>CP106712.1:87032255-97032255 GCA_025503065.1 Gossypium bickii
AATAAGTTCTAGGGACGTGGAACTTGTAGATTGTGCCTAGAAAGTATGATGGTTTTATTAAGATCAGAGTGCGCAGCAGTAAGCATAGTATGGTGAGAAGGATTGTACTCATTGTTAATAAGTAATTTCTGAGGACGAAATTATTTTTAGGATGAGGTAGAACTATAACATCCTAGATTAGGGGTTATGCGTTTGTGCATAATTCATGCGTTAGTAGGTTTTGGCAAGGTGTTGGAAGTGTATTAAGGGTTTTAGAATTTTAGGATGGAAGAAGAAAGATTTGGAAAATTATTGGTTTTTAAGTAAAAAGTGGAGCTAGGTAAATGAGGCTTTAAAAGAAACTCCGTGTGAAGCATGACACAAGGAACCATGTGGTAAAATGGCATGTTTTATGAATTATGAATGTGTTATGTGAATTCTAGAAATAATGAAATGTATGGAAATGTAAGGGAAATGTCAGAAACGATGGAAATGTGAGGAAATGTGAGAAATGTAAGGAAATGTATGGAAATGTAAGGAAATGTAAGGAAATGTATGGAAATGTAAGGAAATGTAAGGAAATGTGAGGAAATGTATGAAAATGTAAGGAAATGCAAGGAAATGTAAGGAAATGTCTTGTCTTGGAAATGTAGGGAAATGTCCTCAAAATGTAAAGGAATAAAGAGGAAAGTGAACATTTATGGAAACTAGGAAATGTAAGGAAATGATTCAAAATGGAAAGTGAACATTTTACGGAAACTTGGAAATGTAAGAAAATGGCAAGTTTACTGAGAGTGATCAAAATTTTAGGAAACTTAGAAATGAAGGACCACCATGAGGGGTCGAGGTGCAGCTAGAGGTACCGATAATGGTAACAGGCGGCCGAGGTAATCAAGGTGTAGAGGCGAGGCAACCAAGGTTGGTTTATGCAGCTTGGTCGTCGCGAGGAGGAAGATGTGCCGACTTGACAATCGGGTAAGTTTTTATTTTGAATACCCTTATTTGTCTTGGTTATGGTTACGTTAATTCACTCTTAGGTTGCTAGTAAAGTGTATGGAACTTGGATTATGAACGAGGTAATATGCCTAGAAGGTATGATAGCCCATTAAGATCAGAGTGCTTACACAAGAACGAGGTCGAGGAGTTAAGGATACACGATTGGACGATAGTAAGTAATTTCGAGGGACTAAATTATTTTAAGGGGGTAGAATTGTAACATCCTAAAAATGGGGCTATTTGGAAATAAATTATTTTTCTTATGTATGAATCCTATTTGTGATAATATTTATGAAATAATAATGATTTATTTAAGGCCTTGTGTTGGCTCTGGCTTGGTAGAAAATTTCATTTTTAACTTTAAAGGCAAGGAGCATTAGCAAGGAGGGTGTTATAAGAATAAATATGGGTATTTTAACACAAAGATGAGCCTAGAATAAGTGGCAAAGTAAGCCCACTTGAGAGCTAGCATGTGACGCCACTATGGGTGAGGGAGAGCCTTGGTTGAGTCGCTAAATTCTCCTTTTGGCACTTTGTTTGATTTAAGTAACAAGAGAGAGAAAATGCTCAAATTTTATTTCAATATTAAAGGATAATATGAGCATTTTTAAATTGGATTTTAATTGTTTAATTCTAAGGATAATTAGGATGATATTAGTTTATTTAGATAAACAAGATAATAGGTGATAATAAGGAAATTATTTGGATTATTAAGAGATTATTTGATAATTTGGGAATTAATAGATTTTATCTAAGGATAATTAGGGATAATCAAGGATAATATGGGCTTTTCTTTTAATTAGATTTTATGGAAGATAAATAAGGATATTAATTGGATTAATAGGGATTTTTGAGTGATTATTTGGGGATTAATTGAAATTATTTGAATTAAATTAAAACAAGTGGTCAAGAGCAATTCAAGGTGTCAAATCCTATATAAACCCCACCTACCATCTTGTTATTTTTCTTTTAGACATTTTACAAGTAGCCAAATTTCCTTAGCATTTTCTCTTCACAATTTTGGCTAGCCTCCACTTCTCTTGCTCTTCTTTGTTATTCGCCAAAACAACAAGAACCCTCTCTTCTTCTAAAAATGCAGCAGGAAACTCTACCTTCTTTACTACTATTTTCTTTCCTTTGGCCGAATGTTGGAAGGAACATAGATCTCTTGATTCTTTGTTATCAATCGGGTGATAAGGTAAGTGATGGCGAATTTCTATCTCCCCTTTTCTTTCTTTTTCGCCGACTTTTTACAAGGAAAGGTGCCGATTTGGCAATGGTTAAGTCTTCTAAACGCAGTAGTAACCGATTTCGCTAGGTACTCAGTGGAAGTAAAGTAGTCGACTCACAACCAGATCTCTAGTATTCGATTTTTGGTAAGTAGCAGTGTAAGATCTACTTTAGTTAGTTAGTTGATATTCGCTTTTTGGCGAAGGCTACTAACTTATTGAGTGTCGATTCATGGAATCGAAGCGATTCGGGAGTTTGGTGTTGCGATTAGTATCCAAAGGTGTGAAGGTAAGGATTCGGGTTCACAAGAACCCCTCTCAAATTAAACACCCCACACCCTACCCACGAGCCTCAAGGCAGGATCGGTATGTTCCTTAAGTAAACCGGTTTTTTCAATGTCCGATTAACTTAGAGAAAATTTGTGTAATTAAGAAAAATTCGTTTTGGGTTGGGCTTAAATTGGAACCCATTTAATAAATTTTGAAAATCCAACTTAAATAAGGTGATAAAATAATTTTAGGGTTTATTATTCTAAAAAAATAATTTTACTTAACTTTAATCAAAAATAAATTGTATCATAATCAAATAAAAATAAATGAAATAAAGAAAATCCAACTGGGCCTTATGGCCTTATTACATCATTCAAACCCAAAATAAAATTGAAAATACTAAAATTGAGTAAAGTCCAAATTCTAATAAATTCTTCAAGTGATGCATGGCTACCTTTAGCTCCCGGACCAGATCCATTCTGCTCATCACGAAAAATAATTCCCAACGGGGTGAGTCCATTGAGACTCAATGTGTACACAATGACTAATTTTCAACAAATCGAGGCATACAAGTCATATCAATTTCATGTTCATACAAAATAAAGGATGATGCAACCCAAACCCAAGCCTATTTGTCCATCCGCTACACACCACCCGTACCAACACCGTGCACAGTGGGGACTACTAAGTCAACCTCCATCCGCTTACACACCATCGAAAGCGATCATTTGCGGTCGACGTGCTCATCGCCCACTTACGTTGTGTCATTAGACACTATATTCAAATAATGTAACCGAAGTTACCATATTCACGCAATGGGGCCGTAGCCACCATATTTCGTTGGTGAGGCCGAAACCAACACCTTCGTTGGTGAGAGCAGAAGTCAACACCTTCGTTGGTGAGACCGAAGTCAACACCTTCACTTCTTCCTTCACATATATCCCAAATGCCCCAATTATTTTATAACATATTCCACATACTTAATTTTCATTCATGTTACTAATCACATGTTCAAAGTATATCACATTCATAATCCTATCAAAAGTAGGAAACATACCTGGGTACTGCTTACCACATTTGTGGTACTTAACCACATTCACATACTCGATACATATTCATATATTTAATAATTACCACGTAATTTATTGAAGGTTAGTAAGGTACACACTGATTTGCTTATGATTCCTTGAAATCCAGAAGAATGATCTACTGATTTAGATCTCAAGTTCCTACATTTGATTAATCACTTACTATTTTAATAAAAACCATTCTGGGCCATAAATCCAAATCCTAGTAGGATTAGTATACTTAAAACTTACCTTGAAATTCTCAAATCCCGATATCCTTGTATCCCTCTGTGAAATCCCTATAACTACATGTTAGATCAATTTCTAACATTTATTCACAAAAATTAACCCTTAGCCGAATGTTAAATATGACTTACCTTAGATTCTTAAATCCAGAAATTCACCGAATAACTAGGAACACGCGACTCTATGGTGTACCTTTCAGGAAAAGAACTTCTCCTTCCTTGTAGTCAACACTTAGTAAATCCCGGGAAGATCTCTTGACAATGCAGATATTAAGGGTATTAGAATCTTAATTTCGTGACCTTAAAAGAAATAGAATGAGAATCTAACCTAATCTTACCCTTACTTGAAGAAATCGATTGCATCTTCACTTCAACCTTCAGAGATTCTGGCCATGGCCTTGATCTTAACAAGCTTTTGGCTTTTGGAATATTGAGAGGAGAAGAATGAAGAAGAAAGAAAAAGAAAAAGAGAATAATGGTAGAAAATTCGCAGCAGAGAGAATAGGAGAAATTTTAGAGAATTTCTACAGAGGTTTTCTTGAAGAAAGAATGAATGAAGAATAGCCTTACTCTTCCTTTTATAGCCAAAATTACTAGCTAGAGTCCTTTACTTGGCCACCACTCTTCTATTTTGATAACTTTATCCTTTTAATTATCATAAATAAAAGAGTTTAATCCAATATTTATCTCTTCTAAATAATCCAATTTAAAAATCCTTTATTTATCACCTTTTTAATCGAATATTTATGAAAATAAAACACCTCTTTCTAGAAGCATGTGCCAGTCCACCTCAGTCTTCTGGAAGCAAAAATAAAACCTCCTTTATTTGCTTCCCAAGTGACTCGAACTCGGGCCCATTCCTCTTGCACATGGTGCCATTTCCATAGGCCCTAAGTGACATCTTGAGCCACTTTTCCAAGCCCTCTGTTTGTGAGTCAAATTTTACCATCATTTTCTTTTAAGGCCCTTAGCCTTAATCTCCTATTTAAAACTTTAAAACTTGACATTTCTAAGTCATTTCTAAGTTTCTAAAATTTTTGATAAAATCAGTAACATCCCCAAACCCGGCCCATTCATTACGACCGAATCTGGTTATGTCACTGGGGAAAGTCGGTTGAAAATCTTTCTAATTTAAGATAAAACATTGTAGTTTGTTCAATTTTGGAAAACTTATCCATTGAAGCTTTTGAGTAAAACTTCATTATTAAAACTTATGCATTTTTAAAGCTTTAGTATATGAAAACCGGTTTGAATAATTAGGATGCAACCATAAATCATTTCCACCTAGCAACTTAAATTAAATAACCATAGTTAAAGTAATACCAAAAACATAAAATGGCCTTTGTTACAACCCAACAATTCAAATAAAGTACTTATGTCAAAATCAAGCATGAAATAATTAAACATCATCCTCGGCATGGGCCACCTTGTCCTCTCCGATCCCGGTCCAGCTTTATGCACTACCTGAAATGGTTAAAGGAAAAAGGTGAGTCACCAAGACTCAGTGTGCAACCCTTTTTCCCGGATTAGCAAAATATCATATACAAACATAACCATGATCATCATGCATCCAATTAATATGCACCCAACCTAGCCATCCACAACACCTTTCTCTACCCCGTGTGGTACCAAACCACTGGTGGTGCCAAACCACTGGTGACGTATAGTCACAGATGTGATGCCAAATCACTAGAGGTGCCAAACCTCTGGTGTCCGAAGACACGATATCCGTCAATGTGGTGCCAAACCACTGGTGTCCCAAAGACACAAAGTGTGTTACCAAAACACTGGTGACCGAAGTCACAAATCAATTGATGGGGCCAACCCATCGTGTGATACCAAATCACTGGCGTCAATCCCTCAATACCGGCTTGTGGGGCCAACCCACTGTGGTGCGAAACCACGGGGACGAGACGCTGAGGTGCCAAACCTCTGGTGACCCAAAGTCACAAAGTTGTGTTACCAAAACACTGGTGCTCGTCAGCACAAAATATCACTGCCCCCTCCACTCGTACAACCCACATCAACCACTAATATGCATTTTAACAGAAATATACATCATGCTTATTTAGCAACATACATATTGTTCATCCACCCTCATGTATGATAGCGCACATACGGATATACTATGCTTACCAAAGCATCATGAGGACTTACTGACCACACGTGCCTTATACCATAATGATATTCAATCCACCTTCCATGGATCCAAACACACACATCATATATATAGATACAATAATGAGATAAGTGTGTAAATGTGCACACAATATAATAAGCACATAAATTACTAGAGAGAGTGTGTGCAGTACACACTCTGGTTACTAATGCGACTATCAAATCCAGTAGATCAAGATCTAACGCACTAGATCCCCTTCCTTAACACTTTTTGAGCACTAGCCACAACCCAAGATATGCAAGATCAAGCCTTCCCTACAATCGGCGAGAACTAAACAACATAATCATGCTAATCAACCTCTAAGGGTATAATCGTAATTTTACCTACTAAGGGTATTTTCGTAAATTCACAACTAAAATGGCCTTTTCGAAGGCCTAATGTCACCACTAGCGACTCGGCTACCATTTCAGTCGTCTTAGGACGATTGGGCCTAAACCCGATTTCGGCCCCATCCGGACCCCCTGCGCTCGTGTGGCCCACCTAGCACAAATCTAGCCACGTATAAAAGCTCCACCTAGTCTAGTTCAACATATACTAACCAATCATGCAATTTACTCCATATGGGCCCACGGGCCCATTGGGATACCGACCCATCGAGGCCCAGCGCCCCAACCCACAAGAATACTGCGATGGCCTCAACTATCGCGTCGAAGCCCCACACATGCGCCGCTGCGCTTGTATGGCTACTAATGCAGTGGTAACAGGCATTTCGGCATTTTGCCGCTCTACAACTAGAGTAGAGAGTTACACACCCGATAGGACTGCGGTGTTAAACCGTATACCGCGCCCTTTGCGTGCCCAAACGCCCACCAAGGTATGTTAACTCTCCTCCTGGAATGCTCTTTATATAGCTAGCTCTTCACCTTCATTCTTTGTGTCTTTCAGATGTGGGATCCTTCCTCAGTAGAGTTTAAATTCAATGAAACTCTTGCCGTCCAATCCATAAAATAAATACTCCTTGCTTCTCATGAGATTCGAACCCGTGCTCCCTTGCAACATAATCCACGCCGCTAACCACTTGGCCACAAGCTCCTCTTGTGTCTTAAACCATGCGCAACTAAATATAAACTATGGGCCAAATTCTAAGGTCCAAGCAAAAAGAAACCAAAATGTAAAAGCCAAGACTTGAACCTTGGACCTCCTTCCTTCCCTTGTGGCGTTACTCCCATTGTCTCTTATGTGGCTTCACTTTGCCACTACACCACACACTCCACTTGTGTTATTTTTCTCCATATTTTATTCTTAAGGCCTATCCGCCAACTTCCGGGGTTTTTCACCTAAAACCAAAATTTCCCCAAAGCCAATATTTGATCCAGGACTTCATAGAAGCCCTCAACCTTCAAAATCACTTATCCAATGGGTCTAACTAGCATTTAAGCCGATCTCTTGTTCTCCAAAAATTTAAGCGCTACTACGCCTAAGGCCCATTGGGCTCAATTCTCTAGGCCCAATTTTGGGATGTTACAAATCTACCCTCCTTAAAGAAATTTCGTCCTCGAAATTTCCAACTAACTAATGATCGCACATCCTAACCTACCACACTACGCTCTTGCTGCGCACTCTGATCTTAATAAAGTGTCATTCCACCTTGACCACGTCGCGACAACCACGTCCCCTAGAACTCATATCTAGCGTCGCGATTGTCTGCGATTAAAAGTTTTATGCATTAGAAATTTTGTTCCACTTTGTTTTATCCACGAGCAAATTTTATGATGAAGTTTACGGAAGTCGTTCTTTCAAGCAATCAAAGTTTCATCTCAAGTTCTCTGTTCTAATTCAAACATTCACATACTTCACTAAAGACACATTCATTCATCCATGTCACTTTCTTGAGCATTCCCAACCTGGGGGTAATTTCGTTATTTTCCTATAGGGGTATTTGGTAATAACTCGAGGGTCAATTTGAAAATAGTTTTCAAATTAAAGATATTTCAAAGTTTACAAAATCTCGGGGCCATCTTGAAAAATTTGTTTTCAAACCAGATGTGTTGCGAAAAATTTGAGAAATCGGGGTTATTTGTTAGTTGGGGGCGTTAAGGGCATTTTTAGTAAATTTCCCAAATCGGGATATCTCGATATTTGTAAAGCAGAAGTTTTGATATTTTCATAATGTAAGAACATTTTAGTAAAAATCGAGGAATTATGAAAATTGAGAAACCAAGGGCATTTTGGTAATTTTGTTCATCGGGGGTAATTTTGTAAATTTTCAAATCAGTATCTTGAAAATAGTGTTTTTGTATACTTTTGCAAAGTAGGGAAATTTTATTAAAATTGGAGTTAAGCTGAAATCTTGAAAGTCGGGGGCATTTTAGTAATTTTCAACACGAGGGTATTTTTGTAATTTCCCCATACCAGATATCTTAACATTTTGAAATTTGAGATTTTGGTATTTTGCAAAGTAAAATCATTTTAATAGAAGTTGAGGTAGTCACAGTAATTTTACAATACAAGGGCATTTTGTAATTTTGCCACTAGGGGCATTTTGGAAATTTTAGTAAATCGAGAAGCGTCTTTCAAAATCGATTTAAGGTTTACAAACCAAAGGGTAAGTTTGCAAATTTTAAAACTAAGGGTTTTAAAGCAGTAAGGCTAATCCCTTCGAGTTTTAATACTTGGTTTAGCCTATGAACAAGTCTTCTTGGTTAAGGTGAGCCGTAGCTACGCACTGTAGGATTCGAGTAAAGAGGAGGTGAGTCGCTAGGATTCGCTTAAATACCAAGCTCTTCATGAATACCAATCCTCGACATGCGTACAGTGGTTGCCACACCTTAACTCGGTGACTTACTTCACAGGTTTGTTTAGTAGCCTTAAGTCTTATGCATGTGTTTGAGTAGACTAATCCTAGGGTCCAACAGATCCTAGTATTCTACGAGCACAACTAAGCCCATAATAAATCACATATAAATCAATTCATCAAGTAGAGTTACTTTTTACGGTGGATTTGCATAGTAGGAGACACAGTGCCATGCCAGAGTAACCTGAAAACTTTTTATAAAAGCCCACATTTTGAAAAGACCATTTTGGAAACGTTTTTGGGGAATCTGGTTATGTCAATCCCCTGATTGACAAAGTTACCAAAATACCCCTGGTTTCAAAGCGATTACAATTTTACAAATTGTCTTAAATATCCTCCGTTTTGGGGAATTTCAAAATGACCTACTTTACTAAAGTTTTAAAATTTCTTTTATTATGAAAATACCCGGTAGAAAAAATGATGAAAATATTTCAGGTTAGAAATGGGCGTGAAGTGTTCCAAGAGTGAATAGGTATGGAAAGCATTAAGGAATGGATGCATGAACTCTTTGTGTGAACTAGGATAGAAAGCTGAAACCTTGTTTGCTCGAAAGAATCACTAATTAAATTCTGTTCATAAAATTTCTTGCGAATAAGAAAGTGAAACAAATGCTAACACATAAAATTTTCTTAATCAGATTAAAAGCGCGATAGATAGAATGAGTTCTAGAGGGACGTGGGCGTCGTGGGACGCGGTAGGGGTAGGATGGCGATTGTCCCGAACCCGTCAGTCAGTCAAGGTTTGGAAAGCGAGGTACCACCGCCACCACCACCTCCTACTTTCGTGGTGAGGGCGAGGACGGGCCAGGTGGTGAGGCCGTGGTCGCAAAGGTATTTTACAAGTTTTGGAGATGGTGGCGGGTGGTGGGAATTTGGGAGCTCGAAGTCTGTTCCCGGCGAATTCGGTCTAATGGGGCCGAGGTATTCCCGTGGTGTCTCGGGAGTGGCACCGGGTGCGCGAGAATATTGGGTGGAATCTACGGAAAGGGTCATGGATGATCTCGACTGGCGAGGAGGAGAAGTGAAAGGCGGTGTCGCTTCTAAAAGGATGAAGCGTACCAATGGTGGTGACGATCAGGGATGGAGCCATGGTGAGGATCTCACGTGGGACTATTTTAAAGCGGCCTTCGGAAGAAGTATGTGGGCACTAGTTACACCGATGCTCAAAGGAAAGCCTTCCTAGGTCTAGTGCAAGGAACTAAGTCGGTGGCGAGTATGAGGCGGAGTTTTAAAGTGAGTAGGTATGCGGAGGAATCGTAGCCACCATAGAACATGAGCTGTGTGTCCGCTTTGAGGACGGGCCTGGAGATGATCTGAGATTACTAATTGCCCCGTAGCTTGGTTCGTGAGTTCTCATCTCTTGTGGAGAAGGCCAAAGGTGGTAGGAAGGAGTTAAGGAGGTCGTGTAGGCAAAACTATAGTAAGAATAACGAAAAGAGGATTTGGGTCATTTGGATCGGGTAGCACTAATGCTCGAGCGGGCTAGGCGAGTGGGCGAATCGGGGAAGGAAAGCCCACGTCTACTAATCAAAGGCCGACTCGGTGCAGCACCGTGTGGAAAAACCCATTGGGAGGTTGTTGGTCAGTAACAAAGGTTGTTTTGAGTGTGGGTCTTTGGAGCATCGGGTAAGGGATCGTCCTCAAAAGGCGCTAAAGGATCGGCGGAAGGTCGAGAATCGCGCTCGGCGAGAAATGTTGGACCACCACGGAGGGTCGGGGTAATGGCGAGAGAAACAATGGTTTCAACCGAGGTCGTGGAACTTCGAGGCGAGAGGTTCGGGTAACACGAGAGGCTAGGCGACTGGCTTAGTCTATGCTGCGAGGCGTCGCAAGGAGGGAGACATGCACGGACGTCATAACGAGTGACGTTTCTAATATTTGGTTTACCTTATGTTGCATTAATTGATGTGGGTTCGACGCACTCGTACATTGCTAGTAGTGTGGTAGGAACTATGGACCTAGACTCTGAGACTACTCTTAGGAAGATGGTATGCTAAGCCCCCAGGACACTCTGTAGTAGTAGACAAACTTTATAGAGATGTACCCTAGAACTCCAAGGGATTCGTATTTGTAGCCGATCGATGGAACTACCTTTCGGAGAGTTCGATTTGATCCTTGGAATGGGTGGTTGGTTAAGTATCGGTGAATTTGGATTTGCGTGACTAAGCGCATGGTGCTTAAGGCGGTGAGGTGATGAAGTGGTTATGATAGGTGATAGAAGGAATTACCTATCAATGTGGTGTCGGCCTTGAAAGCCGAAAGGATGGTCAAGAAAGGTTGCGAGGCATATTTGGTTCGGATCGTGCTTTGGAAGCTAAGTCGATGAGTTGAGGTTCGAATGGTGGGGAATTTCTTTGACGTATTCGGGAAGAACTTCGTGTGCGCCTCGGATCGGAAGTTGAATTCGGTATTGACTTGCTACCGGGCGGCACCGTGTCTATAGCACCATACAAGAATGGCACCAAAGGAATTGGTGGAGTGAAGGCCCAAATTCGAGAGCTCTTGGATAGAGGGTTTATTCGACCAAGCATATCCCGTGGGAGCACTTTGTGCTATTTGTCAAGAAGAAGGGCGGGTCCATGCGAATGTGCATCGACTACCGTCGAGTTAAACAAGTTAACGATCAAAAACAAGTATCCGTTGCCTCGGATCAATGACTTGTTTGACCAAGCTGAAGGAAGTGCGCGGTGTTTTCAAAGATAGACCTTAGGTCGGGCTACCATCAACTAAAGGTGAAGGAAGTTGATGTCCACAAGGCGGCATTGAACTCGGTATGGACATTACGAGTTTACGGTAATGCCATTCGGGTTGACCAGCCAGCGTGGCATTTATGGACTTGATGAGCGAGTATTTGTACAGTACCTAGACCAATTCGTCGTGGTATTCATTGATGACATCTTGGTGTACTTTAAGGCGGAGGAAGAGCATGACAAGCATTTGCGAATAGTGTTGCAAGTACTAAGGGAGAAGCGATTATATGCCAAATTTCGGTAAGTGTGAATTTTGGCTAAGGGAAGTAGCTTTCTTAGGTCACGTGAGTGTCGGTGGAAGGATTAGGGTAGACCTCGCAAGATTGAAGCGGTATTGGATTGGAAACCGCCTAGGTCGATGGCGAAAATCACGAAGTTTTACGGGGCTAGCGTGGGTACTATCGGAGATTTGTAGAAGGATTTTCTCGATCGCGGCACCATTGACGAAGCTACTAAGAAAAGGAGTCCCATTTGTATGGTCGGAGAAGCGGCAAGAAAGCTTCGATAAACTAAGGAAAATTTTGATGGAAGCTCGATTTTGGCAAAACAGAGGCGAGAGAAGTTGTTCACCGTTTATTGTGATCGTCCCATACTGGGTTTGGGATGTGTGCGAGGAGGGAAGGTAGTAGCCTATGCATCACGTCGGTTAAGACCTCATGAATTGAACTATCCAACATACGACTTGGAGTTAGCGGCGATCGTCTTCGCTCCTCGAAAATATGGAGACACTACCTTTATGGGGAGAAGTCAATAGTTTTACGGATCACAAGAGTTTGAGATATCTCTTGACTCGAAGGATCTAAACTTGAGGCGGCGTCGATGGATCGAACTTTTGAAGGACTATGATTGTTCCATCGAGTATCATCAGGGCAAGGCCAGCGTGGTAGCGCACGCGTTGAGCCGGAAGGTTGTGACGGACTTAAGAGCAATGTTTGCTTGGTTAAGTCTATATGATGATGGAAGTCTCTTAGCGGAACTTCAAGTTAAGCCGAGCATGGATCGAGGAGGTTAGGGACAAGCGGTTAGTGGATGAAGGGTTGAATGCTAAGAGGGTACAAGTTCGAGAATGGTGGATTGGAAGGATACGATGCATGTCATGGATGGAGTATTATGCTTTCAAGGCGGGCTTGTATGCCAAAGGATGTGGAGTTAAGGCAGAAAATTCTCCGGGATGTACATAGCAGCCACTTACGCTATGCATCCTGGGGAGGCGACAAGATGTATAGGGATCTCAAGGAGCAATGCGGTGGCGGGTTAAAGCGTGAAGTAACAGAGTTTGTTGGCGTGTGTCGACTTGTCAGCGGTGTCAAGGTGAACATCATTGCGTCGGTTGCTTCACCGGTGAAGATTCCCCAATGGAAGTGGGAGCGGATCACTATGGACTTCGTTAGTGGGCTACCCTCACGCCTAGCAAGAAAAGCGCAATTTGGGTGATAGTGGACCGTCGACTAAGTCACTCACTTCATACCGGTGAGGTGGATTTCTCGCTTGAAGCTAAAAAGTTGTATGTGGCGAAATAGTAAGGTTACATGGTGTTCGGTTGTCGATCATTTGGATAGGGATCCCGGATTCACGTCAAGGTTTTGGAAAGCGTTACATCAAGCTTTGGGTACCGGTTGGATTTCGATCTGACTTTCCACCCACAATCGGACGGACAATCGGAAAGGGTGATACTGATCTTAGAGGATATGTTAAGGGGTGTGTCTTAGATTTTCGAGGTAGTTGGGAGGAATTTCTACCGTTAGCGAAGTCGCCTACAACAATAGCTATCAGCAAGTATCCGAGATGGCACCATACGAAGCATTGTATGGCGGAAATGTCGTACTCAGGCGTGTTGGGACGGAATTAAGCGAACAGCCAGATTTTGGGTCGAGAGAGGTGGTGATGAGACGGAGGATAAAGTCAAGGTGATTCGGTCTCGTCTTAAGGAAGCATCGGATAGGCAAAAATCCTATCTTTGTGGGAGACAAGGTTTTTCGAAAGTGTCACCTTAGAAAAGGTGTTAAGATTTGGACGGAAAGGAAGCTAAGCCCAAGGTTCATCGGGCCATATGCGGTGATTAAGCGTGTTGGGCGATGGCGTACCGGCTTGAGTTACAGAGTCGGCCGAATCAAGATCCATGATGTCTTTCACGTATCAATGCCGAGGCGATATCGGTCGAGACCCATCGCACGTAGTACCCGATGTAAATCGAGGTGAATTCGCATTTATCGTTTGAAGAGGAACCGATTCGAGATCTTAGGCCGAGATGTGAAGGTTCTACGTAGAAGAAGTCAAGTGCCCCGTGGTGAAATGCGTGGCGGAACCATGGTACAGAGGAAGCTACGTGGGAACCCGAGGATGTGATGAGGCAGTAGACTCCCACCTTTTCTAGTTAGGTAATTTTCGGGACGAAATTTATTTTTAAGAGGGTAGAAGCGTAACATCCCAAAAAGGGGTTATTTGGAATTTCATTATTTCTATTATGTAGAAGAATCTTTGTGATATTATTTATGGAATAATAGAGCTTGATTTAAGGCTTTGAGTTGGCTCGGTTTGGTAGAAAATTTCAATTTTAAATTCTAAAGGCGAGGAGCCTTAGCGAGTGGGTGTTATAAGAATAAATGGGAGTAATTTGGCACTAAAAAGCCCTTGGTAAAGTGGCAAAAGAAGCCCACTTAAGAGCTAGCATGTGACGCCACATCAAGAGGAAGGGAGAGCCTTGGTTGAGTCACAAGGATCCTCTCTTTTTGCATGATGGATGGGCGGCACATGTGGAGAGTTTTCTCTCCTTTAATTCTTTTTATTTTGGATAATAATGGGGTTTTTATTATTATTATTAAGGGATAATTTAAGCACTTTAAATTGGTTTTAATTTGCTTAATCCTTTAGATAATAAAAGATATATGATAATTTCATAGGATAATCAAGGATATTATTTGATTAAAAAGGATTATTAAGTGATTAATTCAAATTATTTGAATTAATTGAAATGTGTGGCCAAGAGTGACTTGGAGAGTTTCTTAGAAATTTTGAACTCCTTGAACAAGGAGGAGTGGGACAACAAGGCTACTAGGGGTGCGAAATCCTTTATAAACCCCCAGCCATCACCTTGGTTTTCTTTTAGACTTTTTCTGCAGTATTCTAATTTCTTCCTCCTTCTCGTTTTCTCTTTATTTTCTTTCTTTCATAAAACTCCTTGGCCGAATCCTCCACATCTCCATAGCTCCTTTATTCGTAAACTAAGACCCCTATTCCCTATACTCCCTTGTAGAACCGAAATCCTCTTCTCTCATTTGGAACCTCTTTTGGCCGAATATCAAGGTGGTTGGACCTCTTCAAGTGAAGCTGTTGGCGGGTGATTAAGTAAAGGTGAGTGGCTATAGCCGAATGTCATTTTTCCCGTATCTCTAATGTTACGCGATTTTGATTTAAGGAAAAGCGAAAGTTGGCAAGTACTAATGGTTGGCTAACCTCTCTATTGAAGCCGATTTCACCAAGGACTCAGGGATCTCAAAGCGGTGAGATCGGTTCTTGCATTCACGACAAGCGGAATTTGGTAAGTATAGGTAAGGCTTATATTGGTGTTTAAAAGCGAAGGCTATGGTTATTAGTGTTATTAATTGACCAAGTGTAGTTGTAAACCAGATTCACAATTCGGACGCTAAGGCTAGTACTCAAAGTGATTTGGGTAAGGATTCGGGTACAAAGTATGACCCCTTTAAATTATTTGGTTTGGCCGAATGGTCCATAACACTAACCTTGATAGTTGGCCGAATATAGGGGCAAGGACTTAGAGTGTGGCGATTGATTATCTTCGGATTTAAGACTATCGTGGTAGCAGGTGTGTACATACACACCATTTAACTTATTAAAGCGTGCTAAGTAATGTGATTGCTAATTTGATGTATGTAGCAATGGCTTGAATACCATAACGGTATACGGGGTAACCAGGTAAGTACCTGTGCATATGATTTGCTATGTGATGCTTTTGAGAAGCATGTTGTGACAATACATTTGATAAATCTGTATGATTATTGCCTATGTGGGTTGATTGAGTGGAGGCGATAAATTCGTGCGACGGGCACCGGTGTTTTGGTAACACACCGTGACTACGGTCACCAGAGGTTTGGTACCTCCAGAGGTTTGATACCTCATAGCGACTTGTCCCTGTGGTTAATACCACCGTGGGTTGGCCCAACTTGAGATATGGGATCGTCGCGGAGATTTGGTATCACACGATGGGTTGGCCCCATCACCCGATTTGTGTCTCACGGACACCGTTGCTTTGGTAGCACATTGTGACTATATGTCACAGTGGTTTGGCACCACCGGTGGTTTGGTACCACAGCAGGGTGTAAACGATGGCGTATGGTTGGCTAGGATGGGTACTTGATATTATGCACATTGATTGTTACATGTTGTGTATGAAATTACTTAAATCGGGGGAAGGGTTACATACTGAGTCTTGGTGACTCACCTTCTCCTTTACATTTTTCAGTGTAACGAGTAGATCGCGGATGTGGGGTAGGGTGACTCGAGGTGGCCATGCCGTTGGAGTTAAATTTTATGCACTCTGAATTTCAATTTATTTATCATGGGATTGTGGATTTAAATTTTATTTTTTTATGTAATAAGGCCTCCTAGTATTTTATTTTTATTTTATTCTACGCTTGAATAATTGTTTTAATTATCTCTTTATGAAATGAGATGAAAGGGTTTTCTAAACAAAACTGCATAAGCGTTTTTATCGAGCCATCGGGCACATTAGTAATTTTTATAATAACTTGACTTGTTTTTAATTTTCAATTAAAACTAAGTATGGTTTTCGCAACTTCAAATAAATGAAGGGTTTTCAAAATTTGAGTTGGTTTTCAAAAGGAACTTCAAAAATGTTTTCACAGAATGAGACAGATTCTACCATAGCGTTTGGGAAACTTAGAAATCTTTACAAACATCACTATTTGAAAAGGAACATTTTCAAAAAGGAACCCTCGAGTTTTACAAATGTTAGAAATATCCCAGATTTGTCAAAATTTGAGAATTTTCTCGATTGACAAAATTACTAAAATACCCACAGTTTTAGAAACAATGTTATACCTTCAATTTTTCAAAATTTTCAGAAACCTCTCTGGTTTTGGGAATTTCAAAATGATATGTTTTATTAAAGTTTTACAACCTCTTTTATTACGAAAATACCCTTATAGGAAAAATGGCGAAAATACCACTCAGGTTAGAAATGGGCGAGAAATGTCAAAGCGGCGAATAGGTATGGAAAGTGTTAGGGAATGGATGCACGTACTCCTTTGTGTGAACTAGGATAGAAGGCTGAAAACTTGTTTGCTCGAAAGAATCCCTAACTAAACTTCTCGCATAAAACTTCTTCATGAGTAATAAAGTGGAACAAATGCTAACGCATAAAAATTTTCTTAATCAGATTAAAAGCGCGGTAGATAGAATGAGTTCTAGAGGGACGTGGGCGCCAGTGGGCGTGGTAGGGGTATGATGACGGTGTATGCGAACCCGTCAGTCGGGACCAGGTTCGAAAATGAGGTACCACGCCACCACCACCTCCTACTTTTAGAGTGAGGAGCAGGATCGGTGGTGGTGAGTGTATCGCATGGGTATTCTGCGAGTCTTGGAAATGGTGGTGGGCTGGTGGAAATCTAGGAGCTCGAAATCGGTTCCGGCGAATCGATCTAATGGAGCCGAGGTATTCGGGGTGTGTCGGAGTGGCACCCGGTCTGTGAGAATCTTGGCTAGAGAGTCAATCGAAAGGATCATGGATGATCTTGCTTTGATTGAGGAAGAAAAAGCGCGAAAGGGCCGTATCGCTTCTAAAGGATGAAGCATATATCGGTGGTGGTGACAGTGCGAGATGGAGCCAGCAATGAGATGATCTCACGTGGGAGTACTTTAAAAATGCCTTCGGAAGAAGTATGTGGGAACTAGCTACGCGGATGCTCAAAGGAAACTTTTACGGGCCTTGTGCAAGGAACTAAGCCGATGCGGAATATGAGGTGAGTTTTAAAGTGAGTAGGTATGCTAGAGGCATCGTGGCTACTAAACATGAGCAGCGTGTGTCCGCTTTGAGGACGGGCTTAGAGATGACTTGAGGCGATAATTGCTCCTGGCAGGGTTCGTGAGTTTTCGTCTCTAGTGGAAAAGGCTAAGGTAGCCGAAGGGATCAAGAGGACCGTAAGACAAAAGCATGATAGGAATAAGCAGAAGAGGTTTTGGATCGCTGGATCGGGCGATAGTGTGGAGAAGAGGGCTAGATTTGGGGAATCGAGAAAAGAGCCACAAAGCACGCTCGGTGGCCACCTCGAGTGTGTTAGATACGGGAAATCCCATTCGAGGAGAATGTTTGGTACAGGAGTAAAGGGTGCTTTGAATGTGGATCGTTCGATCACCGTATAAGGATTGTCCTCGGAAGTTAGCTAAGAATCAAGCGGAGGGTCGAGAACCGTGCCCGGGTTAGAAATGAAGGACCACCACGAGAGGGTCGAGGTGCAAACTAGAGGTAATGATAATGGTAGCAGGCGTGGCGAAGTGCGAAGGTGCAGAGGCGAGCAACCAAGGTTGGTTTATGCGGTTGGTCGTCGCGAAGAGGAAGATGTGCGGACTTGACAGCGGGTAAGTTTCTTATTTTGGAATACCCTTATTTGTCTTGGTTATGGTTACGTTAATTCACTCTTAGGTTGCTAGTAAAGTGTATGGAACTTGGATTATGAACGTAGGTAATATGCCTAGAAGGTATGATAGCCTATTAAGATCGAGTGCGTAGCGATAACGTGGTGACGAGTTAAGGATACACGATTGGACGATAGTAAGTAATTTGAGGACGAAATTATTTTAAGGGGGTAGAATTGTAACATCCTAAAAATGGGGCTATTTGGAAATAAATTATTTTTCTTATGTATGAATTTGTGATAATATTTATGAAATAATAATGATTTATTTAAGGCCTTGTGTTGGCTCGGTTTGGTAGAAAATTTCAGTTTTTAACTTTAAAGGCAAGGAGCATTAGCGGGGAGGGTGTTATAAGAATAAATATGGGTATTTTAACACAAAGATGAGCCTAGAATAAGTGGCAAAGTAAGCCCACTTAAGAGCTAGCATGTGGCGCCACTATGGGTGAGGAGAGCCTTGGTTGAGTCGCGAAATTCTCCTTTTGGCACTTTGTTTGGGCGGCAACAGAGAGAGAAAATGCTCAAATTTTATTTCAATATTAAAGGATAATATGAGCATTTTTAAATTGGATTTTTAATTGTTTAATTCTAAGGATAATTAGGATGATATTAGTTTATTTAGATAAACAAGATAATAGGTGATAATAAGGAAATTATTTGGATTATTAAGAGATTATTTGATAATTTGGGAATTAATAGATTTTATCTAAGGATAATTAGGGATAATCAAGGATAATATGGGCTTTTCTTTTAATTAGATTTTATGGAAGATAAATAAGGATATTAATTGGATTAATAGGGATTTTTGAGTGATTATTTGGGGATTAATTGAAATTATTTGAATTAAATTAAAACAAGTGGTCAAGAGCAATTCAAAGAGTTAGAAATCCTATATAAACCCCACCTACCATCTTGTTATTTTCTTTTAGACATTTTACAAGTAGCCAAATTTCTTAGCATTTTCTCTTCACAATTTGGCTAGCCTCCACTTCTCTTGCTCTTCTTTGTTATTCGCAAAACCAACAAGAACCCTCTCTTCTTCTAAAAATCGAGGCGAAACTCTACCTTCTTTACTACTATTTTCTTTCCCTTTGGCGAATGTTGGAAGGAACATAGATCTCTTGATTCTTTGTTATCAATCGGGTGATAAGGTAAGTGATGGCGAATTTCTATCTCCCCTTTTCTTTCTTTTTACGTCGACTTTTTACAAGGAAAGGTGCCGATTTCGGCAATGGTTAAGTCTTCTAAGCAGTAGTAACCGATTTACGCTAGGTACTCGGGAAGTAAAGCGATCGACTCACAACAGATCTCTAGTATTCGATTTTTGGTAAGTAGCGGTAAGATCTACTTTAGTTAGTTAGTTGATATTCGTTTTAGCCGAAGGCTACTAACTTATTGAGTCTTAGATTCATGGAATCAAAAGCGGTCGGGAGTTTGGTGTTGCGATTAGTATCCAAAGGTGTGAAGGTAAGGATTCGGGTTCACAAGGAACCCCTCTCAGATTATTTGGTTTGGTCAAATGACCCATATCACTAACTCTATTATGGCGAATATAGGGACAAGTAGATCTAGGGTGGCCGACTCTTCTTTTTGGGATTTAGAGCATCCAAGGGAGGCAGTGTGTACATACACACTATAACTTATTAAATCTGTTGAATATTGTAAATGCTTACTTGATTTATGTAGCATTGGATGATATACCATATCGGTATAAATGGCAATTCGGTAAGTACACATTAATGTGAAATATTATTAATGCTTTTGGGAAGCATGATGTCTTGATTTATACATATGATGGCATGTAACATATATTTGTGTGGTGATGTGGATTGATTGAGTGGAAGAGGCGGTGATATTGTGCCGACGGGCACTAGTGTTTTGGTAACACTGCTGTGACTACGGTCACCAGAGGTTTGGTACCTCGGAGGTTTGGCACCTCAATAGCGACTTATCCCCGTGGTTAACACACCACGAGTGGGTTGGCCCCACTTGAGATATGGGATAAATGCGCGGTGATTTGGTATCACGCGATGGGTTGGCCCCATCAATCGATTCGTGTCTACGGACACCGGTGTTTTGGTAACACATCATGACTATATGTCACGGTGGTTTGGCACCACCGGTGGTTTGGTACCACAGTGGGGTGAAGCGAGTGGCGTTTGGTTGGCTAGGTTGGGTACATAATATTACGCATATTAATTGTTATATGTTGTGTATGAAAAATGTTTTTAAAGCGAGGAAGGGTTACATCATTGAGTCTTGGTGACTCACCTTCTCCTTTATATTTTCAGGTGACATGTAGATCGCGGATATGGAGCCGGGTTGACTCGAGAGTGGCCATGCGGTGGATTTAATTTAAATGAACTTTAATTTTGGTCTTATTATTTTTATTTAGGTTTTATTTTATGTGGATGTAATAAGGCCTCGATATTTTGTTTTGCTACTTTTCATACGTTAGATACTTTGTTTTAAACTTTGTCATTAATATTCAAATCACCTGTTTTCCAAGTTGAAATGAAAATTGTTTTTAACGTGCCATCGGGCACACTTGAAATTTTAAAATAACTTGACCTAATAAATTCTCACATTAATCCAAAGTATGGTTTTAATTAAACAATCAATTGAAAAGGGTTTTCGACAACTAAAAATCGACTTAGCAAAAGTGTTTCCAAAAATATTTTTCCTTGTAATAGACTAGATTCGGCCATAGTGTTTGGGCCGGGTTTGGGTTGTTACATATCCACACTTACACCAAAGCATATTATAACTTCGCACATAACAACCAAGTGATCATAGACACATCTTACTCATTTGCATCCTTATCAATAATGCATCATAATCCGAGCACATTATTTATGAGTCTCGTATACATACTTGTGCTTAGTTATAATACTCACATATCCTACTCTTACTTATCTTGAGCATACTCTTTAAATTTCCCATTGAACTACTTGTAATATTAGGGATGTTTGGGATATCTTGTACACCTGGTAGGATGCCAATGCCATATCCCAGATATGGTCTTACATGGGATCACATATCGGTGCCGATGCCATGTCCCAAACATGGTCTTACACTGGCACTCATCTCGAGCCGATGCCATGTCCTAGACATGGTTTTACACTGACTCTTCTCTATCCGTGCTGATGCCATGTCCCTGATATGGTCTTACACTAACACAACTTAAGGCCAATGCCATGTCCCAGACATGGTCTTACACTGGCACACTCACTGCCATGGTCCAACCATGGTCTTTTCCGCCAATTAATCATGAGTCGTAGTACGAATGTACTTGACCCTACATTTCTCACGATTGATCCTTCAATCCAATCTTGTACTTGCATAAAGTCATGATTAGATAACAAACATATATAAAATAATACATCATCTCAATTCAAATTTAATAATCGTTCACTATAGACTAACCATATGAACTTACCTCGACGCGAATCGGTCATTTTGATTGACATTTCCCTGTACTTGATCCAAATCTCTATTTCTTTGATCTAAAATGTCACATTTCACTTAATTATCACTCACATTACTCATTTTAATACAAAAATCATACTGCGGTAAATTTACAATTTTGCCCCTAAACTTTGTCATAATTATGATTTTACCCCTAGGCTCGTAATATGATTTTTATTCAATTTATATAAAATTCAAGGTCAACCGAACCTTTTTCTCTTCTAAAGAAACCTCAAATTCTTATTATTTCACACTTTTGGGAGCATTTACAACTTTTACTAGTTTACCCGTTTTAACCATTTTCAACGAAAATCACTTAGCAAAAATCGTTCTCCTAACCTTGTGCACCCTTATTCTACCATTAAACATCAAAATGCACAAATATCTAGCATGAGTAAATTTTTAAACTTCATTTTTCATGCAAATAAATGGTAAAAATAGAAAAGTTAAGCTTCTAGGATCTCAAAAATACGAAGAACATTAAAAACGGGGCTCAAATGCACTTACAATTGAGCTTTGAAAAAGCTTGAAACCCTAGCCATGGCTTCTTGAAAATTTTGGCAGCATGGAGAAGAGAATGAGCAGATTTTTTTGGGTTTCAATTTTGTCTTTTATGCCTTAAAACACCCAAATGACAAAAATGCCCTTTTTACTAAACCTTCAATTTTTACCCTTCCATGACTAGTTTTGTCCATAACAAAATATGGTGGTCTATTTGCTATTTAAAGTCCTCTAGTTTAAACCCCCATTTAAATCAAGTACTTATGTTCTAGAACTCATATTTTGCAATTAATGCAATTTAATCCCAATAATAAAATTGGGCACTTTATCGATAAAAATTACTTAACAAAATTTGCACACCATCACCCAAACATATCATAGACTCTAAAACAATCATAAATTAAATATATTTTTTTTTTACTTTGGGTTTGTGGTCTCGAAACCACTGTTCCAACTAGGCCCTATTTTGGCTGTTGCATAGGCCATGTGAGCATACTAACTTGTAAAATTAAGGTGCAGGGGTCACACCGCCAAGCCACACGCCCGTGTGCTAGGCCGTGTGAAAATACCTGGGCATTCTATTTCTCAATTTTAAGGATGCAGGGGACACACAGCCAAACCACACACCCATGTGCTAAGCCGTGTGTCACACACGGCTGAGAGGACACGCCTATGTCTCTGCCCATGTGGACGAAAATAGGCCATTTTAAGGCCACATTTCTCACCCTTTCTTGATTTCAACCTAAACACCTCAAATTTCATGCTCATAGGCCATAACAAGACCTTCAATACAACCAATTCTTAGCTCTAAAAATATCATATTATCACATATATCGTAAAATTCGAAACTACCACATTAATCAATTCACACATTTGATTACTTACAACAACCATATTTTACCAACTCATTCACCAGTATGCTCATAATTTATCCATTACTTAACCCAAAAATTTATCAAGCATGATAAGACTATACATACATATTTAAGTTGTAATAGTCCGGTTTAGACTCTAGTCGGAACAGTGGTTTCGAGACTACAAATTCGAGGTTAGAATAATATTCAAATATTATTTTTGGTGTGTACTATATGTGATATAGTCTGTGTGAAAATTTTGTGTGATAATTTTATCAACTATGTGTTGAATTATGAAAAAGGATTTAATCGCATAAAGTGTAAAAGTTGTGTGCTGATTTATAAGTGCTTATTTGTTGTTGGATTTTTAAGGTGGAGGCCTTATGTTGTTATTAATCCATTTTTAAGATAGTGGATGGTTAAATGACAAGATAACCATAATTTTAATTTTTCTTTTATGGTAATAAAAAGGTTAATATTGGAATTTGATTATTAGTGATATTGTAATAAAACAAAGGCATGAAAATTAGCTAATATACTCATCTTTTGTGCTGAAAAATCAAGGAAAGAAAAAGAAAGAAGAACACTTAGGTTTCGGTTGATTTTAAGCTCAATCAAGGTATGTTTTGAGCTCGATTTTTGATATTTCTACGTTTTCGTAATCGTTGCTTTGTGCTCTAGCTAACCCATGTCATAATTTTGTGAATTGATGATGTTTATGAAATGTGCCGTTGATGAAATGGTGAACTTTGTGATGAGTATTGGTGTCAAATGAAAGATATGTGTTTAATGAACATGTTTTGTTCTTGAATTTTTTATGAATTTAGCTAATTACGACTAAATCAAGAAAATGGTATTTTAAGGGGTTAAATTGTGAAATAAATGAAATAATTGGGCTTGTATGAGTATAGTGAGAAATAGGCTAGGCATGGGTACAAGCAACTTATGTGTATTTGATGATTTTGTGAATTAGGGACTAAAGTGTCAAAATGTGAAAATATGAGGGCTATTATGTAAAATGCCCTAAATATGTGTGTTTGGACTAAAATGAATGATTTGGTGATTGAATGGATTGAATTTGAATGTGTATAGACCAAGAGAGAAGAGGTACGGATCGAGATCGACGCAAAGATAAAGTGCTCGATTAATCGACCGTTTTGGTATTTCGACATTTGAGGTAAGTTCAGATATAGTACAAGTTGTTAATTTATATTCTATATGATGTGAATTGAATGAATATCTATATAACTATAAGATTAGAAATGCTATGTGTTGAATTGGAATAGAAGGCACTAAGTGTGCGAAATTTAGAAACGGGATAGAAATGATTGGCACTGTGTATGCGAGTTGATAGAAGCTTCGGCTTATTGATTTGGCACTGTGTGTGCGATACCAATATAAGCTCTGTTTAATGTATTGGCACTGAGTGTGCGATGACAAATACGTTTTGTATACAAATTGGCACTAAGTGTGCGAACAAAGCAAGAGAATAGCAAAGATTGATCGATATGTAAAGTCGAGTGGTTGAGTAGCATGGTTGGTGACTAACTAAGTGTTAGCAAAGGTATGTATAAAACCTATGTGGTTGATGAACTTAAAAGTAGATGAATGGAATGCTATGTGAGTAATAGATATGGTTGGATTTGTGTGACATTGGTAAATTATCTATGTGATGGTTTAATGTGTATATTGATTTGATTCGATAAATTAGTTGTATTGTATTTCGAACTTACTAAGCTATTGAAAGCTTACTGTGTGATTGTTTCTCTGTTTTACAGTGTCAGTAAAGCTAGCTCGGATTCGGGAATCGTCAGCATCTCTATCACACTATCGACAATCTATTTTGGTACTTTTAGAAAGATGTATATAGATGAAATATAGCATGTATAGGCTAGAAGTTATGGTATGTTTTGTGATGTTTAATCCTTGCCATGTGGCTTGGCTTAGAAGTAGGATAATGTTGAGTTTATGAATGAGTTATGAAAATGGTATATTTCATGATTGTGTGATTGATGAAAAGATGTGGTTTGAAGATGGTTTATGATATGGATTACATGATGTTTGATATGTACATGTTTTGAGATGTACACTTGTTACTTTGAATGGATTTATTGTAATGACATTAGGTATGGAAGTAAATGGTAATGTTGATGGTTATTGAGTGCATGAAATGGTATGTTTGAGTGCATTTAAAAGCATGAATTGGCATTGTTATGAAGCTTGTTGGTAGACTCTTGTATAAGTGGCAAATTGGCCTTGCAAATGGCCTATTTTGCCTACACGGTTATGGAACACGGGCGTGCCTAGTGACCGTGAGATGAAGTCAGTAGATAGCCCAAGTATGCATGACCAGGGTACACGGATGTGCCTAGTAGCCGTGTGAATAAGTCAGTATATTGCCTAAGAGTACATGGCCTTAGCACACGGGCGTGCCTAGTGGCCGTGTGGAGAAGTCAGAATACTTGTTTTGCTTTGCACGGCCTGGACACATGGGGGTGTCTGGTGATCGTGTGAGGCACACAGCCAGAATGCATGGGCATATGACCTCAACAGTTTTGAAGAATATTTGAAATTTTGAAAACTTTCCTTAGTGTTCGGTTTAGTCCCGACCTCTTTCTAACACGTGTTTAAGGACTCATAGACCTAAATGAGGGACTGTATGTTCGTATTTGAGTATGTATGATTGATGATAGAATTTGTGACGTGGAATAGATATGAAATATTGTAATTTTTTGGTAACGCCTCTTAACCCTATTCCGGCGATGGTCTCGGGTTAGGGGTGTTACATAAGTTGTATGTGTGAACAAAATATCATTCATAATACATACCAATCTTATACATGCCATATAAACCATAGTGTATGATTCAAAGACTACTAGAATGAGCTGGATAGTGTGGCTTGATGTGTTGATCTGATCTCCCAACCTCACGTTAATCTACAAGGACATTAAACAATACAAGTAAGCTTAATGAAGCTTAGTATGTTCGATGGGTTGAACGTAAATCTTACTGTAACAGCCCGATTTTGGGTCTAGTCGGAACAGTGGTTTTGGGACCGCAAATTCGACGTAGTAAAATTCATTTTTATAATATTTTTATGGTCTACAATTTTATGGAATGATTTCGTGAAAATTTTGTTCGAAAATTTTGATGTTTGGGCATTCAATTTAGTGAAAAGGAGTAAATTGCAAAAGGTGCAAAACGTGTGTTCTAGAAGCTAAAGGTGTCTAATTGCTATGAAATTTTAAATTGGAGGTCCTTAAATGGTAATTAGACTATTATACTTTGTATGGACAAAAATGGACATGGCTAGGTGAAATATCAAAGTTATGCATTAAGGGCATTTTGGTCTTTTGGTAAGTAAAGACAAAATTAACTAAATAAAATATGTTCATCTTCATCAAATTAGTCCCTTAGCCTAATTTCAAAGGGTCTCCAAATCTAGGGTTTTTGACAAGCTTCCAAGCTCAATTGTAAGTCCGTCTTTGTCCCGTTTTTTGATGATTTTTACGTTTTTGTGAATGTTGTAACTTGATTTAGCTATTTCAAGGACTAATTTGAAAGAGAATCAAAGTCTAAAATTTTACCCATGTTAGATATTTGTGTATTTTGATGTTTAATGGTAGATTATGCAAATTTTATGTTGGATAAACAACATTTACTAAGTGATTTTTGATGAAAATGCTTAAAAGGACCTATTTGTAAAAGTTTTAAATTATGTAGTAGAAGTGTGATTTAATGAAAAATGTGGGTTGTTATGAGTACAAAAAGGGTTCGTCTAGGCTTGGGTTTTGAAGAAATTGACTATATTTCATTTTACGAGCTTAGGGACTAAAGTGTAAAATGTTGAAAAGTTAGGGGCAAAAATGTAATTTTTCCATAATATGATTTTTGGACTGAATTGAATAATGTGAGTGTTAAATGAGTTAAATTTGCTATTATAGATTAAGAAAAACGAGGTTCAGACCTAGATCGGGGGAAAAACAAAGTGTTTGACGGTTAGGTCCAATTCTACTGTTTTTGTACGGAGGTAAGTTTGTATGTAAATAATGCATTGTTATATTTATGTTTTAAATGCTTTAATATTGTATGAATTGTGATTGACTCTTTGGACATATTCAACAAAGTTTCGACAAACAAGAAATCCCCAGTTGAACCTTAGGAATAGAATAGGATACGAGTGACATGTCACTAGGATCCCATGTGTATATGCGATTATGTGATTCAAGTACTGGTCTTGTACGTCCTACCAGTGGCTGGGTAGTCCGGCATGTGTTGTGAATACCTGACAGCTTGTGTGAGCAACACTGTGTAGCTACGTCCTGACTAACAGCTTGTGTGAGCAGGCCCATGAATAGCTCGAAAGCGAGCTTATATGTATTATGAGATATGAGGTAGCTTTAGCTACATATATGGCACTTATGTGCAAGATTTTCGAGTATTCGTTAATATTTCGAGTGTTCAACGGGAATGTCAAGGTTGTGAAAGAATATGGCTATTGCCGAAACCATTTTTTTGAAAAAGGTCAACTTTGATTTTGAAAACGAAAACGAACATGGGGTTCGCCACCAATCCTTTTTATTTAGTTATGATAGGATCATCTCGTAATTCAATCATTTTAATAAAATTTTAAATTTATTAAAATGACAATTTTTGGTCTACAAAATCCAGAAAACGGGTTCGGGAGTCGGTTACGCAGGAGGAAGGATTAGCACTCTCAATACGCCCAAAATTGGTACCTAGTTGATTACTTGGTGTCTTTAGTGTCAAAAATTCAAATTTTGAAAAGATTTTAAAAATAAAATCCTTTGTAAAAATATTGAAAATTTTTCGATAAAAGGGGCATATCTCACGTTAATCAAGAAAGAGAATTACGTCCCGTAAGTTAGGACACAATGTCTTAAATTCCTGATACGAGAATGAACACCGAAAAATTTACTCTGAAAGATGTTTGATTATCTCAGTTTTAGAAAGAAACCATATTCCGTAAGTTAGAACATGATCTTTTCGTAATTCCCGAGATTACTTAAAAATTTTAAAACACTCATTGGTTCGGATTTATCAAGAAAGTCGAAACCCAGTAAGTTAGGGAATGACCTTTCGATTTTTAAAAACACGGAGTATCACTTATTTTAAAAACAAAATTTATGTATCGAGTAAAATTAATGTCACACGAATTTGCTGTGAAAATAAATCACGATGATAATATGCGTAACAAAATGAATGAGTTAAAAAAACAACAAGAATGACAAGAATGAATTAACGAAACAAACAAGCTGACTACAGATAAAAAGAAGAATAACAAGCAAACTAGAAAAAATAAAATAAAAAAAACAACAGTAAAAAACCATATGAATAAATGGGATATAAAAAGGGTTTTAGGAAAATATAATACTAATAATAATGAGAATGATATGAATAATAATAAAAATAATGAATAATCTAAGGTTTGTAATCATATAAAAGAATATGAAGAAATAAATGTAATATGATAAGATAGAATAAATGTATTTAAAATATTAGGTAGATAAATATAAAAAGAAATATAATAGAAATAATAATACAAAACTCATTAATTTAATAATATGATAATAATAACAAGTAAATAAATAAAAAAGGAAAATAATAATTAAATTAATTAAATTAATAATAAAATAGAAAAAATAACAAAAACAAAAAAAAGGGCTAAATTGAACTTTAAAACAGAAATTTGGGGCAAATTAGAAATAAAAAAAGGAAAAGGACCAAACTGAACGCGGGAATAACAAGGAGGGACCAAAATGGGAAATAATACCCACTCTCCAAAATGCACAGTTTCAAGGCGGACTAAAGTGAAAACAAAACAAATTATAGGGCCAAAATAAAAAACGAAAGAAACTTAATTGTAAAACGCTTAAAAAGCGAAAGGGCTAAAGGTGCAATTAGCCCTTCCATTGCAAAACACGCGGATCCTAGGCCGGAGCGGGTCGGGTCTCGGGTTAGAGGCCAAGATGACGTCGTTTTGGGCATTTGAGGCCAATCCCAAAACGATGTCGTTTTGGGGGCCTATATAAGTCAAAAATCCTTAAAAAAAAAATAATCATTTCATCCATGTTCTAAAATAAAAACCAAAAAAAAGTTCCCCTTTTCTCTCTAGCCAGCCTAGATTCCGGCCTAGCTCTCCCTTTTTTCAGTGGTTTAAAAAGGAAAGCCCTCTTCTCTTTTTTTATTTTATATTTTTGATATATATTTATGTATGTATATTACAATTTCAAAAAAAAAAAAAAAAGAAAATAAAGAGAGAAAAGAAAACCTTAAAAATAAAAGCTTTGGCACATCTTTAACCTTGTTTTTTTCCTCTTCGACTACTTGTGTTTTTTTATTGTTTGTGTATTCGAACCTTTTTTTTTTGTATTCAAATCTCTTTTTTTTTTGTATTCAATCTGTGTAAAAAAAATACATTGATGTTTCTCTGGCTTTATAGCCGATTTTAATACAATATTTTCTATTTTTGGTACTGCCCATTGTCTTTTCCACTGTTGATTTTGCAGGTGGTGGTGCAGGTGGAGGGCGGTGCTGACAGTGGCGGTGGAAGAGGGCTAGGGGTGGCAGACCTAGCACACCTAGGGTTTTTTGTTTTTTCTTTTCTACTGGGGTATTGGGCTAGGTTTAAGGTATTGGGCTGTTGGGTTTGGGTTTAGTTTTGGATTGTGGGTTGTAAAATGGGTTTTAGTTGGGCTGATGTAAATGGACTTTTTATTTTTTGTTTTGTTTTTTTTTGGTTGTTTGATTTGGGCCCCGGGCTAAATTGGCCTACAACAGCTATGATACGAGTTGTACAGGCATGTACGTAAAACTCATAAGTAATGAGCTCGATATGTGATGAACCCTTGGTAAGGTGGTGATTGAGTAAGTTATGATTATAAGATTTAATTAACATTCATGCTAATTTTTATCATGTAAATTGTATGTTAAATGTGTGGTTATGATGCTTATTATTTGCAAAGGAACTTACTAAGCTATATAGCTTACTCCCCTTTCTGTTCCTTGTCTTATAGTATCACCAAGCTAGCTCGGGGTTCAGAGATCGTTGGAGATCCGTACACATTATCAACAATTATTTTGGTATCAATGAATTCAACATTTTGAGTTATGGCATGTATAGGGGACTTGGTCATTTTGCTGGGTGTCATAATTGATTTGGCCAAATGTGTTGGCTTATGTTGGTTAGAAGTTCATTTTGTATAAGGCCATTTGAAATTGACTAATATTGGTATAAGTAAGTTCATATGATGATGCCTTGTAACACCCTTAACCCGTATCCGTCACCGGATTAGGGTTACGAGGCATTACCGAACAATAACAGCTTAGGAGAGTCATTCATTACTATTCATGTTTAAGGTAATATAAACTCAATTATACGAATCATACGTACATCTCCTTTATAGCATTCAAATAATCAAATTATAACACAGCTTAATGCATAACAATTTCCATGTGCATATATTAAGACATTCAAAAACATATCGAATACATGCCAACATATCTATTTAATTTGAAAAATATTAAACATATCATTTCCTTAACTCTGCATGTGCACATATTAAAAACCAAACAAACTATTACACACCAATTATTGTCCAAACACATATGCAACCTTAATATCATTACTCTATGGCCGAACATAACTTTAATGCAACATATATAATACGCATTTTAGCCTATCACTATGAACCATTATAAGAGCACAAAATACAAACCATAGCACAACTCATTCGCATGCTAATTATCATGCATAAATTGCACTCACATAACCCTTTTCTCTACTCACCTATTTTGGCTATCAAATTTAGGTTCAAAAGTAGCACAAAGATTTTACCATCCATTATTAAGCTAACTTTGCCTTTACAAGTCATGATCATTATTAGCCATCACAAGCCAAATCTAAATATCTAACTACATATGATCATATCGTTGGCATATACACTTATTTTACTTATGACTAGCCGATTATAAACATTAACTTAACATTTTTAACTATCAGAATGGTCATAATTTCAATCATCAAATGTATACACAATAATCATGCTATTCCATCACATAAAAAATATGTCATAAACACACTTCTAAAATAATTTAGCATCATGGCCGAATATACAATATGCTTATCATTACCCCATTACCGAATCATATAACAAACATCACAAACATATATACCCTGTAATAAGCGTACTAACTTAAGCTAATTCATAATATAAATCGTACTTTCCGAATAAGCCAAAATTAAGCCACAACCGAAATATATATATCCCTCAACCATGTTTACTTCGTTTGAGCCAAATCATAAAAATCAACAAATGCGAAACATACCAATATGTCAAACTTACCATAATGAACAATCTTAAGCCATACATATCATTACTTTAAACTATAAACATATACCAAACACACCACACATATAAGACATGCATATTACTTAACTAATATGTTACATACTATAACACAACAAGAAACCATTATTTACCTCATTGCCGAAACACATGACCAAACACCATAACATATATACCATGAAATTACATTCCATATAGATTAAACCATGAACGAATTTTCACAACCATTAGCATTATAAACAAGCCATTATATCAAAAGCATAGAAACTAAGCTTAACTGTAACACCCCGAATTTGGGCCTAAAAGGAATAGGCCTTGAGCGTGGGATCAGCTAGGAGACTGCACATAAATATTTATGTGTTCAAGAAAATGACACAAATTGCTTGTTTGCTTTAGTGGCTAAGTGATTTAGGAAGAGTTGGGAGTGTTGGGGAAGTCCTGGGTTCAAACCTGGGCTTTAGCAAAATTTTTTATTTTTGCTCTTAAGTGAACCTTGGCCTTAGCTTGAAGGCTTTATAAATATTTTTGGTGAAATCATGACACAAGGAGTCTGCTGGTAAAGGTGGAAAGTGGCTTGTGGAGTGTACTAGTGGTCTGAGGTTCGAATCCCTGCATATGCAAATGGTTATTTTTACTGTTGGCCATTAGAGGAGGTTGTGTTTGACTGAAACACTAGAAGTTTGAATAGATTTGAATGTGGTTGTTGTTAATAGAATTTGGGGAGTAAAAAGGGGGATTTTTGGTTGTTGAGGTTTGTGAACAGGAGTGATTTTAGGAGGAAAGAGGGGAATTCGAATTTGGTGGGAGTAGTGGTGCCGAAATGGGACTCTAAGGCCTTAGGAAATTTGACTGAGGGATTTTCTCTCAGTTTTGGTTAGTTTGTCATCGGTTTCTGAAACTGTGAAGGCTCTTTTCATTCTCTACTCTCTTGTGCTGAATTTGCGAGTGGGCATTTGTGCATTTTGGGGTCTTTCGGGATTTGTTTGTGTTTCCTCTCTAAAGCCGAGTTAGCATTTTGTTTTGGAGACTGTTTTACTGTTTCAGTTTTGACACTTCCTCTTCACTGCTTAGCCAAATACATCTCTTCCCTCCTTCACCATTCTTTCATTCGGTATTCTCTCCATAACTCCCTCAATCAGATATTTGTTAGTTTTCTCCCCCTACCGGTTTTGAACTGACATTATTTGCCTTGTGAAGTTGCCGAATACCTCTATCTCTTCTCCTCACTTTCTTTTCCTTCTTCTCCCTTTTCTCTTCCTAGGCCGAATACATTTCTTTTGCCCTCTTATTGCATCTTGATTTTGTGGAGCCGATTTTACTACTCCTTTCTCAACTCTATTGCGCTGTGGTGAGTTCACACGATTCTCTTCTAGTACTCTTGTGTATTTCTTTTTGTTTCTTCATGGTTTAAGCCAAGTATTTCGATCTTTTAAGATTGATTCTATTTTTACTCCAAATGGAGGTTTCCGATAATATGTTGCATAAAGAGATATCAATGGTGGCGAGTAGTAGCCATTTTGAGGGAGGATTAGGAATGGTGCCAGCTGAGAATGGGCACGTAGCCCCTACCCCTAAATTTAAGCAACGTAAAGTGCCAACTATTCGGGATTTTCTGCCGGGGTGCAGCAGGGTGGCTGCACCAATCTCTTGATCAAGTGGGCAAACCATAACCGACTAATTTAGTCAAAGGAGACGTAATCTGTTGGACAAGTATTGTCGGTAGAGGCTGTTTTTGATAAGTTGATTGGGATTCAATTAACCCGATTGACAAGTGATTAATGGACTGCCTTGATTGAATGTAGGTTGGAGTTCTCGTGGGTCATTCATACATTTCGCAACCAGGTGTGTAATCACACTATCGTTTCTGTGAGTCGGCAAAAGCCGAAAAGCTGAAACTTCGACATCTGAGGCCTTACGAGCGTGCGATCGCTCATGTGGTAAAATCGAGCCCACAACCGTAGGTGGTAGACTGAAGAGGCCACCACGAGTGTTCTCGTGCACTTGGGCCATTATGCGCCTCGTTGGACGAAATGGACCGTGTGGGCCCCACTCAGATAAAATTTAAGAAAAGTGGCAGAAACTGGATTGGGCTATGTAGTTTGCATAGCCGTGATTGAATTTGGGCCAAGTGGGCCATACGAGTGTTTGGGCCCATTTGGGCCGAATATTGGGCTTTGAGCCCATTTACGCTGTTTTGACCAAAATACCCCATAGGGTAAAATGATCGTAATACCCCTGTAGGGTAAAATGAACGTAATACCCCTGTAGGGTAAAATAACCGTAATGCCCTTGTAGGTTAAAATGACCGTAATACCCCTGTAGGGTAAAATGACCGTAATACCTCTGTAGGGTAAAATGACTGTAATGCCCCTATAGGGTAAAATGACTGTAATGCCCCTATAAGGGTAAATGACTATAATGCCCCTATAGGGTAAAATGACTATAATGCCCCTGTAGAGTAAAATGACCTTAATGCCCCGAAAGGGTAAATGACTATTTTGCCCCTCGAGGGTGAATGACTGATTTGTGCTACGATTTGACTGATTTGACTGTGATTGTATGACTATGATTTGATTGACTTAACTGTGAATGATATGACTGATTCTGAGCATGGCATACTGCATACACGACATACTGCATAGGGTTGGGATCTTGTATTGGAGTAAGTGATTGATATGTGAGGGTCGCATGGGTCGCGCGAGACGACTGTGGACCCACCGATGGTTTTAAGTCGATTATGTGATTGGCAGCTCTGCTGCAATATTAGTTAGTGCCGCAACTGGTGCTACATAAGGAGTGTAGGGATGGGTGGGTCGATTTAATCCCCACAGGAGTGTAGGGTTGGTATGGGTATTTATGCATTGCATATACTGATTCTGACATTTGATATGGGCTCGGGCCCAACTGAGGTTAATAGGGGCTAAAGCCCAATTGCCACTGTTACTGTAATAGGCTTAGGCCCAGATAGATATGATGTATGTTATTTGATTGTTGGGGTTATACACACTGAGTTTTCGCAAACTCACCCATCTTTTTAATTTTTCAGGTAATCCCTAATGAGACTGTTCGACGTACTAGGGGACTCGGAGGTGGCCACACTACGAACAGTCGCATTACCGTGTTTTTAATTTACTTTATTTTTAATTATGTTTTCTTTAATTTGGGTTTTGTTGTAATAAGGCCTATCTTTGGTTTGTTTTAAATTTGGGATTTGATTTGATTGTGATTTATATATGCTAGAAGTAGAACTCGATTTTCCAAAACAATAACTATTTTCAAACACTACATTTTTGCAACTCAATTTTTAAATATCACGTTTTCGTAAATCATTTGTTTTTAAATTAAGCTTCCGTAACAAATAAGGTTTTAAAGGTAATAAAGTCTAAAAAGGGAATAACTTTTTAACAAACCACGATTGAAAATAAACAAACACAAATTGAGGTTTGTACAAGTTTTGAATGGCAAGAAGTTTTAAATCTCAAGAAGGGTTTTCAATAAAAACATGGTTTTCGAAAAAAAAAACACTTCAATATGACACGCCAGATTCGGCTATAACGTCTAGGCCGGGTTTGGGGTGTTACATTAACCAAAAGAAATAAGCCATCGCATGGCTTATAATTACATATCCCAAAATTAAACATTTTAACTAGACTATACATGCCATAAGTTCAAATTCAAACTTAACAAAATATCGGAAAGAGTCGATAGTGTGATAGACTTCTCTGACGATCCCCGAGCTCGTAACCAACTTCCAAAATATATAAAACGAAGAGTAAACACACACACAGTAAGCTTTCGCAGCTTAGTAAGTCATAAGCAATGAAATCATTTAATCTAAAATAAAAATTAATCTATTCAAACCGAAATAAGCCACTATCAACTAATGTACCTTTCCAATTTAATTTCATACATCAAGACATATAAGTTTTACATAAATTCTACTTTGACCAAATACTTAATTAAACTTTAGTATAGCTAACCATCACTTTCCACAATACATACACATCAATAGGCCGAATACATATATGTTCAAATATGCCATCACATAATTCATATTTCACATAACTTTATTTCATCAATTCAAGTATACAACTTACATTAATTTCATAACTTAGTATGAATACATATTTGAGCATTTTCTAACTTGATTTACACTCGATCTTAACTTATCATTGCCCGTTGAACCATTAGGAATTAAAAAGGATACTCGGATAGTCGAACATATCGTACAATGCCAACGTACCAGTCGTGGTCTTACATGTAATCACATAATGATGCCACTGTCCCAGACAGGGTCTTACACGTAAACAAAAGTCGATGCCAACGTCCTAGACGTGGTCTTACATGATAACACATAACGGAATCCTATGTCATGACATATGTATCCTATCTATTCCTAAGGTTCGTACGAGACTTTCAGACATCGTAACTCGATCAAATCAATCTCGTAAACATTGCTTCCAAACACTTAGACATTCGGCCATTGCTTATATACATTCATAAAATTCAACTCTGCATATAAAATTCACATTTATTCAAAATTAACAGCATCTATTTGCTTATAAACTTACCTCGGATATCAACGGACGGAATAAACGACTATTCGATTATTTTTTATTTCCCCCAATCAAAATATGTTTTCTTTGGTTCTTGATCTAAACATATTCAAATTAAACTTATTTAAACACCATTTTATTCAATTTAATCTAAGAACACATAAATGGGCAAATTACCATTTTGCCCCTAACATTTTACATTTTTTGCAATTTAGTCCCTATTGCATAAAACACAAAATATTCAAAATCTCAATATCCCATACCTAGGCTGAATTTTACCATGCTCATACATGTCCATCTATTTCATTTATTTCACATTTTAGTCCCTCAATTTATTATTTTTACAATTTAACCCTAATTACTCAAAATCATCAAAATTCCAATACAAAACGTATTAATTCAAAACATATCTTTCATAATCTATCATCTAACATCAGAAAACTCATGAATTCATCAATGGCTTAACTCAAAGTATTCATCAAAATCAAAAATTAAAGTATGGGTTTTGTACGTTTCATAGCAACGATCTCAAAAACGTAAAAATTATCAAAAATTGAGCTAGTTAAATACCTCAATCAAGCTTATCTAATGCCAAATGTAGCTTTCTTTTTCTTTTTCTTTTCCTTAGTTATTTTTAGCTATCAAAAGATGAACATGCATGGCTTTGTAATTTGTGTTTTATTTTAATTACATTATAATATATTAATTACTATTTTAACCCTATAAAATTAATTAGTAAACTATATAATTCAAGTCCAAAACCGGCCATGCTATTTGTTAATGGCCAATTTTCCACATAAGGACCCCATATTTAATTACTCAAAGCAAATAAGTACTTTAACATATAGAAAGCTACTTTTACAATTTAAGCGATTAAGTCCTTTTTCTTAAATCGGACACTCAGGCGATAAAATTAAATTGCAAAAATTTCACAGATATTAATTCACACCGTATAAGCATAGATAATAATATTTAAATATTTTTCTGTCTCGGATTTGTGGTCCCAAAACCACTGTTCCGATTAGGGTCGAAACTGGACAGTTACATGCCTTTCATGAATGAGGCAACTTGCATGATATGAGTTAATAAGTTATGTGATGTTTATGTAGGATAGATGTTAGCATGTGAATGATGTGTTGATGTCTTGGTTGTGGATGATTTGGTTGTATGTATAAGCTTGAATTGGTGCTATGTTATGTTATGTAGGTGTGTGCATTAAAGGGGTGGCAAATGGCTTGGTAAATAGCCTTATTTTGTCCCCATGGGCAAACACACGGGCGTGTGTCTAGGCCGTGTGTGACACACGGCTTGCCCCATGGGCGTATGTGTAATGCCCTAGTTTTTCTCTAATTTCGACTTTTATAAATTGTGAAAAATATCTGTCTGCTTTAGTGGTTAGTGTTCTAGAAATGTCTGAGAAGTTTTGGGTTCAAGCCTTGACTTGGGAAAAATTTGGTATTTTTTTGAATACAGCCCTATCTCTGGTTAGTAGGCTTATAAGTAAAAGTGTGTAAGTAATTAACAGAATGGGCTTGCTGGTCTGGTGGTTAAGTGGTGTAATAGCCCGGTTTAGACTCTAGTCAGAATAGTGGTTTTGGGACCACAAATAATAGGTCAAAAATATTTTAATATTATTTTTAGTGTTTATAGTATGTGATTAAGCATGTGTGAAAATTCTGTGTGAAAATTTTATCGTTTGTGTGCTTAATTTGCAAAAAGGACTTAATCGCATAAAATGCAAAAGCTGTGTACTGATTGTTAAAGTGCTTATTTGTCATGGCTTTTTAAATGAAAGGTCCTTATGTTGATATTATATCATTAATAGATTGAATGGACATAAATAGGCATAAAATTGTTGATTAAATGGTTTAATAAATAAGGGTAAAATGGTAAATATGTAATAAGTTAATATTAAATAAAAGAAAGGTTAAAATTAGTGGCATTTTCATGCTTATCTTGCCAAAATTGTTGAGGAAAAAGAAAGAAAAAGAGTTAACGGGTTTCGGCACTTACATAGCTCAATCAAGGTATGTTTTGAGGTCAGTTTTTGATGATTTCTACGTTTTTGTGATCTTAGAGTATTATCAAGCCCATATTTTAATTTTAGAATTTGATGATGATTTTGAGATATGCTATTGATGAATTTTTGAGTTTTGTGGTAGTTGATGATGAAATATGAAAGATATGTGATAGATTAACATATTTTGTCTTTGAATTTATGGCGAATTTGAGTAATTTGGGCTAAATTGAGAAAAGTGTAAATTGAAGGACTAAAATGTGAAATAAATGAAATATGTTGGTTTGTATGGACATGAGGAAAATTCGGCTAAGCAGGAGTATAGTTAAATTATGTGTATTTGATGATTTTATAAAATAAAGACTTAAGTGTTGAAATGTGAAAATGTGAGGGCTATTTTGTAAAATGCCCTAATTAAGTGTGTTTGGACTAAATTGAATGATTTGGTGATTGAAAGAGCTAAATTTGAATATGTATAGATCAAGAAAAGAGAGATTTGGACAGAGATCGAGGCAAAGATAAAGTGCTCGATTAATCGATTTGTTTTGTTATTTCGACATCTGAGGTAAGTTTGTGTATAATATGAATCGTTTAATTCATATTCATATGTTATGTAATGAATGAATACATGTAGTTGATGAATTGATAATGCTATATGTGGAATTAAATGTTGTGGCACTAAGTGTGCGTGAATGGAATTGAGATAGTAGTAAATGGCACTAAGTGTGCGAAATAAAGAAAGCATCGGCTATATTGATTAGCACTGTGTATGCGATACCGAGTTAAATTTAGTTTAATGTAAAGGCACTAAGTGTGCGATTAAATCGAATGAATAATGAAGAGTGATCGAAGTGTGGTATCGAGCATTGAATAGCAAGAATGTTTGTTAACTAAGTGTTGGCAAATGTATGTTCAAAACCTATGTGGTTGATGATATCATTTATGGATAAATGGATGGTTATGTGAGCATATGGCTAAGGATAATATTGTGTATAGTTGTGAATCTATCTAAGTGATGGTTTATTTTGTACATTGATATTGTATTATTGAGTAATATGTATTATATAACGAACTTACTAAGCTTTAAGCTTACTGTGTGAAGTTTTCTCTGTTTTATAGTGTATTTAATCAGTGACTCAATCACACTATCGGTTATCTAATTTGGTACTTTTGGAAGTTGTATATATTTGGTATATGGCATGTATAGGCTAGTAGATATGGTATAGATAGGTAATGTGATATGGCTAGATAGGTAATGAATTTGGTATATATTTGGTAATGGCTAGATATGGCATATATTTGAGATGTTTGGATCTTGCCATGTGATATGGCTAGATAGGTAATAAATTTGGTATATGCTTTGGGTTTGAGTAAAGGTTGGTCAAGATGTGTTTGTGTGTTCTAAGTGAATGTCCTTAGAATATGTTTTGGAAATATAGAGATAGTATGTTCATGCTATGATATGGTTGGGATTAAATGGTGTATGAATTACATGTTTTTGATATGTAATTTATATTTTGGATTGATATGCTTAGATGGATTTGTATGGGATGATGAATGATGATATTAAGATATTCAAATTGAGTATGATTTGGTATGTTTGAATGCCATTTGGGGTATGAATTTGTATTGATTAATGTTTGTAGGTGTGACCCAAAATGTGGGTGGCAAATTAGCCTTGCAAATGGCCTATGATTGCCCACACGGTTGAGCACACGGGCGTGTGGCTCGACCGTGTCATTCAAGTTTGCAAATTGAAACAAGTCAGGCTCGCACACTGGCTAGACACAAGGGCATATGACTGGTCGTGTGGTGCAAGTCAGTGTCGACCACGGGTAAGGCACGCGGGCGTGTCTCAGGCCGTGTGGACAAGTCAGTATGTATGCCCTTTTTGCCACGGCTTGGACACACGTGCGTGTTCGAGGCCGTGTGAGGCACATGGCCTACCCACATAGGCGTATGGCCTCTATAGCTTTGAAAAATGTTAAGTTTTAGAAAATTTTTGTATGTGTTCGGTTTAGTCCCGACCCCTTTATAATACATGTTTAAGGTCTCGTAGACCAAATTAAGGGATATGAATGTGAATTGCTATGTTATGTGAAATGAATTTAAATGTTTTAAAATGATCGGTAATGCCTATTAACCCTATTCCGGTGATGGTTACGGGTTAGGGGTGTTACAAGTGGTGTGTCTTTGTGGTGGAGCTCTTGTGTTCGAATCCCTACGTAAACGAGGGAACTATTTTGCTGCCAGTGTTGTATAGGAGTTTGTGTTTTAGTTAGATGCTGATAGTGGAGTGTTTGAAGGAGAAAATTGAGGAGTATGGGAGGGGGAAATTATCAGAATCTGATCAGTTAGTGCAATTGGAAAAATTTGGTTTCCTCTCCTCTTCACCATTCTGACATTTTTCCCCTTTCCTCCCTTTCTCTTTTTCGTTTTCAATTATTGTTCTTCATACTCAGTTCATCCAATTGGGGTATTCTGAAATTCATTGCGTCGTCCCGTTGTTAATTGGTGAGTAGTTTAAGTGCGTTATAGTTTCGATTTTAAGTTATTGATTGGAGGTTTATATCTTTTGTTTGACATCAATGAATCGTTTGGAACTGTGTTCCTCTTCTGCGGAATTTTAGTCCTGTTCATTTGGGGCTTCGAGGTAGGTGTTGTTCAAATGAATTGGAAGTATTGTCGGCTTTGTGGTTTCATGCAAATTGTGAATTAAGACTAATGTAGCATTTGATTGATCAATTTTTTAGGTGTTGATCGTCTAGGGTGTGGTTTTAACTTCAATCGAAATAGGTGTGCACCCAAAAACGCAGAAAGCGAGGTTTCGACAAAAGCTTAAAACCTCACTGTTGACACCACACGGGCATGTGGTTGCCCGTGTGGTAGGCCGTGTGTAAGACTGTAAGTCACCACATGGCCGTGTGATTTACGAGCCAGGCCGTGTACAAGTGACACGGCCGTGTGATGGCCAAGTGAGGCCGTGTGTGAGACACAGGCTCGACCAATTGGGTCGTGTTGGCCACACGGGGCTTGTGGGATTCTGGGCCAGGCCGTGTGGTTCACACGGCCAAGGCCAATTTAGGCCGTGTGGGCCATACGAGAGTATGGGCCCACACAGGTAGACCACATGGGCGTGTGAGCCTATTCACATGAAATATTTTGAAAGGTTGCACGGGTCGCCCAAGTCGACTGTGAACCTAATGAAGGGTCGGTAAGCAGTACTTAAACCCATAGCTTTGTGATTTGATTATGTGATATCTGTACTAAACATCTTACATTTAGCATGAATTCTGATATTTGAGTGTATGGACTGTTATTTGCATAAAAGCATGTCATATTATGTATTGCATTGCATCGAGGTGGGGTGATGATATTTGGAGGAAGTATCTGAAAGGCTCTTAAGCCTGTTATCTAGCAGCTCAGCTACAACTTTCTGATTATGTGCCGCATCCGGTACAGCATGGTGTGTAGGGATGGGTAGGTTGATTTTATCCCCACATGGTGTGTAGGGTTGGACAGAGTTGGTGTGTAGAGGCTGGTGGGTAGGATTATGCTATTCTGTCTGATTTGCATGTTATGTCTGAAAGGGGCTAAGGCCCTTGAGTATATCTGATTTTGTATCTGAGTGGGCTAAGGTCCACACTGTGTTGTAATGGGCTCAGACCCGATTCTATGAAATTATGTCTGTTATCTGATATTACTGTATGTATGTTTTCTGTGGGGATTACACACTGAGTTTGCGAAAACTCACCCTTTTCTATTTAATCTGTTCAGGTAATCCCCAGCAGTAGATGGATCGGTGTGGCGGAAGACTCGGCGACAACCACGGTTTTGAACCTTTAACGGTTTTTACTTTTATTTATGGTTCAGATTATATTTGGGCAGTTTTATGTAACATGGCCTTTACAGATTTTTGTTTAAAATTTAGGGTTATTATTTTATAAACTGCTAGCAGTAGGATAAGACGCGAGGTTTCAAAATAAACAAATGTTTTATCAAATACGCACGAATTTGCAAATTATTTTAAAAGCTTCTGCAACATATAATGTTTTGAAGATGGATAATGAATGAATAAACGGCACGTTTTTTACGATAACTGAAGATATTGAAAATGGCCTTATTGTAATTACATTTTCCAAAGCACTATCATGTGACATCGCCAGATTCGACCATAACATCTAGGCCGGGTTTGGGGTGTTACAGTGTGTATCAGCTGTGTGTCCCCTGCACCTTAATTGTTGCAAAAGAATGTTCAAAATTTAGCACACGGGCAGAGACACGGGCGTGTGTCTCAGCCGTGTGTGCTACACGGCCTAGAACATGGGCGTGTGAAACCTGCATTTAATTCGAATTAAATTAAATAAGCACACGGCCTAGTACACAGGTGTGTGGCACGGTCGTGTGGAACAAGTCAGAGAGCACCCTAAATTGAACATGGTCTGAAGCACGGGCGTGTCTCAGGGTCACACGGGCATGTTCCTTGGACCACACGGGCGTGTGAGCCTTGCCGTTAGCAAAAATTTTCTAAGTTTTGTAAAAATTTCCTGAGTCCTCGATTTAGTCCCGAACCACTTCCAATGCATGTTTTAGGCATCGTAGGCTCGTATTAGGGACTTTATGATTGAATGTGGATGGTTTTAGTTTGGATGCAACTTTTATGTCTCGGAATTGTGAGAATGCTTGTGTGGTAAGTCTGGTAAGGTCTCGTGTTCTGTTCCAGTGTTGAATATGGGTAAGGGGTATTACACTTACCGAAACTAAATGTAACAAATCAAATAAGCAAATTATTCATGCAATCTCCCTGTCAATCACAACTTTAATTGAAGATAACACTTCTTTCAAATCAATATCAATAATAACAATAAATCTTTCAATTTCAATTACATAAGTCACTTGCCAAATCATACCAAATCAAAGAACGACTTATGGATAAGAGTACATCGTTTTTCAAAAGCCTAGAGACTGAACAGAAGCTCATTAGAGCTAAATAGAAACCCATAAGGGTTGAACGAAAGCTCATAAGAGCTGAATGGAAACCCATAAGGGTTAAACAGAAGTTTAATAGAGTTGAATGGAAACTCATGTGAATTAAACAAAAGCTCGTGAGAGCTAAACGGAAACTAAACACAAAAGTTCGCAACAAATGCTAAGTCTCGGTTTACTTGGGTAATTTGCCGTCAATTCCTCCTTTGTTGTTTTTCGCCATACAACGATTGTACTCAAATCCTGCGTTCCATTTAAATCGAATATTCACTTCAAATTTATAATTTAACAATATTCCATTTTTCAAAAATATACTAAATGCATAATATCATTCATCAATTCAATATAAATATTAAAGTTTCACCATACGAATTTACCTTGGTTAAATTGTAAGATTTGTAGAAGTTTAAGGACTATTGTACTAGTTTTCCTTTTCCACGAGTATCTACGGGCTCTTGATCTAAAATATAAAATTACTCATTCATTAGCATATATTTCAGTTCCAATTCACTTCACAATTAATACCCATCAATTTTTAAATGTACACAATTACCCCAACTTTTACAACTTTTGCAATTTAGTCCCTTAACAAATTAGTCTATCAAATGAACTATTTTTTCTCCATTGATAATTTATCTAAATATTCTTGGCCATCATACAACCCTTACTAAACAGAAATTTAAAAGCAAACCCTAATATTTAACCTTTTCACAATTTGGTCCTAAAATCAATATCTATTAAAATCACTTTATAAAATCATCATATCACAAAATTAAAGCTCTAAATCAATGTTATTTCATCAAAAAATCTAGTATTCATCAATGGTAATTTTCAAAATTCTCAATAAAATAAAAAATTTAAGTAATAGCTAGTTGGACCTAATTGTAAAAGTCTTAAAAACACAAAAATTACAAGAGAAGGGCAAGAATTAAACTCACATGAAGCTAAAATATGAAAATCAGCTTTAAGAGCTCTTCAATGGTATTTTTGGACAGAAAATTGAAGAAGAAATGATCTAGAAACTATTAGAATCTCATTTTAGATATTAATTTTTATTTTATTTCCAATTTTGCCTTTAAATCACGTAATTTCATTATTTTTTCCTCTTATGCCACCTCAGCCGCTTCACTTAGGCTAATTTACTCTTTAAGTCCTCCCTATTTACCATTTAGGCCATTTAATCACTATTTCTTTAATTAGCAAGTTTTGCACCTTTTTCAATTTAGTCCTTTTGAATTAATTAACTATCAAAATGTTAAAATTTTATAATGAAACTTTAATACTACCTTAATGACATTCTGTAAATATTTATAAAAATATTTACGACTCAGTTTATAAAATTGAGGTCTCAATACCTCATTTTTTTAAACCATTTAACCTAATAAATCCTTATAAAACATAATTTACTAATGCAAAAATCTTTCTAAAATCACATATAACTCGTAAATACTAAATATTAGAATCTACAAGCTTACTTGTCGGACTTGGTGGTCTCAAACCACTATTTTTCGACACCACTAAAAATTGGGCTATTGTAGTCTTCCAAAAGCTTCACCATGTCTGGGTTCATTTGAGCATGAGCAAGGGTCAATGTTGTTTGAACACTGGTTGCTAGTAACATTGGACAAGGTCCTTGGCCCATAAAGTGCAAGCATTTTGACAATTGTCCCCTAGAAATAAGTTGTAAAGCATCAGGAATAATCACTTGGAGAGTATGGTTCTAACCCTGATATTCAAATTGCATGGTCAATGAAGAGAAGTTCCATATGATAGAACCTAGGGATAGCAGCCACTTGATACCCAAGACAAGATCACAATCTTTTACTAGGAGGATCATAAGGTCAGTAGTGAATTCATACCCCTGTGCCTTCTATAGAATTGCTCAACATAATTCTTTAGTGGTCAGGCTCACTCTATTAGCCACCATTACATGAAGCTGGCTAGAATATTCTACTGGTAAATCTAACCTCTTAACCAACTTGGAATCTAGGAAATTGTGTGTGCTTCCAGAGTTCACCAACACGATAACATTAGAATGACCAATCTTAGCTGAAAACCTTATAGTGTAAGGACCAGATAGAGGTAGTGGATTCTTTGAGGGCGTGTAAGGGCCAGATATAGGTAGTGGATTCTGGTTCTTACTCCAACACTTCCAACTATTTAGGGCAATCTTGATATTCTTCAATCACTGGAGTTGTGCTTCCCCCTTCATGGTCCTAATGAGGCTCCACTATCAGCTAAAACAACTGGGATTTGGTACAGTTATGGCCTGAAGTGTATTTAGAGGCACACTAGAAGCAAAGTCCCTTTTTCCTTCTCTCATCTATCTTAGATTGGGGAAGAGATTTGAACTGATACTTCTGTCTTAAGTTACTAGTTGGAGGACCAGTAGTTCCCCTCAAATTACTGTGATATTGTTGTAACTCTGAAGCAGGAAGTAGAGGTCTAAGATGACTTATCCCCCCTCTTATACTCGCACTCTTCTTTGGAAATTCAGTCACCATGCATTCAACTTGTTGAGCTAATAATTGGAAACCATCCACCATTGTTTGAGGTTTGAGTAGTCTTAAATACTACCTTCTCTCAGGTTTAAGGTTACAAGTAAACATGGCAAGTGCATAATCTTCAATCAAACGTAGCTGATTAAGTAGACTTACAAAACGGTCATGGAACTGGTCCACTGAGCCTTGCTACTTGAGGTAGGTAAGTTCTGACATAGGATCTAAAAGAAAGTCAAAACCAAAACAAGCCTTCAACCCTCGAGCATAAATCTCCCAGGTCAGTTGTTGTACCCCCTTTGCCTTTGCACAAAAAAATGGTATCAGTCTAAGGCTTTTCCCTCTAAATGTAACTGTAACACCCTAAACCCGGCCTATACGTTACGACCAGATCTGGCATGTTACAGGGTGAAGTAAAAACGAAGTTTTGTTTGAATTAGGAAAAATCGTACTTGTGAAAACTTTTCGATTTAAAGCGATGTCATTAAAAATAGGGGTTTGGTAGTATAGGAAAAATTTCAATTTTACGTTAATCATATATTCGTTATGTTTGAAACATGTGTCTTGAATTTCTTGTATTTTGAAAACCCCATCTTTTTTAAATTATGTGATCAAGTATGCATAGCGTCAAATTTTTAAGTAAACCATAAATAAATAAGATAAAACCCAAATACTAATTTAGAAAGGCCTTATTACACAGATAAAATCCCAATTAAAATTTAAAGTAAAGCAAGAGAAGTTTATGAAAAAATAAAGTCTTTATGGCCTCCACGAGTCCGCCTCGGCTCCCATATCCACGATCTATTGATCACTTGAAAGATTAAGCAAAGGGGTGAGTCACCGAGCCTCAGTGTGTAAATCCCCTATAACACATAATTGGCTCGAGGCCCACAATCGCATATTGGGCCTTAGCCTACTCAGGATGACATACAAGTAGATAAATGCATCATGACCCAGCCCAAACCTAGTTTTCCATCCTCTACACACCATCCCATACCAGCCAATCACACCGTGGGGATTTCTACAATCAACCTCCATCCGCTACACTCCATATGTCGCACCTAGCCACTGGTGACTGAGTCACAAAATATCATATGTGGTGCCAACCCACTTGTGGTACCAAACCACTAGTGACAATCCCTAATAATCATACATGTGGGGCCAACCCACTGTGGTACCGAACCATTGGGACAAGTCACGAAATCATATGTATGTGGTACCAAACCACTGGTGGTTCCAAACCACTGAGACTTAGTCATGGAATCAAGAATGTGAGGCCAACCCACTTGTGGTACCAAACCACTAGTGACAGTCTTAAGCATTTCCCCTTTACACAACATATCCAACCTATGCATAACTTATGTAAACCAAATGAAAGTAGCATGCTATTTAAATAGACAGTATCATTATGGCATATATATTAGCTCATACATAACAACAAGGTACTTACCTGGTATTTCAACCATACCCATATAGGCATAACGACTATCCATCTAGTCACTTCGACTTTTCAAATTTCAAACGATTAGTATCACATATTAATATTAAAGTGTGAAGTTTTACACACTGATTACACGCAAACACTATGCTATCTCTATGTCGACACTATCCCCTAGCGAAACTACTACCGCTATTTGCCTCGACTCGCCTCCGCTCTGCCAAGCGGCCCACACCGGTGGCCAATCTCGGTGATGAGACACCGCGCGCTTCTTGAACTTAGGGGCTGGGTTTACGGGTCCAACCCCCTCCTTTGCCTGATCGGTATTAGATTCCATCAAAAGATCTTGTCAGAGGGTACTATAAGGAAATATGGTTGTTTAACAACAACACAGGGTTAAGATAACGAATACGATAAGCGAACCTAAACAAAATCTAAAGAGAACCCCTTACCTTGAAATCCCGAAAAGAGATATAGGGCTCTGAGATTAACAATTCCCGGATTGAGATTCAGATGGTTTGATTAGCTTGAAATCCAGGAATAGGTGCCCCCAACGAAAGTAAGAAAATAAGAAGAAAGCATAAGTCCAACCGATGGCCTCACCAAGCCAATTAGCCATTCGGCTTTGGCTCCCAAAAACCAAATGAGAAATAAAGAAATAAAGAAATCGCCTCTTACCTTAACACAGAAGATTCGAATAATGTCTAAGAGAATTCGGCACTAGCACAGCAGTAGAGAAGGTTCGGTAATGACTATGGTAAAAGAGAACAATATGAAAGAACTGAAAATGACAATAAAAGAATCTTCGAATGGAGGCTTAGGAGTTTCGGCTTTCAGAGAAATCAGGAGAGGAATGTAAGAGAATGGCTAGGGAGATTTGGCCTAAAGTGAAAAGAAAAGAAAAGAGAATTGGAGACTTACCAAAACATGGGGTAAGGATTCGACTTTAGTGACAAAATAGAAGAGAGGTTTCAAAGGGATGTATTCGGCTATGATGAACAGTTAGGGAAAGAACAAATGGAATGATGTTAAGGTTGAGAGGTTTCGGCTATGAAAGAAAATGAGGAGTGTATTTTGGCTTTTAGTGAATGAGGGAAGAAACAAAAGAAAAGAAATAGATGCTAACAGAATTCGGCATGAGGGAAATACCTGGGGAGAAAAGAAAGAAAATAGAAAGCGAAAGTAGTGCCCTCTAACTTTCAGCCTTACAAGCACTATGATGAAGAGAAAAAATGGTTGAGAGAATTCGGCAACTCAAAGAAAAGAACAACTTGCTCCAAATGACAAAAGATAGCTTACTACACCTAAACTAGCCTCTCAAAATTTCGACACCAACACTCCTAAAACTGAAACACTCCCACACACCCCCCTACATGACCGAAAGTCCCTCTTCAAGAACCCCACATTTAGCCAACACCATGATCATATGCTCATCCCTCACTTTTCTCCTTAATTCATTCCTGAACACTCATTTGAATGAGTTTGAACTCCACTTTTCCCTCTCAGCCACTCATTCGAAATATTTGACTTAGTCCATCTCCCATCCTGAAGTGTCCCAGCTGAACTCTGCTTCTGCTCCCCTTGACGCCAAAAATAATTCCCAAAATGAACTTCAGGTGACTAGAACCTTCTCCCTCTCTGCTCCCTCGTGGCGTCACCTTCCAGCCCTTATGTGGCGTCACCTTGCCACTCTACCAACACCTTGCTTGTGTTAACCAAGTACAAACAACCACCCTTAGGTCCTATTCTAGCTAGCTCTCCCACTAAGTGCCCTAAAAGAAAATTTTGGCCAAGGCTCTGGCTTATCCCCGGGCCTTTCTTGGACTCTCATACACCCTAAAATAGCACATTAACCCAAGTATACACACAAGCACATCAAATGCATAACCCCTAAATTAGGATATTACAGTAACATAACCATCCTAACTTTGGCCTAATCTTCGATATTTTCAGCTTCAAAGAACTGTTCTAGCTTGAACCACCACCCCCAAAAATCATTCCCATCAAATTTTGGATATTCAAACTAAAGCGTTTTATTGGTAAAGTCCAAGAGACCAACTCAAGAAGCTGTATTCACCAAATCTGAGGCAGGAGCCAGTGCGAGTGGTTTTTGGGAGGGAACCCAGGTGGGGTGCCCCCCAGAATACTTTTGCCCTTGTCTTGAGCTCTCCCAGCAACACTGGTAGAAGCCTGTTGGCCAAAGTATTGCTAAAAAAGGGAATGAAGTTTAGTTCGAATCTCTCCCTTTAAGTTTTCATGAAAGTCCTTTAGTCGAGTGTCAATCTTAGTATCAATCTGAGTAACCTCCAACTACATCTGGGCAAGCTCGTGTTGTAGCAAGCCCATTTATTTCTGCAACTTAGTGGTGACCCCATCATTGGCCATGAGAACCAATTGCAGATTTGATACCTTTGTCACGAGCAAAAGATTTTGGGTAGAAAAAGAAGCAGGGTAGCAGGAAGAAGAAGAAGAAATAGAGGAAGAAATCATAATAAAAGAGAAAAGGTGAGTGTATTCATTTCATAACTGCCTCCCCCTACCCTTGATTGTTTTTTTTAAGGTGGGTAACGGCTTTTCAGAAAAACGATAGCTGTTAATACAATTGTAACAAAACGTATCATTTTAAACAAAAGACAAAACATCCTTAAATGTTGCCGTTTAAGCCTACCTGACCTCCCCTCTCCTTAAGCGCACCGTTTCATTAAAGTATCATACTGAGCATTACATTTTACAGTAATTAAAACTAAAACAAACATAAACAGAAATTAACAGAATTTTAAACATGATCGTTGCCCTTAATTCCATTCCATGACATTCTATTATTTTGATTTTCTTTGGCTATTATTAAGTTAAAAATTATTTTTTTACTTTTATTTTATTTTGTCATTTATTTTTATCGGATTGAAATGCCAAAAATTTAATCCATTTGATTCTAAACCATTTTCTTTTTCAAAATTGTTTTATGATTTTATGTTGTAATGTTGTTGAAAACCTTAAAAATTTGTTTTATTTAATTCTTTCAAAAACCTACAGATACATTTAGATTTGTTCTGACCTAACTCGAAGGCCTGTTCAAAAAGAGGAAGGATTTTGGCAAAAATATAGGCTCGAAAAATTGGCTTGAACAAAAAAGTAAGGTCTGTTTTCTAAATGAGTCAGGTCTCGGGTAATTTTTTTAAGCTCGGCTCGATCCGAATTTGTAAAAAAACAAAACTGCTGTTGTTTTTTCATTGTTTTGCTATCATTTCATTATTATATTTCTACTATTTTGTTGTTATTGTTTGGATATTATATAACTCTTTTTTATTATTAATTTTTCTATTCTTATAGAAGTATTTGCTAGCTAAGTTGCTTATTTAAGTATATATATTTTTTATTTTTTCATTTATTGGGAATGTTTTTAGTGTATTATATTTTTTAAAATTTATTTTTATATAAAAAATTTAATACAGGGGGCCGAGTCGGGCTCGAATTTTAGCATTTTTATCCAGACCTGGCTTAGGTAAAATTTTAGGCCCAGCTTTGGGCCAAGCCTAGAACATGGGCCTAATTTTTTAATTGACCTGGCTCGAACCCGGTCCGACCGACCTATGGACAATTCTAGATACATTGCTTTTAAACCCATATTGAAAGTGTGGTTTTATTATTATTATGTGAAGATACTTGAAATAAACATGATTTGTCTGCATGTTCTTTGATTTTTGTGATGTTATTATGTTATTCTTTTGACTATTGGTTGAATTATTTATTCTTTTGACTATTACTATTCGAATGTTGTCATGTTTTTTTTTGCTTTTTTATCTCATTAATACAAAAAAATAATAATAATAACTTAAATGGTATGCCTGCCAAATTATTTACTAAAATGGTATGGAGTGAACAGTAACCACAGGTGGTGCCTGACAAGGTAGTGGCACCACCCATCTTTTATTCTCCATCATCATGCAATCATTAGGCCATAATCGGTTTGAAAAAAAAACTAATATTTTATTGGTCTTGCCACACTATACGATGGCACCGGTATGTATAACTTATAACAAGTAAAATACAAGGCATTATACGGGTTAGAGGGGTTTGCAAAAATTGTTTTTTAATGGTTGAAGGGGGAGTGTCAAGCAACACCACTATTTGTAAAAAAATAGGAACCCATTTTTAAAAAATGTACCTTGAAACCCTAATCTGTGGCTGCCTCCTCTCCTTTCAACACCACAAAACCTTCGTATCATCTTTTCTCTCTAAACTCTTGTTTTCTTTTTTTTTTTATTACACAAACCACTGCCATGGCTGGAGGGACCAACCTGGTTTTTATAATGGGTAAAAACTAGTTATAAAATTTACCAGTGAATGATGAACAAAATGAGGTATGAAGGATGAAATGCTGAAAAATTCAAGCCTAAAAATGAAAAAAATGGGGGACCCCATATTTTTTAGAAATAGTGGTTCTTATTTTTATTTTTTACAATTAGTGGTGCCATCTAACACTCCCCCTCTAACAATTAAAAATTAATTTTTTTCAAACCCAGCATAACCTGTATACTACCCCGTCTTTTACCCGATATAAGTTATACATACTAGTACAGCCGTATAAGGTGGCGGGACCATTAAAATATTATTATTTTTCAAACTTATTATGGCCTAATGATGGTCTGATGATGGTGGAGAAAAACTGGGTGGTGCCTGTAACACCCCTAACCCATCTCCTTACCAGATTAGGGTTACTGAGCATTACTATACAATCAAAAATATTTGAACATTATATCATTCATGTAACGCCCCGAATTTAGACCTAGAAGGTATGGGCCTTGAGCGTGGGATCAGCTAGGAGACTGCACATAAATATTTATGTGTGCAAGAAAATGACACAAATTGCTTGTTTGCTTTAGTGGCTAAGTGATTTAGGAAGAGTTGTGAGTGCTGGAGAAGTCTTGGGTTCAAACCTGGGCTTTAGCAAAATTTTTGCTTTTTGGTCTTAAGTGAATCTTGGCCTTAGCTTGAAGGCTTTATAAATATTTTTGGTTAAATCATGACATAAGGAGTCTACTGGTAAAGGTGGAAAGTGGCGTGTGGAGTGTACTAGTCTGGGGTTTGAATCCCTTGGCATGCAAAAAAATATTTATTTTATTTCTTTGCAGCAAGAGAAGTGGAGTCAGATTGAAACTCTACAAGGTGAAGTTTGAATTGGTCTTAGAGTTGTTATGAAGGATATCAAGGAGGGATAAGGGGAGTGGTTTATGGAGATTTTTAAGGAATTTGAAGTGTGAGGAGAGTTGTGGCTGTAAGGGACTCAAGGGTCTTAGTGAAATTCGGCTAGGGGGAAAAGAGGGAGCATTTTTGGCACTAGGATTTCCTTGTTCGATTCTTGTGAGTGTTGATAGCAGAGTGTCGAATTTCTTTGTTAAGAGTCTAGGGGTTTTCACTTTTTGCATTTTGGGTTTTCTCAAGTCTTATCTGTATTACGAAATTGACCATTCGTGTCATTTCCCTTCTGACCATTCGAGTCATTCTTTCTCCTTGTCTTTGATATTTTCTTTGTAACGCTCCGAATTTGAGCTTAGTAAAATTGGGCCTATTGGGCTTTGGGTCTCAGAAAAATTTTAAGTGAGCAAGAAAATGACAATTGGCATGTGGGATTTGAAGGTTGTTTGAAGTCTTAGGGATAGGGAAGACCATAGGGAGAATTTTAATATTTTTTGCCTTAGTGGACCCTAGTCTCAGGTATTAGGCCTCTTAAACAGCTTAAGGGTGAAATAGGACACAGTTGGGCCTGTGGTCCAGTGGCAAGATGGCGTCACTTGGGGAGCTACAAGGTGGCGTTACTAGCAGGTGAGGAGGTCCAAGGTTCGAGGCTTAAGAGTGGCGAATTAAGGGGTTTATTTTTGTACATGGAAAGAAGGTAGTGGCGCTAGAGTGGACTCTGGAAGGGAGAGTTCAGGAGAGAAATTTAAGGTAAAGATAAGAGAGAAAAGATAGGGGATTGAGGTATGGATGTGTTGGTGCCGAATGGGACTGTGGGGGGAAGGTAGTTTGACTTTGGCTATAAAAGGGGGTGCCGAATTCCTTAGAAGGGTTCTTTGAGTTTCCATCCTTCTTTCTTTTCTTCCCCTCATCTTTTTTCCATTGCCAAATACCATCATCCTTATTTGCTGAAATCCCTGTTTGTGCCGATTCTTTGTTGTCTTTCCTCCATCACAAATCCGTTGATCAAGTGATTAAAAGCCGGATCTTGTTCAGTAGCTATCTAGGCCGTAGGATCAAAGGGTAAGTACTTAGTCAACCTCCTTAGTGTGTTTTGTTAAAAGCCGAAGGGCTATCTAACATCTCCTTGTCGTTAACCTTGTATTAACAAGGCTAGGGTTCAAAGATTGCAAGCGTGGTAAGGATCGTTAGCAAGTGGTCAGTGTACTCGTCTCAGTTGCGGATTAGTGAATGGCTAAATGTAAGTATGGCTTATAGAGGTGACTTGTGTGGAATATGAGTCACTCGATCTTTGATAATATTTGTGTGGGTGCAGATTTACGTGAATAGTAGCTAAGGAAGGGCTACTAAAACCGGTGGCACACGGTAAGGTTATGGTAAGGTTTCGATTTTTAAGTAAATACTGTGGTTAAGTGTGTAATGATTTCAGATTGGTATTGATTGTAGGCTAAGGCTGAGTATAGTGTAGCACGTCATAGTAACCAGGTGTGTACATACACTTCACACACGACAAATCGGCAAAAGCTGAAATCCTGAAAAAATCGGAATGTCGAAAAGCCGAAAAGCTGAAAGGTTGGCGCCGACAACCACACGAGCGTGCAAACATTTTTGTGGGAACACCGATATGATTACTGGGGCAAAGAGAGCAATCTCATGGTCTCGGGCCACTATTTGGCCGATTGGGCTAGACGGGGCTAAATGGGCCTGCTGAGCTCGTGGGCCTAAGTCAGCAAGAGTTGATATGTGTAACTGAATGATGGATGGTTGTATGATTTAATTGTGATTGGGCCTAATGGGCTACAAAAACATGATTGGGCTTAATGGGCTGTATGGACATGATTAGGCCTAGTGGGCTTTATGGGATTTTAGAAATGCATGCCAGGGTTTTAATGGACTCTAGGCCTAGTTCTGATAAATTATTAAATAACATAAGACTTAATTTAATAATCAAACATGTCTGTGGACAAGTCGCTAGGTTAGAGTGTGGCAATGGACACATGCATGTCTAGGATTGGATTTAGGGAGAGCTTGGTACTTAAGCAATCCTAGTGACCCACCTCCTCTTCTCTGGGATCCTACTTGGTGCATAGTGTCTGTTCACTTTAGCCGCAAGGACTTGTTAATGGGCCAAAGTTCATAACTAAAACCCGTGATTTGCAAAATTACTAAAATACCCCTGATTTACAAAATTACTGAAATACCCCCGAATTGCAAAACTACCAAAATACCCTTGATTTGCAAAATTACCAAAATACCCTTGATTTGTAAAATTGCCAAAATACCCCTGTAGGGTAGATTTACAAAAATACCCCTAGGTAGTAAAAATGACTAAAATACCCCTAGGTGCTTAATGTGTGAAAATGTGTATGTTGCATTAATGAGATATATGTTGTACTTGGGTGGGTTTGATGATACGGAGGAAGATATGTGAGGATCGCATAGTCATTGACGACCAGTGGATCCACCTGGTGGCTTTAAGCCCATTATATGCTTTGGTAGTCTTTGCAACGTTTGAAGTAGTGCCATTGTTTGGTGCTACCTTTGTAGTGTAAGGATGGGTGGGTTGATATTTATATCCCCACAGGAGTGTAGGGTTGGAATGGAAATGGAGTGCAAGGTTGGATTTGGGATGGGAACATTGCATTCATATGATACTGATGTGATATGAGGTCATTGTGGGCTAAGACCCAAGACCACTGTTTTTGATAGGGCTTAGGCCCAATGTGATAATTGCATGTTGATTGGATTACCAAGGGTCGTACACACTGAGTTTCGAAACTCCCACCCTTTTATTAAATGTTTCAGGTGACCCTCAGTAGACGGCTCGACTTAGGAGAGGACTCGGAGATGGCCACACTACAAGTTACTTAGAAATTTTTGTTTATTTGTTTTCAAATGACTTATTGTTAATTATTTCATTTGTAATAAGTCCTTGTATCTCCAATTTAACTTTACATTTGGGTTTCCTTATGTTTTAAATTGCGTAATTGTTAAACTTGAATAAATTTCTTAAGTTTAAACATGGTTTTCGAAATACCTATAACATGTAGGTGTTTTCTTAAAACATGGGCTTTTATCATTATTTAACAAGTTGCATAGATTTTTTTTGGGTTTCTAAGCCTTAAACTTAAGTTTTAACTAAGCAAAGTCGGTTTGAATTATTCCTTTGATGTGACTTCACCGGATTCGGCCATAACGTCTAGGCCGGGTCTGGGGGTGTTACATTTTTTCTCTCATAGCCGAACCTTTCCTTCTCTTCCTTTCACTTCTATTCATCTTCTATTCTTTCCTGGACGAATATCACTGCTGTTAATCCCTCTATGCGTCGATCTTTTGCAAAGGTTCTGACAATCGGTAAGTGTTCAAAATCCATCTTCTGCTTTACTTTTAAAATCGAATGCACCTATGCTCTTCCTTTCTTTTCCAAAATCGAATAACCCTATTAACCGATTGTTATTTCATTCTCCACGTACTGCACTCATTGCAATTCTAGGGTCTTCCTCAAGGAGTGTTGAAGTGTGAACGGTTTGGAGGAGTCACACTTTCATTCTTAAAACGTTTGGTAAGGTAATAAGGTTACCTCATGTTTTTGGGGTTGGCCGAATATGCCCTACCACTTAGGAAGGCAGCGAAGGCGTGTGATCATTTTGAACAGCAATTGTTGAGGGATTAAGGCCACCCTTATTCAAACAAGGTAAGAAGGGTATTTTGGATTAAGTGTTATTAAGAGGGTGTTACCCTAACAATTAAGGACTAACATTGGATCTCGATGAATCTAGGTTGGATGCTCGTGGATCTTGGAACGACTCCGTAAAAAGGTGTGTAATCACACTATCTCTGTTGTGAATCGGCAAAAGCCGAAAAGTCGAAACTTTGGCATTCGAGGCCTCACGAGCTTGTGATCGCTCGTGTGGTAAACCGAGCCCACAAATCATGGGCGATAGATTGTAGAGGCCACTACGAGCATTCTCGTGATTTTGGGCCTCGTTTGGCTGAAATGGGTTGTGTAGGCCCAATGGGCTCGTAGGGCCCACACAAAGAAAATCCACGTTAAGTGGCAAATATTGGATTGGGCGATGTAGTTTGCATAGCCGTGACTGAATTTGGGCTAAATGGGCCACACGAGCATATGGGCCTATTTGGGCAGAATATTGGGTTTTGAGCCCATTTACACTGTTTTGACCAAATGGATTATTTGTGTCGCTCGAGGCAACTGTAGGCCTTCAGAAAGGTCGTTAACTGTACCGAAACCCCAAGGTAGGTAAAATGACCATTTTACCCCTAGAGGTAGGTTGACGGATGAGAGTATGTACTGTATAACTGTACAGAGTAAGATATATTGCATACATGAAATATTGATGACATGGCATACTACATGGGGACGGGATCTTGTATTGGAGGAAGTGATTGAGATGTGAGGGTCACACGGGTCGTGCGAGATGACTGTGGACCCACCGATGGCTTGAAGCTGATTGTGTGATTGGCAACGCTGCTGCAATATTGGTTAGTGTCGCAACTGGTGCTACATAAGGAGTGTAGGGATAGGTGGGTCAATTTAATACCCATAGGAGTGTAGGGTCGGACAGGAGACGGAGTACAGGGCTGGTTTGGGTATTTGTGATATGTGTCTTTTGATATGGGCTCAGGCCCAACCGAGGTTGATAGGGGCTAAGGCCCATTTTCCACCATTACTATAATGGGCTTAGGCCTAGATAGATGTGATGTATGTTATTTGTTTGTTGGGGTTGTACACACTGAGTTTTCGCAAACTCACCCCTCTTTTTAATTTTTTAGGTAATCCCTAGTGAGGCGGTTCAACGTACTAGGGGACTCGGAGGTGGCCACACTACGAACAATTGTATTTCCGTGTTTTTAATTTACTTTATTATGTTTCCTTTAATTTGGGATTTTATTGATTGTGATTTGTATCTACTAGAAGTAGAACACGGTTTCCAAAATAATAACTACTTTCAAACGCTATATTTCTGCAACTCAATTTTTAAATATCACGTTTTCCTATATCATTTTGTTTTAAATTAAGCTTCTGCAGCTTTAAGGTTTTAAAGGTGATAATGTTTAAGAAGAGAATAAATTTTTAATAAACCACAATTGAAAAAAAAAACAAACGCAAACTGAGTTTTGTATAAGTTTTGAATGGCAAGAAGTTTTAAATCTCAAGAAGGGTTTCCAATGAAAATATGGTTTTCGAAAAACACTTTAATGTGACACGCCAGATTCGGCCATAACGTCTAGGCCGGTTTGGGGTGTTATAATTCAATAATTTAATCACATCATAAACCATTCATACGCATGCATATTGTCCTTAAATCGAGCCCTCGGGGCCCTAAAAATAACTCAGAAACAATTCGGGACCAATATAAAATAGTTTGGAAAGTTTAGGAAAAAGATGCAAAATTTGCAAAACAGGGGTCACACGGTCGTGTGGCCAGGCCGTGTGGCGTAGCTCTAAGCCGTGTAACTTTTGAACTGGGGACACACGGTCGTGTCCCAGCTCGTGTCCTCACTCGTGTAACTTTTTGAGTAGGGTCACACGATCGTGTCACACGCTTGTATGCCAGGCCGTGTAACTCTCTGAGTTGCCCCACACGCCAGTGTGTCAAGCCATGTGTTAGGCCGTGTAACACACTGACTTGAACCCTAAGAAATTCTCAGATGACACATGGCTGAGTCACACGCCTGTATATCAGGCCGTATGAACCCAAAATGTACCTAAAATCAAACTATTTCAAAACCATTTCATGCATAACTATATAAGCCATTTGTGTACACAATCAAGGGGTTCAAACACCGTTAAAACTTGCATAAACATACCATTTCAAGCATCCTAATTTACCTAACCAATATGCTATTAAAAGGCACCATAAACATAATAAAACATTATATGCCAACACAAGTCAACATTACCTTATTTCAAGCATCGTAATCTAACTCAATTACTTACCAAAACTGTAACACCCCTAACCCAGATCTGTCGCTGGAATAGGGTTTCAGACTATTACCGAAATTTATCGATCAAACAGACATAAATTACAAACATTTCTCATCATATTGTATTCAGGTCAAAAAATAATTAAACTCATCCATATTGTCCCTTATTCAAGCCCTCGAGGCCAAAAATAAACATTAGAAATAAATCGGGACTAATTCAGTGTAACACCCCAAACCCGGCCTTAACGTTACGACCGGATCTGGTATGTCACATAAAATGGTTGTTTATAATCTGCGCGTTTGTTAAAAATTTCGAGTTTAAATATTTATTCGCTGGTAATCCTTTATTTAACATTTTGGAAAACGATTCTTAAGGGTTTAGGAAATTCCAGTATTGAACATTTAATAATAATAGGCAGTAATCAAATTAAAAGCTAAACCAAATAAAATACCAAAATTAAAGTTATAGTGGCCTTATTACATAACAAAAACCCAAATAAAAATAAGTCCAAATAAAAGAAACGAGTTTACGAGAAAACATTGCAAGGCCACCACAAGTCTGCCTCAGCTCTCAAATCCGCGATCTAATGATTACCTGCAAAATTAAACAAAGGGGTGAGTCACCGAGACTCAGTGTGTAAATCCCCTATAACACATAAACGGCTCGAGGCCCACAATCGCATATCGGCCTTAGCCCACTCAAGATGACATAAAAATAAATGAATGCATCATGTCCCAGCCCAAACCTAGTTATTCCATCCTCTACACGCTAACCTGTACCAGCCAATCACACCGTGGGGATTTCTACAATCAACCCTCTATTCGCTACACGCCATCTCGATAGTCATGCTGTCAGTTATAATGCCGATCACCATGTGACCTTATAATCCACTGTGGCAGAGCCACCAATCACTATGTGACCTTATAATCAAATGTGGCAGAGCCACCGATCACTATGTGACCTTATAATCAAATGTGGCAAAGCCACCGATCACTATGTGACCTTATAATCAACACTTCCCCTTTATCATAACATCCCAATATCCCATGATATATGACATAATAATTCGTGTATGCAATATGTCATGTATGCAAAAGATATATCAAATATAAGTATAACATGAATTACCATCATAATCAGATAGACATAATACAACATAATCAAGCTAATCAACCTCTAAGGGTATAACCGTAATTTTACCTAGCAAGGGTATTTTCGTAATTTACCTATCGAGGGTATTTCAGTAATTTTGCACCTGCAATGGCCTTTCCGAAGGCCTAATGTCGCCCCGAACGACTCAGCTACAATTTTCAGTTGCACCGGACGATTGGGCCTAAAACCCAACTTCGACCCATTCGGGCCCACACGCTCGTGTAGCCCACCTAGCACCAATCTAGCCACGTATATGAGATTCACCTAGTCTAGTTCACTATATACTACACCATCATACAATTTTATTCAATTGGGCCCACTTCGGCCCATCGTGGCCCAAGCAGCCTCAACCCACAAGAATACTACTGATGGCCTCAACTATCGCATCGAAACCCCACATGTGCGCTCGCACGCTGGTGTGGCCAATATTGCCGTGACCGGCACTTCGGCATTTGCCGCTCTACAACTAGAGTAGAGGGAATTACACACCTGATAGGAATCTGGTGCTAATCCAAGCTCCGACCACTCCTGTGCCCAAACGCCCTCCAAGGTGTATTCATCCTCCTCCTAGAATGCTATATATATAGCTAGCTTCTCATCTTCCCTCTTTGTATCTTTCCGATGTGGGATCCTTCCGCCAGCAGAGTTTAAATCCAACTCAAACTCTTCCCGTCCAATTCGTAAAATAAATACTCCCTTGCTTTTCATGAGATTCAAACCCAGGCTCCATTGAAACATAATCCATGCCACTAACCACTAGGCCACAAGCTCCTCTTGTGTCTTAAACCATGCGCAACTAAATATAAATCTATAGCCAAATAGTAAGGTCCATGTAAAAAGAAAAACAAAATGCAAGAGCTAAGGCTTGAACCTTGGACCTCCTTCCTTCCTTGTGGCGTCATTCCCTTGCCTCTTATGTGGCGTCACTTTGCCACTACACCACACACTCCACTTGTGTCATTTTCCTCCATATTTTATTCTTAAGGCCTACCTACTAACTCTCAGGGTTTTTCTCGCCTAAAACCAAAATTTCCCCAAAGCCAAAGTTTGATCCCGGGACTTCATAGAAGCTCTCTAACCTTCCAAAATCACTTATCTAATAGGTCCAACTTGCATTTAAGTCGATCTCTTGTTCTCAAAAACTTTTAAATGCTACTACGCTCAAGGCCCATTGGGCCCAATCCTACTAGGCCCAATTTTGGGATGTTACAAATCTACCCTCTTTAAAGAAATTTCGTCCTCGAAATTTCTAACTACAGGAACATTCGTAAAACCTAACCTACAACACTACGCTCACGCTGCGCACTCTGATTCCAATAACCGTAATATACTTTTAATTAGAATTTAGAACATCCACACATACTCAAAAACACCTAGCCATTAAAGCAGACAAATATTTCATACGCAACCAACTCTATATCCGAACATTTCATCCAAACCAAACACACAGAATTGATACCAGAAATACAGCATATAACAAAGCAAAGTATCAGGAAACTTACAGTGCGGGTTGGTGCGGAGACTCGGGTGCCATACTTCCAAAAAAAAACAGATATTTATTTTTCTAAACCATTTTCCAAACCATCCTTTGAAAACATTTTTGAAGCCAAACCCACAATCGAGTCTTTGAACCTAGGCTCTGATACCATAATTGTAACACCCCAAACCCGGCCTAAACGTTACGACTGAATCTGGCATGTCACATAAAAGGGTTGTTTATAAACTGCGCATTTGTGAAAAATTTCGAGTTTAAATATTTATTCGCTGGTAATCCTTTATTTAACATTTTGGAAAACGATTATTAAGGGTTTAAGAAATTCTCGTATTGAACATTTAATAATAATAGGCAGTAATCAAATTAAAAGCCAAACCAAATAAAATACCAAAATTAAAGTTATAGTGGCCTTATTACATAAAAAAAACCCAAATAAAAAAAAGTCCAAATAAAAGAAAAGAGTTTACGAGAAAACATTGCATGGCCACCACAAGTCCGCCTCAGCTCCAAAATCCGCGATCTAATGATTACCTGCAAAATTAAACAAAGGGGTCAGTCACCGAGACTCAGTGTGCAAATCCATATAACATAAGCAACTCGAGGCCCATAATCGCATATCGGCCTTAGCCCACTCAAGATGACATAAAAATAAATGAATGCATCATGTCCCATCCCAAACCTAGTTATTCCATCCTCTACACGCCAATCCGTACCAGCCAATCACACCGTGGAGATTTCTACAATCAACCCTCTATCCGCTACACGCCATCTCGACAGTCATGCTGTCAGTTATAATGCCGATCACCATGTGACCTTATAATCCACAGTGGCAGAGCCTCCGATCACTATGTGACCTTATAATCAAATGTGGCAGAGCCACCGATCACTATGTAACCTTATAATCAAATGTGGCAGAGCCACCGACCACTATGTGACCTTATAATCAACACTTCCCCTTTATCATAACGTCCCAATATCCCATGCAATATGACATAATAATTCGTGTATGCAATATGTCATGTATGCAAAAGATATATCAAATATAAGTATAACATGAATTACCATCATAATCAGATAGACATAATACAACATAATCAAGCTAATCAACCTCTAAGGGTATAACTGTAATTTTACCTAGCAAGAGTATTTTCGTAATTTACCTATCGAGGGTATTTTAGTAATTTTGCACCTGAAATGGCCTTTCCGAAGGCCTAATGTCACCCCGAACGACTCAGCTACAATTTCAGGTCGCACCGGACGATTGGGCCTAAAACCCGATTTCGGCCCATTCTGGCCCACACGCTTGTGTGGCCCACCTAACACAAATCTAGCCACGTATATGAGATTTACCTTGTCTAGTTCACTATATACTATACCATCATACAATTTTATTCAATTGGGCCCACGGGCCCATTGCGCCCACTTTGGCCCATTGTGGCCCAAGCAGCCTCAACCCACAAGAATACTTCTGATGGCCTCAACTATCGCGTCGAAGCCCCACATGTGCGCTCGCACGCTCGTGTGGCTACTATTGCTGTGACTGACACTTCGGCATTTGCCGCTCTACAACTAGAGTAGAGAGAATTGCACACCTGATAGGAATCTGGTGCTAATCCGCGCTCCGACCACTCTTGTGCCCAAACGCCCTCCAAGGTGTATTCATCCTCCTCCTAGAATGCTATATATATAGCTAGCTTCTCACTTTCCTTCTTTGTATCTTTCCGATGTGGGATCCTTCCGTCAGCAGAGTTTAAATCCAACTCAAACTCTTCCCGACCAATTCGCAAAATAAATACTCCCTTGCTTTTCATGAGATTCGAACCCAGGCTCCGTTGCAACATAATCCACGCCACTAGCCACTAGGCCACAAGCTCCTCTTGTGTCTTAAACCATGCGTAACTAAATATAAATCTATAGCCAAATACTAAGGTGCATGTAAAAAGAAAACCAAAATGCAAGAGCTAAGGCTTGAACCTTGGACCTCCTTCCTTCCTTTTGGTATCATCCCCTTGCCTCTTATGTAGCGTCACTTTGCCACTACACCACACACTCCACTTGTGTCATTTTCCTCCATCTTTTATTCTTAAGGCCTACCTACTAACTCTCAGGGTTTTTCTTGCCCAAAACCAAAATTTTCCCAAAGCGAAAGTTTGATCCTGGGACTTCATAGAAGCCCTCTAACCTTCCAAAATCACTTATCTAATAGGTCCAACTTGCATTTAAGCCGATCTCTTGTTCTCAAAAAATTTTTAAACGCTACTACGCTCAAGGCCCATTGGGCCCAATCCTACTAGGCCCAATTTTGGGATGTTACAAATCTACCCTCCTTAAAGAAATTTCGTCCTTGAAATTTCCAACTACATTAACATTCGTAAAACCTAACCTACAACACTACGCTCACGCTGTGCACTCTGATTCCAATAACCCTAATATACTTTTAATTAGAATTTAGAAGTCCTACACATACTCAAAAACACCTAGCCATTAAAGAAGACAAATATTTCATACGCAACCAACTCTATATCCGAACATTTCATCCAAACCAAACACACAGAATTGATACCAAAAATACAGCATATAACAAAGCAAAGTATCAGGAAACTTACAGTGCGGATTGGTGCCGGAGACTTGGGTGCCATACTTCCAAAAAAAATAGATATATATTTTTCTAAACCATTTTCCAAACCATCCTTTGAAAACATTTTTGAAGCCAAACCCACAGCCGAGGTTTTGAACCTAGGCTCTGATACCATAATTGTAACACCCCAAACTCGGCCTAAACGTTACGACTGAATCTGGCATGTCACATAAAAGGGTTGTTTATAAACTGCGCGTTTGTTAAAAATTTCGAGTTTAAATATTTATTCGCTGGTAATCCTTTATTTAACATTTTGGAAAACAATTATTAAGGGTTTAGGAAATTCCCGTATTGAACATTTAATAATAATAGGCAGTAATCAAATTAAAAGCTAAACCAAATAAAATACCAAAATTAAAGTTATAGTGGCCTTATTACATAACAAAAACCCAAATAAAAATAAGTCCAAATAAAAGAAACGAGTTTACGAGAAAACATTGCATGGCCACCACAAGTTCGCCTCAGCTCCCAAATCCGTGATCTAATGATTACCTGCAAAATTAAACAAAAGGGTAAGTCACCGAGACTCAGTGTGTAAATCCCCTATAACACATAAACGGCTCGAGGCCCACAATCGCATATCGGCCTTAGCCCACTCAAGATGACATAAAAATAAATGAATGCATCATGTCCTAGCCCAAACCTAGTTATTCCATCCTCTACACGCTAATCCGTACCAGCCAATTACACCGTGGGGATTTCTACAATCAACCCTCCATCCGCTACACGCCATCTCGACAGTCATGCTATCAGTTATAATGCCGATCACCATGTGACCTTATAATCCACTGTGGCAAAGACACCAATCACTGTGTGACCTTATAATCAAATGTGGCAGAGCCATCGATCACTATGTGACCTTATAATCAAATGTGGTAGAGCCATCGATCACTATGTGACCTTATAATCAAATGTGGCAAAGCCATTGATCACTATGTGACCTTATAATCAAATGTGGTAGAGCCACCGATCACTATGTGACCTTATAATCAAATGTAGCAAAGCCACCGATCACTATATGACCTTATAATCAAATGTGGCAGAGCCACTGATCACTATGTGACCTTATAATCAAATGTGGCAGAGCCACCAGTCACTATGTGACCTTATAATCAAATGTGGCAGAGCCAACGATCACTATGTGACCTTATAGTCAACATTTCCCCTTTATCATAACATCCTAATATCCCAGGCAATATGACATAATAATTCGTGTATGCAGTATGTCATGTATGCAAAACATATGTCAAATATAAGTATAACATGAATTACCATCATAATCAGATAGACATAATACAACATAATCAAGCTAATCAACCTCTAAGGGTATAACCGTAATTTTACCGAGCAAGGGTATTTTCGTAATTTACCTATCGAGGGTATTTCAGTAATTTTGCACCTACAATTGCCTTTCCGAAGGCCTAATGTCGCCCCAAGTGACTCAGCTACAATTTCCGGTCGCACCGGATGATTGGGCCTAAAACCCGATTTCGGCCCACTCGGGCCCACACGCTTGTGTGGCCCACCTAACACAAATCTAGCCACGTATATGAGATTTACCTAGTCTAGTTCACTATATACTACACCATCATACAATTTTATTCAATTGGGCCCACGGGCCCATTACGCCCACTTTGGCCCATTGTGGCCCAAGCAGCCTCAACCCACAAGAATACTTCTGATGGCCTCAACTATCGCGTCGAAGCCCCACATGTGCGCCGCACGCCGCAGGTGGCTACATTGTCGTGGATCGACACTTCGGCATTTGCCGCTCTACAACTAGAGTAGAGAGAATTACACACCTGATAGGAATCTGGTGCTAATCCGCGTTCCGACCACTCTTGTGCCTAAACGCCCTCCAAGGTGTATTCATCCTCCTCCTAGAATGCTATATATATAGCTAGCTTCTCACTTTCCTTCTTTGTATCTTTCCGATGTGGGATCCTTCCGTCAGCAGAGTTTAAATCCAACTCAAACTCTTCCCGTCCAATTCGCAAAATAAATACTCCCTTGCTTTTCATGAGATTCGAACCTAGGCTCCGTTGCAACATAATCCACGCCACTAGCCACTAGGCCACAAGCTCCTCTTGTGTCTTAAACCATGCGTAACTAAATATAAATCTATAGCCAAATACTAAGGTGCATGTAAAAAGAAAACCAAAATGCAAGAGCTAAGGCTTGAACCTTGGACCTCCTCCCTTCCTTGTGGTATCATCCCCTTGCCTCTTATGTAGCGTCACTTTGCCACTACACCACACACTCCACTTGTGTCATTTTCCTCCATATTTTATTCTTAAGGCCTACCTACTAACTCTCAGGGTTTTTCTTGCCCAAAACCAAAATTTTCCCAAAGCCAAAGTTTGATCCCGGGACTTCATAGAAGCCCTCTAACCTTCCAAAATCACTTATCTAATAGGTCCAACTTGCATTTAAGCCGATCTCTTGTTCTCAAAAAATTTTTAAACGCTACTACGCTCAAGGCCCATTGGGCCCAATCCTACTAGGCCCAATTATGGGATGTTACATTCAGAAACTCAGAGAATTTTTTGAAAAATATTAAAAATTTTTAAAGCTGCAAGGTTCACACGGCCAAAAGACACGCCTGTATCTTAGACCGTGTAGGCATTCGAAGTAGGGACACACGGTTGTGTCCCAGCCCATGTCTGTACCCATGTAACTCTCTGACTTGGGTCACATGGCCGAGCCACACGCCCATGTGCCAGACCGTGTACCCTTTCGAAATGGCCTCGTACACCCGTGTGCTAGCCGTGTGAGAGTCACACACCCGTGTGTCTAGCCATGTGGACTAAAAATGTTCTTTAAACAACAAGTTTACCATTTCCTGCAAGCTTGGACAATAAGCAACTCAAAAATCATTCATTTAACCAATTCAAAACACAATCAAACACATCCAAATCATATCAAACAAACATCCTAGGTGCCTAACCAATGTACCCTCATAGCTACAGCAATTATATAATCATTTCATATACAATATCATCTAATATCAATGATAGTGCCATTTCAATTAATTAGCCCTATTAACATGACTCAGGTTTGGACGAATACACGGATCCAACTAAACACACCAGTTTGGCACCTAGTGCCTCATCAGATAATTTGTAGTAAATTGATACCTAGTGTCTCATCGGTTAAACTGAAGTAAATTAACACCTAGTGCCTCATCGAATAAATCCAAAGTAATAAATTGACATCCATTATCTCATCAACTCGAACTCGAAGAAATCCCTGAACTCTTCCAATTCTATGACCTGCCATCTATATCCGACTTATCTCGATATAGTTCATAGGGTTCCATTTCACTTTTCAAATACAACCAATATTCATTTCAATTCAAATAATCAATATATTCAATATATATACCAATTCAATCTATTCAATCAACTTAAATTCAATTCAGTGGAAAAATGTCAAATACTCACCTCAACACTTACCATATGCATTAAATAAAAAATACAACAATTAATAACTAAGTTCGGATTATAGAAATACAAACCAGAAATTCAGAGCTATTCCTCGTCGACTTTATCTTTCCCCTTTTTAGTTAAGGATTTCGATACAACGTTAGATCCAAAATTAAAACAATTAAAATTCATCAATACAACACAATTTAATTTTGTATTGAAAATTTCAATTTTTACTCAATATTTGCCTAAATTCCAATTTAGTCCTTAAACCGAGACTAATTTTATTTCTTCACAATTAATCTTATATTTTCATAAAAATTCCACTTTAAACTAAATTTAACTCCCTATTTTCACTTAGATTCCTAAATTTTGAATTTTTCACAATTTAGTCCCTATTACTCAAAATTTACAATTTATTCTTCAATTTAATCCTTTTTCATTTCTAGCTTAAAAATCTATCAATTTAATCCCTAATACAAAAATTATTCAACATTAACAACATTTAAAAACTCAATAATTGCTAGAATTTCGACATGAGTCGGGTAGTACTTAACATCTGGATTCCAAAAACATAAACAAGAAAAGGGACTAAATTGACTAACCAATTGAACTTGGAACTTTGAAACTCCTAGCCTTGTCTTTCTCCTTTTTTTTCTTTCCTTTCTGTTTTGTTTTAGCTTCTTTCTTTCTCTTTTTCCTTATTTTGTTTTATTATAATTTTATAATATATATACTTAATTCTTAAGGTTTTCTATTATAATATATATTTTAACTTAAATTTTATAATAATATTACACCTTATGCCGCCTCATTTAAAGTCAATGGAAAAATTACTTTTTTAGTCCTTTTAACTTTTCTTTAATCTATAATTCAACTTTCACCCTATATGCAATTTAGTTCTTACACCTAATTACTCTTAATTCATGCAAATTCACCTAACCAAAACCTAATTAACTACACAACTAGCTTCATAAATATTTTTAATAAATATTTACGAGTCCAATTTACGGGAACAGAGTCTTAGGAATGCACTTTCCGACACCCTTGACTATCGGGTCGTTACAAAAACATACCTTAAATTGACCATTCTCAACATTAGAAGCCTACCAAAATACCATACTTTTCAATAACTAAAAGTGGTTAAGATGACCTTATTTAACAGGCATTACAAGTCCATCATGTAACATAAACTTCAAAAACAAAAGCACACTAAATCAACCATTAATACATCCATGAGCCATCAATAAAATAGAACTATACATGATAATATTGTCATTTCCATACATGATAACCTAGCTCATATATGAACTACAACATGTCTCAAATAGTCATTTCCAAGTCATCATCAACATGCCAAGATCATGCCAAGATAACCTTCAAAACAAGCACTTTAAAGTAACCCAAATCACATAACTTGGTAAGGCATAAAAAAGGTATCAAACCAACCTAACTTTCCAAAGCTTATACATGCCAAAACACTATTAACACAGACACCATAGTACCATTACAAATCATCCTATACATGCCATTATAAACCTTGACCAAAATACTCAAAAACTACCAAATTGCTTGCTGGATAGTGTGATAGGTCTCCGACGAGCTTCCAACCAAATCGAGCTTCTGATAATCTATAAAATAATGTAAGGAAAAAATGAAAGCAATGAATGCTTAGTAAGCTTGTATAAACTTAAAATGTAACTTACCATTTCAATAATAAAGTTTATAGAATAAGAATAAACCTTACCAATCAATAAGCTTAATAAAAGCCTATGTAACACCATCAAACTCACAACTTAGTATACTTGTTTATGATATATATGAAATCAACTACGTATAAACATAACATTTAATTCATCATCGTTACCATACGATCATGATTCATTCCATTTGCTTATTTACTAATTCCAATATTACAATTCAAAGATTAAACATAAACCATTACCAATACCATGAGTATAGTATAAGCTTGTTCAAGCATCATCGAACTCATATGTTAATAGGCTCATCAACAACCATATAAACTCATTTACATCATAAGTAGAATTTCATAAGGTACATTACATAAGCATCAACCCTTTCATATAGTTATGAACTTTTCCATTAAGTCACTTACCGTTCCATTCCTTTTCTCACCTGTTGAATCATTTAGAATTACATCGGATACTCGAGAAAGCTCATACAAAGAGTGCCTTTACAAATAATCATAACCTTTCCTTTATATCAATGCTCACACGAGCTGTGAAATGGGTCTACTCACACGAGTTATGGGTCAGAATGTAAGCTACACGATGCTACTCACACGAGCTGTAGAGAATCCGCAAAAAGATGCAGCACCTCAGCCATCGGTAGGATGTCCAAGACCAGCACCCGAAACATGAAATCCCTAATGACATGCCATTTGTGTCTTAAGAATTCCTAAGTTTCAATCGGGACTTAATATCTGTCAACTCATCATAGCTTTGATACATTTATATTATAATTCATTTACATCAAACAACATAATAAACATTCAATTTAAACAATATTTAGGTGATTACAGTTCATACGAACTTACCAGACTAAATTGCAGCAACGACTAAGTACAAAGGCTATTTGGTAATTTTCTCTTCTCCTCAATTTTCCATTCGTTCTTGATCTAAAATAATAATTTCATTCAATTTACTAATTCTAACAGAAAAATCAATTCATTTTATGCAATTAAGTGCTTTTTAAAAATTACCCCCAACATTTTACTTTTATACAATTTAGTCCCTAAGCCCAAAACATGCAAATTATCCATTTTTATTCAATTTCAAGTTTAGCCGAATTGTTTGGAACCCTATTACAGCCCATATTTGCTATTATTTTATAGAAAGTCCTTGTACTTTTACTAATTTCACATTTTAATCCTTAAACATTAAAATTACCAAAAATTACTTCACAAAATAGCCCTATCTAGCAACCAAGCTTAAGATTCTACCATAAACTTTCAAAAGAATCTCAAATTCATCTATGGTAAAATTCTAAACATTTAACAATTTAACAAATTGACCCCCAGGTTAGCTAGATTAAGCTAATACGAGCCTAAAAACATAAAAATAATTAAAAATGGAGTCAAAACACTTACCATGCATCAAAATCAATTTGGTTGAATGTTTCTTCCCTAAAAAATGGTGTTTCGATCATCCCTTCTCCAAATGAAAAAGATGATATCTTTTTCCTTACTTAATTTTAAGTTTAATTGGCTAATTACCATTTTACCCTTAAATATTAAACCAAATTTCACCAAATGGCAAGCCATGATCATCCACTAACCTTAAAATTAGTTGAATTACTACTTAAAACCCTTATTTCATGCTTTTATATCTATTAAATGCAAATAAAGCTATAGCTATTGAATTTCACATCTTTACAATTTAGTCCTTTCCAATTAATTAATCATTTAAACATCAAAATTTCTTAACGAAACTTTAATACAACCTTAACAACGCTCCGTAAATATTTTATAAAATATTTATGGCTCAGTTTATAGAAACGAGGTCCCGATACCTCATTTTCTAAAACCACTTGACTTTAGGGTCATACCACTTAAACCTAATTATTCATTCAAATAGCATAAATTGTCAATTCAATATTTATTTTAATACCATATTTGACTTGTAAATATTGAATAATAACATTTGTGAACTTGCTCGTTGGATTTGTGGCCTCGAAACTACTATTATTGACACCACTGAAAAATGGGTTGATATAGTGTCGCCGCCTTTTCAAGCACCACCCGTGATTACTGTTCACTCCATACCATATTGGTAAATAGTTTGGCGGGCATACCATTTAAGTTTTTTTTTTTTTGTATTATTGGGTTAAAAAATCCCATATTTTTACTATTATTATGTTATAATTCGAAAAAAATTAATAATTTTACTTGTGGAAAACAACTATAATTTTAAGGATAAAAATAAAGGAGAGAACAAAAATAGAGATAAATTTTTTTTTTTATGGAGAGTATGTAATTCATTAAACTCAAAAGGAAAAGAAATTCAACAAATAGTACTTAAAAATAAGCAACTAAAAGAATTTATAATTAATAAATCTCTTAAAAATCAACAACTGTTATAAAATAAAAGACAAAGAATAAAGAGAATGGGAGAGCAAAGAGAGTTTATTTTATTGATCAATCGAAATGTTTACAATGCTTCTTCTAAGTTTCTATTTATAGGCATAAGAAGTATAAATGAAGTAGAGATCTACTTCTAATCACTATTAGAATTTAAAGTACATCAAAACTTATATTGATCTTAATGGACATCCACTTAATAAGATATTCATAACACTCCCCCTTGTATAAAATAAAAATCAAAACTTATTTTATTGTTAAAACCTTATTAAGAAAAAAACTCTATGGGAAAAAAATTCCTAGTGAAGGAAAAAGAGTACACATAACTATAATACGCATAATATGCTGCCTCATTAAAAACCTTACCAGGAAAACCCAATGGGACAAAACCTCGGTTTAAGGAAAAAGAGTACAACGCGTATTTACTCCCCCTCATGAAAAGATCACATACTTTCTCATATTCTACGTATTCAATCTTGAATATTAGTTTTTCAAATGACTATTTGAATGCATTTCCTAAGCATTTATATCACCATTCTTTTGAAAGTCATGAGTGAGGGGAAATTTAGGAAAATATATTTTGATCTCTTTAGGAATTTCAACAAAAATCATAGAAAACTTTAATCATGATCCCTCTATAAAAATACAAATAGGTATTTTAGATCATTTTATAATCCTCTTCCAACTACTATTGATTCAGTCAAATTTACCACATATGTTTAATTATTTCAATTCATATAAATGAAAAATTTCTCGATAATTTCAATATGCTTCTGGCATTCTAAATCTTTCAAGGATTTAATATAAACTTTACTATATAGTGATTCATAAAAAGGTTGTAACAACAACCATTAAACGCAAGTTAAATATTTTACGAATTGTTAGTTTAATAGTATATCTAAAATTTATTGCATTCACCACAAAAGAATATTACATCTTTTCATAATCAATACCAGGATTGAGCAAAAACTTCATATTTTATTCCGTTTTGCAAAACTACATTTGCTCCCTCACTAGCTTTATACCTTTAGATGTTTGGACTACTGGTCCAAAAACTCCACAAAATTATTGTACATGAGTTGCGTCTTTCTATTTTGACCAATTTATTCCATACATATATTTCTCAATAGATTTATTCAAGATCCTCCTTTTATTTCATTATTTCAACAATAATATTGCATGCAAAACCATTGTCAGCCACTTGTATTATCGGTTTGACATTTTCTCAAATTGCCATAACTTATCAAGATCTATTATTTTTACTATTTTAAACTTCAGTTTCAGGTACCTAAATCTCTTATGGAGTTTTACTTATTTGTTATGTCTTGGGTCTTTTCTGGAGTACCTGCCTTCACTGTATGACCATTTAGATTTATTATTTTCTCTTATGAGAATTTCCATATTTGGAATTTATAATTTGTTATCCTTGTTGAACTTTTGGTTCAAATTACTATCCCCTTAACTCATTACAAATTATTATTTTTCTCTTTCTAATGTCGGGAAAACTATCAAATCAAAATAGTAATCACAAATTATGTCATAGTTGAATCTCCAAAATATTTAAAACATATAATAATATAAGAAGAGTCATAATTAATATATATTCCCAACTTTCTTTTAGGATTCACTCATCTTTGTGCGTTGTGGTGGAGCAATTAGAACATATACGTACATACAAAAATTTAAAAATGAAAAATATTTTGCTCTTGACCAAAAAATCAATTATAATGAGGAGTATTTATAAGTTATTGGCTTAATGTGTACAACATGTAAATCAACGTTATCTCATGTTGAAATAAGAAGTTTAGTTCTCATAAGTAATTGTAACATCCTAAATCGGGGCCTTTGCATTTTGTCTGATTGTGTGTAGATAGTATGGTTTTCATGCTAGTTTAGGCTATTTTAGGGTCTGGGCATGAGCTAGGGGTAGGCTAGGGCATTATCAAAAATTTTCTTTTTGGGAACTTAGAAGGGGAAGCTGAATGGGTTAGGTGTTAAGGGTAGTTGGTGGCATGTTTTGACACAGGAAGAGCCTTGGTAAAGTGGCAAGGGAGGCGCCACTCAAGGCTCAAGAAAGTGACGCCTCATGTGAGTGGATAGAGCCTTGGTTCGAGCTACGGGAATCCTCTTTCTGCTTGTTATTTTTTTTTGACGCCAAGACCAAGAGGAGTTGTACTCAGGATGGACTTTGGTGGATAAGTGTTGAAGGAGTCAACAGATTTGAATAAGTGGAGGAGAGTAATTCTAGGAGTTTGAAGCATTCAAATGAGTTTGAATGTGTGATCAGGAGAAAAAGAAGGAGGAAAAGAAGGGATTGAATGGTGGTGGAGTGTTAGCCAAATTCTGTAGTGGCTAGGTGAGGTGGAGCATTCGATTTAGGAGGGTGGGGAGGTGTGTGCCGAAATTCAAGAAGGGTTAGCTTTAGGTGCTGTTTCGACTGATGATTTTGTATTTCGGCAGTGTAGGGCATTTCTTTGGAGTAGCCGAAATTGTCAAGAAGTGATATTCATTCTTCTTCTGATTAGCCAATTCAATTCTTTTCTCTTTTCCTCTCTCTGAATTTTTGGCAACTTGAATTCTTGCTTTCATTTAATTCCCACCTTGTAGCCGAATCTTCCCTACTATTTTACCATTCTTTTTCTTTTCTTCCATTGGCATTAGCAAGGACCGAAACCTCATTCTCCATTACCTCTTCTCATCTCTAATCTTTTGCAAAAACAGAGTACCCCTTGTCCATACTTTCTTTCTCCATAGCCGAATCTCCTTACCATTCTCTTTTGCATCTTTTTTCAATCTCCCTAAGAGCCGAAACTCTAATTCTTATCTCTTCTCTTCATCTCTTCTAAGCCAAAACTTATCTCCTCTTCTCTGTTCCTTTCGGTTCAATAGCAGAGCAATTTTGGTATTTGGGTAAGTCCTCTTCATATTGGCCGAATCTCTCTAACCCTCTCATCTCTCTTTTCTATCATTTTCTTTGGAAGGAAAAGTCGAAATCCCTTGGCATTCAAACCTTCTCTTTTGACTTTTGGTTGCAGTGGATCGCCATCTTTGATCTGTCATCATTCCCAATCGATTTTGCTAGTGCTGTGGTGGAAGTGGTGACGCATACTTTGGATCTTTTGGGATTCGTTGGTTGTGAATCAAGCCTAAAGCCTCGGGATTTGTCGATTTAGGTAAGGGTTTAACTCTGGGTCTTAGTCCTTATGATTCATTTCACTACTTTAATCCTTTTAGTGATCAAGGTGTGTTCATGGACTCTAATGCCAGCTAAGTGGTAGAAGGGGTTGGATCTGTAAACCAGCCCCTAAGTTTAAGAAACGGGCAGTGTTAGCAATTCGGGATTGGCCATCGGGTTGTGGGCCGGCATCTGAGCAAAGTCGTAGGCAGATAGTAGTAGTGTCGGTTAACGACAGTGTTGACATTGAGAGCGTGATATTACGAGTAATCAGGTATGTAACTCTTACACACTTCATATGTTTAATGTGTTACTATCTGTGATTTGTCAAAAGCTGAAATAACTGTAGAAATCGATATGTTACCCTTGTAGGTAAAAGCGAGGACTCCGGGTAAGTCCATCTTGCGGCTAACATTAAATGCCTTTATTAGATTTGCATATGCCCTGTTATATTGTTTTTAAAAGTTAAGCATGATTATATTGTATTGAAAGGCATGTTCATGAAAATGGGTATGATGAGAGGAGGGGGAAGGAATGATCTATCAGACTGTCACCAGAGGTTAGGTACCACACAGTGGGTTGGCCCCACATACGATCATATTGTGACTAAGTCTCAGTTGTTTGGAACCACCAGTGGTTAGGTACCACATATATATATTTCTGTGACTTGTCCCAGTGGTTTGGTACCATAGTGGGTTGGGCCCACATGTCGAGATAAGGGATCGTCACCAGTGGTTAGGTACCACAAAGTGGGTTGGCCCCACAAACAATTATCTGTGACTTCGGTCACAAGTGGTTTTGAACCACCAGTGGTTAGGTACCCACAGTGGCTAGGTGCCACAAGGTGTAGAATTGGAAGTTTGGATGGATAGGTTGGATGGGTTGCATGACATTCATGTTTTCATATGTAACTGTGTAAGAGCTTAACATCTTTGGGAGGAGGATTTATACACTGAGTCTCGGTGACTCACCCCTTTCCATTTACATTTTGCAAATAATTCTTAGATTGTGGATGCGGAGCTCGAATTGACTCGAGGTGGCCATGCTCAATAGTTTGGTTTTTATTTTAATGGTTATTTTCAGATTTATTTTGTTTTAAGTTTGATTTTTGGTTATGTAATAAGGCCACTAGACTTTATTTTGGGATTCTTTATCTGCTTTAATTTCTTTTTTAAAAATTGCTTAAACATGAGCGGCATGCCTATTAAACTTATAAAAATGAAGTTTTTAAAACTTTAACAAATCTTCGGGATTTCTAAAAATTTTTACCATCGAATCTTCGGGATTTCTAAAAATTTTTACCATCGGGTATTTAGCAAACGTGTAATAATAAACAGACAACTCTATTATCTTTAAAATCAAGTCTCAAAATGTTTTCAACAAGTTCACACAATACAAATTTGGTTTTCATAAATACAAAGGTTTTCTTTCCAACTTGAGATGACAAATCGATTTCCAAAACGTTTTCTTCCCTGTGACATGCCAGATTCGGTCGTAGCGTTTTGACCGGGTTTAGGGTGTTACAAATATGATATCAGAGCCTGGTTCAAAAGCTCGGCTGTGGACCTGAGTCCCAAATCATTTTTCTAAAAGGGGTTTGTAAAATGGTTGAATGAAAAACACGTTTTGGGGAGCATGGCACCGAGTCTCCCGCACCGATCTGTGAAGGTAAGTCCCTTAATTGCTGTTATATGTTTTAAATGACTGTGATATGAATGCTAGTAGTAGGAACTTTACCTTAGAGACTGAAGCCCGTATGACTGTATGAACTTGCGAGAACAACTACTCTAATAAATTGCTCATAAGACTGTACCGTAATAAATAGTGGAAGAAAGCTAACTCATAAAATTCTTAAATCAGATTAAGTCGTGAACGCTAGTCTTGAGCCCTCGAGGACGCGGGCGTCATGTGCGTGGCCATGGTAGGGGTAGGATTACCATGTCAGAACCAGTAGGGTCTGGCCATGGGTCAGAGAATGAGGTGTCGCCACCACCAGCTGTGGGCGCCGAGTGTCAGGATCAAACGGGAGGTGATGATGTGGTATCTCAGGCGATATTGCGGGTTCTGGAGAGAGTTGCTGAAGCAGGTGTAGGTTCGGGGGCTCAGAAATCTGTGTCTGAACGACTCCAGGCTAATGGAGCAGAAGTATTTAGGGGTGTTTCTGGTGTAGCTCCCAACACAGCTGAGTACTGGTTAGAGGCGACAGAATACATAATGGATGATTTAGATTTCACAACTGAGGAAAAGTTGAAGGGGATAGTGTCTCTTCTTCGGGATGAGTCCTATCAGTGGTGGCTCACGGTCAGGGATGGTGCGATGGCCGATGATATCACCTGGGATTTCTTTAAGGTGGCTTATCAGAGAAAGTACGTCGGGTCTGGTTATATAGATGCGCAGCGTAAGGCGTTCTTGAATTTGTTTTAGGGGGTAAGTTAGTATCAAATATGAGGCAGAATTTTTACGGTTAAGCCGTTATGCTTGGGGTATCGTGGCTATGAAACATGAGCGTTGTGTTAGGTTTGAGGACGGACTAAGGGATGAGCTGTGGATATTGATTGCTCTACAGCGAGAGAGGGAGTTTGCTGTCCTAGGGGAAAAGGCTAAGATAGCTGAGGAGGTGAAGTAGCCTGTGAAGCAGAATCAGGATAGGAGTTGGAATAAAAGGAGTTTTGGGTTATCGGGGTCCGCTGGGAATTCTCAGAAAAGGGCTAGATTTGGAGGATTGAGTCAAGCTGCAAAGCCTGCTGCTACTACTCAGTGGCCACCACGGTGTGCTCGATGTGGGAAGTCTCATCCGGGGGAGTGTTGGACAGGTAATAGAGGGTGCTTTAAGTGAGGCATCGAGAGGAGGGCGACGCACCGGACGTCATAACTGGTACGTTCTTAATTTATGGGTTGCCTTATACTACTTTGATTGATGTTAGTTCTATGCACTCTTATGTTGCTAGTAGTATAGTGGCAACTCTGAATTTAGCCTGTGAGACTTCTTCTAGGGAGATGACTATAATTAGCCCTTTAGGACACTCTGTGGTAGTGAACAAACTGTATAAGGATGTACCCCTAGAACTTCAAGGGGTCGTGTTTCTGGCTAATCTGATGGAACTGCCATTTGGGGAGTTCGATTTGATCTTGGGGATGGATTGGTTAGTAAAGTATCAAGCAAGTTTAGACTGTGCAGCCAAGCGCATGGTGCTGAGAGCTGTCGAGGGTGAAGAGGTGGTGATGATAGGTGAGAGAAGGAACTAGCTATCTAATGTGGTATTCACTTTGAAGGCCGACAAAATGGTGAGAAAAGGATGTAAGGCGTTTGTGGCTTATGTTTGTGCCTTAGAGGCTAAGGAATCGACGGTGGGGAATGTCCGAACGGTGAGGGAGTTTTCTGATGGAAGAGCTTTCGGGTTTGCCTCCAGATCGCGAGGTTGAGTTTGGTGTCGACCTTTTACTTGGAACCGCGCCAGTGTCTATTGCCCCATTTAGGATGGTGCCAAAGGAGTTAGTGGTGCTGAAAGCGCAGATTCAGGAGTTGTTAAACCGGGGTTTTATCCGGCCAAGTGTGTCTCCTTGAGAAGCACCTGTGCTTTTTGTTAAGAAGAAGGACGGATCGATGCGAATGTGTATAGATTACCGTCAGCTGAATAAGTTGACGATTAAGAACAAGTACCCGTTGCCAAGGATAGACGACCTATTCGATCAACTTAAGGGAGCATCAGTTTTCTCGAAGATAGATCTGAGATCAGGGTATCATCAACTTAAGGTCAAGGAGGCAGACATTCATAAGACAGTGTTTCGCACTCATTATGGTCACTACGAGTTCTTGGTAATGCTGTTTGGGTTGACCAACGCGCCAGCAGCATTTATGGATATGATGAATCGGGTTTTTCAACCGTATTTGGATCGGTTCATCGTAGTGTTTATAGACGATATACTGGTGTACTCGAAGTTCGAGGAGGAGCATGATGCACATCTTTGTCTAGTTTTGCAAATTCTAAGGGAGAAGTAGTTGTTCGCAAGGTTTAGTAAGTGCGAGTTCTGGTTAAAGGAAGTAACCTTCTTGGGTCATGTGGTGTCAGCTGATGGGATTAGGGTAGACCCTCGGAAGATTGAAGCTGTACTGGACTAGAAACCACCTAAGTCTGTAGCGGTTTCGGAGTTTTTTAGGTTTAGCGGGATATTATAGAAGGTTCATGGAAGGGTTTTCTTTGATTGCAGTGCCGTTAACCAAGTTGTTAAGGAAAGGGGTTCCGTTTGTATGGTCAGACAAACAGCAAGAAAGTTTTGAGAAGTTAAAACAGATTTTGACAGAAGCTCCGGTCCTGATTCAGCCTGAAGCAGGGAAAGAGTTTACGGTCTACTGTGATGCATCGCATACTGGACTAGGATATGTGCTGATACAAGAGGGGAAAGTAGTGGCATATGCTTATCGACAATTGAGACCTCACAAACTGAATTACCCAACGCATGATCTGGAGTTGGCTGCAGTGGTTTTCGCCCTAAAAATTTGGAGACATTACTTGTATGGGGAGAAGTCTATTGTGTACACAGATCATAAGAGTTTGAAGTACCTTCTCACTCAGAAGGAATTGAATTTAAGGCAGTGGAGGTGGATCGAGTTGTTGAAGGATACGACTACTCGATTGAATATCATCTGGGTAAAGCTAACGTAGTGGCGGATGCATTGAGCCGTAAAATGGTAGCGGATTTAAGAGCAATGTTTGCCCACCTTAGCCTGTATGATGACGGAAGTCTACTGGTGGAATTGCAAGTGAAGCCGACTTGGGTAAACCAGGTTAAGGAGAGACAGCTAGTGAATGAAGTCTTAAGTGCTCGATGTTTACAAGTGCAGAATGGTGGATTGGAGGGATATAGCTTGAGTAGCGATGGAGTGTTATGTTTTCAGGGGAGAGTTTGCATGCCAAGTGATGTACAGTTAAGGCAGAAAATTCTTCAAGAAGCTCATAGTAGCCCATACGCTATGCATCCTGGAGGTAGTAAGATGTACCGAGATTTACGGGAGCAGTTTTGGTGGCCGGGTTTGAAGCGAGAAGTAACAAAATTTGTAAGTAAGTGTCTGACATGTCAGCAAGTCAAAGCTGAACATCGATTACCTTCGGGTGCATTGCGTAGCGTGAAAGATTCCATGATGGAAGTGAGAAAGGATTACGATGGATTTTGTCGATGGGCTACCCTTACGCCAGCCGTAAGGATTGATGCAGGTGATTGTTGATCGTCTGATAAAGTCTGCTCATTTCATACCTGTGCGTGTGGATTACTCTCTTCAGAAGTTAGCTAGACTGTATATAGCGGAGATATTTAGGTTGTATGGAGTGCCAATGTCGATTATTTCGGACAGAGACCCTAGATTCATGTCAAGGTTCTGGAAAGCATTGCATTAGGCATTGGGTACAAGGTTGGATTTCAGTATGGCATTTCATCCACAGTCGAATGGGCAGTCAGAGAGGGTGATTCAGATTTTGGAAGATATGTTAAGGGGTTGTGTCTTGGATTTCAGAGGTAGTTGGGAAGAATTTCTACCATTGGCAGAGTTTGCATATAATAATAGTTACCATGCAAGTATTCAGATGGCACTATATGAAGCGTTATATCGACAGAAGTGTCGTACCCCTACGTGTTGGACAGAATTGGGTGAACGGCAAATTGTTGGGTCCAGAGTTAGTTGCTGAAACGGAAGATAAGGTTAAGCTGATTCGAACTCATTTGAAGGAAGCTTCGGACAGGCAAAAGTCCTATGCCGATCTTAAGCGGAAGGATATAGAATTTGCAGTGGGTGACAGGGTTTTCTTGAAGGTGTCGCCGTGGAAGAAAGTGCTGAGATTTGGTCGGAAGGGCAAGCTGAGCCCTAGGTTTATCGGGCCTTATCGGGTGTTGAAGCGTGTGAGACCAGTAGCTTACCGGCTTGAGTTACCACCAGAATTGAGTCAGATCCACGACGTATTTCATGTCTCAATGCTTAGACGTTATCGTTCAGATCTGTCTCATGTTGTGCCGGTAGAAGAAATCGAGGTAAGCTCAGATTTGTCTTTTGAGGAAGAACCAGTGTAGATCTTGGATCATGATGTCAAAGTGTTGCGTAGGAAATCCATCCCTTAGGTGAAGGTGTTATGGCGGAATCATGGAACAGAAAAGGCCACGTGGGAGCCAGAGGATGTGATGCAGCAGCAATACCCTCAACTCTTTTGACCAGGTAATATCGGGGCCAAAATTATTTTTAAAGGGGGTAGAACTGTAACATCCTAAATCAGGGCCTTTGCATTTTGTCTGCTTGCGTGTAGATAGTATGGTTGTCATGCTAGTTTAGGCTATTTTAGGGTCTAGGCATGAGCTAGGGGTAGGCTAGGGCAATATCAAAAATTTTCTTTTTGGGCACTTAGAAGGGGAAGCTGAATGGGTTAGGTGTTAAGGATAGTTGGTGGCATGTTTTGACACAGGAAGAGCCTTGGTAAAGTGGCAAGGGAGGCGCCACTTAAGGCTCAAGGAAGTGACGCCTCATGTGAGTGGATAGAACCTTGGTTCGAGCTTTGGGAATCCCCTTTCTGCTTGTTATTTTTTTATGACACCAAGACCAGGAGGAGTTGTACTCAGGATGGACTTTGGTGGATAAGTGTTAAAAGAGTCAACAGATTTGAATAAATAGAGGAGAGTAATTCTAGGAGTTTGAAGCATTCAAATGAGTTTGAATGTGTGATCAGGAGAAAAAGAAGGAGGAAAAGAAGGGATTGAATGGTGGTGGAGTGTTAGCCAAATTCTGTAGTGGCTAGGTGAGGTGGAGCATTCAGTTTAGGAGGGTGGGGAGGTGTGTGCCGAAATTCAAGAAGGGTTAGCTTTAGGTGCTGTTTCGGCTGATGATTTTGCATTTCGGCAGTGTAGGGCATTTCTTTGGAGTAGCCAGAATTGTCAAGAAGTGATATTCATTCTTCTTCTGATTAGCCAATTCAATTCTTTTCTCTTTTCCTCTCTCTGAATTTTCGACAACTTGAATTCTTGCTTTCATTTCATTCCCACCTTGTAGCTGAATCTTCCCTACTACTTTACCATTCTTTTTCTTTTCTTCCATTGGCATTAGTAAGAACTGAAACCTCATTCTCCATTACCTCTTCTCATCTCTAATCTTTTGCAAAAACAGAATACCCCTTGTCCATACTTTCTTTCTCTATAGCCGAATCTCCTTATCATTCTCCCTTGCATCTTCTTTCAATCTCCCTAAGAGCCAAAACTCCAATTCTTATCTCTTCTCTTCATCTCTTCTAAGTCGAAACTTATCTCCTCTCCTCTATTCCTTTCGGTTCAATATCAGAGCAATTTCGGTATTTGGGTAAGTCCTCTTCATATTGGCCTAATCTCTCTAACCCTCTCATCTCTCTTTTCTATCGTTTTCTTTGGAAAGAAAAGTCAAAATCCCTTGGCATTCAAACCTTTTCTTTTGACTTTTGGTTGCAGTAGATCGCCGTCTTTGATCTGTCATCATTCCCAATCGATTTTGCTAGTGCTGTGGTGGAAGTGGTGACGCATACTTTGGATCTTTCGGGATTCATTGGTTGTGAATCAAGCCTAGAGCCTCGAGATTTTCCGATTTAGGTAAGGGTTTAACTTTGAGTCTTAGTCCTTACGATTCATTTCACTGCTTTAATCCGTTTAGTGATCAAGGTGTGTTCATGGACTCTAATGCTAGCCAAGTTGTAGAAGGGGTTGGATATGTAAACCCAGCCCCTAAGATTAAGAAACGAGCAGTGTCAGCGATTCGGGATTGGCCATCAGGTTATGGGCCGGCATCTGAGGAAAGTAGTAGGCAGATAGCAGTAGTGTCGTTAACGACAGTGTTGACGTTGAGAGCGTGATATTATGAGTAATCAGGTGTGTAACTCTTACACACTTCATATGTTTAATGTGTTGTTATCTGTGATTTGTCAAAAGCCGAAATAACTGTAGAAATCGATATGTTACCCTTGTGGGTAAAAGCGAGGACTCCGGGTAAGTCCATCTTGCGGCTAACGTTAAATGCCTTTATTAGATTTGCATATGCCCTGTTATATTGTTTTTAAAAGTTAAGCATGATTATATTGTATTGAAAAGCATTTCATGAAAATGGGTATGATGAGAGGAGGGGGAAGGAATGATCTATCAGACTGTCACCAGTGGTTAGGTACCACACAGTGGGTTGGCCCCACATATAATCATATTGTGACTAAGTCTTAGTGGTTTGGAACCACCAGTGGTTAGGTACCACATATATATATTTCTGTGACTTGTTCCAGTGGTTTGGTACCACAGTGGGTTGGCCCCACATATCGAGATAAGGGATCGTCACCAGTGGTTAGGTACCACAAAGTGGGTTGACCCCACAAACTATTATTTGTGACTTCGGTCACCAGTGGTTTGGAACCACCAGTGGTTAGGTACCACCAGTGGCTAGGTGCTACTGGGAGTTTGGATGGATAGGTTGGATGGGTTGCATGACATTCATGTTTTCATATGTAACTATGTAAGGGCTTAACATCTTCGGGAGGGGTTTATACACTGAGTCTCGGTGACTCACCCCTTTCCATTTCATTTTGCAGATAATTCTTAGATTACGGATGCGGAGCCGGAATGGACTCGAGGTGGCCATGCTCAATAGTTTGGTTTTTATTTTAATGGTTATTTTCGGATTTATTTTGTTTTAAGTTTGATTTTCGGTTATGTAATAAGGCCACTAGACTTTATTTTGGGATTCTTTATCTGCTTTAATTTTTTTAAAAAAATTTTGCTTCAACATGAGTGGCATGCCTATTAAACTTATAAAAATGAACGTTTTTAAAACTTTAACAAATCTTCAGGATTTCCAAAAATTTTTACCATCGGGTATTTAGCAAACGTGTAATAACAAACAGACAACTCTATTATCTTTAAAATCAAGTCCCAAAATGTTTTCAACAAGTTCACACAGTACAAATTCGGTTTTTATAAATACAAAGGTTTTCTTTCCAACTTGAGACGACAAATCGATTTTCAAAACGTTTTCTTCCCTGTGACATGCCAGATTCGGTCGTAGCATTTTGACCGGGTTTGGGGTGTTACAGTAATGGTTTAAACATTAATCAAAGACATTCAATCAATAATTTCTCTAAACCATTATGCCCATAAATAACAAGTTTTTACAAAAAAAATTCAAACTCAATCAATAAACGTCTAAGATATAAACTCATCAGTATTAGAAAGATAAATTGTCTTAATTGCATGATTTGAAATTAATTATTTAAGCAAGCAATCTTGTAAACGACAGGTTGCAAATTAATTCCAACGTTTCTTTAAATCAGGGGTCATACGCCCATGTGGCTTGGGACACGCCCGTGTACCCTTTAGACACGCCCATGTCTTCCAACCGTGGTCGACATTGACTATTTTCACACGGCCTTGACACGCTCATGTCCTCCAACCATGGTTGACACTGACTATATTCACACGGCCTATGGTACACGCCCATGTTCTGACCGTGTGTCACACACGATCTATACAAACGGCCATGGGATTAGCCCGTGGTCTATACTGACTTAAGGTACTAAGGTACAGGGGACGCACGGCCTAGACGCACGCCCGTGTGTCTATCCATGTGAGCACTTGAAGGCTATTTACCAAGCCAATTGCCACCCTGAAATCAAGATCAATCTCATATTCAATTCAACAACTCAAATTACTACATCTTTCATGAACAATACTACATGCTTCATTGATATCAATAAACATACATACTTAGTCAATCTTGGCCAATCACTTAGCCATATACAAAAGAATAATAAACTTGATAGCCCATACTTTTCCCCTTTTTAAGACATGTTCTCAAAATGAAATGTTTCCTATACATGCCATACTTAATATAAACATCTTGGCTATACCAAAATAATGATTGATAGTATGCTCCGAGCTCCGATGACGATGATCCATGAGATTAGCTTGGCGGGACTACATGGAAAGAGAGAATAAAAGACATAAGCATTTAGCTTAGTAAGTTTTCATATAATACACATACCAACATACTTGTTTAACATAAACCATTTGGCATAAACAATGGCATCATAATTTCAGCTATTTAAACTTACATATTCTTACTGATTCTTACATATTTCATGATACTTACTAGTCCAATGCTTGTGAGGTAAACAAGGTACCTGTATAACTTGATCACATAGATCAGCATACTTTACTATAATAATCATAATCTCTAATTCATCGTTCATAACATGAATAATACTCATTTTCAACTTGATAATAGCTTTGCTTACTTAATTCTCTTACTATCTCATTTAAGCTTTACTCATTGCCCGATGAATTTCTATGAATAACCGAGGATACTAAATCTCATCCCACATATAACTCGATGCCAAAGCCATATCCTCGATATGGTCTTACATGGGATCTCTTATCTTGGTATCAATGCCATGTCTTGACATGAACTTACTCAAAGTCTTCCTTGTGTGTTCCCTTGGGAACTTACCATTGTCATGTCTTGACATGGTCTTATTTGGTATCTTTACTCATTAACTGGTCAATGCCGAGCCTTGTCTTGGACTTACATGAAATCTTTCTTGTTACTCACCAATGCCATGCCTTGGTTTGGACTTACATTGAAACATCCTAAAATTTGAATTTTTATATGTTGCATTATTTTGGTGCTCAGCTAGTTTATTTATCCTATGTGTGTGCTAAAATAGTCCTGAGAAGGTTTGGGATTTAATTGGATTTTGGAATAAATTTTGGTAAATAGTACTTTATTGAAGTGGAACAAGTAACCTTGATGTTTAAGGAAATTAAGTGGCAAAAGTTAGCATAAGATGAGCTAGTAGTAAAGAGGAGTTGGCGCCATAAGCATACTTAGAGGGAAGAGGTTCGAATCCCTTATTATGCATGAGAATTTTTTTTACTTTTTTACACCCATCTAGCATGTGTCGGCCAAGCTTTATTTTTGGAAAGTTGGACTTTTATTTTATGGCACGGTGGCTAATGGGTTAAGGCAAGAATTAAACTTAAGGTAGAGAATCATAAGGTTATGGTATGTTGGGGGAACACAAGGCACATTTTAAGGAATGTGTTTTGGAAAGTTTGGAATGGCCAAACTTTGACTTTGGTCCATGTATTTGGACGGCTTTGGGGGCTAGGGGGTGACCAAATTTTGTTGAATGCTTTGGTAAGGATGTGTAACTAGTTGGTCATTCTCTTTTGGTCATTTTGTGCTTTTCACAAAAACATTTTTCTTTCATCTTTCTCTCCCTAGCCGAATGCACATTGAGCATTGGTGAGCACCTTTTGTTTTTCTTCTTTTGGTCATTTCATTTTGACCATTTGGTCTTATTTTGCCTAACCTCTCAAGTCATTTTTTCCCTAGTGCCGAAAACACCAATACTTGATGGCCATTTTTCTCTTTTTCTTTTCTTCTCCATTGCCGAATGCTCTCTAGCATCAAACCTCTCTCTTTGCTTCTTCTTCACCTTTGAAAACCGAAACACAAACCTCTCATCCTCTATTTCTTTCTTTCTCTTTCTTTTTCTTCATCTTGTTCATTCTTACGAACATATTTCTCCCTTTTATATTTTCAGCATGGCCGAATGTCAATGACTATCTCCATAACCGAATTTTTCATTTCACATATACTTCTTCTCAACCATTTTTCTATTCAAACTTTGAACAATCGGTAAGAATCCTCTTTATTTGTTTTGTTATTTGTTTGCTTATTTGCCAAACCCACAAGTTGGCTTGGGAAAGCCTTTTTGACCAAAATTATCATCCATTTCTCATAGACCATTCCTCTTCGTGAAATAGTGGAAGGCCAAATCGCCATCTCTTCAAAGTTATCTCGTAATCACTAGAATTCGGATCAAAAACCTTCAAGGTGAGAGTTCTTCACGGTTTTCACGATCATCCTTTATTTATTAAGATGATTAACAGTATGGAAAGGAGTAATCGATTCTTATATATAGGGATTTATTCATGGATCACTCGAAACATCGTGGTAAGCCTATCTATACCATTTCTTTAAGTCCATACTTTAGTATATTATCGATTTACTAAAGATCTAACGAATGAGGCCCTTAGTGACGTTTTGAAAGGGAAATCTAGTGGTGTATCCAAAAGGAGTGGTTTGGCGTTCCCAACTCCTAGATTCAAACGAAAGGCTGTTTCGGCAATCTGAGACTTTCCACCGGGTTGTGGACCCTCATCCGGTGAAAATCAGTTATTCAAAGTTGTTCGTAGTTCTGAGTCATTAGCTGTTCGGGGTTTCCCAATTGGTTATGGACCGTCAACCGAGAAAAATCGGCAAATCATAGTTATTCGTGATTCTGAGGGTAAAAATCCTAAAACCTTTATCTTAGAATAAATTACTATAAGTGTTAATGATCTAATTGAGTGTTAAAAATATTCTAGGTGCTGACGATCAAGAAAGTGTAGTGCTCAACGTAATCAAGTGTGTAAACCTCGCACCGTATTCCATGGGTTAGATGACTATATCGTTGTAATCGTTGGATTAAATCACAAGTTAGTGAAATCGAGCAAAATAGTTATTTATCACTCTAATGGTAAAAATTATGAAATCGGTATTAAGACCGTGAAAATTACAAAATTACCCTTAATGGGTTAAAACGATAAGTGTGATTAAATGGGCCTTATGTGATATGTGATAAATGAGCTATATGTGATATTTGATAATTGGGCCATATGTGATATTTGATAGAATTCCCTCCAAAAAGTATGATATAAATCATAGGATATCCTAGAACTTAAAAGAAAAACAAATTATTTGAGTTTGTTTATTCGAACTTATTAACTAGTTCATTTTCATCGCGGAACTGATTGATTGTCTTCCACTACAATAAATGAACCTTTTCTTGTAGGATCTTGTAGGAAAGGCTATCCGATATTTTCTTTATATTTACATATAATTAAAAGAAAAATGACTATTAATATAATAATTTTTTTTCTCAAAATTATGTATCCTTTAAGAGATTAACTACGAGTCTCATTCGAATTTGGGTGAAAATGAAAATTGGGCATACCCTCTCTTCGAGCTTGACCAATTACCAATTTATGGAAAAAAATAAACTTCAAGTTTACATAGGTAGATAAAATGGGTTTTACACTTTTTATTTTGATGTAGTTTTCATGTATAAATGGAGATGCATAAATTATAAATGTAAGACAACAAAAAACAACTTGCCTACTCACTGTACCATGGGCTCTCATGCTACCATCGACATGCACCCGAAACTGTGCTGCCTTGGCCAATAGTAAGCTTCTACCCTATAGCGAGGGGCACATATATATATAGGAGAGCGACGTGCAAGCGATTGATATTAGGCCCTTTTGCCGGTCTAACTAAAATGAGTGGGAATTACGACTAGGACCTATGGCTTTCAAAGAAAGGGCACTAAAATAAAATTCAAGTTTGCATAGGTAGATAAAATGGGTTTTACACTTTTTATTTTTATGTAGTTTTCATGTATAAATGGAGATGCATAATTATAAATTATGGAGATGCCCATATGTGATGTTTGATAAATGGGCCAAGTGTGATATGAGATTATATAGGCCAAAATGTGTAATGGGCCAGATTGTAATAATTTAAATAATGGGCCTTATGTTGGAATAATTATATGAATGGATTGTTATGCATATTATATACATGATTGCATAGGTTGGGTTTTTTTGACGAAGAGAAGTTCTGGTAGCTTTGCTACAAAATTCTGATGGCTTCGTGCCCAGTCTAATATATGGCTTCATGCCCAGTTTAATATATGGCCGTGCGATTTAATATATGGCTCGTGCTCGATTTGATATATGGCCGTGCGATTTAATATATGGCTTTGTGCCCAGTTTGGTGTGTTGGCGGGGTGGGTGACTAAAGCTCCCCACAGGTGTGCTGGTTGGTACGGGTGGTGTGTAGTGGATGGAAATTTAGGTTTGGTTTTGGGAATTGCATATCACATGCATTTTATTCATGTTAAATTGTTATACCTGAAATGGGCTCAGGCCCAAATAAATGCTTAAATGGTTTTGGCCCAATGGACTATGGTAAGTGAGTTACACACTGAGTTCTAAGTAACTCACCCCATTTTCTTTACCCTTTCCAGGTAATGATCAGTGATGGAGGCTTGGGCCGGGGGCGATTCAGTGGAGGCCATACTATGAATAATGGGTTAATTAAATTTCGGATTTCTTTGAAGTACTTTTTAATATTTGCTTTTAAGTTGTGATGTAATAAGGCCTCTGGTTAAATTTTTATGGATGTTTTACTTGTGGATGGATTTTATATTACGTTTTAAATACTTAAATGGGATTTATTTTTCTAAAAATATAAAAAATCGTTTTTCTTAAATAAACGTACGAAAAGGATTTCATTTTTAGTTAATTTTAACTCGGTAACATTTTTCTGTAACAAACCTTTTCAAAATCTTTATTTTAAAAATCCGTTTTCTACAAACCTTTAAGAGACTTTACATATGATCTTTTCGTGTGACATGTCAAATCTGGTCTTAACGCATAGACAGGGTTTGGGATGTTATATACATGGGATCTCTATCTCATGATAGCTTTTCAATGCCAAGACTTGTCTTGGACTTACATGACATCTTTGCTTGGAGACTCACCAATGCCATGCCTCGGCTTGGGCTTACATGGGTCTTCATCTCATAATAACTCTTCAATGCCAAGACTTGTCTTGGACTTACATAACATCTTTGCTTGGTTGCCGATGCCATGCCTTGGCTTGGTCTTATACGGACTTTCTATCTCATGTGGTAGATCGAGTATCCTAAGTAATTCAACTTCAATCGGGACTTTCTCATGCTTAATCTCATTGATTTCTTTATTTAACATAGCATTAAGCATTTCTATGGTAATAATGTACATTATACTAAGCAATTCAATAATAGTAATCATAAAGCTTAGAAATCATACAAACTTACCTCGATATACAAAATGTATGTAGATATGCAATTTAGTCCTCGACTTTGTTCTTGCCTCGGTTTCGATCTGGGCTTCGTTTTTCTTGATCTATAATAATAATTTAGATCATTTAATACTCACATTGACTAAACTGACTCTTAACTCATACTTTGGTAAAATTACTATTTTGCCCCTAAACTTTCTCATAATTACACTTTTGCCCCTAGGCTCGTAAAGTGATTTTCATACCACTTTCTTAAACTTCATGCTTAGCTGATTCATTATCTCAACTATAGCAATAACAAATTCTCACTATTTCTACCATGTATGACAAATTTCATAACTATATCAAACTAATCCTTACTAGCATTTTTCATGAAATTCATTTAGGAAAAGATGTTTATCTAACATCAAACTCTCATAATCTTCCATAAAACATCATTTTACAAACATATCATACATGGGTAGATTTTTGAACATGCATCTTAGCTCATCTTATAGCTAAAAATAGCTAATTCATGTTATGAGGACTCCAAAAACACGAAGAATATTAAAAACGGGGCTAAAATGAACTTACTAGCAAGCTTGAAAATTTGAAGAATCCTAGCTATGGCTTCCTTCAAATTTTTGGCACTTGGGGAAGAAGATGAGAATAATTTTTGTCATCTTTTTCCCTTATTAATCATTTAATTGATAAATGACAAAAATGCCCTTCTCATTAAAAATTAACCATTTACTAACTCATGTCCATTTTTGTCCAAAAATTATAATTTGGGAAAATTGCTATTTAAGGACTTCTAATTAATATTCTAAATCTATTTAATACAAAAAGCTTCTAGAAACTCATATTTTGCAACTTTTGCAATTTAGTCCTAATGGACCCTTTAATAGAAATTTTCATAAAATTTCTACATGAAACTTTCATAATATCATGTAAACATCTCAAATACTTAAAAACTCATTTTACTAACTCGGATTTGTGGTCTCGTACCACTATTCCAGCTAGGCCCTAAATCGGGTTGTTACAACCATCCACATGGTGGATGAATGGGCCCATATTCACTTCAGAAATGCAAGACATTAAATCTCAAATTTAGCTAGTGAGTTTCTAACAATCAATTTTCATTGAGAACAAGCAACAAATGAGAATTCTTTAAATTAAATAATCTTTGGGTTTTTTAATGAATGTCCATATGAATTCTCAATTAATTTCCGCATCATATATGATCTAGGATGGTCTAACTGGTCATGTAACACCCCTCACCCGTATTCAAAGCTAGAATAGGGTTACGAAGTATTACCGAACTTATGAAACAATTAAACAACTATTTAACATACATTTGCTCAATTCAATCATTCATCATTCAATCTCAATCAATTTGTCCCTATTAATAGCCTACGAGGCCTTAAACATGCTTTAGAAATGGTTCGGGACTAAACCGATAACTTGGGAAATTTTTCAACACTTAGCAAATTTTGCTTCAAACAGGGGACACATGCCCGTGTGGTCAGGCCGTGTGAGACCAGACAAGCCCTTGTTACAGGCCGTGTGAAAATAAGGGGTACATACTGACTTGGGTCACACGGCCATCCATACGCCCGTGTGTTTAGCCCGTGTGCCCTTTGAAGTGGCCACACACACCCGTGTACTAGACCGTGTGTTAGGCCGTGCCAAACTTGTAGGGTATACTGACTTATGCAACACGACCAAGTCACATGCCCTTGTTCTAGGCCGTGTGCCAATTAGGGGGTATACTGACTTGTACCACACGTCGATCACATGCCAATGTGTGAGACCGTGTGCATACTGACTTCATTTCAATTTCAACACTAGGGGACACACGGCCGTGTATCAAGACCGTGTGTCACACACAGCTGAGACACACGCCCGTGTGGAAAAAATAGGTTATTTACCAAGCCAATTTGCCACCCAAATAACACCAATTCATAGCACAATAGAACATCTATTCTAACCATATTCAATACAATTTCATACCATTTCAAATATTAATAACCAACATGCTTATATCCCAAGTTTAACTCAACCAAAACCTGCTCAAATATATATACCAACCTAACATACCTCATTTTTTTTTGTACAAATTCACAAGCAAGGTACCAATTCCACAAACTTCATAATATGGTCATTCACATATCCATCCAAGAACTCAAATATCAACATATATGCACATATAAACACATAATCAAATTCACCAAATTAAGCTAAATCTCATGGCTATATTTACAAACCAAAACATATATATTTAGAATGCCAATTCATTTGGCCAACATCATTACCAAAACATAACCAGCATGACTCAAATACCAATACATGCCATATACGTAAAACATAGTTTCAAAAGTACTAAAAAGTCAGTGGATAGTGTGGTGAAGTCTCCGACGATCCCCAAATCCGAGCTACCTTTGAAATCACTATAAAACATGGAAAGACAACAAAGTAAGCTATATAGCTTAGTAAGCTCGTATGTTAATAATGAGCAACTATCATCATTCATTAATAATTCATAAAATGGAAAACAATGTGCAACAAATCTATTAAATCTCAAGTCATCATATGATCATTCATATAACTTACCAAGGAACCCATCAATTTCATAGTTTTCAATACTCAATTCATTTTCGTATGTACCTGTACCTTCTCGTACTAATATCATAATCAACCACATTTTTCTTTTACCAGTTGAACCATTCGGAATAGGAGTGGGATACTCAAGGTCTCACTCGATAAGTACCTATACCATGGCCCGTAGCCAAATTAAGGTAACTTATCCAAAATTCTGATATCATGGCCCGAAGCCAAATCAGCCGATATGCATGGCCCGGATCCAAATCGGTATCTTGTACCCAAAGTGCTAAATCATGGCCCGAAGCCAACTCAAAGTATACCTAATGACATGTCACTAGCATCCTAGACTATTTCTAAGGTTCAACCAAGATTCCAACAGTCGAATCGTCGTTAAATCATTTTCGAACTTGTTCGTAATCACATAATCACAATTCATGCCATATCAAAGCATATAAAATACATTTGAAATGAATTTATAACATACAAACTTACCTCGGATGTTAAAACGGTGAATCGAGTCGATTAGTCGATAACTTTATCTTTTCCCTAGATCCAAGTCCGTATTACACTTTTCTTGATCTAAATATATTCAAAATTAACTTATTTAATCATTTGTTCATTCAATTTAATCCAAATCACTATTTAAGACACATTTACACATTTACCCCTAAACTTTCACATTTTTCACAATTTAGTCATTATTGCATAAAATCACAAATTCATGAAATTCAAGACTAACCCATGCTAGCCGAATTACCATAATGTCCCTAGCAGCCCAAAATTTTCATTTATTTGACATTTTAACCACTAACTTTATACATTTCTCAATTTAATCCCTATTTTGCATTTTCACTAAAAATCACTTTACAAAACTTACTTAACTATCAATAACTATTCAAAATCTATCATCAAACTTCAAAACTCAAACATACTCATCAATGGTAACTTTCGAAATCTTTAACAGTTTTGCAAATTAGTCCCTGGGCTAGCTAGACCTAGTTGCAACGATTACAAAAACATAGAAATCATTAAAAACGAGACAAAAATCACTTACATGCACAAAGATGAACTTTCCAAATTTTATTCTCCTTCTTTAAAGGTATATTCGGCCATGGATGATGAAAAATAAGAAAGATGATAGCTTATTCATCTTTTAATTCTTTTACATTTTCTATTATTAATCAATTTACTATATTAACCTTAATCAGAACCTTTAAACATTAACTAACCTTGTCCAAAAATGTCCACTCAAGTTTCAAATGGTTTAATTACCAGTTAAAGCCATCATATTTAAAAACCAAAGCTATTTGATACCATTAACTAATAGAACAGTACTTTTGCATTTTACGCGATTTAGTCTTTTTTATCAAATTAAGCATTTAAACGGTAAAATTTCTTTATGAAACTTTCACATAATTATTCTATCATACTGTAGACCTTATTAAAATAATAAAATAAATATTTTAACTTCGGATTTGTGGTCCCGAAACCACTGTTCCGATTTGACCCAAAAACGGGCTGTTACAGGTCACGCTAAGTAGTACATGCATTTGTATCAGTAAACTTCTAGTTTACTTTAACATGCATTTCAATTGTACTAATAATGTAAATATAAATTTTGAAAAATTGATAATTTTACTGTCATTCCTTTTACTTTGTATCCACATATAAGTACTATTATGACATTTACTACTGGAAATGTCTAAATCACTATTTTCAGGTGTACAACAGGTACATAACCAATAACTTTTCATATATAAGTTTTCTCTCTTGCAAGTTCTCATCAGTAATATTTTTCCACGTAATTTTAATTGAGAACTTATTCTGAATACTTCGAAGTTATACTCACAGTTTTTTAAAAAAAAACTTGCAACTTCAGGTGCATCCAACCATAGAGAGCTTTAGATAGAATTACCATATTCTATTGCTCATAAGTAGATATTTCACAGTCAAATATTTTTATTTCAGCCCCTTAATGGGGATGATGACAAAAGATCACAAAGATAGTCACAATCAATTCAATTTAATAACAGGAGTAATCAATATAACTCAATCTTCCCCTTTTTTTTCATCCTTTCAGAATAGATATTTATAGCAATAGTGATTCATATGAAATATAATTTTTTCTTCATTCACAATCTCAATATGATATCCATTATAACAAATATCTTTTAAAACCAATGGATTAACCATCACAAGATATTAATATATTTGCTCTTCTAGAGCTTTCGACTAAATTTGTACTACTAAATATTGTAATAATATTGGTTTATATTTTCTTTTGCGTTCACTTTAGGGAATGCAATAGATTTACTAATATGAACTTATAAACATCCCAATAGATACGTTATTTCATAATCACTATTGCAAACATGCATGGATTTCAAATAAAAATCTATTTATTCATGCTGTCATGATTAGTCTCCAATTATAAGTGATATAATAAATAAATTATAGTAAAATATACCTGAGATTCTTTAGCATCATTGTTATCACCCTAGCTGAGTGGTTAAAGGCTCTAATGATTACCCATAGTGCGCAGGCCTCAATTGAAATAGCAACAACTCTAGGAGGCAATAGACAATAGCAAATTTTTTTGTGACTTATGGATAAAAACAATTAAAAAAGAATCGTGCTGATAACATGTTATAAAATAAAAGACAGAGAATAGAGAATATTGAGAATGGGGGAGCAAAGAGAGCGTATTTTATTGATCAATCAAAATGTTTACAATGCTTCTCAAAAGTTTCTATTTATAGGCATAAGAAGTATAAATGAAGTAGAGATCTACTTCTAATCATTATTAGAATATAAAGTACATCAAAACTTATATTGATCTTGATGGACATCCACTTAATAAGATATTCATAACAACAACAATATAAAATGACTAAAAAATAGCAAAGTTGTTTTGACTTATACATTACAATAGCCGAGACAAATTTTTAACACTCCTCATTGCTTTAGTTGATACAAATTCTAAGATTTTCTTTGAGAAATTCAAATTTTCTTCTTGGCAAAGTTTTAGTACAAATATCTACCAATTAAAGATTAATATTGTAGTACTTTAATCCAACTGATCATTCTTTTTGCGAATTTTGAGAAAGAATAATTTGATATTGAAATTTTTGGTCTTCCCATGAAAAATGGGATTAATTGAGATATCAATAGCTACTTGGTTATCTACAAACACCTCTGTGCATTCTTTATAAGAGGGTACCATCCACAGAAATCCCAATATGATTCAAAGTTGTTTTGAAGGAGAAGAATCGATGGCTTTAGATAGAATCCTAATGTTTTGGACAACAAGCAATATGAGTTTTTTAAGCTTTGGAAGATGCTTTCTTGATATCTAAGAACACGAAAACAACAAGTAATGTGAATGATAATCAAGATGAAAATTTGCTTGTAGTGGTAAATTTGAGGTTTTATATATGTTGATGGTGTGCTTTAAATCTTATCATTTGCAATTTTTATTGATTTTATTTACAAAGTAAAAAAGACTAAAATATCTTCATAATAATATATCTTATTGTAAATATGGAGGGGTATGCTTGTAATTTTTTCAATCGAATTGGTGTCTAATTAACTTGTGACACCAACTTAATTGAAAATTTAAATAATAGTATGATGAGTGAATCACTCATTAAGTTTATGTACTGTATTTAATACAATAACATCCACAACCTTATGATGTAATTTATTCATTATTGAATTGCATTGTTTATTTAAAAATCATATCATTAATTTAAATATAGTTTTAATAAAATTAATACATTTCATTGCTTAGAATACTATTTGATACATAAATTTAGCTTTAATGTTAAATTTGGTATTTAAGTTTTTGTTCATTATTATAAAACATTAAAATAAAATTACTTTATATTATTTAATTGCAGCCGAATTGACCCAATGAACTAATCCAAATCTAAAAAGCTACTGGTAGAATAATTTAGTGGGACGGCTCTAGGGTTCTTGCCATTTTAAGTATGTCTAGAGCAAATAGTAAATTTATATTTTTTTTCATTCTTCTAACCATTTCTTATTTTTTAAAATTCTATCTAATTTTTTGTTTAATTAATCATAAATATTGTTTAAAATTGTTTGTTATACTGAAGTTTAAAGTGACAATAACATAGAGAAAAAATGAAAAATGTTTGGTACTAGTGAGCAATAGGTTGTGGGATGTAATGGTAAATGATACGGCATGTGGGGTGGCGTGTATGTGTTTACGCATTGGTAGGCTCTCATTGATGTCAAGGTTTCTCGGGTAATGACGTTGAGGCAAAATGTGACGCATTTGAGGGCTTTGATAAACAATGTTGGGATGCTTTTGTTTTATTAACAAAGTTGAACTTAATTAAGCATATCGTCGACAATGTCAACATCATTGTTTATTATGATTTTAATCTTATAAATTTCATCTTTTTTTTATATCCCAAATTTTCTAATTACTTAATATAGTTTTACGAGTTTATTAAAAAAATCATGTTATAATACTTAGCAATTTGAGCCTAAATTTTACTGCTAAATAACTGCAGCAAGCTTTTCAGGTTTTTTACTAAAAAATATCAAAAAATATCAAAATGGTATGTTGCTAAAATTAAGTACCAAAATGGTATATTTAGATGGGTGGAGGGTGGTGCATAGGCGGCACCACCCTCATTTTCTGATGGAAAAAAATAAAAAAATAAAATAAAATAATGGTGACATAACGGGACAAGACACAGGTCGCGCCTAGGGAAGAGGCGGCACTGGTCGAGGAGCTGGTGCAGGCGGCACTAGTGGAGAAGCTAGCAGAGGCGGCACCACTTTGGCAGTGGATAGGATGGTTGCATGCTGAGTTAGTTTGTTTTTTGTGTGTTTGGGGACCTTATAATGGTCCCCAATTTCATTTTCTACTGGTAGGTGAAGCAGAAGAAAAGAAGAGAAGAAGAAGAAAAGCAGAGAAGAAGAAGAAGGAGAAAGGGAGAGCGGGAAGGGAAGTGAAAAAGAAAGAAAAAAAGAGAAGGAGAATAGAGAGAGGAAAAGAGAAAGAGAAGGAAAAAAAATAGAAAAGAAAAGATATTTTTTTATAAATTAATGAATTAATGTTAATTTAATTTGTTTTTGTTGTTATTATTGTTGATTTAATTTTTAAATTTATTTTCGTAAGGTATTATTTGGTTAAAAAGAGCTATCAAGGTATGTTTGTATTTATTTTATATTTTTATTCATTCATAATTTATTTTTAATTTAATGTTTATTGAAGTAAAAAAAAAAGTCTATTTATGTTATATACAAAGAATGTTTTATTATTTTATGTAATTTATTTGTTATGTGTGTTTTAGGTTGATTAGATATATTTTTTATGAAATTTATTTGACATGTTATTATTTTGATTATTTTAATATTTTTTATGTAGGTAAAAGATAAGATCATTGATATGGAATTTAGAATTTATGAGATAAGTTAGGATTTAGTTTATATATTCTAATTTTTTAAGATTTTATAATTGAGAATAAGAGTTTATGTTTTTAAATTTTATTTTATGTTTTTTATAAATATTAAAAATTAAATTTCTTTTGAACTTTTATGAAAAATAATTATATTTTTTGAAAATAGTTTTTTTTTGAAGTAAATTCGGCTGGGCTTTTATTATTAAGAAGAAAATAAAAAACACATTACGAGGCCCGGTTTTGGTATTGGCTTTATGGACTGTATTTTACTTATTGGCCTAATAAACAAAACCTAAGTTAAAATAAACAAAATCAAATGAAAAGACAACTCAATTAAAGCTGCAGAAAAAAGGAAACCTAAAGTAATAATGCCTAGCCGATTTCCAAGGCACAGCTTGTAACACCCCAAACCCGGCCCATAAGTTTCGACCGGATCTGGTATGCTACGGGCTGTACATTGAAAACTTTTACTGTAATATCCCGGGTTAGGGGCTATTTTGGGTTGCATGATATTGCATGTGTTTGGTGTGCTGTGTTGCTATTTCAGTGTTTTAGGGGCTTAGGTATAGGCTAAGTGTATGCCTGAGTGAATGGGAAAATTTTTGTTTTTGGGTATTAAGTCAGGGGAGCTGATGGAGCGGAGGGTTGTGTATTTTATTTGGTGTTTTTAGCACAAGCAAGTGAGCTAGTAGAGTGGCATAGTGTGCGCCACTTGGAGTTGTGTTTGGCGTCATAGGCAGGAGGGGGAGGTCCTGAGTTCAAGTTGCAGGATGCTCACTTTTTGGATCCCATTTTGACGCCAAGGTGGTTGGGCATGGACCAAGTCAAATGTTTGAATGGTGGGTGGAGAGCAAATTAAGGAAAAGACTTGTTCAAACTTATTTGAAATGGTGGCTTGGAGTAAAAGTGGGGATTTTGGCCGAATTCTAGGGGAGGTTGGAGGGGGAGTGACGGCTTGGTATGGGGGAGTGGGAGTGTGCCGAATTTTATTTTGGATACTTGGTGCATTTTCGGTCATTTTTTCTTTTTGTGTCAAACAAAGTTTCTTTTGTCAATTCTCATTCTTTCTTCTTAGAAACCGAAAGTTCAAAGCTCCCATGTACCGAAAGTATTTTGCCTTTTGAGCAGGTGTGGCCGAAAGTGCTCAAGCATCTTCACTTCCCTTTCTTCTTCAATTGTGTAAGCCGAAGATAGCTCTCTTCTCTCACATTCTTTTTCTCTTTTTTTTGGCCTTTGAAAACACCTTAGCCGAAACTATAATCTCCAACACACCTTCTCTAAACCGAAAATACTTTTAGTCCATCCACTCCTTCTCTTTCAAATATCCCACTGCCGAAATTCCATCCACATATCACAAAATTCTACTCTCTTTTTCTCTCTTAAAGCCGAACCTAAGGGTATTGAACACCCATAAGCCGAATCTTCTCCTTTCTTTTGAAACCTTGGCCGAAACTCCCCTCTCTTTTAGAAGTGCCTTGGTGACCGAATATCAGTGAAGGAGGATTTTGTTTGGTTGATCGATCCTTGGTATTGGGTAAGTGATAGAGTATTATTGTTAGTTCAATCTTATGATTTCGATCAAGTCGAAGGTGATTTGGGATTAACTATGTTTTGTTAGGTGTTGGCCGATTATCGAACAATCTTTGTTGGGTTCGAGGATTTGGTAGGAAACCAAATCGGGGAGTAAGGTAAGAGGTTCAACATTAACCCCTTGAGTGTATATGTCTTGGCCGAATGGTTTTAGTGCCTAATCTTTGTGTTGGCGAATGTTGTAGGAGTCGATTCGAGGACTTAGCATTCGTTCTCGTTGGGATTTCTAGACTCGTAGCTATCGGTGTGTAACTAACACCTTGATACTTAGTAATATTTTAAATAATAAACCGATTTACTGTTAAAACTATAATGATATGATGGACAAGTGAATACCCAAAATGGGGTATGTGGACGATTCAGGTAAGTTTGTTCTATTATGAGTACTATTAATAAAGTATAATATCATGACCTATGTTTTGTATGTATGTTATGAGAGAGCGCTTGGTATGTTGGCATGATATGCATGACTTGCATGAGATGCATGATACATGAGTATGGTATGTTGATGGGTGATATGAGATGAGGGAGCAGTGATATTTGTCTTGCGAGCACCAGTGCTTTGGTAGCACACTTTGTGACTTTGGGTCACCGGAGGTTTGGCACCTCGGAGGTTTGGTACCTCAGCGTCTCGTCCCAGTGGCTGGCTCGGTACCACGATGGGTTGGCCCCACAGATGATTATCTGGGATTGGCGCCGGTGTTTTGGTAACACACGATGGGTTGGCCCCATCACGATTTGTGACTACGGTCACGGTGCTTTGGTAGCACATTGTGTCTTTGGGACACGGAGGTTTGGCACCTCCTTGCGACTTGTCCCTGTGGTTTGACCACCGTGGGTTGGCCCCACTTGAGATATGGGATTGTCTGCTAGTGTTTTGGTAACACACGATGGGTTGGCCCCATCATCGATGGATTCGTGACTTCGGTCACCAGTGCTTTGGTAGCACAATTGTGTCTTTGGGACACCAGTGGTTTGGGACCACATTGACGGATATTATGTCTTTGGGACATCAGTGTTTTGGTAACACATCGTGACGGTATGTCACCAGTGGTTTGGTACCACATGGGGTAGAAAAGGTGATATGGATGGTTAGGATCGGGTTGCATTAATCATGTTGCTTTGTATTATGTGTGTTAGCATGTGGTTTATTCGGGAGCGGGATTTACACACTGAGTCACTCGACTCACCCTCTCCTTTGACATTTCAGGTGACTCGTAGACGCGGACTTGGAGCCGGGAGGGACTCGGGGTGCACATGCCATGCACTAATAAAAGCTTTGCTCAGTTTATTTCATTTGGGTACTTAGTTTATTTATTTTTATTTGGATTTGTAAAAGCTTTTTAAGATGTGCTTTATAATGTTTATGCTTTACGTTGGATTTTTAATATGCTGTAACAAAATAACTTGGTACAAATTTTATTAAAATTTGGAAAGACGACGTTTTCAAACCAACAAAGCGATACGTTTTCAACTATACCGTCGGGTATCACATTGATTTTCTAAACCAATAAAGATCAATTGTTTTCTAACGTGAAATCAAACTTTTACTAAGTTTAAATGTCTTAGTAACAACATTAAACAACTTGTTTTCAAAAAGGAACAAAGTTTTATCAAATCTATTTGGTACAAATTCGAAAGGTTCAAACACGTTTTCCCTCGTAACATACCAGATTCGGTCGTGGTGTTTGGACCGGGTTTGGGGTGTTACAATTGTGGTATCAGAGCTAAGTTCAAAAGCTCGGCTGTGGGCTTGAGGCCCAAATTGTTTTCAAAAATTCGTTTTAAGTGTTTTGGGATTGGATACATGGTTTACAAGGCATGGCACCGAGTCTCCGGCACCAGTTCGCCCAGGTAAGTGGTTCTAACTCTTCTGTGAATTATTATTTGTAGAAGGGTAGGTGATTTGGAACGTAGTTAGATTTATAGGACTGGAACCCTAGGATTAGATCACTCAAATACTCGAACTAAAGCATAAGACTTAAAGCACTAAACCAATCTATGACTCAGCCACGGGGCTAGGGTGTGGTAACTCCTGTACGCATGTCTAGGAGAGGATCCGGAAGAGCTTGGTATTTAAGCAGTCCTCGTGACTCACCTCCTCTTCGCAGGTATCCCACCTGGTGCGTAGCTCGAGTTCACCTTGACCAAGAAGGCTCGGTCATAGACTTAACCTAACGACTAAAACCCGAAAAGGGAATCAGCCATGTTTTCGAAAATACAACAACAACCCTAATGTTTTCAAACTTTTTGCAATAAACTCTTTCAAAACCGAGAATGTCACATTTACAACAATTTTCTTGAAAAACCCTGATTTATGGAAAAATTACAAAAATGCCCTTAGGGGTAAATTTACTAAAATGCCCTTGGTTTACGAAATATCAACTCAATGATTTTGCCCAAAATTTCAATGATGTTACGAAATTCCAACATTCTGTTTTACAAAATATCAATTGAAGATTTTGATTTTGGAAATTTACGAAAACGCCCTCAGTTTGTGAAAATTACTAAAATACCCCTGGTTTCCAAAACGAAGTATTTTACAAAATTCTCAAAGAACACTCTCAAATTTTTGAAATTTCAAATTGACCGGTTTTACGAAAGTTTACAATATCTTTTATTACGAAAATACCCTGTAGGGAAAATGACGAAAGTACCCTTGGGCTAGAATGGGCAGCAATGTCCGATGAGTGAATAGGTATGGAAAGGGTTAAGGAATGAATGTATAATCTCTTTTGCGTGACTAGGATAGAAGATTGAAACCTTGATTGCTCGAAAGAACCCCTGAATAAACTCCATTCAAAAAATTTCTTTGCGGTTAAGAAAGTGGAACTATACTAATGCATAAAAATCTTGTTAATCAGAAACGTAGACCGTTAGACATGAGCACTCGAGGCGGACGTGGTCGTAATACTCGTGGTAGAGGTAGGGGTAGAATGACGGTTTCTGAACCCGTAGGATCTGGTCAAGGGTCAGAAAATGAGATGCCGGTTCCGCCACCAGCTGGAGGTGGTGAGTTCCAAGATCAGGATCGAGGCGATGCGATGTCACGAGCGATCTTTGCGAGTGTTGGAAAGAGTAGCCGGGGTAAGTGGTGGTGCGGGAGTTAGGAAATGCTGTTCTGGCGACTCAGGGCTAACGGGGCCGAGTTCTTAGGAGTGTATCGGTGTTGCTCCTAGCACTGCCGAGTATTGGCTGGAGGCAAGCGAGGCGGATCATGGGCGATCCGGACTTGACGCGGCGAGGAGAAACTTAAGGGGATCGTATCACTTCTCGAGATGAGTCATACCGGTGGTGGCTCACGGTTCGGGACAAGTGTGGCGGTGAGGATTTGACATGGGATTATTTGAGTGCATATCAAAAGAAATACATCGGGGCTAGCTACATCGACTCCCCAGCCAAAGGCATTTCGACGAGGCTTGTTCGGGAGTAAATCATTCTTGAGTCTGAGGTGAGTTCTGGTGAGTAGGTATGCCGGGGCATTGTAGCCACCGAGCATGAGAGGTGTGTTCGTTTCGAGGATGGTCTGCGAGGCGAGTTGAGGCTGCTGATTGCTCCTCGGCGGAGCGCGAGTTTCTTTGTCTTAGTCGAGAAGGCTAAGGTAGCCGAGGGTGTTAAGGAATCGGTGAGGCGAGCATGGATAGGAGTAGGCTTAAGAGGAGCTTTGGGTCTTGGGATCGTCAGTAATCCGCGAGAAGAGGTTAGACCGAGTGGCGCGAATCGATCTGCTAGGTTTGTTCTTTGCTAGGCGAGGGACCGCCGCTGTGTGTCGGTGTGGGAAATCTCATTGGGGTGGCTGTTGGGTGGTGGGAAAGGTTTGCTTGAGTGTGGTTCTCTGGAGCATCGTATTAGGGATTGTCCGCGTAGGATGGCGAGGATTGATCCGAGAGTCGGGGTAATGTCGATTCAGAGGTAATGGACCGCCACCGCCAGAGGGGCCGTGGTAATGGCGAGAGGTGGTAATGGATTTGGTCGAGGTAAGTGCGGAGCAAGGAGAGAGGTGCGGTTAGTTACGAGCACACGACGGCTGATGCGTGTGTATGCGACTAGGCGCCGCGAGAGCGGCGACGCACCGGACGTAATCACCGATGACGTTTTTGATTTTTGGTTCTCCTATCTTGCTTTAATTGATTTGGGTTCCACGCATTCGTATGTTGCTAGTAGTATAGTTGAGACCATGGACTTAGATTCTGAGATATCTTCTAGGCAGATGACTGTACTTAGCCCTCTAGGTCACTCTGTAGTGGTAGATAAGTTGTATAAGGATGTATCCCTAGAACTCCAAGGGGTCATTTTTGCTGCTGATCTGATGGAGCTGCCGTTTGGGGAGTTCGATCTGATTCTCGGGATGGGTGGGTGGTGAAGTACCGGGCCAAGGTGGATTGCGCGACTAAGCGCATGGTTCTATCGACGGATAAGGGAGATGAAGTGATTATGATAGGTAATAGGAGAGATTACTTATCCAATGTGGTGTCGGCATTAAAGGCTGTAAAGATGGTCAGAAAGGGCTGCGAAGCGTATGTGGTTCATGTGTATGCCTTAGAGGCTAAGGAATCTGCCGTCGAGAAGGTTCGTACTGTTAAGGAATTTGTGGATGTGTTTCCAGAGGAGCTTCAGGGTTTGCCACCCGATCGCGAGGTAGAGTTTGGGATAGATCTGCTACCAGGGACTGCGCCGGTGTCTATTGCTCCATATAGGATGGCACCAAAGGAATTGGTGGAGCTTAAGGCTCGGATTCGGGAGGCGTTGGATCGAGGCTTCATTAGGCCAAGTGTTTCACCGTGGGAGCGCCGGTATTATTCGTCAAGAAGAAGGGCGGTTCGATCGCGGATGTATATCGACACGCTTAACCGAATAAGCGACGATTAAAAACAAGTATCCGTTACCACGGATTGATGACTTGTTTGATCGGTGAAAGGTGCATCGGTGTTTTGAAGATCGATTTGAGGTCAGGTACCATCGGTTGAAAGTTAAGAAGCGGATATCCATAAAGCGGCGTTTGGACTCGATGACGCACTACGAATTCTCGGTAATGCCGTTCGGGTTGACTAACGCTCCGGCAGCTTTTATGGATATGATGAATAGGGTGTTTCAGCAGTATCTGGACCGTTTCGTCGTGGTTTTTATTGACGATATCTTGGTTTACTCAAGGTCGGAGGAAGAGCATGATGCACACTTAAGAGTGGTGTTGCAAATTTTGAGGGAGAAGCAACTCTATGCTAAGTTCAGTAAGTGTGAGTTCTGGCTTAGTGAAGTGACGTTTTTGGGTCATGTAGTATCAGCTGAGGGGATTAGAGTAGATCCTCGGAAGGTTGAGGCGGTTTTGGATTGGAAGCCTCCTAAGTCGTCGGCCGAGATTCGGAGTTTCTGGGTTTGGCGAGGATACTACAGAAGATTTGTTGAGGGTTTCGTTAATTGCGACCACCGATGACTAAAGCTGTTAAGAAAGGGAGTTCCGTTCGTTTGGACCGAGAAACAACAGGAGAGTTTTGATAAGTTGAAGAAGATCTTGACAGAGGCTCCTGTGTTGATTCAACCTGAGGCCGGTAAGGAATTCACAGTGTACTGCGACGCATCACATACGGGATTGGGTTGTGTCTTTGATGCGAGAGGTAAGGTTGTGGCTTACGCTACGCTTCTCGGCGGTGAGGCCACACGCAGGTCAACTATCCACGCATACGATTTAGAAATGGCAGTTTGTAGTCTTCGCTCTAAAAATCTGGAGGCACTACTTATGCGGGGAGAAGTCAATAGTCTACACCGATCATAAGAGCACGAAGTATCTCACCGACTCGAAGGATGCGAATTGAGCGCGCATGAGATGGGTTGAATTGCTTAAGGACTACGATATTCGATCGAGTATCATCGGGCAAGGCTAACGTGGTGGCGCGACGCGTTGAGCCGTAGGGTTGTTCGGACTTAAGAGCTTTGTTTGCCCATTTGAGTTTGTACGACGGCGGGAGTATTCGCGCAGCGCTGCGAGTTAAGCCTACTTGGGTTGAGCAGATCAAAGAAAGCTTGATTAGAGGATGAGGTTACGAGTGCGCGTAGGGTGCAAGTGCGAGAATGGTAGTTTGGAGGGTTCTGACTTGTCGGTGACGAGGTTCTGTGTTTTCAAAGGGAAGGCTTGTATGCCCAAAGATGTTGGTGAGGCGGAAGATTCTTCAGACGCACATATAGCGATCCTTATGCTATGCATCTGGAGGTAGCAAAATGTATAGGGATCTTAAAGAAGCGATTTTGGTGGCACGGCTTGAAGAAAGAAGTGATGAGAGTTTGTTGGGAAGTGTCTAACTTGTCGCCAGTCAAAGTGAACATCGATTACCGTCGGGTTTGCTTGACTGTGAAGATTCCTCGATGGAAATGGGAAAGGATAACTATGGATTTTCGTCGGTGGTTTACCGCTTACGCCAAGCAAGAAGGATTGATTTGGGTTATCGTGGACCGTCGACTAAGTCGGCCCATTTCATTCGGTGAGTGGACTATTCACTTGAGAGGTTGGCGAAGCTTTATGTATCGAGAGATAGTGAGGCTACACGGTGTTCGGTTTCGATAATCTCAGATAGGGATCCGAGGTTCACGTCGAGGTTCTGGAGAGCGTTGCATCAGGCTTTGGGTACGCGCTTGGATTTCAGCACGGCTTTTCACCCACAGTCTGACGGGCAATCAGAAAGGGTCATTCAGATCTTGGAAGACATGTTGAGAGGTTGTGTACTGGACTTCAGAGGTAGTTGGGAGGAGTTTCTACCGTTAGCTGAGTTTGCCTACAACAACAGTTACCAAGCGAGCATTAAGATGGCACCATATGAGGCGCTGTATGGTAGGAAGTGTCGCTCACCTACATGTTGGACAGAGTTAGGTGAACGTCAGTTGTTAGGACCTGAGTTGGTAGCTGAGACCGAGGACAAGGTTAAGTTGATTCAGTCTCGTTTAAAGGAAGCTTCGGACCGGCAAAAGTCTTATGCCGATCTTAAGCGAAGAGATATAGAGTTTGCTGTGGGAGATCGTGTTTTCTTAAAGGTCTCGCCGTGGAAGAAGGTGCTGAGGTTTGGCAGAAAAGGCAAGCTAAGTCTGAGGTTTATTGGGCCGTATAAGGTATTGAGGCGAGTTGGACCAGTGGCGTATCAGCTTGAGTTGCCAGTAGAGCTTAGCCAGATTCACGATGTTTTTCACGTGTCAATGCTTCGGAGGTATCGTTCAGATCCATCGCATGTAGTAGCAGTGGAAGAGATCGAGGTAAACCCAAGATATGACCATAGAGGAAGAACCGTTGCGATTCTAGATCGAGATGTTAAGGTTCTACGTAGAAAGTCTGTGCCTTTGGTTAAGGTTCTTTGGCGGAATCATGGCGTGGAAGAAGCCACGTGGGAACCCGAGGATGCGATGAGACAGCAATACCCGCAACTCTTTTGATCGGGTAATTTCGAGGCCGAAATTATTTTTAAGGGGTAGAAGCGTAATATCCGGGTTAGGGGCTATTTTGGGTTGCATGATATTGCATGTGTTTGGTGTGCTGTGTTGCTATTTCAGTGTTTTAGGGGCTTAGGTATAGGCTAAGTGTATGCCTGAGTGAATGGGAAAATTTTTGTTTTTGGGTATTAAGTCAGGGGAGCTGATGGAGCGGAGGGTTGTGTATTTTATTTGGTGTTTTTAGCACAAGCAAGTGAGCTAGTAGAGTGGCATAGTGTGCGCCACTTGGAGTTGTGTTTGGCGTCATAGGCAGGAGGGGGAGGTCACGAGTTCAAGTTGCGGGATGCTCACTTTTTGGATCCCATTTTGGCGCCAAGGTGGTTGGGCATGGACCAAGTCAAATGTTTGAATGGTGGGTGGAGAGCAAATTAAGGAAAAGACTTGTTCAAACTTATTTGAAATGGTGGCTTGGAGTAAAAGTGGGGATTTTGGCCGAATTCTAGGGGAGGTTGGAGGGGGAGTGACGGCTTGGTATGGGGGAGTGGGAGTGTGCCGAATTTTATTTTGGATACTTGGTGCATTTTCGGTCATTTTTTCTTTTTGTGTCAAACAAAGTTTCTTTTGTCAATTCTCATTCTTTCTTCTTAGAAACCGAAAGTTCAAAGCTCCCATGTACCGAAAGTATTTTGCCTTTTGAGCAGGTGTGGCCGAAAGTGCTCAAGCATCTTCACTTCCCTTTCTTCTTCAATTGTGTAAGCCGAAGATAGCTCTCCTCTCTCACATTCTTTTTCTCTTTTTTTTGGCCTTTGAAAACACCTTAGCCGAAACTATAATCTCCAACACACCTTCTCTAAATCGAAAATACTTTTAGTCCATCCACTCCTTCTCTTTCAAATATCCCACTGCCGAAATTCCATCCACATATCACAAAATTCTACTCTCTTTTTCTCTCTTAAAGCCGAACCTAAGGGTATTGAACACCCATAAGCCGAATCTTCTCCTTTCTTTTGAAACCTTGGCCGAAACTCCCCTCTCTTTTAGAAGTGCCTTGGTGACCAAATATCAGTGAAGGAGGATTTTGTTTGGTTGATCGATCCTTGGTATTGGGTAAGTGATAGAGTATTATTGTTAGTTCAATCTTATGATTTCGATCAAGTCGAAGGTGATTTGGGATTAACTATGTTTTGTTAGGTGTTGGCCGATTATCAGAACAATCACTGTTGGGTTCAGGATTTGGTAGGAAACCAAATCAGGAGTAAGGTAAGGGTTCAACATTAACCCCTTGAGTGTATATGTCTTGGCCGAATGGTTTTAGTGCCTAATGCTGTGTTGGCCGAATGTTGTAGGAGTCAGATTCGAGGGACTTAGCATTCGTTCTCGTTGGGATTTCTAGACTCGTAGCTATCAGGTGTGTAACTAACACCTTGATACTTAGTAATATTTTAAATAATAAACCGATTTGCCTGTTAAAACTATAACAGTATGATGGACAAGTGAATACCCAAAATGGGGTATGTGGACGATTCGGGTAAGTTTGTTCTATTATGAGTACTATTAATAAAGTATAATATCATGACCTATGTTTTGTATGTATGTTATGAGAGACTGCTTGGTATGTTGGCATGATATGCATGACTTGCATGAGATGCATGATACATGAGTATGGTATGTTGATGGGTGATATGAGATGAGGGAGCAGTGATATTTGTGCTGACGAGCACCAGTGCTTTGGTAGCACACTTTGTGACTTTGGGTCACCAGAGGTTTGGCACCTCCAGAGGTTTGGTACCTCAGCGTCTCGTCAGTGGCTCGGTACCACAGTGGGTTGGCCCCACGAGATGATTATACGGGATTGACGCCCGGTGTTTTGGTAACACACGATGGGTTGGCCCCATCACACGATTTGTGACTACGGTCACGGTGCTTTGGTAGCACATTGTGTCTTTGGGACACCAGAGGTTTAGCACCTCCTTGCGACTTGTCCCCGTGGTTTGACCACCGTGGGTTGGCCCCACTTGAGATATGGGATTGTCTGCTAGTGTTTTGGTAACACACGATGGGTTGGCCCCATCATCGATGGATTCGTGACTTGGTCACGGTGCTTTTGGTAGCACAATTGTGTCTTTGGGACACACGGTGGTTTTGGGACCACATTGGCCGGATATTATGTCTTTGGGACATCGGTGTTTTGGTAACACATCGTGACGGTATGTCACCAGTGGTTTGGTACCACACGGGGTAGAAAAGGTGATATGGATGGTTAGGATCGGGTTGCATTAATCATGTTGCTTTGTATTATGTGTGTTAGCATGTGGTTTATTCGGGGCGGGATTTTACACATTGAGTCACTCGACTCACCCTCTCCTTTGACATTTCAGGTGACTCGTGAAGACGCGGACTTGGGCGGGAGGGACTCGGGGTGCACATGCCATGCACTAATAAAAGCTTTGCTCGATTTATTTCATTTGGGTACTTAGTTTATTTATTTTTATTTGGATTTGTAAAAGCTTTTTAAGATGTGCTTTATAATGTTTATGCTTTACGTTGGATTTTTAATATGCTGTAACAAAATAACTTGGTACAAATTTTATTAAAATTTGGAAAGACGACGTTTTCAAACCAACAAAGCGATACGTTTTCAACTATACCGTCGGGTATCACATTGATTTTCTAAACCAATAAAGATCAATTGTTTTCTAACGTGAAATCAAACTTTTACTAAGTTTAAATGTCTTAGTAACAACATTAAACAACTTGTTTTCAAAAAGGAACAAAGTTTTATCAAATCTATTTGGTACAAATTCGAAAGGTTCAAACACGTTTTCCCTCGTAACATACCAGATTCGGTCGTAGTGTTTGGACCGGGTTTGGGGTGTTACATTTACCTTGTTGGTTTTGGAAATCGTAAGTTAATTAGACAATATGTGAATAAATAAGTGACATAAAAAAAACCTTGTATTATTATTATTTCGTAAAATTAAACCTTTGACATAGTTTCATAAGTTGCAAATATTAAAAACTACCTAGGCGAATATAAACTATGGGGCCTTACTACCTAAATATTCCCAAAATGAAACTTAAAGGAAAAACCGAAAATAATCTATAGAAATAGAAACTTGATGGCCCCTCGAGTCCGTCTCGGTTCCCCTGTCCACGATCTACTGCTCATCTGAAAAGTTAGGGAAAATAAAGGGGTGAGTCACCAAGACTCAGTGTGCAAATCCCGAAAACACATAAAAGGCTTATGCCCATAAACACATTATGGGCCTTGGCCCGTATACAAGGGTAACTATATATGCATCATGGCCAAACCCAACCTAGAAATCCATCCTCTACACACCAACCCGTACCAACCATCACACCTTGGGGATTTCTACAATCAACCCACCAACCGGTACACACCATATCGACAGTCATACTGCCTATTCCTTATCAATTAGGAATTTTAACGTGGTTTTCTACCACCGATCACCAAGTGACCTAACATTTCATTTCATGGGTTTTCTACCACCGATCACCATGTGACCTAACATTTCATTACGTGGGTTTTCTACCACCGATCACCATGTGACCAATCATGCTCTTCCCCTTCATTATCATAATCCCACCCCATGAATACACATAAAGAAAGCATCATACAGGCTTATACATATTTCGATACACATAGAGATTTCAATGTTTACATACCTGGCATCCATGCCCAACCCTTTTAGGGTTCCATTCGACTGTCTATACAGCCTCTTTCCGGCTTTTGTTAGCCCATAACATACTTATAGACATACATACAAGATTAATAGTGTGTTAGAGATCTACACACGACATTGATAGAATGATACTTTCTATGTCGACGCTTATCCGTGAAATGACACAACCGCATTATCTGCCTAAGATGTTGTTGAGAAGTCGGTCCACAACCAAGTGGCCAATCTCGAGCAGCGAGATACGCTTCGTTTCTTAAAATTAGGGATTCTCTCCTTTGTCTGATCCATATTTAATTCCATCACAAGTCCTTGTCAGAACTACTATCACAATTTATGATCATTAATCTTCATCATAAAGTTAAGATCTTGCATATAATAAGCGAATCTAGTAAAAATCTAGGGAAAATCTTCTTACCTTAAAATCACGAAATTGGAGACTAACCTTTTTCGGCTTTTAGATCTAGACGACCAAGTTTCCTTCAAATCCCGAAATGCTGCCCAACATAGAACTATTAAACTATTAGCTTTTTGGCTTTTGCCTTTCAAAAACCGAAATAGAACGTGAGAGCTTAACAGAAGTCGACGCTTACCTTAACACAGGGGATTCGGCTAGCACTAGAGAGAAGATTCGGCAATGCCAAAGGAAAAGATTAAATGCCGGAAGAACAGAACTATCTCACAAATGGGATGAATAGAGAAAAACTATGGAGTTTTCGGCTTTTTAGAGAAATCGGCTCAAGAGAAAAAGAATGGAGAAGAGAGTGAAATGAGAGGTTTCGGCTTTTGAAGAAATTGAAGAAAAGAAATTGTAGAGGGAGAGGCTAAGAATTTCGGCACAAAGAGTGAAGAGGAAATTAGGGTTTAAATGCCAGAATCAATTAGATATCCCCCCTATTTATAGGAATTTCGGCACCTATTGTTTAAAACCAAAAACGCCCTCCCGGATAACTAAAAGTCAAGCTAATAAAAAGGGAAAATTCAGCACCCCTTATCCATGAAGTAGCTGAATTCTTTACTCCTCTAGGTGGTGGATTTTCGGCCATCACCTTCCCTTGCAGATAGCTCCTATCTTTTCTCCTTTTTATCTTATATATTATCAATTATAAAATCCATATAAATCCTCCTATTTTTGAGCCTTGTTGCCGTCCACTTCACCTAACCCTAATGCCGAATTTAGCTAACTTAAATTAAAAGATTTGGGCTCCATAAAACTTAAATTTTGGGCCCCTAACTCCTTGTGTATGGTGTCACCCCTTGCTCCCTTTAAAGTGCCGAAAATGGCCCAGAAACATGGGCTCTATGGCCAAAACTGGGCCCTTTAATTGTTAATGGCGCCACCTTCAAATTCCTTGCAGGTGCCACCTATTGTTGAGCTACAAGCCCACGTTGGTATTTTAAACACAATTACCTCCTTTTAACTCTATAATGCCCAATCAGATAATTTAACCAAGGCCTTTGCCTAGTCCTGAGCCCAATTTGGACTCCTATCACTTAAATTAACACATTACACATGTTCTCTCAGTAGACGCATAGGCCCAAAAATTCAGGATGTTACACAGCTAGACACCAATAGCCTTTTCTTATCTTTTCCAACGTCCCTTTTTGTGCAGTCGAATAGCCTCTCTTATTTTTTGACAATAATTAAGTTGGCGTGTTATTATATATATTATATTTTAAACCAAAAATGTTTACTTATTATCATTTTGAAATAAAAATAAAAATAATTGTATTTATTATGTATCGTTTATGTTATGTTTTTGTTATATTTTTTATTGGCATGTTATTTTTAGTATTTTAATATAAAAATTTACTTATTATCATTTTAAAATAATAATAAAAATATATGTATTTATTATATATCGTTTATGTTATATTTTTTTAAATTTTTTATTGGCATATTATTTTTAGTATTTTAATATAAAATTTTTGTTTTTTATATAGGTAAAAGATTAGATCATTGGGATGGAATTTCTAAATGGGACGATTGAGTTGGAATTTATAAGATATATTTATTTTGTTAATGTAGTATAGCAAAAAATATGATGTGGAAAAAACTGTTTAGGGTTTTTTGTAATTAAAAGCAACATATAAAATTTAGGTATTTTGATAAATATTTAAAATCTATCAAACTTTGAAATTAATAATTGAAATTTGTTATGAAATTGTAGGTATCGCAATGGCTCCATTGATTAAGAATGATGGTCACATATCAAACACAGTTAATAATATGGTAATATATTGTTATTTATTATTCATGGGTTCCCTTAAAAAAAGATCTACGTAATTTACAAAAATAAATTATGTTACTATAACTATTTTCTGTAAGTTACCACTGTCAGGGCCCGTACCGCGCATTAAGGGGTCGAGTGAATAGTTTAGGATATTCCCCGGATGAACAACTAATGTCATACTTGGAGTTAGCTGGATTTGGGTCAGTAGCATTGATTCAGACGTTTGATTTGCAGTACGATTTAATATCACCATTGGTCAAACTTTGGTGTAGCATCCCGATTTTAGTTAAATCAGAACAGTGATTTTGGAACCACAAATCCGAGGTCGTAAAATTATTTTAATATTATTTTTTGTATTTACAGCATGATATTTGATATGTGTGAACATTTCGTGATTTAATTTTATCGTTTGTGTGCTTAATTTAATAAAAGGGCTTAATCGCGTAGAATGTAAAAGTAGCATGCTATATGTTAAAGTGCTTAATTGTTTTAATTAATTAAACGTAAGGTATTTATGTTGTAATTTGACATTGAATTTATGAGTGGACGGTTTTGGGCATGTATTATATGGTTTTCAAATTAAATTATAAAGGTTAATTATGTAAATTAGTAATAATAGTTAATAAAATAAAACATAAGAAAAAAACACATGCATATTCATCTTTTGTTGGCCGAATGTGAGAAGAAAGAAGCCATTGTTGAAGCTTTTAAATTTCGGCACCTAGGACGTTTGATTTAGATCAAGAAAGGAAGAAATCGGATTTGGATCGGGGGAAGTCAAAAGTTGTTGAATAGTCGTTCCGATCCGTTCGTTTCCATACGAGGTAATTTCATATGCAAATAAACATTTTTAAATTTAAATGTATAAATTGCCAAATTGAATTGTGTGTGTGTATATATATATATTGCTGAATTGAATTGAGTATTAGAGAAATTATTTCGAGCATGAATTGATTGAATTACGAAGTCGAAAGCATCGTATGAGCCTTAGGAATAGTATAGGATACTGATGTCATGACATTAGGATTTTCGAGGTGCAATTTCGTGTAAGACCATGTCTGGGACATTGGCATCGTATATGATTCGTGTAAGACACTGTCTGGGACAGAGGCATCGATATGTGATAACATGTAAGACCATATCTAGGATATGGCATTGTATGTAATATATGTGTTTCCGAGTATCCTTAACAATTCCGAATGGTTCAAAAGGCAATGTCAAATTAATCCGAATATGTATTTGAGTTAAATAATTCAGGTACATATAAGTTTATATGTTCATTGAAAAATATGGTAAGTGAAGTTACTAATGTGGTATTATGGATTATATGAGAAAAATGATTGTATATGTATATGAGATTAGTTAAATTTGGCCTATTCAAATTGAATTATTCATGTTCTTGTGATGATTTATTTGCTTATGACTTACTAAGCTTTCAAAGCTTAATTTGTGCATTTCTTTCATTATTTTATAGATATATAAAGTTAGCTCTAGCTCGAGGATCGTCAAAGATCATCATAACACTATCGAACGCTATTTTGGTACTTTGAAAGTTTGCACTTTTGACATATGGCATGTATAGGCTAGTTTTAATATGGTTTGTTTTGAATTGTATATAAATAGCCATGCGAAAATGGCTTGATAATGATGTTAATGTTTGTGAATGATCGATGTTGTTAATGTGTTTATTTTGGGAAGTATGTTTGATGAACATGTGATTCAACTCGAGTAATTATGTAGTTGATGGATGTGTTTTTTATTTGTGATACATGTTTTTATAAATTAGGTGATGTATTTGCTTAATAATGTGAATTTGGCTATTTGAATGGCTTATTATTGACTTATAATTTGATGCATATTTTGTTTTGTATATTGGCTTGGAAATTGGTAAATGATGGGTTTTCATATTCGGCTAATGATAGATAAACGAAATACATATCCATATGACATGTTTGTTTGTGGTTTGGTACTTAAACGTCAAGTTGATTAGTTTAATGTTTGATTTTTGTTATAAGTATAAAGTGTTAATGGCTTATTGGATGGTTGAATATATGATGTCTAGACATGATATTTACATGTGAATTAAGTACGCTTTGACTTGTTATTTGAGTTCAAAAAAAAAAAATGGTCCATATTGATTTAGTAAAATGCACATAGTTTTGTAATGTACAATAACTATATGATCAATTGGTGATGTTTAATAAAGAATCATTATATAGATAACTTATGAGTTGTATAATATGTTTTGTTTTGACTTCATATGCGAATGTATATAGGTTTATGAAATGGTACATTTGTTATTTAGATAATGAAATAAATGTATGCAATTGGATGTTTTGACATATGCATCGTTATATGATTTGTAAGGATATATACTTGAATATATTTTAAGTATTCGAATGACATGAATGTGATGGTAATAAAGTTCGAACATTGGACTTATGAAGCACGTATACTATATTATTGATGTATGATAGCTTAGTTCGAAAATTTGAATAGGTAAACAAAATTGAAATGGTTGAGTTTTTGAGTATGGTTTGTATGTGATTTATGATTAGTAAAGAATGATTGATTGTGGTTGGCTATATGATTTATATATGCAAAATTGGTATATGTGAAATGTGGTATTCGAGTTTTGAAGAGTTTATAAAGGAGATGTTATAACTTTATGCTTGAATTGTAATAAATGCTTGATGTTACAGTTGGCGCCCGAAGACCAACACTTTTCATTTTCCTTGTGGGGAGTGCACTGTCACTCTGGAGGATGTTGAATTGTAACTTAGGCTCTCAATCGATGGGAGTGCCATAACGGGCGTAAGTGCGATAGCTGAGCCGGTTGCCCTTTGTTATAGCCTACTAGGAGTCTCGCCTGCTGATACTGAGTCTAATTTTACGGGTTTGAAATTTTCATGGCTAAAAGCCAATTTTGAAAATTTATCAATTAATGCCACTGAGCATGAGGTGATGTGTGTAGCTCGAGTGTACATTATGCATATTATAGGGGTGTACTAATGCCCGATGCAAACAACAATGGGGTTCATTTGATGTATTTACCCCTATTAGCTGATTTGCAGAATGTTTGCTTATGTAGTTGGGGTTCTGCAGTTCTGGCTATATTGTATCGTGAGCTTTGCCGGACGAAAAAGCCAGATGCCATAGACGTAGGTGGATGCCTTGTATTGCTGCAGTCATTGGCTCTTTATTGGATGCCATTCTTGGCATCGATTAGGCACCAACCATACGTATTTCCCCTAGTGAATAGGTGATAAAATTTAACTTGTTATTAATTGACAATTTCTTTATAATGATACTATTCTAACGATACTATATTTACTTGAAATTTGTTTTCGTAGATGGAGTTTTTATCCGAGTATCGGGAGGTCGTATATTGTCCTGATATATCTTCTGATGATTGAACAACATGCAGGGGAAGGGATAAGTGTTAAGTATGACTCCTATTTCAATCAAATTTGAGAAATAATCTTCTAGTTAAACTTTGTTTATTTGTTTTAATCAAACACTGATTAGTTTAGATTATTTTATTATTATTTGACCTATGAATTTAGCCTATAAATAGGCTCTTTTACAACCTTAGAAAATACACCCATTAGATATTAGAACTCATAACACATTTAAAGAATTTTGTGTTTACGTTTTAAGGGTTCTTTGTTTTATGGTTTTCGGGGTTTAGTTTTTATTTCCATCTTTTGTACTCATCTTCTTTTGCCATTATAGTAAAATTATCTTTGCCCGTGGTTTTTTATCCTCTTTGGAGGGGTTTTTTCACGTTAAATTTGTGTGTTCAATTTATCAATTTATTCCGCTATTTTTTTTACTTGTTGCTTAATCGGGTCGATCTTAACAAGTGGTATCAGAGCTAGTTCAATTTTCATATATCAGCCCATTCAGATATGGCAGCAACAAGGTTTGAAATTAAGAAGTTCGATGGTGAGATAAATTTCAATCTGTGGCAAGTTCGAATGATGGCAATTCTAGTTCAAACCGGCTTGAAAAATATTGTTACCAGGAAAAATCCTGAGAATCTAAATCAAACAAAATAGGAAGAGCTTGATGAAAAGTGCTTGTCTACAATCCAATTGTGCCTTGCGAATACAGTATTGCAGGAGGTATTGATGGAGGAAACCTTATCCACCTTGTGGAAAAGGTTAGAAACTCTTTATGCGACTAAGTCTCTGGCTAACCATTTAGTATTGAAACAACGTCTATTTACGTTTCGCATGAACGAAGGTGAGCTTCTTAGAGATCACATCAGTTAATTCATTACTCTTTTAAATGATTTAAAGAATGTTGAGGTTCATATTGACGATGAAGGTCTGAAGGTCAGGCTATGCTATTATTGTGCTCTTTACCCCCTTTATACAAGTCTTTCAAGGAGACCCTGATTTATGACAGAGACAAACTCTCGTTCGAAGATGTGAAGGGTCATTTGTTGAGTAGAGACAAACTCGACAATGAGTTTGGTTTGGATAGCAAGGCAGATAAGCAAGCTTCCGTTTTGGTAGCATCAAAGAAACAAGACAAAAGGTGTTGCTATTGTAAAAAGTTAGGTCACGTCAAAGCAGATTGTTATAAACTGCGAAAAAGAAGAGCTGCTGAGAGTAACGAGGAAGATGTAGCTGGTGCTAATTTGGCCAATGAAATCAGTGATGATTTCTTGTTAGTGTCAACGAGCGATAACTCCAAGCTTATGTCCAAGTGGATCCTAGATTCGAGATGTTCTTTCCACATGTGTCCCAATAGAGAATGGTTCTCCACATACAGTTCGGTTAAAGGTGGAGTTGTGCGTATGGGAAACGATTCATCTAGTAAGGTAATTGGTATTGGTATTGTTAAAATTAGGATACACGATGGGACGATTAGGACACTCTCAGATGTCAGGTATGTACCTGATTTACGAAAGAATCTCATCTCATTGAGTATTTTAGACTTGAAAGGATACAGAATCAACATCGAGTCAAGCGGCATTAAAGTATCTAGTGGAGCTCTCGTTTTGTTAAAAGGTAAAAGAACTGGCAGTCTTTATATTCTGGAAGGTTCTACAGTGACCGATAAAATCAGACGTCCCTCTTCCGTTACAGAGTCGAAGTCAACTCGTTTGGAGCAGAGGCAACCTGGTCATAGGAGGGAAAAATGTATGACCATTTTGTTGAAAGGAGGTTCTCTTTTGGATGCAGGTTTTGAAAAGTTAAGGCACTGTATTCGTGAAAATCAAAGCCGGGTTAGTTTTGATTTGGCAGTGTACAAGTCGAAGGCTAGAAGTCTTCCAGTAACTAAGCACTTATTTGACTCAGTTAATTCACTGCATAGTTCAAGATAGGCTCGTGATGGGCTTTGGCAAAGATGGCGTTGTGGAAATATGAGTCAAGGTGGAGATTTGTTAAGGATGACTCCTATTTCAGTTAAATTTGAGAAATACTCTGTTTATTTGTTTCAATCAAACACTGATTAGTTTAGATTATTTTTTTATTATTTGACCTATGAATTTAGCCTATAATTAGGCTCTTTTACAACCTTAGAAAATGCACCCATTAGATATTAGTACTCATAACACATTTAGAGAATTTTGTGTTTACATTTTGAGGGTTCTTTGTTTTCGGGTTTTCAGGATTTAGTTTTTATCTCCATCTTTTGTATTTAGTTTTTATCTCCATCTTTTATACTCTTTGTTCTTTTGCCATTATAGTAAAATTATCTTTGCCCGTGGTTTTTTATCCTCTTTAGAGGGGTTTTTCCACGTTAAATTTGTGTGTTCAATTTCTCAATTTATTTCGCTATTTTTTTACTTGTTACATAATCATGTCGATCCTAACAGTAAGCTATTCCAATATTCATGACATGTAATTACTTTGTATATCTTACTCGAATCGTGTTAAATTTTAACCATATTATTAATTGTACAGTTTATGTGGATGTCGTATCGAACACCAGAAATTCTGACTGTTATACCTTCGTCTGCCCACATTCATTCTCACTTGTGGTGCATTAATGCACCAATTATCAATTTCCAGACAGTCAAGTGGTATAACGGGGATCGAGTATTCCGGCAGTTTGGTTGCATCCAGTATATCTCGGATCCGCCAATGCAGGTGGGGAAGATTCACTTGATCAACAAGAGAGGAAAACATGGAAATAATTGGGAGGTTGTGCACCAGAAATATATTGCATTGTGGGATAATCGGATGGCGCTGAGACCTTAGATGGATATTTCTTCTGATTTGCAACCATCGTTAGAGTACATACAATGGTACTCTAGTACAGGAAAGCCATATTTACTTAGTGGGCAGTCGACTATAGTCCCCCTCGCACATGTAACGACCTGGGGCATATGAGCCAGTGGCCGATATAAAGGCCGAGCTAGAGCCAGAGCCAGATTCTGAGCTCTAGCCCGAGCTACAATCGGAGACCAAGTCCGAGCGATCGCTTACATATTCGGCTAATAGTTCTTATCATCCGGATTTGCCAGTCAATGACTATTTTCTGGGTTTGATATCTTTAGGTCGTATCCACTGCAGTATAGCACGCCTCCAGGCCCGTATCCACTGCAGTACTCCACTCCTCCTCGGTCGTATCCACCGCAGTATGGCTCTCCTACCAGCTCAAGTTCATCAATGGCGTTTGGGGCATATGATTTTTCTTCCATGTTTCACACACCCCCACCTGCGACTGAAGAAAATGTTGATCGTCTCAATCATCTACAACATGAATGTCGACCCCTGCAGAAATATACCCCTAGGACCACACCATCAAACCATCAATTTTAGGGGTTTCTTGCGATTTTGATATTACAAAGTTTGTACTTTTTTATTCTAAAAAAATATAAATCAAGAAAAAGACAATCTTTGTATATATTTAATTAGATTAATTGGAACTTTAAAAATTGGAACAAAATTTATGGTCATAAATTAGATTAATTGCAACATTACAGCATTAATAAACTAAAACTTGTAACAAACTTTGTTTTGTAATATAAACTTTGTTATATAAATTAAATACATTACAACCATAATCTAATTGGAACAAACTTTGTAATATAAATTTTGTTATATAAATTACTACCCGATTGTGATGATTGTCCAACATGATAGTTTCGCTGCGGGCATTTACTCCGATTATGACCAGCTAATCTACATAATCCACAATGCTTACCATCAGATTTTTCCGTAATGTCCATTTTATTACAAATTCTGGATGATTGCGGACGACATTTTAGATTCCTACGCAACCCTCTGTCTAGGACAAGCTCGAAAGTCATCGGAGGCACCTCCCACGTGGATAGGTTAGGCAGGACAGGGAATTCATTCTCCCAGACACGCAACGTGTGGTCGAGTGTGTACACATCATCGAAAAATTGTTCAACATTGAGCGAGACTTTAGCACACGCTGCCACGACATGCGCACATGGATAATGAAGTGTTTGGAACCTCTTGCAATCGCACCATCTGTTCTGGAGATCAACTCCATAGGACCTAGGTGGTATACCAGGTCGATGAGTTATGGTCTCCGAAACTTAAAATGTTTCAAGACATTGTGAATATACTTCTACGTTCATCGACCTGGCCATTCGACGGTTTGCAACCATCGCATCTCTGACATCTTCGACAAACACGTGTCTTGCCTCTACTTGGTTGACTTGTTGGTGACCCATTCTTGATATCAAGGTAGCCAACCTGTAGAATGTAGCCGAGAAGACAGATGAAATTAGAAGATGTTGTGTTTTCAATAACACAGCGTTGATCCCCTCCACCAAGTTTGTGGTCATTTGACCATAACGAAAGCCCTCGTCAAAACTTTAAACCCATTGCCACTGCTCCATGGCACCCAACCACTGTTGGAAAGATGTGTTCGTTTGACCCTCCATGTCACTCTCAAGTCGAGTCATTCTTTGGCGGAAAATATGTGGCTCTAGCTCGTGCGCTGTATATGTATTAAGAAAAGATAAGTTACAGTATTACACTAAAACATGGATACTTATATTGAAAAGATAAGGTTATCCTTTACCCATTCTCACAACTTGTCTCCACCAGTCTGCATTCTTATAATCTCGATGAAAGTTAGCCACGATGTGCTGGATGCAGTAAACGGATCTCTATGGCACACCGGAACGTCTAATGACAGCAATTAATCCTTTCCCTCTATCGGAGATTATGCAAATATTATCGTTGCTAATAACATACCTCCGTAAGTTGGTAAGTAAAAATTCTCACGATTCCATGTTATCCTTATCTACGATGGAAAATGCTATTGGGAGCACGTTCTTACTGCCGTCTTGAACAACCACAAGAAGTAGGATCTGTGTATATTTTCCATATAGCCAGGTCCCATCTACTTGCACAAATGACTTGCACTGGGGAAATGCGCGCACGTATGGATCAAACATCCAGAACATCAGATGGAAATTTTTTTTTCCCGGTTGTAGTTGGTCATCCAGGCCGTAATAAGGCCATGTCTGTAACTCAATGATAGTCCCCGGTAAGTACTCCCGCATAGCGGCTATCCATCATTGTAGCTTGTTATACAACACATCGAAATCCCCGTACAATTGTTCCATTGCCATCTGTTTAGCTATCCATGCCTTTCAATATGATACTCGATACTGGAATCGTGTCTGCATTTCGGCAATCAGTACTGAAACTCTAATGGTCGGTATGTCCTTCACCATTGACATGATACTCGTACAAATAGTTTTGGAATCAACTTTTCGATGATCTTCTGTCATATGTGTTGATGTGCATGTGTGAGACCCAACAAATTTTCATATCTTTAACATGTGCGAATTTTGAAAAAATGCAACTTGTACCTGCCAATTGCAGCCTTCCGCCAACTTCCAACACTCCCCAATATATAATGTCGATTTAGATACTGTGACTTTGTAGTCCACTAATATATTCATGTTGTACCACTTAATAGCAAATACACACTCTTCCTTACTTTCAAATCTCTGTCCAACAAACAACTCTTCAGGATCGAATTTATGGCCAGCCGGTGAGCAGGAAGTATTTCAGGGCTCTTTGGGAACTCGGCTACGTACGTCACGTTGGGGTCTATGAGCGACATGTGTGGCCCAGGATTATTGTGTATCACAATACATCGAATCTGGTTCCCGACTAAAGACGCATCAATGTTTCCATCGTCATTCACATCTTCGTCGTCAATATGATCGGGGACCTCATCCACATTGGGATCACTATCACTATCGACCTATTAATCACAAGGATCACTACTATCGTATCCATCATCACCAACCACATCAATATCGGGTGTAACATTAAGATTGTATCGATCCCGCGTATAGTCGATTCACTATCAACGTACGATATTAAAGCCACCATGCACGATTCTTGAGATCCGTGTTCTTCACCATATGCAGTGAGATCTTCATTTTGCTCCATACCGGCTAATTCAGCAAATAAGTGAATTGGTGCATTTTTGTCACTCCGATTCCCATAGTAAAGAGTGATCATTGTCTCCACGTCTTCGTCGTCTACAAGTTCCATTTCGATGAATTTGATAGGATCTGTTGAAACTGAAAACTTGCAGAAAAGTTTCAAGACCCTTCTTCCACAACGTCTAACAATTTTTGCATTAATCCTTCCCTTCATATCATCCAACAAGACATTTCTATTAAATCTCATTGCTATTTGTTTCCGACATTCAAGTATACATCCAATGGTTGTTGTCATGATGATACTATCGAAAGAAACGCTTACGAAAAACTGATTATTCATCTTCAATACTCAATCTGTTAAAATATTAACAAAAAAATCTCAAAACAATTTCAAACAACATAAAAATATTACTTAAAAAATTTAATGAATGATAATAGTCCATTTCTAATAATATCAAATTTATTGCCAATTCTAACAATATCTATGCCAAAAATATTTTCAGTATTTATCTATTTTTTCCTGTTGTTATCACTAACTAACAATTATTTTATAATAGTTACTAATATAAAAACTTTTAAATATATTAAAATTTTTTACAAGATAACATTCTCAATAATCTAAATACAAAACTTACTAACAAATCACAATAAACAAAGTAACTTTAAAACAAAACATAAAAATAACACTAAACAAACTATATAATACTAACAAAATTTTTGTTTCTTATCATAATCTATTATATTTGAAAATAACAATAAAAAAAAAACATTTTCTTTCTTTCTTCTCTTCTCCCTCTCTTGTTTTGCTAATTTTTTTTTAAACTGATACGAGCCGGATGAAGGAGTGGGGGGGAAATATACTAGGTGTGCCGCCTATCAGGTAGGCACCGCAAGTGCCACCTATCAGATAAGCACAACTGGTGACGCCTATCTGACACCCTCCACTGGTGCTGTCTATCTGACACCCTCCACTACTAAAATAAATTCTTTTACTATATAGTGTCACCATTATTTTATTTTATTTTTACTGTTTTCCGTCAAAAAATGAGGGTGGTGCCCTCTATGCACCACCCTCTACCCATCTAAATGTACCATTTTAGTACTTAATTTTAGCAACATGCCAGTTTGGTATTTTTTATATATTTTTTCAGTAAAAAACCCGAACTTTTTTATAATAAAACAATTTTAATTAAATAATTAGAATGCAATTTTATAAAAAAAGTACTTATTCTAAATTTTAAAATAAGTAATAATAATTGGTAACATATTAGCTAGAATTTTTTTAAAATTTTTATACATAACATTATTTATATAATTTTTAAAATTTTAAATATTTATGCAATGATAAAAATTAATACTATATGATATATAATATTTTTATGGTATTAAAATATAATATTTAAATAACATATATATAAAGTATTTTATAATATTTTTAGAAAATATTATTTTCTAATATTTTGTGAGAATGAAAATTTTAAGTTAATATAATATATTATATTTAATATTTACAACTAACTAGTGAATTGCATTAGAATAAAAACTAGTTTTATTTGTTTTGGAGGATGGCTGAACATTCTTCATTAAGCTCCACTGTTGATATTTCTTCGAGCTTCCTTTTATTCGTCAGGAGCTCTTTTAAGAATTTTGCGTATGTTGGCATCTGTGAAATGGCTTCAACAAAGGGTAAATTAATATGTATTTGTTTAAAGAGTTCAAGAAATTTACCGTATTGGGCATCTAATCAGTCTTTCTTCAACTTTGTTGGGTATGGGATTTGTGGTTTACTTTTGTTGCGTACTGGAGTTACATCCTTAACTCCCTCATCCTTTGCTTTGTTATCTTCGAGTGATATTTTTTTCTTCGGTTCAACTAACTCCTTTCCACTTCTCAGTGTAACTGCTTTTACCTGTTCGGTTCCTTTAGAAAAAATCTCTGATAGAATTTCAGAAACTATCTTAGTAAGTTGTCCAACTGACTTAGTAAGTTCCCCAACTTGGTTCTCGATCCCTTTGATCGATGCTTGTTGATTATCGAGCGTTGTCTCGAATTTTTGGAGACGGGTTTCTGTGGCTACCATGAATTTTTCCAGCATCTCTTCAAGGTTCGACTCCTCTTCCTGTTGGTGAGGTGGTTGTTGAAAATTTGGAGGAAGTTCCTATCTTTGGCTACTTTGATCATCCCACGAGAAATTGGGATGGTACCTCCAACTTGCATTATAAGTGTTATCATAAAAATTATTTTGAGGTCTAGCATAGTTACCCATATAGTTGACTTGTTCTCTGCCCATGCCGGTGGGTACTCAGGATTCGCCATGCCTCCGCTTGTTTCCCACTGCATAACTGGATATACCTGTGAAGAACCACATAAACTGTCAATTTTCTTACGTAAAAGCTCCAGCTGATTTGATAGCCTGGTTACTAGGTCGAGGTTGTAGATATCGGCTGCTTTTGTTGGCTTTGTCCTCATAACTTGCCACTGATAGTTATTTAGTGCCATCTCCTTTATCTGCCAAAATCAAATAAAATAAAATTTAGCAAAGTAAAAATAAAAAATAATATTAATAATGAAAATAATAATGAAAATAAATTGCAATAAAAAATGGCTAAAGTAATAAAAATTAAGCATTCTTAATATTTTATGTCCCCGGCAACGGCGCCAAAAACTTGATCGTAGCTGTCGATTCTTAAAATTTATAAAGAGAGAATGATCGAACCTAGAAACTAACTCTGACAATGACTTAAGGCAAGTACACCTATCGAACAGTAGTATAGCTTAGGCAAGACCGGATTGTCGAACCCAAAGGAACTAAAAGTACTAATACTAACTTTCTTTTTATTATCTAGCCTAAAATTAATGAAGTTGTTATTTAATCTAAATTTAACTAACTACTAAGCTAAAGACGCAAAGACAAAAAGAATGAATTGGGGAAATACTGTTGGAAAAACTCAGCTGATTAAAACGACACCCTTAGGAAGAATCCACCTAGACTTCACTTGTTATTTAACATTGAACCAGACGATTTATTCACTTGACTTGATCCGTAAGATTCCCTAATTTATATTAAACCCTCTTTTGAGGCGAATAACTTCTAACCCTAGGTTGATTAATTGAAATCTCTTTCTAATTAAAACCCCTAGAATCGCATTAACTCGATCTATGGACTCCCATATTAGGTTTCACCCTAATCTGGCAAAATCTCGTCACCCTATCTCTAGGCGTGCGATCAACTCCACTTAATTATGCTAGATCTACTCTTAAGAAGGGTTTTTGCTCCACCACCTAAGCACATCGTACTTGAATCAATATCCCAAAAATATCAACACAAGAATTAAGCACACATAATTAAGAACAAATCAAGTATTTATCATACAATTCAGAAAACAATAACAAGATCTGTTTTAGGTTTCATCCCCTTCAGGTATCTGAAGGGTTTAGTTCATAACTATAAAAGAAAACATCTCAGAAGAAAAGATAAAACAAAACATAAGGAATCCCTAAAACCCCCTGAAGGAATTGAAGGAGAGATCCACCGTCTTGAGTAAAATTTCAGCTTCTTGATATGGATCAAGTGGCTATCATCGAGTGTTTTCCACAAATCTGACTTTTCGACTAGGCTCCTTGGCCTAGCTAACTGCCCTCTTTCAGGTTATACTTAGGGGGTTTATATAGGCTTTTGAAATAGGTTTCTTTGCCCCTAAGTATCCTTTTCCAAGTAGAATTGCTCTTCTCCACGACAGGGATACGGTCATGGCACACGCCCGTGTGAATCGTCTTTAGGCTGTGTTCGGACTTTTTTAATGAGGCACGACCGTGTGAATCGAGATCAGGCCATGTTCTAGTTTCTCAAAGAGGCACAGCCGTGTGGGCTTAAGTCCAGGCTGTGTCGATTTCAACTTTGGCCTAATTTGGTCCATTTTAGGCTCGTTTCTCGTTCTTTCTATCCTCTGGTGCTTTCCTAATTATAAGACATGAAAAGAAAGGATTAAGAGCACCTTTTTACATAAATCAAGGGATAAATCATCCAGAAGTATGCTAAATGTGGGATTAAAAATTTGTTACTTTTACGGTTTACCATGGACCTTTTTGTAAAGGTTGTAAAATAGGTAGTAAATGTGTGAAATAATTGGAATTGTGAGTTGCTATAAGTTTATTATATGTTTGGCCCGGCTTGGTGAGTAAGTAAATTTGATGAAAATCAATTTACGAGCTTAGAGACAAAATTGTAATTTTATGAAAGTCTAAGGGCAAATCGATAATTTTGCCAAAGTAGGAATTTTAAAATGTCTTGATTTATGTGGTGATTAATAAGTGAAATTGTCATTATAGATCAAGAAACACGAAGTCTGGACCGAAATCGTGGAAAGAACAAGGCGGTGGACTAAATCGAACAAATATACATATTTTGGTACCGAGGTAAGTTTGTGTGTAATAAAGCTACATAATGTTATTATGTTTTTAAATGCTTGATATCATGAGAAATGTATATTATCTCTATGAAATTGGTTAATGATGTCTCGATGAAAGTATGATGAAATTTTATTAAGTTGAAGTCCCAGTTGATCCTTAGGAATAGCAAGGATACCATTTTCACGACATGATATTAAGGAGGTCCCGTATAAGACCATGTCTGGGACATGGCCTCAGCACCGAAAGGAGATCCCGTATAAGACCATATCTAGGATATGGCATCGGTATCGAGCAGTAATTTCGTGTAAGACAATGTATGGGACATGGCATCGATATACGATCCCGTGTAAGACCATATCTGGGATATGGCATCGGCTTGGAGATATGATCCCATGTAAGACCATATCTAGGATAAGGCATTGGCATCGTATTATATGTATGACAATTCTTGTGAATCCTCAAGTATTCCAAGTGGTTCAACGAGATAATGAGTTAAGTTTATGTTGAAGATGAAATTAGTGCTAAAGTTATGTGATGAAGTGATACAGGTACATGTGAGTACCTTAGATAAATGTGTCCGATATGTGATATGTGATTGGTAAGAGTAAGCATGAGTAAGTTATGACAATGTGCTTGAGAATTTCTGTTATTACTCAATGTATCGTATGGATGTTATCATAAGCCTTTATGTTGCTATTTGTAACACCCCTAAACCATATTCGTCGCCAGACTAGGGTTAAAGGCGTTACCGAACAGATTAGAAAAGTTTACAGAAATGTCATACAATTGAATATTAACCTCAACCATAATGTCCCCTTAGTAGGTCATCGAGACCTAAAACATGCTATAAATTGGGTCGGGACTAAACCGAAACACATACAAAATTTCATGGAAATTTAAAACTTTTCAAAGTTTCAGGGGTTACACACCCTTGTGAACAGGCCGTTGCTTCCCACGGCTGCTAGTGTGTCCTTCCCGTGGTCGAAATTGACTTTACTTCCACGGCCACTAAGCACGCCCGTGTACTCTGGCCGTGGTCGATCCTGTCAAAAATCACACGGCTACTAGGCACGTCCGTGTGCCAAGGCCGTGTACTCTTATGCTAGCTACTGACTTAGCCCCACGGTCACTAGGCACGCTTGTGTGCCACAACTGTGTGGCAAAATAGGCCATTTGCAAGGCCAAAATGCCACTCACATGGGTCTTACCTACAAGGAAAATCATCAAGACATCTCATGCCTATTTGGCAACCAAGAACATACTAAAATAACCATCCAAATTACAAGACTAAAACTCATCTCATCACAAGCATAATTCATCCATTTGCTTAATCAAAACTTGACCATTTCATGAATCAACTAACCATGCCAAAAACATACTTCACACATATCACATTCATTCAAGAAAATTCTCAATTCATAACTAGCCAAATCACATGGCAAAGTTCATATAACAAACTTATATCAAATACTAGCCTATACATGCCATATCAAGCTATATACATTTCCAAAGTGTACCAAAATGAGTTTAGTAGCGTGATGACGATCCTTGACGGTCCTGAGCCTTCAGTAGCTTTGACGACCTATAAAACAGAGAAAAAAAACACACATACAGAGTAAGCTTTCCAGAAGCTTAGTAAGTCATATTACAAACAAACTTAGCATGGAAGGCATATGTGCACATAGGTACATTGGCACATCTTAATTACTTAACTATCACATATCTGCTTTGATCTATGTACTTGACCATATTTTTCACATTCATCAATTCAAAAGTCCTATATATACAAGTTCTTTCACGCTTACTTTCACATATCATAATATTATCCCAATATACATAATCATCATATTAAGATCACATAGATACTTACCTTATATACATACTTAGTGTATAAATCAACGTACCTGAAACAGATTCACTATTTGCGTAGCCATTCGTATCACAAACTTGCCCGTTAAACCGTAAGGAATCTAGTAGGATACTCAGAAAGCTCAAAATTGTCGTACAATGCCAACGTCCTAGACGAGGTCTTATTTGCAATCAAATATCGATGCCACTGTCCCAGACAGGGTCTTACACGAATCAATACGATGCCGATGTCCTAGACATAGTCTTACATGTAAAGATCATATTGATGCCAACGTCCCAGACGTGGCCTTACACGTAATGCTCATATCGATGCCTACGTCCCAGACGAAGTCTTACACGAAATCTCAAATCAACGCTAACGTCCCAGATGTGGTCTTACATGATAAGAATAGAACAAATACCTATGTCATGACATAGCTAATCCTATCTATTCCTAGGTTCGTACGAGACTTCTCAGACATTGTCACTAAGTAATCCTTATCTCGGAATTCATGAACAGATCATATAATAAGTATTCATCGTTAACAATAGTCATAAGAACATACATAATTCCATACGAATACGTTTATTTGCAGAATGACTTACCTCGGATTCAATTTAACGGAAATGGAAATGGCTACTCGGTTACTTTCGTTTTCCCGCGATCTAAGTCCGTTTTCTTCGGTCCTTGATCTATACATATTCAGAGCTAACCCTTTTATTCATTAATTCATTCAATTCAATCCAAGGACACACATTTAGGGCTATTTACAAATTAACCCTCACATTTGCATAATTTATCAATTTGGTCCATTTTTCTCAAAACATCAAATTCACAAAATCATCACACATCCAAGCTTAGCCGAATGCATATATATATATCATACAAGCCCATATTTTCCCTCAAATTTGCAATTTAGTCCTTCAAGTTACTATTTTCTCAATTTAGCCCTAATTAGCTAAATTCATCAAAAATTCAAGAACAACATATCAACATATCATCAATGGCAAATCTCATGAACAACATCAATTCATCAAATTGAGACATGGGCTTGATAGTAGACTAAGCAACAATCTCAAAAACATAAAAATCATCAAAATCCAAAGCAAAAACATACCTGAATTTTGCATATATAAAGCCGAATGTCCTAGTAGATTTATCTTTTTTTTCTTTCTTCAATTTAGGCACCCAAATAAGATGATAGCATTCATATTTTCTTTTGTTTATTATAAAACAAACATATTATTATTCATTTTACTAAATTAATCTTTTATAAACATAAAAGAAAAATATAATTCAATGTCATTTTTGTCCATTAACAAACCACTAACTTATGAATGGCTTAATTGCCATATAAGGCCTCCACCTTTACAATGCCACAACACATTGATACATTAACAAATAGCATGCTAAGTTTGCATTTGAAGCAATTCAATCCTTTAATCAAATTAAACAGATAAATAGACAAATTATCTTACGAAACTTTACCACATGGTTAATCACTTATCAAAGACACAGAAAATAATATTAAAATATTACACAGACTCGGATTTGTGGTCCCGAAACCACTGTTCTGATTAGGGTATAAACCAGACTGTTACAATTCTCCCCCTTAGGGATTTTTATCCCCGAAAATCTTACCGTTAAACAGATTTGGATATTGCTGTCTCATTGAATCTTCAGGCTCCCATGTAGCCTCTTCTATTCTGTGTCGATTCCACTGTATTTTCACTAATGGAATTTTCTTGTTTCTCAACTCTTTCACTTCACGAGCTAAGATACAGATCGATTCCTCTTTGTATGTCATATCAGATTGGATTTCAATTTCAGATGGGGCAATTACATGTGATGGATCGGATGGATATCTATGAAGCATTGAGACATGGAATACATTGTGTATCTTTTCTAGCTCAGAGGGCAACCTTAATCTATATGCAACAGGCCCAACACGTTCAATAATTTCATACGGTTTGATGAACCTCGAACTTAACTTGCCTTTTACGTCTGAATCAAAGCACTCTCTTCCACGAAGACACTTTCAGAAATACTTAGTCGCTAATCGCAAATTCTATATCTCTTCGTTTCAAGTCTGCATAAGACTTCTGATGGTCAAATGCTACTTTCAAATAATCTCGGATCAGTTTCACTTTTTGTTCTGAGTCTTTTATCAAATTGACCCCGTGAAGCTTATTTTCATTGAGTTCGGTCCAATACAGAGGTGTACGACATTTACGTCCGTACAAAGCTTCATAAGGTGCCATTTTAATGCTTGACTGAAAACTATTATTGTACGCAAATTCAAACAATGGCAGATACTATTCCCACGTACCGTTAAACTCAAGTATACAACATCTTAACATGTCTTCAAGAATTTGAATGATCCGCTCGGATTGACCATCTATTTGTGGATGAAAAGCTGTACTGAAATGCAGTTTCGTGCATAAAGCTTCTTACAATTTATTCTATAACCTCAATGTAAACCTCAGATCCCTATCTGACACAATGGATAGTGGCACCCCGTGCAATCTAACAATCTTCGAAATATAAAGTTTAGCTAATTTATCAAGTGAATAGTTAGATCTTACCGAAATAAAATGGGCAGATTTCGTCAATCGGTCAACTATGACCCAAATCGCATATTTCTTTCTCAGAGTCAGAGGCAAACCAGAAATAAAATCCATTGTCACTCTATCCCATTTCCATTCAGGAATCAGAATTGGCTGTAGCAAGCCAGATGGAACTTGATGTTCGGCTTTCACTTGTTGATAGATTAAGCATTTCGAAACAAAGTCAGAAATGTCTCGTTTCATACCAGACCACCAATAGTGTTGCTTCAGATCATGATACATCTTTTGTACTTCCCGGATGAATAGATAGACGGCTGTTATGTACTTTACTTAAAATCAACTGAATCAACTCCAGATTTCTCGGAACACAGATACGACCTCTGAAACTCAGGCAATCATCAACAACCCGAAATTCAGATTCAGAATTTGAATCACAAAGAACTCGTTCCGCTAATAACTCATTATTAGATTTCTGAGCATCACATATCTGCTGTATAAACAATGGTTTCACTATTAACTCAGCTAACACAGAACTATCATCAGAAAAATCTAACTGAGCATTCAAAGCACGTAGTGCAAATAATGATTTTCTACTAAACGCATCAGCAACAACGTTCGCTTTACCCGGATGCTAATCTATCACGAGCTCTTAATCTTTTAACAGCTCTAACCATCTTCTTTGACGCAGGTTCAAATATTTCTGAGTCATCAGGTATTTCAGACTTTTATGATCTAAAAACACATGACATTTCTCACCGTACAGATAATGGCGCCAAATCTTAGGTGCAAACACAATCGCAGCTAGCTCAAGGTCATGTGTCGGATAATTCTTTTCATGAGGCTTCAATTGTCTCGAGGCATAAGCTACAACTTTGCCTTCCTGTATCAAAACACATCCCAGACCATTTAACGAAGGATCACTGTATATAAAAAATTCTTTACCCGATTCTGGCTGTACTAACACTGGAGCTTCTGTTAATAGAGTTTTCAACTGATCAAAACTTTTCTGGCATGTATCCGACCATTCAAATCTAACATCTTTCTGAAGTAATCTAGTCAACAGAGTAGCTATCACTGAAAATCCTTTTACAAATTGACGATAATAACTAGCTAAACCCTGAAAATTACGTACTTCAGATACATTTCTCGAAGGTTTCCAATTCAAGGATCCACTCAAATTCCAGAAGCTGACACAATATGTCCTAGAAAACTAACCTCATGTAACCAGAATTCACATTTGCTAAATTTCTCGTACAATTACTTTTCCCTCAAAGTTCACAACACAATTTTCTAATGTTCAGCATGCTCATTTTCATCACGTGAATAAATCAAGATGTCATCTATGAACACCACAACAAATCGATCTAGGTACGATCTGAAAATTCTGTTCATCAGATCCATAAAAATAGCAGGAGCATTGGTTAGTCCAAATGGCATAACTAAAAACTTATAATGTCCGTACCTCGTTCTGAAAGTAGTCTTCAGAATGTCTGAATCTTTAACTCTCAACTGGTAGTATCCCGATCTCAGATCAATCTTAGAAAATACAGTAGCTCCTTTTAACGGGTCAAATAAATCGTTTATTCGGGGCAACGGATATTTATTCTTTATTGTCACTTTATTCAACTGACGGTAATCGATAAACATCCTCATCGTGCCATCTTTCTTTTTCACAAATAGAACAGGAGCACCCCAAGGTGAGAAACTCGGTCTAGCAAACCCTTTATCTGTCAATTCTTGTAACTGTGACTTTAACTCTTTCAACTCTGTTGGTGCCATTCTATACGGAGCTATCGATATAGGTGTAGTACTAGGCAGTAAATCAATACTACATTCGACTTAACAAATTGGAGGTAAACCCGATAACTCTTCAGGGAACACATCAGAATACCCACAAACAATAGGCACTGATTCAACTTTCTTCTCAGACACTTTCGAATCAATCACATAAGTGAAATATGTCTCATAACCCTTTTTCACATAACTTTAAGCTTTCAAAACAGATATCACAATAGGCAATCCATTCAAATCATTAGACTCAACACGTACAATCTTATCATTCGGACATCTCAAATCAATAGTCTTTCTTTTACAATTTACAACAGCATCATGCAAAGTCAACCAGTCCATACCCAAAATGATATCGAACTTATCAAATGGCAAAAGCATCAGATCAACAGGGAAACAGATATCTCGAAATATTAACAGACAGTTCTTGCATACTTTGTCAACCAGGACACTTTTTCCTAAGGGGTTTGATATCAGTAGACTCTACAGGCAAAGTCTTATTGAATACTAAACTCATGCATACATACGAATGCGTAGAACCAGGGTCTATCAATGCAATCACAGAAGTATCATAAAGTATAAAAGTGCCTGTTATAACATCTGGTGATGAAGCTTCCTCACGAGCTCGAATAGCATATGCGCTGGCAGGTGCTCTAGCTTTAGATCTTACAACAGTGTCTCTCATAGTTCTCTTACTACCACTGACGTTTCTTACATTCTTTGAAGGTCTTCCTATCACAGGTGCGCTATCCGATCTCATATTCTGAACAGTTTTTGGCTCAATCAACTCAGGGCAATCACGGATAAAATGATCAAGTGATCCACATTTGAAGCAAGCTCTATCATTTAATCTACAGCTTTTTGGATGCCTTTTCCCACAATGTTTACATTCAGGTCTCTCGGATCGAACATTACCAATGCTGGCCAGTGAAGTTGCTGGAGTTTTGTAACTCATTTGTGATCTAGCTCGATTTCTATTCAAATGTCCCGCATTATCTGTAGAAAGACTTTGATCATCTCTGAATCTCTTTGAAGTAGACTAAAATTATTTGCTTGGAAATCTCTTTCTCATTTCTCGGGCTTCAGAATCAGCTTTTCTTTTATCTTTTCCGAGTGCCTCAGCTTTACACGCTCGATCAACGAGTATAACGAACTTTTTTATTTCTAATATCCCGACTAACAGGCGAATATCATCTTCAAATCTTTTGCACATTATAGCTTCAGATGATACACATTTTCGAGCATACTGACTCTGTAACGCCCCGAATTTGGGCCTAGAAGAATTGGGCCCAATGGGCCTTAGGAATGAGAGCGTTTAAATTTTTTTGAGATAGGTGTAGCACTTAGAATAATAATATTAAGGTACTATCGGGGTTATTTGAAGCCTTAGAGATAGGGGAGACCGTAGGGAAAATTTTATTTTTCTTGCTTAGTGGACCCTAGTCCCAAGCATGAGGCCTCTTAAGTAGATTAATGGAAAATAGGACACAAATGCGCTTGTGGTCTAGTGGAAACTGGTGTCACCTGGGAGCTATGAGGTGGCGTGTGTGAACGCTGAAGAGGTCCAAGGTTCGAGCAGGAGGAGTGTATTTTGGAGTGTTTTATTTTGCATAGGTGGACGGCAAGAGTTGTGTTGGTTTTGTACTCTTGCCGTGGAGAGTTTGTAGTAAGCATGTGATGGATGCAGAGGATATTTCGGATAAGATTAAGGTATTATCAGAGAGAAAAGATAAGAGATGAGAAGGGTACGGTGTTGGGGCCGAATAGGATTGTGGGGGGAAGGTAGTTCAGGTTTGGTTATAAAAGGGGGTGCTGAAATCCTTAGAAGGGGTTCTTGGAGTTTCCATCTTTCCTTCTTTTTTTCCTCATCCTTATTTTCTTCCATTGCCGAATACCACCGCCCCTATTTGCCAAAATCCCTATTTTCTGAAATCTCTGTTTGCCAAAATCCCTATTTGCTAAAATCTCTGTTTGCCGAAATCCTTATTAGTCGAAATCCCTATTTTTCGAAATCCCTGTTTGCCAAAATCCCTGTCTACCAAAATCTCCGTTTGCCAAAATCCCCATTTGCCGAAATCTCTGTTTGCCTAAATTCCTGTTTGACAAAATCCTTGTTTGCCAAAAACCCGGTTTATGCCAATTCATTGTTGTTGTTCCTCCACCTCAATCGATTGTTATCTACTCTTAGTCACGTTTGGAAGCCGAATCTTATTCAGTAGATATCTAAGCCGCAGGAACAACGGAGAATTTTGATAAGTACGTAGCTGATCTTTTTAGTGTGTTCTGTTAAAAGCCGAAGGGCTATCTAACCCAATCCTTATCGTTAACATGTATTAACAAGGGTAGGACTCAACAATCGCAAGCGTGGTTGGTAAGGATTGCTATCAAGGCAGTAAGTATTCTCGACTCAGCTAGGGTTTAGTAAATGGCTGAATCTACTGTGGCTCATAGGGGTGATTTATGATCAATATGGATAACTTGGTTTTGAAGATATAGGTGTTTGGGTGCAGATCTAGAGGATAATCGCCAATAGTAGCAAAGGAAGGGCTACTAGAACGTGACGCATATGGTAAGGGTACGGTGAGGTTTCGGTCTTTGGTTAGTATATGTTAAAGCTTTGGTTAATCGCTAGCAATGTCGATTGTAGGTTCGTGGCTAAAGGGTTTGCAACACGCGAGGTTACCAGGTGTGTACAAACACTACACACACAATATCGGTAATGCCGAAAGGCCGAAAAGCCAAAAGTTTCTAAATGGGCCTAGTAGGCCCTGAGGCTAAGTTTGATGAAGTGGTTTGGTTGATTATACGAATTAAGTTAGCCATGCTTGATACACGATCTGGATATGTTTTGGGCCTAATAGGTCATATGATGAGATTTGGGCCTAACAGGCCATAAGGATGTGATTTGGGCTTGATAGGCTTACGGGGACGTAGACAAGTATGTTAGGGTTAATGGACTTTAGGCCTAGTTTAAACAACTCTGAAATTTCATAAGACTTAATTTAATTAAACACATGCGTGAACAAGTCATTTGGGTTAGGGTGTGGCAACGGGCATACGCATGTCTAGGATTGGATCTAGGGAGAGCTTGGTACTTAAGCGGTCCTAGTGGCCCACCTCCTCTTCTCTGGAATCCTACCTGGTGCGTAATGTGTATTCACTTTAGCCGCGAGGAGTTGTTGATGGGCCAAAGTTCATAACTAAAACTCGAAAGGGACCAAATACCCTATCCTCGTAAAATTACTAAAATACCCCTAATTTTGTAAATTACCAAAATACCCATGTTTTGCAAATTTACCCAAAGTACCCTGTTTTGGTGAAAATACCAAAATACCCCCGTTTTGTAAAATTGCCTAGATACCCCTATTTTGCCAAATTACCAAAATACCCTTTTAGGGTAAAATTACGAAAATACCCCTGGGTAGTGAAATGACGGAAATACCCCTATGCGATGAATACGAGTATATAGATGTTACTTGTGTGTTTGATGCATTCATATGATATTCTGCTTAGGATGCATATGGGTGGGAATTATGGTACGGAGGAAGATTTGAGGATCGTATGGCCGTATGGTATGGATCCAGGATCGCATGGGCGTATGGTATGGATCCACTGGAGGCTTTAAGCCCAACATATGATTAGTAGCTTTGCTGCAATGTTCGATAGTACAGCAACCGGGCTACCCTTGGTGCCTAGTGGAGGGGTGGGTCGAGCTAGAATTCCCCACAGGAGTCATAAGGTTGGAAGGGAAATAGTGTATGTAGCAGATGGACTTTTGGGGTTGGTTTTGCATTATCTCGTTTGTATACGATGCGTTATGATATGATATGAGGTCAATGTGGGTTAAGGCCCAAGACCACCGATTTTGATAGGGCTTAGGCCCAATGTGAATATTTGTTGTGATTTGATTGCCAAGGGTCGTACACACTGAGTTTCGAAACTCACACCCTTAATTTTAATGTTTCAGGTGACCCTGAGTAGATGGCTCGACATGGGAGAGGACTCGGGGATGGCCACACTACAAGCTGTTCAAATGTTTCAATTTATTCAAATGATTTTGTTTTAAATACTTTGTTTTTTTCATTGGATTGTGATAAGGCCATGTAACTCCTAATTGAATTTATATTTTGGGTTATTATTATTGTTTCAACTACCCACTTAGGAAATTTCATAAAATTATTAAAGTGTTAATATGGTTTTCGAAATAAACTTTTATTTTGGGCTTTTGGGCCTTAAATTGTCAAATTATAAAATCATTTTGGAGTATATCTTTAATGTGACATTCTAAACTTGGGCCTAACTTCTAGGCCGGGTTTAGAGTGCTGCATTTAGTAGTATCAGAGCCCGGTTGCAAAGCTCGGGCTGTGAAATGGGCCTTAGATTTTGGGTTTTAAATTGCAGGATTCTTGAAGTGTGGTTCACCGAGCCCTAGTCGTCGAGACAAGTAATTTTCTATGTTTACCTTTGCTTAAATTACTGAACTGTATAGATAATAGCCTACTTAATAATAGGCTTTTAGAGACTAAAGCCCGTAGGGAACCTAAGCTTGTAGTGGATTCTCGACCACGGAATAACTTTAAGAAAATTGTTGTTACTTACATAAGACATGTGCCCTAAACAAGTGGAACTAAGTACTAATTTCATAAAATTCTTAATTCAAAAATAAGCAACGATGAGCGTTAGAAGAGGAGCAAGGGGTCACGGCAGAGGCTGTGGAAGTGCTAGGGCTGATATGCTGACCCAGCTAGTTAGGGAGGTATTGGAGGAGGTTAAAGAAATTGGTGAAACACTTCAGGTTAGGTGCGTGGACTGTAAGAAAAAAAAGATCACAGTTTTTTAGGGTCGCAGTCTCGTTCTATGAAGCATGTTAAGGTACGCCCAAAATTTTCGGCTTGCGAATATTGCCGAAGACGTCATCCGGGTAAATGCTGGAGGAAGTTAGGACCGTGTTTAAGATGCGGGTCTGAGGAGCATAAGGCTCGGGATTTTTTAATCACCATTAAGTCAGTATGTTCTGTGTGGATGCTATATTCTTGGGTATAGAAACTGTATGCGTGCAATGTTTATATGTTATTAAATCAGAGTGCGCAGCGAAAGCATAGTGGTGAGACTTGAGCGGTGCGTTTAGTAGTTAGTTGGAAATTTCGAGGACGAAATTTCTTTAAGGAAGGTAGAATTGTAACGCCTCAAATTTGGGCCTAGAATAATTGGGCCCAATGGGCCTTGGGAATTAGAGCATTTACATTTTTTTGAGATAGGTGTAGCACTTAGAATAATAATATTAAGGTACTATCGAGATTATTTGAAGCCTTAGAGATAGGGGAGACCGTAGGGAAAATTTTATTTTTCTTGCTTAGTGGACCCTAGTCTCAGGCATGAGGCCTCTTAAGTAGATTAAGGGAAAATAGGACACAAATGGGCTTGTTGTCTAGTGGAAAGTGGCGTCACTTGGGAGCTATGAGGTGGCATGTGTGAAACCTAAAGAGGTCCAAGGTTCGAGCATGAGGAGTGTATTTTGGAGTGTTTTATTTTGCATAGGTGGACGGCAAGAGTTGTGTTGGTTTTGTACTTTTGCCGTAGAGAGTTTGTAGTAAGTAGGACTGATGGATGCGAAGGATATTTCAGATAAGATTAAGGTATTATCAGAGAGAAAAGATAGGAGATGGGGATGGTGCAGTGTTGGGGCCGAATAGGACTGTGGGGGGAAGGTAGTTTGGCTTTGGCTATAAAAGGGGGGTGCCGAAATCCTTAGAAGGGGTTCTTGGAGTTTCCATCTTTCTTTCTTTTTTTTCCTCATCCTTATTTTCTTCCATTGCCGAATACCACCACCCCTGTTTGCCAAAATCTCTGTTTGCCGAAATCCCTATTTGCCGAAATCTCTGTTTGGTGAAATCCCTATTTGCCAAAATCCCTGTTTTCCAAAATCCCTTTCTGCCAAAATCTCTGTTTGCCTAAATTCCTGTTTGCCGAAATCCCTATTTTCTGAAATCCCTATTTGTCAAAACCCCTTTTTATGCCGATTCTTTATTGTTGTTCCTCCACCTCAATCGATTGTTATCTACTCTTAGTCACGTTTGGAAGCTAAATCTTGTTCAGTAGATATCTAAGCCGCAGGATCAAAGGAGAATTTCGGTAAGTGCGCCGTTGATCATTCTAGTGTGTTTTGTTAAAAGCCGAAGGGCTATGTAACCCAATCCTTGTCGTTAACATGTATTAACAAGGGTAAGACTCAACAATCGTAAGCGTGGTAGGTAAGGATTGCTATCAAGGCAGTAAGTATTCTCGACTTAGTTAGGGTTTAGTAAATGGCCGAATCTCTTATGGCTCATAGGGGTGATTTATGATCAATATGGATCACTTGGTTTTGACGATATAGGTGTTTAGGTGCAGATTTAGAGGATAATAGCCAATAGTAGCAAAGGAAGGGCTATTAGAACGTGACGCACACGGTAAAGGTACGGTGAGGTTTCAGTTTTTGGTCAGTATATGTTAAAGCTTTGGTTAATCGCTAGTAATGTCGATTGTAGGTTCGTGACCAAAGGGTTTGCAGCACGCAAGGTTACCAGGTGTGTACAAACACTACACATACAATATCGACAATGCCGAAAGGCCGAGAAACCGAAAGTGGTTAAATGGGCCCGGTGGGCCCTAAGGCTAAGTTTGATGAAGTGGTTTGGTTGATTATACGAATTACGTTAGCCATGCTTGATACACAATCTGGATACATTTTGGGCCTAATGGGCTATAAGGATGTGATTTGGGCTTGATAGGCTCACGGGGACGTAGACAAGTATGTTAGGGTTAATGGACTTTAGGCCTAGTTTAAACAACTCTGAAATTTCATAAGACTTAATTTAATTAAACATGTCTATGAACACGTCACTGGGTTAGGGTGTGGCAACGGGCATACGCATGTCTAGGATTGGATCTAGGGAGAGCTTGGTACTTAAGTGGTCCTAGTGGCCCACCTCCTCTTCTCTGGAATCCTACCTGGTGCGTAGTGTCTGTTCACTTTAGCCGCGAGGAGTTGTTGATGGGCCAAAGTTCATAACTAAAACCCGAAAGGGACCAAATACCCTATCCTCGTAAAATTACTAAAATACCCCTAGTTTTGTAAATTACCAAAATACCCATGTTTTGCAAATTTACCCAAAATACCCCTATTTTGCGAAAGTACCAACATACCCTCGTTTTGCAAAATTGCCTAGATACCCCTATTTTGCAAAATTACCAAAATACCCTTTTAGGGTAGAATTACGAAAATACCCCTGTGTAGTGAAATGACGGAAATACCCCTATGTGACGAATACGAGTATATAGATGTTACTTGTGTGTTTGATGCATTCATATTTTATTCTGCTTAGGATGCATATGGGTGGGAATTATGGTACGGAGGAAGATTTGAGGATCGCATGGACGTATGGTATGGATCCAGGATTGCATGGTCGTATGGTATGGATCCACTAGAGGCTTTAAGCCCAACATTTGATTAGCAGCTTTGCTGCAACGTTCGGTAGTACAGCAATCGGGCTACCTTTGGTGTGTAGCGGAGGGGTGTATCAAGCTAGAATTCCCCACAGGAGTCATAAGGTTGGAAGGGAAATGGTATGTGTAGCGGATGGACTTTTGGGGTGGGTTTTGCATTACCTCGTTTGTATACGATGCGTTATGATATGATATGAGGTTATTGTGGGCTAAGGCCCAAGACCATCGATTTTGATAGGGCTTAGGCCCAATGTGAATATTTGTATATGATTTGATTGCCAAGGGTCGTACAGACTGAGTTTCGAAACTCACACCCTTAATTTTAATGTTTCAGGTGACCCTGAATAGACGGCTCGACGTGGGAGAGGACTCGGAGATGGCCATACTACAAGCTGTTCAAATGTTTTGATTTATTCAAATGATTTTGTTTTAAATACTTTGTTTTTTTCATTGGATTGCGATAAGGCCATGTAACTCCTAATTGAATTTATATTTTGGGTTATTATTATTGTTTCAACTACCCACTTAGGAAATTTCATAAAATTATTAAAGTGTTAATATGGTTTTTGAAATAAACTTTTATTTAGGGCTTTTGGGCCTTAAATTGTCAAATTATAAAATCGTTTTGGAGTATGTTTTTAATTTGACACTCTGGACTCGGGCCTAACTTCTAGGCTAGGTTTAGGGTGTTGTAGACTCAGTCTCACGAACTCTCATTCATATTCTGAAACAGTTATTCAGCCCTGTTTTAGTTCCAAAAATTCCTTTTGTTTTTGATCAACGAATCTCTCATTGATATATTTCTTCCAGAATTCACTCTGAAAGATGTCCCATGTAACTCGCTCTTTTGGAATAACAAAAATGAAAGTTTTCCACCATTGATAAGCTGCATCTCGGAGTAATGACACAACGCACTTTATGCATTCTTCCGGAGTCAAAGACATTTTGTCGAATACCCGTATAGTATTTTCCAACCAGAACTCAGCCCTTTCAGCATCATCATCATTAGTAGCCCGAAACTCTTCGGCCCTATACTTACGGATCTTGTCAATCGGAGGCTTATTCCACAGATTTAGATTTGCAGTTAGAGGTATATCGGATGTTTGAGGGGGATCAATCGGGGGTGGGGGTTGCGAAAAGTTGGGTTATTCTTTACGAATTAAGTGAACCACTCACTCATCATCTGGAAGAAAGCTTGTTTAGCTTCTCCCTCTTTACCGCTTGTAGCCGGTTTCGAATTAGAGGGCGTTGTCCCTTGCGCAGGAGCAGGCGCATTGCTTTCTACGTCGTCAGCTACGGCTCTTTCGGGATCCATTACTAAACGAAAATCACATTTTTACACGTCAGGATTCATCACACTATCACAGTTTAGATATATGGCATGTATAACTAGACTCTGACACACTACGTTAGTCCAAGAATCAGCTAAATCGTAGCTTTGATACCAACCAAATGTAACACCCCTAACCCATATCCGTCGCCGGACTAGGGTTAAAGGCGTTACCGAATAGATCAAAAATGTTTATAGAAATGTCATACCATTGAATATTAACCTCAACCATAATGTCCCCTTAGTAGGTCATCGAGACCTAAAACATGCTATAAACCAGGTCGGGACTAAACCGGAACACATACAAAATTTCATGGAAATTTAGAACATTTCTTTGTATTAGGGGTTACACGCCCGTGTGGACAGGCCGTGTGCCTCCTACGGCTGCTAGACACACCCATGGTTGAAACTTACTTTACTTCCACGGCCACTAAGCACGCCCGTGTACTTTTACCGTGGTCGATCCTGTCAAAAATCACACGGCTACTAGGTACGTCCGTGTGCCAAAGCCGTGTACTCTTATGCTAGCTACTGACTTAGCCCCACGGTCACTAGGCACGCCCGTGTACGACAACCATGTGGCAAAATAGGCCATTTGTAATGCCAAAATGCCACCCACATGGGTCTTACCTACAAGCAAAATCATCAAGACATCTCATGCCTATTTGACAACCAAGAACATACTAAAATAACCATCCAAATTACAACACTAAAACTCATCTCATCACAAGCATAATTCATCCATTTGCTTAATCAAAACTTGACCATTTCATGAATCAACTAACCATGCCAAAAACATACTTCACACATATCACATTCATTCAAGCAAATTCTCAATTCATAACTAGCCTATACATGCCATATCAAGCTATATACATTTCCAAAGTGTACCAAAATGAGTTTAGTAGCGTGATGACGATTGTCAGACCCAAATTTTGCCCGGGGCCCATTAAAAACCCAATAAAAATAAAGCAGTCCAAATGTCCAATTACAAGACCAAATTTAAACCCATTTACCTATAACAGACCCTAACCCAATACCAGACCCAAATCAAAGCAAACCCAAATAGTTACAAACCCAAGCCCATTAACAGAAAAACAAGTCAAAAACCCTAGTCCCTAACGCCGCCGTCGTACGTCTGTTTCCTGACCTTTTAACTCCCACGCGCGCTTTTTCAGATCCGCGCATCCCTCACACATGCGTCGACTTCCCACGTGCGTCGTTCCCTATGCCCACGTGCGTCGTTCCAGTGCCCTTCCCCACGCCTCGGCCTCTGCTGTTAGACTCCACCAGCCATCACGCCTCGGTCAACACCAGCATGCACCCCTGACGTCTCCACCTCGACCTCCATCACACCTTCTTCGTCCATGCCCTGCGAAAGCAAAACAACAAAGAACGAAGCAAAAGAAAAAGAAAAGGAATCTGTAAATCGGTTATAAAAACTGAAGCAAATCGTGTATTGAGGTCCTCTCTTTTTTCTTTTCTACGGAGGCTAAGCAATCCGAAAAACAAAAAAGGCAAAACGTTTGTAGGCCAGTTTTTTTACACATCATCAGAGATAAAAAAGAGATTCGAAAAAAAAACAAGCAGTAGAGATAAAACAAGAAATCCAAAAACGTAAAAAACGATTTTGAAACCTTCGAAAGTATGTATATATTTGTTTCAATTTAGAACCATTTTTTTTCTCTTTTCTTCACAAATATATGCATGTATATATAGGATAAAACAAATATAAAAAAAGAGGTAAAAAAGCGAGATTTTACCTTTTCCGCGGTGGCTGGCGCGACGGCACTGGCGACGATAACTCGCCGGAATTCCCTCCCCCCTTTAGGCCCTGCTGAGAGAAAGGAAGAGAGAGAGTTGTTTTTTTTTTTAAAAAAGGGGGATGGAATGAATTTTTTTTGGAAAATTTTGGCCTTAAATAGCCCATCGAAACGGCGTCGTTTTGGGGCTAGCCTTTAACGCCCAAAACGACGTCATTTGGCCAAAGACCCGCGCGCGCGACCCGACCCAATGGAAGGATCCGCGCGTTTTTGTCGATTGGGCTAATTGCCCTTTTGGTCCTTCCGCATGTTCAGTTTCAAAAATTAGATCTTCCGGTGTTTTTAATTTGGCCCAAAATTTATTTTCGTTCACAATCTGGTCCTTCCTGCTGCCGCGTGTTTTTGGCAAAAGGGTTTTATTACCTCTTTCATCCCCTCAGTCCTTTCGCGCGTGTAAATGGGTCCCCTAATCCTTCTTTTATTTTAAATTCGCCTCGAAATTTTATCTTTTTTACTTAATCAGTCCCTTTTTTATTATTTTCACTATTTTTAACTTAGCTAAAACCCCCTATTATTATTACTTCATTATCATTATTATTTAATATCTTTATTATTGGTATCATTATTATCATTTTATTATTATTATTATCACTATATTTATATTACTACTATATTGTACATATTTTGTATCATTATTATTGTTATTTTATTATTCTTCTTATATCACTGTTATTGCATTATGATTGTATATATCTACTTATTCCTATTATTTTAGTCTTATTATTGTTTCTGTTTTATTTTCTTCTCATTCGTTTTAGATTTGTTTTGCTTTATTTTCGCCTTCATTATTGTTATTCACATTAACGTATTTACTTCCATGTTGCTACGCATATTTGTATTGTAATTCGGTTGTATATTTTATTCTGAATTCGTGCTATATTGATTTTGTTCGATATGAAACTGTTTCTTCTCGAAAAGGTGATATCCCTTATTTAGAAATTCGAGAGATCGTGCCCTAAAGCATTGGGTTGCGATTTTCTTTGTTTAATCCAAATAACCGAATATCCTTCAAAACAAACATACTAAACAAAAAGCTTATTCTCGAGAATTCAAAATGTCATGTCCTAAAGCATTGGATGTGATGTCGTGTTATTCCGGGATAAGGTTTTCTAAACCGAGGTAATATTCTGTATTTAAAAGCTCGAGAAAACGTGCCTTAAAGTATTAGGTTTGCGATTTTCTCGTCCATTTTAAATAAAAGAATGTCCTTAAAATCAAATTCATAAATTTCCAATAAAAAGGCAAGTCTGGCCTCTAAGGTCAAGGTGTGATGTCCTAAAGTATTGGATATAACATTTTACCTCGAGACGAGATAGCCCTTGGCATACGTCTTCGATTTCTTTTAAAAACTATTTTTTAGCAACAACATAAAAGATGGATCGTATTTGAATTCTTTTTAAAAGTTTCAACCTTCGACATCGAGGACATTAATTAATCAAATTGGTAACAATTTTGGGCGTGACGAGGGTGCTAACCCTTCCTCGCATGTAACCGACTCCCGAACTCGATTTCTCAAAACTTTGCTAACCAAAAACATCGTTTTAGTAAACCAAAATGCTTTATTAAAACAAAAGTGATCCGATCACACCAAATAAAGATCGGTGGCGACTCCTGTTTTCATTTTCAAAACCTAAGTTTGATTCCCACCTTTTCCAAAAATGGATGGTTTCGACAGCTTGGCGACTCCACTGGGGACTTTGAAAGAGAGTCAGGCCGTAAATTGATTAATTTCTGTCCTTTTGTCAAAAGTTGAAAATTGGATTTGAAAAATACGATTCTTTTATTGCATTTGCTTGTGTCATCTTATCTGATTATGTGGTTCGAGTCTCTTATAATATTGTTTCATCATATTGCATGACCGTTGGGTCGCACCCTTTTAAGTGGGAGTGAGAAGCTACTCTTTCGTGAGGTTTTTACCTCCGTGCAAGATAGCGGATCGCTTTCGGGATACATCTGTACCTATGTCTTCGTGAGATTTTCATATCTGTGCAGCCATAGGGAAATGTATTCCCCTAAACCGAACTCGGTCCGTATGAGCCTATAATGGGTGAGGATTGAGGAATCTACTGGTTCAGGTACCTTTACTCTAGAACCAAACTCCATATAGGGAACCTTAAGAACCACCCTAGATAGAGCCACGCCAAACCCTAGTCGTTACCCGATTAAGTATTTCATTTGCTGCTTATTGTGTATGAAATAATGACTTGCTTTATCTTTATTTTTGCATGGCATATTCATCAAAAGGGTGTTGATTCACGTTCGATTGTTGAATAGATAGCTTGTCATGGAAAAGGGGTTTCTTAATAAAGTGGAAGACAATGCGGCCGTCCGGATATAGGCCGAGACAGTACAACAAGAGAAAGGGGACAGCCTTACAGAGGGATACATATCAGAGTTGTGGGATTACGCACGCATCAGCGTAACTCAAAATAATCTTTAAGAAATGAGGGAAATCTGGAGTCAATGGGATGACAGAATCAAGCAACTATTCTACTATCATTATGGTGATTTGCCTTATCTACTTGACATCAAGGTAGACCAGCACTTGTTTCGGAATCCTGCTTACAGTTGCTTTACTTTTGGGAAAATGGATTTGGTTCCTACTTTAGAAGAGTACATAGCCCTGCTCCGCTGCCTAAGAATTCAAACTAATAAGGCTTATTTGAGAGCCGTTAATGTCCCCACATTCACAAAAAAGCTGTTAAACATTACGGGGATGAGCGAGCAGTGGGTTACGGCCCGGACAAAACAAAAGGGAGATTGTAAGTGCATACTTTGGAGAAATCTGAGGGATTTGATCATAGCACATCCTGAGGAAAAGAAAAGGGTTGATGTTTTAGCTTTGAGCATTTATTGGATTGGTCATCTTCCCCAAAGCTCTAGGATATGTGGATGAGGCAGTGTCTGATCTATTTGACAAATTAGACAGAGGGATCACTCCTATTCCTGCGATTTTTGCCGAAACTTTTAGGTCCCTAAGCGCATGCCGAAGAGCGGGCAAAGGGAGATTCATCGGTTTCGCCCAACTCTTACTAGCATGGTTTCACGGTCATTTTTGGAAAATGGAAAAGGTATCATGTCTAGTATTCACCGAAGACTATTCTCTGCTAAAAAATATGGTAGCAACGCCTAGACGAGACGATATCACAGAAGAAAGCTGGATGATGATTTTACAAAGCCTACAAGAAGAAGATGTAGAGTGGAGAGCTCCTTGGATGATTCCTGACGAAATCTTATATAAGTGTGGAGACCTTGATTATGTCCCCATGCTCGGACATACACAAGACAGTACAGGTCGAGACAATTTACACCGACAACACAAGGGTTAGCCCAGTGCGAGTTTGAATATAAAGGAGAAAATTACAAAAGGAGAGTTCGTGAGATATCAAATTCCTGGAGCCGAATTCATAGAATGAAAAGGTTCGCTGCCAATCCGATGACGACCCCTGAGTATGACCGATGGCGAAGTCAAAGAATCAATGATAACATCCCCACATCAGACCAAGAAAACACCCGATCACTAGAAGAGCACTTACGGGTGATCCCTTCCGAGCTTGAAATCATCAAACAGGACATCAAAGAAAGGAACCGGGAATTAAGAAAAAGGATAGAACAACTAGAGGAAGAGAAAATGCAGCTAGGTTTGGTTGTCGGTATTCAAAAACTGGAAGCTGAAAAGTGGAGGAAAGGAAAGACTAAAGCTGAAGAAAATTTGGATGGTTTGAAGATTAACTACAAGAAGCTACGAAGGTCGATGAGAACTGCAGGACTTGGAAAAACGTTAGAGCAATGGCGTCAAGAAATTAAAGAGGAAAAGAACAGAACGAGTCAGTGGGAAAAGGAACTTCGAGATACCTATGAGCGAGAAGATGCCCTAAAAAGGAATTTGATGGAAAGTCAAAATGAGAAGGAGAAATTAAAAATTCGAGTGTTAGAATTGGAAAGATCACTGTATCAGTATCGTAGCCGTAATTCCATAGTCAAATTAAAGGCTAGTTTGAGCAAAATTAAAGAAATGAAAGCAAGAATTGAAGAGCTAGAATCTGCCTTACATGGCTATGAGCTACGAGAAGAACTTTTTGAAGCCAATGAAGAGCGATGGAAGCAACAACTGCATCACTCTCAGAGCAAAAGTCAGAAGCCGGGATTATGTTATGGGAGAAGCCGTGGCTCAAATACGAGAGGTGGCAGATCACTTGCAAACTTTGGCAGTTCGAGCTGATGTATTAGGTTTGATGTACGAGTCAGAGTCAGAGAGAGGTCGAGAGTTAGCTTGGCTTCTTGAGGAAGTCAAGGCTTTAAGTATTAGGGCCAGGCCTTATATGTAATCGATTATATGTGAAGAAACTTATTTTTCTAGAAAAGCTATTCTAATGGAAATTGAATTGGAATTAACTTTTTTTTTGCATACATCTCATACATCAGCATTACATTGCATCATACACATTGAATCTCGCAAAAGGACCCTAAAATTATGGCAGTTACCCTAGAACATTCACTACGGTGTAAGAGGCAAAACAAAAATAATGGATCAAAGGATGGAAAGACTAGAACAGATGCAAAAAGAAATCCAGGATCAAATGAAAGGACAAGTACAATTACAGGAGCAGCTGGCCAAAATCCAGCAGGACATGATGGACCGGATGCAAGAATCCCAGAATGACATGATGAACCAGCTGGCGCAATTGATGTCTAAAGAACGTGAGAAGGAAAAGGGCATTGCTACTAGATGAGGGAACGATAGCGATAACCCCGCTCTTACCCCGTTGAACACCCAAACGTAGCTGGATACGTATCCCCAAAGGGCATCTGTCACTATCAAGTCACAATATCAGGCTGATACCGCAATACCGACACACTTCTCGATGGGTTCGGGTACCAACCCGGGAGAAAGTCTAATCAATCCCAACGTCCCTGATTTGGATGAGATAGCTGAAAGGGCAAAATTGGAACTACAAAAGCAGCTAGAGGATAAATATAAGTGGTTGGAGGGGAAATTCAAAGCTATAGAAAATGCTGGTAAACGTCAGGGAATAGATGCCAACGACTTAAGCTTGGTCCCCGACTTGGAGCTCCCGTACAATTTTAAGATGCCTGAGTTCGAAAAGTACAATGGGATAAGCTGCCCAAAGGCCCATATTACTATGTTTTGTAGAAGGATGACGGGCTACACTAATAATGATCCACTGCTGATCCATTGTTTCCAAGATAGCCTGGTGGGAGCTGTAGCCAGATGGTACAATCAGTTGAGTCGCTACAAAATTGGTTCATAGAAAGATTTGGCTCAAGCATTCCTGGAGCAGTACAGTCACATAACAGACATGACCCCCAATAGGATCACTCTTCAAAACATGGAAAAAAAAGGGAACGAAAGCTTTAGGCAATATGCACAGAGGTGGAGGGAGGCTGCTATCCAAGTCCAACCACCACTTCTAGAGAAAGAGACCATAATGCTCTTCATCCGCACACTGAAAGCCCCATTCCTCATACATATGTTAGGAAGTGCAACCAGGAGCTTTTCGAACATCGTAACGACCGGAGAAATGATCGAGAACATTATAAAAAGTGGAAGGATCGAGACGGGGGAAAGTGCCAAAAGAATGCCCCCAAGGAAGAAAGAAAGTGAGGTGAATAATGCGAGCATAGGACACCCGAAGGCAATCACCATTAATCAGCCAAAAGCAACAGCCACGGGGCAGCAGGGGTTACCCAAGAAAGAACCTGGCACCTCAAGACAAAATAGCGAGAAACTTTAATTCACACTGATTCCGATGACGTACAAGAAGATGCATCAAACCCTGTTCGACGCGCATATTGTGTCCCCTTATCATCTAAAACCAATGCAACCTCCGTATCCCAAGTGGTATGACTCGAACGCGCAGTGTGAATACCATGCAGGAATCACGGGAAACTCAATAGAGAATTGCCTGGCTTTCAAGAAATTGGTGGAGAAATTTATCAATATGGGTGTGGTCGAGTTGGATGACATGCCAAACATAACAAATCCTTACCCAATCACGCTAAAGGCAGAGTCAACACAATTAGTGAAAGTTTAGAAAAAAGAATCAGAGCAAGTGTCGTGGAGGTTAAGACCCCCTTAAGATTGGTCTGGAAAGAAATGGTCAAACAGGGATTAATTATTGCGGAAAAGAGTCAAGGAGAGCTGACAAATTATTGTGAGCACCATCAAGAGTTGGGGCATGAGATTTAGACTTTTGGGGAATTCAGAACTCTGGTGCAAAATTTAATGAATAATAAATAAGTCGAATTTTATGATGAAGGCACAGAAAATAGGAGCATATGCACGTCAGAGTCAACAGTAAAAAGTTTGAAAGTCAACCTTCCGATGATCATTATTTCGCATCCCAAAAGTGATAAAGCAAGGACACAGATGGCGCCGAATGTGGGAATACGGAGGCCCACTATCTTTAAAGATAATAGGGAGGCTCCTCGGAATCATGAGTGTAAAGTAGCAGTCCCTGAAAAGGAGAATTCAGCTAGTAATGCGGCGGGGACACGGGTAGCACCGAAAGGAATAATACGGAGGCCCACTGCCTTCGCTTACAAAGATAATAAGGAAGTTCCCTGGAACTATGAGTGTAATATAGCAGTCACAGAAAAAAAGAGCTCGACTAATATAACGAAGAAGGATTTAGATGAAGGCTTCCATACTCGAAGCGAGAGACGCTACGACTTAATAAAAGGGAAAGCTCCAATGGTGGAATAGGAGAAAGGAAAGCCAACTGAGCCCGAGCCGAGGACCAAGGAACCAGTGACTGAGGAAGAGGCTAAAGAGTTCCTGAAATTTCTAGAACACAGTGAATATTGCGTGGTAGAACAGCTGCACAAAAAACCAGTGCGCATATCCGTGTTGGCTTTGATTCAGTGCTCAGAAGTACACAGGAACGCACTGATGAAAGTTTTAAACGAAACCTACGTCGCTAGTGACATCTCGGTTAATAAATTAGATCGATTGATCGGCAACATAAGTGCAGACAACTTCATTTATTTTAATGACGATGAAATACCGCTAGGTGGTAGAGGATCCACCAAGGCTTTGCACGTTACCGCTAAATGCAAAGGGCACATACTACCAGGGGTCTTGATAGACAACGGGTTTGCATTAAATGTATTGCCCTTATCCACCCTAAACAGATTACCAGTGGACAGTTCGCACATGAAGGAGTGCCAGAGCATAGTAAAGGCATTTGACGGCACCTAAAGAAGAGTCATGAGGAGGATTGAGGTACCTTTACTAATTGGCCCAACTACTTACGAAGTAGATTTTCTGGTGATGGACAACGAGCCTTCCTATAACTGCTTATTAGGGAGACCATGGATACATTTATTAGGGGTAGTGCCTTCATCATTACATAAGAAGGTGAAGTTAATAGCGGATGGCCGGCTGGTAACGATAAAAGCTGAGGAGGACATTATTGCAACCGTGACTAGTGATATGCCGTACTTAGAGATAAACGATGAGGCAGCTGAATGTTCTTTCCGATCTCTCGAGTTTGTGAACGCAACTTTTGTTATGGAAGGAAACAGAATCTTGAAACCAAGAATCTCCAAGACTACAAGGATGGGACTGAAAATGACCGTGGGGAAAGGCGCTTTACCGAGAAGAGGACTTGGAAAGCACCTTCAGGGGAGAATGGCAGCCCTGATGTTGAGAGAAAAACAAGATTGCTTTGGCCTGGGATTCAGACCAGATGCAAGACAAAAGAAGAAAGAGCTAGAAAGGAGGCAGGAAAGAAGATGCGCTCGTTTGAGTGGAAAGGAAGCCAAGTGGGAACCCATGATAATCCCGCACATATCCAAAACCTTTGTGTCGGGAGGGGTAATTCACTCTGAGCCAAAGACATGGAAGGGAGAGGATATCGCAGTAATGTTGGGTGATGTCTACATTAGTGACATATCTGAGGAGGCAGTTGAAAGAGGAATCTTGTCAAATATTTAGCCTTATGAATCGGGAAGCGTCTTGAACAATTGGACAGCAGAGGAAATCCCTGTAGTATTTAGGGCTTATTCAGAGTAATGTCCAAGACACACTTGTTACTCTAAGCCTAAGAGCAACAAGATTTCTTTTGTGAAATAGTCGCATGTTCAAGTATTGTTATATCAATAAAGTGCATTTTCACCATCATTTGAAGCAAACATTTCCTTTCTTTGTTTTCCGATCATTCTTTCGTCATTATCATACATACAATTGTCCATTTACAAATTCATTCATTCTGCCCGTATTTTCTTAAACTGCAACAGGTCCCTGGATATCAATGACTTGAGCAACACCGCAATGGATTCGAAATATCCTTTTGAGCAAGACATATGCTTAGAAAAATTACAGGATTTGAAGATGACACAGACAGTGACTTGTCTCCTGATTTGTTAAGAATGGTAGAGCAGGAGGAGAGACAAATTCGCCCTCATAAGGAAGCAGTAGAGACTGTGATGTTGGAGTAAGGGAAAGTGGTAAATATTGGAACATATATAGCTGGGGAAACAAGGCAGAATCTTATCAAATTGTTGCAGGAATTCAAGGATGTCTTCGCATGATCTTATGAAGATATGCCTGGTTTAAGCACCGATATAGCAGTACAACGCTTACCCATAAGGAGGGATTACAAGCCAGTTCAGCAGAAGCTCCGAAGGATGAGACCAGATATTGTGATGAAAATAAAGGAAGAGGTCCAAAAGCAGTTCGATGCCGGATTCTTGCAAGAGATCAAATATTCAGAATGGATAGCCAATATCGTGCCTGTCCCTAAAAAATACCGGAAGGTACGAATGTGTGTGGATTATAGAGACCTAAATAAGGCTAGCCCAAAGGATAACTTTCCTTTGCCTCATATTGATACTCTAGTAGACAATACAGCAGGCTTTTCACTATTTTCCTTCATGGATGGCTTTTCCAGATACAATCAGATAAAAATGCATCCTGAAGATATGGGAAAGACTACCTTCATAACGTTGTGGGGCACATTCTGTTATAAAGTAATGCCGTTTGGGTTGAAAAACGCAGGAGCTACATACCAAAGGGCCATGGTGACCTTGTTCCACGATATGATGCATAAAAAGATTGAGGTTTATGTGGATGACATGATTACAAAGTCTAGAACAGAAGAAGAACATATCCAAGTTTTGCAGAAACTATTTCTGAGGTTAAGGAAATTCCAATTGAGACTCAATCTTATGAAATGTACCTTTGGAGCTAGATCTGGCAAATTGTTGGGCTTCATAGTCAGTAAGAAGGGGATCGAGATTGACTCAGACAAGGTCCGAGCTATACAAGAATTGCCTCTGCCGTGCACTCAAAAAGAAGTTCGAGGTTTCCTTGGAAGACTAAATTACATTGCTCGGTTTATTTCACAGTTAATCGAGAAATGTGATCCCATATTTCGCCTTTTGAAGAAACATAACCCAGGCGTATGGAATGACGAATGTCAAGAAGCTTTCGATAGGGTCAAACAGTACTTATCAAACCCTCCAGTATTGTCACTTCCACGCCCAGATAAGCCATTAATCCTATATCTAACGGTGCTTAATCACTTTATGGGATGTGTGCTGGGTCAACATGATGATTCAGGAAGAAAAGAAAGGGCGATATACTACCTCAGTAAGAAATTCACTGAGTTCGAAATGAGATATTCGCCAATTGAAAAACTGTGTTGTGCGTTGATTTGGACGACTCAGAGATTGAGACAATACATGCTGTATCACACGACCTGGATAATATCGAAATTAGACCACCTAAAGTATATGATGGAGGCAACTGCTTTGAATGGAAGGATGGCTAGATGGCAAATTCTACTGTCTAAATTTGATATTGTATATGTAAGTCAGAAAGCTGCAAAAGGGAGCGCAATAGCCGACTTCCTAGCTAGCAGAGCTTTAGAAGATTATGAGCCATTGAACTTTGATTTCCCCAATGAAGATCTAATGTATGTGGCAGCTACTGAAGAGGACACTACAAAAGATTGCCTTTGGAAATTGAATTTTGATGTAGCATCAAATGCTGTTGGAAATGGGATTGGGGCAGTCTTGGTATCCCCAAATGGAGATCACTACCCGTTCACATGCAAGTTGGATTTTGATTGCACAAACAATATGGCAGAATACGAAACATGTGTCACGGGACTCCGCGCTACCATTGAATGTAGAATTAAAGCGCTGGAAGTATATGGAGATTCTGCATTAGTGATCTACCAACTAAAAGGCGAATGGGAGAAAATGGACAGAAGCTGCTTCCTATGTTAACGTCACTAAATCAGCGATTAGTCAGTTTTTAAAGAAGGAGATCATCTGCTGATATGGGATGCCTGAGAGAATCATATCAGACAACGCGTTGAATTTGAAGAACAGCACGATAGCAGATGTTTGTAGTTAATTCAACATTAAACATCATAACTCATCCCCGTACCGTCCAAAAATGAATGGGGCAGTGGAAGCAGCGAATAAGAACATCAAAAAGATAGTGGGGAAGATGACAGAGACTTACAAGGATTGGCATGAGAATTTACCATTTGCACTTTATGCTTATCGAACGTCCGTCAGAACCTCTACTGGGGCAGCACCTTTCTCTCTGGTCTACTGGATGGAGGCAGTCCTACCCATTGAAGTGGAAATACCTTCTCTTCGGGCTTTGACAGAAATAAAGCTGGATGAAGCCAAATGGATTCAGGCTTGATACGATCAATTGAACCTAATCGAAGAAAAGAGGCTAAGGGCTATTCGTCACGGTCAGATGTATCGAAAGCGTATGATGCGAGCCTATGACAAAAAAGTTTGCCCAAGAGAGTTTCACGAGGGAGACCTGGTACTGAAAAAGATCCTTCCCATACAAAAAGATGTTAGAGGAAAATGGATGCCGAATTGGGAAGGACCGTACGTGGTGAAGAAGGCTTTCTCCGGAGGTGCACTGATCCTAACAGAAATGAATGGGAAAAGCTTGCCCAACCCCGTAAATTCAGATTCAGTCAAAAGATACTTTGCTTGAACAGGCTAAAGTGAAAATCCACCAGGGACACCTTGATTCTAAAAAAAAAAAAAAAGGGGGGGAGAGGCCAAGGCGAAAACCCGCGAAGGGCGCTTTGAGACCAAAAGGGATTTGGGTCGAGAACCGAAAAAGGTTGCTGAAATTGTGATGGGAAAAACCCCGCTTCACTCGAATGGACAAGTAAGAGGTATGTTGCGTCTCGGTGCACCAACAAAATACTCAAGATCTCCTAAGCACGTGTCAAACTCAAAATGGTCTTCCAAATGCTCAGGCAGAGACGCTTAGGCTGCGATATCTAGGGCACCTAATTTCCATTTTACCCATTTTAAAATTTGTAATTTGTGATTATCTTATTTAATGAATTTCCTTCTTGATTGCATTTGCCAGTTTGGATTAACCTGTTTTGTTTCGAGTTATGCTCCCAATCAATTTCCTTCTTATAATCCTTTCCGGGCATTTTACATTGAAATAATGATTATTGGACTAATAATACTTTCATAAAAGGAGTTCTGCATATTACTCTGAAAGCCTCTGAATAATACGAGGACCTGAAACATGACTATTATTTAGAATTCATTTAGCCTAGGGTTTAGAAATGTTGGAGAAAAATGATTATCTCTTTGAACAAAGACAAGACATTTTGTCGGTGGTACGTCCTTGAAAAATAACGAGTAATGCCGATCCAGGTACACAATGAAACCATGATACCATTATACCCAATGAACAGTGATTGATCCTAAACCCTAGAGTCACAGCAGGATGGTAGGAAGAAACCAAATGTTATTCTCCTAAAGTTGCAGTAGGAGGTACAAACTTTATGTCCCAGAGGGTACAGTAGAAGGGACTATGAAATTACAATGGGGCAAGCTTGCTGATAGAATATGATAGTTTCTTTGGGTTTCCTGCCAAAGATATCGGCTGAACGAGAAAGCATCGTAGTGCATCAGTGATAGAACCTTGTTGAACTATGAGCAATGACAACCCAAATAATAGAAGGGGTTTTTCTCATGCATTCATACACATCCAATTAGGAGCATTTGATTTATTGCGATCATTACATTCTAGTCATTTTTACATTGTGAAACATCATCATTCTCATGACATTCAGCATTCATGTAAATGCCATCCATAGCACATGTAGTTAGGAGCATTTGAGTCATCCTGATCATAACATCCTCATCATTTGCATAAGCATAAGCACATTCTACAGGACAGGTTCCTCAAAAAATAGTACAACAATATCGAATTTCAGATTTTGTTTCCGTGGAGCAGACTAAATGTTGAAGTCTCCCTGAAGATAGTAAGGAAGTAAACCAAGAAATTCAGATTCAGTTCCTTCAAGATGGCAGCGGAGCAGTCTAAAGATTGAAGTCTTCCTGAAGATAGTAAGGAAGCAAATTGAAAAGTTCAAATTTATATCCTCGAAGTCTCAAGGGGGCAGGACAAAACTACTAATCCCTCCTCCTTGAATGTATTGAGGACCAACCTTTCCGAGAAGTTTCAGTGACAAGATCAAAGTTACGGATCTCTTCTCTCTGAATTCTCATCACCTCGATGTCCCGATGGAGCAAGCCGAAGCTACTAATCCCTCCTCCCCGAGTGTATTGAGGATCAACCTTTCTGAGAAGTTTCAGTGAGAAGATCAAAGTTACGGATCTCTTCTCTCTGAATTCTTATCACCTCGACGTCTCGGTGGAGCAGGCCGAAGCTACTAATCCCTCCTCCCTGAGTGTATTGAGGACCAACCTTTCCGAAAAGTTCCAGTGAGAAGATCAAAGTTACGGATCTCTTCTCTCTGAATTCTTATCACCTCGACGTCCCAGCGGAGCAGGACAAAACTACTAACCCCTCCTCCCCGAGCGTATTGAGGATCAACCTCTATTTCTGAGAAGTTTCAATGAGAAGATCAAAGTTACGAATCTCTTCTTTCTGAATTCTTATCACATCGAAGTCTCAGAGGAGTTGATCAAAGCTACAAATCTTCTTCTCCCCGAAATTATATTGGAACAAATCGAAGCGCTAGTTCCTATGTCGTTGAAGGGACGGTGAAATAGAACGAAGCTATCTGAAGAATAAGAGCACCCAAAGAAATCAAGACTCAACAAAGGCCGGGCAAATTTGGGCCTATTAAGCCTTTGCTCTGTTCCCGTTACACGACAACGAGCAAAGAAGGGCAGCTGTGAGACCCAAATTTTGCCCGGGGCCCATTAAAAACCCAATAAAAATAAAGCAGTCCAAATGTCTAATTACAAGCTTAAATTTAAACCCATTTACCTATAACAGACCCTAACCCAATACCAGACCCAAATCAAAGCAAACCCAAACAGTTACAAACCCAAGCCCATTAACAGAAAATCAAGTCAAAAACCCTAGTCCCTAACGCCGCCGCCGCACGTCTGCTTCCTGACCTTCCCACTCCCACGCGTGCTTTTTTAGATCCGCGCATCCCTCACACGCTCGTCGACTTCCCATGCTCGTCGTTCCCCGTGCCCACACGCGTCGTTCCAGTGCCCTTCCCCACGTCTCGGCCTCTGCTGTCAGACTCTACCAGCCTACCACGCCTCGGTCAACACCAGCATGCGCCCCTGACATCTCTGCCTCGACCTCCATCACACCTTCCTCGCCCATGCCCTGCGAAAGCAAAACAACAAAGAATGAAGCAAAAGAAAAAGAAAAGGAATCTGTCAATCGGTTATAAAAACCGAAGCAAATCGTGTATTGAGGTCCTCTCTTTTTTCTTTTCTACGGAGGCCGAGCAATCCAAAAAACAAAAAAGGCAAAACGTTTGTAGGCTAGTTTTTTTACACATCATCAGAAATAAAAAAGAGATTCGAAAACAAAAACAAGAAGTAGAGATAAAACAAGAAATCCAAAAACGCAAAAAACGATTTTGAAACCTTCGAAGGTATATATATAAATATATTTGTTTCGATTTAGAACCATTTTTTTCTCTTTTCTTCGCAAATATATGCATGTATATATAGGATAAAACAAATATAAAAAAAAAGAGGGAAAAAAGTGAGATTTTACCTTTTTCGGCCACCACGTCACGACGGTGGCCGTACGCAGTGCGCTATTGGCGGCGACATAACTCGTGAATTCCCTCCCCCTTTAGCCCAAAGAGAGAGAAAGGAAGAGAGAGAGTTGTTTTTTTAAAAAAAAGGGGATGGAATGAATTTTTTTTTTTTTTTGGAAAATTTCGGCCTTAAATAGCCCATCGAAACGACGTTGTTTTGGGGTAGCCTTTAACGCCCAAAACGACGTCGTTTGGCCAAAGACCCGCGCGCGCGACTCGACCCGATGGAAGAATCTGCGCGTTTTTGTCGATTGGGCTAATTACCCTTTTGGTCCTTCCGCATGTTCAGTTTCTAAAATTAGATCTTCCGGTGTTTTTAATTTGGCCCAAAATTTATTTTCATTCACAATATGGTCCTTCCTGCTGCTGCGCGTTTTGGAAAAAGGGTTTTATTACCTCTTTGGTTCCCCTAGTCCTTTCGCGCGTGTAAATGGGTCCCCTAATCCTTCTTTTATTTTAAATTCGCCCCGAAATTTTATCTTTTTTACTTAATCAGTCCCTTTTTTATTATTTTCACTATTTTCAACTTAGCTAAAACCCCCTATTATTATTACTTCATTATCATTATTATTTAATATCTTTATTATTGGTGTCATTATTATTACTTTATTATTATTATTATCACTATATTTATATTACTACTATATTGTACATATTTTGTATCATTATTATTGTTATTTTATTATTATACTATTATTATTATGTTATTATTCTTCCTATATCACTATTATTGCATTATGACTTGTATATATCTACTTATCACTATTATTTTAGTCTTATTATTGTTTCTATTTTATTTTCTTCTCATTCGTTTTAGATTTGTTTTGTTTTATTTTGCCTTCATTATTGTTATTCACATTAACGTATTTACTTCCATGTTGCTACGCATATCTGTATTGTAATTCGCTTGTATATTTTATTCTGAATTCGTGCTATATTGATTTTGTTCGATATGAAACTGTTTCTTCTTGAAAAGGTGATATCCCTTATTTAGAAATTCGAGAGATCGTGCCCTAAAGCATTGGGTTGCGATTTTCTTCGTTTAATCCAAATAACCGAATATCCTTTAAAACAAACATACTTTTAAACAAAAAGCTTATTCTCGAGAATTCAAAATGTCATGTCCTAAAGCATTGGATGTGATGTCGCATTATTCCGGGATAAGGTTTTCAAAATCGAGGCAATATTTTGTATTTAAAAGCTCGAGAAAACGTGCCTTAAAGTATTAGGTTTGCGATTTTCTCGTCCATTTTAAATAAAAGAATGTCCTTAAAATCAAATTCATAAATTTCCAATAAAAAGGCAAGTCTGGCCTCGAAGGTCAAGGTGTGATGTCCTAATGTATTGGATATAATATTTTACCTCAAGACGAGATAGCCCTTGGCATACGTCTTCGATTTCTTTTAAAAACTATTTTTTAGCAACAACATAAAAGATAGATCGTCTTTGAATTCTTTTTAAAAGTTTCAACCTTCGACATCGAGGACATTAATTAATCAAATCGATACCAATTTTGGGCGTGACGAGGGTGCTAACCCTTCCTCGCACGTAACCGACTCCCGAACTCGATTTCTCAAAACTTCGCAGACCAAAAACATCGTTTTAATAAACCAAAATGCTTTATTAAAACAAAGGTGATCCGATCACACCAAATAAAGATCGGTGGCGACTCCTGTTTTCATTTTTAAAACCCACGTTTGATTCCAACCTTTTCCAAAAATGGATGGTTTCGACAATGATCCTTGACAGTCCCGAGCCTTCAGCAGCTTTGACGACCTATAAAACAGAGAAAAAAAACACACACACAGAGTAAGCTTTTCAGCAGCTTAGTAAGTCATATTACAAACGAACTTAGCATGGAAGGCATATGTGCACATAGGTACATTGGCAAATCTTAATTACTTAACTAACTATCACATATATGCTTTGATTTATGTACTTGACCATATTTGCCATATTCATCAATTCAACAGTCCTATATATACAAGTTCTTTCACACTTACTTTCACATATCATAATATAATCCCAATATACATAATCATCATACTAAGATCACATAGATACTTACCTTATATCCACACTTAGTGTATAAATCAACGTACTTGAAACGGATTCACTGTTTGCATAGCCATTTGTATCACAAACTTGCTGATAAACTGTAAAAGTAACATATTTTAGACCCACATTTAGCATGCTTTTGGATGATTTAAGCCTCGAGTTATGTAATTTGGTGCTCTTAATCCTTTGTTTTCATGTTTTATACCTAGGAGAGCACCCAATGAAGAAAAGAACAGAAAACGGGCCCAAAATGGAGTAAATGGGCCATATCACGAAATCCACACGGTCTAAGCCCAATTCACACGGTCGTGCCCCATTCAACAGGTTCGAACACGGCCGGGCCACGACTTACACGGGCGTGTGCCATGGGCGTGTCCCTGTCGCAGGAAAGAAGAGTTTCACTCGGATATATCCCGGAAATATGAACACAAGAATTAAGAACACATAATTAAGAACAAGTCAGATATTTATCATATAGTTCAGCAAACGATAACAAGATTCATCTTAGGTTTCATCCCCCTCAGGTATCTAAGGGTTTAGTTCATAACAATAAAAGAAAACATCTCAAAAGAAAAGATAAAACAAAACATAAGAAATCCCTAAAACCCTCTGAAAGGAATTGAAGGAGAGATCCTTCGTCTTGATTATAACTCCGGCTTCTTGAGATGGATCAACTGGCTATCTTCGAGTAAGTTCCCACAACTCTGCCTCCTTTGGCCTAGTTGGACGCCCCCTAACTAAAGCCCTTGGTTCCCTCTTTTCTGGTCATACTTAGGGTGTTTATATTGGCTTCGGAATATGTTTCTTTGCCCCTAAGTATCTAAATCTGAGTGAAACTCTTCTTTCCTACGACAGGGACACGCCCATGGCACACGCCCGTTGATAAACCGTAAAAGTAACATATTTTAATCCCACATTTAGCATACTTTTGGATGATTTATCCCTTGATTTATGTAAAAAGGTGCTCTTAATCCTTTCTTTTCATGTCTTATACTCAGGAAAGCACCCGAGGATAGAAAGAACAAGAAACGGGCCTAAAACAGACCAAATTGGGCCAAATAGGAAATCAACACGGCCTGGACTTAATCCCACACGGTGGTGCTTTATTGAGCAACTAGAACACAACCTGGCCACGATCCACATGGGCGTGTGCCATGGTCGTGTCCCTGTCGGGGAGAAGAGTAGTTCTATTTGGATTTGGATACTTAGGAGCAAAGAAACCTATTTCAAAAGCCTATATAAACCCCTTAAGTATGACCTTAAAGAGATCGGTTAGCTAGGCCAAGGAGCCGAGCCGAAAAGGTCAGATTTGTGGGAAACACTCGAAGATAGCCAGTTGATCCAGCTCAAGAAGCCGGAATTCTACTCAAGACAGCGGATCTCTCCTTCAATTCCTTTAAGGGGTTTTAGGGATTTCTTATGTTTTGTTTTATCTTTTCTTCTGAGATGTTTTATTTTACAGTTATGAACTAAACCCTTCAAATACCTGAAGGGGATGAAACCTAAGACAGATCTTGTTATTATTTTCTGAACTATATGATAAATACTTGATTTGTTCTTAATTATGTTTTCTTAATTCTTGCGTTAATATTTTCGGGATATTGATTCAAGTATGATGTTCTTAGGTGGAGGAGCAAAAGTCCTTGCTTAAGAGTAGATCTAGCATAATTAAGCGGAGTTGATCGCACGCCTAGAGATAGGGTGACAAGATTTTGCCAAATTAGGGTGAAACCTAATATGGGAGTCCGTAGATCGAGTTAATGCGATTCTAGGGGTTTTAATTAGAAAGAGATTTCAATTAATCAACCTAGGGTTAGATGGTATTCGCCTCGAGAGAGGGTTTAATATAAATTAAGGAATCTTATGGATCAAGTCAAGTGAATACATCGTCTGGTTCAGTGTTAGATAACAAGTGAAGTCTAGGGGGATTCTTCCTAAGGGTGTCGTCTTAATCAACTGAGTTTTTCCCAACAGTATGTCCTCAATTCATGCTTTTTGTTTTTGCGTCTTTAGCTTAGTAGTTAATTAAAATTAGATTAAACAAACAACTTCACTTATTTTAGGCTAGATAATAAAAAGAAAGTTAGTATTAGTACTTTTAGTTCCTTTGGGTTCGACAATCCGGTCTTGCCTAAGCTATACTACTGTTCGATAGGTGCACTTGCCTTAAGTCATTGTCAGAGTTAGTTTCTAGGCTCGATCATTCTCTTTTTATAAATTTTAAGACTCGACAACCACGATCAAGTTTTTGGCGCCATTGCCGGGGAACTAAAATATTAAGAAAACTCTATTTTTATTACTCTAGCCAATCTTTTTATTTTTATTTTTATTTTTCACATTTTACTTTTATTTTTAGTTTAATTTCTAATTTTGCAGATGGATTTAGAGACATTATACGACGCATGGGAGAGATACAAGGATCTCTTGAGAAGGTGTCCGCACCATGGTTTACCTTTGTGGCTCCAAGTCCAAACTTTCTATAACAGTGTAAATCCCTCAATGAGGCAACTAATTGATTCAGCCACCGATGGAACCCTGCAAAATAAAACTCCTAAAGCAGCCTACGAGTTTATAGAAGAGATGTCACTGAATAACTATCAGTGGCAAGTTACAAGGACAAAACCAACAAAATCAGCCGGAGTTTACAACCTTGATGCAATGACCATGCTATCAACACAGATGGAGATGATGAATAAAAAGATTGATAGTTTGTGTTCTTCGCAGGTACATCCAGTAATGCAGTGTGACGCAAGTGGAATTGTGGTGAATCTTGAGTACCCACCCTACCAACCGGGTACAGAAAGCAAACAGATGAACTATATAGGTAACAATTTCAGATCTAATAATAACCCTTATATAATCCAGGTTGGAGGAACCACCCAAATTTTTCATGGGGAGGTCAAGGAAATCAAGGAAATCAAAGACAACAACCTTCTCAAAATTTCCAAAATCAGCCCTATCCACTGGAAAAGAGGCCAAACCTCGAAGAGATGTTGACAAAATTCATGGCAGCCACAGAGAACCATCTCCAAAAAAATGAGACAACGCTCGATAATCAACAAGCATCAATCAAAGGGATTGAGAGCCAAGTTGGAGAACTTACTAAGTCAGTTGGACAACTTACTAAGATAGTTTCTAAAATTCGAACAGAGATTTCCAAACGACCGCAAGGGCGTTTACCAAGCAACACGGAGATTAACCCAAAGGAGCAAATCCAAGCCATCACAGCTCATGATAGTATAGGGTTAGATGAACCCAATCCAATACAAGACAACGAGGTAAAGGAACGAGAGTTTGAGGTAACACAAGAAAAGCCAAAACCGGTAATCAAGGAGTACCAGCCTCGCATTCCTTATCCCGAAGCAATGAAGAGAGACGATACAGAGGAACAGTTCGGTAAGTTTCTTAAACTTTTAAAGAAATTACATATTAACTTACCTCTTCTTAAAGCTCTTTCACAGATACCAGATATGAGGAAATTTTTAAAAAAACTCTTGACGAACAATCGTAAGTTAGACGAGGAGACACATGTGGAGTTAAACGCAGTATGCTCAGCAATGTTACAGAATAGACTACCGCGAAAACTAAAAGATCCAAGGAGTTTTACAATTCCATGTTTAATTGGTAGACTAACTGTTGATAATGCCTTAGCTGATTCAGGGGCAAGTATAAATGTCATGCCTTACAAAATGTTTAAACAACTAGGTCTAGGGAAACCCAAACAAACTAGGACGAGTATTCAATTAGCTTATAAAACTATTAGAATTCCTAGGGTATTATCGAAGATGTTCTTGTAAAAATTGATAAATTCGCTTTCCCAGTAGATTTTATTGTTTTAGACATGGATGAGGATAATTCGATTCCCCTAATTCTAGGAAGACCTTTTTTAGCAATTGCTAAAACAAAAATTGATGTTGGTACAAGAGAACTCATCCTTTGTATAGGTGACGGATCGATCAGTCTACAAGCTCTTGACTTGGCTAGAACATCAAGCAACCAAGGTGGGAATGTAAATTCTTTTGATAACCATTTGGTCAACCCCTCTTTTCAGGAAACACCACAAGATTGCAAACCTGAGCCGAACCATGAACCCCAGGCCAACAAAGAAGAATTACATGAAACACCCCAAACTCGACCCACGAGCCTTGACCGAATCTGGCATGCTCCTCGAGTAAAACATTTCAAAAGCTTGTTTGTTAATTTGGAAAAATTGCACATTTTGAAGAGAAATCGATTTGGATTGTGATTGAATTGAAAACGGTGTTGTTCTTGAAGTCTAGATTTTATTAAAACTTTATTTTTATATTTCAAAACTATAGGTTAAAAGAAATGTCGAGTTGTTTTAGAGTTTACCTTTAAATTAAAAATCATTGGTTTTTAAGTGTCAAAACATTTAAAATTCATTTTTAAGAAAAATTATTAAATCTTGATTTAATAATAATCGTATCATAATAAAACGAATAAAATGCATGCATAAAATAGTCTAATAATGATGGCCTTATTACATCAAAGCAAAACCCGAAATAAATCCAAAACTTAAATATAAAATCTCAAAATAAAATAAATGCTGAGCTGAGCATTGGCCACCGCTAAGTCCCTGCCGACCCGGTCCATTATTGAGTGTCACCTGCAAAATGTTAGCCCACGAGGGGTGAGTCAAACAGACTCAGTGTGTAACAGCCAACACTACTCCCAAACGACTTAGGCATATCAGATCATACATAACAATATAGGTAATGATGCAAACCCAACCCCACCTAAGTATCTATCCTCTACACATCACTTGTACCAACCAATCACACCGTGGGGATTACTAAATCGGCCCTCCATCCGCTACACACCATCGAAGGCAGTAGCTGCAGTCAACTGCACATCACCCTTATAAATTGTGGCATAGCCACCAGATAATGTGATAGAGTCACCAGATAGCAATATGTGACATAAGTCACCACATTCAGATTATGTGAAGTGAGTCACCAGATATTGTGGTAAAAAGCACCAGATCATTTCCCTTTTTCAATATCACCCATATGCCCATGCACAACACAAAACATGCAGAAATCATGCCATATACCTTATTCCATGTTCATAACAAACTCACATATGAGTCATATTCAATGCTCGTAAACACTATTAACATAGTAACAAAGGTGAGCGTACCTGAATATTCTGTACCATTGTATGGTACCTCTAGCCACATCTTTCTTATTTTCATTAACACATGCATAAAATTAATACCATAAATCCATTAGGAATCAGTGTAGGGCTACACACTTGGTTACTAATGTGTTCACCGAATCCTGGAAGTCTACCAAAATAGATTGTACTCCTTCCTAAAAACCAAAGTCAGAATTGGCCAATCACTAATACTTAATATGGCCTTGGCCGAATATTCATACTCCCTTACCTTGCAGATCTAAATCCCGAAATCGTTACTTGTCTGTGGTATTTGTCAAAATCCCTACAAGCACTATGTTAGATCCAATTCTAACATTTAGTGAATCCAGAACAATTGACCTTTGGCCTAAGATCATATTCATTTACCTTAGATCTTAAATTCTCGAAAGATCCTCTCTTGAAGTCGGCTACAATAGGAATCCCGAAACCTCCTTCAAAGTTTCGGCCAAAGTGCATTAATGGGATTAGTTCCTAGATTTCGGCTAAAAGAAAAAGGAATGAAAATCGAATAACATTTGATCTTACCCCTAATGAAAAAATCGACTGCACCCTTTCCTGACACCACAAGGAGATTCAGCTATATGGACTAGATACTGATTGTTTTGTTTCGGCTTTGGGGCTTAATGAATAATCAGCTAGGAGTCACTTGTGTATTTGGCTTTAGAAGAGGATAGCAAAGGGTTATAGATTCGGCTTGATGAACACTAGGGAGATTCGGCTTCAACAAGTGAAAAAAAGGGAGAGTATGAGGCTTTAGGGAGAATCGGCAATGATGGGATTTTGAGAGAGGTATATTCGGCCAAGGTCTAAGTGAGAGGAAAAAGAGAGAATCTTGATGGGGTTTGAATATGAAAGAAAAAGGTGAAAGATTTTGGGAGAGAAAGATGTTGAAAAAAAAAATCGGCATAAGAAAGTGACCAAAATGGCACTTGAATGGCCTTAAGCAATTTGGCTAACACTCAACTCTATCTCCCCTTACTTTTCTCCTATTTTTCCTCTTCCTACTCATTCAAAATAATTTGAATGAGTCAAGCATTATCCTTGCCCTTAGCCGAATTTTTAAAAGGAATTTGACCACAACTGATGCTCATCTCCTTAGTGTTTCAGTGCCACCCAACTCTCTTGCTGCCTGACGCAAAAACACTCCCAAAAGTGCTCCCCTTGCTACTTGAACCTAGGCCCCCTTGCACTGCTTGTGGCGTCACTTACTAGGGGTTTAAGTGGCACCTTCTTGCCACTTTAACAAGCCCATTAGTATGTCCAATTCCCCTTACAGATTTTCTTAAGGCCTCATCTGCCTAGCTCCACTTCAAGACTTAAAAAAACTAATATTTTCTAAGGTATTCTCCTACCTTCTTAAGTTTCCGAAATCTATAAGACTCATTCAAAACACACATGGCATACTAGCACATTCAATTAAGCAAAAATGCACAGGCCCTAAATCCCAGATATTACATTACATAAGGAATGAAGCCTTAGGGTCGACAAACTAGAAGAGTGGAAAACACAATTCAAAGAAGAACCAGACCCACACAAAGTAAAACCGAAGGATCCCTCAGAAGAGCTCATAGGAACATCAAACCACTTCAAAATAGGGGACCAGGTACTATTAGATAAAGCAGAACCTTGCACCACCACACCAGACCTGAACACAAACAAGGAAATCCCTCTTGAGGTATGCAATGTCTTCCCATACGAAACAGTTGAGGCGAGCAATTCAACATTCGGCACTCTTAAGGTAAACGCTTCTAAACTCAAACTTTATAGTGAAAATAGAACTGAAAGCATGAGGGAATATATTCAAAATTTTAAACCACCATGATTTCTGCAAATACGAGGAAAGTCTAGCTTAAGACTATAAACGAGTGCTTCTCAGGAGGCAACCCGAGTACTAATCCAATTTACTTTCACATTTTTTTTCATTTTTCCTTTCTTTTCTTTTCTTCTTTCTGAACATCTAGTGTAAACTAACAAAAAGTGTAGATTTCTAGACCACACGGTCTCGTACACGGCCGTGGCCGTGACCTTGTGGAAATATAGAATCTTCATACTGACATAGCAGAGGCGGTACAAATCAATCCCAACTAAGTTTCGAAATCACGGACCCAACCACCCCACCACGGGGACCGACAAAGCACCATGGCCGTGTGACGCGGTCGTGGATGACACTGACTTATCACAAATGGGCGTGGCAATCTGGACCACGGGCATGGGTGAATCAACACGCCTAGACACACGGTCGTGCGAAGCTACCATGTGAATCGACACGCCCTCGGTCCACGGGTGTGGGAAAGCATCAAACTGTAAAACTCTATTTAAAAACCCCACCCGCTCCACATTCTTCTCATCCACTTTCCACTTCTTTTCTTTCTTTTTCTCTCAGAATTCATCCCTCTCCACAACAAGTCTCCAAACCTCTTGAGCTACACATATCCATGTCGAAGAAGCGGAAAAAGGCAAGCATAGTCTCCTCAAGGGAGACCAATATACATAAGTTCATGCTGACCGCTTCATCCAAACAACATGCCAAGGGTCTTTGAGACCATTTATCTTTCGTTTTATTTTTATCTTCTCCTTTATTTTCTTTCTCTTTGACTATCTTATGTTTAATTTTGTCTACTTTATTTTAGTTTCTTAGTGACAGGTTCAAAAGGCTGCTAGGGAATCACACCGGAACCACGACCACCAACTCAATGCAGCCTTAGAGGTTCTAAAGGTTGTTTGGCAATCACGCCACTTCCGCCACCGCCATCACTTAAGTAGCCTTAGATGTCACACCCACCTCGCGAACCATCCAACAATAAGGACTTTTCTGTCCATTTTTCTTTTCTTTTAATTTTATTTTACTTTCTTTTTTTCTTTCTTGCCTTTATATATATTTCGTTTAATTTAAATATGTCTTAATAATCCCTAGCTAATTCTTCATGAGCTCCCCAATTTCTTCATCTCGATAGCAGCAACCACCCCTCCGGGAAACCATCCAAATTCAGGAAGTTTCACCTCTCCCCTTCTCTTTTTATCTCTTAAATGTTATTATCTTTGTACATTGAGGCAATGTACAACTTAAGTGTGGGGGGTGAATAGTTATTTCAAGAAAATGCCTAACTTTCTCCATTAATTCCTAAGTGATTTCCTCATATTACTAATTAGGATGAAATTTCTGATGATTTATGATTTTTATTAATATGTTTTAGAGTAAGCCATAGTTAATTGTTCATTGATTATTAAATTTGAAGAATACTAGAGAATCAAGCATGATAAGTCTAATTTTTCAGAATTAAAAATTTTTAGGTTGTCTACCTGAATATGAATGTTATCTTGAAATTTGAAATTCACAAGGTTGATACCAAAACACCCATAATTTTTGTGAGATTTTGAGTCGTATAGAGCATATATTCTTTTTCTTGCTCACTTTATTGATTATGAGTGTGTCAACATTGAACTGTTATTCTAGAACTTGCCTTGATTATACATGTCAAGACCACACCTATGATTTGATATACAGAGATGATAAAGGCACCTAGGAATTTAACCCACTTACTCCACTAAAAAGCCTACCTTCATAATTAACCCTTAGTAAACCTCGTTGATCCTAACAACCCTTTTTTTTTTTGACTCACCAGCTAATATTAACCTAAACCCCTTTGTATTTGTTATCACCATTCCTTTTGACTACCCTTATAATCGAGATTTGTTTTAATTAGTTACCTAATTACATAATATTTCAGTAGTTGAATTTATCCTTTATTATTTGATTTGTTGAAAAAAAAAGAAAAAAAAAACAAAGTATACTTAATGATAAATCGTAAAAGTAACATATTTTAATCCCACATTTAGTATGCTTTTGGATGATTTATCCCTTGATTTATGTAAAAAGGTGCACTTAATCCTTTCTTTTCATGTCTTATACTCAGGAAAGCACCTGAGGATGAAAAGAACGAGAAACGGGCCTAAAATGGACCAAATTGGGCCAAAGAGGAAATCGACACGGCCTGGACTTAAGCCCACACGATCGTGCCACGTCAATCTACTAGAAAATGGCCTGATCTCGATTCACACGACTGTGCCTCATTAAAGAAGTCCAAGCACGGCCTGGCCACGATCCACACGGGCGTGTGCCATGGCCGTGTCCCTGTCACAGGAAAGAGGAATTTCATTCGGATTTGGATACTTAGGGATGAAGAAACATATTTCGAAACCCTATATAAACCCTTTAAGTGTTGCCAGAAAGAGGGGGGTTAGCTAGGCTTAAGAGCCGTGCCAAGAAGGCCAGATTTGTGGGAATCACTCGAAGATAGCCAGTTAATCCATCTCCAGAAGCTGAAATACTACTCAAGACGGCGGATCTCTCCTTAAATTCCTTCAGGGAGTTTTAGGGATTTGTTATGTTTTGTTTTATCTTTTCTTCTGAGATGTTTTCTTCTATTGTTATGAACTAAACCCTTCAGATACCTGAAGGAGATGAAGCCTAAGATAAATCTTGTTATCATTTGCTGAACTATATGATAAATATTTGACTTGTTCTTAATTATGTGTTCTTAATTCTTGTGTTGATATTTCCGGGATATTGATTCAAGTGTGATGTGCTTAGGTGGTGGAGCAAAAGTCCTTGCTTAAGAGTAGATCTAGCATAATTAAGCGGAGTTGATCGCACACCTAGAGATAGGGTGACGAGATTTTGCCGGATTAGAGTGAAACCTAATATGGGAGTCCATAGATCGAGTTAATGCGATTCTAGCGGTTTTAATTAGAAAGAGATTTCAATTAATCAACCTAGGGTTAGACGTTATTCGCTTCGAGAGAGGGTTTAATATAAATTAGGGAATCTTACGGATCAAGTCAAATGAATAAATCGTCTGGTTCAGAGTTAGATAACAAGTGAAGTCTAGGTGGATTCTTCCTAAGGGTATCGTCTTAATCAATTGGTTATTCTTCCAAGTTATTTCCCAAATTCATTCTTTTTGTCTTTCCGTCTTTAGTTTAGTTGATAGTTAAATTTAGATTAGAGAAACATTCACTTAATTCTTAGGCTAAATAATAGAAAGTGAGTTAGTATTAGTACTTTTGGTTCCCTTGGGATTCGATATTCCGGTCTTGCCTAAACTATACTACTGTTCGATAGGTGCGCTTGCCTTAAAATCGTGGTCAGAGTTAGTTTCCAGGTTCGATCATTCTCATTATAAATTTTAAAGCTCTAGTTTCGATGATCAAGTTTTTGGCATCGTTGCCGGGGAACTGAAATATTAAGAAAGCTTAATTTTTATTACTTTAGCCATTTTTATTTTTGCAATTAAATTTTATTTTTATTTTTCTAAATTTTCTTTCTTTCTTTTGTTCCTTTTAGGTACCTCTAGTTTATGACTAGAAAGAACCCGACAGGACCTTTACTTTACGACAGTGATATTGAAGGTACCATTCGTAGAAATCGCAGAGAAATAAGGCGAAGCCTAAACTACATAAACGAAGAGCAAGAAGCCGAAAGAAATACCACAGAAGAGATGGCTGAAAATAATCCGCCACCTCCAAAGATGGTCAAACATCATGCTCCACGTACTATGTATGATTATGCTAAACCTAGTTTAACAGGAACTGAGTCTAGTATTGTTAGGCCCACTATTGCTGCAAATAATTTTGAACTAAAACCTAACACTATACAGATGATACAACAGCTTGTTCAGTTTGATGGTTTGTAGGATGAAGACCCTAACACACACCTAGTGAATTTTCTAGAATTCTGTGATACCTTCAAGATAAATGGCGTTTCTGATGATGCCCATCCGTCTTCGGTTATTTCCCTTTTCCCTGAGAAATAAAGCCAAACAGTGGTAACATTCTCTTCCACGAGGGTCAATCACTATATGGGACCAAATGACCAAAAAAATTTTATTAAAATATTTTCCACCGGCCAAAACGGCCAAATTAAGGAAGGATATCTCTTCTTTTGTGCAGATAGATTCAGAGACATTATACGACACATGGGAGAGATACAAAGATTTGTTAAGGAGGTGCCCACACCACGGACTACTATTGTGGCTACAGGTCCAAACTTTTTACAACAGTGTGAACCCCTCAACATGAAAACTAATCGATTCAGCCGCCAGCGGAACCCTGAACAACAAAAATCCTAAAGCAGCCTACGAGCTTATAGAGGAGATGTCACTGAATAACTATCAGTGGCAAGTTACAAGGACAAGGCCAGCTAAAGTAGTCAGAGTTTTCAACATTGACGCAGTGACTGCGCTATCAAATCAGGTAGAATTGCTACATAAAAAACTTGATAGTTTCTATGGTTCTTCGCAAGCACATCCAGTTATGCAGTGCAACGCAAGTGAAGGAGTGGTGAATCCTGAGTTCCCACCTTATGGACAGGGCATGGAGAGCGAGCAGATGAACTATATGGGTAATAATTTCCGATCTAACCATAACCCTTATAGTAATACTTATAATCCAGGTTGGAAGAATCACCGCAATTTCTCATGGGGCGGTCAAAGAAATCAAAGGCAACAACCATTCCAAAACTTCCAACAATAGCCCTACACACAGGAAAAGAAGCCGAAACTTGAAGAGGTGCTAACAAACTTCATAACAGCCTCAGAAACACATTTCCAAAAGGTAGAAACAAAACTTGAGGCATTGTCACAAGAGTTCAAGGATCAATTCGGGCAACTTGCTAAGCAGATTTTTGAAAGACCACAGGGAAGACTACCGAGCAACACTGAGACTAACCCAAGGGAGCAAGTTCAAGCCATTATAGCTCATGATAGTATAGGGTTGGATAAACCAAATCCAATTCAAGAAAACGAGGTAAATGAAGGTAAAGTTGAGGTAACACAAGAAAAGCCAAAACCAGTAATCAAGAAGTACGAACCTCGCATTCCTTATCCCGAAGCGATGAAAATTGACGATACAGAAGAACAGTTTGGTAAGTTTCTTAAACTTTTAAAGAAATTACATATCAACTTACCTATTGTTGAAGCTCTTTCACAGATGCCAGATTCAAGGAAGTTTTTAAAACAACTCTTGACGAACAAGCTCAAATTAGACGAGGAACCACATGTGGAATTAAACGCAGTATGCTAAACAATGCTATAGAATAGACTACCAAGAAAGTTAAAAGACCCAGGGAGTTTTACAATTCCATGTTTAATTGGTAGACTAACTATTGATAATGCGTTAGCTGATTTAGGGGCAAGTATAAATGTCATGCCTTATAAAATGTTTAAGAACTAGGTCTAGGGAAGCCCAAACAAATTAAGATGAGCATTCAATTAGCTGATAAAACTGTTAGAATTCCTAGGGGTATTATCGAAGATGTTCTTGTAAAAATAGATAAATTCGTTTTCCCAGTAGACTTTGTCGTTTTAGACATGGATGAGGATAATTCAATTCCCTTGATTTTAGGAAGACCCTTTTTAGCAACTGCTAGAACAAAAATTGATGTTGTACAGGAGAACTCATACTTTGTGTAGGTAACGAATCGATCAGTTTGCAAGCTCTTGAATCGGCTAGGACAACAATTGATGAATGTAAGAAAGTAAAATCAGTTGATAACCAGGTTGTTCAATCTTCACCGCAGGAAACACTACAAGGTAACAAACCTGAGCTGAATCATGGACCCCATGCCAACAAAGAAGAATTACATAAGGCACGAGGCTTTAGGGTCAACAAACTAAAAGAGTGGAAAACACAATTCAAAGAAGAACCAGAACCACACGAAGTAAAGCTAAAGGAGCCCCCAGAAGAGCTTATAGGGACATCAAACCACTTCAAAATAGGAGACCAGGTACTGTTAGATAAACCAGATCCTTACATCACCACACCAGACCTGAACACGAATAAGGAAATCCCTCTTGAGGTACGTAATATCTACCCATATGGCACAGTCAAGGTAAACAATTCAATATTCGGCACTCTTAAGGTAAACGCCTCCCGACTCAAACTTAATAATAGAAATGAAAGCATGAGGGAAGATATTCAAACTTTTAAACAACCCTGATTTTTTCTAGATACGAGAAAAGTCTAGCTTAAGACTATAAACGAGTGCTTCTCAGGAGGCAACCCAAGTATTAACCCAATTTACTTTCACATTTTTTTATTTTTATTTTCTTTTCCTTTCTTCTTTCAGAACACCTAGTTGTAAACTAACAAAAAACGTAGATTCCCAGACCATACGACCTTGCACACGGCCGTAGCCGTGGCCGTGTGTACCTCAAGAATCTTTGTACCAACATGGCAGAGGTAGTACGAATCAGACTCAACTAATTTTTAAAGTTTATGGACCCAACCGCTCCAACACGGGCACCGACAAAAGCCCACGGCCGTGCGACGCGACCGTGGTCGACACTAACTTCTTAGAAATGGCCGTGGCAATCTGTAAAACGGGTGTGGGTGAGCCAACACACCTAAACACATGACCGTGCAAAGTGGTTGTGTGAATCAACACGCCCTCGGCCCACGAGCGTATGAAGGTACTAGAATTGAAACTCTATGTAAACCCAACCCCCTCCCCATTCTTCTCATCTACTTCCCACCTCTTTTCTTCTTCCTTTTTCACATATTTCCCCCTCTCCATAACAAGTTTCTATACTCTTGAGCTACACCAAAAGCATGTCGAAAAAATGGCGGAATTGAAGCACGGCCTTCTCAAGGGGGACCGATCTACATAAGTTCATGCCGGCCGCTTCAATCATCCGAAAAGCCAAGAACATTTGAGGCCATTTAGTTTTTATTTTGTTTTTCTCTTTTTCTTCAATTTCCTTATGTTTACTTCTTTTCTGCTTAATTTAGTTTAACTTATTTTAGTTTCTTAATGACAGGTTCAAAAGGCTGCTTAGGAATCACGCCACTTCTGCCACCGCCAGCACCTCCGCAGCCTTAGAGGTCACACCCACCTCGCGAACCATCCAACAATAAGGACCCTTCAGTTCATCCATCTTTTCTTTTAGATTTCATTTCTGTTCTGTCATTTTTCTCTTTATCCTTCTTGTCTTTAATTATATATTTAGTTTACTTTAAAGGTGTCTTAATAATTCCTGGCTAATTTTCCGTGAGCTACCCAATTTCTTCATCTAGCACAGGATCATCATCCAGACCGACTCCTCTAACTTATCTTTCACCTCCAATCCAAGGATGTCATCCATAATCCAGGAAGTTTCACTTTTCCCCATATCTTATGATTCTATTATCATTATGTTATTATCTATCTTTGTACATTGAGGGCAATGTACATCTTAAGTGTGGGGGGGTGAATAGTTATTTCGAGAAAAAAGTGCCTAAGTTTCTGCATTATTCTCAAACTCCTGAATTATATCTTGTTCTTAAGTAATTTCCTCATATTACTAATTAGGATGAAAATTCTGATGATTTATGATTTTTATTGACATGTTTTTGAGTAAGTCAAAGTTAATTGTGCATTGATGATTGAAATTTTAAGATACTAGAGAATCAAGCATGATAAGTCTATTTTTCAAAAAATTAAAATTTTTTGGGTTGTCTACCTGAATCTAAATGTTATCCTGAAATTTGAAATTTACAAGGTTGACATCAAAACACCCATAATTTTTGTGAGATTTTGAGCCTTATAGAGCATATATTCCTTTTCTTGCTCAGTTTATTGATTATGAGTGTGTCAACATTGAACTGTTATTCTAGAACTTGCCTTGATTATACATGTTGAGACCACAGTTATGATTTGATATGCAGAGATGATAAAGGCACCTGAGATTTAACCCACTTACTCCATAAAAAGTCTACATTCATAATTAACCCCTAGTGAGCCCCTTTGATCCTAATAAACCCTTTTTATTGACTCACCCTCTAATATTAACCCAATACCCTTTGTTTTTGTTATCACCATTCCTTTTTTACTACCCTTATATCGAGATTTGATTTGATCTGTTGCCTAGCTATGATCTTTATTAATAGATTCATTCCTTATTATGTGATTTTTGATGTGTTGAGAAAAAAAAGTAGTATATTCAGTATTAGTATTATGAAAAGTGAGCTTATACAGTTAAAGTCTAATTATCAAAAGAAAAAGCTCGTATTATTAGTATTATTAATTTTCAATTGATGTTATTATTTAGGATTAGTTCATTTTTCTAGATAGGTAACTTGTCAACTTAATCTCGATTCTAACCTTCTAATCTAGCCTTTACCCATACCCTTAACCGAAGCCCTGTTACAACGCTGTTAAAGACCTTTTGATCTGTTTATCATCTCATTTTACAGTGGTGGAGATTTTATTTTCATGCAAGCCTATGGGATTAACTTTTTAGGTTCGACTTATTAGTGCTCTTTTACTAAACCTTAAACACTTTGAGTGATTTGAGTGAATCTTTAGTAAGGATGTCAATCCTTGTCGGTTTTGAATTAAAGGTAATTATTTAGATAGGGGGAGACACCTACGTTTTCGTGCTACAAATGTATGACTTTGACTGTTTGAATCTTTAGGACTCTTTAAGTTAAATTATCCATGTATAAATTATCTATGAATTATGATGAGACATTGTTGATAGGAATTATGAATTATGGAAAGTTCGTTTTAATTGTAAGTTGAGAATTTTGCTTGAGGACAAGCAAAAGCTTAAGTGTGAGGGTACTTGATAAACCTTAAAGGTAACATATTTTAATCCCACATTTAGTATGTTTTTGGATGATTTATCCCTTGATTTATGTAAAAAGGTGCTCTTAATCCTTTCTTTTCATGTCTTATACACAGGAAAGCACCCGAGGATGAAAAGAACAAGAAACGGGCTTAAAGTGGACCAAATTGGGCCAAAGAGAAAATCGACACGGCCTGGACTTAAGCCCACACGGTCGTGCCACGTCAATCTACTAGAACACGGCCTAATCTCGATTCACACAGCCGTGCCTCATTAAAGAAATCCGAGCACAGCCTGGCCACGATCCACACGGGCGTGTGCCATGGCCGTGTCCCTGTCGTAGGAAAGAGTAATTTCATTCGGATTTGGATACTTAGGGGCGAAGAAACATATTTCGAAAGCCTATATAAGCCCCTAAGTGTTACTAGAAGGAGGGGGGGTTAGCTAGGCCTAGGAGCCGAGCCAAGAAGGCCAGATCTATGGGAATCACTCGAAGATAGCCATTTGATCCATCTCCAGAAGGCGAAATTCTACTCAAGACGGTGGATCTCTCCTTAAATTCCTTCAGGGAGTTTTAGGGATTTCTTATGTTTTGTTTTATCTTTTCTTCTGAGATGTTTTCTTCTATTGTTATGAACTAAACCCTTCAGATACCTGAAGGGGATGAAGCCTAAGACGAATCTTGTTATCATTTGCTGAACTATATGATAAATATTTGACTTGTTCTTAATTATGTGTTCTTAATTCTTGTGTTGATATTTCCAGGATATTGATTCAAGTGTGATGTGCTTAGGTGGTGGAGCAAAACTCCCTGCTTAAGAGTAGATCTAGCATAATTAAGCGGAGTTGATCGCACGCCTAGAATAGGGTGATGAGCTTTTGCCAGATTAGGGTGAAACCTAATATGGGAGTCCATAGATCGAGTTAATGCTATTCTAGGGGTTTTAATTAGAAAGAGATTTCAATTAATCAACCTAGGGTTAGACGTTATTTGCTTGGAGAGAGGGTTTAATATAAATTAAGGAATCTTACGGAGCAAGTGAAATGAATAAATCGTCTGGTTCAAAGTTAGAAAATAAGTGAAGTCCATGTGGATTCTTCCTAAGGGTATCGTCTTAATCAACTGGTTTTTCTTCCAATTTGTTTTTCCCAAATTCTTTCTTTTTGTCTTTGCGTCTTTACTTTAATTGATAGTTAAATTTAGATTAGAGAAACATTCACTTAATTCTTAGGCTAAATAATAGAAAGAGAGTTAGTATTAGTACTTTTGGTTCCCTTGGGATTCAATATTCCGGTCTTGCCTTAAAATCATTGTCATAGTTAGTTTCCAAGTTCGATCATTCTCATTATAAATTTTAAAGCTCTAATTTTGACGATCACTTAATATTTGTTCTATATAATTGAGCTTATATATTTAAATCCTAAATGTTGAAAAAGAAGCTTATGTTAGAGTATTATGATTCTTATTATTAGTTTTCAATTAATGTAATTATTTAAGATTAGTTCATTTTTTTAGTTATGTAATTTATTAGGTCAATCTCGATTCCAACCTTCTAATTTAGCCTTTATCCATACCCTTAACCTAAACCCCGTTACAACCCTGTCTAAGACATTTTGATTTGTGTATCATCTCATTTTACAGTGGTGGAGATTTGAATTTTAGGCAAGCCTATGGGATTAACTTTTTATGTTCGACTTTTGAGTGCTTAATTTTGAACCGTAAACACTTTGAGTGATTTGAGTGAATCTTTTGTGAGGATGTCAATCTTTGTCGGTTTTGAATTAAAGGTAATTATTTAGATAAAAGGAGACACCTATGTTTTTGTGATACAAATGTATGACTTATATTGTTTGAATCTTTAGGACTCTTTGAGTTGAATTATCCATGTATAAATTATCTTTGAATTATGATAAAACAAGATTGATGAATATTATGAATCAAGGAAAATTCGTTTTAATTGTAAGTTGAGAATTTTGCTTGAGGACAAGCAAAAGCATAAGTGTGGGGGCATGTGATACACCGTAAAAGTAACATATTTTAATCCCACATTTAGCATACTTTTGGATGATTTATCCTTTGATTTATGTAAAAGGTGCTCTTAATCCTTTCTTTTCATGTCTTATAATTAGGAAAGCACCCGAGGATAGAAAGAACAAGAAACGGGCCTAAAACTGACCAAATTGGGCCAAAAAGGAAATCGACACAGCTTGGACTTAAGCCTACACGGCCGTGCCTCATTGAGCAACTAGAACACGGCCTGACCCCGGTTCACACGGCCCTACCTCATTAAAAAAATTCGAACACGGCTAGCCACGATCCACCCGGGCGTGTGCCATGGTCGTGTCCCTGTTGTAGAGAAGAGCAATTCTATTCGGATTTGGATACTTAGGGGTAAAGAAACCTATTTCAAAATCCTATATAAACCCCCTAAGTATAACTTTAAAGAGAGCGGTTAGCTAGGCCAAGGAGCCGAGCCGAAAAGGTCAGATTTGTGGGAAACACTCGAAGATAGCCAATTGATCCATCTCAAGAAGCCAGAATTCTACTCAAGATGGCGGATCTCTTCTTCAATTCCTTCAAGGGGTTTTAGGGATTTCTTATGTTTTGTTTTATCTTTTCTTCTGAGATATTTTATTTTACAGTTATGAACTAAACCCTTTAGATACTTGAAGGGGATGAAACCTAAGACGGATCTTGTTATTGTTTTCTGAACTATATGATAAATACTTGATTTGTTCTTAATTATGTGTTCTTAATTCTTGTGTTAATATTTCTGGGATATTAATTCAAGTATGATGTGCTTAGGTGGAGGAGCAAAAGTCCTTGCTTAAGAGTAGATCTAGCATAATTAAGCGGAGTTGATCACACGCCTAGAGATAGGGTGACGAGATTTTGCTGGATTAGGGTGAAACCTAATATGGGAGTGCATAGATCGAGTTAATGCGATTCTAAGGGTTTTAATTAGAAAGAGATTTCAATTAATCAACCTAGGGTTAGACGTTATTCGACTCGAGAGAGGGTTTAATATAAATTAGGGAATCTTACGGATCAAGTCAAGTGAATACATTGTTTGGTTCAGTGTTAGATAACAAGTGAAGTCTAGGTGGATTATTCCTAAGGGTGTCGTCTTAATCATCTGAGTTTTTCCCAACAATATTTCCCCAATTCATTCTTTTTGTCTTTACATCTTTAGCTTAGTAGTTAATTAAAATTAGATTAAACAAACAACTTCACTTATTTTAGGCTAGATAATAAAAAGAAAGTTAGTATTAGTACTTTTAGTTCCTTTGGGTTCGACAATCCGATCTTGCCTAAGCTATACTACTGTTCGGTAGGTGCACTTACCTCAAGTCATTGTCAGAGTTAGTTTCTAGGTTCGATCATTCTCTTTTTATAAATTTTAAGATTCGACAACCATGATCACTCGTGTAAGTCGTGGCCAGGCCGTGTTTGAACCGGTTGAATGGGGCACGGCCGTGTGAATTGGGCCCAGGCCGTGTGGATTTCGTGATATGGCCCATTTACTTCATTTTGGGCCCGTTTTCTGTTCTTTTCATCATTGGGTGCTCTCCTGGGTATAAGACATGAAAACAAAGGATTAAGAGCACCAAATTACATAATTCGAGGCTTAAATCATCCAAAAGCATGCTAAATGTGGGTCTAAAATATGTTACTTTTATCAAATACCCCCACACTTAAGCTTTTGCTTGTCCTCAAGCAAAATTCTCAACTTACAATTAAAACGAACTTCCTTGATTCATAATATTCATCAATAATTTTTTGTCATAATTCAAAGATAATTCATACATTGATCATTTAACTGAAAGGGTCCTAAAGATTCAAACAAAGGGTCCTAAAGATTCAAACAATCAAAGTCATACTTTTATAGCCCGAAAACATAGGTGTTTCCTTTCTTCTAAATAATTACCCCTGATTAAAAATTGACAAGAACTGACATCCTTACTAAAGATTCACTCAAATCACTCGAGGTGTTTAAGGTTCAAGAAAAAGCACTCATAAGTCAAACATGAAAAGTTAATCCCATAAGCTTGCATGAAAATCAAATCTCCACCACTATAATATGAGATGATAAACAAATCAAAAGGTCTTTAATAGGGTTGTAATGGGGCTTTGGTTAAAGGTGTGGATAAAGGCTAAATTAGAGGGTTAGAATCGAGATTGACTTGACAAATTACCTAATTAGAAACAACGAACTGATAATGAATAATTATATTAACTTGAAACTAATAAAACGAGCTTCTTTTTCAAGATTTGGAATTTACATGTATAAGCTCATAGAACTAATAATGAATATACTTCGAAATTTTCTTCTTCTTTTGTTTTTTTTTTTTTAAAAAATTAAGAACAAATCAAGTAATTCTAGAAAAGAAATTTTACAACTGAAATATAGAACATAGTTAGGCAACTGCTCAATAACAAATCTCGACAAAAAGGGAGTCAAGGAATGGTGATAACAAATACAAAGGGTTTTAGGTTAATATTAGGTGGTGAGTCAATAAAAAGGGTTGTTAGGATCAAAGGGGTTCACTAGGGGTTAATTATGAGGGTAGGCTTTTAGTGGAGTAAGTGAGTTAAATCCTAAGTGCCTTTATCATCTCTGTATACCAAATCAAAGGTGTGGTCTCGACATGTATAATCGATGCAAGTTCTAGGATAACAAATCAATGTTGACACACTCATAATCAAAAAATGAGAACGAAAAAGAATATATTCTCTATAAGGCTCAAAGTCTCACAAAAATTATGGGTATTTGATATCAACTTCGTAAATTTCAAACTTCAAGGTAACATTCAGATTCAGGTAGACAACCTAAAAATTTTTAATTCTGAAAAATAGACTTATCATGCTTGATTCTCTAGTATTCTTCAAATTTAATCATCAATGCACAATTATCAATGACTTAATCTAAAACATATAAATAAAAATCATCAATCAAAAGAAATTTCATTCCAATCACAATATGAGAAAATTACTTTAAGACAAGATATCATTCAGGGATTTTCAGATAATACTATAATTAACCCCCACACCTAAGATGTACATTGCCCTCAATGTACAAAGGCAGATAATAGTATTTAGTAAGAAAATCAAAAGAGAGGGAGGGGTGAAACTTCCTGAATGTGGATGGTTTCCTTGAGTTGGGAGTCCCAAGGTGTGGTGGCTGTTTTCGAGCTCTGCGTTTAGATGAAGAAATTGGGAGCTCGTAGAGAATTAGCCAGGAATTATTAAGACATATTTAAAATAAACTAAATATATAATTAAAATAAGAAAGATAAAGAGAAAGAAAATATAAACGTAAGTAAAATTAAAATGAAAGATGAATGGACCGAAGAGTCCTTATTGTTAGATGGTTCGCGAGGTGGGTGTGACCTCTAAGGCTGCGGAGGTGGTGGTCGTGGTTCCCAAGGTGTGATTCCCTAGCAGCCTTTAGAACCTGGCACTAAGAAACTAAAATAAAATGAACTAAATTAAGCATAAGATAGTCAAAGAGAAGGAAAATAAAGAAAACGAGAAAATGAAATTATGAATTAAATGGTCTCAAAGACCCTTGGCTTGTCGAGTTGATGAAGCGGCCGACATGAACTTATGTAGATCGGTCCCACAGGGAGACTATGTTTAGATTCCACCGTTTCTTCGATATGGCCAAGAGATTGAGAAGAATGCTATGAAGACAAAGAATGTTGAAAATGGAGGGTGTAGAAGGATGTAAGGGAGGAAAAAGGGTGAGAAATAGGTGAGAAGAGGGGGGCATGGGTGGTTTAAATAGAATTCCCAAGTCAGGTATATTCACACGCCCGTGGCTCGTGGGCATGGCATCTCGCACGGCCATATCGCACGGCCGTGGTGGGCTTCGTTCGTTTCTCCCACGCCCATACTCATGTTGCCACGCCCGTGTGTGATCAAACAGTGTCGACCACGGCCGCATCGCACGGCCGTGGGGTTTTTTCGGTGCCCGTGGGGTGGCGGTTAGAGTCTGTGACTCTGAAAATTGATTTTCTCTGACTCATATCATCTCTGCAATGTCAGTACCGTGATTCACTACATCCACATGGCCACGACCGTGTGCAAGGCCGTGTGGCTTGGAATTCTGTATTTTTGGTTAGTTTATAGTTAGGTGCTGAAAGGGAAAGAAAAATAAAATAACATAAGATAAAATAAAATGGAAAGGTTAATGGTGTTAGTACTCAAGTTGCCTCCTGAGAAGCGCTCGTTTATAGACTTAAGCCAGACTCTCCTCTCATTTGTATATTCATGGTGGTTTGAGGAGTTGAATATATTCTCTCATACTATCAATTCCACGATAAATTTTGAGTCGAGTGGTGTTTACCTTAAAAGTGCCGAATTCAGAATGAGTTACCTCGACTGTTCCGTCTGGGAAGACATTACATACCTCAAGAGGGATTTCTTGTTCTGTGTTCAAGTCTGATGTGGTGATTCTAGGGTCTCCCTTATTTAACAATACATGGTCTCCTATTTTGAAGTGATGAGATGTCCCTATGAGCTCTTTTTGGGGCTCACTCGGTTTTACTTTGTGTAGTTGTGATTTCTCTTTAAAGTGTGTCTTCCACTCGTCTAGTTCGTCGACCTTAAGGCTTCGCTCCTCATAAAATTCTTCTTTATTGGCGCTACGTCTATGATCCGACTCATTTTTATGGTTTTGTGGTGTTTCTTGAAAAGAAGGTTTAGCGGAAAGTTTTTCAATAGAATTTACCTTCTTACCCTTGTCACTTGATGTCCTAGCTGAGTCGAGAGCTTGTAGACTGATTGCTTCATCACCTACACAAAGTATGAGTTTACCTGCACTGACATCAATTTTAGTCCTGGCTGTTGCCAAAAAGGGCCTTCCTAAAATTAAGGGGATACTATTGTCCTCATCCATGTCTAAAACGACAAAGTCTACTGGGAATACGAATTTATCAATTTTTACTAGTACAACTTCAATTATACCCCTAGGAACTCTAATAGTTTTATCAGCTAATTGAATGCTCATCCTAGTTTGTTCGGGTTTCCCTAGACCTAGTTGTTTAAACAATTTGTAAGGCATGACATTTATGCTTGCCCCTAAATAAACTAACGTATTATTAATAGATAAATTACCAATTAAGCATGGAATTGTAAAACTCCCTGGATCTTTTAATTTCTATGGTAGTTTATTTTGCAACATTGCTGAGCACACTGCGTTCAGTTCCACATGCGATTCCTCGTCTATCTTCCGCTTATTTGTCAATAGTTTCTTTAAGAATTTCCTGGAATCTGGCATCTGCGAAAGAGCTTCAAGTAACGGCAAGTTAATATGTAATTTCTTTAAAAGTTTAAGAAACTTACCGAACTGTTCCTCTTTATCGTCTTTTGTTATTGCTTGGGGATATGGTATGCAAGGTTTGTACTCCTTGATTATTGGTTTTGGGCTTATTATTGACCTTAATCATATCTTCTTCTACCGTATTCTTCTTCTCTAAGTTAGGCTTGTCTAACCCTTCACTATGTTGAGCGGTTATGGCTTGAACTTGCTCCCTTGGGTTAGTCACGATGTTGCTCTTTAGTCTTCCTTGTGGTCTCTTAGAGAGCTGCTTAGCAAGTTTCCCGAATTGGTCCTTGAACTCCTGTGACAATGCTTCAAGTTTTGTTTCTACCTTCTAGAAATGTGTTTCTGAGGCTGCTATGAAGTTTGTCAGCACCTCTTCAAGGTTCAGCTTCTTTTCCTATGGGTAAGGCTGTTGCTGAAAGTTTTGGGATGGTTACTGCCTTTGATTTCTTTGACCACCCTATGAGAAATTGGGGTGGTTCTTCCAACATGGATTATAAGTATTACTATAAGGGTTATTGTTAGATCGAAAATTATTACCCATATAGTTCATTTGATCGCTCTCCATGCCCTGTCCGTAGGGTGGGTACTCAGGATTCGCAACGCCTTCACTTGTCTCGCACTGCATCACTGGATGTGCCTGTGAAGAACCATAGAAACTATCAAATTTTTCATGTAACAATTCTACCTGACTTGATAGCGCGGTCACTGCATCAATGTTGAAAACTCCGGCTCTTTGGCTGGCCTTGTCCTTGTAACTTGCCACTGATAGTTATTCAGTGACATCTCCTCTATAAATTAATAGGCTGCTTCAGGAGTTTTGTTGTTCAGGGTTCCACCGGCGGCTGAATTGATTAATTGCCTTGTTGAAGGGTTTACACCGTTGTAAAAAGTTTAGACCTGTAACCACAAAGGTAATCCATTGTGTGGGCACCTCCTTGGCAAGTCTTTGTATCTCCCCCATGCATTGTATAGTGTCTCTAAGTCCCCATCTGCACAAAAGAAGAGATATCATTCTTCAATTTGGCCATTTTGGCCGGTGGAAAATATTTTAATAAAAATTTTTTGGTCATTTGACAAAAGAAGTGATTGATCTTCGTGGAAGAGAATGTAACCACTGTTTGGCTTTATTCCTCAGAGAAAAGGGAAATAACCAGAGACAGATGGCATCATCAGAAACGCCATTTATTTTGAAGGTATCACAGAATTATAGAAAATTTGCTAAGTGTGTGTTAGGATTCTCATCCTGCAAACCATCAAACTGAACAAACTGTTGTATCATTTGTATCAGTTCAAAATTATTTGCAGCAATAGTAGGCCTAACAATACTCGATTCAGTTCCTGTTAAACTTGGTTTAGTATAATCATACATAGTATGTGGAGCATGATGTTCGGCCATCTCTGGAGGTGGCGGATTATTTTCAGCCATCTCTTCTGTAGTATTTATTTTGGTTTCTTGCTCTTCTTCTATGTAGTTTAAGCTTCGCCTTATTTCTCTGTGATTTCTACGAATGGTACCTTCAATATCACTGTCGTAAAGCAAGGGTCCTGTCGGGTTCCTTCTAGTCATAAACTAGACGTACCTGAAAGGAACAAAAGAAAGAAAGAAAATTTAGAAAATAAAAAAATAAAATTTATTTGAAAAAATGAAATAAAAAATGGCTAAAGTAATAAAAATTAAGTGTTCTTAATATTTCAGTTCCCCGGCAACGGGGCGAAAAACTTGATCGTTGTTTTTGCGATGTCAAAGTCCTAAAATCTATAAAATGAATGATCAAACCTGGAAACTAACTATGACAATGATTTGAGGCAAGCGTACCTATCGAACAGTAGTATAGTTAAGGCAAGACCAGAATGTCGAACCCAAAGGAACCAAAAGTACTAATACTAACTCTCTTTTTATTATCTAGCCTAAGAATTAAAGTGAATTTTATCTAATCTAAAATTAACTAACAACTAAACTAAAGACTCTAAGACAAAGAAGAATGAATTTGGAAAAATAACTTGGAAGAAAAACCAATTGACTAAGACGACACCCAAGGAAGAATCCACTTAGACTTCACTTGTTATCTAACTCTGAACCAGACGATTTATTCATTTGACTTGATATGTAAGATTCCCTAAGTTATATTAATCCCTCTCTCGAGGCGACCAACATCTAACCCTAGGTTGATTAATTGATATCTCTTTCTAATTAAAACCACTAGAATTGCATTAACTCGATCTATGGACTCCCATATCAGGTTTCACCCTAATCTAGCAAAATCTCGTCACCCTATCTCTAGGCGCGCGATCAACTCCGCTTAATTATGCTAGATCTACTCTTAGGCAGGGACTTTTGCTCCTCCACCTAAGCACATCATACTTGAATTAATATCCCGGAAATATCAACACAAGAATTAAGAACACATAATTAAGAACAAGTCAAATATTTATCATATAGTTTAGCAAACGATAACAAGATTCATTTTAGGTTTCATCCCCCTCAGGTATCTGAAGGTTTAGTTCATAACAATAAAAGAAAACATCTCAAAAGAAAAGATAAAACAAAACATAAGAAATCCCTAAAACCCGCTGAAGGAATTGAAGGAGAGATCATCCGTCTTGAGTATAACTCCGGCTTCTTGAGATGGATCAACTGGCTATCTTTGAGTAAGTTCCCACAACTCTGCCTCTTTTGGCCTAGCTAGACACCCCCTGACTAAAGCCCTCGGTTCCCTCTTTTCTGGTCATGCTTAGGGTGTTTATATAGGCTGCAGAATATGTTTCTTCGCCCCTAAGTATCCAAATCCTAGTGAAACTCTTCTTTCCTGCGACAGGGACACGCCCATGGCACACGCTCGTATAAGTCATGGCCAGGCTATTTTTGAACCTGTTGAATGGGGCACGGTCGTGTGAATTAGGCACAGGCAGTGTGGATTTCGTGATATGGCCCATTTACTCTATTTTGGGCCTGTTTTCCTTTCTTTTCGTCATTGGGTCCTCTCCTGGGTATAAAACATGAAAACAAAGGATTAAGAGCACCAAATTAGATAATTCGAGGCTTAAATAATCCAAAATCATGCTAAATGTGGGTCTAAAATATGTTACTTTTACGGTTTATCACTTGCCCGTTTAACCGTAAGGAATCTAGTAGGATACTCAGAAAGCTCAGAATAGTCGTACAATGCCAACGTCCCAGACGAGGTCTTATATGCACTCGAATATCGATGCCACTGTCCCAGACAGGGTCTTACATGTAAAGATCATATCGATGCCAACGTCCCAGACGTGGTCTTACACGTAAAGCTCATATCGATGCCTACGTCCCAGACGAGGACTTACACGAAATTAAAAATCAACGCCAACGTCCCAGACGTGGTCTTACATGATAAAAACAGAACAAATACCTATGTCATGACATAGCTAATCCTATCTATTCCTAGGTTCGTATGGGACTTCTCAGGCATTGTCACTAAGTAATCCTTATCTCGGAATTCATGAACAGATCATATAATAACTATTCATCGTTAACAATAGTCATATGAACATACATAATTCCATACGAATACGTTTATTTACATAATGACTTACCTCGGATTCGATTTAACGAAAATGGAAACAGCTACTCAGTTACTTTCGCTTTCCCGCGATCTATGTCTGTTTTCTTCGGTTCTTGATCTATACATATTCAGAATTAACCCTTTTATCCACTAATTCATTCAATTCAATCCAAGGACACATATTTAGGGCTATTTATAAATTAACCCTCACATTTGCACAATTTATCAATTTAGTCCACTTTTCTCAAAACATCAAATTCACAAAATCATCACACATCCAAGCTTAGCCGAATGCATATATATATATCATACAAGCCCATATTTTCCCTCAAATTTGCAATTTAGTCCTTCAAGTTACTATTTTATCAATTTAGCCCTAATTAGCTAAATTCATCAAAAATTCAAGAACAAAGTATGTTCATCTAGCTCAAATCTTTCATTTAACACCATAAATCATCACAAAACTCAACATATCATCAATGGCACATCTCATGAACAACATCAATTCATCAAATTGAGACATGGGCTTGATAGTAGACTAAGCAACAATCTCAAAATCATAAAAATCATCAAAATCCAAAGCAAAAACATACCTTAATTTTGCATATATAAAGCCGAATATCCTAGTAAATTTCTCTTCTTTTTTTTCTTTCTTCAATTTCGGCACCTAAGTAAGATGATAGCATTCATATTTTCTTTTGTTTATTATAAAACAAACATATTATTATTCATTTTACTAAATTAACCTTTTATAAACATAAAAGATAAATATAATTCAATGTCATTTTTGTCCATTAACAAACCACTAATTTATAAATGGCTTAATTTCCATATAAGGCCTACACGTTTACAATGCCACAACACATTGATACCTTAACAAATAGCATACTAAGTTTGCATTTGATGCAATTCAATCCTTTAATCAAATTAAACACATAAACAGACAAATTATCATACGAAAATTTACCACATGCTTAATCACTTATCAAAGATGCATAAAATAATATTAAAATATTATACGGACTTGGATTTGTGGTCCCGAAACCACTATTCTGGTTAAGGTATAAACCGGACTATTGCACTATTTATTTCATGCAAACTTACTAAGCTTTATGCTTACCCCTCTCTTTTCCATTTCTTATAGTATTGCCAAGCTAGCTCAGGGATCGAAGGAAGTCAAAGGCTTGATCACACTATCAATTGGAGCATTTCGTATAGTTAGTGTAACAGCCCAATTTTAGGGCTAGTCGGAACAGTGGTCTCAGGACCACTAATCTGAGGTTGAGAAAAATTATTTTTAATAATATTTTATGTGTTATAACATGTTTACACTGATGCATAAAAATTTTGATGCTTTAATTTTAGCGATTGTAAGCTTAATTGCGAAAAAGGACTAAATCGCATAAAGTGCGAAAGTTTCAAATTACAAGTTAGAGGTGTCAAATAGTTATAGAATATAAAATGGAGGTCCTTAAAGTGCAATTATGACTTCCTAAAGGTGATGGCCGGCCAAGGGGGACAAGAGAATTAAAATTTGACAAGGGTTGGTGACATTAGTTGACTAAATGAATAAAACAAGATAAAATAAATAAAGGCTATCATATTTTCATTTTCTTTTCTTCTCCCACCGAAAATATCAGCAAGCTTAAGGGTTTGAAAGCTTGAAAATTTCAACTACATCACATCCTTGCAAGTAAGTCCTTTTGATGATTATTTTTGATGATTTTTTTACTTTTGGAGTCCCCAAAGCTTAAGCTAGCTAATGAGGGGACTAATTTGTTAAATGGTTAAAAGTTTAGGGACTTTCCATAAGAGAGTTTATGTTGTTAGCTGAGTTTTATGGAAGAAAATGAATGTTAGTGAGATGAGAAACAACTTTTGTGAAAGGTGTTAGCATGAAAACACCTAAATAGGACTTGAATGCAAATATTGAAATTGTGTAATAAATCCATGAAATAATTGGAATTATGAGTAGTTGTAAGAGTAATAAATGTTCAACTAGGCTTGTTTAATGATAAAATGTGATGAAAAATGATTTACAAGCCTAGGGGAAAAATCTTAATTTTGCCATAGTATAAGGGCAAAACGGTCATTTTTGCCTACGTAGAGATTATGATGTATTGTGATCATAAAATGATTGAATGAGTGAATTTTTTTTGTTATATATCAAGAAGAGCGTGGAGTTAACCTTGACTGGGGAAAAGGCAAGGTTTCGAATTAAACCTCAAATTAACGCATTTTGCACTGAGGTAAGTTTATGTGTAAACGGTGTATCTTAAATACACACGTTGTTGTTTACTGGAGTATTGTGTGATTGAGGTCACTCATGTTTTAAATGAATTGGACTTGGTAGGATATGAATGTTGAAATAGATATGTAAGTGTAGAATATTATCCGTAATAAATAATGATGGTCCGTATGCGATACCATCATTTATGCTATCAATTGGTGGACTATGTGTGATACCACCTTAATACTTATTTACGATGGGCTGTGTGTGATACCATCGTTTATGTTATCAATTGGTGGGCTATATGCGTTACCACCATAAATATTCTTATTGGTGGGCTATGTGTGTTACCACCCTGTTTAAGACAAATGGTGGACTAAGTGCAAAACCACCGAGGGCTTGATATTTCTAAGAGTGACTTATAGTGAAATTGTGCTGTGTTGTTATATGTGGCCTTGTGGTGATATGTGCAGGGATGTATGTTAAATAATAAGAGCATTTGGTTCTGATATGGTTGGAATGTGGTAAGAAAGAATGAGTAAGCATGATATTGGATTGTTGGATGCTTTTATTTATTGTGAAATGCTATTTATTGATTAGCACATATTATGATGTTTATTGTTTACATGTAAGCTTACTAAGCTTTAAAGCTTACTCCCTTTCTTTTTCCCTTATTTTATAGAGTCAAAGAGCTGGGTCGGGTTACGAAGATTATATATTGAATTAGCATTTTGAATATGGCATGTATAAAGGCTAGACTTGGTGAAATGTTTGTTATTTTGGCCAAGTGTGTATTGGCTCCTTATAGATGAATTCTTTTGTACATAGCCATAGTTAATGGCTCAATACTATTAATCAATGAAAAGATGAGGTTATTCATGATTGTGTAGGGTGTATGATTGGGTTGTTTGGTTATGATTATGTATGCAAGCTTTGATGGTAGAAGAGGAATTAAACTTGAGTGAATTAGGGCGATGAAAGAGCTTGGCAAATAGCCTTGTTCCTGTCCACATGGGTAGACACACGAGCGTTTGCCTAGGCCATGTGTGACACACGATCAGTCCCATGGGTGTGTGACCAGGCCTGTGTCCCTTGCATCTTAGCTTTACAAGTCTGTAAGCTTTGTAGTAAACACACGGGTAGACACACGGCCGTGTGTCTCAGCCGTGTGGGAGGCACAGCCATAGATATGGGTGTGTCCCTAGGCCGTGTGAAGTCTGCACCTTGAAATTGGAATTTAATTCGACACATGATCTAAGGACACGGGTGTGTGCCTTGGCCGTGTGACCATAGTGAGATGATGATGTCATCAATAGAATGCCAACGTTTTGGCACACGGGTTGAGACATGGGCGTGTTGAAGCCGTGTGAGGGACATGGGCCAGGGACATTGGCATGTGTCCGGCCGTGTAAAATAAGTCAGTGTCGACCACGGGTGAGGGACATGGGCGTGTGTGACCACATGGCCTGCACAAACGGGCGTGTGGCCCATGTTTAGGTAAAATTTTTCTAAGTGTGTAAAAGTTTTCGATTTATTTTGAAACCTTTCGGAAGTATGTTTAGGGCCCTGTAGGCCCATTATAAGGATGTTAAATATGAGAATGGAAAAGTTTATTTTGGAATAGATTTTGATAACCCAAGGTTGTATGACCATATGAGTTAAGTACGGCAACGCCTCGTCCCCAGCTCCAGCGTAGAATACGGGTAAGGGATGTTACAGTTAGACTTATCTTTTTGAGTATGGCATGTATAGGGACTTAGTCTTTGTAAAGTGTCATATTGTTTTGGCCAAATATGTTGGCTTAGTCTAGAGATGAATTCATTTTGTATAAGGGCATAATTGATAGCTAATTTTTATTATTAATATGTGAAAATGATGATGTTTATCACGTATGTGCAAATTGCATGTTTGAGCAATTGGTATAGTTATACAAGAATAAATAGGTTGTTTGAAGTGGCTTATGATGGTGCTAGTAGAGATGGCAGAAAGGGGCTTGGTAAGTAGCCTTGTTCTTGTCCACATGGGCAGACACATGGGCGTATGTCTAGGCCGTGCGTGACACACGGTCTGCCCCATGGGCGTGTGGTTTGGCCGTGTGTCCCCCTGCTTTCTAAGTTGGCAAAACAGAATGCCCAGTAGTAACACACGGGCTGAGACACAGCCATATGTCTCAACCGTGTAGAAGACACGGTCATAGGACATGACTGTGTGCCCAGGCCATGTGAAGTCTGCACCTGAATTTAGGAATTTAATTCGCCACACGGTCTAAGGACACGGGCTTGTGCCTTGGTCGTGTGACCTTATTAGGTTGATGACGTCAGAAACAAAATGTCAAGGTTTTCACACACGGGCCAAGACACGAGCGTGTCAAGACCGTGTGAGGACACAGTCCATGGACACGGGCGTGTGTCAGGTCGTGTGAAAACCCCTGTAGGTTTGAATTGAGAAATAAATTCACATAAACTTGGGACATGGGTGTGTCCCTATATGCTTAGGCCGTGTAAGTTACACGGTCCTTCAACATGGCCATGTTATCAAGTCACACCACTTCCACACGGGCATGTGCCCTTGTTTTTAATAACATTTTCCAAGGTTTTCCAAAGAACTCGATTTGATCTCGAATCGTTTCTAGGATGTGTTTTGGGCCTTGTAGGCCTATATTAAGGATGTTAAGAGGAAGTTTGAAAATTTTTAAATTTGAACGGACTTTTATGATTTGGAATTGTATTATCCATGTGGTTAAGTTAGGGAATGCCTCGTATCTATCTCAGCGTCGGATTCGGGTAAGGGGTGTTACATTATGTACGATTATGCCAAGCCCAATTTAACTGGGGCTGAATCGAGTATTGTTAGACCTCTTATTGCTGCAAATAATTTTGAACTGAAACCTAACACTATTCAAATCATTCAACAGTTTGTTCAGTTTGATGGTTTGCAAGACGAAGACCCAAATACTCATTTGGCTAATTTCCTAGAATACTGTGACACTTTTAAATTAAATGGCATTTATGATGATGCCATTCGCCTTCGGTTGTTTCCCTTCTCGTTGAGGAACAAGGCTAAGCAGTGGTTGAACTCTCTCCCACGAGGTTCTACCACTACATGGGAACAAATGACCAAAAAATTCATATTAAAGTACTTTCCACCGGCTAAGACAGCCAAGCTGAGGAATGATATCTCTTCCTTCGTGTAATTGGATTTAGAGACTCTATATGATGTATGGGAGAGGTATAAAGATTTATTGAGAACGTGCCCTCACCATGGGTTACCTCTATAGCTACAGGTTCAAACTTTTTACAATGGTTTGAACCCCTCTTCTAGGCAACTAATTGATGCAGCTGCCGCTGGGACTCTAAATAACAAAACACCTGAAATGACATATGAGTTTATAGAGGAGATGTCACTGAATAATTATCAGTGGCAAGTCATGAGAACAAAGCCGATGAAAGTAGCTGGTGCTTTTAATGTTGATGTGGTCACCTTGTTATCAAATTAGGTAGAACTTTTGAGGAAAAAGGTTGATGGTTTATATGGTTCTACGTAGGTACATCCGGTGATGCAGTGTGATACAAATGGAGGAGGGATGAATAATCTAGAATGCCTATCATACAACCCTAGCACAGAGAACGAACAAGTCAACTATATGGGTAATAATTCTAGACCTCAGAATAATCCCTATAGTAACACTTATAATGTAGGTTGGAGGAACCATCCTAGTTTTTCGTGAGGTGGTCAAGGAAATCAAAGACAACAACCCCCTCCAGGCTTCTAATAAGAACCTTACCCTCAAGAGAAGAAGCCAAACCTTGAGGAGATGTTGGCAAAATTTATTTCAGTGTCAGAGACACGTGTCCAAAACATCGAAACAGCACTCAAAAATCAACAAGCATTGATTCAAGGACTTGAGAATCGAATCGGTCAATTGGCAAAGATGATTTTAGAACGATCACAAGGTAGCTTGCCAAGTAACACCGAAACTAACCCAAGAGAGTAGCTTCATGCAATTACTGTTCGAGATGAAGAAGGGTTGCTAAATCTGAATCTGAACTAAGGTAAGAAACTGTGGTAAACAATGGTAAGGTTAAGGTAAGCCACAATGAGAAAAAACCGGTAAGTGAGGAGTATAATCCTCGTGTACCATATCCAGATGCGACAAGGAAATACCACACAAACGAACAATTTGGTAAATTCATTAAACTTTTGAAAAAGTTACATATTAACTTACCATTTATTGAAGCTCTCTCGTAGATGCCCAATTCAACAAAATTTTTAAAAGTGCTTTTGGCAAACAAATAGAAGTTGGATGATTCATTGCACGTAGAGGTAAGTGTAGTTTACTCGGCTATCTTATAGAATAAACTACCCCATAAGTTGAAAGAACCAGGGAGTTTTACTATTCCTTGCACAATTGGTAGTTTAAGTGTTAACAATGCTTTAGTTGATTTAGGGGCGAGTATAAATGTCATGCCCTATAAAATGTTTAAACAACTAGGTCTTTGGAAACCCAAACAAACTAGAATGAGCATTCAATTGGCAGATAAAACTATTAGATTTCCAGGGGTATTGTTGAAGACGTGCTTGTTAAATTTGATAAATTTATATTCCCAGTTGACTTTGTTGTTCTAGACATGGATGAGGATAGTGGCGCACCTTTAATTTTAGGACAACCCTTTTTAGCAATAGCTAGAACTATCATAGATGTTGGTACAGGCGAACTAATGCTTCGTGTAGGAGATGACACGATTATTCTCCAAGTTCGTGATTCTACTAAGATATCTAGTGATCGAGATGATATTACAAGTTTTGTTAATGTTAATAACATCGTGACTCAACATTCTTTGCAGGAAACACCTAGGGAAAACATGATAGAGCCATAGTCCAGTTTGTATGACAAAAACAGAACAAATCATGAAGAAAGAAGACTACAAATCGATGAACTAGATGAATGGCGGACACACATCAAGGAGAAACTGAGAATACACGATGAACCAAAGCAAATCCATGAGAAGCTTAAGGATGAGACGAATCAATTTAAGGTTGGAGATCAGGTGTTGCTAGATGAAATCGACCCTCGAATAACCACTTCAGAGCTTAACGTATGGAGCAACTCCTTTTATGGTACCCAATGTCTTCCCATACGGTACAATCGAAGTAACTCATTATCATTTCGACACTTTTAAGGTAAACATTACTCGACTTAAACCTTATTTGAATAAAAGAATTGACAGCGAGAAACAGGAGTCTCAACTCCGCGAACCACCGTGACCATGCGAATACGAGGTAAGTCGAGCTTAGACTTTAAATAAGCGCTTATCGAGAGGCAACCCGAGTGCTAACACTGCTAATTTCTTAACTATATCTCACAATATTTTTAAAATTAATTTAAATTAAAAAAAAGGTTTTTAAAACCCACACGGCCTGGACACACAGGCGTGTCCTAGGCCGTGTGGATCTTTTTACTTAGTTTTAAATTTTGAAAAAAAATCAACAGTGAGTTACATGGGCGTGTGACAAGGCCATGTGAACCACACAGCCTGGACACACGGGCGTGTCCTAGGCCGTGTGAAACTGCAGCTTAATTTTTCAAATTTAAAACAAGTTAGAGAGTTACACGGGCAAGGCACACGGCCATGTGTGAGGTCACACGGGCGTGTGGAAGGTCATACATGCATGGGAGAAGTGGAGGAGATTGTACACGGCCGTACGACACAGCCGTGTGCACCACACGACCTAGACATACAAGCGTGTCCTAGGCTGTGCGAAGACTGGGCTTTCATTTTTAGTCTACAAGGGCTAAACAGAGGCCACATGGCCGTGCCACACGAGACTCACACGATCGTGTCCTTCTTAAAAAACCCTCAATCATTTTATTTTACTTTTTTTTGTCTTCTTCCTCCGATCTCCCTTGTAAGCCCTAGTCTCCGCTCCCTACCTCCAATTCCAGCCAAACCTCCAAACACCACATTTGCCCAATCCTTTCCTCCTCCACGCTAACCCAACCCCACCCCTCACCCCCAAAAATTGCCCCACCCCTTCCCTTCTTTCCCTCCCTCAAAGCACAACCCCCACGAACCAACCCTTCCATCCCCTCTCTCCTCTTCCTTATTTGTCCAGCCCCGACCAGCCTAAATCCCCTCCCTTTCCCCTCCGCAAGCTGTCAGACCACCCCCAAGCACACCCCCATTACACTGCACGGAACCCCGACCACCCAGTCACCGTACACTCCACCATAATAGTCGGTTTCCCCTTTTCCTCATTTTTAGTTTTTTATTTCATTTCATTTTATTTGTTATTTTTAATTGATATGTTCTATTTTAGATTCTGATTATGCTTATTAATGTCTTTAATTTCTTTCTTAGTTTTTTTATTATGATTCTATAGTTTGATTATATTTTTCTTCATGGCTACCTTCAATTTGTGTTATAATATTGACAATTGTTTTCTTTCAAATATGGTCAGTCTCTATCAGTTACTATATATTTTATTATTCTCTTTAGTCCTCTTACTTAATATTGTTAGTATTCTTCTTTGAAGTGTGACCTGATTTATTTCTAGTTCTGATTCTGTTCTTTCATTTATTATTATTATTTTATCACTTCCTTTTAAACTTAGTTTCACTATTTGGTTTTGGCATGTTTGAATTTTCATCTACACTATTTTAGGAGTAATTTATTATTTAGGACTACTTGGATTTTCTTTTGTGATGCTTTATTTCTTATTGAGTTCTTCTACATTTTCATGCATACTATGATGAACACATGTGGCAAGACCATAATCGCCGTCCCCGTTTGGAAAAAGTGGAAGGGCCCGGTGGGACCTCCTCCTCGAGCGCATTACCTAGGCTCGCCACCCTTACCTTTAATTTGCGGCGGGCCCTCAAGAGGAATTATATTAGCTCCTTTGCGTACGACCACTCGGCCTAGGACGCTGCATTGATTGGGCCGTGTTGGAGCAGGTCAAACTCATTGATGACGTACGCGTCATTTTCGCTACAGCTTCGTGGGATAGATTTTTTTCCATCATCGAGCCCATCTATATGGAGCTGACATTGGAGTTCTACTCGACATTTTCGGTACAGTAGGTCATGACGATTCATGACGAGCCAGGCACCATCACTTTTCTCTTGGGTGGTTTGGTGCGACATATGAGCGTCCCAGAGTTCGGTGCTGCTATGGGACTCTACACAAAGGAGTTTATGAGCGCCGAGGACTTCCTTCAGCTTCATCGGCACATCCATCACTCACCATCGCGGTGTTGGACCAATCTTATAGCGAGCTAAACACCATATGACGCGAGTCGCTCGAAGGTGACTTCTCTCTCTCCAACCATATGGTACATTCACGCACTGCTCGCTCACACCTTGACAGGACAGAGAGAGAGCACTGGAGTCGTTAGCACGCACGACGCATACTTTCTCTGGAGCATGGCACACGACCATATTATTGATTTGGCGTACTTCATCGCTTTATCTATCTGCCATAGATTGACCGCCACAGGGGGGCCCCATTTGCTTAGGCCCTTATGTGACTCACCTCGTTCGGCACTTCGGTCTCCTTGACACTGGAGCAATCCTCTACACTCACATTGGTAGGAAAGATGTCACCTCAGGGTATCTTGAGCATGATACACATGAGGATGATCGAGCGGCGTTGTGGAGTGGATCTGTAACACCCCTAACCAGAATCCATCGCCAGATTAGGGTTAAAGGCATTACCTAACAAATCGGAAACTTTTACAGACATTACACACAATCATATATCAATTGTAATTAAAGTGTCCCTTAAATAGGTCAACGAGACCTTAATCATGCTTTAGAGTAGGGCGGGGACTAGGCTGAACACTTATGGAAAATTCTCAGAAATTTAAAACTTTTCTATGTTATGCAGGACACACGCCCGTGTGAATAGGCCGTGTGTCTTCTACGGGCACCTGACACACCCGTGTCTCGGCCGTGCCAAAATACCGCATGCCTACTGACTTTTCCACACGGCCACTAGGCACACCCGTGTACCATGTCCGTGTGCTCTTAGGCCATATACTGACTTAATCCCACGGCTACGAGGCACGTCCATGTGCCAAGGCCGTGCACACTTAGCTAGATCCTGACTTAATCCCACGGTCACTAGGCACGCCCGTGTGCCACGACCGTGTAGGCAAAATAGGCTACTTGTAAAGCCAAATTGCCATCCACAATAGGGTTATACCTACAAGCATAAGCAATCCTATTTCCACAATTAAATGGCAACACAAAAACATACCAAATGGTCATTATATTATGCCATTCAACCTCATTTCTAACTATGCTAATTTGTTCAATCAATTTCCATGTAAATCCAAGTATAATTCAACCATAACCTCATTAAATTACTAAGGCATCAATTCATCCATAAGCTTACCATTCATAAGGCTATTTCATTGTCATCAAGACATACCAAATCATGCATCATATATCATATTCAGAAATGCATATTACCAACACTTAATAAGCCACATCTCATGGCTACTTTATACACATTTCAAGGATATCCAAGATGACTAGCCTATACATGCCATATCTAACTATATACATTTCTAAAAGATACCAAAATGCGATTAGGTAGTGTGATGACGATCTTTGACGGTCTTGAGCCTTCAGTTGTTTTGACGATCTATAAAATAGAAACAAGCACACACACAGAGAGTAAGCTTTCGAAAGCTTAGGAAGCCAAAATACAAATAAACTTAACATAAAATGCACATAGCCAAATTGATATAATTACTATAATGGTTCTCATAACAAATTCCTCTCCTTTCTTTGGCTTATTTGCTTAGCCATAACTTACCACATTCTCAACTCATATACCATATATGCACATAGCTCAATTAAGCATAATATCACATATCATCTCATCATATCATTGCACATGTTCATTTTAGTAAATTCATATTGATACTTACCTTTCATACACACCTTGTGTACTTATTAAACATACCTGAAACGGATAGACTTTCACGTAATCGTTCATAGATCAGAATTGCCCGTTGAACCTTTTGAAATTTAATAGGATATACAGAATACTCGGAATAGTCGTACAATGCCAACGTCCTAGACGTGGTCTTACATGTAACCATATATTGTTGCCACTGTTCCCGACAGGGTCTTATACGAATTAATACGATGCCAATGTCCCAGACATGGTCTTATACGTAAATCTCATATCGAAGCCAACGTCCCAGACGTGGTCTTACACAAAATCTCGAATCAATGCCAATGTCCCAGACGTGGTCTTACATGATAAACAGAACAGTCACCTATGTCATGACATAGCTAATCCTATCTATTCCTAGGTTCATACGGGACTTCACGGACATTGTCACTAAGTCGATCTTATCTCAGAATTCATGTATAAAACATCTCATATGCATTTATCATTATCAATAGTCATATGAACATACATAATTCAATACAAATACGTTCATTTGTATATTGACTTACCTCTGATCCAAATATTCATTTGGACTCGATTATTCGACTACTTTCGCTTTCCCGCGATCTAAGTCCGTTTTCTTCAGTTCTTGATCTATACATATTCAAATTTAACCCTCTTATTTAACCACACATTCAATTCAATCCAAATACACATATTTAGGGCAATTTACAACTTAGCTCTCACATTTGCACACTTTATCAACTTAGTCCATTTTTCTCAAAACATCAAATGTACAAAATAAACATATACCCATGTTTAGCTGAATACTCTCTATCCCATACAAGACCAAACATTTCATCAAATTTATAATTTAGTCCTTCAAAATACTATTTTCACAATTTAGCCCTAATTAGCTAAATTCATCAAAACTTCAAGAACAAAGCATGTTCATCAAACACATATCTTTCACATTTCACTATTAAACATCACAAATCACATGAGTTCATCAAAGTCTCATTTCACAAACATCATCAATTCTCAAAATTAATATATGCATTTTGTAGCTCTCAAAGCAACGATTGCAAAAACGTAGAAATTATCAAAAATCGAAGTCAAAACTTAACTTAATTCAAGCTTGCAAGTGCCGAATGCTGTAGCTTCTTCTTTCTTTTTCTTTTGTTCAATATTTTTGCAAAAAGAGGGATAAAATGGCTTATTATTCTAGCCTTTTCTTTTATTATCATCATATTATTAATTTAGTTACTAAATCAGCCTTATACTTAACACATATACATGAAAATATTGAGGGCATTTAAGACCTTTATCCATCTACTATCTATATATTGGCATAATAACAACATAAGGCCTCCACCTTAATAAGCCACAACACATAGGCACTTTAACATGTAGCATACAACTTTCACATTTAATTCAATCCTTTTGTCAAATTAAGTACACGGACAGACAAATTAACTTATGGAATTTTAACACATGCTTAATCACATATCAACGACACAAAAAATGATATTAAAATATTATACAGACTCAGATTTGTGGTCCGAAACCACTATTTTGACTAGGGTACAAACCAGACTGTTACAGGATCCTCCTCAGTACAGATTGTTTCATTCTAAAGTTTAGAATGACTCCGAGGACTTCACTGATGATGTTTCTCCCTATCACGAGGATGCATCTCAGCCTCCACCTTCGAGTCACCGATCTATTGCAAGCTTTCGAGGAGTATCCGCCGAGGAGTTTACTAGCTTCAGTCAGTACTGTGTTCAGAGGTTCGACAGTATTGACGCGACTTTGCAGCAAATTTGTCAGCATTTTCATATTTCTCCTCCAGCGCCGACAACTCATGATGCTGATGCGTCTGCTGATGACGACCATTGAGCCCGTTTATTATTATCTTATTTTATTTTATTTGTTTTTAGTTTTTATTTTTCTATTTATTTGTATTTTCCTTAACTTTTTTCTTTTATATTTCGAACTATATTTTTTTATTATGGTTGTTTCTAATCGAGTAACCCTTTAATCTTCTTCAGCATTGTGTTTATTTTCTTATCAGTTGCTCAGAATCATGCACTACATCTACATTTCTCTACAATTTCGCTTTTTACTATTTTGGGTATTTCATCCAATATTCAAGGCAGTTTCAACTATCTCCCTCTCTTATGATATTTTTGTTTCTACTGTGATTATCTGTTTTTGTACATTGAGGACAATGTACATCTTAAGTGTGGGGAGGTTATTTATGTGATTATTTGAAAATCCCTGAATTATGCCTTGTGTGTAAGTAATTTTCTCATATTACTATTAGAATGAATTTTATCGATTTGTGATTATCATTGATGTGTTTTAGATTAAATTCATAGGTAATTGTATTTGATTGTTTAAACTTTAAGACATGAGTGAATCAAGCATGATAAGTCTATTTTCAGAATTAAAATTTGTTAGGTTGTTTCCCTAAATTTAAGTATTACCTTGAAGTTTGAGAATTGCAAGATTGACAAAAAAAACCATAATTTTTGTGAGATTTTGAGCCTTTAGAGCATATATTCTTCTTGCTCACTTTATTATTGGTTATGAGTGTGTCAAAATTAATTGGTTATTCTAGAACTTGCTTTGATTATACATGACGAGACCACACCTTTGATTTGATATACTGAGATGATAAAGGCACCTAGGTTTTAACCCACTTATCCCATAAAAAGCCGACCTTCATAATTAACCCTTAGTGAACCCCTTTGAGCCTAAAACACCATTCTTGATTTACCCATTAATGTTAACCCAAAACTCATTTTTTTTAATTCGTTGAGAATTCTTCCCATTTTATTGACTCCCTTTTTGTCGAGATTTGATTTGATTAATTGCCTAGCTATGTTCTTTTGCTTTATTTGATGAGTTATTTCTTATTTATCTCAAAAAAAAAAATAAAAAAATTATTATATTCATTTACATTTACTGATTATTATGTAGTTGTAACACCCCAAACTCAGCCTAGAAGTTAGGCCCGAGTCCGGCATGTCACATTGAAGTGTTTTTGTGAAAACCTCGTTTTCATTGAAAACCCTTCTAAAGAAAAGTAAAGTAAAATCCAGTTTGCTTTCAAAACGAGGTGTATCCAAAAACCCATTTCCTTGTTACTATGTAAAAAAAAAATTCCTTTGACAGCAGAAGCTCGTTCTTAAAACACAATTATTTTCAAAAACTTGAAATATGCTTAAAAGAAATAAATCCAGGTTCTGTTTCAAAATTCCAATGCATAGTGGAAGTAATGGAATATTAACTAGAAGGAAAACCTTATTACAATTCGAAATAAAATAACATAAAATCTAGAATTTAGATATGACGAAAACAAGTCTAATCGTCCTGCTAGTTGGCCACCTCTAAGTCCCTCCATTCGTCGAACCGCCTACTGAGGATCACCTGAGAAAAATAAAAGAGGGAGTGAGTTTTTGAAAACTCAGTGTGTACGACCCTCGTCAAACAAACAACATACATATCATAATAATAACATAATAATATCATACATGCAATGCAATGCAAACCCTCCCCAAATAATCCATCTAGTACACTTCGTCTCCATCCAACCGAGACACTTCTGTAAGGATTTCTAAATCGACCCACCCATCTAATGCACTTCAAGGATAGCCCGATTGCAGTACTACCTAACGTTGCAGGAAAGCTGCTTATCATATAATAGGCTTAGAAAGCTATCGGTGGATCCACAGTTGCCAAGCAACCATGTGATCCTCATATACTTCCTCCGTTCCATAATTCCCACCCATATGCATCCTAAACAGAATATCATATGTATGTAGCAAATGTACACGTAACATCCATAAATCTTACATTCAACACATAGGGGCATTTTAGTCATTTCACAAATTAAGGGCATTTCAGTAATTTTACAATTCAGGGGTATTTCTGTAATTTTGCAATTCAGGGGTATTTCAGTAATTCTTAACATAATGGGTTTTAAATTACGAACTTTTGGCCTGTCAACATGTCCTTGTTGGCTAAAGTGAACAGACACTATGCACCAGGTAGGATTCCAGAGAAGAGGAGGTGGGTCACTAGGACTGCTTAAGTACCAAGCCCTCCTTAAATCAAATCCTAGACATGCATATGTCCATTGCCACACTCTACCCTAGCGACTTGTCCACAGACATGTTTGATCATTAAATTAAGTTTTATGCTATTTAAGAATTCATCAAAACTAAGCCTAGAGTCCATTAAAATCCTAGGATGCATTTCTAAAATCTCATAGGGCCCACTAAGCCCACTAATGTCCATATAGCCCATTAAGCCCAATCATATACATGTAGCCCAGTAGGCCTGATCATAATCAAATCATACAACCACCCATATTAATCCATCATTCAATTTCACATATCAACTCTTGCCGATTTAGGCCCACGAGCTCGGTAGGCCCATTTAGCCCCTTCTGGCCAGGTTGGCCAAATAGTGGCACGAGACCATGAGATCGCTCTCTTGGTCTCGGTAGTCGTATCGGTGTTCCCACACGAATGTTCACATGCTCGTGCAGTTTTCGGTGCCAACCTTTTGGCTTTTTGGCTTTTCGGCATTTTGATTTTTTGGGATTTCGGCTTTTGCCGATTTGTCCTGTGTGAAGTGTATGTACACACCTGGTAAATGAGACATGTTACATTATCCTCAGCCTTGAAGCTACAGCTAATACCAACCGTCAATCAATCACACACTTAACCATAATATTTACCAAAAGTCAAAGCCTTACCTTAACCTTACCGTTGCCACCAGTCCTAATAGCCCTTCCTTAGCTACTACCCACGAATATCCCCTAGATCTGCATCAATCTTAATCGTTAAAGAAAAAATAATAGGTGACTTGTATCCACTTAAGTCACCCTTTTCCCTTACTATAGACTATTCGGCCAACTTATCCCGAAATCAAGAACACATACCCAAAAGCCAAAACATATGGATAAGTTTTTAGCAGAGACTCGTAGATCCAAGCTTGATTCCGATTTTTCAAGATCCGATCCACCAAAAATCAAAGGAATTATGACGACACGACAGAGATTTGGTCACTAGAGTATTCTGCACAAGTTTTGAGGCGATGAAGAAATCGGCTCCAAGAGCAAAGGTTTTCAGCTTTTGAAGTCACGAATATTTGGTCCCCAACAATTGAGATGAAGGTGAGACAGAACAAGCAATGGAGAAAGAAGAGAATGATATTCGATTTAAGGCTCTAGGAGAGAAGAAAAGAAAACACATAAGGAAGAGGCAAGGTTTAGAATAGAAAAAGTGAAAGAGAATTCGGCAGAGCTGTAACACCCCAAACCCGGTCAATACGCTACGACCAAATCTGGTATGCTATAGGAAAGGAAATTTGAAAAAACTAACTAAATATCGTAATTTGGAAAAACTTTCCATTGCGTTATTGTATTTTAGGAAAATTAAAAGTAGTTGTTTAATTTGAACTGAATTACGAAGCCAGGTTTATTTGCCGAAAGTCGAATTTAAGGAATTTCATAAAACTTGTCAGTTGAAAACGATGTTGCGATTTTAGGCAAAATCTCTAAATCAATTTGTTGCTTGTTATCCATCTTTCGTTAACCATTTAAAAACCATTTGTTCAAAGTTTTTAATCATAGAAAACTCCATCTTCGTTAGTTTATTAAACTTGCAATATCAGCATTATATCAAAACCCAAATTAAAGTTATAGAGGCCTTATTACATAACAAAAACCAAATTAAAAATAAGTTTGAAATAAGAGAACATGTTTACGAGAAAAGCATTGTATGTCCACCACAAGTCCACCTCGACTCCTAAATCCGCGATCTAATAATTACCTGTAAAATTAAGCAGAGGGGTGAGTCACCGAGACTCAGTGTGTAAATCCTCATACAATGCAATCTGGGCCTTAAGCCCACAGATGTCCATTGGCCTAAGCCCACACAATACAACATATTAATCATGTATGCAATGCAACCCAGCCCAACCTAATTTTCTATCCTCTACATCACCTGAATCAACCAAACACTCGTGGCACCAAGCCACTGTGGTTCTAGACCACCGTGATACCAGATCACTATGACAGAGTCACTAAAAATATGTGTGGGGCCAACCCACCGTGGTACAGATAAGGAGATATTTTAGGCTCTTGTGATCGGTGTAAATAATAGACTTCTCCTCATACAGGTAGTGTCTCCAAATCTTTAGAGCGAACACTACCGCAGCTAACTCCAGATCATGCGTAGGATAGTTCACTTCATGTGGTCTTAATTCCCGAGACGCATATGCTACCACCTTCCCCTCTTGCATCAACACACATCCTAACCTTGTGTTCAATGCATCACAGTAGACGACAAACTCCTTCCCAGCCTCAGGCTGAATCAACATTGGTGTTTCAGTCAAGATCGTTTTCAACTTCCCAAAGCTTTCCTGTTGCTTATCTGACAAGACAAACGGTACCCTTTTCCGCAACAACTTGGTTAACGGTGCAGTTGTTAACGAAAACCCCTAAACAAACCTTCTGTAGTACCCAGCCAAACCAAGAAAACTTCAAATTTCTGCCACCAACTTAGGTGGTTTCCAGTCCAACACAGCTTCGATCTTCCGGGGATCAACCCTAATCCCCTCGGCAAACACACTTGCTGAATTTGGCATACAGCTGCTTCTCTCTCAAAATCTGCAGAACCACTTGAAGATACGAATCATGTTCCTCTTTCGTCCTTGAATAAACTAAGATATCATCTATGAACACCATGACAAACTGATCCAGATAGGGTCGGAATACTCGGTTCATCATATCCATAAATGCAGTTGGTGCATTCGTCAACCCGAACGGCATCACTAAGAACTCGTAGTGACCATAACGAGTTCGAAAAGCTGTCTTATGAATATCCGCTTCCTTGACCTTAAGCTGATGATAACCTGACCTCAAGTCTATCTTCGAGAAGACCAAAGCACCTCGCAGTTGATCAAACAGATCGTCTATCCTTGGCAATGGTACTTGTTCTTAATCGTCAACTTGTTCAACTACCTGTAGTCAATGCACATCCGCATCGACCTGTCCTTTTTCTTTACGAACAACATGTTGGAACGCCAGAACCCATGGTTAGATCCGGCGATCCAAATCAGGAATCCATGTGTGAGGAACGAATCGGGGTGAAATAAAGGTTTCGAAATTACCAAAACTTAAATCTGAGTAGACGGCGATGCCTTGGCAACAAGAGTTTTGATCTACTGTCGAATCAAGCCACAACCTTTTTCGATGTCGGCCTCTACGTGATCCACCCGGTTTGACTATGAACGGAAGAAATCTCCAAAACCATTTTGGAGGTTTATTTGCTTGACGGCTGCTAGACCTAACAAGCAATCTATTAGGGTTTTCCCTTGAGCTTTGTCTCTTTTAAATACCTTTTATATTGGGTATCCTTTTAATTGGGCCTTTTATAATGGGTATCTTTTTCATTGGGCCCATTGTTTGGTATCCTTTAATACCCTTTTATAATTGGTATCTCTTGAATGTTAAATAAATACAATAAAGTTTTTAACCGAAAATTATAATTACATTAATTATATCCAGAAAATTATAATTACATTAATTATAATAAGGATTTCGTAAACTATATTTATTTAAATTTATATATGAATCAAATTCATATATTAATAGAATTATGTTGTCATTATGTGTACAACATCCTTGTACATATAATATGTTCAATATTTGATTGCCCAATTAAATTAATTCTTTAATTAATTTAATTCATGTGACAACCAAAAAAACAATACCAATTATATTTTATTCGCTCATTTTAAACCATGTGGTGTGACCACTGAGGTTCTTGCAACGTTAGCGATAATAATAGAACGATTCTAATGTCACAAACAATGAGTGGCATCTAGCAATGCATCATTGCTACCTAAGTTACAAGAAGTCATGATTCCACATAAATTTTTGTGATTAACCTTTCATGCATTAATCCTTAAGTCCTTTATCTCAGGAATGGACACAAGTCATGGAATAGTCACACTTGTATAGTCCATCCTATGTTTCTTGATATCTTGAGTAGACTATGATATACAAATTAGTATGACATCTCATGTCAACTTATTTGAGCATGGCCATGCATTTCTAGTCTCACTCAATCAAGTGGCCTAAGATATTACTCCCATTATGTAGGAGAGGACTTATCCTATATTGATCAACCATATCCTCTACATAGATTGTGGTATATCCAACATCGCCTTTATAGAAACAACCGATTCACGATTGTACGCTTGATCAGTATCAAAATATACAACTCACGATCTTTGAGATTAATAATTATCTCAAGTCCGAGGATCATATACATATTAATCACTATGAGTAATGTTGTGACAATTACATAATAATCCAATAAACATACTCATAACAAAGTCAATCCAATATGTTGTTCTCTAACACACATATTCATGCATTGATTTTGACAATCCACATCAATGACAACTCTTTATCATCAATCAACTACATGTTAGTCTTAATGCATTATCGTTGTCCTAGTCAACAATAATACTCGACTAAGGATCTTTTAAAAATAATCATATTATTCTCGTGGACATTATTATAAAACAGTTTATTTGTATACATAGATAGAAAAACTCGAAATAATAATGACAACGCTTTATATTAATAAATATGGTAAATAAAGTATGTTATTACAACCATCTCATGATTGATCTTTGGGCATACTCTTACAATCTCCCACTAGCACTAAGACCAATCACTCATATATCTAATACCAAGCGACTTAGTGTGATGATCATGCTTCTGCTGTGTCAGAGGCTTGGTCGGGGGATCAGCGATGTTATCACCTGAAGATACTCTACATATTTCTACATCTCCTCGATCGATAATCTCTTGAATAAGATGGTAGCGCCTAAGTATATGTTTGGATCGCTGGTGAGATCTCGGGTTCTTTAGCTTGTGCAATAGCTCCATTGTTATCACATCGGAGTTCTATAGCATCCGATATGCTAGGCACAACCCCTTGTCCAAGAATGAACTTTTTGATCCAAACCGCTTCCTTTTCTTTGCCTCACCGGCTGCAATATACTCACCTCTGTTTGTAGAATCAGCCATCGTGCTTTGCTTTGAACTTTTCCACCTCACAGCACCACCATTAAGGCAAAACACAAAACCCGATTGCGATCGAGAATCGTCCTTGTCGGTTTGAAGTCGGCATCAGTGTAACCTTTTACACTTAACTCTTCCTCACCTCCATATAATAGGAATGTATCCTTAGTACTTTGACTGTGGTCCAGTGACCTTCACCGGGATCTACTTGATACCTGCTCATCATACTTAAGGCATACGAGACATCTGGACGGGTACATAACATAGCATACATGATAGATCCAATAGCGGAAGCATATGGAATTTTACTCATCACGTTCTCTCTCTTGTGGAGTTGAAGGACACATTTCTTCTTGAGAGTGAAATACCATGTCTCATAGGTAGGAATCCTTTTAGATTCTTCCATACTCGAACCTTTTCAAGATACTTTATCTATGTATGTACTTTGGCTTAGACTCTAGTAGTCGTCTTGATCTATCTCTATAGATCTTGACTCCTAAGATATAAGTGGCTTCGCCCAAGTCCTTCATAGAAAAACAACTTCTTAACCAAGTCTTAATAGATTGCAAGGTAGGTATGTCATTTCCCATTATAAGTATGTCATCCACATATAGTACCAAGAATGTGATAGTGCTCCCACTAACTTTCTTGTAAACACATGGTTCATCTTCATTTTTATAAAACCAAACTCTTTGATTGCATCGTTAAAAGCGAAGATTCCAACTTCGAGAAGCTTGCTTTAATCCATAAATGGATCTTTGTAGCTTACATATCTTTCTAGCATCCTTTGGATTTACAAAACCTTCAGGTTGTGTCATGTACACATCCTCTTCAAGTTTCCCGTTAAGGAAAGTCGTTTTGACGTCCATCCGCGATTTCATAATCATGAAATGCGCCTATGGCGAGCAAGATCCGATGGATTTAAACATAGCTACAGGAGAAAAGGTTTCATCATAGTCAACACCATGAATTTGGCGAAAACCTTTAGCGACTAATCGCCCTTTGTATGTTTGTACATTACCATCCATGTCTGTTTTCTTTTGAAAACCCACTTGCACCCTATAGGTTTAATTCCCTTCGGGTGGGTCAATCAAGGTCCATACTTGGTTTTCATACATGGAATCCATCTCGGATCTCATGGCCTCAAGCCATTTCTCGTAACTGGGCTTGTCACCGCTTCTTGATAAGTCCTAGGCTCATCTTGATCTATAAGGAGAACGTCACCATGCGTTGAAATGAGAAATCCATATCTCTCGGGTGTACTGGCGTTCTCTTAAAGATCTGCGCGATGGTTGTGTTTCTACAATGCTTATTTGTTCCTCAATTTCTTGTGGAATTTGTTGTTGTTCAATCTCTCGGTTCGATGGTATCTTGTGATTCTCGAATTTCTTCAAGTTCAATCTTTCTCCCACTTCCTTTTCTAGAAGTAAATTCTCTCTAGGAAGACACCGGTCCGAGCAACAAACGTTTTGTTCTCGGTGGGATTAAAGAAATAATATCCTTTGGTTTCTTTTGGATACCCCACAAAATTACACCTTTGATTTGGGTTCAAGCTTAGTAGACGTCGACGTTTAACATAAGCTTCACATTTCAAATTTTCATAAAAGACATACTAGGACGTTTCCACCCACATCTCATATGGCGTCTTTTGAACCGATTTAGATGGAACTCGATTTAGTGTGAAAGCGGTGTCTCAAGTGCATGTCCCCAAAAAGAAGTCGGTAGATCAAGATGACTCATCATGGATCGAACCATGTCTAACAAAGTTCGATTTCTTCTCTCGAGATACTCCATTCCATTGAGGAGTACCGGGAGGAGTAAGTTGTGAGACAATCCCACATTCTTTCAAAAGATCATCAAACTCTAGGCTCAAATATTCTCCACCTCGATCGGATCAAGTGACTTGATAGTTTTGCCTAGTTGATTTTGTACTTCATTTTGAATTCCTTAAACTTTTCAAGGGACTCGGACTTATGGCGCATGAGATAAACATACCCATATCTACTGAAATCATCAGTGAAAGTAATGAAGTAGTGAAATCCACCTCTAGCTTGTGTATTTATTGGTCCACATACATCAGAATGTATTAGGTCCAATAAATCAATAGCTCGTTCACTTTTACCAAGAAAAGGAGATTTAGTCATTTTTCCCAATAAGCAAGATTCACATACTTCAAATTGTTCAAAAACAAATGAATTCAAGAGACCATCTTTATGGAGTTTGGATATGCATTTCTCACTTATGTGGCCCAAACGACAATGCCAAAGATAAGTTTAATTTGAGTCATTTATTTTAGATCTTTTAGTATTTATGTTGTAAATGGGATTCATTTGATCTAAAATATAGAGGCCATTAATTAATTGTGTAGAACCATAGAAAACATTATTGAGATAAAATGAACAACAATTATTCTTAATAATTATCTCAAAACCAATTTTGTCTAAACAAGAAATTGAAATAATGTTTTTAGTCAAACTGGGCACAAAATAACAATCCTCTAAACATAAATCAAGTCCACTAGGCAAAGATAAAGTATATGTTCCCACAGCCTAATGCATCAACTTTTGCTCCATTTCCAACTCGTAGGTCCACATCTCCTCTAGCAGAGTCCTACTCCTTTGTAGTCCCTGCATGAAGTACAAATATGAGAACCACAACCAGCACCTAATACCCAAGAAGTAGTAGTTGATAAATTAATATCAATAACATAAATACCAAGCGGACATTCCGCTTGCTTTAGCCTTCTTGACTTCTTCAAGATAGACAGGGCGTTCCGTTTCCAATGTCCCTGTCACACCATAATGAAAACAGATTTCCTTCCTTAGACACCCCACCTTTTAGGTTTCAAATGCACCTTTCCTTTTCCAAATTTGGGCTTACCTTTGCCCTTGGGCTTTGTTTGAACTTTGGCCTTTCCCTTGCCTTCTTGTTATTACGGACCATCAGTATGGGCTTGGGTCCAACCTTTTCAAGTTGCCTTCAGCATTCAGAACATACTTGAGCAATTATGGTAGAGTCTTGTCAATTTCATTCATATTGAAATTGAGGACAACTGGTGTAGCTATCCGCAACGATTGTAAAATAACATCGGTGGCCAACTCTTGGCTCAATGGAAACCCAAGCTTAGATAGGCTTTCAATATAGCCAATCATCTTAAGGACATGAGGTCCCTTGGGCTTCCTTCACCAACTTACATTGGAATAAGGCTTTAGCGATATCAAACCTCTCTTGCCGTGCTTGCCCCCGATAAAGTTCTTTCAGTGCTCGATCATATCATAAGCAACCATGTCCTCATGTTGCTTTCGGAAGTTCAGGATTCATAGTGGCAAGCATAAGACATCCAACATCTATCATGTCATCGAGATACTTCTTGTAAGCGTCTCTATCAGCCCTCGAGGCATTAGCGGGTGGTTCATTAGGAAGTGGTTATTCAATGACATATAATTTCCGTTCTTGTTTAAGGAAAATCCTCAAGTTACGGAACCAATCAAGAAAATTCAAACCATTCAATTTGTCCTTCTCAAGGGCCGATCGCAATGAGAGTGTGCTAGTGTTTGCAGCCATAATATATCTACAACAATTAAATATGCATATGAGTAAATTTACCAATTTTATATCAATCATTAAAAAGACTTTATTAAATGATATTCCTACTATTTTATATCAAAATTAATAACCCTCGTATATTAATTTCGGAAAAACTTTCTCAAAAGTATTTCTAGTAGGTTAAGGATCCGTATTTCACCACCTCTTAAGTCAGCTTTGGCTTTACTCTTAAGATTATGGTTATTTAGGTAAGCAACATTTGCTAATTACATCATATGTAACTCCTAATATTTGGTGAACAACTCTTGTTCTAATCATCTTATGATTTATCCAATTTACTTGCCTCTAGGTTTCTAATCCTATTAGAGTAACTTAGTTAAGTCATTAACCAATTTTTAACCAAATAATATCACTTGTTTATTCTTCGCGTTTAACCAAGATAAATACTAGTACTTTGCTTTGGCGTAACCTACATAGTATTGATCGAGGCTTTAACGAGGGCAAAATTGGAAGGCCATGTTGACTTAATATTTTAATAGAGGATTTTATTAAGATTGTTCCATCTCACCAATTATGGTCTACATTAGTCCATTTAGTCTTTTAATTGATCTCATCAATTAACGGGTTTTATTATTATCAAGTTTTAATATATATAATTGGCATGCTTTAGACATCCATAGCATCTCATACATGAATAAATAAAGCAATAAATAAATGCAATAGTTATAGCCCATAAACTAAGGTGGTTCAACCCAAGCCAATGGGAAAACCAAAAAGAAACCTAAAGGTGTAAGCCATTTCACAAGCTATCATTCTCAATCATTGTCCCAACTTCCTTCTCGTTTGGCCCACAAAGGCAACTCTTGCAAATTACAATATGCGTAAACTCGTTTTACATACGAGGAATAAGATGAGAAGAGAAATACAATAGAATAGTAGTAAGTATGCGACACGAGGCCGTATTTAAAAAAATACAACCTTTTATCGAATGTGTCATTGGGCTATAACTATGCATTTCAAACACCGTGCATGTTAAAAATAGCATACATAATTCTATATATATATATATTTAAGGTGAATTATAAAATATCCTTTCAACCTTTTGTGGCCCATCAAGTTTATAAATTTCTTTTATTAACAAATTTTTGCGCAGGGTCCGAGGATGTCGGAGGAAGCGGGCGAGAGGGGGTACTGGCAGGAGCCCCGTGATCTAATCGTGATACCTCGATCAAATGAAACCTCACGATTTGATAACTTTTATCAACAGTAATCGTGTTTTTAGGATTTTAATCCTTTAGGTTTCATATCGAACAACCCTTGTTCCATTAGCCGATTAACACTTACTGAAACTATAAATACCTCCGTCACATTATTACTGATTTGTTAATAATTATGCAGTAATAACATAAAATCAAGTAGGCCACAAAACCATGATTAACATTTAATCAATTACGAAAGGAACAGATTATCGAGTTATGCTTAAACGATTTAAACAATCGAAAATACAATAAGATCAAAACATGAATCTCATACAATTGCATCACCCAAGTATTTAAACCCGAGTTCGTATCACACAAGTGGCTCTGATACCACTATTGGAACGCCGGAACCCATGGTTAGATCCGGCGATCCAAATCAGGAATCCATGTGTGAGGAACGAATCGGGGTGAAATAAAGGTTTCAAAATTACCAAAACTTAAATCCGAAAGAGAGCGGCGACACCTTGGCAACAAGAGTTTTGATCTCATCGTCGAATCAAGCCACAACCTTTTCCGATGTCGGCCTCTACGTGATCCACCCGGTTTGACTATGAACGGAAGAAATCTCCAAAACTATTTTGGAGGTTTATTTGCTTGACGACTGCTAGACCTAACAAGCAATCTATTAGGGTTTTCCCTTGAGCTTTGTCTCTTTTAAATACCTTTTATATTGGGTATCCTTTTAATTGGGCCTTTTATAATGGGTATCTTTTTCATTGGGCCCATTATTTGGTATCCTTTTAATACCCTTTTATAATTGGTATCTCTTGAATGTTAAATAAATACAATAAAGTTTTTAACCAAAATTATAATTACATTAATTATATCAGAAAATTATAATTACATTAATTATAATAAGGATTTCCAGTAAACTATATTTATTTAAATTTATATATGAATCAAATTCATATATTAATAGAATTATGTTGTCATTATGTGTACAACATCCTTGTACATATAATATGTTCAATATTTGATTGCCCAATTAAATTAATTCTTTAATTAATTTAATTCATGTGACAACCAAAAAAACAATACCAATTATATTTTATTCCGTTCATTTAAACCATAGGGTGTGACCCTGCAGGTTCTTGCAACGTTAGCAAAGTAATAATAGAACGATTCTAATGTCACAAACAATGAGTGGCATCTAGCAATGCATCATTGCTACCTAAGTTACAAGAAGTCATGATTCCACATAAATTTTTGTGATTAACCTTTCATGCATTAATCCTTAAGTCCTTTATCTCTGGAATGGACACAAGTCATGGAATAGTCACACTTGTATAGTCCATCCTATGTTTCTTGATATCTTGAGTAGACTATGATATACAAATTAGTATGACATCTCATGTCAACTTATTTGAGCATGGCCATGCATTTCTAGTCTCACTCAATCAAGTGGCTTAAGATATTACTCCCATTATGTAGGAGGGACTTATCCTATATTGATCAACCATATCCTCTACATAGATTGTGGTATATCCAACATCACCTTTATAGAACAACCGATTCTGGTGTACGCTTGATCAGATCAAAATATACAACTCACGATGCTGAGATTAATAATTATCTCAAGTCCGAGGATCATATACATATTAATCACTATGAGTAATGTTGTGACAATTACATAATAATCCAATAAACATACTCATAACTTGGTCAATCCAATATGTTGTTCTCTAACACACATATTCATGCATTGATTTTGACAATCCACATCAAGGACAACTCTTTATCATCAATCAACTACATGTTAGTCTTAATGCATTACTGTTGTCCTAGTCAACAATAATACTCGACTAAGGATCTTTTAAAAATAATCATATTATTCTCAGGACATTATTATAAAACAGTTTATTTGTATACACAGATAGAAAAACTGAAATAATAATGACAACGCTTTATATTAATAAATATGGTAAATAAAGTATGTTATTACAACCATCTCATGATTGATCTTTGGGCATACTCTTACACAACACCGGCGCTCCCCACAGAGACACACTTGGTCGGATAAAACGTCGATCCAACAGTTCTTGAATCCGGGCTTTAAGTTCCACCAGCTCCTTCGGCGCCATTATGTATGGAGCAATGGACACTGGAGCTGTTCCCGGAAGAAGATCAATGCCGAACTCCACCTCGCGATCCGGAGGTAACCCTGGAAGTTCTTCTGGAAAAACATCAGAGAATTCCTTCACTGTTCTAACATCTTCTACTGCCAATTCCTTGGCTTCCAACGCACTGATAAAAGTTAAGAAAGACTCACACCTTTTTTTCACCATCCTTTCAGCCTTAAGAGCAGACACCATATTAGACAGATAATTCCTTCTTTTGCCTATCACTAGCACTTCTTTTTCTTCAAGAGCTTTCAACACCATGCGCTTAGCAGCACAGTCCAAGTTTGCTCGATACTTAACTAACCAGTCCATGCCCAAGATCAAATCGAAGCTGAACAGCAATTACATCAAGTCAGCCGGGAAGACCACCCCTTGAACTTCTAAAGGCACACCCCTAAAGAGTTTGTTCACCACTACAGATTGTCCTAAAGGGCTAATCACAGTCATCTCTCTAGAAGTAATCTCAGATTCTAAGTTCAAAGTTCCAAACACAGTACTAGCAACATACGAATGTGTAGACCCAATATCAATTAGGGCAGTAAAGGGAAAACCGAAAATAAGGAATGTATCGGTTATGACGTCCGGTGCATCGCCATCCTCTCAGCGTCTCACTGCATAAACCAATCCAGATTGTCTCACATCTGTATTCCCAGCACCTCTGCTCGGTGCTCTATGCCCCCGACCAAAATCATTTCCTCCTCTGGCCGGACCATGACCTCTCTATGGTTGCTGACCACCTCTTCTAGGTTGAACATAACTCTGACCCACCGGTCGCGCTCTGTTTGGCTCTCGTGGACAGTCCCTTACCCGATGATCCATATATCCACATCTGAAGCATCCTCTACCACCTACCCAACACTCCCCCGAATGATATTTCCCACATCGGGCACACAATTGGATCGACCAACAGCAACAGGCTTTGCAACTCGACTCGGCCCATCAAACCTAGGCCTCTTTTGGAAATTCCCAGCAGATCCTAACGACCCAAAATTCCATTTATTCCTACCCTTGTCCCTATCCTGATTCCGTTTCTCCGATCGCTTCACCTCTTCAGCTATCTTAGCCTTCTCAACCAGAACAACAAACTCCCTTTCTTGTTGCGGAGCTATCAGTACTCGCAACTCATCCCTCAGACCATCTTCAAATCAGACACAACGCTCATGATCTGTTGCAACGATACCCCGAGCATAATGGCTTAGACGTAGGAATTCTGCCTCATACTCGGCCACTGACATATTCCCCTGAACCAAGTTTAGAAATACCTTCCTTTGAGCGTCCACATAGCTCGACCCGATATACTTTCTCTGAAACGCTGGCTTAAAGAAATCCCAGATAATGCAGTCAGCCGCTGTACCATCCCTTACCATGAGCTACCACTGGTACGCCTCATCTCGGAGGAGAGACACCACCCCTTTCAACTTCTCTTCCATGGTACAGTCAAGATCATCCATGTCCATTCAACTACTTCTAGCTAGTACTCGGCTACGTTAGGAGCTACACCAGAAACGCCCCTAAACATCTCAGCCCCATTCGCTCGAAGTCGCTCTGACATAGACTTTCAAGCTACTGATCCCATGCTCACTCCAGCAATTTGCTCCAAAACACGTAACATAGCTTGAGACACAGCATCGTATCCACTAGTTTGGTCCTGAAATTCCACTTCTGCAATTGGTGATGCTGGCACTTCACCCTCCAGCCCATGCCCTGATTCTGAAGGTTCAGACCCAACACCTCGGCCTCTACCACGGCCGCGCATACCATGTCCATGTCCTCTAGCACTCATGACTACTAATTCGACTTAATTTGATTAAAAGTTTTATGAATTAGTATTTCTTCCACTGTTTATTACCAGACAGTATTATGAAAATAGCATTAAAAGTAGTTCTCACGAACACATATACACCTAAAGGTTTCAGTCTCTAAAGTTGAAGTTCTTGGTACTAGCAATTACATCATAATACAATTACTTCATGTAAAACAACCAATAGTAAGAAGACTTATCGTGCAGATTTGGTGCCGGGGACTCAGGTGCCATACTTCTAGAAAGCAGGTATTTTTCTAAACCATTTTCTACAACAACTTTTGGAAAGATTTTTAAACCTCATACCCACAGCCGAGTTTTGCAACTGGCTCTGATACTACAATTGTAACACCCCAAACTCGGTCAATACGTTACGACCAAATCTGGTATGCTACAGGAAAGGAAATTCGGAAAAACTAACTAAATATCGTGATTTGGAAAAACTTTCCATTGTGTTATTGTATTTTAGGAAAATTAAAAGTAGTTGTTTAATTTGAATTGAATTACAAAGCAAGGTTTATTTGTCGAAAGTCGAATTTAAGGAATTTCATAAAACTTGTCAGTTGAAAACGATGTTGCGGTTTTAGGCAAAATCTTTAAATCAATTTGTTGCTTGTTATCCATCTTTCGTTAACCATTTAAAAACCATTTGTTCAAAGTTTTTAATCTTAGAAAACTCCATCTTTGATAGTTTATTAAACTTGCAATATCAGCATTATATCAAAACCCAAATTAAAGTTATAGAGGCCTTATTACATAACAAAAACCAAATTAAAAATAAGTTTGAAATAAGAGAACATGTTTACGAGAAAAGCATTGTATGTCCACCACAAGTCCACCTCGACTCCTAAATCCGCGATCTAATAATTACCTGTAAAATTAAGCAGAGGGGTGAGTCACCAAGACTCAGTGTGTAAATCCTCATACAATGCAATCTAGGCCTTAAGCCCACAGATGCCCATTGGCCTAAGCCTATACAAGACAACATATTAACATGTATGCAATGCAACCCAGCCAAACCTAATTTTCCATCCTCTAAATAGCCTGAATCAGCCAAACGCCCGTGGCACCAAGCCACTGTGGTTCCAGACCACCGTGATACAAGATCACTGTGACAGAGTCACTACAAATATGTGTGGGGCCAACCCACTGAGGTACCAAACCACTGTGACAATCCCGAATAGATATATGTGGGGCCAACCCATTATGGTACCAAACCACTAACACAAGTCACTGAAATATGTATATATACGTGGTGTCAAACCACTATAGTACCAAACCACTGAGACATAGTCACTGAATGAGATATGTGGGGCCAACCCATTGTGGTACCAAACCACTGTGATAGTCCCTAAATAACACTTTCCCTTTCATATCATATCCCAAGCCCATGCACATATTAACATACTGAGATGAATGCGAACATGCTTCAAATGCACAACTGTCAACTATTTCATACATACACATATATTCGAACGTAAAACCATAGTGGAACTTACACGGTGTCTCCAACCTTACCCACAAGGGTGTCTCGACTATCAATATAGTCGTTTCGGCTTTCAGTCAACATAGTTAATAACATAATTTAATAACAGAGTATGAGAATTACACACCTGATAACGTGCAAAACTATACTCTCCATGTTGACGCTCTCACTAGCTGGGACAATGACTATTTGCCTAACCCAAGCAGACGTCGGCTCTCTACCACAACCGGCGGACAGTCTCGAATCGTCGACACAGCACGTCTTTTAAACTTAGGAAAAGAGACCACGGGTCTGCTACCCTCAGGTTCCTTAGGCGCACCCCCTTGAACCGGCTAGCACTCATATCCACGATAAGAGTCTTTGACCAGAAAACTAGGTTAAGGCAACGAAAAAGAAAGAAAGGATAGATACCAAATCAAAAGAAGCTTCTTACCTTGATTAACGAAAACCGAACACTAGAAGGTTGGCTTACGAAACTGAATGAGTCCCTAGATAGCACCAAGTTAGAACTGGATCCCAAAACAGAACAAAGGAAACGGCCTTTCGGCCAAACCAAACGAGAAAGAACCCCTTACTATCCATTCGGCCAACATCCATACTTACCAGAGACCTCCTAATGCAGGCTAAATGAAGAAGAGAAGATGAGAATGAGCCCCTCTACAATCGGCCAATGTCCCAAAAGAAACAAGTCAACATCTTTGGTTTAACAAAACAACAAGAGAAGAGGAAAAGAATGAAAGAAATAGAAGAAGAAGGATCCTTACTGAAAAAAAATAAGAAAATGCCTATTGGAAAGGCTATATTCGGCTACTGGAAAAACAATAGACAGAATGCCTTTAGTTGACACAAAAAGAGGTTCAACTTCCACAAGATGTGAATACAGAATAGAGAAGAGGAAGTAAAAATAGAGGACAAGATTCGGCTAAGGTACTTACCCAAAGAGAAACGATTCCAATCGGCTACTAGGGAGGTTCGGCTATGAAGAAGAAGCAAATAGCAAATGGTGGAAAAGAAGGGAAGAATGCACAAATGACTACTCTGATATTCGGCTATTACCAAAGAGACAAGAAGAAGAAGAAATGAAGTCAAAGGTACTACAGTTTTGGTAGAAAAGAAATGAATCAAATGTTTGAAAATGCAAAAGAAAGGAGAAAGCTTCTAGAATGGTTTTGGTTAACTCTACTCTCAAATGACCACTTGAAGAAATGGCACTCCCCTTCACTAATGACTGAAATTGCTCACCAAAATGCCTAAGAACCAAAAAGGAAACTCGGCCCTACCTAACCAAACTAAAACCGCACATGCACCTCACACACCTTCCCATATTCGGCCACACACTCTTCCTCTCTCCACATCCCATGATTCTCTCCACCCTTCACTCTCCATCCCTCATTTGAAATACCCCAACAATCTTGACCCATTCAAACCTCTCACAACTCCTCTTGTCCATTCATTTAAAATATTTGACTCATTCAACTCCCACTTATCAGAGTCCAAGCCAAAAACTACCACCTCTCCATCCTGACGCCAAAAATAAAACTTCTCTGTGTGGCATGCAGAATTTAAACCTTCACCCTCTCTGCTTCCCTTGTGGCGTCATCCCCCTGCACCTTAAGTGGCGTCTTCTTGCCACTCTACCACACTTCTTCTTGTGTCAACAAACACAAGAAATTACTCTTAAGGCTTGCTTCAAATAGCTCTCCCCTAAAGTGCCTAAAAGCAAAATTTTTACCAAGGCTCTAGGTTGACCCTGAGCCTGCCCAGAACCCCCAAACACACCAAATTAGCATGCAGAACAAACCAAACACACAGAAAACAAAAAACATAGAACCCCTAATTCCAGGATGTTACAAGAGCACTATAGTTGCTGAAATAGCACAGGGGAATTCGACACCCCTTATTTATACATAAAATCAAAACTCTGCCTACCCCCCCAAAGTCCCAATCAGCTCCAACTCTTCCTCATCTCATCTCCTTATTTTTCTCCCTGATAACTCCCCAATCCTTTTCCTAAATTTTCTCTTCTAATCACTCTCCTTAGAGTCCATCATCACACCACTTCCAACCTTCTAAGAGGCCAAAATTAAACTCCTAAAAAAATACTAAGCTAGGATTCGAACCTAGGATCTCCTTGCTAGCCTATAACGCCACCTTCCTATACCCTAAGTGGCATCACTTAGCCATTCCACCATAAGGCTCTTTGATGTCATTTTTCCCTATTTTTTATTTAAAACTCCATCTACTCACCGCCTTGGTTCCTTTAATAATTAATTAAAAATTCCTTCTCCTCAAAGTTCGAACCCAAAACTTCTCCAACACCCTGGACACTCCAAGTTTATTAAACCCTTAAAGTCAACATGTCATTTGTCATTTTCTTGCTTAAAAATATTTATGAGACCCAAAACTCAAAGCTCAATTCATCTAGGCCCAAAATTTGGGGCGTTACTATAGTTATATGTCAATTGAGCTTGAACAATTATATTCATATTTTAAGAAGAAGCTCATGTTTTATTGAATAGTTTTGATTGATGTAATTTAGAATTTGTTTATTTTTCTAGTTTGGTAATTTATCAATTCGATCTCGATTCTAACCCTCTTTTTTAGCCTTTATCCATAACTTTTACCCAAGCCCCATTACAACCCTTTAAAGACCTTTATAGTGGTGGAGATTTGATTTTCATGCAAGCTTATGGTAATAACTTTTCATGTTTGACTTTAGAGTGCTTAATTTTTTAACCTTAAACACTTTGAGTGATTTGAGTGAATCTTTAGTGGGGATGTCAATTCTTGTCAGTTTTGAATTAAAGGTAATTACTTAGATAAGGGGAAATACCTATATTTTCATGCTTTAAAAATGTGTGACTTGGATTGTTTGAATCTTTAGTGCTCTTTTAGTTGAATTATCAATGTATGATTATTTGTGAATTATGGAAAAACATTATTGATGAGAATTGTGAATTGAGAAAGTTTAATTTTTAATTGTGTGTTGAGGATTTTGCTTGACGACAAGCAAATGCTTAAGTTTGGGGATGTTTGATAAGCCATAAAAGTAACATATTTTAATCTCATTTTTGATGCATTTTTGGATGATTTATTTTATAATTTAGTGAATTTGATGCTCCTAATCCTTTAATTTCATGTTTCTATACTTAGGAGAGCATAGGGGAGCAAAAGGAGCAGAAAACGGGCCAAAATCAGACAAAACGAGCTACTTTCAGGATCCACACGGGTTGGCCATTCCCACACAGGCTGGTAGGTATCCTATATGAATAAGTTAGAAAAGTTTCACTATAAGCAAGTTAAAGACAATAGGAACCTAGGGCTTTGGTCCCATCAGTTCAATGTTACAATTTCATTTTTAGCCTCTCCCAAAAATTTATAATTAAATTTAATCTCCTTTTGCCCCTTCAAATGGAAACATTATCACTTTTTTCCCTCGTTAGAAAGTAATCATTCAATTTAGCCCATTTCCATGCAAAGGTTTTAGGTTTACGTCCATCCCTAATACTAAATTTATAGCCTTGATCTGAGTATGAGTTTTTAACTCATCTGAAAAGCTATACCTTTAAACATACACTAAATACTTGTCGAATTAGACTAGTCATTATATTATATCAAACCATTACTCTATTTTTCTAGCTTTATTTAAGCTTGGTCGACAAGTTTGTTTGATTACTCACATACAATAAAATATTTTGTGTAATACTATTTAGGACCAGGGTGTTCTTCAGTTGGAGATGCCTTTGGAAGTGTTGGTCCTTTCATTGTTACGAAAGATGCTCATGGTCTCCAAACAAATTCCTTTTCTTGGAACAAAGGTTGTCTAATTTCCTATGGTTATTTTTTATTGATTTTTTTTGTGTGTGTATGTATATCAATTTTTGTAGTTATTTCTTTCATATCCATATAAATTTATCAAAAAATATTAAATGTGTTAGAACCATAAAATATTACAAAATGTCTAGTTTTAATTGTGTTTAAATGAATTGCATTGTCTTTCTTAAATATATATATATATTTCTATTTCCATTTCTATATAAAATTCTGTCTAATATATGTTTTAGTGTCAAATCTATTGTTTATCGACTCCCTATTGGATCTGGATGGTCATATTCAAACTTAAGTAGTGATTATAATAACGAAGATGATAGCACTAGTAACATTAGAATATATATTCTTCGTTATTAAATAAAATAGTTTGGGTATTATATATATTGATATTTTTCAATTATTTGTTTCATACAGAAAAAATTTTACTTACATTCATGCAAAAATGGTATGAAAAATATCCAGCCTTCAAGTCTAAAGATATATATATATAGCTGGATCAAGTTTTGTAGGTGAACAATTTCTTTTTTCTTCTTTCTCTCATTTGGTTGTATATCAACATATTTTTAATAAACGAAAATATACTTAATGACCAGCGAAATAAAATATCATGTGATCTCTAACATATAGTTTTTTCTCTAATATATATTGTACTTTATTATTTACATATTAAGCTTACAACATTATTTTTTTAGATTCAAACTCAAATCATTAATCAAATTTCTTATTAAATTAAAAATTTAAAAAAATTCAAATAATATAAATGAATTTATAAATTATTTGTAACATACTTCTTGAATTGAATATGTCGAATTAATTATTGAATTGAAATATAACAATCAAATTATCTTGACTTAATACCAGTTATGAATAAGTCTCTACGCAACAATACAAACAATATAACATGTTCATTACTTCGACTAAATTTGTGGATTTTTATTTTTAGGACACTTCGTACCAAATCTTGCTAATGCTTTGCTCGATGACAACAACCAATCCAAGCAATCCAAATTTATCCTCAAAGGACTGATTGTAAGTAAAACTGTATCTAATTAATCAAATTGAATTGCCACTTTAATATATATTTGCATAGAAGGATTAGTTAGAAACGTTCATGGTTGAGTAACTTGCCTAATTCGAGAAGGCTTAGATTTAGTAGATTGGATTAGGATACCGAGTTCTACGTTTAGGATCAAATCATTACGACTTTGATTATTGTTCATTACTGACATCATAGACAATAAATTTTTATTTAAATTAAGTATCGACACTAACATAAAAAAAATTAAAATTATCCTGAAATACTTTTAGGAACTTTATTAAGCCTAGATAGAACAAAAATAACATGTGTTGCATGTAACACCCCTAACCCGAAATCATCGCCGGATTAGGGTTAAGAGGCATTACCGGACAATAGGATCATTTCACAACTCATTTACGACACAAAGTCAATCATCATCATAATACATCAAACATAAATAATTAGTCCCTTATTAAGGTGTATAAGACCCTAAACACATGCTAGAGAGGGGTCGAGACTAAACCGAAACGCATACAGAAACTTCATGGAAATTTAAAACTTTTCTAAGTTTCAGGGAATACACGCCTGTGGGAGAAGGCCGTGTGCCTCATACGGCTCCTAGACACACCCGTGTGTCCTCCCTGTGGTCGAAACTGACCTTTACTCCACGGCCACCAAGCACACCCGTGTACTTTGGCCGTGGTCGATCCTGTCAAAAACCACACGGCTACCAGGCACTCCGTGTGCCGTGGCCATGTGCTCTTAGGCCTTACACTGACTAACGTCCACGGTCACTAGACACGCCCGTGTGCCACATAGGCCATTTACAAGGCCAAAATGCCACCCACATGGGTCAATCCTACAAGCACATTTGAGCATCTTTATACACATAATTTGGCAACAAATTTCATGTCCAATAATGATCATATCATCACATATTATCTCATTTCTAAGCATGCCAATTTAAACAACCAAAATACATGTAAATCTAGATATAAATCATCCATAACTTTACTAAATCACTAAGGCATTGATTCATCATTGAACTCACCATTCATATGCTAATTCATTACCATCATGCCATATCAAAATATACACCAAATACCATATTCACTCATGCCCATTACCAACATTTAGCTAGCCATATCACATAGCTACTTACACAACTCAACTGTGATTCAAAAACTAGCCTACACATGCCATATTTCAACTATGTACATCTTTCCAAAAGTACCAAAATAGAATGTCGATAGTGTGATTGAGATGCTGATGATTACCGGATCCGAGCTAGCTCTACTGACACTGCAAAGCAGAGAAACAAATCACACAGTAAGCTTTATAAAGCTTAGTAAGTTCGTAACATAACCCATAAAACTAAACCAAACATCACATAGATCAATTCTCTTTTATACATACCATATCATCCATAGCTAAAATTATTTATTCATCCATTCTTAGCTTTATCTATAAACTCATCAACCACAAAGGTTCAATACATACCTTAGCTAACACGTAGTTATTCAATTTCCAAGCTACTCAATGCTTGATATTCAAGTCAATCATCCTCTGATATTCTTTCAATTTAATCGCACACTCAGTGCCATATACATGCTCGATTCATATTAGTCATCGCACACTTAATGCCTAATCTTTCAACTAACTTATCTCGATATCACACACATAGTGCCACGTCAAATAGCTGAAGCTTTCATAACATCGGACACACAGTGCTATTAATCTCTGTTTCAATTTCAACTTTTGCACCCTTAGTGCCATCAACTAAATCTTGCACATAGCATTTCGATTTCATACACATATACACATTTATTTCATAATGCTAAACCATATCTTAATAACTTGTATTATATCTGAACTTACCTCAGACGTCGAACTATCGAAATGGTCGATTAATCGAACACTTTATCTTTGCCTCGATCTTGATCCGAACTTCTTCTTTCTTGGTCTATACACATTCAACTTAAATCCATTCAATCACTAAATCATTCATTTTAGTCCAAACACAAGTATTTAGGGCATTTTACAAAATAGCCCTCACATTTTTTACATTTCGACACTTTAGTCCCTATTTCACCAAATCATCAAATTCACATAATTTCACTTGGCTCAAGCCTAGCCGAATTCTCCACATGCTAATACAAGCTCATACATTTCATTTATTTCAATTTTAGCCCCAAAAAATATTATTTTCTCAATATAGCCCTAATTAGCTAAATTCATCAAAAATTCAAGAACAAAATATGTTCATCAAGCTCAAATCTTTCATTTAACAACTAAACTCATCACAAAGCTCAACATATCATTAATGACGTATTGCACAAACATTATCAATACACAAAATTGAGACATGGGCTTGATAGTAGACTAAGCAACAATCTCAAAAACATAAAAATCATTAAAATCCAAATCAAAATCATCCCTTAAATTGCAATAGAAAGGCCGAATACCCTAGCTAGATTTCTCTCCTTTCTTTCCTTGCTTGTTTCGGCCAAATGAAGAGAAAATAAAAGATGAACACTTCATCTTTTTGTTTCATTAATTTAATGCTAATAATTTAATTACTAAATTGCCCATCCATTATACATATAAGACAAAATAATACCAAGGTTATAATAAATAAAATAAATGTAAAATAAAATAGTTCCCTATGGCCTTATTACATCAAATAAATCCAAATAATTGAAAGTACTTAAGTAAAAATAAAAGTCCAAATCGTAAAATTTCTTGCTGTGCATGGCCACCTTTAAGCTTCCGCCGACCCGGTCCATTACTAATCATCACCTGAAAAATGTTCCCACAACGGGGTGAGTCAACAGACTCAATGTGTACACAACAGTAAATCACAATAGAATTAGGCATACAAGAGTTACACATTCAGAACAATGAATACAAGTTATGATGCATTCCCAAACCCAAACCTAATTGTCTATCCGCTACACACCCCGCACCGCCATCCACACCGTGGGACTACTAAGTCAACCCTCCATCCGCTACACACCATCGAAGCGCGCGCACATGCATCGAAGTGCTCATCGCCCATATAAATTCGTGGCATAGCCACCGATAATTGTGTCATGAGACACCACATTGAATAATGTAACCGGAAGTTACCACATTCGAGATAATGTGACCGAAGTCACCACATTCGGATAATGTGACCAAGTCACCACATTCGGATAGTGAGACCGAAGTCACAACATTCACTCCCCTTTCTCATATAACCCGAATGCCCCATATTATTCATATTATGCATATCATACTTAAATTCACATTCATGTCACTTTTCACATGTTAAATATAACATATTTCGTAATCCTAGTAGGAGTAGGAAACGTGCACTGAGTACTTTGTACCATAACATGGTACCTTAGCCACATTCTTACATTTTCGTATTCATAATATCACATACATATATTTATTAAACATGCCATAAAACTTATTAAGAAAATAGTGTGGGTACACACTGATTCGCTTAAAATTTCCTTGAGATCCAAAAGCTTGATCTAATGCTTAGATCCTTAATCCCTACATTGATTTATCACTTATTACCTTAATAAAAAGCCATTCGCCAAAATTCCAAATCCTAGTAGGATTAGTATTCTTACCTTGTTGCCGATTGGAACACCAACAAAATCAAACTGCTCCTTGTTTCTAGGAATGTCGAAATCCCTAAAACCTTACGCGTTCGACTTAATCTTAATCATCGAAACATAAATCAAGGCCTTTGGCCGAATATTCACATGTCTTACCTTAATTTTAGACATCCCGAATACTCCTCCTTTTAGTCGACTACTCGATAATCTGAAAGATCCTTCTATATTCTAGCAACCATAATATGTATGGGGTTAGATTATCTCTCAAGCTAATCTAAAAGAAAAGAATGGAAATCAAACTTGTTCTTACCTTTGAAGAAATCACAAAGACCTATGCTTGAAGCTCTTCCAAGATTCGGCTTTTGAATGGATTGGTAAGAAGAAATAGGAAGAAAAGAAAACTTGAGAATTTTGACAATGGTGGACTATAGATTCGGCTTGACAAAAGAAAAAGAGAAGAGAAGAGAAGAGAGCACTCAGAAATTCGGCAGAGAGAAGAGGAGGAAGAAAAATTGATGAGTAGCCCTCCTTCCTTCCTTTTATAGCCGAAATTATCATCTAAGGAGTCCCTTACTTGGCCACCACTCCTCTATCTAATAACTTTATCCTTTAATTATCATAAATAAAAGAGTTTAATCCAACATTTATCTCTTCAAAATAATCCAATTTAAAAATCCTTTATTTATCACCTTTTTAATCGAATATTTATGAAAATAAAACACCTCCTTTCTTGAAGCATGTGCCATCCACCTCAGTCTTCTGGAAGCAAAAATAAAACGTCCTTTATTTGCTTCCCAAGTGACTCGAACTGAGGCCAATTCCTCTTGCATATGGCGCCATTTGCATAGGCCCTAAGTGACATCTTCAGGCCACTTTTCCAAGCCTGTTTGTGTGTCAAATTTCACAAACTTTTTCTTTTAAGGCCACCTAGGCCATTTCTAAGTTTCCAAAAATTTTCGATCGACTCTGTAAACTTGACATTAAATCATGTCCATACATTTTCAGGTTTCCAAAAATGTTCATTTCCAAATCATTTCCATTCATTTCCGGGTTTCCAAAAATGTTCAAAATTTATTCATAATACTTAAGACATGTCATTTCGTACAATTAAACCGAAGATGCATAGGCCCTTTTCAGGATGTTACAGTTCTACCCTCCTTAAAAATAATTTCGTCCTCGAAATTACTTACAAACGAACCATCGCATGCGGCCTAACTCACCCCACTACGCTATTGTTTGCAAGACTCGATTTTAAAGAACTATCTTACCTTCTAGGTGATCTCTAAGTTCACATCCAAAGTTTCAAACAGTTCACTTGTAACACAAGAATGAACTATCTCTAAAACAATAAATAGTACTCCAAAAATAAGAAACTAAACCGCTATCATATCCTTGGTTGTCTCACATCTGAACCTTCAAAGACCTCTGCACCGGGTGCTCCATGACCATTTCCTCCATGGTTTAAACCACAAACCTTCGTTGCTCGAGGCAATTCTTAACCAAATGAGCCTTAGACTTACATCTAAAACATTCCCGATCTCGGTTCCAACACTCACAAAGACATGATACCTTCCACACCGAGCACACGGACGGTTCAGATTTTTAGTAGTTGGCTTAAAAACACGAAAGCGTAATTCTCAACCTTCGGTCTTTTTCGAAGACTCTTAGAGACGATTCTCGACGGTCCAAGACTCCTCTTATCCCGTCCACGACGACCACGTTCCCTAGAACTCATTTTCTAACGTCGCGATTTAATCTGATTTAAGAGTTTTATACATTAGTACTTTTGTTTCACTGATTAACCGCGAACAGTCTTATGAAAAGAGACGTTTAAAAGTGGTTCTTTCGATCAAACAAAGTTCTCAGCTCAAGTTCACTATTCAGAAAGTCACGTTCACATTCATCAACCAATTATGAACTTTCGTTCATTCAGAGAAATGTTGTAGTTTTCGTTGTCGTTGTTTTTCCACTACCCAGGGGTACTTTCGTAATTTTTTTCTACAGGGGTATTTTCGTAATTTTTCAAAAGAAAAAGTTCCTTGGTGATTTTGTCACAAAGTATTTTGGTATTTTTAAATTCCTGGGGTATTTTGGAAAAATTTTAAAATCCGGGGGTATTTTGATAATTTTGGACCTCGGGGGTATTTTGGTAATTTTTCACAAATCGGGGTAAATTTGTAAAATCTAGTAAATCAGGGATATTTCAAAAGTTGTAAAACTTTGAGGGTTCTTTTTGAGAATTGTACTTTCCAAAACAGTGATGTTGCAAAAATTTTGGAAATCAGGGTTATTTTGGTAATTTTGTAAGTTAGGGGCAATTTTGTAATTTTTCAAAATCAAGGTATTTTTGATAGTTTGCAAATTGGGGTTTTTGAACACTTCTAAAATAATGAAATTTTGGCAAAACTGTTGAGTAGTTTGTCATTTTGTAAATCAAGGGCATTTTGGTAATTTTACCACTAGGGGTATTTTTGTAATTTCACGAATTAGAAAAATTTTCGAAAAATTTTGTAAGGATGATTTTCACAAATTTAAGAGAAAGTTTTAAGAGTTTTAAAACTAGGGTTTTGTGGTTTTTATAAAAACACGGCTAGTTCCCTTCGGGTTTTAGTCATTGTGTTTAGCCAGATGACTAAGTCCTCTAGTTAGGGTGAACAGTTTACTACGCACTGTAGGATTCGAGTAAAGAGGAGGTGAGTCACTCTGATCGCTTAAATACCAAGCTCTCATCGAATCCACTCCTAGACATCACAAATGAGCTACCACACCGACTTGGCGACTTAATCACAGGTTTGTTTAATTAGGCATTAAAGTCTTATGTAATAGTTGGGGTAAACTGGTCCTAGGGTTCACATACTTGATATTCTAATCTACGTTCCAATCCTACCCTTCTAAAATTCATATCATCAATCAAACAAATGGATAGAAGTACTTACCTGGTGGACTTCGGGTCGGAGACTTAGGTGCCATGCCAGAAACCTGCTTATTTCAAAAATATTTTCATAAAACTCATTTGGGCTCGCTTTGAAAACGTATTAGGCCTTAAACCCCTAGGCCGAGGGTTTGAAACTGGGCTTTGATACCAAACTGAAACACCTCAAACCCGGCCCACGAGCCTTGACTAGATTTGGTATGTTCCTTAAGTAAACCGGTTCAAAATTCTTTTGTTATTTAGGAAAAACTTGTGTGATTTTAAGAAAAATATTGTTTGGGTTGGGCTTGTGTTGAAAACCAATTTATCTTACATTGAAATCCATTTATTTAAGTTGACAAAACATTTAGGGTTTATTTTAAAAAAAAAATTTACTTAAACTTTAATTGATAAAAATTTGTAAACATAATAAATAAAATAAATGTAAAATAAAATAGTTCCCTATGGCCTTATTACATCAAATAAATCCAAATAATTGAAAGTACTTAAGTAAAAATAAAAGTCCAAATCGTAAAATCTCTTGGTTGTGCATGGCCACCTTTAAGCTCCCATGACCAGGTCCATTACCGATCATCACTCGAAAAATGTTCCCACAACGGGTGAGTCAACAGACTCAATGTGTACACAACACTAAATCATAATAGAATCGGGCATACAAGAGTTACACATTCAGAACAATGAATACAAGTTATGATGCATTCCCAAACCCAAACCTAATTGTCCATCCGCTACACACCCCCGTACCTGCCAGTCACACCGTGGGGACTACTAAGTCAACCCTCCATCCGCTACACACCATCGGCGCGATCATTTGCGATCGACGTGCTCATCGCCATATATAAATTCGTGGCATAGCCACCGTGATAATTGTGTCATGAGACACCACATTCGAGATAATGTAACCGGTTACCACATTCAGATAATGTGACCGAATTCACCACATTCAGATAATGTGACCGAAGTCACCACATTCAGATAGTGAGACCGAAGTCACAACATTCACTTCCCCTTTCTCATATAACCTGAATGCCCCATATTATTCATATTATGCATATCATACTTAAATTCACATTCATGTCACTTTTCACATGTTAAATATAACATATTTCGTAATCCTAGTAGGAGTAGGAAACGTACCTGAGTACTTTGTACCATAACATGGTACCTTAGCCACATTCTTACATTTTCGTATTCATAATATCACATACATATATTTATTAAACATGCCATAAAACTTATTAAGAAAATAGTGTGGGGTACACACCTGATTCGCTTAAAATTTCCTTGAGATCCGAAAAGCTTGATCTAATGCTTAGATCCTTAATCCCTACATTGATTTATCACTTATTACCTTAATAAAAAGCCATTCGGCCAAAATTCCAAATCCTAGTAGGATTAGTATTCTTACCTTGTTGCCGATTGGAACACCAACAAATCCCGAAACTGTTCCTTGTTTCCCTAGGAATGTCGAAATCCCTAAAACCTTACGTTAGACTTAATCTTAATCATCGAAACATAAATCAAGGCCTTTGGCCGAATATTCACATGTCTTACCTTAATCTTAGAAATCCCGAATACTCCTCCTTTTAGTCGACTACTCTGATAATCCGAAAGATCCTTCCATATTCGGCAACCATAATATGTATGGGGTTAGATTATCTCTCAGCTAATCTAAAAGAAAAGAATGGAAATCAAACTTGTTCTTACCTTTGAAGAAATCAACAGCACCTATGCTTGAAGCCCTTCCAAGATTCGGCTTTTGAATGGATTGGTAAGAAGAAATAGGAAGAAAAGAAAACTTGAGAATTTTGACAATGGTGGACTATAGATTCGGCTTGACAAAAGAAAAAGAGAAGAGAAGAGAAGAGAGCACTCAGAAATTCGGCAGAGAGAAGAGGAGGAAGAAAAATTGATGAGTAGCCCTCCTTCCTTCCTTTTATAGCCGAAATTATCATCTAAGGAGTCCCTTACTTGGCCACCACTCCTCTATCTGATAACTTTATCCTTTAATTATCATAAATAAAAGAGTTTAATCCAACATTTATCTCTTCAAAATAATCCAATTTAAAAATCCTTTATTTATCACCTTTTTAATCGAATATTTATGAAAATAAAACACCTCCTTTCTTGAAGCATGTGCCATCCACCTCGCTCGGAAGGAAAATAAAACGTCCTTTATTTGCTTCCCAAGTGACTCGAACTGAGGCCCATTCCTCTTGCATATGGCGCCATTTCCATAGGCCCTAAGTGACATCTTCAGGCCACTTTTCCAAGCCTGTTTGTGTGTCAAATTTCACAAACTTTTTCTTTTAAGGCCACCTTGCCTTAATTTCCCCTTTTAAACCTTAAAACTCGTCATTTCTAGGTCATTTCTAAGTTTCCAAAAATTTTCGATCGGCTCTGTAAACTTGACATTTCCTTACATTTCCAAGTTTCTAGAAATGTTCACTTTTCTCTTTTGAATCATTTCCTTACATTTCCAAGTTTTCAGAAATGTTCACTTTCCTCTTTTGAATCATTTCTAAATCATGTCCATACATTTTCAGGTTTCCAAAAATGTCCGTTTCCAAATCATTTCCATTCATTTCCGAGTTTCCAAAAATATTCAAAATTTATTCATAATACTTAAGACATGTCATTTCGTACAATTAAACCGAAGATGCATAGGCCCTTTTCAGGATGTTACATGGGCCAATCTGATATTTTGCTAAATGGACCAAATCTGATATTTTACTTAATGGGCCTTTTTGATTAATTGTTATAATGAGCCATAATTTTGTAATAAATATTCAAATAAATTATTGTTGTTATATTGTGATTTGTTATGCATTATATACATGATTTTGCATGGGATGGGACAATATTGAAGAGAAGTTCTGGTGGCTCTGCCACATAATTTTGGTGGCTCTGTCACAAATCTGTATAGTGACAATGCCACGTAAATTCTGTTAATCTGGTGGCTTGTCCACAATTATATTTGTTATAAATGGCTTAATGCCTGCGATTGGTGTGTTGGCGGGGTGGGTTGACTTGATCCCCACAGGTGTGTTGGTTGGTACGGGTGGTGTGTAGCGGATGGATTACTAGGTTTGGTTTGGGAATTGCATTTCATACACATGATATAATTGATACATTATTATTATTGTAAATGGGCTTAGGCCCAAATTATTGCTTAATGGGATTTTGGCCCAGTGGACAACGGTATGGGGGTTATACACTAAGTTCTAGTAACTCACCCCATTTTTCCTTACCCCTTTTCAGGTAATGATCAGTGATGGAGACTTGGGCCATGGATGACACGGTAGGGGCCATACTACAATAACGATTTAATTTGGAATTCGGATTTCTTTTAGTACTTTTAATTACTTTGCTATTTTTGAGTTAAGGTTGTAATAAGGCCTTTAGATTAATTTTTGTTTTGTTTATTGTTTGATTAATTTATAATTTGCTCTAAGTACTTCAAATTGAGATTTTTCTAAAAACTTAAATAAATGTTTCCTTAAAATGGATATACAAAAAGGGTTTCATATTAAACTTTCATAAATATATTTTTAACTTGGAAATTCTCTTAAAAATTTTAATCAACACTTTTCGAAATTTATTTTCAAATTCTTATCGAACTGTTAATGATATTTTCAAAGTCACGGTTTATAAGATTTTTATATCTCAAATTTATTAATTTATCAATCAACCTTTATTTCAATAGTACTTTACCAAAAAAAAATTTTAAATGGAGTTGTTTTCATCTGATTTTAAATCTAAATCTATTTATGTACAAATGAAAAAGGACTTAGTAGTATTCTCTCATGTAACATGTCAGATCTGGCCTTATCGTATGGGCCGGGTTTGGGGTGTTATATTTTATGGTATCAGAGCCAGGTTCAAAACTCGGCTGTGGTTTGGGTTCAAAAACATTTTTCAAAGCTGATTTGAAATGTAAAATTTAGAACGTATGTTTTTTAGGAAGCATGGCACCACGGGTATCCGGCACCAAGTCAAGTAAGTGTATGTTATTATTGTATGATTATAATGATTATGATATGACTATAGGAATACTCTAGAACTTCTAGTTTTAGGTATTGAAACTATAGGTATTGAGACTATAGGATGCGATTACGTAAACGACTTTACTTTTTATGTTTCATCAAACATTGTTTAATAAACACCAAAATAGTATACTAATTCATAAGACTTTCAATCAGACTAAATCGAATTACCCAATATGAGCGCTAGAGGACGTGGACGCGGTAGACGTGGCCGTGGTAGAGGCCGAGGCGCTAGAGTTGCGTCTGAAGCGTCGGGACATATGCCAGAAATGGATGCACCTGCGTCACCCGTGGATCAAATCGGATCACAAGCATCAGATGAGGAGGACATCGCTCTGTCCCAAGCAATGTTGCGAGTCTTGAAAGGGGTTGCTGGGGCTAGAACTGGGCCAGTAGCTCGTGGGTCAATTTTGGAGCGACTCAGATCAAATGGTGCTGAGATTTTTAGGGGTATCTCGGGTGTAGCCCCAAATGTCGTGGAATATTGGCTCGAGGCAGTGGAGCGGATCATGGATGATCTAGATTGCACCACGGAGCAGAAACTGAGAGGAGCTGTGTCCTTGTTGAGAAACGAGGCGTATCAATGGTGGCTTACTATTCGGGAAGGCACTCAGGCCGATCGTGTTACCTGGGATTTCTTTAAAACTGCATTCCAAGAAATGTATGTCAGGGCTAGCTATGTGGACGCCTCGAAGGAAGGAATTCCTAAATCTAGTCCAAGGAGGTAAGTCTGTGGCAGCTTACGAGGCGAAATATCTACGTCTGAGTCGTTATGCCTGGGGTATAGTGCCAACTGAATATGATCGCTGTGTGTGTTTTGAGGACGGGTTGAGTGATGAGTTGCGGGTATTGATAGCCCCACAACAAGAAAGGAATTTCGCCACACTTGTGGAGAAAGCCAAGATAGCTGAAGAGGCTAAGCACTCGGAGCGGCAAAACCAAGAAAAAGATAGAGGCAAGAGTAAGAGGGACTTTAAGTACTCAGGTCCTGCTAGAAGGTTTCAGAAGAGGCTCAGGAATGATGAGCCAGCTCGAACTAGAGTACCAGCTCCTACCAATCAGATACAGCCATGTACGGATTGTGGAAAATGACACCCAGGTGAATGTTGGAAAAGAACCGGTGGTTGTTTCAAATGTGGTTCCAAGGACCATCAACTCAAAAATTGTCCTCGACAGACTACTCAGACTCAGGATGCTCGTAACTATGATGCACTGCCAACTAGAGGCGCTTAGCAGCCACCACGAGGCCGTGGGCCAAGTCGAGGTGGAAATGGCGTAGGACGAGGTTAGGGTGCACCGGGTAGAGGTATTGGTTTCAGGGGTAATGCGGAGGCGAGGCAGCCAGGGTTGGTTTATGCGGTCAGACGCCGAGAGGATGGCGATGCACTTGATGTGATAACTAGTACGTTCTTCATCTGATGTACCTGTTACTGCATTGATAGATATCGGATCCACCCATTCGTATGTTGCTAGTGTTGTATCTGGAAATCTGAACATTAGATTTGAGATTACTGTTAGAGAGATGACGGTAATTAGTCCTTTAGGACAGTCTGTGATAGTGAATAGATTGTTTAGAGATGTGCTCTTAGAAATTCAGGGAGAAACATTTCTAGCGGATTTGATGGAACTGCCTTTCGGCGAGTTCGACCTTATTTTGGGCATAGACTGGTTAGTGAAACACCGTGCGAACTTGGATTGTGCTACAAAGTGGATGACGCTAAGAACTCCAGAAGATAAGGAAGTGGTGATGATAGGTGAAAGGAAAAACTATCTATCAAATGTGGTATCTGCTTTAAAGGCAAAAAAGTTGGTGCAAAAAGGGTGTGGAGCATTCCTAACCTTGATTAGTGCGTTGGATGCCAAGGAATTGTCGGTGGAAGGTGTTAGAATGGTGAAAGAGTTTTCGGACGTCTTTTCCGAAGAACTTCCTGGATTGCCTTCGGATCGAGAGGTAGAGTTTGGCATTGAGTTATTGCCAGGAACGGCTCCGGTGTCCATTACTCCTTATAGAATGGCACCGAAGGAGTTGGCTGAGCTTAAAGCTCAAATTCAGGAGTTGTTGGATCGGGGTTTCATTCGACTGAGCGTGTCACTGTGGGGAGCACCGGTTTTGTTCGTCAAGAAGAAGGATGGGTCGATGCATATGTGCATCGATTATAGGCAGTTGAATAAATTGATGATCAAGAATAGGTATCTGTTGGCAAGAATCGATGACCTGTTCGATCAAGTGCGAGGAGCTTTGGTTTTCTCAAATAGAGATTTGAGATCTTGTTATGAAACACCTCAAACCAGGCCCACGAGCTTTGACCAGATTAAGTAAACCGGTTTAAAGTTCTTTAGTTACTTTGGGAAAATAGTGTGTTTTGAAAGAAATATTGTTTTGGGTTGGGCTCGAGTAGAAAACAAAATCGTTTTATAATGAAAACCCTTTTAAATTTTAGGTGATAAAACATATAGAATACATTTAAAGTAAATTACTTAATCTTTAACTTAATAAAAATTTCGTAACATAATAAATAAAAACAGAAAAAAATAGTGCACTATGGCCTTATGGCCTTATTACATCAAGTAAATCCAAATAATTCGGAGTACTTAAAAATTAATAGTCCATAAAAATAAAAACTTCATGTTGAGCATGGCCACCACAAGTTCTCGCCGTCCCGGTCCACCCACATCATCATCACCAAACATGGTCCTCAACGGGGTGAGTCAACAGACTCAATGTGTACACAACACTAAATCATAATAGAATCAGGCATAACAAGTATTCCACATTCATATCATAGCATACAAATTATGATGCATTCCCAAACCCAAACCTAATAAGCCATCCGCTACACTCCCCCGTACCAACCTGTACACCGTGGGGACTACTAAGTTGACCCTCCTTCCGCTACACTCCATATCGCAGTCTTAGGTCACCGCATTTGTGGTCTTAGGTCACCACATTCAGATATCACGGTCTTAGGTCACCGCATTTAGATTACTGTGGTCTTAGGTCACCATATTCAGATACCACGGTCTTAGGTCACCATGTTCGTGGTCTTAGGTCACCACATTCACTTCCCCTTTCAATAACTCATATGCCCCATTTTGTAATATGCATTAATATGCCAAAGTTCATATTCTTATTCTCATGTTACAAATAACATATTTCATATTCCTAGTAGGAGTAGGAAACGTACCTGAGTACTTAGTACCATAACATAGTACCTTAGCCACTTTCTTATTCTTAATATCACATATTTTAATTAGACATAGCCATAAAACTTATTAAGAATTAGTGTGGGGTACACACCTGATTCGTTTAGCAGATTCCTTGAGATCTCGTAATCTGATCTACCACTTAGATCCTTAATCCCTACATTTGATTAATCACTTACTAATTTAATAAAAAGCCATTCGGCCATAAATCCAAATCCTAGTAGGATTAGTATACTAAAAATTACCTTGTTGCCGATTGACTTAAGAATCAAGTCCCGAATTGAATCCTTGCTTCCTTACTGTTGTCGAAAACCCTATAGACACATGTTAGAGTTTAATCTAACATTAAACATAATGAATGGCCTTTGGCCGAATCTTATAGTTTCTTACCTTGAATCTTAGAAATCCCGAAACCTTCCTCCTTGTAGTCGACAGTCACAAAATCCCAAAGTTTTCCTTCAAAGTTTCGGCCAACATGAATATGTCATTAAAACCTTGCCTTTTTGTTTTTACAGAAGAAAGAAAATAATCATAATAGATCCTTACCCTTTTATATGGAAATCGGCAACACCCTTTGATCTATGAAAATATTCGGCTATGGCTTAGATGTGTATCACCAAATTTCGGTTTCCTTGAATAATTGGCTAGGGTTTTCTTTGGGGTTTCGACTTCTGATGGATTGGAAAGAAAAGAAGAAGAAGAAAGAATAAAGGATGAGAGGAAACTTGTGATTTTGTTAGAAAAGAATTTGGGGAAGATGACAAGAGAATTTCGGCAGAGGCTTGCTTGGAGAGAAAAAAAATTGTAAAATGCCTCATTTTTCCTCCTATTGCCAAATTTACTAGGCCAAGAGTCCCTTTTCTTGGCCATCACTCTTTTATTTGATAACTTTATCTCCTTAAGTTAAAACAAATAAAGAATAATCCTTTATTATCTCATTGAAAAATAATCTAAAATAAAAATCCATTATTTATCCTTATTAGTCAAAATTTAAAGAGAATAAAACTCTTCTTTTTAAACACCTTGTACCGTCCACCTCACTTCTTCTGGAAGAAAAATAAAATTTCTTTTATTTGCTTTCCCTGTGACTCGAACTCAGGCCCAATCCCCTTGCATGTGGCGCCATTTCCAGAGGCCCTAAGTGGCATCTCCAGGCCACTTTTCCAAGCCTGTTTGCGTGTCAAATTTCACATACTTTTTCTCTTAAGGCCACCTTGCCTTAATTTCCTCTTTTAAACTTTAAAACTCGACATTTCTAAGTCATTTCTATGTTTCCAAAAATTTTCGTTTGCCTCTTTAAACTTAACATTTCCTTACATTCCCAAGTTTCCAGAAATGTTCACTTTCCACTTTTGAATCATTTCCAAATCATTTCCGGGTTTCCAAAAATGTTCATTTCTAAATCATTTCCATGCATTTCTAGGTTTCTAAAAATGTCAAAAATTTATTCGCAATACATAAGACATGTCATTTCGTACAATTAAATCGAAAATACATAGGCCCTTTTCAGGATGTTACAGTTCTACCCTCCTTAAAATAATTTCGTCCTCGAAATTTCCTAACTAAAATAATTGAGGGTATTGCTGTCGCATTGCTTCTTCTGGCTCCCACGAAGCTTCCTCCGATCCATGGTTGCGCCATAATACTTTGACTAGGGGAACTGACTTCCTTCGCAGCACTTTCACATCACGTTCCAATATCTGAATTGGCTCTTCCTCGTAGGATAAGTCTGGCCTTAGCTCTACTTCTTCAACTGGTACCACATGAGATGGATCCGATCGGTAGCGACGTAGCATGGATACATGGAATACGTCGTGCATCTGTTGCAACTCTGGTGGCAACTCTAGCTGGTATGCCACTGGTCCAACTCGCTTCAGTACTCGATAGGGCCCTATAAACCTTGGGCTTAACTTCCCTTTGCGACCAAACCTCATCACCTTCTTCCAAGGCGAGACCTTCAGAAACACTTGGTCTCCCACTTCAAACTCTATTTCCTTCCCCTTGAGGTCTGCGTACGACTTCTGCCTATCAGAGGCTTCCTTTAACCGTGCTCGTATTATCTCCATCTTCTCTTCAGTTTCAGCCACTAACTCTGGACCCAAAACTCGACGTTCTCCTAACTCAGTCCAACAAGTAGGAGTTTGACACTTCCAACGATACAATGCTTCATATGGTGCCATCCGAATGCTAGCCTGATAGCTATTGTTGTAGGCAAACTCAGCTAAAGGCAAGTAATCTTCCCAACTTCCTCAGAAATCCATCACACAGCCTCTCAACATATCCTCTAAGAGTTGTATAACCCGTTCAGATTGCCCGTCTGATTGTGGATGAAAAGCCGTAGTGAAGTCTAACTTAGTACCTATAGCTTGATGAAGTGCCCTCCAAAATTGAGACGTAAACCTAGGGTCTCTATCGGAGATGATCGATACCGGTACCCCATGTAACCTCACAATTTCTGCCACATATAACTTGGCCAACTTCTGAAGAGAATAGTCAACTCTTACCGGAATGAAGTGCGCGGACTTAGTCAAACGGTCCACTATCACCCATACCGAGTCCTTCTTAGTAGGCGTAAGGGGAAGCCCACTAACGAAGTCCATGGTAATTCTCTCCCACTTCCATCGCGGAATCTCAATTGGTTGAAGCAATCCCGGATGGAACTTGGTGTTCAAATTTTTAACTTGTCGACACATGTCGGACATTTCCCCACGAACTCGCAGAACTTCCCGTTTAAGATCAGACCACCACCAAAATCGTTCCCTTAGATCTCTATACAGCTTAATGCCTCTGGGATGCATAGCATAAAGGCTACTATGCGCCCCGAAGAATCCTTTGTCTTAACTCCTCGTCTCTCAAGCATCTGGACTTTTCCCTTGTAGCACAATACTCCTTCATCATTAACGCCATAGTCTTTTAATTCTCCATGTCAGACTTGTCGTAACTTAGCACTTAGGTCCTTATCGATAACTGTCCCCTTTTCACCTCATTCACCCATGTGGGCTTGACTTGTAATTTCGCCAACAAAGCCTGGTCATCATATAAACTTAAGTGAGGAATATAGCCCTTAGATCCGACACAACCTTCCGACTTAGGGCATCAGCCACTACATTTGCCTTGCCCGGGTGGTACTCTATCGAGCAATCATAATCCTTCAATAACTCTACCCACCTTCGCTGCCTCAAGTTCAACTCCTTCTGAGTCAACAGATACTTAAGGCTCTTGCGGTCTGTGTAGATCACTGACCTTTCTCCATAGAGATAGTGCCTCCACACCTTAAGGACGAAAACCACCGCTGCCAATTCCAAGTCATGAGTTGGGTAGTTAACCTCATGAGGCCTTAGTTGCCGAGACGCATACGCGACCACTTTTCCATCTTGCATTAGGACACATCCTAATCCCATATGCGAAGCGTCACAGTACACCACAAAATCCTTTCCTGCCTCCAGCTGAATTAACACTGGAGCCTCCGTCAACACCTTCTTAAGCTTTTCAAAGCTCTTCTGTTGCTTATCTGTCCATTCAAAGGGTACTTCCTTCCTTAGCAACCTTGTCAAAGGCGCGGCTATTGATGAGAACCCATCCACAAACCTTCTGTAATAGCCTGCCAAACCTAAGAAACTTCAGATCTCAGCCACGGACCTAGGTGGTTTCCAATCCAACACTGCTTCGATCTTCCTAGGGTCTACTCTTATTCCTTCTACGGATACCACATGCCCTAAGAATGCCACCTCCTTAAGCCAAAATTCACACTTGTTAAATTTGGCATAGAGCTTCCTCTCCCTTAACACTTGCAGCACAACCCGTAGGTGTTCATCATGCTCCTCTTCAGACTTGGAGTACACCAAGATATCGTCGATGAATACAACGACGAACCTATCCAAGTAGGGTTGGAAAACTCGGTTCATCATATCCATGAACGCGGCTGGAGCGTTCATCAACCCAAACGGCATTACTACAAACTCAAAATGGCCGTATCGTGTCCTAAAAGTGGTCTTATGGATATCTGCCTCCTTCACCTTCAATTGATGATATCCCGACCTTAAGTCTATCTTCGAAAATACCGCGGCCCCCTTCAGCTGATCGAACAAGTCATCGATCCTTGGCAAAGGATACTTGTTCTTAATGGTCAGCTTATTCAACTGACGATAATCTATGCACATCCGCATAGTTCCATCCTTCTTCTTTACAAACAGGATCGGTGCTCCCCATGGAGACACCCTGGGTCGAATGAACCCACGATCCAACAATTCTTGGATTTGAGCCTTGAGCTCAACCAACTCCTTTGGTGCCATTCGATACGGGGCAATTTACACGGGTGAGTCGCTTTCCGTAGCAAGTCTATTCCAAATTCCACCTCCCTATCTGGGGGTATTCCTGGTAATTCCTCCGGAAACACATTTTCAAAGTCCCTTACCGTTCTAACTCCACTAACACCTTCTTCCTTTCCACCCAACGCACTTACAAAGGCTAAGAACGCCTTGCACCCTTTCCTAACCATTTTCTCAGCCGTCAACGCCAAAACTACGTGGGATAGGTAGTTTCTTCTTTCTCCGATCATTACTAATACTTTATCCTTTGGAGTCCTTAGTTCTATTCGTTTAGTCGCACAATCCAATATGGCTCGGTGCTCTGCTAGCCAGTCCATTCCAAGTATAAGTTCAAACTCCCCAAAGGGTAGTTCCATTAAGTCAGCCCGAAATTTCACTCCCTGAATCTCTAGGGGTACATTCCGAAAGATCTTATCCACCACTACAGTTTGGCCTAATGGGCTTACTATAGCCATCTGCCTATCAGAAACTTCAGAGTCTAGGCCTAGTGTTTCCACTACACTACATGCAACATAAAAATGGGTCGAGCCCACATCAATTAAGGCATAATAAGGCTTGCCATAAATAAAGAACGTACTGGTTATAATATCCGGCGCGTCTCCATCTTCCCCCCGGCGAATCGTATAAACCAAACCGGTTGCCTTACCTCGTGATAGCGGCCTTCTCGCCTTCTGTGTTCCACCGCCTCACAAAGCACCATTACCTCATTACTCGAACCACGACCTCGTTGAGGTTGTTGTCCTCCTCTACCACCGACTAACATTCCGAGAAATGCTGGTCGACTTTCATCTAATGCCTTAGGACAATCCTTGATCACATGGTCCTTGGACCCACACCTAAAACATCCTCTCCTGTCTTCTTCCAAAGACTCTCCTAGGTGCTTTTTCCACACAAATCACAAGGACGACATCTGCCCTCCCGAACCAACTTGTCGACCTCGCTGCCCATCAACTCTAGGCCTCTTATGAACCTTTCCAGACGATCCAAAACCTCTTTTGGGCCTATTTCTCGGTCCATAGTCCACTGGTAGAATCCTTGATCCCTTCACCACTTTAACCTTTTCCACTAACGCAAAAATTCCCGCTCCCGTGTGCAGTACTATCAACAATCTTAGATCATCCCAGCCGCCCTCAAACGGACACAACGCTCATGCTCAATTGCCACTACTCCTCGGGCATACCGGCTCAACCTCAGGAATTAGTCTCATATTTCGCCACGGACTTGTTCCCTTGAACCAGCCCCAGAAATGCCTTCCTTTGCTCATCCGTATACCGGTTCCAACATACTTCTTTTGATACGCTTCTCTTAACGTAGTCCTGTGTCAAATCCTCCATTGTGGCACCATCCCGAATAGTTAACCACCATTGATACGCTTCATCGCGTAATGTTGCTGCCACCATTCCTTTTAACTTCTCCTCGTGGGTCGTCAAGCTCATCCATGATGCGCTCATTGCTGTTTCCAACCAAGATTTCACTGCATCGGGTGCCACACCGATACTCCACGAAACATTTCGGCTCCATTAGCTCTGAGCCGTTCGAGCCTGAACTTTTGATTTCCGAATTTCCTCCTACACCACCACCAACTCCAAAACTCGCAAAGATAGCTCGCGACACAAAGATCATCCCCCGCCCGAGCTTGCGCGCTCAACACCAACAGCTGGGGGTAGTGGTGGCGGTGGTATCTCATTGTCAGACCCTTGACCCGATCTAACGGGTTCTGACACAGTCATCCTTCCTTTACCTCGTCCACGACGACCACGTCCTCTAGAGCTCATTTCTAACGTCGAGATTTGATTAAGAAGTTTTATGAATTAGTCTTTATTTCACTTGATTACCCGAGAAGAAATTTTATAGAAGAGTTTTAGGAGTGGTTCTTTCGTATTCATACATGCACACAGTCTTTTCATTCATTCATACATCCATCAACCAATTATGAACTTTCGTTCATTCAGAGAAACGTTGTAGTTTTCATTGTTATTGTTTCTCCACTACCCAGGGGTATTTTCGTAATTTTTCAAAAGAAAAAGTTCCTTGATGATTCTATCATAAAGTATTTTGGAATTTTTTTTAAAATCCTAGGTTATTTTGGAAGATTTGAAATCCGAGGGTATTTCGGTACTTTTGAATCTCGGGGGTATTTTGGTAATAAACCAGGGTAAATTTGTAAAATTTAACAAATCAGGGATATTTCAAAAGTTGCAAAACTTTGAGGGTTCTTTTTGAGAATTGTTCTTTCCAAAACGGTGATGTTGCAAAAAAAAAAAATTTGAAATCAGGGTCATTTTGGTAATTTTTTGTAAGTTAGGGGCAATTTTGTAATTTTCCAAAATTAAGGTATTTTGATATTTTGCGAATTAGGGCTTTTGAGCGTTTATAAAATAATGAAATTTTGGTAAAATTGTTGGGTAGTTGGACATTTTATAAACCAAGGGTATTTTGGTAATTTTACCGCTAGGGGCATTTTTGTAATTTCATAAATCAAAAATTTTTCAGAAAATTTTGTAAAGATGGTTTTCACAAATTTAAAAGAAAGTTTTAAGATTTTTTTTTTAAAACTAGGGTTTTGTTGGTTTTATAAAAACACGGCTCTTCCCTTTCGGGTTTTAGTTATTGTGTTTAGCCTAGGACCGAGTCTTCTTGGTCAGGGTGAACCAAAGCTACGCACCAGGCAGGATTCGAGTGGAGAGGAGGTGAGTCACGCGGACTGCTTAAATACCAAGCTCCCACCAAACCATTCCTAGACATGCGCATGCAGGAGGTTGCCACACTCACTAAGCCCTCCAGGTTAGGGTGAACCGAAGCTACGCACTGCAGGATTCTCGCGAAGAGGAGGTGAGTCACTAGGGATCGCTTAAATACCAGGCTCTTAGGATCCAATCTGAGACATGCGCACAGGGGTTACCGCACCCTAACTCGGTGACTTAGCCATAGGTTTGTTTAATGGAATTAAGTCTTATGTGTTTGTGTTTGAGTAGACTAGTCCTAGGGTTCAAGTTCCTATCATGCTATTCTACGTTCCATTCCTTTTCTACCCTTCCATAATTGACATAATCACGATGGATGGTTAGGGGTACTTACAGTGGACTACGGTCGAGAGACTTAGGTGCCATGCCGAAAACTCGCTTAACTTTAGAAATACTTTTCATAAAACTCATTTGGGCTCGTTTGGAAAACGTTTTGGGCCTTAGCCCACAGGCTGAGAGTTTTAAAACTGGCTCTAATACCAAACTGAAACACCCCAAACCCGGCCCACGAGCTTTGACCAGATTTGGTATGTTCCTCAAGTAAACCGGTTCAAAGTTCTTTTGTTACTTTCGAAAAATTGTGTTTTGAAAGAAATATTGTTTTGGGTTGGCCTCGAGTAGAAAACAAAATCGTTTTATAATAAAAACCCTTTTAAATTTTAGGTGATAAAACATATAGAATACATTTAAAGTAAATTACTTAATCTTTAACTTAATAAAAATTTCATAACATAATAAATAAAAACAGAAATAAAATAGTGCACTATGGCCTTATGGCCTTATTACATCAAGTAAATCCAAATAATTCGGAGTACTTAAAAATTAATGTAATATCCTAGATTTAGGGGTTATGCGTTTATGCATAATTCAAGTGATAGTGGGCTTAGTGTGTGTTTGGATATGTTTTAAGGGTTTTTAGAATTTTAGAATGTAAGGGAATGCCTTAGAAAAATATTAGATTTTTATTCTTAGAAGGGGAGCTAAGCAAAATTGGCCTTAAGAAAATTAGTTTGAGGTTTTAATCACAATGAGTCAATTGGTAAAGTGGCAAGTGGAGTGTGAAGTGTATTAATGGTCTTAGGTTCGAATCCCATGGATGACATTAAGGTGACTTTTAATTTTTGTAAGGCATGTGTTGGTCAAATTTTACTTATGGTAAGGATGGACTTTGTTATTTATGGATAGTAGACTAAGGAATAAGGCAAGTACTTATTTATGGTATGGTATCAAGGAATTATGGTATAATGAGGGGACAAAAGGCATGGATTATGGAGTGTTGTTTTGGAAACTCTTCTATGGCATTTTGTCCATGAACATGGATGGTTTAATGGACTAAGGGAGTTACGAATTTTTGGAAGGAATAGGATTAGGAGGAAATAAAGAGGAAATTGTGGGATTTGTGATGAATATGTGAGTTGGATGGCCAAGGGGAATTTCTTTGATGACCATTTTGGTTTTGTGAGTAGAGGGGAGTAGCCGAATTTCTCTTAAGGAGTTTAGATGTTTTCTTTTCGGGTTTATTCTTCTTTCTCTAGTGTGGTGCTGAAATCCTAATGCCATCAAAGTGCCGTTTTTGTGCATAAGCCATTTAGTTTCGGTTTCCCTTCTCTTTGTTTTGTGTTCGAAACTTCAAAGATCATTAAGGTCACAAGCGTTTTCTTCTTCTCTCTATTTGCTAGTTTTGCCGAATCTATCTCCTTTCCCAAACTCCTTCTTTTCCTTTTGATAGCCGAGTATGTCATCACCATTGGTAAGGCTTGGCCGAACCCTATAGCCTCTTTCTCTCTTGTCTTTGCTTGAAATTTTAAGAAACACCATAGCCGAATCCTCTTAGCATTCAACTCCCTCCACTTTGGCGTAATCTCTCTCTCTTCACCATTCAAGTGCCGAAATCTTTCTCTTTGGGACTTGAAGTCGATTCTCTGAGGGTGATACCATTGATCTCTTGCTCTTAGTTTCGTTTTAAAGTGTGAACTGCTCGCATAGAGGAGTCTTTTGGATTCGATTCTTCAAGGTAAGTAAGTGTAGCATTCGGACAAGGGCCATTCTTATGGATTATTACTTAAAGCCGATTCTAACTTAGGTTGTGTTGGAAGGAGTTCAACAATCGTAGGAGCGCAAATCGTTAGACGTGGGTTTCGGGATTTGATTGATTGTGCCAAAGCAGGTGCGTAGTTATCGTACTATTCTCCTATTATTTGTGTATATATATATATATGTGTGTATGTGTGTGTGTGTGTGTGTGTGTATGATAGCCGAAAATAATAGCTAAGAAGGTGGATACCCGTAGTGGGTAATCAATTAATCAGGTCAGTGCTCTATTTTGCCTATGATATATGTGTGATATTTGTGGTGAGCATGTGATGAATATTTACTCTAAATGTTAATCTGACATGCTACACATATATAAATGGGGCTTGGGATGTGAAAATCGAAGGAAAGGGTGTACATATTTATGTACGTGGTCTAATGTTAGCCTTGTGCTACATTAGCGCTTGATGTTAGCTATGTGCTTCATCAAGGGAGGTGTTGGCTAGGTGCCCATCTCGGCGGTTGATAGCTGTGTGTATCACCGTGGATTAATTGATATGTGGGATAACTTATGTGATCGGTGGCTTAGCCACGGCCTTGGGCGGCAAGTCTGCCAAGGTGAGATATGTGGGATCACTTAGGTGATCGGTGGATTAGCCACGACTTTGGGCAGCAGGTGTGCCGAGGTAGGTGTATTGGATGGACACTAGGTTGGGTTGGGCTTCATACTTGCATAATTTTGTATGTGGACTATGTGGATATGGGCCAAGCCCATATGTGGGGACATGTGAAATAACTATGCACCGAGTCCAGTGTGACTCACCCAAATTTTTCTCAAACCTTACAGTGTGATGCATAAAGCTTGGACCGGGTTGGAGTGGATACGAGGTGGCCCATGCAGAAGATATTTTATTTGTTTTACACATTTTATTTATGAAAGGTTATTTATTGTAATAAGGGTCACTTTAAGTATTTAAGGAATTTTATTATGTTTTAAGTTGGATTGTCGATTATATTATTATTTGAAAATGTTTTATTTTTAGCAACTTGCATTTTAAAAATCTATATTAAAATTTTCAAGTCGGAAATTTTGTAACAACTTAATTTTATTTAGAATTTTAATTATACAATGTTTTAGTAAAGACAATAAATTTTTATGTTTTCACTCTAAGTCAAAATATTTTTCAAACGTTTTTCAGGTGGCATTCTAAATTCTACCGTGGCGTATGGGCGGGTTTGAGGTGTTCGCTTTGTATCAGAGCCTGGTTCAAAACTCACTTTGAGGTTTTGGGTCCAAAAACATTGTTAAGATGGGCTTATCAAAGCTTTGGGCTTTCATAAATTTTTCAGTTTATTTCGGCATGGCACTTTGTATCTCCGATTCAAGTCCACTGTAAGTACCTTTAATTGTTGTGTGAATTATTATATGATTGGTATGTCGGTATGATGGGAATGTAGATTAGTAAATTAAGTTATTGAACTTTAGGATTAGCTTACTCCAACACAAGATTCATAAGAATTAAGAACAACCGAACAAACCTGTAAACTAAGTCGCCGAGCTAGGGTGTGGCAACCATTGTGCGCATGTCGAGGATTGGATTCAGGAAGAGCTTGGTATTTAAGCAGTCCTCGACTCACCTCCTCTTCGCTGGAATCCTACCTGGTGCGTAGTAACGGTTCACCCTAACCAAGAGGACTTATTCACTGCTAAACCCGATAATGAAACCCAGAAAGGACTAGCCGTATTTTTATAAAAATCTCGCTTTAAAATCACCTGAATTACCCCTTGATTTAAAAAAAAAAAAAAAAACCATTTTCGACTTTGAAAATTTTTCTAAAATTTTTTTTAATTCACAAAATTACTAAAATACCCCTGGTTCAAAAATTACGAAAATACCCTTGGTTTATAAAATTACCATATTACCCTCGACTTTTATGAAAATATTCTTACTTGACAAAAATACCAAAACCCCTATTTTGTGAAATAGTAAGATACCTTGATTTGGGAAATTTACTAAAATGCCTTGACTTTCAAAAATTACCAAAATAACCCCGATTTCAAATTTCGCAATACCATTGATTTGGTAGAATTTTCAAAATAACTTCGAGATTTGTATATTTTGGAATGCCTTTGATTTGTAAAGATTTTCAAATTGACCCGATTTATTACTAAAATACCCTATAGGAAAAATGACTGAAATACCACAGGTTGGGAATGGACAAAGATGCTCATAATAGTGTGTTGAACGTTGTGAATGAATGTGATTCTCTGAATTAGAATAGTGAACTTGAGATGAAAACTTTAATTGATCGAAAGAACCACTATTAAACTTCTTTTCATAAAACTGTTCGCGGATTAACAGTGGAACCAAAAGTACTAATGCATAAAACTTTCTAATCAGATTAAAACGCGATTCTACATATGAGGTCTAGAGGACTTGGTATAAGCAGAATGGCTGTGACGAAACCAGTTTGGTCTGGTTAGGGATTCCAAGATTTAGTAGAAAGTATGTTAGTTTTATTAAGATCAGAGTGCGCAGCAGTAGCGTAGTGTGGTGAGTTAGGATGTACGATTGTTCGTTAGTAAGTAATTTTGAGGACTAAATTATTTTTAAGGAGGGTAGAACTGTAATATCCTAGATTTAGGGGTTATGCATTTATGCATAATTCAAGTGATAGTGGGCTTAGTGTGTGTTTGGATATGTTTTAAGGGTTTTTAGAATTTTAGAATGTAAGGGAATGCCTTAGAAAAATATTAGATTTTTATTCTTAGAAGGGGAGCTAAGCAAAATTGGCCTTAAGAAAATTAGTTTGAGGTTTAATCACAATGAGTCAATTGGTAAAGTGGCAAGTGGAGTGTGGAGTGTATTAATGGTCTTAGGTTCGAATCCCATGGATGACATTAAGGTGACTTTTAATTTTTGTATGGCATGTGTTGGTCAAATTTTACTTATGGTAAGGATAGACTTTATTATTTATGGATAGTAGACTAGGGAATAAGGCAAGTACTTATTTATGGTATGGTATCAAGGAATTATGGTATAATGAGGGGACAAAAGGCATGGATTATGGAGTGTTGTTTTGGAAACACTTCTATGGCATTTTGTCCATGAACATGGATGGTTTCATGGACAAGGGGGAGTTGGCCGAATTTTTGGAAGGAATAGGATTAGGAGGAAATAAAGAGGAAATTGTGGGATTTGTGATGAATATGTGAGTTGGATGGCCAAGGGGGATTTCTTTGATGACCATTTCGGTTTTGTGAGTAGAGGGGAGTAGCCGAATTTCTCTTAAGGAGTTTAGATGTTTTCTTTTCGGGTTTATTCTTCTTTCTCTAGTGTGGTGCTGAAATCCTAATGCCATCAAAGTGCCGTTTTTGTGCATAAGCCATTTAGTTTCGGTTTCCCTTCTCTTTATTTTGTGTTCGAAACTTCAAAGATCAATAAGGTCACAAGCGTTTTCTTCTTCTCTCTATTTGCTAGTTTGGCCGAATCTATCTCCTTTCCCAAACTCCTTCTTTTCCTTTTGATAGCCGAGTATGTCATCACCATTGGTAAGGCTTGGCCGAACCCTATAGCCTCTTTCTCTCTTGTTTTTGCTTGAAATTTTAAGAAAAACCATAGCCGAATCCTCTTAGCATTTAACTCCCTCCACTTTGGCGTGATCTCTCTCTCTTCACCATTCAAGTGCCGAAATCTTTCTCTTTGGGACTTGAAGTCGATTCTCTAAGGGTGATACCATCGATCTCTTGCTCTTAGTTTCGTTTTAAAGTGTGAAGTGCTCGCATAGAGGAGTCTTTTGGATTCGATTCTTCAAGGTAAGTAAGTGTAGCATTTGGCCAAGGGCCATTCTTATGGATTATTACTTAAAGCCGATTCTAACATAGGTTGTGTAGGAAGGAGTTCAACAATCGTAGGAGTGCAAATCGTTAGACGTGGGTTTCGGGATTTGATTGATTGTGCCAAAGTAGGTGTGTAGTTGCCGCACTATTCTCCTGTTATTTGTGTGTATATATATATGTGTGTGTGTGTGTGTGTGTGTGTGTATGATAGCCGAAAATAATCGCTAAGAAGGTGGATACCCGTAGTGGGTAATCAATTAATCAGGTCAGTGCTCTATTTTGCCTATGATATATGTGTGATATTTGTGGTGAGCATGTGATGAATATATACTCTAAATGTTAATCTGACATGGTACACATATATGCATGGGACTTGGGATGTGAAAATCGAAGGAAAGGGTGTACATATTTATGTACGTGGTCTAATGTTAGCCTTGCGCTACATTAGCGCTTGATGTTAGCTATGTGCTTTATCAAGGGAGGTGTTGGCTAGGTGCCCATCTCGGCGGTTGATAGCTGTGTGCATCACCGTGGATTAATTGATATGTGGGATAACTTATGTGATCGGTGGCTTAGCCACGGCCTTGGGCGGCAAGTCTGCCAAGGTGAGATATGTGGGATCACTTAGGTGATCGGTGGATTAGCCACGACCTTGGGCAGCAGGTGTGCCGAGGTAGGTGTATTGGATGGACATTAGGTTGGGTTGGGCTTCATACTTGCATAATTTTGTATGTGGACCGTGTGGATATGGGCCAAGCCCATATGTGGGGACATGTGAAATAACTATGCACTGAGTCTGTGTGACTCACCCAAATTTTTCTCAAACCTTACAGGTGATGCATAAAGCTTGGACCGGGTTGGAGTGGATACGAGGTGGCCCATGAGAAGATATTTTATTTGTTTTACATTTTATTTATGAAAGGTTATTTATTGTAATAAGGGCCACTTTAAGTATTTAAGGATTTTTATTATGTTTTAAGTTGGATTGTCGATTATATTATTATTTGAAAATGTTTTATTTTTAGCAACTTATGTTTTAAAAATCTATATTAAATTTTTCAAGTCGGAAATTTTGTAACAACTTAATTTTATTTAGAATTTTAATTATACAATGTTTTAGTAAAGACAATAAATTTTTATGTTTTCACTCTAAGTCAAAATACTTTTCAAACGTTTTCCGCAGTGGCATTCTAAATTCGGCCGTGGCGTATGGGCCGGGTTTGAGGTGTTACAGTTTAGTATCAGAGCCTGGTTCAAAACTCAGCTTTGAGGGTTTTGGGTCCAAAAACATTGTTAAGATAGGCTTATCAAAGCTTTGGGCTTTCATAAATTTTTCAGGTTTATTCTGGCATGGCACCTGTATCTCCGACCCGAAGTCCACCAGGTAAGTACCTTTAATTGTTGTGTGAATTATTATATGATTGGTATGTCGGTATGATGGGAATGTAGATTAGTAAATTAAGTGATTGAACTTTAGGATTAGCTTACTCCAACACAAGATTCATAAGAATTAAGAACAACCGAACAAACCTGTAAACTAAGTCGCCGAGCTAGGGTGTGGCAACCATTGTGCGCATGTCGAGGATTGGATTCAAGAAGAGCTTGGTATTTAAGCGGTCCTCGTGACTCACCTCCTCTTCGCTGGAATCCCACTGCAGTGCGTAGTAACTGGTTCACCCTAACCAAGAGGACTTATTCACGAAGCTAAACTCCGATAACTAAAACCCGAAAGGGACTAGCCGTATTTTTATAAAAATCTCAGTTTTAAAATCACTAAATTACTCCTTGATTTGTAAAAAAAAAAAAAAACCATTTTCGACTTTGAAAATTTTTCTAAAAATTTTTTTAATTCACAAAATTACTAAAATACCCCTGGTTAAAAAATTACGAAAATACCCTTGGTTTATAAAATTACCATATTACCCTCGACTTTTATGAAAATATTCTTACTTTACAAAAATACCAAAACCCCTATTTTGTGAAATAGTAAGATACCTTGATTTGGGAAATTTACTAAAATGCCCTTGACTTTTAAAAAATTACCAAAATAACCCCGATTTCCCAAATTTCTGCAATACCATTGATTTGGTAGAATTTTCAAAATAACTTCGAGATTTGTATATTTTGGAATGCCTTTGATTTGTAAAGATTTTCAAATTGACCCCGATTTATTACTAAAACACCCTATAGGAAAAATGACGGAAATACCCCTGGGTTGGGAATGGACAAAGATGCTCATAATAGTGTGTTGAACGTTGTGAATGAATGTGATTCTCTGAATTAGAATAGTGAACTTGAGATGAAAACTTTGATTGATCGAAAGAACCACTATTAAACTTCCTTTCATAAAACTGTTCGCGGATTAATAGTGGAACCAAAAGTACTAATGCATAAAACTTTCTAATCAGATTAAAACGCGATCGTAGATATGAATTCTAGAGGACGTGGTAGAGGCAGAATAGCTGTGACGGAACCAGTTTGGTCTGGTCAGGGATTCCAAGATTTAGTAGAAAGTATGTTAGTTTTATTAAGATCAGAGTGCGCAGCAGTAGCGTAGTGTGGTGAGTTAGGATGTACGATTGTTCGTTAGTAAGTAATTTTGAGGACTAAATTATTTTTAAGGAGGGTAGAACTATAATATCCTAGATTTAGGGGTTATGCGTTTATGCATAATTCAAGTAATAGTGGGCTTAATGTGTGTTTGGATATGTTTTAAGGGTTTTTAGAATTTTAGAATGTAAGGGAATGCCTTAGAAAAATATTAGATTTTTATTCTTAGAAAGGGAGCTAAGCAAAGTTGGCCTTAAGAAAATTAGTTTGAGGTTTTAATCACAATGAGTCAATTGGTAAAGTGGCAAGTGGTGTGTGGAGTGTATTAATGGTCTTAGGTTCGAATCCCATGGATGACATTAAGGTGACTTTTAATTTTTGTATGGCATGTGTTGGTCAAATTTTACTTATGGTAAGGATGGACTTTGTTATTTATGGATAGTAGACTAAGGAATAAGGCAAGTACTTATTTATGGTATGGTATCAAGGAATTATGGTATAATGAGGGGACAAAAGGCATGGATTATGGAGTGTTGTTTTGGAAACTCTTCTATGGCATTTTGTCCATGAACATGGATGGTTTCATGGACTAAGGGGAGTTGGCCGAATTTTTGGAAGGAATAGGATTAGGAGGAAATAAAGAGGAAATTGTGGGATTTGTGATGAATATGTGAGTTGGATGGCCAAGGGGGATTTCTTTGATGACCATTTCGATTTTGTGAGTAGAGGGGAGTAGCCGAATTTCTCTTAAGGAGTTTAGATGTTTTCTTTTCGGGTTTATTCTTCTTTCTCTAGTGTAGTGCTGAAATCCTAATGCCATCAAAGTGCCGTTTTTGTGCATAAGCCATTTAGTTTCGGTTTCCCTTCTCTTTGTTTTGTGTTCGAAACTTCAAAGATCATTAAGGTCACAAGCGTTTTCTTCTTCTCTCTATTTGCTAGTTTGGCCGAATCTATCTCCTTTCCCAAACTCCTTCTTTTCCTTTTGATAGCTGAGTATGTCATCACCATTGGTAAGGCTTGGCCGAACCCTATAGCCTCTTTCTCTCTTGTCTTTGCTTGAAATTTTAAGAAACACCATAGCCGAATCCTCTTAGCATTCAACTCCCTCCACTTTGGCGTGATCTCTCTCTCTTCACCATTCAAGTGCCGAAATCTTTCTCTTTGGGACTTGAAGTCGATTCTCTAAGGGTGATACCATCGATATCTTGCTCTTAGTTTCATTTTAAAGTGTGAAGTGCTCGCATAGAGGAGTCTTTTGGATTCGATTCTTCAAGGTAAGTAAGTGTAGCATTCGGCCAAGGGCCATTCTTATGGATTATTACTTAAAGCCGATTCTAACATAGGTTGTGTAGGAAGGAGTTCAACAATCGTAGGAGTGCAAATCGTTAGACGTGGGTTTCGGGATTTGATTGATTGTGCCAAAGCAGGTGCGTAGTTATCGCACTATTCTCCTGTTATTTGTGTATATATATGTGTGTGTGTGTGTGTGTGTGTGTGTGTGTGTGTGTGTGTATGATAGCCGAAAATAATGGCTAAGAAGGTGGATACCCGTAGTGGGTAATCAATTAATCAGGTCAGTGCTCTATTTTACCTATGATATATGTGTGATATTTGTGGTGTGCATGTGATGAATATTTACTCTAAATGTTAATCTGACATGGTACACATATATGCATGGGACTTGGGATGTGAAAATCGAAGGAAAGGGTGTACATATTTATGTACGTGGTCTAATGTTAGCCTCGTGCTACATTAGCGCTTGATGTTAGCTATGTGCTTCATCAAGGGAGGTGTTGGCTAGGTGCCCATCTCGGCGGTTGATAGCTGTGTGCATCACCGTTGATTAATTGATATGTGGGATCACTTATGTGATCGGTGGCTTAGCCATGGCCTTGGGCGGCATGTCTGCCAAAGTGAGATATGTGGGATCACTTAGGTGATCGGTGGATTAGCCATGACCTTGGGCAGCAGGTGTGCCGAGGTAGGTGTATTGGATGGGCACTAGGTTGGGTTGGGCTTCATACTTGCATAATTTTGTATGTGGACCGTGTGGATATGGGCCAAGCCCATATGTGGGGACATGTGAAATAACTATGCACTGAGTCTGTGTGACTCACCCAAATTTTTCTCAAACCTTACAGGTGATGCTTAAAGCTTGGACCGGGTTGGAGTGGATACGAGGTGGCCCATGCAGAAGATATTTTATTTGTTTTACACATTTTATTTATGAAAGGTTATTTATTGTAATAAGGGTCACTTTAAGTATTTAAGGAATTTTATTATGTTTTAAGTTGGATTGTCGATTATATTATTATTCGAAAATGTTTTATTTTTAGCAACTTCTGTTTTAAAAATCTATATTAAAATTTTCAAGTCGGAAATTTTGTAACAACTTAATTTTATTTAGAATTTTAATTATACAATGTTTTAGTAAAGACAATAAATTTTTATGTTTTCACTCTAAGTCAAAATATTTTTCAAACGTTTTCCGCAGTGGCATTCTAAATTCGGCCGTGGCGTATGGGCCGGGTTTGAGGTGTTACAGTTTTGTATCAGAGCCTGGTTCAAAACTCAGCTTTGAGGGTTTTGGGTCCAAAAACATTGTTAAGATGGGCTTATCAAAGCTTTGGGCTTTCATAAATTTTTCAGGTTTATTCTGGCATGGCACCTGTATCTCCGACCCGAAGTCCACCAGGTAAGTACCTTTAATTGTTGTGTTAATTATTATATGATTGGTATGTCGGTATGATGGGAATGTAGATTAGTAAATTAAGTTATTGAACTTTAGGATTAGCTTACTCCAACACAAGATTCATAAGAATTAAGAACAACCGAACAAACCTGTAAACTAAGTCGCCGAGCTAGGGTGTGGCAACCATTGTGCGCATGTCGAGGATTGGATTCAGGAAGAGCTTGGTATTTAAGCAGTCCTTGACTCACCTCCTCTTCATTTGGAATCCTACCCTGCGTAGTAACTGGTTCACCTAACCAAGAGGACTTATTCACGGGCTAAGCCTGATAACTAAAACCCGAAAGGGACTAGCCGTATTTTTATAAAAATCTCAGTTTTAAAATCACTGAATTACCCCTTGATTTGTAAAAAAAAAAAAAACCATTTTCGACTTTGAAAATTTTTCTAAAAGTTTTTTTTAATTCACAAAATTACTAAAATACCCCTGGTTAAAAAATTACGAAAATACCCTTGGTTTATAAAATTACCATATTACCCTCGACTTTTATGAAAATATTCTTACTTTACAAAAATACCAAAACCTCTATTTTGTGAAATAGTAAAATACCTTGATTTGGGAAATTTACTAAAATGCCCTTGACTTTCAAAAAATTACCAAAATTACCAAAAAATTACCAAAATAAACTGTTCGCGGATTAACAGTGGAACCAAAAGTACTAATGCAGAAAACTATCTAATCAGATTAAAACGCGATCGTAGATATGAGTTCTAGAGGACGTGGTAGAGGCAGAATGGCTGTGACGGAACCAGTTTGGTCTGGTCAGGGATTCTAAGATTTAGTAGAAATTATGTTAGTTTTATTAAGATCAGAGTGCGCAGCAGTAGCGTAGTGTGGTAAGTTAGGATGTACGATTGTTCGTTAGTAAGTAATTTTGAGGACTAAATTATTTTTAAGGAGGGTAGAACTGTAATATCCTAGATTTAGGGGTTATGCGTTTATGCATAATTCAAGTGATAGTGGGCTTAGTGTGTGTTTGGATATGTTTTAAGGGTTTTTAGAATTTTAGAATGTAAGGGAATGCCTTAGAAAAATATTAGATTTTTATTCTTAGAAGGGGAGCTAAGCAAAATTGGCCTTAAGAAAATTAGTTTGAGGTTTTAATCACAATGAATCAATTGGTAAAGTGGCAAGTGGAGTGTGGAGTGTATTAATGGTCTTAGGTTCGAATCCCATGGATGACATTAAGGTGACTTTTAATTTTTGTATGGCATGTGTTGGTCAAATTTTACTTATGGTAAAGATGGACTTTGTTATTTATGGATAGTAGACTAAGGAATAAGGCAAGTACTTATTTATGGTATGGTATCAAGGAATTATGGTATAATAAGGGGACAAAAGGCATGGATTATGGAGTCTTGTTTTGGAAACTCTTCTATGGCATTTTGTCCATGAACATGGATGGTTTCATGGACTAGGGGGAGTTGGCCGAATTTTTGGAAGGAATAGGATTAGGAGGAAATAAAGAGGAAATTGTGGGATTTGTGATGAATATGTGAGTTGGATGGCCAAGGGGGATTTCTTTGATGACCATTTCGGTTTTGTGAGTAGAGGGGAGTAGCCGAATTTCTCTTAAGGAGTTTAGATGTTTTCTTTTCGGGTTTATTCTTCTTTCTCTAGTGTGGTGCTGAAATCCTAATGCCATCAAAGTGCCGTTTTTGTGCATAAGCCATTTAGTTTCGGTTTCCCTTCTCTTTGTTTTGTGTTCAAAACTTCAAAGATCATTAAGGTCACAAGCGTTTTCTTCTTCTCTCTATTTGCTAGTTTTGCCGAATCTATCTCCTTTCCCAAACTCCTTCTTTTCCTTTTGATAGCCGAGTATGTCATCACCATTGGTAAAGCTTGGCCGAACCCTATAGCCTCTTTCTCTCTTGTCTTTGCTTGAAATTTTAAGAAACACCATAGCCGAATCCTTTTAGCATTCAATTCCCTCCAATTTTAAGTAAGTGTAGCATTCGGCCAAGGGCCATTCTTATGGATTATTACTTAAAGCCGATTCTAACATAGGTTGTGTAGGAGTGCAGCTCGTTAGACGTTGGTTTCGGGATTTGATTGATTGTACCAAAGCAGGTGCGTAGTTATCGCACTATTCTCCTGTTATTTGTGTATATATATATATATGTGTGTGTGTGTGTGTATGTATGATAGCCGAAAATAATGGCTAAAAAGGTGGATACCCGTAGTGGGTAATCAATTAATCAGGTCAGTGCTCTATTTTGCCTATGATATATGTGTGATATTTGTGGTGAGCATGTGATGAATATTTACTCTAAATGTTAATCTGACATGGTACACATATATGCATGGGACTTGGGATGTGAAAATCGAAGGAAAGGGTGTAGATATTTATGTACGTGGTCTAATGTTAGCCTTGTGCTACATTAGCGCTTGATGTTAGCTATGTGCTTCATCAAGGGAGGTGTTGGCTAGGTGCCCATCTCGGCGGTTGATAGCTGTGTGCATCACCGTTGATTAATTGATATGTGGGATCACTTATGTGATCAGTGGCTTAGCCACGGCCTTGGGCAGCAGATGTGCCGAGGTAGGTGTATTGGATGGACACTAGGTTGGGTTGGGCTTCATACTTGCATAATTTTGTATGTGGACCGTGTGGATATGGGCCAAGCCCATATGTGGGGACATGTGAAATAACTATGCACCGAGTGCGTGTGACTCACCCAAATTTTCTCAAACCTTACTGGGTGATGCATAAAGCTTGGACCGGGTTGGAGTGGATACGAGGTGGCCCATGCAGAAGATATTTTATTTGTTTTACACATTTTATTTATGAAAGGTTATTTATTGTAATAAGGGCCACTTTAAGTATTTAAGGATTTTTATTATGTTTTAAGTTGGATTGTCGATTATATTATTATTTGAAAATGTTTTATTTTTAGCAACTTATGTTTTAAAAATCTATATTAAAATTTTCAAGTCAAAAATTTTGTAACAACTTAATTTTATTTAGATTTTTAATTATACAATGTTTTAGTAAAGACAATAAATTTTTATGTTTTCACTCTAAGTCAAAATATTTTTCAAACGTTTTCCGCAGTGGCATTCTAAATTCGGCCGTGGCGTATGGGCCGGGTTTGGGGTGTTACAATTAATAGTCCATAAAAATAAAAACTTCATGTTGAGCATGGCCACCACAAGTTCTGCCGTCCCGGTCCATTACTGTTCATGACCTGAAACATGGTCCCTCAACGGGGTGAGTCAACAGACTCAATGTGTACACAACACTAAATCATAATAGAATCAGCATAACAAATATTACACATTCATATCATAGCATACAAATTATGATGCATTCCCAAACCCAAACCTAATAAGCCATCCGCTACACTCTCCGCACCAGCTTTGCACACAAGTGGGGACTACTAAGTCGACCCTCCTTCCGCTACACTCCATATCGCGGTCTTAGGTCACCGCATTTGTGGTCTTAGGTCACCACATTCGAGATATCGCGGTCTTAGGTCACCGCATTCAGACATCGCGTGGTCTCGTGTCACCACATTTAGATACCACGGTCTTAGGTCACCGTGTTCGTGGTCTTAGGTTACCACATTCACTTCCCCTTTCAATAACCCATATGCCCAATTTTGTAATATGCATTAATATGCCAAAGTTCACATTCTTATTCTCATGTTACAAATAACATATTTCATATTCCTAGTAGGAGTAGGAAACATACCTGAGTACTTAGTACCATAACATGGTACCTTAGCCACTTTCTTATTCTTAATATCACATATTTAATTAGACATAGCCATAAAACTTATTAAGAATTAGTGTGGGGTAGCAAATTCCTTCAGATCTCGTAATTTGATCTACCGCTTAAATCCTTAATCCCTACATTCGATTAATCACTTACTAATTTAATAAAAAGCCATTCGGCCATAAATCCAAATCCTAGTAAGATTAGTATACTAAAACTTACCTTGTTGCCGATTGACTTAAGAATCAAGTCCTGAATTGAATCCTTGCTTCCTTACTGTTGTCGAAAACCCTATAGACACATGTTAGAGTTTAATCTAGCATTAAACATAATGAATGGCCTTTGGCCGAATCTTATAGTTTCTTACCTTGAATCTTAGAAATCCCGAAACCTTCCTCCTTGTAGTCGACAGTCACAAAATCCTGAAGTTTTCCTTCAAAGTTTCGGCCAACATGAATATGTCATTAAAACCTTGCCTTTTTGTTTTTAAAGAAGAAAGAAAATAATCATAATAGATCCTTACCCTTTTATATGGAAATCGGCAACACCCTTTGATCTACGAAAATATTCAGCTATGGCTTAGATGTGTATCACCAAATTTCGGTTTCCTTTAATAATTGGCTAGGGTTTTCTTTGGGGTTTCGGCTTTTGATGGATTGGAAAGAAAAGAAGAAGAAGAAAGAATAAAGGATGAGAGGAAACTTGTGATTTTGTCAGAAAAGAATTTGGGGAAGATGACAAGAGAATTTCGGTAGAGGCTTCCTTGGAGAGGAAAAAAATTTGTAAAATGCCTCACTTTTCCTCCTATTGCCGAATTTACTAGGCCAAGAGTCCCTTTTCTTGGCCATCACTCTTTTATTTGATAACTTTATCTCCTTAATTTAAAATAATTAAAGAATAATCCTTTATTATCTCCTTGAAAAATAATCTAAAATAAAAATCCATTATTTATCCTTATTAGTCTAAATTTAAAGAGAATAAAACTCTTCTTTTTTTAAACACCTTGTGCCGTCCACCTCACTTCTTACGGAAGCAAAATAAAATTTCTTTTATTTGCTTTCCTCGTGACTCGAACTCAGCCCAATCCCTTGCATGTGGCGCCATTTCTAGAGGCCCTAAGTGGCATCTCCAGCCACTTTTCTAAGTTTGCGTGTCAAATTTAACATACTTTTTCTCTTAAGGCCACCTTGCCTTAATTTCCTCTTTTAAACTTTAAAACTCGACATTTCTGAGTCATTTCTAAGTTTCCAAAAATTTTCGTTTGCCTTTTTAAACTTGACATTTCCTTACATTTCCAAGTTTCCAGAAATGTTCACTTTCCACTTTTGAATCATTTCCAAATCATTTCCGGGTTTCCAAAAATGTTCATTTCTAAATCATTTCCATGCATTTCTAGGTTTTCAAAAATGTCAAAAATTTATTCGCAATACATAAGACATGTCATTTCGTACAATTAAACCGAAAATGCATAGGCCCTTTCCAGGATGTTACATGTTATCACCAGCTTAAGGTCAAGGAGGCGAACATTCATAAGACTGTGTTTCGAACTCGTTATGGGCATTATGAGTTCTTGGTGATGCCATTTGGGTTGACTAATGCACCAGCCGCATTTATGGACATGATGAACCGAGTCTTCCAACCCTATTTAGACCAGTTTGTAGTGGTGTTCATAGATGACATCTTGGTATACTCGAAGAATGAAGAACAGAACGATTCACATCTGCGGGTGGTATTGCAGATATTGCGGGGAAAGCAACTTTATGCCAAATTCAGTAAGTGTGAATTTTGGCTGAAAGAACTGACTTTATTGGGGCATGTTGTGTCGGCAGAAGGAATTAGAGTTGATCTCTGGAAGGTAGAGGCTGTGTTGGATTGGAAACCACTGAATCAGTGGCCGAAATTTGAAGTTTCTTAGGGTTGGCTGGTTATTACAGGCGTTTCGTTGAGGGGTTTTCGTTGATTACTGCACCCCTAACTAAACTGTTGCACAAGGGAGTACCATTTGTGTGGTCAGGTCAGCAGCAAGAGAGCTTTGAGAAATTGAAGAAGATTTTGACGGAAGCGCCAGTATTGATTGAACCTGAGGCTGGAAAAGAGTTTACTGTTTACCGCGATGCGTCACACATGGGCTTGGGATGTATGTTGATGCAAGGTGGAAAAGTGGTGGCTTATGCATCTCGTCAATTAAGGCCGCACGAGGTGAATTATCCCACTAATGATTTGGAGTTGGCTGCAGTGGTGTTTGCTTTGAAAATTTGGAGACACTACCTGTACGGTGAGAAGTCGATCATCTATACAGATCATAAGAGTCTAAAGTACCTCCTTACCCAAAAGGATTTGAACTTAAAACAGCGGAGGTGGATAGAACTGTTGAAGGATTATGATTTCTGAATCGAGTATCATCCCGGAAAGGCTAACGTGGTGGCAGATGCATTGAGTCATAAGGTGATATCGGGTTTGAGAGCGATGTTCGCTCATCTCAGCTTGTATGAAGATGGTAGTCTGCTAGCCGAACTTCAGGTGAAGCCTACGTAGGTAAGCCAGATTAAAGATAAACAATTATCAGATGAAAGGTTAGGTTTCTTACTTTAGCAAGTGGAAGGTGGTGTAATGGGGGATTTTGGATTAAATAGTGATGGAGTATTGTGTTTTCGTGGAAGAATCTGTATGCCCAAAGATTTGGTATTAAGGAAAATGATTCTGCGTGAGGCGCATAGAAGCCCATATGCTATGCACCCCGGGGGAAATAAAATGTATTGACACCTTCGTGAGCAATATTGGTGGCCAGGGTTGAAACGGGAGGTTACTGATTTTGTGAGTAGGTGCTTAACATGTCAACAGGTGAAGGCGGAACATCAATTGCCGTGGGGATTGCTCCAACTGGTGAAGATTCCATTATGGAAATGGGAAAGGATAACGATGGACTTTGTTAGTGGGTTACCCTTAATGCCTACTAAGAAAGATTCTGTTTGGGTAATAGTGGATCGGTTGATGAAGACTGCTCATTCCCTACCTGTTCGTACTGAGTACTTATTGCAGAAGCTGGCCAAGTTGTATGTAGCAGAGATCGTGAGGTTACATGAGGTGCCAGTGTCTATTATATCGGACAGGGACCCTGGGTTTACATCACGGTTTTGGAAAGCCTTATATGAAGCTTTGGGAACCAAGCTTAATTTCAGCACGGCCTGTCATCCTCAGATAGATGGTCAGTCAGAGAGAGTAATCCAGATTTTGGAGGACATGTTAAGGGGCTGTGTGATTGAGTTCAGGGGTAGTTGGGAGGATTTTCTACCGTTGGTAGAGTTTGCATATAACAATAGCTATCAATCCAGCATCCAGATGGCACCCTACGAGGCATTGTATGGTCGTAGGTGTCGTACTCCTACTTGTTGGACTGCATTGGGGGAGCGACAGATATTGGGTCCTGAGCTGATATCAGAGACGGAGGAAAAAGTGAAGGTAATTCGAGCACGGTTAAAGGAAGCTTCGGATAGACAAAAATCGTATATGGATTTAAAGCGTAAGGATATTGAGTTTGCGGTGGGAGATCAAGTCTTTCTAAAGGTCTCACCTTGGAAAAAGATTTTTAGATTTTGAAGGAAGGGCAAGTTGAGCTCTAGATTTGGAAGAAGATTTTCGTACCGAGTATTGAAACGTGTTGGGCCAGTGGCTTATCAGCTTGAGTTACCTCCGGAGTTGAGTCAGATACATAGTGTATTTCATGTCTCAATGTTAAGGTGTTACCGATCGGATCCGTCTCAAATAGTACCGGTAAAGGAAGTTGAGATAAGACCTGACTTGTCGTTCGAGAAGGTGCCAGTTCAAATTTTAGATCGGGACGTTAAGGTGCTGAGAAGGAAGTCGGTACCATTAGTCAAGGTTTAATGGCGCAATCACGGATTAGAGGAAGCTACACGGGAGCCTGAGGACGTGATTCAACAGCAATATCCTCACCTCTTTTAATCAGGTAAATTTTGAGGACGAAATTTTCTTTAAGGGGGTAGAATTGTAACATCCTAAAATTTGGAATTTTATGTGTTGCATTATTTTGGTGCTAAGCTAGTTAAATTATTAATTGTGTATGTTTAGGGGATCTTGAGAAGGCTCGGGGTTTATTTGGTCCTAGTAAAATTTTTTTGGCATTTAGCACTTTAAGGAGATAGAGTAAGTGACCTTAAAGCTTATGGAAACAAAAGAGTTAATTGCTAGCATAAATAAGCAATTGGTAAGGAGGATATGATGCCACATGAAGTACCTTGAGGGAAGAGGTTCAAATCCCATTGTGTGTAAATTTTGACTATTATTTTTGCATTATTTCCCTAAGTGTCGGCCAAGCATGTAAATAAGGCAAGGTGGACTTTTTATTTTTGGCAAGATGGCTAAGGATAATAGGAAAGAATGAAGGTGAGGAAAGAAATCAAGAGAAAGGGGAAAGTAAGGGGAACATATGGCCCTTTTCAAGGGAAGTGTTATGGAAAGTCAGGTTGGCCAATTTCTAACCATTATGGTCATGTATGTGGACGATTTTGGGGCTAAAGGGAGGTAGCCAAATTTTACTTGGTGTTTTGGTAAAACTATAGTGTTCGTTTTGGTCAAAAATACCTTTAGCGTCAATAGTGTCATTTTCTCCAAATTGCTACTCTTGGTGAGTTTTAGTTTTTCTCTTCTTTTCCTTCTTCTTTGCCGAAACCTCCTAGCACATTTGTGCAATTTTTTCTTCTCTTTTGTTTGGTCAAAACATTCACCTCATGTCCATCTCCCTTTGATAGCCGAATCACCTAGCATCCATCCAACCTTCCATCCTTTTCTTTTAACCATTCCTCTAATCTTTTCTCTTCTCTAAATTGACACCACCATAAAATCACATTTTCTGGTTTGATTATCCTCCATACCCGAATATCAATATTCATTTTCTTCTATAACTGAACCTTCATCTCTTGTCTATCTTTTCTTCTCATCCGTATTTACACTCAATCCTTGATTAATTGGTAAGTGTTCTTCTCAACATTCTTTATTTTCTTTCTCTTAATGCTGAATCTATGTTTTGGTTTGGGATGGTCATTTTGACCGAGACCATCACCTTATTCTCTCTCAAACAAGATCTTTTTCTTCTTCGTAGTGATATAGTGGAAGGCCGAAACCTTGATTCATCCGAAGTCATCGTATAATCACTAGGAATCGGTCCTAAAAATCTTTAAGGTAAGGAGTTCTTCAAGGATTCTATAAATCGCTCTTATTTCGTTAAAGATGTTATTCGAATAGTGGTGATTAACTGATTATAATTATAGGGATTAAATCGCTTGATCTATCCAACCGTTGATCACTCGGAATTATTGGTAAGCCGATCTTTACCCTTTTGACAATCCATATTTTATCGTAATATCGATCTATATAAGATCTAATCGAATGGAGGCTTGTGGTACCGATTCGAAAGGAAAGTCGAGTGGAGATCCCAAAAGGAGTGGATTAGCGATCCCTACTCCTAAATTCAAGCGAAGGGTTGTTTCGGCAATTCGGGACTTTCCACCGGGTTGTGGACCCTCATCCGGTGAGAATCGACTATTCGAGGTCGTTCACAATTTTGAGGCATCAGCGATTCGGGATTTTCCACCGGGTTGTGGACCGTCAACCGAGGAAAATCGACAAATCGTGGTCATTCACGATTCCAAGGGTAAGCATCGTAGATCGTTCATTTTAGTGTTGATTAATAAATCGCGTATGTCGGCTAATCAAGCGTTATAATATTTTAGGTGTCGACGATCAAGAAAGCTTAGTGCTTACCGTAATCAGGTGTGTAATCTCACACCATTTTTCGTGGGTTTAAGGTAATTTAGTATCAGAAACGAATCGCTATGACTAAATCGTAATAGGGCGTAAATCGGAAAAATTGGCCTAAGATATATTATTTGTTTTGATAAAATTGACGAAATTGGTAGTATCATTGTACAAATTGTGAAAATACCCCTAAAAGGGTCGAAATACGAAATTGCTTATGGGCCGCTTATGGGCCGAACTGACGTATTGATTAATGGGTCAATCTAATATTTTGATAAATACGACAATCTGATATTTTGCTAAATGGGTCAAATCTGATATTTTGCTTAATGGGCCTTTTTGATTAACTGTTATAATGGGCCATAATTTTGTAATAAATATTCGAATAAATTACTGTTGTTATATTGTAATTTGTTATGCATTATATACATGATTTTGCATGGGATGGGATAATATTGAAGAGAAGTTCTGGTGGCTCTACCACATAATTTTGGTGGCTCTGCAACAAATCTATATAGTGGCAATGCCATGTAAATTCTGTTAATCTAGTGGCTTGTCCACAATTATATTTATTATAAATGGTTTAATGCCCGCGATTGGTGTGTTGGCGGGGTGGGTTCACTTGATCCCCACAGGTGTGTTGGTTGGTATGGGTGGTGTGTAGCGGATGGATTACTAGGTTTGGTTTGGGAATTGCATTTCATACACATGATATAATTGATACATTATTATTATTGTAAATGGGCTTAGGCCCAAATATTGCTTAATGGGATTTTGGCCCAATGGACAACGGTAAGGGGGTTATACACTAAGTTCTAGTAACTCACCCTGTTTTTCCTTACCCCTTTTCAGGTAATATCAGTGATGGAGACTTGGGCCATGGATGACTCGGTGGAGGCCATACTTGTAACATCCTAAATTAGGGGTTATTTGTGATTGTATTGTTGTGCATATGATTAGATTGCTGTAATACTATTTATAGTGTAATAAGACTTAGTTATGGACCTTGAGTAGGCTCGAGTGGTAGAAAAATTTTATTTGTAAGCTTTAATAAAACAATGAGCTATAGTAAATAGGGGTTACAAGTTTTGAAAAGGGAATAGTTGGCACTAAAAAGGGCTTGGCAAAGTGGCAAAAAGGCGCCACTTAGAGCCTGGGATTGACGCCACTTGCAAGGGAAGGAGGTCTCAGGTTCGAGCAGCAGAAATCCCACCTTTTGCTTTCTATTTTGATGCCAAGGAGGGGAAGGCGTTGTGTGCAGCTCAACTTCTGTCAGATAAAGATGGACCAAGTCAAAATTGTTTGAAAGGTTGGCAGGGAGAAAAAGTAGGAATTTGACTAATTCAAATTCTTTTGAATAATTTTAAATGGTTGGCCAAGAGTGATTCAAGGTGTTGGCCGAATCTAAGACTCCTTGTTGGAGAGGAGAAATCGGTAAGGGAGCTATGTAGAGGAGGGATGCCAAATTTTCTTAGTCATTTACTTGACATTTTTGGCTAGCATTTTCCCACCTTCCACCTCTTTTTCCTTCTTTTTCATCCTTTCTCAAAACCGAAACCACCATTAATCCTCTACTTCTTTTCTTCTTTTTGATCCTTGGCCGAATCACTTACCCTCTCATCCCTCTCTTTTCTTTTCCATTTGTGTTAAGCCGAAAATACTCTCCTTTCATACTTTTATCTTCTCAAAACTCTTTGGCCGAAACTCCTATTTCACTTCTTTTCTTCCTCTTTTTCCACTCAAAGCCGAACCTTGATTGATTGTTTTAACCAACCATAGCCGAATCCTCTTCTCCCTATTTTGTGTAGTTTTGGCCGAACATCAAAGCAAAGGTGATCTCTTCTAGTTTTCTCCAATCGGTTTATAGAGGAAGGTAAGTGTTCAAGGCCGAATGCCTTTTGTTCTGTTTCTCTTTTCTCTGTCGGCTCTCACTAGAGCAAAGCCGATTTCGGCAGTGGTTAGTAAGGACTTTAACCTTTTTTGGAAACCGACTTCTCTTAGGTACTCCGGGGTTTTGAAGTATTCAGTCCAAGCCTCCATTCTCTGTCAATCGGATTTGGTAAGTAGTGGTAAGAATCCATTCTAGTAAGCTATCCTTTTTAATGTTCGAAAAGCCGAAGGCTATTAATATGGGTATATGATTGCCGATTGTAGGGAAGTGAAGCAGATCCACAAAATGTGTGCTGTGGCTAGTACTCAAAGGCATTTAGGTGAGGTTTCGGGTTCATGCGTTAACCCTTTTGGATTGGTTGGTTGGGCCGAATGGCCTATGTTACTAACCTTAGTAATGGCCGAATGTAGGGTCAAGGAATCAAGTGGGGTAGAACGGATCTTCGGGATCTAGGATTCACGTTAGTAACAGGTGTGTACATAACACTTCATAACTAATAAAAGTGCTAATATATTGTGTATGCTAAATCGGATTTATGTAGATTTGGATTTGATACCGTAAAGGTATGAGCAAGGATTCGGGTAAGTCCGTTTCAATATGAGCCTGATTATGATGCATATGATGCATAGGCATATTTGGTATATGTGGCATATAAAGATATGGTGATGATAAAGTCGGTGTATGTTATTAATTAAACATGATTGGCATGATTTACATTAAATGCATATCATAAATTGGTGGGTTAAGCGAGTGGAGGGGAAGTGATATCCGTGTCTTTGGACACCGAGTGGTTTGGTACCACATTTCGTGACTTTGGGTCACGGAGAGGTTTGGCACCTCATAGCGACACATCCCGGTGGCTTAGTACCACGATTAGGTTGGCCCCACGGTTAATATTATGGGATCGTCGCGGTGATTTGGTATCACACGTGGGTTGGCCCCACAACTTATTATTCGTGACTTCGGGTCACCAGTGGTTTGGCACCACCAGTAGTTTGGCACCACAATATTGATGGATATCGTGACTTTGGGTCACCAGTGGTTTGGCACCACCAGTGGTTTGGTACCACATGGGGTAGAGAAAGGTGTTTTGGATGGTTAGGTTGGGTGCATGTTAAACTTAGTTATGATTTGTGTATGATGTTACATTAAACCGGGGGAAGGGTTACACATTGAGTCTTGGTGACTCACCTTCTCCTTTAACTTTTTCAGGTGACTCGTAGATTGCGGATGAGGAGCCGGATGGACTCGAGGTGGCCATGCAGTGGGAATGTGGTTTAAATGAACTTTCAGTTATTTTCATTTTATTTTCGGTTTCATTTGCTCAAGTTGTAATAAGGCCTCCTAAAATTACGTTTTGATTATTTTACAGGTTGGATGAAATTTTAAATTACTTAATGACTTTAATATGGTTAAACAAGTTTCCTTAAATTCAAACGTAAATGTTTTTTTTTGTGCCATCGGGCACCTTGACAAAACTGGTAACAACATGACTTAATAGATTTTTAATAACTAAGCTAAGTGTTGTTTTCTTCATACACCTCACTTGTTTTAAACAAGACAATATCCTATTAAAAATGAAATGTTTTTACAAAAGAAATGGAATCGGCTAAAAGGGATTTTCAAAATATTTTCCTCTGTAACATACCAAATTCGGTCGTAATGTTTGGGCCGGGTTTGGGGAGTTACAATACTACAAAAACGGTTTAATTTAGAATTTGGATTTCTTTTAGTACTTTTAATTACTTTGCTATTTTTGAGTTAAGGTTGTAATAAGGCCTCTGGATTAATTTTTTTTTTGTTTATTGTTTGATGAATTTATAATTTGCTCTAAGTACTTCAAATTGAGATTTTTCTAAAAACTTAAATAAACGTTTCCTTAAAATGGATAAACAAAAAGGGTTTCATATTAAACTTTCATAAATATATTTTTAACTTGGAAATTCTCTTAAAAATTTTCATCAACACTTTTCAAAAATTATTTTCAAATTCTTATCGAACTATTAACGATATTTTCAAAGTCAATGTTTTAAGATTTTTATATCTCAAATTTATTGATTTATCAATCAACCTTTATTTCAATAATACTTTACCAAAAAAAAATTTAAATGGAGATGTTTTCATCTGATTTTAAATCTAAATCTATTTATGTACAAATGAAAAAGGACTTAGTAGTATTCTCTCATGTGACATGTCAGATCTGGCCTTATCGCATGGGCCGGGTTTGGGGTGTTACAAGCCGAATTTTCAAGGGCTATCTATGATTGTTAGGCCAAACCTCTCTCTTTCACAACTCATCTCGGTTTCGAAGGCGAAGTAGTTGTGGTGCGGTTTATCAGTAACCAAGGTAAGAGATTATCTTCTTAAGTCCCATGATTAATTTTCCCTCTGGGTTTTGGTTTCCTTAATCAACGTTTCCTTATTAGACAAATGACGTCTCTCTCTAACCTCTGATCAAGTCTATTCATGGATGCAAGAAACAGTCAAATTAAGGAGGGGAGTGTACCCATAGTGTCCATTCCAAACTTTAAGAGGCAAGCTATGTCGCCAGTTCGGGATTTTCTGCCAGGCTGTGGTAGAGAGCCAACGTCTGCCGAGAATAGGCAAATAGCCGTTGTCCTTGCTAGTGAAAGCATCGACGTAGAGAGCTTAGTATTACGCATTATCAGGTGTGTAAATTTCACACTCTGTTATGAATTTATGTTATTAACTGTATTGGCTGAAAGTCGAAGTGACTGTGTAGACAGTCGTAATACCCTTGTGGGTAAAGTTGGTGACACCAAGTAAGTGACTATACCGTTCTATTTATGAGTATATAAATGTAATTCATCACTTTGCTTGAGAGCGTGTTGCATTCATTTTGATATGTAATTTATGCATGGGCTTGGGATATGATGCGAAAGAGGAAGTGTTATTAAAGACTATCACAGTGGTTTGGTACCACGGTGGTTTGACACCACGTATATATATTGTTGATTACGTGACTTGTCCGATGGGTTGGCCCCACATATATGATTATCGGGATTGTCACCGGTGGTTTGGTACCACAAGTGGGTTGGCCCCACGTGTTATAATTAGTGACTCTGTCACCAGTGGCTTGGTGCCACATATGAAGCGTGTAGCGGATGGAGGGTTGATTGTAGAATCCCCACAGTGTGTTTTGGCTGGTACGGGTGGCGTGTAGAGGATGGAAAATTAGGTTGGGCTGGGATACATTGCACTCATATCTCTCGTATGCCATATCGTGTGGGCTAGGGCCCAATGTGCGATTGTGGGCTTTGAGCCATTTGCGTTTTATAGGGGAAGTACACACTGAGTCTTGGTGACTCACCCCTCTGCTTAACCTTGCAGGTAATCAGTAGATTGTGGATCTGGGTGCCGACGCAGACTTGTGGTGGCCATGAAATGTTTCTTTTCGTAAACTCGTTTCTTTTTTAAAAACTTTTTTTTATAATTGGTATTCTGTTATGTAATAAGGCCTTCATAACTTAAAATTTGGATTTTAAGGTTATGCTGTTATTAGTTATTTTTAAGCAATGTCAATATGGATTTTTTTTTTCCAAAACTAAAATAACATAATCAACCATTTCTTTCAAGTGTTAAAAAAGATGACAAATGATCGATTAACTCAATTCGGAAATTTTCCCTTAAACAACAAACCACTGTTTTCAAAAAATCACTTAGAACGAAAAGTTTCAAACTTACGGTATTTCCTAAATTTCAAAAATTCATTTTACAACTTTTCCCTGTGACATACCAGATCTGGTCGTAACGTCTGGACCGGGTTTGGGGTGTTACAATATGAGTCTCCACCATTGCCTCTAAGCTCTGAGGACCTTTGATGTCGAATGAGTCATATCTCACAGGATCAACCGAAGCACAAAATCTATACTTAATAGACAGAACTTTCACCGGCATTGTTCCGAAGATTTTACGCCTAATTCTTTTATGAAGTTCTGTCAAATCTATGTTCTGGTTAAAAACCAGTCACGCTGTGTTCTCCGATAAAAAAACAACAGAGTTCTCGGTATTATGAACTTCACCATCATAGTAAATAACAGCACTAATACGTTCACTCATCTTCAGTTTCTATTATACTTTTGCCTCAATTTCTATTATGCAACCTGAGAATGAAAGTTGGCTCATTTATAGTCTAAGGCCAAATAGGAACTACTGTAGCAAAAGAGCATCCACATGGAAGCTTTTTTCAATACTCTTGCTAACAGTGGATCCTGCTTGAAACGTTTTGGTCACTATTTGTTCAGAAATGTCTTCTCAAAATTATCTTTTCAGGAACTACTGTAGCAAAAGAGCGCCCACGTGGGAGCTTTTTTTAGTACTCTTGCTGACAGTGCATCCTGCTTGAAGCGTTTTGGTCACTATTTTTTAGAAATGTCTTCTCAAAATTATCTTTTCAAGAACTACTATAGCAAAAGAGCATCCACATAGGAGCTTTTTTCAGTCTTGCTGATAGTGCATCCTGCTTGAAGCGTTTTGGTCACTATTTGTTCAGAAACGTCTTCTCAAAATTATCTTTTCAGGAACTACTGTAGCAAAAAGAACGTCCACATGGGAGCTTTTTTTAGTACTCTTGCTTACAGTGCATCCTGCTTGAAAAGCTTTGGTCACTATTTGTTCAAAAATATCTTCTCAAAATTATTTTATCAGATACTACTGAAAAAAAATTATATTGCTAATATATTTTTCCCAAAACCTTAAACACAAAATTATTTCAATTAATTAATCTAAATCCTAATTTTATTAGTTTTTCTTGAAAAACCCTAAACCTAAACCCTAAAACCCTAATCCTAGTCCCTAAACCCTAAAAACACCTAACCCTAACCCTAAAACTAGCTGAAAACCATAACAGAAATAACGGGCAAAACACGTCCCTAGGGGAACGTTTTGTCCACGTCAGCACAAAGCGCGCCCCCAAGGGAGTGTTTTGTGCTGACTAGGACCAAAAGCTCCCTTAAGGGCACGCTTTGCTGGTGCATACCCTGACATCGCGCTAACGTGGACGCGCTTTTGGGGAAAATGGCCCATTCCGATAAATAATAAAATACTAGGTCCATTTCCGTAATTTTTGAAAAAAAAGGGTATTTACTGGTAAATTGGTCAATTGTTAGTGGAAAAATATTTTGAGGAAAGTGAGATATTACCTAGACTAAAAATTAACTAAGTATCAAATTAAATTAAATTAAAAACACAAGCCGAAAGCAAATCTTTAAAAAGTTTAATCAATATGACATAGGTGTGTTAGATTAATTTTATTCTTTAACTTAGAATTATTAAAACAATGTTTATGATGTTACGGATAATTTCATGGCAACTTGGTCTTTTGTTAACTGATGAAAACATGCTTACTAAAATCAATTAATATTTCTAGCATATGTCTATGTTAAATTAATTAATTAATTTTCAAAAGTAGACATAAGATAGACTAAAGTAAAAATATATTTTTATATTAAAATAAATTTAAACTCAATATTCTTAGGTTATGCAAGGTAATAATATTGATTAATACTATTACTCATTCAATCTAATTTCACACTTAAGAATATTAAAAATTCATCAATTAGATATTTTGTAAATTAATTATAATTTAATTCTAATTAAATAATTAATTCAATTGCAACCTTGCATTTATAATGCAAAAATAACATAAGCATGATTTTTTCTGATTGAACAAATTGTCAAGGCCAATAACACCACAAAAATGATTTCAACAATTTAAGTAGACAGAATACAATCAATCTAACACAAACAAAATGTAAGTCAATTTAATTAAATTGATAGCATCAAAATAATTAGCATTCATGTTTATGATGTCAAATAAATTAAAAAGAAACAAGAGAAGGAAATTAGAAGACAAATCAAATGTTTCTCCGAAGTTAGACTAGCGTGCGTCCCTTTCTCTCTGTTTGTTCTTCCCACCAAAGGCCATCAAGAATGCCGAATTTTGTAGCTATAAAAATGCTTGCAAGGCTCTTTTTCAAAAGGGAAAATGGAAGAGAAAATTGGAGAAGATGGATGAGAGGAAAAGATGAAGGTGAGTGAATGAGTGATGAAATGAAAGAGAATAAGGGTGGCTATTTATAAAAGTTTGAGGGATAAAAATAGCATGGGAGAGCCTTGATTCTCTCCTCCCATGGCCAGCCCTTGATAGTAGGAAGGAAGGTTGGGATGGCTTTGCTAAATATAATTTGGTGCCATAAATGGAAGGCTTAAAAAGTGGAGTGGTTGGAACGGCTTTGTGAAAGAGTTACTTGAGTATTTTGCAATTATTTTAATAAACTTTGGGATCCGATTTTGGGTAAGGGATGGAAGGTTTTGGGTTTCTCCTTTGGCTCGTCCTTCTTTCTTCCTCAATTGGTCATTTTGGGCCTTTTCTTCCTTATCAAGCTATCCAAATTTATCGACCCAATTTTACCTCGGATCAAAATAATTTTTAGAAAGTTTGAGAATATTAAATTAGGACATTCATGGATGTTGATTCATTAGCTAATGCTTCGAAAATGCCTCAGGAATTAAATCTTCACAAGGTGACTTCAAGGTTGATTTTTCTTCCATTGCGAAAGCTATTCAAAATTGGCAAAATTACATAAATTTAATATCACAATAAATAAAGTTCAAGGTGTGTCTTAAATCATGTCCAATTTAATTTTTTTATAATGAAAGTACAAAATCTGATAGAAACACTTGGAATTTGCACGAATTAATGTTCAAAAGGTGATGAAAAAGTCTATATTTTTCAGTGTTTCCACACCTCCAAACTTAATACATTGCTAGTCCCGAGTAATGCTTAATTTAGAAGAAGTTCAAGAAAATCACCTTTGAAAAGTTTCCTTCAAAAATCAATTCTTCCCACAATTATGAGTTTAGTGCAATTATGCTCAAGAATAAAAATTTTGTAATTATGCAACTTGAGTATACATGTTATTCAATTATTCTCAATTATTATCATGATAGCAAGAAAATAGAATAAATGCTTTCTCCTAATAAGCATGTATTTAGTTCATACCAATTAACTCTTACTCTTTTTATTTAAAGCTAAGTTACAATCCTTAAGTTTAATTATTTCTTCATATGCTGAACTTAAAAATTTCTGCACTAAAGTAGTCGGCACAAAAAATCTAAATTAATAGGTCTTTAATATGGTTGTAACGTGGCTTGGCTATAAAGATAGATAAATTTTAAGCTAAAACCCTAGACTCGACTTGCCTCGAACCTTCAAAATACAAATACCCCAAAATCACCAGCTACTTTTGAATTTGGATTCACATGCTCTTTGTACATCTTTACTTTTTAGTACATAATTTTTTTTTTAGTATCTTTTAAACTCCGCAAACTTATTCTCAAAAATATTCTAAATACACTGAGTCTAGTGTTTGAGACAATTTAAAGATAAATATTAGAGAAGGGATGTCTCATTAATGTTAGGTTCAGAAAAATTAGGCCATATAGTCTCAAAGTTGGGTTTCAAGGGATAAATATTCATTAAGGTTGGCTTGAAAGGCTAAAATGGTCCAAACAACATTTTGCCTAAATAATTTTGAATTTGCCATGCATCCTAGGATTTCACCTCAAGAAATTTACTAAGTGAATTCTAGAGACTTAAACTTTCATGCATACTTAGTTTTTTTGCGGAAGTAAAACTTTCATGGTTGAACTTATACATTTTTATTCAGATCAACATTTACGTCATAATCTAGCTAGCACAAAAATTATTGAGATAATGGAAATTTATTTATACTAAAGTTTAACATAACTAAACAAAAATTTAAAATTTTAACCAAAATTTACTTAATCATAATTTGATAAGAAAAACAATTTTTTTAAGAAAAAGAAAAATTCAATTTATGGTCCCCCTTCTTAAAGATAAACAATGCTTTCATTGTTTGAAATTAGAGAAGTGAATGTGAACTGTACACCAGGTAGAATCTTGGGAAAGGGAGATGAGTCAAATTTGACTGCTTAAATACTAAGCATTTCCTTAACAGATGCTATCCTAGACATGTTCATTTCCATTACCACACTTTTTGTTTTCGACAACTTAAAGAATTAATAAATAAAAAAATTGCTTAATTTTATTAATTCTTCCAATTTAATGTTTTATAATGCAAAAGATAGAATTAAAGAATTAAAGAGAAAATCCTAAAATTTAAAGTATCCTAAAGAAAGAAAAGTAAAGACTCCAATTTTTATTTATATGCAGACCCTTCAGTATCTAATCCATCTTTTGCTTCATCATTTTTGTTCTTGTTTGAGTCATCTTGCTCCTTCCTTGACATTGGAGTCCATGGCTTAAATATAAAGTGTGGAAATTTAGGCACAAAAACAAACGAGTTATGAAATATTTTCTTAAATGCATCTCTGAATGAATCATCTTGTATTTTTGAGTATCTTCAAAAAGCATGTCATTGCCATTGCAAGTGCTGTAAAATGACCATTATATTTGTCTGTTCACTCATGGAATAGTGCTAGCTGAAGGGACTCTAAGTTTCGGAGTTACCCTCACTATTTCAGGAATAGATTTAGTAGGTTTCATCAAGTCAGGGATTTTAACCGACTTTATTGGTTTTTATTCTGTAGGAATTTCCTCTTTTTTAGTTTCATCAATTGATTCAGGCTGCTTCTAAAAGATAGCATCCCCTGCTACTCTGGAAAAATCCCAATCAGTAATTTTTCCTTGATTATAACTTTCCTTCTCTACAACTGGACAGATACGAGCTTTCATACGTAGTATTGTGATCATAGAAGGAAAATATGTTGGGCTTGAATGTTTCGCAGCATAGTCTCAAATTTTTTTAAGATAATATTTCGCACATTAATAGTCTTTGATGTCATAATGGAATATAACAAAACCATCCGTTCCACAAAAATTTTGGTACCATGTGAGGGCGGCATTAAACTAAAGCGGATGAAATAAAAATATACCTTCGCTAATAGTGTTAATTGATCTCTATGAAAAGTATGACTCCCAAGTATTGACACAATCCATTTAGATTCGGGAATTGTGAGTTTCTATAGAATTTCCTTGCAACATCTCCCATTTTAACATTCTCCAATATAGAAGAATAATCGTCGTATTCGAAGTCAGGTAAGTTAAAGAAATCATTAATAGCTTTAGAATTAAAAGGTATCTTAACTCCTCAGACAATAACTTCTATTGCAGTAGATGAGTCAACTTTGCATAAAATTCTTGAACTAACTCAGTATCTAGGATTGATTTCCCATCACAAAACACATCCCAATTTAATGCTTCACCAATTTTCTAAATGCTTGCCATGAAGTTAGTATGATCACTAACTCATAAATTAAATCCTTTTTTTGGGAGAATTTGTTGTTTCTCGAAGATGCTTCCGTATCACGCCTTTACTTCTTCGGAATGGAATTTATTTTGTGATCTTGCAAGTTGGACTATGGAACGTGTTCTTTTTCGAGACATATTGTAACTAAAAAAACCTAAAATCTAAACAAAGAAAAAAACCAACACAAGTAGTAATATTCCAAAAAATTTTAGCGAATATTTAACGCATTTAATTTTATTCAACAAAAAGATAAACAAATTAAATTAATGAAAATTTTATTAACAAGTTAATTACTATCTTTGTTACAAACTAATGACAATTTATATAAGACGAGAAGGAAAGGCATCTTTTTGAAGAGTGGTCAATGGTGGCTTGGACTGTGGTTGAAGGGTGCGGCAGCTTGGAGCAAGATGTAGCTATAACACCCCTTACCCGTATTCAACGCCGAAAAAGGGCTCGAGGTATTACCGGACTTATAACACAAGCAATCACACAATTCTGAGTCATAAAATTTGCGTCGAAATTAAAATCATTCATAATCGATCATAAAGTCCCTTATACGAGCCTACGATGCCCAAAACATGCTTTGGAGGCGGTTCGGGACTAAACCGAGAACTTTAGAATTTTTTACAAAACTTAGAAAATTTTCCATGTTATAGGGCTCACACGCCCGTGTGGTCCAAGAGACACGCCTATGTGACCCTTAGACATGTCCGTGCTACAAGTCATGTTCAAATTAAGGTGCTCTCTGACTTGTGCCATATGGCTGTGCCACACACCCGTATGCTAGGCCGTGTAGTACACATGGCTGAGACACATGCTCGTATCTCTATCCGTGTGCTCAATTCTGGACATTCTATTTTTCCAAAATTAAGGTGCAAGGGACACACAGCCGGAACACATGCCCGTGGGGCAGACCGTGTGTCTACCCGTATGGCCAAAATAAGACTATTTACCAAGCCATTTTGCAACCCTCACTTGCACACATCAACACAATGTCACATGGCACAAATTCAAGCATTTAAGAGCAACTAAAGAACCACAACCAAGACAATAACATGTCATCCTCATGCCATTATTTATCAAACTTAGAACTGCAACTTTTCCACACCAATCCATACAAGATTCCACATTCATGGTTAAAACATATCAACTTTATATCTTTGCCTAACATATTCACTATATTTATTAAGCCCTAAATTAAACATACAAATTCCACATCCATTAGGCATACCACAATCATATCACCATAGATATTGACACATATATGAATATACTTAGGCTTATAATCATGTTAGCCAATTTGAGCCAACTTACATGGCCAAATAGCAAAACAAACCTTTGACAATCACAAGCCAGCACATTGGCTACAATCACAATGACACATTAACAAAATGACTAAGTCCCTATAAATGCCACAGACTTAAAATACTTGAATTCATCAATACCAAAAATGATAGCTTGATAATGTGATAGTATCTCTGGCGAACTCCAACCCCAGCTAGCTTAATAACACTAAAAGACATTGGAAAGGAAGGGGGTAAGCTATATATATATAGCTTAGTAAGTTCATATACAAATAATACAAAACATTATTCATACACTTGACATACAAATAACTTAACAAATATTAGCATAAATGTCATTAAAAATTCACAAACACAACTTACTCAATCCCAACCTTACCAACAGCTCATCATATGAATTACACAACATATTTCCACATGAATGTCATTAAACTTCATGAGTATAATTTACTCAATCACATTCTTGCCTATAGCTCATCATATGAATAACATAACATATATCAATATAAAAGTCATTAAACCTTATAAAAGTCATATGAACATAAATGTCATTTGATATCAACATAACACATATCAACATAATTGCCGTATACCAATAGCTCATCATATGAATTACATATCACATATGATCGTAGCTTTCGAGTCTTAAAATTTATAAAAAGAGAATGATCGAACATGGAAACTAACTCTGACAATGACTTAAGGCAAGTGCACCTATCGAACAGTAGTAAAGCTTAGGCAAGACCGGATTGTCGAATCCAAAGGAACTAAAAGTACTAATACTAACTTTCTTTTTACTATCTAACCTAAAATAAATAAAGTTGTTATTTAATCTAAATCTATCTAACTACTAAGCTAAAGACGCAAAGACAAAAGGAATGAATTGGGGAAAATAACTTGAGGAAAAACCCAGTTGATTAAGGCGATACCCTTAGGAAGAATCCACCTAGACTTCACTTGTTATCTAACACTGAACCAGACGATGTATTCACTTGACTTGATCCGTAAGATTCCCTAATTTATATTAAACCCTCTCTCGAGGCGAGTAACGTCTAACCCTAGGTTGATTAATTGAAATCTCTTTCTAATTAAAACCCTTAGAATCGTATTAACTCGATCTATGGACTCCCATATTAGGTTTCACCCTAATCCGGTAAAATCTCGTCACCCTATCTTTAGGCGTGCGATCAACTCTGCTTAATTATGCTAGATCTACTCTTAAGCAAGGACTTTTGCTCCACCACCTAAGCACATCATACTTGAATCAATATCCTGGAAATATCAACACAAGAATTAAGCATACATAATTAAGAACAAATCAAGGTATCTGAAGGGTTTAGTTCATAACTATAAAAGAAAACATCTCAAGAAAAGATAAAACAAAACATAAGAAATCCCTAAAACCCTCTGGAGGAATTGAAGTAGAGATTCGCTGTCTTGAGTAGAATTTCGGCTTCTTGAGATGGATCAACTGGCTATCTTCAAGTGATTTCCACAAATCTGACCTTTTTGGCTCGGCTCCTTGGCCTAGCTAGCCGCCCTTTTCCGGCTTCTGCCGAACTCCCCTTTCAAGTTGCCCCCTTGGGTGTTTATATAGACTTTGAGATGCCTTACTTGGCCCCTAAGTATCCTAATTCAAGTTGAATTCCTACTAGGGTGTTTGAATAGGCTTTGGAATGTGTTTCTTTGCCTCCAAATATCCAAATCCGAGTAAAACTCCTTTCCTGCGACAGGGACACGGCCATCTCACATGCCCGTGTGAATCTTCTTTAGGCCATGTTCGGACTTCTTTAATGAGGCATGGCCATGTGAATCGGGATTAGGCCGTGTTCTAGTTTCTCAAGGAGGCACGGCCGTGTGGACTTAAGTCCAGGCCGTGCCAATTTCCACTTTGGCTCAATTTGGTCCGTTTTAGATCCGTTTCTCGTCCTTTCTGTCCTCCGGTGCTTTCCTGAGTATAAGACATGAAAAGAAAGGATTAAGAGCACCTTTTTACATAAATCAAGGGATAAATCATCTAGAAGTATGGTAAATGTGGGATTAAAATATGTTACTTTTACGATTTATCACATACCCCCACACTTAAGCTTTTGCTTGTCCTCAAGCAAAATTCTCAACTTACAATTAAAACGAACTTTCCATAATTCAATATTCCTATCGACAATGTCTCATCATAATTCATAGATAATTTATACATGGATAATTTAACTCAAAGAGTCCTAAAGATTCAAACAATATAAGTCATACATTTGTATCACGAAAATGTAGGCGTCTCCCCTTATCTAAATAATTACCTTTAATTCAAAACCGAAAAGGATTGACATCCTCACAAAAGATTCATTCAAATCACTCGAAGTGTTTAAGGTTCAAAATTAAGCACTCAATAAGTCAAACATGAAAAGTTAATCCCATAGGCTTGCATGAAAATCAAATCTACACCACTATAAAATGAGATGATAGACGGATCAAAAGGTCTTTACAGGGTTGTAACGGGGCTAGGTCAAGGGTATGGATATAGGCTGAATTAGCAGGTTAGAATCGAGATTGACCTGATAGATTACCTGACTAGAAAACTAAACTAATCCTAAATAATTACATCAATTAAAAATTAATAATCCTGATAATACGAGCTTTTTCTTTTGATAAATAGACTTTAATTGTGTAAGCTCACTTTTCATGATACTAATACTGAATATACTTTAATTTTTTTTAAGAATAAATCAAGTAATAAAGGATAAATTCAACTATTGAAATAATATAATTATGTAACTAATCAAGTCAAATCTCGATATAAGGATAGTCAAAAAGGAATGGTGATAACAAATACAAAGGGTTTTGGGTAATATTAGTGAGTGAGTCAATAAAAAGGGTTGTTAGGATTAAACGGGGTTCACTAGAGGTTAATTATGAAGGTAGGCTTTTTATGGAGTAAGTGGGTTAAATCCTAGGTGCCTTTATCATCTCTGTATATCAAATCATAAGTGTGGTCTCGACATGTATAATCGAGGCAAGTTCTAGAATAACAAATAAATGTTGACACACTCATAATCAGCAAAGTGAGCAAGAAAAACATATATGCTCTATAAGGCTCAAAATCTCACAAAAATTATGGGTGTTTTGATATCAACCTTGTAAATTTCAAATTTCAAGATAACATTCAGATTCAGGTAGACAACCTAAAAAATTTTAATTCTGAAAAATTAGACTTATCATGCTTGATTCTCTAGTATTCTTCAAATTTAATTATCAATGCATTACTCAAAAACATATCAATAATAATCATAAATCATCAGAAATTTCATCCTAATTAGTAATATGAGGAAATTACTTAAGAACAAGATTAAATTCAGGGATTTGAGAATAATGCAGAAAGTTAGGCATTTTCTCGAAATAACTATTCACCCCCTATAGTTAAGATGTACACTGCCTTCAATGTACAAAGATAGATAATATCATTTAAGAGATAATCAAAAGAGAAGGGGAGAAGTGAAACTTCCTGAATTATGGATGATTTCTCGGAGGGGTGGTTGCTGCTACCGAGCTCTGCGCCAGATGAAGAAATTGGGGAGATCGTAGAGAATTAGCCAGGGGTTATTAAGACACATTAAAATAAACTGAATATATAAATAAAGACAAGAAAGAGAAAGAGAAAGAAAATAAAAACATAATTAAACTAAGTCTAACAGGTAAAGGGGCTTGAGAATCATTATTGGTAGATGGTTCGCGAGGTGGGTGTGACTTTTAAGGCTATGGAGGTGCTGGCGGTGGCAAAAGTGGCGTGGTTCTTAGGCAGCCTTTAGAACTTGAGGGCTGCAGTGGTGGCGGTCATGGTTCCCAAGGTCTGATTCCCTAGCAGCCTTTTGAACCTGACACTAAGAAACTAAAATAAATTAACTAAATTAAGCATAAGATTGCCAAAGAGAAGGAAAATAGAGGAGAAGATAAAAGTGAAACAAAAGATAAATGGTCTCAAAGACTCTTGGCTTGTTGTTTGGATAAAGCGGCCGGCATGAACTTATGTATATCAGTCTCTATGAGGGAGACTGTGCTTGGATCCTTCCGCTTCTTCGACATGGATATGTGTAGCTTAAGAGGTTGGAGACTTGTTATTGAGAGGGGAGAAATATGAGAAAAAGGAAGAAGAAAAGAGGTGGAAAAGTAGATGAGAAGAATGGGGAGGGGAGGTTGGGTTTAAATATAGTTGTGGAGTCTGATGCTCTCTCACGTCCGTGGACCGAGGGCGTGTCTATTCACACGGCCGCTTCGCACGGCCGTGTATCTAGGCGTGTTGATTCACCCACGTCCATTTTACAGATTGCCACGCCTGTTTGTGATAAGTCAGTGTCGTCCATGGCCGCATCGCACGGTCGTGGCGCTTTGTCGGTGCCCGTGGTGGGGTGGTTAGGTCCGTGGTTTCAAAAATTAGTTGGGACTGATTCGTACCGCCTCTTCTATGTCAGTACGAAGATTCTGTACTTCCACACTGTCACGGCCACGGCCATGTGCAAGACCGTGTGATCTGGAAATCTGCACTTTTTGGTCAGCTTACAACTAGGCATTCTGAAAGAACAAAGGAAAAGAAAATAAAAAATGAAAAAAAATGTGAAAGTAAATTGGGTTAGTGCTAGGGTCGCCTCCCGAGAAGTGCTCGTTTATAGTCTTAAGCTAGACTTTCCTCCTATTGCAAAAATCAGGGTGGTTTAAAAGTTTTAATATCTTCCCTCATGCTTTTAGTTTTATTTTCACTATAAAGTTTGAGTCGAGAAGCGTTTACCTTAAGAGTGCCGAATGTTGAATTGCTTACCTCGACTGTTCCGTATGGGAAGATATTTTGTACCTCAAGAGGGATTTCTTTGCTTGTGTTCAGGTCTGTTGTGGTGATGCGAGGATCTGCTTTATCTAACAGTACTTAGTCTCCTATTTTGAAGTGGTTTGTTGTCCCCATGAGCTTTTCGGGGGTTCCTTCAGTTTTACTTCGTGTGGCTCCTATTCTTCTTTAAAGTGTGTCATCCACTCTTCTAAATTGTCGACCTTAATGCTTTGTTTCTCATATAATTCTTCTTTGTTGGCACGAGTTCCATGATTCGGCTCGGGTTTGTAACCTTGTAGTGTTTCCTATTGTAATATCCTGAAATAGGGGTTATTTGTGATTGAATTGTTTGCATGAGTATGGACTGTTGTGTTGTTATTTGAGGTGTTTTAAGAGCTAGTTATAAGTCTAGAGAAGGCCAGAGTGGCAGGAAATTTTTTCTTTTAAGTTTTAAGAAAAGGGAGCTGAAGGAGCTAGGGGTTAAGTGTAATTCGTGGGGTATTTTAGCACAAGATTGGGCTTGGTAAAGTGGCAAGGAGGCGCCACTTAGAGCCTTGAGAGTGACGCCACATGCAGGGAAGGGAGAGCTCAGGTTCGAGCAGCAGAAATCTCACTTTCTGCTTATTATTTTGACGCCAAGGGGGGAAAGAGTTGTGCTCAGCACAAACTCTGTCAGATAAGCTTGGACTCAGTCAAATTAATTTAAATGGGTGGCAAGGAGAAAATTTAGGAACTTGTGGAATTCAAATTCATTTGAATTAGTGGCCAGGAGGAATTTGGGGAAATGGCCGAATTTTGAACTCCTGCTTAGAGGGGAGTGTTTGGTTTTGGAGAGCTGAGTAGAGGGGTTGCCGAAATTCCTTAGTGGCTAGAGGACATTTTCAGCTAGCCTTTGTTTTGTGTATCAAAAGCCGAAAACCCTTTTGTGCATTGCCGAAATCTCCCTAGTGTACCACATTGGAGAAAGTCAAAATTTCCTTTTTGTTTTTGCACCTAGCCGAATGTCTCTCTAAGTTCTTTGATTTTATTATATTTCATTTCATTTCTTTTCTCCTTCTCAAGCTGTTTGGCCGAATCTACCACTCTCCCATCTCTCTTTTTCTTTTTCATTTTTGCTCAAAAGCTGAAAGTGCCCATCTCCTCCCTTTCATCTTTTTCTTTTCTTCTCTCCAACTCTTATGCCGAAATCCTCTCCACCTTCCTTTGCCGAATTCCCTCTCCTCCATTTTACTTTCTTTTTCTTCCTCTTTTTCCACTCTAGCCGAATCCCATCTATTTGTTTTCTATCAACCATAGCCAAAACTTCCTTCATCATTCAACTCTTTGTCCAAATTTCTTTCTTTCTTTCTTATATTGTGTTGGCCGAATATCAACAAGGGTAGATATTCTTTGGGTTTTTCTCTATTCGGTTCTGAAGAAGGGTAAGTGTTCTTGATTGAAATTCATTACTTCTTTTCTCTCTTCTCTGTCGACTCATATGGTAAGAAAAGCCGAACTTCGGCATTTGTTGATGTTTTTGTTAATCATCTTTAGGGATCGATTTCTGTTAGAATCTCTAGTATTTTGAAGTAGTCGATCTAAGCCCTTTTATTTTCTGTCAATCGGATTTGGTAAGTCAAGTGGTAAGGATCTATATTGGTTCATCATTCTTTTAGTTGTGAAAAGCCGAAGGCTATTGAGGCTAAGGGTTGTTGTTGGCTGAATGTAGGGGGAGGATCAATTTCACATATTGGGTGTTGTGATTAGCATTCGTAAGGCAGAAAAGTAAGGATGGAGATAGTTATGCGTTACCTCACCCTTCGGGATTTGTTGGTGTGGCCAAATGGCCTTGTTACTAATTTTGTGGTTTGGTCGAATGTAGGACAAGGTGATCTAGTGCGGTAGATCGGGTCTTCGAGATTTAGTGCTTGCGTTAGTGACAGGTGTGTAACTTGCACACTTTATAACTTGGTAATATATTAACAACTTAATCATGATTGAAAGCCGAAACTGTGAGATCTTGATATGATGCCTTATGGGTGTGAGCAAGGATTCGGGTAAGTCTGTTTCGATTTGATTTTTGCTATCTGGTGCATAATAATATGATTTATGATATATTTGCTTTATGTTGCGTATTAAAGCATGATGGCATGACTTGCACTTGTAAGGCATTGGTATGGGTGATATGAGAGGAGGGGGAAGTATGATATCCGTGACTTTGGGTCACCAGAGGTTTGGCACCTCCAGTAGTTTGGTACCACAGATTATTTTGTGACTTTGGGTCACCAGAGGTTTGGCACCTCATAGCGACTTATCCCAGTGGCTTAGCACCACAGTGGGTTGGCCCCACATTTGATATTACGGGATTGTCACCAGTGATTTGGTATCACAATGTGGGTTGGCCCCACAGATGGATTATTTGTGACTTTAGGTCACTAGTGGTTTGGCACCACATTATTATTGGATATCGTGACTTTGGGTCACCAGTGGTTTGGCACCACCAGTGGTTTGGTACCACATCGGGTAGATACGGAGTTATGGATGGCTAGGTTTGGGTGCATTATATATATTGCTTGGTTATGATTTGTGTAAGTATGCTGCATTAACTGGGAGGGGGATTATGCACTGAGTCTTGGTGACTCACCTTCTCCCTTATCTTTTCAGGTGATTCGTAGATCGCAGATGAGGAGCCGGGTGGACTCGAGGTGGCCATGCATTAAATAAATTCGGTTTTTCATGGACTTTGCTTTGGGTACTTTACTTCATTTAAATTCGATTTTTCCTTTTTACTTGGGTTTGTAATAAGGCCTTTTTAATTATGTTTTGGATTATTTATATGCTTTGGATTTGTTTTAAACTTGGCTAAATAAATTACATGGTTGATTTAATAATTTGAGCCCAAGGTTTTCTAAACTATAGAACGCAATGGTTTTCAAATCTTTACCATCGGGTAATACAAATCAATTGATAACAACAACAACTCAAATGGATTTCAAACTTAAGTTTTCCACATTCAACTTAACTGATTTCTATATAACTAAGAAAGAACCCTTCGGTTTATAAATGACATAAACGTTTTCTAAACTTATGGATCAACAGCTAAGTTTTAAAGATTTATTATCGGGATTTCGAAGTATATCATGGGTTTTTAACTAATTATGCACCTGATTTCTACAAGCATAAAACAACAAAGAGTTTTTTTACTGAAATTTAACCGGTAACCTGTTTTCTTCAAAACGTTTTCCTCTGTGACATGCCAGATTCAGTCGTGGTGTGTGGACCGGGTTTGGGGTGTTACAATTGTGGTATCAGAGCTAAGTTCAAAGGCTCGGCTGTGGGTCCGAGGGCCAAAATGTTTTAAAATACGGTTTTGAAATGGTTTTGGGTTGAAATTTATGGTTTGAAAGGCATGGCACCGAGTCTCCGGCACCAATCCGCCCAGGTAAATACCCTTAACTATTGTTTATGATTTTTGGATGAGATAAACTTTGAATGACTTGTGATAGTGGACTACTCTAGAGACTGAAAATTTTAGGACTCTATGGACTCGCGGAAAACAAAACTCTTTAATAAGAATTGTTTATAAAATTGTGCTTTAGAGATAGTGGAATAATGACTGATGCATAAAACTTTTAAATCAGATAAGTCAAGACTTTAGACATGAGCACTCGAGGTCGTAGTCGTAATACGTGTGGACGCGGTCGGGGTAGGATGACAGTGTCTAAACCAGTGGCATCTGGTCAGGGGTCAAAAAATGAGATACCGCCGCTACCACCAGCTGCAGGTGCATGTGGTGAGTTTCAGGATCAGACGGGGGATGACGCAATGTTGCAGGCGATGCTGCGAGTTCTTGAGAGGGTAGCTGGAGTAGGTGGAGGCGCGGGAGCTTGGAAATCTGTATCTGAGGGGCTCCGAGCCAATGTAGCCGAGGTGTTCCGAGGTGTTTCTGGTGTGGCTCCCAGTACGGCTGAGTATTGGTTAGAGGCGATGGAGCGAATCATGGATGATTTGGATCTGACTGCTGAGGAAAAGCTGAAAAGGATAGTGTCGCTTCTCCGGGATGAGTCATACCAGTGGTGGCTCACAGTTCGGGATAGTACTGCGACGGATGATCTCACTTGGGACTATTTTAAGGCAGCTTATCAAAAGAAATATGTTGGGTCTAGCTATATTGATGCACAGTGAAAGGCGTTTCTGAGGTTGGTTCAGTGGAGTAAGTCCGTATCGGAGTACGAGGCGAAATTCTTAAGGTTGAGCCGATATGCTAGGGGTATTGTGGCTACAGAATATGAGCGATGTGTCCGATTTGAGGACGGACTGAGAGATGAGATGAGGCTGCTGATTGCTCCCTGCAGCAGAGCGTGAGTTTGCCGTCCCGTGGAAAAGGCTAAGGTAGCCGGGGGGTTAAGGAGTCAGAGGAGGCGCAACGGATAGAAATAGACATAACAGAGGTTTTGGATCATCCGGGTGTTTGGTAATTTCTCGTAAAGGGCCAGCGAATGGGCCGAATCGGGCTAGAGAAGGTGCATTGTCGCTAATCAAGGACCAACACAGTGTAATCGATGTGGGAAATCTCATTGGGAAGGATATTGGACTGGTGGAAAAGGATGCTTTGAGTGTGGCTCACTGGATCATCGTGTGAGGGACTGTCCACGTAAGCTAGCCAGATTGATCCCCGAGGGGGGCCGTGCTCGATTCAGAATGAGGACCACCGCCACGGAGGGGTCGTGGTACCGTAGAGAGGTAATGGTTCGTCGAGGCCGCGGAGCACCGGGGAGAGGTGCAGGCAACACTGAGGCAAGACAACCTGGGTTGGTATATGCAGCGAGGCGTCGAGAGGAGGGCAACGCACGAACGTCATAATTGGTACGTTCTTAATCTTTAGATTTCCATATACTGCTTTGATTGATGTGGGTTCGACGCATTCATATGTTGCTAGTAGCATAGTAGAGACCATGAACCTAGACTTTGAGACTACTTCTAGGAGATGTGATGATTAGCCCTCAGGTCACTCTGTAGAAGTGAATAAGCTGTATAGGGATGTACCCCTAGAACTCCAAGGGGTAGTGTTTGTAGCTGATCTGATGGAACTGCTGTTTGAGGAGTTCGATCTGATTCTTGGGATGGACTGGTTGGTTAAGTACCAGGCAAGTTTGGATTGCACGGCTAAGCGCATGGTTCTGAAGACGGCTGAGGGTGACGAGGTGGTTATGATAGGTAATAGAAGAGATTATCTATCCAACGTGGTATCTGCTTTGAAAGCTGCGAAGATGGTCAGGAAGGGCTGTGAAGCGTTTATGGTTCATGTGTGTGCCTTGGAGGCTAAGAAGTCTGCGGTAGGGAATGTCCGAACAGTAAAGGAATTTTCTGACGTATTTCCAGAGGAACTTCCGGGACTGCCTCCAGATCGTGAGGTTGAATTTGGCATAGATCTGTTACCCGAAACTGCACCAGTGTCTATTACTCCGTATAGGATGGCGCCGAAGGAATTAGTGGAATTAAAGGCTCAGATTCAGGAGTTGTTGGACCGAGGCTTTATCCGGCCAAGTGTTTCGCCTTGAAGAGCGCTGGTACTCGTTGTCAAGAAGAAAGATGGTACAATGCGGATGTGTATTGATTACCGCCAATTGAATAAGCTGATGATCAAAAACAAGTATCCGTTACCGAGGATAGATGACTTGTTTGATCAGCTTAAGGGGGCATCAGTATTCTCAAAGATTGATTTAAGGTCTGGGTATCATCAGCTAAAGGTGAAAGAGGCTGATATTCACAAGACGGTGTTTCGTACTCGGTATGGGCACTATGAGTTTCTGGTAATGCCGTTTGGGTTGACTAACGCACCGGTAGCATTCATGGACATAATGAACCGGGTATTCTAGCAGTATTTGGACCAGTTTGTCGTGGTATTTATAGACGACATCTTGGTATACTCAAAGTCAGAAGAGGAGCATGATGCGTATTTGCGAGTAGTGTTGTGGATTCTGAGGGAAAAGCAGTTATTTGCCAAGTTTAGTAAGTGCGAGTTCTGGCTTAGAGAGGTGACTTTCTTGGGTCACGTAGTATCAGCTGAGGGGATTAGAGTGGATCCTCGAAAGATTGAGGCAGTGTTGGATTGGAAGCTGCCTAAGTCAGTGGCTGAAATTCGGAATTTTCTAGGTTTGGCAGGGTATTATCGGAGATTTGTAGAGGGATTTTCGTTGATCGCAGCACCAATGACCAAGTTATTAAGGAAAGGAGTTCCATTTGTGTGGACTGAGAAACAGCAAGAAAGTTTCGATAAGTTAAAGAAGATTCTAACTGAAGCTCCGGTTTTGATTCAACCCGAGGCAGGAAAGGAATTCACGGTATATTGCTGTGCATCATATACGGGCTTGGGATGTGTGCTGATGCAGGAAGGGAAGGTAGTGGCTTATGCATCTCGACAGCTGAGACCTCATGAGGTTAACTATCCGACGCATGACTTGGAATTAGCTGCAGTGGTTTTCGCTTTGAAGATATGGAGATATTATTTGTACGGAGAGAAGTCGATAGTCTACACGGATTACAAGAGTCTGAAGTATCTTTTAACTAAGAAGGATTTGAACATGAGACAGCGCAGTTGGATTGAGTTGCTGAAGGACTATGACTATTCGATTGAGTATCATCCGGGTAAGGCTAACGTGGTGGCAGACGCGTTGAGCCGTAAGGTTGTATCGGACTTGAGAGCGATGTTTGCTCATCTTAGCTTGTATGACGATGGGAGTCTTTTGGCGGAATTACAGGTTAAGCCGACTTGTGTAGAGCAGATCAAGGAGAAGCAGTTAGTGGATGAGGGTTTGAATGCTCGGAGGTTGCAAGTTCAGAATGGTGTTTTGGAGGGTTACAGTTTGTCCAGTAATTGAGTACTGTGTTTCCAAGGGAGAGCTTGTATGCCGAAGGACGTCGAGTTAAGGCAGAGGATTCTTCAGGACGCACATAGCAGCCCATATGCTATGCATCTTGGAGGTAGCAAAATGTATCGGGATTTAAGAGAGCAGTTTTGGTGGCCAGGTCTGAAGCGGGAGGTAACGGACTTTGTCAGTGGATTACCCCTTACGCCTAGTAAGAAGGACTCAGTCTGGGTAATTATGGATCGTCTGACTAAGTCAGTTCACTTCATACCGGTAAGGGTTGATTACTCGCTTCAAAAGTTAGCTAAGCTGTATGTGGCAGAGATAGTGAGGTTACATAGTGTGCCAGTATCGATCATCTCGGATAGGGATCCCTGATTTAGGTCGAGGTTTTGGAAAGCATTGCATCAGGCTTTGGGTACACGGTTGAATTTCAAGACGCGGCATTTCATCCACCGGTCCGACAGGCGATGAAAAGGGTTATACAGATTTTGGAGGATATGCTGAGAGGTTGTGTTTTGGATTTCAGAGGTAGCTGGGAAGAGTCTCTACCATTAGCTGAATTCGCATACAACAATATTTACCAAGCAAGCATTAAGATGGCACCATATGAGGCGTTGTATGGTAGAAAGTGTCGCACGCCTATATGCTGGACGGAGTTGGGTGAACGTCAAATATTGGGACCAGAGTTGGTTGCAGAGACTGAGGACAAGGTTAAGTTGATTCAGGCTCGTCTGAAGGAAGCTTCGGACAGGTAGAATTCATACGCTGACCTCAAGCGGAGGGATATAGAGTTTGCCGTGGGTGACAAGGTCTTTTTGAAGGTCTCGCCATGGAAGAAAGTGTTGAGGTTCGGAAGGAAGGGCAAGCTAAGTCCAAGGTTTATTGGGCCGTATAAGGTGTTGAGACGAGTGGGACCAATAGCCTACCAGCTTGAGTTGCCAGCAGAGCTGAGTCAGATTCATGATGTGTTCCATGTCTCCATGCTTAGGCGTTATCGTTCAGATCCATCGCATGTCGTAGCAGTAGAGGAAATTGAGGTGAGTCCAGATTTGACCATGGAAGAGGAACCAGTGCAGATTCTGGATCGAGATGTGAAAGTCTTGCGTAAGAAGTCAGTTCCTTTAGTGAAGGTATTATGGCGAAATCATGGTGTGGAAGAAGCTACATGGGAACCAGAGGATGTGATGAAACAGCAATACCCTCAACTCTTTTGACCAGGTAATTTCGAGGCCAAAATTATTTTTAAGGGGGTAGAACTGTAATATCCTGAAATAGGGGTTATTTCTGATTGAATTGTTTTGCATGAGTATGGACTGTTGTGTTGTTATTTGAGGTGTTTTAAGAGCTAGTTATAAGTCTAGAGTAGGCCCGAGTGGCAGGAAATTTTTGCTTTTAAGTTTTAAGAAAATGGATCTAAAGGAGCTAGGGGTTAAGTGTAATTTGTGGGGTATTTTAGCACAAGATTGGGCATGGTAAAGTGGCAAGGAGGCGCCACTTAGAGCCTTGAGAGTGACGCCACATGCAGGGAAGGGAGAGCTCAGGTTCGAGCAGCAGAAATCTCACTTTCTGCTGATTATTTTGACGCCAAAGGGGGGAAAGAGTTGTGCTCAGCACAAACTCTATCAGATAAGCTTGGACTCAGTCAAATTAATTTAAATGGGTGGCAAGGAGAAAATTTAGGAACTTGTGGAATTCAAATTCATTTGAATTAGTGGCCAGGAGGAATTTGGGGAAATGGCCGAATTTTGAACTCCTGCTTAGAGGGGAGTGTTTGGTTTTGGAGAGCTGAGTAGAGGGGTTGCCGAAATTCCTTAGTGGCTAGAGCACATTTTCAGCTAGCCTTTGTTTTGTGTATCAAAAGCCGAAAACCCTTTTGTGCATTGCCGAAATCTCCCTAGTGTACCACATTGGAGAAAGTCAAAATTTCCTTTTTGTTTTTGCACCTAGCCGAATGTCTCTCTAAGTTCTTTGATATTATTATATTTCATTTCTTTTCTTTTCTCCTTCTCAAGCTGTTTGGCCGAATCTACCACTCTCCCATCTCTCTTTTTCTTTTTCATTTTTGCTCAAAAGCCGAAAGTGCCCATCTCCTCCCTTTCATCTTTTTCTTTTCTTCTCTCCAACTCTTATGCCGAAATCCTCTCCACCTTCCTTTGCCGAATTCCCTCTCCTCCATTTTACTTTCTTTTTCTTCCTCTTTTTCCACTCTAGCCGAATCCCATCTATTTGTTTTCTATCAACCATAGCCAAAACTTCCTTCATCATTCAACTCTTTGTCCAAATTTCTTTCTTTCTTTCTTATATTGTGTTGGCCGAATATCAACAAGGGTAGATATTCTTTGGGTTTTTCTCTATTCGGTTCTGAAGAAGGGTAAGTGTTCTTGATTGAAATTCATTACTTCTTTTCTCTCTTCTCTGTCGACTCATAGGTAGGAAAAGCTGAACTTCGGCATTTGTTGATGTTTTTGTTAATCATCTTTAGGGATCGATTTCTGTTAGAATCTCAGGTATTTTGAAGTAGTCGATCTAAGCCCTTTTATTTTCTGTCAATCGGATTTGGTAAGTCAAGTGGTAAGGATCTATATTGGCTCATCATTCTTTTAGTTGTGAAAAGCCGAAGGCTATTGAGGCTAAGGGTTGTTGTTGGCCGAATGTAGGGGGAGGATCAGTTTCGCATATCGGGTGTTGTGATTAGCATTCGTAAGGCAGAAAAGTAAGGATGGTGATAGTTATGCGTTGCCTCACCCTTCGGGATTTGTTGGTGTGGCCAAATGGCCTTGTTACTAATTTTGTGGTTTGGCCGAATGTAGGACAAGGAGATCTAGTGCGGTAGATCGAATCTTTGGGATTTAGTGCTTGCGTTAGTGACAGGTGTGTAACTTACACACTTTATAACTTGGTAGTATATTAATAACCTAATCATGATTAAAAGCCGAAAACTATGAGATCTTGATATGATGCCTTATGGGTGTGAGCAAGGATTCGGGTAAGTCCGTTTCGATTTGATTTTTGTTATATGGTGCATAATAATATGATTTATGATATATTTGCTTTATGTTACGTATTAAAACATGATGGCATGACTTGCACTTGTAATGCATTGGTATGGGTGATATGAGAGGAGGGTGGAGTATGGTATCCGTGACTTTGGGTCACCCGAGGTTTGGCACCTCCAGTGGTTTGGTACCACAAATTATTTTGTGACCTTGGGTCACCAGAGGTTTGGCACCTCATAGCGACTCGTCCCAGTGGCTTAGCACCACAGTGGATTGGCCCCACATTTGATATTACGGGATTGTCGCCAGTGATTTGGTATCACAACGTGGGTTGGCCCCACAGATGGATTATTCGTGACTTTGGGTCACTAGTGATTTGGCACCACATTATTATTGGATATTGTGACTTTGGGTCACCGGTGGTTTGGTACCACCAGTGGTTTGGTACCACATGGGGTAGATACGGAGTTATGGATGGCTAGGTTTGGGTACATTATATATATTGCTTGGTTATGATTTGTGTAAGTATGTTAAATTAACCGGGAGGGGGATTATGCACTGAGTCTTGGTGACTCACCTTCTTCCTTATCTTTTCAGGTGATTCATAGATCGTGGATGAGGAGCCGGGTGGACTCGAGGTGGCCATGCATTAAATAAATTCGGTTTTTCATGGACTTTGCTTTGGGTACTTTACTTTATTTAAATTCGGTTTTTCCTTTTTATTTGGGTTTGTAATAATGCCTTTTTAATTATGTTTTGGATTTTTTATATGCTTTGGATTTGTTTTAAACTTGGCTAAATAAATTACATGGTTGATTTAATAATTTGAGCCCAAGGTTTTCTAAACTATAGAACGCAATGGTTTTCAAATCTTTACCATCGGGTAATACAAATCAATTGATAACAACAACAACTCAAATGGATTTCAAACTTAAGTTTTCCACATTCAACTTAACTGATTTCTAAATAACTAAGAAAGAACCATTCGGTTTATAAATGACATAAACGTTTTCTAAACTTATTGATCAACAACTAAGTTTTAAAGATTTATTATCGGGATTTCAAAGTATATCATGGGTTTTTAACTAATTATGCACCTGATTTCTACAAGCATAAAACAACAAAGAGTTTTTTTTTTTTACTGAAATTTAACCGGTAACCTGTTTTCTTCAAAATGTTTTCCTCTGTGACATGCCAGATTCGGTCGTGGTGTGTGGACTGGGTTTGGGGTGTTACGCCTATGGTGAAAGTTGAACAACTTGGTTATCGACTGAATTTACTTTCTCACCTTCATCAATTGTTGTCCTGGCTGAGTCAACGGCATGCAAATTGATCAATTCGTTACCTACACGAAGGATGAGTTCTCCTGTACGAACATCAATTTTTGTTCTAGCAGTTGCTAAAAAAGGTCTACCTAAAATTAAGGGAATCGAATTATCCTCATCCATGTCTAAGACAACAAAATCTACTGGGAAAATGAATTTATCAATTTTTACAAGAACATCTTCGATAATACCCCTAGGAATTCTAACAGTTTTATCAACTAATTGAATGCTCATCTAGTTTGTTTGGGTTTCCCTAGACCTAGTTGTTTAAACATTTTATATGGCATGACATTTATACTTGCCCCTAAATCAGCTAAGGCATTATCAACAGTTAGTCTACCAATTAAACATGGAATTGTAAAACTCCCTGGATCTTTTAGCTTTTACGGTAGTCTATTCTGTAACATTGCTGAGCATACTGCGTTTAACTCCACATGTGTCTCCTCGTCTAAATTACGCTTGTTCGTCAAGAGTTGTTTTAAAAATTTCCTCAAATCTGGCATCTTTGAAAAAGCTTTAAGAAGAGGTAAGTTAATATGTAATTTCTTTAAAAGTTTAAGAAACTTACCAAACTGTTCTTCTGTATCGTCTCTCTTCATCGCTTCGGGATAAGGAATACGAGGGTGGTACTCTTTGATTGCCAGTTTTGGCTTTTTTTGTGTTACCTCAACTTTACCTTCCTTTACCTCGTTTTCTTGTATTGGATTGGGTTCATCTAACCCTATACTATCATGAGCTGTGATGGCTTGGATTTGCTCCTTTGGATTAATCTCAGTGTTGCTTGGTAGACGCCCTTGTGGTCGTTTGGAAATCTCTGATCGAATTTCAGAAACTATCTTGGTAAGTTGTCCAACTGACTTAGTAAGTTCTCCAACTTGGCTCTCAATCCCATTGATTGATGCTTGTTGATTATCGAGAGTTGTCTCGAATTTTTGAGATGGGTTTCTGTGGTTGCCATGAACTTTGTCAGCATCTCTTCGAGGTTCGGCCTCTTTTCCTGTGGATAGGGCTGATTTTGGAAATTTTGAGGAGGTTGTTGTCTTTGATTTCCTTGATTTCCTTGACCTCCCCATGAAAATTTTGGGTAGTTCCTCCAACCTGGATTATAATTATTACTATAAGGGTTATTATTAGATCTGAAATTATTACCTATATAGTTCATCTGTTTGCTTTCTGTGCTCGGTTCGTAGGGTGGGTACTCAGGATTCGCCACGGTTCCACTTGCGTCGCACTGCATTACTGGATGTACCTGCGAAGAACACAAACTATCAAGCTTTTTATTCATCATCTCTACCTGTGTTAATAGCATGGTTACTACATCGAGGTTGTAAACTCCGACTGATTTTGTTGGTTTTGTCCTTGTAACTTGCCACTGATAGTTATTCAGTGACATCTCTTTGATAAACTCATAGGCTACTTCAGGAGTTTTATACTTTAGGGTTCCACTGGCGGCTGAGTCGGTTAGTTGCCTCATTGAGGGGTTTACACCGTTATAGAAAGTTTGGACTTGGAGCCACAAAGGTAAACCATGGTGCGGACACCTTCTCAAGAGATCATTGTATCTCTCTCATGCGTCGTATAATGTTTCTAAATCCATCTGCACAAAAGAAGAGATATCATTTCGTAATTTGGCCGTTTTGGCTGGTGGGAAATATTTTAATAAAAAATTTTCGGTCATTTGATCCCATGTAGTGATTGACCCTCGTGGTAATGAGTTTAACCACTGTTTAGCTTTATTCCTTAACGAAAAGGGAAAAAATCGAAGATGTATGGCATCATCAGAAACGCCATTTATTTTGAAGGTATCACAGAACTCTAAAAAATTAGCAATATGAGTATTTGGGTCTTCGTCCTGCAAACCATTAAATTGAACAAATTGTTGAATCGTTTGTATAGTGTAAGGTTTTAATTCAAAATTGTAAGCAGCTATAGCAGGCCTAACAATACTTGATTCTACTCCAATTAAATGAGGTTTAGCATAATCATACATAGTACGCGGAGCATTATTTTCTGCCACATCTTGTGGTGGTGGATTATTCTCGTCCATCCCTTCAGTAGGATTGGATCTGCCTTCTCGCTCTTCTTCTGTGTAATTCAAGGCTCGCCTAATTTCTCTACTATTCCTACGAGCGGTAGCTTCAATATCACTGTTGAATACTAACAGTCCTTTTGGGTTCCTTCTAGTCATAAACTAGAGGTACCTGCTAGGAAAAGAAAAAAAGAAAATTTAGCAAAATTAGAAATTAAACTAAAAATAAAAGTAATTTGCGAAAAATAAAAAATAATGGCTAAAGTAATAAAAATTAAGCATTGTTAATATTTTAGTTCCCCGGCAACGGCGCCAAAAACTTTATCGTAGCTGTCGAGTCTTAAAATTTATAAAAAGAGAATGATCGAACCTAGAAACTAACTCTGGCAACGACTTAAGGCAAGTGCACCTATCGAACAGTAATATAGCTTAGGCAAGGCCGGATTGTCGAACCCAAAGGAACTAAAAATACTAATACTAACTTTCTTTTTAATTTTCTAGCCTAAAATAAATAAAGTGGTTGTTTAATCTAAATCTATCTAACTATAAAGCTAAAGACGCAAAGACAAAAAGAATGAATTGGGGAAAATAACTTGAGGAAAAAACCCAATTGATTAAGGCGATACCCTTAGGAAGAATCCACCTAGACTTCACTTGTTATCTAACACTGAACCAGATGATGTATTCACTTGACTTGATTCGTAAGATTCCCTAATTTATATTAAACCCTCTCTCGAGGCGAATAACGTCTAACCCTAGGTTGATTAATTGAAATCTCTTTCTAATTAAAACCCCTAGAATCCCATTAACTCGATCTATGGACTCCCATATTAGGTTTTACCCTAATCCGGAAAAATCTCGTCATCCTATCTCTAGGCGTGCGATCAACTCTGCTTAATTGTGCTAGATCTACTCTTAAGCAGGAACTTTTGCTCCACCACCTAAGCACATCATACTTGAATCAATATCCCGGAAATATCAACACAAGAATTAAGCACACATAATTAAGAACAAATCAAGTATTTATCATATAGTTCAGAAAATATTAACAAGATCCGTCTTAGGTTTCATCCCTTTCAGGTATCTGAAGGGTTTAGTTCATAACTATAAAAGAAAATATCTCAAAATAAAAGATAAAACAAAACATAAGAAATCCCTAAAACCCCCTGGTGGAATTGAAGGAGTGATCCGCCGTCTTGAGTAGAATTCTGACTTCTTGAGATGGATCAACTGGCTATCTTCGAGTGATTTCCACAAATTTGACATTTTCGGCTCAGCTCCTTGGCCTAGCTAACCGCCCTTTTCCGGCTTCTGTCAAACTTCCCTTTCAAGTTCCCCCTTGGGTGTTTATATAGACTTTGAGATGCCTTACTTGGCCCCTAAGTATCCTAATTCAAACTTGAATTCCTACTAGGGTATTTGAATAGGCTTTGGAATGTGTTTCTTTGCCCCCAAGTATCCAAATCCGAGTAAAACTCCTTTCCCGCGACAGGGACACGGCCATGGCACACGCCTGTGTGAATCATCTTTAGGCCGTGTTCGGACTTCTTTAATGAGGCACGGCCGTCTGAATCGTTCTAGTTTCCCAAGGAGGCACGGCCGTGTGGGCTTAAATCCAGGCCGTGTCGATTTCCACTTTGGCCCAATTTGGTCCGTTTTAGGCCAGTTTCTCGTCCTTTCTGTCCTTCGGTGCTTTCCTGAGTATAAGACGTGAAAAGAAAGGATTAAGAGCACCTTTTTACATAAATCAAGGGATAAATCATCCAGAAGTATGGTAAATGTGGGATTAAAATATGTTACTTTTATGGTTTATCAGCGTATCAACATAAATGTCATTTATGCTTCAGACGCACAACTTATTCAATCACATTCTTACCAATTGTTTATCATAAACTGAGCTCATTAAGAATAAGTCTTATGTACGTATATGTACCATCACATAACATATTCTCATGCTTTCTCATCTTTAACATACTCGTTAAATTTCCAGTTGAACCATTTGGAATACTAAAGGATACTCGGGAGTTTAGTACACACAGTACCATGATAATGCCATATCCCAGATATGGTCTTACATGTAATCTCGTATCAATGCGAATATCCCAGATATGGTCTTACACGAAGTCTAATATCGATGCCATATCCCAAATATGGTCTTACACTTAATCACATGAACCCTAATGTCATGACATTTGTATCCTATCTATTCCTATGGTTTGTAACACCCCGAACCCGGCCCAAAACACCACGGCCGAATTCAAAATGTTACTGAAAAAAATGTTTGAAAGGAGTTCGGTTTAAAGGTAAAAATGGTTTAAGAGTTCTAGAATAATTATCTTATTTATAAGAGGTTTGTCGATTGGTAGTAATAGCTTGCTGGAAAACAAAACTTAGAAGTTTGAGTAAAGTTTAAGTCATTATTTGAATGAAAATTCTGATCAAACGAGTTGTCCGTGAGTAATCCGAATTAGAAAAAAAAACTTCAATTTGATTTTTAAGTTGTAAATGTTTCAAAATCATTCTCAATTAATAATCCACTAATAATTCTAACTTAAACCATAATAAAAATCCCGAAACATTTTAAGCGGCCTTATTACAATAAAAATATCCCAGAAGTAATTGGAAATTTAAAATGTATATATCGATATAAAAATGCTTCTGCATGGCCACCTTGAATCCACTTCAGCCCGGTCCAAAGTATCATGAGTCACCTGCATTGTTTTTAGGAAAGATAGGATGAGGTAAACCGACTCAATGTGCAATTAATCCACATGTTTCCACAAATAAGCTTGGCCTAACTCCACACACATAACCACATACCACGCATAATGATGCAAAATGCTAACCCAACCCAACCTAGTATCCAACCGCTACACACCACCCGTATATCCCTCCACCACACACCAGGGGATTACTAAATCGACCCTCCATCCGTTACACACCTCTTTGGCAGAACACTGCTCAAATCCACTTAGTGGTCTAGCCACTGATCCACGTGATTAAATCACAAATATCTATGATGTGACTCAAGGTCATCATCAATCCACGATGAGGCTCAAGGCCATCACCAATCCATGTACATAAATGTACACACTTCCCCTTATTCAACATATCCCGAACCCCATGCACATGCAGCATATTATAATGATATGGCAAGATAATGTATGAACATACCAGATAGGCACATATGACATGCTTACATGTATCCATAATATTTAACCACAACTACACATAGGTAATATACTAACCTGGTTACCGGGTCACCTAAATTAGGTAATAGCATCACCACAGGCACTATTTCGGCTACCACTCATAATAATTAATTAAAGCAAGTAAGTAAATAGTGTGTTAATTGCACACCTGATAACCCGTAACACCATGCCCTCTATGTCGACACTGTCACTAAATGACACTACTACTATTTGTCTACGATCCTGCTCCGACGCTAGCCCACACCCTGGTGGCCAATCACGAACTGCTGAAACCGACTGCTTCTTGAATTTAGGGGTAGGGACTACGTGTCCAACCCCTTTCTCTCCTTGGCTGGTGTTCGCATCCATCAAATAGTATCTTAGTCAGAAGGCCCAGTTAAGATATTGAATCAGATCTAAACGAAACCGAAAAGAACACTCGATAATAGAATACCCTTACCGCAGTCGACCAAAACCCGAAGGCTACACCCTTGAGCTTAAAAGTTGTCAAGATCCCCTGCATAAGCCTTGTTAGACTCGGCTCTAACACTTATGGACAAAAGAAATGGCCTTTGGCCAAACCAAAAAGTACACCCTCCTTACCTTGTTCGATAAAATCCTGAAAGATCCCTTGCTCCCTTAACGCTAGCCCAACAGAGATCCCGAAATCAACCCTTCATAGATTTGGCCACACATGAGAAAAAGGTTAAGCCTTTGGTTTCGACAAACCAAAGAGAAGGAAGAAAAAAATCAAATAAAAGAGGAACCCCTTACCACAACACTAGAAATCGATTGGGAGATTGATAGGAGATGAACGACGACGCCCCCTCTACAGGCTCTGACAGATTCAGCCAAGAGATATGACTTGAGAAATAAACACAATGGAAGAAGAAAAGAGAGAGTAGAGACGAACAATAAGAGAATAATGGTGTGTAGAAGATTCGGCCAGGGTTCAAATGGCTAGGAGGGTTATTCGGCTTTTGAAGACAAAGTAATCGGTGAAAAGAAAAAGAGAGAGTTGGAGTTTAAGAAGTTTCGGCTATGGAGAAAATAAATGAGAGGTGTATTTCAGCTACCAAAAGAAAAAGATGGTGAGAAGAATAAAAATGAGGAAAAGAGTGGTAAGATATTCAGCCTTTGGTAGTGAATAGAAAAGAAGAGAACAAGAGAGTGGGACGGTAATGCACCTAAGGTCTCTTGTATTTCGGCTTTTGGTCAAAATGAAATTTTTGGAAGGGAGAAAACGCAAAAGATACCTACCACAGTCACTAAGCAAATTCGGCACCTACCGCCCTAACTTGATTGAAAATGCCATCACCAAGAACCCCACATTTGGCCAACTCTCACACCCCTCTCCTCATCCCTTATTTTCCTCCTAACTTTCCTCCACTCCACTCATTCAAACACATTTGAATGATTCAAACTCCTACCTCCCTTCATAGCCACACATTTGAATTGTTGACTCATTCAAAATGATTCAAACTCCTACCTCCCTTCATAGCCACACATTTGAATTGTTGACTCATTCAAACTCCCACCATTCAAGTGCCATAGCCGAATCCACTACCTCATCCCTGCTTGACACAAAAAGTAACCCAAAATGCTGTCCATGCTACTTGAACCTCCTCCCCCTTGAAACTCCTTTGACGCAAACTCCCCTGCACCCAAAGTAGCATCCCCTTGCCACTCCACCACCTCACTTGTTGTGTCCATACTTACCACTTTAAATCCTTTAAGGCCTAGCTCCCTTAGCTCTCCCCCTTATCAGCTTCAAACCAAAATTTCACTAAAGCTTAAACCTAACCCCAAGGTTTCCTGAAGCCCCCAAACACACTCACACAGCATACAGAGCATACTAACACATAAATATAAACTAAAATGCAAGACCCCTAAATCCCGGATGTTATATGGTTCAACTGGGATTTCTCGTTCGTCGAAACTTTGGCGAATACTTCCACAGATTCAATCACAATTTATACAACTTTAAAGCATTTAAAACATAAATATAACAATGCATTATTTACATATGAACTTACCTCGACATGAAAATGGCGAAAAAGACTAAATCGTCAAATATTCATTTCCCCCGTTCTATGTCCAAACCTCATTTTTCTTGATCTTTAGTATCACATGTAACTCATTTATTATTCACACTATTCAATTCAGTCCAAAAATCAAATTATGGCAAAATTACATTTTTCCCCTAAACTTTGACATATTTACATTTTTGCCCCTAGACTCGAAATGAAATTTATTCAATTTCTTCGATTCCCAAGCCTAGTTGATCATCTTTTATACTTATAGAAGTCCACATTTTTCATTTAATCACACTTTTACACACATTTTACAACTTTTACAAACAAGTCATTTTTGACGTTTTTACCGAAAATCACTTAGTAAAAGTAGTTTATCATACACCAAACATACATTTTCTACCATTAGACATCAAAATACATACATGTTCAGCATGGTAAAATTTTAGACCTTGACATCTCTTCAAATTATTGGTAGAAATAGAAAGATCGAGTTACAACAACTTCAAAAATGTAAAGAGCTTTAAAAACAAGGCTAGAACGGACTTACAATCGAGCTTGAAAGTGGCCAAACCCTAACTATGGCTTCCCCCTTGTGAATTTCAGCCATGAGGAAGAAGATGGACAAAAATTGGCTTTTAATTTGGCTTTTTAATTCATTTAATTACCAAATTACCAAAATGCCCTTAATGAAAAACTTTGAAAACATACCAAAACATGTGTATTTTTGTCCACCAACTTAACCAATGGTCTAATTGCCATCTAAGGACCTTCAAGTTAAAAATTCATAGCAATTAGACACCTCTAGCATGTAGAACTCAACTTTTTCATTTTTTACAATTTAGTCCTTTTAACTAAATTGAGTGCCCAAACGTCAAAATTTTTGAACGAAATTTTCGCTAAATCATTTTGTAAAATTGTAGACAATAGAAATGCAATAAAAATGAATTTTACTACGTCAGATTTGTGGTCCCGAAACCACTGTTCTTACTAAACCCAAAATCGGGCTGTTACAGTAGCGGCTGATGGTTAAAGGAAGTTAGGGACGTGCAGCTGGTTGTGTTGGAAGTGTACTGCTACTGGTGGTTGAGCTTAAGGGATGTGCAGCTTTGGCTGAAGGGAAGGTGCGGTGTTGGGTTGAAATAAGGGTGTAGGTGCGACGGTGTAGCAACTAGGTAGGGTGGCGGCTGGTGTTGGGGAATAGAGCCAATGTACGGTGAATGTTGGAAGGTCAAAGTTGGTGTATGGGCGGCGGTGGGAAGTAGAGGTAGAAAGGGAGCAGAAGTGGTAGAATTTAAGGTGTTAGTAGGAAGGTTTTAAGAATTTAAATACAAACACTTAGCAATTAAAATAAGCTTAAAATATTATTAATCCTAGCTCTAAACAAATTTGATAACAATTAATATATAATGTGTATATATATTATTATCTTATGAAATAAATAAAAGGAAATAAAAGAACTTTTATTTATGGCTGTTAAAAAAAATATTTACAGAAAACACAACCATTTATTAAAAAGAAATCAATTAAGTACCTGTACTGAAGAATAAATTGAAAATAAAATAGAAAATTATTTTGGATCAAAATTGACCCTTTATTCAAAAAAATTAAAGTTTATTTATCTACTTAGGAAATATTTTCTTGAAAAATTATGTTAAAATCAACTCCTAGGAAAAATTAGAGGGGCCACAATCGACCCCACTTAAATCTCAACCTCTTAAACAAAATTTATTTTAACATAATAATCTAGAAAATATTGCCTAAGTTGGTTACTTGAAAAGAAATTGAAAACTTTGGAAATCTGATAAAGTGAGTGAGGTTTTATTTTGCTCAACTTTATCACCCCAATAATGTTTCAGGTGTTGACCATTAACTTTGAACTTACATCATTTACCATCATGAAGTTTTACTACCCCGCATGGAAAGACTTGATGAATAGTGAATGGACCGAACCAACAAAATTTGAACTTGCCTAAAAAAATCTTAAGCTAAAATTAAACAGCAAAACTTATTGACCTGTTTCAAACTCTCGGAATCAGATGTGCGTGTTATGCCATCTTTTTATTCTCTCTTTAAATAGATTGGCATTCCTATATGAAAATATCTGTAATTCTTCTAATTCATTAAGCTAAAGCATTAGTTTCTCTCCAGCAAGCTCGAAATGCAAGTTGAGATGCTTGAGAGCTCGATAAGCTTTATGTTCTAACTCTAAGGGAAAATGGCATGCTTTCCCAAAACCTAACCGATAGGGAGACATCCCTAAAGGTGTTTTGAGTGTTTACTGATAGGTCCATAAAGCATCATCCAATTTTCTGGACCAATCTCGTCGATTTGGATGGACTACCTTTTCGAGTATACCTTTTATCTCTTTATTCGCAAATTTAGCTTGCCTATTTGTCTATGGATGATAAGATGTGGCGATCTTATGCTTTACTCCATAATTTTCAAGTAACCACTTCAACCATTTATCACAAAATTAGAACCCCTCATTTTCAGCACCTAGTTTTGGCGGGTATTGGGTTAGGCGGATAACTCGAAAGGAGTTTGAATGGAAAAATGTCTTATCCGCTCAATTAATGCTTTCGGTGTATAGGTCGGGCACATAGTTGACGTTAGAGTATTATGCAGGGATTGTTCTCTAAATTTGTCGAGTCGTAAAGAAGAAGATATTAGAAAGAATAATGAGGATCTTTGGGTGAATTAGGTTGTCACCAAAGGTATTGTACATCCAATTTATTGGGTTATCAAATTAGTTATGTACTAAAGAGGTAGTTAGAATAAAATGAAGAGTTGAACTAGAAATATAAATTATTGAATTTCCATTTACAGTTGTAAACCATTTTTTATATATAGGCAATCTTGAAATTTTAAGACACGTGACAGGTTCAAATAAGGGCTTAGGTTATTTATATAGAAGTACAAGTTAGAAATGGGAGAGTTTTTCTTCTTCCTTGCTCAGGAAGTATTGTTACCTGAACGTTAAAGGCTTTCGATACAGTTCGCACATAGCTAACACTCTTGCGAACACAATGCAAACTTGACAAACTTACTTGTGGGCATAGTTCGCCAAAATACGACTTACTTACAGGGATAGTTATTAGGGATAGTGAACAACAAAGGGATGATTCGAGGCGTACTCCTACAAAAGATATAGTTGAACAAAGGTGATGTTGTTCCCAGTCCTACCCCAAACAAGCAATTTCACACACATAGCACTTTAAAATTTTACTTACTAACTTGGAAAACTTACCATATCAATTCTAGCAGACTTACTTCACCAATTCTGGCGAAAACACCTCACCACCTTAGGCAGTGGAGCAAAAGTCTCTGTTTACGAATAGATCTAACATAGTTAAGCGGAGTTGACCGCAACCCTAGAAATAGGATCACGAAAATCTGCTGGATTAGGGTCAAACCTAATATGGGAGTCCATAGATCGAGTTAATATAATTCTAGGGGTTTTAATTAGAAAAAGATTTCAATTAATCAACTTAGGGTTAGACGTTAGTAGCCTCGAAAGCGGTATTAATATAAATTAGGGAATCCTACGGATCAAGTCAAGTGAATAAATCGTCTGGTTCAGAGTTAAATAACAAGTGAAGTCTAGGTGGATTCTTCCTCGGGTATTGTCTTAATCAATTGGTTTTTCCCATAAGTATTTTCCCAAATTCATTCTCTGTGTCGTAGCATCTTTAGCTTAGTAGTTAGTTAATTTTAGATTAAACAACAATTCCTTATTTTTTTAGGCTAAATAATAGAAAGGAAGTTAGTATTAGTATTTTTGGTTCCTTTGGGTTCGACAATCCGGTCTTGCCACTAAACTATACTACTGTTCGATAGGTGCACTTGCCTCAAGTCGTTGTCACAGTTAGTTTCTAAGCTCGATCATTCATATTATAAATTTTAAGACTCTGACATACGATCATATGCCCTTGAGCGAAGCCTTGAAAGTTTGAAATATAGTCCATAGGAATAAAACTTAAGAGGATAGTTTTAAGTGTCCAACGTTAGGATTGGATTAAGTATAATTTTCTTTCCGAGTGTAATTTTGACGCCTTAATCTAGAGTATTCTAGATGAACGAAACTTCTGGCTAAGTTAAGTACAACAATTCAAATAACAATGGTAAGAGTGTACAAGTCTCTAAATTAGGTGTATAGTTATATAGAATAGGCAAACCAAAAGTGTTCACCCAAATAGGCCCATCTTGGCGTACAGAATAGGCAAACCAAAAATGTTCTATTTGTACGGACCTCTATAATAGGAACAATTATGGAATCATAAGGAGGAATATTTGACTAAGTAGTAGTAGTAGTCGCCCAAATGCATTTTTGGAATATAGAATGGGTAGACTCTTATATAGAAGTAAGTAGACAAGGATTCCTAGTCAGGTTATGATGATAAGTGAAACAAAAGTGATGGTTATGAAAAGGATGATTATGAGGAATGAGGCTAATTTATAATGAAAGCTGGTTGGGAACTAACTAAACATGAACTAAAAGCATTAAAGGCTAAAGGAGTATTAGGTTTCTTGGGAGTGGCATATTTTGGATAAGACAATTTAGTCTTGATGTGACATTTATCAAGTCCCCATGAAAACTTGAGTTAGGTTAAAAAGACACTTATGATAAGTTAAGAAGGGTTGTCTCCCTTCTTAAGGATGGAGAGGCTAAGTAGATGGGGGACGCCTCCCAAAAAGACAAGTCTAGAACTCTAGTTTTCTGTTAGTAAGCTCCCTCCCAACAAGGCACGTTTTATGACTCTGTCTACTAAGGTAATGCAGATCTGTGAGTACACTTAAAGAAATAAGGCTCAGTGATATGTTTGAATAAGAGTAGAGGTAAAAGGTTACCCGAATGAGTTCTAACAAAGTGTCTCTGTTTGAGGTGGCGAGGAAGACATAGCATCTAGTTGAATGAAATATTTGGAACTCAAGTTGTTGTTGTCACCAGGAAGGATTAGATCTAAATTTTGAGAACCTTTTAGGTTATGAGGTGAGTCCATAAGTCAACTCTTCCAAATGTATTATGCATGTTAGAACCTTCTGTGAAGATAAGCTAAGAATGCATGATGTGATGATTCTATGAGAAATGTATGTTTGATGAACTTGCATGAATGATTCGTATGGAATATGGATATGATCTCTGAGGTTAATGGTTAATTAGTCTAAATGAGTAAAGTATGTCTATGTGTGTTTTGAGGATATGAACAAGTCTATTGTGAAAGAGTCTGTCAAGTTTGAATCTACATGAAGTGTCTATGTATGTCTTCGAAGTTGTCTAAAGGGGTTCGTTGGGACTACAAACACGAATCTCTAAAAGGAAAAGTCCATTGGCATTCTGAATACCATATAGTGTAAACCCATGGTTGGGCTATGGCATCATATGGAAAAGATTTAAAGGACGGTTGGGTGAGTACCAAACATTGAAGGGAAAACCTCAAGACGATCAGTTTAGGCGAATCCCTATTTTTAAAAACACCAATTTTCATAAAAGTGAGTCTTTCTGGCTATCTCTATTAATGGAAGCCTTTGTGGCGATTTGTGTTAAAGGAAGCCTTTGTGGCTACCTTTGTTAAAAGAAAGCCTTTGTGGCTATCTCTGTTAAAGGAAGCTTTTGTGGCTACCTCTGTTAAGGAAGCCTTTATGGCTACCTCTGTTAAGGAAGCCTTTGTGGCTACCTCTGTTAAGGAAGCCTTTGTGGCTATTTCTATTAAAGGAAGCTTTTGTGGTGACTATCTCTATTAAAAGGAAGCCTTCGTGGCTATCTTTGTTAAAAGAAGCTTTTATTTCCATCTTTATTAAAAGGAAGCCTTTATGTCTATCTCAGTTAAATGAATACCTTGTGGCAAACTCTATTAAAAGGACACCTTCGTGGTGAGACTCTGAAAGGAAAGCCTCTGTAGCTATCTTTGGAAAGGAATTCCTTCATGATGAAATTCGAAGAATGGATCTCGTGACGACCATTTAAAGACGAAGCCTTTGGGTAGACACCGAATGAATGGCGAACCCTATATAGTTACAAGGGGTGAATAAAAAGGCTAGTGTGTGCCAGAGTATGTGGCAAGGAAAAGATGCGAGTTAAAAGCAAGTACAGAGAGTGCACTGAAGTAAGGAGGATCTAGATGAATTCTGAGTTAAGTATTGGGCGTAGTCTACCCCGCCCAAAGAAAATGATAAGACCAGTAAGTATGGAAAAGATATTAAGTCTGGTAATAAAGTAAGTTTTAAGAATGGATATAGAAATTAAATAGATGTGAAGTATAGTATGCTCAAGAGAAGGGAAAATGGTTCTGAAGAAAGAAAGATGTTAGCCTTAGTATTGTACCCGTCAAATAAGGAAGAAAGGTCAAGAAATACCCCAAGGATGTGTAAAATAGCAAATGCAACATAAAATGAATGAAAAGGGTATTTTAAGGTTTAGCTCACTAAGTTCTTACGAACTTACAAAAGTTGTTTCTATTTTCAAGTCTATAAAGGAATATGCCCCAAGAGACGATGCGACGGCTACGCCAAAGGAGGAACATGTTAGGTTGTTTTGCATACAAAGGAAGTCAAATGGCATGTTTGAGTCTGCGTTGAAGTTCATTAAGTAGTATCTCAGAGTATATCCAGTAGACTAAGATATAAAGTAGGAAAGTTTGAAGTTTTATTGAGCCAAAATAATAACCACAAATTATATTCTTACAAGAAAATCTGTCGTAGCTATAGATAGTAGTTTGTACATAGGCAAAATGTAAGTGCAACCATACAATGTACGCCATAAGATATTCTATTATACTCATAGTTTACATCAATGAATAAGAAAAAAAATTAAGTTACATCAGCAAGAAGGATTTAACACTCGAGATTCAGACCTAGTAGATTGGGTTAGGTCAAGTACGTTACATTAGTACTGCATTTCATCCCCATACGATGGACAGTCTGAACGTGTGTAATTCAAATTCTCGAAGATATGCTGCGATGCTGTGTTATTGAGTTTAAAGGCAGCTGGGAAATTTTTTTACTGTTACCTGAGTTTGTTTATAATAACAGCTACCAAACGATTATTAAAATGGAATTGTATGAGGCTTTATATGGACATAAATGTAGAACACCATTATATTTGTTTGAGTTGAGTGAAAGAAAAATTGTCGGTACAGATCTGACCTGTGAAACAGAAGATAAAGTTAGGATAATCTGTAATTGTTTAAAAGTTGTCTCTGATCAACAGAAATCGTATGCTTATTTGAAACGAAAATATATTGAATTTTAGATTAGGGATAAAGTTTTCTTTAGAGTTTTTCCTTGGAAAAAGGTGTTGCGATTTAGCAAAAAAGGGGAAGCTTAACTCGAGATTTATAGGGCCGTGTGAAATTCTTGAAAGAATTAAACTTATAGCATATCATTTGGCTTTACCACCAGAATTGGAAAAGATACATAATGTTTCCGTGTATCAATTTTGTGACGTTACTGTCAGATCCTTCACATGTGATATCTATTGATGAAGTTGAGTTATAGTCGGATTCATCATATAGAGAAGAACCGGTGAACATTTTGGCTTTAGAAGTAAAAGAACTTCGTGACAAAAGAGTATTGTTAATGAAAGTTCAGTGGCATCAACATGGTATCGAGGAAAATACGTAGGAAATAGAGGAATCTATAAGACCCCATTTGTAACACCCCTAACCCGTATCCATCACCAGATTAAGTTTAAAGGCGTTACCAGATAGATCAGAAACTTTTACAGACATTACACACAATCATATATCAATCGCAATCAAAGTGTCCCTTAAATAGGTCAACGAGACCTTAATCATGCTTTAGAGTAGGGCCGGGACTAGGCCGATCACTTACAGAAATTCTCAAAAATTTAAAACTTTTCTAAGTTATGCAGGACACACGCCCATGTGGGCAGGCCGTGTGTCTTCCACGGGCACTAGACATACCCGTGTCTTGGTCGTGCCAAAACATAGCATGCATACTGACATTTCCACACAGCCATTAGGCATGCCTGTGTACCATGGTCGTGTGCTCTTAGGCCATATATTGACTTAATCCCACTGTTACCAGGCACGTCCGTGTGCCAAGGCCGTGCACACTTAGCTAGATCCTGACTTAATCCCACGGTCACTAGGCACGCCCGTGTAGGCAAAACAGGCTACTTGTAAAGCCAAATTACCACCCACAATAGGATTATACCTACAAGCACAAGTAATCCTATTTCACAATCAAATGGCAACCAAAAACATACCAAATGGTCATCATATTATTCCATTCAACCTCATTTCTAACTATACTAGTTGGTTCAATCAATATCCATGTAAATCCAAGTATAATTCAACCATAACCTCATTAAATTACTAATACATCAATTCATCCATAAGCTTACCATTCATAAGGCTATTTCATTGCCATCAAGACATACCAAATCATGCATCATATATCATATTCACAACTGCATATTACCAACACTTAACAAGCCACATCTCATAGCTACTTTATACACATTTCAAAGATATCCAAAGTGACTAGCCTATACATACCATATCTAACTATATACATTTCCAAAAGATACCAAAATGAGCTTAGGTAGTGTGATGACGATCCTCGACGGTCCCAAGCCTTCAGTAGCTTTGACGATCTATAAAACAGAAACAAACACACACAGAGTAAGCTTTCAAAAGCTTAGTAAGCCAAAATACAAATAAACTTAACATAAAATGCACATAGCCATATTGATATAATGACCATAATGGTTCTCATAACAAATTCATCTCATTCTTTCTTTGGCTCATTTGCTTAGCCATAACTTATCACATTCTCAACTCATATACCATATATGCACATAGCTCATTTAAGCATAATATCACATATCATCTCATCATATCATTGCACATATTCATTTTAGTAAATTCTTATAGATACTCAAACATACCTGAAACAGATAGACATTCATGTAACCATTCATAGCTCTGAATTTTCCCGTTGAACCATTCGGAATCTAATAGGATATACAAATTACTCAGAATAGTCATACAATGCCAACGTCCCAGACGTGGTATTACATGAAATCAGATGTCGATGCCACTGTCCCAGGTAGGGTCTTACACGAATTAATCTGATGCTAATGTCTCAGACATGGTCTTATACGTAAGTCTCATATCGACGCCAACGTCCCAGACATGGTCTTGCACGAAATCTCGAATCAATGCCAACGTCCCAGACGTGGTCTTACATGATAAACAGAACAGTCACCTATGTCATGGCATAGCTAATCCTATCTATTCCTAGGTTCATACAGGACTTCACGAACATTGTCACTAAGTCGATCTTATCTAGGAATTCATGTATACAACATCTCATAAGCATTCATCATTACTAATAGTCATATGAACATACATAATTCAATACAAATACATTTATTTGTATATTGACTTACCTCGGATCCAGATATTCGTTCGGACTCGATTATTCAACTACTTTCGCTTTTCGGCGATCTAAGTCCATTTTCTTCGGTTCTTAATCTATACATATTCAAAATTTAACCCTCTTATTTAACAACACATTCAATTCAATCCAAATACATATATTTAGGGCAACCAACAAATTAGCCCTCATATTTTCACATTTGGACAATTTAGTCACTAATTCACAAAATCATCAGATACACAAAATCACTTAGCCGAATATTCATGTATCTCATATAAGTCCATACATTTCATCAAATTTACAATTTAGTCTTTCAAAATACTATTTTCTCAATTTAGCCTTAATTAGCTAAATTCATCAAAACTTCAAGAACAAAACATGTTCATTAAACACATATCTCTCATTTAACACTAAACCTCATCATGAAGCTCACTATTTCATCAATGGCACATCTCATTAACGTTAGCAATTCTTCAAATTACAACCTGGGTTTGATAGTAGACTAAGCAACAATCTCAAAAACATAGAAATCATCAAAATCCAAAGCCAAAACATACCTTAATTTTGCAATTCAATAGCCGAATGCCCTAGCAAGTTTTATTCTTTTTCTTTCTTCAAACTTTCGGCACGCCAAAGATGTTAACATTCATCTTTTCATTTGTTTATTTTATTACAAACATATTATTATACATTTTACCAATTTATCCATTCATTAAACATATAAGACAAATAACAATAAGGGTATTTTGTCATTTAATTACCCCCTATCTTATAATTGGCTTAATTGCCACATAAGACCTTCATAATTATAAAGACATGACAAATAGGCATCTTTTCATAAAACATGCAAATTTGCATTTCAATGCAATTTAATCATTTTGTCAAATTAAGCACACAAACGGACAAATTTAACTTATGGAAATTTAACACATGTTTAATCACATATTAAAGGCACAGAAGATAATATTAAAATATTATTCAAACTCGGTTTCGTGGTCCCGAAACCACTGTTCCAACTAGGGTCTAAACCAGGCTGTTACAATTCTTCCCCTTAGGGATTTTCATCCCCGAAAATCTTACCATTAAATAGATTCAAATATTGCTGTTTCATTGAGTCTTCAGGCTCCCACGTAGCCTCTTCTATTTTGTGTCGATGCCACAACACTTTAACTAACGAAATTTTCTTGTTTCTCAACTCTTTCACTTCACGAGCTAAGATACGAACAGGTTCCTCTTCATAAGTCATGTCAGATCGGATTTCAATCTCAGACAAAGTTATCACATGTGACAGATCAGATCTGTATTTACGGAGCATCGAAATATGGAATACATTATGTATCTTTTCTAACTCGGAGGGTAACATTAATCTGTATGCAACAGGTCCAACTCACTCAATGATTTCATACGGTCCAATGAACCTCGGACTTAACTTGTCTTTACGTCTGAATCGGAGTACTTTCTTCCACGGAGATACCTTTAAAAACACTTTGTCGCCAATCTCAAATTCAATGTCTTTTCTTTTCAAATATGTGTAAGATTTCTGTCAATCAGATGCTACTTTCAGACTATTTCGAATTACTTTTACTTTCTGTTCAGTATCTTTTATCAAATCGACCCCGTGTATCTTGTAACCACTGAGCTCGGTCCAATACGGAGGTGTTCAACATTTACGTCTGTATAGAGCTTCATATGGTGCCACTTTAATACTTGACTGAAAACTGTTGTTATAAGAAAATTCAATCAATGGTAGATATTGTTCCCACGTACCATTAAACTCAAGAATGCAGCATCTCAACATGTCTTCGAGAATCTGAATAATCTGTTCGGACTGACCATCCGTCTATGGATGAAAAGCGGTTCTGAAATTCAATTTCGTGCCTAAAGCTTCTTGTAGTTTCTTCCAGAAACGTGATGTGAATATCGGATCTCTATCAGACACAATGGATAGTGGCACCCCGTGCAGTCTCACAATCTCAGAAATGTAAAGCTCGGCTAGTCTATCAAGTGAATAGTCAGATCGTATCGGAATAAAATGGGTGGATTTCATCAATCTACCAACTACAACCCAAATCACATCTTTCTTTCTTGGAGTCAGAGGCAATCTCGAAACAAAATCCATTGTTATTCTATCCCATTTCCACTTAGGAATCAAAATCGGCTGTAGCAATCCAAACGGAACCTGATGTTCAGCTTTAACTTGCTGACAGACTAAACACTTTGAAACAAAATCAGATATATCTCGTTTCATTCCAGACCACCAATAATGTTGCTTCAAATCATGATACATTTTAGTACTTCTAGGATGAACAGATAGTCAACTATTATGAGCCTCACTCAAAATCAACCGCATCAACTCTGAGTTTCTCAGAACACAAACTCGATCTTGGAATCTCAGACAATCATTAGTATCCACTCAGAAATCAATATCAGAATTTGAATCACACTGAGCTCATTTCGCTAACAACTCATTATCCACTTTCTGAACATCACATATCAGTTGTAAAAACAATGGTTTTGCTTTCAATTCAGCTACCACTGCATTATCATCGGACAAATCCAATTTAGCATTCATAGCACGTAAAGCAGACAATGGTTTCCGGCTTAAAACATTAGCTACAACATTTGCTTTACCCGGATGATAGATTATCATAAGCTCATAGTCTTCCAACAGTTCTAACCATCTTCTCTGATGCAGATTCAAGTCTTTTTGGGTCATCAAGTATTTCAGACTTTTATGATCAGAAAATATGTGGCATTTCTCACCAAACAGATAATGTCGCCAAATCTTTAATGTAAAAACAATTGCAGCTAGTTTAAGGTCATGAGTTGGATAATTCTTTTCATAAGGCTTCAATTGTCTCGAGGCGTAAGCTATTACTTTACCTTCTTGTATCAGAACACATCCCAGACCATTTAACGAAGCATCACTGTATAATACGAACTCTTTACTCGATTCTGGCTGTACTAAAATCGAAACTTCTGTCAAAAGGGTTTTCAAATGATCAAAGCTTTTCTGACACTTATCGGTCCATTCAAATCTAACATCTTTATGAAGCAATTTAGACAACGGAATAGCTATCATAGAAAATCCTTTTAAAAACCGGTGATAATAACCAGCTAGTCCGAGGAAACTACGGACTTCAGATGCATTTTTTGGAGGCTTCAAATCTAAAATAGCAGAAATCTTGTTCGGATCAACTCGTATACCAGAGGCCGACACAATATGTCCCAGAAAACTGACTTCACTTAACCAGAATTCACATTTGCTGAATTTCGTATACAATTGCTTTTCTCACAAAGTTTGCAACACTATTATTAAATGCTCGACATGTTCAGTTTTATCCTATGAATAAATCAAAATGTCATCAATGAATACAACAACAAATAGATCTAGGTACGGTATAAAAATTCTATTCATCAAATCCATAAAAATGGTAGGAGCATTTATTAATCCAAAAGGCATCACTAAGAATTCATAATGTCCATACCTCGTTCTAAAAGCAATCTTCGGAATGTCTGAATCTTTCACTCTCAATTGATAGTATCCCGATCTCAGATCAATCTTAGAAAATATCGTGGCTCATTTTAACTGATCAAACAAATCATCTATTCTGGGCAACGGATATTTATTCTTTATGGTCATTTTGTTCAACTGGCAATAATCTATGCACATTCTCAATGTGCCATCTTTTTTTTTTCATAAACAAAACGGGAGCACCCCAAGGTGAGAAACTCGGTCTAGCAAACCCTCTATCAGTCAACTCTTGCAACTATGACTTTAACTCTTTCAATTCTGTTGGTGTGATCGTTATGTCAGAGTCTTAAAAATTTATAAAAAGAATGATCGAGCCTAGAAACTAACTGTGACAACGATTGAGGCAAGAGCACCTATCGAACAGTAGTATAGTTTAGTGGCAAAACCGGATTGTCGAACCCAAAGGAACCAAAAGTACTAATACTAACTTTCTTTTTATTATTTAGCCTAAGGATTAAAGGAATTATTAATTAATCTAAAATTAACTAACTATTAAGCTAAAGATGCAAAGACAAAGAAAATGAATTTGGGGAAAATACTTGTAGAAAAAACCAATTGATTAAGACAATACCCGAGGAAGGATCCACCTAAACTTCACTTGTTATTTAACTCTGAACTAGGCAATTTATTCACTTGACCTGATCCGTAGGATTCCTTAATTTATATTAATACCTCTCTTGAGGCTACTAATGTCTAACCCTAGGTTGATTAATTGAAATCTCTTTCTAATTAAAACCCCTAGAATTGCATTAACTCGATCTATGGACTCCCATATTAGGTTTGACCCTAACCCAGCAGATTTTTGTCATCCTATGTCTAGGGTTGTGATCAACTCTGCTTACTTATGCTAGATCTACTATTAGACAGGGTCTATTCCTCCTCTGCCTAAGCACATCAATACTTGAATCAATATCCTGAAATATCAACGCAAGAATTAAGAACTCATAATTAAGAACAAATCAAGTATTTATCATATAGTTCAGAAAACAATAACAAGATCCGTCTTAGGTTTCATTCCCCTCAGGTATTTGAGGGTTTAGTTCATAATGATAAAAGAATACATCTCAGAAGAAAATATAAAACAAAACATAAGAAAACCCTAAAACCCCCTGAAGGAAATTGAAGGGAAGATCTTCCATCTTGAGTATAACTCTGGCTTCTTGAAATGAACCAACTGGCTTTCTTCGAGTAAATTCCACAATTCTGGCCTCTCTAGCTCGGCTTTTCGGCCTAATTGGACCCCCCTTTGAAGGTTGGCCTCTAGGGTGTTTATATAAGCTTTTGGAATGGCTTTCTTTGCCTCTGAGTACCTTAATCCGAATGAAACTCTTCTTTGTCATGACAGGGACATGCCCATGGCACACGCCTGTGTGAATCGTGGCCAGGCCGTGTTCGGGTCTGTTAGTGAGGCACGGCCGTGTGGTCTTGGGCCCAGGCCGTGTTGATTTCGTGATATGATCCCATTTACTCTGTTTTAGGCCCATTTCTTTTTCTTTTCATCCTCTGGTGCTCTCCTAAGTATAAAACATGAAAACAAAGGGTTAAGAGCACCAAATTCCATAATTCAGGGAATAAATCATCCAAAGTATGCTAAATGTGGGATTAAAATATGTTTATATTATGGTTTATCATGGTGTCATTCTATACGGAGCTATTGCAATAGGTGTTGTACCGGGCAATAAATCAATACCAAATTTGACTTCACGTATTGGAGGCAACCCCGGTAGTTCTTCAGGGAATATGTCAGAAAACTCATAAACAACTGGCACTGATTCAACTTTCCTTTCAGACACTTTCGAATCAATCACATAAGCAAAATATGCCTCATATCTCTTTTTCACATAACTTTGAGCTTTTAATACTAATATCACAGCAGGCAATCCATTCAAATCATTAGACTCAACCCTGACTATTTCATCATTCGAACATCTCAAATCAAAAGTCTTCTTTTACAGTTCACAATAGTATCATGTAATGTCAACTAATCCATACCCAGTATGATATCAAACTTATCAAATGGTAATAGCATCCGATCAGCAGGAAAACAAATATATCGAAACATTAACGGACAATTCTTGCATACCTTATCAACCAAAACACTTTTACCTAAGGGGTTCGATACTTTTATAACAAACTCGGTAAACTCTACAGGCAAAGTTTTATTGGATACTAAGTTCATGCATATATACGAATGAGTAGAATCAGGGTCTATCAATGCAATCACAAAAGTATCATAAAGAGTAAATGTACCCGTTATAACATCTGGAGATGAAGCTTCTTCTCGAGTTCGGATAGCATATGCTCTGGCTGGCGCTCTAGCTTTGGATCTCGCAACAGAATCTCTCGTAGTCCTCTGACTACCACTAAAATTTCTTGTATTTTGGAAGGTTTACCTCTCACTGGAGCGTTATCAGATCTCGAATTTTGGGCAGTCTCTTGCTCAACAGACTGTGGGCAATTACAGATGAAATGATCTAATGACCCGTATCTAAAATAAGCTTTTTCAGTCAATCTACAACTACCCGGATGTCTTTTACCATAATGTTTACACTCGGGTCGTTCGGATCTAACATTTCCAACACTTGCTATTGAAGTTACTGGAGCCTTAGAACTTAATTGTGATCTAGCTCGATCTCTACTCGAATGTCCTACATTCAACTTTGAATGACTATACTCATCTCGGAATTTCTTCGAAGCAGACTGAAATGATCTACTCTGAAACCTTTTTCTCACATCTCTAACTTCAAACTCAGCTTTCTTTTTATCTTTCCCAAGTGCCTCAGCTTTGCACACTCGATCAACCAGCACAACAAACTCCTTTATCTCAAGAATCCACACTAGCAAATGAATATCTTCATTAAGGCCATCGTTGAATCTTTTACACATTATTGCCTCAGTGGATACACATTCACGAGCATATTGACTCAGCCTCACGAACTCTCATTTATATTCCGTAACAGACAGACCACCCTATTTCAATTCCAGAAATTCTTTCCATTTCTGATCGATGAATCTTTCACTGATATATTTCTTCTAGAACTCAATCTAAAAGAAGTCCCACGTGACTCATTCCTTCGAAACAACAGAAATTAGAGTTTTCCACCACTGATAGGCCGCATCTCATAGTAGTGATACAACACATTTAATACTTTCTTCCGGAGTCAAAGAAATTTCATCAAATACCCGGATTGTGTTTTCTAACTAGAACTCGGCTTTCTGATAAACTGTAAAAGTAACATATTTTAAGCCCACATTTAGCATGCTTTTGGATGATTTAAGCTTTCAATTGTGTAATTTTGGTGCTCTTAATCCTTTATTTTCATGTTTTATACCCAGGAGTGCACCGGATGACGAAAAGAACAGAAAATGGGCCCAAAACGGAGTAAAATATCACGAAATCCACACGGCCTGGCCCAAAGACCACACGATCGTGCCTCATTCAACAGGCTCGAACATGGCCTGGCCACAACTTACCCGGGTGTGTGCCATGGGCGTGTCCCTATCGCAGGAAAGATGAGTTTCACTTGGATTTGGATACTTAGAGGTAAAGAAACATATTTAAAAGCCTATTTAAACACCCTAAGTATGACCAGAAAAGGGGGGAACCCAAGGCCTTAGTCTAGGACCGTTCGACTAGGCCAGAGAAGGCAGATTTGTGGAGATTTACTCGAAGATAGCTAGTTGATCCATCTCAAGAAGCCGGAATTATACTCAAGACAGAGGATCTCTCCTTCAATTCCTTCAGGGGGTTTTAGGGATTTCTTATGTTTTGTTTTATCTTTTCTTTGGAGATGTTTTCTTTTATTGTTATGAACTAAACCCTCAGATACCTGAGAGGAATGAAACCTAAGATGAATCTTGTTATTGTTTTGTGAACTATATGATAAATATTTGACTTATTCTTAATTATGTGTTCTTAATTCTTGTGTTGATATTTTCGGGATATTAATTCAAGTATGATGTGCTTAGGTGGAGGAGCAAAAGTCCTTGCCTAAGAGTAGATCTAGCATAGTTAAGCTGAGTTGATCACGCGCCTAGAGATAGGGTGATGATATTTTGTCGGATTAGGGTGAAACCTAATATGGGAGTCTATAGATCGAGTTAATGCGATTCTAGGGTTTTAATTAGAAAGAGATATCAATTAATCAACCTAGGGTTAGACGTTAGTCGCCTCAAGAGAGGGATTAATATAACTTAGGGAATCTTACGGATTAAGTCAAGTGAATAAATCGTCTGGTTCAGAGTTAGATAACAAGTGAAGTCTAGGTAGATTCTTCCTTGGGTGTCGTCTTAATCAATTGGTTTTTTCCCAAGTTATTTTTCTAAATTTATTCTTCTTTGTCTTAGAGTCTTTAGTTTAGTTGTTAGTTAATTTTAGATTAGATAACAAATCACCTTAATTCTTAGGCTAAATAATAAAAAGAGAGTTAGTATTAGTACTTTTGGTTCCTTTGGGTTTGACATTCCAGTTTTGCCTTAACTATACTATTGTTCGATAGATGCGTTTGCCTCAAATCATTGTCATAGTTGGTTTCTAGGATCGATCATTCTCATTTATAAATTTTAAGACTTTGACATCACGAAAACAACAATCACTTTCTCGGCATCGTCATCACTGGTAGCCCTGAACTCTTCAGCCCCATATTTATGTATTTTGTCAATCGGAAGCTTATTCAACAGATTTACATTCATAGTCGGAGGCATGGCAGATGTATGAGAGGGATTAACTGGGGGCGGAGGTTGTGAAACAGCCGGATTATTTCTCACAAATTGAGTGAACCACTCACTCATCATCTGAAAGAAAGCTTGTTTAGCTTCTCCCTCTTGACCGCTCGTAGCCGGTCTCAAATCAGATGGTGCTGTCCCTTGTGCGGAAGCAGGCACATTACTTTCTACATAGTCAACTACGGCTCTATTGGGATCCATTACTATACAGAAATCACATTTTACACGTCAGGATTCATCATGCTATCACAGTTCAGATATTTAGCTTGTATAGCTAGACTCTGACATGCTACATTAGTTCGAGAATCGACTAAACTGTAACTCTGATACCAATCAAATGTAACACCCCTAACCTGTAACATCCTAAAATCTAGGGGTCTATAAAATGTGTGTAATTGCATGTTATGTTGGTTCTATGTGTTCCTTAAGGGTGTTTAGGGCCCTAAGGAGGCCTGGGGTCGGGTTTGAGCCCTGGTAAAATTTTGGTTTATGGGCACTTAAGGGGGGAAGGCTGTTGGTGGTAAGGCTTAAGAGAAAATGTTGGTAAATTGCTAGCACAAGTGAGCTAGTGGCATAGTGGTGATAGCGTGAAATGACAGAAGGTAGAGCTTGGGTTCGAATCCCACATGCTGCAATTTATTTCATTTATTTTTGTGCTATGCAGGTGATAGTAGTACAGTTTAGTTTGGACTCTGCAAGGGAGTTGAAGACTCAGTCAAATGAGTTTGAATGAGTGGTGGAGAGGAGTTTGAGGAGAGAATCGGGGAGTGAATGGTGGGATTTGGGGAGAGAGGGAGAGTTTGGCCGAATGAGGAGTGTGGGGGGTGGATTTTCGGCTAGAGGTTGGTATAGTGATGCAAATTTGGCATTTGGGGTAAGTAGCAAGAAAGTGAACCAAAACCTTTTTGGTGTTGTGCCGAAATCCTCTAGTTTTCTTTTCTATTTTCGGATTGCTACTCAAGTATTTCGAGTACCTTGTTGTTATTTATTTTTTTCCTTTTTGCTTAGAGTGATTCTTTTGTTGCCTTTCTTCTTGCCGAAACCTCAACTCCCCATTTGTTTCTTTTTCTTTTCTTTACAAACACTTTCTCTTGCTGTTGTGATTGCCAAAATACCATAGTCGAATTCCCTTCTAACCATTTCTCTTCTTTTAGTCGAACCTCTCTTACATCTATCCATTCAACTTTTGTTTCTTTGTTTAATTTTCATTCGATATAGCCTTCATAATCAAATCCCCTTTTTACCCTTCATTGAATTGGTTTGCCTTCATTTTTGCCTTTAGCCGAATGTTAGTAGCCGCAAGTGGGGCGTTCTTGTGATCGTGGAATCCATTTTGTTCGTTCGAATCATCGGTAATCACAAGGTAATGGTAGGTGCTTACTCTTCTTTCTTTTCTTTTCGTTCTTAAGTTTCACATAGCCGAAGTGGCTATTCCTCTTTCTTCTAGTTCTCGACTAATCCCTTCTTTTCTTCTCTCAACATGGAATGTTACTTCGGTTAAAGCCCATAGTCGAATATGTCTTTGTTCGGTTCGTCATTGATCAAGGTAGGGGGTTTTCTCTCTAATTTCTTATTGTCTTTTCTCTTTTCGTTTTTCTCTGCTATAATCGAATCTTCATCTCTGCCTAGGCTGATTGTTTTAGGGATCAAGCAACTCTCTTCTCATTAAACGTTCGGATTTCGAGAAGTCGTGGTAAGAGCCAAAACCCTTTGTTAGTCAACCGCCATTTCTCATTGTGGTACTTTACTGATTGAGATTTCATCATGGAGGCAAGTGATAGTCAGTTTAAGGGGTACCGATAAGGGAGCCTAATGGGAGTGGACTCGTAGCCCTTGCTCCCAAGTTCAAACGGCGTAGGGTGTCAGCAATTCGGGATTTTTCCACCGGGTTGTGGAAGGGAGTCGACATCTGATTTGGATACGCAAATAGTAGTTGTTCACGCTGGTGAGGGTAAGTACGAGTAAATCGTATGGTTAGATGTGGATTAAAGATCTCCTATTTCTATTGCTGTAAGTTAATGGTGTGATATGTTGGCATAGGTAATGGTGATCAGGAGGGTATAGTTCTCTACATAATTAGGTGTGTAATCTCACACCGTCACCATGTAGTTTTGTAATACGCCGCAATATTGGTAAAAACTGAATCACTGTTATCCATATGTTCAATAAACCGGAGTACTGCATGGAATCGAATAACTAGCCTTAATAACTTTAGTTCTAAATTCGCTAAAATCATTGTTAACCGGTCAATTTACCAAAATGCCCTTATTGGGCAGATTTACCAAAATGCCCTTATTGGGACGATTTACCAAAATGCCCTTATTGGGCCCATTTACCAAAATGCCCTTAGTGGGCCGATCTATCAAAGTACCCCTAAAAGGTAAATTATCGAAATACCCTAGGGTTGCAAAATTACTAAAATACCCTCGCTAGGTTAGAAGTCTACTTTACTCTCAATGTCGTCTAGTAACGTGTGTGTGTTTACATTACACTCTTATATCTTGATATGTATGTTGCATTTTATCATGTTGCATGGGGCGAGATATTGAATGAAGAGCAGTGTAGCGTGGTGGCATAGCCACAATGTATATATATACATAACTATGACTCTGGTGGCTCAGCCACAAATATTCTATGTAGCAGCTTGACTGCAATATTGGTGTGATTAGCGGGGTGGGTTGACTTGATCCCTACAGGTGTGATTGGCTGGTCGGGGGTGTGTTGGATGGATTGGGTTGGGCTACATTAATTCATCTGCACTATTATGTTTGTAGGGCTTAAGCCCAATTTGATGACTTATGGGCTCGGGCACAGTTGATGTCAGTTTAGGGGATTACACACTGAGTTCTTATAACTCACCCTTTTTCCTTAACCTCGTAGGTAACTCCCAGCAGTAAGGATTTGGAGCCGGGGATGACTCGGTGGAGGCCATACTTTAGAAACATCGCTTGCAAACTTTAGTAAATTTCCTTTTTTTCTTTATTTCTAAGATTATTTTTATTATATGGGTTTAATATTTTGTAATAAGGCCTCTGGTTAAATTTTCTTTTAAGTTTTCATTAATAACTATTGATTTCATAAACACGGGATTTTCTTAAAGCATAATTAATCGACTTTCAAAACATCACGTTCCCGCAATTACTCAAGTTTGATTTTCGCAGTAAAAATAGTTTTATTGATAAAATATTAATAACTTTATAAAAGGACACTAAAAAAACTGGGTTTTTACTAACAAACATCGAAACTCGAAGTTTTTAAAAAAGATGCAATATTTCCAACATACGCATAGCTTTTAAACAACCCTTCTATGTGACACGCTAGATCCGGTCATAACGTCTAAGCCGGGTCTGGGGTGTTACATAACCCGTATCCATCGTCGGATTAGGGTTAAAGGCATTACCGTATAGATTGGAAACTTTTAGAGACATTACACACAATCATATATCAATCGTAATCAAAGTGTCCCTTAAATAGGTCAACGAGGCCTTAATCATGCTTTAGAGTAGGGACGGGACTAGGCCGATCACTTACGAAAATTCTCAGAAATTTAAAACTTTTCTATGTTAAGCAGGACACACGCCTATGTGGGCAGGCCGTGTGTCTTCCACGGGCACCAGACACACCTGTGTCTTGGCCATGCCAAAACATAGCATGCATATTGACCTTTCCACATGACCATTAGTCACGCCCGTGTACCATGGCCGTGTGCTCTTAGACCATTTACTGACTTAATCCCACGGTTACCAGGCACGTCCGTGTGCCAAGGCTGTGTACACTTAGCTAGATCCTGACTTAATCCCACGGTCACTAGGCACGCCCGTGTGCCACGACCGTGTAGGCAAAACAGGCTACTTGTAAAGCCAAATTGCCTCCCACAATAGGGTCATACCTACAAGCACAAGAAACTATTTCACAATCAAATGGCAACCAAAAACATACCAAATGATTATCATATTATTCCATTCAACCTCATTTCTAACTATGTTAATTTGTTCAATCAATATCCATGTAAATCCAAGTATAATTAAACCATAACCTCATTAAATTACTAAGGCATCAATCCATCCATAAGCTTACCATTCATAAGGCTATTTCATTGCCATTAAGACATACCGAATCATGCATCATATATCATATTCACAAATGCATATTACCAACACTTAACAAGCCACATCTCATGGCTACTTTATACACATTTCAACGATATCCAAGGTGATTAGCTTATACATGCCATATCTAACTATAAACATTTCCAAAAGATACCAAAATGAGATTAGGTAGTGTGATGATGATCCTCGACGGTTCCGAGCCTTCAGTAGCTTTGACGATCTATAAAACAGAAATAAACACACACAGAGTAAGCTTTCAAAAGCTTAGAAAGCCAAAATACAAATAAACTTAACATAAAATGCACATAGCCATATTGATATAATAACTATAGTTGTTCTCATAACAAATTCATCTCATTCTTTCTTTGGCTCATTTGCTTAGCTATAACTTATCACATTCTCAACTCATATACCATATATGCACATAGCTCATTTAAGCATAATATCACATATCATCTCATAATATCATTGCACATATTCATTTTAGTAAATTCATATAGATACTTACCTTTCATACACACCTTATGTACTTATCAAACATACATGAAACGGATAGACATTCAAGTAATCATTCATAGCTCAAAATTTGCCCATTGAACAGTTTAGAATCTAATAGGAAATACAAATCACTCAGAATAGTCATACAATGCCAACATCCCAGAACGTGGTCTTCCATGAAATCAGAGGTCAATGCCACTGTCCCAGACAAGGTCTTACACGAATCAATACGATGCCTATGTCCCAGACATGGTCTTATATGTAAGTCTAATATCAATGCCAACGTCTCAAACATGGTCTTCCACGAAATCTCGAATCAATGCCAACGTCCCAGACGTGGTCTTACATGATAAACAGAACAGTCACCTATGTCTAGCTAATCCTATCTATTCCTAGGTTCATACAGGACTTCACGGACATTGTCACTATGTCGATCTTATCTCGTAATTCATGTATACAACATCTCATAAGCATTCATCATTATCAATAGTCATTTGAACATACATAATTCAATACAAAATCGTTCATTTGTATATTGACTTACCTCGGATCCTGATATTCGTTCAGACTCGATTATTCAACTACTTTCGTTTTCCCAAGATCTAGGTTCGTTTTCTTCGGTTCTTGATCTATACATATTCAAAATTTAACCCTCTTAATTAACAACACATTCAATTCAATCCAAATACACATATTTAGGGAAATTTACAAATTAGCCTTCATAGTTTCACATTTGGACAATTTAGTCACCAATTCACAAAATCATCAAATACACAAAATCACCAGATACCCATGCTTAGCCGAATATTCATGTATCTCACATAAGTCCATACATTTCATTAAATTCACAATTTAGTCCTTTAAAATACTATTTTCTCAATTTAACCCTAATTAGCTAAATTCATCAAAACTTCAAGAACAAAACATGTTCATTAAAAACATATCTCTCACTTAACACTAAAACTCATCATAAAGCTCACAATTTCATCAATGGAACATCTAATTAACATCATTAATTTTTCAAATTACAACATGGGTTTGATAGTAGACTAAGCAACAATCTCAAAAACATAAAAATCATCAAAATCCAAAGCCAAAACATACCTTAATTTTACAATTCAATAGCCGAATGCCCTAGCAAGTTTTATTCTTTTTCTTTCTTCAAACTTTTGGCACCCCAAAAATGATAACATTCATCTTTTCATTTGTTTATTTTATTACAAACATATTATTATACATTTTACCAATTTATCCATTCATTAAACATATAAGACAAATAACAATAAGGGTATTTTGTCATTTAATTACCCACTATCTTATAATTGGCTTAACTGCCACATAAGACCTTCATACTTATAAAGACATGAAAAATAGGCAGCTTTTCATAAAGCATGCAAATTTTCATTTCAATGCAATTTAATCCTTTTGTCAAATTAAGCACATAGACGGACAAATTTAACTTACGAAAATTTAACACATGTTTAATCACATATTAAAGGCACAGAAGATAATATAAAAATATTATCCAGACTCGGTTTCGTAGTCCCGAAACCACTGTTTCGACTAGGGTCTAAACCGAACTGTTACACCATTAGCCTAATTTGTTTACTGGTAGAAATTTTGAGGACGAAATTTCTTTTAGGGGGAGAGTTGTAATAGCCTATTTTTAGTGGTATCAAAATTGGTGGTTTTGAAACCCCGTATTTTGATGATTAAGTCAGTTAATATTATTATTCAATATTAATGAGTCTATAATAGGGTTAAATTGAGTTTTGGTACGATAATTTTGGTGATTAAATAGTTAATTATGTTGCAAGGACTAAATTGTAAAATCATAAAAGTCTATTTCTATTGATTTTTATTTTTTATAAATGTTTATTAGATAAAAATCAAGGTTTAAAGTGGCAATTAAACCACTTTGATAGTTTGTAGACAGTTGGTTGATTAATACTATGTAATTTTATATAAAATTTATGTTTAAACTAATGAAACAAATAAGTAAATACGTAAAAACAAGGTTTTATTTTTATTTCCTATCATCTTCCCCACTGTCTCTAACCAAAGAAAACCTAAAAACCATTCTTTCATCTTCAAACTATTCAACTCTAATTTGGTAAGTGATTCCTTGCTTGTTTCTTGTAATTTTTATGTTTTTGGAATCCCGGGAGTTGGATTTAGCTAGGCCAAGGACTATTTCGTGAAACTATTAAGGTTTAGACAAGTTACCATTGAAGGATTCTTGAATTTTTTTGTGTTAATGGCTAGCATGTTAAGTGTAATTGTTAGTAGAACTAAATTGCTAGTGAAATTTTAATAGTTTTGTCATTAAGGACTAAAATATAAAATTTGAAAAATAGAAAGATGAAAGTTATATGCTAGATGCTATTGGTATGTTAATGAAGGATGTGTTTAAGATCAATTTCGAAATTGAAGCTCAAATTTTAATGTTATAGTGTTTTCGGTTTTAAGGACTAAATTGAGATAAATGTAAAACTTGAAGAATTGTTGGGTAGATGAAATTGAACTATTTTATCATTTCAATATGCTATTAAATGATAATTGGAATACTTAATTAATTCAAATTATGATTTAGATTAAGAAATGCAACTGGAGGACTCATGCGGAAAAGAGAAAATGATTGGCTTGTCCCTATTAGCTAAATGCTACGATTTTTTTAGGTAAGTTCATACAGTATAAATAATTTATGTTGTTGTTGTGTTATGCTTAATTATGAAATTTTCTTATTGATAATTATAAATTGTGGTATAAACTGAGGTTAAATCTTGATGAACTTAGTAAAAGTCTCGTATACGAGGTCACGGGTTGAAGCCCAATGGAACCAAGCTTTAACATTTGTTGCAGACTCGAGGACACATGTACATTAAGCCCTGTCCAGTCTATCTATTGTGTAGGTTTAACCCAAATAGGTTACCAGACACTATTGATTACAATTAGCTCGGACGAGCAATTTATACTTGTCGTGTAGGTTTTAATTGAACAGGTAACCAGACACTATTATTCATTATTTGCTCGGATGAGAAAATGATATCTATCATGTAAGTTTAACCAAACAACTAACTAGGCACTATTATTTTCACCTGTATATTGAGTACTTTTATGATGTTTCATTAGGTAGAATTATAAAATGGAAATGTGAGAATATGAGGTTATATGTATGTTTTGAGCTCAAAACCTTGTGCATTTAATGATGTTGTATGGTATCTTGTTAGGGATAATTGTTTGGCATAATGAACTTGTATGTGTTAAGTAACTGAGATAAGTAAATGCCTATATTGTATAAGCTTACTAAGTATTTTAAATACTCACTCGTGTTACTACTATTCTGTAGATTTTGGACGTTTGAAACTGTTGATTGAACCAGCGAGTAGCACACACCTACCTTCTCTCATTTTGGTAGATTTTTTATGTTTTGAAATTGGTTACTTCTGGCATGTACATAGGATGGTTAAAACTTGTCCTAGTGAATGTATGTGTTTTGGTATGGTTATGTTTGTATAAAATTTTATGGAGTATTTTGTTATATGATGTATGCCTTGATGTCAAGTTTGGTATTTTGAAGGTTAAAGGAAATGACAAAGTTTGAATGGTATTGTGCATATGAATTAGATTGTTGCATGAATGGTTAAAGATTTTGGTTTCAATTGTATTTGTCTTGAGTTTAATGCTTTGATGGGGCCAATGAGGGCATATTAGTTGTATGTCCAATTAGTTATATGAATGGATGTTTTTTGGGTTTGAAAAGTGTATGTTTGGTATAGGTACAATTGGCTTGAATTGGTATTTTAGGTCCCTATGTGAGAAATGGTATGTGCTTTGCACCAAAAGGGTCAATATCGTTGCAAACGGTCTACCATATGGCCACGTGTCACACACGAGTGGTTGACATGACAGTGTGCTTTGTTTGTTTAGTGTGGTTTTGTCTCTACACGGCCACAGTTAGTTACATGGCCTGGCGACATGGCCGTGTTACTCAGGTTTACACAGCATTAGCCTGTTACACGATTTGGGGTCATGGTTGTGTGATACAGCCTTGCATGGCCTCATCTTGTCACACAACCATGTGACCCCTGTTTTGTTTTTTTACCTATCTTTTTTTAAAAGTTTCAAAATGGTCACAATTTGGTTCTGACTCAGTTTAAGGGCTTTCCTAAGCTCGATTGAGACTCGGATTTGTTTGTAATGCATGTTAAATATATACCTAACTCGCATGTATTGATTTATTGAATATTATTGAGCAAATTGCATATGATTGTTTCTGTTTATTGTTGTAGCATCCTATAGCTCGATTGTGACAACTAGACTGGGTAAGGGGTGTTACAATTTTATTAACCAATCTATTTGAAAAAATTACAAGTGTATATTGACAAAAATAGTACACTTAGGGCACCGGATACAACAGTCTCCCACTTGCCCTAGTGAAGTAGATAAGGCATGTTTCTAATTCTTGTGTCCCTCCATATGTTTCCCAAAGAGCTCTCTAGTTAGTAGAGTATTGGCAAAACAAACCCCTAGAGTTTGTCCTCTATGCAATCTTTGACTACATCCACTTTTCCATCAAACACTACTATCTCTCTTATGATACATTGTATCAATTGTTTTGTCCTTCTGTTGTTTCTTTGAGCTTTATCTATAATCGCACTATTACAATGCCATAAATTTCCCATACCTCATATTCAACCCTCCATAGTGAAATCGGCAGTGCAATCCTGCTTGCAACTTATTCACACTACGGATCTATTGATAAATCGTAATTATAACATATTTTAATCCCACATTTAGTATGCTTTTGGATGATTTATCCCTTGATTTATGTAAAAAGGTGCTCTTAATCCTTTCTTTTCATGTCTTATACCCAGGAAAGAACCCGAGGATGAAAAGAACATAAAACGGGCCCAAAACGGAGTAAATGGGCCTTAGCACGAAATCGACACGGCCTGGCCGAAAGCCCACACGGCCGTGCCTTGCCGATCACCTAGAGCACGGCCTGACCCTCGACTTACATGGTTGTGCCTCAAATTAGAAATCCAAACACGGCTTCAAGTCGATCCACACAGGGGTGTGCCATGGCAGTGTCCCTGTCGCTGGAAAGAGCAATTTCAGTCGGAAAAGGATACTTAGGGAGAAGGAATCGCATTCTAAAGAGCCTATATATATCCCCTAAGTGCCACATTTGAAAGGGCGTCGAGCTAGGCCAAGGAGCCAAGCTGGAAAGGTCAGAATTGTGGGAATCACTCGAAGTTAGCCAGTTGATCCATCCCAAGAAGCCGAAATTATACTCAAGACGGCGGAATTCTCCTTCAATTCCTTCAGGGAGTTTTATGGATTTCTTATGTTTTGTTTTATCCTTTCTCTTGAGATGTTTTCTTTATTCATTATGAACTAAACCCTTCAGATACCTGAAGGGGATGAAACCTAGATGAATCTTATTATTTGATTTTTGAATTATATGATAAATACTTAGTTTGTTCTTAATTATGCATGCTTAATCCAAATTTGATGTGCTTAGGTGGAGGAGCAAAAGTCACTGCTTAAGAGTAGATCTAGCATAATTAAGCAGAGTTTATTGCACGCCTAGAGATAGGGTGACGAGATTTTGCTGGATTAGGGTGAAACCTAATATGGGAGTCCATAGATCGATTTCATCGCTATTCTAGGGGGGTTATTGAGAGAAAGAGATTTCCATTAATTAACCTAGGGTTAGACGTTATTCACCTCGAGAGAGGGTTTAATATACGTTAGGGAGTCTTACGAATCAAACTAAGTGAATAAATCGTACGATTCAATGTTAGATAACAAGTGAAGTCTAAGTGGATTCTTCCTAAGGGTATCGTCTAAATCAATTGAGTTTTTTTAAAAGTTATCTCCCCAATTTAGTCTTTTTGTCTTTGCGTCTTAGCTTGGTAATTAGTTAGTTTTAGATTAATCAACCAATCACTTAATATTTAGGCTAAATAATAAAAAGAAAGTTATTATTAATAGTTTTAGTTCCTTTGGGTTCGACAATCCGGTCTTGCCTAAGCTATACTACTGTTCGAGGGTCAGGCTATGCTCTAGGTGATCGATGAGGCACGGTCGTGTAGGCTTTAGGCCAGGCTGTGTCGATTTCGTGCTAAGGCCCATATACTTCGTTTTGGGCCCGTTTTATGTTCTTTTCATCCTCGGGTGCTTTCCTAGGTATAAGACATGAAAAGAAAGGATTAAGAGCACCTTTTTACATAAATCAAGGGATAAATCATCCAAAAGCATACTAAATGTGGGATTAAAATATGTTATAATTACTGTTTATCATCTATCGTCTAAGACAAAAACACAGCCCAATGTCAATTTCCTCAAAACTCGACATGTTTGGAAGCCAGAATCAGTATATTCAATACGAGTAGATCTCCTCCAGAATACACAAGCATATAATCCCTCGTTCTTCATAAATACTTGCGTGTATGCTTAACTATCTACTAGTGTCTTGGTCATGGATTCGCTTGATATTGACTTACCAACCCCACTGTAAAATAGATATATGGGCGTATGCATAAAATAACATACATAAGATTTCTTTCTGCCGAAGCATAAGGCACCTTTCTCATGTACTCACTTTCTTCAGCTGTCTTAGGACAGTCCTCCAGATAAAGAGGGAATCCCAATACGGAGGGTTGATTTCCCTTCTTCGAATCAGTGACTGCATAAGCTCCAATATCTCGTCTATGTATGTAGCCTGAGACAGTGCTATTCAACAAAATTAACTTCTCCCAAGTCCTTCATGCTAAACTGTTGGGTTAACCACAATTTAACCTATGAAAATGTTTCTACATCATTCCCAATGAGTAGAAAGTCATCAACATATAGAACATGAAAGACCACTTTTCCATACCCTAAATGTTTGTAAACATAAGGTTCATCTACATTTTGCTCAAATCCAGAAGTCTTGATTGCTTGATCAAATATTTGATTCCATGAGTGGGATGCTTGCTTAAGTCTATATATCCATATAACTAGTTTGGAAACTTTATGCTCGTTTCCTTTAGCTATATATCTGATAGGTTACATCATATAGATGCTCTTTTCAAGATAGTCGTTCAAAAACGCTAACTTGACATCCATTTGACAGTTCTCGTAATCGAGAGTCGTTGCAATGGATAACAATATGCAGATTGACTTGAGCATGACAAATAGAGAGAAGGTTTCTTCGTAATCGAAACATTCTTTCTGAGTATAACCTTTTGATATAGGTTTGTTGTTATAAGTTTCCACTTTTCTGTTCGCATTTCTTTTCCTCTTGTAGATCCACTTACACCGCATGGGTTTTATCCCTTTTGGTAAGTCTACAAGTTCCCACACCAAGTTGGAATACATAGACTCTATCTCAGTTTTCATAATTATTTCCCAGATCTTGGATTCAGCACTCTACACCACTTCGTCATATGTGAATAGGCCATCATCTTCCTGTTCGGCAGACTCAATGTTAAAAACACTTCTGCCAAATTGAAAGAACTCAGGCCTACGATAGACCTTCCCACTATGACAAAATAACTTATTTTGTTGATCGTTTGTAAGTATACTATTAGGAGTTTGTAACACCCCTTACCCGTATTCAACGCCGGAACAGGGTATGAGGCATTATCAGACATAAAACACAAGAAAACATATAAAATCGAGACATAAATTTCCAACCAAGTTTAAAAACTTTAGACATAAATTTCCAACCAAGTTTAAAAACTTTCACATACATTCATATCATCCCTATTATGAGCCTACGAGGCCCAAAACATGCATCGGAAATGGTTCGGGACTAAACTGCGAACTTTGGAAACTTTTAGGAAACTTAGAAAATTTTTCATGTAAAAAGGGTCACAAGTTCGTGTGGGTTCGGGACATGCCCCTGTGACCCTAAGACTTCACACGACCAGGGCACACGCCCATGCTCGAGGCTGTGCCATCCACATGGCTGAGACACACACCCGTGTCTCTGCCTGTGTGCTCATTACTGAGCAATCTATTTTGCAACAATAAAGGTGTAGTGGACGCACGGCCGGAACACATGCCCATGGGGCAAGTCCTATGTCACACACGGCCTAGACACACACCCATGTGTCTACTTGTATGGACAAAAACAAGGCTATTTACCAAGCCATTTTTTCACCCTTCCATGCACATACCTACACAACAAACATATAACACCAATCCAAGCATATACATACAACCAAATCAGCCTCAATCAAGGCATCCACACCTCATTCACATGTTACTATTTATCACATACAACATTACATACTTATCAACTCAAATCATGGCAATTCTCACATCAATGAAGAACATCATCATATGTATATATACTTAAACCAATATTAGCCAATTTCAATGGCCATTTACAAACTGAATTATCAACCAACATAAGCCAATACATTTGGCCAAATCAATTATGACACGTAACAAAATGACCAAGTCCCTATACATGCCAGAACTCGAAATGTTGAATTCATAGGTACCCAAAATAATAAGTTGATAGTGTGAATGGAACTCCGACGATCTCCAATCCCAAGCTAGCTTGGTGACACTATAAAATAAGGGAAAAGAAAAGGAAAGTAAGCTATATAGCTTAGTAAGTTCCTATGCAAATAATAGGCATCATAATTACACATTTAACATACAATTAAAATGATGTAAATTAACATAAATGTTGTTATAAAACTTATAGTCAAACTTACTCAATCACAACCTTATCGTAGGTTCATCACATATCGAGCTCATTACGTATAAGATTTATGTACATACCTGCACTAATTCGCATCTTACCATAGTCTTTCCCAACTTTAACATTTCCGTTGAAGTGCCCATTGAACCAATTGGAATACTAAAGGATACTCGGGAATCTCAACACACAGTACCATACCAATGCCATATCCCAGATATGAACTTGCATGAAGTCTCATATCGATACCATATCCCAGATATGGTCTTACAGGAAATCTCAATAACCCTAATGTCATGTCATTTGTATCCTATCTATTCCTAAGGTTCAATCGGGATTTCTCACTTGACGAAACTTTGGCAAATGCGTCCATAGAGTCAAATCATAAATGTAATGTAACACCTTTTACCCGTATCCATCATCGGAATAGGGTACGAGGCATTATCAGGCTTAATCACATATAACAGATCATTTCTGAGTCATAAATTTCCATTCAAATTTAAAACCTTTCATTCATAATCATATTGTCCCTATTATGGGCCTACGAGGTCCAAAACATACTTTAGGAGTGGTCTGGGACTAAACCGAGAACTTTAAAATATATAGAGAATTTTACCAGAAAACAAGGCCACACGCCTGTGTGGCTTGGGACACGCCCGTGTCCTCGACCCATGTAACTCTCTGTTTATGACGTCATCAACCATTTAGGGTTACACGACCAAGTCACACGCCCCTGTGCTAGGCCATGTGGCCATCCTTGTGGATGAAAGTTAGGCTATTTACCAAGCCTTTTTCCATCCAAAAACTCTTGCACACTTATACCAAGTTTATCAACACACACATGGCATCTTTTTAGGCATCCCAATAACCACATCATGGCATTAACACACCATTTATAAACCACATTCATCATGCACAACCACACACACACACTTAACTAATCATAGCATATAACTTACTCAACCATTCACATTTAGTATTTGCCACACATAATTATCACATATTCACTCATACAACCCAAACAAGCATGTACATCCATGTAATGCTTCATCATAGACTTATAGCATAACAAATATTGGCCACATCAAATGGCCTTATACAACAATGACCTTCAATTAGCATAGGTCAATATTCTAGGCCAACTCATAATAACATGTACACAAATGACCAAATCCCTAAACATGCCATAAACTTAAAAATCTAGAATAAAAATCATCGATACCAATCCATAGCTTCTTAGTGTGATAGAATATCTGACGACCTCCAACTTGAGCTAGCATCTGTGACACTATAGGAAAAAAGAAAGGAAGGGGGTAAGCATTATAGCTTAGTAAGTAGGTATGTAAATAAAAACTAATTTATTAACATGCTTTTATAAGTCTTCACAATATGTTCTCAAGATAATACAATCATAATTGCACATAGTTCCACTATTTACTCATGTTAATCTCAACCTATCTACTCGAGTCACAGTCACTAAATTATTTATATATTGAGTTACAGAACTCCAAATTAAGATCCGTAAATTTTCTATGAAACTAAACTCACATATATTACTACCATAAAATTTTCAGAATTTTTGGTTCAGCCAATAAGTACAGTTTATTCATTAAAGTCTCTCATGTTTCGTTGTCTGATAGTTTCGACCCCTCTTCACTAAAAATTAATTATCTCCTAGTACAGAATTTAGATGATGTTCCCGTTTGTTTCTTTTGAAATTAGACTCATTAAAAAATTTAATCATATAAATTATAAACCATAATTATTTGTATACAATTTTTAATTATTTTCTGAATTTGGAATAGGGGATTCCCACATCATTCTGACCCTGTCTCACAAGAATTTGAATATCACAGAATATGAAATTCTTTTGTTTACACCATTTCTTTTATGTGAAAATAGACTCAATAATATTTAATTTCATATTTTATTCAACCTCTAATTCAATTTCCACCATTTTTGGTGATTTTTCAAAGTCACACAACTGCTGCTGTCCAAAATTGTTTTTTGCTAAATTTACTCTTTCATAATTTTACTTACTCCATTTCATCTTATCGAAGGTTCGATCAAATATCGAGCACACTGTTCATAACTTTTTACACTTATACCTGCACTTATTCATCACATAGTCATATTCAATTACACTTAGTCGTTACATGATCACATGTATTTTCACTTAGTCAATTTCCCGTTGAACTCATCGGAACAATAACAGATACACGGTGGCCTACACATAATACCACTCTTGTAGCTGAAGCTATCTGGTGCACATAGTAGCCTGCACTTAGTACTACACATGTGACCATAACCATCACTTACACATAATGGCCTGCACTTAGTACCACACATGTGATCTAGCTACCCGTCATTCGTATCTTTTCTATTCCGAAGGTTCAACCGGGAATTCTCACTTTTCAACATTTTACCAATTCATCCATAATCAAGCACAATTCATAATTTACATCAAATAATTACTCCATATTCAACATATCTCATATAATATAACAAAATATTAAAGCATAAATAAAAACAATTGATTATTTACATACAAACTTACCTCGGTAGCACAATCGGTGAAAAGGACTTATTCGTCATATTCTTTGTTTTCCTCCGTTCTAGGTCCGAACCTCATTTTCTTTGATCTATAATATCACATTTAGTCTATTTATTAGTCACATTGTTCAATGTGATCCAAAAATCATATTATGGAAAAATTACATTTTTGCCCCTAAAGTTTCACATATTTATACTTTTGCCCCTAGGCTCGTAAAATGATTTTCATTCAATTTCTTTGATTTTAAGCCTAGCTGAACCATTTTCATAACTACAACAGCCCACAATTTCCACGAATTCACATTTTTATGACAAATTTTATAATTTTTCCAAATTAGTCCTTTTTAGCATCTTTACCGAAAATCACTTAGTAAAAGTCGTTTCTCTAACCATAAACATGCATAATATACCTTTAAACATCAAAATACACATATTCATCATGGGTCAAAACCCTATACTTCAACCATATCTCAAAATATTGGTAGAAATAGATAGATATTGTTACGAGGATTTAAAAAACGTAAAAAACATTAAAAACGAAGCTAGAACGGACTTACAATCCAGCGTGGAAGCTTGAAAAACCCTAACCATGGTTTCTCCATGCAGGTTTCTGCCATGGGTTGAAGATGGAAAAAAATTTGGCTTTTAATTTTGTTTTTAATTCATTTTAATTACTAAATGACCAAAATGCCTCTAACTTAAAAATATTCTATTTCATCTATTTCATGTCCATTTTTGTCCAAAAAATTAGCCAATGGTCTAATTATCATTTAAGGACCTCAAATTTAAAATTTCATAACAATTGGACACCTCTAACATGTAGAACTCAACTTTTGCACTTTTTACAATTTAGTCATTTTGACTAAATTGAGTGCCCAAACGTCAAAATTTTCGAACGAAATTTTCACGAAATCATTTCATGAAATAATAGACCATAAAAATTTAATAATAATAAATTTTTTTCTTGTCGGATTTGTGGTCCGGAAACCACTATTCTGACTAGACCCAAAATCGAGTTGTTATATGTAACATCCCGATTATGGGTCTAGTCAGAATAGTGGTTTCGAGATCACAAATCCAAAGTAGAAATATTTTTTTATGATTGTTTTGAGGTCCATGACATGTTTGCATGATTGTGTGAAAGTTTCATGAAGAAATTTTGTGAACAAGTGTCAAATTTGACTTTTTGGACTAAATTGCAAAAGTTACAAAATATGATATTCCAGAAGCTTTAAGTATGAAATAGCTTTGTATTATTAATTAGAGGTCCTTAATTAGCAGTTCTCCCAATTTTTATTTTTATGGACAAAAATGGGCATGAGTAGGTAAAATTTTAAAGTTTAGTAAAAAAGGCATTTTGGTCATTTGGTTAATAAAAGATTAAAAAAGGAAAAATGAAGCAAAATTTTCTCATCTTCTTCAAGCTAGGGCCGAAACTTTGAATCTCTCTATAGCTAGGGTTTCTTCACTTTTCAAGCTTGATAGTAAGTACACCCTAGCCCTGTTTTTTATGTTCTTTACGTTTTTGAAGTTGTTATCAACCAATCTAGCGATTTCTATAACACTTCTTACCCGTGTCCGACGCCGAAACAGGATACGAGGTGTTACTGTGCACAACTTTACTTGAACACGTACTATCGGGCTGTAAAATTTTGTTTCAAATTAAAACTTGTCTTTCTTACTCATAATGTACATATTATGGGCCTATGAGGCCTAAAACATATAATTGGAGGGTCCTGTAGATCAATTGGGAATTTTAACACTCTTTGAAAATTCTTGCCTAAACAGGGGCCACACGCCCTTGTTGTCTAAGGGACACGTTCGTGTGCCCCTAAGACATGCCCGTGTTCAACACTTCTGGTCGACACTGACTTACTTCACACGGCTGAGCACACGCCCGTGTTTATAACCCGTGTCCTTCACACGGCCTTGACGCGCCCCTGTCCTCAACCTATGGAGCTCTCTGATATGACGTCATCATACTCTTAATAGCACATGGCCAGGGTACACACTCGTGTGCTGGCCCGTGTGATGATTCAAATTCTCGTAAAATAGTGTAGGGGACACACGGCCTATCAACACACCCATATGGGTTGACTGTGTGTCACACACGGCCTAGACAGACGCCCGTATGTCTACCCGTGTGGACAATTAGGGGCTATTTACCAAGCCTCTTTCCACCCTAAAACTTAAACTTGCTTATTCATCGCAAGAAGCACATAATGTGACAATATCAAACTAATAAGAACCCTTATAATACCACTCATTTCATCCATATTTTACTCAATATCTTGCATGAACATTCATTTCATTATATGCGTCAAACTTGAGACATGAACTTGACAATATTGGCCAATTCATAATGGCCATTACAAAAATGAATGTAAAGCATTTATAGTCAACCCTTTGGCCTACAAACATAACATGACACAAAACGATCAAGTTCCTATACATGCCATATTCAAAATGAATCAACTTTACTATACCGAAGGAACGATTGATAGTGTGATTCAAGCTCCGACTTTCTACAATCCCCAAGCTAACTTGACGAAACTACAAGGAGAAAGGGAAAAAGAGAGGGGTAAGCATATAGCTTAGTAAGTTTGCATGAAATTCTAAAGCAATATAATTTCTCAAACTAAATTCATCCATTTCATGAAACAATAACAATATAAGTCTCAATTGCTTAAGCATACTTACTCATACTTACTCACACTTATTCTTACCCATCTCATGTCACAATATGATTTCTTAACTGTTACTTATTCATGGTACTTGTATCACTCAATCACATGACTTAGCACATATGCTAACATGAACATAAACTCAAATCTTCATCCTTCATAACATGAATAGACCTCAAGGTTATACGTAAATAGTTATGATTCTATAACATCTTACTTGCTTAGCTCATTTACCCATGAACTAATTAGATATCATAAAATATTCAAATTCGCCTTGCATAATTATTGATACCAATGCCATATCTCGGATATGGTCTTACATGGGATCACTTCTTGATGCCGATGCCACATCCTAGATATGATCTTATACGGGATCTCAAAGTTCGATGTCGATGCCATGTCCCAGACATGGTCTTATACGGGATCGTACATGGATGTCGATGCTTCCCAGATATGGTCTTACATGATATCTTTCTTTAGTGCCGAAGCCATGTCCCAGACATGGTTTTATACGGGACCTTCCTTATCTCTTGTGAATACATAGATCTCATTCTTATTCCGGAACTTTAACCGGGACTTTAGCTTAACTTATACTCACCATTTCTTCATCGAAGCTCCCTTACTCAAATTTCATAGGAATGACATACATTATCATAATATTATACAGTTTCAAATATCGAAACATTATGAAACTTTAACTTCATACAAACTTACCTCAAAACTCAAAATGTGTATCGATGCTCGATTTAATCCTCGATTTTGTTCTTTCCTCGGTTTCATTTCGGGCTTCGCGTCTCTTGATCTATAATAACAATTTCATTTGTTAAATACACACTTTGACTAAATCGACTCATAATTCATATTTTGGCAAAATTACAATTTTTCCTCTAAACTTTCTTATAATTACACTTTTGCCTCTAGGCTCGTAAAATGATTTTCATTCAACTTTCTTGTATTTCAAGCCTAGCCGAATCATATTCATAACTATAGTAACCTTAAATTTCTACAATTTCACTCATGTATGATTATTTTCATAACTTTTGCAATTTGGTCCCTATATGCATTTTTCATGAAAATACATGCATGTCATACATGGGTAAATTTTTTAACATAAACCCTAACTCAAAATATAGCTAGAAATAGCTAAACCGAGCTATGAGGATTTCAAAAATACGAATAACATCAAAAACGAGGATAGGATGCACTTACTTTGAGCTTGAAAATGAAAAAAACCCTAACTATGGAGTCCTTGCAAATCGGCACTAAGGGGAAGAAGGTGGACAAGATTTTAGCCTTATTTTCCCTTTTAAATACTTTAATTAACTAAATGATAAAAATACCCTTAATGATCCTTTCTTAAGATTTTTCCTTCCCATGTCCATTTTTGTCCATCATCCAATATAATGGTCTAATTGCTAAATAATGACCTCTATTAATTTTCATAATTCTATTTCATACTTAAATCTTTTAAAGTCTTATATTTTTCATTCTTTGCAATTTAGTCCTAATGGACAACTAAATCACTAATTAATAAAATTTCTTCATAAAATTTTCTCACAAGCATGCAACCACCTCATTCGCCTCACAAACATCACATAATTTCTACTTCAAATTTGTGGTCTCGCATCACTATTTCGACTAGGCCCTAAATCGGACTGTTATAATTTCTACCATTTATTTGACCTAGGGTTCATGTTTAAAAATTTGTCCATGTGTGACATGTATATTTTTTGATTTTTCATGGTAGACTATGAAAGTTTGATGTGTAATAAACATCTTTTACTAAGTGATTTTTGATGATACCACCTAAAAATGACCTTTTTGTAAAAGTTGTAAAATGAGTAGTAAAAATATAATTTGAAGGAAAATGTGGGCTATTATGAAAATGTGTTAGGTTCGGCTAGGCTTGGGTAACAAAGAAAATGGACACATTTCATTTTACTAGCCTAGGGATTAATTTGTAAATATGTGAAAGTTTAGGGGTAAAATTATAATTTTGCCAAAGTATGGTTTTTGGACTGATTTGAACAATGTGATAATTAAACGAGCTAAATTTGCTATTATAGATCAAGAAAAATAGAGTTCAAACCTAAACCGAGGAAAGAACAAGGTTGTAGACTAAATCGAATAGTTAGCCATATTTTGGTACCGAGGTAAGTTCGTGTATAAATAATGCAACATTACATTATTAGGTGTTTAATGCTTTAATATTGCATGAATTGTGTGAAATGGGACATGCCCGTGCGGGCAAGCCGTGTGGTCACACACGCCCGTGTCCCTAGCCCGTGTGGAATTTATTTTTCATTTCGAACCTAAAAGGATTTTTACACGGGCGGACACACGCCCGTGTCAATGGCCCGTATCCCTCACACGGCCTAGACACGCCCGTGTCCTTGCCCGTGTATGAAAACCTTAGCATTTTGTTTATGACATCAGCAAACTCTTAAGGGGCACACGGCCTAGGCACACGCCTGTGTGCTGGCCCGTGTGACGAATCAAGTTCTCGCAATTTGATACAGGGGACACACAGCCTATCAAAACACCCATGGGGCTGACCATGTGTCACACACGGCCTAGACACACGGCCGTGTGTCGACCCGAGTGGACAATTATAAGGCTATTTTCCAAGCTAGTTGCCATCTTGAAACATAAACACACTTATACCAACTCAAGCAACACATAACATAGCAATAGTACACTATGAAGAATTAGTAATCATCATTCATACATTTTACATCTTACTCCATCATTTGCATGAACTTTCATCTCATAAAACTCATTATCAATAAAATATGAAACTTGGCAAATATTGGCCAATTTCCAATGGCCATTTACAAAATGAATGTATAACATGAGTAACTAACACTTTGGCTTCCAAATATTACATAACACAAAATGACCAAGTTCCTATACATGCCATACTCAAAATAAGTCAACTTTACTATACCAAAAGAATGTTTGATAGTGTGATCCGAGCTCCGACGTTCTACGATCCCTGAGCTAGCTTGGCGATACTACAAGGAAAAGGGAAAAGAAAGGGGTAAGCATATAGCTTAGTAAGTTTGAATGAATTAATATAGCAACATAAGTACTCATGGTAAAATCCATCATAGAACAAGAGCAACACAAGTTCTCAAGTGCTTAGGCATACTTATACTCATTTTTACCATCACACATCACATTATGGTTTCATAACTTGCATTTTACTCATGGTACCTGTATCACTTAGTCACATAATTTAGCACTTGTGCTAACTTGAACATAAACTTAAATCATCAACATCCTTAACATAAATGGAACTCATTATCATCCTTATATAATTTAGCTTTATATCATCTTTGTATACTTAGCTCTTTTGCCCGTTGAACTACTCGGAATATCAGAGGATACTTAATCTCATCATATATGTATCACGATGCCAATGTCATATCCCAGATATGGTCTTATATGGGATCACCTCTTGATGTTGATGCCATATCCCAGATATGGTCTTATATGGGATCACCTCTTGATGTCGATGCCATATCCCAGACATGGTCTTACACAGGATCTCTTAGCTCGATGTCAATGCCATATCCTAGACATGGTCTTATACAAGATCATACATAGATGTCGATGCCATGTCCCAGACATGGTCTTACACGAGATCTTCCTTTGGTGCCGAAGCCACCCAAACATGGTCTTACACGAGACCTTTATTCGATGCCGATGCCATGTCCCAGACATGGTCTTATACGGGATTTACGTTCGGTGCCGATGCCATATCCCAGATATAGTCTTATACGGGATCTACATTTGGTGTTGATGCCATGTCCCAAAAATGGTCTTATATGGGACCGTTCTTATATCATGTCGTGACATAAGCATCCTCGTTATTTTAAAATTTCAACCGGGACTTCACTTAGCATAATCTCATCATTTTCTCATTAAGACATCATCAATGAATTTCATGGAAATGATATGCATTTCTCAAAATAATAAGTAATTTAAACATAATAACATATGCAACCTTAATTTCACACAAACTTACCTCGATACTCAAAATGTGTATGGATGTTCGATTTAATCTAACACTTTGTCCTTGCCTCGGTTTTGGTCTGGCTTCGTGTTTCTTGATCTATAATAACAATTTCACTCGTTTAATACTCACATTGACTAAATTGACTCATAATTCGTACTTTGGAAAAATTACAATTTTGCCCCTAAACTTTCACATAATTACACTTTTACCCCTAGGCTCGTAAAATGATTTTCATTCAACTTTCTTGTATTTCAAGCCTAGATGAATCATTTTCTTAACTACAACAGTCCTAAATTTCCACTATTTCACTCATGTATGACTATTTTTATAACTTTTACAATTTGGTCCTTTTATGCATTTTTCATGAAAATCACTTAGAAAAAGATGTTTATCATACATCAAACTTTCATATTCTTCCAATAAACATCAAAATACATGCATGTCATACATGGGTAAATTTTTGAACATGAACCCTAACCTAAAATATAGCTAGAAATAGCTAAATCAAGTTACGAGGATCTCAAAAATACGAAGAACATTAAAACCGGGACTAGGATGCACTTACTATCAAGCTTAGAAGTTGAAGAAACCCTAGCTATGGCTCCTTGCAAATTTTGGCACTTAGAGGAAGAAGATGGACAATATTTTGACTTATTTTTCCCTTTTTAATTCATTAATTAACCAAATGACTAAAATGCCTTTAAGGCCCTTTCTTGAGATTTTTCCTTCCTATGTCCATTTTTGTCCATCTTAACGTATAATGGTCTAATTGCTAAATAAGGACTTCTAATAATTTTTATAATGCTATTTCATACTTAAATCTTCTAGAATCTCATATTTTCTAATCTTTGCAATTTAGTCCTAATGGACAATTTAATTACTAATTAATAAAATTTCTTCATGAGATTTTCACACAATCATGCAAACACATCGTAGGCCTTATAAAAATCATCAAACACATATTTCTACTTCGGATTTGTGGTCTCGCACCACTATTCCACTAGGCCCTAAATCGGGCTGTTACATAATGATGATTTGGTTGTAAACCTACTCATTTTTGCATGCATTTGCCAATGTCATTATGATATGGCCTATGATTATTGATAGTTGAATGATGATGTGTTGCATGTGATTATGGATGTTTGATGATGGTGAAGCACTTAGTTATGCCATGTTAAGTGCTTTGAAGTTATATATATATATATATTTGGACTGGTGTGGTTTTGATGTTGTATAGGTTGGTGCAAGTATGGGTGGCAAAAAGGCTTGGTAAATAGCCTTATTTTATCCACACGGGTAGACACACGAGCGTGTTTCTAGGCCGTGTGTGACACACGGCTTGCCCCATAGGCGTGTGTTATGGTCGTGTGTCCCTTGCACCCTATTTAATGCAAAAAAGAATGCCCAGTAGTAAACACACGGGCATGAGACGCGACCATGTGTCACGGCCGTGTGAGAGACACGGCCATAGGACATGGGCATGTTCCCAGGCCGTGTGAAGTCTACACTTAATTTTTGGAATTTAATTCGCCACACGGCCTAAGGACACGGACGTGTGCCTTGGCCATGTGACCTCACTTTGATGATGATTTCATAAACATAATGTCCCCTATTTTGGACACGGCCTGAAGCAGGGGCGTGTGATATGCCACACAGGCTTGTCCCTTCACCCACACGGGAGTGTGGACCTTTTACATGAAAAAGTTTTCCAAGTTTCCCTAAAGTTTACAAAGTTCTTGGTTTAGTCCCGAACCACTCCTAGTGTATGTTTTGAGCCTCATAGGCCCATAATAGGGACAATATAAATGTGAATGCAAAGTTTTAAATTTTTTATGGAAATTCATGTCTCGGTTTTGTATGAATACTTGTGTTTAAATCCGATAATGCCTCCTACCTTGTTCCAACATTGAATACGGGTAAGGGGTGTTATAGTAAATCATACATCATTAATGCGTTTAAAACATAAATATAAAAATGCATTATTTACATACGAACTTACCTCAGTACAAAAATAGTAGAAATGGGACCTAATCGTCAAACACTTTGTTTTCCCCCGATCTAGGTTCGAACCTCGTTTCTCTTGATCTATAATAGCAAATTTAACTCATTTATTATTCAAATTACTCAATTTAGCCCAAAAATCATATTATGGCATAATTACATTTTTACCCTTAAACTTTTGACATTTTACACTTTGGTCCCTAGGCTCGTAAAATGAAACTTGTTCAATTTGTTTAATATGCAAGCCTAGCCGAACCATTTTCATAACTATAACAGCCCACAATTTCCATTAAAACACACTTTTACTACCTATTTTATAACTTTTACAAATAGGTCCTTTTAAGCATTTTCATAAAAAATCACTTAGTAAAAGTTGTTTATCTAACACCAAACATTCATTTTCTACCATTAGACATCAAAATACACAAATTTCTAACATGGGTCAAACCCTAGACCTTGATTATTCCTTAAATTCAAGGTAGAAATAGATAGATCAAGTTACAAGGATCTCAAAAACATGAAAATCATTAAAAACGGGGCTAGAACGGACTTACAATCGAGCTTGGAAGCTTGAAAAACCCTATCTATGTTTCCATCTTGCAAATTTCGACCAAGGGGTTGAAGATGAGCAAAAATTGGCTTTTAATTTGATAATTAATTCATTTAATTAGCCAAATGACCAAAATGCCCCTAACTTAAAACATGAAAATTATCTTACTCCATGTCCATTTTTGTCCAATAACTTAACCAGTGGTCTAATTACCATCTAAGAACCTTCAATTTAAAATTTCATAGCAATTAGACACTTCTAGCATGTAGAACTCAACTTTTGCACTTTTTCTAATTTAGTCCTTTTGTCAAAATTGAGTGCCCAAACGTCAAAATTTTCGAACGAAATTTTCACGAAATAATTTTGTGAAACTGTAGACCATAAAAATATAATAAAAATGAACTGTACTATGTCAGATTTGTGGTCCCGAAACCACTGTTTTGACTAGGCCCAAAATCAGGCTATTACAGAGTTGGTTCTGGAATCGTTTCTATAAGGTTTTGTATATTTCCCGAAAGTTCTACGAGTATTTTTTTGCTTCAAGGTTTGAAGTCATTCATATAACTTTCTTCAAGGAAAGTAGCATGAGTTGACACTATAACAGTTTGCTCTTTCGATTATAAAACAAACTTAAAAAAACATAAGTCCTAAAAACCTTAAAAACCAAAAATCCTAAAATATCAAAAATTGTAAAAACCCAAAAACCTTAAAACACCTAAATCCTAAATCCCAAAACACCAAACCTTAAAACTACCCAAACCTTAAAAATCCTAACTTTTAAATAACCTAACCTTAAAACCTCTAAAGAAAAAAAATAGCCATGGAGAGAGAAAGGAAAAGCGCGTTCTGGATGCACTTTCCTACCTACTCAGAGGAAAATGCGTTCAATTGGACGCGCTTTCCTCCCAACTGTATAGAAAATGTATCCATCTAGACAGGTTTTCATACTCTCCCCATATCGACCTATTTCCCTAATTTTCAAACAAATCGACCTATTTTTTTTTAAAAAAAAAAAATCAACATTTTCGGCCAATTTAGCCTAGATTTCATACTTTATACTAAAAAAAATCATCTAAAAATAATTTTCATAATAATATTATTAATATTATTAAGATAATAAATTTAATTAATTAATTAAACAATTTTAATCCTCCGGGCAACAATTCTAGTTTAATTCTCATAGATGATGTATTATATATGAAGTAGATGATATAAGTAGGGTGGTGAAACGTAGGGGTGAGCATTCGATCGAATCGAATCAAAAAATTTCGAGTTAATCGAATTTTCGAATCATATTTTATCATCCTAACTTAATTTGAAATTTTTTCGAATCGAATTGAGTGAGACGAAATTCGAATCGAATCGAATCGAATCGAATATATTTGTTCGAATTAAATATTAAAAAAATGACTTTAGTGTTGTTTATTTCTAAAAATTTCACTAATACCTTATTTTTATTTCTGTCTTGTTTTAAATTTGTATCAATAAAATGAGGAAAATATAACAATGACACACACACACTCCATCAAGAATTAATGTAGTTGGCAGTTGCCCTAGGCTGCTGTCTTTTATCAAACCTTTGAGACTTATTCTTCTAAATCTTATCTTTACACCCAAATTTTTTCAACCAAATATAAGCAATAAGGTTAGATTGTGGAATACTAGGACTAGAAATATTATATAAGTAGAGTAGTAGCCCAATATTCACTGTTTAGGTTTATTGAAATTAATAACACTTCCATTTTGCATTAAATCAAGAAACTAAAAAAATAAACAAAGAATCTAGTTCTAACAATGTAAAAAATATGGAAGAACAGAGAAGAAGAATAAAACATGAGAAATTAAATCCCCAATAAAAAATTATTTTCCTCTGATTTTTTTCTTAGCGAATAAATAGAAACATAAAACAATGGCAGAAAATAAATATATCTAGAGAAAAATAATGATTTTTTACCTGTTGCTGCTACTAACCTAGAAAATAAGAATAGGGGGTGAATTCTTGACTCTTGAGGCTGTTGGGGGGTTTGATTTGGGGAAGGAAGAAGAATTGGGTTGGGAACTTGGGAGTTGGGATTTGAGAAAAAAAAATTGAATAGTGAGTCTTTGTGGGCTTGGGGGAAATGGGTAAAAGGCTAAAAGCGTAAAGTTTTTAAAAAAATAAAAAATATATAGTTTATTCGAATTATTCGAATTATTCGAATTCAAAAATTTAACTCGATTCGAACTCGAAATTCGAAACTCAAAATTCGAGTTGATTCGATTAACTTGATTAACTCAATTCGAATAATTCAAAATTCGAATTTTTTTTCAAATTTTTCGAATCGAATCGAGTTTTGCTTACCTCTAGTGAAACGTGTTATTGAGCCTTTGATTTTTATCAAGTTTTCTCTTATTCGCTAATTAGCTTTATGACTTCGGTTCCATCTTTTTCCTAAAACGTCACTTGGACGAAAAGAAAAAGCTCTCCTTTTGTCTTTTTCTTCTTAAAATAACCATCATTGTTTCATCTTATGATTATTTTATCATTTCTTCTCCAATTTCTTAAGGTGGCTTAGAAACATGTCGGCAGAAATTTAGCCACGAATTTGAAGGTGATTATATGAATTAATTGAATTTGTTGAGAATAATTCCTTTTATCTTTCTTTATACTAACAAATAGGTTGGTAATGACCGACTAACATTGAAGTGTAAATTAAGAACAACCTCATATACAAATATCATACATCGATAAATAACCACAATAAAAAAAAGAAACCTAAAAATGAAATTCAGAAATCCATCTCTGTGGCAACCAGTTGCCATCCCCCTTGAACTCTTTTACCTGGTCGTGTTCTAGCAAATTCATAGAGAGATTAGTCCATAACCCACACTTATACCTCTTGTCAACAAATTGTCAATGGTTACTTTCCATGTTTCCAGGCCTCTATTGATGTTTCAGGGAGCCCCAAGTTGAGAGTTCCCCGGTAGACATTGAAAATATTGTTGAAGGGAAGGGCGTCTCAAGTCCAAAAGTTTAACCACTGACAATTGGTATAAGAATGATCGAACATGTCAACCGAATGAAGCCCATAAAATTTGTCAGGTGAAGCTGGGGAGTCGTTCCTATACTCGTCCATTATTAGGAATTCTTCTCCGCCTTGCCCTGTTTGCTTTATATCACCTCTCTCGTTTTCAGTTTGCAAGCCCAGGCATTCCTTGTGCTGGAAACTTGGCTGCACTCCAGCTTCAGTCTCGCACTTGGTCTGTCCATATTCTGAACCACCACCACCACCCGTGCTGCTTCCATCAAGACCCTTCCCGCCCTTATGAGGTTCCTCCAGCAGTTCACTCAACTTCTGAATCTGCCATTGAAACAACAGTTATTATCATTCTCTTTATATAAACTGACACTGAAAGTGGTTATCTTGGACTTGGGGTACCTGTAAAATCAAGGAGTGTTTCTCTTTCTTCAAGGACTCGAATCTTGACTCCAAGTTGTCATAATTAGCTTTGAGTGTGTTGTAATCTTGCTCTATTTGTTTGGACTTCCATCTGGCTCTTCTGTTTTGGAACCATATAGCTACTTGGCGAGGCTGAAGCCCCAGCTCTCTCGCCAGTTGCATCTTCTTTCTCGGTTCCAGCTTCGTCTCTGATTCGAATATCGACTCGAGTAACCTGATTTGCTCATCACTAAACCTCCTCTTCTTCTTCATCTTATTCTTCTTCTTATTCCTCGGAGTTTGAGGTGCCTGTTCCGCTATTGCTTCATCTGCTGCTGGATGATACTCTCTCTCCATTATTGGATTTTTGTTTTAGGTTTTAATTATTACAGAGGGAGTGTGAATAACAACAACCCCTTGTTTTTTTTCTTCTAATTTGATGGTAAATTAATGGTTTTGGGATTAGAAATATAGCAAAGAAGGGTGGCTGGAGATATATACTTGGCTCATGATTTAGAATTACTTGAATTATGTGGTTGCTTTCAAGCGATTGAGACAAATGATTGATAGGTTCTCTTAACCAATAAAGCCAGTATCGTATGACATTCTCTTTCTTATGCCTTGTGGATATCTATGTCTTCAATCTTTTTTCCATTTGTTACTGTAATCCACATGTAACGTGATTGCTGCCTTGATCATGCTCTATTACAAGAGCAAATTTATAAATGGAAATGAATCTTTTCTTGCTTGTCCCTCTTTGCAAATTAAAATCCCTGCTTAATCAAGAAGAGGAAAAGTTCTAAAACATCTCTAACTCGACCATTCTTTGCTTGTAAAATATCTACCCTATGTCATAGGAGCAAAAGCAATGATCAGCATTACACATGGATTGTTGTGTTCAACACATGCATTTGCTGAATGGAAACTAATGTTTTTTTAAATAGATTTGTTGGTTGAATCGATTATATCACCAGTTTATTGGTCTAATCAGTTTAATTAAGAAATCATTAAAATTAAAAAAAAAAAGAATTCAGTTCAATTATGGATTCAATCGGTTCGTATAGGTTCTCGGTCTAATGAGTAAGGAAGAGATCACAACAAAAGAACAAACATTTGTTACTTAGTCTTGGTAATTTTTTGGAACAAAATCTTTGTGCTATGAATCTTGTTTCTAATATATCTTGTAGATTGGATCAGATTTGACCAGGTCAAACAATTTGTTTAAAGATTGTATCGAGATTGTATTGAAGATTTCTCTCTCTAATGTTCCTACCTTATTTTGAACTTTATTAATATATTATGTATGTTAGTTTAGCTGAAATTTTTTTAAGAATTTATTATTTTTGATCTAGTACGTTTTCAAGTCTCGAACTCTCGTATATTTAAAAGAAACCTGTATATAATTTTTTTTGAAAGTTTATAGCACTTATCTATTTACAATATATACGCTGCATCTTTATTTGATGCGGAATGCAATTACCTTCAGAGGTAGACGAAGATGAGATTTGGAATTTGGATTCTAACTGCTCCATGGGGGATGAAAGCCACGTTATTAATAAAGCGTGATTTCTTTGTTGACTTTGTTGGTATCCAAAGATCACTTTTGTAGCTGGTGAAGTTTGGGGAATTCCAAATTATTTAAAAAAAAAAATTGACCCTTTCTCCGTTTTCTTTCTATATTGGAGCTGCATGGTAGGATTCTTTTTTTTTTTTTTTTTTTTTTTTTTTTTCCACAATGAAAGCTCTAGTTCGGGGACATGATTTAGAGAGATTCAATTAAATGATAACTTTGAAAGACTAAGTGTATGTTTATCTACTTATTTATCTCTTTATTTTTTTAGTTAAAAAATAATTAATAAATTATATAACGTATTTTACTATATATTATACGTCAACTCAACAGTATTGAAAAACCCTCTTTTACTAAAGAATTTAATATTATTTATAATAATATTTTCACTTTTTATTATTTTCATATGAAATGTTTAAATAAAATAAATAAAATTGTAATATCTAAACATTAAACGGAAGCCTAAAAAATATTTAACAATAAACACTATATCATTTCACCTATAACTTAATTATCAATTCTTTTATAAATATAATTTTAATACTTTTTTCACTCATATTATGAGTGTAACAACATTTGTTATTATATTTAAGTTTTCGGTTGAACATGTGTCATGAGTCAATTTGCCATCAACTTAACTAATAAATAATTATTTTTTTATAAAATAATAAATATTATTACAAGGCCATTTTTATCATTTTATATAAATTGATTTAAACCCATAATAAATTTAAAAAATACTAATAGGTAATAGGGTTTAAATTTGGCGAAAGTACCCAGCGATCTTTGCATTATCAATAAAGGAGCAAACAAGCTTCTCCACTAGAAAAAAAAGCAATTAAGTCTCTTCATTTTAAAATGTAAGCAAATTGATAAAATTGTTAACATTTATAACAAAAACCACCCAAATGGATGACGTAGCAGATGACTTTTCAATCTATGATGACATGTCACTAATGGTGTTGATTGGCATTTATAGAATACTAATATTTAAATATTATTGGAATATTTTTAAATATTTATAGTGCTTCAATAACTATAAATGATAAAGAGATGTATCACTTGATTTTTGACAAAAAAGTATAACTATTCAAACAGTATTATTTGAATAGTTATGTTTAATCAAGAGATATTACATGAATAATTATGTGTCTTTTAGATATGTGATTATTCAGAGAACACACCTATTGAAAGATATTGTTTTTATAAAGAGACATGAAAATTCCTATAAATAGAAGTGAAATTTCATTTGGAAAACATACCATAAATCCTCAAAAGTTCTTTCTATCGTTCCTCCATATTTGATGTGTCACGAAACTAACTAAAAATTTGACTAAGGCAAGTGCACCTATCAATTAATAATATAGCTACGGTGAGTAAATATACCATTCCCACAAAGACTAAAAGTACTAGTAATTATCATATTTCTATTATTTGAATTGAATACTTTGAGTGATTGATTAAAACTAAAATTAACTAAATTAATTACTAACGAACACGATAAAGAATAAATCACAAAAATAATCGATTAACAACCAAGAAGCAAACCAATACCCAGGAAAGAATTCACCTAGATTTCACCTGTCACTATCAATCTAAATTACGTAATTTCTTTACTTAGCACCTTGAACCATAGAAATCCTTAAATTATGCTAATATCTCTTTCGAGCATAAGAGCAACTGACTCTATGTTGATAAATTGAAATTTCTTTCTAATAAAACCCATATTATCTCATTAACTCGTGCTATGGATTCCCCTACTAGATTTGACTCTAATCCGGTAGATTTATGTTGTCCTATTTGTAGGATTGCATGCAATTCTATTCAATTACGCAAAATCTAATTTGAAACAAGGTCTATTCAACCATTGATTTAAGCACATCGAACATGGATTAATAATCTAGAAATATCAAACCAAGAATTAAGCACACATAATTGAGAACAAGAAACTAAGAATTTCTTGCGTAAAATAAAAATCAAATGACAGAATCCATATATTTAGAAAATTAGTTCATGCTTGGAAATAGAAACATCCAAGATACAATATAACTGAAAGAAACAAAGAAACTTATGATAACTTCCTAAGAAATCAACTGGGAATCTTCAATCTTGACATAAATCTACTTCAAAGTCGCCTTCAATGGTGTTTTTTGAGTTGTTTTCTTGAACATTCTTTCCCGGCTCTCTCTTATTTTCTTATTTTTGTCATATATATGTCTTAGAATGCTCGAAGAATTTAAAAATCGAGATCTTTCATTGTTCAGTGTGCAATTCTGTGAAATCGACATGGCCTACCACATGTCATGTAGGTAACATGGCCATGTGGTCTAGCTTTGTGGAATTGTTCAGCCCATATGCTCCTGTAGCTTGTTTTGACGCTTCGGTTGTCGCTCATTTTGCTCCCCAAGTGCTCTATTAAGCAATAAAACATGAATTTAAAGGATTAGGAGTATAAAATTCACAATTAACTTCAAATAATCACCCAAAATCGCATTAAGAATGAGGTTAAAACTTGCTACTTTTAGCACTTATCAAATATCCTCACATTTAAGCATTTGCCTGTCTTCAAGCAAAATTATCAACCCACATTCAAGTTAACTTCCCTTAATTCATTGTTTTCATCGGTAATGTCTTAGGATAATCTAGATATAATCATGCATCAAACTAAAATGACACTAAAGAATACAAGTAATCTAAGCAAAAAAATTTAAAGGCATAAAACATAGGAATCTCCCCTATCTCAACAATTACTTGAAATTCAAACTAAACAAGAACTGACACCCCCACTAAGGTTCATTCAAAGCACTCAAAGTGTTTAAGGTTCAAGTAATATGCATTCAACGGTCAAATAAGAAATATCATTACCATAGGCTTGCTTGAAAATTAAATCTCTGCCACTATAGACCGAGATGATACAGCAATCAAGATGTCTTTACAAGGTTATAACGGGGCTAAGACTAAAGGTACAGAAAAGGTCAGAAGAGTTGGTTACAATCGAGAATCGAGTTGATAAGTTACCAAACCAAAAAAAAAAATCAGTTGCTAAATTAAAATAATTTACATCAACAAGAAATAAAGAGTGAATATGAGCTTTTATACAAAATATGAGACTAACGATTCAAGCTCAATCAATTTTTTTTTCATTTTTTTTAGAATAAAGTAAAATTCAACAATACAAATGATAAAACATAGCCAGGCAACTAACCAAATCGAATCTCAATAAAAATGGAGTCAATAATTTTTTTTTTTTTTTACAAAATTAATGTGGTTTACGGGTTAACATGAAGGGATGATAAGTAAAAAAAATGTGTTAGGATCAACGAGGTTTACTAAGGGTTAATTCAACAGGTAAACTATTTAAAGGTTAAGCGGGTTAAATCATAAGTGCCTATATCATCTCAGTATATCAAATTAATAATGTGGTTTCGGAATGCATAACCGAAGCAAGTTCTAGAATAAAAAAATCAAGTTGACATTCTCACAACCAAAAATAAAACAAGCACGAAAAAAATATATGCTCTATAGGCTCAAAAGTCACAAAAAATTATGGTTTTGATGTCAAACTTGTAGACTTAAAATTTCAAGATAATGTTTTAGTTTAGGGAGACAACCTAAAATAATCATTCCTGAAAAATGGCTTATCATGCTTGACTCTTTCGTGTCTTAAAGTATAAATCACACAATGCATAAAAATCTACAAATTAATCCCAAACAAACATCACCCATGGAGCCCTCAAGTTTGGCAACCTTGCCTTCCAAAATTGATAGCATATCCCTCGAGCTGCTAGCTTTCTTGCCTCACCACGGGTCTCTATAGGCTCAACCTGCTCGTTTACTATTTTCATCATCTCAACTGGCGCCCTTGAAAACTTAGCTCGAATACCAATTGTTACAGGGCAAGAACTTAAGTCTAGCAAACAACACGACCTTAGACGATTTCTTTGCTTCAAATCCGCCTAAGTCAACATAACTTTCAAAAGATGAGAATTCTTATGACATTCTCTAAGGCACCGGAATATAGTGGAAGTAACTCAAAGGGAAAGAGCAATGAAAGAACTGAAATGGCACAAGAAAGCAATGCACACAAGGTGTTTGAGTAAATACTCTCAAATATATTCTTTTACTATTAATGGGATGATTACAAATGAGGGGGAAGACCTTTATTTATAGTTGAGCTCCCCTATATCCAACGATACAGATTGAATTATATCAACGCTATGATTAGTGTCTATCTACAAGATGAGAGTCCTAATGGATTTAAACTCTATACATATTTATCTCTTAGGATTTACAATAATTATTTTGGTAACTCTAATGTTACTAAAGTGTTTCACTAGGCTACAAATGCTTCAAGTAGATGGACTTCTCCATGTGTTCCATGAATTAGGCTAGTTCAAGTGAGTCAAATGAGCCCCATTTAATCAATTGACCTCTAGGGACGCTTTGTGTGCATTTTTCATGGGCTTTGATCCGTGGATTGTGACATATTCATGTTAGCAATCAATTAATTTTTAAAAATTAAAAAATATTTTTTATTTTTTATTTTTTTATTTTTTAAAATTTAAAAAATAATTAATTGCTAACATGGCATCTGCATGTATGCTGTATCAGGAAAGTTCAACAAACATTAATTTTCCTAATAATTTTAGGGTGATTTAACAAACAACGTAAGTTTAAGGGCCAAAAGAGACGAATAATTAAAATAAGAGTTGAAATATAAAAAAAAATTTAAGTTGGGAGGGAAAAAAATATTATGCTTAAATATATATTTGCATATTTTTTAAAATATAACGAACCGATTTCGGCCCTCTCGATTTTGCTGTAGTAACCAAAAGATCGGGGCGTATACAACGGACGGGGTAGTTATATATATTTGTCCAAGCGTTGAAGGTTGATAGATACTATATCTAATAATTATCTATTAGTCTACTTTTGGATTTCTTGCATTCTTTAATATTTTCTAAACTCCCACATTCATTGTTCCCTGCTACAGTTGATACCAATATTGGCCAAAATAAAATGCTTTTCAGATTATGTATCAATTGGACACCCTCGGTTTGGTATCAATATTCATGCAAATTTTTAACTTTGCCACCCAATCCATATCACGAGATACATGCATCTTAATATATCACAAGAGATGCGATTTACATGATCTAAATCCTAGATGGTTTGCCAGCATTTTGTTAAATATTAAAACTATGTACTTAAAAATTTTCCTTAATTTGGTTATAATATGATAGAACAGCTAACATGCACCGCACGTCGCTTCAGCTGGTGTCGTTGAAGAGATCAATATTCTTCTAAAAAGGAATGACTGCATTTCTTTTAAATTTCCTGGTGCAAGGACTTAATTCATTAATATCGGATCTAACGTCAATGTCAATTTACCTGTTGAAGATAAGACACGGATCTATTGGAACCTCAGGTATTCAACCCATTTCAGAACCTTTTTCCACAAGCTAATTAAACAGCAATAGCGATAAAAGCTTTCGCCATCTCACTTTATATCTAGCTTTGACTAATTACCAAGATAAAGGGTATTTAATATGTTTAATTGTTCATGATGTTAATATCATGGTTGAGCTGTGCCCCTGGGAAACATGATGAGGATCCAAAACATATGTTTGGTTATTCTCAGAAACAAAGCAAGTTGGCTTTTATTTTTACACCCAATAATAGCTGTTGGCCAACAAAGTTATCTTCTCATCCTTCAATAATCCATCAATTTGGTTTCTAGATAGCATTCCAATTTGCTATTTGTCACTTTCCAAACTAAAGCACAAGGCCCTTGAATTTAACACGTATTCCAGTAGCCGTCAACACTATATTCCCAATTTCGTCTTCTTTTTTCTTTTTAAATTTACGTGACTCTAAACGAAGGCGGACGTGTGGAGGGTTCATGCATAGTTGTTGAAGAGATAAGAATAAGTTTCAATCTCTTGTTTCATGTCTGCTTCACAGTAGAGGTGGGCTATAGCTTTTCTTCTTCTCTTTGATAAAGGGTAGGTTTTATGCCACATCAGTATTTTTATCTTAAATTTCAACATTTTATCCTGAATTTAAGGATTTTAATTTTAATTTGATTTTTTTAGGATAAAAATGCTGAAATTCAGGATAAAAATGTTGATGTGGCATAAATATATTGGAAAGGGATACAGATGACGTGGCGTCACTGTTTCATTCAATCCTTTCTCTTAAAGATTGTATAAGAAGTGAGTCCAAAATTAGCGTAATCTCAAGATTTAAACACAAATCTTTGGTTAAAATGTGCCTATACTTCCTATATTTTTCAAAATTAAGAATTTAATTATTGTACCTAAAATTTTTTAAAATTTTAATTTATTTACTTTTTCAGATTTCAAAATTCATATTTAACTATTAATACTATTAATTTCTATAATTTTTTTTAAACTATATGATTACCAAGTGAGTAATTTTTTTTCAAAATGTCACACCAATAAATTTATTAGAAAAAAAATAATGCTAGCAGTTGAATCTATATTTTAAAATTTAAAAAGTAGATAGACTAAAATCTTAAAAATACAAGTGTAAGACTAAATTCTTAATTTTCAAAAAATACAAAAACTACATGCACATTCTCACTCAAATCCTTTATATTTCATCAATAATTCAATTTGTTCTAAATAATTGTAAATTAAAATTCGAAACACTAATCTTAATTTTATCTATCCGCTATAGCTGAGATGGGTAAGCTATGTAAATAAACGTTCATACTGTTTTTTTTTTTTTCTCCATCCTGCTCTCCCTGGAGCCTTTTTTATTAAAAGCTTCCGCTAAATCACCCAGGCCTTTACATCCTTGAAGATTTCTTGAATATCTAAAATCAATCTGAATTTTGGGTTGAGCTGAATTAGATAATACAATTTAAAAAAAAAAAACAATCAATATATTTGAAATTCAATTCTTATAATAATTCCTTTGTATACAAATGATCTACCAATAATAATTACATGATTTACTATAGTTTAATTAGAAGGTGGAAATTCATTTTCTTCTGCTGTGCATAAGTTCCGGAAGATGCGTGCCAAGGAACACCATAATATCCATTGTTTCTGAAAACGACGCTTTGATTTGTCATTGAACGGCCGTCCATGTCCCATTTGTTCCCAATGTGTCAAACCTATTCTTATATTTATCTCAATTCTATAATATTTATTAATTCGATTGAATTCAATAACATTCGAAGGCTATTCAAGATATTTTCACAAAATCCTTGAACTCTCCTCTAATTATGCGGATCATCAACTCCTATGAAAATTGGACAATAATTACTATAGCATATTCCTAGAGAGGAATAAGAATTCTGACTGCATAATCAGAATGATTTTTAATAAACAGCAGGGTTTGGTATTATTTGAAACTACTTCTAAGAAGATTTCATATGTTTTACGTTGATGTATTATTTTTGTTTTCTTTAAAAAAAAATAATAATTTGAATCTCAAAATTGATCCAAACAATTTACATCAAATAACTGTACTTTAAATTAAGCATAATTTTATTGTAAATTGTTAATTTAATTAAAATAAAAATATGGATTACTAATATTTTTCAATTTTATCACTGGCAAGATAAGTATATGAAAATTTTCAAATTGAAAAAAAAAAAAAAAAACACCTCGGTGTTATTATATATTGTGTTAAAGTATTAATAGTTAAAAATTTAATCTTAATTAATTTATTATAAATTAATTTTTTGAAAGACTTTACAAATACGAATAATATATAAATCTATAATTGTTACGAATAATATATTCTCTATTTTTTTCTTTTAAAATCTTTCAAAGCCGTCCCCCAAATTCAATTCCTCTTTCATCTTAAACTTTCACTCTTACAACTTCATCTTCAGGATGTTAAAAGATTCACTCTCATAATGAATCATGGTGACGACGATGATGTTAAAGATCTTCAGGTATATTTTACTATATTTTATTTATTATATTATGTTTATTATAATTGGAGACTAATCATGAAAACATGAATAGATAGATTTTGATTTGAAACACACGCATGTTTGCGATGTGATTATGAAATAAAAATTTTTTTTTGGGACGTTTATAAGTTTGTCCTAGTAAATTTATTGCATTCCTTGAAGTGAATGCAAAAGAAAATATAAATCAATATTATTCCAGTATTTGGTAGTACAAAATTAGTCGAAAGCTCCAGAAGAGCTAATATATTAATAAATTGTGATGGTTAATCCATTGGTTTTAAAATATATTTATAATGGATCTTATATTGAGATTGTGAATGAGGAAAATATTATATTTCATATGAATCACTATTACTATAAATATCTATTTTGAAAAGATGAAAAAGAGATGATTGAATTATTAATTTATATTTATTTTATAATCTTTGTAATCTTCTTTTGTCATCATCCCCATTAAGGGATTGAAAGCAAAATATTTGACTATGAAATATCTATTTATGAGAAATGAAATATGATAATTTTATCTAAAACTCGTTATGGTTGGATGTACCTGAAGTTGCAAATTTCTTTTTAGATATTTGAAGATTTTGACATATTCCTTGAAGCGAATATTACACATAATTGTTTGGAAATTATATTTATTTTGTTGATTTAGTGGCATTATAATCTTCACATTGATTTAGACATTTCCAGTAGTAAATGCCACAATAGCACTTATTTGTGGATACAAAGTAAAAGGAATGTTAGTAAAATTATTAATTTGTTACAATTTAGTACAACTGAAACACATGTTAAAGTAAACTAGAAGTTTACTGATACAAATACATTTACTATTTGGAGTGACCAATTAAACCATCCTGGATCATATATGATGCGAAAATTAATTAAAAAAAATTTATATGGACATTTATTAAAGAACCAGAAGATTCTTTAAGTTAAAAGAACTCTCATATGTTGCTTGTTCTCAATGAAAATTGATTATTAGAAACTCACTAGCTAAAGTTGAGATTTAATGTCTTACATTTCTGAAACGAATATGGGTCCATTCATCCACCATGTGGATGATTTTGTTATTATATGATTTTGGTAGATGCATCTACAAAATAATCACATATGTGTTACCAATTTGCAACCTGTCATTTGCAAGATTGCTTGTTTAAATAATTAATTTCAAGTCATGCAATTAAGACAATTCATCTTGCTAATACTGATGAGTTTATATCACAATATTTTATTGATTGAGCTTGAAAAACTTTTGTAAAAGTTTGCGCATAATGGTTTAGAGAAATTATTAATTAAACACCTCTAATTAATATCCAAACCATTACTTATGAAAACTAAACTTCTTATTTCAACATGAGATTATGTTGATTTACATGTTGTATGCATCAAGCCAATAAGTTATAAATACTCTCCATTACAATTGGTTTTTGATCAAGAGCTAAATATTTCTCATCTTTGAATTTTTTGTATGTCCGTATATGTTCCAATTGCTCCACCACAACGCACACAGATGAGTGAATCCTCAAAGAAAGTTAGGAATATATATTACTTACAAGTTTCTTTGTATTATTAGATGTTTTGAATGTATTAAAGATTCGATTATGACATGATTTTTTATTACAATTTTGATTCGATAGTTTTCCCTACATTAGGGGGAGAGAAATAATAACTTGTAAAGAGTTAGGGTGAGAGTAATTTGAACCAAAAGTTTAATAAGGATAACTCATTACAAGTTAACTATTAGATGTATTTACAAACTTAATGAGAATAACCAAGTGTTATATACCATCTAACATTTTAATTGAATCAAAGCCCCAATAGGACAATCAGTTAGAATAAATAATAGATTGATCGATTCCAAAGATAAAAATTCTTCTAGATGACCATAAAGTGGGGGCGGGTGCTCCAAAAGAGACCCAAGACATAACTAATAAGTAAAACTCCAGAAAAGATTCAGGTACCTGAAACTGAATTTTAAAATAATGAAAATAAGAGATCTCGATAAGTTACGAGAAAATGTGGAACCAAATAATAAAAGTGGTCAACAATAATTTTGCATGCAATATTATTATTGGAATAATGAAAAAAAAGGAATATCTTGAATAAATCTATTGAGAAATATAGATATGAAATAAATTGATCAAAATAAAAAGACGCAACTCAAGTACAATTAAATTCATGGAGTTTTTGGACCAGTAGTCCAAATCTCTAAAGGTATAAAGCCAGTGAGGGTGCAATTGAAGTAGTTTTGCAAAAGCGGAATAGAAAAATAAAGTTTTTCGCTAAGTCCTGGCATTGATTATGAAAAGATATAATATTCTTTTGTAGTGGATGCAATAACCATTAGATATATTATTAAATTGACAATTTATAAAAGATTTAACTTGCGTCTAATGGTTATTGTTACAACCTTTTATGAATCACTATATAGTAAAGTTTATATTAAAATCCTTTAAAGATTTAGGATGCCAGAAGCATATTGAAATTCTCGAGAAATTGTTCATTTATATGAATTGAAATAATTTGAACATATGTGGTAAATTTGACTTAGTGAATAGTAGTTGAAGGAGGATTATAAAATGATCCAAAATACCTATTTATATTTTTATAGAAGGATCATGATTAAAGTTTGTTATGATTATTGTTGAAACTCCTGAAGAGATCAAAATATATTTCCCCAAAATTTTCCCTCACTCATGATTTTCAAAAGAATGGTGATATAAATGCTTAACAATACATTCAAATAGTCATTTGAAAAACTAGTATTCAAGATTGAATACGTAGAATATGAGAAAGTATGTGATGTTTTCATGAGGGGGAGTAAATACGCGTTGTACTCTTTTTCCCTTACCTGAGGTTTTGTCCCATTGAGTTTTCCTGGTAAGGTTTTTAATGGCATATTATGTGTATTATAGATCGTGTACTCTTTTTCCTTCATTAGGTTTTTATCCCACAGGGTTTTTCCTAATAAGGTTTTAATGAGGCACATTATCTACCAATGGACATCCAATGGGGAGTGTTATGAATATCTTATTAAGTGGATGTCCATCATGATCAATATAAAGTTTTGGTGTACTTTAAATTCTAATAGTTATTAGAATTAGATCTCTACTTCTTTTATACTTCGTATGCCTATAAATAGAGACTCTGATGAAGCATTGTAATCATCCATTTTGATCAATAAAGTGCATCCTCTATTGCTTTCATGTTTTCTTTGTTCTTTATTCTCTCTATCTCTCTTTATTTTATAACAATAATAAATTTGAGAGAAATCTATAGTGTTAAATATGATAAAACTCCACCTTAAAATTCTTGTAACCTCATTCCTTGTAATTTATTATCTTTGTTTAAATCCTTGATTGTGAAATAGTAACTTTATTGTTTTTTATTAAATTTGTTACGTTATTATCTTAATAAGCTTAAATAATTGTTCCATACCTAAATGATATTTGTTTGACAACTACAAAGTTAATTGTTGATTGAGTATTAATTCAATTGGCATGAGTATTATTGTCATTGCAAGAGAACATGGATTCGAGTGCGCGGAAGCACATTATCCTTTTATTTATGGGTTGGGAAGGGACTATGGGTAGTTCTAAGTATTGTGTAAAAAAGAACATATATGATCAGAATCTATAAAGTTAGTTACCATCATCTTTTTTTCCCATCTAACAATTTTCTCTTTCTTCTTCTCATTCACTTCATCTGCCCTTTTCTCTTTTTAGTTTACATATCTATTTTGTGGGTATCTTTGTTGTCTTCACAACTGGATAGATAACAGTGTCTTCGTCCTTGAAACTCCATCGGCCAATACTAGTTTCTCTTGGAAAGTGGGTGCTTTTCATCAGCGTCTTAACCTATTTCTATTTTGAGAGTATTTTAGAATAATAAATGATTTAATGAGTCGGTTTGAACTTGTGTTGTCTTAAGTTTTATATTTTTGTGTTTGTTTTCCATTGTTTAATAAGTCTTCGATTTTAGAAGTTTTTTCCTTCTCTTGTAGCACGTTTTTTTAGTCTTGCTTTAGCAAGTGATTTTAGGGATGGTTTTGTCGTCAACCTCTCCAGTTTGGTGGATGCTCGATTGTTTTGTTGATTTTTGCCTGCTGCTTTAGACCATCCAAGGGAGATTTGCTTATCGTATTAAGTACTTGCAATTACTCCAGATATGTCGTGCTTGAGTTGTAGTAGAGCCAATTTTCAATGTGCCATAATTTTCTATTGATGTTGAGGCTGAAGCATTTGTTGTGTTGATAGAGCTTGTCCTTTGCCACCTACGATGGATGTTTTTTTGTTGTTTTTTTCCCGATTTGTATGATCCAATTCAAATATATAATACTCTCTTATATAAATAATAAAATATTATGATAATTTATAATAGAATATAAATAAAGTCATTATTGTATACCCTCAAATAAAGTTAGAATCTGAGTTTAATCTTAAAAATAAAGAAGAAGTTGGTAGAGGAGGGATAGGTTTTTTATGAGTTTGGCTCTAGTCCATTACTTTCTCATCTATTTATATCTAATACATGTTTAATCACCATTCACAAGTTGATTTTCATATTTAATAGATGGATTCTACATAGGTCTTACACATTTGAATGGTGATGGTCTTTGTATTGAATATTAATGGGTGAAAAAGTAATAGAGGCTCATTTTTTATCACCCCGATTTGATATAGTTTTATGCCTTCCGTCCCAATATTTATTTCAATTAAAATTTTGGTACCCATATCTAACCTAAAAAAAGTAAAAAGTTTCTGAATCCTATTTGACTTGCCACTAAATATTAAATAATTTCTTATTTTATATTGACTTTTACAATAATGAAAATAATAAAATCTTATAATAATTAAAAGTACTTAATTAAAATATATATTATAATAGTTAAAGTATTATAATTGTATAAAATTTTAAAAAATATATATAATTAATTGTAAAATTAAAGAAAAAAGTCGAGAAATCCAACATAACTTGAACTCTAAAGTTTTAATTAAAAATTGGTTGTGCTCCACTAGAAACTTCGGTCTTATTTAATAACTCACTCAAAAACTTACATCAACTGAAAATAATATTTTGAGTGATTTAATTTTTTAAATAGACTTGATAATTATAATAAAATAATAAAAAGCAATTTAAGAAATTTTTAATGAAAAAGTGTGTAAAATGACAAGTAGATAAGGAGCTACTTATCATGTTGAAAATTTTTCATTCTTTTTATTTTTTTTTTCTTTTAACATTATCCTTTTAATACTTTTTATTTAAAATTTTAAAAGTTATATTTACCAAACAATTTAACCATATTTTCATACTTTATTTTAAGAAATATACAAAAACAAATTTTATAACTTGAAATACATGTGTATAAATGATTATTTGGATTGTGATTATGAATATGGCTGAAAAATGGTATATGTATTGATATGTAAAATGAAACTGAACATTGGTACCTTATTAACTGTTCAGGGTGTGTTGGATATAATTGGCATGCCATAGGGTTGGATTGTGTATGAGTTTATGCACTTATGCGCCAAGATGCATTTCGTGTGCGAAGATGAACTTCATGTGCCAATATACACTTCATGTGTCAATATGCATTATATGTGTAGGTTTCCCTACTATGATTTATCTAATGATGCACTTTCGTGCCAGTTGCTATTCTAGTTGGACGATCTGTGTATCCGTCTGAGTCTAAGTCAAGTTAATAGGGATGATAAATGGTAAACTTGATAAATTTATTGAAATGAAATGGTATAATGATATGGAACCACTTGTATGCATATGTGAATCAAACTAAAGAAACTATGTGAATGGTTATATGTATTAGTTGAGAACGACCTCTGGGGCCAAAGTAAATGTGAATGAGTCAATAGACTCCTAAAACGGGTTTGAATGGTAAGATAAAAGGTAAACAATATGGACCACTATGGAATGTGAATGGAAAAATGTTGATGACATATAAAGATATGTAGATATATGATTGATATTGATTGCTAATAAGTGTAACGTGGCTTGTGCAAGTGTACACAGCCGTTCAAGTAATAAATAAGTAAAATGAGTTTTGTCCCCATAGGGACTGTGTATGTTAATCAACTATTTGTAAAATTATAAATCACAATTTGATATAAAAACTCAATAATTTTTGGATACTGATGATTAAATTAACTAAATCAAAGATTGATCCCTATGCAATTCTAACCTAAATGCAAATTGTCTAGATGTATGAATGAATGGCTTTAACAACAAAAACAATCAACATAAAATAGTCTAGGATAATTATATTAATCAACTCTATTCATTTTCATCATGCTTAACAATGTTCTGAACCATTCCATGGCAACCCAATCTTTCATGAGTTTGGAAACCAAATTAAGTCCTGTAACACCCCAAACCCGGTCAACACACCACGACCGAATCTGGCATGCTACAGAGTAAAACATTTTTAAAACACAAGTTGCCGAATACTTTGAGAGGAAAACTCTGTGATTGTTTAAGGTTTTAGAAATACCTGCTTAAAACGGTGTTAAAAGTTGTGTTGTTGTCATTTTAAAACTCATGTTTGGAAATCCACTTGTTGTTACCGATTTTAGAAAAACATACTATACTTGTTAAAAACTGAGTGAGTCGAACATAGTTAAGTTTAAAACCATTTGCATTTGAAGTTGTTTGCAAATTAAAGTTGTAAAACATCCAAGTTATCTTGATTATCTTGTGAATTCTGTTACCCAATGATAACGTTTGAAAACCCGACATTGAGTAAAATTTTGAAAACCATTGATTAAATCCTAATTACTTAGCAATATCAATTTGTTAACCACATGCATGAAATAATTAACATAAAATCAAGTAATTAAAACCCAAATAATAACTAGCGGCCTTATTACAAAACCCAACCCAAATTTAAAGAAAATAAATAAAATCGGGAAAATAGTTTATAGTCAAAACCCGAAACTAACATCCATGGCCACCTCGAGTCCTCCCCGGCTCCATATCCACGATCTATGCCTCATCTGCAAAATAAGGGAAAGGGGTGAGTCACAAAGACTCACTGTATAAATCCCCCAGCCCGGTAGTTCAAGCACTTACACAGATCATTAGTAAAACATGCAAATCATGCAACCCATAACCTAACCATCCGATCTCCTTTATCTACCCCGTGTGGTCAAAACTACTAGTGGTCAAAACCACTTGTGACCGAAGTCACAAATATATCGGTGTGGTCAAAACCACTGGTGACCGTAGTCACAAATCAAGTAATGGGGCCAACCCATCGTGTGGTCAAAACCACTGATGACAATCTCGTAATATATCATGTGTGGCCAACCCACTGTGGTACCAAACCACTGGGACGAGTCACAATATCCATATGTGGTCAAAACCACTGGTGACCGTAGTCACAAATATCATAAGTGTGGTCAAAACCACTGGTGGTCAAAACCACTGGGACTAGTCACAAATAATAATAATAATGTGGTCAAAACCACTGGTGACCGTAGTCCCAAATCAAGTGATGGGGCCAACCCATCTTGTGGTCAAAACCACTGGTGACAGTCCAAATAAATTATCCCCCTCCTCTCATCAATCCCATCATCATGCTCATATCATACATGTCATAATATCATGTAATCATGCAATAACACATAGCATAGCATTTAACAATAACATGATGATGCATCTCAAAAATCACATAACAGGGGACTTACCCGGAATCCAAGCTCATGCCCACAAGGCAAAACCACTAAATCCAATAGTTATAACAGTAACATAATAAGCATATTGTACTAATAAAGTGTGTAAGCGTTACACACCTGGCTATTCGTAAATCTAAGCGAATCCCGAAACTACGCAAAACCAACGAGATCCCAAACGTTTGCTCTCTCCTACAATCGGCCAACACTTGTTAGTAACCTAAAAGCCCATTCGGCTCTACTAGAAATCCCGAAGGATATGTTGCATGAAGATAACTCCTTACCTTAGTGCCGATTTGGTTTCCAACCAAATTCTGAAACTACGTGACAATCTCCCTTGCAATCAACTAGCACTAAGACACACAGATGATTAGCCTTCGGCTTCTGAAAGAATAAGAAATAGATCTTGACATGTTAAAACCTTACCTAGATCGGCAACCAGATCCTGGAGATTCACTGTATTCAACTATGCTCCTCCCTACAATCGGTTTTAACATCCCATTTAGAATCCAAAGGCCATTCGGCCATAACATAAATCCCGAAAGAGGAAAGGAGTTGTCACATCCTTACCTTAACGCAAGAAATCCCTTCGGCTTTTACAAAGATTTGACCCTAGCACCAATGATAAGAGAATCGGCAACCAAAATGAGAAAGAGTGAGACCACCAAGGAGATTCGGCTATACAAGAAATAGAGGGAAGAAAGAGATGTAGTCACCAAACTTACCACACTAAGATCTGAGATTCGGCTTTGAGAACCAAGGTAGAGATGGGTTTTGGCACTTTAAGGATGAAGAGAGAAAACACAAGGGAGAGGGATTTATGAGCAGAGTATTCAGCCAAGAAGAACACTCAATCAACTTTCGGCTTTGAAGGTGTTTGGGATGAAGAGTAAGTGCAATGGAGGAGAAAAGATTCGGCAAAGGGAGATTGAGAAGGGTTTCGGCACAAAAGGTTTTGAAAGAGAAAAAGAGAGGGTGTCGAATGGAGGATAGGGAATGTTGGTTTCGGCTTTGAACAAAAGTAGAAGAAGAAGACGTAGAAGAAGTGAACCAAAGGTAGTTTTGGCTTGTACCAAATAAGAAGAAGAGAAAGAAGTGTGTAGGGTGATTTCGGCAAGAAGCAAATTCGGCTAACAATAGAAGAACAGAAAAGAGAGGAAGATTGCTACTTGTGTTTCGGCTACACAAAGAATTGGCTTACAAGGTTTGGCCAAATGCTCAAATTGAAAAAGGGAAAAGAGAGAAAATACTTGGGGTTCGGTTTTAGCACAAACACAAGAAAAACAAAATCTATCTAAGCTAGCCGAACACCCCTTTAAACCACCATAGACATTCGGCCACACCAAGGACTCCCCAAACTGATAGCACCCCTTGCCAAAGTCCACATTTCGGCCAACTCTTCACAAATGAGTTTGAAATAATTCAAACTCCTAAATTTCCTCCCTTCCACCAGTTCAAATTCATTTGACTCCTTCAATCCTTATCCCCGAGAGTCCATCCTGAGCACTCCTCCTCTAGCTTGTGGCGTGAAAAAGAAATAGCAGCAGTGTGACATTCTGCTTTGCTCTCAACACAAGCACTCCCAACTCGCTTGTGGCGTCACTCCTCTGACACCTTAGTGGCGCCTCCCTTACCACTTTTCCACTGGTTTTCTTGTGTCTAATTCTCCCAATAAATTCTTTTAACCCCCGATTCTCTTAGCTCCTTCTCACTAAGTACCAAAACAAAAATTTTGACCATTCCTCAGGCCTAACCCGAGGTCATTCCTAGACCCCAAAACATGCCAAATTAGCATAGCAAACCAACCATCACATGCAAACACATGTAAGATGTAGAGACCCCGATTTAAGGATATTACAGTTCTACCCACTTAAAAATAATTTCGGCCTTCAAAATTACCTGGTCAGAAGAGTTGAGGGTATTACTGTCGCATCATATCCTCTGGCTCCCACGTGGCCTCCTCCGTGCCATGGTTCCACCATAATACCTTCACCAGGGGTACTGACTTCCTACGCAGAACTTTGACATCCCGATCCAAAATCTGTATCGGCTCCTCCTCAAAAGACAAATCAGGGCTCACCTCTTTCTCCTCAACTAGTACAACATGCGACGGATCCGATCGATATCGCCTAAGCAGTGAAACATGAAAGACGTCGTGAATCTGACTCAACTCTGCTGGTAACTCAAGTTGGTACGCTATCGGTTCCACTTGCTTCACTACCGTATACGGTCCGATAAACCTAGGGCTAAGCTTGCCTTTTCGCCCAAATCTCAACGATACCTTCAAAAAGACCTTATCACCCACTGCATACTCAATGTCCCAGCGCTTAAGATCGGCATAAGACTTCTGCCTGTCCGACGCTTCCTTAAGACGAGCCTGAATCACCTTAACCTTATCCTCTGTTTCTGTCACCAACTCCAGACCCAACATCTACCGTTTACCCAATTCTGTCTAACACGTCGAAGTACGACATTTCCGTCCATAAAGTCCTTCATAGGGCGCCATTTGAATACTCGCTTGATAACTATTGTTATAAGCGAACTCTGCCAATGGAAGATACTCCTCCCAACTACCACTGAAATCTAGAACACAGCCCCTTAACATGTCCTCTAGAATCTGGATTACCTCTCGGCATCAGTCGATTGCAGGATGAAAAGCCGTGCTGAAATCCAACTTCGTACCCAATGCCTGATGCAAAGCCTTCTAGAACCTCGATGTGAACCTAGGATCCTTATCTGAGATAATTGACACTGGGACACCGTGCAACCTTACTATCTCTGTCACATATAACTTGGCTAACCTCTGCAGCGAATAATCCACTCTTACCGATATGAAATGAGCTGACTTAGTCAACCGGTCCACTATCACCCAAACCAAGTCCTTCTTACTGGGCGTAAGGGGAAGCCCACTGACGAAATCCATCGTAATCCTTTCCCATTTCCACTGCGGGATCTTTATCGGCCGCAATGATCGGCGCAGAATCGATGCTCGGCTTTAACTTGGCGGCATGTCGGACACTTGCCCACAAACTCGATTACATTCGCTTAAGGCCCTCGCCACGTAATCTATTCCCTCAAATCACGATACATCTTACTGCCTCCAGGATGCATAGCGTATGGGCTGCTATGAGCTTCCTGAAGAATCAGCTGTCTCAACTCGACGTCCTTAGGCATACATACCTTCCCTTGAAAACACAGTACTCCATCACTATCCAAGTTGTAACCCTCAGATTCACCATTCTATAATTGTAACCTCCGAGCACTCAAAACCTCATCTGCCAGCTGTTTCTCCTTAACCTGATCAATCCAAGATGGCTTTACTTGCAATTCTGCCAAAAGACTCCCATCATCATAAAGACTAAGGTGAGCAAACATCGCTCGCAAGTCCACTACCACCTTACGGCTCAACGCATCAGCTACTACGTTAGCCTTACCTAGATGATACATAATCGAACAGTCGTAGTCCTTTAACAACTCGATCCACCTCCGCTGTCTCAAATTTAAATCCTTCTGAGTCAAGAGGTACTTCAGACTCTTGTGATTCATATAAATTATTAACTTTTCTCCATATAAGTAATGCCTCAAAATCTTCAAGGCAAAAACCACTACAGCCAATTCCAAGTCGTGTGTCGGATAATTACCCTTGTGAGGCCTCAGCTGTCGAGATGCATACGCTACCACTTTGTCATCTTGCATCAGCACACACCCTAAACCAATATGTGATGTATCACAATAAATCGTGAATTCCTTTCCTGCCTCAGGCTGAATCAAGACTGGAGCTTCAGTCAGAATCTTCTTCAACTTGTCAAAACTCTCTTGCTGTTTCTCAGTCCACACAAGCAGAACCCCTTTTCTCAACAGCTTAGTCAATGGCGCTGCAATCAAAGAAAAACCCTCTACGAACCTTCTGTAGTATCCTGTCAAACCCAGAAAACTTCAAATCTCTGCGACCGACTTAGGTGGTTTCTAATCCAACACTGCCTCGATCTTTCGAGGATCCACCCTAATTCCCTCAGCTGATACAACATGACCCAAGAAAGTTACCTTCTTAAGCCAGAACTCACACTTACTAAACTTGGCGTATAAGCTCGCTTTTCCTTAGAACTGCGAGAGTAACTTTGGAAGATGCGCGTCATGTTCTTCCTCAGATTTTGAGTACACCAAAATGTCGTCTATAAGCATTACGACAAACTGATCCAAGTACGGTTGAAACACCCGATTCATCATGTCCATGAATGCTGCCGGCGCATTGGTCAAACCAGAAGGCATTACCAGAAACTTATAGTGCTCATACCGAGTACAAAATACCGTCTTATGAATATCAGCCTCCTTCACTTTGGGCTAATGATGCCCCGACCTAAGGTCGATCTTAGAGAAAACCGATGCACCATTGAGTTGATCAAACAAGTCGTCAATCCTGGGCAACGGATACTTGTTCTTGATCGTCAACTTGTTTAGCTGGCGGTAGCCTATACACATCCGCATTGTACCATCCTTCTTCTTAACAAAAAGCACTGGAGCTCCCCAAGGCGATACACTCGGCCTGATGAAACCTCTGTCCAACAATTCCTAAATCTGAGCCTTCAACTCTACTAATTCTTTCGGTGCCATCCTATATGGAGCAATAGATACTGGCGCGGTTTCGGGTAACAAGTCTATACCGAACTCAACCTCGCGGTCAGGAGGTAGACCCGGAAGTTCCTCAGGAAATACATCAGCAAATTCTCCTACGGTTCGGACATTCCTCACAGCTGCATCCTTTGCTTCCAAGGCACAAACATGCACCAAAAATGCTTCACAACCCTTCCTAACCATTTTCTCAGCCTTCAGTGCAGAGACAACATTAGGTAAGTAATCTCTCCTATTACCTATCATCACCACCTCTTCACCTTCCATGGTCTTCAACACCATACGCTTAGCTGCGCAATCCAAACTAGCTTGATAATTAACTAGCCAATCCATCCCAAGAATCAGATCGAACTCCCCAAACGGCAATTCCATCAAGTCAGCCAAAAACACGACCCCTTGAAGTTCTAGGGGTACATCCCTATACAGTGTACTTACTTCTACAGAGTGACCTAGAGGGCTTATCACTGTCATCTTCCTAGAAGTAATCTCAGAGTCTAAATTCATGGTTTCCACTATGCTACTAGCAACATACCAGTGCGTCGAACCAACATCAATTAAAGCATTGTAAGGTACTCCAAAAATTAAGAACGTGCCAGTTATGACGTCCGGTGCGTCGCCCTCCTCTCGACACCTTGTAGCGTAGACCAACCTAGGCTCTCTCGCCTCTGTACCACCTGGTCCTCTGCCCGGTGCTCCACGGCCTTTACCAGAGCCGTTACCTCCTCTACTTGAACCATGGCCCCTCTGTGGCTGCTGATTATCCTTCCTAAAAAGCGTATACGATTCGATCCTCGATCTGCGGCCTAGTTGATCTCTATGGACAATCCCTAACTCGATGCCCCATCGATCCACACTCAAAGCATCCCCTATTACCAGCCCAACACTCTCCCGTGTGAGACTTTCCACACCGAGCACACCACGGCGGCCACTGAGTATTAGCAGCAGCAGGCCTAACAGCTTGATTCGGCCCACTAAATCTAACCCTTTTCTGCTGATTCCCAGAAAACCCAGATGGTCCAGAACTCCTTTTATTCCAATCCCTATCCTGATTCTGCCTTACAGACTATTTTACCCCTTCAGCAACCTTAGCTTTCTCCACTAGAATGGTAAACTCTCGTTCCTGCTGTGGGGCAATTATTATCCGCAGCTCGTCTCTCAGCCCATCCTCAAATCTGACACAGCGCTCATGCTCCGTGCCCACAATACCCCGTGCATACCGACTCAACCGAAGGAATTCCACCTCATACTCCGCTGCAGTCTTATTACCCTGTACCAGGTTCAAGAATGCCCTGCGCTGCGCATCAACATAGCTAGCTCCTATGTACTTCCTCTAATAGGCTGCTCTAAAGAATTCCCCAGTGAGGTCATCTGCCATCGCTCTATCCCTAACTGTGAGCCACCACTGATTTGACTCATCTCGCAGCAGAGATACTATGCCCTTCAGCTTTTCTTCAGCTGAAAAATCCAGGTCGTCCATGATGCGTTCTGTCACCTCCAACCAATACTCCACCGTACTAGGTGTCACACCAGACACACCTCTGAATACCTCTGCACCATTAGCCTTGAGTCGCTCGGTCACAAATTTTTGAGCTCCTGTTCCAACGCCTGCACTCGCAACCCTTTCTAGCACCCTCAGTACAGCCTGCGACACTGCATCATTACCACCTGTTTGATCCTGATATTCCGCAGCTACAGCTGGCGGCGGTGGTACCTCATTTTCCGAACCATGTGCGGACCCTACTGGTTCTGAGACTGTTATCCTACCCCTACCTCGACCACGAGTGTTACGCCCACGTCCGCATGTATTCATGTTTACCAATATATTCGAGCTGATTAAAAGTTTTATGCGTTAGACTTTTATTCCACTGTCTATTAAAGTACAGTCTTATGAGGGGTTTAGTAAGAGTTTGTTTCACGAGTTCACATCATTCTATAGTTCTAGTCTCTATAGTAGTTCCTACTACTATTAAATCATGCCATCATCATAATCATATAATCAACAAACAAAAGTTTGGGGTACTTACATGGGCGGATTGGTGCCGGAGACTCGGTGCCATGCTTTCATCACTATACTTTTCCCATAAAAGCCTTTCATAACCCTTTTAAAACATTTTTGGGCCTCGGGCCCACAGCCTAGCTATTGAAACTGGCTCTGATACCATAATTGTAACACCCTAAACCCGGTCAACACACCATGACCGAATCTGGAATGCTACGGAGTAAAACATTTTTAAAACACAAGTTGCCGAATACTTTGAGAGGAAAACTCTATGATTGTTTAAGGTTTTAGAAATACCTGCTTAAAACGGTGTTAAAAGTCGTGTTGTTGTCATTTTAAAACTCATGTTTGGAAATCCACTTATTGTTATAGATTTTAGAAAAACATACTATACTTGTTAACAACTGAGTGAGTCAAACATAGTTAAGTTTAAAACCATTTGCATTTGAAGTTGTTTGCAAATTAAAGTTGTAAAACATCCAAGTTATCTTGATTATCTTGTGAATTCTGTTACCCGATGGTAACGTTTGAAAACCCGACATTGAGTAAAATTTTGAAAACCATTGATTAAATCCCGATTACTTAGCAATATCAATTTGTTAACCACATGCATGAAATAATTAACATAAAATCAAGTAATTAAAACCCAAATAATAACTAGCGGCCTTATTACAAAATCCAACCCAAATTTAAAGAAAATAAATAAAACCGGGAAAATAGTTTATAGTCAAAACCCGAAACTAATATGCATGGCCACCTCGAGTCCTCCCCGGCTCCATATCCGCGATCTATGCCTCATCTGCAAAATATAAGGGAAAGGGGTGAGTCACCATGACTCAATGTATAAATCCCCCAGCCCGATAGTTCAAGCACTTACACAGATCATCAGTAAAACATGCAAATCATGCAACCCATAACCTAACCATCCGATCTCCTTTATCTACCCCGTGTGGTCAAAACCACTGGTGACCGAAGTCACAAAGATATCGGTGTGGTCAAAACCACTGGTGACCGTAGTCACAAATCAAGTGATGGGGCCAACCCATCGTGTTGTCAAAACCACTGATGACAATCCCGTAATATATCATGTGGGGCCAACCCACTGTGGTACCAAACCACTGGGACGAGTCACAATATCCATATGTGGTCAAAACCACTGGTGACCGTAGTCACAAATATCATAAGTGTGGTCAAAACCACTGGTGGTCAAAACCACTGGGACTAGTCACAAATAATAATAATGTGGTCAAAACCACTGGTGACCGTAGTCCCAAATCAAGTGATGGGGCCAACCCATCTTGTGGTCAAAACCACTGGTGACAGTCCAAATAAATCATCCCCTTCCTCTCATCAATCCCATCATCATGCTCATATCATACGTGTCATAATATCATGTAATCATGCAATAACGCATAGCATAGCATTTAACAATAACATGATGATGCATCTCAAAAATCCCAGAACAGGGGACTTACCCGGAATCCAAGCTCATGCCCACAAGGCAAAATCACTAAATCCAATAGTTATAACAGTAACATAATAAGCATATTGTACTAATAAAGTGTGTAAGCGTTACAGACCTGGCTATTCATAAATCTAAGCGAATCCTGAAACTACGCAAAACAAACAAGATCCCAAACGTTTGCTCCCTCCTACAATCGGCCAACACTTGTTAGTAACCCAAAAGCCCATTCGGCTCTACTAGAAATCCCGAAGGATATGTCGTATGAAGATAACTCCTTACCTTAGTGCCGATTTGGTTTCCAACCAAATCCTGAAACTACGTGACAATCTCCCTTGCAATCGGCTAGCACTAAGACACACAGATGATTAGCCTTCGGCTTCTGAAAGAATAAGAAATAGATCTTGACATGTTAAAACCTTACCTAGATTTGCAACCAGATCCCGGAGATTCACTGTATTCGGCTATGCTCCTCCCTACAATCGGTTTTAACATCCCATTTAGAGTCCAAAGGCCATTTGGCCATAACATAAATCTCGAAAGAGGAAAAGAGTTGTCGCATCCTTACCTTAACGCAAGAGATCCCTTCGGCTTTTACAAAGATTCGACCCTAGCACCAGTGATAAGAGAATCGGCAACCAAAACGAGAAAGAGGGAGACCACCAAGGAGATTCAGCTATACAAGAAATAGAGGGAAGAAAGAGATGTAGTCACCAAACTTACCACACTAAGATCTGAGATTCGGCTTTGAGAACCAAGGTAGAGATGGGTTTCGGCACTTTAAGGATGAAGAGAGAAAACGCAAGGGAGAGGGATTTATGAGCAGAGTATTCGGCCAAGAAGAACACTCAATCAACTTTCGACTTTGAAGGTGTTTGATATGAAGAGTAAGTGCAATGGAGGAGAAAAGATTTGACAAAGGGAGATTAAGAAGGGTTTCGACACAAATGGTTTTGAAAGAGAAAAAGAGAGGGTGTCGAATGGAGGATGGGGAATGTTGGTTTCGGCTTTGAACAAAAGTAGAAGAAGAAGACGTAGAATAAGTGAACCAAAGGTAGTTTCGGCTTGTACCAAATAAGAAGAAGAGAAAGAAGTGTGTAGGGTAATTTCGGCAAGAAGCAAATTTGGCTAACAATGGAAGAACCGAAAAGAGAGGAAGATGGCTACTTGTGTTTCAGCTACACAAAGAATTGGCTTACAAGGTTCGGCCAAATGCTCAAATTGAAAAAGGGAAAAGAGAGAAAATACGTGGGGTTCTGTTTTAGCACAAATGCAAGAAAAAGAAAATCTATCTAAGCTAGCCGAACACCCCCTTAAACCACCATAGACATTCGGCCACACCAAGGACTCCCCAAACTGATAGCACCCCTTGCTAAAGTCCACATTTCGGCCAACTCTTCACAAATGAGTTTAAAATAATTCAAACTCCTAAATTTTCTCCCTTCCACCAGTTCAAATTCATTTGACTCCTTCCATCTTTATCCCCGAGAGTCCATCCTGAGCACTCCTCCTCTAGCTTGTGGCGTGAAAAAGAAATAACAGGGTGTGTAATTCCTGCTGCTCGAACACAAGCACTCCCAACCTGCTTGTGGCGTCACTCCTCTGACACCTTAGTGGCGCCTCCCTTGCCACTTTTCCACTGGTTTTCTTGTGTCTAAATCTCCCAATAAATTCTTTTAACCCCCGATTCTCTTAGCTCCCTCTCACTAAGTACCAAAACAAAAATTTTGGTCATTCCTCAGGCCTAACCCGAGGTCATTCCTAGACCCCAAAACATGCCAAATTAGCACAGCAGACCAACCATCACATGCAAACACATGCAAGATGCAGAGACCCCGATTTAAGGATATTACAAGTCCTCTCGAATATTTTTCTTAGTGAAATATGCATTTTACTAATCTTATTAAACTAAGGGTTTCTTAGTATTTATGCGAGGTCACTGGGACATTTACGTTTCCAACAGTTTAATCACATAAACCTAAAACTATGAAAGATAATAGAGCTAACTAAAGATATTATGAACCTCTATTTCAGTAAGGTTTAATGATCTAAATTGAGCATTGCACTTTTTAATTATGTGTCTACTAGCCATCGTCTGGTTAGGATTGCTCAACTAATCTGAGTGCACCCAATCACGTATGAATGAGATACATCTTGATTTTAATTGAAAACATGACCGATTGAGGCACAAACATGTTAAACATGAATCAAATAAATATTATTGAATTAACATAATCATCAATACAAATAGGATTTGAAATATCATCATTGATGCCACAAACAATAAATACATAGCAAACATAAGTAAATTAAATAACAAGAGGAAAGAGTAAACTCTATTTCAGCTCAGCAACCTTTCGGATCTTTTTTAAATGACGTGTTCCTCCGTTCTGCTTGACACTCCTTTTGCTAAGGGTTTCCTAAGGTGGCTGACTAAAGAAATGTCTTGACAAAGCCTTTGTTGACTAAAGAAATGAAAGGGAGGTGGACGACCATGTAAGGGAAAAGAACAGGGAAATGGAGGAGAGAGTGAATGAGAAATGAGTGTTGAGGTATGAGGGATGATTTGAAAGGTGAAAGGTGTGTGGTATTTATAAGTGAAGGCAAGGGTAGAGTTTCCTAAAACTAGAATTCAAAATCCCTCTCTTTTCTCTCATACATGGCCGGCCACAATTTGTGGAAAAGGAGTTGACTTGGTTGCTTGTTTTTGAATTTAAAACACTGCTATTAATAGCCATAAGGTGGATGGTTTCAAAGGGCAAACTTGTGTGTGGATTTTTTTATGTTTTTCCAACTGCTGGGACCTCTAAGAAAATATCCCATAGCTTATTTTTGGCTAGCCATTTGCTTGTGCATAAAATTGGGCTTGACTCCTCCTTGTTGGACAGTTTCCCAATCTAATAATTAATTAGACAATTCCATCTTTTAGCACATCTTTTACTAGGTCAAATTAACACTTTTATGACCTAGTTTTGCATGGTTTTGTCGTCCAAATAAAGTGGATGTGTCCATGTTGATGCATCATTTATGTTAATCACATCTTCCATGGTCCTTTTGCATAGTGAAAATTCATATATTAGTATTTAACATGAAATTAATATAAAATATGTACAAAAATCATATAATTAAGCATAATTTCTATAAATTCATGTCCAATATTAATAATTAGGTAAAATTCACTTCTTTTAATAACAATTACTCAAGATTAACATATTTATTAAGTCAAAAGGTGGTAAAATATATAGAAAAATCCTATATAATTTCGAGTTTACACACCTCCAAGCTTAAACCATTGCTTATTCCAAGTAATGTTCATGCACAACACAACTTTTGCTAAGGCAATTTCACAAAATGATAAAGTAGCATCAAGTTTCGCACATAATCATGCATCAACAAAATCATGCTCAAAAATACTTTTATAAGTAGCTCAAATGCAAATATTATTTCCAAACTTTATACTAAGTACGTCATAATGTCAACATGAGTCATAGTATGCATGCATTTCTAAATCATATATAATATTTGCCAATCAATATGTTTTCCTTATCGACTAAACATAGAAATCACAAGGTTTAATTAGTGGTCTTCATATGTTGAACTTTGCAATTCCTCTCCAGTAATGTAGTCGGTATAATCATCAAATCAATAGGTATTTTATTAGGTTGTAATGGGGCTAGGCTAAAGGTAGGGATAAAGAGAAGTGAATTTTTAGGTTCAATCATCTTAACCCTAACTTTGTCTTGGATCCTTTTTATGTCTCAACCTTCGTACAATTGGATCTTTGGAACACCCCCAAACTTATTTCGAACTCATGCTTAACCTTTACTTTTTAGATTTTGAGCAAACTTTTCTTTGCTTTTTATTCTTTTGAGCAAACTTACCTCTGTTCTTTCATCACTTGTTTTTGAATCATGTGAAGAGCATATACATCTTTTGTATTTTTCCTCAAACTTTGATCACTAAGACAAATTTAGTTAAGATAGGTGCATAAAATAGGATAAAATTAAAACGATGGTAATATGGCTTATGATGTAGGTAATTTGCAATAAACAGGCCATTAAGCTCAAAATTTATGTTTCAAGGGTTAATTTAATAAGGTCAGCTTGAAAGGCTCAAACGATCCAAAGAAAGTGTGCCTATATCATATTAGATTCTTATACCTACTAGGATTTCGCCTAAAAAAAGTTACTATGTCAATTCTAAAGACTAAAAACTTCATGCCTGTCTATTTCTAAAGAAATCAAATTTTCATGGCAAATACTACATAAGTCTAAAGAACATACAAGTATTCCATCACTCAAGATAACATAAGAATAACTTAAATAAAATAAAAAATCATGCTTGTATTTGAACATACTTATGAACAAAAATTCTCTCTGAACATTTATTTATTTCAACATATTTAAGTAAAAATATTGAAACACACTTTAAAATTCATGTGAAATGCCTTACCCCCCATTTAAAAAGAAGCAATGTCCTCATTGTGAAAATAAAGTAGTGAATGAAAATTGAACACCAGGTAGGATTGTAAGAAAAGAGAGGTGAGTCATAAAGACAGTTTAAGTACCAATTCTTTTCCAATCCTAGACATGTTCATTCCCATTACCATATCACTTCACTTTTCCTAGTAAAGAGGCATAGAGCTTATTTTATTCATGCTTGATATTTTATTATGTGAAAACAGAAAAAATTCTAACTACGAAATAAAAATAAACACCTAAAAAGAAATAAAAACTAAAGACAAGAAACTCCCCCCTTTTATTTATTTACCTTATCCTCCATGTCTTCCTCCTTTGATGTTTCATCTTCGCTTGCATTCTTATCTTCCTTCCATAACTCGAAGATATAATCTGGGAACTCAGGAACAAAATTGTTAGAGATATTTTTAAAAGTATTTCTTACAGAATTATTTCTAATCTTCGCATATTTCCAAGCCTGTTGTTGGTTATGTATAAATTTTATCATACCCATCAGAATCGACAATTTTTATTTCTGCACAGTATTTGAAGAAGTGGACATTAGAATAGTCAACTCCGAATTAACATTTGGTTCAACTGGCTCATCAGCATCTGACTCCTCTCTTGGTTCAGAAACTTCTGGTTCCTTTATCGATTCTGGATTGTTTGGTTCTTCCTTAGATTTTGCTTCTTCTGTCTCATCAACTAAGTCAGCTTCTGAATCAAATCTGTTTAGTGACTCATCAGTTTTTGGTTTTGTTGGTTCACTTGGTTTAGTTGGGTTTAGTTCATGGACATTCTCCACTAACCTTTCAAGATCATGGGTTGTGATGCAACCTTGAACATACGGGCCCTTCAAGTTTGCTTTTGTTTTAACCTAAGCCCTTAAGCAAAGTGAAGTTATCAATGATGGAAAGTAAGCACTTCTAGTCTTCTTTCTAGCATAATCATGGATTTCCTTGAGAATGATCTTCCCAACATTGATAGATCTTTCTGCCATAATTGCATACAGCAAAAGTATTCACTCCATCAAGTTGGTGGGACTGTGTGAGATAGGCATGAAACTATATCGAACAAAGTAGAACCATACCTTAGCTAACGGTTTTAGATATTCCCTTCGACAAGAATGACTACCATACTTTCTTATAATCCATTGAAATCCCATATTTGTCACAACATTAAGCACTTGCTAAAGAAAATCTCAATTTATATTTGTCATCATGGAAAAGTACTCATCTTCAACTTCAGGCAGCTTAAACAAATCATTAGTGGACTTATAAGTTAGGGATACCTTTTTCATGTAAATAAGAACTTCAGTAGCATCTGGCTTAGTCAAACTGGCATAGAACTAACTAACTCCTCATCAGGTAATGATCATGTACTACAAAAATAGTTCCAATTGAGGGCATCAATCATCTTTCGAATTAGCAAAGGCATAATCATCTTATCATTTCTTTCCAAGTTGAAATCTTTACAAAGTGAGATCCTCCATCCCTACTTGTCTAGCAACCACTTAAGCCACCTATTTACAAAGTGAGATCCTTCATCTCTAATTATAGCTCTAAGAGTCCCAAATCGTGTAAATACATACCTATGTAGGAATCGCATAACTACCTTAGCATTATTTGTTGGGTACGCCTCGGCTTCAACCCACTTGGATACATAATCCACAGCTACAAAAATATACTTATTACCATACAAAGAAGGAAACGGGCCTAGAAAATCAATGCACCTATACGTCGAATAGTTTTACATCTAAAATATTTGTCAATGGCATCCCGTTCCTCCTTGATATGTTTCCTGTTCTTTCCCATCTATCATAATTTTTCACATATTCATACGCATCCTTAAATACTGTAGGCCAAAAAAATCCTACTTACAAAATCTTTGCTGCAATGCGAGAACCACCAAAGTGTCCTCCACTCGGATATGAATGGTAGTGGTACAAAATCTCATCAATCTCACTTCCAACTAGCACTTCCTGATTATGTTATCTACAAATTGTTTAAACAAAAACGAATCCTTCCTGAAATAATACCGACTATCATGAAGGAATTTCTTCATTTGTTGGTATGTCATTTCTTAAGGAATTATTCTACATGCTAAATAATTGGCAAAATCAACAAACCAAGGTGTTTCATAAATTTGACTTACCTCGAAGATATGCTCATCAGGAAAATTCTCATTAATTGGAACAAGTGAAGAAGTTACCTCATTTTGTTCCAGCCTCGATAGATGATCGACTACTTGATTTTCGGCACCTTTTCTTTCTTGGATCTCAAGGTCAAATTCTTGGAGCAAAAGTATCCAATGAATTACCCTTAGTTTAGCATACTTCTTTGTGCGTAAATACTTAATAGCAGCATGATCGGTAAACACTATAACTTTGGTACCTATAAGGTAAGAACGGAACTTGTCAAATGCAAAAACTATAGCAAAGAGTTCTTTCTCAGCTACCGTATAATTGAGCTGGGCTCCTATCAAAGTTCTGCTTGTATAATAGATAGGATGAAAGACTTTGTTCTTTCTTTGACCCATCACAACTCCAACGGTGAAATTGCTTGCATCACACATCAACTCAAAAGGTAAGTTCCAATTATGTGTAACAATTATTGGGGCTGAGATTGTAACACCCCTAACCCGTATTCGTCGCCGGATTAAGGTTATGAGGCATTACCGAACAAGACACAACTTTCAAACAATTACATATGCACACATGTCATTTTCGGATAAGTAAAACAAATGGTTGATTAAAAATTAAACATACATTATTAATCATAAAACAAAAGACAATTCTCTTGCATATAATCATATTTATGCTTTAATAAACATGCCTCAAAACCATACAAAATATGCTTCAAAATATATGCATAAATTATGTACTCATCACATCATTACAATGATATTCAAATACTTTATAATTATTAAACACTTTATTACTTAATAATATACTTGCACTTAATAGACCAAACAAATCACATCACAAAGCTTAATGTCCAAAATCATATGTGACATAAACAATTAAACCAATTGATATGTGCATTTTTCCACATCAAATTTGAACCAATCAAACTTAAAATATATAAACACATTTCCAATCATCTTGTCCTCATTCGGCTAATAAAATTTATCTATTAAAAGCTAAACCCAAAACATGCACTACTCATATAACCAACATTAGCCGAATTTATGTGTACATTATTTACTAACTTAAAGCCTATTTAAAAGACAACTATATATCATTTTAAAAGACCAAAAACATACATATTTTCCTAGTACAAGCTTGCGCATATGTGTACACCAATTGAGCCATTTCTGAAAATCCATACAAGTCATATCACTTTACAATTACTAAGCCAAATCAATATCACTCACATGTGCGAATCAAACATTTATCAAGTACATCACATGCATATATAACATGCTTATTACCTAACAAACACATAACAAACCTTAACTAATATTCATTACTTAGCTTATTGTCGAAATACATAACCATATATCACATTATACATATATACATGATATTACTTCCCAAATGACTTAAACCATGATAAAGTTCAAAGATTAACATAATATACCAAACTCACTTCATCTATATGATTTAACTAAACTCACCTTATACTGGAACACATAACATATCATTAACAAAACATATCAAACTTCATTCACTTATATATATACCATAATCAAATCACCAAAACTAAACATTTATATCATTTGAATAAAAGCATAAAAACCAAACTTAACAAAATAAATAAGCCATTTTTGCATGGCTCATATTTACATACCCCAAAATCAAACATATTAACTAGTCTATACATGCCATATGTTCGAATTCAAACTTAATAAAGTACCGAAGACAGTCGATAGTTGTGATAAATGTAACAGCCCAATTACGACCCTAATCAGAACGGTGGTTTCGGGACCACGAATGCGGGTTAAAAAATATATACATTTTTTTCTTATTATTTATTAAATTGATACTTATGTTATGTGCTTAAGCATATTCTAAAATATGATAAGTTAATTTGTTCATTTGGATGCTTAATTTTAATCAAGGGATTTAATTATTTAATGGTAAAAGTATCTTATAGTTTATTAAGGGGTTCAATTGAATTGTTTTACTTCATGAATGGATTTGCATGGTAAATTACCCAAAAGCTTGTTGGGTGGACGGCATGACGATGGATATATATGTATATTTTATGTAATTGGTTAGTAAGTGGTGTAGTATTAATATTTTAATATTAGATTAAGAATAAAGAAAACACAAAAATGTGAGTGGATGTTTATCTTCCATCCATTTTGCTCTTCATTGCCGGAATTTGACAAAAGAAAAGGGAAACTCAAGCTCTCATCTTTCGACCTTTTTGCATGTTCATCTAAGGTTAGAAATTAATCATGATTTTTGTAATTTGGTATATTTTTGAGTTAGTTACTATGAATATTGACAAACCCATGTGGAAATTTTTATTTTGAAGCATGTTTTAAATTCGGTTTTGAAGAATGTTGGTGATTTGTTGCGTTTAATGGAAGAATAGAAATATATTCTTGAAGATCAACATGTTTAAAGTATGAAAAATTTGGTGGAATGAGGTGTAATGGTTTAAATTTTGAAAATAAGTAGTTGAGGGATTGTAAGGTGAAATAATTAGTTTGTATTGATGTATGAGACCCTTAGAAAAATTCAGCCCTAAAGGATGTTGGACAAATTTTGAGTAATTCATGAATATTGCTTTAGGGACTAAATTGTAGATATAATAAAAGTTAGGCGTAAATTTGTAAATTTTCTAAAGTATGTGTTTATGGAACAATTGAATAGAAATTGTTTTTAAATAAGCTTAATTGAACTTGTTTAGATCAAGATTCAAAGGAAAAGGGGTTGGAGAAAGGAAAATCTAAATTAAACGAATAGCCGGGACACTCAAATTCATCGACTGTTGAGGTAAGTCTATAAGCAATTGGGTTGATACCAATTTTATTCTATGTTAAATTGTATATAATAAAGTGAATTAATAGATTAAATAGCACAAAGCCAAATATAGCATGGGAAATGTTTATTATATGCGAAAGTGAGATTTGTATATATATATGTATAATGCTATTGCCGAATGTAATGTTATATGATAGAAGAAAGGCGTTGTTTTCGAATCTCTAATTATGTGTGTATTTATTTGGATGGCAATGAGATCATGTGTGTATTTAGTACTAAAGGGAAGATGGGCTAATGGCACTGTGTGTGCGGACTTATTCACCGAGCACTGTGTGTGCGAGATCGGTTGAATGGCACTATGTGTACGGATTTATTCACCAAGCACTGTGTGTGCGAGATCGGTTGAATGGCACTGTGTGTACGGGTTATCAAATTTTTCTTAAGGACTGAGACACTTAATAAAGACAAATGAAAGTGCCAGGTATGTTCATATTGAATAATGGTTGATTATCTTGGTGAAAAAAAATTAAGTTATTTCGATTTGGGTATGAAGCATATGAATATTTAGTACTTTTGTTTTGAGTTTGAATGAGCATGAGATTGAGGAATATGAATTTAATATATGTGTCGATATTAGGAATTATTCGATAGTTAGATTTTGAAATTAACAGAAAAATGATGAAATGTGTGGTTGTGCACTTTACCTTTTTGCTTATAACTTACTAAGCTATTTAAGCTTACATGGTGTATTGTTATATTGTTTTATAGATCTCTAAAGTTGAAGCTCGAGCTCGGGGATCCTTGTCAAAGTCAAGCACACTATTGATTATTTTGGCACTTTCTGGAATTAAACTCTAAGTCCATGGCATGTATAGGCTAAATGATAGTTTTGAGTTTATCCTTCGAATGAGATGTTATAATGCCATACGAAAATGGATTTACTACTTTTATGTATTAAGTGAATTTGTTAAGTTGATATATATATAGATATCTATAATTATTCATGAAGTTTCGGTTGAAGGTTGCTTGGTTTTAAAAAGGTAACTTTGTGTGATAATGAATGTTAGGTTACCATGAGAAATGGTTGATTTTGATCTATTTGAGCAGTGAAAGCATTAAGATGATTAGGTCTTGTAGGTAACCTATAAACCTTTTAAAAAAATGTATTTAAGAATTGATAGTTTATGTTTCAATTATGCTATTTGGGTTTGTACTAGATATAGATGGAGTAAGATGCTTTTTGTGTATGTATGTGTTAAAAGTGATGCACTAAAGAGCTATTATATGTGTTTGTATGATGTGAATATTCGGGTATGACAAAATTTCTAGGATTATGGTCGATTTGATTTGTTCTGTTTAATATAACATATCTGTATATAAATATAAATGTGCATTGTAGGTTTGACTTTGAGTAAAACGCTTTTATGTTCATATGAAATGTGCTAAGTTAGTATGCATATTCTGTCTAGGTTAAAATTTTTATGTGGTTGGTTTAATTAATGAAAATTGTAAGTTTATTGTTTTTAGGTAATGGTGAGTCATTTATCAAAGTTAGTTACAATAGTTTTTGTACATATTGAATTCAATGCAGGCTGTATAAAGATAAAAATATGATTTATGTACTGTTGTAAGGAGGTTATCTATGGTGAATGATATATAAATATATATAAAAATCTAGATGGGTATTCGGCTCAATACATGTACTTGGTTGCATAGTAATAATTATAAAGGAATTAAATGTTGAAATGTTTGTGTATATATAGAACCTGCTAATACTTAGATTTAATTATGTGATGTGTACTTTATTCATGTAAGCATGGAAGTGAGTTATATTATGCTTGATTAAGTCGGTCATGTGATATGATATGTTTTTAGCACATGATAGAAAAAAAATTTGAATTATACGTTTTGGTATTAGGTTAGAAATACCCGTAACCCTAATTTGGCGACGGATACGGGTTAGGGTTGTTACATTTGATTAGTATCAGAGCTACAGTTTAGTAGGTTCTCGGACTAACGTAGCACGTGTGAGTCTAGCTATACATGCCATAATTTAGAATGTGATAGTGTGATGACTTCTGATAGTGAAAATGTGTTTATTTCTTTCATATAGTAATGGATCCTGATTCTGAGCGAGCTGTAGCTGATGACGTCGAGAGTGTGGTGCCTGCTTCCACGCCAAAGGAATCTCGACCGGCTACGAGTAATCCTGATGAGAGGGCAAGACAAACCTTCTATAGTATGATGAATGATTAGTTCAGTCAATATATACGAACCAATCCGGCTGTTCAACCACTCCTGAATCCGAACATTCCTCCTGTAGTATCGGTGGTACCCCCGATTGTCAATTCTGAAAAAGTAAATAAGCCCTCAATTGATTGTATTAGAAAACACGGAGCTCAAGAATTTAGAGCCGAGGATAATGATGATGCAGAGCGTGCTGAATTTTGGCTCGATAATACTGTTCGTGTTTTTGACGAGTTATCTTGTACACCCGATGAGTGTCTAAAGTGTGCCATATCATTATTACGAGATTCTACTTATTATTGGTGGAATACACTCGTATCAGTTGTTTCGAAAGAAAGGGTAACGTGGGAATTTTTTCAGACGGAATTTCGCAAGAAGTATGTAAGCCAGCGCTTTATAGACTCTAAGCGCAAAGAATTTTTGGAGCTTAAACAGGGTCGTATGACCGTATCCAAGTATGAACGTAAGTTTGTGCGACTTAGTCGCTATGCTCACGAGTGTGTGTCGTCAGAGGCTGCTATGTGCCGCAGATTTGAGGATGGTTTAAATGAAGATATCAAGCTTCTAGTTGGCATCCTTGAAATTAAGGAGTTCGTTGTACTAGTTGAACGAGCTTGTAAAGCAGAAGAGCTGGGAAAAGAAAAACAAAAAAGCTGGGCTTGACTCTAGAGATGTTCAGAAAAGATCTGCTAGTAAATTCTCGCAGATGGCAATGAAGAAGTTCAAGAATGATGGTAGTCGATCCAAACCTAATACCGGGATTTCTATTCAAGAACGGCCACCAGTGAGTTCTCGAGCTACATCAGTGGCTAGTGTTGGCAATGCTCGATTGAGCAAACCTGAGTGTCAGCAGTGCGGCAGATGGCATTTCGGAGAGTGCTGGGGTAAATCTTTTAATCGCACTTGTTATCAGTGTGGTTCACAAAATCACTTCGTCCGGGATTGTCCAGAAACTGTTGAAAAGGGTACTAATCAAAGCGTGGGATCGAGTGGCACTATAACTAGAGGCAGACCATCTCGTACTGGGGGAGGTAGGAGTGGTGCACAGAGGGGGACTACAGATGCAGGTATTCGATCTGATGCTCGTGTACCAGCTAGAGCTTACGCTATCCGCGCTAGAGAGGAGGCCTCATCTCCAGATGTCATTATCGGTATTTTCACTCTCTTTGATACTAATGTAACTGCTTTGATTGATCCCAGCTCAACTCATTCGTATGTGTGTGAAACATTAGTATCCAGTAAGACTCTACCTATTGAGTCTACTGAGTTTGTGATTCGAGTTTCAAACCCTCTGGGTCGATGTGTATTGGTTGATAAAGTGTGCAAGAACTGTCCTTTGATGATTCGAGACATGTGTTTTCCGGTCGATCTGATGCTATTACCTTTCGATGAGTTTGACATTATTCTTGGTATGGATTGGTTGACCGTTCATGATGCGGTAGTGAATTGTAGACGAAAGACTATCGAGTTGAGATGTCAGAATGACGAGATAATATGATTAGAGTCTGCAGATTTGAATGGGCTACCAGCAGTGATATCCTCGATGTTGGCTTGATAGTATTTGAGAAAGGGTTGCGATGCTTACTTGGCTTATGTGATTGATAGTAAAGTGACTGAAAAGAAGATTGAATCAGCACCAGTTGTATGTGAGTATCTGGACGTGCTTTCGGAGGAATTTTCGGGATTACCACCTGTTCGAGAAGTAGAGTTTGGTATTGAGTTAGTGCCATGGACGGCTCTGATCTCGATAGCTCCGTATAGAATGGCACCGATCGAATTAAAAGAGTTGAAAGCGCAGTTGCAAGAATTGACTGACAGAGGTTTTGCCCGACCAAGTTTCTCTCCCTAGGGTGCGCCCGTCTTATTTGTGAAGAAGAAAGACAGAACATTGAGAATGTGCATTGATTACCGACAGCTCAATAAGGTGACCTTAAAGAACAAATACCTGTTGCCACATATCGATGATTTATTCGATCAACTTAAAAGAGCCTCAGTGTTCTCGAAAATTGATTTGAGGTCGGGATATTATCAGCTACGAGTTAGGGAAACGGATGTACCAAAGACTGCTTTTTGAACGAGATATGGTCATTATGAGTTCTTAGTGATGCCGTTAGGGCTCACTAATGCCCCTGCAGTATTCATGGATTTGATGAATCGGATATTCCAACCATATTTGGATCAGTTTGTGGTTGTTTTTATAGATGATATACTGATTTATTCGCGCGATGAAACTGAGCACGTTGAGCATCTGAGGCTAGTGTTACAGATCTTGCGTGACAAGCAATTGTATGCAAAATTCAGTAAATGTGAGTTTTGGTTGAAAGAAGTTAGCTTTCTGGGGCATGTCATTTCAGTATCAGGTATTCGGGTTGACCCGAGTAAAATTTCGGCTATACTTGATTGGAAACCTCCGCGGAATGTTTCTGAGGTTCGTAGCTTTCTGGGACTTGCCGGATATTATAGTCGCTTCGTGAAAGGATTTTTTATGATAGCATCACTGATGACCAAGCTATTACAGAAAGATGTTAAATTCGAATGGTCAGAAAGGTGTCAGAAGAGTTTTGATCAATTGAAGACCTTGTTAACGGAAGCTCCGGTGCTCGCTCAGCTAGAATCAGGTAAAGAGTTTGTTATTTTTAGTGATGCATCTTTAAACGGACTTGGTTGTGTATTGATGCAGAAGGGTAAAGTTGTTGCTTATGCCTCGAGACAGTTGAAACCGCACGAGAGAAATTATCCGACGCACGACCTTGAGTTGGCCGCTACAGTCTTTGCTCTGAAGATATGGCATCATTATCTATTCGGTGAGAAATGCCACGTTTATTCAGATCATAAGAGTCTAAAGTATTTAATGACTCAAAAAGATCTGAATTTGAGGCAACGATGATGGTTGGAACTATTGAAGGATTATGAGCTCGTGATTGATTATCACCCGGGAAAGGCTAATGTGGTTGCCGATGCACTTAGACGAAAGTCACTATTTGCTTTACGCGTATTGAATGCGGATATAGCTATGACTGAGGATGGTGGGATCATTGCTCAGTTGAAAGTAAGACCATTATTTGAGAAACAGATTCGAGAAGCACAAGAGTTCGATGATGATTTGAAAACAAAGAAAAGTCATTGTGGCTCGTGTGCGGATTCAGACTTTCAGATAGATGCTAAAGGATGTTTACAGTTCAAGAATCGGAATTGTGTACCGAAGAACCCTGAGTTAATTAGAAAGATTTGTGATGAAGCTCATAGTAGTATATTGTCGATTCATCTGGGTAGTATGAAAATGTATAATGATCTGAAACAGCATTATTGGTGGCATGGTATGAAACGAGACATCTCAGACTATGTGTCGAAGTGTTTAGTATGTCAACAAGTGAATGCTGAGCATCAAGTGCCCTCGGGACTACTTCAACCGATTTTGATTCCTGAGTGGAAGTGGGATCGAGTCACAATGGACTTCATATCGGGTTTACCTTTGACGCCAAGTAAAAAGGATTCAATCTAGGTTATCGTAGATAGATTGACGAAATCGGCTCATTTTATTCCGGTACGTACAGATTTTTCACTTGATAAGTTGGCTGAGTTGTACGTATCGCAGATTGTTCAGTTACATGGAGTACCTATTTCTATTGTTTCAGATAGAGATCCGAAGTTCACATTGCGGTTTTGGAAGAAACTGCAAGATGCTGTAGGTACTAAGTTACATTTTAGTATAGCTTTTCACCCTCAGTCGGATGGTCAATCCGAGCGTATCCAAATACTCGAGGATATGTTGAGATGTTGTGTTCTTGAGTTTGAGGGTACGTGGGAAACATACTTGCCTTTGATTGAATTTGCGTATAATAATAGCTTTCAATCTAGTATCAAAATGGTACCCTACAAAGCTTTGTACGGTCGTAAATGTCATACACCATTGTACTGGACCGAGCTCAGAGAAAACAAGATACACGGAGTTGATTTGATTAAGGAACCTGAATAGAAAGTGGCAATAATTCGTGATAGTTTGAAAGCGGCATCGGATCATCAAAAGTCTTATGCAGATTTGAAACTTAAGGACATTGAGTTCCAGATAGGTGATCGGGTATTCTTGAAAGTATCGCCGTGGAAAAAGATACTTAGATTCGGTCGTAAGGGAAAACTGAGTCCGAGATTTATTGGACCGTATGAGGTTATCGAGCGTATTGGGCTGGTTGCGTACAGATTGAGATTACCATCTGGGTTAGATAAAATTCATAATGTTTTCCACGTGTCGATGCTTCGACGGTATAGATCCGATCCTTCTCATGTGATCAGTCCCTCTGAGATTGAGATTCAACCTGATTTGACTTATGAGGAAGAACTGATTCGCATCTTAGCCCGTGAAGTGAAAGAGTTGCGAAATAAGAAGATATCACTAGTTAAAGTAATGTGGTATAAGCAAGGGATTGAGGACGCGACTTGGGAAATCGAAAAATCTATGAAGGAGCATTACCCACATTTATTCACTGGTAAGAATTTTCGGGGACGAAAATTTATTTAGGGGGGAGAGTTGTAATAGCCCAATTACGACCCTAATCGGAACGGTGGTTTCGGGACCACGAATTCGGCTTAAAAAATATATTTTTTTCTTATTATTTATTAAATTGATACTTATGCTATGTGCTTAAGCATATTCTAAAATATGATAAGTTAATTTGTTCATTTGGATGATTAATTTTAATCAAGGGATTTAATTGTTTAATGGTAAAAGTATCTTATATTTTATTAAGGGGTTCAATTGAATTGTTTTACTTCATGAATGGATTTGCATGGTAAATTACCCAACAGCTTGTTGGGTGGATGGCATGATGATGGATATATATGTATATTTTATGTAATTGGTTAGTAAGTGGTGTAATATTAATATTAGATTAAGAATAAAGAAAACACAAAAATGTGAGTGGATGTTTATCTTCCATCCATTTTGTTCTTCATTGTCGGAATTTGAGAAAGGAAAAGGGAAACTCAAGCTCTCATCTTTCGGCCTTTTTTTCATGTTCATCTAAGGTTAGAAATTAATCATGATTTTTGTAATTTGGTATATTTTTGAGTTAGTTACTTTGAATATTGACAAAGCCATGTGGAAATTTTTATTTTGAAGCATGTTTTAAATTTGGTTTTGAAGAATGTTAGTGATTTGTTGCGTTTAATGTAAGAATAGAAATATATTCTTGAAGATTAACATGTTTAAAGTATGAAAAATTTGGTGGAATGAGGTGTAATGGTTTAAATTTCGAAAATGAGTAGTTGAAGGATTGTAAGGTGAAATAATTAGTTTGTATTGATGTATGAGACCCTTAGAAAGATTCGGCCCTAAAGGATGTTGGACAAATTTTGAGTAATTCATGAATATTGCTTTAGGGACTAAATTGTATATAGTATAAAAGTTAGGGGTAAATTCGTAAATTTTCTAAAGTATGTGTTTATGGATCAATTGAATAGAAATTGTTTTTAAATGAGCTTAATTGAACTTGTTTAGATCAAGATTCAAAGGAAAAGAGGTTGGAGAAAGGAAAAGCTAAATTAAACGAAGAGCTGGGACACTCAAATTCATCGACTTTTGAGGTAAGTCTATAAGCAATTGGGTTGATACCAATTTTATTCTATGTTAAATTGTATATAATAAAGTGAATTAATAGATTAAGTAGCACAAAGTCGAATATAGCATGGGAAATGTTTATTATATGCGAAAGTGAGATTTGTATATATATATGTATAATGGTATTGCCGAATTTACTGTTATATGATAGAAGAAAGGAGTTGTTTTTGAATCTCTAATTATGTGTGTATTTATTTGGATGGCAATGAGATCATGTGTGTATTTAGTACTGAAGGGAAGATGGGCTAATGGCACTGTGTGTACGGACTTATTCACCGAGCACTGTGTGTGCGAGATCGGTTGAATGGCACTATGTGTACAGATTTATTCACCGAGCACTGTGTGTGCGAGATCGGTTGAATGGCACTGTGTGTGCGGATTTATTCACCGAGCACCGTGTGTGCGAGATCGGTTGAATGGCACTTTGTGTGTGGGTTATCAGATTTTTCTTAAGGACTGAGACACTTAATAAAGACAAATAAAAGTGTCAGGTATGTTCATATTGAATAATGGTTGATTATCTTGGTGAAAAAAATTAAGTAAGTTATTTCGATTTGGGTATGAAACATATGAATATTTAGTCCTTTTGTTTTGAGTTTGAATGAGCATGAGATTGAGGAATATGAATTTAATATATATGTCGATATTAGGAATTATTCGATAGTTAGATTTTGAAATTAACAGAAAAATGATGAAATGTGTGGTTGTGCACTTTACCTTTTTGCTTATAACTTACTAAGCTATTTAAGCTTACATGGTGTATTGTTACATTGTTTTATAGATCTCTAAAGTTGAAGCTCGAGCTCGGGGATCCTTGTCAAAGTCAAGCACACTATCGATTATTTTGGTACTTTTTGGAATTAAACTCTAAGTCCATGGCATGTATAGGCTAAATGATAGTTTTGAGTTTATCCTTCGAATGAGATGTTATAATGCCATGCGAAAATGGATTTACTACTTCTATGTATTAAGTGAATACGTTAAGTTGATATATATAGATATCTATAATTATTCATGAAGTTTCGGTTGAAAGTTGCTTGGTTTTAAAAAGGTAAATTTGTGTGATAATGAATGTTAGGTTACCATGAGAAATGGTCAATTTTGATCTATTTGAGTAGTGAAAACATTAAGATGATTAGGTCTTGTAGGTAACCTATAAACCTTTTATAAAAAATGTATTTAAGAATTAATAGTTTATGTTTCAATTATGCTATTTGGGTTTGTACTAGATATAGATGGAGTAAGATGCTTTTTGTGTATGTATGTGTTAAAAGTGATACACTAAAGAGCTATTCTGTCTAGGTTAAAATTTTTATGTGGTTGGTATAATTAATGAAAATTGTAAGTTGATTGTTTTTAGGTAATGGTGAGTCATTTATCAAAGTTAGTTACAATAGTTTTTGTACATATTGAATTCAGTGCATGCTGTATAAAGATAAAAATATGATTTATGTACTGTTTTAAGGAGATTATCTATGGTGAATGATATATAAATATATATAAAAATCTAGATGGGTATTCGACCCAATACATGTGCTTGGTTGCATAGTAATAATTATAAAGGAATTAAATGTTGAAATGTTTGTGTATATATTGAACCTGCTAATACTTAGATTTAATTATGTGATGTGTACTTTATTCATGTATGCATGGAAGTGAGTTATATTATGCTTGATTAAGTCGGTCATGTGATATGATATGTTTTTAGCACATGATAGAAAAAAAATTTGAATTATACGTTTTGGTATTTGGTTAGTAATACCCGTAACCATAATTCGGCGACAGATACGGGTTAGGGGTGTTACAATAAACTTCTCTGACGATCCCTGAGCTTGTAACCAACTTCCAAAATCTATAAAACAAATAGCAAACATACACAGTAGGCTTTCACAGCTTAGTAAGTGTAACACCCTTTACCCATATTCGACACTTGAACTGGGTACGAGGCGTTACCGTACTTAACTTGCTCAATCGTGCAACATTGAATCATAAAACCACATTACAATTTAAAACCTTTTATGGAAGACCTTAATGTCCTTATTAAAAGTTTACAAGACCCTAGACTTGCACCCGGAATGATTTGGGACCAAACTGGAAACTTTTGAACACTTAGAAAAATTTGACATAAAATAAGGCCACACGCCCGTGTGAAGGGTGGGACACGCCCGTGTGGCATATCACATGCTTGTGTTCCACACCCGTGTGGAAATATTTTTCAATTAGAACCTATAGGGGTTTTCACACGGCCGGACACACGCCCATGTCCCTGACCCTTGTCCCTCACACGGCCACGACACGCCTGTGTCCTCACCCGTGTGTGAAAACCTTGGCATTTTTTTTATGACGTCATCATCTTAATCTAGTCATACGGTCAAGGCACACGCCTGTGTCCTTAGACCGTGTGTCAAAGTTTATTCCTAATTTCAGGTGCAGACTTCAGACAGCTTGGGCACATGCCCATGTCCATGTCCGTTCCTTCCACACGGCTGAGACACACGGCCGTGTCTGTGCCCGTGTGTTTATTACTGAGCATACTGACTTGTAAACCTAGCATGCAAGGGGACACACGGCCAATCAACACACCCATGGGGCTAACTGTGTGTAACACACGGCCTAGACACATGCCCATGTGTCTACCAGTGTGGACATTGGAAAGGCTATTTTCCAAGCCAAATGCCACCCTACATAGAAACCATACTTATACCAATTCAATCCAACATGTATAATAACTATAAAGCACTTCTAGAGAATCAAAGTCAAAACATCCATACTAGTATACACTTAATGAATTTCATCATCATTTAATATATATAAACTTGTCAAGAATTGGCCCAATTCCAATAACCACTTACAAAATGAATTTGATAACATTAATAGCCAACACTTTGGCTAACGAATATAACATAACAAAAAGACCAAGTCCTATATATGCCATATTCAAAATAAAACTAACTTTGCTATACCAAAAAGGAGTTGATAATGTGATTTCCGAACTCCTACGTTTCACGAATTCTCGAGCTAACTTGGCAATACTACAAGGACAAGGGAAATGAGAGGAGTAAGCATAAAGCTTAGTAAGTTTGCATGAAATAAATAACAACATAAGGCTCATAATGTCATCTATCCATGGCATTGAATGAAACACAAAGTCTTAGACACATTGCCATAACTTACTAATGCTTACTCTTACCCATTTACATATTATATTACATATTGTAAACTTTTCTCGTGAATTACTCACATGTACCTGTACCACTTCATCACACAGATTTAGCACTAATCTCATCTTTATTACTAGCTTAACTATTACCCTATTGAATCAGATTGGATACTCGAAGGTACATAATCATCATCATTTACATAAATACGACGCCAATGCCATATCCCAGATATGGTCATACATGGGGTCACCTCTAGATGTCGATGCCATATCCCCGATATGGTCTTATACGGGATCTCATATTGATTGTCGATGCCATATCTCGGATATGGTATTATACGATTCTCATATTCGATGCCGATGCCATATCCCTAATATGGTCTTGTACGGGATCTTAATTCGGTGCCGAGGCCATGTCCCAGACATGGTCTTATACGGGACCTTGCCCTTCTCAAGTCTTGACAATATTATTCTCTCATTTATTGAAGTCCATCCGGGACTTCCACACCAAAATTATCAACATTATCTCATTCAACATCATTACTCAAATTCATAGAAATATTATACAACATCACCAATATCGACATTTAGGAACTTAAATAACATGATGTTGAATTTATTGCACACAAACTTACCTCGATTTCAAAATAGGCCAAATTACCGATTTAGTCTGATACCTTGCCCTTTCCTTGATCAAGGTTAATTTTTCGTTCTTCTTGATCTATAATGAAAATTTAGCTCATTTAATCACTACATAAATCATGACACTTCAAAATTTCTACTTAGGCAAAAATGACCGTTTTGCCCTTATACTTTGGCAAAATTATGATTTTGCCCCTAGGCTCGTAAAATGAAATGTGTTCATTTTTCATACACTCAAGCCTAGAAGATTCATATTCACTCTAATAGCAACTCAAGATTTCAATTATTTCATGCATTTACTACTCAATTTACAACCTTTACAAAAAGGTCCTTTTAGGTGTTTTTATGGAAACACCTTTCACAACAATTTGTGTATTTAACACCCACGATACATTTTCTTCCCTAAAACTCAGCAAACAACATAAGTACTCTCATGGAAAGTCCCTAAACTTTCAACCATTTTGCAAAATAGTCCTCTCTTTAGCTAGCTTAAGCTTGGGGGTTCCAAAAGTACAAAAATTATCAAGAAAGACCTCTAAAATCACTTACTTGCTAGAGGATATCTTGGCTGAAAGTTGGAGCTTCAAAACCCCTATTTCTTGCTAAAAATTTCGGTGGAGAAGATGAAGAGGAAATATAATATCTTTCTTTTCTTTATTTTATGGTTAAAAAATCAATTTAGTCACCAAATTTTTACCTAACCAATTGACCTTGTCTCATCCTTGTCCCTATGGCAGGCCAACACCCTCTCATTGGCCTAATTGCACTTTAAGGACCTCCAATTTAATATTCCATAGCTATTAGACACCTCTAGCTTGTAATATAAAACTTTCACACTTTATGCGATTTAGTCCTTTTTCGCAATTAAGCATACAATCGTTAAAATTAAAGGACCAAAATTTTCATGCATCCTTATAATCATGCTATAACACATAAACTAATATTAAAATAATTTTATTCAAACTCGGATTGGTAGTCCCGAGACTAATTTTCTGACTAGCCCCTAAATCTGGCTATTACAGTAAGTTATAAGCAAATGAGACATTTAATCATATACATAATTTAATCTAGCTAAACCAAAATAAACCATCATAAATTCATATACATTTCCAACTTATAATTTCATATATCCAAACATATAAATTTTGCATAAATTTTCCTTTGGCCGAATACTTATTTGAACATTAGTATATTTAACCTTTACTTTTTACAACACAAATACCTTATTTGACCGAATATATATGTAACACCCCAAACCCGGTCAATACGCCATGACCGAATCTGACATGCCACAGAGGAAAACGTTTTGAAGAAAATCGAGTTAACGATTAAATTTTAGTGAAAAACTCTTTGTTGTTCTATGTTTATAGAAATCATGTGTATAATAAGTTAAAAAAACTGATAATTTTCTTTGAAATTCCGTAAATAAACCTTTAAAACATAGTTGTAAATCCATGGATTAGAAAACCTTTTATAATTTAAAAGAAACCAAAGCGAATAGTTTGAAAACCGTTTCTAATTGAAATTTGGGAACTTGAGTTTTGGAAAATAGTATGAGTTATCGAAAACACTTAAGATGTTAAATATTATCAAATGATTTATGTTACCCGATGGTAACATTTTGAAAACCATCGCGTTTTGTAGTTTAGAAAACTTTGTACTCAAATTATTATATCAACCATGTAATTTATAAGCCGTATTTAAAACAAATCCAAAGCATATAAATATTCCAAAAACATAATTAAAGAGGCCTTATTACAAATCCATAAAAAAGATGGAAACCAAATTAAAATAAAGTACCCAAATGGAAGTTCATGTAACACCAATTTTTATTGCATGGCCTCCTCGAGTTCATCTGGCTCCTTATCCGCGAATTTACGAATCACCTGAAAATGTAAGGGAGAAGGTGAGTCACCAAGACTCAGTGCATAATCCCTCTCCCAGGTAAATGCCACATACTTACACAAATTATAACCAAGCAATATATATATAATGCACCCAACCTAGCCATCCATAACTCCTTTTCTACCCCGTGTGGTACCAAACCACTGGTGGTGCCAAACCACTGGTGACCCAAAGTCACGATATCCAATAACGTGGTGCCAAACCAGTGGTGACCCAAAGTCACGAATAATCAAGTTGTGGGGCCAACCCACGTGTGATACCAAATCACTGGCGACGATCCCGTAATATCAAATGTGGGGCCAACCCACGGTGGTGCGAAACCACTGGGACGAGTCGCTATGAGGTGCCAAACCTCTGGTGTCCCAAAGACACGAAATATAAACGATCCAAGTGTGGGGCCAACCCAAGTGTGATACAAAATCACTGGCGATGATCCCAATACATCAAATGTGGGGCCAACCCAAGGTGGTGCGAAACCACTTGGACGAGTCGCTATGAGGTGCCAAACCTCTGGTGTCCCAAAGACACGAAATATGTGGTACCAAACCACTGGAGGTGCCAAACCTCTGGTGTCACAAGGACACGGATATCAAATGTAACACCCCAAACCCGGCCCAAACACTACGACCGAATTTGGTGTGCTACAGAGAAAATATTTTTTTGAAAATCCCTTTAAGCCGAATTAACTTTTTGATAAAAGAGCGTTGTCTTGTTTAAAAACAATTGAGGGTATAAAACTATACTTAGGTTTATAAAAGAAATATTTATTAAGTCAAGTTGTTATCGATTCAGGTGTGCCCGATGGCACGATAAAACATTTTGCGATTAAATTTTAGAAAACATGTGTACTTAATTTAATGTTAAGAAATAGTTTAAACAAATTAATCCAAAACATAGAATAATAAAAATATATCTAGGAGGCCTTATTACAACTTAATTAAAATAAAACCAACATTAAAATAAAATAAAACAAAATCCAACTTCATCTAATCAAAATCTCCACTGCATGGCCACCTCGAGTCCATCTGGCTCTTCATCCGCGATCTACGAGTCACCTGAAAAATGTTAAAGGAGAAGGTGAGTCACCAAGACTCAGTATGTAACCCTTCCCCGATTTAGTGCAACATTCATACACAATTTATAACAAATTAACATGCACTAAGTCATGCACCCAACCTAACCGTCCGTAACACCTTTCTCTACCCTGTGTGGTACCAAACCACTGGTGGTGCCAAACCACTGGTGACTTAAAGTCACAGATGTGATGCCAAATCACTGGAGGTGCCAAACCTCTGGTGTCCGAAGACACAATCGATTGATGGGGCCAACCCATCGTGTGATACCAAATCACTGGTCTCAATCCCTTAATATAATCCGTCGGGCCAACCCACTGTGGTGCTAAGCCACTGGGACGAGACGCTATGAGGTGCCAAACCTCTGGAGGTGCCAAACCTCTGGTGACCGTAGTCACAATGTGGTACCAAACCACTGGTGTCCGTCGACACAAATATCAATTCCCCCTCCACTCTTATATATCCCACATCAATCCATGATATACAACAGATTTCATGCCAACAAATAATTAAATCACATATACCAAATATGCCATGCTTCCCGAAAGCATCAAATAGTAACTTATATTGACAGAGACTTACCTGGATCATCGTTTATACTATTACGATATTAAATCCAAAGCTACATAAATCAGATTTAGCATACACAACGCTTAACACAGTTAATTAATCATAAAGTGTGTATGTACACACCTGATATCAATGATAGCCCTAATTCCTTGAAGAAACAATCGGCCACACAAGATTCCCTTTCCCTATACGTCCCTTGAATACTAGCCACCACACTATGTGTTTTTGCTTCCCAAGATCGCTTGTTTAATGGAAAGAGGCTTGGATTGCTTACTTCAAAAATCCCAGAGTACTTTTAAAACCGATTGGAGAAAAGACTAGAGGAGACCACCTTTGCTTTGATGTTCGGCCAAAACTACACCAAATAGGGAGAAGGGGGTTCGGCTATGGTTGATTAAAATAATAATCAAGGTTCGGCTAACAAAAATAAAAGAAAGGAATTGTGAAAGGAATATTGATTCGGCCAAGAACAAATAGAAAAAGAATTAAACACAAGTGGCTTTGCACAAGGGAAAAACGACACAAATGAAAATAAATTAAAGAAAAGAATTACCAAGGGCTGATCACTTCTATTTATACTATCCAATTCGGCACACCCACCTTATAACTCCAAAGCCGAAAATTTTCCCCAAGCTGGAGAGTCCCCATTCGGCCAACCTTATCTTTTAATGACTCCCAAATAAAAGTCCTATTCAAATAAACTAAAAACAATTATCTTCCCTTATACAGCTTCATTCGAATTAAAAAAAAACACCCTTATCTTCTATTCTTACCTAATAATAATAAAGAAAATAAAACCAAGCATTATCCCACTTTCCAGCCGATTATAAGAGAAATAAACAAAGCTTTATCTTTTATCTCTTTTAACACCTATTAAAAAAAATAAACAAATCCTTATCCCTTCATCACCTTTTCAATTTAATATACAAGATAAAAAGAAACCATGTGCTCATCAATTTCTTCCACCAGAAAAAAAATCAAAAACTAGTTTAATCTTTTATCAATTTCCTATATATTCTCTTATCCTTTAACAATTAATAAATTAATCCCATGCATTATCCTTATCAATTTAAGAGTCCAAATTCATGCCATCACCTACTCTCCCATTCACGTCGGTTTCCAAAAAAAAATAAAAAAAATGCTAATTGCAAACTGGTTGGAAACCAAGACCTCACTTCGTCTCTTTGCCCCTTCTTCCAACGCCCCATGCCATCTTTCCTAACTGACTTTCATGTCATAAAACCACAACATTTATTCATAAGACCTTCTTCCTGGCCCTTACTCCTTCAACGCCAAAGCCCAAAAAATAAAATTCCTTGCTTCCTTCATGTCTCGAACCCGAGACCTCATACCAAGGCCCTTAAGTGGCGCCCCAAGCCACTCCAACCACCTGGACTTTCATGCCATGAACCTTCACCAATTACCTTTAAGACCTTCCTAAGCCCACTCCCTACATAACGAAAAAAAATAATAAATTCCCAAGTGCCACTCCAGCAGCTCGAACCCAAGACCTCCCTTGCCTCACCCTTAGGCGCACCAAGCCAACTGTACCAAGCCCATTGTTTGTCATATTTCGTCCAAAATTTTATTAAAGCCCTATCTCACCTAGCTCCCTCCTTTTAGGTACTAAAAAAAAAATTTAATACTAAGTCAGGCCTAGCTCGGGTTTAATCTAGACCTTAGAACATGCCAAATGATCCTAGAATTTAATTCTTCAAGCACACACATGGGAAATTAACTAAATTACAAACAACCCCTAATTTAGGGTGTTACAATTCTACCCCCTTAAAATAATTTCGTCCTCGAAATTACTTACTATCGTTCAATCGTACATCCTTAACTCATCATCCTATGCTACTGCTGCGCACTCTGATCTTAAAGAACTATCATACTTTCTACACATTCCCTAAGTCCATAATCTAAGTTCCATACACTTTACTAGCAACATAAGAACGAACTAACGTAACCACAACCAAGGCAATTGAGGGTATTCCGGAAATAAGAAACTTACCCGTTGTCACATCTGGCACATCTTCCTCCTCGCGACCGCCAACTGCATAAACCAACCTTGGTTGCCTCGCCTTTGCACCTTCAGCACCTCGGCCACGCCCGTTACCATTATCATTACCTCTAGCTGCGCCTCGACCCCTCTGTGGTGGTCCTTCATTTCTAACCCGAGCACGGTTCTGACCCTCTGGTTGATTCTTAGCTAACTTTCGAGGACAGTCCCTTACACGGTGATCCAACGATCCACACTCAAAGCACCCTCTACTTCCCGCCAAACATTCACCAGAGTGGGATTTCCCGCATCTGGCACACTGAGGTGGCCACTGAGCAGGCTTTGTGGCTCTTTCTGATTCCCCAAATCTAGCCCTCTTCTCCACATTATCGCCCGATCCAGGCGATCCAAAGCCTCTCTTCTGTTTATTCTTTTCGTGATTCAGTCTTACGGACTCCTTGATCCCTTTGCTACCTTAGCCTTTTCCACTAGGACTGAAAACTTACGCTCCTGTTGTAGAGCAATCAGTGACCTTAGATCATCCCTAAGTCCATCCTCAAAGCGGACACAGCGTTCGTGCTCCGTCGATACAATTCCCCGAGCATAGCGGCTCAGCCTTAAAAATTCTGCCTCATATTCCGACACTGACTTATTTCCTTGTACTAACCCCAGAAAAGCTTTCCTTTGAGCATCAGTGTAGCTGGTGCCCACATACTTCTTCTGAAAGGCAGCTTTGAAGTAATCCCACGTAAGATCATCTGCCGTGGCACCATCTCGGGCCGTGAGCCACCACTGATATGCCTCATCCTTCAGAAGCGACACTGCTCCTTTCAGCTTCTCCTCATTAGTCAGGTCAAGATCGTCCATGATCCTTTCCGTTGATTCTAGCCAATATTCCGCTGCACTGGGTGCCACTCCCGAGACACCCCGGAATACCTCAGCTCCGTTAGACCAGAGTCGCTCGGGAACAGATTTCTGAGCTCCCAAATTTCCACTAGCCCCAGCCACCAACTCAAGGACTCGCAACACGCTATGCGCGATGCGCCTCCTCCTCCTCCGATCCTCGCTCCTCAGCTCCAAAAGTTGGAGGTGGTGGTGGCGGTGGTACTTCATTCTCAGAACCCTGACCCGACCTAACGGGTTCAGACACGGTCATCCTTCCCCTACCGCGTCCATGTCAGCCACGTCCTCTAGAGCTCATTCTAACTATCGCGCTTTTAATCTGATTAAGAAATTTTTATGGATTAGTAATTTGTTCCATTTGGTTACTCGCGAAGAAATTTTATGAAAAGTTTAATAGGGATTCTTTCGATCAAACAAAGTTTTAAGTCCTCTATCCTAGTTCACACAGAAGAGCGCATCCATTCCCTAATACCTTTCATACTTATTCACTCTTCGGACATTTCTATCCGTTTCTATCCCGGGGGTATTTTCGTCATTTTTCCTACAGGGGTACTTTCGTAATAAACCAGAGAAATTTTAAAACTTTAATAAATCAGGACACTTTGAAATTTCCCAAAACTGGAGAGTATTTTCGAAAATTCTTCCAATTGAAAGTACAGCAGAATTTTAGAAACCAGGGATATTTTGGTAATTTTGTCAATCAGGGGTAATTTTGTAAATTTCAAAAGTCAGGGTATTATTTTGAAATACAAAATTTTGGATACTTTTGCAAAGTAAGAGAATTTTGTTGAAATCGGGGTAATACGGAAATTTTAAAAACCAAGGGCATTTTTGTAATTTTGCCACTAGGGGCATTTTGGTAATTTTGTAAATCGAAATATTTTGAATTTTTTTTTCTTTTTTTTTTCCAAAAATAAATTTTTCCTACTATTTGGAGAGTACTTAAACAATTTTAAAACTAAAGTTTCCATGAAAACATGGCTAATCCCTTTCGGGTTTTATTGTGTTTAGCCTATGACCGAGTCCTCTTGGTTAGGGTGAACCGAAGCTACGCACCAGGTAGGATTCCTGCGAAGAGGAGGTGAGTCACGAGGACTGCTTAAATACCAAGCTCTTCTGGATCCAATCCTAGACATGCGCACCAGGGTTACCATACCCTAACTCGGCGACTTGGTCATAGGTTTGTTTAATTAGGCATTTAAAGTCTTATGTCTTTGTTTGGGGTAAATTAGTCCTAAAGTTTAAAGTACTTATCACTATCTACGTTCCATGCTTCCTACCCTTCTACAGAAAATAAATCATACAGAAGTTAGGAGTACTTACCTGGGCGGATAGGTGCCGGAGACTCGGTGCCATGCTATTCAAAACCCAAAAGTATCTCAAAAAGGCCTACCAAAACATTTTGGGCCTTGGGCCCCTACAGCCGAGCTTTGAACTGAGCTCTGATACCAATTTTGTAACACCCCAAACCCGGCCCAAACACTACGACTGAATTTGGTGTGCTACAGAGAAAATATATTTTTGAAAATCCTTTTAAGCCGAATTAACTTTTTGATAAAAGACAGTGCCTTGTTTAAAACAGTTGAGGGGTATAAAACTATACTTCGGTTTATAAAAGAAATATTTATTAAGTCAAGTTGTTATCGATTCAGGTGTGCCCGATGGCACGATAAAACATTTTGCGATTAAATTTTAGAAAACATGTGTACTTAATTTAATGTTAAAAAATAGTTTAAACAAATTAATCCAAAACATAGAATAATAAAAATATATCTAAGAGGCCTTATTACAACTTAATTAAAATAAAACCAACATTAAAGTAAAATAAAACAAAATCCAAGTTCATCTAATCAAAATCTCCACTGCATGGCCACCTCGAGTCCATCCGGCTCCTCATCTGCGATCTACGAGTCACCTGAAAAATGTTAAAGGAGAAGGTGAGTCACCAAGACTCAGTATGTAACCCTTCCCCGATTTAGTGCAACATTCATACACAATTTATAATAAATTAACATGCACTAAGTCATGCACCCAACCTAACCGTCCGTAACACCTTTCTCTACCCTGTGTGGTACCAAACCACTGGTGGTGCCAAACCACTGGTGACTTAAAGTCACAGATATGATGCCAAATCACTGGAGGTGCCAAACCTCTGGTGTCCGAAGACACAATCGATTGATGGGGCCAACCCATCGTGTGATACCAAATCACTGGCCTCAATCCCTTAATATAATCCGCGGGGCCAACCCACTGTGGTGCTAAGCCACTGGGACGAGACGCTATGAGGTGCCAAACCTCTGGAGGTGCCAAACCTCTGGTGACCGTAGTCACAATGTGGTACCAAACCACTGGTGTCCGTCGACACAAATATCAATTCCCCCTCCACTCTTATATATCCCACATCAATCCATGATATACAACAGATTTCATGCCAACAAATAATTAAATCACATATACCAAATATGCCATGCTTCCCGAAAGCATCAAATAGTAACTTATATTGACAGAGACTTACCTGGATCATCGTTTATACCGTTACGATATTAAATCCAAAGCTACATAAATCAGATTTAGCGTACACAACGCTTAACACAGTTAATTAATCATAAAGTGTGTATGTACACACCTGATATCAATGATAGCCCTAATTCCTTGAAGAAACAATCGGCCACACAGATTCCCTTGCCCTATACGTCCCTTGAATACTAGCCACCACACTATGTGTTTTTGCTTCCCAAGATCGCTTGTTTAATGGAAAGAGGCTTGGATTGCTTACTTCAAAAATCCCAGAGTACCTTTAAAACCGATTGGAGAAAAGACTAGAGGAGACCACCTTTGCTTTGATGTTCGGCCAAAACTACACCAAATAGGGAGAAGGGGGTTCGGCTATGGTTGATTAAAATAATAATCAAGGTTCGGCTAACAAAAGTAAAAGAAAGGAATTGAGAAAGGAATATTGATTCGGCCAAGAACAAATAGAAAAAGAATTAAACACAAGTGGCTTTGCACAAGGGAAAAACGGCACAAATGAAAATAAATTAAAGAAAAGAATTACCAAGGGCTGATCACTTCTATTTATACTATCCAATTCGACATACCCACCTTATAACTCCAAAGCCGAAAATTTCCCCAAGCTGGAGAGTCCCCATTCGGCCAACCTTATCTTTTAATCACTCCCAAATAAAAGTCCTATTTAAATAAACTAAAAACAATTATCTTCCATTATACAGCTTCATTCGAATTAGAAAAAAACACCCTTATCTTCTATTCTTACCCAATAATAATAAAGAAAATAAAACTAAGCATTATCCCACTTTCCAGCTGATTATAAGAGAAATAAACAAAGCTTTATCTTTTACCTCTTTTAACACCCATTAAAAAAAATAAACAAATCCTTATCCCTTCATCACCTTTTCAATTTAAAATACAAGATAAAAAGAAACCATGTGCTCATCAATTTCTTCCAGCCGAAAAAAAATCAAAAAACTAGTTTAATCTTTTATCAATTTCCTATATATTCTCTTATCCTTTAACAATTAATAAATTAATCCCATGCATTATCCTTATCAATTTAAGAGTCCAAATTCATGCCATCACCTACTCTCCCATTCACGCCGGTTTCCAAAAAAATAAAAAAAATGCCAATTGCAGCTTCTTGGGTTCGAAACCAGGACCTCACTGCTGCTGCCCCTTCTTCCAACGCCCCATGCCATCTTTCCTAACTGACTTTCATGTCATAAAACCACAACATTTATTTATAAGACCTTCTTCCTGGCCCTTACTCCTTCAACGCCAAAGCCCAAAAAATAAAACTCCTTGCTTCCTTCATGTCTCGAACCCGAGACCTCATACCAAGGCCCTTAAGTGGCGCCCCAAGCCACTCCAACCACCTGGAATTTCATGCCATGAACCTTCACCAATAACCTTTAAGGCCTTCCTAAGCCCACTCCCTACATAATGAAAAAAAATAATAAATTCCCAAGCGCCACTCCAGCAGCTCGAACCCAAGACCTCTCTTGCCTCACCCTTAGGCGCACCAAGCCAACTGTACCAAGCCCATTGTTTGTCATATTTCGTCCAAAATTTTATTAAAGCCCTATCTCACCTAGCTCTCTCCTTTTAGGTACTAAAAAAAAAATTAATACTAAGTCAGGCCTAGCTCGGGTTTAATTCTAGACCTTAGAACATGCCAAATTATCCTAGAATTTAATTCTTCAAGCACACACATGGGAAATTAACTAAATTACAAACAACCCCTAATTTAGGGTGTTACATCAAATCTTCCTCCTCCTCTCATATCGCCCATACCAATGCAATAGATAAACAAATCATGTCATTATACTTTGATATGAATATATAACCAATATATATATATATATATATATATCGTAGATCGTGATAATTAACAACATATAGCAACATCATATCGAAACAGACTTACCCGTATCCATGCTCATACCCATCAAGGTATCATATCAAGATCTCATAGTTTTCGGCTTTAACAACATGAATAGTTATTTAACCCATATATACATATTATCGAGTTATAAAGTGTGTAAGGTACACACCTTTCACCAACGCTAATACTAAGTTCCGAAGATCCGATCTACCGCACTAGATCACCTTGTCCTACATTCGGCCAAACCACAAAACTATAATCAAGACCATTAGGCCAACAGCACACCTTAATCCCAATAGCCTTAGGCTTTTCATCCTCAAAAAGAATAATGAATCATGAATCCTTACCACTTGACTTACCAACTTCGATTGCTAGAGAAGTAAGGCTTAGATCGATTGCTTCCAAAATCCCAAAGAGCCTAAAAGAATGATCGATTCCTAATAATGGTTAGAACTTTGCAAACAAATGCCCAAAGATTCGGCCTTTGTCCACAAGAAAACAACTTAGAAAGGAGAAAGAAATAACGGAAATACGACCATGAACACTTACCTATCTTCCAAAACCGATTGAAGAAAACCCAAAGATTATCTACCCTTAATGATATTCGGCCAATATAACACCAAAAGAGAGAAAGAAGATTCGGCTATGGTGGAGTAAAAAGAAAGGAAAAATAAAAGAGAAAGTGAAATAGGAGAAGGATGATTCGGAAATGGAAGAAAGAAGAAAATAGAAAAAGAAAATAGAATGATAATGGATGTTTTTAACTTTGAACAAAAAAAAATGAAAGAAATGGGATTTGGGAAGGAGGAAGATTCGGCCAAAAGGAAGTGAAAAGGAAATGTGGTTTTTTGAGCAACTATCAAAAGAAAGAAAAGAGAGAGATGGGAGAAAGAGGTTCGGCCAAACACCTTGTTTACCGAAAAAGAAAAGTGCACAAAGTGCTAAGTGTGGTTTCGGTTTCAAAAGGAAAAATGAAAGAAAGAAAATAGAATTTGGTTCAAACAAAATTGAGAGCTAAACCAAAAGCAAAATTGCACCTAATGCCTAAGGTACATTCGGCTAAGGAAGAAAATTTTGGAGAGGAAAAGAAGAAATGCCAAATGGTGCACAAAATGCTAAAATTGGCCAACCAATTCCCCCCCTCAACTTCCTATCAACATTCAGCCACCCCCCAAGCCACACATGCCGTCCACATTCATGGACTAATGGCCTTAGAATAGTTTCCAAAACACTCTCCATCATCCAAGCCCTTTGTCCCCCCATCCTTCCATAAATCTTAAGATTCTTATCCCAAAATACAAGCTTTCCTAAACTAATATTCAACTTGCCATAAAAATTGAAACTCCAACCTTCCATAATTAGAGCTTGGCCGACACTTAATGTTAGGATGCATAAAAATAAAGTCTTCCAAATGCAACCCATGCTACTCAAACCACTTCCCTCAAGCAATCCTTCAAGCGCCATAACCATCTTGCCACTAACTCCTCTTGTGCTAGAATTTAACACTTAAATTAACTTAAGTGTCAAGATCACCTAATCCACTTCACTAAATTCTCCATACTAAAAATTATTCTAAATCCAAATAATTCCAAGCCTTGACAAGACTATACTAGGCACACAATAAAATCATATCCGAGCTATCACAAGCAACAAGATGATACTCAAATTTTTCGTAAAACCCAATTAAACCCGATAATTTATAGAAACCTCATAACCTTCCAAATCCACTTAACTAATAAATCCAATTTGCAAAAACACCATTCTCATATTCTTGAAGATTTTAAACACTCCTAAGCCCAAGGCCCAATCGGCCCAATCCTATTAGGCCCAATTTCGGGATGTTACAATATACATTCACATATGCATACTCATAATTCACATTAACATATAACATTTATATCATCAATTCAAACATTCAACTTACCACATTTTCATAACTTTGTTTGAATACATACTTGAGCCTTTTAACTCGATATTACACTCGATTTTAATTTATCATTGCCCGTTGAACCATTCAAAATTAAAAAGGATACTCGAATAGTCGAACATTTCGTACAATGCCAACATCCCAGACGTGGTCTTACATGTAATCATATATCGATGCCACTGCCCAGACAGGGTCTTACACGTAAGTAACAAGTCGATGCCAACATCCTAGACGTGGTCTTACACGATAACACATAACAGAATCCTATGTCATAACATATGTATCCTAGCTATTCCTGAGGTTCGTATGGGACTTTCAGACATCGTAACTCGATCGAATCAATCTCGTAAATATTGCTCCCAAGCATATAGACATTCGGCCATCACTTATATACATTCATAAAATTAAATTCAACATATAAAGTTCACTTATATTCAAAATTAACAGCATTTTTTTGCTTAAAAACTTACCTCAAGTATCGATGGACGGAATAAAACGGATATTCAATTTTTTTTTTGTTTTCCCCGATCCAAGTCCGATTTCTTTGGTTCTTGATCTAAACATATTCAAATTAAACTTATTCAAACTAAATTTTATTCAATTTAGTATAAAAACACATAAATGGGTAAATTACAATTTTGCCCCTGACATTTTACACTTTTCACAATTTAGTCCCTATTGCATAAAACACAAAATCTGCAAAATTTCAATGTTTCATGCTTAGGCCAAATTTTCCCCATGTTCATACAAATCCATACATTTCATTTATTTCACATTTTAGTCCTTCAATTTATTATTTTTACAATTTAGCCCTAGTTACTCAAATTCATCAAAATTTCCAATACAAAACATATTAATCCAAAACATATCTTCCATAATCCATCATCTAACATCATAAAGCTCATAAATTCACCAATAGCTTAACTTAAAATATTCATCAAAATCAAAAATTAAGGCATGGGCTTTGTCAATTTCATAGGAACGATCTCAAAAACGTAAAAGTTATCAAAAACTGAGCTAGTTACATACCTTAATCAAGCTTAAATATGGCCGAATGTAGCTTGCTTTTTCTTTTTCTTTTCCTTAGCTATTTTCAGCTTTAAAAAGATGAACATAAAGCACTAACTTAACTTATGTTTTATTATAATACCTTAATTACTTATTTACCTTATTAACCTTTATAATTTAATATAAATATCTTATATATTATGTACATAACCGTCCATCACTATGTTTCATGGTAAAATTGCAACATAAAAACCTCCCATTAAAAGAACAAAGCTATTTAGTACTTTAACAAATAGTTAGCAACTTTTACCATTTACTCGATTAAGTTCTTTTTATTAAATCAGACACTCAAACGATAAAATTAAATCACGAAAATTTCACAGATATCAATTCACACATTATAAACACAGAAAATAATATTTAACTATTTTTCTAACACAGATTTGTGGTCCCGAAACCACTGTTTCGATTAGGGTCAAAACCATACTGTTACAGAGATTAACCGGCTTTTTAATTCTTCAAAAGATTCTAAACATGTTTTTTTTTAAATAAAAAACAATATCTTTTTATAAAAGTATACACAGAGGTTTAGAAATTTTTGCAACATTTTTAATAAATCTATGATAAAAACCGACATGGCCTAAGAAACTTCTAACTCCTTTCACACTAACTAGAGGTGGTAATCTTTCAATTACCTCCACCTTTGCTTTATCCACTTCAATTTTGTTCTTGGAAATTTTATGTCCTGAGACAATTCCCTCCTTAACCATAAAATGACATTTCTCCCAGTTAAGGACCAGATTTGTCTCATCGAATCTTTTTAGTACCTTAGCCAAATTACTCAAACAGACACCATAAATGTTACCAAAAATAGAAAAATCATCCATGAAAACCTCAACATCATTTTCAATCATATTAGTAAAAATTTCCATCATACATCGCTAAAACGTGCTAGGTACATTACATAAGCCGAAAGGAATTCGCCTAAAGGTAGATGTACTCTACAGACAAGTAAAAGTAGCTTTATGTTGGTCTTCCGGGGCTACAACTATTTGGTTGTATCCCTAATATCCATCTAAAAAACTGTAAAATTCATTACCTACAGGTCGATCTAACATCTGATCCATAAATGACAATGGAAAATGATCTTTACAAGTGGCTTTGTTCAACTTTCTGTAGTCAACATAGATTCATTAACTCGTGATAGTTCTCGTCGAGATTAACTCGTTACGTTCATTCTTGACAATCGTGATTCCACCTTTCTTTGGTACACATTGTACCGGACTTACCCAAAAACTATTTGAGATGGGGTAGATGATTCCCACATCTAACCATTTTATCACTTTCTTCAGTACTACCTCTTTCATGATAGGATTAAGTCTCCTTTACCCATCGATTCTACCTCACTCATCTTCATCTAAAATAATCTTATACAGGCAGAAGGAAGGGCGTATACCTCGAATGTCAACTATGGTCCAACCAATTGCCTTTTTAAATTTCTTTAAAAAAATAATCAATTGCTCCTCTTGATGTTCTATCAATTCTGCTGAAACAATCACAGGCAAAGTAGAACAATTACCTAAATAAACATATTTTAAATAGGATGGAAGTACTTTTAGTTCAAGCTTAGGCGGTTCCTCGATTAACAACTTGAATTGTGTAAATTCCCTAACTTTCAACTCTAGCGGTTCAAACTGCAATGGTTGAACATAACTCCTTGAATTGGCTTCCATCAAAGCCATGTTTTCATTACTTTTTTCATCTTCCAATGATTCAGACACTAAAGCGTTCTCCAACGGGTCTTCATCAGAATTGTGTTCCATAGAAACTAAGGTTTCTAATTCCTCCATTATTGAACATTTCTCTATCAGATCGGGAAATTTCATGGCCTTCAGAACGTTAAATGTTACCTGGTCGTCTTGAACTCTCATTGTGAGTTCTCCTATTTGCACGTCTATCAACATTCTTCCCATGACTAGGAATGATCTCCCTAAGATGATCGAAATTTCCTTATCTACTTCAAAGTCTAACACAATAAAGTCAGCAGGAAAAATAAACTTATCAACTCTTACCAAAACATCCTCGACCTTTATAAAATCAATTCTTCAAGCACTACCTACTTATGCATTATTTGTCTTCCTTACTCCTAGGGGCACCATCGAGGAGATGCATTCTAAGATTCGAAGGATGTGGTCGACTTGTAAAGATAAAGATCAGGGGTGGGTTATGCTTGCATGAGATAAATTTTGCCTCCCTAAAAGGATAGGAGGGCTTGGGTTTAGACACATTCGACTGTTCAATATAGCTCTCCTTGGTAAATAGGTCTAGAGGTTGCTCACTAAAAAAGATACTTTATGTTTTTAGGTCTTTAGTTCCAAATATTTCCCCAATGGTGACCTGTTCCACCCAGAAAGTTGGATAAGCCGTCATACACTTGAAATAGCGTAGCTACTATTGCTAGCGCTCTCGAGAAAGGCTTTAGGTGGCAGGTGGGTTATGGAAACAGTGTGGATATTTATTATGACAATTACGGGTTTTGAGGGTTTGAATGGGGATTCTATTGATAGTGGTGCCCCGTATGTTCATGAGAGAAAAGTACATGAGTTGTGGACTAACGACCGAATGAGCTGGAAAAAAATAGAGTTAGTAAAATTTATGGCAATTGCATGGGGGACCGTATATGTAACCTGCCTATCATTTCAAATGACCCGAAGGATTGTCAAGTCTGGTTCTAGAATTATCATGGCTTTTACACGTCAAAATTGGTGTATGTGTGGCTTCTTCTTCAACAGGTAGGTTTGGGTTCTCATCGTCTCTTTTGGAAGGCCATTTTGAAGCTGAAAACCCTTCCAAAAATTAGGTGTTCGCATGGAGACTGGGTCATGAAATCCTGCCAACAAATGCGAAGATAGCTTCTATCCAACAGAACATGAACAAGGAGTGTCATCATTGCGGGGATGGTATTGAAACTTTAATTCATGTCCTTAAAGATTGCCCCACAGCCCTTGCCATTTTCACATGTGGTGACCTAGATGGTAGGCTCATTAACAATAACTATGAGCGTTGTATTGACTGGATTGAGGAATCCATGCTGTTGGTGGACAAGAAGGCTATTACCGACTTCACCACAATATTGTGGAATAATTGGGATAACAGGAACAATTTCATCTGTCGTTTTCACCTTCTCCAAAAAAGTGGAAGAAGCCATTAAGAGGTACTGTAGAATTCAACTTTGATGCTGCTGTGTCAAACACAAAAACTGGTTATGGGATTATTGTTCATGACTCTGACGGTTTCATTATTGAAGCGAGCTTTCGTTTCAAGAAAGAGGAAATGGAGAGTGACTGGGCTAAAATCTATGCTTTCGAAGAAAGTCCCAAATTAGCTGGAATGCTAAATATTACAAAAGCTACATTCGAAATAGATTTTGCTACTCTCGCAAATAGAATAAAGAAACGCAAGGACGATATCGCTCTCATGGGTTACCGCATAAATGAGTTCTTTCGAAATATGGATAGGCTTCATAATTTTGATGTTAAGTGAGCAAATCATATTTGTAATAAGGTGGCCAATTTTTTGAGTAAATATGCCATCTCTAATGAGAGCCACCCTATTTTTGGTATGGATTACCCTACAATAATTCATAAGCTTGTAATGGATGATGTTGTTAATTGAGGGATGATCATTTTTCGATCTTTTTTTGTCAAAAAAAAAAAGACTCTACTTAAGGTGGTTTTGGGGCTTGTTGACTAAACTCTTGGGATTGACTGGGTCTATGCTGCAGATGGTTGTTCTATCCATTTCCTTGGTTACTCCAGGAAAAGTTTGGATGATTCTGCCACGAAGGATTGTAGAAGTTGGACTGTGGTCCTTGTCCACTTCTATTTTGATATTGATTCCTTACATAATACACTGACTCGGGGTTCGAAGGGCAATTCTTGAAACCCCACAGTACACACAGGAAACAACACCATACTGACTTGGTGGTCCAGCTAAAAAATTATTAAAAACATTAGTGGTAAACTATTTTAACATAGAGGAAATAGAAGATACTTAAGCAGAGAGCGAAGTCAATGCGTCCACTTGATGCACTCTTGCTACTCGTCTTCCGAAAACTGCTCGATTCATTGGTCTTTGGTAATTTTTGCTAGAAATCCTTTCAATGATCTCGTAAGCCTCGTTATAAGACTTAGAAAAAATCGCACCATTCGTAGAAGCATCTACCATTAATCTTGTGTGTGCCTTGAAACCGTTATAAAACGTCTCCAATTGAATATAATGAGGAATCCCATGATGAGGACACTTACAAAGTAATTCCTTGAATCTTTTCCATGCCTCATATAAGAACTCATAATCCAATTTTTGAAAAGCAATCTCATTTCGTAACTTTGCGTTCTTGCTCGATGAAAAAATACTTTACCAAAAACCTTTCTGCTAACTCTTGCCATGTAGATATTGAACTTGGTGGAAATGGATTCAACGATGCTTGTGCTTGATCTCGCAACGAGTACGGAAAAAGCTTCAACCTTAATGAATCTTTAGTCACACCAGCTATCTTAAACGAATCAATCACCTCCATGAATAATCAAATCTGTAAGTGTGGATCTTTCATGGGCATACTACTGAACTGGCCCATCGTTTGGAGTATTTGAAAAATCACTTGTAACACCCCTCACCCTTATTCACAGTCAGAATAGGGTTATGAGGTATTACCGATCAATCAACATCATTTAACATACATAATTCATACATTTATGCTTCATACTCAAATCCCATTCAATCATATTCATATTGTCCCTTATGAGGGCCTACGAGGCCTTAAACAAGCTTTAGAAGTGGTCGGGACTAAACCGATAACATATGAAAATTTCAGAAAACTTAGAAATTTTTCAATCATATAAGGGTCACACGTCCGTGTGAACAGGCCGTGTACCTCACCCGGCTAGTAGACACACCCGTGTCTCAGACCTTATGAAAATAAGGCATACATAACGACTTGCAACACATAGTCGAGGACACGCCCATAAGCCAAGCCATGTGAAATCTAGAGAGTATACTGACTTGGGTCACATGGCCAACCACACGCCCATGTGTCCAACCCGTGTGCCCTTCGAAGTGGCCACACACGCCTATGTGCTAGGTCGTGTGCCATATAGGGGGTATACTGACTTATATCACACGGCCAGTCACATGCCTGTGTGTGAGACCGTATGGAGCATACTGACTTCACTTCAATTTCAACACCAGGGGACACACGACTGTGTATTTTGACCGTGTGTCACACACAGCTGAGACACACCCCCGTGTGGATAACAATAGGCCATTTGGAAAGCCAATTTTCCACCCTTTTACACATACCTTCACAAGCTTAAATGGCATCATTATAAGACACAAATATGCAGCCAAAAGTCATCAACCAATACACAAACATACCTAATTCATTTCAACCATTTCAATACTCAATTTCATATCATTTACCTATTCAAATACTAAGCAATTTAACTTGCATTTCTAAGCATAATTCACATTGTATAATTCATTTGACAAGGCTAATCCAAACATTAATAACCACCTCAATCCCATTCATCTATTATAGGTCTATTACCAAACATTAAAAGTAGATCAATTTGCATGATCATCAAGTTCATCATTTTATGCCAACACAAATGGCCAAATTACACATTTATCAAACATACCAAAATGACTCAAGCCTATACATGTCATATACCATATATACATAGATTCAAAAGCACCGAAGTAAATGATTAATAGTGCAATGAAGTCTCTAACGATTCCCGTATCCGAGCTAGCTTCGTAGAACTATAAAACATAGAAATAATTAAATAAAGTAAGCTTTATAGCTTAGTAAGTTCGTATGTGAACATGAAATAATCACAACATTCATATCGCAATTCAAAATAGATAATATCGTCAACATCTAAAGCATCAATTCATGACCTAACATAAATTTTATTCATATCCTCATTCATGAGTTCTCAACTTAATCTATCTCAATACTTGAATAGTTTTCCGTACATACCTGTACCGATACCTTTCTATTTCTTATCAATACTCTTGTCAAACTACTCCAGTTTATAATATGCTTTCGATACAAATTCATCGCTTTTCCAATACCATAGTCCAACTATGGTCTTTCACATACATTGCCAAGGCCCTGCCGTGGTCTTTCATTCACATGTCATAACCCGGTTATGGTCTTATTATTTGGTTGCCATAGCCTAGCTATGGTCTTATTCAACAACTTGCCTTACTTAACTTGTATATTTCATTTAATATCTCAACATTCATCCAATAGAATAAATACTATCTAAACTTCATCAATTCAATAAATAGATACACATTGAAGTTCAATTATACGAACTTACCTTGTATTCGAAATTGACGGATCACATCGATTACTCGATAACCTTTCTTTTCCCCCGATCTAAATTCAAATTCTTTCTTTCTTGATCTATATGAATTCAAAATTAATTCATTAATTCATTGATTCATTCAATTCAGTCCACAAGCACATAATTAGGCATTTTTACACTTTAGCCCTTAAAGTTCCAAATTTATTCAATTTAGTCTCTATTTCACAAATACACAAAATTCACGAAATTCAACTTAACCCATGCTTAGCCGTTTTATACATAAGCCCCTAGCAACCCAAAACTTTCCTTTATTTCACATTTCAACCACACAATTTGCATATTTCTCAATCCATCCCTATTATGCATTTTCATCAAAAATCACTTTATAAAACATGAAAATCTATCATCCAAATTTCATATTTCATCCTCAAACATCAAAGAACATAGACCCATCAATGGTAACTTTCAAAATCTTTAATAGTTTCAAAATTAAAGGTATGGGCTAGCTAGAGCACGAAGTAACAATCACAAAAACATAGAAATCATTAAAAACCGAGCAAAAATGGACTTACAAATAGCAAGAGCAATGGCAGAACCTTCAAAGCCCTAAAATGGTGTTTTATTTCTCACTTTCGGCTAAGTAAAGAAGAAAAAAAGATGATATCTTGTTTTTCTTTAATTTAATTCATTAATTATACTAAATTACATTATTAACCTTAACTAAAACATTATTATTTCACATAAACCATGTCCATTAATGTCCACTCATACTCTTAATGGTCTAATTATAACATACAGACCTTAACATTAATAAACCATAACAATTAAACACCTTTAACAAGTAGAATGCAACTTTTGCATTTTACGCGATTAAGTCTTTTTTCTCAAATTGAGCTATTAAATGATAATTAGCTCCCGAAATTTTCACACATACATACTATCATGCTGTAAACACAAAAAAATAATATTAAAATAATTTTTTGACCTTAGATTTTTGGTTCTGAAACCATTGTTCCGATTTAACTAAAACCGGGCTATTACATCACTAGTTTCTATCTGAATTGTGGTGCCTCGATATTCGGACTCCTAATTCCTAGTTTTAACTCATTGGTCTAATGGTATGATCCCTGTCATCAACAATAAGGATTGGGTTGTGCTCATGATTGACTTCATTACCTTGTTTGTCATTTAGATTTCCAAGGTCCATCTCAACTTGTCTTTGAGTAAATCTCTCGCATCTTTTCTGTCTAAATGTCCGCTAAATTTTAGGGTCTACAAGTAATAGATTGATGATTCGATCTATGCTCATAAAACATTTGATAAATAAATCACAAATAAAGAAAAAAGAATAAGTCGGTAATGTTAGAAATTAAACAAAAACCAAACTGCAAAAATAATTTCACAAAGAATGATTATGGCAATAGTCCCCAACAACAGCGCCAAAAACTTGTAACATGGTTTGTGCAAGTGTACATAGTCGTTCAAGTAATAAGTAAAATGAGTTATCCTCTCTACGGGGACTATGTATGTTAATCAATTGTTTGTAAAATTATAAATTACAATTTGATATAAAAATTCAATAATTTTTAGATAGTGATGATTAAATTGACTAGATGCAAAGATTGATCCTGATGTAATTCTAACCTAAATGCAAATTGTCCAAATGTATGAGTGAATGGCTTTAGCAACAAAAACAATGAACATAAAATAGGCTACGATAATTATATTAATCAACTCAATTCATTTTCATCATGCTTAATAGTGTTTAGAACACATTTCTTGGCAACTCGATCTTTCATGAGTTTGGAAACCAAATTAAGTATTCTCGGGTCTTTCACTTAGTGAAATATGCATTTTAATAATCATATTAAACTAAGGGTTTCTTAGTATTTATGTAAGGTTACAGGGACATTTACGTTTGAACCTATTTATTCACGTAAACTTAAAAACTATGCAAGATAATAGAGTTAACTAAATATATTATGAACCTCAAATTTAGGCTGGTTTAATGATCTAAATTGAGCACTGCACTTTTCAATTATGTGTCTACTAATCGTCATCTAGTTAGGATTGCTCAGCTAACCTGAGTGCACCCAATCACGTATGAATGAGATACATCTTGATTTTAATTGAAAACATGATCGACTGAGGAACAAAGATGTTAAACATGAATCAAATAAATCTTATTGAATTAACATAATCATCATAGAAAATAGGATTTAAAATACCGTCATTGATGTCAAAAATAATGAACACATTTCAAACATATGTAAATTAAATAACAAGAGGAAAATAAACTCTATTTCAGTTAAGCAACCATTCGGATCTTTTCTAACTGACGTGTTCCTCCATTTTTCTCGATGCTCCTTTTGCTAAGGGTTTCCTAAGGTGGCCGACCAAAGAAATGTCTTGATACGAGCACGCCTGGGGCACCAACATTTTGCAAAGTGACGAAGCGCGAATTAAATGCCCCAAATGTTGAAAAAAGTTGATTTGCACCTTGGTGCATTTCCAATTGAACCGGATTAGTCCATTTGGGTTCAATTTGAGCTCACTCGAGCTCATCCCAGCTCATTGAGCTGATTGTTTTAATTTAATGTTTTAAATAAATTGCATCCTCAAATTAATTATTTCCTTCAGCAAATTAATGTGGCCTAATAATTTAATTATTGACTAAATTAATTTGTCCAAGCTTTAATTAATTTGTTTTCTTTCGTGCATTAGTTTGTGTCAATAAATATGTGTCACTAATTAATTTAATTAGTGATTGCCGAATTTTTGATGCCTGATTGCCATTGTAATGTGCTCATTTTATAAATTAATAAGTTGACTTAATGTGTTGCAGGTAGCATGGATTTGAGATTGATGGAAGAATAAAGAATGAATTGATGAAGGATAGCCAAACACTAAGGTGATGGACGGCTAGCATGAAATGGACCAACAAATTCAAGTGGGAATTAAATAAACTAATTTGGAAGTATGGGGATAAAATAATCAAGCAAAACAAATTGAAAATCCTTGTCTTCTTGTGAATATGGTAGACGGCACAAGCATGATACAAGCACCTTAAAGGAATCTTCATGCCATCTCTTATTTCCATGCGTGGGAATAATCAAAAGGAATCCACTATGCCCATGCCCATATGTTTCCAATGTTGACCATGTTCCATGCCCATACTTTTATGTCTACAAGGTCAACCAATGGCACAAGCTTATGGGAGTTGAATTAAATTGTTTAATATTTGGACAGCACAAATACATGCTTGGACGGTAAAGCTTATACTGTCAATGTGTCCACTTGGCTGCCCCAAGGCTTGGTCAAATGTTCCCTCTCCCAAAGCTGAATCCTCGTGCGCATAAATGAAGATTGAAGCCCATGTGAAATTAAAATAACAAGGAATTTATTTTATTCTTCAAGCTTGAACGGAAACAAGGCACCATGTGAATTAAATAATTGAAGGGCTCTTCATGGCTTTGATAATGCATGTGGACGACAACAAATGTGAGGGAAATTAAATATGCCATATTGTAACCATGTGGGAATTATTTTTCCATAGTTGGACAACCAAGCTTCCACGGCAATTAAGAAGCATTTGTGCTAGGATTTGATTTTTAATTCTTATGATTATGTTTCAGCCATAACAAGCTACTTTAGGCTTATAAATAGCTTGTCAGTTTCAATTGTGAAAAAAACAGAATTTTTATGAATGAAATTTTATGAACTTTGTTCATTTGAGTGAGTTTATCTCCTCTTCGGTTTCGTACAAGTTTCGTTAGACTTATCAAGCTTGCTTGTGGCGTCTTCGACTTGTTTGAACTTATCACCAAATTTTGTTTGGTGTGGCGTTCATCAACCTATCTCCATCTATCCACCTTAACGATGTAAGAAACGGGGTGACACTGTTATATAGTGTTGAATCTTTCTTAAGTTAAGTTCGTATTTCCATTTCCATCATCGATTCCATTTATCCACCTTAAACATTATAGAACCCGGGGTGACACGCTTTAGTGTTGAATCGCTTCCCGTTTAAGTTCTTTATCCATCTCCATTAAATTATCCTTTTATCTATCTTATTTATTTTTATTTCATTCCACCAAACCGAACCATCTTCTATTTTATTCACTTAAGCTTCCGCAAACTCATTTATATTTTCTGATTATTTTCCAAAGGCTTGATTTCTCCTCGTAGACGATTGGGCAACTCATATACGTTTTGACTCACCCCGAGCCGGTTCGTATCATGTCTTGACAAAGCCTTTGTTGGCTAAACAATGGAAAGGGAGATGGACGGCTAAACAATGACAAAGCCGGTTCGTATCATGTCTTGACAAATATCCGAAAGGTGTTTTTGGGGTAGCCATTTTCTTGGGCCAAAAATTGGGCTTGACTCTTCCTTGTTGGACAGTTTCCTAGGCCAATAATTATTCAGATATGTCCATCTTTTAGCACATCTTTTACTGTGTCAAATTAACACCTTTATGAATGAGTTTTGCATGGTTTTGCCATCCAAATGAAGTGGATATGTGCATGTCCATGCATCATTTATGTTAATCACATCTTCCATGGTCCTTCAACATAGACAAAATTCACATATTAGTATTTAACATGAAAGTAATATAAATTATGTACAAAAACCATGTAATTAAGTATAATTTCACATACTTTATAAATTCATGTCCAATATTAATCATTTAGTAAAGTTCACTTATTTTAGTAACAATTACTCAATATTAACATATTTATTAAGTAAAAAGGTGGTAAAAATATATAGAAAAATCCTATATAATTTCGAGTTTACAATAAGGCATAAGTAATGGAATTTGTCAAATAGTATGTATTAATCACTTATCTTGCAAATATTGAAGAATGAATTAATTATTTGCCATATATATGTACTCACTTGTGTCTAAGATGTGAAATTGTTTGGTTTGATAGGTTATAACTTGAATAGATTATGTAATTATACTATATATAGCCATTTGTAAATGTTTATGCTATCTTGAATCATGGAAGTACCACTGAGCTTTATTGCTCAGCGTACGGTTTATTTATTCCGTGCATAGGTACTGAAACACCCCAAACCCGGCCCACGAGCTTTGACCGGATCTGGTATGTTCCTCAAGAAAACCAGTTTCAAATTCTTTTGTTACTTAGAGAAAACTTGTGCGATTAAAAAAAAATATTGTTTGGGTTGGGCTTGTGTTGAAACAGACTCGATTTTATTTTTGGAAACCCCTTTTTAATATTAAGTGATAAAACAATTAGGATTTAGTTTAAAGAAATATTTACTTAAACTTTAATAAATAAGGTTCCTAAACATAATAAATAATAATAAATGTAAAATGATTCAACTATGGCCTTATGGCCTTATTACAACAAATAATTTCCAAATAATTCAAGTACTTAAAAAAAAAAAAAAAACTAATAGCTCCATAAAAATAAAGACTTCATGTTGAGCATGGCCACCACAAGTTCTGCCGTCCCGGTCCATCACTGCTCATCACCTGAAACATGGTCCCACAACGGGGTGAGTCAAACAGACTCAATGTGTACACGACACTAAATCATAATAGAATTAGGCATACAAGAGTTACACATTCACAATAATGAATACAAGTTATGATGCATTCCCAAACCCAAACCTACTTGTCCATCCTCTACACACCCCCGTACCTGCCAATCACACCGTGGGGACTACTAAGTCGACCCTCCTTCCACTACACACCAAATTGCGGTCTTAAGTCACCGCATTCGTGGTCTTAGGTCACCACGTTCAGATTACTTTGGTCTTAGGTCACCACTTTCAGATTACTGTGGTCTTAGGTCACCACTTTTCAGATATCACGGTCTTAGGTCACCGTGTTCGTGGTCTTAAGTCACCACATTCACTTCCCCTTTCAAAATAAAACCCATATGCCCATAACATATTATGCAATTACAAGCCAAAGCTCACATTCTTATCATATTCTCATGTTACAAATAACATTTTTCATATTCCTAGTAGAAGTAGGAAACGTACCTGAGTACTTAGTACCATAACATGATACCTTAGCCACTTTCATATTCTTAATGTCACATATTTTAATTAAACATGCCATAAAATGTATTATGAAGTAGTGTGGGGTACACACCTGATTCGCTTAAAATTTCCTTGAGATCCCGAAAAGCTTGATCTAATGCTTAGATCCTTAATCCCTACATTGATTTATCACTTATTACCTTAATAAAAAGCCATTCGGCCAAAATTCCAAATCCTAGAGGATTAGTATTCTTACCTTGTTGTTGATTGGAACACCAACAAATCCTGAAACTGTTCCTTGTTTCCCTAAGAATGTCGAAATCCCTAAAACCTTACGTTAGACTTAATCTTAATCATCGAAACATAAATCAAGGCCTTTGACCGAATATTCACGTGTCTTACCTTAATCTTAGAAATCTCGAATACTCCTCCTTTTAGTCGACTACTCTGATAGTCCTAAAAGATCCTTCCATATTCGGCAACCATAATATGTATGGGGTTAGATTATCTCTCGGCTAATCTAAAAGAAAAGAATGGAAATCAAACTTGTTCTTACCTTTAAAGAAATCAACAGCACCTATGCTTGAAGCCCTTCCCAGATTCGGCTTTTGAATGGATTGGTAAGAAGAAATAGGAAGAAAAGAAAACTTGAGAATTTTGACAATGGTGGACTATAGATTCGGCTTGACAAAAGAAAAAGAGAACAGAAGAGAAGAGAGCACTCAGAAATTCGGCAGAGAGAAGAGGAGGAAGAAAAATTGATGAGTAGCCCTATTTTCTTCCTTTTATAGCCGAAACTACTACACAGAATCCCTTACATGGCCACCACTCTTCTTTATTGATAAGTTTATCTCCTTAATTTAAAATAATTAGAGAATAATCCTTTATTATCTCTTCAAAACTAATCCAAATTAAATCCATTATTTATCACCTTATTAATCGAATATTTATGAAAATAAAACTCATCCTTTCTAGAAGGCTTGTGCCGTCCACCTCAGGCTTCTGGAAGCAAAAAAATAAAACTTCCTTTATTTGCTTCCCAAGTGACTCGAACTCAGGCCCATCACCTTGCATGTGGCGCCATTTCCATAGGCCCTAAGTGACATCTTCAGGCCACTTTTCCAAGCCTATTTGTGTGTCAAATTTCACCAACTTTTTCTTTTAAGGCCACCTTGCCTTAATTTCCTCTTTTAAACTTTAAAACTCGACATTTCTAAGTCATTTCTAAGTTTCCAAAAATTTTCGTTCGGCTCTATAAACTTGACATTTCCTTACATTTCCAAGTTTCCAGAAATGTTCACTTTCCTCTTTTGAATCATTTCTAAATCATGTCCATACATTTTCAGGTTTCCAAAAATGTTCATTTCCAAATCATTTTCATTCATTTTCGGGTTTCCAAAAATATTCAAAATTTATTCTTAGTACATAAAACATGTCACTTCGTACAATTAAACCGAAAATGCATAGGCCCTTTCTAGGATGTTACAGTTCTACCCCCTTAAAATAATTTCGTCCTCGAAATTACTTACTAATCGAACAATCATACGGTCTAACTCACCCCACTACGCTATTGCTACGCACTCTGATCTTAAAGAACTATCATACTTTCTAGGCACATTCTCTAGGTTCACATCTAAGGTTTCAATCACTTCACCCGCAATACAAGAATAAGCTAACCCTATAACAATCAAAACAATTAAGGGTATTCCAGAAATAAGGAATGTACCCGTTGTCACATCTGGCACATCTTCCTCCTCGCGACGGCCAACTGCATAAACCAACCTTGGTTGCCTCGCGTCTGCACCTTCAGCATCTCTGCTTGGTGCTCCACGTCCTTGGCCCGAACCATTTCCTCCATGGTTCGGTCCACGACCTCTTTGAGGTCAGCTTGCCCACCTCTACCCGGCTGATTAACATTCCGAGTTCTTTGGTCGACTTTCATCTAGGTTCTTAGGACAATGCTTGATCACATGATCCTTAGACCCACACCTAAAACATCCTCCTGTTTTCCTCCAGCACTCTCCTAAGTGCTTCTTTCCACACACATCACAAGGTCGATATCGCCCTTCTGAACCAACTTGCTGACTCGCGGCCCATCAACTCTAGGCCTCTTATTCCCAGATGATCCAGACGATCCAAAACCTCTTTTTAGCCTATTCCGATCAATGTTCTGCCTTGCAGAATCCTTAATTCCCTCGGCCACCTTGGCCTTTTCCACTAACGCAGAAAATTCCCGCTCCTAATGCGGTGCTATTAACAGTCTCAGATCATCCCTTAGTCCGTCCTCAAAACGGACACAGCGCTCATGCTCAGTTGCCACTACACCTCGAGCATACCGTCTCAACCTCAGGAATTCAGCTTCATATTCTGCAACAGACTTGTTCCCTTGAACCAGCCCCAGAAAAGCCTTCCTTTGCTCATCAATATACCTGGTTCCCACATACTTCTTTTGATACGCCTCCTTAACGTACTCCCAGGTCAAATTCTCAGCCGTGGCACCATCCCGAACAGTCAACCACCACTGATACGCTTCATCGCGTAACAGTGCCACCATTCCTTTTAACTTCTCCTCGGGGGTCAAGTCAAGCTCATCCATGATGCGCTCAGTTGCTTCCAACCAGTACTCAGCTGTATTGGGTGCCACACCCGATACTCTACGAAACATTTCGGCTCTATTAGCTCGGAGCTGTTCAGGCACAGACTTTCAATTTCCCAAATTTCCTCCTACACCAGCCACCAATTCCAAAACTCGCAGCACAGCCTGCGATACAGCATCTTCTCCCATTTGAGCTTGCTGCTCAACACCCACAGTTGGGGGTGGTGGTGGCGATGGTATTTCATTTTCAGACCCTTGACCCGATCTAACGGGTTCTGACACAGTCATCTTTCCTCTACCTCGTCCACGACGACCACATCCTCTAGAGCTCATTTCTAACATCGTAATCTGATTAAGAAGTTTTATGAATTAGTCTTTGTTTAACTTGATTACCCGCGAAGGAGTTTTATGACAAGAGTTTTAGGAGTGGTTCTTTCGTATTCATACATGCACACAGTCTTTCATTCATTCATACATCCATCAGACAATTATGAACCTTCATTCATTCAGAGAAACGTTGTAGATTTCATTGTTGTTGTTTTTCCACTACCCAGGGGTATTTTCGTAATTTGTCCTACAGGGGTATTTTCGTAATTTTGTCCTATAGGGGCATTTTCGTAATTTCCCAAAAGAAAAAGTTCCTTGATGATTTTGTCACAAAGTATCTTGGTATTTTTAAATTCCCGGGGTATTTTGGAAAAATTTTGAAATCCGGGGGTATTTCGGTAATTTTAGACCTCGGGGGCAAATTTGTAAAATTTAATAAATCAGAGATATTTCAAAAGTTGCACAACTTTGAGGGTTCTTTTTGAGAATTGTATTTTCCAAAACAGTGATGTTGCCAAAAATTTTAGAAATCAGGGTCATTTTGGTAATTTTGTAAGTTAGGGGCAGTTTTGTAATTTTCCAAAATCAAGGTATTTTTGATAGTTTGCAAATTAGGGTTTTTGAACATTTATAAAATAATGAAATTTTGATAAAACTGTTGAGTAATTTGACATTTTGTAAATCAAGGGCATTTTGGTAATTTTACCACTAGGGTATTTTGGTAATTTCATAAATCGAAAATTTTTCGAAAAATTTTGTAAAAATAGTTCTCACAAATTGAAAAAGGTAATTTTAGGAGTTTTAAAACTAGGGTTTTTAAGAAAAACACGGCTAGTTCCCTTTTCGGGTTTTAGTTATTGTGTTTAGCCTATGACCGAGTCCTCTTGGTTAGGGTGAGGAACAGAAAGCTACGCACTGCAGGATTCAGTGAAGAGGAGGTGAGTCACTCGCACTGTTTAAGTACTGTGCTCTTAGGATCCAATCCTGAACATGCGCACAATGGTTACCACACCCCTAACTCGGCGTCTTAGTCATAGGTTTGTTTAATGGTCCTTAAGTCTTATGCAATAGTTGGGGCAGACTAGCCCTAGGGTTCAAGTACCTATCATGCTATTCTACGTTCCATTCCACTTCTACCCTTCTACAAATCATAATATAAATCACATAATAGATAGGGGTACTTACCTGGTAGACTGCGGGTCGGAGACTTAGGTGCCATGCCAAAAAACCTGCTCATCTTCAAAACTACTTTCTTAAAACTCATTTGGGCTCGATTTGAAAACGTTTTGGGCCTTAGCCCACAGGCCGAGAGTTTAAACTGGGCTCTGATATCAAACTGAAACACCCCAAACCCAGCCCACGAGCTTTGACCGGATCTGGTATGTTCCTCAAGAAAACCGGTTTCAAATTCTTTTGTTACTTAGAGAAAACTTGTGCGATTAAAAAAAAAATATTGTTTGGGTTGGGCTTGTGTTGAAACAGACTCGATTTTATTTTTGGAAACTCCTTTTTAATATTAAGTGATAAAACGATTAGGATTTAGTTTAAAGAAATTTATACTTAAACTTTAATAAATAAGGTTCCTAAACATAATAAATAATAAATGTAAAATGATTCAACTATGGCCTTATGGCCTAATTACAACAAATAATTTCCAAATAATTCAAGTACTTAAAAAAAAACTAATAGCTCCATAAAAATAAAGACTTCATGTTGAGCATGGCCACCACAAGTTCTGCCGTCCCGGTCCATCACTGCTCATCACCTGAAACATGATCCTACAACGGGGTGAGTCAAACAGACTCAATGTGTACACGACACTAAATCATAATAGAATTAGGCATACAAGAGTTACACATTCACAATAATAAATACAAGTTATGATACATTCCCAAACCCAAACCTAATTGTCCATCTTCTACACACCCCCGTACCTGCCAATCACACCGTGGGGACTACTAAGTCGACCCTCCTTCTGCTACACACCAAATTGCGGTCTTAAGTCACCGCATTCGTGGTCTTAGGTCACCACGTTCAGATTCATCTTGTGGTCTTAGGTCACCACTTTCAGATTCGTGGTCTTAGGTCACCACTTTTCGAGATATCACGGTCTTAGGTCACCGTGTTCGTGGTCTTAAGTCACCACATTCACTTCCCCTTTCAAAATAAAACCCATATGCCCATAACATATTATGCAATTACAAGCCAAAGTTCACATTCTTATCATATTCTCATGTTACAAATAACATGTTTCATATTCCTAGTAGAAGTAGGAAACGTACCTGAGTACTTAGTACCATAACATGATACCTTAGCCACTTTCATATTCTTAATGTCACATATTTTAATTAAACATGCCATAAAACGTATTATGAAGTAGTGTGGGGTACACACCTGATTCGCTTAAAATTTCCTTGAGATCCCGAAAAGCTTGATCTAATGCTTAGATCCTTAATCCCTACATTGATTTATCGCTTATTACCTTAATAAAAAGCCATTCGGCCAAAAGTCCAAATCCTAGTAGGATTAGTATTCTTACCTTGTTGCCGATTGGAACACTAACAAATCCCGAAACTGTTCCTTGTTTCCCTAGGAATGTTGAAATCCCTAAAACCTTACGTTAGACTTAATCTTAATCATCGAAACATAAATCAAGGCCTTTGACCGAATATTCACATGTCTTACCTTAACCTTAGAAATCCCGAATACTCTTCGTTTTAGTCGACTACTCTGATAATCCCGAAAGATCCTTCCATATTCGGCAACCATAATATGTATGGGGTTAGATTATCTCTCGGCTAATCTAAAAGAAAAGAATGGAAATCAAACTTGTTCTTACCTTTGAAAAAATCAACAGCACCTATTCTTGAAGCCCTTCCACGATTCGGCTTTTGAATGGATTGGTAAGAAGAAATAGGAAGAAAAGAAAACTTGAGAATTTTGACAATGGTGGACTATAGATTCGGCTTGACAAAAGAAAAAGAGAAGAGAAGAGAAGAGAGCACTCAGAAATTTGATAAAGAGAAGAGGAGGAAGAAAAATTGATGAGTAGCCCTATTTTCTTCCTTTTATAGCCAAAACTACTACTCAGAATCCCTTACTTGGCCACCACTCTTCTTTATTGATAAGTTTATCTCCTTAATTTAAAATAATTAGAGAATAATCCTTTATTACCTGTTCAAAGATAATCCAAATTAAATCCCTTATTTATCACCTTATTAATCGAATATTTATGAAAATAAAACTCCTCCTTTCTAGAAGGCTTGTGCCGTCCACCTCAGGCTTTTGGAAGCAAAAAAATAAAACTTCCTTTATTTGCTATCCAAGTGACTCGAACTCAGGCCCATCACCTTGCATGTGGCGCCATTTCCATAGGCCCTAAGTGACATCTTCAGGCCACTTTTCCAAGCCTGTTTGTGTGTCAAATTTCACCAACTTTTTCTTTTAAGGCCACCTTGCCTTAATTTCCTCTTTTAAACTTTAAAACTCGACATTTCTAAGTCATTTCTAAGTTTCCAAAAATTTTCGTTCGGCTCTGTAAACTTGGCATTTCCTTACATTTCCAAGTTTCCAGAAATGTTCACTTTCCTCTTTTGAATCATTTCTAAATCATGTCCATACATTTTCAGGTTTCCAAAAATGTTCATTTCCAAATCATTTTCATTCATTTTCGGGTTTTCAAAAATATTCAAAATTTATTCTTAGTACATAAAACATGTCACTTCGTACAATTAAACCGAAAATGCATAGGCCCTTTCCAGGATGTTACAGGTATAGTTGATCGTTGTAGCCTCAGGAAGTGAAGTCAGCATTTGAACTCCCGTTTTCAACTCAACTAAATCTGTATAACTCATTTAATTTTGTTCAAATGGCATGTACCTAGGATTATATTGTTTAATGTTTGAAATGGTCAAAATGGTTGTAAATGAGTTGTAAATATGTGGAAATGGTTTTGGTCATGCATGGAAATGGTATTAATGGTTAGACATTTGGGTATTGAACATGTTTTAATAGTGTTGAATGGTTGATTGGGGCCTTGTGGCCAACCTTTGTGACCTTATATTGGCTTGGGAATGTAAGGAATTTCGAGTTAGTGGACTATGGAGGATGTTGCGAGTTCACATCCTAAATGTTGTGACATCAGGTAATCTCGTCACAATGTCCCCTGTTTGAGTTCGCGACATCAGTTTTTTTTTTATTTTGAAAACTTTATAGTTTGGTCCTTAGGTTTGGAATATTGTCTTCAATGTCGCGACATCAAGCCTTGGAAGTTATAACACCAACCTGAGAAGTTTTGATAATGTTACATTTTAGTCCTAGTTCAGCTCTGGGATGATATTGAGCTTTCATAAGCTCGTATATGGCCTAGAAATGATTATATATCGTGTTTTATGCTTGTAATAACTGTAACTTAATGAATAATGATGAAGTTTGTATATGATTGATTGTAGTTGCTCCAGCAATGATTGTGGCATCCGGTAGTTCAGACCTAACAATCAGGTCAGGTTAGGGTGTTACAAAGTGGCTATGTAATTGAGTGTGAATTGAATGAAATTTGATATATTTTTTTATTAAATTACCGAGCGTAGCTAAAGACGACGCCAGACCGTCGAAAGGGAATGGAAAGGTGAGAGTCATTAACAAGTAGTTAAACTATCAATTTGTAATTTTATAAATCGAGATCATTATATTTATATGCGTATACATGTTTAATGAATGATTTACTATCGAGGTAAGCTTATATTGCCGTATGAAATGATTCATATTGAATGAAATCAAATCTCGAGAAATTGGACTAAATTGAATATAATATAAAAGAGTAAGATACAATTGAAAAACAATTTGGGATACAAAATGATGATGAAAATGGTATGAACTATACTATTTGGTATTTGATGTATATACACATATGAATTGATGATGAGATAAACTGAGAATGATGATATATGGATTGGTTTATATAATGTGATTGGATAATCGATACCCTATTAACTATATGGGCAGAGTTAGTGTAACATCCCTTACCCGTATTCGATGCTAGAACAGGGTACGAGGTGTTACCAGACTCATACGCAAGTATTCATAGAAAACCCAAACGTGACTTTTCGCTTAAATTTAAAACTTTTCATAAACCTTAATTTCATCTCTTAAACAAGCCTACGAGGCCCAAAACACTCTTTAGGAATGGTTCGGGATCAAACCGAATTCCTTAGAAGATCTCTAGACAAACTTAGAAAAATTCTCATCAAACAGTCTACACGCCCATGTGGAAGAAGGGACACGCCCGTGTGGCATATCACATGCCCGTGTTCCACACTCGTGTAGATTTATTTCTCAATTAGAACCTACAGGGGATTTCACACAGCCTGACACACACCTGTTTCCATGGCTCGTGTCCCTCACACGGCCATGACACTCCCGTGTCTTAGGCCGTGTGCAAAAACCTTGACATTCTGTTTCTAATGTCATCAACCTGATAAGGTCACACGACCAAGGCACATACCCGTGTCCTTAGACCGTGTGGCGAATAAAATTAATAATTTCAGGTGCAGACTTCACACGGCCTAGGCACACGCCCATGTCCTATGGTCATGTCCTCCATATGAGAGAGACACATGGTCGTGCCTCAGCCCATGTGGTTACTACTAGGCATTCTGTTTTGCCAACTCAAGATGCAGGTGGACACATGGCCAAAGCACACGCCCATGGGGCAGACCGTGTGTCACACACACCCATGTGTCTACCTGTGTGGACAAGAATAAGGCTATTTACCAAGCCCTTTCTACCACCCTTACTTGCACCATCATAAACTACAACAAACAACCTATTGATTCATGCATAACCATACCATTTACTCAACCATGCAACTCGCACATTCATGAAGAACATCATCATTTCATATATTAATAAGAAATAGCCATCAACTGTGACCTTATACAAAAGAAATCGTCTTCAAATGAGCCAACACATTTGGCCAAAACAATATGACATTCGTTAAAAGACTAAGTCCCTATACATGCCATACTCAAAATTCTAAATCTAACTATACCAAAATGTGTGGATAGTGTGGGTGATCCTCCGACGGTCTCCGTATCCCGAGCGGGCTCTTTGACACTATAAAACAAGGAAAAAAGTAGGGAGTAAGCTTTAAGCTTAGTAAGTCTATATGTAAACAATGAACATCATACCATATACTTACCAATCAAGATCATTACATAATAATCAAGAACAAATTCAGATCCTCATAATTATACTTACTCATTTCAAATCTTACCACATCCCAAACACATATCACAAAACATTACTCACATTTACATGCACTTATACCCTACACTTATCACCACAAAGCCACACGTAATTTTACTTAGTCAAAGCTTCTCGATGAACACTTCGAAATAATACCAAATAAATAACACACAGTCCACCATTAATAAATAACACGGTGGTATCACACACAGCCCACCAATAATAAATAACACGGATGTTTATCCATATCTTTTTTACTATTCTGAATGTTCATCCAAGGATCTCCTCACTTTCTATCATTCTACTAGATATTAAGAATATTCATTCACATTTCACACAATGCATAGATATACAAAAACATAAGTAAATAGGATGTATCATTTACACATAAACTTACCTCGATACAAAATATGTCAATTTGCAATTTAGTCCGGAACCTTGCCTTTTCCTCGGTCAAGGTTGATTCCACGTTCTTCTTGATTTATAATGACATATTTAACTTATTAAACCACCACATTAATCAAAGCATTTCAAAATTTCTATTTTGGCAAAATTATCGTTTTGCTCTTAAACTTTCACATAATTATGATTTTTCCCCTAGGCTCGTAAAATGATTCTAATCAAATTTTCTCCTCTAACAAGCCTAGCTAAAAATTTATTACTCTTATAGAAACTCAAAAAACCACTTATTTCACACAATTACCACCTATTTTACTACCTTTACAAAAAGGTCATTTTTAGGTGTTTTCATAGAAACTCCTTTCACAAAAGTTGTTTATTTAACCACCAGGATTCATTTTCTTCCATTAAATTTAAGAAATCAACATGAATGCTCTCTCAGAAAAACCCTAAACTCTCTACCATTTTGCAAAATAATCCCCTCATTAGCTAGATTATGCAACAAGAGTCCCAAAAGTACAAAAATTATCAAGAAAACCCACCAAAATCACTTACTTGCAAGGAGGATAAGTTGCTAAAAATTTCAAGCTTCCAAACCCCTATTCTTGTTGGTATTTTTGGTGGAGGTATAAGGTGATAGGAAAAAGATGATAACTTTTTATGTTTTATTTTATTTTATTCCATTAAGTCACCTAATCCACCAAATCTTGACCAAATTAAGATTTCTTGTCCCCTGTGGTCGGATATCAACCTTAGAAAGGTCTAATTGCACCTTAAGGACCTCCAATTTAAAGTTCTACAGCAATTTGACACATCTAGCTAGTAAAATAAAACTTTAGCACTTTATGCGATTTAGTCTTTTTTCACAATTAAGCATACAATCACCAAAATTTTCATGCACTCATATAATCATGCTATAACACATAAAATAATATTAAAATAATTTCTTCGACCTCGAATTAGTGGTTCCGAAACACTATGCCAACTAGCCCCAAAATTGGGCTGTTATAGTTAGATATAGTTGGCATACCATAGCGTTAGATTTGTTTACAGGTTTATACTTCAGTTTTACTACTGAGGCACGAAGCACATTATTACTTTGGATGCCCGATGAGATGTGAAGCACATTTTACTTAGGTTATACTGATGAGGTGTAGGGCGCAATATTTACTTCGGGCATTCCAATAAGGCACTGTGTGTTGTATTGGTGTGTTGGTTGGACAATCTGTGTATCCGTCCTGAGTCTGAGTCATGTTAACAGGGGTTAAAAAGTGTGAACTCAATAAATGATAATGAATTGAAATGATATAATTTTATGGTACCACATGTACATATGTGCGAAATGTGATTTACTATAGCATATGAAAGACCATAAGAACCAGTTTATACATGCCCGGAGGGCTGATATGGTAATAAGTGAATCAGTAGATTCGATATGGGAATGAATAATGGTATAACTAATTGGTATCAATTGAAGGAAATGAACATATCTTTAGTAGTTAGAAATTATGGTTTGACTTGATTATATTGAATTGTTAAATGTAATATTGTATGAATTGGTATACGAAGTTATTATGCATATATCATATCTTAATGGAAATTCTTGGTATGAATGGAATGTGTATTGGCTAAATGTTGAACTTGAATTGATTGTGGTCATTTCATTAATGATATTATTATATTGACTTGAATCATAAAAGTACCACTGAGCTTTATCTTTTAGCGTATGGTTTCTTTATTTCATGCATGGGCATAGATGGATCTTGGAGTTCTGAAAAGTGATTCAGCATCCAACCTGCAACCCACGACTCAACAAAGTTTGTATAATCTCCCTATGTTTTCGATAAATGGCATGTACCTAGGTTTTGAATCGGTTTTGTAATGTATATTGTCTCTTGGATCATTGAATAGGCAAATGTCAATTGATGCTTTGGTTATGATATGTTAAGTTGTTAATTGAAAATATGGTCTATAATTTGAATGGTTCAATGGTTGAAATTGTCTTGAGAATTATGATCAGTTTTGAATGTCGAGTGGTTAAATTGATGAATTGGATAGTGATGAAGTATTTATGGTAGTATATGAGATATTGGAAGTATGTGTATATGTTTCAAATAGGTTGAATATGAAATTGGTCAATTTGGTAGGCCATTGTGAATCGGTACCATTTGGTCGTTTTGAAAATAGATGGTCACGTTACGATGTCAAACCCTTAATGTAGCAACGAGGACAAGTCAGTGAGTTATGTCACAGCCTGGAACCCTCGAAGTCGCGACGTCAACTTGATAGTTTGAAAATCTTACAATTTGGTCCTTATTTGACCTCAAGTTATTTAAAGAGCTTCTGTAAGCTCGTATAAGGCTTCTATATGATTGTATAATATGAAATAATGATGTTTGAAATTAAAAATATGTAATAACTATTATATTGAACTATAATTTGATTGTAGTTTCTCCGGCAACGAATGTGACATCCCATCACTTGGAACCGACTATTAGGTCGTATATGGGGTGTTACAATACCTTAATAAAAATATGTCGAAGTTCCTTACTAATCTAAATTTTTCTTGATAAATCCATGATCGAGAACCAAAACCAATTTTGAGATAAAATCTTTCACCATCCTCGAAAAGATAGAAGTAAAACAAGTTAATCAAATAATTCATAATTAATCAAGAATTAAAATTAAAATTAATATAAGCATAACATGCTTAAAAAAAACTTCCCATAAATCCCTACATATTGTTTCTAATATCTTTAGCTCACATCTGTCAAGTGTGTCTCGTTTTGAATCAGAAAATTTTTCACAAAAATTACCAGTGGTGTAATTTCACAATTTCTCTAAACTTTTAGGCCAAGTTGTAAATAAGAAAAATATCTATAGAAATTTTCTGAAATAATTTTTTCAGAGAACTTTCTCTCTACAACTTTCTCTTGAATTCAAGTGTTTGTAAATAATGACCCAAGGCTCTCTTTATATAGGGAGAGTTTAGAGAGTTCAGTTATAATTAAACTTAATTACTTTAATATTAAATTAATATAATATTTATCTTGATAATCACTTTAATATGAAATTAATAAAATATTATTAAGATAAATATTAAATTTAATTTAATATTAAATCTATTAAAATAATATTATTTTTGGAATAGCTAATCTGAAATCAAATTCTCTGGTAGAGTCCCAGTAGGAGTGTAATTCTTCCACTACTCAACCACCGAAGAACTGTCACTGCCAACCATTTGTCGGCCATTGAAATGCCACCGTCGCAACTATCGGCACCCTGAGTTGGTTTGGTTTCTACCGGTTCACTAGCTCGAACCAATTCGGTCCAACCGGTTACCCAGTTTCACATAACAGGCTCAGTTCGACCAGTTTTTAGGTCTTGGTCTCGATTTTGGGCTCCCGGACCCAATTTACGATCTTAGGTCCAATTTTCAAGCTCAATTACCCATTGGACCAATTGTATGACTTGAAAATTAATTTCCAAAAATATCATATTATTTTATTTAATTTGATTAGTTTAATTTTACTTGATCAAAATTAATTTCCCCAAAAAATCACTTAGATTTTCCAAATTAATTTTTCAAGAAAATTCTTTAATCAAATTCTCTAGTTGAACAATTCTTATGACCGCCCAATTTAATTCCAAATCGAATAAATCAACTTAATTAAATTATTTTCAAAGTCGTAGAATTTACTTCTAATTCAAATGCAATTCGATCAAGCTTTTGTTAAGCTAGAGGAGGGACGAATCAGACATATACAATTAGGCTCTAGTAATTACAATTAGATCCAGAAGCATCATTCCGATAATTCGCAATTACTTAACCATGGAGTCAGTCCACAAGAAATACCTTGATTGAAAACTCATTATTGTATACTCTTTACGAAAACAATTCATCCAACTGCTTTGTCCAAACACCTCATCATGTGTGTAACCCTTATATGACATCATTGATTCCTTTAAGTTAAATATGTTCACTCAATACAATCCTATTTTATCTTATTGTCATCATTGTGTCTTCATAATGATTAACATGATCATTGTCAACAAATGACTATGATAAATTGCTCGTTCGAGAGCTAGCAATCCATGGTCGCGTTCCATATCTATCAATCCACACAATGCTAATGAGAGGACATTGTTAACTCTTTAATTGAGCTATGAATTCCATTGTTGCTAGTAAAGCCATGCCATACACAAGTCATGTACCCAACATACCGGCTATCGGCTCGATCATCTTTAGAGCACAAGCCTCTACTTATGTTAGAGCACATTACGCATGGTCAGTGAGTAACTCAGGATTTAGGTAAATCACGTCGTGAATGTCACAAGAAATTAATTCACAAACAGATTTAGAATTAATTCATCTTGGATCCAGTCTAATGTATCATTCTACCAATGAATACATCTATTTCTCTACCCATGGAATCAACTGCTCCAATAGCCAAGACTAGTCATCTTCTCAATTGGAATTGTTGGCAACATAATAATCCTTCTCAGTTTTTGAAGAAAATGCTCACTTTGATTCTTTTACGGGATTATGGACTTGTTTAGATTATCTACTAAAGTAAGTTGTCTTTCTCGCAATGTAAACTTCCTTACAGTGCCATTTATCATCAGTTTGAACTTAGACAATCAATGAGCTAATATTTGCTCATCACAATTTCGCTATGCATACAAATTATGAAAGACAGATATACAAAAGATATAACAATTAAAGGTGAAATTTATTTATTCATCTTTCAAATACATAGAAAACAATTACATATTTACTACAATATGGGCACATTTCCCAACATTATCATCATTTAAATTTTGGTTAACTAAACAATTTAGCATGACAGATTTGAGAGAAGCTAATTTTGTTCTAGGTATTCGAATCCTAATGGATTGAAATAACAAAGTGATAGCATTATCCTAAGTTTCATACATAGAGAAGATATTGGAACGTTATGCAAGGTTGATTCAAAAAAGGGAGTTCGACCTTTTGTATCAAGATTTCATCTTTCTTTGGAAGATTGTCTTAAGACAACGAAAGAAAGAGAAAACATAAGAAAGGTTCCTTATGCTTAAACAGTAGGAAATCTCATGTATGTTATGTTATGCAACCGTCTAGATGTTTGTTTTGTAGCAAGGTTGGTGAGTCGATATCAAGTGAATCTAAGACCAAGAAAATAGTAAGTAGTTAAGCATATACTCAAGTATATATAGAGAATGAGGGATTATATGTTTGTGTGTTCTAGAAGAGATCTTACTCCTATTAGATATACTAATTTTGACTTCTAATCATGTCGGGATTCGAGGAAATCAACATTGGGTTGTGTCTTTATCCTAGGTGACGGGTCCATAGTGTGAATAAGTGTTAAACAGGGTTGCACTACTAACTTCACTATGGAGGGCCAAATAAGAGATATGGAAAAGCTATGGCACTTAACAGTTCAAATAAATCCCAAATAAAACACATTAGGACAAAATACATTGATAAAAAGTATCATAAATGAGACGGTAGTGTTTGACGAAATAATGGATGTAGTCAGAGATTGCACCTGAGGATAAACCATATGGATTTGTTTTACCGAGACTGTACTAGCTAGAGAATTCTATGGGAAATATATGGAGGGAATATAAATGCGAAACATGACTCACCTACTTCACTAAGGCAAGTGAGAGGCTATTGGATATGGTGCCCTAAGTGTAGTATCTTCGTCTATGTACACTTGTAATTTTTTCAAACATATTGGATAATAAAATTATTCATGAATTACATTAATATACTTTGTATATTGTCCTCACTTGGTTTTTGCATGTAAAGCAAAATAGAAGCAAATATTGGCTCACTGGTTGTCTAATGTTTAAACTAATACTAAGTGCTATTACGTAGTCAGATCGTAATACGAAAAGGCAATTTGTATTAGTAGATGAGCCTAAACATGCTCTTAGTGTAACAGCCTGTTTTCCAGTGGTTTCGGGACCAAAAATTCGATGAGTGAGTTTGTAAATATTATTATTTAATATTTATGAGTCAAATATTATATTATATAGAATTTTGCCATGATAATTTTTTATGTTTGAATTATTAGTTAAAGTTATATTTGTCCCTAAAATCAAGTGGTTTTAAAAAATGAGGTATCAGGACCTCGTTTCTATAAACCGAGCCCATAAATATTTTTATCAAATATTTATGGAGTAATTATATAGGTGCATTAAAATTTTGTTAGGTAATTTTGACGTTTAGATAGTTAATTAAGTAAAAATCACTAAATTGTTAAAAAATACAAAAGTCAATCACTATTAGTTATTGTGGGTCAAATGGAAGAGAAAATAATGTTGCAAGGTTTTAAATGGAAATTTGGCCATGCTTGGTTTTAGTGGACGGTAATCATTCAATTTTAATTGGTATTTTATATGTTATACATTTTAACTAATTATTATAGTTAACTTAATATAATAAAACATAAACAAACAAAGTCTATCATCTTTTTCATTTTTTTATTCAACCGAAATCTCCATCATAGTTAAAGGGAGAGTTCGGCCAAGCTATTTTATTATGCATATAAGTCCATTTCCTATTTGTTTTTCATGAATTTTATGTTTTTGTGATCGTTATTTTGTTATCTAACTAGATTAAGGACTAATTTGTGAAGTTATCACAGTTGAGAAAAAATTACTAATGATGCCCTTGATGTTTTCTTGATGTTTATGCTTAGTTTGGAAGCTAAATGGTATGTTTGAATTATTTTATAAAGTAAATTTGAATGATTTTGAGATTTGGGTTAAATAGTTAAAATTTGTAATTTATGAAGATTTTGTTATGAAATTTTAGAAATTAAGGGTTGTTTTTATATAGTTAAATGCTTGATAATTTGAGTATTTGAAGAAATTATAAAATAAGTTTGTTTTGGTCATTAAGGATCAAATTAAATTAAATGTAAATATTTGAGGTAAAAGTAAAAATTATTAAATAGGAAATCACTTGCACTAGATTGAATAAATTATGAAATTGAAGCTAAAAAATTGAAATAAACTACTTTATAGATCAAGAACAAGTTGATAATCGTGGAAAAGGAAAGGTTATTGATTAGTTCCTGAACTTTTGTTGTTTCTGTAGTTTAGCCCAGGTAAGTTCATATGGTTTAATTAGATAAGATTTATATTATTATATTGATATCTGAGTTGTGATATGTTAATAAATATATACTTTTAATTGAATTATAATAAATTGGTACAAGGTAAGAAAAATGAATTGAATTGTAAAATGTTATATGATTACTTGTATTGAGCCCGGATGAACAAGGATAGAATACAATTGGCATGCCAAAAGGTTATATCAGGCGCTGTATGAGTCTAACTTGAGATGAGATGATGATTCCTAATTTATTCCTATCCACTGAATATACTGGAGTCTAGCATTTGTTACAAATTATCGTGTTATATTTACAATGATTCTAGCGTGTTACCGGGGGCAGATGTAAAGCCTTCGGGCTTGACACTTGGTGCCAAGGCGTGTTCTCAGTTGGTTTCGCTCGTTGGAGTGTTTTGGTGTGTTTCGGTAGATAACCACATATCCATATCTATTATATTGTTCATTGGGCAGATTAAGATGGTTAAATGACTTGCATATTGAATTGTATCTTGATTTTTGATAGTATATCGTGTCTTGATATTGATTGAATTCGTATGATTGAACGGATTATGCAACATGTATATTTGTATAACTCACCATTGATTGATTGTGGTTGGTAGGACTAATATCTATTAACATTATTGTTAAATGATTTATTATGTTTATTCAGTAAGTTTTATCGTTTTAACATGTGAACTTACTAAGCTTATTAAAGCTTACTCGTGTCATCTTCATGTTTCCTTGTAGATAACATTTTGTGGAATCAGGAGATTGGATCAACGCGAATATCACACTATCTAGATTCTTTTTGGTAGTTTTTGAAAATGTTTAATTTTATTATATGTGGCATGTAATAGGAGTATCTTGTATATATTCTAAGTACTTTTTATAAGTGGTATGTTCTCTACTTGTCTGATGAATATATGCTTTAGTTAATAATGTACTAGTTCATGGTTTGGTATGAAAATTCAAATATGGTGTGGAATTTGTCATGTAATAGGTGAAGTTGTGTAACAGACCGAATTTGACCCTAATCGGAACGGTGGTTTCGGGACCACGAATCCGAGTCTGAGAAATATTTTAATATTATATTTTGTGTTTATTATATGTGAATTGTTATGTGTGAAAGTTTCATATGAAAATTTGATTGTTTGTGTGCTTAATTGAATAACCCATTTGATAGTGGCTTTTTAAAATGGAGTCCTAAAAGGGCAATTAGCCCATTTAACATGATAGTGGACGGCATGGTTGTTTAGGTAATCATTAATATGTTTTATTATTTATTTATTTTATATTATAAGTTTACTTTTATATTATATTATATGTTAAATATACAAAAGTCATAAAATAAAAAAAAACACATGCATTATCTTCTCATTTGGCCGAATATGAAATGAAAGAAAACACCATAGAAAAGCTTCAAGTTTCGGCAACAAATTACCTTGATTAAGGTATGTTTAGTTTTCGGTTTTTGATAATTTTTACGTTTTTGAGATCGTTGCTTCGAGCTGTAGCTGACCCATGTTATAATTTTTAAAAATAAGCATGTTTGATGTTCGGCCATAACTATGTTCTTGTGGTTTTTAATGTTTTATGATTTTATGTTAAAGACATGTTAAAGATTAGTATATATTGTATTGGAAGTTCTGGTGAAATTGAGTATTTAGGATTAATTTGTAAAAAATAAATTTTTAGAGGGCTTATTTGCAAAATAAGTGAAAGAAGGTATTAAATTGGCTTGATTTTAAATTTATTTTAATGTGATGTGAATATGTGTATTTGGTTTGATATGTGAATGTAATAGATGATCTATTTTGGCCTCTGTGCCTAGCAGGCTTTGTGCCGGTGATCTATTTCGGCCTCTGTGCCTAGCAGGCTTTGTGCAGGTGATCTATTTCGGCCTCTGTGCCTAGCAGGCTTTGTGCCGGTGACATAATTCGGGCTTTATGTCTAGCAGGCCTCGTGCCGGTGACATAATTCGGGCTTTATGCCTAGCAGGCCTTGCACCGGTGATAAATTTCGGGCTTTGTAGCCTAGCAGGCTTAATGCCGATGATTTATATTAAGTAAAAGAGTTCGTAGATCATCGACAAGGTGGAAATTATTTACTTAAAGAAACCAAATGTTTAGGTATGTGTAAGCTTTATAGTTGAGAGAAATGAGGTAAGTTGTTCTACCACTATTTGGTGTTGATAAAATATAGTATAAGGAAAACATTCTTGCAAGATTATGATATGTGTATTTGATATAATAACTAAAGTGTTTTATATATATATTGGTATATAATCTTGGTTGTATCATTGAGATTCAGCCATTCAGGTAAATGTAATGTGTGAGGATTATGAGTATGTTTGCATAGTTAATCGATTGGAATTATGTGGTTGTTATGTACATAGCATTTTAATCAATTTCAAAGATGTAGAAATTGTATTAAAACCTTGCATGGATTCGATGAGTTGAGCTTTGAAAGTAATATGGTGAAATCCAGTTTTTTTTTAAGAAAATATATATATTCGGCTTTGATGTCATTAAGCTTATAAGATGGTTTCAATATTAGTTATGAATTTATAATTATATGAAATACCATAAGTTTTAATCTTGTTGCTTAAGACTTACTAAGCTAGTGAGCTTACTTGTGTGATATGTTTCCTTTGTTGCTTAATACCAGATGATGAACGAATGGTTTACCCAGTTTATTCAGACTAACCCGGCTGTACAACAACCTCTACCCCCGAATAATCCAACTCCAGTACCTTCAACACCCCCGATGATAGATCCGATGAGATCTAGTAGGCCTCCCGTTGATAAAATCAGGAAATATGGGGCCGAAGAATTCAAAGCAAATGATGATGATGATGCGGAACGAGCCGAGATGTGGCTTGATAACACTATTCGGGTACTTCATGAGCTATCCTGTACTCCAGATAAATGCCTAAAGTGTGCTATATCCCTACTTCGGGACACTGCCTATCACTGGTGGAACACACTAGTATCAGTGGTTCCGAAAGAAAGAGTGACTTGGGATTTTTTCCAGATTGAGCTCTGTAAGAAATATATCAGTCAGAGATTCATCGATCAGAAATGAAAAGAATTTCTGGAATTAAAACAGGGTCGTATGACTGTGACGGAATATGAGCGGAAGTTTATCAGATTGAGCTGTTATGCCCGAGAGTGTATATGTAAGAGTATGCACAAAGATCAATCATGAGATGGTTGTAATAACATACTTTATTTACCATATTTATTAATATAAAGCATTGTCATTATTATTTCAGTTTTTCTATCTGTGTATACAAATAAACTGTTTTATAATAATGTCCTGAGAATAATATGATTATTCTTAAAAGATCCTTAGTCGAGTATTATTGTTGACTAGGACAACAATAATGCATTAAGACTAACATGTAGTTGATTGATGATAAAGAGTTGTCATTGATGTGGATTGTCAAAATCAATGCATGAATATGTATGTTAGAGAACAACATATTGGATTGACCCGTTATGAGTATGTTTATTGGATTATTATGTAATTGTCACAACATTACTCATAGTGATTAATATGTATATGATCCTCGGACTTGAGACAATTATTATCTCAACATCGTGAGTTGTATATTTTGATATCAAACGCATAATCTGTAATTGGTTGTTCTATAAAGGTGATGTTGGATATACCACAATCTATGTAGAGGATATGGTTGATCAATATAGGATAAGTCCCTCCTACATAATGGGAGTAATATCTTAGGCCACTTGATTGAGTGAGACTAGAAATGCATGGCCATGCTCAAATAAGTTGACATGAGATGTCATACTAATTTGTATATCATAGTCTACTCAAGATATCAAGAAACATGGGATGGACTATACAAGTGTGACTATTCCATGACTTGTGTCCATTCCAGAGATAAAGGACTTAAGGATTAATGTATGAAAGGTTAATCACGAAAGGTTATGTCGAATCATGACTTCTTGTAACTTAGGTAGCAATGATGCATTGCTAGATGCCACTCATTGTCTGTGATAATAGAATCGTTCTAGTATTATCGCTAACGTTGCAAGAACCTACTGTGGTCACACCCTATGGTTGAAATGAACGGAATAAAATATAATTGGTATTGTTTTTGGTTGTCACATGAATTAAATTAATTAAAGAATTAATTTAATTGGGTAATCAAATATTGAACATATTATATGTACAAGGATGTTGTACACATAATGACAACATAATTCTATTAATATATGAATTTGATTCATATATAAATTTAAATAAATATAGTTTATCAAATCCTTATTATAATTAATGTAATTATAATTTTAGGATATAATTAATGTAATTATATTTTCGGTTAAAAACTTTATTGTATTTATTTAATCTTATGATACATTCAAGAGATACCAATTATAAATGGGTATTAAAAGGATACCAAATAATGGGCCCAATGAAAAGATACCCATTATAAAAGGCCCAATTAAAAGGATACCCATTATAAAAGGTATTTAAAAGAGGCAAAGCTTATGTGAAAAAAAAAAACCTAATAGAGTGTTTGTTAGGTCTAGCAGCCGTCAAGCAAATAAACCTCCAGAAAAGTTTTGGAGATTTCTTCCGTTCATAGTCAAACCGGGTGGATCATGTAGAGGCCGACATCGAAAAGGTTGTGGCTTGATTCGACAGTAGATCAAAACTCTTGTTGCCAAGGTGTCATTTGTCTACTCAGATTGAAGTTTTTGGTAAATTTCAAACCTTTATTTCACCCGATTCGCTCCTCACACATGGATCCATGGTTTGGATCGCGGATCTAATTTTATTACTGCTTTGCGCCATGGGGTTTGGCGCTCCAACAAATGGTATCGAGCCACTTGTGTGATACGAACTCGGGTTTAAATACTTGGGTGATGCAATTGTATGAGATGCATGTTTTGATCTTATTGTATTTTCGATTGTTTAAATCGTTTAAGCATAACCTGATAACTGTTCCTTTCGATAACTGATTAAATGTTAATCATGGTGTTGTGGCTTATTCAATTTTATGTTATTATTGTTAACAAATCCGTAATGATGCGACGATGGTATTTACAATTTCCAGTAAGAGTTAACTGGCTAGTGGAACAAGGGTTGTTCCGATATGAAACCTCAAGGATTAAAATCCTAAAAACACGATTCTGTTGATAAAAGTTATCAAATCGTGAGGATTCATTTGACTGGGATATGCGGTTTGTACCGCGGGGGCTCCGCCCCCGCACCCCCAACTCCTACCATGATATCCCATCTCTTATTTTGGGGATGGGGATCTGAGGCGGCTCCGGCCGCGGGCCTTCGGCCCGCTTCCTCCGACCGCCTCAGCCCCCATCTTCTTATTATAGTATATTTTGTTAATAAAAGACATTTATAAACTTGATGGGCCACAAAAAGGTTGAAAGGATATTTTATAATTCACCTTAAAAAAAAAAAAACATTGAATTATGTATGCTATTTTTGACATGCACGGTGTTTGAAATGCATAGTTATAGCCCAATGACCCATTCGAGAAAAAGGTTGTATTTTTTTTAAAAAAAAAAAAATACGGCCTGCGTGTCGTGCCTTACTATTATTCTCTTGTATTTCTCTTCTCATCTTATTCCCTCGTATGTAAAACGAGTTTCTGCATATTGTAATTTGGAAAAGTTGCTGTGGGCCAAACAAGAAGGAAGGTGGGACAATGATTGTGAATGATAGCTTGTGAAATGGCTTACACCTTTAGGGTTCCTTTGGTTCTCCCATTGGCTTGGGTTGAACCACCTTAGTTTATGGGCTATAACTATTGCATTTATTTATTGCTTTATTTATTCATGTATGAGATGCTATGGATGTCTAAAGCATGCCAATTTTAATATATTAAAATTTGATGATAATAAACCCTATTAATTGATGAGATCGATTAGAAGACTAAATGGGCTAAAGTAGACCATAATTGGTGAGATGCAACAACCTTAATAAAATCCCTCTATTAAAATATTAAGTCAATATGGCCTTCCAATTTTGCCCTCGTTAAGGCCTCGATCACTATATGTAGGTTCCGCCAAAGCGAAGTACTAGTATTTATCTTGGTTAAACGTGAAGAATAAACAAGTGATATTATTTGGTTTAAAAATTGGTTAATGGCTTAACTAGGTTACTCTAATAGGATTAGAAACCTAGAGGCAAGTAAATTGGATAAATCATAAGATGATTAGAACAAGAGTTGTTCACCAAATATTAGGAGTTACATATGATGTAATTAGCAAATGTTGCTTACCTAAATAACCATAATCTTAAGAGTAAAGCCAAAGCTGACTTAAGAGGTGGTGAAATATGGATCCTTAACCTACTAGAAATACTTTTGAGAAAGATTTTCCGAAATTAATATACGAGGGTTATTAATTTTGAAATAAAATAGTGGGAATATCATTTAATAAAGTCTTTTAATGATTGATATAAAAATGGTAAATTTACTCACATGCATATTTAATTGTTGTAGATATATTATGGCTGCAAACACTAGCACACTCTCATTGCGATCGGTCCTTGAGAAGGACAAATTGAATGGTTTGAATTTTCTTGATTGGTTCCGTAACTTGAGGATTGTCCTTAAACAAGAACGGAAATTATATGTCATTGAACAACCACTTCCTAATGAACCACCCACTAATGCCTCGAGGACTGATAGAGATGCTTACAAGAAGTATCTCGATGACATGATAGATGTTGGATGTCTTATGCTTGCCACTATGAATCCTGAACTTCAGAAGCAACATGAGGACATGGTTGCTTATGATATGATCGAGCACCTGAAAGAACTTTATCAGGGGCAAGCACGGCAAGAGAGGTTTGATATCTCTAAAGCCCTATTCCAATGTAAGTTGGCTGAAGGAAGCCCAGTAGGACCTCATGTTCTTAAGATGATTGGCTATATTGAAAGCCTATCTAAGCTTGGGTTTCCATTGAGCCAAGAGTTGGCCACTGATGTTATTTTGCAATCGTTGCCGGATAGCTACAGCCAGTTTGTCCTCAATTTCAATATGAATGAAATTGACAAGACTCTACCACAATTGCTCAGTATGTTACGAACTGCTGAAGGCAACTTGAAAAAGGTTGGACCCAAGCCCATATTGATGGTCCGTAATAACAAGGGCAAGGGAAAGGCCAAAGTTCAAACAAAGCCTAAGGGCAAAGGTAAGCCCAAATTTGGAAAAGGAAAGGCTACACTGAAACCTAAAGGTGGGGTGTCTAAGGAAGGAAAGCTGTTTTCATTGTGGTGATTTGGACATTGGAAACGAATCGCTTCTGTCTATCTTGAAGAAGTCAAGAAGGCTAAAGCAAGCGGAATGTCTCCGCTTGTGTATTTATGTTATTGATATTAATTTATCAACTACTACTTCTTGGGTATTAGATATCTGGTTGTGGTTCTCATATTTGTATTTCGCATGGGGACTACAAAGGAGTAGGACTTTGGCTAGAGGAGATGTGGACCTACGAGTTGGAAATGGAGCAAAAGTTCTTTGCATTAGGCTGTGGGAACATATACTTTATCTTTGCCTAGTGGACTTGATTTATGTTTAGAGGATTGTTATTTTGTGCCCAGTTTGACTAAAAACATTATTTCAATTTCTTGTTTAGACAAAATTGGTTTTGAGATAATTATTAAGAATAATTGTTGTTCATTTTATCTCAATAATGTTTTCTATGGTTCACACAATTAATTAATGGCCTCTATATTTTAGATCAAACGAATCCCATTTACAACATAAATACTAAAAGATCTAAAATAAATGACTCAAATCAAACTTATCTTTGGCATTGTCGTTTGGGCCACATAAGTGAGAAACGCATATCCAAACTCCATAAAGATGGTCTCTTGAATTCATTTGTTTTTGAACAATTTGAAGTATGTGAATCTTGCTTATTGGGAAAAATGACTAAATCTCCTTTTTTTCGAAAAGGTGAACGAGCTAGTGATTTATTGCGCCTAATACATTCGATGTATGTGGACCAATAAATACACAAAAGCGAGGTGGATTTCACTACTTCATTACTTTCACCGATGATTTCAAAGAGATATGGGTATGTTTATCTCATGCGCCATAAGTCCGAGTCCCTTGAAAAGTTCAAGGAATTTAAAAACGAAGTACAAAATCAACTAGGCAAAACTATCAAGTCACTTCTGATCGATCGAGGTGGAGAGTATTTGAGCCTAGAGTTTGATGATCTTTTAAAAGAATGTGGGATTGTCTCACAACTTACTCCTCCCGGTACTCCTCAATGGAATGGAGTATCTCGAGAGAAGAAATCGAACTTTGTTAGACATGGTTCGATCCATGATGAGTCATCTTTGATCTACCGACTTCCTTTTGGGGACATGCACTTGAGACTGCTGCTTTCACACTAAATCGTGTTCCATCTAAATCGGTTCAAAAGACGCCATATGAGATGTGGACTGGGAAACGTCCTAGTATGTCTTTTATGAAAATTTGGGGTTGTGAAGCTTATGTTAAACGCCGACGTCTACTAAGCTTGAACCCAAATCTGAAAGGTGTATATTTGTGGGATATCCAAAAGAAACCAAAGGATATTATTTTTTAATCCCAATTGAGAACAAAATTTTTGTTGCTCTGATTTGGTGTCTTCCTAGAGAAAGAATTTACTTCTAGAAAAGGAAGTGGGAGAAAGATTGAACTTGAAGAAATTCAAGAATCACAAGATACCACTGAACCAGAGATTGAACAAAACCAAATTCCACAAGAAATTGAGGAACAAACAAATCGCTATAGAAACACAACCACCATCCAAGCAGATCTTTAAGAGAACGCGTGCACCCGGAGAGATATGGATTTCTCATTACAACGCATGGTGACATTCTTCTTATAGATCAAGATGAGCCTAGGACTTATCAAGAAGCGGTGACGAGCCCAGACTCTGAGAAATGGCTTGAGGCCATGAGATCTGAGATGGATTCCATGTATGAAAACCAAGTATGGACTTTGATTGACCCACAGAAGGGGTTAAACCTATAGGGTGTAAATGGGTTTTCAAAAAGAAAATAGACATGGATGGTAATGTACAAACATACAAAGGGCGATTAGTCGCTAAAGGTTTTCGCCAAATTCGTGGTGTTGACTATGATGAAACCTTTTCTCCCGTAGCTATGTTTAAATCCATCAGATCTTGCTCGCCATAGTTGCATTTCATGATTATGAAATCGCGCAGATGGACGCCAAAACGCCTTTCCTTAACGGGAAACTTGAAGAGGATGTGTATATGACACAACCTGAAGGTTTTGTAAATCCAAAGGATGCTAGAAAGATATGTAAGCTACAAAGATCCATTTATGGATTAAAGCAAGCTTCTCGAAGTTGGAATATTCGCTTTAACGATGCAATCAAAGAGTTTGGTTTTATCAAAAATGAAGATGAGCCATGTGTTTACAAGAAAGTTAGTGGGAGCACTATCACATTCTTGGTACTATATGTGGATGACATACTTATCATGGGAAATGACATACCTACCTTGCAGTCTATTAAGACTTGGTTAGAAGTTATTTTTCTATGAAGGACTTGGGGCTAAGCCACTTATATCTTAGAGTCAAGATCTATAGAGATAGATCAAGACGACTACTAGGTCTAAGCCAAAGCACATACATAGAGATAAAGTAATGAAAAGGTTCAAGATGGAAGAATCTAAAAGAGGATTCCTACCTATGAGACATGGTATTTCACTCTCAAGGAAATGTGTCCTTCAACTCCACAAGAGAGAGAACGTATGAGTAAAATTCCATATGCTTCCGCTATTGGATCTATCATGTATGCTATGTTATGTACCCGCCCGGATGTCTCGTGATGCCTTAAGTATGACGGCGGTATCAAGTAGATCCCGGTGAAGGTCACTGGACCACGATCCAAGAGTATCCTTAAGTACTTAAGAAGAACTAAGGATACGTTCCTATTATATGGAGGTGAGGAAGAGTTAAGTGTAAAAGGTTACACGATGCGGCTTCCAAACCGACAAGGATGATTCTCGATCGCAATCGGTTTTGTGTTTTGCCTTAATGGTGGTGCCGTAAGTGGAAGAGTTCAAAGCAAAGTACAAAGAGTCGATTCTACAACAGAGGTCGAGTATATTGCAACCGGTGAGGCGCAAAGAAAAAGAAGCGCTTTGGATCAAGAAGTTCATTCTTGGACTAGGGGTTGTGCCTAGCATATCGGATGCTATAGAACTCCGATGTGATAACAATGGAGCCATTGCACAAGCTAAAGAACCCGTGATCTCACCAATGATCCAAACATATACTTAGGCGCTACCATCTTATTCGAGAGATTATCGATCGAGGAGATGTAGAGATATGCAGAGTACCTTCAGATGATAACATCGCCGATCCCCGACTCAAGCCTCGACATGTGCCAAGCATATGATCGCCACACTAAGTCGCTTGGTATTAGATATATGAGTGATTGGTCTTAGTGCTAGTGGGAGATTGTAAGAGTATGCACCAAGATCAATCATGAGATGGTTGTAATAACATACTTTATTTACCATATTTATTAATATAAAGCATTGTCATTATTATTTTCGCTTTTTCTATCTGTGTATACAAATAAACTGCTTTATAATAATGTCCCGAGAATAATATGATTATTCTTAAAAGATCCTTAGTCGAGTATTATTGTTGACTAGGACAACAATAATGCATTAAGACTAACATGTAGTTGATTGATGATAAAGAGTTGTCATTGATGTGGATTGTCAAAATCAATGCATGAATATGTATGTTAGAGAACAACATATTGGATTGACCCGTTATGAGTATGTTTATTGGATTATTATGTAATTGTCACAACATTACTCATAGTGATTAATATGTATATGATCCTCGGACTTGAGACAATTATTATCTCAACATCGTGAGTTGTATATTTTGATACTGATCAAACGTATAATCGTAATTGGTTGTTCTATAAAGGCCGATGTTGGATATACCACAATCTATGTAGAGGATATGGTTGATCAATATAGGATAAGTCCCTCCTACATAATGGGAGTAATATCTTAGGCCACTTGATTGAGTGAGACTAGAAATGCATGGCCATGCTCAAATAAGTTGACATGAGATGTCATACTAATTTGTATATCATAGTCTACTCAAGATATCAAGAAACATGGGATGGACTATACAAGTGTGACTATTCCATGACTTGTGTCCATTCCGAGATAAAGGACTTAAGGATTAATGTATGAAAGGTTAATCACGAAAGGTTATGTCGAATCATGACTTCTTGTAACTTAGGTAGCAATGATGCATTGCTAGATGCCACTCATTGTCCGTGATAATAGAATCGTTCTAGTATTATCGCTAACGTTGCAAGAACCTACTGTGGTCACACCCTATGGTTGAAATGAACGGAATAAAATATAATTGGTATTGTTTTTGGTTGTCACATGAATTAAATTAATTAAAGAATTAATTTAATTGGGTAATCAAATATTGAACATATTATATGTACAAGGATGTTGTACACATAATGACAACATAATTCTATTAATATATGAATTTGATTCATATATAAATTTAAATAAATATAGTTTATCAAATCCTTATTATAATTAATGTAATTATAATTTTGGATATAATTAATGTAATTATATTTTCGGTTAAAAACTTTATTGTATTTATTTAATCTTATGATACATTCAAGAGATACCAATTATAAATGGGTATTAAAAGGATACCAAATAATGGGCCCAATGAAAAGATACCCATTATAAAAGGCCCAATTAAAAGGATACCCATTATAAAAGGTATTTAAAAGAGGCAAAGCTTATGTGAAAAAAAAAACCTAATAGAGTGTTTGTTAGGTCTAGTACCGTCAAGCAAATAAACCTCAGAAAAGTTTTGGAGATTTCTTCCGTTCATAGTCAAACCGGGTGGATCACGAGAGGCCGACATCGAAAGGTTGTGGCTTGATTCGACATGAGAGATCAAAACTCTTGTTGCCAAGGTGTCATCTGTCTACTCAGATTGAAGTTTTGGTAAATTTGAAACCTTTATTTCACCCCGATTCGCTCCTCACACATGGATCCATGGTTTGGATCGCCGGATCTAATTTTATTCTCACGCGCCATGGGGTTTCAAGGCCCAACAAAGATATCCACCAAGCCATTATGTGCAAAAGATTTGAAGGCAGTTCAATGAAGACATAAAGTTAATTGTTGGTATTCTTGAAATCAAAGAGTTTGTGACACTAGTCGAGTGAGCTTGCAAAGCTGAAGAGCTCGGAAAGGAGAAAAGAAAGGCTGAAATTGAAGCTAGAGACACTCGTAAAAGATCATTGAGTAAGACTTTCCATTCAGTGCATAAGAAGTTTAGAGATGACTCCAGCTGACATAAAGCTCCTTCAGACTTGCCCAGACGTGATCGACCTCCAGTGAGTTCCCGAGCCACCTCAATGGCCAGTGTTGGTAATGTTCCGCAGAACCGGGTCGAGTGTAAACATTGTGGGAAATGGCATCCTGTGAGTTTGTAGAGTTCATGATCGGTCCTGCTTTAAATGTGGATCATCGGACCATTTTATTCGAGAGTGCCCGATGTTAGCCGAGCAGAATACGGCTCAGAACACTAGACCGAAGCAAAGACGCCAAAGACGGGCAAACCACTCAGACATTCAGGCAATGTAAGTGGCAGTCAGAGAGGGACGAATGTCACTGTAGTACGATCAGAGGCTAGAGCTCCAGCTAAAGCTTATACTACACGAGCCAGAGAGGATGCTTCTTCCCCAGATGTCATTACCGGTACTTTCACACTTTATGATACTACTGTGATTGCATTGATTGATCCTGGTTCGACTCATTCATACGTGTGTGAAACTCTAGTATCCAGTAAGACTCTGCCAGTTGAGTCTACTGAGTTTGTGATTCGTGTGTCCAACCCTTTGGGTAGATGTGTACTTGTTGATAAAGTGTGTAGAGGTTGCCCATTGATGATTCGGGATTCTTGCTTTCTAGCCGACTTAATGTTGTTGCCTTTCGACGAGTTCGATATAATTTTGGGAATGGACTGGTTAACTTCGCATGATGCAGTAGTGAATTGCAAAAGAAAGCTTATTGATTTGAGATGTCAGAACAGTGAGATCATTAGAGTTGAATCTAGTGATTTAAATGGGTTGCCTACAGTAATATCCTCGATGTTAGCCCGAAAGTATGTGAGAAAAGGGTGCGAAGCTTATTTGGCCTATGTATTGGATAATAAAGTGTCTGAAAAATAGATTGAATCTGTACCGGTTGTGTGTGAATACCCAGATGTGTTTCCTGAAGAATTACCGGGTTTACCACCAGTACGAGAGATTGAGTTCAACATTGAATTAGTACCGGGGACGACTCCGATCTCGATAGCTCTGTATTGAATGGCACCTACTGAGTTAAAAGAGTTGAAAGCATAGTTTTAAGAGTTAACAGATAGGGGCTTTGCACGACCGAGCTTCTCTCCTTGGGGTGTACTAGTTCTTTTTGTGAAAAAGAAAGATGGAACGATGCGAATGTGTATTGATTATCGGTAACTGAATAAGGTAACTATAAAGAATAAGTACTCGCTACCTCGGATTGATGATTTGTTTGATTAGTTGAAAGGGGCTTTAGTATTTTCGAAGATAGATCTGAGATCGGGTTATTATCAGTTACAAGTCAGAGATACAGATGTGCCAAAGACTGTATTCCGGACGAGGTACGGACATTTTGAGTTTCTGGTTATGCCTTTTGGACTTACTAATGCACCTGCTGTTTTTATGGATCTGATGAATTGGGTCTTCAGACAGTTTTTGGATCGGTTTGTAGTAGTGTTTATTGATGATATACTGATCTACTCCAAAGATGAAACTGAACATGCCGAGCATTTGAGATTAGTGCTACAAACTTTGCGAGATCAACAGTTGTATGCAAAGTTTAGTAAATGTGAGTTCTGGATGAATGAAGTCAGCTTCTTGGGTCATGTTGTTTCAGCATCAGGTATTCGGGTTGATCCAAAAAAAATATCAGTTATACTTGATTGGAAACCACCAAAGAATGTTTCTGAGATTCGAAGCTTTCTGGGACTTGCAGGATACTACAGACGGTTTGTGAAAGGTTTTTATATGATAGCTACACCTTTGACAAAGCTACTACAGAAAGATGTCAAGTTTGAGTGGTCGAAAAAGTGTCAGAAAAGTTTCGATCAGCTGAAAGCTCTTTTGAACAAAGCTCCAGTGTTAGCTCAGCCTTAATCGGGTAAAGAATTTGTTGTTTATAGTGATGTTTCTTTGAATGGTTTGGGTTGCCTTTTGATGCAGGAAGGTAAAGTTGTAGCCTATGCTTCGAGACAATTGAAGCCGCACGAAAGAAATTATTTGACCCACGATCTAGAATTAGCAGCCATTATTTTCGCATTGAAAATTTGGCGTCATTACTTATTCGGTGAGAAATGTCACGTTTATTCAGGTCGCAAAAGTCTAAAGTATTTGATGACTCAGAAAGATCTGAACTTGAGACAACACAGATGGTTAGAACTGTTGAAAGACTATGAGTTGGTGATTGACTACCATCCGGGGAAAGCTAACGTTGTCACAGATGCGTTAAGTCGAAAATCATTGGTTGCTCTTCGTGCGTTGAACGCACAGATGGTTATGTCTGGTGATGATTCAATCATAGCAGAGTTAAAAGCAAGACCGATGTTTATTCAGCAAATTTGTGATGCACAGAAAATTGACAAGGATTTGATTGCTAGACGAATTCAGTGTGAAAAAGATGCGGAATTAGAGTTTCAAATTGATGCAAATGATTGTTTGAACTTTAAAAGCCGAATATGTGTTCCGAAGAATGTGGATTTGATTCAGATGATTCTGAGTGAGGCTCATAGTGGTCTATTATCGATACATCCGGGTAGCACGAAAATGTACAATGATTTGAAACAGTTCTATTGGTGGCCTAGCATGAAACAGGATATATCTGAATTTGTTTCAAAGTGCTTAATTTGTCAACAAGTAAAAGCCGAGCATCAAGTGCCTTCTGGGTTGCTTCAGCTGATCATGATACCTGAATGGAAATGGGATAGAATCACTATGGATTTTGTATCTGGTTTGCCTATGACACCGAGTAAGAAAGATGCAGTCTGGGTTATAGTAGATAGACTGACCAAATTGGCTCACTTTGTACCGGTTCGTACGGACTATTCACTCGATAAACTTGCTGAGTTGTATATATCTCAAATTGTGAGATTACATGGTATGCCGAGTTCTATTATTTCAGACAGAGACCCGAGATTCACATCGCTATTTTGGAAGAAGTTGCAGGATGCTTTAGGTACTAAACTTCATTTTAGCACAACCTTTCATCCGCAGATAGACGATCAGTCTGAGCGAACCATTCAGACACTTGAGGACATGTTGAGATGTTGCGTCCTTGAGTTTGAAGGTACGTGGGAAAAATACTTACCTTTGATTGAATTTGCTTATAATAACAGTTTTCAATCAAGTATCAAAATGGCACCCTACGAAGCTCTATATGGTTGCAAGTGTCGTTTACCATTGTACTGGATCGAGCTCAGTGAGAATAAGATACACGGGGTTGATTTGATTAAAGAGATTGAATAGAAAGTGGCTATAATCAGAGGTAGTTTGAAAGCCATCAGATCTTCAAAAGTCTTATGCTGATTTGAAACGTAAAGATATTGAATTACAAGTCAGAGATCGGGTATTCTTGAAAGTATCTCCATGGAAGAAAGTACTTCGATTTGGTCGGAAAGGCAAACTGAACGTATGAAATCATCGAACGTATCGGGCCTGTTGCTTATAGATTAAAGTTGCCCTCTGAATTAGAAAAGATACATGATGTATTTCACGTTTCGATGCCTCGTAGATACAAATTAGATCTGTCGCATGTGATTGCTCCATCTGAGATTGAAATCTGACCCGATATGACGTATGAGGAACAACCGATCCGTATTTTAGCTCGAAAATGAAAGAATTAAGAAACAAGAGAATTCCATCAGTGAAAGTATTATGGAATCGGCACGGAGTTGAAGAGGCTACGTGGGAGCCTGAGGATTCAATGAGGCAACAATATCCGACTTTGTTTAACGATAAGATTTTCGGGGACGAAAATCCTTAAGGGGGGAGAGTTGTAACAGATCGAGTTTGACCCTAATCTGAACGGTGGTTTCGGGACCACGAATCCGAGTCTGAGAAATATTTTAATATTATATTTTGTGTTTATTATATGTGAATTATTATGTGTGAAAGTTTCGTATGAAAATTTGATTGTTTGTGTGCTTAATTGAATAAAAGGACTTAATCGTGTAAAGCGTAAAAATTATAAACTATAGTAAAAAGTACCCATTTGATAGTGGCTTTTTAAATTGGAGTCCTAAAAGGGCAATTAGCCCATTTAACATGATAGTGGATGGCATGGTTGTTTAGGTAATCATTAATATGTTTTATTATTTATTTATTTTATATTATAAGTTTACTTTTATATTATATTATATGTTAAATATACAAAAGTCATAAAATAAAATAAAAAACACATGCACTATCTTCTCATTTGGCCGAATATGAAATGAAAGAAAACATCATAGAAAAGCTTCAAGTTTCATCAACAAATTACCTTGATTAAGGTATGTTTAGTTTTCGGTTTTTGATAATTTTTATGTTTTTGAGATGGTTGCTTCGAACTGTAGCTGACCCATGTTAGAATTTTTAAAAATAAGCATGTTTGATGTTCGGCCATAACTATGTTCTTGTGGTTTTTAATGTTTTATGATTTTATGTTAAAGACATGTTAAAGATTAGTATATTTTGTATGGGAAGTTTTGGTGAAATTGAGTATTTAGGATTAATTTGTAAAAAATAAATTTTTAGAGGGGCTTATTTGCAAAATAAGTGAAAGAAATGGACTTGTATAGTCCCTATATATATTCGGCCCTTGAGTATTATTGAGAAATTTTGTGTATTTTGTGTTTTAAAAAAATAGGGCTAAATTGAAAAAATGTGAAATAGTAGGGGTAAAATGGCAATTTGCCTATTTATGTGCTTAGGGACTAAATTGAGATGAAATGTATTTGAATGAGCTAAATTTTAATGTGTTTAGATCAAGAACAAAGAAAAACGAATTTGGATCGGGGAAAGACAAAGGTTATCGAATAGCGGGTTTACACGGTCCGTCGACAGTCGAGGTAAGAGGTAAGTTCTTAAGCGAATATACGTTAAAGAATAATTTATAAAGCTAATGAATGATGAAATTTGAATACTTTTAACATGAATATATGAAGTAGCCGAATGCAAAGGTACTAAATTGGCTTGATTTTAAATTCATTTTAATATGATGTGAATATGTGTATTTGGTTTGATATGTGAATGTAATAGATGATCTATTTCGGGCTCTGTGCCTAGCAGGCTTTGTGCCGGTGATCTATTTCGGGCTCTGTGCCTAGCAGGCTTTGTGCCGGTCGGCCTCTGTGCCTAGCAGGCTTTGTGCCGATGACATAATTCGGGATTTATGCCTAGCAGGCCTCGTTCCGGTGACATAATTCGGGCTTTATGCCTAGTAGGCCTTGCATGGTGATGAATTTCGGGCTTTGTAGCCTAGCAGGCTTAATGCCGATGATTTATATTAAGTAAAGGAGTTTGTAGATCATCGACAAGGTGGAAATTATTTACTTAAAGAAACCAAATGTTTAGGTATGTGTAAGCTTTATAGTTGAGAGAAATGAGGTAAGTTGTTCTACCACTATTTGGTGTTGATAAAATATAGTATAAGGAAAACATTCTTGCAAGATTATGATATGTGTATTTGATAAAATAACTAAAGTGTTTTATATATATATATATATTGGTATATAATCTTGGTTGTATCATTGAGATTCAGCCATTCAGGTAAGTGTAATGTGTGAGGATTATGAGTATGTTTGCATAGTTAATCGATTGGAATTATGTGGTTGTTATGTACATGGCATTTTAATCAATTTCAAAGAGGTAGAAATTGTATTAAAACCTTGCATGGATTCGATGAGTTGAGCTTTGAAAGTGATATGGTGAAATCCTTTTTTTTTTTAAGGAATATATATATTCGGCTTTGATGTCATTAAGCTCTATAAGATGGTTTCAATATTAGTTATGAATTTATAATTATATGAAATACCATAAGTTTTAATCTTGTTGCTTAAGACTTACTAAGCTAGTGAGCTTACTTGTGTGATATGTTTCCTTTGTTTTATAGATTTCGTTCAAGCTACGGGCTCCAAGGATCGTTAGAGGAGTCAACCACACTACCAACCCTTTTTTGGTACTTATATATATTCGGTTTTTGAATCAAAGGCATGTATAGGTTAGACTAAGTTGTAAAACCAATGAGTTTTGGCTTGTATTTTTGGTATGGCCTAGCCTTGCGAAAAAGGCTTATTTCCTTGGTTAACTTAAGTTTTTATGCTTTATGACATAATGGTTGGAATTCAAAAGTTAAGCTTAGTTATATGTGTGAATGGTTGAATGCTTAATGTGCTTGGATTGTGGCAAATTTATACCTGGCCTGTTCATGCATTTTTAAGTTAAGGTATGTTATATAGAAGGTATGTTGCGGTTAAGATGATTGTATGTGCTTTGAGTTTAATATGTGCATAATGGACAACGTTTATGTTTGGGTTAAAAATTTTGTTTTATTAATAACATGGCTATTCGAATATGGCTTTTATCTTGTGCTAGCTTGAGGTTGATAAATTGTAATGATCGAATGTTGTATATATCTATTTATATATGTCTTTAGCTGTAGGAAAATATTGATTTACATGAGTATTGGTTTTACTTGAGTTTAATACAAGTTATGTAATGTTCATGAAATTCTTATTTATATGTTTTCGTATATTCGGCTAAGCTATTAATTGCGTCTATGATAATGTAATGAACTTACGTATCTTGACCATATAGCATAAAGTTTTGATCATCGGGTTTGTTTTCATTAGTAATTAAAATGAATTGATTTTTAAAATGGTTTATTTTTTTATAAACTTCACATATTAAGATTAACTTGTCGTAATATACATTTCAGGGTCATTTTGTGTTCGTTGTTGATTATATTGTATATGATTTAAGTTAGAGTATTAAGCACGTATGATACATGAGTGATTTGTCTGTTTTTAAATGAATTATTTGATAAAGATGTTTAACTAAGATTTAATCGTTTGAGTAGAAGTTATGATTTATCCGGTAATGCCCGTAACCCTAATCCGGCGACGGATGCAGGTTAGGGGTGTTACAAGTTGTATATGTTTTGGTTAGGTCATGTATATGGTAATGTAGATGGATGATTGATGCCTATGTTTTGTAATAGCTAAATGTGATCATGTCAAGCCATTGTCTGTTTATGGAATTTTGATGTTGTTTGGTCCTTTGGTATATATGGTATAAACCTTATATAGGTGTTAAGTTATGGTATATTTGAATGTGAATGGATCAGTAGAGAAATGGTAAGTTTTGACTTGAGTGTAAGGTAGTTTTTGAACTTAAAAGATTCCAATTGATATGTACTTGTGACTTGATAAGATAGCCTAAATGTTGGATTGTTTAAGTGTTTGAATTGTAGTGTCAATGATGGCACATTGGTTAGGCACATAGGTTAATTGTTTTAGGATGTTTTGAATATATTTAATTGTGTTTTGAAAGCTTGTAAACATTTGCTTTTGGAATGTCTTGGTACCTCAGCAATTGGGTAGAAAGTAGCTTGTTTTAGAGGTAATCTAGGCAGCAGATGGCCTGGGACACGGGCTGTCACACGGTTGTGTGTCATACATGGATAACTCATAGGGTTGTGTGTCATTATTATTTTTAAGTGCAGGTTCCATACGATATGAGACACGACTGTGTCTTTCAATTCAGTATGTAACACGATCTGGCACTCAGCCATGTGACCCAACTTCGAATGCGCACACGGTTTGGCACACGATCTGCGACAAGGTCGTGTAGCGCTATTTCAAATATTCATATAGGCGGAAACATGGGCTAGGATTGGCTGTGTATCCATACTTTGAGTACTCATACAATCTGGGCTCTGTCACACAGCCTGGCCACACAGCCGTGTGACCACTATTTTTCAATTTTCCCAGATTTTTTTGTTTTGTTTCAAAATGACCCATGATTGTTTTCAAATTATTTTTAGGGTCTCGTAGGCTCGATTTAAGGTCCATAAATGTATTTTTACCTGAATTTATATGAATTATTGAATGATATAAGATAACTTGTATAATTGTTTCTAATTGAATCTAAATGTTCTGAATTGTACTGTAATACTCTGTAACCCTAATTCGACGAAGGAGATGGGTTAGGGGTGTTACACTTAGTCTAATCAGAAATGAGTAAACAGAATGAAGGACTAATATGCCGTCTATCAAGTCCAATTAGGGAGTTTCCTTGTCTTGGCATTGGAACGGATAACTCCCAAAAGATAAAGACATAGATGTGACTGACAGTACATCTGACTAGACCCAAGAAGAATAGATCCTAAATCCATTTATGATTTATTCACTTGTAACATTCAAAGTGTGGCATGCCTTAATCTTGAATGGATGACAAATTATGTATGTGTGACTTATATACTTTAATGTAAGTAAAATTCGGAGTTCAAATAGATAAGGAACCGAAAGTTGGTGCGTTAGGTATACGACTTTCACGGTATGTAATGTCATTTACAACAGTGGAATTCATAGCCTGAGATATGGGTAAATTATATCCTCCCATTGGCATTACATCATAGATGAAAAGTAAACATGGTTATGAGTCATTCGTCTTTGCGATGAATGATTTGATTACTATTTAATATTAATTGACTTTTCATGAAGGAAGATTTAGCAGTTACCATGAGATAAAATAGGATCATATTGAGAGAGCAAATTTATCCCAAAGAGATTAAGGATATCCTATGAGGGTAACACTTATGAGAAGGTCATTGGATGAGCACCGATCGATTTGCTTTCGTAATGGTATGTCATTAGGAAGAGTTTAGTCACGATAATATAGTGGATAGCTTCGTGACTAAATGAGTTTATAATTAATAGGCGAAAAGCCAAAACTTCACTATAAATCATTTAATCCTTAAATGCATGTTCAATCGGTCTCTCTGCTAGCTCATTGAAACCATAAATGAATTGAATTTTGAATCAAATAAACATAACTGGATAGAAATGGGAATCATTTTGAAATGATGTGGTTTTATTTTGTAACAGCCCGATTTAGGGCTTAGTCAGAATAGTGGTGCAAGACCACAAATCCGAAGTAGAAAATATGTGTTTAAATGATTTTACAAGGCTTATGAGGTATTTGCATGATTTTGTGAAGGTCACATAAAGAAATTTTATTAATTAGTGAATAAATTGTCCATTAGGACGAAATTGCAAAGAATAGAAAGTGCGAGATTCTAGAAGGTTCAAGTATGAAATAGAATTATGAAAAATCCTAGAGGTCCTTATTTAGCAATTAGACCATTATATTTGATGATGGACAAAAAGATACATGGGAAAGAAAAATCTTAAAAAAGGGGTCATTAAGGGCATTTTAGTCATTTGGTTAATTACAGAATAAAAAGGGAAAATAAGCCAAAAATCATGTCCATCTTCTTCTCCATGGTGCTGAAATTTGCAAGGACTTCATAGCTAGGGTTTTGTTCATTTTCAAGCTCAAAGTAAGTGCATCCTAGCCCCGTTTTTAATGTTCTTCGTATCTTTTAAACCCTCGTAGCTCGGTTTAGCTATTTCTAGCCATATCTTGAGCTAGGGTTTATGTTAAAAAATTTACCCCATGTATGACATGCATGTATTTTTATGTTTTATGGAAGAATATGAAAGTTTGATGTATGATAAACATCTTTTTCTAAGTAATTTTCATGAAATATGCATGAAAAGGACTAATTTGTAAAGTTATAGAAATGGTCATATATGAGTGAAAAAGTGGGAATTTAATGTTGTTATATTTGAGAAAATGGTTCGGCTAGGCTTGAAATGCAAGAAAGTTGAATGAAAATCATTTTACGAGCCTAGAGGTGAAAGTGTAATTATATGAAAGTTTAGGTGCAAAATCATAATTTTGCCAAAATATGAATTATGAGTCGATTTTGTCAATGCATGTGTTTAACAAGAGAAATTTATTATTATAGATCAAGAAACACGAAGCCCGGATCAAAACCGAGGCAAGAACAAAGTTGAAGACTAAATCGAGCACCGAAACACATTTTGAGATTCGAGGTAAGTTTGTAGGAAAATATTATTTCATAATGTTCGATATTTGAAATCGTTCATTATTATGTTAATGCATGTTATTGTAAACGAAATTGAGCTATAAAGTCTCGATGAGTAAACGATGAGAACAGACTAAATTGTAGTTCCGGCTACAGAATAAGTATATTACCAACGTATGCATATGAGAAAGGAAAGGTCCCGTACAAGACCATATCTGGGATATGGCTTTGGCACCAAAGAATGATCTCGTGTAAGATCATATCTAGGATATGGCATCGACATCTAAGTACGATCTCGTATAAGAACATGTCTGGGACATGGCATCGACATTGAGTTATGAGATCCTGTATAAGACCATATCTAGGATATGGCGTCGACACTAAAGAATGATCCCATGTAAGACCATATCCGGGATATGGTGTTGGCATCAAATCTTATGTATGTTAAGCTTGAATGATTCATGATGATTCAATTTATTCATAAGCAAAAAAGTCAAGCATGTGAATTGGCCTAGATCCAAGTCTATTTATGGATGGCCTTGAGTGATGTTCAGGGTATGAATGATAAAGATGTGAGTTTATGGCTATGTTAGCATATGTGCTAAACTACATGAATCAGTGATAGAGGTATCTTAAGTAAGTTCTTTTACTCATTGGTGCTATGTCGCCATTATTTCATGATATGCATGATTATAGTTTGAGTAAATTGTCATCCTAGAGTTTCATGCAAACTTACTAAGCCATATGCTTACCCTCTCTCTTCCTTTTTTCCTTGTAGTTTTGCCAAGTTAGCTCGAGGATCATTGGACATCGAAGCTCAGAATCACACTATCGACATCACTTTGGTATAACAATTTAGACTTATTTTGAGTATGGCATGTATAGGACTCGAGTATTTTGTTAAGTTGTAATTTTTAGCCAAAGTGTTGGCTATGTATGTTACTGAAGTCATTTTGTAAATGGTCTTGGGTTAGGCCAATACTTGGCAAATCCTTTTGCTCAATGAAGGTAAATTTTATGAAGTGTATGCTCTTATGTATGTCTCGATTTCTTAAATTTCTAGAGATATTAATTGTTCATCTTTTAAAATTGGAATGATTGGAATTGGAGTTTGCATGTGTGCGATGTAGGGTGGCAAAATGGCTTGGTAGATAGCCTACTAATTGTCCGCATGGGTAGACACACGGGCATGTGTCTAGACTGTGTGGGAGGCACGGCTAGCACATGGGCGTATGCCTAGGCCGTGTAAAGTCTGCACCTTGTATTTGAGATTTAAATTGCCACACGACTGAAGCACACGGGCGTGTGTATAGGCCGTGTGGATAAGTCAGAATGACAAGGTTTGGCACACAGGCGAGGGCTACAGGCGTGTCAAGGCCGTGTGAAATTAGTCAGTGTCGACCACGGGTGGAAGACACGGGCATGTTTTAGGGGCACATGGACGTGTCCCCAGTTCAACACGGGCGTGTGGCCCCTGTTTTGATGAAAAGGTTTTCCAAATTCATGAGAGTCCTCGGTTATATCCCGAAACCTCTCAGAGGTATGCTTAGGGCCACGTAGGTCAAGAATGAACAAGAAATGGGTTTTGAACGAAATGTTATAGCTCGTTACTACACGTTCAAGTAAGGTTAAGCATGGTAATGCCTTGCATCCGGTCCCGTCGTCGGACACGGGTAAGGGATGTTACATATTTAAATGGAAATGACCTAAAAATTAATTTATAATTTTTCAAATTATTATTTAATTTGCTAATTAAATAATTGAATTTCAAAAATGAAATTAAATTAATTGGTCATTGTGAATTCGTTGAACGTAGAAATATTAAATATATTTTCCCATAGGTTCTTTTACAGTAAAGTTGTCATGATTTTAATGGAATTAGAATAAGGTTGAGAAAATTATTTAATTGGGAAATTAATTTATTTATTTAAATTAACTTATTATGTATATTTTAGGAAATAGAAAAACAAGTTTTGGGTTGGATTGAATCATAAAGTATTGGGTTAAAAGTTTAGGAAGAACTTATAATTGGACCCGATACGGGACAGGCCCAAAGGCTCTCATGTTAATACTTTTTTTTTTATTGAAATAGACTTCTACTAATTCAACAAGTGTTTCACTTCTTCTCCATATAAATAAATGGCAGCGGTAGGGCTAAAAATACAACTTTGAGATATTGTTATTCTGCCTGAAAATAGTAAGAATTTGTTTTCTAAGTATAAATTCTATTTTTCGGAATAACAATTCTATCGTTTTCTATTAAAGAGAGTTTTGATTTTTCACTAAAGTAAAGTAAATAATTTTTGGTTTTGGGTTTGATTCGAATTCGTTTGAGCCCACATTCGAAGCAATTTGTGGTATGAGAATAGCGGAGAAAGTCATTCAATTGAAAGTCAGGAACGACAAGGATCTACCCAGTTGAAAACACAGGTGCAATTTCAGTAAAGGGTTTACTGCTATAAATATCACAGACTGACTCAGTTTTAAAATTTTTAATTTTTCGGTGTGCAAGAAAATCATTTTCAAACTATATTTTTTCCATCATTCCCTATTTGATAGTACAAATTATAATTACACAATTACATAACTTATATTTTTAAAAAGGGCTAATAATATATACGGAGGTATCTAAACTTGGCAACTTGTACCTACTTGGTACCTAAACTTTATTTTACCTAACTGGTACCTAAACTTGGAAATCATAAGCCAACTTGGTACCTTTTTTAGGTACTTAACTAATATTGTTAAAATACACTGACGTAGAATTGATGACCAATAGCATGGTGACACGTGGCAACCTCACAATTTTTTCATGTGAAAAAAAATTAAAATTATAATATTTATAAAAAATAATTCTTTTTTCCATGTGTCAAAATGTGAGGTATCCACGTGTCACCATGCTATTGATTGTCAGTGCAACGTAACGTCACGTCTACATATTTTAACAATATTTGTTAGCTACCTAAAAAAATAACTAAGTTGGCTTATAGTTTCTAAATTTAGGCATCAATTAGTTTCAAAAAAAAAAGTTTAGGTACTAAGTAGGTATAAGTTGTCAAGTTCAGGTATCTCTATATAGGGGGTGAGCAAAATCTAATTCGATTTGAAAAACTCTATAAAAATTCAAATTTTGAATTAAATAGTTCAAGTTATTCGAGTTAATCGAGTTATTCAGATCAACTCGAATAAAAAATCAAAATTTTCGGTTTAACTTTTATATAAATTACACAATTTGAGTTATCCAAAAATCCAAATAAAAAAAGGTAAAACTACATCATTTTGATAAATGTTTACATTTTCTAAAGTTAAAAGTCAAAACCATTAAGTTAAAAAGAAAAACTACGTCGTTTTGATAAATGGTTACCCACTAAGTTAAAAGGCAAAATCATTATATTGTTTATGTAGTTAAATAATTTTGTACTTTATCTACTAGTTAAATATTCGGTCCATGTAAATGCAACATTGAGTATAGATAATAGGATTCTTTAACTCGACTCGACTTGACTCAAAATTTTTTTACTCAATTTGAAAAATTTTCAAATTGAGTTCAGTAGCTAAAATAGGATTCGTCAACTTGGTTAATTATAAATTTTTTGACTCGATTCGACTCAACTCAATCGAATGTTCACCCCTACCTTTATATATATATATTATATATATTAATTCTTTTTAAAAAATATATTAATTACTATAAAAAATTATTAGTATGATAAAAAAATTTCTAAACAAGTACCTAAAAATAAAATCAGATAATCATATACAATTACTAATACAAATAACAAGAAAAATAAACATAATATGCAATTTTATCTAATTTTTCTAACATTCCATATTTGTAAGGTTATTCCTTCTTTGATATTTAATATACACTTCTCAGAATTCTTCATCATCTGAATCTTATCATTAAGATTATTAATATCTATTTCTTTCATTTACTATTCAAAGTATGGATCATCTCAATTCCACTAACAAAGGAAGTTATAAAGTATGTAACATGCTAGTACGACCCAACCTTTTAGCAAAAAATATTTGTAAGATCTCTTTCTTTCATTTACTATTCAAAATTATTTTTCTTTTGCTATACTAACATGATATTAATATGGGAAATATTTTTTAGAACAAAAAATGTTGTAACACCCCAAACCCGGTCAATACGCCATGACCGAATTTGGTATGTCACTGAGGAAAATATTTTTGAAAGAGTCGAATTAACAATTAAATTTTTGTGAAAAACTCTTTGAAATTCTACATTTGTAGAAAATACATGTTTAATAAGTTAAAACTGAAAATTTACTTTGAAATTACATAAAACTTTAAAATAAGTGAATAAATCGTAAATTAGAAAACATTTATATCATTTTAAGAAAAACTTGAATTACTACGTCGAAAACCATTTGCATTTGAATGTAGAAATTTAATATTTGAAAATCATTTAAATTATCAAAAACACTTAAGTTGTTAAATGATTTATGTTACCCGATGGTAACATTTTAAAAACCATCGCGTTGTGTAGTTTAGAAAAACTTTGTACACATATCATTAATTCAATCATATAATTTGTAGCCATATTTAAATAAAATCCAAAACATAGAAATAATCCCAAAAACATAATTAAAGAGGCCTTATTACCCCAATGGAAGTTCATAATAACCAACTTTTATTGCATGGCCTCCACGAGTTCATCCGGCTCCATATCCGCGATCTCACGAATCACCTGAAAATATAAGGAGAAGGTGAGTCACCAAGACTCGATGCATATTCCCTCTCCGGGTAAATGCCACATACTTACACAAATTATAACAAGGCAACATATAAGTAGAATGCACCCAACCTAGCCATCCATAACTCCTTTTCTACCCCGTGTGGTACCAAACCACTGGTGGTGCCAAACCACTGGTGTCCAAAGACACAATTGTGATACCAAATCACTGGTGACCAAAGTCACGAATAATCAAGTGTGGGGCCAACCCACGTGTGATACCAAATCACTGGCGACGATCCCATATCTCAAAAGTGGGGCCAACCCACGGTGGAATTAATCCACAGGGACGAGACGCTATGAGGTCCCAAACCTGCGGTGTCCAAGACACGAATGTGATACCAAATCACTGGTGGTGCCAAACCACTGGTGTCCGAAGACACAAATAATCCATCTGTGGGGCCAACCCACGTGTGATACCAAATCACTGGCGACGATCCTATATCTCAAAAGTGGGGCCAACCCACGGTGGAATTAATCCACAGGGATGAGACGCTATGAGGTGCCAAACCTCTATGTCTGAAGACACGAATGTGATACCAAATCACTGGAGGTACCAAACCTCTGGTGTCCGAAGACACGATATCAATCTTCCCCCTCCTCTCATATTGCCCATACTAATGCAATAGATAACCAAATCATGTCAATATACTTTGATATGAACATATAACCAATACATATCATAGATCGTGATATTAAACAACATATAGCAACATCATATCGAAACGGACTTACCCGTATCCTTGCTCATACCCATCAAGGTATCATATCAATATCTCATAGTTTCGACTTTAACAACATGAATAGTCATTTAACACACATATTTACATATATAAACCAAGTTATAAAGTGTGTAAGATACACACCTTTCACCAAAGCAAAAACTAACTTCTGGAGATCCGATCTATCGCACTAGATCACCTTGTCCTACAATCGGCCAACACTTAAATTATAAACAAAGGCCATTCGGCCATATTACTAAATCCAATGAGTTATCGCTTCGAAATACCAAACCTACCTAAAAGCTTACCCAAATCAAAGAAACGAGGCTTAGATTGATTGCTTCCAACGTCCTGAAAAGCCTAAAGAATAATCGGTTCCTAAAATGGTTAGAACCTTGCAAACCAATGCCCAAAGATTCGGCCTTTGACCACAAGAAAGTGATATAGAAAAGAGAAAGAATAATAGGAAAATCGGCCAAGAATACTTACTTATAACCAAAACCGATTGAAGAAATCAAATGAAGTCCTACCCTTGAATATTCGGCCAAAAATAAATCAAAAGAATATGAGAGTTTCGGCTATATGGTGAAATAAAAAGAGAAGAAGAAATAGAATGTAAATGGGTGTTTTAACTTTGAGTAAATGAAAAAGAAATGGGATTTGATATGAAGAATGATTCGGCCAAGAGAGTGTAAAGGAAAATGTGATTTGAATAATATTGAAAGAAAGAAAAAGAGAGAGATGTGGGAGAATAATGTTTATGGCTTTGAACACAAATGAGAAAAGAGAGAGATGGGAGAAATAAGGTTCGGTCAACACCTATTTTGCCTAAAAGAAAAGTGCACAAAAGTCCAATGTTGTTTCGGTTTCAAAAGGATAAATGAAAGAAAGAAAAAGTAGAATTTGGTTCCAACAAAATAAGGCTAAAACCAAAAGGAATTTTGCACTAAAAGCATAGCACACATTCGGCCAAGGAGGGAAGTTTTTGGAGAGAAAGAAAACAATACAAAAGATGCACAAAAAGCAAAGGTTGACCAACTATCCCCCCCAAGCCACCTAACAACATTCGGCCACCCCCCTAGACAACCATGTCGTCCACATACATGCACTAAAGGCCTAGGATTACTTTCCAAAACATCCTCCATATTCCATGCCTTTTGTCCCCTCATAATACCATAACTTCAAGATTCTTATCCCCAACATCATGCTTTCCTTAAACAAAAATTCAACTTACCAAAAGAAATAGTCCAACCTATCATGAATAAGGTTTGACCGTCCATCAATGCCAGAACACAAAAAATAAAGTCTTCAAAATGCTACACATGCTACTCGAACCTCTAACCTCAAGCCACTTTTCAAGCTCCTTAACCAACTTGCCACTTACTCCTCATATGCTTTAATTAACACTTAAATTAACTTAAGTGTCAAGCTCACCTAATCCACTTCATTAAATGAACCATACTAAAATTTATTCTAGCTTCCTAAAAAAAATCAAGCCTTCACAAGACTATGCTAACACACAAAATTCATACCCGAGGCAACACAAATAATACTAAAATTTCCGGATGTTACAAATGTCCTCTTAACCACATTTTGAATATTTAAATGTCTCAAATTAAAGAGTTCACGAGTCGTCTATACTACTTGTGTCTGGCTCCATTCGCTGAGATGGTATCATACCCCATGCTATGATGCAAAGAAACATTTTGTATTTGCATAACTAGCATCTACCACATAATATTTGGCTTCACGGTGTAAACAGTATATAGCTTTGATTATAAAACTTATATAAACCAAATTTGAAGAAAGATTTATGCTATGTGATAATGATTTTTATAATGTGTAAGTTAGGTAAAAATAATATAAAATTTTATAATATATAACATTTATAAAAAAAATTCTAAAGTGACTAATAACTTTCTTATAAATAATATTATTTTAGCTTATTAGTGAATAAGCCCTCAAACTTTCTCAAAAATCAGTTCAGCTCTTTTGTACTTTTTGCACCCACTTGAGCCCCTGAGCCAACAAAAACTGGACAAATAGGCCCTTTGACAAACATTAACCATTAGTATTTAATGAAAATGTTGACATGACCATTAACAAACACGTTGATGCATCGTTGAATGCACCAAAATATGTCCTACTCCCTGTAAAATAACGAAAATAATAATAAAGGGTAAGTAGGATCGAATCCACAGGGATCGGATTATACAAATGCCTGTTTCTCGAGATCTTGGGCAGAATCGTGCCGAAGAAAACCTGCGTTCCTGAAAAATAAATAAAAAATAGAATCAATAATTTTCAATCTAGAAAAATAATAATAATAACAGAATTTAAGACGAATTGAAATCACAAGAATAAATTACGAGAATTAAAATGAGGAAAATGAAAAGAAAGGGTTTAGAGAAAAGTTTCTTATGTGGAGAGATTCCAGCCTCCGGTTGTCTCGTTCCTCCTTGGCTCCGTCTTCGACTTTTGGATGACCCTCCTCTACCCAAGTAAGCCAGTTATAGTGGAAGAGGACGCCTACGACCACCAACTCCAAGAGTTTAAACTTACGGATTTAGGGAGCCTGACTCTAGCTTGCTATTGCCCTTGTGGAGTCATTTATGCTAGATCAACGTTTCTCAATGGCGAATCCCACGCCATTTTGTCTCTTGGGCTCGCTAACCTCTGATGCAGTAAGCTCACGAACCGACGGTGCAATCCTCCCAAAACACACAAAGCGGCCGCCTTTGCAAAAGTTGAAAGGGTTACTTTTAAAGGGACCTGGACGGAAGCGTCAGCCCTGTAATGCGGAGAAATGATGAATACCTGGGTGAGAAAGTTAAGTGCGGGTTCTAAGCCTCAAGAACCTTTTGGGGCATTCGACAACCTTCAGCTAGATGGTTTTTAGTGGCTCATAATTGTGATAGAAAAATAAATAAAATATAAAAATATGGAAAAGAGAGTTTTTATTGGAAAGAAAATAAAGGAAGCACAAAAACGTATGGGAGAGGAGTGTACAGAAAAAGATGAACAACCAAAATGAGTCACTCCATCTCCTATTTATAGTGCTTAAGGTAGATGGACTAGTCCTACTCAAACTCCCAAAGATAATTACAATTTAATTAAAGATAAATAGAGATAAATAAAGAAATTAAATAATCCTAGATAATTATCCTAACATTAATTATCCTAATATAATTAAAATAGAATTTGATAAAGCAAGGTCTCTTCTTTTTGCATTTCAATCCCTCTGCCCTCCATGTTTGTACTTTTGGCACCATCTTTTCCCTTTGTTGCACATTGGTCCATTTTTATCTTTAATTTCACGATTTTGGCCCTCAATTTTGCATTGGTCTCCAATTTAGTCCCTATGAGATAAAAGTCCATAAATAGCCCAAATTACTAGAATCACATTCAAAATTAATATACAATTAGCACATAAAAACATGTCATTCTAGAGTGTTATCAAATCCCCCCTACTTAGCCCATGCTTGCCCTCAAGTATGGTTCCTATCCACTGTGAAAATTAGATCCTGAAAGAAATTCTACTCCAAAGTTTTATAAAGATTAGTCAAAAATGCATATGAAAAATAAAGAGAACTTCTAAACTTGCTTTAAGAAAAACAGAAAAAGTTTTCTAATTAACACACAAAAATTAAAGTCGGCTTGAAATATTTCATGACAATTAGGTGATTTACCAAACCTACCGAGACACTCTACTTATTCCCACTTTTAGTCCTTAGCTGACATTTTATTAGTATTATTTTTCTTTTTTTTCTTCTTCTTCTTCTTTTTTTTTTTATGGAACTTATTTATTTGCTTAGGAATATATCGAACCTTTTTACGCGAAGAGAGATGACAACCCAAGCACCCCACCCCGGTTACTCAGCTCAACATACTCCTAAAAATTATTTATTTCCGGTTAGCGGAGTTTTACTCGTCACGTCACACAACCTTTTGACGCGAAGTAGAATGACAACCCAAGCACCCTACCCCGGTTACTCAACATAACCTTGGCTAGCGGAGTTTTACCTATTACGTCACAAAACCTTTTGACGCGAAGTAGAATGACAACCCAAGCACCCTACCCCGGTTACTCTGTCAGTCACGTTCTAAACTGTACTCATAACCTTGGAAATATTTATTAATCACAATTTCCGTGAAATATTAACTTCAAGAGGACCTAAGGGAAATAATCAAGTGTCAAAAATAAGTTTTAGTAACCACCTAATGGTCATGAACATAACTTAGGCATGCAAACGTATTAGGTGTCCACTTGATATTAAACTTGATCAATTTTACGAAAAGCAAGATAGAGTTAACTTATTAATCATAAATATTATTGGCCTAATAAGAATAAAACAATGGAGATAAAATCAAACAGACAGAATCAGAATTAACTCAGTGGCTAAGAATCATGCATGTGGGGCAAACAATGGTAAGTCGTGGGCAAATTCTTGGGCATGATTAGCGACAGAATGTTCTTAAAAAAAATATGGAGAACCTAAAAGAGCCTCAAGCAGCAAACACAAATCTCAGTAGAATATGACAGTAATACGAAGAGTACCTCCCCCCTACTTAAAACACATTATCCTCAATGTGGATGCAAAAGAAATAAATAGGAAGAAAAGTTTAGAAAAACTCCCCGTGTAGCTACTGTCAAATGCGGAGGATAGCAATGAGTTCGATGAGTTGCTGACAAAAAGTGTCGAGTCGAGCCTCAATGCGTTCCATTTTAGCTAAGCAAAGAAGAGAAATTTATTTATATTTAAATAAAAGAAATTAAAAAGAAAAGAAAAGAAAACAATAAATAAAAAATAAAAAAATGAAAATAAATAATAAAAGAAAAATAAAGATTGGGTTGCCTCCCAACAAGCGCTTGTTTAACGTCATTAGCTCGACGACTTAAATGGTTCTACGGTGGCTCAAAATAAATCTTTTTTATCATGTGAGCTTGGAAATTCTCATTTTTTATCACATCCACCATATTTGGGTTCAATCGTCTTTGCGCCTTTTTCATTGATTTCATATTTTCCTCCAAGGAGTTAATCCCTTTGAAGTCAATGGTCTCATCATTCTCTGAAAATGTGAATTTGAGATGTTTGAGAGGTGGTTTTAATTTTGGATCTGGCTCCTGCGCAACAGAAGGTAAAAGCTTAGTACCTGGGAATAACAACTCATTAACGGATTCAAATTTATCAAAGTCAAATTTAAAATCATAAATGGATTCAAAATTTTCTTCCACTAATGAGTCGATTATATCGACACAATTCACACTCAAGATTTCACTGGGATGGCTAATGGCGTCATAGACATTAAACTTCACGATCTCCCCATCAAACTCCATCGTGAGAGTTCCACTTCGAACGTCGGTTTTAGTACTAGCCGAACTAAGGAACGGTCTTCCTAACAAGAGATCTGAAGATCCAGGAGCACTATCCTCCTTCATTTTTATCACATAAAAATCTGCAGGGAAAATAAGTTCGTTAACTTTTACCAACAAGTCCTCGAGGACTCCTTCGGGACGCACAACGGACCTGTCTGCCAGTTGAATGATAACACCTGTTTTTGTTAAAAAAACTGCGTTAAGTGATTCATAAATAGAATATGGCATCACATTTATGGAGGCTCCTAGATCACACATAGCCTTTTTAATCCCCAAATGACCTATTTTGCATGGTATTGCAAACATACCCCTATCCTTACATTTTGCTGGCATTTTTCACTGTAACACTGTGGTCACATTTTCACCCACATTCACCCTTTCATTACCTGTTAACTTCCGTTTGTTGGTGCAAAGCTCTTTAAGAAATTTAGCATACCTCGGTATTTGCTTGATGGCATCCAACAACGGAATGTTGATCTTGACGTTCCTAAATGTTTCGAGGATTTCCTTGTCCTCCTTACCTCTTCGACATTGGTGGAATCGTTCTAGAAATAGAGGTTGAATTATGGGTAATGGGGGTTTCGCTCGGACCTGTTCGTCTTTCTCTAGCTTTTCCTGGGCGATTTCTTGGGCATGATTTCTGTCGGGAATCGATTCTAGTACCTTTCCACTTCGCAGCGTCACTGCATTTGCATTTTGCCTTGAGTTTGGTTCTGTTTGTGATGGCAGCTTCCCTTGAGAGTTTAATTTCTCAACTGATATGGTCAGTTCTCTTATAGATGCCTCAGTTTTATGTTGAAAATCCTTTATTTTTCTTTGGAAATTAAGAGTTTGCTGATGAAAATCAAGGACATTAGCTGCTAATTTATTGACCATGGTTTCTAAGAAATTACCTGAGTCTCAAGGCTGTTGTGGAAGCTGATTTTGGTATGGCTGGTTATTTCGTGGATTGGCCCCATAACTCAAGTTAGGATGGTCCCTCCACCCTGGGTTGAAAGTATTAGCATATGGATCATAACGCCTTTGTGGTGGGCCAGGAAAGTTTCCCACGGCATCCAAATGAGCTATAGTGTCATCAATCAAAATGGGACATGCATCAGTTGTGTGCTCCGATGTAGCACATATTCCACATAACCGAGTTGGTTTAGCTTTTTCTACAACAAGAGAGCTCACAATATTAGTAAGTCTATCAAGTCTATCTTCTATGGAAGAATTACTTAACTGGTGAACCCTTCTATGGGTTCAGGATTGGCTCAGAATTGCTGAGAATTTGCAGCCATTGTGGAGATTAAGTCCCTTGCTTGTTGGGGGGTCATGTTGACCAACGCTCCTCCACTAGTGACGTCTACCATATTCCTCTCCATCGGTTTCAAACCTTCATAAAAGTACTGGAGGAGAGATTGCTCTGTTATACCATGTTGTGGGTAGCTCGCACACAACTTCTTAAACTGCTCCTAATAATCGTAGAGAGTCTCTGCTTCTTTCTACCATATTCCCACGATCTCTCTTCCAAGCTCAGCTGCTCTAGATGCTGGAAAAAACCTGTTGAGAAACAAACGAGATAAATCAGCCCAAGTAGTTATAGACCAGGAGGTAAATAAAATAACCATTCTCTAGCTGAATCTGCTAGGGAAAAAGGGAAAGCGCGCAATTTAATTTGATCCTCAGTTACGCCTTGAGGTTTCATACTCAGACAAACCATATGAAACTCCTTCAAATGATTATGGGGGTTTTCATTTTGTAACCCTCGAAAAGTTGGCAGCAATTGAATTAACCTTGATTTTAGTTCAAAATCGGTATCCATAGTAGGATATGCGATGCACAGTGGTGGTTGTTCTGTCGGAGCTTCGGCCAGTTGCCAAATTGTTTGAGCCATTGGTTGAGGTACCAAATTAGGGTTTTCGTCAACCCTAGCGTTGAACACTTCTTCAAATGGATCGACTTCTTCTGCTTTACTTTCAAGCGTTTGAGTAGGGTTTTCGTTAACCCTAGACTCTGCTTTGTCGTCGACCCTGATTTCTGGTGGTGGATTGCTTCGAGTCACTACCACCGCTGACTACTTTTTCCTCAACTTAGTTTCTTTCCGATTAGCTTTTGCAGTCTTTTCGATCTCCGAATCAAACGCAAGAATGCCTGGAGCAGATCTGGTCATAGAAAACAAAAAACAAAATTAGTACGTTACCAATCCCCGGCAACAGTGCCAAAATTTGATGGGTCGTTGAATGCACCAAAATATGTCCTACTCCCTGTAAAATAATGAAAATAATAGTAAATGGTAAGTAGGATCGAATCCACAGGGATCGGATTATACAAATGCATGTTTCTCGAGATCTTAGGCAGAATCGTGCCCAAGAAAACTTGCGTTCCTGAAAAAAAAATAAAAAATAGAATCAATAATTTTTGATCTGGAAAAATAATAATAATAATAGAATTTAAGATGAATTGAAATCACAAGAATAAATTACGAGAATTAAAATGAGGAAAATAAAAAGAAAGGGTTTAGAGAAGTTTCTTATGTGGAGAGATTCCAGCCTCCGGTTGTCTCTTCTTTTTGCATTTCAATCCCTCTGCCCTCCACGTTTGTACTTTTGGCACCATCTTTTCCCTTTGTTGCACATTGGTCCATTTTTATCTTTAATTTCACGATTTTGGCCCTCAATTTTGCATTGGTCTCCAATTTAGTCCCTATGAGATAAAAGTCCATAAATAGCCCAAATTAGTAGAATCACATTCAAAATTAATATACAATTAGCACATAAAAACATGTCATTCTAGAGTGTTATCACACGTCAGCACCGTTTGCTAATTTGGCAATGGTATGACCTCTCCATTTGTTGATATGGTAGTGTCAGGTTAGTAAAAAATAAAAATATAAAAATTATTTTAAAAATAAGTACATAATGAATCTGAACAAATGATTGCCTAGGTTTATTTGAATTTAGATAATAATTTGTCTAAATTCATACTAGAATTTAAAGAAAGCATAAAAAATTATAAAAATAAAAAATAAATTTTATAATAATTACTAAAAATTAATTAAAAACCATAAAATTTTATAAAAAACAAACTATAGTTATAAAATTTTTTATAAATTATTTTCTCATTTTCTTAAATTATTTGGCAAACTGCAAATTAAAAATGAGAGAAAAATATATAACAACAAAAGGTTAATCTCGACTTTATGATATAAGTTGTTAATGTTGGTTTACTTATTTAAAATATAAAGATAATAAATTATTTTTTATATATTTTTATAAAATTTTATTATTTTTAATAATTTTTAATTTTTATAATTTTAAAATATATCTGAAAAAATTGAATGTCCATACTCAAATCAACCTGAACAAATACTTTTCTAAATTCATTTTGTGCTTATTTCAAAATAATTTTATTTCTTTTAGTTTTTTTTTTTTTTGAACTATGTTATGGATTTGATTATTTAGGTTTAAAAGTAAATTTAAAAAGAAATTATTTCTTTGATATGATTGATCTCTAAAATTTCTGAGAAAAGAGAATTAGATTCTTTACTACTTTATATTTTTAAATTTGAATTTATAGTTAAATTACTATAATATTGCAGTTATGTTGGTCTGGTCATTAAAATAGGACATTGAAGATTGGAATTAGATCGTTCAGATGCTACCAATCAAATTCAAAATCTCATTCTTAAGAAGTACAGTGGTAATAATAGTGTAACACCAGTAACTGTCAGTGCTTTCTTTCATTCATTCAAATCTAGAGAAGAGGATCAGTTCTAAAGGACTTCAACTTTAAATTTTAATAGAAAAGACTTTAAAAATTGCTAGTGGTAGCTTGAAAGTGGCTAAATCGATACATTAAGAGTAAATCATATTAATACACATTATAAATAAATTAACAAATAAGTTTAAAAATAATTAAGAATAAATAAAATTATTAAAAACTTTGGCCAATTTATTAGCACTGTATGTATGAATTTGTTGGGGATTCACCCAATTAAGTAACAAATAAGTAAAAAATAGCGGAAGAAATTGAGAAATTGAATACAAATTTAACGTGGAAAAACTCCTCCAAAGAGGATAAAAAACCATGGACAAAGATAATTTTACTATAATGGCAAATGAACGAATAGTACAAAAGATGGAGATAAAAACTAAACTCCGAAACCCAAAAATAAAGAACCCTCAAAACGTAAACACAAAATTCTCCAAAAGTGTTATGAGTTCTAATATTTTAATGGGTGTGTTTTCTAAGGTTATAAAAGAGCCTATTTATAGACTAAATTCGTAAATCAAAGAATAATAAAATAATCTAGACTAATAAGAGTTTGACTAAAACAAATAAACAGAGTTTAATTGGGAGCTTACCTCTCAAATTTGGCTAAAATATTAGGCATTCTCAACAAATCTCCACTTTGACTCGTATTTCCACAATGCCATTTTTGACAAAGCCTACCACGGGCCTATCTTGGACTATGCAGGGAATTAACTGAGTCAAATCTGTGTTAGAAGCTAGAAGACTTCTAGCCTTCGACTTGTGCACTGCCAAATCAAAACTAACACAGGTTTGATTTTCATGAACATAGTACCCTAAATTTTCAAAACCTGCATCCAAAAAAGAATATCTCTTAAATGAAACAATCATACCTTTTTCCCATCTATGACCAAGTTGACTTCAACTCCATAACAAACAAGGGACGTCCGATTTCACCGATCACTATAGAATCTTCCAAAATATAAAGACTGCTGGTCATTTTACCTTTTAACAAAATGAGAGCCCACGAGACACCTTAATGTTGCTCGACTCGATGTTGATTCTGCAACCTTTTCAAGTCTAAAATACTCAAGGAGGTGAGATTCTTTCGTAAATCAGGTACATACTTGACACTTGAAAGTGTCTTAATCGTTCCATCGCGTATCCTAATTTTAACAGTACCAATACCAATTACCTTACTGGATGAATTGTTTCTCATGCACACAACTCCACCTTCAACCGAGTTGTATGTGGAGAACCATTATTGTTGGGAAATGTCAAAAAAAATCCCGAATCTAGGATTCACTTAGACGTAAGCTCAGAGCTATCACTCATTAACACTAACAAGAAATCATCACTACTTTCGTCAACCGAATTAGCACCAGTTACATCTTTCTCATTTCTCTCAGCAGTCCTTTTATTTTGCAGTTTATAACAATCTTCTTTGGCGTGACCTAACTTCTTACAATAGTGACACCTTTTTTCTAGCTTGTTTGATGCTACCAAAACAGAAACTTGCCTATCTACCTTGCTATCCGAACCAAACTCATTGTTGAGTCTGCCTTTACTCAACAGATAACCCTTCACATCCTCAAACAAGAGTTTGTCTCTGTCATAAATCAAGGTCTCCTTGAAAGACTTATATGAAGAGGGTAAAGAGCACAATTGATAAGAAATTGAAGTGAAGGAAGCGGATCAAGATCGAATTCAAGTTGTTTGACTCAAAAAGGAAAGTTTTGGATGTGACTTGAAAAGAAGAAACCAAATAAATTTAGAAAATAACAAATGAAATAACAAAATAATAAAACTTTTAAAAAATAATAAATGATAAATATTTAAAATAATAACTAAATAGAGAAAAGATAGATTAAAGTAAAGTGAAAGATGAAATGATAAACCGATGGATATGATGGATAGAAGGATAAATGTCCAACTGAATCCTTGAGATATAAATCCCAACAAACTCAATTAATGGCTCTAATCAACCTTCCAAGAAATAATCCTTGGAAAATTAAAGGGTGAAGAATGAATTCCCATGACTCCTTGAAGAAAAGTGAGAAGAAAACTACTAAAAATCACAAGAAAGAAATCTTGCACAAAGAAACAAACTCCTAGAGTTGTAACTTTATTAATGAAAACTAAATTGTCTGCCTAATGAACAATGAAGAAACATTTATATAGGCTAGCTACGTACACCCAAATAAAACTCTAAAATATACTAAAAATCTAATTAATCTAAGTAGTAAGTATTTTTAATCTAAACTTTCTTGTTTGACTAAGAAATATAAAACTCCTAAACAACTTAAAATACTTAAACAATATCTAAATTTCGGAATAAATAAATAATAAAATAATAAAACCTAATAAATACAATATTTGGCTCATATATAATAAAAATAAAAATAAAGCCTAAAAACCAAAGCCAATATGATTTAAAATCGAATTAAAAGCCCAAAACTCATAATTTCCATTATAATCTCATCCAGAAATTCAACTCGCATAGTTTTCACTAAAACGATCATAACTTAAGCTTCCAAACTCAAAATCGAGTGATTCAAAGTGTGTTTCAAAGCTAAGAGATATATCTTCGAATGCCATGATGACATCTCAACCCAAAAATGCTTAGATCCCATCCAAAAAATCATCGCAAGTCTGTTGATTTCTCAAACTTGAAAATTGGCAACTTCGGTGAATGAAATTTAATAAATTTTACCCCATCCATGCATGTATCAACAATAATAGCATAACCTAATCTTCATAGTCAATCTTAACCTCAACATTCTTTAAATCATTCAAAAGAATAATAAATTAACTAATGTGATCTCTAGGAAGCTCACCTTCGTTCATGCGAAACATAAATAAACGTTGTTTCAACACTAAACGGTTAGCCATAGACTTAGTCGCATAAAGAGTTCCTAACCTTTTCCACAAGGCAAATGAGGTTTTCTTCATCAATACTTCCTACAATACCCTATTCGTAAGGCACAAATGGATTGCAGACAGGGCCTTTTCATCAAGCTCTTCCTATTCTATCTGATCTAGATTATCAGACTTTTTCCCGTTAACAACCTTTTTCAAGCCGATCTGTGAACTAGAATTGTCATCATCTAAACTTGTCACATACTGAAATTTGTGACACCATCGAACTTCTCAATGTCAAACCTTGTTGCTGCCATCTTTGAACAGACTGATCTATGAAAATTGAACTAGCTTTGATACCATTTGTTGAAGATTGACCCGATTAAGCAACAAACAAGTAAAAAAATAGCGGAAAAAATTGAGAAATTGAACACACAAATTTAATATGGAAAAACCCTCTAAAGAGGATAAAAAAAACCACGGGCAAAGATAATTTTACTATAATGGAAAAACCCAAAAATTTACAAAAGATGGAGATAAAAACTAAGCCCCGTAACCCGAAAAAAGAGAACCCTCAAAACGAAAACACAAAATTCTCCAAAAGTGTTATGAGTTCTACTCTTTTAATAGGTGTATTTTCTAAGGTTGTAAAAGAACCAATTTATAGGCTAAATTCGTAGGTCAAATAATAATAAAATAATTTAGACTAATCAGAGTTCAATTGAAACAAATAAATAGAGTTTAATTGGGAGTTATCTCTCAAATTTGACTGAAATATGAGGCATACTCAACATAACTTATACACTTCAATATATCATATATAAATAATTTAATAATTTTACTTTTATTCACTAAATTTTATTTAACCTAATTAAATGTCTTGGTTAGTTATTAACTATTACAATAATAATTAAAATTTTAATTAAGAAATAAATGATATTGTAACACCCTCATACCCGACCCGATTGTCAAGTCACGATACGAAGGTGTTACATTTGTTGTTGGAGCAATTACTGTTAAATTCTATCCATTTTAATCAAACTACTAAGATCAATTAGTATTTACAATACAATTTAAAAAATTATCTAAATTCAATCTAAGCTTCCTATGGCTCTCGTAACAATTTATAATAGAATAGGAACCGAATTACAAAATTTTCAAAACCATGAGCTGACGTCGCAATGTTGGGGTTTCCTCATTGCGACGTCACCCACTGACTTGAGCTCGTTGCAGCGTGGTGAATTTTTCATCGTGACATCGATTCTGTGTCCAATTAACTTCAATTCTATCATTTCTCAACACCTTCAATCAAGTTTATATATCACAATTCAACCATTTCACTCAACGTATCATTCACATGTATCTATTTCCAATTTCAACACCATATGATTCTCAATCAAATTTATAAAATTAACACAACTATTAAAGTTTTGCAAATAAACTTATTAATACATCATATAACAATTATTCACTTAATGTCTCAACAATTCATTTAAATTTCTCTTATATATTAGCAATTTCATCACTTATAACAACTTCTTAATATTAGAACTCTTCTATTTTTTTTTCCTTCTCCTCCTCTCTATTCCACATCTTATAAGTGCATGTACTCATATGAAAATTTATGGCTTTTAGTATAACATGTCTATAATGCAACATTAATTATGATTTTACTAATTACAAATATACTCTTAACAAGGTTGTCTACTTGAGTAGTAGTCACTAAATTCTTTATATCTTGGCCTACAGAAGTCACATTTTGGATTTGCTTGTTGCTTTTGAAACTAGACTCAATGAAATATTTACCATAAAAATTTCATAATTTTCACTTAATCCAATTAATACAGTATTTTTTTTTTAAACTTTTCCCTGTTCTGCTGCTAGGCAACTTTGACTTTCTTCACTAAAAATAAATTATCTTCCTGTATGATATCCGTATAATGTTTCCGTTTGTTTCCCTTAAAAATAAACTCATCAATATTTTAAACACTTTTTTACAATTTGTAATAATTTTTCAAAGTCAAAACAGGAAAACCTAGAGTCATTTTGACCTTGTCTCACAAAAATTCATATATCTCATAATCAAAAATTCCTTTACTTACACCATTACTTTTATGAAAAACTAGACCCAATAAGATTAATTCCATGTTTAATGAAATTAATTCCATGTTTAATGAAATCTCTAAATTGATTTCTACAATTTTTGGTTAATTTTCAAAGTTAAACTACTGCTACTGTCCAAAACTGTTTTAATGAATTTATGTACTTATTATGATTTATATCACTCATACCAACACTTAACATTTATTTTACCTATCAACTATTAAATTGTTTTATAAGGTCACTTGATAATGCATATCATCACTCTTGAATTATTATTTAATTTAGTTCTTAAAGCTCACATATCATTGACATATAGTTTTAATCATAACTTCTCATAACACAAATTATATCACTATCTATTTATTACAATTTATAATATACTTTTCATCACCAGTACTTAAATGAAATTCACATATTAAACACTCAATTTAGTACAAACCTTAACTTATTACTTTGAAATGTCAATGAAATTAAAATGAGCACTTAGCTCTTTTTAACAATAACTTCCTTTTTCCTTGCTTCCGTCTTTTATTTCTTTCTCCCTTCCATTCCTTTCTTTTCTACTTTCTTCCCTTCTAATTTCTCATTTCTTGCTTCTAAAATGATATTCTAACTCTCTAGTGTCCCTCCTTCATTTTTTCTTTTGAGTGACTATGGAAACTTTCAAAAAATTTGAGAGAAATGGTGAAATTTCATGTTAAGGGACCCAAAATGTAAGAAAATTGTAATGCCCCAAAAATATAGGGTCTTTAATATTTCATGTTCTGACGAATTACTTGTTTGCTTCGATAGCTAAGTGTTTTGGGTGTGTATAGGGGTATTTAGGAAGCCTGGGTTCAAGTATGGCCTTTGGCAAAATTTTTATTTTTCCTCTTTTGGGAAACTTGGATGTTAGCTTGAAGGGCATATATTAAGTTGTGGTTGTTTTGTGACACAAGAGACCTTGTGTTGTGGTGGCAAATAGCGTGTTGGGGCATTTAAGATGGAGTAGGTTCAAATCCCATGGCATGCAAAGATGGAGTTGTATTTTTTATCTCTGTGGCGTGAGAGGTAGAGTTTGATTCAAACTCTGAAAAGGTGGTTGGAGACTTGGTCATCAAATTTGAATGGGTTTGAATGGGAGGTTGGGAGCAAATTGTGGAGAGAATCAAGCAAATTCAAAGGTAGGTGTGTTGTAGCCGAACAAAGAGTCTTGAGCATGCAATTTCGGCAAGAGGGATTTTTGAGTGCTTTTCTTTGCACTTGTTCAGTTTTGGGCACTTTTTGGGTGTGCCGGAATTCCTTGCTGAAGAGTTTTCTTTCATTTCTCTCTTTGTGCCAAAATAGCAACTTACCACTCGGGCATTTTGTTGCTTGAGTTTTGCACTTTTTCTATTGGCCGAATATTTGCTTCCCTCTCCCTCTTCCAATCTAAGCCGAATATACTTCCTTTCCCTCCCTTTCCATTCATTTGTTTTCTCTTTTTCTTCTTTCTTTCTTCCCTCTTCTCCCTTTCTTCTCTTAAGCCGAATATCATCCCTTTTGGTTTCGGTTTCCTATTAGCTCGTGAACCGAGTCTTTTTCTTGATTAGTTCGGTGGTGACCAAATTTTCCGTTTCCTTTCCCCCTCTGTTTCAGTTTTGCAAGCGTTTTGAAATCGGTAAGTGTTCATATTTTTCATTTCGTATTTAAAATTGTTCTCTCCTATTCCCTTTTTTCTCTAAAAGACGACTATTTCTTTCCTTCATTTTCTTTGATGGCCGAATGGTGATCCCTTCCTCTTGGTGTGGTGATCATTGGGTTTAGGTATTCCCGAGGAGTGGAGAAGTGCAGAAGTTATTCAAGTCATCAAACTCTGACTCTCGTTAAGGATATTCAGCATAGGAGTGTGATCAATCTTGATTGGTGGCCTTAAGAGATTAAAGTCTGTCGTCAAGCAAGGTTGGTGTTGTTGGAATTTTGCAAATGGTCGCTAAAAGGTGTGTAATCGTACACCCAGTATTGTTACTGTTAAAATGTTGGACAATGGTGTGTACTCACACCCTTGTGTTACTATGCATTGGCAAAATGCCGAAAAGCCAAAAATATGACGCATGATGCCACACGAGCGTGCAATCGTGCATGTGGTGAACCGAGCCTATGAACATGGATACTAGTCTGTAGAGGCCGCCACGAGCATTCTCGTGGGCTTGGGTCGTAATGGTCCTTGTTGGGCCAAGATGGGCCATGTGAGCCCAATGGGCTCATGGGTCCCACATTGGTAAAATCCACAGTAAGTGACAAATAATGGATTGGGCTACGAAGTTCGCATAGCCATGACTGAAATTGGGCTGAATGGGCCACACGAGCGTGTGGGCCCATGTGGGCCGAATAGTGGGCTTTAGGCCCATTTACACTGTTTCGACCAAATGGACTATCTGTGTCGCTCGAGGCGACTGTAGGCCTTAGGAAAAGTCATAAAATGACTGAAATACCTCTAATGAATAAAATTACCAAAATATCCTTGTAGGGTAGAATTACCAAAATACCCTTTTAGGGTAGAATAATCGAAATACCCCTAAGGGGTGAAATTGTCGTTTTACCCCAACCGACAAAAAGACCATTACACCCCTAGTGGTAGTTTAGTGATGTGTGTATGATATCTATATGAATGGTTATGAATATGACATACTGCATACACATAATATTTATGACACGACATTCTGCATTGGGGTTGGGATTCTGATTTGGAGGAAATACTGTACTAGTGGCTCTGCCACATTTTTACTGTTCTAGTGGCTTCGCCATGTATTCTGATCTTAGTGGCTGGGCCATGATTACTGTTGTTAGCAGATTTGTTGCGTTACTATTAGCAGCTATGCTGCGATATTGGTGTGTTGGCTAGGTGGGTTAACTTAGTCCCCACATGGTGTGTTGATTGGTACGAGTGATGTGTTGGCTGGATTGGGTTGGGTTGCATCAACATTGCATACGATTATTATTTTGGGCTTATACCCACATCTTGTATCAGGGCTAAGGCCCACACCGCATCTTATTCTTGAATAGGCTCGCCTAAACTGTTACTACATGATAGGAAATTACACACTGAGTTCTCGTAACTCACTCTTTTCTTTTAACTGTACAGGTAATCCTCAGCCTTAGATGATTTGGAGCTGCAAGGGACTCGGAGGTGGCCACATGTTCGCGAGTGTTTTAATTTATACCTAGTTTTTTTTAGTATTTTATTTTGGGGTTGGTATTTATGTAATAAGGCCATTTGAGGTTTTACTTTTATTTGGTTTTATCTTCCTACTTCAACCTGCTAGATTAGGAAACATGGGTTTTCAAAATAATAACTGTTTCCAAAAGAAATCATGCATTTCAAATTTTAAAGTTTACAATTAGAAAAGCTTCCGCGATTTTTAATCCAGATTAATAAACTTGTAATAAATGATATGACCAATAAGTGATTAACAAGTTTTGATTTTACAACCCCGAACGTTTTCAATAGCAATTTGTTTCAAAAAGGATTTAAAACTTTATTCACGAATTTTCTTCGACAAGACCAGTTTTCAAATCAACACTTCGATGTGACACGTCAGATTCGGTCGTAACGTCTAGGCCGGGTTTGAGGTGTTACAAAAATAAAACCTCCCCTTCATATATATACATAGTAACGTGAGAAGCATGGAAGATGAAAAAAAATTCTACATTTTTCTATAAAAATATCTCAATAATTTAGTTAATTAAAATATTAAAATGTCTTATAAAATAATAAAATATTCAATCAATCATAATTTAACACTATTCTTCCTTATTTGTTACACCATATAATTATCTAATTTAGGTAAGAACCATTTTACCCTTTATTTTTCTTCAAAACTTCATCCTTGAATCACTACTCACTTTTGGTAAAATTACGATTAGTCCTTTGTATTTTTCACTTATTCAATTCGGTCCTTGCACACCAATTGCATTCATAAGAAATTGGGTTATTTTCAATTTTAGCCCTTCAAATTTTTTCATGTTTATACTTGAACCCTTCAAATTTGGGATAATCTTACTTAAATCCCAAAGTTTTTCATATCTTTATGATTTAGTCCCTAGCTCAAATTAACATATCACAACATTCTTTTTATTTCAACTTTCCCTAGCATCACTCAACCCTCTCCTTTATCACTTTTATTTTCCTTATCTCACTTTTATCAAGAAATTAATCGTATACAATCTAGATTTATTATTAATTTTATGGTCTAACAAATTTAGGAGTATTACAGATATTATATATCTAAAAATAAATAGATTATAAATATCACATTTATTTATATAATTAACTTTCTATTTTTATTATATCTAATATATTTATCAAACCTATAATTGTGGAGTATAAATATGTATCAAACAATTTTTCATAGATTATTGACATTTTTATGTCTAGTCTCAACTGCTTAAACTTTAGTGAAACAAGAGCCCACTATTCCAACAATAATTAAGAAGATAATAATGACCGAATCCAAACGGCAATGTTTTGCAGGATTCTGTCATTTGTCTGTGCATATATATTAATTAGGGTTTATAGAGGAATATATACATATTTTAAGCGTACCAAAGAAAAAGCTGACCCAACCCACCCCATCTCTCTCACTTTCACCGCCTTTTACTTTCTCTTGAAAAACCAAATGATTATGTTCATCATCATAGATTAGTATCGCACAAAACCCGCGAAAGAATGGTTATATTGAGAAGAAAGTTTGTGCATATACAGAAAGAAAATGTTGCTGTTGATAAGCATGGGGAAGCTTTTCTTGTTGAGGGGAATGTTGCCTGGTTCAAGGACACCTTTTCTTGCTAACCCTAAATTTCCATCTGTGCTCTTGGACCAGGCTTCATTCCCCTTAATTACTGCTTCCACTTACTGCTCCATCTTCTTAGCTTTCATCATCGGTGCATGATTTTAAGTGTTCATCCAGGTTGTGGGTAATCATTTACTTATTCTTCTAGCCTTTTTTGTTTTTTATTACAAGGGTTTTTGTTTCATAGAAGCTAAGGTTGTTGTAATTGACATGCAGAAGATTGGGGTAATGATGAGAAGTTTTGACACTGTGGGCTTGTTTTCGTCTGAACAGACAAGGGTTAATTTTCATCACAATTCTTTCTATAAGATGATTGTATGTGTTCTTTCAACTCTCCAGTTATAATGCATACTTGTGTTTTTGTGAGTCTCTCCCTACCTGTCTTCATGTCTTTTTAGGTATAATATTAATCTGTCAGTTTCCTGTCTCATATTGAGTTGAGGAACTGATCCAAGTCCCAAAAGTCAAACCCTTAATTAGGGGTTAATTAAGTTCTCATTATCAGCCAATAATAGAGGGTCTCTTTGGAAAATGAAAAAAAAAAAAAAAAGGAAAACAACGAGCTGGTGTTGCTACAATATTATTATATGGAAAACCAAAAGGAGTTTCGAGATAGGTAGCAAGTTGATTTGCAGATGCAGCATCATCTTCATATATCATGGATGTGTTGGCAAACATTCACATAGAAATTGCATCCTTTTGAGGGTTTAGTGGAAGACAGAGAGCCGAACATGGGATCTGAAGCTTCAAGAATGTGTATATATAATATATATTCTACAGAATAGATTCCATTTCAGCTGTTGCTTTTCTTTATGTTGAAAGAGAGGTATCTTTTCTGTTCCTTGTTATCTTTTAGAAGTACTTTTCATGGCCTTTATTATCTTGTTGGTGAAATCAATGAAGTCAGATTCAGATCATTCTTATCTATATGTTAATATATAGTTTATTGGATCGTCAATTTAAGAGGTAATTAGTCTTTATTTTAACTCTCTCATCTAAAGTTTATTGAATATATAGACTTTCTATACATGTCAACATGTTTCACTAAAAGGTCTTTCACTCACATTATTGAAATAGAAAGATTTTGATTGATCCTCAGTTAATTAGATTCAACCCTAACTATTTGTTTATAGTTGATCAGTAGTACTATACAAGTAAAGATGAAAAATGAAAAAAAAAAAAATCAACCTATTACTTTACTTGATAGAGTTGAAAAATGAGAGATTTAAAAAAAAAAATACATAATTTTGTACTAACATACAAAGTCTCTATAAAACATAGATTTTATGTGAAAACCCTTTCGGGGAAAAAACTACGGGTAGAGGAGGAGAAATTCACTAATGATGAAAAATGAATGATATAAAAAGAGTTTCGACTATATCGAAAAACTTTATTTTAATCAATGTCAAATAGGAAAAGTGTAATTCTATATATATTCTACTTGTGCAAGCATAGTCCATATCGTGGGGGCTTCCGGCCTTAAGCCCTACACAAATATTCTTATTTTATCACTTATTTTATTTATTTAACAAGGACTCGGGTCACACAACTCTAACATCTCTCATTTTCTCTTCCCTTATCATTTTAATTTGGAAATATTGATTTTTACTTATTATGATAGCAATTTTTTTTTCTTCTAAATTTTCTTTCCTACCAACAACACTCAAAATCTATTTTGTATCCATTTTCCCACTCTTTTCTTTCATCCTTATATTTTTCCAGTCAACCAAGGTAGAAAACAAGATAGCAAATACTAAATTTAAACTCAAATATGTAAAAGGTTACTTTTTATAATATATATAATATTTTGGGTTTAACTTTGGATTTTTTGGTTAAATATTAAATATTAAAAAATTATTATGTTTTTATATTTATTTCAAAATCTATATCGAGGTAAAATTTAATTTATGGGAGGCTTGAGGATAGGGAGATTGCAGATATTTGAGAAGATTGGATGATCATTAAATTGTACATAAATGTTTGATAAACTCAAAGAGCAAGGTGAGGTGAATAAGAAATTAAGCAACCAACCATCTTAATTAAAATTTGGTCTTATTGGTGGTGAAGAGATTCAATACCATTAATAATAATAATTATTCCTCGCATACCTTTGAACAGCTAAGATGAGGTGCCTCATCAAACATGAAACCAAAGAATGATCAAATTATTAATAATAATAATAAAGCAGTAGAAGAAATTCTGTTTGTTGTTACAATCGTTAACCAATGGCATATATCCATGAAAATCCCTATAAAATTGTCCAAACCGCTGACAGCTTTCTAATTTATTTATTTTCGAGGTGAAACAATAAACATAAATTCTATAAGGTTAAATAGCCCTGAAAAATTGTGTGCATGTCCTAAAAATAACAGCTAGAAACCAGAAAAGAGCCGAAATTAAAGCACGCATTACATATCACCACAAAAAAATTGTCAAACCATTTTATGATCCGACAAACCCAAGAAAGTCCTAATCTAGTTGTGCTCACCGGCTTGTTTTCCCGCCGGTTGGGAAAAGGGGAGAGAAATCAACCCCTATTCTCTCCCCCAATACCCCTTCCGACCGCCCAATTATGCCTTGGGTTATTATCTCGCTTTCTTCCAAATTTTATGACTGCCGCCGCCATCTCCTCCACCACCACCACACAGTTAACACATCTTCCAACGATTTCCGCCACTGCCATATCTTATAGCCACGTACCTGTGTGCCATGATATTTTTTTCCGCCATCGATTTCTTCTACGTCGCCTTCATTGCTGCCCTCCTCGTTTTGTCTGTTTTCTCTATTTGCTTCATACTACTCCTCCGTTTTAAATCCAGGAGCTCCCGTCATTTGCAGAACTTCAACTCTCTCTGGACCGTGCGATTCCTTTTTGTCATCTTCATCATCTTGTGGGCTCTCACCGAAGTGCTACGCCTGCCCTCCTTTCGCAGGTTTTATTTGTATCCTCTCTTCCCAAGGCTAACGCTGGCCCAGCAAGCCAATTTCTGCAAACTCCACCTGGTTCTCTCCTTGGGCTTCTTCGAGCCTGGGTTCCTAATCATCCTACTCTTCTTGCTGGATGTCTCCGTCAAGAAGACAACCCACAAAAGCTTCTTCAGCGTTTTCTACGTCTTCGCCTCTTGCCTTCCCCTTTTCCTTTTACAGGTTTACTTTGTCTTCCTCGGTGGTTTCAAGGTACGTCTCCCCCAACCTTTTCATCGGAGTTGGTTCATCCCCGACATGGACCACGGCAATGATGCCTTGGTTTTTTGTGACTACCCTTTGCTAAGCACCATTTTATTTGGCCTTTTTGGGGTTATTTTTATTTTGTCCTTCTTGTTATCATTCTGGAAAGTTGTGTCTCAAGTAATCAACAAGGCCCTCAAGCTCCGTATCTTTGCCCTTGCTTTAACCATCCTGATTGGCTTGCCATTGCAAGTTCTGCTGATGGGAATGTCTGCGTTTTGGAGGCCAGACAAGCCCACCTACAATGGAATTGCTGTAACCGTGTTCCTTATCACCTTCACCTTCGCAGCGGTCGGCGAGGGCATTTTGGTCATTAAACCGATAGCCGACTCGTTAGCTGCCGCTGTCGCACTAGTAGAGCAACAACCTTTACGGGAGAATGGTCGAGGTGATGATGAAAGCTCGTCACCACCACTGCCTGCGGAGGATGGTCCCACTGCTACCAAGTGCGATGCCTGAGATATAGCTATGGATTTCAATGGTTGGTAATATGAGGCAAGATCAAATGATGAGGCTGTCTCTGCAGATGTCAGAGTGTAAATATTTGGAGGAGTCATTTTTCAAGGATACGTTACGTTGCATCATAATTTGTTTTCCTCTCTGATTCAATCTTACAGTCATAATTTACTTTCTTATTATTATTTTGGTGTTGTTTAAAATTTTGTTTTTTTCTTTTCCAGTTTTTATTATTCACATAGAGCAAAATTATTATTTTTTTCACATAAAAATGAGGCAAAAAATGTGTAATTAATAGCTAGTTAGTTAGCTAGCTATTTAAATGAAAAGATTATGTTTGATGTATTTCCTCCTACATTAATTTATTTACTGTTACTGAATCACATGAACATATCGGTTCAAATAAAATATTTTATAAAATTTTATAAACATTTATTCATAATTTCACTGAGTGACATCATGTGATTCATAATAGTTCATAAATTAATATATTCCCGAGGTGTACATCAATTATAAGTACTTGATTTAAAAACATTTTAATTCAATTTTTAAATATTAATACCGTACCAATTAATTTTTCAATAAACATGTGTGACAGTTACTTTTTAACGTCCTCAAAATCCAGTAACAATACCATTTCGCGGCTTCTATTGGCATTAGATATAAGCAATCATTATCTCGAGAAACAGTGGGATGTTCCAATGAAGTGCACTTCGTAAGTCTGATTATAAACACAAGACATTTATCACTTGCCCAATTAAAAAAATGGATCAAGAAAGAGTTAACTTCGCACCCATTGGAAAGATTTCTGTAAAGGGATCAGTGTTGGACAATTCATTAGGAAAAAGAAAAGTTTTGCCAAGATGCTGAGCACCCTGAGTATGAAATAAGGGAAAGTGAAGAGTGATAATCGCACTAAATGTTAGTCCAATGAGGAGGAGGATGTTGAGCTTCAACATGAACTTGAAGTTGAGGATGTTGCTCAAGTTAAGAAGATGAAGGTATGTACCTTAATTTTCAAATTTAAATTTTATTTTGAAATTAATTTTAACTTTGGTTTATTTTTATTATATTTTAAAGTAGCTACCCCAAAGAAAAAACCTAGAGGCTTGACAACTTGTAAAAGTATACTTGTGCGAACTATTAAGGAACGCGAAGAAATCACTCTCACTGAAAATGAACAACTGATTGGGGATGATAAAATATGTTGTTAGAGTTGTGTGATTCGAATTCTTGTTATAGAAATACAGTGGTAAAAAAATGGGATCTATGTACAGACCATGCGACATAGTTAGAATTTGTATAAAACTACGTTTCTTCTATTTGACATGAATTAGAATAAGATTTTTCAATATTTAAATAAATGTAGTCGAAACTCCTTTTGTATCATCCGTTTTTCAACATTAATGAATTTCACTTCCTCTGCCTGTGATTTTTTCTCGAAAGAGTTTCTACGTAAAATCTGTTTATTTTATTTTTCTTTTCTTATTACTTTACAATCGTTCTATATTACCATTATCGACGATTAATATGGTGAATTTAGTAAATTTTTGGGAACTTTGGCTCGTAATTCAAAATTTATTCCTCTTACTTGCACCACTTGGCATCATGCCCCAGCAAAGAAGGAACGTTTATGGAAATATGTGAAAATATGGTATCGTTTAGACTTATCTCTTAAAAATAAAATATATTATGTTTTGATTATTGTTATAGGCTAAATATATTGTCTCTGATAAGGGAAAAGAATTAATGGGTCTTCCACACGGTAAAAGATTGATGGAGAGGTTACAAATCAAGGCTCAAGAAAAGGATTTTAGGAAATTATCAGAGTCAGTATTCTGATGGATCACTTTGTTGCCTTACTTGATTACCGGAAACTCCGAGGTATAATTACTTTAGTAATAAGTTACTATATATGTTTCCATATAAAAGTTATTACATATGTACGTATTATTTTAGTACAATATAAATTTGTTTTTTCTCGCACTAGGAAACAAGTATAAAAAATAAAGAAAACCGTGATAAACAAAAGAATACGCACAGGAGTGGTTGCAAGAATACGTGAGAAATTGGTAAGTAAAATGCCTCCTGTGTATATTTTATACCAAATAATACTATTTTATTAATATATATATATATATATATATGTTTCAAAAAAGTTGCTTCCGATAATGCTCAAAAAGTTCAGTAAGAGCAAGTGAACACAAAATAAGAAAAGCAGAAGAAGACTTACAAAAAGAAAACTAGACCAACACAAGTCAGAGATAGCACATGGGCTACAATCAACATTGGAAGCTTTGTGACAATGCAATCCTAGCTTGGTTATCCCATCAGGTATGTTTGATTTCTTGTTGAGTGCTCGATCTCCCAATGATATCGGTAGATCCCCAAATGGAACACCAACTAGACATGCTTCATAATTTTTAGCTATGCATCATCATTTTTAGGTATTATTTTATTTAGATTAGAACTTGAAAAATGAATTGAGATTGTCATATTTTACTTATTTTTTACTTGCATTTTGATTTTAAATATTTTTAAAGAGGTAAGAATTGGATGAAAAGCATCATCTATCTGATTTTGTGGAGGTAAATAATTTTCCTATATTCATTAGTTATTGATAATTTTTTATTACACATACTGAAATTACTTTTTCTTTAAATGCATCTATAGGATGACAATAAAAGAAATGAAAACTTTGACACTTAAATTTGCCAAGCATCAAGGAATGAGAAGTCTTGGAAGTTGCTAAAAGGTTGCTTGTCTTCTTTGTTTTGAAGAAACTTTGTTTTTCTATTGTTTCTTTTATGTGAGTTTAGAATTTAAAACAATGTTTTTAAATATTATTATATATGGTGTGTGTACTTTTTGAAAGTTTTGACATATTTGAGTTATTAATAGTTCTTCAATGCTCAAGGAAAAAAAATCCATATTTGCTTGTAATTTTTAAGAAGAATACTTCAAACTGTAAGGGAAAATGTTGCATAAAGCGTTGTTTTCCTTAAAAAATGTTGCATTTACCTATAAAGATTTGTGACTAAAATGTCAATGACAAATAAATTGTTATTTGAAAGAAAAAAATGTTGCTGTTTAGTTTATGTAATCATCATATAACGTTGCAATAAATATAAAAAATGTTGGTTACTCCATCGTATAGACGGGTCGTTTAATTATAAATGTAACAACTTGAAAGTTAGTGGTGTTAGAAAAAGTGGTTTCGAAGCTTCATTTTAATAAATTTGATTTGTAAATATTTTTATTAAATATTTACGGAGTTAAATTGGAGGTGAATTGAATTTTTGGTTAAGAAATTTTATTGAATTAGTACTTAATTTAGTTATAAAGACTAAATTGCGTAAGATTCAAAAGTTGAATTATAATTAAATCATAAAATAAAGCATAACTAAGGGACTTATAAAACAATTAAACCAATGTTCTATTTCTAAGTGGCCGGCAACATGGTTTTAAATGTTAAAATGTTGAACATTTTACTTAAAATAAATAAAATTACAAAAACATAATAAAATAAAATAACATAAAACAAATTGGTGGAGCACTAAACAAAAACATTTCATCCTTATTTTATGCAAAAGCCTAACCTAAGGGGCGAGAAGAGAGGAACGTCCCGCTTTACCGCTCAAATATTTCAAACTTAAATGGGTTAGTTTAATTTAGTCTTTTTTTTTTTGTAATTTTTATATTTTCAGAATTTTAATATCATAAACTAGTTTACTTATGTCATAAATTTTTATACTGTTAAAAATCTAGGATGTTACTATTGTTGAGTATTTGGAATTTGAGGTGTTATTTTGATAGACTTTAAGTTTAAAATTGGAAAAAGGCTAAATTGTAAATCAATTGTTGATTTTGTGCATTAGGGACCAAATTGTAAATTTTTTTAAAAATTTGGTGTAGAAATGAAAAATAGGGACTTAAATTAGGCTATGAGTGGAATTGGTATGAAAATTTGGGTTAAATGTGAAAGTTATGTTAGTCCTGTTTTTTAGGGACTAAATTGAATAAAATGTAAAAGTTGCATAAATTAGCAATTAAATGTGAAATTGTTTGTGTATTGATGCAATGTGTTGTTTATTTTATTCTGTAACTAACGTTGACCCAGATTCCTCGAAAAAGAAGGGAAAAGACAAGGTTGTCGACGAATAGCTTAGAGTTTACTGTTTGTGTTTCAATAATCCGACTGATTTACAATTTGCAACATATTGATTTGTTTGTTCATGGTAAGCATTTGAGGTTAGATTTATTGTTCAATTGGGTTGATTTGAATCAATTGATGATTATGAGGACTCAATTGTGCATATTTGATAAATATATGTATTTTTATAAACGTATGAATTGAATATATGTACTATAGTTGTTATTAAGTGAATAAACGTATACATGATGAAAATAAATGTGAATTTAAACGTTGGTTGGTATTGAAATATGAAATGAAAAACCTATTAATTGTTCGAGTTAAGTTGGATATAGATAGCATGCCACAAGACAGGAAGAGTTCAAGGATACTTCGACTACGAGTCAATGAGGCACTGGGTGTTAATTTGCTTCGAAATAACCGATGAGACACTAGGTGTCAACTTATTTTAGCGCTAGGCACAACTATTTGCTTCGAATTTATTCAATGCAACACTGGGTGTCAAACTGGTGTGTTGGTTGGATCCATGTATCCATTCGAGTCCAAGTTGTGTTAATAGGGGAAGTAAATGGTAAACTTGAGTTAACGATTTTGAAATGAAAATGCTATTAAAATAACAAGAAGTGATATGAAATCAAATGTGTATTGGAAACCAAAATGGGAAATGAATATGTATGAATTAAATTTTCCATGTATTATCATTAGTAAAATGTATATGGTAAAATAATGTCTATATGAATTGCACATTTGAATTGATATTAGCATAGCATCATCTAGTCTTAATTTGAGCATTTAAATGTATTATATTCTTCCTTTAATGTTCAAATTATGGAAATACTACTGAGTTATACTTAGCATACGATTTTGTTTTTCTCGTGCACAGGTTAAGTACTTAGCGATTCAATCATCGACTCAGCATCCGGCAATAATCCCGATCTCAAGTGTTGGTGTTTGTTTATTTTAATTCTAGCATGTACCTAGGATGTGTTATACTTATTCTGGTCAGTTTCAATCATGTTAGTTTTTAATGATTATGTAATTGTGTATTAAGTGTAATAGTAATAGTCAAATTGTTGATAACTTGAAGGTGGTATGCTTTCGGTATAGCTAAATGTTGTCATGAATAAGTTAGTTACATGCTTGGTTTTATGCTTGATGATTGCTTGAAATTAGTTGATACATGATATGCCTAAAATATGTTAGCATTGAATTGGTAGAAGTCAAAGTTTATAACTAAGTTTACCTTAGTAATTTTGGTATGTTTGATTATATTCATTTTAATTGTTTTGATTTGTTGAAATGTGGTGCCAATGAGGGCATATTGGTTAGGTACTTAGGTTGAATGATTTGGTATATTTCAAGCATGTTTGAGTGTGTTTTGAAGGTATAAAAATGGTTGGTTTTGGTTTGACTTGGTACCCAAGTGATAAGTGAATATTTGCCTTGTTTTGGAAGCCATTTTAGGTGCACACAGCCTGGGACATAGGCTGTCACATGACCATGTGCCACACACGGCCACCTCACAAGGCCGTGTGTTTGATTAATTTTTAGATGCAAGTTTTTCCACACAACATCAAGATGTTACATGGCTTGGAGACACGATCATGTGACCCTATTTCGATTTGCACACGGATGGGTACACGGTCTGCGACACGGCTATGTGACCTTATTTTCAAAATATACATGGTTTGGCCACACAACCATGTTCTTGAGCCACACTGCCTGGGCTCTGCCACTCAGTTGTGTGACCCCAATTTTCAAAATTTTCCAATTTTTTTTGTTTTATTTCAGATTAGTCTTTGATTGTTTCCAAGCTATTTTTAAGGTCTTGTAAGCTCATTTTAAAGCCCCTATTTGTATATATATATTATGATTGATGATTGACATTGAATATTGGATATTTAAAGAAACAATTGAATGGTTATGTTATTATTTGGTTTGTTAAATGTTATAATATTCCATAACCCTATTCCAACAATAAAGACGGGTTCGAGGTATTATAATAAAAAACCATTGCCTAAAACACCAATGAAAACATTAAAATAATTTTTATTTTAAAAGGGAAAAAGATTCTCGCTTTCACTTTTAGGTAACACTCTCATAACGTTGCAATAATGGTAAAAAAAGTGTTGCATTTTCTTTCAAGTAAACATTGCATGTACCAAAAAAACAACGTTGCGTGAAACACTAACAACAACATTAAAATAAATTTTTACTTAAAAAAAAGTGTTGCTTTTGATTTTAGGTAATAGCCATGTAGTGTTGCATTAACCGGTAAAAAATAACGGTATTTTTTCAAATAAATGTTGCATTTAATAATTAAAAAATAGTTACCTAAAATACTAATGACAACATTAAAATAAATTGTTGTTTAAAATGAAATAAGTGTTGCTTTTGAGCTTAGGCAATAGTCACATACACAACTATCACAAAACTATTGCGTAAACTCTAATGCAACAAATTTTTTGTTTAGGCAACAACTTATGGATGTTGCTAAAGGTCATTTTTGTTGTAGTTCTGTAACAGCCCGATTTAGGGCCTAGTCGGACTAGTGGTGCGAGACCACAAATCCAAAGTAGAAATATGTGTTTTAAATTATTTTTCAAGGCTTATGAGGTATTTGCATAATTGTGTGAAAATTTCATGAAGAAATTTTATGAATTAGTGAACAATTTGTCCATTAGGACTAAATTGCAAAAAGTAGAAAATATAAGATTCTAGAAGATTTAAGTATGAAATAGCATCATAAAAATTATTAGAAGTCCTTATTTAGCAATTAGACCATTATATAATAAGATGGACAAAAATGGACATGAGAAGAAAAAATCTCAAGAAAGGATCATTAAGGGCATTTTTGTCATTTGGTAATAAGAGATTAAAAAGGGAAAAAGAAGACAAAATTGTGTCCATCTTCTTCTTGCCATAGCCGAATTTTACAAGCCCTCCATAGCTAGGGTTTCTTCAACTTTCAAGCTTGATTGTAAGTATCTCCTAGCCCCGTTTTTAATGTTCTTCGTATTTTTGAAATTCTTATAGCTTGGTTTAGCTATATTTTGAGCTAGGGTTCATATTCAAAAATTTACCCATATATGACATGCATGTATTTTGATGTTTTATGGAATATTATGAAAGATTGATGTAGGATAAACATCTTTTTCTAAGTGATTTTCATGAAAAATGCATGTAAGGACTAAATTGCAAAAGTTATGAAAATGGTCATACATGAGTGAAATAGTGGAAATTGAATGTTTTTATAGTTGAGAATATGATTTAGCTAGGCTTGAAATGTAAGAAAGTTGAATGAAAACCATTTTACGAGCCTAGGGGCAAAAGTGTAATTATGAGAAAGTTTAGGGGCAAAATTGTAATTTTTCCAAATTATGAGTTATGAGTCAATTTAGTCAATGTGAATATTAAACAAGTTAAATTGTCATTATAGATCAAGAAACACGAAGCCCAAACCAAAACCGAGGCAAAAAGAAGGTTGAGGACTAAATTGCACAACTTTACACATTTTGAGTACCAAGGTAAGTTTGTATGAATTTTAACCTACATATTACTTTTATAATTAAATTACTTACTATGTCGTGCAATGTACATTATTTTCATGAAGTTGATTGACAATGCCTAATAAGGAAATCAATGAGAATAAGTAAGTAAAAGTCCCAATTGAAAATTCGGAATGGTGAGGATACCTATGTCACGACATGAGATAAGGAAAGTCCGTGTAAGACCATGTCTGGGATGTGGCATCGGTATCAAGGAATGTAGGTCTCGTGTAAACCATGTCAGGGACATGGCATCGGCACCGAACGTAGATCCTGTATAAGACCATGTTTGGGACATGGCATCAGCATCGAATAAGAAAGGTCTCGTGTAAGACCATGTCTGGGACATGGCATCGACACCATACGAGGAAGGTTCCATGTAAGTCCATTCCAAGGCATGGAATTTGTGAGTCCATAAGGCAAGGATACCATGTAAGACCATGTCAAGACATGGAAATGGTATGTTTCCAAGGAAACATATAAGGAAGATCTCGTGTAAGACCATGTCTGGGACATGGCATCGACATGAAGCTAAGGAATCCTGTGTAAGACCATATCCGGGATATCGCATCGGTATCATAAGGCGATCCCATGTAAGACCATATCTGGAATATGGCATTGGCATCGAGACACATGTTTGACGAGATTGAGTATCCTCCGACATTCCGAGTAATTCAACGAGTAAAAGTGACAAGTATGAAAGAAGTAACAAAAAGCTAAGTAAGCAAATTAATACAAGTTAAGTTATTCAAGAATGATAAAGAATTCTACCTGAGTTAAGGAAGATAATGATTTGATGTTCATAGTATATTAGCAAAAGTGCTAATCTATGTGATTAAGTGATACAGGTACCCTAATTTAATTACAAGTATGAAATTATAATGTGGTAAGTGATGAGAAATAGTAAGTAAGAGTAAGTAAGTTCAAGCACTTGAAATTTATGTTGCTTAGGTCTTAAGATGGATGAGTTTATTTTTGAGTATGTATGGGGTTATATAAATTTCATGCAAACTTACTAAGCTAAGAGTTTACCTTTCTCTTTCCCTTTTTCCTTGTAGATTCACCAAGTTAGCTCAGGGATCATAGAAGTCGGAGCTCGGATCACACTACCAGCCACTATTTTGGTATAGCAAAGTTAATTAATTTTGAGTATGGCATGTATAGGTGTTTGATCATTTTGGTCATGTCATATTGTGAGCTAAAGGCTTGATTAGTAAGATTATGCATTCTTTTGTATATGACCATTAGAAATTGGTCAATAGTTGTTAAGTTATATACCTTTTCATGATGATAAGTTTATGCATTTAAGTTATTGTAATGGTTGGAATAATTGAGTTGTTTGAGATAGTATAAGTGTGTTTATGTTTTAGGGTGGCAATTGGCTTGGAAAATAGCCTTATAATTGTCCACACGGGTAGACACACGAGCGTGTGTCTAGGCCGTGTGTGCCACATGGTCAGCCCCATGGGCGTGTTGATAGGCCGTGCGTCCCCTGCATTAAATTACGAAAATATGATTTGTCACACGGGCCAGCACACGGGCGTGTGCCATGGCCGTGTGCCATTAAGGGTTTGATGACGTCATAAACAGAGAGCTCCACGAGTAGGAGACACGAGCGTGTCTAGGCCGTGTCTAGGCCGTGTGAAGGACACGAGTTATAGACACGGACGTGTGCTCAACTGTGTGAAATAAGTCAGTGTCGACCACGAGTGTCGAACACGGGCATGTCTTAGGGGCACACGGGCGTGTGGCCCTTGTTTAGGTAAAAAAAATTTCATGAAGCGCAAAAGTTTCCGGTTGAATCCCGAAACCTTCTGGAAGTATATTTAAGGTCTCGTAGGCCCATGAAATGTATGTTAGTAGTAGGAAAGAAAATTTTTAAAATGGAATGAAATTTTATAGCCTGATAATACAAGTTCAAGTAAAGTTAAGTAGAGTAACGCCTCGTATCCTGTTCTGGCGTAGGACATGGGTAAGGGATGTTACAAGTTCCACATGGTGTAATTAGTGGAAAATGATAGTGGATGGACAAAATTAGTAATTCTAGAAATTTAATTATTTAATTTAGGCTTGTTTAAACAATAGACCTTGGGAGAGCATAATGATTGTTTATAATGAGCATATACTTAGCAGGACTTTAAGTGCAATAAAATCACTTTAAAGCCCTATGTGTGTGAGTAGAACGGCAATTAAAACATCACTAATTAGTCTTGTAAGTGAACTGTTATGGATGGAATAAAAAAATGCCATAATGATTAAAAAATTGGCTAGGTGTCATCAATGTGTTGAAAAGTGGTATTGTTAGGGGTAAATGGAAATGTGTGTGATTGCTAAGGCCCTTCTTTTGCATAGTGTCTTGAAATTCCTTTCGAATTAATATGAAAGTATAGACAATCTTTAACAAGTAATAAAGTAGTAAGTAAGAGTTATCGTCTCTAGAGAAACTGTTTATACGAATCAAGAATTGCAAAACTACACTTATCAAATTAGTTGGTGATGAGATAAATGAAAGTGTGATGAAATTTCTAATTACACTAAAGGCTAGCTTAAGTATGCTTAAAATTAAAATAAGCACAGACGAATTAAGTATGCAAGTTTTCAGAGTTAATCACAATAACATGCATGTGTTAGAATAATTTTTCTTCCTAACTTAAAATTATATAAACAATGTTAAGAGGTGTTATGAAAATTTTGTGGCAAGTTGATAATTTACTAACCTTATTTAATTAATCTATATGTTATACTTATTTAATTTCTAAGTCTATCTAGCATATTTCTATGTTTAATAAACTTACAATTTCATAAGCAAACATCATATGAAGGTTATGTAAGGTAATAATATTTTTAATATTATTGCTAATTTAATCACTAAATGATCAAACATACACCATATAAGTATTGTGTCAATTGATTATAATCTTGATCAGATTAACTAGTTAATTCAGTTGCTTCCCTTCATTCATAATGCATGAGAAACATGTTCATAATTTTACTTGCATGGGTAACAGATCAAATGTACAAAACATCATTAACAAAGTTAAATAATCTAATTTATGGAATTTAAATCATTCTAATACCAACAAAATTAAGGAAATATGATTATATTAAAAGAAGAAAACTTAGTTGCAATCATGTTTCTTGAATTGAACAAAAATAAAAGATTGAAGGGAAATAGAATTGCTAAGCTATTTCTGGTGGATCTCCGTGGCACTGCTCATTGACCGCCTTTGGACGTACTAGCATCCAGAGTGTGAATACTACAATAAAATATAGAATGACAAGATGTTATCTGCAAGTATATGGATTGAGTTGTAATTTAGTTTTACAATGAAGTAGGTGAGTACTCCGAGGATCGTATTCAAGGGAGGCGAGTGCTAGATCAATTCTAACCTAAACACTAAAAGATCTAATTAGTACTTTAAATAAATTATAATACAAGAACATGAAAGAAAGGTTTTTAAAGTTTTTAGAATAATCAAATAAAATAACATAAAATAAATAAAATTCAGGAGATAGAAGAGTAGAGTAAATCAAATCTCGATTATTGGTGATTAGCTCGCTTTGGTAATCCCCATCAACTGTTGCTTCGGGTTCCTCATCAATCAACTAGTCGCTACCCTAGCAGCACCTTCCAATCTTCCACTAACGTAACGAGTCAGCCAAAACTACTTATCTTCCGACCTCACAGTCCAGACTGGCTTGGGGTGAAGATGCTCACGAATGGGCAATACCAATTTTGGGTTAATTCCCACCTTGATGACTTCTTAGGGTTGTCAAGCCCAGAGTTTGTTTCACGTTCTTCCTTTTTCAAACAACTAATCCGTTGAGTAACCCTATAAAGTAATTAATAGATCATACCTCCACTCGCTAATCCCCTATAAAGGGATTAGTTCCTTATGGCTTTCATAGACAATATGAAATTGATATAAAGAGAAAGCATACTATTTAAATCAACAAGATAAAGTAAATGAAGAGCCTGATTGTATTCAAATTAAGCATGAATCCATAGAGTTTGAGTGCTTCCACAATTTAGATCTCTTGAAATTGACAAGAACAAATAAAAGAAATCTAAAACCTAAGAATGAAAGAAAACTAAACTAAATTTACAGAGAGAATCTAGGCTAAAGGAATCATGTCTATAACATGTTCCAAAAGAGCCTATTTATAGCTTTCAGGTGGCATTCATCCTTAACCCTAGGTTAGCTAACGTTCTTGAGCTTTAGGTTTGATTGTGCAGACCAAAACACCCCTGGTTTGTATTTAAATTCTGTCACAGAGTCGTTGTCACGACACACCAAGACCTATGTCACGATAGAGGTGATAGTATACTCCTTCTTGAGATGTCTTTAAGGGTATGTCGCGACACCCTCAGTCTGTGTTGTGACATCGAAGGCAAACTTGAGTTTTCTCCATTATGCTCCCTATCTTTCGAGATCGAGTCATCCGTGTTGCGACATAGCTACCAATATTCATTTAATATGTCTTCTAATGTTTTCCTACACACTCACAATGTATGTTAGCACACCCTTGGGTCTCATTTGGTCCCTGAGGTCAATAAAGGACTCAATTTGCACATTTTATTAAATGTAAATAAACCTAAGAAAACTTAACTAAAACATTACAAAAATGCTTGTATTTAAATGCAAACATTATTATAATCCGCTACACCGAATTACGAAAAATCAAACTCCCCCACACTTAAGTCATTGCTTATCCTCAAGCAATATAAATAAAAATAAGAAATAAAAGCGATGACCTTGGAGCAAATATCATACAAGTATTGACTTCAAAGTATATGACTTAAGCATTCCATGATTACTAACAACTTTAACGTGACGAGTATCTGACTTACCACTTTTGATCTCACACATCTAAGTTCAGTATGTTACAAAATATACAAGTATTAAGGGTCTCAACTATAGAAGTCCATCAATAAATCGTACAAGTACTTTGATTATCCGAGCAAAATACAAATAGTCATTTATGCATATGTTTAGTATGATGTCCATTCATGTATAAGGATATTTAAGTCATATAGGACTTTTTGACTTGTAACGCTCTGAGGCTTAGCACAGGTTTGGAATTCAAAGATAGTAAGCATCAAGAGAGTTACAAACATGAAAATAGTTTGACACATCATATTGATCCCTATTCTTCCCCCTTAGTGGCCCTTACCGGCTCACTACTTTATTTCTCCTCTCACATTCTTTGTCTCTCCATATATAGGAAGTCATAGCATGACATGGTAACTACGACTAGCTTTACGAGTTTATGTGCACTAATGAACACGTTTTTCTTTGTTTTATGACTTTTCTCTTTTTTAATAAATCTCACTCATGAATGCTTTTTCGCTGGTTTAAGACCTTTTCTACTCGTACTAATTTACTTTTTGGATTTTTCTTTTTGTTTCACACATTAGGCTAACTTATAGTTCCTATATCACACAAATCTTTCTTATTTCACTTTATTTTTACTAACTCCATCGTGATGTATCTATTTAACCCTCAATATGTATGGCTAGATGTCTATAGCCGTTCAGTGTAGGACCAAAGAAAAAGGGCAAATTCAAATGAACGTTTTCAGGCTCGGGTTTGTAATGAGGTTCATCAAGAAGTGTCAATAGGCTCAAAAATTGAAATGAAAGGTGAAAAAAAAAGGTCAATTTTTTGGCTCTGATGTGTTCCAAACAATGCCTTAGGTCATCCTTAAGTATCTCAACATGCACAAACTTAATCAACCAAACAAATACAAATTGAACCATTTATCATTCATACTAGCATGCTCGTTTCCTTGTATTTTCTGCCACTTGATATAGTTGATTGCTTAATGCTTATTTACAGTGTAATATATCAAACTTAGTAGTCTAATAATAACAAGTTTAAAATCACCTACTATCATGCCAAATTTATTTGTAAAAATAAGCAACCTATGTACATGCTCCTAACCAATCACTTGTATTTCTACAAGCTCAAGCACGCTAAAAGACAAGAAAAAATTAAAAACACAAATTTCCTATGTTACCCCACACACTTTAGTTAACACATTGTCTTCAATGTGTAGACCATAAGAAGATAAGGCAAGAAGTTAATCGATTGATCGTGATCGCTCTAATTGCTAATGGTGGGTGCTTCTTCCTTTAATCATGTAAAGCTCGAATTGTTTGTGTCTCCTTTGTGTTGGGTTCCTGCATAGAAAATCAAATGCAAAACAAACATTAAAAATTTACTTTTATCCTAATCCTACAAAGTTCAAATTAAAAGTATTCAAAAATTAATACAAGTTTTTTTTTTAAAAAAAAAAACAGAACTCAATCCTCCTCTAAATCATCTAGAGGATGGGAGCGCCTTTGCTCCATAGGTTTCTTGCCTTTGCCCAAACTATATTTTTTATGGGAGCTCCCACCTTTTGAATGCAATTACCAGCTCAGGCTATGAATTACAGGTCCTTTTGGTGTCAAATATTGCTACTAGAATGTCACTTCATATTCATCCTCCTTCCCGGGATGCTCTAGGGTGGCATCTTCCTCCTCGAAATCAACTCCCATGTCTTCCCCCAAATATTGAGTCAGTATTGGACCAAACATATCTTAAGGATAATTAGGTTCTAGCAACTCATTTATTCTTGCAAATTCCTAAAGCACAGGTCCTGTTTCCTGCATCCATCTGATCATACCACTGAGTTTCGCTTCTGTCCTTCAACGGGCTTCTTTTCTTGTTTTAAATTGTTTTTTCTTTTTTAACAAAGCTGGAACATCCATATTTTCTTTCCTTCATTGGTTCCATTCAGTAATCTACTTTCGCTGAAGTTAATGTACTGTGTATACAATCTATCTTTGATTATGGTCCATGTTGGCTTCATGAATTGTTCGTTTTCGCTCATGGGAACTTTTGCCCTTCGGCATAATGTTGCCACTAAATAAGGAAAGAAAATTCTAGCTTTCTGGCTCTACACACATCATTTCATTTCACGAATAATCCAACGCCCTGCACAAAATTGTTTTTGCTGTAAGATGCCATATAACGAAACAACTCAGAAAACATTAATCTTAGAAAATGTTTAATGCAGGCCCAATCCTGGCACCAATGAATTGCATCCACATTTTGGCAACCAGGAACATGATTGTCTGATTAAAATTTGTTAGCATCTCCATATCTAGTTTATAGTTCCAAACCCCCTACCTTGAGTCAAATACTTTTTGACCACCATATCGATATTATTCAATCTATCTAAGTCAATTTCATTAATATAATCTTTTTCATAAAACAAAACTTCATAAAATTCACACATATCACTAGGGTATAGTGGTACTTCTTTCCTTCGGACCGTGACAAAAGTCACATATACCTCTATCCCATCGCGCACTATCTATTGCTTAAGAGAGGTATAAAATTCATTGACTATAGGGGCCATCACATTTTCATTAAGGGTGACATAGAATTACTCCCAATGATAATATCAGACCAACATCCTAATTTCCTTGCAAAGAGCCAAAGGTTCGAACCCTCTTTCTTGAATCAACGGCCGTCCCTGTGACTAAAATTTTTTTTCTCAACATTCAAATGGTGGAACCTTACAGAGTTGAAACCACGGGGTGTTTCTAGAATATGAGTTCTCTTGTTCTTTTTAGGAGGCATATTATAGACAATATTTCGAATAATGCTATGAATAATAATCAATAAAATAAATACTTGAACCTTAACTTTTGTTGAACTTGTTTGCACCTCATCTTTGTTTTGTTGATGACAACTCCTTCAAATGTAGCTTTTTTGAATTTGGAATGAAGGATTGAGATTTAGGGTCTAAAGAGAAAAAAATATTTGGAGGTTAAGAATTTTGGAGAGGTTTTGGGAAGAATTGAAGTGTTAGAACTAAATTAGATTTGGTTAAAAGGGTGTTTTAATGTTAAAAAAAGGATGTTTTTAAGGTTAAAAATCAGGCATAATTGGGTTTGTTCCGCCGGGTTGCGTGGATAGGTTAGGGTGACCCTACAAAAATTGCAACGATGTTGCGACACAGGGGTTCCATGTTGCTACATCCCTAGCAGACTACTTATGTCATGACATCGGGGTTTGATGTAGCAACACACCCAACAGTTTTAAAATTCTTAGAAACTGTCTTTTATGTCATGACATAGGTTAGTGATGTAGCGACATGTGGTTGATTTCTGAATTTCTTCATTACTGCCCTTGATGTGGCAACACAGAGTTGTTTGTGTTGTGACTTTGACCATGTTTCCAAAATTTCTTTTTCTCAGAGTGCTTTAAGCACTTGTTAGACCTGCTTATGACTTACCTGTAGTACAGTAACAACTTAGTTAGCGAAGCATATAGTTAGTATAGTTAGTAATAATCAAATGACTGGAAGATGTTAAGTTTTGTTGCCGAGCTTGTTCATTAGCTTAGTCATTATGCACCGGGTGATCCTTGTGAATTGTTTCTATCTGTATTAGTCCAACACCCATCATGCCATTCTATTCATCTGCGGTTGTCTCTTTATCTGAATTTACCTTTTTGGCCTGCTTTAAAGATCGAAAACTCTTTTTACAGTTTACAACTATTAGTGATTTGCAAAGCCAGATACCCACACAACTGCTTTAATTGGTGTTCAGCATCCGTGCTCGAGAAAATTGTTGAGGATTGTGGTTCACAATTGTTGTCTACAATGTTTCTGTCCTTCTCGTTAATCAGGTATGGCTTTTTAGGAGTATTTTTTAAAGCGGTTTGCATGTGAGTTTCCTGAGGTATTTCCAGAAGAATTGCCCGGTTTACCACCAGCTAGAGAGGTGGAATTTTCTATAGACCTTGTACTAGGGACGACATCGATATCGATAGCACCATATAGAATGGCTCCTACTGAATTAAAGGATTTGAAAGTGTAGTTACAAGAATTAATTGATAAAGAATTTGCTCGACCCAGCATTTCATCGTGGGGTGCACCGGTATTGTTTGTAAAGAAGAAAGATGGATCATTTAGGTTGTGCATTGATTACAGGTAGCTCAATAAAGTCACAATAAAGAACAAATATCCATTGCCCTGAATTGATGATTTGTTTGACCAACTAAAGGGTGCTACTGTATTTTCGAAGATTGATCTTCGATCTGATTATTATTAGCTGCGGGTAAAGGATTTAGATGTGCCAAAGATAGCTTTTAGAACCAGATATGGGCAACTAATGCACCGACAGTATTCATGGATTTAATGAATAGAATTTTTAGTCCATACCTGGACAGGTTCGTGGTTGTATTTATTGATGATATTTTGGTCTATTCCTGAGATGAAAATAAGCATACTGAGCATTTGAGAATTGTATTGCAAACTCTGCGTGATAAACAACTATATGCCAAATTCAGTAAATGTGAATTCTGGTTACGGGAAGTTAGTTTCCTTGGACATATTGCATCGACAGAAGGTATCCGAATAGATCCAAATAAGATTTTAGCTATTGTAAGTTGGAAGCCACCGAAGAATGATTCAGAAGTAAGAAGTTTTCTAGGACTAGCCGGATATTATCGGAGATTTGTTAAAGGGTTTTCAATGATAGCTTTTCTGATGACTCGATTGAAATAATAGAATTTTATATATACTTAATCTAACATACTTAAGCAAAAATTAAATATTTGAGCAATATTTTACCTTAACATAACTTGGTGGGAAAAAATAATTTTCGTCAAAAATTTTTAGAAAAAAATTTAATTTCTGGTCCCTCCACTAAAGAGAAACAATGTCCTTATTATTTAAAACACATAATGGAATGGGCAAAATCAAAGAAGTAAATGTGAGCTGTGTACCAAGTAGGGTCCAGGAAAGAGAGGAGAGTCAATTTTGACTGTTTAAATACCAAGTCTTTCATTGACAAAGCTGATCCTAGACATGCACATTCACATTGCCACACTTCTTATTTTTCCAATAATTTAAAAATAATGTGCAAGGTTTCTCAAATTTATTCATAATTGCAACTTAATATTTATTATGCAAAAAAAAAAAAGAAGAAGAAAATAAAAATAATTTCCAAAATCATGGGGAGTACTGCAATTTAAAGCCCCAATTAGTATTATTTTTATGTTATCTAGAAGTCTCTTTTTATATAATTTACATAATCTCCATTACCAATCCTTTATGTGTTTTGGTGTTCCTAACCATCAGCTTGTCTTTTATTCAATCCCTTGGTTTTTTTAGCAATACATGTATAAAATCCATGCAAAGGATAGTGAAAACTCTATACGATTGATTTTTTGAGCCCGTTTCAAGCTGGATTGACTAATCAACCCGTCTTGGGGTAAAAACTTCTTCCACTTAACTCTTGTACATAGGAAATGAGGTTCAATTTTTTTGTTTAATTTACTGCGAATTTATAAGCTACTTTCTTTCACTCATATATAATTTAGTTTATCAACTTGAGTTGAAGGATAATAAAAAACGAAGATATCTATTCAATTCATTCAACTTTTTTTTTAGAATGAAAAGAATAGGTAAAATAAAAATTGATATGACTTCTATAGCCAGTCCAGTACTAAATAAACAAGTATTGCCTCTTGATGGAAGAATATTCTCTTTGAAAAGTAGTTTTGTTCCATTAGCTAGCACTTGAAGAATTCCTAAAGGACAGGTCTATTCAGGCCCAATACATTGTTGTATTACTGTAGATATTTCTCTTTCTAACCATACAATTACTAGTACACCTATTGTGATTCCCAATACAAGAGTCAATATAAGAACCAACATCCATATGATCCCATAGACCTCTTTTAAAGATTCTAATGTGTAGAAGGAATTGATATCTTCTACGTCTGTGATATAAATTATCATTTCAACGATCTACTTCTCCCATGATGATATTTATGCTACCTAGTATCGTCATAATATCAGCCAATTTCATTCTTTTAAGTAAATAATGAATAATTTGCAAATTAATAAAACTCGATGGGCGAATTTTCCATCTCCAAGGAAAACCGCTTTAATCCCTTATTAGAAAAATCCCTAATTCTCCCTTTGGGGCTTCTATTCCAGCATTAAGTTCTTGTCTCGATAATTCAAATGTGGGAAAAGGTTTTTTCTTTACTAATGAATCGTTAGTCAAAATCATTCCATTCTAAATCCCTTTCTCGATCAAAGCATTGAATTTCTAAATTCTCATAGGAACCACCTGGAATTCTTTCCAGGGCTTTTGAATTATTTTTATAAATTCTGTCATTTCACTGACTCTGACTAAATAACGAGCTAATGAATCTCCTTTTTTGCCACTGGATTTCCAAATCAAATTCGTCGTAACACTCATTATGATAAACTTTCCGAAGATCCCATTTGATTCTAGATGCTTGTAGGATTGGGCTAGACAAACCCCAATTTATTTCTTCTTCTCCACCAATAATGCCTATCCTTTCAACTTGTTCTAAGAAAATAGGATTTCACGTAATAAGTTTTTGAAAATTCTTATTAAAAAAATAATCCTAGAAATCCAAATATTTATCTATCCAGCCGTAAGGTAGATCGGTTGCCACACCTCCGATACGAAAATAATTATGCATCATTCTCATACTAGTGGCAGCTTCAAATAGATCATATACTAATTCTCTTTCTCTAAATATAGAAAAGGGTGCCTATGCACCAATATCTGCCATAAAAGGTCCAAGCCATAATAGATGAGAAGCTATACGACTCAAATCTAACATAATTTAAGGACTTGAATATTCCCCAATTTTTCTGGTCCATTTAGGGTTATTACTTTTGTGAACATAGTGGCTAACTAATCCCAACGTGTTACATAAGGAAAATATTGTATAATTGTTTGGTTTTTCACAATTTTTCCATTCCTTTGTGCATATAACCTAATATTGGTTCATAGTCAACATCTTCACCATCTGGAGCAATAATGAGATGAAGAACACATGCATTGATGGGTGGTGAGGCCCCATATTGACTATCATAAGGTCTTTTCTATAGCTAATAGATTCATAAGTTTTTCCTCAATTCATTCTTACATGAATTGTTAAAAACGAAAACAAGTACATCAAAATAAAAATCTAATAAGTCAACTAATTCAAAATTTGCAAATTAACTGTTTTTTATTCCTGAATTTCCAACTCACCAATTAATTGTTATAACGTATTTTATTTGTCTTTAATAAATAAGACAGTAGTCGTTGACATTTTCCTAGAATTTTAGACCTCTCTAAGATAAATAATCTTTTTTGTGCAATTCTAAATGTGAAATAAGTCCTCATATCATATTTGTGGAACTAACTATTTGAAATTCAATAGGCCCTCTTTTTTTCTTTTTCTTTTTTCGTTATTTAAATCGTGTATCTTCGTCACTTGTAGTTATTTATCATTCAAAAATGATTCACGGGTACAATTATAATCTTACTTACTTTCGAGATGAGCAAAACATGCAAAGTCGTACTTACTTTACTCTTTCTACCCATGAAGAGAATACAATTTATCCTCTGTTTCAGTCATTTTCTTACCTATATACCGCATCACTCTATACTTGTTTGCATCATTTATCTACCTCGGTGGATGCACACTGAGGAGTGATCAACAATTCAAGCACATGGCAGTCATCAAAGACATTTTTTATTGTTTAGACTTGCTCAATCCCTTTGCAAAAAAGAGAAATTCTAGGCATGTGAAGCAAACCTCATATGGTTCTTGGCATGTTGGACAATTGACCTTGCAGTATAGTTCCATCTACAAATAAATTTGATCTTCCAATGCTTCCTCAACTCCAATACTAGTTGCAACAATCCATGTTTCGTTGCCTGCACATATCTTTGTAGATATTTATCTTGATTCTTAAACCTTGAAATCATAAAAGCTTATATAAAGACAAATAGACTATGATTTTGTGGTTTTGTTGATTGATGCCTAAGTGAAAACAAACTGCTAATATTTGTAGGATAAGGAAATAGAGATGGATTAGAAAGCTAAAAATTAGGGGGGAATTCCTCAATTTTGAAGAACCCCAAAAACTCAGTCCGATAAAAATCAAAGCAACTCAGAGAACCAAAAAACTAAGAATAAAAGAAAAAGAAGAGATATTTATCATCATTTTCAAATGGCAGCTAGATGACGATGGCGGTCCGAGGCTTATGACAGTGGTGAGTTAGGAAGTGCCAGCCAAGGGCTTTAAGAGAGAGAGAGAGAGAGAGAGAGAGAGAGAGAGAGAATAGGGAAGGATTATTGGGAGTTTGGAAAACACAACAAAAAGAAAGTTCCATGTGTCAATCACCCAATGGGCTAATATGCTACATCAACAATCCGTTAGCGGATAACATGTACTTTTAACAAGAGTGACTAGTTTGAACAATTATTTTATTTGGAGTATTGAGAAAACAATTTAGAGTGATTAAATAGGACAAACTTTATTTGAGAGTGGCCATGAGTGTAGTTTAACTTAAAATTTTTAAAATATATTTTTTATATTGCCTAAAAAGTACCCGTAAACTTAAAACATTGAGACATATCTCATGTTTTTAAAGAAAAATAAATTTTAATATTTTTTTTAAAACTTTTTATACTTTCTAAAAGAACATTTAAAATGAATTTGGATGAGACTAAATCTGGACAACCACGTGCCCAAATTCATTTTAAACTTAAACATTTAAATAATTTTTATTTTTTGAACTTTTTAAATTTTATTTAACATTTTATAAATTTTTCTAACGTTTTAAAATTTTGTAAATATTTTTTTTAAAATTAACTTTTTCATAGTTTTAAGTCCATAAATAATTTAGATATAAAAATTTTAAATAAATTTTTTTATTTTCTTGTTGATGTGGACTATCACGTCAGCATCGTTAACGATCATGTTAGTTATGCAATGATCAAAGACAAAAAACATGAAAGAGTATGCCCAAAGACCAATCATGAGATGGTTGTAATAACATACTTAATTTACCATGTTTATTAATATAAAGCGTTGTCATTATTATTTCAGTTTTTTCTTTCTGTGTGTATAAATAAACTGTTTCATAATAATGTCCTAAGAATAATATGATTATTCTTAAAAGATCCTTAGTCGAGTATTATTGTTGACTAGGACAACAATAATGCATTAAGACTAACATGTAGTTGATTGATGATAAAGAGTTGTCATTGATGTGGATTGTCAAAATCAATGCATGAATATGTGTGTTAGAGAACAACATATTGGATTGACCCGTTATGAGTATGTTTATTGGATTATTATGTAATTGTCACAACATTACTCATAGTGATTAATATGTATATGATCCTCGGACTTGAGATAATTATTATCTCAACATCGTGAGTTGTATATTTTGATACTGATCAAACGTATTACAATCGTAATTGGTTGTTCTATAAAGATTGATGTTGGATATACCACAATCTATGTAGAGGATATGGTTGATCAATATAGGATAAGTCCCTCCTACATAATGGGAGTAATATCTTAGGCCACTTGATTGAGTGAGACTAGAAATGCATGGCCATGCTCAAATAAGTTGACATGAGATGTCATACTAATTTTTATATCATAGTCTACTCAAGATATCAAGAAACATGGGATGGACTATACAAGTGTGACTATTCCATGACTTGTGTCCATTCCAGAGATAAAGGACTTAAGGATTAATGTATGAAAGGTTAATCACAAAAAAAAAAGTTATGAGGAATCATGACTTCTTGTAACTTAGGTAGCAATGATGCATTGCTAGATGCCCTCATTGTTTGTGACATTAGAATCGTTCTATTATTCACGCTAACGTTGCAAAAGAACCTCTGTGGTCACACCCTATGGTTTAAATGAACGGAATAAAATATAATTGGTATTGTTTTTAGTTGTCACATGAATTAAATTAACTAAAGAATTAATTTAATTGGGCAATCAAATATTGAACATATTATATGTACAAGGATGTTGTACACATAATGACAACATAATTCTATTAATATATGAATTTGATTCATATATAAATTTAAATAAATATAGTTTCATAGAAATCCTTATTATAATTAATGTAATTATAATTTTGGATATAATCAATGTAATTATAATTTTTCGGTTAAAAACTTTATTGTATTTATTTAATCTTATGATACATTCAAGAGATACCAATTATAAAAGGGTATTAAAAGGATACCTAATAATGGGCCCAATGAAAAAGATACCCATTATAAAAGGCCCAATTAAAAGGATACCCAATATAAAAGGTATTTAAAAGAGGCAAAGCTTAAGGAAAAACCCTAAGAGATTGCTTGTTAGGTCTAGCAGTTGTCAAGCAAATAAACCTCCAAAATAGTTTTGGAGATTTCTTCCGTTCATAGTCAAACCAAGGGTGGATTACGTAGAGGCCGACATCGGAAAAGGTTGTGGCTTGATTCGACAAGAGATCAAAACTCTTGTTGCCAAGGCGTCTGCTCTACTCAGATTGAAGTTTTGGTAATTTGAAACCTTTATTTCACCCCGATTCGTTCCTCACACATGGATCCATGGTTTGGATCACGGATCTAATTTTATTCTCACTGCGCCATGGGGTATCGGCGTTCCAACAAATGGTATCGAGCCACTTGTGTGATACTGAAACTCGGGTTTAAATACTTGGGTGATGCAATTGTATGAGATTCATGTTTTGATCTTATTGTATTTTCGATTGTTTAAATCGTTTAAGCATAACGATAAGCTGTTCCTTTCGGAAATTGATTAAATGTTAATCATGGTGTTGTGGCCTACTTGATTTTATGTTATTACTGTTAACTATTAACAAATCTGTAATAATGCGACGGTGGTATTTATTGTTTCCAGTAAGTGTTAACTGGCTAGTGGAACAAGGGTTGTTCCGATATGAAACCTCAAGGATTAAAATCCTAAAAACACGATTCTCGTTGATAAAAGTTATCAAATCGTGAGGTTTCATTTGACCGGGATATGCGATTTGTATCACGCGGGGCTCCGCTTCGGCACCTCAGTCTATGGCGGATGCGGGCTCGCCTCGCACCTCGGATGAGGATTCGAGGATGGCTCCGGCCGTGGGCCTTCGGCCCGCTTCCTCCGACATCCTCAGACCCTCGCAAAAAGTTTTGTTAATAAAAGAAATTTATAAACTTGATGGGCCACAAAAGGTTGAAAGGATATTTTATAATTCACTTTAAAATAATAATAATAATTGAATTATGTATGCTATTTTTGACTAGCACGGTGTTTGAAATGCTTAGTTATAGCCCAATGACCCATTCGATAAAAGGTTGTATTTTTTTTAAATACGGCCTGCGTGTCGTGCCTTACTACTATTCTCTTGTATTTCTCTTCTCATCTTATTCCCTCGTATGTAAAACGAGTTTCTGTATATTGTAATTTGCAAGAGTTGCTGTGGGCCAAACGAGAAGGAAGGTGGGACAATGATTAAGAATGATAGCTTCTGAAATGGCTTACACCTTTAGGTTTCTTTTTGGTTTTCCCATTGGCTTGGGTTGAACCACCTTAGTTTATGGGCTATAACTATTGCATTTATTTATTGCTTTATTTGTTCATGTATGAGATGCTATGGGTGTCTAAAGCATGCCAATTTTTTTATATATATTAAAATTTGAAGATAATAAACCCTATTAATTGATGAGATCGATTAGAAGACTAAATGGGCTGAAATAGACCGTAATTGGTGAGATGCAACAACCTTAATAAAATCCTCTATTAAAATATTAAGTCGGCATGGCCTTCCAATTTTGCCTCGTTAAGGCCTCGATCAATACTATGTAGGTTCCACAAAACGAAGTACTAGTATTTATCTTGGTTAAACGCGAAGAATAAACAAGTGATATTAGCTGGTTAAAAATTGGTTAATGACTTAACTAGGTTACTCTAATAGGATTAGAAACCTAGAGGCAAGTAAATTGGATAAATCATAAGATGATTAGAACAAGAGTTGTTCACCAAATATTAGGAGTTACATAGGATGTAATTAGCAAATGTTGCTTACCTAAATAACCATAATCTTAAGAGTAAAGCCAAAGTGACTTAAGAGGTGGTGAAATATGGATCCTTAACCTACTAGAAATACTTTTGAGAAAGATTTTCCGAAATTAATATCTGAGGTTATTAATTTTGAAATAAAATAGTGGGAATATCATTTAATAAAGTCTTTTAATGATTGATATAAAAATGGTAAATTTACTCACATGCATATTTAATTGTTGTAGATATATTATGGCTGCAAACACTAGCACACTCTCATTGCGATCGGTCCTTGAGAAGGACAAATTGAATGGTTTGAATTTTCTTGATTGGTTCCAGTAACTTGAGGATTGTCCTTAAACAAGAACGGAAATTATATGTCATTGAACAACCACTTTCTAATGAACCACCCGCTAATGCCTCGAGGGTGATAGAGATGCTTACAAGAAGTATCTCGATGACATGATAGATGTTGGATGTCTTATGCTTGCCACTATGAATCTCGAACTTCGGGAAGCAACATGAGGACATGGTTGCTTATGATATGATCGAGCACACGAAAGAACTTTATCGAGGGCAAGCACTGCAAGAGAGGTTTGATATCTCTAAAGCCCTATTCCAATGTAAGTTGGTCAAGGAAGCCCAGTAGGACCTCATGTCCTTAAGATGATTGGCTATATTGAAAGCCTATCTAAGCTTGGTTTCCATTGAGCCAAGAGTTGGCCACCGATGTTATTTTGCAATCGTTCTTCGGATAGCTACTGACCAGTTTGTCCTCAATTTCAATTTGAATGAAATTGACAAGACTCTACCACAATTGCTCAAGATGTTACTGAATCTGAAGGCAACTTGAAAAAGGTTGGACCCAAGCCCATACCGATGGTCCGTAATAACAAGGGCAAGGGAAAGGCCAAAGTTCAAACAAAGCCTAAGGGCAAAGGTAAGCCCAAATTTGGAAAAGGAAAGGCTACTTTGAAACCTAAAGGTGGGGTGTCTAAGGAAGGAAAGCTGTTTTCATTGTGGTGTGATTTGGACATTGGAAACAGGCGCGCCTGTCTATCTTGAAGAAGTCAAGAAGGCTAAAGCAAGCGGAATGTCCGCTTGTGTATTTATGTTATTGATATTAATTTATCAACTACTACTTCTTGGGTATTAGATAATTGGTTGTGGTTCTCATATTTGTACTACGCATGTGGGACTACAAAGGAGTAGGACTTTGGCTAGAGGAGATGTGGACCTCACGAGTTGGAAATGGAGCAAAAGTTCTTTGCATTAGTTTGTGGGAACATATACTTTATCTTTGCCTAGTGGACTTGATTTATGTTTAGAGGATTGTTATTTTGTGCCCAGTTTGACTAAAAACATTATTTCAATTTCTTGTTTAGACAAAATTGGTTTTGAGATAATTATTAAGAATAATTCTTTGTTCATTTTATCTCAATAATGTTTTCTATGGTTCGGCACAATTAATTAATGGCCTCTATATTTTAGATCAAACGAATCCCATTTACAACATAAATACTAAAAGATCTAAAATAAATGACTCAAATCAAACTTATCTTTGGCATTGTCGTTTGGGCCACATAAGTGAGAAACGCATATCCAAACTCCATAAAGATGGTCTCTTGAATTCATTTGTTTTTGAACAATTTGAAGTATGTGAATCTTGCTTATTGGGAAAAATGACTAAATCTCCTTTCACTGGTAAAAGTGAACGAGCTAGTGATTTATTAAACCTAATACATTCTGATGTATGTGGACCAATAAATACACAAGCCAGAGGTGGATTTCACTATTTCATTACTTTCACCGATGATTTGATGTAGATATGGGTATGTTTATCTCATGCGCCATAAGTCCGAGTCCTTGAAAAGTTCAAGGAATTCAAAAATGAAGTACAAAATCAACTAGGCAAAACTATCAAGTCACTTCGATCTGATCGAGGTGGAGAGTACTTGAGCCTAGAGTTTGATGATCTTTTGAAAGAATGTGGGATTGTCTCACAACTTACTCCTCCTGGTACTCCTCAATGGAATGGAGTATCTGAGAGAAGAAATCGAACTTTGTTAGACATGGTTCGATCCATGATGAGTCATGTTTGATCTACCGACTTCCTTTTGGGGATATGCACTTGAGACAATTGCTTTCACATTAAATCGTGTTCCATCTAAATCGGTTCAAAAGACACCATATGAGATGTGGATCGGGAAACGCCCTAGTATGTCTTTTATGAAAATTTGGGTGTGTGAAGCTTATGTTAAACGTCGACGTCTACTAAGCTTGAACCCGGATCCGAAAAGTGTATTTTTGTGGGGTATCCGGGAGAAACCAAAGGATATTATTTCTTCAATCCCACTTGAGAACAAAACGTTTGTTGCTCGGTTGGTGTTTTCCTAGAGAGAGAATTTACTTTAGAAAGGAAGTGGGAGAAAGATTGAACTTGAAGAAATTCGAGAATCACAAGATACCACCGAACGAGTAGATTGAACAACAAACAAATTCCACAAGAAATTGAGGAACAAACAACTCATCTGTAGAAACACAACCATCGCAGTGAGATCTTTAAGAGAACGTCGTGCACCGAGAGATATGGATTTCTCATTACAACGTATGGTGACGTTCTTCTTATAGATCAAGATGAGCCTAGGACTTATCAAGAAGCGGTGACAAGCCCGGACTCGAGAAATGGCTTGAGGCCATGAGATCTCGAGATGGATTCCATGTATGAAAACCAAGTATGGACTTTGATTGATCCACCCAGAGGTTAAATCTATAGGGTGCAAATGGGTTTTCAAAAGAAAAGCGACATGGATGGTAACATACAAACATACAAAGGGCGATTAGTCGCTAAAGGTTTTCGCCAAATTCATGGTGTTGACTATGATGAAACCTTTTCTCCCGTAGCTATGTTTAAATCCATCAGGATCTTGCTCGCCATAGCTGCATTTCATGATTATGAAATCTGGCAGATGGACGTCAAAACAGCTTTCCTTAACGGGAAACTTGAAGAGGATGTGTATATGACACAACCTGAAGGTTTTGTAAATCCAAAGGATGCTAAAAAGATATGTAAGTCGCAAAGATCCATTTATGGATTAAAGCAAGCTTCTCGAAGTTGGAATCTTCGTTTTAACGATGCAATCAAAGAGTTTGGTTTTGTCAAAAATGAAGATGAACCATGTGTTTACAAGAAAGTTAGTGGGAGCACTATCACATTCTTGGTACTATATGTGGATGACATACTTATCATGGGAAATGACATACCTACTTTGTAGTCTATTAAGACTTGGTTAAGAAGTTGTTTTTCTATGAAGGACTTGGGGGAAGCCACTTATATCTTAGGAGTCAAGATCTATAGAGATAGATCAAGGCGACTACTAGGTCTAAGCCAAAGTACATACATAGATAAAAATCTTGAAAGGTTCGGTGTATGGAAGAATCTAAAAGAGGATTTCTACCTATGAGACATGGTATTTCACTCTCAAAGGAAATGTGTCCTTCAACTCCACAAGAGAGAGAGCGTATGAGTAAAATTCCATATGCTTCCGCTTATTGGATCTATCATGTATGCTATGTTATGTACCCGTCCGGATGTATCGTATGCCTTAAGTATGACGGCGGTATCAAGTAGATCCCGGTGAAGGTCAACTGGACCACGATCAAGAGTATCCTTAAGTACTTAAGAAGAACTAAGGATACGTTCTATTATATGGAGGTGAGGAAGAGTTAAGTGTAAAGGTTACGCGATGCAGCTTCCAAACCGACAAGGATGATTCTCGATCGCAATCGGGTTTTGTGTTTTGCCTTAATGGTGGTGTTTGTGAGTGGAAGAGTTCAAAGCAAGCAGTCTGAGTCGATTCTACAAATGTAGGTAGAGTATATTGCAGCCGGTGAGGTGCAAAGGAAGCGGTTTGGATCAAGAAGTTCACATTGGACTAGGGGTTGTGCCTAGCATATCGGATGCTATAGAGCTCCGATGTGATAACAATGGAGCTATTGCACAAGCTAAGGAACCCAGATCTCACTAGCGATCCAAACATATACTTAGACGCTACCATCTTATTCGAGAGATTATCGATCGAGGGGATGTAGAGATATGCAGAGTACCTTCAGATGATAACATTGCTGATCCCCTGACCAAGTCTACGACACGTGCCAGAAGCATGATCGTCACACTAAGTCACTTGGTATTAGATATATGAGTGATTGGTCTTAGTGCTAGTGGGAGATTGTAAGAGTATGCCCAAAACCAATCATGAGATGGTTGTAATAACATACTTAATTTACCATGTTTATTAATATAAAGCGTTGTCATTATTATTTCAGTTTTTCTTTCTGTGTGTATAAATAAACTTTGTTTCATAATAATGTCCTAAGAATAATATGATTATTCTTAAAAGATCCTTAGTCGAGTATTATTGTTGACTAGGACAACAATAATGCATTAAGACTAACATGTAGTTGATTGATGATAAAGAGTTGTCATTGATGTGGATTGTCAAAATCAATGCATGAATATGTGTGTTAGAGAACAACATATTGGATTGACCCGTTATGAGTATGTTTATTGGATTATTATGTAATTGTCACAACATTACTCATAGTGATTAATATGTATATGATCCTCGGACTTGAGATAATTATTATCTCAACATCGTGAGTTGTATATTTTGATACTGATCAAACGCATAATCGTAATTGGTTGTTCTATAAAGATCGATGTTGGATATACCACAATCTATGTAGAGGATATGGTTGATCAATATAGGATAAGTCCCTCCTACATAATGGGAGTAATATCTTAGGCCACTTGATTGAGTGAGACTAGAAATGCATGGCCATGCTCAAATAAGTTGACATGAGATGTCATACTAATTTTTATATCATAGTCTACTCAAGATATCAAGAAACATGCGATGGACTATACAAGTGTGACTATTCCATGACTTGTGTCCATTCCAGAGATAAAGGACTTAAGGATTAATGTATGAAAGATTAATCACAAAAAAAAAAAAGTTATGTGGAATCATGACTTCTTGTAACTTAGGTAGCAATGATGCATTGCTAGATGCCCCTCATTGTTTGTGACATTAGAATCGTTCTATTATTACGCTAACGTTGCAAGAACCTCTGTGGTCACACCCTATGGTTTAAATGAACGGAATAAAATATAATTGGTATTGTTTTTAGTTGTCACATGAATTAAATTAATTAAAGAATTAATTTAATTGGGCAATCAAATATTGAACATATTATATGTACAAGGATGTTGTACACATAATGACAACATAATTCTCTTAATATATGAATTTGATTCATATATAAATTTAAATAAATATAGTTTAAGAAATCCTTATTATAATTAATGTAATTATAATTTTGGATATAATCAATGTAATTATAATTTTGGTTAAAAACTTTATTGTATTTATTTAATCTTATGATACATTCAAGAGATACCAATTATAAAAGGGTATTAAAAGGATACCTAATAATGGGCCCAATGAAAAGATACCCATTATAAAAGGCCCAATTAAAAGGATACCCAATATAAAAGGTATTTAAAAGAGGCAAAGCTTAAGGAAAAACCCTAAGAGATTGCTTGTTAGGTCTAGCAGCCGTCAAGCAAATAAACCTCCAAAATAGTTTTGGAGATTTCTTCCGTTCATAGTCAAACCGGGTGGATCACGTAGAGGCCGACATCGGAAAAGGTTGTGGCTTGATTCGACTGATGAGATCAAAACTCTTGTTGCCAAGGCGTCATTTGTCTACTCAGATTGAAGTTTTGGTAATTTGAAACCTTTATTTCACCCCGATTCGTTCCTCACACATGGATCCATGGTTTGGATCGCCGGATCTAATTTTATTCTGCTGCGCCATGGGGTATCGGCGTTCCAACAAAACATTGGTAAAAGGGCTTAGTTGATACAATTTAGGAGTTTGAGGGTTTGATTTAGTATGTTTTTTCGCTGAAGGGCTTAATCGATTCCCTCCTTCCCCCAAGTTCAAGGGATTTTTTATTTTTTATTTTACCTTTTAAGGCTTGTTGTTAGATTATGGAATACTCACGATGTGGGTTAAAATTTTATGTAACGATATATATATATATATATATATAACAATTGAAATGTAACTTTGTTTGAAATGATAAAGTTGAATTATTAAAAATTAGGAATAATGTCACATTTGGTATCTATACTTTTATAAAATATTCAGTGTGATACTTGTACTTTGAAAAATGTCCAATGTAGTACATGAACTATCAATATGTATTCTATTATAGTACTTGTACTTTCATAAAATGTTCAATGTGGTACCTGAGCTATCAATATGCGTTTTATTACGGTACCTATTGTTTACACCATGACTGAATTGCTCAACCAACTAATGAAAATTTGACACGTAGAATTTTTTTCCCAGATTTTCAAGTGCAGATGAATAATATAACATTATGTAAAAAAACACTAAATATTAAAAAAAAACAAAAATTAAATTAAAAACAAATAACTAAATATGTGGTTAACTATTAAACTTAAATAAGCCAAAATGTCATCTTCTCCATTCAAATATATGAACATCTTCTCCAAAGAGTTTGCCATTTGAAATAATATTTGAAATAATATTTTTTATTATCTATGAAAGTCCAGATATTTTCATATAAATCTAATATTTACTTTTTTATTAATCATATATATTTTTTGTTTTATTAGTATTTCACATAATATTATATTATTCATGTGAACCTAATGATTTGAAAAAAAAATTCCACATGTCGAATTTTCATTGGTTGGTTTAGTAATTCACTAATGTTATTAGCACCAGGTAACATAATAAAACACATATTGATAGTTTAGTTACCACATTGAACATTTTCAAAGTACATGTACCATATTGGACATTTTATAAAAGTACAGATACCATAATAAAGCGCATATTGATAGTTAATGTACTACATTAGACATTTTCAAAGTATAAGTACCACATGGGACAGCTTATGAGACTACATGTACCATATGTGACATTATCCTTAAAAACTATAATATTATTGGGTTTGGATCTCATCATGTGTAAATATTTTCCTAAATTTTACATGAAAGGAAAAAAAATAGTTTCAAAGTAATATCTATTGTTGTGTAAAAGTAAGAGGTAAGTTCTTCACTAAGTTAGGACTCAATTAAAATGACTCAATAAGAATCTTAAATATTGTTAAATTATAACACACCCACGACGTAGGTGAAAAAAAAATTATGTAACAAATATATTTGTAAAAAAATTATTTTAATAATAAATGAAACTTTGGTTGAATGATAAACAAAATGTAAAAAAAAAAAAATTAAAAAGACAAATGTTCAAATATAAAAAATGATAAAAACATGATTAAAATAATACTGTCGAAACCATTTTTTTTGTAAAACGGGGCTCGACTTTGGTTTTGAAAACGAAAATAAAAACGGGAGTCTACACCAATCATTTTTGATGAGGTGTGATCGGGTCACCTCTTCAAACAGTTGTTTTTAATGAAAGTTTGATTTATCAAAACAAAAATTTTGGTCTACGAAACTCAGAAAATGGATTCGAGAGTCGGTTACATACGAGGAAGGGTTAGCACCCTCGATACGCCCAAAATTGGTACCTAATTGATTAATTAATGTCCTAATTCAAAAATTGGAAAAGATTTTAAAATACGAACCCTTAAGAAGATGCTTGGATAATTCGAATTGGATATTGAAATTCTCTTGTTCGGAAAAGATGAAATATCACATCCAGCACGATAAGACACGATGCTTCAATCCTCGATACCAAGATCACTTCATGATTTCCAAAATTCATATATTGTAATTCTAAAAGGGTATTCCACTATTCGGATAAACCAAAAAAAACCAAAACCCAGCACGATTGGGCACGATTCCTCGAATTTCCAAACATGAAATATTACCTTACGGTCAAAATATTAAAAGGATATTTAGTCATTTGGACGAACGGAAAATCGAAACCCAGCACGATTGAGCACGACTCCTCGAACTTCCGAACACGAAACATTGCCTTGTTTAGAAAATCTTATCTTGAGTTAGCGAAACGTCACATCCAATATGCTAGGACACGACATCTCGAATTCTCGAGAATAAGCTTTTTATTTTCAAAATTCGTATTGCGATTTAAAAGATATTCCGTTATTCAAACTGGGACGAGAAAACCGAACCCGATGAAGTTAGGCACGATTTTCTCGAATCTTTAATACGAAATATCGATTATTTTAAAGCTTGATGTATCGAATAAAGGTTAATGAGACAAGTAGTAATACAATGCTACATGCGTGACAGGATAAATACGTTAATAATAATGATTCAAAAATAAAATGAGCAAGATAAGGCATATATTGCATAAATTTTGAGTAAATAAATAAGGACATGTAATGATAATAATATGAAACAACAATAATACTATACTTATATGAACAATACATATATATATTATATTAGTGGTAAAATAGAATAATAAAAACTATAGTAAAAATTAATATTACTATAAGAAATAAGAAATATAATAATAAGGTATATAAAACAATATAATGTAATAATGATATTAGAGATAAAATAAATAATAATACTGGGTATAATAATAATAACAAAAATAAATATGATAAGTAATAAAATGGTAGAAATAATGTTAAGAATAATTCTTAAAATGATTTTTGAATATAATATAATAACATTAAAACGATAATGGTACAAAAATAATATTACAAATAAAAAGAATAAGTATAGAAATAGGAATAAATAATAGCAACATAAATAAATAATAATAATAGTAATAATATTAGTAGCTAATAAATATCTAATAAAAAATATACATGTATAAAATAGTGTAGTAATAGTAATAATAGTAAAGAAATATTATAATAATAATAATAATAATAATAATAATAATAATAATAATAATAATAATAATAATAATAATGATGATGATGATGATGATGATGATGATGATGATGATGATAATAATGATAATGATGATAATAATAATAATACAAGTAATAATAAAGTAATGATAATAACGAATATAATAGTAATAATAAAAATAATAAGAAGGACAATAGTAATAATAATATTACAAAATTAATAATATGATAATAATAGTAATAATAGAAATAATAAAGGGAATGAAAATATGAAATATAAATGGAAGAAAAGCAATAACAACTTAAATATTAGAAGAAGATAAGTAAATGATAAATAATAAACAAGTAGATGAAATATTAACTAAACCAAAGAGCTTGCAATTGAATAAATAAATAAATACAAGATTAGATTGAAATTAAAACAAAATCCAGAAGACAAATTATAAATAAGTGGAAGAACAGGGTCGAACAGAGGAGTAAAATGAAAAGCGCGTGAATACGTAAGGGCTAAAAGTGAAAATGTTCCCAACCCTAAAAAAAAGCACTCAAACGTGGACTGAATTGAAATGATGCGCAAGCTTTAGGGAAAAATTGAAAGAAATAGAATAGGATTAACTTAAACGTAGCATAAATAGTAGGGACTGGCCGCGAAAATTTCCCATTTAAGGTGAAAAGGCACCTATTCAACTTACAAATCGTCAATGCGCTGGCCCCCACTCTCTTTAATTACACCACTTTAAAAATTAATAACCTTTATTACTTATTCTTTTTTAAAGCTTATCAGTTCATCTTCTTTAAACAACAAAACAGAGAACCCCCTATCTTTTCATGCCCGCCAATTGGGCTTTTTCCTTCACCATCGCACCACCGCGCCACCACCATCCCAGTGGCCGGTGATGCTCAAGGCCGGGTCCTTTTAATCCCGTTCAAAACCCCCTTTTGAAGCCCCGACCATGATGCCTCATCGTAAACAGAGGAGAACAACTTTCGGTCCCCCCTTTTCGAAATGAAGGCAGCAACAGAAAGGGCCTTACGACACCGCGCCTATGGGGGTGCCGGTAAGGTTTCATTCCTCCTTTCTCTTTTAGTATTTTTCTTTGTAAAATATTTCAAAAAATAATAATAATAAAAATAAAAATTACAAATGACAGTAAATAGAAAAATAAAATGAAATCAACCTTTTGATTTTCTTTTTTTTTTTTGTATTTCTGATTGATCGTATTTCTTTCTTTTTTCCCCCTTTTACAATTGGTGTTTTCGGGCTTATATAGCCGAAAATATATTACATTTTTCTTATTTTTGCTGTTGTCTGTTTGCTTTTGTGTTGTTTTCTTTACATTTTTCTTATTTTTGCTGTTGTCTGTTTGCTTTTGTGTTGTTTTCTTGCTACTGTTGTCTTGCCATTTTGGTTGCTTTGCAGGTCTGGGGTAGAGGTCAATGGGGCAGAGGCTGCTATTTCGGTGTAAGGGCGCAGACGGAGCCAAGGTTGGTCAGGCATCGGACGTTGAACACGCTGACCAATCATGTGGAAGCAGTGGCGCATTAAAAGGGGATTAGGGTTTCTTTTTTTCTGAATTGTCTTTAGGTTTTGGGTTGCTATTTGGTTTGGGCTCCGATTTTTTTATTGGGCCCCGGGAAAAATTTGGGCTTTACAGCTGCCCCTCTTTGCTTGTTGTTGTGTAACGAGAACGAAGCAAAGACTTTAAATGGACCAAATTTTGCCTGGTCTTGCTGAATCTCAGCGCTTCTTTTCTTCTTCAAGTAGCTCGCTCTAACCCACTGCAACTTCAGCAGTATAAGAATTGGTAATCTTAACCTGCTCCACTGCAACTTCAGGGAGATAAGGCTGGTGGCTTCAATCTGTTTCATTGCAACTTCAGGAAGATTAGATCTGCCGTAATTTGTAGCTTTAATCTGTTCCACTACATCTTCAGAGAAATAAGATTTACTATCTTCAGTCTGCTCCACTGCAACTTCAGCTAGATAAGATCTATGATTTATAGCTTTAATCTGCTCCACTGTAACTTCAGGAAAATGAGATTCGCTATTTCTAGTCTGCTTCACTGCAACTTCAGGGAGATAAGATCTATGATTTATAGCTTTAATCTGCTCCACTGCAACTTCAGGAAAATGAGGTTCGCTATTTCTAGTCTGCTCCACTACAACTTCAGGGAGATAAGATCTATGATTTATAGCCTTAATCTACTCCACTGCAACTTTAGGGAAATGAGATTCACTATTTCTAATCTGCTCTACTGCAACTTTAGGTAGATAAGGTTTGCGGTAATCTGCTCTACTGTAACCTCAGAGAAATAAGATCTGTAATTTAGCTTCAATCTGTTCCGCTGCAACTTTAGGGAAATAAGATCTGCTATCTTCAGTCTACTCCACTGCAACTTCAGGGAGATAAGACTTGTAACTTCAACCTGCTCCACTGCAACTTCAAGGAAATAAGATATGTCATGATCTACTCTACCGCAACTTCAGAGAGATAAGATCTGTGGTTTATAGCTTCAATCTATTCCACTGCAACTTCAGGGAAATGAGATTCACTATTTTCGGTCTGCTCCACTGCAACTTCAGGGAGATAAGACTTGTGACCTGCTCCACCGTAACTCTAGGGAGATAAGGTTTGTGGTTTTTATCAATCCTCCTGCACTGTCCTGTGGGGGATATGATGCGTAGAATCAATTTCATATGCTTATATTTATGCCCCATGATTAGGATGTCATGCTCCTAACTGGATGTGTATGAATGATATGAATGCATGAAAATGCCCCCTTTTTAATGTTTGGGTTATCATCGTTCGATGTTCTTCCAAGTTCTATTACTGAAGTGTTACCATGCCTTTTTATTCAGCTGGTATCTTTAACCGAAAATTCAAAGAAATAGTCATCATTCCGATTATCCATCTTCAAATGTTTCCAACCCCTAAGTTTGGCTAGTTCTTGAATAGTGGTCATGTTCTCAGATCCTTGTATCTTTTTAGAACCTTTCAAAGTAATATGCAAAGCTTCCTTCACTTGAATATTTTTAGTCCATTAATCATTATTTCAATATAAAAATGCTTGAAAAAGAGATTGTAGAAATGGATAAGATCGAAGTTTATTAAGAGCAAGGCTCGAAATGAATAGATTTGTGAACATACCTAACTTGCTCAAATACAAAGTGAATAATATGAAAGTAGGCGCCTCGGATATCATAGCATGAGTTTCTCTGTACTAATCATAGCATGAGTTTCTCTGTACTAACTTCCCGAAGACCCTTTTGAACTCGATGTGTGTTTTGGAGATCCAAAGCACTTTGTTGATACCCCAAGATGTAGCATCTCTTTTCCTTGTTCATTCAGGAATAGCAAGTCTTCCACATGCCCCATTCTTGGTCAAGATTTGAATTGCCCTTTTTATGGGTTTTCAATTCAAAACCCCTTTGGTCTCAAGGCGCTCTTTATAAGTTTTCACCTTGGCCTTTCCCTTTTTCTTTCTTTCTTTTTCTTTCTTCTTCTCTTTTTTTTAGGTGAAATATTTCTTGACTACATCTGAATTCACAAGATTTGGCACGCTTTTCCCATCCATCTCCGTCAAGATCAGCGCTCCTCCAGAAAAGGCTTTCTTTACCACATAAGGTCCTTCCCAATTAGGCATCCATTTTCCTCTTAAATCTTTCTGTATAGGCAAGATCTTTTTTAACACTAGGTCCCTCTCATGGAATTCTCTAGGACGAACCTTTTTGTTGTAGGCTCGCATCATTTACTTTTGGTACATCTGCCCATGACGGATAGCTTTCAACCTTTTCTCTTCAATCAAATTTAGCTGATCATAATGGGATTGGATCCATTCCGCTTCATCCAACTTTACTTCTGTCAAAACTAGAAGAGAAGGAATTTCCACTTCAATGGGTAAAACTGCCTCCATTCCATAGACCAAAGAGAAAGGCGTTGCCCCAGTTGAGGTTTTGATGGATGTTCGATAGGCATAGAGGGCGAATGGTAACTTCTCATGCCAGTCTTTATAAGTCTCAGTCATTTTCCCCACGATCTTCTTAATATTCTTATTGGCCGCCTCCACGGCACCATTCATTTTCGGGCGATATGGTGATGAGTTATGATGTTTGATATTGAACTGACTGCAGACCTCTGCTATGGTACTGTTGTTTAAGTTCAATGTATTGTCGGATATGATCCTCTCTGGCATTCCATAACGATATATGATTTCCTTTTTTAAGAATTTACTGACTGCTGATTTCGTGATATTGGCATATGAGGCAGCTTCTACCCATTTGGTAAAGTAATCGATGACCACGAAGATGAACCGATGCCCGTTAGAAGCTTTAGGCGAAATTGGCCCGATGACATCCATGCCCCACATAGAGAAAGGCCAAGGAGAGGTCATAACATGAAGAGGTGAAGGAGAAACATGTATTTTATCTCCATAAATTTGACATTTGTGGCACTTCTTGGCATAGTTGATATAATCTCCTTCCATGGTGGACCAATAATACCCGAATCTCATGATCTGCCTGGCCATTGTAAAACCATTGGCATGTGTTCCGTAAACACCCTCATGGACCTCTTCTAGGATTTGCTTAGCCTCAACAGCATCTACACACCTTAGTAGTACTTGATCCTTCCTTCTTTTATATAGGATCTCCCCATATAAGACATAATCATTGACCAACCTCCTCAATGTCCTTTTATCATTCTCAGTTGCTTGGTTAGGATACTCACGATTTTTCATGTATTGCAATATGTTAGTATACCAGGGATTATCATCCTTTTCTTCTTCTTCCTCGATGCTGTAACAATGAGCCGAAACTTTATAAATACTCATCTGGATATGTTGTACATCTTCTTGTTTGTCCACTCTGACCATTGAAGCCAAAGTAGCTAAGGCATCAGCCATCTGATTTTCATATCGTGGGAGATAAAAGAAGGTGATATTGTTGAAATCCTTAATCAATCAAGAACCAACTTTCGATACTTGATTAACTTTGGATCTCTTGTCTCCCATTCTCCTTTGAGTTGATAAATCACCAAGGCGGAATCTCCATAAACTTCTAGCACTTTGATCTCACGTTCTATGGCTGCACGGATACCCATGATGCATGCTTCATATTCTGCCATATTATTCGTGCAATCAAAGTCTAATTTGCTAGTGAAGGGGTAGTGATCTCCGTTCGGGGCTATTAGGACTGCTCCAATTCCATTAGCTACAGCGTTTGAGGCACCATCGAAGTTCAACTTCCAAGAATGACTTTCCTGCGAGTCTTCTTCGATAGTCGCAATATACATCAGGTCTTCATTTGGGAAATCAAAGTTCAGAGGCTCGTAATCCTCTAGAGCTCTACTAGCCAGAAAGTCGGCTATTGCGCTTCTTTTAACTGTCTTTTGGTTCACATAGAGTATATCAAATTCAGAGAGCAGAATTTGCCATCGGGCCATCCTTCCATTTAGAGCCGTCGACTCCATCATGTACTTTAGAGGGTCCAGCTTCGAGATGAGCCAAGTCGTATAGTACAGCATGTACTGTCTCAACCTTCGGGTTGTCCAAATCAAGGCGCAACATAACTTCTCAATTGCCGAATATCTCATCTTACACTCTGTGAACTTCTTACTGAGATAGTATATTGCTCTTTCTTTTCTTCCTGATTCGTCATGTTGACCCAGCACGCATCCCATGGAGTTCCTGAATACTGCCAAGTAGAGTATCAGTGGTCTGTCCGAATCAGGTGGCATAGTACTGGAGCATTGGATAGGTAATGTTTGACTTTATCAAAAGTCTTTTGGCACTCCTCGTCCCAAACGCCTGGGTTGTGTTTCTTAAGGAGACGAAATATGGGGTCGCATTTCTCCGTTAGCTGTGAAATGAACCGGGCAATGTAATTTAGTTTTCCTAGAAAACCTCGAACTTCCTTTTGAGTACGCGGTGGAGGCAATTCTTGTATAGCCTTGACTTTGTCTGGGTCGATCGCAATTCCTTTCTCGCTGACTACAAAGCCTAGCAATTTTCCTGATCTGGCTCCAAAAGTACACTTTGTTGGATTAAGCTTCAGCTGAAATTTTCTTAGCCTCAAGAATAATTTCCTCAAAACTTGTAGATGTTCTTTTTCCGTTCGGGATTTTGCAATCATGTCGTCGACATAAACCTCGATTTCCCGGTGCATCATATCGTGAAATAAGGTCACCATGGCTCTTTTGTATATTGCTCCTGCGTTCTTTAATCCAAATGGCATCACCTTATAACAAAAAGTCCCCCATAAGGTCACGAAAGTGGTCTTCTCCATGTCTTCAGGATGCATCTTTATCTGATTATATCCAGAGAAACCATCCATGAAGGAAAATAACGAGTAGCCCACCGTATTATCCACCAATATGTCAATGTGAGGCAATGGGAAGTTGTCTTTTGGGCTGGCCTTATTCAAATCTTTGTAATCCATACACATTCGTACCTTTCCGTCTTTTTTGGGGATGGGGACAGTATTAGCTACCCATTCTGAATATTTGACCACTTGTAAGAACCCGACATCGAATTGCTTCCTGACTTCTTCTTTTATTTTTAACAAAACATCGAGCCTCATCCTTCGGAGATTCTGTTGAATCGATTTGCATTCTTCTTTTATGGGGAGTCGATGCACTACGATATTAGTACTTAGCCCAGGCATGTCTTGATACGACCAAGCGAAGACATCCTTAAATTCTTGAAATAATTCAACCAGGTCTTGCTTTGTCTCTGCAGTAATGTAAGCCCCTATTTTCACCTCCTTTATATCTCCAAGGCTTACAATTTCCACTGACTCTTTATAAGGCAAGATTTGCTTCTCATCTTGTTTTACCATTCTCAACGAATCAGGAGCCAAATTACAGTCTTGATCATCCTCAAGGTCTCGGGATTCTTCCATGCACAAATCTTGTTCAAAAGGATATTCTAAGTCAGTCGTGATGTCACTCATATTATTGATATCCGGAGACCTGTTATAGGAATGAAGAAAAGAACATCCACAGAATAAAAGTATCTAAGAATGATTATGAATGAAAAGAATATAAGCTTGAAATGATACGCAAAAATGCATTTTTTATTGAAGTAAAGATTTAGGACATAAGCCTATTTCACAAAAGGACTCTTATTGCCCCTAGGCTTAGGGTAATAAGCGTGTTTTGAACATTACTCTGTATTGGATCTAAAAGCTACAGGAATCTCTTCTACAGTCCAGTTGTTCAAAATACTTCCAAGTGTATAGGGGCGGATGCCTGGTAGATTCTCTCCCCTAGTTCTTTCTTCTGATATGGCGTTAATGCTCAAGTTTTCCAATATTTCTTCCGCAGTCTTCTTTTTTGATGCTTTCCTTTCGGGGTGAATGGTTCCTCCTGACACGAAGGTTTTGGATATGTGAGGAAAGGCTATCGGTTCCCATTTGACCTCTTCTCCGTTTATCTCGCTCTTCGCCTTTCTTGTTTCTTCTCGATCTCTTTCTTTCTTTGCCTGGCGTCTGGCTTAAACCCTAGACCATAGCGATCTTGTTTATCCTTTAACATTGGTGCATAGGTCTTCCCCTGCAGGCATCTTCCAAGTCCTTTTCCAGGTAAGTCTCCTTTACCCACTGTGAGTTGCAGACCCATCTTTGTGGTTTTAAATATTCTGGGCGTCGGGATCTTATTCCCTTCGACAATGAAGATTGCATTTACAAATTCTAACGATCGGAATGAACATTCTAACGCTTCATCGTCCGTCCCTACATATAGTGCATCGCTAGTTACGGATGCGATAATATCCTCCTCCGCATTTATTGTTATTAACCGTCCCTCAGTTACCAACTTTAGATTCTGGTGTAGCGATGATGGCACTGCCCCAGCAGTATGAATCTAGGGCCTCCTCAATAAGCAATTATAGGAGGGCTTAATATCGATCACCAGGAAGTCCACTTCATATGTATTTGGGCCAATCAAGAGGGGTATCTCAATTCTCCCCATCACCTTTCTTTCAGTCCCGTCAAATGCTCTCACTATGTTTTGACAGGTTTTCATGGGAGAGCTATCTACGGGCAACCTATTTAGCATAGACAGAGGCAAGACATTTAATGCAGATTCATTATCAATCAGTACCCCTGGCAGTGTATACCCTTTGCAGCGGGTAGTGATATGTAAGGCCTTTGTAGATCCCATGCCCCCTGGAGGTATCTCATCATCATTAAAGAAGATGAAGTTGTCAGCGCTTATGTTGTTGACTAGCCGGTCTAGCTTGTTTACAGAGGTATCGTTGGCGACATAGGTTTCGTTCAGCACTTTCATTAATGCTTCACGATGTACCTCCGAACTTAAAAGTAAGGCTAGCACTGATATATGAGCCGGTTGCTTATGTAACTGTTCCACAATACTGTACTCGTTGTGCTTTAAAGATTTTAGAAATTCTCTAGCCTCATCCTCAGTTACTGGCTCTTTGACTGGTGATTTGGATCTAACTGTCTTTTCTCCTTTTTGTTCAGACATGAGGGTTTTCTCTTTAACAGACTCAACTCCTGCATAGCGCTTCCCGCTGCGTGTATAAAAACCAACCTCCCGACCCTCTTCTGAAGTACTGATCGGGCTTTCTTCCGGAATTGTCACATTGCAATCATAATTCCATGGAACCTTCTTACTATCCTTGTAAGGAAAAGGCACAGGTTCACTGCTTATTGGTCGTGAGATGATTACCGCCGAACGATTGGCCTCATAGACCCTCTTTGTCGATCTTCCTTCAGAAGCGCACACCTCTGCTTCTTCAACATTCTCAAAGAACTCTAGCTCTTTGTTCTCCATTAGACCCTGTACTAAAGCCCCGAAATCATTACATTCCTGAATCTCATGACCCTCCTCATCATGAAACTCGCAATAATTCTTTACTTTTCGGTACTCGTTCCTCGAATCTTTCCTGACCAACCCTCTTTCTACTATTCTTTTCTAGACCTCTCTCATCGGGGGTTTTATTTCTGTAGTATTCATCTTAATTTTCCTCCCTGCGCTTTCGACGATTGCATTTACCCCCTTATTGGAATGGTTGGGTAATGGATTTTCTGCACTAGATTGACCATCCACTTCTACAACGCCCATTTCGATTAATCTTTCAACTGTTTTCTTGAACGCCGTGCAGTTTTCAATCGAATGCCCTGTAATTCCTGCATGATATTCACATTGAGAGTTTGCGTCGTACCATTTAGGGTATGGGGGTTGTATTGGCTTTAGGTGGAAAGGGGATACAATGTGTGCATCGAATAAATTTTGGTACATCTTCTTGTACGTTATCGGGATGGGCGTGACCTGAAGTTTCTCTTTGTTCGGCCTCTGATTGGATTCTTGTGTCTGAGGGGCTTGGAAATTGGTGGTTACCGTCTTTGGTGGGCCAACAGTAATTGGCTTTGAATAGCCTTTGTTATATACCCCCACATTCTTTACTTCACTTTCCTTTTTTCCCGGGGCTAATCTCTTGGAGCCTTCCCCCGCATCGATTTTGTCACTTTTTACCACGTTTTCGATCATTTCTCCGGACATTACTATGTCCGAGAAGCTCTTTGTGGCGCTCCCCAACATGTGGTTGATAAATGAGGCTTTCAAGGTGTTAATGAAAAGCATCGTGGTTTCTTTCTCCAGAAGAGGTGGCTGAACCTGTGTTGCCACCTCTTTCCACCTTTGAGCATATTGCTTAAAGCTTTCATTCTGCTTCTTCTCCATATTCTGCAGCGTAAGCCTATCGAGTGTCATATTTGTCACATGACTGTACTGCTTCATAAAAGCTTGTGATAAGTCTTTCCAGGAGCTTCATAAAAACTTCATAAAAACTTGTGCACGACTCAACTGATTGTACCATTTGGCTACTGACCCGATTAGACTATCTTGGAAGCAGTGGATCAATAGCTGATCATTATTAACATATCCTGTCATTCTTTGATAGAACATGGTAATGTGAGCTTCAGGACAACTTGTCCCATTATATTTCTCGAACTCTAGAGTTTTAAACTTCGACGGGAGCACTAAATCTGGAACTAAGCTCAGATCTTTGGCATCAAATCTACCATGGCAATCAGCATTTTCCATGGCCCTAAACTTTTCTTCTAACCATTTGCACCTATCCTCGAGTTGTTTTGGTAGTTCTGCCCTTGCCTTATCCGTTTCAGTCACGTCGTCTAGGTCGGGGACTACAGGGTTGGTCGGGTTATCCCTAGGGTTAGAGCCTGAGCCAGTTGTGTAATTCAAGGGTACTGAGGTACCCAATTGGTACTGTTGAGGTCTAATGGTCACGGGTGCCCTTTGCGAGTGCACTTCCAGTTGTGCTTGGACATTCACCTGGGTAGATCCTGAGGGGTAAGTAGGATCTTCATTATCATCTCCTGAGTTAACCGTAGGACCTTTCCCTTTTCCTCGCTCTCCGGCTAGCAACTGCGCCAATTGATTTACCATGCTCTTTTGAGATTCCAAGATGTGATCTCTCATCTCCTGTTGCACCTTCACTAGTTGCTCTTGTAGTTGCACTTGCAACTGTCTTGCATTTCCTTTTGCATTTGTTCTAGTATATCCAACCTCTAATCTATCACTTTAGACTTGGCACGAGTAGTATAATAATATTCAATAGGTTGTTTCTTGTTGTCGTCCAGATTAACTCTCTCTCTCTCTCTGAATTAATTTAGTTGTAATTAGGATCTTTTAATGACTTTTAATACATATGAATGAAATGAAGACAAATGCCCATGCATGAATGCAAAGAAGGTGTCGATTCTGATTCAATTTCACTTAGAAACTTTACTAGAGTACAAAATCCTTTACATAAAATCGAGTTATGAATAAGGCCTTGCCCTAACACCTAAAACATTAATCTTCCTAAGTAATGAAGCTAACTCCTGCCCACGTTTTGACCGCGTCTCAAACTGCATGCTCAATATATCATCTTGTACGGCCAAAGTCTGCAGGTAATCAGCTATCTTTTACATTTGGGTTATGGCTTCTCCCATGATGTAATCTCTATCTCTGACTTGATTCTGAGAGTAGCCAAGCTCCTCTTTTCATCGTTCTTCATTCACTTCTAGAGACTCGATACAGCTTTGGCAGTTCTGCAATGCCATTTCTAATTCTTCAATCTTCTTCTTCATTTTTTCAATTTGGCTCAAACTTGCTCTTAATTTTTTCATAGAGTTACGGTTTTGGTGATAATAAAGAGATCTCTCGAGTTCTGCGACTCTAGCCTTTAACTCATTTTGTTCACTTCGACTTTCTGAGAGACTCTTTTCCACAAATTCATTCCGTGCTTGTACGTCTTGGAATTTCTCCTCCCATTTATCAGCTTTAGTCTTTTCGTCTTGAATCTCCTGACGCCATTGCTCCGAAGTCTTTCCTAAACCAGTAGTCCTCATTGATAGACGCATCTTTTTATAATCGGTCTTCAAACTATCCAAGTCTTCTTCAACTCTATTCTTTCCCTTTTTTAATTTCTCAGCCTCTGACTTCTGCACTTCCACATCTAATTTTAAATGCATTTTCTCTTCCTTTAGCTACTCAATCCTTTTTCTGAACTTGAGACTTTTACTTTCAAAGTCTTGTCTTATAATCTCTAATTCAGACGAGATGACTTCCAAGCATTCCTCTATTGATCGAGCACCTTCTGAATTTGACCCAGGTATATCATCATTAATTCTTTGGCTAAACCAATCATTATATTCAGGTGTCGTCGTGGAACAACAGCTAACATCTTCATCTGGCGAGTCTGTTTCCAAGCAATCGAAATCTCCCGAACCCTTTTCTTATAATTGTCCCCTTTATATGAGAACTCAGATTGAGCAAGTCCATAAGTCGCCGGTATAAATTGCCTCGACTTGTTTTGCCTTAATGCAAGTAACAGAGTGTATCCCGTGGCCCCCTAAATTCCGGGCAGGGGCACGCAATCAAAGCTTCCACATCGATAAAGAATCTCATCAGGGATCATCCAAAAGTCTCTCCATTCAATATCCTCTTCCTTGAGATTTTAGAGAATTTCCATCCACCTATCCTCTGAGATATCGCTCCTCCCTTGTATATCTACCTCTTCCTTTAATGGGGAATAACTCTTGGAGAAGACTTGGTAAGAGACTTTGTCCACCTTCCAGAAATGCCCGTGAAACCATACCAGTAACATCTGTGCACATCCAATAAATCTGCCTTCGCCTGCCCTCCTACACAAGCTCAAGGATCTGAACGTCTCGGCTAGAATTGTAGGTACTGGCGTAGTTCTTTTGTCCAGACGATCGAATAAGTCAGTGACTGCTTTGTCTATATGCCTTAAAGCTTTAGGAAAAATCACCAAAGCATAAATGCTCAAGGCAAAGATATCCACTTTCTTTTTTTCATCCAGGTGTGATAAGATCAAGTCTCTTAGAATCACCTAAGGAATACATTTACAATCTCCTTTCTGCTGAATTCGAGCCGTAACCCAATGCTCGCTCATCCCGGTAATACTCATTAACTTCTTGGCGAAAGTCGGGGCATTAGCGGCCTTAGAGTAAGCTTTGTCAACTAGGATACTTGGACAACGAAGCAAAGTCGTATATTCCTCCACAGTGGGCACCAAGTCTACTTTCCCAAAAGTGAAACAATTATACGCAGGATTCCAAAATTGAGTTATAGCTCGAAACAAATGTTTGTCTACCGTAACATCTAGCAAATAGGGTATATCGCCATAATTCTGGTAGAACAATTGATTAGTTCCCTCATCCCAGTGGGCCCATATATCTCTCAATCCCTGTAGCTCATTTTGTACCACACTGACGCGACTAAAGTCCCACAACTCTGACGTGTACCCTTTAGCTAAACTGTCCCCTATCTCCAATTGTAGCTTCTCTGACCATGTGCGGACAGCCGCATTATCCTCGACTCTATCAAGGAATTCATTCTCCATGTTAAACTTTCTAACTTAGCAACCGAACACTAACCGACTCCTCCTTTAATATGCAATGTCATGCAAATCACAAACAAAATATACAAGTCAGTATCAAATAACAAGATTAAGTCAAACGGAAAATAATCAAACACTTATATGGATAAACCCTAGTATTTAGCACTACTAAATCTGGTGGATTCCTACGGTCCACTATATGAGGTAAAGTTCTAGGAAAAAAGGGGTACCCAAACCAGCAGATTCCTCAACCCTCACCCATTATAGGTTCATATGGATCAAGTTTGGTTTAGGGGGATACATTTCCCTATGCCTATGCGGAGGTGAAAACCTCACGAAGACATAAGTACGGATGTATCCCGGAAGCAGTCCACTAACCCATGCAGAGGTGAAAACCTCACGAAGGCATAGTTTCTCACTCCCACTTAAAGGTGCGACCACAACGGTCATGCAATGCAATGTGTGTATGGAAATATCAATCATATGCAAGGATACAAACAAATGCAACAAAAATATCAAATTTTCAAATTAAATCTTCAAATCGAATTTTCAAATTTTCGACAAAGGACAAAAATTAATCAATTTACGGCCTGACTCTCTAAATATTGGTCCCCAGTGGAGTCGCCAAGCTGTCGAAACCAGTTTTTTTGTAAAAAGGGGTTCGACTTTGGTCTGAAAATGAAAATAAAAATGGGAGTCACCACCAATCATTTTTGATGAGGTGTGATCGGGTCACCTCTTAAAACAGTTGTTTTTAATAAAAGTTTGATTTATCAAAACAACGATTTTGGTCTACAAAACTCAGAAAATGGATTCGGGAGTCGGTTACATACGAGGAAGGGTTAGCACCCTCGATACGCCCAAAATTGGTACCTAATTGATTAATTAATGTCCTAATATCGAAAATTGGAAAAGATTTTAAAATACGAACCCTTTAGAAGATGCTTGGATAATTCGAATTGGATATTGAAATTCTCTTGTTCCGAAAAGATGAAATATCACATCCAGCACGATAGGACACGATGTTCCAATCCTCGATACCAAGATCATTTCATGATTTCCAAAATTCATATATTGTAATTTTAAAAGGGTATTCCACTATTCGGATAAACAAAAAAATAACCGAAACCCAGCACGATTGGGCACGATTCCTCGAATTTCCGAACATGATATATTACCTTACGGTCAAAATCTAAAAGGATATTTAGTCATTTGGACGAACGGAAAATCGAAACCCAGCACGATTGAGCACGACTCCTCGAACTTCTGAACACGAAACATTGCCTTGTTTAGAAAATCTTATCTTGAGTTAGCGAAACGTCACATCAATATGTTAGGACACGACATCTCGAATTCTCGAGAATAAGCTTTTTATTTTCAAAATTCGTATTGCGATTTAAAATGATATTCCGTTATTCAAACTGGACGAGAAAAACCGGAACCCAGTAAGTTAGGGCACGATTTTCTCGAATCTTTAATACGAAATATCGATTATTTTAAAGCTTGATGTATCGAATAAAGGTTAATGAGACAAATAGTAATACAATGCTACATGCGTGACAGGATAAATATGTTAATAATAATGATTCAAAAATAAAATGAGCAAGATAAGGCATATATTGCATAAATTTTGAGTAAATAAATAAGGACATGTAATGATAATAATATGAAACAATAATAATACTATACTTATATGAACAATACATATATATAATATTAGTGGTAAAATAGAATAATAAAAACTATAGTAAAAAAATAATATTACTATAAGAAATAAGAAATATAATAATAAGGTATATAAAACAATATAATGTAATAATGATATTAGAGATAAAATAAATAATAATACTGGGTATAATAATAATAACAAAAATAAATATGATAAGTAATAAAATGGTAGAAATAATATTAAGAATAATTCTTAAAACGATTTTTGAATATAATATAATAACATTAAAACGATAATGGTACAAAAATAATATTACAAATAAAAAGAATAAGTATAGAAATAGGAATAAATAATAGCAGCAACATAAATAAATAATAATAATAGTAATAATATTAGTAGCTAATAAATATCTAATAAAAAATATACATGTATAAAATAGTTTAGTAATTGTACTAATAGCAAAGAAATATAATAATAATAATAATAATAATAATAATAATGATAATGATAATAATAATAATAATTCAAGTAATAATAAAGTAATGATAATAACGAATATAATAGTAATAATAAAAATAATAAGAAGGACAATAGTAATAATAATATTACAAAATTAATAATATGATAATAATAGTAATAATAGAAATAATAAAGGGAATGAAATTATGAAATATAAATGGAAGAAAAACAATAACAACTTAAATATTAGAAGAAGATAAGTAAATGATAAATAATAAACAAGTAGATGAAATATTAACTAAACCAAAGAGCTTGCAATTGAATAAATAAATAAATATAGGATTAGATTGAAATTAAAACAAAATCCAAAAGTCAAATTATAAATAAATGGAAGAACAGGGTCGAACAGAGGAGTAAAATGAAAAGCGCGTAAATACGTAAGGGCTAAAAGTGAAAATGTTCCCAACCCCAAAAAATGGCACTCAAACGTGGACTGAATTGAAATGATGCGCAAGCTTTAGGGCAAAATTGAAAGAAATAGAATAGGATTAACTTAAACATAGCATAAATAGTAGGGACTAGCCGCGAAAATTTCCCATTTAAGGCGAAAAGGCACCTATTCAACTTACAAATGGTCAATGCGCTAGCCCCACTCTCTTTAATTACACCACTTTAAAAATTAATAACCTTTATTACTTATTCTTTTTTAAAGCTTATCAGTTCATCTTCTTTAAACAACAAAACAGAGAACCCCCCTATCTTTTCATGCCCGTCGATTGGGCTTTTTCCTTCATCATCGCACCACCGTACCACCACCATCTCGGTGGCCGGCGATGCTTAAGGCCGGGTCCTTTTAATCCCGTTCAAAACCCCCTTTTGAAGCCCTGACCACGACGCCTCATCGTAAACGATGGAGAACAACTTTCGGTCCCCCCTTTTCAAAACTGAAGGCAGCAACAGAAAGGGCCTTACAACACCGCGCCTATGGGGGTTCCGGTAAGGTTTCATTCCTCCTTTCTCTTTTAGTATTTTTCTTTGTAAAATATTTCAAAAAAATAATAATAATAAAAATTAAAAATGACAGTAAATAGCAAAATAAAACGAAATCAACCTTTTGATTTTTTTTTTTGTATTTCTGATTGATCGTATTCTTTCTTTTTTTCCCCCTTTTACAATTGGTGTTTTCGGGCTTATATAGCCGAAAATATATTACATTTTTCTTATTTTTGCTGTTGTCTGTTTACTTTTGTGTTGTTTTCTCTGCTACTGTAGTCTTGCCATTTTGGTTGCTTTGCAGGTCTGGGGTAGAGGTCAACGGGGTAGAGGCTGCTATTTCGGTGTAAGGGCGCAGGTGGAGCCGAGGTTGGTCAGGCATCGGGCGTTGAACACGCTGACCAATCATATGGAGACAGCGGCGCATTAAAAGGGGATTAGGGTTTCTTTTTTTCTGAATTGTCTTTAGGTTTTGGGCTGCTATTTGGTTTGAGCTCCGATTTTTTTATTGGGCCCCGGGCAAAATTTGGGCTCTACAAATACAATTTACATTATAAATTTATGATATTTTATTTTATTTTCTTAGGTCTAACACCAATTCAATGAGTTGATTATTATTAAACAATTAAACAATATATTTCATTACATTCAAGGAAAAAGAGACTACACAAAAATCGAAAGAAATTGAAGACACAAATTATTGTTAATGGAAGAATAGGAATAGCATGTTGGTGTATCATATCAAAACAAATTGAAAGGATCTATTTTAAGGCCCCAGGTGACACAATGGGACTTGTAGGGGTTTCTGTTCAAGAGCCTTAATGCGTTCCCTCGCGGAAGAAGGCCATTTTTAAGAAAATATTCAGATTTGTGTTCTCCTTAATTAGAACCTCTAGGCACAGCCACCCTATAGTTTGGACATAAATAGGTTGACAAAACCACATTCGGTAGAATCCGGGTGAAGCTGAAAATAAGGCGTTGGGTTAAAGGTAAACTTTTAAAAAAGAAAAATACTTGATAAATATGATTCATGCTCTTTTATACGTATATATATATATTATAATATAATAAAATTCAAACTTTTTTTGAAATATAATATATATTATCACTGTATTTAATATTTATTAATTATCAGTACGTGTATGTAATAAAATTTATAGAAGAAAATCCATATATAGAGAGAAACCAAATTGTAAATAAAAATAAAGTAGTTAGCGTGCATCCAATAAGACTATCTGGCATTGGACAGAAACTTGATGGAAAAGCCCTCATTCTGCGCCACATTTGGCTCTTCCTTTGTCACAAAGCAAGAGCCACCACACATCCCCCTCGCTTTTTGGATGACTTTTCTTCTGTTCACACAGACCTTCCTCTATGCCTCATTTATTTATTTCTATTACATAAACCTATATTTCTCTTCTTTTGCAAGCAGTGCTTAACAATTTGAACCTGTATGTAGGTAGATCGGTTTTAAATGATATCATATGATATGATTGATTTTTCAGTAATTCTTTTTCCATTTTCGTGAGTTTGGAAAAGCAATTTTAATTAATAAATTCGGTTAAGGTCTTAAATCATTTGCCTTTATTCGATTGTGACGTAAAATGCTAAACAGCTAACATATATAACACAACCCCCCCCCCATTTTATTTGATTCTTTTAACTTTATTACAAAAACATTTTAATATAATATATTTTTACAATTAAAAATGACAATAAAATTTACATAATTACATTTTAACCTACCAAATAAACATCATTTACAGTGATCTCATTCCTAATTAGTCCAATGAAAATGATATATTATACCCACACCGAATAACGACAAAATTAGTATAAAAAATAATGTCTATAAAAGAATTTAAAATAATATTTTAACGAATAAAAATGATATCACACCGAATAACAACCAAATAAATTAGATTCACTATCATATTGTTTTTTTAATTCTTAATGTATTTTCTGGAGTGAATTTAATAACAACTCTCTATATTTTGTAGTCTCGTTAAGGAATAGATGTTCGCCATGAGTTTTAAAGCTGTTCTATACCCAAGACAAAAATTAAACTCTCGACCACTAATTAAAGTAATAGAAACACTTACAATCTCACCTAAATCCCGTAATTGACTATCAAATTTTTAAAAATATATTATACCCATAAAAGTTAAATCACCTAATAGGAGCAAAAGTAAATTTGACTTTTCAAGATTTTCTAATAAGGTTAGTCAACTGACGCATTTGATGTACGCATAATACTAGTTCGAACTCAACTTTTGATTAAAAAATGATTTTATAAGGTGTACGACTTTATATGGGAGTGGAATCGCACAAAGTTTATTTTTCGTGCATAACTATAATATAGATGAAGAATAATATGAAGCATATTATTTTATGTCAGTATTGTTGATGTTGGATTGGGAGTAGGTTAATGAATGAAGGAAAAAGGACAGAACTTGGGAAGGTATGAGGTTATACTGTGTAACGTGTGTCGAGAGGCTAGAGGTTTGAAGGAGGAGAAATCCTTTTTCTTGGTAAATAGGAGCCTGTATTTACATAGTCTTATATACTTATTGAGTGAGTCATCTGATTTTATTAATATTTATATTAGTATTTATCTCTTGAGTCACGTGTCATCTTATCAAGATTTAACTAATAATATGTTGCATTATATGATTAGATTATAATACAAGAAGGTAATTTATATTAGTAGGTAATTTAAATTATACATAATTCATGGAGTCAAATTAAGCAAATGACTCATGTTAAGATTACTATGCTGTCTATAAGTCTTATTGGGGAGAAAGCTTGTCTTGACTATTGGAGCTAGTTTTCTCATAGCTTCCTTGGGTTCCTATGTAGCCTCTTTGACCTCATGTCTTTGTCATAACACTTTCACTAGGGCTATGCTTTTATTTCTCAATTGTTTAACTTCTCGAGCCAAAATCTTGATCGGTTCTTCACCATAAGTCGTATCAGGTCGAATCTCGATCTCTGTTGGAGAAATCACATGTAAAGGATTAGAACGATATCGTTTCAGTATCGACACATGGAACACATTATGAATCCTTTCCAACTTTGTTGGTAAAGCTAACCGATATGCCACTGGCCATATTCTTTCAATAACCTCATACGGACCAATAAAGCGCGGGCTCAATTTACCCTTGCGGCCGAATCTAAGGATTTTCTTCCACGGACACACTTTCAGAAATACCTTATCACGGACTTGGAATTTAATCTCCTTTCGTTTCAGATCTGCGTACGATTTCTGTCTATCCGAAGCTGCTTTCAAACAATCACGAATTACTTTTACTTTTTCTTCGGTCTCTCTAACCAAACCAATTCCATGGATCTGTCTCTTATTTAGCTCGATCCAGTACAACGAAGTTCGACACTTGCGGCCATACAATGTTTCATATGGTGCCATCTTTATATTCGACTGAAACTGTTGTTATAAGCAAATTCGACTAAAGGTAGATATTTTTCCCAACTACCTTCAAACTCTAAAACACAACAGCGGAGCATATCTTTGAGAACCTGAATCGTTCTCTCAGATTGGCCATTGGTTTGCGGATGAAATGCGGTACTAAAGTTCAACTTTGTACCCAAAGCTTCTTACAACTTTTTCTAAAAACACGAAGTAAACCTCGGATCTTTATCCGAAATAATAGAAATGGGCACCCCGTGCAATCTAACAATTTCAACAATGTACAATTTCGATAGCTTATCAAGTGAATAGTCGGTATGTTCCGGTATAAATTGAGTCGATTTCGTCAATCTATCAACCGCAACCCATACAACATCTTTCTTTTTCGGAGTCAAAGGCAAACTCGTTACAAAATCCATCGTAATTCTGTCTCATTTCCACTCGGGTACCATCATTGGCTGAAGTAAACCTGAAGGTACTTGGTGTTCGGCCTTTACTTGTTGACAAATCAAACATTTCGATACAAATTCAGAGATATCTCGTTTCATACCTGACTACCAATACAATTTCTTCAAATCACTGTACATCTTCGTACTTCCCGGATGAACACACAGACAACCATTGTGTGCCTCATGAAGAATTTTCTGAATAAGCTCATTATCTCTCGGTACACAAATCCTGCCTCAGAATATCAAACAATCATCAGCCCTAATTTGAAAATTTGAATCACTATTCGATTTGCACTGAACTCTCTTAGCTTAAAGTTCTGTATCACACTTCTAAGCTTCGTAAATTTGCTGAAGAAATACTGGTCTAGCTCTAAACTTAGCTAGAATCGAACCATCATCAGATAAAGTCAATCGTGTATTCCTTGCTCTCAAAGCAAATAAAAATTTCCTACTTAAAGCATTGGCGACTACATTCGCCTTTCCAGGGTGATAGTCAATTACTAACTCATAATCTTTTAATAGCTCGAGCCATCTCCGTTGTCGCAAATTCAAATCTTTCTGAGTCATCAAATACTTTAAACTTTATGATCGGTAAAGATACGACACTTCTCACCGTACAAATGATGTCTCTAAATCTTCAAAGCAAACACTATGGCAGCTAATTCTAGATCGTGCGTCAGATAATTCTTCTCATGCGATTTTAACTGTCTCGAGGCATAGGCTATCACTTTGCCCTCTTGCATCAACACACATCCAAGACTTCAAAGACACGACGCTGAAAATCACAAACCTTTTTCCCGACTCCGATTGAACTAAAACTGGTGCCTCAGTCAACAACGCTTTCAACTGTTCAAAACTCTTTTGGCATTTTTCGGACAATTCAAACTTAACATCTTTCTGTAATAGTCTTGTCATATGTGTAGCGATCATATTGAATCCCTTGACAAAACGTCAATAATACCCGGCTAAGCCCAAAAAGCTTCTAACCTCGGATACATTCCTTAGCGGTTTCCAATCAATAATTGTCGAAATCTTACTTGGATCAACCCAAATACCATCTCCTGATACAATATGTCCCAAAAATCTGACTTCTCGGAGCCAAAACTTACTTTTACTAAATTTAGCAAATAATTTCTTATCTCTTAAAGTCTGCAATACAATTCTTAAATGTTATCCAGAATAAATCAAAATGTCATCAATAAATACAACCACAAATTTATCCAAATAAGGTTGGAAGATCCAATTCATTAAATCCATAAAAATAGCAAGAGCATTGGTTAATCCAAAAGGCATAACAAGGAATTCATAATGCCCATACCTCGTTCTGAATGGAGTTTTCGGTACATCCGAATCTTTAAATCTCAGCTGATAGTAGCTAGATCTCAAATCTATCTTCGAAAACACTGTTGCCCCTTTCAACTGGTCGAACAAATCATCGATCCTCGGTAAAGGATACTTGTTCTTTATCGTAACCTTGTTGAGCTGACGATAATCGATACAAAGTCTCATAGATCAATATTTCTTTTTGATGAATAAACACCGGTGCACCCCATAGTGAAAAAATTGGTCTTGCAAAACCCTTGTTTGTCAATTCTTGTAATTGTGACTTCAATTCTTTTAACTTAGTTGGAGCCATTCTATAAGGAGTATCAATATCGGTGCAGTCCTCAGTACCAAATCAATAGCAAACTCCACCTCTCTGATCAGTGGTAATCCGGGTAACTTTTCTAGGAACACATCCGGATATTCACAAACTACCGGTATCGATTCAATTTTTATTTTAGTCACTTTCGTATTCAGTACATACGCAAGAAATGCTTCACAACCCTTTCTTACATACTTTTGAGCCGACATTGACGAAATCACAATAGGCAATCCACCCGCCTCATCTGATTCAACCCAAAGAGTTTCATTGTTTTGACATTTCAATTCAATAACTTTTCATCTACAATTCACTACTACATCATGTAGTGTCAACCAATCCATTCCAAGAACCACATCAAACTCATCAAATGGAAAAAGCATTAAGTCAGCTGGAAAACAGTGACACCGAATCATCAAAGGACAATCCTTACAAACTTTATCGACTAATACATATTTGCCTAAGGGGTTCGACACCTTAATCACAAACTCAGTAGACTCAATAGGTAAATTCTTACTAGCTACCAAATTCATACAAATATAAGAATGAGTCGATCTAGGATCAATTAATTCAACTACATTAGTATCATAAAGAGAAAATGTACCAGTGATCACATCAGGGGAGGACACAACCTCGCGAGCACGAATGTCATAAGCTGTCGCAAGTGCTCTCGCTTCCGATCTCACAACTAAATCCTTGAATACACCTTTGCTACTGGTTCCATTTCCCGTATTCCTCACTGGCCTCCCTCTAGCAGCAGTGTTACTTGATCTTGCATTCTGAAAATTATCCTTTTCAACCATTTTGGGGCAATCTCGAATGAAGTGATCTTGGAAACCACATTTAAAGTAAGCCCTGTTGTTCATCCTACATTCACCGGGATATCGCCTACCATAGTATTGGTATTCAAGCTTATTAGATGTAGCGTTACCAACGCTTGCTATAGACGTAGTTTGGGCCTTAGAACCTAAATATTGCTTCCCACGATCTCTGTTGGGATACCCATCTAAAGCATTCGAACTAGTATGCATATCCCTTGATTTCTTTGATGAAGACTGAAATGACTTATTCATCAGCCTCTTTCTCAAGTCCTTAGCCTTAAACTTAGCTTTTCTCTTCTTCTTTTTGTCAACTCTTCGGCCTTGCAGGCTTGTTCAACTAGCTCAACAAATTCTTTCAACTCTAAAATCCCAACTAACAGTCTGATGTCCTCATTCAGTCCATCTTCAAATCTCTTACACATGATAGCCTCTGTTGAAACATATTCCCGAGCATACTTGCTGAGTCTAACAAATTCTCGCTCGTATTCAGTTATGGTCATTCGGCCTTGTTTCAGCTCTAAGAACTCTTTACGTTTCTGATTAATAAACACTTTGCTGATATATTTCTTTCTGAACTCCTCTTGGAAGAAGTCCCAAGTAACTCTTTCCCTTGGTACAATAGATACTAAAGTGTTCCACCAATGAACCGAATCCCTCAGAGATATAGCACATTTCAAGCACTGCTCTAGTGTACAAAAAAGCTCATCAAATACCCGAATAGAGTTCTCAAGCCAGAATTCTGCCCTCTCGAGATCATCATCGACATTTGCTCTAAATTCTTCAGCCCCTTACTTTTGAATCTTATCGACTAGAGGTTTGTTCAGTCTTACCAATTCCACACCTTGGGGAGCTACGAGAGCCAGTTGAGGGTTAGGTGGGGGTGGAGGATGTTGGGCAGCTGAATTTGTTCGAAAAAACTCGGTAAGCAACTCATTCAACCTTTGGAAAAAGGCTTCCCTGGCCTCACCTCCTTGACTAATTGTCACAGGTCTACTTTCGAATGGCGTGGTCCCTTGAGCAAGAGTCAGCGCACTACTTTCAACGTCATCAGCCACTTCTCGGTTAGGATCCATTTACTATATGAAAACACAGTTTAAATTGTCAGGAATTGTCACACTATCAAAATTTATATATGGCATGTATAGCTAGACTCTTACACACGCTACTTTAGTCCGAGAATTGACTAAATCGTAGTTCTGGTACCACTAAATGTAACACCCCTTACCTGTATTCGACTCTGGAATAGGGTACGAGGCATTACCGGACTCACATCACAAGTAATTATACAATTCCGAGTCATAAATTTGCGTCTAAATTAAAACTATTTGCATCTAATCATAAAGTCCTTAATTTTGAGCGTACGAGGCCCATGACATGCATTGGAAGTGGTTCGGGACTAAATCGAGAACTTAAGAAAATTTTACAAAACTTAGAAAAATTTTCATGTTATAGGGGCCACACGCCCTTGTGGTCCAAGGGACACGCCCGTGTGACCTTGAGACATGCTCGTGCTATAGGCCTTGTTCAATTTAGGGTGCTCTTTGACTTGTGCCACATGCCCGTGTGCTAGGCCGTGTGATCGATTTAATTTTCATAATTTTTCATAAAATAGGTGCAGACTTCATACAGCCAGAGCACATGCCCATGTTCAAGGTCGTGTAGCACACACACCCGTATCTCTGCCCGTGTGCTTAATTCTAGACATTCTATTTTGCAACAATTAAGTTGCAGGGGACACACGGCTGAAACACATGACCGTAGGGCAGACCATGTGTCATACACAGCCTAGACACACACCCGTGTGCCTACTCGTGTGGACAAAAATAGGGCTATTTACCAAGCCATTTGCCACCCTCATTTGCACCTACACTTGCACCAATTCAATGGAACAATTCATGGCATACTTAGGCAACTAAAACATCCACAACCAAGGTATTAACATCACATCCACATACTAACATCTACATGCATACACATTGTCGAAACCATCTTTTTTTGACTAAACGGAATCGACTCTTGGTTTTTTTTGAAATAAAAAAAACGGGAGTCGCCACCGATCTCTTATTAGGTGTGATCGGATCACCTTTGTTTTAATAAAACATTTTTGATTTACTAAAACAGTGTTTTTGGTCTACGAAAATTTAAGAAAATGGGTTCGGGAGTCGGTTACGTGCGAGGAAGGGTTAGCACCCTCGTCACGCCCAAAATTGGTACCAAATTGATTAATAAATGTCCTAATGTCGAAAGTTTGAAATTTTGAAAGAATTTAAAATTTTGATTTCTTTTGGAAACGTTTATGTTTTCTTGAATTAAATCGAGATTTTCTCGTTTCGAAGAAATAAAGTGTCGCATCCAATACTTTAGGACACGATAGTTTAAATCCTCGATCCTGAGATCCTCTCATAGTTTTCCAAAGTACAAATCGAGACTTTCTCGTTCCCAAGAGACTAAAATATTACATCCAATGCTTTAGGACATGGTAGTTTAAGTCCTCGATTTGGAGATCATCTCGTAGTTTTTGAATTGAAAATGAAGATCTTCTTGTTCCAAAAAGGTAAAATACCACATCCAATGCTTTAGGGCACGATATTTTAAATCTTTGAATCCAAGATTATCCCGTGGTTTTCTTAAATCGAAAATCCAGATCTTCTTGTTCCAAAAGGATAAAATATTACATCCAATACTTTAGGACACGGTATTTTAAACTTTCGAATCCAAGACCATCTAAAAATATCGATTCACATAAAATGGCGCGGATAAAGATAATCATAAAATATCAAAACGAAAACAAAGGGGTAAAATAAAATATTAAAAATAGTACAACACGCACGTGACAAGATAATATAGATATAGTTATAATAATAAAATTAGTTAGGTACTAATAAAATATGTACAGGAATACGATAATGGTAACACATATAATGCATATAATACATATAATGATAACGCATAATAGCGATGAATGGTAATAAAGTGAAGATAATAGTGAATATAATAATAATAAGGGTACGAAATCTACACAATGTACTAATATAAATATAGTAGTAATAATGATATAATGTTAACAATATAATAATAAAGATAATAACGTAGTAACAATAATAATAATAGAAACTATATGCACAACATAATAACAATAATATGATGACGATAGTAACAACATGATAATGCGATAATAATAACTGAGGATGTATGCGCAATCGAACAACAATAATATGACAGTGATAGTATAATACTAATGCAATAATAATGTTAATAATGGTACTGATAATAACAAAATTGGTTAAATTAACAAGTGGATGTGAGGGGGCTAAATCGAGAGGAAGGTCAGATTAAAGGCCGAAATAAGAAATAGGTTAGGGCTTCTTTATAACGTGCGTAAATGGAGAGGGACCTAAAGCGCAAATACTCCATTTTATGAAGAAGCGCGCGAATCCCTTGGCAGACGGGTCGGGTCACATGGGTTCCTTTAAAAGCCTGAATTTTCCTTTTTTTGTTTCATTTGCAGACCTCTCGCCTTCAAAAAACACAAAAACTCTCCTGTCTTCTCTCCTCTCATCCGTCCGACGATCGCCTCTCCTCGGCTTTTGTCGTCGCACCACCACGCCACCACCGTGACGGTGGCGGTGGTGCCCCAAATCGACCTTTTGGTCCTTTCCTCAACCCCTTTGAAACCCCAAAACCCAAGGGAAGAAATCCCATTTTTGGGCTCGATCTAGTTTCACGACGGCACGGTTTCGACGACGCGCTCCGAGAATCAGTATGACCCCTTCGCTTTTTATTCGTTTTGTTGTTGATTTTTTTTTAGATTTTGAAATTAGTACGAGAGAAAATATGAAAAGCCAAAACGGTATTAAACCAAAGAAAATAAACAGAGAAGGACTGAAAGACAACCTCGCACTTTTTTTTTACTTTTCGTAGCAGTTTCTTTTATTTTCGCTACTGGTCTCTACTTTTTGAACCCCTATTACATCGGTTTCTCCTGGCTTTATAGCCAAATACACAAGCTTTTATTACTATTTGTTCCATGCTCCTTGGTTTCTGTTGCTCCTGCGTTTGGTGCCGTTCGCAGGTGATGGGCAAGGCGCTGGTGGAGACGAAGGTCGAGGTGCACGGGGCGTGCGAGATCGAGGTGCGCGTGACTCGGGAAATGACGTGCGCGTGGAGTAGACGCGCGTGGGGGATACGCGCTGATCTGAAATGGCGCGCGTGGCGTAGACGTGCGCGTGCGAAAAATGCGCGGATCTGAAGCGGTGCGCGTGGTGTCTGCCCGGGGAGCGCGCGTGGGGTCCAGACGGGAGGCCAAAGGCCGGCGGCGCATTAGCTGGGGCAACTAGGGGCTAGGGTTCTGACAATTTTAAGGTTTTGTGGGCTGTTGGGCCACTGTAAAATTGGGTTAGGTTGTTTGGGCTGTTAGTTAATTGGGTCTGCTATTGGGTTTAGATTTGGGTGTATTTAATGGACCGATACACACGGGATCGTTTAATGGCTTATTTTGTTTGGCTTTTTTTGGGTTTTATTCCTCTACTGGGCCTTGGTTCTAATAACGGGCCGGGCAAAAAATTGGGTACTACAGCTGCCCCTCTTTGCTCATTGTCATGAAACGAGAATAGAGCAAAGACAATAAAAGAACCAATTTTGCCCGGGCTTAGTTAAGCCTTGACTTCTTGATCCGCGTCTTCTTCAAACAGCTTCAAACTTCATTGTAGCTCTTTGCTTCGATCCATTCTACTGGAGCTTCAAACTCCACTGGGACGTCATAAATCTGAACTTTTCAATTTTGCTTCCTTACTATATTCAGTCGGCTCTGTGGGAGTACGTCTGACCCTCGATGCTGTTATGTTGTTCTCTGAGGAACCTGTCCTGCAGCACGTGCTTATGCTTATGCAAATGACGAGAGTGTTATGATCGGGGTGATTCAAATGCTCCTAACTATATGTACCATGCGAATGATGATTTTTTGCATCGTGTAAAAATGACTAGGATGATTGCAATAAATTGAATGCTCCTAACTGGATGCGTATGAATGCATGAGAAGGACCCCATTTATGGTTTGGGTTGTCATCGCTCATAGCGAGATTCGATTACTGATGCACTTCGATTGTGGCAGATATAGAAAACCCAAAGAAACAAGCTTGCCCTACTACTATTTCGTTGTCATTTCCATTGTACTCTCTGAGACCTAAAGTCCGTACCCCTTGCCGCAACCTCAGGAGTGCGACATTTCTTTGTTCAAACAGACGGTCATTTTCTGACATTTCTGAACCTTAGGTGGAATAGATTTTGAACAATAGTCATGTTTCAGGTCCTTGTTTTATTCAGAGGCTTTTAGAATGATATACAGGACTCCTTTTATGAAAATATTATTAGTTCCGTAATCGTTATATAAAATGCCTAGAAATGATTGCGGGGAGGATATTGATTGGGAGTATAGCTCGAAACACAACAAAGTTAATCAAACCGTAAATGCAAACAAGAACGAAATTCATTGAATAAGATGGTCACAAATTACAAACTCAAGGTGGGTAAAATGGAAATTAGGTGCCCCAGATATCGCGGCCTAAGCTTCTCTGCCTAAACATTTGGAAGACCCTTTTGAGTTTGATGTGTGCTTAGGAGATCTTTAGTGTTTTGTTGATGCATCGAGGCGCAACCTACCTCTTCCTTGTCCATTCCCGTGCAGCGAGGTTCTTCTTCACGATTCAAGCCGCCTTTTCGTGTTTTCGACTCAAATCCCTTTGGTCTCAGCGCCTTCGCGGGTTTTCGCTTTGCCTCTCCCCTTTTTTTTTTGGAGAAACAAGTTGTTCTTGGCGAGTTTTTCTAAGCTTGTTCAAGCAAAGTATCTTTTGATCGTGATCTCGAATTCACGGGGTTGGGCAAGCTCTTCCCGTCCATTTCCGTTAGAATCAATTGCACCTCCAAGAAAGCCTTTTCACCACGTATGGTCCCCTCCCAATTCGGCATCCATTTTCCTCTCAAGTCCTCTCAGATGGGAGGATTTTCTTCAGTATCAGGTCTCCTTCGTGAAACTCTCTTGGGCGAACTTTTCTGTTATAGGCTCGCATCATGCGTTTTTGATACATCTGACCGTGCCGGATAGCCTTTAGCCTCTTTTCTTCGATTAGGTTCAATTGATCGTATCGAGCCTGAATCCATTCGGCTTCATCCAGCTTTACTTCGGTCAAAATCCGAGGAGAAGGTATTTCCACTTCAATGGGTAGGACTGCCTCCATCCCGTAGACCAGTGAGAAAGGTGTTGCCCCGGTGGAAGTCCTGACGGACGTTCGAGAAGCATAAAGTGCAAATGGTAGTTTTTCATGCCAATCTTTGTAAGTCTCTGTCATCTTCCCCACTATCTTCTTGATGTTCTTATTCGCTGCTTCTACTGCCCCATTCATTTTTGGACGGTACGGAGATGAGTTATGATGTTTAATGTCGAATTGACGACAAACATCTGCGATCGTGCTGTTGTTCAAATTCAATGCATTGTCTGATATTATCCTTTCGGGCATCCCATATCGGCAAATGATTACCTTCTTCAAAAACTGACTAACTGCTGATTTAGTGACGTTAGCGTATGAAGCAGCTTCTACCCATTTCGTGAAGTAATCAATGACTACGAAGATGAATCAGTGTCCATTTGACGCTTTTGGTAAGATTGGTCCGATAACATCCATGCCCCACATGGTAAAGGGCCATGGGGAAGTCATAACGTGTTGGGGTGATGGAGGTACGTGAATCTTATCTCCGTAGATCTAGCATTTATGACATCTCTTAGCATAGCTGATGCAATCTCCTTCCATGGTGGACCAATAATATCCAAATCTCCTTATTTGCCTAGCCATTGTGAATCATAGCATGCGCCCGCAAAACGCCTCATGAACTTCTTCTAGGATCATCTTGGCTTCTAGAGCATCGACACATCTCAACAATACTTGATCTTTCCCCTTCTTGTACAAGATGTCCCCATCCAAAACATATTCGAGGGCCAATCTCCTAAGGGTCCTTTTCTCATTCTCAGTTGCGTGATTCGGGTATTCGCGATTTCTCACATATTGCAATATATCTTGGTACCAGGGGTGATCGTCTTTTTCTTCTTCTTCTATGCTGCAGCAATAAGCTGGGGCTTCGTAAATACTCATTTGAATGGGCTTTACATTTTCTTGCTCATTCGTCTTAATCATGGAAGCTAAAGTAGCCAAAGCGTCCGCCATCTGGTTTTCTTCTCGTGGGAGATAACTAAAGGTGATATCATCAAACTCTTCGATTAACCCCATGACTACCCTTCGATAGTTGATCAATTTAGGGTCTCTTGTCTCCCATTCCCCCCTTAGTTGGTAGATCACTAATATGGAATCTCCATATACTTCCAGGGTTTTGACTCTACGCTCTGTAGCAGCGCGGAGCCCCATGATACAAGCTTCATATTCTGCCATATTGTTTGTGCAATCGAAATCCAACTTGCATGTGAATGGGTAGTGATCTCCATTTAGGGATACCAAGACTGCCCCAATCCCATTTCCAATAGCATTTGATGCTCCATCGAAATTTAATTTCCAAAGGTCATCTTTTGTAGTATCTTCTTCCGTAGCTACCACGTACATTAGATCCTCGTTGGGGAAATCAAAGTTCAACGGTTCATAATCTTCTAAAGCTCTGCTAGCTAGGAAGTCGGCTATCGCACTCCCTTTTATAGCTTTCTGGCTCATATATACAATATCAAATTCAGACAGTAGGATTTGCCATCTAGCCATCCTCCCATTCAAAGCGGTTTTCTCCATCATATACTTTAGGGGGTCCAACTTTGAGATTAGCCAGGTCGTGTGATACAGCATATATTGTCTCAATCTCCGAGTCATCCAAATCAATGCACAACACAACTTTTCAATTGGCGAATATCTCATTTCGCACTTAGTGAATTTCTTGCTGAGGTAGTATATCACCTTCTCTTTTCTTCCTGAATCATTATGTTGACCTAGCACACATCCCATAGAGTGACCCAGCACCGTCAGATATAAGATTAATGGCTTGTCGGGGTGTGGAGGTGATAGTACTGGAGGGTTTGACAAGTACTGTTTGACCCTATCGAAAGCTTCTTGACATTCATCATTCCACGCGCCCGGGTTGTGTTTCTTCAAAAGGTGAAAGATGGGATCGCATTTCTCAGTCAACTGCAAAATAAACCGAGCAATGTAATTTAGTCTTCCTAGGAAACCTCGAACTTCCTTTTAGGTGCACGGTGGAGGCAATTCTTGTATGGCCCGGACCTTGTCTGAGTCGATCTCGATCCCCTTCTCGCTGACTATGAAGCCCAACAGTTTGCCAGACCTGGCTCCAAAGGTACACTTATTGGGATTGAGTCTCAATTGGAATTTTCTTAGCCTCAGAAACAACTTCTGTAAAACTTGAATATTTTCTTCTTTTGTTCTAGACTCTGCAATCATGTCATCCACGTAAACCTCAATTTCCTTATGCAACATGTCGTGGAACAAGGTCACCATGGCCCTTTGGTATGTAGCTCCTGCATTTTTCAACCCAAATGGCAAGATTTTATATAATGTAATGTGCCCCACAATGTTATGAAGGTAGTCTTTCTCATATCTTCAGGGTGCATCTTTATCTGATTATATCCGGAGAAGCCATCCATGAAGGAAAATAGCGAAAAGCCCGCTGTGTTGTCTACTAGAGCATCAATATGAGGGAGAGGAAAGTTATCCTTTAGGCTAGCCTTATTCAAGTCTCTATAATCCACACACATTCGTACCTTCCCATCTTTTTTAGGGACAGGCACGATATTGGCTACCCATTCCGAGTATTTGATCTTCTGTAAGAATCCCGCGTCGAACTGCTTTTGGACCTCCTCCTTTATTTTCAGCATGATATCTGGTCTCATCCTTCGAAGTTTCTGCTGGACTGGCTTGTACTCCCTCCTTATGGGTAAGCAGTGTACTGCTATATCGGTGCTTAAACCAGGCATATCTTCATAAGACCATGCGAAGACATTCTTGAATTCATGCAAAAGTTTGATAAGTTTCTGCTTTGTCTCCTCGGCTATTCCCGTTCCGATATTTGCCACTTTCCCTTCTTCCAACGTCACGGTCTCCACTGCTTCCTTATGAGGCTGAATTTGTTTCTCCTCCTGTTCTACCATTCTTAACAGATCAGGGGATGGGTCATCGTCTATGCCATCTTCAAAATTCTGCAATCTTTCTAAGCATATGTCTTGCTCAAAAGGGTATTTCAAATCTAAAGCAGCATTGCTCAAGTCATTGATATCTAGGGACCTGTTGCAGTTTGAGAAAATACGGGCGGAATGAATGAATTGGTAAATAAACAATTGCACGTATGATAATGCTGAAAGAATGATCGAAAAACAAAGAAAGGGGATGTTTGCTTCAAACGATGATGAAAATGCATTTTATTGATATAACGATACTTAAACATGCGCCTATTTCACAAAAGAAATCTTGTTGCTCTTAGGCTTAAAGTAACAAGTGTGTCCTGAACATTATTCTGAATGAGCCCTAAATACTATAGGGATTTCTTCCGCAATCCAATTGTTCAAGATGCTTCCAGATTCATAAGGCTGAATATTTGGCAAGATTTCCCCATCAATTGCCTCCTCAGATATGGCACTGATGTAGACATTGCCTAACATTGCTACGATGTCTTCTCCCTTCGGTATCTTCAGCTCAGAGTGGATTACCCCTCCCGACACAAAGGTCTTGGATATGTGCGGGATTATCATGGGTTCCCATTTGGTTTCTTTCCCACTCAAACGAGCGCGTCTTCTTTCCTGTCTTCTTTCTAGCTCCTTCTTCTTTTGTCTTGCATCTGGTTTGAATCCCAGGCCAAAGCGATCTTGTTTTTCTCTCAGCATAGGGGCCGCCATTTTCCCCTGAAGGTGCTTTCCAAGCCCTCTTCCCGGTAAAGCGCCTTTTCCTACGGTCATTTTCAATCCCATCATTGTAGTCTTAGAGATTCTGGGCTTCAAGATTTTGTTTCCTTCCATGACAAAAGTTGCTTTCACGAACTCGAGAGTTCGGAAAGAGCATTCGGTTGCCTCGTCGTTTGTCTCCACGTAGGGCATGTCACTAGTCACGGTGGCAATAATGTCCTCCTCGGCTTTTATTGTTACCAATCGACCATCCGCTATTAACTTCAACTTCTGATGTAATGATGAAGGTACTGCTCCAGACGAATGTATCCATGGTCTCCCCAATAGGCAGTTGTAGGAAGATTCGATGTCCATAACCAGAAAATCTATTTCGTAGGTGGTTGGGCCAATTAGTAAGGGTACCTCGATCCTCCCCATGACTCTTCTTTGAGTGCTATCAAAGGCCTTTACCACGCTCTGGCATTCCTTCATATGCAAACTGTCCACCGGTAATCTGTTGAAGGTGGTCAAGGGCAACACATTCAATGCAGACCCATTGTCTTTCAAGACCCCTGGTAATATGTGCCCTTTGCATCTAGCGGTAATGTGCAAAGCCTTGGTGGATCCTCTACCGCCTGGTGGTATTTCATCATCATTGAAATGAATGAAATTGTCTGCACTTATATGGCCGATCAACCGATCCAACTTGTTAACTGAAATGTCACTAGCGACGTAGGTTTCGTTTAAAGCTTTCATTAGTGCATTCCTGTGTACTTCTGAGCATTGCAGTAAAGCCAATATGGATATACGCGCTGGCTATTTGCGCAGCTATTCTACAACACAATATTCACTGTGTTTTAGAAATTTCAGGAACTCTTTAGCCTCTTCCTCAGTCACTGGCTCCTTGATCTTCGGCTCGGGTTCAGCGGGCTTTACTTTCTCATGTTCCACCATTGGAGCTTTCTCTTTTATTACGTTGTAGCGTCTCCCGCTTCGCGTATGAAAACCTTCCCCTAGGTCTTCTTTCGAGGTGTTGGCTACATTCTCCTTTCCTGGAACTGTTACATTGCATTCGTAATTCCAATTCATATTATCACTTTCGGCGCTGCCCGTATTCCCGTCTTATCACTTGCCAAATCTTCCCTTTTGGGGACTTCTATATTACACTCATGGTTGCAAGGCATTTCCTCCTTGCAAGCAAAGGTAGTGGGCCTCCGTATTACCACCTTTGGAGCCACTCGAAATTCATTCTCCTCACTAGCTGAATCCTCCTTTCTAGAGACTGCTATATTGCGTTCGAGGCTCCGAGGAATCTCCTTATCATCTTTATGAGTGGAGGTGGTGGGCCTCCGAATTACTATTTTTGGCGCTATTTGTGTTCCCGTCTCATCGCTTCTTGGGCGCGAAATAATGATCATCGGGAGGCCAACTTTTGAGCTTTTTACTGTTGCCTCTGATGCGCATATGCTCCTATCTTCCGTGCCCTCATCATAAAATTCAATCTCTTTATTGTCCATTAAGTTTTGCACCAGAGTTCTGAATTCTCCACACGTCTGAATCTCATGTCCCAACTCTTGATGGTGCTCACAGTAGTTTGTCAGCTCTCCTTGACTCTCTTTCACAATTATCAGTCCATGCTTGACCATCTCTTTCCAGACCCGTTTCAAGGGAGTTTTGACCTCCGTGACATTTGTTTTGATCCTCTTTCCTGTACTTTCACTAATTGCATTGACTGCACCTTTGGTGTGATTGGGTAAGGGATTTGTTGTATTTGGCATGTCATCCAACTCAACCACACCCATATTGATGAATCTTTCCACCAATTTCTTGAAAGCCAGACAGTTCTCTATTGAGTGTCTCGTGATTCCTGCGTGGTATTCACACTGTGCGTTCGAGTCATACCACTTGGGATACGAAGGTTGCATCGGTTTTATGTGGTAAGGGGACACAATATGCGCATCGAACAGGGTTTGATACATTTCCTTATACGTCATCGGAATCGGTGTGAATTGGGGTTTCTCATTATCTTGTCTTGAGGTGCCAGGTTCCTTTTTGGGTAACCCTTGCTGCCCCGTGGTCGTTGCTCTTGGCTGATTAATGGTGATCGACTTCGGGTATCCTATGCTTGCATTATTCACCTCATTTTCTTTCTTCCTTGGGGGCATTCTTTTGACATTTTCCCCCGTCTCGATCCCTCCGCTTTTTATGAGGTTCTCGATCATTTCTCCAGTTGTCACGGCGTCTGAAAAGCTCCGGGTTGCATTGCCTATCATATGCATGAGGAATGGGGCCTTCAGTGTGCGGATGAAGAGCATTGTGGTTTCTTTCTCTAGAAGCTTAATTTGGACTTGGATGGCAACCTCCCTCCACCTCTGTGCATATTGCATAAAGTTTTCATTCCCCTTCTTTTTCATGTTTTGAAGAGTGATCCTATCGAGGGTTATGTCCGTTACGTGGTTGTATTGCTCCAAGAATGCTTGAGCCAAATCATCCCATGAACAAATTTTGCCACGACTCAATTGATTGTACCATTTGGCTGTAGCTCCCACCAGGCTGTCTTGGAAACAATGGATCAGTAGTGGGTCATTATTAGTGTAGCCCGCCATCCTCCTACAGAACATGGTAATATGGGCCTCTGGGCAACTCGTCCCATTGTACCTTTCGAACTCAGGTGTCTTGAAGTTGTACGGGAGTACCAAGTCGGGGACCAAACTTAAGTCATTGGCTTTTATTCCCCGATGTTTACCGGTATTTTCTAGAGCTTTAAATTTCTCCACCAACCACTCATATTTATCCTCTAGCTGTTTTGGTAATTCCAATTTTGCCTTTTCGGCCATCTCATCTAAGTCGGGAACGTTGGGATTGATTGGACTTTCTCCCGGGTTGGTACCCAAACCCGTTGGGAGGTGGTTCAGTATTGCGGTATCAGCCCGGTATTGCGACCTGATAGTGACAGATGCTCTCTGAGGATACGTGTCCGGTGGCGTTTGGGTGTTCGGTGGGGCAAGAGAGGGGTTATCACTGTCGTTCCCTGAGCTGGTAGCGACGCCTCTCTCTTTCTCACGCTCTTTAGACATCAATTGCATTAGCTGGCTTATCACGTTATTCTGGGATTCTTGCATCCGCTCCATCATGTCTTGCTGGTTTTTGGCTAGTTGCTCTTGTAATTGCACTTGTCCTTTCATTTGATCCTGGATTTCTTTTTGCATCTGTTCTAGTCTTTCCATTCTTTGATCCATTATTCTTGTTTTGCCTCTTGTACCGTAGTGGTGTTCCAGGGTAATTGCCATAATTTTAGGGTCCTTTTGTGAGATTCGATGTATGCAATGTAATGCAAATGTAATGCAAATGCGTTGTACGAATGCAAAAAAGTGTTGATTTAATTCAATTCCATTAGATAAACTTTACTAGAAAACAAGTTTCTTTACATAAAATGGCTTACATAAAAGGCCTGGCCTTACTACTTAACGCCTTGACCTCCTCAAGAAGCCAAGCTAAACTCGACCTTTTCCGACTGACTGCACATCAAACCTAATACATCAGCTCGAGCTGCCAAAGTCTGCAAGTGGTCTGCCACTCCTCGTATCTGAGCCACGGCTTCTCCCATAACATAATCTCGGCTTCTGACTTGGCTCTGAGAGTGATCCAGTTGCTGCTTCCATCGCTCCTCATTAGCTTTGAAAAGTCCTTCCCGTAACTCATAGCCATGCACAGCAGATTCTAACTCTTCAATTCTTGCTTTCATTTCTTCAATTTTGCTCAGACTAGCCTTCAATTCGGCTACAGAATTACGGCTTTGATACTGATACAGCAATTTCTCTAGTTCTGACACTCGCATTTTTAATTTCTCTTTCTCATCTTGGCCTTCCATCAAATTCTGTTTTAGGGCATCTTCTCGTTCAAGGGCATCCCGGAGTTCACTTTCCCATTGGCTCGCTCTGTTCTTCTCTTTTTTAATCTCTTGGCGCCATTGCTCTGACGTTTTTCCTAGTCCCGCCATTCTTATCGACCTTCGTAGCTTCTTGTAATCGGTCTTCAAATCTTCCAAATCTTCTTCGGCTTTAGTCTTCCCTTTCCTTCATTTCTCGGCTTCTGATTTCTGAATATCGACGTCCAAGCCTAGCTGTATTTTCTCTTCCTCTAGTTGCTCTATCCTTTTCCTTAATTCCCGGCTCCTTTCTTCGAAGTCTTGTTTGATGATTTCAAGCTCGGAAGGGATCACCCGTAACTGCTCTTCTAGTGATCGGGTGTTTTCTTGGTCAGATGTGGGGATGTTGTCATTGATTCTTTGACCTCGCCATTGGACATATTCAGGGGTCGTCATTGGGTTGGCAACAAACCTTTTCATTCTATGAATTCGGCTCCAAGCCTTTGATATCTCGCGAATTCTCTTTTTGTAATTTTCCCCTTTATATTCAAACTCGCACTGGGCTAACCCTTGTGTAGGCGGTGTAAACTGTCTTGACCTATACTGTCTTAACACTAGGAGAGGAGTGTAACCGGCGGCTCCCCATATCCCGAGCATGGGGACATAATCAAAGTCTCCACACTTATATAAGATTTCGTCAAGAATCATCCAAGGAGCTTTCCACTCTACATCTTCTTCTTGTAGGCTTTGCAAAATCACCATCCAACTTTCTTCCGTGATGTCGTCTCGTCTAGACGTTGCCACTATATTTTTTAGCGGAGAATAGTCTTCGGTGAAGATTAGACACGATACCTTTTCTATTTTCCAAAAATGACTGTGAAACTATGCTATTAAGAGTTGGGCGCAACCGATGAATCTCCCTTCGCCCGCTCTTCGGCACGCGCTTAGAGATCTAAAAGTTTAGGTGAGAATCGCGGGAATAGGAGTGACCCCTCTGTCTAATTTGTCGAATAGATCAGACACCGCCTCATCCACATGTCCTAGGGCTTTAGGGAAGATGACCAATCCGTAAATGCTCAAAGCCAAAACATCAACCCTCTTCTTTTCCTCAGGATGTGCCATGATCAAATCCCTCAGATTCTTCCACGGGATGCACTTACAATTTCCTTTTTGTTTTGTCCGGGCCGTAACCCACTGCTCGCTCATCCCCGTTATATTCATCAACTTTTTTGTGAATGTAGGGACATTAACGGCTCTCAGATAAGCCTTATCAATTTGGATTCTTGGGCAGCGAATCAGGGCTGTGTACTTCTCTACGGTGGGAACCAAATCTACTTTCCCAAAAGTGAAACACCCGTACGCAGGATTCCAAAACTGTGCCATTGCTCGGAACAAGTGTTGGTCTATCTTGACGTCAAGTAGATAAGGTAAATCGCCGTAGTGATGGTAGAATAACTGCTTGATCTTGTCGTCCCATTGACTCCAGATTTCCCTCATTTCCTGAAGATTATTTTGAGCTACACTGATGCGCGTGTAATCCCACAACTCTGATGTGTATCCCTCCGTGAGGCTATCTCCCTTCTCTCGCTGTACTGCCTCGGCCCATACTCGGACGGCCGTATTGTCTTCCACTTTATCAAGAAACCCCTTTTCCATGATAAGCTACCTATTCAGCAATTGAACGGGAATCAACACCCTTTTAATGTACATGCTAATGCGAAGAGATGAAGATAAAGCAAGTCATTATTTCGTACTCAATAAGCAACAAATAAAACTTAATCGGGTAACCACTAGAGTTTGGCGCGGCTCTATCTAGGGTGGTTCTTACGGTTCGCTATATGGGGTTCGGTTCTAGAGTAAAGGTACTTGAACCAGCAGATTCCTCGATCCTCACCCATTTTAGGCTCATACGGACCAAGTTTGGTTCAGGGGAACACATTTCCCTATGGCTGCACGGAGACGAAAATCTCACGAAGACATAGGTACAGATGTATCCCGAAAGCGATCCACTATCTTGCACGGAGGTGAAAACCTCATGAAAGAGTAGCTTCTCACTCCCACTTAAAAGGGTGTGACCCAACGGTCATGCAATGTGATGTAAAATGTTTTGCGAGACTCGACCACACAATCAAATAAAATGATACAAGCGAATGTAATAAAAGAAACGTAGTTTTTCAAATCAAGTTTTCAAACTTTCGACAAAGGACATAAAGTAATCAATTCACGGCCTGACTCTCTTTTTCGTCCCCAGTGGAGTCGCCAAGCTGTCGAAACCATCTTTTTTTGACTAAACGGAATCGACTCTTGGTTTTTTTTAAAATAAAAAAAACAGGAGTCGCCACCGATCTCTTATTAGGTGTGATCGGATCACCTTTGTTTTAATAAAACATTTTTGATTTACTAAAACAGTGTTTTTGGTCTATGAAAATTTGAGAAAATGGGTTGAGAGTCTACACGCATGCGAGGAAGGGTTAGCACCTCATCACGCCCAAAATTGGTACCAAATTGATTAATAAATGTCCTAATGTCGAAAGTTTGAAATTTTGAAAGAATTTAAAATTTTGATTTCTTTTGGAAACGTTTATGTTTTCTTGAATTAAATCGAGATTTTCTCGTTTCGAAGAAATAAAGTGTCGCATCCAATACTTTAGGACACGATAGTTTAAATCCTCGATCCTGAGATCCTCTCATAGTTTTCCAAAGTACAAATTGAGACTTTCTCGTTCCCAATGGACTAAAATATTACATTCAATGCTTTAGGACATGGTAGTTTAAGTCCTCGATTTGGAGATCATCTCGTAGTTTTTGAATTGAAAATGAAGATCTTCTTGTTCCAAAAAGGTAAAATACCACATCCAATGCTTTAGGGCACGATATTTTAAATCTTTGAATCCAAGATTATCCTGTGGTTTTCTTAAATCGAAAATCCAGATCTTCTTGTTCCAAAAGGATAAAATATCACATCCAATACTTTAGGACACGGTATTTTAAACTTTCGAATCCAAGACCATCTAAAAATATCGATTCACATAAAATGGCGCGGATAAAGATAATCATAAAATATCAAAACGAAAACAAAGGCATAAAATAAAATATTAAAAATAGTACAACACGCACGTGACAAGATAATATAGATATAGTTATAATAATAGAATTAGTTAGGTACTAATAAAATATGTACAGGAATACGATAATGGTAACACATATAATGCATATAATACATATAATGATAACGCATAATAGCGATGAATGGTAATAAAGTGAAGATAATAGTGAAGATAATAATAATAAGGGTACGAAATCTACACAATGTACTAATATAAATATAGTAGTAATAATGATATAATGTTAACAATATAATAATAAAGATAATAACGTAGTAACAATAATAATAATAGAAACTATATGCACAACATAATAACAATAATATGATGACGATAGTAACAACATGATAATGCGATAATAATAACTGAGGATGTATGCGCAATCGAACAACAATAATATGACAGTGATAGTATAATACTAATGCAATAATAATGTTAATAATGGTACTGATAATAACAAAATTGGTTAAATTAACAAGTGGATGTGAGGGGGCTAAATCGAGAGGAAGGTCGATTAAAGGTCAAATAAGAAACAGGTTGGGGCTTCTTTATAACGTGCGTAAATGGAGAGGGACCCAAAGCGCAAATACTCCATTTTATGAAGAAGCGCGCGGATCCCTTGGCAGACGGATCGGGTCACACGGGTTCCTTTAAAAGCCCGAATTTTCCTTTTTTTGTTTCATTTGCAAACCTCTCGCCTTCAAAAAACACAAAAACTCTCTTGTCTTCTCTCCCTCTCATCCGTCCGACGATCGGCCTCCCCTTGGCCTTTTGTCGCACCACCACGCCACCACCGTATCGGTGGCTGGTGGTGCCCCAAATCAAACCTTTTGGTCCTTTCTCGAACCCCTTTTGAAACCCCAAAAACCCAAGGGAAAAAATCCCCTTTTTTCGGCTCTCGATCTAGTTTCGACGACGGGTACGAAGCCCCGACGACGCGCTCCGAGAATTAGGTATGACCCCTTCGCTTTTTATTCGTTTTGTTGTTGATTTTTTTTTAGATTTTGAAATTAGTACGAGAGAAAATATGAAAAGCCAAAACGGTATTAAACCAAAGAAAATAAACAGAGAAGGACTGAAAGACAACCTCGCACTTTTTTTACTTTTCGTAGCAGTTTCTTTTATTTTCGCTACTGGTCTCTACTTTTTGAACCCCTATTACATCGGTTTCTCCTAGCTCTATAGCCAAATACACAAGCTTTTATTACTATTTGTTCCATGCTCCTTGGTTTCTGTTGCTCCTGCATTTGGTGCCGTTTGCAGGTGATGGGCGAGGCGGTGGTGGAGACGGGGGTCGAGGTGCACGGGGCGTGCGAGATCGAGGTGCGCGTGACTCGGGAAACGACGTGCGCGTGGAGTAGACGCGCGTGGGGGATACGCGCTGATCTGAAACGGCGCGGGTGGCGTAGACGTGCGCGTACAGAAAATGCGCGGATCTGAAGCGGTGCGCATGGTGTCTGCCGCGGGAGCGCACGTGGGGTCCACACGGGAGGCCAAAGGCCGGCGGCGCATTAGCTGGGGCAACTAGGGGCTAGGGTTCTGACAATTTTAAGGTTTTGTGGAATTTCGGGCCACCAGAAATTGGGTTAGGTTGTTTGAAGTTTGTTAGTTAATTCGAGTCTCGCTATTTGGTTTAGATTTGGGTGTATTTAATGGACTGATATTACTGGGACTGTTTAATGGCTTATTTTGTTTGGCTTTGTTTGGGTTTTATTCCTCTACTGGGCCTTGGTTCTAATAACGGGCCGGGCAAAAAATTGGGTACTACACACATCATGATCTATCAACACAAGTCATGCAAGTTTCCACATTCATGAATGATATCAACATATAAATTATACTTATAACCAACCTTAGCAAACTTTCATGGCCATATACAAAATGAAATCATTAACCATTGTAAGCCAACACATTTGGCCCCTTTAACAATGACACATATAACAAAATGACCAAGTCCCTATACATGCCATACATTCAAAATGCCTCGATCATCAAATACCTAAAAGTAAGAGTTTGATAGTGTGATCCGAATCTCCGACGATCTCCGATTCCGAGTTGACTTGGCGACATTATAAAACCATGGAAAATAAATGGACTAAGCTATATAGCTTAGTAAGTTCATATGTAAGGAATAAGCAATCTTACCATGCACATAACATTCAAATAACATAACATAATTAAATGTAAACCTACCATAGTTTCATAATCACAACCTATTCCATCACAAAACATACATCATATTCATCATTTCACACATTTAATAAGCATAAGCTTTACGTGCATACTTGAGCCATCTCGAAATGAATGTACACATACTTTCATCTCTGACATACCCGTGAACCACTCGGAATAATAATGTCGGATACTCGGGAAGATTTACACACTAAGTGCCACATATGTAGCCAAAGCTACCTAAGTCTCATATCACATAATCGCTCACTCTCGAGCTATCAACAGGCTTGCTCACACAAGATGTCAGTCAAGACGTAGCTACATGGTGCTGCTCACACAAGCTGTCAGGTATCCACAACATATGCAGGTATACTCGGCCACCGGTAGGACGTACGAGACCGGCACCCGTATCACATAATCACATAACACATAATGACCATAGTGACATGTCACTTGTATCCTAACATATTCCTAAGGTTCAAACGAGATTTCTTACTTGTCAATCCGTCTTCGGACTTGTTTATAGGATTATACTCACTCACAAAATCAAACACACAATTCATGCAATATTAAAGCATTTAAATACAATTATTATAAAGCTTATTTTTAACATACAAACTTACCTTGGTACAAAATGGATAATTGTTCGATTTAGTCCACAATCTTGTTCTTTTCCCTATCTAGGTTAGAACCTCGTCTTTCTTGATCTATAATATCAAATTTAGCTTATTTAATTATCACATTATTCAATTTAATCTCAAAAACACCTTATGGTAAAAATTATATTTTTTTCCTTAACTTTTCAACTTTTTACATTTTAATCCTTATGCTCGTAAAATGATTTTCATTCAATTTCATCACACCCAAGCCTAGCCGAACCTATTTCTTGCTCATAACAGCCCACATTTTTCATTTATTTACATTTTTACACATATTTTACATCTTTTACAAATAGGTCCCTATTTGACATTTTCATTAAAAATCAGTTTGTAAATGTTGTTTATCTAACACCAAACATTCATTTTCTACCATTAGACATCAAAATACACAAATATCTAACATGGGTAAAATTTTAGACTTTGATTTTATTTCAAGTTAGTCCTTGAAATTGCTAGATTAGGTTACACCGATCTCAAAAATGTAAAAATCATTAAAAACGGGACAAGAACGTACTTACAATCGAGCTTTTGGAAGATGGAAAAACCCTAGCTATGGACTCCTCTTGTGAAATTCGGCCATGGGGATGAAATTGGAAAGATGGACATCTTTTTATTAGTTATTTTGGCTTTATTTACCTAATGACCAAAATGTCCTTAATGCATAACTTTGAAATTTCACCTAACCATGTCCACTTTTGTCCATACTAAAGTATAATGGTCTAATTACCATTTAAGGAACTCTAATTTAAGATTTCATAGCAATTAGACACCTTTAGCTTCTAGAACACACATTTTGCACCTTTTACAATTTAGTCTTTTTAACTAAATTGAGTGCCCAAACATCAAAATTTTCGAATGAAATTTTCACGAAATCATTCCATAAAACTATAGACCATAAAATATAATAAAAATAAATATTATTGTGTTGGATTTGTGGTCCCGAAACCATTGTTCCGACTAGACCCAAAATCGGGCTGTTAGACCTAAATCTTGAGTAAGTGACAAATCATAAGTGTATATGTAACAGTCCGGTTTATACCCTAGTCGAAACAGTGGTTTCGAGACCACAAATCCGAGTCCGTATAATATTTTAACATTATTTCCTGTGTCATTGATGAGTGTTTAAGCATGTGCTAAATTTCCGTAAGTTAATTTGACTGTCTGTGTGTTTAATTTGACAAAAAGGACTGAATTGCATTAAATGTGAAATTTACATGTTTTGTAAAAGGGTGCTTATTTGTTATGTCATTATAAGTATGGAGGATTATTATGGCAAATTAGCCATTTCTATGGTAACTGGACGGCAATATATATAAACATTATGCTTTTATTTGTTATTTTATAAGTTAAATTTATATTATACTATTTTATAAGTTATATTATTATAATAAAAGAAACATGAGTTAGTGGCTTCATTATTTTTTTTATCTTCTTGCCGAAAATTTCAAAGAAAAAAAGAAAGAATTTAAGCTTGTTAAGGTTCGGCCATTTGAGGGTTTAAATTCAAGGTTAGTTTTTTATCCGTTTTCGATAATTTCTACGTTTTTGTAATCGTTGCTTTGAGAGCTATCAAACCCATGTCTCAGTTTGATGAATTGATAATGTTTGTGTGAGATGCCATTGTTGATATGTTTAGTTTTGTGATGTTTTATGTTGTTAAATGAAAGATTTAAGCTTGATGAACATGTTTTGTTCTTGAAGTTTTGATGAATTTAGCTAAATAGGGCTAAATTGTTAAAATGGCAAATTGAGGGACTAAATTGTGAATTTGATGTTAAATGTGGGCTTGTATGTGATGTATATATATTCGGCTAAGTATGTGTATGTGTGGACTTTTTGAATTTGATGTTCTGAGAAAAATGGACTAAATTGATAAAATGTGCAAATATGAGGGTTAATTTGCAAATAGCCCTAAATGTGTGTCCATGGATTGAATTGTATGAATTAGTGAATAAAAGGGTTAATTTTGAATATGTTTAGATTAAGAACTGAGGAAAACAGACATAGATCGCGGGAAAGCGAAAATAATCGAGTAGCCGTTTCCTTTTCAATAAAATGAATCCGAGGTAAGTCACTATGCAAATAAATGTATATGTCTGCAATTGTAATTATTCATATGACTAGTGATGATAATGAATGTCTATGAGAGGTTGTGCGTATGAATTTTGAGATAAGTTCGATATAGTGATTAAGTCCAAGAAGCCCCGTACGAACCTAGGAATAGATAGGATTGGCTAAGTTACGACATAGATATCTGTTCTATATTTATCATGTAAGACCACGTCTGGGACGTTGGCATTGATTTGAGACTCGTGTAAGAACCTGTCTGGGACAGTGGCATCGATATATGATTCGTGCAAGACCACGTCTGGGACATTGGCATCAATAAGAGTTTTACGTGTAAGACCATGTCTGGGACATCGGCATCATTTTGATTCGTGCAAGACTAGGCATCGTTTTGATTCATGTAAGACCTTGTCTGGCACAGTGGCATCGATATCTGAGTGCATATAAGTCCTCGTCTAGGACGTTGGCATTGTACTACTATTCCGAGTTTTTTGAGTATCCTACTAGATTCCTTATGATTCAACGGGCAAGTCTGAGATCCGAATGGCTTAGTAAATAGAGAATTTGTTTCAGGTACGTTGATTTTATACACCAAGTGTGTATATAAGGTAAGTGACTATGTGATCTACTATGATGATTTGAATGATGGTTTAAATATATGTTACATGAAAGCATACATAGAAAAACTATGTGTATATGATTCTTGAATTGATAAATGTGGCAAATTCGGCCAAGGATATGAACCAAAGTATAAATGTGAGAAATTTGCTTTGTAAAAGAAATGTGCCAATGTGGTTATATGCTTGCATGCTTTACATACCAAGTTTGTTTGTATAATGACTTACTAAGCTTTTGGAAAGCTTACTCTGTGTGTGTATTTTTTCTGTTTTATAGGTTGTTAAAGCTACTGAAGGCTCGGGACCGTCAAGGATCGTCATCACACTACTAAAATTATTTTGGTACACTTTGAAAATGTATATGGCTAGATATGGCATGTGTAGGCTAGTCCTTGATATGAGTTATTATGTGAACTTAGCCATGTGATTTGGCTAGTTATGTTTTGGTAATATGCTTAAATGAATGTGATGTGTGAAACTGTTTTGGGTATGATTAGTTGCTATATGAAATGGTTATGATATGATAAGTATATAGATGAATGGTGCTTGGGCATATTTGAAGTTTAGTCATGCAAATTGGTATGTTTGGTATTGGTATTGAATGTATAGATTGAATGGATATTTACTATGTTTTTGGCTACCATTTATGCATGATTTGTGATGGATAACATTAGTCGTAAGTATGACCCAAGTGACTGGCAATTTGGCCTTGTAAATGACCTATATTGTCACACGGTCGAGGCGCACGGGCGTGCCTAAAGACTGTGGGTGAATAGCAGGATGTAGCTTAGTAGCACACAGCCTTGACACGGGGGTGTCAGCTAGCCGTGGTGTACAAGTCAGTAGCTAGCTAAGAGTACACGACCATGGCACACGGGCGTGCTTGGTGGCCGTGGTGGGGAAGTCAGTATATGGCCTATAGCACACGGCCATGGAACACAGGCGTGTCTAGTGACCGTGTGAGGCCACGGGGAGGACACACGGGGGTGTCTAGTAGCCGTGGAGGGCACACGGTTTCCTTCCACGGGCGTGTATCCCCTGTAGTTTAGAAAAGTTTTAAATTTTCCATGGAATTTGTAGGTGTTTTGGTTGAGTCCCTACTTGATTTATAAGCATGGTTAAGGTCTTGTTCACCGTTTTAAGGGACACTATGCTTGAGAATGATGAATGAATGTCTGAATTGCTATTAATGCCTTCCGATCTGTTCAGTAACGCTCTTAACCCTAATCTGGCGACGGATTTGGGATAGGGGTGTTACAGTATAACTCATGTACTTTGATGTAATGAAAACCTGAGGTCTCATAGTACTAGGCTGAAAGTTGGTATGTTGGGCACATGAGTTTTGTATGAAATGGAATCACTTACAATAGTGGAATTCATAGCTTAAATAAAGAGTAAATGATATTCTCTCATTGGTATTGTGTGGATTATGGAAATGGAATCTTGCTAGGGTCATTTGTCTGGGACAAATGGTTTTTATCATTACTAGCATGAGTAATGATCATTTTTATTGCAAAATATATAATGGTGACCATGAGATAAATTGGATTGAACTAGGTGAACGGATTTAACCTAAAGAGGTCATGGATATCCTATAGGGGTAAGATACACATGAAAGGTAATTGGACTAAAGCTTGAAATTGATAGCTATCATAATGGTATATAATAGGAAGTTTAGTCATGGTATGTTAAGAGAATGACTCTATGACTAAATGATTATAGATGAAGAGTTGAAAATTAATTACAAATTATTGAAGCCCTAATTGTACATGTCCAACCAGTCCCTTTTCTAGCTCAACACAACTCTTTAAAAGATTGTGTTTAACATGAAAATTTGTATGGAACCATAAATGATTGAACAATGATAAATATATTTCATGAATTACTGTCCATAGTAAATTCAATTTCTTGAGAATACAAAGTATTGTTGCAACACTAGCTTGACTGAGGTCGAACATTGCAAGTTAGAGGGGTAGGTTGCGACACCCAAGGCTATGGGTCGCGACACTGAGCTCTAACCCTTCCTTCCCTACATTTGCCTTTTCCATTGAGCCCTACAAAAACCTTAGTGTAACACTCCTTACTCGTATTCAATACCGAAACTAGGCACGAGGCATTACTAAACTTAACTTACTTAAACATACATCATCGGGCCATAAAATTTCGTTCCAACTTAAAAAATTTCATTTGTATTCATAACATCCTTATTAAGGGTCTACGAGACCATAAACATACATTTGGAGTGATTCGGGACCAAACCAGAAACTTTTGCTTATTAGAAATTTTTTGCTTAAACAGGGCCACATGCCCGTGTGAAACGGAACTCGCCCATGTGGGCAGGCCATGTGGTCACACACGCTCATGTTCCCAGCCCGTGTGGAATTTATTTTTCATTTCGAACCTACAGGGGTTTTCACACGGTCGGACACACGCCCGTGTCTGTGGCCCATGTCCCTCACACGGCCTATACACTCCCGTGTCCTTACCTGTATGTGAAAAACCTGGGTATTATGTTTATAATGTCAACAAACACTTAAGGGGCACATGGCCTAGTCACACGCCCATGTGTTGGCCCGTGTGACGAATTGAATTTTTGCAAATTTGATGCACGGGACACACGGCTTATCAACACACCCATGGGGCTGACCGTGTGTCACACACGGCCTAGACACATGCCTGTGTGTCTACCCGTGTGGACAATTATAGGGCTATTTTCCAAGCTAATTGCCACCCTGAAACATAAACACACATATACCACCATAAGCAACACAAAACATGGCAATAATACACTATGAAGAGTCATTAAATCATCATTCATACACTTCACATTTTACTCCATCATTTGTATGAACTTTCACTTCATAAAACTCATCATCGACATTGGATTTATGAAACTTAACAACTATTGACCAATTCCAAATGGCCATTTACAAAATGAATGAGTAACCTTAATAGCCAACACTTAGGCTAACAAATATGACATAACACAAAATGACCAAGTTCCTATACATGCCATACCCAAAATAAATCAACTTTACTATACCAAAAGAATGATTGATAGTGTGACCCGAGCTCCGACATTCTACGATCCCTGAGCTAGCTTGGCGATACTACAAGGAAAAGGGAAAAGAGAGGGGTAAGCATATAGTTTCGTAAGTTTGCATGAATTAAAATAGCAACATAGGGCTGATAATAAAAATCCATTCATCTCATTGGACAATAACAATACAATTTCTCAAGTACTTTGACATACTTACTCATACTTACTCTTACCCATCACATATCACATTACAATTTTCATAACTCGTATTTTACTCATGGTACCTGTATCACTTCAGCATATAATTTAGCACTTATGCTAACTTGAACATAAACTTAAGTCATAATCATCCTTAACTTAAATGGAACTCTTTGTCATCCTTGTATAACTTAGCTCCTTATCATCTTTACATACTTAGCTCTTTTGCCCGTTGAACTACTCAGAATATCGGAGGATACTCAATCTCATTATACATGTATCATGATGCCAATGCCATATCCCAGATATGGTCTTACATGGGATCACCTCTTGATGCTGAAGCCATATCCCAGATATGGTCTTACACGGGATCTCTTATCTCAATGTCGATGCCATGTCCTAGACATGGTCTTATACGAAATTGTACATAGATGTCGATGCCATGTCCTTGACATGGTATTACACGAGATAATCCTTTGGTGCCGAGGCCATGTCCCAGACATGGTCTTAAAGGAGACCTTCCTTATTCGATGCCGATGCCATGTCCTAGACATGGTCTTATACAGGATCTACATTCGGTGCCGATGCCATGTCCCAGACATGGTCTTATACGAGACCTACATTCAGTGTCGATGCCATGTCCCAAACATTGTCTTATACGAGACCTTCCTTATATCATGTCGTGACATAGGTATCATCGTTATTCCGAATCTTCAACCGGGACTTCAACTTAGCATATTCTCATCATTCTTATCGAGGCATCATTAGTCAATTTTCATAAAAATGATATTCTTTGTTATAATATCAAGCAATCTAAAATATAAAAACACTATTAAGCTTTAATTTCACGCAAACTTACCTCGGTACTCAAAATAGGTGTAGATATTCGATTTAGTCCACGACTTTGTTCTTGCTTCAGTTTCGATCTGGGCTTCATGTTTCTTGATCTATAATAAAAATTTCACTTGTTTAATACTCACATTGACTAAATGGACTCATGAATCATACTTTGGAAAAATTACGATTTTGCCCTTAAACTTTCACATAATTACTCTTTTGCCCCTAAGCTCGTAAAATGATTTTTATTCAACTTTCTTGTATTTTAACCCTAGCTGAATTATTTTTTTAACTTCAACAGCCCCCAATTTCCACTATTTCATTCATGTATGATAATTTTTATAACTTTTACAATTTGGTCCTTTTATGCATTTTTCATGAATATCACTTAGAAAAAATGTTTATCATACATGAAACTTTCATATTCTTCCATAAATCATCAAAATACATGTATGTCATACATGGGTAAATTTTTTAACATAAACCCTAGCTCACAATATAGCTAGAAATAGCTAAATCAAGCTACGAGGATCTAAAAAATACGAAGAACATTAAAAACGGGGCTAGGAGGTACTTACAATCAAGCTTGAAATTTGAAGAAACCATAGCTATGGAGTCCTTGTAATTTTCGGCCAAGCTTAGAGAAGATGGACACCATTTTTGACTTATTTTCCCCTTCTTAATTCATTAATTAACCAAATGACTAAAATGCCCTTAAGTCCCTTTCTTCATTTTGTTTCTTCCAATGTCCATTTTTGTCCATCTTGACATTTAATGGTCTAATTTCTAAATAAGGGCATCTAGTAATTTTTATAATTCTATTTCATACTTAAATATTCTAGAATCTCATATTTTCTAATCTTTGTAATTTAGTCCTAATGGACAAATTGATCACTAATTAATAAAATTTCCTCATGAAATTTTCACACAATCATGCAAACACATCATAAGCCTCATAGAAATGATATAGTTATTTAAAACTAAAAAGAAAACATGCTAGAAAATACACTTAAACTAAATATTAATACTAATGCAAAAAAAAAAGAGAATAAAAATGACTCTAATGATTTCTCGAAAACAACCAGATTACAGGTGAAAAGAGCTTAACTTTTCATATCAAATTACGACGTATCACATCCCTATAGGAAGTTCAAGATTAATCACTAGGTTTTACATGGGTAACTTTAACTTGACTTTTTGAGACCTTTCAACCACTTTTTTGGATAATTATTTCGCCCATATCGTAGATCTAAGAGTCCTTGAAAGAGTTTTTAAATCACCTAATTTCGAGGCCTGTATCCCGAGATGTGACCATTTTCATAAAGGAATGCAGTTTCCTATCGGCAATTCAAGTTCAATCACAAATCAACTTCTCCAACTTGTCAAAGTGAATTGAAACACATTCAGATGCTAGATTATCAATGTGCTATTGTTCTTAACTATTCGAGTTCATCCTATATGAACGAAAATTTTTAAATTTTTTATATGTAACCCCACCTCAAATTTTAACAGTTTATATAGATGAGGATTCAATCATATTTATATATTTGGCATGAATGTTGCTAGAAGTAGGTTTTAATTTTACAAAGCATGCTATAATTTGTTTTAAATGATGATGGTGAATGTATATTGGCATATTGAGTATATTTTGGTGATTGAATTGTGTAATATGTTGGTGTTAGAATTGAGTGACCCGGATCTTTATTTAAATAAAATACAATGGTAAAATAAAATAAAAGTAAAATACATATAGAACTACACTTGTATGATAAGGTTTATGATCCTTTGACCTTGTATGGTAAGATGAAGCATCTTGTGGTTAAACCCAACTCTCAAGGAGAGGGTCTCATTGTTCGTGGGAGACAAGATTAAAATGCTGATGATGATCATGGAATGGCACATAAGCAGAATCCTCACGATAAATCTAAAAGGTGGATCGAAGTCTTCAAACAGAGGCAAACCTTGTAACTTCTGCAAGAAGAAAGGACACAATAAATCTGAGTGCTATAAGGTGCAGAACAAGATCAAAAGGGACGCTACGAATCAAAAGGGAAAACAATTAGAAAAATCTGGTGAAGCTGATGTTGTGGAAGACTATAGCGATGGTGAACTTCTTGTCGCTTCTGTCAACAATTCTAAAGTGAGCGAGGAGTGGATCCTTGATTCGGGCTGCACCTTTCACATAGGTCCCAGTCGGGATTAGTTTATAACTTACGAAATAGTGTTTGAAGCTATTGTTTTGATAGGATAGGAAATAATGCTTCGTGTAAAATTGCATGAGTTGGAACGATTAAAGTTGAGATGTTTGACAGAGTTGTTAGAACACTTAGTGACATGCGACATGTTCTAGAATTGAAGAGAAATTTAATTTCGTTGAGTACTCTTGATTCAAAAGGGTACAAATACATAGCTAAAAGTGGGGTTTTGAAGATTTCCAAAAGTTCCCTCGTTGTGATGAAAGGGTAGAGAAAGACTGCCAAGTTATATATTTTGTAGGGTTCTACTGTTACTAGTGATGCAGTTGTCGCTTCCTCTTCCTTGTCAGATGATGATATTACTAAAATTTGGCATATGCGCCTAGAGCATATGAGTGAGAATGGCATGGCAGAATTGAGCAAAAGAAGGCTTCTTGATGGGTAAGGAATTTGCAAACTAAAGTTCTATGATCACTGCATTTTTGGGAAACAAAAGAGAGTTCGATTCACCAGAGGAATCCATAACACGAAGGGAACGTTGGAGTATATTCATTCTAATATGTGGGGCCCATTCAAAGTGCCTTCGAGAAGTGGACCTAATTATACGCTAACTTTTATTAATGATTTTTTCAGAAAAGTTTAGGCGTTCTTTCTGAAATAGAAAAGCAATGTGTTTTTCACATTTAAGTCTTGGAAAATATGATTGAAAAGTAGACGGGAAAACAAATAAAACCCCTCCAGACAGACAATGGCTTAGAGTTCTGTTCTAATGAGTTTAATGAACTATGCAAGTAAGAAGGGATCGTGAGACACTTGACAGTTCTCATACTCTACAACAAAACAATATTGCAGAAGAAATGAACAAAATGATCATGGAGAAAGTTCGATGTATGTTGTCGAATGCTAACTTACTGAAGTCATTTTGGGCCGAAGCAACCTCTACTGTATGTTTTTTTAATCAACCAATCTCCATCCATTGCCATTGAGAAAAAGACTCCACAAGAGGTATGGTCTAGAAATCATACTGATATTCTGATTTAAAGATCTTTGGGTGTCCTGCATATGCTCATGTTGATAATGGAAAATTGGAACCGAGATCCATTAAATATGTTTTTCTTGGTTATAAAGCTGGTGTAAAAAGGTATAAGTTATGGTGTCCTGACAATAGAAAACTTGTGATTAGAAGAGTTGTTGTTTTTTATGAAACTTGTAACAACCTGTTTTTAGTGGAATCAAAACAGTGGTTTCGGGACCACAAATTCGAGTCAGAAAAAAATTTATTTTCATATTATTACATGGTTTGCATTATGATAGGAATGTTATATGAAAATTTTGATAAGAAAATTTTATTGATTACATGCTTAATTACGGAAAGGACCAAATTGCATAAAATGAAAAAGTTGAGTTCTAGTAGCTATAAGTATCAAATAGCTATGGAATTCAAAACTTGAGGTCCTTAAATGGTAAATAGACCATTAAGAAAAGTTAGTATATATTTATGATGAGTCATCCATGGAAATTTAAGAAAAGAAAAGGATGAAATTGGAAAGAAAAAGATGATAGGAAGATAAATAATAAAGGAAAAGAAAAATATCATTATATATCATCTTCCCCAAATAGTTTCTATGGAAACTCTAGGAAAGAGAAAAACATTCAAGCAAACTTTCATGGCTTAATTGGGTGAGTATTTTTGTCCAGTTTTTAGTAATTTTTATATTTCTGAGTTCGTAATAGCTTAATTTATATATTTTGAGGATTAATTTGTAAAGATATCAAAGTATAGAAATTTTTCCATGGATGAATATGCTGAAATTTTGAAATTTATGGTAGAAAATGAAAATTTGTTGATAGATAAACAACTTTTACAAAGAGAATTTTGATGAAATTATGATTTAGGGACTAAATTGAAAAATTGTAAAACCCATGGAAAAACTCTGATTTTTGGTGAAATTCATGGACTGTTATTAAGACATGTAAAAATCAGTTAGGCTTGGAATAAGGATTAAATTGCATGAATTTTATTTTCCGAGCCTAGGGACAAAATTGTCATTTATGAAAAGTATAGGGCAAAATGTTAATTTTGCCTAGAAAGTGAATTGAGTTCAATTGAGTATGAAATGGATTAAATTTATGTTAAATTCATTTCTATAGATCCGAAAAGATCAAGTAAAGAGTTAGATCGAGGAAAAGAAAAAGTGACAGATTAGTAGATTATCATATACGAACAAGTGTCGAGGTAAGTTAGTGTAACTAAATTGTGTTTATTTTTATGATTGAATTGAGTGTGGTATGTATTTTTGTGAATTATATAAATGTTATAAATTTATCACATGTCCGATAATGTCCGAAAAATGTTAAGTTCCGTTTGAATAATGAAATTTGATGGATAAATGATTTCCCATATTGAATGTGGTCCTGCATATGTTGCGGGCAGAATATAGCTTAGACAGGCAATCTATTGTAAGCCCTCTTAAGCGTCCTATTATATAGTTCTTGCGAGGATCCTAATCGGTAGTGATCCTGCATGTGTTGCGCACTACCGCAGCTCATTGTGAGTGTCCTGTTACACGATTTGATCAGTTGTGGTCTAGCATTTATTGTGGACACAAATATAGCTCTTCGTGAGCATCCTGATATAAGCTCTTATGAGCTTCCTGATATTGCTCTCTTGAACTCCTTGTTATGCTATCCGGAGCTCCCTGTTAATAACTCTTTGGAGTTATCTGTTAAGATCAATGAGTTTCTTGTTCTAAACTCTTATGAGTTTCCTGTTTAGCCCGGATAAGCATCTTGTTACATGGCTCATCTAAGCATCCTGTTATACGGCTCGAGAGTGTGTTTCCTAATTATGTACCCTAAAGGGTACCCCTGTATTGATGGATTACTGATTTGTATACCTCGAGTATACTACTTGGGTATCCATCGATATTTCAATGATTCAATGGATAAAACTCCTAATGAAAGAAAATATGAGCTAAATATGAGTTATCTCTCAGATACCCTAAATACCTGGAAATTTTTATATGATGAGCTCATATCTGTTTCCTTGATATTTATGAAATTATAAGACTAACTTGTTTGATGAGAACTTGTGCTTAGGCATTTGGCTAAAATGTTTTGGGATGCATGTTATATATTTATATATATATATTTATACGAGCATGATTGGTAAGTTAAATTCTTGTTATACGAACTTACAAAGCATTGAATGCTTACTCTATTTAATTTTCCTCTGTTTTATAGTGCTCGGAAGCTCGCTAGGGTTGGAAATCGGTCGGAGCATCATCACACTATCCTTCATCCTGTTTTTGTACAAGTACAAACTTATTTTAGTATAATGACTTGTATAAGCTAAGTTAGGTAGAATGATGAAATGTTTGGTTGTAACTAGCCATTCCAATGGCTAGTGGAAAGTATATTTTGATGTAATTATATAAGGTCATATCATGCTTGATGTGTGTTGGAATGGCTAAAAGATAAAAGATATATATAAAGCAAATGATGTGTAACAGTCCGGTTTAGACCCTAGTAGGAATAGTGGTTTTGGAACCATAAAACCGAGTCAAAAAAATATTTTAATATTATTTTCTCTGCTTATAGTATGTGAAATTGACATGTGTGAAATTTCCGTGCTTTAATTTATCCGTTTGTGTGTTTAATTTGCAAAAAGGACTAAATTGCAGAAAATGTAAAAGTTGTATGCTATTTGTTAATATGCTATATTTCTATGGCTTATTATCTATGAAGTCCTTATTTTACAAATGAACCATTGATATGGTTAATGGACAATAATGACCATCCACTAATAGTTTATATATGTTTTAAATCAAGGATAAATTTGGAAATTGATTATTTATGTTATTATAATTATAGTAAAAACAATTAGATGGCCATATTATCATCATCTTTTTACCAAAATAAGAAAAGAAAAATAGGGTTTTAAAGCTTTTGTATATTCGACCATTATCTAATCTTAATCAAGGTATGTTATTGTTTCCATTTTTGATAATTTCTACGTTTTTGTGATCGTTGCTAAGTGATCTATCAAGACCATGTTTTAATTTCTGAATTTGATGAAGATTTCAAGTTATGCCATTGATGATTATATGAGTTTAGTGATGTTAGTTGATGGATTATGGAAGCTTGATATGAGATTAATATGTTTTGTCTTTGAATTTTTGATGAATTTGACTATTTTGGGCTAAATTGTGAAAATGAGAAACTGAGGGACTAAAATGTGAACTAAATGAAATATGTGGGCTTATATGGACTAATAGAATATTCGGCCAAGCATGTGTATAAAGAAATTTTATGTGTTTTGTGATTTTGTGAAATAAGGACAAAAGTTTCAAAATGTGAAAATGTAAGGGCTAATTTGTAAAATGCCCTAAATATGTGTTTATGGATTAAATTGAATGATTTGGTGAATGAATGAGTTAAATTTGAATGTGAATAGATCAAGAACAAAAAAAATGAAATTAAATCGGGGAAAGTCAAAAGTGGTTGAGTAGTCGTTTTCATCCGTTCATATCTATACGAGGTAAGTCGATATACAAATAAATGTTTTTAGATTGAGTTAATATTTCTTATATGTGAACGAATTGTGTTATATGATTATTTGAGCTGAATATATGAAATTCGGCAAGGCTCCGATAATGTGACAATATCCGAAAAGTCCCGTACGAACCTTAGGAAGTAGTTAGGATACATATGTCATGACATAGGGTTTCGATATGTGTTATCGTGTAAGACCACGTTTGGGACGTTGGCATCGATTCGAGTTATACATGTAAGACCATGTCTAGGACATCGGCATTGTATTTGATTCGTGTAAGACCCTGTCTGGGATAGTGGCATCGATATGTGATTACATGTAAGACAACGTTTGGGACGTTGGCATTGTACGAGCTTTATGAGCTATCCAAATATCCTATTTGATTTCGAACGGTTCAACGGGCACTCCGAAAAATGAATGACTATGTGAAATGTGTATTCGATGCAGGTACGTTTGAAATGTATGCAAAGTACAAGTATGAAAAGTAAGTATATGTGAAAAATGTGGAATTGAGATACATGTATTAGAGCAATGAAATAAATTGTGCTATGATCAAATGAACTACATGGTTATGTGGTATGTGTGTAAGCAAATGGTTAGGAACAAATGAGCCAAAGGAGAAATATGATTTTGCTATTGGGTTATGCTATTATAACATACCTTACCCATATCCTACGCCGGAACGGGGCATGAGGCATTACCGGACTTAACTCACTTGGTAATACAACTTTAGTCTATAAAATTTCAGTCCAACTTAAAATATCTCTTTCACCATCAAAACATCCTCATTAAGGACCTACGAGACCTTAAACATGTATATGGAGGGTTTCAGAACCCAATCGAAAACTTTTATGTACTTAAATTTTTTTACCTAAACAGGGGCCACATGCCCGAGTGAAATGGGACACGCCCGTGTGGGCAGGCCGTGTGGTCACACACGCCTATGTCCCTAACCCGTGTGGGATTTATTTTCATTTCGACTCCACATAGCTTAGACACGCCTGTGTCCTCGCCTGTGTGTAAAAACCGAAGTATTCTGTTTGTGACGTCAGCAACCTCATATGAGACACACGGCTTAGGTACACGCCCGTGTGGCTAGCCCGTGGTCGACACTGACTTGCAACACTAGCATGCAGGGGACACACTGCCTGGTTACACACCCATTGGACTAACCGTGTGTCATACACGGCCTAGACACACGCCCATGTGCCTACCCGTGTGGACAAGAACAAGGCTGTTTGCCAAGCTCTTTTCACCACCCTAGTTCACACAACATAATTCCATTCAGCAAATTACTAAGAAACTCAGATTTCCAACATACACTTCTATGAATAACTTCATCTTTTCATAAATTAGTAATAATGAGCCATCAACTATGGCTATATACAAAAGAGTTCATCTTTAAAGGAGCCAACACACTCTTGGCCAAAATAACAAAATAATTCACCTAGTCTAGCCCCTATACATTCCATACTCAAAACACTAAGTCTAGATATATTGAGATGAGCTGATAGTGTAGGTGATCTTCCAATTATCTCGTATCCCCACTTGGCTCTTTGACACTATAAAACAAGGGAAAAGAAAAGGAGTAAGCTTTAAGCTTAGTAAGTTCAAATGTAAATAATAAACACCATAATATGTGCTAATTAATAAATAGCATTACATACTAAGCAAGAACAATCCACATTCCATGATCTTGCTTACTCAATTCATCTCTTACCACATTTCAACCATATCACAAGCCAAATGCCCACATTATTTAACATAGATCCCTGCACTTACCACCACATGATCACATGAGACAACACTTAACAATTTCACAATAAGCCATTCCTAGTAATACCAAAAACTCGTTGGTTACGCACTTAGCCCACCATTAATCTTTAACAGGGTGGTATCGCACATAGCCCACCATCGAGAATATTTATGGTGGTATCGCACATACCCCATCAAATGATATTATAAATGATGGTATCGCACATAGCCCACCAACAAGAATTATTAAGGTGGTATTGCACATAGCCCACCAACAAAAATTATTAAGGTGGTATCGCACATAGCCCACCATTATTTACTACGGGTAATATTCCACACTTACATATCTATTTCAACGTTCATACGGAAATTATTCATTATCTACCAAATTCAATCCACTTGAATCATATATGTTCTCAATCATACAATGCACCAATAAGTAACAACATGTGTATTTAAGATGCATCGTTTACACATAAACTTACCTCGGTGCAAAATGTGTTAAGTTGAGGTTTAATCCGAAACCTTGCCTTTTCCCCGGTCAAGGTTAATTTCGCGCTCTTCTTGATCTTTAATAACAAAATCCACTCATTCAATCATTTTATAATTATAATACATCATAATCTCTACTTAGGCAAAAATGACCATTTTGCCCTTGTACTATGGCAAAATTACAATTTTGCCCCTAGGCTCGTAAATCATTTTTCATCACATTTTCTCATTAAACAAGCCTAGATAAACATTTATTCCTCTTACAACTACTCACAAATCCAACTATTTTATGCATATATTACTAAATCATAACATTTACAACTTGGTCCCATTTAGGTGTTTTCATGATAACAACTTTCACAAAAGTTGTTTCTCATCTCATTAACATTCATTTTCTTCCATAAAAACTCAGAAAAAAAACATAAAAACTCTCATGTCAAGTCCCTAAACTTTCAACCATATTACAAATTAGTCCCCTCATTAGCTAGCTTAAGCTTTGGGGGTCCCAAAAATACAAAAATAATCAAGAAAGACCTCTAAAATCACTTACTTGCCAGGAGATAGCTTGGATGAAAGTTTGAACTCCAAAAACCTCTATTTTCTCTTCAATTTTTTGTGAAAGAAGAAGGGTGAATAGTGAAAGATAATATCTTCTCTTATTATCTTATTTTATTCATCTTTCATCACCTAATTTCACCAAATTTTGACCAAAAATTTAATACCCTTGTCTCCTTGTCTCTATGGCCGGCCAACACACCTATAATGGTCTAATTGCATTTTAAGGACCTTCAATTTAATATTCCATGGCTATTAGACACCTCTACCTTGAAAAATAGAACTTTCACACTTTATGTGATTCAGTCCTTTTTCACAATTAAGCATGCAATCATTAAAATTAAAGCACCAAAATTTTTATATAGCCATATATTAATGCCATAACACATAAAATAATATAAAAATAATTTTCCTCAACCTCGTATTAGCGGTCTCAAAACCACTGTTCCGACTAGCCCCAAAATTGGGTTGTTACAGCTATAGTTTATGAGAATGAAATGGTTTATAATTGTTCTACATAATAAGTTTATTTGTATATGGCTTACTAAGCTTTTGAAAGCTTACTTTGTGTGTGTTTGCATTGTTTTATAGATTATTGAAGCTACTGAAAGCTCGGGGATCGTCGAGGATCATCACCACACTATCAAACTATCTTTTGGTACTTTTTGAAAATATATATATATAGAAGTATGGCATGTATAGGCTAGAAGTGTTAAGATATGTTTTGGAACATGTATATATATATATATAGCCATGTGATATGGCTTGTTAATAAATGTGAATATGGGTTAATTTGGCTTATGATATGTGATGCATAAGTTATATGTATTAATGTGCTTATGAATGTTATTGTTATGGGATAATTTGTGTATAATTTGGTATGTTTTGGCTGCTCTTGGAACATGAAATGATACTTGTTTGGTGATTGTAGGTTTGACCCTTAATGGGTGGCAATTTGGTCTTACAAATGGCCTATAATTGCCCACACGGTCGAGCACACGGGCGTGTGTCCTGACCGTGTCCTTCACTATCATACTTCAAAGTAAATCAGTGTTGCACATGGGGCAGACACACAGGTGTATGATAGGCCACGTGATTCAATTCAGTATTGCACACGAGTCAGACACACGGACATGTGACAGGCCGTGTGGTACTAGTCAGTTTTGTACGCGGGCCAAGGCACGACCGTGTGAGGCACATGGCCTAGCCACACGGGCATATGCCCAGTTTTGAAAGAAAATTTTTATGAGTACTGCAAAGTTTTGTATACACTCGATTTAGTCCCGAACCCTTTCTAAAACATGTTTAAGGTCTCGTAGACTTTTTAAAGGGACAAAGTGACTATGAATAATAATGTTTTTTTTTTATGTGAGATGTATGTTTGTGAAATGATCCGATATGTCTGGTAATGCCTCATAACCTTAGTCCGGTGACAGATATGGGTTAGGGGTGTTACATTTGATTGGTATCAAAGCTACGGCTTAGTCGATTCTAGGACTAACGTAGCGTGTGAGAGTTTAGCTATACATGCCATATATACGAACTGTGATAGTGTGATGAATCCTGACAGATAAAGTGTGTTTTTCGTATAGTAAATGGATCCCGAACGAGCAGTAGCTGATAATGTTGAAAGTAATGCGCCTACTCCCGCTCAAGGGACAGCGCCATCTGATTCTAGACTGGTTACTAGCGGTGAGGAAGGAGAGGCGAAACGAGCCTTCTTCCAAATGATGAATGAGTGATTCACTCAGTACATTAGAACAAATCCTACTATTTCTCAACCTCCACCCCCATCTAATCCTCCTCAGACTTCTGTTGTACCTCTAGTTATGAATTCGAATCTGTTGAATAAGCCTCTAGTCAATAAAATCCGCAAATATAGGGATGAAGAATTTAGGGCTACTAGTGATGATGATGCTGAGAGAGCTGAGTTTTGGCTCGAGAGTACAATTTGGGTATTTGATAAAATGTCGTGTACCCTTGAAGAATGTGTAAAATGTGTTATTTCTTTGTTGAGAGATGCAGCTTACCAATGGTGGAAAACCTTGATTTATGTTGTTCCGAAAGAACGAATTACTTGGGATTTCTTTCAATCTGAATTCCGGAAGAAATATATTAGTCAGAGATTTATTCATCAAAAGCGAAAAGAGTTTCTTAAATTGAAACAGGGACGTATGTCTGTTACAGAATATGAGCGGGAATTTGTGAGACTAAGTCAATATGCACGAGAATGTGTTTCGACTGAAGCAATAATGTGTAAAAGGTTTGAAGACGGTTTGAATGAAGATATCCATTTATTAGTCAGAATTCTGGAAATAAAAAAATTTGCTGTGCTTGTTGATCGAGCGTGTAAAGCTGAAAAACTCGGGAAAGATAAGAGAAAAGCTGAGTCAGAAGCTAGATATGTGAGAAAGAGATCTTCAAGCAAATCATTTCAATCTGCATCAAAGAAATTCCGAGATAAGTATAATCGTTTAAAGGCTAATGTGGGACATTCGAACAGAGATTGTGCTAGATCACATTCGAGCTTCAAAGCTCCAGCTACTTAGATAGCTAGTGTTGGAAATGTCAGATCTGAGCGACCTGAATGTAGACATTGTGGTAAAAGACATCCGGGTAATTATTGATTGAATGATCGAGCTTGTTTTAAATGTGGACCTTTAGATCATTTTATCCGAGATTGTCCTGAATCTGGTGAACAAGAGATTGTGTAGAATCCGAAATCGGATAACATTTCAGCTAGGGGTAGACCTTCTAGAAACATGAGAAATGTGAGTGGTAGCCTGAGAGCTATGAAAGATACAGTTACGAGATCTGAAGCGAGAGCACCTACCAGAGCTTACGCCATTTGAGCTTGTGAGGAAGCTTCGTCTCTAGACATCATTACGGTACTTTTACTCTTTATGATATTTTTATGATTGCATTGATAGATCTAGGATATACTCATTCATATATATGTATGAACTTGGTATCCAGTAGGACTTTTCCTATAGAGTCTACTGAATTTGTAATTAGAGTATCGAACCCCTTAGGCAAGTGTGTTCTAGTTGACAAAGTGTGTAAGAATTGTCCGTTGATGTTTCGAGATATCTATTTTCTGGCTAATTTGATGTTATTACCTTTTAATGAGTTTGATATAATTCTGAGTATGAACTGGCTAACATTGCGTGATGCTGTTATGAACTACAAACGGAAAACTATTGATTTGAGATGTCAGAATGATGAAATAATACGGATTGAATCTAATGATTTGAATGGACTATCGGCAGTGATATCTTCGATGAAAGCTCTGAGGTATGTGAAAAAGGGTTGTGAAGCTTATTTTGCCTATGTGATTGATTTGAAAGTGACTGAAAAGAAAGTTGAATCTGTGCCAGTTATTTGTGAGTTTCCTGATGTGTTTCCTGAAGAACTACCAAGATTACCTCTGATACGAGAAGTTGAGTTTGGCATTGAGTTAGTGCCAGGGACGACCCCAATCTCAATAGCTCCGAATAGAATAGATCCGATGAAATTAAAAGAATTAAAGTCTCAGTTACAAGAGTTGACCGATAAAGGATTTGTACGACAAAGTTTCTCATATTGGGGTACTCCCGTTTTGTTTGTGAAGAAGAAAGATGGTACAATGAGAATGTGTATTGATTACCATCAGTTAATCAAAGTGACCATTAAAAACAAATATCCTCTGCCTAGAATCGATGATATGTTTGACCAGTTGAAAGGAGCTTCTGTATTTTCAAATATAGATTTGAGATCGGGATACTATCAGTTGCGAGTCAAAGATTCAGACATTCCGAAAACTACTTTCCGAACGAGGTACGGACATTATAAGTTTTTAGTTATGCCTTTCGGACTAACAAATGCTCCTGCTGTTTTTATGGACTTGATGAACAGAATTTTCAGACTGTATTTAGATCGATTTATTGTTGTATTTATTGACGACATTTTGATTTATTCGCGTGATGAAATTGAGCATGCTGAACATTTGAGAATTGTGCTTCAGACTCTACGTGAAAAGCAATTGTATGCAAAGTTTAGTAAATGTGAATTCTGGTTGCGTGAAGTTGGCTTTTAAGGGCATATTGTGTCAGCATCTGGTAAAAGGGTTGATCCGAGCAAAATTTCAGCTATTTTAGAGTAGAAGCCTCTGGAAAATGTGTTTGAAGTCCGCAGTTTTCTAGGATTTGCTGGTTATTACAGACGGTTCGTAAAAGGGTTTTCGGTGATTGCAACCCCATTGACGAGATTGCTTCAGAAAGATGTGAAATTCGAATGGTCTAAAAAGTGTCAGAAAAGCTTCGTTCAATTGAAAGCCTTTTGACTAAAGCTCCAGTTTTGGTACAACCATAATTGGGTACAGAGTTTGTGATTTTCAGTGATGCCTCGTTAAACGGTCTGGGATGTGTTTTGATGCAGGAAGGAAAAGTTATAGCTTATGGCTCGAGACAATTGAAACCGCATGAAAAGAATTATCCGATGCACGATCTTGAGCTAGCTGCGATTGTGTTTGTTTTAAAGATTTGGTGTCACTATCTTTTTGATGAAAAATGTCATGTGTTTTCAGATTTTAAAAGTCTAAAGTATTTAATGACTCAGAAAGATTTGAATTTACTTCAGAGAAGATGGATAGAATTGTTAAAAGACTATGAGCTAGTTATAGATTATCATCTAGGAAAAGCAAATGTTATTGCTAATGCTTTGAGTCAGAAATCACTACGCTATGATCGTGGTTGTCAAGTCTTAAAATTTATAAAAAGAGAATGATCGAACCTAGAAACTAACTCTGACAATGACTTAAGGTAAGTGCACCTATCGAACAGTAGTATAGCTTAGGCAAGACCGGATTGTCGAACCCAAAGGAACTAAAAGTACTAATAGTAACTTTCTTTTTATTATCTAGCCTAAAATAAGTAAAGTTTGTTGTTTAATCTAAGTTTATCTAACTACTAAGCTAAAGACGCAAAGACAAAAAGAATGAATTGGGAAAATACTGTTGGGAAAAACTCATTTGATTAAGACGATACCCTTAGGAAGAATCCACCTAGACTTCACTTGTTATCTAACACTGAACCAGACGATATATTCACTTGACTTGATCCGTAAGATTCCCTAATTTATATTAAACCCTCTCTTGAGGCGAATAACGTCTAACCCTAGGTTGAATAATTGAAATCTCTTTCTAATTAAAACCCCTAGAATCACATTAACTCGATCTATGGACTCCTATATTAGGTTTCACCCTAATCCGGCAAAATCTCGTCACCCTATCTCTAGGCGTGCGATCAACTCCGCTTAATTATGCTAGATCTACTCTTAAGCAGGGACTTTTGCTCCACCACCTAAGCACATCATACTTGAATCAATATCCCAGAAATATTAACACAAGAATTAAGCACATATAATTAAGAACAAATCAAGTATTTGTCATATAGTTCAGAAAACAATAACAAGATTCGTCTTAGGTTTCATCCCCTTCAGGTATCTGAAGGGTTTAGTTCATAAGTATAAAAGAAAACATCTCAGAAGAAAAGATAAAACAAAACATAAGAAATCCATAAAACCCCCTGAAGGAATTGAAGGAGAGATCCGCCGTCTTGAGTAAAATTTCAGCTTCTTGAGATGGATCAACTGGCTATCCTTGAATAATTTCCCACAAATCTAACCTTTTCGGCTCAGCTCCTTGGCCCAGCTAACCGCCCTCCTTAAGGATACACTTAGGGGGTTTATATAGGCTTTTGAAATAGGTTTCTTTGCCCCTAAGTATCCTTTTCCGAGTAGAATTGCTCTTCTCCACGACAGGGACACGGCCATGGCACACACCTGTGTGAATCGTGGTCAGGCCGTGTTAGGATTTCTTTAATGAGGTACGGCCGGGTGAATCGGGGTCAGGCCATGTTCTAGTTTCTCAATGAGGCACGCCCATGTGGCTTAAGTCCAGGCCGTGTCGATTTCCTCTTTGGCCCAATTTGGTCCATTTTAGGCCCATTTCTCGTTCTTTATATCCTCGAGTGCTTTCCTGAGTATAAGACATGAAAAGAAAGGATTAAGAGCACCTTTTTACATAAATCAAAGGATAAATCATCCAAAAGTATGCTAAATATGGTATTAAAGTATGTTACTTTTACGGTTTATCACGCTACGTGCGATGAATGCTCATTTAGTGTTGTCTGATGATGGTTCGATTTTAGTTGAATTGGAAGCGAGGCCATTGTTCTTACAATAAATTTGTGATGCTCAGAAAGTTGATAACGAAATGTTAGCGAAACGAGCTCAGTGTGATTTGAACTCTGATTCTGAATTTTGAGTTGACGATGATGATTGTCTAAGATTTCAAGATCGGATTTGTGTTTCGAGAAATTCAGAGTTGATTCAGTTGATTTTGAACGAAGCCCATAATAGTAATTTATCAATTCATCCGGGAAGTACAAAAATGTACAATAATCTGAAACAGTTTATTGGTGGCTTGGTATGAAACGGGATATCTCAAAGTTTGTCTCGAAATGTTTAATTTATCAGCAAGTTAAAGCTAAACATCAGGTGCCATCCGGTTTATTACAACCGATCATGATTCCTGAATGGAAATGGGAGAGAATCACAATGGACTTTGTATCAGGATTGCCCCTAACTCCGAGAAAGAAAGATGCGATCTGGGTTATAGTTGATAGATTGACAAAATCAACCCATTTTATTTCGATATGATCTGATTACTCACTTGATAAGTTAGCTGAGCTATATATTTCTGATATTGTGAGATTGCATGGGGTACCACTATCTATTGTGTCTGACAGAGATTCGAGGTTTACTTCGCGATTTTGAAAGAAAATGCAAGAGGCTTTAGGTACGAAATTACACTTTAGTACTGCTTTTCATCCGCAAACGGATGGTCAATCTGAGCAAATTATTCAAATACTCGAGGACATGTTGAGATGTTGCATTATTGAGTTTGAAGTACATGGGAACAGTATTTGCCATTGATTGAATTCGCGTATAATAATAGTTTTCAATCGAACATTAAAATGGCACGTACGAAGACTTGTATGGTAGGAAATGTCGAACACCTCTGTACTGGTCCGAACTTAATGAGAATAAGATTCATGGGGTTGACTTGATAAAAGAAACTGAGCAGAAAGTGAAAATAATCCATGATAGTTTGGAAGCAACATCTGATCGTCAGAAATCATACGCAGACTTGAAATGAAAAGATATTGAGTTTGAGATCGGTGATAATGTGTTTTTAAAAGTGTCTCCGTGGAAGAAAATATTCGATTTGGTAAAAAGGGCAAATTGAGTCCAAGATTTATCGGGCCGTATGAGATCATTGAGCGTATCGGGCCGGTTGCGTATAGACTGTTGCTACCATCTGAGCTAGAAAAGATTCATAATGTGTTTCATGTACCTATGCTTCGATGATACAAATTAGACCCTTCGCATGTAATTTCTCTATCTGAGATAGAGACTCAGTTTGATATGACTTATGAAGAAGAATCGATCTGTATTCTAGCTCGTGAAGTTAAAGAATTGAGAAATAAGAAAATTTCGTTAGTGAAAGTAATGTGGCAATGACATGGTGTTGAAAAAGCTACATGGGAGCCCGAAGATACTATGAGACAGCAATATCCGAATCTGTTCAACAGTAAGATTTTTGGGGACGAAAATCCCTAAAGGGGGAGAGTTGTAACAGTCCAGTTTAGACCTAGTCGAAATAGTAGTTTTGGGACCACAAAACCGAGTTAGAAAAATATTTTAATATTATTTTCTATGCTTATAGTATGTAAAATTGACATGTGTCAAATTTTCGTGATTTAATTTATCCATTTGTGTGTTTAATTTGCAAAAAAGAATTAAATTACAGAAAATGCAAAAGTTGTATGCTATTTGTTAATATGTATTGTTATGGCTTATTATCTATAAAGTCCTTATTATACAAATGAACCATTGATATGGTTAGTGGACAATAATGACCATCCACTAATAGTTTATATATGTTGTAAATCAAGGATAAATTTGGAAATTGATTATTTATGTTATTATAACTATAGTAAAAACAATTAGATGGCCATATTGTCATCATTTTGTATATTCAGCCATTGTCTAAAGGAAAAATAAATTCCACACGGGCTAGGGACATGGGCATGTGTGACCACACGGTTTGCTCACACGGGCGTGTCCTATTTCACATGGGCGTGTGGCTCTACTAAGGCAAAATTTTTCTAAGTCTACAAAAGTTCCCGGTTTGATTCTGAGACCCTCCGTTTACATGTTTAAGGCCTCGAAGGCCCATAATAAGGATGATATGAATGTGTTTGAAAAGCTTTAAATTGGAATGAAATTTTATAATTCAAAGTTGTACGTTCAAGCAAGATGTGTCTGGTAATGCCTCGTACCTGATTCTGGTGTTGAACACGGGTAAGGGGTGTTACATTTAATGGTACAAGAGTTATGGTTTAGTCGGTTCTCGAATTATTGTAGCGTGTGTAAGAGTCTAGCTATACATGCCATAAATGTATATTAATAGTGTGGTGACTTCTGACAATTCTAAACCTTGTTTTTATATAGTAAATGGATCCCGACTGAGCGGCTGCTGATGACGCTGCTAGTAACACACCGACTCCCGCGCAAGGGACTTCGCCTGTAGAGAGTAGACCCGAGACTATGGGTCAAGGAAAAGAGGCTCGAGAAGCCTTTCTCCAAATGATGACTAATCGGAAACCCTAATTCTCAACCTCCTCTACCCCCTCCTATACCTCAGCCAGTTCCTATGGCTCTTCAATGTATAAATTTGGTGAGAATGACTTCACCCTCAGTCGATAAGATTCGGAAGCAAGGGGCCAAGGAATTTAGAGCTAATATAGATGATGACCCCGAGAGGGCGGAGTTCTGGCTTGAGAAATCAATCCGAGTATTTGATGAACTCTTCTGCACACCTAAGGAGAGTTTGAAATATGCCGTGTCATTACTGAAGGACTCGGCATATCGTTGGTGGAAAATGTTGACGTCGGTTGTTCCAAGGGAGAGAGTAACGTGGGACTTCTTTTTGTAAGAGTTCCAAAAGAAGTACATAAGTCAGTGATCTGTGGACCAGAAACAGAAAGAATTCCTTGAATTGAAGCAAGGCAAAATGACTGTGGCAAAGTATGAGCGTGATTTTCTTAGGCTCAACAAGTATGCACAAGAGTGTGTGTCTACGGAAGCTATTTTGTGCAGGAGGTTCGAAGACGGGCTGAATAAGGATACCAGACTGCTAGTTGGGATTTTAGAATTGAAAGAATTTGTGGTGTTGGTTAATAGGGCATGCAAAGCCGAGGAGCTGAATAAAGAAAAGAGAAAAGCCATGAGTGAGGCTCAAGATGCAAGAAAGAGGCCAATGAGTAAATCGTTTCAAGCTCAATCAAAGAGGTCAAATGAAATAAACCCTTGGATGACTGCGTCAGTTGGATATTCACATCGAGATCGAGGTAATACTTACTCGGGCTCAAGGGTTCAAGCCACCTCGATGGCAAGTGTGGGCAATCAAAAGTCAAACAAACCGGAGTGTCCAAATTGTGATAGCAACATACTGGGGAGTGTTGAGGGAATAACCGTAATTGTTACAAGTGTGGTTCACCTGACCATTTCATCCAGAATTGTCCAGAGAGGGATGAGAAGGAAAGAAAGCAAGAAGGGAGATCAAGCAATGTATCTTCGAGGGGTAAATCACAAAAGAACCCGGGAGGTGGGACTAGTAGTAGAGGTGCACCCAGAGACTCTACTGTGAGATCGGAGTGTCGAGCACCTGCAAGGACTTATGCCATTCGCGCTCGCGAAGAGGCATCGTCTCCAGATGTGATAACTGGTACTTTTTCTCTTCATGATATCTCTGTTGTTGCCTTGATTGATTCGGGGTCTACCCATTCTTATATTTGCATGAAATTGGCATCTAGCATGAGTATGATTTTTGAGTCTATGGAATTTGTAGTAAAGGTGTCAAACCCGTTAGGCAAACATGTACTAGTTGACAAGGTGTGTAGAAATTGTCCTTTGACAATTAGAGGTCATTGTTTTCCGAAAAATCTCATGTTGTTACCGTTTGATAAATTTGACTTGATTTTTGGTATGGATTGGTTGACTGCTCGTAATGTTTTAGTGAACTGTGGTAGTAAGTTTATTGAATTGAAATGTGTAAATAGAGATGTCATTCGAGTTGAATCAGGTAGATCGGATAGTTTGCCTGTGATAATTTCATCTATGGTACCCGAGAGATACCTGAGAAAAGGATATGAGTCCTATCTCGCCTTTGTGCTAAATGCTAAAAAGTCAGAGGTAAAGATTGAATTAGTGCCGGTAGTATGCGAGTATCCAGATGTGTTCCCGGAAGAGTTATCAAGATTGCCTCCAGTTAGAGAGGTCAAGTTTGAGATTGAGTTAGTTCTGGGTACCGCACCTATTTCGGTTGCCCTGTATAAGATGGCACCATTGAAGTTGAAAGAATTGAAGGTTCAGTTGCAAGAGTTAACAGATAAGGGTTTTACAAGACCGAGCTATTCACCGTGGGGAGCTCTGGTACTTTTTGTTAAAAAGAAATATGGGTCGATGAGATTGTGCATAGACTACAGACAACTCAACAAGGTGAAAGTGAAGAATAAGTATCCTTTGCCAAGGACAGATGACTTATTTGACGAACTGAAGGGAGCTACGGTGTTCTCTAAGATAGATCTAAGTTCTGGCCATTACCAGTTGAGGGTTAAGGAGCAAGATGTGCCGAACACTGCATTTTGGACGAGGTATGGCCATTATGAGTTTCTTGTCATGCCATTTGGCTTAACGAATGCTCCTGCAATTTTTATGGATTTAATGAACTGTATCTTCCGATCGTATTTGGATAAATTTGTGGTTGTTTTTATCGACGACATATTAATTTATTTTCGGGATGAGAGTGAGCATGCAAAGCACCTGAGAATTGTTTTGTAGATTTTAAGAGACAAGCAGTTGTAAATTCAGCAAGAGTGAGTTTTGGCTCCGAGAGGTTGGATTCTTAGGACACATTGTGTAACACCCCTAACTTGAAACCGTCACCGGAATAGGGTTAAGAGGCATTACTGAACAATCGAAACATTTCACATCTAATCCATAACACTTAGTCAATCATCAATCAAATGTATTCAATTATAAACCTATAGTCCCTTATTGAGGTCTACGAAACCTTAAACATGTGTTAAAAAGAGATTGGGACTAAACCGAACACTTACGAAATTTTCAAAAACTTAAAGATTTTTCAACACTGTAGAGGTCAAACGCCCGTGTAGTAAGTAGTCAGCCCGTATGCCTCACACAGCAACCAGACACGCCCAGGTGTCCAGGTCGTGCCAAAACAGGGCATACATACTGGACTTGTCCACACGGCCACTAGACATGCCCGTGAGCCATGACCGTGTGAAATTAAGCTAGCTACTGACTTGGTAACATGGTCACCAGGCATGCCCGTGTGCCACGACCGTGTAACCTGCTCAGGCACACTTTGAAGTGGCCTTGAGACACACGGCAGAGACAACACCCGTGTCTCTTGGCCGTGTATGCAAAATAGACCATTTGCAAGGCCAAAATGCCACCACACTTGGGTCATACCTACAAGCACATTCAAGCCTATTTTCACACACAATTTGGCAACCAAATACATGTCAAATGATTAACATTTCATCTCATCCAATCTCATTTCTAATCATGTCAACTTATATACCAAATTGCACAACTAAAACACATGTATAACCAAGCATAATTCATCCACAATATCACTAGATCACAATGGCATCAATCCATCACTAAGCTTACCACTCATAAGATATTTTCATTGCCATCAAACCATGCCAAATCATACTTCATAAACCATAATCAATCATGCATATTACCAACATTTATCTAGCCTCATCACATGGCTATTTACACATCTCAAACATGTTTCAAAACAACTATCCTATACATGCCATATTCAAATATACACATCTTCAAAAGTACCAAAACAGATCGCCGATAGTGTGATAGAGATGCTGATGATTCCCAGATCCAAGCTAACTTTACTGACACTATAAAACAGAGAAACAAATCACACAGTAAGCTTTCAACGCTTAGTAAGTTTGTAATATAATACATATTACTCAATAATACCACATCAATACATAATTAAACCATCACATAGATAAATGCATAATTAGGCTCATCATCAATCTCAACCATATGCTCAAATATCTATTCATTCAACTTTTAAGGCTATCATCAACCACATAGGTTCAAACGTACCGTGTTCAACACATAGTTACTCACCATTTATGCTACTCAATTGCTCGATATTACCTCTCGTTCAACCTTTGCTATTCCTTTGATTTATTCGCACACCTAGTGCCAATTTCATAACCGAAACATAATCATCATCGCACACTTAGTGCCAATATATTAAACCGAACTTATATCGGTATCACACACACAGTGCCAATTCGATAAGCCGAAGCTTCTATCTTTTCGCACACACAGTGCTAACCATCTCTATCTCGTTTCTAATTTCGCACATTAGTGCTATCTACTTCAATTTTGCACATAGCATTTCTAATATCTTAATTATGTATATATTCATTCAATCCACATCACACAGATATAATTTAACAACTAGTATTATATCTGAACTTACCTCGGACGTCAAAATACCAAAACAGTCGATTAATCGAGTACTTTGTCTTTGCTTCGATCTCGATCCGAATCCTTTCTTGGTCTATACACATTTAAATTTAACTCATTCAATCACAAATTCATTCAATTTAGTCCACACACACATATTTAGGGCATTTTATAAAATAGCCCTCACATTTTCACATTCCGACACTTTAGTCCCTAATTCTCATAATCATCAAATTCACATAATTTCACTTAGCATGTGTCTAGCCGAATTTTCACTATAATCATACCAATCCATACATTTCATTTATTTCACATTTTAATACTTCAATTTACACTTTTCTCAATTTAGCCCAAAATACTCAATTTCATCAAAAATCCAAATACAAACTATGTTAACCCAACACCCAGCTTTCATATTTCACCAATTAACATCACAACGCTCACATATTCATCAATGGCGTATCTCAAATTCATCACCAATTCACAAAATTTAAGCATGGTTTGGTAGTACACTAAGCAACGATCACAAAAACGTAGAAATTATCAAAAACCGAGCTCAAAACATACCTCAATAAAGATGGACAAGGGCCGAATATCACAAAACTATAAACCCTTTTTTTTCTTCTTCAAATTCGATGGAAGAGATGAGAATATATCTATCTCATTTGTTTTGTTTAATTAATATTAACTTATTAGACATTTTACCAATTTGCCCTTAATGAATATTAATATTAACAACCACTGCCATGCTATCATCTTCCACTAACCATAAAATGGGCTAATTGCAATATAAATCCTCCAAATTATAAAGACAACAACAATTAAGCACTTATCAATCAGCACACAACATTTTACACTTTATGCGATTAAGTCCTTTTTGCTAATTAAGCACACAATTGATAAAATCTTCACACTGAAATTTCACACAGGCTAAATCACATACTGTCTTCCCATAGAAATTTCACACAGGCTAAATCACATACTGTAAACTCAAAAAATAATATTAAAATATTTTTTTGACCTCGGATTTCTGGTCTCAAAACCACTTTGTTACACATTGTGTCGGGTGATGGCATTAGAGTTGATCCGAGTAAGATCTCCTCTATTGTGGAGTGGAAATCGCCAAAGAATGTGTCAGAAATTAGAAGCTTTTTAGGTTTAGCGGGGTACTACAGATGTTTCGTAAAGGGGTTCTCCATGATTGCTACCCCGATCACGAAACTATTGCATAAAGATGTTAAGTTTGAATGAACTGAGAAATGCCAGTAGAGTTTCGAGAAATTGAAAGCATTGTTGACTGAGGGGCTGGTTTTAGTACAACTTGAGTCGGGGAAAGAGTTTGTGGTCTAAGTGATGCGTCATTAAATGGTCTTGGTTGTGTGTTGATGCAATAGGGTAAGGTAGAAGCTTACACCTCGGGACAACTAAAACCGCATGAGACAAATTATCTGACTCAAGATTTGGAGTTGGTTGCAATCGTCTTTGCTTTGAAGATTTTGCGTCATTATTTATATGGTGATAAGTGTCGAATCTTCACCGATCACAAGAGTTTGAAGTACTTGATGGACCAAAAGGATTTGAATTTGCGACAACGATGGTGGCTCGAATTATTGAAGGATTATGAGTTAGTAATTGATTACCACCCAGGGAAAGCGAATGTGGTTGCGGATGCCTTGAGCAGAAAATCCCTGTATGCTTTGAGAGCTATGAGTATGAGCTTAGCGTTGTCTGATGATGGTGCTATATTGGCTGAGTTGAGGGCTAGACCAATATTTATTCAGCAAGTATGTGAAGCTCAAAAGAATGACAGTGAGATGCAAGTTAAGAGAGCTCAATGCGAATTAGGGAATAACTCTGATTTTTAGGTTAGTTCAGAGGATTGTTTGATGTTTCATGATAGAATTTGTATACCAATGGATGATGAGCTAATCCAGAAAATTTTACATGAAGTACACAGTGGTTGCTTGTCAGTACATCAGGGCAGTACGAAAATGTACAATGATTTGAAGAAGTTGTATTAGTGGCCGGGTATGAAAAGAGACATCTCCGAGTTTGTTACAAAGTGTTTGATCTGTCAACAGGTGAAAGCCAAACATCAAGTACCTTCAGGATTACTTCAACCAGTAATGGTTCCCGAGTGGAAATAGGATCGAATCACCATGGATTTTGTAACGGGGTTACCTATAACTCCAAGAAATAAAGATGTTGTGTGGGTCATTGTTGATAGATTAATGAAGTCGACTCACTTTATACCAGTGCGTGTGGATTATTCACTTGATAAGTTGGCCGAGTTGTATATTGCTGAGGTAGTGAGATTGCATGGAGTGCCTATATCTATTATCTCGGATAGAGATCCGAGGTTTACTTTGAGATTTTGGAAGAAATTACAAGAAGCCTTGGGTACAAGATTGAATTTTAGGACAGCGTTCCATCCTCAAACTGATGGTCAATCTGAAAGAGTGATTCAAGTTCTTGAGGATATGCTCCGATGCTGTGTGTTAGAGTTTGAAGGTAGTTGGGAAAAATATCTACCTTTGGTTGAGTTTATCTATGACAATAGTTATCAGTCGAGTATACGGATGGCACCGTATGAAGCTTTATATGGTCACAAGTGTCAGACTCCCTTGTATTGGACCAAGCTTAGTGAGAAGCAAAATCACGGGGTCGATTAGTGAAAGTGATCCGTGATAGTCTGAAAGTTACTTCAGATCGAAAAAGTCATATGCGGATTTAAAAATGAAAGAAATCGAGTTTCAAGTAGGTGACGAAGTATTTCTAAAAGTATATCCGTGGAAGAAAATATTGAGATTTGGCTGAAAGGGCAAATTGAGTCCACGATTTATAAGGCCGTGTGAGGTTATTGAAAGGATTGGACCAGTAGCATACCGGTTGGCTTTGCTAGTAGAGTTAGAGAGCATACAAAATGTGTTTCATGTGTCGATGTTGTGGCGATATCGTTTCGATCTTTCGCATGTGATCCCCTCAACAGAAATTGAGATACGACTGGATATGACTTATGAAGAGGAACTAATTAAGATATTGGCTCGAGAGGTTAAACGGTTGAGGAACAAGATCATAGCCTTAGAAAAAGTGTTATGGAAAAAACACGGTGTGGAAGAGGCTACGTGGGAACCGGAAGAAGCCATGAGGGAACAATACCCAAACCTTTTTACCGGTAATATTTTCGGGGACGAAAATCTCTAAAGGGGGAGAGTTGTAATAGCCCGATTTTGGGGCTAGTCAGAACAGTGGTTTCAGGGCCGCTAATCTGAGGTTGAAGAAAATTGTTTTGATATTATTTTATGTGTTATAGCATGTTTATAATGATGTATGAAATTTTTGGTGCATTAATTTTCGTGATTTCATGCTTAATTATGAAAAAGTACTAAATCGCATAAACTGCGAAAGTTCTATTATACAAGGTAAAAGTGTCTAATAGCTATAGAATATTAAATTAGAGGTCCTTAAATGCAATTAGGCCATTAAGGGTGTGTTGGCCGACCATAGAAACAAGGAGACAAGAGCATTAGATTTTGGTCAAATTTTGGTGAAATTAGGTGATAAAAAATGAATAAAATAAGATGAGTAAAAGAGATCATCTTTTACTATTCATGCTTCTTCTACCACCAAAAATTGAAGGGAAATTAGAGTTCTTGGAGTTCAAATTTTCAGCAAAACAAATCTCTTGCAAATAAGTGATTTTAGAAGTCTTTCTTGATAATTTTTGTACTTTTGGAACCCCTAAAGCTTAAGCTAGCTAATGAGGGGACTATTTTGCAAAATGGTTGAAAGTTTAGGGACTTTTCATGAGAGTGTTCATGTTGTTTGCTGAGTTTTTATGGAAGAAATTGAATGCTAGCGGGTTAAGGAACAACTTTTGTGAATGGTGTTATCATCAAAACACCTGAATAGGACTTATTTGTAAAGGTTGTAATTGTGTAATAAATACATGAAATAATTGGTTTTGTGAGTTGTTGTAAAAGAAGTAAATGTTTAGCTAGGCTCGTTTAATGAGGAAATGTGATGAAAAATAATTTACGAGCCTAGGGACAAAATCGTAATTTTGCCAAAGTATAAGGGAAAAATGCTCATTTTTGCCTAAGTGTAAATTTTGATGTATCATGAGTTATAAAGTGATTGAATGAGTAAATTTTATTATTATAGATCAAGAAGAGCGCGGAAACAACCTTGACCGATGAAAAGGCAAGGTTACGGACTAAACCGTCAACTAATACATTTTGCACCGAGGTAAGTTTATGTGTAAATGATACATCTTTAATACATATGTTGTTACTTACTGATGCATTGTATGAATGAGATCAATTATGAGTGAGATTGATTGATATTGGTAGATAGTGATTAATTCTCGTATGAACCTCGGAATAAATATGTAAGTGTGGAAAAATATCCGTAATAATTACTTGGTGGTCTGTATGCAATACCACTGTAATTATCCTTTTTGGTGGGCTGTGTGCGATACCACCTTATTACTTATTCACGATGGACTGTTTGCGATACCATAGTTTATATTATCATTTGGTAGGCTATGTGCGATACCATACTATCATGATTAATAGTGGGTTGTGTGCGAAACCACCGGTACTTAGTATTATTCCGAGGGGTTCATCGAGAAATTGTTTAAGTAAATGTTTCATGTTGCTTTGTGGTTATGAGTGCAGGGAATGTGTACAAGTAATTGTGAGCAATATAATTGGTATATGGTTGGAATGTGGTAAGAGATGAAATGAGTAAGCATGATTATGGAAATGTGCATTGTTCTTGCTTAGTATGTAATGTTATTGATGGATTAGCATATGTTATGATGCTTATTGTTTACATGTAAACTTACTAAGCTTAAAGCTTACTCCCTTTCTTTTCCCTTGTTTTATAGTGTCAAAGAGCCAGTTCAGGATATGAAGATAATTGAAAGATCACCCACACTATCAGCTCATCTCAGTATATTTAGACTCAGCATTTTGAGCATGGCATGTCTAGGGGGCTAGACTTAGGGAAATGTCTTTTTTTTTTTTTTGCCAAGTGTGTTGGGTCTTTTAAAGATGAACTCTTTTGTAAATAGCCATAGTTGATGGCTCATTATTACTTATTTATGAAAAGATGAGGTTATTCATGAATATGTATGATGCATGATTGGGTTGCTTGGTAATGGTTGAATGGGATTTATGTTGTATGAGTTAGGATGATAAAAAGAGCTTAGAAAATAGCCATGTTCTTGTCCACACGGGTAGGCACACGGGCGTGTGTTTAGGCCGTGTTTGACACACAGTCAGTCCCATGGGCATGTGGCTGGGCCGTGTGTCCCCTGCACGTTAATGTTGCAAGTCAGTGTCGACCATAGGCTCGACATATGGGCATGTGTCCGCCCGTGTGAAAACCCCTATGGGTTCGAATGGAAAAATAAATTCCACACGGGCTAAGGACATGGGCGTGTGTGACCACATGGCCTGCCCACACGGGCGTGTCCCATTTCACATGGAAGTGCGGCACTGCTAAAGTAAAATTTTTCTAAGTCTACAAAAGTTCCCGATTTGATTCTGGGACCCCCCGTTTGCATGTTTAAGGCCTCGAAGGCCCATAATTAGGATGATATGAATGTGTTTGCAAAGTTTTAAGTTGGAATGAAATTTTATAATTCAAAATTGTACGTTCAAGCAAGATGAGTCCGATAATGCCTCGTACCCGATTCTGACGTTGAACACGAGTAAGGGGTGTTACAAGAAGCTACTTAGGAACTGGAGGACACCATAAGAAAGCACTACCCAAACCTCTCTACTGGTAAGATTTTTTAGGACAAAAATTCTTTAAGGAGGGAGAGTTGTAACAGGTCGTTTTCAGTGAAATCGGAATAGTAGTTTTGGGACCACAAATCTGAGTCGAAAAGAAAATTTATTTTAAAATTATTGCATGGTCTGCACCATGATAGGAAATTTGTATGAAAATTTTGATAAGAAAATTTTACCGATTTCATGTTTAATTGTGAACATGACCAAATTGCATAAAATGCAAAACTTGAGTTCTAGTAGCTTTAAGTATCAAATAGCTATGGAATTCAAAACTTGAGGTCCTTATATGGTAATTAGACTATTAAGAAAAGTCAGTAGATATTTTTGGTAAATCATCCATGGAAAATTAGAAAAAGAAAAGGACTAAATTAGAAAGTGGAAAAATTAAAAAATGATAATTAAATGAAATAGAAAATATCATCTTATTTTCATCATCTTCCCCAAATTAAAATGTGGAAACCCGAGGAAAGAGATAAATGTTGAAGCAAACTTTCTTGGCTTGATTAGGCAAGTTTTATTGTCTCGTTTTTAGTAATTTTTATATTTTCGAGATCAGAATAGCTTAATATATCTATTTTGGGGATTAATTTGCAAAGATATCAAAGTGTAGAATTTTTTTCATGGATGTAAACGCTGAAATTTTGAAATTTAAGGTAGAAAATGAAATGTTGTTGATAAATAAACAACTTTTACAAAGAGAATTTTGATGAAATTATGATTCAGGGACTAAATTGAAAAATGGTAAAAACCCATGGAAAAATTTTGATTTTTGTGAAATTCATGGGTTGTTATTAAGACATGTAAAAATTGGTTAGGCCTGGAATAAGGATTAAATTGCATGAATTTTATTTTCCGAACTTAGGGACAATTTTCATTTATGAAAAGTAAAGGGGCAAAATGGTAATTTTGCCTAGGAAGTGAATTGAGTTCAATTGAGTATGAAATGATTTAAATTGATGTTAAATTTATTTATATATATTCGGAAGTATCAAATAAAGAGTTAGATCAAGGAAAAGAAATGGTGTTGGATTGGTAGATTTTCAAACACGAACAAGTGTCGAGGTAAGTTTGTGTAACTAAATTGTGTTTATTTTTATGATAGAATTGAGTGTGCTATGTATTTATGTGAATTATATAAATGTTATAAATGTATGAAACATTCTCATGTCCAATAATGTCCGGAAAATGTTAAGTTCTATTTGAATAATGGAATTTAATGGATACATGATTTCTCATATTGAATGTGGTCCTGCATATGTTACGGACAGAATATAGCTCGGACGAGCATCCTATTATATAACCCTCTCGAGCATCCTATTATATAGTTCCTGCGAGCATCCTGATCGGTAATGATCCTACATGTGTTGCGCACTACCGCGGCTCTTTGTGAGCTTCCTGTTACACGATTCGATCGGTTGTGATCCAGAATTTATTATGGACACAAACGCAGCTCTTCGTGAGTGTCCTGATATAGGCTCTTATGAGTTTCCTGACATGGCTCGCTTGAACTCCCTGTTATGCTATCTAGAGCTCCCCGTTAATAACTCTTCGGAGTTACCTGTTAAGCTTAATGAGCTTCCTATTCTAAACTCTTATGAGTTTCCTATTCAGCCCGGATAAGCATCTTGATACATGGCTCACATAAGCAGTCTGATATATGGCTCGAGAGTGTGCTTCCTGATTATGTGCCCTTATGGGTACCCCTGAACATGAGTTGACGGATAATTGATTTGTATACCTCGAGTATACAACCCGGGTATCCATCGATATTTCAATAATTCAACGGACAAAATTTCTAATGTAAGAAAAATATAAGAATTGAATGAATTATATCTCGAAAATTCTTGAAATACTTGTAAATCTATGTTTGATGAGCTCATCTTTGTTTTCTTGAAATTCATGTGAATTACACGACCAACTGTTTTGATGAGTATATGTGATTAGGCAATTGGCCAAAATGATTGGATGCATGTTTTGTATGATAATCTTAAATGTAAATACATGGTAAGTTAAATTATTGTTATACGAACTTACTAAGCATTAAATGCTTACTCTGTTTTATTTTCCTCTGTTTTATAGTACTTGGAAGATCGTAAAGGTTGAAGATCGGTCGGAGCATCATCACACTATCCTCCAGTTCGTTTTGGTACAAATAGCGAACTTATTTTAGTATAATGGCACGTATAAGCCAAGTTAGGTAAAATGATGAAATGTTTGGTTGTAACTAGCCATTGGAATGGCTAATGGAAAGTATATTTTGATGTAATTATATAAGGCCATATCATGTTTGATGAGTGTTGGAATGGCTAAATGGTAAAAGATATATATATAAAGCAAATGATGAATGGATTTGAGTTAGTATAATTGAATAACTTGCAAGTAAACATAAATCGTAATTGCGGAAATTTAAACATTTAATCATATGTGTTAATAGAACATAAATAATACTTGTTTTTGGCTTGGTTTATATGTACCAAATTGGTTTGAAAATATGTTGAAGTGTTGATGTAGGTGCAAGGTAAAAAGGGTGAGAAATAAGGCTTGGAAAATGGTCATATTCTGTCCACACGGGCGTGTGTCTCAATTGTGTGTGACACACGGCTATGTGCACGGACGTATGGTTTGGTCGTGTGTCCCCTGATCTTAAAATTAGAGAAACAGAATGCTCAGAATTGAGCACACGGACAGAGACACGGACGTGTATCTCAGCCATCTAAAACACGGCCTAGCACATAAGTGTGTGTCCTGGCCGTGTAACCCTTGCACTTAATTTTTGAAAATTAAATTGTACACACGGTCTAACACACAGGCTTGTGGCTGGCCATGTAACCCAAGTCAGAGAGTTACACGGGTAAGGAGCCTCACATCGAATTCCCACTAGGCCTGAGACACGGGCGTGCCATTGGTTATGTGAGCCACACAGGCGTGTCTCCCCTGTACCTAAGAAAAATTTTGAGATTTCGCGAAAATTTTTTTGAGATCCCAGTTTAGTCCCGACTCGATTCTAATATGTATTTTGGGCCTCGAGGACCCATACGAGGGACATTATGATTAATTGTGATTGATTTTCAGAAATAAATAGTAAATTACATGAATTAACTGTAATTGAACTGTGAACTCTGGTAATGCTCTATAACCCTGTTTCGGCGACTGATACGGGTTAGGGGTGTTACATAAATTCATGTCTTTGCATGATCATTCCATATGTGAATCTAGATATGTTTTTTTAGAATTTTTTTCCTTTTAAGATATCCAACATAAGTACTGATATACAGTTATATGAGCATGTTTTTTCTTCTAGTGCACATAATAGATATGTTCTCAATGATGATATTGAACCTAGGATGAGTAAAAGACAAAGGATTGCTACTAGTTTTAGGAGAGATGTCATTAATAATGAGATAGAGTCTATTATGTCTAATCACACTTTGGAATTAGTAAACTTGCCTAAAGGTTTTAGACCTATTAGAAATAAATAGGTCCTTAGAAAGAAACTTAGACCAGATGGATCAATACAGAGGTATAAGGCATGACAAGTTGTAAAAGGGTTCACTGATAAATTTGGAGTAGATTATTTTGATACATACTCTCCTATGACTAAGATCTCAACCATTCGTGTTTTGTTTGCTTTATGGAAGATAAAGTTTATAGACTCATAAAATCTTTGTATGGTCTCAAACAAGCTCCAAAGTAATGGTATAAAAATTTCATAAGACTATTCTTACTTTTGGTTTTATTGTTAATTATGCAGATGCATGTGTGTATTCTAAGATGTTTGGTTATGATTGTGTCATCATAAGTCTGTATATGGATGATATGTTAATTTTCAGTACTAATATAGAAGTCATTAACAAAACCAAAAATTTATTATCTACTAAGTTTGATATGGCTGATTTGAGAGAGATGATATAACCTTAGGAGTTAAGGTTACTAAATTAGAAAATGGATTTTCTTTAAACCAATCTTACTATATAGAGAAAGTGTTAAAAAGTTTAATGGCTTTGATGTAAGCCCTGTGAAAACTCCTTTTGGTTCTAGCATACAACTGATAAGGAGTAAAAGAAATACTGTTTCTCAATTAGAGTATGCTAAAATTATTGGAAACATTATGTTCTTGATGAACTACACTTGGCTTGATATTGCTTATGCAGTCAGTAAACTAAGTAAATATACCCATAATCTTAACAATGAGCATTGGAATGCTCTAAAGCGCTTGCTTAAATACCTTAAGGTACTATAACTTTGACGTTGGAATTTGTTGGATACCCTGGAGTCCTAAAGGGATATTGTGATGAAAAATATGTAAATGATAATTATGAAGTTAGCTCTACAGGTGGGTATGTCTTTACTTTGGGTAGAGCAACTATTTCTTAGAAGTTTACTAAATAGACTTGTATTGCTCACTCCACGATGAAATCAGAGTTTATAGCTCTTGACTTAGCCAGGCAAGAAGTCGAGTGGTTTAGGAATCTACTTGCAGAGATTCCTTTATAAGAAAAACCAACACCTCTCGTATATTTTTCATGTGACTCACAAGCCCAATTTGCGTTGCTAAGAGCCAACTTACAATGTTAAGAATAGATATATTCGAATAAGACATGAATCTGTGAGACATTTAATAAAGAATGGAGTACTTGGTTTGGAATACGTGAGGCCTAAAAGGAACCTAGCTGATCCACTAACCAAATCGTTAAGTAGGAAAATGGTACTTGATTCATCAAGGGGGATGGTTCTTAAGCCCAGTAATTGAGGAATTCATGGTGGATACCCAACTTAGTTTTCTAAGTTCAATGTGGTCAAACAAAACCATGGAAAGCCTCATAGTGTACATTTTACCTATCCCTATGGCAAACGATGTGCATGCATAAGGTTGAGTTCTTACTCTTAATGAATTCATATCCTAGGGTTTGGGTGATCCTATTAAGATGGACTTGATGAATTCACCAACATGTGAGGTTGAGTTTCTTACTCTTAATGAGTTCATATCCAAAAGTTTGGGTGGTCCTATTGGGACAAACTGATGAACTCACTGAATTTAAATTTGTGAGGACAACTTAATAAAAGCTCTTAATGATTTCATAGTCCTGATCGGGTACTCTATATTAAGATAGGTTTGATGAAATCACCTACGTAAGTGCGAAGAACTAGCCATCTTCTATAAAAGACATTGGGCAGTCTTTCTAAAGCACTTACCAGCGCCCCGAGGTGTATTAGCTAAAATTTGTTGATCTATCGCTGAACATCAATTAGATTTGAGATTAGTAATGTGTCATGAGTTAACCCCTATCTTAACAAATTAAAGATTTGCTCAATTGTTAAAGAAAAGAATCAATCATTTCATTACGTACTAGTTCGATCCACAAGATACTAGTGCTTAAGCGACTAATTTCACTGTTTCTCTTCTCACATTTTACCTTTTCTCATGTCTACAAAAGTTTCTAATTCTTTTGCGTTAGTGGGGGAATGTTGGTAATGCAAAATGGGTAATCTTACATTGGTTAAGAAAAGGCTTCTAAGAGAGTTTAAATATAGCATTGTCGCTTACCCTCATTGAGTAACTAAGGCTAAGAAACCAACACACGCGCGTGTTGCTGCCTGTCTGTGTCCGTGTCTACGACAAGTACTGCTTGTTTCTTTTTGGATAAATTTTTGGTTTTTTTCTTTCTTTTAAATTATTTTTAAAATATTTTTAGTTGTGGAAAATCCGTTTCAGAAAATATATTTTTTAACTATTGCAGAAAATGCAAAAATATATTTTGTTACTGCGTATTTACCATTTTGCCCCTTTAAAAATCCCATAAATAGCAAATTATTCTCATTTTACACAACAAGGAAAACAACAATCTTTTATCCCACAGCTTACCTGTTCCTTTTTCAGTATTTTCATTTCCTTTTTGAGAAGAGCAATACCACTTACACAACAAGGAAAACAACAATCTTTTATCCCACAGCTTACATGTTTCTTTTTCAATTTTTCCGATTCCTTTTTTAGAAGAGTCATATCACTTGTGTTCCACCTTCTTTATTCGAATGTACAAATATTGAAATATTGTGTTAACCTTAAAAGACGACGTCCACCACACAATTACACCAATCAAAATAGAAATATTGTGTTAACCTTAAAAGACGACGTCCACCACACAATTACACCAATCAAAATAGATTTACTTCTAAGATAGTGATTTTTTTTATAACACAATGACTATTTCCTGTCAATACTAACAATTTCGTTTTATAGTAATATATTTCCAACAACATGTCATATAAGTGGCGAATGATGATAGATGGTGAGATTTTTACTTCTAGCAAGATAATAAGCTGTGGTGGGACAGAAACTTTGTTGAGTCTCAGTGAAACAAGGTGAAGTACAATATATCTTCTTTTTTGAGTAAATAGTACAATTATATAATCAAGCCATAATTTTTTAAAACAAAATAATAATTATTATTACGTGAATCATCAAGAAATTGTTGAAATAAATATTTATTATTAATAATATCAGGGGCGAAGCTAGGAAAATTTTTTAAGGGGGGCTGGATGAAATTTTAATTTTTTATAGTTTATATCTTTCTAATTTATAAATGATTAAATCGAATTTTTATAATTTTAGGGGAGGGCCAAAATGTAATTTTACTTTTACTAATTTAAAATTTTAAAAAAATTTGAAGGGCCTAAATAGAAATTTAACCTTTTAGGCGGGGCAGGGGGGCTGGCAATAATATATTCTATCAAATAAATATCTGGTTTTATTTTTTATATAATTATGTCATCCATGATATATACTTTTTAATTTTTAGAAAAAAAAAAAAACTTTTAACCAGAGAAATGTATTCCAGCTGTAAAATAAAAAAAAAAATATTACAAACAAGATAAGGATTGGCAAGAGACACGGTTATTTCGGCCTTGTCCGAGTCCCAGTCAAATCTACCATCCGAAAGCCTTAATTTGTGTATAAGCTAAGCAACCCTGGCCTGGGCTATAAATACCAACCTCTACTTCTCCACAATCTCTCACTTCTCCACCTTTTCTTGTTTGATTGATGATTATCAATTTATGATGAGCAACCTTCCAACTTCTTTAACAGACTCTTCTTTTACCCTTTTCAAGCTTGCCATTTCTTCTTCTGATCCTTGGCCTTTCTCTCTCCTTCTCTTATAACCCCCTTTATCTATATATTACTGTTTGTTTCATCTTTGGCCTTCTTGCTTTTTGGGGCTTTGCTTGTTGAAGATCAAAATTCAAAAATGGGGATTGGAGGAGACAAGCAGCAGCACGTGAGCTTCCACCTTCATATGCCGCACCTTCATCTTCATGGGTTCCATCATCATGAGAACAAGGACCTCAAAGATATCCCAAAGGGGTGCCTGGCGGTCCTGGTGGGTCAAGGCCAAGAGCAGCAAAGGTTTGTGATCCCGCTTATCTATATCACCCACCCCTTGTTCATGCAGCTCTTGAAGGAAGCGGAGGAAGAGTATGGTTTCGATCATGAAGGCCCCATCACCATCCCTTGCCATGTCCAGGAGTTTCGCAATGTTCAAGGGATGATCGATAAAGACCACCATCACCACCACCACCATCATGGCTGGTGTTTGTTTTAGGGTTTGATTGAATTAATGGATTTAGATTCTTAAAAGGTCCTGCAAATTTGTTTTTATGTTTTCTAGTAGCTTTTGCTTTCCTTACCATTGCAGAGACCTTTGAAATTTGAAAATGAATTACAGGATTATTCTTTGCACATTAATTCATTTGGTTTCTTTTTGTTCTTCCTCCATTTCCATGCTAATGTGAACGTATATGGTGTAAAATTAAGGAGGAATATAAAGTTGCAAGCGTACAAGAGACGGTGGGAACTTGGAACCTTTCTGGGGTTATGACGAAAGAAAAAAAACAGAAGCACAATTGATTTTTGTTTACTTGACTCGTCATCTCCATGAAAATAATGGAAGGCTTGATTTCATGTTTGACTGAATGCCTGTCATGAGGTTGTGCTTCCCACAATCCACGCAATTTCCAAGCATATGATATATCCTGCCTAAATTCAGTTTCATATATGTTTACGGTAACATAAATTAGGTAAGCACAATTCGATTTAATTTCAAAAAGTAGAAAAAGATATTTAAATTTTAAGTTAACTTAATTGAATTATTCAGGTTATTTCAATTATTCGGAAAAAAAATTTAAACTCGATTTGAGTTTCGATTTCGAGTAAAATTAAATTTCACAATTCGAATAATATATTGGAATAAATATCTTTTTGATCCCTGTCAATTTTGAAAATAAGAAAATTGGTCTCTTTCATTAAAAAAATATAAAAATAATCAAAATAATTTTTAAAATCCAAAATTTATTTTTTAAAAATATAAAAATTCTAAAAATATATAAAAAGTTAAAATTTAAAAATTTTCTAAAATAATAATTTTGATGACCTAATTTATCTTTATTATTATTATTTTGCTTTGAAATTTTTTTTAAATATATATAATTTTAAATTTATGTGTTCTAACATAGAATTAATTATATTATAATAATATTTTTATTTGAGATGTTTAAATTGTTTTAATTCAAACAAATTCACTCGAATCGAAAAAATTTCAAATTAAATAAGGATGATAAAATAAGGCTTATAAACTGAATTAACTCAAAACTTTTTACTCGATTTAACTTAATTCAATCGAACACTTACCCTTAACATAAACGTAAACATGCCTTCCCAATATCACAAAACTTAAATATTGTAAAGAGGAATATAATATAAAGGTAATTCTAGACTGGAAATAACTGGGTGCTTCCAACGTAGCAATCCCATGTCATGTGCCCAAATTCTTGAAGCACCCAACTCACATGCCACTTTTAGGTAACCAAAATTTGTATGTTAAATTTTTAATAAATGTATTCCCTAATACCATCCTTTTCTCTTAATTCTATCATCTTCTAATTTAATATTTCATATTATTTTGCGTAGGAAGTTAGAAGGCATTAGATTCCACCCGCCTGATTAACACGCCATGCTGCGAGCATCAAAGATTTTTCCTTATAAACAAAAACGGAAATTTTTAATATTCACATTGGTTGAGATCCGATTTTAATTTTTTATAATCAAATATTTTGTAATTTAAAATAAAATACCTTGCAGAAATCTGTTTTAATTTAACGCCACACTTCCAATTAAAATCATATTTTTTCAATTAATAAAATTAAAACAAATTAGCTAAAATTAAACTACTCCAAAATTCTTTAATCATTTCAACACAACTGTCAAAATTAGTTAAGATTTAAGAATTAAGAATTTCAATGAAATTAGTTTTAAATTTGACTCATCTTGATGGATCAAATAAATTATCAAAAATTTATAAAAATAATTACTAACTCAACTAATTTATATTAATAATTAATTCACAATTATCAATCCATCCAACACATATAACAAAATTCGTCTGACCCTGAAAATAAAGAGTGCCATTATATTAAAGGAGAGAATCAAAAGAGTTGGAACGCAATTGTGTTTCATAAGAAATGGGGAGGTGCTCTCAATCATTTGATGCGGTGAAAGCGTGTAAACTAAGATAGTGATTTCCAGCAATCTTTTTCTTTTTTGGAGTGCTTTATTTTTTCCGTTGACCATTCATTTTCATTTGTTTGTCATTTTCAAACTAACTTCTATTCTGTTTTTTAATAAATGGCTTAAAAATCAATATGCCTTACTATGCTTTTATTGGCTCTACAATTTGACTTTAAATCCACTTGTTCTATTTTTCCCCTTTTTCTTTTTAATATCCCTCTTCGAGGAAAAGGAGAGAAATCACGTGACAGGGGTGATACTCTTGCTGTCAAACCCAAAATATTATATTTATATTAAAAGCTTTTTTTATATATTTAATCCTTTAAAAATAATTTTTTACATCTTTTTTATCAAATTATTCATGATCCCGCCTAATTAAAAGAAGATAAATCATCTTTGAATTAAAAATTTAATTCAAATGTACGTGCATATGATATGAAAAAAATATAATCTATCTTCTTTTAGTTGAGTAGAACTATGAATGATGTAATAGAAAGGATTCGTAAAATATTTTTTTATAAAAAATATATTTAAATTATTATATACGATTGATTTCCCTTTATAACTAACTTACTTGTCGTGAGGATATTAGATTTCTATAATCGAATGTATTCTTCAACTCTAATTTTAAATTTTAATCATTGTACTCTTTCTAAATTTAAATTTCAGTACATGACATTTTTAAAATAATATGTTTTGTTCATATGACCAATATTACATACGTGAAAAAATAAATAAGCAGATAAGAATGTTGAATCTAAGGTTATTAGGTTTCTGATTGCGAATATAAAATTGTATAATTCTTCAACACTCTTCCAAAAAAAAAAGAGTAAAAGTGAATGCTTTTCTTTTAATTGCATAACTTCCACGCGATTTAAATTGGCCTTTGAGCTTCTTCTTTTTTAAAGAAAATTGAATGTTCCATATTCCAATTTAATGGAAATATTTTGAGAATGGTAACAAGTTTTAAATTATTGGAATTAAAAGTAAATAAATTAAAATTTAAATGTACGAAGAGTATGAGAGTTTGAAAATAAAATTAAACATAATTTTTGAGTAAATTATAAGATTTAACTTAAGTTTACTTTTATCATAATCAAATAATCATCAAAATATCAACAACTGTTGAGTGCAATGGTAAAATACATTATATTCTCAAAAGAAGGTGTAAACTCAAACCTTGAAAATAACATTATTAAATGGGACAACCACAAACCCGATAGTATCACTAAAATATATGGTATATACCATTGGTTTTAAAATAACCGAATTTCAATTTATCAGTATTTAAAGCATTTCCTGCCTTAATGTAATTTCCATCAAAGGAAAAAAACCATTAGTAATTCACTCTTTGTTGAATTAAGAAAAGGCATAACTAATAGCAACTAATTTCCTTTTTTGGTAAAAAGAAAACAGAATATGAATTATTCTACACCAAAGACGGATATGTTGCCGAATATACTAAAATTTCTAATTTTTTATTTCTTTGTATTATCATATTATATATCCTTATTCAAATATATTCAGTAATAGATAGTTTAAAATAAATATATATATTAAAGATGTCCGAATAACCTAACAAAGCTGACAAAAATACAAAAGAAAGTTTGCAAAATGAAAACAATTAAGACTTAAAAGACAACACAAACTTTCGAAGTAAAGTTCACCAAAACATTGATGTGATTTAAGTTGTTAAGAGTGCAAGATTTTCTGCCTAAACATTCACTTATATACCTATAACACCTTTACTCTCGATTCAAAACAGAAAGAATGCTAAATATATTTTTAGGTTAAATTTACTAAATGAAAAAGAAAAAGAATTCTATCCCTGGCCGTCTTTAAATGCTATCGACGTCTTACATTAGAAGCACGAATTGTCACACCGTGTAAAAATTTCGTATACCCGAGGAAGCTCAGTTTTCCATCTGAAACTCTTATCCAATCTTTAAGCAAAGAATGAGCTGATGGCCCCAGATTTAGTTCCTGCAAAATAAACATCAACAGTGACAAAAAATTTCGATTTCCCGAACTCAGAAGTGAACTAAGCCAATAGGAATGCCCCCATTTTGTATGAAAACAGATGATCAGAATACCAGTGCCAATTCCTCCACTGAAATGACCTTGTTTCCGTCTTGTTCGAAATACTCGAAAGCTGTGCTTGCAATACTCTCCCATTCTTCAGATGCTTCGAGTTGATATGTACTGATTGCAGCAGCGCAGAACTCTTCAAAGTCCATCTTTTTGTAATAGAGTGGTTCCATCTTGAAATAAAATTTAAAATTGTCAGCATTTTAACTACACGATAACATTTAACAATACATCCCAAAACCTGTGAGAAATCATATATACAAAAAAATCAAATATTTATCCGTCGTGCACGGCTTTTCTATCAGTGCTTCAAAACAAAGATAAAAATAATTTCCTCTTCAGCTTCATCTTAAAATATGCAATGTATCAAAATCAAAATCATATTACTCTCAGATCATGCAAAAACTTGAGCGCCGTAATTGCTCTATAAAGCTCTAATGATTAAAAATGAACATCGTTAGAACCATGCTAAGCTCTTTAACATGAACGGTGCTATTCCCTCCACAATAAACAATATATGAGCACATAAAACAATATATCTCACCACATTTATAATGTCAAAAACTCTTGACTCCTGCATGGCATCAGTTTTATTCTTCATTAAAGCCTGCAATTTTTCATAACAATGGTCACGACAAAATTACTGCAAATAGTACAGGCAAATACTAAAACAAGTTAAGAATCAATAGCAAAAAGTTTAAAACTAGTTTGTAGCTACACCAAAGCCTGAAAGTAGCCATACGTCTAGTTAGAAAAGAGGTCTCAAAAAGCTTGTGAGAGTTGGAAAGAAGTAAGAAATTGATAAAACAAAGAACTAACTGTTTTAAAATTACTGAGGGACACGCATCCATCTTTTGGTTCTAAAAGCCTAAACTGTGCAGTAAGATACAGAAGCGCATCATCCGGTAAAGCTTTTGAAAGTGCCTGCAACCAACAAAACAAAACCATGACAAAAGGTTGATTCAAACTCTTTTCTTTTCAGATACTATACTAATTTCCCTGTACGGTGTGTGTGTGTGTGTATGCATGCGTGCAGGGTAGGAATTGGTAAGGGATTACTGATAATTTGTCCTTCTCTTAATAACAGGAACCAGTAAACTACCTTTTGTGCTGCTCGTCTGAAAGGGGTAGCCCGAATGTAAGACTTGACTAACTTGTAGATCAAAATATCCAACGGCAGAACACGATTGTCATCTTGTAACCATGGATGAGCTGACAATATAGAGGTCCTTATTAGTTTCCGAGATTATATATAATTTTGTTAGCAACTTCAAACCAAAGTTGTAAAAAGAGAGGGAGAGGGAGCATAAATCCTAATTGTAAAAAGAGAGGAGAGGGAGCATAAATCCTAAAAGCTTCTTAAGCATGAGGTCAAACCAAAATAAACATGACTTACCTAAAGCTTGGGCAGCAGTCATTCTTTTCCTGTGATCCTTGTTCAAAAGCCTTTTCACAAAATCCTTGGCTTCCAATGATACAGAAGGCCAAGGTGAATCATCGAAGTTAGGATCAGCTCTAAGCACAGAACGAAAAATTCCCGATTCAGTTCTAGCCCAGAAAGGTCTGCTTCCACACAACAATATATATGTTATGACACCAATACTCCACATATCAGCTTCAACACTGTATGATCTATGCAGTACTTCCGGTGCAACATAGTATGCACTGCCAACAATATCATTCAGACGTTGATCTGCAAATGAATAAAAACTGAATGGTTATTGTTCGAACAAATTGTTGATAAATTATATGATTCAGAGGGGAGGGGGGTTCTGTATTACATAATTCAGACAATTATGCCAATGAGAGCACATTTAACAAATGGAATGCCAAGATTAATGCAAATATAGCAAAACCCAATTAACTCTTACCTGGCCTAATAAAATCAGATAAACCAAAATCGATAATTTTCATTGGAGCGTCCTCATCTCTTGTGGTAAAAAGAAAATTCTGCAAAAAGAATGATTGGTTAATAACTAGAATTGGATCCAATGTAAAAAATTATTGTGCTGTATGTTAACAATAAAAAGCAGCATAGAACTATATTAAAATTTAAGTATCATATTCCTCTATGCCACACCTCGGGCTTTAGATCACGGTGCACAACCCCTTGAAGGTGACAAAAAGCTACTACACTTAAAATTTGCACAATTATATTTTTAGCATCCCCTTCGGTGTATCTACCACCTCTGCAATAAAGAACAATACGAAACATGGTTTTAGCAATGAGGTTAAGAATTGCCTTGGACGGTGCAAGAGAAGAAGGTAGTCCTTCGATACCTAGACAAAATTCTGTCAAGTAGTTCTCCACCTTCACATAATCTGACAACAAAACAACATTTCACTGTAATTACTTTGGAGGAAACTTGTTAACTCGCTGGTTTAGGACGCATGCCTAGACCAATCACAAATTGTTCCTTATGTATGATGTATACTGTTTGATATTCTGGCTAAGTTTATTTCAATCAGTTGAACTGGTGAAAAGATTAAACTTAAAGATTGAGGAAGGGCTACTACAAAGAATAAGAGATCTTAAAAATAAACTATAGCAAGTACAAACATACTCCATGACAATATAAACGTTATTGGCATCCTCAAAAGCATCATGAAACTTGATCATGTTTTTATGACCGGATAAGGCTTTCAGTATTTTGACCTCCCGCCGAACATCTTCTACTGATATTGCTGAGGTCATCTGCAAAATAATATCCACTCAGCTTCCGATTCTTCGCAAAACCATTAATCATCTCGAGTTATGTATATTTCATCAAAAACTAAAACATAAGTTCAGAAGTACAAAAGAAAAAAGCTATCATTGCAGAAAATTTCTCCTAGTTGTTTCCAACATGAATTGTGAGGGGAGGTTAACTCTGGAAAACTGTATCTTAATTCCCCATTGAAGATTGAACAAAATTTAAGCCAATCCCAAGTTATTGATTAGTAACCACGAATAACTTGAACTACCACAAAATCATCGATTACTAAACATGCATGCATTCAACTCTATTTGCTTAAAACTTTCCTTTTTATCTTTAGAAGTCCTAATAACATCATCTTGTTTTCTTTGAAAATTAAATAATAAAATCATGCAGCTATATTTGTTAACTTCGATCAACCGGTTTACAGTTCAGATCTTCATGCTATCTGCAAACTGCATTTGTTATTAACGTCAATACTTTTCTTTTTCACTTTCCACTCTTAGTAATGTATCCAAATTCCAAGTACTTCAAATATATTATACTAATGAAATCTCTGACTCAAATTGCAGTTTCAAATGAGACAATCCATCTAATAATCAAAATTTAAATTTTTTTTACTCCTAATCAATAATAACATCAACTATTTTTTTAAAAAAAAAAAAAAAAACAAAGTACATACCAAAAATGACACACCTTAGCTTTAGAAATGATTTTAACGGCCACCGACTTTCCCTTTAGCTCTCCTTTCTTTCCCTTGGCCCAGCAAGTATGACCAAAATGCCCTCGCCCAACCTCCTTGCCTAGCTCAAATTTTGCCCCTAAATTCTTCCCGTATCCAAAATTTTTGTCTAGCACCGCTCCTTCCCCATCCTCGGGAATTGTTCCTTCCATCGGAGCCGCCTTGTTCGACCCCTTTCGTCTCATTATTGCTGCCATGATCGGCTTGGCAGGAGAGGGAGGCGGCAAAGGCCACCTGAACTTCCTTCCCGGTGTTCTAGCTGGTGATGGAGACGGCGCCACTCCAGCGGGTAGTGGACTAGCAAATGGACTAACAGCATAAGAGTTTGTCTCAACGGATGGGGTTGCCGAGGCCGGAACTGGTCGCGGCTGAGACTGATTGACTGTGGAGGTTGCTTCATTGTTGACGGACACGTTTTTGCTACAGCAATGGCCCATGATTCTGAATGCGGGAGTTTACCGTTTCTTCTCGGTCAAATCATCTGAACTTAAGCTTCAGACTTGATTAGCAACTGCAAAACCACCACGGCGAGAAATTTGAGATAGTAAATATTTTCTTTTTTAAATGGAAATTGAGAACAGAAGGAAGAGAAAGGGTTGAAAAAGTCGGTAATGTAGTATAAATTTGAAAGTTGATGAGAAAAGGCTAAAATCACAGGCAGCTGTGATTATTAATTGGGAAAGTACGCTTTGTAAAAAAAAAGTCAAAATTGTTTTTTTTTCAATATTAAATTTAATTATTCAATTGAGCAATAAACCATTATAGTTAAAATAAAATTAAAAAGAAAGATAATAGAACCTTTTAAATATATATATCTATGAATGTAACAAAGAATTAAAAATTATTGTTTTAATTTTATTTTGATTGTCTAATAACATAATCAATTTGTTTTGTTGGATAATAATATAAGATTTAAAAGAAAGCAATTGAATCATGGTACAAATAAATTTATTTTATTGAAATATTTTCTAAAAATAAAAGCAAAACGTTTTCTTTGAAATAAGATAAGTTATTATAATAATTTTACTGATTTTTGAATTCATTAATTTGAATATAATACAATGCTTTAAAATGGCATGTGATTATTGATTAAGAAAAATATATATCATGTGATACATTAGATGATAAAATTTGGGCACACTGTTTTGTTTTGTTAAATAAGGATGCTTGTATTTCAAGCTTGAATGAGCTTTTCTTATAAATAAATAAATAAAATATTTGAATTTTGAAATAAAAATTAATGTTTATTAAGAGTGTAATTATGGTAAAGGAGACGAAGCAGGTGGCCCGACGATGCCAAAATTACGTGTTTGAAGAAGAAATTTAGTAAAAGGAAGCGACTGTGATTTTTATTGGTGACAGCTAGTAAAACAAGAATAGTCAAAAGAGAAAAACGCGTTTCTCTAGTTTTGGAAATTGCATATAAATATTATCCCCCTACAGAAAATCAAGTTAGACTTTCCCAATCAATAACATTTAAAACAAAATAGTTTTTTTTTAAATCCCAATTTCTGTATATAAATTATTTTTTAAAAATTGTAATTTATATGATATGTAGTATATAATTATGTTGTTTACATTTTTTATTGTATATAATTGAGCAGCCAACTCATATTAATTCGATTAAGGAAATTAATAAAATAATCTTACATATATTATAATAGTTTTGTCTTTTTTTATTTTTTTTAAAAATAAAAATATATAATTATTCCACCAACATCTATAATCATATCAGCTAAAATTTTATTTTAATATTTTTATAGATTTAAATGTTTTTAAATAAATTATTTTATATTTTAATAACGTATTAGGTGATTGGTAAGGAGAGGATGTGATAAAAGGTAAGAAAGGACATAAATTTGCAAACAGCAGTAGAATTTGTGAGGGATAGAAGTGCCTCACCTTGTGCAACTACTTTGAATGCATCGCTACGGCTTTGTTTGGACTGTACATAACAAAACAAAACTAATTACTAAATTTATTTAAATTGCAAGAAGCATATGCTTAATTTTAGATGTGTTGGGGTGGGAGCTAGAAAGGTGCCTGTCTAATCTGCATCCATTTCTTCATGATTTCTCTAATTTTTTAGCATTAAAATAAATGGATTGATTGATGGAGTCAGTTATAATAAAATATCAACTGCAATGTGCAAGGAAATTTCATTTCTACAAATGTGTTTAAATATAAGAAAAATTCATATTTTATATCAATTTTTATTTTAATATCATAATTAAATTATTGAAATCAAATGTTTTTCTTTTACGGTTTTATTATTTGATAAATTTAATATATGGAAAAGTTATTTTTTAAAATACATTCTTTTAATTACTTCAACACTCATTAATGTCGAAAAGTTTATATCAATAATCGCCCTTAAAAGGATGATTTAAAGGTATGACTAACTTGTTTTAGGTAACTTTTCTCATCCTTTTGAGGTTTTATGCTAAACTTGTTTTAAGTATTTCAACACTACCAATAATCGTCATAGTACTTTGACAAGCTAGTCATACCAGATCGAGAAGGCCGTCGTCGACTATGATGATTATTGCCAACGTTAGGCTCAAGATGAGCCGATTCTAGACTGAGATCCTCAAAAAATGTTATACACGCTTCTGCTCGAGATCACTATTTTAATCCAGTGACTAGTGGATACGGGGCCCTTGGGATAACCCAGTATTAGCCATCTAGATAAAGAATGGTAGCCCAACAATTTTAGATGTTGGAAAGTTTGATTTTGTGGTAGAATAAAAAAAAAAAACCAAGCCATTCTAGGAAGTTAACCGAGAGGTTTTCAATGCAAAACCCCTTACCCATGTTCCATTATGGTCCCGAATAACTTCACCACTTGTGGCCAGTTTGGAAGCATAGTTCCGTCCTCCATCGGTGTTGACCTTAAACTAGTTCTCTGGTGGTAAAGACTATGCAACCATAAGGCATGAACGATTACCATACATGCTTCCACAAACGGGTAGCATTGTAAGCATTGTGAATGAAATCATGATGTAATACTTCTTACCCGTATTCGACACCGGAACAGGGTACGAGGCGTTACCAGACTTATACGAAGCAATCATACAAAATCGAGACATAAATTTCCACTCAAATTTAAATTTTTTCATAAACATTCATATCGTCCCTTAAACGAGCCTATGAGGCCCAAAACATACATTAGGAATGGTTCGGGACTAAACCGAGAACTTTAGAAACTTTTGGGAAAACATAGAAAATTTTCATCAAAAAGGTCCACACACCCGTGTGGGTGAGGGGACACACCCGTGTGGCATATCACACGCCCGTGCTTCAGGCCGTGTCAAAAATAGAGGACATTCTGTTTGTGACATCATCAACCAAATAAGGTCACACGACCAAGGCACATGCCCGTGTCCTTAGGCCATGTGGCGAATTAAATTCCAAAATCAAGTGCAAACTTCACACGGCCTAGGCACATGCCCATGTCCTATGGCCGTGTCTCTCACACGGCCGAGACACACGACCATATCTCGTTCCCATGTGTTTACTACTGGGCATTCTGTTTTACATTAATTAGGGTGCAGGGGACACACGGCCATAACACACGCCTATGGGGTAAGCCGTGTGTCATGCATGGCCTAGACAGACACCCGTGTGCCTAACCATGTGGACAAAATAAGGCTATTTTCCAAGCCATTTGTCATCCTTAATAACGCATGCACACTTACACATCTCAATGACATCCAACATGGCACACGTAAGCACTAAAACATTCATAAACATGGCTCATACACAGCAACTCCTTATCATTCGACCATCAATAACCATAGGCCATATCATAATGACATTGGCACATGCATGCATATATGAATAGGTTTACAACCCAATAATCAATATGAGCCATATCCCATGGCCTTATACAAAATGAATCAAATATCATCATAAGCCAAGACATTTGGCTAAATCAATATGACATATAACAAAAAGACCAAGTCCCTATACATGCCATACTCAAAATGTTGAGACTAACTATACCTAAAGGTTCCAATTGATAGTGTGATCGAGTCTTCGACATCTTTCGATCCCCGAGCTAGCTTGGTAATACTATAAGGAAATGGAAAAGGTGTAAGCATAAAGCTTAGTAAGTTTGCATGTAAATAATTAACAACATTAACCATGCATTATTGTACACATAACATAATATAATCTATCACAATGTCATCAAGTATCATAGATACATTTTAAATCATGTCATTTACATAATGTATAGTAAACTTATTATCATGATTTATTCATTCACTTCTTACCGAGATCTCATCGATTTATAATCTCAATAAGCTTTGTGTACATACCTTAGCCTTTCAACATGTTCGTACCTTGTCATTTCGTTGACATAATCTTTGGACTACCAGTTGAACCGCTTGGAATACTAAAGGATACTTGGGAATCACATACGCATAGAATCATACCAATGCCATATCCCAGATATGGTCTTACATGGGATCAAATATCGATGTCTATAGCCAGCTATGGTCTTACACGATTCTCATATCGATGCCATGTCCCAGATATGGTCTTACACGAAATCTCATAACGATGCCATATCCCAGATATGGTCTTACACGTAAACTCATAACCCTAATGTCATGACATTTGTATCCTAACTATTCCTAAGGCTCAACTGAGATTTCGAGGTATCAAATCTTCGTCTAATCGTCAACAAGTTAACATCAATCAAGTCTACAAAGACAATTACGCAATTCATGCAATATTAAAGCATTAAATACCTAATAATGTAATGTTGCATTGTTTACACACGAACTTACCTTGGTACCAAAATATGGCTAACTATTCGATTTAGTCCACAACCTTGTTCTTTTCTCGGTTTAGGTCCGGACTCCATTTTTCTTGATCTATAATAGCAAATTTAGCTTATTTAATTATCACATTGTTCAAATTAGTCCAAAAACCATAATTTTGCAAAATTACAATTTTTCTCCTAAACTTTCACATATTTACAAATTAGTCCCTAGGCTCGTAAAATCAAATGTGTCCATTTTCTTTGTTACACAAGCCTAGCCAAACCTATATCAAGCTTATACCAGCCCACATTTTTCATTAAATTAGATTTTTACTACCCATTTTTACAACTTTTACAAAAAGGTCCTTTTTATGTGTTTTCATCAAAAATCACTTAGTAAAAGATGTTTATTACACATCAAACTTTCATAATCTACCATGAAACATTAAAACACATGCATGTCACACATGGTTAAATTTTTAAACATGAACCCTAGCTCAAATAAATGGTAGAAATAGCTAGATCGGTTGATAACAACTTCAAAAACGTAAAGAATATTAAAAACGGGGCTAGGATGTACTTACTATCAAGCTTGAAAAGTGAAAAAACCCTAGTTATGGAGAGTTTCAAAGTTTCGGCCCTAGCTTGAAGAAGATGAGAAAATTTTGCTTCATTTTTCCCTTTTTATTCTTTTATTAACCAAATGACTAAAATGACCTTTTTACTAAACTTTAAAATTTTACCTACTCATGCCCATTTTTGTCCATAAAAATAAAAAATGGGAAAATTGCTATTTAAGGACCTCTAATTAATAATCCAAAGCTATTTCATACTTAAAGATTCTAGAATCTCATATTTTGCAACTTTTGCAATTTAGTCCAAAAAGTCAAATTGGACACCTATTCACAAAATTTCTTAACGAAACTTTCCACAATCATGCAAACATATCATGGACCACAAAATAATCATAAAACAAATATTTTTACTTCATATTTGTGGTCTCGAAACCACTATTCTGACTAGGCCCAAAATCGGGATGTCACACATGAAATAACCATTGGCTTCTTTCCTAAACACCCTCAACTTTGATAAAATTAGACTTAAACACCTATTTGTTATGTATGTACCATAACCACCCACAAATGACATTGAATTTAAATCCCCAATCCTCGCTATCTATTGTAAAATACTCAGGTCGGGCTAGGTTGATATACACCTAACTTTTACATTCGTTGACATAAATTCAAAGACTTTATTTGATTTTACAAGTCTGGTCCATATCGCGAAAAAGAAAATTCGCAAAGAACATGATTAGCATCCTCTGATGTAACCTACACAAATCGTACAATGAGAATTTAATGTAAGGAGTCGACATGACCTTTTCTTCATTTGTTTGGTGGCAATGATTGGAAACAAACCATAAAAAGAACTTGATACATTGTGGCCCACAAATTTTCCAAATATGTTGCTATTTCTTATCAATTTTGTGAGACAAATCTATGAGACTCAACACTATCGAGGACTTCATAGGCTAATTTGGTGCTTAATTTCTTTGCTTGACAAAACCCCATCTAAGGAAATCATCAATATCATGTGAGGAGGGTGTTTTAAGAGTCGTGATCTCGATTAAGGTCTCCTTAGGTAGTTAATTCTTCACTAATTCTAGGTAAACCTCAAATCCTTGACACCGTTATTATATCCTAAATTAGGATAAAATGCTCGATCAATGACGTCTTTCATCAAAAGTCATGTAAAGCTCCATGCTTGTTTGTCTAACTATCATTATAGAAGTACAGAAGGTGCCCACTTCTAATATTCCATACAATCTATTTTTTTTAAATGACATAAGACACAAGTTTAAGTGAAACAAGTAAGTATATACCATTATGCGTTCTTTGCTTGACGAAACAAATGTGAGCATAGTTTGCCAAACCACATCTACGAGCATAGCTCATACATCACATATGTGAGCATAGTTGGCCAAAACATATCTGCGAGCACAACCTCTAAGAATGTAACAGCCTATTTTTCAGTGAAACCGGAATAGTGGTTTCAGGATCACAAATTTGATCCAAAAATAAAATTTATTTTTATTTATTACATTTTCCCTAATATGTTAGAAATTTCATGTGAGAATTCTGATAAGAAAATTTTACTGATTATGTGCTTAATTACGAGAAGAACTAAATCGCATAAAATGCAAAAGTTGAATTCTAGTAGCTGTGAGGATTAAATAGCTACGAAATTCAAAACTAGAGGTCCTTATATGGTAATTAGACCATTAAAGAAAAGTATGTAGATATATTGGTGACTCATCCATGGAAATTTAGAAAAAGGGCAAGGACTAAATTGGAAATTGAAATAATTTAATTAATTAAAAGATGATAAAAGATATCATATTTTTTTATGTCATCTTCAACCTAAAATACATGGAAACCCTAGGAGAGAGAGAGAAGAAACTTTCATGGCTTCATTGGGTAAGTTTCCTTGTCCCGTTTTTAGTAATTTTGATGTTTTTGAAACCGGGATAGCTTAATCTATCTATTTAGGGGATCAATTTGAAAAGTTATCAAAGTATGGAAAATGGGTCATGGATGAATATGTTGAAAATTAGAAAGTTATGGTAGAAAATGAAAGATTGTGGATAGATAAACAACTTTTACAAAGTGATTTTTGATGAAAACATGATTTAGGGATTAAAATGTAAAATTGTGAAAATTGATGAAAAATTTTTAAATTTATAGAAAATATGTGCTGTAATTCTATATTGAAATTTTGGTTAGGCTTGGAATAAGGAGTAAATTTCACAAATTTCATTTTCCGAGCTTAGGAACGAAATTTGAATTTATGGAAAAGTTAGGGGCAAAATGGTAATTTTTCCTATACATAAATTGGGTCCAAATGAATATGAAATGTATGAAATTGATGATTAAAGTTATTTATATAGATCTGGACAACACAAATTCGAGGTTAGACAGAGGAAAAGAAAAGGTTTCAGATTAGTAGATTTTACACGCGAACAAGTGTCGAGGTAAGTTTGTGTAACTTAATCGAGCATGTAATTATGTTAAATTAAATGTTGGGTTGTATGAAATGTGATTATTATTTATGTAAATTGTTTGGATTTTACGATATAAGAATGAATACATGCTTGAAATGTTTGAAAAAGGGTTAAGTTCCGTTTGAATATATATGCTTTCTCGAAATGCATGAGGTCCTGCATTTATTGTTGACGGATTTAACTCGGACGAGTAATCCTATTGACCTCATTAAAGAAAGGATTTAGCCCGGATGAGTAATCTTGATATAATACCTCTCGAGTATACGTTGCAATTAGGATTTAGCCTGGACTGGTAATCCTAATTGAGCTCTTCTGAGCATACGCTAAATAAAGGATTTAGCCTGGATTGGTATTCCTGTTATACGATTTGTGGCTTGAGAGTGTGTTCCTTGATTTAGTGCCCTAATGGGTACTCTTGGAAAAGAATTGACGGGTTATTGAATCGTACACCTCGAGTGTACCACTTGAGCATCCATCGGAACTTCAATGGTTCAACGGACAAAACTCTTGGCAAGATGAGAGAATTATGAGATGGAATGGTAATGTCTCGAAAGAATATGGCATGATGAGCTTATCTATGTTTACTTGATGTATATGAAAACTTTGTGCCTAACATGTTTGATTGAATGTTTGTATTTAGGCAATTTTGCCAAGTTGATGGAAAACATGTTATTGTATACTTACATTTAATAAACAAGATCGGTAAGTTTAGTTTTCTGTTATACAAACTTATTAAGCATATAATGCTTACTCTATTTTATTTTACCCTGTTTTATAGTGCTCGAAAGCTCGCGAGGGTTGGAGATCATTGGAGCATCGTCACACTATCTATTAGCTTATTTTAGGTATACATAGTAAAATCATTTTGGTATAATGGCATGTATAGGAAAATTTGGCCATTAGTGGTTTGATAATGATGTTTGTAATCTAGCCATTGGAACGGCTAGTAATGGCTTGCTTTGATGTACTTGTTATGTCATAATATGGTAGCTTCATATATGTTAAGTAATTGATCAAATTATGTCTAACATATGGATTAAACCAAGGTAATATTATAAACATGTATGCATGTAATGATATACCCTTTGGAATAATAGATTTTGCTTAATTTGAATGCATGAAATGGTTGGTAGTTGGGTGTGAGTTTTAGTTTAGGACATTGGTGTGATTTTGGGTGAGAAATGAAGCTAGAAATGGCTTTATTTTGTCCACACAGGCAGACACATGGGCGTGTGTCTTGACCGTGTGTGACACACGGCTGGGTACATGGGCGTGTGGTTAGGCTGTGTGTCCCCTGCACTTAAATTTTGAGGAACAGATTGCTCAAAATATAGCACAGGGGCAGAGACACGAGCTTTTGTCTCAGCTATGTGTGCCACACGACCTAGAACAGGGGTGTGTGGCATGGCCGTGTGCAAAAGCTAAAGAGTTACAAAGGGTCGAACACGACCTGTAGCACGGGCGTCTCAAAAGGTCAAACGGGCCTGTCCCTCAGACCACACGGGCGTGTGAGCCCTACAACTTGGAAAAAAAATTAATTTCATAAAAAATTCTTAGAGTTTTTGATGAAGTATCGACTTGATTCTAATGCTTGTATTGGGCCTGGAGGGTTCATTTAAGCGACGTATACGGGTTATAAGTGTTGCATTTAGTGGTATCAAAGCTACAATTTAGCCGATTCTCGGATTAAACGTAGCAAACACTGGTTTAGCTATACATGCCATTACATAAATTATGATAGTATGATGTCTCCTGATCATTTTAAATGTGTTTTTCATATAGTAATGTCATTCAACTGAGCTAGAGCTGAATCCGAGGAAGCTGAGAGTAATGCTTCAGCTTCAGTTCAAAGAGTTGCTTCTACATCTGGTAGTGATAGGCCCGTACTTGAGGGCCAAAGTGAGGGGGCAAAACAAGCCTTCTTTCAACTGATGAAAGAATGGTTTACACAGTATCTGAGAACAAACCCTTCTATACAACGACCTCCCCCACCTATTCCTCAACCGGTTCCTGGAGTACCACAGGGTGCTGAACCCGCTAGAATTGGTAAGCCTTCGGTAGATAAAATTCGTAAATATGGGGCAGAAGAATTTAGAGCTACCGCAAATGATGATCCGGAAATGGCTGAATTTTAGTTGGAAAATACTATTCAGGTTTTTGATAAATTATCTTGTACACCTGCCGAATGTCTAAAATGTGCAGTATCTCTGCTGAAAGACACAACTTATCATTGGTGGAATACCATAACTTCAGTGGTACCGAGGGAGAATCTAGGCTGAATTTAGAAAGAAATATGTTAGTCAGGTATTCATGGATCAGAAAAAGAAAGAATTTTTAGAACTTAAACAGGGAAATATGATTGTGTCTGAATATGAACGAGAATTTGTTTGGCTGAGTAAATATGTCAGAGAATGGATCCAGTCTAAGGCTGAGATCTGTAAACGCTTTGAAAAGGGTTTAAATAAAGATATCAAATTGTTGATTGGAAATCTTGAAATAAGGGAATTTGTGGTACTGTCCTAACGAGCATACAAAGTTGAAAAATTGAGTAAAAAGAAAAAACAGGCTGAAAGAGAAGCTCGGGTTTCTAGAAAAAGAACTATGAGTAAGTCACAATCATTTGCTTCTAAGAAATTAAAGTATTATGATCACGTTACGACCTCTACGAGATATTTTGGAAGAGAGTGGGGCTCTCAACGTTCTAACTTGAGGTCTTCATCTCCATCTGTGACTAGTGTGAGTAGTGTTGGTAATCCCAAACCGAAATGTAAAAATTGTAACAAATTTCAGTATGGGGAATGTTGGTGGTAGTCGAGGTACTACCAAGGATACAACAGTTAGATTTGAGGCACGAGCACCGATAAGGATATATGTTATTCGTGCTAGAGAAGATGCCTCTGCACCAGACGTCATTACTGGTACATTTTCTCTACTTGATACTGATATTACTGCATTGATTGATCCTAGTTCCACACATTCATACATATGCACAAACTTAGTGTCTGCTAAAAATTTAGCTATTGAATTCACTGAATTTGTGGTTAAAGTTTCAAACCCCCTAGGCCAATGTGTTATGGTGGATAAAGTTTGTAAAAACTGTCTGTTGATGATAAAAGGTTATTATTTTTCGACTGACTTGATGTTATTGCCATTCGATGAACTTGATGTGATTTTAGAAATGGATTGGTTAACCCAATATGATGCAGTAGTGAAATGTAAGTAGAAATATATTGTATTGAAATGTAAGAGTGATGAATTACTCCATGTTGAATATGATAAAATGGATGGATTACCTAATGTGATTTCAGCAATATCAGCACGGAAATATGTCAGAAAGGGTTATGATGCTTATCTTGCATATGTGTTGGATACTAAAGTATCTGAGTCGAAGATTCAGTCAGTGCCGGTTGTATGTGAATTTCTTAATGTATTCCCAGAAGAATTACCTGGTTTACCACCGGTTAGAGAAATGGAATTCTCTATAGATCTTGTTCCGGGTACAACACCTATATTCGTATCACCTTACAGGATGGCTCCTACTGAACCAAAAGAGTTGAAAGCACAATTGCAAGAATTGATTGACAGAGGTTTTGCTCGACTTAGTTTCTCACATTGGGGTGCGCCAGTTCTGTTTGTAAAGAAGAAAGATTGATTGTTGAGGCTGTGCATTGATTACAGACAACTCAACAAAGTAACAATAAAGAACAAGTATCCATTGCCTCGTATCGATGATTTATTTGACCAGTTAAAATGTGCCACTGTATTTTCAAAGATTGATTTTCGCTTTGGATACTACCAGTTACGGGTAAAAGACTCAGATCTACCAAAGACAGCTTTTAGAACCAGGTATGGACACATTGAGTTTCTTATGATGCCATTTGGTTTGAAAAATGCAGCTGCAGTGTTTATGGATTTGATGAACAAAATTTTCAGCCTATTTTTAGACAGGTTTGTGGTGGTATTTATAGATGATATTTTGGTTTACTCTCAAGATGAAAATAAACATGCTGAGCATTTGAGAATAGTGTTGCAAACTCTGTGAGAGAAACAATTGTATGCCAAATTTAGTAAATGTGAATTTTGTCTATGGGAAGTTAGTTTTCTTGGGCACATAGTATTTGCTGAAAGTGTTAGGGTAGACCTGAATAAAATTTCAGCCATTGTTAATTGAAAGCCTCCGAAGAATGTGTATGAAGTCTAAAGTTTTTTGGGACTAGCTGGTTATTATTGGAGGTTTGTGAAAATTTTTTCAATGATAGCTTCTCTGATGACTCGTTTACTACAGAAAGATATAAAGTTTGAGTGGAGTGATAAATGCTAATAGAGTTTTGATAGATTAAAGGCTTTATTGACAGAAGCACCAGTGTTAGTTCAGCCTAAATCGGGTAAGGAATTTACAATTTACAGTGATGCTTCATTAAATGGTTTAGGCTGTGTTTTGATGCAAGAAGGTAAAGTAGTAGCCTATACTTAAAGATAGCTAAAACCACATGAAAAAAACTACTCGATACATGGCCTTGAATTGGCATTCATAGTGTTTGCATTAAAAATCCGGCGGCATTACTTGTTTGGTGAAAAATGCCACATATTCACTGATCATAAAAGTTTGAAATATTTGATGTCACAGAAAGATTTGAATTTGCGGCAGCGTAGGTGGCTTGAATTACTGAAAGATTATGATCTTGTTCTTGACTATCATCTAGGAAAAGCCAATGTAGTGGTAGATGCTTTGAGCAGAAAATCCCTGTATACCTTGCAAGCAAAGAATATCCGATTGTCATTATCTGATGATGGTTCAATCATAGCTAAGTTAAAAGCTAGACCAATGTTTTTGCAGCAGATCTTTGAAGCTCGGAAAAATGATAGTAAGTTTCTACAAAGTGAATCGACTCCTGACTCAGAATTTTAGATCAGGACTGATGGTTGTTTGTTATTCAGAGGCAGAGTATGTATACCGAAAAGTTTAGAACTAGTACAGAAGATTCTGAATGAAGATCATAATGGTAACATGTCTATTCATCCTAGTAGTAATAAAATGTACAACGATCTAAAAAAGATGCACTGGTGGCTGGGAATGAAACGAGATATTTCTGAGTTTGTATATAAATGTTTGATATGTCAGCAAGTAAAAGCCAAACATCAGTTGCCTTCTGGAATATTATAGTCGGTTACGATACCGGAATAGAAATGGGAAACAATTACTATGGACTTTGTATCGGGGTTACCCTTGTCTCCAAAGAAGAAAGATACCATTTAGGTAATAATCGATCGGTTGACAAAGTCGACACACTTTATTCCAGTACGTATGGATTTTTCCTTGGATAGATTGGCTGAATTGTATGTCTTTGAGATTGTCAGATTGCATGGAGTGTCTGTCTCCATTATTTTATATAAAGGCCCTCGGTTTACATCTCCATTCTAGAGCAAATTGCAAGAAGCTCTAGGTACTCAGCTACACTTTAGCATTGCATTTCATCCCTAGAAAAATGATTAATCTGAACGAGTAATATAGATTTTAGAAGATAAGCTTCGGTGTTGTATACTTGAGTTTGAAGGTAACTTGGAAAAATATTTGCCTTTAGTTGAATTTGCTTATAATAACAGTTATCAGTCCAGTATCAAAATGACACCGTATGAAGCTTTGCATTGTTGCAAATGTAGAACTCCATTGTATTGGATAAAACTCAGTGAGAAACAGTTACACGGAGTTGACTTAGTCCGTGAAATCGAGGAAAAGGTGAAAGTAATTCGAGACAGTTTAAAAGCAACCTCTGATCGTCAAAAGTGCTATGCTGATCTTAAACAAAAAGAAATAGAATTTCAAGTCGGTGACAAGGTATTCTTGAAAGTATCACCTTGGAAGAAAGTTCTCCGATTTGACCGTAAAGGAAAACTAAGTCAACGGTTCATTGGGCCATATGGTATTATCTAAAGAATTGGATCAGTTGCATATCAGTTAGCTTTACCACTAGAACTTGATCAGATTCATAATGTTTTCCATGTGTGTATGTTACGACAGTATCGATCGGATCCTTCACATGTTATTTCTTCGACAGAAGTTGAGATATAACCTGATATGACTTATAGTGAGGAACCAGTCAAAATTCTTACACGTGAAACAAAATAGTTAAGGAATAAAAAGGTAGCATTGGTAAAAGTTCTTTGGCAATGACACGATATAGAAGAGGCTACCTGGGAACAAGAGGATACTATGAGAAAGAAATACTCGAAACTTTTTACTGGTAAGATTTTCGAGGACAAAAATTCTTAAGGGGGGAGTTGTAACAGCCCATTTTTTAGTGAAATTGGAATAGTGGTTTCGGTATCACAAATCCGATTCAAAAATAAAATTTATTTTTATTTTATTACATGGTCCGTAATATGTTAGAAATGTCATGTGAGAATTCTGATAAGAAAATTTTACTGATTATGTGCTTAATTACGAGAAGAACTAAATCGCATAAAATGGAAAAGTTGAATTCTAGTAGCTGTAAAGATTAAATAGCTACGGAATTCAAAACTAGAGATCCTTATATGGTAATTAGACCATTAAAGTAAAGTGTGTAGATATTTTGGTGACTCATCCATGGAAATTTAGAAAAAGGGCAAGGACTAAATTGGAAATTGAAATAATTAAATTATTTAAAAGATGATAAAAGATATCAACTTTTTTTTATGTCATCTTCAACCTAAAATACATGAAAACCCTAGGAGAGAGAGAAGAAACTTCCATGGCTTCATTGGGTAAGTTTTCTTGTCCTGTTTTTAGTAATTTTGATGTTTTTGAAACCAGGATAGCTTAATCTATCTATTTGGGGGATCAATTTGAAAAATTATCAAAGTATGGAAAATTGGTCATGGATGAATATGCTAAAAATTAGAAATTTATGGTAGAAAATGAAAGATCGTGGATAGATAAGCAACTTTTATAAAGTGATTTTTGATGAAAACATGATTTAGGGACTAAAATGTAAAGTTGTGAAAATTGATGAAAAATTCTAAAATTTATAAAAAATATGTGCTGTAAATTCTATATTGAAATTTTGGTTAGTCTTGGAATAGGGAGTAAATTGCACAAACTTCATTTTCCGAGCCTAAGGACAAAATTAGAATTTATGGAAAAGTTAGGGGCAAAATGGTAATTTTGCCTATGATGTAAATTGAGTCCAAATGAATATGAAATGTGTGAAATTGATGATTAAAGTTATTTATATAGATTCGGACAACACAAATTCAAGGTTAGACTGAGAAAAAGAAAAGGTTTCGAATTAGTAGATTTTATACGCGAACAAGTGTCGAGGTAAGTTCGTGAAACTTAATCGAGCATGTAATTATGTTAAATTAAATGTTTGGTTGTATGAAATGTGATTATCATTTATGTGAATTTTTTGGATGTTACAATATAAGAATGAATACATGCTTGAAATGATTGAAAAAGGGTTAAGTTCCGTTTGAATATATGTGCTTTCCCGAAATGCATGAGATCCTGCATTTGTTGCTGACGGATTTTACTCGGATGAGTAATCCTATTTACATCATTAAAGAAAGGATTTAGCCCGAACGGGTTATCGTGATATAATACCTCTCGAGTATACATTACAATCAGGATTTAGCCTGGACTGTTAATCCTAATTGAGCTCTTTTGAGCATACATTAAATAAAGGATTTAGCCTGGACTGGTAATCCTGTTATATGATATGTGGCTTGAGAGTGTGTTCCTTGATTTAGTGCCCTAATGGGTACTCTTGGAAAAGAATTGACGGGTTATTGAATCGTACACCTCGAGTGTACCACTTGAGCATCCATCGAAACTTCAATGGTTCAACGGACAAAACTCTTGGCAAGATGAGAGAATTATGAGATGGAATGGTAATGTCTTGAGGTCCAAAAATATTTTCAAAAGTTGGTTTGGAAAATGGTTTAGAAAAATATATATCTGTTTTCTGGAAGTATGGCACCCGAGTCTCCGGCACCAATCCACACTGTAAGTTTCCTGATACTTTACTTTGTTATATGCTGTATTTCTGGTATCTATTCTATCTGTTTGGTTTGGATGTGATGTTCAGCTATAGAGTTGGTTGCATATGAAATATTTGTCTGCTTTAATGGGTAAGTGTTTTTGAGTATGTGAAGGAGTTCTAAATTCTAGTTAAAAGTATATAGTGTTATTAAGATCAGAGTGCACATCAAGAGCGTAGTGTGCTAGGTTGGGATGTGTGACTGTTAGTTAGTTGGAAATTTCGAGGACGAAATTTCTTTAAAGAGGGTAGATTTGTAACATCCCGAATTTGGGCCTAGTAGGATTGAGCCCAATAGGCCTTGAGCATAGTAGCGTTTAAAATTTTTGGAGAACAAGAGATCGGCTTTAGTGCAAGTTGGACCGATTGGATATGTGATTTTGGAATGTTAGAGGGCTTCTATGAAGTCCCGGGATCAAACTTTGGCTTTAAGGAAATTTTAGTTTTCTTTTTAAATGGACTTTAGAATTTGGATATAGATTTAAAATTAGTTGTGCATGGTTTAAGATACAAATGGGCTTGTGGCCTAGTGGCAAAGTGGCGCCACTTAAAAAGCAGGGAAGTGGCGTCAACTGAGGAGGCCCAAATTCAAGTTGCATGAAGCCCAATTATTTTAATTAAAATTTTTGCATTAGGGTTTTATTCTCCCATTCTCTTCTTTATTTTTGGCATTTAGGGTTTTCATCTTCTCTCTTTTCCTTCTTTTCTGAATAAGAGCCGAAAACTCCCTTAAGCATTTTTTCTTTTCACATTTGTCTGCCATAGTTGAATCTGCCTTAGCCTTGCTGAAATTTTTCTTTTTCCTATACCGTTCCTATCACTTCTTTACGTTTGATATTACTCTTTTCTCTTAATCATCTCCTTCTCAAAAGCTAAAACTTTATAGATCTCTTGAGATCATCTTTTCTTTTGATCTTCTCAAAAGCCGAAACTTTATAGATCTCTTGAGATCATCTTTTCTTTTTGATTTTCGGAAAGAGCTGAAATCTTCTAGGAGTTCTTCGAAATTCTCTGTAAAGGTAGGTGTCGATTTCTTTTGATCTATTCTTTTCCTCTTTCGGTTTTTAGAAGACAAAGTCGAAAGGTTAATGGATTGTTGGTTTCTTGTGTTTACGTGTTGGGTGATATTCGGGAATTGAAGTAGATCACTTAGATCTAAAAGCCGGAACCGCTAGCCACTGAACCTCATATCTCTCTTTTCGGGATTTCAAGGTAAGGGGTTCTCGTTAGATTTTTTGCTAGGTTCGTTTTCGTAATTGTGGTTTAACCCTATGATATGGATTAACAACTATATGTTGTGATGGTAGCAACTGATAAGGTCTTGTGATGGAATCACATGTCATTCAGGCGAAGGAGGGGATTGGATCTGTAAACCCAATCCCTAAGTTTAAAAACGAGCGGTGTCAGCAGTTCGGGATTGGCCACCGGGTTGTGGACCAGCGTCAGAACAAAATCTTAAACAGTTAGCAGTCGTATCAGCTTCTGATAGTGTCGACATAGAAGGTCTTGTCTTGAGTGTAATCAGATGTGTAGATCTCTAACACACTAGTTAACTGTAATATATATGTTATGGGCTAAAAGCCGGAAAGAGGCTGTGTAGACAGTCGAATAAAACCCCAAAAGGGTTAGGCAAAGGATGCCAGGTACGTAATCATAGAAATCCCTATGTGTATCAATATATATATATGAAAGCTATTTTCTTAAAGATGGTATGATGTTTTCAATTTTTCATGTGTGTATGCATGGGGTGAGATTATGATAATGAAGGGGAAGTGCATGATAGGTCACTTGGTGATCGGTGGTTAAGCCACAAATTCAAATGCTAGGTCACATAGTGATCGGTGGCTATGCCACGCTTAATGATTCCTGAATAATAGGAATAGGCAGTACGACTGTCGTTATGGTGTGTAGCGGATGGAGGGTTGATTGTAGAAATCCCCGAGGTGTGATGGTTGGTACGGGTTGGTGTGTAGAGGATGGAATTCTAGGATGGGTTGGGCTATTCATCATTTACTATTTATCATGTAATTGTGATTGTTGCCTTTATGTATGGGCCGAGGCCTATAATGTGTTTGTGGGTCTTAGGTCGTTGTGTGTTTCGGGATTTATACACTGAGTCTTGGTGACTCACCCTTTTATTTTCCTGACTTTTCAAATGAGCAGTAGATCGTGGACATGGGAGCTGAGACAGACTCGAGGGGCCATAAGGACTTTTATTTAAAGAAATACATCTCCGTTTAAACTACAATGTTCTCTTTTATTTTATTTTTTTATTATTTTGGAATACCTATGTAATAAGGCCCCATAGTTTATATTCAACTAAGTAGTTTTTAATATTTGCAACTTATGAAATTATGTCAAAGGTTTCATTATTCAAAACAATAATAATACAAGGTTTTCTTTTCAAATGTCACTTATTTATTCAATTATTGCCCAATTAATTTACGATTTCCAAAACTGATAAGGAACTATGTTTTCAACATGAAACCCGTAACATGCCAAATCTGGTCGAAACGTATGGGCCGGGTTTGGGGTGTTACACTTTGTGACTAACATGTTTGATTGAATGTTTGTATTTAGGCAATTTTGTCAAGTTGATGGAAAACATGTTATTGGATACTTACATTTAATAAACAGGATCAGTAAGTTTAGTTTTCTGTTATACGAACTTATTAAGCAATAATGCTTACTCTGTTTTATTTTACCCTATTTTATAATGCTCGGAAGCTCGCGAGGGTTGGAGATCATTGGAGCATCGTCACACTATCTACTAGCTTATTTTGGGTATACATAGTAAAATCATTTTGGTATAATGGCATGTATAGGAAAATTTGGCCATTAGTGGCTTGATAATGATGTTTGTAATCTAGCCATTGGAATGGCTAGTAATGGCTTGTTTTGATGAACTTGTTATGTCATAATATGGTAGCTTCATATATGTTAAGTAATTGATCAAATTATGTCTAACATATGGATTAAACCAATGTAAGATTATAAACATGTCTGCATGTAATGATATGCCTTGTGGAATGATAGAGTTTGCTTAATTTGAATGCTTGAAATGGTTGGTATTTGGATGTGAGTTTTAGTGCAGGACATTGGTGTGATTTTGGGTGAGAAATGAAGATAGAAATGGCTTTATTTTGTAAATATTAAAGTTTATTTTGGTAAATAAAAAAACTAAATCGGGTTGGATCACATTACAAAGTATTAGGTTAAAAAGGCTAAGGAAGCATTTGTAATTGGACCCAATGTGAGAGAGGTCCAAAACCCCTCATGTAAGGAAGTGGGATGACAAAACCTTATTATCACTAACTAGGGTTGCTGCCCTCAATATCCTAGTTATCTTTTTTCTAGTGGAACTAAGTTTTTACAACTCTATAAGGGTTCTATATTCTTTTACTATAAATAGATGGCGCCGATAGAGCTATTAACACAACTTTTGAGAGATTGTTATTCTACTAAAAAATAAAGATAATTTATTCTCAAATTATATACATATTTTTTAGAATAAAAATTTTACCAGTTTCTATTAAAGAAGAGATAATTTTTGTTTTCGCCCCCAAAGAAAAACTTATTATAGTTTTATGTTTTTTATTCAATTGGTTCAAGCCCACACTCAAAGCAGTTCATGGTACAAGAATAGCGAAGAAGATCATTTGGTTGAAAGCCAAAAAACATCAAGGATCCGCTTATCCAAAAACAAATATACGAATTCGGTTAAGGTTTATTTCTATAAATATCACAAATCGGGTCGATTTTCAAAATTTTAATTGTTTTCTATGCAAGAAAACCATTTTCAGACCTGATTTTTTCCAACAGAGAAGACTTACTCTCAGAACTTAGGATAAAACCCTAAGCTCTTGATTAACACTATGGTTCGCACATACAAGTGGAGGTCCCTGAACACTCACCAGTTTGTTGAAAGCTTTAAACAAGCTTCACCTTTCCCTTGTCTTAGCATGTAAATGATTCTGTCAGGTTTGGAATTTCACAAACATACACAAGTCACTAACAGCACATTAAGACTCATACATAAACACAAGCAAACCTAGGTTTACATATGCTAGTCTTTTAGTGAACCTAGTTTCCTTTGTTGCGAACTTTCTTAATTACTTCTAAACGTCTTAACTCAGTGGAGAAGCAGAGTCTTACTTTAAATCCTAAGAGCTAAGTTCTAAGTTCTTACTTTCATAAAAACTTGACAAAAAGAAAGAAATAAGCAATAAAGAAATTTGAGAGAGTTTTTTCGTTCAAAAGAATATGAAATTTCAACGAAAAGAGTTTAATTTATAGGCACTAAGTGTTTTGATGTTCTTAGGATGCCCTAGTAGAAGTAGGAAAGACTTATGTGCATAAGTGGTGTTGTGAAGAGGAAAATAAGTTGACTTCCTAATTTGGTATAATTGTCCTTTGGTTACCCCTACTTTTAATTCTCGACCCAAACCAACGACCACAACTCGCTAGGCCCACTAGTGACCCTAACTCGTTAGGCCCACTGGCAACCTTAGCTTCCTAGCTCCACTGGCGACCCCAGCTTGCCAGGCCCGCTACGACCCCAGCTCGCCAGGCCCCAAACTTCTAGGCCTTATTTCAGGACGTTATAGGATTGGTTTTGGCGTTGCATGTTCTTATAACCCAAGCCTCATTTGGTCACTGATAGGCAAACATCTTCCCATTTAACCAAAGCCTAACTCCTTTTCTTTGAGGTCAAGCCCTATACAAAACTGCAAATGATTTTCTCCATATCCAAGCAAATGCCCTTAGGAATGTAAGTATACTGCATCAAATAAAGTGGAACGGGTTTTCAACACTGACTGAGTAAGTGTAACTTTACCAGCAAGTGAGAGTGCATGGGTTTTCCATCAAGATAGTTTCAGTCACATCCTTTGAATCAAATAATGAAAGGTTTCATTCATCACATAATGATAAAGTAGAGGTACCCCCAAGTATTTTCCCAAGTCCTCTACAGTAAAGAAACCAAGCGCACAATTAATAGACTCATGAAGAGAAGGAACATTCTTAGATAAATAGATTAATGTTTTCTATAAGCTTACCCGATGACCAAAGGCTTTGCAAAAGGTATCAATGACTATCTTAATGTCTCTCATTTAGTCAAGAGATGCCTCCATGAATAGAACCAATCTACAAAGAATAAATAAGATATTTGAGGGCTACCTCACCTTAATTTAATTGACTTCTAATTCCCTATTTCCACTCCATGAGAAATAGTATGCACTAGACATTCCATGCACAAAATAAATAAATAGGGTGAGAATGGGTCACCTTGTCTAATCCTTCTAGTGGGTACATAGAAATCAATCATACTTCCATTCCACAAATTTTGTATAAACATAGAAGAAAATGATGCATAATTAAATTTCTAAGCTCATCGAGAATGCTAGTTTTCTATAGAGTATCATTGATAAGGTCCCAATTAAAACGATCATAGGCTTCTTTAGGTCAATCTAAATAGCCATCTAACATTTACTCTTGGATTTCTTCCTCATGGAATGGATGACCTCTTGTGCAACAATAATATTATTACTGATGCTTCTGCATAGAACAAAGCTCAATTGGTTAGGATGTCCTATCTAGAGATGAAATGCTTCAATTTGTTCATAGTGGTCTTAATAACAATCTTATAGAACATTGTACAAAGACTTATAGGGAAAAAAGTTGCATTAATTCAAAGTTCTCTTTTTTTGGGGATAAAGAACAAAATAGTACGATTTAGAAGCCCATGAAACCGATTTCTTGCAATGACTCTATGGACAAATTCACAGACACTTTGCCCCACATCTTAATTCTTTAGTAATAGAAAGCAAGAATCCCATAAGCCCCTAGTGCTTTAAGTGGTTGCGTCTAAAACACAACCCATTTACCACATTATTAATCAAAATACTCATAAAGGCTCTTATATTCAATAACATCAAGTCTACGAAAACAACCCTGAAATTGGTACTTGGTTGAACGAGAATAATCTCTAGAGAAAAGTTGTTTGTAGAACCTCATAACTGCAAGATAAAAAATTCTGGATTAATCACACTGTTCCCCATTATCAAGCTTAAGAGCATTGATACAACGTATAAGGGCATTTAGATGAAACAGTTTTGTATTATTTTTGTTGCCACAAGTTTTCCTCTTGAGCCAATACTTCTTCCAACTCAACTCTTAGGCTTTTCCCCAATTTAAATAAATAATTGGAGTTCTTAACCTTTAACACTTTATCAATCCCCCAAATACGAGTCATCAATCACTTCTTTCAATGGGCAATATGTTTAAAGACTTTATTGTTCCTTACTTTTTCCTTATCAATTAAGCAACTCAAATTTGTAGACACTTCCATGTTAAGGGTCCATGTGTGTCTAACAAAATCCATAAACTATGGATGTTGCCAAGCTGCAGCAAGTCTTAAAAGCCTTAATCTAAGAAATTGATACTAGAATTAATGTTAAGGAACATCGACCTATGATTTGACTCAAAATGTTGAAGGTGGGATACTTTATTGTCAGTAAATAAAGTCAGCCAATGATCATTGCAATGGAAATGATCCAAGCATTAAAAAAATTACCCCTCAGCCACATAAACATAGGATCATTAAATTTTAAATTTATGATCTCATAGTAAAAAAAAAAAACAAAACAAAGTCATTGAAGGCACGATTGCAACCATTCTTGAAACCAACTCCCATTTACCTTTCTTCGGAAGATAAAAAAATTGTTAAACTTGCCTCTCAATAACCACAATAAAGACACATCATGGTGTAAGTGGCCGAGCTAACTCCAAAGACTACTATGTTTAGTTGCATCCGAGCTAGCATACACAATCCTCACAAGGAAAGGAACACTTGATTTTGAGCATCCACATTTCACATGTACAAACTAGTTGTCCACGTCAATAACATCAACCACAATATCATTGCTCCAAAGTAGCCAAATCCCACTAGAAGCCTTTGTGCTTCAACTTGAAAGAATGACAATATCTCAAACTATTGATCACAACATCTTCTTTCTGTTAGAAAATATCTAGTTTGAAAATTGTTTTCTCGCACAGTAGAAAATTAAAAATTTAAAAATCGACCTAATTTGTGATATTTATTACAATAAACCTTACTCGAATTTGTACCTTTGTTTTTAGATAAGCAAATCCTTGATGTTTTCTAGATTTCAACCAAATGATCTTCTCTACTATTTTCATACCACGAACTGCTTCGAGTTTGGGCTCAAACCTATTGAATCAAAACACAAAAATAGAAAAAGTTTTCCTTTTGGGGTGAAAACAAAAATTCTCTCTTTTTTAATAGAAAATGGTGAAATTTTTATTCTGAAAAATATGTTTATTGAGAATAAATTCTCTCTATTTTTCGATAGAATAACAATCTCTCAAAAGTTGTATAAATAGCTCTATTAGTGCTATCTATTTATAGGAAGCGAAGGTAGAAGTCTTGTATAGTTGCAAAAGCTTATTTCCACTAGAAAAACGATATCCTAGTTGAACTAGGATATAATGGGTGACAACCCTAGTTAATGATATTAGGGTTTTACCACTAAATGTAACACCCCATACCCTTATTCTATGCCGGAACCGAGTGCGAGGCGTTACCGTATTTGACTCACATGGTCATACCACCTTGGGTTATCAAAATCCATTCCAAATTAAACTTTCCATTCTCATATCTAACCTCCTTAAATGGGCCTAGAAGACCCTAAACATACTTCCAGAAGGTTTCAAAAAAGAATCGGAACTTTTACACACTTAGAAAAATTTTACCTAAACAGGGGTCACACACCCGTGTGAAATGGGACGCGCTCGTGTGGGCAGGCCGTGTCGTCACACACACCCATGTCCTTCACCCGTGGTCGACACTAACTTATTTCACATGGCCGAGCACACGCCCGTGTCCTTCGCACAGCCACGACACGTCCGTGTTTCAGCCCGTGTACCAAAACCTTGACATTCTGTTTCTGACGTCATCACCTCACTATGGTCACACGGCCAAGGCGCACACACGTGTCCTTAGATCGTGTGTCAAATTAAATTCCACATTTTATGTGCAGACTTTACATAGCCTTGGTACACACCCATGTCCAAGGCCGTGCCTTTCACACGGCTGAGACACACGGCCGTGTCTCTGCCCGTATGTTTACTACTGAGTATTCTGACTTTACAAACCTAGCATGCAGGGGACGCACGGTCGATCAACACGCCCCTGGGCTGACCGTGTATCTCACACGGCCTAGACACATGCCCGTGTGTCTACCTGTGTGGACATAAAAAGGCTATATTGCAAGCCAAATGCCACCCTGCATAGTAAACATACTTACTCCAACTCATATAAACATCATTCATGACCCAAGGGCACATCCAAGAACTCAATTCAAAGCATTCATACGAGTAATAACTTCATAAATTCTTCATCATTGAATATATTTATATACTTATCAAGTGTTGGCCCATTTTCAATGACCATTTACAAAATGAATTTGATAATACACATAGCCAACACTTTGGCTAACAATTACAATCTAACAAAATACTCAAGTCCTATACATGCCATACTCAAAATAAGTCTAAAATGTTATACCAAAGTGATGTTGATAGTGTGATTTCTCAAATCCTGCGTCCCACGATCCTCCGTTATCTTGGCAATACTACAAGGAAAAGGGAAATGAGAGGGGTAAGCATAAAGCTTAGTAAGTTTGCATGAAAATAAATCGCAATAATAAGCTCGTAAAGACATCAATCCATGGCATTAGATATCCACACAAAATCATAAGCACTTTGCCATAGCTTACCCATACTTGTTCTTGTCTAGAACATACCATGCCACATATCGTAGACATTCCTTATGAATTTCTTATGGGCACATGTATTCACTCGTTCACATGACTTTAGTATTAATCTCATTTCTATTTCCCAAGCTTATCTATTCATCCGAGTAACCACTAGGGATACTCAAATACACTTATTCATCGTTGTTAATATAAGTACAAAGCCAATGCCACATCCCAGATGTGGTCTCATATGAGGTCACTTCTGAATGCCGATGTCATATCCCAGATATGGTCTTATACGGGATCTTACTTCAAGTATCGATGCCATATCCCGGATATGGTCTTATAAGATTCTCATATTCAATACCGAAGCCATATCCCAGATATGGTCTTATACAAAATTTCAATTTGGTGCAGAGGCCACGTCCCAGACATGGTCTTATACGGGACCTTAACCATCTCACGGTCAGATGATAGTACACTCACATTTATTATAGTCCAACCGGGACTTCAACATATCAACTTTTATCATCATTCTCATTCAACACCAATACTCAATTTCAAAAGCATCATATACCATTATAACATCAAACGTTCTCAAACATACTAATATAAATGCTAAATTTATCACATACAAACTTACCTCGATTTCAAAATAAGCTAGATCGTTGATCTAGTCCGAGACTTTATTCTTTCCCCGATCGAGGTTGACTCGTAGTTCTTCTTGCTCTATAATAGCAAATTAGCTTGTTTCAATCATCACGTTAATAAAAGCATTTTAGTAATCATACTTTGGCAAAATTTACCATTTTGCCCTTACACTTTGGCAAAATGACCATTTTACCATTAGGCTCAATAATCAATTCTAATCAAATTTTTACCTTTAATGAGCCTAGGTGAACATTTATTTCTCTTATAGCTATCATCAAAACCCAACATTTCATACTTTTACTACCAATTTTGCAACTTTTACAAAAAGGTTCATTTAGGTGTTTTCATGGCAACACCTTTAACAAAAGTTGTTCATCTAACAACTAAGACTCACTTTCTTCCATACAAATGCTGCAAATAACAATTTAAGCTCTCATGGCAAAGATCTAATCTTTCCACCATATTGCAAGATAATCCTTTTATTAGATAGCTTAAGCTCCAGGGGTTCTAAATGTAACACCCTAAACCCGGCCCATACGCCACGGCCAAATTTAGAATGCCACTGCGGAAAACGTTTGAAAAATATTTTGACTTAGAGTGAAAACATAAAATTTATTGTCTTTACTAAAACATTGTATAATTAAAATTCCAAATAAAATTAAGTTGTTACAAAATTTTTGACTTGAAAACTTTAAACATAATTTGAAAAAAATAAAACATTTTCAAATAATGATATAATCGACAATCCAACTTAAAACATAATAAAAATCCTTAAATACTTAAAGTGGCCTTTATTACAATAAATAACCTTTCATAAATAAAATGTGTAAAACAAATAAAATATCTTCTGCATGGGCCACCTCGTATCCACTCCAACCAGGTCCAAGCTTTATGCATCACCTGTAAGGTTTGAGAAAATTTGGGTGAGTCACATGGACTCGGTGCATAGTTATTTCACATGTCCCCACATATGGGCTTGGCCCATATCCACTGATCCACATACAAAATTATGCAAGTATGAAGCCCAACCCAACCTAGTGTCCATCCATTACACCTACCTCGCACACCTTGCGCCAAGGCCGTGGCTAATCCACCGATCACCTAAGTGATCCCACATATCTCACCTTGGCGGACTTGCCGCCCAAGGCCGTGGCTAAGCCACCGATCACATAAGTGATCCCACATATCAATTAATCCACGGTGATGCACACACGCCTATCAACCACCGAGATGGGCACCTAGCCAACACCTCCCTTGATGAAGCACATAGCTAACATCAAGCGCTAATGTAGCACCGTGCTAACATTAGACCACGCATACATAAATATGTACACCCTTTCCTTCGATTTTCACATCCCAAGTCCCATGGATATATGTGTACCATGTCGATTAACATTTAGAGTAAATATTCATCACATGCTCACCACAAATATCACACATATATCATAGGCAAAATAGAGCACTGACCTGATTAATTGATTACCCACTATGGGTATCCACCTTCTTAGCCATTATTTTCGGCTAACACACACACACACACACACACACACATATATATATATATCAATATACACAAATAATAGGAGAATAGTGCGATAACTACGCTTTGCTTAAGCACAATCAATCAAATCCTGAAACCCACGTCTAACGATTTGCACTCCTACGATTGTTGAACTCCTTCCTACACAACCTAAGTTAGAATCGGCTTTAAGTAATAATCCATAAGAATAGCCCTTGGCCGAATGCTACACTTACTTACCTTGAAGAATCGAATCCAAAAGACTCCTCTATGCGAGCACTTCACACTTTAAAACGAAACTAAGAGCAAGAGATCGATGTTATCACCCTTAGAGAATCGACTTCAAGTCCCAAAGAGAAAGATTTCGGCACTTGAATGGTGAAGAGAGAGAGATCACGCCAAAGTGGAGGAAGTTGAATGCTAAGAGGATTCGGCTATGGTGTTTTCTTAAAATTTCAAGCAAAGACAAGAGAGAAAGAGGCTATAGGGTTCAGCCAAGCCTTACCAATGGTGATGACATACTCGGCTATAAAAAGGAAAAGAAGGAGTTTGGGAAAGGAGATAGATTCGGCCAAACTAGCAAATAGAGAGAAGAAGAAAACACTAGTGACCTTAATGATCTTTGAAGTTTCGAACACAAAACAAAGAGAAGGGAAACCGAAACTAAATGGCTTATGCAGAAAAAACGGCACTTTGATGGCATTAGGATTTCAACACCACACTAGAGAAAGAAGAATAAACCCGAAAAGAAAACATCTAGACTCCTTAAGAGAAATTCGGCTACTCCCCTCTACTCACAAAACCGAAATGGTCATCAAAGAAATCCCCCTTGGCCATCCAACTCACATATTCATCACAAATCCCACAATTTCCTCTTTATTTCCTCCTAATCCTATTCCTTCCAAAAATTCAGCCAACTCCCCCCTAGTCCATGAAACCATCCATGTTCATGGACAAAATGCCATAGAAGAGTTTCCAAAACAACACTCCATAATCCATGCCTTTTGTCCCCTCATTATACCATAATTCCTTGATACCATACCATAAATAAGTACTTGCCTTATTCCTTAGTCTACTATCCATAAATAACAAAGTCCATCCTTACCATAAGTAAAATTTGACCAACACATGCCATACAAAAATTAAAAGTCACCTTAATGTCATCCATGGATTCGAACCTAAGACCATTAATACACTCCACACTCCACTTGCCACTTTACCCAATTGACTCATTGTGATTAAAACCTCAAACTAATTTTCTTAAGGCCAATTTTGCTTAGCTCCCTTCTAAGACTAAAAATCTAATATTTTTCTAAGGCATTCCCTTACATTCTAAAAAATTCTAAAACCCTTAAAACATATCCAAACACACACTAAGCCCACTATCACTTGAATTATGCATAAATGCATAACCCTCAAATCTAGGATATTATAGTTCTACCCTCCTTAAAAATAATTTCGTCCCTCGAAATTACTTACTAACGAACAATCGTACATCCTAACTCACCACACTACGCCATCATTGCTGCACTCGATCTTAATAAAACTAACATACTTTCTACTAAATCTTGGAATCCCGACTGGACTCAATCTGGTTCCGTCCACGACCATTACGCCTCTACCACGTCCTCGCACATTACGACCACGCCCCTAGAACTCATGTCTACGATCGCGCTTTTTCGATTAGAAAGTTTTATGCATTAGTACTTTTGGTTCCACTGTTTATCCGCGAACAGTTTTATGAAAAGAAGTTTAATAGTGGTTCATTCGATCAATCAAAGTTTTCATCTCAAGTTCACTATTCTAATTCAGAGAATCACATCCATTCACAACGTTCAACACACTATTATGGGCATCTTTGTCCATTCCCAACCCAGGGGTAATTTCGTCATTTTTCCTATAGGGGTATTTTGGTAATAAATCGGGGTCAACTTAAAAATAATCTTGACAAATAAAAGGCATTCTAGAATTTTCAAAACTCGAGGGTATTTTAAAAAGCTTTTTCCAAATCAAGGGTATTGCAGAAATTTCGAAAATCGGGGTTATTTTGGTAATTGTGGAAGTCAGGGGCATTTTAGTAAATTTTCCCAAATCAGAGTATCTTACTATTTTGTAAAATAGGAGTTTTTGGTATTTTTGTAAAGTAAGAATGTTTTTACAAAAGTCGTGGGTAGTATGGTAATTTTATAAACCAAGGGCATTTTGGTAATTTTACACCCAGGGTATTTGGGTTATTTTGTAAATCGGAAATATTTTGAAAATGTTTTCAAAATAGTTTGTGCAAATCAAAGAGAGTAATTTTGAAAACTTAAGGTTTTTATAAAATAGTATGACTAGTCCCTTTCGGGTTTTAATTATTGAGTTTAGCCCGTGAATAAGTCCTCTTGGTTAGGGCAAACCGTTGCTACGCACCAGGTAGGATTCGAGTGGAGAGGAGGTGAGTCACTAGGACTGCTTAAATACCAAGCTCCCACCGAAACCAATCCTAGACATGCGCACAATGGTTGCCACACCCTAACTCGGCGACTTAGTCACAGGTTTGTTTAATTAGGCTTTAAAATTTTATGCAATTCTGTGTTGGAGTAAGCTAATCCTAAAGTTCAATAACTTAATATACTAATCTACGTTCCCATCATACCCACATACCAATCATATAATAATTCACACAACAATTAAAGGTACTTACCTGGTGGACTTCGGGTCGGAGATACAGGTGCCATGCCAGAATAAACCTGAAAAATTTATGAAAGCCCAAAGCTTTTAAAAGCCCATCTAAAAAAATGTTTTTGGACCCAAAACCCTCAAAACTGAGTTTTGAACCAGGCTCTGATACCAAACTGTAACACCCTAAACCCGGCCCATACGCCACGGCTTACAATGCCACTGCAGAAAACGTTTGAAAAATATTTTGACTTACAGTGAAAACATAAAATTTATTGTCTTTACTAAAACATTGTATAATTAAAATTCCAAATAAAATTAAGTTGTTACAAAATTTCCGACTTGAAAACTTTAAACATAATTTGAGAAAAATAAAACATTTTCAAATAATGATATAATCGACAATCCAACTTAAAACATAATAAAAATCCTTAAATACTTAAAGTGGCCCTTATTACAATAAATAATCTTTCATAAATAAAATGTGTAAAACAAATAAAATATCTTCTGCATGGGCCACCTCGTATCCACTCCAACCCGGTCCAAGCTTTATGCATCACCTGTAAGGTTTGAGAAAAATTTGGGTGAGTCACACAGACTCAGTGTATAGTTATTTCACATGTCCCCACATATGGGCTTGGCCCATATCCACATAGTCCACATACAAAATTATGAAGTATGAAGCCCAACCCAACCTAGTGTCCATCCATTACACCTACCTCGGCACACCTGCTGCCCAAGGCTGTGGCTAATCCACCGATCACTTAAGTGATCCCACATATCTCACCTTGGCAGACTTGCCGCCCAAGGCCGTGGCTAAGCCACCGATCACATAAGTGATCCCACATATCAATTAATCCACGATGATGCACACAGCTATCAACCGCCGAGATGGGCACCTAGCCAACACCTCCCTTGATGAAGCACATAGCTAACATCAAGCGCTAATGTAGCACTAGGCTAACATTAGACCACGCACATAAATATGTACACCCTTTCCTTCGATTTTCACATCCCAAGTCCTATGCATATATGTGTACCATGTCAGATTAACATTTAGAGTAAATATTCATCACATGCTCACCACAAATATCACACATATATCATAGGCAAAATAGAGTACTGACCTGATTAATTGATTACCCACTACGGGTATCCACCTTCTTAGCCATTATTTTCGGCTAACATACACATACACACATATATATATATCAATATACACAAATAATAGGAGAATAGTGCGATAACTACGCACCTGCTTTGGCACAATCAATCAAATCCTGAAACCCACGTCTAACGATTTGCACTCCTACGATTGTTGAACTCCTTCCTACACAACCTAAGTTAGAATCGGCTTTAAGTAATAATCCATAAGAATGGCCCTTGGCCGAATGCTACACTTACTTACCTTGAAGAATCGAATCCAAAAGACTCCTCTATGCGAGCACTTCACACTTCAAAACAAAACTAAGAGCAAGAGATCGATGGTATCACCCTTAGAGAATCGACTTCAAGTCCCAAAGAGAAAGATTTCGGCACTTGAATGGTAAAGAGAGAGAGAGATCACGCCAAAGTGGAGGGAGTTGAATGCTAAGAGGATTCGGCTATGGTGTTTTCTTAAAATTTCAAGCAAAGACAAGAGAGAAAGAGGCTATAGGGTTCAGCCAAGCCTTACCAATGGTGATGACATACTCGGCTACAAAAAGGAAAAGAAGGAGTTTGGGAAAGGAGATAGATTCGGCCAAACTAGCAAATAGAGAGAAGAAGAAGACACTAGTGACCTTAATGATCTTTGAAGTTTCGAACACAAAACAAAGAGAAGGGAAACCGAAACTAAATGGCTTATGTACAAAAAACGGCACTTTGATGGCATTAGGATTTCAACACCACACTAGAGAAAGAAGAATAAACCCGAAAAGAAAATATCTAAACTCCTTAAGAGAAATTTGGCTACTCCCCTCTACTCACAAAACTGAAATGGTCATCAAAGAAATCCTCCTTGGCCATCCAACTCACATATTCATCACAAATCCCACAATTTCCTCTTAATTTCCTCCTAATCCTATTCCTTCCAAAAATTCGGCCAACTCCCCCCTAGTCCATGAAACCATCCATGTTCATGGACAAAATGCCATAGAAGAGTTTCCAAAACAACACTCCATAATCCATGCCTTTTGTCCCCTCATTATACCATAATTCCTTGATACCATACCATAAATAAGTACTTGCCTTATTCCTTAGTCTACTATCCATAAATAACAAAGTCCATCCTTACCATAAGTAAAACTTGACCAACACATGCCATACAAAAATTAAAAGTCACATTAATGTCATCCATGGGATTCGAACCTAAGACCATTAATACACTCCACACCCCACTTGCCACTTTACCAATTGACTCATTGTGATTAAAACCTCAAACTAATTTTCTTAAGGCCAATTTTGCTTAGCTCCCCTTCTAAGACTAAAAATCTAATATTTTTCTAAGGCATTCCCTTACATTCTAAAATTCTAAAAACCCTTAAAACATATCCAAACACACACTAAGCCCACTATCACTTGAATTATGCATAAATGCATAACCCCTAAATCTAGGATATTACACTAAAAGTACAACTATCTTCAAGAAAAACCATTAAAATCACTTACTTGATGGGAGATAAGTTTGTTGAAATTTTGAGCTTTCAAAACCCCTATTTTACTTGCTATTTTCAGTGGAGGAAGATGGAGAGAAAAGATGATATCTTTTCTTTCTTTATTTTATTAATACAAGTCAATTTAGTCACCAACTTTTACCAACTTTGACCAATTTGTCAATTTTTGTCTCCTATAGCCGGCCACTCTAATCTTAGGGGTCTAATTGCACTTTAAAGACCCCAAATTAATATTCCATGGCTATTATGAACCTTTAGCTTATAAAATAGAACTTTCGCACTTTATGCGATTTAGTCATTTTTCGCGATTAAGCTTGAAATCTCTAAAATTAAAGCACCAAAATTTTCATGCACTTATATAATCATGTTCTAACTCATAAAATAACATGAGAATAATTTTCTCTAACCTCGGATTAGTGATCCTGAGATCATTGTTTTGACTAGCCCCTAAATCGGGCTGTTACATCCCACCTCCTTACATAAGGGGTTTTAGGCCTCTTTCTCATCGGTCTAATTATGAGTACTTCTTGGGCCTTTTTTACCCAGTACTATGTAATATGATCCAACCCGATTAAGTTTTTCTATTTCCCAAAATAAAATTTAATATTTACATATTAAATAATTTTTTCATCCCAAATTTACACTAGTAAATTTTTAACAAATTTACCCCCGTAAAATTTTGACGATATTCCCTTGTAAAATTTTGAGAAAATTCGTTTAATATGTCACAAATAAACATGTTCATTTTGACCAAATGATTTATTTTCTTTATCGGGCTTCAAAATAATCCAAAAACAGAAACTTATTCTTCCATCATTTTTTAAATAATCCTATATAGAATTGCAAATTTCCATTTTCATTTCCAATTTTGGAAACATATATTCATTTCCGAATGATTCCATATCTCCATTTCGAAGAAAACCAAAATAATTCCTAAATGTTTCCCATTTCTCTTTTTCTATTCATTCTGTTCATTTATATTCAAACACATAATTCATTTCTAGTTTCAACGAGCTAATAGAGGGACAATTGAACATATGTGGTTAAGGCTCAAATGTATTATAATTAAGTTTCGACATTTTAGCTATTAATTATAAGTTCATTTAGTCACGAAGTCATTTCACTATAGTATCATGATTGAGCTATCCCTAACGACATAACTACTCAGCGTTCGTCCAATGACATTACCATAAGTGTGTTACCCTCATAGGATATCCTTGATCTCTTTGGGGTAATATTCGTTCTCCCAATGTTATCCTATTTTATCTCATGGTAACCATTATATCTTTTTTCATGAAAAGTCAATCACTATCAAATAGTGATCAAGTCATTCATCACAAAGACGGATGACCCATGGCCACATTTACTTTTCATAAACCATGTAATGCCAATGAGAGAATATCATTTACCCATATTTTGGGCTATGAGTTCCATTGTTGTGAACGACATTACATACTACAGAAGTCGTACACCCAACGCACCAGTTTTCAGTTCTTTATCTATTTGTACTCAGGCTTTTACTTAAATTAAAGTGTACGAATTACACATACATAGTCCATCATCCTTACAGGATTTAGGCATGCTGTAACAGCCCATTTTTAGTGAAATCAGAACAGTGGTTTCGGGACCACAAATTCGATCCAAAAATAAAGTTTATTTTTTATTATATGGTCCGTATTATGATAGACGTGTCGTCTGAAAATTTTGATACGAAAATTTTATCGATTAAGTGTTTAATTACAAGAAGGACTAAATCGCATAAAATGCAAAAGTTGAATTCTAGTAGCTATAAGGATTAAATAGCTATGGAATTCATAACTAAAGGTTCTTATATGGTAATTAGATCATTAAAGAAAACTATGTAGATTTTTGGTGACTCATCCATGGAAAAATTAGAAAAGGGCATGGACTAAATTGGAAATGGAAATAATTAATTAATTAATTAAAAAGATGATAAAAGATATCATCTTATTATTTTGTCATCTTCAACCCCAAAATTATATAGAAACCCTAGGAGAGAGAAGAAACTTTCAAGGCTTAATTGGGTACGTTTCCTTGTCTTGTTTTTAGTAATATTGTTGTTTTTGAAACCGAGATAGTCTAATCTATCTATTTGGGGGATTAATTTGAAAAGTTATCAAGGTATGAAATTTGGGTCATGGATGAATATGCTGAAAATTAGAAATTTATGGTAGAAAATGAAAGGTTGTAGATAGATAAACAACTTTTACAAAGTGATTTTTGATGAAAACATGATTTAGGAACTAAAATATTTGATGAAAAATTCTGAATTTTTATGAATGCATGTGCTGTAAATTTTGTAATGAGATTTTGGTTAGGCTTGGAATAGGGAGTAAATTGCACAAGTTTCATTTTTCGAGCCTAGGGATGAAATTGGAATTTATGGAAAAGTTAGGGGCAAAATGGTAATTTTGCATAGAACGTAAATTAAGTCTGAATGAATATGAAATATGAGAAGTTGATGATTTAAGCTATTTATATAGATACGGACAACACAAATTCGAGGTTAGACCGAGGAAAAGAAAAGGTTTTGGATTAGTAGATTATATACGCGAACAAGTGTCGAGGTAAGTTCGTGTAACTTAATCGAGCATGTAATTATGTTAATTGAATGTTGTGCTTGTTTGTAATGTGACTTATATTGATATGCATTGCTTGAATGCTATAATGGAAAACTTAATACATGCTTGAGATGATGAAAAAGGGGGTTAAGTCCCAATTGAATATTGAATTTTGATGAATATATATGCTTTCCCAAAATGGATGAGGTCCTGCATTTGTTGCAGACGTGATTTAGCTCGGACGAGTAATCCTATTGACCTCATTACAGAAAGGATTTAGCCCGGATGGGTAATCCTGGTATAATACCTCTCGAGTATACGTTATGATTAGGGTTTAGACTAGACTAGCAATCCTAATCGAGCTCCTCTGAGCATACGTTATATAAAGGATTTAGCCTGGACTGATAATCTTGTTATACGATATGTGACTCGAGAGTGTGTTCCTTGGTTAAGTTCCCTAATGGGTACCCTTGAATAAGAAAATGACGGATTACTAAATCATACACTTCAGTGTACTACTTGAGCATCCATCGAAATTTCAATGATTCAACGGACACATCTCTTGACCTGCTATGAGAATTTTGAGATGAAATTGATAATAAATTGAAAGAATACTGCTTGATGAGCTCATCCATGTTTACTTGGTTGATATGAGATTGTATAATTATATTTAATAAACGGTATTGGTAAGTTTAGTTTCCGTTATACGAACTGTAACACCCCTTACCCGAATTCAACGTCGAAACAGGGTACGAGGCATTACCAGACATAAACACGAGCAAACATACATTTCTGAGTCATAAATTTCCATTCAAATTAAAAATTTTCATACACATTCATATCGTCCCTAAAACAAGCCTACGAGGCCCAAAACATGCATTGGAAGTGGTTTGGGACTAAACCGAGAACTTTAGAAAATTTTGCAAAACTTAGAAAATTTTTCATGTTACAAGGGTCACAAGCTCATGTGGATTTGGGACACGCCCTTATGACCATGGAACATGCCCGTGCTACAGGTCGTGTTCAAATTAGGGAGCTCTCTGACTTGTGCCACACGGCTGTGCCACATGCCCGTGTGCTAAGCTATGTGGTTGATTTAATTTTTATAATTTTTCATAAAATAGGTGCATGCTTCACACGGCCGAGACACACGCCTGTCTCTCTGCCCGTGTGCTATATTATGGACATTTTGTTTCTCAAAATTTAGATGCAGAGGACACACGGCCGGAACACATACCCGTGGGGCAAGCCGTGTGTCACACACGGCCTAGACACACGTCTGTGTATCTACTCGTGTGGACAAAAATAAGGCTATTTACCAAGCCATTTTGCCACCCTTTAATACACACACCTACACCATATAACATAGCACCAAATCAAGCATATACATACAACCAAATCAGCCACAACCAAGACATCAACACATCATTCACATGCTACCATCTATCATACACAAACATTACATACTTATCAACTCATATCATGTAAATTCCCACATCCATGAAAGGTATCATCATATAAATTGCTTATACCAACATTAGCCAATTTCAATGGCCATTTACAAAATGAACTTTCTACCAATATAAGCCAACTCATTTGGTCAAATCGATTATGTCACATAGCAAAATGACCAAGTCCCCTATACATGCCATAATTCAAAATCTTAAATTCATTGTTACCAAAATAATTGTTGATAGTGTGAGCAGATCTCCGATGATCTCTGAACCCTGAGCTAGCTTGGTGACACTATAAGACATGGAAAGAAAAAGGGTGTAAGCTATATAGCTTAGTAAGCTCATATGCAAATAATAAACAACATTAACCATACAATTTCCATATGAGTAACATACGTATATCAACCTAAATGTCATTAAAACCTCATGAACATAATATACTCAATCACATTCTTACAAATAGTTCATCATATAAGGAATTAATTTCCTTTGAGTTTTTCGTACATACCAGTACCAACTCATAACATAATCACATACTTTCTCGTCTTTTATCGAATACACGGAAAACTTTGTACATAAGAGCCACATATGTAGCCAATGCTACAAAAATTCTCATAACACATATAAGCTCGCTCTCGAGCAAATCCACGGGCCTGCCCACACAAGCTATCAGTCGAGACGTAGCTATGCAATGCTACTCACACAAGCTGTCAGGTATCTACAACATATGCAAGTATACCCAGCCATCGGTAGGACGTATAGGACCAGCACCCGGGACACAGATCACATCATCACATGGGTTCCTAGTGACATGTCACTTGTACACTAATCTATTCCTAAGGTTCAACCGGGATTTCTCTCTTGCCGGAACTTCATCGAATATGCTCATAGAATCAATCATACATTTCATGAAATATCAAAACATTAAAATACAAATATAACATTGCATTATTTACATACGAACTTATCTCGGTACAAAAATAGTGAAAATGGACCTAATCGTCAAACACTTTGTTTTTCCCCCAATCTAGGTCCAAACTTTGTTTTTCTTGATCTATAATAGCAAACTCAGCTCATTTAATACTCGTATTATTCAATTCAGGCCAAAATCATATTGTGTCAAAATTATATTTGCCCCTAATTTTTTCAACTTTTTCCATTTTAGTCCCTAGGCCAGTAAAATGCAATATGTTCAATTTTTTCAAAACCCAAGCCTAGACAAACCTTACTCATGCTTATAACAGCCCACATTTTTCATTAATTCACACTTCTACTACATGTTTTATAAATTTTACAAATAGGTCCTTTTAAGCATTTTCATCAAAAATCACTTAGTAAAAGTTGTTTATCTAACACCAAACTTGCATAATCTACCATTAAACATCAAAATACACAAATATCCAACATGGGTAAAATTTTAGACTTTGATTTTCTTTCAAATTAGTTCTTGAAATAGCTAGATTAGGTTACATCGATCTCAAAAATGTAAAAATCATTAAAAACGGGACAAGAACAGATTTACAATCAAGCTTGGAAGATGAAAAAACCCTAGCTATAAAGACCCTTGTGATTTCTGGCCATGGGAGGATGAAATTGAGAAGATGACATCTTTTGTGTGTTTAATTTTGTCTTTATTACCAAAATGACCAAAATGCCCTTAATGCCAAACTTTGAAATTTCACCCTACCATGTCCATTTTTGTCCAACTTAAAGTATAATGGTCTAATTACCATCTAAAGACCTCCAATTTAAAATCTCATAGCAATCGGACACTTCTAACATATAGAACTCAAGTTTGACACTTATTGCAATTTAGTCCCTTTAACTAAATTGAGTGCCCAAACGTCAAAATTTTCGAATGAAATTTTCACAAAATCATTTCATCAAACTGTAGACCATAGAAATATAATAAAAATAAATTTTACTGTAACGGATTTGTGGTCCAGAAACCACTGTTTTGACTAGACCCAAAATTGGGCTGTTACATGTTTCGACTAGACCCAAAATTGGGCTGTTACAACTCTCCCCCTTAGGGATTTTCGTCCTTAAAAATCTTACCAGAAAATAGATTTGGGTACTGTTTTTGCATAGCTTCCTCAGGTTCCCACATAACCTCTTCGACTCCGTTTCATTGCCACAAAACTTTAACTAGGGCTATGTTTTTATTTCTCAACTGTTTAACTTCTCGAGCCAAAATCTTGATCGATTCTTCACCATAAGTCATATCAAGTCGAATCTCAACATCTGTCGGTGAAATCACATGCGAAGGGCAGCATAAATACATAAAACACATTATGGATTCCTTCCAACTCGGTCGGCAAGGCTAACTAATATGCCATTGACCCTACTTTTTCAATAACCTCAAACGGCCCAATGAAAAGTGGACTTAACTTGCCTTTGCGACCAAATCTTAGAATTTTCTTCGATAGAGACACTTTCAAAAATACTTTATCGCCAACTTGAAATTCAATCTCTTTTCTTTTCAAATCCACATATGACTTCTGCCAATTTAAAGTTGCCTTCAAATAGTCACGAATTACTTTCACTTTCTCTTCAGTCTCTCTAACCAAATCGACCCCATGTATCTTTTTTTCACTAAGCTCGGTCCAATACAACGGAGTTTGACACTTGCCGCCAAACAATGCCTCATACGGCGCCATCTTTATACTTGACTGAAAACTATTGTTATAAGCAAATTCAACTAAAGGTAGATATTTTTCCCAACTACCGTCGAACTCTAAAACATAACAGCGAAGCATTATCTTTGAGAACCTGAATCGTTCTCTCAGATTGGCTGTCGGTTTGCAGATGAAATGTGGTACTAAAGTTCTACTTTTTACCCAAAGCTTCTTGCAACTTCTTCCAGAATCGTGAAGTAAACCTCGGATCTCTATCCAAAATAATAGAAATAGGTACTCCGTGCAATCTCACAATTTCAGCAATGTACAATTCAACTAGCTTATCAAGTGAGTAATCGGTATGTACCGGTATAAAATGAGCCGATTTCGTCAACCTATCAACAGTGACCCAAATGACATCTTTCTTTTTCGAAGTCAAAGGAAAACCCGTTACGAAATCCGTCGTAATTTTGTCCCATTTCCACTAGGGTACCATCCCTGGTTGAAGTAAGCCTGAAGGTACTTGGTGTTCGGCCTTTACTTGTTGACAAACTAAAAATCTCGAAACAAACTCTGAAATATCTCATGTCATATCTGACAACCAATGCCATTTCTTCAAATCATTATACATTTTCGTACTACCCGGATGAACTGATAAGCAACCACTGTGTGCCTCGTGTAAAATTTTCTGAATAAGTTTATCATTTTTTGAATCACATATTCTATCTCGAAACATCAAACAGTCATCCGAATTGATTCAAAAGTCTGAATCATTACCCGATTCACACTGAGCTCTTTTAGCTTGTAATTCATTATCACTTTGTTAAGCTTCACAAATCTGCTAAATAAATATCGGTCTAGCTCTCAACTCGGCTAAAATTGAACTATCATTAAACAAAGTCAATCTCGTACTCATAGCCTTCAAGGCAAACAAGGACTTTCTGCTCAAAGCGTCTACGACTACATTCGCCTTTTCGGGATGGTAGTCAATCACTAGTTCATAATTCTTCAGTAACTCGAGCCATCTCTGATTGTCGCAAGTTCAAATCTTTCTGAGTCATCAAATATTTTAAACTTTTATGATCCGAGAATACATGACATTTCTCACCATATAGGTGATGCCTCCAAATCTTCAAAGCAAACACTATGGCTGCCAATTCTAGATCGTGCGTCGGATAATTCTTCTCGTGTGGTTTCAACTGTCCGAGTCATAGGCTATCACTTTGCCCTCTTGCATCCATACACACCCTAACCCATTCAGTGACGCATCGCTATAAATCACAAACTCCTTTCCCAATTCAGGTTGCACTAAAACTGGCACCTCGATCAACAATGCTTTTAACTTCTCAAAACTTTGCTGACATTTTTCGGATCATTCAAACTTAACATCTTTTTGCAAATGCTTAGTCATAGGATAGCAATCATCGAAAATCCTTTGACAAAACGTCGGTAATAACCAGCTAAGCTCAAAAAGCTTCTGACCTCTGATACATTCTTCGGCGGTTTCCAATCAACAATTGCGGATATCTTACTCGGATCAACCCGAATACTGTCTCCAGAGACAATATGTCCTATGAATCCGACTTCTCGGAGCCAAAACTCACTTTTACTGAATTTAGCAAATAATTTCTTATCTCTCAATGTTTACAATACAGTTCTTAAATGCTCAGCATGCTCAGACTCGTCTCTAGAATAAATTAGGATGTCATCGATGAACACAACTACAAACTTATCTAAATACGATCAAAAAATTTGATTCATCAAGTCTATAAAAACAGCAGGAGCGTTAATCCGAAAAGCATAACAAGAAATTTATAATGTCTATACCTTGTGCTGAAAGCAGTTTTTGGCACATCCAACTCTTTAACTCTCACTGATAGTTGCTAGATGTCAAATTAATTTTCGAAAATACCGTTGCTCCTTTCAACTGATCAAGCAAGTCATCAATTCTTGGAAAAGGATACTTGTTCTTTATAGTCACCTTGCTAAGCCATTGGTAATCAATACAAAGTCTCATGGATCCATTTTTCTTCTTGACAAATAACACTGGTGCACCCCACGGTGAAAAACTCGATCTCGCAAAACCCTTATTCGCCAAATCTTGTAACTGAGACTTCAATTCCTTTAACTTAGTTGGAGACATTCTATACCAGGCTATCGATATCGGTGAAGTCGCTGGTACTAAATCAATACCAAACTCAGCTTCTCTAATCGGTGGCTGTAACACCCCTAACCCAAAATCGTCGCTGAAATAGGGCTAAGAGGTATTACCTATCAATCAGAACATTTAACATCTATAATTTATGACACAAAGTCAATCATCTTCAATCACATTCATTTACAATCATGTTGTCCCTTATCAAGATTTATGAGACCTATTTCACATGCTAAAGATAGGGTCGGGACTAAACCGAAACACATACAAAATTTCATGAAGGTTAAAACTTTTCTAGAATTCAGGGAATACACGCCCATGGGAGGAAACCGTGTGCCCTTCATAGCTGCTAGACACCCACGTATGTCCTCCCGTGTCCATATACTAACAATACCAACACGGTCACTAGGCACGCCCGTGTGCCATGGCCGTGTACTCTTAGCTAGCTACTGACTTGTACACCACGGCTAGCTGACACCCCCGTGTCGAGGCCATGTACTACAAAGCTATATTCTGCCAATTCACCCATAGTCTTTAGGCATGCCCGTGTGCCACAACCGTGTGACATTATAGGCAATTTACAAGGCCAAAATGCCACCCATAAGGGTCAAACCTACAAGCCATATTTACCAAGATAACTCATGCATGTATAACCACCAAAAACATACCAAAATAGTCATTCAAACCATGCATTCAATACCAACTCCAACCATGACTATTTCAAAGACTAAAACTCATATCATCACAAGCATAATACATTCAATACCAAACATCATTCCTTCTCAGTTTCACTAATTCATACTAGCCTCTTACCAACACAAAGTTACCATTTATAAGTCAAGTTCTCAACCCACAAACCATGTCAAAAGATGCATCACATATACCAAAATTATTCATGCTAAAACTAGCACATATTTAGCCACATCTCATGGCCACTCATAAAATCAAACATGATTCAATTGACCAGCCTATACATGCCATATTCTAACTATGTACATCATTCCAAAATACCCAAAAATAGATTGCTGATAGTGTGACTGAGATGCTGACGATTCCCAGATTGAGATAACTTTGCTGACACTGCAAAGCAGAGAAACAAATCACACAGTAAGCTTTACAAAGCTTAGTAAGTTCGATATACAATATAATCATGACATTAAACCAAACCAATATAATAAATAATCATCACATAGATCATTTTTCTCTTATCCATACTATATCATCCCTAGCCAAAATACTCATTCATCCATCTATAGCTTTATCTACAAATTCATCAACCACAAAGGTTCAAGACATACCTTAGCTAACACATAGTTTTCAATTTTTCCAAGCTACTTAATGCTCGATATTACTTGTTGATCATCCTTTGATATTCATTCAACTTAATCGCACACTCAGTGCTTAATACACGATCGGTACATATTAGTCATCGCACACTTAATGCTTGATCTTTCAACCGACTTATCTCTGTAATGTACACACAGTGCCAATTCTATAAGCCGAAGCTTTCATAACATCGCACACACAGTGCTAGTCATTTCTATTTTGATTTTAATATCGCACACTTAGTGCCCTTAACTAAACCTTGCACATAGCATCTCAATTTCATATACATTTACATAACACTAAAACATATTTTAATAACATGTATCTTATCCGAACTTACCTCGGACGTCGACGATCGGTACGGTCGATTAATCGAGCACTTTATCTTTGCCTCGATCTCGATCCGAACCTCTTCTCTCTTGGTTTAAATGTAATTCAATCCATTCAATCACTAACTCATTCAATTTAGTCCACACACACACACACATTTAGGGCATTTTACAAAATAGCCCTCACATTTTCACATTTCGACACCTTAGTCCCTATCTCACAAAATCATCAAATACACAAAATTTCAATATACATGTGCTTAGCCAAATTCTTCTTATACTTATACAAATCCACACATTTCATTTATTTCACAATCTAGTCCTTCAAAATGCTATTTTCACAATTTTAATCCTAATTAGCTAAATTCATCAAAATTTCAAGAACAAGACATGTTCAATAAACACATATCTTTCATTTAACACCAACACTCATCACAAAACTACTCATTTCATCAATGGTACATTCCATAAACATCATCAATTTACAAAATTACAACATGGGTTTTGTAAAGCACAAAGTAACGATTACAAAAACGTAGAAATTATCAAAAACCGAGCTCAAAATATACCTCAATCAAGCCTAGCAAGTGCCAAAATTTCAAAAGCTTCAATGGCTGTTCTCCCTTTCAATTTTCGGTAGAAGAAATATGAGAAAATGGCCATCTTTTTGTTTTGTTTTAATTATAACAACTCATTAACCCAATACCAACTTTGCCCTTTTATAAAACATATAAAACAAATTGGTTTTATGGTTATCTAGTCATTTAAACATCCATTATCATAAAAATGGATCAATAACAACATAAGGCTCCACCTTAAAAAGCCAACAACATTTAAGTACTCATAAATCAGCACACAACATTTTACATTTTATGCGATTAAGTCCTTTCTCTTAATTAAACACACAAACGATCAAATTATCACACAGAAATTTCACACAGACTATGTCACAAATCATTCACACATAAAATATCATTAAAAACTTTTTACGACCTCAGATTTATGGTCTCGAACCACTGTTCTGACTAGGGTCTAAACCGGGCTGTTACAGTGGCAACTTAGGCAACTCTTCTGGAAAAACATTCGGATATTCACTTAATACCGGCACTGAATCAATTTTCAATTCAAACACTTTTGTATTCAACACATAAGTAAGGTAGGCTTTACAACCCTTTCTTACATATCTCTGGGCAGACATCGAAGAAATCACAACAGGTAACTCACCCGACTCATCTGAATCTATCCGAAGAATTTCACCATTTTCACATTTCAATTTAATAATTTTCCGTCTACAATTCACTACTGCATCATGTAGTGTCTACCAATCCATACCCAAAATAACATCAAACTCATCAAACGGCAACAACATTAAATCAGCAGGAAAACAATGACCTCGAATCATCAAAAGGTAATTCTTGCAAACTCTATCAACTAATACATGTTTATCTAAGGGGTTTGACACTTTAATCAAAAAATTCAGTAAGCTCAAGAGGCAAGCTCTTACTAGCTACCAATTTCATGCAAGCATAAGAATGAGTCGACCCAAGATAAATTAATGCAACTACATTAGTATTATAGAGAGAAAAAGTACCAGTGATAACATCAGGAGATGTCGCTTCTTCGCGAGCACGGATATCATAGGCTCTAACTGGTGCCCTGGCCTCAAATCTTACAGTTGTTTCTTTGGTCATACCTTTACTACTAGCACCATTTCTCGTGTTCCTTGGTGGTCTCCCTCTAGAGGCAACATTGCCCGATCTTGCAGTCTGAACCTTACCCTTTTCAACTATCTCTGGGCAATCTTTAATAAAGTGGTCGTGAGAGCCACACTTAAAACAAGCCCAGTCATACATTCTACATTCGCCGGGGTGTCGTCTGCCACAGTGCAGACATTCAGGCCTACCAGACTTAGCATTACCAATGCTCGCTACTGATGTAGTTTTGGCTTTAGAATCCGAGTATTACTTCCCACAATCTCTGTTGGGATGCCCAGTTGAAGCACTCGATCGAGCATACAAATCTCTCGATTTCTTAGACTGAGATTGAAATGACTTACTCATCAGGCTTTTCCCTACATCTCTAACCTCAGACTCAGCTTTTCTCTTTTCCTTGCTTAATTCTTCAGCTTTACAAGCTCGGTCGAATAGCACCACAAATTCTTTCAGCTCAAGAACTCCAACTAACAATCGTATGTCCTCATTCAACCCATCTTCGAACCTTTTCACATGACAGCCTCGGTGGAAACACGCTCCTGAACATACTTACTGAGCCTGAAAAACTCTCATTCATACTCGGTTACAGACATTTAGCCCTATTTCAGCTCTAAAAATTCTTGACGTTTTTGATCAGTGAACCGTTGGTTGATATACTTCTTCCTGAATTCATCTTGGAAGAAACCCTAATTAACCGTACTACTGACACAAGGGTTTTTAGCCACCAGTATGCTGAGTCTCTTAGAAGCGATACGGCACATTTTAGACATTTATCTGGTGTGCAAGATAGTTTATCGAATACCCTAATAGAATTCTCAAGCCAAGATTCTGCTCTCTCGGGATCATCGTCAACATTTGCTCTAAAATCTTCATCTCCATGCTTTCAAATCTTATCAACCAGAGTCTTATTCATTCTTACGAATTCCATACCTTGTGGAGCTACAGGAATCGGCTGAGGAATAGGTGGGAGTGGAGGGGGTTGAGCATTCGGATTTGTTTGAATAAACTCTGTATACCACTCGTTCATCATGTGGAAGAAGGCTTCTCTAGCCCCTTCTCCTCCTCCCTGACTAACAGTGAGAGGTCTACTTTCAGACGGCACTGCCCCTTGAGCGGGAGTCGGCGCATTACTTTCTATGTCATCAGCTTCAGCTCGATTGAGATCCATTTACTATATGAAAACACATTTTAAAATTGTCAGGAATCATCACACTATCATGATTTATTTATGGCATGTATAGCTAGACTTTCACACACATTACATTAGTCTGAGAATCAACTAAATCGTAGCTCTGATACCATTAAATGTAACACCTCTTACCCGTATTCAAAGCCAGAATAGGGTAGAGGCATTACCGAACATAAACACAAGCAAACATACATTTTCGAGTTTAAATTTTCATTCAATTTAAAACTTTTCATACATATTCATATTGTCCCTAAAACAAGCCTACAAGGCCCAAAACATGCATTGGAAGTGGTTCGGGACAAAACCAGAACTTTAGAAAATTTTACAAAACTTAGAAAATTTTTCTTGTTACAGGGGTCACACGCCCGTGTGACCATGGGACACGCTTGTGCTACAGGCCGTGTTCAAATTAGGGAGCTCTCTGACTTGTGTCACACTGCCGTGCCACACGCCTGTGTGCTAGGCCGTGTGGTTGATTTAATTTTCATAATTATTCAGAAAATAGGTGCAGACTTTACACGGCTGAGACACATGCCCGTGTCTTTACCCATGTCCTATATTCTGAACATTCTGTTTCTCAAAATTTAGATGCAGGGGACACACATTAGGAACACATACCCGTAGGGCGAGCCGTGTGTCACACTCGCCTGTCTATCTACCCATGTGGACAAAAATAAGGCTATTTACCAAGCCATTTTGCCAGCTTTTAATACACACACCTGTACCATATAACATAGCACCAATTTAAGCATATACATATAACCAAATCAGCCATAACCAAGACATCAACACATCATTCACATGCTACCATCTATCATACACAAACATTACATACTTATCAACTCATATCATGTAAATTCCCATATCCATGAAAGTTATCATCATATAAATTGCTTATACCAACATTAGCCAATTTAAATGGCCATTTACAAAATGAACTTTCAACCAATATAAGCCAACACATTTGGCCAAATTCATTATGTCACATAACAAAATGACCAAGTCCCCTATACATGTCATAATTCAAAATCTTAAATTCATTGGTACCAAAATAATTTTTGATAGTGTGAGTGGATCTCCAACAATCTCTGAACCCTGAGCTAGCTTGGTGACACTGTAAGACATGGAAAGAAAAGGGGAGTAAGCTATATAGCTTAATAAGTTCATATACAAATAATAAATAACATTAACCATACAATTGCCATATGAGTAACATACGTATATCAACCTAAATGTCGTTAAAACCTCATGAGCATAACATACTCAATCACATTCTTACCAACAGTTCATCATATATCGAATTCATTTCCTTTGAGTTTTTTGTACATACTTGTACGAACTTGTAACATAATTACATACTTTCTCATCTTTGACATACCCGTTGAGCCACTTGGAATACTATCGGATACACGGAAAACTTTTCACATAAGAGCCACATATGTAGCCAATGCTATCACAATTCTCATAACACATATAAGCTCGCTCGTGAGCAAATCCACGGGCCTACTCACACAAGCTGTCAGTTAAGACGTAGCTACCAATGCTGTTCACACAAGCTGTTAGGTATTCGCAACATATGCAGGTATACCAGCCACTGATAGTACGTACAAGGCCAGCACTCGGGACACATGATTCCAATCATCACATGGGTTCCTCGTGACATGTCACTTGTTTCCTAATCTATTCCTAAGGTTCAACCGGGATTTCTTTCTTGCTGGAACTTCGTCGAATATGCTCATAGAATCAATCATACATTTCATGAAATATCAAAACATTAATATACAAATATAACATTGCATTATTTACATACGAACTGACCTCGGTACAAAAATAGTGAAAATGGACCTAATCGTCAAACACTTTGTTTTTCCCCCAATCTAGGTCCAAACTTTGTTTTTCTTCATCTATAATAGCAAATTCAGCTCATTTAATACTCGTATTATTCAATTCAGGCCAAAATCATATTGTGTCAAAATTACATTTTTGCCCCTAATTTTTTTCAACTTTTTCCATTTTAGTCCCTAGGCCCGTAAAATGCAATATGTTCAATTTCTTCAAAACCCAAGCCTAGACAAACCTTACTCATGCTTATAACAGCCCACATTTTTCATTAATTCACACTTTTACTACATGTTTTATAAATTTTACAAATAGGTCCTTTTAAGCATTTTCATCAAAAACCACTTAGTAAAAGTTGTTTATCTAACACCAAACTTGCATAATCTACCATTAAACATCAAAATACACAAATATCCAACATGGGTAAAATTTTAGACTTTGATTTTCTTTCAAATTAGTCCTTGAAATAGCTAGATTAGGTTACATTGATCTCAAAAATGTAAAATTCATTAAAAACGAGACAATAACGGACTTACAATCAAGCTTGGAAGATGAACAAACCCTAGCTATGGAGACCCATGTGATTTTCGACCATGGGAGGATGAAATTGAGAAGATGACATCTTTTATGTGTTTAATTTTGTCTTTATTACCCAAATGACAAAAATGCCCTTAATGCCAAACTTTGAAATTTCACTCTACCCTGTCCATTTTTGTCCAATTAAAGTATAATGGTCTAAGTACCATATAAGGACCTCCAATTTAAAATCTCATAGCAACTGGACACTTGTAACATATAGAACTCAAGTTTTGCACTTATTGCAATTTAGCCCCTTTAACTAAATTGAGTGCCCAAACATCAAGATTTTCGAACGAAATTTTTACGAAATCATTTCATCAAACTGTAGACCATAGAAATATAACAAAAATGAATTTTATTGTGTCAGATTTGTGGTCCCGAAACCATCGTTCAGACTAGACCCAAATCGGGCTGTTACACAAACTTACTAACATGTAATGCTTACTCCGTTTTATTTTTCCCTGTTTTATAGTGCCCGGAAGCTCACGAAGGTTGGAGATCATTAGAGCATCATCACACTATCAAATCATTATTTTGAGTATACTTAGTAAAATCATTTTGGCATAGTGGCATGTATAGGACAACTTGGCCAATAGTGGCTTGAAAATGATGTTTTGTAACCTAGCCATTGGAATGGCTAGTAATGGCTTATTTTGGCATGATGAAGTAGGAAATTATCATATATTCATATGTGTTATGTTAAGTATATGTGATAAAATGATGTTAAAGCCTAAGTTAATCCAAGGTAAGTTTATAAACACATATGCATGTAATGGTATGCCACGATGAATGATGGAATTTGCTTAAATTGAATGCTTGCAATGGTTGGATTGTACTTGGTATGTTTTAGTGCAGGTAAATGGTAAATTTGGGTGATAAATGAGGTTAGGAAATGTCTTTATTTTGTCCACACGGGCATGTGTCTAGACTGTGTGTAACACACGGCCTGGTACACAGGTGTGTGGTTAGGCCATGTGTCCCCTGCACCTTAATTTTGAGAAACAAAATGCTCGGAATTGAGCACACGGGTAGAGACACGGGCGTGTGTCACAGCCATGTGTGCCACACGACCTAGGACAAGAGCGTGTGTCTTGACCGTGTGAAACCTACAACTAATTTCGAAATAAATTAATTAACCACATGGCCTAGCACATGGGTGTGTGGCATGGGCGTGTGCACAAGTCAGAGAGTTACACGGGGTTGAACATAGCTCGTAGCACCAGCGTGTCCTAGGGTCACACGGGCGTGTCCCTTGGACCATACGAGCGTGTGAGCCTTGCACCTTGGAAAATTTTTGAAATTTCGTGAAAGATTCTTAGAGTTCCCAATTAAGTCTCGACTCGATTCTAATGCTCGTATTGGGCCTTGAGGGTCCAATCAAGGGACGTTTTGAAAATTCTTGGTGAATGAATAGTGATTAACATGAAATGTCTGTAAATGTTTCAAAAATTTTTGGTAACGCTCTGTAACCCTATTCTGGCGACGAATACGAGTTAGGGGTGTTACACATGCTATACTATGAACATCACAAGTGAATAAATCCACAAATTGATTTAGGATCTATTCTATTTAGGTTTTTCCAGTGTACTGTCAGTCCAATCAATCACATCTATGTCCCTATCTTCTAGGAGTCATTCACTCTAATGCCTAAGACAAGGCATCTCCCCAATTGGACTTGATAGATGACATATTAGTTTTTCAATCGATTTGCTCATTTTCTATTAGACTAAAGACATGTTTAGGTTCGTCTACCAATACAAGTTGTCTTTTTGTACTACGACCCGACCACATAATATCGCTTAGTATTAGTTAAACATTTAGACAACCAATGAGCAACATTTGTTACCATTTTGCTTTACGTGAAAAAATCATGTGAGGACAATTATACAAAGTATATTAATGAATTAATGAATTAGTTTTATTAGCCAATCTGTTCAAAAAAATTACAAGTGTATATTGATGAAAATACTACACTTAGGGCACTAGATCCAACACTTTCTTCCTATGAATTATAGTTTCCATGAGTGAGAAAAGGTAAGGTGAAGAAGTTTGGTGATGATTCCTCAAGATTCTTCAAAATCTAAGGATAGTTGTACCTTAGCATTTCCACATAAATAATTTAACAATGATATTAAAATGAAAAAAAGGGAGAATTAGCATCCGATCAGAGAAGGGACTCCTATTGTATAACATTTGGATCCAAATCATTAACACTGTCATACTTAGCTTCACATCATTCTAAACTAGGAACGATTCATCAATTTCTTGAGGCAATTACTCTACCCAGTCTTCTAGGATAATCTTTGATGAAAGTTCCAATGTATTTCTCTTTTAAACTTTAAATATCTTTTTGGTAATTTCCTTTATGTAAATACCATTATTTTTTGCTATGTGATTAATCTTATACATGAAGATGCATTCCATGCGACATTCCTGTACTTGCTTTTCAAAATAGGCCTATTCCATTATAACCATTGCCTTGTGGGCACCTCATTTTAAACTGGTTTCACATATCATAATTTTCGGCCTTTGTTCCACCTTATATGATATATCCACCTTGTCACGTGGGTTCAACAATCAAAGATAACACATCTTCCTCATTATTAAGTTTATACGTATCTGGGTTTATAACTTTATTGGGCTTTTTTAATGGCTCGCCCACAGCTAGTTTCATTCATTTAATTCCTTTCTTTGCTTGACCTCCATTTACCTTAAAAATTCACTCATAACTTTAGGAGCATTAAACAGCTCTACAACTTTCATAATCCTCGAGGGTTACATTTAGGTCTCCTTGAATCTCCTTATTTTCCTTATCATCCAAGTTAGCAATAATCTCAGGCATAGATTTTTAGGAATTATCTTTAACATATATGGGTTCCTTTCTTTTCTTGGCTTCCTTTCCATCTTTGTTGGGCCTATTTGTTTGGGTGGGTGCCTACATCCATGATCCAACAATTGACATATCTTTTTTCACTTTCGGGATGGTACTGTCAATGTTATTTGCCAACTTTTCCCTTCTTTTACTTCATGTTCATTCAATCTTTAAAGGTGTGCTTATTTAGTGTGACCAAAACAACCACAAGAGTAACATATAATCGAGAAGCCCTCATATTTTATAGATTAAGTGATACCATCAATTCCAACATAGGACGATAATGGCTTATTTAAGTCCACCACGACTGCTATTCTAACAAACCTAACTTGTTTACCAACATCCGTATTAATCAATCCTTACTACATCCCCTAATGCTGTAGCAATGGTTCTCATGATGCTCTTAGTATAGTACCTATATGGAAGACCAATAGTTTCATCCAAACAACCACTTTTAACAATTGTTGATATTTTGTTGTAAAGCCCCTACTACATGGTCGCATTGATAAGTAATGTCCAAAGACCAACCATGGACTTTTAGTTAGAGCCTTCTTATAATCCTATGCCGAGTTGTAACTTGACTAAGAAATATTCATTAGCAAGGTTTGTAACACCCTTTGCCCAACCCTATCGCCGGTTCAAGCTATAGGATACTGCATGTGTTGTTGGATCAAAGATAGTCAATTATGCACCATACAACCATTTGCACATGTAAATAGGTACATTATGCAATCATACTATGCTACATAATCATTTCCAAGTCCCATAAGAGCTTAAGAAAGTTCTTTTGCTAACCTTAGGTCAAATTAGGACCAAATTGTAAAGTTTTTAAAATTTCGAGTCGATGTCGCAACATCATGGTTTCAACGTTGCAACGCCATCAATCAATGACTTATGTCACGACTTCAAGCATCTCAATATCCCAACATTGCAGCACCACTGATTTTTTATCTATGTCACAACGACGATGACTCGTGGTCACGACGTAGCCCCTATTTTGGCAATGAACACATTGGTACATTTTTCATGCTTTCAATCAAATACCTATATACTTTCAAACATCTTTCCACAATCAAAACACCATCATTCCACACCAATCTACCAATTCAAGCCTATAAACATTTGAAATCAAACATGCAATATAGTACAAAACAAATATTCATAATTTAGGCATATTCAGCTATTTATGAAACTAGCAATACCAAATTATTTCATTTTCCAGTTAAAACATATATACTTATGATATTTGGGAACTAAGCACTTGAATGACCTTAACATGAATCAAATAAAGCATGCCTTAGCTATATTTCATACTTAACATTCAAACATATCATTTCCAAACCATTCATCAACTTATCTATTTCAACTACTTCACTTTGCAACCTTTAACATACCAAAGACATGTAAGTTTAAGATCATCACACATGCTAGTATTAAACATGACTAAGATCATGCATAAAATAAGTCATATGTCAAGCTTACCATACAAGTGCAACCATAGCCACAATTGCCACATAACTATCCACTCAAAACTTACCATTTACACAATAAGGTCCCCTTATATACATGCCAAAATATTTAAACTCAAAACAAATATATTTCTACTTTCTTGTTGATAACGTGTGCTTCACTTTAATCTGGCTCGACAAATTCCACAATGCGATTATCTACCGGTAAAGAAAATAACTAGAGTAAGCATATAAATGCTTAGTAATTTCAAATTTTAAAAAAAAATACAATGCTTACTGTAAAAGCCTGATTTTGGGGCTAGTCGGAACAGTGATCTCGAGATTTTTAATCTGAGGATAGAGAAAATTATTTTCATGTTATTTTATGTGTTATAACATGTTTATAAGGTGCATGAAAATTTTGGTGCCTTAATTTTAGCAATTTCTAGCTAAATTGTGAAAAAGGACTAAATCGCATAAAGTGCGAAAGTTCTATTTTATTTGCTAGAGGTGCCAAATAGCTATGAATTATAAATTGGAGGTCCTAAATGAGCAATTTGGCTTTGTTAAGTGAGTTGGCCGGTCAAGGAAGTTAAGGGGACAAGGGCATTAAATGTTGGTCATGTTAGGTGATTAAAAAGAATAAAATAAGATGAAATAAGAAAAGCTATCATCTTTTTTATTTCTTCTCCTCTTCCACCAAAAATGAGCAGCAAGAATGGGGTTTTTGAAGCTCAAAATTTCAGCAAGCATTTCTCCTCACAAGTAAGTGATTTTGATGATCTTTCTTGATAATTTTTGTACTTTTGGAGTCCCCAAAGCTTAAGCTTCCTAAAGGGAGGACTATTTTGCAGCATGGTTGAAAGTATAAGGACTTTCCATGAGAGAGTTTATGCTGGTGGCTGAGTTTTTATGGAAGAAAATGAATGTTAGGATGTTGATAAACAACTTTTGTGAAAGGTGTTGTCATGAAAACACCTAATTGGGACTAAAATGCAAAAGTTGAAATTTGTTCATTAAGGCATGAAATAGTTGAAATTGTGGATAGTTATAAGAGGATTAAATGTTTAGCTAGGCTTGTTTAACAAAAAAATGTGATGAAAATTTATTTACGAGCCTAGGGGCAAAACCATAATTTTGCCAAAGTGTAGGGGTAAAATGGTAATTTTTCCTAAAGTGTAGATTATGGTGTATTATGATTTATAAGTGATTAAATTAGTGAATTTCATTATTCTAAATCAAAGAAAACAAGTCCCGGACCTAGAACGGGTGAAAAGAGAAATGTGGGTAAAAAATCTCTTTCGGCCCTTTTGACATCGAGGTAAGTTCATGTGCAAATGTTGTAATTACGTATGAGTTATTTTAATATTCCAATGTTGTGTGGAATGTATAATTACGTAATGAATGTATTAAATATTTGTCGATGAGTTGTTAAGAAAATTGAATCTAAGAATAGTAAGAGATGCAAATAGTATGAAATGATGATAGTTAAGGTTCTGTGTAAGACCATATTGGAATATAGCCTCGGTGAGAGATATTAAATAAGACCATGTCAAGGATATGGCAACGATGTGATATTTCGTATAAGACCTTGTCGGGGTCATGGCATCGACATTTTAATGTATGTAAGACCCTATCGGGGTTTGATGTTAATGAGAACTATGTGTATGGGACTCAAGAGAGTTATTTAACAATTTGAATGATTCAACGGGGATGTTGAAAGTAAGTGGTTGTACCACGAGAAGCATAAGTATGTGTTAGAACTGGATTGGTATGAATTTAATATATGATGAACCCTAGTGGGATATGTTTAATTAATGCACCTTAGTTGCATGAGATAGATTTATTGATGCATTGTGTGAATGAGAATGAGTATCGTAGAAAGTTAAGTAAGAATGGAAATGTGTGAGGATATTCTCGGTTGAACATTTGAATTAGAGAAATGTATGTGGATAAATATTTGTGAATGTATAATATCGATGGGCTGTGTGCATTACCACCTGATATACTATTAATTGATGGGTTGTGTGCGATACCATCAACTATATTACTATCGGTGGGCTATGTGCGTTACCACCTGATATACTATTAATTGATGGGCTGTGTGCGATACAATCAACTATATCACTATCGGTGGGCTGTGTGCGTTACCACCTAATATACTAGTAATAGATGGGCTGTGTACGATACCATCGGTTATAAATGATTGGTGAGCTAAGTGCGAAATCACCATAAGTATTAATGAATGGTGGGCTTTGTGCGGTACCACCTTATAAGAGATTCAATGGTGGGCTTTGTGCGATACCACCCTATAAGAGATTCAATGGTGGGCTAAGTGTGTAACCACTGAGAGATTTGTAGTGTGAGTGTCTTATTGAAAATGCTTGATGTGTTACTTTATATATGATCTTGTGGTGATCAGTGCAGGATTTTGTACTAATTAAACGAGCAATTGGCTTGTGGCATGGTAAGAATGTAGTAAGAGATAGAATGAGTAAACTTCAAGAGGGGTTGAGTAAGTAGCCATAAGTTAAGGGGAAAACTCGATATAAAACTTGTGGTTATATTTATTCAATGAATATCAGTATTTGTTAGTTTATGCAGATGAACTTACTAAGCTTTATTGCTTACTCCTTTCCTTTTTCCCATCTCTTATAGGATATTTTATCTAGCTCGGGTTGGAGGCCCTTGGAGATATTTTCACACTATCGGATAGACACTTGGTATGATGTTTCAAGTTCTTATGAGTCATGGCATATATAGGGGCTAGACAAGTTAGGGAATTTTGTTGTAAATGGCTAGGATGTGTTAGCCTATAGTTGAATAATCTATTTTGTATAATGCCATAGTGGTTGGCTATTATTTTTATACGAAAAAGATGTAGTTATCCATGTGAAATTGTGATTTCTTTTAAGTTAATTATGGATGTGTTGGATGAGTGCATGTTGGGTCTGTTGTAGGGGTGAGAAGAGCTTAGCATATAGCTTTGTTCTCGTCCATGTGGATAGACACACGGGCGTGTGTCTAGACCATGTGTGACACACGGTCAACCCACGGGCGTGTGACTTGGCCATGTGTCCCCTGCAAGTTGATCCTGTTAAGTCAAGTTAGGCCACGGGTATATCCCACGGTCGTTTGTATAAGACGTGAATAACACACAGTTAGAACATGGGCGTGTGCCTCGGGCCATGTGATCAAGTCAGTATATCAAGGAATAGTACACGGTCTAGGCCCACGGGCGTGTCAAAGTCGTGTGAGGGAAGTCAGTGTTCATCATGGTTGAAAGGCACGGGCGTGGCTTAGCCGTGGGGCATTTGGCAGAATGCTCAAGTTTTAGGCACAGTTTGGAAATATGGACGTGTGTGACTTCACATGGGCGTGTTGTAACTTGCACGGACGTGTGAGCCCTGTACAAAAGAAAATAAAATTTAAGAGTTAAAAAAATTCCGATAGGGCCTCGAGAGTTCTTGTGTGTATGAGTGAGATCTCGTAAGTCGAGAATGAGGTTGATGAGGTGACTTAAGAGAGTAGTCATGATGAATCTTTATGGCGATCAAGTGGATTTCAATATGGTTTAGTCGATTCTCGGACTAACCTAGCGTGAGTAAGAGTCTAGCTATGCATGCCATAGGTGGACTGTGATAGTGTTATATCTCTCGGCTCTAACGAAATTGTTTTGTTAAGACAGGGATGGTTCCCAACTGAGCTAAATTCGATAATGTTGTAAGTGATAATGAGGTAATTGAAATGCTCTCATGCACTGATGAGATTCAAAGAGGTATGAATAGAAGTATATGACATGTGTGTGAAAATGCATGAAATGAGAGTTATAAAGTGGTAAGCTTATTTGTATTGGCGGGATGTGCACAAGTGTTATATATTCAACCTATTGGGTTAGGTGTATATAGTGAGTAAATTTATCCAGAGAATGGGGTATATGTGTATGTATGATTGTTTGAATGATGAATAATCAATATGTCCACATAGTTGAATCTCATGTGCGACTATTAATGTAGATGATGTATAATGTTTTATTTCGTGGCTCTGTATAAAATTACGAGTATTATGGTGTGAGAGTTAAACTGGGAAGTTTGTCTAAGTAGAATGCAGGGATGAGGACGGTCGTTCAATGATGAAATGATGAATAAGACCATGGTTGGACCATGGCGATACATGAGATCCCATATAAGACTGTGTCTGGGACATGGCATTGGTGATGATATGTGATCCCGTATGAGACCATATTTGGGATATGGCATCAGGATCGACATGAGTTCTATGTAAGACCATATCAGGGATATGGCATTGGTATTGATATGAGATTTCGTGTAAGACCATAGCGATTCTATGGCATCGTGATGACATATAAAGAAATAGCTGGGCTATGATGTTGTGATACGAGTAAGACCATAGTTCGACTATGGCAATTAGGTAAACGACATACTCAAACCTGTAAGACATTCTTTAATTGATTAGTAGTAGTAAGAGAAATTGGAGTGAAATGTTGAGTACGCGAGTAGATGTTAATGTGAAACATGAGTATGTGAAAGTCTCGATTTAAGTTGAATTACTTAGGATACTCAGTCGCTCACATGAGAGAAGAAAGTCCGTATAAGACCAAGTTAAGGCATGGCATTGGCAAACAGGCAAAGATACCTAGTAAGTCCATGTCAAGACATGTCGTTGAGGGCGAAATAAGAAATCCAATGAAAGACTATATCTAGGATATAACAATGGCATCAAGATATATGTGAGATGAGATTCAGTATCCTCAGTCATTCATAGTACTTCATCGGGTAAAAGAGTGAAACTTGAATGAGAAAGCAAAGAAGTCAAGTGAGTAAAGCTGTTATCAAGTTATGCTAATTAGAGATGACTAAGAGTATTACGCATGTTATTAATGATGAAGTCGAGATTATGTTTACCATATCAAAGTATGCTGATATGTGTGATTAATACAATATTTATGATAGCATAATTGATAATGCTTTGTATTACGTTGATACATAATACTCTACTAAATAGAGTAATTGTTGAACATGAGGTTGAAGTCCTAGAGGACTAAAATGAAAAGGTTATCAGTGAGATATGAAATAGATAAGGTCCCGTATAAGACCATGCTTGAGACATGGCCTCCGCACCGAGTTGAGGTTCCGTATAAGACCATATTTGTAATATGGCATCGGTAATGAATATGAGAATCGTGTAAGACCATGCTCAGAATATGGCATCGATACTTGATGTGGAAGTCCATATAAGACCACCTCGGGGGTGTGGCATTGGTTTCGTACCTACATGAATGACGATGAATATACGTCTTTGACTATCCCTAGTGATCAATGGGATAGATAGATGAGTGTAGAGGTAGAGATGAGAATTGTACTAAAGTCATGTGAATGAGTGAATACAGGCACTCGTGAACGAGTCGCAAGAAAATGAGTATAGAGTGTGGCACAGTATGTGCTTAATAAAGGTAATTGTAAGAAAGTATGTCTGAATGCTTTAACGATTGTATTGTTTATACAATGTTAAGAGCAAAGAAAAGTTAGCCTAGGCTATTTGACTCAAGTGAGTAGGAAGCCTAAGGTTTATGATTATCGAGATCTTCTTAAATTAATGTTCATTAATGAAAGGAATTGTTAAGGAGTTTGGAGGACGGAAATGGTTAAAGAAACAATGTTTGAATTGTGAGAGTGTTCAATTATGATAACCATAGTTGTGTGGGTCTTAATGATCTCTCTCTAAGTATTACGTGTTAATATGTTTTGCCTTTCAGGGGCGATGTAGTTGCTTATCTCAGGAATCGAGATCGTGCGAGAATGTTAGCTGATTGTGTAATCAGATTAAACGGTTGTCGATTTAGTAATTGGAATTGACATTCCTTTATCTCCTCGTAACCTTATTCAGGTACTTTAATGAGGAAGTTGGTGATGATTCAGGTATCAGGAGTGAAATCATGAGTTTCACGTTGTGTGATGAGTTTTCAGGAAAGCCGAGTAGAGTTAATGAATCTGATAGAGATGTCCTTGCTATCGTGAGATATAACGATAGTAAAGGTTTTAGATTAGCATAGCAAGAGAAACTCATATGAGAGTATGCTTGAAATATGTTTTCAGTGTGGAGAAAAGAATAGATTAATGTATTGAGATATGATTCGAGTTCTATGTAAATTCACGCATGAACCAATAAAGAGAATAAAATTCTGTGTGTACGTGAGTAGGGAGCATGATGCAAAGATATGCTCATCGAAATGTTCAAACCGTGATGGTTGAGTTGAAAGCTATAGAAGGAGCTATTAATCGAATGTTCTAGTACTGAGTTTAGTCTAAATCAAGAAAAAGAGTTGACAGGTTGGTGATCTAGATATGATCACTTTTTGTGTCTGTATTGTGAGTTGGATGTTATGAAATGATCCATGGAAAAGTCAATGTGTATTTTCTGAATTTTGATGAGTGAGAGTATCTTATGCTGCAAGAGATTTTGAGGATGAATTAGGGGAAACTGCTTGAGCTATTACAATCGTGGGTATAGTTATTGTGATACTTCTTAGATAATAGACATAGTACAGATGTCTGGAATAAAAGATCCATGTTGGATAAGTTCTCTGTAACATCCTGAATTAGGGGCTTTGCATTTGATATGTTTCTGTGTGTATGTTATGCTTAATATGCTAGTTTAGGGTGTTTTGGGGGTCCAGGAAAGGCTCAGAGTTAAGCCGAAGTCTTGGGTAAAATTCTATTTTTGGGCACTTTAGGGGAGAGCGGGATGGGATAGGACTTAAGGGATTATGTTGGTGGATGGTTGACACAAGAAAAGGAGTGGCAGAGTGGCAAAGAGGCACTACTTAAGTTACTGGTAAGTGACGCCACAGGGAGTAGGAGAGGGAGTAGGTTCAAGTCACAAGGAGCTCATTTTGGAGTTCTTTTTGGCGTCAAGGAGAGCAGAGGTAGGTTTTGACTGGGACACTTCAGGATAAGGGAGTGGACTGAGTCAAATAGTTTGATTGAATGGCAAAGAGGAAAAAGTGGAGTGTGGAGTGTTCAAAATATTTCAAACGGGTGATCAGGAGGATTTTGAGGAGGAAAATAAGGAATGGGCATGTGAGCTTGGTGTTGGCCGAATTTCAAAGTCTTAGTAGGGGGAATCAGTTTTTGTCTTGGCTAGGGTGTGCCGAATTTCTATTGTGGTAACATAGGTTCTTCTGTTCTCAAAATAGTGCATTTTCGGCTTTGGGTTGGTAAGTGCCAAAATTTTGTATAGTTAAGTGAGAGTTTCTTTCCATCTTCGGCATTTGGGGGTTTTCTTTCATTCTCTTCTTCATTTTCTGCTAAAGCCAAATTTATTCAGGTGTTGCCGAAAAATCCTTCTTCTTTACCATTCCTACTACTTCTTTTCATCTCATTTTAATTCTTCTACTCCCAATTGTTTCTTTCTTTCTCAAAAGTCGAAGCCCCTAATCCCATTCTCATCTCCATTTCTATGCTATAGCCGAATGTCCCTTGTCCATAGTTCTCTTCTCTGATTTCTTCTGCAAGCCGAATCTTCATAGCCTTCTCTTCTTTCATATTTTCTTTTGATCTCTACTAAAACCGAAAGTTTCTAGGTCCCATTTAGGGTTCTTTTATTTTATTTTGTTTTTGTTTTTCGGCTCTTTCATTTTCTTCTCTGTCCTTGCCGAACCTTCGCTACAGCTGTGCTTGTGTCGATTTCTCTTAGGTGCCATTAGAATCTTGTGTCAAGGTAAGAGGCGATTTCTCCTATTTCTTTATCTCCCTTTCAGTTTTTAGTAGCCAAAGCCGAAGGGCTGATTGGCTTAATGTTTTGGATACTTTGACCGAATATAGGTGGGGGTGGTGTTTGTATTCTTTTTGGAGACTTTCGGGATTCACTCAACTTGTGAACCAGCCTAAAACTTTCGACTTTTGTCGATCTAGGTAAGGAGATTAATTCAGCTAAACGCATAATTCTACCCATATCTTATTTTATGTTTTAACTCGGTCTTCTGACCAAGATCTATTCTATGGACCCAAATGCCAGCAATTCTAAGGAGGGGGTTGAATCCGTAAACCCAGCCCCTAAGTTTAAGAAGCGAGCGGTGTCAGCAGTACAAGATTGGCCACCGGGTTGTGGGCCAGCTTCAGAGCAGAGTCGTAGGCAGATAGCAGTTGCCTCGATTAGCGATAGTGTCGACATAGAGAGCGTGGTATTACGTGTTATCATGTGTGTAACTCTCACACACTTTGTATTTTAAGTATGTTATAAACTTGTTGTCAAATGCCGAAGTGATAGCATGAATCACTAAGATACCCTTGTGGGTAAGATCGAGGACTCCGGGTAAGTTTTGCTGTGTTCTGTTATTAGCTAATGCATGTTTGGCTGAGATGAGTAATTGTTATATTTCGAAAGCATAACCATACCATATTATTTGTTAAACATGAGCATGGATTTGGGGAACGATGTGAAGAGGGAGAAACATGATTTTCAGATTGTCACCAGTGGTTTGGTACCACCCGTGGGTTGGCCCCACAAACTATATTTTGTGACTAAGTCTCAGTGGTTTGGAACCACCAGTGGTTTGGTACCACATATAGAATTTCTGTGACTCGTCCCAGTGGTTTGGTACCACAGTGGGTTGGCCCCACGTATTGATATTAGGGATTGTCACCAGTGGTTTGGTACCACAAGTGGGTTAGCCCCACACCTATACATTTTGTGACTTTTGTCACGGTGGTTTGGAACCACCGGTGGTTAAAGTACCACCGATGGCTAGGTGCCACAGATATTGGGTAGATTCCGGAGATATGGAGGATGGATTATAGGTTGGTTGGGTTGCATTACATACATGCTCAATATATGATTTGTGTGAGAGCCCAAAACTCTTTTGGATGGGGAATTATACACTGAGTCTCGGTGACTCACCTCCTCCGTTAATTTTTTCAGGTAATCCTTAGACGGCGGATATGGAGCTGAGGTGGACTTGAGGTGGCCATACATAATGTTTTAAGTAAATTCATCTTTAATATTTATTTTGGACTATTACTATTTTAATTTGGATTTTGGGTATTGTAATAAGGCCATTTAAACGTTAATTTGGTTTTTGTTATTAATTTCAAATGTTATGGCATGCCTAATGAATTATTTAAGTAGGTGTTTTCAAAACTGAAAACCTCAGAATTTAAGGTGTGGTAATTTGGCTAATTGAGATCGGGTTTTAGTAACAAATTAACTCAAATTTTCAACCTAAGACGCAACTTTGGTTTCAACTGATCGTTCAATAAAATCTTTCTTAAAATTGGACTTGGGATTATGAAACCTAATCTGTATCACGGCTTAAGTTGGGCCATTGCTTTAAATCTTCACCAAAGGCGAGTTAATATGCAAGCTCTTTCGCAACACATGATTTTAAATCGGTTTTCCAAAATTTTCTTCCCTGTAACATGCCAAATTTGGTCGTAGCATTTTGACCGGGTTTGGGGTGTTACATTCTCTGTTGTTGACGCTTTCTCGAGATAGAATTGGCATGATGATGAATCCAGAAGTTATACGAAAATTTTGGTATGAGATTTAGGGTCCGCTTGATAGGGGAAAATGTTTTCCGGAAAACATTTTCCTCATTTTATAGTGTTTGTTTGGTTGGAAAATGAATTCCTATGGAAAACATTTTCCAAAACACGGGTAAATCACTTCATAATTTTCAGAAAATGTCTTACCAATTTCTAAACGGTAAGATATTTTCCACAGCTCTTCTCTTCATTCTCTTCACCCTAAGGAAGAATTCCTCTTCTCTGCTGGTCTCTGCCTTATCCTCTCTGCTGGTTCATCATCTCTGCCTCGTCTTCTCTGCTGATTCATCGAAGGTAAATTTCTACTCACATTCTTGATTGCAAGCTCTAGGATTTAGGGGTTTCTGCATATTTGTGTTCTGTTCAAGTTTGGTTTGTAGTGAATGTGTGGGTTTCTGCAAGTTTTTGAAGCTGGATGTGTTAGGGGTTTCTTCTTTGTTTGTTTGGTCACTTGATTTCTCCTAACTCGAGCCATTCTTTTTCTGGTTTGGGCTCCATGGTTTCTTTTCTCTAGTTTTTCTTTAAAAGCAAGGTTTATCATTCCTTTTTATTTTTTTACCAAATCCTTTCCCCTTACCTCTTAAATAAAAACAAGAGATGAATTTACTGAGAAAATCTTTTGTCAACTAAGCAAAAAGAATTATATCTCAGAACATGGTCAACTACAGAATGATTTTGAATGCTAGTAAACAAGTGGCTATTTATATACATACATATATACAAACCCAAAGAAAATGACGGCAATGGAGTTCAAATGGGACTCTGAAAAACAACACAGTAAATAGTGAATCTGACACGGGAAAAAAAATGAACGGCTAAAACCAGATTCCTACAAAATTTAGCAGACACCCTTTCTTTCTTAACCATCCAATTGTTTCAGATTCTCCATTAAAGCTCCTTCTTTTTGCCTTGCTTTCCCCAAAGTTCACACTTTTGTTCACTGCCCCTGTTGATACTTATGGTCTTTTTTCTGGGTTTTGTGAACTTCTTCTTCTCTTTTAGATCATAAAATTGAGGTGGGTTTTTTCTTCTTTTACTCTGTTTCCTTCAAAGTTTTGATTTTTATCACCATTTCAATGCTTATGATTATGTTTTCCTCATACCCTTCTTGTTTATTTATTTTCAATACATTATGTTTCATTTCGATTCAAGTAAGCCCTTTTATTTATCTATTTCTGCTAGTTTATTGCGGAATTGGAGGTCTAATATTATATGTTTAGCAGCCTATTCCAACTTGGGTGTAAGAGTTTAAATGAGATGCCCTTGCTTTCTTGGTTTTTTACATGCATCTATCTTTCTTCTTTCTTGTTCACGCAAAATCTCTTGTTCAACTTGTTGACTTTTCTAACTCTTTGGGCTTTGGTTTTCAATTTTAATATTTTTGAATCATTTCGGATCATCAATTTCATATTATTTGTTTTCTGTATCTATTTTTCTCGTTTACAGAATCATTTTGGGTTTTGTTCACACTAATTTAGTGATAAAATTGAATATGCTTAGATTTAGATTCAGCAAATGTTGAAATTTGGACATTAGGTAGATTCGTATTACCGGCAAGTAGGGTCTTTAAATGTTGGTGCTTCCTCTTAAAGACTCTTTGGTAATGGGCGAGTTGCTACGATGTTCTGCTTGCCTTATAGGTTGTTGTACTAGTGAATTTTGTCTTCGAGCTTGTATATACATGTTCTGTTTACTTCTTTGCTAATAATGGTTGGATATATAAACTCATCGTATTTCTCTGTGGTTAGTATTTTCACAATTTCCCTAATCTGATATACTGTTACTTGGTTATTAGTAGCCTTTGCTAATCTGATATAAATGTTCTATGTTGCTGAAGCTTTTGATACCATCAGCTGCCAATGTCATTTCTATATTAAAACTGTGTATCTCCTTTCTTTTGATGCGATCGGTGGTTCTAGAGTAGGTTTAGATGCATTAGGGATTCTCTGTTCTAAGTTTCAGCTATCTGGTTTCTTGTCTTGGGATTTTGTGTCATAAAAGCCTTCTTTTTTTCTAATGCTTTGATTTTGAATTTGTTTAGTTTTTAGATATTGCTTTCCTGAATCAATTACCAAATATGTCCCAGTTGTGTTCCTTAGTATGTGATTGAACATTGTAGTTGTAGTTCATATAATGTCTCTATAAAGAATTTTGACTTTATTTTATTTTCTTAACAGTATAAGAATTTTTTTTGATCAAATAAAAATGATTTTAATAAAAGCTAGAGTAGAGTCTGATACATAACTGTTCCCTGTGCATCATTTTGGAGAAGACGATTTAAGCAATCAAGTGGATTAAAGCAAATATAAAACAAGTCATTATTAATATATTGTAAATAAATAACAGATCATAAATGTCCTTAATATTAAAGAGAAATAAATTAATTATTTATATGTTTATCGTTCCTCTTTTATCTTTGATTTTATAAATTTTATGACAAAACACACGTAAACGAGTTTTATAGATTAGGGACAGGTTCCTTAAAAGAAATATAAATGCAGACTTTTGCGTTAAGTTTAGATAAATTATATATAGTTGAAATTTTTGACCATGGGAATCACTTTTTTGAGCAAATGTATCTAAATATAGGAAGTTGGAAATTTTGTTCTTCCCATCATACGAGACATCACATATTTGAAAACATCTACAATATTTGCTCTCTTTTCATTCATATCTAAATTGTTATCACATATATTTTCCTACAACTATCACATTACCCAATTATAATTTTAACATCATTTTCAGTATATTGTATCAGTTTAATCTGGTTTACACCTATCTAAAATTTTAATTCAATCAATAATAACAATGTTCGAGTAGATTTCTTTATTTTTATAATGATCATGAATATATGTGTGCTCAAAAAAATTATTAATGCAATTATAATTAGCTTGATATATATTTATGCACTTTAGACATAGTAACTTTTCATATATGTGATCTTATGAAAATCTTGCATTTTTTTGTAGTGATCAAATATTTGTGTGGCATTATTTTGTGTAAATGGATCGTAATCAAGATCAAAATGCAATTGTCGGAGTCGTGGCTTTAGTTTTAGCTTTTGGGGCTCTTTGGATTAAAAAATTAAAAACTAGGCAGAAAATTGCTTCTCACCCTCGTGTGAATCGAGATTATGAAAGAGAAAATTATATTAATAGTATTTTATATAGTGGTGACCAATATTGTATTGATGTGATAAGGATGAGATCGATCGCCTTTTTTAATTTGTGTGATATTCTTAGTAGGAATAATTTGTTACAATCATCTAAATATGTCAATATTAGGGAGCAAGTAGTTATATTTTTACATATAATTGGTCATAATGTAAGGTTTCAAATGATTGGATCTAGATATTATAGATCAACTGAGACAGTTCACCATTATTTTAGGGTTGTATTGAAAGCAATTTTGAAATTGTATAAACTAGTCATTAGATTACCTGATGAGTCAACTCCTAGTGAAATCAGAAACAATCCAAGGTTTTATCCTTATTTTAAAGATTGTGTTGGAGCATTAGATGGAACTCATATTCGTGCATTCGCTCCACTTAACATTCAAGGAAGATTTCGTAGCCGTAAAGGGGGGACGACACAAAATGTGTTGGCTGCCATTACATTTGATTTGAAATTTTCCTATGTTCTAGCTGGTTGGGAAGGTAGTGCATATGATTCTAGTGTTTCAAGTGATGCACTTTCACGCCCAAGAGGATTAAGAGTTCTGGAAGGTAATAATTATTATTAAATACAAAGTAGTTCTAGTAAGCTCATAATTTATTAGTATTAATTATGTTTTGTAAAATTGTAGGTAAATATTATCTTGCTGATGTTGGATATGGCATCCGAAATGGATATATTACCCCATATCGTGGTGTCCGATATCATTTAAAATATTTTAGTGCTCAGGGGCCTAAAAATGCAAAAGAACTCTTTAATCTTTGACATTCATCATTGCGAATCACTATTGAACGTGTTTTTGGGATTTTGAAGAAACGGTTTCGTGTATTAGATGCTGAACCATTTTGGAATTTTCAAACTCAAGTAGATATAGTTTTGGTTTGTTGTATCATTCATAATCATATAATAGGGGTTGATCATAATGATTTACTTAATCAAGGATTATACGAGGAGTCTGAGTCTGATTGATAATACCAACTTTTACGGAGCGAGAAGAAAGGGAAGAAGCAAGAGAATGGTCTACTAAGAGAGACAAAACTGCACAAACTATGTGGACTGATTATATGGCTAGAAATATTAGGTAGGTTTAGGGCTTAGGGTTATTGTTTCTATGTTATGCATGTTTAGTATTAAAATTGTTTTTTTTTTTGTTAATGTTGGTTGGATAGTGATATTGAAATTTTAGTTTGTTGGAATTTATAATTATTATGTCTTGAATTTGTTAGATAGTGATTATGTTTTAAGCTTGTTAGATATTGAATTTATTATGTTTTAAGCTTGTTGGATATTGTAATGATTGACAATGACAATTATTAATGTAGAATGGGTAAGGGCAACAAAGAAGGGACCTCCAAGAAATTTAGGTGGACAAAACCGATGGAACATGTTTTTCTTGAAATTCTAGCAGAGGAGGCTAAGAAAGGAAATAAGCCTTCTAATACTTTCAAAGCAGTTTCCATTAATCGAGTTGTCCAAGCTATTTCTGAAAGATTCCAAGTCCAATGCAATGTGAAGCATGTGGAAAATCATTTGAGGATTTGTAAAAACCGATGGCGATTATATGCAAAATTCGAGGTGAAAGTGGTTTTGGATGGGATGATAACATGAAAATGATCACATGTGATAGAGCAACATATGATGCAGCAGTGATGGTAATATTTCTATATATATGTTAAGTATATTTCAATTGTTTTTTACTTGTTATTCTAATTGTGTATAATATCCAACAGGCACACAAGAAGTATGAACAATTTTTGAATAAAAGCATCAATCATTATGACGAAATGGCTTTGGTTGTTGGCAAAGATATGGCAACAGGGAGTTTTGCCAGAACATTTGCTGACATAGATTTGGATGATGATATCCAAGATTCAGTCCCTCTAGACTACGACAATGAAGAGGTTGAAGAGGTAAGAACAAATGTATCTTCATCTGGCACATCCAAACGTAAAAGAAAAAATGTTCAAGAAAGTGTCGTTGATGAACAAATTAAATTTGTAGGTGAACAACTTGGGAAAATTGCTAATGCTTTGGAACAATTTACTGTGGATAAGACACCATAGCTTTACGAACAAGTGATGTCGATGGAGGATGAAGGACTTGATGATGACTTCTTGTGTTCTGTGTTTGATTATCTAGTGAGTCATGAATCCGAGGCCAAAGCTTTTTTAGTTAAAAGTAAGAAGCATAAAAAAATTTGGGTTCAAAAATTTTCTCAAGGTTGAAGATATTGATACTTTTATGTAGTGTAATATTAGTTATGCACTTAGACAATGTTGTTATTATGAGTGTACTACTAATTATGCATTTGGATAATATTATTAATTTTTAGTATTAATTGTGGTTTGGAAGTTTATTTATAATTGTTCAATCCTTGTTTTTTATTTTTTCTAACACAATTACAAAATTTGACTTTGGTTGTTTTCATTTTATGACGGTTAATAATGTAGCTTAATAATTGAGTATTATTATATATTTAATTTTATTTATTTATTTATAAATAAATCATTGCAATATATGTAAAAAAATTTAAAATATAAAAATTTATTAATATGTAAATAAAATTTATTAATATATGTAAAAACAGCTTTTCCGGAAAATATTTTCAGGAAAACTGCCAAACAACAAAAAATATTTTACACAGATTCATCCAAACACCAGAAAATATTTTCAGTAAATCATTTTTCAGAAATCATTTTCCGGAAAATATTTTACTGCCAAACAAACGGAGCCTTAGTAATAGCATATCTACTAAAGTAAGAAAAAGGAAATGCAGTTGTATGTATAAATGTTTTGTCAAAAGAGTACATTTCACAATGTAATTGAGTTTATGGTCATAAGTGTTTGACTACTAAAAGCTGAGTTTCCAAAGCGTACAAGTCAAGACTATTACAGTCAGTGAATGTTTTGATGAGGAAGTGAGATAAAACCATATAGATTCCAAATTTGGTTTGACAAAATTCCCAAGAAGGGAAATGTCACTCGAATTATAGTAAATCAACCAATAAATATTCGAAGGAATATTTGGACATGTGCAGAGTTCCAAATTAGTGGATTACTGAGTATATGCCCTAGAGGAAGAATAACCTAGGTCTTAAGTTACGCTTCGACCTTCTGTATTATAGCTTAAAGGTTGTTAGCAAGAGAAACTTGAGGATAAATCGATTTGTGATTTTGAAGAACTGGTGAAAACTATTTAAGAATGTTGGAAGTAACTTTTCCTGGCAAGATTTTCAAGGACAAAAATCCTTAAAGGGGGAGAATTGTAACAGCTTGAATTTGGGGCTAGTCAGAACAGTGATCTCGGGACTTTTAATCCGAGGATAGAGAAAATTATTTTCATGTTAATTTATTTGTTATAACATGTTTATAAGGTGCATGAAAATTTTGGTGCCTTAATTTTAGCAATTTCTAGCTAAATTGTGAAAAAGGACTAAATCGCATAAATCGCATAAAGTGCTAAAGTTCTATTTTATTTGCTAAAGGTGCCAAATAGCTATGAATTATAAATTGGAAGTCCCAAATGTGCAATTTGGCCTTGTTAAGTGAGTTGGCCGGTCAAGGAAGTTAAGGGGACAAGGGCATTAAATGTTGGTCATGTCAGGTGATTAAAAAGAATAAAATAAGATGAAATAAGAAAAGCTATCATCTTTTTTATTTCTTATCCTCTTCCACCAAAAATGAGCAGCAAGAATGGGGTTTTTGAAGCTCAAAATTTCAGCAAGCATTTCTCCTCACAAGTAAGTGATTTTGATGATCTTTCTTGATAATTTTTGTACTTTTGGAGTCCCCAAAGCTTAAGCTTCCTAAAGAAAGGACTATTTTGCAACATGGTTGAAAGTCTAGGGACTTGCCATGAGAGAGTTTATGCTGGTGGCTGAGTTTTTATGGAAGAAAATGATTGTTAGGATGTTGATAAACAACTTTTGTGAAAGGTGTTGTCATGAAAACACCTAATTGGGACTAAAATGCAAAAGTTGTAAATTGTTCATTAAGCCATGAAATAGTTGAAATTGTGGATAGTTATAAGAGGATTAAATGTTCAGCTAGGCTTGTTTAACAAGAAAATGTGATGAAAATTTATTTACGAGCCTAGGGGAAAAATCGTAATTTTGCCAAAGTGTAGGGGCAAAATAGTAATTTTACCTAAAGTGTAGATTATGGTGTATTATGATTTATAAGTGATTAAATCAGTGAATTTCATTATTCTAGATCAAAGAAAACGAGTTCCGGACCTAGAACGTGTGAAAAGAGAAATGTGGGTAAAAAGTCTCTTTCGGCCCTTTCGACATCGAGGTAAGTTCATGTGCAAATGTTGTAATTACGTATGAGTTATTTTAATATTCCAATATTGTGTGGAATGTATAATTATGTAATGAATGTATTAAATACTTGTCGATGAGTTGTTAAGAAAATTGAATCTAAGAATAGTAAGAGATGCAAATAGTATGAAATGATGATAGTTAAGGTTCTGTGTAAGACCATATTGGATTATGGCCTCGGTGAGAGATATTAAATAAGACCATATGAAGGACATGGCAACGATGTGATATTTCATATAAGACCTTGTCAGGGTCATGGCATCGACATGTTAATGTATATAAGACCCTATTGGGGTATGATGTCAATGAAAACTATGTGTATGAGACTCAAGAGAGTTATTTAACAATTTGAATGATTCAAAGGCGATGTTGAAAGTAAGTGGTTGTACCACGAGAAGCATAAGTATGTGTTAGAACTGAATTGATATGAATTCAATATATGATGAACCCTAGTGGGATATGTTTAATTAATGCACCTTAGTTGCATGAGATAGATTTATTGATGCATTGTGTGAATGAGAACGAGTATCGTAGAAAGTTAAGTAAGAATAGAAATGTGTGAGGATGTTCTCAGTTGAACATTTGAATTAGAGAAATGTATGTGGATAAATATTTGTGAATGTATAATATCGGCGGGCTGTGTGCGTTAGCACCTAATATACTATTAATTGATGGGCTATGAGTGATACCATCAACTATATTACTATCGGTGGGCTATGTGCGTTACCACCTGATATACTATTAATTGATGGGCTGTGTGCGATACCATCAACTATATCACTATCGGTGGGCTGTGTGTGTTACCACCTGATATACTAGTAATCGATAGGCTATGTGCGATACCATCGGTTATAAATGATTGGTGAGCTAAGTGCGAAATCACCATAAGTATTAATGAATGGTGGGCTTTGTGCGATACCACCCTATAAGAGATTCAATGGTGGGCTAAGTGCGTGACAACTGAGAGATTTTTAGTATGAGTGTCTTATTGAAAATGCTTGATGTGTTGCTTTATATATGATTTTTTGGTGATCAGTGCAGGATTGTGTACTAATTAAATGAGCAATTGGCTTGTGGCATGGTAAGAATGTAGTAAGAGATAGAATGAGTAAACTTCAAGAGGGGTTGAGTAAGTAGCCATAAGTTAAGGGAAAAACTCGGTATAAGACTTGTGGTTATCTTTATTCAATGAATATCAGTATTTGTTAGTTTATGCAGATGAACTTACTAAGCTTTATTGCTTACTGCTTTCCTTTTTCCCATCTCTTATAGGATATTTTATCTAGCTTGGGTTGGAGGCCGTCGGAGATGTTTTCACACTATTGGATAGACGCTTAGTATGATGTTTCAAGTTCTTATGAGTCATGGCAGGTATAGGGGCTAGACAAGTTAGGGAATTTTGTTGTAAATGGCTAGGATGCGTTACCCTATAGTTCAATAATCTATTTTGTATAATGCCATAGTGGTTGGCTGTTATTTTTATATGAAAAAGATGTAGTTATCCATGTGAAATTGTAATTTCTTTTAAGTTAATTATGGATGTGTTGGATGAGTGCATGTTGGGTATGTTGTAGGGGTGCGAAGAGCTTAGAATATAGCTTTGTTCTTGTCCATGTGGATAGACACACGGGCGTGTGTCTGGACCATGTGTGACACACGGGCAACCCACGGGCATGTGACTTGGCCGTGTGTCCCCTGCAAGTTGATCCTTTTAAGTTAGGTTAGGCCACGGGTAAATCCCACGGCCGTTTGTATAAGCTGTGAATGACACACGGTTAGAACATGGGCATGTGCCCCGGGCCGTGTGATCAAGTCAGTATATCAAGGAATAGCACACGATTTAGGCCTACGGGCATGTCGAGGTCGTGTGAGGGAAGTCAGTGTTCATCACGGTTGAAAGGCACGGGCATGGCTTAGCCGTGGGGCATCTGGCAGAATGCTCAAGTTTTAGGCATAGTTTGGAAACATGGACGTGTGTGACTTCACACGGGCGTGTTGTAACTTGCACGGGCGTGTGAGCCCTGTACAAAAGAAAAAAATTTGAGAGTTGAAAAAAATTCTGATAGGGTCTCGAGAGTTCTCGTGTGTATGAGTAAGATCTCGTAAGTCAAGAATGAGGTTGATGAGGTGACTTAGAGAGTAGTCACTATGGATCTTTATGGCGATCAAGTGGATTTCAGTATGGTAACGCCTCTGGCCCGGTTTCGGCGTAAAACCTGGGTAAGGGTCTTGTTCATACACAAGCATGTTAGCTACTTTAGTTTTTGCATAATTTTGGCTAGGACATGACACTTAAAATAACAACAAGGTGAGCATAAGTATTGATGATCAGTATACATTATAAACAAGCTTAAAAATTACCAATTCATTTATTTCATATAACTTATCTCAATGCCATATTTTGTCATTAATCTATAAGAACATACAAATTTCACATAGTTCATTTCAATGTCATATTCAATTATCAATCTATAAGAATTTACAAATTTCATATCATTCACTTTAATATTATATCAAATTAATTTATCAAATCCATTTCATTACATTTTTAAGTTTCAAATTTCAATTATAAAGTTTTGCCCAATAGAACCCTAGTAAAACAAACTTAGATACACAGGTGAACTACACCATATCGGGTAGCTCATAAGAGCTTAAACTACACCACACTAGGGTATTGAAGTGAAAAGCCCATATGCATCAATTGCATATTCATATGCTAATACATCCCTCCACCACACCAGGGTCTCCGTAGAGACATATAATACTGATGATCCGCAACAGATGTTGGATCTCGATATAACTTGTAATAATCTTTATACAATCATATATCCCATAAAAGCGCACATATGACCCTATTGGCATGCCAATAGTATCCTAACCTTTTACTAAGTTCACATTAGCATCAATCATACATATTTCATTATCATCCCTGTAATCAATCATTTTCACATGTTTATATCTTGTGATGATTCATATTTATATATCATACCATGTAATCAATTTTGTTTGCATTTCCACATCCTGTAATCATTCATTTACATATCTTGTACCAATTCATATAAATCGACAATTCTTGATTCATTTCAATTTTATTCGAGTCCAATTCTTTATCTAACCATATATGCTAATTTAATTAACATTCAAAGTCATGTTCAAAAATAATTATAATGAAACAAAACATACACACACATATAATAAAAAGATGAGTAGTAAGTTCCATATGAACTTACCAATTCAAAACAAAAAATGAGTGGATTCTTCAGGGATTAATATGCAATTTTAGCTTTTCCCCTATTAGCTTATCCCCTATTAGCTTCATTTTGATACAATTCTTGATTTATACGATTATTTTATATACCCAATCAATACCAAACATTTTCACACAATGTCATGAAATGCATGATCCTATATAAATTCATTTTTTAATTTCTCTTATATTTTAAATTTTATTCAATTTAGTCCCTAAACTCGGGATAAGCATAACTTCCAATTCCTAGGTTTAGATTAAAATTTAATTTCACATATTTTCATTAGAGACCTTATATTTTTTACTCCTAACAGTATTTCATGATAGTTTTACATTTATTCAATTTATTTTCTAAGTAACAAAGTTAACAAAAAAGCTAAATTAACTTTATAATCTAGTCATTTTTATAATCTGATTTTAAAAACTATCAATTTCAAGCCTAATTCATCAATTAATCAACAATGGAAACTTTTTAAAACTTTAGCAGTTTATCAAATTGGTACATGGGCTAACTAAATCAAGTTCCCATAACCCAAATCTTTAAAACTTACAAGAAAATGACTTGATTTCATTATCTAATTGTTGACCAAAAGATAGGAAAGATTTTTTAAGTTTTCTCCAATGCTTTTCTATGGTAAACGGTTGAAGAAAGAAGAAAGATGATGAATTCCACTATCTTTACCTATTTATACCTTTATTAGCTGTTAATTAACTTAGTTTAATTAGTTAATCATGGTTTAATTAATATAATTTAACTTTTAGTCACATTTAGTGGGATTACCTTCATCATTCACTACCACTAATTTAAAAATGATTTAATTACCATTTTGGACCTTCGATTAATTGCTATTCAAGTCCTCAAATCTTTTGTCAATTAAAATTCTATATCAATTGGATTTTTACAATTTAGACCTTGAGCCTTATTTAACTATTTAATTGGCAAAATTGCTCGACAAATCTTCGATATATTTTTATGTTAACTTCATAAATATTCTTATTTTATATTTATGAACTAGATATACATAATGGGATTCAGAAATGCATTTTTTGATACCTTTGAAAATCGAGCCATTACAAGGTCTACAAATTAGAATCCTCCAATTGGCTTTCGCAGGCTCTATATTTTGTTGAGAAGAGCTTTGTATCCAATAGATCATCCAAGCAACTTGACAATGACTAAGAGAGCCATACTCTTAACAATAAGCTCATGCCATCCATAAAGATCGTCACATCCTCAACATTCATGAAACACCCCAAACTCGGCCCACAAGCCTGGACCGGATCTGGTACGTTCCTCAAGCAAACCGGTTCAAAGTTCTTTTGTTACTTTGGGAAAATAGTGTGTTTTGAAAGAAATATTATTTTGGGTTGGGCTCGAGTAGAAAACAAAATCGTTTTATAATGAAAACCCTTTTAAATTTTAGGTGATAAAACATATAGAATACATTTAAAATAAATTACTTAATCTTTAACTTAATAAAAATTTCAGTAACATAATAAAAAAATGTAAATAAAATAGTGCACTATGGCCTTATGGCCTTATTACATCAAATAATTCCAAATAATTTGAGTACTTAAAAATTAATAGTCCATAAAAATAAAAACTTCATGTTGAGCATGGCCACCACAAGTTCTCGCTAGTCCTTGGCCCATTCATTGTTCATCACCGAAACATGGTCCCATTAAGCGGGGTGAGTCAATGCAGACTCAATGTGTACACAACACTAAATCATAATAGAATCGGGCATGACAAATATTACACATTCATATCATAGCATACAAATTATGATGCATTCCCAAACCCAAACCTAATAAGCCATCCGCTACACTCCCCCGTACCAACCTATACACCGTGGGGACTACTAAGTCAACCCTCCTTCCGCTACACTCCATATCGCGGTCTTAGGTCACCACATTCACTTCCCCTTTCAATAACCCATATGCCCCATATCATATTATGCATTAACATGCCAAAGTTCACATTCTTATCATTATACTCATGTTAAATATAACATATTTCATAATCCTAGTAGGAGTAGGAAACGTACCTGAGTACTTTGTACCATTCATGGTACCTTAGCTATATTCTTGCACATTTTTATAATCACATACACATTAAATATTGCCATAAATATATTAAGAAGTAGTGTGAGGTACACACCTGATTAACTTAGTGGTTCACTTAAATCCCAAAAATCTGATCTAAAGCCTTAGATCTTAAATCCCTGCATTCGGCCAAACTTAAAAATTTAATAAAAAGCCATTCGGCCATAAATCCAAATCCTATTAGGATTAGTACACTTAAAACCTACCTTGTTGCCGATTGGGTCACCAACAGATCCCGAAATCTTTGCTTTATTTCTTTTGTATTCGCCCAAGCATAAAATCACTTCAACAAATTAGTTTCGGCATTTGCAAAAATAAGGAATAGATCTTAATCAACAATTAAGGCCTTGGCCGAATGTACATATGGACTTACCTTGAAATTCTCAAATCCTGGAATCCCTGTATACCTCTGTCGAAATCCCTATAGACTTATATACATTAGATCTGATCTTCAATCACTTAAGCATAAGGAATAACCTTAAATCGATTGAATCACCTTGAATCTTTGAAAGTCCCGATAGATCTCCTTTTGTGTTTGACAACCACTAAATCCCAAAAGAACCTTCATGATTTTGGCCAAAGACATTAAGGGGAATTAGTCCCTTGATTTCGGTTAGAAGAAAAGGAATGAAAATCGATAACTATTAATCTTACCCTCAATCTTTGTAATCGACAGCCCCTTTTCTTGAGTCCTCAAAGATTCGGCTTAAGGCCTAGGGAATAGTCGGCTATTATCCACCTATGTAATCGGTTTCAAGATAAAAAGAGAAGGATATTAGGCTTAGTAAGAATCGGCACTAATGGAAGAAGTGTTTTGGCTAGAACATATGGTATTTCGGCTTTGGAAAAAGAAAAGAGAAGAGAGGATTTTTGCTAGGAAAATTCGACAGAGAGAATACAGAAGAAGAATGAAGGAATGGCCTTAGTTATCCTCCTTGTGCCGAAATTACTAACTAGAGTCCCTTACTTGGCCACCACTCTCCCTTATTTTGATAGCTTTATCCCTTGAATTATCTCTTGAAAATAATGATAAATAACTCCCTTATTTATCCCTTATTAATCCACTAATTATAAAAGAATAAAAGCTCCTAATTTATAGCCTTGTGTCGTCCCTTGCTACTAATCCCTTGCTACTTTTATTTTGCTTCCCCTGCAGCTCAAACCTTGGCCCAATACTCCTGTATGTGGTGCCATTTCCAGGGGCCCTAAGTGGCACCTCCAGGCCACTTTTCCAAGCCTGTTTGTGTGTCAAATTTCACATACATTTTCTCTTAAGACCACCTTGCCTCATGTCCCTCTTTTAAACTTTAAACTTGACATTTCTAAAGCATTTCCTTACATTTCTAAGACATTTCCTTACATTTCCAAGACATTTCCTTACATTTCCAAGATAAGACATTTCCTTCCATTTCCAAGTCATTTCCTTACATTTCCAAGACATGACATTTCCTTACATTTCCAAGTCATTTCCTTACATTTCCAAGACAAGACATTTCCTTCCATTTCCAAGTCATTTCTTACATTTCCAAGACAAGACATTTCTTACATTTCCAAGTTTCAAAAATGTTTACTTTCCTCTTTTGAAACTTAACATTTTCAAGCATTTCTTGCACTTCCAAGTTTCAAAAATGTTCACCATACATTCATAACACATAAGACATGCCATTTCGTATAATTAAATCAAAATGCATAGGCCCATTTCCAGGATGTTATGCTTCTACCCCTCCAAAAATAATTTCGTCCTTGAAATTACTTACTAACGAACCATAAATGCGACGTCTAACTCACCCCACTACGCTATTGCGCGCACACTTTGATCTTAAAGAACTATCTTAACTTCTAGGCACAGTCTCTAAGTTCACATCCAAAGTTTCAAACAGTTCACTTGTAACACAAGAATAAACTATCTCTAAAATAATAAATAGTACTCAAAAGCAAGGAACTTAACCGCATTATCGTATCCTTGGTTGTCTCACATCCGAACCTTCAAGCACTCTCAGGGTGTTCCATGACCATTTCCTCCATGGTTTAAACCACAAACCTTCGTTGCCTGAGGGCAATTCTTAACCAAATGAGCCTTAGACTTAAATCTAAAACATTCCCGATCTCGGTTCCAACACTCGCCAACATGATACCTTCCACACTGAGCACAAGAACGGTCCGGATTTTTAGTAGTTGGCTTAAAAACACGAGCAGAATTCTCAACCTTCGGTCTTTTCTGAAGACTCTTAGACGATTCTGACGGTCCAAGACTCCTCTTATCCACGACGACCACGTCCCCTAGAACCCATTTTCTAACGTCGCGATTTAATCTGATTTAAGAGTTTTATACATTAGTACTTTTGTTTCACATATTAACCGCGAATAGTTTTATGAAAAGATATGTTTAAAAGTGGTTCTTTCGATCAAACAAAGTTCTCAGCTCAAGTTCACTATTCAGAAAGTCACGCTCACATTCATCAACCAATTATGAGCTTTTGTTCATTCAGAGAAATGTTGTAGTTTTCATTGTTGTTGTTTTTCCACTACCCAGGGGTATTTTCGTAAGTTTTCCTACAGGGGTATTTTTGTAATTTTTCAAAAGAAAAAGTTCCTTGGTGATTTTGCCAAAAAGTATTTTGGAATTTTTTTTTAAATTCCCGGGGTATTTTGGAAAATTTTGAAATCCGAGGGCATTTCGGAAATTTTTCACAAACTAGAGTAAATTTGAAAGTTTAATAATTTAGGGGTATTTCAAAATTTGCAAAACTTTGAGGGTTCTTTTTGCGAATTTGCTTTTTATTTTGGTGATATAGCAAAAATTTTGGAAGTTAGGGTCATTTTGGTAATTTTGTAAGTTAGGGGCAATTTCGTAATTTTCTAAAATCAAGGTATTTTTGATAATTTGCAAATTAGGGTTTGTTGAACATGTTATAAAGTAAGGAAATTTTGCTAAAACTGTGGGTAGTTCGGACATTCTATAAACCAAGGGCATTTTTTGTAATTTTACCACTAAGGGTATTTTTGTAATTTTATAAATCAAAAATTTTTCGGAAAGTTTTTTTTGTAAAAATAGTCTTCACAAATTAAAAAGGTAATTTTAAGAGTTTTAAAACTAGGGTTTTCATAAAAACATGGCTAGTCCCTTTCGGGTTTTAGTTATTGAGTTTAGCCTGTGACTGAGTCCTCTTGGTTAGGGTGAACCGTAGCTACACACCAGGTAGGATTCCTGCGAAGATGAGGTGAGTCACTAGGACTGCTTAAGTACCAGGCTCTTCCGAATCCAATCCTAGACATGCGCACAAGGGTTACCACACCCTAACTCGGCGACTTAGCCATAGGTTTGTTTAATTAGGCATTAAAGTCTTATGTAATAGTTGGGGTAAACTAGTCCTAGGGTTCACATACTTAACAGTCTAATCTACGTTCCATTTCTACCCTTCTATAATTCATACCAGAATTCACACAGAGGATAGGGGTACTTACCTAGTGGACTGCGGGTCGGAGACTTAGGTGCCATGCCAGAAAACCTGCTTAACTTTAGAAATACTTTTCATAAAACTCATTTGGGCTCATTTGGAAAACGTTTTGGGCCTTAGCCCACAGGCCGAGAGTTTTAAAATTGGGCTCGATACTAAATCAAACATTCCCAACCCGGCCCACGAGCACGGACCGGATCTCGTATGTTCTCAAGTAAAACCAGGTTCAAAGTTCTTTTGTTACTTTGGGAAAATAGTGTGTTTTGAAAGAAATATTGTTTTGGGTTGGGCTCGAGTAGAAAACAAAATCGTTTTATAATGAAAACCCTTTTAAATTTTAGGTGATAAAACATATATAATACATTTAAAGTAAATTACATAATCTTTAACTTAATAAAAATTTCGTAACATAATAAAAAACAGAAATAAAATAGTGCACTATGGCCTTATGGCCTTATTGCATCAAATAATTCCAAATAATTCGGAGTACTTAAAAATTAATAGTCCATAAAAATAAAAACTTCATGATGAGCATGGCCACCACAAGTTCTCGCTGTCCAGGTCCATTCATCGCTCATCACCAAACATGGTCCCACAACGGGGTGAGTCAACAGACTCAATGTGTACACAACACTAAATCATAATAGAATCAGGCATAACAAAAATTACACAATCATATCATAGCATACAAATTATGATGCATTCCAAAACCCAAACCTAATAAGCCATCCGCTACACTCCCCTGTACCAAACTGTACACCGTGGGGACTACTAAGTCGACCCTCCTTCCGCTACACTCCATATCGCGGTCTTAGGTCACCGCATTCAGATTACTGTGGTCTTAGGTCACCACATTCAGATACCACGGTCTTAGGTCACCGTGTTCGTGGTCTTAGCTCACCACATTTACTTCCCCTTTCAATAACCCATATGCCCCATATCATATTATGTATTAACATGCCAAAGTTCACATTCTTATCATTATACTCATGTTAAATATAACATATTTCATAATCCTAGTAGGAGTAGGAAACGTACCTGAGTACTTTGTACCATTCATGGTACCTTAGCTATATTCTTGCACATTCTTATAATCACATACACATTAAATATTGCCATAAATATATTAAGAAGTAGTGTGAGGTACACACCTGATTAACTTAGCGGTTCACTTAAATCCCGAAAATCCGATCTAAAGCCTTAGATCTTAAATCCCTACATTTGGCCAAACTTAAAAATTTAATAAAAAGCCATTCGGCCATAAATCCAAATCCTATTAGGATTAGTACACTTAAAACCTACCTTGTTGCTGATTGAGTCACCAACAGATCCTGAAATCTTTGCTTTATTTCTTTTGTATTCGCCCAAGCATAAAATCACTTCAACTAATTAGTTTCGGCCTTTGCAAAAATAAGGAATAGATCTTAATCAACAATTAAGGCCTTGGCCGAATGTATATATGGACTTACCTCGAAATTCTCAAATCTCGGAATCCCTGTATACCTCTGTCGAAATCCCTATAGAATTATATACATTAGATCTGATCTTCAATCACTTAAACATAAGGAATAACCTTAGATCGATTGACTCACCTTGGATCTTTGAAAGTCCCGACAGGTCTCCTCTTGTGTTTGACAACCACTAAATCCTGAAAGAACCTTCATGATTTCGAGTAAAGACATTAAGGGGAATTAGTCCCTTGATTTCGGTTAGAAGAAAAGGAATGAAAATTGATAACTATTAATCTTACCCTCAATCTTTGTAATCGACAGCCCCTTTTATTGAGTCCTCAAAGATTCAGCTTAAGGCCTAGGGAATAGTCGGCTATGATCCACCTATGTATTCGGTTTCAAGGTAAAAAGAGAAGGATATTAGGCTTAGCAAGAATCGGCACAAATGGAAGAAGTTTTTTGGCTAGAACGTATGGTATTTCAGCTTTGGAAAAAGAAAAGAGAAGAGAGGATTTTTGCTAGGAAAATTCGACAGAGAGAATAGAGAAGAAGAATGAAGGAATGGCCTTAGTTCTCCTCCTTGTGCCGAAATTACCTGCTAGAGTCCCTTACTTGGCCACCACTCTCCCTTATTTTGATAGCTTTATCCCTTGAATTATCCCTTTATTCAAATTAAAAGAATTTAATCCCACAATTATCTCTTGAAAATAATGATAAATAAATCCCTTATTTATCCCTTATTTATCCACTAATTATAAAAGAATAAAAGCTCCTAATTTATAGCCTTGTGTAGTCCCTTGCTATTAATCCTGCTGCAAAATAAAACTTTTATTTTGCTTCCCCTGCACTCGAACCTTGGCCCAATACTCTTGTATGTGGCGCCATTTCAGGGGCCCTAAGTGGCACCTCCTCCAGTCTTTTCCAAACCTGTTTGTGTGTCAAATTTCACATACATTTTCTCTTAAGACCACCTTGCCTCATGTCCCTCTTTTAAACTTTAAACTTGACATTTCTAAAGCATTTCCTTACATTTCTAAGACATTTCCTTACATTTCCAAGACAAGACATTTCCTTCCATTTCCAAGTCATTTCCTTACATTTCCAAGACAAGACATTTCCTTCCATTTCAAGTCATTTCTTACATTTCCAAGACAAGACATTTCTTACATTTCCACAAGACATTTCTTCCATTTCCAAGTCATTTCCTTACATTTCCAAGACAAGACATTTCCTTACATTTCCAAGTTTCCAAAAATGTTTACTTTCCTCTTTTGAAACTTAACATTTCTGAAGCATTTCCTTACATTTCCAAGTTTCCAAAAATGTTTACCATACATTCATAACACATAAGACATGCCATTTCGTATAATTAAATCAAAAACGCATAGGCCCATTTCCAGGATGTTACAGTTCTACCCCCTTAAAAATAATTTCGTCCTCGAAATTACTTACTAACGAACCATCGTACGATCTAACTCACCCCACTACGCTATTGCTGCGCACTCTGATCTTAAAGAACTATCTTAACTTCTAGGCACAGTCTCTAAGTTCACATCCAAAGTTTCAAACAGTTCACTTGTAACACAAGAATGAACTATCTCTAAAATAATAAATAGTACTCCAAAAACAAGGAACTTAACCGCTATCATATCCTTGGTTGTCTCACATCTGAACTTTCAGCACCTCTACCGGGTGTTCCATGACCATTTCCTCCATGGTTTAAACCACAAACCTTCGTTGCCTGAGGGCAATTCTTAACCAAATGAGCCTTAGACTTACATCTAAAACATTCCTGATCTCGGTTCCAACACTCGCCAACATGATACCTTCCACACTGAGCACAAGAACGGTCCGAATTTTTAGTAGTTGGCTTAAAAACACGAGCAGAATTCTCAACCTTCTGTCTTTTCTGAAGACTCTTAGACGATTCTGACGGTCCAAGACTCCTCTTATCCACGACGACCACGTCCCCTAGAACTCATTTTCTAACGCCGCGATTTAATCTAATTTAAGAGTTTTATACATTAGTACTTTTGTTTCACATATTAACCGCAAATAGTTTTATGAAAAGATATGTTTAAAAGTGGTTCTTTCGATCAAACAAAGCTCTCAGCTCAAGTTCAGTATTCAGAAAGTCACGCTCACATTCATCAACCAATTATGAACTTTCGTTCATTCAGAGAAATGTTGTAGTTTTCATTGTTGTTGTTTTTCCACTATCCAGGGGTATTTTCGTAATTTGTCCTACAGGGATATTTTCGTAATTTTTCAAAAGAAAAAGTTCCTTGTTGATTTTGCCAAAAAGTATTTTGGATTTTTTTTTACATTCCCGGGGTATTTTGGAAAATTTTGAAATCCGAGGGCATTTCGGAAATTTTTCACAAACTAGAGTAAATTTGTAAAGTTTAATAATTTAGGGGTATTTCAAAATTTGCAAAACTTTGAGGGTTCTTTTTGTGAATTTGCTTTTTATTTTGGTGATATTGCAAAAATTTTGGAAGTTAGGGTCATTTTGGTAATTTTGTAAGTTAGGGGCAATTTCGTAATTTTCTAAAATCAAGGTATTTTTGATAATTTGCAAATTAGGGTTTGTTGGACATGTTATAAAGTAAGGAAATTTTGCTAAAACTGTGGGATTTTGCTAAAACTGTGGGTAGTTCAGACATTCTATAAACCAAGGGCATTTTTTGTAATTTTACTACTACGGGTATTTTTGTAATTTTATAAATCAAAAATTTTTCGGAAAGTTTTTTTTGTAAAAATAGTCTTCACAAATTAAAAAGGTAATTTTAAGAGTTTTAAAACTAGGGTTTTCATAAAAAACATGGCTAGCCCCTTTCGGGTTTTAGTTATTGAGTTTAGCCTGTGACTGAGTCCTCTTGGTTAGGGTGAACCGTAGCTACGCACTGCAGGATTCTGCGAAGAGGAGGTGAGTCACTAGGGTCGCTTAAGTACTGTGCTCTTCGGATCCAATCCCAGACATGCATGCACAAGAGGTTACCACACCCTAACTCGGCGACTTAGCCATAGGTTTGTTTAATTAGGCATAAAAGTCTTATGTAATAGTTGGGGTAAACTAGTCTAGGGTTCACATACTTAAGTCTAACCTACGTTCCATTTCTACCCTTCTATAATTCATACCAGAATTCACACAGAGGATAGGTACTTACCGGTGGACTGTGGGTCGGAGACTTAGGTGCCATGCCAGAAAACCTGCTTAACTTTAGAAATACTTTTCATAAAACTCATTTGGGCTCGTTTGGAAAACGTTTTGGGCCTTAGCCCACAGCGGTAGAGAGTTTTAAAACTGGCTCGATACCAAAATCGAAACACCCAAACCCGCCCCACGAGCCTGGACCGGATCCGTATGTTCTCAAGTAAACCTGGTTCAAAGTTCTTTTGTTACTTTGGGAAAATAGTGTGTTTTGAAAGAAATATTGTTTTGGGTTGGGCTCGAGTAGAAAACAAAACCGTTTTATAATGAAAACCCTTTTAAATTTTAGGTGATAAAAAATATATAATACATTTAAAGTAAATTACTTAATCTTTAACTTAATAAAAATTTCGTAACATAATAAAAAACAGAAATAAAATAGTGCACTATGGCCTTATGGCCTTATTGCATCAAATAATTCCAAATAATTCGGAGTACTTAAAAATTAATAGTCCATAAAAATAAAACCTTCTTGATGACAAGGCCACCACAAGTTCTTGCCGTCCCGGTCCATTACTATTCATCACCTGAAACATGGTCCCACAACGGGGTGAGTCAACAGACTCAATGTGTACACAACACTAAATCATAATAGAATCAGGCATAACAAATATTACACATTCATATCATAGCATACAAATTACGATGCATTCCCAAGCCCAAACCTAATAAGCCATCCGCTACACTCCCCCGTACCAACCTGTACACCGTGGGGACTACTAAGTCGACCCTCCTTCCGCTACACTCCATATCGCGGTCTTAGGTCACCGCATTTGTGGTCTTGGGTCACCACATTCAGATACCACGGTCTTAGGTCTCCGCATTCAGATTACTGTGGTCTTAGGTCACCACATTCACTTCCCCTTTCAATAACCCATATGCCCCATATCATATTATGTATTAACATGCCAAAGTTCACATTCTTATCATTATACTCATGTTAAATATAACATATTTCATAATCCTAGTAGGAGTAGGAAACGTACCTGAGTACTTTGTACCATTCATGGTACATTAGCTATATTCTGGCACATTCTTATAATCACATACACATTAAATATTGCCATAAATATATTAAGAAGTAGTGTGAGGTACACACCTGATTAACTTAGCGGTTCACTTAAATCCCAAAAATCCGATCTAAAGCCTTAGATCTTAAATCCTTACATTTGGCCAAACTTAAAAATTTAATAAAAAGCCATTCGGCCATAAATCCAAATCCTATTAGGATTAGTACACTTAAAACCTACCTTGTTGCTGATTGAGTCACCAACAGATCCTGAAATCTTTGCTTTATTTCTTTTGTATTCGCCCAAGCATAAAATCACTTCAACTAATTAGTTTCGGCCTTTGCAAAAATAAGGAATAGATCTTAATCAACAATTAAGGCCTTGGCCGAATGTATATATGGACTTACCTCGAAATTCTCAAATCTCGGAATCCCTGTATACCTCTGTCGAAATCCCTATAGAATTATATACATTAGATCTGATCTTCAATCACTTAAACATAAGGAATAACCTTAGATCGATTGACTCACCTTGGATCTTTGAAAGTCCCGACAGGTCTCCTCTTGTGTTTGACAACCACTAAATCCTGAAAGAACCTTCATGATTTCGAGTAAAGACATTAAGGGGAATTAGTCCCTTGATTTCGGTTAGAAGAAAAGGAATGAAAATTGATAACTATTAATCTTACCCTCAATCTTTGTAATCGACAGCCCCTTTTATTGAGTCCTCAAAGATTCAGCTTAAGGCCTAGGGAATAGTCGGCTATGATCCACCTATGTATTCGGTTTCAAGGTAAAAAGAGAAGGATATTAGGCTTAGCAAGAATCGGCACAAATGGAAGAAGTTTTTTGGCTAGAACGTATGGTATTTCAGCTTTGGAAAAAGAAAAGAGAAGAGAGGATTTTTGCTAGGAAAATTCGGCAGAGAGAATAGAGAAGAAGAATGAAGGAATGGCCTTAGTTCTCCTCCTTGTGCCGAAATTACCTGCTAGAGTCCCTTACTTGGCCACCACTCTCCCTTATTTTGATAGCTTTATCCCTTGAATTATCCCTTTATTCAAATTAAAAGAATTTAATCCCACAATTATCTCTTGAAAATAATGATAAATAAATCCCTTATTTATCCCTTATTTATCCACTAATTATAAAAGAATAAAAGCTCCTAATTTATAGCCTTGTGCCGTCCCTTGCTACTAATCCCTGCTGCAAAATAAAACTTTTATTTTGCTTCCCCTGCAGCTCGAACCTTGGCCCAATACTCTTGTATGTGGCGCCATTTCCAGGGGCCCTAAGTGGCACCTCCAGGCTGCTTTTCCAAACCTGTTTGTGTGTCAAATTTCACATACATTTTCTCTTAAGACCACCTTGCCTCATGTCCCTCTTTTAAACTTTAAACTTGACATTTCTAAAGCATTTCCTTACATTTCTAAGACATTTCCTTACATTTCCAAGACAAGACATTTCCTTCCATTTCCAAGTCATTTCCTTACATTTCCAAGACAAGACATTTCCTTCCATTTCCAAGTCATTTCCTTACATTTCCAAGACAAGACATTTCCTTACATTTCCACAAGACATTTCCTTCCATTTCCAAGTCATTTCCTTACATTTCCAAGACAAGACATTTCCTTACATTTCCAAGTTTCCAAAAATGTTTACTTTCCTCTTTTGAAACTTAACATTTCTGAAGCATTTCCTTACATTTCCAAGTTTCCAAAAATGTTTACCATACATTCATAACACATAAGACATGCCATTTCGTATAATTAAATCAAAACGCATAGGCCCATTTCCGAGGATGTTACAGCTTCTACCTCTTAAAAATAATTTCGTCCTCGAAAATTACTTACTAACGAACCATCGTGCATTTGCCTAACTCACCCCACTACGCTATTGTCACAAGACTCGATCTTAAAGAACTATCTTAACTTCTAGGCACGATCTCTAAGTTCACATCCAAAGTTTCAAACAGTTCACTTGTATCACAAGAATGAACTATCTCTAAAATAATAAATAGTACTCCAAAAACAAGGAACTTAACCGCTATCATATCCTTGGTTGTCTCACATCTGAACCTTCAAAGACTCTCTACCAAGGCGTTCCATGACCATTTCCTCCATGGTTTAAACCACAAACTTTCGTTGCCTGAGGACAATTTTTAACCAAATGAGCCTTAGACTTACATCTAAAACATTCCCGATCTCGGTTCCAACACTCGCCAACATGATGCATTCCACACTGAGCACAAGAACGGTCCGGATTTTTAGTAGTTGGCTTAAAAACACGAGCAGAATTCTCAACCTTCGGTCTTTTCTGAAGACTCTTAGACGATTCTGACGGTCCAAGACTCCTCTTATCCACGATGACCACGTCCCCTAGAACTCATTTTCTAACGTCGCGATTTAATCTGATTTAAGAGTTTTATACATTAGTACTTTTGTTTCACATATTAACCGCGAATAGTTTTATGAAAAGATATTGTTAAAAGTGGTTCTTTCGATCAAACAAAGCTCTCAGCTCAAGTTCACTATTCAGAAAGTCACGCTAACATTGATCAACCAATTATGAACTTTCGTTCATTCAGAGAAATGTTGTAGTTTTCATTGTTGTTGTTTTTCCACTACCCAGGGGTATTTTCGTAATTTGTCCTACAGGGGTATTTTCGTAATTTTTCAAAAGAAAAAGTTCCTTGGTGATTTTGCCAAAAGGTATTAATCTTACCCTCAATCTTTGTAATCAACAGCCCCTTTTCTTGAGTCCTCAAAGATTCGGCTTAAGGCCTAGGGAATAGTCGGCTATGATCCACCTATGTATTCGGTTTTAAGGTAAAAAGAGAAGGATATTAGGCTTAGCAAGAATCGGCACTAATGGAAGAAGTTTTTTTGGCTAGAACGTATGGTATTTCGGCTTTGGAAAAAGAAAAGAGAAGAGAGAATTTTTGCTAGGAAAATTCGGCAGAGAGAATAGAGAAGAAGAATGAAGGAATGGCCTTAGTTCTCCTCCTTGTGCCGAAATTACCAGCTAGAGTCCCTTACTTGGCCACCACTCTCCCTTTTTTTGATAGCTTTATCCCTTGAATTATCCCTTTATTCAAATTAAAAGAATTTAATCCCACAATTATCTCTTGAAAATAATGATAAATAAATCCCTTATTTATCCCTTATTTATCCACTAATTATAAAAGAATAAAAGCTCCTAATTTATAGCCTTGTGTCGTCCCTTGCTACTAATCCCTGCTGCAAAATAAAACTTTTATTTTGCTTCCCCTGCAGCTCAAACCTTGGCCCAATACTCCTGTATGTGGTGCCATTTCCAGGGGCCCTAAGTGGCACCTCCAGGCCACTTTTCCAAGCCTGTTTGTGTGTCAAATTTCACATACATTTTCTCTTAAGACCACCTTGCCTCATGTCCCTCTTTTAAACTTTAAACTTGACATTTCTAAAGCATTTCCTTACATTTCTAAGACATTTCCTGACATTTCCAAGACATTTCCTTACATTTCCAAGATAAGACATTTCCTTCCATTTTCAAGTCATTTCCTTACATTTCCTAGACAAGACATTTCCTTACATTTCCAAGACAAGACATTTCCTTCCATTTCCAAGACATTTCCTTACATTTCCAAGACAAGACATTTCCTTACATTTCCAAGTTTCCAAAAAATGTTTACTTTCCTCTTTTGAAACTTAACATTTCTGAAGCATTTCCTTACATTTCCAAGTTTCCAAAAATGTTCACCATACATTCATAACACCTAAGACATGCCATTTCGTATAATTAAATCAAAAATGCATAGGCCCATTTCCAAGATGTTATAATTCAGATCAAAATTAATCTCATCCTCATCCATCTCAAATTCACTATTGACCCTCTACATTCTCTAAAAGCCTATCTTTGAATAAGGCCTTATATTATCCCACTCCACTCCAAATTTGGTCTCTAGAATCACCATGTGTGCCACCTTTATTCTTTGCCTTCTTGGTGGCTCATTCTTCCTTGAAAGGTAGTAGAGAACCAGGTTGCTTTAGGCTTTGCTTTGAGATGATATTCACACCCTCCATCATAATCCAATTGCTTCTACTAGCTTATTTATTTCTAAGCCTTGTATTTTAGTCCCTTTTATTGAAATTTTCTTTTTATCAAAATAACATTTAAAATTTCAAAAAAGTTCAAAACTTATAAAATCTAAAATTTTTTAAAAAATAAATTTAGTAAGATAGGATATTAAAATTGATTTGAAACTAAAATTCATTCAATTTTGGCATAATACGAAAAATAGCCCCTAATGTTTGACTGTTTGGTCACTTTATCATTTTTTTTGGAGCACTTTAACCCCTAAGATTTATTTTTTTTGTCAAAATTGATCTATTATTAAAAGACATGCTAACGTGGCCATTAGAAATAATAGATCAATTTGACAAAAATAAATCTTAGACTGCTAGTTTTATTGTCTTGTTCTATTTAGTTATTGCATTGTAGGGGTTTTAGTCTTATATTCCACGTCAGCAAATGATTTTAAAATTATTATATTATTTTTTAAAATTTAAAATTATCAAATGCATGTAATTTCCAATTTCCACAATTTCTTCTTCACCGTTGTTTATTTACATCGTTCACCATCATTATTGTTGTCTCTGTTCACCGTCACCACTGTCCAACGCCGTTAAAGCCGCCTTGTTCCAAAATACTCTCATATTTCCTTTCTTTCAAGTTCTCCAATTTATTTTTCTTAAAAAACCTCTTTGAAAACCTCAAAATCCATCATTGAGCCTCGACCTTCCTTGTCTCAGATCTTCTTATCTGTTCATTAGATGGCTTCCATTTTTTAGTATGTATTTCCTCTCGCTAAGCTCTTTCTTCTCACCATTCAAATTGTCAAATAAACACCTGGAATGTAACATCCTAAAATCTGGGGGTCTGTAAAATTTGGGTAATTGCATGTGTTGTGCTTGTTATGTTGTTATTTAGGCGTGTTTGGGGGTTCTAAGAAGGCCTGGGATCGAGTTTGAGCCCTGGTAAAATTTTGGTTTTTGGGCATTTAAGGGGAGAAGGCTATTGGCGGCAAGGCTTAAGGAGAAATGTTGGTAAATTGCTAGCACAAATGGCCACAGGGTGGAGTGGTGGTGGTGTCAGTATGGTAGCAAGGTGGGAAGGGGTTTGAATCCCACTTGCTACAAGTTATTTCATTTATTTTTGTGCTAAGCAGGTAATGGTAGTAGAGTTCAGCTTGGACTCTGCAAAGGAATTGAAGACCCAGTCAAACGAGTTTGAATGAGTGGGGGTGAGGAGGTTGAGGAGAGAATCGGGGAGTGAATTGTGGGATTTGGGGAGAGAGGAGGAGTTTGGCTGAATGAAGAGTATGTGGCGGGTGGATTTTCAGCTAGAGTTTGGTAAAGTGGTGTAAATTTGGCATTAGAGGGAGCAGAGCAAAACCGAACCATTTGGTGTTGTGCCGAAATTCTCTATACAGTCTTAGTTTTCTTTTACATTTTCGGCAGTTGTTACTCAAGGTTTCGGGTACCTTTTGGTCACTAATTCTTCTCTTTGTTTAGCATTTTTTTTATCTATTGTTGCCTTTCTCCTTGCCGAAACCTCAACTCTCTATTTGTTTCTTTTCTTTTCTCTTTGCAAACATTTTCTCTTGTCGCTTGTGATTGCCGAAATACCATAGCCGAATTCTCTTCTAGCCTTTTCTCTTCTTTTAGTTGAACTTCTTCTACATTTATCAAGCCCGCTAGTGTTCTCTGTTGATCTTTGATTCGGTATAGCCTTCATGATCAAGTCTTCTCTTGCTCTTCATTGAATCGATTTACCTTTATTCTTACCTATTGCTGAATTTGCTATTATCTAAGGCGTGGTGTTTTTTTGATCTTGGAATCCTTCTTTCTTTCGGTTTTGAGGCCGAAGGTATACACTTCTCCTTTGTTCAAATCGTCTGAAATCATAAGGTAATGGTTATTCTTCTTTTCTTCCTTTTCTTTCAATCTTACGTTGTGTATAGCGAAGCGGCTATTTCTCTTTATTCTAGTCCTCGACTAATCCCCTCTTTACTTCACTCAACATGCCATAGCCGAATCTATGGAAGGTCAGTTCCTCGCTGATCAAGGTATGGAGTTCTCTCTCTCGTTTCATGTCGACTTCTCTCGTTTCGTTCATTCTGCTAGAACAAGATCTACAACCTTGTTTAGGCCGATTATTTTAGGGATCAAGCAACTCTCTTTTTTTCTCATTAATCTTTCAGACTTCGGGAAGTGGTGGTAAAAGCCAAAACCCTTTGTTAGACAACTGCCGTTTTCACTGTGGTACCTTACCGATTGAAGTTTCTTCATGGAGGCAAGGGATAACCAGTCTAAGGGGGTATCGATAAGGGAACCTAAGGGGAGTGGACTCGTAGACTCTGCTTCCAAGTCCAAACGACGTAGGGTGTCAGCGATCCGGGATTTTTCATTGGGTTGTGGAAGGGAGTCGGCATCTCATTTGGATAAGCAAATCGTGGTTGTTTGCGCTAGTGAGGGTAAGTGTTAGTAATCGTGCGGTTAGTTGTGGATTACGGATCTCCAATTGTTTTGCTGTAAGCTAATAGTGTGACGTGTTGACTTAGGTGACATTGACCGGGAGTATCTAGTTCTACGTAATCAGGTGTGTAATCTCACACTTTTATTTGTTTTCTATGTATTATTATGTTTGTCGGCTAATGGCCGAAATACCCTTAATGAGTGAGCGATACCCCTAGTGGGTAAGTTTGGAAATGGCCCAGGTGAGTAAATTTGTGATTAAACCATTTTGGGTAGATTTAGCATGACTGTGTATTCCATTTATCTGTTATATTGGTACGATCATGCATGCACTAAATTAGTATGTCATGATATGTTGCATGGGATCGGGTTATGATATTGATGATCGAGGAAGTGTATTTCGGTGGCTCTGTCACGTTTTTAAGTGACTCTGTCACATTTTGTCCGGTGGCTATGCAACGTATATTTTGGTAATCTGGTGGCTCTGCCACAATTTCGGCTATGAGCATCGTAACTACCATCGAGGTGTGTAGTGGATGGAGGGTTGATTGTAGAAATCCCCACAGGTGTGTTAGGCTGGATACGGGTGGTGTGTAGCGGATGGAATAATAGACTAGGCTGGGTTCCATTGCATGCATTTTCTGTATTAACATGCTGATAGGGCTAAGGCCCATTTTGTTTCCGTTAGGGATAAGGCCCAGTTGATGTTCGATTAGGGGATTACACACTGAGTTTTGGTAACTCACCCCCTCTATTTTATATTTTTTAGGTGATCCCCAGCATTGAGGATTTGGAGCCGAGGTGGACTTTGTAGTGGCCATACATCGTTTCATTAGTAAATCCCGTTTTACTTTACCTTAAATTTTATTTTAGTTTGGGTTTATGTTTTGTAATAAGGCCTTTGGTATTTTATTTGGTTTTAACTTTTAATTTGGTTTTTGCTTATTATTAAATGTTCAATACGGGATTTTCCTAAAACCTTAATACTTGTGGGTTTTTCCAAAATGTTAACGAACAATATTTTAAGCTATAATTAATTGAACACCAAGTTCTCTTAAACAACAAAACAGTTTTCAAAATATCACATGTTCAAAATTCATTGAAGCTGATTTTTGGTAATAACAAGATTTTACCAACAATTCAAACTCGACTCTCCTAATAAAAGTAGTTTCCAAGTTAATCACAACTTTACAAAAATGGATATTGGGTTAAACGGGTTTTTATAAACAAACACCTAAACTCAAACCTTTAAAAAGAGTACGAACATTTTAAGAAACACGCAACTTCCTTAGCAACCCTTCTATGTGACATGCTAAATCTGGTCGTGATGTCTAGGCCGGGTTTAGGGTGTTACATTTTGTGGTATCAGAGCCCGGTTATAAAACTCGGCTGTGGAATGGGTTTGAAAAACGTTTTTCAAAAAATTGGTTGAAAAAAAGGTTTTGAAAATATATGTCTCTTTGAAGTTGTGGCACCCGAGTCTCCAGCACCAAATCTGTAAGTCTTCTAATTTTGTTTAATAATGTGATGGAATGATTTTAGAAAGAAACTATTAGAGTTAGTGATAGTATATTGAAACTGTTAGCTAAGACTATAGAGACCGAGACATTAGGAAGTTCGATCTGCGAGAACAACTCTTATACTTGCTTTACATAAGACATTTGTTAATAAACATTGGAATTATATACTGATTCATAAAATTTATAATCAGATATAATTTGATCCAGCAAATATGGGCACTAGAGGACGTGTACGCGGTAGATGTGGTCGAGGTAGAAGTCGAGGTGCTGGGGTTGGGTTTGAAGCATCTGGGCACAGGCCTGAAATGGAAGCACCTGCACCACCAGTGACCGAGACGAGGTCCTATGATCGAGCTGGAGGGGACGATACTTTATCCCAGGCTATGCTGCGAGTTTTGGAGCGGGTTGCTGGAGCAAGTACTGGGTCAGTGGCCCGAAAATCTATCCCTGAGTGACTCTGGGCAAACGGGGCTGAGGTATTTAGGGGTATTTCTGGGGTGGCCCCAAACGTATTATGGATGATCTAGACTGCACGATGGAGGAAAAATTGAAAGGAGTAGTATCCCTCCTAAGAGATGAGGCATACCTGTGGTGGCTCACAATGAGGGAAGGTACTCCAGCGAATCGTATCACCTGGGACTTCTTTAAGATAGTGTTCCAAGGAAAATATGTTGGGGCGAGTTATGTGGACGCCCAGAGGAAAGCATTTTTGAACTTGGTCCAGGGGAATAAATCCGTGGCAGAATATGAGGCGGAGTTTCTACGCTTAAGTCGGTATGCTCGGGGTATCGTCGCAACTGATTATGAGTGTTGTGTGCGGTTCGAGGATGGTTTGAGGGATGAGTTGAGGGTACTAATAGCCCCGCAGCGGGAAAGATATTTTGTTGTATTGGTGGAAAAAGAAAAAATCGTCTAAGAAGTGAAACATTCTGAGAGGCAGAATTGGGATAAGGATAGAGGCAAGACTAAGAGAGGTTTTGGGGCGTCAGGTTCTTCTGGGGGTTTCCAAAAGAGGCCAAGGGTTGGATGGGCTAGCTCGAGTAGGGATGCCAGTTGCCGTAGGTCAGTTGCGACCTTGTGTACAGTGTGGGAGGACACATCCAGGGGAGTGTTGGAGAAGGACTGGAGGATGTTTCAAATGTGAATCTAGGGATCATCTGATAAAGGGCTGTCCACAGGAGTTAGCTAGGGTGCGGTCAGTAGGTCAGGGATTTGCACAGCTAGGAAGAGGTGGTCAGTAGCCATCGAGAGGTCGTGGTCCAGCCAGAGGAAGGAATGGATTTGGTCGAGGTCGTGAAGCACCAAGCAGAGGTGCTGGTAATACAGATACAAGATAGCCGAGGTTGGTCTATGCAGCTCGACGGCAAGAGGATGGTGACGCACCGAATATCATAACCGGTACATTCCTTATATTTGATGTGCCATTTACTGCTTTGATAGATATTGGATCAACTCATCCGTACATTGCCTGTACTGTATCTGGGACTTTGGGTATAGAATCTGAGGTTGCTTCTAGAGAAATTCCCGTGATTAGCCCTTTAGGACAATCTGTGGTAGTGAATAAATTGTTTAGGGATGTGCCTCTAGAAGTTCAGGGGGTGGTATTTCTAGTGGATTTGATGGAACTGCCGTTCGGCGAGTTTGACCACATCTTAGGCATGGACTGGTTAGTTAAGCACCGTGCAAACTTGGATTGTGCCGTTAAGTGCATGTTATTGAAGACTTCAGAGGATAAGGAGGTGATAGTGATAGGAGAAAGAATGGATTATCTGACTCATGTAATTTCGGCGTTTAAGGCCAAGAAGTTGGTGCAAAAAGGGTGTAAGGCATTTCTGACTTTTGTCAGCGCATTGGATGTTAAGGAATTGTCTGTAGGGGATGTCAGAACAGTGAAGGAGTTCTTGAATGTCTTTCTTGAGGAGCTTCCAAGATTGCCTCCGGATCGTGATTTTGAATTTGGCATTGAACTACTTCTAGGAACAGCTCCGGTGTCCATCTCCCCTTATAGAATGGCGCCGAAGGAGCTGGCAGAGCTAAAAGCTCTAATCCAAGAGATGTTGGACCGTGGATTTATTCGACCAAGTGTATCTCAATGGGGAGCACTGGTTTTGTTCGTAAAGAAAAAAGCTGGGTCAATGCGTATGTGCATTGACTATCACCAGTTGAACAAGTTGACTATTAAGAACAAATACCCGCTACCAAGAATTGACTATTTGTTCGATCAGCTGCGAGGAGCTTTGGTTTTCTCAAAATAGATTTGAGATTGAGGTACCATCAGTTAAGGGTCAAGGAGGTGGATATTCACAAGACTACTTTTCGAACTCGATACGGGCATTATGAGTTTATTGTGATGCCGTTCGGATTAACTAACGCACTAGCCGCTTTTATGGACATAATGAGTCGGGTCTTCCAACCCTATCTAGACCGGTTTGTGGTAGTGTTCATAGACGACATCCTGGTATATTCGAGAACAGAGGAAGAGCATAATTTACATCTTCGGACAGTTCTGCAGATTTTGAGAGAGAAGTAACTTTACGCCAAATTCAGTAAGTGTAAATTTTGGCTGAAGGAAGTGACTTTTTTGGGGCATTTTGTTTCTGCCGAGGGGATTAGGGTTGATCCTCAAAAGATCGAACCTGTATTGGATTGGAAACCACCAAAGTCAGTGTCAGAAATTCGAAGTTTTCTGGGTCTGGCTGGATACTAGAAAAGGTTCGTTTAGGGGTTTTCGTTGATTGCTGCACCTTTAACCAAGTTATTGCGAAAAGGATTACCATTTTTTTGGGCCGATAAGCAACAGGAAAGTTTTGAGAAGTTAAAGAAGATACTGACTGAGGCACCGATTTTGAACTGTGATGCATCGCACATAGGTTTGGGTTGTGTGTTAATGCAAGAAGGGAAGGTGGTAGCGTATGCATCTCGTCAGCTAAGGCCACATGAGATGAACTACCCCATTCATGATTTGGAATTAACTGTAATGGTGTTCGCCCTAAAGATATGGAGACACTATCTGTACGGAGAAAAGTCGGTTATCTATACAGATCATAAGAGTCTAAAATATCTCCTTACTCAGAAGAGCTAAATTTAAGACAACGGAGATGGATATAGTTGCTAAAAGATTATGACTGCTCGATTGAGTATCACCCGGGTAAAGCCAACATGGTGGCAGATGCGTTGAATCGTAAGGTTATATCGGATTTGAGAGCAATGTTTGCTCATCTCAGCCTTTACAAAGATGGCAGTTTGTTAGCGAAACTTTAGGTGAAACCGACATGGGTAAGTCAGATTAAAGAGAAGCAACCGTTGGATGAATCATTGGGTTCTCGGCTTCAGCAGGTGAAAAGGGGAGAGATAGTGGATTTTGGGTTGAACAGTGAAAGGGTACTATGTTTCCGTGCTGAAGGACTCTGAGTTGAGGCAGATGATTCTGCGGGAAGCGCATAGTAGCCCATACGCCATGCATCCTGGTGGAAGCAAGATGTATTGGGACCTACGTGAACTGTATTGGTGGCCTAGTTTGAAATGGGAAGTTACCGACTTTATGAGTAAGTGTTTGACGTGCCAGCAAGTGAAGACGGAACATCAGTTACCTTCAGAGTTGCTGCAACCGGTGAAGATTCCACTTTGGAAGTGGGAGAGGATAATGATGGATTTTGTTAGTAGGCTACCCCTAACACCTACTAAGAAAGATTCAGTATGGGTAATCCTTGATCGGTTGACTAAGTCTGCACACTTCATACCGATTCTTACCGACTATTCATTACAGAAGTTGGCCAAGCTGTATGTGGTGGAAATCGTGAGACTACATGGGGTGCCCATGTCTATCATATCAGACAGGGACCCTAGGTTTACTCTCAGTTCTGGAAGGCATTACATGAAGCTTTGGGTACAAGGCTAGATTTCAGCACAGTGTTCCACTCACAGACTGATGGTCAATCGGAAAGGGTATTCCAGATGCTAGAAGACATGTTAAGGGGCTGTGTGATTGACTTCAGGGGTAGTTGGGAAGATTATCTACTGATTTGGTGAATTCAGCGTACAATAATAAACTATCGGTCCCAAAGATTGAGATGGCACCCTACGAGGTGTTGTATGGTCGTAGGTGTCATACCCCTACCTGTTGGACAGAGTTAGGTGAGCGATGGTTGTTGGGTCCGGAATTGATTTTAGAGACTGAGGAAAAAGTTAAGTTGATTCTGGTTCGGTTAAAAGAGGCTTCTGATAGACAGAAATCGTATGCGGATTTGAAGCATAGGGAGATAGAATTTTTAGTGGGGGATCATGTCTTTTTAAAAGTCTCACCTTGGAAGAAGGTTTTAAGATTTGGATGAAAAGGCAAGTTGAGCCCCAGGTTCATCAGGCCTTATCGAGTGCTGAAACGCGTGGGACCAGTTGCTTATCAGCTTGAATTACCCCCGGAGCTGAGGCAGATACATAATGTATTTCTTGTTTCGATGTTGAGGCACTACTGTTCAGATCCATCTCATGTAGTGCCGGTGGAAAAAATTGAGGTAAGACCTAGCCTGTCCCTTGAAGAAGAACCAGTGTAGATTTTGGATCAGGATGTTAAAGTGTTGAGAAGGAAATTGGTTTCATTGGTCAAAGTATTATGGCGTAATCACGGTTCAGAGGAAGCCATGTGGGAGCCAGAAGAGGCAATGTGACAGCAATACCCTCATCTCTTTTAATCAGGTAAATTTTGAGGCCGAAATTTCTTTAAGAGGGTAGAACTTTTTTTTATCCTAAAATCTGGAGGTCTGTAAAATTTGGGTAATTGCATGTGTTGTGCTTGTTATGTTGTTATTTAAGCGTGTTTGGGGTCCTAAGAAGGCCTGGGATCGAGTTTGAGCCCTAGTAAAATTTTGGTTTTTTTTGGCATTTAAGGGGAGAAGGCTGTTGGCGAAAAGGCTTAAGTGGAAATGTTGGTAAATTGCTAGCACAAATGGCCATAGGGTGGAGTGGTGGTGGTGTCAAAATGGTAGCAAGGTGGGAAGGGGTTCGAATCCCACTTGCTGCAAGTTATTTCATTTATTTTTGTGCTAAGCGGGTGATGGTAGTAGAGTTCAGCTTGGACTCTACAAAGGAGTTGAAGACTCGGTCAAACGAGTTTGAATGAGTGGGGTTGAGGAGGTTGAGGATAGAATCGGAGGGTGAATTGTGGGATTTGGGGAGAGAGGAGGAGTTTGGCCGAATGAGGAGTGTGGGGGTGGATTTTAGGCTAGAGGTTGGTAAAGTGGTGCAAATTCGGCATTAGAGGGAGGAGAGCAAAACGAACCATTTAGTGTTGTGCCGAAATTCTCAATACAGTCTTAGTTTTCTTTTATATTTTCAGCAGTTGTTACTCAAGGTTTCGGGTACCTTTTGGTCACTAATTCTTCTCTTTGTTTAGCATTTTTTTGATCTTTTGTTGCCTTTCTCCTTACCAAAACCCCAACTCTCCATTTGTTTCTTTTCTTTTCTCTTTGCAAACATTTTCTTTTGCCGCTTGTGATTGCTGAAATACCATAGCTGAATTCTCTTCTAGCCTTTTCTCTTTTTTTAGTTGAACCTCTTCTACATTTATCAAGCCCGCTTGTGTTCTCTGTTGATCTTTCCTTCGGTATAGCCTTCATGATCAAGTCTTCTCTTGCTCTTCATTAAATCGGTTTACCTTTATTCTTACCTATTGCCGAATTTGCTATTATCTAAGGCGTGGTGTTCTTTTGATCTTGGAATCCTTCTTTCTTTCAGTTTTGAGGCTGAAGGTATACATCCTCCCTTGTTCAAATCATTTGAAATCATAAGGTAATGGTTATTCTTCTTTTCTTCCTTTTCTTTTGATCTTATGTTGTGTATAGCCAAGCGACTATTTCTTTTAATCAGGTAAATTTTGAGGCCGAAATTTCTTTAAGAGGGTAGAACTTTTTTTATCCTAAAATCTGGGGGTCTGTAAAATTTGGGTAATTGCATGTGTTGTGCTTGTTATGTTGTTATTTAGGCGTGTTTGGGGGTTCTAAGAAGGCCTGGGATCGAGTTTGAGCCCTGGTAAAATTTTGGTTTTTGGGCATTTAAGGGGAGAAGGCTATTGGCGGCAAGGCTTAAGGAGAAATGTTGGTAAATTGCTAGCACAAATGTCCACAGGGTGGAGTGGTGGTGGTGTCAGTATGGTAGCAAGGTGGGAAGGGGTTTGAATCCCACTTGCTACAAGTTATTTCATTTATTTTTGTGCTAAGCGGTAATGGTAGTAGAGTTCGGCTTGGACTCGCAAAGGAATTGAAGACCCTGGTCAAAGCGAGTTTGAATGAGTGGGGGTGAGGAGGTTGAGGAGAGAATCAGGAGTGAATTGTGGGATTTGGGGAGAGAGGAGGAGTTTGGCTGAATGAAGAGTGTGTGGCGGGTGGATTTTCAGCTAGAGTTTGGTAAAGTGGTGTAAATTTGGCATTAGAGGGAGCAGAGCAAAACCGAACCATTTGGTGTTGTGCCGAAATTCTCTATCTGATCTTAGTTTTCTTTTACATTTTCGTAGATTGTTACTCAAGAGTTTTGGTACCTTTTGGTCACTAATTCTTCTCTTTGTTTAGCATTTTTTTTATCTTTTGTTGCCTTTCTCCTTGCCGAAACCTCAACTCTCTATTTGTTTCTTTTCTTTTCTCTTTGCAAACATTTTCTCTTGTCGCTTGTGATTGCCGAAATACCATAGCCGAATTCTCTTCTAACCTTTTCTCTTCTTTTAGTTGAACTTCTTCTACATTTATCAAGCCCGCTAGTGTTCTCTGTTGATCTTTCATTCGGTATAGCCTTCATGATCAAGTCTTCTCTTGCTCTTCATTAAATCGATTTACCTTTATTCTTACCTATTGCCGAATTTGCTATTATCTAAGGCGTGGTGTTTTTTTGATCTTGGAATCCTTCTTTCTTTCGGTTTTGAGGCTGAAGGTATACACTTCTCCTTTGTTCAAATCGTCTGAAATCATAAGGTAATGGTTATTCTTCTTTTCTTCCTTTTCTTTTGATCTTATGTTGTGTATAGCCAAGCGACTATTTCTCTTTATTCTAGTCCTCGACTAATCCCCTCTTTACTTCTCTCAACATGCCATAGCTGAATCAGTAGAAGGTCGGTTCCTCGCTGATCAAGGTAGGGAGTTCTCTCTCTGGTTTCATGTTGACTTCTCTCGTTTCGTTCACTCTGCTATAACTAGATCTACAACCTTGTTTAGGCCGATTGTTTTAGGGATCAAGCAACTCTCTTCTTTGCTCATTAATTTTTCGGACTTCGGGAAATGGTGGTAAGAGCCGAAACCCCTTGTTAGACAACTTTCGTTTTCACTGTGGTACCTTACTGATCGAATTTTCTTTATGGAGGCAAGGGATAACCAGTCTAAGGGGGTATAGATAAGGGAGCCTAAGGAGAGTGGACTCGTAGCCTCTGCTCCCAAGTTCAAACGACGTAGGGTGTCAGCGATCAGGGATTTTCCGTCGGGTTGTGGAAGGGAGTCGACATCTGATTTGGATAAGTAAATCGTGGTCGTTTGCACTAGTGAGGGTAAGTGTTAGTAATCGTGCGGTTAGTTGTGGATTACGGATCTCCAATTGTTTTGGTGTAAGCTAATAGTGTGACGTGTTGACTTAGGTGACATTGACCGGGAGTATCTAGTTCTATGTAATCAGGTGTGTAATCTCACACTTTTATTTGTTTGCTATGTATTATTATGTTTGTCGGCTAATGGCCGAAATACCCTTAATGAGTGAGCGATACCCCTAGTGGGTAAGTTTGGAAATGGCCCAGGTGAGTAAATTTTTGATTAAACCCTTTTGGGTAGATTTAGCATGACTATGTATTCCATTTATCTGTTATATTGGTACGATCATGCATGCACTAAATTACTATGTCATGATATGTTGCATGGGATCGGGTTATGATATTGATGATCGAGGAAGTGTATTTCGGTGGCTCTGCCACGTATTTCAGTGACTCTGTCACATTTTGTTCGGTGGCTATGCCACGTATATTTTGGTAATCTGGTGGCTCTGCAACAATTTCGGCGATGAGCAGCGTGACTGCCATCGAGGTGTGTAGCGGATGGAGGGTTGATTTTAGAAATCCCCACAGGTGTGTTAGGCTGGATAGGGTGGTGTGTAGCAGATGGAATAATAGGTTGGGCTGGGTTACATTACATGTATTATCTGTATTAACATGCTGATAGGGATAAGGCCCATTTTGTTTTTGTTTGGGCTAAGGCCCAGTTGATGTTCGATTAGGGGATTACACACTGAGTTCTGGTAACTCACCCCCTCTGTTTAATATTTTTCAGGTGATCCCCAGCATTGAGGATTTGGATCCGAGGTGGGCTTTGTGGTGGCCATACATCATTTCATTAGTAAATCCTGTTTTACTTTACCTTAAATTTTATTTTAGTTTGGGTTTATGTTTTGTAATAAGGCCTTTGGTATTTTATTTGGTTTTAACTTTTAATTTGGTTTTTGCTTATTATTAAATGTTCAATACGGGATTTTCCGAAAACCTTAATACTTGTGGGTTTTTCCAAAATGTTAACGAACAGTTTTTTAAACTATAATTAATTAAACACCAGGTTCTCTTAAACGTTGAAACAATTTTCAAAATATCACATGTTCAAAATTCACTGAAGCTGATTTCTGGTAATAACAAGATTTTACCAACAATTCAAACTCGACTCTCCTAATAAATGTAGTTTCCAAGTTAATCACAACTTTACAAAAATGGACATTGGGTTAAACGGGTTTTTATAAACAAACACCTAAACTCGAACTTTTAAAAGGAGTACAAACATTTTAACAAACATGCAACTTCCTTAACAACCCTTCCATGTGACATGCCAGATCCGGTCGTGACGTTTAGGCCGGGTTTGGGGTGTTACATGGAAGCCCTCTGAAAATCTAGCCTTGGTCATTTGTTGGGTTTAAGACTTTTCTTTTATTGGCTACTAGTTTTATTGTCTTGTTCTATTTAGTTACTGCATTGTGGGGGTTTTTGGCGTGGTGGTTCAACGATGGGAAAGTGGGTTCTATTAGGGATAGGAGGTGATGGTTGATAGGTATGGTGGTTCTGTTAGGGGATAATGGGTTTGGTGGGAGGCCATATGATGAAAATGAATTGGAGATAGCAGTGATGAAAATGATCTTTTAGGGGACAATAGGGGGCGATAGCCGTGATGAAAATGAATCAGAGATTTAATTGAAAAATTGAGGCCATTTTACAAACGGAAAAGAAGATCGGAGACAAGGAAGGTCGAGGCTCAAGGTTGGATTTTGAGGTTTTCAAAGAAACAATGGGGAAAAAGAAACTACGGAAAGAAGAAACAATGGGGAAGAAGATCGAAAATGGTGACGATGATGGTGAATGATAGAAAGTAACAGTGGGAAAGAAGAAACTGTGGAAATTGTAAAAATATAATTTTAATAATTTTGAAATCATTTGTTGATGTGACATATAAGACAAAATAGTGCCACGTTAGTATTTAATTACATTTAGACCGCCACATTAGCGATTAATGTTGATCGTTAGTCAACTAACGAGCACGTCAGCGTGTCCATTAAAAATAGATCAATTTGACAAAAAAATAAACATTAGGGGCTAAAGTGCTCTAAAAAACAAGATAAAGGACCAAAGTGACCAAACAGTCAAATGTTAGGAGTTATTTTTGGTATTATGCCTTCAATTTTAAACTTATAAAAAAATTAAAATTTAAAATTTAAATAAAAATAATTTAAAAAGTCAAAGTGTGCATCCCCATTTATCCATACTACATTCAAGTTATTGATTGAGTTGGTGTCACAAGTCAATCGAGTACTAACTCAATTGGGAAATAACCAAAATACATTTTTATATACAAAGTAAGCTATATTATTGTGATAGTATTTTTTTTTTTATCTTTGGACAAAGTTCCACTTACATCAGTGTAAAACTTAAGTAGTTTTACCCCTTTTTGCAACTTTTTATATCATTAATATTTTAACAATCCAATCATCATATTTCATGCCCCATTTATGTAGATCATGCATGTCAAGTTTGTCATGTAACACCCTATATCCGGTCCAATTGTCAGGCTCGAGTATTAGGATGCCATACCACATGTCACAACATCACACATTACACACTATCTCATTTGCATACAAACATCGTCACTTTCAATCAATTATAGGAGTTTTAAGTCTAAAATACCCTAGGCGACATTAAAATTTACTAAACATACGTTAAACGACATTGTATCAATTTGAAAATATGCTTAAAGACCACTTAGCGAAAATTTCTAACAAGTCACGTAGGTATCAATACTGTAACACCCCAAACCCGGTCTATGTGTTAAGGCTAGATTTGGCATGTCACACGAAATAAATGTACATCTAGCCCTTTAAATAAAATTTAAGTAAAACAGATTTTCAAAAATTTTGACGTGGAGTTTATTGAAAACTAAGGTTGATTGATAAATCAAACAATTTGAGAGGTAAGAATTTAAAAATTGAAATTTAGAAAAATTTAATTAATATTTCGAGAAGATTTAAAAGAGTTTGAAAATAATTTTGGAAAAATTTGAAGAACAATGTTAAGAGTTAAATATTTCGAGTTAAATTATTTAAGAAAGTTATTATGAAACCCTTTTTGCATATCCATTTGAGAAAACATTTATTTAAGTTTTTTTTAAAAAATCCCACTTGAAGTATTTTAAGCAAATTATAAAATCCATCAAACATAAAACAATTAAAAATTTATCCAGATGCCTTATTACAACTAAACTTAGAATAGCAAAATAATTAAAAGTACTTAAAAGAAATCCAAAAAAATTAAGTAAACCATTATTCATAGTATGGCCTCCACCGAGTCATTCACAGCCCAAGCCTCCATCACTGATCATTACCTGAAAAGGGTAAGGAAAACAGGGTGAGGTACTAGAACTTAGTGTGTAACCCACTTACCATTGTCCACTGGGCCAAAATCCAATTAAGCATTTATTGAGCCAAAGCCTATTGACAATTATAAAATAATAACATATATAATATGCATGTGATATGCAATTCTCAAACCAAACCTAATTTCCATCCACTACACACCACACGTACCAACCAGCACACCTGTGGGGAGCTTTAGTCACCCACCCCGCCAACACACCAAAAATAGGCATTTAGCCGGTTATATCAAATTTGTGGACAAGCCACCAGATTCACAGAATTTACATGGCATTGCCATTTTTCAGATTTGTGGCAGTGCCACCAGAATTATGTAGTAGAACTACCAGAACTTCTCTTCGTCAATATCCCATCCCATGCAAATCATGTAAATAATGCATATCCATTTACAGCAATTCATTCAAATATTTCTTACGAACAATATGGCCCATTATAACAATTTATCAAGTTGGCCATTTAAGCAAATATCAACTTGGCCCATTTCGTATTTTATTCAAATCGGCCCATAAAACAAATACCACAATTTGGCCCATATAACAAATATCACAATTTGGCCCATATAACAAATATCACAATTGGCCCATATAACAAATATCACAATTTGGCCCATATAACAAATATCACAATTGGGCCCATAAAGCCACATTTATCGGTTTGGTCCATTGAGGGTAATTTCGTAATTTTCACAGTCTTAATACCGATTTCATAGTCTTTACCAAAATATTGATAATTAAGCCATTTTACCCGATTTCACTAACATGTGATTTAATCAAGCGATTTACCTCTAATACGATATAAATATCTAACCCATGAATTACAGTGTAACCTGATTACGGTAAGCACTACACTTTCCTATTCGTCGACATCTAAAAATATTTTTAACGCTCGATTAGATCATGTACACTATATAGTAAATTTACTCTAAGATAAACAACCTAAGTTTTTACCCTCGGAATCGCGAACAACTATGATTTGTCGGTTTTTCCCGGTTGACGATCCACAACCTGGTGGAAAATCCTGAATCACTGATGCCTCACAATTGTGAACAACCTCGAATAGTTGATTCACACCGGATGAGGGTCCACAACCCAGTGGAAAGTCTCGAATCGCCGAAATAGCCCTTCGTTTGAATTTAGTAGGGATCGTAAATCCGCTCCTTTTTCGATCACCAAACACTACCCCTTTTGATTCGATCTTATTTGCCTCCATTAAAAATAAATATTAGTCCAAACTAATATTACGTTGTTATGAATGATTGATCTTAGGCAATGCCGATGTAAATTCTGTGAATCTTTCATCTTGAGATATTACTTGGGATCGTACTGTTAGGTCGACTTACCACAAGAAACAGTACTATCTCAAGATGAAAGATTAAACGATAGAGTCCCTATAATAATATCGATTAATCATCACTATCTTAACGAATAAAAAAATAATTATAGAATCCTCGAAGAATCCTTACCTTAGAGATTTTTGGATCGAATTCTAGCGGTTAAACGATGACTTCGAAAACTCCAAGTTTCGGCCTTCAACTATATTTCTATGGCAAAGAAAAGTGATTTCGAATGAGAGAAAGTATGGTGATGGTCTCGATCAATATGGCCATCCCAGACCAAGGTACAGATTCGGCACTAAGAGAAAGAATAAAATAAAGAAAAACGTTGAAATGGATCACTTATCGATTGATCAAAGTATGAGTGACAACTCGAATGGAAAAGAGAGTTCAATGGAAGGATGAAAGATTCGCCTATGGTGAGAATATTAGAGGGGGAGTGATGTTTGAAAGTTTTTGCAAAAAGAAAAGAAGAAGAAAAAGAGGTAGATGATATGGTGTTTAAGTTTCAGTTTTCAAGGATGAAAAATGAACAAGGAAATGGTCTCTAAGTTTGTATGCATTCGGCAAAGAGAAAGAAAAGAAATGAATTATGCCTCTTCAAAGTTGCATGGTTTCGGCACAAAGAAGAAAAGAGTTTGGGGAGAAAAGAAAATGATACCAAATTGGTCAAAAAGAAATGGCCAAAACAACCAAAAATTTACCTATTGCTATTGACCACATCCGGCTAGGGAAAAAGAGTTTTGGAGAAAAAATGATGCACTAGTTGCTAATGGAATTGACCAAAAAATGAACCCAAAACTCAGCTCTCTCAGCAGCATCGTCATCCTCAGCTCTAAATTCCTGAGCTCCGCACTTCCTAATGCTATCAACAGGAGGTTTGGTTACTCTTTCAGGATTAACAACTGAAGGTACCACCGGTACTACATAGGGAATATTCAGATTTTGGGGTGGTTGAACAGCCGGATTGGTTCGTATATAATGACTGAACCAATCGTTCATCATACTATAGAAGGCATTCCTAGCCCCCTTATTAGGATTACTCGTAGCCGGTCGAGATCCCTCTGGCACTGTCTCTTGCGTGGGAACAGGTGCCACATTCTCGACATCATCTGCTATAGCTCACTTGGGATCGGGATCCATTACTATATAAGAAATAAACACATTTCAACGTCAGAAGTCATCACACTATCACATTATAATTTATGGCATGTATAGCTAGACTCACACGCGCTATGTTAGTCTGAGAATTGACTAAACCATAGCTCTGATACCAATAAAATGTAACACCTTAACCCATCTCTGTTGCCGGATTAGGGTTACGGGCATTACTAAACTTCATACAAAATATTACACCATATAAAATCACTTGTTAATGTACATGTATATTTCATCAATTATCAGATCAGTTATTTATGCAATACAAATAATATTATTTCGTCAAATAAGAACTCATTACAATCATATAGTAAGGTATTATTTACTGGACCATTTCTATACAACTACCGAACATGCATATAGTGCTTATCCATTTATTCCACTTACAAAATTGTCGATACAATTAAACATATATCATCAATACATATATGCTTTACTTTTGTATACAGCATGCCTCATTTCACACACCATAATTATAATAACCAAGGAAACTAATTCATTAACATCATTATTTTGCCATATTCAGCATGGTACCTTATACACCTAATCATTCAACCATTTCATGCATTCGCTTTAACTATTTTATAATAAGCTTTATCCATGACTATCATGTAAGTTCAATACAACCAAAAATTTAGCCAATTTCGTATGGCTCTTATATACATATCAACCAAACGAGAGACCAAAAATATTCAAGCTTATACATGCCATAATTTCAAGGTTTAACGATGAAATTTGACACCAAAAGTAGATGATAGTGCACTTGACTTCGACAATGCTTTCCCGAATACGAGCTACCACTCCAAGGGTCTAAATCATGAGCAAATAAATACACGACGGTAAGCTATTAAAGCTTAGTAAGTTATAAGCAAAAAGATAGTGTATAAATATACCCAAGCAATTTAATATTTTCTAATTAACTTAATTTAAATATAGATTAGATCGCAACATCCATACACATAATATATCATCATTAATCAATATCATTTCTATTTGGTCTCCAAAATAAATCCAAGGTTTCACATATTAAGTTTCCATACCAAAATAGCTTACCCAATTTACATCAAAATGAACTATATATCGTATAACATATACAAACCTGTCACTCTCATTTACCTCTATTAAGAGTTTTTTGTCTTTTAGGAAAATCTGAAAACCCGCACATGTAACACAAGTCTGTAATGTATTGCTCACATAGAGCCGTTACTTAACATCTCCGCATACACAGTACCAGCTTCCCTTAACGTATCGCTCACATAGAGCCGTTACTTAACATCCCCGCACACATAGTGCCAGTTTCCCGTAAAGTATCGCTCACATAGAGCCGTTACTTAACATCTCCGCACACACAGTGCCAGCTTCCTGTAATGTATAGCTCACATAGAGTCGTTACTTAACATCTCTGCACACACAGTGCCAGCTTCCCGTAACGTATAGCTCATATAGAGCCGTTACTTAACATCTCCGCACACACAGTGCCAGCTTCTCGTAACGTATCACTCACATAGAGCCGTTACTTAACATCTCCACACACACAGTGCTAGCTTCCCGTAACATATCGCTCACATAGAGTCGTTACTTAGCATTTCCGCACACACAGTGCTTATTATCAAACCCCCATTTATTCACATCATACAAATTCACATATGATAAATATGAACATACATGATTACAGACATTCAACCCGAATCACTCTTCTTATAATTTACTATCATAATCAGCCTTACTCAATTAAACATATAGTAATACATATAGTAATTCATTCAATCCCCACCATTACTCATTTCATGCTCTACAATTAACTACTAATCAATATGTAATTATGTATTCAATCCAAACATCCCAAAATTTCATACCTAAGGTACAAATATATTCGGCCAAAACGAATATTCATTCTATCCTCCATCACATTGGTAGCATTTAAATAGCTATATCTATAATTCACTCAATTAAGAAATTTGTACAAATAATCACATGTCCTTAGTACTATCACATTCAGCCATCAAATAAAAATCACCATATTCATTTGGTAATCAATATTTAAGACATAATTTCGTTAAAAATGTACCCTTCAATTTGATACTTATTCATTTAAAACCAATTGCTTATGAACTTACTTGGTAGTTGAGAAGCTAAAATTTTCCAGCTACTCGATTAATTTAGCTTTCCCACGATCCGATTTCGGTTCTTTCCGTCCGTGTTCTAAAATAAAATTCGAAAAGAGTCCATTAAATTAACATTACATCCATTTTTAACTCTAAACACATAATTGGATAATCCTTTCAATCTACCAATCATAGTTTGCATTTTTACAAATAAATAAAATTTTACACTCATTCAAATGTGACGAAATACATATATATATATTTCAAGCAATGCCGAACAATCCTTAAGCTCATTCAAGTTCTAAAATGCTATTCAATTTGATCCTCACCCGAAATTATATAATTTCCCTTTTTATCCTAAGAATTTACATATTTTACTAATTAGTCCCCAAAGCTTAAAATTCAAAATATATGGAATTTGAATTAATCCCTTTAGGACCGAATTTTCCTTATCCTTCTACAAGTATATACCATTCACTTATTTAGAATTTTACACCCTCAATTGTAGGTTTTCATGATTTACGTTATCATACTCCATTCATCTAACATTTCCTATTTAAAACATATTAATTTCATACATATGCATAACATTTCACCATCAAACTCAATAAAGCAAAATCATTCATCCATGGCCGAATCTTTATCATGCTTTAAACTTTAAAATTTTCACATAGGCTTGATAGTATTTAAGCTAACTTGCTTAAAAATGTAAAAATTCATAGAAATTAAGCTTGAATGCTTACCTTTATAAGACATACAAAACCAAAAAGAAATGAAAGTTTAAGCTTCCTCTTTCCTTGATAATTCGGTCAAGAAGATGGGGAAGAAAGAGATGAAACAAGAATATGTTTTTCTTATTTTATTAGCATTCACATATATTTTATTACCCCACTAACACTTTATAAAATAATAAAATACTCCTTAATAATTCTATCTCATTTTTGCCGTCCACCATCATTCTTCTTGATGGCCAAATTGCCACTTAAAAACCAATCAAGAGAAAGCCTATTAAATTTAATCCTAACTTTCAAAATAGCTAATATTTTTATACTTAATCAATCAAATCCTTTACTAAATTACTCACATTAGTAATGAATTAACTCAACAAAATTTTAGCACATGTTTAAACATATTTATTAAACACGAAAATAGTAATAAATAAAAATAAAAATGAATAAAATTATTCCTTTCTAATTTGGATTTGTGGTTCCGATTAGGGTCATAAACGGACTGTTACAGGTTATCACATCAGGTGCACCGCCATCCTCTCGGCGTCTGACCGCATAAACCAACCCTGGCTGCCTCGCCTCCGCGTTACCCCTGAAGCCATTACCTCTACCCGGTGCACCTTGACCTCGACCTGCACCATTACTACCTCTACCTGAGCCACGGCCCCTCGGTGGCTGCTGAGTGCCTCTAACTGGCTATGCATTATGGTTACGAGCTTCTTGAGTTGGAGCAGTTCGTCAAGGACTGTAACATCCTAAAATTTGAATTTTTATATGTTACATTATTTTGGTGCTCAGCTAGATTATTTATCCTATGTGTGTGTTAAAATAGTCCTAAAAAGGTTCGGGATTTATTTGGAGTTGGTATAATTTTTGGAAATTAGTACTTTAATGAAATGGAACAAGTGACCTTAAAGCCTAAGGTAATTAAGTGGTAAAATGTTAGCATAATTGAGTTAGTAGTAAAGAGGTTACGCGCCACATGTATTGTCTGGAGGGGAAAGGTTCAAATCCCTTGGTATGCATTTTTGTAACTTAAAATTTTTGCACTCTCCTATTAAGTGTCGGCCAAGCTTTATTTTTGGTATGTTGGACTTTTAATTTTTATGGTAAGGTGGCTAAGAGAAAAGGCAAGTGTAAACTTAAGAAAGGGAATCATATGAATAAGGTATGTAGGGGGAACACAAGGCACTTTATAAGGAGTGTGTTTTGGAAAGTTTGGAATGGCCAAACTTTGACCTTGGTGTCCATGTATTTGGACGGTTTTAGGGGCTAGGGGTGGCCGAATTTTTGAAGAACTTTGGGTAAGGATAGGTGCTTGTTAGGCACATTTCTTTTTGGTCATTTTTGTTTTCTCTCAAAGCATTTTCTCTCCATCTTTTCTCTCCCTAGCCGAATGCACATTGAGCATTTGTGAACATCTTTTGTTTTTCTTCTTTTGGTCATTTTATTTTGACCATCTGGTCTTATTTTGCCTAACCTCTCAAGTCATTTTCCCCTAGTGCCGAAAACACCAAAACTTGAAGGCCATTTTTCTCTTTTTCTTTTCTTCTCCATTACCGAATGCTCTCCAGCATCAAACCTCTCTCTTTGCTCCTACTTCATCTTTGAAAACCGAAACACAAACCTCTCATCCTTTATCATATTGCTCATTCTTACAAACATATTTTCTTTCTTCTCTTTTCCTCCATGGCCGAATGTTGCTAACACCATTTTCTTCAATTTTTCTTCATAGCTGAATCTTCCTCTTCACATATATTTTCTTATCAATCATTCTTTCTACTCTTGTTTTGATCAATCGGTAAGAACCCTCTTCGATTCTTTATTTTTTCTTTTTCTTTTACCGAATCTACATATTGGTTTGGGAGAGTCTTTTGACCGAAAATATCATCTTCTATCTTTCTCTCTTAGACAATCTTTTTTCGTCTTTATAGTGAAATAGAGAAAGGCCGAAACTCGGAGTGTTAGTAATCATTGTGAATCCCTAGGATTCGGTCCAAAGTGTTAAGGTAAGGGTTTCTATCAAGGACTTCCATATTACTCGTTATTTCGTTAAAGATGGGGTTTATTAATCGATTTCTGAAATATTAGTTGGACTAATATTCTTTTGTCAATGGAGGAAAACAAGATAGGGTCAAAAAAGGTGGTGAATAGTGTTCAGAAGAGGGGCGGATTCTCCATTCCCTCTAGATTCAAGCGAAGGGCTGTTTCAGCAATCTGAGATTTTCCACCGGGTTGTGTACCCTCATCCGGTGAAAATCAGTTATTTGAGGTTGTTCGTAGTTCTGAGCCATTAGCTGTTCAGGATTTTCCAACGGGTTGTGAACCGTCAACCGGGGAGAACCGACAAATAGTAGTTGTTCGAGATTCCGAGGGTAAAAATCTAAACCGCTTACCTTAGCATAGATTTATTTTAAGTGTTAGTGTTCTAATCGAGCGTTATAACGTATTTAGGTATCGACGATCAGGAAAGTGTAGTCCTCACCGTAATTAGGTGTGTAATCTCACACTGTATCTCATGGGTTAGACGACTATACCGTAGTAAACGTTGGATTAAAAATCGCAAAGTTGGTGAAATCGGAAAAATATGGTATAATTAACACTTTAATGTTAAGATCATGAAATTGGTATTAAGAATATGGTAAATTACGAAATTGCCCTTAAAGGGGCTAAAACGATAAAATATGATATTTTGGGCCATATGTGATAAATGGGCCATATGTGTTATTTGATAAATTGGCCAAGTGTGATATGAGATGTGAAATGGGCCAAATTGTGATATGGGCCAAATTGTGAAATAGACCAAAATGTGATACAGACCAGATTGCAATAAATTTTTATAATGGGCCTTTTGTTTGAATAATTATATGAATGAATTATTATGCCTGATGCATACATGATTGCATGGGTTGGGATATTTGACGAAGAGAAGTTCTGGTAGCTTTGCTAAAAATTCTGATGGCTTCGTGCCCAGTTTAATATATGGCTTAATTGCCCAGTTTTGATATATGGCTTCGTGCCCAGTTAAATATATGGCTTAATTGCCCAGTTTAATATATGGCTAAATGCCCAGTTTGGTGTGTTGGCGGGGTGGGTGACTAAAGCTCCCCACAGGTGTGCTGGTTGGTATGGGTGGTGTGTAGCGGATAGAAATTTAGGTTTGGTTTGGGAATTGCATATTACATGCATTCTACACATGTTAAATTGTTATATTTGTAATGGGCTTTGGCCCAATAAATTCTTAATTGAATTTTGTCCCAGTGAAAATGGTAAGTGAATTACACATTGAGTTCTAAGTAACTCACCCCTATTTTCTTTGCCCTCCTCATGTAATGATCAGTGATGGAGGCTTGGGCCGAGGACGACTCAGTGGAGGCCATACTACGAATTATGGGTTATTTAAATTTCGAATTTCTTTTTAAGTACTTTTTATTATTTTTGCTAATTTATAATAAGGCCTCTGGTTAAATTTTTTACTTTTGGATGGGTTTTATAATATGCCTTAAATACTTAAATGGGTTTATTTTTCTAAAAATAGAAATAAACGTCTTTCTTTAATAAACGTACAAAAAGGATTTTATTCTTATATATTTTTAACTCGAAAATTTTTCTGTAACAATTTTTTAAATTTTTGATTACAAATTATTTTTGAACTCTTTATATTTTCTCAAAATATTAAATCCAATTTTTTTCTCTAAGTATCAATTTATACGACTAAAATTATTAGATTTAGTAATCAACCTTAGTTTTAATAACTCCATGTCAAAATGTTTTTTTTTTAAATCCGATTTCTTTAAAAGACTAGATGTATGTTCATTTTGTGTGACATGTCAAATCTGGTCTTAAGGCATAGACCGAGTTTGGGGTGTTACAAGGACAATTCTTAAGCTGATGGTCCTTAGAACCACATTTGAAACAACCACTGGTTCTCTTCCAGCATTCACCAGGGTGTCGTCTTCCACAGTCAGCACATGGTTGTATCTGATTGGTAGCAGCAGGTGTTCTAGCTTGAGCTGGCTCATCATTCCTGGGCCTCTTCTGAAACCTTTTAGCAGAACCCGAGTACTTAAAGTCCCTACTGCTCCTACCTCTGTCTCTTTCTCGGTTTTGTCGCTCCGCGTTCTTAGCCTCTTCAGCTATTTTGGCTTTCTCCACAAGCGTGGCAAAATTCCTTTCTTGTTGTGGGGCTATCAGTACCCGCAACTCATCATTCAACCCATCCTCAAAACGTACACAGCGTTCATGGCCAGTTGGCACTATAGCCCGAGTATAACGACTCAAACGTAGAAATTCAGCTTCGTAAGCTGCCACAGTCTTATTTCCTTGAACCAGATTTAGGAATTCCTTCCTTCGAGCATCCACATAGCTTGCCCCGACATACTTTCCTTGAAATGCAGTTTTGAAGAAATCCCAAGTAACACGATCGGACTGAGTGCCTTCCCGAACAGTGAGCCACCATTGATACGCCTCGTCTGTCAACAAGGACACAGCTCCTCTTAGCTTCTGCTCGGCGGTACACTCCAGGTAATCCATGATCCGCTCCACAGCCTCGAGCCAATACTCTGTGACATTTGGGGCTACTCCCGAGATACCCCTAAAAGTCTCAGCACCATTTGATCTGAGTCGCTCCGATATTGACCCATGAGCTATTGGCCCCGATCTAACCCCAGCAACCCTTTCCAAGATTCGTAACATTACTTGGGACAAAGCAATGTCTTATCTCATATGGTCGTGTGATCGATGGGCCACACAGTGACGCCAAGGCCCATCTCCGGCATATGTTCCGATGCCTTAGACATAACTCTAGCACCTCAGCCTCTACCACAGCCACGTCTACCACGTCCACGTCCTCTAACGCTCATATTGGCTAATTCGATTTAATCTGATTAGAAGTTTTATGAATCAGTATACTATTTCAGTGTTTATTAATGATATTTTATGAAATATAAGAAGTAGAGTCGTTTTCGTAACGCATCCTATAGTCTCAATCTCTATAGTTTCAACACCTAAAACTAAAAGTTCTAGAGTGTTCCTATAGTCATATCACAATAATCATAATCATACAATAACATACACTTACTTGACTTGGTGCCGGATACCCGTGGTGCCATACTTCCTTTAAAAATATACGTTATATAATTCAAAATAGTTTTGAACGAAAATGTTTTTGAACCCAAACCACAGCCGAGTTTTGAACCTGGCTCTGATACCATAAAATGTAACACCCCAAACCCGGTCTATGTGTTAAGGCCAGATTTGGCATGTCACACGAAATAAATGTACATCTAGCCCTTTAAAGAAAATTTAAGTAAAACAGATTTTCAAAAATTTTGACGTGTAGTTTATTGAAAACTAAGGTTGATTGATAAATCAAACAATTTGAGACGTAAGAATTTATAAATTGAAACTTAGAAAAATTTAATTAATATTTCAGAAGATTTAAAAGAGTTTGAAAATAATTTTGGAAAAATTTGAAGAACATTGTTAAGAGAAAATTTTCCGAGTTAAATTATTTAAGAAAGTTATTATGAAACCCTTTTTGCATATCCATTTGAGAAAACATTTATTTAAGTTTTTAGAAAAAAAAAAATCCCACTTGAAGTATTTTAAGCAAATTATAAAATCCATCAAACATAAAACAATTAAAAATTTATCCAGAGGCCTTATTACAACTAAACTTAAAATAGCAGAATAATTAAAAGTACTTAAAAGAAATCCAAAAAAAAAATTAAGTAAACCACTACTCGTAGTATGGCCTCCACCGAGTCTGTAACACCCCAAACTCGGCCTATGCGTTAAGACCAGACTTGGCATGCCACACCAATCGAACATACATCTAGTTATCAATGATTTAAAGAAAACAAATCTTCAAAACTATTTTGGAGGTGAAGTTCATCAAAAACCGTAGTTAATTTGAAATCTATGTTTTTAGGGCATAAGAGTTTATAAATTGATTTCAGAGAAATAATTGGTTAAATTTTTATAGAAGTTTGAAAATAAACTCATAAGAGATTTGGAAACAAAATTTATAATGGAGCTTTTACAGACATTTTTACGAGTTTAAGAAAAATCCATTTTATACGAAAAATTAAGGAAAACATTATAAATTTAAAATAGTCCCCTTTTAGTATTTAAAACATATTAAAAACCCATTCACGAATAAAAATCCATAAAAAAAAAAAAATACCAGAGGCCTTATTACAACGCAATTGAAATAGTACTTAAATAAAAAGGCTTAAAAGAAGTTCAAAGTTTATATAACTCATCATTCGTAGTATGGCCTCCACACGAAGTCATCCCCGGCCCAAGCCTCCATCAATTATCATTACCTGAGAAGGGTAAGAAAAACGGGGTGAGTTACTTAGAACTCAGTGTGTAACCTACTTACCGTGTCCACTGGGCCAGAACCATTTAAGTATATAATTGGGCTTGAGCCCATTTACAATTGAACAATATATATATATCAAATATCAAATGCATGTGATATGCAATTCCCAACCAAGCCTAAATTTCCATCCGCTACACAACACCCGTACCAACCAGCACACCTGTGGGGATCAAGTCAACCCACCCCGCCAACGCACCAATCGCAGGCTTAAAGCCATTTAAAATGTTTGTGGCAGAGCCACTGAACTAGATTGTGGCAGAGCTACTGGAACTAGATTGTGGCAGAGCCACCGAACTAGATTGTGGCGGAGCCACTCGAACTAGATTGTGGCGGAGCCACCAGAACTTCTCTTCAATTTTTATCCCAACCCATGCAATCATGTATGCATATACAAAGCATAACAATATTCATAAAATAATTTCAACATAAGGCCCACAATACAAGTTGGCCCATTTAGCAATCTAGCATTTTGTCCCTTTAAGCAGACTAGCAAATTGGCCTATTATTCAATCTAGCAAATTGGCCCATTAATCGATCTAGCAAATTTGGCCCATTAATCGATCTAGCAAATTTGGCCCATTAATCGCATGAGGCCTTTTTCACAAATTTCACACTTGGCCAATTTATCAAAATAATTCATATGGCCCAAAATATCATTTTTTTTAATATAATAGCCCATTAAGGGCAAATCCATAATTTCCACAACCTTAATACCGGTTTCATGCATTTACACAAAAAGTGTTAATATACCGTATTTTTCAATTTTACCAACTTTACGATTTTTATTCTATTACTAACGGTACAATATCTAACCCATGAAATAAGAGTGAAATTACACACCTGATTACGGTGAGAACTATATTTTCCCGCTCGTCGATACCTAAATATGTGACACGCTTGATTAGAACACTAATACTTAATATAAATCTATGTTAAGATAAACGATCTAGATCTTTACCCTCGAAATTTTGAACAACAATTATTTGTGGTTTCTCCCCGATTGATGGTTCATAACCCGTTGAAGAACCACAAACAGTCAATCGCTCAGGAGTACGAATGACTTCAAATAATTGATTTTCACCAGAGGAGGGTCCACAACCCAGTGGAAAATCTCGGATTGCTGAAATAGCCCTTCGCTTGAATCTAGAGGGAATAGCAGAACCGCCCCTCTTCCGAACACTATTCACCATCCTTTTCGACCCAATCTTATTTTCCTCCATTGACAAAAGATTATTAGCCCAACTAATATGTATATTGGAATTTAAGACTATGGGTTCTAAGGTGAAATCGGTGGAATGAAAATCGAGCAAACACGTCCCTTAACACCTTGGACCGAATCCTAGCGATTCACGATGATTACGAACACTTTGAGTTTCGGCTTTCACTTTGTCACTATAAAGACGAAAAGATTGTCCAAGAAGAAGATGCTATATTCGGTCAAAAGACCCTCCAAACTAATATGTATATTCGGCTAAAGAAAAGAAGAGAATAGAGATTTGAAAAGGGTCCTTACCGATTATTCAAAACGAGTGCAAAGAAAACGATTGATAAGAAAATATATGAGAAGAAGGAGGTTCGGCCAAGAAGAAAAAATAGAAGAAAGTAATGCTAGCAATATTCAGCCATGGAGCAAAAGAGAAGGAAGAAAATGTTGAATGGATTTTGTAAAAAGAAAAAGATGAAATAGAGGTATAGGGCAATTAGAAGTTTCGATTTTGGTTCATTTCAAGAATGAAAGATGAAAAAAGAGAGAGATTTGAGGCATGCGTGCATTCGGAAAGGGTGAAAAAAAAAGAAAAGAAGAAATGGCCTTCTAAAGTTTTGGTGATTTCGGCACTAGGAGGAAAGGTTTGAGAGAATAGGCAAAATAAGACCGAAATGGTCAAAATTATGAATGGCTAAAAGAAAAACAATGATGTTACCTATTGCTCAAGGTGCATTCGGCTAAGGAGAGGAAAAATGGAGAGAAAATGCTTTTGAGAAAAACACAAAATGACCAATTGCCAAATGACCAACTAGCTACCAACCTTACCAAAACCTTCAACAAAAATTTGGTCACCTCCTAGCCCCAAAATTGTCCAAATACATTAGCCAACAGTCAAAGTTTTAGCCACCCAAAATTTCCAAAACATCACCCTTGTTTCATGCCTTGTGCTCCCCCTACCTTCCATAAGCTTAGGATTTCTTTCCCCAAGTTCAAGCTTACCTTAACCATTAGCTACCTTACCATAAAAGAAATAGTCCAACCTTACCATAAATAAGGCTTGACCGACACATGCCATAAAGGTGTAAAAATAAAAGTCACCAAAATGCAATCCATAGAATTCGAACCTCTCCCCTCAAGTAACACTTATGGCGCCAACTCCACTTTACTACTAGCTCATCTTATGCTAGTTTTTGACACTTAATTTCCTTAAACATCAAGGTCACTTGTTCCACTCCAATAAAATACTCATTACTAAAATTTATTCTAATTCCGAATGAGTCCCGAGCCTTCTCAAGACTATATTAAACTCACAACTTGAATCATTCACAAGCTAAGCACCAAAAACATGCAACATACCGATACTCAAATTTTTAGGATGTTACAGAGTCATCCACAGCCCAAGCCTCCATCACTAATCATTACCTGAAAAGGGTAAGGAAAATAGGGTGAGTTACTAGAACTCAGTGTGTAACCCACTTACCATTGTCCACTGGGCCAAAATCCAATTAAGCATTTATTGAGCCAAAACCCATTGACAATTATAAAATAATAACATATATAATATGCATGTGATATGCAATTCCCAAACCAAACCTAATTTCCATCCGCTACACACCACCCGTACCAACCAGCACACCTGTGGGGAGCTTTAGTCACCCACCCCGCCAGCACACCAAAAATAGGCATTTAGCCGGTTATATCAAATTTGTGGACAAGCCACCAGATTCACAGAATTTACATGGCATTGCCATTTTTCAGATTTGTGGCAATGCCACCAGAATTATGTAGTAGAGCTACCAGAACTTCTCTTCGTCAATATCCCATCCCATGCAAATCATGTAAATAATGCATATCCATTTACAATAATTCATTCCAATATTTCTTACGAACAATATGGCCCATTATAACAATTTATCAAGTTTGCCATTTAAGCAAATATCAACTTAGCCTATTTCGTATTTTATTCAAATCGGCCCATATAACAAATATCACAATTTGGCTCATATAACAAATATCACAATTTGGCCCATTTAACAAATATCACAATTGGGCCCATATAACAAATATCACAATTGCCCCATATAACAAATATCACAATTTGGCCCATATATCAAATATCACAATTGGGCCCATAAAGCCACATTTATCGGTTTGGTCCATTGAGGGTAATTTCGTAATTTTCACATTCTTAATATCGATTTCATAGTCTTTACCAAAATATTGATAATTAAGCCATTTTACCCGATTTCACTAACATGTGATTTAATCAAGCGATTTACCTCTAATACGATATAAATATCTAACCCATGAATTACAGTGTGAGATTACACACCTGATTATGGTAAGCACTACACTTTCCTGATCGTCGACACCTAAAAATATTTTTAACGCTCGATTAGATCATGTACACTATATAGTAAATTTACTCTAAGATAAACGATCTAAGTTTTTACCCTCGGAATCGTGAACAACTATGATTTTGTAACACTCCAAACCTGGCCTAGAAGTTATGACCGAATCTGGCATGTCACATGAAAGGGTTGTTTAAAATCTGCGCGTTTGTTAAAAATTTCGAGTTTAAATATTTATTCACTAGTAATCCTTTATTTAACATTTTAGGAAATGATTATTAAGGGTTTAGGAAATTCCTGTATTGAACATTTACTAATAATAGGCAGTAATCAAATTAAAAGCTAAACCAAATAAAATACCAAATTTAAAGTAATAGTGGCCTTATTACAACATAAAATCCCGAATTAAAATAAGTTCAAAATAAAACGAAGTTTACGAAAGCAATCGTAATGCATGGCCACCTCGAGTCCACCTCAGCTCCATATCCGCGATTTAAAGATTACCTGCAAAATTTAACGGACGGGGTGAGTCACCGAGACTCAGTGTGTAAATCCCCGTCCAGTTGAGCTTTGAGCTCTCACACCAATCATATATGAAACATGTATGTAATGCAACCCAATCAACCTAGTATTCATCATCCATATCTCCAGAATCTACCCAATATCTGTGGCGCCTAGCCACTGGTGGTACCTAACCACTGTTGGTTCCAAACCACTGGTGACAAAAGTCACAAATAATCATACATGGGGCCAACCCACTTTTGGTACCTAACCACTGGTGACAATCCCTTAATGAATATATGTGGGGCCAACCCACTGTGGTACCAAACCACTGGGATGAGTCACAGAATTAATATATGTGGTACCAAACCACTGGTGACAAATGTCACAAAATATAATACGTGGGGCCAACCCACTGTGGTACCAAACCACTGGGACGAGTCACAAAAATAATATATGTGGTACCAAACCACTGGTGGTTCCAAACCACAGAGACTTAGTCACAAAATATCATATGTGGGGCCAACCCACTTGTGGTACCTAACCACTGGTGACAGTCTAAAAGAGATCATGTTTCCTCCCTCTTCTCATCATACCCCAACCCATGCAACATGTCATGACATAATATTTCGTATATGCAGTATGACATGTATGCAAAACATATATCAAATATAACATGAATTACCATCATAACTAGATAGACATAATACAACATAATCAAGCTAATCAACCTTTAAGGGTATAACCGTAATTTTACCTAGTAAGGGTATTTTAGTAATTTACCTATCGAGGATATTTCAGTAATTTCGCACCTGCAATGGCCTTTCCGAAGGCCTAATGTCGCTTCGAGTGACTCAACTACCATTTCCGGTCGTACTGGACTATTGGGCCTAAAACCCGATTTCGACCCATTCGGGCCCACGCGCTCGTGTGGCCCACCTAACACAAATCTAGCCACGTATATGAGATTCACCTAGTCTAGTTCAATATATACTAAACAATCATACAATTTACTCATATGGGCCCACGGGCCCATTGGGCCCACTTTGGCCCATCGCTGCCCAAGCAGCCTCAACCTACAAGATTACTATTGGTGGCCTCAACTATCGCGTCGAAGCCCCACACGTGCACTCGTACGCTCGTGTGGCTACTATTGCCATGACCGGCACTTCGGCATTTGCCGCTCTACAACTAGAGTAGAGAAGTACACACCTGATAGGAATCTGATGCTAATCCGTGCTCCGACCACTCCTGTGCCCAAACGCCCACCAAGGTATATTCACTCTCCTCATAGGAGCTCTATATATAACTAGCTTCTCACCTTCCTTCTTTGTATCTTTCCGATGTGGGATCCCTTCGTCAGTAGAGTTTAAATCCAACTCAAACTCTTGCCGTCCAATTCCCAAAATAAATACTCCCTTGCTTTTCATGAGATTCGAACCTAGGCTTCCTTCAACATAATCCACGCCACTAGCCACTAAGTCACATGCTCTTCTTGTGTCTTAAACCATGCACAACTAAATATAAATCTATAGCCAAATACTAAGGTCCATGTAAAAAGAAAACCAAAATGCAAGAGCCAAGACTTGAACCTTGGACCTCCTTTCTTCCTTGTGGCGTCACCCCCTTCTCTCTTATGTGGTGTCACTTTGCCACTACACCACACACTCCACTTGTGTCATTTTCCTCCATATTTTATTCTTAAAGCCTACCCACTAACTCCCAGGGTTTTTCTCGCCTAAAACCAAAATTTCCCTAAAGCCAAAGTTTGATCCCGGGACTTCATAGAAGCCCCCTAACCTTCCAAAATCACTTATCTAATAGGTCCAACTTGCACTTAAGCCGATCTCTTATTCTCCAAAATTTTAACACTACTACGCCCAAAGCCCATTGGGCCCAATCCTACTAGGCCCAATTTCGGGATGCTATAGATTTGTCGGTTTTCCCCAGTTGACGGTCTACAACCCAGTGGAAAATCCCGAATCGCTGATGCCTCACAATTGCGAACAACCTCAAATAGTTGATTCTCACCGGATGAGGGTCCATAACCCGGTGGAAAGTCTCAAATCGCCGAAATAGCCCTTCGTTTGAATTTAATAGGGATCGTAAATCTGCTCCTTTTTCGATCACCAAACACTACCCCTTTTGATTCGATCTTGTTTGCCTCCATTAAAAATCAATATTAGTCCAAACTAATATTACATTGTTATGAATGATTAATCTTAGGAGTGAGGTCGGCTTACCAGAAGAATCCGTACGATATCAAGATGAAAGATTGAGCGATAAAGTCTCTATAATAATATCGATTAATCATCACTATCTTAACGAATGATAAAAAAATGATTATAGAATCCTCGAAGAATCCTTACCTTAGAGATTTTTAGACTGAATTCTAGCAATTAAACGATGACTTCGAAAACTCCATGTTTCGGCCTTCCACTATATTTCTATGGCAAAGAAAAGTGATTTCGAATGACAGAAAGTATGGTGATGGTCTCGATCAATATGGCCATCCCACACCAAGGTATAGATTCGGCACTAAGAGAAAGAATAAAATAAAGAAAAATGTTGAAATGGATCACTTACCGATTGATCAAAGTATGAGTGACAACTCGAATGGAAAAGAGAGTTCAATGGAAGGATGGAAGATTCGGCTATAGTGAGAATATTAGAGGGGGAGTGATGTTTGAAAGTTTTTGCAAAAAGAAAAGAAGAAGAAAAAGAAGTAGAAGATATGGTGTTTAAGTTTCGGTTTTCAAGGATGAAAAATGAAAAAGGAAATGGTTTCCAAGTTTGTATGCATTCGGCAAAGAGAAAAAAAAGAAATGAATCATGCCTCTTCAAGGTTGCATGGTTTTGGCACAAAGAAGAAAAGAGTTTGGGGAGAAAAGAAAATGATACCAAATTGGTCAAAAAGAAATGGCCAAAACAACCAAAAATTTACCTATTGCTATTGACCACATTCGGCTAGGGAAAAAGAGTTTTGGAGAAAAAATGATACACTAGTTGCTAATGGAATTGACCAAAACTAGTACCTAAGCCTTACCAAAATGCTAATAAAATTCGGCCATCCCCCTTAGCCCCAAAAATCGTCCATATACATAGCCAAATGGTTAAAAGTTTGGCCACCCAAACTTTCCAAAACATTACCCATGGAATAAGCCTCATGCTCCCCTTACATGCCATTTTCATTTGATTCCTTTCCCTAACTTCAATTTTTCCTTAATCCCTTAGCCATCTTGCCATAAAAATAAAAGTCCAACTTACCATAATAACATGCTTGGCCGACACTTGATGTATAAGCCAAAAATAAAAGTCGAAATTGTACACAAAGGGATTCGAACTCCTTCCCTCAAGGTAATACATATGGCGCCATCTCCTCTTCACTAATAGCTCAATTATGCTAGCTATTTACCAATTTATTTCCTTAAGCTTTAAGGCCACTTACTCCATTTCCTTAAAGTGCTAAATGCCAAAGTTTTTACTAAATCCAATTAAATTCTGAGCCTTCTTAGGACCTCCTAAACATACACAATTAAAAATTAACAAACTTAGCACCCAAAAACAATGCAACACATAAAATTTCAAATTTTAGGATGTTACAGATACACACTCACTGGTATCGATATTTCTCATAATGGGTATTGATACCATTTAAAAAATCGATACCTTTTTAGCATTATGTTTTTCTGCAAAATTTAAAATCCAAAATTTACCAGTACAATCCACAAGTATCTATTCCCCCGGGTATCGATACTTGAGAATTGATATCGGTACTAAAATGAGCTACTATTTTCTTGCACATTTGCTTTAACATTGAGGTATCGATACATATGCCCCAATTATTGATACCTCTATATAAGCTAGTATGACATGGTATTTAACACATCCAAACATATGGCACTTCAACATGCATCTATAACCTCAATATTCAACATAAAAAAATCCATAATTGCAATTCAAACCATCATCAATAATTTTGACCAAGCAACCAATAAACTAGTAACAAACATCCATAAATCTTAAGAGTATTAAAATCAAACAATCATTAAAACATCATGATGATTATCAACCAAAAAATCTACCACACTGCATTATTCTTATAGTTCCAAATAATAACAATAATATCACCTACTCAAACATTACGCCTAACTTGGATTACTTCCTTAGAATTATGCACTGCCCACGCTGGACACTAACTATCTGTAATGTTTAAAAAGAGTGGGTGAGGATAAACAAGCTCAGTGAATGATCGGAAATACCACTAAATAAACATGATGTCATGCGTTAAATGAAAACATCAAAAACACAACTACATACGTGTTTAACTAAAGTAACATAATAAAATATTCATGCATCAATTAACAACTCTTCTAACTTTGTAATTACATAATAAATAGGCATATATCACATTTCATAATATTACATTCAAAGACAAGTTGGCACTTGAGGCTATGAAACATTAAAGTGGGTTCTATCACCACACATTGGATACACGAATCTCCAACACACTAATGACTCGATGAGTCGAACATATCCTAAAAGCATAGCATTTACCTAACACTCTCCAACACACCAACATATCCCGATGAATGGAGCTTAACTCACATTCCCTTATCTTCCAAACTCTCCCGGGCCTCAATGCTCCAAATCACAACATAAAGGTGAGTACTCATATAATCCTATGGCATGCCAACTATATCCAATGGTCTCAAAAGGTCACAGGCCAAAATATCCACAATAAAATAGATATATACTTATCGTTTTCTACACACTTTCACTACACATTTACATCATTAACACAACATCATCACTGTCATTTGGCGTGTTTAACATGCCCACAATTAACATATTCCACAATAGCCATCTCAAGCATATATCTCATTCTAACACTTAAGCAAATCCCATATCGGCAAATCATGGGAGAGACTTGAGCTATATAAAGGGGTAGCAATACTAAGCGGCAAGAGGCTTTTTGGGAGGGTGTGGGCATTCCAAAGAACGAAGTCATGATAGCCATGTGCGTCCAAAGCAGACAATATCTTACCGAGTTGAGTGTTGGCTATGACATTTATTGGTATCAGAGCCACTCGCAATGCCTTTTGAGCGATGGTGGGGCAAAACTCAACGAGTACACTAAATCCCTAAGGGAGGTAAATGTAACACCCTAGACAAATCCCACATTGGCAAAACATGGTAGAGACCTAAGCTATATTGAAACACCCCACACCCGGCCCACGAGCCTGAACCGGATCTGTTATGTTCCTTAAGAAAATTGGTTTTCGAAGTTCTTTATTACTTAGAGAATATTGGTGTATTTTTAGAAAACTGTTCATTTTGGACTGGCTTAGGTTAAAAACCCGTTTATTTAATTTAGAAATCCTTTAATTAGGGTGACAAAATAATTTAGGGTTTAAATGTAAAGACATAAAATTTTAATATCATAAATGTAAAGTATTTCGAAGCATAATAATTGCAAGTAAATAATGGTAACGAAAATAAAACTATGGCTTTTTAGGCCTTATTACATCAATAATTTCCAAACTTAAAACTTAAAGAACTTTATAAAAATAAAGGTCCAATTCGTGAATATTTTCTTTGCTACGCATGGCCACCTTTAGCTCCTGCCGACCCGGTCCATTACTGCTCATCACTTGAAAAATAGTCCCTCAAAGGGGTGAGTCAACAGACTCAATGTGTACACCAACTAACAAACAATATTTCAGGCATACATATTCGTATCAGAACATATACATATCAAAATGATGCAACCCAAACCCAAGCCTAATTATCCATCTGCTACACACCACCCGTACTCGCCAATCACACCGTGGGGACTACTAAGTCAACCCTCCTTCCGCTACACACCATCGGCGAAGCGCTACATATCGACGTGCTCATCGCCATATATACGTTGTGTCATTAGACACTATGTTCGAGATAATGTAACCGGTTACCATGTTCACTTAATGGGACCGTAGCCACCATATTTTGTTGGTGAGACCGTAGTCAACACCTATTCTTCCCCCTTTCACATATATCCCATATGCCCCAAATATTTATATCATGCATATCTTATTTCTCATTCATATTACATATTCAAAAATATATATATCGTATTTGTAATCCTATCGGAAGTAGGAAACGTGCACAGTACTTTTACCTCATTTGTGGCACTTAGCCACATTCTTATTCGCATGCACATTCATATATATACATATAAAATAATTGCCGTAATATATTGGGAGTTAGTGTAGGGGTACACACCTTATTCGCTAATGGATTCCTTGAATTCAGAAGTGAATCGATCACGGTCGGACTTTAGATCCTGTTAACTCCTATATTTGGCCCATCATATATAAACATATTAATACCCTTTTGATTTTAAAACCAAATCTTACTAGGAATAGAATTACTAACACTTACCTTGTTTGCCAAATCAAATCCCAAAGTTGTGGTATTCTCCCCGAATTTTGGCTACCCACTAGATCCACTCGATTTGATAAATCTTTGATTAAAACGAATAGATCTAATTATTAAAGAGATAACCTAGGTCGAATATAACTTCTTACCTTGAATCCACGAGTTCCCAAAAATATTCCTTTTCTTGTATGTCCTGTCGAGAAATCGATAAACCCCTTGTATATTCGGCCATTCACAACAATAAGATTAGTACCCTGATTTTGGTAAAAAGAAAAAGGAATAGAAATTGATTTACCACGGATCTTACCCTTTTGATGTTGTAGTTGATTGCTCCTTTACTTAGAATCGACAAAGATTCGGCTTTGATAGTAGAAACAGAGAAGAAAATAGAAGAAGAGAAGATGGATTTTTCTTAAGGAACATACCAGATCCGGTTCAAGCTCGTGGGCCGGGTGTGGGGTGTTTCAGTTTGGTATCAGAGCCCAGTTTTAAACTCTCGGCCTGTGGGCTAAGGCTCAAAACGTTTTTAATTCGAGCCCAAATGATTTTCTTTGAAATAAAGCAGGTGTTCTAGCATGGCACCTAAGTCTCCGACCCGCAGTCCACCAGGTAAGTACCCCTAACTCTTTTGGGTGATTATGTGAACTATATTATGAACCTTAGAAGGGTAGGAAAGGCATGGAACGTAGAATAGAATGATAGGAATTTGAACCCTAGGGCTAGATTACTCAAACACAGAACCCATAAGAACTTAATGAACTTAACAAACCTATGGCTAAGTCATGGAGATAGGTGTGGTAACCCCTGTACGCATGTCTAGGATTGGATCCGGAAGAGCTTGGTATTTAAGCAGTCCTAGTGACTCACCTCCTCTCTTGCGGGAATCCTACCACAGTGCGTAGCTTCCGGTTCACCCTAACTCGAGAGGGCTCGATGGTGTGGCAACCTCTGTGCGCATGTCTAGGAATGGTTTCAGTGAGAGCTTGGTATTTAAGCAGTCCGTGTGACTCACCTCCTCTTCACTTGAATCCTACCTGGTGCGTAGCTTTGGTTCACCTTGACCAAAGAGGGCTCGGACATAGGCTAAACATAATGACTAAAACCCGAAAGGGAACTAGCCATGTTTTTTTAAAAAAAAAGAAAGAACAAAACAACGAACCCTAGTTTTAAAATTCTTAAAACTTTCTTTTAAATTTGTAAAAACTATTTTTACAAAATTTCCCGGAAAAAAAATTTTTGATTTGTAAAAATTACAAAAATGCCCTTAGTGGTAAAATTACCAAAATGCCCTTGATTCACAAATTGTCAAACTTCTCAACGATTTTGCCAAAACTTCATTATTTTATAAATGTTCACGAACCCTGATTTGCAAACTATCAAAATACCATGATTTTGAAAAAAATTACAAAATTGCCCTAACTTACAAAATGACCAAAATGACCCCGGTTTCCGAAATCTTTGTAACCATCACCATTTGAAAAGAGGAACTTTCAAAAAGAACCCACAAAGTTTTACAACTTTTGAAATATCCCTGATTTACTAAATTTTACAAATTTACCCTGATTTGTGAAAATTTACCAAAATACCCCTGAGGTCAAAAATTATCGAAATACCCCTGAATTTTGAAATTTCTCCAAATTACCCTGAGACTTTGAATTCTCAAAATACCTTTCGACAAAAACACCAAAGAATGTTTTTTTTCCTTTTGAAAAAATTACGAAAATGCCCCTGTAGGATAAAATTACGAAAATACCCCTGGGTAGTGGAAAAACAACAACGATAAAAAACTACAATGTTTCTCTGAATGAACGAAAGTTCATACTTGTTTGATGGATGGATGAATGAATGGAAAAGACTGTGTGCTGAATGAATGCGAAAGAACCACTCTTAAATTCTTTTTCATAAAACATCTTCGCGGGTAATAAGTGAAACAAGAATACTAATTCATAAAATTCCTTAATCGGATCTCGACGCTAAGAAATGAGCTCCCGAGGACGTGGTCGCCGTGGACGAGGTAGAGGAAGGATGATCGTGTCGAAAACTCGTTAGATCGGGTCGAGGTTTTGACAATGAAATACCACCGCCACCACCACCCCAGTGTGCCGCCGAGGCGCAAGCTCAAATGGGGAAGATCTGCCGTGTCGCAGTAGTCGGCCGCGAGTTTTGGAATTGGTGGTGGTGCGGGTGGAATTTCGGGAACCGAAAATCTGTGCTCGAACGGCCCGAAGCTAATGGAGCCGAGATGTTTCGGGAGTGTCGGGAGTGGCACCCAAGATATGAAGATCGTTGGAAGCGACGGAACGCATCATGGATGAGCTCGACTTGACCCCCGAGGAGAAGTTAAAGGGGATGGTGGCATCAGCATACTACGATGAAGCGTATCAATGGTGGTTAATCAGGCGAGATGGTGCCACTACCGAGGATCTCGACACTCGGGAGTACGTTAAGGAAGCGTACCAAAAGAAATATGTGGGAACAGTGTATACGGATGAACAAAGAAAGGCTTTTTGGGGTTGGTGCAAGGGAGTAAGTGCGTCATGAGAATCACGAGGCGTAATTTACGAGGTTGAGCCGCTATGCTCGGGGAGTAGTGGCAACTGAGCATGAGCGCTGTGTCCGTTTTGAGGACGGATTGAGGGACGATCTGAGACTGTTGATAGCACCGCATCAGGGGCGGGAATTCTCTATTTTGGTGGAAAAGGCCAAGGTGGCCGAGGAATCAAGGATGCTACTGCTGTGTCGTGGATAGGAATAAGCCCAAAAGAGGTTTTGGGCCATCTGGAAAGGGTCATAAGAGGCCTAGAGTTGACGGGCCACGGAATCAACAAGCTGGTACGGGCTAGCAGTATCGCCCTTGTGAGCATTGTGGAAAGAGGCACTTGGGAGAATGTTGGAGAAAGACGGGTGGATATTTCAAGTGTGGGTCCAAGGACCATATGCTTAAGGATTGTCCTAAGCAATAGATGAGAGCCGATCGGCAGCTCAGAATGCTAGTCAGACTAGTAGAGGCGGACAGCAGCCTCAACGGGGTCGTGGTTTGGCCAACAGAGGTAATGGTGCTGGCAGAGGCTGTGGAGCACAGGGCCGAGGTGCTGCTAATGCAGAAGCAAGGCAATCGGGTTTGGTTTATGTGGTTCGCTGAAGGGAGGATGGTGACGCACCGGATGTAATAATCGCACGTTTTTTATTTCCGACAAACCCTATTTTTTGCTCGATTGATGTGGGCTCGACCCATTCCTATGTTGCATGTAGTGTAGTGGAAACACTAAGCCTAGACTCAGAACTCTCTGATAGACAGATGACTGTAGTAAGCCCATTAGGCCAAACTGTAGTAATAGATAAGATTTTTCGGAATGTACCCCTAGAGATTCAGGGAGTAAACTTTTGAGCTGACTTAATGGAGTTACCCTTCGGAGAGTTTGAGCTTATACTTGGAATGGATTGGCTAGTAGAGCATCGAGCCGTGTTGGATTGTGTGGCTAAACATATGGAACTAAGAACCCCCGAGGATGAGGTAGTAGTGATGATCGGAGAAAGGAGGAACTACTTGTCCAACGTAGTTTCGGCGCTGAAGGCTGAGAAGATGGTTAGGAAGGGGTGCGAGGCGTTCTTAGCCTTCGTAAGTGCGTTGGGAGGAAAAGGTGAAGGTGTTCATGGAGTTACGACGGTAAGGGACTTCGTAGATGTGTTCCCAGATGAATTACCAGGAATACCCCCAGATAGAGAGGTGGAGTTTGGAATAGATTTGTTACTGGGAACAGCTCCTGTGTCAATCGCTCCATACCAAATGGCGCCAAAGGAGTTAGTAGAGCTCAAGGCTCAAATCCAAGAACTGTTGGATCATGGGTTCATCCGACCCAGTGTGTCTCCATGGGGAGCACCGGTCCTATTTGTGAAGAAGAAGGATGGAACTATGCGTATGTGCATAGATTATCGTCAGTTGAACAAACTGACCATCAAGAACAAGTATCCCTTGCCAAGGATAGACGACTTGTTCGACCAGCTAAAAGGGGCAGCTGTGTTCTCGAAGATAGACTTAAGGTCGGGATATCACCAGTTGAAGGTGAAGGAGGCTGACATTCATAAGACCGCTTTTAGGACAAGATACGGTCATTTTGAATTTGTAGTGATGCCGTTTGGGTTGACGAATGCTCCAGCCGCGTTCATGGATATGATGAATCGGGTTTTCCAACCCTATTTGGATAGGTTCGTCGTTGTGTTCATCGACGATATTTTAGTGTACTCGAAGTCGGAGGAGGAGCATGATGAGCATCTCGGAGTTGTGCTGCAAGTGTTAAGGGAAAAGAAGCTTTATGCCAAATTCAGCAAGTGTGAATTTTGGCTTAAGGAGGTGGCATTTTTAGGACATGTGGTATCCGCCGAAGGAATAAGAGTGGACCCTAAGAAGATTGAAGCAGTGTTGGATTGGAAACCACCTAGGTCTGTGCGTGGTGAAACCGAAGTTTCTTAGGATTGGCAAAGCTACATGTAGGTTCGTGGAAGGATTCTCGTCAATAGCCGCGCTTTGACAAAGTTGCTAAGGAAGGAAGTACCCTTTGTATGGACGGATAAGCAACAGAGAGCTTTGAAAAGCTTAAGAAGGTCTTGACTAAGCTCCGGTGTTAATTCAACCGAGGCGTGCAAGGATTTTGTGGTGTCTGTGGACGCTTCAGATACTGGATTAGGTGTGTGCTAATGCAAGATGGAAAAGTGGTCGCTTACTGCTCTCGCAGCTAAGGCCTCATGAAGTTAACTACCCAACTCATGACTTGGAACTAGCAGCAGTGGTTTTTGACCTCAAGGTTTGGAGGCACTACCTTTATGGAGAAAGGTCAATAATCTACACAAACCACAAGAGCCTTAAGTACTTGTTGACTCAGAAGGAGTTGAACTTGAGGCAACGAAGGTGGATGGAGTTGTTAAAGGATTACGATTGCTCAATAGAGTACCACCCGGGCAAGGCGAATGTGGTAGCAGACGCCCTAAGTCGAAAGGTTTTGTCGGATCTAAGGGCTTTGTTCGCTCACTTGAGTCTCAGATGATGATGGAAGCTCGCTGGTTGCGCGAATTACAAGTCAAGCCCACATGGCTAAAGGAGGTGAAAGAGGGACAGTTGGCTGATAAGGATCTAAGTGCTAAGTTACAACAAGTACGGAGCGGAGAATTAGGGGATTATGGCGTCAATGAAGAAGGAGTATTGTGCTACAAGGGAAAGTCCAGATGCCAAGGATAAGGAGTTGAGACAAAGGATTCTTCGGGAAGCGCATGGTAGCCCTTATGCTATGCATCCGGAGGCATCAAGTTGTATAGAGATCTAAGAGAACAATTTTGGTGGTCCGATCCAAAAACGAGAGGTGATCGAATTTGTGGGGAAATGTTTGACGTGTCGCAAGTTAAGGTGAACACCAAGTTCCATCAGATTACTTCAACCAATTGAGATTCCCAATGGAAGTGGGAAAGAATTACCATGGACTTCGTTAGTGGGCTTCCTCTTACGCCTACTAAGAAGGATTCGGTATGGGTGATAGTGGACTGTTTGACCAAGTCCGCACACTTTATTCCAGTGAAGGTTGACTATTCTCTCCAGAAATTAGCAAAGTTGTATGTGGCGGAGATCGTAAGGTTGCATGGAGTACCAGTATCGATCATCTCCGATCGAGACCCAAGGTTTACGTCTCGATTTTGGAAGGCACTTCATCAAGCTTTAGGCACTAAGTTACACTTCACTACGGCTTTCCATCCACAATCCGACGGGCAGTCAGAACGGGTTATACAAGTGTTGGAGGACATGCTGAGAAGCTGTGTGATGGATTTTCGAGGAAGTTGGGAAGATTACTTGCCCTTAGCTGAGTTCGCCTACAACAATAGCTATCAGGCTAGCATACGGATGGCACCATACGAAGCACTGTATGGAAGGAAGTGTAAAACACCTACTTGTTGGACCGAGTTAGGAGAACGCCGAGTTTTGGGTCCAGAATTAGTGGCAGAAACTGAAGAGAAGGTTGAGTTAATTCGGGCAAGGTTGAAGGAAGCCTCTGATAGGCAGAAGTCATATGCAGACCTTAAGCGGAAGGAAATTGAGCTTGAAGTGGGAGACCAAGTGTTTCTGAAAGTCTCACCTTAGAAGAAGGTAATGAGGTTCGGTTGCAAAGGGAAGTTAAGCCCAAGGTTTATAGGGCCCTATCGAGTACTAAAGCGAGTTGGACCAGTGGCATACCAAGTGGAGTTGCCACCAGAATTGCAGCAAATGCACGATGTATTCCATGTATCCATGCTACGTCGCTATCGATCGGATCCATCTCATGTGGTACCTGTTGAAGAAGTGGAGCTAAGGCCGGACTTATCCTACGAGGAAGAGCCGATTCAAATCTTGGAACGTGATGTGAAAGTACTACGGAGGAAGTCAGTACCTCTAGTCAAGGTGTTATGGCGCAACCATGGATCGGAAGAAGCTTCGTGGGAATTAGAAGAGACAATGCGACAGCAATACCCTCAGTTGTTTAGTTAGGAAATTTCGAGGACGAAATTTTGTTTAAGGGGGGTAGAACTATAACATCCTGGAAAGGGCCTATGCATTTTCGATTTAATTGTATGAAATGACAAGTCTTAAGCATTATGAATAAATTTTTGATATTTTTGGAAACTCAGAAATGTATGAAAATGCATGGAAATGGGAATGAACATTTTTGAAACTGAACATTTTGAAACACGAAATGCATTAGGACATGAACATTTTAGAAAACCGTAAATGTAAGAAATGGTTCAAAATGGAAAGTACACATTTTGGAAACTAAGAAATGAAAATGGAAATGATCCAAAATGGAAAGTATACATTTTAGGAAACTTGAAATGTAAGAAAATGGCAAAAACAGAGCCGATCTAAAATTTTAGGAAACTTAGAAATGATGCGAGAAATGTCAAATTTTAAAGTTTAAAATAGAAATTAGGGCAAGGAGGCCTAAAAGAAAAAGTTGGTGAAATTTGACACACAACGGGCTAGGAAAAGTGGCCTTAAGATGGCACTTGGGGCTAAGAAATGGCGCCATGTGCACAAGGCATGGGCACTGGGTTCGAGTCTGAGGGAAGCAAATAAATGAAGTTTTATTTTGCTTTCGAAGGCTAAGAGTGGACGGCAAGGCTTCTAGAAAAAGGAGTTTAAATCCCTTTAAAATTCGGCAATTTATGAAGATAATAGAGGATTTTTTTAGATTATTCAGAGGAGCTAAATAATGGATTTAACTCTTTTATTTATGATAAATAAAAGATAAAGCTATCGAGATAGAGAGTGGTGGCCAAGTAAGGACTCCCTAGCTGATAATTTCGGCTATAAAGGAAGGGGAGGGCTACTCATCAATTTTGCTTCCTCCTTGCCTTGTATGTCTGTCGAAATTGATGAGTAGCCCTCCTGCCTTCCTTTTATAGCCGAAATTATCAGCTAGGGAGTCCCTTACTTGGCCACCACTCCTCTATCTGATAGCTTTATCTTTTATTTATCATAAATAAAAGAGTTTAATCCATTATTTACTCCTCTGAATAATCCTAAAAAAATCCTCTATTATCTTCATAAATTGCCGAATTTTAAAGGGATTTAAACTCCCTTTTTTTCTAAAAGCCTTGCCGTCCACTCTTAGCCTTCTGGAAGCAAAAATAAAACTTCATTTATTTGCTTCCCTCGTGACTCGAACCCAGGCCCATGCCTCGTGCACATGGCGCCATTTCCTTAGGCCCTAAGTGCCATCTTCAGGCCACTTTTCCTAGCCCGTTTGTGTGTCAAATTTCACCAACTTTTTCTTTTAGGGCCTCCTTGCCCTAATTTCCTATTTTAAACTTTAAAATTTGACATTTCTGCATCACTTCTAAGTTTCCTAAAACTTTCAATCGGCTCTATTTACTTGCCATTTTCTTACATTTCCAAGTTTCCTAAAATGTATACTTTCCATTTTTGGATCATTTCCATTTTCATTTCTTAGTTTCCAAAAATGTGTACTTTCCATTTTTGAACCATTTCCTTACACATTCTCCGGGTTTCCTAAAATGTTCATGTCCTAATGCATTTCGTGTTTCCAAAAATGTTCAGTTTCCAAAATGTTCATTTCCATTTCCATGCATTTTCATACATTTCGAGTTTCCAAAATATCAAAAATTTATTCATAATGCTTAAGACTTGTCATTTCATACAATTAAACCGAAAATGCATAGGCTCTTTCCAGGATGTTACATATATAAAGGGGTAGCAATACTTAAGTGGTAAGATGTAACAGCCCAATTTTAGTGAAATCGGAACAGTGGTTTTAGGACCACAAATCCGAGCCAAAAGGAAATTTTATTTTTATATTTTTGCATTATTTGCATTTAGATAGGAATGTTATATGAAAATTCTGATAAAACAATTTTATCGGTTATGTAACATCCTAGAATTTTGATTGAATGTATGTGTTTAGGCAATTTTGCCAAGTTGATGGAAGCATGTTACTATATGCTTAATTTTAATAAATGAGATTGGTAAGTTTAATTCCAGTTATACAGATTGGTAAGTTTAATTCTAGTTATACGAACTTACTAAGCATAATATGCTTACTAGGTTTACTTTTCTCTGTTTTATAGTGCTCGGAAGCTCACGAAGGTTGGTAAACGGTTGGAGCATCATCACACTATCCACAAGCTTATTTTTGTATCAATAGTAAACTTATTTTGGTATAATGGCATGTATAGGTTAATTTGGCCATTGTTGGCTTGAAAATGATGTTTGCAATCTAGCCATTCGAATAACTAGTAATGGTATGTTTTGATATACTTATAAGGTCATACTATGGTAGTTACATATATGTCAAGTATGGTTGATTAAATTATGTTTAGCATATAGATTAAACCAAGGTAAGATTATACATATGTGTGCATATAATGATATATCATGTTAAATGATAGAATTAGCTTGATTATAATGCTTGAATTGGTTGGTATTTGGATGTAAGTTTTGGTGTAGGATATTGGTAAAATTTTGGGTTGAGAAATAAAGCTAGAAATGGCTTTATTTTGAATTTTATATAGACGTTTTATTTGAATTTTATATTTTGAGTTTTAATTCTGTTATAAGGCCTTTGAAGGATTAAATTTTTAAATGGGCTTTAGATTTCCTAATTTAAAACTGCTAAACATGAATTTTCAAAATTAACAACTATTTTCAAAAACACTTAAAAACAAACGTTTTTATATTTCACACTTTAAGAGCTTCCGCGATTGGAATAACCTAAGGTATCAATGCCAGACATTAAGTAAACGTTTTTTACGAGATGTGTAACATCCCAAACTCGGCCCAAACACTACGACCGGATCTGGTATGTCACTAAGCAAATTTTACCAAAAAGATATGGCACTTTGAAAAGCAATTAGCAGGTTTAAATATTTATACCGAAAACTTAATAATTTATTAATTCATATAGGATATAAAGTTATAAAATGCCTTGGTGAATTTTAAATAGAAACCAAAATTTTGTACATGTCTTAGCTTAGTTCAAACATAAAATTTAAATGCCCATAAATGAAAGCCCAACATAAAACCAAAATATAAATAATAGTTTAGTGGCCCAAGGCCTTATTACAACGAAATATAAAACCCACTTAAAACAAGTTTCTTGAAAATAGATAAATAAAGTAAAGTCTTTTGCTGAATCCTCAGTACTCTATCGCATGGCCACCTAGCTCTCCTCTCCACCCCGGTCCGATGCACTAAGCACTACCTAAAATTGTTAAAATAATAGGGTGAGTCGCGAAACTCAGTGTGCAACCTCCGTGCACCATCAGATTGGGCCTTAGCCCACAGATTAGAATATAGAACATAATATAGTAGATAACATACATAAAACCCAACTCAATCCTAGGTTTCCAACTGCTACACACCACCCTTACCTGCCAATCACACCATTGAGGATTTCTACAATCAACCCACACCGCTACACACCATCAATGGTAGTCATGCTGCAGTTAGCTGCTCATCGTCAGAGTTGTGACAGGGTCACCAGGCTGAAATGGCAAAGCCACCAGAAACAGAGTTGTGACAGAGTCACCAGGCTGAAATGGCATAAGCCACCAGAACAGATCACTTCCCCTTTCATCAATCACCCAACCCCAAGCATACATAAAAATCAACATATAAAACATATCATTTTTAACAGAAACATTCACTGATGAATAGCAAAAATCACTAACCTGATATTTAGCCTTTACCCTTTTTAGGTTTCCAAACGTTATGCCGGGATTTCGGCATTTAACAGAGCATAGAAGATTTATTACATATATATATATATTAGCAATCAATCTAATGGTGTGAGAAGTTACACACCTGATATCGCGTAGTACTACACTCTTAGTCAATATCCTTGCTATCCGGATCTACAACCTTTAGTCTAAAACCTTGCTCTAAAAGCCAGAAGAATACGAAGATTTGGGCTCCCCTACATTCGTCCAAGGGTTAATAAATACCCGATTTTATACGTTAAAAATTAGTAAATCTCCTTACCTTGAAATCCTGAAAGTAACATGATTCGAGTGTTACTGAACTTTGACTTAGACATCTACGCGATTAACTCCTTTTCAAATCCCAAATTACCGAAAATAAGAGAAAAACTCAAGGTCGATTTTCTTATAGCCGTTCAGCTAAAGTCCCTAAAAAGCCGAAAAATATTGAAATCTTATGAATCAATACTTACCTTCAGTTTCCTTCGAGATTCGGCACAAGCAGATACTCCAGAGAGAATTCGGCAAACACAGGAGGTAAGATCTATGGATTTCGGCTTTTATGGAAATCCTAAAAAAGATGAACTGATGCATTTTCGGCTTTTAGAAGATTTAAGAATTGAAGAGATGGCTAAGAGAGATTCGGCTAATGAATATTAAGGAGAAGAATAGAATAATAGAGATGTAGTTTCGGCTTTTAGAGATTAGAAGAAGAATAACAATAGAGGTTAGAAGATTTGGCTAACCAGGAAATTTCAAAGAAAAAGAAAGAAAGGGTGAGTGAGGTGGTGATTTTTGACTTTTGGAAGAGAAAGATGAGAAAAGAAAACAATGCTGATTTTTGGCTTTTGGAAGAGGAAAGATGAGAAAAGAAAACAATGGTGATTTTCGGCTTTTGGAAGAGAAAAGATGAGAAAAGAAAACAAGTGAGATGGCCTTCAAATTTTCGGCACAGGAAGAGAAGAAAAAGTAGGGTTCTAATGCCAGAGTTGATTAGTATCCCCCCTTATTTATAGAAATTTCGACACTTACCTAACCTTGCAGATAAATCCTATCTTTTCTCCTTTATCTTAATCTACTAACTCATCTAAAAGAGACTTAATTATCTCTAACTCCTCCCTCCTTTATCAGCATATTATCCACATATTTTAAACATTAAAATCCCTAAGTTTTAGCCTTGTTCCGTCCCCCATTAGTCCCCTTATAAGTGCCAAATTTGGCCCAACTTTATGGGCTCCAAACGGCCACAAATTGGGCCTCTCCCCTTGCCTATTGACGCCACCTACAGCTCTCCCCTTATTGTGCCCCTTGCTACTAGGCCACTAGCCCAATTTTCCATTTAAGCTATAGCTACAATATTTTAAGCCCTAGAGCGTCTAAACTGAATATTTAGTCAAAGCCTCGGCTCAATCCTTGAGCCCAATTGCACTTCTAATTCTCACATTAAACATGTCTACACATTAAACGCATAGACCCAAAAATTCAGGATGTTACAGTTCTACCCCCTTAAAGAAATTTCGTCCTCGAAATTTCCAACTAACTATTAATCGTACTTCACAAGTCTCACCACTATGCTTTCGCTGCGCACTCTAATTTTATAATATATAAACATTGCACGCATACAGTTCCTATACCCAAAAATATAGCATCCACACAAAACATACCCGACTTAATGGTGATTGAACAATCCCGAGCCTTATGCTCCTCAGACCCGCATCTTAAACACGTTCTTGATGTAACACCCCAAACCCGGCCCATACGCCACGATCAAATTTAGAATGCCACTGTGGAAAACGTTTGAAAAATATTTTGATTTAGAGTGAAAACATATAAATTTATTGTCTTTAGAAAAACATGGTGTATTTAAAATTCTAAATAAAATTAAGTTGCTAAAAATAAACATTTCCAGATAACAATATAATCAACAAACTAACTTAAAACATAATAATAATCCATAAATACTTTAGATGGCCCTTATTACAATAAATAACCTTTCATAAATAAAATGTGTAAAACAAATAAAATATTTTCTGCATGGGCCACCTCGTATCCACTCCAACCCGGTCCAAGCTTTATGCATCACCTGTAAAGTTTGAGAAAAATTTGGGTGAGTCACACAGACTCAGTGCATAGTTATTACACATGTCCCCACATATGGGCTTGGCCCAAATCCACACATCAATCACATATCAGATGATAAGGTAATATATCCACATAATTTCACATGTTGAGATTGGCCCATATCCATATTAATCCACATAATTAGTCATGCAAAATGCATAAATATGCAACATGAAGCCCAACCCAACCTAGAGTCCATCCGTTACTCCTACCTTAGCAGACTCCCTGCCCAAGGCCGTGGCTAATCCACCGATCACATAGTGATCCACATATCTTACCTTGGCAGACTTGCTGCCCAAGGCCATGGCTAAGCCACCGATCAAATAATGATCCTCATATCTTACCTTGGCGGACTTGTCGCCCAAGGCGATGGTGAAGCCACCGATCACATAGTGATCCACATATTCTGTATCCACGAGGTGACTCGAGGTCATCCTCAATCTACGGTGATGCACACGGCTATCATCCGCCGAGATGGGCACCTAGCCAACACTCTCCTTGATGAAGCACATAGCCACCATCAAGCGCCAATGTAAGCACAAGGCTAACATCGGGCCACGTACATAAAGTACACCCTTTCCTTCGATAGTCACATCCCAAGTCCCATGCATATATCTCAGATCATGGCAACATATCACTTGAACAATAATGCATCACATGCCATCACATTTCATATATTCATCAATGATCATTTAATATCGTAAAAGCGGCACGAGTATTCGATCACCCACCACCACAGTATTCACAATCTTAGCCCTTAATTTGGCTACCATTAACATCATATAACATATACATAAATATAACACATACACACAAACAAGAGACAATGCGATAACGACGCACTTTTTTGGCACAATCGATCAAATCCCGAAATCGTCACTTGCTTAAGAACTTTTGTCGAAAATTCCTTAAACAACCCTTATTAGAATCGGTCAACACTTAAAATACTCATAACATGGCCTAAGGTCAAAAGCTACATTTCACTTACCTTGATCACTTCAAATCCCGAAAGACCTCCTCCACGATGGCACTTCCCGCTGCTTACCACTAACGCCTACTAGAAGAGACTACAAGAAAGAAGTCGCACAAAGCACCTCTCTAGAAGTTTCGGCCTTAAAGATTTGCAAAATAAAAGAGAGAATAAAATATTGAAGAATTCGGCAAATAAAGAACAATGATAGGGAGGTTTCGGCTATGGTTTTGAAAGAAGAAAGCAAATGATATGTGGATAAAAGAAATGAAGTACGTGAGTAGAAAAGAGAATAAAAATAAGAGAGGGAGGATTCGGCTTAAGCAACAATGGAAGAAAAGAAAAGAGAGTTTGGGGAAGAAAGAGGTTCGGCCAAAAGAAAGTAAAAGCAAATTTGTAAGTGTTAACAAATATGAGAAGAAAAGAATAGGAAAACGAGAACCAAAAGAGGTTCTTTTCGGTTACAAAGAATTAAAAGATGAGAGGGAGGTTCCAAATGAGTTTCGGCCTAATGCCTAAGAGGAAAAACAACAAACACCTAAGGACATTCGGTTTATGGTTCACTTTGGTGCACTAAGGAGAAATCGGCAAACACAAGAAGGTTTCGAAAATGACACAAAATAAAGATTGAAAGCTTACTGGACTAGCTTAAAATGACCACTAACCAAAAGAAATTTTGGCACCAACTAGCAACCAACAATACAAAATTCGGCCACTCCCCCCCTAGGCTCCAAAACCGTCCAAATACATGGACTTCAAAGTCAAACCTATCCACACAAAACTTTCCATAACAACACACCTTATATCATGCCTTATGTTCTCACATCATCCTTTAATCAATTGATTTCTTTCACAAACATCAAACTTACCTAAACTATCATTCAACTTACCAAAACCTCCAACAAAATCGGTCAACCCTCCCCCTAGACCAAAATGCCGTCCACATACATGGACTAATGGCCATAGAAGAGTTTCCAAAACATCACCCCATACTTCAAGCCTTATGTCCCCTTTATCCTACCATAAATAAGTACTTGCCTTTTTCCTTTAGTCTACCATCCAAAAATAACAAAGTCCATCCTTACCATAATTAAAACTTGACCAACACTTAATGTAAGGATGAATAAAAATAAAGTCTTCAATATCCTTCCATGCTACTCGAACCACTTCCCTCAAGCAACCTTTCATGTGCCTTATCCAATATGCCACAAACTCCTCTTGTGCTGGAATTTAACACTTAATTTAACTTAAGTGTCAAGTTCACTTAATCCACTTCACTAAATTTTTAATACTAATAATTATTCTAGCTTAGCTAATAATTCCAAGCCTTCACAAAACTATACTAAGCACACAGTAAGCATCCTATCTGAGCTAACACAAGTAACAAGTTGATACTCAAATTTTTCCTTAAGCCCAAAGCCCAATCGGCCCAATCCTACTAGGCCCAATTTCGGGATGTTATAGTTCTACACTCCTTAAAGAAATTTCGTCCTCGAAATTTCCAACTAACTAATAGTCGTACATCCTATCTCGCCACACTACGTTCTAGCTGCGCACTCTGATCTTAATAAAACTAACATACTTTCTAGGTACAGTCCCCAAGAACTCATGTCTATCGTCACGATTTAATCTGATTTAAAAGTGTTTTATGCATTAGTTCTTTTGTTCCACTTGTTATGCGCGGACAATTTTATGAAAAGAAATTTTCGGAAGTAGTTCTTTCGATCCACTAAAGTTTCAGCTCAAGATCACTATTCTAATTCAGAGAATCACACATTCACATTCACTCATCCAAAACATTTACCATGCTACTATGGGCATTCTTGTCCATTCCCAACCCAGGGGTAATTTCGTCATTTTTCCTATAAGGGAATTTTCGTAATAAATCGAGGTCAACTCGAAAATAATCTTTACAAATCAAAGGCATTCCAAAATATACAAATCTCGAAGTTATTTTGAAAATTCTACCAAATCAATGGTATTGCAAAAATTTCAGAAATCGGGGTTATTTTGTAAATTTTCCAAATCAAGGTATCTTAGCATTTTGCAAAACAGGGGTTTTGGTATTTTGTAAAGTAAGAATATTTTCATAAAAGTCGAGGGTAACATGGTAATTTTATAAACCATGGGCATTTTTGTAATTTTACTGCTTAGGGGTATTTTAGTAATTTTGCAAATCGAGTGTATTTCGGAAAATTCTCAAGTCTAAAAGGATTTTATAAATCAAAGGGGTAATTTGATAAATTTAAAACTAAGATCGTTATAAAACAGTATGGCTAGTCCCTTTCGGGTTTTAGTTATCGGGTATAGCCCGTGAATAAGTCCTCTTGGTTAGGGTGAACTGCATTACGCACGTGGGTAGGATTCCAAATGAAGAGGAGGTGAGTCACGAGGACTGCTTAAATACCAAGCTCTTCTTGAATCCAATCCAGACATGGGCACAATGGTTGCCACACCCTAACTCTGGCGACTTAGTTCACGAGGAGTTTGTTCGGTTGTTCTTAAGTCTTATGAATCTTGTGTTGGAGTAAGCTAATCCTAAAGTTCAATAACTTAATTTACTAATCTACGTTCCCATCATACCCACATACCAATCATATAATAATTCACACAACAATTAAAGGTACTTACGTGGTGGACTTCGGGTCGGAGATACAGGTGCCATGCCAGAATAAACCTGAAAAATTTATGAATGCCCAAAGCTTTAAAAAGCCCATCTTAAAAATGTTTTTGGACCCAAAACCCTCAAAGCCGAGTTTTGAACCAGACTCTGATACCAATTTGTAACACCCAAACCCGGCCCATACGCCACGGCCGAATTTAGAATGCCACTGTGGAAAACGTTTGAAAAATATTTTGATTTAGAGTGAAAACATATAAATTTATTCTCTTTAGAAAAACATGGTGTATTTAAAATTCTAAATAAAATTAAGTTGCTAAAGATAAACATTTCCAGATAACAATATAATCAACAAACCAACTTAAAACATAATAATAATCCATAAATACTTTAAATGGCCCTTATTACAATAAATAACCTTTCATAAATAAAATGCGTAAAACAAATAAAATATTTTCTGCATGGGCCACCTCGTATCCACTCCAACCCGGTCCAAGCTTTATGCATCACCTGTAAGGTTTGAGAAAAAATTGGGTGAGTCACACAGACTCAGTGCATAGTTATTACACATGTCCCCACATATGGGCTTGGCCCAAATCCACACATCAATCACATATCAGATGATAAGGTAATATATCTACATAATTTCACATGTTGGGATTGGCCCATATCCATATTGATCCACATAATTAGTCATGCAAAATGCATAAATATGCAACATGAAGCCCAACCCAACCTAGAGTCCATTCGTCACTCCTACCTTAGCAGACTCCCTGCCCAAGGCCGTGGCTAATCCACCGATCACATAGTGATCCACATATCTTACCTTGGTAGACTTGCTGCCCAAGGCCATGGCTAAGCCACCGATCAAATAATGATCCTCATATCTTACCTTGGCAGACTTGCTGCCCAAGGCCGTGGCTAAGCCACCGATCACATAGTGATCCACATATCTGTATCCACGAGGTAACTCGAGGTCATCCTCAATCTACGGTGATGCACACAGCTATCATCCGCCGAGATGGGCACCTAGCCAACACCTCCCTTGATGAAGCACATAGCCACCATCAAGCGCCAATGTAGCACAAGGCTAACATCAGGCCACGTACATAAAGTACACCCTTTCCTTCGATAGTCACATCCCAAGTCCCATGCATATATCTGTATCATGGCAACATATCACTTGAACAATAATGCATCACATGCCATCACATTTCATATATTCATCAATGATCATTTAATATCGTAAAACTGGCCTGAGTATTCGATCACCCACCACAGGTATTCACAATCTTAGCCCTTAATTTGGCTACCATTAACATCATATAACATATACATAAATATAACACATACACACAAACAAGAGACAATGCGATAACGACGCACCTGTTTTGGCACAATCGATCAAATCCCGAAATCGTCACTTGCTTAAGAACTTTTGTCGAAAATTCCTTAAACAACCCTTATTAGAATCGGTCAACACTTAAAATACTCATAACATGGCCTAAGGTCAAAAGCTACATTTCACTTACCTTGATCACTTCAAATCCCGAAAGACCTCCTCCACGATGGCACTTCCCACTGCTTACCACTAACGCCTACTAGAAGAGACTACAAGACTTTCCATAACAACACACCTTATATCATGCCTTATGTTCTCACATCATCCTTTAATCAATTGATTTCTTTCACAAACATCAAACTTACCTAAACTATCATTCAACTTACCAAAACCTCCAACAAAATCGGTCAACCCTCCCCCTAGACCAAAATGCCGTCCACATACATGGACTAATGGCCATAGAAGAGTTTCCAAAACATCACCCCATACTTCAAGCCTTATGTCCCCTTTATCCTATCATAAATAAGTAATTGCCTTTTTCCTTTAGTCTACCATCCAAAAATAACAAAGTCCATCCTTACCATAATTAAAACTTGACTAACACTTAATGTAAGGATGAATAAAAATAAAGTCCTCAATATGCCTTCCATGCTACTCAAACCACTTCCCTCAAGCAACCTTTCATGTGCCTTATCCACTATGCCACAAACTCCTCTTGTGCTTGAATTTAACACTTAATTTAACTCAAGTGTCAAGTTCACTTAATCCACTTCACTAAATTTTTAATACTAATAATTATTCTAGCTTAGCTAATAATTCCAAGCCTTCACAAAACTATACTAAGCACACAGTAAACATCCTATCCGAGCTAACACAAGTAACAAGTTGATACTCAAATTTTTCCTTAAGCCTAAAGCCCAATCGGCCCAATCCTACTAGGCCCAATTTCGAGATGTTACACCTGACTTCCTCCAACAATCACCCGGATGACGCCTTCTGCAATACTCGCAAACCCAGAAGTTTGGACGTACCTTAACATGCTTCACAGAACGAGACTGCAACCCTAGAAAACTACAATCTCTTTTTTTCTTACAGTCCACGCACCCAACCCAAAGTGTTTCACTGATTTCTTTAACCTCCTTCAGTACCTCCCTAACTAGCTGAGTTAGCACATCAGTCCTAACACTTCCACGGCCTCGGCTGGGGCCTCTTTTTCCTCTTTTAGCGCTCATCGTTGATTCTCGTATTATCTGAATTAGAACTTTTATGAATTATTAATTCTTTCCACTGATTATCCACGAATATTCTTCTGAAAAGTAGTTTTAAAGAGTGATTCTTTCGAATTCGAACCTATCTACAGTTTCAGTCTCAAGTTTACCTCCTAATTTCAGGAAGCACACACATTCAATCATCAAACATTAGCATATAAATAACATCCACGAACCTACATTTTTAAGGAGAAATTCCGTTGACTTTGTAAATCGGGGTATATTTGCAAATCACGGGTATCTTAGTAATTTTTTTCAAAATAAGAGTATTTTAGTAATTTTGTAAAAATAAGGCGGCTGGTCCCTTTTGGGTTTTAAGTATAGATTTTGGCCAGTCAACAAATCCCCGTGACTAAGGTGAACAGTCACTATGCACCAGGTAGGATTCCAACAAGAGGAGGTGAGTCACTGGGGCTCGCTTAAGTACTGTGCTCTTTAGGATCCAATCCTAGACATGCGCATGCCTGTTGCCACACCATAGTCTTGCGACTTGTTCATGGGTTTGTTTAGTGAAATTAAGTCTTATGAGTTTTTAAGGAGTTGTTTCAGCTAAGCCTAGAGTCCATCAAGTTCTAATCTAAGTAGTCTACATCCCATAAAGCCCATCAAGCCCACATTTATATACCACACAATGGTTCAGAATACTTACCTGACGGACTTGGGCCGGAGTCGCAGGTGCAATGCCGAGAAAACCATCATGTATTATTTATAAGCATGCATGTTTCCAAAACCCATCTTTAGAAAATGTTTTGACCCCAAAAACTCCAAAGCCGAGTTTTGAACCTGGCTCTGATACCAATTTGTAACACCCAAACCCGGCCCAAATACTACGATCGGATCTAGAATGTCACTAAGGAAATTATACCAAAAAGATATGGCACTTTGAAAAGCAATTAGCAGGTTTAAATATTTATACCGAAAATTTAATAATTTATTAATTCATATAGGATATAAAGTTATAAAATGCCTTGGTGAATTTTAAATAGAAACCGAAATTTTGTACATGTCTTAGCTTAGTTCAAACATAAAATTTAAATGCCCATAAATGAAAGTCCAACATAAAACCAAAACATAAATAATAGTCTAGTGGCCCAAGGCCTTATTACAACGAAATATAAAACCCACTTAAAACAAGTTTCTTGAAAATAGATAAATAAAGTAAAGTCTTTTGCTGAATCCTCAGTACTCTATCGCATGGCCACCTAGCTCTCCTCTTCAGCCCGGTCCGATACACTAAGCACTACTTGAAATTGTTAAAGTAATAGGGTGAGTCGCAAAACTCATTGTGCAACATTCGTGCACCATCAGATTGGGCCTTAGCCCGCAGATCATAATATAGAACATAATATAGTAGATAACATACATAAAACCCAACCCAATCCTAGGTTTCCAACCACTATACACCACCCTTACCTGCCAATCACACCATTGGGGATTTCTACAATCAACCCACACCGCTACACACCATCGATGGCAGTCATGCTGCAGTTAGCTGCTCATCGTCAGAGTTGTGATAGAGTCACCAGGCTGAAATGGAAAAGCCACCAGAAAAAGAGTTGTGACAGAGTCACTAGGCTGAAATGGCATAAGCCACCAGAACAGATCACGTCCCCTTTCATCAATCACCCAACCTCAAGCATATATAAAAATCAACATATAAAACATATCATTTTTAAAAGAACCATTCACTGATGAATAGTAGAAATCACTAACCTGATATTTAGCCTTTACCCTTCTCAGGTTTCCAAACGTTATGCCGGGATTTCGGCATTTCGCAGAGTATAGCAGATTTATTACATATATATATATTAGCAATCAATCTAATGGTGTGAGAAGTTACACACCTGATATCGCGTAGTACTACACTCTTAGTCAATATCCTTGCTATCCGGATCTACAACCTTTAGTCTAAAACCTTGCTCCAAAAGCTAGAAGAATACGAAGATTTGGGCTCCCCTACATTCGGCCAAGGGTTAATAAATACTCAATTTTATACGTTAAAAATTACTTGATCTCCTTACCTTAAAATCCCGAAAGTAACACGATTCGAGTGTTACTAAAGTTTGACTTAGTGATCTACGCGATTAACTCCTTTTCAAATCCTGAATTGCCGAAAATAAGAGAAAAACTCAAGGTCAGTTTTCTTATAGCCATTCAGCTAAAGTCCCTAAAATGCCGGAAAAGACTAAAATCTTATGAATCAATACTTACCTTCAGTTTCCTTCGAGATTTGGCACAAGCAGATACTCCAGAGAGAATTCAACAAACACAGGAGGTGAGATCTAAGGATTTTGGCTTTTATGGAAATCCCAGAAAAGATGAACTGATGCGTTTTCGGCTTTTAGAAGATTCAAGAATTGAAGAGATGGCTAAGAGAAATTGGAATTTATGAAAAGTTTAGGGGCAAAATGGTAATTTTGCGTAAGATGTAAATTGAGTCTAATTGAATATGAAATGTGATAAATTGATAACTAAATTCATTTACACACATCCGGACAACACAAATTCGAGGATGGATTGTGGAAAAGAGAAAGTTTTGGATTAGTATATTTATATACGAGAACAAATGTTGAGGTAAGTTTGTGTAACTTAATTGAGCATGTAATGTTGTATTGTATAGAATGTGATTTATATTTATATGAATTAATTGGATGTTATAATATAAGAATTTAATACATGCTTGATATTGTTTGAAGAGAGTTAAGTTCCGTTTGAATATTGGATTTCGATGGACAAATGTGATTTCCCTTATTGAATGAGGTCTTGCATTTGTTGCAGAAGGGATTTATCTCAGACGAGTAATCCTATATACCTCATTACAGAAATGATTTAGCCTGGACTGGTAATCCTAATATAAGCCCTTTTGAGCATATGTTATAGATAGGTTTTAGCCCGGACAGGTAATCTTAATTAAGCTCTTATGAGCAGATGTTGGTAATAGGATTTAGCTTGGACAAGTAATCCTATTATATTATATGTGGCTCGAGAGTGTGCTCTCTGATTAAGTGCCTTAATGGGTATCTTGAATATGAGTTGACGAGTTATTGAATTGTACACCTTGAGTGTATTATTTAAATATCCATCAAAATTACAATGATTCAACAGACAAATTATTTGATATGATATGAGAGTTATGAGATAAAATGAATAATGTATTGAGAGAAAATAGCATGATGAGCTCATCTATGTTTACTTGATGTATATGAGAATTTTGTGACTAACATGTTAGATTGAATGTATGTGTTTAGGCAATTTTGCCAAGTTGATGGAAACATGTTATTATATGCTTAATTTTAATAAATGGGATTGGTAAGTTTAATTCCAGTTATACGATCTTACTAAGCATAATATGCTTACTAGGTTTACTTTTCTCTATTTTATAGTGCTCGGAAGATCACGAAGGTCGGTAAACGGTTGGAGCATCATCACACTATCCATAATCTTATCTTGGTATAAATAGTAAACTTATTTTGGTATAATGGCATGTATAGGTTAATTTGGCCATTGTTGGCTTGAAAATGATGTTTGTAATCTAGCCATTGGAATGGCTAATAATGGTATGTTTTGATATACTTATAAGGTCATACTATGGTAGTCACATATATGTTAAGTATGGTTGATTAAATTATGTTTAGCATATAGATTAAACCAAGGTAAGATTATAAATATGTGTGCATATAATGATATATCATGTTGAATGATAGAATTAGCTTGATTATAATGCTTGAATTGGTTGGTATTTGGATGTAAGTTTTGGTGTAGGATATTGGTAAAATTTTGGGTTGAGAAATGAAGCTAGAAATGGCTTTATTTTGTCCACACGGGTAGACACATGGGCGTGTGTCTAGACCGTGTGTGACACACGGCCTGGTAAATGGGCGTATGGATTGGCCATGTTTCCCTTGCATCTTAAATTCGAGAAACAAAATGCTCAGAATTGAGCACACGGGCAGAGACACGAGCGTCTGTCTCAACCGTGTGTGCTACACGGTCCAAAACACGGGCATGTGTCTTGGCTATGTGAAACTTTCCCCTAATTTTGAAAAAAATTAATTAATCATACGGCCTAACACACAAGCGTGTGGGCTGGCCATGTGGTGCAAGTCAGAGAGTTACAGAGGGTCAGACACGGCCTGTGTCAGGGGCGTGTCATATGATCACACAGACGTGTGCCCTGACCACACGGGCGTGTGTGCCCTATATCTTGTAAAATTTATGAAATTTTGCAAAAATTTTATGAGTCCTCGGTTTAGTCCTAACTCGATTCTAATGTTCATATTGGGCCTTTAGGGTCCATTTAAAGGACGTTATGAACAATCTCAGAAAATGAACAGTAATTGCCACGAATTATCTGTAAATGTTCTGTAAACTCAAGTAATGATCCGTAACTCTGTTGTGGCGACGGATACTGGTTAGGGGACAATAAAAGGCCTTTTGGGCGTGTATGGACGTTCCCAAAAACAAATTCGTAAGGGCCATGTGCACCCAAAGTGGACAATATCTTACCAAGCTGGGTGTTTGCTATGGCATTTATCAATAAATACGTATATTATAAAAGCCCAAATTATATTATTTATTTATTTTATATCCGTTCACAAGCATTACAAAACCATATACGAATATATATTACATATATAACATACCTATTTAATGGCCTTTGTCTTGTCAAATTTTAGCATGCATTAAAAGTCTCATACTACATTTATATATATTAGATAATATAAAACCTACAAACATATATATATTGTAACGCCCCAAATTTTGAACAATTGTTTAATAAATTCTGTCAATAATTAAATATATGCATCTGTGGCTAAGTGTTCTGCTTGTGTGTTAGAGATCAGGGGTTCAAATCTCACTTCTGGGAATTTTGTTATTTTGTTTGATTTGACCCTTATCTTTGAACATTGGACGTAAGTTTATTTCTGTGTGAATTTGTGTTAAGAATGAACCTACTAATTCGATGGTTTAGTTTCTGTATATCTTCTGGTCCTGTGTTCGAGTATTTGCACATGCGTTTGTCACTTAGTAATAAATTAGTTTTTTTTTAAATAATTGTTTTGTTTAAAACTTAAATTTTTTTGTTCCTCTTTTCCTTTACCGTTCTTCTTCTTTCCCTTTTGTTTTTTTTTTCTCCTCTTTCCTTATTTCTTTTTCCTTCTTGCTTTCATTGCTTCCGTAAGTTTGCTACAAGGTTTAATTGGGCATTCAGTGTGGTTTGTTGCGTCGATTGCTAGGATATTGTGTAAGTGTTGTTATTTTCTGTCTATTTTTGCTAGACTTCGTTTGTTTTGTTGGAGTTAGATATTCTTGCCAATTGTTTTGAAATTCTCGTTAACAGTTCAAATGGATCTTCTACTAGGCAAAGGCTTCAAGAGTGATGCTTCTTCACGAGTTTAGATTCAAATTGTTGCTATTCGCTTTTCGGTAAGCGAAAATTCTATTTTGGATAATTGCGTTGAAGTTTTCGACATACGTTGGTTTTGAGTGCTAATTTTTTGCGCTTGGAGTTTGATTTAGTCGTTTAATTAGTTAACTAATTATCGTTTTAGGTTTTGGATTCCTCTGCATTGCTTCTACATCAAAACTATGTTAGATGTGTAACAAAAACCCAATTTTCTATGAATTGCAAATGCCAAAAAACATGGCTTTCGACTCTACACAGCCATGTGATAGGCCATGTAACTCACTATTTTTGAATTGAAGGCCGCGGGCTAGGGACACGGCCATGTGTCTAGGCTGTGTAACTTACTCTTTGCATTTTGGGACACACAGGCAAGGGACACGGACGTGTGTCGAGGTCGTGTAACTCACTGTTTTGGATTTAGTTCACACAGGTCAAGGACACGAGCGTGTAAGGGTTTGCGAAACACACGAGCATGTGCTTGGTCATATGCCAAACCATGTAACTCACTATTTTGAGCCACACAACTGTGTGCTAGGCCGCGTGGACCACATAGGCCAAACACCCAAGCTGTGTGAACCCACACGGGTGTGTGGGATAAAATCCTAAAATTTTCTCTAGGGCTGTAAGCGTTGTTTGAATTGAACATAGGCCTTCTGTAGGGTCCATATAATATGGATTAGATTGTATAACTTGATATTCAATATTTTGAGGCTTAATAATCGATATTCTGTACATATAATTGATACGATAACTGTTAAATGATAATGATCTATATTGTCTGATTATGAATTGTAATTGAATAATTGTACGTACATCTTTGATATATGATATATATAATCTGCATCTACATTGGGCGGGAATGGTATAAAGAAGGAAGTACTGGCAGTTTAATGATCTGCTGAACTGAGTGCCTAAGCCACAACTCGGTATCTAATTCTGGCGATTTATCGCATACTAATCTGGAAACTAGTCTGTGATCTTTCTAAAATGTGTCATACCGACACTAATTGGTGTGTAGGGCTGGATGGGTACTTGATACCCTATATGGTGTGTTGGGATGGTTGGAGATTATGTGTAGCGGATGGGGGTAAGAAACTACATCTGTATCTGGTCTGTTCTGCATCTGTATCTGATCTGTTTTGCATCTTATCTGAATTATTATGGTATCATCTATTTCTGATTCTGTATCTGGATTTGGCAATTACTGTTATATCTATACTATTGTTTGCCTATACATCAATTACACACGGTGAGTATTAAACTCATTTTGTCTGTGAACTACGTTGTAGGTAATCCACAGGCTTAGGAGGATCGGCGTATCAGGAGCTCGGTCATCTCTCGTTATTAGATATTTATTGTTGTTTAAACTTGAATTAATGCATGTTTTATTTCAAACTATGGTTTGTAAACTTGGATTTCTACGTTGGTTTGACCGGTTAGGTGTTTTCTAAATGATGAATTTTAAAGTACCTTAAGGTTGGTTTTCTTTAAACATTTTGATGTAGCTCCAGACTTGGTCTTAACGTCCAGGCCAGGAATGAGGTGTTACATATATATTATATAATAAAACCCACACATATATATTATACATATAACACCCATGCACCCAAATATATATTATATATAACACCCACTCATATATATTATATATAAATAACAAAACTCCTATATGTATCTATTATATATATACACATACCTTTTAGTACTTCAACTCACCTTTAATATTCATCTCTTACACATACACAATAATTAGATGCACAATTCACACACACTTATCACATCAACTACATGGTTTATAAATATGGCCTACCTATTTTATTCTTGTAAATACATGAACATTTTAAATTCATGCATTTGGCTCATTAAAATCGCACAGCATGCATACCCAACACTCAACAATATTGCAATGGTTTGCACTAGGAGAAATCAAGGTTCGCATATTAATTAATCAGGGGTTCACATATGTTACCTTAGCCTGTGTACTGGAGTTTAAATGTAGTATATCAAACCACTTACCTTAGTCAATACCTCTTGCATAACAATGTCAAACGAGCTTTTCTTTCCCTTTTGCATTGCTTGTGAAACCTCCCGATGAATCAAAAACTTTGCATACACATTAAATACAATATAAAATCATTATTGACAGACTTAAACTAAAAAAAAATACCACTCTAAGCTCACTTTTCTCATACTAAAAATTTAACTAGTTTTGCCGAAATAGGTGTTTAACCACTCAAACTTCATCTCTAAGCCTTAATTTCGATTCTAATATTCTTAAATATCATCTAATTTCACTTTTAAACCTTTAATTCTTTCTAATCTCACAAATTTAAAGTTCCCGAAAAATCAAGTTTGTTTGAACACACAAAAGGGCGGAATTTGAATTTCATTAAAATTCATTACCGATCGATCAAATTGAGTTCAAATACATTCTATTTAGTTAAAAATAGATTAGAAATCAATAAAAGAATAATAGGTTTACTCATTATTTCGAATTTCACCATTGTTAAAGCAAAATTTGATTAAAAAGCTTTAAATATTAAAAACTCTCAACACACTCGGTTAAATTTCAAATTAGAAAAACAATAGCCTTAATCTAATCATAATAAGTCAAGACATTACCTCAATTTGAAGAAAATAACATGTTGTTGATCTAATTCGAAGTTGAACATGAGAAGAACAATGATGAATTTGATGAGGATTTAATGATTTTTCTTTAAAATTGGAAGGTGTTGAGGTGTGGATAGTTAGGAAATCACCAAGGATGAGTTAATTTTGAAAGAAAATATCATATTTGAATTTGAACAAAAAAATTGAATGTGAAATTAAATGGAAGGGAATAGGACGTGGGGGGTTTTAAAAGTGGAAGAAGATGAGAAATTTTTTTAAAAAAAAAAAATTAAGGGGAAATTGCCTTTTAAAAACTCCCAATTTTCCCTTGTTTTTCAAATCAATCATTAATTTAATTAAAACACATTTTTTTCAATTATTTTCAAACTCGATTTTATTTTTAAATTCCGTTTTAAGTTATTTAATAATCGACCACCTAATCCAAATTTTCACCGCCTAATTTTAGACCCAATAATTATTTTAATATTTTATTATTACCACTTTTATTTAATTAATCATTTTATCCTATTTTAATTTATATGATATTAAACCCAATTTTTCTCTCGAGCCTACAATCTAATACCCAACTCTACTAATCCGATTTTTGGGATGTGACACTCATATTATATTAACACATCATAATACACAATTCATATCGCATAATCACATATCACACAAAAGTAACGAGAGAATAAGAAAGCTTACACTCGGAACTTAGGATAGAGGCTTAGGCTACTCCTAAGCTCCCATTTAACACTATGAATCGTGTCTACAAGCAGCGATTCCAAACACTCACTGTTCACGCTTTCACCTAGCCACCGAAAGCCTAAACTTGCTTTTCCCTTCCTTTTCCCTTACTCGTCGAAGGCTCTAATGGTTCTGATTCTTTATCAAAATAAATTATACATCAAACACAATTAATATTCAACCATAGACTCAGCTAAAGAAACCAAAAACGGAAGCCTAAACTAGTTCCTCTTGGAATTTAAATTTTCGACTAGCCTAGCCAAAATGGAAAAATCTCAATTCCTACTCATTCCCTTTGCTTAAAATTGATTTCAATAATCTAATTACTTACCTAATAATTATTCTCAACCTTCAAACCACTTCAAACTACTCAGAAACTTGGTTCCTCAATTTCAACATAAAATGGCCATTTTTCATGAAAACTTAACAAAACCTCAAAACTTTTAACAAAAATTTAAGGAGAGTTTAGAAACATTCTAATCATATTAAAGCCAGTTGAATAACACTTTGAAACATCGATTTCAATCAAAATATCGGTTTTCACCATTAACGACCCAAATTCTAACATTTACACAAAACCTTCAATTTAATAACTTAAAACTCGATTTAAATAGCTAGATTACATTAAAAACTAATAGGAAAGCAAAACATTACCTTAGTTGGGGAGAAAATGAACGTTTGGTGCAAATCCAAGAAAACCCACAAGTTGCACAATAATAAAATCAATGGTGTTTTTTATGCTTTTTATGGAATTCTAAGGGGGTTTAATTCTTGAAAGATGATGAAAATTACGAGAATTGAAGTTTAGAAAATCAAATTGAGTGAATGGTGTTTGGGAAATTCAAGGGATGACAACAAGAGATGGGGGGAAAGTTTTTGTGAGTTTACTGTAAGTGGGGGAAAATAGGACAATTTTTAAAACTTTGGGATATTTACCTTTGTGGTACTCCTAACTTCAACCCAAATTTCAAAATAGTCCACTTTTTAAATTAAAGGTCTTTTCTACATTATTTTCAAAAATTGATTTAATTTCCTAAAAGCCATAGTCGAATATATTTTCAGGTTACCATACTTCTAAATTTCCAATGTAACACCCCAAATCCGGCCTAGGCGTTAAGGCCAAGTCCAAAGGGTTACATTAATGTTGCTAGGAAACTAACTTATACAAACACAATTAATGATCATCTGACAGGTGATACCAATCATAAACCTAGTCGAAAATCCACAATCTTTCAAAGTCATAATACGAAGAAATATTGAAATTATTAATAATGTAATTAAAGGGTTGACAAAGCAGATTGACCGAGCTTCTGCCACACTGACCTAATCAAGACTGTGTGTTACCTAAAATTCAGTCAACAACAAAATGAGTTGAGAACTCAATGTGTAACCGAAATAGGTTCAACTGAAAGCACAATCATAATAATGAATTCTTGAATCTTATATATCAGTCAGAATTAAAGAATATCCAGCACCGATTTAACGTATCAGTTATGTGTTAAAACAATTCCAGTTCATATATAGTACAGATCAGAAACAAATGCAATTATTCCTACCCCCATCTGCTATACATCATCTCTGACCATCCCAGCACACCTTTAAGGGCATTTAATACCCATCCAGCCCTACACACCGAAAAATGTCGGTCTGACACGTTAAATGAGATGCAGACTAGTTGCCCGATCGAGATGCGATAAAATGCGAAATTCACATATAATCGTGTCTTAGCCATTCAATCAAAACAGATCACTTCCTTCTTTACAAAATTCCCATCCCATGTATATGCAGATTACAAATATCAAGAATGTATACACAGTCATTCAGATTCAATTTACATCGATATACTCAATACCTCAGTCTCAGATCATTAGAAAACATTCATATGGTCAAATTCAGATCATAAGTACACTATGGAAAGCCTACGGTCACGTTAGACAACGCTTATAGCCTCAGAGATAAGTCTCAAATCTAATCCACACGCCCGTGGGGTTCCACATAACTTGACACACGCCCGTGTGGCCACTCGTGTTGCTACACACGGCCTGACACACGCTAGTGTCTTTGCCCCGTGTGACCTTCAAATCGTAAACAGTAAGTTACATGGCCTGGACACACTCCCGTGTCTCTGGCCCATATGGTTTCTAATTCACAAACAGTGAGTCACACGGCCTGGACACATGCCTGTGTCTTTGGCTCGTGTGATCCTTACCCTGTAATCAGTGAGTTACACGTCCTGGATACACGCCCGTGTAAACCCTGCACTAACATGCCCACACACAGCCTAGACACACGCCCGTGTCTCGTGCCCGTGTGGCTCGTATTTGATAGATAGTGTGGTACATTGCCTAACACACAACCTGTCACACGGCCTACCACATACCTAGCACACGGTCATGTGGTGTCGACAACCATGTTTTTTGTCGTCTAAAATTCAAAAAAATTGAGGTTTTTGGTGCGCTCCTGAAGTAGTTTCAATGCAGGAACGATGTAAAAGATTTCCAAAGCCTAAAACAACTATCGAAAAACTCAATTAACCAAATTTATCAACAATAATGCACAATTATATGCAAAATACTTATGTTGAACGTTTCGACACGAAACCTTCAACGAAATCAACACTTACCGAAGGATCAACAACAATTACTCAAATTAACATGCTGAAATTCGCTACTTCCAACACCTATTCCTAAATAAGGAAACCAAAATCGTTTAACTAAGAGAATTCACCATTAGCACGAAATTATCTCGACAACGTGAAACTGTTGTTTCTTAGAATTTTCGACAGAGTTACGTAATTAACTTTCAATTGATATAACATAAAATGTACTTACTCGACTCGAGCAGTAGACTAGAATAAGCAACCCAACGATTGATAAAAGAAAAGGAAAAGAAACATGAAAAACAAAGAAAAAGTAAAAGAAAAAAAGGAAAGACAGTATACAGAAGTTTAACCGGTGAACCAGCCGGCTCATTCTTGTCATAGATTTACACAAAAATTAGATTTAAGTCAACGATTTAAGAGCAGAGATTAGTTAAAAATTGATTTAACAAAAAATTTTAAAACCCCAACTCGAACTCCTGACTTCGAACACATAAATAAAGAACCACAGATATCAAAACTTAATTATGCTAAAACCCAACACTTAAATACTTAAATTTTGGGGGCATTACATCCAAACTCATTCTAAGCCAAAAAGTAACACCCTAACCGAAACCGTCGCCGAAATAGGGTTAGAAAGCATTACCGGACAATCAAAACATTTCACAACCATTTCATGACACAAAGTCAATTATCATTAAAACATATCACAACATAATCATATAGTCCCTTATTGAGGTCCACGAGACCTTAAAGACATACTAGCAAGGGGTCGGGACTAAACAGAACACTTACGAAACTTCTCAGAAATTCTAAACATTCTTCAAACCTATTGAGGTGACATGCCCGTGCAATCAGGCCGTGTGCCTCACGCGGCTACCAGATACACCCGTGTGTCCAGGCTGTGTCAAAACAGAACATGCATATTGACTTATCACCACGGTCACTGGACACATCCGTGTGCCATGGCCGTGTGTTATTAGGCTAGCTACAGACTTGGTTACACGGCCACCAGGCACGCCCGTGTGCCACGACCGTGTAACCTATCCAGACACACTTCGAAGTGGTCCTTGAACCACACGGTGGAGATACACACCCGTGTCTCTTAACCAAACATGCAAAGTAGGCCATTTGCAAGGCCAACATGCCACCCATATTTGGGTCAAACCTACAATCAATATACCAATTCATTTCATGTACTATTGACAACCAAAAACATGTCAAATGATCAACATATCATCTTATTCAATCTCACATTCTAATCATGTCTACTTATAACCAAATTTCACAACTAAACGCCTGCATTACCAAACATGATTCATCCATAACATCACTAGGTTACAATAGCATCAATCCATCACTAAGCTTACCATTTATAAGACATTCTTATTGCCAACAAAACATACCAAAACATACTTCACATACCAAATTCATATATCATAATTCCAACATTTATCTAGCCATATCTCATGGCTATTTACACATCTCAATTGTATTTCAAAACGACTAGCCTATACATGTCATATTCAATATATACATCTTCAAAAGTACCAACATAGATTGCCGATAGTGTGATAGAGATGCTGGCGAGCCCCGGATCCGAGCTAACTCTGCTGACACTGTAAAATAGAGAAACAATTCACACAGTAAGCTTTCAAAGCATAGTAAGTTCGTAACATAATACATCATGCCAAAATAAAACATCACATAAATTAATTCACAACCACATATAAACCATACCATCCAAAGATAATATGTTCAATTAACCTTTCATAAACTCATTCATAGTCTCATCAACCACATAGGTTCTAAACGTACCTTTGCCAACACTTAGTTATTGATTTCATATGCTACTCAATACTCACTATTCCATTTCGATCATCTTTCGTCCCTTCTTCGATTCAATCGCACACTTAGTGCCCAAATCTTAGCCGAAGCTTATTTAGCATCGCACACATAGTGCATCCATATCAAACCGATCTTAAATCGGTATCGTACACACAGTGCCAACCACAAAGCTGAAGCTTATAATATTCTGCACACACAGTGCTAATTATCTCGGTCACATTTCTGAATACGAACACTTAGTGCCACATAATTCGAGCCCTCACATAGCATTCACATTTCAATATTATCATACCATTAATCTCACAACATTAAACATAGCTAAATACACGAATTATGTCCGAACTTACCTCGGACGTCGAAATACCAAAACGGTCAATTAATCGAGCACTTTTTCTTTGCCTCGATCTCAATCCGAACCTCTCCTCTCTTGGTCTATACACATTCAAATTAAATCCATTCAATCACCAAATCATTCATTGTAGTCCAAACACACATATTTAGGGCATTTTGCAAAATAGCCCTCCCATTTTCACATTTCGACACTTTAGTCCCAAATTCAAAAAATCACAAAATATACATAATTTCATTTCACCCATGCCTAGCCGAATTTTCTCTATATTCATACAAGTCAACACGTCTCTTTTATTTCACATTTTAGTCCCTCAATTTACACTTTTCACAATTTAGACCAAAATACTCAATTTTACTAAAAATTCAAATATAAACTATGTTAACCCAACACCAAGTTTTCATATTTCACTATCAACTAACACATAGCTCAAGTATTCATCAATGACTTATCACAAAAACATCATCAATTCACAAAATTACAACATGGGTTAGCTAGAGCACGAAGCAAGGATTACGGAAATGTAGAAATTATCGAAAACCAAACAAAACCTAACCTTGAATCAAGTTTGATAGATGCCGAAAATTCAAATGCTTTAAACCCTTATTCTTTCTTCAAAAATCGATGGAAAAAAAGATGAATAAGGCTTTCTTTTTCTCATTTGTTTTAGTAAATGTACATTATTTATTCATTTACCAATTTACTCTTTTATTAAACCTATAAAACATTTATACACTAAGGTTATTTCTGTCCATTGTCACCCACTATCACTAATAATGGTCAAATTGCATCATAAAGCCTTCATATTAAAAAGACAACCACAATTAGGCACTTATAAATCAGCACACATCTTTTACATCTTATGCGATTAGATCCTTTTTCTTCATTCAGCACATAGTTAATAAAATTTTCTCACAAAAATTTCAAACAGGCTAAATCACATACTGTTCACACAGAAAATAATATTAAATTATTATTTCGACCTCGAAATTGTGATCTCGAAACTACTGTTCCAACTAGGGTCTAAACCGAGCTGTTACAACTCTCCCCCCTTTAGGGATTTTCGTCCCCGAAACTCTTACCAATGAATAGGTGTGGATATTGCTCTCTCATAACATCCTCAAGCCCCCACGTAGCCTCTTGTACTCCATGTTTGTGCCACAACACTTTCACTAAAGAGATTTTCTTATTCCTCAAATCTTTGATCTCTCGTGCCAAAATTCGGATCGGTTCTTCACTATACGACAAATCTGACTAAATCTCAACCTCAGTATGAGCAACCACATTAGACTGATCAGATCTGTATCGTCAAAGCATCGACACATGAAACACGTTATGAATCTTTTCTAACTCAGATGGCAACAACAACCTATAAGCAACCGGCCCTATACGTTCAATGATCTCGTACGGCCCGATGAACCTCAGACTCAGCTTGTCTCTCCGGCCAAATCGAAGTATTTTCTTCCACGGAGACACTTTCAGAAACACTTTATCGCCAACTTCGAATTCAATATCTTTTCATTTCAAGTCTGCATAAGATTTCTGACGATCTGAGGCCGCTTTCAAACTGTCACGTATCACTTTCACTTTCTGCTTAGTCTCTTTTATAAGATCAACCCCGTGAATCTTATTCTCACTCAGCTCAGTCCAATACAATGGAGTTCGACATTTTCGACCATAAAGAGCCTCATATGATGCCATTTTAATACTAGATTGATAATTATTATTATACGTGAATTCAATCAACGACAGGTGTTTTTCCCACATATTCTTAAACTCAAGAATACAACATCTCAACATATATTCGAGAATCTGAATGATCCGCTCGGATTGACCATCTGTTTATGGATGAAACGCAGTGCCGAAATGTAATTTTGTGCCTAAAGCCTCTTGCAACTTCTTCCAAAATTGCAAGGTAAATCTCGAATCTCTGTCAGACACAATAGATAGTGGCACCCCGTGCAATCTCACAATTTTAGCAATGTACAATTCAGCTAATCTATCGAGTGAATAATCTGTTCTCACCGAAACGAAATGAGTCAATTTCGTCAATCTGTCAACTATCACCCAGATCGCATCTTTCTTTCCCGAAGATAAAGGTAATGTAACACCCCAAACCCGGCCCACAAGTCCTGACCGGATCTGGTATGTCACTGCGGAAAAACGTTTGAAAAATCTTTGACTTTAGGATAAAACTTGAAAATTTTGTTAACTTTCGGGAAGTAAGTCCATTAAAAATTATTAGATAATATAAGCTCGGTCTGAATTAAAACTTTATTATAATTTATTAAAAGATAAGTCATTTCTTAAAAATATTTCTAAGTACGATATAAATTTTATCATCCATAAAAAGAGTACTTTAAACAAAAGTGGCCCTTATTATATAAAATCAATAGCCAAAATACGAATAATATAAAAATCAAGATTAATTAACTAAAACAAATAAACATCTACTTCTGCATGAAAAACTTCTTCTGCATGGCCACCTCGTAACCACTCCAACCCGGTCCGATCATCATGTCACCTGCGATGTTGGATAAATAATTGGGTGAGTCATACAGACTCAGTGTGTAATTAAACCACTGATATCCACCCACATGTTAGCCACAAATCAACCCAATTATCAAATGCAACATGTAAATATAATCATTTAAACATTACCACAAACTGGCTTGGCCCACAATCAAATCATATTCGGCCAAAGGCTGGCTAGCCCTTTTCTCATCAATCCATCGATCACTGGGCTTGGCCCATTTCCACGTATGTTCCCAAAACATACCTATCCACATGTCATATTGGGCTTGGCCCATTTCCATATCATTTCATAACGGAACAATGCAACATGAAACCCAACCCAAACCTAGGGTCCATCCTCTACACACCCCCTTATCCAATTTACCACACACCAGGGGACGATCGAGTCACCCTCTCCTTTCCCTCCAAAAGGCAACCAATGCCATCCACGATGTAGCACGTAGCTAACATCAACCACGATGGAGCACACAGCACCCATTAGCCACGATATGGCATAGAGCCGATATCAATCAAGGTAACCACGCGAACTAAATCGCAAAGATCCACAACGCGACCTCGGTCAGCGCCAATCCACGATGTAGCACAAAGCTGACATCAACCACGTACTCGAAGTACACCCGGTCCTTCTTTCATAACCCACCCATGCACATGTAACATGATATAATGACAAGATGATGCATGTGCATGTTATTCACAAATATAGGCATATTCAGATATTCAAATCAATGATCACATATTAGCAAGTTTGCTACTTACCTGGTCATCGTCATACCCCTTAAGGGTATCCATTACATTTTTATCACTGCACTTATTAGTAAGCATATAACATAAGCAGATATCACAAAAAACCCGGAAACAATGGCTAACTACACACCTTATAACCTGAAGCTCTAATCCCTCAATCCCGACACTATCGTTTAGCGAGACTACACCTATCTGCCCATAGTTTTTACGCTCATCGCCCACACCCGGTGGTCAATCTCGCATGACAACAGAACGGACCTCTTCTTGAACCGGGATGGGAGTTTTCCTTTGCCCTCTTGATGCTTTTCGCATCCATTGACGACACTTAATCAGAACCACACGATTAATCAACGAAGTCATAATCAACTAATAACAAAACTACATCAGTTACTAACATCCTTACCGAATGAATCGAGATCCCGAAGGCTTCCTTTGCTTCTGCCGATTTGCCCTATTAACCATAGTCAACCTTCGGTCAACACAAGAACACATCTAATGGCCTAAGGCCGAATACCAAAAAATCACTTACCCTCTTTACCTGAATCCTGAAATGCCACTGGTCCAATGGTATTGCTGAAATCCCTGCTACAAGACTATAAGAATCGGCTATTAACCAAAATCCATGTAAAAGGCCCCTTTGCCGAATACTTACCACCTTACCTTGATGGGTCTAAACTCGAGACTCCCCTTTTAAGCTCCTTGGTGCTGGCTACAAACAACACAAAACAAAGCATCACCTTGGCCCTAGAGACATTCGGCCATACCAAAACTAAGGCCAACCATTCGGTTTTGGCCACTAAAACAAGTAACTAGAACACTTACCCACAAGCTTTAAATGTCGACAGCACCACTCTTCACAGGTTCGGCTTCAAGCTTGGATAAATATAAAAAAAATAGAGAGGCTAAAGGTTTCGGCTTCACTACCAAAAGATGTTGGGGCATTCGGCTAACACAAGGTGTTGTTATGGAGTTTAAAAAGAAAAAGATTGAGAAAGGGATGTGAGTTCGGTCGAAGTACAAATAGGGAAGGAGAAGAAAATGAAATACCTTTAAGGGACTTAAGAGTTTCGGTCACAAGACAAAGAAATTGGGAATTGAATAGGTGACTTCTCACAATGAAAATCGGCACAAAAGAGTGGGATGAGGGGAAGAATTTCGGCTTGCAAAGCAAAAGGAGAAAAAGAATTTTTAAAAGGGTGCTCCCCCTATTTATACTATACTATACGGCACTACACACCTCAAACCGAAATTGCCCCCCCAAGAATCCCACATTCGGCCACTGCTGCTTCACGCTTCCAATCCACATTTCTCTCCTATTTTTCCTCATATTTTATCACCTAATCCTATAAAAAAATTAAACCACCAGCAGCCATTATCTCTAATTCTCTAATTTAAACTAACTAAAATAATCCTATATTTATCTAAAATAATAAACTAACAAAAGCTACCCACCAGCCGAATTCAAAAATGATTAAACCACCTTAGTTTAATTCTTATCTAATGAAGCTTCCATGTGCCATCCAATACCTTCAAATCTGCTGCCCAAAAAAAGAATAAAAATTAAAACTCCAAATGCCACTCTCTTGGTTCGAACCTGGAACCTTGCTGCTGCACCCCTCTCTTCCAACACCTAGGCCACTCGGCCACATTGAATTTCATGTCATAAAGCCCCCACATTTAACTTTAAACCCTTCCTACTCAAGCCCCTCACCGCCTATAAAAATAAAACATGCAAAATCTTTGCTCCCACCCTCGAACAGGGCCGCCACGCACACCTCCAGCTCTAAGTGGCATACAGAACCACTTTGCCTGGTCTTGCTTGTGTCAAAGGCTCGCCCCAGCGCCTTTTAAAGCCTCCCTCCTTGCAACGCCAAAACCCAAAAATTAAAACCACTTCGCTACTGCCGAGCTTCGAACCCAGGCCCTTGCTGGGCGCCATACCCCAAGCCTTTAAGTAGCGCTTGGAAGCCACTTCGCCAAAGCCTTTCTTGTGTCCTAAACTCCCCCAAATTATTTTAAGGCCTTCTCGCCCTATTTCCCCTTTTTACACTAAAAATCTAAAATTTTCCAAAGTATTCTCCTTTCATCCCAGCATTCTTAAAACCTCTAAACACACCCAAGCACACCCAAAAACCTTCCAACACTTGAATTATACCCAAGCTGCATAGCCCCTAAACCAGGGTGTTACAGGTAATCCCGACACAAAGTAAATGGTAATTCTCTCCCATTTCCACTCAGGAATCATGATCGGCTGTAACAAACCGAACGGAACTTGATGTTCAACTTTTACTTGCTGACATATTAAACATTTCGACACAAAGTCAGAGATATCTTTTTTTATACCATGCCACCAATAAAACCATTTTAAATCATTGTACATCTTCGTACTCCCCGGGTGAACAGTCAAACGACTATTGTGAGCTTCATTCAAAATCATCTGAATCAACTCTGAACTTTTCAGAACACAATCCGATCTCTAAATCTCAGACAATCATCACTATCAACTCGAAATTCTAAATCATCATTCAATTCACACCGAGTTCGTTTAGTCATCATTTCAACATCACTTTTCTGAGCATCACAAATATGATGTACAAACATCGACTTTACTTTCAACTCGGCCAAAACCACACTATCATCACACAGATCTTTCTGAGCATTCATTGCTCACAAAACATATATAGATTTTCGGCTCAAAGCATCAGCTACAACATTAGCTTTACCCAATTGATAATCAATCACCAGTTCATAGTCTTTTAGCAATTCTAACCATCTTCTCTGTCGTAAATTCAATTCTTTTTGAGTCATCAAGTACTTCAAGCTTTTGTGATCAGTATAAATATGACATTTCTCACCAAATAGATAGTGACGCCAAATCTTCAATGCAAACACAATCGCGGCTAATTCAAGGTTGTGCTTCGGATAATTCTTATCATTCGACTTTAACTGTCTCGAAGCATAAGCAATGACCTTGCCTTCTTGCATCAGCACACAGCCCAAACCATTTAACGATGCATCACTATAAACTATAAACTCTTTACCCGATTTTGGTTGAACTAACACAGGTGCCTCTGCCAATAACACTTTCAACTGCTCAAAACTCTGATGGCACTTTTCTGACCACTTAAATTTAACATCTTTCTGTAGCAACTTCGTCAACGGAGTCACAATCATCGAGAAGCCTTTCACAAACCGTCTATAATATCCCGCTAGTCCCAGAAAACTACAGACTTCAGACATATTTCTTAGAGGCTTCTATTCTAATATAGCAGAGATTTTACTCGAATCAACTCGTATTCCCGCAGCTGATACAATATGCCCCAGGAAACCAACCTCACGCAACCAAAATTCACATTTGCTAAACTTAGCATACAACTGTTTTTCACGCAGAGTTTGTAGCACAATTCTCAAATGCTCAGCATGTTACGTCACATTACATGAGTAGATCAAATTATCATCAATGAACACCACAACAAAACGATCCAAATACGGTCTGAATATCCGATTCATCAGATCTATAAAAACTGCAGGAGCATTTGTTAGTCCAAGAGGCTTCACTAAGAACTCATAATGTCCGTACCTCGTTCTGAGAGTAGCTTACGGCACACCAGATTCTTTAACTTTCAACTGATAATAGCCCGATCTCAAATCTATCTTAGAAAACACTGTAGCTCCTCTCAGTTGATCAAACAAATCATCAATACGAGGCAACAAATATTTGTTCTTTATCATCACTTTGTTCAATTATCGATAATCAATACACGTTCTCATAGTACCGTCTTTCTTTTTCACAAATAACACAGGAGCACCCAAGGGCGAGAAACTGGGTCTTGCAAACCCTCTATCAGTTAACTCTTGCAACTGTGACTTTAACTCCTTCAATTCCATTGGTGCCATTCTATACGGAGCTATTGAAATAGGAGTAGTCCCAGAACTAATTCAATACTAAATTCAACTTCCCGATTCAGAGGTAATCCTGGTAGTTCTTCAAGAAACACATCTGGAAACTCACAAACCACAAGCACATATTCAACTTTCTTTTCTAACACTTTTGTATCAATAACATATGTCAGATAGGCTTCGCAACCCTTTCTCACATAGTTCACAGCTTTCATCGCGGATACAACAGGTGGTACTCCTTTCATATCACTAGATTCAATTCGAACTATTTCATCGTTCTGACTTCTCAATTCAATACTCTTTCGTTTACAATTCACGATGGCATTATGCAAAGTGAGCCAATCCATACCCAAAATTATATCAAATACATCAAAGGGTAATAACATTAAGTAAACCAGAAAACAAACATCCCGAAACATCAATGGACAATGCTTACACACTTTATCCACCAAGACACACTTACCTAAGAGGTTCGATACTCTAATCACAAATTCAGTAGACTCAATAGGTAGAGTGTTACTTGATACTAGATTCATACACACATAGGAATGAGTGGAACCTGGATCTATCAGTGCAATCACGTCAGTATCAAATAGAGTAAAAGTACCAGTGATGACGCTTGGAGATGACGCTTCCTCTCGTGCACGTATAGCATAAGCTCGGGTAGGTGTTTTCGCCTCTGATCTCACAGTTGTATCGGTAGTCCCTCTCTGGCTTCCACTCACATTTTCGGTGTTTCTGGGTGGTCTATCGCTAACCGTCACATTACTCGATCTCACATTCTAAACATTTTCTTCCTCAGCCATCTTTGGGCAGTCTCTAATGAAGTGATCTCATGATTCACATTTATAGCAAACTCTATTGTTGTACTTGCCCCAGCATTCTCCCACATGTCGTCTTCCACACTGTCTACACTCAAGTTTGTTACTTTTGGCACTATCAACACTTGATTCTATTGGAGCTTGAGTTCTCAGACCAACACTTAGTCTTGCGCGATCTCTATTCGGATGTCCAAATGAAGCATTTGATCGGTTGTTTGAATCTCTAAATCTCTTCGTCGAAGGTTCAGAAAACTTACTCATCGATCTTTTTCTTTCATCACGAGCTTCAGAATCAGCTTTCTTCTTTTCTTTACTGAGCTCCTCGGCTTTGCATGCTCTTTCGACTAACACAACAAATTCGTTTATATCAAGTATCCCAACCAACAGCTTAATGTCCTCATTCAATCCTTCTATGAAGTGTTTACACATAGTAGCTTCGGTCGAAACACATTCCCGTGCATACTGGCTCAATCTCACAAATTCGCGCTCGTACTCAGTAACTGACAAACGGCCTTGTTTCAGCTCTAGAAACTCTTTACGTTTCTGATCAATGAATCGTTGACTGATATACTTCTTTCTAAATTTTGCTTGAAAGAAATCCCAGATGATTCTCTCTCTCGGAGCTACGGATATCAATGTCTTCCACTAATTATAAGTAGTATCCCTCAACAACGAAACATCATATTTTATACATTCATCAGGAGTCAACGACATTTCATCAAATACTCGAATTGTATTCTCAAGCCAAAACTTAGCTCACTCAGTATCGTCATCAGCTGTGGCCCTAAACTCTTCAGCCCCGTACTTACGAATCTTATCCACAAGAGGTTTATTCAGTCAAATCGGATCTATCACTTGTGGCACAACAGGTACTTGTGAGGGTGGAGGTTGTGGAGCAGCTGGATTCGTTTGAACGAACTTTGAAAACCACTCGCTCATCATTTGAAAGAAGGCTTGCTTAGCCTCTCCTCCCTCACTACTATCATTCGGCCTAGATGTGGCCGACGCTGTCTCTTGAGCAGGAGCAGACGCGTTACTCTCTACATCGTTAGCAATTGCTCGATCGGGATCCATTCTCTATAAGAAAACACATTTATAACTGTCAAGATTCATCACACTATCGCAATTTCATATATGGCATGTATAGCTAGACTCACACATGCTACGTTAGTCCGAGAATTGACTAAACTGTAGCTCTGATACCAATAAAATGTAACACCCCTAACTCAAAACTTTCGCCGAAATAGGGCTAAGAAGCATTACCGGACAATCGAAACATTTCACAACCATTTCATGACACAAAGTCAATTATCATTAAAACATATCACAACATAGTCATATAGTCCCTTATTGAGGTCCACGAGACCTTAAACATATACTAGAAAGAGGTCAGAACTAAACCGAACACTTACGAAAGTTTTCAGAAATTCCAAACATTCTTCAAAACTGTTGAGCTCACACACCCGTGCAATCAGGCCGTATGCCTCACACGGCTACTAGATACACCCGTGTGTCCAGGCTGTGTCAAAACAGAGCATGCATATTCACTTATCACCATGGTCACTGGACACGCTCGTGTGCCATGGCCGTGTGTTATTAGGCTAGCTACTGACTTGCTCACACGGCCACCAGGCACGCCCGTGTAACCTGTCCAGATACACTTCGAAGTGGTCCTTGAACCACACGATGGAGATACACGCCCGTGTCTCTTAACCAAACATGCAAAATAGGCCATTTGCAAGACCAACATGCTACCCATATTTGGGTCAAACCTACAATCAATATACCAATTCATTTCATGTACTATTGACAACCAAAACCATGTCAAATGATCAACATATCATCTTATTCAATCTCACATTCTAATCATGTCTACTTATAACCAAATTTCACAACTAAACGCATGCATTACCAAACATGATTCATCCATAACATCACTAGGTTACAATAGCATCAATCCATCACTAAGCTTACCATTTATAAGACATTCTTATTGCCAACAAAACATACCAAAACATACTTCACATACCAAATTCATATATGCATAATTCCAACATTTATCTAGTCATATCTCATGGCTATTTACACATCTCAATTGTATTTCAAAACAACTAGCCTATAATGCCATATTCAATATACACATCTTCAAAAGTACCAACATAGATTACCGATAGTGTGATAGAGATCTTGATTGATCCCAGATTCGAGCTAACTCACGACATTGTAAGCAGAGAAACAACTCACACCGTAAGCTTTCAAAGCTTAGTAAGTTCGTAACATAATACATCATTCCAAAACAATACATCACATAGATTAATTCACAATCACATATAAACCATACCATCCAAAGATAATATGTTCAATTAACCTTTCATAAACTCATTCATAGTCTCATCAACCACATAGGTTCTGAACGTGCCTTAGCCAACACTTAGTTATTGATTTCATATGCTACTCAATACTCACTATAACATTTCGATCATCTTTCGTCCCTTCTTCGATTCAATCGCACACTTAGTGCCCAAATCGTTAGCCGAAGCTTATTTAGCATCGCACACATAGTGCATCCATATCAAACCCATCTTAAATCGGTATCGCACATACAGTGCCAATCACAAAGCCGAAGCTTATAATATTCTGCACACACAGTACTAATCATCTCGGTCACATTTCTGAATATGTACACTTAGTGCCATATAATTCGAGCCCTCACATAGCATTCACATTTCAATATTATCATACCATTCATTTCACAACGTTAAACATAGCTAAATACACGAATTATGTCCGAACTTACCTCGGACGTTGAAATACCAAAACGGTCAATTAATCGAGCACTTTTTCTTTGCCTCAATCTCGATCCGAACCTCTCCTCTCTTGGTCTATACACATTCAAATTAAATCCATTCAATCACCAAATCATTCACTTTAGTCCAAACACACATATTTAGGGCATTTTGCAAAATAGCCCTCCCATTTTCACATTTCGACACTTTAGTCTCAAATTCACAAAATCACAAAATACACATAATTTCATTTCACCCATGCCTAGCCGAATCTTCTCTATATTCATACAAGTCCACACGTCTCTTTTATTTCACATTTTAGTCCCTTAATTTACACTTTTCACAATTTAGCCCAAAATACTCAATTTTACTAAAAATTCCAATACAAACTATGTTAACTCAACACCAAGTTTTCATATTTCACTATCAACTAACACATAGCTCAAGTATTCATCAATGACTTATCACAAAAACATCATCCATTCACAAAATTACAACATGGGTTAGCTAGAGCACGAAGCAATGATTACGAAAATGTAGAAATTATTGAAAACCAAACAAAATCTAACCTTGAATCAAGCTTGATAGGTGCCAAAAATTCAAATGCTTTAAACCCTTATTCTTTCTTCTAAAATCGGTGGAAGAAAAGGTGAATAAGGCTTTCTTTTTCTCATTTGTTTTAGTAAATATACATTATTTCTTCATTTACCAATTTACCTTTTTATTAAACATATAAAACATTTATACAAAGGCTATTTTTGTCCATTGTCACCCACTATCACTAACAATGGTCAAATTGCATCATAAAGCCTCCATATTAAAAAGACAACCACAATTAGGCACTTATAAATCAGCATACAGCTTTTGCATCTTATGCAATTAGATCCTTTTTCTTAATTCGACACACAGTCAATAAAATTTTCACACAGAAATTTCACACAGGCTAAATCACATACTGTTCACAAAGCAATTAATATTAAATTATTATTCTGACCTTGGAATTGTGATCTCGAAACCACTATTCCAACCAGGGTCTAAACCGGGCTGTTATACAAAATCTCTAAATTACTCTCGAAACATCTAACCCCAATTTTGGGGTGTGACATGTCATAAATTAAAAAAATTAATTATTTATTTTACGTAGAAAACTTTCAATCGTTAAATATCTACTAATATAAACAATATTTTTTATTGATATTATAGATATTGGATTTATTCAGAATTTTACATGTATGTCAAGTACAAATATCTTATTAAATCCAAAGATTGGATTATTAAAATATTAATTATATAAAAAATTATTGAAAAGTGTAAAACTACTTAAGTAAGTGGATACCTCTCATTTATCTTTATATATTTTATATAAAATCAATGAAAACTTGCACAAAATGAGATTTAAATTTAAGACTTAACAAATTTTAAATATTAAACTCCATCATTTCATCTAAAACTTTATTTAATATTTATAAAAACTTTAGATAAACTCCTTTTTAAAAAAAAAAAAAAAGAACCTAGTTGTTTAACTTTTCAAACTAAATCTTTGTTTTATTGATGCCGACCTTTGGACTAGTTGTTAGTGCGACTTCTCCAACATTATTCATTGATTTTTTATTATTATTTCAGATTGTGGTGTTTGCCTACACTTTCATGGTTTTCGTTTTGTTTACTATATATATATATATACTTTTTTTTTTAAAGTAGTGACAATTTTAGTTTTTTAGTTGGCTTTATTCATGTTTTAGCTCTCCAAACTTTCTCATTTTCTCATATAGATACCTAATTTTATTTGTCCCATATAAGTACTTGAACTTTAACTAATTTTTTTGAGTCCAAGTGGTTAACCCCGTTTAAAAAATAATTCTCAAACCAATTTGACTTAGGCACGTGCACTATACAGGTGGAAAAGAAATAAAATTAAGTAATATTGTTAAAATGATAGAAATAAAATAAAATTAAAAAAAAAAAGTAGCACTCAATAACAACAATATCCTAAAAAACTTTTGTTCCTGTTTTATCAAAATTTTTGTTATAAGATGATGACGAGGTTAGGATTTAATTTTCAATAGTTTGATAAATGTGATGTCTCTCTTTTTTGTTTTTAATTTATTTTTGAATTATTCTAATATTGTAATACTATTAAATTGTATTTATCCATTTTAGGAATTTTTGCATAACTTTGGAATGTCTTATTTGTCATGTATGCTATGTGTTACGTTTATATATTCTTATTACTAGTGATTCCTGTCGAAACCATTTTAAAATCTGTTTTAGAAAAATGGGGATCGACTTTAAAAATAAAAATAGGAGTCGCCACCAATCCTTTTTTACTTAGGTGTGATTGGATCACCTTATAAAACGTTTCATTTTAAAACATTTGATTTTGACCTACGAAAAACGAGAAAACGGGTTCGGGAGTCGGTTACGTTTGAGGAAGGGTTAGCACCCTCATAATGCCCAAAAATTGGTACCTAATCGATAAAATCATGTCCAAATGTTTGAAATTTAAAAGTATTCAAAAATATGATTTCTTTAAAAAACTTTGAGCACTTTAAGTTAAAATTTGAGATTTTCTTGTTCCAAAGGAATATCAACATCACATCCAACACGTTAGGATATGATATTTTAGAACCTTTGTAATCAAAATCATCTCACGATTTACAAATCTTGTCAAAAGGTAGCCAAACGGAAAATCGCACCCAACACGTTAGGGCACTATCTCCCGAATGTCTAAATACCAAAACATTGCCTTATTTTTAAAAACTTTTAAATAACATATTAATTTTGCAAAAATGTATTTTTTTTATTTTAAACAATAACTATGTGACAATATTGCTTTTATACACTATCGAACATAAATATTAAAAGCAATTAAGATATACTAACATTTCATGTTTATAACAATGTAGAAAAAATGACTAATGAAAATAATTACATAATGGCAAATATAAATAAATAAATGAGAGAGTATGGGCAAAATATATACATAAAACAATAAAGTAAAAAGAAAATTATTAAATAGATATGAAAATTTTCACGCAAGATTAATAAATAAAATAAAAAAGATTACATATATACATGACATGAACAATGCAAACAATATCTAAATAAAAAGAATAGTATATAATGATTTTAAATAAATAAAATATAATATAAATAATATAAATGAAATATTTTTTTAACATAAATATATTTTATATAAAAATATGATATAATATAATACTATACAATGTATAAAGTAATATAATAACTAATTTATGAAAATAATATATAATTAAAATAATATTAAACAAAACAAAAGGATGAAAAATATATAAACAATATAAATAAAGTAGATTAGGTAATATAAATAAATTTTATAAAGAAATCAGGATCAAATAACAATAATAATAAATAAAAAGGGTTAAAATAGCAATTTAAAACAAATATAGAAGGGTTAAATTTAAATGCGCGTTAAATTACAGGGACTAATGTGGAAATTAAACCTTTTTACAAAACGGCGTCGTTTCGATTTCACCATTGAAACGGACCGAGCGACTAAATTGGAACCGAAACAAACTTTATGGCTAATTTAAAATAAACAAAAAAAATGCGAATTGGAGTGAATTAAAATTAATTAAATTGAGGAAGGACCGAAATTTCAAATATCCCATTTTCATAAAACGAGCGGATCCTGAGGGCCGGGTCGGGTCGACGCGCGGATCTTTGACCTCTAAAACGGCGCCGTTTCAAATTTTTTATAAAAATCAGTTTTAATAAAAAAAAATCATTTTAATATCTGTTTTTTAAAAAAACTTAAGAAAACCCTGAAACTCTCTTGCCTCTGTCCCAAATGGGTCACTGGACCCCCGAATTTCTTCCTTCACGAGCAACACGCGCTACCACGGGCGGTGGCCGGAGGCCAAACTTCAGCCTTTTCAACGTCAACGAAAGGTAAGTCTCTTTTCTTTTTATACTTTTTAAATAGCAGTATATTTTAAAAAAAATAGTATATAGATCGAACAAAAAATAAAGAAAAATAATCAGAATAGAAAAGAAAATAAAAAAAAACACCTTTGTTGTTAAAAACTTTTTGTACTTTTATATTTCAGTATATTTTGCCTGCCTCTCTTCGTATTCGTGTGTTCTCCTTTTTGTTTTACAGATTTTGGGGTTTTATAGCCCCGAAATGAAAAAAAATAAAAAAGGAAATATATCTGCTGCTGCGATTTCTTTCTCTTTTTGCAGGTCAGAATCAGAGATCTCACGACGGAGATGGCGGCGCGACGATCGGGATCTCACTGGGGCGAGATTTGCGGCACGACGATCTGGTTTCCTGATGAAACGGCACGACTGTTAGTGTTTGCTGGGGCATGCGGCGCCTAGGGTTTCCCAGAAACCCTAGGCTTCTGTTTCTGCTTAATGCTTTGGGCCTTTTGGGCCACGGGTGTTTTAGGTTTTGGCAGTTTGGGTTAAAGGTAATTTATTTTGGGCTTTGATTTTGGGCCAAAGGTTGTAAATGGACTGTAATAAACATTCTGGACATTTATTATTATTTTTTACTAAGCCCGGGCAAAATTAGGTACTTACAGGTGCCCCTCTTTGCTCATTGTCGTGTAACGAGAATAGAGCAAAGACTATAAAAGGACCAATTTTGCCCGGTCTTGGCCGAACCTCGACTTCTTGATCCTCGCTTTCTTCAAAATAGCTTCCAATTCCAACTGCATCTTCAGGGGTAATGGAACTTCATCTTGATTTCAGTAAGTTTGATAGTTTCAACTTCATGAAAGCAGTATCTACTATCTTTTGATCTGCTCCACTACAAACTCAGGGAGACCAGATCTGATGTTTTCGATCTGTTTCCTGCAACTTCAAGAATGTCAAATGCCATTTTTTAATCTGATCCCTGCAAGCTCAGTGATCACCAGACTGATGTCTTCGATCTGCTTCCTGCAGCTTCAAGAATGTCAAATCTGCCATCTTCAATCTGATCCCTGCAAGCTCAGGGATCACCAGATTGATGTCTTGATCGCTTCTGTAACCCGGGAATGTCAAATCTGCTATCTTCAATCTGATCCTTGTAAGCTCAGGGATCACCAAACTGATGTCTTCGATCTGCTTCCTGCAACTTCAGGAATGTCAAATCTGCTATCTTCAATCTGATCCCTGCAAGCTCAGGGATCACCAGATTGATGTTTTCGATCTGCTTCCTGTAATTTCAGGAATGTCAAATCTGCTATCTTCAATCTGATCCCTACAAGCTCAGGGATCACCAGATTGATGTATTCGATCAGATGTCTTCAATCTGATCCCTGCAAACTCAGGGATCACCAGACTGAAATCTTTGATTTGCTATCTTCAATCTGATCCTTGCAAGCTCAGGGATCACCAGATTGATGTCTTCGATCTGCTTCCTGCAACTTCAGGAATGGCAAATCTGCTTTCTTTAATCTGATCCCTGCAAGCTCAAGGATTACCAGATTGATGTCTTCGATCTGCTTCCTCGCAACCAGCGGGAATGTCAAATCTGCTATTTTCAATCTGATCCCTGCAAGCTCAGGGATCACGGTGATCGATGTCTTCGACCGCTTCTGCAACATCGGGAATGTCAAATCTCTTGATGTCTTCAATTTTACTACATGGTCCTTTAGAGGGCATAACCTGTAGAATGGGTATATGCTTATGCCTAATAATTAGGATTCCTTTATTGAAATGCATCAAATGCTCCTAATTAGACATGCTACAATATGAGTATGATTCTCACTCAAGGTGTTATTACTCTTTTTTTTTTTATCTTTGTTCATCAATTAAGTTCTTCTCAACCAGCTTGCCCCAATATAATTTTTGAGTTAGCCCCGCTTGAACCTTGAGACATAAAGTTGATATCTCCCACTGCAACTTCAGGGGAATGACATTTGGTTTCTTTTTTGTTACTATTCAGAGGTACAGAACTTGTATCACTTCCAATCTGTTACACCATTCCCAGGATGTAATGACCAGATGTATGTGTCTGAACGGATGCAAGGTATCCCGACAATGATCCCCTTTTACACTTGGATTGACCTTATTCGTTATTTGCCAATATGGTGTCACCAACAAAATTGCCTTTATCCTAGAAGAATTTGAAAAGATAATCTTTTTCAATGTTTCCAATCCCTTAGGCTTGGTGAATTCTGAGCAATAGTCCTATTTCAGATTTTCATATTATTTAGAAACTTCTAGAGTAATATGCGAAACTTCTTTTATAAAAGTGTTATTAGTCCATTAATCATTATTTCAATATAAAATGCTTGAAAAAGAACACAAAAATGGACGAGAAAGAGATTAGTCAGGAGCATAGCTTAGAAAAATAATTTAATCCAGGCAATAAAACAAAATTGATTTGGGTGTATCTCAAAAAGAATAAAGCAATCAAAGATAAGGAATTCAAAAATGGGTAAGATAGAAGTTAGGTGCCCCAGATATCGTAGCCTAAGCTTCTTTGTTCCAACTTCTTAAGGACCATTTTAAAATCAATATGTGTTTAGGGGATCCTGAGTACTTTGTCGATGCCACAAGGTGTAACATACTTCCTCATTGCTAATTCAGAGGTAGCAAGACTATTGTATGCCCCACTTTAATTCAAAATTTGAGCCGCCCTTTTCTGGTTTTCAACTCAAAGCCCCTTTGGTTCAAAGCGCCCTTTGTGGGTTTTCGCATTGGCCTCTCCTTTTTTTTTTTTGGACTCAAGGCACCCTTTGCGGGTTTTCACGTTGACCCTTTTCTTTTTCAGGTAAAATCCTTCTTGACTAAACCTGAATTCACTGGATTAGGCATGTCTTCGCCATTCATATCGATCAATATTAATACTCCTCTAAAATAAGCCTTTTCAACATAAGGTATTTCCCAATTCAGAATATGCTTTCCTCTAAAATCGTTTTGTTAAAGGAAAAATCTTTTTCGACATCAGGTTTCGAATTCCCTAAAATGAACTTCTTTAACGTAAGCCCGCATCATATGACCGTGGTGGATAACTTTTAACCTTTTCTTCGATTAGGTTCGAATGACAAAACGCTTCAAATCCATAAACCAATAGGTAACATGTTGCCCCAGCGAAGGTTCTGGCCGATGTTCAATAAGACAGAAGGTAACGGTAGCTTCTTATGCCAATCCTTACAAGTCTAAGTTACCTTTCATAATTTTTGTTTTTCTCTCTTTTTTTTATTTTCTTTTGGAAGCTTTTTCTGTACAGTAATATGCTACCGGATCTCTGGACAAACTGTAAACTTTAACTTTATACAGTTATACATTCTGTGCTGGTGTCTGATCCTTTCCTTTATGCATCATTTTTTTTTTATGACTGTCGATTTTGCAATATTGGCATATGAAGCAACATTCACCCTCTTAGTGAAATAGACAATGACCATGACAGTGAATCGATGTCAACTTGAAGCATTTGACAAGATTGGCCCCATAATATCCATGCCCCACATATGAAAAGTTTGTGAAGAACTGGAGTAAGCCCTTGAATATTGTCTCCTTAGATACGGTATAATTCAAACCATCTCTTTCTCTGCAAATTGGTAGTGCCCAATCCTCATATTTAGGGCGCTTCTTATTAGCCCAAGCATGTCCTGATATGATCATGCAAAAAGTCTTTGAGTCTTTTTGAAAATAACTCAATAATGTCCGTATTATTTCTATGGTAAGATGAGCTTCGATCTTCACCCCTTTTCTAGGCCCACAATATCCAATATCCCTTTGTAGAGTAAGGTCTTTTTCATCTTGTCAAACCATTCTTAACAAGTCAGAAGAGATGTCGCTATCTCTGTCATCTTCAAAATCCTGAGATTCCCTAGACTCATATCTTGTTCAAAAAGGGAGTTAGTAACAACGTTGCTCATGACATTGATATCTGGATACCTAGGTACGAAGACAAACAAATCCAAAGAATAAATGATTCTAAGGATGATTATTGATATGGTCATAAATAAAGAATGAAAGAATAAAAACCAAAGAATGTACAGTTTAAAATAGAAAGAATAAAAGAATATGTGCTCAAACAGATGCATTTTAAAATTTTGAACATAAGCCTATTTCACAAAAGAATTCTTATTGTCTCTAGGCACAAGACAACAAGCCTGTTTTGAATATTACTTTAGATTAGCCCTAAAAGTACAAAGATTTCTTCCACAGTCTTATTATTCAAAACACTCCCAAGTACACAAGGGTTTGGAAACTTCGTTCTCTGATTCTCTTTTTGATTTCTTCAAGGAGCAGCAACTTTCTTGTCTCCTCCTTCAATCACTGCATTCACCTCATTAAAGTGATTAGGTTTTAATGGATCATCGAACTTCACCACTCCTATTTTAATAAACCTTTCAACCAACTTTTTAAACGTATTGCAGTTTTCGATTGAGTAGCCTTGTATTCCCGCGTGGTACTCACATTGGGCATTCTCGTTATACCATTTTGGGAAGGGAGGTTGCAACGGTCGTAGATAATATGGGGACACCATATTCGCGTTAAATAAACTTTGATATAGCTTCTTATACGTCATCGGGATTGGTGTAAACTGGATCTTTCCAGAATTTTGCTTTGGAGAAGCCTAATCGTTGGTAATTGCCGTCCTTGGTTGGTTCATTGTAATTGGCTCCGAGTGGTCCTTGTTATATATACCAGTTCTCTTTTCCTTCTTCCTCAAAGCCTTTGAGGTCCCTTTTCCTCTTTCTCTTATTTCTACTAGAGCAACCGGTTTGGCTTGATCATTATTCAGGTCAAAAACTGAAACCATTGGAAATTTCAACAAGGTCGAAGTATTCGTCTGTTCAATAATGACGGGTCCCCCATGCAGATACGTGTCTGGTTGAATCGGGATACCCATTAGAGAGTAAATGATGTCTTCCTCATCATCCTCACTATTGTCCACTGGGCTACTCCTTTTTTCAAGTCCTTTGGCTAGTAACAGAGTTAGCTGGCCTATCATATTCCTTTGGAATTCCCGCATTTCTTGTTGGATTTCGATCAATTGCCCCTGCATCTGTATTTGCATTTGCTCCATTCTTTCCAACCTTTGCTCCATGTTTTCCAAGTTAACTGAAATATTTTTACCTAATTAGGGTCTTTGTATATATGTCTAATGCTAATGATGCAATGTAATGCAAATGCATGAATGCAAAGAGGTATCGATTCTGATCAACTTCATTTTAGAAAACTTTATTAGAAAACAAATTCTTTTACATAAAACGGACTACTATATGCTTTCGCCCTAAATCCTAAAGTTCTGACTTTCCTACAAAGCCAACTCTTGACCACGATCTGACCATAGCTTATATTTCATGTTCAATGTATCAGCCCGTGAGGCCAAAATCTGAAGGTGATCAACTACCTTTCAATTATGAACTATCGCTTCACCTATGAGGTAATCTTGATTCTTAACTCGATCATAAGAATGATGAAGCTCTTCTTTCCAATGCTCCTCTCTTATTTCAAGAAGCTTAATCAGAAGTTCACAACTGGTAATACTGATTCTAACTCTTCGATCCTACCCTTCATTTCCTCAATCTTGTTTAGACTTGACTTCAATTCGATTGCAGAATTACAGTTTCGATGATAGTGAAGAGACTGTCCAAGTTTAGCATTGATCTTCAGAAAAGTATTGATCATTCACCCTAGCCAGCGACATTCTCAGAGAGATTCTTCTGCTTTCATGGCTCATAAAGATCAGACTTTTTCTAGACAAAGAAGGAACTGCGGATCTCAGAAAGTTTAAATTGTATCTGTTTAAACATTTTTCAACTCTAACCACAGGTGAAAGACGTCTATTCTGGTTTATCTCATTAAGTATATCAAATGAGGGATCACTATGAATTCCTTTCATTTCTCCGAATCAAATCCCTTGCAATGTTGTTCACTCAAGCTAGTAATCTTGTACTCTTGATTAGACGAACTAACTTTTAACCTCAGATTCTTCAGCACCTACTTTGCCTTGTTCCCATAAGGATCTTTAGCATTCTGATTTGCAAATCAACTTCCAAACCAAATTGAATTATCATGGTAGTTGATGCATTGATATTTAGTGAAATGCCTCCTTGAGTGGCTCTGAAACTTGTATGGAAACTCCTATAGCCAAAGGCACCTCCTTCGATGTCTATGAAGTTGTTCTGATTATCTTGAAAGATTGGAGAACAAGTAGGCATCCCTGTTCCGCAGCATGCTACTTTAAAATGATATTCAGCACCCTTAGTGCTTCTTGAAAGTTTTCAGTTTCCTGCCCGCGCCAAGCATTTTGAATTGCTTGTATAGGTATCTTCACAGTATACCTAATCTCAACCCTAAAAGTCTTTAGATGATACGGTCTTCTTAATCTCGTCCATTTGGGTTATCTTGACCATCAGGTCTTGCATTTCCATTGTTTCTGGTAGGTGCAACATCCTCAAGTGCAATAGTAAAATCAAGCTTGTTGTTTGGTAACAGACCCATAGTAGATAAACTTTTTCATCCTCATTTCCATCATTTTTTAGGTCTTATGCACTCTGTTGACCACTTTCTTTCCAATACCCTTACCATCTTTATATGAAAGAGAAATGTTGTAATGGTAGTAGTGTCCATCCTTACTCCCCACACTCACTTTGCGGTGACTGGTGAATATAATTACCTTCTTGCCCTTTAATTCCAACACTACGCCTTGCCATAAGGTGTCTTCTTCGTATCTAATTTTGGAATGACATCAGGAAGCACAGATGGTAGAAAACGCAGGGATTCCAGTGCTGCCCCATTTCCTTCTTGCTCTAACGAATCTATACCATTCTTTCTCTCACTGCTTTTGACTATATACGAACGATTGCATTGTCTTCCACTTTATCAAGGAACCCGTTCTCCATAACCAGCTTTCTAACTTAGAAACTGATCCTGAATCGACACCTCTTAATGTGTGAAATGATATGCCCAAAAGAATAAAACACAACAAGTTAGTATCATGGAATATAAAATAAGTAAAATAAACAAACACCTATCTGGGTAACCACTAAGGTTTGACGTAGTTCTTCCTAAGGTGGGCTCTTAGGGTTCACTATATGCGGTTTAGTTCTAAAGTTGAGGTACCCGAACCAGCAGATTCCTCGATCCTCACCCATTATAGGCTCATACGGACTGAGTTCGGTTCGAGGGAATACATTTCCCTATGGCCATGCGGAAGTGAAAACTTCACAAAGACATAGGCACAGATGTATTCCAGAAGCATACCACTAGCCCATGTGGAGGTGAAAACCTCACGAAGGCATAGCTTCTCGCTCCCACTTAAGGGTGTGACCACAACGGTCATGCGGTGCAATGCAAAGAGAAATATTTTAAAATCACATGCAATAAAAGGATCATATTTTTAAAAATCAAAATATTAAATTCGAACAAAAAGACATGAAATTATCAATTTTACGGCTTAACTCTCTTAGGTCCCCAGTGGATTCGCCAAGCTGTCGAAACCATTTTAAAATCTGTTTTAGAAAAATGGGGATCGACTTTAAAAACAAAAATAGGAGTCGCCACCAATCCTTTTTTACTTAGGTGTGATTGGATCACCTTATAAAACGTTTCATTTTAAAACATTTGATTTTGACCTACGAAAAGCGAGAAAACGGGTTCGGGAGCCGGTTACGTATGAGGAAGGGTTAGCACCCTCATAACGCCCAAAAATTGGTACCTAATCGATAAAATCATGTCCAAATGTTTGAAATTTAAAAGTATTCAAAAATATGATTTCTTTAAAAAACTTTGAGCACTTTAAGTTAAAATTTGAGATTTTCTTGTTCCAAAGGAATATCAACATCACATCTAACACGTTAGGACATGATATTTTAGAACCTTTGTAATCAAAATCATCTCACGATTTACAAATCTTGTCAAAAGGATATTTAGTTATTTAGCCAAATGGAAAATCGCACCCAACACGTTAAGGCACTATTTCCCAAATTTCTAAATACCAAAACATTGCCTTATTTTTAAAAACTTTTAAATAACATATTAATTTTGCAAAAATGTATTTTTTTTATTTTAAACAATAACTATGTGACAATATTGCTTTTATACACTATCGAACATAAATATTAAAAGCAATTAAGGTATACTAACATTTCATGTTTATAATAATGTAGAAAAAATGACTAATGAAAATAATTATATATATATACATAAAACAATAAAGTAAAAAGAAAATTATTAAATAGATATGAAAATTTTCATGCAATATTAATAAAAAAAATAAAAAAGATTACATATATACATGACATGAACAATGCAAACAATATCTAAATAAAAAGAATAGTATATAATGATTTTAAATAAATAAAATATAATATAAATAATATAAATGAAATATTTTTTTAACATAAATATATTTTATATAAAAATATGATATAATATAATACTATACAATGTATAAAATAATATAATAACTAATTTATGAAAATAATATATAATTAAAATAATATTAAACAAAACAAAAAGATGAAAAATATATAAACAATATAAATAAAATAGATTAGGTAATATAAATAAATTTTATAAAGAAATCAGGATCAAATAACAATAATAATAAATAAAAAGGGTTAAAATAGCAATTTAAAACAAATATAGAAGGGTTAAATTTAAATGCGCGTTAAATTACAGGGACTAATGTGGAAATTAAACCTTTTTACAAAACGGCGTCGTTCCGATTTCACCATTGAAACGGACCGGCGACTAAATGGAACCGAAACAAACTTTTGGCTAATTTAATTTAAAATAAACAAAAAAAAAGGCGAATTGGGCTGAATTAAAATTAATTAAATTGAGGAAGGACCGAAATTTCAAATATCCCATTTTCATAAAACGCGCGGATCCTGAGGGCCGGGTCGGGTCGACGCGCGGATCTTTGACCTCTAAAATGGCGCCGTTTCAAATTTTTTATAAAAATCAGTTTTAATAAAAAAAATCATTTCAACATCTGTTTTTTTAAAAAACTTAAGAAAACCCTGAAACTCTCTTGCCTCTGTCCCGAATGGGTCACTGGACCCCCGAATTTCTTCCTTCACGCGCAACACGCGCTACCACGGGCGGTGGCCAGAGGCCAAACTTCTGCCTTTTCAATGTCGACGAAAGGTAAGTCTCTTTTCTTTTTATACTTTTTAAATAGCAGTATATTTTAAAAAAAATAGTATATAGATCGAACAAAAAATAAAGAAAAATAATCAGAATAGAAAAGAAAATAAAAAAAACACATTTGCTATTAAAAACTTTTTGTACTTTTATATTTCAGTATATTTTGCTGCCTCTCTTAAAGATTCGTGTGTTCTCCTTTTTGTTTCTGATTTTGGGGTTTTATATTAGAAATGAAAAAAATAAAAAAGGAAATATATCTGCTGCTGCGATTTCTTTCTCTTTTTGCAGGTCAGAATCAGAGATCTCACGACGGAGATGGCGGCGTGATGATCGGGATCTCACTGGGGCGAGATTTACGGCACGACGATCTGGTTTCCTGATGAAGCGGCGCGACTGTTAGTGTTTGCTGGGGCATGCGGCGCCTAGGGTTTCCCAGAGGTTGTAAATGGACTGTAATAAACATTCTAGACATTTATTATTATTTTTTATTAAGCTCGGGCAAAATTAGGTACTTACAATTCCTATTAATGATAGTATTTTCTTAGAATATTTATATAAATTTTTAATAAATATATTTATTACATAATTTTTTTTATTCATATCTTAGACATTATTTAATAACTCATTGAAAAAAATCAAATCAATTGAGAATTAATATTTTCAGTGATTTTAATTTTTAAGCACATTTGATAATCCATAATAAAAAAGTGAATAATAGAATTCATTGAAGCTACTTATCACTTAATATAAAATTTTTTAATTTAATTTAATTTCTTTTAACATTATCCTTTAAATATTTCACGTGTAAATTTTTAAAAATTACGTTAATCAATCAATTTAATTATATCCAATACTTAATTTTTTTAAAAAATATATCAAACGAATTTTATAATTTAAATTTAATATTTAAAATTTCAACACTTAAACTATATTTGATAAACTGAAAAATTAAGTACTGAAGAAATAAGTGTGAAAAAAATAATTACTGAATAATTAAATGTCGAATTTAAGTTATAAAATCTGTTTGGTATATTTATTAAAATTTGTTTGGTATATTTATTAAAAACCTATGTACATAAAATTTGTTTGGTATAATTTAAATTTAATATTTAAATTTTCAACACTTAAGCTATGTTTGATAACCTGAAAATTTAAGTACCGAAGAAATAAGTGTGGAAAAAATAATTACTGAATAATTAAGTGTCGAATTTAAGTTATAAAATTTGTTTGGTACATTTTAGTATTTTATTAAAATATTTATATAAATTTTTAATAAATATATTTATTACATAGGTTTTTTTTGCCTTAATTTTTTTTAGCTAATTATTATCCAATAATCTTTTGAAGTTTTCGTCGCAAGCAATCGAAGTGCTTTAAGTTCTTTGATGACGGAATGTGCTAAATATAAAAAAAAAATAAGACTATTCTAATCTCTTGTTTTTTTCAATTTAATTGAACTTTGAAAATTCAATTTAAGATTCAATTTAAGTATGAGCTTCTCATTTTAATTCTTCTTTACTTTTTAAAATATCAATTTTAATCCTTCAAATTTTTTTGAAACTCTTAAAAATTTTCAAATTGTAAAATTGCTCACCATATCACTTTGTTTCCCCTATTGTGGTTAATTTTAAGATTTCATATTTTATATATCTTGGTAAAGTCAATTTTATTTCCAAGTTTTTATTGATGTATGTATATGATGTATATCGCTTTTTATGAATGGTACGATTAATATGTACAGTATAAATATAGTTTATTTATAACTGTCAATTTACAAAATGTATTTAATGCATTGAATTTATGTACGACATATAACTCTTATTTACGTAATGCATGATGATATATATATATATAGATATACGACAATTATTTATAATGGTAAGTTCTTTTAGATAATAAGCATGATAATTTTATGTATATTTTTGTATACATTTATGCATAACTCTGTGTATATTCTTATGTATTATTTTATAACATTATTTTATAACATTATTTGTATATCGTCATATGTATTTTTATATACATTTTTCATGTATATAATTATATATATTTTTCACTTATAAATTTGTGTATATAATTTCATTTGTAATTTGTGTATAATTTTTATCGAACATTATGAAAATTGATTAAAAACTGAAAGAAACTATTATTTGTATATATTTTTATGTATAATTTCATTTGTAATTTAAATTCTTTTCTATAAATTGTTCATATTATATGAAACAAACACTTAAAACCGTTTCTTTTTAAATTATGGATATTTTTCCTATACATCATGAACTATTGTTGCTTTAAATTATTATTTTTTATTCTTTTTCAAATTAACATTGTAGTTTATTTTTTATATAATTTCAAATTTGCTTATTACTTTAAAACTAAAAGAAACTATGATTATGTTTGAATGATGAATTTTTTTTATTAATATCATATTTGAATTACTAAAACAATTAATATATTTTAAATAATGATTATATGAAATATTAAAAAAATATTGATGTGTATGGTATTTGGAAAAAAATTTTATTATATTTAAATTGTTAATATATAATAATTAGAATAAAAAATAAAAAAATTGAATTACAGAAATTAAAAAGGAAGTAAGCATGACAGGGAATTGATTGAGGGCGTGCTCATCATTCACGGCTGATGAGGTGACCCAAATTTTATATATAATGTTTTGAGAAAGTAAAAACTAAGAAATTCAATCAATCCAATGAAGTGTAGGTAACCAAACAGAATAATCACGGCAGACCATTTGTTCATATGTCTAAGTCCAATTTGGCACTTCATTTTTATTTTACGCTCTTTGACTTTGAATTTCAATATTTCACATGCCCTTTTAATTTATTAAATATTATAACTAAAGAAAATCAGACGCTGGAAATGTTTATTTTGACCAATACAAACTAATTACTTTATTTTAATAAACTAGTGTAATTAAATCCCACGCTGCATTCCAAATATTTGATTCAGAAAAAGTCTAGATAAAATTATATAGGTAATGTGAGATTTATGACGAATAATGTCATTAGCAAAGCAAGAAGAGTATCTATCAACACCAAGATTAAGTACAAACCCAAAAGAAAAATAAAGTTCACTAAATCATCAATTATCAGAAAACACAAGCAAAACAAGTGCATCAGCCAACCAAAAACCAATGAAGAACCTAACAGCTGGTCCCCCCGACCCAAAGTCCACAGATTCAACAATGCAGCTTTATTTCTCCCCCTTTTTTAGGCAAAAATTCCATAGGAGCATCAGAGGCCACGGGCAAAGATGTCAACCTTACATCAAACTATTCGACTTCTTTGCATTGTGAGAAGTTTGATTTATATGTTCAATGAGCTCAACTGCTTGCCAATACATGCTATCTTAACATCAAGATGCCCGATTAATCTTGCCTGGCCAGTGGTTGTTGTACCCTGAGTTTAAATGAGAGGAATATTTGCTACTTGGTGTGACTTAGACTTAAATCCTCCATCTTCTTCATTGGAACTAGAACCTGATGCATCATGTTTTCCCTTGTTCCACTTGAATATTTTAAATCTAGTTCAAGTCTAGAGGTGTCATATTCATTTATGAGATATTTCTTTTGTTGTAGTAGGATTTCAAAGATCAATGAGGGAAATGATAGGATATTTTTTTTGGTCTTTGCATGCTCCACAGTCTCATCAAAGACTAGTTTCCCTTAATAAAATGTGATAAAGGAAGCTACCTTAGAGAGAAGTAAAATCGTCCTTTGGTTGACACACACGCTTTGTTTTGATGGTATCCAGTTTCTTGTTGTCATGGTTTGCAATGCTTCATAAGTGGGTTGCAACTTAGAAAGTCTTACGTCCTATCCTTCAGGCCATGTCTTTCTCAGACCTTTAGTCAATGTCTCAGCCTGATAATCATAATGAGTAAAGTCATCTTGGTCCTCCCCAGTATGCTTAAAAAATCTGTTGATGATAGCTGAGATAAATGTAAAGTAGTGTCTTTGTACATAAGCTTGCTTGAAGTGCCTGTGATTCTCATCATTGATGGACTTCTGTAAATTTGCATAGAATTCCATCATAACATTCTTCAAATAAGGCTTGACATCAGAAAGAAAATACATCAATTCATTCCCTTCCAAGAACACTTCAATTCCATGCTCAACGAAACATAATTCCTAAACGTTTCTTTCTTTTGTAAACCTTTTTTTTATGCCATTAACTACATTCTCTTTGCACAAGTTGTGTAGATAAACTTTAGCTTATTGGGTTTTGGTGCGGCAATATTAGCTTCCTCGACCATTTTGTAGACTTCTAATTTTGTCCAGACATTTTAATCTCGAGTTAATTGGGCTAATTTTAGAATTAAATTAAATTTTGATTTAGCTTTAAAATTAAAATTAAAAAAAAGTTAATTTTAAATTATGGATTAATTGAATTTCCTTCATAATTTGTAAGGGCTTGAATTGAAATTTTTTTTTTTTTGTCAAATTGACTTGAATATTCAATCATTCATTTTAAATTAGAATTCATTTGTTTTTGTTGTCAATTAATTTTAAGGTTAATTTTGATTTAAGTTGGTACGGGAGTAGTGAATATTTAAATATCCAGGGTCTTTGGCTGGAAAAAGTAAAGGAAAATAATAATTAGAAATTGATTTTTAAATAAAATCATATTTTCAAATATATTTTTTAAATTATTATTGTGGCCCAACATGTAAACCCATATTAAAAATCAAATCTGAGCTCGAGTCAAGGGTGGCTTAGTTTGTTTTTTTTTAATCCAAAATAAAGCATTTTCTAAAGTCCAAATTGAGTTCAAAGTTTAAGTGTGAATAAAGCTCAATATGTTTAGCCCAATATTATTTCAAAACAGAAAGAAAAATTGCTTCGCCAAATTGCATAACTGATTCCTTCCTCACTTGGTTGTTAAAAGAGAAAAGGAAGATGGTCATTACAAAGTTAGTTAGCCGAATGACAGTTATGGCCGTTACCCTCCTAAACTCATCGTTTTATTAAACTATGCTCACCGTTTCATTACCATAAACTACCCTCGAAACGCAATGTTCAATTAATTACATTTTTTGTTTTTTTATTTACAATTTTACCCTATAACAATTACCCTTGCTTCAAAATATCCTTGTCCTCAAGGATGAAAGGAGGGAATTTTGCTATGTAGCTGTTATAGTGGTTCCCAGGTGACATCTTTTTAACCATATTTGACTCATAAATATTAAATAATAATATTAATTTAAAAGTGTTAATTGATTAAAAAAATATAATTGAATGGCCTTAATAGATAAATAAACCATCCTTAAAATAGTGGGACAGTGGATGCTTTAATTTCTTTTAATTTTATAAGTTTTATAAGTTATTTATTATTAAAATAATGATTAAAGGTTATAATAATGTCAAAATAAGAAAACATAAGGTTTTCTTCTTCATTTTGGTTTGTTCACCACTGGATTCACCATTGGCAAGTTTCAAGCTTCGGTTCTTCTTTGGATGATGCATGGTAAGCCTTTTTTCATCAGTTTCTAATAAATTTTATATTTTTGAGATCGTTGCAATTAAGTTCAGCTAACTCGTACCTTCGATTTTGAAACCATTAAAGATTTTGAATGTTTCCATTGATGAACCTTGTGATTTCAGATGTTAAATGATGAATTGGAGATATTAGTTGTTATTTAAAAGTATTTTATTAAGTGATTTTTGATGAATTTATCGATTAGGGACTAAATTGTTAAAATAATAAAAGTACAAGGATTTGACGTGAAATCTTTATAAAGATGGGTTGTACTGTGAGCTATGAACATTCAGCTAAGCTCAAATTTGGGTAAAAATGGTTAATTTGCATGTTGTAGACTCAGGGACTACATTGAATAAAAGTAAAATATTGGGGGCAATTTTGTAAAAATTTCAAAATTTACTAAATTGCATTAAATGAAATGATTTTGTTTTCTAAATTAATGAATTGAATGAAATTATTAATTTAAATCAAGATCGAGTGGAAAATCGAGGAGAATGGAAAATTACTAAATAACCTCTGTACTTTGACATTTCTGCAATTTAGCCAGACAAGTTTGTACATTTTAGAATTTAACATCAATATGAATTATTGAGTAGATTAACATGGTACAACTTATATATTTATTTTTAATTGTTGATAATGAATGGTAATTTGAGATATAATATTGAATTTGATGCTCGGTTTGGATTGAATGCGGGATAGAGTACAATCATGATTTGATGTGTTTCGGGGGTTTAGAGTGGAGATGGTATTGGAGGGAGATATCTGTATATTATCTGAGTAAACCGAGGTTCATCATTTGTTGCGAACTCTCGTGTTGTACTCTCTGTCTGGTGTGTTTCGGTTGGATTAGCTTTTATGAGCTTTTGTCTGGTGTGTTTCGGTTGGATTAGCTCTTATGAGCTTCTGTCTGGTGTGTTTTTGTTGGATTAGCTCTTATGAGCTTCTGTCTGGTGTGTTCGATTGATCTGATGATGTACTCTTATCCGTAAGTTGTTAATCTGATTGTAAATCTCGGTAAGGTAATTTGTTTAATGATTTTGATGGAATTGTCTTATATTTGTGTTTGAATTGAATATTTCAATTCACTTGATGATATTATGGATGACAGGAATACATAAGGTAAATTTTATGTTTATATTTTGTACAATGCAAATGAGATAAGTAAGAAAAGGAAAGGAACGGTAAGTACTCAAATGACTTATATCATGAAAACTATGAAAAAGGAACGAAAAGAAAATGTTAATTGAAGGTATGTCTATGTTCATGAAATTGATTATTTCAAGTGAGGTCTTTCATGTTTAATGACTTATCTTATGTAATTCAAGTGGATTATGAGTTTATGCATTAACATGTATTGTTGATGATGCTTAGGCTTGTGCCAAGCTATTGGTTGGATTGTATTATCTTATCTTTAAGGATATGCATTGAAATGGTAAGTGACCAAATGGAAAGATGCTTATGTGCATGAAAGAGTGGTAAGAATCAATATATGTAATTTCTCATGAAATGGTTTAATGTGTAGCCGATTCTAAAAGAGTTATGCTTAAATGCACTAGTTTGTGGCTATGGTTAATGTTATGTTATGTCTTGTATGTTATGAAAATGGAATGGTAAGAATGTTAAATGAAATGGTTCATCGTTTTAAGGAAAGGTTGATAATTATGTAAGTCAACCTATGAGACTTTATTATGTTATGAATGAAAGGTGTATGTGATGTTTATAAATATGCTTAGATGTGAGTTGAATGGTATTCAGTAGGTTTATACCAAGTTTAAAGTATTAGTGTTAATCTATGTATTATAATATTGAAGTGATAAGTTATGTTTCATGTTCTACGAACTTACTAAGCATTCATTTCTTACATGGTATTTTTCTCTTACTTTACAGATTATCGGAAGCTCAATCAGGTTGGAAGCTAGTCGGAGATCCATCACACTATCCATCGATTTTATCGGTAGATTTTGATGCTTTGGTCATGCTTATAATGGCATGTATAGGTGGACTTATGTTTAATATTTAGTTAAGGATATTGGCATGTAATGTTGCTTTGAAATTATGAAACTTATGTTATTCTGATCCTTGATGGTTGGTGTGCTTTTGGCACTTTGATGCTAAATAGTTGGTGTTTATATGATCAAATTGATGCATGGTTTTATGGTCAAAGTGGTAAATGATGGCATAGCTGCAAAGTAATCATTTAGGGAATGTTTTGATATGGAATTTAGTCAAGTATGTTTGGTTGAATTATGACCATTTGTGTAACACCCCTAACTCGTATCCGTCACCGAAACAGGGTTACGGAGCGCTACCAAAATTTTTTTAGGATATTTTCAGATAAATCATGTTACTCTATTTATTTACTGAGATCATTCAAAACGTCTCTTAATTGGACCCTCGAGGCCCAATATGAGCATTAGAATTGAGTCGGGACTTAATCAGGAACTCTAAGAATTTTTCGTGAAATTTCAAAAATTTTCCAAGTTGCAAGGCTCACACGCCCATATGGTCCGAGGGACACGTCCGTGTGACCTTGGGACACGCCCGTGCTATAGGTCGTGCTCAACCCCGTGTAACTCTCTGACTTGTGCACATGGGCATTCCTGTAACACCCCTTACCCGTATTCGACACCTGATCCAGGTACAAGGCATTACCGTACTTAACTTGCCCAATCATACTATATCAATCCTTAAGAACTTCATTTCAAAATAAAACTTTTCATTCGAGACCACAATGTCCTTATTATGGGTTTACGAGACCCTAAACTTCCAACTACAATGATTCGGGACCAAACTGGAAACTTTTGAACACTTGGAAAAAATTTGACTCAAAATAGGGCCATACGCCCGTGTGAAGGAAGGAACACACCCGTGTGGCATATCACAAGCCCGTGTTCCACACACGTGTGGAATTATTTTTCAATTCAAACCTACAGGGGTTTTCACATGCCCGTGTCCATAGCCCGTGTCCCTCACACGGCCAGGACACGCCCGTGTCTTCACTTGTGTGTGAAAACCTTGACATTTTGTTTATGACATCATCATCTCAATAAGGTCACATGGCCAAGGCACACACTCATGTCCTTAGACCGTGTGTCGAATTAAATTCCTAATTTCAAGTGCAGACTTCACACGGCCCGGGCACATGCCCGTGTCTTTGGCAGTGTCTCCTACACGGTCGAGACACATGGCTGTGTCTCAGCTCGTGTGTTTACCACTAGGTATTCTGTCTTGTCAACCTAGCATGCATGGGGACACACAGCCTCTCAACACGCCCACGGGGCTGACTGTGTGTCACACACGGCCTAGACACGCCCGTGTATCTACCCGTGTGGACAATTGTAAGGCTACCTACCAAGCCAAATGCCACCCTATAAAGCAACCATACTTATATCCATTCAATTCAACATACATCATGACCATAAGTGAAACACCCAACACCCGGCCCACGAGCCTGAACCGGATCTGGTATGTTCCTTAAGAAAAACGGTTTTGAAATTCTTGGTTACTTAGAGAAAGTTTGTGTAATTTTGAGAAAAATATTGGTTTGGGTTGGGCTTAGATTGAAAGCCCACTTGCCTTACTAAAAAAAATATTTACTTAAGCTTAAATATAAAATAGTTCATAGCATAGTAGTTAAAGAAAATAAAAGTAACTAAATAAAACTATGGCCTTTTCGGCCTTATTACATCAATAATTCCCAAACTTAAAAAAAAACTTAAAATACTTAATAGAAATAAAGTCCTAAATTTAAAAATCCTTTCTTCCTGTGCATGGCCACCTTTAGCTCATGCCGACCCGGTCCATTATTGCTCATTAACTGAAAAATAGTCCCACAAAGGGGTGAGTCAACAGACTCAATGTGTACACAAACTAACAATCAACAAATTCAGGCATACATGTTCATATCGAAGACATATTCATATAAAAAAAATGATCCAACCCAAACCCAAGCCTAGTTATCCACCCGCTACACAACACCCGTACCTGCCAGTCACACCGTGGGGACTACTAAGTCAACCCTCCTTCCGCTACACACCATCGAAAGCGCAATACGCAATGACGCGTGCTCATCGCCCATATAATTTTGTGTCATTAGACACCATATTCAAATAATGTAACCGAAGTTACCAAATTCAGATAATGTAACCGAAGTTACCATATTCAGATAATGTGACCGTAGTCACCATATTCAGAAAGTGAGACAGAAGTCGTCACCTTCACTTCCCCTTTCACAGTATCCCGAATGCCCCAAATATTTTATAACATATATAACATAATTATTTTCTCATTCATGTCACTATGCACATGTTCAAAATATATCATATTCATAATCCTATCAGGAGTAGGAAACGTACCTGGGTACTCTTTACCACATTTGTGGTACTTAGCCACATTCACATTCTTATACATATTCATATATTAAAATAATTATTGCCATAATATATTGAAAGTTAGTGTGAGTACACACCTGATTTGCTTAATAGGTTCCTTGATATCCCGAAGAAATTGATCTGTTGCTTTAGATCTCAATCCCTATATTCGGCCAAATTATTTAAACACATAAATAAACCTTTTTGACATTAAAACCAAATCCTAGTAGGATTTGTATTTCTAAAGAATAAACCTTGGCCGATTGGATCTATGGACTTACCTTAAAATTTCCAAACCCGAATGTAATCCTTGCCTTGTATGTCTGTTTAAATTCCTATAGTTTCATGTTAGACTTAAATCTTACATATAATCCATAACTTTGACCAAATATGTGTAGATCTTACCTTAGATTCTTGAATCCCAATGATCTCTTCCTTGTAGTTGATAGCACTAGAAATCCCGAAACACTCCTTATAGTTTCAGCCACAAAAATAATAACATTAGCCTCTATGTTTGACTTAAAGACGAGAATAATCGATAACCATAAGATTCTTACCTTTGAATTCGGATGATCTTTCCCCGACACTGCTCGAGAGATTCGGCTTGGCGAAATTTCTGGCTTTTGATGCTATGAAGAATTCGGCTAGGTTGGATTGTGTTTTTGGTTTTGAAAAGAAGAAAAGAAAAAGAGAGAGGAGGCTAGGGAATTGGCTAGACAAAAGAAAAGAGAAGAGAACCCTAAAAATTTCGGCAGAGAGATGAGGAGGAAGCAAAATTGATGAGTAGCCCTCCCGCCTTCCTTTTATAGTAAATGAAACTATCAACTAGGAGTCCCTTACTTGGCCACCACTCCTCTATCTGATAGCTTTATCTTTTATTTATCATAAATAAAAGAGTTTAATCCATTATTTAACTCCTCTGAATAATCCTAAAAAAATCCTCTATTATCTTCATAAATTGCCGAATTTTAAAGGGATTTAAACTCCCTTTTTTCTAGAAGCCTTGCCATCCACTCTTAGCCTTCTCGGAAGCAAAAATAAAACTTCATTTATTTGCTTCCCTTGTGACTCGAACCTGTGCCCATGCCTTTTGCACTTGGCGCCATTTCCATAGGCCCTAAGTGGCACCTTCAGCCACTTTTCCAAGCCCATTTGTGTGTCAAATTTCACTAACTTTTTCTTTTAGGGCCTCCTTGCCTAATTTCCTATTTTAAACTTTAAAATTTGACATTCGTGATCATTTCTAAGTTTCCTAAAATTTCGATCGCTCTGCTCACATTTGCTATTTTCTTACATTTCCAAGTTTCCTAAAATGTATACTTTCCATTTTGGATCATTTCCATTTTCATTTCTTAGTTTCCAAAAATGTGTACTTTCCATTTTTGAACCATTTCTTACATTTCTGGTTTCCTAAAATGTTCATGTCCTAATGCATTTTGTGTTTCCAAAAATGTTCAGTTTCCAAAAATGTTCATTTCATTTCCATGCATTTTCATACATTTCGAGTTTCCAAAATATCAAAAATTTATTCATAATGCTTAAGACTTGTCATTTCATACAATTAAACCGAAAATGCATAGGCCCTTTCCGGGATGTTACGCTTCTACCCCCTTAAACAAAATTTCGTCCTCAAAATTTCCTAACTAAACAATTGAGGGTATTCTATTCGTCGCATTGTCTCTTCCGACTCCCGAAGCTTCTTCCGATCTATGGTTGCGCCATAACACCTTGACTAGAGGTACTGACTTCCTCCGTAGTACTTTCACATCACATTCCAAGATTCGAATTGGCTCTTCCTCATAGGATAGATCTGGCCTTAGCTCCACTTCTTCAACAGGTACCACATGAGACGGATCCGATCGATAGCGACGTAGCATGGATACATGGAATACGTCATGCATTTGCTGCAATTCTGGTGGCAACTCAACTTGGTATGCCACTGGTCCAACTCGCTTTAGGACTCGATAGGGCCCTATAAACCTTGGGCTTAACTTCCCTTTGCGACCGAATCTCATTACCTTCTTCCAAGGTGAGACTTTCAGAAACACTTGGTCTCCCACTTCAAACTCAATTTCCTTCCGCTTAAGGTCTGCATACGACTTCTGCCTATCAGAGGCTTCCTTCAGCCTTGCTCGGATTATCTCAATCTTCTTCTCAGTTTCTGCCACTAACTCCGGACCCAAAACACTATGTTCTCCTAACTCGGTCCAATAAGTAGGAGTTCTACACTTCCGACCATACAATGCTTCATATGGTGCCATCCGAATGCTAGCCTGATAGCTGTTGTTGTAGGCGAACTCAGCTAAAGACACATAATCCTCCCAACTTCCTCGAAAATCCATAACACAACCCCTTAACATATCCTCCAACACTTGTATAACCCGCTTGCATCGCCTGGCGTCGATTGTGGATGAAAAGCCGTCGTGAAGTCCAACTTAGTGCCTAACGCTTGATGAAGTGCCTTCCAAAACCGAGACGTAAACCTTGGGTCTCGATCGGAGATGATTGATACTGGTACCCCATGTAACCTTACGATCTCCGCCACATACAACTTTGCTAATTTCTGGAGAGAATAGTCAACCTTCACCGGAATAAAGTGCGCGGACTTGGTCAAACGGTCCACTATCACCCATACCGAGTCCTTCTTAGTAGGCGTAAGGGGAAGCCCACTAACGAAGTCCATGGTAATTCTTTCCCACTTCCATTGGGGAATCTCAATTGGTTGAAGTAATCCCGATGGAACTTGGTGTTCAGCCTTAACTTATGCGACACGCCGACATTTTCCCACGAATTGGGCCACTTCCCGCTAAGATCGGACTCACCAAAATTGTTCCCTTAGATCTCTATACAACTTGATGCCTCCGGGATGCATAGCATAAGGGCTACCATGCGCTTCCTGAAGAATCCTTTGTCTCAACTCCTTATCCTTCGGCATACAGACGTTTCCCTTGTAGCACAATACTTCTTCATCATTGACGCCATAGTCCTTTAATCCTCTTTGCTGTACTTGTTGTAACTTAGTACTTAAGTCCTTATCAGCCAACTGTCCCTCTTTCACCTCCTTTAGCCATGTGGGCTTGACTTGTAACTCGCCAACAAAGCTTCCATCATCATACAGACTTAAATGAGCGAACAAAGCCCTTAAATCTGACACAACCTTCCTACTCAGGGCATCGGCTACCACATTCGCCTTGCCCGGATGATATTCTATCGAACAATCGTAATCCTTCAACAACTCCACCCACCTTCGTTGCCTCAAGTTCAAATCCTTCTGAGTCAACAAGTACTTAAGGCTCTTGTGGTCTGTGGTAGATAATCGACCTTTCTCCATAAAGGTAGTGCCTCCAAACCTTGAGGGCGAAACCATCGCCGCTAGTTCCAAGTCATGGGTTGGATAATTAACCTCATGAGGCCTTAACTACCGAGACGCTGTAGGTTTAACCACTTTTCCATTTTGCATTAGCACACGGCCCTAATCCCGTATGCGAAGCGTCACAAGACACCACAAAATCCTTGCTCGCCTCCGGTGAATTAACACCGAGCTTCCACAAGACCTTCTTAAGCTTTTCAAAGCTCTCTTGTTGCTTATCCGTCCATACACAGTGGTACTTCCTTCCTTAGCAACTTTGTCAAAGCGCGGCTATTGACGAGAATCCTTCCACGAACCTTCTTTAATAGCCCGCCAATCCTAAGAAACTTCTTGATTTCAAAGAATGCACCTAGGTGGTTTCCAATCCAACACTCGCTTCGATCTTCCTAGGATCCACTCTTATTCCTTCTGCGGATACCACATGACCTAAGAATGCCATCTCTTAAGCCAAAATTCACACTTATTTGAATTTGGCATAGAGCTTCTTTCTCTTAACACCCCAACACATCTCGGAGATGCTCATCATGCTCCTCCTCCGACTTCGAGAGTACACCAAAATATCGTCGATGAACACAACGACGAACTTATCCAGGTAGGGTTGGAAAACTCGATTCATCATGTCCATGAACGTGGCTGGAGTGTTCGTCATCCCAAACGGCATCACTACAAATTCAAAATGACCGTATCTTGTCCTAAAAGTGGTCTTATGAATGTCAGCCTCCTTCACCTTCAACTGGTGATATCCCGACCTTAGGTCTATCTTCGAGAACACAAACTGCCCTTTCGGCTTGGCCGAACAAGTCGTCTATCCTTGGCAAAGGATACTTGTTCTTGATGGTCAGTTTGTTCAACTTACGATAATCTATGCACATACGCATAGTTCCGTCCTTCTTCTTCACAAACAAGACTGGTGCTCCCCACGGAGACACACTGGGTTGGATGAACCCACGATCCAACAGTTCTTGGATTTGAGCCTTGAGCTCCACTAACTCCTTTGGCGCCATTCGGTATGGAGTGATTGACACAGGAGCTGTTCCCGGTAGCAAGTCTATTCCAAATTCCACCTCTCTATCTGGGGGTATTCCTGGTAATTCATCTGGGAATACATCTACGAAATCCCTTACCGTCCTAACTCCATGGACACCTTCATCTTTACCTCCCAACGCACTTACGAAGGCTAAGAACGCCTCGCACCCCTTCCTAACCATTTTCTCAGCCTTCAGCGCCGAAACTACGTTAGATAAGTAGTTCCTCCTTTCTCCGATCATCACTACTACCTCATCCTCGGGGGTTCTTAGTTCCATACGTTTAGCCGCACAATCCAACACGGCTCGATGTTCTACTAGCCAATCCATTCCAAGTATAAGCTCAAACTCTCCGAAAGGTAACTCCATTAAGTCAGCCCGAAAGTTCACTCCCTGAATCTCTAGGGGTACATTCCGAAAGATCTTATCTTTCATCACAGCTTGGCCTAATGGGCTTACTATAGTCATCTACCTATCAGAGAGTTCTGAGTCTAGGCCTAGTGTTTCCACTACACTACATGCAACATAGGAATGGGTCGAGCCCACATCAATCAGAGCAAAATAGGGTTTGTCAAAAATAAAGAACGTCATCTGCTATTACATCCGGTCGCGCCACCATTCTCTCCTTCGGTGAACCGCATAAACCAAACCCGGTTGCCTTGCCTTGCATTAGCGACAGACTCCTACCGTGCTCCACGGCCTCGCCAAAGCACCATTATCTCTGTTGGTCGAACCACACGACCCGTTGAGGTCGTTGTCCGCTACCTACCACTGACTAACATCTCGAGTGCGGCCGGCTCTCTTCTCGGTTGCTTAGGACAATCCTAAGCATATGGTCCTTAGACCCACACTTGAAACATCCTCCCGTCTTTCTCCAACATTCTCCCAACTGCCTCTTTCCACAATGCTCACAAGGGCGACATCACAAACCATACCAAACTGTTGATTCCGTGGCCCGTCAACTCTAGGCCTCTTATGACCCTTTTTCGAGATGGCCCAAAACCTCTTTTGGGCTTATTCCTATCCACACCGCTTGGTAGCATCCTTGATTCCTCGGCCAGCTTGGCTTTTTCTACCAAAGTGAAAAATTCCCGCTCCCGATGCGGTGCTATCAACGATCTGTGTCGTCTCTCTCACCGTCCTCAAAACGGACACGCTGCTCATGTTCATCGCCACTACACCTCGAGCATAACGGCTCAACCTCGTGAATTCCGCTTCATATTCTCGCATGACTGGACTTACTCCTTGCACCAACCCGGAAAAGCCTTTCTTTGTTCATCCGTATACCTAGTTCCCACATATTTCTTTTTGGTACGCTTTAACGACTCCTAGGTCGATCTCACCGTGGCACCATCTCGCATAGCTTAACCACCATTGATACGCTTCATCGCGAATAACAGCACCACCATTCCTTTCAACTTCTCCTCGGGGTCAAGTCGAGCTCATCCATGATGCGCTCCGTCGCCGCCAACCAAGATTTCGGTGAACCGGGTGCCACTCGACACTCCATCGAAACATCTCGGCCCATTAGCTTGGAGCCGCTCCGGCATAGATTTTTGGGTTCTCGAATTTCCACCCGCACCAGACCACCAATTCCAAAACTCGCAGAAGACACCGCGACACGCCAGCTTCCTCGGCTCGAGCTTGTCGTCAAAGACCCACACAAGGGGTGGTGGTGGGCGGTGGTATCTCGTTGTCGTAACCTTGACCTGATCTAACGGTTCCGACCACATCATCCTTCCTCTATCGCGGCCCACGGCGACCACGCCCCTCTAGAGCTCATTTTCTATCATCGAGATCCGATTAAAAAGTTTTATGAATTAGTATTCTTGTTTCACTTATTACCCGCGAAGATGTTTTATGAAAAGAATTTAAGAGTGGTTCTTTCAGTATTCATACAAGCACACGATCTTTTATTCATTCATCCATCCATCAAACAATTATGAACTTTCGTTCATTCAGAGAAACGTTGTAATTTTCATCGTTGTTGTTTTTCCACTACCTAGGGGTATTTTCGTAATTTTGTCCTACAGGGGCATTTTCATAATTTTACAAAACAAAAAGTTCCTCGGTGATTTTGTCAAAAGTATTTTGGTAATTTTAAAGTCCCGGTGTACATTTGGAAAAATTTTGAAATCCAGGGGTATTTCGGTAATTTCTCACAAATTGTGGTACATTTGTAAAATTTTTAGCAAATCGGGGATAATTCAAAAGTTGTGAAACTTTGAGTATTCTTTTTGAAAGTTTCCCTTTTCAAATGGTGGTGTTGCAAAAATTTCGAAAATTAGGGTCATTTTGGTAATTTTGAAAGTTAGGGGCAATTTTGTAATTTTTCAAAATCAAGGTATTTTTGGTGATTTGCAAATTAGGGTTTGTGAACATTTATAAAATAATGAAGTTTTGGCAAAAACCGTTGAAAAGTTTGATATTTTGTGAATCAAGGGCATTTTGGTAATTTTATCACTAGGGGTATTTTTGTAATTTTTGAAAATCAGAAATTTTTCGGAAAAATCTTGTAAAGATGGTTTTCACAAACTCAAAAGAAAGTTTTAGAACTAGGGTTTGTTGTTTCGTTCTTTTTTTTTTTTTTTAAAACATGGCTAGTTCCCTTTCGGGTTTTAGTCATTATGTTTAGCCTATGTCCGAGCCCTTTTTGGTCAGGGTGAACCAAAGCTACGCACCAGACAGGATTCAAGTGAAGAGGAGGTGAGTCACATGGACTACTTAAATACCAAGCTCTCACTGAAACCATTCCTAGACATGCGCACAGAGGTTGCCACACCACTGAGCCCTCTGAGTTAGGGTGAACCGAAGCTACGCACCAGGTAGGATTCCTGCGAAGAGGAGGTGAGTCACTAGGACTACTTAAATACCAGGATCTTCCGGATCCAATCCTAGACATGCACACAGGGGTTACCACACCCCAGCTCAGTGACTTAGCCATAGGTTTGTTAGGTGTATTAAGTCTTATGTGTTTTGTGTTTGAGTAGTCTAATCCTAGGATTCAAGTTCCTATCATACTATTCTACGTTCCATGCTTTTTCTACCCTTCTAATGTTCATAACATAATTCACATAATCACCCAAATAGTTAGGGGTACTTACCTGGTGGACTGCGGGTCGGAGGCTTAGGTGCCATGCCAGAACACCTGCTTTATTTCAAAGAAAAACATTGGGCTCGAATTAAAAACGTTTTGGGCCTTAGCCCACAGGCCGAGAGTTGAAAACTAGGCTCTGATACCAAACTGAAACACCCCACACCCGGCCCACGAGCCTGAACCGGATCTGGTATGTTCCTTAAGAAAAACGATTTTGAAATTCTTGGTTACTTAGAGAAGTTTGTGTAATTTTGAGAAAAATATTGGTTTGGGTTGGGCTTAGATTGAAAGCCCACTTGCCTTACTAAAAAAAAATATTTACTTAAGCTTAAATATAAAATAGTTCATAGCATAGTAGTTAAAGAAAATAAAAGTAACTAAATAAAACTGTGGCCTTTTCGGCCTTATTACATTAATAATTCCCAAACTTAAAAAAAAAACTTAAAATACTTAATAGAAATAAAGTCCTAAATTTAAAAATCCTTTCTTGTTGTGCATGGCCACCTTTAGCTCCTGCCGACCCGGTCTATTATTGCTCATTACCTGAAAAATAGTCCCACAAAGGAGTAAGTCAACAGACTCAATGTGCACACAAACTAACAATCAACAAATTCAGGCATACATGTTCATATCGAAGACATATTCATATAAAAAAAATGATCCAACCCAAACCCAAGCCTAGTTATCCATCCGCTACACACCACCCGTACCTGCCAGTCACACCGTGGGGACTACTAAGTCAACCCTCCTTCCGCTACACACCATCGAAGGCAGTCGCTGCAGTCGACGTGCTCATCGCCCATATAATTTTGTGTCATTAGACACCATATTCAAATAATGTAACCGAAGTTACCAAATTCAGATAATGTAACCGAAGTTACCATATTCAGATAATGTGACCGTAGTCACCATATTCAGATAGTGAGACAGAAGTCGTCACCTTCACTTCCCCTTTCACAGTATCCCGAATGCCCCAAATATTTTATAACATATATAACATATTTATTTTCTCATTCATGTCACTATGCACATGTTCAAAATATATCATATTCATAATCCTATCAGGAGTAAGAAACGTACCTGGGTACTCTTTACCACATTTGTGGTACTTAGCCACATTCACATTCTTATACATATTCATATATTAAAATAATTATTGCCATAATATATTGAAAGTTAGTGTGAGTACACACACGATTTGCTTAATAGGTTCCCTTGATATCCGAAGAAATCGATCTGTTGCTTTAGATCTCAATCCCTATATTCGCCAAATTATTTAAACACATAAATAAACCTTTTTGACCTTAAAACCAAATCCTAGTAGGATTTGTATTTCTAAAGAATAAACCTTGGCCGATTGGATCTATGGACTTACCTTAAAATTTCCAAATCCCGAATGTAATCCTTGCCTTGTATGTCCTGTCGAAATTCCTATAGTTTCATGTTAGACTTAAATCTCACATATAATCCATAACTTTGACCAAATATGTGTAGATCTTACCTTAGATTCTTGAATCTCGAATGATCTCTTCCTTGTAGTTGATAGCACTAGAAATCCCGAAACACTCCTTATAGTTTTAGCCACAAAAATAATAACATTAGCCTCTATGTTTGACTTAAAGACGAGAATAATCGATAACCATAAGATTCTTACCTTTTGAATTCGACGGATCTTTCCCGACAACTCGCTTGAGAGATTCGGCTTTAAGCGTAATTTCTGCTTTTGATGCTATGAAGAATTCAAACTAGGTTGGATTGTGTTTTTGGTTTTGAAAAAGAAGAAAAGAAAAAGAGAGAGGAGGCTGGGAATACGGCTAGACAAAAGAAAAGAGAAGAGAACCCTAAAAATTTAGCAGAACCGAGGAGGAAGCAAAAAATTGATGAGTAGCCCTCCCGCCTTCCTTTTATAGTGAAATTATCAGCTAGGAGTCCCTTACTTGGCCACCACTCCTCTATCTGATAGCTTTATCTTTTATTTATCATAAATAATAGAGTTTAATCCATTATTTAACTCCTCCGAATAATCCTAAAAAAATCCTCTATTATCTTCATAAATTGCCGAATTTTAAAGGATTTAAACTCCTTTTTTTCTAGAAGCCTTGCCGTCCACTCTTAGCCTTCTGGAAGCAAAAATAAAACTTCATTTATTTGCTTCCCTTGTGACTCGAACCCAGGCCCATGCCTTTTGCACATGGCGACATTTCCATAGGCCCTAAGTGGCACATTCAGGCCACTTTTCCAAGCCTGTTTGTGTGTCAAATTTCACCAACTTTTTCTTTTAGGGCCTCCTTGCCCTAATTTCCTATTTTAAACTTTAAAATTTGACATTTCTGCATCATTTCTAAGTTTCCTAAAATTTTCGATCGGCTCTGTTTACTTGCCATTTTCTTACATTTCTAAGTTTCCTAAAATGTATACTTTCCATTTTTGGATCATTTCCATTTTCATTTCTTAGTTTCCAAAAATGTGAACTTTCCATTTTTGAACCATTTCCTTACATTTCTGGGTTTCCTAAAATGTTCATGTCCTAATGCATTTCCAGGTTTCCAAAAATGTTCAGGTTTCCAAAAATGTTCATTTCCATTTCCATGCATTTTCATACATTTCTGAGTTTCCAAAAATATCAAAAATTTATTCATAATGCTTAAGACTTGTCATTTCATACAATTAAATCGAAAATACATAGGCCCTTTCCAGGATGTTACAATAAGACACTTTTAGGAACTTAAAATCAAGACATCCATACAAGCATGCCCTTCATAAATTTCATCATCATTGAATATATGAACTTGCCAAGTATTGGCCAATTTCCAAAGTCCATTTACAAAATGAATTGAACAACATTAATAGCCAACATTTTGGCTAACAAATATGACATAACAAAATGACCAAGTCATATACATGTCATACTCAAAATAAATCTAAGTTTTCTATACCAAGGAGAAGTTGATAATGTGGTTCCGAACTCCGACGTCCTACGATCCCCGAGTTAGCTTGGCAATACTACAAGGATAATGGAAATGAGAGGGGTAAGCATAAAGCTTAGTAAGTTTGCATGAATTAAATAGCAACATAAGGGCTCATAATTCCATCCATCCATTACATTGAATAAAATCACAAAATCTCAATCAAATTGCCATAACTTACTCATGCTTACTCTTACCAATTACACGTCGTGTCATATATCGTAAACATTTCTCGTGAATTACTCACATGCACCTGTATCACTTCATCACATAGCTTTAGCAGTTATTTCATCTCTATTACAACTTAACTATCTATCTCAATGACTCATTTGAATTACCCGAGGATACACAATCAGCATCATACACACAAACACGACGCCAATGCCATATCCCAGATATGGTCTTACATGGGGTCACATCTTAATGCGGACGCCATATCCCAGAGATGGTCTTATACGGGATCTCATATCAATGTCGATGCCATATCCCGGATGTGGTCTTATACAATTTCCATATTCGATGCCAATGCCATATCCCAGATATGGTCTTATATGGGATCTTACCAATCTCGTGTCTCGATGATGATATCCTTTCACTTCTTAAAGACCAACTGGGACTTCAATGTCATAAATTTTCATCATTTTCTCATTCATAGAAATAATATTCATCACCACTGATATCAAACATTTTAAGACTTAATAACATGATGTTGAATTTATTACACACAAACTTACCTCGATTTCAAAATAAGCCAATTTGTCGATCTAGTCCGATACCTTGCCTTTTCCTTGGTCAAGGTTAATTCCTCTTTCTTCTTGATCTATAATAGCAAATTAGCTCATTTAATTATCACACTAATTAATACATTTCAATAATCATACTTTGGCAAAATTACCCTTTTGCCCTTATACTTTGGCAAAATTATGATTTTGCCCCTAGGCTCGTAAATAAATTCTAATCAAATTTCTTGATTTAGCGAGCCTAGGTGAACATTTATTTCTCTTATAGCAACTCTTAATACTCATTATTTCACACATTTAACACCTATTTTATAACCTTTGCAAAGGGATCCTCTTAGGTGTTTTCATGGAAACACCTTTCACAAAAGTTATTTATTAAACAATTAAGACTCATTTTCTTCCATAAAAATGCAGCAAACAACATAAATTCTCTCATGGAAAACTCTAAACTTTCAACCATTTTGCAAAATAGTCCCCTCTTTTGCTAGCTTAAGCTTTAGCGGTTCCAAAAGTATAAATATTATCAAGAAATGATCATCAAAACACTTACTTTCAAAGGTGAGAAGTTGCTGAAAATTTTGAGTTCTCAAACCCCTATTTTGCTTGTATTTTTCGGTGGAGAAGATGGAGAGAAAAGATGATATCTTATCTTTCTTTATTTTTCTCTTATTTTATTCACTAATCACCTAACACCACCAAAAAGTTGACTAAATTAATCCTCTTGTCCCCCCATGGCCGGCTATGACCTTTAGAAAGGCCTAATTTCACATTAAGGGCCTCCAATTAAAATTCTATAGCTAATTGGTACCTCTAGCTTGTAAATTAAGACTTTCACACTTAATGCGATTTAGTCCTTTTTCGCAATTAAGCATGCAATCGATAAAATTAAAGCACCAAAATTTTCATGCACCCATATAATCATGCTGTAACTCGTAAAATAACATTAAAATAATTTTCTCTGACCTTGGATTAGTGGTTCCAAAACAACTGTTTTGACTAGCCCCTAAATCGGGCTATTACAATTCTCTCCCTTAAAGATTTTTGTCCCTAAAAATCTTACCAGTGAAAAGGTTGGGATATTGGTTTCTTATAGTCTCTTCGGGCTCCCATGTAGCCTCTTCCACCCCATGTCTTTGCCAAAGCACTTTCACAAGGGCTATACTTTTGTTTCTCAACTGTTTGACCTATCGTGCCAAAATCTTAACCGATTTTTCGCCATAAGTCATGTCCAGTCAAATCTCTACATCTGACGGTACAATCACATGCGAAGGGTCTGATCAGTAGCGACGCAACATAGACACATGGAAAACATCATGAATCTTTTCCAATTCCAGTGGCAAAGCCAAACGATAAGCTACCGGCCCTATCCTCTCGGTAATCTTATATGGTCCGATAAAGCATGAATTCAATTTGCCTTTCTGACCAAATCTAAGGACTTTTCTCCATGGTGATACTTTCAGAAACACTTTATCACCTATTTGAAACTCAATCTCTTTTCGTTTTAAATCTGAATAGGACTTTTGTCTATCTGAAGCAGATTTCAGACATTCAAGTATCACTTTTACCTTCTCTTCGGTTTCTCTAACTAAATCGACCCCGTGAATCTGATTCTCTCTGAGTTTGGTCCAATATAGGGGCGTTCGGCATTTACACCCATACAATGCCTCATAAGGCGCCATCTTCAATCTCGACTGAAAGCTATTATTGTAGGCAAATTCCATCAATGGTAAGTATTTCTCCCAATTACATTGGACTCCCAAAACACAACATCGAAGCATGTCCTCAAGTATCTATATTACTCTTTCCGATTGTTCTTTGATTTGTGGATGGAAAGCTGTACTAAAGCTCAATTTTGTACCTAAAGCCTCTTGCAACTTTTTTCTAAAACCGTGATGTAAATCTCTGTAACACCCCAAACCCGGCCCAAAAGTTAGGCCCGAATCCAGCATGTCACAATTGAAATGTTTTTGCTAAAACTTTGTTTCCATTGAAAATCGTTCTAAAGAAAAGTTAAGTAAAATTCAGTTTGCTTTCAAAACGAGGTGTATAAAAAAAACCCAGTTTCTTGTTACTAAAAAAAATTTCCTTTGACAGCGGAAGCTCGTTCTTAAAACACAATCATTTTCAAAAACTTGAAATATGCTTAAAAGAAATAAATCCAGGTTCCGTTTCAAAATTTCAATGCATAGTGGAAGTAATGGAATAATAACTAGAGGGAAAGCCTTATTACAATCCAAAATAAAATAACTTAAAATCTAGAATTTAGATATTAAGAAAAACAGGTCCAATCGTCTTGCTAGTTGGCCCTCTGAGTTCCTCTATCCGTCGAACCGCCTACTGAGGATCACCTGAGAAAAATAAAAGAGGGAGTGAGTTTTCGAAAACTCAGTGTGTACGACCCTCGTCAAACAAATAGCATACATATCATAATAATAACATAATAGTATCATACATGCAATGCTGTGCAAACCCTCCCCAAATAATCCATCCGGTACACATCGTTTCTGTCCAACCGAAACACTTCTGTAGGGATTTCTAAATCGACCCCCCCATCCAATACACTTCAAGGGTAGCCCGGTTGCGGTACTACCTAACGTTGCAGTAAAGCTACTAATCATATAATGGGCTTAAAAAGCCATCGGTGGATCCACGGTCGTCAAGCAACCATGCAATCCTCATATACTTCCTCCATTCCAAAATTCCCACCCATATGCATCCTAAATAGAATATTATATAAATGTAACAAATATACGAGTAACATCCATAAAGTTTACATTCAACACATAGGGGTATTTTAGTCATTTCACAAATCAAGGGTATTTCGGTTATTTTACAATTCAGGGGTATTTCTCTAATTCCACCCTACAGGGGTATTTCAGTAATTCTTAATAGTATGGGTCTTAATTACAAACCTTGGCCCGTCAACAAGTCCTCACGAGTGAACAGACACTACGCACCAGGTAGGATTCTAGAGAAAAGGAGGTGGGTCATTAAGACCGCTTAAGTACTAAGCTCTCCCTAGATCCAATCCTAGACATGCATATGCTCGTTGCCACACTTAAACCTTATGACTTGTTCACAGTCGCACTTAATAAATTATTAAAGTTTTATGTAAGGTTAAACAATTTACCAAATACTAAGCCCAAGACCCTTTACAAAGCCCAAAAAAATTCACATATGTTCATATGGCCCACCAGGCCCAATCTCATTCGTATGGCCCATTAGGCCCAATTCACATTTATATGGCCTGTCTGGCTCAATCACATTTGTATGGCCTATTAGGCCCAAATCACATTCATATGGCCAGTCTGGCCCAATCACATTCGTATGTCCCATTAGGCCCAAATCACATTCGTATGGCCCTATCTGGCCCAATCACATTCGTATGGCCCATTAGGCCCAAATCATATTCATATGGCCCATCTAGCCCATTCACATTTGTATGGCCTATTAGGCCCAAATTATATTCATATGGCCCATCTGGCCTATTCACATTCGTATGGCCTAATCAAATCACATTCATATGGCCCATCTGGCCCAAACACATTCATATGGCCCATTAGGCCCAAATCATATTCTTATGGCCCATCTGGCCCAATCACATTTATATGGCCTATCTGGCCCAATCACATTCCAAGCCATGTGACCAGCATGACTAGTTCATCACTTATTACCAAATCATTAAATTCGCCTATTTTGAGCCTACGGCCCATCGGGCCCATTTTGCCCATTTTGGCCCAATTGGCCACAACACGACCCAATCCATGAGATCGCTTATGGGGTCTCCGTTATTGATTCCATTTCCCTCATACGAGTGTTCGTACACTTGCAAGACTATCAAAGCTAAACTTTCGGGATTTCCTAATCCATTGTGTGTGTATAGTGTATGTACACACCTGATAACAAAACACGCTGCGATCTCCTTAGCCATGATCCTACAAACAGTGTTACTCCATGATTAATCACATATACTTATCGAATACTTTACCAAAATTCAAAGTCTCACCTTAACCTTACTTGAAACACCAAGCCTTAATAGCTTTTCCTCGATCACTAATCACGAGTACTTCCTAAATCTGCATCAATCTTAATAATTAAAAACTGAACCATAAGTGACTTATATCCATCTTAAGTCACCCTTACATTACTTACGACCATTCGGCCAACCTTCAAAACCAAAAGTGAATAATACTTACCCAAATCCTGAAACCCATAAAGAGTAATTCGACAGAGATTAGAAGAACAGAGATTCGATATCAATCCCCTACCAAAATCGATTTAGAAAGAGTGAGGGATAGGAGAAGTCGGTTCTAGCAAGATCAATTGAAAGAGTAAAGTACTTACACAAGAATCGGTTCGGTTGAAGAAATAGTGAAGGCACAAAAAGAATTTTGGCAAAGCCGAATACACTTTCCACTTCCCAAAATGGCACCAAGTCTTCACACTTCTCAGCTCTTAAATTTTCTCCCTGATAACTCCTCAATCTCATCCTAAATTTTCTCCAAGATAAGCTCCTACAATCTCTCCATGACCATTTCAAACCTCTTATCCATCAGACTTTCACTGCAACACAAACTCTAGCCGTCCTGATAGCAAAATAAATACCCCAATAAAATACCATGCCACTACTTGAACCTTGGACTCCCTTGCCTACTAATGACGCCACCTCCCTGCTCCCTAAGTGGCGCCACTTTGCCAATACACCACAAGCTCTTTTGTGTCATTTTTCTTCTTCATTTTTTTAAAAGGCCTACTAACTGAAGTCACAGTTCCCTTAGGGCTAAAACCAAAATTTTTCCTATTACTTGATCCCAGGACATCTCCAACACCCATAGACACTCCAAATTTATTAACCACCAAAGCCCACATGCTAATTGTCATTTTCTCACTCATTTAAAAAATTTTTTCTGAGACCCAAAGCCCAAAGCCCAAAGCCCAATTCATCTAGGCCCAAAAATTCAGGGCATTACAATATCAGATCTCTATCCAAAATAATCGACAACGGTACCCTGTGAAGTCTCACAATCTCAGAAATATACAATTCAGCCAACTTATCAAGCAAAAAATCAATTCATACTAGTATGAAATAGGCTGACTTCGTAAGTCTATCGACCACAACCCATACAACATTCTTCTTTTTCGGTGACAACAGTAAACCTGTCACGAAGTCCATAGTAATACGGTCCTATTTCCACTCAAGGATCATAATAGGCTGAAGTAAACCCGAGGGTACTTGATGTTTAACCTTCACTTGTTGAAAAATTAAACATCTCGATACAAACTCGAAAATGTCTTTCTTCATACTCGGCCACCAATACCATTTCCTCAAGTCGTTATACATCTTCGTGCTGCTTGGATGTATAGACAAACATCCCTTATGTGCTTTATGTAGAATAACTCATCATCTCTGGGTACACAGACCCTATCTTGGAACATCAAACATCCATCAGGACTTATCCAAAAGTCCGACTCAACATTTGACTCACATTGAACTCTTTTAGCTTGTAAATCATTGTCGCCTTTTCTGCTTGTAAATCTCTTAGAGAAACATTGGTCTAGCCCTCAACTCAGCTAAAATAAAACTATCATCTGACAAAGCTATCTGTGTATTCATGGCTCTCAGCGCAAACAAGGATTTTCTGCTTAAGGCATCGGCGACCACGTTCGCCTTCCCAGGATGGTAGTCAATCACTAATTCATAATCCTTTATTAGCTCTAACCATCTTCTCTGCCTTAGATTCAGCTCCTTTTTAGTTATCAAGTACTTTAAGCTCTTATGATCAGTGAACACCCGACATTTCTCACCATATAAATGGTGTCTCCAAATATTTAGTGCAAATACAATTGCAGCTAACTCCAAATCGTGGGTTGGGTAATTCTTCTCTTGGAGCTTTAATTGTCTAGAAGCATATGTTATCACCTTGCCAACTTGCATGAGTACACAACCCAATCCATTCAAGGTTGCATCGCTGTAGACTACGAATTCCTTTCTTGGCTCAGGTTGTACTAAAATAGGAGCCTCAGTCACCAATGCCTTCAATCTCTCAAAACTCTATTGGCACTTTTCTGACCACTCAAACTTCACATCTTTTTGCAATAGCCTCGTCATCGGAGTAGCTATCATGGAAAATCCCTTGACGAATCATCTATAGTAGCCAGCTAGGCCCAGAAGACTCCTAACCTCGGTTACATTCCTTGGTGGTTTCCAATCCATAATTGCTGAGATCTTACTCGGGTTGACTTTAATTCCATCTCCCGAGACAATATGCCCCAAAAATCTAACTTCCTTAAGCCAAAATTCACTTTTACTAAACTTGGCATATAATTGTTTATCTCTCAAAATTTGTAAAACTGTTCTCAAATGCTTGACATGCTCGTTCTCATCCCAAGAGTAGATCAATATATCATTGATAAAGACTACAAAAAATTTATCCAAATATGGCTGAAAGATACGATTTATCAAATCCATGAAAACTGCAGGGGCATTGGTTAAACCGAAAGGCATGACCAAAAATTCATAGTGGCCATAGCTTGTCTGAAATGTGATTTTCGGCACATCTGAGTCCTTGACTCTCAACCGGTAATATCTAGACCTCAAGTCTATCTTGGAAAACACCGTGGCTCCCTTCAATTGATCAAACAAATCATCAATTCTTGGCAACGAGTACTTGTTCTTCACAGTTACCTTGTTGAGCTGCCCATAATCTATACATAACCTCATGGAACCATCTTTCTTCTTCACAAATAATACGGGAGCACCCCAAGGAGAATAACTTGGTCTTGCGAAGCCTTTATCCGTTAACTCTTGTAACTATGCCTTCAGTTCTTTTCGCTCGGTTGGAGCCATTCTGTATGGAGCAATAGAAATGGGGGCAGTACTAGGAGCTAACTCAATCCCAAATTCAATCTCTCTAACTGGAGGTAACCCTGGCAATTCCTCTGGGAAAACATCTGGATACTTATATACTATGGGCACTGATTCAATTATTAACTCAGTCTCTCTAGCATTCATGACGAGTGCAAGGTAAGCTTCGTACCCCTTCCTTAGATACTTCTGAGTCAACAATGAAGATATCACTATTGGCAATCTGTCTTGCTCATCTGATTCAACACGAATAAGATCCCCACTTTCACACTTTAACTAAATAAACTTCCTTCCACAATTCACAATCACATCATGAGTAGTTAACCAATCCATCCCAAGGATGACATCGAATTCATCAAATGGCAATAACATGAGATTAGTTGGAAAATAATGACCCCTAATCATCAAAGGACAATCTTTGCATACTCTATCGACTAACACATAGTTGCCTAGGGGATTTGACACTCTTATTATAAGTTCGGTAGATTCTACAGGCATGTTCATGCTAAAGACTAATTTCATGCAAACATACGGGTGGGTAGATCCCGGATCAATTAAAGCTATAACATGAGTATCATAGAGAGAAAATGTACCCGTGATCACGTCAGGAGAGGACGCCTCTTCGCGAGCACGAATGGCATATGTTCTCGCCGGTGCTCTACCTTCAGCTCTTGCAGTCTGCTCTCTAGATATGTTCTTACTACTCATTCATTTCCCGGGTTTCTCTGTGGCCTTCCTCTAGTAGTACCTCCCGATCATGCACTCTGAGGTTTCTCTTTCTCACCCATCTTGGGGCAATCTCTGATAAAATGGTCTAGGGATCTACACTTGAAACAAGCTTTCTCGTTTGCTCGACACTCTCTGGGATGACGTCTGCCACACTGTAGGCATTTTGGTTTACTCAGTCGAGCGTTGCCAACACTAGCAACCGAAGTAGTCTGAGCTTTAGATCCCAAGTACTGTTTACCCTTACTTTTATTTGAAAACCCAGTCGAAGTGGCCGATCAGATAGTAAACTCTATCAATTTCTTGGATGATGATTGAAATGATTTGCCGAATTGTCTCTTCCTCAAGTCACAGGACTCGATTTCAACCTTTCTTTTCTCTTTAACCAGTTCCTTGGCTTTACAGACTCTGTCTACTAACACAAAGAATTCTTTTAGTTCTAAAACACCAACATATAAACGGGCATCGTCATTTAACCCATCCTCGAACCTTTTACACATAATAGCCTTGATGGACACACACTCACGGGCATATTTACTAAGCCTTACGAACTCACGTTTGTATTCAGTCACCGACATTCAACCCTGCTTTAGCTCCAAGAACTCCTTTCTTTTCTATTCAATGAACCTTTGACTAATGTACTTCTTCCAGAACTCCTCTTGGAAGAATTCCCAAATTACTCTCTCCCTTGGTACCACCGACACAAGGGTGTTCTACCACTGATATATCGAATCTCTCAAGAGAGATGTGATGCGAACCTGGTTGCATCATATTTCGACACAACTCGCCGACCTCAGAATTGGCCTAAACTTGAAGGTCCCAAGTGCAAGATGAAATATCTCATAGACCTGATTGATTATTAGGCCAATGCTTTAAGGGCTTTTTAATTTCATATAGTTTTATTTAAGTTAATAAGTTTGCATATTTTTAAATTTAGATTTGCACTTTGTTTGTTCTGCATTTAATAAAGTTATGCATTGTGTAACTTCCATGCTAGTTAAGTATGCATAAAAAATAATGACATGCATTATGTAACTCCCATGTTAGTTTAAGTCTGCATCATTAAATTAAGTCTTGCATTAAGTAACTCATTTGTTCATTTAGTTTGCATTTCAAACCACGCATTTAAGCATCTTAGTTTAATAAATGAGTTGCTGGACATTTATTTAACTCAACTTAGTTTAATTAATAAGTCTTTTTGTTGAACTTATTTAATAAGTGTTGCTCTTAATTAATCTAGTTACTAGGATTATTTATTGATGCATGAGTTTAAGTTTATTTGTTTATGCTTCTTTAATTAACTAGTTGCTAGAATAATTGATGCATATGTTTAGTTCATTCATTTAGGTCAAGTATTTATTTTTTTTATGTTTAATTAGTGTTTAAATGTGTTTAATAAGTTCATTTTAATGTGTTTATTGCAGGTGTCTCTTCATCTCATAATCGTTACGTTTCAAGGTTGTTACAACTTAATTGAAGTGACTTTTTAGGTGATTTTCGGTTACAAATGAAGTGACTGTTACAAGGGATGTTTAATACATCAATTAAGGAGTTTTAAGGAGCATTTTAACTCCTCTTAAATTTAGCAACAACACCCTTTCACTTTACCAGCAGTTTTTGCTCATTTAAAGATGAAAACAAGCATTCAAAACACCATTTAGTTGTTTGGTGTCTTTTGGCCAGCTGCCAAGGACAACTCAAGAGACATTTTAAGCATTCAAGCATGATCATTCAAGCTGAATTAAAGTGAATTCAAGCATGGAGTAAATTGTTACAAGAATATCAAGAGTCTTGAGTTTAATTTCAGTTTTAATTAGCACATTAAGATGTGACCTTTCAGCTAGCTTTTCTATCCTTATAAGTATGTGAAATCAGCCTTTGTAAAAGGACTTTTGAACTTTTGAACTTTGATAAAATTTTATGAACTTTTGTTCTTGTGAGGTTTTCCCTCTCATATTTTGTGTGAGTCTCGAATTGACTTATCTAACGTGCTAGTGACGTCAATCAAACTCCTTCTGAACTTATCACCAACCTGGTGTGGCGTTCATCTATTCAATTATACATTTGGTTCTTACTTCGCTAAGTAATGGGTCGAGGTCTATCAACTATTTCCATCCTTCTTTTTAAGCCATATAAGTCCCGGGGTGACACTACGATATAGTGTTGAATCAATCTTGCCGCTTAAGTCTGTTTTCCATATCCACCGTTTATCCCAAACTATCTATCTTTATTTTATTTCTTAAACTGAGCCTACTACATTTCATACTAAAACCATCTTTCATCTCCAAACCACTTCTTTAGCTTTCGCATATTTTCCACCAAACTTACAATTTCAACACACTGAACAGTCTCCTCGTTGATGATCGGGCAAACAAGTGAAACGACTCGATTAACCCAGGACGGATCACATCATTTGGTATCAGAGCTTGCAAAATGAGGAGCACCGACGTTCGTATCAATCCCAGAAGTAGGTTCATATTGAAAAAAATTGAAAAAAAATCGAAAAAAATTCAAGTTGTATTTTATTTCTTTTGAAATCATCATATTGTATTTGAAGTGAAAAAAAACGAAAAAAAATTGAGTATAAAAAAAAGTGCGAAGTTGAAAGTTCTTGTTTTCTTTTCATTCATTCTATTCCCGATCATCCCGTTGTCCATTCTTTTATCAATTTCTTCCCTTCCCAACGCCACACTTATTTCTGAAGTTTCTTTTTGTCCAGCTTACCCTACACCATATGCTTTATCCCTTGTAACCACTTTGAAACTGACCCCAAGTAGCAAATAGGTCTTTCGAGACGAAATACGAAATCATGAGACGAGGTCGAGTGGTAAAAGGCAAGAGAGTGTGAGATCATTCGAGAGAAAGAAAAAGCCTTGAAAATGAGCGCAAATACGAGTGAGAGTGAAAATCTGTTCTTTCTTTCCAAGTGACTTTGTGAGGTTGTAGTGAGGTATTTAATTTTCTGTTTTATGTTCTTTTTAACATTTCTTCTTTTCATTAATTAATCATGTCTCGAGACGAGTTTCCAGCGTTTGAGTTTCAATACTTGTTGAAAGAAATGGAGAATATGCTCGACCGAAAGATTAAGCCCATTCAAGACAAGCGAGAACCTCAAGCAATAACCCTACAGAAGCAAACTTCACTGAGTCGAGAAACGGAGTTAAGTTCATCAGGAAGGCACTTTCTCGATGACTACCTGAGAAGAGATTCTTTTCAGAATTCCTATTCAACAAAGCTGTCGAGACCAAGAGAAGAAAGATTCGAGATTGAGAATTTTCGAGATGATAAACGAGAAAGTACGAGTTATACTTCGTACGCCTCAAAGAAGTCCCTCCCAAAAAATCATTCCCGAAGAGTTGATCGAGACATCTATGAGAATACTTTCTCTGTTTTTGAGCCAAACACTTACCCTTTTGAGTCTCTTGTATCGTCCTCATGTTGTAATAAAATTGAGAAAGAAGAAAAAAGAAAAAACAAGAGAAAAAGAAAAAAAAATCAAAAAAGAGATTGAAAAAGAAGAAAAAGAAAAGAAAATTGAAAAAGAGAAATAAAATGAAAAAGAGTGTGAGCATGAAAATGAAATTGAAAAAGAGAGAGAGAATGAAGAAAGAAAAGAAGTCGAGTTAGAAACAGAAACAAAAGAAAAAGACGAACAAGAAAAAGTGAGGAGTGTTTTTACTAGCCATCTCGTGAGTCCTCCTCTTGTTTCATCTTTCCAGGTTTCTAAAGATCTATTCGACAAGCTCCAACTTCAATATCTTTTGGATGAGAGAAGATTCTAAATGATCGAGAAAGGTAAGATCAGAAGTGAAATTAGTCTACACTCGTCCAAAGGTAAGCGAGGTAAGGAAATTTTAACAACCGAGTCACAGCAAACATGTTTGAAAGTTTTCGATAACATTTTTGGTGACTTAGTTTTTAAAAGCTTCCCTTATTTTCATCTGGTTAATTGCTACTCCTTGATTGTGGATAATGAATTCGTTCTAAAAAGCATAAGGAGTTTTCCTCTTGATTTGCATTGTGGAAAAAACTTTGTTGACGTTGTTCGGTACGATCAACAAACCAAAAATTTGATTTTGCGTGATGACGGTTTTTCATGAAAAACGATTAAATTTTTCAATTGTGATAATTTTGTGCATCAATTTCTGCCTTTTGAAAAATCCATGAATTGGTGCAAATATGTTTTGAAGAATGTAACGAGTTTTGATTGTTCGTTATCGTGTATGCAAAAAATCTTTTCGGTTTGACATGTTTGATTTACTAAACCTTTTGTTACACATTGGCATAAGTAATCAAACTCATATTTTTAAACTCGGAATATGTTTTGGTTCAATTTGTGGGAAAAACCAGCATCCTAAAGTTCATGGAATAACTTCTATACTTGGTTTTTGAATAAGGAAATGAGGTTTGAAAATTTTGACTTCAATTTAAATTCGTGCCTTAATCCGATTCTATGGTTGTACATGAAGTTCGTGTTTCATTCCGAAAAGGTTAAGTCAACCACGATGTTTTGACTACACTATACCCTCGAGGCACGAAGGTTTGTATTGATCAAGCAAGGTAAAAATGATCTTTATTTTCCTACCCATAAAGGTAAGACGTTTGAATTTTTTAGAACGTTTTTGTTCTCCTCGGATGGTGTTAAAAATCTTGTTGATACTTTGATTTTTGAAAGATATTTAGATCGTGATGTGGTTAACTGTTTTTTTTCATTTGAACACAATCTATCTATTTTGGTTGTAGATAAAAAGATTCTTGTTTTTTATCCCGTCATCAATTCATATGTTCAATTTGTGAATAATGTTTCAACATGTTCTTTCAAGTTCATCATCCATGGTGTTACTAACATTTTTCATTTTTGTGAAGGTGACATTTGGAAATGGATTCCTCCTAAAGAGGGAGGGCAAGCGTCTAATCTGTTTCATTTTCAAGACTTGTGTAGTTTCCAAGTTTGTGACAATGAAAATCTTTTCATGAGCAAGTGGTCCGATTTGAGGACAAATCGTCTTCAAGAGGGAGGGTATGATGCGAACTTGGTCGCATCATGTTTGGACACAACTCACCGACCTCAGAATTGGCCTAAACTTGAAGGGTCCAAGTGAAAAATGAAACCTCTCATAGACCTGATTGATTATTGGGCAAATGTTTTAAGGACTTTTTAATTTAATATAGTTTTATTTAAATTAATAAGTTTGCATATTTTTAATTTTAGATTTGCATTTTATTTGTTCTGCATTTAATAAAGTTATGCATTATGTAACTTCCATGCTAGTTAAGTATGCATCATAAATAATGACACGCATTATGTAACTCTCGTGTTAGTTTAAGTCTGCATCATTAAATTAAATCTTGCATTAAGTAACTCATTTGTTCATTTAGTTTGCATTTCAAACCATGCATTTAAGTATCTTAGTTTAATAAATGAGTTGCTGGACATTTATTCAACTCATCTTAGTTTAATTAATAAGTATTTTTGTTGAACTTATTTAATAAGTGTTGCTCTTAATTAATCTAGTTACTAGGATTATTTATTGATGCATGAGTTTAAGTTTATTTATTTATGCTTCTTTAATTAACTAGTTGCTGGAATAATTGATGCATATGTTTAGTTCATTCATTTAAGTTAGGCATTTATTTTTGATATGTTTAATTAGTGTTTAAATGTGTTTAATAAGTTCATTTTAATGTGTTTATTGCAGGTGCCTCTTCAACTCATAACCGTTACATTTCAAGGCTGTTGCAAACTTAACTGAAGTGACTTTTTAGGTGTTTTTCGGTTACAAATGAAGTGACTGTTACAAGGGATGTTTAATAAATCAATTAAGGAGTTTTAAGGAGCATTTTAACTCCTCTTAAATTCAGCAACAACACCCTTTCACTTACCAGTAGTTTTTGCTCATTTAAAGATGAAAACAAGCATTCAAAACACCATTTAGTTGCTGGTGTCTTTTCGACTAGACAAGGGACAACTCAAGAGACATTTTAAGCATTCAAGGATGATCATTCAAGCTGAATTAAAGTGAATTCAAGTATGGAGTAAATTGTTACAAGAATATCAAGATTCTTGAGTTTAATTTCAGTTTTAATTAGCACATTAAGATGTGACCTTTCAGCTAGCTTTTCTATCCTTATAAATATGTGAAATCAGCCTATGTAAAAGGACTTTTGAACTTTGATAAAATTTTATGAACTTTTGTTCTTGTGAGGTTTTCCCTATCATATTTCGTATGAGTCTCGAATTGACTTATCTAGCCTGCTAGTGACGTCAATCAAACTCCTTCTGAACTTATTACCAACCTGGTGTGGCGTTCATCTATTCAATTATACCTTTGGTTCTTACTTCGCTAAGTAATGGGTCGAGGTCTATCAACTATTTCCATCCTTCTCTTTAAGCCATATAAGTCCCGGGGTGACACTACGATATAGTGTTGAATCAATCTTGCCGCTTAAGTCTGTTTTCCATATCCACCGTTTATCCCAAACTATCTATCTTTATTTTATTTCTTAAAACGAGCCTACTACATTTCATACTAAACCATCTTTCATCTCTAAACCACTTCGTTATCTTCCGAATATTTTCCACCAAACTTACAATTTCAATGCACTGAACAATCTCCTCACAAGCGATCGGGCAAACAAGTGAAACGACTCGATTAACCAGGCCGGATCATATCAAGATGCCACACATTTCATGCACTATTCAGGTGTAGATGACAAACTCATCGAATACGCTGATGGTATTCTTAAGCCAGAATTCCGCCCTCTCCGGATCATCATCTTTACTAGCCCAAAATTCTTCAGCTCTTTGTTTTTGGATCTTATCGACTGGGGGCCTTTCTCTTCTTACTACCTCTACCACTTGGGGAGCTACAGGAGTGGGCTGAGGAATAGGTGGGGGTGGAGGGGGTTGAACATTAGGGTTTACTCAAATAAACTCAGTACACCAATTGATCATCATATGGAGAAAGGCTTCTCGAGCCTCTTCTCTCTGACCAAAAGTCTCAGGTCTACTTTCTACTGGCGCGGTCCCTTGCGCGGGAGCCGGTGCATTACTTGCAGCATCATTGGCTGCATCATTTATCACACTATCATTATGTAAATACTCATACGTATGGCATGAATAGCTAGACTCATACTTACGCTACGTTAGTCCAAGGATCGTCTAAACCGTAGCTCTAATACCATTAACCTAATCCAGGTGCAAGGCATTACCGTACTTAAGTTGCTCAATCATACTATTTCGATCTTTAAGAACTTCATTTCAAATTAAATCTTTTCATTCGAGACCATAATGTCCTTATTATGGGTCTACGAGACCCTAAACTTGCAACCAGAATTATTCAGGGCCAAACTAGAAACTTTTGAACACTTAGAAAAAATTTGACTCAAAACAGGGCCACACGCCCGTGTGAAGGAAGGAACACGCCCGTGTGACATATCAAATGCCCGTGTTCATCAACCGTGTGGATTTATTTTTCAATTCGAACCTACAGGGGTTTTCACACGGCCTGACACACACCCGTGTCCATTGCCCGTGTCCCTCACATGGCCAAGACACGCCTGTGTCTTCACCCGTGTGTGAAAACCTTGACATTCTGTTTATGACGTCATTATCTCAATAAGGTCACATGGCCAAGGCACACGCCTGTGTCCTTAGACCGTGTGTCGAATTAAATTCCTAATTTTAGGTGCAGACTTCACACAGCCCAGGCACATGCTCATGTCTTTTATCGTGTCTCCCACATGGTTGAGACACACGGCCATGTCTCAGCCTGTGTGTTTACTATTGGGTATTCTGTCTTGTCAACTTAGCATGCATGGGGACACACGACCTCTTAACACGCCCACGGGGCTGACCGTGTGTCACACACTGCCTAGACCCACGCCTGTGCGTCTACCCATGTGGACAATTGTAAGGCTACCTACCAAGCTAAATGCCACCCTAAAAAGCAACCATACTTATACCCATTCAATTCAACATACATCATGACCATAAGACACTTTTAAGAACTTAAAATCAAGGCATCTACACAAGCATGCACTTCACAAATTTCATCATCATTGAATATATGAACTTTCCAAGTATTGACCAATTTCCAATGACCATTTACAAAATGAATAGAACAACATTAATAGCCAACACTTTGGCTAACAAATATGGCATAACAAAATGACCAAGTCCTATACATGCCATACTCAAAATAAATCTAACTTTTCTATACCAAGGAAAAGTTGATAGTGTGATTCTGAACTCTGACGTCCTACGATCCCCGAGTTAGCTTGGCCATACTAGAAAGAAAAAGGAAATGAGAGGGGTAAGCATAAAGCTTAGTAAGTTTGCATGAAATAAATAGCAACATAAGGGCTCATAATGCCATCTATCTATTGCAATGAATAAAATCACAAAATCTCAAGCACATTGCCATAACTTACTCATGCTTACTCTTACCAATTACACGTCGTGTCACATATCATAAACATTTCTCGTGAATTACTCACATGTACCTGTATCACTTCATCACATAGCTTTAGCAGTTATTTCATCTCTATTACAACTTAACTATCTATCTCGATGACTCACTTGAATTACCCGAGGATACACAATCAGCATCACACACATAAACACGACGCTAATGCCATATCCCAGATATGGTCTTACATAGGGTCAGATCTCGATGCCGACGCCATATCCCAGATATGGTCTTATACGGGATCTCATATCGATGTTAATGCCATATCCCAGATATGCTCTTATACGATTTCCATATTCGATGCCGATGCCATATCCCAGATATGGTCTTATACGGGATCTCAATTTAGTGCCGAGGCCATGTCCTAGATAAGGTCTTATATGGGATCTTACCAATCTCGTGTCTCGATGATGATATCCTTTCACTTCTTAAAGTCCAACCGGGACTTCAATGTCGTAAATTTCATCATTTTCTCATTCAACATCTTTACTCAATTTCATAGAAATAATATTCATCATCACTAATATCAAACATTTTAAGACTTAATAACATGATGTTGAATTTATTACACACAAACTTACCTCGATTTCAAAATAGGCCAATTTGTCGATGTAGTCCAATACCTTGCCTTTTCCTCGATCAAGGTTAATTCCTCGTTCTTCTTGATCTATAATAGCAAATTAGCTCATTTAATTATCACACTAATTATGTAACATCCCTAACCCGAAACCGTAGAAAATAGGGTTAAGAGGTATTACCTATCAAATAGAACATTTAACATTTAGAATTTACGACACAAAGTCAATCATCTTCAATCACATTCATTTACAATCATGTTGTCCCTTATCAAGGTCTACGAGACTGATTTCACATGCTAAAGATAGGGCCAGGACTAAACTGAAACACATACAAAATTTCATGAAAAGTTAAAACTTTTCTAAAAATTCAGGGGATACACGCCCGTGGAAGGAGACCGTGTGCCCTCCATGGCTTCTAGACACCCCCGTGTATCCTTCCGTGCCCATATACTGACTATACTAACACGGTCACTAGGCACGCCCGTGTGCCATGGCCATGTGCTACTAGGCCATATACTGACTTCCCCACCACGGCCACCAAACACGCCTGTGTGCCATGGCCGTGTACTCTTAACTAGCTACTGACTTGTACACCACGACTAGCTGACACCCCCGTGTCGAGGCCGTGTACTACTAAGCTACATTCTGCCAATTCACCCATGGTCTTTAGGCCCGTCCGTGTGCCACAACTTTGTGACATTATAGGCCATTTACAAGGCCAAAATGCCACCCATAAGGGTCAAACCTACAAGCCATATTTACCAAGACATCTCATGCACATACAACCACCAAAAACATACCAATATAGTCATTTAATCCATGCATTCAATACCAATTCCAACCATGACAATTTCAAAGACTAAAACTTATATCATCACAAGCATAATTCATTCATTACCAAACATTATTCCTTTCAAAAATTTACCAATTCATACTAGCATTTTACCAACACAAAGTTACCATTCATAAGTCAATTTCTCAACTCACAATCCATACCAAAAGGTGCATCATATATATATACCAAAGTCATTCATGCCAAAACTAGCACATATCTAGCCACATCTCATGGCTACTACAAATTTCAAACATGATTCAAATGACTAGCCTATACATGCCATAATTCAACTATGTACATCCTTCCAGAATACCCAAAATAGATTGCCGATAGTGTGACTGAGATGCTGACGATCCCCTGATTCGAGCTAGCTTTACTGACACTACAAAGCAGAGAAAGAAATCACACAGTAAGCTTTCCAAAGCTTAGTAAGTTCAACATTTAAGACAATTATCTTATCAAATCAAACCAATGTATATAATAAACAATCACATAGATCTAATATCTCATATTCATGCCCTCTCATCCATAGCTAAAATACTCCTTCACTCAATCATAGCTTGTTTAAACTCATCAACCACAAAGGTTTAATACGTACCTTAGCTACACATAGTTATTAAACCTCCAAGCTATTCAATGCTCGATATTACTTGCCAATCATCCTTTAATTTTCATTCAATTTGATCGCACACTCAGTGCTATATGCATAATCGTAGCATATTTGTCATCGCACACTTAGTGCCTATTCTTTTAACCGACTTGTCTTGGCGTCGCACACACAGTGCCAAGTCAATAAGCCATAGCTTTCATATCATCGCACACCCAGTGCCATTCATTTCTGTTTTGATTTACATTTCGCACATTTAGTGCCATAGCTAATTCTTGCACATAGCATCTCAATCTCATGATAATGTACATATTCATGCCATAATGCTAAAACATATCTTAATAACATGTATCATATCCGAACTTACCTCAGATGTCGACTATCGATACGGTTGATTAATCGAGCACTTTATCTTTGCCTCGATCTCAATCTGAACCTCTTCTCTCTTGGTCTATACACATTCAAATTCAATCCATTCAATCACTAACTCATTCAATAGTCCACACACACACATTTAGGGCATTTTATAAAATAGCCCTCACATTTTCATATTTTGACACTTTAGTCTCTATTTCACAAAATCATCAAATACACAAAATTTCAATACACATGGGCTTAGCCAAATTCTTCCCATGCTAATACAAGCCCACACATTTCATTTATTTCACGTTTTAGTCCCTCAATTTCTCATTTTCTCAATTAAGCCCAAAATACTTAATTTCATCAAAAATCCCAATACAAACTATGTTAACCCAACACCAACTTTTCATATTTTACTATCAACTAGCACATAGCTCAAGCATTCATCAATGGCTCATCACAAAAAACATCATCAATTCACAAAATTACAACATGGGTTAGCTAAAGCACGAAGCAACAATTACGAAAACGTAAAAATTATCAAAAATCGAGTTAAAACCACATACCAATTTGTGCCTAAGCTTGTCGAAACCTCAAAGTCTCCTAGCTCTTCTTTCTTTTCTATTTTCGGCTAAGAAAGATGATATATTCATCATCTTTTTGTTTGCTTTATTGTTATTACACCTTAATAATCAATTTCCTATTTTAGCCTTAACATATAAAATGTTTAAAACATATATTACAAGGTCATTTTTGACCATATCCACCCATTAACTAAATAATGGTCAAATAACAAAATAAGGCCTCCACCATAAAAGCCAACAATAATTAAGTACTCATAAATCAGCACACAGCATTTTACACTTTATGTGATTAAGTCCTTTCTCTTAATTCGACATACAAACGATGAAATTATCACACAAAATTTTCACACAGTCTATATCACATACTATTCACACAGAAAATATTATTAAAATATTTTTACGACCTCGAATTTGTGGTCTCGAAACCACTATTCTGACTAAGGTCTAAACCAGGCTGTTACAAATTAATACATTTCAATAGTCATACTTTGGCAAAATTACCCTTTTGCCCTTAGACTTTGGCAAAATTATGATTTTTCCCCTAGGCTCGTTAATCAATTTTAATCAAATTTCTTTCCTTAACGAGCCTAGGTGAACATTTATTTCTCTTATAGCAACTCTCAATACTCATTATTTCACACATTTAACACTTATTTTACAACCTTTGCAAAGAGGTCCTCTTAGGTGTTCTCATGGTAACACCTTTCACAAAAGTTGTTTATTAAACAACTAAGACTCATTTTCTTCGATAAAAATGCAGCAAACAACATAAATTCTCTCATGGAAAAACTCTAAACTTTCAACCGTTTTGCAAAATAGTCCCCTCTTTAGCTAGCTTAAGCTTTAGAGGTTCCAAAAGTACAAATATTATCAAGAAATAATCATCAAAACACTTACTTTCAAAGGTGAGAAGTTGTTGAAAATTTTGAGCTCTCAAACCCCTATTTTGCTTGTATTTTTCGGTGGAGAAGATGGAGAGAAAAGATGATATCTTATCTTTCTTTATTTTTCTCTTATTTTATTCATTAATCACCTAACACCACCAAAACATTGACTAAATTAATCCTCTTATCCCCCCTATGGCTGGCTATGACCTTTAGAAAGGCCTAATTTCACATTAAGGGCCTCCAATTAAAATTATATAGCAAATTGGTACCGCTAGCTTGTAAACTAAGACTTTCGCACTTAATGCGATTTAGTCCTTTTTTTGCAATTAAGCATGCAATTGCTAAAATTAAAGCACCAAAATTTTCATGCACCCATATAATCATTCTGTAACTCGTAAAATAACATTTAAATAATTTTCTCCGACCTCGGATTAGTAGTTCCGAAACCACTGTTCTGACTAGCCCCTAAATCGGGCTGTTACGATTCCACACGCTCGTGTGCTAGGCTGTGTGGTTAAATAATTCCTTTCGAAATTAGGTGTAGGTTTCACATGGCCAAGGCACACGCCCATGTTCAAGGTCGTGTGTCCCACACAACTGACACACACGCCCGTGTCTCTGCCCGTGTGCTTAATTATGAGCATTCTGTTTCTCAAATTTAAGGTGTAGGGGACACAATGTCTAACCACACGCCCATGAACCAGGCCGTGTGTCACACACTGTCTAGACACACACCCGTGTGTCTGCACGTGTGGACGAAATAAAGCTATCTCTAGCTTCATTTCTCCCCCAAAATCACACCGATGACCTGCACTAACTCACATCCAAATACCAACCATTTCAAGTATTCAAGTTAAGCAAACTCTATCATTCAACATGGCATATCATTACATGCATTCATGTTTATAATGTAACACCCCAAACCTGGCCCAAACACTACAACCAGATCTGGTACGTCGCTAAGGAGTTTTATAAAACATGTCACATTTTGGAAAACGAGTATCAGGTTTAAACATTTTAACCGGAAAACTTAGTAATTTAATATTCTGTATAAAATATAAATTTAAATGATACATTGGTGAATTAGGAAAAAAACTAAGTTGTTACATGTCTTAGCTTAATTTTAGCATGAAATTTAAATGTCTAGTAATAAAAACCCAACATAAAACCCAAAATAAATAAGAGTCTAGTGGCCCATGGCCTTATTACATTGAAAAATTAAAATCCACTAATAAAAAAATATGAAAATAACTAAATAATGAAAAGTCCTTTGCTGAATCCAAATACTCTCTCGCATGGCCACCTTGCGCTCCTCTCCAGCCCGATCCGATGCACTAGGGGCTATCTGAAAATGTTAAATAATAGGTTGAGTCGCGAGACTCAGCGTGCAACCCTCATGCACCATTAGATTTGGGGCTTAGCCCCACAGAACAGAATAACAGATTAATATATAACAAAAATTATGCAAGCCCAACCCAAATCCTAGGTTTCCATCCGCTACACACCACCCTTACCTGCCAGTCACACCATTGGGGATTTCTACAATCAACCCACACTGCTACACACCATCGATGGCAGTCATGCTACTCATCGTTAGATCATGGCTGTAGCCACTACAACAGATCATGGCAAAAGCCACAACAACAGGTCACGGCAAAAGCCGCTACAACAGGTCACGGCAAAAGCCGCTACAATAGGTCACGGCAAAAGTCGCTACAGTAGAACACTTCCCCTTTCATCAAACCCAACCCCATGCAATCACAGAAATCGGCATACTTATCACATATGTCATTTTAACAGGAACATTCACTTAGGAATGACAGAGATCACTAACCTAGTGATTCGCTTTTACCCTTCTTGGGTTTCATCCGTTATACCGGGATTTCGGCATTTTACAGAATATTTCAGATTAATACAAATATTTTTAATAGACAATCTAAATGATGTGAAAGTGTTACACACCTGATAACACGTAGTACTACTCTCTAAGTCGATACCCTCACTAATCAGATCTATTGTCCTTTCTCTACAACTTTGCTTAAAAGCCGGAAGAATGCGAAGATAAGGCCTCTCCTATATTCGGCTAAGGTTAATGTTTCACTCGAATTATATGCTTAAATTAACAGATCTCCTTACCTTGAAATCCTGAAAGTGATACTATCCAAGGGCTACTGAACTCTGGCTTAGAAATCTAAGCGATTGAATCTCCTTTAAATCCCGGAATGCCGCAAATGATAGAAAACACTCGATTAGTTAACCATATAGCCATTCAGCTAAGATCTCTAAAAGCCGAAAAAGAATACACAAATCGACATTTACCTCTACAGATGATTTCGGCTACCCCATTGCAGAGAGATTCAGCAATCCCAGAAGAAGATCGAAGCGTAGAAGAGTATAGATCTAGGAATTTTGGCTTTTAAGAAAATCCCAAAAAGATGAACTAGATTTGTTTTTCGGCTTTTAGAAGAATTGAATGAGGAGTTTCGGCTTTTAGTGAATGGGAGAAGAATAACAATGGGGATCAGAAGATTCGGCTAAAAGGAAGTTTCAAAGAAAAAGAAAGAAAATGTGAGGGAGGTGGAGAGTTTCGGCTTTTGGAAGAGAAAAGATGAAAAAAGAAAACAAGTGAGATGGCCTTCAAATTTTCAGCACAGGAAGAGAAGAAAGAGTAGGGTTCAAATGCCGGAATCAATGAGCTATCCCCCTTATTTATAGAGATTTCGGCACCTACCTCAAAACCCGAAAATGCCCTTCCTGAGAACTAAAAATTAAGCTAATAAAAAGGTAAAAATTCGGCTAACACTAATCTTCTAGAGATAGCTCCTATCTTTCCTCTCTATCTCAATCTACTAACTATCCAAAAGAGACTTAATTAGCTCCAACTCCTCCCTCCTTTATCAGCATAATATCCACATAATTTAAAACATAAATCCCCTATGTTGTAGCCACATTGTCGTCCCCCTTAGCTCTCCTTGGCCTGCCGAAATTGGCCCAATTTCTTGGGCTCCAAGCGGCCACATTGAGGCCCCCTTCCTTTGTCTATTGGCGCCACTTAAAGCTCCCTCCTACTACGCCTTTTTTTCCTGGGCCACAGGCCCATCTTGCCTATTGCACTCTTAATACTTTATTTAAACCCAATAGTCTCTAAACAAAATATTTAGCCAAGACCCCAGTCCATTCCTGAGCCCAATTTGCACCTCTAAACCTCAAGTTAACATTTTAAGCATACAACACCAAAATGCATAGGCCCATTAATTCAGGATGTTACAGTTCTACCCCCTTAAAGAAATTTCGTCCTCGAAATTTCCAACTAACTATTAATCGTACTACCCAAGTCTCACCACTATGCTTTCGCTGCGCACTCTAATTCTAAAGTCACAAGAAACGCTTAGTATACTATGGTAGAGTACGCACCGATATTCGCATCTAGAGCGTCCTCGTCCCCTTGTACTCATTCTACCGATTCACATTTATTTGAGTAGAAATTTTATGAATTATTAATTCTCTTCCACTAATTAACCACGAACAGTCTTATGAATAGTAGTTTTAAGAGTAGTTCTTTCCAATTCGCTATTATAGCTACAACTCAGTATCAAGTTCACATCTCCTAATTCTAGGAAGCACATACATTCAACCATCATACATCAGCATCCATGAATTCACGTTCATCAAGTAAGAGTATTTTTGTCATTTCACTACTCAGGGGTTTTCTGTAGTTTTGCCCTATAGGATATTTTGCCAAAATAAAGTATCTTGGTGTTTTTTTTTGGAATTAGAGGTACTTTGGTATATATTTCTTTTTATAAAGCAGGGGTATTTTGGAAAACAAGTTTTTTTTTTTACAAAATAGGGATATTTTGGTTATTTTATAAATCAGGGGTAATTTGGGAATTTCACAAATTAGGGATGTTTTGGTCATTTTATAAATCAGGGGTAATGTGGTAATTTTGCAAATTAAGATGGCTGGTCCCTTTCGGGTTTTAATTATTAATTTTGGCCCATCAGTAAATCCTCATGGCTAGGGTGAACAATCACTATGCACCAGGTAGGATTCCAGCGAAGAGGAGGTGAGTCACTAGGACTGCTTAAGTACCAGGCTCTTCCGGATCCAATCCTAGACATGCGCATGCCTATTGCCACACCCTAATCCAGCGATTTGTTCACGGGTTTCTTTGAGTAAATTAAATCTTATGAGTTTTAAGAAGTTGTTTTAAGCTAAGCCTAAAGTCTATCAAGTTCTAATTAAGATATTCTACGTCCCTCAAAGCCCATCAAGCCCACATACATATATAACACATAGTGAGTTCAGAATACTTACTTGGCGGACTTGAGCTGGAGACGCAGGTGCCATGCCGAGAAAACCCTCCTGTGTTATTTATAAACATGCATGTTTCCCAAAACCCATCTTTAGAAAATGTTTTGAGCCCAAAAACCCCAAAGCTGAGTTTTGATCCGGGCTGTGATACCAATTTGTAACACCCCAAACCCAGCCCAAACACTACAACCGGATTTGGTACGTCACTAAGGAATTTTATAAAACATGTCACATTTTGGAAAACGAGTATCAGGTTTAAACATTTTAACCGAAAAACTTAGTAATTTAATATTCTGTATAAAATATAAATTTAAATGATACCTTGGTGAATTAGGAAAAAAACTAAGTTGTTACATGTCTTAGCTTAATTTTAGCATGAAATTTAAATGTCTAGTAATAAAAAACCCAACATAAAACCCAAAATAAATATGAGTTTAGTGGCCCATGGCCTTATTACATTGAAAAATTAAAATCCACTAATAAAAAAATATTAAAATAACTAAATGATGAAAAGTCCTTTGTTGAATCCAAATACTCTCTCGCATGGCCACCTTGGGCTCCTCTCTAGCCTGCTCCGTTGCACCAGGTGCTACCTGAAAATGTTAAATAATAGGTTGAGTCGCGAGACTCAGTGTGCAACCCTCATGCACCATTAGATTTGGGCCTTAGCCCCACAGAACAGAATAACAGATTAATATATAACAAAAATTATGCAAGCCTAACCCAAATCCTAGATTTCCATCCGCTACACACCACCCTTACCTGCCAGTCACACCATTGGGGATTTCTACAACCAAACCACACCGCTACACACCATCGATGGCAGTCATGCTGCTCATCATCAGATCATGGCTGTAGCCACTACAACAGATCATGGCAAAAGCCACTACAATAGGTCACAAAAAAAGCCGCTACAACAGGTCACGTCAAAAGCCGCTACAACAGGTCACGGCAAAAGCCGCTACAATAGGTCACGGCAAAAGCAGCTACAACAAAACACTTCCCCTTTCATCAAACCCAACCCCATGCAATCACAAAAATCGGCATACTTATCACATATGTCATCTTAAAAGGAACATTCACTTAGGAATGACAGATATCACTAACCTGGTGATTCACTTTTACCCTCCTTGGGTTTCATCCGTTATGCTGGGATTTCGACATTTTATAGAATATTTCAGATTAATACAAATATTTGTAATACACAATCTAAATGATGTGGAAGTGTTACACACCTGATAACACGTAGTACTACTCTTTATGTCGATACCCTCACTAATCAGATCTACTGTCCTTTCTCTACAACTTTGCTCAAAAGCCGGAAGAACGCGAAGATAAGGCCTCTCCTATATTCGGCCAAGGTTAATTTTTCACCCGAATTATATGCTTAAATTAACAGATCTCCTTACTTTGAAATCCCAAAAGTGATACAATCCAAGGGCTACTGAACTCTGGCTTAGAAATCTAAGCGATTGAATCCCCTTTAAATCCCGGAATGCCGCAAATGATAGAAAACACCCAATTAGTTAACCATATAGCCATTCGGCTAAGATCTCTAAAAGCTAGAAAAGAATACACAAATCGACATTTACCTCTACAGATGATTTCGGCTACCCCCTTGCAGAAAGATTTGGCAATCCCAGAAGAAGATCGAAGCGTAGAAGAGTATAGATCTAGGAATTTCGGCTTTTAAGTAAATCCCAAAAAGATGAACTAGATGTGTTTTTCGGCTTTTAGAAGAATTGAATGAGGAGTTTCGGCTTTTAGCGAATGGGAGAAGAATAACAATGGGGATCAGAAGATTCGGTTAAAAGGAAGTTTCAAAGAAAAAGAAAGAAAAGGTAAGGGAGGTGGTGATTTTCGGCTTTTGGAAGAGAAAAGATGAGAAAAGAAAACAAGTGAGATGGCCTTCAAATTTTTGGCACAGGAAGAGAAGAAAGAGTAGGGTTCAAAAGCCGAAATTGATGAGCTATCCCCCCTTATTTATAGAGATTTCGACACCTACCTATCAAAACCTGAAAATGCCCTTCCTGATAACTAAAAATTAAGCTAATAAAAAGGGAAAATTTCGGCTAACACTAATCTTCTAGAGATAGCTCCTATCTTTCCTCTCTATCTCAATCTACTAACTCATCCAAAAGAGACTTAATTAGCTTCAAATCCTTCCTCCTTTATCAGCATAATATCCACATAATTTAAAACATAAAATCCCCTATTTTGTAACCACATTGCCGTCCCCCTAGCTCTCCTTGGCCTACCGAAATTAGCCCAATTTCTCGGGCTCCAAGCGGCCACACTGAGGCCCCCTTCCATTGCCTATTGGCGCCACTTAAAGCTCCCTCCTACTGTGCCTCTTTTTCCTGGGCCACAAACCCATCTTTCCTATTACACTCTTAATAATTTATTTAAACCCAATAGTCTCTAAACAAAATATTTAGCCAAGACCCCGGTCCATTCCTGAGCCCAATTTGCACCTCTAAACCTCAAATTAACATTTTAAGCATACAACACCAAAATGCATAGGCCCATTAATTCAGGATGTTACATATAATCTTACCTTGGTTTAGTCCATATGTTAGACATAATTTGATCAACTACTTAACACATCTGTAGCTACCATAGTATGACATGACAAATATATCAAAACAAACCATTACTAGCCATTCCAATGGCTAGATTACAAGCATCATTTACATTTACATGCCAATAGGGCCAATATAACCTATACATGCCATTATAACCATAATTGATTTACCATATTCACCGAAATAGGACGACGGATAGTGTGAGTGATTTTCGTCAAACTTCCAATCCAACGAGCTTCCGATTTACTATAAAATAGGGAAATAAAACTAAGTAAGCATTACATGCTTAGTAAGTCCGTATAACATGGTACTTAACTTACCATTCATTCTATTTTGAGTTAACTATGTAAGGCATATTCAATCAAATTACCCTCAAGCCCTACACATATCCTCATTGCCCTTGTTTGTCATATATTCAATAATAACATCACAAACATATATGGGCTCAACAACAATCAAGTTTCCATGCACAAATGTTTTCTACAACATGTATTCATTTAACATGTATAAATCATCTCCTTATATTACATGTATAATTTCATAATAGCTCATCTCAAGTTCAGATCAGTTCATATCAGAACTTTACCCATATTAGTCGGAATATCAAGGTCACGATTAGTACACTCAAGGTGTACAAGTCTATAATCAAGAATGTACATACTCATCAAATAAATTCTATGTACAATATCACCATTTCATATTTCTATAAGTCAATTATCACGTATTGTCATTTTCACGTAATTTAGGCCGATATGTGTAATAACTCATTTCTTATTCATATCTTCTCATGTCAAGAACTTTTACGTATTGAATTTATCTAAAATATCAATAGATACACAGGTAGTACACTCGAGGTGTACAAATCAGGATCCGTTAATTCATGTCCAATGTACTATTTCAGATAGTACACATAAGGTACTATTTCAGATAGTACACCTCGAGCCACATTTATGTATACAACAAGATTACCAGTCCAGGCTAAATCCTATCTACAATATATACACTCAATAGAGCTTAGTCAAGATTACCAGTCTAGGCTAAATCCTTTTTATGACATATGCTCTAAAGTGTTTGATCTGGATTACCCATCCGGGCTACATCCTTTCATAAATTAGGTCCGTAGAATTACTCGTCCGAGCTAAATCTTGTCAGCAACAAATGTAGGACCTCATTCATTTCGAGAAATCACATATCCATTGGTTTTCATTTATTCAAACGAGATTTAACATTTTCAAGCATTTCCCTGCATGTAATTATTTAATACATCTATCACATCCATATGATTCAAATGATCATATTCCATATTCATTCTAAGCATAAAAGTAACTTTTTCATCGTTTATCCTTTATCAGGCATTATCGTGGATCGAGCTTTGTCAGAAACATTTTCAATGTCACACACACACACACACACACACACACACACACACACACACACACACACACACACATATATATGATATTTATACAATTTAAAATGCAACATTTAATTCAAGCGTAAAAACATACACAATTTAGTTACACGAACTTACCTCGACAAATGTTCGTGTACATAAATCTACTAATCCGACATTTTCCTCTTTTCTATGTTCCAACTCCGAATTGGTCTATCCAGATCTATACGAGTAAATTTAACGTCATTTATCACATTTCATATTCATGTGGACTCAATTTACATCTTAGGCAAAATTACCATTTTGCCCCTAACTTTTCCATAAATTCCAATTTCATCCCTAGGATCAGAAAATGAAATTTATGCAATTTAATCCATATGCCAAGCCTAACCGAAATTTTGACATAAAATTTACAGCACATATTTTCTATAAATTTCAAAATTTTTCATCAATTTTCATCATTTTTCATTTTAGTCCCTAAATCATGTTTTCATCAAAAATCACTTTGTAAAAGTTGTTTATCTATCAACAACCTGTAACATCCTAGAATTAGGGGTTCTGCATTCTATGCTATTCTATGTGTTTGGCTTATTTACCATGTTATTTTGGTGTGTTTGGGGGTCCTGGGAAGGCTCGGGTTCAAGCCAGAGCCTTAGTAAAAATTTCTGTTTTGGGCATCTAAGGGGGAAAAGCTAGTAGGAGCAGGCCTTAAGTCTATTTGTGTGTAGTTGTTGACACAAAGAAGCTTGTGTCCTAGTGGAGGTGGCATCACTTGTAGGAGCTGAAAGGGAGGAATTCGAATCCCATAAGCCTCATTATGAAGCTTTATTTTTGGCGCCAGGATGGAGAGAAGATGGATTCGGCAGGGACTCTTCAAGGATGATGGTTGAATAGGCCAATGTATTCAAATGGATAGACAAGAATGCTTGATGGAATTTGAATTGGTCAACCAATTTGAATGGGTGATGGGGAGCAAATTGTAGAGGAAAATAAGGGATTTGGTGATGGTGCAGGTGTTGGCCAAATCTAGGGATCTTGGAGGGGAGAATTTTGGTTTAGTTGCTAGAGGGGTGTGCTAAAATTCTCATTAGTCTTAGGTTCTTCCCATTTTAGTATTTTCGGTCAGAGGAGGTGTGTGTGTGCCGAATTGGTGAGAAAGCTCTTTTGTTTTCCATTTTGCGTTTGCCTATTCTTGGTATGTGTCGAAAAGTCTACAAGTGCATTTTAGTTCTTCTGCTCCTTTTTACATTTTCTTCTTAAGTGCTTTCGGGTTTCTTTTGGTCATCATTCGCATTCCTTTCTTCAATTCTTCACAAGCTAAAACCTCTTGAAGCCTAGCCTTGCCAAATCACTTTCTTCTTCTTTGCTCTTTTCTCTTAAACACCATAACTGAACCTCTAACTCCCATTTTCTTAGCACTCGTGCTCATTCCATAACCGAACCATTCCCTTGTTGTTTCGTTCAATTTTCTTCTTCTCTTTTCTACACCCTTCTTCCTCAAAACTGAAACCCTCTTCTCTACTCTTCTCTTCTCCTCTACTTCTGTCTTTTATAGCCAAAACATACTTCTTCCTCTGGTATGTTTCGTTTCTACACATTTTCACTATAGCCGAATCTCCTTTGACACCACACTAATCGATTCTTACACTTTTTACTGTTAGCCGAGCACCGCGAAGCAAGGTGCTAGGAATCTTTGGCTGCAGGAAGTCTCTTCAATCGAGTTCTGTTGGTTAAGGTAAGAGGAGACTCTTTCGTCCCTTCCTTTTCTTTTCTCTCAGGTTCTATGTGGCCATAGCCGAATGGCTATTTGTTCTTGGTGTTTAGATTTCGGCTAACCCCTTTTTCCTTTTCTTTCTCTTCTCTCGTTTGGGACATTTACTCTGGAAACTCCAGTAGCCGAACGTTTTAAAGTCTGAAGCCTGAAGGTCTGTTGACTGCCGAATCTTACCCTTCCATTTGGGTTCTTAAGGTAAAGAGCCCTCTTTTGGTTCTTTGTGATTAGCCTCTATTCGATTACTCTGTCATAATCAAATCCTTATTTGGGGAAAATCGTTGTTGCACTATAGTACTGTATTGATCAAGTTTCTTCATGGATGCAAGTGCTAGTCAATCTAAGGAGGGGAGTGGACCCGTAATCTCTGCCCCTAAATTTAAAAGACGTGCTGTGTCAGCGGTTTGAGACTTTCCGCCAGGCTGTGGTAGGGAGCCGACATCTGCCTGGGATAGACAAATAGTGGTTGTTTCTCCTAATGAGAGTGTTGAGAATCTAGAGAGCTTAGTCTTACGCGTAATCAGGTGTGTAATGCTCACACTTTACTTTATTAATTTACGTCAATAACTATGTTGGCTGAAAGCCGAAACGATGGTATAAATAAGTCGAGATACGCTTGTGGGTAAGGTTAGAGACACCAGGTAAGTTCTGCTATGATGTTACTTTTGAATATGTATGTATGAATTAATTATCTGTGGTACGTTAGAACTATGTTTACATTCATATCAGTATGAAAATGTGTTGCATGGGCTATGGGATATGATTGAAAAGGGGAAGTGTGATTCAATGACTTTTGTCACAGTGGTCTGGGACCATAGTGGTTTGGAACCACGTATACATATATTTATCAGTGACTTGTCTCAGTAGTCTGGGACCACAGTGGGTTGGCCCCACGTTTATATATTCTGTGACTCTGTCACAAGTGGTCTGGGACCACAGTGGCTTGATGCCACGGGTGTTTGGCTGATTCTAATGACCTAGAGGATGGAAAACTAGGTTGGGCTGGGCTGCATTGCATACATTCTAAATATGCTATATTGTGTGAGCTAAGGCCCAATGTGCATCAGCGGGCCTAAGGGTCAGATTGCGTTATAAGGGGATTTACACACTGAGTCTCGGTACCTCACCCCTTTGCTTAATTTTGCAGGTAATCCTTAGATCGCGGGTTTGGAGTTGAGGTGGACTTGAGGTGGCCATGCATTATTTTTTTCTCGTAAATTCGTTTCCTTTATTTTAAACTTATTTTTAATTGGGATTTTGTTATGTAATAAGGCCTCCTGATCTTTAATTTGGGTTTTGGATTTATGCTGCTATAACTTATCTTATGAGATGTCGAATATGGAGTTTTCTAAAATAAAAATTGATACAATCATGTTTTTCAAGTGTTAACAAAAGATGGTAGGTGATTAATTAATTGAATTCGGAAATTTTCTTAAACTTACAAATACTAATTTCAAAATATTATGTGTCGGAATGCCACTAGTTTTTGGTTTTCGTACCACAAAACCCGATTTCAACTAACAAGTTCTTTAAAATAGGAGTTGGTAAGAAACTCTTCGACTAATTATTATTTTCAAGATAGAAACCCAAAACGAAAGTTTTCAAAGTTGCGATTTCTTTGAAATTCCAAAGTTCATTTAAACAACCGTTCCTTGTGACATACCAGATCTGGTCGTGACGTTTAGGCTGGGTTTGGGGTGTTACACAACCTTTCATTTTCTACCATAAATTTCTAGTTTTCAGCATATTCAACCATGACTCATTTTCCATACTTTGATAACTTTTCAAATTGATCCCCAAATAGATAGATTAAGCACATAATCAGGTTAAGCACATAATCGATAAAATTTTCTTTTCAAAATTTTCACATGACATTTCTATCATATTATTGACCATATAATAAAATAAAAATAAATTTTATTTTCGGCTCGGATTTGTGGTCCCGAAAGCACTGTTTCGATTTCACCGTGTGACCCAAGTTAGTGAGTTACACGAGCATGGGCACGAGCTGGGATACGGCTGTGTGTCCCTACTACGAATGTCCACACGACTTGAGACACGGGCCTGTGTCTCAGCCGTGTGAAATTTTCTATCTTTTACCATAAAGTTTTAAATATTTCTGATTTAGTCTCGAATTATTTCTAAAGTGTTTCTAAGGCCTCGAGGGCTCAAATAAGGGACGATTTGCATGTGTTTGAATGGACCATGAGTTGACTTATGAAATGTTTAAAAATGAATTACTATAGTTACAATTTTATAGTAATTCTCTGTAACCTTATTTTGACGACTGATACGAGTTAGAGGTGTTACAAACAGCATGATTGCCTTTTTGGACCATACGTCGTTCTAAAACTCGTACAGGTTCTTTGACCATGGCTCCGTCAGTGTCTACCACTGGTAAAACATGTTGAGTTGGAATTGTTCCAACATGCTTCTTGAGTTGAAATGCATCGAAGGTAGGATAGATTCGAGAACTTGGAGGCAACTGTAACCAGTAAGCAACTCATCCCACCTTGGCTTCTATGGCGAAATGCCCAAAATACTTGGGAGATAACTTATGGTTCAACACCTTTCTGACAGAGTGTTGTCAATTAGGCTATAGCCTGAGGTAGACAAACTCTCCTACCTGGAACTCCCTATCACTCATGTGTCTATCTTCCATTTACTTCATTTTTCCCTGAGCTCATTTCAAGTGAAATTGAAGGAGTTTCCTAACAGCTTCTCGATGCTGCAGGCTCCTATCCACACTGTCAATTGAAGTAGTTCTAATAAGGTATGGTAGACATTAAGGAGGGGGCTGGTTATTGGATCTAGTGCCCTAAGTGTAGCATTTTCATGTAAGTACACATGTAATTTTTCGAACAGGTTGGTTACTAAAATTATTCATGAATTACATTAATACTTTTTATATTATCCTCACATATTTTTTTGCACAAAAAGCAAAATGGAAGCAAATGTTACTCACTGGTTGTCTAATGTTTAATTTAAGTGGTATTACGTGGTCAGATCGTAATACAGAAAGACAACTTGTATGAGCCCAAATTTGCCCGGGCCCGATTAACCAAACAAAAACCAAAATTAAAAATCAATTAATAAAAAATCCAAAACAGTCCAGTCCATTAAACAAACCAATAAAAATTGGCCCAAAAATTAAATACAAACCCAAAACCACTACCCAAACCCTAGCCCACAACAGAAAACAAACAGAAACCCTAGCTACCCTTTGCGTCGCATGCCTTCAACAACTCCAGCCCCCACACGCGCGACGCGCCTCTGTACACTCCACATCACTCGTACTCCGTACTCCACAGCTGGCCTCCGTACCTGCGAATAGGATGAAAACACAGCACAACAAAGAAAGAGGATTGTATTTTTTTATTTCTTTTACGATTTTCGGCTATAAAACTGAATAAAAAATCATTTGTAGGAGTTCTTCTTTTGGTTTTTTCAACAGAATATATCAATACAAACAGCAACAAAGGTTGTTTATACCTTCTTTTCTTTTCTTTTTTTTCTATTAGTTCTATTCGAAACACTCTGTTTACATATAAAGATTCTATTTTTATTTTTTAAAAACTATATATATTAGAAATAAAAAAAAAGGAAAAAAACTACCTTTTTTGAAGTCTCAGCCACCGTGCACGGTAGCACCTACGGCGGTGGACGGCCGGAGTCTCGCCGAAATCCTCACCGGACCCAAGCCGAAGGCAGAGAGCTGAGAGTAAACAAAGGCTCTCAAAATTTTTTTTCTTAAAAGAAACTAGGAAAATGAAATTTTTTTTAAAAAAAATTGGCTTTTATAAACGATTAAAACAACGCCATTTTAGGCCTTAGCCACATATGCCAAAACGACGTCGTTTCGAGGCCAAGATCTGGGCGTTTTCTAAAACTGGTATAATTACCAGTCTGGTCCTTCCACATGTTCGATCTGTTCTAATTTGGTCCTTTTAATTTTTTTATTTTTTTAATTTGGGCACATAATTTTCTGCGCATTTCGATTTGGTCCCTGACCCACTGATGCGCTGGAATGGACACGTGTCCGGAAATTGGGCTTTTTTCCCTTTTGGCCCTCAACCTTTTCACTTCTTTTGATTTTAGTCCTAATTTGTTATTTTATTATAGTTTTTACCTTTAATTTCATTATCCTTTTGATTTAGTCCTTAAACTATTTGATTGCAACCTTTTAATTTGTTATTTATTTACTCATTGTAAATTTCTTTATATATATTATTCATTTTTAATTTGTTTTGTATATTATTTATTTTAAATTTCTCTTTACATATTATTTATTTTTATTAATTATTTTAGTATTATTATTAGTATTATTATTATTACTACTATTACTTTTATTATTACTAGTATTATTATTGTTATTTTTTATTACTATTATTTTTAATATTATTACTACTATTATTATATTCATTATTATTGTCCACTTTATTATTATTGATATTACTATTGTTATTGTTACTATTACTATTATTTTTATTATTACCAATATTATTTTTATTTTTACTACTATTATTATTGTTGTTACTATTTTCACTATTATTATTATTATTATTACTACTACTCTTATCTATTTATTTTTACTATTATTATTTGTTTATTAACATATTTTATTATTATTGTATTTTTTTTGTTATTAATATTATTTTTTATGGTATATAATATTTATTTATTTATTGATTTACCATTAGCTTTTATTTTTGTTATTATTTTCTTTTATTTATTAGTTCTTTTACTTATTATTTCATGTAGATTGTTGGTTTTAAATTTTATTTTATTATATTTTCACCTTCATTATTGTTATTTATATTATGCCCTCATACTTATTCTATTATACATATTGGCATTATAATTCATTTTCCATTTTATTACAATCATATTATATTTTATCTGATGCATTACAATTTTGAAATTAGCTAATACTCCGCGTTCTAAGATTCGAAAGAAATCGTACCCTAACTTACTGGGTTTCGATTTTTCCCATCGAGTCTAAAGGACAAATTATTTTTAAACCAAAACATTTGGATTAAATAAAAAACTTATTCTCGGGAGTTCAAAAATGTTGTGTTCTAACTCACTGAATATGACATTTTGTTATCTCGAGATAAGAATTTCTAAAAACAAAAGCAATATTCTGTATTTTGAATTTTGAGAAATTGTGACCTAGCTTACTGGGTTTCGATTTTTCATTTGATCCAAATTACAGAATATCCTTCTTAAATTTAAATGTACAAGTTTTTAATAAAGACAAGCTTAGTTTCGAGGAATCGAAATGTCGTATCCTAACTCACTGGGTATGATATTTTATTCCTTTGAAATAAGCGGGTCTCGGCATCTGTTTAATTCATTCAATTTTTTTAAACAAAGAGGATCGTATTTTAAAATCTTTTCAAATTTTTGACATTAAGAAATTAATCAATCAATTCAGTACCAATTTTGGGCATTACGAGGGTGCTAATCCTTCCTCGTGCTTAATGGACTCCCGAACTCATTTTTCTTGAATTTCATAGGCCAAAATTATTATTTTTAATAAATCAAAATGTTTTTTTAAAATGATCAATCTTAAGGTGATCCGATCACACCTCAAAAAAGGATTGGTGGCGACTCAATTACCATTTTTAAGGTCGACCTGTTTTTTAAAACCAAAAAAAAAAAGTTTCGACAGCTTAGCGATTCCACTGGGGACCATAAGAGAGTCAAGCCGTAAAATTGATTGTTTTCTGTCTTCTTGTCAAAAATCGAAAATCTGATTTGAAAGATTACGATCCTATTATCGCGTTTGTTCGTATTGTTATGATCACTATGGTTTGAGTCTCGCATCATATTGCGTAAGGATCATTTTGGTCTTACCTTTTTAAGTGGGAGTGAGAAGCTATTCCTTCGTGAGGTTTTCACCACATGCGGGATAGTGGATCGCGCCGAGATACATCCGCATACCTATGTCTTCGTGAGATTTTCATCTCAGTGCGACCATAGGGAAATGTATTCCCCTGAACTGAACTCGGTCCGTATGAGCCTATAATGGGTGAGGATTGAGGATTCTGTTGGTTCAGGTACCTCAACTTTAGAACCCAAACTGCATATAGAAGACCCTAAGAGCCTACCTTAGATAGTGCCGCGACAAACCCTAGTGGTTACCTGGATAGGGGCTTTATTATTTCTTGCTTGCTTTAAATTATTGCTCCGTATACTGACTTGTTCATTTTGATTTGATTGCATGACATTTTCATCACAAAAGGGTGTTGATTCACATTCGGTTCCTAAAAAGACAACTTATCATGGAAAAGGGGTTTTTTGATAAAGTAGAGGATAATGCGGCCGTCCAGATTTGGGCCTAGACAATACAGTAAGAAAAAGGTGATAGCCTTACAGAAGGATACGTGTCAGAATTGTGGGATTTCACACGTATCAATGTAACCCAAAATAATCTTCAAGAGATGTAGGAATTATGAGATCAGTGGGATGACGAGACCAAGCAGCTATTCTATTGCAATTACGGTGATCTACCCTATCTACTCGACGTCAAAGTAGACAAACACCTATTCCGAGCTCTCGCTCAATATTGGAACCCTGCTTATAGCTGTTTCACATTTGGAAATGTGGACTTGGTACCTACGGTAGAAGAGTACACAGCCTTACTTCGTTGGCCAAAAATTTAAATTAACAAGGCTTACTCCAGAGCAGCCAATGCCCAACGTTCTTGAAAAAGTTGATGAATATCACAGGAATGAGTGAACAGTGGATTGTAGCTCGAATCAAGCAGAAAAGTGACAGTAAATGTATCCCTTGGAGAAATTTGCGGGATTTGATCCTAGCACATCCCGACGTAAAGAAAAGGGTCGATTTCTTTGCGTTAAGCGTTTACGGATTGGTGATCTTCCCTAAGGCTTTGGGGCACATAGATGAGGCCGTCTCTGATTTGTTTAACTGACTTGATAAAAGGATTACATCCATTCCTGTAATTCTGGCTGAAACCTTCAGGTCCCTAAATACATGTCGAAGATCGGGTGAAGGGAGATTCATCAGATACGCACAACTTTTATTAGCATGGTTTCACAGCCATTTTTGGAAAGTAAAAAAGGTTTCGTACCGAATCTTCTCTGAAAACTATTCTCCACTGAAAGAGTTAGTAGCTACTCCGAGACGGGATGATATCACGGAAGAGAAATGAATGGTGATTCTTCAAAGTCTACAAGAAGAAGACATGGAGTGGAGAGCCCCTTGGATGGTCCCTGACGAGATTTTATATCGGTGTGGTGATTTCGATTGGGTTCCCTTACTTGGAATATGGGGAACTGTTGGATACGCTTCTCTACTTGTGTTAAGGCAGTATAAATCAAGGCAATTCATACCAGTGACACATGGGCTGGCGCAATGCGAGTTTTCATATAATGAGGACAACTACAAGAGAAAAATCTGAGAAATGTCCAACGCCTGAAACCAAATCTGTCGAATAAAGAGATTTGCCGTATGTCTGACAACGACCCTTGAATATGATGGATGGTTGGGTAAAAGGGTTAATAATAATATCCCTAGACCAAATCAAGAAGACATTCAACCAATGGAGGAATATCTATGAGTGGTCCCATCAGAGCTAGAGATTATTAAGCAAGATTTTGAAAGAAAGAACTCAAAACTTGGAAAAAAGATCGAGAAATTGGAAGAAGAGAAAATGCTGTTGGGATTAGATATTGATGTCCATAAACTAGAAGCTGAAAAATTGAGGAAAGGAAAGAATAAAGCTAAAGAGGATTTGGACAGTTTAAAAACGGACTACAAGAAGCTGTGCATGTCAATAAGAATCGTTGGTCTGCGTAAAGCGTTTGAGCAATGGAAGTAAGAAATCCAAAAGGAAAAGACTAGAGCTGGCTAGTGGGAGAAAAAGTTTCATGATACTTGAGCCCGAGAAGACGCCTTAAAAAAGAGCTTGTTGGAGAGCCAAAATGAAAAGAAGAAGCTAAGAGCTCAAGTGGCGGAATTAGAAAAGTCGCTACACCAGCATCATAGTCGTAACTATGTGATTGAATTAAGAGCCAACTTAGGCAAGATTGAGGAACTAAAAGGGAGAATAGAGGAACTTGAAACCGTGCTGCAAAACTGTGAACTCCGGGTTGAAATGCTGGAAGCAAATGATGAGCGGTGGAAAGAGCGACTTCACCAATCTCAAGGCTAGATCAGGGATAGGGATTATGTCATAGACAAAGCTTTGGCTCAAGTGCGAGAGGTGGATAATCATATACAAACCTTGGCAATTCAGGCCGATGTATTGAGTTTGAAATATGAGTCAGAGTCAGATCGAGGCCGAGAGTTAGCTAGGCTTCTTAAGTAAGTCAAGACTTTAAGCATTAGGGCAAGGTCGTACATGTAATCTGCTTTATGTAAAGAAATTTGTTTTCTAGTAAAGTTGTTCTAACAGAATTGAATCAAAGTTAATGCCTCTATTTTCATTCATGTATTCGCATTACATCACATTATATGTATTAAGTTTCACAAAAAGACCTTATTAAACGAAATTATCTCAGCTAATCTGGAAATTGATAAAAACTTACCAACCAAGCATTCTTACGATACCCAAGCAAGGACTAAAGAAATGGACCAAAGGTTGGAGAGGTTAGAGCAACTGTAAATACAAATGCTAGAGCAATTAACGAAACTGCAACAAGAGATAAAGAATCAGATGCTAGAATTGCAAAGAAACTTGATGAACCAACTAACACAGATGTTAGTTGGAGCGTTAGAAAAGAAGAAAAGCCCTATGGTTAATTCCGAGGACGATAATGAGGACTCTGCTTATCATTCAGGCTTTATCCCAACAACTGCCTAAATACCACCAAACGCGTATCCATAAAGGGTGTATATTAATGTCAGACCCAACACTAGACCGGTACCTCGACACTGGTAAGCTTCCCGATAGATTCAGGTTCTAGTCTAGGGGATAACCCAATTAACCCTGTAACAGAAACAAAAAGGGTGAGAGCGGAGCTCCCAAAACAATATGAAGATCACTTCAAATGGAAAAGGCAAGAGATGAGCTCCCAAGTCAATACTTTTAAGGCCCCGAGGAAGGGAAAAATGAAGGGAATAATACGCGTATGTATTACAAGGGCTATTCAAAGCCGATTACCGTAAGCCAGCTAAGAACGGCAACTACCAGCTGTCAAGACTCCCCAAGGCAAGATCCTAATCCAAGACCAAGCTCAGAAAAACCCCAGTTCACACCTATACCGATCACGTATGGGAAGTTGTACCAAAATTTGTTTGATGCACATATAGTATCCCTTTTCTACCTAAAACCTATTCAACCTCCCTTTCCCAAATGGTACGACGTGAATGCCCAATGCAAGTACCATGCGGGAATCACAAGACACTCGATTGAGAACTGCACCACTTTCAAAAAGATAATTGAAAGACTCATCAACATGGGTATTGTGAAATTCGATGCAGAAAATTCGTTACCCTACAATTTGGACGAAAGGAGTAAACTTGATAATCGAGAGTGTAGAGAAGAGAATCAAGACAGATATAGCAAAAGTGAAAACCTCGCTGAGAGTGATTTAGAAGAAAATGGTAGAAAGAGGATTAATCATCCAAGATTTAGGGGAGAAACCCGAAAAAGCATGGAATTACTGTGAGTTCCTTGATGAGGAGGGTCACGAGATTCAAAAGTGCAATGAATTCAGAGCCTTGGTGCAAGGCCTGATGGATAATAAGGAACTAGAATTCTATGAATATACTGAATGCTCAGATGAAATGGTCAGAAGTGGGAGCATCAATGTTAGATCCGAAGAAGGAATCAGAAGAGAAAACTTATCAGGCCTTTACCTTTATGAACATGGGAGTGTTCTGAATAATTGGACTGCAGAAGAAATTCCTGTAGTTTTTAGAGCTTACTCAGAGTAATATTCTAAACATACTTGTTACTTTAAGCCTAGAAGCAATAAAAATTTCCTTTTGTGAAATAGGCTCATGTCCAATATCTTTATTTCAATAAAAAAATGCATTTTTGTGTCTCACTTTGAGCAAATACTCTTTCATTCTTTTATTTCATTCATGATTCATACCACATAAATGATCATTCTTAAATTCATTTGTTCTTTGAATATTCCTTCATACCTACAACAAGTCCCTAGATATCAACGACATAAGCGACACTGCTACTGACTCATAATCTACTTTTGAGCAAGATATATGTCTTGAGGGATCTCAGGACTTTGAAGATGACAAATATTGTAACCTATCTCCTGATTTGTTAAGGATGGTAGAACAAGATGAACAACATGTCCTACCTCACAAAAAGTCATTGTGAGCCTAGGAAAAGAGAAAGAGGTGAAGATCGGAACCCGTATCATCATAGAGACAACGGAAGACGTCATTAAAGTTATTCAAAAAAATTCAAAGATGTTTTCGTATGATCTTTTCAAGAGATGGCTGGGCTACTAAGGTGTGTGGATGCTATTAAGGCTAAAGAATCTTAGAAGAGGTCCATAAGGGTTTCTGAAGAACACATGCTATTGGTTCTACAATGGCCAGGCAAATCATGAGTTTCTAGTATTGCTGGTCTCCCATGGAAGGGGATCGCATCAGTTATACCAAGAAATGCCATAAGTGCCAAATTTATGGAGACAAGATTCCTATACCTCCTTCATCTCCTCATGTATGATACCTCCGTGGACTTTCTCTATGTGGGGCATGAATCTCACCAAAAGCTTCTAACGCGTATTGACTCATCTTTGTGGTTATCGATTACCTTACCAAGTGTGCGGAAGCTACTTCACAAGCTGATGTCATAGAGTCGACAGTCAACAAATTCTATGTAAGTATGGAATGCCAAAAAGGATCTTATCTGACGATACATTAAATTTGAACAACAGCACGATATTAGAAGTTTGCAGTTTGTTCAAGATTAATATCACATCGCCCCAAAATAAACGGAACAGTGGGGGCAACCTTTTTTTAAAAAAAATCGTGAGGAAAAAGATTGAGACTCATAAAGATTGGCATGTGAAGTTATCATTTGCTCTCTATACTTATCGAACGTCTATCAGAACTTCTATCGGGGCAACGCCTTTCTCATTGCTTTATGGAATGGAGGCGATTTTACCCATTGAAGTAGAGATACCTTCCTTTCGAGTTTTATCAGAGCTAAAGTTAGATGAAGTAGAATGGATCCAGTCTCGGTATGATCAATTGAACTTGATTGAGAAAAGGGCTAAGAGTTATTCAGCACGGTCAGATGCAAATGATATAAGCTTATGACAAAAAGGCTCGCCCAAGAGAATTGTATGAGGGAGGCCTGATATTGAAAAAGATCCTCCCCATACAAAAGGATTTCAGAGGGAAATGGATGTCAAATTGGGAAGGACCTTATGTGGTAAAAAAGGGCTTTCTCCGGAGGAGTATTGATCTTGGCCGAAATGGATGGGAAAAACTTGCCCAATCATGTAAATTCAGATTCAGTCAAGAAATACTATACTTGAAGAGGAAAAGAGGCCAAAGTGAAAACCCGCAAAGGGCGCTTTGAGACCTTATCTAAAAAAGATGGAGAGGCAAAGGTGAAAACCCGCAAAAGGTTCCTTGAGACCAAAGGGGTTTTAAGTCAAAAACCCGAAAAGGGCGTCTCAAAATCGTGTTGGGGGCATGCAGTGATCTTGCTATACCTTAATTAAGAAGAAGGAGAGATGTTACACGTTGGGGCATCAACAGAGTACTCTAGATCTCCTAAAACACATATTGAGCTTAAAATGGTCTTTAGAAAGTCCGTAAAAAGAAGCTCAGGCTGCGATATCTGGGGCACCTATCTTTTCTCCTTATCATTTTGTATTCTAGCAATGTTTGCTTTCTTCAATTAACCTATTCTTTTCAGATTTCATTTCTGATAAATTCTATTTTTGTCCATTATTATGATTATTTTCAAGCATTTTGTATTGAAGTAATGATTAATGGACTAATAATACTTTCACAAAAAGAGTTTTGCATATTACTCTAAAAACTTCAAAATAGTACGAGGACCTGAAACAAGACTATTATTTAGAACTCACCAAGCCTAAGGGTTGGAAATATCTGAGAAAGAAGAGTCTAAATTGTGACTATCTCTTCCAATTTTCTGTCAAGGATATTAGCTGAATAAGAAGACAGGATATCGCATCAGTGATATAACATTAATGAACAACAAGCAATGACAACCTAAGCATTAGAAAAGGATATTTCTCACAAAATGATATTCTATATTCATGCAAATATTATAAGAAGTATTTGATGCATCATGATCATGACATCTTAATCATTTGGCATAAGCATAGGCCCATGAAATCGATTCTACATGTCATGTCCCCTAGAGGACGGTGTAGCAGGATCAGTGAATCCACAAATCCCATATTGCTGAAGTTGCAGTGGATGGATTAAAGTCAAGATAGCGAATCTTATTTCCCTAAAGACACAATGGAACAGATTAAAGCTACGACAGATCTTATCTTCCTGAAGTTGTAGTGGAGCAGGTTGAAGCCACCAGCCTTATTTCCCTAAAGTTGCAGCGGAGCAGACTGAAGATAGCAAATATTATTTTGCTGGCATTGCAGTGAAATAGATTAAAGCTACATATTACGGCAGATCTTATCTTCCTGAAGTTGCAGTGAAGCAGATTGAAGCCACTAGCCTTGTTTCCCTAAAGTTACAGCGGAGTAGACTGAAGACAGCAAATCTTATTTCCCTGGCGTTGTAGTGAAATAGATTAAAGCTAAGGCGGATCTTATCTTCCTGAAGTTACAGTGGAGCAGATTGAAGCCATCAGCCTTATTTCCCTGAAGTTGCAGCGGAGAAGACTGAAAACAACAAATCTTATTTCCCTGAAGCTGTAGTGAAACAGATTAAAGCTACGTCAAATCTTATCTTCTTGAAGTTATAGTGGAGCAGATTAAAGCCACAGCCTTGTTTCCCTGAAGTTACAGCTGAGCAGACTGAAGATAGCAAATCTTATTTCCCTGACGTTGTAGTGAAACAGATTAAAGCTACAGATTACAGTGAATCTTATCTTCCTGAAGTTACAGTGAAGCAGATTGAAGCCACCAACCTTATTTCCCTGAACTTGCAGCGGAGAAGACTGAAGACAACAAATCTCTACCTGATGTTGCAGTAGAATAGGCTGGAGATAGCAAATCTTATCTCCCTGAAGTTGCGGCGGAGCAGATTGAAGCTACAAGTTTAGTATCCTTGAATTGGATCGAAGCGCTAGTTCCTATGCCCTTGAAGATGCAGTGGGATGGAATGAAGCTACTCGAAGAAGAAAAGCACCAAAAGAAGTCAAGATTCAGTGGTACCGGGCAAAATTGGCCCTTTTAAAGTCCTTGCTCCATTCCCGTTACACGACAATGAGCAAAGAGGGGCAGCTGTACGAGCCCAAATTTGCCCGGGCCCGATTAACCAAACAAAAACCAAAATTAAAAAAGCCAATTAATAAAAAATCCAAAACAGTCCAGTCCATTAAACAACCCAATAAAAATTGGCCCAAAAATTAAATACAAACCCAAAACCACTACCCAAACCCTAGCCCACAACAGAAAACAAACAGAAACACTAGCTAGCCTTTGCGCCGCATGCCTTTAACAGGCGCCTCCGTACACTCCACGTCACTCGTCCTCCATACTCCACAGCTAGCCTCCGTATATCCTTCTTAAATTTAAATGTACGAGTTTTTAATAAAGACAAGCTTAGTTTCGAGGATTCGAAATGTCCTATCCTAAATCACTGGGTATGATATTTTATTCCTTCGAAATAAGCGGGTCTCGGCATCTGTTTAATTCATTCAAGTTTTTTTTAAAACAAAGAGGGTCGTATTTTAAAATCCTTTCAAATTTTCGACATTAAGACATTAATTAATCAATTCGGTACCAATTTTGGGCTTCCTCGTGCGTAACCGACTCCCGAACTCATTTTTTTGAATTTCGTAGGCCAAAATTATTATTTTTAATAAATCAAAATGTTTTATTAAAATGATCAATCTCAAGGTGATCTGATCACACCTCAAAAAAGGATTGGTGGCGACTCCATTACCATTTTTAAAGTCAACCTCGTTTTTCAAAACGAAAAACAAAATAGTTTTGACACTAAGCATATCATTAGTCTAATCGAAAATGAGTAAATTGATTGAAAGACTAATATGTCGTCTATCAAGTCCAATTGGAACGATGCTTTGTCTTGGGCATTGGAGTGGATGATTGAAGATAGAGACATAGATGTGACTGACTAGACTGGCAGTACAGAGAAAAATATATCCTGAATCTATTTATGGATTTATTCACTTGTGACATTCATAGTGTGACATACCTAAATCTTGAGTGGGTGAAGAACTATGTATGCGTGACTCGTACACTTTGATGTAAGTAAAAGCCTAAATTCGAATAGATAAGGAATAGAAAGCTGGTGCGTTGGGTGTACGAGTTCTTCAGTATGTAGCATCATTCACAACAGTGAAATTCATAGCTCGAGACATGGGTAAATGACTTGATTACTATGAAACTGTGATTATCGTTATGATATAAAAATTGGATTTGTAAGTTTGCATGTAAATAATAAGTCATTTTTTCTTTATGTTTTAATATTTTGTTATATTATATGAGATATGGTTGAATATGGAGTAATTATTTGATGTGAATTATGAATTGTGATTGATTATGGATGAATCGGTAAAATGTTGAAAAGTGAAAATTCCCGGTTAAACCTTCGGAATAGAAAAGATACGAATGAGGTAGCTCACGTGTGTAGTACTAAGTGTAGGCTACTACGTGTACTAGACGGATAGGTCTCATGTGTAGTACTAAGTGCAGGCTACTATGCATACCCGATAGCTTCGATCACATGTGTGGTACTAAGTGTAGGCCACTATGTGTACAAGAGAGCTACAAGATGGTTTTAGGTCATGTGTGTAGTATTAAGTGCAAGCTACTACGTGTACTAGACGGATAGGATAAGTGTAGGCTACTATGCGTACCCGATAGCTTCGATCACATGTGTGGTACTAAGTGCAGGCCACTATGTGTAAGTGATGTGCAACACCTCGATTTTCCATTAATTTTAGCTTTTGTAATTTCAAGACATAAATACCTATCTACTTTAGTGGTTGAGTGATTTGGGTGTGTTTGGGTGTGTCTGGGAGGTCCTATGTTCAAGTCTCAACTTGGGTGAATTTTGGTATTTTTATGATTAAAGCCCAAACTTTGGTTAGTAGGCTTATAAGCATTTAATTGTAAGAACATGTCAGAATGGGCCTGCTGGTCTTGTGGCTAAGTGGAGTGTTGAGGTTGTTAGAAGTTGGAGGTTCGAATCCTTGCGTAGGCAAGGGATGTATTTTTGCTGCCAGTGCCGTGTAGGTGTTTGTGTTGGACTAAAAATCTAATAGTTAGGAGAGATTTGGGGAGATGATAGGGGGAATATCAGAAAATCTATTCACTTTTCCTCTTGCTCTCAAATTCATTCCCTTCTTTTTGTTGTTCAATTTTCTTCCTCAAACCCCTGCCGAAATTTTACTGCTCTCCCTCCTATCCTGATTTTTCGTTCTTTCAATCGTTTCTGTAATACGTATTCAGGTCACGCTTACGGTAAGTTGTGGGTTGGATTATCTTAGCTATTTCTTTAATTGTTAAAGGTTTTAAAAGGGGTTTTGTTGTGCTTAGGAGATATTTGAGAGGCTGGAATCAACGTGACAACGATTTGACTCGAAGTGGAGACCGAGTTGGTAGCAGTAAGTTGATTTTACGTTGTTGGGATTAATCGATTTAGACTTGTTTTTGGGTTTTAAGAGTTGGAATATTCTGATTATAGGTATTGGTGATCTTGGGATTGCGTAGGTAACGAAATCGAATTAGGTGTGTACCCAAAAACACAGAAAACGAGGTTTCGATGAAAGCCAAAAACCTTACTGTTGACGCCTCACAGGCGTGTGGTCGTCTGTGTGGTAGGATGTACTCGAGCGACACGGCCATGTGACGACTGGGCGAGGCCGTGTGCGACACATGGGCTCGACCAATTGGGTCGTGTGGGCCACATAGGTGTGTGGGATTCTGGGCCAGGCCGTGTGATCAACGAGCTCGGCCGTGCGAGGTCGTGTAATCCACACGGCCAAGGCCAATTTGAGCCGTATGGGCCATACGGGCAGGCCACATGGATGTGTGAGCCCATTTTTCTGTAATATTCTGTAAGGTTGCACGAGTCACCCTAGTCGACTATTGGCCTAATGTAGGGTCGGTAAGCTTTACCTAAACCCCTTATTATGTGACTTGACTTTCTGATTTCTGTACCGAGCATGAATTTTGATATCTGAATGTATGAAATGTGTTTGCATAATAGCATGACATCATGTATGTTGCATTGCATCGGGGTGGGATTGATGATATTTGGAGGAAGTATCTAAAAGGCTTTTAAGCCTGTTATCTAGCAGCTCAGCTACAAATTTCTGATTTTGTGCCGTATTCGGTACAACATGGTGTGTAGGGCTGGGTGGGTTGATTTTATCCCCACATGGTGTGTAGGGTTGGACGGAGTTGGTGTGTAGACGCTGGTGGGTAGGACTCTGTTATCTGCATATTCTATCTAAAATGGGCCGAGGCCCAGTAATATGTCTGAATCTGTATCTGAGTGGGCTAAGGTCCACACTATTTCTGTAAGGGGCTTAGGCCCAAAATGTGAATATATGTCTATAACCTGATATTCTGTGTGTATGCTTTCTATGGGGATTACACACTGAGTTTGTGAAAACTCACCCTTTTTTGTTTAATCTGTACAGGTAATCCCCAGTAGTAGACGAATAGGTACGGCGGAGGCTTCGGCGGTGACTACGGTTCTGGACACTTTACTATGGTTTTATTTCTAATTATTAATTATGGTTTGATTATATCTGGGCAATTTTTATGTAATAAGGCATTTACGAATTTTTACTTAAATTTGGGATTATTATTTTATGAACTACTAGCAGTAAGGCAAGACTCAAGTTTTAAAAATGAACATATGTTTTATCAAAAACACACAAATTCGCAAATTACTTTTAAAAAAGCTTCCGCAACGTATAACATTTCGAAAATGGTTAATAAATGAATCAACGATGCGCTTTTGACGGTAACCTAAAATATCAAAAAAGGCATTATTGTAATTACGTTTTCTAATTATCTGCAAATGGTTTTAGCGCAATCATGTTTTCCAAAGCACTATCATGTGACATCGCTAGATTTTGCCATAACGTCTAGGCCAGGTTTGGGGTGTTACATGATGGTTTTGGTCACATGTGTAGTACTAAGTGCAGGCTACTATGTGCACCAGATAGCTTCGGCTACAAGGGTGGTACTATGTGTAGGCCACCGTGTATCTGTTATTATTCCGATGAGCTACTATGTGCACCAGATAGCTTTGGCTACAAGGGTGGTACTATGTGCAGGCCACCGTGTATCTGTTATTATTTCGATGAGTTCAACGGGAAATTGACTAAGTGAAAATACATGTGATCATGTAACAACTAAGTGTAAATGAATATGACTATGTGATGAATAAGTGCAGGTATAAGTGTGAAAATTTCTGAACAATGTGCTCGATATGTGATCAAACTTTGGTAAGATTGATACAGAGTAAGTGTTACATGGAATTATGTGATATAAGGAAATACGAGTTGATGAGACATGAACATAAATCTTGGTTGATGAATGAGTTCATTTGTGATTATATATTTGTACACCTTGAGTGTATTATCCGTATGAATTGGTATTTCGAATGAGTTAATAAGAAAAGTTCTAATATGAAATAATCTAAATTTGAAATGAAATATTATGAAAACATACTTGAAATACATTAGTATATCTGGTATATGTTACTTGAGTTCATAATGTGGAAAGTAAATGTATGTGGAAATTTGAGATGATGATATCTGTATATGGATTCTATTGGTGGATACGTACATCCAAATTTATAAGATAAATTTTAGTGAACATTGAAATTGGACTAAATAAGTGATTTGTCAATTTAAATTGTGATTGGCTGGAAGAGTTAGTGAGTTGCATGTTTATGAATTGTTACACGTATTTGTCTGAAATACGAGGAAATGATGGTACTTGATACATGGAAATATGAGACTGTGATATATAAAAACATGGAATATGTTTGATAAATGTGTTTATTCATAATTATAGAACTGTAAGTGTACTATTTGTGTAAAGATGATGTTCAAATGATTTGATGAGTATAACTCAAAGATGAAGTAGTTAGAAACCAAGACAAATTGTTATGAAAATGTATATGAAATACAAAGGTATGATTATTATATGTGATATGAATACATAATGTGAAAAAGTATAGGTATAAGAGGAATTTAATAAGAATTGAGCCTATATACGTTTCTTGCTATTTATAAGAAGTATACGACTAACAAATGGTAATAAGGCTTGGTTGAATATCTTAAATCGGTTCCTGACTGTATTAAAATATTGGTAAAGATAAAGGATCAAGTGAGTGAGAAATATGGCTTGGAAAATAGCCTAATTTTCATCCACACGGGTAGACACAGGCGTGTGTCTAGGCCGTGTGTGGCAAGCGGTCTACCCCATGGGTGTATGGTTCGGTTGTGTGTCCCCAGTCACATGGGCGTGTGACCCTTATATGCGAAAAAAAAATTTAAAAGTGGCCAAAAATTTTCTTGAGGATCCAGTTTAGTCTCGACCCGATCTTAATACATGATTTGGACCTTGAAGGTCTGTTAAAGGAACGTTTATAATTAGTCTCGGTATTTGAACGATAATGATTTCAAATTATTTGTAAATGTTTTGTACTTCTTGGTAATACCTCGTAACCCTGTTTCGGCGACGGATACGGGTTGGGGGGTGTTACATATTTTCTTTTCCTTTTGGTAAACGTGGCATGTACCTAGGTCATATATATAAGTCATATGATTTTGGTTATAAAGTATGGATGGTTTGTAATGTTTTGAACTTAGTTTTAAGTGAAATGGTAAAGAGTATATTATAAAATTTGGCATTAAACTTGAATAGAAAAATAAATGAAGTTATTAGTCAATTTGAATGATATTATAAATGTTTAGTTATTAGATTACTATATTAATGAATTAGTTATGATATAAGTGTATTTGAGTATAAATTGTTTTTGGTTGAGGTATTGGATTTGGATCGGTTGCGGTTTGAAAATTGCAGAGAAGGTTAGATGTTTATAAAGGGGTTATATTGAGTTTCAAAAAAGAAATTACGAAAAATTTCTAGAGTACTCGAACATGTCCCGTTCCACTTCTAATACATATTTTGGGCCTCGAAGGTCTATCAAAGGCACTTATTCGTTAATTTATAATATGTATGTTATTTATTTTTGAATTAATCGTAAATTGTCCGATATGTCTGGTAATGCCTCGTAACTCTGTTTTGGCGACGATTTAGGGTTAAGGGGTGTTACAGTTGTTGATATCAGAGCTATTCAAGTTTAGTCGATTCTCGGACTAAATCGAGCTTGGAATTGAGTCTAGAGGTACATGCCACTGTTGAGTCAAATCTGAGTTGGGATTTGGATGCCGACTTATTTGTTTATTTCTGTTTTATAGATAAAAGATGTCAGATGAACGCATTAATGATCTTGACCAAGAAATGTATACCAGAGATGATGAGTCATACGGATTAGATGAAACATAATCAAAAACACTTAAAGTAAATCCAATGAGAAACTAACTCCCTAATATGGAAAGGGGAAGTGATAGAGATAGAGATGACTCTCATTTATTACGAGTTATTGCTGATGCCTTACAAAGAGTAGCAGGGACTGTTCCTGCTACAATATCTACACCTACTCAGAGATGGGCCCCAATAAAAGAATTAAGGAAATATGGTGCCACTGAATTCTTAGGTCTGAAAGGAGTCTATCCATCCACAGCTGAGAACTGGATGGAATCAACGAAAAGAGTTCCGCAACAATTGGAGTGCACCCCCCGAGAATGTCTGATCTGTGCCATTTGTTTACTACAAGGAGAAGCGTATCTATGGTGGGAATCTGTAATTTGACATTTGCCTACAGAATAGGTAACATGGGAATTATTTCAGATGGAATTCCAAAAGAAATATGTTGGGGAACCATATATCGAAGACAAAAAGCAAGAATTTCTAATGTTGAAACAAGGTGATTTATCAGTAGTGGACTATGAATAGGAATTTTCTAGACTCATCCAATATGCTTCAGAGTTTAAACTAACAGAGGCCGACAGTTGTAAGAGATTTTTACAGGGCTTAAGAGATGAAATCTGAGTACAGTTGGTATCCCATTGAATCACAAAATTCGTAGATTTGGTTGAGAGAGCAAAAATGGTAGAACAAGTTTTGGGATTGGATAAAAAGCCTGAAATGGCTAGATCGGCCGGAAAACGGGTCAGAACTACTAGTTCAAATCCACTACCAAAAAGATCCATAAAATCCAGGGGTGGTTAGAGACCTAGTTTTAGATCGGACCGAGGTGATAGAAGCCAAGGAAAATAGACGACAGTATCTACCGGTAGTGTGAGTGGTCCACCCCGAGATGTAGAAATTCCAGAATGTGAACATTGTGGGAAAAAGCATCTAGGTGAATGTTGGAAAGTGATTGGAGGTTGTTTTCGCTGCGGGTCGACAGAGCGTTTTGTTAAAGACTGTCCGAAGAATAAAAATGTTACACCTACAACATCCCAAAGATAAGTGTCCATTGCTCGAGGCAGAGGTTCGGGTAACGGTGGTTCTGTATCCAGAGGTGGAGGTGTACGAAGGGGCAATGATGTAGTTACATAGCAGTCGAAAGCTAGAGCACCAGCTAGGGCATACGTGTTTCAGACTCGGGAAGAAGGTGATGCACAAGATGTCGTTACAGGTATATTTTTATTGTATTCTGAACCTGTTTATGCTTTAATTGACCAGGGATCATGACATTCATATATTAATTCAAAACTGGTTGAGTCGGGAAAGTTAAAGTCTAAGATGTTTAGAGTATTAATAGAGATGTCCAGCCCTTTGGGACAAACTGTGTCTGTGGACCGAGTGTACTGAAGATGCCTGTTGATTTATTGATCATGCCTTTTGGTGATTTTGATGTAATATTGGGTATGGATTGGTATCTGAACAAAGAGTGGTATTAGACTGTCATAAAAAGAGATTCAGTATTCAGATAGACGATGGGGACAGAATTGAGGTGAATGGCATCCGTACCGGTGGCTCGACACGCATCATTTTGACGATAAAAGCTAATAAATTGCTTCAGCAGGGTTGTACATCATATCTAGCTTATGTTATTAATTCTGATTCGGTTGGTAGTCAGTGCAGTAAGATAAGAATTGTATGTGAGTTTCAAATATTTTCCCTAAACAATTACCGGGCTTACCACCTGACAGAGAGGTTGAATTTTCTATTATGGTTTATCCAAGCACCGCTCCAATATCTAAACCTCTGTACCGTATGTCGCCTACAAAATTAAAAAAGTTGAAGGTACAGTTGCAGGATTTGCTGGATCGTGGCTTCATTCGACCGAGTTTATCACCATGGGGTGCACCGGTATTATTTGTTAAAAATAAAGATGGTTCAATGTGGCTATGTATCGATTATCGACAATTGAATAAGGTGACAATCAAGAATAAGTATCTGTTACCTCGTATAGATGATTTGTTTGATCAGTTGAGAGGAGCCTCAATGTTTTTGAATATTAACTTAAGATCGGGCTATTATCAGTTGAAGGTAAAAGAAAATGATGTGCCGAAGACTACATTCCGTACTCGATATAGACATTATGAGTTTTTGGTTATTCCGTTCGGGTTAACTAATGCCCCAGCTGCCTTCATGGACCTGATGAACCATATTTTTCAGCCGTACTTAGATCAGTTTGTAGTGGTTTTCATTGATGATATATTGGTTTATTCGAAGACAAAGGCAGAACATGATTGTTTGAAGTTCTGAAATCAGCTTTGTGTTCCAGTTGCTTCTGAGCTAAAATAGTTGATCCTTCGAGAAGCACACGATAGCGCCTTTGCTTTACACCCTGGTGGAACAAAAATGTATCGTGATCTACGAGAGTTGTATTGGTGCCAAGGGATGAAGAAAGATATAGTCGAGTATATTGGTAAATGCTTGACTTGTCAGCGGATAAAAACAAAACATCAGGTATCAACAGGTTTGTTACAGCCTATTACTATTCTCGAGTGGAAATGGAATTGCATTACCACGGATTTTTTACGAGATTTCCATTGTCAGTGAGTAAAAAAGAATGACATCTGGGTAATTTACAATTGACTCACAAAGTCAGCTCATTTTATAGCAGTTAGAACCGACTAGTCACTACAGAAGCTTGCCTAGGTTTATATCCAGGAAATTGTTAGATTACATGGTATTCCGGTATTAATAATTTCAGACTTGGATCCTAGGTTTACATCAAGATTTTGGAAGCAGTTACATGAGTCGTTGGGTATGCGGCTTAATTTTAGCACTGCATTTCATCCGTAAACCGATGGATAGTCAAAATGGGTAATTCAGATATTAGAATATATGCTTCGAGCTTGTATCATTGATTTTGAATTAGGTTGGGAACGTTATTTACCATTGGCTGAGTTTGTTTATAATAATAATTTCCAATCTAGTATTTAGATGGCTCCTTATGAAGCTTTATATGGTCGAAGGTGTCGATCGCCTGTATGTTGGACAGAATTGAATGGAAGAAAAGTGATTGGGCCGAAATTAATTAAAGAAACAGAGGAAACAGTTAAGAAGATCAAAGACAGATTGAAGGTAGCCTGCGATATATAGAAATCTTATGCTAATTTGGAACGACGAGATATAGAGTATTTCATTGGTGATAAAGTATTTCTGAAGGTGTCACCTTGGAAGAAAGTCATGAGATTTGGCCAGAAAGGTAAATTGAGTCCTCGTTATATCGAGCTGTATGAAATAGTAGAAAAAATTGGACCGGTTGCTTATCGACTAGCTTTACATCCAGAGTTATAGAAGATTCACGATGTTTTCCATGTTTCTATGCTTCGAAGATATAGGTCGGATCCTTTACATATCATTCCCACTGAAGACATTGAAATTCGATTAGATTTGTCTTATGAAGAAGAGCCAGTTCAGATATTAGCTCGAGAAGTGAAAGAGTTGAGAAACAAACGGGTTCCTTTAGTAAAAGTATTGTAAAGAAATCATAATGTGGAAGAAGCAACTTGGGAACAAGAAGAAACTATGATAGTGCAATATCTTCATCTCCAGGTAAATTTCGAGGACAAAATTTATTAAGGGGGAGAAATGTAATGACCCAAAATTCACGGGCATCGAAAAATGTACATTATCGGGCCTCTGTCTTAGTAAATCGAGTTCATAAATATTTATTAGGAATATTTGTGAGTCTAGTTGTGTGTTTAATTAGGCTTTAATTAAGTGAATTTAGCTTAATTAAGAGTAATTAGGAAAAAGGACTAAATTGAATAAGAGGTAAAAATTGAATTATAGATTAAAAGAAAATATAAAGGACCAAAATGGCAATTATGTCATTTGTCCTAATTGAGGCGGCAAATGAATTGAAAAATCTAAGATTTTTCTTAGATTTCATACATTAATTAATTATTATTATTGTTGTTGTTGTTGTTTTTATTATTATTTAATTGATATTATATTATTATATTATGAAATAAATTAAAATAAAGACATGTATGTAATAAAAATATACATGTGTAATAACTATATTTGTACAATTGTAATATATTTATTTAATTACTTTTTATTTAAGTAAATAGATTTTTATTATATTAAAATATTAAAATATATAAAATAAATAAAATAAGGAGAATTGGATGGTGGTGATGATAGACAAGTGTAAAATATATGTGTGAACAAATGTAATATATATATTTGTTATTGTAACAGCCTGATTCTGGGCCTAGTTGGAACAGTGGTTTCGGGACCACAAATTAAAAATAATAAAATTTATTTTTATTATATTTTTATGGTCTACGATTTCACGAAATTTCATGAAAATTTCGTTCGAAAATTTTGACATTTGGGCACTCAATTTAGTCAAAAGGACTAAATTGTAAAAAGTGCAAAAGTTGAGTTATACATGCTAGAGCTGTCCAATTGTTATGAAATTTTAAATTGGAGGTCCTTATATGGTAATTAGACCATTGTTTAATTTGGGACATGGTTAGGCATGTTTCCAAAGTTTTTCATTAAGGGGCATTTTGGTCATTTAGTTATTAAAATGAATTAAAAACAAAATTAAAAGCCAATTTTTGTCCATCTTCAACCCCTTTGCCGAAACTTGCATGGAGAAACCATGTCTAGGGTTTTTCAAACTTCCAAGTTCGATTATAAGTCCGTTCTAGCCCCATTTTTATGTTTTTAAAATCCTCGTAACAATATCTATCTATTTCTACCACTAATTTGAGATATGGTTAAAGTCTAGAGTTTTGACCCATGATGAATATGTGTGTATTTTGATGTTTAATGGTAGAAAATGCATGTTTATGGTTAGAGAAATGACTTTTACTAAGTGGTTTTCAGTGAAAATGCTTAAAAGGACTAATTTGTAAAAATTATAAAATATGTCATAAAAGTGTGTTTTAATGGAAATTGTGGGCTGTTATAGTTATGAAAATGGTTCCGCTAGACTTAAAGTACAAAGAAATTGAATGAAAATCATTTTACGAGCCTAGGGGCAAAAATGTAATTTTTTCCAAATATGATTTTTGGGCCGAGTTGATTAGTATAATGATTAAATAAGTTAAATGTGATGTTTTATATCATGAAAAACAAGGTTCAAATCTAGATAGGGGAAAAACAAGTAATTGATGAATAAGTCATTTTCACCGATTTTTCTTTCAAGATAAGTTTGTATGTAAATAATGCATCGTTTCTACTTATGTTTTTATATTTTGATATATTTTATGAGATGTGGCTGAATATTGAATGAAATTGACAAAGTATCGAAATGTGAGAAATTTCCCGGTTGAACCTTAGGAATAGAATAAGATACAAGTGACATGTCACTAGGGACCTATGTGAAATCTATGTGAAATTGTGAGTAAGTGAATCCGGGTGCTGGTCCTAAGTTCTACCAGTGGCTTGGTATACCGATATGTGTTGCGGATACTTGACAGCTTGTGTGAGCAGCACTGAGTAGTAACGAATGACTGACAGCTTGTGTGAGCAAATCCGTGAAAGTGAATAGCTCAAGAACGAGCCTCTATGTGAAAAGTGATGTGAAGTAGCTTTGGCTACAAGTGTGGCACTTATGTGCAAACTTCCAATGTATCCAATAATATTCCGATGTGTTCAACGGGTAAATGACTAAGTGTAATTGAATGTGATTATGTGATGAACAAGTGCAGGTACATGTGTATATATATTCATGAGCAATGTGCTCGATATGTGATCGAACTTTGGTAAGGTTGATATGGAGTAAGTGTTACAATGAATACTTGTAAATATTTGATGATGGCTAGGTATTGGCATGGCTAAACTTTAGTGTTATATGTGTATAAATGAGAATTAATACAAAGAAAACATGACAGAGTAAAATTAGCAATAAAACAGTTTGGACAGCAATAGTTGTATCAATTTGAAAAATCACCAAAAATGGTAGAAATCAAATTAGAATTTGAATAAGATATTAAATTAAATCTTATTGAGTCTATTTTCACATAAAAGAAACGATGTAAGCAAAATAATTTCATATTCTGAGATATTTGAATTTTTGTGAGACAGAGTTAGAATGATTTCGAAATCCCCTGTTTTGACTTGGGAAAATAGTTAAAAATTGTTAAAAAATAATTATGGGTTATAATTTACATTCTTAAAATCCTTAATGAGTCTATTTTCAAAATAAGCAAATGGTAACATCATCTGAATCCCATACAAGGATATAATTACTTTTTAGTGAAGAGAGGTCGGAACTATCAGACAGCTGAATAGGGGTGAATTTAATGAATAAACTGTACTTATTGGCTAAACCAAAAATTCTGAAAATTTTATGGTAATAATATATATGAGTCTAGTTTCATAAAAAATTAACAAATCTTAATTTGGAGTTCTTTAGCTCAAGATATAAATAATTTAGTGACTATGACTCGAGTAGACAACTTGAGATGAACATAAGTAAATAGTGAAATTTTGTGCAATTATGATTATATTACCTTGAGAACATATTGTGAGAATTGGTGAAAACATGTTAATAAATTGCTTATTATTTTCATACGGGCTTACTAAGCTATAGCTTACCCCCTTCCTTTCCTTTTTCCTATAGTGTCACAGAGGCTAGCTCAGGTTGGAGATCGTCAAAGATTCTATCACACTATCAAGCTTTTGACTGGTATCAATGCCTTCAAGTAATTTAAGTCTATGGCATGTATAGGGACTTAATCATTTTGTGTATGTGTTATTATGTTTTGGCCAAATGTATTGGCTTGTAATGGTTAAAGGTTATTATAGTATGTAGCCATGCTAATTGGCTTATATTGACTAATTGATTGTAAGCCTATATATATTATTTATATGTCAATGTCTTGTGATGTGAGCTGTGTTTGCATGATACATGATGAGTTGTGGGTTATGGCCTAAATACCTAATGGTTGTGTCGAAACCATTTTTTTAAGTTTTACTTTTAAAACGGTGATTGACTTTTGAAAACGAAAATGAGAGTCGCCACCAATCCCTTTTTACTTAGGTGTGATTGGATCACCTTAAAAATTGTTTTATTTCAAAATACTGATTTTGGTCCATGAAAAACAAGAAAAATGGGTTCGGGAGTTGGTTACGTATGAAGAAGGGTTAGCACCCTCATAACGCCCAAAAATTGGTACCTAATCGATAACATCATGTCCTAATGTTGAAAATTTGAAAATTTTAAAAATAAGATCATTTTATTAGAAGAAAATCCAAGACTTGCTTACCTCAAAGAAATAAAATACTACATCCAGTAAGTTAGGATACAGAATCTCATGACTTCGAAAATAGGCGCGTCTTTATTTTAGAAAATTCCTACCTCGAGACACAAAATATCATATCCAATAAGTTAGGACACAACCTTTTGAATTCCCAAGAATAAGTTTTTTTGATTTGAAATTTGTAAGTTTCAATTTTAAAAGAGAAGGCATATCTAATACCTTAAGTTCAACGAGGAAAATCGAAACCCAGTAAGTTAGGGCATAATTCTTCTCGAAGTCCTCAAATATCACATATCACCGTAAAATAATTGAATAAAATGCTTTAGTTCAAAAGGTATTTTTATAAAAATGGTTTGAGTATGTAACATCCTAAAAGTGGGCCTGTGCATTTTTACGTGGTGTTTGTTTCATATGTTAAAATTTGGAAATTAAGGTTTAGAGCTGAGGCCTAAATTAGATATTCTGTTTAAGCTTACTTGGGTTAAAATAAAGTTTTAAGTAGATTAATGAGCATTTTGGGCTTGTGGCCCAGAACGAAATGATGCTATAAGGAGGAAGAGGAGTTGGCGCCAAAAGGCAAGGGGAAGGGGCCCAATTTGTGGCCACCTGAAGCCCAAGTTTTTGGGTTAAAAATTCGGCACTTAGAAGGGAAGGGGGAGATGGCACACTTGCTAAAATTTAGGGGATTTAATTCTTTTATTTTAGTGATTAAGTGTTGATAATAGGAAGAGAGGATATAGGGCTATTTTTAAGGAGATAAGGGATTAAGATAATAAGCAAGATAAAGGCTATCAGGAAGAGGGAGAGTTGGCCGAAACTCCAACTCTGTGTGTGTGTGTGTGATATGCCGAAATTTAGTAGCCAAGTATTCATCTTTCTTTCATTTTTTTTTCTATTTTCTTCCTCACACTTTTCTTAGTTAGTCGAAACTCTCTTCTCCCATTCTCTTTAGTTCTCCCCAAAACCGAAACTCCCTATTTGATTCTCCTCTCCTCGAAAACTCTCTAAAAGGTGAAATACTCCTTGGGCATATCATCTTCTTCCCATAGCCGAATCTGCAAGGGTGGATTTTCCCCGAAGGTGCACCATAAGCCGAGTACTTCCCTTTAAGTTTGGTAAGTTTTCAAGGTTTTTCCCCTGCGGGTTCTCTCTATCTTTTCATTAAGTTGCTAACCCGAACCATTTGTTCTAAGGCCTGTCAATTTCCCTCTCCATTCCTAGAAGCCGAATTTATTTTACAGTGATCAGTGGTGCCGACTTGTGGGAAAAGCCGAAGGTAGGATGGGGTAGGTTCGGCCAAATGGCCACTTTCTTGTTCTTTCCTCCTTGGCCGAATGTTATTGGATTAATATTTTGGGCTTGGCCGAATGTAGGTGAGAAGGTGGCATTTCCTTAAGGAATTTTGGGATTTCAAGGTGAGGGATCTATTAGTATTAACATATATTTTGGGATTAATTAACTTTGGCCAATTGAAGAAGGGGCTAAGTCTTCATGTGTTTTTCTGGTTTTTGAGCAAGACTTTACACTGAGGGTAGTAGATCCGGATAGCAAGATTATCGACTAGGGATAGTAGATGTAACAACCCAAACCCGGCCCAAACACTATGGCCAAATCTAGTTTGTTACGAGGAAAACTTTTTGAAAACCATTTTAAAACCCATTTAAGTTTTGTTGAAAACTTCTCGTATTTGGTTATCTTGGTAAAACCATACTTAGTGTTTATTTTAAAGAAAATAACTAAGTCAAGTTATTAAACAAATTTCAAATGTGCCCGATGGCTCGATAAAACATTTTTTTCGGTTTAATTTGGAAAACATGTGATTTTAATTCAATAATAATAATATAGTTTAAAACAAGTATCCAACATATGAAAAATAGCAAAAATAAAGTGTCGTGGAGGCCTTATTACCTCCAAAATAAATTTTAAATCAACAATCCAAAAATAAATAAACGGAAATTCAAAGTCTATTAAAATTGAAATCCCACTGCATGGCCACCTCAAGTCAACCCGGCTCCACATCCGCGATCTACGTGTCACCTGAAAAATATAAAGGAGAAGGTGAGTCACCAAGACTCAAAGATGTAACCCTTCCCCTTTTTTAAAACATTTTCATACACAACATATAACAATTAATATGCGAATACTATGTACCCAACCTAGCCAACCAAACGCCATCGCTCACTACCCGTTGTGGTACCAAACCACTTGGTGGTGCCTAAACCACCGGTGACATATAGTCACGATGTGTTACCAAAACACGTGTGTCCGTGAGACACGAATCAATTGATGGGGCCAACCCATCGTGTGATACCAAATCACTGGCAGACGATCCCATATCTCAAGTGGGGCCAACCCACGGTGGTGTTAACCATAGGGACAAGTTGCTATGAGGTGCCAAACCTCCGAGGTACCAAACCTCTGGTGACCGTAGTCACAGTGTGTTACCAAAACATTGGTGCCCGTCGGCACAATATCACTGCCCCCTCCTCTCATATAACCCATAGTAGTTAAACAGTTATCAATAGATCTCATACATTTATCACATGTATCAATAAGCCATGCTTCCCAAAAGCATTAAAATGATCTCATATTAACAGTAAACTTTACGGGATCCTCACTTGTACTTGTTAAGGTACCAAATCAGATCTACATCAAGCGATTTACATACAACATGTATTTAATACAATCTATTAATTGCTATAAGTGTGTATATACACACTGTCACCACCGAATCGCCTAAATCCCAAAAGAGATGTCACCACCTAGATCTCATCTGGTCCCTATATTCGGCCAAATACATGGGTTAGTACCATGGCCTATTCGGCCAACCCAAATAATCTCAGGGGTTTATCTTTTGATCCCGAAACCTTACCTACACGTTTTGAATACTTTCTTCAGCACCCGAATCACGAATCTGGTTTTCCAACTACAACTGATCAGTTAACAATATCAATAACCATAGCCTTTGGCTTTCGAATACTAACATAGGTCCCTACCCTCACTTACCGAATTTGATTGACAAAGAATGATGGTTCAGATCTACTGTTTTGAGATCCCGGAGTCCTTGGCGGAATCGGCTTCAATAGAAAGATTAGCCAACCATTACCATTTGCCGGATTCCGGCTTTTCCTTAAATCCAAATCGGCAGAACATAAGAGAAGAGAGGAAAATAACATTCGGCTATAGCTACTCACCTTCTACCACATCAACTGACAATAATTATCTTGAAGGGATCTAACTACCTTGATATTCGGCCAAAGAGGTTCCAAATATGAGAAGAGAATTTCGGCTTTACAAGGGAGTATGTTAGGCTAGCAAAGAAAGAAAATAATTTGGGAAGAAGGGATAGGGATTTCGGCAAAAGAGAAACAAAAGATTGGGGTTTTGGGACTTTGAACACGTTTGTAAAAGAAACGAAAATAGCAAAGTTGCTTACTAGAGAATTCGGCTATGTGGAAGGATGAAGAAAAGGGAAATAAGGTGATGAATGTGAGCCTTAAAAAGAATTTGGCACCCCCCTAGTAGCCTTGCCGTCCACTCCTCCTTGCTCAAGGAGTTCAAATTCCGGTTAAACACCTAAAAATCCTCTTGGCCACTTATTTTAATTCAAAAATAATTTGAATTAATTCCCAAATAATCAATTAATGATCTCTTAATAATCCAAATAATTTCCTTATTATCCCCTATTATCTCCAGATTTAAGCAAATTAAAACCAATTAAAGTGCTCATATTATCCCTTAATAATAATTAATTAAAGAGTTTAAAGAGAGGAAGTCTCTCCCCCCTTGTGCCGTCCACTTAAAGAGCAAAAAGAAGGATTGTTGTGACTCGAACCAAGGTTCTCCCTTGCTCCTTGGTGGCGTCACATGCAGTCCTCTAAGTGGCCTCACTTTTGCTACTTTACCAAGGGCTTTTTAGTGTCCAAATTCCTTTATTTACTCTTATAACCCCCTCTTGCTAAGGCTCCCTGCCTTTAAAGCCTATAAATAATATTTTCTACCAAACCGAGCCTACTCAAAGCCTTTAACTAAGCCCTATTATTCCTTAAATAATATCACAGTGGTTCAAACATAAGAAAAATAATTTAATTCCAAATAGCCCCATTTTTAGGATGTTACAGTTCTACCCTTAAAATAAATTTCGTCCTCGAAATTACCTGATTAGAAGAGGTGGGGGTATTGCTGCCTCATCACATCCTCGGGTTCCCATGTAGCTTCCTCTGTACCATGGTTTCGCCATAGCACTTTCACTAAGGGCACTAACTTCCTTCGTAGAACCTTCACGTCTCGATCTAAGATCTGAACCGGTTCTTCTTCAAAAGATAAATCCGAGTTCACCTCAATCTCTGCTACTGGCACAACGTGCGAAGGATCTGACCGATACCATCTTAGCATCGATACATGAAATACATCATGGATCTGGTTCAGTTCTACCGGCAATTCTAGCTGGTAAGCTACCGGTCCTACTCGCTTACAATCAGAGTATATGGTCCGATGAACCTTGGGCTCAGCCTTCCCTTTCGCCAAATCTCAACACCTTTTTCCAAGGTGACACCTTGTAAAAACCTTGTCTCCTACAAAGATACTCCATTTCCTTGCGTTTTAAATCAAGATAGATTTTCGTCTATCCGACGCTTCCTTAAGACGAGCCGGATCACTTTGACTTTGTCCTCGGCCTCTCGCTACCATTCGGACCGTAACTTGTCGCTCACCCAACTCCGCCCCAACACGCGTGGAGTACGACACTTACGCCCATACAGGCTTCAGATGGAGCCATTTGAATACTCGCTTGATAGCTATTGTTATAAGCGAATTCCGCTAGTGGCAGATACTCTTCCCAACTACCACTGAAATCCAAGACACATCCTCTTAACATGTCCTCTAAGATCTGTGTCACCCTTCCCGATTGTCCGTCGATCGTGGATGAGAAGGTCGCATCGAAATCCAACCGTGTACCCAAAGCTTGATGCAACACTTTCCGGAACCTTGACGTGAATCGGGATCCCTATCCGAGATGATCGATCTTTGGAACACCATGCAACCTTACTATTTCGACACATACAAAATTTTTAGCTAGTTTTTCAAGAGAAAATCCACCTCACCTGGTATGAAGTGAGTCGACTTAGTTAGACGGTCTACTATTACCCAAACTGCAACCTTCTTGCTGGGCGTAAGGGGTAGCCCACTGACGAAATCCATAGTGATCCGCTCCCACTTCCATTGAGGGATTTTTACTGGTTGAAGTAGCCCTGATGGCAACTGGTGTTCAGCTTAACTCGTGACATGTCGGACACTTTCCCACAAACTCGTTATTCTCACGCTTCAACCCCGCCACGTAATCGCCAGTAGATCCCCATACATCTTGCTTCCTCCCGAATGCATAGCATATGGGATGCTATGTGCATCTTGGAGAATTTTCCGCCTTAATTCTGTGTCCTTCGGCATACATGCTCGCCCTTGAAAACATAGCACTCCATCACTAGACAGACTGTACCCTTCCAAACCACTATCCTGAACTTGTTTCCTCTTAGCGTTCAAGCCTTCATCCACTAACTGCTTTTCCTTAATCTCTCAATCCACGTTGGCTTAACTTGGAGTTCCGCCAAAAGACTCCCATCATCATATAGACTCAACCGAGCGAACATTGCTCTTAAGTGCATCACAACCTTCCACTCAACGCGCGCCTACCACGTTAGCCTTTACCGGATGGTACTTGATTGAACAATCATAGTCCTTTAATAGTTCAATCCACCGACGTTGTCTCGTGTTTAGATCCTTCTGGGTCAGAAGATACCTCAAACTCTTATGATCCGTGTAGACTATCGACTTCTCCCCGTACAGATAGTGTCTCCATATCTTCAAGGCAAAGACGACTGCCGCTAACTCCAAGTCATGCGTTGTGTAGTTAACCTCTTGCGGTCTTAACTGACGGGATGCATAGGCTACTACCTTCCCTTCTCATCATCAAAGACACATCCCAAACCAAAGATGGGATGCATCACGAAGAGACTTGTAAACAACTTTCCCGCTTCAGTCGTACTCAAAACCGGAGCTTCCGTCAGAATTTTCCTTAGCTTATCAAAGCTTTCTTGCTGCTTCTTCGTCCATACAAATGGAACACCTTTCCTTAGTAACTTAGTTAACGGTGCTGCGATCAAAGAGAATCCTTCCACGAATCTCCGATAGTACCCCGTTAAACCCAGAAAACTTCGTATTTCAGCCACCGACCTAGGCGGTTTCCACTCCAACACCGCTTCAATCTTGCGAGGTCTACTCGATTCCTCACCACACCACGTGTCCTAAGAAAGCCACCTCCCTAAGCCAAAATTCGCACTTATTGAATTTGGCATATAACTGCTTCTCCCTCAACACTTGTAGAACTATATGTAAATGTTGGTCATGCTCCTCCTCCGTCTTTGAATAAACTAATATGTCATCTATGAACACCACGACAAATTGGTCTAAAGGCATCTTTGAAACACCCTATTCATCAAGTCCATAAACGCCGCCAAGCGCATTGGTCAATTTCAAATGGCATTACGTAAACTCGTAATGTCCATACCGAGTTCGAATGCCGTCTTGTGAACATCAACTTCTTTCACCTTAAGTTGATGGTAACCCGACCTAAGGTCTATCTTCGAGAACACCGAGGCACCCTTCAGTTGATCGAACAAGTCGTCAATCCGAGGCAACGGATACTTGTTCTTGATCGTTAACTTGTTCAACTGGCGGTAGTCGATACACATCCGCATTGAACCGTCCTTCTTCTTGACAAACAACATCGGTGCTCCCCACAGAGATATGCTTGGTCGAATAAACCCTCTATCCAAGAGCTCCTGAATTTGAGCCTTCAGCTCCACCAATTCCTTTGGTGCCATTCGGTATGATGCTATAGACACAGGTGCCGTTCCGGGTAGCAAGTCTATACCGAATTCAACTTCCCGCTCTGGAAGCAGACCCGGAAGCTCTTCTGGGAATACATCAGTGAATTCCCCAACCGTTCGGACCTTTCCAATTACCGACTCCTTAGCTTCCAAAGCACATATTCAAACCAAATACGCCTCACAACCCTTCTTGACCATCTTTTCAGCCTTCAAGGCAGACACTACGTTGGATAGGTAATTCCTTCTATCACCTATCATAACCACTTCATCACCCTCCGCCGTCTTAAGAACCATGCGCTTAGCCGCGCAATCCAAATTCGCCTGATACTGAACCAGCCAGTCCATTCCAAGGATCAAATCGAACTCCCAAATGGTAGTTCCATCGGATCGACCACAAATACTACCCTTGGAGTTCTAGGGCACGTCTCTATAAAGTTTGTCTACCCCTCACAGAGTGACCTAAAGTGGCTAACTCACGGTCATCTCCTAGGAGCAAGCCAGAGTTTAGGTCCATAGTTCCTACTACACTACTAGCAATGTATGAGTGCGCGTCGAACCCACATCAATTAATGCAACATAAGGAAGACCAAAAATTAGAAACGCATCGGTTATGACATCCGGTGCGGCCACCCTCTTCGCGACGCCTCATTGCGTAGACTAAACCAGTCGCCTAGCCTCGTGTTTCTGAACCTCGCCCCGAGTTCCACGACCTTGGTTAGGATCGTTGTTTCTCTGCCATTACCACGACCCCTCCGTGGTCCCATATTTCTATCCCGAGCACGATTCGCGCTCTCCGGTGATTCTTAGCTAGTTTCCGAGGACAATCTCGACCCGATGCTCCAAAGACCCACACTCAAAACATCCTCTATCGCGGTCCAACAACCTCCCAATGGGTCTTTCCACAATGTTACACATCGAGTCGACCTCGATTAGTAGTCGTGGGCCTTCTCGCTCTGATTTGGCCCACTTGGCCTAGCCTTTTCTAGACAATACCACTTGATCCGGTGACCCAAATCCTCTCTTCCGACTATTCCTACTATAGCTTTGCCTCACGGCCTCCTTGATCCCTTCGGCTACTTTAGCATTTTCCACTAGAGATGAGAACTCACGAACTGCTGCATGGGCAATCAAGAACCTCAAATCATCTCGAGTCCATCCTCAAAGCGGACCTGGCGCTCATGTTCGAGAGCCACAATGCCTCTAGCATACCTACTCAAATTTTAAAAACTCGCCTCATATTTCAAGCTCGACTTAGTTCCTTGCACTAGCCCTAGAAAGGCTTTCTCCGAGCATCCGTATATTTGGTGCCCACATACTTTTCTCTCGATAGGTGGTTTTGAAATGATCCCAAGTCGATCATCTACCGTGGCTCCATCTCTGACCGCCACCACCATCGTACGCTTCATCCTTTAGAAGGCGACACAAACGCCCTCTTCGACTTTTCCTCCTCGGTCAGTCAAGATCATCCATGATCCTTTTAGTTGACTTCTAGCCAAGATTCACTCGCGACCGGGTGCCACTCCCGACACACCCGTAATACCTCACTCAGTTAGATCGGAGTCGCCGGGAACAGATTTCGAGCACCCAAATTTCCACCAAATTTCGACCACCATCTCAAGACTTCAGAAACCGCTATGCGTATGACACACCACCACCGGCCCGATCTTGCTCTCTCACTCTAAAAGTAGGAGGTGGTGGTGGCGGTGGTACTCGTTTTGAACCTTGACCCGACTGACGGGTTGCATTACACCAAATCATCCTACCCCTACCCGCGCCCACGGCATCCACGTCCTCTAGAACTCATTCTATCTACCGCGCTTTTAACTCGATTAAGAAAATTTTTATGCGTTAGCATTTGTTCCACTTTATTATTCGCGAAGAAGTTTTATGCAGAAAGTTTAGTTAGGGATTCTTTCGAGCAAACAAGTTTTCAGTCTTCTATCCTAGTTCACACAAAGGAGTACATACATCCATTCCCTAATACTTTCCATACCTATTCGCTCTTCGGACATTTCTGCCCATTTCTAACCCAGGGGTATTTTCGTCATTTTCCTACAGGGGTATTTTCGTAATTGAAGAAGTTGTAAAATTTTAATAAAACAATTCACTTTGAAATTCCCAAAACTGGAGGATGTTTTCGAAAATTGGCAAAATTTAAAGATATGGCATCGTTTTGGAAACCAGGGGTATTTCGGTAATTTTGTCAATCAGGGGCAATTTCATCATTTTAATAAGTCAGGGATATTTTTAACAGTTGCAAAACTCAGGGGTTTCTTTCTGAAAATGTTCCTTTTCAAATAGTGATGTTTGTGAAGATTTCCAAAGCCAGGGTCATTTCGGTAATTTTGCAACTTGAGGCGTGCTGTAATTTTCCAAAACCAAAATATTTTGTTGATGATTTTCAAAGCTAAGTTGTTGAATATTTGTAAAATAGTTGAAATTTTTGAGCAAAACCATTGAACTGATATTTTATGGACCGAGGGCATTTTAGTAATTTTACCCCTAAGGGCATTTTTGTAATTTTCCACAACTCAAGTTTTTCGAGGAAAACGTTGTAAAAATGACGTTCTCAGATTTGAAAGAGTTATTGTAAAAGTTTTGAAAACATTAGGGTTGTTGTTGTTTCATTCTTTTTCGAAAACATGGCTAACTCCCTTTTTCGGGTTTTAATCATTATGTTTAGCCTATGACCGAGCCCTCTTGGTCAGGGTGAACCAAAGCTACGCACGTGCGTGATTCGAGTGCAGAGGAGGTGAGTCACGCGGATCGCTTAAATACCAAGCTCTCACTGAACCTTTCTAGACATGCGCACGGAGGTTGCCACACCACCTGCCAGCCTCTCGAGTTAGGGTGAACCAGAAAGCTACGCACTGTAGGATACTGCGAAGAGGAGGTGAGTCACACGAATCGCTTAAATACTGTGCTCTTAGGATCCACTCCTAGACATGCGTCTGTGGGTTACCATACCCCTAGCTCAGTGACTAAGTCATAGGTTGGTTTAGTTCTTTAAGTCTTATGTTTGGTTTGTGTGTTTGAGTAATCTAATCTTAGGGTTCAAGTTCCTATAAGTCTATCTACGTTCCATGCTTCCTACCCTTCTACAGAATATAATTCACAAAGAGGTTTCGATGTACTTACCTGGCGGATCGGTGCCGGAGACTCGGGCCATGCTGTTCAAAAATCAAAAATTATTCCATAAGGCCTACCAAAACATTTTTGGGCCTTGGGCCCCCACAGTCGAGCTTTGAACTGGGCTCTGATACCAATTTTGTAACCACCTAAACCCGGCCCAAACACTATGGCCGAATCTAGTTTGTTACGAGGAAAACTTTTTGAAAACCATTTTAAAACCCATTTAAGTTTTGTTGAAAACTTCTCGTATTTGGTTATCTTGGTAAAACCATACTTAGTGTTTATTTTAAAGAAAATAATTAAGTCAAGTTATTAAACAAATTTCAAATGTGCCCGATGGCTCGATAAAACATTTTTTTCGGTTTAATCTGGAAAACATGTGATTTTAATTCAATAATAATAATATAGTTTAAAACAAGTATCCAACATATGAAAAATAGCAAAAATAAAGTGTCAGGAGGCCTTATTACATCCAAAATAAATTTTAAATCAACAATCCAAAAATAAATAAACGGAAATTCAAAGTCTATTAAAATTGAAATCCCACTGCATGGCCACCTCGAGTCAACCCGGCTCCACATCCGCGATCTACGTGTCACCTGAAAAATATAAAGGAGAAGGTGAGTCACCAAGACTCAGAATGTAACCCTTCCCCCGTTTTAAAAACATTTTCATACACAACATATAACAATTAATATGCAGAATACTATGTACCCAACCTAGCCAACCAAACGCCACTGTCTACCCCGTTGTGGTACCAAACCACTGGTGGTGCCAAACCACTGGTGACATATAGTCACGATGTGTTACCAAAACACTGGTGTCCGTAGACACGAATCGATTGATGGGGCCAACCCATCGTGTGATACCAAATCACTGGCAAACGATCCCATATCTCAAGTGAGGCCAACCCACGGTGGTGTTAACCACAGGGACAAGTCGCTATGAGGTGCCAAACCTCTGATGACCGTAGTCACAGTGTGTTACCAAAACACTGGTGCCCATCGGCATAATATCACTGCCCCCTCCTCTCATATAACCCATAGTAGTTAAACAGTTATCAACAGATCTCATACATTTATCACATGTATCAATAAGCCATGCTTCCCAAAAGCATTAAAATGATCTCATATTAACAGAAACTTACCGGGATCCTCACTTGTACCGTTAAGGTACCAAATCTATATCTACATCAAGCATATTTACATACAACATGTATTTAATACAATCTATTAATTGCTATAAGTGTGTATATACACACCTGTCACCACTGAATTGTCTAAATCCCGAAAAGAGATGTTGGCCACCTAGATCTACTGGTCCCTATATTCGGCCAAATACATGGGTTAGTACCATGGCCTATTCGGCCAACCCAAATAATCTCAGGGGTTTATCTTTTGATCCCGAAACCTTACCTACACGTTTTGAATACTTTCTTCAAAGACCGAATCACTTAACTGCGGTTTTCCAACTACAATTGATCAGTTAACAATATCAATAACCATAGCCTTTGGCTTTCGAATACTAACATAGGTCCCTGCCCTCACTTACCGAATTTGATTGACAAAGAATGATGGTTCAGATCTACTGTTTTGAGATCCCGGAGTCCTTGGCGGAATCGGCTTCAATAGAAAGATTAGCCAACCATTAGCATTTGCCGGATTTCGGCTTTTCCTTAAATCCAAATCGGCAGAACATAAGAGAAGAGAGGAAAATAACATTCGGCTATAGCTACTCACCTTTTACCACATCAACTGACAATAATTATCTTGAAGGGATCTAACTACCTTGATATTTGGCCAAAGAGGTTCCAAATATGAGAAGAGAATTTCGGCTTTACAAGGGAGTATGTTAGGCTAGCAAAGAAAGAAAATAATTTGGGAAGAAGGGATAGGGATTTCGGCAAAAGAGAAACAAAAGATTGGGGTTTTGGGACTTTGAACACGTTTGTAAAAGAAACGAAAATAGCAAAGTTGCTTACTAGAGAATTCGGCTATGTGGAAAGATGAAGAAAAGGGAAATAAGGTGATAAATGTGAGCCTTAAAAAGAATTCGGCACCCCCCTAGAAGCCTTGCCGTCCACTCCTCCTTGCTCAAGGAGTTCAAATTCCGGTTAAACACCTAAAAATCCTCGTGGCCACTTATTTTAATTCAAAAATAATTTGAATTAATTCCTAAATAATTAATTAATGATCTCTTAATAATCCAAATAATTTCCTTATTATCCCCTATTATCTCCAGATTTAAGCAAATTAAAACCAATTAAAGTGCTCATATTATCCCTTAATAATAATTAATAAAAGAGTTTAAAGAGAGGAAGTCTCTCCCCCCCTTGTGCCGTCCACTTAAAGAGCAAAAAGAAGGATTGTTGTGACTCGAACCAAGGTTCTCCCTTGCTCCTTGGTGGCGTCACATGCAGTCCTCTAAGTGGCCTCACTTTTGCCACTTTACCAAGGGCTTTTTAGTGTCCAAATTCCTTCATTTACTCTTATAACCCCCTCTTGCTAAGGCGCCCTGCCTTTAAAGCCTATAAATAATATTTTCTACCAAACCAAGCCTACTCAAAGCCTTTAACTAATCCCTATTATTCCTTAAATAATATCACAGTGGTTCAAACATAAGAAAAATAATTTAATTCCAAATAGCCCCATTTTTAGGATGTTACAGTAGATTTCGCGATATCAGGTGTGTAATACTTCCCCATCATCTAGATCTGATTATAATATGCATGTTTATAAGTTTAAATGTTGTGATAAATGCCGAAATCTCAGCTTAATGTTGGAAACTCGAAGAGGGTGAAGCAAATCACCAGGTCAGTGAATGTTTTGACTTTATATGATAAAAGTATACTGATTTTATGATTGCATGGGTTGGGTTTGTTAAAGGAGGAAGTTATACATTGTAGCGGTTTTACCATGATCTGTTAAATGTGGTAGCAGCCTTCGCTGTGATCTATTGTAGTGGCTTCAGCCATGATCTTATGATGAGCAGCAAGACTGCCATCAAGGCGTATAGCGGTGTGGGTCGGTTGTAGAAATCCCCAATGGTGTGCTTGGCTGGTACGGGGGCGTGTAGCGGATGGACACTTAGGTTTTGGGATTGGGCTTGCATATTAGTTCCTTTGTTATTTTATATATGTTAAACTATTTAATCAGTTTTATGGGCCTAAAGCCTAAATCTAGTGGTGCATGAGGGTTGCACACTGAGTCTCGCGACTTACCCTATTAATTAACATTTCAGGTGATACCTAGTGCTTCGGATCAGGCTGGAGAGGAGCGCAAAGTGGCCATGCAGACGAATATGTGGATTTGGCAAACAGTCTCAAGTTAATTATTTCATATTGTATTTTAATTAATGGATTTTAAACTTCAATGTAATAAGGCCATGGGCCACTAGTTTATTTCCTTTTATTATGGGTTTAACTTATTTTTGTTTTTAGTTATTGGAAACATTTATTTTAATTAAACTAAGGCATGTAATTAAGTTTGGGTTTTATTTACAAAGGCATATTTTATATAAAACATATTTGGGCTTTTCTGAAAATATGACAGGTTTTACAGAATTTTTCTTAGTGACAGTAGCAATTGGGCTGGGTTTGGGGGTGTTACAAATTGGAATTAGAGCCTGGTTCAAAACTCGACTCTGGGGTTTTTGGGCTCAAAACGTTTTCTAAAATGGGCTTTTGAAATATGGATGTCTTTAAGTAATAACAGATCTGTTAGCTCTGCATGGCACCTGCGTCTACGGCCCAAGTCCGCCAGGTAAATACTCTGAACCATTGTATGATCTTTATATATGTAGGCTTAATGGGCTTAGTGGGACGTAGATTAGTTAGAATTAGAACTTGATGGACTCTAGGCTTAGTTCAAACCACTTCTTATAATTTCATTTCACTAAACAAACCCGTTAACGAGCCGCAAGACTAGGGTGTGGTAACTGTCATACGCATGTCTAGATAGTATCCAGAAGAGCTTGGTATTTAAGCAGTCCTAGTGACTCACCTCCTCTTCGCTGGAATCCTATCTGGTGCGTAGTGACTATTCACCTTAGCCGAGTTAGTGTGTGGCAATGGGCATACGCATGTCTAGGAGTGGATTCAGGGAGAGCTTGGTACTTAAGCAGTCCTAGCGACTCACCTCCTCTTTACTAGAATCCTACCTGGTGCGTAGTGACTATTTACCCTAGTTACGAGGACTGGTTGATGGGCTAAACCCTATGATTAAAACCTGAAAGGGACCAACCACCCTATTTTGAAAAAAAAATTCCCAAGGTTTGTAAAATTTTCAAAACATATTTGATTGGTGAGAATCTCCAATCACCCAGGAACTTATAAAATACCTGTATTTCGAAAATTTACCCAAAAATCTCACGTTTACAAGAATAACCCGGACCATGAAACTAGATTTTACTAAAAGTACCCTCGTTTAAAAAAAAAATAAACACCATCAAAGTTTGGAAAAAATTACCAAACTACCCTTGTTTTTCAAAATTACCGAAATACCCCCGGATTTTAAAATTACCGAAATGCCCCTGGATTTCAAAATTACCGAAATACCCCCGAATTTCCAAATTACTGAAATACCCTCGAATTTCCAAATTATGGAAATACCCTCAGATTTTTAAATTACCGAAATACCCCCAGATTTTGAAATTATCGAAATACCCCTGGGATTGCAAAATTACTAGAATACCTTTACTTCACAAAATTATCAAGGATATTATTTTATAAAATTACGAAAATACCCCTGGGTAGTGAAAACAACAACAACAACAACACTTTTCTGTAATGAACGTGAGTTCATGAATGTTGATGATTTAATGTATGAACTTGAGACTGTACTGTGGGTATGAATTCGAAAGAACTACTTTTTAAAACTATTATTCATAAGACTGTTCTAAATTAATCCGTGGAAAGAATTATTTATTCATAAAATTCTTAATCAAATAAACGCAAATCGGAAGAATGAGTACAAGGGGTCGAGGACATCCGCCGCGTAGACGCAGTAGGGGTAGGATGACCTTGTCTGAGCCAGTAGGGTCCGGCCACGGGTCAGGAAATGAACTGCCGGATCCTCCAGTTGTGGAGGGAGAGTTACGAGATCAGGCGACCGGAGATGATGCTGTATCTCAGGCGATGTTGCGAGTCCTTAAGAGAGTTGCTGGAGTAGGCATGATCACAGGAGCCTAGAAATCTGTGCCAGAGTGGCCTAAGGCCAATGGGGCAGAAGTGTTTAGGGCAGTTTCTGGCGTAGCTCCTAACACAGCTGAGTATTGGATGGAAGCGACTGAGCGCATAATGGATGACTTAGATTTCACGGTAGAGGAAAAGTTGAAAGGGGTCGTGTCTCTTCTCCGAGACGAGGCCTACCAGTGGTGGCTCATGGTGAAAGAAAGTACTGCTGCGGACCTGATTGACTGGGATTTCTTTAAGGAGACATTCCAGGGGAAGTATGTCGGGGCCAGCTATATTGATGCACAAAGGAAGGCATTCATGAATCTGGTGCAGGGAAGTAAGTCTGTGGCTGAATATGAGGTAGAGTTTCTGCCTTTGAGCCACTACACTCGGGGAATGGTAGCAATGGAGTATGAACGTTGTGTTCGGTTCGAGGATGGGTTGTGAAATGAGTTAAGGGTTCTGATAGCACCGCAACGAGAGAGAGTTTTTGCTGTTTTGGTAGATAAGGTTAAAATAGCTGAGGAAGTGAAACGGGTTGAGAAACAAGAAAGGGATAAGGATCAAGGTAAAAGTAAGAGTGGTTTTGGGCCATCAAGAGCATTTGGGAATTTTCAGAAGAGGCCTAAGACTGATAGGCCAGCTCGTGCTCCGACGAGTCAGAATCAGGCATGTTCTACATGTGGGAAGACGCATTATGGGGAGTGCAGAATGAAAATAGGTGGATACTTTAGGTGTAGATCCACAGAACATCTGATTAAGGACTGTCCCCAGATGGATCGGGTACAGCAAGCGGCCCGAGGTTCTGATCAGGTTAGGAGAGGTGATCAGCCTGGACCAAGGGGTCGTGGTGCAGGTATAGGAGAAAATGGGGCTGGTCGAGGTCGTGGAGCACCTGGTAGAGGTGTAGGTAATATAGACGCAACGTAGCTGGGTCTAGTTTATGTAGTTCATCGACAGGAGGATGGTGACGCACCGGATGTCATCATCCGTACGTTTCTTATTGCTGATAGGCCTTTGCTTGCTTTGATTGATATTGGGTCAACCCATTTCTATATTGCATGTTCCATATCTGAAACCTTAAGTATAGACTCTGAAACAACTACTAGGAAGATGACTTTGGTTAGTTCCTTAGGACAATCTAGAGTAGTAGACAAGCTGTTTAGGGATGTACCTTTAGAGACTCAAGGGGTAGTGTTTCCGGTAGATTTAATGGAATTGCCATTTGGAGAGTTTGATCTTATCCTAGGAATGGATTGGTTGACAAAGCATCCTACTAAGTTGGATTGTGGGTCTAAGCGCATAGTGTTAAGTACCCCAGAAGGCGGGGAGGTGGTTGTGTTAGGAGAGAGAAGGAACTATCTGTCCAACGTAGTGTCGGTATTGAAAGCTAACATTGAAAGCTATTAAGATGATTCGGAAGGGATGCAACGCCTTTCTAGCTTTTATTAGTGCTTTAGATGGTAAGGAGGTGATTGTTGATAAGGTTCGAACAGTCAAGGAATTCGCGGATGTCTTTCCGAAGGAGTTGCCAGGATTGCCCCTGGATCGCGAAGTGGAGTTTGGAATAGAACTACTCCCGGGTACGGCTCCAGTATCTATTGCTCCTTATCGAATGGCGCCGAAGGAGCTAGTGGAGCTAAAAGCTCAGATTCAGGAGCTATTAGATCGAGGATTTATCCGACCGAGTGTGTCTCCATGGGGAGCGCCGGTCCTATTCATGAAGAAGAAAGACGGATCTATGCGTATGTGCGTGGACTATCGTCAATTGAATAAGTTGATGATAAAGAACAAGTATCCATTACCGATAATCAACGATTTGTTCGATCAGCTCAAAGGACCTTCGGTCTTTTCTAAGATTGATCTAAGGTCAGGATATCATCAGTTAAAGGTGAAGGAAGGAGACATTCATAAGACGGCATTTCGAACACACTACGGTCATTATGAGTTCTTAGTAATGCCATTCGGGTTCACGAACGTGCCAGTAGCATTCATGGATATGATGAACCGGGTATTTCAGCCATACCTTGATCGGTTCATCGTAGTGTTTATCGACGATATATTGGTTTATTCCAAGTCTGATGAGGAGCATGATGCACATCTTCGTGTGGTGTTGCAAATTCTGAGGGAAAAGCAGTTGTACGCAAAGTTCAGTAAGTGTGAGTTCTGGCTGAAGGAGGTGACTTTTCTAGGGCATGTAGTTTTTGCAGAGGGAATTAGGGTAGACCCTCGGAAAGTAGAAGCTGTATTAAATTGGAAACCGCCGAAGTCTGTGGCAGAAATTTGAAGTTTCTTAGGATTAGCAGGGTATTATCGAAGGTTCGTTGAGGGATTCTTGTAACATCCCCAAACCCGGCCCATTCACTACGACCGAATCTGGTTATGTTAGTGAAAATATTTTTCTTTACTTAGAATTTAAAACACGAAAAATTTACTATCTTTCTGGCAAAACCCGTGTACTTTTAAAACTATACTTTTGGACCTTGAAATTAAATAAAAGTGTCCATTTTAAAGCACTTTATTAACCCATGAATACTTTGAATAAGTAAATTAGAGTAAAATCATTTCCACAAGCTTATAATTAAATTTTTACCAAGTCATAATCAAATTAAAATAAAATAGTAAAAATAATAATTAAGTAATTTCAAAGTAAATAAATAAAAGGCCCTTGTTACACAATTTTTAAAAGATCAAATACTTAATAAAAACAAATTTTTAAAATATTTAAACTTCTCTTCTGCATGGGCCACCATGTGTCTTCTCCGATCCCGGTCCAACTATGCGTCACTGAAATGGTTAATGAAAGAGTGAGTCCACCGACTCGATGCATAATCAAAACACAGATTTTCCGCGTATGGGCTTGGCCCCATACCAAACCATTCACATAGCAAGTCATGCACATATGCATCTCGGCCCAACCCACTCCAACCGTAACACCAACCTTAGCGGACTCACGCCAAGGCCGTGGATAAACCACCACTGATCACATCGTGATCCAAAACCTTACCTTGGCTACTCACTGCACAAGGCCGTGGCTGAGCCACCGATCAACCCAAGTGATCCAATATCGTAACCCGTCTACGGTGATGCACATAGCCATCAACCGCCGAGATGGGCACCGAGCCACACCTCCTTGAGGTAGCACAAAGCTAACCATCAAGCGCTAATGTAGCGGAGCTATCATTAGACCACGCACAACTTGTGTACTCTTCCTCCTTCATCGAATCAAGCCCAAATCCCATGTATGCATGCATAAGTTCAACATGTCAGATTAACAAAAGAGTAAGCATCACATGTGGATTATCATATCATGTATATATCATAAATAACTCACTATTCAAGCCACTATAATCGGCCATCACATATCACGCATATGTAAACACATTTAACAAACCAAAGACCAAAGAAATAGTGCGTTGATTACGCACCTTAATAGCACACAACACCCACTCTCAAAACGCTACCTTAATGCCGACTAACCGACCCTCGAAAGATTTCCGCGATAGGCTCTTTCCCCTACAATCGGCCTTAGCACAAAACAAGGAACCCTTAGGGCCATTCGGCCAAGTCAAGAAACTATAGCACAAGAAACAACTAACACACCCTTACCTTGCTAACCACTACCCTTTGCTCTAATGAGAATCGGCCACCACCAAGGAAGTAGGGTTCGGCAATGGATAAGGAGAGATTCGGCTAAAGCATAAAGAAGAGAAAAGGAAGAGAGGCTATGGGTATTCGGCTTAGGCTAAATGAAAAAGGGGTTAAGGGTTTCGGCCTAAGCAACAATTTGGAAACAAGAAGAGCTTACAAGTTCGGCAACAATAAAAAAAGAAAATAAAAAAAATAAAAATTCGGCACAAGGGGGATGAGAGAAGGAACTTACGGCAAAAGCAATAAGGAGAGGAAAAACGTTTCAAAAGGGGTGCCCCTATTTATAGGATTTGGCCAACACCTACCCACAAGCATAAAACCGAAAATGCCCTCCAAACACTCCCAAAACCGGCCACTACTTAACTCCCCTTCAAATCCCATATTTCTCTCCCCTTTTTCCTCCCTAACACTCATTCAAAAAGGTTTGAATGAGTCAAACCTCCTCCTAGCCGAAATTTAAAAACAAAGACCAAGTCTTCTCCATCTTTTAAGCATCCAAAACCACCCACCTTCTTACCTCTCGACGCCAAAAATAAAGGCAAAAAGTCTTCGCCTTGCACTCGAACACCGCCCCTCCTTGCACTGAGGCGTCACTTTGCCAAGCACTTAGTGGCGTCTCCCTTGCCACTTTACCAGCCCAATCTTTGTGTCAAAAACTCTTAAATAATTCTCTTAAGACACCCATCACCAAGCTCCCCTTTTAGCACATAAAAATCCAAAATTTTCTAAAGTCTTCCCCTTGAATCTGAACATTCTTAACACCTTCCAAACACATCAAAGCATACCCAAAACCTACTAGAACATGAATTATACCCACCATGCATAGCCCCTAAACCAGGGTGTTACAATTCTCTTCAATAGCGGCACCTTTAACTAAGTTGTTGAGGATGAGAGTATCATTTGTATGGACTGGCAAACAACAAGAGCGCTTTGAGAAGCTGTAGAGAGTTTTGACGGAAGCGCCGGTGTTAATTCAGCCAGAGGTGGGAAAGGAATTTACCGTCTATTGTGATACATCACACACAGGTTTAGGGTGTGTGCTAATGCAAGATGGAAAGGTTGTGGCATACGCGTCTCGAAAGTTGAGACTGCATGAGTTGAATTACCCTACGCATGATTTGGAATTGGCGGCTATAGTGTTTGCTCTGAAGATTTGGAGGCACTACCTATACGGTGAGAATTCGGTAATTTACACCGACCATAAAAGTCTTAAGTACCTCCATACTCAGAAGGAGTTAAATATACGACAACGTAGGTGGATCGAGCTCTTGAAGAACTATGATTGCTCGATTGAATACCATCCCGGCAAGATGAATATGGTGGCGGATGCGTTAAGTAGGAAGGTGATAGTAGACCTAAGGGCGATGTTCGCTCATCTTAGTTTGTTTGAGGATGGTAGTTTGGTAGCCGAACTACAAGTAAGACCTATATGGATGAGTCAAATCAAGGAGAAGCAACTTTTGGATGATGTCTTAAGTACTCGAATTTGACAAGTGCAGGAGGGTGAAGTAGAGGACTATAGTCTAAACAATGATGGAGTTCTGTGTTACCGTGGGAAGATTTGTATGCCTAAGGATGAGGAGTTGCGGCAGATGATTCTTTGGGAATCGCATAATAGCCCCTATGCTATGCATCTTGGAGGAGTTAAGATGTACCGGGATTTACAAGAGCAATTCTGATGGCCGGGGCTGAAGCGAGAGGTAACGGAATATGTAGGAAAATGTTTAACGTGTCAACAGGTCAAAGTTGAACACCAAGTGCCTTCGGGATTGTTGCAGCCGGTAAAGATCCCTCATTGGAAATGGGAGAGAATCACGATGGATATTGTTAGTGGATTACCCTTTACGTCCACTAAGAAAGATTCAATTTGGGTAATTGTGGATCGGCTGACGATGTCTGCTCACTTCATACCGGTTCGGGTCGACTACTCTTTGCAAAGGTTGGCTAAGTTGTACGTGGCTGAGGTTGTAAGATTACATGGTGTACCGGTGTCGATCATATCGCATAGGGACCCTAGGTTCACGTCACGATTTTGGAAGGCTCTACATCAAGCAATGGGAACAAGGTTAGACTTCAGTATCACTTTTCACCCACAGACTGATGGTCAGTCTGAGAGGGTAATTCAAATCTTAGAGGATATGCTAAGGGGTTGCATCATCGATTTTAGGGGTAGTTGAGAGGAGTATTTATCCTTGGCTGAATTCGCATATAATAATAGCTATCAAGCTAGTATTCAGATGGCGCTGTATGAAGTGTTATATGGAAGGAGATGTCATACTCCAAATTGTTGGACGGAGTTGGGTGAACGTCAGATGTTGGGTCCAGAACTAGTCTCGAAAATGGAGGGGAAAGTTAAGCTAATACGGGCTCGATTGAAGGAGGCGTCTGATCAGCAGAAGTCTTATGCGGATCTAAAGTAGAAGGATGTGGAATTTACGGTAGGAGATCAAGTCTTTTTGAAGGTATCTCCGTGGAAGAAGGTAATGAGGTTTGGACGGAAGGGTAAGTTATGTCCACGGTTTATTGGGCTTTATCGGGTACTAGAACGTGTGGGCCCAGTGGCTTATCGTTTGGAGTTGCCTTCAGAGTTGGAGCAGATACATAACGTGTTTCATGTCTCGATGCTGAGACGTTATCGATCTGATCCATCGCACATAGTATCGGTGGAAGAGATAGAAGTAAGGCCAGATTTATCTTTTGAAGAAGAGCCAATCCAAATCTTGGATCGAGACGTGAAAGTGTTGAGAAGGAAGTCTGTTCCATTGGTCAAAGTTTTGTGGCAAAATCATGGCACAGAAGAGGCGACGTGGGAGCCAGAGGATGTTGTACGACAGCAGTATCCCCATCTCTTTTGATCAGGTAAATTTCGAGGCCGAAATTTATTTTAAGGGGGTTAGAACTGTAACATCCTAAAAGTGGGCCTGTGCATTTTTATGTGGTGTTTGTTTCATATGTTAAAATTTGGAAATTAAGGTTTAGAGCTGAGGCCTAAATTAGATATTATGTTTAAGCTTACTTGGTTAAAATAAAGTTTTAAGTAGATTAATGAGCATTTTGGGCTTGTGGCCCAGAAAGAAATGATGCCATAAGGAGAAAGAGGAGTTGGCGTCAAAAGGCAAGGGGAATGGGCCCAATTTGTGGCCACCTAAAGCCCAAGTTTTTTGGTTAAAAATTCGGCACTTAGAAGGGAAGGGGGAGGACTGCACACTTGCTAAAATTTAGGGGATTTAATTCTTTTATTTTAGTGATTAAGTGTTGATAATAGGAAAAGAGAATATAGGGCTATTTTTAAGGAGATAAGGGATTAAGATAATAAGAAAGATAAGGGCTATTAGGAAGAGGGAGAGTTGGCCGAAACTCCAACTCTGTGTGTGTGTGTGTGATATGCCGAAATTTAGTAGCCAAGTGTTCATCTTTCTTTCATTTTTTTCTATTTTCTTCCTCACACTTTTCTTAATTAGCCGAAACTCTCTTCTCCCATTCTCTTTAGTTCTCCTCAAAACCGAAACTCCCTAGTTGATTCTCCTCTCCTCGAAAACTCTGTAAAAGCCTAAATACTCATTGGGCATATCATCTTCTTCCCATAGCCGAATCTGCAAGGGTGGATTTTTCCCGAAGGTGTACCATAAGCCAAGTACTTCCCTCTAAGTTTGGTAAGTTTTCAAGGTTTTTCCCCTACGGGTTCTCTCTATCTTTTCATTAAGTTGCTAACCCGAACCATTTGTTCTAAGGCCTATCGATTTCCCTCTCCATTCCTAGAAGCCGAATCTGTTTGACAATGATCAGTGGTGCCGATTTCTGGGAAAAGCCGAAGGTAGGATGGGGTAGGTTCGGCCAAATGGCCACTTTCTTGTTCTTTCCTCTTTGGCCGAATGTTATTGGATTAATATTTTGGGCTTGGCCGAATGTAGGTGAGAAGGTGGCATTTCCTTAAGGATTTTCGGGATTTCAAGGTAAGGGATCTATTAGTATTAACATATACTTTGGGATTAATTAACTTTGGCCGATTGAAGAAGGGGCTAAGTCTTCATGTGTTTTTCCGGTTTTTGAGCAAGACTTTACACTAAGGGTAGTAGATCCAGATAACAAGATTATCGACTAGGGATAGTAGATTTCGCGATATCAGGTGTGTAATACTTCCCCATCATCTAGATTCGACTATAATATGCATGTTTATAAGTTTATATATTGTGATAAATGTCGAAATCTCGACTTAATGTTGGAAACCCGAAGAGGGTGAGGCAAATCACCAGGTCAGTGAATGTTTTGACTTTATATGATAAAAGTATACTGATTTTATGATTGCATGGGTTGGGTTTGTTAAAGGAGGAAGTTATACGTTGTAACGGTTTTACCGTGATCTGTTATATGTGGTAGCGGCCTTGTAGTGATTCATTGTAGTGGCCCGACCATGATCGATGATGAGCGGCAAGAGCGCCATCAAGGCGTGTAGCGGTGTGGGTCGATTGTAGAAATCCCCAATGGTGTGCTTGCCTGGTACGGGGGCGTGTAGCGGATTGACACCTAGGTTTTGGGATTGGGCTTGCGTATTAGTTCCTTTGTTATTTTATATATGTTAAACTATTTAATCTATTTTATGGGCCTAAAGCCCAAATCTAGTGCTGCATGAGGGTTACACACTGGGTCTTGCGACTCACCCTATTAATTAACATTTCAGGTGATACCTAGTGCTTCGGACCGGGCTGGAGAAGAGCGCAAAGTGGCCATGCAGAAGAATATGTGGATTTGGCAAAAAGTCTCAAGTTAATTATTTCATATTGTATCTTAATTAATGGATTTTTAAGCTTCAATGTAATAAGGCCATGGGCCACTAGTTTATTTCCTTTTATTATGGGTTTAACTTATTTTTGTTTTTAGTTATTGGAAACATTTATTTTAATTAAATTAAGGCATGTAATTAAGTTTGGGTTTTATTTACAAAGGCATATTTTATATAAAACATATTTGGGCTTTTCTGAAAATATGACAGGTTTTACAGAATTTTTCTTAGTGACATACCAGATCCGGTTGTAGCAATTGGGCCGAGTTTGGGGGTGTTACAGAGTAGGATATTGTATGAATATGTTACAACATACATATTTAATAACAATTCTACATAACTACAAATTATTCTAACAATAATAAAAGAATATAACATGAATGAATATATAATGATCTATGTTAAGCAACGATAACAATTAAAAGGATATAAATAGATAAACATGAGATAGCAATAATTAAGATTTTCATAAAATAACAAAATTAAACGAAAAGGGGAAGATATATTTAAACTCTAAATAATTATTATAACAAAACAAAATATGAAAATAAAACAAATGATAATTTTATAAAGCAATTAATATATGTAACAATAAAAAAATAAAGTTTAAGAAAAATATTATAATAAATATATAATTTAATACATATAAAAGATAATACATAATAAATAATATATAATAATTTTATATTATATATAAATGAATCATGTTATACAATAAAAATAAATTTTATATAAAAATAAAATTTTATATGATATTAATATAGTATTGTATAATATATAAGATTTTAAAAATATAATAAAATAACTAATGTATAAATTACAAATTATATATAATAAAATAATATTAAACAAAGAAAATGATAAATAATACATATAAATATATATATATACGAATTTTATGCAAATAATAAGAATAATATAATACGATAAAATAATTAAAACGCTTATATAAAATATAACATAATAATATGATATAAAATAAAATATGATATAATAACTAATAAAAAAATAGGGATAACAGTGAGAAATATAAATAATTAATAATGGTAATATATACATTATATTAAAATAATTAAAAAATAAAAGCAAAATGAAAAATAAAAAGAATAAACAAAACAAAAAAATGGATAAGGATTAAATTCAAATAATTAAAAAATAAATTTAAAATAAAAAAAGGAGGATATTGAAATGCGCGCAATACAAGGATCAATTGGGCAATTATGCCTCATTTTCAAAACGGCGTCGTTTTGTTACCGGCCCTTAAATAGCCTAAGGGACTAAATTAAAATGTGAACAAACTTGGAGGCATAAATTAGAAAATAATAAAAATTGGATTAAACAAATTGAAAATGCGAAAGGGTTTATTCCGCAAATATACCATCGACATAAAAACACGAGGATCTTTTTGCCCATCGAGTCGGGTTCGGGTCAGAGGCTTTATACGACGTCGTTTTAATGCTTATTGGCTTAAGTATAAACGACGTCATTTTATCATAGCTATATAAGTTAAAACATAGGCAAAAAAAAATCATTCAATCTTCCGTTTTAAAAAAAATTAAAAAAACTCTCTCAAAGAGTCTCCCCTTTCTGACGGAGTCAGGTAATCGGGTTTAGGAGGCCTTCGCCTCACGCACCGTACGCGCCACCACTGGCGGTGGCTGGAGGTTAAAAACCTCCATTTCAAAGGTATTTTCTTCCCCTTTTTTATTTTAAAACATTATTTATATGCAAAAATAAAAAAAAAGTAAAAAAAAAATCACCTCTGCGGAAAGCTTCTGTATTTTATTTCTCTGGATTTCTGTGAATATTTTTGTATTCTTTTGTTTCTGTGTATGTCTGTGTCCTTTCGGTTTTACATATTAGGGGTTTTTATAACCCGAAAATAAAATAGGAAAGAAAAAAATGCCATGTTTGCTGTATTCTGCTGCTCTCATTTGGTGTTCTTTCCTTTTTCGTGCAGATCAACAGCGAGGATACTAGCGATGAGGCGCGTTGATGGCGGTGTGGCTCGCGGACTGAGGCGTGATCGAAGGCTGGACGAGGGTTGCGGCGTGAAGGCTGGGGTGCTTGCTGCGGTGCCTAGGGTTTCAGAAACCCTAGGTCTTCTGATTTTGGTTTAGGAGTTGGGCCATTTTGGGCCATCTGAGTTTGGGTCTAATGGGTTAGTCCTTAGGTCTGGGTCTGAGTAGGTAATTGGGTTTGTTTGGGATCTGGGTTAATGGGTCAGGTTGGGCCACGAGTATTTGTAAATTTGGAATTTAGTTTTGGACTGTAACTGTTAAATGGACTGTGCTGGACATTATAATTTTTGTTTTTTTTATTTTGGTTTATTTCTAAGCCCGAGCAAAATGGGTTATTACAGCTGCCCCTCTTTGGTCATTGTTGTGTAACGAGAATAGAGCAAAGACTATAAAAAGACCAATTTTGCCCGGTCTTTGCCAAACCTTGACTTCTTGGTCTTCATCTTCTTCAAATAGCTCCCAACTCCACTGCAACTTCAACAGTATTTGGAACTTCATCTTGATTCCAATAAGTCTGATAGCTTCAATCTACTTCACTACAACTTCAGGAATGCAGTATCCACTATTTTTAATCTGCTCAATTTTGATTTGCTTCCTGCAACTTCAGGAAGACAAAATCTGCTATCTTTAGTCTGTTCCGCTGTAACTTCAGGGAGATAAGGCTAAAAATGCCTTTGATCTACTTCCTACAACTTCAGGAAGATAAGATCTGCCGTCTTCAGTCTACTCTGCCAGAACTTCAGGGAGACAAGGCTGAAAGGGTTTTTGATCTGCTTCCTACAACTTCAGGAAGCTGAGATCTTCTATCTTCAGTCTACTCCGCTGCAACTTCAGGGAGATAAGACTAAAAGTGCTTTTGATCTGCTTTCTGCAACTTCAGGAAGATAAGATCATCTGTCTTCAGTCTACTCCACTGCAACTTCAGGGAGATAGGGCTAAAAGTGCTTTTGATCTGCTTCCTGCAACTTTAGGAAGATAAGATCTTCTGTCTTCAGTCTACTCCGCTGCAACTTCAGGGAGATAAGGCTAAAAGTGCTTTTGATCTGCTTCCTGCAACTTCAGGAAGATAAGATCTTTGCATCTGCGATCTACTCCAATCGCAACCAGAGAGATAAAGTGAAAGTGCTTTTGATCTGCTTCCTGCAACTTCAGGAAGATAAGATCTTCTGTCTCCAGTCTACTCCATTGCAACTTTAGGGAGATAAGGCTAAAAGTGCTTTTGATCTGCTTCCTGCAACTTCAGGAAGATAAGATTTACAAATTCACCGATATTGCTACACCATCCACTGAGGGACATGTCCTGTAGGCTCAGTTTCATATGTTTATGTCACATGACTAAGATGCTATGATCAGAATGAATCAAATGCTTTTAGCTACATGTAACATGTCATGAAGATGTTTCCTTTTAAAGGATTAGGATGCAATGATTGGAATGAATCAAATACTCCTAATAAGATTTGCTATAATGCAAAAATGTTATGAGTATGATTCCTACTCTAGGTGTTATCACTCATTTGTTCTTCATTCTTGTTCATCAATCATGTTCTGCTCAACAAGTTTGCCCTAATGTAATTTCTGAGTCAACTCCGCCTAAATCTTGAGAACACAAGGCTTCTGCCATCATATCACAATGGGAATTGAGACTTTTTCAATCTAACCCATCTGAAATTTTCGGGGTATAGGGTTTATTTCAAATTTAACCCATTCCACCATAATTCAGGGTTTCTTAGTTCATCACACCACTCCCCGAATGTTATGACCTGATCACATCAACTCATTATTTGGTCCAATTATCAATTTGACCAAGAATTCAGAGAAATAGTCTTTATCCAGACTCTTCTTTCTCGAATATTTCTATGCACATGGAAATTCTAAACAATCGTCCTGTTTTGGTTCCTTGTCTTATCTAGAAATTTCCAAAGTAATATGTAGAACTTCTTTCTGTGAAATTATTAGTTCATAAATCATTATTTCAATGCAACACATTTATAAATAATGGGTAACAAATAAATTGATCTCAAAAAGAGTTGAAATTGAATAAATTATCAGAAATATAAAGAAAATTAACTGAGAACATATATTTGGGAAGAAAAAGAATCCCAAGATAGTAAAATGAATAGGACAAAAATCAGATGCCCTAGATATCACCGATTGAGCTTCTATATACAAACTTTATGAAGACTACCTTGAGCTCAACATGTGTTTAGAAGACCAAAAGTACTTTGTTGACGCCCCGATATGTAACAGTTTTCATTTCATTGTTGATTCAAGTGTAGCAAGATGACTGTCTGTCCATTCAAAATTTGAGCTGCCCTTTTCGAGTTTTCAACTCAAAACCCCTTTGGTCCCAAGGCGCCCTTTGCGGGTTTTCACCTTGGCCTCTCATTTTTTTTTGAAAAACTCAAAGTGCCCATTGTGGGTTTTCACTTTGACCTTTTCTCCTTTTCAAGCAAAATACTTCTTTACTGAATCCGAGTTCACAGGATTGGGTAAACTTTTCCCATCCATTTTGGTCAAGATTTGTGCTCCTCCAGAGAAAGCCTTCTTCACCACATATGGTCCTTCCCAATTCGGCATCCATTTTCTTCAGAAGTCCTTTTGTATGGGAAGGATCTTTTTCAATACAAGGTCCCCCTTATGAAACTCTTTTGGGCGAGCTTTCTTATTATAGGCTCACATCATTCGTTTTTGGTACATCTGACCGTGACAAATAGCCCTTAGTCTCTTTTCTTCAATTAAGCTCAACTGATCATACCGAGCCTGGATCCATTCAGCTTCATCCAGCTTTATTTTTGACAAAACTCAAAGAGAAGGAATTTCTACTTCAATGGGTAGAACAACCTCCATTCCATAGACTAATGAGAAGGGCGTTGCTCCAGTAGAGGTTCTGACGGACGTTCAATAAGCATAGAGTGCAAACAGTAGTTTCTCATGCCAATATTTATAAGTCTTAGTCATCTTCCCTACTATCTTCTTGATATTTTTGTTGGCCGCTTCCACTGCCCCATTGATTTTTGGATGATACGGAGACGAGTTGTGGTGCTTGATCCCGAATTGACTACAAATTTCTGCTATCGTACTGTTGTTCAAATTCAGTGCATTGTCTGATATGATCCTCTCGGGCATTCCATATCGGAAAATGATCTCATTCTTCAAGAAATGACTAACTACTGGCTTAGTGACGCTAGCATATGAAGCAGCCTCTACCCATTTTGTGAAGTAGTCAATTACCACGAAGATGAATCGATGTCCATACGAAGCTTTTGGTGAGATTAGTCCAATAACATCCATGCCCTACATGGAAAATGGCCATGGGGAAGTCATAACGTGTAAAGGTGATGGAGGCACATGAATTTTATCTCTGTAAATCTGGATTTATGACATCTCTTAGCATAGTTGATACAATCACCTTCCATGGTGGATTAATAATATCCAAATCTCATTATTTGTCTGGCCATTGTGAATCCATTAGCGTGTGTTCCACAAACACCCTCATGAACCTCTTCTAGGATTTTTCTAGCTTCAACTACATCGAATCGTCTCAATAATACTTGATCTTTTCTCTTTTTGTACAAGACATCCCCGTCTAAAACATAGTCAGAAGCCATTCTTCTTAAAGTCCTTTTCTCATTCTCAGTGGCATGCTCTGGGTATTCACGATTTTTTACGTATTGTAATACATCCTGATACCAAGGGTGATCATCTTTTTCCTCCTCTTCCACTTTATAACAATGAGCTAGAACTTTGAAGATACTCATCTGAATAGGTCTCATATCCTCTAGTCTGTTTACTTTGATCATAGAAGCCAGGGTTGCTAAAGCATCTGCCATCTGGTTTTCATCGCGTAGGAGATAATTGAAAGTAATGTCATCAAACTCCTCAATCAATCCCAGAACTATTTTTCGGTAATCAATTAGTTTGGGATCTCTTATCTCCCATTCTCCTTTAAGTTGATAGATTACTAGGGAAAAATCTTCATATACTTCTAGCCCTTTGATCTTACGCTCTAAGGCTGCTCGAATTCCCATGACTCAGGCTTCATATTCTGCCATGTTATTTGTGCAATCAAAATCCAGTTGCATGTGAATGGGTAATAATCACCACTAATGGATACCAAAATTGCACCAATTCCATTTCCCACAGCATTCGATGCTCCATCGAAGTTTAGCTTCCACAGAAAATCTTCAGTATTTGCCATATACATCAGCTCCTTATTTGGGATATCAAAGCTCAAAGGTTCATAATCCTCCAAAGCTCTGCTAGCCAAAAATTCTGCTACTGCGCTCCGTTTTATAGCTTTTTGGTTCACATAGACTATATCGAATTCAGACAGCAAAATCTGCCAGCTAACCATCCTTCAAATTGAAGCAGTGGACTCCATCATATACTTTAACGGATCAAGCTTCGAAATTAACCAGGTAGTATGATATAGCATGTACTGTCTCAATCTCCCAGTTGTCCAAATTAGGGCGCAACATAATTTCTCGATTGAAGAATATCTCATTTCATAATCACTGAACTTTTTACTGATATAGTATATCGCCCTTTCTTTTCTTCCTGACTCATCGTGTTGTCCAAGCACACATCCCATGGAGTTATTGAAAACTGAAAAATACAGTATCAATGGTCTATCTAGATTAGGTGGAGATAGTACTGGTGCATTTGACAGATACTGTTTGACTTTGTCGAAAGCTCTCTGGCATTCATTGTCACATACACCTTGGTTGTGTTTCTTGAGAAGACGAAATATGTGATCACATTTCTTAGTTAATTGTGAAATAAACTGAGCAATGTAATTTAACCTTCCAAGAAAACCTCGAACTTCCTTTTGAGTGCGCGGTAGAGGCAATTCTTGTATAGCTTTGACTTTATTTGAGTCAACTTCAATTCTTCTCTGGCTGACAATGACCGAGCTCTGAAAGTACACTTTGCCGGGTTGAGCTTCAATTGAAATTTTCTCAATCTCAGAAACAACTTCTTCAAAACTTCAATGTGTTCCTTTTCTGTTCGAGATTTGGCAATCATATCATCAACATATACTTCAATCTCTTTGTGCATCATGTCATGGAACAATGTTACCATGGCCCTTTGATATGTTGCCCCAGCATTCTTTAATCTGTATGGCATTACCTTATAGCAGAAGGTACCCCACAGTGTTATGAAGGTAGTTTTCCCCATATCCTTAGGGTGCATCTTGATCTGATTATATCCCGACAAGGCGTCCATGAAAGAAAACAATGAGTATCCCGCAGTATTATCCACCAACGTGTTGATATGCGGAAAAGGGAAATTGTCCTTTGGGCTAGCTTTATTTAATTCCCTATAGTCCATACACATCCGGAGCTTTCCGTCCTTCTTAGGGACAAGAACAATGTTGGCAACCCATTCTGAATACTTGACCACTTGTAAAAAACCAGCATCAAACTGTTTCTGGACTTCTTCTTTTATTTTCAACATTACATCAGGCCTCATTCTTCGTAGCTTTTACTGAACTGGTTTGCACTCTTCTCTTATGGGAAGGCAATGTACTACGATGTTGGTACTTAGCCCAGGCATATGTTTGTATGACCATGCAAAGACATCTTTGAATTCCCCTAATAACTTAACAAGGTCTTGTTTTGTCTCCTCAGTTATACGCATCCCAATTTTCACGACCTTTCCTTCCTCCAAGGCTATGTTCTCTACCTCCTCCTCATGGGGTAAGATTTGTTTCTCCTCTTGCTTTACCATTCATAACAAAACTAGAGATAAATCACATTCTCGGTCACCTTCAAAATTCTGAGATTCCTCTAAACACATGTCTTGCCCAAAATAGACCTCTGGATCTGTATTATCATTGCTTACATCATTGATATCTAGGGACCTGTGATGGGTGCCAAAGAATGTACAAAGAACAAATGAATTCGAGAACAACTATTCACATGATATGAATGAGAAATAAAAATTTGGAATGCATTTAGAAAGTCAAAAGAATAAAATGAAAGAATATTTGCTCAAGCTAATTATCAAAAATGTATTTTATTAAAACAACAATTTCTAAACGTGAGCCTATTTCACAAAAGAAATCTTATTGTTCCTAGGCTAAAAAAATAACAAGAGCGTTCTGAATATTGCTCTGTGCAAACAAGGAAATTTATATACTTTTTCATGCCCTTTTTAACCCAAATTGATGCAGTTTTCGATTAAATTCTTGTCAAAAAATAATTAAATTTTATAAAATAATTAAATTGTGCTAAAAATATGAACATGATGAATTTTAATTAATTTTATAGTAAATTTTAATTTATTTTGTCTAATTTCGACAGATTCGCACAAAGGGCGAAAATTGGCTCGGTAGACACTGCTCGAAGAACGAAACCAAGAAGCAATTTGAAGTATCAAGGAGAATTTATTTCCAGCCCAACACGGTCCAATTATGAATATTTAATTATAATATAATTAATTTTAATTTATTCCCAATTTAATTTGGGATAGATAAATTAATCTTAATTAATTATGAAAAAGGCCCAGTTGAACCGCATCAGTTGAACCAAACCGGTTGAACCGAACCGAGCAAAGAGTTGGGCAGCCCAAACCGTCCATATGCTAGCCCAAATCAGCTTATTAGCTGATTAATTAAGCTTGCAAAGAAGCCCTTGAAGACTTTTCAAAGTTGCATTCAAACCCCTCCAAATTTAGTGGCTTTGTAGATTTTCCCCATGCCATATTTAGCAAAGTTGAAACCATCAACTTTGCCACATAGATGGCCGGCCAAGGGAGGTCTCTTTGGCTGCTACTATTTGCTATTTTTAGCAGCCACAATCAGCTATAAATACCACCCCTTTCTAATCATTCAAACCATCCCTCAATCTTTCATTTCTCATTCACTCTCTCATTCTCTCATCACTCCATTCTCTCCTTTTTCTCCAACAAAACCAAGCCTTCTTTTGTCGATTTCTCCTCTTGGAAAAGAGGTGTTTTTCCAGCCATTTGGTGCAGCAAGTGGAGTGTTCATAAGCCAGCTTGATAGCCGAGGACAACGGAGAACGAAGAACGGAGCAATCATTCAAGCCACGGAGAAACACTGGATTTGCTTCTTGTTCCCTATCTCTTTAAATTTCGTTGTTGTTTTGACAAACATGTTTATGAATATTTATGCTATTGGAATGGTTAATTTAATCAGGTTAGCTTGAATTTAATTCGTTTTGGGTTGATTGCATTTCGTCTTCTTAAATCATTAAAATTGTGTTTATGCTGTTATAGGCCTCGGTAAAATGCTTGATTAAGTAAAATCATGCTTAAGTTATATGGCATTATAATTGTTTAGATAACTAATGAATTAATTATTTAAACGCATTGAAAGTGTAATTAATGGACACAATACTCAATCTGTGCATGTTTAATTCTTCTAAGGTAGCTGAAGATTAAATTAGCATTGTATCTGGCGATACATATGCCTTGCATAACTTGCAAGATTTTTGTGATTAAACTGTTTCAAGGTATGGATACTTTGTTACTTCACATGATCTTTTATATGCTTATTAGGTTGAATTAATCGTTTGAATCGTCATAGAAATATGTGAGAGATTTTTTAATTTAATAAGTATGTATGTGCAATAACATGTTTACTTTTATAAATCTGTTTTATCGGTCGAATTGACATAGGGATATGTATAAGAGATGAATGAATTTTTAATTGTAAATATGTTCATAAGTTAGCAAATTACCGAGTTGCCGTGACTTATTCGTAACAAATATGAGCATGAGTTGAATAATTCTAAGGTAAGAAATGTAATTAATCCAACACAATTATATCATCTTGATTAAAGCCAGTTTTTGAAATCGTGCATTAGAACTTTGTTTTATTTTATTTTACTTTGTTTTTCATTTAGTTTTTAAATATTTATTCAATCCAAATATTTTCCCTTCACCAAAGTGTTTGAAATCATTTTCATAAACAATTCTTTTACAGTCCCTGTGGGTACGATAACTCGACATTTACTTGTCACTTTATTACTCGTTACGATTGTGTACACCTGCACATTTCCACCGTTCCAAGTTTTTGGCACCGTTGCCGGGGACTGTTGTTCAAAGCCATTATTTGTGAATCGGTTTTACATTTTGGTTTATTTATTTTCTGTATTGAAATTTTTACTTAATTAATTTTTTTGTGATTATTTCAAGTGTTTATGAGTATTGACCAGATTATTGACTTATTCCCTGTGGACCCTAAAATAGAATGAACCTTTTGACAATGAAGAAGACAAGCGAACTAGAGAAGGACCGAAGAAATGAACTTCGAGAATATGAACCAAGGAAACGGAGCAAACCCTGCTCAGAATCCTATCCTTAGTGCTGATAATAGGGATAGAGCCCTAAGACAATATGCCATGCCGGTATTTAACAATCTTAATCCAGGTATTAGGAGACCCGAAATCGAGGCACAATAATTTGAGCTGAAGCCAGTCATGTTCCAGATGCTTCAGATAGTGGGCCAATTTAATGGGATGCCTACTGAAGATCCTCATCTTCACTTAAGACTATTTATGGAAGTGAACGATTCTTTCAAGTTAGCCGAAGTTTCCGAAGATGCCTTACGATTGAAGTTGTTCCCATATTTGTTAAGGGACAGAGCTTGTGCCTGGTTGAATTCATTGCCACCGAACTCTATTTCTACATGGCAAGAGTTAGCCGAGAGATTCCTCATGAAGTATTTTCTGCCAAGCAAGAATGCTAAGCTGAGGAACGAGATCACTTCTTTCCACCAAATGGATGACGAGTCCTTGTATGAGGCATGGGAAAGATTTAAAGAGTTATTACAAAAATGCCCTCATCATAGAATCCCACATTTTAACTTGAGACATTTTATAATGGTCTTAACGCTCACACAAGGATGGTAGTGGATGTCTCTGCTAATGGTGCTCTCCTTTCTAAGTCTTATAACGAGGCTTATGAAATTATTGAGAGGATTGCCAGCAACAATTATCAATGGCCAACCAGTTGTGCAGCGTCAGGAACACGAGTCGCTGGAATTCATGAAGTAGACACTCTTACTTCACTTGCATCTCAGGTATCATCAATATCCTCAACGCTTAAAAATCTTACTACTAATGGGTCTAATAGTTTTGCAGCACAACCGCCTAATCAATTTGAAAATATAGCCTGTGTCTATTGTGGGGAAGGGCATTTGTTCGAAGAATGTTTGTCGAACCCAGAATCTATGTACTACATGGGTAATCAGAACCAAAACCAAGGAAGGCAAGGGCTGGAATAAAATTTTTATAACCCATCATAGAGAAACCACCCGAATTTCTCCTGGAGTAACCAAGGGGCTGGAACCAGTACCACTTACACCCAACCCAAACCAACCCAGCTGCCTAGTTTTCCACAACAAGTTCAGAAACCAGTTCAAGCTGAAGCATCCAATAGCTTGGAGAGTTTGCTAAAGACATACATGACAAAGAATGATACTTAATCCAGAGCCAAGCAGCTACATTGAAGAATTTGGAGAACCAAGTGGGTCAGCTTACTACTGAACTCAGGAACCAACCATAAGGTACTCTACATAGTGACACGGAAAATCTGAGAAATTCGGGGAAGGAACATTGCAAAGCGTTGACATTGAGGAGCAAAAAGATAGTAAAGCCCAACACTGTTGAAGTTGAAAAGGAGCAAGCTGATGCTCATGACTCAAAGGAAGTTCAACCAAGTGCTGAAATCCCAGTTTTACCAGAACCGAAATATACAAAACCCGACAAAGTAACCTTAGGACCAGTCAATTCTGATCAACCAACAACTTCATTAGAGGCAGAATTACCGCCAAAGGTGAATAAACCAGAATTAGTTCCAGTAATGAAACCACCACCACCCTACCCTCAAAGACTTCAGAAGCCGAAGTAGGAGATTCAATTCAAGAAGTTCCTTGACGTACTCAAGCAACTTCACATCAATATTCGTTGGTCGAAGCACTTGAGCAGATGCTAAACTACGTCAAGTTCATGAAGGATATCTTGTCTAAGAAACGAAGACTTGAAGAATTTGAGATGGTAGCTCTGATGAAGGAATGCAGTGCATATCTTCAAGATAAACTACCCCCAAAATTAAAGCATCCTGGATGTTTCACCATACCATGCAACATAGGATCAACATATTATGGTAAGGCATTATGTAACTTAGGTGCAAGTCTCAACTTGATGCCTATGTCAATATTTAGGAAGTTGGGGATAGGAGAAGTTAGACCAACTACGATTACACTTCAACTAGCAGATCGATCCTTAGCACATCCAGAAGGAAAAATCGAGGACATATTGGTACGTGTAGATAAATTTATCTTTCCCGCTGACTTTGTAATTCTAGACTTTGAAGCAGACAAAGAAGTGCCAATTATCCTAGGAAGACCATTCTTAGCAACTGGAAGGACCCTTATTGATATGCAAAAGGATGAGCTGACTATGCGTGTTCAGGATGATCAGGTAACATTTAATGTTTTTAGGTCAATGCGATTTCCTGACACAATGGATGATTGTTCTGCAGTATTCAATTTAGATGAATTAATAATAGAGAAGGAACTTAACTGTATTGAGGACCCACTGGAAAGAATTTTGACATCGGATCCCCCAAATAATGAAGAGAAGGATGAATACTTAGCTATGCTAGAAGCTAATCAAAAGGGATTTAATCTGCAATCCCATTTTGAATCTTTGGAATTAGAGAAAAGAGATTACAGCCAGCCAAAAGCATCAATCGAGGAGCCACCTAATTTAGAACTCAAGATATTACCTTCACACTTAAAATATGTTTATTTAGGTAACGCCTCTACTCTGCCTATGATTATTTCAGCAGAATTAACTACTGAATAAAAAGAAAAACTTATCATAGTTTTGAAATAATTCAAGAAGGCTATCGGATGGACCATAGCCGATATTCGCGGTATTAGCCCATCTGTATGCATGCACAAGATCATATTAGAAGATGGCGAGAGAGGAACGATTAATGGACAACGAAGACTGAACCCCATCATGAAAGATGTAGTGAAGAAGGAAATTATCAAGTGGTTGGATGCGGGTATAATTTACCCCACCTCAGACAGTTCATGGGTGAGTCCAGTCCAGTCCAGTGCCGAAGAAAAGAGGTATCACGGTCATGGAGAATGAGAACAACGAGTTGATACCAACTAGAATACTTACGGGATGGAGAATTTGCATTGTTTACCGGAAGCTGAACAAGGCGACTACAAAAGATCACTTTCCTCTGCCATTCTTGGACCAAATGCTGGATAGACTTGTAGGACGAGATTACTACTATTTTCTCGACGAATGCTCGGGTATAATCAGATTACAGTAGCATCAGAAGATCAACAAAAAATGACATTCACCTGTCCGTACGGTACATTTGCATTTAGACACATGCCATTTGGTTTATGTAATGCACCAGCTACATTTCAAAGATGTATGATGTCTATTTTCACTGACATGGTTGAGAAGTACTTGGAAGTTTTCATGGATGATTTCTCAGTATTCGGAGATACTTACGATGATTGCTTAGCCAATCTAGCTAAGGTACTGAGGCGATGCAAAGAAACAAATCTCGTACTCAATTGGGAAAAGTGCCATTTTATGGTACGAGAAGGAATTGTTCTAGGGCATCGAATAACGAGACATGGGATCGAGGTGGAAAAAGAAAAGGTAGACGTTATTGAGAAACTCCACCTCCAACATCTGTAAAAGGTGTTAGGAGCTTTTTAACATCTTGAATTTATAGGCTTGTGCATTTTGTGTAGTGCATGCTTAAAATATTAATATGAGAATTTGAGGTACAAAAAGGGGGTTCAGGTTTGGAGCTGAGGCCTAGATTAAATATTCTGTTTAGACATACTTGGGTTTAAAATAAAGTTTTAGTAGTTTAATTGACGTATTGGGCTTGTGGCCCAAAGGAAAATGGTGCCACTAGGAGGAAGAGGAGTTGGCGTCACTTGTGCATGAGGAAGGCCCAAATTGTGGTTGCTTGAAGCTTAAGTTTTAGGGCTAAAATTCGGCACTTAAATGAGTAAGGGGGGACGGCACAAGGCTAAATTTTAGGGATTTTATTGTGTGGATAATGAGTAGATAAAGGCTATTTTTGAGGAGATAATAGATCAAAGATAGAAGCCATCTTTAAGTGTTTAATGCTAGCCGAAACTTTAAAGAATTTGAAAAGAAAGGGGCATTCGGTTTTGGCTTAAGGTGTATGTGCCGAAATTGCTAGCAACTTCTCATCATTCTTCTCTTTTCTCTGCCGAAATTCCTACTTCATTCTTGCACTTTTCTCTTTTATTTTTCTGACAGAAACCAAAACTTCTTAGATCTCAATTGCCGAAACCCCACCATTTTTTTTCTCTTTTCTCTTGGCCGAATCTCTCTATCCACTCCTTGCTTATATTTTTTTCCGATTCTTTGTTCTTCTAAAAGCCGAAATCACTAAGATCACATCTCCTGAAGTTGCCGAATTTTCTTCAGTGGAGTCTGCTTGTGCTGAATTTTGAAGGAAACAATAGGTAAGTGTCGATTTTGGGATTTAAATGTTTTTTTTGGGCTTTTCAAAGTCCCTAGCCGAATGGCTATTTAGAAACTAATCTCTTATTTCTCTCTTATTGTTGGCATTCTGGGATCTGAAGAGGAGTCAATCACGTAGATCTCTAAGTAATAAGTTTAGTAATACTCGAATCATGGTACTATCGGGATTTCAAGGTAAGGAAATCTATTGATTTTAGTGTGTAAAATCGGGTAGAACACTAACCATGGCCGATTATAGGAGAGGCCCTATTTTCACATCTTTCTGGCTTTTTGAGCAAAGTTGTGGATCGATTTAGCAAGGGTATCAGCATTAATCAGGTGTGTAACCTTCCACACTATTAGATTGATTGTTAAGATATATGTATAAATCTACTATATTCTGTTAAATGCCAAAATCCCGACATGTCAAGTGAAAACTCGAAAGGGGTAGAGGCTAATCATCAGGTTAGTAACTTTTGTTCTTCTTCAGTGAATGTATCTGTTAAAACGATATGCTTTGTATGTCAAATTCTTTGTATGCTTGGGGCTGGGTGATTGATAGGGGAAGTGATCTGTTCTGGTGGCATATGCCATTTCAGCCTGGTGACTCTATCACAACTCTGTTTCTGGTGGCTTCTGCCATTTCAACCTGGTGACTCTGTCACAACTTGACGATGAGCAGCTAACTGTCGCATGACTGCCATCGATGGTGTGTAGCGGTGTGGGTTGATTGTAGAAATCCTCAATGGTGTGATTGGAAGGTAAGGGTGGCGTGTAGTGGATGGGAACCTAGGATTTGGGTTGGGCTTGCATAATTTTTGTTATATATATATATTAATCTGTTATTCTGTTTTGTGGGGCTAAGGCCCAAATCTAGTGGTGCATGAAGGTTGCACACTGAGTCTCGCGACTCACCCTTTTATTTTAACAATTTCAGGTACACTTAGCGCGTCGGACCGGGCTGGAGAGGAGAGCAAGGTGGCCATGCAAAAGAACATTTGGATTCAGCAAAAAGACTTTAGTTTAATATTTTATATTTTTATTTAGTGGGTTTAAAATCTTGTTGTAAAAAGGCCATGGGCCACTAGACTATTGTTTATGTTTTTGGGTTTATGTTGGGTTTTATTATTAGACATTTTAAGTTATGTTTTAAAAAATTAAACTAAGACATATACAAGATTTCGGTTTTTATTTAAAATTTACCAAGGCAATTTATAACTTTATATCTTATATAACTTAATAAACTATTAAATTTTTTGTATTAACGATTAAACCTAGTAATTGTTTTCCAAAACGCGACATGTTTTGTAAAATCACTCAAGTGACATACCAGATTCGGTTGTAGTGTTTGGGCCAGGTTTGGGGTGTTACAAGCTTTTTGGGCCACGCCGATTTTTATTGAAGATTTATCAAGGACCTCTCCAAAGTGGCTAAACCCTTATGCAAGCTATTAGAGAAAGACTCAGTATTCAAGTTTGTTGAGGAGTGCTTAAAATCCTTTGATGATCTGAAGAGTCGATTAGTCACGGCACCTATAATCGTCACACCAGACTGGGATTCGCCATTCGTGTTGATGTGTTACGCAAGTGACTTTGCCATTGGAGCTGTCTTGGGCCAGCGAAGGAACAAAGTTTTTCATCCCATCTACTACGCAAGTAGAACTCTAACCGGAGCTCAATTGAACTATACGGTAACAGAAAAAGAGCTACTTGCTATTGTGTTTGCTTTCAACAAGTTTTGATCTTATCTTGTAGGTACCAAAGTGATTGTCTATACGGACCACTCCGTAATTAAGTACTTATTAGCCAAGAAAGATGCTAAGCCAAGATTGATCCGGTGGGTGCTTCTACTTCAAGAGTTTGATCTAAAAATTCAAGATCGAAGGGGAATAGAAAACCAAGTAGTAGATCACTTATCCAGATTAGAGCCGCAAGAGGGAAATTCTCCACTTTTACCGATCCAAGAGACATTTCCAGATGAACACATACTGAAGGTAAATCATGTCCGTAATATTCCTTGGTTTGTTGATTTTGCTAACTATTTAGCTTGTGGTTTGATGCCGATTGATAAAACATATCAACAAAGAAAAATGTTTTTTCATGATGTGAAGTACTATTTTTGGGAAGAGCCATATTTGTTTAAAAAGTTTGCAGATCAGATGATTAGGAGATGTGTGGCAGAAGATGAAATACCGAAGATTTTATACCACTGTCATTCAGCTCCGAGTGGCGGACACTTCGGAGGTACTCGTACAATAGCCAAAGTATTGCAAGCCGGATTCTTTTGGCCAACACTATTCAAGGATGCATACGCTTATGTAAAGAGTTGTGATCGATGTCAGAGGGTTGGAAATGTCACCAACAGAAATGAGATGCCTCGAACAAATATCATTGAGGTAGAATTGTTTCATGTTTGGGGTATTGACTTTTTTGGTCCTTTCCCTCAGTCTTTTGGTCACAACTACATACTGGTAGCAGTAGCTTATGTGTCCAAATGGGTCGAGGCTGAAGCTTATCCGACGAACGATGCTAAGGTTGTGATGAAGTTCTTGCAGAAATATGTATTCACAAGGTTAGGAACCCCAAGAGCTATTATCAGCGATGAAGGGACCCATTTTGTGAACAAGTGGTTAAAATGGTTGTTAGATAAACATGGAGTGAAACACAAGGTTGCTACAGCTTACCATCCGCAGACAAAGGGGCAAGCTGAGCTAGCGAATAAGGAGAGCAAAGGCATACTTGAGAAGGTAGTTTACCCGAACAGACGAGATTGGTCCAAGAGACTAGATGATGTTTTATGGGCTTACAGAACAGCATACAAGACACCTTTAGGAATGTCACCCTACAGGTTGGTCTTTGTGAAAGCCTGTCATCTACCTCTGGAGTTAGAGCACAAAGCCTACTGGGCTCTTCAACGGCTCAACTTGGATCTTAAGTCTGCTAGACAGAAACGGATGCTCCAACTCAACGAGCTAGAGAAATTTCAAATATTCTCATACGAAAATGCCAAATTACTCAAAGAAAGACTCAAGAAATGGCATGACAAGCATATTCGAGTTTGAGAGTTTAAAGCAGGTCAGCAAGTCTTGTTATTCAATTCTAGATTGAAGCTTTTTCCAGGTAAGTTAAAATCAAGTTGGTTGGGTCCATTTACGATTCATCGCTTCTATCCATACGGGGTTGTTGAACTCCAAGGTAAGGGAGGTAATTTTCAAGTCAATGCTCAGCATTTGAAACATTACTACGGAGAAAGACCTGAATGGGATCACATCTTGTTCAGTTTCTCTAATCTTTAGATTTTCTTGTTTTCAATAAATTATTTAGGGTATATTTTCGGGTTTAGTATGTTTAAATAAATTCTGTCTAGGAGACTGGAACTTAAGCGGGACGGCTTGTGACCCCTCCAATCTTTCCTGGGAATTGATTTTTACATAATTTTCCGAGAAATTAGCCCCTAAATGACAAAATAAATTTTTGGTTTTCCAAATAAAAAGGTCAGTTTTGACCCAAGTCTTAAATTGCAACTCAATTTCAAATTTTCATTTAGTCTAGGGACTTAATTGAATTATTTCCAAAATTTGGTTGCTATTTTCATAAATAATAAAAACCAGGTGCCTCTTTTTGTAAATATTTTTAAAAGGCATCTAGAATAAATATTTATATTTAATATCATACTTATAAATTATTGATAAACTTTAATATATAATTATATTCATTATAATTTATATATTAACATATTCATTATAATTTATATATTAACTTTTATCAACTTAGCTTAGGATTAGAATTAATTTTATTTTATATTTATCTTGTTAATTTAATAGCAATTGATAATTTTATATGTGTATATTTAATTATTAATTGTTGCTAATCTTGAGTAAAATTAGAATTGGACTCTTATTTTTAATTCTTTAATTATTCTAAGAGTTTTACTCTGATTCCTACTTCTCCCTCTATAGATTGCACCCTTGTTTCTCCCCATTCATTCACCACTCAAAACCCCAAACACTAACCCCTCAAAGTACTGCAAACCCTTAGCCACAACAAGCATTCGGCCAGCAGCTCCAGCACACACCGCCAATCCCTAGCCCCAGCAGCTGCCCAAGTCGTGGACTCGTGTCTGCTGCCTCCAACCCGCGTGCTTGTTGCGCACCATCGCCCCGCACACCCGACCAGCCCATGGCCTACCTGCCGCAAGGCCTTGCGCGCCACCTGCTTGTAGCCCCCTCGCGCGCTGCTACTCACTCCAGCTCCATCAGTCGTGCGCCTTGTTGCCATATGTGCTTAGGCGGCACTCTTCCTTCACCCAACCTAAGCCAAAAGCCTTCAACCTTTCTTTTTAAATTTCCCTCTTTTGTTCATTAGTATATTTTATTTTAGGAGTTCTTAATTTTTACGAGGAAGGTGGTAAGAACAATTTTTTTCCCTTAAGTTTAATTTTTATTCAATTATTTAAATTTTCAATTTATTGAAATATTAGTAATTTTTATTAATTAAATTTTTGAGAAAATAATTTTTCTATCTTATGTTCAGGTTAATCATGCCTTACCAGAGAACTCGTGCCTCCGCCCAAATTGACGAAGCACAAAACAAATTTCACTGTGAAGAAGCCAAAGCAAGATACGAAAGTATTTTCAGAAATCAACAGATGCATCCAGAGAAAGGCTTCACATTGAAGGAAAGCAACTATAGAGATTTTATGGCACGTATTTGTCAAGTTGCTGAAGCCCTCAATTGGGAATTGTTTTGTGAAAAGAGACCAAGTGTGGATAAGGAACTAGTTCGCGAATTCTACGCGAACTTAACCTCAAGTGAATTGACCGAAGTTCCATTCCACGGAATCAAGGTACCAATAAATTCAAATGCTAGAATTCTTTGAATTACCTGATTTCGAAAACGATGAATATTCTTCTTTGTTGAACAACATTAAGCCTGGAAATTTGCAAGAAATTCTCGAGGAACTTATAGTTCCAGGTTCTAAGTGGACTGTGTCAAAGCAAGGAATCCACACGTGTCGAAGAGAGTATTTGACACCACTTGCAAAGGTATGGTTTTATTTCATCCGTTTCAGCCTTATGCCTAGTTCGCATGGGACTACAATCTCATTAGAGCGAATGGTCCTATTATACTCGATTCTAACTAGAAAGACCATTGATGTGGGAAAAATCATCCTAAGAGAAATGCGAAATTGTGCCGTTAGACGTTCTGGCCCCGCCTATTTCCCTTTTACAATGACAATTTTATGCTTAAAAGCAAAACTCCTGGTGGATGTGAAGGGGACAGAGTATAGTCAAGGCACAATCACCAGTTGGGACCTCTATCGAGTAGCCGGAGATTCTGTTTTATAGCAACAAGTTGATGAGAGCGAAGATCCCGAAGAAGCAGAAGACAATCCCATAGAAATCCCGCCAGAGTAATCAACTGAAGTCCCTAGTGAGGCAGAACCAATGGAACCAGAAGCTGAACCTGATATCAAAACTTCAAAGTTTGGAGCTCCACTGCCTAGCCTAGACCTTCGTGATGAGCTGTTAAAGCTAATGGACTTAATGCAACACATGCAATGGCAGCAACAAGCCTACTAAAGATACTCAAAAATAAGAGATGACTCGATGAGGACTGCGTTTCCAGATTTCATATTTGAACCATGGATTTCACCATCAAAGAGGGAGCAAGGCGATTCATGTAAAAGCAATACTGATGGAGCAAAAGATGAGTCGAATTCGGAAGGGTTGGTAAACAAATAAAAAAAGGGAGGACTTCAACTTTAGTTTATTTTTATTCTTAAGTTATTTTAGGATTAGGTTAATTAGGAATTTTTATTTTTGCACAATAAAACAAGAGATAGGAATCATGAATAAAATTTGAACAAGTCACAAAGGCTAAAGTGTGGCAATAGACATATACATGTCTAGGATTGGATTTTAGAGAGAGCCTGGTACTTAAGTAGTCAATTTGACTCACCTCCTCTTTTCTAAAGATCCTACCTGGTGTATAGTATCTATTCACTTTAAACAATGAGAACATTGTTCACTTTAAGTAGGGGGACCGAAAATTTGATTAATTCCACCTAGAATAAAATTTTCTTTTAGTTATGATTAGGATATATTTTGTTCAATAATTTGAAATTTTATTAAGTATGCTAAACTTTAGTATTAATAAAGTTCTATTATTTCAATTAGTTATTATGTTAGCTTAATAATGATATGAATGTATTTTTAATAAAACATGCAAATTCCTACCATAAAATTTTTATTCCTTACAAAAAAAATTAGGCATGCATGAAAGTTTAAGTCTTTAGAATTGACTTAGTAATTTCTTGAGGTGAAATCCTAGGAAGCATGGAATATTGAAAATGATTTAGGCAACTATTGTTTGGATGTTTGAGCCTTTCAAGCTGACCCTGATAAAATTATCCTTTGAAACCCAATTTTGAGACTATATGGCCTAATTTTATTTGGACCTATGCAATATTTAGCCATCAATTTTCTCTTCATTACTTTTAAAATTGTCCCAAATAGTAGACTCAGTACTACTTAAAATATCATTTGAAAATAAGTTTGGGGGACTTGAAAAGAAGTATCAATTGCTCAAAAAATTGTAGTACATGAAGCAAGTGCTCAAATTTGAGCTTGAGAATTTTGAAAAAAAAAAAACATGTACTCGAAATAAATGGTCGAAAGAGCAAAAGTTGGTGTATCAAGGGTAAGAATTCTGAATGTTTGATTTTAAGCTGAGTCCAGGGTTTTTAAGCCAAAAATTTGTCTATCTTTTACCTACCCCTAAGCCCAGCCACGTTACAACCTTATTAAAGACCTATTGATTCAAAGTTCCAATGTTACCTACATCAGTGGAGAGAAAATTGCTCTGTTCAACATATGAAGACATCAGTTAAGCTTAATGATTGCAGTTTAATTTTGAAAAAGGAATTAAAATCAAATTGGTAGTGAGTAACATGTCTTTATTAAGAAACATTTAGTCTAATTTTGCTAGTATAATAATTGATGGAGGTAATTTGAACGATATGTATACTTAAGTAGCATAACTATCAAATTTCTTATCTTCGAGCATAAGTATATTAAATTCATAATTTTGAAAAGAAAGTTGTTCTGAAGGATTTTTCAAAGGTGTTTCTGAGAAAATTCTTTTCAAATTTGTGCATTACTCGGGACGAGTAATGAATTAAGTTTGGGGGTGCGGAAACACGAAAATTTATATACTTTTTCATGCCCTTTTTAACCCAAATTTATGCAGTTTTCGATTAAATTCTTGTCAAAAAGTAATTAAATTTTATAAAATAATTAAATTGTGCTATGTAACACCCCAAACCCGGTCTATGCGTTTAGACGAGATTTGGTTTGTCACACCAATCAAACATTCATTTATTCTTGAGTGATTAAAGTAAAATTTGCTACAAACTTTTTGTAGATAGAGTTTAATAAAAATTAAGTACGAAGTTTTGAAATTGATGTTTCAAGAAAATACTTGTTTAAAACTTATCATTTAGGAAAAAATATTTATCAAAACCTTAAAGTCGTTGTAAAGGAATTTGGAAGAAATTTTAAAGAAATAATTTAGTTGTTCAAAATGTTATAAAACAGAATTTTTGAGAAAACCATATAATTTAACATAAGCCCATAATAATAGTCCTAAAACAAAATTAAAACCATCCACACAATAAAATCTATAAAAACATAATTAGAGGCCTTATTACATCAAACCCAAAATAGTAATTAAAATAAAGTCATAGTTTATAAAACCCAAGTTCGTAGTATGGCCTCCACCAAGTCATCTAGGCCCAAGTCCACATCAATTTCCATTACCTGAAAAGGTTAATAAAATTGGGTGAGTTACAAGGAACTCAGTGTGCAACTCACTTACCATCATTGTTGGGCTAGACCATCAAGGCATTAACTTGGGCTTGAGCCCAATTGCAGATTTTGACAATATAGCATAAATTAAAATAAAATAAATATATAATGCATGTAGATGAATTTCCCATCCCAAGCCTAGTATCCATCCGCTAACACCCCGTACCAACCAACACACACTGTGGGGATCAAGTCAACCCACCCCGCCAAACACACTAATCGTAGGCATTAAGCCTTTTAATAAATTTGTAGTGCACTATCGAACTAGATTGTGACATTGTCACCGAACTAGAGGCATTTAGTCGAATTTGTGGTGAGAGCCACTGAACTAGAGGCATTGAGCCAAATTTGTGGTGAGGCCACCGAACTAGAGGCATTGAGCCAAATTTGTGGCAACTGGCCATTCTTCTCTTCATATATCCCACCCCATGCAATCATGCGTGTATAACAAAATATAGTCATATAACAAATTTTCAATTATTCCATAACATCGGTGGGTTTATCAATAAACATTTCATTTGGCCCATAAAAATAATTTAGCAAATTGCCCATTTAATAATTTAGTAAACTTTGGCCCTTATATCGAACTAGAGTATTTTGGCCCAATTTATCGAACTAGAGTATGTTGGCCCAATTTATCGAACTAGAGTATTTTGGCCCAATTTATCAAACTAGAGTATTTCGCCCAATTTATCGAACTAGAGTATTTTGGCCCAATTTATCGAACTAGAGTATTTTTAGCCCATTATGTCAATCTAGCAGTTTTTCGTATTTTTTCTCGGTTTTAACCGTTTTCATGTATTTTCACAAAAGTATCAATTACTACATAATTTCCGAATTTACCATTTTCATGATTTTATCACAAGATTTTTATGATTTGAAATCTAACCGAAAATGAGTGTGAAATTACACACTGGTTATTGAGAGAACTACACTTTCCCGTTCTTCAACACCTAAACGTATCGCGATAGTTAGAACACTATAATCTAATAAATAAACCGATCTAAGCATAACGATCTAGAATTTTACCTCGGATTTTTGAACCACTTCTACTCGCGGTTTCTCCCCGATTGATGGTTCGCTAACCGAATCGAACCCACGAACGAATAATGGTTGGGCGCATTTAACAACCGAATAGTTGATTTTCCTCGGTTGAGCGTCCGCAACCCGGTGGAAAATCTCTGATTCCGTAAATAGTCCTTTGCTTATACTTAGGGAATAACGGAAACCTCCTCTTTCAAGACTAAACACCGCCCTTTTCTTCCCTATTTTGAATGTCTTCAAGGACAAAGATAGTTAATCCAATCTAAAATAATTTCGAAATAATACTAAGGTTTTAAAGATGTGATTTCCTTACCACAAAATTGATTCCAATGATTGTGTCACCCACGACTTCTTGATTTCCAACCTTCCGTTATTGCACTAAAGAGTAACAAAGAAGACGTTACTAGAACGAACGATTATTTCGATACTTGCCCCATATCTTCATATCTTTCCTTAATTTCTTGATTCCCTTCCTTAAGTTAACAATTTCCTTATTCCCTTGATATACTAACCAAAGATAACATGGTCAACTCTTTCCATAAATGAGCTTGGCCGACACATGCTAGGAAAACCTAAAATAAAAGCCACCTAATTGCTATTTAAGGGATTCGAACCTTCACCCTCATGCACTAACACCTGCGCCAACACCACTTTGCCATTAACCCATCTTATGCTACACATTGACACTTTAATTAATTTATGTGTCAATGCCACTTAGTCCATTTCCAAAAATTCTCAAAATTAATATTATTCCATCCCAATAAAACTTAATTCTTCTTCAGGACTATATTAACCACGAAAATAAATAATAAAATTTAACTTTCTAGAATAATTACTCAAAGCACACAATGAAAGAAAATTCTCGAATTTTCAGGGTGTTACATGCTAAAAATATGAACATGATGAATTTTAATTAATTTTATAGTTAATTTTAATTTATTTTGTCTATTTTCGATAGATTAGCACAAAGGGTGAAAATTGGCTCGGTAGACACTGCTCGAAGAACAAAACCGAGAAGCAATTTGAAGTATCAAGGCAAATTTATTTCCAGCCCAAGACGGTCCAATTATGAATATTTAATCATAATATAATTAATTTTAATGTATTCCCAATTTAAATTGGGCTAGATAAATTAATCTTAATTAATTATGAAAAAGGCCCAGTTGAACCAAACCGATTGAACCGAACCGAGCAAAGAGTTGGGCAGCCCAAACCGTCCATATGCTGGCCCAAATTAGCTTATTAGCTGATTAATTAAGCTTGCAAAGAAGGCCTTGAAGAATTTTCAAAGTTGCATTCAAACCCCTCCAAATTTAGTGGCTTTGTAGATTTGCCCCATGCCATATTTAGCAAAGTTGAAACCATCAACTTTGCCACATAGATGGCCGGCCAAGGGAGGTCTCTTTGGCTGCTACTATTTGCTATTTTTAGCAGCCACAATCAGCTATAAATACCACCCCTTTCTGATCATTCAGGCCATCCCTCAATCATTCATTTCTCATTCACTCTCTCATTCTCTCATCACTCCATTCTCTCCTTTTTCTCCAATAAAACCAAGCCTTCTTTTGCCAATTTCTCATCTTGGAAAAGAGGTGTTTTCCCAGCTATTTGGAGCAGCAATTGGAGTGTTCATAAGCCACCTTGATAGCCGAGGACAACGGAGAACGAAGAACAGAGCAATCAGTCAAGCCACAAAGAAACACCAGATTTGCTTCTTGTTCCCTATCTCTTTAAATTTCGTTGTTGTTTTGACAAACATGTTTATGAGTATTTATGCTACTGGAATGGTTAATTTAATCAGGTTAGCTTGAATTTAATTCGTTTTGGGTTGATTGCATTTTGTCTTCTTAAATTATTAAAATTGTGTTCATGCTGTTATACGCCTCGGTAAAATGCTTGATTAGGTAAAATCATGCTTAAGTTATCTGGCATTATAGTTATTTAGATAACTAATGAATTAATTATTTAAACGCATCGAAATTGTAATTAATGGACACAATACTTAATTTGTGCATGTTTAATTCTTCTAAGGTAGCTGAAGATTAAATTAGCATTGTATTTGGCGATACATATGCCTTGCATAACTTGCAAGATTTTTGTGATTAAACTGTTTCAAGGTAGGGATACTTTGTTACTTCACATGAACTTTTATATGCTTATTAGGTTGAATTAATCGTTTGAGTCGACATAGGAATATGCGAGAGATTGTTTAATTTAATAAATATGTATGTGCAATAACATGTTTACTTTTATAAATCTGTTTTATCGATCGAATTGACATAGGGATATGTACAAGAGATGAATGGATTTTTAAGTGTAAATATGATCATAAGTTAGCAAATTACCTAGTTGCCGTGATTTATTCGTAACAAGTATGAGCATGAGTTTAATAATTCTAAGGTAAGAAATGTAATTAATCCAACACAATTATATCATCTTGATTAAAGTCAGTTTTTGAAATCGTGCATTAGAACTTTGTTTTATTTTATTTTACTTTGTTTTTCATTTAGTTTTTAAATATTTATGCAATCCAAATATTTTCCTTTCACAAAAGTGTTTGAAATCATTTTCATAAATAATTCTTTTACAGTCCCTGTGGGTACGATAACTCGACATTTACTTGTCACTTTATTACTTGTTACGATTGTGTACACTTGCACATTTCCACCATTCCACTCTGTATAATTTCTAAAAACTATAGGAAGCTTCTCTACAGTCCAATTGTTCAAAACACTTCCAGGTTCATAAGGGCAAATGCCCAACAGGTTTCTTTGTTCGATTCATTCGTCATGTATGGCATTGACATGAGGACTTTCCAATAACCCTTTCTCAGGGTGAATTACCCCTCCGGATACAAAGGTCTGGGATATATGGGGGGAATGTCATTGATTCCCACTAGATTTCTTCTCCATTCAGACGTGCCCTTCTTCTCTCCTGCTTCTTCTCTATTTCCTTTCTCTTCTGTCTAATATCTAGCTTGAAACCCAAGCCAAAATAGTCTCTCTTCTTTTTCCACATCGGCACTCAAACATCCCTTTGGAGATTCTGTCCAATCCTTTTCCTGGTAAGGCTCCCTTCCCGACCATCATTTGTAGGCCCATCTTCGTGGTCCTGAATATCTTGGGCATAGGAACCTCATTTCCTTCCAAGATGAATGTCGTACTCATGAACTCTAAAGATCGAAAAGAACATTCTGTTGCTTCTTCATCGCCTCTAAATATGGAGCATCATTAGCAATGGTCGCTATGATGTCTTCCCCCACGTTTACAGTAAACAGTCGACCATATGTCACCAGTTTCAGCTTTTGGTGCAAAGATGAGGGCACTACCCTTGCTGAATGAATCTAGGGCCTTCCTAGCAAGCAATTATACGAGGGCTTGATATCCATCACTAGAAAATCTACTTCATACGTGTTTGGTCCAATCTACAATGGTATATCAATTCTTCCCATCACTCTTCTCTCGATGCCATCAAATGCTATCACTATATTCTGGCACGTCTTCATGTGAGAACTATCTATTGGCAACCTCTTCAGTGTCGACAATGGTAAGACATTCAAGGTTGATCCATTGTTGATCAACACGCTCGGTAGAGTATATCCCTTGCAACAAGTAGTTATGTGTAGGGCATTGGTCGATCTCATACCCCCAGGTGGAATTTCATCGTCACTGAAGGAAATAAAGTTGTCAGCACTTACGTTACTAACTAATCGGTCAAGTTTATTGACAGATATATCTTTAGTAACGTAAGTCTCGTTCAGCACTTTCATCAAAGCCTTACGATGAACTTTCAAACTTAAAAGTAAGGCTAGCACCGATATGCGAGCCAGTTGTTTACGCAGCTGCTCCATCACGCTGTATTCACTGTGCTTTAGGAATTTTAAAAATTCTTTAGCCTCTTTCTCCTTTACAGGTACGTTGACAAGTGTATTAACTCCTTTCTCTGGTTCAACTGGCACATTCTTTGATTTTACTGGTTCTGTTCTGACGTTTATCGAGTCATAACACCTCCCATTTCATGTGTAGAATCCCTCTCTTTGGATCTCCTTGTAAGTGCTAGCTGAGTTTTCTACTCCCGGTGTCGTCACGTTACAATTGTAATTCCATGGTACCATCTTTTTATCCTTGTAAGGAAAGGACATAAGTATCTAGATTACAACCTTAGGCGCGATTTGTGCTCCGTCTTCTGTATTTCTCGGTCGAGAAATCATAATCCTTGGATAATTGACTTTTTGAGTTGTCAACTCTCCTTCGGTGGCGTGTATGTTTCCTCCCTCTGAGCCTTTTTCGTAAAACTCGAGCTCCTTATTGTTCATGAGGCTTTGCACCAATAGTCTGAACTCAGCACATTCCTGGATCTTATGGCTTTCAGCTTTGTGGAACTCACAGTAGTTCCTTGGTTATTCACCTCATTCCTTGGGACTTGATTTTATCAGCCCCCTTCTTACTATTTCCTTCCACACTATTCTCAATAGAGTTTTTACTTCTGAGACATCTCCTTTAATCTGTCTCACAACATTTTCCCCAATCGCATTTACCCCCTTATCTCCATGATTGGGCAACGGGTTCTCTGTACTGGGTGTATCATCAAACTTGATAATCCTCATTTTGATGAACCTCTCAACTACCTTTTTGAAGGCAGTGCAGTTTTCTATGGAATGCCCCGATATTCCCACGTGGTAATCACAATGAGCATTGGAGTCATACCATTTAGGATATGGGGGTTGTAATGGCTGTAGATAGTATGAGGCATGTGCATCGAACAAACTTTGATATAGCTCCTTATAAGTCATTGGGATTGGCGTAAATTGGAGCTTTTCAGAATTTTGTCTAGGGCCTGATTCTTGTCTTGTTGACCTTTGTTGCCCAGCAGTAACTACTTTTGGCTCGCTAACAGTAACTGCTTTTGAGTACCCTTTGTTGTATGTACTCGTATTGTTCACCTCATTTTTCTTTTTCCTAGGAGCAGATCTCCTAGTAGTTTCTCCTGCTTCAATTTTACCACCCCTTATGGCATTTTCTATCATCTCACCTGCCATCACTATATCTGCGAAGCTTTTAGTGGTGCTTCCTATCATATAGGTGATAAAATGTGCCTTTAAAGTGTTGATAAACAACATGGCGGTTTCTTTTTCTAGGAGAGGTGGTTGAACTTGCATGGGAACTTCCCTCCATCTTTGCGCGTATTGCCTGAAGCTTTCATTTGATTTCTTTTCCATGTTTTGCAACATGATTCTATCAGGCGTCATGTCTGTAACATGATTATACTGCTTCATAAAGGCTTGAGCTAAGTCTCTCCAGGACATAATGTTAGCGCGGCTGAGTTGATTGTACCACCTAGATGCTACCCCACTAAACTGTCCTGGAAACAATGAATCAAAAGTTTATCGATGTTCACGTAGCCAGTCATGCGTCTACAGAACATAGTGATGTGGGCTTAAGGGTAACTAGTCCCATTGTACTTCTCAAATCCTGGCATCTTGAATTTATGAGGAAGTACCAGATCAGGGACCAAACTTAAGTCCTTTGCGTCAATACCATGGTGATGGTCAGCATTTTCCAAAGCCTTAAACTTTTCTTCCAACCATCTACAGCTATCCTCTACCTGCCTCGAGGATTCAATTCTGATCCCCTCTTTCTCCGCTATGTCCAGATTAGGAATGGCAGGATTAGTGGGATTGTCTCTTGGGTTGGATCCTATGCCAACTTGAAAATTCCTGGGCACTCCAGTGTCAGCTTGCCCTTGCTGAGGCCTAATTGTGACATGTGGCCTTCTGGGATATTCCTCAGGTTGTGCCTGCACATGTGGTGGAGTGAATCCCCTAGGAAAATCCTCATTATCTTCAGCATTGACTATGGGACCTTTTCCTTTGTCCATTGTCCCACTTAGCATTTGGGCCATCATGTTCCTTTAAGCCTCTAACATCTGGTCCCTCATCTCTTGTTGGAGTTTTTCCATTTGCTCTTGCATCTGGTCTTGCATATCTCTTTGTAATTGTTCTAATCTTTGATCCATTTTCTTTGATTTAGCACGTGTACCGTAAGGATGTTCAGCTTCTAGATTTTCCTTCTCTTTCTTTCTCTTTCTCTCTCTCTGTGTTATAATTTCAACTAATTAGACTCTTTCTATGGATTTGAATGCATATGATGTTATGTAATGCAAATGCATGAATGCAAAGAGGCATCGATTCTGGTTCAACTTCATTTTAGAAAACTTTATTAGAAAACAAAATCGTTTACATAAAATAGACTACAAATATACTTTCGCCCTAAGTCCTAAAGTTTTGATTTTCCCAACTAATAAAGCTAGCTCTTGACTACGACTAAACTGTAGCTCATACTTCTTGCTCAATGTATCAGCCTGTGATGCCAAAGTCTGTAGATGATCAGCTACCTCTCAAATCTGAACTATTGTTTCACCCATGAGGTAATCTCGACTTCTAACTTGGTCACAGGAATGGTGAAGCTCCTCCTTCCAACACCCTTCTCTTGTTTCAAGAAGCTCGATCCGTAGTTCACAACTATGCAATGCTGCTTCTAACTCTTCAATCTTACCCTTCATTTCTTCGATCTTGTTCAGGCTTGACTTTAACTTGATCGTGGAATTACGGCTTCGATGGTGATGAAGAGACCGTCCAAGTTCAGCCATTCTAGTTTTTAATTCTTCCTTTTCACTTCGACTTTCTGATAAACTCTTCTCTAAGGCCTCATTTGGCGCTTGCATTTCTTGAAATTTCCTCTTCCAATAGTCAACTTTGGCCTTTTCCTCTTGGACCTTTTGTTGACACTGTTCCGAAGTCTTCCCAATCCAGCATTCTTAACCAATAGACGCATCTTCTTATACTCTGTCTTCAAACTGTCTTGATCTTCTTCAATCTTCCTTTTCTCCTTTCTTACTTTCTCGGCTTCTGATTTCTGAACATCCACATCTAGCCTCAAGTACATCTTTTCCTCTTCCAACTTTTCTATTTTCTTTCCAAGCTCTAAACTCTTCTTTTCAAAATCTTGCTTCAAAATTTCTAAATCTGATAGGACCACTTGCAAGCATTCATCTCTTGATCGGGCGTCTTTCAGATTCAGCTCGGGGATATTATCATTGATCCTTCTAACCCTCCATCCACTGTATTCTGTGGTCATCATTGGTCCCGCGGATAATCTCTTCATCCTACAAATCTGATTCCAAGCAGCAGAAATCTCCTTAACCCTCTTTTTATAATTTTCCTCTCTATAGGAGACCTCACACTAAGCCAGCCCATATGTCGTTGGTACGAACTGTCTTAACCCATATTGCCTCAGTATAAGCAAAGGGGCATATCCAACGGCTCCCCAAATTCCAAGTAAAGGAACCCAGTCAAAACTCCCACATCGAAAAGGATTTCATCGGGAATCATCCAGGGAGCCCTCCACTCGATGTCTTCTTCTTGAAGGTTTCGAAGGAGTGCCATCCAGCTTTCCTCAGACACGTCTTCTCTCCTCGATGTAGCTACTATCTCTTTCAACAGAGAGTAAGTCTCAGAAAAAAACCCGATAAGGCACTTTCTCCACCTTCCAGAAATGACTGTGGAACCAAGCCAACAACAACTGGGCGCACCCAATGAACCAGCCTTCACCTGTTCTCCGACATGCATTCAAAGATCTAAACGTCTCGGCTAAGATCGCAGGTACAGGCGTGACTCCTCTGCCAAGTTGATCAAATAAATCAGTAACTACTTCGTGTACATGTCTTAGAGCTTTAGGGAAGATTACCAAACTGTAAATACACAAAGCCAAGACATCAACTTTCTTCTTTACATCTGGATGTGTTAGGACCAAATCCCTCAAACTTTCCCAAGGAATACATTTACCTTCACCTTTCTCTTGAACTCTGGCTGCAACCCACTGTTCACTCATCCTTGTGATATTCATTAACTTCTTCACAAAGGTTGGAACATTAGCAGCCCTAGAGTAAACTCTATCAACTTGGATCCTCGAACAACGAAGCAAGGTTGTAAATTCCTCTATCGTAGGCACTAAATCTACTTTCTCGAAAGTAAAACAACTATAAGCAGAATTCCAAAACTGAGTCATAGCGTGGAAAAGAAGCTTATCTACTTTGACATCGAGCAAGTAAGGCAGATACCCATAATTACGATAAAACAACTACTTTGCCTCATTGTCCCACTGGGCCCATATTCCCTTTAACTCCTAAAGTTCATTTTGCGTGACACTGATATGAGCGAAATCCCGTAATTTCGACACATACCCCTCAGCTAAGCTATCTCCTTTCTCTAATTGGCTTTGCCTTGACCATATACGAATGACTGCATTGTCTTCCACTTTATCAAGGAATTCGTTCTTCATAACCAGCTTTCCAACTTTAGAAACTGACCGTGAATCGATACCTCTTTAAATATGAAATGATATGTACAAGAATGAAACACAACAAGTTAGTACTGCATAATAAAATATAAAGCAAGTAAAATGAACACTTATCTGGGTAACTACTAAAGTTTGGCATAGCTCTACCTAAGGTGGGTTCTTAGGGTTTACTATATGCGGTTTAGTTTTAAAGTTGAGGTACCTAAACCAGCAGATTCCTCGATCCTCACCCATTATAGGCTCATACGGACTGAGTTCGGTTTAGGGGAATACATTTCCCTATGGCCATGCGAAAGTGAAAACTTCACGAAGACATAGGTACAGATGTATCTCGAAAGCAATCCACTAGCCCATGCGGAGGTGAAAACCTCATGAAGGCATAGCTTCTCGCTCCCACTTAAGGGTATGACTACAACGGTCATGCAATGTAATGCAGAGATATTAAAACCACATGCAGTAAAAAGGATGATGATTTTTCAAATCAGAAGTTCAAATTTAGACAAAAGGACATGAAATTATCAACTTTACGGCTTGACTCTCTTATTGTCCCCAGTGGAGTCGCCAAGCTGTCAAAACCATTTTTTTTTTTAAGTTTGACTTTTAAAATGGGGATCGACTTTTGAACACGAAAATGGGAGTCGTCACCAATCCCTTTTTACTTAGGTGTGATTGTGTAACACCCCAAACCCAGCCAACACACCACGACCGAATCTGGTATGTTACGGAGTGAAAACATTTTAAAATCATAAGTTCGTCGGATAATTTTTAAAGAAGACTCTTGTATTGTTTTAGGGTTTAGAAAACTCTGTAATAAATGATGTTGAGGTTTTAGTAGTTGTCGTAATACTTGGAAAACTCGTGATTAAAAACCCATTTGTTATTGCCGATTTTAGAAAATATTGGATACTTATCAAAAACTGAATGCGATGAGTACAATCAAGTTTAGAACCATTTGCCTTTAAAGTGATTTGAAAATTTGAGTTATAAAAACATCCAAGTTACCTTATTATTGTGTGAACTTTGTTACCCGATGGTAACATTTGAAAACCCAAAGAGATACAGTTTTGCCTCATACCGTATTCCGGCCACAGATACGGGTAAGGGGTGTTACAGTTATAAAATAGATATTTATTATAGTAACTATTATTATTAAATTAATAAAGTAAATAAACATAAAATAATAAAGAAACGAAAAGAATAAAAGAAAGAAATGATGGAGAAAAGAAACAGAGAAGCATTCGAATAGGGAGAAAGAAAAAGGGAAAGAAAAGAAAAGAAAAAAAAAGGGGGAACTAAGGTTTTGAAGCTTTAAGCTTTAATTGCTAATAAAGAACTCGAGGCATCGACACACGAAGGAAAGGAGAAGGCTATCGAGGACTAAAATGAGAAATTCACGGTTTGTATTACTATAATTCAAACTACTATTTATTAAATGTTATATTTAAATTTATGTGTATGGTAAGTAAAATTATAAGGTAATTATCAATATTGAATTGAAAGTGTAACAGCCTGATTTAGGGGCTAGCCGAAACAGTGGTCTCGGGACAACTAATCCGGGGTCAGAGAAAATTATTTTAATGTTATTTTATGAGTTATAACATGATTATAAAGGTGCATGAAAATTTTCGTGCTTTAATTTTAGCAATTTCATGTTAAATCACGAAAAAGGACTAAATCGCATAAAGTGCGAAAGTTCTATACAAGCTAAGGGTGCCAAATAGCTATAGAGTATTATTTGGAGGTCTTTAAAGGGCAATTAGCCCCTTAAATAATGGTTGGCTGGCCATAGGGGATAAAAGAGGTCAAAACTTGGTCAAGTAGGTGGATTAGGTGGACTAAATTGAGAGTTTATATTAAAATAAAGAAAGAAAAGATATCATCCTTTCTCCTTCATTCCTCCACTGAAAATTATTAGCAAATAGAGGTTTGAAAGCTCAAAAATTTCAGCAAACTCTTCTCCTTACAAGTAAGTGTTTTAGTGATCATTTCTTGATAATATTTGTACTTTTGGAACCCCTAAAGCTTAAACTAGCTAAAGAGGGGACTATTTTGCCAAATGGTTGAAAGTTTAGAGTTTTGCCATGTGAGCTTTTAAGTTGTTTGCTGCATTTTTATGGAAGAAAATAAGTCATAGCTTTTAGATAAACAACTTTTGTAAAAGGTGTTTCCATGAAAACACCTAAAAGGACCCTTTTGTAAAAGTTGTAAAATATGTGGTAAATGTGTGAAATAATGTGTATCGAGGGTTTCCATAAGAGTAATAAATGTTCACCTAGGCTCGTTAAAGAAAGAAATTTGATTAGAATTAATTTTCGAGCCTAGGGGTAAAATGGTCATTTTGTGAAAGTCTAGGGGAAAAATGGTAATTTTGCCAAAGTATGATTATTGAAATGTGCTGATTAATATGGTTATTAAATGAGCTAAATTGTTATTATAGATCAAGAAGAACGAAGGATTAACCTCAACCTAGGAAAGGGTAAATTATCGGACTAGATCGACAATCTAGCCTATTTTGAAATCGAAGTAAGTTTGTATGTGATAAATTCAACATCATGCTAGCATGTTTGAGAATGTTTGATATCATAATGATGCATAATATTTCTATGAAATTGAGTGATGGTGTTGAATGAGAAAAATGATGAAAGTTGTGATGTTGAAGTCCTAGCTGGACTATAATAGATGTGAGAATACTATCATTATGACATGAGATGGATAAGGTCCCGTGTAAGACCATGTCTGGGACATGGCCTCGGCACCGAATTGAGATCCCGTATAAGACCATATCTGGGATATGGCATCAGCATTAAATATGAAAATCTTATAAGACCATATCCGGGATATGAAACACCCCAAACCCGGCCCACGAGTCTCGACCGAATCTGGTATGTTCTTGGAGTAAAACATTTTCAAATTTGTTTGTTATTTTGGAAAACTTGGGTAGTTTTGGAGAAAAATTTGTGTCAAGTTCAACTGAAAACATTGTTATTTTTGGAAGTCAGGGATTTATTAAAAATCTTGTTTTTTTTTTTTTAAATTAAAAGACATGCCGAATTTGTTGAAGATTTACCTTTAAATTGGAAATCATTCGTACTTAGGTGTCTAAACATTTGAAGGTTTATCTTAAGAAAGATTACTTAAGCGTTAATTTAATAAAATTTGTATCGTGATAAAACAAATAAAAACAAGCATAAAACAATTAAGTACTATTGGCCTTATTATAACTGAAAACAATACCAAAATAAATCAAAATACTTAAAAGAAAGTAGAAAGTCCAAATTGAAATAAACTCTGAGCTGAGCATGGCCACCACTAAGCTCCTGCCGACCCGGTCCATTACTGAGCGCCACCTGAAAACATATCCCACAATGGGGTGAGTCAAACAGACTCAGTGTATAACAACCACACTAAGTCCTAATGATTCAGGCATATGAGATCATACATATACATATCACAATTTACAAATAATGATGCATTCCCGAACCCAAACCTAGATACCATCCGCTACACATCACCTGTACTAACCATCACACCGTGGGGACTACTAAGTCAACCCTCCATCCGCTACACATCATCGAAGGCAGTCGCTGCAGACGACGTGCTCATTGCCCTTATCTATATTGTGGCATTGCCACCAGATAAAATTTTGTGACATGAGTCAACACATTTAAATTATGTGACCGAAGTCACCACATTCAGATTATTTGATCGAAGTCACCACATTCAGATATTGTGGTATAAACCACCAGATCACTTCCTGAAACACCCCAAACCCGGCCCACGAGCTTTGACCAGATTTGGTATGTTCCTCAAGTAAACCGGTTTCAAATTCTTTTGTTACTTAGAGAAAAACTTGTGTGATTAAAAAAAATATTGTTTGGGTTGGGCTTGTGTTGAAAACAAACTGGATTTTTATATTAGAAAACCCCTTTTAATTATTAAGTGATAAAACATATAGACTATATTTTAAAAATAAAATACTTAGTCTTTAACTTAATCAAAATTTGTAACACAATAAAACAACAAGTAGAAATAAAATCGTTCATCATGGCCTTATGGCCTTATTACATCAAATAGTTTCCAAAATATTTCAAAGTACTAAAATAAATTCAAGAGTCCATAAAAATATAAACTTCATGTTGAGCATGGCCACCATAAGTAATCGCCGTCCCTGTCTATCACTTTGTTCATCACTCGAAACATGGTCCCACAGGGGGGTGAGTCAAAGCAGACTCAATGTGTACACGACACTAAATCATAATAGAATCAGGCATACAATAGTTACACATTCAAAACATAAAATACAAGTTATGATGCATTCCCAAACCCAAACCTAATTGTCCATCCGCTACACACCCCTGTACCTGCCAGTCACACCGTGGGGACTACTAAGCCAACCCTCCTTCCGCTACACACCATCGAAGGCAGTCGCTGCAGTTGACGTGCTCATCGCCCATATAAATTCGTGGCATAGCCACCAGATAATTGTGTCATGAGACACCACATTCAGATAACGTAATCGAAGTTACCACATTCAGATAATGTGACCGAAGTCACCACATTCAGATAATGTGACCGAAGTCACCACATTCAGATAGTGAGATTGAAGTCACCACATTCACTTCCCCTTTCTCATATAACCCGAATGCCCCATATTATTCATATTATGCATATCATACTTAAATTCACATTCATGTCACTTTTCACATGTTAAATATAACATATTTCGTAATCCTAGTAGAAGTAGGAAACATACCTGAGTACTTAGTACCATATCATGGTACTTTAGCCACTTTCATATACTTAATAACACATATATTAATAAACATAGCCATAATACATATTATAAAGGTGTGTGGGGTACACACCTGATTTGCTTAGCAAATTCCCTGAGATTTCGAAATCTGATCTATTGTTTAAATCCTTAATCCCTACATTTGATTAATCACTTACTAATTTAATAAAAAGCCATTCAGCCATAAATCCAAATCCTAGTAGGATTAGTATTCTTAAACTTACCTTGTTGCCGATTGGGACACCAACAAATCCCGAAACTGATCCTTGTTTTCCTAGTAGTGTCGAAATTCCTATAACCTTACGTTAGATTTAATCTAATCCTCAAAACATAAAGCATGGCCTTTGGCCGAATCTTATAGTTTCTTACCTTAACTCTTTAAATCCCGAAACTCTCTTCCTGATTAATGGAGATGCCGAAATACCTTAGATCTAAAATCCCAAAATTTACCTTCCATATTTCGATCAATAAGATTGAGGAGGGATTAGACTAACTTTCGGCTTAAAAGTAAGGAATTCAATTATGATTATATATCCTTACCCTTTATATTGAAATCGACAGATCCTTCTTGACACCACTTCAGAGATTCGGCTATGGCTAAATGATGCTCTCACAACTTTTGGCTTTTGGAAGGATTAGAAAGAAAAGAGAAGAGAAGAGAAGAGAAAAGAGCCCTAAAAAATTCGGCAGAGAGAAGAGGAAGAAGAAAAATTGATGAGTAGCCCTCTTTCCTTCCTTTTATAGCCAAAATTACTACTCAGAATCCCTTACTTGGCCACCACTCTTCTTTATTTGATAACTTTATCCTTTGAATTAATAATAATCCTTCTATTATCTCTTCTTTTATCCATTAAAAAAATAAAAGGAATTAATCCACAATTATCTCTTGAAAATAATCTAAATATATCTACTATTTATCTCCTATTTAGCCGAAATTTAAAGAGAATAAAACTCCTCTTTTGCAAGCCTTGTGCCATCCACCTCTGTGTTTCTAGAAGCAAAAATAAAACTTCTTTTATTTGCTTCCCATGTGACTTGAACTCAGGCCCACTTGCCCGACTTGTATGGCGTCACCTACCTGGGCCTTAAGTGATATCTTCAGGCCACTTTACCAAGCCTGTTTGTGTGTCAAATTTCACCAACTTTTTTTAAGGCCACCTTGCCTTAATTTTCTCTTTTAAACTTTAAAACTCGACATTTCTAAGTCATTTCTAAGTTTCCAAAAATTTTCGTTCGGCTCTGTAAACTTGACATTTCCTTACATTTCCAAGTTTCCAGAAATGTTTACTTTCCTTTTTTGAATCATTTCTAAATCATTTTCCTAGTTTCCATAAATGTTCACTTTCCTCTTTATTCCTTTACGTTTTCAGGACATTTCCCTACATTTCCAAGACAAGACATTTCCTTACATTTCCTTGCATTTCCTTACATTTCCATACATTTCCTCACATTTCCTCACATTTCCTTACATTTCCATACATTTCCATACATTTCCTTACATTTCCTTACATTTCCATACATTTCCATACATTTCCTTACATTTCCTTATTTCTAGAATTCACATAACACATTCATAATTCATAAAACATGCCATTTTACCACATTGTTCCTCGTGTCATGCTTCACACGGAGTTTCTTTTAAAGCCTCATTTACCTAGCTTCCCTTTTTACTTAAAAACCAATAATTTTCCAAAGCTTTCTTCTTCCATCCTAGAATTTTAAAAACCCTTAATACACTTCCAACACTGCCAAAACCTACTAACTCATGAATTAGGCACGAACGCATAACCCCTAATCTAGGATGTTACAGTTCTACCCTCCTTAAAAATAATTTCATCCTCGAAATTACTTACTAACAGTCGTGCAATCCTTCTCACCGCACTATGCTTACGCCGCGCACTCTGATCTTAATAGAACCATCATACTTTGTAGGCACAATCTCTAAGTTCACGTCCCCTAGAACTCATTTTCTAACGTCGCGATTTAATCTGATTTAAGAGTTTTATACATTAGTACTTTTGTTTCACTGATTAACCGCAAACAGTTTTATGAAAAGAGATGTTTAAAAGTGGTTCTTTCGATCAAACAAAGTTCTCAGCTCCAGTTCACTATTCAGAAAGTCACGTTCACATTCATCAACCAATTATGAACTTTCGTTCATTCAGAGAAATGTTGTGGTTTTCATTGTTGTTGTTTTTCCACTACCCAGGGGTATTTTCGTAATTTGCCCTACAGGGGTATTTTCGTAATTTTTTAAAATAAGGTTCCTTGGTGATTTTGTCAAAAAGGGTATTTTGGTAATTTTTTTTGAATTCCCTGGGGTATTTTGGAAATTTTGAAATTCTAGGGGTATTTCAGTAAATTTGTAAAGTTTAATAAATCAGGGGTATTTCAGAATTTGCAAAACTTGAGGGTTCTTTTTGAGAATTTGTTTCCCAAATCGGTAATGTTGCAAAATTTTGAAAACCAGGGTCATTTTGGTAATTTTATGAGTTAAGGGCAATTTCATAATTTTTCTCCAAATCAAGGTATTTTGATATTTTGCAAATTAGGGTTTTTGAACATTTTCTAAAGTAATGAAATTTTGGATAAGTACTGTGGGTATTTTGGAAATCTCATAAACCAAGGGCATTTTTGTAATTTTACCACTAAGGGTATTTTAGTAATTTTGCAAATCAGAAATATTTTGAGAATTTTCAAAATAAATTTTTCTACCATTTAAAAGAGTAGTTTAGTGATTTTAAAAACTAAAGTTTTCATAAAACAGGCTAGTCCCTTTCGGGTTTTAGTTATTGTGTTTAGCCTGTGACTGAGTCCTCTTGGTTAAGGTGAACCGTAGCTACGCACCAGGTAGGATTCCTGCGAAGAGGAGGTGAGTCACTAGGACTGCTTAAGTACCAGGCTCTTCCGGATCCAATCCTAGACATGCGCACAATGGTTACCACACCCTAACTCGGCGACTTAATCATAGGTTTGTTTAATAGTCCTTAAGTCTTATGCACTTGTGTTTGAGTAGACTAGTCCTAGGGTTCAAGTTCCTATCATTCTATTCTACTTTCCATTCCTATTCTACCCTTCCATAATTCATAACATAAATCACATAATCACACAAATGGTTAGGGGTACTTACCTGGTGGACTACGGGTCGGAGACTTAGGTGCTATGCCAGAAAAACCTGCTTATTTTCAGAAATACTTTCCATAAAACTCATTTAGGCTCGAATTGAAAATGTTTTGGGCCTTAGCCCACAGGCCGAGAGTTTTAAAACTGGGCTCTGAAACCAAACTGAAACACCCTAAACCCGGCCCACGAGCTTTGACCAGATTTGGTATGTTCCTCAAGTAAACCAGTTTTAAATTCTTTTGTTACTTAGAGAAAAACTTGTATGATTAAAAAAAATATTGTTTGGGTTGGGCTTGTGTTGAAAACAAACTAGATTTTTATATTAGAAAACCCCTTTTTAATATTAAGTGATAAAACATATAGAGTATATTTTAAAAATAAAATACTTAGTCTTTAACTTAATCAAAATTTATAACACAATAAAACAACAAGTAGAAATAAAATCGTCCATCATGGCCTTATGGCCTTATTACATCAAATAGTTTCCAAAATATTTCAAAGTACTAAAATAAATTCAAGAGTCCATAAAAATATAAACTTCATGTTGAGCATGGCCACCACAAGTACTGCCAGTCCAGGCCTATCACATTCATCACTGAAACATGGTCCCACTGTGGGGTGAGTTAAAGCAGACTCAATGTGTACACGACACTAAATCATAATAGAATCAGGCATACAATAGTTACACATTCAAAACATAAAATACAAGTTATGATGCATTCCCAAACCCAAACCTAATTGTCCATCCGCTACACATCCCGTGCACACGCGGTCACACACGATGGGACTACTAAGTCAACCCTCCTTCCGCTACACACCATCGAAGCAATCGCTCACTGATCGACGTGCTCATCGCCCATATAAATTCGTGGCATAGCCACCAGATAATTGTGTCATGACACACCACATTCAGATAATGTAACCGAAGTTACCACATTCAGATAATGTGACCGAAGTCACCACATTCAGATAATGTGACCGAAGTCACCACATTAAGATAGTGAGACCGAAGTACCACCATCACTTCCCCTTTCTCATATAACCCGAATGCCCCATATTGTTCATATTATGCATATCATACTTAAATTCACATTCATGTCACTTTTCACATGTTAAATATAACATATTTCGTAATCCTAGTAGAAGTAGGAAACATACCTGAGTACTTAGTACCATATCATGGTACTTTAGCCACTTTCATATACTTAATAACACATATATTAATAAACATAGCCATAATACATATTATAAAGGTGTGTGGGGTACACACCTGATTTGCTTAGCAAATTCCCTGAGATTTCGAAATCTGATCTATTGTTTAAATCCTTAATCCCTACATTTGATTAATCACTTACTAATTTAATAAAAAGCCATTCAGCCATAAATCCAAATCCTAGTAGGATTAGTATTCTTAAACTTACCTTGTTGCCGATTGGGACACCAACAAATCCCGAAACTGATCCTTGTTTTCCTAGTAGTGTCGAAATTCCTATAACCTTACGTTAGATTTAATCTAATCCTCAAAACATAAAGCATGGCCTTTGGCCGAATCTTATAGTTTCTTACCTTAACTCTTTAAATCCCGAAACTCTCTTCCTGATTAATGGAGATGCCGAAATACCTTAGATCTGAAATCCCAAAATTTACCTTCCATATTTCAATCAATAAGATTGAGGAGGGATTAGACTAACTTTCGGCTTAAAAGAAATGAATTTAATTCTGATTATAGATCCTTACCCTTTATATTGAAATCGACAGATCCTTCTTGACACCACTTCAGAGATTCGGCTATGGCTAAATGATGCTCTGACAACTTTCGGCTTTTGGAGGGATTAGAAAGAGAAGAGAAGAGAAGAGAAGAGAGCCCTAAAAAATTCGGCAGAGAGAAGAAGAAGAAGAAAAATTGATGAGTAGCCCTCTTTCCTTCCTTTTATAGCCAAAATTACTACTCAGAATCCCTTACTTGGCCACCACTCTTCTTTATTTGATAACTTTATCCTTTGAATTAATAATAATCCTTCTATTATATCTTCTTTTATCCATTAAAAAAAATAAAAGGAATTAATCCACAATTATCTCTTGAAAATAATCTAAATAAATCTACTATTTATCTCCTATTTAGCCGAAATTTAAAGAGAATAAAACTCCTCTTTTGCCAGCCTTGTGTCGTCCACCTCTGTGTTTCTAGAAGCAAAAATAAAACTTCTTTTATTTGCTTCCCATATGACTTGAACTCAGGCCCACTTGCCCAGCTTGTGGCGTCACCTACCTGGGCCTTAAGTGATATCTTCAGGCCACTTTACCAAGCCTGTTTGTGTGTCAAATTTCACCAACTTTTTTTAAGGCCACCTTGCCTTAATTTCCTCTTTTAAACTTTAAAACTCGACATTTCTAAGTCATTTCTAAGTTTCCAAAAATTTTCGTTTGGCTCTGTAAACTTGACATTTCCTTACATTTCCAAGTTTCCAGAAATGTTCACTTTCCTTTTTTAAATCATTTCTAAATCATTTTCCTAGTTTCCATAAATGTTCACTTTCCTCTTTATTTCTTTACATTTTCAGGACATTTCCCTACATTTTCAAGACAAGACATTTCCTTACATTTCCTTGCATTTCCTCACATTTCCATACATTTCCTCACATTTCCTTACATTTCCATACATTTCCATACATTTCCATACATTTCCTTACATTTCCTTACATTTCCATACATTTCCATACATTTCCTTACATTCCCTTATTTCTAGAATTCACATAACACATTCATAATTCATAAAACATGCCATTTTACCACATGGTTCCTTGTGTCATGCTTCACACGGAGTTTCTTTTAACGCCTCATTTACCTAACTTCCGTTTTTACTTAAAAACCAATAATTTTCCAAAGCTTTCTTCTTCCATCCTAGAATTCTAAAAAACCTTAATACACTTCCAACACTGCCAAAACCTACTAACTCATGAATTAGGCACGAACGCATAACCCCTAATCTAGGATGTTACACTTCCCCTTTCCATATAACCCATATGCACCATGTCATACAAATATGCATAAACCATGTCATATTTCTTATTCACATTCTTATAATTTCACATATGTGCTGTATAGATCATATTATACTCATAGTAGGAGTAGATAAACGTACCTGAGTACTTTGTACCATCGCATGGTACCTTAGCCCACTTTGCACATTATTATAAACTCATATTTTAAATTTAATGCCGTAGATCTATTAAGACTTAGGGAAGGGCTACACACCTGATTTACTTAACGCTTCACTGAAATCCCGAATATCTCGATCTAATGTTCTAGATCTTAGTCCCTATATTTGGCCAACACTTAATGTTTAGCAAAAGCCTATTCGGCTATATAATCAAATCCCGAAAACTTTGTGATGCCTCTTCTTGCAATCGGCTAGACACTGAATCACTGAACTAGTTAGTTTCGACTTTTGAATAATTAAGAATCATATCTAAATCACTGTTTGTGGCCTTGGCCGAATGTACATGTACACTTACCTCGTGGATCGAAATCCCGAAATAGCTACTTGATTCTAGTATCTGTCGAAACCACTACGGCATATGTTAGATCCAAATTAATCATAATAAATGGCCCTTGGCCAAATACATGCCTTACCTTAGTTATTGAAATCCTGAAGATCTCCTCCTTTATAGTCGACTATAACAAAATCCCGAAAGAATCCTTCACAGTTTCGACCAAAGACATTAAGGGGATTAGCACTTTGATTTCGGCCAAAAGAAAAAGAAATAAAACGATGATAGAAGAATCCTTACCCTTAAGATTGAAATCGGCAACACCTTTACTTGCGCCCACAGAGCTATTCGGCTATGGCCTAGAGCTTAATCAATTGATTTCGACTTTTGATGAATATTAGAGGGTTTCGGCTTCAACAAGGGAAAGGAAAGAAAAGTGTAGAGCTTAAGAAGAATCGACAACAATGACCTTTAGGGAGAAGTTTTGGCTAGAACAAGAAAAAGAAGAGAAGATGACGGTTTTAGAGAGAAAAGAGAGTAATTTAAAGAGAGGCCTAAAATGTTTAATGAAATTCGGCTATCCCCCTTTACTAGCTTGGCCGAAAATCCCTTCAAGAGAGTCCCTAGGCCGGCCACACTCTTCCCCTATCTAATCCCTAAATTTTCTCTTTATCACCTTATTCAAATTAATAAAATTAATCCATCATTTATCCCTTATCTAGCCAAATTTTTAAAAAAAAGGATTAAACTCATCCCTTTAGTGCCTTAGTGCCGTCCACTACTGCTCACTCCTGCAGCAAAATAAAACTCTTTTATTTGCTTCCCTTGCAGCTCGAACCTAGCCCCTTGCACCCTGCTTGTGGCGTCCACTACCAAGCCTTAAGTGGCACCTCCAAGCCACTTAAACAAGCCCATTTTTGTGTCATATTTCCCCTAGTAATTTTCTTAAGGCCTTATCAGACTTAGCTCCCTCTTCAAACTTAAAACTTAATATTTTCTAAGGCATTCTCCTATTTTCTAAAGTTCACAAAATTCATACAACACATTCATAACACACAAAGGCATGCTTTCACATATATTTAAGCACAAATGGATAAGCCCAAAATCCAGGATATTATAGTTCTACCCCCTTTAAAAATAATTTCGACCTCGAAATTACCTGGCTAAAATAAGTGAGGGTATTGCTGTCGCATTGCTTCTTCCGGCTCCCACGAATCATCCTCCGATCCATGATTGCGCCATAACACTTTAACAAGAGGAACTGATTTCCTTCGTAACACTTTCACATCTCGCTCCAAGATCTATATCGGCTACTCCTCGTAGGATAAATCTGGCCTTAATTCCACCTCTTCAACTGGTACTACATGAGAGGGATCCGATCGATAACGATGTAGCATAGAAACATGGAATACATCGTGCATTTGCTTCAATTCCAAAGGCAACTCTAACTGGTATGCCACTGGTCCAACTCGCTTCAGTATCCGATAAGGTCCTATAAACCTGGGACTTAACTTCCCTTTCCGACCAAATCTCATTACCTTCTTCCAAGGCGAGACTTTAAGAAACACCTGGTCTCCCACAGCAAACTCTATTTCCTTCCGCTTAAGGTCTGCATACGACTTCTGCCTGTCAGATGCCTCCTTTAACCTTGCCCGAATTACCTCAACCTTCTCCTTAGATTCTACCACAATCTCTGGACCCAAAACTCGACGTTCCCCTAATTCCGTCCAACATGTAGGAGTGCGACACTTCTGCCCATACAACGCTTCATACGGTGCCATCCGAATACTGGCTTAATAGCTATTGTTGTATGCGAATTCCGCTAAAGGCAAATACTCTTCCCAACTTCCTCTGAAGTCTATTACACATCCCCTCAGCATATCCTCTAACACTTGGATTACTCGTTCAGATTGACCATCCGATTGTGGATGAAAAGCCGTAGTGAAATCCAATCTGGTGCCTAGGGCTTGATGTAGAGCTTTCAAAAACCGATACGTAAACCTTGGATCCTTATCTGAGATAATCGATACCGGCACTCCATGCAACCTCACAATCTCCGCCACATACAACCTTGCCAACTTCTGTAAAGAGTAGTCAACTCACACTGGTATGAAATGTGCGAACTTGGTCAGCCGATCCACTATCACCCATACCGAGTCCTTCTTGGTAGGCGTAAGGGGAAGCCCACTAATGAAGTCCATGGTAATTTTCTCCCACTTCCACTGCGGAATCATTATTGGCTGAAGCAATCCTAGCGGAACTTGATGTTCAGCCTTGACTTGCTGACACGTCAAGCATTTGTCGAAAAATTTGGTAACTTCTCATTTTAGACTAGGGCACCAAAACTGTTCCCTTAGATCTCTATACAACTTAGTACCTACAGGATGCACAGCATAAGGGCGACCATGCGATTCCTGAAAAATCTTTTGCCTTAACTCCTCATTCTTCGGCATACAAACTTTACCCTTGAAACACAATAGTCCCTCGTCATTAATACCATAATCTTCCAACTCTCCACTCTGTATTTGCCGTAACTTAGCACTTAGATCATCATCTGCCAACTGTCCTTCTTTCACCTCATTCAACCATGTCGGCTTAACTTGCAATTCTGCTAACAAACTTCCGTCGTCATACAAGCTCAGATGCGCGAACATCGCTCTCAGATCCGACACCACTTTCTGACTTAGGGCATCTGCCACTACTTTCCCATCTTGCATCAATACGCATCCCAATCCTATATGAGAAGCGTCACAATACACCACGAAATCCTTTCCTGCCTCCGGCTGAATCAAGACCGGAGCTTCAGTCAAAACCCTCTTGAGCTTCTCAAAGCTCTCTTGCTGCTTATCTGACCATATGAAAGGTACCTCCTTCCTCAACAACTTTGTCAAAGGAGCGGCTATCGATGAGAACCCTTCTACAAACCTTCTGTAGTAGCCTGCCAATCCCAAGAAACTATGAACCTCAGCCACCGACCTAGGTGGTTTCCAATCTAACACTGCCTCAATCTTTCGAGGATCCACCATTATTCCTTCTGCAGACACCACATGCCCTAAGAATGCAACCTCCTTAAGCCAAAATTCACACTTGCTGAATTTGGCATAAAGCTTCTTCTCCCTCAACACTTGCAACACAATCCAGAGATGCTCATCATGCTCCTCCTCAGACTTGGAATACACTAGGATGTCGTCTATGAACACAACGACGAACTGGTCCAGGTAAGGTTGAAAAACCCGGTTCATCATATCCATGAACGCGGTTGGGGCGTTCATCAATCCGAACGGCATTACTAAGAACTCATAATGCCCGTATCTTGTCTGGAAAGCTGTCTTATGGATATCTGTTTCCTTCACCTTAAGTTGATGATATCCAGACCTTAAGTCGATCTTTGAGAATACTGCTGCTCCCTTCAGTTGATCGAACAAGTCGTCTATCCTTGGCAACGGGTACTTGTTCTTGATGGTCAGCTTATTCAACTGACGATAATCTATGCACATACACATAGTTTCGTCCTTCTTCTTCACAAACAAGACCGGTGCTCCCCATGGAGACGCACTGGGTCAGATAAATCCACGATCAAACAACTCTTGGATCTGAGCCTTGAGCTCAACCAACTCCTTTGGTGCCATTCTATACGGGGCAATTGACACAGGAGCTGTTCCCGGCAGCAAATCAATTCCAAACTCCACCTCCCTATCCGGGGGTATTTGTAACACCCCAAACCCGGCCCACGAGCCTCAACCGGATCTGGTATGTCCCGGAGTAAAAACGTTTTGAAAAATTTGGATTAACAGTGGAAATCTGAAAATAATGTGGTAGTTATAAAACGGTGTTTGTTAACACTCAGGTATGATTGATTTTATAAACAGGGTTGAGTTGAAAACTTTGAAAACATTCGATCATCTAATTTTTAGAAACATCAGAGTTATTGCTAACTTGGTAAGTTTGCTACCTGGTGGTAACGTCTTTGAAAATGCGTACGAGTACTTATTTTGAAAACATCACTTTTTAACCTAGTTGTTTAACAGTTTATAAGATCGTTGGTAACATAATAGAAACAAAGTAAAGGCAACTACTTAAACATCCAAAATAATAATAAGCGGCCATATTACAAACTAAACCAAAATTTAGTAAATAGTAAACTTTAATGGTACGAAATAAAAATTCAAATCCGAGGAGCAAGCATGGCCGCCTCGAGTCCTCTCCGGCTCCATCTCCACGATCTACTCACCTGAGAAATGAAATAGGAAGAGATGAGTCACCCAGACTCAGTGTGTAACCCTTCCCCCGGTTTAATGTAACATTATACACAAATCATGACTAAGTTTAACATGCACCCAACCTAGCCATCCGAACACCTTTCTCTACCCCGTGTGGTACCAAACCACTGGTGGTGCCAAACCACTGGTGACCCGAAGTCACAAATAATAAGTTGTGGGGCCAACCCACGTGTGATACCAAATCACTGGCGACGATCCCATAAAATCAACTGTGGGGCCAACCCACTGTGGTACTAAGCCACTGGGACAAGTCGCTATGAGATGCCAAACCTCTGGTGACCCAAAGTCACGAAATGTGGTACCAAACCACTAGTGTCCAAAGACACGGATATCACTTCCCCCTCCACTCAGATCACCCACCATAGCATAATATGCATATAAAAGAAATCATGCCAGTCATGCTTAAAAATAATAACATACACTGAGTTGGTCATAAACCATATTTTTGCGTATCACATATACCAAATATGTCATGCATCCATATGCATTATATCGTAAGATCAGATCGACAAGGGCTTACTTGAATCCTTGCTCATACCTTTACGGTATTACAACCAAATCTACACAAATTCAGTTTAGCATACACAATATATCAACACTTTTATTAGTTATGAAGTGTGTATGTACACACCTGTTACTAACGTGAATCCTAGATCTCGAAGATCCGATCTACTGAGTTAGATCCCTTGACCCTATATTCGGCCAACATCAAGGTTAGTGCTATAGACCATTCGGCCAAACTAAAGGGTTATTAACAAGACCATTCGGCCACACCCTTACACCCCGAAGGATTGAGATAACGTATGGCATTTAAACCTTACCCTTTGCCTTAAGAAAACCAAACACCACGCGAAGTATGCGAGCCTACTCCTCCCCTTACAATTGGCCAGCAACCAAAACAAGTCTTAATGGCCTTCAGCTTTTCCAAACAACTCAAAGAATAATTAAACCAACTTGGATCCTTACCACTTGACTTACCAACCGATTGCTAAGGAAAGGAGAGCTTAGATCGACCACCTCAAATCTCGGAGTACCTAGAAAAGATCGGTGTAAAAAGGTGATTAGAGACCTTGCTAACCATTGCCGAAATCGGCTTTACCTTTACGAAAATGACAGAGAGAAGAGGGGTAACTCCTAACACATTCGGCCATGGCACCTACCTTTTCTCAAAACCGATTGGAGAAGGGCCAACAAATAGATATATTCTTTGTTGATATTCGGCTAGGATTACAATAGAAAAGAAAGGGAATTTTGAAGAATTTTAAGTAATGTGGCTAGAGAGGATTTGGCCAAGAAACAACTTTGAAATGAAAAGAAGAACCAACCAAAGAATTTCGGCACCCTTTTGCAAGACTCAAAACCGATTGTTGAGGCCCCTAAGGCGTGCAAAAATTCGGCCAAGAACAAAATTGGGAAGAAAAGAATTTGGCCATGCTCAAAAGTGATAATTCATTTCCAAATAAAATAAAAATAAAACATTGTTTATTCATTTTCCCTTCATCAACATAAATAAAATAAAAATAAGATAATTCCCATACACAAAACAATATTAATAAACCATTTCCCCATCACTTAATCCCTTCCTCCAACAAATAAAATAATTAAACATAAAACCCCATACTTCCAACAACATTGAAAAAAAAAAGAATAATTTTCTTCATCAAAATGAGGGCCACGCAGGCCACTAGTGAACGCCGGTCAAAAGAAAGGGAGGGAAAAGAATTAAAACCCTCCACTACTGTACATGGGTTTCGAACCCATGACCTCACTGCCGCAGCCCCCCTCATGTAGCGCCCTTAGCCACTCGGCCAAGGCATCTTTCGTGACATAATCCCGTCACGCTTTCTTTTAAGCACTCAATCCTTGGCTCCTTCATGCATTAATGGCAAGGCAAAAATAAAACATCCCACTGCTCTTTACGCTACTCGAACCTAAGACCAGCTGGACTGCATACAAGTAACGCCCTAGGCCACTTTGCCAAGGCATTTATTTATGATATAAACCTCCTTCAATTTCTTTTAAGGCTTCTTTCCCTAGCTCCCTTGTCTCAACGCCAAAAATAAAACACACCTTGCGCTCCCAAGGTGACTCGAACCTGAGTCCCTGCACCAAGGCTCTTAAGTGGCGCATGGAAGCCACTTTACCAAGGCATTTCTTATGCCATAGACTTGCCGAAAATATTTTTAAGGTCTCTTCACCTAGCCCTCCTTTTTAGCGCCAAAATAAAACTCTCCAATGCGATTCCTGCAGCTCGAACCCCTTTCCTCCTGAAGCATCCTTGCACCCTAGCGCCTCAAGCCACTCTGTCACTCAATTTATTATGTCAAACCCTTCCAAAACTTTCTCTTAACCCTTATCTCGCCTAGCTCCCTCCCCTTAGGCACTAAAAGAAATTTTTAGCCCTAAGTCAGAATTTCCCCGGGTTTATGACTAGACCCTAGAACAAGTCAAATGAGGATAGCACTCCATCTCTTCGAGCATAAACATGAAAAATAATTTAATAAAATTTTAACCCTATTGCAGGATGTTACAATATTCCAGGTAACTCCTCCGGAAAAACATCCACAAACTCTCTTACTGTTCTAACTCCACTCACTCTCCCTTCGTTTGCATCCAATGCACTAACGAAGGCCAAAAATGCCTTGCACCCTTTCCGAACCATCTTATCAGCCTTTAATGCTGAAACTACGTTAGACAAGTAGTTTCTTCTTACTCCTATCATAATTATCACCTCATCCTCCGGGGTCATTAACTCCATTCGCTTAGCTGCACAATCCAATACAGCCCGATGTTCTACTAGCCAGTCCATGCCAAGTATAAGATCGAATTCTCCGAAGGGTAGTTCCATTAAGTCGGCAGGGAAAATCACTCCTTGAATCTCTAGAGGCACACTCCGAAAGATCTTATTCACCACTACAGTTTGGCCTAATGGGCTTACTACAGTCATCTCCCTATTAGAAAGTTCAGAGGCTATGTCTAAAGTTTCAACTACACTACATGCAACATAAGAATGGGTCGAACCCATATCAATCAAAGCAAAATAAGGCTTGTTCGCTATAAAGAACGTACCGGTTATGACGTCCGGCGCGTCTCCATCCTCCCCTCTCGGTGAACGACGACACTAGACCTGCATTGTCTTGCTCTCAGATACCAACACCTCTACCGGTGTTCCCCGTCCTCTTCTAGCATTGTTACCTCTACCATTCGGACCACGGCCTCGGCGAGGTCAGCTGGCCCATCTCTACCTACACTGATTAACACCACGACTTTGGGCAGCTCCCGTCTATCTTAATAGGACAGTCCTTAATCATGTGATCCTTAGATCCACACTTAAAACATCCTCCCATCTTCTTCCAACACTCTCCTAGATGCATCTTCCCACACTGGGTACAAGTACTCCGGTACTAGCCTGCTGACCTCGCGGCCCATCAACTCTAGGCCTCTTCGCACATTCCCTGCACGATCCCGATGATCCAAAACCTCTTTTCTCGCCTGCCGATCGGTGTTCTCGCCTCACGAGTCCTTAATTCCCTCGGCTACCTTAGCCTTCTCTACCAACGCCGCAAACTCCCGCTCCTGAAGTAGGGCTATTAACAACCTCAGGTCATCCCTTAGTCCGTCCTCAAACCAGACACATCGCTCATGCTCCGTAGCCACTACTCCTCGAGCATACCGGCTCAACCTTAGGAATTCAGCCAGACTGCCACTCACGAATTTATTCCTTGAACCAGCCCAAAAATGCCTTTCTCTCGCAGATCGTTGTAATGCGTGCCGACATACTTCTTCTGATACGCCGCCTTAACATACTCCCAAGTAAGATCCTCAGCTGTGGCGCCATCCCAAACTGTGAGCCACCATTGATATGCTTCATCGCGTAGCAGTGCCACCATTCCTTTCAATTTCACCTCAAGGGTTAGATCCAGCTCATCCATAATTTGCTCTGTCGCCTCCAACCAATACCCAGCCGTACTGGGTGCCACGCTAGATACGCCATGGAATACCTCAGCTCTGTTGGCTCGGAGTCGCTCGGGTGCAGATTTTCAAGCTCCCATATTTCCACCTGCTCCAGCCACCATCTCAAGAACTCGCAGCATCGCCTGCGATACTACATCATCCCCCTTCTAATCTTGCTGCTCAACACCAACAGCTGGTGGTGGGGGTGGTGGTACCTCATTTTTGGACCCTTGACCCGACCTAACGGGTTTCGACACGGTTATCCTGCCTCTACCACGTCCTCGCACATTGCGACCACGTCCCCTAGAGCTCATTTCTATGACCGCGCTTTAATCTGATTACAAATTTTTATGTATTAGCCTTTGTTCCACTGATTATCTGCGAACAATTTTATGAAAAGAAGTTTAATAGTAGTTCTTTCAATCATTCAGAGTTTCAAGTCGTCTATCCTAATTCAGAGAAGTACATCCATTCAGTAGCATCTACCACACACATTCATCATTCAACATTGTTGTCTGTTCCTATCCCAGGGGTATTTTCGTAATTTGTCCTACAAGGGTATTTTGGTAATAAACCAGGGTCAATTTGAAAAATCTCTATAAATCAAAGGTATTTCAAAATTTGCAAAACTTGGGGTTATTTTTGAGAATTTGTTTTCCAAATCGGTGATGTTGCAGAAATTTTAGAAATCGGGGCTATTTTGGTAATTTGTAAGTTAGGGGTATTTTAGTAAATTTTACAACCAGGGGTATTTAGGTAATTTAGTAAATTGGGAATGTTTTGGAAAATTTTCAAAAAAATAATTTTCTCAATTCAAGAGGGTGGTTTGTCGATTTTTAAAATTAGGGTTTTTATAAAAATACGGCTAGTCGCTTTCGGGTTTTAGTCACTGAGTTTAGCCCGTGAGTAAGTCCTCTTGGTTAGGGTGAACCGTTACTATGCACCAGGTAGGATTTGAGCGAAGAGGAGGTGAGTCACGAGGACTGCTTAAATACCAGGCTCTTCCTGAATCCAATCCTAGACATGCACACAACGGTTGCCACACCCTAACTCGGTGACTTAGTCACAGGTTTGTTTAATTAGGCTTTAAGTTTTATGAATTTCTATGTTGGGGTAAACTAATCCTAGGGTTCAGGTACTTCATATACTAATCTACATTCCCATTCTAACCTTATACAAATCATACTATAATTCTCACAACAGTTAGGGGTACTTACCTGGTGGACTTCGGGTCGAAGACTTAGGTGCCATGCCAGAAAAACCCGCTTATTTCACAAAATCTTTCACAAAATTCATTTGGGCTTAATTTTGAAAATGTTATTGGCTTTAAACCCAAGGCCGAGAGTTTAAAACTGGGCTCTGATACCAAGCTGAAACACCCCAAACCCGGCCCACGAGTCTCGACCGAATCTGGTATGTTCCTGGAGTAAAACATTTTCAAATTCGTTTGTTATTTTGGAAAACTTGGGTAGTTTTGGAGAAAAATTTTGTTGAGTTCAACTGAAAACATTGTTATTTTTGGAAGTCAAGGATTTATTAAAATCTTGTTTTTTTAAATTAAAAGACATGCCGAATTTGTTGAAGATTTACCTTTAAATTGGAAATCATTTGTACTTAGGTGTCTAAACATTTGAAGGTTTATCTTAAGAAAGATTACTTAAGCGTTAATTTAATAAAATTTGTATCGTGATAAATCAAATAAAAGCAAGCATAAAACAATTAAGTACTATTGGCCTTATTACAACTGAAAACAATACCAAAATAAATCCAAATACTTAAAAGAAAGTAGAAAGTCCAAATTGAAATAAACTCTGAGCTGAGCATGGCCACCACTAAGCTCCTGCCGACCCGGTCCATTACTGAGCATCACCTGAAAACATATCCCACAACGGGGTGAGTCAAACAGACTCAGTGTATAACAACCACACTAAGTCCTAATGATTCAGGCATATGAGATCATACATATACATATCACAATTTACAAATAATGATGCATTCCCGAACCCAAACCTAGATACCATCCGCTACACATCGCCCGTACCAACCCTCACACCGTGGGGACTACTAAGTCAACCCTCTATCCGCTACACATCATCGAAGGTAGTCGCTGCAGACGACGTGCTCATCGCCCTTATATATATTGTGGCATTGCCACCAGATAAAATTTTGTGACATGAGTCAACACATTCAGATTATGTGACCGAAGTCACCACATTCAGATATTGTGGTATAAACCACCAGATCACTTCCTCTTCCCATATAACCCATATGCACCATGTCATACAAATATGTATAAACCATGTCATATTTCTTATTCACATTCTTATAATTTCACATATGTGCTGTATAGATCATATTATACTCGTAGTAGGAGTAGATAAACGTACCTGAGTACTTTGTACCATTGCATGGTACCTTAGCCCACTTTGCACATTATTATAAACTCATATATTAAATTTAATACCGTAGATCTATTAAGACTTAGGGAAGGGCTACACACCTGATTTACTTAACACTTCAATGAAATCCCGAATATCTCGATCTAATATTCTAGATCTTAGTCCCTATATTCGGCCAACACTTAATGTTTAGCAAAAGCCTATTCGGCTATATAATCAAATCCCGAAAACTTTGTGATGCCTCTTCTTGCAATCGGCTAGACACTGAATCACTGAACTAGTTAGTTTCGGCTTTTGAATAATTAAGAAACATATCTAAATCACTATTTGTGGCTTTGGCCGAAGGTACATGTACACTTACCTCGTGGATCTAAATCCCGAAATAGCTACTTGATTCTGGTATTTGTCGAAACCACTATGGCATATGTTAGATCCAAATTAATCATAATGAATGGCCCTTGGCCGAATACATGCCTTACCTTAGTTATTGAAATCCCGAAGATCTCCTCCTGTATAGTCGACTATAACAAAATCCCGAAAGAATCCTTCACAGTTATGGCCAAAGACATTAAGGGGATTAGCACTTTGATTTCGGCCAAAAGAAAAAGAAGTAAAACGATGATAGAAGAATCCTTACCCTTAAGATTGAAATCGGCAACACCTTTACTTGCTCCCACAGAGCTATTCGGCTATAGCCTAGATCTTAATCAATTGATTTTGGCTTTTGATGAATACTAGAGGGTTTCGGCTTCAACAAGGGAAAGAAAAGAAAGGTGTAGAGCTTAGGAAGAATTGGTAATGGCCTTTAGGGAGAAGTTTCAGCTAGAACAAGAAAAAGAAGAGAAGATGACGGTTTTAGAGAGAAAAGAGAGTAATTTAAAGAGAGGCCTAAAATGTGTAATGAAATTCGGCTATCCCCCTTTACTAGCTTGGCCGAAAATCCCTTCAAGAGAGTCCCTAGGCCTGCCACACTCTTCCCCTATCTAATCCCTAAATTTTCTCTTTATCACCTAATTCAAATTAATAAAACTAATCCATCATTTATCCCTTATCTAGCTGAATTTTTTAAAAAAAGGATTAAACTCATCCCTTTAGTGCCTTAGTGCTCACTCCTGCAGCATAATAAAACTCTTTTATTTGTTTCCCTTGCAGCTCGAACCTAGCCCCTTGCACCCTGCTTGTGGCGTCACCTACCAAGCCTTAAGTGGCACCACCAAGCCACTTAAACAAGCCCATTTTTGTGTCATATTTCCCCTACTAATTTTCTTAAGGCCTTATCAGACTTAGCTCTCTCTTCAAACTTAAAACTTAATATTTTCTAAGGCATTCTCCTATTTTCTAAAGTTCACAAAATTTATACAACACATTCATAACACACAAAGGCATGCTTTCATATATATTTAAGCACAAATGCATAAGCCCAAAATCCAGGATATTACAGTTATGGCCATATCTAGGATATGGCATCGGCACTCAGAGGTGACCTCATGTAAGACCACATCTGAGAAGTGGCATTGACTTCGTAATTGTGTGAATGACGATGAACATGTATCTTTGATTATCCCAAGTGATTTAGTGGGATAAATAGTTGAGCTTGAAATAGAAATGAGATTAGTGCTAAAGATATGTGATTGAGTGAATACAGGTACCCATGAGTAATTCACGAGAAATTGTTTACGATACATGACATGGTATGTATGTAATAATAACAAGAAAGAGTAAATTATGGCAAAGTACTTAAGACTTTGCATTTTATCCAATGCCATGATTAGATGATATTATGAGCTTATGTTGTTATTTATTTTCATGCAATCTTACTAAGCTTTATGCTTACTCCTCTCATTTCCCTTTTCCTTGTAGCATTGCCAAGTTAGCTCGAGAATTTAGGGAACATCAGAGTTCGAAAATCACACTATCAACTACTATTTGGTATAGCAAAGTTAGATTCATTTTGAGTATGGCATGTATAGGACTTAGTCTCTTTTGTTATGTCATATTTATTAGCCAAAGTGTTGGCTATTAATGTTGTTAAATTCATTTTTTAAGTGGTCATTGGAATTGGGCCAATACTTGACAAGTTTATATATGTTCAATGATGATGAAATTTATTAAGTGTATGCTTGTGTGGATGTCTTGATTTTGAGTCTTTAAAAGTGCTTTATAGTAATGATATATGTTAGATTGTATTGGTGTAAGTATGATTGTTGTATAGGGTGGCATCTGGATTCGTAGATAGCCTTTCAAATGTCCAGACGGGTAGACATACGGGCGTGTGTCTAGGCCGTGTGTGACACTCGATCAGCCCCATGGGCGTGTTGGTTGGCCATGTGTGACCCCATGCATGCTAGGTTTACAAGTTAGTTTGCTCAGTAGTAAACATATGGGCAGAGACACGACCGTGTGTCTCAGCCATGTGGGAGGCATAGCCATAGACATGGGCGTGTGCCTAGGCTGTGCAAAGTCCGCATCTGTAGTTGGAATTTAATTCGCCACACGGTCGAAAGACACAGGCGTGTGACTGGCTGTGTGATGCAAGTCAGTGTCGACCATGGGTGGAGCACATGGGCGTGTGTGACCACACGGCCGGCCCATACGGGCGTGTTTCATTCCATACGGGCGTGTGACCCTGTTTTGAGTGTAAAAATTTCTAAGTATGCGAAAGTTTCCAGTTTAGTCCCGAAGCATCTCGGGTGTATGGTTAGGGTCTCCTAGACCCTTGATGGGGACAATATGATTATAAATGAGAAGTTTTAAGTTAGAATGAAACTTTATTGCCTGATGTTGTAGGTTTAAGCAAGTTAAGTTCGGTAATGCCTCATATCTGATTCAAGCGTTGAATACGGGTAAAGGGTGTTACAGAATGAAATTGAGATGAAGTATGATTATGTATGAATATTTGATAGTATATTGTTGGAAAGTGGAAAATTGTATCGAATTGAATTTTACATTGAAAGTGAAATTGAGAAATGATTTGAATACCCTATTAACTAGTCGGGCTGAGTCGGATATAGTTGGCATGCCATAGGATTGGAAGAGTATGGGGATTTATCGGCTTTGCCGATCAGGCACTATATGTGTCATATCAGGCACCACGTGTGTTGTTTCAGGCACTTTATGTGTAGTATACTGCTTCTGATATATTGATCAGGTATAAAGTACCGTTTAAGGCACAATGTGCCGTACTGGTGTGTTTGGTTGGAATCCGTGTATCCACCAAGGTTCGGGTTTGTTAATAGGGTGAATATTTGAAATGAGAGAATTGAATAAATTTGATTGATCGTATGATTAAAAGTATGAGAAAGAAATTGTTAGTCGATTTCTGAATTGAAATTGTATGTGAGATTTGGAAACATGAACCTAAGGTTCATGAATTGATCAAGTTCAAGTTATTAAGATATGATATTGTTGATGAATTATTATATATGAAATATGAAATTGAATGTAAATTAGTTCTTATGATTTATAAATTTTTCATGTTTAATGTTATATGATTAATATTTATAATTCATTAAAGTTATATAGTTTGAATTATGGTAATACCACTGAGTACAAAATACTCAGCGTACAGTTATTTCCATGCATAGGTCAGTAGAAGTCACAAGTCCCGGTTCAGCATCCAGATCAATCCCTACTTCAGCACAACTTTGATGATGTATTTTCTTTTCCTTTTGGTAAACGTGGCATGTACCTAGGTCATATATATAGGTCATATGATTAAAGTATGGATGGTTTGTAATGTCTTGAACTTAGTTTTAAGTGAAATGGTAAAAAGTATATTATAAAATTCGGTATTAAACTTGAATAGAAAAATAAATGAAGTTATTAGTCAATTTGAATGATATTATAAATGTTTAATTATTAGATTACTTTGTTAATGAATTAGTTATGATATAAGTGTATTTGAGTATAAATTATTTTTGGTTGAGCCATTGGTTTTGGACTGGTTGCAGTTTGAAAAGTGCAGAGAAGTTAGATGTTTATAAATGGGTTATACTGAGTTTCAAAAAATTACGAAAAATTTATGGAGTACTCGAACAAGTCTCGTTCCTCTTCTAATACATATTTTGGGCCTCGAACGTCCACCAAAGGGACTTAATCATTAATTTATAATATGTATGTTATTTATTTGTGAATTAATCATAAATTGTCTGATATGTCCGGTATTTCCTCGTAACCCTGTTTCGGCGATGATTTAGGGTTAAGGGGTGTTACACTCTTACATATATCTTTGGCGGATGGTATCACCTGACGGACAGTATCACCTGGCTAGAGAACAATATTGCCTGGCTGACACTGTTGCCTAGTGGTCACAGTTTGCAATTACTTTCCAGAGTTAATATTTATGGAAGTTAAGATTATTTTGGAAAGAATATAATCTTTAATATCACCCATGATTTTCTCTAAAAAGTAAAAAGAGAATTGTTTCGTTTTAATATATGATATTAATAAAATAAATAAAATCCCTGATTGTGTAAAAAAAAAGTGGGTAAGAAAATCAAACTAGGTTTAGCAGCTAAAAGTTTTGTATTCTCTCTGAAAAAGTTCAAATAGTTTTGTTGTTCGTGGCTAACTGGGTGGACTACGTAGAGGCCGAGATAGGTTTTTTTGCGGCTAGGATTGAGATCGCCAAAACGAATCCAACCAACATCGTTTTTCGTCATTCTCTAGTGTTTGAAAAGGTATATCTTCAACCCTATTTCAACATGACTTGTTCCTCATACATGGATCCATGGTTGATGATCGCAGGAATAATTTTTCTGCTACGCCACGAGGCATACCAGCGATCCAACACCATTATCATGTCACATATTTTTCCCGACACTCCACTCGATCCCCTATTTCTCCAACCATACTTTGTCATACATCATTCATTTAACATAATGGACACATTTACATAGATTTCACTCATATCCATATCAAAGTCATACTTTCCAACACATAATTTATTATGCATGCTTACCACACATCGTCATATTCATGCAACACATTGTACACTTCATCTACATACTTGCAAATGCTTCACAAAAAATACACACACACATACATACAACTCCTCAAGCACAACTACATGAACATCAACCATACAGAGAACCATCATAAAATAACACACAAAAGTTAGTTCTAGAGACTCACCAGAAACCCACTTTTACCTCAGCCCAAAGCTTTTGCTTTGATCGTCCCTCCTGATCCAGTAGCAGTAACTACTTTTAAGATCATGGAATTTCTATTAAAATCCCTATTTACAGATAGTTTACTAATATTTCAACTACATGTGACCCCCATTCAGGGCCTTCCTCTCACACCCTACTATTCTTACATCTTTTAACATCCTTACTCTTCAACAATTGTAACATACAGAGCCACAAGACTTACCAGAAAGTTGAGCCATCCACTGATTAAATGAAATCTTAGCTCTAGCTTAACGAAAAAGAAGATAACATTTAGGTTAGAAAGAATGACCACAACTTCGAGTAGAAAGAAAAACCATCTCGAATCTCTCCCTTCCCCTCACCTGGTCTGATCGTCGAACCCGTGTTTCAGGATGCTACTACAATTATCAAAACATTAACATGCAAATCATAACATTTAATTCAATTTAAAGCACCAAGTTGTTCTAAATACATGCATAGTAGGAGTTATGAACCAAACAGAGACTAAATTGAGCTTACAAACATAATTTAATAAATTCAAGCATGATTAAAGACCAATTTGAAATTTTTCAAAACTTGAAACTAGGTATCGATACAAAAGGAACAAGTACTGATAGCTTCATTAAAAGTATCGATACCAAAAAGTAGTATCGATAATGTTTTGGGATTCTACCATTTTTGAAAGATTGTTCATTTGGTCAAGTATCGATACTTGGGTCCTCGGTATCGATACTTTTACCTAGATGGTCAAAATCACAAGTTTGAAAATATTTTCATAGCTGTAAGTACACATTATACACCCAGATGTAATTTCCATAGCTTATTCATAGCTTTTTTGTAACACCCCATACCCGAGTCCGAGGCTGAGACAGGATATGAGACATTACTATACTTGAACTTTCTTAACATGCACTTATGTGCTGTAAAATTTTGTTCTGAATTAACAACTTCTCTTTATTAGCCTAATCATACATTTCATAGGCCTACGAGGCCTTAAACACGTATCTGAAAACTTTCGAAACTTAATCAAAAACTTTTCTTTAAAGCAAGGGTCACACGCCCATCTGGCTTGGGACACACCCGTGTACCCCTTTGACACGCCCATGTCTTCCAACCGTGGTCGACACTGACTAAATTCACACGGCTTTGACACACCTGTGGACTTAGACTGTGTGCTATTCCTTGATATACTAACTTGATGACACGGCCTGGGGCACACGCCCATTTTCAAACCGTGTGTCAAACACGACTTAAACAAACGGTCGTGGGATTTGCCCGTGGCCTATCTTGACTTCAATTATAAAGGTGCAGGGTACGAACGGCCTAGACACACGCCCTTGTGTCTAACCGTGTGGACACTTAGAGGCTATTTACCAAGCCAATTGCCACCCTAAAATCAAGATCAAACTCATGCTCAATTCAATACATTTCATAAACAATACTACATGCTTCATTGATCTCAAAAAACATACATACTTAGTCAAATTTTGGCCAATCACTTAGCCATATACAAAAGAATAATAAACTTAATAGCCAATACTTTGGCTCTTCTTAAAACATATTCTCAGATTGAAATGCTTCCTATACATGCCATACTTAATATAAACAACTTGGCTATACCAAAATAGCGATTGATAGTGTGCTTCGAGCTCCAACTTCAACGATCCACAAGTTAGCTTGATGGGACTACATAGAAAGAAAGAATTAAAGACGTAAGCATTTAGCTTAGTAAGTTTGCATATAATGCACATAGTAACATACTTGCTTAATATAAACCATTTGACATAAACAATGCTATCATAAATTTCAGCTATAAAGCTTACTTACTCATATTGATTCTTACATATCTCATGATACTTACTAGTCTCATACTTGAGGGGTAAACAAGGTACCTGTATCACTTGATCACATGGATCAGCATACTCTACAATAATAATCATAATCTCTAGCTCATCATTCATAATATGAATAATACTCATTTCCAACTTGATAATAGCTTTGCTTACTTATCTTTCTTGTTATCTTATTTTTAACTTTACTCATATGCCCGATGAATTTCTGTGAATAACCGAGAATACTAAATCTCATTCCACATATAACTTGATGCCAAAGCCATATCCTAGATATGGTCTTACATGGAATATCTCATCTTGGTTTCGAGGCCATGTTTTGACATGGACTTATACGAAGTCTTTCTCGTGTGTTCCCTTGGGAACTTACAATTGCCATGTCTTGACATGGTCTTACTTGGAATATCTCATCTTGGTTTTGAGGCCATGTTTTGACATGGACTTATACGAAGTTTTTCTCATGTGTTCCCTTGGGAACTTACCATTGCCATGTCTTGACATGGTCTTACTTGGTATGTTTACTCATGAACTGGTCAATGCGAGCCTTGGCTAGGACTTACATGAAATCTTTCTTGTTCTCACTAATGCCATGCCTTGGCTTGGACTTATGTGGGATCTTTATCCCTTGCTAGCTTTTCAATGCCAAGACTTGTCTTGGACTTACATGATAACCTTTCAATGCCAAGATTTGTCTTGGACTTACATGACATCTTTGCTTGGAGACTCACCAATGGCATGCCTTGGCTTGGGCTTACATGGGTCTTCATCTCATAATAACTCTTCAATGCCAAGACTTGTCTTGGACTTACATGATAACTTGCTTGATTGCCAATGTCATGCCTTGGCTTGGTCTTATACGAACTTTCTCATTTCATGTGGTAGATCGAGTATCCTAGGTAATTCATCTTCAATCAGGACTTTCTCATGCTTAATCTCATTGATTTCTTTGTTTAACATAACATTAAACATTCCATGGCAATAGTGTACATTATACTAAGCAATTCAATGATAGAAATCATAAAGCTTAGAAATCTTACAAACTTACCTCAATATACAAAATGTATGTAGATATGCAATTTAGTCCTCGACTTTGTTCTTGCCTCGGTTTTGATTCGGGCTTCATTTTTCTTGATCTATAATAATAATTAGATCATTTAATAATCACATTGACTAAATTGACTCTTACTCATACTTTGGCAAAATTACAATTTTACCCCTAAACTTTCTCCTAATTACACTTTTGCCCCTAGGCTCGTAAAATAATTTCATACTACTTTCTTAAACTACATGCTTAGCTGATTCATTTTCTCTACTATGACAATCATCAATTCTCACTATTTCTAATATGTATGACCAATTTCATAGTTATTGCAAATTAGTCTATACTATCATTTTTCATGAAATTCACTAAGGAAAAGATGTTTGTCTAACATCAAACTCTCATAATCTTCCATGAAACATCATTTTACAAGCATGTCATTCATGGGTAGTTTTTTTTAACATGCATCTTAGCTCATTTTATAGCTAAAAATAGCTAGTTTATAATACGAGAACTTCAAAAATACGAAGAATATTAAAAACGGGGCTAAGATGAACTTACTAGCAAGCTTGAAAAATTGAAGAACCCTAGCTATGGAGTCCCCCAAATTTTCGGCACCAAGGAAGAAGATGAATGAGATTTTTATCTTCTTTTTCCTATTTTAATCATTTATTAGACAAATGACCAAAATGCCATTCTCTAAAAAAAATCACCATTTAACAACTCATGTCCATTTTTGTCCAAAAATTATAATTTGGGCAAATTGCTATTTAAGGACTTCTAATTAATATTCTAAAGCTATTTCATACAAAAAGCTTCTAGAACCTCATATTTTGCAACTTTTACAATTTAGTCCTTTTGGACCATTCAACCTCAATTTAACAAAATTGCTCCATGAAACTTTCACACTAGCATGCAAACATGGCATAAACCTTAAAAACTCATAAATTCACCTCGGATTCGTGGCCTCGCACCACTATTCCGACTAGGCCCTAAATCGGGCTGTAACAATTTCTCTCCTAGTGAAGGGCCTTGTTCAAATGTCTGTAAGTACACATTATACACCCAGAGGTAAGTTGGTTGGGTTATGTTATTAAAGAAGATGTAATTTTTGAAAGTTGTATGTTTTGGTTAAGTATAATTCTATGATAGAGTGGTAACACCTAAGATTTGAATCCAGCGAATCGGGTCAGGTTAAGGGCTTTACAAGTTTAGACACATCTTTTCTCAAATTTCTTGTAGGGCGAATGATTAACTTTTGAAATCTCTCGTCTGCTTAGACAAAGAGTCAGAAAAGGTCTAGACATACTTTGTTTTTTATTGTCTCAATTGTTTGACTTGGCTCAATCTTTTTCATTTCATATCATAACCATCTCTGAGCTCACTTAGTCAATACAAAAAAATCTTTCAGCTCTAATGTCCCCACAAGCATTTTGATGTCCTCCTTCAAGTATCATTCAACATGGATGCATATACCAGTTTCTCAGTGTGACTAATGTCAGGGTTACCCACCACTGATACGTTTCTTCCTTCCATAACAATACTGCACATTTCAACTTGGAGTTCTTCTATTCTTCAATTAGAGTTTTTGCCGGTCAAGGTCGGTTATTATTTATCAAATTTGGGTTTTGAGGACAATGGGTGCTATAGCAAGCACAATCGATGGTAGAGGTTGTTTTAGCGGTTGTGGAGCTAAAGGGGTAGCTCTCAGGTATTAAGTGAATCACTAGTTTAACAACTAGGAGTAAGCATATCTCGCCTCATTCCCTAACACTTTCGAAACTAGCACTATATAAAAATTCCTTAATCGAAATCAGGAACATCACTACTTACTTACCAAATACAACATGATTTAATTCCACCATCATAATATATAAAAAATAGAGTCAATCCGGATCTGAAGACATAACACTATCATAGGTTATTGTGGCATGTATTTCTAGACTCAAAACGCGCTACGTTTAGTCCTAGAATCGACTGAACCTATAGCTTTGATACCACTAAATGTAACATCCCTCACCCGGTCCTATCACTGGACCCAAGTTTCAGGATGCTACTACAAATTTCAAAACATTCACATGAAAATCATAACATTTAATTCAATTTAAAGCATCAAGTTGTTCTAAATACATGCATAATAGGAGTTATGAACCGAACAGAAACTAAATCGAGCATACAAACATAATTTAATAGATTTGAGCATGATTAAGGACCAATCTGAAAATTTTCATAACTTGAAATTAGGTATCGATACAAAAGAAACAAGTACCAATAGCTTTATCAAAAGTATCGATACCAAAAATCAGTATCAATATTGTTTTGGGATTTTGCCATTTTTGTAACACTGTTCATTTGGTCAAGTATCGATACTTTTACCTAGATGGTCAAAATCACAAGTTTGAAAATATTTTCATGTTCAAAATCAAGACATCATTTACTAAACAAAACAAATATTAATAGATCTGCATAATACCATTCAAATTCATTTCTAACAATCCCAACCCAAGCATACTCAATAAACAACTAGCAACCTCATATAATACACTAAATTGTTCCATTTCCATACAACCTATTCTTACTCACTTACACATACCTTTCACATACAAGTCATATTCCAATCATTTTAACTTCAAGTGTGCCACTTTTGGTACTCAAATAACATTACTATTGACAAGACTATAATTAACCTTGCACATATCAATACTCATCCTTCCCATAATGACCTATAATGCATCCAATAACTAATCTAAATACATCATAAAACTTAACCTATTCATGAAAATTCATAACATAAACTCATTTCTAAGCAGGCAACCAATATGCTCTCATAGGCACCATCATGAATATTAGACACAAGCAATTATAATTTCTACTTAACCCATGATTCAATTCATAATATAAATAGACCATATGCATTTCACATTCCAAACTTTATGTAACACCCTTAACCCTAAATCGTAGCCGGAATAGGGTTACGAGGCATTACCAGACATATCGAACAATTTATGATTAATTCAAACATAAATAACATACATAATATAAGTTAACGATTAAGTCCCTTCGATGGACCTTCGAGGCCCAAAATATATATTAGAAGTGGAACGGGACTTGTTCGAGTACTCCCGAAATTTTTCGTAATTTTTTTTGAAACTCAATATAACCCATTCATAAATATCTAACCTTCCCTGCAATTTTCAAACCGCAACCAATCCAGAACCAATGGCTCAACCAAAAACAATTTATACTCAAATACACTTATATCATAACTAATTCATTAACATAGTAATCTAATAATTAAATATTTATAATATCATTCAAATTGACTAATAACTTCATTTATTTTTCTATTCAAGTTTAATGCCAAATTTTATAATATACTCTTTACCATTTCACTTAAAACTAAGTTCAAAACATTACAAACCATCCATACTTTATAACCAAAATGATATGACCTATATATATAACCTAGGTACATGACATGTTTACCAAAAGGAAAAGAAAATACATCACCAAAGTTGTGCTAAAGTCGAGATTGATCTGGATGCTGAACCGGGACTTTTGACTTCTACTGACCTGCGCACGGAAATAACCATACGCTGAGTATTTCGTACTCAGTGATATTACCATAATTCAAACTATATAACTTTAATGAATTATAAATATTAATCATATAACATTAAAAGTGTAAAATTTATAAATCATAAGAACTAATTTACATTCAATTTCATATTTCATATATAATAATTCATCAACAATATCATATCTTAATAACTTAAACTCGATCAATTCATGAACCTTAGGTTCATGTTTCCAAATCTCACATACAATGTAACACCTCAAACTCGGCCTAAACGTTATGACCAGATCTGGTATGTCACATAGAAGGGTTGTTTTAAAGACTTGCGTGTTCGTTAAAAAGTTTGTATTCTTTTTGAAACTTCGAGCTTTGTTGTTTTTGAAAATCAGATTTGTTGCTACGGTTTTCTTGTAAAAACGTTATTATTATTACTTCTGAAAACATATTTATAACAGAAATCAGGTTCGGTTAATTGCAAAGATGTGATATTTTGAAAATAGTTATTGTCGTTTTAAGAAAATCCAGAGTTCAATCATTTATAGTTTGAAAATAACTGAAACGAAAGTTTAAAAAAAAAAGTAAAATCCAATGGCCCTATTACATAAAAGTAAACCCGAATTAAAATAAACCTCAAATAAAGTAAAACGGAAATTTTTACTAAAGTTTGGAAGAAGCACTCCGATGTATGGCCACCACAGAGTCCTCCACTGTGCCAAATCCTCTAATGCTGGGGATTATCTGTAAGGTTAAAGTAGAGGGTTGAGTTAACTCAGTGTGTAATCCCCTAATAGGTCATTAACTGGCCCCGAGCCCATATGGAAACAGACTGGCCAAAGCCCATACGGAAGCAAGCTGGGCTAAAGCCCATACAGAATAAACCGGCCAAGCCCATACAGTATAGACTGGTGAAGCCCTATTCAAGCATAATCGGGCAGAGCCCTATTAACATGATAAAGTAGATAATGCATGTAGCCCAACCTAATAATCCATCAGCTACACACCACCTGTACCAACCCAACACACTTGTAGGGATTTCTAAATCGATCCATCCATCCACTACACACCTCGATGGCAGACAGGCTGCTCATCACAGAATTTGTGGCGAAGCCACCGGAATAACATAATATACGTGGCATAGCCACTATACAGATTGTGGCAGAGCCACCAGAATCATAACTAGCACAGAGCCTTGGGTAAATAGGATCGACACAGAGTCATCGATATCTGTTAGGCACAAAGTCATGGGTAAATACGATTGGCACAAAACCATATTCAAGATGGCAGAGAGCCAAGCTCTCCAATAATGCAGCCAAGCTGCTAATAACGGTATATGTGGCTGAGCCACCAAAATAATATATGTGGCATAGCCACTAAAACAGAATGTGGCAAGGCCACCAGAATACACTTCCTCCGATCATCAAACCCAACCCAATGCAATATGTTGTGTATGTCATGCTCAATCATTACACTTCTATGGAAAATGACCATGCTTAGTAACAGTCATTTCAACACATATTAACAGCAGACACACGCCCACAGTCAAGTCGGTAAAAACACAATCATACAATCACAGTCAACTTAGTCAAATTCACAATCTAAATCAATCATATACCTACATGGGCAAAACAGTCATTTACCCTATAAGGGTATTTCGGTAATCCTACCCCTCAGGGGTAATTCGGTAAGTCTAACAATCGAGGGTATTTCAGTAATTTTACAATCTGAGGGTATTTCGATAATTTCACAAATCAGGGGTATTTCGGTAATTTCGTAAACTAGAGGTATTTCGATAATTTTGCAAATTGAGGGTATTTCGATAATTTTGTAAACTGAAGGTATTTCGGTAATTTCACAAACCAGGGGTATTTCGGTAATTTCACAAATAGAGGTTATTTCGGTAATTGTGCAAACCGAGGCTATTTCATTAATTTTACAAACTGGGGGTATTTTAGTAATTTTACAAATTGGGGGTATTTCAGTAATTTCACAAACCAGGGGTATTTCAGTAATTTCGCAAACTAGGGGTATTTTAGTAATTTTATAAACCAAGGGTATTTCAGTAATTTTATAAACCAAGGGTATTTCAGTAATTTTGTAAACCAAGGGTATTTTAGTAATTTTATAAACCAAGGGTATTTCAGTAATTTTATAAACCAAGGGTATTTCAGTAATTTTGTAAACCAATGGTATTTCAATAATTTTGTAAACCAAGGGTATTTCAGTAATTTTGTCAACCCCTCAGAAGGTCTACAGTCACCTCGAGCGACTCAAGCATTCTAAATAGAGATAATGATGCGAATGGGCCTAAGGCCCATTCTCGGCCCAAATGCTCTTGTGGCCCATTTAGCCCAAATCTAGCCTCAGACATGAGATTCACATAGACCAGTTCACTATCTACTACACAATCATACAAGTTATTCATATAGGTCCACGGGCCCATTGGGCCCACTTGGCCCAAGGCAACCTAGACTCATGAGAACACTCATGAGGGCCTCATCTATCGCGTTGAAGCTCCCACACGTGCGCTCGCACGCTCATGTGGCTACCATCGCGTGTGGGTGGCGCCGGCGTTCTTGCCGCTCTGGGCAACCTAGAATAGGGCGAAATACACACCTGATAGGAGTCTGAAGCTAATCCACGCTCCGAATGTGCTCCTATGCCCAAACGTCCACCCAGGTATGCCTCCTCTCCTCATAGGTAGCTCTATTTAAAGCCAGCTTCTCACCTTCCTTCTTGCTAGCTTTCCGATGTGGGATCCCTTCTTCAGTAGAGTTTAAATCCAACACAAACTCTGGCTGTCCAATCCATAAAATACATACTCCCTTGCTTGTCATGAGATTCGAACCCAGGCTCCCCTGTAGCATAATCCACGTCGCTAGCCACTTTACCAACTAGCTCCTTGTTGTCTTAAAAAATACGCAACTAAATAAAAGTCTATGGCCAAAATCTAAGGTCCATTTAAAAAGATAATCAAAATGCAAGCACCAAGACTTGAAGCTTGGACCCCTTGCTTCCTTATGGCATCATTCCCTTGTCTCTTATGTGGCATCATTTGCCACTAGACCACAACTCCTTTTTGTCATTTTCTCCACATTTTATTCTTAAAGCCTACGTACTAACTCCCAGGGTTTTATTCACCTAAAACCAAAATTTTCCTAAAGCCCAAGTTTGATCCCGGGACTTTATTGAAGCCCCCTAACCTTTCAAAATCACTCACCTAACAGGTCTAACTTGCATAAATGCCATTCTCATGTTCTCAAAAATTTTAAACGCTCCCACGCCTAAGGCTCAATGGGCTCAATTCTACTAGGCCCAAATTTGGTCGTTACATACAATTTCAATTCACAAATCAACTAACAATTTCTTTCTTATACTTTTAATCATACGATCAATCAAATTTTTCAATTCTCTTATTTTGAATATTCACCCTATTAACAAACCCGGACCTTGGCAGATACACGGATTCCGATATGACACTTAACAAAAGACTAAGTTCCTATACATGCCATACTCAAAGGAATAAATCTAATTATACCAAATGTTCTGATTGATAGTGTGATCGAGCTTCCAACTTTCTTTGATCCTCGAGCTAGCTTAGAGGCACTATAAGAAAATGTAAAAGAGAGGGAGTATGCATAAAGCTTAGTAAGGTTACATGTAAACAATGAGCACCATACCACATACTTATTCATCAAGAACAATACATACAACTGAAGAATAATTCTGAACCTTGTAATTGTACTTACTCATTACAAATCTCACCACATCCCAAATACATATCATAAACACTGCTCACATGAACATGTACTTATACCCTGTACTTGTCATCACAAAATCACATGTAACTACTTCACTTAGTCAAAGTTTCTCTATAAACACTTCGGTATACTACCGAATATATGGTGGTCTGGCACACATCTCTTCAAATAATCACATATCCACGGCGGTATCGCATATAGCCCACTAATATTCATAACTATAGTGGTATTGCACACAACCCAGCGATATTCATAACTACAGTGGTATCGCACACAACCCACCAATATTCATAACTACAGTGGTATCACACACAGCCCACCAATAATAATAAGTACAATGGTATCGCACACAACCCACCAATAATAATAAGTACGGTGGTATCGTACACAGCCCAACAATAATAATAAGTACGGTGGTTAATTCTTATCGGTTTCCTCATCTGGAGGTTCATATGAAAATTTCCTCACTATCTATCATTTTGATAGATATCAATAATATTTAACCATATTTCACATAATGCATTTATATGTAAAAACATAAGTAAAAAGGGTGTATCATTTACATATAAACTTACCCCGTTACAAAATGTGTCAATTTGGAATTTAGTCCAAAACCTTGTCCTTTCCTGGGTCAAGGTTGATTCCACGTTCTCTTGATCTATAATGACATATTTAACTTATTAATTCACCATATTATTCAAAACATTTCAAAGTTTCTAGTTTGGGAAAATTACTATTTTGCCCCTATACTTTCACAAAATTACAATTTTGCCCCTAGGCTCGTAAATCGGTTTTAATCAAATTTTCTCCTTTAACAAGCCTAGCTGAACATTTATTAATCTTGTAGAAACTCACAATACCAATTATTTCACACATTTACCACCTATTTTACAACCTTTACAAAAAGGTCATGTTTAGGTGTTTTCATGAAAACTCCCTTCACAAAAGTTGTTAATTTAACAACCAAGTTTCATTTTCTTCCATAAAAATTCAGAAAACAAAACTAATGTTCTTATGGAAAAACCCTAGACTTTTAACCATTTTGCAAAATAGTCCCCTTATTAACTAGCTTAAGCTACAAGGGTTCCAAAAGCACAAAAATCATTAAAAATGACCATCAAGATGACTTACTTGCAAAAGAAAAGCTTGGCTGAAATTTTTGAGCTCTTAAAACCCCTTATTTTGCTAAAAATTTTTGTGGTAGAAGAATATGAATAAGGATGATATGACTTTCTCTTTATTTTATTTTATTTTATTTCTTCAATTTAGCCACCTAATTCACCAACTTTGACCAACTTTGAATTTTCTTGTCCCCTATGGCCAGCCAATTCTACAGTAAGGGCCTAATTGCAAATTAAGGACCTCCAATTTAATATTCTATAGCTATTTGACACCTCCAGCCTATAGAATAAAACTTTCGCACTTTATGCGATTTAGTCCTTTTTCGCAATCAAGCATGCAATTGCTAAAATTAATTCACCAAAATTTTTATGCACTCATATAATCATGCTATAAAACATACAATTATATCAAAAATAATTTCTCCAGCCTCGGATTAGTGATTCCGAAGCCACTGTTCCGTGTAGCGTCAAAATCGGGCTGTTACAACCCTACTTCAATGGAGAGAGTTATACTTATTGAAAGATAATGATTAAACTTTTCATTCAAGAAAATGATTTTCATGTGTAGAGGATTACCTCAAGTGATGATTAAGAGGTTCCCAAGGATGAAGATAAGTGGGAAGAAGATGACAAGAATAAGGCTCAACTCAGTACTAAGGCCATGCACACTTTTTTTTTTTTTTTGCATTAAGGCCTAATTAGTATAATATAGTATCCCAGTGTCAAAGTGTTGAGAAACTTTAGGACAAACTTGCCACCACTTATGAAGGAGAAAGACAAGTCAAGGAATCCAAGATTACCTCAAATGGTAATTCAGAGGTGCCCAAGGATGAAGATGAATGGGAAGAAGATGACAAGAATAAGGATCAACTTAGTACAAAGGCCATGCACACTCGCTTTTTGTACACTAAGGCCTAATTAGTACAATAGAGTATCCCAATGTCAAAGTGTCAAGAAAATTTGGGACAAACTTGCCACCACTTATGAAGGAACAAGACAAGTCAAGGAATCCAAGATTGGTCTACTCACACTTTCCTGTGAGCTTTTCATGATGAAGACGAGAGAGAGCATCAAAAAAATGTCTGATAGATTCACTAACACCATCAATAGCTTAAAAGCACTTGGGAAGACTTATTTCAACAAAGAAACTATAACACCTTGAAAATCTTAGTATAAGGTTTCGTGCAATAGTTTCTAGTGTTTTACTAGGGTTTCAATACTATACCTATGGGCATGACATCAGACTTTTGCATTTCATCTTTTCCTGAAAAGGAATATATATTTTTTGAAATATTGTGGTTGTTTTCCCCAAAATTTCCCTTTTATTATGTATGCATGCAGACTCATTTTTGAAAAGAATCCAAATTCAGTTCAAGGTTTTGAACCTTGACTCTGATACCAATAAATGTAACATCCCAAACTCGACCTATATGTAATGGCCAAATCATGGAGATCACATTGATCACCTAAGCGACGATGTTACCCCATCGCTCATTGAAAACCTTAAGTTCCCTCTCTTTTAGGAAAAGTCACAGTTTGCTTTTGTTAATTTTGGGAAAATGTTCATTAATTAAATTAACCATTCTTGGGTCATGTTATTATAAATAGCATGGTTTAAGAAAACATTTAACCCATCGCTTTTATCAAAACTGTAACACCCCCTACCCGAGACCGATGCTAAGACTGGATACGAGACATTACCATGCTTAGACTCACTTAAACATACACTTACGGGCTATAAAATTTCGTTCCGATTTTAAACTTCTCTTTCTTAGTCAAATCATACATTTCATAGGCTCACGAGGCCTTAAACACGTATTTAAAAATTTTTGTAACTTATCCGAAATCCTTTTTTTGAAACAGGGGCCACATGCTCATGTTGCTTGGGGACACGCCCGTGTACCCTTAGACACGCCCATGTCATCAATCGTGGGGAGTTACTGCCAATTTTCACACGGGCTTAACACGTCCGTGTCTAGCAACCGTGAGAATCTACTGACTTGATCCACACGGCCTGGGCACACGCCCATGCCCAAACCGTGTGTCCTACACGGTTCATGCACACGGCCATGGAAGATGACCGTGGCCTAAGCTAATTTAAAATAATAAGATGCAGGGTTTGCACGATCTAGACATACGCCCGTGTGTCTAACCATGTGGGCACTTGGAGGCTATCTACCAAGTCTTGTTACCACTCTCATTTGCATACGTACATATACTAATTCAGTGGAACTCAAATCATCAACTAAAACACATGAATTTATACATTTGATTTATAAGAATAAGATTTTCCTCCCATATAATTACAACAACTTACGCCATCATCAATGGCCATACACATTTAGATTATGAACCCTCTTAGGCCAACACAATGGTACATTAACAACAACTTAATTAGCCTTAAATTCTAGCCCTATACATGCCATGACTTATAAGAACTTGATACCTCATATCAAGTGTCTGCTCGATAGTGTGAAAACATCTTCGGCGGCCTCCAATTCGATCTAGTTAAAAGTAACCTATACGAGATGGGAAGAGAAAGGAAGTAAGCAATAATGCTTAGTAAGTTCATCTGCATAAATTAATAATTTCTGATATTCATTGAATAAACATAACCACAAGGTATTTTAAAGAGTTTCTCTCACAAACCCTTAGTTACTTACACAACCATTGTTGAAACTTACTCATTTAATCTCTTACCACACTCTTACCATGTCACCAGCCAACTGCTTGTGCTGAATAGCATTCATTCATGCACTGATCACTATTTAATCACATGAAACAACATATCAACCATTCTAAATAAATCGCTTTTACCACTAATTTCTCAGTGGTTTCACACTTAGCCCACGATTGAATCTCTAATAGGGTGGTATCGCACATAGCCCACCATTTAGTTATACTTATGGTGTTTTCACACTTAGCATACCACAATCGATTAACGAGATGTTAGCGCACTTAGCTTACCATCCAGCATTATCACAACACATGCACAACTCTACCACGTTTACTCTACTAGAGCCACCTAGGTTCTCAATCAATATCAATCATACATCCAATATTTAATTGTACCACATTCATTCCCTTCAGGAGTTTATCATATATTGAATTCATCTCAATACAGTTCTAACACACATACTTTTTTTTCCCGTAATACAACCCCATACAGTAAACATACCCGTTGAATCAGTCAAATTATTAAATAGCTCTCTTAAGTCTCATACGCATAATTCTCATTGGCATCTTACCTAATAGGGTCTTACATACATTAACATGTCGATGAAATGTCCTTGACATGGTCTTCCACGAATTCTTACACCGAGGCCATTCTCCAATATGGTCTTACTCGAGACTTTAACCATCCTCATATCATACTATATACTTTTACCAATACTCTAAATTCAATTCCATTGACATCTCATCAAAAAATGTTTCATACATTCATATAGTAAACATACATTCCATTCAACATTAGAATATTAAATTAACTCATACTTAATTACAATATTCGCACATGAACTTACCTTGATGTTGAAATAGCCGAAAAGGACTATTTGCCCATATTTTTCTTTTCATCCGTTCTAGGTCCGAAACTCATTTTCTTTGATCTAGAACAATGAAATATACTAATTTATTCATTTATAAATCATAAAATACTATAATACACACTTTAGGCAAAAATGACTATTTTGCCCCTACACTTTGGCAAAATTACGATTTTGCCCCTAGGCTCGTAAATAAATTTTCATCACATTTTCTTGTTAATCAAGCCTAGCTAAACATTTAATCCTCTTATAACAATCCACAATTCCAACTATTCCATGCCTTAATGAACAATTTACAACTTTTGCATTTTAGCCCAAATTAGGTGTTTACATGGCAACACCTTTTACAAAAGTTGCTTATCAACATCCTAACATTCATTTTCTCCCATAAAAACTCAGCTAACAACTTAAAATCTCTCATGGTAAATATCTAAACTTTTTACCATAATGCAAACTAGTCCCCTCTTTAGAAAGCTTAAGCTTTAGGGATCACAAAAGTACAATTTTCTTCAAGAAATACCCTCAAAATCACTTACTTGAGGAGGAAATGTGTTTGCTGAAATTTTGATCTTCAAACAACCTTTGTTTGCTGCAACTTTCGGTGGAGAAGAAGAGAGAAAAAGATGATATCTTTTTCCTTTCTTTATTTTATTATAAAACATCATTTCAACCCACCAAATTTGACCAAAATTAAAACTTTTATCCCCTCTTTACTACATGGCCGGCCATCATATACAAGATGGTCTAATTGCCCTTTAAAATCCTCCAATTAATATTTCATGGCTATTTGGTACCTTTAGCCTATAGAATGGAAGCTTCGCACTTTATGCGATTTAGTCCTTTTTCACAATTTAGCTAAAAATTGCTAAAATTAAGGCACCAAAATTTTCATGCATCCTTATAAACATGTTATCACACATAACATAACATAAAAATAATTTTCTCTATCCACGAATTAATGATTCCGGGATCACTGATCCGACTAGCCCCTAAATCGGGCTATTACAGAAACTTTATTATCTTTTATTGTAGTGGAAAACTCGGTATTTAACAGATTAATCATTTAAGCCAAGTATCAATGCTTTGTCTAGTTTTGAATATTTCTATAAAAACCAAATCTTTATGACAAGTATGCATGCATGAAAATCCCAAAGCAAAAAAAAAAAAAAAAAAAAAAAAAAAACCCAACCACAGTTCAAATAGCTTTACAGTCCAAAAACAAAATAAATTTAATTAAAACTCAATAAAAAAATAATAATAAAGTCAGAAGTCCGTCGTATGTCCGCATGCCATGTCCAATCCTAGTCTCGAGCATTACCTGAGATACTTGAAACTATGGGGTGAGCTAACTAGCTTAGTGTGAGTCTAAACCATAAGTACATTCAAACATTCATGCAAAAATCATTCACCATTGGTCAACTTTGCAACACAATCATAACATAAACATTATCATTCATAACTGCATGGACATATCTTAATGCATAATGACTTCCTACCTAAACCAACCGCTACACACCATGAGTTCCCCAGAACCCATTTGCCAAACTCCAATCATTGCAAGCAAAGCTCGATGTGGTTAAACCATCATAATACATAATGCAGTTATACTGCAGTTTAACATAAAGTGCGATATAATAGTCAATCTCCTCAGTACTATCAGTGTAATGCACTGACAACATATATATGTGGATTTAATATGCCGCCATTACTACGAAACTCCTCCATCATCCACAATATCCCACCTCGTGCACATGCGATATGTAATACAAATTTCATCAAAAAAAATTTCCATTACATTATCATTTCAGTAGCATGCCCAACATGCCATCATTTTATCATTCACTTCCATTCACTAAGAGCACTTATTAAACAATCAATTTCACCATTAATACGGTGTCATTCAAACATGCCTTAATTTTCATATCATTTTATAAACATTATGTTCAATACATGTATAGCAAACTTTCATTCCGTTCATTTCATAGCATTTGATCCAATCATGCGTTTCATGCATTCAAACTTTTTTTCATTTGACTCATGCCATACACACAACCAAAATATAATATATTAAGAAAACATTCATATTAGTACCAGTCAAACAACCATTAGTCAATCAAACAACTTTGCAAACATACCATTTAGTTAGGGCTCGTAACGTACCTGATTCGTCCACTTTAAAATCATTTACTTAGCCATTAAACTAAGTCCGACCAACAATATTAATGAATGTTTATAACATTAAAAAATATGATTAAAGCATTCAATTTAAAAAGTTAGGACCCACACCTTATTTTTGCATTGCTGCAACACTATTTATGTAACAGCTCGATTTTGGGCATAGTCGGAATAGTGGTTTCGAGACCACAAATCTGACACAGAAAAGTTAGTACATTTTTATTGTCTACAGCTTCATGGAATGGTTTCGTGAAAATTTCGTTCGAAAATATTGACGTTTGGGCACTCAATTTAGTCAAAAGGACTAAATTGTAAAAAGTGCAAAAGTTGAGTTCTACATGCTAGAGGTGTCTAATTGCTATGAGATTTTAAATTAGAGGTCCTTAGATGGTAACTAAACCATTTTACTTTAAGTTGGACAAAAATAGACATGGGGTAAGAGAATTTTAGTGTTTTGAAAAAAGGGCATTTTGGTCATTTGGTAAATAGAAGAATAAAAAGGGAAAATAAAGCCAAAATTTTCTCATCTTTTTTCAAACTTGGCTAAAACTTGGGAGAACCCCATAGCTAGGGTTTTGTCATCTTTCAAGCTCGACTGTAAGTCCGTTCTAGCCCTATTTTTAATGATTTTCATGTTTTTGAGATCCTTGTAACTTGATCTATTTATTTCTATCAATAATTTAAGGAATAATCAAGGTATAGGGTTTGACCCATGTTGGATATTTGTGTATTTTGATGTCTAATGGTGGATTATGCATGTTTGGTGTGTGATAAGCAACTTTTGCTAGGTGGTTTTTGATGAAAATGTCGAGAGGACCTATTTGTAAAACGATTATAAAATATGTGTAAAAGTGTAATTAAATGAAAAATGTGGACTGCTATTAGTATAAAAGAGGAACGACTAGGCTTGGGAATCGAAGAAATTGAATAGATTTCATTTTCCGAGCCTAGGGGCAAAAATGTAAATATGTTCAAAGTTTAGGGGCAAAAATGTAATTTGTTCATAATGTGATTTTTGGATTGAATTGAATAATGTGAATAATAAATGAGTTAAATTTCCTATTATAGATAAAGAGAAACGAGGTTTGGACCTAGATCGAGGGAAAAATAAAGTATTTGACGATTAGGTCCCATTCCTACTATTTATGTACTGAGGTAAGTTCGTATGTAAATAATGTATTATTTTATTTATGTTTCTAAATGCTTTAATATTGTATGAATTATGATCGACTCCTTGAATGTTATCGACAAAGTTTGACAAGCGAAAAAATCCCATTTGAACCTTAGGAATAGTTAAGATACAAATGTCATGACATCAGGGTTATTGAGATCTGGGATATGGAATTGATATGAGACTTCGTGTAAGACCATAGCTGGGCTATTGGCATCGATATGAGATCCCATGTAAGACCATATTTGGGATATGGCATTGGTATGGTATTGTGAATGCAAGATGTCCCGAGTATCCTTTAGTATTCCAAGTGGTTGAACGGGTAGCTCGACAGCAATGTTAAAGTTGTGAAAGACTTTGGTATGTTGCACTTGGGTACGAGTATGTACATAAGACTCATGCTTAATGAGCTCGATACGCGATAAACCTTCAGTAAGTTTGTGATTGAGTAAGTTTGACTATGAGATTTATAATGACATTTATGTTAATTTACATCATGTTAATTATGTGTTAAATGTGTGTTATAATGCCTATTATTTGCATAGGAACTTACTAAGCTTTAAAGCTTACTCCCCTTTCTTTTCCCTTGTCTTATAGTGTCACCAAGCTAGCTCGGGGATCAGAGATTGTCAGAGATTCACTCACACTATCAACATATCATTTTGGGTACCTATGAATTTAACATTTTGAGTTATGGCATGTATAGGGACTTGGTCATTATGTCATGTGTCATAATTGATTTGGCCAAATGTGTTGGCTTATGATGGTTGATAATTTATTTTGTATATAGCCATTGAAATTGGCTGATATTGTTTAAGTATATATACATAAGATGATGCTTATCATGGATGTGGGAATTTGCATGCTTGAGTTGATAAGTATGTGATGGTTGTATGTGATAGATGGTAGTATATGAATGAGTATTGTTGACTTGGTTGTGGCTGATTTGGTCGAATGTATGTGCTTCGACTGGTGTTATGTTTTGTTGTGTAGGTATATGCATGGAAGGGTGACAAAATCGCTTGGTAAATATGTAACAGCCCGGTTTAGACCCTAGTCGGAATAGTGGTTTCGGGGCCACAAATTCGAGTCAGAAAAATATTTTAATATTATGTTCTGTGTTTACATCATGATATGTGATATGTGTGAAAATTTAGTGTGAAAATTTTATCGTTTGTGTGCTCAATTTTATAAAAGGATTTAATCGTGTAAAATGTAAAAGTGGCTAGCTAATTGTTAAAGTGCTACATTGTTATAGCTTTTATAATGTGGGGTTCTTATGATGTAATTTAACCATTAGAAATATGCATGGACAAATATGGACAACCATTAAATAGTTTTCTAATTAAATACTTAAGGTTAAAATAGTAAAAAGTAAAATAACATGTAATTAAATAAAATAAACATGAAATGGCCATGCATTTTAGTTCATTTTTTGGCCAAAACTTCAAAAGAAAAAGAAAGAAAAAGAACAAGCTAGGTTTTACCTTGTCCAAGCTTGTTTAAGGTATGTTTTTAGCTCAGTTTTTGATAATTTTTACGCTTTTGATATCGTTGCTTCGAATACTAGCTAGCCCATGTTTGAATTTTTGAATTTGTTGATATATTGATGATTTTTCATTGATGATAACTTGTGGTTTTTGTTGTTTGATGATGAAAAATAAATATATGTTGATAGATTATCATGTTTAATTAAGTGATTTTTTGGTAAAAATGAGTATTAAGGATTAAATTATGAAATTTGAAAATTAAAGGCTCAAAATGTGAAATAAATGAAAGAAATGGGCTGTTAGGGACCTAGGGAGAATTCGGCCTAACATGGGTTTAGAGAAATTTTGTGTATTTTGTGTTATTTTGAAATATGGACTAAATTGAGAAAATGTGAAATGTTAGGGGCTAAAGTGCAAAATGCCCAAATTATGTATTTTTGGATGAATTTGAGTGAATATGTTATCAAACAAGTCAAATTTGAATTTATTTAGATCAAGAGAGAAAGAAATCGGATTTGAATCGGGGGAAATCGAAAGTTGTCGAATAGTCGTTCCGGTCCATTCGTCTCCGTACGAGGTAAGTTCATAAGTAAATAACTGTTATTAAATTTTGAATGTATATGTTTTTAAATGTTTCCGAATTGATATGTATATATATTTGACATATTGCTGAATTGTTATAAGCATGGTGTGACTTGTATAGAGTTCGAATCGATCGAATTACGACGTCTGAAAGCCCCATACGAGCCATAGGAATAGTTAGGATACATATGTCATGACATAGGATTCCGATATGAGATTTCGTGTAAGACCATGTCTAAGACATTGGCATTGATTTGAGATTTATATGTAAGACCATGTTTGGTACATTAGCATCGTATATGATTTCGTGTAAGACCCTGTCTGGGACAGTGGCATTGATATTTGATTACATGTAAGACTACGTCTAGGACGTTGGCATTGTACGAGCTTTATGAGCTATCTGAGTATCCTTATTGATTTCAAACGGTTAAACGGGCAATAACATTGTAAAACTGAATGTAAGTTCAAGTTAAATGATACAGGTACGTTTTAAGTTTATATGAAATTTAAAAATAAAGGTAAATTTTGTTGCATAAAATGATCATGTGAATTATTTGTGAATTATAGCTTTATATATATGTGTATGAGATTGGAGGCTTTCAGCCTAATATAATTAAATTGTGCATGTTCTTTTGATGATTTATTTGGTTATGACTTACTAAGCTTCCCAAGCTTACTTTGTGTATTTAATCAATTTTTTATAGATTTTGGAAGCCAGCTACGAGCTCGGGGTTCGTCTTGGAACATTGTCATACTATTAATTATCATTCGATATTTTTGAAGTTTGAAACTATGAATATATGGCATGTATAGACTAGTTTTAATGTGTTTGATTTTGAATTTGTATATATTGATAGCCATGCGAAAATGCCTTAATTATAATGTTAAAGCTTGTGTGTATGTGGCTATGACTTAAACTCATTTTGGAAGTATATTTCATGGTGTATATATATGTGTGGTATTAGGTTATATGGATTGGTTTGATTAATGAGCTAGTTGATGGTTGAATATATGTGATAGTGCTTATGTGCATTTGGTTATGCTTTAGACTTATTTTGGAAATTATGTTTCATGGTATACTTGTGATGTTTTGATATATGATTCGGTAGTGGGTAATGAAAAGAATGATGAATAATCGACCATGTAATTAGCTCATTTGGAAGTGTATTTTAGGGTATAATTTATGTGGATGGATATGTGTTTCGGCTTGAGTAATGATATGGAAGATGGATGTGTTTTTTAGCGTGCTTTCAATCATGAAAGTTGGCTATGCAAATGAGTTTATTTTTTGAATTGATAAATGGAAAATGATATTTACTTTTAATCTTGTATATCTACAAATTTGGTATAGACATGAATATGTTTATTTAGTTAAATGTTAATGTCATGTGTGTGTAAGTGTGTGTGTAATTGCTTTGGTTATTTTGTGAGTTAAATTAGGTTATAATACGTGTTTATATTTGGCTAATATTAAGGAAAAATAAATGTATATGCCTTTGATATGATCAATTGTTGTTTGATTAATTAGATTCGACTTATGATGGTAAATATGCTCATATATTATGTTTGAATGTTTGGTCATATAAGTTCGATTTTATATGGCTCTTTGGATGGTTGAAAGATCTATGTTTGGACATGTTTTATAACAAGCGAAATAGGCATGATGTGTTTAATATTGGTAATCGTAAATGGTTCAAATCGATATGGTCATAAGTGCATAAACTTGTAATGAAGTGAGAGTAGGTATATTTGTTTTTGAAATGATGTTTGTTGTTGAGTATATATATATATGTATGTCAAGTATGTAGTTTGAATAATTTTAACTTAGTTTAATGTGCATAACATGTGACTGGGTATAATTATGAATTAGGTATTCGAATGGGATTTTATTGATTTGGTAAAGTCACTTTATGTTAGTACATGTTGAATATTACTAAAGCCGCATATATGAGTGTTTTTTTAAGTAATGTAACAAGGTACATTTGGTTTTAATATTCGCATGAGCATAGTTTATGAATTGGTATGTTTGATATTCAGTTATTGAAACAAATATGTTGTCATATACTCAGTATATGTTATTTTATGATACATGTTTGAATTTATTTAAAGTATACAAATGTTAGGAATGTAATCAAGGTTTGTTTTGAGCTGTGTTATGATTGATAATGCCTCGTAATCCTATTCTGGCAACAGATACATGTTAGGAATGTTACAAAATAGCCTTGTTTTTATCCACATGGGTAGTCACACAAGCATGTGTCTAGTCTGTGTGTGACACACGGCTTGCCCCATGGGCGTGTGTTTTGGTCGTGTGTCCCCTGCACCTTAATTGTTGCAAAACAAAATGCTCAGTAATGAGCACATCGGCAAAGACATGGGCGTGTGTCTCACCCGTGTGGATGGCACTGCCTCGAACACGGGTGTGTGCCCTGGCCGTGTGAAGTCTGCACCTATTTTATGAAAAATTATGAAAATTTAATCGATTACACGGCCTAAGCACATAGGCGTGTGACTTGGCCATGTGACCTCAATTTGATGATGACGTCATAAATAGAAAGCTCCCTAATTTGAACACGGCCTGAAGCCCGGGCGTGTCTTAGGGTCACACGGGCGTGTCCTGAACCCACACAGGCATGTGACCCCTTTTACATGAAAAATTTTCTAGGTTTCCCAAAAGTTTCCAAAGTTCTCGGTTTAGTCTCGAACCACTTTCGATGCATGTTTTAGGCCTCGTAGGCTTGTTTTAGGATGATATGAGTGTATATAGATGATTTTAATTTGAAAAAAAATTTATGACTCGGAAATGCATGTTTACTTGTGCTTATGTCTGATAATGCCTCATACCTTGTTCCTGCATCGAATACGGGTAAGGAGTGTTACATTTAGTGGTATCAGAGCTACGATTTATTCGATTCTCAGACTAACGTAACTTGTGTAAGAGTCTAGCTATACCTGCCATAAATGAACTGTGATAGTATGATGACTCCTGAAAACTTTAAATTGTGTTTTCATATAGTAATGGGTCCCGATCGAGTTGAGGCTAATGAAGTCGAAAATAATGCGCCGCTCCTACTCAAGGGGCAGTGCCGTCTGATAGTAGACCTCTTAAGGTTAGTCAGGGAGAATGAGGCAGGGAAGCAATTCTCCATATGATGAATGAGTGGTATACGAAATTTGTTCGAACAAATTCAAATGCCCAACTTCCTCCACCCACACCTATTCATTGATTGGTTCTCATAGCTTCACAAGGTATGAAGTTTGTAAGAATGAATAAGCCCCCGGTTGATAAGATCCAAAAGCGTGGGGCTGAAAATTTTAGAGCTAATGTGGATGATGATCCCAAGAGAGTCGAGTTTTGGCTCGAAAACTCCATCAGGGTATTTGATGAGCTATCTTGCACACCGGATGAGTGCTTAAAGTGTGTCATCTCACTTCTGAGGGATTCTGCATATCACTAGTGGAATACACTGGTATTGGTGGTACCAAGAAAGAGGGTTACATGGGAATTCTTTCAAGAGGAGTTCTAGAAGAAATATATTAGTCAGCGGTTCATCAATTAGAAACGTAAGGAATTTCTTGAGCTGAAACAAGGCCGTATGTCAATTATCGAATATGAACGAGAAGTCATTAGACTTAGTAAATATGCTCGGGAGTGTGTTTCCACCGAGGCTATTATGTGCAAGAGATTCGAGGATGGTTGAATGAGGATATTCGTGTGTTAGTTGAGATCTTAGAGCTAAAAGAATTTGTTGTGTTCGTTGAACGGGCTTGTAATGACGAAGAGCTGAATAAAGAGAAGAGGAAAGCTGATCTTGAAGCTAGGGATTCGAGGAAAAGACCTATGAGTAAGTCATTCCCGTCTCAGTCAAAAATATCTAAAGAAATGTATTCTCGTTCGAATGTTTTAGCGGGGTATTCACACCGAGATCGTGGGAAGCAACATTTGAATTTGAAGTCTCAGGCTACTTCAATGGCAAATGTGGGTAATATGAGGTCTAACAAACCCGAATGTCAACATTGTGGAAGAAGACATCCTGGTGAGTGTAGGGTGAATGACTGGGCTTGTTTCAAGTATGGTTCTCAAGAGCATTTTATCCGAGATTGCCATGAAATGGCTGAGAAAGAAAAATTTCAGAGTGCAAACTTGAGTAATACTACTAATAGGGTAGGCCACCGAGAAATACTGGAAATGGAGCTAGTAGTAAAGGTGTGATGAAAGATACAACCATGAGATCTGAAGCTCAAGCACCTACTAAAGCCTATGCCATCCGTGCTCGTGAAGAAGCGACATCTCCCGATGTTATCACTGGTACTTTTTCTCTCTATAATACTAATGTAGTTGCATTGATTGGTCCTGGATCGGCTCATTCTTATGTTTGTGTAAAATTGGTAACTAGTAAGAACTTGCTTGTTGAATTTATTGAGTTTGTAATTAGAGTGTCAAACCCTTTAGGCAAACATGAGCTACTTGATAAAGTTTGAAAGAATTGTCCATTAATGATTCGAGGTCACTGTTTTTCGATGGATTTAATGTTGTTGCCATTTGATGAATTCAATGTTATTTTGGGTATGTGTAACAGCCCAATTTAGGGCCTAGTCAGAATAGTGGTTGCAAGACCACAAATCCAAAGTAAAAATATGTGTTTAATGATTTTTATGAGGCTTATGATGTGTTTGCATGATTGTATGAAAATTTTATGAGGAAATTTTATTTATTAGTGATTAAACTGTCCATTAGGACTAAATTCAAAGATTAGAACATATGAGATTCTAGAAGACTTAAGTATGAAATGGAGTTATAAAAATTACTAGAGGTCCTTATTTAGCAATTAGACCATTACATGTTAAGATGGACAAAAAAGGGCATGGGAAGGAAAAATCTTAAGAAAGAGGCCTGAAGGGTATTTTTGTCATTTGGTAAATAAAAGATTAAAAAGGGAAAATAAAGTCAAAATTGTGTTCATCTTCTTCTTCCATGGCCGAAAATCTCTGAGGAAGACATAGCTAGGGTTTGTTCATCTTTCAAGCTTGATTGTAAGTACCTCCTAGCCTCGTTTTTAATGTTCTTTGTAATTTTGAAATCCTCGTAGCTCGATTTAGCTATTTCTAACTATATTTTGAGCTAGGGTTTATGTTCAAAAATTTACCCAGGTATGACATGCATGTATTTTAATGTTTTATGGAAGAATATGAAAGTTTGATGTATGATAAACATCTTTTTCTAAGTGATTTTCATGAAAAATGCATAAAATGACCAAATTGTAAAAGTTATAAAAATTGTCATACATGAGTGAAATAGTGGAAATTGGGGGCTGTTGTAGTGAAGAAAATAATTCGGCTAGGCTTAAAATAGAAGAAAGTTGAATAAAAATCATTTTACGAGCCTAGGGGCAAAAGTGTAATTATGTAAAAGTTTAGGGGCAAAATCATAATTTTGCCAAAGTATGATTCATGAGTCAATTTAGCCAATGTGAGTATTAAACAAGTGAAATTGTTATTATAGATCAAGAAATACGAAGCCTAGACCGAAACCGAGGCAAGAACAAAGTTGGACTAAATCGAACATCTACCCCTATTTTGAGTATCGAGGTAAGTTTGTGTGAAATTAAAGCTTCATATTATTTTTATATTTTAAATTGCTTGATATTATGACAAAGAATATCATATCTATGAAAATCAACTAATGATGCCTCGATGAGAATATGTCAAGTTGAAGTCTCGATTGAAGATTCAGAATAACGAGGATACCTATGTCACAACATGAGATAAGGAAGGTCCCGTAAAAGACCATGTCTGGGACATGGTGTCGGTATCGAATAAGGAAGGTCCCGTATAAGACCATGTTTGGGACATGGCGTCGGCATCGAATAAGGAAGGTCCCGTATCAGACCATGTCTGGGACATAGCGTCGGCATCGAATAAGGGAGGTCCTGTATAATACCATGTCTAAGACATGGCCTTGGCACCAAATAAAGATCTCGTGTAAGACTGTGTTTGGGACATGGCATCGAAATTTATATACAATTTCTTATAAGTCCATGTTTGGGACATGGCATCGACATCGAGCTAAGAGATCCCGTGTAAGACCGTATCTGGGATATGGCATCCGCATCAAGAGGTGATCCCATGTAAGACCATATCTGGGATATGGCATTGGCATTGTGATATATGTATGATGAGATTGAGTATCCTTTGATATTCTGAGTTGTTCAACGGGCAAAAGAGCTAAGTTATGTAAAGATGATAAATAGTTAAGTTATACAACGATGAAAAAGAGTTACATTTAAGTTAAGGATGATAATGATTTAAGTTTACGTTTAAGATAGCATAAGTGCTAAATTATGTGATGAAGTGATACAGGTACCATGAGTAAAATACGAGTTATGTAACCATAATGTGATTATGAGATGGGTAAGAGTAAGTATGAGTAATTATGTCTAAGTACTTGTGAACTTGTGTTGTTATTGTTCTATGAGATGAATGGATTTTACCATGAGTACTTATGTTGCTATTTTAATCCATGCAAACTTACTAAGCTATATGCTTACCCCTTTATTTTCCCTTTTCCTTGTATCATCGCTAAGCGAGCTCGGGGATTGTAGAATATTGGAGCTCGGATCACATTATCAATCATTCTTTTGGTATAGTAAAATTGATTTATTTTGAGTATGGAACTTGGTCATCTTGTGTTATGTTATATTTGAAAGCGAAAGTGTTGGCTATTAATGTTACTCACTCATTTTGTAGGTGGCCATTAGGAATTGGCCAATATTTGTCAAGTTTCTTATTTTTAATGATGAGTTTTATGAAGTGAAAGTTCATGAAATTGAGGGAGTAAAATGTGGCTTGTATGAATGATGATTTAGGGATTTTTCATAGTGTATTAGTGCCATGTTATGTGATACTTGTGGTGGTCTATGTGTGTTTATGTTTTAGGGTGGCAAATGACCTGGAAAATAGCCTTCTAATTGTCCATATGGGTAGACACACGGGCGTGTGTCTAGGCCGTGTGTGACACACGGTCAGCCCTATGGGTGTGTTAATAGGTCGTGTGTCCCCTATATCAAATTGCGAGAATTTGATTCGTCACACGGGCCAGCACAGGGGCGTGTGACTAGGCCGTGTGCCCTTAAGAAGTTGCTGACGTCATAAACAGAATACCCAGGTTTTTCACACACGGGTGAGGACATGGGAGTTTCTAGGCCATATGAGGGACACAAGCGTGTGTCCGACTGTGTGAAAACCCTATAGGTTCGAAATGAAAAATAAATTCTGCACGGGCTGGGAACAAGGACGTGTGTGACCATAGGGCCTGCCCACACAGGCGTGTTCCATTTTACACGAGCGTGTGGCCCTGTTTAGGCAAAAATTTTCTTAGAGCGCAAAAGTTTCTGATTTTGTTTCGAAACCTTCCGTATGTATGTTTAGGGCCTCGTAGGCCTATTATAAGGATGTTATGTATATGAATGAAAAGTTTTAAGTTGAAATGAAATTTTATAGCCCAATGTTGTATGTTTAAGCAAGTTAAGTTCGGTAATGCCTCGTACCAGTTCTGGCGTCTAACAAGTGTAAGGGGTGTTACATTTAGTGGTATTAGAGCTATAGTTATTCTTGGACTAACGTAGCGTATGCATGAGTCTAGCTATACATGGCATACACATGAGTACTTACATTATGATAGTGTGACAACTCCTGACAATTTAAATTGTGTTTTCATATAGTAAATGGATCCCGATAGAGCTGTGGCAGATGATGTAAAAAGTAACGCGCCGGCTCCAGCTGAAGGGACAGTGCTGAATGAAAATGAGAATAGACCAACGACTGTGAGTCAGAAAGGAGGAGAAGAGGCTAGGGAAGCCTTTCTCCGCATGATGAATGCATGGTATACAGAGTTCGTTCATGCGAACTCGAATGGACAACCCCCTCCACCCAACCTATTTTTTAGCCTACCCCTGTAGCTCCCCATGTAGTAGAAGTGGTAAAAAGAGAAAAGCCTTCGGTCGATAGAATCCGGAAACAAGGAGCAGAAGAATTTCGAGCTAGTAAAGATGATGATCTGGAAAGAGTAGAATTCTGGCTTGAAAATACCATCAGGGTATTTGATGAGTTATCCTGCACACCTGAAGACTGCATGAAATGTGTAGTATCTCTTTTGAAAGATTCTGCTTATCAGTGGTGGAACACCATTGTGTCGGTTGTACCAAGGGAAGGGATCACATGAGAGTTTTTCCAAGAAGAGTTCCGGAAGAAGTACATTAGCCAAAGGTTTATCGACCAGAAAAGAAAGGAATTCCTTGAACTGAAACAAGGTAAGATGATAGTAACTGAGTATGAGTGTGAATTTGTAAGACTTAGCAAATACACTCGAGAATGTGTATCCATTGAAGCCATTATGTGTAAATGGTTTGAGGACGGATTAAACAAGGATATCTGATTATTTGTTAGAGTATTTGAGTTGAAAGAATTTGTTGTGTTAGTGGACCGGGCTTGTAAAGACGAAGAGTTGGTTAAAGAGAAAAGAAAAGCTTCGTGACTTAAGAAAGAGACAAATGAAATCATTCATTTCAATCTTCATCCAAAAAGTCAAGAAATTTTTGTATCCGATCAGCTACTTCAGCTGGGTTTTCGAATAGAAGTAAGAGTGAACAGTACACGAGGATTAAAGCTCAGACTACTTCAGTTGCTAGTGTTGGAAACACTCGACCTAATAGACTGGAATGCCCACAGTGTGGTAGACATCATCTTGGTGAGTGCTGAGCACATGAGAGAGCCTGTTTCGATTTGGCATTGAGTTAACTCCTGGTACTGCACCTATATCTATTGCTCCATACAGAATTGCTCCAACTGAGTTGAAGGAATTAAAGGCACAGTTGCAAGAGTTGACAGACCAAGGTTTTACAAGACCAAGTTATTCTCCATGGGGTGCTCCAGTATTGTTTGTGAAAAAGAAAGATGGTTCCATGAGACTATGTATAGATTACCGGCAGCTTAATAAGGTAACCGTGAAGAACAAGTACCCATTGCCAAGGATCGATGATCTGTTTGATCAATTGAAGGGAGCCACTGTGTTTTCCAAGATATACTTGAGGTTGGGATATTACCAGTTGAGGGTAAAAGACTCAGATGTTTCAAAAACTGCATTTCGAACGAGGTATGGGCACTACGAATTTTTAGTTATGCCTTTTGGTTTAACAAATTCCCCAGCTGTGATTATGGATTTAATGAATCGTATCTTCTGACCGTACTTGGATAATTTTGTTGTGGTTTTTATTGATGATATACTGATATATTCTCGTGATGAGAATGAGCATGCTGAACACTTGAGAACGGTTTTACAGATTTTACGAGATAACTAGTTGTATGCCAAGTTTAGCAAAAGTGAGTTTTGGCTCAAAGAGGTTGGATTTTTGGGGCACATTGTCTTGGGAGATGGAATCCAAGTTGACCCGAACAAGATTTCAGCTATTATTGATTGGAAACCGCCGAGAAATGTATCAGAGGTTAGAAGTTTTCTGGGCCTAGCTGGCTATTACAAACGGTTTGTCAAGGAGTTTTCTATGATAGCTACTCCGATGACGAGGTTGTTACAAAAAGAGGTTAAGTTTGAATGGACAGAATAGTGCCAACAGAGTTTCGAGAAACTAAAGGCACTATTGACTGAGGCTTTAATTTTATACAACCTGAATTGGGAAAAGAATTTGTGATTTATAGTGATGCATCCTTGAATGGATTGGGCTGTTTGCTTATGCAAGAGGGAAAGGTGATAGCGTATGCTTCTAGACAGTTAAAGCCACACGAGAAGAATTACCCGACACATGATTTAGAGTTGGCTGCCATTGTGTTTGCATTGAAGATATGAGGACACCATTTGTATGGTGAAAGATGTCGGATATTCACCGATCATAAAAGCCAAAAGTACTTGATGACTCAAAAAGGAATTGAACTTAAGGCAACGAAGATGGCTAGAGTTGATAAAGGATTATGAGTTAGTGATTAACTACCACCCGGGGAAGGCAAATGTAGTCGCTGATGCTTTGAGTCGAAAATCCCTATTTGCATTGAGGGTTATGGATACACGAGTGACTTTGTCAGACGATGGTTCCATTCTAGCTGAGTTGAGGGCTAGACTGATGTTCCTTCAAGAGATTTATGAGGCACAGTAAGAAGACACTGACTTGCAAGTCAAAAGAGTTCAGTGTGAGTCGGGTGATGAGTCTGACTTTCGAATTAATTCTAACGGATGCTTGATGTTCAGAGATAGAGTCTGTGTACCGAGGAATGAAGAGCTTATTTGGAAGATTTTACATGAGGCACATAGCTGGTGTCTATCTATACATTCGTTCAAAAATATAGTGTCAAAAAAAGTAGCTCTTTCTATTCAATAAAACTATGAGGTAAAGAAGAGCAAAAAATAATTAACAAAAATTTTCGTACAGCACAAAAATGTATAATGATATGAAGAAATGGTATTGGTGGCCGAGTATGAAGAAAGATATTTCTGAGTTTGTATCGAGATGCTTGATTTGTCAACAAGTGAAAGCTGAACGCCAAGTACCTTCGGGTTTGCTTCAACCTATTATGGTTCCTGAATGGAAATGGGACCGTGTTACTATGGATTTTGTAACGGGCTTGTCATTGACACCGAGTAAGAAAGATGTCGTATAGGTTGTGATCGATAGACTTACGAAGTCGGCCCACTTCATACTGGTATGTGTTGATTATTCGCTTGATAAGTTAGCAAACTTGTATGTTTCTAAGATTGTAAGGCTACATGGAGTGCCTTTATCGATTATATCGGATAGAGATCCGAGATTTACATCTCGACTTTGGAAAAATTTGCAAGAAGCTTTGGGCACAAAGCTGAGTTTTAGTATGGCTTTTCACCCCCAAACTGACGGACAGTCGGAGGTTAATACAGACACTTGAGGATATGCTCTCATGTTGTGTTCTTGAGTTTCAGGGCAGCTGCGAAAAGTATTTACCGTTCAATGAGTTTGCATATAGTAATAGTTTTCAGTCAAGTTTGAAAATGGCACCTTACGAGGCTTTGTATGGGTGTAAGTGTCGAACGCCTTTATATTGGACTGAACTCAAGGAAAATCAGATTCACGGGGTCGATCTGGTTAGAGAAATAGAAGAGAAGGTGAAAATAATCCATGATTATTTAAAAGCTGCTTCTGACAGACAAAAGTCCTACTTGGATTTGAAACAAAAAGAAATTGAGTTTCAAATTGGAGATAAGGTATTCTTAAAAGTGTCACCATGGAAGAAAGTTCTTAGATTTGGCCGAAAAGGCAAATTGAGTCCGCGTTTTATTGGACCGTATGAGATCACTGAGAGGATAGGGCTGGTGGCATATCAATTGGCTTTGCCGTCTGAATTGGAAAAAGATTCATGATGTGTTCCACGTGTCGATGTTACGTCGTTACCGATTAGATCCTTCACATGTGATTACACCGATAGAGGTTAAAATTCAACCCGACATGACTTATGGCAAAGAACCAGTTAAGATTTTGGCACGAGAAGTTAAATAGTTAAGGAATAAAAGTATAGATCTTGTGAAAGTATTGTGGCAAAGACATGGGGTAGAAGAGGCTACATGGGAGCCCGAGAAGGCTATGAGAAACCAGTACCCAAACCTTTTTGCTAGTAAGATTTTCGGGGATGAAAATCCCTAAGAGGGGACAATTGTAACAACCCGATTTAGGGCCTAGTTAGAATAGTGGTTGCAAGACCACAAATTTGAAGTAGAAATATGTGTTTTATGATTTTTATGGGGCTTATGATGTGTTTGCATGATTGTGTGAAAATTTCATGAGGAAATTTTATTTATTAGTGATTAAATTGTCCATTAAGACTAAATTGCAAAGATAAAAAAATATAAGATTCTAGAAGACTTAAGTATGAAATAGAGTTATAAAAATTACTAGAGGTCCTTATTTAGCAATTAGACCATTACATGTTAAGATGGACAAAAATGGGCATGGGAAAGAAAAATCTTAAGAAAGAGGCCTTAAGGGTATTTTTGTCATTTGGTAAATAAAAAATTAAAAAGGGAAAACAAAGTCAAAATTGTGTTCATCTTCTTCTCCCATGGCCGAAAATCTCTAAGGAAGACATAGTTAGGGTTTGTTCATCTTTCAAGCTTGATTGTAAGTACCTCTTAGCCCCGTTTTTAATGTTCTTCGTATTTTTGAAATCCTCGTAGCTCGATTTAGCTATTTCTAGCTATATTTTGAGCTAGGGTTTATGTTCAAAAATTTACCCAGGTATGACATGCATGTATTTTAATGTTTTATAGAAGAATATAAAAGTTTGATATATGATAAACATCTTTTTCTAAGTGGTTTTCATGAAAACTGCATAAAAAGACCAAATTGTAAAAGTTATAAAAATGGTCATAAATGAGCGAGATAGTGGAAATTGGGGGCTGTTGTAGTTAAGAAAATAATTCAGCTAGGCTTAAAATACAAGAAAGTTGAATAAAAATCATTTTACGAGCCTAGGGGCAAAAGTGTAAATATGTGAAAGTTTAGGGGCAAAATTGTAAATTTTCCAAAGTATGATTCATGAGTCAATTTAGTCAATGTGAGTATTAAACAGGTGAAATTGTTATTATAGATGAAGAAACATGAATCCCGAAGCGAAACAGAGGCAAGAACAAAGTTGTGGACTAAATCAAGCATCCACCCTTATTTTGAGTCCCGAGGTAAGTTTGTGTGCAATTAAAGCTTCATAGTATTTTTATATTTTAAATTTATTGATATTATGACAAAGGATATCATATTTATGGAAATCGACTAATGATGCCTCGATGAGAAAATGATGAGAATATGTCAAGTTGAAGTTCCGGTTGAAGATTCAGAATAACGAGGATACCTATGTCACAACATGAGATAAGAAAGGTCCCGTATAAGACCATGTCTGGGACATGGCGTCGGGACTGAATAAGGGAGGTCCCGTATAAGACCATGTCTGGGACATGGCCTCGGCACCAAAGAAAGATCTCGTGTAAGACCATGTCTGGTACATGGCATCGACATCTATATACGATTTTGTATAAGACCATGTCTAGGACATGGCATCGGCATCTATATACGATTTTGTATAAGACCATGTCTGGGACATGGCATCGATATTGAGCTAAGAGATCCCGTGTAAGACCATATATGGGATATGTCATCAACATCAAGAGGTGATCCCATGTAAGACCATATCTGGGATATGGCATTGGCATCGTGATATATGTATGATGAGATTGAGTATCCTCTGATATTTTGAGTTGTTCAATGGGCAAAAGAGCTAAATTATGTAAAGATGATAAATAGCTAAGTTATACAAAAATGACAAAGAGTTATATTTACGTTAAGGATGATAATGATTTAAGTTTATGTTCAAGATAGCATAAGTGCTAAATTATGTGATGATGTGGTATAGGTACCATGAGTAAAATATGAGTTATGAAACCATAATGTGATTATGTGATGGGTAAGAGTAAGTATGAGTAAGTATGTTTAAGTACTTGAGAACTTCTGTTGTTATTGTTCTATGAGATGAATGAATTTTACCATGAGTACTTATGTTGCTATTAATTCATGCAAACTTACTAAGCTATATGCTTACCCCTCTATTTTCCCTTTTCCTTGTAGTATCGCTAAGCTAGCTCGGGGATCGTAAAACATCGGAGCACAGATCACATTATTAATCATTCTTTTGGTATATTAAAGTTGATTTATTTTGAGTATGGCATATATAGGAACTTGGTCATCTTGTGTTATGCCATATTTGAAAGCCAAAGTGTTGGCTATTAATGTTACTCACTCATTTTGTAAGTGGCCATTAGGAATTGGCCAATATTTGTCAAGTTTCTTATTTTTATTGATGATTAGTTTTATGAAGTGAAAGTTCATGAAATTGAGGGAGTAAAATGTGGTTTGTATGAATGATTATTTAGGGATTTTTCATAGTGTATTAATGCCATGTTATGTGATTCTTGTGGTGGTCTATGTGTGTTTATGTTTTAGGGTGGCAACTAGCTTGGAAAATAGCTTTCTAATTGTCCACACGGGTAGACACATGGGCGTGTGTCTAGGCCGTGTGTGACACACGGTCAGCCCTATGGGGTTGTTAATAGGCCGTGTGTCCCCTTTATCAAATTGTGAGAATTTGATTCATCACACGGGCCAGCACACGGGCCTGTGTCCCCTTAAGAAGTTGTTGATGTCATAAATAGAATACCCAGGTTTTTCACACACGGGTGTGGACACGGGTGTGTCTAGGCCGTGTGAGGGACACGAGCTAATGACACGAGTGTGTGTCCGGCCGTGTGAAAACCCCTGTAGGTTTGAAATGAAAAATAAATTCTACACGGGCTGGGAACATGGACATGTGTGACCACACGGCCTGCCCACACGGGTGTGTTCCATTTCACATGGGCGTATGGCCGTGTTTAGGCAAAAATTTTCTAAGAGTGCAAAAGTTTTCGGTCTAGTTTCGAAACCTTCCGTATGTATGTTTAGGGCCTCGTAGGCCCATTATAAGGATGTTATGTATATGAATGAAAAGTGTAACACCCCTTACCCGTATTCTATGCCAGAATCGGGTACGAGGCGCTACCGTACTTAACTCACATGGTCATACAACTTTAAGCTATAAAAATTCAACCCCACATAACATTTCTCATCTTTCTAACATTCATTTTATTCCATAAAAACTCAGCAAACAACATAAACTCTCTCATGGCAAATCCCTAGACTTTCAACCATATTGCAAATTAGTCCTCTCATTAGCTAGCTTAAGCTTTGGGGGTTCCAAAAATACAAAAATTATCAACTAAAACCATCAAAATCACTTACTTGTGTGAGGATAAGTTGCTGAAATTTCAAAGCTTTCAAAGCCCTTACTCTTGTTAGTAATTTCGGTGGAAAAGGAAAGATGAATAATGAAAGATGATAGCTTCTTTTATTCATTTTATCACCTAATTTCACCAAATGTTGACCAAAAATAAATGCTCTTGTCTCCCTTGTCTACGTGGCCAGCCAACACACTTATAATGGCCTTATTGCACTTTAAGGACTATTAGACACCTCTACCTTGTATAATGGAACTTTCGCACTTTATGCGATTTAGTCCTTTTTCCCAATTAAGCATGAAATCACCAAAATTAATGCACCAAAATTTCCATACATCCATATAATTATGCTAGAACACAAAAATAATATTAAAATAATTTTCCTCAACCTCAGACTAGTGGTCCCAAAACCACTATTCTGACTAGCCCCAAAATCGGGCTGTTACAACTTCCCTTACTTTAGAGATTTTCGTCCTCGAAAATCTTACCGGTAAAAAGGTTTGGATATTGTTGTCTCATGACTTCTTCTGGTTCCCACGTAGCTTCTTCCACACCGTGTTTTTTCCATAACATTTTTACTAAGGCTATACTCTTATTCCTCAACTGTTTAACCTCACGAGCCAATATCTTAATTGGGTCCGCTTCATAAGTCATGTCCGATCATATCTCAATTTCCGATGGAGGGACCACATGCGAAGGATCAGAACTATATTGTTGTAACATCAATACGAAACACGTTGTGTATTTTCTTTAACTCTACCGGCAAAGCCAACTGGTATGCCACTGGCCCAATCCTTTCGGTAACCTCATACGACCCTATGAATCGCGGACTCAATTTGCCCTTTTTACGAAATCTGAATATTTTCTTCCATGGGGATACTTTCAGAAATACTTTGTCGCCCACTTGAAACTCGATTTCTTTCCTTTTCAAATCTATGTACAACTTTTATCGGTCTGAAGCAGCTTTCAGACTATCACAGATCACTTTCACTTTCTTCTCGGTCTCTTTAACTAGATCGACCCCATGAATTTGCTTCTCATTAAGCTCGGTCCAATACAAGGGAGTTCAACACTTGCGACCGTATAAAGCTTTGTACGGTACAATTCGTATACTCGACTGATAACTATTATTATAAGCAAACTCAACCAAAGGTAGATAACTTTCCCAACTACCTCCGAACTCTAACACAAAGCATCAAAGCATATCCTCAAGAACTTGAATCACTCTTTCAGATTGGCCGTCAGTTTGAGGATGGAATGCAGTACTGAAGTTCAACCTTGTACTAAGGCTTCCTGTAACTTCTTCCAAAATCTCGAAGTAAATCTAGGATCTCTATTCGAGATAATAGATACAAGAACTCCATGAAATCTCACTACCTCAGCAATATACAACTCGGCCAACTTATCAAGCGAATAATCTACTCGTACCGGTATAAAGTGAGCCGACTTCGTTAGTCTATCGACAACAACCCACACAACATCTTTCTTTCTAGGAGTCATAGGCAACCCTGTTACAAAATCCATGGTAATCCGATCCCATTTCCACCCTGGAACCATCACTGGCTGAAGTAATCCCGAAGGTACTTGATGCTCAGCTTTCACTTTTTGACAGATCAAACATCTTGTCACAAACTCAAAGATGTCTCTTTTCATACCCGGCCACCAATAAGATTTCTTCAAATCATTATACATTTTTGTGCTACCGGGATGTACTAACAAGTGACCACTGTGTGCTTCATGTAAAATTTTTCGGATCAACTCATCATCTTTAGGTACACAAATCCTGTCATGGAATATCAAACAACTATCCAAACTCACCCAAAAATTAGAATCATTTCCCGATTCACACTTAGCTCTCTTAGCTTGCATTTAATCATCATTCTTTTGAGCCTCATATATATGTTGAATAAATAATGGTCTAGCCTTTAACTCGGCTAATATAGCACCATATTCAGACAATGCTAAGCTCGTACTCATAGTTCTCAAACCATACGAAGATTTTCTGCTCAAGGTATCCGCAACTAAATTCACTTTCCCCGGATGATAATCAATTACTAGCTCATAGTCCTTTAATAATTCAAGCCACCGCCGTTGTCGAAAATTCAAATCCTTTTGATCCATTAAGTACTCCAAACTCTTATGATCGGTGAAGATTCGACACTTTTCACCATATAAGTATGACGCCAGATCTTTAATGCGAAAACAATCGCAGCCAACTCCAAATCATGAGTCGAATAATTCTTCTCATGCGGTTTTAGCTGTCTCGAGGTGTAAGCTATAACCTTACCCTCTTGCATCAATGCACAACCGAGACCATTTAATGACGCATCACTGTAGAAACAAACTCTTTCCCTGAATCAGGTTGTACTAAAATCGGAGCCTCAGTCAACAATGTTTTCAATCTCTCAAAACTCTGTTGACATTTCTCAGTCCATTCAAACTTGACATCCTTATGCAACAATTTCGTCATCGAGGTAGCAATCATGGAAAACCCCTTTACGAACCGTCTGTAGTACCCCGCTAAACCCAAAAAGCTTCAGTCTTTCGACACAATTCTTGGTGGTTTCCACTCTACAATAGCCAAGATCTTACTCGGATCAACTCTAATACCATCACCCAACACAATGTGTCCTGGGAATCCGACCTCTCGGAGCCGAAACTCACTCTTGCTAAATTTAGCATACAACTGTTTGTCTCTTAAAGTCTGCAAAACAATTCTCAGGTGCTCTGCATGGTCACTCTCATCTCGAGAATAAATCAGTATGTCATTGATAAAGGCAACTACAAACTTATCCAAATACGATCGAAAGGCACGGTTTATTAAATCCATAAAAATTGTAGGAGCATTCGTTAAACCAAATGGCATGACAAGAAACCCATAATGGCCATACCTCATCTGAATTGCAGTTTTCGGCACATCTTACTCCTTAACTCTCAACTAATAATAACTAGACCTTAGATCTATCTTAGAGAACACTGCAGCTCCCTTCAGTTGATCAAGTAAATTATCTACCCTTAGCAAAGGATACTTATTCTTCATTGTCACTTTGTTGAGTTGTCAGTAGTCTATGCACAATCTCATCAACCATCTTTCTTCTTTACAAAAAGTACAGGAGCACCCCACGACGAATAGCTCAGTCTTGCAAAAGCCTTAATCGTCAACTCTTGCAACTAAACTTTCAGGTCTTTCAACTCTAATGGTGCAATCCTATACGGAGCAACCAAAATAGGTGTCGTTCTCGGAACCAACTCAATCCCAAACTCGACCTCTCTAACTGAAGGTAATCTGGGTAACTCTTCCGGGAACACCTCTGGATATTCGCATACCACCGACACTAGTTCAATCTCTACCTCTGACTCTTGAGTATTTAGCACAAAGGCAAGATAAGACTCGTATCATTTCCTTAAGTATTTCTCGGCTACCATAGTTGTAATTATCACAGACAAATTATCCGATCTACCTGATTTAACCCGAATGACATCTCCATTTTCACACTTCAATCCAATAAACTTGCTACCACAGTTCACTAAAACATTATGAGCCGTCAACCAATCCATACCAAGAATCAAGTTAAATTCATCAAACGGCAACAACATAAGATATGCGGGAAAACAATGACCTCTAATTGTCAAAGGACAATTCCTACACACCTTGTCAACTAGGACATGTTTACCTAACGGGTTTGACACCTTTACTACAAATTCCATAGACTCAACAATCATACTTATACTAGAAGCCAGTTTCATGCAAATGTAAGAATGGGTAGACCCCGGATCAATCAAAGTAATAATAGAGGTGTCTTGAAGAGAAAAAGTACTCGTTATCACATCTGGAGATAATGCCTCTTCACGAGCATGAATGGCATAAGTTTTTGTAGGTGCTCGAACCTCCGGTCTCACAGCAGAATCTCGAGGCACACCTCTACCACTAGTTCTTCCTCCCGGGTTCTTTTGTGATCTACCCCTCGAAGATATATTACTTGATCTTATCTCCTGCTTCCTTTTCTTGTCATCCCTCTTAGGGCAATTCTAGATGAAATGATCGGGTGAACCACACTTGTAACACTTTCTGTTATTCCCTCAACACTCCCCCGTGTGTTGCCTTCCACAATTGGAACACTCTGGTTTGGACTTTGGATTGCCCACACTTGCCATCGAGGTAGCTTGGACTCTCGAGCCCAAGTATGTGTTACCCCGATCTCGATGTGAATATCCAACTGATGTAGTCGTTCGAGGGTTCACCTCCTTGGACTTCTTTGATTGAGCTTGGTATGATTTACTCATTGGCCTTTTTCTTGCATCTCAGGCCTCACTCATGGCCTTTCTCTTTTCCTTATTCAGTTCCTCGGCCTTACATGCCCTATCAACCAACACCACAAATTTGTTTAGCTCCAAAATCCCAACTAAAAGTTTGATATCCTCATCCAGCCCATCTTCAAACCTTTTGCACAAGATAGCTTCTGTAGACACACATTCTTGTGCGTACTTGCTGAGCCTAACAAATTCATGCTCATATTCTGCCACAGTCATTTTTCCTTGCTTTAATTCAAGGAAATCTTTCCGTTTCTAGTCAACAAATCACTGACTTATATACTTTTTTCGGAACTCTTCCAAACAGAAGTTCCGCGTTACCCTTTCTCTTGGAACCACCGAAGTTAACGTCTTCCACCAACGATAGGCCGAGTCCCTCAGCAATGACATGGCATATTTTAAGCTCTCTTAAGGTGTGCAGGAGAGTTCATCAAATACCCTCATTGAGTTTTCAAGCTAGAACTTTGCCCTCTCGAGGTCATCATCTATGTTAGCCCTAAACTCCTCGGCCCCTTGCTTTCGAATCTTATCTACTGGGGGTTTGGTCATTCTCACCAAATCTATACCTTGAGGAGCTACAGGAACTGGATGAGGTATAGGATGGGGTGGAGGAGGTTGAGCATTAGGGTTCGTTCGTACATATTTCGTGTACCAATTACCCATCATTTGGAGAAAGGCTTCCCGAGCCTCTTCTCCTTGTCTCATAGTCTCAGGTCTACTCTCTACAGGCGTGGTCCCTTACGCAGGAGCCGACGTGTTACTAGCTGCATCATCAGCAGCCGCTTGATCGGGATCTATTTACTATATAAAAACAAAGTTTAGAATTGTCAGAAGCCACCACACTATCAATATTCGCTTATGGCATGTATAGATAGACTCTTACACCCGCTACAGTAGTCTGAGAACCAACTAGACCATAACTCTGATACCACTGTGTGTAACACCCCTTACCCGTATTCTATGCTAGAACCGGGTATGAGGCGTTACCGAACTTAACTCACATGGTCATACAACTTTAAGTTATAAAACTTCAACCCCACTTAACATTTCTCATCTTCTTAACATTCATTTTCTTCCATAAAAACTCAGCAAACAACATAAACTCTCTCATGGCAAGTCCCTAGGCTTTCAACCATATTGCAAATTAGTCCCCTCATTTGCTAGCTTAAACTTTGGGGGTTCTAAAAGTGCAAAAATTATCAACTAAAACCATCAAAATCACTTACTTATGTGAGGATAAGTTGCTAAAATTTCAAAGCTTTCAAAACCACTACTCTTGTTAGTAATTTTGGTGGAAGAGGAAAGATGAATAGTGAAAGATGATAGCTTCTTTTATTCATCTTATTTTATTTATTTTTATCACCTAATTTAACCAAATATTGACCAAAAATAAATGCTCGTCTCCTTTGTCTACATGGCCGGCCAACACACTTATAATGGCCTTATTGCACTTTAAGGACCTCCAATTTCATATTCTATGGCTATTAGACACCTCTACCTTGTATCATGGAACTTTCGCACTTTATGCAATTTAGTCCTTTTTCCCAATTAAGCATGAAATCACCAAAATTAATGCACCAGAATTTTCATACATCCATATAATTAGGCTACAACACATAAAATAATATGAAAATAATTTTCCTCAACCTCGAATTAGTGGTTCTGAAACCACTAATTTGACTAGCCCTGTAACAGTCCGGTTTACACCCTAGTTGGAATAGTGGTTTTAGGACCACAAATCTGAGTCTGTATAATATTTTAATATTTATTTTTGTGTCTTCAATATGTGACTAAGCATGTGATAAAGTTTCGTAAGTTAATTTGTCTGTTTGTGTGTTTAATTTGACAAAAGGATTAAATTACATTAAATGTGAAAGTTGCTTGCTATTTGTTAAAATACCAATGTGTTGTGGCTTTGTAAAGGTGAAGGCCTTATATGGTAATTAAGCCAATACATAGATGGTGGATGATTAAAAGTCATTAATAGTCTTATTCCTATATGTTACATATGTTTAGCATTAAGGTTAATTTTGTAAATGAGTTAATAACATAATATTAAGTAAAACAAAAGTTTGTAAATGGATATAATGTTCATCTATTTAACCGAATATTGAAAGAAGAAAAGAAAGAAAACTATCCTAGGTTTCAGCACTTGCAAGCTTGAATTAAGGTAAGTTTTGACTTTGGTTTGTGATAATTTCTACGTTTCTACAATCGTTGCTTTGTCTACTATAAAACCCATGTATTAATTTTGACAATCGATGAAGTTTTTGAAATGAGCTTTTGATTAATTCATGTGTTTTGTGATGGATGAAAGTGAAAAATGAAAGTTATATGTTAGATGAACATGTTTTGTTCTTGAATTTTTGATGAATTTAGCTAATTAGGGCTAAATTGAGAAAATATTATTTTTGAGGACTAATTTGTGAATTTGATGAAAAATATGGACTTATATAGTCCCTAGGGAGATTTGGCTATGCATGTGTGTGAACAAATTTTGTGAATTTGATGTTTTGGGAAAAAAATAGACTAAATTGATAAATTGTGCAAATGTGAGGGTTAATTTGTAAATAGCCCTAAATGTGTGTCCTTGGATTGAATTGAATGAATTAGTGAATAAAAGGGTTAATTCTGAATATGTTTAGATCAAAAACTGAGGAAAAAGGACTTAGATTGCGGGAAAGCGAAAGTAACCGAGGAGCCATTTCCATTTCTGTTAAATTGAATCCGAGGTAAGTCATTATGCAAATAAACGTATTCGTATTGAATTATGTGTATTCTTATGACTATTGTTATCGATGAAGACTTATGATATGATCTATTCATGAATTTTGAGATAAGGATTACTTAGTGACAATATCCAAGAAGTCCCGTACGAACCTAGGAATAGATAGGATTAGCTATGTCATGACATAGGTATCTGTTCTGCTTTATCATGTAAGACCACATCCGGGATGTTGGTGTTGATTTGAGATTTTGTGTAAGACCTCATCTGGGATGTAGGCATCAATATGAGCTTTACGTGTAAGACCACGTCTGGGACATTGGCATCGATTTGATCTTTACGTGTAAGACTGTATCTGGGACATCATCATCGTATTGATTCGTGTAAGACCCTGTCTGGGATAGTGGCATCGATATCCGATTACATGTAAGACCTCGTTTGGGACGTTGGCATTGTACAACTATTTTGAGCTTCCTGAGTATCCTGCTAGATTCCTTACGATTCAACGGGCAAGTCTGTGATATGAAATGGCCATGTAAATAGTGAATCCATTTCAGGTGCATTGATTCATACACTAAGTGTGTATAAAAGGTAAGTTCATATGTGATCTTACTATGATGATTTTGTATATTTGGATAACATTATGAGATGTGATAGTAAGCATGAAAGAGCTTTGTATATATGAGACTTTTGAATTGATGAATGCGGCAAATATGGCCAAGTACATGGACCAAAGTATATATATGTGATAATTTGCTAAGTGATTTAAATGTGCCAGTGTATCTATGAGTATATATGCCTTCTATGCTAAGTTTGTTTGTATTATGACTTACTAAGCTTTTGGAAAGCTTACTCTGTGTGTGCGTTTTCTCTGTTTTATAGGTCATCAAAGCTACTGAAGGCTCTGGACTATCAAGGATTGTCATCACCCTATTCAACTTGTTTTTGGTACATTTTGGATATATATATTTTGCTAGACATGGCATGTATAGGCTAGTCTTTTGTATTTGTAAATGAAGTGAATTTAACCATGTGATTTGGCTAGTTATATGTTGGTATTATGTTTAAATGAATGTGATATATGAAGTATACCTTGGTATGGTTAAGGCACATGAATTGGTCAAGTTTTTAGGTAAGAAATTAGATGAATTATACTTGATATACATATGTTTTGGTCTTGGAAGTTGGCATGGTTGAAATGGATATTGAATGTCTAGATTGAATGGTTATTTTGGTTATCTAGTATGCATGAAATGTGTTGGTAAATATTGCTTGTAGGTAAGACCCAAGTGGGTGGCATCTTGGCCTTGAAAATGGCCTATAATGTCACACGGTCGTGGCACACGGGCGTGCCTAGTGACCGTGGGGCTAAGTCAGTAGCTAGCATAGGAGTACACAGCCTTGGCACACGGACGTGCCTAGTAGCTGTGTGATTTTGGACAGGATCGACCACGGCCAGAGTACACGGGTGTGCTTGGTGGCCGTGGAAGAAAAGTCAATTTCGACCACGGAAAGGACACACGGGTGTGTCTAGCAGCCGTGGGAGGCACACGGCCTACCCACACGGGCGTGAAACCCCTGAAACTTAGAAAAGTTTCAAATTTTTGATAATGTCTGTATGTGTTTTGGTTTAGTCCCGACCCATTTTATAAGCATGTTTTAGGTCTCGTTGATCGTATTAAGGGATATTATGTTTGATATGGATGGATGACTGTATGAACTTCTAAAAATGTTTCCGATCGGTCCGGTAACGCCTTTAACCCTAGTTCGACAATGGATACGGGTTAGGGGTGTTACAAGCCCCAAAATCAGGCTGTTACAAAAAGTTTTAAGTTGAAATGAAATTTTATAGCCCAATGCTGTATGTTTAAGCAAGTTAATTTCGGTAATGCCTCGTATTCGGTTCTAGCGTCAAACAAGGGTAAGGGGTGTTATAGTATGGACTGGTTGACATTGCATGATGCCGCAGTGAACTATAAAAGAAAGATTATTAAACTAAAATGTGAAAATGGTGAAATTTTTCGTATTGATTCAGATGAACCGGGTGAGTTACCCATTGTAATTTCTTTGATGTCTTCCCAAAGATATGTAAGGAAAGGCTGTGAAGCTTATCTTTCTTATGTGTTGAATACAAAAGAGTCTGATTTGGATTGAAAATTGAATTAGTGTCGATAGTTTGTGAATATTCAGATGTGTTCCCGAAAGAATTGCCTGGGTTACCACTAGTTAGAGAAGTTGAGTTTGGTATTGACTTAGTACCAGGGATCTCACCGATATCTATTGCTCCATATAGAATGGCTCCGACTGAATTGAAAGATTTAAAGACTCAGTTGCAAGAATTGACAGATAAAGGTTTTGTGAGACCAAGTTATTCTCTCTGAGGTGCTCCAGTATTGTTCGTAAAGAAGAAAGACGGGTCTATGAGGCTTTGTATAGATTACCAACAGCTAAATAAGGTAACCTTTAAGAACAAGTATCCTTTTCCGAGGATTGATGATTTATTTGACCAACTGAAAGGAGCGACAGTGTTCTCGAAGATAGGTTTGAGATCTGGTTACTATCAGTTGAGAGTAAAAGAGTTGGATGTGCCGAAAACTACTTTCAGAACAAGGTACGGACACTATGAATTCCTTGTTATGCCTTTTGGGTTAATGAATGCTCCTGCAGTTTTTATGGACATAATAAATCGAATCTTTAGACCGTATTTGGACAAGTTTGTGGTTGTGTTTATTGATGATATTTTGATTTATTCTCGTGATGAGTCCGAGCATGCCGGGCACTTGAGAACTGTATTGCAGACTTTGAGAGATAAGAAGTTGTATGCTAAGTTCAGTAAAAGTGAGTTTTGGCTTCGAGAAGTCATATTTTTAGGACATTGTCTCAGGTGATGGTATTCGGGTTGATCCAAGTAAGATTTCGGCAATTTGTTGATTGGAAACTGCCAAGGAATGTATCCAAAGTTAGAAGCTTTTTGGGCTTAGCTTGTTATTACTAACATTTTGTTAAAGGATTTTCAATGATTGCTACCCCTATGACCAAGATGTTGCAAAAAGATGTCAAAATTGTATGGTCCCAAAAATGTCAGCAAAGTTTTGAGAAGTTGAAGGCTTTATTGACTGAGGCACCGATTTTAGTGCAACCTGAACCAAGAAAGGAGTTTGTGATTTATAGTGACGGTCACTGAATGGATTCAGATGTGTATTGATGCAGGAGGGCAAAGTGATAGCTTATGCCTTGAGACAGTTGAAATCGCACAAGAAGAATTATCCGAGGCATGATTTAGAATTAGCTGCTATTGTGTTTGCCTTAAAAACTTGGAGACATCATCTGTACGGTGAGAAATTGTAACATCCTAGATTAGGGGTTATGCGTTCGTGCCTAATTCATGAGTTAGTAGGTTTTGGCAGTGTTGGAAGTGTATTAAGGGTTTTTAGAATTCTAAGATGGAAGAAGAAAGCTTTCAAAAATTATTGGTTTTTAAGTAAAAAGGGGAGCTAGGTAAATGAGGCTTTAAAAGAAACTCCGTGTGAAGAATGACACAAGGAACCATGTGGTAAAATGGCATGTTTTATGAATTATGAATATGTTATGTGAATTCTAGAAATAAAGAAATGTATGGAAATGTAAGGAAATGTAAGGAAATGTATGGAAATGTATGGAAATGTAAGGAAATGTAAGGAAATGTAAGGAAATGTATGGAAATGTATGGAAATGTAAGGAAATGTAAGGAAATGTGAGGAAATGTATGGAAATGTAAGGAAATGCAAGGAAATGTAGGGAGATGTCTTGTCTTGGAAATGTAGGGAAACGTCTTGGAAATGTAAAGGAATAAAGAGGAAAGTGAACATTTATGAAAACTAGGAAAATGATTTAGAAATGATTCAAAAAAGGAAAGTGAACATTTCTGGAAACTTGGAAATGTAAGGAAATGTCAAGTTTACAGAGCCAAACGAAAATTTTTGGAAACTTAGAAATGACCTAGAAATGACAAGTTTTAAGGTTTAAAAGGGGAAATTAAGGTAAGGTGGCCTTAAAAGAAAAAGTTTGTGAAATTTGACACACAAACAGGCTTGGAAAAGTGGCCTGAAGATGTCACTTAGGGCCTATGGAAATGGCGCCATATGCAAGAGGAATGGGCATGAGTTCGAGTCACTTGGGAAGCAAAGAAAGGAGGTTTTATTTTTGCTTCCAGAAGACTGAGGTGGACGGCACATGCTTCTAGAAAGGAGGTGTTTTATTTTCATAAATATTCGATTAAAAAGGTGATAAATAAAGGATTTTTAAATTGGATTATTTTGAAGAGATAAATGTTGGATTAAACTCTTTTATTTATGATATTTAAAGGGATAAAGCTATCAAAACAGAAGAGTGGTGGCCAAGTAAGGGACCCTAGCTTAGTAATTTCGGCTATAAAAGGAAAAGAGAGGCCATTCTGCATTATTTTCTATTCTTTGAAAGCCTCTGCCGAATTCTCTTCACCAAATCTTCTTCTTCTTTTATTTTTTCCAAGCCGAAATACCTTGTGTTCTAGTCGAATCCTCCATCTTTATTCTTCCTTCTCTAATCCCTCCAAAAGCTGAAAGTTGTTTGATCATCATCTAGCCATAGCCGAATCTCTGAAGATTGAAGTGAAGGTGCAATCGATTTCTTCAAGTAAGGGTAAGATCTCATTCGGTTTCATCCTTTTTCTTTTAAGATATGCCGAAATCTAGGACTAACCCCATTAATATCTTGTTGCCGAAACTTTGAAGAGATCTTTCGGGATTTACTAAGTGTCGACTACAAGGGAGGAGAAGTTCTTTTCCCGAAGGTACACCATAGGCCACGTGTTCCCTAGTTATTCGGGGAGTTTCGGGATTTAAAATCCACAAGGTAAGCATATGAAGTATTCGGCTAAGGCTTATTTTTGGTATTTAGAATTATTTCCTATTTATTCAAAAGTCGGAAACTGACCTAGTTAAATGATTTGGTGGCTAGCCGATTTTTAAGGAAGGAATACTACAAATTTTGGGATTTGATTATTAATCAAATCGGCAAACAAGGTAAGTTTAAGTATACTAATCCTACTAGGATTTGGATTTATGGCCGAATGGCTTTTTAAAGTGATTAATCAAATGTAGGGATTAAAGATCTAAGCGGTAGATCAGATTTCGAGATCTCAAAGAATTTGCTGTTTAATCGTGTGTGTACTCCACACTACTTTGTAATATGAATTATGGTTGCATGTATTAAAATATATGTTAATGAAAATATGAGCATGGCTAAGGTACCATGTTAAGGTGCTAAGTACTCAGGTACGTTTCCTACTTTTACTAGGAATATGAAATAGTTATTCATAAGATGAGAATATGATAAGAATGTGAACTATGGTATATTATGCATATTAATGTATATGGGGCATTTGGTTGTATATTGAAAGGGAAGTGAAAAGTGGTGACTTAAGACCACAAGACTCAAAAGTGGTGACTTACGACCACAAGAATCTGAAAAGTAGTGATCTAAGACCACAGTAATCTGAAAAGTGGTTTCCTAAAACCACAGATGCGGAGCCTTAAGCCCGCAAATTGGTGTGTAGCGGAAGGAGGGTCGACTTAGTAGTCCCCGCGGTGTGTTTGGCAGGTACGGGGGTGTGTAGTGGATGGACAATTAGGTTTGGGTTTGGGAATGCATCATAACTTGTATTTTATGTCTGAATGTATGACTATTGTATGCCTGATTCCATTACGATTTAGTGTCGTGTGCACATTGAGTCCTGGTTGACTCATTCTGCTGGGGAAACATTTTTTCGTGTGATGAGCAATATTGGACCGGGTCGGCAGGAGCTAAAGGTGGCCATGCATCGCAAGGAGAAATTTAGAGATTTGGACTTTATTTTACTCAGTATTTTAAATTTCATTTTGGGTTTTGATTGATGTAATAAGGCCATAGTTTTATTTCTTTATTTTTTTTTATTTTCAATTAATATGTTTACGAATTATTATTAATTAACGAATCCAAAAAATTTATTTTTAAACTAAACCCGAAATGTTTTGTCACCTTAATTAAATGAATTTCAATATAAGATAAATTAGTTTTCAACTCAAGCCCAACCCAAAACAATATTTTTCTTAAAATCACACAAGTTTTTCTCTAAGTAACAAAAGAATTTGAAACCGGTTTACTTGAGGAACATACCAGATTCGGTTCAGGCTCGTGGGCCGAGTTTGGGGTGTTTTAGTTAGGTATCAGAGCCCAGTTTCAAACCCTCGGCCTAGGGGTTTAAGGCCCAAAACGTTTTTCAATCGAGCCCAAATAAGTTTTGTAAAAATATTTTATAAAATCAGCAGGTTTTTCTGGCATGGTACCTAAGTCTCCGACCCGCAGTCCACCAGGTAAGTATCCCTATCTAATATGTGATTTATATTATGATTTATAGAAGGGTAGAAATGGAACGTATATTAGAATATTAAGTATGTGAACCCTAGGACTAGTCTACTCAAACACAAGTGCATAAGACTTAAGAACCATTAAACCAACCTATGATTAAGTCGCGAGCTAGGGTGTGGTAACTGCATATGCGCATGTCTAGGAGTGGATTCGAAGAAGAGCTTGGTATTTAAGCAATCCTAGCGACTCACCTCCTCTTTACTCGAATCCTACCAGTGCGAGTAAACTGCTCACCCTAACCAAGAGGACTTAGTCATCTGGCTAAACACAATAACTAAAACCCGAAAAGGAACTAGCCGTGTTTTTATAAAAACCCTAGTTTTAAAACTCTTAAAATTACTCTTTAATTTGTGAAAACTATCTTTACAAAATTTTCCAAAAATTTCGATTTATGAAATTACAAAAAAATGCCCTTAGTGGTAAAATGACAAAAATACCCTTGGTTTATAAAATGTCCAACTACTCAACAGCTTTTCTAAAATTTCATTATAAACATTCAAAAAACCCTAAATTGCAAACTATCAAAAATATCTTGATTTTGGGAAAAATTACAAAATTGCCCCTAATTTACCAAAATTACCAAAATGACCTTAATTTTCAAATTTTTGAAAACATTACTGTTTTGGAAAGTACAATTCTCAAAAAGAACCCTCAAAGTTTTGCAACTTTTGAAATATCCCTGATTTACTAGATTTTACAAATTTACCCCGGTTTGTGAAAAAAATACCGAAATAGCCCCGAGGTTCAAAATTACCGAAATAACCCCGGATTTCAAAATTTCCAAAAAAATAACCCGGGAACACAAAATTACCAAAATAACTTTATTGAAAAAATCACCAAGGAACCTTATTTTGAAAAATTACAAACATACCCCGGTAGGACAAATTACGAAAATACCCCTGGGTAGTGGAAAAACAACAACAATGAAAACTACAACATTTCTCTGAATGAACAAAAGTTCATAATTGGTTGATGAATGTGAACGTGACTTTCTAAATAGTGAACTTGAACTGAGAACTTTGTTTAATCGAAAGAACCACTTTTAAACATCTTCTTTCATAAAACTGTTCGCGGTTAATCAGTGAAACAAAAGTTTTGATGCATAAAACTCGTTAACCAGATTAAATCGCGACGTTAGAAATAAGTTCTAGGGGACGTGAACTTAGAGATTGTGCCTAGAAGGTATGATGGCTCTATTAAGATCAGAGTGCGCAACGTAAGCATAGTGCGGTCAGAAGGATTGTACGACTGTTAGTAAGTAATTTCGAGGACAAAATTATTTTTAAGGAGGGTAGAATTGTAACATCCTAGATTAGGGGTTATGCGTTCGTGCCTAATTCATGAGTTAGTAGGTTTTGGCAGTGTTGGAAGTGTATTAAGGGTTTTTAGAATTCTAGGATGGAAGAAGAAAGCTTTGGAAATTTATTGGTTTTTAAGTAAAAAGGGGAGCTAGGTAAATGAGGCTTTAAAAGAAACTCCGTGTGAAGCATGACACAAGGAACCATGTGGTAAAATGGCATGTTTTATGAATTATGAATATGTTATGTGAATTCTAGAAATAAGGAAATGTATGGAAATGTAGGGAAATGTAAGGAAATGTATGGAAATGTATGGAAATGTAAGGAAATGTATGGAAATGTATGGAAATGTAAGGAAATGTGAGGAAATGTATGGAAATGTAAGGAAATGCAAGGAAATGTAAGGAAATGTCTTGTCTTGGAAATGTAGGGAAACGTCTTGGAAATGTAAAGGAATAAAGAGGAAAGTGAACATTTATGAAAACTAGGAAAATGATTTAGAAATGATTCAAAAAAGGAAAGTGAACATTTCTGGAAACTTGGAAATGTAAGGAAATGTCAAGTTTACAGAGCCGAATGAAAATTTTTGGAAACTTAGAAATGACCTAGAAATGACGAGTTTTAAGGGTTAAAAGGGGAAATTAAGGTAAGGTGGCCTTAAAAGAAAAAGTTTGTGAAATTTGACATGCAAACATGCTTGGAAAAGTGGCCTGAAGATGTCACTTAGGGCCTATGGAAATGGCGCCATATGCAAGAGGAATGGGCCTGAGTTCGAGTCACTTGGGAAGCAAATAAAGGAGGTTTTATTTTTGCTTCCGTAAGACTCTGAGGTGGACGGCACATGCTTCTAGAAAGGAGGTGTTTTATTTTCATAAATATTCGATTAAAAAGGTGATAAATAAAGGATTTTTAAATTGGATTATTTTGAAGAGATAAATGTTGGATTAAACTCTTTTATTTATGATATTTAAAGGGATAAAGCTATCAAAATAGAAGAGTGGTGGCCAAGTAAGGGACTCTAGCTTAGTAATTTCGGCTATAAAAGGAAAAGAGAGGCAATTCTGCATTATTTTCTGTTCTTTGAAAGCCTCTGCCGAATTCTCTTCACCAAATCTTCTTCTTCTTTTATTTTTGCCAAGTCGAAATACCTTGTGTTCTAGCCGAATCCTCCATCTTTATTCTTCCTTCTCTAATCCCTCCAAAAGCTGAAAGTTGTTTGATCATCATCTAGCCATAGCCGAATCTCTGAAGATTGAAGTGAAGGTGCAATCGATTTCTTCAAGTAAGTGGTAAGATCTCATTCGGTTTCATCCTTTTTCTTTTAAGATTTGCGAAATCTAGGACTAACCCCATTAATATCTTGTTGCCGAAACTTTGAAGAGATCTTTCGAGATTTACTAAGTGTCGACTACAAGGAAGGAGAAGTTCTTTTCCGAAGGTACACCATAGGCCACGTGTTCCCTAGTTATTCTAAGTGAGTTTCTGGATTTAAAATCCACAAGGTAAGCATATGAAGTATCGGCCAAGGCTTATTTCGGTATTTAGAATTATTTCCTATTTATTCAAAAGCCTAAACCGACCTAGTTAAATGATTTGGTGGCTAGCCGATTTTTAAGGAAGGAATACTACAAATTTTGAGATTTGATTATTAATCAAATCGGCAAACAAGGTAAGCTTAAGTATACTATTCCTACTAGGATTTGGATTTATGGCCGAATGGCTTTTTAAAGTTATTAATCAAATGTAGGGATTAAGGATCTAAAAGGTAGATCAGATTTCGAGATCTCAAAGAATTTGCTAAGCGAATCAGGTGTGTACTCCACACTACTTTGTAATATGAATTATGGTTGCATGTATTAAAATATATGTTAATGAAAATATGAGCATGGCTAAGGTACCATGTTAAGGTGCTAAGTACTCAGGTACATTTCCTACTTTTGCTAGGAATATGAAATATGTTATTCATAACATGAGAATATGATAAGAATGTGAACTATGGTATATTATGCATATTAATGTATATGGGGCATTTGGTTGTATATTGAAGGAGGAAGTGAAAAGTGGTGACTTAAGACCACAGTAATCTGAAAAGTGGCGACTTACGACCACAGTAATCTGAAAAGTGGTGATCTAAGACCACAGTAATCTGAAAAGTGGTGATCTAAGACCACAGATGCGGAGCCTTAAGCCTGCAAATTGGTGTGTAGCGGAAAGATGGTCGACTTAGTAGGCCCCACGGTGTGTTTGGCAGGTACGGGGGTATGTAGCGGATGGACAGTTAGGGTTGGGTTTGGAAATGCATCATAACTTGTATTTTATGTCTGAATGTATGACTATTATATGCCTGATTCCATTACGATTTAGTGTCGTGTGCACATTGAGTCTGGTTGACTCACCCCGTTGGGGAAACATTTTTTTCAGGTGATGAGCAATATTGGACCGGGTCGGCAGGAGCTAAAGGTGGCCATGCATCACAAGGAGAAATTTAGAGATTTGGACTTTATTTTACTCAGTACTTTAATTTTTATTTTGGGTTTTGATTGATGTAATAAGGCCATAGTTTTATTTCTTTATTTTTTTTATTTTCAATTAATATGTTTACGAATTATTATTAATTAACGAATCTAAAAAAAATTATTTTTAAACTAAACCCGAAATGTTTTGTCACCTTAATTAAATAAATTTCAATATAAGATAAATTAGTTTTCAACTCAAGCCCAACCCAAAACAATATTTTTCTTAAAATCACACAAGTTTTTCTCTAAGTAACAAAAGAATTTGAAACCGGTTTACTTGAGGAACATACCAGATCTGGTTCAGGCTCGTGGGCCGGGTTTGGGGTGTTTCAGAATTGTCATGCTTTTACTTATCATAAGAGCTTGAAGTACTTGGTGACTCAAAAAGATTTGAACTTACGGCTGGAAGATGGCTTGAGTTACTAAAAGACTATGAGTTGGTGATTGACTATCACTCGGGTAAAGCGAATGTGGTTGCTGACGCCTTGAATATGAAATCTTTGTTCACTTTGAGAGCGATGAATACACGGTTGACTTTGTCTAGTAATGATTCGATTCTAACCCAGTTGAGAGCTAGACTGTTGTTCCTTCAACAGATTTGTGAAGCTCAGAAATGTGACAATGAATTGCAAGCTAAGAGAGCTCAATGTAAATCGGGCAGTGATTCAGATTTTCATAACGGATCTGATAGTTGTTTGATGTTCCGAGGTAGAATATGTGTACCGAAAGATGATAAATATAACACCCCAAACCCGGCCCAAACACCACGACCGGATCTGGTATGCAACGGGTTAATTGTTAAAAACCTTGCTTTGAAGGGTTTTGAAACCTCAGTTTGTTTATTTAGGTATTCACTCAGAAAAATGATATTTGATGAAAACTTTTGTTTTTTTTTTCATTGAACATGTTTGAAAATCCCATTTTATTACTCCTTATGACTTAAGTCCTTGAACATAAATTTATAAATTGTAAACATTAACAAATAGTAAATCGAAACCTAAGCCATGGGGCCTTATTACATAAATAATCCAAAAATTAAAACTTAATGAAAACCAAAAATAGTTTATGGAAATAAAAGAATTTGATGGCCCCTCGAGTCTGCCTCGGCTCCCATGTCCATGATCTACTGCTCATCTAAAAAGTCAGGAAAAATAAAGGGGTGAGTCACCAAGACTCAGTGAGCAAATCCCGAAAACACATTGAAGGCTTGAGGCCCACAAACACATTTGGGCCTTGGCCCGTACACAATGGCAACAGAATATTTACATGCAACATGGCCCAAGCCAACCTAAAAGTCCATCCTCTACACACCAGCCCATACCAGCCGTCACACCTCGGGGATTTCTACAATCAACCCACCAACCGCTACGCACCATATTGACAGTCATGCTGCCAGTTAAAATGCCGATCACCATTTAACCTTATAATCCACAGTGGCAGAGCCACCGATCACTGTGTGACCTTATATTCAAGTGTGGCAGAGCCACCGATCATTATTGTGACCTAAACGTACATATCGTGGTTTAAACACCGATCACCAAGTGACCTTTTAACATGCTCTTCCCCTTCATCATATCAATCCCATCCCCTCCATACATCAATGCAAAAGCAAAACAATATACTACCTAAAAGATCATAGGTTTTTACATACATCGATACACATAGAGAAGTTTCTATGATTACGTACCTGGCATCCCATGCCTACCCTTTTCGAGTAATACGATTGTCCATACAGCCTTTTTCTGGCTTTTAGCCCATAACATATATATTACAGATAAATTAGTGTGTTAAAGATCTACACACCTGATTACAATCAAGACGAGACCTTCTATGTCGACACTATCGGAAGCCGATACGACTGTTAACTGTCTAAGATTTTGTTCTGACGCGGGTCCACAACCCGGTGGCCAATCCCAAACTGCTGACACCACTCGTTTCTTAAACTTAGGGATTGAGTTTACAGATCCAATCCCCTCCTTTGCCTGAACGACATGTGATTCCATCACAAAACCTTATCAGTTGCTACCATCACAACATGTGGTTGTTAATCCATATCATAGGGTTAAGATTACGGTTATGATAAACGAACCTAACGAAAATCTAAAGAGAACCCCTTACCTTGAAATCCCGAAAGAGATGGAGTTTAGAGACTAGAGATTTTTGGCTTTTAGATCTAGGCGATCTACTTCGATTCCCGATGTCGCCCAACACGTAAACACAAGAAACCAACAATCCATTAGCCTTTCGGCTTTGTCTTCTAAAAATCGAAAGAGAAAAAGAATAGATCAGAAGAAATTGACACCTACCTTTATAAAGAGTTCGACAACTCCTAGAAGATTTCGGCTTTTAGTGAAGAGATCGGCAAAGAAATCTCGGAAGAACAATGAACATTTGGCTTATAGGTACAAAATGGAGAAGGGAATTGAAATTAAGGTTTCGGCTCTTTGATAAAGAAATAGTTGAGAAGAGAGGAGTAGAATAGAAGGAAAAGAAACAATCAAAACGGTAAAGAGAAAAGGATTTTCGGCAGACTAGAGGTAGTTCGGCTTTAGCAGAATAATGAGAACAGAGATTGGAAGAATAAAGACCTAAATGCCGAAATTGAAAAAGAGAATGGAAGAATAAAACCTAGTGCCGAAAATAAAAGATATTCCCCTTTACTTAACATAAATTTCGGCACCCCTATTGCATAACGAAACCGATTTCTCCCCCTCCAAGAGATGGAAATTCGGCCACCACTATTGATTAGCAGATAACTCCTACTCTTTCTCTCTTATCTCTATCTACTCACACCTCTGAAAGAGGCTTAAATAACACCACCTCTTCCTTCCTTTATTTGCCATGTAATCAGCATTATCCACTTGAGTAAATCTTCCTATTTTTAGGCCTTATTGTTGTCCCTCTCTATCCATAAGATGCCGAAAATTAACAAATCTTTATTAAAATAATTGGGCTTCATGTGACTTGAACTTGAGCCTCCTCAGCTGACGCCACCTCCCTGCTCTCTAAGTGGCGCCACTTTGCCACTGGGCCTCAAGCCCATTTGTGTCTTAATTCACAGATAAGAACTTTTAAGCCCTATCCTACCTGACTCTCCATTAGAGTGCCCAAGCAGAAAATTTGATTAAGGCCTCGACCCAACCTTGAGCCCAAGCTGAACCCCTTAAACACTCTAATTAACACATTAGGCATAACATCAACATCTCAGCATATTAAACGCAAAGGCCCATTAATTCAGGATGTTACGGTTCTAGCATATTAAACGCAAAGGCCCATTACCTGATCAGAATAGATGCGGTACTGCTGGTGCATTACTTCCTCTGGTTCCCAAGTAGCCTCCTCAGAACCGTGATTTCGTCATAGAATTTTAACCAACGGAACCGTCTTTCTTCCCAGTACCTTGACATCATGATCTAACATTTCCACAGGTTCTTCTCCAAAGGATAGGTCGGGTCTTACTTCGATTTCTTCCACTGGCACCACATGAGATGGATCCAAACGATATCATATCAGCATAGAGACATGAAACACATTGTGAATCTGGCTTAGTTTAGAAGGTAGCTCTAGCTGATAAGCTACCGGTCCCACTCGTTTCAACACCCGATAGGGTCCGATAAATCTGGGACTTAATTTACCTTTCCGTCCAAACCTCAGTACCTTCTTCTATGGTGACACCTTCAAAAACACCTTGTCACCCACTGTAAATTCTATGTCCTTACGCTTCAAATCAGCATAGGACTTCTGTCTGTCTGACACTTCCTTTAGTCGAGCCCGAATTAACTCAACCTTCTCCTCGGTCTCGGTAACCAACTCCGGACCTAGTATCCGACGTTCCCCTAACTCCGTCCAACAGGTAGGTGTACGACACCTCCGCCCTTACAATGCTTCATAGGGCGCCATCTAAATACTTGACTGGTAGCTATTGTTGTACGCAAACTCCGCCAATGGTAAGAACTCTTCCCAACTACCCCTGAAGTCAATGATACAACCTCTTAACATGTCCTCTAAAATCTAGATTACCCGCCGCATCGCCCATCGGGCCTCTAAGGATGAAACGCCAGATCAAATCCAACTGCACTCCAACGCTTGATGCAACGCCTTCCAAAATCGTGAGGTGAACCTAGGGTCCCTGTCCGATATGATTGATACTGGTACCCCATGCAACCTCACTACCTACGCTATGTATAGCTTAGCCAATTTCCACAGAGAGTAATCGACACGTACTGGTATGAAATGAACAGACTTCGTCAAGCGGTCAACAATCACCCAGACCGAATGTTTGTTAGTAGGCGTGAGGGGTAGCCCACTAACAAAGTCCATTGTGATCCTTTCCCACTTCCATTGTGGAATCTTCACCGGCTGCAACAACCTTGATGGTAGCTGATGTTCCGCCTTTACCTGCTGATAGGTCAAACACTTCCCCACAAATTCGGTCACCTCTAGTTTCAAACTAGGCCACCAGAACTGATCTCGTAAATCTCGATACATCTTACTTCCTCCAGGGTGCATAGCGTATGGACTACCATGCGCTTCTTGCAAAATCCTATGCCTCAACTTAAGATCTTTCAGCATGCACACTCTCCCTTAGAAACATAATAGCCCTTCCTTACTCACATTAAATTCTGTTGATCCCTCACTTGACCCTACCGGAAACTTCCCTTTTAGCAACTCATTAGTCAGCTGCTTCTCCTTAACCTGATTGACCCAAGAGGGTTTCACTTGAAGATCAGCTAATAAACTCCCATTATCGTATAAATTGAGGTGAGCAATCATTGCTCTCAAATCAGAAATTACTTTACGACTCAGAGCATCTGCCACCACGTTGGCTTTACCCGGAGGGTACTCGATCGAGCAGTCATAATCCTTTAACAACTCGATCCACCTCCTTTGCCTTAGATTCAACTCCTTCTGGGTCGAAAGGTATCCTAAGCTCTTATGGTCGGTATAAATGACAGTTTTCTCCCCGTATAGATAATGCCTCCAGATCTTCAAAGCGGAAACCATCGCCGCCAATTCCAAATCATGGGTGGGATAATTTGCTTCGTACGGTCTTAACTGCCGAGATGCATGCGCAACAACCTTTCCATCTTACATCAACACACATCCTAGTCCCGTGTGTGAAGCATCACAGTAAATTATGAATTCCTTCCCAGCCTCCGGCTGAATCAATACCGGAGCCTCCGTTAAAATCCTTTTTAACTTCTCGAAACTCTCTTACTGCTCATTTGACCAAACAAATGGAACCCCTTTCTGCAACAACTTAGTCAACAGAGCCGCAATCAAGGAAAATCCTTCAACAAACCTTCTGTAATATCAGACCAAACCAAGAAAACTCTGAATTTCTGCTACCGACTTAGGCAGCTTCCAATCCAACACCGCTTCAATTTTCTGAGGGTCAACCCTAATCCCCTCTGCCGACAGAACGTGACCTAGAAAAGTAATTTCCCTTAGCCAAAATTCGCGCTTACTAAATTTGGCATAAAGCTGCTTCTCCCTCAGAATCTGCAGAACCACCCGGAGATGTGAATCATACTCCTCTTTCAATTTTGAATAAACCAGAATGTCATCTATAAATACCACGACAAACTGATCCAAGTAGGGTTAGAATACTCGGTTCATCATATCTATAAACGCTGCTAGTGCATTAGTCAACCCAAACAGCATCACCATGAATTCGTAGTGACCATAGTGAGTCCTAAAAGCCGTCTTATGAATATCCGCCTCCTTGACCTTAAGCTGATGGCACCCTGACCTCAGATCTATCTTTGAAAAGACTGAGGCCCCCTTCAACTGATCGAACAAGTCATCGATCCTTGGCAACGGGTATTTATTCTTGATGGTCAACTTATTCAGCTGGCGATAGTCATTGCACATACGCATTGATACATCTTTCTTCTTAACGAATAACACCGGTGCTCTCCAGGGCGACACACTTGGTCGAATAAACCCTCTATCCAGCAACTCTTGAATCTGCGCTTTCAATTCCACCAACTCCTTCGACGCCATCCTATATGGAGCAATAGATATCGGTGCTATTCTCAGAAGAAGATCGATACCAAACCCTATTTCACGATCCGGGGGTAATCCCGGAAGCTCTTCTGGGAAAACATCAGGAAATTCCTTCACCCTCCTAACGTCCCCACCAGTTAGTTCCTTGGCTTCCAGAGCCCGAACAAACATTGGAATTGCCTCACATCCTTTCTTCACCATCCTTTCTGCTCTTAAGGCAGACACCACATTTGACAAACAGTTCCCCCTTTCACCTATCACCAACACTTCGCCACCTTCGGGAGTTTTTAACACCATATGCTTGACTGCACAATCCAAGTTTGCTTGATACTTTACTAACCAATCCATTCCTAAGATCAAAAAGAACTCCCCAAATGGCAGTTCCATCAGATCAGCCCGAAAAGTTACCCCTTGAACTTCTAGGGGTAGATCTTTATATAGTTTGTTCACCACTATAGTTTGTCCTAGAGGGCTCACTACAGTCATCTCCCTAGAAGAAGTCTCATAATCTAAGTTCTAAGTTCCCGCTATAGCACTAGCAACATAAGAGTGCGTCGACCCAATGTCAATTAATGTAGTGTAAGGCAAGCCAGAAATTAAAAACGTACCGGTTGTGACATCCGGTGAGTCAGCCTCCTCTCGACGTCTGACAGCATAGACTAACCTCGGCTGTATCGCCTCAGTGTTTCTTGCCCCTTGACCTGGTGCTCCACGACCTCGATGGAACCATTACCACCTCTAGCTGGACCACAACCTCTCTGTGGCTGTTGACCGCCTCTTCCCAATTGTGCATTCCCTTGACTTGTGGGCCCTTCACTGCCCCGTTGTTGCGGACAGTTCCTAACTTGGTGATTCGTAGATCCACACCTAAAGCACTTCCCACTGCCCGCCCAACACTCACCTACATGGAATTTACCATATCGAGCACACTTCTGTGTCTGACTAGCAGCAGGTCTCTCATCCCGTCTCGGCCCGTCTGACCTAGGCCTTTTTGAGTACACCCAGCTGCCCCTGACGAACCAAAATTCCTCTTACTTCCACCCCTATCTCTATCCTGATTCAGTTTCTCTATCCGTTTCACCTCCTCAGCTATCTTAGCTTTTTCCACAAGCACAGCAAATTCCCTCTCCCGCTGTGGAGCTATCAATACACGCAAATCATCCCTCAGACCATCTTCAAATCAAACACAACGTTCATGGTCTATAGCCATCATTCCTTGAGCAAAATGGCTAAGGCGTAGGAATTCAGCTTCGTACGCAGCCACCGACCTATTTCCTTGCACCAGATTAAGAAATGTTCTACGCTGCGCATCCACATAACTTGTCCCAATGTATTTACTCTGAAATGCTGTTTTGAAGAAATCCCATGTGACACGGTCAGCCATCGTACCCTCCTTAACCGTAAGCCACCATTGATAAGCTTCATCCCGCAGGAGAGATACAACCCCTTTCAGTTTTTCCTCTTCCGTGAAATCCGGATCATCCATTATACGCTCAATTGCCTACAACCAATACATAGCTGTACTTGGGACTATACCGGAAATTCCCCTAAACATCTCTACCCCATTGGCTCTAAGCCGCTCCGACACAGATTTTTGGGCTCTTATGCCCATGCCTGCCCCAGCACCCTCTCTAAAATCCTTAACATCGCCTGGGATATCGCATCATCTCCGGCCGTCTTGTCCTGAAATTCCACCTTCGCAGCTGGTGGTACTGGCATCTCATTTCCAGACTTATGGCCAGATCCTACTGGTTCAGACACAGCCATCCTACCCCTACCACAGCCACGCGGCGGACGTCCATGACCCCTTGTACTCATTCTACTGATTCACGTTTATCTGATTAGAAATTTTATGAATTATTAATTTCTTCCACTGATTAACCACGAACAATCTTATGGACAGAGATTTTCAAGAGTAGTTCTTTCGAATTCGAAATTGTATCTACGGGTTTCAGTCTCAAGTCTGTATCTCCTAGTTCTAGGAACCACATACACTCAACCATCATACATCAACACACAAGTAGCATCCATGAACCCACATTAATCACATAAGGGTATTTTCGTCATTCCACTACCCAGGGGTATTTTCGTAGTTCTTTCCTACAGGGTATTTTTCATAATTTAACAAAATAGAGTACCTTGGTGACTTTTCTGAAATAGAGGTATTTTGGTATTTTTTTCTTTCTTTTTTTTAAAACAGGGGTATTTTGGAATTTTTTTATAAATCAAGTACTTTTGTAAATCTAGGGGTTTTCGGGTAAATTTTCAAAATATAGGTATTTGGGTAATTTTGCCCACCGGGGGTGTTTTAGTAATTTTATGAATTTTGGTAGTTTTAGAAATCCAGGGTATTCAGGGAAATTTTCACAAATCAAGGATATTTCAGAAATTTTACAAAACTTCAGGGGGTATTTAAGTAATTTCGTGAAATAGGGTGGCTGGTCCTTTTTGGGTTTTAATAATAAATTTTGGCCCGTCAACTAGTCCTCGCGACTAAGGTGAATAGTCACTACGCACCAGGTAGGATTCCAGCGAAGAGGAGGTGGGTCACTAGGACCGCTTAAATACCAAGCTCTCCCTGAATCCAATCCTAGACATGCGTATGCCTGTTGCCACGCCCCAACCCAGCGACTGGTTTACGGACATGTTTAGTTAGATTAAGTCTTATGAATTTACAGAGCTGTAGGCCTAAAGTCCATTAATCCTATCATACTAGTCTACGTCCATGAAGCCCATCAAACCCAACATACATATCAAATCAAGAGTTAGAATACTTACCTGCGTGGAGCTGGGTGCCGGTAGACTCGAAGGCCATAACTCAATCGAAACTTTTCTCAAGATCATTTTTTCAAATCACTACTGGACCCATTTCACAGCTCGAGTTTTGCAACTGGGCTCTGATACCAAAATTGTAACACCCCAAACCCGGCCCAAACGTCACGATCTGATCTGGTATGCTACGGGTTAATTCTTAAAAACCTTGCTTTGAAGGGTTTTGAAACCTCGGTTTGTTTATTTAAGTATTCATTCAGAAAAACAATATTTGATGAAAACTTTTGTTTTTTTTTTCATTGAACATGTTTGAAAATCCCATTTTATTACTCCTTATAACTTAAGTCCTTGAACATAAATTTATAAATTGTAAACATTAACAAATAGTAAACCGAAACCTAAGCCATAGGGCCTTATTACATAAATAATCCAAAAATTAAAACTTAAAGAAAACCGAAAATAGTTTATGGAAATAAAAGAACTAGATGGCCCCTCGAGTCCACCTCAGCTCCCATGTCCACGATCTACTGCTCATCTGAAAAGTCAGGAAAAATAAAGGGGTGAGTCACCAGCACTCAGTGTGCAAATCCTGAAAACACATAGAAGGCTTGAGGCCCACAAACACATTATGGGCCTTGCCTCGTACACAATGGCAACAGAATATTTACATGCAACATGGCCCAACCCAACCTAAAATTCCATCCTCTACACACCAGCCTGTACCAGCCATCACACCTCGGGGATTTCTACAATCAACCCACCAACTGCTACACACCATATCGATAGTCATGCTGCCAGTTAAAATGTCGATCACCATTTGACCTTATAATCCACTGTGGCAGAGCCACCTATCACTGTGTGACCTTATATTCAAGTGTGGCAGAGCCACCGATCACTATTGTGACCTAAACGTACATATCGTGGTTTAACCACCGATCACTAAGTGACCTTTTAACATGCTCTTCCCCTTCATCATATCAATCCCATCCCATGCATACATCATTGCAAAAGAAAAACAATATACTACCTAAAAGATCACAGGTTTTTACATACATCGATACACATAGAGAAGTTTCTATGATTACGTACCTGGCATCCCATGCCTACCTTTTTCGGGTAATACGACTGTCTATACAGCCTTTTTCTGGCTTTTAGCCCATAACATATATAGCACAGATAAATTAGTGTGTTAGAGATCTACACACATGATTACAGTCAAGATGAGACCTTCTATGTCGACACTATCGAAAGTCGATACGGCTGCTAACTGTCTAAGATTTTGTTCTGACGCGGGTCTACAACTCGGTGGCCAATCCCAAACTGCTGACACCACTCGTTTCATAAACTTAGGGATTGAGTTTACAGATCCAATCCCCTCCTTCGCCTGAACGACATGTGATTCCATCATAAAACCTTATCAGTTGCTACCATCACAACATGTGGTTGTTAATCCATATCATAGGGTTAAGATTACGGTTATGATAAATTAACCTAACTAAAATCTAAAGAGAACCTCTTACCTTGAAATCCCGAAAGAGATGGAGTTTAGAGACTAGCGATTTCTGGCTTTTAGATCTAGGTGATCTACTTCGATTCCCGATGTTGCCCAACACGTAAACACAAGAAACCAATAATCCATTAGCCTTTTGGCTTTGTCTTCTAAAAATTGAAAGAGAAAAAGAATAGATTAAAAGAAATCGGCACCTACCTTTACAGAGAATTCGGCAACTCCTAGAAGATTTTGGCTTTTAGCGAAGAGATCGGCAAAGAAATCCCAAAAGAACAATGAACATTCGGCTTATATGCACAGAATGGAGAAGGGAATTAAAATTAAGGTTTCGACTCTTTGATAAAGAAACAGTTGAGAAGAGAGGAGTAGAGTAGAAGGAAAAGAAACAATCAAAACGGTAAAGAGAAAAGGGTTTTCGGCAGACTAGGGGTAGTTCAGCTTTAGCATAATAATGAGAAAAGAGATTGGGAGAATAAAGACCTAAATGCCGAAATTGAAGAAGAGAATGGAAGAATAAAACCCTAGTGCCAACAATAAAAGATATTCCTCCTTACTTAACCTAAATTTCGGCACCCCTATTGCATAACAAAACCGATTTCTCCCCCTCCAAAAGATGGAAATTCGGCCACCACTGTTGATCAACAGATAACTCCTACTCTTTCTCTCTTATCTCTATCTGCTCGCACCTCCAAAAGAGGCTTAAATAACACTACCTCTTCCTTCCTTTATCTGCCATGTAATCAGCATTATCCACTTGAGTAAATCTTCCTATTTTTAAGCCTTATTGTTGTCCCTCCCTATCCATTTAGATACCGAAAATTAACAAATCTTTATTAAAATAATTGGGCTTCATGCGACTCGAACTTGAGCCTCCTCAGCTGACGCCACCTCCCTGCTCTCTAAGTGGCGCCACTTTGCCACTGGGCCTCAAGCCCATTTGTGTCTTAATTCACAGATAAGAACTTTTAAGCCCTATCCTACCTGGCTCTCCACTAGAGTGCCCAAGCAGAAAATTTGACTAAGGCGTCGGCCCAACCTTGAGCCCAATCTGATCCCCTTAAACACTCCAATTAACACATTAGGCGTAACATAATCATCTCAAAACATTAAACGCAAAGGCCCATTAATTTAGGATGTTACAATAAACTTAATCTAAAAATTCTCCGTGACACACGTAATGGTTGCTTGTCTGTGCATCCGAGTAGTAAGAAAATGTATAGCGATTTGAAGACATTGTACTGCTGGTCAGGTATGAAATAAGATATTTCAGAGTTCGTTTCGAGATGTTTGATTTGTCAACAAGTAAAAGCCGAACACCAAGTGCTTTCGGGTTTACTTCAACCAGTGATGGTACCCGAATGGAAATGGGACAGGATTACGATGGATTTTGTAACAGGATTGCCTTTGACTCCAAAAAAAAAAGATGTTGTATGGGTTGTGGTTGACAGATTGATGAAATCAATTCATTTTATACCGGTACATACTGACTACTCATTGGATAAGCTAAATTGTACATTTTTGAGATTGTGAGATTGCACGAGGTGCTTGTTTCTATTATTTCGGATAGTGATCTGAGGTTTACTTTGAGATTTTGGAAAAAGTTACAAGAGGCTTTGGGTACGCAGTTAAATTTTAGTACTGCGTTTTATCCACAAACCGATGGTCAGTCTGAAAGAACGATCCAGGTTCTTGAAGATATGCTCCGATGTTGTGTTCTGGAATTCGAAGGTAGTTGGGAGAAATATTTACCTTAGATCGAATTTGCATATAACAACAGTTTCCAGTCGAGTATAAAGATGGCACCTTATGAGGCATTGTATGGCCGCAAGTGTCGAACACCTTTGCATTAGACCGAGCTTAGTGAGAAACAAATTCACAGGGTTGCCTTGGTTAGGGAAACTGAAAAAAAAGTAAAGGTAATCCGAGATTGCTTGAAAGCTGCTTCAGATCTACAAAAGTCGTATGCAAACTTGAAAAGATAAGAAATCGAATTTCGATCGGTGACAAAGTCTTTCTGAAAGTATCTCCGTGGAAGAAGATTCTATGATTTGGCTGTAAAGGCAAGTTGAGTCCATGTTTTATTGGGCCATTTGAAGTTATTGAAAGAATAGGGCCAGTGGCATATCGATTAGCTTTACTAACAAAGTTGGAAAGGATCCATAATGTGTTTCATATGTCTTTGTTGCGACGTTATCAATCAGACCCTTCACATGTGATTTCTCCGACAGAGGTTGAGATTCGACCTGATATGACTTATGGTGAAGAACTTATCAAGATTTTGGCTTGGGATGTTAAACAGTTGAGAAATAAAAGTATAGCACCAGTGAAAGTTTTGTGGCAAAGACACGGTGTGGAAGTGGCCACGTGGGAACCTAAGGAAGCTATGCGAAAACAATTCCCAAACCTATTCTTTGGTAAGATTTTCGGGGACAAAAATCCCTAAAGGGAGAGAATTGTAACAACCTGATTTTAGGCCTACTCGGAATAGTAGTTTTGGGACCACAAATCTGACGGAGCAAAGTTTATTTTTATTACATTTTTGTTGTCTACAGCTTCATGAAATGATTTCGTGAAAATTTCGTTCAGAAATTTTGACGTCTGGGCACTCAATTTAGTCAAAAAGACTAAATTGTAAAAAGTGAAAAAGTTGAGTTCTACATTTTAGAGGTGTCTAATTGCTACGAGATTTTAAATTAGAGGTCTTTAGATGGTGATTAGGCCATTTTACTTTAACTTGGACAAAAATAGACATGAGGTAAGAGAATTTTAGTGTTTTTGAGAAAAAGGGCATTTTGGTCATTTGGTAAATAAAAGAATAAAAAGGGAAAATAAAGCCAAAATTTGCTCATCTTTCTTCAACCTTGGCCGAAACGTTGGAGAACACCATAGCTAGGGTTTTGTCATCTTTCAAGCTCGATTGTAAGTCCATTCTAGCCCCGTTTTTAATGATTTTCATGTTTTTAAGATCCTTGTAACTTGATCTATTTATTTCTACCGTTAATTTAAGGAATAATCAAGGTCTAAGGTTTGAACCATGTTGAATATTTGTGTATTTTGATGTGTAATGGTGGATTATGCATGTTTGATGTGTGATAAACAACTTTTACTAGGTGGTTTTTGATGGAAATGTGAAAAGGACCTATTTAAAAAAGATTATAAAATGTGTGTAAAAGTGTGATTAAATGAAAAATGTGGACAGCTATAAGTATAAAAGAGGATCAGCTAGGCTTGGAATCGAAGAAATTGAATAGATTTCATTTTTCGAGCCTAGGGGCAAAAATGTAAATATGTTAAAGTTTAGAGGCAAAAATGTAATTTTGCCATAATGTGATTTTTGGACTGAATTGAATAATGTGAATAATAAATGATTTAAATTTGCTATTATAGATCAAGAGAAACGAGGTTCGGACCTAGATTAGGGGAAAACAAAGTATTTGACGTCCTATTCCTACTATTTTTGTACCGAGGTAAGTTCGTATGTAAATAATGCATTGCTTTATTTATGTTTCTAAATGCTTTAATATTGTATGAATTATGATCGACTCCTTGAACGTGATCGACAAAGTTCGACAAGAGAGAAAATCCTGGTTGAACCTTAGGAATAGTTAGGATACAAATTTCATAACATTAGTGATCGTAGCTGTCGAGTCTTAGAATTTATAAAAAGAGAATGATCGAACCCGGAAACTAACTCTGACAATGACTTAAGGCAAGTGCACCTATCGAACAGTAGTATAGCTTAGGCAAGACCAGATTGTCGAACCCAAAGGAACTAAAAGTACTAATACTAACTTTCTTTTTATTATCTAGCCTAAAATAAGTGAAGTTTTATCTAATCTGAAATTAACTAATTGCTAAGCTAAAGACACAAAGACAAAAAGAATGAATTGGGGAAAATAACTTGAGGAAAAACTCAGTTGACTAAGATGATACCCTTAGGAACAATCCACCTAGACTTCACTTGTTATTTAACACTGAACCAGACGATTTATTCACTTGACTTAATCCGTAAGATTCCCTAATTTATATTAAACCCTCTCTCGAGGCGAATAACGTCTAACCCTAGGTTAATTAATTGAAATCTCTTTCAATTAAAACCCCTAGAATCACATTAACTCGATCTATGGACTACCATATTAGGTTTCACCCTAATCCGGAAAAATCTCGTCACCCTATCTCTAGGCGTGTGATCAACTCCGCTTAATTATGCTAGATCTACTCTTAAGCAGGGACTTTTGCTCCTCCACCTAAGCACATCCAACTTGAATTAATATCCTGGAAATATCAACACAAGAATTAAGCACACATAATTAAGAACAAATCAAGTATTTATCATATAGTTCAGAAAACAATAACAAGGTTTCATCCCCTTCAGGTATCTGAAGGATTTAGTTTAGAATTATAAAAGAAAACATCTCAGAAGAAAAGATAAAAAAAAAACATAACAAATCCCTAAAACCCCCTGAAGGAATTGAAGGAGAGATCCGCCGTCTTAAGTAGAATTTCGGCTTCTTGAGATGGATCAACTGGCTATCTTCGAGTGTTTCCCACAAATCTGACCTTTTCAGCTCTGCTCCTTGGCCTAGCTAACCGCCCTCTTTAAGGTTACACTTAGGGGGTTTACATAGGCTTTTGAAATAGGTTTCTTTGCCCCTAAGTATCCTTTTCCGAGTAGAACTGCTCTTCTCCACGATAGGGACACGGCCATGGCACACGCCCGTGTGAATCGTCTTTAGGCCGTGTTCGGACTTCTTTAATGAAGCACGACTGTGTGAATCGGGATCAGGTCGTGTTCTAGTTTCTCAAGGAGGCACGGTCGTGTGGGCTTAAGTCCAGGCCGTGTCGATTTCCACTTTGGCCCAATTTGGTCCGTTTTAGGCCCGTTTCTCGTTCTTTCTGTCCTCCGGTGCTTTTCTGAGTATAAGACATGAAAAGAAAGGATTAAGAGCACCTTTTTACATAAATCAAGGGATAAATCATCCAAAAGTATGCTAAATATGGGATTAAAATATGTTATTTTTACGGTTTATCAATTAGGGTTATTAAGATTTCGTGTAAGACCATATCTAGGATATGGAATCGATATGAGACTTCGTGTAAGACCATAGCTGGGCTATTGGCATCGATATGAGATCCCATGTAAGACCATATCTGGGATATGGCATTGGTATGGTATTGTGAATGCAAGATGTCCCGAGTATCCTTTAGTATTCCAAGTGGTTCAACGGGTAGCTCGACATCAATGTTAAAGTTGTGAAAGACTTTGGTATGTTGCACTTGGGTACAAGTATGTACATAAGACTTATGCTTAATGAGCTCGATATGTGATAAACCTTCAGTAAGTTTGTGATTGAGTAAGTTTGACTATGAGATTTATAATGACATTTATGCTAATTTACATCATGTTAATTATGTGTTAAATGTGTGTTATAATGCCTATTATTTGCATAGGAATTTACTAAGCTTTAAAGCTTACTCCGCTTTCTTTTCCCTTGTCTTATAGTGTAACAGCCCGATTTAGGGGCTAGTCAGAACAGTGGTTTCAGAACCACTAATCTGAGGTCGGAGAAAATTATTTTTAGGTTATTGTATGAGTTAGAGCATGATTATATTGGTGCATGAAAATTTTGGTACCTTAATTTTAGCTATTTCATGCTTAATCGCGAAAATGGACTAAATCGCATAAAGTGTGAAAGTTCGATTTTACAAGATAAAGTGCTTAATTGCCATAGAATATTAATTGGAGGCCTTTAATGTGCAAATTGACCCTTAGATGTAGGGTGGCCGGCCATAGGGGGACAAAGAAGTCAAAAGTTAGTCGAAGTTGGTGTAGTGGATGGATTAAATTGATGAAATAAAATAAAATAAGGAAAAGATGATATCCTTCTATTCACTCATCTTCTTCCACCGAAAACTAGCAGCAAATAGGGGTTTGAAATCAAAAAATTTCAGCAAGCTCTACACCTTACAAGTAAGTGATTTTAATGGTTTTTCTTGATGATATTTTTACTTTTGAAACCCCTAAAGCTTAAGCTAGCTAAAGAGGGGACTATTTTGCAAAATGGTTAAAAGTTTAAGGTTTTACCATATGAGCATGTATGTTTTTTGCTGCATTTTTATAGAAGAAAGTGAATCTTTCTTGTTTGATAAACAACTTTTGTGAAAGGTGTTATCATGAAAACACCTAAAAGGACCTTTTTGTAAAGGTTATAAAATAGGTGTTAAATGTGTGAAATAATGAGTATTGAGGGCTGTCATAAGAGTAATAAATGTTCATCTAGGCTCGTTGAAGAAAGAAATTTGATTATAATTAATTTTCGAGCCTAAGGGTAAAACGGTCATTTTGTGAAAGCTTAAGGGAAAAATAGTAATTTTGCCAAAATTATGATTATTGAAATGTATTTATTAATGTGGTGATTAAGTGAGCTAAATTATTATTATAGATTAAGAAGAGCGAAGAATTAACCTCGACCGAGGAAAGGGCAAAGTATCGGACTAGATCGACAACCTAGCCTATTTTGAAATCGTGGTAAGTTTGTGTGCAATAAATTCAACATCATGTTATTAAGTTTCTAAATGTTTGATATTAGTGATGTTGTATAATATTTCTATAAATTTGAGTTATGATGTCAAATGAGAAAATGATGAGAATTGTAATGTGAAAGCCCCGGTTGGACTTTATTAAATGAGAGAATAAGATCATCGGAGCATGAGATTGGTAAGGTCTCGTATAAGACCATGTCTGGGATATGGCCTCGGCACCAAATGGAGATCCCGTATAAGACCATATCTGGGATATGGCATCGGCATCGAATATAAGAATCGTTTGAGACCATATCTGGGTTATGGCATCGACAGTCGATATGAGAACCCGTATAAGACCATATCGGGGATATGGCATTGGTATCTAGAAGTGACCATGCGTAAGACCACGTCTAGGATGTGGCATTGGTGTTGTAATTATGTGAATGAGGGTGATCATATATCCTTGAATATCCCAAGTGATTCAATGTGGTAAATATTTAAGCTTATGATAGAGATGAGATTAATGCTAAGACTAAGTGATGAAGTGAATACAAGTATATGTGAGTAATTCACGAGTATGGTTCACGATATGTGGCATGATATGTAATTGGTAAGAGTAAGTATGAGTAAGTTATGGAAATGAGCTTAGGACTTGTGTTTTTATTCAATGCAATGGATGGATAATATTATGAGCTTTATGTTGCTATTTATTTCATGCAAACTTACTAAGCTTTATGCTTACTCCCCTCATTTCCCTTTTCCTTGTAGCATTGCCAAGTTAGCTCGAGAATTTGTGGAATGTCGGAGTTCAGAAATCACACTATCGACTATTTTGTGGTATGTCAAAGTTAGATTCATTTTGAGTGTGGCGTGTATAGGACTTGGGTCATTTTGTTATGTCATATTTGTTTGCCAAAATGTTGGCTATTTATGTTATCAAATTTATTTTGTAAGTGGTCTTTGGAATTGGGCCTATACTTGACAAGTTTATATATATTCCTTGATGATGAAATTCATTAAGTGAATGCTTGTGTGGATGTCTTGATTTTGAGTCTTTAGAGGTGCTTTATAGTTCTGATATATGTTGGATTGAATTGGGGTAAGTACAGTGGCTGTATAGGGTGACATTTGGCTTGGTAGATAGGCTTTCAAATCTCCACACGGGTAGACACGTGGGCATGTGTCTAGGCCGCGTGCGACACACGGTCAGCCCCATGGGCGTGTTGATTGGCCTTTTGCCCCCATGCATGCTAGGTTTACAGGTCAATATGCTTAGTAGTAAACACACAGGCAAAGACACGGTCGTGTGCCTCAGCCATGTGGAAGGCACGGCCATGGATATGGGCATCTGCCCAGGCCGTGTAAAGTCTGCACCTAAAATTAGGAATTTAATTCGACACATGGTCTAAGGACACGGGCGTGTGCCTTGGCCGTGTAACCATAGTGAGGTGATGCCATCATAAACAGAGTGCCATGGTTTTTAGCACACGGGTTAAGACACGAGCATGTGTCTGGCCGTGTGAAAATCCCTGTAGGTTCCTAATGAAAAATAAATTCCACACGGGCTAAGAACATAGGCGTGTGTGACCACACGACCTGCCCACACGGGCATGTTCCATTTCACACGAGCGTGTGGCCCTATTTAAGCAAAACTTTTCTAAGTGCACAAAAGTTTCCAGTTGGATCCTGATCACCCAAATGTATGTTTTGGGTCTTGATAGGGACGTTATGGCTATGAATGAAAAGTTTTAATTTATAACGAAATTTTATGGCCCGATGTTGTGAGTTTAAGCAAGTTAAGTTTAGTAATGCCTCGTATTTGATTCAGGCATTGAATAAGGGTAAGGGGTGTTGCATTTAGTGGTATCAGAGCTATAGTTTAGTCGATTCTCAGACTACGTAGCTTAAGTATGAGTCTAGCTATACATGCCAAATGTAAGAGTATTTGTGTAATGATAGTGTGACGACTCCTAACGATTTGAATTGTGTTTTTATATAGTAAATAGATCCTGATCCTGACCGAGCTATAGCCAATGATGCTGCAAGTAATGCGCTGGCTCCCGCGCAAGGGACCACATCAGTAGAGAGTAGATTCGAGACTATGGGTCAGGGAGAAGAGGCTCGAGAAGCCTTTTTCCATACGATGAACAACTGGTACACTGGGTATATTTGAGCAAATCCTAATGCTCAACCCCCTCCACCCTCACCTATTCCTTTGGTCGCTCTTGTAGCTCATCAAGTGGTAGAGGTAGTAAGAAGAGAAAGGACTCCGGTCAATAAGATCCGGAAACAAGGAGCAGAGGAATTTCGGGCTAGTAAAGATGATGATCTGGAGAGGGCGGAATTCTGGCTTGAGAATACCATCAGAGTATTCGATGAGTTATCATGCACACCTGAAGAGTGTATGAAGTGTGTGGTATCTCTCTTGAGAGATTCGGCCTATCAGTGGTGGGACACCCTTGTGTCGGTGGTACCAATGGAGAGAGTTAACTGGGAATTCTTCCAAGAGGAATTCTGAAAGAAATACATTAGTCAAATGTTCATCGACCAGAAAAGAAAAGAGTTCTTAGAGTTAAAGTAAGGCCGAATGACGGTGACTGAATTTGGGCGTGAGTTCATAAGGCTCAGCAAACACGCTCAGAGTGTGTATTGATAGAAGCCATCATGTACAAAAGATTTGAGGATGGGTTAAATGAGGATGTCCGTTTGTTTGTTGGCGTCCTCGAACTAAAAGAGTCTTTGGTGCTGGTAGATCGAGCCTGTAAGATTGAGGAACTAATCAAAGAGAAAAAGAAAGCTGAAATTGAGTCTCGCGACTCGAAGAAGAGACAGTTAGGTTAGTCATTCCAATCTTCGTCCAAGAAGTCAAGAGAGTATTGTTTGTTCAGCTACTTCACCTGGGTTTTCAAACAGAAGTAAGGGTAGGCAGTACCTGGGGTCTAAGGCTCAAACTACTTCGATTGCTAGTGTTAGCAATGCTCGATCGAGTAGGCTAGAATGCCCGTAGTGTGGAAGACATCATTTCGGTGAGTGTCAAACAAACGAAAAAAGCTTGTTTCCAGTGTGGATCTCTAGACCATTTTATCAGAGATTGTCCCGAGGCGGGTGAGAAAGAGAAGCCTCAGAATATAAGACTGGGAAGTACTGCTAGAGGAAGACCACAGAGAAACCTGGGAAATGAAATGAGTAGCAAGAATTCATCCAGAGAGCAGACTATAAGAGTTGAAGGTAGAGCACTGGTGAGAACATATGCCATTCGTGCTCGCGAAGAGGCGTCTTCACCCGACGTGATCACGGGTACATTTTCTCTCAACGATACTCATGTTATAGCTTTAATTGATCCGAGATCTACCCACTCGTATATTTTCATGAAAATAGTCTCTAGCATGAGTATGCCTATAGAGTCTACTGAATTTGTGATAAGAGTGTCAAATCCCCTAGGCAAATGTGTGTTGGTCGATAGAGTATGTAAAGGTTTCCCTTTGATGATCAAGGGTCATTGTTTTCCTGCTAATCTCATGTTATTGCCATTTGATGAGTTCGATGTCATCCTTGGGGTGGATTGGTTAGCTATTCATGATGTGATAGTGAATTGTGGAAGGAAGTTTATTGAGTTAAAATATGAAAGTGGGGACCTTATTCGTGCTGAATCAGATGTGCAAGACAGATTGCCAGTACTGATATCTTCTTTGTTGACTCAGAATTATTTGAGAAAGGGGTGCGAAGCTTTCATTGCCTTCGTGATGAATACTAGAGAGACTGAGTTAAGAATCGAATCAGTGCCCATAGTATGTGAATATCCAGATGTTTTGCCAGGACTACCGTCGGTTAGAGAAATCGAATTTGGGATTGAGTTAGCTCCTAGTACTGCCCAATTTCTATTGCTCCATACAGAATGGCCCCAACCGAGTTAAAAGAACTGAAGGCACAGTTACAAGAGTTAACGGACAAAGGCTTTACACGATCTAGATATTCTCCGTAGGGTGCCCCAGTATTATTTGTGAAGAAGAAAGATGGTTCTATGAGGTTATGTATAGATTATTAGCAACTCAATAAGGTAACTGTGAAGAACAAGTACCCGTTGCCAAGAATCGATGATTCGTTTGATCAGTTGAAGGGAGCCACGGTGTTTTCCAAGATAGACTTGAGGTCTGGATATTATCAATTGAGAGTCAAGGACTCGGATGTGCCAAAAACTGCATTTAGGACAAGGTATGGCCACTATAAATTTTTGGTCATGCCTTTTGGTTTAACAAATCCCCTGCAATTTTCATGGATTTGATGAATCGTATCTTTCGGCCGTATTTGGATAAATTTGTAGTAGTCTTCATCGATGATATATTGATATACTCTCGGGATGAAAATGAGCATGCTGTACATTTGAGAACGGTTCTGCAAATTTTGAGAGATAAACATTTATATGCCAAGTTTTGTAAAAGTGAATTTTGGCTTAAGGAAGTTCGATTTTGGGGGCACATTGTCTCGGGAGATGGAATCAGAGTCGACCCAAGTAAGATCTTAGCAATTGTGGATTGAAAGCCACCAAGGAATGAAACCGAAGTTAGGAGTTTTCTAGGCCTAACTGGCTACTATAGACGTTTTGTTAAGGTATTTTCTGTGATAGCTACTCCAATGACAAGGTTGCTACAGAAGGATGTAAAGTTTGAAAGGACAGAAAGGTGCCAACAAAGTTTAGAGAAACTAAAGGCGTTGTTAACTGAGGCTCCTGTTTTGGTGCAACCTGAGCCGGGAAGAGAATTTGTGATTTACAGTGATGCATCCATGAATGGATTGGATTGTGTACTTATGCAAGAGGGAAAGGTGATTACATATGCTTCTAGACAATTAAATTCGTACAAGAAGAATTACCTGACCAATGATTTAGTGTTGGCTGCCATTGTGTTTGCATTAAAGATATGGAGACACCATTTATATGGTGAGAGATGTCGGATATTCACCGACCATAAAAGCCTAAAATACTTGATGACTCAAAAGGAATTGAATTTGAGGCAACAAAGATGGTTAGAGCTGATAAAAGATTATGAGCTATGATTGACTATCATCCGGGAAAAGCGAACGTGGTTGTTGATGCTTTAAGCAAAAAATCCATGTTTGCGTTGAGAGCCATGAATACACGGATGGCTTTGTCAGATGGTGGTTCTATTCTAGCTGAGTTGAGGGCTAGACCATTGTTTCTCCAAAATATTTATGAAGCTCAGAAAGGTGACAGTGACTTACAAGCCAAAAAAGTTCTATGTGAGTCAAATATTGAGTCGGACTTTCGGATAAGTCCTGATGGATGTTTGATGTTTCGAGATAGGGTCTGTGTACCCAGAAATGATGAGCTTATTCGGAAGATTTTACATGAAGCACATAGTGGATGTTTGTCTGTACATCCAGACAGCGCGAAAATGCATAATGACTTGAGGAAATGGTATTGGTGGCCGAGTATGAAGAAAGCCATTTTCGAGTTCATTTCCAGATGCTTAATTTGTCAACAAGTGAAGGCTGAACACCAAGTACATTCGGGTCTACTTCAGCTTATTATGGTTCCTGAGTGGAAGTAGGACCGTATTACTATGGACTTCGTGATGGGTTTACCGTTGACGCCGAAAAAGAAAGAAGCTGTATGGGTCGTAGTTGATAGACTCACGAAGTCAGCCCATTTCATACCAGTACGGGTTGACTACTCGCTTGATAAGTTGACGAATTTGTACATGACTGAAATAGTAAGACTTCATGGAGTACCGTTGTCTATTATTTCTGATAGAGATTCGAGATTTACATCATGGTTTTTGGAAAAAGTTGCTAGATGCTTTAAGCAAAAAAATTGAGATTTAGTACAACTTTCCATCCGCAAACCGATGGGTAGTTTGAGAGAATAATTCAGATACTTGAAGACATGCTTCGATGTTGTGCTTTGGAATTCCAAGGTAATTAGGAAAAATACTTACCGTTGGTGGAATTTGCCTACAACAATAGTTTTCAGTCAAGCTTGAAAATGGTGCCTTATAAAGCATTGTATGGGCGTAAGTGCCGAATGCCCTTTTATTGAACAGAACTCAGAGAGAATTAGATTTACGGGATTGATTGGTCAGGGAAACTGAAGAGAAAGTAAAGGTGATACGTGAATGTCTGAAAGTAGCCTCAGATAGACAAAAGTCCTATTCATATCTGAAAATAAATGAGATTGAGTTCCAAGTACGTGATAAAGTGTTTCTAAAAGTATCACCATGGAGAAAAGTCCTCAGATTTGCCCGGAGAGGCAAATTAAGTCTACGTTTTATCGGACCATATGAGATTACCAAGAGGATAGGGCTAGTAGCTTATCGTTTGGCCTTGCCACCTTAGTTGAAAAAGATTATGATGTCTTTCATGTGTCTATGTTACGCCGATACCGTTCGAACCCTTCACATGTGATTGTACCAACAGAGGTGGAAATTCAACCGGACATGACTTATGGTGAATAATTTTGGCACGGCAAGTCAAATGGTTAAGAAACAAAAGTATAGCCCTTGTTAAAGTATGATGGCAAAGACATAGAGTAGAAGAGGCTACATGGGAGCCCGAGGAGGCTATGAGAAACCAATATCCCAACCTTTTCACCGGTAAGATTTTCAGGGATGAAAATCCTTAAGGGGGAGAATTGTAACAGCCCAATTTAGGGGATCCACTAACCCAAGGTCGGAGAAAATTATTTTTATGTTATTTTATGAGTTAGAGCATGGTTATATAGGTGCATGAAAATTTTGGTGCTTTAATTTTTGCGATTTCATGCTTAATCGCAAAAAAGGACTAAATCGCATAAAGTGCTAAAGTTCTATTTTACAAGCTAAAGGTGCTTAATGGCCATAGAATATTAATTGGAGGCCTTTAATGTGCAAATTGACCCTTAGATATAGGGTGGCCGGCCATAGGGGGACAAAGAAGTTAAAAATTAGTCAAAAATAATGAGTATTGAGGGCTGCCATAAGAGTAATAAATGTTCACCTAGGCTCGTTGAAGAAAGAAATTTGATTAGAATTGATTTTCGAGCCTAGGGGTAAAACGATCATTTTGTGAAATCTTAAGGCCAAAATAGTAATTTTTCCAAAATTATGATTATTGAAATGTATTTATTAATGTGGCGATTAAGTGAGCTAAATTGTTATTATAGATCAAGAAAAGCGAAGAATTAACCTTGACCGAGGAAAGGGCAAAGTATCGAACTAGATCGACAATCTAGCCTATTTTGAAATCGAGGTAAGTTTGTGTGCAATAAATTCAACATCATCTTATTAAATTCAACAACATCATCAATTAAAACAATCCCTAATAATCAAATTGAAAACTTCACATTAACCCACAACTATCACACTTACGCTTCCCGCTACGTTAGATCTGAGTTGGCGAACGATCAAGATTGTGTTTTCCTAAGTCACATATGATTAAAGGCTGATTAGGAAGGGTTTACGAGACCAAGATCTTGCTGAAAATAATTGGTAAAAATTAATAAAATAGCAGCCCCTTTTTTATGCTTCTAGGCGCGACACACCACCACCAACAGTGGCAAATTGAGGTTGTTTTAAGAGCCTACTAAAAACGTTTTTGAAGGCTGGAAAATTACCCATAAAATCATAAAAAAATAACCCCAATTCCATATCTAGAAAATTTGGTATTTTATTGAAAAATCTGATAAGCAAGCAAAAGAAAAACACTACTTACTCTAGGAAGAAGAAAAGGGTGGCAATGGACCGATTTTGAATGTAAAAAATTTTAGTTTTAAGGCTGGAAAAATTATGATAAAATGAAAGCAAGGAGAGGAAGAGAATGGTGCAAAAACTTGTCGTTAAAGAAGGAAAAAATGGGTGGTGGAGCTTGGTGGTTTGGGCGGCGGCACACAAGGGGAAAAAACAAGAAAAATTGAAGACAAAGGGAGAGAGGAAGAGGGTGGGATGGCTAGGGCTGATGAATAATGACTAAAGGCTAAAAAAATGTGATACTTATACCCAGGTTTACTAGATAGGGGTGGCACAAAAGTAAGGAGAAGGAAAAATTCTTGAAAAATTTTAGCTATTTAGCAAAGGGAAGGGATTCGAACTTGAAACTTTGATCTAATTACCTTGCTTCCTAATTTTCCTAATAACCACTGGACTATTTACACATCTTTGAAATAATTTCACAAAACTTTAAGCTAAAATTTGGGATGTTACAACTCTACCCCTTTAAAGAAATTTAGGCCTCAAAATTTACTTGTTTAAAAAAGGTGAGTACATTAAAGACGAATTGAATCCTCCGACTCCCAAATAGCCTCTTTGACGCCATGGTTTCTCCAAATCACGTTCAGTAAAGGAATTTGCTTCCTCAAAAATATAATCTCATGATCTAAAATTCAAATAGGGGCCTCCTAAAACTTTAATTTCGGTCTAACTCTCCTCAACTAGAACAATATGCGAGGGATCAAATTGATACCGCCTCAATATTAAAACGTGAAAGGCATCATGAATGTGATCTAACTCAGAAGGTAATTCAAGCTTATATGCCACAGGACCGAATCTTTTAAGCACTCGATAAGGTCCAATGAACTTAGGGCTTAACTTTCCCTTTTGACCGAACCTCTGAACCTTCTTCCATGGAGAGACTTTAAGAAAAACTAAATCTCCTACACTGAACTCAATGTCTTTGCGCTTTAAAACGACATACGATTTATGCCTGTCAAAAGTTAACTTCAACCTATCTTGAATTAACCGAATTTTATCCTCAGTCTTCGAAATAAATTTTGGACCCATTAACTTCTTCTCATTCAACTCAGCCCAATATAAAGGCGATTAACACTTACGACCATAAAGAGCCTCTTAATGTGCCATTTGGATACTTGACTAGAAGCTGTTCTTATAGGCGAACTCTGCCATCGGTAGATGCTCTTCCCAACTACCATGAAATTCAATCACACAACTTCTTAACATATCCTCTAGAATTTGAATAACTCTCTCACATTGACCATCCAACTTTGGATGAAAAGTTGCACTGAAGTCCAATCGAGTACCCAAAGCCTCATGCAATTTCTTCCAAAACCGAGACATAAAACGGTGATCATGTTTTGAAATAATTAACATTGTCACACCATGCAATCTCACTATCTCCAAAATATAAAGCTTAGTTAGCTTTTAAAGAGAACAATCGGTGCAAATGGAAATAAAATGGGCGGGCTTGGTCAATCTATCCACTAAGACCCAAATTGAATCTTTCTTAGTAAGTGTTAAGGGTAACCCACTAACAAAATCCACTATCACTCTTTCCCACTCCTACTACAGAATACAAATTGACTGTAATAACCCCCTATGGAAATTGATGCTTTGCCTTAACTTGTTGGTAAGTCAAGCATTTCAACACCAACTTGGTTACCTCTCGTTTAAGACCTGGCCACTAATACACTCTTTTTAAGTCACAATACATCTTAGTATTACCAGGGTGCATAGCATATGGGCTTCTATGTGCTTCTTGTAGTATAGATTGTCTCAAACTCTAATCATTCGATAATATCTACCTCTGAAGCACAAAATTTCATCAGAATTAACACTAAATTCCTCAGTCAACCCATCCTCAACTTGTTTAAATTGAAGTGCCAAGGATTTGTCCAAACCTTGCTTATATTTTATTTCCTAAACCCAAACAGGCTTTACTTGCAACTCAGCTAGAATACCCTCATCATCAAACGAACGAGCAAACATAGCCCTCAAATCAGTCATTGTGCTTTTACTCAAAGTATCGGCCACCATATTAGCTTTCCCAGGGCGATACTCATTCGTACAATCGTAGTTCTTTAAAAACTCAATCCACCTGCGCTGCCTCAAGTTAAGCTCCTTTTAGGTAAGGAGATATTTGAGACTTTTGTGATACGTGTGAATAATACACGTCTCACCATAAAGGTAGTGTCTCTAGATTTTAAGAGCGAAAATAACAGCCGCCAACTTTAAATCATGAGTAAGGTATTACACTCATATAGCCTAAGTTGTTTCGAGGCATATGCCACTACCTTACCATCCTACATTAAGACACGTCCAAGCCCAACATACGAAGCATCAATGTAAATAAAGTAATCTTTACCAGATTCTGATTGAATTAGAACGGGAGCTTCAATCAACATGAATTTTAACCTCTTAAAGCTGGCCTGTTGCTCCTTTTCCCATTTAAATGGAGCATTCTTCCTTAACAGCTTAGTCAATGAGGCTACTATCAAGGAAAAACCCTTAATAAACCTTCGAATACCCAACAAGACCTAGAAAACTCCGAATCTCTGAGATATTCTTTGGTTGTTTCCAATCTAAGATGGATTCTACATTTTTAGGATCCATACGAATACCTTTAGCTGAGACCACATGACCCAGAAACATAACCTCCTTCAACCAGAATTCAGACTTACTGAGTATGGAAAAAAGCTACTTTTCACAAAGTATCTGTAGGGCCAATCTCAGATGCTTATCGTGCCCATATTCTATCTTGGAATAAACCAAGATGTTGTCGATGAACACAACAACAAATTGTTCGAAGAAAGGTTGAAAGACACGATTCATAAGGTCTATAAATACAGTAGGTGCATTAGTCAATCCATAGGGCATGACAAGGAACTCGTAATGTTCATGACGGGTTCTAAAAGTAGTTTTGAGAACATAGATTCTTTCACTTTTAGTTGGTAATATTTGGATCTCAAGTCAATTTTAGAAAAGATAATTGCACCCTTGAACTGATCGAATAGGTCATTATTCTTTATGGTTGGCTTATTTAGCTGTCTATAATCGATGCATAACTGAAGTATACCATCCTTTTTCTTTACGAACAATACCGGTGCGCCCAATAGAGAAATATTGGGTCTAATGAAACCCTTATCCAATAGTTGTTTGCAACTGTACTTTCAACTACTTAAGCTATTAAGGTGCCTTGCAATAGGGAGCAATAAAAGTCAGTGTCGTTCTTGGCAACAACTCAATACCAAATTCTACTTCCCGATCCGAAGGCAACCCTGGTAGTTTTTAAGGGAAAAACATCAGAAAATTCCCTTATTTTATGAATACTATCTATAGAAGGACCAATTGCGCTCGCATCCCACACATAAGCCAAAAATGCTTCACACCCCTTTTGAACCACCTTCACCGCTACCATAGTAGAGATCACATTGGATAAATAATTTCAAAGTTCCCTGACCATAACAATCTCCTTTCCAAACTCAAACACCAAAGTTACCCTTTTTAGTGCACAATCCAAGCTGACTTGTTATTCAACCAACTAGTCCATTCCCAGAACCATATCAAATTTTTTGAAAGGCAATTCCATTAAGTCGGTAGGAAAAACCTCCCCTTGAATTTTTAAAAGGCATCACCTATATATATATCTTACTTACAAGTACAGATAATTCTAAAGGGCTAACTACAGTAACAGTGTTATCAATTGTCTCTACCCCAATCCTCAATTTTAGAACCATATCACATGTAATATAAGAATGGGTAGATCCTATATCAATTAATGCAAAATAAGGCACCAAATAAATAGTGAAGGTACCTGCAATGACATTAGTTGCATCTCTATCCTCTCGGCGTCTAGCCACAATTACCAAAGCAAGATGCCTAGCTTCAGCTAGATTGTACCATGTGGCGGTGCTCTCTATCCCTAATTACCATTCCCATTTCAGTTCTGATTATACTCCTCTGAACTCCCTGAGTACCCCTCTAATTTTAATCCCTAACCAGGACCTGATTCTAAATCAGAGCTTGCATCTTATCATTCTGATAAGGTTAATCCTTAATTTTTTGCTCCATCGAGCCACAAACCAAACAAGCACCCATTCTTTTCTAACACTCACCCGAATGACGCCTCTCGCAAAATTGACATACTTGAATCTGCCCCTTTGTAGGACCCACTGCTTCCTTATCCAGTGGTGGCCTAGCCTATCTGGCCCGCCTAATAGGTCATGGATTTGGACTAGCAAAGCCCACTTCTCTCCTAGATTGATATTTTTGTTTACCCTTTTTGTAGAACTCTACGCGATTAATTTCCTCAATAATTTTGGTCTTCTCGACCAGGCCCTCAAATAGACACTCCTGATATGGAGCTACCTGCACCTTAAAATCATACCTCAAACCCTCCTAAAAATCAAAACTCTTTTCATACTCTAACGCCACCATACTAGGTGCATAGCAGCTCAACCTCAGAAGCTTCGCCTCATATTCAAAAACTGTTATGTCACCCTATTTAAGATCTATGAACTCCAAATCTCAAGCCTCAACATAGTGCAGACCCACAAACTTACCTTGAAGGCATCCTGAAAATAGGCCCAATCAATACGTTCTGGTAGTGTACCTCTGACCATTGATTATTACTACCTGTATACCTCGTCCCCTAACAAGGATACGACACCCTTAAGTTTCTACTCAAGCATGCAGTCTATATCATCCAATATACATTTAGTGGTCTCTATCTAATACTCAGCCACTATAGGGGTAGTTCTAGCAGTACCCTTAAACAACTCTGCCCCACTAGAGTGTAGCCTCTCAGCAATTGTCCCACGACCACTACAATCGATTGAGGCCCTAACAACCCTCTGTAAGGCTTTTAACAAAGCTTGCATTACCAAATCACCCTTGTCGTATTCATTATCATAATTTTTACTACCCCTATTCCCACCCTCAGTAGTGGGTTCACTAACGATCTCATTATGCTCATCATTTTGTATGTATAACACCTCAAAATAGGGCCTAGGAGTTTTAGGGGTAATTTAGGAATTTTAGCCTTAAAGTGTTCAAAATTTTGTGGCATGGTATATCAATAATGTTTTTGATTTTAGTTTTTAGAAAATCAAATCTATTTTTGAAAAAGTGTTTTAGAAACCTTTAATTTTAGAACAAAGGTCTGATTTGTAACAAGGTCAAAATTGTAAGCATTTATGCTGCAGTTTTATCAAATTTTAAAATTCAACTTAAAACCCCCCATCTATAGCTTATTCTCGTGATAGTTTTCTCCTTTCTACTTAGTGTTTTCGTCCCTTGCTTTCGCAAGCTCAAAGAACTCAATTTTGTTTTCCAAACATAATCCTCTTAATTTCCATCATTCCCAAGTATTAAACCTCCATAAATCTTCAAGAAAACATCCTAAAATACCATTAATTTCTTCATCTTACTCACCTGTGGGTTTCTCAGATTTGCATCAAAAACTCTTTTATTCTTTCATCAAGTGTAACCATTCACTTTCTTATCATTTTAAATGTTATTAGGCCTTTGAAACTGAGTTTTGAGTTATTAAATTGCATGTTTTAAATAAAAGTCGAGAATAGAGTCGTTAATGGTGAATTTTGTATTTTTGAGTAAAAATGTGGTTTCAAAGTGTTAATCAGTCGGTTTTGACATGATTAAGAGGTTTTAAAACTTACTTTAAAGTTTCGTTAAACATTTCTTTAGTTTTAGTGAATTTTTGAAAACTAGCCAAAAAATGTCGAAAAAGCCGATACTATGAATTGAGTAGTTTTGTGTAGTTTAATGGTTAGGAATTAGTTATAGGTGAACTATAAGATGAACGCAATTGGTTTTAGGTGAAAATATTGAGTATAGACCGAGTTATTTAAATTTAAAGTTTTCTATGTTAAAGGTTTCGATTACATGAGAACTTAGTTTAGGCTTATGTTTTTTTTTTATTGCTTTTGGTAAGTCCTTAGCTAATTTTTTAATGTATTGTTATTCGAATTATTGTGTTGAAGCTTTGTATTTGTTAGGACCATCTACGAGTTAGGAAAGGCTAGTTTGAGCTTTCAGCTTTTCAGCGAAAGCGTATTGGTGATTGTTTGGAATAATTGCTTGTGGACACGATTCAATGTGTTAATTGGGAATTTAGTAGTAGCCTAAACCCCTACTGATAAAGGATGAGAAGGATGAACGCGAAAGCGGATCGTAAAGTTTTTCCAAGTCACGGATTTGAGTTACGGCTCTAAATGTTTGGAAAGAAACTCAGATTTTGACACAACTTGAAACAAAATTGAATCCAAGATAAAATAATTAAAATAAATAACTAAAATAAAATAATAAACCAAAGATTAATGAAGTGAATAAAGAAGATAATAGAAGTCCTAAGAAGCCTTGGAAACACGAAGGATCCACAACCCCCTTCAAGTGGCTCTAGTTTCCCCTTCAAGATAAAAACCTTGGCGAGAATAAGTTTGAAGATGATCCCCACAATCTAAAAAGATTGTTAAAACTCTTCTAAAAGAAACTCAAGAGAAATTCTTGAAAAGAAAAACCCAGAGAGAATTTATTAACTCAAAAGAGAAATAGAATAATAATGAATTGTATGAATTGTGTAGAATGCAAAGGCCTAAATGTAGGCTAGCTAAATAAATCTAAATAAGACTCCAAAGTATACTAGAAATCTCTTTTAATCTTAAACAAGAAGTAGTTTTAAACTAAACTTTCTTGTTAACATAAAATTCCTAAATAACTTAGAATACTTGATAATAATGAAAAAATTGGAATAAAATAATAATAAAGTAATAAGAGCTGATAAATAAAATATTGGGCTCATATATAATAAAAATTAAGCTTAAAACACAAACCCAATATGAAACGTCTAGGCTTGTGAGATCAATTGGGGTTCTTGAAGTGAAATGCCTAAGCTTGTTAGCATTTTCCACATAGGCTTTTCGTCATAGATTGAGAGTTTAGGCCCACGAACATAATTAGTCTCTTCTAATTCATCATTACTCCAGAATTCATCGTCTTGAAACTTTAACTCTTCTTGTCGAAATTTCTTCGTGATAAAGTCATGAACCACTAAGTTGAGTTTTCCCTTTATCTATTTGGATTTGGATCTTATAATTGAGCCTTGAGGGTAACTAAGCTCATTTCTATTATGGCCTTTGAATTGGGCTGAGTTGCTCGTATCATTCTCCCCTTCCACAAAAGGATTTGTCCTCGAATCTGTAATATTAAAAGGAGAAAGGTCAACGACATTAAAAGTGGCACTAATGTTATACTCACCGGGAAGGTCGATTTGATATGTATTATCATTAATGTGCTTGAGTACTTGAACATGTCCATCACCACATGGGTCCAATTTTGTTTTGCATTTAGTTGGAAATCGCTCTTTTCTCATGTAGACCCAAACCCAGTCACCGGGCTTAAAATAAATTTGCTTGCACCCCTTGTTGGCTTTGTTCGCAGTTGCTTCATTTGTTTTGGCGATTCGTTGTCTTGCTTTTGCATGCATGGATTTCACTAATTCAGCTTTCTTTTCACCATCTAAACTAGAAATGTTTTCTATAGGCAATGGTACAAGATCAAGTATAGTTAGTGGATTAAAACCATAAACAAGTTCAAATGGGGAATAGGCAGTTGTAGAATGAATAGATCGGTTATATGCAAACTCAACAAATGGAAAACATTCTTTCCAAATTTTAAGGTTTTTACCCACAACACCTCGTAGTAAAGCACCTAAGACTCGATTGACTATCTCAATTTGTCCATCGATTTGGGGGTGACATGTAGTAGAATATAATAATTTAGTACCAAGCTTACCACACAATACTTTCCAAAAGTGGCTTAGAAACTTTATGTCTCTATTCGATACAATGGTGCAAGGTATCCCATGTAGACACACCACCTCTCGAAAGAAAAAGTCAGCCACATGTGTAGCTTCATCTGTTTTGTGACAATGAATGAAGTGTAACACCCCTTACCCGTATTCAACGCTGAAACAGGGCCCAAGGCATTACCAGACTTATAACACAAGCATTCACACAATTTTGAGTCATAAATTTGCATCCAAATTAAAACCATTCAAATTCAATCATAAAGTCCCTTATACGAGCCTATGAGGCCCAAAACATGCTTTAGTAGTGGTTCGGGACTAAAGAGAGCTCTTTAGATTTTTTTTTCACAAAACCTAGAAAATTTTTCATCTTATATGGGTCACACGCCCGTGTTGTTTAAGGGAAACGCCCGTGTGACCCTGAAAAACGCCCGTGCTATAAGCTGTGTTCAAATTACGGTGCTCTCTGACTTGTGTCACACGCCTGTGTGCTAGGCCGTGTAGCGCAAACGGCTGAGACACACGTCTGTGTCTCTACCCGTGTGCTCAATTCGGGACATTCTGTTTTTCAAAATTAAGGTGCAAGGGACACATGGCCGCAGCACATGCCCGTGGGGTAGATCGTGTGTCACACACGGCCTCGACACACGCCTGTGTGTCTACCCGTGTGGACAAAATAAAGGCTATTTACCAAGTCATTTGCCACCGTTGTTCACACATACACTTACACTATTTCCAGGAAAAACATAACATACTTACGCAACCAAAACATCCAAAATTATGACCAATACAATATCCACATCTACCATACTAACAACAATTATAAAGCCACATTTGACTACTTTCAAGATACCTAATTGTACACCACTTTATCATCTCATCAAAACCACATTGCCAAACATTTCACATTCATGTCATAAATCACATTTCTATCATTTACTAAGCATGCCATGACCATATCACTGAAGACACTAGCACATATATATCTATACTTAGGCTTACAACCATAATAGCCCAAATAAACCAATCTACATGGCCAAATATCAAAACAAGCCTTTGACAATCACAAGCCAACACATTGGCTGTAATCACAATGGCACATTTAACAAAATGACTAAGTCCCTATACATGCCATAAACTCAAAATACTTGAATTCATCAATACCCAAAGTGATAGGTTAATAGTCTGGTAGGATCTCCGACAATCTCCAATCCGAGCTAGCTCAATGACACTATAAAACATGGGAAAGGAAAGGGGTAAGCTATATAGCATAGTAAGTTCATATGTTTATTCATACATTTGACATATAAATAAATTAACAAATATTAACATAAAGGTCATTTAAAACTTCATAAATTTCATATGACCATAAATGTCATTTAATATCAACATAACACATATCAACATAAATGTCATTTAAGCTTCATAAGCACAACTTACTCAATCATACCGAAATCCATTTTCTTTAAGTTTTTAGTACATACCTATACCAACTCGTAACATAATCATGTACTTTCTCATCTTCAACATACCCGTTGAACATTTTATTAACATTTCCCGTTGAACCATTTGGAATACTAAAGCGTACCCGAGAATCTCGTACACACAGTACCGTATCAATGCCATATCCCAAATATGGTCTTACATGTAATATCATATATGCCAATAGCCCAACTATGGTTTTATACGAGTCTCATATCAATGCCATATCCTAGATATGGTCTTACACTTAATCTCAATAACCCTAATGTCATGACATTTGTATACTATCTATTCCTAAAGTTCAACCGGGATTTACTCGCTTGTCAAACTTCGTTAATTTCATCCATAGAGTCAATCATACAATTCATGTAATAACATAACATTATAAATACAATTATAACGTTACATTATTTACATACAAACTTACCTCGATAGTAACGCCCCGAATTTCGGCCTAGTAGAATTAGGCCTATTGGGCCTTGGGCATGGGAGCATTTAAAATTTTTGAGAACATGAGAACGACACTAACCAAGTTGTAGCACCCCAAAAATCCTGAAACTTTAAATTTCTGTGCATTGAGGTTGGTATGTATGAGTAGCACGTAGAATATTAATTTTAAGGTATTATCGGGATCATTTGAAGCCTTAGAGATAGGGAAGACCATAGGGAAAATTTTATTTTTCTTACTATAGTGGACCCTATCTCAGGCATTAGGCCTTTTAAGCAGATTAAGGGGAAAATATGACACAAATGGGCTTGTGGTCCAGTGGCAAGTGGCATCACTTAGGGAGCTATAAGGTGGCGTGTTATCAGTTAGGAGGTTCAAGGTTCGAGCATTATGAGTGGTATTTTTGGAGCGTTTTATTTTGCATAGGTGGATGGCCAGAGTTGTGTTGAATATGAACTCTTGCGGTGGAGTGTTTGAGTGGTAAGGGGAACTGATAATGGAGGAAAATTGAGATAAGGCTAAGGTGTTATCAGGAGAAAAGTTAGGAGATGAGCAGGGGGAGGAATTGGCGCCGAATGGGACTGTGGGGAAAGGAGTATTCGGCTAGTGGCTATAAAAGGAGAGGCCACATGCTTTAATGGGTTTTTGAGCATTCATTAGTCTTTCTTTCCTTCCCTTAATCAATTTTTCCGTAGCCAAATTCTCCCAATTTTCGAAATCTCTTATAGCTAAATCATTTTTGTCGAATTCTCTCATAGCCAAACTTTTCTATTGCCGAATTACCATCTTCTTCCTTGCCGAAATTCCTATTTGTGCCAAACCCTTGTTGTTTTCCTCCATCACAGATCGATTATTATCTACTATCAGTCAAGTGTTGAAAGCCGGATCTAGTTAATAGCTGTCTAGGCCATAGGTTCAAAAGGGGATTTGGTAAGTATTCGGTTAACCTCTTTTGTATGTTTTTCTAAAAGCTGAAAGGCTATCTAACTATCCTGTCATTAACCCTGTGATAACAAGGATAAGGTTCAAAGATCGCAAGCGTGGTAGGATCGTTAGCAAGGGTAAGTGTACTCAACTCGATTGTGGTTTAAGTGAATGGCCGAATGTGTGTATGATCTATAGGGGTGACTTGTGTGGATTATGAGTCACTCAGATTTTTATGGCGTATGTGTGAGCGCAGGTCTAGGGGATACTTCTGATTAGTAGCTAAGGAAGGGCTATTAGAACCCGGTGGCACACGATAAGGTTACGGTAAGGCTTCAGCTTTTGGTAAATGTTTTGATTTAGTGATTGATTGAAGGTTGGTTGGTTACAGGTTCAGGGCTAAGGATAGTATAGCATGTCGCAGTAACTAGGTGTGTACAAACACTGCACACACATGATATCAGCAATGTCGAAAAGCTGAAAGTGGCTAAATGGGCCCGTTGGGCCCTGAGGCTAAGTTTGACGAAATTGATTGATTTGGTTATATGAATTGAGTTAGTCATGCATGTTACATGATCTAGAATTGTTTTGGGCCTAATAGCCATATGAATGAGATCTGGGCCTAATGGGCCATAAGGATGTGATTTGGGTTTAATAGGTTATATGAACGTGAAATGGGCTTGATGGACTTTATGGGGACGTAGACAAGCATGCAAGGGTTTAATGGACCTTAGGCCTAGTTCTGAACAACTCTTAAACCGCATAAGACTTAACCTAATAATTCAACATGTCCATGGACAAGTCGCTGGGTTAGAGTGTGGCAATGGGCATATGCATGTCTAGGATTGGATCTAGGGAGAGCTTGGTACTTAAACGGTCCTAGTGGCCCACCTCCTCTTCTCTGGAATCCTACCTGGTGCATAGTGTCTGTTCACTTTAGCCGCAATGACATGTTAATGGGCCAAAGTTCATAACTAAAACCCGTGATTTGCAAAATTATTAAAAATACCCCTAATTTGAAAATTACCAAAATATCCTTAGATTGGCAAGATTACTAAAATACCCTCGAATTGTGAAATTACTAGAATACCCTTGGTTTGCAGAATTACCAAAACATCCCTAATTTACAAAATTTCCAAAGTACCTCTGTTTTGCAAAATTACCTAAATACCCCTGTAGAGTAGATTTATGGAAATACCCTTGGGTTGTAAAATGACGAAAATACCCCTATGTGACGAGTATGAGTTTTGTGGATGTTACTCATGTGCATGTTGCATTCATATGATATTCTGATTAGGATGCATATGGGTGGGAATCATGGTACGGAGGAAGATTTGAGGATCGCATAGTCACTTGACGACCATGGATCCACCGATGGTTTTAAGCCCATTATATGATTAGTAGCTTTGTTGCAACGTTGAGTAGTGCTGTTGTGAGTGCTACCTTTGGTGTGTAGAGGATGGGTGGGTCGCTTTAGAAATCCCCATGGGTGTGTAGGGTTGGAAGGGAAATGGTGTGTAGCGGATGGATTTTTGGGGAGGGTTTTGCATTACCTTGTTTTGCATATGATATGATATGATATGGTATGAGGTCTTGTGGGCCAAGGCCCAAGACCACCGATTTTGATAGGGCTCAAGCCAATGTGATAATTATATATTGAATTGAATGCCAAGGTTTGTACACACTGAGTTTCGAAACTCACACCCTTTATTTAATGTTTCAGGTGATCCTCAGTAAATGGCTCGACGTGGGAGAGGACTCAGAGATGGCTGCACTACAAGATGTTTAAATTTTTATTTGTTTCAAAAGACATAGTTTTAATTACCTATTTTCGGTCGATGTAATAAGGCGTTGTACTCCGTTTTGACTTTAGACTTTGGGTTGTGTTGTTTCAACTGTTTATTTAATTATAAACTTGAGTAAATTTCTTACGTTTAAACTTGGTTTCCGAAATACTTAAAATTATAAAATGGGTTTTTTTATTTACTTAACAAGACTCAAGAATTTTGGGCTTTTGGGCCTTAAATTTTTAATTAGCAAAATCATTTAAATTATGCCTTTGATGTGACACACCGGATTAGGGGCTAACTTCTAGGCCAGGTTTAGGGTGTTACACAAAAATAGCGAAAATGGACCTGATCGTCAAACACATTGGTTTTCCCCTGATCTAAACTCGAACTTTGTTTTTCTTAATCTATTATACCAAATTCATCTCATTTAATCATCACATTACTCATTTCAGTCCAAAAGTCACATTATGGAAAAATTACATTTTTCCCCTAAATTTTTGACATTTTAAAATTTAGTCCCTAAGCTCGTAAAATGATTTTCATTCAATTTCTTCAAAACCCAAGCCTAGCCGAACCATTTTCATACTCATAACAGCCCGCATTTCTCAGTTATTCACATTTTTCTACTCATTTTATAACTTTTACAAATAAGTCCTTTTTTAACATTTTTACCAAAAATCACTTAACAAAATTCGTTTAACAAACAACAAACATGCATTTTCTACCATCAAACATCAAAATACACACATACTCAACATGGGTAAAACCCTAGACCTTGATCATATCTTAAATTAGTGGTAGAAATAGATAGATCGGGTTACAACGACTTCAAAAATGTAAAGAGCATTAAAAACAGGGCAAGAACGAACTTACAATCGAGCTTGAAAGCTTGACAAACCCTAGCCATGGTTTCTCCGTGTAAAATTTGGCCATGGGGAAGAAGATGGACAAATTTTGGCTTCATTTTGGCTTTTTAATTCATTTTATTTACCAAATTACTAAAATGCCCTTAATGAAAAACTTTAGAAACATACTTAACCATGTCCATTTTTGTCCACCAACTTAACCAATGGTCTAATTACCATCCAAGGACCTCTAATTTAAAATCTCATAGCAATTAGACACCTTTAACATATAGAATTCAAGTTTTGCACTTTTTGCAATTTAGTCCTTTTAACTAAATTGAGTGCCCAATCGTCAAAGTTTTCGAACAAAATTTTCACGAAATCGTTCCATAAAGCTGTAGACTATAAAGATATAATAAAGATGAATTTTTCTTTGTCAAATTTGTGGTCCCGAAGCCACTGTTCCGACTAGACCCAAAATCAGGCTGTTACAACTCTGCCCGCTTTAGGCATTTTTGTCCCTGAAAATCTTACCGGAATATAAATTCAATTTCCATGTAAACTCTTCTATCTCGTGACATTGCCAAAGAACCCTCACTAAGGTTATGCTTTTATTTCCCTACTTTTTAATCTCTCGTGTCAAAATTCCGATCGATTCTTCGTTATACAACATATCGGCTGAATCTTAATCCTTATCATAGAATTCATACTCAAAGAGTCCGATCGATAGATAGATACACAAAACACATTTTGAATCTTTTTCCAAGGCAATACTTTAGGAAGCATGCTATCGCTGAACAGGAATTTCATATCCTCATGTTTCAAATTCACATACGTTTTCTGACAATTTGAAGTGGATTTCTGCCACAAATCACTTTTACTTTCTATATGATTTCTGATCAGATAGTCTCTGAAACATATAACTCAACTAATCTAACATGTTACATACCCGATCACCAAAACATCTATTTCAAATAACTGTACATTTTATTACTCCCTGAATGAACAATCGAGCTACTACCGAGCTTCGTACAAAATTTTCTACATAAGCTCTGAATTACTCAGTGCGCAAATTCTGTCTCGGAATAATGATAACAGTCATCAGATCTGACTTGAAATTCAGAATCAAAAGTGGTCTCACGCTGTACTCATTTAGTTTACTACTCACTATCACATTCCTGAGGTTCTCAATCTTGTAAAGGAAATATCGCTTTAACTTCTAATTTAGCTAGATTCAGACCGTCATCAAATAAGATTAATCATGTATCCAATCCTCACAAAATAATCAAAGATTTTCCATTCAAACATTTGCAACCATATTTTCTCTCCCAAAGGTTAATTAATAGCTGCTCACAATCTTTCAATAGTTCAAGCCATCTATGCTATTTTAAATTCAGATCCTTCTGTGACATTCGATACTTTAAACTCTTGGGATCAGGAAACATATGACATTTTTTCGTCAGACAACCGATGTCATCAAATTCTCAACACAAACATAAAAAGTGGCCGACTCTAAAAAATCACTAATTCTTTAGTCAATTTAAATTGAACACAGAATCAGTGCTTCGGTTAATAATACCTTCACTATTTTCAACTTTTCTAACACTCAACGGACCATTCAAACTTTCACAAATGTGTTAACTTTATCAATCAAAACAACTTTAACACATAATAATATCATCCAATTAGAACTGATCTAATAGGTACGTCCTTGTATCACACCATTTTTGAATATTAATTCTTCATTTAGACTGTTCATCAATTTACCCATGAATATACAAGGTTTTACCCTCTTACCTGAGGATAAACTTAAATGCATATAACTCAAATTACCTTTCAACTAACCAGCTCGCTCAGATAGAAACAACTGAGTCAATATTAACTATCAAATAATACCATATCAAAATACTCCCTTCTTCATGATGTTAAAACAACTCAAACATACAATCTTTCAAAATTTCCTCACCTGTTAGTCAAATATCTCTACAACTACATTAAATCAAGGAAACAAAATATCCTGATTGAACTCATTGACCTTAATCAAACTTACCTGAGAAAAGAAAACCATTGTACAATTTGAGCTTGAGTTTCCACTATCTATACGTTTGACGATGTCAATTCCTTTCATGAAAATTAGAGAAATCTTGATACCAAAATCACCATGTTCCTATGATCGAACCAGAAATACAACCATAATAGACATAGTTATCACAAGCCAAAGAACACACTTTAATGATGAGCCATGATTGATAATTTACAAAATAAGGATGATAAGAAAATTGAGATAAAGAAATCCAAGAAGCGATATCATATTAGAAGTCCGAGAACATAACTCATAAGAAAATAATAAAGATCTTGATAGTTCCTCAGAGAATACCAGAAGAAAAACAATTCTTATACGCTCTAGAATCAATTGTAACAGAGATAATATATTTTCAAAATATATATATAAAACAAAACAACATCCAGTAGGAACAGAAGAATAGCCTTACATAAATTTTCACCAACAACTTTTATTCCAAACACAATAGAATAAAATCCCACAGAGAGAGATAAGAAATGCTGCTCATCAACCAGCCAGATCAACAGTGCTCTCATCTAACATTATAAGCAGCTAGCATTCTCATACAATAAGAATTTCATCAGAAAATGAACAATCACATATATTGTAACAACCCGATTTTGGGGCTAGTTGGAACAGTGGTTTTAGAACCACTAATCTGAGGTCGGAGAAAATTATTTTAATATTAGTTTATGTGTTATAGCATGAAAGTTTTGGTGAATTAATTTTAGTGATTGCATGCTTAATTTTGAAAAAAAAAAAGACTAAATCACATAAAGTGCAAAGTTTTGTTCTACAGGCTAAAGATGTCAAATAGCTATAGAACCTTAAATTGGAGGTCCTTAATGTGCAATTAGGCCCTTAGGAGAGTGTTAGCCGGCCATAGGGGACAAAGAAAAGAAAATTGGTCAAAGTTGGTGGAATTAGGTGACTAAATTGATGAAATAAAATAAAATAAGAGAAAGTTTTCATGTTTTTCATTCTCTCTTTCTTCTCCACCGATTTTTAACTCAAGAAAATAGCCATGGGAGCTTGAAAATTTCAGCAACTCTTCATCCTTGCAAGTAAGTCATCTTGATGGTCATTTTTTTTTGTGTTTTTAGAACCATTGTAGCTTAATCTAGCTAATGAAAGGACTAATTTTGCACTATGGTTGAAACCATGAGAGCATTAGTGTGTTTGCTAATTTTTTATGGAAGAAAATGAACCTTGGTTGTTAAATAAACAACTTTTGTGAAAAGGGTTTCCATGAAAACACTAAAAATGGACCTTTTTGTAAAGGTTGTAAAATAAGTAGTAAATGTGTGAAAAAATTGGATTTGTAAGTTGCTATAAGCTTAAAATAGTTTCAGCTAGTCTTGTAAAAGGAGGAAATTTGATGAAAATCGTTTTACGAGCCTAGGGGCAAAATCGTAATTTTGTGAAAGTCTAAGGGCAAAACGGTAATATTTTCCAAAGTAGGAATTTTGAAATGTTTAGATTAATGTGGTGATTAAATAAGTGAATTTGTCATTATAGATCAAGAAAAACGGGATCCGGACTTAGACCAGAGGAAAACCAAAATAGTGGACTAAATCGAACTAGCCGCTCATATTTTGTATACCGAGGTAAGTTGTACGTAAATATTACAACTTTATTGTCATTATGCATTAAACAATTGATATTGCATAAAATGTTTGATATTGTTATGAATATGCATGATGAAATTTGATGTGGTATATACCCGGTTGAACTTTAGGAATAGATTGGATATCCAAGCCATGACATTTGGATGATATGTGTGCTAGTCTAAGACCATGTCTGGGACATGGCATTGGCCACATTGTGAAAGCCAGTGTAAGACCATGTCTGGGACATGGCAACGACGATGATATGTGTGCTAGTGTAAGACCATGTCTGGGACATGGCAACGACTATGATATGTGTGCTAGTGTAAGACCATGTCTGGGACATAGCATCGGTATTGTACCCTCTTGTGCGAAGCTTGTTGAGTATCATTTGGTATTCCAACTGGTTCAACGGGTAATTTAAAGTTTGTGTCTAAAGTGAGAGAAGTTACGATTATGTTGTAAGTGATACAGGTACCTACACGAAATTCATGAGAAATGAGTTCAAATTATGTTGTATGATTAGTAAGGGTGAAAATGAGTAAGTTATGCTTTTAATCATTTGAGAATTTTTTGCAAGCTTATAAGATGATATGCATATGATAATGCATGGTAAATGTTGTTAGTTATTTACATGCGACTTACTAAGCTTTATGCTTACTCCCCCTCTTTTCTATTTTTCTATAGTGCCGCCAAGTCAGCTCGGGAACCAAAAGAAGTCGAAGGCTCGATCACACTATCAATATGAACATTTGGTATAGTTAGATTTATCTTTTTGAGTATGGCATGTATAGGGACTTAATCTTTGTTATGTGTCATATTGTTATGGCCAAATGTGTTGACTTGTCTTAGAGATTGATTCATTTTGTATAAGGCCATGGATGATGGCTATTACTTATTATTGATATGTGCAAATGATGATACTTTTCATGATTGACCAAATTCCATGGATGAATGAGTAGGTTGCATAATTGGATTGATAAGTATGTGATAAGTTTTGCATGTGAATAAAGTGTAGTGGCCTTGATGTGTTTATGTCTAGATGTTGCTTACATTGGTGTAAGAGGGTGGCAAACAGGGCTTGGTAAATAGCCTTGTTTTTGTCCACATGGTTAGACACACGAGCGTGTGTCTAGGCCGTGTATGACACATGGTCTACCCTATGGGCGTGTAGTCCGACTGTGTGTCCCCCTGCACCCTATGTTGGCAAAACAGAATGCCCAGTAATAACCACATGGGCTGAGACACGACCATGTGTCTCAACTGTGTGGGTGACACGGCCATAACACATGGGCATGTGCCCAGGCTGTGTGAAATCTGCACTTGATTTCTAGGAATTCAATTCACCACATGGCCTAAGGACACGTGCGTAGGCCTTGGTCGTGTGACCTTATTGAGTTGATGACATTAGAAACAAAATGTCAAGGTTTTTACACATAGGTAGAGACACGGGTGTGTCATGGCCGTGTCAGGGACATAGGCCATGGACATGGGCAAGTGTCAGGGCGTGTGAAAACCCCTGTAGGTTCGAGTTGAAAAATAAATCCACATGGCTAGAGACATAGGTGTGTCCCTTGCCACACGGGCGTGTGCCCCTATTTTTAGTGAAATTTTCCAAAGCTTTTTAAAGATCTCAGTTCGGTCCCGAACCGTTTCCAAAGAGTGTTTTGGGCCTCATAGGTCCATATTAGGGACTTTAAGGCAATGTTTGAAAAGTTTTAAAATTGAACGAAATTTTATAACTCAGAAATGTATGTTGCATGTGTTTAAGATAGGTAACGCCTCGTACCCTAACCCCGTCATCAGATACGGGTAAGGGGTGTTACATATATCTCTGAGGATAAATGAATACATAAAATATGCAGGAGAAATCATCATAATCTATTCAATTACTACTGTTACACTCAGACATCTTTACAATTCAAATATCATTTCTCTGACTAATTCTGTCATCACTAATCCCGTATTATTCCATTCACTAACAAAAATCAATTCGTAAGAAATTCTAGCAAATACATACTTTAGACATCATACCTGAATGAGTCGATTAGCCAAGGTTAAATCTTTCTTTAACTGTGACATTGCGTAATTCGAATGATCTTTAGAATAACCTGGCATCTTTTTCAGAACTGTATTCACTTGCCAAACCATTCTTAACTCTGACCACATTATTAGTTATTCCGATACTAAACTATTTAGTCTCTTACTTGTGAGCTCATTCAACTTAAATCTCGTGAAATTTCATTATAAAATACCACATTGGTAAGGGGGTAAGTAAAGCCTCTAACTTGACTCTCATAAATACACACATATAACTTAGCATTCATCATCAACATAATATCTTCACAATCATATAATTCACTTCAATCTAATTAACATACATATTTATGTCACACGAACTTTCCGATTATCTTCATTCAAACAAGTGTACTTAAACATACATTCCATAAATTTTGAGTAAGTTTACTTATCGCATTCACTTTATCAAACAAGTTAGGCACATAACATCATATGAATGCCAAATAAACATGGATGAGCTTATCACAATATAAGCTTTCATTTCACTTCACCTTTCCCATTTTTCAAGAATAATTCCCATTGAACTATTGTTATTTCGATGGATACTCGGGTAGTATACTCAAGGTATGCATGTCAACAATCCGTCAATTCATATTCAAAAGTGCCCTTTTGGCACATATTCATAGAGCACACTCTCGAGCCACATATGATATAACAGGATTGCTAGTCCAGGCTAAATCCTTTCAGTAACGTATGCTCTAAAGGGCTTACTCTAGATTAACCGTCCGGGCTAAATCCATTTCATAACATATGCTCGAGAAGGCTTAATTCAGGATTACCCTTCCGGCCTAAATCCTTTTTACAACATTTAAAACATTTTATCTGTTTCATAAAATCACCATAATCCATCAAAATACAACGTTCAATCGAAACAATGACATTTTATCCATATTTCTCAACTTATGGTTATTTCATTTTGTACATCATCACACACATATCATGAACTCTTATTCATACCTTTCCAAGTTTTGACTCATCACAAACATATTTTCAAATATCTTACTATCAATTTCAGCATTTTCGAAAATAGCTCGGTTCGAAAGCATCTCTGCCTCAACAAAACAATTTCCTTAGAGTTGGGAGATATCACACTATCACAGGTAGCAATATGGCATGTATATCTAGACTCACATACACTACGTTAGCCCGAGAATTGACTAAACCATAGCTATGATATCACTAAATGTAACACCCCTTACCTGTATCCAACGCTGGAATAGGGCTCGAGGCATTATCGGACTTATAACACAAGCATTTACACAATTTTGAGTCATAAATTTGTGTCCAAATTAAAACAATTCATATTCAATCATAAAGTCCATTATACGAGCCTACGAGGCCCAAAGCATGCTTTAGTAGTGGGTCGGGCCTAAACCGAGAACTTTAGAATTTGTTTTACAAAACTTAGAAAAACTTTTATGTTACTGGGGTTCACGCCCGCGTCGTTTAAGGGACAGCCCGTGTGACCTTGAGACATGCCTGTGCTACAGGCTGTGTTCAAATTAGGGTGCTCTCTGACTTCTGCCACACGGTCGTGCCACAAGCCCGTGTGCTAGGCCGTGTAGCACACACGACTGAGACACATGCCCGTGTGCTCAATTCTGGACATTTAGTTTTTTAAAATTAAGGAGCAAGAGACACACGACCGCAACACATGCCCGTGGGGCAGACCGTGTGTCACACACGGCCTAGACACGCAGTCATGTGTCTACCCATGTGGACAAAATAAAGGCTATTTACCAAGCCACTTTCCACCATTGTTCACACATACACTATTTCAAGGCACAAACATAACATACTTATGCAACCACAACATCCACAATTATGACCAACACAATATCCACATCTACCATACTCACAACAATTATAAAGCCACAATTGACTACTTTCAAGATACCTAATTGTACACCACTTTATCATCTCATCAAAACCACATTGCCAAACATTTCACATTCATGTCATAAATCACATTTCTATCATTCACTAAATATGCCATGACCATATCACCAAAGACATTAGCACATATATATCTATACTTAGGCTTACAACCATGATAGCCCAAATAAACCAATCTACATGGCCAAATATCAAAACAAGCATTTGACAATCACAAGCCAACACATTGGCTACAATCACAATGGCACATTTAACAAAATGACTAAGTCCCTATACATGCCATAAACTCAAAATACTTGAATTCATAAATACCCAAAGTGATAGCTTGATAATGTGATAGGATCTCCGTCAATCTCCAATCTGAGCTAGCTCAATGACACTATAAAACATGGGAAAGGAAGGGGGTAAGCTATATAGCTTAGTAAGTTCATATGCAAATAATACAAAACATTATTCATACATTACATATAAATAACTTAACAAATATTAACATAAATGTCATATGACCATAAATTTCATTTAATATCAACAGAACACATATAAACATAAATGTCATTTAAGCTTCTTAAGCACAACTTACTCAATCACATTCTTACCAATTGTTCATCATATACCAAAATCCATTTTCTTTGAGTTTTTTGTACATACCTGTACCAACTCGTGACATAATCACGTACTTTCTCATCTTCAACATACCCGTTGAACATTTCATCAACATTTCCCGTTGAACCATTTGGAATACTAAAGATACTTGGGAATCTCGTACACACAGTACCGTTTGAAGGCCATATCCCAGATATGGTCTTACATAATATCGTATCGATGCCAATAGCCCAGCTATGGTCTTATATGAAGTCTCATATCGATGCCATATCCCAGATATGGTCTTACACGTAATCTCAATAACCCTAATGTTGTGACATTTGTATCCTATCTATTCCTAAGGTTCAACCGGGATTTACTCGCTTGTCGAAACTTTGTCAATTTCATCCAAAGAGTCAATCATATAATTCATGAAATAACAAAACATTATAAATATAATTATAACGTTACATTATTTACATACAAACTTACCTCGATACAAAAATAACGGAATTGGACCTAATCGTCAAACACTTTGGTTTTCCCCCGATCTAGACCCGAACTTCATTTTTCTTGATCTATAATACCAAATTCATCTCATTTAATCATCACATTATTCATTTTAGTCCAAAAGTCACATTATGGAAACATTACATTTTTACCACTAAACTTTTTGACATTTTACAATTTAGTCCTTAGGCTCGTAAAATAATTTTTATTCAATTTCTTCAAAACCCAAGCCTAGCCGAACCATTTTCATACTCATAACAGCCTACATGTCTTATTTATTCACATTTTTATTCATTTTTTAACTTTTACAAATAAGTCATTTTTGTCATTTTTACCGAAAATCACTTAACAAAAGTCATTTAACAAACAATAAACATGCATTTTCTCCATTTTTGTCCGCCAACTTAACCAATGGTCTAATTACCTTCCAAGGACCTGTAATTTAAAATCTCATAGCAATTGGACACCTTTAACATATAGAATTCAAGTTTTGCACTTTTTGCAATTTAGTCCTTTTAACTAAATTGAGTGCCCAATCATCAAATTTTTCGAACGAAATTTTCACAAAATCGTTCCATAAAGTTGTAGATCATAAAAATATAATAAAGATGAATTTTTCTTCGTCGAATTTGTGGTCCCGAAACCACTGTTCCGACTAGACACAAAATCGGGCTGTTACATAAAGTAAGCCATCTTTGAAAACCTATCAACAACAACAAAGATACTATCTCGACCCTTTTGGTTCATGGTAAACCAAGAATGAAATCCATGGATAAGTCTACCTTAGATTTTGCTTGTTTACAAGTAATACAATTAGAGCATACCTTTTCAATGTCCTTTTTCATGTGCAGCAAATAAAAATGTTCATGTAGAATATCTAGTGTCTTAGCGACACCAAAGTGTCCCATTAGGCCCCCACTATGTGCCTTTCGAATTAATAACTCTCTCATAGAACATTGTGGAACACATAACATGTTTAGGTGAAAAAGAAACCCATCTACAAGATAAAACTTGTTAAAGGCACCATTCCCACAATTAGAAAAACATTTGGAAAATCATTATCATTTAAGTATAAATCTTTTATATGTTCAAACCCTAAGACTTTAGCATTTAATGTAGTTATCAAAGAATATCTACGAGGTAAGGCATCAGCAACTATATTTTCTCTACTTCTGTTATACTTAATTGTATATGGAAATGTCTCTAAATACCAAGTGTAAGCTTCCTTGTGCTCATGTTTATCTTGTGGAATATATGCTTGTGTTATTATGAAAATGTGAACTGAAATGAGATGCTATATATGTGTTATATGTTCATCATTATTATTGTGAAAGAGTATATGTAAGCATGTCATACATGCTAAGTGACAGTGAAAATGTCGATGCAAATGTGTTGTGATAGTAAATGGAAATTGGTAAGTAATATGTGGTTAAATACGAATATTTTAGCCGTGTGATTCTTGAGACTATCGGATATAGGTGGCATGCCATAGGATTATGAGATACTCACTTATATGTTAGTTGATTTGGGAGTTGATGCCCTGGGACATGTTTGGAGAGATAAAAGAATGTGAGTTAAGCTCCATTCAATAGGACATTTTTGGTGTGTTGGAGAGTGTTAGCTTTATACTCCACTTTTGGAACGTGTTTGACTCTATGAGTCTATGTAGTGTGTTAAAGATCCGTGTATTTGATGAGTTGTGATAGTGCCCACTTTTATGTTTCATAGCTTAAGTGCCAAATTATCTATAAATATATTTGTGTGTATTGTGATATATGCATGAATATGTAAGTATTGACTCTGTAAATAAATTATTGAATATGCATGAGAAGTAAAATATGCGAACAAAGTTGAGGCTACTATAATTATGCTACTTATATGTTTCACTAATGCTTGATGAACTTTTTGTATGGTAGTTTTTCTAGGCATTCATTGAACTTGTTAAGCTCACCCACTCCCTTCTTAAACCATTGCAAATTAGTCGTGTGTAACGCCCCAAAATCTAGGTAATTATTTTTGTATGTTTGTAGCACAAAAATCTGCCTATCTTAGGGGTTAAGTGATTTGGGTGTGTTTGGGAGTGTCTGAGAAGTCCTGGGTTCAAGTCTGGGTATGTGCAAAATTTTTGTTTTTAGGGAATAAAACCATTTCCTATAGTTGGTAGGCTTTTAAATTATTGTGGGTAAAGCATGACATAAAAAGCCTACTGGTCTATGGGGGTAAGTGGCGTGTTACCTATGCTAGTGGACTGAGGTTCGAATCTTGGTGGAGGCAAAGGAGTATTTATTTTGCTGATGTGTTGTGAGGGGAGTTGGAGTTTGACTGAAACACTGAAGTGGTTGAGGTGAATTCAAATTGAGTGGTTGAGGGGAGGTGTGATCAGGTGGAGAGACTTGAGGAGGGATTCTAGGAGAAAATCAAGGGAAGTGAGGGAAGAGGGAGTGTTGTGCCGAATTAGGACTCTGAGGCACTCAAGAATTCAGCTATAGGGGTGTTTCTCATTTTTGGTTCTTCTTTGTATATGCCTTTTCCCTCTGCCGAAACCTCTTTTCCCCTAAACCGTTTCCCTTTTCTCTCCCTCTCTGCCACCACACTCTCTTAATCTTCTCTGCCGATTTGGTCTGCTCCTCCTAACACCCTGTTTTTGTTGGCCGAATATACCTTTTCTTTTCTTCTCATCTCCTCTTCTCTCATTTTCCTGCTGTTGGCCGAATACACCCTCTTTCTTTCCCTGCCTCTTCTTCATTTCTTTTCCAAATAATTACGACGTTTGCTGTTGTTTCTTCCTTACTGATTCTCCCTTCTTCTACCCTTATTGTGCCGACATTTTCTTTGCTCTCTACCTATTTAGTGTTCCATTTCTATTCTTCGATTTTGTACTTTCGGTAAGTTGGTATTCGTTTTGGCTTAACTCGTTCTTATAGATAATTGTTAATAAGGGGTTTCGACTGGATTGCAGGTAATAACCCCAAGATCTAGTGCTCATCGTTTTTCCAGTGAGTGATGTGCTTAGGGATTTGGTTGTTCAATCAAGGTAAGTGGCTGACGATCAAGTGGATATGTATATTGAATAGGTCCGTTTTAAATTCAATTGATATGTGATCAACCAAGTGTTACGGGTGAACATAGATTCTGGCGTGATCGAGGATTATCTGCGCATCTTTCGTAACCAGGTGTGTAAACACTGCCCAAATTGTACACCGGCAAAAGCCGAAAAATATGGCAATTGACGCCACACGAGTGTGCGCTTGCTCGTTCGGTAATCCGAACGCACAAAACATAGGCATTACACTGTTGAGGCCACCATGATCGATTTCGTGGTCTTAGGCCGTTTTGGGCCACATTGGGCCGAAATAGGCCGTGTGGGCCCGACAAGCTTGTGGGCCCCACGCAGGTAAACCACACGAATGTGTGGAGAAAATTGGGCCAAACTGTGTAATTTTCATGACCGAGACCAATTCTGGGCTATGTGGGCCACATGGGCCTGCATTATGGGCATTGGGCCCATTTTCACTGTTGATTATTAAGGTTGCACGGGTCACCCGAGACGACTGTGAACCTACTAATGGATCGGTAAGTATACCTAGACCCTCAAACTGATATAAAATTATTGTTATGCCCCTATGTTATAAAATGATTGTATGTTTTATGTTATGTATGACTGTATATGAGCATGCCACGATATATATGTTGCATACATGTATGATATGTTGCATGGGATGGGATTATTATGATTGGAGGAAGTGTATTGTATTGGCAGCTCTGCTACAAATACTATTTAGTGCTGCAACCAGTGCTAATTTTGGAGTGTAAGGATGGGTGGTTGATTTTATCCCCACATGGAGTGTTCAAGTGACGGGCGAAGTGGAGTGTAGAAAGGTGGTTGGGTAGGATTTACGATTGCTTATGCGAAGCTATTGGTCATCCACCGAATTGAGCTAAGGCCCCACCGATCATCGAAGCGTAATGGGCTAAGGCCCAATCAACTGAATATTGTTATTGATTAAGGTGAGGCCAGCATCGCACTTGCATGATTGGTTATTTCCTTATATGGGGTTACACACTAAGTTTTCGTAAACTTACCCCTCTTTTCAAAACACCACGTTTTCATAAAATATTGTAAAAGCTTTCGCATCAAACATCGTTTTAAATATGATAACAAATTAATATGATCGACAAACTGCTAAGAACAACTTGAGTTTTCAATGAACAAGATACCCTTAAATTTCTGTTATGATTATAAACGAGTTTTATATAGAACGGGCTTTCCAATGAAATGATGTTTTCAAAAAACACTTCAGTGTGATATTGCCAGATTCGACCGTAATGTCTAGGCTGGGTTTAGGGTGTTACATCATGTGTCCGTGTAAGTGGTGTGGTTTTTGAAAGGTGATGTAACACCCCGAATTTAGGCCTAGAAGAACTGGGCCTATTGGGCTTTAGGCTTTGGATTTTAGAAATTTTTTTAAGTGAGCGAGAAAAATGACAATTGGCATGTGGGCTTTGAGGATTAATGAATTTGGAGTGTCTAGGGGTGTTGGAGATGTCCTGGGATCAAGTAAGGGTAAAGGAAAAATTTTGGTTTTAGCCTTAGGGAATAGTGACTTCAGTTAGTAGGCCTTTTTAATAAATGAAGAAGAAATAGGACACCAATGGGCTTGTGGTTTAGTGGTAAGTGGCGTCACTTGGGAGCTATAAAGTGGCGTGTTGTAAGCTAAAGAGGTCCAAGATTCTAGGCTTAGGAGTGGTATTTTATGGTGTGTTTATTTTACTGTATGGACGGTCAGAGTTGTGTTGGTTTTGAACCCTTGCCGTGGAGAGTTTGAAGTAACAGGCGTGTTGGATATGGAGGAAATTTCAGATAAGATTAAGGTGCTATCAGGGAGAAAAGTTAGGAGATGAGGAGAGGGAGGAGTTGGTGCCGAATGGGACTATAGAGGGAAGGTAGGAGGTGCCGAATTCATTGAAGGGTTCCTTGGGTTCTGTTATTTCTTCCTTTTCTCCCCTTCAGCCGAATTCTTTCATTTGCCGAAAAGAAAACCCATCATTCTTTTTTACGAAATTCCTATTAGAGTTGTGTTCTTCTTCTTTCTCTGAAAGCTAAATTCCCCTATAGCCAAATTCTTTTCTTTGCTGAATTACCATCATCCTTCCTTGCCGAAATCCTTATTAGTGCCGAATCTTTGTTGTTTTTCTTTATCACAAATCAGTTGGTAGCTACTCTTAGTCAAGGTTAAAAGCTGAATCTCGTTCGGTAGTTATCTAGACCGTAGGATCTAAAGTTGGATTCGGTAAGTATTCTGTTAACTCCCCTTAGTATGTTTTGTTAAAAGCCGAAGGGTGATCTAATTTATCATTATCGGTGATCATGTATTAACAAGGGTAAGGATCGGAGATCGCAAGCGTGATAGGATCATTAGCAAAAGGGTAAGGATACTCAACTCGATTATGGTTGAAGTGAATGGCTAAATGTGTGGATGACTTGTGTGGATTACGAGTCACCCGAATTTTGATGGTGTATGTGTGAGTGCAGATCTAGGGAACACTTGTGATTAGTAGTGAAGGAAGGGCCATTAGAACCTGTGGCACACGGTAAGGTTACGGTAAGGTTTCGGCTTTTGAATAAATATTTTGATTAAGTATGAGTGGTTGATTGAAGGTTGGTTGGTTGTAGGATCAAGGCTAAGGATAGAATAGCACGTCGCGGTATCTAGGTGTGTACAAACACTATTCACACACGAAATCAGCAATATCAAAAAGCCGAAAAGCTGAAAGTGGCTAAATGGTCCTGATAGGCCCTGAGGCTAAGTCTGATGAAATGGATTAATTTGATTATGTGATTGGGTCAGGCATGCATGTTACATGATCTGGATTTGTTTTGGGCCTAATGGGTCATATGACTGAGATTTGGGCCTAGTGGGCCATAAGAATGTGATCTGGCCATTATGGGTTTTATGAACGTGAAATGGGTTGATGGGCTTTACGGGGACGTAGACTAGTATGCTAGGGTTTTATGGACTTTAGGCTTAGTACTGAATAACTCTTAAACCGCATAAGACTTTCTAATAATTAAACATGTCTATGGACAAGTCGCTAGGTTAGAGTGTGGTAACGGGCATATGCATGTCTATGATTGTATCTAGGGAGAGCTTGGTACTTAAGCGGCCCTAGCGGCCCACCTTCTCTTCTCTGGAATCCTACCTGGTGCATAGTGTGTGTTCACTTTAGCCACAAGGACTTGTTAATGGGCCAAAGTTCATAACTAAAACCCAAGATGGACTAAATACCCTAGATTTGTAAAATTACTAAAATACCCCTGATTTGAAAATAACCAAAATACCCTTTGTTTGAAAAATCACTAAGATAGCCCCGAATTGTGAAATTACCAGGATACCCTTAATTTGTAGAATTACCAAAACATCCCTGATTTACAAAATTTCCAAAGTACCTTTGATTTGCAAAATTACCTAGATACCCCTGTAGAGTAGATTTACGAAAATACCCTTGGATTGTGAAATGATAAAAATACCCCTATGTGATGAGTATAAGTTTATGGATGTTACTTATGTGTTTGATGTGTTCATATGATATTATGCTTAGGATGCATATGGGTGGGAATTATGGTCGGAGGAAGATTTGAGGATCGCATAGTCGCTTGACGACCGTGGATCCACCAGTGGCTTTAAGCCCACTATATGATTAGTAGCTTTTCGGCAACGTTAGATAGTGTCGCTGTGAGTGCTACCTTTGGTGTGTAGAGGATGGGTGGGTCGATTTAGAAATCTCCACAGGTGTGTAGGGTTGGAAGGGAAATGGTGTGTGCAGCGGATGGATTTTTGGGAGGGTTTTGTATTATCTTGTCTTGCATATGATATGATATGATATGAGGTCACCGTGGGCTAAGGCCCCAGACCACCGATTTCGATAGGGCTTAGGCCCAATGTGAATATTTGTATGTTGATTTGATTGCCAAGGGTTGTACACACTGAGTTTCGAAACTCAAACCCTTTATTTAATGTTTCTGTAATCCTCGAGAAACTACTCGACGTGGGAGAGGACTCGGAGATGGCCACACTACAAGATGTTTAAATTTTTACTTTTATTTATTTGTTTCAAAGGACATGGTTTTGGTTGCTTTACTTTCGTTGGATATAATAAGGCCTTGTACTTTGATTTGATTTTAAATTTTGGGTTTTGATGTTTTAACTATTTACTTAATGATTAAACTTAAGTAAATTTCTTATGCTTAAACTTGTTTTCCAAAATACTTAAAGCTATTAAATGGGCTTTTATCATTACTTAACAAGACTCATGGGTTTTGGGCTTTTGGGCCCTAAAATTTAACTTAGCAAAATCATTTTGAATTCTGCCTGTGATGTGACATTCCTGGATTCGGCCATAACATTTGGGCCGGGTCTGGGGGTGTTACAGGTGATCCAAGCAAGCTCGTTTCCATTTTTCCGTAGGTGTTATTGTTAATTGTTTATGTTTTGGGAATAAGGCAATGTGGTAGACTTTTATTGGTATTTGTCATGAAGATTTTGGATGCTTCCATAGACTATTCATTCTTAGGATTATGAGATTTGTTTCGTATCATGTTGATTAGTACTTGGACCTAATTTTGGTGTTTGAAACCATTATTATGGATGATTTGATGTTTATTCGATATAGTAATGGATGCATGTTGAATATGTTTTGTGTTGGAATGGTCGATAGGCTTATATGTGTTGTATTTTTTAGGTTTGGAGTAGAGGTATAAATATTCGTGTGTTAAAAATGATACCTCTGTGATTTTGAAATGTGCAGGAAGTTAGAATCATAATATGGTATCGATACCATATCACGAGTATCGATACTCGGAGTAATTTTTATTGATATTTTTGAAAAGTACCGATATTTTTTTGAGTGTTGATTTTAGCTGAGAAATAGAATGTTGATTTGGTACTAATTTTTCATACGGTATTGATACCGTGTAAAAAAAATATCAATATCCATGTTCAAGCATCAATACCTACGTACTTGTTTTAGAAATTTTGCTAAATAGACCCTATGCATGTTAATTATTATTGTAAGACCATTGGATGTATGTTTAGCATGAGCTAATGATTAAAGAGTATGATTGACTTAAAATCTGTACGAATGTTAAAATGGAAGACGTACCCTTAATAATGAGTTCATTTGTCTGTGTGTGACATGAGACGGTGGTGTGGTATCCTAATATTTGGGCTCGGTGACCGGTCGAGTATAGGGTGTTATAGTTCGGGGTTTTGAGACAAATGACTCAGTCGGAGCCATTAGAGGTCGCCCCCTACGGCCCCCTACCACGAGTTATCATTCCACGGGTATTCATTTCGACGTTTTATGAAATCTACAATTTAAAAGAATATCTTTAGTATTTTGTTTAATCTTTTAGCGTACTCTTAATCAAAGTTCTTTCATTTAAAATTTTATGCAATAGTTTCTAGTGTTTTTTTCTAGAATTTCAATACTATTCTTATGGGCATGACATTTAACCTTTAGACTTCGTTGTTTCCTGAAAAAGAATTGTTTTTTTCAAAATACTCTTGCTGTTTTTGCCAAAATTTCAATTTTTTTATGGATGCATGCATGAAGACTCATTTTTGAAATGAATAAAAATTCACTCTGAGGTTTTGGGCCTTGACTTTGATACCACTAAATGTAACCTCTCAAATCTGGACTAGACGTTATGGCTGAATCGTGGAGATCACATTGGTCACCTATGCGAAAATGCTAGACTATCGTTCATTGAAAACCTTAAGTTCCCCCTCTTTCAGATCGTTTATTGAAAACCTTAACTTCCCCCTCTTTCAGGAAAAATCATACTTTACCTTTGTTAATTTTGGAAAAATGTTCATTAATTAAATCAACCGTTCTCAGGTCATGTTATTAGCAATAGCATGGTTTTAGAAAACATTTAACCCATTGTTCTTATCGAAACTTTGTTATCTTTTATTGCAGTATAAAACTCGATATTTAACAAATTAATTGTTTAAGCCAAGTATCAATGTTTTGTCTAGTTTCGAATATTTCTATAAAAACTAAATCTATATGACAAGTATACATGCATGGAAATCCCAAAGTAAAAAAAAAAAAAAACCCATCCACAGTTCAAATAACTTTATTGTAACAGTCCGATTTTGAGGCTAGTCAGAATGGTGGTCTCGGGACCACTAATCCGAGGTTAAGGAATGTAACATCCTAGATTAGGGGTTATGCGTTTGTGCATAATTCATGAGTTAGTAGGTTTTGGCAGTGTTGGAAGTGCATTAAGGGTTTTTAGAATTTTAGGATGGAAGAAGAAAGCTTTGGAAAATTATTGGTTTTTAAGTAAAAAGAGGAGCTAGGTAAATGAGGCTTTAAAAGAAACTCTGTGTGAAGCATGACACAAGGAACCATGTGGTAAAATGGCATGTTTTATGAATTATGAATGTGTTATGTGAATTCTAGAAATAAGGAAATGTATGGAAATATATGGAAATGTATGGAAGTGTATGGAAATGTGTGGAAATGTGTGGAAATGTATGGAAATGTAAGGCAATGTAGGGAAATGTAAGAAAATGTAAGGAAATATAAGGAAATGTATGGAAATGTATGGAAATGTAAGGAAATGTAAGGAAATGTAAGGAAATGTGAGGAAATGTATGGAAATGTAAGGAAATGTCTTGTCTTGGAAATGTAGGGAAATGTCCTGAAAATGTAAAGGAATAAAGAGGAAAGTGAACATTTATGGAAACTAGGAAATGTAAGGAAATGATTCAAAAATGGAAAGTGAACATTTGGAAACTTGAAATGTAAGAAAATGGCAAGTTTACAGAGCCGATCGAAAATTTTAGGAAACTTAGAAATGATGCAGAAATGTCAAATTTTAAGGTTCAAAATAGGAAATAAAGGCAAGAGGGCCTTAAAAGAAAAAGTTGGAAAAATTGGCACACAAACAGGCTTGGAAAAGTGGCCTGAAGATGTCACTTAGGGCCTATGGAAATGGCGCCATGTGCAAGAGGAATGGGCCTGAGTTCGAGTCACTTGGGAAGCAAATAAATGAAGTTTTAAATTTGCTCCCCAGGCTATGAGGTGGACGGCACATGCTTCTAGAAAGGAGGTGTTTTATTTTCATAAACATTCGATTAAAAAGGTGATAAATAAGGGATTTTTAATTTGGATTATTTGGAAGAGATCATAAGGATTTTTCTCTAGTTTATTTTAACTAAAATAGATGATGAAAGAGGAGTGGTGGCCAAGTAAGGGACTCTCCTAGGCTGATATTTTCGGCTATAAAAGGAGGACAGGAGGGCTACTCATCAATTTTTGCTTCCTCCTCATCTCTGCCGAAATTTTTAGGGCTCTTTTCTCTTTTCTTTTGTCTAGCCGAATTCTCTAGCCTCATCTTTCTTTTTCTTTTCTTCTTCTTCTTCCTTTTCAAAACCAAATCCAACCTAGCTGAAGTCTCGCCAAAGCAGATCTACGAAGTGGTGTCGAGGATAGATCCGTCGAATTCAACACTTAAGGTAAGAATCTTGTGGTTATTGATTTATTCTCTTCTTTAAAGCCGAAAAATAAGGATTAATGTTATTATTATTATGGCGAAACTATAAGGAGTATTTGGGATTTCTAGTGCTATCGACTACAAGGAGAGATCATCAGGGATTCAAGAATCTAAGGTAAGATATACACATATTTGGTCAAAAGTTATGGAATATATGTGAGATTAAAATTAACATATAATTATAGGGATTTGACGGACATACAAGGCAAGGAATCCTTTTTGATTTGGAAATTTTAAGGTAAGTAATACAAATCCTAGTTGTATTTGGAAAAGTGGCCGAATGGTCTTTTAAAGTGATTAACTTATGTAGGATTTGAGATCTAAATCGGTAGATCGTTCTTCGGGATTTCAAGGAACCTATTAAGCAAATCAGGTGTGTACTCACACTAACTTTCAATATATATATTATGGCAATAACTGTTTTAATATATGAATGTGTATAAGAATGAGAATGTGGCTAAGTACCACAAATGTGGCAAAAAGTACCAGTGCACGTATTCCTACTTTTGATAGGATTATGAATGTGTTATAATCTGAAAAGTGACATGAATGTGAATTTAAGTATGATATGAATGATATGTAATAATTGGGGCATTTGGGATATATATGTGAAGGGAGAAAGTGAAGGTGATTACTACGGTCTCACCAACTTGAAGGTCTTGACGGTCTCACCAACGAAATATGATGGCTACGGTCCCATTAATTGAATATGGTAAACCGGTTACATTATTCGAATATAGTGTCTAAAGACACAACGTAAGAGAGGCGATGAGCACGCGTCGATCGCAACGATCGCCGCCGATGGTGTGTAGCGGATGGAGGGTCGACTTAGTAGTCCCCACGGTGTACAGGTTGGTACGGGTGGTGTGTAGCGGATGGAGGGTCGACTTAGTAGTCCCCACGGTGTACAGGTTGGTGCGGGTGGTGTGTAGCGGATGGACAAATAGGCTTGGGTTTGGGTTGCATCATCCTTTATTTTGTATGAACATGAAATTGATATGACTTGTATGCGATTTGTTGAAAATTAGTACTGTGTACACATTGAGTCTGTGGACTCACCCCGTTGGGGAATTATTTTTCAGGTGATGAGCAGTAATGGACCGGGTCGGCAGGAGCTAAAGGTAGCCATGCATCACATGAAGGATTTAATTAGAAAGTGGACTTTATTAAATTTTAGTACTTTAAATTTTATTTTGGGTTTGAATGATGTAATAAGGCCATAAGGCCCAGTTGAATTTTCTTTATTTACATTTATTTTTATTTGATTATGATACAATTTATTTTTGATTAAAGTTAAGTAAATTTATTTCTTTTAAAATAATAAACCCTAAAATTATTTTGTCACCTTATTTAAGTTGGATTTTCAAAATTTATTAAATGGGTTCCAATTTAAGCCCAACCCAAAACAATGTTTTCTAAAATTTACAATTTTTCTCTAAGTAACCAAGAATTTGAAAACCAGTTTACTTAAGGAACATACAGATCCAGTTCGAGGCTCGTGGGTAGGGTGTGGGGTGTTTGACTTAATATCGAGCCAGTTTTACACTCTCGGCCTGTGGGCTAAGGCCCAAAACATTTTTAATTCGAGCCCAAATGATTTTCTGTGAAAATAAGCGGAGTTTACGGCATGGCACCTAGTCTCAGAGCCATGATCCACTAGGTAAGTACCCTAACTTTATGAGTGATTACGTGATTTATGAGCTGTATAAGGGTAGAAAAGGCATGGGGCGTAGAATAGAATGATAGGAATTTGAACCCAGGGCTAGATTACTCAAACACAGAACCCATAAGACTTAATGAACTTAACAAACCTATGGCTAAGTCACGAGAGATAGGGTGTGGTAACCTGTGACGCATGTCTAGGATTGGATCCGGAAGAGCACGGTATTTAAGCGGTCCTAGTGACTCACCTCTCTTCTTGAGAATCCTACCAGTGCGTAGCTTCGGTTCACCCTAACTCGAGAGGCTCGATGGTGTGGCAACCTGCATGCGCATGTCTAGGAATGGTTTCGATGGGAGCTTGGTATTTAAGCGATCCGTGTGACTCACCTCCTCTCCACTCGAATCCTGCCTGGTGCGTAGTTTTGGATCACCCTAACCAAAGGGGGCTCGGTCATAGGCTAAACATAATGACTAAAACCCGAAAGGGAACTAGCCATGTTTTTTTAAAAAAAAAAAGAACAAAACAACAAACCCTAGATTTCAAAACTCTTTACTAAATTTTCGAAAACCATCTTTACAATTTTTTCTGAAAAATTTCTAATTTGTGAAAATTACAAAAATGCCCTTGGTGGTAAAATTACCAAAATGCCCTAGATCCACAAAATGTCAAACTTTTCAATGGTTTTGTCAAAACTCCATTATTTTATAATGTTCATAAACCCTAATGTGCAAACCATCAAAAATACCCTAATTTTGGAAAATTACAAAATTGCCCCTAACTTGCAAAATTACCAAAATGACCCTGATTTCCAAATTTTTGCAACATCACCATTTGAAAGGTTAAACTCTCAAAAAGAACCCACAAAATTTTACAACTTTTGAAATATCCCTGATTTGTTAGTTTTTCCAAATATACCCCAGTTTGTGAAAAATTACCAAAATACCCCTAAGGTCAAAAATTACCGAAATACCCCCGGATTTCAAAATTTTTCCAAATTACCCCAAAACTTTGAAGTTTTCAAAATGCTTTTTGACAAAAGCACCAAGGAACATTTTCCCTGGAAAAAATTATGAAAATACCCCTGTAGGACAAAATTACGAAAATACCCCTGGGTAGTGGAAAAAACAACAACAATGAAAACTACAACATTTCTCTGAATGAACGAAAGTTCATAATTGATTGTTAGATGTATGAATGAATGAAAAGACTGAGTGCATGTATGAATACGAAAGAACCACTCTTAAATACTTTTTCATAAAAGCGTTTCACTAAGTTAATCGAGTGAAACAAAAGTTTTAATGCATAAAACTCGTTAACGAATAAATCGCGACGTTAGAAATAAGTTCTAGGGGCGCGAACTTAGAGATTGTGCCTAGAAAGTATGATGGTTCTATTAAGATCAGTCTTGTGAGCGTAAGCATAGTGCGGTGAGAAGGATGAATACGATTTGTTAGTAAGTAATTTCGAGGACGAAATTATTTTTAAGGAGGGTAGAAGCTGTAACATCCTAGATTAGGGGTTATGCGTTTGTGCATAATTCATGAGTTAGTAGGTTTTTGGCGGTGTTGGAAGTGTATTAAGGGTTTTTACAATTTTAGGATGGAAGAAGAAAGCTTTGGAAAATTATTGGTTTTAAGTAAAAAGAGGAGCTAGGTAAATGAGGCTTTAAAAGAAACTCAGTGTGAAGCATGACACAAGGAACCATGTGGTAAAATGGCATGTTTTATGAATTATGAATGTGTTATGTGAATTCTAGAAATAAGGAAATGTATGGAAATATATGGAAATGTATGGAAGTGTATGGAAATGTGGAAATGTATGGAAATGTAAGGCAATGTAGGAAATGTAAGAAAATGTAAGGAAATATAAGAAATGTATGGAAATGTATGGAAATGTAAGGAAATGTAAGGAAATGTGAGGAAATGTATGGAAATGTAAGGAAATGTCTTGTCTTGGAAATGTAGGGAAATGTCCTGAAAATGTAAAGGAATAAAGAGGAAAGTGAACATTTATGGAAACTAGGAAATGTAAGGAAATGATTCAAAATGGAAAGTGAACATTTCGGAAACTTGGAAATGTAAGAAAATGGCAAGTTTCAGAGCCGATCGAAAATTTTAGGAAACTTAGAAATGATGCAGAAATGTCAAATTTTAAGGTTCAAAATAGGAAATAAAGGCAAGAGGGCCTTAAAAGAAAAAGTTGGAGAAATTGGCACACAAACAGGCTTGGAAAAGTGGCCTGAAGATGTCACTTAGGGCCTATGGAAATGGCGCCATGTGCAAGAGGAATGGGCCTGAGTTCGAGTCACTTGGGAAGCAAATAAATGAAGTTTTAAATTTGCTCCCCAGGCTATGAGGTGGACGGCACATGCTTCTAGAAAGGAGGTGTTTTATTTTCATAAATATTCGATTAAAAAGGTGATAAATAAGGGATTTTTAATTTGGATTATTTGGAAGAGATCATAAGGATTTTTCTCTAGTTTATTTTAACTAAAATAGATGATGAAAGAGGAGTGGTGGCCAAGTAAGAGGACTCTCCTAGGCCGATATTTTCGGCTATAAAAGGAGGACAGGAGGGCTACTCATCAATTTTTGCTTCCTCCTCATCTCTGCTTAGAAATTTTTAGGGCTCTTTTCTCTTTTCTTTTGTCTAGCCAGAATTCTCTAGCCTCATCTTTCTTTTCTTTTCTTCTTCTTCTTCCTTTTCAAAACCAAATCCAACCTAGTTTGAAATTGCGCCAAAGCCAGAATCTACGAAGTGGTGTCGGGATAGATCTGTCGAATTCAACACTTAAGGTAAGAATCTTGTGGTTATTGATTTATTCTCTTCTCTAAGCCGAAAAATAGGGATTAATGTTATTATTATTGTGGTCGAAACTATAAGGAGTATTTCGGGATTTCTAGTGCTATCGACTACAAGGGAGAGATCATCAGGGATTCAAGAATCTAAGGTAAGATATACACATATTTGGTCAAAAGTTATGGAATATATGTGAGATTAAAATTAACATATAATTATAGGGATTTCGATGGACATACAAGGCAAGGAATCCTTTTTGATTTGGAAATTTTAAGGTAAGTAATACAAATCCTAGTTGTATTTGGAAAAGTGGCCGAATGGTCTTTTAAAGTGATTAACTTATGTAGGATTTGAGATCTAAATCGGTAGATCGTTCTTCGGGATTTCAAGGAACCTATTAAGCAAATCAGGTGTGTACTCACACTAACTTTCAATATATATATTATGGCAATAAATCTGTTTTAATATATGAATGTGTATAAGAATGAGAATGTGGCTAAGTACCACAAATGTGGCAAAAGTACCAGTGCACGTATTCCTACTTTTGATAGGATTATGAATGTGTTATAATCTGAAAAGTGACATGAATGTGAATTTAAGTATGATATGAATGATATGTAATAATTGGGGCATTTGGGATATATATGTGAAGGGAGAAAGTGAAGGTGATTACTACGGTCTCACCAACGAAGGTCTTGACTTGGTCTCTCACCAACGAAATATGATGGCTACGGTCCCATTAATTGAATATGGTAACCGGTTACATTATTCGAATATAGTGTCTAAAGACACAACGTAAGTGGGCGATGAGCACGTCATCGCAACGATCGCGCCGATGGTGTGTAGCGGATGGAGGGTCGACTTAGTAGTCCCCACGGTGTCTGAGGTTGGTACGGGTGGTGTGTAGCGGATGGACAAATAGGCTTGGGTTTGGGTTGCATCATCCTTTATTTTGTATGAACATGAAATTGATATGACTTGTATGCACGATTTGTTGAAAATTAGTCATCAGGTACACATTGAGTCTCGTGGACTCACCCCGTTGGGGAATTATTTTTCGTGTGATGAGCGAGTAATGGACCGGTCGGCGAGGAGCTAAAGGTAGCCATGCATCACATGAAGGATTTAATTAGAAAGTGGACTTTATTAAATTTTAGTACTTTAAATTTTATTTTGGGTTTGAATGATGTAATAAGGCCATAAGGCCCAGTTGAATTTTCTTTATTTACATTTATTTTTATTTGATTATGATACAATTTATTTTTGATTAAAGTTAAGTAAATTTATTTCTTTTAAAATAATAAACCCTAAAATTATTTTGTCACCTTATTTAAGTTGGATTTTCAAAATTTATTAAATGGGTTCCAATTTAAGCCCAACCCAAAACAATGTTTTCTAAAATTTACAATTTTTCTCTAAGTAACCAAGAATTTGAAAACCAGTTTACTTAAGGAACATACGAGATCCGGTTCGGGCTCGTGGGTAGGGTGTGGGAGTGTTTCAAACAATATCGAGCCAGTTTTACACTCTACTGTGGGCTAAGGCCCAAAACATTTTTAATTCGAGCCCAAATGATTTTCTGTGAAAATAAGCGAGGTTTCGGCATGGCTTTGAGTCTCCGACCATGATCCACTAGGTAAGTACCTAACTTTATGAGTGATTACGTGATTTATGAAGCGTATAAGGGTAGAAAAGGCATGGAGCGTAGAATAGAATGATAGGAATTTGAACCCTAGGGCTAGATTACTCAAACACAGAACCCATAAGACTTAATGAACTTAACAAACCTATGGCTAAGTCTTTGAGATAGGGTGTGGTAACCCCTGACGCATGTCTAGGATTGGATCGGAAGAGCTTCGGTATTTAAGCGATCCCTAGTGACTCACCTCCTCTTCGCGAGAATCCTACACAGTGCGTAGCCGGTTCACCCTAACTCGGAGGGCTCGGTGGTGTGGCAACCTCTGTGCGCATGTCTAGGAATGGTTTCGATGGGAGCTTGGTATTTAAGCGATCAGTGTGACTCACCTCCTCTCCACTCGAATCTGCACAGTGCGTAGTTTTGGATCACCCTAACCAAAGGGGCTCGATCATAAAGCTAAACATAATGACTAAAACCCGAAAGGGAACTAGCCATGTTTTTAAAAAAAAAAAAAGAACAAAACAACAAACCCTAGATTTCAAAACTCTTTACTAAATTTTCGAAAACCATCTTTACAATTTTTTCTGAAAAATTTCTAATTTGTGAAAATTACAAAAATGCCCTTGGTGGTAAAATTACCAAAATGCCCTAGATCCACAAAATGTCAAACTTTTCAATGGTTTTGTCAAAACTCCATTATTTTATAATGTTCATAAACCCTAATGTGCAAACCATCAAAAATACCCTGATTTTGGAAAATTACAAAATTGCCCCTAACTTGCAAAATTACCAAAATGACCCTGATTTCCAAATTTTTGCAACATCACCATTTGAAAGGTTAAACTCTCAAAAAGAACCCACAAAATTTTACAACTTTTGAAATATCCCTGATTTGTTAGTTTTTCCAAATATACCCCAGTTTGTGAAAAATTACCAAAATACCCCTAAGGTCGAAAATTACCGAAATACCCCCGGATTTCAAAATTTTTCCAAATTACCCCAAAACTTTGAAGTTTTCAAAATGCTTTTTGACAAAAGCACCAAGGAACATTTTCCCTGGAAAAAATTATGAAAATACCCCTGTAGGACAAAATTACGAAAATACCCCTGGGTAGTGGAAAAAACAATAACAATGAAAACTACAACATTTCGAATGAATGAGCGAAAGTTCATAATTGATTGTTAGATGTATGAATGAATGAAAAGACTGAGTGCATGTATGAATACGAAAGAACCACTCTTAAATACTTTTTCATAAAACTGTTCACGGTTAATCAGTGAAACAAAAGTTTTAATGCATAAAACTCGTTAACCAGAATAAATCGCGACGTTAGAAATAAGTTCTAGGGGACGCGAACTTAGAGATTGTGCCTAGAAAGTATGATGGTTCTATTAAGATCAGAGTGCGCAGCGTAAGCATAGTGCGGTGAGAAGGATGGTACGACTGTTAGTAAGTAATTTCGAGGACGAAATTATTTTTAAGGAGGGTAGAACTGTAACATCCTAGATTAGGGGTTATGCGTTTGTGCATAATTCATGAGTTAGTAGGTTTTGGCAGTGTTGGAAGTGTATTAAGGGTTTTTACAATTTTAGGATGGAAGAAGAAAGCTTTGGAAAATTATTGGTTTTTAAGTAAAAAGAGGAGCTAGGTAAATGAGGCTTTAAAAGAAACTCCGTGTGAAGCATGACACAAGGAACCATGTGGTAAAATGGCATGTTTTATGAATTATGAATGTGTTATGTGAATTCTAGAAATAAGGAAATGTATGGAAATATATGGAAATGTATGGAAGTGTATGGAAATGTGTGGAAATGTATGGAAATGTAAGGCAATGTAGGGAAATGTAAGAAAATGTAAGGAAATATAAGGAAATGTATGGAAATGTATGGAAATGTAAGGAAATGTAAGGAAATGTGAGGAAATGTATGGAAATGTAAGGAAATGTCTTGTCTTGGAAATGTAGGGAAATGTCCTGAAAATGTAAAGGAATAAAGAGGAAAGTGAACATTTATGGAAACTAGGAAATGTAAGGAAATGATTCAAAAATGGAAAGTGAACATTTCTGGAAACTTGGAAATGTAAGAAAATGGCAAGTTTACAGAGCCGATCGAAAATTTTAGGAAACTTAGAAATGATGCAGAAATGTCAAATTTTAAGGTTCAAAATAGGAAATAAAGGCAAGAGGGCCTTAAAAGAAAAAGTTGGAGAAATTGGCACACAAACAGGCTTGGAAAAGTGGCCTGAAGATGTCACTTAGGGCCTATGGAAATGGTGCCATGTGCAAGAGGAATGGGCTGAGTTGAGTCACTTGGGAAGCAAATAAATGAAGTTTTAAATTTGCTCCCCAGGCTATGAGGTGGACGGCACATGCTTCTAGAAAGGAGGTGTTTTATTTTCATAAATATTCGATTAAAAAGGTGATAAATAAGGGATTTTTAATTTGGATTATTTGGAAGAGATCATAAGGATTTTCTCTAGTTTATTTTAACTAAAATAGATGATGAAAGAGGAGTGGTGGCCAAGTAAGAGGACTCTCTAGGCTGATATTTTCGGCTATAAAAGGAGGACGGGGAGGGCTACTCATCAATTTTTGCTTCCTCCTCATCTCTGCAGAAATTTTTAGGGCTCTTTTCTCTTTTCTTTTGTCTAGCCGAATTCTCTAGCCTCATCTTTCTTTTTCTTTTTCTTCTTCTTCTTCCTTTTCAAAACCAAATCCAACCTAGTGAAATTGCACAAAGCCGAATCTCTGAAGTGGTGTCGAGGATAGATCCGTCGAATTCAACACTTAAGGTAAGAATCTTGTGGTTATTGATTTATTCTCTTCTTTAAGCCGAAAAATAGGGATTAATGTTATTATTATTGTGGCGAAACTATAAGGAGTATTTGGGATTTCTAGTGCTATCGACTACAAGGGAGAGATCATCAAGGATTCAAGAATCTAAGGTAAGATATACACATATTTGGTCAAAAGTTATGGAATATATGTGAGATTAAAATTAACATATAATTATAGGGATTTCGGCTGACATACAAGGCAAGGAATCCTTTCAGATTTGGAAATTTTAAGGTAAGTAATACAAATCCTAGTTGTATTTGGAAAAGTGGGCGAATGGTCTTTTAAAGTGATTAACTTATGTAGGATTTGAGATCTAAATCGGTAGATCATTCTTGGGATTTCAAGGAACCTATTAAGCAAATCGGTGTGTACTCACACTAACTTTCAATATATATATTATGGCAATAACTGTTTTAATATATGAATGTGTATAAGAATGAGAATGTGGCTAAGTACCACAAATGTGGCAAAAAGTACCCAGGTACGTATTCCTACTTTTGATAGGATTATGAATGTGTTATAATCTGAAAAGTGACATGAATGTGAATTTAAGTATGATATGAATGATATGTAATAATTGGGGCATTTGGGATATATATGTGAAGGGAGAAAGTGAAGGTGATTACTACGGTCTCACCAACGAAGGTGCTGACTTCGGTCTCACCAACGAAATATGATGGCTACGGTCCCATTAATTGAATATGGTAACTTCGGTTACATTATCTGAATATAGTGTCTAAAGACACAACGTAAGTGGGCGATGAGCACGTCGACTGCAACGACTGCCTTCGATGGTGTGTAGCGGATGGAGGGTCGACTTAGTAGTCCCCACGGTGTACAGGTTGGTACGGGTGGTGTGTAGCGGATGGAGGGTCGACTTAGTAGTCCCCACGGTGTACAGGTTGGTACGGGTGGTGTGTAGCGGATGGACAAATAGGCTTGGGTTTGGGTTGCATCATCCTTTATTTTGTATGAACATGAAATTGATATGACTTGTATGCGATTTGTTGAAAATTAGCATTGTGTACACATTGAGTCTGTGGACTCACCCGTTGGGAATTATTTTTCGTGTGATGAGCGGTAATGGACCAGGGTCGGCGGGAGCTAAAGGTAGCCATGCATCACATGAAGGATTTAATTAGAAAGTGGACTTTATTAAATTTTAGTACTTTAAATTTTATTTTGGGTTTGAATGATGTAATAAGGCCATAAGGCCCAGTTGAATTTTCTTTATTTACATTTATTTTTATTTGATTATGATACAATTTATTTTTGATTAAAGTTAAGTAAATTTATTTCTTTTAAAATAATAAACCCTAAAATTATTTTGTCACCTTATTTAAGTTGGATTTTCAAAATTTATTAAATGGGTTCCAATTTAAGCCCAACCCAAAACAATGTTTTCTAAAATTTACAATTTTTCTCTAAGTAACCAAGAATTTGAAAACTTGGTTTACTTAAGGAACATACGAGATCCGGTTCGAGGCTCGTGGGCGGGTGTGGGGTGTTTGACTTGGTATCGAGCCCGATTTTACACTCTCGGCTTTTGTGGGCTAAGGCCCAAAACATTTTTAATTCGAGCCCAAATGATTTTTACGTGAAAATAAGCGGGTTTCGGCATGGCTTTGAGTCTCGACCATGATCCACTAGGTAAGTACCCTAACTTTATGAGTGATTACGTGATTTATGAACCGTATAAGGGTAGAAAAGGCATGGAACGTAGAATAGAATGATAGGAATTTGAACCCTAGGGCTAGATTACTCAAACACAGAACCCATAAGACTTAATGAACTTAACAAACCTATGGCTAAGTCATCGAGATAGGGTGTGGTAACCCTGTGACGCATGTCTAGGATTGGATCGGAAGAGCACGGTATTTAAGCGAGCCCTAGTGACTCACCTCCTCTTCGCAGAATCCTGCAGTGCGTAGCCGGTTCACCCTAACTCGGAGGGCTCGGTGGTGTGGCAACCTGCATGCGCATGTTCAGGAATGGTTTCGATGGGAGCTTGGTATTTAAGCGGTCAGTGTGACTCACCTCCTCTCCACTCGAATCTCGCACAGTGCGTAGTTTTGGATCACCCTAACCAAAGGGGCTCATCATAGGCTAAACATAATGACTAAAACCCGAAAGGAACTAGCCATGTTTTTAAAAAAAAAAAAAAAAAGAACAAAACAACAAACCCTAGATTTCAAAACTCTTTACTAAATTTTGAAAACCATCTTTACAATTTTTTGAAAAATTTCTAATTTGTGAAAATTACAAAAATGCCCTTGGTGGTAAAATTACCAAAATGCCCTAGATCCACAAAATGTCAAACTTTTCAATGGTTTTGTCAAAACTCCATTATTTTATAATGTTCATAAACCCTAATGTGCAAACCATCAAAAATACCCCGATTTTGGAAAATTACAAAATTGCCCCTAACTTGCAAAATTACCAAAATGACCACGATTTCCAAATTTTTGCAACATCACCATTTGAAAGGTTAAACTCTCAAAAAGAACCCACAAAATTTTACAACTTTTGAAATATCCTGATTTGTTAGTTTTTCCAAATATACCCCGGTTTGTGAAAAATTACCAAAATACCCTAAGGTCGAAAATTAAGAAATACCCCGATTTCAAATTTTTTCCAAATTACCCCAAAACTTTGAAGTTTTCAAAATGCTTTTGACAAAAGCACCAAGGAACATTTTCCTGGAAAAAATTATGAAAATACCCACAGTAGGACAAAATTACTTAAAATACCCACGGGTAGTGGAAAAAACAACAACAATGAAAACTACAACATTTCTCTGAATGAACGAAAGTTCATAATTGATTGTTAGATGTATGAATGAATGAAAAGACTGAGTGCATGTATGAATACGAAAGAACCACTCTTAAATACTTTTTCATAAAACTGTTCACGGTTAATCAGTGAAACAAAAGTTTTAATGCATAAAACTCGTTAACCAGAATAAATCGCGACGTTAGAAATAAGTTCTAGGGGACGCGAACTTAGAGATTGTGCCTAGAAAGTATGATGGTTCTATTAAGATCAGAGTCTTGCAGCGTAAGCATAGTGCGGTGAGAAGGATGGCACGGCTGTTAGTAAGTAATTTCGAGGACGAAATTATTTTTAAGGAGGGTAGAACTGTAACATCCTAGATTAGGGGTTATGCGTTTGTGCATAATTCATGAGTTAGTAGGTTTTGGCAGTGTTGGAAGTGTATTAAGGGTTTTTACAATTTTAGGATGGAAGAAGAAAGCTTTGGAAAATTATTGGTTTTTAAGTAAAAAGAGGAGCTAGGTAAATGAGGCTTTAAAAGAAACTCCGTGTGAAGCATGACACAAGGAACCATGTGGTAAAATGGCATGTTTTATGAATTATGAATGTGTTATGTGAATTCTAGAAATAAGGAAATGTATGGAAATATATGGAAATGTATGGAAGTGTATGGAAATGTGTGGAAATGTATGGAAATGTAAGGCAATGTAGGAAATGTAAGAAAATGTAAGGAAATATAAGGAAATGTATGGAAATGTATGGAAATGTAAGGAAATGTAAGGAAATGTGAGGAAATGTATGGAAATGTAAGGAAATGTCTTGTCTTGGAAATGTAGGGAAATGTCCTGAAAATGTAAAGGAATAAAGAGGAAAGTGAACATTTATGGAAACTAGGAAATGTAAGGAAATGATTCAAAAATGGAAAGTGAACATTTCTGGAAACTTGGAAATGTAAGAAAATGGCAAGTTTACAGAGCCGATCGAAAATTTTAGGAAACTTAGAAATGATGCAGAAATGTCAAATTTTAAGGTTCAAAATAGGAAATAAAGGCAAGAGGGCCTTACAAGAAAAAGTTGGAGAAATTGGCACACAAACAGGCTTGGAAAAGTGGCCTGAAGATGTCACTTAGGGCCTATGGAAATGGCGCCATGTGCAAGAGGAATGGGCCTGAGTTCGAGTCACTTGGGAAGCAAATAAATGAAGTTTTAAATTTGCTCCCCAGGCTATGAGGTGGACGGCACATGCTTCTAGAAAGGAGGTGTTTTATTTTCATAAATATTCGATTAAAAAGGTGATAAATAAGGGATTTTTAATTTGGATTATTTGGAAGAGATCATAAGGATTTTTCTCTAGTTTATTTTAACTAAAATAGATGATGAAAGAGGAGTGGTGGCCAAGTAAGGGACTCTCCTAGGCTGATATTTTCGGCTATAAAAGGAGGACAGGAGGGCTACTCATCAATTTTTGCTTCCTCCTCATCTCTGCCGAAATTTTTAGGGCTCTTTTCTCTTTTCTTTTGTCTAGCCGAATTCTCTAGCCTCATCTTTCTTTTTCTTTTCTTCTTCTTCTTCCTTTTCAAAACCAAATCCAACCTAGCTGAAATTCTGCCAAAGCCGAATCTCTGAAGTGGTGTTAGGATAGATCTGTCGAATTCAACACTTAAGGTAAGAATCTTGTGGTTATTGATTTATTCTCTTCTTTAAGCCGAAAAATAGGGATTAATGTTATTATTATTGTGGTAAGAAACTATAAGGAGTATTTCGGGATTTCTAGTGCTATCGACTACAAGGGAGAGATCATCCGGGATTCAAGAATCTAAGGTAAGATATACACATATTTGGTCAAAAGTTATGGAATATATGTGAGATTAAAATTAACATATAATTATAGGGATTTCGGCAGGACATACAAGGTAAGGAATCCTTTTGATTTGGAAATTTTAAGGTAAGTAATACAAATCCTAGTTGTATTTGGAAAAGTGGCCGAATGGTCTTTTAAAGTGATTAACTTATGTAGGATTTGAGATCTAAATTGGTAGATCGTTTTTCGGGATTTCAAGGAACCTATTAAGCAAATCAGGTGTGTACCCACACTAACTTTCAATATATATATATTATGGCAATAACTGTTTTAATATATGAATGTGTATAAGAATGAGAATGTGGCTAAGTACCACAAATGTGGCAAAAGTACCAGTGCACGTATTCCTACTTTTGATAGGATTATGAATGTGTTATAATCTAAAAAGTGACATGAATGTGAATTTAAGTATGATATGAATGATATGTAATAATTGGGGCATTTGGGATATATATGTGAAGGGAGAAAGTGAAGGTGATGACTACGGTCTCACCAACGAAGGTCTTGACCGGTCTCACCAAGCGAAATATGGTGGCTACGGTCCCATTAATTGAATATGGTAACCGGTTACATTATCACGAATATAGTGTCTAAAGACATAACGTAAGTGGGCGATGAGCACGCACGATTGCAATGATCGCCTTCGATGGTGTGTAGCGGATAGAGGGTCGACTTAGTAGTCCCCACGGTGTATAGGTTGGTACGGGTGGTGTGTAGCGGATGGACAAATAGGCTTGGGTTTGGGTTGCATCATCCTTTATTTTGTATGAACATGAAATTGATATGACTTGTATGCCTGATTTGTTGAAAATTAGTATCTGTGTACACATTGAGTCTGTGGACTCACCCGTTGGGGAATTATTTTTCGTGTGACGAAAGCGAAGTAATGGACCGGGTCGGCAGGAGCTAAAGGTGGCCATGCATCACATGAAGGATTTAATTAGAAAGTGGACTTTATTAAATTTTAGTACTTTAAATTTTATTTTGGGTTTGAATGATGTAATAAGGCCATAAGGCCCAGTTGAATTTTCTTTATTTCTGTTTATTTTTATTTGATTATGATACAATTTATTTTTGATCAAAGTTAAGTAAATTTATTTCTTTTAAAATAATAAACCCTAAAATTATTTTGTCACCTTATTTAAGTTGGATTTTCAAAATTTATTAAATGGGTTCCAATTTAAGCCCAACCCAAAACAATGTTTTCTAAAATTTACAATTTTTCTCTAAGTAACCAAGAATTTGAAAACCGGTTTACTTAAGGAACATACCAGATCCGGTTCAGGCTTGTGGGCCGGGTGTGGGGTGTTTCAAGGAAAATTATTGTTATGGTATTAATATATGACTATATGGAAATTTTGGTGCTTTAATTTTAACAATAGCATGTTTAATTGAGAAAAAGGACTAAATCGCATGAGATGCGAAAGTTCTATTTTATGAAGTAGGGGTACTTAATAGCTATGGAATCTAAATTGGAGGATTTTAAATTGCAATTGGGCCATTTAATGTGTGTTGGCCGGCCAAACAAGCTAGGGAGACAAATGCATTAAATGTTGGTCAAATTTAATGGAGACTAGGTGAATATAATATGAAAATAATGGAAGGCTATCATCTTTTTCTTTTCTCTTCTTCTTCCATCGATTTTTACACTAAAAGAAGAGTCTTGGGAGCTTAAAATTTCAGCAACTTATTCTTCTCACTAGTAAGTGTTTTTAATGGCTATTTTTGATAATTTTTGTACTTTTAGAACCCTCAAAGCTTAAGCTAGCTAATGAGGGGACTAATTTGTGATATGGTTGAAAGTCGAGGGACTTTCAATGAGAGTGTTTATGTGGTTAGCTGAGTTTTTATGGAAGAAAATGAATGTTGGGGAATTGTGAAACAACTTTTGTGAAAGGTGTTTTCATGATAATACCTAAATAGGACTTGAATGCAAAGATTTTAATTATGTCATAAATGCATGAAATAGTTGGAATGGTGAGTAGTTGTAATTGAAATAAATGTTCATTTATGCTGGTTTATCGAGAAAATGTGTTGAAAAATAAATTTCGAGCCTAGGGGCAAAACCGTAATTTTGCCAATATATAAGGGCAAAATGGTTATTTTGCCCAAGGTTAGAATTTGATGTATTATGATCCTAGAATGATCTAAATGAATAAATTTTGTTGTCATAGATCAAGAAGACCGAGGAATCAACCTTGACCGTGGGAAAGGCAAGGTGATCGAGTAAATTGCTAGTTAACACGTTTTGCATCAAGGTAAGTTTACGTATAAACAATACAATCTACTTATATGCATTGTGCTGCTAATTGAATTATGACTTGATTGAGATCATATGTGATTCAAATGGGTTGAATATGGTAGTCATTGAATAATCATTGTATGAATGAAAAAATTGCCATATAAATATGTGAAGACATCACTTAATGGTGGGCTAAGTGCGATACCATCTTATTGTTTAATTACGATGGGCTTTGTGCGATACCATCGTTTATTTATCTTGGTGGGCTAAGTGCGTTACCACCTTATTGCTCAATTATGATGGGCTTTATGCGAAACCATCGTTTATTTATTATTCGGTGGGCTATGTGCGATACCACCGTATCTATATTCTTTTGATGGGCTAAATGCGTTATCACACTAATAAAAACTAATGGTGGGATAGGTGCGGAACCATCAAGTAAATTGATTCTAAATAATTGATTAGGAAATTGTGATGTGTTGTATATTGTAACCTTGTGATGTTAAGTGCAGGGAAACTTGAGAATGAAAGTATGTATTATGCTATTGATATGGTTGGAATGTGTGAATGGAGGAAATGAGTAAGCGTGATCATAAATATAAATTGTCTCTTGTTTAGTATTATAAAGCCAAGAAAATTGTTGAATACATGTTAAAGTGTTTTATTGTTTCCATGTAAACTTACTAAGCTTAAAGCTTACTCCCCCTTTCTTTCCCTTGTTTTATAGTGCTGAAAAGCCGAACCGGTATACGCTGATAACCAGGAGACCGCCCACACTATCTACTCACTTCGGTATAAAATAGACTTAGTGATTTTGTGTATGGCATGTATAGGGGCTAGACTAGATAGATTATTTTGTTATTTTGGCCAAAGATGTATTGGTTCTTGCTAAGATATTTATTTTGTAAGTTGCCAAGTATGATGGCATACTTTATCATTTATGAAATTTTCAAATTTATCAATGAGAGTACATGTTGAATTTTGAGATGTTTATTAGTATGTTGAATGGACTCATGTAGTGTAAGATATAGGGGTGCTAGAAGTTGGGCAAATAGCCTTGTTCTGTCCACATGGGTAGGCACACGGGCGTGTGTCTAGACCATGTGTGACACATGGTCAGCCCGCGGGCGTGCGACTTGGCCGTGCGTCCCCTGCATGTTAGCATTTTAAATTAGGATAGACCACGGGATATCCACACGGGCATGTCAAGGCCATGTGAATTTAGTCAATAACCTCCCACTGTTTGAAGACACGGGCATGTTGTGAGGGTACACGGGCGTGTCCCATTTCACATGGGCGTATGCTCTAACCGTGGTGTTAAAACAGAATGCTAGAGTTTTAAGCACGATTTGGGGACATAGGTGTGTGTATGTCTACACACGGGCGTGTTTCGTCATATACGGGCGTGTGAGCCCTGTACAAAAAAAAAAATTTAAGACTTGAAAAAGTTCCGATAGGGTCTCGAGAGTTCTCGTGTGTAAGAGTGAGGTCTCGTAAGTTGAGAATAAGGTTGATGAAATGACTTAAGAGGGTAGTCGCGATGAATCTTTATGGCGGTCAAGCGGATCTCAGTATGGTAGTGCCTCGGGCCCAGTTCTGGCGTAGAACCCGGGTAAGAGGTGTTACATTTATAGTAAAAAAACCAAATAAATTTAATTAAAACTAAATCAAAATAAAAATAAATTCCAAAGTCCATCGTATGTCTACATGCCAAGTTTGATCCTAGTCTCGAGTATTACCCGAGATAGTTGATACTATGGGGTGAGTTAACTAGCTTAATGTGAGTCTAAACCATAAGTACATTCAAACATTCATGAAAAAATCATTCATCCTTGATCAACTTTGCAACACAATCATAACATAAACATTATCATTCATAACTACATGGATATATCTTAATGCATAATGAATTCCTACCCAACCCAACCGCTACACACCACGAGTTCCTTAGAACCCGTTTCCCAAACTCCAATTATTGTGAGCAAAACTCGATGTGGTTAAACCATCATAATACATAATGCAGTTATACTACTGTTTAACATAAAGTGAGATATAATCGCCAATCATCTCAGTCCTCTTGGTCCAGTGCACTGACAACATATATATATAGATTTAATATGCCGCCATTACTCTATGAAACTCCTCTGTCATCCACAATATCCTACCTCGTGCACATGTGATATGTCATACAAATTTCAATCAGAATGAATTTCCATTACATTATCATTTCAGTAGCATGCCCAACATGCCATCATTTTATCATTCACTTTCATTCACTAAGAGCACTTACTAAACAATCAATTTCACCATTAATACGATGTCGTTGAAACATGCCTTAATTTTCATATCATTTCATAAACATTGATTTTAATGCATGTATAGAAAACTTTCATTCCGTACATTTCATAGCATTTGACCCAATGATGCGTTTCATGCATTCAAACTTTATTTTCATTTGATTCATGCAATACACACAACCAACATGCAATATATTAACAAACCCTTCATATTAGTACCAATCAAACAACCATTCAATTAATCAAGCAACTCTGCAAACATGTCATTCAGTTAGGGCTCGTAACATACTTGATTTGGCACTTTAAAATCCTTTACTTAGCCATTTAACTAAGTTTGATCAGCAAGCTTAATTAACGTTTATAACATTTAAAATATTATTAAAGCATTCAAGTTAAAAAGTTAGGACCCACACCTTATTTTCGCACTACTACAGCATTACTTGCGAAACACACAATTTCTCCTTAAGACCTTAAATCAAACACTGATTTGATGCAAAACGTATGTGCGAACGTCTAAAGGGCTTACATAACTTTACCTTGTTTGATAGTTAAATCAAAGCATCTTAGTATATATTTATGTTTTTATTTTTAAAGTAGTAATTTATGCTTTCTAGTAGTTTTTATTCCATTTTAGATATCTAAAAAAGGTTACATGAGCTTGTTAGTCAAGTCAGGAGCTAATTCGGGCCAAAACTGATGCCAATGTTGCGACACTAAGATACTAATGTCTCAACATCGAAGACAAGCTAAAAACAAATTCTGCAGCGAAACTGCTCTCGTTGTCGGACACGACCCTCCTGTGTCACGACATACCCCCTGTAGTTGGTTGCAACATCACAAGCCTATGTTGCAACGAAGCCCTTGAGCAACTAAAAAATTCCTACATGTTTTAGTTACGTTTTGGAGGGAAATTTGGTGTATTTATCCTAATCGGACTCTAAGGACTTCAATGATAATTTAGAAACTTTAATATTCCAAGTTGAGCCTATATAAAAGCCATTATAATCAGGTTAGACTCACAATTTTAGGGAGACATAAAATATAATTAGGGCTTTGATTTCATTCTTAGTTTTTACTTAGGGTATTTTATGTTCTTATAATTGGAAGATCCTATTTCGAAATGAGACTCTCGTGAGTGGAGATTGTTCCGAAGCCACATTTTCATCGATAAATCCATGAGCATCTGTTTTCCTTTATTCTATTCTTTATATCTCTTTCTTTAACATTGTTTAATTGAATGTTTGTGTAAAGATTAGAATCAATTTATGCTTCATACATATCTCGCATGTTTCAACTGTTCTAATCTTATTAATTAATTGAATGATAGAGTTTCTTAGTGGATCAACTGTTTCGGAGAAGAAGAACTTAAACCTTAGGCTTGATGACCCTAGGAAGTCATTTAGGTGGGAATTAACCCAAAATTAGTATGGTCTATCCGTGAACACCTTAACCCCGAACTGGTTTGGACTGTGAGGTCAGAAGATAAGTAGTCCTTGCCGACTCATTATTTTAGTGGAAGATCGAAAGATCCTGCTAGGGTATCAACTAGTTAATTGATTAGAACCCTACATCAATAATTAATTAGGAAAAACAATTGGATCTAGGCTAAAGGAACTCACATAGCGAAACAAGGGATAAGAGAAGTCCGTACATGAACTTAGGAGTACATTTAGATTTAATTCAATTTTTTTGTTTATTATCATTATCATATTGCTTCTTGATTAACATTAGTAATTTGTGACTCGAGTAAATTAGTAATTATTTTTGGTAATTGGCTTAATAGTAGTTTTCTCCAAACTGTAATCCCTTGGGTACGATCCTTGAAATACTTACTAAGTGTTTCGTTGTAAACAAACTACATTACAACTTGACTCGTATACTTGCGGACACTGCCTTAAATCTATATCTTTAGTTGCAGTGTTCACACTCTGGATATTGGTACGTCTGAAGGCGGTCAATTACCCTAACTGGTGTGTAAGGATGGATGGAGATGGTGTGTAGCAAATGGGGGTCGGTTTGTATCTGTATTTGTGTGTACATTCGTATTAGTATTTGTATCTGTATCTATAACTGCATCTGTATCTATATCTTTCTGTCATATTGCATCACGAGATATGCCATGCTTTTGTATCTGTTCGATTTCTAATTTTTGTGTGAATTTGCAATATGATCTGTTTGTAAGGGTTGACTTACACACTGAGCTTGTTAGCTCACCCTATATTATTATCCTCACAGGTAGTCATCAAACCTAGGACCGGGTGTCGTGCGGAAGAACTGACTGGTTTCTCAGTAAATTAAATATGATAATTCACGTATTTAAACTATTATGGACTTTTTGGAATTTTTTTGGACTGTGTAACTATTTGGGATTTTACTCTCGTTTTTTTTTTATTTTTTCGTTGTTGGTTTTGGATCCAATAACTAATATGCTTTTACAAACTAGAGACGTGGTTTTCAAAATTTAATAGTTTGGAAATTTAGCTGCAAAACAAAGTTATCAATTAAATGAATTTCTGTAAAATGAACAACTAAAAACATGGATTTTCTAAAAATTTGAAAGAGGTTTTCAAAATTAATAATGTCAAGACACACGTTTTATGAATTCAAAATTAGGGTTTAAAACGAGTTTATGTAATTCTTCAAGATTTCGCCATAATAATTAAGCCAATATAGGGTATTACATTTGATGGTATTAGAGCCTAGTTTAAAACTCCAACTGTGATTTTTGGGTTAAAATTTTTTGCATGAAAATTGTTTTAAATTATTTGGATTTTTGATTAATTTTGATATCTAGGTTTATAAAAAGTGAATCCAAGACTCCAATGTCGATCCAAGTAAGAAACATTATACTTTGGTTACTTTAGTAACACTGGAAAGCTAAGATTAATTTTCTTTAGTTAAAGGCTGAGATAGCTTTGTTAAAACTTTATACTTAGGATTTTTAATAACATAAGCTAATACATAAAATTTCTGAATTGCAGATAATTAAAAATGAGCATATGAGGTGTGCAAGGTCGCGATACTCGACGGCGTGGCAAACGCCGTAAAGAGGTTCGAGCTGAGCCTTCTTCTTTGGGCAGTATGCCCAACTTGGAAACAAGTGAGAAGGTAGAGACACCTACCGCAAAGATTGAACCTCATACTCAGACTGTAGGGGACGACGCATTGTCCAAGCTATGTTAAGGGTCTTATAAAGGGTCGCTGGGACCCAATCCGAATCTAAGGGCCAAAGGTTGGTAACTGTAACACCCCTTACCCGTATTTGATGCTGAAATAGGGTACGGGGCATTACCAAAACACATACACTTGTAAGCATATTAAACCGAGTCATAAAATTTCATCCAAATTAAAACTTTTCAAATTTTTATCTTTGAGTCCCTAAATAGGGCCTACGAGGCCCAATACATACTTTGGAAAACATTAGAAAATTTCTTGAAAAACAGGGGCACATGCCCGTGTCAAGGCCATGTCCTTCACATAGTCGAGATACACGCCTGTGTGTTAGGCCGTGTGGCGTTTCAAATTTCCGAAAATCAAGTGCAGACTTCACACACCCTGGGCACATGGCTGTGTGGCCACAAGTAAGATTATTTACCAAGCCCTTTGCCTCCCCAAAACACTTATACACTTATACAAATTTATCATTACACAACATGGTATTATTAAGCATTCAAACACTCACACTAAGACATCCACATACCATTTACAAACCACATTCATCATGCATAATCACACACACACTTAACCATTCACATCATGTAACTTATACAACCAATCACATTTACCACTCATAATTATCACACATTTACTCATCCAGCACATGCAAGCATACACATTCTGAAATGCATCATCATAGACTTATAACATAACAATTATTAGCCACATTTAACGGCCTTATACAACAATAACCTTCTAATAACATAAGCCAACATTCTAGGCCAACTCGTATTAACATATACACACATAATCAAGTCCCTATACATGCCATAGACTTAAAAATACTTGAAAATCGTTGATACAATACCAATCAATAACTTGTTAGTGTGATAGAATATTCGACGACCTCCAACTCGAGCTAGCATCTGTGACACTATAGAAAAAAGGAAAGGAAGAGGGGTAAGCATTATAGCTTAGTAAGTAGGTATGTAAATAATAAGTAATTTATTAACATGATTTTATAAGTCTTCACAATATGTTCTCAAGGTAATACAATCATAATTGCACAAAATTTCACTATTTACTTATGTTCATCTCAAGCTATCTACTCTAGTCACAGTCACTAAATTATTTATATCTTGAGTTATGGAACTAAAAATTAAGATCCGAAAATTTTCCCTAAAACTAGACTCACATATATTCTTACCATAAAATTTTCATAATTTTTTGTTTAGCAAATATGTATAGTTTATTCATTAAAGTCTCCCATATTTCACTGTCTGACAGTTCCGACCTCTCCGTACTAAAAATTAATTATCTCATTGTACAGAATTTGGATAATATTCCCGTTTGTTTCTTTTGAAAGTAGACTCATTAAGAAATTTAATAATATAAACTATAAACCATAATTATTTTTATGAAATTTTTAATGATTTTCCAAAGTCAGAATAGGGGATTCCGACATCATTCTACCCTGTCTCACAAAAATTCGAATATCACAGAATATGAAATTCTTTTGTTTACACCGTTTCTTTTATGTGAAAATAGAATCATTCGGCTTTAATTTCAAACTTATTCAACCTCTAATTTGATTTCCACCATCTTTTGTAATTATTCAAAGTCACACAACTGCTGCTGTCCAAAACTGTTTTGTTGCTAAATTTACTCTTTCATAATTTCACTTACTCCATTTCATCTTACCGAATGTCCGATCAAATAACGAGCACATTGTTCATAAATTTTCACACTTATACCTGCACTTATTCATCACAGAGTCATATTCAATTACACTTAGTCGTTACATGATCACATGTACTTTCACTTAGTCAATTTCCCTTGTAGCCGAAGTTATCTGGTGCACATAGTAGCCTGCACTTAGTACTACACATGTGACCAAAACCATCACTTACACATAGTGGCCTGCACTTAGTACCACACATGTGATCGATACTATCGGGTAAGCATAGTAGCCTGCACTTAGTACTACACATGCGACCTATCCGTCTGGTACACGTAGTAGCTTGCACTTAGTTCTACAGATGTGACCTAAAACCATCTCGTATCTCTCTTGTACACATATTGGCCTACACTTAGTACCACACATGTGACCTAGCTACCTCATTCGTATCTTTTCTATTCCGAAGGTTCAACCGAGAATTCTCACTTTTCAACATTTTATCAATTCATCCATAATCAATCACAATTCATAATTTACATCAAATAATTACTCCATATTCAACCATATCTCGTATAATATAACAAAATATTAAAACATAAATAAAAAACAATGTATTATTTACATAAAAACTTACCTTGATAAGACAATCGGTGAAAATGACTTATTCGTCATACTCTTTGTTTTTCCCCCGTTCTAAGTCTGAACCTTGTCTTCCTTGATCTATAACAACACCTTTAATTTATTTATTCATCCTGCTACTTTAGCCTAAATTCACATTTTGGCAAAAGTTACATTTTTCCCCTAAACTTTGTCATATTTACACTTTTGCCCCTAAGCACGTAAAATTATTTTTATTCAATTTCCTTGTATTTTAAGCCTAGCCGAACCATTTTCATAACTACAACAGCCCACAATTTCCACCATTTTCAAAATAGTCCTTTTAGGCATTTTTACTAAAAATGACTTAGTAAAAGTCATTTCTCTAACCATAAACATGCATTTCCTTCCATTAAACACAAAAATACACACATATTCATCATGGGTCAGAACCCTAGACTTTAACCATATATCAAATTAATGGCAGAAATAGATAGATCTTGTTACGAGGATTTCAAAAACGTAAAAATCATTAAAAACGGGGCAAGAATAGACTTCCAATTGAGCTTGGAAGCTTGAAAAACCCTATCCATGGTTTCCCTTTGTGAAATTCGGCCATGGGGCTGAAGATGGACAAAAATTGACTTTTAATTTTTTTTTAATTCATTTTAATTACTAAATGACCAAAATGCCCCTAACTTAAAAATATTCTATTTCACCTATTTCATATCCATTTTTGTCCAAGAAATTAACTAATGGTATAATTATCATTTAAGGACCTCAAATTTAAAATTTCATAACAATTGGATACCTCTAACATGTAGAACTCAACTTTTTCATTTTTTATAATTTAGTCCTTTTGACTAAATTGAGTGCCCAAACGTCGAAATTTTCGAACAAAATTTTCACGAATTCATTTCGTGAAATCGTAGACCATAAAAATGTAATAAAAACAATTTTTTCCTTGTCGGATTTGTGGTCCCAAACCCACTATTCCGACTAGGAACAAAATCGGGTTGTTACAACTCTCCCCCCTTAGGGATTTTCGTCCCCGAAAACCTTACCAGAAGAAGTTGCTTTCAACTTTTTGTCATAATTACAATTTGATTTACTTTCGTGCTCAGAGTTTCCTGTAGCTTTTTCCATAATTGGGATATAGCCCTCGGATATCAATCCAAAATAATGGAGATTGATACTTCACAAAATCGAATAATCCCAGAAACATCTTACTCAGCTAGTTTGTTAAACAAGAAATCTAATCACCAAAACATCTATTTCAAATAACTGCACATTTTTATTACTCCCAGAATGAACCAACGAGCTATTACTGAGCTTCGTACAAAAATTTCCTACATAAGCTCTGAATTCAAGTGCACACAATTTCTATCTCAGAATAACAACATCAATCATCAGGTCAGACCTGAAATTCAGAATCAGAAATCAACTCATACTGAACTCGTTTAGCTTACCATTCATTAACACATTTCTGAGATTCTCAATCTTGCAATGAAAACATCGCTTTAGCTTTTAATCTAGCTAAAATCAAATCATCATCAATTAAAATCAATTGTGTAACCCACTCACAAAATAAACAGAGATTTTTCCATTCAGCATCTGTAACTATATCTGCTTTCTCAGAGATTAATCAATAACTACTCGTGATCTTTCAATAGCTCAAGTCTTTAACACTATCTTAACTTTAGATCTTTCTATGACATCCGATACTTTAATTCTTGAAATTAGGGAACATGAGACACCTCGTCGAATAAACGATATCACCAAATTCTCAATACGGACATAAAAGTGACCGTCTCTAAATCACTGGTCGAACAGTTCTTTTTATTGTGAAATTAACCGTCTAAAAACATGAACCATCACTTTACATTCTTGTAATAAAACACATTCCAATCCATTCAATAGTACATCACTAAATAATCATAAATTCATTACTCAAATCAAACTAAACTCAAAACCAGAGCTTCGGTTAATATTATCTTCAACTGTTTCTAACTTTGCTAACATGCACAGATCATCCAAATTTTCATAAATGCGATAACCATATCATTCATAACAGCTTTCACTCATAATAACATCATCAGATTAGAACAAATATAATAGGTATATCTCTGTATCATACTCTCTAGGATATCAATCCTTCATTCAGACTGTCCATCGATATACTCGTGAATGCACAAAATTTATTTCCATAACTAAGGATATTTTAATTACATATAGCTCAAATTACATTTCAACTGACCAGCTCACTCTGATAAAAGACAGCCGAGTCGATTTCGACTATCAAATAATAACATAACAAAATGCTCCTTTCATCATGCTATTAAAACAACTCAAACACACAATCTTTTAAAATTCTCTTATCATGCTAATTAATGACCTTTATAATCACATTAGCTCAAAGTAACAAGGATATCTCAATTGAATGCATTGAATTTAATTAACTTACCTGAGAAAAGAAATCCATCATACAAATTGGATTTCACCACTTATACCTTTGCTGATGTCAATTCCTTACACGAAAATTACAGAAATCCAGATACCAGAATCACCACGTTTCTATGATCGAACCAGAAGCATAATCATAACAGACATTATTATCACAAGCTGAAGAACACACTTTAAAGATAAGCCATGTTTGATAATTCACGAAATAAGAATGATAGAAAAATCGAGATAAGGAAATCCAAGATACGATACCATACCGGAAGTCCGAGAACATAACTCACAAGAAGATGATAAAGATCTTGATAATTCCTCAGAGAAAGCTAGAAGAAAAACATTGCTTACCGACTTTGGACTTCCATCACAATAGAGATAATATATTTCCCTTATATATAAAACAAAACCATAATCAGTAGAAACATAAGAATAGTCTCACATAATTTTTTATCATCGACTTCATTCCAACATATCAAAATAGAATTCTGAAGAGATAAAGTGTAACACCCCTTACCCGTATTATATGCCGGAACCGAGTGCGAGGCGTTACCGTACTTGACTCACATAATCATACCACTTTAGGTTATCAAAATCCATTCCAAATTAAACTTTCCCATTCTCATATCTAACCTCCTTATAATGGGCCTACAAGGCCCTAAACATACTTTTCGGAAGGTTTCGAAAAGGAATCGGAACTTTTACACACTTAGAAAAATTTTACCTAAACAAGGTCCACAGTCCCATGTGAAATGGGACACACCCGTGTGGGCAGGCCGTGTGGTCACACACACCCATGTCCCTCACCCGCGGTCGACACTGACTTATTTCAGACAGCCGAGTACACACCCGTGTCCCTAGCCCATGTCCCTCACACGGCCTCGACATGCCCGTGTTTCAGCCCGTGTGCCAAAACCTTGGCATTCTATTTATGATGTCATCACCTCGCTATGGTCAGACAGCCAAGGCACACGCCCGTGTCCTTAGACCGTGTGTCAAATTAAATTCCACATTTAAAGTGCAGACTTCACACGGCATGGGCACACGCCCATATCCTTGGCCGTGCCTTCCACACGGCTGAACCACACGGCCTGTCTTTGCCCATGTGTTTACTACTGAGCATACTGACTTGTAAGCCTAGCATGCAAGGGGACACACGACCGATCAACACGCCCATGGGGCTGACTGTGTGTCACACACTGCCTAGACACACGTACGTGTGTCTACCCATGTGGACAATTAGAGGGCTATCTATCAAGCCATTTGCCACCCTATCAAGAAATCACACTCATACCAAAACATTTCAGTATAAGATGACCAAATGATACCTTTAAGAACTCAAAAAGAATGAAGGCATCCACAAAAGCATACACTTCATGAAATTCATCTTCATTCAACACAAGAGTTAGCCAAGTATTGGCCCAACTTTAATGACCATTTACGAAATGAATTGGAACAACCTTTGTAGCCAACACATTTGGCTTACCAATATGACATAACAAAATACGCAAGTCCTATACATGCCACATTCAAAATAAAACAAATTTTGGCTATACCAAACGTGGGCGGTAGTGTGATCTCCAACTCCAACGTCCGCAACTTCTCGAGTTAACTTTGCAATACTACAAGGAAAAAGGGCAATGAAAAGAGGTAAGCATAAAGCTTAGTAAGTTTTCATGGATAAATAGCAATAATAAGCTCATGATAAGATCCATCCATGACCATACACAAGGTTATAGGCTTCTTGCCATACTCATACTTGCCCTTATTTAGCACATGCCATGCCATATGTCGTAAATATTTCTTCGTGAATCATTCATGAGTACCTGTATTCACTCATTCACTTAACTTTAGAACTAATCTCATTTCTATTTCCAAGCTCATCTATTTATCCCATTAATCACTACGGATACTCTAAGACACATATTCACCTTCATTAACATAAGTACAAAGCCAAAGCCACATCCCAGACGTGGTCTTACATGGGGTCACCTCTGTGTACCGATGCCATATCCCATATATGGTCTTATACAGAATCTCGCATCAAATATCGATGCCATATCTCGGATACGATCTTATATGATTCTCATATTCAATACCGAAGCTATATCCTGGATATGGTCTTATACGAAATCTAAATTAGGTTCCGAGGCCATGTCCCGGACATGGTCTTACACGTGACCCTTATCCATTCACGTCTCAATGATAGCATTTTCATATTCATTATAGTCCACTAGGACTTCCACATCTCAACTTACTCATTCAACATCATCTACTCAATTTAGTAGAACATCATGAATCAATATAATACCAAATATTTTCAAACGTGCTAACATAAATGTTGAATTTATTACAGACAAACTTACCTCGATTTCAAAATAAGCTAGATCGTCAACCTAGTCTGAGACTTTATTCTTTCCCCGATCGAGATTAGTTCTTGGTTCTTCTTGCACTATAATAGCAAATTAGCTCATTTCAATCATCACATTAATAAAAGCATTTTAAATATCATGCATTAACAAAATTATTATTTTGCCCTTATACTTTGGCAAAAAGACCATTTTACCCCTAGGCTCGAAAATCAATTCTAATCAAATTTCTACCTTCAACAAGCCTAGGTGAACATTTATTTCTCTTACAACTATCAAAACTCAACATTTCACACATTTACTGCAAACTTTATAACCTTTACAACAAGGTCCATTTAGGTGTTTTCATGATAACACCTCTTCCAAAAGTTGTTTATCTAACAACTATGACTTATTTTCTTCCATAAAAAATGCAGCAAACAATATAAACGCTCTCATGACAAAACCCTAAACTTTTCACCATATTGCAAGATAGTCCCCTCTTTAGAAAGCTTAAGCTTTAGGGCTCCCAAAAGTACAATTTTTATCAAGAAATGATCACTAGAATACTTACTAGCAAGGAGAGAAGCTTGCTGAAAATTTGAACTCTCAAACCCCTTAGTTTGCTGCCAATTTTCGATGGAGTATAAGAGAGAAAAAGATGATATCTTCTTTTTCTTTATTTTAATATAAAACACCAATTTAGTCCACCTAATATCAACAACTTTGACCAATTTGACAATGTTTGTCTCTTATGGCCGACCACTCTATTTCTTGGGGGTCTAATTGCACTTTAAAGACCTCCAATTAATTTTCTTTAGCTATTGAACACCTTTAGCTTATAAAATGGAACTTTTACACTTTATGCGATTTAGTCCTTTTTCGCGATTAAGCAAGAAATCGCTAAAATTAAAGCACCAAAATTTTCATGCACTTATATAATCATGCTCTGACTCATAAAATAACATGAAAATAATTTTCTCTAACCTCTGATTAGTGACCCCGAAATCACTGTTCCAACTAGCCCCTAAATCGGGCTGTTACAATTCTCCCCCTTTAAGAATTTTCGTCCCCGAAAATCTTACCGGTGAAAAGGTTGGGATATTGGTTTCTCATAAACTCCTCGAGCTCCCATGTAGCCTCTTCTATTCCATGCCTCTGCCATAGCACTTTAACAAAAGCTATACTTTTGTTTCTTAATTGTTTGACCTCTCGTGCTAAAATCTTAACCGGCTCTTCACTATAAGTCAAGTCCGGTTGGATTTCTACCTCTGTTGGTACTATTACATGTGAAGGGTCTGAACGGTATTGGCGCAACATGGATACGTGAAAGACATCATGAATCTTTTCCAGCTCAGGTGGCAAGGCCAACCGATAAGCTACCAGTCCTATCCTCTCGGTAACTTCATAAGGTCTGATAAAACGCTGACTTAATTTGCCTTTCCGACCAAATTTGAGGACCTTCCTCCATGGTTATACTCTTAGAAACACTTTACCCTCGACTTGGAATTCAATCTCTTTCCTTTTTAAATCCGAGCAAGACTTTTGTCTATCTGAGCCGGCTTTCAGATACTCGCATATCACCTTTACTTTCTCTTCAGTTTCCCTAATCAAATTGACCCCGTGTATCTGTTCTCTCTGAGTTCTATCCAATACAAGGGCGTTCGACACTTGCGCCCATACAATGCCTCATAAGGCGCCATTTTCAAACTTGATTGGAAACTGTTGTTGTAGGCGAATTCCACCAACGGTAAGTATTTCTCCCAATTACCTTGAAATTATAAAACACAACGTCGAAGCATGTTTTCAAGTATCTGAATTACTCTTTCTGACTGCCTGTCGGTTTGCGGATGGAAGGCTGTACTAAAACTCAATTTTGTGCCCAAGGCCTCTTGTAGCTTTTTCCAAAACCGTGATGTGAATCTCGGATCTCTATCTGAAATAATCGATAACGGCACTCTATGAAGTCTCACTATCTCTACCGCGTACAGATCCGCCAATTTATCAAGCGAATAGTCAACCCGTATTGGTATGAAATGGGCCGACTTCGTGAGCCTATCAACTATGACCCACACAGAATCTTCCTTTTTGGGTGACAATGGTAATCCCGTCACGAAGTCCATGGTAATACGGTCCCACTTCCACTCAGGAACAATAATGGGCTGAAGTAGACCCGAAGGTACTTGGTGTTCAGCCTTCACTTGCTGACAAATCAGACATCTCGATACAAACTCGGAAATGTCCTTCTTCATACTAGGCCATCAATACCACTTCCTCAAGTAATTGTACAACTTCGTGCTACCTGTGTGCACAGTTAAACATCCACGATGTGCTTCATGTAAAATCTTCCGAATAAGTTCATCATTTTTGGGTACACAAACCCTACCTCGAAACGTTAAGCATCCATCTGGACTTAACCGAAAGTCCGATTCAACATTTGACTCACATAAAACTCTTTTGACTTGTAATATCTGGTCTTCTTTCTGTGCTTCACAAACCTCTTAAAGAAACAATGGTCTAGCCCTCAATTCGGCTAAAATGGAACCATCGTCCAACAAAGCCATCTGAGTATTCATGGCTCTCAGTGCGAATAATGATTTTCTGCTCAAAGCATCACCGACTACGTTCATCTTTCCCGGATGGTAGTCAATCACTAACTCAGAATCCTTAATCAGCTCCATCCATTTTGGTTGCCTTAAATTCAAATCCTTTTGAGTCATCAAATATTTTAGGCTTTTATGGTTGGTAAAAATCCGACACTTTTCACCATATAAATGGTTTCTCCATATCTTCAATGCAAATACAATTGCAGCTAAGTCCAAGTCGTGAGTCGGGTAATTCTTCTTGTGCGGCTTTAATTGTCTTGAGGCATGTGCTATCACCTTACCCTCTTGCATGAGTACACAAACCAATCCATTCAGGGATGCGTCACTGTAAATCAGAAATTCTCTTCCCCATCCAGGTTGTACCAAAACGGGAGTCTTAATCAACAATGCCTTTAGTTTCTCAAAACTCTGCTGGCACTTCTCTGACCAATCAAACTTCACATCTTTTTGCAATAATCTTGTCATCGAGCAGCTATCATGGAAAACCCCTTGACAAAATGCCTATAATAGCCGGCTAGGCCTAGAAATCTACACTCAACAACAGCTGAGATTTTACTTGGGTTGACTCTAATTCCATCTCCCGAGACAATGTGCCCAAAAATCCTACTTCATTAAGCCAAAATTCACTTTTGCTGAACTTGGCATACAATTGTTTTTCTCTCAAAATTTGCAGAACCATACTCAAGTGCTTGGCATGTTCATTCTCATCTTGAGTGTAGATCAAGATGTCATCGATGAAGACCGCTACAAACTTATCCAAGTATGGCTGAAAAATGCCGTTCATCAGGTCCATGAAAATGACAGGGGCATTTGTTAGACCAAAAGGCATGACCAAAAATTCAGAGTGGCCATACCTAGTCCTAAATGCGATTTTCGGTACATCCGAGTCCTTGACTCTCAACTGATAGTACCCAGACCTTAAGTCTATCTTGGAAAACACTGTGGCTCCCCTCAATTGATCAAATAAATCATCGATTCTAGGCAATGGGTACTTGTTCTTCACAGTTACCTTGTTGAGTTGTCGATAATCTATGCATAACCTCATGGAACCATCTTTCTTCTTCACAAATAATATGGGAGCACCCTATGGAGAATAACTCGATCTTGCGAAACCTTTATCCATTAGTTCTTGCAACTGAACTTTCAACTCTTTTAGCTCGGTTGGAGCCATTCTATATGGAGGAATAGAAATAGGGGCGGTACTCAGAGCCATCTCAATCCTGAATTCAATCTCTCTAATCGAAGGTAACCCTAGTAATTTTTCTAGGAAAACATCTGGATAATAGCATACTATGGGTACCGACTCAATTTTCAACTCAGTCTTTTTAGTATGCATCACAAGGGCAAGGTAAGCTTTGTACCCCTTTCTTAAATAATTCTGAGTCAATAATGAAGATAACACTACTGGCAATCTGTCTTGCTCATCTGATTCAACACGAATAAGATCCCCATTTACACATTTTAACTCAATAAACTTTCTCCCGCAATTTACTATCACACCATGGGTAGCTAACCAATCCATCCCAAGGATGACATCGAACTCGTCAAACGGTAATAACATAAGATCAACCGGAAAGAAATGACCCCTAATCATCAAAGGACAACCTTTGCATACTCTATCAACCAACAAATACTTGCCTAGAGGATTAGATACTCTTATTACAAATTCAGTAGACTCTATAGGCATGCTCATGCTAGAGACTAATTTCATGCATATGTATGAGTAGGTAGATCCCGGATTAATTAAAGCTATAACAAAAGTATCATAGAGAGAAAAGGTACCCGTGATTACGTCAGGAGAAAATGCCTCTTCACGAGCACGAATGGCATATGTTCTCACTGGTGCTCTACCCTCAATTCTTGCAGTCGGCTCTTTAGATAAATTCTTGCTACCCATTTCATTTCCCGGGTTTCTTTGTGGTCTTCCTCTAGCCATACTTCTCAGTCTTACATTTTGAGACTTCTCTTTCTCACCCACCTCAGGGCAATATCTGATAAAATGGTCTAGAGACCCACACTTGAAACAAGCCTTCTCACTTGCTCGACACTTACAAGAATGACGTCTGCTACACTGCGAGTACTCTAGCCTACTCGGTCGGGCATTGCCGACACTAGCAACTGATGTGGTCTGCGTTTTAGACCCCAAAAACTATTTGCCCTTACTTCAGTTTGGAATCCCGGCTAAAGTGGCTAATCGAGTAATGAAATCCCTCGATTTCTTAGATGAGGATTGGAATGACTTATTCAGTTGTCTTTTCCTCGAGTCACGGGACTCAATCTTAGCTCTTCTTTTCTCTTTAGCTAGCTTTTCGGCTTTGTAAGCTCTATCCACCAACACTACGAATACTTTTAGTTTAAGGACTCCAACATATAAATGAATATCTTCATTTAACCCATCCTCCAACCTTTTGTACATGATGGCTTTGGTAGACACGCACTCCCGGGCATACTTACTAAGCCTACGAACTCACGTTCGTATTCAGTCACCGTCATTCGGCCTTGCTTTAGTTCCAAGAACTTTTTCCTCTTCTTGTCAATGAATCTTTGGCTGATATACTTCTTCTGAAATTCCTCTTGGAAGAATCCCCAGCTAACTCTCTCCCTTGGTACCACTGACACAAGGGTGTTCCACCATTGATAGGCCAAATCTCTCAAGAGAGACACTACACACTTTATGCACTCTTCAGATGTACATGACAACTTGTCGACTACCCTGATGGTATTCTCCAACTAGAATTCTACCCTCTCCGGGTTATCGTCTTTACTAGCAGAGAATTCTTCTGCTCCTTGCTTCTGAATCTTATCGACCGGAGGTCTTTCGCTTCTTACTACCTCAACCAATTGAGGAGCTATAGGAGCGGGTTGAGGAATAGGTAGGGGTGGAGGGGGTTGAGCATTAGGATTTGCTCGGGTATACTCAGTATACTAGTTGCTCATCATACGGAGAAAGGCTTCTCAGGCCTCTTCTCACTGACCCATTGTCTCGGGTCTACTCTCTACTGGCGTAATCTCTTGCGTGGGACCTGGCGCATTACTTGCAGCATCATTGGCTGCATGTCGGTCGGGATCAGGGCCCATTTACTATATAAAAACACAATTCAAATCGTTAGGAGTCGTCACACTATCATTACACAATTACTCTTACGTATGGCATGTATAACTGGACTCATACTTACACTACATTAGTCTGAGAATCGACTAAACTGTAGCTCTATACCACTAAATGTAACACCCCTTACCCTTATTCTATGCCGGAACCGAGTGCGAGGCGTTACTATATTTGACTCACATGATCATACCACTTTAGGTTATCAAAATCCATTCCAAATTAAACTTTCTCATTCTCACATCTAATCTTCTTATAATGGGCCTACAAGACCCGAAACGTACTTTTGAAACCTTTCGGAAAGGAATAAGAACTTTTACACACTTAGAAAATTTCACCTAAATAGGGTCCACAAGCCCGTGTGAAATGGGATACGCCCGTGTGGGCTGGCCGTGTGGTCACACACGCCCATGTCCCTCACCTGTGGTCGACTCTGACTTATTACACACGGCCAAGCACACGCCTTTGTCCTTGGCCCGTGTCCTACACGCGGCCTCGACACGCCCGTGTTTGAGCCCGTATGCCAAAACCTTGGCATTCTATTTATGATGTCATCACCTCGCTGTGGTCAAACGGCTAAGGCACATGTCCATGTCCTTAAACCATGTGTCGAATTAAATTCCACATATAAAGTACAGACTTCACACGGCCTGGGCACACGCCCATATCCTTGGCCATGCCTCCCACACAGCTGAGCCACAAGGCCGTGTCTCTACCCGTGTGTTTACTACTGAGCATACTGACTTGTAAGCCTAGCATGCAAGGGGACACACGGCCGATCAACACGCCCATGGGGCTGACCGTGTGTCACACACAGCCACACGTCTGTGTGTCTACCTGTGTGGATAACTAGAGGGCTATCTACCAAGCCATTTGCCACCCTATCAAGAAATCACACTCATACCAAAACATTTCAATACAAGATGACCAAATGATACCTCTAAGAACACAAAAAGAATCAAGACATCCATAAAAGCATACACTTCATGAAATTCATCTTCATTAAACACATTAGCCAAGTATTGGCCCAACTTTAATGACCATTTACAAAATGAATTGGAACAACCTTTGTAGCCAACACATTTTGCTTACCAATATGACAAGACAAAATATGCAAGTCCTATACATGCCACATTCAAAATAAAACTAATTTTGGCTATACCAAAAGTGGGTGGTAGTGTGATCTCCAACTCCGATGTCCGTAACTTCTCGAGTTAACTTTGCAATACTACAAGGAAAAAGGGCAATGAAAAGGGGTAAGCATAAAGCTTAGTAAGTTTGCATGGAAATAAATAGCAATAATAAGCTTATGATAAGATCCATCCATGACCATACACAAGGTTATAGGCTTCTTGCCATACTTATACTTGCCCTTATTTAGCACATGCCATGACATATGTCTTAAATATTTCTTTGTGAATCATTCATGAGTACCTGTATTCACTCATTCACTTAACTTTAGTACTAATCTCATTTCTATTTCCAAGATCATCTATTTATCCCATTAATCACTAGGGATACTCTAGGACACATATTCACCGTCATTAATATAAGTAAAAAGCCAAAGCCACATCCTAGATGTGGTCTTACATGGGGTCACCTCTGTGTACCGATGCTATATCCCGGATATGGTCTTATACGGAATCTTACATGAAATATTGATGCCATATCCCAGATACGGTCTTATACAGAATCTTACATCGAACTTACCTTCATTTTAAAATAAGCTAGATCGTCAACCTAGTCCGAGACTTTATTCTTTCCCTGATCGAGATTAGTTCTGGTTCTTCTTGCTCTATAATAGCAAATTAGCTCGTTTCAATCATCACATTAATAAAAGCATTTTAAAAATCATGCTTTGGCAAAATTACTATTTTGCCCTTAGACTTTGGCAAAATGACCATTTTACCCCTAGGCTCGGAAATCAATTCTAACCAAATTTCTACCTTCAACAAGCCTAGGTGAACATCTATTTCTCTTACACCTATCATCAAAACTCAACATTTCACACATTTACTACAAACTTTATAACCTTTACAACAAGGTCCATTTAGGTGTTTTCATGATAACACCTCTTACAACATAAAAAATGCAGCAAACAACATAAAAGCTCTCATGGCAAAACCCTAAACTTTTTAGCATATTGCAAGAGAGTCCCCTCTTTAGAAAGCTTAAGCTTTAAGGGTCCTAAAAGTACAATTTTTATCAAGAAATGATCACTAGAATACTTACTAGCAAGGAGAGAAGCTTGCTAAAAATTTGAGCTCTCAAACCCCTTAGTTTGCTGCCAATTTTCGATGGAGTATTAAAGAGAAAAAGATGATATCTTCTTTTTATTTATTTTAATATAAAACACCAATTTAGTCCACTTAATATCAACAACTTTGACCAATTTGACAATGTTTGTCTCCTATGGTCGGCCACTCTATTTCTTAGGGGTCTAATTGCACTTTAAAGACCTCCAATTAATGTCATTTAGCTATTGAACACCTTTAGCTTATAAAATGGAACTTTCACACTTTATGCGATTTAGTCCTTTTTTACGATTAAGCAAGAAATCACTAAAATTAAAGCACCAAAATTTTCATGCACTTATATAATCATGCTCTGACTCGTAAAATAACATGAAAATAATTTTCTCTAACCTCGGATTAGTGACCTCGAAATCACTATTCCGACTAGCCCATAAATCGGGCTGTTACATAAAGAAATGCTGATCACAAACCGACTAGACCAACAGGGCTTTCGTCTAACATCATAATTAGCTTCTCACAACATAAGAACTCCATCAGAAACTGAACAATCACACACATATCTCTGAGGATAAAAGAATATATAGAATACCCAGAAAAGATCATCATATTCATTTCAACTGTAACTGTCACACACACAGACATCTTTACTATCCAAATATCATTTCTTTGACTAATTCTGTCATCATTAACCCTGTATTATTCCACTCACTAACGAAAATCAATTCGGGAAAAATTTCAGCAAACACATACTTTAGACATCATATCTGAATAAGTTGATTAGCCGAGACTAACTTCTTATTTATCCATGACATTGCATAATCTGTATAATCTTTAAAACATTCTGATATCCTTTCAAAAATTTTTCCACTTTCCAAACTATTCTTATCTCTGTATGCATTACTAATTATTTCACCACTAAACTCTTTAGTTTCACATTTATGAACTTATTCCAAATGGTTCTCGTGATTTTTATGTGGAAATAGACTCATTCAGCTTTAATTTCATATCTTATTCAACCTCTAATTCAATTTTCACCATTTTTGGTGATTTTTCAAAGTCACACAACTGCTGTTGTCCAAAACTATTTTCTTGCTAAATTTACTCTTTCATAATTTCACTTACTCCATTTCATGTTACCGAAGTTTCGATCAAATATCAAGCACGTTGTTCATAAATTTTCACACCTATACATGCACTTATTCATCACATTGTCATACTCAATTACACTTAGTCGTTACATGATCACATGTATTTTCACTAAGTCAAATTCCCGTTGAACTCATCGAAATAATAACAGATACACGGTGGCCTGCACATTGTACCACCCTTGTAGTCGAAGCTATCTGGTGTACATAGTAGCCTGCACTTAGGGCTACACATGTGACCAAAACCATTACTTACACATAGTGGCCTACACTTAGTGCCACACATGTGATCGAAGCTATAGGGTACGCATAGTAGCCTGCACTTAGTACTACACATGCGACCTATCCGTCTCGTACACGTACTAGCTTGCACTTAGTACTACACACGTGACCTAAAACCATCTCGTAGCTCTCTTGTACACATAGTGGCCTACACTTAGTACCACACATGTGACCTAGCTACCTCATTCGTATCTTTTCTATTCCAAAGGTTCAACTAGGAATTCTCACTTTTCAACATTTTATCAATTCATCCATAATCAATCACAATTCATATTTTACATCAAATAATTACTCCATATTCAACCATATCTCATATAATATAACAAAATATTTAAACATAAATAAAAAGTAATGTGTTATTTACATACAAACTTACCTCGGTAGCACAATCAGTGAAAATGACATTTACGTCATACTCTTTGTTTTTTCCTCGTTCTAAGTCTGAATCTCGTCTTCCTTGATCTATAACAACACATTTAATTTATTTATTCATCATTCTACTCAAATTAGCCTAAATTCACATTTTTTTCAAAATTTACATTTTTGCCCCTAAACTTTACCATATTTACACTTTTGCCCCTAGGCTCGTAAAATGATTTTTATTCAATTTCCTTGTATTTTAAGCCTAGCCGAACCATTTTCATAACTAGAAAAGCCCACAATTTCCACTAATTCACACTTTTATGAAAAATTTCATAACTTTTACAAATTAGTCCTTTTAGGCATTTTTACCGAAAATCACTTAGTAAAAGTCGTTTCTCAAACCATAAACATGCATTTTCTACCATTAAACACAAAAATACACATATATTCATCATGGTTCAAAACCCTAGACTATAACCATATCTCAAATTAGTGGTAGAAATAGATAGATCTTGTTACGAGGATTTCAAAAACGTAAAAATCATTAAAAATGAGGCAAGAACGAACTTACAATCGAGCTTGGAAGCTTTAAAAACCCTATCCACGTTTTGCCCTTGTGAAATTCAGCCATGGGGTTGAGGATGGACAAAAATTGGCTTTTAATTTTGTTTTTAATTAATTTTAATTACTAAATGACCAAAATGCCCCTAACTTAAAAATATTCTATTTCACCTATTTCATGTCCATTTTTATCTAAAAAATTAACCAATGGTCTAATTATCATTTAAGGACCTCAAATTTAAAATTTCATAACAATTGGATACCTCTAACATATAGAACTCAACTTTTGCACTTTTTATAATTTAGTCCTTTTGACTAAATTGAGTGCCCAAACGTCAAAATTTTCAAATGAAATTTTCAAAAAATCATTTTGTGAAATCGTAGACCATAAAAATGTAATAAAAATAAATTTTTCCTCTTTGAATTTGTGGTCCCGAAACCACTGTTCCGACTAGGCCCAAAATCGGGCTGTTACAGTAACTGAACGACTCTGGTCTAACTGTGCTGAGTTGTTTCGAGGTGTTGCTGGGATTACCCTAACAGTGGCTGAGTATTGGTTAGAGACCACCGGGAGAACCATAGATGACCTGGACTACACCCAGAGTAAAAATTGAATGGTGCAGTATCTTTGCTTTAGGACGAAGCATATCAGTGATGGTAGTATATTGTGCAGGGCACTCATGCTGAGCGTGTGGCATGGGAATCCTTTCAAAGTGCCTTTCATAAAAATCATGTGGTGGGGAGGTATATTAAAGCCTGTAGGTCGGAGTTCATCGAGCTTAAGCAGGGCAAGAGATCTGTGGCTGAATATAAGGCTGAGTTTCTGAGGCTAAATAGGTACACTCAAAGTTTAGTAGCCACCGATTATGAAAAGAGTGTACATTTTGAGGATGGGCTTTGGCATGATTTGAAAGTGTTGGTAGCTCTATAGTAAGAGCGCATCTTCGAAACATTAGTGGAGAAGACTAAGATTGTTAAGGAGATTAAGTGAGTGGAGCGCGAGAGGAGAGGGCAAGAAAAGAGTCAAAATAAGAACAAGAGGAATTCCAGTCTTTCTAATTCTGCTTCATAGCATAAGAAACGGGCCAGGTTTGATAGGCTTTAGCAGGTTGAGGTGACAGTTAACCCTAGTGGGGTTTAGGTTTGTGCTAGCTGTGGTAGACACCATCCAGACGAATGTTGGAGGGGGATAGAAGCATGTCTGTGGTGTGGGTCTATGGATCATCGTATTAAGGATTGTCTGTATCAATTTCAGCAAATGAAAGCTTCGATTCATGGTTCAGTTCAACCTCAAAGGGTAGGTCAGCAGCCTTCGAGAGGTCGTGGTCAGGTTATGGGTGGTAATGCTATGGGTCGAGGATAGAGGGCATCAGACAGAGGTGCTAACTGAGGCGAGGTAGCCTACTTTATTTTATGCGACGAGGCATCGTGAGGTTATGATAGTCGATACGTTTGCTATTAATTCCCACCCATATTTTGAATTGATTAACATTGGTTCCACCCATTCAAACATAGCTAGTATTATTTCTGGTAATTTTTGAATTCCCACTAAGGATACTTCTAGTGGGATATCAATAATTAGTCCATTGAGTCACTTAGTACAAGTTAGTAAGGTTTATAAGAGGCTCCCATTAGAGATACAAGGCGTTATATTTTTGGCAGATTTGATGGAATTACCATTTGGGGATTTTGATTTGATTTTGGGCATGGACAGGCTTGTGAAGCGTCGATTCAATTTGGATTGTGTGTCAAAGAGGGTCACTTTGAAAATCAAGGATGGTACGGAAATTTTTATGGTAAGTGAGCGTTGAGATTACCTCTCTAGTGTGATCTCCACTATAGTGGCTGAAAAGTTTATCTAAAAAGGGTGTGAGGCGTATTTGGCCTATGTGAATGACATGAGTACTGTGGGTTCTATTGTAGAAGTAATTCACACAGTAAAAGATTTTTCAAACGTCTTTCTTGAGGAATTGTCAAAGTTACCACTGAAAAGGGAAGTTGAATTCAAAATTGAAGTTGTGACAACTTCAGTATTCATTTCTCCATACCATATGGCACTGAAAAAGCTAAAGGAACTAAAAGTGTAGCTATAGGAACTTCTTGATAGAGGGTTCATTAGACTCAATGTGTCCACATGGAGAGCACCAGTATTCTTCATCAAGAAGAAGGATGGTACCATGAGGATGTGTGTGGATTATCGACATTTAAACAAGTTAACAATAAATAAAAAATATCCATTACCAAGGATCGGTGATTTGTTCGATCAATTTTGAGGACCGTCTGTGTTCTCCAAGATTGATCTGTGTTCTGGGTACCATCATTTTGAAGGTAAAAGAATCTAATGTGTATAAGACCGCCTTTAGGATTCGTTATGGTCATTACGAGTTACTATTTATGTCTTTTGTTCTGACTAATGCACCGACTGTGTTCATTGATCTTATGAATAGGGTGTTTCAGCCGTATCTGGATCAGTTCAGTACAGTATTTATCGACAATATTCTAGTATACTCTAAGACCAAAGCTGAGCATGATGAGCATTTTAGAGTGGTTCTGTAGATTATTCGAGAAAAGAAGCTCTACGCTAAGTTGAGAAAATGTGAGTTCTGGTTGAGGGAAGTTATGTTTTCAAGGAATTTATTTTTTGCCAAGGGTATCTGTGTGAACCCAAAAAAAGATTAAGGTTATTCTTGAGTGGAAACAACCTAGAAATATTTTTGAGATTTAGAGCTTCCTCGGTTTGGCGAGGTATTATCGGAGGTTTGTAAAGGGCTTTTCGCTTATTGCAACTCTTTTAACTAAATTGTTGCGTAAGAATGTGCCTTTTGTGTGGATTGATGATCAATAATCGAGCTTTGAGAAGCTTAAATTGATTTTGACTCAGACACCCATTTTGATACAGCCTAAATCTAGGAAAGAGTTTTTTGTGTATAGTGCACCGCACATTGGTCTCAGTTGTTTGTTGATGTAGGAGGGTAAAGTGGTGGCTTACGTATCTAGACAGCTTAAACCTCATGAAGGCAACTATCCAACACATGATCTTGAGTGAGTTGAGGTTTTCTTCGCACTAAAAATCTAGAGGTATTATCTGTATGGTAAGAGGTGTATCATCTACACTAATCACAAAAGCCTTAAGTACCTTCTGACTTAAAAGGAGTTGAATCTTAGGCAACATAGATGGATTGAGTTTCTTAAGGATTACGTCTGCACTATAGAGTATCATCCTGGTAAGACCAATAAGGTGGTTGATGCTCTTAGTCAGAGATCGATGTCAGAGTTAAGGGCGATGTTTGCTTACCTAAGTTTATTTGAGGATGGTGGATTATTGGCCAAGTTGCAGGTTAAGCCAACTTGGTTTGATGAGATTTGAAAGAAACTGCTTTTGGATGAGTCTCTGGTTAGTCGGGTTCAACAGATTAAAGAGGGTAAAACTTCAAATTTTGGGTTTAACAATTAGGGTATTCTAGGTTTTTGAGGTCATATTTGTGTGCCGACTGATGTGGATTTGAGGTAGACTATTTTGCAAGAGGTACCTAGTAACCCTTTTGCTATGCATCCCGATGGTAATAAAACGTGATCTCTGGTAGTTATATTGGTGGCCTACTTTGAAGCGTGCTAACAGGTTAAGGATGAGCACCAACTTCCTTCTGGTTTGCTTCAATCCATTAAGATTTTACAATGGAAATGAGAACAGGTAACCATGGACTTCGTTAGTGGGTTGCCTTTGACACCTACTAAGAAGGATTCTGTTTGGGTCATCGCGGATCAATTGACCAAGTCAGCTCACTTCTTCCAGTTTGAACCAATTATTTTTGTAGAAGCTAACGAAGTTATACATCTCTGAGATAGTTAGACTTCATGGGGTTCCTGTGTTGATTATATCAGATTAAGACCCTCGTTTCACATATCAATTTTTGAAGAAACTACATGAGGCTTTGGGTACTTGGTTGGACTTCAGTACTGCATTCCATCCATAGATTGATGGACAAACCAAGAGAGTAATTCAGGTATTTGAGGATATGCTACGGAGTTGTGTTATTTATTTTCGTGGTAGTTGGGAGGAGTTTCTGTCACTGGCTAAATTTGCTTATAATAATAACTTTTAGTCTAGTATTTAGATTGCACCTTACGAAGCTTTGTATGGTTGTAGTACTCTGTTGTGTTAAATCGAGTTGGACGAGAGAAAGATTATGAGTTTGGATATGGTTACTGAGACTGAGAATAGGTCAGGTTGATTCGGGATCGACTTAAGGTAGCTTCTGACAGACAAAATTCTTAAGCGAATATTAAGAGGAAAGATATAGAGTTTGCTGTAGAAGATCAATTCTTCCTTAAGGTATCTCCATGGAAGAAGGTTCTTAAATTTGGACGTAAGGGCAAGTTGAACCCTAGGTCCATTGCATCTTATCAGATTTTGAGGTGAGTAGGGCCAGTTGCCTATCAGTTGGAGTTACCTCTAGAGTTAGACAACATACACGATGTTTTTCACATCTCCATATTAAGACAATATCAGTCTGATCCATCTCACATTGTGCCTATTGAGGAGATTGAGGTGAGACCATATTTGACTTTTGAGGAAGAGTCTATACAGATTATGGATCGAGAGGTTAAGGTCTTGAGAAAGAAGGATATTCCCTTAGTTAAGGTTCTTTGGTGGAATCATGGTACCGAGAAAGCCACTTGGAACTGGAGGACTCGATTTGACAGCAATACCTATATTTGTTTGAGTTAAGTAAATTTCAAGGCGAAAATTTATTTAACGAGGGAAGAGTTGTAATGCCCTAAAAATTTTTAATTTGAAAACTTTAAATCATGTCAAGTAAAATAATTTATTGTAGTGGCTAAGTGTTAGTTATGTGTGCCTAAGGTCTCGTGTTCAAATCCCTTCCCTTGAATTTTTTTTATTTTTGTTCCAACCACTATCTTTGAACATTTAGCTTACCTATTATTTCTACTAATTTGTTGACAAGAATGAGCCTGATTGTTCAGTGGTAATGCTTCAACTTACCTAGAGGTATTGTGTTTGAATCTTGTGTGTGCAGAGCATGAAATATTTTTATTTTCCTTATACTATGCCACCCATGTGATTAGTATTTGAGTTAAATTCAAATACTGGGGAAATATGATAGGATAGTTATTAGTGGGATATGGGTAATTTTTAAAAAAAATCATTTTGAAAATTTTCTCCTAATTTCTCTCCACTATTGTTGTCCCTCTCACTCCTTTCCACATTTCTGTTTCCCAATTTTTGCTGTTGAGTTTTCTGTCATTTTCTCTTTTGGCTTTCATCCCTTTTCATTCCTTCTTATACTTTCTCTTTTCTTTTATCAGTTTCCATCGTGTCGTGCTGTCAAACGATTGTTCTTCTTTAGGTAAGTATTAGTTGTTCCTCTTTTAAGGATGTGGTTCTATTTCACTTTTTCTTGCTTCAGTAAGAGGATTACTTGATTGTTGGCTAAGGGTTGGATTTGATTAATTTTGTGTTTTTGTTAGGCGAGATTTCTGCTATTTTTTGCAAGGGTAAGATGGAAATTCCATTTAAGGGCTAGTTTCGTGGTCGAATTTAGTACGAGATTTGCTAATTAGTTTGTTGTGAATTTCATTTTTAAGTGTTGGAATTATGACTGTTGTGTCGACATCAAAAAACGACTAGGTGTACCTTCTGTCCAGAAAAATAGCGAACGAGGTGAAGCTGATAAACAATCTGTCAATGCCACAAGGCCGTGTTGGCCACATAAGCTGGGTCAAGTAGGCCGTGTAAGCCACATGGACGTGTTCTAGGTCATATGGGCTAGACGGGCGTTTCTAAGCCATATGGGCTAGGTAGGCGTATGGGCCACATGGGCATGTGGGCCTATTTTTAGTAAAATTTAGTTAGGGTCGTGTATGATGTGCAATTTGAGGTTAGCCACCCCGTAGGGTCTGTTATGTTATATGTATAGCTTATATATATGACACCTGATATTCTGCTTTTGTATATGTAACTTCTTAAAGCATGTTAGTTTGTTCTGATGTGTAAAGCATGTATGATTTATGTGCATCTCGATATATGGATAGTGATTGCATGTGCATTGGGGTGGGAATATGATGTGATGGAGGAAATGTTGGTAGTTTAATGATTTGCCTTATATGGTGGTTTTTTAGCCACATATATTTTCTGGTGGCTTGGCCACACTTATCTAGTTTTGGCGGATTTCCACATTATTTCTGCCAATTTGACTACACTATTCTAAAAAGTGACATGCACTCACTATTTTGGTGTGTAGGGTTGGATGGGTATTTATTACCCTAACTAGTGTGTAGGAATAGATGGAGATAGTGTGTAACGGATGAGGGTAGGTTTTTTATCTGTATCTGTATATATGCATCTGTATTTGTAACTGATTTATCTGTCATATTGCATCGCAAGATATGCCATGCTTCGTATCTGTTCGTGTAACACCCTATACCCGACCTAGTCACCGAGCCCAAGTAACAGGGAGCTACACCACCGTCACAACATCATACATTACATAACGTCTCACTAGCATGTGAATATCCTCAAAATTGAGCATTTATGGAGATTCCAAGTCAAGAATACCCTAGGCGAGGTTAAATCATGCTGAACATAAATCGAACAAGCTTATAACAAAATAGAAGCATGATTTAAGACCACTTAAAAAAATTCAAAATAAATCACGTAGGTATCAATAGTCATTCATTGGTATCGATAATTCTCATAGATGGTATCGATACCGCTTAGAAAATCGGTACCAAATCAACATTTTGTTTATCTGTAAAAATTATTGGTAATTATACCCGAGTATCGATACTAGACATGGTATCAATATCAAATTGAGTTACTGAATTCCTGCACAATTGAAATATCATGGAGGTATCAATACTAATGCCTAATTATCAATACCTCTGCATCAGATAGTAAAAATAACACAGAAATAGGGCATCTAACTCAACCATACACTTACTAGGTCATCACGCACTTATAATCTCATAATCTAATCATCAAAAATATCAGAATTAGCAGTTTCATGCATCATCAATCATTTAAACTAAACAACCCAATGAACTAGAATCAACATCCACAATTTCTAAGAGAAATAATAACGAGCAAACGTCAAAAACATCATGGAAATAATCAACCAACAATCTACCACATTGCCTTATTCCCACAGTTCAAAATAATAGCAATAATATCACCTACTCAATCACTAAGCGTAACTTGGATCACTTCCATAAAATTTTTGCATCACTCACACCGTAAACGCTAAATATCTGCAATGGCTAGAAAGAGTGGGTGAGCTTAAACAAGCTCAGTGAATGTCGAAATAACCACAAGGTATACACAACATCAAAGGTTAAACATGAGCATACTACAACACATTCACAACCATATTCTAACCAAGTCAAAATAACATATTCATGCTTCATTAAATCATAAAACTAGCATATACTCTCACATGCAATTACACTCAACTCCTATATATATAATTAATTTAATGATAATTCATTAAGACAAAACAACGTATTAATGCTTTACTAGCCCACAAATCTAGCTTATATATACACATGCATTTACACACAACATTTTCATATATTAATCACTTTATGATAATTTGGCAACTTGGAAAAATGAAACATAAAAGTGGGCTCTATCACCACACATTGGATACACGGATCTCCATCACACCAATGACTCAAAGAGTCTAACATATCCCATAAGTGTAGCATAAAGCTAACACTCTCTAACACACCAATATGTCCCGATGAATGGAGCATAGCTCAATATTATCTTATCTCTCTGATTTGCCCCAAGGCCCCATTGCCTAAAACACAAAACACAAAACACAATCCTATGGCATGCCAACTATGTCCAATGGTTTCAAACTCTCACAAGGCCAAAATAGTAGCAAATACACATATTTAATTATTGTTTTAATGAAAATAATCTCTTTTCATATCCATCAATTCACATCAAAATCTCATACACAATACACACTTATCGGATTCACAATTGATTGCAGTTTAAGTCCCACAATAATGCTCATTGAGCTATCATTTATCAGATCTCACATATGTGCATTAAAATCAATATATCATATATCACATACAAGTATTCTCACATATTACCTGTCATAATAATGTCACATTCCATATTGTGTAAGACCATAAATGGTAGGTTATGGCATCATATGGGATGACTACAAGGAAGGTTATTACCTAATGGAGTTTTTTCCGTGACCTAGGTTGATATGAGGTAAACCTCACAAAATGTGAGTCTAAGCGAATCCCTATCATAAACATGCCCAAAAAGGGAAGCCTTTGTGGCATATCTAAAAAGGAAGCCTTTGTGGCGTATCTGGAAAGGAAACCTTTGTGGCATATGTAGAATGGAAGCCTTCGAGGCATTATCTGAAAGAATGGCCCTTATGGCAACCATTTGAAGGGAATGCCTCTGTGGTTGATCCTAAATGAAGAAATGGAATGTATGAGGAACCTTGAAAGAATAAAAATCTTGGCAGACTCTGAAGAAACGGTAAGAAAGGCAATCTCTGGAATTAAAGTCTTAGTAGAAATGTATGAAAGAAATGCCCTTGCGGCAGGTTGTGAAAAAGCAACCTCTATGGCAAATCCTACAAGGAAAGTTTATATGGCGCACACCAGATGGGCTACCTTGGTGGGGTAATCTAGAAGGGCTTTCAATGATGAACCATGAAAGACGCTCTTCTGGCAGACTCTGTGCTAAATAATTGGTGTATCCTACATTATCCCTAAATGCAAACAGTAAGACCAGTAAGTATAAGACGTATCCATGGGTATAACTATAAGGTATTTAATATGATTAAGATTTGTATAGAGATAGGGAATGAAAGAGATATAGTGAAGTAATGAAAATATATTCTGGAAACGAATGTAAAAATGACACACCCTAAATAAAATATAGGTCAACTGTGTATGGGTCTCTTCCTGAAACTTGATTGAGTCGTGGCTTAGTGATTGAAGAATGTAGGTAAGGTCTCAAAGACTCTAAAGAGATGGAAAAAGGGCCTTAGGGTAAGGTATGGAAATGAAAGTGAGTATAAGAATGATAATTGAGGAAGTAATATGGAAATGAACGTGCGTATAAGAATGGCAATTGAGGAAGTAATCGTTAAAGGCAAAATGAAGAATAAAGGTGACGAGACAAAAATTGAAAATTGCATGTAACGCGCAAGTATGATTAAGGTAAATGGGTGTTTGACTCACTAAGTTCTTTCGAACTTACATCTCTGTGTTATGTTTCATGTTGGTTTTTAGGGTCTTAGCCTGGAGAGACGACGCCAGGACTACGCCGAATGAGTGGCGTATTGGGCATTATTCATACAAAGCGAGCTTGATGGCTGGATCGAGTCTATGTTGATACATTTTTATAGGAACCTTTTCTACAGGATAGCTATATTAGGCCAAGGCCTCAATTTGGTCGTAGTTGTAGCTAAATTCTTGATGTTTGTTAGTATGATTTCTTCATTGTTTATACTTACGTATTTTATTAAAGAAATTTCAAAGTTAACCAGTTGTATCCAATTGAAATATGCACAAGTAGAAATGAGTTTTAATATAAGACCGGGAACGCCCAAGATTCAGATCCGAATTATTGGGTCGACTTTAGGGCATTACACCCAGTCATTAGTTTTCATCATCTTTTTCAACCCAAAATCTATGTCCTCCTATTATCTCTTGATACTCCCTCACACTCTCTCTAAAATCTTTATTTTTGTATATTTTTTCTTTAAATATTTTGTGTTAAAACAACACCCACTATCATTACACATCAAAACTTCCATCAATTTCATCACATCATCAAATAATCAATTTCCCAAATCATTAAGGTATAAACCCTAACGTTCTTTATTTTGATTTTCTTGTTTAAATTCATTGATTATTTTCTTAAATACATATTAGTTAATTCATATTTACTTTGTAACAGTCCGATTTAGACCCTAGTCGGAACAGTGATTTCAAAGCCACAAATCCAAGATCAGAAAAATATTTTAATATTATTTTCTGTGTTTATGATATGTGACTAAGTTTGTGTGAAATTTCTGTGTGAAAATTTTTTGGTTTGAGTGCTTAATTAGCAAAAAGGACTAAATCGCGTAAGATGTAAAAGTTGTGTGCTAGTTGTTAAAGTACCTATTTGGCATGGCTTTTTAAAGGAGGAGTCCTTATGTCGTTATTAAGCCATTATAAAGATAGTGGATGGTAGATGGACATTTATAACCAAATATATTATATGTTATAAATTTTATTAGTAAGGTTAAATTTGTAACTTGATAAATAATGATATATATGTTATAATAAAACAAAAAGGAATTAAAAGCCATTATCATCTTTGTTATTACCGAAAGTTGAAGAAAGAATAAGGGTTTGTACCTTTGTGATTTTCGGCTAGCAATTGGCTTCATTTAAGGTATGTTTGAGCTCGATTTTTGATAATTTCTACGTTTTCGTAATCGTTGCTTTGTGCTCTACAAAACCCATGCTTTTATTTTAGAAATTGATGGTGATTTTGAGATAAGCCATTGATGAATTTATGAGCTTTATTATGTTTGATGGTGAAATATGAAAGTTTGATGTTGGGTTAACATAGTTTATATTTGAATTTTTGATGAAATTGGCTAATTTGGGGCTAAATTGAGAAAAGTGTAAATTGAAGGACTAAAATATGAAATAAATGAAATGTGTGGGCTTGTATAAGCACAATGAAAATTCGGCTAGGCATGTATGAGATGAAATTATGTGAATTTGATGATTTTTGTGAAATAAGGACTAAAGTGTCGAAATGTGAAAATGTGAGGGTTATTTTGTAAAATGCCCTAAATATGTATATTCGGACTAAATCGAATGAATTGGTGACTTAATGAGTTAATTTTAAATGTGTATAGACCAAGAAAGGAGAGGTTCATATCGAGATCGCGGCAAAGACAAAGTGCTCGATTAGTCGACCGTTTCGGTATTTTGACATCCGAGGTAAGTTCGGATATAATACTAGTTGTAAACTATATCTACGTGATGTGAATTGAATGAATATATATAACTATGAGATTAGAAATGCTATGTGCGAAATTGAATTAGAGGGCACTAAGTGTGCGAAATTAGAAATGAGATAGAGATGGTTAGCACTGTGTGTGCGAAAAGATAAAAGCTTCGGCTTATCGAATTGGCACTATGTGTGCGATACCGATATAGTTCGGTTTAACTTATAGGCACTAAGTGTGGGATGACGATTATGTTTTAGTTATGAAACTGGCACTAAGTGTGCGAATAAATCAAAAGAATAGCAAAAGTTGAACGAAATGTAATATCGAGCAATTGAGTAGCATGAATGGTGAGTAACTATGTGTTGATCAAGGTACGTTTGAACCTATGTGGTTGATGATAGTTTTAAAAGTTGAATGAATAGATATTTGAGTATGTGGTTGAGATTGATAATGTGCCTAGTTGTGCCTTTATTTATGTGATGGTATAACTATATATATTGTAACAACCTGGTTTAGACCCTAGTCGGAACAGTGGTTTCGAGACTACAAATCCGAGGTCAGAATGATAATTTAATATTATTTTTTGTGTAAATAGTATGTGATATAGCCGTGTGAAAATTCTGTATGGTAATTTTATCGACTGTTTGCCGAATTAAGAGAAAGGACTTAATTGCCTAAGGTATAAAAGCTGTGTGCTGATTTATAAGTGTCTAATTGTTGATGGCTTTTTAAGGTGGATACTTTATGTTGTTATTAAGCCATTTTTAAGATAGTGGATGTTTAAATGACAAGATAACCATAAGGTAAATTTGTCTTATATGACTAATAAAAGGGTAAGTTGGTAAATTGATAATTTAGTTAATAATAATTAAAAACCAAAAGAAAGATGAAGCCATGTTATCATCTTTCTTGCCGAAAATTTGAAGGAAAAAGAAAGGAATAGGGCTTTGGGGTATTCGGCCATTGTTAAGCAAAATTAAGGTATGTTTGGACTTCGGTTTTTGATAATTTCTACGTTTTTGTAATCGTTGCTTTGTGCTCTACAAAACCCATGCTCAAATTTTGTGAATTGATGATGTTTGTGAAATGTGCCATTGATGAAATGGTGAGCTTTGTGATGAGTGTTGGTGTTAAATGAAAGATATGTGTTTAATGAACATGTTTTGTTTTTAGAGTTTTGATGAATTTAGCTAATTAGGGCTAAATTGAGAAAATAGCATTTTGAAGGATTAAAATGTGAAATAAATGAAGTGTGAGGGTTTGTATGAACTCAAGAAAAATTCGGCTAAGCTTGTGTTAGGTGAAATTTTGTGAATTTGGTGATTTTGTGAATTAGGGACTAAAGTGTTGAAATGTGAAAATGTGAGGGCTATTTTGTAAAATGCCCTAAATGTGTATGTGTGGACTAAATTGAATGAGTTGGTGATTGAATGGATTGAATTTGAATGTGTATAGACCAAGAGAGGAGAGGTTCGGATCGAGATCGAGGCAAAGAGAAAGTGCTCGATTAATCGACCATTTCGGTATTTTGACATCCGAGGTAAGTTCGGATATAATACATGTTATTAAGATATGTTTTAGTATTATGCAATGAAAGAAAATCATAGGAAGATCGTCTTGTAATATCAAGCATTGAGTAGCCTGTAAATTGAATAACTATGTGTTAGCTAAGGTATGTATCGAACCTTTGTGGTTGATGAGTTTATAGATGATGCTATGGATGGATGAATGAGCATTTTAACTATAGATAATATGGTATGAATATAAGAGAATTGATCTATGTGATGGTTATTGCATACATTGGTTTGATTTGATGATAGATTGTATTGTCTTTCAAACTTACTAAGCTTTGAAAGCTTACTGTGTGATTGTTTCTTTGTTTTACAGTGTCAGCAAAGCTAGCTCAGATTCGGGAATCGTCAGCACATCTATCACACTATTGGCAATCTGATTTGGTACTTTTGGAAAGATGTAAATAGATGAAATATGGCATGTATAGTCTAGAAGTTATGGTATGTTTTGGGAAATGTTTAATCCTTGCCATGTAAGTTGGCTTGGAAGTGAAATGATGCTAACATATGAATGAGTTAGGTTTATGATATGTGAAGTACATTTTGGTATGGCTTGGTGATTATGATATGTTTTTAAGTATGGTAAAATTAGTGAAGATTTGATGCCATAATAATAATAAAATGATTTGTGGAAGAGTCATGCTTGATAATGTGTATGATTTGGTTGAACAAGATGGTGTATAAGTTAACATATTTAGTAATGAGGTTGTATGTGATGATATGATGATCACTTGGCATGAAATTGGTTGCTAAATTGTGTGTGGGATTGCTTAAATGTGCTTATAGGTATGACCCGAATGGGTAGCATTTTGGCCTTGAAAATGGCCTACAATGTCACACGGTCGTGGCACACGGGCGTGCCTAGCGACCGTGGGCTAAGTATATAGCTAGCATAAGAGTACACGTCCTTGGCACACGGATGTGTCTGCTGCCTAGAAGCCGTGTGACTTTTGACAGGATCGACCACGGCCAAAGTACACGGGCGTGCTTGGTGGCTGTGGAGCAAAGGTCAATCTCGACCACGGGGAGGACACACGGGTGTGTCTAACAGCCGTGGGAGGCACACGGTCTACCCCCACGGGCGTGTATCCCCTGTAACCTAGAAAAGTTTTAAATTTCCTTAAAGTTTCTGTATGTGTTTCGGTTTAGTCCCTACCCCTCTCTAGCATGTGTTTAAGGTCTTATACGCCTTAATAAGGGGCTAATTTGTTTATGTTTGATGTATTATGATAATGATTGACTTTGTGTCGTAATTGAGTTGTAAAATAATCCTACTCTTAACCCTATTCCGGCGACGGTTTAGGGTTAAGGGTGTTACATATATTGATGTGGTATTATCGAGTATTATGTATTGTATTTTGAACTTACTAAGCTTTTGAAAGCTTAGTGTGTGATTTGTTTTCTCTGTTTTACAATGTCAGCAAAGCTAGCTCGAATCTAGGGAAAGTCAGCATCTCTATCACACTATCGACAATCTATTTTGGTACTTTTGAAGATGTGTATATTTGAATATGGCATGTATAGGCTAGTTGTTTTGAAAAATGTTTGAAATGTGTAAATAGCCATGTGATGTGGCTAGATAAATGTTGGTAATATGCATGAATGATTATGGTATATGAAGTATGTTTTGGTATGGCTTGATGGCAATGAAATGGTCTTAAGAAAGGTAAATTTATTGATGGATTGATGCCATAGTGATTGAGTGAAATTGTGGATGAATCATTCTTGGTTTTACATGTGAATTGGTTGAGCTATTTAGCATATAAGATGGTATGCTAGAAATGAGATTGAATAGGGTTGATATGATAAACATTTTGATGTGTTTTTGGTTGCTATTGAGATATGGAAGGATGCTTAATTGTGCTTGCAGGGATGACCCTTATGTGGGTGGCAAATTGGCCTTGAAAATGGCCTATATTTTCCCACACGGTTGAGAACACGGGTATATGGCTCAACCGTGTCCCTCGTGGTTATATTTCAAGGCATGTCAATAGCGACCATGGGCTGGACACACGGGCATGTCTTGTAGCCATGTGGATAAGTCAGTATGCATGCCCTGTTTCGACACGGCTTGGACGCACGGGCGTGTCTTAAGGCCCTGTGAGGCACACGGCCTACCCACACGGGCGTGTGACCTCTGCAGTTTTGAAAAATGTTTAAATTTTTGAAAATTTTTGTACGTGTTCAGTTTAGTCCCGACACTTTCTAACACGTGTTTAAGGTCTCGTAGACCACATTAAGGGACTATATGATTATGTTGCGATACGTTTTAATGATGATTGACTATGTGTTCTGATTGTTTGGTAATGTTTCTTAACCCTATTCTGGAAATGGTTTCGAGTTAGAGGTGTTACATTTTATTGGTATCAGAGATACGATTTAGTCGATTCTCGGACTAACGTAGCGTGTGTGAGTCTAGCTATACTTGCCATATATACAATTACGATTGTGTGATGAATCCTGACAGTTGAAAATGTGTTTTCATATAGTAATGGATCCCAATCGAGCAGTTGCTAACGATGTAGAGAGTAACGTGCCTGCTCCCACTCAAGGGATAGCGTCGGCCACATCTAGGCCGAATGATAGTAGTAATGGAGGAGACGCTAAGCAAGCCTTCTTCCGAATGATGAATGAGTGGTTTTCAGAGTTCGTTCAAACGAATCTGGCTGCTCCACAACTTCCACCCCCACAAGTACCTATTGTGCCACAAGTAATAGATCTGATCCGATTGAATAAACCTCTTGTGGATAAGATTCGTAAGTATGGGGCCGAAGAGTTTAGGGCCACAGCTGATGATGATGCCGAGCGAGATGAGTTTTGTCTCGAGGATACCATTCGAGTATTTGATGAGATGTCGTTGACTCTTGATGAATGTATTAAATGTGTTGTTTTGTTGTTGAGGGACACAGCTTATAACTAGTGGAAAACGTTGATTTCTATGGTTTCGAGAGAGAGGATTACCTTGGACTTCTTTCAAGTTGAATTTCGAAAGAAATATATCAGTCAACGATTTATTGATTAGAAACATAAAGAGTTCCTTGAGCTGAAACAAGGCCATTTGTCAATTACTGAGTACGAGCGGGAATTTGTGAGATTGAGTCAGTATACACAAGAATGTGTTTCGACTGAAGCTACCATGTGTAAACGCTTCATTGAAGGGCTGAATGAAGACATTAAACTGTTGGTTGGGATACTTGCCGTAAATGAATTTGTTGTGCTGGTTGAACGAGGCTGCAAAGCGGAAGAGCTTAGCATGGAAAGGAAGAAAGTCAATTCTGAGGCTAGAGATGAAAGAAAAAGATCGATGAGTAAGTTCTCTCAACCATCGACGAAGAGATTTAGAGATGCAAACAATCACTCAAATGTTTTGTTTGGATATTCGGGTAGAGATCATCCGAGACAAAGTGTTAGTCCAAAAGCTCAACTCCCGACTGAATCAAGTGTTGCCAGTGTTAAAAGCAACAAGCTTGAGTGTAGACAGTGTGGAAGATGACATGTGGGAGAATGCTGGGGCAAGTATAATATTAGAACTTGCTACAAGTGTGGATCACGAGATCACTTCATTAGAGATTGCCCAAAGTTAGCTGAAGAAGAAAATGTTCAGAATGTGAGATCGAGCAATGTAATGGCTAGGGGTAGACCACCCAGAAACACCGGGAATGTGAGTGGAAGTAAAAAAGGGACAACCGATACAACTGTGAGATCAGAGGCGAGAGCACCTGCCCGAGCCTATGCTTTACGCCCACGAAAGGAGGCATCAACTCCAGACGTCATCACTGGTACTTTCACTCTATTTGATACTGATGTGATTGCATTGATAGATCCAGGATCTACTTATTCCTATGTGTGTGTGAATCTAGTATATAGAAAGACTCTATCTGTTGAGTCTACTGAATTTGTGATTAGAGTATCGAACCCCTTAGGCAAGTGTGTTTCGGTGGATAAAGCGTGCAAGAACTGTCCATTGATGTTTTGAGATGCTTGTTTTTCAGCTAATTTGATGTTGCTACCATTCGATGAATTCGATATAATTCTGGGTATGGATTGGCTCACTATACATAATGCTATTGTGAACTGTAAACGAAAGAGTATTGAATTGAGAAGTCAGAATGGTGAGATAGTTCGAATTGAACCCAGTGACTTGAAAGGGTTACCAGCTGTTGTATCTGCGATAAAAGCTTTGGACTATGTGAAAAAGGGTTGCAAGCTTATTTTGCATATGTGATTGATATAAAAGTGACAGAAAAGAAAGTTGAATCTGTACCTGTGGTTTGTGAATTCCCTAATGTGTTTCCTGAAGAGTTATCGGGATTACCTCCGATCCGAGAAGTTAAATTTGGTATTGAATTGGTACCGGGAACAACTCCTATTTCAATAGCTCCATATAGAATGGCACCAACGGAATTGAAAGAGTTAATGTCTCAGTTGCAAGAGTTGACTGATAAAGGATTTGCATGACCGAGTTTCTCACCTTGGGGTGCTCCTGTGTTGTTCGTGAAAAAGAAAGACGGCACTATAAGGATGTGTATCGACTATAGACAGTTGAACAAAGTGACAATAAAGAATAAATATCCGTTGCCTCGTATTGATGATTTGTTTGATCAGTTGAAAGGAGCTACAGTGTTTTCAAAAATAGATTTGAGATCGTGTTTTTATCAGTTGAGGGTTAAAGAATCAGATGTATCGAAGACTGCTTTTAGAATGAGGTACGGACACTATGAATCTTTAGTTATGCCATTCAGACTAACGAATGCTCCTACAGCATTTATGGATTTGAAAGGCTTCTCGATGATTGCGACTCCGTTGACAAAGTTGCTACAAAAAGATTTTAAATTCGAGTGGTCAAAAAAGTGCCAACAGAGTTTTGAGCAGCTGAAAGCGTTGTTGACAGAGGCGCCAGTGTTAGTTCAGCTTGAATCGGGCAAAGAATTCATAGTTTACAGAGATGCATCATTGAATGGTTTGGGTTGTGTGCTGATGCAAGAAGGTAAAGTTATCGCTTATGCTTCGAGGCAGTTAAAGCCGCTTGAAAAGAACTATCCGGCGCACGACCTTGAATTGTCCGCGATTGTGTTCGCATTGAAGATTTGGCGTTACTACTTATTTGGTGAGAAATGTCATATTTATACAGATCACAAGAGCTTGAAGTACTTGATGACTCAGAAAGAATTAAATTTGCGACAGAGAAGATGGTTAGAATTGTTGAAAGATTGCGAGCTTGTAATGGATTATCATTCGGGTAAAGCTAATGGTGTTGGTGATGCCTTGAGTCGAAAGTCTTTATGTGCCTTGCGAGCTATGAGTGCTCAGATAGATCTATGTGATGATGATCCAGTTTTGGATGAGTTGAAGGTAAGGCCGATGTTTGTATGTCAGATTTGTGATACCCAGAAGAGTGATGTTGAAATGATAGCAAAACGAGCTCAATGTGATTCGAATTCCTATTCAAAATATTGAGTTGATAGTGATGATTGTTTGAGATTCAGAGACCATATTTGTGTTTCAAAGAATTCAGAGCTGATTTGGTTGATTTTGAACGAAGCTCACAATAGCCGTTTGACTATTCACCTGAGGAGTACGAAAATATAAAATGATTTGAAACAGTTTTATTGGTGGCATGGTATGAAAAGAGATATCTCTAACTATGTGTTGGAATGTTTAATTTGTCAGCAAGTTAAAGCTGAACATCAGGTTCTGTCTAGTTTGTTACAGCCGATTATGATTCTTGAGTGGAAATGGGAGAGAATCACGATGGACTTTGTGTCGGGATTGCCTTTATCACCGGGAAAGAAAGATGCAATCTGGGTGATAGTTGACAAATTGACAAAATCAGCTCATTTTGTTCCGAAGAGAATAGATTATTCACTTGACAAATTAGCCGAATTGTATATTGCTGAGATTGTAAGATTGCACGGGGTGCCACTATCTATTGTATCAGACTGAGATTCGAGATTTACCTCACGATTACGAAATTGCATTTCAGCACTGTATTTCATTTGCAAACAGGTGGACAATCTATCCAGGTTCTCGAAGATATGTTGAGATGTTGTATTCTTGAATTTGAAAGTACGTGGGAAAAGCATTTACCGTTGATTGAGCTTGCGTACAACAACAGTTTTCAATCTAGCATCAAAATGGCACCTTATGAAGCTCTATACGGTCGAAAATGCCGAACTCCATTGTATTGGACAGAGCTGAGTGAGAATAAGATTCACAAAGTTGAATTGATCAAAGAGACTGAGCAGAAAGTGAAAGTGATTCGTGACAGTTTGAAAGCGGCTTCAGATCATCAGAAATCCTATGCAGATTTGAAACGAAAAGATATTAATTTGAAGTTGGTGACAAAGTGTTTTTGAAAGTGTCTCCGTGGAAAAAAATACTTCGATTTGGCCAAAAAGGCAAGCTGAGTCCGAGGTTCATCGGGCCGTATGAGATTACCAAACGAATAAGGCCAGTTGTTTATAGATTGATGTTGTCATTTGAGTAAGAAAAGATTCATAATGTGTTTCATGTGTCGATGCTTCGACGGTACATATCTGATCCGTCACATGTGCTTGCTCCTACTGAGGTTGAAATTCAGTCAGACTTATCGTATAGTGAAGAACCTATTTGAATTTTGGCACAAGAGACCAAAGAATTAAGAAACAAAAGAATATCCTTAGTGAAAGTGTTGTGGCACAAACACGGAGTAGAAAAGGCTACGTGGGAGTCTGACGATGTTATGAGAGAGCAATATCCAAACCTATTTATTGGTAAGATTTTCGGGGACAAAAATCCCTAAGGGGGGAGAGTTGTAACAGCCTGGTTTAGACCCTAGTCGGAATAGTAGTTTCAAGACCACAAATCGGATATCAAAAAAATATTTTAATATTATTTTCTGTGTTTATAATATGTGATTAAGTCTGTGCGAAATCTTTGTGTGAAAATTTTGTGGTTTGAGTGCTTAATTAGCAAAAAAAACTAAATCGCATAAGATGTAAAAGTTGTGTGCTAGTTGTTAAAGTACCTATTTGCCATGGCTTTTTAAAGGAGGAGTCCTTATGTTGTTATTAAGCCATTATAAAGATAGTGGATGGTAGATGGCCATTTATAACCAAATATATTATATGTTATAAATTTTATTAGTAAGGTTAAATTTTTAACTTGATAAATAATGATATATATGCTATAATAAAACAAAAAGGAATTAAAAGCCATTACAATCTTTGTTATTTCTGAAAGTTGAAGAAAGAATAAGGGTTTGTACCTTTGTGATTTTCGACTAGCAATTGGCTTCATTTAAGGTATGTTTGAGCTCGGTTTTTGATAATTTCTACGTTTTCGTAATCGTTGCTTTGTGCTCTACAAAACCCATGCTTTTATTTTAGAAATTAATGGTGATTTTGAGATGAGCCATTGATGAATTCATGAGCTTTATTATGCTTGATGGTGAAATATGAAAGTTTGATGTTGGGTTAACATAGTTTGTATTTGAATTTTTGATGAAATTGGCTAATTTGGGGCTAAATTGAGAAAAGTGTAAATTGAAGGACTAAAATGTGAAATAAATGAAATGTGTGGCCTTGTATAAGCACAATGAAAATTTGGCTAGGCATGTATGCGATGAAATTTTGTGAATTTGATGATTTTGTGAAATAGAGACTAAAGTTCAAAATGTCAAAATGTGAGGGCTATTTTGTAAAATGCCCTAAATATGTATATTCGGACTAAATTGAATGAATTGGTGATTTAATGAGTGAAATTTAAATGTGTATAGACCAAGAAAGGAGAGGTTTGGATCGAGATCGAGGCAAAGACAAAGTGCTAGATTAGTCGACCGTTTCAGTATTTCGACGTCCGAGGTAAGTTCGGATATAATACTAGTTGTAAACTATATCTATGTGATGTGAATTGAATGAATATATATATAACTATGAGATTAGAAATGCTATGTGCGGAATTGAATTAGAGGGCACTAAGTGTGCGAAATTAGAAACGAGACAGAGATGGTTAGCACTGTGTGTGCGAAATTATAGAAGCTTCGGCTTATCGAATTGGCACAATGTGTGCGATACCGATATAGTTTGGTTTAACTTATAGGCACTAAGTGTGCGATGACGATTATGTTTCAGTTATGAAACTGGCACTAAGTGTGCGAATAAATCAAAAGAATAGCAAAAGTTGAATGAGATGTAATATCTAGCAATTGAGTAGCATGAATGGTGAGTAACTATGTGTTGATCAAGGTACGTTTGAACCTATGTGGTTGATGATAGTTGTAAAAGTTGAATGATTAGATATTTGAGTATGTGGTTGAGATTGATAATGTGCCTAGTTGTGCCGTTATATTTGTGATGGTATAAATATATATATTAATGTGGTATTATCGAGTAGTATGTATTGTATTTCGAACTTACTAAGCTTTTGAAAGCTTACTGTGTGATTTGTTTTCTCTATTTTACAGTGTCAGTAAAGCTAGCTCGGATCCAAGGATCGTCAGCATCTCTATCACACTATCGGCAATCTATATTGGTACTTTTGAAGATGTGTATATTTGAATATGGCATGTATAGGCTAGTTGTTTTGAAACATGTTTGAAATGTTTAAATAGCCATGTGATGTGGCTAGATAAATGTTGGTAATATGCATGAACGATTATGGTATATGAATTATGTTTTGGTATGGCTTGATGGCAATGAAATGGTCTTAAGAAAGGTAAATTTATTGATGGATTGATGCCATAGTGATTTAATGAAATTATGGATGAATCATGCTTGGTTTTACATGTGAATTGGTTGAGCTATTTAGCATATAAGATGGTATGCTAGAAATGAGATTGAATAGTGTTGATATGATGAGCATTTTGATGTGTTTTTGGTTACTATTGAGACATGGAAGGATGCTTAATTGTGCTTATAGGGATGACCCTTGTCTGGGTGCAAATTGGCCTTGAAAATGGCCTATATTTGCCCACATGGTTGAGCACACGGGCGTGTGGCTCGACCCTGTCCCTCGTGATTATATTTCAAGGCAAGTCAGTAGCGACCACGGGCTGGACACATGGGTGTGTCTTGTGGCCGTGTGGATAAGTCAGTATGCATGCCCTGTTTCGACACGGCTTGGACGAACTGGCATGTCTTGAGGCCGTGTGAGGCACACGGCCTACCCTTACGGGCGTGTGACCTCTGCAGTTTTGAAAAATGTTTAAATTTCTAAAAATTTTCGTATGTGTTCGGTTTAGTCCCGACCCCTTTCTAACACGTGTTTAAGGTCTCATAGACCACATTAAGGGACTATATGATTATGTTGCGATACGTTTTAATGATGATTGACTATGTGTTGTAAAATGAAGGTGAAATGTTCCGATTGTTAGGTAATGCCTCTTAACCCTATTCCGATAACAGTTTCGAGTTAGGGGTGTTACATACTTAGTATTTATCAGTGTTTCACTTGATTAACCAATTTTTAGTGATTTATCATTGAATTTTGAAAATTCTTATAATTTTTTATGTTTTGTTCATTTCGAAAATAACATGATTTTGTATACATTTTTGAAATATTTGTATACAACCTTTTATTTTCATTTTTTTAAAACAAAAATCATTCTCTTAAACCATTTTTTATTTTTTTAATTTTCTATTTGTTTCAAAATTTGGCTAATTTTTGGACATGATGAATTGAACTAAAGATATTTTTGTGATCTTTTCTTGTGAGTAAATTTTCGTTTTTAAATTTTTTTCCTATGCTTTCTTAGTTATGCCATAGTTGCTCAAATCAATCTCCATGGCTCCGAAACCTCGAGAAAAACATGTTGCGTGTAAAAAAAAAAAAAAGGCTTCCCTGCCTGGTCCTCCTACTAAACATCATAGGCTTGATGGTGCTTCGTCCAGATAAAAAGGATCGCCAATTCTTTTGATAATTGTTTCAAAGGTGAAGAAGCTTTAAATTGATATTGAAGAAGCTTTAAATTGATATTGTACTTGCTTTTCTTTTCATTCTTTCACCCAAGATCATCTCTTTGGTGTTCCCTTTCTCCAAACATTCAGAATTTCACACCTTTTTACCTTTGAGAGATGGGGATGGCTCCCTTTTTTAAATCTCAAATGCAAAGTCCACTAAAACCATGTTTAAGCATTCAATAGTAATTCTAACTTTGAGACCGAAGTGGATGGTCACATCGCCACTTACATCACCTCTTACCTTATGGATAAAGAAATCACCTTTACACCTATCTTGTTTCCTGAATACCTTGGTCTTCCTTATGCAGATAATTATAATATTCATGATATTTATCTTGAGTCCTAAGTTGCCCTCCACAAAAATGCCAGCTTACTTCTTTTTCATGATTGTTTACTTCATCTTTTCCTCACTTGGCTTTGGAAACCAACCACCAAATACACCAAGCTTCGATTCATTAACCAATGGTAGTTTTACTATGTTAAAGAAACCCAAAAACCCAACCTTGCGACTATTCTTTTTCAAGATACTACCAATGTTATTGACTACCTTCTTTGCTCCATATACCATTTTCATTTTAACATGTACCTTAGCCACATATTCAATAAACTTGACATTTATACATTTATTGATCGCCGAGTCTAGGTATGAAGTGTCACAATTAAACCGGTTTGCTCTAATACTTGAATAAAAAAATTTCACCAAACGACTTTATTACTTTATTTTGATTGTTTCTTACAACAAGAACCTTAAACCAAATTTAATTTGACTATCTTGAAATTTATATATTCTAAGAAAATAAACTTAATGATAATATATCTAACCCCGAGGTGAAGCCTTTGAGGGTACCCCTTCCTATGTGCATAACACCTTTCAGACGATGATCCTTGATCTTTGACGGTCTAGCTTGGTCCCTCCCCAAGACCCTTAATCACATACAAGTCCTAAAAACATAGGCCAAAATTCTTTAAGTTCAAAAGAACTTAGCGAGTTTCTTCATTGCATTACTCAAAAATTAGACCTCGTCTTGCAGGGGCAGTAAATGAAAAGAACTAAACACATTTAACTCCCTGTTTGTTTTAGTCTGTTTATCAGATGCCTCACCATAACTGCGAACTCTATCTTTTCCTTACATACATTCTTTCTTTCATTGGCCCCTGTTGAGGATATCCATCTACTCATAACTTTTAATCCTTAGTTACATATTTTGGTGATTGGTTACCAATATAGATTCTCTTTTCCACCATAAACTTATAAAATTCCTCCTACCTACCATTCTAATAACCCTATGGTTATGTCTTCCTTGTCGATCACTCCAAATCTGACTAGTCCCCGGTGGACTCCTTCCCTTGCTATAGTCCTAAAGGACTTACTGTCATTCCTTTATTCAGGCCAACTAATAAGACCCCACGCCACTCTGGCAGACTTGATCTCATTTCACCCTATACTCGGGTTGAAAAGTTTTTTGGATTCCTTCCTCGTAATCCACCTTATTTGCAATTTCTTGCTTTCAAGGTGTAACATGTCCGTCTGCAGTGGACCCTTATGGCCTACAGTATCCCTCAGTCTATTACATAAGTGACCATTTGATTTTACCATTTTTCAATATGGTTCCCTTCAAAACTAACTCTATGACGGGTGTATCCGTAGTAGTTATCCTTAAAAGGAATAATGTTGACAGACATAACTACCATTTGGATAATTCCCTACCAATACCTCTTTCTATCCTTAGGTTTTGTCTATCCCCTCTTTACATATAAACCATCCGAAGCATATAGGTTTGTGCCTTCTATATAAACTATGGTTTCATTAAAGCCTTATACTGAGAGTGAATCCCTCATTAACCTTCCAAGGTCTTCCTCTGACGTATAGAGTTTCTTTGAGTGCTTTCTGACGATTCTTAATGGTGGATCCTTACCTGTGATCCATGGATAAATCCCCTTCATTTGCCTCTATACAAGGCCTTATCGGCACGTCATTCCCATAATTGATTCTGGATAGGTTACCAATCTACGCCCTACAAACTTCCTTGTTCACCGCTTTGGTAGACTTTTCTCATTTCTGTTACTATTGACTTTTTCAAGGGATTCCTCAAGCCTACTGACTAGCTTGTGCTTGCCAGCTCTTACATTTCCTTCAAATCTTTTTTCTCGCTCGTGATTTTCCATGCTTTCCATCTCAGTGGCCACCCCATGTTTAATGTCCCGACAGACTCTCAATATTGCCATGGCTGAGCTATGGTCTTACACATCATTGCCCCATGTTTAATGTCATAGTGGACTCTCTATGTTGCCATAGTCAAGCTATGGTCTTACAAGATATAATCCATGTTTAACGTCCTGGCGAACTTTCTTATGTTTACTGCCCTAATGAACTCCATTAGTCGACATAGTCAAGCTATGTTCTTACTCCCTAAACCTCTTTGAAGTGTCACCCTAAAGGACCTTACCATCGTCGTGATGTCGCCCCATAGAGCCTCCTAATTTTCATTGCGATGTTTCTCTATGGAACCTAATAATTGTCGTCATGATGTCGCTCTATCGAGCCAGTCGATATCATTTTGTATCACATCTAACCTTGATACTAGAACACCGTAGCGTCCCCTCTGTAAGGCCCAGAGCTTCGCATATTGCAATTTGTACACAGCAACACCGGATTGTGAAATCTATCAGAAATTCTATTTTCCCCATCCATTCGCTCACACCTCTATATTTGCCACTTTTAACCTTGATGCTCAAACACCATAGTGTTCCTTCCGCAAGACTCGAAGCTTTGAACATCACAGCTTGCGCGTAGCAACACCGGATTGTAGTAAATAAAAACTTCCATTTCCCAAATAATTCGCCAAACCTACTCCCTCTATCCCATCAATAACTCCCTCCATATTTGTCACGTGTGAAATAATATGTGATTTGTCCAAGCCCTAATGCGATATTAAAAATGCTAGCTAAAATGTCCTAAAATGAAGCAAAATGTACTTAAGTACAAGCAATTAGCTAGGTTTAAAGGCATGAAATATAACTTTTTTCAAGAGGTATCACACCCCTAAACCTGAGTTATTACTTGTCCTCAAGTAAAATACATCTAAATGTATTAATGTGCCCATCTTGCCTCGGCAAAAACTTTCTCATACTGCCTAGCTATTCGAAAAATAATTTATACCTCTGTTCTCAGCAATCTTCTCTTTTTCTAAAACTGATTCGAATGTCAGAGGGTTGTTCAGCAAAGGCAATGTAAAAATTTCTCCCTAAAATGAAATTTCCTAAGTACCCATGCATTCTCTCTTTCTTCCTGTAGAAAATGTCTTTTTATTTACTTATTTCATTTGTTGCCTAAATAGAAGTTGTTTGCTTTAAGCTCATATCAAAATATATTATTCGCATATATTTATTCTCTTTTTTTATTTTTTTAAATGAAACAGTAAAGTAAATTATTACTATTATTAGAGGATTTAGCATGTCACAAAATTCTTTGACTTGACAATCATGATGGACCATACAACGAATTGTTGAGTACTCAATCATGTCACAATTTAAACCAAAAGTCATTCATGAAGCTAAGGCTTTTAACTAAAAAGAACGATGGAGTATACAACTGCCTCCTTAGGTATTTAGTCCTTTTTTCTACAGTAGAGTGCCCCTAAAATTATACCGCACACTCTTACTTAGGTCATTCTTTCTAATCAACAGCAGTATGGAGCAAACAAAGTGATGCTGGCCTACTTAACAACTCTAAGCACTGGAGTGCATACTTATTTAAACAAAATGCCACGACAATTTAACAATTGTTTGGTTTCAAAAATCACTAAGGTCATTAAAAAAATACTTACTATATTTTAAAAATCCATAAAAAATAGAGTATAGGACATCCCATTTTTAGAAATCAATATCCAAGAAACTTAGCCTAAGCTAACTTTACCTAATCCATTGTTACTTGTTCTAGGTATATCAAAAAAAAATTAATCTCATCATCGAACATCATAAAGAAAAATTGTACTTCTTCTAGACAAAGCAGTATTTCAATAGTTATTATGCCATGGAAAAATATCCTATATACCAAAATGAACATACAAAATGCAACCTAGATGCACAATACTCCCCCAAACCTAAGGGGTGCATTATCCTCAATGCATGCAAAATCATGAACAGTATATAACAAGTATGAATATGCATACAAATGAAAAAACAATTATGCAATGCATCAGAGAAAATCAAAACTTAACTTCCTTGGACTGGAACGTTGGCACTTCATTCAATTCTTTCTCATTGACTTGCGAGCACTGACTTTGTATCGTATCTTCCTTTTTCGCAGGTCAACTTCCTCACCTTCTTTGTCGGTCTTCATTAGTTCATTGATCATTTGATTGATTGCTTGATCTTGTGTAGTCATAGAGATGGGTGAAGATGTTGATTCAAGAGTTTTACCTTTTTCAGTGGCAGTAGCTGGTGCAATGGTAGGGACATTTGTTTCTTCCTTTCCTTCTTCTACTTCCTTCTCTCAGTGACTAAGGTTTACTTTTCTATCTCCTCCTCAACAGCTTTTCCTTTATCTGCAGTGACTCCTGCAGCCACAGGGTCAGTTCTAGCATCGGGTGGAACTGGCTCTTTTCCGTACTCATGAAATGAGAGCAAAGTAGTTGGGAAAGTGGGAAATTCTGGCATGGGTTTTGAAAAATCTTTCTAGAGGGATCTTATTAATGCCAAATCCCTATCTTTCACATACGACCAGTACTGAGCCTGGCGTTCTTTTCTTTGTTCCAACTCCTCCATCATCTGGTATCGTTGCACCTCAAATAGAGACAACATTTGTTCTAACTGTTTTTGAGAAATCAAAATTTCCTAGTCATGAGAGACATAAGATATTGTTGTAGTAATATGTGTGGTAGGGGAAGCTTGACTGTACTGGGATGTTGTGGCAAACTCAGTTCCTCGAAAGCTTGGCAAAAATTGCTCGTGTTATCCCACCCTTATTGGGGGTAACATCTTCAGCATCGACTAAAGGCACATTTTCCGTCTTACATAGGGCAAAAATAAGGGAAGGAAAATTCAAACTCCGAGCATTCTTATCAGCACACCTATGGACCTCTTGAAAAATAATTTTCCCTACATTTAACTGTCTTCCTTGTAGAATAGAATGCAACAGCAACATTTTTTCTTTTGAAATAGCCATGTTATGCATAGATGATATAAGACGATTCCTTAAAAAGTGGTACCACACCTTCCCAATTGGTTATAATGCAGATCTTTCAACTGTGTAACACTCCTGGCTTGAAATAATCCACTGTGTTCCTTCAACATATAAATCCTCCAATACTTTTGCCAACTCCTCCAGTGTAATATTTTTGGCTAATTCAAAATGCTCATCTCTAACCTCCTCAATACCAAACTAAGCATTAATATGGTCTTTATCGAACGGCACAGATTTACCCCGTACATAAATGAAAGGAGAATTTGGGGAATTTACATGAACATAAAACTCTCTTACCACTTTACATAAAACATTCCCTAGGTGTAGACAAAATTTGTTTGAGCTATACTTTCCCACAATCAAGGATACCGATTCATCATACCCCATGTGGGGTTCATCCTTCAATAAAAATCCCTATTCAAAACAAAATGGCCATTTTAGAATACTAGTTGAATACCTTGTGGCTACGATAGCATTGAAGAATATCTTTGTCTGCGAGGCGCCAGCGCGCGAAGATTCTACTCTTTTAGAAGTACTCCTTACACTCACCATGAAGAGAAGGTCAGGGAAACATAAAAAGAAAATACTGGAGTAAACAAAAAATAGAAGAGAGGTTAAAGACGAAGGGACTGAAAAAATGTGAACTTTGTGAGAATTGGGAAACGTGAGCCAGCTGAAGAAAATAAAAAGAGATAATGATGAAAATTTTTAGGGAACAAGAAACGTAAGGGATAAGAGCTATAACATAGAGGAAAGGTTAAAAATGACAAGACATTTGGGGGAAAATGAAATAACAGAATGCTACATTGTGGGCCTTATACATTGGGTTTCCCAATTTTCATTAAATACAACTACTTAAAAATCTTTCCTTTGGAATTTTTTAACCGGTCAACTCTTTTATTAACACCTCATCATTCAAGTTGTCATGGCATAACATTTCTTTGTAATGCCGCAGCAAACTACTACTAAGCATAGATTAACAAATCCTGCTTTTTTTATCCTACTCCTGCTCATAATAATAATAATAGAAATGAAATTGTATTAAAATAAAGAGAATAAAAAATAAAAAGTAACAATGGGAAATAAAATAGAAAAAGCTACTTATTAACAAAAATTCAAACATCACGAAGGCTAACGCTTTGCTTGTCACGCTTTATAGGAGCATCCCATTAATGCTTTAAGCATTGTCCATTAACCTTGAATGTAGCCCCTGTTCTTAGGTCTTTAACAACAATAGCACCATGCGAATATACCTGAATTACTTCAAAAGGTTCTGACCATCGAGATTTTAACTTACCAGGAAATAATTTGAGCCTCGAATTAAACAATAATACCTGCTATCCAAGTTCAAAATGTCTTGGTAAAATTTTGGCATCATGCTATCACTTGGTATTTTCTTTATACAAACGAGCATTCTCATATGCTTGTGTTCGAAACTCTTCCATCTTATTCAATTCTAGCAATCTCTTGCTGCCAGCAGTAGCCAAATCCATGTTCAGCTTCTTAATCACCCAAAACGCTTTATGCTCAAGTTCAACAAGTAAATGACATAGCTTACCATAAACAAGTTTAGAAGGAGACATCCCTAGTGGTGTTTTAAATGCAGTCCAATCTAGTAGACCAGTCCTTTCGAGTTGCATTCACTACTTTTTCTAGAATTTGTTTAATTTCTCTAATAGAGATTTCATCTTGGCCATTCATCTGAAGATGATCTGTCGTGGAAATTCTATGTTTCACCCCATACCTGTGCAAGGCATTGGCCATCAGTTTGTAGTCAAAATGGGATCCCTCATCACTGATAATGACTCTCGGTTTACCAAATCATTTGAAAATGTTCTTACGCAAAAATTTCAATACTGACTTAGCATTATTAGAGGCTAGGGCTACTGCTTCTACCCACTTAGAAACATAGTCTACTGCCAAAAGTATGTATAGCTTGCCAATGGATGGTGTAACACCTCTTACCCGTATCAGACTCCTGAACTGGGTACGAGGCATTACCGTACTTAACTTGCCCAATCATACCATATCGATCCATAAAAACTTCATTTCAAATTAAAACTTTTCATTTGAGACTATAATGTCCTTATTATAGACCTACGAGACCCTAAACTTGCACTCAGAATGATTTGGGATCAAACTGGAAATTTTTAAACACTTAGAAAATTTTGACTTAAAATAAGGGCACACGCCCGTATGAAGGATGGGACACTCCTGTGTGGCATATCACATGCCCGTGTTCCACACCCATGTGGATTTATTTTTCAATTCGAACCTATAGAGGTTTTCACACAGCCTAACACATGCTCGTGTCCATAGCCCGTGTCCCTCACACGGCCATGACACGTCTGTGTTTTTGCTCGTGTGTGAAATCCTTGACATTCTATTTATGATGTCATCATCTCAATAAGGTCAGATGGCCAAGGAAAATGCTTGTGTCCTTAGACAGTGTGTCGAATTAAATTCCTAATTTTAGGTGCAGACTTCATACGGCCCGGGCACATGCCCGTGTCTTAGGTCGTGTCTCCCACACGGTCGAGACACACGGCATGTCTCAGCCCGTGTGTTTACTACTCAGCATACTGACTTGCCAACCTAACATGCATGGGGACACACGGCCTATCAACACACCCATGGGCTGATCGTGTGTCACACATGGCCTAGACACACGCCCGTGTGTCTACTAGTGTGGACATTTGTAATGCTATCAACCAAGCCAAACGCCACCCTACAAAGCAACCATACTTATACCAATTCAATTCAACATATATCATGACCATAACGCACTTCTAAGAATTCAAATTCAAAACATCCACACAAGCATGCACTTCATGAATTTCATCAACATTGAATAGATGAACTTGTCAAGTATTGGCCACTTTCCAATGACCATTTACAAAATGAATTGAACAAAATTAATAGCCACCACTTTGGCTAACAAATATGACATAACAAAAGGACCAAGTCCTGTACATGCCATACTCAAAATAAATCTAACTTTTCTATACCAAAGAGAAGTTGATAGTGTGATTCTGAACTCCGACATCGTACGGTCCTAGAGTTAGCTTAGCAATACTACAAGGAAAAGGGAAATGAGAGGCGTAAGCGTAACATCCCAAATTAAGGGTTGTGTTTTTGTTGTATATTTGCATGTTGTATTTGTTTAACGGGTTGTTTGAGGGGATTTAGGGGCTCTAGGGAGGCCTGGGGTCGAGGCTAAGCCCTGGAAAAATTTTGATTTTTGGGGCCTTCAGTGGAAAGGGCTATTGGAAGCAGGGTTTAAGTAAATTAATGTATGGTTTTTTTAACATAAGTGAGCACATGGTCGAGTGGATGTGGCGTCAATAGTAGAGCAAGGGGAGAAGGAGTTCGAATCCCACAAGCAATATATGGGAGTTTTTATTTTTAGGCTTTGGAGAAAAGAAAAGGTGGAGTTGGATTAGAACTCTACAAGGTGGATGGAGACTTGGTCAAGCAACTTTGAATGGGAGGTGTGGAGTGAATGGTGGAGCAGAAAGGGGAGAGAATCATGGGATAGGGGAGAGGGGAGAGTTTGGCTGAATGTGGAGTGTGTGGGGGATGAGAATTTCGGCTAGGGGTTGGTTTTGGGAAGCAAATTCGGCATTTGGTGTGTAGCAAAACTGAAACCTTTGTGTGTGCCATTGTGTGGTTTTGTTTTTCTTTTCTTGTCATTTTCGGGTCTTTCTTAAGTGTCATTTTAGGTATATCTTCATCATTTCTTTAGAGTGTCAATCCAAGTTCATCCAATTGCCTTATTCCTTGTTTTATTCCCTATCGAATTCGTGTTAGTTTTACCAATTCTCCATTCATTGGCGGTGGCCGTTTATTGCACCATTAAGTCTCTTTTCTTCCATTTTCTCCTACTCATCTATCATCATTCCGTAGTACTATTGTGACTGTCGAATTCTTCTTTTCCCATTCGACCCATCTGTGGTAGCAAGGTAATGCTTCTTTTCGTTCAATTTCTTCTTCCCTTTCTTTTCTCTCTTTTAAAGTTGAAACTTTAGTCTTGATTCTTTTGATAAGGCCAAATCTTTTCTCCCCTAGTATATCATCTTTTGTTCTCTTTTTGGGACAAGGCGAATCTAATCTCTTCTTTTCGTCCTAGTTGGTTATCATCCTTGAGGCCGAATACGGGTGCAAACAACCTTGAGTTTTCTAAACATTGGTAAGAGTGACTTCAACCAATAAAGGTCAGCTATCTCTCTCTTCTTCTTCTCGTTTGGGTTTTTTAAGCCGAAGGGCTAGTTATTAGATTATTGTAGAGTAGTGTTCTAATGTGCTATTGTTGATGATCAATGTTAGGGAACCGATATCTCTAACCTCAGATTAAGGTTGATTGCCTTGGTGTTGGGGGAAAATTGTATCAAGTGGTAAGTGAGGCCTATTCTGTCGAATACATCAACATGATTGATTTTCTTGAAGTAGAGGTTAACTATTGTTAAATCGTCATGTTAGGTGTTTAGAAGCGGTGGAAGTCTCAACTCATAAGCAGGTGTGTAATCTCACACCTATCTTGATGAATGCGTGTGATGTGCTGTGAATTGGCCAAAAGCCAAAAAGCGGCAACTGTGACCACTCGAGCATGCGAACACTCGTGGTGGTAAACCGAGACACGAATGATGACGATGGATCACTGAGAGTGTCGTGAGCACTCTCGCGAAACTAAGGCTGTAACGGTCTTGATCAAACTGAAACGAGCTAAATGGGCCCAATGGCTTATGGGCCCACAGGGGCAAAATCGATGGGAAATACTGAATGATAGATGCAATTGCAAAATCTGCAAAATTGAAAGCGAAACCACACGTAATATGCCACACGAGCGTGTGGGCGCGTTTGGGCCTGAAATGGGTTTTAGGCCCAATTGTATCGTGGAGACCCAAAAAGGGGTCCCGAGTCGCTCGAGGCGACAGTAGTCATTCAGAAAGGCCGTTAAATGTCTAAATCACTGAAATACCCTTGGAGGGTAAAATTATCGAAATACCCTCGAATGGGTAAAATTACTATTATACCCTTAAGGGTTGATTAGTATGATTGTGTGTATTGTGTTTAACTGGTTATGATGGTAATGTATTTCATACATCATTTTGATATGTTCTTTGCATACATGACATTCTGCATGGGATTGGGATTTTGTTATTGAAGGAAGTGTTTGATCTGTTAGGGTCGCACGGGTCGCCCGAGACGATTGTGGACCCACCGATTGACTGTTAGGGTCACACGGGTCACACGGGTCGCCCGAGATGACTATGGACCCACCGATTTGATTGTTAGTGTCACACGGGTCGCCCAAGACGACTGTGGACCTATCGACGGCTTTAAGCCGCTTATATCCTGGCAGCTCGACTGCATTCTTAGTGTGTAGGGCTGGGTAGGTTGACTTGATCCCCAAAGGAGTGTAGGGTTCGTACGGGTGGGGTGTTGGTTGGATTAGGATGGGATAGGCTGCATTCTTTATTCGCATTACCATGATTTTGGGGCTGTAGGCCCAAACTGATACTATATAGGGCTTAGGCCCAGACTGAGACTGTGACTGTGACTGAAAATGGGATTACACACTGAGTTCTCGTAACTCAACCCTTTTCCTTTAACCCAGCAGGTAATCCCCAGCGATAGAGGATCTGGAGCCGTGGAGGACTCGGTGGTGGCCATACATCGGAGACACTTTCCTCGAACTTTAGTACATTCAGTTTACTTTATTTTTCTAAGATTATTTATTTTGGGTTAATATGTTGTAATAAGGCCTTTGGGATTTTATGTTTCTTTTAACTTTCACTTCAGTTTGTTTTAAATTGTTAAATATTTGAATACTGAGTTTTTCAAAAACGTTAATAATCGTTTTTAAAATATCACGTTTCTGCTACTATTCAAGTACAATTTTCACAACGAGAACAGTTTTTCAAAACAATAATAATAACTTTATAAGAATAGACATTAAGTAAATCGGGTTTTTATAAATAAACAACGAAACTCAAAGTTTTCAAAAGAGATGCAACATTTTCAACGAACGCTTAGCTTTTCAACTATTTTTTTCTTTTTTTTTTTTTTATGTGACATGCTAGATCCGGCCATAACGTCTAGGCTGGGTTTGGGGTGTTACAGTAAGCATAAAGCTTAGTAAGTTTGCATGAAATAAATAGTAACATAAAGGCTCATAATGCCATCCATCCATTTCATTGAATAAATTCACAAAATCTCAAGCACATTGGCATAACTTACTCATGCTTACTCTTACCGGTAATATCGTATCGACAAGGACCAAGAGTACTAGTAATTACTATCTTTTTTATTATCTAGCCTAAGAATTGGAGTGTTTTCTTTTAAACTAAAACTAATTAAAAGTACGACCGAGAATGAATTGGGAAAATACTTTTAGACAACTTTATGAGATAGGAAATACCTAACGTAGAATCCACCTAGACTTCACTTATTACTTTTGATTCTTATGATTTATTCACTTGACTTAATCCGTAGAAATCCGTAAATTATGATAATATCTCTTTCAAGACTAAAAACAATTGACTCTAGGTTGATTAATTGAAATCTCTTTCTAATTAAAACCCCTATTGTCGCATTAACTCAATCTATGGATTCCCTTATTAGACTTGACTCTAATCCGACAGATTTTCGTCGCCCTATTTCTAGGGTTGCAATGAACTCCGCTTAATTGTGTTTATCTACTCTTAAACAAGGACTTTTGCTCCACTAAATAAGCACATTCGACTTGAATCAATAACCTGAATTATCAAAACAAGAATAAGAACTCACAATTAAGAATAAGAACAAGTATTTATCTTATAAATCAAATAGTAATAAGATCTATCTTAGGTTTCATCCCCTCAGTTATTTAGGAGGTTTAGTTCATACTAATAAAAGGAAACATCTTAAAATAAGGAAAACAACAAAACATAAGAAAACCCAAAAACTTCAAGAGAAATTAATAGGAGATCTTCAGTCTTGACGGAGATCCTTCTTCCGAGCTGCTCCCGATGGCTATCTTCGAGTCTTTTCAACCTTCTACTCGATGTCATCTTTTAGGTTGCCCCCTAGGGTGTTTATATAGGCTTTGGAACGCCTTTCTTGGCCTACAAGTAGCCTTTTCCCAATAGAATTAGTCTTGGGTTCGGCAGGGACACGCCCGTGCGTGATGGCTTGGGCCGTGCTCAATTCTGCTCGTCATCCACGACCATGTGGTCTGCCCATGTGCGGAATTCTAGGCCGTTTTGATTTATGAGGTAGGCCCATTTTGTCCCTTTTTGGCCCATTTCTCATTCTTTTCAGCTCCCTAAGCTCTCTTGAGTGTAAAACATGAAATTAAAGGATTAGGAGCATCGAATTCATCAAATCTAATGAAAATTCATCCAAAAATAAGCCAAGCATGGGGTTAAAATATGTATAAATTGAGGTTTATCAACATGACGCCAATGCCACATCCCAGATGTGGTCTTACATAGGGTCACATCTCGATGCCGATGCCATATCCCAGATATGGTCTTATAGGGATCTCATATCAATGTCGATGCCATATCCCGGATATAGTCTTATACGATTTCTATATTCGATGCTGATGCCATATCCCAGATATGGTCTTATACGGGATCTCAATTTGGTGCCGAGGCCATGTCCCAAACATAGTCTTATACGAGACCTTACCAATCTCGTGTCTCGATGATGATATCCTCTCACTTCTTAAAGTCCAACCAGGACTTCAATGTCGTAAATTTTCATCATTTTCTCATTTGACATATTTACTCAATTTCATAGAAATAATATTCATCATCACTAATATCAAACATTTTAAAACTTAATAACATGATGTTGAATTTATTACACACAAACTTACCTCGGTACCCAAAATATATGTGGAATCTTTCAAATTCGTCCACCACCTTGTTCTTGCCTTGATTTCGGTCTGGGCTTCATGTTTCTTGATCTATAATAACAAATTCACTCATTTTAATTACCGCATTAATCAATGCATTTCAAAGATCATACTTTGGCAAAATTACCATTTTGCCCTTAGACTTTCACAAAATGACTATTTTACCCCTAGGCTCGCAAATCAATTCTAATCAAATTTCTTCCTTTAACGAGCCTAGGTGAATATTTATTTCTCTTATAGCAACTCTCAATACTCATTATTTCACACATTTAACACCTATTTTATAACCTTTGCAAAGAAGTCCTCTTAGGTGTTTCCATGTCACAAAAGTTGTTTATCTAACAACTAAGACTCATTTTCTTCCATAAAAATGCAGCAAACAACATAAATGCTCACATGTAAAAACCCTAAACTTTCTAACTCTTTGCAAAATAGTTCTCTCTTTAGCTAGCTTAAGCTTTAGGGTTTCCAAAAGTACAAAAATTAACAAGGAATGGTCATTAAAGCACTTACTTGCAAGGAGAAAAGCTTGCTGAAATTTTTGAGCTCTCAAACCCCCTATCTTGCTACTAATTTTCAGTGGAGAAGAAGAAAGAAAAGATGATATCTTTCCTTTCTTTACTTTATTAATACAAGTCAATTTAATCTACCTAATTCCAACAATTTTGACTAATTTTGACATTGGTTGTCCCCTATGGCCGGCCACCCTATATCTAAAGGTCTAATTGCCCATTAAGGCCTCCAATTAATATTCTATGGCTTTTAGACACCTTTAGCTTGAAAAATGGAACTTCCGCACTTTATGCGATTTAGTCCTTTTTCACAATTGAGCATGCAATCGCTAAAATTAAAGGACCAAAAATTTTATGCACTCTTGTAATCATGCTATAACACATAAAATAACATTAAAATAATTTTCTCTAACCTCGGATTAATGGTTTCAAAACCACTATTTTGACTAGCCCCTAAGTTGGGTTGTTACAATTCTCCCCCCTAAGGATTTTCGTCCCCGAAAATCTTACCGGTGAAAAGGTAGGGATATTGGTTTCTCATAGTCTCTTCAGGCTCCCATGTAGCCTCTACCACCCCATGTCTTTGCCATAGCACTTTCACAAGAGCTATACTTTTTTTTTTCTCAACTATTTGACCTCTCGTGCCAAAATCTTAACCGGCCAAATCTGAGGACTTTTCACCATGGTGATACTTTCAGAAACACTTTATCACCTACTTGAAACTCAATCCCTTTCCATTTCAAATTCGAATAGGACTTTTGTCTATCTGAGGCAGCTTTTAGACATTCACGTATCACTTTTACCTTCTCTTCGATTTCTCTGAATAAATCGACCCCGTAAATCTGACTCTCTCTGAGTTCGGTCCAATACAAGGGCGTTTGGCACTTACGCCCATATAATGCCTCATATGGCGCCACCTTCAAACTCGACTGAAAGCTGTTATTGTAGGTGAATTCCACCAATAGAAAATATTTCTCCCAATTACCTTGAAATTCCAAAACACAACATCGAAGCATGTCTTCCAGTATCTGAATTACTCTCTCCGGCTGCCCGTCGGTCTACGGATGGAAAGTTGTACTAAAGCTCAATTGTGAGCCTAAGGCCTCTTGCAACATTTTCCAAAACCATGACGTAAATCTCGGATCTCTATCTGAAATAATCGACAACGGTACTCTGTGAAGTCTTACTATTTCTGACACATACAAATCCACTAACTTGTAAAGTGAATAATCAACCCGTACTGGTATGAAATGGGCTGACTTCGTAAGCCTATCGACCACGACCCATACAGTATCTTTCCTTTTTGGAGACAATGGCAAACCCATCACAAAGTCTATAGTACGGTCCTATTTCCACTCGGGAACAATAATAGGCTGAAGTAAACCCGAGGGTACTTGGTGTTCAGCCTTTACTTGTTGAAAAATTAGGCATCTCGATACAAACTCAAAAATATCTTTCTTGATACTCGGCCACCAATACCATTTCCTCAAGTAATTATACAACTTCGTGCTGCCTGGATGTACAGACAAACATCCACTATGTGCTTCATGCAGAATCTTCTGAATAAGCTCATCATCTCTGGGTACACGGACCCTATCTAAAAACATCAAACATCCATCAAGACTTATTCGAAGTCTAACTTAACATTTGACTCACATTGAACTCTTTTAGATTGCAAATCATTGTCGCTTTTCTGAGCTTCACAAATCTATTGGAGAAACAATGGTCTAGCCCTCAACTCGGCAAGAATAGAACCATCATTTGATAAAGCTATCCGTGTATTCATGGCTCTCAGTGTAAACAGGGATTTCCTGCTTAAGGTACCGGTGACCACGTTCGCCTTTCCCAGATGGTAGTCAATCACTAGCTCATAATCCTTTATTAGCTCTAACCATCTTCTCTGCCTTAGATTCAACTCCTTTTGAGTCATCAAGTACTTCAAGCTCTTATGATCAGTGAACACCCGACATTTCTCACCATGTAAATGATGTCTCCAAATCTTTAGTGAAAATACAATTGCGACTAACTCCAAATCATGGGTAGGGTAATTCTTCTTGTGGGCTTTAATTATCTAGAGGCATATGCTATCACTTTGCCCTCTTGCATGAGTACACAACCTAATCTATTCAGGAATGCATCGCTATAAACCACAAATTCTTTTCCCGACTCAGGTTGCACTTAAACAGAAGCCTCAGTCAACAACACCTTTAGTTTCTCAAAACTCTTTTAGCACTTTTCTGTCCATTCAAACTTTACATCTTTTTGTAGAAACCTCGTCATCGGAGTAGCTATCATGGAAAATCCCTTAACAAAATGTATATAGTAGCCAACTAGGCCCAGAAAACTCCTAACCTCGGTTACATTCCTTGGTGGCTTCCAATCCACAATTATTGAGATCTTACTCGGGTCGACTCTAATTCCATCTCCCGAGACAATGTGCCCCAATAATCTAACTTTCTTAAGCCAGAATTCACTTTTACTAAAGTTGGCATAAAATTGTTTATCTCTCAAAATTTGCAAAACCATTCTCGAATGCTTAGCATGCTTATTCTCATCCCGAGAGTAGATCAATATATCATCGATAAAGACTACCACAAATTTATCCAAGTACAGTCGAAATATGCGATTCATCAAATCCATACAAATTGCAGGGGCATTTGTTAAATCGAAAGGCATGACCAAAAATTCATAGTGACCATACCTTGTCCGAAATGCGATTTTTGGCATATTCGAGTCATTGACTCTCAACTGATAATATCCAGACCTCAAGTCTATCTTGCAAAATACTGTGGCTCCCATCAATTGATCAAACAAATAATCAATTCTTGGCAAAGGGTATTTTTTCTTCATAGTTACCTTATTGAGCTGCTGATAACCTATACATAACCTCATGGAACCATCTTTCTTTTTCACAAATAAAACGGGAGCACCCCACAGAGAATAACTCGGTCTTGCGAAGCCTTTATCTGTTAACTCTTGTAACTGTGCCTTCAGTTCTTTTAGCTTAGTTGGAGTCGTTCTGTATGAAGCGATAGAAATAGGGGCAGTACAAGGAGCTAACTCAATCCCAAATTCAATCTCTCTAACCGAAGGTAACCCTAGCAATTCCTCTGGGAAAACATCTAGATACTCACATACTATTGGCACTGATTCAATTCTTAACTCAGTCTCTCTAGCATTCACCACAAAGGCAAGGTAAGCTTCACACCCCTTTCTTAGATATTTTTGAGTCAACAATGAAGATATCACTACTGGCAATCTATCTTACTCATCTGATTCAACACGAATAAGATCCCTACTTTCACACTTTAACTCAATAAACTTCCTTCCACAATTCACCATCACATCATGAGTAGTTAACCAATCCATCCCAATGATGACATTGAATTCATCAAACAGCAATAACATGAGATTAGCCGAAAAATAATGACCCCTAATCATCAAAAGGTAACCTTTGCATACTCTATCGACCAATACACAATTGCCTAGGGGATTTGACACTCTTATCACAAATTCAGTAGATTTTACAGGCATGTTCATGCCAGAGACTAATTTCATGCAAATATATGAGTGGGTAGACCCTAGATCAATTAATGCTATAACATGAGTATCATAGAGAGAAAATGTATCTGTAATTACGTTAGGAAAGGACGCCTCTTCTTGAGCGCGAATGGCATACGTTCTCACCGGTGCTCTACCCTCAGCTCTTCTAGTCTGCTCTCTAGATGTATTCTTACTACTCATTTCATTTCCCAGGTTTCTCTGTGGCCTTCCTCTAGCAGTACCTCCCGATCTTGCACCCTGAGGTTTCCCTTTCTCACCCACCTCGGGGCAATCTCTAATAAAATGGTCTAGGGATCCACACTTGGAACAAGCTTTCTCGTTTGCTCGTCACTCGCTGGGATGACATCTGCCACACTACGGACATTTTGGTCTACTTGGTCGAGCGTTGCCAACACTAGCAACTGAAATGGTCTGAGTTTTAGACCCCGAGTACTATCTACCCTTACTTATACTTGAAAATCTAGTTGAGGTGGCTGATCGAGTAGTGAAATCTCTTGACTTATTGGATGAGGATTGGAATGACTTGCCTAACTGCCTCTTCTTCGAGTCACGAGACTCAATTTCAGCCTTCCTTTTCTCTTTGACCAGTTCCTCAGCCGTACAGGCTCTATCTACCAGCACCACAAATTCTTTTAGTTCTAGGACACCCACAAAAAAACGAATATCCTCATATTTAACCCGTCCTCAGACCTTTTGCACATAATGGCTTCTATCGATACGCACTCTCGAGCGTATTTGGTAAGCCTTACAAACTCACGCTCATATTTAGTCACCTTCATTCGACCTTGTTTTAGCTCCAATAATTCCTTTCTTTTCTGGTCGATGAATTTTGACTAATATACTTCTTCCAAAACTCCTCTTGGAAAAATTCCCAATTAACTCTCTCCCTTGGTACCACTGACACAAGGGTGTTCCACCATTGATAGGCTGAATCTCTCAAGAGAGATACCACACACTTCATGCACTCATCAACTGTTCATGACAACTCGTCGAATAGTCTGATGGTATTCTCAAGCCAGAATTCCGTCCTCTCCAGATCATCATCTTTACTAGCTCGAAATTCCTCAGCTCCTTATTTCCGGATCTTATCAACCGAAGGCCTTTCTCTTCTTACTACCTCTACCACTTGGGGAGCTACAGGAGTGGGCTGAGGAATAGGTGGGGATGGAGGGGGTTGAGCATTAGGATTTGCTCATATAAACTCAGTGTACCAGTTACTCATCATATAGAGAAAGGCTTCTCGAGCCTCTTCTCTCAGACCCAAAGTTTCAGGTCTATTTTCTACTAGAGCAGTACCTTGCGCGACAGTCGACGCATTACTTGCAGCATCATTGACTACAGCTTGATCAGGATCCATTTACTATATAAAAACACAATTCAAATCGTCAAAAGTCGTCACACTATCATTATGTACATACTCATACGTATGGCATGTATAGCTAGACTCATACTTACACTACGTTAGTCTGAGAATCAACTAAACCGTACCTCTGATACCACTAAATGTAACACCTCTTACCCGTATCAAACTTCTAAACCGGATATGAGGCATTACCGTACTTAACTTGCTCAATCATACCATATCGATCTATAAAAACTTTATTTCAAATTAAAACTTTTCATTCGAGATCATAATGTCCTTATTATAAGCCTACGAGACCCTAAACTTGCACTCGGAATAATTTGGGATCAAAACGAAAACTTTTGAACACTTAGAAAAATTTGAATCAAAATAGGGCCACACGCTCCTGCGGCATATCACAAGCCCGTGTTCCACACTCGTGTGGATTTATTTTTCAATTCGAACCTACAGGGGTTTTCACACAGCCTGACACATGCTCGGGTCAATAGCTCATGTCCTTCACACACGCCCGTGTCTTCGCCCATGTATGAAAACCTTGACATTCTGTTTATGATGTCATCATCTCAATAAGGTCACATGGCCAAGGCACACGCTCGTGTCCTTAAACCGTGTGTCGAATTAAATTTCTAATTTTAAGTGCAGATTTCACACGGCCCGGGCACATGCCCGTGTCTTAGGCCGTGTCTCTTAACAGTCGAGACACACGATCGTGTCTCAGCCCGTGTGTTTACTGCTCAGCATACTGAAACCTAACATGCATGGGAACACACGGCCTATCAACACGCCCATGGGCTGACCGTGTATCACACATGGCCTAGACACACGCCCGTGTGTCTACTAGTGTGGACATTTGTAATGCTATCTACCAAGCCAAATGCCACCCTACAAAGCAACCATACGTATACCAATTCAATTCAACATATATTATGACCATAAGGCACTTCTAAGAACTCAAATTCAAAACATCCACACAAGCATACACTTCATGAATTTTATCAACATTGAATAGATGAACTTGTCAAGTATTGGCCAATTTCCAATGACCATTTACAAAATGAATTTAACAATATTAATAGCCACCACTTTGGCTAATGAATATGACATAACAAAAGGACCAAGTCCTATACATGCCATACTCAAAATAAATCTAACTTTGCTATACCAAAGAGAAGTTGATAGTGTGATTCCGAACTCCGACGTCGTACGGCCCCAGAGTTAGCTTGGCAATACTACAAGGAAAAGGGAAATGAGAGGGGTAAGCATAAAGCTTAGTAAGTTTGCATGAAATAAATAGCAACATAAAGGATCATAATGCCATCCATCCATTGCATTGAATAAATTCACAAAATCTCAAGCACATTGCCCTAACTTACTCATGCTTACTCTTACCAATTACATGTCATGTCACATACCGTAAACATTTCTCGTGAATTACACACGTGTACCTGTATCACTTCACCACATAGCTTTAGCACAAATCTCATATCTATTACAACTTAACTATCTATCTCAATGACTCACTTGAATTACCCGAGGACACACAGTCATCATCATACACATAAACACGTGATGTGGTCTACCCACGAGCTATCAGAAATTGGGTAAATAATGCCAGCATCAAGCCACTTGATAATTTATTTCTTGACAACTTCTTTCGTAATTTGATTCAATCATCTCTGTTGTTCAATGGATTTTCTATGGAAAATTTTATGCATACAAAATGTAGGGCTAATTCCCTTTATAGCAACAAGGGTCCAACCTAGTGCTCTTTTAGATCACCGTAACACTTCTAACAACTTGTCCTCTTGATCAAGTGTTAGCCTAGCAGAAATTACAATCGGAAAAGTGCTATTATTTCCCAAATACACATATTTCAAATGTTGTGGCAGAGGCTTTAACTCTAAAATAGGGTATTCATTTACAGATGGTTTAGGAGGCTTAAAAGATTGTTCTGTTAAATCTATTTCTTCCCTGACCTGCCCATTATCTATTTGGCTTCAATAAATTCACCAAGCTCTTCAGAACCTGTTATGTCACCTTGCTCCATCAAATCGTCTTCACTGTCAGAATTGTCGTAGCAAAATTTTGTGAATTCATCCACTTCTGCTTCTATCAAGCCAATGGTGTAACATTCCTCATTCTCATCCGCCCATTTTAATGAATTAAACACATTAAAAGTAACATGTTGATCATTCACTCTCATGGTTAGCTCGTTTTTTTATACATCAATTAGGGTCTTGCCAGTAGCAAGAAACGATCTTCCAAGAATAATTAGTACATCATGGTTAGCTTCACATTATAAATTAAGAAAATTTGTAGGAAAGATAATTTTATCCACCCTTACCAATACATCTTAAATTTTACCTTTTAGATGGCCGTAGATCGGTCAGCCAATTGCAACGTTACTGTGGTAGGTCTCGCTTTCCCAATTCCCAACTTCCTGAAAACAGACATAGGCATTAGAATTATACTTACGCCTAAATCACATAACGCCTTAGCAACATAATGATTTTGTAACATCCCGAATTAGGGCCTAGTCGGGACAGTGGTTTCGAGATCACAAATCCGACAAGGAAAATTTTATTTTTATTATATTTTTATGGTCTACGATTTCACGGAAAGATTTTGTGAAAATTTCGTTTGAAAATTTCGACGTTTGGGCACTCAATTTAGTTAAAAGGACTAAATTGTAAAAAGTGCAAAAGTTGAGTTCTATATATTAAAGGTGTCAAATTGCTATGAGTTTTAAATTGGAGGTCCTTAAAAGGTAATTAGACCATTGGATAACTTGATGGACAAAAATGGGCATGAATAGGACAAAATTGAAAGAAAGGCCTTAAGGGTATTTTAGTCATTTAGTGTTTTAATGAATAAAAAAAGACAAAATACAAGAAAAGAAATCTGCTCATCTTCTTCAAGTTGCTGGCGAAAATTTCATGACTCCGTGGCTAAGGGTTTCAAGCTTTTCAAGCTTCATAGTAAGTGTTTTTAAGCCCCGTTTTTAATGTTCATCGATTCTTTGAAATCCCGGTAACTTAGTTTAGCTATTTCTACCATTATTTGGAGCTAGAGTTTAATTTAAAAAATTGACCCATGTTGAATAATTGTGTATTTTGATGAATTTTCGTAGATTATGCATGTTTATGAGTAGAGGAACGATTTTTACTAAGTGATTTTCGGTGAAAACGAGTAAAACGAGCTAATTGGTAAAAATTGTTATTGTTCATAATAATGTGTTATAGTAAGAATTTGAAGTTGCTATAGAAGGAAAAAATGTTCAGGATGTCGTAATTATGCAAAAGTTTAGGGGTAAAATTGTAATTTTGCCAAAGTTTGAGTTAGGGACTGTTTTGAGAAGTACATTAATTAAATAAGTGAAATGTGATATTTTAAACCCTGAAAAACGAGATTTGGACCTAAAACTGGAGGAAAATCGAAAATCGGGAAAGTTGGTAAAATGGTTGTTTCGGCATTTGAGGTAAGTTCGTGTGTTAATAATAATGCAACACCATGCTTGAATTGTAATTTTCTATTGATATGGCATAAATTGTATGATTTAATATGTTTAGGAGAAGTTGATGGATGGTATGTATGGTATGGAAAATGTGATGTTTGTTGTGTCATGTGAAATTGAATGGCAAATTAATGTTAAAAGAATTGAATGTTAAATTAATATTATATGGGTTGTGTGAGTTGCTACACGGTTGTACCTGATGGAATTTCGACAAGGAAGTTTATATGTAAATAATGCATTTATTTTACTTGTACAATAATTATTTTGCTAGATATTATGGAAATCATTGGGTGATAACTAAAATATGAAAATGTATGGAAATGGAAATTCTCGATTGAACCTTCGAAAAATCGAGAGATACGGACAATATGTATCTAGGTCACACGAGTGATAAGGGACCTTCACCGTGTGCACAAGAAAGCTACTAGATGGCAAAATTTGATATGTAGCTAGGCCACATGAATGATAAGGGACTTTCACCATGTGTGCAAGAAAGCTACGGGATAATAATTTCATATGTAACTAAGTCACATGTGTAATACTGTGTGTATACCATGTGTACAAGAAAGTTACAGGTTATGAGTAGCTAGGTCACATGAGTGGTTCCTAGTGTTGGACACCATGAAGACAAGAAAGCTATGAGATGGAATGGCTAGGTCACATGGTGATAAGGGACCTTCACCATGTGTACAAGAAAACCGAATTATGTGTAGGTGGAGCTATGTGCTGAGACCACCGAGTATCGGGCATTTTTCGAAGGGGTTCAACGAGATAATTTACTAATGATGATTGGTGCGATCATGTGTGAATGTGACCAATTGAGAAATGTGGAAAATGCACGTATGAACAATATACTCGATATGTAATCGGAAATTGGAAAGATTGGTATAGGCAAGTGATGAATACAACTAAAGTGAGAGAGAGCAAAAATTTACAATAAAACTGCTTTGGATGGTAGCAGTGACATGAATTTGAAAAATCACCAAAAATAGTAGAAATTGAATTATAAGTTGGATGAGATATTGATTTAAAGCTTATTGAGTCTATTTTCATATTTGAATTTCTGTCAGACTGGTTCAAAATGATTACGTGATCCCCTATTCTGCTTTGGAAAAATCATTAAAAATTATACAAAAATAATTGTTGGATATAATTTATATGCCTGAAATCATGAATTAATATATTTTCAAATTAACCAAATAATAAGGTCATATGAACTCTGTACGAGGAGAAAATTGATTCGTAGTGAAGAGAGGTCAGAATAGTCAAATAGTGAAACAGGGGAATCTTTAATGAATAAACTGTATTGATTAGCTAAACCAAAAATTCTGCAAATTTTATGGTAATAAGATATGTGAGTTTTGTTTCATGGAAAATTTACAGATCTTAATTTGGAGTTCCGTAGCTCCAGATATAAATAATTTAATGACTGTCACTCAAGAAAATAGCTTAACTGGAATTTGAATAAATAGGAAGAATATGAAAATGTTATTGTAACATCCTGAATTATGGGCCTGTGCATTTTGTGTAATGTATGCTTAAATATGTTAGATTGAGAGTAAGAGGTTCAGTTGGGCTCAAGAATAGGCTGAGGCCTTGATGAAATATTCTGTTAGGCACTCTAGGACTTCAAATAAAGTAATGGTAGTTTAATTGGCCTACTAGGCTTGTGGCCCAGCAGCAAGGGGCGCAGTAAAAGGGAATTATGGATGGCGTCAATAGGCAAGGGGAGAGGCCCAATTTGTGGCCATTTGGAGCCCAGCAAGATAGGCCAAATTTGACACTTATAGAGGAGTTAGGAGGGGACGGCACGGGGCTATTTTGTAGGAGTTTTAATATTTTTATTATGTGGATATTATGCTGATAAAGGTGGGAGGAGTTGGTGATAATTAGGGGCTATTTTTGAGGAGATAACAGATTAAGATAAGGGAAAAGGATAGGAGCTATTAGGTGTTGCAGTGTTGGCCAAAAATCAATCTCTCCTAAGGGGAGGAATCGGTTTTCTATATGCAGAGGGGGGTGCCGAAATTTTGAAGCCTCTCTTTTATTTTCTTTTCTCATCTTCTTCCTCTCAAAAGCCGAAAACCATCACCTTCTTCACCCTTTCTTCCTCTCTGAAATTTCCTGGTTAGCCGAATCTTCTAACATCTATTGTTATTCTTCTTCTAATCTCTAAAAGCTGAAACTACATCTCTATTATTCCATTCTTCTCCTTAATATTCATTGGCCGAATCTCTCTTAGCCATCTCTTCAATTCTTGAATCTTCTAAAAGCCGAAAATGCATCAGTTCATCTTTTTCGAGATTTCCATAAAAGCCGAAATCTTTAGATCTCACCTCCTGTGTTCACCAAATTCTCTCTATAGTATCTACTTGTGCCAAATCTCGAAGGAAACTGAAGGTAAGTATCGATTTGTGGGATACAAATCTTTTCTGACTTTTCAAGGTCTCTAGCCGAATGGTTATTTAGTGACTAATCTATTGTTTTTCTCTTAATTTTGGAATTCCAGGATCTGAAGAGGTGTCAATCGTGTAGATCTCTAAGTCATAGTTCAGTAAAACTCGAATAGTGTTACTTTCGGGATTTCAAGGTAAGGAGATCTATTGATTTTTAACGTGTAATTTGGGTATTTATTAACCCTTGGCTGAATGTAGGAGAGATCAAATCTTCGTGATTTTTCGGCTTTTGATGAACCAAGTTATAAATCTTGGTAGCAAGGATACTGACTAAGAGTTTGGTACTTCGTGATATTAGGTGTGTAACTTCTCACACCATTAGATTGTTTGCTAATATATATATGTAATAACTCTGCTATGCTCTGTTAAATGCTGAAATCCCGACATTACGTTTGAAAACCTGAGAAGGGTAAAGGCTAAATATCAGGTTAGTGATTTCTGCCATTCATCAGTGAATGCTCTATTAAAAATAATATGTTTTATATGTCGATCTCTATGTATGTTTGAGGTTGGGTGATTGATGAAAGGGGAAGTGATCTGTCCTGGTGGCTTATGCCATTTCAGCCTGGTGACTCTGTCACAACTCTGTTTCTGGTGGCTTTTGCCATTTCAGCCTGGTGACTCTGTCACGATTTTAACGATGAGCAGCTAACTGCAGCGTGACTGCCATCAATGGTGTGTAGCGGTGTGGGTTGATTGTAGAAATCCCCAATGGTGTGAATGGCAGGTAAGGGTGGTGTGTAGCGGTTGGAAACCTAGGATTGGGTTGGGTTTTATGTATGTTATCTTTCATATTATGTTTTATATTCTGATCTGTGGGTTAAGGCACAGTCTGATGGTGCACGAGGGTTGCACACTGAGTTTCGCGACTCACCCTCTTATTTTAATAATTTCAAGTAGCACTTAGTGCATCGGACCGGGCTGGAGAGGAGAGCAAGGTGACCATGCAAAAGAACATTTGGATTCAGCAAAAAGACTTTAGATTATTATTTTTATTTAATGGGTTTTAAATCACGTTGTAATAAGGCCATGGGCCACTAGACTATTATTCATGTTTTGGGTTTTATGTTGGGCTTTTATTAATAGGCATTTAAATTTTATGTTTAAAATTAGTTAAGACATGAATCAAATTTAGTTTTCTAATAAAAGTTTACATCTTATATGAATTATTGAATGGTATAGTTTTCGGTAAAAACATTTAAACCTAATAATTGTTTTTCTTTTCAAAGTGTTATATCTTTTTGTAAAATCACACAAGTGACATACCAGATCCAGTTGTAGTGTTTGGGCCAGGTTTGGGGTGTTACAAATTGGTATCAGAGCCCGGTTCAAAACTCAATTTTGGGGGTTTTGGGCTCAAAACGTTTTCTAAAAATAGGTTTTGAAACATATATATGCATAAATCATACAGGAGGGTTTTCTCAGCATGGCACCTGCGTCTCCGGCCCAAGTCCGCCAGGTAAGTATTCTGAACCTTTATGTGATATACATGTGGGCTTGATGGGCTTTATGCGACGTAGACTACTTAGATTAGAACTTGATGGACTCTAGGCTTAGCTAAAACAACTCCTTAAATCCCATAAGACTTAATTTCACTAAACAAACACGTGAACGAGTCGCAAGATTAGGGTGTGGCAACAGGCATGCACATGTCTAGGATTGGATCCGGAAGAGCCAGGTACTTAAGCAATCCTAGTGACTCACCTGCTCTTCGCTGGAATCCTACCTGGTGCGTAGTGACTGTTCACCCTAGCCGCGAGGATTTGTTGACTGGCCAAAATCCATAACTAAAACCCGAAAGGGACCAGCCACCTTATTTTCACAGAATTGATAAAATATCCTTATTTTGAAAATTACCAAGATACCTATGATTTGCAAATATACCCCCAGATTTACAGAAATATCCTGATTTACAAAGTCAACGGTTTCTTTTAAAAAAAAACATACAACACACAACATCAATCAAAAACCACAAACACTTGAACGCCACTATTATTCCTTTGAAATCAAATTTTCTAAGATACCCCTGTTTAAAAAAAAAACCTTAGTTTCATAAAATTTTTAAAAATATTTTTGATTTGTAAAAATTACCCAAATCACCCCTGATTTATAAAATGACCAAAGTGCCCCTAATTTATAAAATTACCAAAATACCCCTATTTCATGAAATTACTGAAATACCCTTATTTTGCCAAATCACCAAGAAACCCTACTTTGGAAAAAATTTACTAAAATACCCCTATAGGATAAATTACGAAGATACCCTTGGGTAGTGAAATGACGAAAATACCCCTACACAAAGAATGTAGGTTCGTGGATATACTTGTATGCTAATGCTTGATGATCGAATGTGTGTACTTCCTGGAATTAGGAGGTAAACTTGAGACTGAAACTATAGATAGGTTCGAATTCGAAAGAATCACTCTTAAAATTTCCATTCATAAGACTGTTCGTGGTTAATCAGTGGGAAGAATTAATGATTCATAAAATTCTTAATCCGATAAACGTGAATCAGAAGAATGAGTACAAGGGATCGTGGACGTCTGTCGTGTGGACGCGGTAGGGGTAGAATAACCGTGTCCGAGCCAGTAGGGTCTGGTCATGGGTCAGGAAACGAGATGCCGGATCTGTCAGTTGTAGAGAGAGAATTTTGGGATGAGGCGCCCAGAGATGACGCAGTATCTCAGGCAATGTTGCGGGTTTTAGAGAGGGTTACTGGAGTAGGCATGGGCACAGGAGCCCAGAAATCTGTGCCGGAGCGGCTTAGGGCTAATGAGGCAGAAGTGTTTAGGGGAGTTACTAGCGTAGCCCCTAACACAGTGGAGTATTGGTTGGAAGCGACTGAGCGTGTAATGGATGATTTGGATTTCACGGCGGAGGAGAAATTGAAGGGGTTGTGTCTCTTCTTCGAGACGAGGCCTACTAGTGGTGGCTCACGGTGAAGGAGGGTACTGTCGCAGATCGAATTGACTGGGACTTCTTTAAGGAGTCATTTCAGGGAAAATATATTGGTGCCAGCTATGTGAATGCCCAGAAGAAGGCATTTTTGAATCTAGTGCAGGGAAGTAACTCGGTGGCTGAATATGAGGCGGAGTTTCTGCGTCTGAGCCGCTACGCTCGAGGAATGGTAGCAACCGAATATGAACTTTGTGTTCGGTTCGAGAATGGATTGCGGAATGAGTTAAGGGTTTTGATAGCACCGCAGAGAGAGAGAGAGAGATTTTGCTGTTCTGGTGGAGAAGGTTAAGATATCTGAGGAGGTAAAATGGACAAAAAGACAGGAAGGGGATAAGGAGCGGGGTAAGAATAGGAGAAGTTTTGGGCAGTCAGGAGCGTCTGGGAATTTTTAGAAAAGGCCTAGGACTGATGGGCCAGCTCGTGCTCCGACGGGTCAGAATCGATCATGTAATTGGCGCGGGAAAGCACATTTTGGGGAGTGTAGAAGAAGAATTGATGGATGCTTCAGGTGTGGATCCACAGAGCATATGATTAAGGACTGTCCACAGAAGGATTAGGTGCAACCAGCCGGACGAGGTTCTAATCTGGCTGGGAGAGGTGGTCAGCCAGTACAGAGGGGTCGTGGCCCAAGCAGAGGAGGAAATGGGGCTGGTCGAGGTCGTGGGGCACCTGGTAGAGGTGCAAGTAATGTAGATGCGAGGTAGCCGAGTCTAGTTTATGCAGTTCATCGATAGGAGGATGGTGACGCACCGGACGTCATAACCAGTACGTTTCTTATTGTTGGTAACCCTGTTTTTGCCTTGATTGATATTGGGTCAACCCACTCTTATGTTGCATGTTCGGTATCTGAGACCCTAAATATAGATTCTAAAACAACTATTAGGAAGATGACTGTGGTTAGTCCCCTAGGACAATCCAGAGTAGTGGACAAACTATTTAAGGATGTACCCTTAGAAACTCAAGGGGTAGTGTTTCTAGCAGACTGAATGGAATTACCATTTGGAGAGTTTGATCTTATCCTAGGAATGGATTGGTTGACTAAACATCATGCTAAGTTGAATTGTGAGACCAAGCGTATGGTGTTGACTACCCCGGAAGGCGGGGAGGTGGTTGTGTTAGGAGAAGGAAGGAATTATTTGTCCAACATGGTATCCGTGTTGAAGGCTGTTAAGATGATTCGGAAAGGATGCAATGCATTTCTAACTTTTATCAGTGCTTTGGATGCTAAGGAGGTGACTGTCGATGAGGTTCGAACAGTCAGGGATTTCGCGGATGTTTTTCAGAAGGAGTTGCCAGGATTACCCCCGGACCGCGAAGTGGAGTTTGGAATAGAGCTACTTCTGGGTACAGCTCCAGTGTCCATTGCTCCTTATTGAATGGCGCCGAAGGAGTTGATGGAACTCAAAGCTCAGATCCAGGAACTATTGGATCGAGGGTTTATTCGACCGAGTGTGTCTCCATGGGGAGCGCCGATCCTATTAGTGAAAAAGAAGGACGGATCCATGCGTATGTGCATGGACTATCGTCAACTGAATAAGTTGACGATTAAGAACAAGTACCCATTGCCATGAATTGATGACCTATTCGATCAGCTCAAAGGAGCTTCAATTTTCTGTAAGATTGATCTAAGGTCAGGTTATCATCAGTTAAAGGTGAAAGAAGGGGACATCCATAAGACGGCGTTTCAAACACGCTACGGTCATTATGAGTTCTTGGTGATTCCGTTCGGGTTGACGAACACGCCAGCAGCCTTTATGGATATGATGAACCGAGTGTTCCAACCCTACCTTGATCGGTTCGTGGTGGTGTTCATCGACGACATCCTGGTTTATTCTAAGTCTAAGAAGGAACATGACGAACATCATCGTGTAGTGTTGCGAACCTTAAGGGAGAAGCAGTTGTTTGCAAAGTTCAGCAAGTGTGAGTTCTGGCTGAACGAAGTGACTTTCTTAGGGCATGTGGTTTCCGCAGAGGGAATTAAGGTAGACCCCTGAAAGATAGAAGCTGTATTGGATTGGAAATTGCCGAAGTCTGTGGGGGAGATTTGAAGTTTCTTAGGATTAGCAGGATATTATCGAAGGTTCGTTGAGGGGTTCTCGTTAATAGCGGCACCTTTAACTAAGTTGTTAAAGAAGGGAGTATCATTTGTATGGTGACGACAAATGCAGAGGAGAGCTTTGAGAAGTGAAGAGAATCTTGATGAAGCACAGTGTTAATTCACCAGAGGAGGCGGAAAAGAATTTTAGTCTCATCGTGATGCATCACACACAGGATTAAGGTGTGTGCTGATGCAAGATGGAAAAGTTGTTGCATATGCGTCTCGACAGTTGAGACCGCATAAATTGAACTACCCTATGCATTATTTAGAATTGGCGGCGGTAGTGTTTGCTCTGAAGATTTGGAGGCACTACTTGTACGGAGAGAAGTCAGTAATTTACACCAACCATAAAAGTCTGAAGTATCTCCTTACCCAGAAGGAGTTAAATTTAAGACAACGTAGGTGGATAGAGCTCTTGAAGGACTATGATTGCTCGATCGAATACCATCCAGATAAGGCAAATGTGGTGGCAGATGCGTTAAGCCATAAGGTAGTATCAGAACTAAGAGCGATGTTTGCCCATCTTAATTTATTTGACGACGGGAGTTTGCTAGCTGAGTTGCAAGTAAAACCGACGTGGGTGAGTCAGGTTAAAGAGAAACAGTTAATGGATGATGTCCTGAGTGCTCGACTCTTGTAAGTGCGGGATGGTGGAATGGGGGATTATAGTCTGAACAATGATGGAGTATTGTGTTTCTGTGGGAATGTTTGTATGCCAAAAGATGGGGAGTTAAGGCAGATGATTCTTCTGGAATCGCATAGTAGTCCTTATGCTATGCATCCTAGAGGAGTTAAGATGTATCGGGATTTGCGAGAGCAATTCTAGTGGCCAGGTTTGAAGCGAGAAGTTACAGAATATATGGGGAAGTGTTTGACGTGTCAGCAGGTCAAAGCTGAACACCAAGTGCCTTTAGGACTATTGCAGCCGGTGAAGATTCCCCAATGAAATGCGAAAGAATCACGATGGATTTTGTTAGTGGGTTACCCCTTACGACCACTAAGAAGGATTCAATTTGGGTGATTGTGGATTGACTCACGAAGTCTACCTACTTCATACCGGTTTGTGTTGACTATTCTCTACAAAGGTTGGCTAAGTCGTACGTGGCTGAGGTTGTGAGATTACACGGTGTACCAGTGTCGATCATATCAGATAAGGACCCTAGGTTCACGTCACGATTTTGGAAGGCTCTTCATCAAGTAATGGGAACAAGGTTAGACTTTAGTACTGCTTTTCACCCACAGACTGATGGTCAGTCTGAGAGGGTAATCCAAATCTTGGAAGATATGCTAATGGGTTGCATCATCGATTTTAAGGGTAGTTGGGAGGAGTATTTACCTTCGGCAGAATTTGCATACAATAATAGTTATCAAGCTAGTATTCAGATGGCACCGTATGAAGCATTATATAGAAGGAGATGTCGTACCCCTACTTGTTGGACGAAATTGGGTGAACGTCAGGTGTTGGGTCCAGAACTAGTTTCGGAAACGGAGGAGAAAGTTAAGTTAATACGGGCTCGGTTGAAGGAAGCATCTGATCAGCAGAAGTCTTATGCAGATCTAAAGCGGAAGGAGGTGGAATTTGTAGTAGGAGACCAAGTCTTTTTGAAGGTGTCTCCATGGAAGAAGGTAATGAGGTTTGGATGGAAAGGTAAGCTAAGTCCTCGGTTTATTGGGCCTTATCGGGTACTAGAACGCGTGGGGCCAGTGGCCTATCATTTGGAGTTGCCTTCAGAGTTGGATCAGATACATGACGTGTTTCATGTCTCGATGTTAAGATGATATTTTTCTGATGCATAGCACATTGTACAGGTGGAAGAGATTGAAGTAAGGCCAGATTTATCCTTTGAGGAGGAACCAGTGCAAATCTTGGATCGAGACGTAAAAGTGTTGAGAAGAAAGTCCGTCCCTTTGGTCAAAGTTTTGTGGCAAAATCACAGCGCAGAGGAGGCAATGTGGGAGCCAGAGGATGTTATGCGACAACAGTATCCCCATCTCTTTTGATCAGGTAAATTTCGAGGCCGAAATTTATTTTAAGAGGGGTAGAACTGTAACATCTTGAATTATGGGCCTGTGTATTTTGTGTAATGTATGCTTAAATATGTTAGATTAAGAATTAGAGGTTCAGTTGGGCTCAAGAATGGGCTGAGGCCTTGATGAAATATTCTGTTAGGCACTCTAGGACTTCAAATAAAGTAATGGTAGTTTAATTGGCCTACTAGGCTTGTGGCCCAGCAGCAAGGGGCGCAGTAAAGAGGAATTATGGATGGCGTCAAGAGGCAAGGGGAGAGGCCCAATTTGTGGCCGTTTGGAGCCCAGCAAGATAGGCCAAATTCGGCACTTATAGAGGAGCTAGGGGGGACGGCACGGGGCTATTTTGTAGGAGTTTTAATATTTTTATTATGTGGATATTATGCTGATAAAGGTGGGAGGAGTTGGTGATAATTAGAGGCTATTTTTGAGGAGATAACAGATTAAGATAAGGGAAAAGGATATGAGCTATCAGGTGTTCCAGTGTTGGAAAAAATCAATCTCTGCTCAGGGGAGGAATCGGTTTTCTATATGTAGGGGGTGTCGAAATTTTGAAGCCTCTCTTTTATTTTCTTTTCTCATCTTCTTCCTCTCAAAAGCCGAAAACCATCACCTTCTTCACTCTTTCTTCCTCTCTGAAATTTCCTGGTTAGCCGAATCTTCTAACCTCTATTCTTATTCTTCTTCTAATCTCTAAAAGTGAAACTACATCTCTATTATTCCATTCTTCTCCTTAATATTCATTGGCCAAATTTCTCTTAGCCATCTCTTCAATTCTTGAATCTTCTAAAAGCCGAAAACGCATCAGTTCATCTTTTTCGAGATTTCCATAAAAGCCAAAATCCTTAGATCTCACCTCCTGTGTTCGCCGAATTCTCTTTGGAGTATCTGCTTGTGCCAAATCTTGAAGGAAACTGAAGGTAAGTATCGATTTGTGGGATCCAAATCTTTTCCGGCTTTTCAAAGTCTCTAGCCGTATGGTTATTTAGTGACTAATCTATTGTTTTTCTCTTAATTTTGGCATTCCAGGATCTGAAGAGGTGTCAATCGCGTAGATCTCTAAGTCATAGTTCAGTAACACTCGAATAGTGTTACTTTCAGGATTTCAAGGTAAGGAGATCTATTGATTTTTAACGTGTAATTTGGGTATTTATTAACCCTTGGCCGAATGTAGGAGAGATCAAATCTTTGTGATTTTCCGGCTTTTGATGAACCAAGTTATAAATCTTGGTAGCAAGGATACCGACTAAGAGTTTGGTACTTCGTGATATCAGGTGTGTAACTTCTCACACCATTAGATTGTTTGCTAATATATATATATATGTAATAACTCTGCTATGCTCTGTTAAATGCCGAAATCCAGGCATTACGTTTGAAAACCCAAGAAGGGTAAAGGCTAAATATCAGGTTAGTGATTCCTGCCATTCATCAGTGAATGCTCTGTTAAAAACAATATGTTTTTTATGTCGATCTCTATGTATGTTTGGGGTTGGGTGATTGATGAAAAGGGAAGTGATCTGTTCTGGTGGCTTATGCCATTTCAGCCTGGTGACTCTATCATGATTTTGAGGATGAGTAGCTAACTGCAACGTGACTGCCATCAATGGTGTGTAGCGGTGTGGGTTGATTGTAGAAGTCCCCAACGGTGTGAATGGCAGGTAAGGATGGTGTGTAGCGATTGGAAACCTAGGATTGGGTTGGGTTTTATGTATGTTATCTTTCATATTATGTTTTATATTCTGATCTGTGGGTTAAGGCCCAGTCTGATGGTGCGCGAGGGTTGCACACTGAGTTTCGCGACTCACCCTATTATTTTAATAATTTCAGGTAGCACTTAGTGCATCGGACCGGGCTGGAGAGGAGAGCAAGGTGACCATGTAAAAGAACATTTGGATTCAGCAAAAAGACTTTAGATTATAATTTTTATTTAATGGGTTTTAAATCACGTTGTAATAAGGCCATGGGCCACTAGACTATTATTCATGTTTTTGGGTTTTATGTTGGGCTTTTATTAATAGGCATTTAAATTTTATGTTTAAAATTAGTTAAAACATGAATCAAATTTAGTTTTCTAATAAAAATTTACATCTTATATGAATTATTGAATGGTATAGTTTTCGGTAAAAACATTTAAACCTGATAATTGTTTTTCTTTTCAAAGTGCTATATCTTTTTGTAAAATTACACAAGTGACATACCAGATCCGGTTGTAGTGTTTGGGCCGAGTTTGGGGTGTTACAGTTATCACATTGCTTATTATTTTCATGCGAGCTTACTAAGCGTAAAGCTTACTCCCTCCTTTCTATTTCTTTTAGTTTTGTCAGGTCAGCTCAGGGTTAGAGATCGTCGGAGGCAGCATCACACTATCGAGCCATTATCCTTGGCGTATTGGCATATGTATGTTAAATGTTTTCAAGTGAGTGGCATGTACAGGGACTTAATTTTTCTATGATGGATGTTGTTGTGATTAGTCAAATGTATTAGCTTATATTGATTTGTTTATTATAGCCATGAGATGTGGCTTATGATGATTTTGGCTTGTAAGCCTATTTGTCCATGGTATGTGTTAATGTATTGTTATGTGGTATAAGTGATTAAATAGATGACAAGGTCAAATGCATGTATTTGAAAAGTTGAAATTTTGGGTGAAATTTGGTAACCCGATTTTGTATGGTTGTGAATGTTTAAGTCTGGTAATGCCTCAAACCCTATCCCGGAGTTGGATACGGGTGAGGGGTGTTACAGATTTCCAATTGAATAGGGGATAGTGAAACTCCCTTGGTCCTTTAACTTTGGAGGTAGCTTATTCATCAACATCGTTATGCATCCTTCAGTGAGAGCAACTGTAACATCCCGAAATAGGGCCTAAACAGAATAGTGGTTGCAAAACCACGAATCTGAGATAGAAAAGTTTATTACGATTAATTATTATGATTTATTGAGTGATTAAATACATGTGTTAGAGTATCGATAAGAAATTTTATTGATTGCATGCTTAAATTGCCTATTAGGACTTGTTTGCAAAAGTTGCTAAATAGGGGTTCTAATTCATAGAGTACTTGATTGAAATGGGGGTTTGAAGTAGGAGTCCTTAAATGGTAATTAAACTTTTATTTTCCGTGGACAAAAATGGACATATATAAAAATACCTAAAGTTTTAATGAAGGGCATTTTAGTCATTTGGAATTAAAAAGGAATTAAAAGGGAAAAAATGGCAAAATTTTGTCCATCTTCTTCATTAGGCCGAAATTTCAAAGGGGACACCATAGCTAGGGTTTCTTCAACTTCTTAAGCTCATAGTAAGTGCATCTAAACCCCGTTTTTAATTTTCTTTATGTTTTTCGAGTCCCGGTAACTTGATTTAGCTTAATCTAGCAATAATTTAACCTAGGATTCGTATTTGGAAAAATACCCATAAGAGAAATGTGTTTATTTTGATGTTTTATGATAGAATATGAAGCCTACAATTATGTTAAACAACTTTTGCTAAGCGATTTTAAGTGAAAATGAGTAAAACGGCTTAATTAGTAAAAATACCTAAAGTTCATAAGTACATGTTAGAGTGAGAATTTGATGTTGTCATAGAAGGGGAAAATGATCATCATGTCATAAAACAAAAAAAATAAGAGATAAAGTTTCATTTCTGAGCTTTGGGGAAAATGTGTAAATATGTAAAAGTTTAGGGGAAAAATAGTAATTTTGCCAAAGTTAAAGTCAAAGACTGTTTTAATAAATGTGAGTATTAAATAAGCTAAATTTGCTATTATAGATCAAGAGGAACGAAATCCAGAGTTGGACCGCGGAAAGAAAAATATAGTGGACTAAATCAATATAGTTGATCGTATTTGTTCCGAGGTATGTTTGCGATAAATAAATGCAATATTCTATTATTTTACATTTAACACTATTAAATTCCAGTATTTACATATTTATTCTGTAAATTTATCATTTAAAGACTCAAGCATGAATTGACGTAGAAGCAATCTCAGAAAGTCTCGGTTGAACCTTAGGAATGTGTAGGATATAAATGTCATGACATTAGGGTTTAAGGAAATCATGTAAGACCATGTCAAGACATGGCATTGATAAGTTTCTATAAGGCAAAGATCCCATGTAAGACCATGCCAAGGCATGGCATTGGTGAGTTCATAAGGCAAGGATACCACGTAAGACCATGTCAAGACATGGCAATGGTAAGTTTCAAAAGGAAAGGTACCCGTGTATCCTTAGTATTCCAAGTGGTTCAACGGAAAATTCAAAGAGTATACCAAAAGAATAAGACAAGTTAATGCTAAAAAGATACAGGTAAGAATTCAAGACTTAAGCATATTGAGTTAAAGGCTTAAATGATCTTGATAAGAAAAGAATAAGATAATTCATTAAGAATGTTGTTATTCTTTTAAATGCAAACTTACTAGGCTTTATGCTTACTCCTATTCCTTTATCTTTTTTTATAGTATTGCAAGCCAACTCGGGGATCGCAAGGACGTCGGGGATCGCATGTATTTTAGTATTTTGTGACTCGAAACGTTTTAAGTTATAGCATGTATAGGGACTTAGCCATTTTTTGTGTATGTGCTTATGAAATGGCTAAAGAATTTCTTGTAAATACTTGATAATGATTAGCCATTAAAATGGCTAATTAAGAACATGTTTTGGGTGTTATGTATGCCTAAATGATAGTTATTACAAAGAAATTATGAAAGAGTAAAATTTGCAATGGAACAGTTTTTGGACAGTAGGAGTGAAGTGATTTGGAAAATCACTAAGGATAGTAGAAATGGAATTAGGGTGTGAATGAGGTATATAATTAAATTTTATTGAGTCTATTTTTATATGAAAGAAACGATGTAGGCAAAAGAATTGTATATTATGAGATAATTGATTTTTAGTGAAGAGGGGTTAGAACCGTCAGACAATGTAACTGGGGAGACTTTAACTAATAAATTATACTAATTGGCCTTACCAAAAATTCTGGAAAATTTATAGTAAGAAGATATATGAGTCTAGTTTCAAGGAAAATTTACGGATCTAAATTTCAAGTTTCGTAACTTGAGTTATAGTCAATTTAGTGACTATGATGCAAATGGACCATTTCAATATAAATGGGGAAATAAATTGTTTTGATTTGTTTCAGAAATCAAAAAAAAATTTAATGTTTCTGGTTTGGTCCCGAACCATTTCAATTGCATGTTTTAGGGCCTCGAAGGCCTTTTTTAGTAACATATTGGATGTATGTGAACGAATTAATTTTAAAAACAAATTTTTATGCCTCGAACGAGTAAGTTAAGTCTGGTAATGCCTCGTACTCGACTCTGGCGATGGTCTCGGGCAAGGGGTGTTACATTTATTGGTATCAGAGCGAGAGTTAAGTTGGTTCTCGAAATATTCAATATGAGTAAGAGTCTAGTTATACATGACATACTTATATTTTGATGGTGTGACAACTCTTGACGATTTTAAAAATGTGTTTCTTTTATAGTTATGGATCCCGAACGAGCTGGTGCAGATAATGTAAAGAGTAATACGCCCGCTCCCGTAGAAGGGACGGTACCACCAAATAGTAGTGAAAGGCCTGTTATAGTTAATCAGGGAGGAGGGGCTCGAGAAGCCTTCTTCCAAGTTATGAATGAATGGTTTGTCGAGTTCATTCGTACGAATTCGACTGTTAGACCTCCACCCCCTCATGATCCTCAGACCACCTATGTAACTTTGCCAGTCATAGATACAGTCAGAAGAGAGAAGCTACCCATTAACAAGATTATAAAACAAGGGGCCGAATAGTTTTGGGCTACCAAAGATGATGATGCAGAGAAAGTTGAATTTTGGCTCGAGAATACTATCAGAGTCTTTGACGAGTTATCCTGCACACCAGAAGAGTGTATTAAGTGTGTGGTGTCATTTCTTAGAGATTCGACCTACCAGTGGTGGAAGACACTTGTGTCAGTAGTACCGAAAGAAAGAGTTACCTGGGATTTCTTTCAAGAGGAGTTCCGTAAGAAATACATCAGTCAGAGGTTCATTGACCAGAAAAGAAAAGAGTTCCTTGAGTTAAAACAAGGTAAGATGACTGTGACCGAATATGAACGTGAATTTGTCAGACTTAGCAATTATGCTCGAGAGTATGTGCCTACAAAGGCTATCATGTGCAAAAGATTTAAAGATGGGCTCAATGATGATATCCGACTGTCTGTTGGTGTTCTAGAGATAAAAGAGTTTCTTGTTTTAGTTGAACGAGCCTATACGGCTGAGAAGTTGTTGAAAGGAAAGGGTAAAGCTGAAATTCAGATACAAGATACGAAGAAAAGATAGATGAGCAAGTCGTGTCAGTCTACATCCAAGAGGCCTAGAGAGTTCTCTACGAGATCTAATTTTTCAGTCGGGTATTCTAGTTGAAATAGAGATAGAAGATTTATGGGTCCAAAAGCTCAAACCACTTCGATTGCGAGTGTTGGCAGTATTCAGCCTGATAGACCCGAGTGTCCTCAATGTGGTCGATGTCATCCAGGTCAATGTCGAGCAACTGAAACTGGTTGTTTCCGATGTGGTGCATCGGATCATTTCATTCGGGAGTGTCCTGAGATGGTTAAAAGAGAAGTAATACCGAGTGTAAGATCAGGCAATGCCCCCATTAGAGGCAGACCTCAGATAAATCCGGGAATAGGGGTAGGTAGAGGTACATTTAGAGATTCAACAATGATTTCAGATGTTAGAGCATTCGTAAGGACTTATGTTATCTGTGCTCGTGAATAGGCATCTTCCCTCGACGTAATTATGAGTACATTTTCTCTTCATGATGTTAATGTTACTACTTTGATTAATCCGGGTTCAACCCATTCCTATGTGTTGCATGAAATTATGCCTAGTATGAACATGCCCATAGAGTTTACGGGAATTGTGATTAAAGTATTGAATCCATTAGGTCAGTATGTATTAGTAAACAAAGTATGTAAAACTTGCCCTTTAATGATTAGAGGTTACTGTTTTCCGGTCGATCTCATGCTATTGCCATTTGATGAATTTGATGTGATTCTTGGTATGGATTGGTTAACTGCACATGATGTGATAGTGAATTGTGGAAAGAAATTCATTTAGTTGAAATCTGAAAATGGTGAAATTCTTCGGGTTAATTCAGATGAGTCAGATAGTTCAATTACCATGATTTCTATTATGTCTGCTCAGAAATGCTTGAGGAAAGGATGTAAAGTTTATCTTGCTTTTGTGTTGAATACTAAAGATTCAGAATTGAAAATTGAATTAGTGCCTGTGGTAAGTGAGTTTCCTGACGTATTTCCAGAAGAACTACAAAGTTTGCCTCCTATCAGAGAAGTTGAGTTTGGTATTGAATTGATTCCAGGTACCACATCTATTTTTATTGCTCTTTATAGAATAACTTCGATGGAATTGAAAGAATTGAAAGCTCAGCTGCATGAATTAACTTATAAAGGCTTTGCAAGACCTAGTTGTTCACCATGGGGTACACCAGTGTTATTTGTGAAAAAGAAGGACGATTCCATGAGATTGTGCATAGACTATCGGCGGCTTAACAAGGTAACCATCAAGAACAAATATCCACTGCCGAGAATAGATGATTTGTTTGATCAATTGAAGGGAGCCACTGTATTCTCTAAGATAGATTTGAGATCCGGATACTATCAGTTGCGAGTTAAAGAGTCAGATGTTTCGAAACTACTTTCTAAACTAGGTATGGTCACTATGAGTTTCTTGTGATGGCTTCACTAATGCTCTCGTCATTTTCATGGATTTAATGAATCGAACTTTCAGACCTTACTTAGACAAGTTTGTAGTTGTGTTCATTGATGACATCTTGATTTATTCTCATTATGAGACTGAGCATGCAGAGCATTTGAGAAAAGTTTTACAGTCTTTGAGAGATAATTAGCTTTATGCCAAGTTCAGCAAAAGTGAGTTCTGGTTATGGGAAGTCTATTTTCTTAGACATATTGTCTCAGGTAAAGGTATTAGAGTTGATCCGAACAAGATTTCAGCTATTGTTGATTGGAAGCCTCCCGGGAATGTATCAGAGGTCAAAAGTTTTCTTGGTCTTGTCGGTTATTATAGATGATTTGTAAAGGGATTTTCCAGGATAGCTACTCCATTGACAAGATTACTATAGAAAGTTGTCAAGTTTGAATGGACTGAGAAGTGTCAGCAGAGTTTTGACAAGTTAAAGGCATTGTTGACTGAAGCTCCTGTCTTAGTACAACCAGAACCGGGGAAAGAGTTTGTGATTTATAGTGATGCATCCTTGAATGGACTAGGTTGTGTACTTATGTAGGAAGGAAGGGTAATTGCTTATGCCTTTAGACAGTTAAAGCCACATGAGAAAAATTATCCAACACATGACTTAGAGCTAGCTGCTATTGTATTTGCATTGAAAATTTGGAGACATCACTTGTATGGTGAGAAATGCGAATATTCACTGATCATAAAAGTTTGAAATACTTGATGACTCAGAAAGATCTTAACTTGAGGCAAAAAATATGGCTAGAGCTGATTAAAGATTATGAGCTAGTGATCGATTATCACCTGGGTAAGGCAAATGTCGTTGCTGATGCTTTGAGTACAAAATCTTTAGTTGCATTAAGAGCTTTGCACACTAGTTTGGCCTTATCAGATGATGGTTTTATCTTAGCTGAGTTGAGAGCTAAATCAATGTTTCTTGAAGAAATTTGTGAAGCTTAGAAGGATGACAATGTGTTGCAAGCCAAAAGAGTTTAGTGCGAGTCAAGTGTAGAGTCTGATTTTCAGATTAGTTCTGTCGGTTGTTTGATGTTTAGAGACAGGGTATGTGTACCAAAGAATGATAAGCTTATTCGGAAGATCTTACAGGATGCACATAGCAATTTTTTGTCTATTCACCCAGGTAGTACAAAGATGTATAATGATTTGAAGAAAATGTATTGGTGGGCAGGAATGAAAAGAGATATTTTAGAGTTTGTTTCTAGATGCTTGATCTGTCAGCAGGTAAAAGCCGAACATCATGTACCTTCAGGTTTATTGCAGTCTGTATTAGTTCCTGAGTGGAAATGGGACCGAGTTACTATGGATTTTGTGACAGGATTGCCTTTGACACCGAGTAATAAAGATACAGTATGGGTTGTAATTGATAAGCTAACGAAATCGGCTTATTTTATCCCAGTTCGTATGGATTATTCACTTGACAAGTTGGCCAAGTTGTATATTTCAGAGATAGCCAGACTACATGGAGTACCGTTATCGATTATCTCAGATAGAGATCCAAGATTTCCTTCACCGTTTTGGAAGAAATTGCAGGAAGCTTAAGGTACAAAGTTGAGTTTTAGTATAACTTTTCATCCTCAGACTGATGGTCAGTCAGAGAGAGTTATTCAGGTACTTGAAGATATGCTTAGATGTTGTGTATTGGAATTTCAAGGTAGTTGGGAGAAATATTTTTCGTTAATAGAGTTTGCCTATAATAATAGTTATCAATCAAGTTTGAAGATGGCACCTTATGAAGCTTTGTATGGGCATAAATGTCGCACACCTTTGTATTACATAGAGCTTAAGGAAAATCAGATTTACGGGGTTGATCTAGTCAATGAAATAGAAGAGAAAGTAAAAGTCATCAGAGATTACTTGAAAGCAGCTTCAGATAGACAGAAATCCTATGCAGATTTGAAAAGAAAAGAGATTGAGTTTCAAGTTGGTGATAAGGAATTCTTGAAAGTATCCCCGTGGAAGAAAGTTCTCAGATTTGGCAAGAAAGGCAAACTAAGTCCACGTTTATTGGACCGTTTGAGGTGATTGAGAGAGTTGGGTCATTGGCATATCAGTTAGCTTTGCCGACTGAGTTAGAGAAGATTCATGATGTGTTTCATGTGTCTATGCTACGTTATTATCATTCAGATCCGTCGCATGTGATTTCGTAGACAGAGGTTGAGATGCAGCCAGATATGACTTACGGTAAAGAACCGGTAAAAATTCTAGCTCGAGAGGTTAAGCAATTAAGGAACAAAAGTATTGCACTTGTGAACGTATTATGGAATAGGCATGGGGTAGATGAGACTACATGGGAGCCCGAAGAGACTATGCTAAAATAGTACCCAAATCTCTTCATAGGTAAGATTTTCAGGGACGAAAATCCCTAAAAGGAGGAGAAATGTAACATCCCGAAATAGGGCCTAAACAAAATAGTGATTGCGAAACCACGAATCTAAGATAGAAAATTTTATTACGATTAATTATTATGATTTACTGGGTGATTAAATAAATGTGTTAGAGTATCGATAAGAAATTTTATTGATTGCATGCTTAAATTGCCTATTAGGACTTGTTTGCAAAAGTTGCTAAATAGGGGTTCTAATTCATAGAGTACTTGATTGAAATGGGGGTTTGAAGTAGGAGTCCTTAAATGGTAATTAGACCCTTATATTTTCCATGGACAAAAATGGACATACATAGATAAAAATAACTAAAGTTTTAATGAAGGGCATTTTAGTCATTTGGAATTAAAAAGGAATTAAAAGGGAAAAAGATGGAAAAATGTTGTCCATCTTCTTCATTAGGCCGAAATTCCAAAAGGGACACCATAGCTAGGGTTTCTTCAACTTCTCAAGCTCATAGTAAGTGCATCTAAGCCCTGTTTTTAATGTTCTTTACGTTTTTGGAGTCTCGGTAACTTGATTTAGCTTAATCTAGCAATAATTTAACATAGGGTTCATATTTGGAAAAATACCCATAAGTGAAATGTTTTTATTTTGATGTTTTATGATAGAATATGAAGTCTAAAATTATGTTAAACAACTTTTGCTAAGCGATTTTTAGTGAAAACGAGTAAAACGGCTTAATCGGTAAAAATACCTAAAGTTCATAAGAACATGTTAGAGTGAGAATTTGATGTTGTCATAGAAGGGAAAAATGATCATCATGTCATAAAACAAAAAAAAAATAAGAGATAAAGTTTAATTTCCGAGCTTTGGGGAAAATGTGTAAATATGTAAAAGTTTAGGGGCAAAAATAATAATTTTGCCAAAGTTAGAGTCAAAGACTGTTTTAATAAATGTGAGTATTAAATAAGCTAAATTTGCTATTATAGATCAAGAGGAACGAAATCTAGAGTTGGACCGCGAAAAGAAAAAGATAGTGGACTAAATCAATATAGTTGATCGTATTTTGTTCCAAGGTAAGTTTGCGGTAAATAAATGCAATATTCTATTATTCTACATTTAATACTATTAAATTCCAGCATTTACATATTTATTCTGTAAATTTATCATTTAAAGACTCAAGCATGAATTGACGGAGAAGCAATCTCAGAAAGTCTCGGTTGAACCTTAAGAATGTGTAGGATACAAATGTCATGACATTGGGGTTTAAGGAAATCATGTAAGACCATGTCAAGACATGGCATTGATAAGTTTCTATAAGGCAAAGATCCCATGTAAGACCATGCCAAGGCATGGCATTGGTGAGTTCATAAGGCAAGGATACCACGTAAGACCATGTCAAGACATGGCAATGGTAAGTTTCAAAAGGAAAGGTACTCGTGTATCCTTATTATTCCAAGTGGATCAACAGAAAATTCAAAGAGTATACCAAAGGAAAGGTAAGACAAGTTAATGCTAAAAAGATATAGGTAAGAATTCAAGACTTAAGCATATTGAGTTAAAGGCTTAAATGATCTTGATAAGAAAAGAATAAGATATTTCATTAAGAATGTTGTTATTCATTTACATGCAAACTTACTAGGCTTTATGCTTACTCCCATTCCTTTCTCTCTTTTTATAGTCTCGCAAGCCAACTCGGGGATTGCAAGGACATCGGAGATCGTTTCACATTATCAAAGGATTATTTCGGTATTTTGTGACTCGAAACATTTTAAGTTATGGCATGTATAGGGACTTAACCATTTTGTGTGTATGTCCTTATGATATGGCTAAAGAATGGCTTGTAAATACTTGATAATGATTAGCCATTAAAATGGCTAATTAAGAACATGTTTTGGGTGTTATGTATGCCTAAATGATAGTTATTACAAAGAAATTATGAAAGAGTAAAATTTGCAATGGAACAGTTTTTGGATAGCAGCAGTGATGTGATTTTGAACAATCACTAAGGATAGTATAAATGGAATTAGGGTGTGAATGAGGTACAGAATGAGTTTATTTTTATATGAAAGAAACTTTGTAGGCAAAATAATTGTATATTATAAGATAATTTATTTTTAGTGAAGAGGGGTCAGAACCGTCAGACAGTGTAACAGGGGAGACTTTAACTATAAACTGTACTACTTGGCGGCACCAAAAATTCTGGAAAAATTATAGTAAGAAGATATATGAGTCTAGTTTCAATGAAAATTTATGGATATAAATTTTGAATTTCGTAACTTGAGTTATAGTCAATTTAGTGACTATGACGCAAATGGTCAGTTCCATTATGAATAGGGAAATAAATTGTTTTGATTTGTTTAAGAAATCAAAAAAAAAATTTAATGTTTTTGGTTTGGTCCCGAACCGTTTCAATTGCATGTTTTAGGGCCTCGAAGGCCTTTTTAGGAACATATTATATGTATGTGAACGAATTAATTTTAAAAGCAAATTTTTATGCCCTGAACTAGTAAGTTAAGTTTGGTAATGCCTCGTACTCGACTCTGGCGACGGTCTCGGGTAAGGGGTGTTACAGCAACAATCACCAATTCTCTCAATCTACGCTTCTTTGACAGTATGTCTTTCATAAATTTCACGTAATTGGGCATTTGCTCCAAAGCGTCCACTAACAGTATTTTGATATAGAGTTGCTTCAAAACATCTAAAAAACTTTTAAAGAGAGCATCTTGTTTGGAATTATGAAATCGCTGTGGAAAATGTAGAGGCGGTCGTCCTTCAGATTGCTGATATTGTTTTGCTGGGGCATTTTTGTTAGCAACATGATCTGGTTCTACCACAGCATTCTTTTACTTATAATTTTCAGATGTTGTATGCTTTTTGGATGGTTCTGGGATCTTTACCTTATTGTTTCTTGCATTATCCTTTTTTGCCGCGGCATCGTGAACAACATCACCCAACTAAGTCCCACTTCTATGGGTGATTGCTTTATAATGCTCTTTTCCTTGTGTTCTTGAGTTCTCAATATCATTCGACAATGCTCCTTGTGGCCTTGAGTTTAGAGCATTCACTATTTGCCCCACTTGATTTTTAAGAGCTCGGAGAGATACAGCCTGACTCTGGATTACGACATCATTCTTAACCATATATTCATTTAACAAGTCTTCATTAGAAGTAGAAAATGATACTTGACCTTGTTGAGTATTTTGCCTCAGCATAGGTTGAACATAACCAAGCGGTACATTGTTGATATTCTATCTTGTGGCATTGTTAAAATTTCCAGCACCTTGATTACTCCAACTGAAATTTGGAAGTTGTTTGCATCCTAAATTGTAGGTGTTGGAATATGGGTTGTTATTTCAATTGAAATTACCTATATAGTATACTGACGTTGGGTTTGATGGGCATTCGTGAAACACATGATTTTCCTCATAATAAACACATGACAACTCTGTTAATTTCATCTCATGGACTATAGTTGGATTTTTCATGGTTTTAATCATATTAGCGAGAGAAGATACCTATGTCGTTAACAAAGTGATTGCATCAAGCTCGATGGTATCGACAGCTCTCTTACCCGTCCCAATTCTCGTGGTCGGATATTGATAGTTATTGTTGGCAAACTTTTCCAAGATCTCATATGCTTCATTATAAGTTTTGTCTAACAAAGTACCATTGGCAGATGCATCAACTACCATTCTTGTGTGCGCATTCAACCCGTTGTAAAACATTTACATTTGACTCCAGTGCTGGAATCCATGCATCGAGCAATTCTAAATTAAATCTTTAAATTGTTCCCAAGCTTCGTATAGCGTCTTATCCTCCATTTTTCAAAAAGATGTGATATCGTTTCTTAACTTGCCATTCATAGTAGGCAAATTATACCATAGCAAGAATCTCTGGCAAAGATCATTCCATGATGCCACTGTTCCTAACGACAAAGCATTTAACCATGCTCTCGCACGATCTCTTAAAAAATACGAAAATAGCTTTAGCCTCAAGGCATCTTCAGGAACACCCTGTTGTTTGAATGAATCACATACTTTTAGAAAGAGTCTTGACTTCAGTGGGCAGTCCACAAAACTGTCCTACTATTTGTAACATCTAGAACATTACCAGTTTCAACTCGAATTGCTGAGCTTGTATGGTTGATTTGACTATCCCTGGATTCAAGTCATCCAATATTGGGATGACATGCTCTCTAATTGGCCTATCTCATTCATCCACAACACGTCCAATGGGAGGATTTTCATTGCAATCATTTGGATTACCATTAAGATCATTCATGTTTCTTGCCAATTTTCTCAATTCTTTTCTCTTTCTCTGCAAGGTTCTGTCAATATCTGGATCAAAAAGGTATTATGTGTTAGCAGGAATACCTCTTCTCATGCACTGATGGCAAACCTATAAAAAGTAAATACACTAAGTTAAATAAAACTACTAAGTAAAATAACCAAACCAAATTTTACCAAATTGTCGATCCCCGGCAACGATGGCAAAAAATTGTCGCGTGTGAAATGATATGCGATTTGTGCAAGTATACACGTCGGATCAAGTAATAAGTGATGAGTAAGTATCGTTCCCATGAGGATCGGATTAAGGCACAAAATTGGTCAAGCTATTATAATAATGTGCAATTAATGCTATGGCAAAGTCAATGATAAACATGTAGTGGAAATTAGTGCAATAATGATCTGAGCAATACGTGAAATTAATGAGTAACTGAAAATGCTATGGCAAAAGTGAAAGCAGAAATGTAATGGTAATAACGAGAATGATTATCTGAATAGACTGTAAACAAAGAAATAAACAACTAAATATGTTGTGACAAAGATACTACGATAAATAATAAGGATAGAGTGATGTTGATTCGAAAGGTCAAGGTTACCCAGAGTTGACCCTTATTGTCTATAATGCCTTGGCAAAATCATATCTACTTTACTACACAGAAAAGTTCTAAAATGGCCTGCCTCTCATGACAGCAAAACCTCAAGTTACATTGCCCGTGTCTATAGGGTTTTTAGATATCTTGCATGGGTTCCTTCTGTATGATCATGACTTTATGTCGAGATTTGACTATAAGTGTCTATCAGATACTTGTTCAGTTCATTTAATTTTAATCCAATCAATCCAACCCTTTTAGAATTAGAATCAGTTTTTAGTATGCGAACAACCTTCAATGTCTAGAGATCGTTGCATTTTAATTAAGAAATAAGAAAAATCAAATGAAACAGTAAAGTAAATTAGATATATACAAAATCCATGAAAATAATTAAGATTTCATCGAAAGTAATATCAACCCTATGAGATTTAGCTCATGGGCTGGGAATTAAAATTCCAAACCAAGATATTATCTAACATTGCGTTTCAACTACTACAATTCAATCTTTCAAAGGAAATAACGGAATAACTTCGAGAAGCAACTTTCGCTTGCCTAGTCCACACTTAGGCAGCGCAGCATCCTATGATGGCTAAGAAGGACTACCTTCGACTTCTTGTCCTTTACATAGCTGAACCCTTATTCATGCCTAAGGTTCTCTCTCACTTTTTCTTCGCCGCTTGTGAGGTCCCCTTCATCAGTTTTTATAGATAGATTAGACTAGGTTCGGCCAATAGCTCGTGATTATCTTCTCCTTTTTTAAGGGGATTTATTTGGTACAAGTTTGAATTTAAATTTGAATTGGGACTGCTGCGCGAAAAATGTTGACTTGGTCTTCCCAGCATTACCACGGCATCCGTACTGGCAAACTGCCTACACTTTACCCTGCAAAACTTCACTCATTTATTTCCTCATTTCAAAACATGTTCTTACCACTCCAAAACACACAAAAAAACTCCACCGCAAGCGATTAAAAAACCCAATTCCAACACAGTCCAAGTCCTAATGCAAAATTAAAAATGCTAACTAAAATGTCCTAAAATGCAACAAAATGTACTTAAGTACAAGCAATTAGCTAGGTCTAAAAGCATGAAATATAACTCTTTTCAAGAGTTATCAATACTCCACAATTCATAAACATACACTCACAGATATTATTACGTAAACATAATATTATGGAGTACGCTAAATTTATCTATTGTTCCACAACCATTTCATGTATACTAACACACTTGCAGATATCCGTATATCTACTCATTCTTATGCATACATAGTGTTCTTAACACACACACAAAAAAAAAACCATAGCATTCAAATGGCATTCAGAACACATCCATGTATAAAACATAATAACTCAGCTGATGCTTCTTTGCCTCATCAACTTAGCTTTTCTAAACGTCGAAGCTTCCATTCTCCTGGCAACTAAGCATAACAACCAAAGTCATAATTTAAATTTAGCATTCCAGCCTAGTTTCTAGAAACATGCAAAACTCCTCAAAGGTTTTGAAAATTCTTAACTTTATTTCTTAATCCTACTAACACCGAATGACTTAGAACCTTACCAACTCACCAGATTCTCTACTTTTATGACTAAAACCTCTTAATCACCGATCTATGCAGAGCTTCCCATAATTATCTCTTCTTCAAACTAGAAACTCAAAAATTTATAGACTTTTTCAACACTTTCTGACTAACAATTCTTGCAAATTCCAAGTTCTTTTTAGCATATTTTTGTAATTTTATTATAAAATATCTAAATTAGACAAATTAGAGAAAAAAATCTATTTTCAACTATTTTTATGCTAAACTTACAAAATTTTTCCAATTTTAAGTAGTTTTATGCAACAGAAGAAAAATCAATCTTAGTCACTTTGGGAAGATCATCTTGTTGAAGTATCTTTCAAAGCATTGGTCATACAAGAGATAGATAAATATTATACAGCCATGGAAGCCCCAAATTATCATTCTTTGACTTTCTAAAACTTCATTTGATCTAATTAAAAAATTGGGTTGATGAATTTGTATAGCCTAATGTAAGAGAAGAAGCCCAAAATGTCCAATTGAGGAGGAAAGGATCATAAGCCCAACAGCAACCCAAATTGTCCATTCCCTTTCCCATATCAGCATCCAAAATCTGATTAAAAATATTTATAAAATAGCCCCTAAACTTCTCCACATAACCATTCCAACCCCTCCACTTTTCAAGCCTCCCCTTTTCAAGCACCAAGCTAAATTTAGCAAACCATTCAACCCTTTCTTCCTTCAATCAAGGTCCATTTAAGGGAGAAAATTAAGGCTTTTAAATGCTATTTTTGTCTGTCCCCATTTAGTATAAATAGGACCCCTCTTTGCCTTTTAAAATCATCCAATTCTCTCATCCATTTCTCATTCTTTCTTCTTTTATTCGTCTCTCTTTCTCTCCTTTTCCATTCCCTATTTTCCCCTATTGGAAAAGATCTTTGCACAGTCTTGAGAGCATCCCTATTTGGCTATATTGAGAGTTTCCTGGCTTAGTTATGATGGCAAGAAGGAAGAACAAAAGAAGGAGCAAGTAGTTTATGCCTCGGGGATCTTCCAAAATCAGCTAGAGTTTCTTCTTCCCTTTTGATATTTGTTTTTGTTCAATTCATAAACATGATTTCAATTAAGTATTTGATTTTCAATATAATCATGATTGCTTAAATTTGTTAGTGTTAGAATAATCTAGTTTCCATAGTTTGTTTTATTCAATTTTGTTAAAAGGTGTTTTGTGCTTTTGATCTATTTATTCATGCGAGTAAAATCATGATTAAGTTTCTTATGCATGTTTAATGTGAAGAAATGTATGAATTAATCTGAAAAAGGTTTTAATTAATTGAAAAAATCCTTGTGTGGTGTATGTTTAATCATGTGGGGATTAAATTTGTAATAATACCAAAACTATTATTACCTTCCATAACCTTGTAATTTGTTTTGCTTATGAAATTTTAAGTCTATTAAACATAGAAATATATGAGACACAAATGGTTATTCTAACACAAGCATGCTATTGTGATAACTTTTAAGACTTGCATAATTTTCTATGTTCATTTTAATTTACATACTTAAGTAATTAGTAGTTAATTAAATTAGTAATCCAGTATTATTTGTTTACACCACATTTTTAAACCATATTATTTTTCCATCACTAATTTATTTAAGTTTTAATTTTTCACAAAGAATTGCTTAACAGTCTCTGTGGAGACAATACTCGACCTACCACTTTATTACTTGTCAACAATTGTGTACACTTGCACATCTTTTTTGTTCTATGAGCAACCAAAAGAGAAGATGAATAAAAGAAGAAAATAAAATAGAATTGAGAAGAATTCACCTCGGGCATTCCTTCTCAGCTATTTATAGCCCTTTATGCATGATCTTCAATTGTATAAAAACCATCTATTGATAATCATTTTGTCTCCCACTAAGGAACCAATTGGTTCTAATTCAACAAAACCAGAATTGGAACTCAACTATCTCCAAATCAGCCTTTAAATTTTCTTGATTTTTCAATAAAAGCGCCAACTTACGGTTTCTCTCAATTTAACTCTCAATTAATGGGAAGTAGGTCAAATATCAAGTCAAAAGACTTGATATGAATCAACAAAGGGAACCCAAACAAAAAGGTGGCAAGCTATAAGCTTCAGAGGAGCACAAGGATGTCACAGTTGCCTCTACATTAGCTCATCTACTCTCTCCTCGCACATTGGCACTTCTTACTACTACTAATGGAGTATACAATCGTGTTCACTCTCTTACCTAGTGTTTTGATTACTTTTTAAAGCAAGTAGGCTCTCAATTTAAGGGGTTGGAGGAGCAAATGACGCTTCTTTGCCACGCTACCCTCCTTCTCCACCACCTCATTTGGATGATTGATGCTATTGTTCTTTATTGAATTGGTCATGGGTTGTTTTTTTAGCTAAACTTCTTATATGTTTTTAGTGTATTTTGTTGATGCTTGGTTGATAAGTATTTTGGGATGTTTTAGATTTGTTTTGAATACCCCTTGGATATTCTTTAGGCCTTCTTTAAACTTGTTATGGTTGTTTTGTTGATATTGTTGGAAAAATTAATTTAGAAAACAGTGTTTGTTGCACAACGAAATTTTAATGTTTTTTTAAACCGAGTCATGTGGTATTTATAATAATAAACCCTAGACCAAATTAGTACCTGTGCTTTGAGCGAGATGATCTAGGTCATTCCTAGCTTTCTAAAAACGATCTTCTTCGTTACCCTCGAACTCTGACTTGCTTAAAGTGTGGGTTTTAATTTCATGAATCGATTGCACAAAATGAAAACTTTAATTAATTTTCAATGGGGAAATTAATTCTCTAAGGGAAACCAAAATTTGAACTCTCAAGAAAATAGAATTTATTCTCTAAATAAAATACCATTATTCATATTTTTCTTATCTCATAGTTCCTTTTTATAGGAAAAAAGTTAAAAAAGTTTTACATGAACAAAAGGTAATTAAGTAATAATATTTTAATAGAAAAAATAGAATATTCCTTTATAGGGAATAAAAGGGGCGGCGACACACCCTAATAGGGACTAGGGTTTCCCACGCCTTAGTGTATTGGATTCAATTATATGTATTATCTGAACTTTTAACCAACTCATATAATTTAACCAACCCAATAACCATTTTTCCTATTTCGCAAAATATTAATTAATTAACCATTTTTCTCAACCAAATTTTAACTTCGTTAAAGTCATGATAACTTTACTATATTAGGATCTATGAGAAAATATGTCTAATTGTACTATTCAATAAAACTGCAATAACTAATTAATTTAATTTCCAATTCGAATTTCAATTATTTAATTCCAATCATCTAAATAATAATACAAAGAAAATAATTTAATTTTTGAGTATTTTTTTATACTTAGTGAGAAAATGCATACGCTGTTAATAGTATGCATGTGATTTGTTTCTCTTAATCATCGTTTTTATTCATTTCATAGTATCGATTCTACATGCAATCCCTTTTTGGTTATGACAAGCTAGCAGAGGGGTTGATTGGACATATATAATTAGGACACAAATAATTTGTAATTAAGTTCAAACTCTTCATCTATTAATTACAACATTACTTAATCATAGAGTTATTCCAATAAAGTACCATGATTGAACTCTCCCTTATTATATATCATTACGAAAGTAACTTTTGTTTGTTCAATGACCTTAAGTGTATCACTCTCATAAGATATATTTATCTCTTTGGGTTAAATTCATTCACCCAATATGATTTTATTTTATCTCATGATAACCATTGCATCTTCTTTCATGAAAAGTTTATTATTAATAAATAATAATTACATCACTTATCCTTAAGACAAATGAACAATGATCACATTACATTTTATCTATCATGTAATATCGATGAGAGGATACCTTTTACCTTTTATGCTACTTGAATGAATTTTTTTTTTTTTGTTAATGCATCTATTTATAGTATTAAGTCTTAGTTTTAATTTATATATAACTATAACCTAATTAACTAATAAGTATAATTTAATATAGATTCAAATTCTAAAGTTTTAACTCCACAAGCGGGATTAAGATTTTGTCATGTGTTCTTAAATTGTATTTAAAGAGGATAATTATCCTATACACTGTCATGAGTAAAAAAAAAAAAACTCCATAAACGGTCTTGATTGATGCCATTTGTTTTTAGGGTATATAAAATAATAATTAAATAATTAAAAAAGACACTTGGCATTATCTTAGACCCATTTGTGGAGTTTTTTTTTTTAACTTCACCGGTAGTAAACAAAATAATTACCCATTTAAAAAAAATAAAAATACGACATGCGACAAAATCTCAACTTGCTTGTGGAATAAAAACTTTCCACCATGTGTGTATCAAATAATTACCCCCATATATAATATCTATATATCATTTATCTAAATGATTTTATTGTTTTTAATTTATCTAATGATATTCCATGAATTAAAAGTTAATTAATATTACTTTTAATATTATCTCATAATAATTAGTAATATGTTAGTAAATTATTATTCAAATTTCAATTTAATAATATAATCAACAATAAAAGATATTATAGTAATTTCAATTTTTTTTTTAAAATTCACGCTTTTATATTTATATATAATATATGATATATGATAGATTATAGATTAGAGATAACATATTATTTATATTAAATGCTATATATTATATATTTTATCTTTTTGAAAGTATATAATATTTATTTTTAATTATAAAAAATAAACATGTTTATTCAATTAGCTCCTAGAAAGCTAATTTAGTTAACGATAATAATAGAGAGTGGAGCGGACCCGACCCGGATCCTTATCAAATCCGAAATTGGATCCAAGAATCTATAGCGAGGCCAGTGGGTGTTAGCGAAAAGTCCATTCAACTTGCTTCTAAGTTGTAGAAGAGCAGCGAACCTGACCAATCCAACCCGGCCCAATTACAGACTCCGGATCTTACACCTTTCCTTTATTACCGAACTAAAAAAACTCCCAACTTATGTAACCTCTTCCAGCGACAATACGACTCGAACTAGGGTTTTCGCTTTATCACTTATGCTCTGCAACTTGTTTATAAAACCGCATAACTTTCAAGCTCTGCTCTAATTTCCCTCCAAATCTTCCATTCCCGTTTTCCACATTCAACAAAACAAGCAACTTTTTTCGTCTTTTAACTATCTAATTTCTCCTCTTTTCCCAACGAAAAAGAGTAAACGAAAAGCTTGTGCCCTTTTTCCACAATAGTGCCCTTTGTTCTCTTAACAGACCATCCCAATGGCTTCTCGTTTCCAGGCGGTAACACTGGTGGACTCACCATCGTATCCTAACTCCATCGCCTGGTCCGACGAGAACCTAATTGCCGTGGCATCCGGTCACTTGGTCACCATTCTGGTAAGTTTTTGCTCGCTACAGTGGCTTTTGCTTTCAAAACCTTGTCTTTTCTAAAAGCCTAGTGGGTGGCCGGATGCCATCCTTTTCTTTTATGCTGTGGTTGGTTGACGAGAATACTATATTTAAAGAAGGAAACGAAACAAAAAAAAAAAAAAAAAAAAATGTCTTGTGTATACTGTTTGATGTGCGCTGCAGGAACACTGTTTTGTTGCTAAGCATTGAAACTGATCGTAGGCGCTTTTTTTTTTTCTCAAAAAAATTTCAATTATTTCTCTTATCAGAATCCGGCATTGCCCTTTGGACCTCGAGGCCTGATCAGTATAAACAGGAGTGAACCTTATCCCATTGGGGCGGTAAAAAGAGAAGGTGCGTCTCTATTGCATGTTTCTAGAGTTCTGACCACAATGTGCTTCAGTTGCCCCAAATTTATTAGTTTGATAAACCACAACGGGATGAAGAAGTTTAATCATTGCTTTCTGCAAAATCGGGTTGCATTTGACCATTTAGGTATAATTTGTCTCCTCAGATCTAGCATCTGGCTGTTTGTTACCCACCACTTTAAATCGGGATCCTCGTCCTTCTGTTCGATCAGTTTCATGGTCTAATCTTGGAATGGCTCCCAACTCTGGGTAAGAGTCTGAAAGATGTCATTACATTATTCCCTCGTTTTCTGCACTCCATATCTGTACTTATGCAAATTTGCTTCAATAAAATGCATCAGGTGCTTTCTGGCTGTTTGCACCACAGAAGGGCGTGTAAAGCTCTATCGTCCTCCCTTTTGTGATTTTTGTGCTGAATGGATAGAGGTATGTACTTAGGGGGCGGGATAAACTTTTTGGTCTCATTACAGCAAGTTATAGTTACAATGAAATATTTGAGGTCACTGAAGTGAAGTAGGCACTCAGCAGCACTGTCAAGGCATGCACCTAGGCTCCACTATGCCTTGCGCCTTAGCCTTATACAACAAAAAGCACCTCAGACCCATTTGGGTGAGCCTCATTTGGGGCACACACTTGGTGCCTTAAGTGTGCTTTTTGAAAGGCAATAGGCATAAAAGAGTTCCGCCTGATTGAAGTTCTCTTTAATATTTTTTTTTTCCACTTTTTTCATTGGATATACCTTCATTAGTAAGAAAGGGATAATATCAAACTTTATGCTTCTCAATGTTTGAGCATTCAACAACAAACCTTGACCATAAGGAAATCATGCATATTAAATCAATAAAAAAATTGCTGGATTTGTAGGTAACTAGACCATACTATAGATTTACTGTACATCTTAAGCTTTATATATATTCACACATGCACATTTGCATATATATATATATATATATACACACACAAAAACATAAATATACATATTGCACTTTACTTCACTCAGGCAAGCGCCTTTTCAATGCTTTGTGCTTGAGGCAATATAAGGGCTACACTGCCTTACGCCCTTGAAAACATGGGTACTCAAATGCTTGAGTAGTTCATTTGAAAATTGGTGAGTACCATAACAAAATTAGAATGATTGATGAAATATAGTTTTGTATAACCAAATTATATATTATATGGTGGAGATTAACTCTGTATAATTGATGAAAAAGGAGGAACATGTTAGACCATAACTTTTTGTCTTGTTGCTTAAATGCAATTATTGTTAATGACCTGCTCTTGTTCAAATCTTCTGTAGGTTTTGGATTTAACTGATAGGCTTTATGATTATCTTGCAAGTATTAGTTTCGAGGATCCAGATATTCCTTCCTCAGAAATTTCTAATGTAAGTCCTTTCATCTATTAATGAACCAAGTTTGCATTAGCTTTCTATGTCGTTAGGTTTACTCATTTGAAATCTTTTATATTATTTTTACGATGGATGCATCCTCATGCCAAATACGACATGTAAAATCTAATAAACGCAGCAGAAATTAAACATGCATTTCAAAGAGATAGTTGATCCCCCTAGGATCATACTTGTAACCCTTTATAGTGGTTATGTAATGGTATATTGAACATATGGCTAGGATTCATGCTTAACTTTTAGATATCATAATCTAGCCTCTTGACAACCTCTTGTGTTCACAAACACGAAAGGCATTGTTGAGGTTGAGCCACTCAAATGTTTGCCTCCAATGGTAGTTTGCCCAGCCACTTGTCGAGACCTTCAAGGTAGGGAATTCCTTCATGCAAGCCAAGTAATCTAAGGCCATAATAAAAAGTTTATTTGCTTCCTTAACTCTCTCCAGTCCAAATCTCTCTTTTTAGAACAGATTCTCTTTGAGCTTATATGATCTGTAACATAGGCTAAGGAAACCTTAAGTACTATCATGTAGTCTCGTAATTTTTTTCTTTTCAGTCTAGGCCATCCATATGCATCAATGGAAAAACCTTTTTTCCTCTAGCAATTCTCTAAGTTCCTAGGAGAAAGAAAGAGCGAGAGAGGCACACCACTAAATAACCCAAGGGTTGCAGCTAGAGTAATATTTCATGAGAGAGCATTTTTTCTAGAATTTCTGTAAATGCTTATGCATGGTTATACAAACATGCCTTAGCCAAAACCCTAATCTAGAATTACTATAAATTTTATTTTATCCCATTGAACTTAATTAAGGTATTATACATTTTCGGTTGATCTCTATCCATTGAAGCTTTTGTGCAATCAGGGACTTTATGTTTCATGGACTTCATTCAATTATCATGTATTAACTATTTATTTTTTGAGCTAATGGTGAAGGAAAACCTTATCACTCATTGTATAACTCACCTCTATGCATCATTAATGGTATATCCATGTCTAATCAGATTGGCACTAGGGCATAATTCAATAGTTTATTCTTCAGTTTACCTTGACAAACTTTTCTCTTCTCTTACTAGGAGCCAGTGACAAATCATGGTTATGTTGATGATCCTACAGACTCTGTTTCTGTGAAGGAACAGCGCAGAAAGGTGAATAACTTTGGTGTTAGGTAAGCATGCACCCCTCCTGCATAAGCCTACAAATCGAAAAGAAAAAAAAAAAAAAAAAAAAAGGAGTTGATTTCCATGAAGAGCAAGGGTGCTACCAAACTTAAAGCAACAAAATTAATAGCACACTATGGCCCAAAGGTTTTTACCGAGGAGAAGTAAGACTGTGTATTGATCAGGCTGCAAAGAGTATCAATAAAAACCTGAATCTGAATTTAATAGATATTCATGAGTTCTTTTACTTGTCCTGAGCTTGGATTTCCCAATCTCTTGGTATTGCATGTGGCATCCTTAAATTAAATAATTTAAAGTGATTAGCTTTTCTTCTTTAATGACTGCTGCAGGAATGCTGGCTTGGAAACTTCTTGTGACCAAATATCACGTGGCCCCAGCCCTTCCCCTGAATTGGAGGGACAGGGTCCTCCCAAGGTCTGATTTTTGTCTTTCTTCTGCTCTCCATCTCTTTGTTGTCTAATTAGCATTCTTTTTATCAAGTTAATCCCAATATGATGCTTCTGATTTGGTTTCAAATGCCAGTGAGAGCTTAGCTGTGCTCTTTGTGACTTTACTTCAGGGAAGGTGCACGAAATCTGGTGGACGAAAAAGTTCACATCAGATAGTTCCTGCTACCAGAGGTAGAGGAAGATCTGCCAAAAAACCACCTGAAGTTTGTAGCCTACCTTTGATAACAGCAGATCAATATGCTTCACGCAGTGCAATGCTATCATCACTTGTTGTTGCCTGGTCTCCCCTGCTTAAATTATCATCTAGAATTTGTGGGGCTCCTGAAATTACTTCATCCATCTGCTTCTCTCTGCTAGCGGTTGGTTCAAAATCTGGTAAAATTTCATTCTGGAGAGTCAATGTACCTGACTACTACTCTATTGAGCAAAGTTTGGCCCCTACTAGAGTGGAGCTCATTGGGATCCTTAAGGCACACAGTTCCTGGGTCACTGCAATAAGTTGTGCCTTGCTTGCTTCTGATTCTTCTAGTCCTCAAGTTTTATTAGCTACTGGAAGTTCTGACGGGAGGTGAGTTAGGTATGCTGTTGCATTGTTTCAACTTTATATAACATTAGCATTAATTTCTTCTATTGATGGGTATCACCGTGTCGGACCATGCTTTTTGTAGATGAGATACAAGCAAAATTAATGGGTTTTTCTCGTGATGCTTTATAAATTTTTTGCTAAAATAAAATCTCTCTTATGTTCCAATTGTAACTGGAATTCTGGAGCTAAAAAAGTACTTTCTGACAATCAGTGGTGCTGATTTCTCTTTGGATTTAGCTTTGTAAATTTTCTTATTTACTCTTAACAAGAATATGAAAGGATTGTCCACTTATGCACTTGCTTGTTCTTTTGTACAGTGCAAGGATATGGATAGGGCATGGGCAGGAATTTTTAAAGTCAACAGAAGTCAATAATGCTCCATTTTATCCATTGAAGGAGGTAATGACGCTTCATTTTTGTTCTCTGTTGAAGGCAGTAACTTGGAGAATTTCGTTGTATTTTCTTGTTGGTCTAATTATGCACCTAGTCTCTGTACATTTTGGACATTTGAAATTTAGTACCACTACTTTTAATCCTTGGAATTTAGTCCCTCTACTACTTTGATTTAATAATTGAAATCCAATGTAAAAGGAATTCTGCTAAATTGGATTATTTGGCATTTTTAAAATAACAAATATGGTCACATGGCCAATTTAAAGCCATTTAAGTAAAAAAAAAAAAAAAAAGGTATCAACTTTCGTCTTGCTTTTTTGAAATGGTGCTGAAGAACTTTACAACTCTAGATTCATAATCGAAAACCGTATAATCCTAGACTCAACCTTTCTTTTTCCTTATTTTGCCTTTCACATGTGTAATTGGCGATGCGACTAAATATATTTTATTTTATTTTAAAAATGCCACAGAATCCAATTTAACCTAATTTCTTGGATAGTGTTATCAGTTGGACTTCAATTATTAAACCAAAAGAGTAAAGGGATTAAATTCCTGAGATTAAAAGTAGAGGGACTAGATCTCAAATGTGCAAAGAGTATAGGGATGGGGAGCATAATTAAACCTTTCTTATTTGTTTATATTAGTCCAATAGAATAGACTCTGACTTGTAAATTTCTGAATAGATTATAAATATTTATGCTGTCCCAGTCTCGGTGCTTTCACTTATGCCCACTCAGTCACTTCATAAAATGCTCTTAGCGGTGGGCAGAACATCTGGAGCTATTGAAGTATGGATAGGAGATACATCTGTGAAAACATTTAATAAAGCTGGACCATATGATGCTCATGACCAAGTTGTAAGTTTCTGCATTTTTATTCGTCATCTATTTTGCTGACTCTCGCCATTGATTTATTTGTGATGAAATGTCTTCAGGTTACTGGTTTAGCTTGGGCTTTTGATGGATGTTTTTTGTACAGCTGCAGCCAGGTATAAACTTCTACGATGTCTAGATGTGATTGTCTAAAGATAAACGTCTCTAGCAGATACTGCATATTTGCAAGTTGCTTACGGTTAGCATTGCTACTTACTAAGTGGGTTAAAATTTTTAAGGATATCTTTTAGGCACCATTAACATGACAATTCTTTTCTGTTTCCATTCTAGACTTCCTATATGTATTGTCTTTTCAAATGGAAGAATCATAGAGTGCAACAAGGAGGTTTGTCAGCCATGAATATGTTCATGCGTTGCCAAAATCTCTTCGACCGCTCTTTAGAGCAATAAATTACATGCTACTCTTCTGTCTGTCATCCACTACCACAAACAGTTACATTTGTTTCATTAATTAATTACTTAATCTCTTTGGACACTTTACCAATATTACTCCTTGTTCATTAATTCCAACTTCAGTGTCTTTAGTTGGCAAATGATGAAATTTGAATACTGCAAGTTATAATTTATTGTATGCATAAATCTTATACCCTTGAGGTCCAGGTATATAAGATAAAATGTATTGCTATGAGTTTATTTTTTAACTGGGCAAGTTGTTTCTCAGATTTTTCTACATTCATTTATTAATTTACCTATTTTACTTATGAATGATATTAGGATAATTTTGTTCGTAGCTGGAGTTTACGTGGCAGTTCCCTGAGTGAAATGCCCATTCCTTCAAGTTCTCCTGGGCTGAGGAGCGTCAGTGATGTATGATGCCACCTTTGTTGGTCTCATATACCCTTTTTCTTTTCATTTTATGGAATGTGAAACATTTTTGCAGATGCCGGATGTGTTTATTTCATGCCTTGGTCTGGTGGTATCACCAAGTAATCTTGCAGTAGCCATGGTATGGTGTTATTACTAAATCTCTCATTTGTGTTGTTTTTATATTTCTTTCAAATTAGCTCATATCCATGTCCACAAAGTACTTTGGTGAAAGATTTTTATTATATGTTTTATCCTACTTATTCGGTTTTCTTTTGGAACATTGTGGGACTCATATATTCTTCCTCATAAAAGAAGGATCCCTCTTACTGCTTGTGGCCTTAATGTGTATCATCAGAAGATGCTCACTTCTAACATGAAGTATAAATCATCATTATTATCATTATTACTTGCTTGTATCTACAATGAAAAGAAATAAGAACAGTTCTCTTAATCATGCCCTTCTTACAGGCCAGTACTAGAATCGTGCATTTATATTGAAGAAAGTATTAAAAGGAAACATTGAATGCTGACTTTATAGAGTATCACGCATGCTTGTTAGACACGCTGTTGATGCCTGAAATATGGGGCTTGAATCAATTACAGATATAAACAATGATTCTGTTAATGTCTTTCTACAAGAACACCTTTTTATATGTAACGTAGCTTAAAGTAACTGCTGGTGTATTAAGAGATGATGCTGTTTATTCAATATTTCATTTGTAAAACATGTACATATAAAAGAACAAGAGACTTAATTGTTTAATTTTTGTAGGTTCGCAGTTTTGATGTTAATCAGTTGGACCACATGTATGAGGCGAGGTATTGAACTGTTGCTAAAATCTTTTTTTATTTAAGTTACACTCTAATATTGTATTTGTATTGTGAGAATTAGGGAATAGTTAAATATTGATATCATAGCAGGCTATGGAGAGATTTCACTCTTTAGGAGGAAATATAACACTCAGGTTAAGAATCAAGTTTGTTATTAAATACTCGTCAAAGGAACATTGAGTGAAGGCCAGAAGAATTTTGTAGTCCTTAATGAAATAGAGTGTGTACTCTACCTAAATCACAGTCCTGGTTTAGATGGTCAACTTTGCCTGGTTGTCTGTCAGCTGGACAAGGATGCTATGGCAATTTGAAAATTCATGATCTTAATCTTCCTAGTTCTTGAGTTGATCCTTTTAAATATGTGAAGTCATTATTCTCTCACTGTTTTAGACAAATAATTTAAATACAAGTTCTACTAACCCTTTAGCCACAGGGACAATCATTAAATTTGCATGATGAAACATCATTCCCAGGACTAAGGGAAAATGGGACACTTCGTAGTAAAAACAGATATAGAGCGATAAGAAATGGGATAAAGAAGGAAAACGAATGCTTATTTTTGTTTCATTTACCTTAGACTTTTATCATGGATTGATTTTCTTCTCACTTGCCAAGGCTTCAGAAGGCTGCCGTTGAATTTTTCTGGATTGGTGGGCACCAAAAGGATATTCTGTCAAACACTTCCCTGGAATTTGACATTGAAGCCCTCCCTGGTTTTACAGAAAAGGAACTTGTTTATTGGGAATCCAATATTTTGTGGTCCTTAAAGCAATATGAACATTGGGATAAGCCTTTGGTTATTTGGGATATTGTAGCAGCATTATTGGCCTTCAAGTGGTCTGCACCTGATTATGTTGACCATATTCTGGTTAAGTGGCTTTCATCCTCATTTGTGGATGTTCATGTGGAACGTTCTATTGGAAAGGTTCTGCCACATGTTTGTAAAAGTTTTTGTAAAGCTGCTTCACGCCAGTTGCACCTCCTAAACATCATTTGCAGACAAGTAATACTACCGGAGTTGAAGGCAGATGAAATAAATAGCAACTTGTTGAACTTTACAGTAGATAATCCCAATTTTGCTCAAGATAAGCAGCATAAGTTATGGATGGACTTACTTTCAAGAAGTGAAAAAGAACTGCGAGAGAGACTTGTGGGTTTTAGTTTTTCTGCTTATAGAAGTTTCGCATCCAACTCAGCCACCACTTCTTCTGAGCCTGGATATTGGTATCCTTTTGGTATGGCACAAATGGAGCAGTGGGTTGCAAATAATAATCATCAAGTACACGACCAACTAAAAGTTGTGGCAACAGAGATTAAAATCTGCAAAAGGTCCCTACTTTCATAACTGATATGCGAGTAGTTTTCATATTTCTGTGTTGATAGGTAGCATCTTGGCAGGAAAACTTTGCATAAAATTCACTTTCCTAAAATATTTTGAAAGAAGAATGCAGTTTTAGTCTCTTGCATTAATGCAATCACTTCTGTTTTACATAGCATTTGCTTCCATCCAAACTAAAAAACAATGTTCAGTTAATTGAAACAACTTTTATTCCTGGTGCTACTGATGATTTATTGAAAGGACGGGCTTGTTATGAAAAATCATTGCAGGAGTTAAATCTATTCTCAACTACGCTTAAACTCTTACTAATTTTTAGTGTCTGTCTTGTCAAAAAACAGGTCTCGCTGCATCGAACTTGCAGAAGAAGATAAAGAGCAATGTAGCTATTGCTCAGCACCGGTTCCTTTTGAATCCCCAGAATTTGGGGTGTGCAGGGGAATGGAGAGCAATGGTAGCTGTGGGCAGAAGCATAAGTTAGCAAGGTGTGCTGTTACAATGCAGGTTTGCCCAATCACACCTTTATGGCTGTGCAAGTGTTGTCAAAGATGGATTTCCAAACTTGCACCGGAGTCACTATTTAAGATGCCCCAGCAATATTGTCTAGATTATAAATTTTCACCTGAGCCGTCTTCTATAAAAGTAGCCTCCAAACCACAATGTCCCTTTTGCGGGATATTGCTACAGAGATCACAACCCGAATTTCTTCTTTCTCCACTACCTGTGTGATCTCGAGTCTTCACCTGTATATTCGCTTAGATCTCATTTCACTTGAATTTATGCAAAACATAACTCTCTGAGCTTCAGTAATAATCTAAATAATTGATATCTGCTGTTCTTGCTTGTTTTAACCGAAGAGAAAAATGAGTTTCTATTTGAGTCTCAAAAATGGAGAAGAAAATAGGAAATAATTGGGTTTGGGTAACCCAAATCCAGTTTGACATTCAGCATTCACTACCTGGAAATGTTCGCTTTTGAAATGGGAGTGCTTGAATTGACTTAAATTTTAGTTGTATCTAATTCTCTCAAAATTATCAATACATCATTGCTGATGCCACTTGATATTATCTTCTGAGGTTTTTTTTATCAATACATCATCACTCATTATCTTTTTTGTTTATTTGATTTCCTAATATTTTTTATAAATACAAAAGAAAACGATTTTTAAATTTGTTGAGATTGCTTTCATATTGATTGCTATATGTACTTTTCAAAATTTAAAAATTCAAAAAAAATATAAATATTATTTTTAAAATTAAAAACCATTAAATTATTAAAAGTTATACGAATTATAAAAAATAAATTTTAAAAATTAAAAATTAATTAAATATTAATGTGTTATTTACTTGTCAATTTACATATACGTAAAATTAATAAAGTTAATAAATATTAATTTTTTCATTCACTTGAAGATAATTTCAAAAAATAAATTTAAAAATTGTTGGGATAAATGAAAGGTTAAAATAAATCAGTTATTTTTTTCTTCTTTTTGTTTCTTCGTGGCGGAGTTGAGAAACGAGTCGCAGTCGTACATTTAAGACAAGATACTTCAGATTATGTACATAGCATGACATTTAACTTTTTTGTAATTTTCCAGATAAATTTCAGAATCCCCATAAAATAAAACGACAAATATTAATTAAAAACCGTGCCACATCTCCATGTCTTCCTTCCAGCCTAAATGTAGTCCTTCCTAATACAGCTATACAGGGCATTGGTTTTGCAGGCAGCCATTATTGATCAATTCTGAGACATGTCTACTTTGTACAGTTTATATGTTTCATGATACGGTGGCCGTCATTGTTGATTAATTCTGAGATATATATATATTTATAGTTTATTTTTATATTCTATAAATTTTATTTCAATTAATTAAATTATGGAAAATATTTTGAATTTTATTTGACAAGTAAAAATTAATTAATAGTTAAGTTTGTTTGGTTTTTTTTTTTTAAATTTGAGATATCATATAATTAAAAAAATTTAAATTTGATATTTAATTATTAAAGATGAACTATTTTAGTTGATTTTGTTAAGGATAATTTGGAAATATAAAATTAAATCTTAGGAGATTAAATTAATTAATTTTAATATTATAGTAATAAATCAATTCTCATTATTAAGAATAACAAAATTTCAGCGATTTATTTAATTAATTTTAATGTTTTAAAATTTTAATATTGAAAAAAATATATAATTTTTTTGCCAATGGGATAAAGAATTACAACTTCACAATTTTTAGTACATTATTTTAATTTTTATCGCCTTTTTATTATTATCTTTAAAATTTCTTTTACCTATATTAAGACTTATAAAATGATTTTTTATAAATATGATATGGACATGATTTAGTATGTGCAGTTAACTGTCGCTTAGGTGACTAAAGTGGAAATGTTCTCTACTAATGGTGACAAAATTGTAAGGATACCAAAAATAAAAACAATAATGATGATGATAAGTAGACTTAATCATGGCCCGACCCAGAGGTTCGTCTAAAAAGTGGGAGGGTTTAGGAAAAAAAATAAGCCCAAAAAATGGGCTTGAGAAAAAAACATGTTTCCACTATTTTGGTATTGTTTTGCCACTATTTTGCTGTCATTTTGTTATTATATTGCTACTATTTTGTTGTTATTGTTTGGGTATTGTTTAACTTAGGGGTGTTCAAACAGTCGGTTCAATTATTAATTGAACCGAACTAGCATTAACCGAGTTATATAATCCTTTAACCATTAACCGAATCGAAATTTAAAAAAAAATTAACTGAACCGAAATATTTCGATTAATTCAATCGGGTAACCGAATTAAGCATTGGTGTGAATAGTTTATTTTAATGACAGAAACACTTGTATCCCACACCAAGAAAAAAAAAAGAAAATAAAATAAGGGAAAACCAAAAAAAGTTTATTTTAATGACAGAAGCCGGAATTTTTTTTCAAGTTTTTTCTTTTTATTTATTTCAACAGAAACCCATGATTTCTGGGTAAAAAGATTTGTTTGTTTTGAGTCTTTTCACTAGAATCAAGAGGACTTATTTAACCAAAAAAAAAGGAAGAAAGAGAATTGGATGAACTTTTTCTCGGGAAACAGAAGCAGAACACAACCACAATGCACTTGATAAGAGAAATAGAGGGAAAAAAGAGAGAGAAAATATTGAATTTATGAATAGAACTATCAATTTCTCTATACTTTCTAGAAAGAACCAGCAAAAACATATACGGATAAAGACAAAGGAGATATCAAAGTCAATATTAATACGATGATGGTGACCTGGTGGACATCGGGAGGTGGTGACTGGTGGTTGTCGGCAGTAGAGATTTTGGGAGATTTCAGAGGATTTTCAATTTAGGGTTATTGGGTTACTGGTGGCTATTGGTGTTAATTGTTTTTTTTTTTTTAGGATGTTTAGGATTTTGTATTAAATTATTAAATTATTTTTATTTTTTAGGATTGAGTTGGGTTTATAAATTATATTGGATTGGGTTTGTATTGGGTAGGATTTAGGAGTGCTAGGGTGGACCGATGGTTGGGGCTTGGGTGGGCAATGGGCTAAGCCTAATATATATAATATACAATATTAATTATTAAATTCGGTTAATTCAGTTAATTACCTGATTTCTAACCAAATTAACCGATAATCGAACTTCCAAAAAAATATCAACTGACCTCCAACTGAGTTAGATCAATTAACTGACCGATTAACCGAATTAGATCGGTTCGGTCGATTAATTCGGTTTAGCCAAAGTTTGAACACCTCTAATTTAACTCTTGTTTTATTGTTAATTTTGCTACTATTTTAGAGGCATTTGCTTGCTAAGTTGCACCTATCTTAGTGTTATTTAAGAATTTATTGAGAAACATTTATTTTTAACGTTTTTAGTGTATTTGATGTATTATATTTTTAAAATATGTTTTTATACAAAAATAACAATATAAAAAATTCAATACGGGCAAACCACAACGAGCTCGGATTTTAGCTTTTTATCTGGGCCGAGGTTTGGCAAAATTTTAGGCCCTTTTTTCTGATTGGGTTAAGCCAGGCCTAGAAAACGGACCTAAAATTATGTTGAGGCCTAGCCCGACCTGACCCGGTCCGGCCCATAATCACCTCTAATGATAAGAATAGAAAGAAATTGACACAACTCATATTATCAATTTATGTATATTTATTTATGGAAATACAAAATGAAATATTGGAAAAATAAAGAAGGAAAAAATAAATTAATAATAGTTACCAAACTAACATAGGAAAAAAATATCTACTAAAGTAAGCACAAATGGTAAAGAAAAAAAGAAGGTAAATTACACCAACAGTCACTTAACTTTGATGCAACTGGTAAAACTATCACTCTAATTTCAATTCAGTCACCCAACTTTCGAAAAATAACAAACCAGTCTTTTTAACCATTTTTTGTTACAGACGTAACGAAAAAGTGACATGGCATTTAATGAACTCCTTGTTGTCATTAACCAGCCAGCTGAAAGGCTAGCTATCATTTAAATAGCTACATTTAAGAGCCCTAGGTAGTAGTAGTCGTAGTAGAAGAAGAAGAAGAAGAAGAAGAAGAAGAAGAAGAGGATAAGAAGAAGAGAAAATGGAAGGAGCTTCATACCAACTATTCCCAAGGGTCAAAATTCGGGAACTCAAAGAAGACTACGCTAAATTCGAGCTCCACAACACTGACGCTTTCATGGCCAACACCTTTCGCCCCGTCATGATCACTAAGGTTCCAACCATAACCATCGACCTCGTCAAAATCAAAGTTAAATCTTCCGCCCTCAACGACAAGTTCATTGCCCATTGACTCGGTCTAATCCCTCTCACTAGCCAACGAGCCATGTCAATGCAATACTCGTGTGACTGTGATGCCTGCGACGATGATGGACAATACAAGTTCTACTCAATCGAGTTCCATCTTCGTGCCAAATGCATGAGTGACCAAACATTGGATGTCACTAGTAAGAATCTTTACAATTCCAATCATACAGTTGTTCCTGTCGATTTCATTTATTTCGCTGGCTACGTATCCTCTGAACAAAGGTATTTAGGGTATAAATTTGTAATTTTTTACTGTTTAGGTCTAATTGTGAATGTCATCCCTGTAATTTATGAAAAATGAAAAGTTAGTCCTCAATTTTGATATAAATTATTGAATTGTTGATTTTTATTAATTTCTTGCATACAATTTATTGAAATGCTAATTCTTAGGTCAACGAACAAGATTTAACATTGATACTTAATTGAACTAATTTTCAAGCTTTAACATTAATACTTAATTGAACTAATTTTTAAGTTTTCATAATGTACAATGACCAAATTTCTGAATTAGACCAATTTTAAATGCATTACCATGTCAACGTGGCAAGTTAACTGGCCATGTCAGCTAGTTAACTAGCCACGTCACCTATCCTATTAGGCCTGTAACGGAAAATGTTAATGGGTGACTGATTTGTCACTTTTTGATAATATTAGTGATTGATTTATTATTTTTCGAAAGTTTAGTGACTGTTGGTGCAATTTACCCAAAAAAATATTACATTGGAAAATAATTTGTTATAATATTAATATAAAAAATAACTAAATTTTTTTTTCTTTATTAAAATTATGTAAAGAATATTATACACAAAAATATGCATATAAGAAACTTATTTTTCAAAATAATTTTCTCTTTTACAGGTACCTTGACTTTCATGGATGTTGAGGTCATTGCAATGATAAATTCTCACACAATACATGCCTCTAACTGTCAAGAGAAGTATTGATAAATACAATCTAGAAACCTTAATTGATACAAAGAACCTAGATACAGAGTAGAGGTCTTTTCCTATAAATACTTCACCCAATTCTATTTTGTTTTCATTGAAAATCCTCTCAAAAGAACCCTGAAACTCTCTAACCTAGTAACCCTTCTAAATTTTCTAGTTCTCCTTTAAAAAATTATTGATCTAAAGTTTTAAGAACACATGACTTACCAACAGTAAATATGGTAAAATTGCTTGATTTTTTAATTTTGTTCTTATTAGATTTTGTTACAATCAATCTTTATTACAAAAAGATTTTTTTTTTAATTTTACGAAATTAAATATTATTTTTTGTGATATTTTGAACATGGGAAAGGTTGAAATGTTTTGGCCAACATAATTTAAGCTCCTGAGACCAAATGGACGTAATAAAGACCATTTAAAGAGGATTGGTTTATTAACGACATATACGATAATCAAGTTTGAAATGGTACTAGAGTTGCTTGCCTCCTTACTAGAAAGATGGAGGTCGAAACACATACAATTCATTTTTCATGCAGGGAAGCGATTGTAACACTAAAAGATGTTGCTTAATAATTGATTTTCGAATCGACGAACAAATGCTAACCGAAAATAGTTATATCAACTTGGAGCCATTATGTCATTGATTGTTGGATACTTTGTTAGACAAGAAAGAGAATGACTGCAATGGGAACTGGGTGAAATTTACATGGTTGAAGAATTTTGTCAAATTGTAACAACCTGATTTTCACTATTGTCGAAAATGGTGGTTTCGGAACCCGTTCTCTAATGATCAAGCCCGTAAATATTATTAAATAATATTTATGAATTAATTATATTATTATATTGGATTTTGGTCTGAAGAATTTGTTAAGTGGATAGTTATTTAAGGTACAAATGTATTGACTCTAAAGTCAGTGATTTGGGAAAATGAGGTATCAGGATCTCCTTTCTATAAATCAAGCCCATAAATATTTTTATTAAATATTTACGAAGTTTTATTATAGAATAATTGAATTTTGGATAGGTAATTTTTTCGAATTAGTGACTAATTAAGGTACAAGGACTAAATCATGAAAAGTGTAAAAATTAATCGGTATTGATTTTTATTAGTTAAATAGGTTAAAAAGTATTATTGTAAGAGTCAAGCATGGCAATTAGGTCATTGTAAACTATAGTGGACGGTTAAAGCTTGAAAATTAGTAATTTATATGTTAATTTTAAAAAAATAAATAAAAGGTATTAAAACATAAAAAAAAGGAAAATGCACATTATCATTTTTTTTTCTTTCTCCCTTTTTCCACCATTTCTCCATTGAGAAGAAAACCAAGCTTTTGGCTAACTTTTTTCTTCAAATTGGTAAGCCGATTTTAATTTATTTTTTGTCATTTTATATTTTTAGGATTGTGATAGCTTGATTTAATTAACTCGTATGTTAATTTCTGAAACTGTTAAAGTTCCAAAATATTACCATTGATGATTTTGAAACCTTTGGTGTTAAAATATTTTTAAGTATGCTTAGATGTGATATAGGACTTATTTGTAAAGTGAAAATTGTTATTTTGAACTTAGGGACTAAAGTATAAATATTTTAAAATTGATATGGAATTTCAGTAATTATTGATATTAAAGGGCTGTAGAAGGATGTAATTGGAATCATATTGAAAAACAAAGCTTAAATCTAAAAGATATATCTATTTCGGTTTTTAGGACTAAATTGAATAAAATGTAAAATTTTAGGAAACTTTCGAAAAGTGAACTTTAATTGAATTATACTTATAATAGGATGATATAAGGCCATTGGAATTTATAAATTGTAATGAATTATTATAGATCGAGATTTGAATCAACTGGTAGATAATCGAGAAATAAGAGAAATTTTGGATTAGTCTCTAACACCTTGTTGGTTGCGATTTTCCCAGCTAAGTTCATATGGAACTTAATGTATTTTCTTATTATGAATGAATTGTGTGTTTATATATATTAATTATATATATAATGGTAAATTTAATCAGTTTTGGCATCAAAAGGATTAAATCATAAAATATTAAATACTTGATAAATATGAAAAGATACATGACATCGAATAAATGTGGGAATGTTATGTGGTTGGATAGTATGTATATGATGATGTTGTAGGTTTGAAATAATATGAAATTAGTAAAAGAACTCGTATGAATTTAATAAACAATTTAGATACGAATGGAAAGCCATAAGGGTTCTAAAAAGGAAAAATGGGAATTGTGAATAAAGATTTATTCGATGGCTAAGATCCAGCATAAATTGTGAATTCTTGATAGCTTGAGTGAGCAACATCGAATTATTATTTCGGATCTACTGTGGCTGAGATCCAACATAGGTTGTGGATTCTCGATAGCTTGAGTGTGTAGCATCAAATCATTATTTAGCGATGGTTGAGATCGAGCATGTGTTATAGATTCTCGACAACTTGTGTGAGCAAACCGAATTATGCTATATCCATGGCTAAGATCCAGCACATGTTGCAAATTCTCAACAGCTTTAGTGAGAAGCAGTGAATAAAGCTTGTATAAGTAAACTAGCTTTATAGTTTGTGGAAGTAAATTAGTTTCGTGTATCCGAATATGATAATCTAGTTCATCAAGTTAATAGTATAAAAAAAGAGCATATATGTGTGATGGTATGTCATATAACTAAAAGTGGATACAATTGATTGAACTAATATACATGGTGAATATGTATTTATACTTTTAATTGAGTAGTATTGATTCAATTATGCTAAAAAAATTGAGAAGTTATGTAAATTACATATGCTATACTCACCTTATTTCTATGAACTATGAAAACATAAAAGGTAAATTATGATTAAATGGAAAAATGAAATGGTTGTATATGTGATTATAACTTGAGTTCTTATTTTGCCAATTGAACATGTTATGAATTGATTCATATGATTATGATTTGAATACTTTGGTGTTGATATGAAATGGAACTAACCTAATGATATATTGTTGAATTGTACATGAAAGTGCAAGATGCTAAAGGGATTCTATGCTTAAATTTCAATGTGTTGTACATTGCTTAATTGTTGGTATATCAAGGTAAGATAAGCAAACTTCATATGGACTTAGTAATCAATCGAAGTACTTACTTCTTGTTTCTCATTTCCTTGTATAGGTCATTTCGTGGAACGCGTTGGTCGGATTAACCTAGAGCTAAAACTAGGACTAAAATGAAAATCTTTCAAAATTGATATGAAATTTCTACAATTATTGAATTTACAGGATAGTAGAAGGATGAAATTGAAATTGGGTTGTAAAACGGGGCTTAAATGTGAAAGATATGATAGTTCCAGTTTTAGGGACTAAATTGAATAAAATAAAAAAATTTAGGGAAATTGTGTAAAATGAAATTAAGTTCTCATTTGCCTTAAATAAGCTATTATAAGATAATTGGAACTGATAATTTGAAATGAATTACTGTATAGATAAAAATTTGAACCAACCGATAAATAATCAAGGAAAAGAGAAAATTATAGATTAGTCATTGACATTTCTATTGTTGTTGTTTGCCCTTGGTAAGTTCATCTGGGACTTGTTTTGTAACACCCTAAACCCGACCTAGACGCTATGGCCGAATCTAGGAATGTTACGAAGAAGGGTTTGAAACCAATCTTAACATGTTAAATTTCTCGTATTAGTTGTTATTAGAAAAGTCCATATTTTAGTAAAACATTTTATTATACTCTTTAGTGTAACCCTCATTTGTTTGTCTTTTTAAGTAAAACGTAACTTTGCAGCGGAAGTTTGAAAGTCGTAATATTTGAAAATTGAGCTTGTATTTTCAAAAACATTTGTTTGCGTAAAACTGTGGTTTTGTCAAACATCGCAGTAGACAAATAAAAAATACATCCAAAAGAAAAATAAAAACAAACAGTCCAGAGAGTCCCAACATTACAAAACTCTCAAGAAAATCCAGAAAATTAATTAAATTATTAACTAAAAATGGTTTCCATACTAGTGGTCATCGCTAAGCCTCCGTCACACCGACCCGCCTACGCCTGATGATTACCTGAACAGATCAGACAAACGGATGTGAGTTTTCAAAAATCAGTGTGTAACTCAACTGACATACATGCATATAAATATAGATTTCTCATATAGCAGATCAGATATGGACATAAGTCCTTAGTAGAATCAGATAATAGTAGAGTCATACAGATATGTCAATTCCTACCCTCATCCTCTACACACCAACTCCGACCATCCCAACACACCACATGGGATATAAAATACCTACCCATCCCTACGCACAATATAGTGTCTATACGACATTTATTAGAATAGTTTGCACCCTCACAGAATACTTACTCCACATATACAAATCCCACCCCATATACAGATACGGATAACAGATAAATAGATATAACAGAATTAACATGTCTCGCATGCTCATATATCGATATCATACATATTTATACAAAACAGTCAAATCATACATATCGGTTTTCTCAATACTCAAAATAGTCTATCAGAATAGTAGATTTTATGCATTAGGGTTTGGTTTGCCCTTATCGACCCTACGAAAGGCCCACAATTGATCGGAACGACATGTGCGACCTTAGGAAAAATTTTAGAATTTTGGGTCCACATGCCCGTGTGACCCACACGCCCAATTTGGCTCTGCTCGTGTGGCATGCCTGTGTGGGCCCACACGCCCAAGTCGGCCTAAGTCACATGGCCGACCACACGGCTGGGCACACGCCCGTGTGGCGTTAACACGCCACTTTTTTGGCTTTCATCGAACTTCATTTTCCCGTGTAGTCATTACACACCTGGTTTGTTTTTTATGCAAAAGCAATCCCGAGACCACCAGAACCTAAAAATTGACAATACGTGCCTCAAAATCCATCTTTAATCCCTAATTAAACCGAACTAAAGAAATTGACTAAAACGAAATTCAAGCGTTCATCATTTACCCAACTTCCAGAAACATTTCACTACTACGATTCCACAAAATGAGAGTTTCATTCCTCACGATTCACTGCTGCCAATAACCCAAAAATCAATATTAACGAAAAAGACAACATTAATTAATAACAACTTTAGCAAACTACCCTTAACCCGAGCAAAACCTCACTACCTCTACTTATCATGCCGTACAAAGAGACCAGAAATCCAAAACACTGCAATTGGAATGAAAAAATTACAACATAATTTAAGAAGAAAAAAAAATTTCGATAGAGAGGAAATAGAGAAAACGACAAGAATGGGAGAAAAGCAAAAACTGACATTAGAAGGAATTTGAGAAGAGAGATAAAAATAAAAAATAAAAAATAAAAAATAAAAATAAAAATTGGTCAATAACTTAACTCCCCACTAACAATCACATCCCCCACTAACCCACACCTTGATCCTCATCTAACAACCTCAGAGTTTCACTTCCATCGAATCTCTATCACACAACCGAAAAAACAATTAGCATTCACACTTGTACGAGGATTCAAACATGAGACCCTAAGGCAAGCTCACACCTTAGCACTTAAACTAGCAAGCTCATTCTAACTTGAGTTTACTAAAGATAAAATTTAAGCCTAACCGCCAAGGAATAGGCTAGGGTCAAAAGTAGCTTATTTTCCCAAAAGTGGGACTTGAACCCAAGACCTCACACACACATCCAGAACACTTAGATATTGAAGTAGCTAGTTAATTGTGACAGAATTCATAGAAACAAAATTAAATAATTCAGGGCGTTACAACTCTACCCTCTAAGGAAATTTCAGCCTTAAAATTTACCTAATTCGAACAACTGAGAATATTGCTGACGCATCAAGTACTCAGGTTCCCATGTGACTTTCTTAGTGCCATGATTCCGCCACAGAACCTTAACTAACGGAATATACTTCTTCCTCAGAATTTTTACATCTCAATCTAAAATTTGAACCTACTCCTCATCAAATGTCAAATCCGGTTTAACCGCGATCTCCTCAACAAAAACAACGTGAGATGGGTCAGACTGATACCGCTTCAACATAGGGACATGAAACACATCATGGATATGGTATAAATTTGGAGGCAACTCCAACTAATAGGCAATCAATGAATCAGATACGACCCAATGAACCTAGGGCTCAACTTGCCCTTACGTCCGAACTGCAGAACCTTCTTCCATGGAGATACTTTAAGGAACACGTTACCCTCACAAAGTAATCAATGTCCCTCCTTTTAAGATCTACATAGAATTTCTCTATCAAAAGCCGTATTAAGATGATCCCAAATCAGTCTGACTTTGTCCTTAGTATCAGAAACCAACTCAGGACCCAAAACCCATCGTTCACCCAACTCAGTCCAACAGAGCGGAGTACGACACTTATGACAATACAGAACCTCGTAAGGTGCCATCTGAATGCTGGACTGAAAACTATTGTTGTAAGCGAACTCAGCTAACGATAGAAAATCCTCTCAACTCCCTCGAAAATCAATCGCACAACTCCGAAGCATATCTTCTAGTATCTGAATCACCCTCTCAGATTGACCATCGGTCTGAGGATGGAACGCAATATTGAAGTCCAATCTCAAACCCAAAGCCTTATGAAGCTTTTTCCAAAACTAAGAAATGAAGCGAGGATCCCTATCTAAAATTATCGAAACAAGAACCCTGTAAAGCATCACAATCTCAAAAACATAAAACTTGGCCAACTTCTACAGTGAATAATCTATCCGAACCGGAATGAAAAGGGCAGACTTGGTTAACCAATCCACGATGACCCATACAAAATCCTTCTTAGTAGGTGTTAAAGGTAACCCACTAACGAAGTCTATAGTTACACATTCTCATTTTTATATAGGAATCTTAATGGGTTGGAGCAAACCCGAAGGCAACTAGTGCTCAGCCTTAACTTGCTAGCACTCAGACAGCGAGAAACAAAATCTGTTACCTCTCGTTTCAAACCTGGCCACCAGTACAGTTCACGGAGATCTCGATACATCTTATTTCCACCGGATAGTATAAGGGCTACTATACGCTTCCTTCAGAACAGACTGTCTCAAATTAGAGTCGTTTAGTATACAAATCCGTCCTTGGAAGCATAGAACCCCATCATTATTTAGCCTAAAATCAGACGTACTGCCATTCTCAACCTGATGAAAACGCAGAACCACAGAATCATCCCTCAAATTTTTATCCTAAATTTGACCAATCCAAGTTGGCTTAACTTGCAATTGGGCTAATAGACTCCCATCTTCAAACAGACTTAGGCGAGCAAACATCGCATTCAAATAAGACATGGCTCTACAACTAAGAGCATCAGCCACCACATTAGCCTTACCAGGATGATACTCTATCATGCAGTCATAATCTTTGAGTAGCTCAATCCATCTACGCTGCCTAAGATTTAACTTCTTTTGAGTAAGGAGGTACTTGAGACTCTTGTGATGTACATCTCACCATACAGATTTTTTAGGGCAAAAACCACGGCATCTAACTCGAGATCATGCGTCGGATAATTCCCTTCGTATGACTTAGGCTGTCAAGACACATAAGCCACAACATTACCATCTTGCATCAGTACACACCCCAAACCAACGTGTGACGCATCACTATAAACCATGAACTCCTTACCAGATTCAGGTTGTATCAAAATAGGAGCCTGAGTCAGAACAGACTTGAGCTTCTCAAATCTCAATTGTTGCGTATCAGTCCAGAAAAAAGGAACATTGTTGTGTAGAAGCTTAGTCAGATGAGATGCAATCAACGAGAACCCCTCAACAAACCTCCGATAATAACCCGCAAGACCTAGAAAACTGCGGATCTCAAAAACGTTCTTAGGTTGTTTCCAAGCAAGTACAACATCAATCTTTCTAGGATCAACCCGGATCTCCTCAACAGAAACCACATGCCCCAGAAACATTACTTTTCTTAACCAAAATTCACACTTGCTCAACTTAATGTAGAGTTGTTTCCCTCTGAGTATCTGGAGAAATACTCTAAGATTCTCATCATGCTCATCCTCGGTCTTAGAATACACTAGAATATCGTCGATAAAGACCATAACAAACTGATCCAAAAATGGCTAGAAAACCCGGTTCATCAAATCCATGAATGCAGCTGGAGCATTTGTCAAACCAAAGTGCATGACTAGGAACTCGTAGTGCCCATAACGAGTCCTAAAAGCTGTCTTGTAAACATCAGCTTTCTTAACCTTAAGTTGATGATACCCAGAACGGAGATCTATCTTAGAGAATACTGAAGCCCCACGAAACTGATCAAACAGTTCGTCGATCCTCGAAAGTGGGTACTTACTCTTTATAGTTAACTTATTCAACTGCCGATAGTCTATACACATCCTCATGGTACTATCAGTTTTCTTAACAAACAAAACCGGTGCCCCCACAGAGACACACTAGGACGGATGAAACCACGATCCAGAAGCTCTTGAAGCTGAGCCTTTAGCTCTGTAAGTTCTTTCGATGCCATTCTATAAGGAGCGATGGATACCGGAGCTGTACTCGGTAGAAGCTCAATGCTAAACTCAATTTCCCGATTCGGAGGTAAACCTGGTAACTCCTCAAGAAAAAATCCAAAAATTCCCTCACAGTTCCAATGTTCCCAATAGAAGAATCCCTAGAAACTGAAACACTTACGTAGGCCAGATATGCCTCACACCCTTTCCGAACCAATTTTTCGACCACAAGAGCAGAGATCACATTAGATAAGTAATCCCGATACTCGTTAATCATAACAACCTTCACGTCATCCTAGTTCTTAAAATTACCCTCTTAGTCGCGCAATCCAAACTGGTTCGATGCTCTACTAGCTAGTCCATACCTAAAATCAAATAAAACTCCACAAACGGTAACTTCATCAGATTTGCTAGAAACACAACCCCTTGTACTTCCAACGGTATATTCTTATACCGTCTGTTTACCTGAACTGATTGACCCAACAGACTTTATACAGAAATCTCACTGGAAGTACTTTCAACAGGAATCCTCAAATTACCAGAGACAGAACTAGCTATATAGAAGTGTGTTGACCCTATATCTATCAAAGCAGTATAAAGGACATAAAAAATAAGGAACGTATCGATAATCACATCAGAGGCGTCTCTATCCTCATGATGTCGAGCAGCATACACCAGTGTAGGCTGCCTTGCCTCAGTCTAATTAGCATGTCTGCATGATGCTCTTTATCCTCTGCCCAAACCATTACCACCCTGGCCGGACCATGACCCCTAGGTGGCTGCTGTACTGCCCTTTGAGGCTAAACAAATCCCGAAACTAAAGCTTGCATCTGATCAAAAAGTTACGGGCACTCTATAATATGATAATCCATCAACCCACAATGCTAACATGCCCCCAATCTCCTCCAACACTTGCTCGGATGGCGTCTACCACTGTCACTGCATGGTTGTACCCCAATAGGAGCAACCGAAACTCCCACTCTAGAAGACCCATCAGGCCTAGCCCGTTTCTTAGGCCTTTGAGTAGAACTAGAGGGCTCTAAATCCCTCTTATTCTTGCCTCTCTCACAATCCATGTTCTGGCGCTGAACACACTTAATCTCTTCGGCGATCTTCGCATTGTCTACTAGAACGGCGAACTCTTGCTCCCTCTATAGAGCAATCAATACTCTCAGATTATCCCTTAGACCATCCTCAAACCAAACACAGTTTTCGTACTCAGATACCACTATCCCTCAAGCGTAACTGCTCAATCTTAGAAATTCGGCTTCATACTCGGCCGCAGTCTTATCTCATTGGGTGAGATTCATAAACTCACGCCTACGAGCATCCACATAACTCGCTCTCACATACTTTCCCTGAAAGGCAATCTTAAAATAATCTCAATTAAGACGATCCGGTTGAGTACCCTCTTCAACAGATAACCACCACTAGTATGCCTCGTCACGAAGCAAAGAAACTGTACCCTTCAACTTTTGCTCAGGTGTGCAATCAATATCGTTCATTATCCTCTCTGTAGCCTCCAACAAATATTCAGCCACAATAAGGGCAACTACAGTGACACTCCTGAACAATTCAGTACCATTGGACTGGAGTCGTTCAGTTACTGGCTTACGGTCCCCAGAACCAGAATGGGGTCCAACGACCCTAGCCAAAACTTCCAGCTTGCCTTGGGCCAGTGTGTCATCCCCAGCCGAGTGGCTTTGAGACCCAATCTCAACAATAGGTGAAGCCGGAGTCTCGCTAGTATCCAAATTAGGTATACTGCCCAGTAAGGAAGACTCACCTTGAGTCCCCTATGGCGCTCGCTGTGCCCATGAATACCACGACAATGCGTTCCACGGGTGCTCATTGTAATTACTATTTTATCTACATTACAAAATTTTATGTATCAGTTCTAGTGTTTATTAGCAAGTTTTTTATGCTTTAGTCATTTATCAGAAAATTCAAAAATCTTTCAGAAGTTTTAGACTACTAACTCAGTATAGTTTCAGACAGTTCTAACTATAGCATTTCTAAGTTTAGAATTACTAACAGGATCAATGCTAGAGACGCAGTGTACTATATACTTTACTCAAAAAGAAACAAACTTTACTTAAAAACCAGTTTTATTACAAATACAATTTTGAACCCAAAATTCACAAGTCGAGTTTTACAACCTGGCTCTGATACCACTAAATGTAACACCATAAACTCGGCCTAAACGCTATAGCTAAATCTAGGAACATTACGAAGAAGGGTTTTGACACCAATCTTAACATGTTAAATTTATCATATTAGTTGTTATTAGAAGAGTCCATGTAACATCCTGGAAAGGGCCTATGCATTTTCGGTTTAATTGTATGAAATGACAAGTCTTAAGCATTATGAATAAATTTTTGAAATTTTTGGAAACTCAGAAATGTATGAAAATGAATGGAAATGAATATTTTTGGAAACCTGGAAATGCATTAGGACATTAACATTTTAGGAAACCTAGAAATGTAAGGAAATGGTTCAAAAATGGAAAGTACACATTTTTGGAAACTAGGAAATGAAATGGAAATGATCCAAAATGGAAAGTATACATTTTAGGAAACTTGGAAATGTAAGAAAATGGCAAATGTGAGCCGATCGAAAATTTTAGGAAACTTGAAATGACCCCAAAATGTCAAATTTTAAAGCTTAAAATAGGAAATTAAGGCAAGGGGGCCTTAAAAGTAAAAGTTGGTAAAATTTGACACTCAAACAGGCTTGGAAAAGTGGCCTGAAGATGTCACTTAGGGCCTAGAGAAATGACGCCACATGCAAGGTGTTGGGCCCGAGAGCTCGAGTCACGTGGGAAGCAAATAATGAAGGTTTTATTTTGCTTCCATAAGCTAGAAGGGTGGACGGCACATGCTTCTAGAGTTAGAGGTGTTTTAATTCCATAAATATGTGAATAAATAAGTGATAAATAAAGGATTATTTTTATTATGAGATAAAAGATGGATTAAACACTTTTATTTTAAATAAAAGGGATGATATGATCATCAGGAAGGGTGGTGGCCAAGTCAAGGACTCTTGTTCACGATAATTTCGGCAAAGAAGGAGAATTAAGGATTTTCTCTCATCTTTTCTTAAGTGTGCCGAAATTTTCCTAGCTCTCTCCCCCTCTCTGCCGAATTTTTCTTTAAGCAAAATCCATCTTCTCTTCTTCTATTTTCTTCTCTGTTTCTACCGTCAAAGCCGAATCTTTGTTGATTCTAAGTAAAGGAGCAATCAACTACAACATCAAAAGGGTAAGATCTGTGGTCAATCGATTTGTATTCCTTCTCTTTTTATTGAAATCAGGGTACTAATTCTATTAGCAATTTTGGCCGAATCTACAAGGGATCTCTCAGGTGTCTACAACTGTCAAGTACAAGGAGAAATCTTTCGGGATTCAAGGATTTAAGGTAAGACACCTGTATAATTGGCCAAAGGCCATATTCTATTTGTTAATGTTAGATTAAATCTAACTTAAGGTTGTAGGAATTTCGACATCCCTAGTGGAGCAAGGAATCGATTTTGGGGATCTCATCACAAGGTAAGAAGTTATATTCGGCCTAGGTTCTCTCTTAAATAATTAGATCTATTTGTTTTAATCAAAGACTAATCAAACCAGTGGATCTAGTGGGTAGCTGAATTTCAGGGAAGAATACCACAATTTCGGGATTTGATTTGGCAACAAGGTAAGAAATACAAATCCTAGTCGTATTTGGAATAATGGCCGAATGGTCTTTTAAATAGTAAGTGATTAACTTATGTAGGATTTGAGATCTAAATCTGTGACCGATTCTCTTCGGGATTTCAAGGAACCTATTAAGCGAATCAGGTGTGTACTCACACTAACTTTCAATATATTATGGCAATAATTATTTTAATATATGAATATGTATAAGAATGTGAATATGGCTAAGTACCACAAATGTGGTAAAAAGTACCCAGGTACGTTTCCTACTTCTGATAGGATTATGAATATGATATATTTTGAACATGTGAATAGTAACATGAATGAGAAATAAGTATGTTATGCATGATATAATAATATTTGGGGCATTTTGGGCTATATGTGAAAGGGAAAGAAGGTGTTGACTTCGGTCTCACCAACGGAATATGGTGACTACGGTCACATAATTTGAATATGGTAACTTCGGTTACATTATCTGAATTTGGTAACTTCGGTTACATTATCTAAATATGGTGTCTAATGACACAAATTATATGGGCGATGAGCACGTCGACTGCAGCGACTGCCTTCGATGGTGTGTAGCGGATGGAGGGTTGACTTACTAGTCCCCACGGTGTGATTGGCAGGTACGGGTGGTGTGTAGCGGATGGATAACTAGGCTTGGGTTTGGGTTGCATCATTTTTATATGAATATGTCTTTGATATGAACATGTATGCCTGAATTGTTGATTGTTAGTTTGTGTACACATTGAGTCTGTTGACTCACCCCTTTGTGGGACTATTTTTCAGGTAATGAGCAATAATGGACCGAGTCGGCGGGAGCTAAAGGTGGCCATGCACAGCAAGAAGGGACTTTTAATATTTGGGACTTTATTTCTATTAAGTATTTTAAGTTTTTAAGTTTGGAAATTATTGATGTAATAAGGCCGGAAAGGCCATAGTTTTATTTAGTTACTTTTAATTTCTTTAACTACTATGCTATGAACCATTTTATATTTTAAGTTTAAGTAAAATTATTTTTTCTTTAGTAAACCCCAAATTATTTTGCCACCCTAATTAAATGATTTTTTTTTAAGTAAGACAAGTGGGCTTTCAATCTAAGCCCAACCCAAACCAATATTTTTCTCAAAATTACACAAACTTTCTCTAAGTAACCAAGAATTTTGAAACCGATTTTCTTAAGGAACATACCAGATCCGGTTCAGGCTCGTGGGCCGGGTGTGGGGTGTTTCAGTCCATATTTTAGGAAAACATTTTATTATACTCTTTAGTGTAACCCTCATTTGTTTGTCTTTTTAAGTAAAACGTAACTTTGCAGTGGAAGTTTGAAAGTCGTAATATTTGAAAATCGAGCTTGTATTTTCAAAAGCATTTCTTTGCGTAAAACCGTGGTTTTGTCAAACATCATAGTATATGTAACACCCCTAACCTGTATCCGTCGCCAGACTAGGATTTCGAGGCACTACCAAAGAAGATACAACTCAAAACAAGCATATAATTTTTTTTAAAAAATTTATATATGCATTGAATCATCTGAATAGAGTAAGTTGTATATTTTTCCAATACAAATTTCATATCTCAAAGACAAAGCCAAAATCACTTACATCACAACTAAACACCTACCTCAAATTTATAACATAACCAATCATTTATATTTAACATCATTAATCTAACCATTTTATTAAAGTCTTAATAAATGAACATCACTTTAAAACATATATATATGGTATTCGAACATTGTATCAGTAAAACCAAATGGCATCAACCACAATATGCATAACATTCGGCCATACTCAATATTTCCCATACAACTAATTCGAATATATTCATCATCACTTTAATTTACAAATTTAAGCCCATGACAAATCATAAACAAATCTTTAAATAAACATACCAATATATTATTAAAACACATCCAAATATATATGCAAATATATTTATAATCTTTTAGTTAAATTTCTAAGCCAAATGCATAAACATATACTTGCATGGTTCTTCTATTCGAATAGCTAACCCATATAAAATCAATTTAATCATTAATATGTCCATCATTTTACAAACCACAAATACATAGAATTTTCACAAATTCATAAAGAAATCATAAAACCAAATTCATATGTATTACATGCATTCATCCATTATAATTTCACAACATTGCCGAATACATATATATACATTAACCTTTTCAATTTATAAAAAAAAAAAACATAACCATTACATATATTCATTATATTTAGCTTATTAACTTAAACTATTTATAATGCAAATTAAATCTTTACAATACATCAATATAAAGCCACAACCAAAATATATTTGTCTCTAATTAATCATCATTCAATTCACTACTAAAATACATAACTAATCACCTCAATATATCCTTAAATGCTGAACTATCATTCAAATACATATATAATATCACCTTTCAACTTTTATTCAAATGTACTCATCAACTAATTATAAACCATTACTAACACAGAAAAACATAATCAAATCATTTTAGCAATGGTAGCATAACAAACATAATTCGTACTATTATATATATATATTTATATCATAGTTAAATCACTCATACCACATCCAAAATCACTATCTAACTTCAATGCACAAAAGAAAACACATATCACAAATACCATTTATCATAGCACATAACAATATAACCAAAATGAACTTAAACCATAATCAAACATAACCAAGTTCAAGCAAAGAAGTCAAGCCATCTTCGCATGGCTATCAATTACATACATAGGTACTTAACTCATATTCAACCTTTTTTCTATGCTATACATGCCATATATTCATAATTAACATAGCCAAAATACCACAGAAAGCTGTCGATAGTGTGATAGTCCTGCTGACGATCCCCGAGCTTGTAACGTATCCAAAATCTATAAAATAAAAATAGACAGAGAAACACAAGGTAAGCTATTTAAGATTAGTAAGTCAATAGCAAAGTAAAGTCAATTAGCTTAGCAAAATCATATATACAAAATTATATCAAGTATTGATTTATACAGAATCACAAGTAATTACTTAAATCTCAATATCAAAGTCACATAATATACCTTTTTGGCCGAATACACATAGTTAAAGCTTATACACAATTCACATGTTTACGCATTAACTTTTGTACCATGTAATAAACATATAACTTACCTTCCATTTGTTAACACAGTGTTTATACGTACCTGAGTTCTTTTAATTCACATATCACATTGGCCTACACATGCCGGTTGAACCATTCAGAATTCAAAAGGATACACGGATAGTCGGAAGCTCGTACAATGCCAACGTCCCAGACGTGGTCTTACATGTAATCACATATCGATGCCACTGTCCCAGACAGGGTCTTACACATAAACACAAATCGATTCCAACATCCCAGACGTGGTCTTACACTTTAACACATAACGGATATCCTATGTCATGACATATGTATCCTATCTATTCCTAAGGTTCATACAGGGCTTACGGACGTCGAATCTCGGTCGAATCAAGATCGAAAGTTAGACAAATCACAATACCCACATTCAACCATAGCATATATAAATTCAAATAATTCATTTTGATACATAACAAATACATATCCATGGCTTTTTCAACATTTAAATGCTTATTGACTTACCTCGGATGTCGTCGACTGTTAAACCGGCTACTCAACCACTTTTCTCTTTCCCCGATCCAAATCTGATTTCTTTAATTCTTGATCTAGATATATTCAAATTAAGCTTATTTAAACACCATTACATTCAATATAGCCTAAAAACACATAAATGGGCAAATTGCAATTTTGCCCCTAACATTTCACACTTTTTACAATTTAGTCCTTTTTTGCACAAAAGACAAAATGCACAAAATTTGACTATACTCCTTAAGGGCCGAATATTCCTAGTGTTCTTACAAGCCTACACATTTCATTTATTTCACATTTTAGTCTCTAAAAATTATTTTTGCAATTTAGTCAGAATTACTCAATTTTATCAAAAATTCAAAGACAAAACCTGTTAATCTAACACATATATTTCATATTTTATCATCAAACATCAAAAACCACAAAATACCATCAATGGAAAAACACAAAATCAACATCACAATAAAAAAATTAAGACATGGGTTTTGTACATCTCTAAGCAACAATCTCAAAAACGTAAAAATATTAAAAAAATGGAACAAAAATGAACCTGTAATCAAGCTTCAAAGTGTCGAACTCTAGCTTATTTTCTTTCTTCTTCTTTTGTTCAACTTTCGGCCAAGCTAATAATAAAGATGATAACATCTTTTTTTTATGTTTTATTATAACATATATTATATTATTACCAAGTTACTTAATTAACCTTTTAACTAAAATAATATTAACATATAAATTAAGGGTATTTGTGACCTTAACCATCCACTATCTCCTTAAATGGGCTAATTTCCCTTTAAGGACTTCATATTAAAAAGCCACTATCACATAAGTACTTTACACTTTAATTTGTAACTTTTACATTTTACGCGATTAAGTCATTTTATATAATCGGGCACCTAAACGACAAAATTATGTCACAAAAATTTAACACCAACAAATTCACACATAATAAACACAAAAAATAATTTTAAAATATTTTTGAGACTCGAATTTTTGGTCCCAAAACCACTTTTCTGGTTAGGGTCAAAATCGGGCTGTTATAGTATACAAATAAAAAAATACATCCAAAACCAAAATTAAAACAAATAGGCCAAAGAGTCCTAACATTACAAAACTCCCAAGAAAATCCAGAAAATTAATTAAATTATTAACTAAAAACAGTTTCCATACTAATGGTCACTGTTGAGCCTCCGTCGCATCGACCCGCCTATGCCTAAGGATTATCTGAATAGATCAGACAAACGGATGTGAGTTTTCAAAACTCAGTGTGTAACTTAATGAACATACATGCATATAAATACAGATTTCTCATGTAGTAGATCAGATACAGACATAAATCCTTAGTAGAATCAGATAATAATAGAGTCATACAGATATGCAAATTCCTACCCCCATCCTCTACACACCAACGCTGTAACAACCCTAACCCATCTCCGTCATCAGATTAGGGTCACGAGCATTACTAACGAATCAAACAATTAATCCATTCATAATCAACATATAAACTAATTAATAACATTCTAATATGCAGGGGTAAGTCACGATAATCTAAAACTTTCATGCTAGATTCTTATACATTCGAATAATAAATTATGCTATGTATTTCTAAACTTAGACTTCCACTGTCTACACTCTTATCACTATTTATCCCTTCTAGAACGTCAGAATTCAGATACATATAAGACTATTCCAATTATTAGATCAGAGTATTTGTCGATACTCTGTCTACGATTATCTTTTTAATTTATCTTCGATGATGTTAGTGGAATGCACTTAATTTAGGTTTGCTAATCCACCCCAATTAAGAGTAAAAGTTACTCTTACAACCCCTATTACGAGTCTATAGGACCCTAAAAATAGTTCAAAAAAATAGGCAGGGACTAATTTGAAATAAATCTGGAAGTTTAGGAAATAAATACAAAAATATTTAACTGCAGGGGTCACATGGCCATGTGGGCATTCGAAGTAGGGACACACGGCCATGTACCAGCTCGTATCTATGCCCGTTTAACTCACTGACTTGGGTCACATGGCCAAGCCACACGCCTATGTGTCAGGCCGTGTACTTTTTGAAATGGCCTCGCACGCCCGTATGCTAGCCGTGTGTCTCACACGACCAAGTCACACCCTGTGTGTCTGGCCGTGTGGACCTAAGTTATGCCTTCAACCACAAGTTTATCATTCCTACTTGCTTGGGCATTAAGCAACTCAAAAATCATTCGTTTAACTTATTCAAAACACAATCAAACACACTCAAATCATGCCAAAACAATCATCCTAAGTACCTAACCAACGTACCCTCATTGGTACTACATTTATATCATCAAAACATATTGTTAATGCATCATTTAAATCTAAATTATAAACATACTAAAATCATTCCATTTAGCCTAGTTCATAACCATCTAAGCATCAACTAATATTCACAAACACCTAACCTATCTTGGTTCAATTCAACATGCCATATTATGGCATCAAACAGAAACACATGATTACATATACACCAACCAACATTACACCTATAGCTTTATTTACAATCCATCCATAAAATAACTATCAACTAAACATCTTAAGTACATGCCAACACAAAAGATAAACATAACCACATCTGAGATTGGGATCGTTGCTAAATGCTAAATCGACGATAAAAAATGAAGTACCTAACCTGCGCACTGAAAACAAAATCGTACGCCGAATAAAACTCAGTGATATTTCTATAATCCGAACAATTAATAATATAATGATACAAAAATGCGTAATTTGAATTTTATGAACATAATATTGTCCAAGCTTATATTTGCCATATACCATCATTTCAATTTCATATGCTATCATATTTGTTTTGTTTAACAAATATCTCAATACACATTTCTAGCTATATAAATAGCTTTTCACATATCAATCCACATTTCATTTAAACAATAGCATTATCCATTCCATAATCAAATCATGAGTATATAACTCATATATTCCATGTATTTACAACATATTTCACATTTTATTTTCAATTCACTATATCACTTCCATTTCTCACACCATGCTATTTCAATATCAGTTATATAACTTTATTATTTATTTACCCCTATTAATATGACTTGGACTCGGACGGATACACAGATCCAACCAACACACCAATTTGGCACCCAGTGCCTCATCGGATAAATCCAAAGTAGTAATTGAGCCCAGCACTATATACATTGACACCCAGTGTCTCATCGGTTAAACCGAAGTAAATTAGCACTCAGTACCTCATTGACTCGAAGTCGAAGAAATCCCTAAACTATTCCTATCTTATGGCATGCCATCTATATCCTACTCAGCCCGATACAGTTAATAGGGTTTAATTTCACATTTCAAATACAACTAATATCCAATTCTCATATTTGTACATCTATTCGTTTAAATTCAAATATAATCAATACATTCATAATGTATGTAACAATTCAATTCATTTCAATCAACTATCAAAATGCCAAATACTCACCTCACACACTTACCAAATACATTAAATCAAATTACAATAATTAACAACTAGGTTCAGATTTATAGAAATACAAATCGTGGGTTCCGAGCTATTCGACGTTAATTTTATCCTTCCCCTTTTTAGTCGAAGATTCTGGTACAACGTTATATTGTACGGGAACCGGCGCGTTACTCTCTGCAGGCGCGGTCCCTTGCACGGGAGTCGACGCGTTACTAGTAGCGTCATCAGCAGCTGCTCGATCTGGATCCATTTACTATATAAAAACAAAGTTTAGAATTGTCAGAAGTCACCACACTAACAATACACATTCATGACATGTATAGCTAGACTCTTACACACGCTACGGTAGTCCGAGAATCGACTAAACCATAGCTTTGATACCACTAAATGTAACATCCCTTACCCGTATTCAAGGCCGGAACCGGGTACGAGGCATTATCGGACTTATCTCACTTGAACATGCAACTTTGGGTTGCAAAATTTCATCCCAACTTAAAACTTTCCATTCACATTCAAAACATCTTCATTATGGGCCTACAAGGCCTTAAACATGCAAACAATGTATCTCGGAAATCAACTGGGAACTTTTATAAACTTAGGAAAATTTTACCTTAATAGGGCCACACGCCCATGTGAAATGGGACACACCTGTATGGGTAGGCCGTATGGTCACACACGCCCATGTCCCTAGCTCGTGTGGAATTTATTTTTCCTTTTGAACCTACAGGGGTTTTCACACGGCCGGTTACACACCTGAGTCCTTGGCCCGTGTCCTCCACACGGCCTAGACACGCCCGTGTCCTCACCCGTGTGTGAAAACCTGTGTATTCTATTTGTGACGTCAACAACTTCATGAGAGGCACACTGTAATAGCCTAGTTTAGACCCTAGTCGGAACAGTAGTTTTGGGACCACAAATCTGAGGTCAGAAAAATATTTTAATATTATTTTTTATGTATACAATATGTGATTGAGCAAGTGTGAAAATTTGGTGTGGAAATTTTATCGATTGTGTGTCGAATTATGAGAAAGGATTAAATCGCATAAAATGTAAAAGTTGTGTGCTGATTGTTAAAGTGTCTATTTTTCATGGCTTTCTAAAAGATAAGTCTTTAAAAGGATGGTGGAAGCTTAAATGAATTAATGAAGGGTAAAATGGTAAATGTGCATTAATGTTAATATAATTAACATAAAAAAAATTGATGGCCATTATCATCTTTATCACCATCGAATATTGAAGAAAGGAAAGGGTTTAAAGCTTTGTAAGTTCGGCCATCAAGTTCTTTGATTAAAGGTTAGTTTTTGTTCGGTTTTTGATAATTTCTACGTTTTTGTGATCGTTGCTTTGTGTTCTATCAAGTCCATGTCTTAATTTTAGAATTTGATGAAGATTTTGAGATGTGCCATTGATGAATATGTGCGCTTTGTGTTGATAGTTGGTGAAATATGAAAGTTTGATATTGAGTTAACATATTTTATCTTTGAGTTTTTGGTGAAATTGGATAATTCGGGCTAAATTGTGAAAATAATATTTTGAGGGACTAAAATGTGAAATAAATGAAATATATGGGCTTGTATGATACTAAGGAGAATTCAGCCTAAGCATGGTGTAATGAAATTAAGTGTATTTTTTTGAAATTGTGAAATAGGGACTAAAGTGTCGAAATGTGAAAATGTGAGGGCTATTTTGTAAAATGCTTTAAATATGTGTGTGTGGACTAAATTGAATGAATTGGTGATTGAATAAGTTAAATTTGAATATGTATAAACCAAGAAAGGAGAAATTTGGATTGAGATCGAGGCAAAGACAAAGTACTTTATTAATCAGCTAGTTTCGGTATTTCGACGTTCGACGTAAGTTCGGATATGATACTAGTTGTTAAATTATATCTATGTGATGTAAATTGAATGAATTTATAATTATTGAATTAGAAATGTTAAATATGAGATTGTGAAATGTGACACTAAGCGTGCGTAATTGAAATCGAGACAGAAATGAATGCCACTGTGTGTGCGAAGTAATAGAAGCTTCAGCTTTACTGATTGGCACTGTGTGTGCGATGCCGAATTAAGTTCGGTTTTGTATCTAGGCACTAAGTGTGCGATGTCAATTAAGCTTCGACTATGATTTGGGCACTAAGTGTGCGATTGAGTTGAAAAGATATCGAGCAATGAATGAGATATGGTATCGAGCATCGAATAGCAAGAACGTTTATTAACTAAGTGTTGGCAAAGGTATGTTTGAACCTATGTGGTTGATGATAGTTTTATTGGTTGAATGAATGAATATTTGAGCATATGGTTGAGAATTATAATTTACCTAATTGTACATCTATCTATGTAATGATTTAATTATGTATTAATGTTGCATTATTGAGTAGTACGTATTATATTACGAACTTAATAAGCTTTAAAGCTTACTGTGTAATGTGTTTCTCTGTTTTACAGTGTCAGTAAAGCTAGCTTGGATCTAGGGATTGTCAGCGACTCGATCACACTATCGGCTATCTATTTCGGTACTTTTGAAAGATGTACATATTTGGTATATGGCATGTATAGGCTAGTAAATATGGTGCATTTTGAGGTGTTGGACCTTGCCATGTGATATGGCTTGGATGTTAGATGATTTTGGTTGTTATGTGTGAACTATGTAAATGATGAATGTGGTATGAAATAGTGAGGTTAGAAATGGTATATTTCATGCTTGAATTAGTTTATGGAAATGGTGTTTTAAGTGTGAATTTGTGGCTTGACTAAATGATGTTTAGCTTGAATGATTTCAGTTGTGAAAATGGTGCTTTGAATGGATTTATTTGAGTAGAAATTGAGTATAAGAAAAGATGGTATTGTTGTTGATTAATTGGTGCTTGAAATGGTATGTTTTGGTTGCAATTGAGGCATGAATTGATATTGGTTTAATGCTTGTAGGTAATTCCAAAGTGTGGATGGTAATTTGGTCTTGAAACTGGCCTATAATTGCCCACACGGTTGAGCACACGGGCGTGTGGCTCGACTATGTCTTTCGAGGTTGTGTTTCAAAACAAGTTAGACTCGACCACGGGTAAGACACACGGGCGTGTGACTGGCCGTCTGGTGCAAGTCATTAGCGACCACGGGCTTGACACACGAGCGTGTGACTGGTCGTGTGGTGCAAGTCAGTTTCGATCACGGGTGAGGCACACGGGCATGTCTCAGGCCGTGTGAATAAGTCAGAATGTATGCCCTGTTTTGCCACGGCTTGGACGCACGGGCGTGTCTGAGGCCGTGTGAGGCACACAGCCTACCCACACGGGCGTGTGACCTCTGTAACTTAGAAAAATGTTTAAATTTCAGAAATTTTTGTATGAGTTCAGTTTAGTCCCGGCCCTATTATAAAGCATGTCTAAGGTCTCGTAGACCTATCTAAGGGACTATATTAATGAGAGTTGTAATGTTTGGATGTGAAATGATATGAAATGTTTAGAAACGATTAAAAATACCTCTTAACCCTAGTCCGACGATAACTACGAGTTAGGGGTGTTACACACACGGCCTAGGCACACGCCTGTGTGTCTAGCCCGTGGTCGACACTGACCTGCAACATTAACATATAGGGGACACACGGCCTGATCACACACCCATGGGACTAACCCTGTGTCACACACGGCCTTGACACACGCCTGTGTGTCTACCCGTGTGGACAAGAACAAGGCTATTTGCCAAGCTCTTCTTACAACCCTAACTCATACAACAACAATCAAATTCAACCATTACTCAATCATCCAATTATACATCATAGACAAACATGAATAACTTCATCTTTTCATATATATATATAATGATAATGAGCCATTAAATATGGCCATTTACAAAAGTGTTCACTTCTAAAAGGAGCCAACACACTTGGCCAAAACAACAAAACATTTCACAATGTCTAGCCCCTATACATTCCATACTCAAAATGCTAAGTCTAATATACCGAGATGAGCTAATAGTGTGGATGACCTTCAGATTATCTTCGTATCCCGAACTGGCTCTTTGACACTATAAAATAAGGGAAAAGAAAGGGAGTAAGCTTTAAGCTTTGTAAGTTTACATGTAAATAATAAGCATCATAACATATGTTAAACAATTAATAACATTACATACTAAGCAAGAACAATTCACATTTCCATAATCATGCTTACTCATCTTATCTCTTACCACATTCCAACCACATAACAACTATATTGCTCAAAGTTACTTGTACACATTCCTTGCACTCATTACCACAAAGCAACACAAACATTTACTTATACAATTTCTCGATGAACCCCTCGGAATGATACTAAGTACCCGGTGGTTTCGCACACGGTCCACCAATAGTTAATAATAGGGTGGTATCGCACTTAGCCCACCAATTAGAATATTTATGGTGGTTTCGTACATAGCCCACAAAATAATAATATAAACAATGGTATCGTACACAGTCCACCAAAAAGGATAATTACGGTGGTATAGCACACAACCCACCAAATAATTATTACGGACATTTTTTCGTACATACATATCTAATCCGAGGTTCATACAAGAATTAGTCACTATCTATCAATTTCAATCAATCTCAATCATAATTGATCTCATTCATACAATGCACCAATAAGTAACAACATATGTATTAAAGATGTATCATTTACACATAAACCTACCTCGGTGCAATATGTATTAATCGACGGTTTAGTCCGTAACTTTGCCTTTTCCTCAGTCAAGGTTGTTTCCGCGTTCTTCTTGATCTATAATAATAAAATTTACTCATTCAATCACTTTATAATTCATGATATAACAAAATTTCTACTTAGGCAAAAATGACCATTTTGTTATTATACTTTGGCAAAATTACAATTTTGCCCCTAGGCTCGTAAATCATTTTTCATCAAATTTTCTCATTAAACAAGCCTAGCTGAACATTTATTTCTCTTGCAACAACTTAAAAAACCAATTATTTCATGCATTTATTACACAATTTCAACCTTTACAAATAAGTCCTATTTAGGTGTTTTCATGATAACACATTTCACAAAAGTTATTCCTTAACTCACTAACATTCATTTTCTTCCATAAAAACTCAGCAAACAACATAAACACTCTCATGGAAAGTCCCTAAACTTTCAACCATTTTGGAAATTAGTCCCCTCATTAGCTAGCTTAAGCTTTGGGGGTTCCAAAAGTACAAAAATTATCAAGAAAGACCTCTAGAATCACTTACTTGTAAGAGAAAAGCTTGGCTGAAAGTTTGGACTCCAAAATCCTATAATTCCCTTTAAATTTCGATGGAGAAGAAGCATGAATAGTGAAAGATGATATCTCTTTCATTTATCTTATTTTATTCATTTTTTTTCACCTAATTTCACCAAAATTTGACCAGAATTTAATGCCCTTGTCTCCTTGTCTCTATGGCCGGCCAACACACCCTTAATGGCCTAATTGTACTTTAAGGACCTCCAATTTAACATTCTATTGCTATTAGACACCTCTATCTTGTATAATAAAACTTTTGCACTTTATGCGATTTAGTCCTTTTTCACAATTAAGCATACAATTGCCAAAATTAAAGCACCAAAATTTTCATACATCCTTATAAACATGCACTAACACATAAAATAATATCAAAATAATTTCCTTCAACCTCAAATTAGCGGCCCTGGAACCACTGTTCCGACTAGCCCCAAAACCAGGCTGTTACAACTCTCCCCTCCTTTAGAGATTTTCGTTCTCGAAAATCTTCTCGGTAAAAAGGTTTGGGTTTTTTCCATAACACTTTCAGTTCCCACGTAAAATCTTCTCGAAAATCTTCCAGTTCCCACGTAGCCTCTTCCACATCGTGTTTTTTCCATAACACTTTCACTAAGGCTATGCTCTTATTCCTCAACTGTTCAACCTCTCAAGCCAATATCTTGATTGGTTCCTCTTCGTAAGTCATGTCCGGTCGTATCTCAATTTCTGTTGAGGGGATCACATGCAAAGGATCAAAACGATATCACCGCAACATCAACATATGAAACACATTGTGTACTCTCTCTAACTCTACCGGCAAAGCCAACCGATATGCTACTGGCCCAATCCTTTTAATAACCTCATATGGCTCTATGAATCGTGGACTCAATTTGCCCTTTCGACCAAATCTCAATATTTTATTCTATGGGGATACTTTCAGAAATACTTTGTCACCCACTTGAAACTCGATTTCTTTCCTTTTTAAGTCCGCATATGACTTTTGTCGGTCCGAAGCAGCTTTCAGACTATCACGGATCACTTTCACTTTCTCCTCGGTCTCTTTAACTAGATCGACCCCGTGAATTTGCTTCTCACTAAGCTCGATCCAATACAAGGGAGTCCGACACTTGTGACCATATAAAGCTTCTTACGGTGCCATCTGTATACTCGACTGATAACTATTGTTATAGGCAAACTCAACCAAAGGTAGATATTTTTCCCAACTACCTTTAAACTCTAACACACAGCATTGAAGCATATCCTTAAGAACTTGAAATCACTTTTTCGGATTGGCCATCGGTTTGAGGATGGAACGCTGTACTAAAATTCAATTTTGTACCCAAGGCTTCTTGCAGATTCTCCCAAAACCTCGAAGTAAATCTCAGATCTCTATCCGAAATAATAGATATAGGCACCCCATGCAATCTCACCACTTCAGCAATATACAACTCAACTAACTTTTCAAGTGAGTAATCTACACACATCGGTATAAAGTGAGCCAACTTCATTAATCTATCCACAATAACCCACACAGCATCTTTCTTTCTCGGAGTCGTAGGTAACCCCGTTACGAAATCCATTGTAATTCGATCCCACTTCCACTCTGGAACCATCATCGGTTGAAGTAATCCCATGGGTACTTGATGCTCAGCTTTCACTTGTTGAAAGATCAAACATTTTGTAACAAACTTGGAGATGTCTCTTTTCATACCCAACCACCAATACAATTTCTTCAAATCATTGTACATTTTCGTACTACCCGGATATACTGACAAGCAACCACTATGTGCTTCATGTAAAATTTTTTGGATCAACTCACCGTCCTTAGGTACACAAACTCTGTCATGAAACATCAAACAACCATCTGAATTCACCCGAAAATTAGAGACATTTCCCGATTCGTACTGAGCTCTCTTAGATTGCAACTCATTATCATTCTTTTGAGCTTCACATATCTGCTGAATAAATAATGGTCTAGCCCTCAACTCGGCCAATATAGCACCATCATCAGACAACGCTAAGTTCGTACTCATAGCTCTCAAAGAATATAGGATTTTCTGCTCAAGGCATCCGTAACTACATTCGCTTTCCCTGGATGGTAATCGATTACTAGCTTGTAATCCTTCAATAATTCGAGCCACCGCCATTGTTGCAAATTCAAATCCTTTTGGTCCATCAAGTACTTCAAACTCTTGTGATCGGTGAAGATTCGACAATTCTCACCATAAAAATAATGACGCCAAATCTTCAAAGCGAAGACGATAGCAGCCAAATCTAAATCATGAGTCGAATAATTTTTCTCATGTAGTTTTAGTTGTCTCGAGGCATAAGTTACTACCTTACCCTCTTGCATCAACACACAACCAATGTCATTTAATGACACATCACTATAAACTACAAACTCTTTTCCCAATTCAGGTTGTACTAAAACCGGTGCCTCTGTCAACAATGCTTTCAATTTCTCGAAACTCTGTTGGCATTTCTCAGACCATTCAAACTTAATATCTTTGTTCAACAGTTTCGTCATCGGGGTAGTAATCATGGAGAACCCATTCACGAACCGTCTGTAGTATTCCGCTAAACCCAAAAAGCTTCTAATTTTTGACACATTCCTTGGCGGTTTCCACTCCACAATAGCCGAGATCTTACTTGGATCAACTCTAATGCCATCACCGGACACAATGTGTCCTAAAAATCTGACCTCTCGGAGCCAAAACTCACTCTTGCTGAATTTAGCATACAACTGCTTGTCTCTTAAAGTCTGTAAAACAATCCTCAGATGCTCTGCATGCTCACTCCCATCCCGAGGATAAATTAATATGTCATCGATGAAAACAACCACAAACTTATCCAAACACAGTTAGAAGATGCGGTTCATTAAATCCATAAAAATCGCAGAAGCATTGGTTAGGTTAAATGGCATGACAAGAAACTCATAATGGCCATACCTCGTCCGAAATGTAGTTTTCGGCACATCTTGCTCCTTAACCCTCAACTGGTAACAGCTAGACTTTAGGTCTATCTTAGAGAATACCGTAGCTCCCTTTAATTGGTCAAACAAGTCATCTATCCTTGGCAAAAGATACTGATTCTTCACTGTCACCTTGTTGAGTTGTCTATAGTCTATGCACAATCTCATTGACCCATCTTTCTTCTTTACAAAAAGTATCGTAGCACCTCAGGTGAATAGCTTGGTCTTGTAAAACCCTTGTCCGTTAACTTTTGCAACTGAACCTTCAATTCTTTCAACTCCAATTGTGTCATTCGATACGGAGCAACCGAAATAGGTGTCATACCCGGAACTAACTCTATCCCAAACTCGACCTCTCTAACTGGAGGGAATCCGGGTAATTCTTTAGGAAGCACATTTGGATACTAACATACCACCGGTATTGACTCAATTTTTACCTCTGACTCTTGAGTATTCAGCATAAAGGTAAGATAGGACTCACATCCTTTTCTCAAGTACTTCTCAGTTACCAAAGATGAAATCATTACAGGCAAACTATCCGATTTACCTGATTCAACTCGAACGACATCTCCATTTACACATTTTAATTCAATAAACTTACTACCGCAGTTCACTAAAACATCATGAGCAGTCAACCAATCTATACCAAGAATCAAGTCAAATTCATCAAACAGCAACAACATGAGATTTGCCAGAAAACAATGACCTCTAATTGTCAAAGGACAATTCCTACAAACCTTGTCAACTAGCACATGTTTGCCTAACGGGTTTGACACCTTTACTACAAATTCCGTAGACTCAACAATCATACTCATGCTAGATGTCAATTTCATGCAAATGTAAGAATGGGTAGACCCTGGATCAATCAAAGCAACAACAGAGATATCATGAAGAGAAAAAGTACCCGTTATCACATCTAGAGATGATGCCTCTTCGCGAGCGCGAATGGCATAAGTCATTGTAGGTGCTCGACCCTCCGATCTCACAGTAGTTTCTCTGGGTACACCTCTACTACTAGTCCCACCTCCCGAGTTCTTTTGTGATCTACCCCTCGAAGACACATTGCTTGATCTTACTTTTTGCTTTCTTTCTTTCTCATCCCTCTCAGGACAATTCCGGATGAAATGATCGAGTGAACCACACTTGTAGCAATTACGGTTCTGTCCCCAACACTCCCTAGTGTGTTGCCTACTACAATTTGGACACTCCGGTTCAGTAGGCTTGGGATTGCCCACGCTTGCCATCGAGGTGGCTTGAACTCTCGAGCCCGAGTATGTATTACCTCAATCTCAGTGTGAATATCCAACTGAAGCAGTCGTTCAAGGGTTCATTTCCTTGGACCTTTTTGATTGAGTTTGGTATGATTTACCCACTGGTCTTTTTCTTACATCTCGAGCCTCACTCATGGCTTTTCTCTTTTCCTTATTCAACTTCTCGACCTTGCATGCCCTATCAACTAACACCACAATCTTTCAATTCTAAGATCCCAACTAGGAGTCCATATCCTCATTCAGCCCATATTCAAACCTCTTGCACAAGATAGCTTTTGTGGACACACACTCTTGTGCATACTTACTGAGCCTAACAAACTCACGCTCATGCTCTGCCACAGTTATTTTACCTTGCTCGTACATACTCCGTGTACCAATTACTCATCATTTGGAGAAAGGCTTGCTGAGCCTCTTCTCCTTGACCCATAGTCTCGGGTCTACTCTCTACAGGCGAGGTCTCTTGCACGGGAGCTGGCGCATTACTAGCAGCGTCATCAACAATCGCTCGGTTGGGATCAATTTACTATATAAAAACAAAGTTTAGAATTGTCAGAAGTCACCACACTATCAATACACATTCATAGCATGTATAACTAGACTCTTACACTCACTACGGTAGTCTAAGAACCAACTAAACCATAGTTCTGATACCATTAAATGTAACACCTTTTTCCCGTATTCAACACCAGAAACGGGTATGAGGCATTATAGGACTTATCTCATTTAAACATGCAACTTTGGGCCGCAAAATTTCATCCCAACTTAAAACTTTCCATTCACATTCAAAACATCTTCATTATGGGCCTACAAGGCCTTATACATACAAACAATGGATCTCGAAAATCAACCGAAAACTTTTATGAACTTAGGAAAATTTTGCCTTCACAGGGCCACACGCTCATATGAAATGGGACACGCCCGTGTGGGCAAGCTGTGTGGTCACACACGCTCATGTCCATAGCCAGTGTGGAATTTATTTTTCCTTTCGAACCTACAAGGGTTTTCACATGGCCGGTTACACGCCCGTGTCCTTGGCCCATGTCCTCCACTCGGCCTAAACACGCCCATGTCCTTACCCGTGTGTGAAAACTTGGGTATTCTGTTTGTGACGTCAGCAACTTCATAAGGGGCAGTGTGTCTAGCCCGTGGTCGACACTGACTTGCAACACTAATATACAGGGGACCACGACCTGATCATACACCCATGGGACTGACCGTGTGTCACACATGGCCTAGATACATGCCCGTGTGCCTACCCGTGTGGATAAGAACAAGGCTATTTGCCAAGCTCTTTTACCACCCTAACTCATACAACAACAATCACATTCAACCATTACTTAATAATCCAATCATTCATCATACACAAACATAAATAACTTCATCTTTTCATATATATATAATGATAATGAGCCATTAAATATGGCCATTTACAAAAGTGTTCACCTTTAAAGGAGCCAACACACTTGGCCAAAACAACAAAACATTTCACTATGTCTAGCCCCTATACATGCCATACTCAAAATGCTAAGTCTAATATACCGAGATGAGCTGATGGTGTGGATGATCTTCAGATTATCTTTGTATCCCGAACTGGCTCTTTGGCACTATAAAATAAGGGAAAAGAAAGGGAGTAAGCTTTAAGCTTAGTAAGTTTACATGTAAATAACAAGCATCATAACATATGCTAAACAATAAATAACATCACATACTAAACAAGAACAATTCACATTTCCATAATCATGCTTACTCATCTTATCTCTTACCACATTCTAACCACATAACAACTATATTGCTCACAGTTTCTTGTACACATTCCCCGCACTCATTACCACAAAGCAACACAAACATTTACTTATACAATTTCTCAATGAACCCCTCAGAATGATACTAAGTACCTGGTGGTTTCGCACACAGCCCACCAATAGTTAATAATAGGGTGGTATCACACTTAGCCCACCAACTAGAATATTTACAGTGGTTTCGCACATAGCCCACCAAATGATAATATAAATGATGGTATCGCACACAGCCCACCAAATAATTTTTACGGACATTTTTTCGCACGTACATATCTAATCCGTGGTTCATACAAGAATTACTCACTATCTATCAATTTCAATCAATCTCAATCATAATTGATCTCATTCATACAATGCACCAATAAGTAACAACATATGTATTAGAGATGTATCATTTACACATAAACTTACCTCGATGCAATATGTATTAATCGACGGTTTAGTCCGTAACCTTGCCTTTTCCTCGGTCAAGGTTGTTTCCGCGCTCTTCTTGATCTATAATAATAAAATTTACCCATTCAATCACTTTATAATTCATGATACATCAAAATTTCTATTTAGGCAAAAATGACCATTTTGCCCTTATACTTTGGCAAAATTACAATTTTACCCCTAGACTCGTATATTGTTTTTCATCACATTTTCTCATTAAGCAAGCCTAGCTGATCATTTATTTCTCTTACAACAACTTACAAAACCAATTATTTCATGCATTTATTACACAATTTCAACCTTTACAAAGAAGTCTTATTTAGGTGTTTTCATGATAACACATTTCACAAAAGTTGTTCCTTAACTCACTAACATTAATTTTCTTCCATAAAAACTCAGAAAATAACATAAACACTCTCATGGAAAGTCCCTAAACTTTCAACCATTTTGTAAATTATTCCCCTCATTAGCTAGCTTAAGCGTTGAGGGTTCCAAAAGTACAAAAATTATCAAGAAAGACCTCTAGAATCACTTACTTGTAAGAGAAAAGATTTGCTGAAAGTTTGGACTACAAAATCCTCTAGTTGCCTTCAATTTTCGGTGGAGAAGAAGCATGAATAGTGAAAGATGATATCTCTTTAATTTATCTTATTTTATTCACTTTTTTCTCACCTAATTTCACCAAATTTTGACCAAAATTTAATACCCTTGTCTCCTTGTCTCTATGGCCGGCCAACACACCCTTAATAGCCTAATTGCACTTTAAGGACCTCCAATTTAATATTCTATGGCTATTAGACACCTCTACCTTGTATAATAGAACTTTTGCACTTTATGCGATTTAGTCCTTTTTTCACAATTAAGCATACAATTGCTAAAATTAAAGCACCAAAATTTTCATACATCCTTATAAACATGCTATAACACATAAAATAATATCAAAATAATTTTTTTCAACCTCGAATTAGCGGTCCCGAAACTACTGTTCCGGCTAGCCCCAAAATCGGGTTGTTACATGGCAATAACCTGAAATCAATATTAACGAAAAAGATAACATCAATTAAGAACAACTTTAGCAAAATACCCCTAACTTAGCAAAACCTCACTACCCCTACTTACCAATCCGCACGAAGAGACTAGAAATAAATTACAATAGAAATTAAAAGGAAAAGAAAAAGAAATTTAGATAGAGAGGAAACAGATAAAACGTCAGGAAGAGGAGAGAAGCAGAAATTGACGTTAGAAGGAATTTGATAAAAGAGAAAAATAAAAAATAAAAAAAAATAAAAATTGGTCAATATCCTAACTCCCTACTAACAACCACATCCTCACTAACCCACACATTGATCCTTCATCTAACAACTTCAGAGTTTCACTTCCATCGAATCTTTATCACACAACTGAAGCAAAAATTAACATTCACGCTCGTATAGGGATTCGAACACAAGACCCTAAGGCAAGCTCACACCTTACCACTCGAACCAGTAGACTCATTCTGACATGAGTTTACTGAAGATAAAATTTAAGCCCAATCGCCAAGGAATAGGCTAGGGTCAAAAATAACTTATTTTCCAAAATATGGGACTTGAACCCAATACCTCACATACACATCTAGAACACCTAACCACTAAATCAGCTACTTAATTGTGACAATTCATAGAAACAAATTAAATATTTTAGGGCATTACATGTTTTATTAATTCATAATATGTTTTTGTTATATTGCGTAATTTTCTAGTTGTATTATCGTGATTATAATGTTTTGGCATCAAATGGACTCAATCATAAAATATGAATTAAACGATAAATTTGAATAGGTATATGCTATTGAATGGATATGACCAACTATGTAATTGAATAGTATGTAGGTGATGATGTTATAAGGTTTAAAATGTATATGGATTGTTATTCGATATATGAAAAGTGTGTATACGATAATAGGATTGAAATGATACAAAAACTGTAATGATGCTTGAATGAATTTAGTAAACGTTTAGAATATGAATGGTATACCATTAAGGTTAAAAAAAAATCAAGTGTTGGTCAAGGATTCCTTTATCATCCAGCATGTGTTGCGGATTCTCGACAACTCGAGTGAGTAACATCGAATAAAGTTGCAAAAGTAAACATGACTTACAACGCAAATTCCACAGCTTGTGTGAGCAAATCGAATTATTATTTGTCGATAGCTGAGATCCAGAACATGTTGCAGATTCTCAACAGCTTGAGTGAGCAGCATCGAATAAAGCATGTATGAGTAAATCGACTTTACAGTTTGTGGAAGTAAATTAATCCCGTGTAATCAAATTTAAACTTCTACAGTTCTCCGGATAGAAAACATAAATTAAATGGTAATGAAATGATTAAATTTGAATTCTATTTATGTGTTCTAGGATCGAACAAGGTTAAATAGTAAGACGTAAAGTAGTTTGGTTGTACATGTATATGAATTTAAATTGTAACACCCTGCCCAACGTAACCCTTGTTGGTGGTATGTGTGGACGGATTGTTGGCTAAAGTATAAGCCAAAGAAGGCTGATTTATGCCATATCTGCTAGGTTAAGATAATGTTGGTTGTCACGCCATGCTTGGCAGATTGTTTGACTAATCTGGTAAGTTTATAAAGACTTGGTTGAAACTTTATCTTGTGGCAAAATATAGGTTATTGATCTATACGTCTTGGCATGGTCGTTGTAAAAAACCCGACATCAGCAGATTCTCTTAGCGAGCCTTGTATTGGTGGATCTTTCTATTAGTATCCGCCAATGGTGGATTGTTAGGTCATGGATTCGATAGTTTCCTTTATAAGTACGTGGGCATATTGTTCAGCTTTAGTTAGGTTCTCGTTAAGACCTAGTTGGAAATTAACATTGCATGTTTGAAGTAGGATTTGTCTAGAAATTATTATGTCAGCCACAAAAAGGGTATTGAGTCAGCTTTGCATGGTTGGCCACGTGTAGGGTTATTGTGAGAGCTATGTGAGCTATAAATAGCGATATGGCTATTGCAGTGGGGTTCTTCTTTTCTTTCTTCTGCCTTGTTTTTATTCTGGTACCTTGAAAAAAGAAAAAATAACCTTGTTAGAGAAGAACCAATGAGTATCAAGTAAGAGTTGTGGAGTGTAGCAAAAGCCTTGTGGTGTAACCAACTACTTGGGGATCTTCTGTGAGTATCCAATTTGTAATAGTCGTCTGTAAGTGTCCTCTGAGCTTTTGTATACTGTCAAGTTCTAGTTGTCATAATTACAGTTTATGAATTCAGGTGAAATCGTCCATATGAAATATGGTAAGTTGATGCATGTAATCATTTGCATGTGCATCTAAGTGATAGGAAATAGACACGACTTCCTTTGTGTGCTAACTCAGTATCCGGATATGATAGGCCACTGGTAGGGCATGTTAGTTGCTAACTAGCTTAGCGTGTGTGTTGGGTTTTTGATAGGGCATGTTAGTTGCTTACCAACCTGGTGATATAAGTGTTACCATCGGTAGGGCATGTTAGTTGTTAACCATGGCAAAAAGCCCTGAACTTATGGGAACACACATGTGTTCGAAATAACGTGGAACATGATATATGTTCTTATGTGTTAATATGGGATTCGAGCTTAGCACAAGAAAGGACCAGAATAATAGTAAGAAAATGTAAATATGGATTTGTTTCATGTTATGTACATCTAAAGAGAGGATTGAGAAGCTGAGTAGAAATTTTTAATAATGTAATTATAGTGTATGATAATATTGCATGATAAGTAGTAAATCTTAATCCTATTATTGTGCTGTGTACGTAGCATATCCATTAAGTTTTTGTGCTTGGCATACAATATCTGCCTTAGTGAAAGTGAATTCGGTACACGTGTAAATACCAGTCAAGCAAAATGTCTGAGATGATAAGGGTAGGGGTTGGTAGAAATAATGTTCCTTAGGGGAAGTATTCGTTCTGTTGATGTTAAGGCAACTATTCTCTGGGAAATTAAGGGTGGAAGGTATTCGCCCGGTAATAGAGTCCGCTTGAGGATACTATCCTCTAAGGATAGGTATTAACTATTGATATATGTATGAGGGTATACCCCAAATGTCTCTGCGTGTAAAATGTTAACTTAATAATTTATATGTATGTATACATATACATGTTGTGCTATCCCTGCTCATGTAACTTTATTGGAAAGGGTTGAGTATTTTTAATCCTGGAGCTCACTAAGTTCTTTCGAACTTACTTCCTTTCTTTCCTTTTTTCTAGGTAGTACCTCGACGTATAAGGCCTGTAGACGGGACTCAGCCAGATAAAAGTGACCTCTGTTGTGAGCCTTGCCTATGTTTGTTTTGTAACATGCATATATCGTCATTTGGGGCAGGCGTGTAGCTTTGTTTTGTGATCAACATTTGTAATAAGTTACATTTTTTGCCAAATCACTGTTTTTAAAAGAATGTTTGCGTACTCTTAAAGTATTGCGTACTCTTAAAGTATAGGTTGAACCTTTGTAAATTATGGTTTATGAGATCATCTTTTAATCGTATACACCAAACTGATTTAAACTATATTTAACTACCAGTGATCCACTTGAAAGTTTTGAATGGAAAAAAAAACCATCTTGCATTTTATGTAACCCTGTTAACTTTTATAAGGCTTCTGCCAAATATTTGTCTGAAACTGTTTTACTTGGCATATAATTGATTTGATTATTCTGTAATTGTTATACTAGGGTAGATGCCAAATTCGAGGTATACACCAAGACCTCGTCATTTTTAAAAGTTTCAAGTATTTTTGTCAAATTCATTTGGCTTTTAAGTTGTGACACATCATACTCGGATCTGGTAATCGAGTCGAATGTAGGTGTTACATAAATCCTATGTTCTTGTTATATGATGCACTAACCTACAAGTTGTCTTGTGGAATGATTTATGAATACATATAAATAAGAATGTCAAGGATATGCCATGTCATACCTTTATGTTTCAATTACTTGAATTGTTAACGACAAGGCAAGTTAAGTTAATCTATTATGAACTTACTAAGCATTCGAAATGCTTACTTGGTTACGATCTGTTTTGTAATTGTTTTTTGCGGAACGCGGTGATCGGATCACACCAGAACTCACACTATCAATCCTTCGATTCAATAGTCTTTAATCATTCTAGACCCGATTATATGGCATGTATATAGGCTTTGATGTGAATAAGTATTTATTTTGGTTGATGATAAAATGGCCTATATGTAATGTTAATTTTGAATGTTTATATGATATGCATATAAGACTTGAAAGGTATAAATGTTTATTTTACGACTTGTGCCAAGTATGTGTTTGGCTTTGTATGCCCTATTTGAATGCTTTAAATGAGTAAAACGACATTATGGTACACAACAGTTGAAACCTTTAAATGTTTAAAATTGAATGTGTAAATGGTTGGGTGATAAGAATAGAATAGATTTGTACCAATTAACTTAACTAGTTTGTAATGCTTACATAATATTGTTGTGAAATGGTGCCATTAAGACATATTGGTTAGATGATTAAGGATTGTTATATGATTTGTTTCGGTATGTTTTGAACAGATTTTTAAGTTACCAAAATGTATTTTGAGATTACATTTTAAGGATTGAATTTGAGACATGTACCAGATGACATATTTTTACACCGCATAGGTCGATACACAACTGTATGTCACACACGGGATAGTGACACGACCGTGTATTCACTAGAACTTAGGAAGCATTTGTACCACATGATTCCCGTTTGTCACACGGGCTGCCACACACACGTTTAAGTACTGTAGATTTGGTCATGTAGATTTCACATGGTCTCAGTTGGTTACACAACCCAGCCACACGGTCATGTGACTTTTGATGAAATTTTGCATTTTGATCCACATGAATTCAGAGAGTTACACGACCTGGATGCATGGCCATGTGACCCCTGTTTTGCATGATTGTCTTTATCATTTGAAAATGTTGTAATTTAATCTTTGTTTATTCCCGGGTCAACTTTAGAGCTCACGTAAGTTCATATAAGACTTGAAAAAAAGTTTTAAATGGTGTTTCATGATTAAATTGATTAAAGTTATTGAATATTTTTTTACCTTTTTTTGATAAAAATATTTTTTACTGTTAATTGTTTATAATTGTTCCATTTTGTACTGTAGCATCTTGTAACTCGATTCCGATGACGGGAATGAGTGAGGAGTGTTCATAATCACACTTTATTGTTAAAAAACACTTTTCTACTATACCACGACAATTAAAATTCCATGACATTTATCAATTCATTTTATGCAAAATTGAAGTCAAAATCACTTTCTTATCAATCAAGATCACATTTCTAGCCATGGTCTTTCACATATTAAAACACATAACAAATTCAACTATTTATTTCTCTAAACATTCAAACTTGTAATTGTGTTATTAATGGAAAAGTCAATAGATCCAAGAGTACTCATTTCTTTGGATGACAAAAATAAAGACAAAGCTTCTTTTTGTTGTCTCAACACTTGAATCCACTTAATTATTTATCCAAAGTCGTTTTCTTCACCCATTCAACATTTCTCAACTCAAAAAATATTAATATACACCTTTAATAAACTTTCACATACCAAATTCCTCAAATAACTAAAGTGGAGATGAAGAAAGCATACTTTCTTACCTTGATTTGGAGCTTTCTCTCTCTAGCTTCAACTTCTCTCACTAAACCACAGAACTCTGGATCTTGACTGAAGATGTTGATGATGGAAAACAAGAAAAAAATTGTTTTCTAGCAAGGTTTAATAAAAGAAACTTGAGTTTTTGTGTGGAGTTTTTTTTTTTTTGAAAAAGAAAGGGGAAAGAAATAGCCATGAAATGAGAAGTTCTGCTCCCTACATGGTTGCTTCTGAATAGACTTTAACACCCCTAGGTGTTGACGTTACTTTAAATTTATGAAATTTTCTTTTATTTTAAAAGGTTGTTTCAAAATTTGGTTTCATTAAGGTTTTTAACAAGACCTCTACACTTACAAAGTGTCAAAATTTGTTTACTAAGACCTTGACACTGATGATGTCGAGATGTTTTTTTTTTTTAATTATTACTCTGGTTTCAATGGGCTTGGACAACTTATTTATCAAATTATGTAATAGATTTCGACATCCATAAATATTTAATTACCCGTTAAAAAAATTATTTAAAAAATTACCTTTTTCACTAGCATATATATTTTACATTATCTTAATAAAAACTGAAAAAAGGAGACAAAAAGAAGTCATTAGTCTTGATCGACCAAACTTACATCTATCGATCCTCAAAATGTTAAGAAAAATTCAAGGAATAAAAAATTAGAGGGAGAAAGCGTAAATATGTTCATGGCGGAACAAAGCGGACCTATTTAAAAAAAATTATATTTATATAATTTTGTAATTAATTAATTATCTTATTTTATAATTTAAATAAATTATTTTTTAGCAACCAATATTTAACCACAACTATCATATATATCAGGGGTAGCCAAGGGGTACTGGTTCTGACCAAATGGACAAATTATTTTTTGGCCCTTTCTAAAAATTAAAAGTTTTAATTTAGTTCTTTTAACATTTGGTTAAAAGAAAATAAATAGTGAAAATTTAGCTCTTTTAAAAGGTCAATAATTTAATTTAGGCTTTTTAAACAATTTTTTTTTTTTTAGCTTTCATCTCCAATTTTTATAATTTTATCTTGGCTCCTAAAACAAAATTTCTAGCTTTGCGTTGTATGATATAATTTATCTCTACTTCTATATTATATATTAAGAGGTTAATTGGGTTGCTTCCAGACCCAATTCAGTTAGAAAATTATCAAATATTTCTTCATTTTATAAAATAAAAAATATAATTTTAAGGGTATTTGTATATTTTATATTTTGTTAAATTAAAAAAAAAAAGATGTATGCATGTGTATAAAAGACAATTAAGAGATTTGAATCTAAAACATCAAAATCTTATACTATCTTAATTTTACTATCTCCACTAAAATCACATTTAATTATTATATTATTTTTTATAATTGCATTAACATATAATATGATTTATACTATTATTTAACCAAATTTCAGTTGAGCTATAAAATTATTAAAAGTATAATATTTTTATTAAAAATATAATTTTGAAAGTATTATATTTTTTCATATACAATTTTTTTAAAAAAAAAAATGCACAGAGTTAGATTTGCAACATAAACCCTCAAAATATTTCTACCCTTTAACTTTTACCTGTTTCAGCCAGAATTATATTTAATTTGTATTATTATTTTTTTATAAACTACATAAAGTTAACATATAAAAAAATAAAAGTGAAAGAAAAAGTTGTCCTTTTTAATTGTTTCCTTTGTACATAAAGTGACGATATTTGGGATGGATTTGGTTTTTACTTCGACGAAAGCCATTTCAGACAAGGGAAGGTACGTTGCCCTTCTAACGCCAAGTATAGCTGCTGCTTCTTCTTCTTCTTTTTTTTTTTAAAATTCTGGGCTTAGTTTTTCGGATCATCAATAAGGCAGAACCTTAAAGATGGGTTTCTTTGTTTATTTACAGAGGAATCTGAAAAAAGAATACCGTTTTTTATAGAGGAGTTTCCATTTGATCATGGCTGTTGCTGAGAACGCTGGGGCGAAAATTGGGTCGGCGGGACAGAATTTGGAAAACACTGTAGCGTCGGCAAACGCTCCAGACAAATCAAAACCCAGAACTGATTCCGTGACTGATGCTAAAGAAGCCAACTTTCAACAGTTAAAGCCAGCAGCAGCTACCATCAACGATGGCGATAGCAATATTAAGATGCAAAATGGGTTTAATAAGAAGAATCAGCAGCAGATGCTGACAAAGACGGCTGGGTATAATGAGTTTAGCAATATGGAAAATGGGGGTGATGGTGAAATTTTCAACAATCATATGAATAATTTGGTCGAGATTTTGTCCAAGCTTAACCCTCTGGCTGAGGAATTTGTGCCCCCTTCCCTTGCTAATCATCATCATAACCTTAATGATAACCAAAATCAAAATAAACGGTATTTGGAAAATGGCTTTGGATATAGTACTGACAGTTTTGTAGTATACACTAATTCTGGCAATACCAATGGACATACTAATAGAAGAGTATGTTGCTACTTTCTGCTTCTTTGGAGTTCATCATAATCCTTATAACAATTTTATATATATATGTTTTGTTGATTTCTCCGTTCTTTTATAATTCAGAAGAGGAATAACTTTAGCCAAGGGAAGAGAAGGTTGAATGGTAGGACCAATATGGCACAGCAAGAGGATGTAATTAGGAAGACCGTTTATGTATCTGATATTGATCTACAGGTGACATTTTACAGTTTTTTGCCTCGGTTTTACTTTTTCTGCACTGATATCTCACTGATTTATTATGTTTATTGTTGTATAGGTTACCGAGGAGCTTCTTGCTGGTCTCTTTCTGAGCTGTGGACCGGTGCTTCTCTTTGCTTCCTTCTTCTATTTAGTACAAAATCTTCAATTTTTATTTCAAATTTTGTAGTGATAGATTTTTAACCTAAAATAACGTTCTGTTATTTTGGCCAAAAGGTTGTTGATTGCCGCATATGTGGTGATCCTAACTCTGTTCTCCGCTTTGCCTTTGTTGAGTTCTATAATGAAGGTATCATGGAAGTCTTTTGCCTGTCCCAGGAAGTAAGCATCGACATGTACTTCATTTTATGGTATTGACAGTTCAATGTTCTTGTAGAGGATGCTAGGGCTGCTTTGAATTTGTCTGGGACTATTCTTGGTTATTACCCTGTAAGAGTGCTGCCTTCCAAGACTGCAATTGCACCTGTTAATCCAACCTTTTTACCAAGGGTAAAGCATAGATACGATGAATGATCTTTATTAACAGTTGTATATGAAACTGAATCAGAATCATGTTTTATTTGTTTTCATCTCTAATTAATTGACTTCAAATGTTTTATGCTCTTAAGTCTGAGGATGAGCGGGAGATGTGCGCAAGGACTATTTATTGTACAAACATAGACAAGAAGGTAGTTTCTAATGTCCACTATTTCTTGAATGGCTTTATGCCTGTGTGATCAATTGCCAGAGCAATAATTTATGGCTTGTTTGGTCAATTGATACAGGTTACTCAAGCTGATGTCAAACTCTTCTTCGAATCAGTTTGTGGGGAGGTTTGTAGTTTTTCATGTGACCTCTCTTACAAATGCTGCTTTTCTCCTAACACTTTTTATGATCCTTGGCAAAACACTTTTTTGCTTTTTGGTAGGTTCAATGCATGAGGATATTGGGAGACTACCATCATTCATCTCGTATTGCTTTTGTTGAGTTTACAATGGTATTTACTCACTTGCTGTGTTTATTTAATGAGACTGTTGCAAGATCTATTTCTGTGGTGTCAGATGAGGTTACTTGTTTCACCAATTGAGAAAAATTCTGTACGATGTAGCATAACCCCAAAGCTTATTTATTCTCTGATGAAAAATAGCATGGCTTATTCCTTTTCTACATTATCTAGCTACTTCTTAGATGAATAATTTACCAAGCCTTACCTGTTTCTTTAACCTTTTCATTGATGGATTATTGACCTCAAGTTCTCATTGGATGAACTAAGTGGCAAGAGTGGGAGAGCTCTCTTGGCTTCTCCTCTTTTAGTTTTGTCATTCATGTATCCTTTTTTGGGATGTGAACTATATTGGATAAACATTGTCAAATTGAACTATGGAGGTTGAATTTAGGAGAACCAAATTGTGGAAATGACTGGTTCTGTAACAGTAGTCCCATTCCTCTCGTTGCTCCCTTCTCTCTTTACTGAATCTCTTGGACTGATGGATTGGGAAGATATTGTCTTTTTGCGAGGCTATGATCATTCATAGTGCCTTTGCAGCCATAGTTGTAAGGCTATAAGAGCAGTTAATGATTGTGGCTCATGATCCATGAATTATTCGTATTAAGGAGTGTGAAATAACAACCTTGTACTCAAGTTTTGTGGAAGCATGTTTTAAAGGACAGTGAACAAAGCTCGACGGAACCTTTATTGACTGAGTGAAAGGATGGTTAATGTGTTGCAACTAGATGTTTTCTGCAATTCACAGGTTTATAAATATCTACCTTTCTTTTGTCTATCCTGATTGCTACCTAGGACTGGGGAAGAGTCGTGGACTTGGGACTCACTTAAATCTCAATTTTTATATGCGGTGTTGTTGGAAGGTAATTTGTAATGACAAACCTAGTGAGAGGACGCAATCAGGATGTTGTGCTTCTTTTGTCTTGTGATGTACTCTCAATATCTTACGCTGGCAGCTAGACTGGCTGATTGTCTATTTGGTTGAGAGCGTGTCAACTTTGTACTTGTCTAGTTTATATTCAGTACTACAGCCATTTATTGCATCATACACTTGGTTGGTTTGCATTTTCTTTAACTAAGAAACTTATTGATTGCTGTGTTTCCACAAGACGAACAATTTTCTATGTTGTTGCCAATTTTGAAGATGAGTAAATGCTCTTCCCTTCATTTTCCTCTTGACTATTTCGTATAATTTGGTTGAGAACTTGTGATTTGGTAGTCGAGCAAAAGTGTGAAGATAAGTGCTTGATAAAATTGTGTTATAAGTGATATAATCTACTAGATTATTCCTGAGTGTTGTTTCTGCTGCTCTGCAAGTTCAAAGAAGCATAGTTAAACTAGGATCGAAGCTGTTACATTATAATTCCCTTATTGCCTCTCTCCTATCCACTTTATTGCTAAAAATTTTGGGATCACCAATCTGCTGTAGCTGTTTAGCGTAAGTCATTTCCGCAATTACTTACAGAGTAGAACTACCAAAATGTGTCTACATGCATTGTTTGTAGATTTTTCTGGAGTTCCCCATAAGTTTTCCATTCTTGCAGGCAGAAAGTGCAATCGCAGCTCTCAACTGCAGTGGTGCAGTTCTGGGATCATTGCCCATAAGGTTGGTTTATAGACATCATACTTTGGGTAGTTAAATTCAAATTCTTCCCTAATTTTATGTGCGTTGCAAATGCAGAGTAAGCCCATCAAAGACGCCTATTCGACCCTGTGCTCTACTCCCTGCGATGAACTAATCACCCTTTCTTGTTTCTTCCTTTTTGGAATGATCAACTGCCAACATATACATACTTAGCTACAGCGAGTACATTCAAGGTACTTTTGACGTTAATGTTATCATACAGAATCCCACATCTTAGTCGGTATCTTTGTTACTTTTAGGGGGTCGGATTTCTTTAGCTTGCAGAGAGTTGGATGGGGATTTTGAGGATATGAATGTTAATTTCATATTGTAATTCACTCCTAGCTAGGGGTGATCCCTAAAGACAGATTGTACAACTATAGTTTAATACTGTTTCTAATGCTATTAATGATTTGATTCTGCTGATTCAATGTTTATGGTATAATTAGGCAAGCTATGTTATCAGTATTTTTTTTTTTTTTTATGTCCGTGACCAACATTGAGCAAGAATTGCAACAAAAGCGTCAATTTTGGAATTGGCTACATGCCAAAAGGCATGGAAATTTTGAACTAATAAATAAGAATGTGGTTTCTTGGCTTTTTCACCTGAATCAGATCAAGGAATTTAACAATAATTTTCTTTTTCTTTTTTTTTTTTTTGGGGGAGGGGTAAATGATAGTGCTTCATATCAACCACAAAAATGGATTAGGCAATGCCACCTACTTATTTGAAAAGTTGGGATTTGCCTTTTTCCGGTGAAATGTGGGCCAATCATCTTCTTTCCACTAGCGGGATTTGCTGTAAAACGGTGTTTTTATTATACGCGGAGAAATTGAGTAAAATTAATTCTATATGCACAATAATGTGATACTCTATGATTATTTTAATTGTGTGTGTGTGTGTGTGTGTGCGTGCATATTCTTGGATTCCCGACATGCTTCATGAATTCCGGAAGCCGAATATGCAAAATGATTGACAATGGAAAAAGGATAAATAATGCCCAACGAATGTGTTACTTTTTTTTACTCTTTTTAGACATGCGACAGAGAAAGACAGTGACTCCACAATATAACTGCAATGCCAACGAAGGGTATGATGAACTGACAAGCCAAGCAAACCCCCTACTTGTCTGTCTTCCACAGTACTTCAGACCCAGTTTTGCTTTTTAGAAAAGAAAACTTAGAATCCTATGATTTCATGTTCATTTCATACAAATTTATATATATTGCCATAAAAAGACATATTGTAGGGATCATTTTGAGACATAAAATTTAAGGAAAAAAGTGTTTCCAGAAAGTGGTAAAGTGTAAATTGTGGCCTGTCAAATTGATGTACATCCAACTAACAAAGCTAAAAATGGTTAAGTTCCTTTGTCTGTACCCATGTTACTATTGACCCTAGTTATGATATTCTAACTTCCAATTAGGCTGATGAATTTTGCGCAGAGGTGGTAGTCCCTGGCGATGTGGCAGGTGCGGCAGAGGCTGAGGGAGCAAGGGTTAAGGTCCCAAATGGTCGGTATTGCTGAGCCAAATGTGGATAGTGAGTTATTTTGGGGTGTTGACTTTGGTTGCTCTGCCCATGCCCATGCCCATGCTGGGGATAGAATGGGAAGTAACCCATGTAGACTCCAGCGGATCCTGACGCCCCACTGGTACTGTAATGGGATGAGAACGCTTGCCCTCCATATACATTATAATAGTTCTGCAAATAACATTCACCAATTTTAAGTCACTACATTGCTTTTACATTTTTGTAATGTTTCATCTTAGACAACAATCAAGGATTTCATGTTATAAGTTGGCAACAATAACCATATAAAAAACAATGCATTCATGTATTTGTGTCATGTTTGTATTACCTTTTGATCACTCATTTTATGTTCAATTGTTAGGCCTACTACATGTATGAAGGTATAATATAAGATAATAACAAGAGACTAACCATTGGAGACATATTTTGCGTGTAGCCAGGATACCTGAATGTTCAAAGGACAATCATTTTTAGAACATTGAACCACCTACGGAAACAAGAAATTATACACAATTTAAGCAAGGCAGAGAGATTATGAAATCCGATCTATCTACCCACCCGTAAGCCGAATAAGGAAATGCGTATTGCGGAATGAATTGACGGTAAAATGCCGGAGTAGCAGCAACGGATGGTGCCATAACTCGAGGTGGTGGTGCTGGTGCGGAGGGGCTAAACTTCTCAATCCCTGCAACTTATGCCAAACATACGAAAACTGATCATAAAGCAATAAATACGATTTACAGCAATTAAGGTGACGGAAATTAAGCAGCAAAATATGGGAGAGAAAAAATATAATCTAACAGCCATATTTTGATTTGATGTAAATGGGTGAATACTGACCAGAGTGAGAAGCAGAAGATAGACGATTCTTTTGAGCACCAAGCGATGCAAGATTACAGTTTGCTCTTCTTCCATCAATCACAGGAAATGGATTATAGCAAGCCCTCATAGCCGAATCAACATCCTTAAACGTCACCTACATATACCATAATAATCAAACCCTTGACTTTGAACAGGAAAAGAAGAAGAAGAAGAAGAAGATATGATGGAGGGGGAGCTTACAAAGCCGTAACCTTTTGATCTTCCAGTACTTTTGTCATTAATGACTACAGCTTCTAGTATTTCTCCGAACTGCTCGAAATAACGTTTGAGGGTATCAGTTTTGGTCTCCCAAGCCAAACCTCCGACAAAGATCTTGGTGTAAGTGGTGTCACCAAACCCTGTGCCATTGCCCTGATCACCCCCACCCCCACCCACCTTATGTTGCCCTGCTTCAGACATGGATTAATAATCGATCCCAACTAACACACCCAACCCCAGGGAAGCAAGAATCAGCACCGAAAAAGGGCAAAAGAGGAGACAAGGCGAAAAAACACAGACGTTGGCTGACAAAAATATTATCAATCTTCTTAGAACAACTTCAATCAATATGGTTTTCTTTTCTTTTCTATCCAAACCTTATACTAGATTTCCGCTGCCAACTCACCTTAAGATTCCCTAACAAAGATACCCTAGACGAGAAAGTTATCACTGTTTCGAGGTTCGAAAAATTGAGTTAATAGGAAAAAAAGAAGAAGAGAAAAGCCTACCCAACACCCCAAAGGTTGCCAAGAGAATGAAAATAGGAAAACGACCTTGTAAGATTATTGAAGATTTTATTTGGCATGTACTGATGATTAACAAAACAAGGTAAATTAAAAAAAAAAAGAAAAAAAAGAAGAGAGATAAAGGGAAATTTCCAATGAAATGCAACGAACTAACCTATTATTTCCATTTAAAAAAAAGAAAAGAAAATTGATATATACTTTATAATGGGTCCAACGTTACGTGCCTTGCTGTATCCAACTCTTCATCTTTCTTCTCTCCTAATCTCCCTTTATTTTGTTTATGCATATATTCCTTTTCCATATTATTAATTATTAATCTAATCACTAAATATTAATGTATGTATACATATACATATACATATACATATACTATTTGAGGAATATAATCCCACGATGTAGGGTTATGCTTTTGATAGATTAAAATAAAGATTTTTCTAAAAGAAAAAAATTATTAAAAATTTATAATTATAGAATTATATTATTTTAAGTAACTTTAGAATACAATCAACTAATAAATTAAATTATTAGTGTAAAGGAAAAAATTACTATTTAAATTAATAATTCAACTAAAAACCTTAAATTACTCTTATTTAATTAGTTTAAATTGGAAGGTATAATATTATAAATAATAAATAGAGGAATAAGTGATGAAAATAGCATAAATATTTAGTAAGGCTTGTAGTTGTTGTTTTTTTTTTTAAATTTTTTTATACAAATTTAATTTTTTAATGTATTTAACGGAACGAATCCAATAACTAATATAATATATTTTTTAGAAGTAATATGATTATAGTATTGGGCCCATGTATAAAAAGAGAATATTGATGTATACGAAAATATAACAACAAATACCTTAATAAAAATGTATAATATCATAGCAAAAATTAAGCTGCAAGTATTTTTTTTTTTTTGACAATATAACTAAATTGTCTATTCATCTGTCAAAAAGGTGCAATCAAAATCAAACTTTAGTTAATAGTATAATTAAATAAGAAATTTTGATAAAATTACTAAAATACATAAGATGTTAGGTGAATCAAATTTACTATATTTTAAGCATTCGCACTAAAATTATTTAGGAAGGAAATATAACAAATTCAACCAATATGTTGAACCCTTTGAGAAAAAGAATATCAATATGTTGGAAAGTTACAACAATAACACTATGCATGTATGGAATTGGCCTCAACTTTATAAATTTTCTCACATTCCCACTTAAAATTGTTTTTTGGATTATATTGGTTCCTAACACGGTTTGTTTTTTTTTTTTTTAAGAATTTGTTGATGTGAATAAGCATGAGGCTGACACGTGGAGAAATAAGAGGACGGTATATGAATTTATCTTTAACCATTCTTAAAAAATTAAAAAAAATTTAAAATTTGTTAAAAGAATAAGAAATATATAAATTATAAAACTTCAAAAAAAGAATATATAAATTGAAAATAAAAAATAACATATTTAGTTAAATTTTCAAAAAAAAATCAAAAAATAAATATGTTTAAAAAATCCCAATTGATGCCCAATCAATTTTTCATTATTTTTTCTCATTTTTGTAAATTCCTAAAAAGGTTGACTATTTTTTTATATTTTTGAATTTGATTTGTTATAATTTTTTATATTTTAAAAAAATATTTTTATTTTTTAAAAGTTGAATATTTAAAGAGTAATCTTTTAAATGTTAAATGTTAAATGTTAAATTTATTTTTTTATATTCAATTTTTAATTTTTTATAATTTATAGTATCTTTTAAATTTTTTAAAAAAATTTCTGAATTTTTTTTAAAATTTTAAAGTTTTTATTTTTAGTTTTTAAGAATGATTAAAGATGAACCTATGTGTCATCCCCATACTTGTCCACATTATCAAATTCTTCAAAAACAACTTGTGTTAGTGTAGGGACCAATCTATGTAACGGATGTTAACCTTAGGGACTAACATGTTCGAAAAAAAAAATTTAGGGTCAATGTCAGAAAAATTGTCAAATTCAGGGGATAATATATATATATATATATATATATATATATATTAAGCCTTAAAAAAACTAACAATGTTAATCATAGGGGCCGGTTTATGTAACGGATGCCAATCTTTAAGAACCAATGTGATAAAAAAAAAGTTTAAAGACCAATTTAAGAAAATTTGTCAAATTTAATGACTTACATATATATTAAACCTAGATTTAGCAATAGTTGGAAATCCATAGACAAAACAACCCAACACCAATGGGTAATCATTCCAAAACTTCATAGCATCCTCTTACATGAAATCACCAAAATGTGAGTATTTACAAACCTAAAGAGATTCTAATTAAAACTGACATCATTAAATATTTAAAGAGATTAAATGAAAATTTTTAATTTTTGAAAATTAACTTAAATGAGATTGAAACTGTAAATACGATAACATCAATATATTAAATTTGAAGTTAACTGTCTAAAATTTATTAAGGAGTAAAGTCTTAGAGCTTACGAACTATTATGACTAAGTTATTCTAGATGGTGTTTAATATAAAATTTATTGTTATGATATTTTTTTAAAAATATAAATAAAATAAGAGAAATTTAAAACTTTTTACTTTTATTTTTCTTAGTACAATGATATGTAGAAAATAAACACACGATAAATAGATCATAATTTAGGCTTTTTAATACTATTATTGATAACCATTGACCTTACGAAATTTATGATTTCATAATTTAAATAAATACATATAAAATATAAATAATTTTCAAATAACCTTATAAAATTTATTATTTCATCATATAAATAATTATATATAAAACATATGGTTCATAATTTTTTGGAAAATTATTATTTATCAAAATTTTTCTATTTTTTCACCTTTAATTATATAAATTATAGATTTTAGTAACCTTCTACAAATTTTAGTTCCCCAAGGTATATAGTGGAGCGAGTCTGGTGACTAATCCCTTGTGTTTTGTAAGCTCATTAAGGGGGTAGACGTTAGCCACAAGTTTTAAAGTTGTTACATACCTAGGGGTGAAGGTTGAACCATTGACCACTGATTAAGGTAGTAAAGATTATTGACATCTCATCTAGCCCCATAATTCAAAAAAGAAATAATTATTAATAATAAAGACATAAAAATATAAAAAATATAAAGATATAAAATATAATGCTCATGAGTATTGTTGTATCAAATCACTTTTTTTTTTAATTATAGATTTTAATAATTTTTTTACAAACTTTTAATAGTCTTTTTTTACTTTTATAAGTTTAATTATAAAAATTATACAAAATTTTAATTATATAAATAAAAATTGAAAGATTTAATAAAATAATAAAATAATACAAATTTAATTACTTTTTAGAATATTTAAATTGTTTTATTAAATTTTTCGAAATTATTTAAAGTACCCTATTAAATTCTAAAGAGTAAAAACTCTTGGTTTTATGTTTTAAATAGATATGTGTTTTAGAGGCCAATATTAGAAGAATATTTCTTTGACCGTCACGTTCTTTCTACCGGTTCAAAAGCCGCTGGTTCTTTCAGGTATAATAATAAATTTAATTTTTATTATTTAATTTTTTTTCAAATTGATATTTATTTATTTAATTTTATTTTTTTAAAATTTGAATTTAATTAACCTTTTAAAATTTAATCAAATTGCTATTCTTTTAATGAAAATATTAATTAAAATAATAATTTTTAAATATAATAACTCATGTGATAATTCACTTGTACTTCATATTATATTTTTTTGAGTTTTTATTTCCTTATAAAATTTTTATAATTTCTAAATTATTTTCTAACATATCATATAAGATAAATAATGTCATATTAAATTGTCACACCAACATCGTTAAAAATTTAATATTTTAATTAATATTTCTATTAAAAAACGAATTAACCATTTTAAAAATATTTATGGTTAATTTAGTTAAAAAAAGTCTAAATTAATAAAAAATATAAATGTTAAAAAGTTAAATTTATGATTATAGTTTTATTTTTACTTTTTTCCGTAGAGGGTAATAAATAGTAGTAAAAAGAAAAAGTGAAATTGATTTTCACGGTGAAAGAAGGAACGTGCTGGGGATTTGGTTTTGGTGAATGAGACAAAGCGCTATTTTAAAATTTCATTGTGATGGTAAAGAAACAAGTATTGATTGACCCTCCTCGTTATCTCCAATAGATAATAAAAAACAAAAAAAAAAAAGTACGGATGTGGATATTCTGGAGAACATGGTAATCAAATAGACAATCAAACCAATAAATGCACACTTCTGTATCTGGATTGTTTTCATCTACCCCTCCCCTCCCACAAAATTTATGATTTTTAGTGATTAAAATTGTTTAATTATTAGGAATAATAATTTCAAAGAATATTGCAAAAACTTTTATAAAATCTAATTAGGTTACCTTTGAAGTAAAAGTTAATAGTAATAATAAATATTTATTAAAGGTTCCTTTTTGAAGGATAATGAGATTGGATACAGTAAGTTTAAAAATAATAATTATTGTAGTGGTAAGATTAAATATTGTAGAATTTAGTTCAATTATGTGGACCGAATTAAGTTTAAAATAAAGTAGCTCAATTTAAAAGGATTAAGAGTTTTATTTTAAATAAAATTTAAATTCTACCCATTCATTAGATTACTTGATGGATACAATTTGTGTTTTTCTTTATCAAGGTTAATGGTGAACTCCAATTTTACATTAAGTATTATTCTAAAAATACTAAAATATTTGTTCATACAAATTTTACATAATATGATTTTGAAGAATATAGGATAACTATTTTAATTTTATCGACTGTTGGAATGAAGTAGAATTTTTACGGATATTATAAAGAGCATATGATAGATACATAGCAATTCATGATTTATGACTGAAACTAAAGTTCTGTGTTTTGCGTTCTTTAATATTCATAATTTATGAAATATTAATATTTTATTTTACGTTTTTTAAGGACGAAATTAAAGTTTCATAGTTGGCCATCTCTACTTTATTGCTTTTTTACTTTTGATAATAATGATATAAAACTACTTTATGTGAATCACTAAATTTGGTTAATTTTGTTTCATGGCTGTTATATTATGAGTATTTTTTTTATATATATAAGTGGGTGACTGGGTGGTTGATGATGATCATTTTTTCTTTATTATTATTATTAAGAATTAATTCAATGATAATTATTAATTATGACATTTATATGATGTTTATTTTAAGTTTGATGTCGTAATTCTTAGTTACCAAAGCGTCCAAACTAGAGAGTTTTATAGATGTAAATTAAATTATGTGTGAAATTATCAATATTCATATAATTAATTAAATACTTATAATGAAAAAGTAGATGGTTGACTTTTACTATCATTAGAACTTTAGAATTTGCCGAAAGGTGATTTATTTATTCTCTCAATAATAAAAAATTATAGTGACAAATTAATATTTTTGTTAGATATATATATATTTGAAAGTCTAAAGACGTAATGTATATTTGATGGAAATTATTTATTTTATTGGGATTTTTTTGTGATAGTATATTTTAGTATTGGAGAACTAAGGTGTACTTAGATTGTTTGCATATTTGAATTCAATATTTGAGCATTTATATATTGCTTTGCTTTTATGTATTATTTTGTAGCTATTTCTCTTCATTCGCAACCTTCACCTGTTACTTTACTTAATGGGTTAAATTTCTCTGAATGGAGTGAACAAGTCAAGTTCAATTTAGATGTTTTAGATCTTGACTTGGCTAGGAATTGACTTGCCAACTTGTCTTACGTATTGGTCGAGTCAACCAGCTACGAAACTAACCACATAAAAGCATCACCAGTTGACGAGAAAGGGAATAGCCAAAGACGTATGGCGTCATCAATTACCCCGTTATATTTAGAAGTGTTACAAAGGGTTAAGAAGCGCTTGAGATGTTGTTTAGGATCCTCGTTCATTGATCCTCGAAATTGGAGATTCCCGTGTATCATTTAGATTATTACCGGTTTGGTTTCAAAATTGTTAGCATTAATCATGAGACGATTAATACTCCTTCGGATGGCCTCTAAATTAGGCATGGCATAGTCGTGCAATGTGCATTGCTCCATTGGTACTTGGCATAGTGGTGGAGGTGGTCGCTCTTTTACTCTTGGATTGTCGATTGACTGGTCTATCGATGAAGGATGGGCTCCTTTCAGAATTTGGCCCCTTCGAGCGAGTGTTAAGATTCTTTCCAGCTCCAGTTCGAATGATACAATCCTATTACTAGTCCAAGTCATACACCACCTACAAGCAAAAAGAATTAAAACATATCAACACAAATTTTCCAAAAAAAAATAACAAACAATGACAAAAGAAAAGAAGTGTCGTATCTATAAACCTAATTTTTGTCAATTATCTCCCTAGACAACATGTAATAAAACTAAAAATTACTTAAGCTAAAACCGTCTCCCCAGCAACAACGCCAACAACTTGACCGCGTGTCGCACGTGCACGTAAAGCAAACAATTTTATAAAGCAATTTTAAAGGTACGATTTTAATTGCAAGCAGATAGTGCCAGTTGTAATATTTATAGTGTCTGATGGAACACCGAAGTATTCTTAGGGGTCAAACCTAAAGGAGTCGATGATTAAGTAATTCCTAAACGATAAAAATGCAATTAAAGGTGTCTAGCTAACTACTCACTAGGTGTTATATTACGACAGGTCATTCACAAGTTTAATTATGCCAATTAATTACCTAAAAACAACAAAGGACTAAATTGTAAATGAAACAAAATATGAAACTAGTGATGATCACACTAACTAAACTTTATGACAAAGGCAAGCGCACCTATTGAATAATAGTACAGCTATGGTGAGTTGGGAATATCGTATCCACGAGGGCTAAAAATACTAGTAGTTACCTTTTTTTCTGTTATTTAGCCTATAAATTAAAGGGGATGTTTTTAATCTAAAATTAACTAAACTAATTACTAAGAACGTGACAAAGAATGAATTAAGAAAATAATTGAATAAACCAATAAGATAAACAATACCCAGGAAGGAATCCACCTAGAGTTCACTTATTATTCTGAATCTAAATTAAATGATATATTCACTTGTGCTTTGATCCGTAGAAATCCCTAATTTATGTTAATATCTCTTTTGAAAGTAAGAACAACTGACTCTAGGTTGATTAATTGAAATCTTTTTCTAATTAAAACCCCTATTGTTGCATTAACTCGATCTATGGATTCCCCTATTAGATTTGGCTCTAATTCAATAGATTTATGTCATCTTATTTCTAGGATTGTATGCAACTCTACTCAATTATCCTAGATCTACTCTTAAATAGGGACTTTTGCTCCACTGAATAAGCACATTTAAAATGAATTAGTATCCTGAAAATATCAAAACATGAAATAAGCATACATAATTGAGAATAAGAAATCAAGTATTTATCACGTAAATCAGAAATTAAATAACAAGATCCATCATAGGTTTCATCCTCCCTAGGTATCTAGGGAATTTAGTTCATAATCTGGGATGGAAACATTTTAAAATTAGAATGACAACAAGACATAAGAAACCCAATAATACTTCGAAGGAAATTTGAATGGAGATCATCAATCTTTAAGGAAATATGCTTTTGAGTTGATTCTGACGGCATTCTTCGAGTAATTTCTTCGTTCTTCTCTGCATGCTTCCTTTAGTCCTCTTCTAATATGTATTTATAAACTTTAGCATGCTTTGAAACCCTAAAAATTGGGTTTTTCTGCGTAAAAGAGAAGCATGGTTCGAAATCGACACGGGCAGGCACATGGGTATGGCCAATCCCTGTGAAAATTCCCAGGCTGTGTGGTTCCTGAAAACAGCTCTTTTTGTAACACCCCTTACCCATATCCGTCGCCGGAATAGGGTACAAGGCATTATCGAACTTAATCACATATAACCGATCATTTTCGAGTCACAAATTTCCATCCAAGTTTAAAACTTTTCATATTCAATCATAAAGTCCCTAATATGGACCTACGAGGCCCAAAACGTGCTTTGGAAGTGGTTCGGGACTAAACCGAGAACTTTGGAAAATTTCACAACACTTAGAAAATTTTTCTTCAAAACAGGGTCACACTCAATATGCATCATCAACAACTTTTATACATGCATAATTATATCTAATTATCATACATACCATTGAACCAAACTTAGCCATTCGACATCAAGACTACTAGCACATTTAACTATTAGGTATTTAGGCCATAACCCACAACTCATCATGTATCATGCAAACACAACTCACATCAAAAGACATTGGCATATAAATAATATATATAGGCTTACAATCAATTAGCCAATATAAGCCAATTAGCATGGCTACATACTACAATAACCTTTAACCATTACAAGCCAATACATTTGGCCAAAACATAAAAACACATACACAAAATGACTAAGTCCCTATACATGCCATAGACTTAAATTACTTGAAGGCATTGATACCAGTCAAAAGCTTGATAGTGTGAAAAAATCTCCGACGATCTCCAACCCGAGCTAACCTCTGTGACATTATAGGAAAAAGGAAAGGAAGGGGCGTAAGTATTATGGCTTAGTAAGTAGGTATGTAAATAATAAGTGAATTATTAGCAGGCTTTTATAAATCTCCACAATATGTTCTCAAGATAATACAATCATAATTGCATATAGTTCCACTATTTATTCATGTTCATCTCAAGTTATCTACTCAAGTCACAATCACTAAATTATTTATATCTCGAGCTACAGAACTCCAAATTAAGATCCGTTAATTTTTCTTGAAACTAGACTCACATATCTTATTACCATAAAATTTCAGAATTGTTGGTTTAGCCAATAAGTATAGTTTATTCTTTAAAGTCTCCCATGTTCTGCTGTCTAACAGTTTCGACCCTTCTTCACTAAAAAATAATTATCTCTTCATACGGGATTCGGATAATGTTCTTGTTTGTTTCTATTGAAGGTAGACTTATTAGGAAAATTAAACATATAAATTATAAACCATAATTATTTTTATACAATTTTTAGTGATTTTCAGATCAGGGGATTCCGACATCATTCTAACCTTATCTCACAAAAATTTGAATATCATAAAATATGAAATTCTTTTGTTTACACCGTTTCTTTTATGTGAAAATAGACTCATTCATATTTAATTTCATATCTTATTCAACCTCTAATTCAATTTCCACCATTTTTGGTGATTTTTCAAATTCACACAACTTCTGCTGTCCAAAACTGTTTTGTTGCTAAATTTACTCTTTCATAACCGAAGGTTCGATCAAATATCGAGCACATTGTTCATAAATTTTCACACTTATACCTGCACTTATTCATCACATAGTCATATTCAATTACACTTAGTCGTTACATGATCACATGTATTTTCACTTAGTCAATTTCCTGTTGAACTCATCGAAATAATAACAGATACACGGTGGCCTGCATATAGTACCACCCTTGTAGCCGAAGCTATCTAGTGCACATAGTAGCCTGCACTTAGTACTACACATGTGACCAAAACCATCACTTACACATAGTGGCCTGCACTTAGTACCACACATGTGATCGAAGCTATCGGGTACGCATAGTAGCCTGCACTTAGTACTACACATGCGACCTATCCGTCTAGTACACATAGTAGCCTGCACTTAGTACTACACATGTGACCTAAAATCATCTCGTAGCTCTCTTTTACAGATAGTGACCTACACTTAGTACCACACATGTGACCTAGCTACCTCATTCGTATCTTTTCTATTCCGAAGGTTCAACCGAGAATTCTCACTTTTCAACATTTTACCAATTCATCCATAATCAATCACAATTCATAATTTACATCAAACAATTACTCCATATTCAAACATATCTCATATAATATAACAAAATATTAAAACATAAATAAAAAACGATGTATTATTTACATACAAACTTATCTCGAAAGCAAAATCGGTGAAAAAGACTTATTCGTCAATTACTCGTTTTTCCCTCGTTCTAGTTCCAACCCTCGTTTTCCTTGATCTATAACAACATATTTAATTTATTTATTCATCTTGCTACTCAAATTAGCCTAAATTCATATTTTAGCAAAAATTACATTTTTGCCCCTAAATTTTGTCATATTTACACTTTTGCCCCTAGGCGTAAAATGATTTTTATTTAATTTCCTTGTATTTTAAGCCTAGGAGAACCATTTTCATAACTACAACAGCCCACAATTTCCATTAATTCACACTTTTATGACAAATTTCATAACTTTTATAAATTAGTCCTTTTAGACATTTTTACCGAAAATCACCTAGTAAAAGTTGTTTCTCTAACCATAAACATGCATTTTCTACCATGAAACAAAAAAATATACAATATTCATCATGGGTCAAAACCCTAGACTTTAACCATATCTCAAATTAGTGGTTGAAATAGATAGATCTTGTTAAGAGGATTTCAAAAACGTAAAAATCATTAAAAAACGAGGTAAGAACGGACTTACAATCGAGCTTGGAAGCTTGAAAAACACTAGCCATGGTTTCCCCTTTTGAAATTCGGCCATGGGGTTGAAGATGGACAAAAAATAGATTTTAATTTTGTTTTTAATTCATTTTAATTACTAAATGACCAAAATGCCCCTAACTTAAAAATATTATATTTCACCTATTTCATGTCCATTTTGTCCAAAAAATTAACCAATGGTCTAATTACCATTTAAGGACCTCAAATTTAAATTTTCATAGCAATTTGACACCTCTAGCTTCTAGAACTCAAGTTTTGCACTTTTTTACAATTTAGTCCTTTTGACTAAATTGAGTGCCCAAACGTCGAAATTTTTGAACAAAATTTTCACGAAATCGTTCCGTAAAATTGTAAACCTTAAAAATATAATAAAAATAAATTTTCTTACGTCAAATTTGTGGTCTCAAAACCACTGTTCTGACTAGGCCCAAAATCGGGTTGTTACACTTTTTATTTGATTTTGGCCCGTTTTTCGCTCCAGCGAGAACATATGCCATTCTTGCTCATGAAGAGGCATCTTCCCCTGACGTAATCACGGGTACATTTTCTCTCTATGATACTCGTGTTATAGCTTTAATTGTCTGGGATCTACCCACTCATATATACGCTTGAAATTAATCTCTAACATGAGCATGCCTATAGAGTCTACTGAATTTGTAATAAGAGTGTTTAATCCCCTAGGCAAGTATGTGTTGGTTGATAGAGTATGTAAAGGTTGCCCTTTGATGATTAGGGGTCATTGTTTTCCTGTTGATCTTATGTTATTGTCGTTTGATGAGTTTGATGTCATCCTTGGGATGGATTAGTTAGTTACTCATGATGTAATTGTGAATTGTGGAAAGAAGTTTACTGAGTTGAAATGTTAGAATGGAGATCTTATTCGTGTTGAATCAGATGAGCAAGACAGATCACCAGTAGTGATCTTGTAACACCCCTAACCCGTACCTATCACCGGATTAGGGTTAAAGGCGATACCGGATAGATCAGAAACTTTTACAGACATTTAGCATTACAATTCATCAATCTCAGCCAAAGTGTCCCTTTTTATAGGTCAACAAGACCTTAATCATACTTTAGAATAGGGTCGGGACTAAACCAAACATATATGAAAGTTCTCTGAAATTTAAAACTTTTCTAAGTTAAGAAGGCTACACGCCTGTGTGGGCAGGCCGTGTGTCTTCCAAGGGCACCAAACACACGCATGTGCCTTGGCCGTGCCAAAACAGAGCTTGAATACTGACTTATCCACATGGCCTTCAGACACACCCGTGTGTCATGGCCGTGAACTCCTAGGCAAGATACTGACTTATTCACACGGCTACCAGACACGTCCGTGTACCATGGCCGTGCACACTTGGGCTAGCTACTGACTTAATCCCACGGCTGCTAACCACGCCCGTGTGCCACAACCGTGTAGGCAAAACAGGCCATTTGCAAGGCCAAATTACCACCCACACAAAGGTTTAACCCTACAAGCAAATTACCAATTCATTTCATATACACTTGATATCCAAAACATGTCAAACAATCAACAATTCTTCATATTCAAACTCTTTTCTTTTCTCAAACACATAGAATCACAATGTATTCATAAACTTACCATATCTTTAACTATTCCATTAGCTATCTAGCCATACCAAAACATGCATCATTTTTCATATATGCCCAATCATATTACCAATACTTATCTAGCCACATCTCATGGCTATTATACACATTTCAAACATAACCAAAATGACTAGCCTATACATGCCATATATATATATCCAAAAGGTACCAAATTGAGCTAGATAGTGTGATGACGATCCTGGACGGTCTCGAGCCTTTAGTAGCTTTGATGATCTACAAAACAGAGTAAACACACACACAGAGTAAGCTTTCAAAATCTTAGTAAGCCATATACAAATAAACTTAGTATAAAATACACATATTCAATTAGATAAGATGTCATTTATAGTTCTCATAGTAAATTCATCTCATATTCATTGGCTCATATGCTTAGCCTTATCATACCAAATTCTTCAACTCAAATATTACATATACCCATAGCTCATTCAAGCATATTTTCACATATTCATCTTAGTAAGTTCACATAAATACTTACCTTTCATGCACACTTAGTGTACATATCAAACATACCTGAAACGGATATACAAATCTCATAGCCACTCGTATCTCGGATTTGTCCGTTGAACCGTTCGGAATCTAATAGGATAAGCAGAGTACTCGGAATAATTGTACAATGCTAACGTCCCAGATGCGGTCTTACATGTAACCAAATATTGATGCCACTGTCCCAGACAGGGTCTTACACGAATTAAAACGATGCCAATGTCCTAGACATGGTCTTACACGTAAATCTCATCTCGATGCCAACATCCCAAACATGGTCGTATACGAAATCTCATATCGATGCCAACGTTCCAGACGTGGTCTTACATGAAATCTCGAATCAATGCCAACGTCCCAGACATGGTCTTACATGATATCACATAACAGAAACCTATCTATTCTTAGGTTCAATCGGGACTTCTCGGACATTATCAACCTGTCGACTTATTCGTAACTCGTATTTCACATACATTCCATCTCAATCAACAGCCATAGCAATTCAAATATCATATATATATACTTAGATAATTCAAAGCAAATACATTTATTTGTATATGACTTACCTCGAGTTTGGTTTAACGGAAACGTGCAGCTATTCAATGATTTTCGACTTCCGTTTTCTTCGGTTCTTGATCTATACATATTTAGGGCTATTTGCAACTTAGCCCTCACATTTACACATTTTATCAATTTAGTTCATTTTTTCTCAAAACATCAATTATAAAAAATCACCATATAACCATGCTTAGCCGAATGCCCATGTATCTCATACTAGTCCAAACATTTCATCAATTTCACAATTTAATCCCTCAAATTGCTATTTTCACAATTTAACCCTAATTAGCTAAATCCATCAAAAATTCAAGAACATAACATGTTCATTAAACACATATCTCTCATTTAACACCTAACTCATTACAAAGCTCACCATTTCAGCAATGTCATATTTCATAAAGATCATCAATTCTTCAAACTACAACATAGGCTTGATAGTAGACTAAGCACCAATATCAAAAACATAAAAAAAAATCATCAAAATCGAAGTCAAAACATACCTTAATTTTGCTTATAAATGGCCGAATGCCTTAGCAAATTTTCTTTTTTTTTTCTTTCTTAAATTTCGGCACCTCCAAATAAGATGGTAACATTCATCTTTTCTTTTGTTTATTTTATTACAAACATATTAATATACATTTACAATATTAACCCCTTTTATAAACATTTAATATCATATATACATGAGGTCACTAATGTCTTTTAAACATCCACTAAGTAAATATTGGCTTAATTGCCACATAAAGCCTTCACACTTATAAAGACATGAAAAATAGGTATATTTTTCATAAAGCATACAAATTTGCATTTCAATGCAATTTAATCCTTTTGTCAAATTAAACACACAAATGATCAAATTTTCATACAAGGCTTTCACACATGCTTAGTCACATATCAAAGGCACAAAAAATAATATTAAATATTATTCAGACTCAGATTTGTGGTCCTGAAACCACTGTTCCGACTAGGGTCTAAACCGTACTGTTACAATTCTCTCCCTTAGAGATTTTCGTCCTCGAAAATCTTACCGTTAAACAGATTTGGATATTGCTGTTTCATTGAATCTTCAGGCTCTCACATAGCCTCTTCTTGTCGATGCCATAACACTTTTTCTAACGGAATTTTCTTGTTTCTCAACTCTTTCACTTCACGAGCTAAGATATGAATCGGTTCTTCCTCGTAAGTCATATCAGATCGGATTTCAATACCAGACGGAATAATCACATGTGACGGGTCAGAACGATATCTACGGAGCATCGAAACATGAAATACATTATGTATCTTTTCTAACTCGGAAGGCAACAGTAATTTGTATGCAACTGGCCCAACACGCTCAATAATCTCATACGGTCCGATAAATCTCGGACTCAGCTTGCCTTTACGTCCAAATCAGAGTACTTTCTTCCACAGAGACACTTTTAAGAAAACTTTGTCACCGAGTTTAAATTCAATATCTTTTCTTTTCAAGTATGTATAAGACTTCTGACGATCAGATGCTGCTTTCAGACTATCACGGATTACTTTCATTTTCTGTTCAGTATCTCTTATCAAATCTACCCCGTGTAACTTACTTTCATTGGGTTCGGTCCAATACAGAAGTGTTCAACTTTTTCACCCATATAAAGCCTTATAAGGTGCCATTTTGATATTCAACTGAAAACTATTATTATACGCAAATTTGATCAATGGCAGATACTAATCCCACGTACCATTAAACTCAAGAATACAGCATTTCAATATATCCTCGAGAATCTGAATAATCCGTTCAGACTGTCTATACGTTTGCTGATGAAAAGCGGTACTAAAATGTAATTTCGTGCCTAAAGCTTCTTGCAGTTTCTTCTAGAATTGTGATGTAAACCTCGGATCTCTATCTAACACAATGGATAGTGGCACCCCTGCAATTTGACAATATCAGTAATATAAAGTTTAGCTAATCTATCAAGTGAGCAGTCAGATCTTACTGGAATAAAATGGGCAGATTTCGTCAATCGATCAACTACGACCCAAATTGCTTCTTTTTTGGAGTCATAGGTAATCCAGAAGCAAAATGCATCGTCACTCTATCCCATTTCCTTTCGAGAATCAGAATCGGTTGTAACAATCCAGACGGAACCTGATGCTCAACCTTTACTTGCTGACAGACTAAGCATTTCGAGACCAAATCAGAGATATCTCTTTTCATACCAGACCACCAATAGTGTTGCTTCAGATCATGATACATCTTTGTACTTCCCGGATGAACAGATAAGCGACTGTTATGAGCTTTATTCAGAATCAACTGAATCAACTCTGAGTTTCTCGGAACATAAATTCGATCTTGAAATCTTAAACAATCATCAGTATCAACTCTAAATTCAAAATCAGAGTTCGAATCAGACTGAGCTCATTTCGCTATTATTTCATTATCAACTTTCTGAGCATCACAAATCTGTTGTACAAACAACAGTTTTGCTTTCAATTCGGCTAACACAGAACTATCATCAAACAGATCTACTTGAACATTCATAGCACACAATGCAAATAGTGACTTTCGACTTAGTGCATCTGTAGCAACATTTGCTTTACCCGGGGGATAATCTATCACAAGCTCATAGTCTTTCAATAGTTCTAACCATCTTCTTTGTCGTAGATTCAAATCTTTATGAGTCATCAGATATTTCAGACTTTTATTATCTGAAAACACATGACATTTTCATGTTTCGGATGGTTCTTTTCATGAGGTTTCAGTTGTCTTGAGACGTAAGCTATCACTTTGCCTTCTTGCATCAACACGCATCCCAGGCCATTCAACGAAGCATCACTGTAAACTACAAACTCTTTACCCGATTCTGGCTGAACTAATACTGGAGCTTCAGTCAAAAGGGCTTTCAACTGATCAAAACTTTTCTGACATTTATCGGACCATTCAAATCTAACATCTTTCTGAAGCAATTTAGTTAACGGAGCAGCTATCAGTGAGAATCTTTTTACAAATCGACGATAATAAGCAGCGAGTCCAAGAAAGCTACGGATTTCAGGCACATTTTTCAGAGGTTTCCATTCTAGAATAGCAGAAATTTTACTCGGGTTAACTCTATTTCCAGAGGCAGATACAATATGTCCTAGAAAACTGACTTCACGCAACTAGAATTCACATTTATTGAATTTTGCATACAATTGTTTTTCTCTCAGAGTTTGCGACACAATCCTTAGATGTTCAGCATGTTCAGTTTCATCCCGTGAATAAATCAAAATGTCATCAATGAATACAACAACAGATCGATCTAAGTATGGTCTAAAAATTTTGTTCATTAGATCTATAAAAACAACAGGAGCATTCGTTAATCTGAAAGGCATAACTAAAAACTCATAATGCCTGTAACTCGTTCTGAAAGCTCTTTTTGGAATGTCTAAATCTTTCACTCTCAACTGATAATATCCCGATCTCAAATCAATATTAGAAAACACAGTGGCTCCTTTTAGCTGATCAAACAAATCGTCAATCCTGGGCAACGAATATTTGTTCTTTATAGTCACTTTGTTCAACTGACGATAATTAATGCACATTCTCATCGTGCCATCTTTCTTTTTCACAAACAGAACATGAACACCTCAAGGTGGGAAACTCGGTCTTGCAAATCCTTTGTCAGTCAACTCTTGCAACTGTGACTTTAACTCTTTCAACTCCATTGGTGCCATTCTATATGGAGCTATCGAAATAGGAGTCGTACCAGGTAGCAAATCAATACCAAATTCAACTTCACGAATCGGTGGTAATCCTGGTAACTCTTCAGGGAACACATCAGGAAACTCACAGACAACTGGCACTGATTCAACTTTCTTTTCAGACACTTTCGAATCAATCACATAAGGAAAATATGCCTCATATCCCTTTTTCACATATCTTTGAGCTTTCAATACAAATACCACACCAGGTAATCCATTCAAATCATTAGTCTCAACCCGGACTATTTCATCATTCGGACATCTCAAATCAATAGTCTTTCTCTTACAGTTCACAGCAGCATCATGCAATGTCAACTAGTCCATACCCAGAATGATAACAAACTCATCAAATGGTAATAGCATCAATCAGTAGGAGAGTAGATATCTCGAAACATTAACGGACAGTTCTTTGCATACTTTATCAACCAAGACACTTTTACCTAAGGGGTTCGATACTTTTATAACAAACTTAGTAGACTCTATAGGCAAAGTCTTACTGGATACTAAATTCATGCATATATACGAATGAGTAGAACCAGGGTCTATCAATGCAATCACAGAAGGATCATAAAGAGTAAATGTACCAATAATAACATCAGGATACGAAGCTTCTTCACGAGCTTAGATAGCATACGCTCTGGCAGGCGTTCTAACCTTAGATCTTACAATAGTATCTCTCACAATTCTCTGACTACCATCGATATTTCTTGCATTTTGGGAAGGTCTACCTCTTTCTAGTACATTATCTGATCTTAGATTCTGGGCAGTCTCGTGCTCAATAGATTCTGGGTAGTCACGTATGAAATGGTCTAATGACCCACATCTGAAACAAGCTTTGTCATTCAATCTACAACTATCCGGATGTCTTTTACCACAATGCTTACATTCAGGTTTCTCGGATCGAACATTTCCAACACTTGCCATTGAAGTTGCTGGAGCTTTATAACTCGAATGTGATTTAACTCGATCTCTACTAGAATGTCCCAAATTAGCTCTCGAATGACTTTGTTTGTCCTTGAATTTCTTTAAAGCAGTCTGAAATGATTTACCCTGAAATCTCTTTCTCACATCTCTAGCTTCAGACTCAACTTTTCTTTTATCTTTCCCGAGTGCCTTAACTTTGCACTCTCGGTCAACTAGCAAAACAAACTCTTTTATCTCGAGAATCCTAACTAGCAAGTGGATATCTTCATTAAGGCCGTCTTTGAACCTTTTGCACATTATTGCTTCAGATGTTATATTTCTTTCGGAACTCAGACTGGAAGAAATCCCAAGTGACCCGTTTCTTTGGAACCATAGAAATCAAAGTCTTCCACCACTGATAAGCTGCATCTCGTAGCAGAGAAATAACATATTTAATAATTTCTTCCAGAGTCAAGGACATCTTATCAAATACCCGGATTGTGTTTTCTAACCAGAACTCGGCCTTCTCGGCATCATCATCACTAGTAGCCCTGAATCCTTCAGCCCCATACTTGCGAATTTTGTCAACTGGAGGCTTATTCAACAGATTCAGATTTGTAGTCAGAGGCATAACGGATGTCTGAGGGGGATTAAGCGGGGGCGGAGGTTGTGAAACAGCTGGATTATTTCTAACAAATTGAGTGAACCATTCACTCATCATCTGAAGAAAGCTTGTTTAGCTTCCCCCTCTTGACCGCTGGTAGCCGGTCTCGGATCAGATGGCGCTGTCCCTTGAGCGGGAGCAGGCGCATTACTTTCTACATCATCAGCTAGGGCTTTTTTGGGATCCGTTACTATACGTAAAACACATTTTACACGTTAGGATTCATCACACTATCAGAGTTCAGATATATGGCATGTATAACTAGACTCTGACACGCTACATTAGTCCGAGAATTGGCTAAACCTGGCTCTAATACCAATCAAATGTAACACCCTAACCCGTATACGTCGCCAAATTAAGGTTAAAGGCGTTATCGGATAGATCAGAAACTTTTATAGACATTTAGCATTACAATTCATCAATCTCAGCAAAAGTGTCCCTTTTTATAGGTCAACGTGACCTTAATCATACTTCAGAATAGGGTCGGGACTAAACCAAACATATATGAAAGTTCTCTGAAATTTAAAACTTTTCTAAGTTAAGAAGGCTACACACCTGTGTGGGCAGGCCGTGTGTTTTCCACGGGCACCAAAACACCCTGTATCTTGGCCGTGCTTATCCACATGGCCACCAGACACGCCCGTGTGTCATCGCTGTGAACTTCTAGGCAAGATACTGACTTATTCACATGGCTACTAGACATGTTTGTGTACCATGGCCATGCACACTTGGGCTAGCTACTGACTTAATCCCACGACCACTAAACATGCTCATGTGCCACAACCGTGTAGGTAAAATAGGCCATTTGCAAGGCCAAATTGCCACCCACACAAGGGTTTAACCCTACAAGCAAATTACCAATTCATTTCATATACACTTGATATCCAAAACATGTCGAACAATCAAAAATTTTTCATATTCAAACTCATTTCTTTTCACAAACAGACATACTCACAATGCATTCATAAACTTACCATATCTTTCACCATTCTATTAGCTATCTAGCCATACCAAAACATGCAACATTTTTCATATATGCCCAATCACATTACCAATACTTATCTAGCCACATCTCATGGCTATTATACACATTTCAAACATAACCAAAATGACTAGCCTATACATGCCATATTTTTATATATATATATATATCCAAAAGGTACCAAATTGATCTAGATAGTGTGATGACGATCCTCAACGGTTTTGAGCCTTCAGTAGCTTTGATGATCTATAAAACAGAGCAAACACACACAAAGAGTAAGCTTTCAAAAGCTTAGTAAGCCATATACAATTAAACTTAGTATAAAATACACATATTCAATTAGATAAGGTGTCATTTATAGTTCTCATAGCAAATTCAGCTCATATTCATTGGCTCATATGCTTAGCCTTATCATACCAAATTCTTCAACTCAATATTACATATACCCATAGCTCATTCAAGCATATTTTCACATATTCATCTTAGTAAGTTCACATAAATACTTACCTTTCATGCACACTTAGTATACATATCAAACATACCTGAAATGGATATACAAATCTCATGGTTACTCGTATCTCCGACTTCTCCATTGAACCGTTCGAAATCTAATAGGATACGCAGAGTACTCGGAATAATTGTACAGTGCCAACGTCCTAGACACGGCTTTACATGTAACCAAATATCGATGCCACTGTCCCAGATAGGGTCTTACACGAATTAAAACGATGCCAATGTCCCAGACATGGTCTTACACATAAATCTCATCTCGATGCCAATATCCTAAAGGTGGTCGTACAAAATCTCATATCGATGCCAATGTCCTAGATGTGGTCTTACACGAAATCTCGAATCAATGCCAACGTCCCAAACGTGGTCTTACATGATATCACATAACAGAAACCTATATATTCCTAGGTTCAATCGGGACTTCTCGGACATTATCAACCTATCGACTTATTCGTAACTCGTATTTCACATACATTCCATCTCAATAGACAGCCATAGGAAATCAAATATCATATATATATACTCAGATAATTCAAAGCACATACATTTATTTATATATCGACTTACCTCGAGTTTGGTTTAACGGAAACGTGCAACTATTCAATGATTTTTAACTTCCCCCGATCTAAGTCTATTTTTTTCGGTTCTTGATCTATACATATTTAAATTTAACCCTTTTATTCACTAACTTATCCAATTCAATCCAAATACACACATTTAGGGCTATTTGTAACTTAGCCCTCACATTTACACATTTTATCAATTTAGTCCATTTTTCTCAAAACATCAATTATACAAAATCACCATATAACTATGCTCAGCCGAATGCCCATGTATCTCATACTAGTCTAAACATTTCATCAATTTCACAATTTAGTCCCTCAAATTGCTATTTTCACAATTTAGCCCTAATGAGCTAAATCCATCAAAAATTCAAGAACATAACATCTTCATTAAACACATATCTCTCATTTAACACCTAACTCATTTCATCAATGGCATATTTCATAAAGATCATCAATTCTTCAAATTACAACATAGGCTTGATAGTAGACTAAGCACCAATATCAAAAACATAAAAAAAATCATCAAAATCGAAGTCAAAACATACCTTAATTTTGCTTATAAATGGCCGAATGCCCTAGCAAATTTTCTTTTTTTTTCTTTCTTAAATTTCGGCACCTCCAAATAAGATGGTAACATTCATCTTTTCTTTTGTTTATTTTATTACAAACATATTAATATACATTTACAATATTAACCCTTTTTATAAACATTTAATATCATATATACATAAGGTCACTAATGTCTTTTAAACATCCACTAAGTAAATATTGGCTTAATTGCCACATAAAGCCTTCACACTTATAAAGACATGAAAAATAGGTATCTTTTCATAAAGCATACAAATTTGCATTTCAATGCAATTTAATCCTTTTGTCAAATTAAACACACAAATGATCAAATTTTCATACAAGGCTTTCACACATGCTTAGTCACATATCAAAGGCACAAAAAATAATATTAAATATTATTCAGACTCAGATTTGTGGTCCTGAAACCACTATTCTGACTAGGGTCTAAACCAGACTGTTATAGATCTCATCCTTGTTGGCTCAGAAGTATTTAAGAAAAGGGTACGAAGCTTACCTTACCCTTTTGATGAATGCTAAGGAGACTAAGTTGAGAATTGAGTAAGTACCCATAGTATGCGAGTATCCAGATGTTTTCCCGGAGGAATTGCAAAGGTTACCTCCAGTTAAAGAGATTGAATTTGGGATTGAGTTAGCTCCGGGCAATACCCCCATTTCTATTGCTCCGTATAGAATGGCTCCAACCAAGCTAAAAGAATTGAAAGATCAGTTGTAAGAGCTAACGAGTAGAGGATTCGAAAGACCGAGTTTTTCTCCGTGGGGAGCTCCAATATTATTTGTGAAGAAGAAAAATGGTTCCATGAGATTATGCATAGACTATCGGCAACTAAACAAGGTAATTGTGAAGAATAAATACCCATTGCCGAGAATTGATGATCTATTTGATCAATTGATGGGAGCCACAATATTTTCCAAGATAGACTTAAAGTTTGGGTACTATCAGTTGAGAGTCAAGGACTCGGATGTGCCGAAAACTACATTTCGGACGAGGTATGGCCACTATGAATTTTTGGTCATGCCTTTTGGTCTAACGAATACCCCTGCCATTTTCATGGACCTGATGAATCGCATTTTTCGGCCATGCATGGACAAATTTGTCGTGGTCTTTATCAATGATATATTGATCTACTCTCGAAATGAGAACGATTATGCTGAGCATTTGAGAAAGGCTCTGAAAATTTTGAGAGGTAAACAATTATATACCAAGTTTAGTAAAAGTGAATTTTGGCTTAAGAAAGTCAAATTTTTGGGGCATATCATCTCGGGAGATGGAATTAGAGTCGACCCAAGTAAGATTTTAGCGATCGTTGATTGGAAGCCACCAAGGAATGTAACCGAGGTTAGGAGTTTTCTAGGCCTACCCAGTTACTATGGACGTTTTGTTATGGGATTTTCCATGATAGCTACTCCATTGACGAGGTTGTTAAGAAGGATGTAAAGTTTGAATTGACAGAAAGGTGCCAACAGAGTTTTGAGAAACTAAAGGCATTGTTGACTTAGGCTCCTATTTTGGTGCAACCTGAGCCTGAAAGAGAATTTGTGGTTTATAGTGATGCATCCATGAATGGATTGGGTTGTGTACTTATGCAAGAGGGAAAGGTGATAGCATATGCCTCTAGAAAATTGAAAACACACGAGAAGAATTACCCAACCCACGACTTGGAGTTAGCTGTAATTGTATTTGCAATGAATATATGGAGACACCATTTATATGGTGAAAAGTGTCGAATATTCACGACCATAAAAACCTAAAATACTTGATGACTCAAAAGGAGTTGAATTTGAGGCAATGAAGGTGGTTAGAGCTGATCAAGGATTATGACTTAGTAGTTGATTATCACCCGGGAAAGGCGAACGTGGTCGTCGATGCTTTGAGCAGAAAATCATTGTTTGTGCCGAAAGCCATGAATACATGAATGGCTTTGTTAGACGATGGTTCTATTTTAGCCGAGCTGAGGGCTAGACCATTATTTCTTTAAGATATTGGTAAAGCATAGAAAGAGGACAACAACTTACAAGCCAAAAGAGTTCTATGTGAGGCGAATGTTGAGTCAGACTTTCGGGTAAATCCTGGTAGATGTTTGACGTTTTGAGATAGGGTCTGTGTACCTAGAAATGATGAGCTTATTCGTAAGATTTTGCATGAAGCACATAGCGGATGTTTAACCGTGCACCCATGTAGCACGAAGATGTACAATGACTTGAGGAAGTGGTATTGGTGGCCTAGTATGAGGGAGGACATCTCCGAGTTTGTATCGAGATGCCTGATTTGTTAGCAAGTGAAGGCTGAACATCAAGTACCTTCAGGTCTACTTCATCCCATTATGGTTCCTGAGTGGAAGTGGGACCGTATTACTATGGACTTCATGACGGGTTTACTGTTGATGCCAAAAAAGAAAGATACTGTGTGGGTCATAGTCGATAGACTTATGAAGTCTGCCCATTTCATACCAGTACGAGTTGATTATTCTCTTGACAAGTTGGCAAATTTGTATGTATCAGAGATAGTAAGACTTCATGGAGTACCGTTATCGATCATTTCAGATAGAGATCTAAGATTCACGTCACGGTTTTGGAAAAAAGTTACAAGAGGCCTTATGTAACACCTCTTACCCGTGTCCGACGCCGGAACAGGATACGAGGTGTTACGGTGCATAACTTTACTTGAACATTTACTATTGGGCTGTAAAATTTTGTTTCGACTCAAAGCTTGTCTTTCTTACTCGTAATGTGCATATTATGAGCCTATGAGGCCTAAAACATATAACCAGAAGGTTCCGTAGATCAATCGGAAACTTTAACACTTTTTGAAAATTTTTGCCTAAATAGGGGCCACACGCCCGTGTTGTCTAAAGGACACGCCCGTGTTGTCTAAGGGACACACTCGTGTGCCCCTAAAACATGTCTGTGTTTGACACCCGTGGTCGACACTGACTTACTTCACACGGCTGAGCACACGCATGTGTCTATAACCCGTGTCCTTCACACGGTATTGACACACTGTGTCCTCTACCCGTGGAGCTTTCTGATTATGATGTCATCAACTCACTATGGTCACACGGCCAAGGCACACGCACGTGTCCCTAGCCCTTGTGTCGAATTAAATTCCACAATTAATGTGCAGACTTCACACGGCCTGGGCACACGCCCATGAGGCTGACCGTGTGTCACACACGGCCTAAATACACACCAGTGTGTCTACCCGTGTGGACAAATTATAAGGCTATTTTCCAAGTCAATTGCCACCCTGAAACATAAACACACTTATACTATCTCAAACAACTCAGTTGTTCCATCCATTACAATAACTTAAATGCATAAACTTATCATCATGAAAAGGTATATAACTTAACAAATATTGACAAATTTCTAATGGCCATATACAAAAGAATGCATAATCTTACTAACCAAGCCTTTAGCTCACAATATGACATGACCAAAATGATCAAACACCTATACATGCCATACTCAAAATTAATTAACTTTGCTATACCAAAATAGTGGCCGATAGTGTGATTCGAGCTCTGACTTTTATGATCCCCGGGCTAACTTGGTGAATCTACAAGGAAAAAGTAAGAAATGAAAGAAGTAAGCATATATCTTAATAAGTTTGCATGAAATTCATATAGCAATTATATATGCTCAATATAACTCAACTATCATGGAACAAAAACAACGTAAGTCTCAAGTGCTTTTGCTTACTTACTCATACTTATCCTTACTCGTCATAAGTTACAAAATAATTTCATACTTGTATTATAATCATGGTACCTGTATAACTTGATCACATAGATTAGTACATTTTTGCTGATGCAAAGTAAATTTAATCTTTATCTTCCTTAACTTGAATAACATTATTTATCAACTTTGAATAACTTAGCTTTCTTGTTACCTGTTTCATTCTTGGCTCTTTTGCCCGATGAATTACCCGGAATAACTAAGGTTACTCAATCTCATCCAACATTTATCTCGATGCCAATGCCATGTCCCAGACGTGGTCTTACATGGGATTGTCTTATGATGCCAATGCCATATCCCAGATATGGTCTTACATATGATGTCGATGCCATGTCCCAGACATGGTCTTACACGAGATTTTCCTTTGGTACCGAATCCATGTCCCAAACATGGTCTTACACGATACTTTCCTTGTATGGTGTCGATGCCATGTCCCAAACATGGTTTTACACGAGACCTTCCTTGTTCGATGCTGATGCCATGTTCAAGACATGGTCTTACACAGGATCTACGTTGGGTGCCGACGCCATATCCCAGACATGGTCTTATACGGGACCTACATTCCTTGGGTTCCAATGCCATGTCTTGACATGGTCTTATATGGACTTTCCTTGTTTCATGCTGTGATATTAGTATTCCTCATTATTACGAGTCTTCAACCGGGACTTCCTCTTACATACTCTCATACATTTTCTTATCAATATATCATTAACCATAACTTCATGAAAATAATGTATATTATACAACATAATAAGCAATTTATTGAAAATACATGTGAAACCTTAAATTCATACAAACTTACCTCGGTACTCAAAATGAGCTAGCTCGATGGTCTAGTCCGAGACTTTGTTCTTTCCCTGATCAAGTCGGATTCTTGGTTCTTCTTAATCTATAATAGCAAATTAGCTCATTTTAATACTCACATTAAATAAAGCATTTTAATAGTCATGCTTTGGCAAAATTACTATTTTACCCCTAAACTTTGGTAAAATTACCATTTTGCCCCTAGGCTCGGAAATGAATTCTAATCATATTTCCACCTTTAAAAAGCCTAGGTGAACATTTATTACTCTTATAGCTATCATCAAAACTCAACATTTCACATTTTTACTAAAATTTTATAACCTTTTCATCAAGGTCCAAGGTATTTTTAAGACAACACCTTTCACAAAAGTTGTTCATCTAACAACTAAGACTCAACTTCCTCCATAAAAATATAGCAAATAACAATGATAGCTCTCATGGCACAACTCCAAAATTTTCACCATATTGCACAATAGTCCCCTCATTTGAAAACTTAAGCTTTAGGGGTCTCAAAAGTACAATTATTATCAAGAAAGATCATCAAAATCACTTACTAGAATGGAGGAGAGCTTGCTGAAAATTTTAAGCTTTCAAACCTCTATTTTTCTTCCTAAAATTAGTGGAGAAAGATGGAGAGAAAGATGATATCTTTTCTTTCGTTATTCTAAAATTAAACTAGCAATTAGTCCACCAAACACCACCAACTTTGACCAACTTGGTCAATTCGTCCCCTATGGCCGACCAAGCATATATTGGGGGTTTAATTGCCTTTTAAAGACATTCAATTATCAATCTAAGGCTATTTGGTACCTTTAGCATATAAAATGGAACTTTCGTACTTTATGCGATTTAGTCCTTTTTCGCGATTAAGCAAGAAATCGCTAAATTTAAAGTACCAATATTTTCATGTAATTCTAAAATCATGCTCTAACACATAAAATAACATAAAAATAATTTTCTCTAACCTCAGATTAGTGATCTCGAGATCACTGTTTCGACTAACCCCTAAATCAGGCTGTTACACCTTAGGCACAAAATTAAGCTTCAGTATAGCTTTTCATTCGGAAACTAACGGGCAGTCAGAAAGAGTAATTTAAATACTCGAAGACATGCTTCAATGTTGTGTTTTGGAATTCCAAGGTAATTGGGAGAAATACTTACCGTTGGTGGAATTCGCCTACAACAACAGTTTTTAGTTAAGTTTGAAAATGGCGTCCTATGAAGCATTGTATGGGCATAAATGCCGAACGCCCTTGTATTGATCAAAACTCAAAGAGAAACAGGTACACAGGGTCTATTTGATCAAGGAAACCGAAGAGAAAGGAAAAGTGATACGCGACTGTCTGAAAGTCGCCTCTGATAGACAAAAGTCCTATTCGGATTTGAAAAGAAAAGAGATTGAATTCTAAGTCAGTGATAAAGAGTTTCTAAAAGTATCACCTTGGAGAAAAGTCATCAGATTTGGCCGGAAAGGCAAATTGAGTCTGCGTTTTATTGGACCTTATGAAGTTACCGAGAGGATAGGACCGGTAGCTTATCGTTTGGCCTTTCCACCTGAGTTGGAAAAGATTCACGATGTCTTCCACGTGTCCAAGTTACGGTGACACTGTTTGGACCCTTCACATGTGATAGTACCAACAAAGGTAGAAATTCAACCAAACTTGACTTATGGCGAAGAATCGGTTAAGGTTTTGGCACGAGAGATCAAACGATTGAGAAACAAAAGTATAGCTCTTGTGAAAGTGCTATGGAAGAGACCTGGAATAAAAGAGGCTACATGGGAGCCCAAAGAGACTATGAGAAACCAATATCCCAATGTAACACCCCTAACCCAAGACCATCATCGGAATAGGGTTAAGAGGTATTACCGGTCAATCAAAACATTTAAGATCTAAATTTACAACACAAAGTGAATCATCTTCAATCACAGTCGTTTACAATCATGTTGTCCCTTATCAAAGTCTATGAGACCTTTATCACATGCTAAAGAGGGGTCGGGACTAAACCGATCACACACAGAAATTCTCAAACATTTAAAATCTTTCTAAGATTCAGGGGATACACGCCCGTGGAAGGAGACCGTGTGCCCTCCACGGCTTCTAGACACCCCCGTGTGTCCTCCCGTGATCATATACTAACTATACCTCCACGACCACCAGGCATGCCCGTGTGCTCAGGCCGTGTACTCTTGGGCCATATACTGACTTCCCCACCACGGCCACCAAGCACACCCGTGTGCCATGGCCGTGTACTATTATCTAGCTACTGACTTGTACACCACGGTTAGCTGACACCCTCGTGTCGAGGCCGTGTACTACTAAGCTACATCTTGCCATTCACCCACGGTCTTTGGGCATGCCCAACCGTGTGACATTATAGGCCATTTGCAAGGCCAAAATGCCACCCACTTAGGGTCAATCCTATAAGCACATATAAGCATCTTTATACATACCATTTGGCAACCATTTCCTATCATGTGATCTATCCATCAATTCATACAATCTCATTTTCAAACATATCAGCTTATAAACTCACATATACAACTTAAACACATTCAATACTAAAAATCATTGTTTCCCAATTTCACTAAATCATATTAGCATCATACTATCACAAAGATTTCCATTCATAAGTCAATTCCTCAACTCACAAACCATACCAAAAGATGCACCACATATACGAAAACCATTCATGCTAAAACTAGCACATATCTAGCCACATCTCATGGCTACTTACAAATATCAAACATGATTCAAATGACCAGCCTATAAATGCCATATTTTAACTATGTACATCTTTCCAAAATACCCCAAAATAGATTGTCGATAGTGTGACTGAGATGCTGACGATTCCCAGATTCGAGCTAGCTTTACTGACATTGCAAAGGAGAGAAACAAATCACACAGTAGGCTTTACAAAGCTTACTAAGTTCGATATACAATATAACCATGTCTTTAAACCAAACCAATATAATCAATAACCATCACATAGATCATTTCTCTCTTATCCATACTGTATCATCCCTAGCCAAAATACTCATTCATCCATCTATAGCTTTATCTATAAATTCATCAACCACAAAGGTTCAAGACATACCTTAGTTAACACGTAGTTTTCAATTTTCAAGCTACTCAATGCTCGATATTACTTGTTGATCATCCTTTGATATTCAATCAACTTAATCGCACACTTAGTGTTTTATACATGGTCGGTACATATTAGTCATCACACACTTAGTGCCTAATCTTTCAACTGACTTATCTCGGTAACGCGCACATAGTGCCAATTCTATAAGCCGAAGCTTTCATAACATCGCACACACAGTGCTATTCATTTCTGTTTTGATTTTAATATCGCACACTTAGTGCCTTTAACTAAACCTTGAACATAGCATCTCAATTTCATACACATATACACATTCATTTCATAATACAAAAACATATGTTAATAACATGTATTATATCTAAACTTACCTCGGATGTCAAAATACCGACACGATCGATTAATCGAGCACTTTCTCTTTGCCTCGATCTCGATTCGAACCTCTCCTCTCTTGGTCTATATACATTCAAATTCAATTCATTTAATCACTAACTCATTCAATTTAGTCCACACACACACATTCAGGGCATTTTACAAAATAGCCCTCACATTTTCACATTTTGACACTTTAGTCCCTATTTCACAAAATCATCAAATACACAAAATTTTAATACACATGTGCTTAACTGAATTCTTCCCATGATAATACAAGTCTAAACATTTCATTTATTTCACATTTAAGTCCTTCAAATTACTGTTTTCACAAGTTAGCCCTAATAAACAAAATTCATCAAGAATTCAAGAACAACACATGTTCATTAAACACATATCTTTCATTTAACACCATAAATCATCACAAAGCTCAATATCTCATCAATGGCATATCTCAAAAACATCATCAATACATAAAATTTGAGCATGGGTTTGTAAAGCACAAAGCAACGATCACAAAAACGTAGAAATTATAAAAAATGGATCAAGAACTAACCTTGAATTCAAGCTTACAATTGCCGAAACCTAGCTCAACTTCTTCTTTTTCCTTTCTTCAATATTCGACACTAATAAAAAGATGATAACTATCATCTTTCATTTGTTTCTTTTACTATTATTCATATTAATACTAATTTACCATATTATCCTTATTACAAAATATTTATAACCTATATACATAAGGCCATTAATGACTTTTAGTCATCCACTAACTAATTATTGGCTCATTTGCCTCTTAATGCCTCTCTTTTATAGAGCCAAAACACATAAGCATTTATAATTCAGCATATAACTTTTACTCTATACGCGATTAAGTCCTTTCTCTTAATTCGACACACGAACGATCAAATTATCACACAGAATTTTCACACAGACTATGTCACATATCATTCACACAGAAGATATCATTAAAATATTTTTACGACCTTGGATTTGTGGTCTCGAACCATTGTTCCGACTAGGGTCTAAACCGGGATGTTACACCCAACTTTTTCACCGGTAAGATTTTTGAGGACGAAAATCCTTAAGGAGGAGAATTGTAACAGCCCGATTTAGGGGCTAGGAAGAACAGTGATCTCGAGATCACTAATCCGAGGTCAGAGAAAATTATTTTGATATTATTTTATGAGTTAGATCATGATTATATAAGTGCATGGAAATTTTAGTGCTTTAATTTTAGCGATTTCATGTTTGCATTAAGTGCGAAAGTTCTATTTTATAAGCTAAAGGTGTTTAATAGCTAAAGAACATTAATTGAAGGTCTTTAAAGTGGCCAATCATAGGAGACAAGAATTTTCAAATTAGTCAAAGTTGGTAAGTTTGGTGACTAAATTGATTGTTTAATATTAAAATAAAGAAAAGATGATATCCATCTTTTTAGTCATCTTCCTCCACCAAAAATAACATGCAAAATAGGGGTTTTGAAAGCTCAAAATTTCAGCAAACTTTTCTCCTTACAAGTAAGTGATTTTAATGGTTTTTCTTGATAATAGTTGTACTTTTGAGACCCCTAAAGCTTAAGCTTTCTAAAGAGGGGACTATCTTGGAATATGATGAAAAGTTTAGGGATTTTCCATGTGAGCTTTTAAGTTGTTTGCTGCATTTTTTATGAAAGAAAATGAGTATAAACAACTTTTGTGAAAGGTGTTACTATGAAAACACCTAAATGGACCTTGTTGTAAAGGTTATAAAGTTTGTAGTAAATGTGTGAAATGTTGGGTTTTGATGATGGCCATAAGAGAAATAAATGTTCACCTAGGCTTGTTGAAGGTAGAAATTTGATTAGAATTAATTTCTGAGCCTAAGGGTAAAATGATCATTTTACCAAAGTATAAGGGCAAAATAGTAATTTTACCAAAGCATGATTACTGAAATGCTTTTATTAATGAGATAATTAAAATGAGCTAATTTGCTATTATAGAGCAACAAGAGCCAAGAACCAAACTCGAACGGGGAAAGAACAAAATATCGGACTAGACCGACAATCTGGCCTATCCTGAAATCGAGGTTAGTTTGTATGTGATAAATTTAACATTTATGCTAGCATGTTTGAGAATGGTTGATATTATAATGATACATGATATTCTATGAAATTGAATATTGGTGTTGAACGAGAAAATTGATAAAAGTTAAGATGTTGAAGTCCCAGTTGGACTATAATAAGTGTGAGAATACTATCATCAAGACATGAGATGGATAAGGTCCCGTATAAGACCATGTCCGGGACTTGGCCTCGGCACCGAATTGAGATACCATATAAGACCATATCCGGGATATGGCTTCAGTATTGAGTATGAGATTCGTATAAGACTATATTTGGGATATGGCACCGATACTGGATGTGAGATTCCGTATAAGACCATATCCGGGATATGGCATCGGCACTCAGAAGTGACCCTATGTAAGACCATATCCTAGATGTGGCATTGGTTTCGTGTTTATGCTAATGATTATGAATATGCATCTTTGAGCATCCCTAGTGATTTATGGGGATGAATAGATCAGCTTAGAAATAGAAACGAGAATTTTATTAAAGTTATGTGATTGAGTTAACACAGGTACCCGTGAGTAATTCACGAAGAAACATTTACGATAGGTGGCATGGTATGTGTTAAATAAGGGCAAGTATGAGTAAGTATGGCAAGAAGCCTATAACTTTGTGTATGGTTAATTAATACCATGGATGGATTTTATCATGAGCTTATTGTTTCTATTAGTTCCCATGCAAACTTACTAAGCTTTATGCTTACCCCTTTCATTACCCTTTTCCTTGTAGTATTACAAAGTTAGCTCGAGAATTCGCGGGCGTCGGAGTTAGAGATCACACTATCGACCACTTTTTGGTATAGCTAAATTTGACTTATTTTGAGTATGGCATGTATAGGAGTTGAATGTTTTGGTTATGTCATATTTGCAATCCAAATGTGTTGGCTAATATGGTTGTTTCAATTCATTTTGTAAATGGTCATTAAAGTTGGGCCAGTACTTGACTAGTTCTTATATATATATATTCATTGAGGATAATTCATGAAGTTTATGCTTGATTTGAGTTGGTGTAAATATGGTTGCTATGTAGGGTGACATTTGGCTTGGAATATAGCCTTTTTAATGTCCACACGGGTAGACACACAGGCATGTGTCTAGGCTGTGTGTGATGCACGGTCAGCCCCATGGGCGTGTTGATCGGCCGTGTGTCCCCTTGTGAGCTAAGTTTACAAGTCAGTATGCTCAGTAGTAAACTCATGGGCAGAGACACGACCGTGTGTCTCAGCCGTGTGGGTGGCACAACCTTAGACATGGGCGTGTGCCCACGCGTGTGAAGTCTACACCTGAAGTTAGGAATTTAATTCGACACATAGCCTAAGGACACGGGCGTATGCCTTGGCCGTGTGACCTTAAAGAGGTGATGACGTCATAAACAGAATGCCAAGGTTTTGGCACACGGGCTAAGACATGGGCATGTCGATGCCGTGTGAGGGGCACGGGCCAGGGACCTGGGCGTGTGTCTGGCCGTGTGAAATAAGTCAATGTCGACCACGGGTGAAGAACACAGGCATGTCTCAGGGACACACGGGCGTGTCCCTAGAGCAACACAGGCGTGTGGCCCCTATTCGGATAAAAATTTTCTAAGCGCGTAAAAGTTCTCGGTTTAATTTTGAAACCTACTAGAAATATGTTTAGGGCCTCGTAAACCCAGGACGAGTAGGTTATGAGTTTAAATGAAAAGTTTCTAAGCTGCAACGAAATTTTATAGCCAGATATGTTATGTTTAAGAAAGTTAAGTTAGGTAATGCCTCATACCCCGTTCCGGCTTCGAACACGGGTAAGGGGTGTTGCACTTATGGCGAAGAGCCTATTAAAATTTTGGCGCGAGAGGTCAAACAGTTGAGAAACAAAAGTATAACTCTTGTTAAAGTTCTATGGAAGAGACATGGAATAGAAGAGGCTACATGTAACACCCGTTACCCGTATTCTACTCTGAAACTGGATACGAGGCGTTACCGTACTTACTCACATGGTCATACAACTTTGGGCTATCAAATTCCATTCCAAATTAAAAACTTTTCCATACACACCTCTAACATCCTTATAATGGGCCTACGAGGCCCTAAACATACTTTCAGAAGGTTTCGGGAGTTAAGCGAAAACTTTCACGCACTTAGAAAAAATTTACCTAAACAGGGGCTAAACGCCTGTGTGAAATGGGACACGCCCGTGTGGTCACACACGCCCATGTCCCTCACCCATGGTCGACACAGACTTATTTCACACGACCGGACGCAAGCCCGTGTCCCTGGCCCGTGTCCCTGGCCCGTGTCCCTTACACGGCCTCGACACGCCCGTGTCTCAGTCCGTGTGCTAAAACTTTGGCATTTTGTTTATGACATCATCACCTCACTATGGTCACATAGCCAAGGCGCACGCCCGTGTCCTTAGACCGTGTGTCGAATTAAATTCCAATTTCAAGGTGCAGACTTCACACGGCCTGGGCACACACCCATGTTTGGGGCCGCGCCTACCATACGGTTGAGACACACGACCGTGTCTCTGCCCGTGTGATTACTACAAAGCTTACTGACTTGTAAAACTAACTTGTAGGGGACACACGGCCTGGTCCCACACCCATGAGACTGATCGTGTGTCACACACGACCTAGACACACGCCCGTGTGCCTACCCATGTGGACAAGAACAAGGCTATTTGCTAAGCTCTTTTCACCACCCTAATTCACATAACATAAATCCATTCAATAGATCACTAAACAACTCAGATTTGCAATATACACTTCCATGAATAACTTCATCTTTTCATATATAATAATGAGCCATCAACTATGGCTATATACAAAAGAGTTCACTTTTAAAGGGGCCAACACACTCTTGGCCAAAATAACAAAACAATTTACCTAGTCTAGCCCCTATACATGCCATACTCAAAACACTAAGTCTAGATATACCGAGGTGAGCTGATGGTATGGGTGATCTTCCAATTATCTTCGTATCCCGACCCGACTCTTTCACTCTATAAAAAAAGGGAAAAGAAAAGGGGAGTAAGCTGTAAGCTTAGTAAGTTTACATGTAAACAAATAACATCATAGGATGTACTAAACAATAAATAGCATTACATACTAAGCAAGAACAATCCACATTCCATGATCATGCTTACTCATTTCATCTCTTACCACATTCCAACCATATCACAGGCCAAATGCCTTCATTATTTGACATGCATCCCTGCACTTATCACCACATGATCACATGAAACAACACATCATAATTTTTCCAATAAACCAGTCATAATACTACCAATCACTCGGTGATTTCGTACTTAGCCCACCATCAATCTTTTACAGGGTGGTATCGCACATAGCCCACCAACAAGAATATCTACAGTGGTAACACACTTAGCCCACCAATAATAATATGAACGATGGTATCGTACACAGCCCATCGTGAATAAGTAATAAGGTGGTATCACACTTAGCCCACCAATAAGAATTATTAAGGTGGTATCGCACACAGCCCACCAATTATTACTACGGATGTTATTTTGCATTTACACATCTATCATTCATACGAAATTTATTCAATATCTACCAAATTAAATCCACTTGAATCATACATTTTCTCAATCACACAGCACACCAATAAGTAACAACATCTGTATATAAGATGCATTGTTTACACATAAACTTACCTCGGTACAAAATGCGCTAATTTGCGGTTTAATCTGACACTTTGCCTTTTCCCCGGTCAAGGTTAATTCCGTGCTCTTCTTGATCTATAACAAAAAAAATTCATTCATTCAATCATTTTGTGATCATAATACGTCATAATCTCTACTTAGGGAAAAATGACCATTTTGCCCTTGTACTATGGCAAAATTATGATTTTGTCCCTAGGCTCGTAAATCATTTTTCATCACATTTTCTCATTAAACAAGCCTAGATGAACATTTATTCCTTTTACAAAAACCAACAAATCTAACTATTTCATGAATTTATTACCAATTTACAACATTTACAACTTAATCCTATTTAGGTGTTTTCATGACAACACCTTTCACAAAAGTTGTTTCTCATCTCCCAAACATTCATTTTCTTCCATAAAAACTCAATTAAAAACATAAACCCTCTCATGGCGAGTCGCTAAACTTTTAACTATTTCACAAATTAGTCCCCTCATTAGCTAGCTTAAGCTTTGGGGGCTCCAAAAGTACAAAAATTATCAAATAAAACCACTAAAATCACTTACTTGCAAGAGATTTGTTTTGCTAAAAATTTTGAATTCTGAGAACCCTTATTCCTCTCAATTTTTGGTGATAGAAGACGAAGGAATAGCAAAAGATGAAAACATCTCTTATTCATATTATTTTACTCATTTTCATCACCTGATTTCCACCAAATTTGACCAAAATTTAATGTCTTGTCTCCCTAGCCTCTATATGGCTGACCATCACACATCCAATGGCCTAGTTTCACTTTAAGGACCTCCAATTTGATATTCTTTGGGTATTAGACACCCCTCTCACTTATAATGGAACTTTCACATTTTATGCGATTTAGTCCTTTCTCACAATTTCACAAAAAATTGCTAAAATTAAAGCACCAAAATTTTCATATAGCATTATTAATGCTATAACACATAAAGTAATATCAAAATAATTTTCCTCAACCTTGGATTAGTGGTCTCGAAACCACTGTTCCGACTAGCCCCAGAATCGGGTTATTACACTACACGGGAGCCCTAAGAGACCATGAAAAACCAATATCCCGACCTTTTTACTGGTAAGATTTTTAAGGACGAAAATCCTTAAGGGGGAGAATTGTAATAGCCCGATTTAGGGGCTAGTCAGAATAGTGGTTTGGAACCACTAATTCGAGGTTAGAGAAAATTATTTTCATGATATTTTAAGAGTTAGAGCATGATTATATAAGTACATGAAAATTTTGGTGCTTTAGTTTTAGTGATTTCATGCTTAATCGCGAAAAAGAACTAAATCGCATAAAGTGTGAAAGTTCAAAATTACAAGCTAAGGGTGCCAAATAGTTACGGAATATTAATTTGAGGTCTTTAAAGGGCAATTAGCCCCCTTAAGTGATGGTTGACCGGCCATAGGAGACAAAATATGTCAAAATTGGTCAAGTTGGTGTATTAGGTGAAAAATTGTCTAGAAAATAAAATAAAATAAAGAAGAAAAGATATCATCTTTCTTATCCTTTCCTTCCATCTAAAATTTTTAGCAAAAATAGGGGTTGAGAGCTCAAAAATTTTAGCACACTCTTCTCCTTACAAGTAAGTGTTTTAGTGATAATTTCTTGATAATAATTGTACTTTTGGAACCCCTAAAGCTTAAGCTTTCTAAAGAGGGGACTATTTTGTTAAATGGTGAATAGTTTAGAGTTTTTCCATGAAAGCTTTTCAGTTGTTTGCTGCATTTTTTTTGGAAGAAAATGGGTCTTAGTTGTTAGATGAACAACTTTTGTGAAAAGTGTTATTATGAAAACACCAAAAAGGGACCTTTTTGTAAAGGTTGTAAAATGTAAGGTAAAAGTGTGAAATAATGAGTTTTTATGGTTGCCATAAGAGAAGTAAATGTTTTCCTAGGCTCGTTAAAGAAAGAAATTTAATTAAAATTGATTTATGAGCCTAGGGGTAAAATGGTCATTTTGCAAAAGTCTAAGGGCAAAATAGTAATTTTGCCAAAATATGATTATTGAAATGCAATTATTAATGTGAATATTTAAATAAGCTAATTTGCTATTATAGATCAATAGAACCAAAAAGTAACCTCAATCGGGGAAAGAACCAAGTATCGGACTAGATCGACGATCTAGCTTGTTTTGAAATTGAGGTAAGTTTGCATGTGATAAATTAAACATTTATGGTAGCATATTTGAGAATGTTTGATATTATAATGATGCATGATATTCTATAAAATTGAGTAATTGGTGTTGAATGGGAAAGATGATAAAAGTTAAGATGTTGAAGTCCCAATGGGACTATAATAAATGTGAAATTGCTATTACCGAGACATAAGATGGATAAGGTCCCGTGTAAAACCACGTCAAGGACATGGCCTCGATACCGAATTGAGATTCTATATAAGACCATATCAGGGATATGGCTTCCGTATTGAGTATGAGAATCGTGTAAGACCATATCCGGGATATGGCATCGATACTTGAAGTGAGATTCTAAGACCATATCCGAGATATGGCATCGGCACTTAGAGATTCTATACATTTGGGATGTGGCATTGGCTTCGTGTTTATGTTAAGGACGATGAATATGCGTCTTTGAATATCCCTAGTGATTTAGTGGATGAAATAGAGACAGGAATGAGATTAGTACTAAAGCTATGTGATTGAGTGAATACACGTACCCGTGAGAAATTCACGAGAAATGTTTACGATATGTGACATGGTATGTGCTAGATAAGAACAAGTACGAGTAAGTTATGGCAAAGTGCTTAAGACTTTGAGTAGTTATCTAATGCCATGAATAGATGTAATTATGAGCTTATTGTTGTTATTTATTTTCATGCAAACTTACTAAGCTTTATGGTTACCCCTCTCATTTCCCTTTTCCTTGTAATTGCCAAGATAACTCGAGGATCGTGGTACGTCAAAGTTTGGAAATCACACTATCGACATCTCTTTTGGTATAACAAAGTTAGACTTATTTTGAGTATGGCATGTATAGAACTTGGGTATTTTGTTATGTCATATTGATAACCAAAGTGTTGGCTATTTATGTTATCAAAGTAATTTTATAAATGGTCATTGGAATTTGGCCAACACATGACAAATTTATTTATATTCAATGATGATGAAATTATGAAGTTTATGCTTGTGTGGATACTTTGATTTGAGTTCTTAGAAGTACCTTAGGGTTATGAGTTATGATGAATTGAGTTTGTATAAGTATGATTGTTATGTAGGGTGGCATTTGGCTTGGAATATAGCCTTTTTAATGTCTACACAGGTATGTTGATCGGTCGTGTGTCCCTACATGCTAGGTTTACAAAGTTAGAATGCTTAGTAGTAAACACACGGGCAGAGACACGGCCGTGTGTCTCAACCGTGTGGGAGGCAGGGCCATGTTCATGGGTGTGCGCACAAGCCGTGTGAAGTCTGCACTTAAAATTTGGAATTTAAGTCGACACACAGCCTATGGACATGGGCGTGTGCCTTGGCCGTGTGACCCTAGTAAAGTGATGACGTCATAAACAGAATGCAATGGTTTAGGTACACGGGCTGTAACATCCTAGATTAGGGGTTATGCGTTCGTGCCTAATTCATGAGTTAGTAGGTTTTGGCAGTGTTGGAAGTGTATTAAGGGTTTTTAGAATTCTAGGATGGAAGAAGAAAGCTTTGGAAAATTATTGGTTTTTAAGTAAAAAGGGGAGCTAGGTAAATGAGGCTTTAAAAGAAACTCCGTGTGAAGCATGACACAAGGAACCATGTGTAAAATGGCATGTTTTATGAATTATGAATGTGTTATGTGAATTCTAGAAATAAGGAAATGTATGGAAATGTAAGGAGAAATAAGGAAATGTATGGAAATGTAAGGAAATGTAAACAAATGTATGGAAATGTATGGAAATGTAAGGAAATGTAAGGAAATGTAAGGAAATGTATGGAAATGTATGGAAATGTAAGGAAATGTAAGGAAATGTGAGGAAATGTATGGAAATGTAAGGAAATGCAAGGAAATGTAAGGAAATGTCTTGTCTTGGAAATGTAGGGAAATGTCCTGAAAATGTAAAGGAATAAAGAGGAAAGTGAACATTTATGGAAACTAGGAAAATGATTTAGAAATGATTCAAAAAAGGAAAGTGAACATTTCTGGAAACTTGGAAATGTAAGGAAATGTCAAGTTTAAAGAGCCGAACGAAAATTTTTGGAAACTTGGAAATAAAAAGAAATGTCAAGTTTTAAAGTTTAAAAGAGGAAATTAAGGCAAGGTGGCCTTAAAAGAAAAAGTATGTGAAATTTGACACACAAACGGGCTTGGAAAAGTGGCTCAAGATGCCACTTAGGGCCTCTGAAATGGCGCCACATACAGGGGTAGTGGGCCAAGGTTGAGTCAGGGAAGCAAAAGAAAAGTTTTATTTTGTTACAAGGATGGACAGAGGTGGACGGCACATGGGTTATAATTTTGGAGCTTTTATTCTTTTATTTTTAAGAGATAAATAGTGGATAAATAAGGGATAAATAATGGATTTATTTATCATTATTTTCAAGAGATAATGTTGGATTAAATTCTTTTAATTTGAATAAAGAGATAAATGAGGAATTATTCTTTAATTAGGAAAACAAGGGAGAAGTGATGGCCAAGTAAGGGACTTTGAGTTTAATAATTTCGGCTAAGTAAGGATAGTTGCTAAATTATCTTTTATTTTAGTGATAATTAAAGAGATAAAGCTATTAAAATAGAAGAGTGATGGCCAAGTAAGGGATTCTAAGTTAGTAATTTCGGCTATAAAAGGAAAAGAGAGGCCATTCTGCATTATTTTCAGTTCTTTGAAAGCCTCTGCCGAATTCTCTTCACCAAATCTTCTTCTTCTTTTATTTTTGCTAAGCCGAAATACCTTGTGTGCTAGCCGAATCCTCCATCTTTATTCTTCCTTCTCTTTTCTTTCTAATCCCTCCAAACCGAAAGTTGTAAGATCATCATCTAGCCATAGCCGAATCTCTGAAGGTTGAAGTGAAGGTGCAATCGATTTCTTCAAGTAAGGGTAAGATCTCATTCGGTTTCATCCTTTTTCTTTTAAGATTTGCCGAAATCTAGGACTAACCACATTAATATCTTGTTACCGAAACTTTGAAGAGATCTTTCGGGATTTACTAAGTGTCGACTACAAGGAAGGAGAAGTTCTTTTCCCGAAAGTACACCATAGGCCATGTGTTCCCTAGTTATTCGGTGAGTTTCGGGATTTCTAAGATTAAGGTAAGACATATGTATATTCGGCCAAAGGCCATGTTTTATGTTTGAATGGTTAGATTAAATCTAACGCAAGGTTATAGGAATTTCGACATTCCTAGGAAAACAAGAATCAATTTTGGGATTTGTTGGTGTCCCAATCGGCAACAAGGTAAGTTTAAGAATACTAATCCTACTAGGATTTGGATTTATGGCCGAATGGCTTTTTATTAAATTAGTAAGTGATTAATCAAATGTAGGGATTAAGGAATTAAACGGTAGATTAGATTTTGAAATCTCAAGGAATTTGCTAAGCGTATCAGGTTTGTACCCCACACTACTTTATAATATGTATTATGGCTATTTTTATTAATATATGTGTTATTAAGTATATGAAAGTGGCTAAAGTACCATGATATGGTACTAAGTACTCAGGTACGTTTCCTACTTCCACTAGGATTATGAAATATGTTATTTATAAAATGTGAAACTTTATAAGAATGTGAATTTAAGTATGCCATGCATGATATGGATAATATGGGTCATTCGGGATATATACAAAAAAGGGAAGTGAATGTGATGACTACGGTCTCACTATATCGAATGGTGACTTTGGCCACATTATCCGAATGTGGTAAACCGGTTACATTATTCGAATCTGGTGTCTCTTGACACAATTATATCTCAGTGGCTATGCCACAAATTTTATATGGGCGATGAGCACGCCGATCGCAAATGATCGCCTTTGATGGTGTGTAGCGGATGGAGGGTCGAATTAGTAGTCCCCACGGTGTGACTGGCAGGTACGGGGGTGTGTAGTGGATGAACAATTAGGTTTGGGTTTGGGAATACATCATAACTTGTATTTTATGTTTTGAATGTGTAACTATTGTATGCCTGATTCTATTGTGATTTAGTGTCGTGTACACATTGAGTCTATTTGACTCACCCTGTTGTGGGACCATGTTTCAGGTGATGAACAGTGATGGACTGGGACGGCAGTACTTGTGGTGGCCATGCTCAACATGAAGTTTATATTTTTATGGACTCCTGAATTTATTTTAGTACTTTGAAATATTTTGGAAACTATTTGATGTAATAAGGCCATAAGGCCATGATGAACGATTTTATTTCTACTTGTTGTTTTATTGTGTTACAAATTTTGATTAAGTTAAAGATTAAGTATTTTATTTTAACATATACTCTATATGTTTTATCACTTAATATTAAAAAGGGGTTTTCTAATATAAAAATCTAGTTTGTTTTCAACACAAGCCCAACCCAAATAATATTTTTTTTAATCACACAAGTTTTTCTCTAAGTAACAAAAGAATTTGAAACCGGTTTACTTGAGGAACATACCAAATCTGGTCAAAGCTCGTGGGCCGGGTTTGGGGTGGTTCACGGGCTAAGACAATGGTGTGTCGAGGCCATGTGAGGAACACGGGCCAGGGACACGGGCGTGTGTCAGGACGTCTGAAAACCCCTGTAGGTTTGAATTTGAATATAAATTCCACACGGGCTAGGGACATGGGCGTGTGTGACCACACGGCTTGCCCACATGGGCGTGTTCTATTTCACACAAATGTGTGGCCCTGTTTGGGCAAAATTTTTCTAAGAGTGTAAAAGTTTCCAGTTTAATTTTGAGACCTTCCGAATATATGTTTAAGGCCTCATAGGCCCATGATAAGGATGTTATGCATTTGAATGAGAAGTTTTAAGTTGGGGATGGATTTTTGGAGCCCAAAGTTGTATATACTAGCAAGTTAAGTCCGGTAATGCCTCGTACTCGATTCTGGAGTGGAATACGGGTAAGGGGTGTTACAATTTTGGTTTATGTTATAAATGGATTTAGCCATTTGAGTTGTCTTCTAAATGTTAAGTGTTTGGTTTAATGTATAGCCGTGAGAGTTGGCTTAATTTGGTATATTTTGGTTGATTTGGCTGAGTATATATATATTTGAAAAGGCTCTTTAATATGTTGTGCATAATTGCCATTTATATGCTAGTTGTGAATTGGTATTATGGATGACAAATGGTTGACATTTGAGTTTGGTTTGCTTGTGTTTTTTTAAGTAAAGTAATGCATAATTGTAAGTTGTCTTGTAAGTGATTTGTGATTGTGAGTTTAGCATGAATAGAATAGCGAAATTTGATACTTGTGTGTATTGTGGTTAATAGTATGGAATTAGCAAGATTTAAGCTTGGTTGGAGTTGATTTGAATGCCTATTTAGACCTTGTTATGCACTTGGGTGGCAATATGGCCTGGTAAATAGCCTATTTTTGTCCACGTGGGCAGAGACACAGGCATGTGTCTCAACCGTGTGTGACACATGGTCAGGTTACACGGCCGTGTGTCCCCTGGTGTTTAATTAGAAATTAATCAGTATGCTCTACACGGCCTAACACACGGGCGTGTAACTTGGCCGTGTGGCATAAGTCAGTATACCCTACAGGTTTGGCACAGCCTAGCACACGGCCTGGCACATGGGTGTGTGAGGCTATTTTGTAGGGCACATGGGCTGGTCACACGGGCGTGTGGTTGGCCGTGTAACCTAAGTCAAGGAGTTACATGGGGTTGGACACGGGCTGGGATACGGCCATGTGATCCTATTTCGAATGTCCGCACGGCCTGCGACACGGGCGTGTGTCCCCTGTGTTTAGCAAAATTTTCTAAGTGTTCCAAAAATTTATTGAGTTATCGGTTTAGTCTTGAACCACCTCTTAAGCATGTTTTGGGCCTCGTAGGCTCGTATTAGGGACTTGATGAATGATTGTGAATGACTTGTGTTTGAATTTGATAAGTGTTTGTGAAATGTATGTTCGATTACGTTATAAGTCTTGAATGCTCTGTAATCCTATTCTGACGACGGATATGGGTTAAGGGTGTTACATTTATTGGTATCAGAGCTACGGTGTAGCTATTCTAGGGCTAACGTAGCTTATGTGATAGTCTAGTTATACATGCATTATATAACCTGTAATAGTGTGATATCTCCTGACAGTTTTAAATCGTGTTTTATATAGTAAATGTATCCCAATCGAGCTGTAGCTGATGATGTTGAAAGTAATGCGCTAGCCTCCATTCACGGAGTAGCACAGTCTGAGTCGAGACTCGTATCGGGTAGTCAAGGAGGAGAGGCCAAGGAAACCTTCTTCCAAATGATGAACGAGTTGTTCACAAAGTTTGTTCGAACAAATTCGGCTGCTCAACAACCTCCACCCCAACCTATTTTCAAACGGTCCCCCTAGCTCTTCAAGGTTCGAAACCTTTATGATTGAGTAAGCCGCCTGTTGATAAAATCCAAAAATATGGGGCTGAGTAGTTTAGAGCTACCATTGATGATAATCCTAAGAGAGCAGAGTTTTGGCTTGAGAATACGATCAGAGTATTTGATGAATTATCTTCCAAACTAGCTGAATGTGTAAAATGTGCCGTATCACTTCTGAGAGACAATACGTATCAATGGTAGAATACTTTGACATCGGTAGTGCCAAAAGAATGGGTCACGTGGGAATTCTTTCAGGTTGAGTTAAAAAAGAAATACATTAGTCAGAGGTTTATCGATCAAAAGCGAAAAGAGTTTCTAGAGTTGAAACAGGGCTGAATGTCTGTAACTGAGTACGAGAGAGAGTTTGTGAGACTCAGTAAGTATGCTCGAGAATGTGTTTCCACAGAGGCAATTATGTGTAAAAGATTCGAAGACAGGCTAAATGAAGATATCAGATTGCTAGTAGGGATTTTGGAGTTGAAAGAATTTGTGGTGCTAGTAGACAGAGCTTGCAAAGTCGAAGAACTGGGTAAAGAAAAGAGAAAAGCTGATTTGAAAGATAGAGATTCGAGAAAGAGATCAATGAATAAACCTTATCAATGCTCGTCAAAGAAATCACGAGATTCATATAATCATTCAACAGCTTCAACGGGGTATTCAAATAGAGATCATGGAAAGCAATACATGAGTCCTAAAGCTTAGACTACTTCAGTATCGAGTGTTGGTAGTGTAACATCCAGGTTTAGGGCCTAGTCGAAATAGTGGTGCGAGACCACAAATCTGAGGTCTATGTATGATTTTTTGAGATTTATGCTATGTTTTCATGTTAGTGTGAAAGTTTCATTAAGTAATTTTGTGAAATTTCGGTTGAATTGTCCAAAAGGACTAAATTGCAAAAGTTGCAAAATGTGAGATTCTAGAAGCTATTTGTGTGAAATGGCTTTAGAATATATATTAGAGGTCCTGAAATAGCAATTTACCGAAATTTTAATTTTTGGACAAATTTGGGCATGGATGAGTTAAAATAGGAAGTTTATCAAAAAGGGCATTTTAGTCATTTGGCAATTAAATAAAATGGGAGAAAAGATGACAAAATTCATTCATCTTCTTCTCCAAGGCTGCCGAAATTTTCAAGAGCCATTGTTAGGGTTCTTCAAATTTTTCAAGCTTGCTAGTAAGTGCATCCAAGCCCCGTTTTTGATATTCTTCGTATTTTTGAAGTCCCAGTTGTATGAATAAGCTATTTTTAGCTATTTGATGAGCTATATTGAATGTTCAAAAATTTGGCCATGTATGACATGCATGTATGTTGATGTTTTATGGAAGATTATGAAAGCTTGATGTAGTAGAAACATCTTTTGTTAAGTGATTTTCCATGAAAATGCATGTAGGGACTAGTTTGTGAAAGTTTTAAGTTTAGTCATACATGTGTGATTTAGTGCGAATTAGTGAATGCTTTAGTTGAGTAAGTGATGCGGCTAAGCATGAACGGCTAGAAAGTTGAATAAAAATCACTTTGTGAGCCATGGGGCAAAAGTGTAATTATGAGAAAGATTAGGGGCAAAAAGGTAATTTTGCCAAAGTATGAGATAAGTGTCAATTTAGTCAATGTGTGTATTGAATAAGTTGATTTATTCATTATAGATCAAAAAAGACGAAGCCCGGATCTAAACCGAGGCAAGAGCAAGGTGGTGGACTAAATTGCATATTTCTATGCTTTTGAGTATCGAGGTAAGTCTATGCTTAAACAATGCATTCATAGTTACAATTTCTGAATGCTAGCTAGTACGTAGCATGATTGAGAATGATTGAGAACCTATGTGGGATGAATGTGGTAGAATTTGTGAATGGATGTATGGTTAAGTAAGTAGATATGTAAATGTATAGTGAGAATGCTAAATGGTGGGCTAAGTGCGATACCATCTTAATGCATATTGACGATAAGCTGGCTATGTGCGATGCTATCGTTAGGTATATCGTCTAGTGGGCTATGTGTGAAACCACTATGAATACCTTTGGGTAGGCTAAGTGCGATACTACCTTATTAATTTATTGTGGTGGGCTAAGTGCGAAACCACCAAGAAATTAGCTGTGTGGATTAGCTACGTGGTTATATTATTGAGTTAATTAGCTGTATGGATGAATTATTGAGAAATGATGTTGTGTTGTATATTGTGTAAATGTGATATTGAATGCAGGGGTGCATTTCAATGGTTATGAGTATGTGACTCATGATGTGTTGGAAATGTGGTAAGGGATAGAAAGAGTAAGCATTGTTGTACATTATATGTTAGTATGATGCTAATTGTTGTTTAGCTTATACTATGATGCTTAATTGTTTATGTGTAAACTTACTAAGCTCAAAGCTTACTCCCTTTCTTTTCCCTTGTCTTATAGAGTAAAAGTGTTGAATTGAGATATGAGGATCAATTGGAAGATCATCCACATTATCAGCATACTCTGGTACATGAGACTCAATGTTATGTATATGGCATGTATAGAGGCTAGACAAGTTAGTGAATTTTGTTGTAAATGGCTAAGATGTGTTGGCCTTTAGATGTATAGTCTATTTTGTATAATGCCATAGTAGTTGGCTACCTTATTTTATGAAAAGATTATAGTTATCTATGTGAGATTGAACTTCAATTTGAGTTGATTATGGATGTGTTGAATGATGCATATTGTGTGTGCTAAAGGGGTGAAAGGAACTTAGCACATAGTTTTCTTTTTGTCCATATGGATAGACACACGGGCGTGTGTCTAAACCATGTGTGACAAACGGGCGTGTGTCTAGACCATGTGTGACACACAGTCAGTCCACGGGCGTGTGACTTGGCCATGTGTCCCCTACATGTTAACATTTTAAGTCAGAATAGACCACGGACTAGCCACACGGGCGTGTGCATATGCCGTGTGAGTTTAGTCAGTGTTGGCCACGGGCTAGCCACACGGGCGTGTGACTAGGCTTTAAGGCTGTGTGTATGTAGTCAGTATTAACCACGGTTGTGGAGCATGGGCGTGTGGGTCTATGCACGGGCGTGTTAACCCTATACAAAAGAGAAATTTTTTTTAAGATTGGAAAAAGTTCCGATATAATCTCGAGAGCCCTCGTGTGTATGAGTGAGGCCTCGTAAGTCGAAATTAAGGTTGTTGAGGTGACTTAAGAGAGCAGTCACGATGAGCATAAGTGGCAATCAATTGGTTTTATTACGGTAACACCTCGGGCTCGGTTCTGGCATAGAACTCGGGTAAGGGGTGTTACAGGTAGTGTGAGAATCAATAAACTCGAATGTCAACAGTGTGGACGGTGACATTTTGGAGACTATTGGATGAATAATAAAGCTTGTTTCAAATGTGTCTCACAAGATCACTTTATTCGGGTAACACAAATGCTAGAGGGAGACCACCTAGAAATATGGGAAATGTGACTAGTAGCAAAGGAACGACAAAGGACTCTGCTGTGAGATCTGAGGCTGGAGCACCAGCTAAAGCTTACGCTATTCGCGCTCGCAAAGATGTGTCATCCCTAGATGTTATCACCAGTACATTTTCTCTTTATGACTCTAATGTGATTGCTTTGATTGTCCCTAGATCGATTCATTCATATGTTTGTGAGAATTTAGTGTTTAGTAAGAGTTTACCTGTTGAGTTTATAGAGTTTTTGATTAAAGTATCGAACCCCTTAGGCAAGTATGTCCTAGTTGATAAAGTTTGCAAGGATTGTCTTTTGATGATTCGGGATTATTATTTTTCAGTAAATTTGATGCTATTATCGTTTGATGAATTCGATGTTGTAACGCCCCGAATTTGGGCCTAGAAGAATTGGGCCTATTGCGTTTTGGGTCTCAAAATATTTCTAAGTGAGCAAGAAAATGACATGACGACTTTGAAGGTTTAATGAATTTAGAGTGTCTAGGTGTGTTGGAGAAGCTCTGGGTTCGGGTTTTGTGGTGGAAGATTCTTAATTTAATTAATTAAAGAATCAGGGTTTTAAGTAGTGGACTTTTAAATAAAAATAAGTGAAAAATGGCACAAAGAAGCCTATGGTGAAGTGGCTAAGTGACGCCACTAAGGTGTAGAGAGGTGGCGACATATGCATGCAGAAAGGTCTGAGGTTCGAGTGCTAGCTTAGCTTTATTTTGGAGTTTAATTTTAGGCTTCTAGAAGGTTGGAAGTGGCGTGTAGAGGGACTCTAAGGAGGATTGATCAGTAGAGAGAATTTAGGAGAAGGATAAGGGAGATATCATGGAGAAAAATTAGGAGATGAACAGTGGATGAAGTGGTGCCGAATTGGACTTTAGGGGTGGCTAAGTTTTGGCTATAGGCTATATAAATGTGTGTGTGTGTCGAATCTGGGGTCCTAGGTAATGCCGAATTTTCCATTCTTTTTCTTTTCCTTACCGAAACCTTATTTTTCGACAACTAAAAATACCTTGCCTTGTTGCCAAAATCTTTTATAGCCGAATCCTTTTTTGCCTAATTCTCTCACAGCCAAACTCTTTTATTGCTGAAGTATCATCATCTTCTCTTGCCGAAATCCCTATTAGTGCCGAATCTTTGTTGTTTTCCTCTATCACAAATCGATTGTTATCTACTATCAGTCAAGGTTAAAAGCCGAATCTCGTTCAGTAGCTATCTAGGCCGCTGGATCAAAAGTGGATTCGGTAAGTATTCAGTTAACCACTTAGTGTGTTTTGTTAAAAGCCAAAGGGCTATCTAACTTCTCATTGTCGTTAATCTTGTATTAACAAGGGTAAGGTTCAGAGATCGCAAGCATGGTAATGATCATTAGCAAAGTGTAAGTGTAACACCCCAAACCCAGCCTAGAAGTTAGGCCCGAATCCGGGAATGTCACATCAAAGGCATAATTCAAACGATTTTGCTAATTAAAAATTTAAGGCCCAAAAGCCCAAAATCCTTGTTAAGTAATGAAAAAAACCCATTTTATAATTTTAAGTACTTCGAAAACCAAGTTTAAACGTAAGAAATTTATTTAGGTTTAATACTTAAGTAAATAGTTGAAACAACAAAACCCAAAATCTAAAGTCAAATCGGAGTACAAGGCCTTATTACATCCAACGAAAATACGTAATTAAAACTATGTCTTTTGAAATAATTAAATAAAAGTTTAAACATCTTGTAGTGTGGCCATCCCCGATTCCTCTCCCACGTTGAGCCATTTACTGAGGATCACCTGAAACATTAAATAAAGGGTGTGAGTTTCGAGACTCAGTGTGTACAACCCTTGGCATTCAATTCAAAATACAATTATCACATTGGCCTGAGCCCTGTCAAAATCGGTGGTCTTGGGCCTTGGCCCACAATGACCTCATATCATATCATATCATAACAAATCAAATGCAAAACAAGGTAATGTAAAACCCTCCCCAAAAATCCATCCGCTACACACTATTTCCCTTCCAACCCTACACATTTGTAGGGATTTCTAAATCGACCCACCCATCCTCTACACACCAAAGGTAGCACTCACAGTGGCACTACTCAACGTTGCAGCAAAGCTGCTAATCATATAATGGGCTTAAAGCCACCGGTGGATCCATGGTCGTCAAGCGACTATGCGATCCTCAAATCTTCCTCCGTACCATAATTCTCACCCGTATGCATCCTAAGAAGAATATCATATGAATGCAACATGCACATGAGTAACATCCACAAAACTCATACTCATCACAAAGGGGTATTTTCGTCATTTCACAACCCAAGGGTATTTCCGTAAAGCTACTCTACATGAGTATTTAGGTAATTTTGCAAAATAGAGGTACTTTGGAATTTTGTAAATCAGGGATGTTTTGGTAATTCTGCAAACCAAGGGTATTCTGGTAATTTCACAATTTGTGGCTATTTTAGTGATTTTGCAAATCTAAGGATGTTTTGGTAATTTTGAAACTAAGGGTATTTTGGTTATTTTCAAATCAGGGATATTTTAGTAATTTTACAAATATAGGGGTATTTGGTCCCTCTGGGTTTTAGTTATGAACTTTGGCCCATTAACAAGTCCTTGCTGCTAAAGTGAACTGATACTATGCATCAGGTAGGATTCCAGAGAAGAGTAAGTGGGCCTCTAGGGCCGCTTAAGTACCAAGCTCTCCCTAGATCCAATCCTAGACATGCATAAGCCCATTACCACACTCTAACCTAGACTTGTCCACGGACATGTTTAATTATTAGAAAGTCTTATGCGGTTAAAGAGTTGTTCAGTACTAAACCTAAAGTCCATAAAACCCTAGCATACTAGTCTACGTCCCCATAAAGCCTATCAACCCATTTCACATTCATATAACGCATAATGGCCACATCACATTCTTATGGCCCACTAGGCCCAAATCTTAGTCATATGACCCATTAGGCCCAAAATAAATCCAGATCATGTAACATGCATGCTTAACCCAATTCATATAATCAAATTAATCCATTTCATCAAACTTAGCCTTAGGGCTTACCGGGCCCATTTAGCTAATTTCGATTTTTTGACTTTTCGGCGTTGTCGATATCGTGTGTGTAGTGTTTGTACACAACTGGTAACCACGCGTGCTGCAAACCCCTTAATCACCAACCTACAATCGACATCACTTAACGATTAATCATGGCTTAATACACACTTTATCAGAAACCGAAACCTTACCGTAACCTTACCGTGTGCTACACATTCTAGCAGCCCTTCCTTTGCTACTATTTGTGATTATCCTCTAAACCTACACCCAAACATATACTGTCAAAATCAAGTGACCCATATTCCTCATAAGTCACCCCTATAAGCCATATTACATTCGGCCAATTACTAAACCACCACCGAGACGAGTGCACTTACCTCTTGCTAACGATCCTTACCTATCACATTTGGGATCTTTGAATCTTACCCTTGTTAATAGAAAGTTAACGACAAGGAGAGGTTAGATAGCCCTTTAGCTTTTAACAAAACTCACTAAGAAAATTGACTAAATACTTACCGAAAACCCTCCTTTAATCTTGCGGCCTAGATAGCTACCGACAAGATTCGGCTTTTAAACTTGACCAAAAGTGGGTAACAATCGATTGTGATGAAAGAGAAATAACTAAGAATCTGCACAAGTAGGGCTATAGGAATTTTCGGCAAAAAGAATGATGGGTTCTTTTTTCGGCAAATGGAAGAATTCGGCTGAGTGGGAGAAAAACAAAATTTGCAAGAACCTCTCAAAGGGATTCAACACCCTCCTTTTATAGCCAACAGCAAAAACTCCCTTCCTTCAGAGTCCCATTCGGCACCATCACATCCACACTCCTCATCTCCTAACTTTTCTCTCAGATAATCCCTCCATCTCATCTGAATTTTCCTCCTCTATCAGCTCACCAGACCAAGTCAAACACTCCAACAAAAAAGTTCCATTTCAACCCAACTCTGGCCGTCCACTATGCAAAATAAACACTCCCAAAATGCCTTACCACTACTCGAACATTGGTGTAACACCCCAAACCCGATCAACACACCACGATCGAATCTGGCATGTTACAGAGTGAAAACGTTTTGAAGAAAACAAGTTACCGGTTTATTTTATTGAAAACTCCTTAATTGCTTTTCGTTGGAGAAATCATGTGTAGGTATAATGAAAATGTTATGTTATCTGTAAAAACCCGAAAATCTCTTTTTGGTAAACTCATTTGTCACTCTTCACTTTAGAAAACATTCAAGTCTATTAAAAACCTGAGTGAATTGTATATAGTTAATTTTAAAACCGTTTGTATTTGAGCTTGGAAAAACTTAGGTTTGAAAATCATTTTAAGTTAACTTTGTATCATCTTGTGAATTATACTCGATGGTAATGTTTAGAAAACTCATTGCGTAGCTTAGTTTAGAAAACCTCAATTTTCAGGTTATTAACATGTCAAGTAGTCCACTTAGCCATATTTGAAAACTTAAAGCAGATAAAATTGAAAACCCAAAATAAAAACTAGTAATGGCCTTATTACAAACCCAAATAAAACCAAAATTTAAAATAAAAAGTACCCAAGTCGAAAGCCCATGAAAGACCGAAAGCAAATGTCACATGGCCACCTCGAGTCCACCTGGCTCATTATCCGTGATCTACGAGTCACCAAAAAAAGATTAGGGAAGAGGTGAGTCACCAAAACTCAGTGCATAATCCCCTTCCCTATTATCGCAACATGCTTACACAAATCATAATCAAGCAAACATATCATGCACCCAAACCTAGCCATCCACAACTCCGTTTTCTACCCCATGTGGTACCAAACCACTGGTGGTGCCAAACCACTGGTGACCCAATGTCACTGATATCAATAATAATGTGGTACCAAACCACTGGTGACCCAAAGTCAAGAATAATCCATATGTGGGGCCAACCCACGTTGTGATACCAAATCACTGGCGACAATCCCGTTTTATCAAATATGGGGCCAACCCACTGTGGTGCTAAGCCACTGGGACGAGTCACTATGAGGTGCCAAACCTCTGGTGACCCAAAGTCACGAATATTAACTATGGTACCAAACCACTGGTGGTGCCAAACCACTGGTGACCCAAAGTCACAGATATCAATCTTCCCCTTCTCTCATATCACCCATAATAATGCATTGCATATACATATCATGCCATCATGCTTAATCATTAAACATATAGTGAAACATAGCATATGCGATTTCATCAGAATCAGTTATCTTAAACTCAACAAACGAACTTACCTGAAATCCTTTCTCATACCCCTAAGGGTACCATATCGAAATCTACACAGTTTCAGCTTTTAACATAGTTTAGGTTATTAACAAGTTTACATAGATTATGAAGTGTGTAAGGTACACATCTGGTTACTAACGCGATTACCGAATCCCGTAGATCAAGATCTAACGAACTAGATCCCCTTTTTCCTACATTCGGCCAACACTAAGATCATTAGCAAAAGCCATTCGGTCAAACCCATAAATCCCGAAGAGTTAACGCAGGAACTAACCATAATCCTTACCTTCCTTCTTTCGTACTTTAGAGAAATCCCGAAACACTCGATGACAAGCCTTCCCTACAATCGGCCAAGATTTTTAAACAACATAATGTAATAGCCTTCGGCTTTTCAAAAGAATGATTGGAAGATTAGACCTACATGAATCCTTACCACTGAATTAATGAAACCGATTGACAGAGAGAGTAGATGACCACGATCCACTTGTTTCAAAATCCCAAAGAACCTAGGAGAACTGATTCCAAAGATGAATGAGAACCAAGACAAATGCCAAAATTCAGCTTTTGTTCTATGTAAGTCGATAGAGAAAAGAAGAAGAAAATAATAGAGATTCGGCCTAGAACACTTACCCACACCAAAACCGATTAGAGCAGAAGACCAAAGGGATCTACCCTTGATTGATATTCGGCCAGAGCGTTGAAATAAGAAGAGGAGAGTAAAGGGAGATTTCGGCAATGAGAGGAAGAGAAAAAGGTTTCGGCACAAGAGAGGATGAAGAGAAAAGAAAGTTGTGGATTTGAGAAGAAGAGATGTTGATACGGTTTTGAACAAATACGAGAGAAATGAGAGGATGAAGTGAAAGGGATTCGGCCTTGGAGAGGTTCGGCCAAAGGGGTTTCGGTTCAAAGAAGAAAAAGAAAGAGCTCAAATGGTTCCAAGAAGATTCGGTTTGCCTAAAAAGAGAAATCGATAGAGGCCTAAAAAGTTTCAGTTTTCGCCTCAAACAGGTGCATTAAGGAGAAGATCGACAAAGCTAAGAGAGGTTTCAGCTTTAGCTTACAACCGATTGCACGATGGCCTAGACTAGCCGAAAATGTCCTCCTAAGTTGTCTATGGAGGGACGGCACACCTAGCATGCTTCCCAACCGAACACCCCTCCTCCACAATTCAAATTTCGGCAAACTCTTCAGACTTCTCCTGGCCAACCATTCAAATGAGTTTGAATTATTCAAACTCCTAAATTCTCTCTTCTCCATCTGTTTAAATTTGTTGACTTGTTCAACAGTTATCCATCAGTGTTTGAGCTGAGCACAACTCTCCCCTCTCTAGCGTCAAAAAGAATTAGCAGCAAGGGATTTCTGCAGCTCGAACCCAAGCTTTCCTTCCCTGCATGTGGCGTCACTTCTCAAGGCCCTAAGTGGTGCCTCCTTGCCACTTTACCAAGGCTATTCTTATGCTAAAGTTTACCACAGAATATTCTTTACCCCTAGCTCCTTCAGCTCCCCTTAACCAAAGCTTAAAAAATAAAAATTTTCCTACAGCTCGGGCCTACCCTAGGCTGATCCTTATACCCTAAAACACCTCAATTAATATCACAACCAAGCCATGCACATGCAAACAGTTCAAACGTGGATGTTACAGTTCTACCCCCTTAAAAATAATTTCGGCCTCGAAATTACCTGGTCAAAAGAGTTGAGGGTATTGCTGCTTCATCACATCCTGTGATTCCCACGTAGCTTCTTCCACGCCATGAGTTCACCATAATACCTTCACTAATGGAACTGACTTCTTGCGCAAAACTTTCACATCCTGATCTAGAGTATGCATTGGTTCCTATTCCAAGGTCAAATCTGGGCTTACCTCAATTTCCTCCACCGATACAACATGCGATGGATCTGAACGGTAGCACCTAAGCATAGAGACGTGGAACACATCATGTATCTGACTCAGTTCCGCTGGCAACTCGAGCTAATAAGCTATTGGTCCCACTCGTCTCAAAACTTTATACGGCCCAATAAACCTTGGACTTAGCTTGCCTTTCCTTCCAAATCTCAGCACTTTTTTCCACGGCGAGACCTTCAAGAAAACCTTGTCACCCACTGCGAACTCTATATCTCTCCGCTTAAGATCGGCATATGACTTTTGCCTGTCCGAAGCTTCCTTCAAACGAGCCTAAATCAACTTGACCTTATCCTCAGTTTCGGTAACCAACTCTGGACCCAACATCTGACACTCACCTAACTCTGTCCAGCATGTAGGTGTACGACACTTCCTACCATACAACGCCTCATATGGTGCCATCTTAATGCTCGCCTGGTAACTATTGTTGTATGCAAACTCAGCTAACGGTAGAAATTCTTCCCAGTTGCCTCTGAAGTCCAAAACACAAACCCCCTCAAAGATATCTTATGTGATTTGTATAACTCCTTTCGATCATCTTCGTCGACTATGGATGAAATGCCGTACTAAAATCCAACCGCGTTCCCAATGCCTGATGTAATGCTTTTGTAACCTCGACGTAAACGGGATCCCTATCCGAGATGATCGATCATCGCACACCGTGCAACCTCACTATCTCTCGCCACATACAGCTTGGCTAACTTTTGAAGCGAGTAATCAACCCTTACTGGTAAAAATGAGCTGACTTAGTCAAACGGTCCACAATCACCCAGACTTAGTCCTTCTTACTAGGCGTAAGGGGTAGTCCACTGACAAAGTCCAAAGTGATCCTTTCCCACTTCCATTGTGGAATCTTCACCGTTGAAAGTAAACTCGACGGCAAATCGATGTTCAAGATTGACTGGCGACACGCCGCCGATCTATCTACCACAAACTCGCCATTTTCGCTTGATCCCCGCCACCAAAACTATTCTCACAAATCCCGGTACATCTTGCTACCTCTAGGATGCATAGCATATGGGCTGCTATGTGCGTCCTGAAGAATCTTCTACCTTAACGCGACGTCTTTCGGCATACAAGCTCTCCCTTGAAAACATAATACTCCATCACTGATCAGGCTGTAACCTTCCAATCCACCATTCTGAACTTGTAACCTCCGAGCATTCAAACCCTCATCCACTAACTATTTTTCTTTAATCTGCTCTACCCAAGTCGGCTTAACCTGCAATTCTGCCAAAAGACTCCCGTCGTTATACAAGCTAAGATGAGCAAACATTGCTCTCAGGTCCGATACTACCTTACGACTCAACGCGTCTACTACCACGTTAGCCTTGCCCGGATGATACTCAATTGAACAGTCATAGTCCTTCAATAGCTCAATCCATCTCCGCTGTCTTAAGTTTAAGTCTTTTTGAATCAGAAGATACTTCAGACTCTTGTGATCTGTGTAGACTATCGACTTCTCTCCATACAAGTAATGTCTCCATATTTTCAGGGCGAAAACTACTGTAGCCAATTCCAAGTCATGTGTCGGATAATTACCCTCATGAGGTCTCAACTGTCGAGACGCATATGCCACTACCTTCCCTTCCTGCATCAGCACACATCCCAAGCCAGTATGCGATGCATCACAATATACCGTGAACTCCTTTCTTGCCTCCGGCTGAATCAAAACCGGAGCTTCAGTTAGAATCTTTTTCAACTTGTCAAAACTTTCTTGCTGTTTTTCCAACCACACAAACGGGACTCTTTTCCTCAGTAATTTGGTCAATGGTGCTGCGATCAGAGAAAATCCCTCTACAAATCTTCGGTAATACCCTGTCAGACCTAGAAAACTCTGAACCTCCGCCACTGACTTAGGCGGCTTCCAGTCCAATACTGCCTCAATCTTGCAAGGATCCACCCTAATCCCTTCAGCTGACACCACGTGACCCAAGAAAGTCACCTCCCTAAGCCAGAATTCGCACTTACTAAACTTGGTAAATAACTGCTTCTCCCGCAGAATCTGCAAAACTACCCGCAAATGCGCATCATGATCCTCCTCAGATCTTGAGTACACCAATATGTCGTTTATAAACACCATAACAAACTGATTCAAATACTACTGGAACACCCGGTTCATCATGTCCATGAATGCTGTCGGTGCGTTAGTCAACCTAAACGGCATTACCAGAAACTCATAGTGCCCATACCGAGTGTAAAATGCCGCCTTGTGGATATCAGCCTCTTTCACCTTTAGCTGATGATACCCTGAACTTAAATCAATCTTCGAGAAAACTGATGCCCCATTAAGCTGATTAGACAAGTCATCTATCCTCGGCAACGGATACTTGTTCTTGATCGTCAGCTTATTCAACTGGCGGTAGTCTATACACATCCGCATTGTACCATCCTTCTTCTTAACAAAGAGTACTGGCGCTCCCCAAGGCGAAACACTTGGCTGGATAAAACCCCTGTCTAACAACTTCTGATTCTGAGCCTTCAGCTCTACCAATTCCTTCGGCGCCATCCTATACGAGGTGATAGACACTAGCATAGTTCCGGGTAACAGATCTATACCAAATTCAACTTCCCTTTCCGGAGGTAGACCCAGAAGTTCTTCTGGAAAAATGTCGACAAATTCCTTCACTGTTCGAACATCCTCTACAGCTGACTCCTTAGCCTCCAAAGCACACACAAGAACCATAAACGCCTCACAACCCTTCCTGACCATCTTTTCAGTTTTCAAAGCAGACACCACGTTAGATAGATAATCTCTTCTATTACCTATCATCACCACTTCTTCACCCTCAACCATTTTTAGAACCATCCGCTTAGCCGCGCAGTCCAAACTCGCTTGGTACTTCACCAGCCAGTCCATCCCAAGAATCAGATCGAACTCCCCAAATGGCAGTTCCATCAGATCAGCCACAAACACTACCCCTTGGGGTTCTAGGGGTGCATCCCTATACAGCTTATTTACTTCTACAGAGTGACCTAGAGGGCTAATTACTGTCATCTCCTTAGAAGTAATCTCAAAGTCTAGGTTCATGGTTTCGACTATGCTACTAGCAACTTACGAATGCGTCGAACCCACATCAATCAAAGCAGTATATGGTAATCCAAAAATTAAGAACGTACCGGTTATGATGTCCGGTGCGTCGCCCTCCTCTCGACGCCTCGCTATATAGACCAATCCAGGCTGTCTCGCCTCAGTGTTGCCTGCACCTCTGCCCGGTGCTCCACGGCCCCGACCAGAACCATTACCTCCTCTACCAGAACCACGACCCCTCTGCGGTTGCGGTCCCTCATTCTGGCCCGAATCGAGCGTACACCACCGATCGAATCTGGCTAACTTTCGTGGATAATCCCTCACACGATGATCCAACGAGCCACATTTAAAGCATCCTTTTCCACCAGTCCAACATTCTCCCCAATGATATTTTCCACACCGAGTACACTGCGCTGGTCCCTGATTAGCAGCAACAGGCTTTCCAGATTGATTTGGCCCACCATGCCTAGTCCTTTTTTGAGAATTACCGGACGACCCAGATGATCCAAAACCTCTCTTATGTCTATTCCTATCCAGATTCTGTCTCACAGACTCTTTTACCCCTTCGGCCATCTTAGCATTTTCTACCAGCATAGCAAACTCCCGCTCCTACTGTGGAGCAATCAGCAATCTCAGCTCGTCTCTCAGTCCGTCCTCAAACCGGACACATCGCTCATGCTCCGTAGCCACGATACCTCGAGCATACCGGCTCAACCTTAAAAATTTCGCCTCATACTCCGATACGGACCTACTCCCCTGAACCAGTCTCAGAAACGCCTTTCGCTGCGCATCAATGTAGCTAGACCCAATATATTTCTTCTGATAAGCTGCCTTAAAATAGTCCGACGTGAGATCATCCGCTACAGCACCATCCCGAACCGTGAGCCACCACTGGTATGACTCATCCCGGAGGAGCGACACTATCCCTTTCAGTTTCTCCTCAGCAGTCAGATCTAAATCGTCCATGATTCATTCCGTCGCCTCCAACCAATACCCAGTCGTATTGGGCGACACACTAGAAACACCTCGGAATACCTCAGCTCTATTGGCTCGGAGTCGCTCAGATACAAATTTTTGAGCTCCCGCACCTCCACCTGCTCCAGCCACTCTCTCAAGAACTCGCAGCATCGCCTGCGACACTGCGTCATCCCCCGTCTGATCCTGAAACTCAACACCTGCAGCTGGTGGTGGTGGTGGCATCTCATTTTCCGACCCCCACTGGACTCCCATCGTTCGCACACGATCATCCTACCCCGACCACATCCGCGCGTATTACGACCACGACCTTGAGTGCTCATGTCTAATGTCTCGACTTATCTAATTTAAAAGTTTTATGCGTCAGTCATTGTTCCACTATTATTAAAACACAGTCTTATGAATAGTTCTTATTAAAAAGTTTTGTTTTCGCGAGTTCACAAGTCCTATCGGTTCCAGTCTCTAGGGTAGTCCACTATCACTAGTCGTCCATAACATATATCATCATAATTATATGCAAATATCAGTTAGGGGTACTTACCTGGGTGGATTGGTGCCGGAGACACGGTGCCATGCGTTCCAACCATGTATTTCTCAACAAAAACTTTTTGAAACCTTACTTAAAGTATTTTGGGCCTCGGGCCCATAGCCGAGCTTGTGAACTTGGCTCTGATACCATAATTGTAACACCCCAAACCCGGTCAACACACCACGACTGAATCTGGCATGTTACGGAGTGAAAACATTTTGAAGAAAACAAGTTACCGGTTTATTTTATTGAAAACTCCTTAATTGCTTTTCGTTATAGAAATCCGGTGTAGGTATAATGAAAACGTTATGTTATCTTTAAAAACCCGGAAATCTCTTTTTGGTAAACTTGTTTGTCACTCTTAACTTTAGAAAACATTCAAGTCTGTTAAAAACCTGAGTGAATTGTATATAGTCTGTTAAAAAGTCTGTTAAAAGTCTGTTCAAGTCTGTATTTGAGCTTGGAAAAACTTAGATTTGAAAATCATTTTAAGTTAACTTTGTATCATCTTGTGAATTATACCCGATGGTAATGTTTAGAAAACTCATTACGTAGCTTAGTTTAGGAAACCTTGATTTTCAGGTTATTAACATGTCAAGTAGTCCACTTAGCCATATTTGAAAACTTAAAGCAGATAAAAATAAAAACCCAAAGTAAAAACTAGTAATGGCCTTATTACAAACCCAAATAAAACCGAAATTTAAAATAAAAAGTACCCAAGACGAAAGTCCATGTAAGACCGAAGGAAAATGTCACATGGCCACCTCGAGTCCACCCGGCTCATCATCCGCGATCTACGAGTCACCTGAAAAAGATTAGGGAAGAGGTGAGTCACCAAGACTCAGTGCATAATCCCCCTCCCGATTATCGCAACATGCTTACACAAATCATAATCAAGCAAACATATCATGCACCCAAACCTAGCCATCCACAACTCTGTTTTCTACCCCATGTGGTACCAAACCACTAGTGGTGCCAAACCACTAGTGACCCAAAGTCACTGATATCAATAATAATGTGGTACCAAACCACTGGTGACCCAAAGTCACGAATAATCCATATGTGGGGCCAACCCACGTTGTGATACCAAATCACTGGCGACAATCCCGTTTTATCAAATGTGGGGCCAACCCACTGTGGTGCTAAGCCACTGGGACGAGTCGCTATGAGGTGCCAAACCTCTGGTGACCCAAAGTCACGAATATTAACTGTGGTACCAAACCACTGGTGGTGCCAAACCACTGGTGACCAAAAGTCACAGATATCAATCTTCCCGCTCCTCTCATATCACCCATAATAATGCATTGCATATACATATCATGCCATCATGCTTAATCATTAAACATATAGTGAAACATAGCATATGCGATTTCATCAGAATCTGTTATCTTAAACTCAACAAATGGAGTTAGCCGAAATCCTTGCTCATACCCCTAAGGGTACCATATCGAAATCTACACAGTTTTGGCTTTTAACATAGTTTAGGTTATTAACAAGTTTACATAGATTATGAAGTGTGTAAGGTACACACCTGGTTACTAACGCGATTACTGGATCCCGTAGATCAAGATCAAACGCATTAGATCCCCCTTTTCCTATATTCGGCCAACACTAAGATCATTAGCAAAAGCCATTCGGTCAAACCCATAAATCCCGAAAAGTTAACGCAGAAACTAACCATAATCCTCACCTTCCTTCTTTCGTACTTTAGACAAATCCTGAAACACTCGACGACAAGCCTTCCCTACAATCGGCCAAGATTTTTAAACAACATAATGAAATAGCCTTCGGCTTTTCAAAAGAATGATAGGAAGATTAGATCGACATGAACCCTTACCACTGACTTAATGAAACCGATTGACAGAGAGAGTAGATGACCACGATCCACTTGTTTCAAAATCCCAAAGAACCTAGGAGAACCGATTCCAAAGACGAATGAGAACCAAGACAAATGCTGAAATTCAGCTTTTGTTCTATGTAAGTCGACAGAGAAAAGAAGAAGAAAATAATAGAGATTTGGCCTAGAACACTTACCCACTCCAAAACCGATTAGAGCAGAAGACTAAAGGGATCTACCCTTGATTGAAATTCGGCCAGAGCGTTGAAATAAGAAGAGGAGAGTAAAGGGAGATTTCGGCAATGAGAGGAAGAGAAAAAGGTTTCGGCACAAGAGAGGATGAAGAGAAAAAAAAGTTGTCGATTTAAGAAGAAGAGATGTTGATACGGTTTTGAACAAATATGAAAGAAAGGAGAGGATGAAGTGAAAGAGATTCGGCCTTGGAGAGGTTCGGCCAAAGGGGTTTCGGTTCAAAGAAGCAAAAGAGAGAGCTCAAATGGTTCCAAGAAGATTCAGTTTGCCTAAAAGAGAAATCGATAGAGGCCTAAAAACTTTCGGCTTTCACCTCAAACAGGTGCATTAAGGAGAAGATCGACAAAGCTAAGGGAGGTTTCAACTTTAGCTCACAACCGATTGCACTATGGACTAGACTAGCCGAAAATGTCCTCCTAAGTTGTCTATGGAGGGATGGTACACCTAGCAAGCTCCCTAACCGAACACTCCTCCTCCACAATTCAAATTTTGGAAAACTCTTCAGACTTCTCCTGGCCAACCATTCAAATGAGTTTGAATTATTCAAACTCCTAAATTCTCTCTTCTCTATTCGTTTAAATTTGTTGACTTGTTCAACAGTTATACATCAGTGTTTGAGCTGAGCACAACTTTCCCCTCTCTGGCGTCAAAAAGAATTAGCCGCAAGGGATTTCTGCAGCTCGAACCCAAGCTTTCCTTCCCTGCATGTGGCGTCACTTCTCAAGGCCCTAAGTGGCGCCTCCTTGCCACTTTACCAAGGCTATTCTTGTGCTAAAGTTTACCATAGAATATTCTTAACCCCTAGCTCCTTCAGCTCCCCTTAACCAAAGCTTAAAAATTAAAAATTTTCCTATAGCTCGGGACTACCCTAGGCTTATCCCTATACCCTAAAACACCTCAATTAATATCACAACCAAGCCATACACATGCAAACAGTTCAAACATAATAGCCCCTATTTAAGGATGTTACAATTGGACCTCTTCACGTTACATTGTAGCTCCCTTAGTGACGCTACCTTGCCACTAGACCACAAGCCCATTTGTGTCTTATTTTCCCCTTAATCTGCTTAAGAGGCCTAATGCCTGACTAGGATCCACTTAAGCAAGAAAATAAAATTTTCCCTATGGTCATCCCTACCTCTAAGACTTCAAATAATCCCGATAATACCTTAAAAATTAATATTCTAAGTGCTACTCATACATACCAACCTCAGTGCACAAAAATTTAATGTTTTGGGATTTTTGGGGCGTTACAACCGAATAGGCCCAAATCTACTAGGCCCAAATTTGGGGCGTTACAGTAAGTGTACTCAACTCGATTGTGGTTTAAGTAAATGGCCGAATGTGAGTATGATTTATAGGGGTGACTTGTGTGGATTATGAGTCACTCGAAGTTTGATGGTGTATGTGTGAGTGCCAATCTAGGGGATACTCGTGATTAGTATAGAAGGAAGGGCTATTAGAACCCGGTGGCACATGGTAAGGTTACAGTAAGGCTTCGACTTTTGGTAAATGTTTTGATTAAGTATGGGTGATTGATTGAAGGTTGGTTGGTTGTAGGTTCAAGGCTAAGGATAGTCTAGCACGGCGCAGTAACTAGGTTGTGTACAAACACTACATACACATGATATCGGTAATGCCGGAAAGCCGAAAAGCTGAAAGTGGCTAAATAGGCCTGGTGGGCCCTGAGGCTATGTTTGGTGAAATTGATTAATTTGGTTATATGAATTGAGTTAGTCATGCATGTTACATGTATTGAATTGTTTTGGGCCTAATAGGCCATATGAATGGGATCTGGCGTAATGGGCCATAAGGATGTGATTTGGGCTTAATGGGCTATATGAACGTGAAATGGGCTTAATGGGCTTTACGGGGACGTAGACAAGAATGCTAGGGTTTGATGGACTTTAGGCCTAGTTCTAAACAACTCTTAAATCACATAAGACTTAATCTAATATTTAAACATGTCCATGGACAAGTCACTGGGTTAGAGTGTGGCAATAGACATATGCATGTCTAGGATTGGATCTAGGGAGAGCTTGGTACTTAAGCAGTTCTAACAACCCACCTCCTTTTCTCTGGAATCCTACTTGGTGCAAAGTGTCTGCTCACTTTAGCGCCAAGGACTTGTTAATGGGCCAAAGTTCATAACTAAAACCCGAGAGGGACCAAATACCCCATATTTGAAAATTACCAAAATATCCTTAAATTTGCAAAATTACTAAAATACCCCTGATTTGTAAAATTAGCAGAATACCATTGATTTGTAGAATTACCAAAATATCCCTGATCTAAAAAATTTCCAAAATACCCCTATTTTGCAAAATTACCTAAATACCCCTATAGAGTAGATTTACAAAAATACCCTTAAATAGTAAAATGACTAAAATACCCCTAAGTGCCGAATGTGTGAAAATGTGTATGTTGGATTCATGAAATATATGTTGTACTTGGGTGGGTTTTGATTATACGGAGGAAGATTTGAGGATTGCATAGTCGCTTGACGACCGTGGATCCACCGGTGGCTTTAAGCCCATTATAGCAGTTTTTGCTGCAACGTTTGAGCAGTGCCACTGCTGGTGCTACCTTTGGAGTGTAGGGATGGGTGGGATGATATTTATATCCCCATAGAAGTGTAGGGTTGGAAGGGAAATGGAGTGTAGGGTTGGATTTGGGATGGGTGCATTGCATTCATGTGATACTGATGTGATATGAGGTCATTGTGGGTTAAGGCCAAGACCACCGTTTTTGATAGGGCTTAAGCCAAATGTGATTATTTTATGTTGATTGGATTACCAAGGGTCGTACACACTGAGTTTCTAAACTCACACCCTTTTTATTAAATGTTTCAGGTGATCCTCAATAGACGGTTCGGCGTAGAAGAGGACTTGGAGGTGGCCACACTGCAAGTAGTTTTTAATTAGTTTGAAAGACTTAATTTTAATTACTTTGTTTCTGTTGGATTGTAATAAGGCCTTGTACTCCAATTTGACTTTGGATTTTGAGTTTTGTTATCATTGTTCAACTATTTACTCAGTAAACGGCTCGACGTGGGAGAGGACTCGGAGATGGCCATACTACAAGATACTTAGGAGTTTTGTTTATTTGTTTCAGAGGACATGATTTTAATTACTTTATTTTTGCTGTTGTAATAAGGCCTTGTACTCCGATTTGACTTTAGATTTTGTGTTTTGTTATCATTGTTCAACTGTTTACTTAGTTGTTAAACTTAAATAAATTTTCTTAAACATGGTTTTCGAAATACCTAAAAATATGAGCTTTTATCATTACTTAACAAGATTCAAGGATTTTGGGCTTTTAGGCCTTAAATTTTAACTTAGCAAAATCATTTTGAATTATGCCTTTGATGTGACATTCCCGGATTCGGCCATAACGTCTGGGCCCGGTCTGGGGGTTTACATTTAGTGGTATTAGAGCCCTGTTGCAAAGCTCGGGTTGTGAAATGGGCCTTAGATTTTGGGTTTTAAATATAAATAGATTAAAAAGGTTTTGTAGGATTCTTGAAGTGTGGTTCACCGAGCCCTCGACGTCGAGCCAAATAAGTTTTTCTATTATTACACTTGTTTAAATTACTGAACTGTACTAAGATATTGGGCTACTTTAAAGAATAGGTTCTTAGAGACTAAAGCTTGTAGGAGACTTAAGCCTGTAATGGATCTACAACGGCCAAACAACTTTTAAATTGTTACTTGCATAAGACATGTGCTTTAAATAGTGGAACTATGAACTAATTTCATAAAAATTCTAATCCAGAAATACGCACGCAACGATGAGCGCTAGAAGAGTAGGAAGAGGCCGCGACCGAGGCCGTGGAAGTGGTAGGGCTTTGTAAACATTTGAATCGAAATTCGGTACTTATTCTACGTATGTTTGAGAATGTTTGCGATAGGTGGATGTTTTGGGTATGTATTAAAATTATTAGGGTCAGAGTGCGCAGCGGTAGCGTGGTGGGGTAGTTGATACACGACCACCCTGTTAGTTAGAAATTTTGAGGACGAAATTTCTTTAATGGTGGTAGAATTGTAACGCCCCGAATTTGGGCCTAGAAGAATTAGGCCTGTTGGGCTTTGGGTCTCATAAAAATTTTAAGTGGGCAAGAAAATGACATGATGGCTTTAAAGGTTTAATGAATTTGGATTATCTAGGTGTGTTGGAGAAGCTTTGGGTTCGAGTTTCACGGTGAAGGATTCTTAATTTAATTAATTAAAGAATCAGGGTTGTGAGTAGTGGACTTTTAAATAAAAATAGGTGAAAAATGGCACAAAGAAACCTGTGGTGAAATGGCTAAGTGATGCCACTAAGGTGTAGAGAGGTGGCGACATATGTATGCAGGAAGGTCTGAGGTTCGAGTGCTAGCTTAGCTTTATTTTGGAGTTCAATTTTAGGCTTCTAAAAGGCTAGAAGTGGCTTGTAGAGGGACTTTAAGGAGAAGTGATTAGTAGAGAGAATTTAGGAGAAGGATAAGGGAGATATCATGGAGAAAAATTAGGAGATGAACAGTGGATGAAGTGTTGCCGAATTGGACTTTAGGGGTGGCTAAGTTTTGGCTCTAGGCTATATAAATGTGTGTGTGTCGAATCTGGGGTCCTAGGTAATGCCGAATTTTCCATTTTTTTCTTTTCCTTACCAAAACCTTATTTTTCGACAACCAAAAATACCTTGCCTTGTTGCCGAAATTTCCTATAGCTGAATCCTTTTTGCCAATTCTCTCATAGCCAAACTCTTTTATTGCCGAAGTATCATCATCTTCTCTTGCCGAAATCCCTATTAGTTCCGAATCTTTGTTGTTTTCCTCCATCACAAATCGATTGTTATCTACTATCAGTCAAGGTTAAAAGCCGAATCTCGTTCAGTAGCTATCTAGGCCATAGGATCAAAAGTGGATTCGGTAAGTATTCAGTTAACCCCTTAGTGTGTTTTGTTAAAAGCCAAAGGGGTATCTAACTTCTCATTTTCGTTAATCTTGTATTACCAAGGGTAAGGTTCAGAGATCGCAAGCGTGGTAAGGATCGTTAGCAAAGTGTAAGTGTACTCAACTCGATTATGATTTAAGTAAATGATCGAATGTGAGTATGTTCTATAGGGGGACTTATGTGGATTATGAGTCACTCGAAGTTTGATGGTGTATGTGTGAGTGCAGATCTAGAGGATACTCGTGATTAGTAGCTAAGGAAGGGCTATTAGAACCCGGTGGCACACGGTAAGGTTACGGTAAGGCTTCGGCTTTTGGTAAATGTTTTGATTAAGTATGGGTGACTGATTGAATGTTGGTTGGTTGTAGGTTCAAGGCTAAGGATAGTATAGCACATCGCAGTAACCTGGTGTGTACAAACACTACATACACATGATATCGGCAATGCTAGAAAGCCGAAATGCCAAAATGCCGAAAGTGGCTAAATGGGCCTAGTGGGCCCTGAGGCTAAGTTTGATGAAATTGATTAATTTGGTTATATGAATTGAGTTAGTCATGCATGTTACATGATCTGGAATTGTTTTGGGCCTAATAGGCCATATGAATGAGATTTGGGCCTAACGGGTCATAAGAATGTGATTTGGGCTTAATGGGCTATATGAACGTGAAATGGGCTTGATGGGCTTTAGGAGGACGTAGACAAGAATGCTAGGGTTTTATGGACTTTAGGCCTAGTTCTGAACAACTCTTAAACCGCATAAGACTTAATCTAATAATTAAACATGTCCGTGGACAAGTCACTAGGTTAGAGTGTGGCAATGGACATATGCATGTCTAGGATTGGATCTAGGGAGAGCTTGGTAATTAAGCGTTTCTAACGACCCACCTCCTCTTCTCTGGAATCCTACCTGGTGCATAGTGTCTGTTCACTTTAGCCGCAAGGACTTGTTAATGGGCCAAAGTTCATAATTAAAACCCGAGAGGGACCAAATACCCCTGATTTGAAAATTACCAAAATATCCTTAAATTTGTAAAATTACTAAAATACCCCTGATTTGTAAAATTACCAGAATACCCTTGATTTGCGGAATTACCAAAATATCCCTGATTTACAAAATTTCCAAAATACCCCTATTTTGCAAAATTACCTACATACCCCTGTAGAGTAGATTTATGGAAATACCCTTGGGTAGTGAAATGACTAAAATACCCCTAAGTGTCGAATGTGCGAATATGTGTATGTTGTATTCATTAAATACATGTTGCACTTGGGTGGGTATTGATGATATGGAGGAAGATTTTAGGATCGCATAGTCACTTGATAACCGTGGATCCACCGGTGGCTTTAAGCCCATTATAGCAGCTTTGCTGCAACGTTTGAGTAGTACCGCTGCTGGTGCGACCTTTAGAGTGTAGGGATGGGTGGGTTGATATTTATATCCCCACAGGAGTGTAGAGTTGGAAGGGAAATGGAGTGCAGGGTTGGATTTGGGATGGGTGCATTGCATTCATGTGATTCTGATGTGATATGAGGTCATTGTGGGCTAAGGCCCAAGACCACCGTTTCTGATAGGGCCTAGGCCCAATGTGATATTGTATGTTGATTGGATTACCAAGGGTCGCACACACGGAGTTTTGAAACTCACTCCCTTTTTATTAAATGTTTCAGGTGATCCTCAGTAAACGACTCGACATAGGAGAGGACTCGGAGATGGCCATACTACGAGATATTTAAAAGTTTTGTTTATTTGTTTCGGTGGACATGATTTTAATTACTTAGCAAAATCATTTTGAATTATGCCTTTGATGTGACATTCTCAGATTCAGCCATAACGTCTGGGTCGGGTCTAGGGGTGTTACAGATGTAATTCTGGGTATGGATTGGTTGACGCTGCATGATGCTATTATGAGTTTTAGACGAAAGACTATTGAATTGAAATGTTCGAATAGTAAAGTCCTTCGAATTAAATCTGATGAGTCGAGTGAGTTACCTGTTGTGATATCATCGGTGTTAGCTCAGAAATATGTGAGCAAAGGTTATGATGCTTATCTGGCATATGCACTGGATACAAAAGTGTCTAAATCAAAGATTGAATCAGTGCCAGTGGTTTGTGAGTATCCAGATGTGTTTGTAAAAGAGTTGTCTGGGTTGCCACCGATCAGAGAGGTCGAGTTTGTTATTGAGTTAGTACCGGGAACATCACTAATATCGATAAATCGTATAGAATGGATCTAACAAAATTGAAAGAGTTGAAAGCTTAGTTACAAGAATTAACAGATAGAGGTTTTGCACGGCCTAGTTTTTCGCCCTGGGGTGCACCAGTGTTGTTCGTAAAGAAGAAAGATGGATCAATGAGACTTTGTATTGATGATTTGTTTGATCAGTTGAAAGGAGCAACGGTGTTCTTGAAGAATGATTTGAGACCTGGCTATTATCAGTTACGAGTTAAAGATTCGGATGTGCTGAAGACTATGTTCAGAACAAGGTACAAGCATTATGAATTTCTTAATATGCCTTTCGGATTAACTAACGCTCCTGCAGTTTTTATGGATTTGATGATTCGAACCTTTAGACCGTATTTGGACAAATTTGTTGTTGTATTCATTGAAGACGTTCTGATCTATTCCCGAGATGAGATTGAACATGCTGAACATTTGAGAATTGTGTTACAAACACTGAGAGATAAGCAATTATTTGTTAAATTCAGCAAATGCAAGTTTTAGCTCCGAAAGGTTGGATTGTTGGGGTATATTGTTTCAGTGGAAGGCATACGAGTTGATCCGAGTAAGATTTCAGTAGTTGTTGACTGGAAACCACTAAGAAACATATCCGTAGTCATAAGCTTTCTAGGGCTAGCTAGCTACTATCGCTGTTTTGTTAAAGGATTTTCGATGATTGCTACACTGATGACTAGATTGCTACAAAAAGATGTGAAATTCGAGTGGTCAGAGAAAAGTCAATAGAGTTTTGAACAGTTGAAAGTATTATTAATTGAGGCACCTGTTTTGGTTCAACCTGAATCAGGTAAAGAGTTTGTTATTTTTAGTGACGTGTCATTGAATGGTTTGGGTTGTACTTTGATGCAAGAGGGCAAAGTGATAGCTTATGCTTCCAGACAATTGACGTCGCATGAAAAGAATTATCTAACACATGATTTAGAGTTGGCCGCTATTGTATTTGAATTGAAAATTTGACGACATCATTTATACGGTGAAAAGTGTCAAATCTGTACCAACCCCAAGAGCTTGAAGTATATAATGACTCAAAAAGATTTGAATTTGCAACAACGAAGATGGCTCGAGTTGTTGTAAGACAATGAGTTAGTGATCGATTATCATCTGGGGAAGGCGGATGTAGTCATGGATGCTCTGAGTAGAAAATCTTTATTTGCTTTACGAGCGATGAATACTTAGTTAACTTTGTCTGATGATGTTTCAATTGTAGCTGAATTAAAAGCTAAACCGATCTTTCTTCAGCAAATTTGTAAAGCTCGGAAATGTGATAATGAATTGCAAGCTAAAAGAGTACAATGCGAATCGACTACTGATTCAGACTATCAGATCGGATCCGATGATTGTTTAATGTTCTGAGGTAGAATATGGGTACCAAAGAATATCGAGCTCATTTAGAAAATTCTACACGAAGCACACAGTTGTTGTTTATCTATTCACCTAGGGAGTACAAAAATGTACAATGATTTAAAACATTTGTACTGGTGGTCGAGCATGAAACGAGACATTTCAGAGATTGTGTCGAGGTGCTTGATTTGTCAACAAATCAAAGCTGAACATCAAGTGCCTTCGGGATTATTACAACCTGTGATGATACTAGAGTAGAAATGGGACAAAGTTACGATGGATTTCGTATCGAGATTGCCACTGTCTCCGAAAAAGAAAGATGCTATTTGGGTTGTCGTTGATCGACTGACGAAATCAACACATTTCATTCCGGTACGTACAGACTTTTCGCTTGATAGACTAGTTGAATTGTACATCTCTGAGATCGTTAGATTGTACGGGGTTCCAGTTTTTATTATTTCAGATAGAGATCCAAGGTTTACGTCACGATTTTGGAAGAAATTGCAAGAAGCTTTGGGTACGCAGTTGCACTTTAGTATTGCATTTCATTCCCAAATTGACGGTCAGTCTAAGAGAGTACTACAGATTCTCGAAGATATGCTTCGTTGTTGTGTTGTAGATTTTGAAGGCAATTGGGAGAAATATTTACCGTTGGTTGAATTTGTGTATAGCAACAGTTTTCAATTGAGCATAAAGATGGCACCGTATGAAGCATTGTATGGTCATAAATGCCAAACTCCATTTTATTGGACCGAGCTTAGTGAGAAAAAGGTTCACGGGGTTGATTTGATTAGAGAGACTGAAGATAAGGTTAAAGTAATTCGCGACAGTTTGAAAGCAGCTTCAGATCGAGAGAAGTCGTATGTGAATTTGAAATGTAAAGACATTGAGTTTGAGATTGGCAACAGAGTATTTTTGATAGTATCTCCGTGGAAGAAGATTCTTCGATTTGGTCACAAAAGAAAATTAAGTCCGCGATTTATTGGGCCGTATGAGATCATCAAAAGAATAGGGCTAGTGGCATATTGACTAGCTTTACCTTTAGAATTAAAAAGGATTCACAACGTATTTCATGTTTCGATGTTGCATTAATATAGATCAGATTCGTCACACGTAATTTCTCCGGCAAAGATTGAAATTCAACTTGATATGACATATAGCAAAGAATCGATCAGAATTTTAGCTCGAGAAGTTAACGAGTTGAGAAACAAAAAATAGCTTTGGGGAAGGTTTTTTGGCAACGTCACGGGATTGAAGAAGCTACGTGGGAATCCGAGGAAGCTACGAGAAAACAGTACCCTAACCTCTATTCTGGTAAGATTTTCGGGGACGAAAATTCCTAAATGGGGAGAGTTGTAACAACCTGTTTTTAGTCAAATCAGAACAGTAGTTTTGGGACCATAAATTCAAGGTCAAAATAATTATTTTTTTATTATTTTAATGTCTACAACATGATAATATGATTGTATGAAAATTTCGTTAAAAATTTTATCGTTTGAGTACTTAATTTGATAAAAGGACTAAATCGCGTAAAATGTAAAACTTGTGTTCTATTAGCTAAAAGGGTCTATTAGCTATGGAACTTTAAAGAAGAGACTCTTATTTCATAATTAGACCATTGTTAATGTTAGTGGACAAAGATGGACATCATTTAACCGAATTATAATGTTTTAATTAAAGGTTAAAAATGTAATTTAATAAAGTAAATTAAGTAAAATCATTAAAAATAAGGTCATCATCTTTGTTGTTTCTATCTACCACTAAAAATCAACTAAAGAGACACTATTTTTGAAGCTTGAAATTTCGGCTAGGGTTCATCCTTGCATGTAAGTTCATTTTTGTCCCGTTTTTAATGAATTCTATGTTTTTGAATCGTTGCAGCTTAATCTAGCTAGCCCAGGGACTAATTTGAAAAATTGTTAAAGGTTAAAGGTTTTTTCATTGATGAATATAAGTGTATTTTGATGTTTGATGATAGAAAATGTATGCTTGTTGTTAGATAAACAACATTTGTCAAGTGATTTTTGACAGAATTGTCAATTTGGGATTTATTTGAAAAATGTGAAAATTTTATGGTTAAATTGTGAAATAAATGAAAAATATGGGCTGCTATGGTAATAATAGATTTGGCTAGCATGGGTAGGGACGAAATTGCTTGAATTTGTATTTTTATGAAATAAGGACTAAATTTAAAAATGTTGAAATATTAGGGGCAAAATTGTAAAGTTACCTTAATGTGTATTTTCGACTAAATTGAACAGAATGATGATTGAGTTAGTTAAATTTGATTATATATAGATCAAGAAAAGCAAAATTCAGATTTAGATCGGGGGGAAAACAAGGTTTTGGATTAGTTGATCAGTTCCGTTGTTTTTGCATTTGAGGTAAGTTTGTATGTTAATAAGCATTATAGTAATTGTGTTTTAAATGCTTTATATATGAATTATTGATGAATATGATTGTATGAAAATGTTTGATGAAAATTCGGCAAAGAGAAATTCCGGTTGAACCTTAGGAATAGATTAGGATACGAATGACATGTCATTAGGGGTTATGTGATTTGGGTGTGTTGGTAAGACGCCCTACCAGGTTCTTTGAGTTATCCGACATGTGTTGCGGATTCTCATTAGCTTGTGTGAGCATCACCGTGTAGTTTCGTCATGACCGTCAGCTTGTGTAAGCAGACCCTTTGATAGCTCGAGAGTGAGCATTATATTTATATGAGCTTGAGATAGCTTCAGCTATATATGTGGCACTTAGGGTGCATGATTCCTGAGTATCCGATAGTATTCCAAATGGTTCAACGAGCATATCGAAGATATGAAATGGTGAGAATTAGACAGTATCAGTACAGGTATGTACGAAAACTATAGAAACATTGAATCTATAGAAGTTGTGAGTTCATAGTTAATTATGTGATTGAATATATGTTAACATTTTAACATTGTGATTAAATGTTTTGTACTATGTTATGTTCATATTATTGAATGGTGAATGAATGGTGAGCTTTACTTATTAATTATACGAACTTACTAAGCTTTATAGCTTACTCTGTTTACTTTTCTGTGTTTTATAGTGTTTATCGAAGCTAGCTCGGATTGGAAGTCGTCAAAGATCTCATCACACTATCAAGTTTTCACTTTGTACTTTTGAACTTATTTATTTGGTTATATGGCATGTATAGGAATTTTTGTGATTTTGCTTTGTGTTATAAATGGATTTAGCCATTTGAGGTGGCTTGTAAATGTTAAGTGTTTGGTTTAGTGTATAGCCATGAGAGTTAGCTTAATTTGGTATATTTTGCTTGATTTGGTTGAGTATATATATATGTGAAAAAGGCTTTTTAATATGTTGTGCATAATTTTCATTTATATGCTAGTTGTGGATTGGTATTATGGATGCCAAATGGTTGAAATTTGAGTTTGGTTTGCTTGTGTTTTTCTAAGTAAAGTAATGCATAACTGTAAGTTGCCATGTAAGTGATTTGTGATTGTGAGTTTAGCATGAATAGAATAGCCAAATTTGATACTTGTGTGTATTGTGGTTAATAGTACGGAATTAGCATGAATTACGCTTGGTTGGAGTTGATTTGAATGCCTATTTAGACCTTGTTACGAGCCATTTGATTTGGGTGTAGATGTGTGCAAATTTGGGTGGCAATATGGCTTGGTAAATAACCTATTTTTGTCCACACTGGCAGAGACACGGGTTTGTGTCTCAACCGTGTGTGACACAAGGTTAGGTTACACGACCGTGTGTCTCAACCGTGTATGACACACGGTCAGGTTACACGGCCATGTGTCCCCTAGTGTTTAATTAGAAATCAAGTCAGTATGCTCCACACGGCCCAACACACGGGCATGTGACTTTGCCTTGTAGCATAAGTCAGTATACCCTATAGGTTTGGCGCGCCTAGCTCACGGGTGTGTGAGGCCATTTCGAAGGGCACACGGGCTGGTCACAGGGGCGTGTTGTTGGCTGTGTGACCTAAGTCAGAGAGTTACATGAGGTCGGACACGGGCTGGGATATAGCCATGTGATCCCATTTTAAATGTCCATATGGCTTGCGACACGGGCGTGTCTTTGGCCGTGTGAGTCACATGGTCGAGTCACATGAGCGTGTGTCCCCTGTATTTTAAAAAATTTTCTAAGTGTTCCAAAAAATTATTGAGTTATCGGTTTAGTCCCGAACCACCTCTAAAGCATGTTTTGGGCCTCGTAGCTCGTATTAGGGACTTGATGACTAATTGTGAATGACTTGTATTTGAATTTCATAATTGTTTGAGAAATTTATGTTCGATTGTGTTATAAGTCCGGTAATGCTCTGTAACCCTATTTTGATGACGGATATGGGTTAGGGGTGTTACACTGAAAGTACATCAAACTACAAGATCAGTAAGAACAAGATGTGTAGTAAAATAAACTCTAAAACTAAGAAAGGAAAGGAGAAAATATAAACCTTAGAAAAAAGTTGCAGAAAAACTAAGAGAAAACTTGGAGAAACTAAGGTGAAAACTAAGCTAATGAGTGTATATCTCTCCTAAGCCAAAATTGGTTGTTTAGGCTAATGGCTGATGAATTTTTGTTGCAAAAAATGCCCCTATATGAGCCTTGTGTCAGGTGGACAAAGACTACCCTTTTTGTCCAATTTTGTCCCCTTACGATATCGGTGTCACGATACCAAGAAGAGGATATCATGAAACCTTGGTCAATTTCGAACTTGTAACGACCTGAATTTGGGCCTAGTAGAATTGGGCTTATTGGGCCTTGACCAGTGGAGCATTTAAAATTTTTGAGAACAAGAGAACTACATTAATGCAAGTTGGACCTATTAGGTGAGTGATTTTGGAAGGTTAGGGGGCTTCTATGAAGTCCCGGGATCAAACTTGGGCTTTAGGAAAATTTTGGGTTTTAGGTGAATAAAACCCTGGGAGTTAGTAAGTAGGCTTTAAGAATAAAATATGGAGAAAAATGACAAAAAAGGAGTTTGTGTTGTGGTGGCATGTAGCGTCTGGATCATAGGAGAGGGCAAGGGTTCGAATCCCATTGCAAGCAAAAAGGGATGTTTATTTTGCTAAGTTCGGACGGCCAGAGTTTGGGTTGGAATTAAACTCTGCTGAAGGAGGGATCCCACATCAGGAAGCTAGCAAGAGGGAAGGTGAGAAGCTGGCTTTAAATAGAGCAATCTATGAGGAGAGTAAGCATACCTGGGTTGGCGTTTGGGCATAGGAGTGTTCGGAGCGTGAATCAACTCCAGAATCCTATCAGGTGTGTATTTCGCCTTACTCTAGCTATAGAGCGGCAAATTTCGAAATGCCGGTCACACGGTGATGGTAGCCACAAGAGCGTGTGAGCGCACGTGTGGGAGCTTGGACATGATAGTTGAGCCCCTCATGAGTGTTCTCATGAGTCTAGGCTGCCTTGGGCCAAGTGGGCCCAATGGGCCCGTGGGCCCATATGAATAAATTGTATGATCGTGTAGTAGATAGTGAACTGGTCTATGTGAATCTCATATCTGCGGATAGATTTGGGCTAAATGGGCCACACGAGCGTGTAGGCGCATTTGGGCCGAGAATGGGTCCTAGGCCCATTCGCATTGTTATCTCTGTTTAGAATACATTGGTTTATGAAATTACTGAAATACCCTTAGTGGGTAAATTACTGAAATACCATTAAATTACAAAATTATCGAAATACCCCTAGAGGGTAAATTACTGAAATGCTCTTAGTGGGTGAATTATCGAAATACCCTCGATGGGTAAAATTACCGAAATACCCCAAGGGGGTGAAAATTACCGTTATACCCTCGATTGTGGTTAAATATCGTATATGTGATTTATATATATATGTTTATAAATGTTTTACACTGCATTCATACCATGCTGCATGGGTTAGGCTTGATGATTAGAGGAAGTGCTGTTTTAAGTGGCTCTGCCATACTGTTTTCGTGGCTATGCCACATACCGTTTTAGTGGCTCAGCCACATACACCGTGATTAGCAGCTTGACTTCAATATTGGTGCATTTGGCGGGGTGGGTTGACTTGATCCCCACATGGTGCGATTGGTTGGTACGGGCAGTGTGATGGTTGGTTTGGGTTGGGCTGTATTTTTGTTGGCATTATCATGATTTTGGGGCTTACGCCCAGCTTGCTTCCGAATGGGGCTTAGGCCCAGACCGATACCGTAAGGGATCAAGCCCAGATAGTGACCATTATAGGGGATTACACACTGAGTTCTCGTAACTCACCCCCTCTCTTTTAACCATGTAGGTAATCCCCAGCTTTAGAGGATTTGGAGCTGCGGAGGACTCGGAGGTGGCCATACGTCGGATTTGCTTCTTACGAAACTTAGTAAAATCATTTTTAATTTATTTTATGTTATTATTTTGGGTTAATATTTTGTGTAATAAGGCCATTGGATTTTTCTTCTAAACTTTCGTTTGATAAGTTTTCAAGTTAATAATTATTAATCGATTAATCATGGATTTTTAAACAATAACAACCGTTTTCAAAATATCATGTTTCTGCAATTCAGTAAATCAGATTTCTGCAACAAACAAATTTTCTTCAAAAATAATAACATCTATACAAGAGTACACTTAAAGCAAACCTTGATTTTACAAGCAACGAAATTTGGAGTTTCAAAAAATACGCAAGGTTTTTACCGAACGCATAGCTATTAAACAACCTTTTTGACGTGACATCTAGATCCGGCCATAACGTCTCGGTCGGGTTTAGGGTGTTACAGAACTTAGGAGGTATTCTAAGAGGGTTGATATTACAATACCATCAAAGGATGGTCTCCAATCTTTAAGTCTGTTAGAGGTATCGCGATTCCAAGGTTTGGATATTACAATACCCTTTCCTTTGGTGTCATTTTCGCTCGTTTTCAACCTCCAAAATGTCCCTACATCACTTAACCACACATTAGGGCCCCCAACAAAACTATTGGCCAAATTGGGTCTTAAAATGGCTAAAAACAGGCATTTACACTTATTAACTTAAAATCTAAAAATTACGAAAAAGACACTACTTTTCTCGAGAATAAGCTCCTTAAGTATATCGGGAAAGCCTAATTTTCCATATCAAATTACGATAGATCAAACTCCCCCAGACTTAAATATTTTCTTGTTTTTAAGAAAACACACTAACATGCAAAAGAAAAAACGAACTATGGACTAAATTAGGCAATTAAGTCATATAGCGGTAAAGCATTGAACACGTACGACAACTACCTCACATGCAACTTAAGAGTCGATCTAGCTAACTTGTTTATTTCTAATACAAGCATAGTTAGTTCACACAGTTAAAATGTCAAAACATATAGAGGCAACGGAAATGCACATATGTACAAGTGTTATCCATCAAAAGAAATTATGTGGATCACTCATAGATATTTAAAAAGAACTAGTCATATTCGTTCAAAACAATGCAATATATTCATGAATTACTGCGTTAGTGACTTAGTTGGGTCCCAAAGGTTTTCAGCTTGTAACATTCTGAGGCTTAGGGTAGTTCGAGATTAAAACAATGGGCACTCAAAATGGGTTCAAGCACTAAAAATAGTTTAGCGCGTGACATTGCTCCCTATGTAACACCCCTAACCCGTAACTGTCACCGGAATAGGGTTACGGGGTATTGCTTGGAAATAAAGAACAATTACAGATAAATCGAGTTAAAAATACTAATCATATGCAACATCAATCATATTTTCCCTTAAATGGACCCTCGAGGCCCAATAAGGACGGTGAAATCGATTCGGGACAAAATCAGGATTTCATAAAATTTTTTGCAAAATTCTAAAATTTTCCTTATAAACAGTGCCCACACGCCCGTATGGTCTAGGGACACACTCGTGTGGTCGGGCCGTGTGTTCACACATGCTCGTGTCCCTAACCTGTGTAACTCTCTGACTTGTAAAGCATGAAGAAATTGAAGTCACACGGTCAAGTCTCATGTCCGTGTGTTAGGCCGTGTGGCGAATTTAATTTTTGAAATTAAGGTGCAGTTTTCACACGGCCAGGACACATGCCCGTGTTCAATGCCGTGTCATCCACACGGCTGAGATACAACCCATGTTTCTGCCCGTGTGCCCAATTCGAAGCATTCTGTTTCTAAATTTTAGGTGTAGGGGACACATGGTCAGGCCATACGCCCATGGGGTAGGACGTGTGTCTACCTGTGTGGATAGAATAAAACCATTTTCCTAGCTTCATTTTCTCACCCAATTACTTCTAATAACCTACATCAACACTTTTATACATATACAAGGCAATTCAAGCATTAAAACTAAGCCGATTCTAGTACCTAGCATGGTATATTCTCACATACGATTCATGTTTATAATTTTATTTTTAGTGAACATACACCTTAAGCATAATCCAATCAACCAACTTAGCATATCAAAATTTAATCGTAGGATAATTTTATAAACATACTAAGTAAAACATCACTAGCCATTCCAATGGCTAGATTACAAAACATCACTTACAAGCCATCATTTGGCCAAATGAGCCTATACATGCCATTATACAAAAATTAGATTTCTATTTATACCAAAATGAGATAGTGGATAGTGTGATTGATGCTCCAACCGACCTCCAACCTTCGCTAGCTTACAAGCACTATAAAACAAAGAAAATTAAACGGGGTTAGCATTTTAATGCTTAGTAAGTTCGTATAATGGGAATTAAACTTACCGGTTATATTTATTCATACAAGCATACATAACCATTCCATCCAAAATTTTTGGGTAAATTTACCTAAACATATACACTTAATCAAACAAGTTAGTCACATAACATCATATGAATATCAAGTAAACATTGATGAGCTCATCACATTATAAACTTCTATTTAGTTTCACCTTTCTGTATTTCAAGAATCTTTCCCGTTGGACTATTGAAATTTCGATGGACATTCGAGTGGGATACAAAAAGTATATATATCAACTATCTGTCAATTCATGTTCAAAAGTATCCATTTGGCACATGATCATAAAGCACACTCTCAAGCCACATATTTTATAACAGGATTACTAGTCCAGGCTAAATCCTTTCTGTAGCATATGCTATAAAAGCTTGATTTGGATTACCTGTCTGGGCTAAATCCAATCTGTAACATATTCTTGAGAGGGTTTATTTTAGGATTACCTGTCCGGGCTAAATCCTATCTGCAACATATGCTGTATTATACTCTTTTCAAGAAATCATCTTATTCCATCGAATTTCAACATTCAATCGAGACATAGCATTTTATCATCATTTTCCAATTTTTGGTCATTTCATAATGTATATATTCACATACATATAATCACAATCATACAATTCAATTCAAGCACATTAACATACATATTTAGGTTACACGAACTTACCTTGACAATTGTTCGTATTTGAATTTCAACTTATCTGAAACCTTTTATTTCCCTTGATCTAGTTCGGTAGTTGGTCTTTTCGGGTCTATATAAACAAATTTAACTATCAAATTTGCATTTAATTACATCCTAGGCAAAATTACCATTTTACCTCTATACTTTTCATAAATTTCAATTTTGTCCCTAGGTTCTGAAAATGAAATTCATGGAATTTAACCCTCTTTCCAAGCCTAGCTGAAATTTATGTACCACTTTTACAGCACCTACATTTCATAAATTTCAACATTTTCCATGGGTTTTACCCATTTTTTATTTTAGTCCCTAAACCGAGTTTTCGTCAAAAATTGCTTTGCAAAAGTTGTTTATCTATCAACAGCTTTTCATTTTCTACAATAAATTTCAAATTTCCAACATATTAATCCATGGAAAAGTTTCTACGCTTTGTTATCTTTTCAAATAAATCCCTCAAATAGATAGATTAGACTATCTTGATTGTAAAATTATAAAAATCATTAAAAACAGGAATTGATTTCATACCTTATTGAGCTTGGAAAGTTTTCATCCTCTCTCCTAGGGTTTTCATAGAAATTTTAGGGAAGAAGATGAATAAAAAGATGATAACTTCCTTTTTAATTATTTGTCATCTTTTAATTTTGGTGATTTCCAATTTAGTCCTTGCCCATTTCTAATTTTTCCATGGATGAGTCACTAAATTACCTACTAACTTTTCTTCAGTGGTCTAATTACCATATAAGAACCTTAAGTTTTGAATTCTATAGCTATTTGATACTTATAACTACTAGAAGACAACTTTTGCATTTTATGCAATTTAGTCCATTCCCTAATTAAACATGCAATTTTTGTATCAAAATTTTCATATGACCTTCCTATAATAGTGAAAATCTTAAAATAATATTAAAATAAATTTGATTTCTGGCTCAAATTTGTGGTTTGGAAACCACTGTTCCGATCTAACACCCCGAACCCAAGTTAGACGTTACGATCGGATTTGACGTGTCACATCGAAGTGTCGTTTGCAAACCGATTTTGTCGATAAAAGTGCGTTACTAAATTTTGATCCCCATTTAAAAATTGTTTTGAAAATTTTAGTGTTGTAAAACCTTGTTGTCCATGTAACATCCCCAAACCCGGCCCACACGTCTCGACCGGATCTGGTTATGTCACTGCGGAATGACAGGTTAAAAATCTTTGTCTTTAGAGTAAAACTTGAAAATTTGTTAACTTTCGGGAAGTAAGTCCATTAAAAATTATTAAGAAATATAAGCTTGGTTTGAATTAAAACTTTATTACAATTTATTATAATATAAATCATTTGTAAAAATATTACTAAGTACGATATAACCTTTATCAACTATAAATGGAGTACTTTAATCAAAAGTGGCCCTTATTACAACCAATATTAAACAAAACACTTAATATTAAAAATTGCTTAAAAAGAATTAAATTAATCTCCTTCTGCATGGACCACCTTGCATCCTCTCTGACCCGGTCCGATCAATAAGTCACCTGCGATGTTGGATAAATAATTGGGTGAGTCATATAGACTCAGTGTGTAATTAAACCATCGAAATCCACCCACATGCTAGCCATATAACATCCCAATTATCAAATGCAACATGGAAGTATAATCATTTAGACATTACCACAATCTGGGCTTGGCCCACATTCAATCCACATTCATCTGCTGGCTAGCCTCTTTCTCATTAATCCATCGACATCGGGCTTGGCCCATTTCCACGTATGTTCTCAAAACATACCTATCCACATGTCATATTGGGCTTGGCCCATTTCCATATCATTTCATAACGGAACAATGCAACATGAAACCCAACCCAATCCTAAGGTCCATCCGCTACACACCCCCTTATCCAGCCTACCACACACCAGGGGACTATCGAGTCACCCTCTCATTTTCCCTCCAAAAAGGCAACCAATGCCATCCACGATGTAGCGTATAGCTAACATCAAACCACGATGGGGCACATAGCAACCCATCAAGCCACGATAAGGCACAGAGCCGATATCAATCACGGTAACCACGCGAACTTAATCGCTAAGATCCACAACGCGACCTCAGTCAGCGCCAATCCACGATGTAGCACAAAGTGACATCAACCACGTACTCGAAGTACACCCGGTCCTTCTTTCATAACCCACCCATGCACATGTAATGTAATATAATGCTGAGATGATGCGTGTGCATGATATTCACAAATATAGGCATACTCACATATTTAAAATCAATTATCACATATTACCAAATTTACTACTTACCTGGTCATCACCATACCCCCTTCAAGGGTATCTTTTTCACATTTACTGCACTTGTTAGCAAACATATAAAATAGGCAAATATCACACAAATCCCGGAAACAATGGCTAACTACACACCTTATAACCTGAAGCTCTAACCCTTCGATCCCGACACTATCGCTTAGCGAAACTACGGCTACCGCTCTGTAGCTTTCTCGCTCGCCCACACCCCGGTGGCAGCCCCCGAACCGCGAGATGACTCTTTTCTTAAATTTCGGGATAGGGGCTTTCCCTTTTCCTTCAAGACTGGTATCGGCCTCCATCGATGATACTTAATTAGAACCACTCGATTAATCAATGAAGTCATAATCTACTAATACGAATCTAAATTACTTACTAACATCCTTACCGAAAGTAAACTTGAATCCCGAAACTGCACTAGCCCTTGAACTGCTGGAATCCCTGAATAAAACAACATTAGTTTCGGCCTAACTTGAAGACATAGGAATATGTGGCCCTTAGCCGAATACTTACCACCACCTTACCTTGATGAGTCCAACCTTTAGAGAATCCTTTTTTAGCTCCTTGGTTTTGACTATAAACAAACGAAAACACACTATTATGGCACCAGAAGACATTCGGCCATTTCAAAAACTAAGGCCAACCATTCGGTTTTGGCCACCAACCAAATCACTAGAATACTAACCTACAATCTTTAGATGTCGACAGCACCACACTTCACCGGTTCGGCTTCAAACTTGATAAAATAGAAGAAAGGTGGAGGGCTAAAGGTTTTGGCTATCAAGGGATAAAAAAACAAAAGAAATATTTGACTAAAAAACCAAAGGAGGAATCGGCAAGGTTTAATGGTGTTTGGGAGGATTTCAATTTCAAAGCATAAAAAGAAATAAAGACTACTTGGAGGTTCGGTCAACTAAAAAAAAAATAAAAAGGAAGGAATTCAAGGGAAGTAAGATTTAGAAGAGTGAACTAAAATTTGGAAAAAGGAGAGCACACCACCCTTAAATAATATTCGGCTACTTTCCCACATGAAGAAGCCAAGATTCGGCCGTCACCTACTAATTCAAACTAATTTGAATTAGTCCAATTCCCTAACTAAATTATCTCTATTTTATCTCCTTATCAAATCAAAAATAATAACCCAAACAGCCATTATCTCCTATTTACTAATTTAAAACTAACTAAAATAATCCCCCAATTATCAAAAATAAATAAAATAAGGCAAGATTCCCACCAGCCGAATTTGAAAAGGACTAAACCACCTTAGCTCTCCCATGTGCCGTCCACACCTTTACCAACCTGCTACCAAAAAAAAAAATAAAACTTCAATTGCCACTGCCTTGGTTTGAACCTAGCACCAACCCCCCTCTTCCATGCCCCAGGCCATTCGGCCACATTAAATTTCTTGACATAAAGCCCCCCACATTTTACTTTAAACCCTTCTTACTTCAGCCCATCACCAAATAACAAAAATAAAAACGCCAAAATGCCGCGCCCCACTCAAACAGCAGCGCCTTTCTTTCTTCTCCAGCGCCTAAGTGGCGCATGAGAGCCACTTCGCCAATTGGACTTTCATGTCCACCAACCTCGCCATTAATTTATAAGCATACTCGCCGGTCCCTAATTAGCGCAAAATAAAAACAAAAGTGCTGCCTTCAGCTCGAACCCTTGCTCCCTTAGGCGTCCCCTTCCAAAGCTCCAAACAGCGCCTCCATGCCACTTTACCAAGCTGTTTCTTGCGTCCTAAACTCCAAAAATTTTATTTAAAGGCCTTCTTGCCCAGTTTCCCTTTTTACACTAAAAATCTAAAATTTTCCAAAGCCTTCCCCTTTTAGCCGAGCATTCTGAAAACCCCTAAAACACCTCCAAACATACCCAAAAACCTACCAACACCTGAACTACACACAACCTGCATAGCCCCTAAACCAGGGTGTTACAGTCTAGTTATAGGTTGTATAAATTTTTATAAGCTTATTAATCTGAAACAAAACCGCGGAAGCCTTTTCTAGTTGTAAACTTTAAGATTTGAAAATGTGATTTTCAAAAAAACGGTTATTGTTTTCAAACTCGTGTTACACAGACTAGCAGGTTGAAATAACGAGAAACACCAAATAAAAGTTAAAAACCCCAAATGGCTTTATTATATAATTATTAGCCCAATATATTAAACAATAAAATAACTAAGTCTAAGATTAAATCATATCAAGTGTGTGGCCACCTCCGAGTCCCTCTCAGCTCCAAATCATCTAAGGATAGGGATTACTGCAAAGTTAAAGAAAGGGTGAGTTACGAGAACTCAGTGTGTAATTCCTAATCATGCAATAATAGTCTAGGCCTGAGCCCTATTCAGTATCAGTTTAGTCTGGGCTTTAGCCCTATATAGTAGTAGTGTGGGCCTATGCCCAAATGATCACAGAACAGAATAGTAATGCAACCCAACCCAATCCAGCCAACACACCACCCGTACCAACCAACACACCATGTGGGGACCAAGTCGACCCACCCAGCCAACACACCAATATCGCAGCATAGCTGCTAGTAGTAACGCATCAAAGCTACTAGTGCCAGTAAACGTGGGCCAAGCCACTAAAATCAGAATATGTGGCGAAGCCACTAGATCAGTAAAACGTGGCTGAGCCACTAGTACAGTACTTCCTTCAAATACAAATCCCAAACCAATGCAGAACGTCGTGTCATAAATAATTCGTGTATGCAGTATGTCACAATCATAATCAATCATATAAATATCGCACATACATCACTTAAACTACCACTAGGGGTATAACGATCATTTTATCGATTAGGGATAAAATGGTAATTTCACCCCTCGGGGGTATTTCAGTAATTTTACCTTTCGAGGTATTTCAGTAATTTTAACCATCGAGGGTATTTCGATAATTTTTCCCATCAAGGGTATTTCGTGTAATTTTACCCATCCAGGGTATTTCGGTAATTTTACCCTTTAAGGGTATTTCAGTAATTTCACCCATCGAGGGTATTTCGGTAATTTTACCCTTCGAGGGTATTTTAGTAATTTAACCCATCGAGAGTGTTTCGGTAATTTTACTCGTCGAGGATATTTCGATAATTTCACCCATCGAGGGTATTTCGATAATTTTTATGATTTTTCCAAAGGCCTACTGGCATCTCGCACGGCTCGAATAACCTAAATGGCCAAAATAGTGTAATTGGGCCCACACCCCCTATTCGACCCAAGTGGGGCCACACGTTTGTGTGGCCCATTCGGCCCTATTTTAGTCACGGGTATGCGAACTTCGCAGCCCAATCCATTATTAGTCACTTACCATGGATTTTGTCCCTATGGGCCCATGAGCCCATTGGGCCCACATGGCCCATTTCAGACCAGCAAGGCCCATTACAACCTAAGCCCACGAAAACGTTTGTGGTGGCCTCTACGGTCTAGCGCCATCGATTGTGACTCAATTTATCCTTACGAGCGTTCGCAGCTCGAGGGCCCTCAGATGCCAAAAGTTCAGCTTTTCGACTTTTGCTGATTCACAGCAGCACAAGAGCATGAGAACACCTTTATCTAGCGTTTACACAGTACGGTATTGGGTGTACGATTATACACCTGTTATGGGTTGTAGTTTGAAGCGCTTCCAAGACACCTATGATAACAATCGCCCCATTAATTAGTCACAACCCTTGTTAGTCCGTAATATTGAAACGCTTTAATCAAACTAACTTTACTTACCACGAAACTAACGATCTCTTGTAGTGGAAATTTAATCGGCCTACCCCTTGGTTAAAGAAAACAAGTCCCTAGCAACATTTGATGAGAAAGAAAGTGCTAGCAATACACATCTCCACAGCAACTAGGGAAAGAACCTTTCAGCCTAAGAGAAATAAAATCGAGTAAGGAGAAGAAAGCCAACCTTGATTCAGCTAGAGTCACCACTTAACAACCAATCAAAAAGGTTCGAAAACGGTTAGGATCAAAGAGAAGAAGATGCTTAGGCCTTAATAGATTCAGCTGACACAAGAAGAACCAAGGTTTTAAGAGAGAAAATGTTCAGCTATCTTGCAAAGAATCGAAAAGAATAAGAAGAGGGAAAAGAAAAAGTTGTGTTCGGCCAAAGGAGAATCCAAAAGGGGAAGAGGTGATTCGACAGAAAGTAGGCAGCAACAGAGAAATAACGATGAAAAGAAGAAAGGAAAGGTAAGACTCGAATGGTAAAAGGTTGCACGAGATGTCACAAAAGGAAAGAATCCCGAAATGCAACCAAAGAAAACTAAAAATGACAAAGAGAAAATTGGACTTCTTCACTCACCCTAATTACCAAAATTGCACAATTGAAAACCCACTAGATGAAATCCTCCTACTCAAGCTCTCCAAATTCGGCCAAACCCCCCTCACACTCAAAGTCCCTGAAACTCTCCACCAAATCCTCTTTGAAATTCTCACGACCTTCCATTCGAATTTGTTGACCAAGTCTTCAACCTCATTTGCAGAGTTTGATCCAAACTCTACCTCTTGCACCACCAAATCATAAAATAAAAGCCCCCCATTTGCATGTCATGAGATTCGAACCCCACTGCCCTTGCCATCTCAGTGACGCCACAGCCACTAAGTCACAAGCTCTTTTTGTGACACATAAACACACACATTTATACATAAGTCCTACTGCTAACAGCCCATTCCTTTTAAGAGCAAAAACTAAAAATTTTCCAAGGCCTAAACTCGAACCCAGGCTTCCTAAAAACCCCCCAAATACTTAGCCATTCAAGCAAACATGGAATTTAAGCCAAAACAGCAAAATTACAAGCCCTACATTTTTGGGGCATTACAACTCTACCCCCTTACAGAAATTTCGGCCTCGAAATTTACCTGATCAGAAAAGGTGAGGGTATTGTTGTCGCATTGCCTCCTCAGGCTCCCACGTGACTTCCTCTGAACCGTGATTACGCCAAAGCACCTTGACCAATGGAACAGATTTTTTCCTTAATACCTTAACGTCATGATCCAGTATCTGCACCGGTTCTTCCTTAAAGGTTAGATCAAGTCTAACCTCGATCTCCTCTATTGGCACTATATGTGAGGGATCAGAGCGGTATTGTCTCAGCATAGAGACGTGGAACATATCATGTATCCAGTTTAACTCAGGAGGCAGCTCAAGCTGATAGGCGACTGGCCTTACACGCTTTAATATCCGATAAGGTCAGATAAATCTAGGGCTCAGTTTACCTTTCCGTCCAAATCTCAGACTTTTCTTCCATGGTGAGACACTCAAGAAGACACAATACCCCACATAGTACTTTATCTCCTCACGCTTTAAATAAGCATACGACTTCTGCCTATCAGATGCTTCCTTTAACTGATCTCGGATCAACTTTACTTTCTCTTCGGTTTCAGCAACCAACTCATGCCCCAAAACTCGTCGCTTACCCAATTCTATCCAACATGTAGGGATGCGACACCTACGACCATATAATGCCTCATACGGTGCCATCTGAATACTGGCTTGGTAGCTATTATTATATGCAAACTCTGCTAATGGCAAGTAGTCTTCCCAACTACCTTTGAAATCAATTACACAACTTCTTAGCATGTCCTCCAATATCTGAATCATCGTCTCCAACTGACCATCTGTCTGAGGGTGAAACGCAGTACTGAAATCCAATCTTGTACCCAATGCCTCGGGTAACTTCTTCTAGAATCGAGATGTGAATCTAGGATCTCTGTCTAAAATGATGGACACTGGTACCCCATGCAGTCTTACAATCTTAGCCACGTATAGCTTAGCCAACTTCTGCAGCGAATAATCAGTTCGGACTAATACGAAGTGGGCAGATTTAGTCAGCCGATCAACAATAACCCATACCGAATCCTTCTTAGCAGGCGTCAAGGGTGACCCACCAACAAAGTCCATGGTTATCCTCTCCCACTTCCAGAGTGGAATCTTAAAGGATTGCAGTAATCCAGAAGGCAGTTGATGCTCGACCTTAACTTGCTGGCATGTCAGACACTTACTTAAAAAACCTGTAACCTCGTGCTTGAACCCTGGCCACTAGTATAGTTCCCGCAGATCTCGATATAACTTGTTTCCACCAGGATGCATAGCGTATGGACTACTATGCGCCTCTCGCAGTATAGACTGCCTTAAATCAGAATCACTCGGTACACAGACTCTCCCACGAAAGCATAGCACTCTTTCACTATTCAGCCCAAAATCCGCAGTCTCCCCTTTCTGAACTAGTCAGAAACTAGGAACGAACAATTCATCCAGCAACTGCTTCTCCTTAATTTGATTAATCCTGGTCAGTCTCACTTAGAGTTTAGCCAACAGACTACCATACTCAAAAGGCTAAGACGAGCAAACATTACTCTCAGATCAGATACAACCTTATGGCTCAGTGCATCTGCTACTACGTTAGCTTTACCTGAATGGTACTCAATCGAGCAATCATAATCCTTAAGCAACTCTATCTATCTTCGTTGCCTAAGATTCAACTCCTTCTGAGTAAGGAGGTACTTGAGGCTTTTATGGTCGGTGTAAATAATAGACTTCTCACCGTACAAATAATGTCTCCAAATCTTCAGTGCGAATACCATCGTCGCTAACTCCAAGTCGTGAGTGGGGTAATTCGCCTCGTGAGGCATAAGCTGGCGAGACGCGTAAGCAACCACCTTACCCTCTTACATCAACACACATCCCAATCCAGTGTGCGACACATCACAGTAGATAATCCAGTCGGGACTTTATTTAGTTTCTCAAAACTCTTCTACTACTTATCAGTCCAATTAAATGGTACCCCTTTACGCAGCAACTTAGGTAGAGGTGCAACAATCAATGAAAACCCCTCCACAAAACATCTTTAATACCCAGCTAAACCCAGAAAACATCAAATCTCAAATACAGTCTTTGCTGGTTTCTAATCCAATACGGCTTCAATTTCCCGAGGATCGACGTGAATCCCCTTGATAGACACCACGTGACCCAGAAATGCCACTTCTCGCAACCAGAACTCACACTTGTTAAACTTTGCATATAGCTGCTTTTCCCTCAGGATTTGCAAAACAATTCGAAGATGTGCATCATGATCCTCCTCAGATCTTGAATACACCAGGATGTCGTCTATAAACACCACTATGGACCAATCCAAATAGGGTCGGAATACTCAGTTCATCATATCTATGAAAGCAGCTGGTGCATTCGTCAACCCAAATGACATGACTAGAAACTCGTAATGCCCATAACGAGTCCTGAACGTTGTCTTGTACACATCCACCTCTTTAACCCTTAGCTGATGGTACCTAGATCGAAGATCTATCTTGGAGAAAATTGAGGCTCCTTGCAGCTGGTCAAACAGATCATCTATCCTCAGTAAAGGGTACTTGTTTTTAATCTTCAGTTTGTTCAGTTGACGCTAATCGATGCACATGCGCATGGACCCATCCATCTTCACGAATAGCACCATTGCTCCCTATGGAGACACACTCGACCGAATGAATCCTTGATCTAGTAGCTCTTAAATTTAAGTCTTTAATTCTACCAGCTCCTTCGGCGCCATCCTATAAGAGGCGATGAACACCAAAGTTGTTCCAAGTAGAAGCTCAATACTGAATTTGACCTCACGGTTTGGAGGCAACCCATGAAGCTCTTTGGGAAATACATTCGGAAATTGCTTCACAGTTCTGACATTCTCAACAGACGGACCTTTAGAATTAGAAATGCTGACATAAGCTAAGAATGTCTCGTAACCCTTGCGAACCAGTTTCTTGGCCCTTAATTCTGAGATTACATTAGACAGATAATCCCTTCGCTCCCCTATCACATCCACCTCCTCATCCCCAGAAGAATTCAATACCATACGCTTAGCAGCGCAATCCAAATTTGCACGGTGTTTCACTAGCCAATCCATGCCCAAAATAAGATCGAATTCGCCAAATGGCAGTTCCATCAAATCCGCCAGAAAGACAACCCCTTGGACATCTAGGGGCACGTCCCTAAACAGCTTATTCACTCTAATCGACTGTCCTAGTGGACTTATCTCCGTCATTTCACTATTAGTAATTTCAAACTACAAACCCAACTTCCCAGACACAGCACATGCAACATACGAGTGTGTAGACGCAATATCAATTAAAGTGGTATATGGCACATTATAAATGGGGAACATACTAGTTAGGACATCAGGAGCGTCGCCATCCTCCTGGCGCCAAGCAGCATATACCAAAGCTGGCTGTCCCACCTCAGTACTACCAGCACCTCTGCCCGGTGCTCCACATTCTCGTCCCAAACCATTTCCTCCTCCAGTCTGACCCTTGCCTCTCAGTGGCTGCTGACCACCTCTCCCCAGCTGAACACAGCCCTGACCTGTGGCATGCATCTGAATAGGCCTTTGTGTACAATTCTTGACCTGGTGATCCATGGACCCACATCCGAAACATGCCCCAGTTCGTTTCCAGCACTCACCCTGGTGAACTCTCCCACAATCTGCGCAAGGCTGAGGTCTAGCAGCAGCAACAGGAGCCCCAGCTTGAACTGGCCCGTCCAACCTAGGCTTCTTCTTAGGCCCACTAAAAAAACTTGAGGGCCCAAAATCCATCTTATTTCTGCCTATATCTTTTTCACGGTTTTGGCACTCTGAACGCTTTACATCCTTGGCAATTTTTGCCTTCTCCACAAGGGCAGCAAAGTCTCATTCCCTTTGTGGAGCTATCACCACCCGCAACTCATCTCGGAGGCCATCCTCAAAACGCACACAGCGTTCATACTCAATCGGGACTATGCCTCGAGCATACCAACTCAACCGTAGGAACTCTGCCTCATACGCTGCTACGGACCTATTCCCCTGGATCAAACTCAGAAATTCCTTCCTTCGGGCATCCACATAACTCGCCTCAACATACTTTCCTTGAAAGGCCATTTTTAAGAAATCCCACGTCAAATGGTTGGCCTGTGTACCCTCTCTTACAGTGAGCCACCATTGGTATGCCTCGTCTCGCAGTAAGGACACTGCTCCCTTCAATTTATGTTCCACCGATCAGTCGAGGTCATCCATTATCTGTTCGGTAGCCTCTAACCAATATTCTGCCATGTTCGGGGCTACACCAAAAATGCCCTAAAATATTTTCGCTCTATTAGACCGGAGTTGCTTAGAAATTGACCCTCGGCCCACTGACCCAGTACTTGCTCCAACAACCCTTTCAAGGACACGCAGCATTGCTTGGGATAGAGCATCATCCCCAATGGCTCGGTCATGAAACCCCTTCTCAGTTACTGGTGAGGCTAGTGCCTCCCTAGCAGGCATATGGCCTGATACTGAGGACCTAGTCCTAGCACCTCTTCGGCCTCCACCGCGGCCACGTGCACCCCTTTTGCGACCTCTTGTGCTCATATCGATATAGCGTATTTGTCTGATTTAAGAGTTTTATGCATCAGCTTATAATTCCAATAATTAATAACAGATATTTTATGATAAGTAGTAATTAAGGTTGTTCTCGCAGATCAAGTCCTCACTATAGTCTTCAGTTTACCCTAACCAAAAGAGTTTTAGCAAAGTACTACTATCTATAGTCGTTTCTCAGTATAGCATTTCAGTCTTATAGTAGTAAACAGTGTCAGAGAACTTAAATATTTTGCGTCGGAGACTCGGTGTGCCACACTTTCAGTAACAACCCTTTCGATTTTCTTTCCAAAACCAAACTTAAGAAAATTTTAGGAAAATTTTTAAAAACCCATTCCACAACTGAGTTTTGCAATTTGGCTCTGATACCACTAAATATAACACCCCGAACTCGGCCTAGACGTTATGACCAGATTTGACGTGTCACATCGAAGTGTCATTTCCAAACTGAGTTTATCGATAAAAGTGCGTCACTAAATTTTAAATCTCATTTAACAATTGTTTTGAAAATGTTAGTGTTGTGAAACCCTGTTGTCCAATTATAGGTTGTATAAATTTTTATAAGCTTATTAATCTGAAAAAAAACCGCGGAAGCCTTTTCTAGTTGTAAACTTTAAGATTTGAAAATGTGATTTTCAAAAAAACGATTATTGTTTTAAAACCCGTGTTTCCCAGACTAGCAGGTTGAAATAACGAGAAACACCAAATAAAAGTTAGAAACCCAAAATGGCCTTATTACATAATTATTAGCCCAATATATTAAATAATAAAATAATTAAGTCTAAGATTAAATCATATCGGGTGTGTGGCCACCTCCGAGTCCCTCTCAGCTCCAAATCATCTAAGGCTGGGGATTACCTGTACAGTTAAAGAAAGGGTGAGTTACCAGAACTCAATGTGTAATCCCCAATCATGCAATAATAGTCTGGGCCTGAGCCTTATTCAGTATCAGTTCAGTCTGGGCTTTAGCCCTATATAGTAGCAGTGTAGGCCTAAGCCCAAATGATCACAAACAGAACAATAATGCAACCCAACCCAATCCAGCCAACACACCACTCGTACCAACCAACACACCATGTGGGGACCAAGTCGACCCACCCAGCCAACACACCAATATCGCAAAGCATAGCTGCTAGTAGTAATGCAGCAAAGCTGCCAGTGACAATAAACGTGGGCCAAGCCACTAAAATTAGAATACGTGGTGAAGCCACTAGGTCAGTAAAACGTGGCAGAGCCACTAGTACAGTACTTCCTTCAAATACAAATCCCAACCCAATGCAGAATGTCGTGTCATAAGTAGTTTGTGTATGCAGTATGTCACAATCATAATCAATTAGATAAATATCGCACAAACATCACTTAAACTACCACTAGGGGTATAACAGTCATTTTGTCTGTTGGAGGTAAAACGGTAATTTCACCCTTCAGGGGTATTTCGGTAATTTTATCCTTCGAGGGTGTTTCGATAATTTTACCCATCGAGAGTATTTCGATAATTTTACCTATCGAGGGTATTTTGATAATTTTTACGATCTTTCCAAAGGCCTACCGGCGTCTCTCATGGCTCGAATAACTTACATGGCCAAAATAGAGTAATTGGGCCCACACCCCCTATTCGGCCCAAGTGGGCCAACACGCTCGTGTGGCCCATTCGACCCCATTTCTGTCACGGCTATGCGAGCTTCATAGCCTAATCTATTATTAGTCACTTACCATAGATTACGTTTCTATGGACCCATGAGCCTATTGGGCCCACATGGCCCATTTTAACCCAGCAAGGCCCATTACGACCTAAGCCCACGAGAACGTTTGTGGCGGTCTCTATAGTCTAGCGCCACCGATTGCAACTCGATTTATCCCTACGAGCATTCGCACGCTCAAGGGCCCTCAGATGCCGAAAGTTTAGCTTTTCGGCTTTTGCTGAGTCACAACAGCACAAAAGTATGAGAACACCTTTATCCAGCGTTTACACAGTACAGTATTAGGTGTATGATTACACACCTGTTATGGGTTGTACTTTGAAGTACTTTCAAGACACCAATGATAACAACCACCCCATTAATTAGTCACAAACCTTGTTAGTCTGTAATATTGAAACGCTTTAATCAAACTAACTTTACTTACCGCGAAACTAACGATCTCTTGCAGTGGAAAAGTAATCGGCCTACCCCTTGGTTAAGGAAAATGAGTCCCTAGTAACATTCAACGAGAAAGAAAGTGTTAGCAATACACAACACCGAAGCATGTATTCTAAAATCTATATCACACACTTAGATTGTCCATCTGTTTGAAGATTGAATGTAGTACTAAAGTGTAAACTAGTGCCCAGAGCTTCTTGCAACTTACTCCATAATCGGGATGTAACCTGTGGATTTCTATCTGAAATAATGGAGAATTGCACTCCATGTAGCCTCACTATCTCAGAGACGTATAATTCAGACAATCTATCCAATGAAAAATCCATATGTACCGAGATAAAGTGTGTAGACTTCACTAAACGATCGACAATTACCCAAACAACATCTTTCTTTTTCGGTGAATAGGGTAATCCCATTACAAAGTTCATGGTAATTCTTTCCCATTTCTATTTTGGTATGGTAATTGGTTGCAATAATCCTGAAGGTACTTGATGCTCAGCCTTTACTTGCAACAGATCAAACATCTAGATTCAAACTTAGAAATATCTCTTTTCATTCCCAGCCACCAATACATTTTCTTCAAGTCATTGTATATTTTTTTACTATCGGGATGTACAGACATTATACCATTGTGTGCTTCATGTAGAATCTTCTGCACCAATTCTGAATTCTTCGATACACATATTCTATCTCTGAATAAAAAAACATCCATCAGAATCAATCTGACACTCTGAATCCGGATCTGACTCACTTTGTACTCGCTTAGTCTGTAGTTTATCATCATCCTTCTGAGCTTCACAAATTTGTTGCCGAAATGTTGGTCTAGCTTTTAACTCAGCTATGATTGAATAATCATCAGACAATGATAACCGAGTGCTCAATGCCCTTAAGGCAAATAAAGATTTTTGGCTCAAGACATCCACCACTACATTAGCTTTCCTTGGATGGTAATCAATAATAAGATCATAATCTTTCAATAATTCCAACCACCTACATTGTCTCAAATTCAGTTCTTTTTATTTTATTAAATACTTTAGACTTTTGTGATCCATAAAGACGTGACATTTTTCACCAAAAAGATAATGTTGCCATATTTTCAGTGCAAATATAATGGCTGCTAATTTAAGATCATGTACCGGGTAATTTATTTCATACGATTTTAGTTGCCTAGATGCATAAGCCTCTACTTTACCATCTTGCATCAAAACACATCCCAAACCATTTAATGAGGCATCATTATATACTATAAATTTCTTACCAGATTCAGGTTGGACTAATACGGGTGCTTTCGTCAATAAAGCTTCCAGTCTATTGACACTTGTCAGTCCACTCGAATTTCACATCTTTTTTGCAGCAATCGGGTCACTGGAGAAGCTATCATTGAAAACCCTTTAACAAATCCCTGATAATATCTAGTTAGTCCCAGAAAACTTTTTACTTCTGAAACATTCCTCGATGGCTTCCAACTTACAATAGCTGAAATTTTATTTGGGTCCACCCAAATACCTTCTGCAGATGCAACATGTCCAAGGAAACTAACTTCCTGTAACCAGAATTCACATTTACTAAATTTAGCATACAACTATTTATCATGCAGAGTTTGCAATAAAATTCACAGCTGCTCAACATGCTCATTCACATCCTGAAAGTAAACCAAAATATCATCAATAAAAATAACAACGAACCTGTTTAGGTATTGTTTGAAAATTATGTTCATTAAATCCATAAATACTAGCGGGGCATTAGTTAATCCGAATGGTATCACCAAAAACTCATAATGCCCATATTTGGTTCTAAAAGTTGTCTTTGGTACCTCCGAATCATTTACCTGTAGTTGATAGTAACTAGATCGTAGGTCAATTTTCGAAAATACAGGGGCACATTTTAATTGATCAAACAAATCATCTATATGAGGCAACAGGTGTGACTTTATTAAGTTGTATGTAATTGATGCATAATCTCAATGATCCATCTTTCTTCTTTGTAAACAATACCGGTGCACCCCATGGTGAAAAGCTGGGTCGGGCAAATCCTCTATCAATCAACTCTTGCAACTGTACCTTCAGTTCTTTCAATTCAGTAGGAGCCATTCTATATGGTGCTATAGATATCCGCGTCGTTCTTGGTACAAGGTCTATGGAAAGTTCACCTCTCTGGCTGGAGGTAAACCATGTAGTTCTTCTGAAAATACCTAAAGAAACTCTCAAACGACCGACACTGACTAGATTTTCAACTCTGATAATTTGGTATCTAGTATATAGCAAGATAAGCCTCATACCCTTTTTTAATATATCTCTATGCTGATATTGCTGAAATCACATTAGACAACCCATCCAATTTCTCATATTCAACCCAAAGTAACTCACTATTCTAACACTTCAATATAATGTGTTTATGCTTACAATTTACCACTACATCAGGTTGGGTTAACCAATCCATTCCTAATATTACATCAAATTCATCAAAGGGTAACAACATCAAATTAGCCAAAAAATAGTGACCCTCTATTATCAATGGAAAACTCTTATAAATTTTATCCACCATAACATGCTAACCCAAGGGATTTGAAACTTTAACCACCAATTCAGTGAATTCAACAGCCATAGTTTTCTCAGACACAAATTTTGTACATATATATGAATACATAGAACCAGGATCAATCAAAGCAATAATATTAGTATCAAGTAGAGAGAATATACCGGTGATAACATCTGGTGCTGAGGCATCTTCTCTTGCACGTATCGCATATGTTCTTGCCGGAGTCCGAGCCTTGGATTTAGCTGTTGAATCTTTTGTAGAGCTACGACTACCACTAACATTTCTAGAATACCGTGGTGGTCTACCCCTCGAGACAGGATTACTCGGCTTTAGGGTCTGTTCAATGTCTTTATCAACCCTTTCGTGGCAATTTTTAAGAAAATGGTCGAGAGAACCACACTTAAATCAAGCCCCATGTTTCATCCGACACTCTCTAAAATGCAATTCATTTCAGACATTGCATTGTGGTTTGGGGTTTTCAACACTCCCAACACTTATTGTTAAAGGAGATGAAGACCTCGGGTTGGTGCGTTTAGAACTTCGTTCTTTTCCTGAATACTCCCTTGATGTAGCAAAACGTTAATGATAATTCTTTGATTTCTTTGAAGCAGATGATTGTGTCTTACTAAAAAATCTTTTACTCGAAACCCGAGCTTCCCTTTCTGCTTGCTTCTTTTCTTTGCTTAATTCCTCTGTCGTGTGTGCCCGTTCAGCCAACACCGCAAATTCTCTTAATTTCATAATTCCAATCAACAACATGACATCTTCATTACACCCTTCTTCAAATCGTTTGCACATTTTGACTTCAGTCTAAACCCATTTGCTAGCATACTTGCTCTGTAACGCCCCAAAAATATAGGGTCTTTAATTTTGCATGTTCTGACATAAATTGCTTGTTTACTTTAATGGCTAAGTGATTTGGGTGTGTATGGGAGTGTTTGAGAAGCCTGGGTTCAAGTCTTGGCTTTTTCAAAATTTTTAGTTTTTCTCTTAAATGAATCTGGACACTGGCATATAGGCCTTATAAATATTAATGCAGGTTTTATGACACAAAAAGAGCTTGTGGTCTAGTGGCAATATGGCGTGTTGTATAATTGGGAGGTCTAAGGTTCAAGTCCTGGGTTGCCCAATGGGTATTTATTTTGCTGCTTGAGCTATGTAGGAAGTAAAGTTGGACTGAAACACAGCCAAGGGGAGTTTGACTATATTTGAATGGTGTTTGAAATGGTCATGGAGAGATTCAATGAGGGATAAGGGGAGAGAATCAAGGAGTTTGAGTGAGAGGAGAGTTGTGCCAAATTGGGTGTCTAGCTACTTAGATTTTCGGTAGAGAGGTCTTTTGAGTATAGTCCTTGCTCGACTTCTTTCTTTTCGACATTTCGTTTCTTCTTTTTTTCTCTGACCAAAATGTTATTTTGTGTCTTGGTATCATAAGTCACCTTGGTCGATACCTGGTAAGCCAAGTGCCTCTCGGTACCTTTCAGGTTCTTCTCTACTATTTCTTTTTTAGCCGAATTCATTCTTCTCCCTTATTTCTCTTTCACATTTTCTCAACCGTTCTCCTTTCCTCTTTGATTGAGTGACCAACTCTCTTCTTCTTTCTCTGTTGTGCCAGTTGGCTTGGTAGTGGGCGACGATCTTTTCTTCTATTCATAACACTGTGGTAAGTCGAATCCTACATCTCCTTTTTCCCCTCTCTTTTGTTTCTCTACTTTTCCAATATAGGCTGAAGGTAATAAATCTTGTCTTGTTATTTCGAAACCCTATGGATGATAGTCTATGACAATTGGTGGAACATCAACTTCCTTGTTTCTCTGTACATCTCTGCTTTCTTCTTCGAACACCTCTTTGGCCGAATATTGTGGGGTAAGTAGGCTTGTTTTGTAGTGTTGATCGAATACTTAATCTGCTCTAACAGTAATTCTTTGGACTTTGGGCATCGGTTCAAGCCTTGTATTAAACAATTATTGCTAATGAAATTCGTCTTATGCGCAGTAAATCAAGAAGAAGGGGGTGATCGTTTTCAACCAGTGATCTAAGAGGAATAATCGCATAACTTTCGGTCAAGGTAAGTGGCGATACCGGTTTGGGGCCTTAGTATTAACGTTCTCATGGATGAAAGATTGATTGTGTTAGGATATGATTGTAGGTTGATCGCGCGTGGGATAATCTGTTGTTGCACAAACAGGTGTCTAATCACACCCCTCTCTACTGTGAATCGACAGAAGCCGAAAAGCTAAAACTTCAGCATTTGTGGCCCCACGAGTGTGCGATCACTCGTATGGTAAACCGGGCCCACAAATCATGGGCGATAAATTGTAGAGGCCACCAATAGCGTTCTTGTGCTCTTGGGCCGATATGGGCCTCGTTTGGCTGGAATGAGCCGTGTGGGCCCAATAGGCTCGTGGACCCCACAAGGATAAATTCCACTGTAAGTGAAAAATACTGGACTGGGCTATATAGTTCACATAGCCATGATTGAATTTGGGCTAAACGGGCCATATGAGCGTGTCGGCCCACTTGGGCCGAATAATGGGCCTTGGGCCGAATAATGGGCCTTGGGCCGAATAATGGGCCTTGGGCCTATTTATGCCATTATGACCATTTAAATTATCTGTGTCACTCGAAGCGACTGTAGACCTTCGGAGAGGTCGTTATTTGCACCGAGACCCCAAAATAAGTAAAGTGACCAAAATACCCCTAGAAGGTAAATTACTATTATACCCTTACCAGATGGAAATGACCATTTTACACTTAGAGGTAGGTCGATGGATGAGTGTATGATTAATTTGTAAAACTGTACTGAGTAGGACACTTTGCTTACACGAACTATTTATGACATGACATATTGCATAGGGTTGGGATTCCAATATAGAGGAAGTACTGTACTGGTGGCTCTACCACATTCACTATTACTGGTGGCGTTGCCACATATACTGTTACTGGCAGCTCTGCTACGTTATTATTACTGGCAGCTATGATGCGATATTGGTGTGCTAGCTGGGTGGGTCGATTTTATCCCCACATGGTCTGTTGGTTGGTATGGGTGGTGTGTTGGCTGGATTGTGGTGGGTTGTATAATTGCACCGTACTGATACTATAATGGGCTAAGGCCCACACTATACTGTTACTAAATAGGGCTTAGGCCCAGATTGTTACTGCATATATTGTTACTAATTGACTGTTAGGGATTACACACTGAGTTTTCATAAACTCACCCTTTCTATTTAACTGTACAGGTAATCCCTAGCCATAGACGATTTAGAACCTCGAGGGACTCTGAGGTGGCCACATGATCGCCGATGTTCTGCTTTAGACTTAGTTATTTAATTTTAATTTTCATATTGGGCTATTGATTATGTAATAAGGCCATTGGTGGATTTAATTTTTAATTGGGATTTGATTTCTAGTTTTAAACTGCCAAATGGACACAAAAGAGTTTTCAAAATCACAACTATTTCTCAAGAGTGATGGGCTCGAAGCTAACTATTATTTCGACAAAGGCATGCGCACCTATCGAACAATAGTATAGCTGTTGTGAGTTCGGAATATAGTATCCTCAAGGACCAAGAGTACTAGTAATTATTATATTTTTATTATCTATCCTAATAATTAAAGGGATTTATTTTAACTCTAAAGTTAACTAATTAATTTAACTAACTATGAATACGACAAAGAGTGAATTGGAAAAATAGTTTTACACAGCTTATTCGTGCAATTTATTCACTTGACTTAATCCGTAGAAATCCCTAAATTATTTTAATACCTCTTTTGAGGCTACTAACAACTGACTCTAGGTTGATTAATTGAAATCTCTTTCTAATTAAAACCCCTATATTCGCATTAACTCCATCTATGGATTCTCTTATTAGGTTTGACCCTAATCTGCCAGACTTAATTGTGTTGATCTACTCTTAGACAGGGATTTTTACTCCACTGAATAAGCACATTCGACTTGAATCAAGAATCTAAATTATCAAACAAGAATAAGAATTCACAATTAAGAATAAGCACAAGTATTTATCTCATAAATCAAATAATAATAAGATCTGTCTTAGGTTTCATCCCCTTAGGTATTTGAGGGATTTAGCTCATACTAATGAGGAGAAACATATTAGAATAGGGAAAACAACAAAACATAAGAAAACCCAAAAACTTCTAAAGAACTTGATGGGAGATCCTTAGTCTTGATGGAGATCCTTCTCTTAAGCTGTTCCCGACGGCTGTTTTGGAGTATCTTCTGCCTTCTACTCGATGTTCATTTGACGTCCTGTCGAAATCCTCTTTTAGGTTGCCCCCTAGGGTGTTTATATAGGCTTTGAGATGCCTTACTTGGCCCACAAGAAGCCCTTTTGCGAATAGAATTAATCCTAAGGATGGAAGGGACACGCGGTGGACTCCTTCGGTAGTGGTCAAATCTGCTCGCCATACACAGCAGTGTAATCTGCCTGTGTCCAATGGTCCAGGTCGTGTGATTTCTGATGTAGGCTCATTTTTATCCCTTTTTGGCCCGTTTCTTGTTCTTTTTGACTCCCTAAACTCTCCTGAGTATAAAATATGAAATTAAGAGATTAGGAGCATCGAATTCATCAAATTCAATCAAAATTCATCCAAAAGTAAGCCAAGCATGGGGTTAAAATATGCGTAAATTATGGTTTATCAAATATCCCCACACTTAAGACTTTGCTTGTCCTCAAGTAAAATTTTAAACTCACAATTAAAATTAACTTCCTCAGTTAAGAATCCTTATCAATAATGTTTCATCATAATTCATAGATAATTCATACATTGATAATTTAACGAAAAGAGTCCTAAAGATTCAAACAATCTAAGTCATAAATTTTTACAGCACGAAAACATAGGTGTCTCCCCTTACCTAAATAGTTACCTCTGATTCAAAACCTACAAGAATTGACATCCTCACTAAAGATTCACTCAAATCACTCAAGGTGTTTAAGGTTCAAATTAAGCAATTGAAAGTCACACATGAAAAGTTAATCCCATAGGCTTGCATGAAAATCAAATCTACACCACTAGAAAATGAGATGATACACAAATCAAAAGGTCTTAAAAAGGGTTGTAATGGGGCTTGGGCTAAAGGTGTGGATAAAGGCTGAATTAGAGGGTTAGAATCGAGATTGAATTGACAATTTACCTAACGAGAAAAATAACTAATACTGAATAATTACATTGATTGAAAACTTATCATTAAATAACACGAGCTTCTTCTAACGATATGGAATTAACAGTTTTAGCTCATAATCACTAATAATGAATAAATCTTCAACTTTTTTTTTTTAAGAATAAGAACAAGTACATACAATAATAAGAAAGAACTTAATAACGGAAATAGAGAACATAGTTAGGCAACTGCTTAAATCAAATCTCGACAAATGGGATGTCAAAAGATTAGGGGAAGTAAAAATTTGGTTTTGGGTTAATATTAATGGGTGAGTTAAGAAACAGTTTATTAGGATCAAATTGGTTCACTAGGGTTTAATTATGAGGGTAGGCTATTTATGGAGTGAGTGGGTTAAAACCTAGGTGCCTTCATCATTTCAGTATAGCAAATCAAAAGTGTGGTCTCAACATGTATAATGGAAGCAAGTTCTAGAATAACAAATCAATATTGACAAGCTCATAATCAACAAAGTGAGTAACAACCTAATAAATTTTTAATTCTGAAAATAAACTTATCAAGCTTGATTCTCTAGTGTCTTAAAGTTTAAACCATCGATGCACAGTTATCTATGACTTAATCCGAAACATATCAATGAAAATCATACATTAATAGAAGTTTCATTCTAATAGTAATATGAGAAAATTACTTAAGAACAAGATATAGTTCATGGATTTTCAAATACGAGAGTCTTGTTGACACCTCCCCACACTTAAGACGTACATTGTTCTCAATGTATAACGATGAAGATGACAATATAGCAAGAAAAGCATAAGAGAGGGAGAGAGGTGAAACTTCCTGAATTTTGGATGGAGTTAAGGAAAAGAAATGGTAAGTTGGGCATAGATGAAGGTACAGGTGGATACTAGGGTTGTGGTGTGGCCGTTCCTTAATAGCCTTTTGAACCTAAATTAAAGAAATCAAAATATAATAATATAAATTAAAGACAAGAAAGATAAAGGGACTGAATTTAAAAATGGAAATAAAAGAAAAAGGAAAAATAAATGGACTCAAAGGTCCTTGTCCTGTCAAGTTAATGAAGCAGGTGGCATGAACTTATGTAGATCGGTCTCGTACGGGGAGACTGTGTTAGGCTCCTTTCACTTCTTCGACATGGAAATGGTGGTGTAAAGAAAGAATGAGGGAAAGGGGGAAAGGAAAATGAAAGGATAAATAGAAAAAAAAGGGTGTGGTTGTTAGGGTTTGGGAGAAGAAGAAATTAGGGAGAAAGTGAAAAGAAAGAGGGTTTTAAATAAAAATCAGGGACCTGAATACTGCCCACGCCCGTGTTCTATGGGTGTGTTAGGTCACACGGCCGTATCGCACGACCATGGGGTGCTTTGTTCATTTCTCCCATGCCTGTGTAGAATTTTCCATTCCTATGTTGCTTTATCAGTGTCGGCCACAGCCTAAAAGCGAGGGCATGTTGCATGCCCGTGTAGATTGCTCAGTATCGACCACGGCCGCATCGCACGGCCGTGGGATTTTACCGTAGCCTATGTTTTGGGAAAAATTTCCTTCCTTGGTTCGTACGGTCTCTACCATGCCCATGTATCTTTTCGTAGTATCCACACGGCCACGGCCACGCCCGTGTGCAAGGCTGTGTGGATAGAGAAACCTGTGCTTTATTAATTTGATTAGTTTTGAGTTAGCTACTAAAAATAAAAAATATGACATTAGTGAAGTTAGTGCTCGGGTTGCCTCCCGAGAAGCGCTCGTTGAAAGTCTTAAGCTAGACTTACGTCTCATTCGTGTATTCATGGTGGTTTGAGGAGTTGAAACTCCTCATTCTTGCTATCAATTCGGTTACCGATATATAGTTTAAATCGAGTGCTGTTTACCTTAAAAGTGTCGAATGTAGGATTAGGTACCTCGACTGTTCCGTATGAGAAGATATTTAGTACCGTGAAGGGGATCTCTTCGTTTGTATTAAGGTCTGAAGTGGCAATTCGAGGGTCTGTCTTATGCAACAATACCTGATCCCTGATCTAAAATTGGTATGTCCCATCTTTAAGTTTGACATGGAGTTGCCTCGTTTTTACTTCGTGTGTTTTTAGTTTCTCTTTGAAATGTGTCTTCCACTCGTCTAGTTCATCGATCTGAAGCCTTCGTTCCTCATGAGTTATTTTCTTGTTGGCACAAGGTCTAGGATGTGGCTCAGATGTGTAGTTTCATGGTGCTTTCTGAAAAGAAGGTTGAACCAACCGGTCATTAATAGAATTTATATTTTCACGTTTCTTACTTGATGTCCTAGCAGAGTCAAGAGCCTGAAGAGTGATCATTTCATCACCTACACGAAGTGTGAGCTCACCTACACCAACATCAATTTTAGTTTTAGTAGTTGCTAAAAAGGGTCTTCCTAAAATTAAAGCAACATTGTTGTCTTCATCCATGTCTAAAACAACAAAGTCCATTGGGAATATGAATTTGTTAATTTTCACTAGTACATCTTCAATTATACCCCTAGGAATTCTAATAGTTTTATCAGTTAATTGGATGCTCATCCTAGTTTGTTTGTGTTTCCCAAGACCTAGCTGTTTAAACATTTTATAAGGCATGACATTGATGCTTGCCCCTAAATCAGCTAAAGCATTATTAACAAATAAACTACCAATTAAGCACGTAATTGTAAAACTCCCTGGATCTTTTAACTGTCGTGGTAGTTTTTTTTTTTGTAAAATTGCTGAGCATACTGCATTTAGCTCCACATGCAACGTATCGTCTAACTTCTGTTTGTTTGTCAAAAGCTCTTTTAACAATTTCCTTGAATTGGACATCTATGAAAGAGCTTCATGAAACGATAAGTTAATATGTAATTTCTTGAGAAGTCTAAGAAATTTACCGAATTGTTCATCTCTGCGGTCTTTACTCATCGCATTTGGGTATGGCACACGAGGTTAGTACTCTGTAGTTAAGAGTTTTGGTTTATCATGGCTTATCTCAACCTTACCTTCCTCTACCACATTCTCTTGCCTCAATTTTGGCTCATCTAACCCTTCACTGTTGTTATCAGTAATGGCATGAATTTGCTCTTTTGGGTTAGTTTCAGTGTTGCTTGGCAAGCTACCTTATGGTCGTTCGGAGATCAGCTTAGCAAGTTGTCCTATTTGGTTCTCGAGCCCTTGAATTGATGCTTGCTAATTTTTGAGTGCTGTTTAAGTGTTTTGGAAATGGGTTTCTGACATCGTGATAAATTTGGTTAGCATCTCTTCAAGGTTTGGCTTTTTCTCCTGTGGGTAGGGTTGCTGTTGAAAGCCTGGAGGGGGTTGTTGTCTCTGATTTCCTTGACCACCCCATGAGAAGTTTGGGTGGTTCCTCCAACATGGATTGTAAGCGTTACTATAAGGGTTATTTTGAGAAAAAAAATAGCAAGAAAAATATATGCTCTTAAAGGCTCAAAAATCTCACAAAAATTATGGTTTTTGATGCCATCCTTGTAGATTTCAAACTTCAAAGTAATATTTAAGATTAGGGAAACAACCTAAAAATTTTAATTACGGAAAATAGACTTATCATGCTTGATTCTCTAATATCTTAAAGTTTAAAACATTAATGCGCAATTACTTATGACTTAATCTGAAACATATCAATGAAAATCATAAATTAATAGAAGTTTCATTTTAATAGTAAATATGAGAAAGTTACTTAAGAACAAGATATAATTCAGTATTGTTGACATCTCCCCACACTTAAGATGTACATTGTTGTCAATGTACAAAGATAGATATTTACAATAGAAAATCATAAGAAAGGGCGAGAAGTGAACTTCTTGAATTTTGGATGGAGTCAAGGAAAAGAAATAGTAAAGTTAGGCATAAATGAATGTGGAGGTGGATACTCCGGTGGAGGTGTGGCCGTTCCTCAATAGCCCTTTGAACCTAAATTAAAGAAATCAAAATATAATAATAAAATTTAAAGAGAAGAAAGATAAAGGGACAGAATTTAAAAATGAAAATAAAAAAAAAAAGAAAAAATAAATGGACTTAAAGGTCCTTGCCCTATCGAGCTAATGAAGCGGCCGACATGAACCTATGTAGATCAGTCTCGCACGGGGAGACTGTCCTAGGGTCCTTTCGCTTCTTTGACATGGGGATGGTGGTGTAAAGAAGGAATGAGGAAAAGAGAGAAAGGAAAATGAATGGAGAAAGATGATAGAAAAAGAAAGAGGTGTGGTGGTTAGGGTTTGGAAGAAGAAGAATTTTGTTGAGAAAGTGAGAAGAAGGGGGGTTTTAAATAGGAATCAGGGACCTGGTTGCTTCCCATGCCCGTGTGCCATGGGCATGTTAGGTCACACGGCCGTATCGCACAGCCGTGTGGTGCTTCGTTCGTTTCTCCCACGCTTGTGTAGAGGTTGCCACGCCCATGTGGATTAATCAGTGCCGGCCACTGCCTAAAAGCATGGGCGTGTTGCATGCCTGTATAGATTGCTCAGTGTTGGCCACGGTTGAATAGCACAGCCGTGGCATTTTATGGCAGCCCATTTTTTGGGGAATTTTCGTTCTTGGTTCGCACGGTCTCTGCCACACCAATGTGCCTATTCGTGGTGTCCACAGGGCCACGGCCACGCCCGTGTGTAAGGCCGTGTGGAGAAAGAAACCTGTGCTTTATTAACTTGGTTAGTTTTTAGTTAGGTACTAAAAATAAAAAATATGGACGTTAGTAAGGTAAGTGCTCGGGTTGCCTCTCGAGAAGCGCTCGGTTAAAGTCTTAAGCTAGACTTACCTTTCATTCGCATAATCATGGTGGTTTGAAGAGTTGAAACTCCTCATTCTTACTATCATTTCAGTTATCGATATATAGTTTAAATTGAGTGGTGTTTACCTTAAAAGTGCCAAATGTAGGATTAGTTACCTCCACTATTTCGTATGGGAAGACATTCGTTACTGTGAAAGGGATCTCTTCATTTTTTTTAGGGTTCAGAGTGGCGATTCGAGGGTCTTTCTTATCCAACAATAGCTGATCTCCGTTCTTAAATTGGGTTGTCCCATCCTTAAGTTTGACATGGTTTTGCTTTGGTTCCTCGTGTTTTTCTAGTTTTTCCTTAACGTGTATCCGCCATTCATCTAGTTCATCTATTTGTAATCATCGTTCCTCATGAACAGTTTTATTCTCAATATGAACACTAGACCCTAGCTCTGTTATCTTTTCCCGAGAGATTTCCTGCAAAGAAGATTGAACGTTGGGTTTATTTATATTAACAGAACTTGTATTCTCTTGATCATTAAATATTCCATCAGAATCACGTGCTTTGAGTTTAATCATGTCATCGCCTACACGAAGTGTTACTTCCCCTGTATCAACATCGATAATGGTTCTAGCAGTTGCTAAAAATGGCTGTCCTAATATTAAAGGAACATCATTATCCTCATTCATATCTAAAACAGCAAAATCTACTGGGAATATGAATTTGTCAATTTTCACTAGTACATCCTCAATTATACCTGTAGGAACTCTAATAGTTTTATTAGCTAATTGGATGCTCATCCTAGTTTGTTTGGGTTTCCCAAGACCTAGATGTTTAAATATTTTATAAGGCATAACATTGATGCTTGCCCCTAAATCAGCTAAAGCATTATTAACAGATAAACTACCAATTAAGCACGTAATTGTAAAACTCCCTAGATCTTTTAACTTTCGTGGTAGTTTATTTTGTAAAATTGCTGAGCACACTACATTTAGCTCCACATGCAATGTATCGTCTAACTTCCGTTTGTTTGTCAGCTCTTTTAAAGATTTCCTTGAATTGGGCATCTGCGAAAGAGCTTCAAGAAACAGTAACTTAATATGTAATTTCTTTAGAAGTTTAAGAAATTTACCGAATTGTTCATCTATGCGGTCTTTCTTCATCGCATTGGGGTATGACACACGAGGTTGGTATTCTGTAATTACCGGTTTTGGTTCATCATGGCTTACCTCAACCTTACATTCCTCTACCACTTTCTCTTGCCTCAATTTTGGTTCATCTAACCCTTTACTATCGTGAGTGGTAACGGCATGAAGTTGCTCCTTTGGGTTAGTTTTAGTGTTGCTTGGAAAGTTGCCTTGCGGCCGTTAAGATATGAGCTTAGCAAGTTGTCCTAATTGGTTCTCGAGCCCTTGAATCGACGCTTGCTGATTTTTGAGGGCTGTTTCGGTGTTTTTGAAATGGGTTTCTGTAACACCCGGATTTAGGGGCTATGCATGTTGGGTATGATTCAAGTTCTAGTAGGTCTTAGGTATGCTTGGATGTGTTTTGGAGGTCTAAAGAATGCTCGGATTAAAGGGGGAGGCTGTGGAGAAATTTGGATTTTTAAGTGTTAAAAGGGGAGCTTGGCTATAGGTGACTTAAGAAAATTATTTGGGGGAATTGGACATAAGAATTGGGCTGGTAAAGTGGCAAGGAGAGCGCCACTAAGAGCTTGGCAAAGTGGCGCCTCGGTGCAAGGGGAGGGGCGGTGTTGAGAGCCAAGGCGACAGACTTTGGCCTTTATTTTTGGCGTCAAGGAGGTAGGGAAGTGGGTGACTTTTGGATGCTTAAAAGATGGAGAAAGACTTGGTCTTTCCTTTTTAAATTCGGCTAGGAAGGGTTTGACTCATTCAAACTTTTGAATGAGTGTTAGGAGGAATTGTAGGAGCAAATAGTGGGATTTGGAAGGGGTTGGGTAGTGGCGGTTTTGGGGAGCTTATGGAGGGCATTTTCGGTTTTTTTTTTTTTTTTTTTGGGTAAGCTTAGGGAGGCGAATGCTATAAATAGGGTGTGCCATCCCTTTGTTGAATTTTAGCTTTCTCTTCAAAAGCTTGCACCTTTTTCTTCTCACACTCAAAGCACCTTTTTCCCTTCATTAGTTCACCTTGGCCAAACTTCAAGCCACCTTTCCTCCCATTCTCTTTTTTATCTTCTTTGTTCCTAGACCGAAATCCCTCTCCCTTCACCCTCTTCTTTGACCTTGCTTCAAACCGAAATCACCCTTAAAAGCCCGCCATTGCCGAATATCTCAACACCATTTTAGAGTCATTGCTTGAATCACCATTTATTCTCTTACTCCACTTTTGTTGCAAGTCCCTGAGCCGAACTTCCTGGAGGTGGTAGATTCTTGTTAGAGCAAAGGGTAGTGGTTAGCAAGGCCGATTGTAGGGGAGAAGAGCCTATCATTTGGGAACCTTTCGTAAGTCCGTTAGTCTCAAGGTACTGAAGCGAAGCGAAGCGTTTGGTTTTGGCATCATTTAGGTGCGTAATCAACGCACTAATTCTCGGTTTTATGCTTGCTAACGTTTATACATGAGTAAGATTGTGACATTGAAGTTAATGATGTATATTTATAAATATATGATGTGGTAATGATATGAGATGTATGCTCTATTATATGATTTGATAAGATGCTTTATCACATGTGCATGGGATTCGGGTTAATCGAGGAAGGAAGGAGTACACCTTGGTGTGTACGTGGTCTAATGTTAGCCGGGCTATACTAGCGCTTGATGGGTTGTCGTGTGCATCATCAAGGAGATGTTGGCTTGGTGCCCATCTCGGCGGTTGATTGCTATGTGCATCATCAGAGGCAGATTACGATATTTGGATCACGATTGGTTGATCGGTGGCTCACCACGGCCTTGTGCGATGAGTAGCCAAGGTAAGGTTTTGGATCACGATGTGATCGGTGGTGGTTTATCCACGGCCTTGGGCGGAGTCCGCTAAGGTTGGTGTTACGGTTGGAGTGGGTTGGGTGAGATGCATATGTGCATGACTTGCTATGTGAATGGTTTGGGTATGGGGCCAAGCCCATACGCGAGAAATCTGTGTTTTGATTATGCATCGTGAGTCGGTGGACTCACTCTTTCATTAACCATTTCCGGTGACGATAGTTGGGTGGGATCGGAGAAGACACATGGTGGCCCATGCGGGAAGAGAAGTTTAAATATTTTAAGTTGTTTTTGTTAAGTATTTGATCTTCCAAAAATTGTGTAATAAGGGCCTTTTATTTATTCACTTTGGAAATTACTTAATTATTATTTTTACTATTTTATTTTAATTTGATTATGACTTGGTAAAAATTTAATTATAAGCTTGTGGAAATGATTTTACTCTAATTTACTTATTCAAAGTATTCATGGGTTAATAAAATGCTTTAAAATGGACACTTTTATTTAATTTCAAGGTCCAAAAGTATATTTTAAAAGTACACGGGTTTTACGAGAAAGATAGTAAATTTTTCGTGTTTTAAATTCTAAGTAAAGAAAAATATTTTCACTAACATAACCCAGATTCGATTCGTAGTGAATGGGCGGGTTTGGGGATGTTACTGATTGGTATCGAGCTCGGTTCAAAACTCGGCTTTGAGGGTTTTGGGCTCAAACATTTTCAAAATGGGTTTTTGGAATGTGGGCTTTTATAAAAAGGTTTTCAGTTATTCGGCATGGCTTTGTGTCTCCTACCAAGTCCACTGTAAGTGCTTGGACTTTTAAATTGTTTTGTTTTGTTTGTATGAATTAATTTGGGCTCAGTTGGGCTCGTAGATTAGAAAGTTAGGACTATTGGACCCTAGGACTAGACTACTCAAACATGTGCATAAAACTTAAATCTCTTAAACAAACTGTGAAGTAAGTCGCGAAGAGTTAAGGTGTGGTAACCCCCATGCGCATGTCTAGGAGTGGAACCAGGAAGAGCACAGTATTTAAGCGAGTCCAGTGTGACTCACCTCCTCTTCGCAGTATCCTGCACAGTGCGTGAGCTACTGGTTCACCTTAACCAAGAGGACTTGTTCATGGGCTAAACAGATTATTAAAACCCGAAAGGGATTTGGCTGATTGTTTTAAAACCCCCTGTTTTAAAATTTTCAACTTTACCCCTTTGGTTTGTGAAACCCTAAATTTGATTTTGGAGGGGCGTTTTTACAAAATTACCAAAATGCCCCTAGGGCAAAATTACGTAAAATACCCTTGTGTTATAAAATTTCCAGATACTACCCTCAACTTTTGATAAAATGATTTTTACTTTACAAACTACCAAAATTTTGCGGTTTGAAATATTGAGATACAGTTTGTGAAAATTTACTGAAAATACCCTTGGGCCATAAAATTACCAAAATGCCCACGGTTTCTAAATCTTGATTTCTCTCGATCTTTTCTTTGAAATATTTCTATCTTAGCTTTGTGAGATACGGTGATATTCCGATGTGGAGAATTTACGAAAATGCCCATGATTTCCAAAATTACTAAAATGACCCTACTTTTCGAAATTTTTGCAACACACTTTGTTTGAAATGCAATTTTCAAGATGACTCTCGAGATTTGCAAATTTTGAAATATCTTTAAGTTGGAGAACTATTTTCAAAATTGACCTGTAATTTTACCTATATACCCCCATAGGAAATCGACGGAATTACCAGGTAGGGAGGAAACTTGATTGCTCGAAAGAACTACACTCGAAAACTTTATTGCATAAAATTGCTCGTGGATAAAGCAGTGAAACAAGAATTTCTAACGCATAAAACTTTCTAAATGCAGACTAAATCAAGCGCTAGATATGAGTTCTCAGGGCGCGGTCGCAATACTCGTGGGCGTGGTAGAGGCGGGGATGTCGATGTCGGAACCGGTTGGGTCACGCCATGGGTCGATAAAGCGATGCACCACCACCGGTGTTGAGGTTGAGCAATGAGGATCGATGGAGGAGACGGCGTAGTGTCACAAGCGTCTGCCGGGTACTCGAGCAGTGGCGAGGAGCCAATGTGGGCAATAGGAATCGGAAGTCGGTGCAGAGACTTGGGCGAATGGGCCGAGGTTTTCGAGAGAGTGTCCAGGGTAGCTCGAATGTGGCGAGTATTGGGTGGAGGCGGTGGAAAGGATTATGGATGATCTCGACTTAGCTGCTTGAGGAAAAGCTTAAGGGAGTTGTTTCGTTCTTCTTGGGATGAGGCCTACCAGTGGTGGCTCACGGTTAAGGAGAAAGCACCCTGCGGATCGGGTGGATTGGGGTTACTTTAAGATCAAGTTTGAAGGGAAGTATGTTGGAGCAAGCTATATGGACGCTTGCAGAGGAAGGCGTTCCTTAATCCGGTGCAAGGTAGCAAGTCAATAGCAGTGAAGAACGGCCGAAGTTTACTGCGTTTGGCCGGTATGCTCGGGGCATCGTGGCAGCGGATTATGAGAGATGCGTCGATTTGAAGATGGTCCGCGGGATGAGAGCTGCGAGTTTTGATTGCTCCGCATCGGGAAAGAGACTTCGCTAGTTTTAGTGGAGAAAGCTCGAATAGTTTGAGGAGGTCAAGAAGGTCGAGAGGCTCAATAGAGAAAGGCCGTGATAAGAGAAGTGTTGGATCGTCGAAGTGTTTGAGAGGGTTGAGGAAGAGGCCAGGAGAGTCGAGACTCTGCATTCATATTGCTAAGCCGACCACGGAAATCCGGATCATCCGGTAATGCGCGATGCGGAAGGTATCACGTTGGCGAGTCTTTGGAATCGAGTTGGGAGTGCTTGGATGTAAGTCCAAGACTCATCGATTAAGGATTGTCCCAGTAATCCGAATAGGACTCGGACGAGAAGGTCAAGGTAATGTGCAACCAGTGAGAGGTGGTGCAGTTTAGCGGCGAGAGGTCGTGGTTCGAACCATGGAGGAAATGGTTCGTAGGGGTCGTGGAGCTTTTAGGCGTGAGTAATGGTGGCATCTTGAGGCAAGACGACCAGTGCGGTTTTATGCGGTCCGTCGGAGAGAGGATAATGATGTGCTTGGATGTGTCATTTGGTAAGTTCCTTAAGCTGGAATATTCTCTGTTGTTTTGTTGGGTTGGGTGGGCATTTGTTTGTGTTGTTGCTTGTAAAGTATGGGGACTTTGAGTATGAACTTAGGGTCTTTGCCTAGATATATGTTAGCTCTTTAAGATCAGAGTGTGACCATAGCATAGTGGGAGGATTTGGTGTGTTAGCCTAACGGGTAATTTCGAGGACGAAATTATTTGTTAGGAGGGTAGAAGTGTAACACCGGATTTAGGGGCTATGCATGTTGGGTATGATTCAAGTTCTAGTAGGTCTTAGGTATGCTTGGATGTGTTTTGGAGGTCTAAAGAATGCTCGGATTAAAGGGGAGGTGTGGAGAAATTTGGATTTTTAAGTGTTAAAGGGAGCTTGGCTATAGGTGACTTAAGAAAATTATTTGGGAATTGGACATAAGAATTGGGCTGGTAAAGTGGCAAGGGAGACGCCACTAAGAGCTTGGCAAAGTGGCGCCTCAGTGCAAGGGGAGGGGCGGTGTTCGAGTGAAGGCGACACTTTGGCCTTTATTTTTGGCGTCAAGGAGGTAGGAAGCTGGGTGACTTTTGGATGCTTAAAAGATGGAGAAAGACTTGGTCTTTCCTTTTTAAATTCGGCTAGGAAGGGGTTTGACTCATTCAAACTTTTTGAATGAGTGTTAGGGAGGAATTGTAGGAGCAAATAGTGGGATTTGGAAGGGGGTTGGGTAGTGGCCGGTTTTGGGGAGCTTATGGAGGGCATTTTCGGTTTTTTTTTTTTTTTTTTTTTTTTGGGTAAGCTTAGGGGAGGCCGAATGCTATAAATAGGGGTGTGCCATCCCTTTGTTGAATTTTAGCTTTCTCTTCAAAAGCCTGCACCCTTTTTCTTCTCACACTCCAAAGCACCTTTTTCCCTTCATTAGTTCACCTTGGCCGAAACTTCAAGCCACCTTTCCTCCCATTCTCTTTTTTATCTTCTTTGTTCCTAGACCGAAATCCCTCTCCCTTCACCCCTCTTCTTTGACCTTGCTTCAAACCGAAATCACCCTTAAAAGCCTGCCATTGCCGAATATCTCAACACCATTTTAGAGTCATTGCCGAATCACCATTTATTCTCTTACTCCACTTTTGTTGCAAGTCCCTGAGCCGAACTTCCTGGAGGTGGTAGATTCTTGTTAGAGCAAAGGGTAGTGGTTAGCAAGGCCGATTGTAGGGGAGAAGAGCCTATCGCTGGGAACCTTTCGTAAGTCCGTTAGTCTGCGGGTACAGAAGCAGAAGTAGCGTTTCGGGTTTTGGCATCATTTAGGTGCGTAATCAACGCACTAATTCTCGGTTTTATGCTTGCTAACGTTTATACATGAGTAAGATTGTGACATTGAAGTTAATGATGTATATTTATAAATATATGATGTGGTAATGATATGAGATGTATGCTCCTATTATATGATTTGATAAGATGCTTTATCACATGTGCATGGGATTGGGTTAATCGAGGAAGGAAGGAGTACACCTTGGTGTACGTGGTCTAGTGTTAACCGGGCTATACTAGCGCTTGATGGGTTTTTGTGTGCATCATCAAGGGAGATGTTGGCTTGGTGCCCATCTCGGCGGTTGATTGCTATGTGCATCATCAGAGACAGATTACGATATTTGGATCACGATTGGTTGATCGGTGGCTCGCCACGGCCTTGTGCGATGAGTAGCCAAGGTAAGGTTTTGGATCACGATGTGATCGGTGGTGGTTTATCCACGGCCCTGGGCGGAGTCCGCTAAGGTTGGTGTTACGGTTGGAGTGGGTTGGTGAGATGCATATGTGCATGACTTGCTATGTGAATGGTTTGGTATGGGGCCAAGCCCATACGCTGGAAATCTGTGTTTTGATTATGCCTTTGAGTCGGTGGACTCACTCTTTCATTAACCATTTTCCGGTGACGCATAGTTGGGTAGGGATCGGAGAAGACACATGGTGGCCCATGCGGGAAGAGAAGTTTAAATATTTTAAGCTGTTTTTGTTAAGTATTTGATCTTCCAAAAATTGTGTAATAAGGGCCTTTTATTTATTCACTTTGGAAATTACTTAATTATTATTTTTACTATTTTATTTTAATTTGATTATGACTTGGTAAAAATTTAATTATAAGCTTGTGGAAATGATTTTACTCTAATTTACTTATTCAAAGTATTCATGGGTTAATAAAATGCTTTAAAATGGACACTTTTATTTAATTTCAAGGTCCAAAAGTATATTTTAAAAGTACAGGTTTTACTGAAAGATAGTAAATTTTTCGTGTTTTAAATTCTAAGTAAAGAAAAATATTTTCACTAACATAACCAGATTCGGTCGTAGTGAATGGGCCGGGTTTGGGGATGTTACAGTTTCTAACACCGCGATAAATTTTGTTAGCATCTCTTCAAGGTTTAGATTCTTCTCTTGTGGGTAGGGTTGCTGTTGAAAGCCTGAGAGGGGTTGTTGTCTCTGATTTCCTTGGCCACCCCATAAGAAGTTGAGATGGTTCCTCCAACCTGGATTATAAGTGTTACTATAAGGGTTATTTTGAGGTCTAGAATTATTACCCATATAGTTCATCTATTTACTTTCTATGCCAGAGTTGTAGGATGGATATTCTATACTATCATTCCTCCTCCATTCATATCACACTGTATCACTGGATGTACCTGCGAAGAACCACACAAACCATCAATTTTCTTACTTAAAAGCTCTACATGATTTGATAGCATGGTTACTACGTCGAGGTTGAAAACACTAGCGCTTTTGTTGACTTTGTCCTCGTAAATTGCCACTGATAGTTATCCAATGACATCTCCTCTATACTCATAAGTCACTTGAGGGGTTTTGTTATTTAGGGTTCAACCGGTGACTGAATCAATCAACTACCTAGTTGAGGGGTTTACATCATTGTAGAAGGTTTGAACATGTAGCCACAAGGGTAACCCATGGTGAGGGCACCTTCTTAGTAAATCCTTGTATCTCTCTCATGCATCGTAAAATGTCTCTAGATCCATTTGCACAAAAGAAGAGATATCATTCCTTAACTTAGCCGTTTTAGCCGGCGAAAATTATTTTAATAAGAATTTTTTGGTCATTTGTTCTCATGTAGTGATTGATCCTCATGGTAACGAGTTCAACCACTGTTTACTTTTGTTACTCAATGAGAAGGGAAACAACCGAAGGCAAATGACATCACCAAAAACACCATTTATTTTAAAAGTCTCGCAAGGCTACAGAAAATTTGCCAAGTGATTGTTTGGATCCTCATCCTGCAAACCATCAAACAGAACAAATTGCTGAATCATCTGTGTAGTGTTAGGTTTCAGTTCAAAATTATTTCCAGCAATAGTAGGTCTAACAATACTTGATTCAATTTCTGTTAAATTAGGTTTAACATAATCATATATAGTACGAGGGGCAAGATTTTGATTCACCGGATTTGCGGTAACCACAGGAGGTAGTGGATTATTATCAGCCATCTCTTTGGTAGTGTTGGTTTCGTCTTTTTGCTCTTCTTCTATGTTGGTTTCGTCTTTTTGCTCTTCTTCTATGTATTGTAAGCTTCACCTTATTTCTCTGCGGTTTCTGCGAATGGTACCTTCTATATCACTGTAAAAAATCAAGGGTCCTGACGGGTTCCTTCTAGTAATAAACTAAAAGTTCCTGCAAGAAGCAAAGAAAGGAAAATTAGGAAAGTTAAAAATAAAATAAATATAAATATAAATATAAAATAAATTGTAAATAAACGAAATGGCTAAATTAATAAAAATTTAGTGTTACTAATATCTTAGTCCTCAGCAACGGCGCCAAAAACTTGATGGGCTCGAAACTAACTATTATTTTGACAAAGTCAAGAACACCTATCGAACAGTAGTATAGCGTAGTGAGTCCGGAATATCGTATCCTCAGGAACCAAGAGTACTAGTAATTACTATCTTTTTATTATCTAGCCTAATAATTAAAAGGATTTATTTTTAATCTAAAATTAACTAATTAAGTTAACTAATTATGAATGCGACAGCGTGTGAATTGGGAAAATACTTTTAGACAACTTATATGAGATAAGCAATACCTAAGGAAGAATCCAACTAGACTTCATTTATTACTTTTGATTCATACAATTTTTTCACTTGACTTAATCCGTAGAAATCCCTAAATTATATTAATACCTCTTTCGAGGCTACTAACAACTGACTCTAAGTTGATTAATTGAAATCTCTTTCTAATTAAAACCCCTATAGTCGGATTAACTCGATCTATTGATTCCCTTATTAGGTTTGACCCTAATCTGATTGATTTTCATCGCCCTATTTCTAAGGTTGCAATCATCTGTGCTTAATTGTGTTGATCTACTCTTAAACAGGGACTTTTGGTCCATTGAATAAGCACATTCGACTTGAATCAATAACCTGAATTATCAAACAAGAATAAGAACTCACAATTAAGAATAAGCACAAGTATTTATCTCATAAATCAAATAATAATAAGATCTGTCTTAGGTTTCATCCCCTCAGGTATTTGAGGGATTTAGTTCATACTAATGAGGGGAAACATATTAGAATAGGGAAAACAACAAAACATAAGAAAACCCAAAAACTTCTAAAGAACTTGATGGTAGATCCTCAGTCTTGATGGAGATCCTTCTCCTAAGCTGTTCCCGACAGCTGTCTTGGAGTACCTTCTGCCTTCCACTCGGCGTCTATTCGACGTCCTGTCGAACTCCTCTTTTTAGGTTGCCCCCTAGGGTGTTTATATAGGCTTTGATATGCCTTACTTGGCCCACAAGTAGCCCTTTTTTCGAATAGAATTAATCCTAGGGACGGTAGGTACACGCCCTTGTGACACGTCCGTGGTGGACTCCTTCGGCCATGGTTGAATCTACTCGCCACACACGGTCGTGTGATCTGCCTGTGTCCAATGGTCTAGGCCGTGTGATTTCTGACGTAGGCTCATTTTTTTCCCTTTTTGGCCCGTTTCTTGTTCTTTTCGACTCCCTAAACTCTCCTGAGTATAAAACATGAAATTAAGAGATTAGGAGCATCAAATTCATCAAATTCAATCAAAATTCATCCAAAAGTAAGCCAAGCATGGGTTTAAAATATGTGTAAATTATTGTTTATCAAAGAAAAACATGCATTTTAAACTTCAAGGTTTTTAGTTAGAGAAGCTTCCGCGGTTTTATTCAGTTTAAGAAATCAACGGTAATAAATATGGCAATCATTTTGATAAATTTGTTTCAGATTGTAATAACTTATATTTTCGACTGTTCTCAAGCAATAAAAACTAAATGGATTTTTAACTTAAATACGAATTTTTATCAACAAGTCCAAATTTCAGAAATCACTTCAATGTGACACGTCAGATTCGGTCGTAACGTCTAGGCCAGGTGTGGGGTGTTACATGCTCAATCTAACAAATTCTTGTTCATACTCGAACACTATCATATTTCCTTGTTTGAGCTCTAAAAATTCCTTCTTTTTCTGGTCCAGAAATCTCTGACTAATATATTTCTTTTTGAACTATGTTTGGAAAAATTCCAATGTAACATTTTCCCTTGGTACCACAGAAGATATGGTTTTCCACCAATGGTAGGATGTGTCTTTCAACAAAGATACCGCACATTTCAAACATTCGGTTGGTGTGCAAGATAGCTCATCTAGAATCGGGATAGTATTTTCTAGCCAAAACTCAACCCTCTCTAGATCGTCATCGGCTGTAGCCCTAAATTCTTCAGCCCCATATTTTCTAATTGTATCTACTAGAGCCTTATCAATTCTAACCCATATTTTTTAATTTTATCTACTAGAGCCTTATCAATTCTAACAAGTCTAGTGCCATGTGGCGTTTCATCATGTTGTGAAGTAGGTGAGGGAGGTCGTTGAACAGTGGAATTTGCTCTCATATATTCGCCAAACCACTCATTCATCATTTTGAAAAAGGTGGCTTTTTCCTCTTCACGGCCCTCAGGCATAGGCCTCCTACTACTACTAGTTGCGGCTCATTGTTCGGAAGCTTGAGCTGTGCTCTCAACTTCCTCAGACTTATCTCTCACTTGGTTGGAGGTCATTACTATATGAAAATACATTTAAGAGTGGTCAAGAGATATAAAACTATCATGATTTATATAATGGCATTTATAGCTAGACTCATACTGGCTATTTTAGTCCGAGAATAGGCTAAACCATAGCTCTGATACCAATAAATTTAACACCCTTAACTCTTTCCTATCGCTGAAATAAGGTTACGGGATATTACCGAGACTTAAAGAACAATTATAGATAAATCGAGTTAAAAATAGTAATCATATGCAACATCCATCATATTGTCCCTTAAATGGACCCTCGAGGCTCAATAAGGACGGCAAAATCGATTCGGGACGAAATCGAGATTTCATAAAAGTTTTCACAAAAATCTAAAATTTTCCTTATAAACAGTGCCCACACGCCTGTGTGGTCTAGGGACACACTCGTGTGGTCGGGCTGTATGGTCACACATGCTTGTGTCCCTAACCCATGTGACTCTCTTACTTGTAAAGTATGATGAAATTAAAGTCACACGGCCAAGTCACATACCCGTGTGTTAGGCCGTGTGGTGAATTTAATTTTCGAAACTAAGGTGTAGTTTTCACACGACTAGGACACACGCCCGTGTTCAAAGCTGTGTCATCCACACGGCTGAGACACACACCCGTGTCTCTATCCGTGTGCCCAATCTGAAGCATTCTGTTTCTAAATTTTTAGGCGCATGGGACACACGGCCAGGCCACACGCCCATGGGGTAGGCTGTGTGTGACATACGGCCTAGACACACGCCCGCGAGTCTACTCGTGTGGACAAAATAAAACCATTTTCCTAACTTCATTTTCTCACCCAATTATTTCTAATAACCTACATCAACACTTGTATACATATACCAATAAATTCAAGCATTAAAACCAAGCCAATTCTAATACCTAGCATGGTATATTGTCACATACGATTCATGTTTATAATTTTATTTTTAGTGAACATACACCTTAAGCATAATCCAATCAACCAACTTAGCACATAGGAATTTAATCATAGGATAACTTTATTAACATACTAAGTAAAACATCACTAGCCATTCCAATGGCTAGATTACAAAACATCACTTACAAGCAATCATTTGGCCAAATGAGCCTATACATGCCATTATACCAAAATGAGATTTCTATTTATACCAAAATGAGATAGTGGATAGTGTGATTGATGCTCTGGCCGACTTTCAACCTTCGTGAGCTTACGAGCAATATAAAACAAAGAAAATTAAACGGGGTAAGCATTTTCATGTTTAGTAAGTTTGTATAACAGGAATTAAACTTACCGGTTATATTTATTCATACAAGCATACATAACCATACCATCAAAAATTTTTGGGTAAATTAACCTAAACATAAACACTTAATCAAACAAGTTAGTCACATAACATCATATGAATATCAAGTAAACATAGATGGGCTCATCACATTATAAACTTATATTTAGTTTCACCTTTCCCTATTTCAATAATCTTTCCTGTTGGACTATGGAAATTTTGATGGACATTCGGGTAGTATACACAAAGTATACATATCAACTATCCGTCAATTCATGTTCAAAAGTATCCATTTGGCACATGATCATAAATCACACTCTTAAACCACATATTTTATAACAGGATTACCAGTCCAGGCTAAATCCTTTTTGTAGCATATGCTCTAAAAGCTTGATTTGGATTACCCGTCCGGGCTAAATTCAATCTATAACATATGCTTGAGACGGCTTATTTTAGGGTTACCCGTCCGGGCTAAATCCTATCTGCAACATATGCAGTATTATACTCTTTTCGAGAAATCACCTTATTCCATTGGATTTCAACATTCAACCGGGACATAGCATTTTATCATCATTTTCCAATTTGGGGTCATTTCATAATGAATATCTTCACATACATATCTACACAATCATACAATCTAATTCAAGCACCTTAACATACATATTTAGGTTACACGAACTTACCTTGACAATTGTTCGTATTTAAATTTCAACTAATCCGAAACCTTTTGTTTCCCTCGATCTAGTTCGGTAGTTGGTCTTTTCGGGTCTACATAAACAAATTTAACTATCAATTTACCACATTTCATATACATTTGCATTCATTTACATCCTAGGCAAAATTACCAGTTTACCCCTATACTTTTCATAAATTTCAATTTCGTCCCTAGGCTCAGAAAATGAAATTCATGGAATTTAACCCTCTTTCCAAGCCTAGCCGAAATTTATGTACAACTTTTACAGCACCTACATTTCATAAATTTCAGCATTTTGCATGGGTTTTACCCATTTTTCATTTTAGTCCCTAAACTGAGTTTTCATCAAAAATTACTTTGCAAAAGTTGTTTATCTATCAACAACTTTTCATTTTCTACCATAAATTTCAAATTCAAGCATATTAATCCATGGCAAAGTTTCTACACTTTGTTATCTTTTCAAATAAATCCCTTAAATAGATAGATTAGACTATCTCGATTGTAAAAATATAAAATCATTAAAAACGGGACTTGATTTCATACCTTATTGAGCTTGGAAAGTTTTCATCTTCTCTCATAGGGTTTCCATAGAATTTTTAGGGAATAAGATGAATAAAAAGATGATAATTTCCTTTTTAATTATTTTTCATCTTTTAATTTTAGTGATTTCCAATTTAGTCCTTGCCCATTTCTAATTTTTCCATGAATGAGTCACTAAATTACCTACTAACTTTTCTTCAAAGGTCTAATTACCATATAAGGACCTTAAGTTTTGAATTCTATAGCTATTTGATACGTATAACTACTAGAAGACAACTTTTTGCATTTTATGCAATTTAGTCCTTTCCCTAATTAAACATGCAATCGGTAAAATTTTCGTATCAAATTTTCATATGACCTTCCTATTATAATGCAAATCATAAAATAATATTAAATTAAATTTTATTTTTGGCTCAGATTTGTGGTTCCGAAACCACTATTTCGATCTCATCGAAATTGGTCTGTTACACCATACTTGTCCCTAATTTATCTCACCTCCTTATTTCTCCAAAATGTTAGAAGGTATGATGCAAGATTAGTATGTACAAAATTTTTTAATTGTGAATTGAAAGATTTTCATTTTCGAGCGTAATTTTGATTTAGCTCTCTTCTTCTTTATTTTGCGTTCTTTCGTTCACCCCTTTTTTTATGTACTAAATCACGTAGTCTCTTCATTTTATTTTTCTCACACAAAGCCACCATGATGCCTCTACCTAGCCTTCAGTGTCCATAGACTGACGTCCATTACATAGTGCATTTTAAATAACGAGACAGAGAAGGATTGAGTGCTAGACTCATTTAGGCTCAAGGCTTTGATAGTAAGGCTTACAAGAAAAGGGTACTCGAGGTTAAAAAATATGGGAATTAGGGGTATATAGCCACATGTAAGCTTTTAGGCTCTAGGCTATTTCAAACGATGCCTAAGGTCTTTTTCAAATCAATCAGCTAACACCAAGTCTTTCAAGCGTACATCTATTTAAATGAACAATTAACAATGCAAATTATTTATCTACAAGGACTCTCTACTTTATTCATCCTATGGTACACTTTATACATTTTCATTTAGGTTATTACCTCCACCCTATTATACAGATTAACTAATTGAATGAACTAGTCTACAAGTTTGGCAATTCAATGTACTTATTCAATATTTAAAAATAATTACTTGTTGCCTAATTAAAGTCAAGCACCATGCAATTACACAAAACAAAACAAAATAAAAAAATATTTTTGGAATTTTTGTATATGGCATAAAAATTAAAAATAAACATACAAAATAACATAAAAAAATGAAACACAAAAAACTATGTTCATCCCCCCACACTTAGACTATACATTGTCCCCAACATGTCCAAACAAAAAAGATAGGAGGTTATCAGACTTCCTTAGAATGGAGTGTCAGACTAGCTTGGTGATCCACTTCCTTGTTGAAGCTTGCAAATGTAGTGTAGCCTTTCAGGGTAGCTCATTGCACATAGAAAAAAACCAAAGAAAAACGTATGTAAATACTAATAAAAGAAAATTAAAACATCCAAACAAATCCAAAAGTAGTATATAGTTTACATGTTGCACAAATAAATAAAGGTAAAATGTGAAAACATGTAATTATGCATTGGATGTTTCGTCCTCTGAGTCGGTTTCCTCAATTATCTACCTATATCTTCTTTTAGGAGTGGTTCTCTTGGTGCACGTTTGGGCGATGGGCATGCTCTGCTCTCAGATGACAACACCTTCTGCCGTTGGACGTACAAGGTTGAATACATCCTTGGTGGTATCAGTATAAGGTGCCACATTATCAGCTACTTTGCCTTCATCAGTTCCCTTCTCATCGACTTACTTGTCCTCGTCTTCCTCATCCACAGATGAATGAATCGACCGATCGGGCTATTGTATTCCCTCTACTCCTGACTCACCACAAACATATTCACAAATGGTTTCATTGCCTCCAACATTCGAGTGTTGTAGCGCACATCTCAACCTAGCCTATTTTGCCACTCTGTAGACTTATCCTTAGTCTTCTTATTTGCACTTGGCTTCTTTGCTACTCGAGGCACGTCTTCCACTCCTAATTATGCTTCTATGAAGATCTTGGAATTGGTGGAGCAAGAAATAACCAATGATGCTGTGAGTGGGACTATGAGTCTTCTCGGTGGACGTCATGTCTACCCCAGCCCTACGGCGGAGATCGGTGACCAAATGCGAGAAATAAATACATACCTTGTCGCTCGCAAAGCAACACTTCAATTTTTGATTTATCTATGTACCAACACAAATTCTTTTGCATTGTAAACTAGGGTATAATAGGCCTACTCTAAAAACATTATTGTTATTAGTGTCGAGTGATGGGTAAAGATGAGTACATACAAATTGCCTCTAAATTTTTGTAATGAGGAACATTATTGATTATTTAAATGAGAGATGTCCCTCAATGAAGCTTATCGCTTCCCCTCACCTCTACCTTCTATAAGATAGTTTAGAATTGCGTCCATGTCTATGTTAGTAAAGTAAGTTAAACTGAAAGACGAAAGATCGTCCTCCTCATAACACGGACACCATAATATTCACAAATGGCTTCGAGGGGAATATCTATGCTAGCATTCCTAATGTACACCTGGTCAGGTTTAGAAATTTTCAAATTGGAGTAAAACTCCAATACTACGGGTTCTACGGTAGACTTCTTAGGAAGCATACAAAACTTGTCTCACCTGTGAAAGTGGACATCATCACAAATTTAATCGTTAAATGAATAAACTAGATCAAAACCATGTTCAGGGTTGAACGTCTGTCCCTAAATCGCCTGATAGAAATGTGCGACCTTTTTTTGTACAAATAGCCATTGAAGTCCTGATGATAGACATGAGGCAATTTGGGATCGAGACTGTTTTCATTGTATAAGGGGCATTTTTGTACTTCTCTCACTTTTAAATAAACAATAGAAAACTAACCAACTAGCCACAAGCAATCAACCAACAAACTAAACTAACGATACTAAAAAATAAAATTTAAAGAAAAATAAAAAAGTAAAAATAAAGAAAGTAAAAGCAACAAGACCAATTATAAGAAAATAAAAGCAGAGAAAACTTAAATCAGTTTGATTGTCATAATCAGTTTGATTGAGTTGAAAAAGCTTTATGTTCCCCAAATGATGGGATAAGACAAACCTACAAAAAGAGGGAGAGAACCAAAAGAAAGGAACAAGAAAAGAAAATTTGCAAGAAAAATGGAAGAAATTGATAGGGAGATTGAGAGAAAATAGAGAGGGGAAAGTTTTTTAGGGGTTTAGATTGGGAAATTTTGAAAGGAAATGAAAAGAAATGATGTGCTAGGGGTGTTGAAAGGCTTAAAAAGCCTTCCAAAACACGCGGATCGCGATACCCAACTTGGGTATTGCTAGCCCCGACATGGGTATCGCGATACCCAAGGGTGGATATCACGATATGCCTTGTTTTTTGGCCCTTCACATTTTATACTATTTGAGGTATCGCGATACCAAAAGTAGGATATCGCGATATCACTGTGTAAAACCAAAACTTGTTACTTTTGAAATTTTAGGGGTATCGCGATATCATAGGTCCAATACCATAATACCTATAAAAAGTTTTGGCCCCTAATCGAAACTGTTCGAGAAATCGTGATACCTCTAATGGATATCACAATTTCACTGAACAAACCCATTACAAAATTGTCAAATTTTCACTCAACTCTCAAAAATCTGAACAACCAAGTTCATAATTAAACCAACATAACTAAAAATACAAATCTAAATACAGAAAGTATGAGTTCATGCTTAATAATCCAAATATTTACAATTTTTTTGTTCAATTGACACATGCGACAAATTAAAAATTTCTTTCGAGGTGATATGTAACACCCCCATAGTGATGCTTGCACAGTGTTCCAAGCACCAAAACACATCGCATTTTCTTCAACCCTACAAGTTGATTCACTGATCATCTTTTCACGATGCCTCATTTCCTCACTCGAATGCCTCGCATCCTCGATCTAGACCATGAAAACATACACCACTTCAAATATTTCACCTTTTTAATTGCATGATCGGACACTATCTGAATGGCTTGGCACTTTAACTCACTATTAGGGGATACTTCCTTCACCTTAGGTTCGGGTTCTACACACTTGAAAGTCTCTACCTCTCCACCTACGTCCATCGTCATCTCTCCTTTGCCCACATCTATGGTGGCCTTAGCATTGGAAAAACGAATTTGGAAAACACAGCGAAAAATAAATTTAGGGAAAATGAGAGTTTTAAATTTTTTTCCAAAACAAGATATTAGTTATGATATCTAAAGTAATAAACACTTAATCAAAATTCTACATTTTTGACTCGTCTAGGATGAGTGCTTCGACCTAGTAGTCTTCTCCACTATCCTCAATCTCACATCTGTCGAGTGTGGGCTCGCTTTGAATCAAGAAAATTTTCACAAAAATTACTAGTGGGGTAATTTTGTAATTTCTCTAAATTTTTAGGTCAAGTTGTAAATCAGAAAAATATCTCTAGAAATTTTCTGGAATAATCTCTTCAGAGAATTCTCTCTACAACTTTCTTTTGAATTCAAGTGTGTGTAAATAATGATCCAATACTCTCCTTATATACGGAGAATTTAGAGAGTTCAACTATGATTAAATTTAATCACTTTAATATTAAATTTAATCTAATATTTAAATTTAATATTAAATCTTATTAAAATAATAGAATGTTTATCTACAAGATAAACATTACATTTAATTTAATATTAAGATAATGACTTTAATATTGAATTAATAAAATACTATTAAGATAAGTATTAAATTAAATTTATTATTAAACTATTAAAAGAATACTATTTTTGAGTTAATTAATTTGAAATCAAATTCTCTAGTAGAGTTCTAAAGGAGAGTAACCCTTCCACTGCTCAACCATCGACGAGCAACTATCGCCGGCCATCGGGACTCCACCGTTGTAGCCATCTGCACCATCATGTCCGATGGTGCATGTGCAACACCCTTACGGCACCCAGAGTCAGTTTGGCTATTTTCGATTCGGTCCAGGTCAATGACGACACGACCGGTCTAATCTAGCAACCGGTTGGACCGTCGGCTCGGTTTGACATACTGGGCATGGTTCAACTAGTTTTTGGGTCTTAGTCTCGGATTTGGGCTCCCGGGCCTAATTTACAATCTCAAGTCCAATTTTCAAGTTTAATAACCCATTGAGCCAATTGTCTGACTTGAAAATTAACTTCCAAAAATATCATATTAGTTTTAATTGATTTGATTAATTTAATTTTACTTGATTAGAATTAATTTATCCGAAAATAACTTAGATTTTCCAAATTAATTTTTCAAGAAAATTCTTTAATCAAATTCTCTAATTGAACAATTCTTACACCAACTAATTTAATTCTACATCGAATAAATCGACTCAATTAAATTATTCCCAAAGTCGTAGAATTTTCTTCTGATTTAAATATAGTCCGATCAAGCTTTTGTTGAGCTAGTGGAGGGACCAACCAGACATATGCAATTAGACTCTAGTGATTGCAATTATATCCAGAAGCATCATTCTGATAATTTGCAATTACTTACTCATGGAGTCACTCCACAAGAAGTACCATGACCTCATCATGTGTGTGTTACCCTCATATGATATTATTGATTCCTTTGAGTTAAATCCGTTCATTCAATACAATCCTATTTTATCTCATTGTCACCATTGTGTTCTAAATGATTAATATGAGAATTGTCAACAAATGACTGCAATAAATTGCTCAATCGAGAATAAGCAACCCATGGTCATGTTCTATATTTATCAATCCACACAATGCCAGTGAGAGGATATCATTAACTCTTTAATTGATTTGTGAATTCTACTTGTAACATCCCATACCCGATTCGGGGCTAGGACTGGATACGAGACATTACTATAGTTGAACTTTCTTAAACATATACTTACGGGCTATAAAATTTCATTCCAAATTAAAAACTTCTCTTTCTTAGTCAAACATACATTTCATGGGCCTACGAGGCTTTAAACTTACGTCTGGAATCTTTTGGGACACAACCGGAAAGTTTTCCTCATAATAATGGTCACACGCCCGTGTAGCTTGGGACACGCTCATGTACCCATAAGACATGCCCATATCTTTGACCTGTGGTCGACACTAACTAATTACACACGACCTTGACACGCTCGTGTCTTTCACCCATGGTCGACACTAATTAATTACACACGACCTTGACATGCCCGTGTCTTTCACCCGTGGTTGACACCGACTAATTACACACAGCCTTGACACGCCCGTGTGTCTATCCATGTGGGCACTTAGAGGCTATTTACCAAGCCAATTGCCACCCTGAAATCAAGATCAATCTCAAGCCATATTCATCAACTCAAATATTTCATCTAACATCAACAATGATGTATACTTCATTGACATTTATAAACATACGTACTTAGTCAAGCTTGGCCAATCTCTTTAGCCATATACAAAAAGAATAATGAACTTGATAGCTAATACTTTGGCTCTTCTTAAAACATAATCTCAAAATGAAATGCTTCCTATACATGCCATACTTAATATAAACAACTTGGCTATACCAAAATAACGATTGATAGTGTGCTCTGAGCTCCGACATCAATGATCCACAAGTTAGCTTGGCGGGACTACATGGAAGGAAAGAATTAATGACGTAAGTGTTTAGTTTAGTAAGTTTGCATGTAATGAATGTAGCAACCTAATTTCTTAACATAAATCATACATCATAATCAAAGACATTACCAAACTCATATGCTTGAACTCACTTACTCTTAATGATTCTTACATATCTCATGGTACTTACTAGTCTCATGCTTGTAAGGTAAACAAGGTACCTGTCTCACTTAATCACGTAGATTAGCGTACTTTGCTATGATAATCATAATCTCTAATTCATCATTCATAACATGAATAATACTCATAATCAACTTGATAATAGCTTTGTTTACTTAACTTTCTTACTATCTCATTTAAGCTTTACTCATTTGCCCGATGAATTTTTATGAATAACCGAGGATATTGAATCTCATCTCACCTATAACTCGATGCCAAAGCCATATCCTAAATATGGTCTTACATGGGATCTCTCAACTTGGTATCGATGCCATGTCTTAACATGGACTTACACGAAGTCTTCCTTGTGTGTTCCCTTGGGAACTTACCATTGCCATGTCTTGACATGGTCTTACTTGGTATCTTTTACTCATGAACTTGTCAATGTCGAGCCTTGGCTTGGACTTATATGAAATCTTCCTTGTTACTCACCAATGCCATGCCTTGGTTTGGACTTACATGGGATCTCTATCTCATGATAGCTTTTCAATGCCAAGACTTGTCTTGGACTTACATGACATCTTTGCTTGGAGACTCACCAATGCCATGCCTTGGCTTGGACTTACATGTGTCTTCATCTCATAATAAATCTTTAATGCAAAGACTTGTCTTATGATAACTTGCTTGATTGTCGATGCCATGCCTTGGCTTGCTCTGATACAAACTTTCTTGTCTCAGGTGATAGATTGAGTATCCTAAGTAATTCAACTTCAATCGGGACTTTCTCATGCTTAATCTCATTGATTTCTTTGTTTAACATAGCATTAAACAATCTCATGGAATTAAGATATATTCAACATCATACTAAGTAGTTCAATGATATTAATCATAAAGCTTAGAAATCATACAAACTTACCTCAATGTACAAAATGTATGTAGGTAATGCAATTTAGTCCTCGACTTTGTTCTTGCCTCGGTTTCGGTCTGGGATTCATTTTTCTTGATCTACAATAATAATAATTTAACTCATTTAATATTCACATTGACTAAATTGACTCTTAACTCATACTTTGGCAAAATTACCATTTTGCCCCTAAACTTTCTCATAAATACACATTTGTCCCTTAGGCTCGTAAAGTGAATCATTCAACTTTCTTAAAATTCATGCTTAGCTGATTCATTTTCTCTACTATAACAATTATCAATTCTCCCTATTTCTATTATGTATGACCAATTTCATAACTATTACAAATTAGTCCATACTAAAATTTTTCATGAAATTCACTTAGAAAAAGATGTTTATCTAACATCAAACTCTCATAATCTTCCATAAAACATCATTTTACAAGCATTTCATACATGGGTATTTTTATGGACATGAATTCTAGCTCAACTTATAGCTATAAATAGCTAATTTATAATACGAGGACTCCAAAAATACGAAGAATATTAAAAATGGAGCTAGTATACACTTACTTGCAAGCTTCAAAAATTGAAGAACCCTAGCTATGGAGTCTCTCCATTTTCTGGCACAAGGGGAAGAAGATGAATAAGATTTTTGTCATATTTTTCCCTTTTTTAATCATTTAATTGATAAATGACCAAAATGCCCTTCTCACCAATTCTTCATAAAATTCTAACTCATGACCAATTTTGTCCAAAAATTATAATTTGGGAAAATTGCTATTTAAGGACTTCTAATTAATAATCCAAAGCTATTTCATACAAAAAGCTTCTAGAATCTCATATTTTGCAACTTTTGCAATTTAGTCCTAATGGACCCTTTAATGCCAATTTCATAAAATCTCTACATAAAACTTTCATAATATCATGCAAACATCCTTAAAAACTCATTTTATTAACTCGGATTTGTGGTCTCGCACCACTATCCCGACTAGGCCCTAAATCGAGCTGTTACACTACTATTGCTAGTAAAGTCATGCCATACACAAGTCATGTACCTACCATACCAGCTATGGGCTTTATCATCTTTAGAGCATAAGGCTCCACTTATATTAAAGCACATGAGTTGTATACGCATGGTCAGTGACTATCTCAATATTTAGGTAAATCACACCATGAACGTCACAGGTGAATTAATGAATACATCTATGTCTCTACTTGTGGAGTCAACTACTCCGGTAGCCAAGACTAGCCATCCCCCAAAGTGGAATTGTAGATGACATAATAATCCTTCTCAGTATTTGAATCAAATACATACTTTGCTTATTTTACGGGATTACGAACTCATTTAAATTATCTACTAAAGTAAGTTGTCTTTCTCACAATGTAAATGTTCTTTACAATGCCACTTATCTTCAGTTTAAACTTTAGACAATCAAAAAGCTAATATTTTCTTGTCACAATTTTGCTATGCATGCAAAATATAGAAGACATAAATACAAAAGACATAATAGTGAAATAAGAAATTAACTTGATTTATTTATTCATCATTCAAATAAATATAAAACAGATACATGTTTACTACAATATGGGCACATTTCCCAACACTTAGAGGTAGCTAGGAACGGTCTCCCTAACAGAATTGGTATCTCAAAATCCTTCTCAAAGTCAAGAACTATGAAATGAACCGGTAAGATGAATTGTTTAACTCTTACTAACACATCCTCCAAAACTCTCTTTGGGTGAAATAAGGACCTATCAGCTAGTTGGAGGGTTATCGAAGTTTCCTTAAGGTCACCTAGAACTAACCTATGGTAGATAGACAAATACATTAAGTTTATTATTGCTCCAAGATAGCAAAGTGCCGTGCAAAAATTCACACCTTCAATCTCTATGGCAATGGTGAAAATACTATGGTCCTTGAGTTTTGGTGGGACTATTCTAGATGTAACAACACTACACTCAACATTAAGAGCAAATTGCTCTTCTCTACTAATCTTCTACGTTCTTCTCTACTAATCTTCTTTCTCCTAGACATCACTTTTCTAAGAAACTTGGCATATTCCAACATTTTTTCTAGGACTTCAAACAATAGGAGGTTGACATACAATGCCTTAAACATCTTAATTTAGCCTAGTAACTCCTTATTGTCTCACTTCTTCCTCTCTTCTAGTATAGTCAAAAAGGGTATGCAAGCTAGATTTGGTTGTTGTATTGGAATGGTTCTATTCTCCGGTTCAGTTCATGTGGGGTCGCGCTCGGGTCCTTCCTTCTTTTCCACCCTATCTCCAACACTAAGAGTTTAGGTGCTCTCATCCTTCTCACTCCTTTCCTTCTCCTCACTAATTGGTCGAATAAGTTCCATAACCACAACCTCGGATCTAAGGGAATTTGCCTTTGCATGTTTGTTTCCTTCCTTCTTCAAGTTTGGCTCCGTATTACTAGGATGCCAGAGGGTGCATGGTTTTGAAATAATTGCATGATTTGGTCTAATTGACCACGAATTTGATGTACATCGACTTGCGCCACATACAAGCCTTCCTCTACCTTGCTTACCCTAATCGACATCGAAAGGTCACTATTAAAGGCTGGTTTTCTTTCCAGATCTTGGGGTGCCATAATTGGTAATAGAGGTTGGTAAGGTGCATTGGTTCTAGGAGGAATAATATTTTGGGCTCCTTGATTAGAATGACCTCCTTGGTTTCCTCCCCACCTAAGGTTAAGATGGTCACGCCACCCCAAATTATAGGTTTTAGATTATGGGTTATATCCTCTATTCCCCACATAGTTAACCTCCATTTGGTTTTTCTCATTAGCATTTCCCCATTTAGCGTCTTCCCTATCATGTCCTACATTAGAATGGATTAGAATTGGTTGATTTTGGACTTGCACCTTGGTCGAACTCATCTTCCATTGATTGAGCCTTTCGAGGACTTGTTGATACTTTTCCTCACAACTGATTGTTGATACTTTTCCTCGCAACTAACCGCGTTTACAGTTGGTTGTTTAACTCTATATGTGAACTGCTTAGTCGACCACATATAAGAATTCATTGCCATGTCTTCGATGAGTTGGCAAGTTTCAGCGTATGTCTTTGACATGAACGCCCTCGCGGATGCTCTGTTAAGACTAGAATGCAAGCTTCCATCAAGCCTATTATTAAAAACTTGAAGTTGTAGCCAATCTTATAAGCCATGATATGGGAACTTACATAACATGAGTTTAAAGCACTCCCATGCCTCGTATCGAGACTCCTCGACCAATTATCAAAAATTTATAATATCAATATGGAGTTTTATTCTCTTGCTCGAGGGAAACTATTTCGCCAAGAATTTGCTTGCTAGCTCGTCCCAAGAATTTGCTATCAGTTCTAAGTCTAACCACATAAAAGCATCATCAATAAGAGATAAAGTGAATAACCGAGGATGGATAGCATCAACAGATACCCCATTATATTGGTTCGAATCCTCGTTCAATGACCCTCAAAATTGAAGGTTTACTTGTATCATTTGGATCATGCCGGTTTGATTTTGAAGTTATTAGTATTAATCATCGGGTGATTAATACTACCTCGAACAGCATCAAGATTGGGCATCGTATAGTCGCGCAAAATACGTTGCTCCATGGGTAGGTATAGTGGTGGTTGAATCTCTACTCGTGGATCTTCGATGGGTTATTCTCTTTGTGGAGGTCTGGATTCTCTTGGATGTTGCACCCTCCTTATGCGTGTGATGATACGTTCTAGTTCGGCTCAAATAGCAAGACACTGTTACTGGTCCAAGTCATACAACGCCTCCTACAAGCACAAGAGAATGAAGTAAATTAACTAAAAAAATTCAAATGAAATAAAGAAAAATAAAAAAGGGTTGTATCTATGAATCCTACTTTTACTGCTTATCTCTACATAAAGGTGCACAACTAAAATCGCTCAATCTTGCACTATCTCCCCAAAAATGGCACAACTTTGACCACTCACGCGCGTGCACGTTAAAACAAATGATTTTGAAAAACTATTTTTGTAAAGAGTGATTTTACTTTCACACATCCAGGCCAGTTGAAATATTTATAGTGTCAAATGGAACACCAAAGTATTCCAAGGGGTCAAACCCAAAAGAGATGGTAACTGAGTAATAAATAGCACACCCTCTGGAGTCTAAGTGGCCACTAGTACTATAACACCCCGCCCGATGAAGCCTTAATGTCTGGATACTATTTAGGGAAATAAGACGGATGAGATAAGTTTTGAATATGTATAGTGTTAGAACTAGACTAAGTATAAGAACCCTTTAAGGACTCTTGTGACGTTTTGATGTTAGAGAACATTAGGTTGGCACATAGTGATCAAGAAGTGTGTCTAGTAAAGAAGGATTCGTCTGAAAGCTTTGATGGCACGTAGAGCGGGCGGAATCCATTATGGATATGGGAAATGATATTTATAATGTGAGTTTACGTCAGTAGTGTAGAGTATCCTATAACGTTGGCTTTGAGCTAGTAAAGATGGAAGAAACCGTAGTCAGGAACCAACCAAACAAGGTTCGAGATAGTTAAGAACCAAAGGTAGGTACTCAATTAGTTTTCTTGGAAATATTAGATTTGAATAACTGATGTGACGTTTAACAAGTTCCAATAAAGACTCAGGTTGAGTTAAGTGTTTAAGATAGGTTAAGAAGAAAATATCTTCTCTCTTCTTTTTCTTGAGATAATAGGACTAGAAGAAAGGTGAGGTACTCCTCTAAACTAAGTCTGAGACCACAATGTTTGAACAAGATTTCCTTAAAAGTTGAGTAACGCCCGGTATGTGAGCGAGCTCTGAACTTAATAACTAAACTAAGTGTTAATTCAAAGGGCGAAATGTTGTCCGCCCCACTGATGCTCTTAGTGTGTTAAGTGGGTGTGTAACCAATATTGAATTATGGCAAAAAACTGCCTTAGAAAGGAATTAACCATTTGGAAAAAGAACTCTAATAAGGTATTAAGGAAACTGAGATAATAGAGTCATCACCAAGAAGTAATCTATATTTGTATAGGGACAAAGGTAAAAAACTCAAGGTAACCCCAGAAAGAAATGGGGAACCTTTCTCTTACTTCTTCGAGAAGTAACCTTTTTTTTATAAAAATAGGAGAAACGAAGAGAATTCCTCTTATCCTTCAAGCTAAGTTGAAGATATAGATCTAGGTTGTAAGATTCCCCTTGTTAAGGTAGGATGTCCAACCTTACATACTAAGTTGTTAAGGAGCAGCTCGATTTAGCCGGGTAAAGTAAGTAGGGTAAAGTCTTATTTAGAGATTTTTATGTTCAAAGTGAAAGAAAATGAGTTAAGTATACAGATCCTGATGAGTTCCCATGTTCTGTCAATTAGGGGCTACTGATTAACTCGATAGAAGCCCGGATCTGATGTTTAGAGCTGTTAAAGATGCAAGTTAGGTGAGTCTCCAAGCCAACTCTTACAAATGTATTATGCATGACAGAACCTACCGTGAAAATAAGCTAAAAATGCATGATATGATGATTCTATGAGAAATGTATGTTTGATGAACTTGTATGAATGATTCGTATAGAATATGGATATTATAACAACCCAAAATAGGGCCTAGTCGGAATAGTGGTTTCGAGACAACAAACCTGAAGTAAAAAAAATTTAATTTATGATTGTTTTAGAGTCTTTGATATGTTTGGGTGATGGTGTGCAAATTTGTTAAGTAATTTTTATCGATAAAGTGCCCAATTTTGTTATTGGGATTAAATGGCATTAATTGCAAAATATGAGTTCTATAACATAAGTACTTGATTTAAATGGGAGTTTAAACTAGAGGTCTTTAAATGAAAAATAGACCATCATATTTTGTTATGGACAAAACTAGTCATGGAAGGGTAAAAATTGAAGGTTTAGTAAAAAGGACATTTTTGTCATTTGGGTGATTTAAGGAATAAAAGACAAAATGGAAATCCAAAAATCTGCTCATTCTTTTCTCTATGCTACCGAAATTTTCAAGAAGCCATGGCTAGGGTTTCAAGCTTTTTCAAAGCTCAATTGTAAGTGCATTTGAGCCTTGTTTTAAATGTTCTTCGTATTATTGAGATCCTAGAAGCTTCACCTTTCTATTTTTACCATTTATTTGAATGAAAAATGAAGTTTAAAAATTAACTCATGCTAGATGTTTGTGCATTTTGATGTTCAATGGAAAAATAAGGGTGCACGAGGTTAGGAGAATAATTTTTGCTAAGTGATTTTCGTTGAAAATGGTTAAAACGGGTTATTTAGTAAAAGTTGTAAATGCTCCTAAAAGTGTGAAATAATAAGAATTTGAGGTTGCTTTGGAGGAGAAAAAGGTTCGGCTGACCTTGGATTTTATAGAAATTGAATAAAAATCATATTACGAGCCTAGCAACAAAATCATAATTATAAGAAAGTTTAGAGGCAAAATTGTAAATTTGCCGTAGTATACTTTTGTATTAAAATGAGTAATGTGAGTGATAGTTAAGTGAAATGTGACATTTTAGATCAAAGAAATCTACATTTGGACCAAGTACGGGGAAATGTCAATCAAAATGACCGATTCGCATCGAGGTAAGTTCATATGGTTAGTCTATAGTGAACGATTATTAAATTTGAATTGAAATGATGTATTATTTTATATAGGTTTGTTATCTAATCATGACTTTATGCAAGTATGAGATTGGATTGAAGGATCAATCATGAGAAATGTAGGGTCAAGTACATTCGTACTACGACTCGTGATGAATTGACAGAAAAGACCATGGTTGGACCATGGCAGTGGGTGTGCCAGTGGAAGACCATGTCAGGGACATGACATTGGCCTCAAGTTGTGTTTGTGTAAGACCATGTCAGGGACTTGGCATCAGCACGGACAGAGGATAGTCAGTGTAAGACCATGTCTGGGACATGGCATCAGCTCGAGATGAGTGCTAGTGTAAGACCATGTTTGGGACATGGCATCAGCACCGATATGTGATCCCATGTAAGAGCATATCTAGGATATGGCATTGGCGTCCTACCAGGTATACAAGATATCCCTAACATCCCTAATATTACAAGTAGTTCAATGGGAAATTCAAGGAGTATGCTTAAGATAAGTAAGAGTAGGATATGTGAGTATTTTGACTAAGCACATGTATGTATACGAGACTCATAAACAATGTGCTCAGATTATGATGCATTATTGATAAGGATGCAAATGAGTAAGATGTGTCTATGATCACTTGGTTATTATGTGCCAAGTTATAATATGCTTTGGTGTAAGTGTGTATAAATGGAAGTGAACACAAAGAATTAATGAATGAGTGAAATTGACATTAAAATAGTTGTGGGCAGTAGCATTAGTATAATTTTTAAAAATCACCAAAAATGGTGGAAATTGAATTAAAGGCTAGGTGAGAGATGAAATTTAATATTAATGAGTCTATTTTTTTATAAAAGAAACAGAGTAAGCAAAAGAAGTGTGAATTATGATATATTTGAATTTTAGTGAGACAGGGACAGAATGAGTTTCGGAATACCCTATTCCAACTATGGAAAATAAGTAAAAAATGTACAAAACTAATTATGAAGTATAATTCATATGCTTGAAATCCTTAATAAGTCTATTTTAAATTAAAATAAACGAGAACATCATATGAATTTTATACGAGGAGAAAATTGATTCATAGTGAAGAAGTGTTAGAACTATTGGACAGCAAAATTGGGGTCAACTTACTGAATAAACTCTATTAATTGGCTAGACCAAAAATTCTGAAATTTCTATGGTTAGAATTTATGTGAGTCTAGTTTCAGGAAAAATTAACAGTTCTTCATTCAGAGCGCAGTAGCTCGAGAAATAAATAATTTAGTGACAGTGACTCAAGTAGACAGATTAATGTGAACATGAGTAATGAGGTGTAAGCATGTGATGTAATGATTATATCATCTTAAGAAATTATTGTAAGGATTTATCCACACAAGTTTGTTAATTTCTTATTATTTGCATATGAACTTACTAAGCATTTATGCTTACTTTCCCTCTCTTCTCCCTTGCTTTGTAGTATCACCAAGTTAGCTCGGAGATCGGTGGACGTCAGAGATTTGCTCACACTATCAATTGGAACACTTGGTATATCCAGAAACATTAATTTTTGGGTTATGGCATGTATAGTAGACATGGTCGTTTTTTCATATATGTCATATTTCTTATGGCCTAAAATGTTGGCCCTTATTTAATAAATGTTCATTTTGATTAAGGTTATTTGGAGATGGCCAATATTGATGGTTGTTATACACCTATGATGTGGTTAGTCATGTAGGTGGTAATTGCATAATTGAGATGTTGTGGATGTGGTTTACAAATGATTTCATGAATGATGATGTGTATGGGAATATGTATGCAAAATTGGATATTCGGATGTCCAATTATAGCATGATACATGTTGATGAAATGGATACAAGAGAGTTTGTGTTTTATCTAGGGAACTGGCTTGGAAAATAGCCAACTTCTAGGCCACACGGGTAGAGACAGGGCCATGTGCCTCAGCCATGTGACAAACACGGTCTAAGGGCATGGGCGTGTGCCAAGGCCGTGTGACCCTATTTTGATGATAACGTCATAAATAGAAAGTTACACGGGTTAGGGACACGGATGTGTCCCAGACCACACGGGCATGTGTCCCCTGTTTTGACAAAATCTTCTAAATTTTTCCAAAAGTTTTCAAAGTTCTTGGTTTAGTTCCGAACCATCCTAAAGGATGTTTTGAGCTTTATAAGCCCATATAAGGAACAAAATGCATGTGCTAGAAATGTTTTAAATTTGACGAAATTTTATGACCTAGTTTTACATGTTCAAGAAACTTTAAGTCCGCTAACGCCTCGTACCCTATTCCGGCGTTGGATACAGGTTAGGGGTGTTACATTTGTGGTATCAAAGCATGGTCTAGTTGATTCTAGGACTAACCTAGCATGAGTATGGGTCTAGCTATACATGCCATTTTGAACTATGATAGTGTGACCACTGCCGACCTTGATCATAATTATTTTATTAGGCAGATGCGCTTTCCAACCGAGCCAAGTCTGACAGTACAGAAAGTGTGTTTTGATGAGCCGAACTTGGGAAAGTATGGAAGATAATTCATGGTGTGTATGTGATAATGAATAAAGTGTGATAATTGCAAATCGAAAGATAATCATAAAATATTATAAATGTTGAGAAGTTATGAAAAAGGAATTAAATGTGTGAACCGAGTAGAATGCTGGAAACATGTACTTTCGTTTAAATACCCGTGATGGATTGACGATAAAGACCATGGGTTGACCATGGCAGCATATGAATATGTCATTATTGGTGGGCTGTGTGCGATACCACCGTATTTATTATTATTGGTGGGCTGTGTGCGATACCACCTTATTTATTATTATTGGTGGGCTGTGTGCGATACTATGTATTTATTATTACTGGTGGGCCGTGTGCTAAACCACAGTGTATTTGTTATTATTCCAAAGTGTTCACCGGGAAACTTTGACTAAATGAAATTTCATGTGACTATGTGATGACAAGTGCAGGGTATAGGTGCATGTAAATGTGAGCAATGTTTATGATATGTATTTGGAATGTGGTAAGACTTGAAATGAGTATGTTTATATGTAAATGATACATCCGTTTTCCTTATGTTTTTTACATATTAATGTATCATGTGAAATGTGAGTGAATATTATTGATATTTACTAAAATGATGGAAAGTGAGGAAATTCCTGAATAAACCTTCGGAAGAGACAAAGGATACGGATGAATACTGTAAATATGTGTGTTAATTGGCCTAAAATAACTGGGGTGTTATGATGAAATTTTATGAAAATCATCCGGGTTTCGCAATGTTATAGTTAAGGAAAAAGTTAATATTAACTAATCGACTCATTCGGGGTTCTTATCATATGAGAATGCTAGTTGATTTCAGTGATAGATGAAAGCAGTGTTAATCTATCTGGGCCGTGATCGGTATTACTCTATCCTTTCTGGTATTCTATTAAAATGAGTTGATAGAAAAGTGATAGTAAAGTTCATATGATGTTGACATTTAGTTTCCACTGATTGTTATTTTGTGAAATGTGCATGTGAAGATTATGTTGCTTCTATTATTGTTCAGTACTTATAAGTATTGTTTTCCTTCTGGAAATTTCCTAAGAATTGTCAAAGTTAGTATTATTTCTTTTATAAGTTACATTCTCGAACTTCTAGTACGGTATCGAATCTTGGATTTCCTTATCTCGGATTTCTTATCGACTATATTTTTTGAATTGTGCAAGAGATATTCCTTTACTGGAAGTAATCATACTTTTGTGATTATGAAATTTAGTTTGATAGTGAACATATAGTGTTATTGTTGTCAGACGTGTAAAGACTGTGCTTTTGCATTGGTTAAAATATTATTTATCAGTGTGACTGAAATGTTAGCCTTGAAATGGCGCTACGATTTTAATTGTCAGAGAGATGCAATTCCAATGTGGTTCATTATTTTGAGAATTAACAGTAAAATGAATTTTATTAGATGTGATCTATCTTTAGATTTTGGGCAGGAATCAACATTGATAAAAGAGTAAACAGTGAAGGATCGAGCTGGAATCCGCGCTATGGTTGTTATTTCTGAGTAATTTGATATATCTCAATGCGTTAAAACGAGATTGTTATGTATCACTAAAACTGTATAGTTGATTTAAGGATCATTGATTCGTAACTGGAAAGAATTGCAATAGGATACATGTCTGAGTTATCATGGCAACCAGATGAAAACGGTTCCTTTTGAAGGGTACTGTGAAACAGACAAGACCAATTCAATTATTAGTCTGGATAGTTTATTGGTTTGAAGTGTATTTTGATGTAAGAACATGAAAATGGTAGCTTGCACTTAGTTAATACTGCATGAAAAGAATCTTATGATGTGAATTAGAAATTGATTATCATTCAAAAATAGTGATGCTTATTCCATGATTTTGTGAAACTTAGAATTTTGTCAGTAAATGGTAAGTTAGAAGTGTTTGATAGGAACTAACTAATATTGTGAAACTTAGAATTTTGTCAGTAAATGGTAAGTTAGAAGTGTTTGATAGGAACTAACTTCTGATTCAGAACTCCAGGTCGGAAACTGACCATTTATTTGCTGTTTCGAGACAGAGTTTCTGTACCAAGAAATTAATTATAGATTATCAGAAATTGCGTACAGAATCGAAAGGTAAGAGTATTGAAACTTAGATAATTGGCAGGTGCTTCTGAAAGTATCTTTGTGACAGAAATTATTTTATTTTATTTTATTTTATTTTATTTTATTTGGTAAGTAAAGAAAAGTGATTTACGGTTCATCGAAGAGTATAAGACTATCGATAGAATGAGGCCAGTTACTTATCAGTGTGTATTTTGTTAGAACTTGAGAAAATTTAGTGATGTGGTTATTATGTCCAGGATTAGAAAGTACAGTTCAGAATCTTAGTTTAAGAAGTGAGATGTTGAGGATGCCGAAGCTGTATGAGAATTTGACAGTGCTTTGCGAAATGAATCCTAACTTTATCTTTTGGTAAAGTTTTCGGGGACGAAAATCCCTAAGGGGGGGAGAGAATTGTAACAGCCCAAAATAGGGCCTAGTCCGAACAGTGGTTTCGAGACCACAAACCTGAAGTAAAAAAATATTTAACTTATGATTGTTTTATATCTATGATATGTTTGGGTGATGGTGTGCAAATTTTGTTAAGTAATTTTTATTGATAAAGTGCCCAATTTTATTATTGGGATTAAATTGCATTAATTGCAAAATATGAGTTCTAGAACATAAGTACCTGACTTAAATGGGGGTTTAAACTAGCGGTCTTTAAATGGCAAATAGACCATCATTTTTTTATGGACAAAACTAATCATGGAAGGGTAAAAATTAAAGGTTTAGTAAACAGGACATTTTTGTCATTTGGGTGTTTTAATGCATAAAAGACAAAATTGAAACCCAAAAATCTGCTCATTCTCTTCTCCATGATGCCGAAATTTTCAAGAAGCCATGGCTAGGGTTTCAAGCTTTTTCAAAGCTCAATTGTAAGTGCATTTGAGCCCCGTTTTTAATGTTTTTCGTATGTTTGAGATCCTAGAAGCTTAACCTTTCTTGTAACACGCAAAACCCGGCCTAGAAGTTAGGCCCGAATCTGGCATGTCATATTGATGTGTTTTTTGAAAATCGCGTTTTCATTGAAAACCCTTCTTGATATTTAAAAACGCCAACCTACAAGCAATGTGTCGCTCTATAGCTAGAGTAAGGCGAAATACACACCTGATAGGAATCTGAAGCTGCTAATCCGCGCTCCGACCACACCCCTCTTGCTAGCTTTCCAATGTGGGATCCTTCCATTACTAGAGTTTAAGTCCAACACAAACTCTTGCCGCCCCAACTTAGCAAAATAAATATCCTATTTTTACTTGCAATGGGATTTGAACTCAGGCTCCCTTGTAGCATAATCCACGCTGCTAGCCACTTTACCAACTAGCTCCTTATTGTCTTAAAACATACGCAACTAAATATAAGTCTATAGCCAATATCTAAGTTCACTTAAAAAGAAATCAAAGTGCAAGCGCCAGGACTTGAACCTTGGACCCCTTTCTTCCTTATGGCGTCATTCCCTTGCTCCCATGTGGCGTCCTTTGCCACTAGACCACAACCCATTTTTGTGTCATTTTCTCCACATTTTATTCTTAAAGCCTACCTACTAACTCCCAGGGTTTTATTCACCTAAAACCAAAATTTTTCCTAAGCCCAGGTTTGATCCCGGAACTTGTAACATCCTGAATTTTTGGGCCCATGCGTTTAATGGGTGAATATGTGTAATGAGTTAAGTTGAGTATTAAGGGTTCAAAATTGGCCCAGGTTTGGGCCAAGGCTGTAGTTAAAATTCTTGTTTGAACACTTTAGTGGAAAGCTTGTTAAGCTAGGGCATAAAAGATATTAGTTGTGTTTTAAAACACAAATGGGCTTGTAGCCCAGTGGCAAAATGGTGCCACTAAGAGGGAAGGAAGTTGGCGTCAATTGAGGTCCAAGGTTCGAGTTGCATTACCCATCTATTTTAACTAATTTTGGCGTCAAGGGAAAGCAGAGTTAGAGTCAGTTAGAATGCTTGAAATTAGGAAGAATAATTGATGGATAATGTGGATAATATGGATGATAAAGTAATTGATAAAGGAAGGAAAAGGTGGTGTTATCTAGGCTTCTTCTGAAGGTGTGAATGGATTAAAATAGAGGAGAAAAGATAGGAATTATCTACTTAGTGCAGTGTTGGCTGAATTTCTATCTCTTGGAGGGGTACTGAAATTTCCCCTACTGTTGGATTAGTTGTTAGTTATCAGGAAAGGCACTTTTGGGTTTTGATAGGTAAGTGCTGAAATTCTCTATAAATAGGGGGGATATCTCACCAATTCCGGCATTTGAACCCAACATTTTTCTTAATTCTTTGTGCTGAAATTCTCAGTCTCTCCCTCTGCAATTTCTATCAACTTTCTTTCAAAAAGCCGAAAACTTTCTTAAGCCATATTTCTCTTCTTTCTTCTAAAAGCCGAAATCTCTTATTTCACTTTCTTCTTCATTTTATTCCTCTTGTGTTGATTTCTCTATAAAGCTGAAATCTCCATAGTTTTTCTCTGATTGCCGAATCTCCTCTTAAGTGTTAGCCGAATTCCCTGTGTTGAGGTAAGTGTCGACTCCTGCTATTCCATTAGATTTCTTTCGATTTTTAGGAAACAAGGCCGAATGGCCACTTGATTTGTTAAGGCTGTCAATTGAGGCTAATATTTCTCCCTTTTTGCGTTTTGGGTGTCATTCCGGGATTTGAAGGAAACCTGATCGTTTAGATCTAAAACCCAAAAATCGCTAGTCACTAATTTCAGGATTTCTAGCTAAGGATTTCAATTCTCCTTAAGATGATCAATCGTTTTCTCTTCATTAGGCGTGCCTTAACGTTATGTTTCGTTACCAGCCTCTGAACAACACATTGGGCAGATAGCAGCTGTGTTGACTACGGATAGTGTCGACATAGAAAGTCTTGTTCTAACGATAATCAGGTGTGGAGATCTGTAACACACTAGTTAACTATAATCTATAGGTGTTATGGGCTAAAAAGCCGGAAAGTGGCTGTGTGACAGTCGAATAAAATCCTAAAAGGGTTAGGCAAGGATGCCAGGTACGTAATCATAGAAATCTCTATGTGCATTGAAATATATGTAAGCCTATTTTCTTAAAGATAGTATGATGTGTTCTGTGTGTATGCATGGGGTGGGATTATGATAATGAAGGGGAAGTGCATGATAGGTCACGTGGTGATCGGTGGTTAAACCACAAAATCTAAAATTAGCTTACAATAGTGATCGGTGGCTGAGCCACGTTATATTATGAGGTCACATAGTGATCGGTGGCTATGCCACATTTAATGATTCCTGAATAATAGGAATAGGCAGTACGGCTATCGTTATGGTGTGTAGCGGATGGAGGGTTGATTGTAGAAATCCCCAAGGTGTGATGGTTGGTACGGGTTGGTGAGTAGAGGATGGAATTCTAGGTTGGGTTGGGCTATGCATCATTTCTTATTTATCATGTGATTATGATTGTTGCCTTTATGTATGGGCCAGGGCTCATAATGTGTTTGTGGGCCTCAAGTCATTATGTTTCAGGATTTACACACTGAGTCTTGGTGACTCACCCTTTCATTTTCCTCTACTCTTTCAGATGAGTAGTAGATCGTGGATATGGGAGCCGAGACGGACTCGAGAGGCCATCAAATTTTACTTCTGTAGATTATTTTCGGTTTTCTTCAAGTTTTATTTATTTTAGGAGTATTTATGTAATAAGGCCCCATAGTTTATCTTTATCTAGTAGTTTTTAATATTTGCAACTTATGAAACTATGTTAAAGGTTTAAATATACGAAATAATAATAATACAAGGTTTTCTTTTCAAAAGTCACTTGTTTATTCAAATTTTGACTAATTAACTTGTGATTTTCTAAAGCCAACTTAGCAAAAGTTTTCAATGTACAACCCGTAGCATACCAGATCTGGTTGAAACTTATGGGCCGGGTTTGGGGTGTTACATTTTGGTATCAGAGCCCAGTTCTAAACTCGGGTTGTGAAATGGGTCTAGTAGTGTTTTTAAAAAAAAGGATAAGAATTTGAGAAAAATGTTTTGGATGAAGATATGGCCTTCGAGTCTACCGGCACCCGATCCACGCAGGTAAGTATTCTAAACTTTTGGATGTGATATACATGTGGGCTTAATGGGCTTGATGGACGTAGGCTAGTATAGTAGGCATTGATGGACTTTAGGTTTAGTTTAAATCACTCACTAAATTCATAAGATTTAATCCAACCAAACAAACCTGTAAACAAGTCGCGAGATTAGGGTGTGGGAACAGGCATACGAATGTCTAGGATTGGATTTAGGGAGAGCTTGGTATTTAAACAGTCCTAGTGACTCACCTCATCTTCGCTGGAATCCTACCTGGTGCGTAGTGACTGTGTACCTTAGTCATGAGGACCTATTGACAGGCCAAAATTTATAATTAAAACCCGAAAGGGACCAGCCATCCTATTTTGCAAAATTAGTAAATTACCCTTGATTTATAAAATGACCAAAATACCCCTGATTTGTAAAATGACCAAAATACACCTGGTTTGTAAAATGACCAACATACCTCCGGATTGCAAAAAAAATTACCAAAATACCACTGGATTGCAAAATTACCAAAATACCCTTATTTCACAAAATCACCAAGGAACCCTATTTTGGAAAATTACGAAAATACCCCTGGGTAGTGAAATGACGAAGATACCCCTACATGATGAATGTAGGTTCGTGGATGCTGCTTGTATGTTTGATGATTGAATGTGTGTGCTTCCTAGAACTAGGAGATGTGAACTTGAGACTGAATTGTAGATAAAATTGCGAATTCGAAAGAACTACTCTTGAAACTACTGTCCATAAGATTGTTCGTGGTTAATCAATGAAAGAAATTAAAAGTTCATAAAATTTCTAATCAAATAAATGCGAATCGGTAGAATGAGTACAAAAGAACAAGGACGCTCTAGATGCGAGTACCGGTGCGTACTCTATCATAGTATACTAAGTGTTTCTTTTGGCTTTAGAATTAGAGTTCGCAACAAAAGCATAGTGGTGAGACTTGGGTAGTATGATTAATTGTTAGTTGGAAATTTCGAGGACAAAATTTCTTTAAGGGGGTTAGAACTGTATCATCCTGAATTTTTGGGCCCATGCGTTTAATGGATGAATATGTGTAATGAGTTAAGTTGAGTATTAGGGGTTCAGAATGGGCTCAGGTTTGGGTCGAAGCTGTAGTTAAATTTCTTGTTTGAACACTTTAGTGGAAAGCTTGTTAAGTTAGGGCATAAAAGATATTAGCTGTGTTTTAAAACACAAATGGGCTTCTGGCCCAATGGCAAAATGGTGCCACCAAGATGGAAGGAAGTTGGCGTCAATTGAGGTCCAAGGTTCGAGTCGCATTACTCATCTACTTTAATTAATTTTGGCGTCAAGGGAAAACAGAGTTGGAGTCAGTTTGAATGCTTGAAATTAGGAAGAACAATTGATGGATAATATGGATAATATGGATGATAAAGTAACTGATAAAGGAAGGAAGAGGTGGTGTTATCTAGGCTTCTTCTAAAGGTGTGAATGGATTAAGATAGAGGAGAAAAGATAGGAATTATCTGCTGAGTGCAGTGTTGGCCAAATTTCCATCTCTTGGAGGGGTACCAAAATTTCCCCTACTATTGGATTAGTTGTTAGTTATCAGGAAGGGCACTTTCGGGTTTTTATAGGTAAGTGCCAAAATTCTCTACAAATAGGGGGGATATCTCACCAATTCTGGTATTTGAACCCTACTTTTTGCTTCATTCTTTGTGCCAAAATTCTCAGTCTCTCCCTCTGTAATTTCTGTCAACTTTATTTCAAAAAGCCGAAATCTCTTATTTCACTTTCTTCTTCATTTTATTCCTCTTGTGTCGATTTCTCTATAAAGCCGAAATCTCCATAGTTTTTCTCTGATTGCCAAATCTCCTCTCAAGTGTTAGCCGAATTCCCTGTGTTGAGGCAAGTGTCGACTCCTGCTATTCCATTAGGTTTCTTTCGGTTTTTAGGAAACAAGGACAAATGGCCACTTGGTTTGTTAATGCTATCGATTGAGGCTGAAATTTCTCTCTTTTTGCATTTTGGGCGACATTCTGGGATTTGAAGGAAACTCGATCGTTTAGATCTAAAACCCGAAAATCCCTAGTCTCTAATTAAGGGATTTCTAGGTAAGGATTTCAATTCTCCTTATGATGATCAACTGTTTTCTCTTCATTAGGTGTGGCTTAACCTAATGTTTCGTTACTAGCCTCTGAACAACACGCTGGGCAGATAGCAGCTGTGTTGACTACAGATAGCATCGACGTAGAAAGTTTTGTTCTAACGATAATCAGGTGTGTAGATCTCTAACACACTAGTTAACTATAATCTATATGTGTTATGGGCTAAAAAGCCGGAAAGTGGCTGTGTGACAGTCGAATAAAACCCTAAAAGGGTTAGGCAAGGATGCCAGGTACGTAATCATAGAAATCTCTATGTGTATCAAAATATATGTAAGCCTATTTTCTTAAAGATGGTATGATATTTTCTGTGTGTATGCATGGGGTGGGATTAGGATAATGAAGGGGAAGTGCATGATAGGTCACTTGGTGATCGGTGGTTAAACCACAAAATCTAAAATTAGGTCACAATAGTGATCAGTGGCTGAGCCACGTTATATTATGAGGTCACATAGTGATCGGTGGCTATGCCACGTTTAATGATTCCTGAATAATAGGAATAGGCAGTACGGCTGTTGTTATGGTGTGTAGCGGATGGAGGGTTGATTGTAGAAATCCCCAAGGTGTGATGGTTGGTACGGGTTGGTTTCTAGAGAATGGAATGCTAGGTTGGGTTGGGCTATGCATCATTTATTATTTATCATGTGATTATGATTGTTGCCTTTATGTATGGGCCAGGGCTCATAATGTGTTTGTGGGCCTCAAGTCATTGTGTTTCGGGATTTACACACTGAGTCTTGGTGACTCACCCTTTCATTTTCCTCTACTCTTTCAGATGAGCAGCAGATCGTGGACATGGGAGCCGAGACGGACTCGAGGGGCCATCAAGTTTTACTTCTATAGATTATTTTCGATTTTCTTCAAGTTTTATTATTTTCGGTTTTCTTCAAGTTTTATTTATTTTGGGAATATTTATGTAATAAGGCCCCATAGTTTATCTTCATCTAGTAGTTTTTAATATTTGCAACTTATGAAACTATGTCAAAGGTTTAAATATACGAAATAATAATAATGCAAGGTTTTCTTTTCAAAAGTCACTTGTTTATTCGAATTTTGACTAGTTAACTTGTGATTTTCTAAAGCCAACTTAGCAAAAGTTTTCAATGTACAACCCGTAGCATACCAGATCTGCTTGAAACTTATGGGCCGGGTTTGGGGTGTTACAAACTTCTTAGAAGCCCCCTAGCCTTTCGAAATCACTCACCTAATAGGTCCAAATAGCATTAAAGCCGTTCTCTTGTTCTCAAAAATTTTAAACGCTCCAAAGCCCAAAGCCGAATGGGCCCAACTCTACTAGGCCCAAATTCGGGTCGTTACAAATCTACCCCTTAAAAAAATTTCGTCCCCAAAATTTCCAACTATAGGAACTGTCGCACATCCTAACCTACAACATTACGCTTACGCTGTGCACTCTGATTCTAAAACATTACCTAAAAAAAAAACCTATCTACTAGAGCAGATAGATATCATACGAATACAATTTTCATATCCACGACATCACACAGAATAAATACAAAATCTAAATTTAAGAATCACAGTGCAGTCTAATATCTAAAGGAACCACCGTATTCTAGCTCACTGTGTTTAAATTTCTAAACAAATAAAAGTATTCAGAAAACTTACGGATTCGGCGCTGGAGACTTAGTGTACCACACTTTCAGAAAAACAATCAATACAATTTCATAACTTTAAATATTTTCAAGCCTTTTTGAAACAATACTTTCAAAAATTCAATTTTGAAAACCCTAATCCACAGCCGAGTTTTGCAACCCGAGCTCTTATACCACTAAATGTAACACCCCAAACCTGGCCTAGAAGTTAGGCCTGAATCTGGCATGTCACATTGAGGTGCTTTTCGAAAACCGCATTTTCATTGAAAACCCTTCTTGATATTTAAAAACTATAGTCCCAGTTTGCGATTGTTATTAATAATCGACATTTATTAAGAAGTCATTACCTTCAAAACCTTGTTCGTTGCGGAAGCTTAATTTAAAACAATTGACTTATGAAAACATGATATTTACAACTTAGTTGCGAAAGCGAAGTGTTTTGAAAACAAATATTGTTTTGGAAAACCGCGATCAAGTGTTGAGCAGATTTAAAAGATAATAAACTAAAAATCCCAAACTAAAAATCAAAATTTAAGAGAGGCCTTTTTACAAAATATGAACCCAAAATAAAATAAAAATAAGTAGAATACGAAAATTCGAAATTGCTCCTAGTGTGGCCACCTCCGAGTCCTCCAGTACGTTGAACCGCCTCTGAGGGTTACCTGAGAAAAATTTAAAAGAGGGGTGAGTTTACGAAAACTCAGTGTGTACAACCCTCATCAGTCAAAACATGCAACACAACAATTCAGGCCGAAGCCCATTACAGTAATGGTGGCAAATGGGCCTTAGCCCAGAATAGCCTCGGTTGGGCCTTAGCCCATAACAAAAGTCACATATCATATTTATCTGGGCCTAAGCCCATCACAGTCAGAACATGTGAATGTAATGCATTAATGCCCATACCAACCCTGTACTCCGTCTCCTATCCAACCCTGCACTCCTGTGGGGATTTAATCGACCCATCTATCCCTACACTCCTTTTGTAGCACTGGTTGCAGCACTAACTTTATCGGTGGTGGCTAAAAAGCCTGCGGTGGCTATAAAGCCTTCGGTATTGGCACAAAGCCCATAATTACGGCACGAAACCCATATTAATGGCACACAGCCCTCGGTAACATTATCGGTGCAGCATGGCTGCTCAATGGCTAAAAAGCCTGCGGTGGCTATAAAGCCTTCGGTGAATCCACAGTCGTCAAGCGACCATGTGATCCTATTAGCACTTCCTCCGTATTAATAATCCCAACCCTATGCAATATGTCGTGTATGTCATGCTCAATCATTACACGTGTATACAAAATGGCCATGCTCAATAACAATTATTTAAACATGTAATAAAAGCATATCAGTCATACAACCACAGTCAAATTAGTCCACTCATTGCACAAGTCGATCATTTACCTACAAGGGAAAATCAATCATTTTACCTTATAAGGGTATTTCGATAATTCTACCCTACAGGGGTAATTCTACTCACAACCAATCCATGTATGCCACGCATCTCAAACATAATCAATCATATAATTAACACATACAACGCTAGTACTACCACGAGGATACAACGTTCATTTTGTCATTTAAGAGTAAAACGGTAATTTCACAAATCGGGGTATTTCGGTAATTTCACAAATCGGGGGTATTTCAGAAATTTCATAAATTGGGCGTATTTCGGTAATTTCAAAAATCGGGGGTATTTCAATAATTTTGCAAATCGAGGGTATTCGGTAATTTCGCAAACTAGGGGTATTTCGCTAATTTTGCAAACTAAGGGCATTTCGGTAATTTTGCAACCCAAGGGTATTTTAGTGATTTCGAAACCCAAGGGTATTTTAATGATTTCGCAACCCAAGGGTATTTTAGTAATTTCACAACCCAATGGTATTTCAGTAATTTCGCAACCCAAGGGTATTAACGACCCAACAGACGGTCCATTGTCACCTCGAGTGACTTAAGTATTCTAAACAGAGATAATGATACGAATGGGCCTAAGGCCTATTCCCGGCCCAAGTGGGCCCACACGCTCGTGTGGCCCATTTAGCCCAACTCTAGCCACAGATATGAGATTCAGATAGTTCAGTCTAATATTTACTAAACGATCCTACAATTTATTCATATGGGCCCACAGGCCCATTGGGCCCACTTGGCCCAAACAGCATCACCCTACAAGCATACTCATGGTGCCCTCGACTATCGCATCGAAGCTCCCACACGTGCGCTCGCACGCTCGTGTGGCTACCATCGCTGTGTGACCGGCATTTCGGCAATTTGCCGCTCTATAGCTAGAGTAGGGCGAAATACACACCTGATAGGAATCTGAAGCTGCTAATCCATGCTCCAACCACTCCTGTGCCCAAACGCCAACCAAAGTGTGTCTCCTCCCTCATAGATTAGTTCTATTTATAACCACTTCTCACCTCCCCTCTTGCTAGCTTTCCGATGTGGGATCCTTCCATCAGTAGAGTTTAAATCCAACACAAACTCTTGCCGCCCCAACTTAGCAAAATAAATATCTCCTTTTTGCTTGCAATGGGATTCGAACTCAGGCTCCCTTGTAGCATAATCAACGCTGTTAGCCACTTTACCAACTAGCTTCTTGTTGTCTTAAAACATGCGCAACTAAATATAAGTCTATGGCCAACATCTAAGTTCACTTAAAAAGAAATCAAAGTGCAAGCGCCAAGACTTGAACCTTGGACCCCCTTTCTTCCTTGTGGCGTCATTCCCTTGCTCCCATGTGGCGTCATTTGCGACTAGACCACAACCCCTTTTTGTGTCATTTTTCACCACATTTTATTCTTAAAGCCTACCTACTAACTCCCACAGTTTTATTCACCTAAAACCAAAATTTTTTCCTAAGCCCAGGTTTGATCCCGGAACTTCATAGAAGCCGCCTAACCTTCCAAAATCACTCACCTAATAGGTCCAACTAGCATTAGAACCATTCTCTTATTCTCAAAATTTTAAATGCTCCCAAGCCCAAAGCCCAATGGGCCCAATTCTACAAGGCCCAAATTCGGGTCGTTACATTTCTATTTTTACCATTTATTTGCATGAACAAAGAAGTTTAAAAATTGATCCATGCTAGATATTTGTGCATTTTGATGTTTAATGGTAAAATAAGGGTGCACGAGGTTAGGAGAATGATTTTTGCTAAGTGATTTTCATTGAAAATGGTTAAAATGGGTTAATGAGTAAAAGTTGTAAATGCTCCTAAAAGTGTGAAATAATAAGAATTTGAGGTTGCTTTGGAAGAGAAAAAGGTTCGGCTGACCTTGAATTTTATAGCAATTGAATAAAAATCATATTACGAGCCTAAGCGAAAAATCGTAATTATGAAAAAGTTTAGGGGCAAAATTGAAAATTTGTCGTAGTATGATTTTTGTATTAAAATGAGTAATGTGAGTGATAGTCAAGTGAAATGTGACATTTTAGATTAAAGAAATCGAGATTTGGGCCAAGTACGGGGAAATGTCAAACAAAATGACCGATTCGCGTCGAGGTAAGTTCATATGGTTAGTCTATAGTGAATGATTATTAAATTTGAATTCAGATGATGTATTATTTTATATATGTCTGTTATCTAATAATGATTTTATGCAAGTACGAGATTAGATTGAAGGATTAATCGTGAGAAATGCAGGGTCAAGTACATTCGTACTACGACTCGGGATGAATTAACAGAAAAGACCATGGTTGGACCATGGCAATGGGTCTGCCAGTGTAAGACCATGTCTGGGACATGGCATTGGCCTCAACTTGTGTTAGTGTAAGACCATGTCAAGGACATGGCATCGGCACAGACAGATGAGAGTTGGTGTAAAACCATGTCTGGGACATGGCATTGGCTCGAGATGAGTGCTAGTGTAAGACCATGTTTGGGACATGGTATCGGCACCGATATGTGATCCTATGTAAGACCATGCCTGGGATATGGCATTGGCATCCTACCAAGTATACAAGATATATCGAGCATTCCTAATATTACAAGTAGTTCAATGGGCAATTCAAGGAGTATGCTTAAGATAAGTAAGAGTAGGATATGTGAGTATTATGACTAAGCACAGGTATGTATACGAGACTCATAAATAATGTGCTCAGATTATGATGCATTATTGATAAGGATGCAAATGAGTAAGATATGTCTATGATCACTTGGTTGTTATGTGCCAAGTTATAATATGCTTTGGTGTAAGTGTGTATAAATGGAAGTGAACACAAAGAATTAATGAATGAGTGAAATTGACATTAAAAGAGTTGTAGGCAGCAACATTAGTATAATTTTTAAAAATCACCAAAAATGGTGGAAATTGAATTAAAGGCTAGGTGAGAGATGAAATTTAATATTAATGAGTCTATTTTTTTATAAAAGAAACAGAGTAAGCAAAAGAAGTGTGAATTATGAGATATTTGATTTTTAGTGAGACAGGGTCAGAAATGAGTTTTGGAAACCCCTATTCCAACTTTCAAAAGTCATTAAAAATTGTACAAAAATAATTATGAAGTATAATTTGTATTCTTGAAATCCTAAGTCTATTGTCAAGTGAAATAAACGAGAATATCATATGAATTTTCTACAAAGAGAACATTGATTCGTAGTGAAGAAGTTTCGGAACTGTTGGACAGCGAAACAAGGGTAAACTTAATGAATAAACTGTACTAATTGGCTAGACCAAAAATTTTAAAATTTCTATTGTAAGAAGTTATGTGAGTCTAGTTTCAGAGAAAGTTAACGGTTCTTCATTCGGAGCTCTGTAGCTCGAGAAATGAATAATTTAGTGACAGTGACTCGAGTAGACAGATTAATGTGAACATGAGTAATAAGGTGTAAGCATGTGATATAATGATTATATCATCTGAAGAAATTATTGTGAGGATTTATCCACACAAGTTTATTAATTTCTTATTATTTGTATATGAAGTTACTGAGCATTTATGCTTACTTCCCCTATCTTTTGCCTTGTAGTATCGCCAAGTTAGCTCGGGGATTGGTGGACGTCGGAGATTCGCTCACACTATCAATTGGAACACTTGGTATATCTAGATACATTAATTTTTGGGTTATGGCATGTATAGTAGACTTGCCTGTTTTGTCATATATGTCATATTTCTTATGGCCTAAAATGTTGGCCCTTATTTAATAAATGTTCATTTTGATTAAAGCTATTTGGAGATGGCCAATATTGATGGTTGTTATACGCCTATGATATGGTTAGTCATGTAGGTGGTAATTGCATAATTGAGATGTTGTTGATGTGGTTTACAAATGATTTCATGAATGACGATGTGTATGTGAATGTGTATGCAAAATTGGATATTCGGATTTCCAATTATAGCATGATACATGTTGATGAAATGGATACAAGAGAGTTTGTGTTTTATCTGGGAACTGGCTTGGAAAATAGCCAACTTCCAGGCCACACGGGCAAAGACACGGTCATGTGTCTCAGCCATGTGACAAACACGGTCTAAGGGCATAGGCGTGTGCCAAGGCCGTGTGACCCTATTTTGATGATGACGTCATAAAGAGAGAGTTACACGGCTGTGTCCCAGACCACACGGGTATGTGTCCCCTGTTTTTACAAAATCTTCTAAATTTTTCCAATAGTTTCCAAAGTTCTCGGTTTAGTCCCGAACCATCCTATAGGATGTTTTGAGCTTTATAAGCCCATATAAGGAACAAAATGCATGTGTTAGAAAAGTTTTAAATTTAACAAAATTTTATGACCCTGTTTTACATGTTCAAGAAATTTTAAGTCCGGTAACACCTCGTACCTTGTTCCGGCGTTGGATACGGGTAAGGGGTGTTATAGATATGATCTCTATGGTCAATGATTAGTGTGTCTGAAGTGTGTCAATGTGTGTTTTTGAGCATATGAAAAAAAATTTTTTGTGAAAGAGTCTGTCAAGTATGTGTCTGCATGAAGTGTCTGTTTGTAACTGCCCATTTGTCAATGGTGTCAGAAATAGTGGTTTCAGAGCCACAAATCTGATGAGTAAGTTCATATATGGTATTATTTAATATTTAGGATTCAAATATGGTATTATAATAAATTTTAAATTAGCAATTAATGCTATTTGAATAAATAATTAGGTTCAAGTGGTATGAACCTAAAGTCAAGTGGTTTTAGAAAATGAGGTATCAGGACCTCATTTTTATAAACTGATCCATAAATATTTTATCAAATATTTATAGAATGTTATTAAAGTTGTATTAAAGTTTCGTTAAGAAATTTGAATGTTTAGATAGTTAATTAATTAAAAAGGACTAAATTGTAAAAGCTACAAAAGTTAATTTCTATTAATTAAATGGGTCAAATAGTTATGAAAAGGAGAATTAATGGACTTAAATGGTAAATATACCATGCAGATTGATAGTGGATAATTATGGACATGTTTTGTTAATTTTTAAATTAGAATCTAAAGGGTAAAAAGGTAATTTGATTAATAAAATAAAAATCCAAAAGCTATCTTTTTCTTCTCTTCTTCTCCAACTGAAACAAGAAAACATGAAAGAATCCATTGTTGAGTTAACATTCGTCCAAGCTGATTCTTGATGCATGGTATGTTTTTTTTATCCCGTTTTTAATGATTTTTATGTTTTTCAGATCTTTGTAGCTTAATCTAGCTAGCTTGGGGGTCAATTTGTAAAATTGTCAAATGTTATGGAATGTGTCATTGATGAATTTGAGATGTTCTTGAAATTTATAGTATAATCTTAAGCTTGGTCGCTAGATAAGACTATATGTAAAGAAATTTTTTGTAACTTTAATGTTTAAGGACTAAAATATGAAATTAGTAAAAGTACAAGGACTTGCTAAAAATAATAGCAAATATGGGCTGTAGTAGGGCTCCAAATAATTTGGCTAAACATGAAATTTAATAAAAATGGTTATTTTGCATGTTTTGGGCTTGGGGACTAAATTAAATAAAAGTAAAATGTTGGGGGCAATTTTATAAAATGTCAAAAAGGACTTAATTGCATAAAATGAATTATTTTTCTGTTAGAATTAGTAAATTGAATAGAATGAGTGGCAAATCAAGGAGTAGAGAAAATTAGCAAGTAGCCCCTATACTTAGTCAATTGCTACAATTTAGTCAGGTAAGTTCGTATGAACTGTAATCATTATTATTTTATTTAAATTAAATGTTTACTATGTTTTTTTAATGTAAATGAATCAATATATATGTGAAAATAACTACATTATGATGAATTGATAGATATTGAGTCTCGGTTGAACCTTAGGAATTCTTAGGATACAAATGATATGTTATTAGGGATTTCATGTTTCGGGTGCTGGTCTTGAACGTCCTACCGATGTCTGGGGTCCTGTATTTGTTGTGGATTCTCCACAGCTCGTATGAGCAGCATCATGTAGCTTATATTCTGATCCACAGCTTATGTGAACAGGCCCATTTCACAGCTCGTGTGAGCATTGATGTAAAGGAAAGGTTACGGTTATATATAAAGGCACACTTCTTGTGAACTTTCCCGAGTATCTGATGTAATTCTGGATGGTTTAACGGGTAAGAAAAGGGAATGAAACAGTAAGTTCACAATTGAGATGTAACATGCTGCTATAAAAAGATTGATAAAAATAATGATATATTTATATATGGGAAATCAACTTATGCCATGGATAAACTCATTTGTATTACGGGCAAGTGCACTAACTTGTGATTTGATGATGTTGTTTAGGCTTATACTAAGCATTTGGAAACGATAAGTAAGCTATTGGAATGAAACATGATCATATAGTAATGATGATGAATTAAATGTTATGTTTATATATATGGTTCATATGTATCATGAACAAGTATGCTAACTTGTGAGTTTGATGGTGTTATATAGGCTTTATTAATCTTATGACATTGGTAAATGTTTATAATTACTCTATAAAGTTAATTATTGAAATGGTATATTATGCTTAAAATTTAAACAAACTTACTAAGCATTAATTGCTTACAACAGATTATCGGAACCTCAATCGGTTGGAAGTTTGTCAAAGATCTATCACACTATCCAGTGGATGATTCGGTAGTTTTTGAGTAATTTACTAAGGTTTTTAATGGCATGTATAGGGTGATTTGTAATGGTATTATGGTGCATGTGTTAATTGTGTTTTGGTATGTATAAGCTTTGGAAAGCTTTGTTGGTTTGGTACACCTTGAAGCCTTACCAAGTTATGTGATTTGATTACTTGAAAGTGTTTGTTGATATGGATATCTTGGCATGTTGATGATGGTTTGAAAATGGATACTTGTGACATATTTTAGTTCATATTTGAACTAGGTTATTATATTTGGGAATGGCAATATTAACATGCATAAGGTGATTTATAATGGTGCTTTGATGAATATGTAAATAGTAATTTGGTATGTTTGTGCTTTGATGTTTAAGAATGGTTGATAGACTTATAATGCTTGTTTAGGTAAGCCCTTTTAATCACTTTTTGCTAATTGATATGTATGGCATATTGGTACAAGATGTTGACTTGGAAATGGTTAATTATGTTGTGTTTTAGGCACATAATAGAATGAAGTCTTTAAGCATGGAATTAGATAATATTCACATGTTTTGGAAAATGTTGTGGTGTTATAATTGTGGTGCCTTTGAATGGCATATTGGTTAGTTGATGTAGGGTCTTGAAGTAGCATTTTGATATATGTTTGGATGTTGTTTAGGTTCCCTTTTAAGTGTGCACAAATGAGTTAAATGTTCATGCATGGTTAGGTTATAAAATGGTTAGATTTTAGGTAAATTTGGGTCCACACGAGCGTGTAACTCAACCGTTTGAGATACATGGCCTGGTGACATGGTCGTGTGTCATCTGATGATTTCATTAGGGTGCAAGTCAGTGAGTTACATGGCCTAACACATGGCCTAGCACACGGGCGTGTAAGGCAACTCAAAGTGTTACATGGGTGAAGACACGGTCGTGTGTCCCTAGTTTGAATGTTACATGGCCTGAGACAAAGGCGTGTGTCTCAGCCATGTGAGCACACGGTCGTGTGACCCCTATTTTGCAAATTTTTCATATTTTTCATAAACTTTCCAAATTGTTTCAAATTGGTCCCGAACTATTTCTAAGTTATTTTTAGGGCCTCAAGGGCTCGATTTAGGGACAGTATGCATGTGTAGGAATGGTTTATGATGTGAGTGAATTATTAAATGATAAAATGTTCAAATGTTTTCGGTTGTATAGTAATGCTCTGTAACCCTAATTCGACGACAGAGACGAGTTTGGAGTGTTACATTGTGTCTATATCCGGAGTCATCTAAAAGGGTCCGTCAGGACTAAAAACCCGAATCTCTAAAAGGAAAAGTCTATGACATTCTGAAGACCATATAGTGTAAGACCACGGCTGGGCTATGGCATCATATGGAAAAGATTTAAAGGACAGTTGGATGAGTACCAGACGGTGAGGGGCAAATCTCATGAGGATGAGTTTAGGCAAATCCCTATCATCAAAAACACTAATTTCCATAAATGTGAGATTTTATGGCTGTTCTACTAACGAAATGTCTTTGTCGCAAATCTCTGATAAGGAATACCTTTGTGGTAATTTGTAAGGAGACGCCTTTGTGGCGTAACCTAAAAAAGTGTCTTTGTAGCAGTTTTCGTATCGAAGCCATTATGACTATCTTTGTTAAAAGGAAGCCTTTGTGGCTATCTTTGTTAAAAGAAAGCCTTTGTGTCGATCTCTGTTAAAAGGAAGCCTTTGTGGCGATTGTAAACTCTAAATTATATAGGGTTTTTCTAGTCATTTTTACCACACTCTTACTTAATAATAATACTAATCTTGAGAAATTGATAATTAATTAAGTGGATTTTGTTTATATTTCTATAATGGGCATTAATTTATAAAAATGCAAATATAAGCTTTATTGTATTAATTTTGTGCATAATTTAAATTATTTCATGTCAATTATTAATGCGTTATATTTTCTTATGCACGGAACCATGGAGATGATATAATATGGAGCTTATTAAATTTACATGAACATGAGCTATTTATTTCCTATGTTGGACTACAACATGGGTCATCAAAGTGTTACTTTGACCCAATAAAAAAAGATGATACATGATGGACAAGTCTAACAAGCTTAGTGGGTCATGAAACCGTCCAACAAGGGGGAGTCAAGCCCAAATTTGGCACAAGTATGTTGACTGCCCAAAAATCTCTTTTGGGACAATTATTTAGAGGTCCCTACATTTGGAGAATCATTGGAAATCAACACATAAAGATCACCTTTGATACTGTCCAACCCATGCCTAAATTTAGCATGATTTTATGCTCAAATCAAGCAACCACCATCCACTTACTTCCAGTATATGTGGTCGGCCAAGAAATGGAGAAAATGGAGGGATTCCAATCCTTATTTTTAGTAAACTCTACCATCTACTTCAAGTATAAATATCTCTCATCCCTTTATTCCTTAACTATCCTTACACCCCTCATTCAACTATTATCTCATTTCCTCTCTTCATTACCATACATTGCATCTCATTTCCCTTAGCCAACAAAACATTGAGAAGATCATCTCTTGGCTGGCCACCTTTATGAGCCATTAGCAAAAGAGAAACACAAGGATCGGAGGAGAACATCTTCAATCAGAGTTCACGAGACTGTTGATTTGACAAAGTTTATTCTTCCTTTACTTTGTTATTTTGATTTTAATCATGTTTGCAATATGTTTTGTTATCTTTTCATCAAAAATGGTAGATTAAAATCTTTTTAGCCAGGATGATTGCATTGATTCAATAAAGTTTGTTTAAATCATGTTTATAGTGTTTGTGCCTCAGTTGATCTTGTTTTCAATTAAACTCAAGTATGTATTTCATTCATACGTGATTGGATGCATTAGAATTTGACCTTGAGATCCAAGACAGACAAGGTGTTGAAAATCAAGTAGTTGATCATCTATCGGGATTGGAGCAAAATAAGGTAACTCATTCACTTGTTCCAATTAATGAAAAATTTCCAGATGAGCATATCTTTGAGGTAAGCTGAATTTATGAAATACCTTGGTTTGCTAATTATGTGAATTATTTAGCATGTGGAATAATTCCTCGATAAATGACATACCAACAATGGAAAAAATTTCCTTCACGGTAGTCGGTATTATTTCTACGAGGATTCATTTTTTGTTTAAACAATATGCAGATGACATAATCAAGAAGTATATAGATGGAAGTGAAATTGATGAGATCTTGTATCACTGCCATTCATCTCCAAGTGGGGAACATTTTTTGTGGTTTCTGCACTGCAGCAAAGATCTTGCAGGCAGGATTCTTTTGGCCTATAGTGTTTAAGGATGAGTTAGAGGAGTTGATGTTATTTTCATACGAGAATGCAATGATGTATAAAGAAAAGGATAAAAGATGGCATGTCAATTGTATACAACCTCGTGAATTCAGAGAAGGACAGAAAGTGTTGCTGTTTAATTCAAGGCTAAGGTTATTTCCGGGAAAACTAAAATCCTGATGGAAAAGACCCTATACCATCCATAGAGTTTACCCATATGGAGCTATATACATGTGCAACAACAATGGAGGTACGTTTAAAGTTAATGGTCAATGTCTCAAACACTATTGGGATGGTGAAGTTGAGCAAATTGAAACCTTTTTCAATTTAAAATACCCTTAATTTTTTATATTTTTTATTTTTAATAAATGACATACTTAGAAATTATTTTTCTTGAATTAATACATTAAATTAAACTTGTCTAAGGAGACTGGAACTTAAGCGGGACCGTTTGTGACCCCTCCAACCTTTCTTGGGATATTAATTTAATGTAAATTTCTGAGAAGAAAAATTCTAAGTAAGGCAAAAGAAATTTTTAAGTTTAATTTCTATTTGCAAGTTTTTATTTATGTTTAATAAGAGGGTCAATTTGGCCCAAGTACTGATTAGTTTATTTTTCTAATTCAATTTAATATTTCAGTTTGGGCTCGAGGCCTAAAACAATGAAGAGGAGAAATTTACCCACTAGGTGTCATCCATAGGGTTCTAAAAACCCTAATTTTGCCGCCACTTTTCCTTTCTATCCTTACCTTGCCGTCCAAGCAACCCTTGTAGCTAAATTTTTGCTACAAAGTTTCTCTAATCCATCATTATATAAATCCCTTCATACATTCATAAAATTCACAACACCTAAACAGTTAGCTTTCACCCTAATTTTCTTCACTTAGTCGTCGACCTCAAGTTCCCAAAAGCTTCTCCCAAATTTTGTTTCTTTGCCGCAAGTCTCACTTACCTCTACCACAAAGCCTTTGTCAGAGCAATTCCTTTGCTGCTGCAATCCCGACACTGTCGCAATATTATCACTGCCACAATTCCATCACCGCTTCAACTTTCACCAACACACCTTGTCAATTTCTTATTTTTCCTTTTGCCGAAACTCTTCCTATTTTTCAGGAAAAAACACCATGTCTCACAAAAGAACTAGATCTTCCAAGACTTCCACTAAGAATCCAATTATGATTCAAGATGAGGAAGAAAGGGAAAATTTTGATTCTATCTTCAAGAATCAACCAATGATGCCGAAAAAAGGTTTTAATTTGGAGAGCAATGACAAGATGATCATGCCATTCTCACTTTGAAAAATGATTAATGCTTTGAATTGGGAGCAATTCTGTTGCATGATTAATGCCTGATGAAAACTTAGTAAGAGAGTTCTATGCCAACTTGACCATGCCAGATGTTAATGAAGTTCTTGTTCGTAAGAAGAAGGTACCCCTTACTTCTAAGTCCATTAATGATTTGTTTAACTTACCTGATGTTGACGAAGATGAATACTCTGACATGATGACAAATATCAATTGGGATTTTCTCCAACAAGTTCTTAAGGTGGTTACAAATTCGGGATCCCAATGGATTATAAGAAAGTATGGTAGTCATTCTTGCTAGAGGGAATTTTTAAATCTTGTGGCTAAGGTATGGTTCTACTTTATTTGATATAGCTTTATGCCTATCGCACATAGCTCCACCATCTCGATGGAATGAATGCTTTTGTTGTATGCAATTATGACAGAAAGGTCTATCAATGTTGGGAGAATTATTCCCAAGGAGATTCACAATTGCGCAAGGAAAAAGGCAGGAAGTGCCTACTTTCCATCATTGATTACTTCGCTTTGCTTAAAGGCCGAAGTAAGATCAAAAGCAAATCTATCGTTATATAATAAGGCATAACAAGACATGACCTTGAAAGGTTAGTGGAGAATATTGGGTTATTGAAACAAGTTGAACCAAATGAGCTAAACAAACCAGAATTAGATGGGTTATTAACCAAATCTAAGCTAGAATCTGACTCAGCAAATGCCACAGAAGAACCAGAAACTGAAGAGGAACCAAACAACCCTAAGTCGAGGGTGGACCCAAATGCTGCTGAACTAGTGGAGCTGACTTTTAATCCTGAGTTGACCATTCTAATGCCATCTTCTTCAAACAATATGAAGAAATCAAAATTCTCAACTATGATGGATATGTGGAATTTCATGCACAACTAACAATAAGCTTATTGGAGATATGAAAAAAATTAGAGACGATGCCTTACAAAATACTTTAAAGAATATCTCTAACACTTTTGCTCCTGAGTTCCTAGATCATATATTTGAGACATGGCAAAAGGAGATTGTGGGACCAAGTGCAACAAAAGAAGGGAAAAGGAAAAAGACGTGGGGGATGACGCAAATAAAAATGGGGGAAATTTCTTGTCCTTAGTATTTATTTTTAGGCGTTTATTTTTATTACTTAGTATTTTTCTTTTGTATAATAAATAAGATATTCCAAGCATGAATAAAATAAGCTCAATGCCTCTTCATTAGAAAAAAGCGAAGTGATGTGGTAATGGGAATGAACATGTCTAGGATGGATTGTTGAGAAAGACTTGGTACTTAAGTAGTCTTAATGACTCACCTCTCTTTCTTGCAACCCTACCTGGTGTTCAGTTTTCATTCATTACTTTGTTTTTGCAATAAAGACATAACTTCTTTTTAAAGGGAGGTAAGGCAATATTTGCATAATTTTTTTAAAATTTTCAAGTATTTTTCAATCTTTCATATAAGTATGCTAAAATAAAATGATGTTCAGAGAAGATTTTTGTTCATAAGTTAGTTTAAATGTGAACATGATTTCTGATTTTATCTAAGTTTTTTTATGTTATCTTGAGTTATGGAATGCTTGTTTTTATTAAATCTTATATTGTCATTTTCCATGAAAATAGAATTCCCTTAGAAACAGACATGCACGAAGGTTTAAGTTCTTAGAATTGGCTTAGTAACTTTCTTAAGGTGAAATCCTAGGAGGCATAAGAATCTAAACATGATTTAGGCACATTTTCTTTAGATCTTTTGAGCCTTCCAAGCCTATCATATAAATTTTGACCCTTGAAACCTTAATTTGAGCCTTAAAACCTACTTTATTGCTATTTACCTATATTATAAGCCATGCTACCATCTTTTTAAATTTTACCTTATTTTTGCACCTGTCTTAACTATACTTGTCTTGGTGAGCAAAGATCAAGGGAAAATTCGAAAACAATGTACATGTTCTTCGCATGTTTAAAAAAAAGCTTTACTCAAATGTCAAGAAAAAAGATAAAAAATAAATGCTAAAAGTATTGAGAAAGATAATGGGCATATGCTTCAAAATTAAGTTTGGGGGGTAAATGTAACACCCCTAACCCATATCCATCGCCGAAACAGGGTTACAGAATATTACCAGAGTTTTCAGAATAATTACATATAAATTATGTTAATTACTATTCATATTTCGAGATTATTCATATCATCCCTTAAATGAACCCTCGTGGCCCAATATGAGTATTAGGATCGACTTGGGACTAAATCAGGAACTCAGAGAATTTTTCACAAAAGTTTAAAAATTTTCTTAGATGCAGCGCACACATGCCAATATGGTCCAAGGGACACACCCGTGTCACCCTAGGACACGCTCATGCTGCAGGCCGTGTTGGAAACTGTGTAGCTCTCTGACATGTGCCACACGACCAGCCACATGCCCGTGTGGTTAATTAAAATATTCAAAATTAGGTGCAGATTTCACACGCTCATGTTCTGGGCCTTGTAGCACACATGGCTGAAACACACGCCCATGTCTCTGCCCATGTGCTCAGTTCTGAGCATTATGTTTCTCAAATTTAAAGTGTAGGGGACACACGACCTAACCACACGCGCATGTACCAGGCCATGTATCACATACGGTCAAAACACAATGTAACAGTCCGATTTAGACCCTAGTCAGAATAGTGGTTTTGGGACCACAAATCTGAGTAAAAAATATTTTAATATTATTTTCTGTGCCTGCAGTATATGATTGAGCATGTGTGAAAGTTTTGTGAATTAATTATTTTGTTTGTGTGCGTAATTTGAAAAAAAAAAGGGACTAAATCGCATAAAATGTAAAAGTAGCCTTCCATTTGATTAAGTGCCTAATTGATGTGTCTTTTTAAATGTAAGGTCCTTATGTTGTGAATGGACTAATTATATGGTTGATGGACATTAATGACCATCCATTATGTATTATTATTTGTTTTTATTAAAGGTTAAATATGTAAATTAGCAAGTTAAGTAAGTTAAATAAAACAAAAGCTTAAAATAAGACATTTATTTTTTATGTTCATCCACCGAAAATAAGAAAAGAAAAAGGGGTTTTAAGCTTTTTCAACATTCAGCCATAGAAGTACTTAGATTAAGGTATGTTTTACTTCGGTTTTTGATAATTTCTACGTTTTTGTAATCGTTGCTTTGAGTACTACAAAACCCATGTCTCAATTTTGGAATTTGATGAAGAATTTGAAATGTGCCATTGATGAATGTTTAAGCTTTGTGATGTTAGTTGATGAAATATGAAATATATGTGTTAGATTAACATGTTTTGTCTTTGGATTTTTGATGAATTTGAGTAATGTGGATTAAATTATGAAAACAATATTTTGAGGGACTAAAATGTGAAATAAATGAAATGTATGGACTTGTATGATCATGATGAAAATTTGGCTAAGCATGGGTACAAGGGAATTTTGTGATTTTGTGAAATAAGGACTTAAATGTCAAAATGTAAAAATATGAGGGTTGATTTGTAAAATGCCCTAAATGTGTGCTTTTGGATTGAATTGAATGATTTGGTGAATAAAAGAGTTAAATTTGAATATGTATATATCAAGAAACAAAGAAAATGAACTTAGAGCGAGGAAAGTCGAAAGTGATCGAGTAGTCGAATCCGTTTGTTTAGTCCTAATATGAGGTAAGTCTCTATACAAATACATGTAGTTAAGTTGAATTATTCATGTTCAATTAATATTGAATTGTGATGAATGGCTTTGGATGATATTCGTGTGATATCCGAGAAGGTATCGACAATGTGTCAAGGCCCGAAAAGTCCCGTACGAATCTTAGGAATAGATAGGTTTCTTATGTCATGACATAGGGATTCCGATATGTGATATCATGTAAGACCATGTCTGGGGCGTTGGCATTGATTTGATATTTCGTGTAAGACCACGTCTGGGACGTTGGCCTCAATTTGAGATTTATGTGTAAGACCCTGTCTGGGACAGTGGCATCGATATTTGATTACATGTAAGACCACGTCTGGGACATTGGCATTGTACGAGTATTCCGAGTATCCAAGTATCCTATTTGATTTCGAATGGTTCAACAGGCAATTCTGAGAAAAGAAAGGCTATGTAAAATGTGTTACCGTTTCAGGTACGTTTGAAGTGTATGTTATGATTGAGTATGAAAGGTAAGTATATTTGAATGTGCACAAGTGAGATAGGTGCATAGACTTGTTGAGACAAATGTGATATATGTATGATTGTGCTATGATCAAAAGAGATACCTGGGGATGTGAATTTTTGATAAGCAACGGCTAAACAAATAAGCCAAAGAAGAGTTATGAATTTGCAAATGAGTTATATACTAATGATATTGTATTTAATATGATTATGGATATTTATATGATAATTTTATTTGTATATGGCTTACTAAGCTTTTGAAAGCTTACTTTGTGTGCGTTTGCTTCGTTTTATAGATCGTTAAAGCTATGGAAGGCTCGAGGATCGTCGAGGATCATCACCACACTATCAAATCATATTTTGGTACCTTTTGAAACTGTATATATTAAAGTATGGCATGTATAGTCTAGTTGAAACGGTTAATGTTTTGAGTTGTATATATAAGCTATGTGATATGGCTTGTAAATAGACATGAAAATGGTAATATTTGATCTATGTTTTGTGATGCAAAGTTGGTATATTATAGATGAAAAGATGTTAAAATGAATTGGTAAGTTTGTGGATGGATTATGCTTAGAAACGCTTGTGATTAGATTTAGATAAATGGCACATAAGTTGGTGTGTTTGAAATGTTCTTGAATGGTTAGAAAAGATGGTCATTTTGGTATGTTTTGTTTGCATTGGACATGTGATTTAAATTGGTATAATGCTTGTACGTATAAGCCAAAGTGTGGGTGGAAAATTGGCCTTGCAAGTGGCCCATATTTGCCCACATGGTTGAGCACACGGGCGTGTGGCTCGACCGTGTCCTTCGTGGTTGCATTTCAAAACAAGTCAGTTTCGACCACAGGCTAGACACACGGGTGTGTGACTGTCCGTGTGGTGCAAGTCAGTGTCAACCACGGGTGAGGCACACGGGCATGTCTCAGGCCGTGTGGACAAGTCAGTATGTATGCCCTGATTTGCCATAGCTTTGACACACGGGCGTGTCTGAGGCCGTGTGAGGCACATAGCCTGCCACACGGGCGTGTGACCTCTGTAGCTTTGAAAAATGTTAAATTTTCAGAAATTTTTGTATGTGATCGGTTTAGTCCCGACCCCTTTCTAGTGCATGTTTATGGTCTCGTAGACCTATTTAAGGGACATCTTGATTTGAATGATTAAATTATGATGTGAAATGTTTGATAAAGATTCGATTTGTCCGGTAATGCCTTTAACCTTAGACCAACGATGGTTACCGATTAGGAGTGTTACACACAAGCCCGTGTGTCTACCCATGTGGACAAAATAAAGCCATTTCTAACTTCATTTCTCACCCAAAACTTTGCCAATAACCCACACCAAAACTTACATTCATAAACCAACTAATCCAAGCATTATAATCAAGCTAATTCTATCATTTAACATGGTATATCATTATATGCAAGCATATTTATATTCTTACCTTGGTATAATCTATATGTTAAACATAATTTAATCAACCATACTTAACATATAACTACCATAGTATGACCTTATAAGTACATCAAAACAAACCATTACTAGCTATTCCAATGGCTAGATTACAAACATCATTTTCAAGCCAACAATGGCTAAGTTAACCTATATATGCCATTACACCAAAATAAGTTTACTAATTATACCAGAACAAACTAGTGGATAGGGTGATGATGCTCCAACCAATCACCAACCTTCTCGAGCTTCCGAGCACTATAAATAGTCAAAATATAACCTAGTAAGCATTATATGCTTAGTAAGTTCGTATAACATGAACTAAAACTTACCAATCATATTTAATAACTTTAAGCATTCAATAATATGCTTTTCATTAATTTGATAAATTTACCTGAACAAACATACACTCAATCAAGCAAGTTAATTACATAAATTTTACATATATATGGATAAGCATTCTTTCAAGATATTATTCATTTCATCTCATAATTCTCATATCATGTCAAGTATTTTATTTGTTGAATCATTGAAATTCCGATGGATATTCAAATAGTACACTCAAGGTGTACAATTCAATAACTCGTCAATTCATATTCAAGAGTACCCATTACGATACTTAATCAGAAAGCACACTCGAGAGCCACATATCATATAACAGGATTACTTGTCTAAGATAAATCCTGTTTCCAACATATGCTCACAAGAGCTTAATCAGGATTACCTATCCAAGCTAAATCCTATCTGTAACATGTGCTCAAGAGGGCTTATATCAGGATTACCAGTCCAGGCTAAGTCCTTTCTATAATGAGGTTGATAGGATTACTCGTCCGAACTAAATCCCATTAGCAACAAATACAGGACCTCATTCAATAAAGGAAATCACATTTATCCATAGAAATCAAATATTCAAACGAAATTTAACCCTTTTCAAACAATTTCAAGCATGTATTCATTTCTTATATTGTAACATGTAAATAATTCACATAAATATAAATCACATTCTATACAAATATAATATTCAATTCAACATATTTACATGCTCAATTAAGTTACACGAACTTACCTCGATAATAGTTCGTATAAGAAAATGTACTAATTTGAAACTTTCTCTTTTTCTTGATCTAGCTTCAAATTTAAGTTATCCGGATCTATATAAATGAATTTAATCATCAATTTCTCACATTTTGTAATCATTTGAACTCAATTTACATCCTAGGTAAAATTACCATTTTGCCCCTAAAATGATCATGGTTATGTTTTGACCCCTTTTTAATACATGATTAAGGTCTCGTAGACCTCATTAAGGGACTGTATACTTGTATTGTGCTATGATATGATGATGATATACTTTATGATGTGAAATATCCGTGAAAGTTTTTGTTTGTCTGGTAATGCCAATTAACCCTATTTCGGCGACAGTTACGGCTTAGGGGTGTTACATTTGATCGGTATCAGAGCTATAATTTAGTCGATTCTAGGACTAACATAGCATATGTGAGTCTAGCTATACATGCTATATATATGAACTGTGATAGTGTGATGAATCCTGACGTATAAAATGTGTTTTTGTATAGTAAATGGATCCCAAAAGAGCTGTAACTGATGAAGTTGAAAGTAATACACCTACTCCCGCTCAAGGGACAGCGCCATCTGATTCCAGACCGGCTATTAGCAGTCAGGAAGGAAAGGCTAAACAAGCCTTTTTCCAAATGATGAATGAGTGGTTCACTCAATACATAAGAACAAATCCGGCTGTTTCACAACCTCCACCCCTGCCTAATCCTCCTCAAACTTCTATTGTGCCACCAGTTATGAATCTGAATCTGGTGAATAGGCCTCCGATCGATAAAATCTGCAAATATGGGGCTGAAGAGTTCAGGGCCACTAGTGATGATGATGCTGAGAGAGCTGAGTTTTGGCTCGAGAACACAGTCCCAGTTTCTAATGAAATGTCATTGACTCTTAAGGAATGTGTGAAATGTGTTGTTTCCTTGTTACAGGATGCAGCTTACCGGTGGTGGAAGACATTGATTTTTATTGTTCCAAAATAATGGGTTACATGAGATTTCTTTTAGTCTAAATTTTGGAAAAAATAGATTAGCCAGAGATTTATAGATCAAAAGCGAAAAGAACTTCTAGAATTGAAACAGGGACGTTTGTCTGTCACAAAATATGAACTAGAATTCGTGAGATTAAGTCAATATGCTCGGGAATGTGTTTTGACTGAAGCAATAATGTGTAAACAGTTTGAAGACGGCCTAAATAAAGATATCCAGTTGCTAGTTGGAATTCTAGAAATAAAAGAATTTCTTGTGCTTGTTGATCGAGTGTGTAAAGCTGAAGCACTCGGGAAAGATAAAAGAAAAGCTGAGTCTGAAGCCAGAGATGTGAGTAAGAGATTTTTAAGTAAATCATTTCAGTCTGCTTCAAAGAAATTTAGAGATGAGCATAGTCGTTCGAAAACTAATATGGTACATTCAAACAGAGATCGAGCTAGATCACAATCAAACTTCAAAGCTCCAGCTACCTCGATAGCTAGTGTGGGTAATGTCCTATCTGAATAACTTGAATGTAAGCATTGTGGTAAAAGACATTCGGGTAATTGTAGATTGAATGATCGAGTATGTTTCAGATGTGGATCATTAGACCATTTCACTCGAGATTGTCCTGAGTCTATTGAACAAGAGATTGTACAGAATCCGAGGCCAGATAATGTTACAACTAGAGGTAGATCTTCCCGAAACACAAGAAATGCCAGTGGTAGTCAAAGAGCTACAAAAGATGCAGTTACGAGATCTGGAGCTAGAATACCTACCAGAGCTGACGCCATTTGAGCTCGTGAGGAAGCTTCATCTCTAGATGTTATTACGGGTACATTTACTCTTTATGATACTTCTATGATTGCATTGATAGATCCATGGTCTACTCATTCGTATCTATGCATGAACTTAGTATCAAATAAGACTTTGCCTGTGGAGTCTACTGAATTTGTTATTAGAGTATCGAACCTCTTAGGAAAATGTGTTATGGTTGACAAAGTATGCAAGAATTGTCCGTTGATGTTTCGAGATGTTTGTTTTCCGGCTGATCTGATGGTATTACCATTTGATGAGTTTGATATAATTTTGGGTATGGATTGGTTAACATTGCATGATGTTGTTGTGAACTGCAAAAGAAAGATCTTTGATTTGAGATGTCAGAATGATGAAATAGTTTGGATTGAATCAAATGATTTGAATGGGTTACTGGCTGTGATATCAGTGATGAAAGCTCAGAGTTATGTGAAAAAGGGTTACGAAGCTTATTTTCCTTATGTAATTGATTCGAGAGTGACTAAAAAGAAAGTTAAATCAGTGTCAGTTGTCTGTGAATTCTCTAACGTATTTCCTGAAGAACTACTGGGATTACCTCCGATACGCGAAGTTGAATTTGGAATTGATTTATTACCGGGAACGAGACCTATCTCTATAGCTCCGTATAGAATGGAACCAACAGAATTGAAAGAGTTGAATACACAGTTGCAAGAGTTGACAGATAGAGGATTTGCACGACCGAGTTTTTCACCTTGGGGTGCTCCAGCTCTATTTGTGTAAAAGAAAGATGGCACGATGAGAATGTGCATTGACTACCGTCAGTTGGATAAAGTGACTATTAAGAACAAATATCCTTTGCCCAGAATTGATGATTTGTTTGATCAGTTGAAAGGAGCCACCGTGTTTTCAAATATAGATTTGGATTGGGATATTATTAGTTGCGAGTAAAAGATTCATACATTCCAAAAACTGCTTTCAGAACGAGGTACGAGCATTATGAGTTTTTAGTTATGCCTTTCGAACTAACAAATGCTCCTGCTATTTTTATGGGTCTGATGAATAGAATATTCAGACCGTATTTAGATCAATTTGTTCTTGTATTCATTGACGACATTTTGATTTATTCACGTGATGAAATTGAACATGCTGAACATTTGAGAATCGTGCTACAAACTCTGTGAGATAAGCAATTGTATACAAAGTTTAGTAAATGTGAATTCTGGTTGCGTGAAGTTGGTTTTCTGGGACATATTGTGTCAACATCTAGTATACGAGTTGATTCGAGCAAGATTTCAGCTATTTTGGAGTGGAAGCCTCCGAAAAATGTGTCTAAAGTTTATAGTTTTCGGGGACTTGCTGGTTATTATCAACGGTTTGTAAAAGGTTTTTCGATGATTGCGACTCCATTGATTAGATTGCTTCAGAAAGATGTGAAATTTGAATGGTCCGATAAATGTCAAAAAGGTTTTGATCAGTTGAAAACCCTTTTGACTGAAGCTCCAATTTTGGTATAGCCAGAATCGGGTAAAGAATTCGTGATTTATAGTGATGCTTTGCTAAATGGTCTGTGATGTGTTTTGATGCAGGAAGGCAAAGTTATAGCTTATGCCTCGAGACAATAGAAACTGTATGAAAAGAATTATTCGACACATGATCTTGAACTAGCTGTGATTGTGTTTGCTTTGAAGATTTGGCGTCACTATCCATTCAGTGAAAACTTCCATGTGTTTTCAGATCATAAAAGTCTAAAATATTTGATGACTCAGAAAGACCTAAATCTGTGACAAAGAAGATGGTTAGAACTGTTGAAAGATTATAAGCTTGTGATAGATTATCATCTGGGTAAAGCAAATGTTGTTGTTAATGCGTTGAGTCAAAAATCGTTGTTTGCATTACGTACGATGAATGCTCATTTAGACTTGTTTGATGATGGTTCAGTTTTGGATGAATTGAAAGTGGAACCGTTGTTTTTACAGCAAATATGTGATGATCAAAAAGTTGATAATGAAATGTTAGTGAAACGAGCTCAGTGTGATTTTAACTCTGATTTTGAATTTTAAGTAGATGTTGATGATTATTTGAGGTTTCGAGATCGATTATGTATTCCGAGAAATTCAGAGTTGATTCAGTCAATATTGAAACAAGCACATAACAGTCACCTATTTGTTCATTCGGGAAGTACAAAGATGTACCATGATTTGAAGCAACTTTATTGGTGGCCTGGTATGAAGCGGGATATCTCAGATTTTGTATAGAAATGTTTAGTTTGTTAGCAAGTTAAAGCTGAACATCAAGTACCTTCTAGTTTGTTACAACCGATAATGATTCCTGAGTGGAAATGGGATAGTGCAACGATGGATTTTGTTTCAGGGTTGCCTTTGACTCCAAAAAAGAAAGATGCAATTTGGATTGTAGTTGACAGATTGACGAAATCAGCCCATTTTATTCCAATACGATCTGATTACTCACTTGATAAATTACCTGACCTTTATATTTCCAATAATGTGAGATTGCTCGAGGTGCCACTATCCATTGTTTCTTACAGAGATCCGAGGTTTACTTCACGATTCAGGAAGAAACTGCAAGAAGCTTTAGGTACTAAATTGCATTTTAGTACAGCTTTTCACCCACAAACGGATGACCAATCCAAGTGGATCATTAAGATACTTGAAGATATGTTGAGATGATGCATTCTTGAGTTTGATGGTACGTGGGAGCAATATTTGCCATTGATTGAGTTTGCATATAATAATAGTTTTCAGTGGAGTATCAAAATGGCACCCTATGAGGCTTTGTACGGATGCAAATGTCGAACACCTTTGTATTGGACTGAGCTAAGTGAAAGCAAGATACACGGGGTCAATTTGATCAAAGAAACTGAACAGAAAGTAAAAGTGATTTGTGATAGTTTGAAAGCTGCGTCAGATCGTCAGAAATCTTACACAGACTTGAAACTGAAAGATATTGAGTTTAAAATCAGTGATAAAGTGTTCTTGAAAGTGTTTCCGTGGAAGAAAATACTCTGATTTGGGCGTAAAGGCAAATTGAGTCTGAGATTCATCGGGCCGTATGAAATTATCGAACGTATTGGACCTGTAGCATACAGATTGTTGTTGCCACCAGAACTAGAAAACATTCATAATGTGTTTCATGTGTCAATGCTTCGACGATACAGATCAAATCCATCACATGTGATTTCTCCGTCTGATATTGAGATCTGATCTGATATGACTTATGAGGAAGAACCGATCTAGATTTTAGATCGCGAGGTAAAAGAATTGAGAAATAACAAAATTTCATTAGTGAAAATCTTATGGCATCGACACGGAGTGGAAAAGGCTACGTGGGAGCCCGAAGATACTATGAGACAACAATATTCGAATCTATTTAACGGTAAGATTTTCGGGGACAAAATTCTCTAAGGGGGGAGTACTGTAATAGTCCGGTTTAGACCCTAGTCGAAATAGTGGTTTCAGGACCACAGATCCGAGTCAGAAAAATATTTTAATATTATTTTCTGTTCCTACAGTATATGAGTGAGCATGTGTGAAAGTTTTGTGAATTAATTTTTTTTGTTTTTGTGCTTAATTTGAAAAAAAAGGACTAAATTGCATAAAATGTAAATGTAGCCTTCTATTTGATTAAGTGCCTAATAGATTTGTCTTTTTAAATGTGAGGTCTTATGTTGTAAATGGACCAATTACATGGTTAATGGACATTAATGACCATCCATTATGTATTATTATTTGTTTTTATTAAAGGTTAAATATGTAAATTAGCTAGTTAAGTAAGTTAAATAAAACAAAAGCTTAAAATATGCCATTTACTTTTTATGTTCATCCACCAAAAACAAGAAAAGAAAAAGGGGTTGTAAGCTTTTTCAACATTCGGTGATAGAAGTACTTAGATTAAGGTATGTTTTACTTCGATTTTTGATAATTTCTACATTTTTTTAATTGTTGCTTTGAGTACTACAAAACCTGTAACATCCCAAAATTGGGCCTAGCAGAATTGAGCCCGATGGGCCTTAGGCGTAATTGAGTAAAAAAAAATTGAGAGAACGACTTTAGTGCATGTTGGACCTATTGGATAAGTGATTTTGGAAGGTTATAGGGCTTCTATAAAGTCCCGGGATCAAATATTAGCTTTGGGGAAATTTTGGTTTTAGGTGATCAAAAACCTTGGAAGTTGGCAAGTAGGCCTTAAGAATAAAATATGGAGGAAAAGAACACAAAGGAGTGTGTGGTGTAGTGGCAAAGTGACGCCACATAAGTGACAAGGGGTAACGCCACGAGGAAGGAAGGAGGTCCAAGGTTCAAGTCTTGGCTTTTGCATTTTAGTTTTCTTTTTAAATAGACTTTAGTATTTGGCTATAGATTCAAATTTAGTTGCGCATGGTTTAAGACACAAGAGGAGCTTGTGGCCAAGTGGTTAGCGGCATGAATTATGTTGCAAAGGAGCCTGAGTTCGAATCTCATGAGAAACAAGGGAGTATTTATTTTACGGATTGGACGGTAAGAGTTTTAGTTGAATTTAAACTCTACTGACGAAGGGATCCCACATCGGAAAGACACAAAGAATGAAGGTGAAGAGCTAGCTATATAAAGAGCATGCCAGGAGGAGAGTTAACATACCTTGGTGGGCGTTTGGGCACGGGAGTGGTCGCAGCGCGGTTTAGCACCAGATTCCTATCAGGTGTGTGTATTTCTCTACTCTAGCTGTAGAGCAGCAAGTGCCGAAATGCGGTCACATGACAATAGTAGCTACACGAGCGTGCGAGCACACGTGTGGGGCTTCGACGCAATAGTTGAGGCCATCAATAGTATTCTTGTGGGTTGAGGCTGCTTGGGCCACGATGGGCTGAAGTGGGCCCAATGGGCCCGAGGGCCCATATGAGTAAATTGTATGATGATATAGTATATAGTGAACTAGACTAGGTGGAACTTGTATACGTGGCTAGATTTGTGCTAGGTGGGCCACACGAGCGTGTGGGCCCGAATGGGCTGAAATCGGGTTTTAGGCCCAATAGTCTGGTAATGACCGGAAATGACAGTTGAGTCGCTCGTGGCGACATTGGGCCTAGGGAAAGGCCATTGCAGGTGCGAGATTACCGAAATGCCCTTGGTGGGTAAATTACGAAAATACCCCTAGTAGGTAAAATTACGGTTATACCCCTAGAGATTGATTAGCTTGATTATGTTGTAGTGGTTATTCTAATTATGATGGTAGTTCGTTTCATGTTATTCTTATGTTTGATATTTGGTTTGCATACATGTCATACTGCATACACGAATTATTATGTCATGACATGTTGCATGGGGTTCGGGATATATTTAATGAAGGAAAGGGTGTACATTTATGTACGTGGATTGATGATTGGCTTCGTGCCACATCATGGATTGATGATTGGCTTCGTGCCACATCGTGGATTGATGATTGGCTTCGTGCCACATCGTGGATTGATCATTGGCCGTGCCACATCGTGATTGATGATTGGCCGTGCCACATCGTGATTGATGTTGGCTTTGTGCCTCATCGTGGATTGATGTTAGCCTTGAGCTACATCGTGGATTGACGTCGACCTTGAGTCACGTTGTGGATATTGTGATTTAATCACGTGGATCGATGGCTAGACCATCGAGTGGGCGGCATTGATTGCCGAATTGGGTGTGTAGCGGATGGAGGGTCGATTGGTAATCCCTTGGTGTGTGGTGGCGGGATACGGGGTGTGTAGCGGTTGGATACTAGGTTGGGGTTGGGTTAGCATGTTGCATCATTATGCGTGGTATGTGGTTATATGTGTGGATTTGGGCCAAGCCCATTTGTGGAATCATGTGGATTAATTGCATTGCACTAATTATTGATATGCCATGGTGTTGGGCTAATATATTCATTGTGGGCTTAGGCCCGATTATCGTGGTAAGAGGGAATTGCACATCGAGTTTTTCGTAAACTCACCCCCTCTTTTTAAATGTTTCAGGTAATCCCTAGTTTGAGGACTTGGAGCCGAGGTGGACTCGAGGTGGCCATGCGTTACTATTTCTTCTGTAAACTACATTGTCTTATTTTGAACTTATTATATTGAGATTCTGTTATGTAATAAGGCCTATGGTATTTTATTTGATTTTAGCTTTTAATTTGGTTATTGCTTATTATTGTGGAATTTTAATTCTGGATTTTCCTGAAATGTTAACAAATCGTTTCTTATTCAAAATTACTTAAACTTGATTTTTCACAAAAACATATAAAGAATGCGAACTTTTTAACGAACGCACAGTTTTTAGACATTCCTTTCATGTGACATGCCAGATCCGGTCGTAACGTCTAGGCCGGGTTTGGGGTGTTACAAAACCCATGTCTTAATTTTGGAATTTGATGAAGAATTTGAAATGTGCCATTGATGAATGTTTAAGCTTTATGATGTTAGTTGATGAAATATGAAATATATGTGTTAGATTAACATGTTTTGTCTTTGGATTTTTGATAAATTTGAGTAATTTGGATTACATTGTGAAAATAATATTTTGAGGGACTAAAATGTGAAATAAATGAAATTTATGGACTTGTATGATCATGATGAAAATTCGGCTAAGCATGGGTACAAGAGAATTTTGTGATTTTGTGAAATAAGGACTTAAATGTCAAAATGTCAAAATGTGAGGGCTAATTTTTAAAATGCCCTAAATGTGTGTTTTTGGATTGAATTGAATGATTTGGTGAATAAAAGAGTTAAATTTGAATATGTATAGATCAAGAAATAAAGAAAACGGACTTAGTCCGAGGAAAGTCGAAAGTGATCGAGTAGTCGGACCCGTTCGTTTAGTGCAAATATGAGGTAAGTCTATATACAAATACATGTAGTTAAGTTGAATTATTCATGTTCAATTAATATTGAGTTGTGATGAATGGCTTTGGATGATATTCGTGTGATATCCGAGAAGGTATCGACAATGTGTCTAGGCCCGAAAAGTCCCGTACGAACCTTAGGAATAGATAGGATTCATATGTCACGACATAGGGATTCCGATATGTGATATCATGTAAAACCACATTATCAAATCATATTTTGGTACCTTTTGAAAGTGTATATATTAAAGTATGGCATGTATAGTCTAGTTGAAATGGTTAATGTTTTGTGTTGTATATATAAGCTATGTGATATGGCTTGTAAATAGATGTGCAAATGGTAATATTTGATCTATGTTTTGTGATGCAATGTTGGTATAGTATAGCTGAAAATATGTTATAATGAATTGGTAAGTTTGTAGATGGATTATGCTTAGAAACGCTTGTGATTAGATTGAGCTAAATGGCACATAAGTTGGTGTGTTTGAAATGTTCTTGAATGGTTAGAAAAGATGGTCATTTTGGTATGTTTTGGTTGCATTGGACATGTGATTTAAATTGGTATAATGCTTGTAGGTATAAACCAAAGTGTGGATGTCAAATTGGCCTTGCAAGTGGCCTACATTTGCCCACACGATTGAGCACACGGGCATGTGGCTCGCCCGTGTCCTTCGTGGTTACGTTTCAAAACAAGTTAGTTTCGACCACGGGCTGGACATACGGGCATGTGATTGGCCATCTGGTGCAAGTCAGTGTTGACCATGGGTGAGGCACACAGACGTGTCTCAGGCCGTGTGGACAAGTTAGTATGTATGCCCTGTTTTGCCACGGCTTAGACTCACGGGCGTGTCTGAGGCCATGTGAGGCACACGGCCTGCCCACACGGGCATGTGACCTCTGTAGCTTTAAAAAATGTTAAATTTTCAAAAAAATTTCTATGTGATCGATTTAGTCCCGACCCCTTTCTAATGCATGTTTAAGGTCTCGTAGAGCTGTTTAAGGGACACTTTGATTTGAATGATTAAATTATTATGTGAAATGTTCGATAAAGATCTGATTTGTCTGGTATTGACTTTAACCTTAGACCAACGATGGTTACCGGTGATGGGTATCGGTTAGGGGTGTTACACACAAGCCCATGTGTCTACCCATGTGGACAAAATAAAGCCATTTCTAACTTTCTTTCTCACCCAAAACTTTGCCAATAACCTACACCAAAACTTACATTCATAAACCAACCAATCCAAGCATTATAATCAAGCTAATTCTATCATTTAACATGGTATATCATTATATGCAAACATATTTATATTCTTACCTTTGTTTAATCTATAGGTTAAACATAATTTAATCAACCATACTTAACATATATGTAATTACCATAGTATGACCTTATAAGTACATCAAAACAAACCATTACTAGCCATTCCAATGGCTGGATTACAAACATCATTTTCAAGCCAAAAATGGCTAGGTTAACCTATACATGCCATTATACCTAAATAAGTTTACTAATTATACCAAAACAAACTAGTGGATAGTGTGATGATGCTCCAACCAATCACCAACCTTCTCGAGCTTCCGAGCATTATAAATAGAGAAACTAAAACTTAGTAAGCATTATATGCTTAGTAAGTTCGTATAAGATGAACTAAAACTTACCAATCATATTTAATAACATTAAGCATTCAACAATATGCTTTTCATTAATTTGATAAATTTACCTAAACAAATAATATGCTTTTCATTAATTTGATAAATTTACCTAAACAAACATACACTCAATCAAGCAAGTTAATTACATAAATTTCACATATACATCAATAAGTATTAATGAGCTCATCATGCTATATTCTTTCAAGATATTATTAATTTCATCTCATAATTCACATATCATGTCAAGTATTTTCTCCGTTGAATCATTGAAATCCCGATGGATATTAAGATAGTACACTCAAGGTGTACAATTCAATAACCCATCAATTCATATTCAAGAGTACCCATTAGGGCACTTAATCAGAAAGCACACTTTGGAGCCACATATCATATAACAGGATTACTTGTCCAAGCTTAATCCTGTTTCCAACATATGCTCACAAGAGCTTAATCAGGATTACCTGTCCGAGCTAAATCATATCTATAAAATATGCTCAAGAGGGCTTATATCAGGATTACTAGTCCAGGCTAAATCCTTTCTGTAATGAGGTCAATAGGATTACTCTTCTAAACTAAATCTCATCAGCAACAAATGCAGGACCTCATTCAATAACGGAAATCACATTTATCCATCGAAATCAAATATTCAAACAGAATTTAACCCTTTTCAAATAGTTTCAAACGGAATCAAATATTCATTTCTTATATTGTCCAAACAATTCACATAAATATAAATCACATTCTATACAAATATAATATCATTCTATACAAATATAATATTCAATTTAACATATTTACATGCTCAATTAAGTTACACGAACTTACCTCGATAATAGTTCGTACAAGAAAATGTACTAATCCTAAACTTTCTCTTTTTCTCGATCTAGCTTCGAATTTAAGTTATTCGGATCTATATAAATGAATTTAATCATCAATTTCTCACATTTTGTAATCATTTGAACTCAATTTACATCCTAGGTAAAATTACCATTTTGCCCCTAAACTTTTCATAAATTCTAATTTTGTCCCTAAGCTCAGAAAATGAAATTAATGCAATTTACTCCTTATTCCAAGCCTAACCGAAATTTCAATATAAAATTTATAGCACATGTATTCTATAAAATTTAGAATTTTTCTTTAATTTTAACAATTTTACAATTTAGTCCCTAAATCATGTTTTCATCAAAATTCATTTTGTAAAAGTTGTTTATCTATCAACAATATTTCATTTTCCACCATAAGTTTCAAATTTTCAGCATATTCATCCATGGAAAATTTTCTACACTTTGATAACTTTACAATTTGACCCCCTAAATAGATAGATTAAACTATCCTGGTTTCAAAAATATAAAAATTACTAAAAACGAGGCTTGAATACTTACCCAATTAGGCCAAGAAAGCTTGTCTTTCTCTTTCCTAGGGTTTCCATGGAATATTTGGGGAAGTAGATGATATATAATGTTTTTAACTCTATTTTATTTATTTATCATCTTTTAATTTTATTAATTTTCAATTTAGTCCTTAGCCTTTTCTAATTTTCCCATGGATGAATCATCAGAAAATATCTACCAACTTTTCTTTAATGGTCTAATAACCATAAAAGGACCTCAAGTTTTGAATTCCATAGCTATTTGATCCTTCTAGCTTCTGGAATCTAACTTTTGCATTTTATGCAATTTGGTCCTTTTCGTAATTAAGCACTTAATCGATAAAACTTTCTTATCAAAATTTTCATGACATTCCTATCTAAATGCAAATCATAAAAAAATATAAAAAATAAAATTTTCCTTTCGGCTCAGATTTGTGGTCTGAAAACCACTGTTCCGATTTCATTAAAATTAGGTTGTTACAGTAAAACCCATTAGCTGGAAGGATGTACCTTGAATTGATGCAAGGCAAAAATAGGGTTAAGATTTTTGAACCTAAAAAGTCACTTCTCTTCATCCCTATCTTAAGCCTTACCCCATTACAACCTTAAAAAAGACCTATGAGGACCATTAAATTGTTAAGTTCAACATATGAGGACCATTAAATTAGACCTTGTGATTGCCTTGTTTGATGGATAAGGAAACTTTGATCGAAAGGTGAATGTTATGTATGATCCTAAATAGCATACACTCTATGACTTATGTTAGCATTTTTCCGCACTTAGAGCAAAATTTTGAAATAATGTTTACATATGAGCGACTTATCAATAAAAAGAGTTTGTGAGCATGGTTTTCTTGATGCATGATTGTTTGCAAAGATTGATGTTGCTTAAACTTATTGCAAAAGTTTGCCTTAGAAAAATTTGTGCTTTATATGAAACATTATTCGAGATGAGTAATGGATTAAGTTTGGGGGTGTGTAAACTCTAAATTATATAGGGTTTTTCTAGTCACTTTTACCACCTTTTTACTTAATAAAAATACTAATCCCAAGTATTTGTTAATTATTTAAGTAGATTTTGTTCATATTTTGATAATGGGCATGAATTTATAAAAAATACAAATGTAAGCTTTATTGTACTAATTTGGTGCATAATTTAAATTATTTCATGTTAATTATTAATGTGTTATGTTTTATTATGCAGGGAATCATGGAACTGATTATAAAGTTGCATGAACATGAGCTATTTATTTCCTATGTTGGATGACAAAACCATGATAAATGGGTCATCAATGTGTTACTTTGACCCAGTAAAAAAAGATGATACATGATGGACAAGTCTAACAAGCTTAGTGAGTTATGAAATCGTCCAAAAATGGGGAGTCAAGCACAAATCTGGCACAAGCATGTTGGCTGCCCAAAAATATCTTTTGGGACAATTATTTGGAGGTCCCTACACTTGGAGAATCATTAGAAATTAGCACACAAAGATTTCCCTTGAAACCATCCAACCCATGCCTAAATTTAGCATGATTCTCTGCTAAAATCAAGCAACCACCATCCACCTACTTCCACTATATGTGGCTAGCCAAGAAATGGAGAAAATGGAGGGATTCCAATCCCTATTTTTAGTAAACTCTACCATCTACTTCAAGTATAACGATCTATTATCCCTTCATCCCTACATCCCTCATTCAACTATTCTCTCATTTCCTCTATCCATTCCCACGCATAGTATCCCATTTCCCTTAGCCGGCAAAACATTGAGAAGATCATCTCTTGGTCGGCCACCTTGAGGACCCATTAGCAAAAGAGAAACACAAGGATCGGAGGAGAACATCTTCAATCAGAGTTCACGAGACTATCAATTCGACAAAGTTTATTCTTCCTTTACTTTGTTATTTTGATTTTACTCATGTTTGCAATGTGCTTTGTTATCTTGTTATCAACAATGGTAGCTAAAATCTGTTTAGCGAGGATGATTGTGTTGATTCAACGAAGTTTGTTTAAATCATGTTTATAGTGTTTGTGCCTCAGTCGATCATGTTTTCAATTAAACTAGAGTATGCATTTCATTCATACGTTATTTGATGCATTAGAATTAGCTAAGCGATCTTGACCAGACGACAGCTAGTGTACATAATAATTGAAATGTGCATGCTTAATTTAGATCTTGACTTGACAAAATTGAAGGTTCATAATAAATTTGACGAGCTCTATTATCTTGCATAATTTTTAGGTTTATGTGATTAAACTGTTTCAAACCTGACCCGTCCCTGTTACTTCACATAAATTCTAAGAAACCCTTAGTTTAATATGATTAGTAAAATACATGTTTTACTAAGTAAAAGATTCCGAGAGCACTTAATTTGGTTTCAAAACTCATTAAAGATCGAGTTGCCATGGAATATTTTCTGAACACTGTTAAACATGAGGAAAATAAACTAAGTTGAAAAATGTAATTATCCTAGCCTATTCATGTTATTGATTGTTGACATTTGTGTCTTTGCTGCTAAATTCATTTCATACATCTCATTTCATACTTGGCATTTAGATTAATTTCCGTAGGGATCATACCGCATTTAGATAGCTTAATCATCATTACTCAAAATATTGTGTTTTTATCACCAAATTGTTAACTTTAATCTTGCAAAATATTGATTAACATACACAGTCCTTGTGGAGACGATAACTCCTTTACTTACTTATTACTTGATAACGATTATGTACACTAGCACAAACCGAGCATTATAGTGATCTCTATTAAAAGGAAGCCTTTTCGGAAATCTCTATCAAATGACGCCTTTATGGTGAGACTCTGAAAGAGAATCTTTGTGTCTATATTTGGAAAGGAACGTCTTTGTGGCATAATCTGAAGAATAGTTCTTATGATGACCATCTGAAGACAACGCCTTTGGGTGAACACCAAATGAATGGCAAACCTCGTATAGTTACAAGAGATTAGGCTAGTGTGCGCCAGATTACGTGGTGAGGCAAGGTTATGTGTTAAAAGTACATATAAAGAGTGCACTGAAGTAAGATCTGAGTGAATTCTAATTTAAGTATTCAGCGTAGTCTACCCAGCCTGAAGAAAATGATAAGACTAGTAAGCATGGAAAAGGATATTAAGTCTGATAATAAGGTAAGATTTAAGAAAGGATATAGAAAGTAAAGAGGTGTTAAGTATAGTATGTTCAAGAGAGGGGAAAGCGTTTTGAAGAAAGAAATATGTTAGCCTCGGTACTATTGTAACACCCTCAACTCAACCTAATCTACTCAGGTGTTATGTCCTTCTTATGAATCTTTTATGGTGTATATTGTATGGTTACATTTACAACTCAACCTAATCTACTGGATTCCTGATGTAAATGTCCTTCTTATGATCATTCACTGATGTAAATGTCTCTTTATAAGAGTATCAGAATCTTTTATGGCGTATATTGTATGGTTACATTTACAAATCAATAAAACTTTAGACTTTCCTACTTTCTTTCTTTCTTACAACACAATAAAGACAATTCTTTAGGTTGCACCACAAGGGCATCTCCTTACAGATTACCAATAAGGTATTTTGTAACACCCCTAACCCATATCCGTCACCAAAAAAGGATTATAGAGTATTACCAGAACTTTCAGAACATTCCCAAATAATTTACATCAATTACTATTCATTTACTGAGATTATTCATAACGTCCTTTAAATAGACCCTCGAGGCCTAATATGCGCTTTGAAATTGAGTCGGGACTTAATTAGAAACTCTAAGAATTTTTCGCGACATTTCATAAAATTTTCAAATTAATGGGCTCACACGCCTGTGCGGTCCAAGGGACACGCTTGTGTTACAGGCCGTGTTCGACCCGGTGTAACTCTCTGACTTGTGCACACGGTCATGCCACAAGCCCGTGTGCTAGGCCGTCTGGTTAATTAAATTCTTTCGAAATTAGGTGCAAGTTTTACACGTCCAAGACACATGCCCATGTCTCTACTCGTGTGCTCAATTCTGAGCATTCTGTTTTCTCGAATTTAAAGTGCAGGGGACACACGGCCTAACCACACGCCCATGTACCAGGCCGTGTGTCACACACAGTCTAGACACACTATAACATCCCGGATCTAGGGGTTTTGCATTTACTTCGTATCTAAGTGTTGGTATGCTTTGTATGATTGTTTGAGTGTGTTCGGGGCTTTGGGAAAGCTCGGGGTTAAGTTTGAGCCTTAGTGAAAATTTTTGGTTCTAAGCTTTTAGGGGAGAGCTAGTGGAGCCAGGCTTTAAGAGATTAAATTTTGTGGTTACTGACACAAGGAAAGAGTTGACGTAGTGGCAAGGAGGCTCCACTATGGGAGCTTAGAAGTGGCGTCAGAGGGGAGTTACAATGGGGAAGGAGTTCGAGCAGCATGAATGACATTTTGGAGTTTTATTATGTAGCCTGGAAAGGGAGTGGTGGATTCAGCAAGGGCACTTAAGGGGGGAGTGTTGAAAGGGTCAAACATTTCGAATGGATGGTGGAGAGTGATTAGGGGAGTTTGAACTATTCAAACTTGTTTGAATGGAAGGGCGTGAGTGAAGTGAGGAGAAAGTTAAGGAATTTGAAGAGGGGTGGAGTTGTTGGCCAAATATGGGGTTCTAGGGGGTGGACTTTCGGTCATGTAAGGAGGGTGTTTCAGTTTAGGAGTTGAGGTGCCGAATTCTCTCAATAATTTCTCTTTTTCAGCATTTTTCTTATAGGGCCGAAAGTTAGAAAGCACTCTTCTTCTTTCCATTGTTTTCTTTCAGGTATTTTCTCTTCTACTAAATTCTCCTAGCATCCATCTCTTTTCTTTTGGTCATCCCTCTTTCTTCAAAGGTCGAATCCTCTACCAATCTTCTCTCATTTTTCCACCTTCATCTAGCTACTCATAAGCCGAACCCCATCTCTCTCTTCCTCTCTTTTACATGTTGGTAGCCTGAAATGATTACTTCACTTTCAAAAGCCGAACAGCCCTTTTCTTCTTATGGCCGAATGTACTTTCTATTTATTGAACCATAGCCGAATCTTCCAAACCACCTCTACTCCTTCTTTCTTCTTCTTCTATTCATTCATTTCGCAAGCCCCATCTCTTGGCCGAATCTCTCTCGTGTGGTGACTCTTTTCGTTTGTTGATTTGCTAGAGGTAGTGTCGTCACTCTTCTCCTTCAAATCCTCTCAATCGAATTCCTCGTGATAGTGGTAAGGGTTCTCTTCTTTATGAATCTTTCTATTTTCTCTCTTTGGTCTGCCGAAAACTTAACTCTGTTTCTTGGGTGTTGGCCGTACATTTGAAGGGCTGCACTTCGTGTATCTTTTGCTTTTAGCCAGCGTGAGGGGTAGTAGGGATCATTTGGTTTTCGATCAACCAAGGTAAGAGGGTTACAACATTCGTTCGGCCGAAGGCCACTTCTGTTGGACCACAAGTTGTAAGGCCGAATCTAATATGGGTTTATGTAGGGACTTTGACGATCTTTTAGTTCGAGTGTAGACCCTCCGAGTTCTGTCGATTTCGGTAAGGATTATTCGATCAAAGTATTTATTTAGTTTCTGCTATTATCTTATCCAACAATTTAACCTTGTCTTCTGACCAAGATCATTTCCATGGAATCGAATGCCAGTCAAGCAAATGAGGGGGTTGAACCCGTAGTCCCAGCCCCTAAGTTTAAGAGGCGTGTGGTGTCTGCTGTTCGTGATTGGCCACCGGGTTGTGGGCCAGCATTGGAAAGGGATAAACAAATCACTGTGATCCCTGCGAGAAAGAACGCTAGCGAGATCGATAGTGTAGTTCTGTGTGTCTTCAGGTGTGTAATTCTCACACCATCTATGGTAATTTTTATTAATTATTTATGTGCTTTGTTAAAATGCCGGAACTCGGTATGTGCTGTTGGATTACCCATGGAGGGTAATGTCGAGACGTCAGGTTAGTAGTATTGATTATCCGATACAATCAACTATGTTGACATGTTTATATGCATATTTTGAGTATCTTTTATATGTATGTATATACCGAAATCTTCTGTATTTTTGTATCATGACCGTATGTATTTGCATGAGGATGGGCATATGGTTTTGATGAAAGGGGAAGCTTTCTGTTCTGGTGGCTTTATGTCACAATCTGTTCTGGTGTCTCTGCCAAGTTCTGTTCTGGTGGCCATGCCACATATTTGGTGACTCTGTCATAATCTGACGATGAGCAGCTAACTGCAGTATGTCTACCATCGATGGTGTGTAGCGGTGAGGGTTGATTGTAGAAATCCCCATAGGTGTGATCGGCAGGTACGGATGGTGTGTAGGAGATGGAAATTTAGGCTGGGTTGGGTATTGCATCATCTTGCATATGCTATCTGTTATTCTGTACTGTGGGGCTAAGGCCCAGTGATGGTGCTTGGAAATTGCACACTGAGTCGTTAGACTCACTCTGTTGTTTAACATTTTCACAGGTAATACATAGTGCAGTGGACCGGGCTGGAGGGGACTACGAGGTGGCCATCTGATAAACCGTAAAAGTAACATATTTAAATTCCACATTTAGTATGCTTTTGGATGATTTATCCCTCGATTTATGTAAAAAGGTGCTCTTAATCCTTTTTTTTCATGTTTTATACTCAGGAAAGCACCCGAGGATGAAAAGAATGAGAAACGGGCTTAAAACGGACCAAATTGGGCCAAGGAAGAAATCGACACGGCCTAGACTTAAGCCCACACGGTCATGCCACGCCAATCATCTAGAACACGACCTTCTTCCAATTTAAACGGCCGTGCCTCATTAAAGAAGTCCGAGCACGGCCTGGCTACAATTCATACGGGCGTGTGCTATGGCCGTGCCTCTGTCACTGGAAAGAGCAATTTCAGTCGAAAAAGGATACTTTGGGAGAAAGAATCACATTCCAAGAGCCTATAAATATACCCCAAGTACTACCTTTGAATGGGGGCAAAAGATAGGCCAAGGAGCCAAGCCGAGAAGGTTAGAGTTAGGGAGTAACGCAAGGATAGCCAGTTGCTTCATCCCAAGAAGCCGGAATTATACTCAAAATGGTGGAATTCTCCTTCAATTCCTTCAAGGGGGTTTAGGATTTTTCTTATGTTTTGTTTTATCTTTTCTCTTGTGATGTTTTCTTTTTACATTATGAACCAAATCCTTCAGATACCTGAAGGGGGATGAAACCTAGACAGATTTTATTATTTAATTTTTTAAAGTTATATGATAAATTACTTAGTTTGTTCTTAATTATGTTGCTTAATCCAAATTTAATGTGCTTAGGTGGAGGAGGAATAGACCCTGCCTAAGAGTAGATCTAACATAATTAAGCGGATTTGATTGGGCGCCTAGAGATAGGGTTACGAGATTTTGCCGGATTGGGGTGAAACCTAATATGGAAATCCATTGATCGATTTACTGCTTTCCTAGAGGGTTATTATAAGTGAACGAGAGTTCCACTAATTAACCTAGGATTAGACGTTATTCGCTTCGAGAGAGGGTTTAACATAGGTTAGAGAGTCTCATGGATCAAGCTAAGTAAAAGAAATCATATAATTTAAGGTTAGATAATAAGAGAAGTCTAGGTGGATTCTTCCCGAAGGTATCATAAAAATCAACTGAGTCTTTTTCAAGTTATCCCTAAATTCATCTTTTTGTCTTTGTTTCCTTAGTTTAGTTGTCGTTAATTTAGTTTAAAAGCAACCTTTATCTTAGTTAGGTTAAATAATAAAAAGAAAGTGAGTATTAATACTTGTAGTTCCTTTGGGTTCGATATTCGGTCTTGCCTAAGCTATACTATTGTTCGATAGGTACACTTGCCTTAATATCGTTGTCAGAGTTAGTCTTCAGGTTTGATCATTCTTTTATAAACATTTAAAACTCTGATTTTCAGCGATCACCATGCACAGTTTTATTCATTATTAGAACTTTGATTTTCCTTAAATTTCAGGATTCTGTTATGTAATAAGGCCACTTTTAATTTGGTTAAATTTCAATTTCAACTTAGACCATTTTAATTACAAAATAATCGATGAGACGCTTTACAAAGTATAATTGAAAGTTTTTCTCACAACTTAAATTGACGATTTTGCAAATGGATTTTGTCGGCAAACATTCAGTTTAATCTAAAGTAACAACATGGGTTTCCAAATGTCACCTAACATGCGAATTGGACTAATTAAAGTTTTTCTCAAATGAATAATGAGTTTTCTAATAAAACAACTAACTTGGGAGTTTTGAAACATGAGGGGGCTTAAAATGTTTCTAAAGTTCACGGGGTTTTTATGAATTCTTTTCGAGTGACATGCTAGATCCGGTCATGGTGTTTAGGCTTGGTTTGGGGTGTTACAATTTGGTATCATAGCCAGGTTTAAAAGCTCGGCCGTGGGGTTTTGGGTTCAAAATGTTTTCTAAAATTTTGGGTTTAAGATGGTTAGAAAAGAAAATGCATTTGTATCTGTTTTCTGAAGTATGGCACCCGAGTCTTCGGCCCAAGTCCGCAAGGTAAGTCTTCTGACTGTTTGGGTTATTTGCATGAAATGAATGTGCTATGTGTATGTTGTTGTGGACAATAGAATTAAGAAACTTTACTTTAGAAACAGAAACCTTTATGTATGCCTGTGTTGTGCGAAAAAACTACTTAAAGCTATATTCTCATAAAACTGCTCCTTAAACGAACAGTGAAAAGAAACACTAATGCATAAAATTTGTAAATCAGATTAAGACGAAACATTAGTAATGAGTGCTAGAGGATGTGGACGTGTTGGGCTTGACCATGGTAGGGCCGAGAGTCTTGGTGAACTCTCGGAGCGAGGCATGAGCACGAAGGTGAAGCCCGGCATCACACATGTGAAGGCGGGTCGCAAGATAGAACTGGTGGGGATGATGCCCTGTCTCAAGCAATGCTACGTGTGTTAGAGCGAGTGGCTGGGGCAAGTACCGAGACAGCATCTTGAAAGTCTGTTCCTGAACGACTTCGAGCAAACGAAGCAGAAACGTTTAGGGGTGTTTTTGGAGTGGCTCCAAATGTGGCGGAATATTGGCTAGAGGCGGTCGAAAGGATTATGGATGATCTAGACTGCACGGCAGAGAGAAACTAGAAAGAGCGGTGTCTCTACTTCAGGAGGAGGCATATCGGTGGTGGCTCACCGTAAGAGAGGGTACTCTAGTGGATCAGGTTGACTGGGACTTCTTTAAAATGGCTTTTCAAGGGAAATACATTGGGCCCAGTTATGTGGATGCTCAGAGGAAGGCATTCCTGAAATTGGTACAATGAGGCAAATTTGTGGCTGAGTATGAGGCGAAATTTCTGCGCTTGAGCCGTTACGCCCGAGGCATTGTAGCGACTGATTATGAGCACTGTGTGCTGTTTGAGGATGGGCTGCGGGACGAGTTGAGTGTATTGATAGCTTCACAGCGAGAAAGGGACTTTGTCGTTCTGGTTGAGAAAGTCAAAATAGCCGAAGAGGTAAAGCGGTCTGAGAGGCAAAATAGGGATAAGGATAGGGGTAGGAACAAGAGAAGTTTTGGGTCATCAGGATCATCTGAGGGATTTCAGAAAAGGCCTAGGTTTGATGGGCCAGCTCGTGTTCTGATGCCTGCTGCAGGGAGTCAGGTTCGATCATGTGCTTTATGTGGGAAAGTGCATTTCGATGAGTGTAGAAGAAGAACAGGTGGATGTTTTAGGTGCGGGTCTATGGATCACATGATTAAGGATTGTCCACAAGTGGAACAAGTATAGCTGATAAGCCACTTCTTTCTTTGATTGATATTGGATTGACCCACTCTTATGTTGCATGTTCTGTATCTAAGACTTTAAGTATAGAATCTGAACTAGCAGTTGGGGAGATGAAGGTGGTTAGCTCGTTAGGACAATCTCTGGTAGTGAACAAACTGTTTAGGAATGTGCCTTTAGAGATTCAGGGAGTAGTGTTTCCGACAGATTTAATGGAGTTACCATTTGAAGAGTTTGATCTTATCCTTGGTATGGATTGGTTGGCTAGGCATGGTGCTAAGTTGGATTGCGCGACTAAGCGAATGGTGTTAAGTACCCCAGAAGGTGAAGAGGTGGTAGTGATAGGGGACAGAAGGAATTATTTGTCTAACGTAGTTTCTGTGTTAAAGGCTGTTAAGTTGGTTCGGAAAGGTTATAAAGCATTCCTAGCTTTCATCAGTGTATTGGATGCAAAGGAAGTGACTGTTAATGAGGTTAGAATAGTTAAGGAGTTCGTGGATGTTTTCCCTGAGGAACTTCCGGGGTTCCCTCCGGATCGTGAAGTGGAGTTTGGAATTGGGCTACTTCCGGGTACAGCTCCGGTGTCCATCGCTCCTTATAGGATAGAACCGAAGGAGCTGGTGGAACTTAAGACCCAGATCCAGGAGCTGTTGGATCGTGGTTTTATTCGACCAAGTGTGTCACCGTGGGGAGCGCCGGTACTGTTTGTGAAGAAGAAGGACGGGTCAATGCGTATGTGCATTGACTATCGTCAGTTGAATAAGTTGATGATTAAGAACAAGTACCCGCTGCCGAGGATTGACGATTTGTTTGATCAGCTCAAAGGGGCTTCAGTCTTTTCAAAGATAAATTTGAGGTCAGGATATCATCAGCTTAAGGTCAAGGAGGCAGATATTTAGAAGACGGTGTTTCAAACTCGCTGTGGTCACTATGAGTTTTTAGTGATGCCATTTGGGTTGACGAATGCGCCAGCTGCGTTCATGGATATGATAAATCAGGTTTTTCAACCGTATTTGGACCAATTCGTAGTAGTGTTCATAGACGACATTTTAGTATACTCCAATATAGAAGAGGAGCATGATTCGCATCTTCGGGTAGTTCTACAGATTTTAAGGGAGAAGAAATTGTACGCCAAATTTAGCAACTGCGAATTTTGGTTAAGTGAAGTTACTTTTCTGGTTCATGTGGTATCTGCCGAAGGGATAAGAGTTGATCCTCGGAAGATCGAGACGGTGTTGGATTGGAAATCACCTAAATCTGTGGCAGAAATCTGAAGTTTCTTGGGATTAGCGGGTTAATACAGAAGGTTTGTCGAGGGTTTTTCTTCAATTGCGGCACCCTTGACTAAGTTGTTGAGAAAGGAGGTACCTTTTGTGTGGACGGACAAGCAGCAAGAAAGTTTCGAGAAGCTAAAAAAGATTTCGACAGAGGCTCCGGTCTTGATTCAGCCTGAGGCTGGGAAGGATTTCGTAGTGTATTGTAATGCTTCTCACACGGGGTTAGGTTGTTGCCTATGCGTCTCGACATTTAAGACCACATGAGATTAACTATCCCACGCATGATCTGGAATTGGCTGCGGTGGTTTTCGCGTTAAAGGTGTGGAGACATTATTTGTATGGAGAGAAGTCTGTTATCTACACCGACCACAAAAGTTTAAAATATCTGTTGACTCAGAAGGAACTGAACTTAAGGTAGCGAAGGTGGGTAGAGCTGTTGAAGGATTATGACTGCTCGATTGAATATCACTCGGGTAAGGCGGATGTGGTGGCAGATGCGTTAAGCCGAAAGGTAATATCAGATTTGAGAGTGATGTTCGCTCATCTTAGTTTATACGATGACGGGAGGTTATTAGCTGAGCTGCAAGTGAAGCCAACATGGGTAAGTTAGGTTAAGGAGAAACAGTTATCGAATGTCGTTCTGAGTGCTTGACTTCTGCAAGTACAGGATGGTGGAATAGAGGATTACAGTTTGAACAATGATAGAGTTTTGTGTTTCCGTGGGAGGGTTTGCATGCCGAAGGATGTGGAGTTGAGGCAAATGATTCTTCTGGAAGCGCATAATAGCCCTTATGCTATGCATCCTAGAGGAAGTAAGATATATCGGGATCTACGAGAATAATTTTGGTGACCTGGTTTGAAGCGAGAAGTTACGGAATTTGTGGGAAAGTGTTTAACGTGTCAGCAGGTCAAAGCCGAACACCAGTTGCCTTCGGGGTTGTTACAGCCGGTGAAGATCCCACAGTGGAAGTGAGAGAGAATCACTATGGACTTTGTTAGTGGGCTACCTCTTACGCCTAGTAAGAAAGACTCAGTATGGGTGATCGTGGATCGGTTGACAAAATCCGCTTATTTCATACTTGTTCGTGTCGACTATTCTCTTCAAAGGTTGGCTAAGCTATATGTGGCAGAAATTGTGAGACTGCATGGGGTACCAGTGTCAATCATATCAGATAGGGACCCTAGATTTACGTCGCAATTTTGGAGGGCGTTGCATCAGGCTTTGGGCACAAGGTTGGACTTTAGCACGGCGTTTCATCCACAGATGGATGGCTAGTCTGAAAGGGTAATTCAGGTTTTGGAGGATATGTTGAGGGGATGTGTCATCGATTTCAAAGGCAGTTGGGAAGAATTCTTACCATTGACGGAGTTCGCATACAACAACAGTTACCAAGCTAGTATTCAGATGGCGCCGTATGAAGCGGTGTATGGGTGGAAGTGTCGCACTCCCACCTATTGGACAGAATTGGGTGAACACCATATCTTGGGTCTGGAGATGGTTGTAGAAACAGAGGAGAAGGTTAAGGTAATTCGAACTCGATTGAAGGAGGCGTCAGATAGACAAAAATCGTATGCTGATCTAAGGCAGAAGGAGATAGAATTTGCAGTAGGTAATCGAGTAAGGGTAAGCTGAGTCCCAGATTTATAGGGCCTTATCGGGTTTTGAAATGAGTGGAATCAGTAGTGTACCAGTTGGAGTTGTCGTCAGAGTTAAAGCAGATGCATGATGTGTTTCACGTCTCGATGCTAAGACGTTACCATTCGGATCCGTCTCACGTGGTGCCCGTCGAGGAAATGGAAATAAGGTCGGACTTCTCTTATGAGGAGGAATCAATTCAAATCTTGGAACGAGACGTCAAGGTGCTACGGAGGAAATCAGTTCCTTTAGTCAAAGTCTTATGGCGGAATCATGGTTCGGAAGAAGCGTTGTGGGAGCCAGAGGAGGCAATGCGATAGTAGTACCCTCATCTCTTTTGATCAGGTAATTTCGAGGCTGAAATTTCTTTAGGGGGTAGAACTGTAACATCTGGGATTTAGGAGTTTCGCATTTACTTCGTATTTAAGTGTTGGTATGCTTTCTATGATTGTTTGAGTGTGTTCGGGGCTTCAGGAAAGCTCGGGGTTAAGTCTGAGCCTTAGTGAAAATTTTTGGTTGTAAGCTTTTAGGGGAGAGCTAGTGGAGCCAGGCTTTAAGGGATTAAATTTTGTGGTTAATGACACAAGGAAAGAGTTAGCATAGTGGCAAAGAGGCGCCACTGTGGGAGCTTAGAAGTGGCGTCAGAGGGGAGTTACAAGGGGGAAGGAGTTCGAGCAGCATGAATGACATTTTGGAGTTTTATTTGCAGCTTGGAAAGGGAGTGGTGGATTCGGCAAGGGCACTTAAGGGGGGAGTGTTGAAAGGATGAAACATTTCGAATGGATGATGGAGAGTGATCAGGGGAGTTTGAACTATTCAAACTTGTTTGAATGGAAGGGTGTGAGTGAAGTGAGGAGAAAGTTAAGGAATTTGGAGAGGGGTGGAGTTGTTTGCCGAATGTGGGGTTCTAAGGGGTGGACTTTCGGTCATGTAAGGGGGTTTTTCGATTTTGAAGTTGAGGTGCCGAATTCTCTCAGTCATTTCTCTTTTTCAGCATTTTGCTTATAGGGCCGAAAGCTAGAAAGCACTCTTCTTCTTTCCATTGTTTTCTTTCGGGTATTTTCTCTTCTATCGAATTCTCCTAGCATCCATTTCTTGTCTTTTGATCATCCCTCATTCTTCAAAGGTTGTGTAACATCCCGAATTAGGGGTCATTTGTAATTTTTCTATTTTCAAGTGTGTTTGCCTGTTAAAATGCTCGATTGAGGGTTCTGGGGCCTAGTCATAAACCCTGAGTTAAGTTAGATTTAAGGCTAAAATTCCTTTTAGTGCCTAAGTGGAAGGACTAGGTGGAAGAAGGTTTAAATAATAAATTTAGCGGGTTGTGGCACAATGAACGCCCTGGCCGAGTGGCTTGGGGCGTTAAGGTGCAAGGAGGATCTTCAGCAAGTCCGGGGTTCGAATCAGGGAGGCCGCATGGTGTAGTTTATTTTGGGTTTTAAGGTGCTCACTAGGAAGGGGCCAAGGAGGTCCTAAATGGAAACTTTGAGCATTAGTGGTCACAAAATTCAGGGTAGCAAAGTGGCGTGGGGGCGTGATGTCCAATTGCTACCTCAAGGACCCGTGTTTGAGTCCTGACAATAGCACAAGAAGAGTTTAATTTTTGATTTTGGCGTCGGTGCGAAGGAAGGCTCAAAAGGAATTTGGTGACAAGTTGTGTCACAAATGAACGCTTTGGCAAAGTGGTGGCCAGCGTTAGTGCTGTTTGCCCTCAGTCATGAGTTCGAAGCGATAGAAGGAAGGAATAATTTTTTTTACTTAGCGTTAAAGCTGGGAAGCTAGCTAAGGAGTGGTTAAAAGAAAGTTTAGATGCCCTTATGACATGAAAGTCAAGGTGGCCAAGAGTGGTGAGGTATTTGGGAGTTCTCTCCAAGTGCGGAGTTGAAACCCCGAATAGCGTTAGGCGTCTTATTTTGCATTTGGCCATTAATGCGTGCGAGAGCCGAGGGACGAAGGTTTAAAAGAATTTTCGAGCGTTTATGTCAAGAAAGCGCAATGGCGAGTGGTCGGAGGCATTGGGAAGGCTCCTCCAGTCTCGGGTTCGAGAGACACAGAAGTATGGAGGAATTAATTAATTTTTTTCTCTCTAGTGGCGGCATGGGCATGGGCGCGCAGCATGCATGCAAGGCATCTTTGCCCATGCCTCTTTTCATTGCACGATTTTGGGGAAGGTAGTATTACTTATTATGTATTTTTATTATTATTATTATTAAGAGTGGAGTGTGGGTGTAATATTGTATGATTAGTATAGGTATTTTCCTTATTTTATTTAGCTATTGGAGCATGGAAGTGAAAGATAATTGAATAAACAATAGGAATGGAAATGGAAGCATGCCTTGGAGAAAGGGGGTCGTTGGTCGGCCTTGTGAAGCATGGCCGAAACTCCTATTGTTCTTACTCCATTTTTGTCTTTGGCCGAATAAGGGTAATAGGAGGGCTTGGCATTCTCGGTTTTGAAGGTGTTTGGGGTTGGTTTTAGCTAACATTTTCTCCCTTGGTTGTGGCCGAATAAAGTAGGGTTGAGAGACCTTTGTAGACGATTTCTGATGGCAAGAAGGTGCCGGAATTCTTGGCCTTGTTCTCCTTCCTTTCAACTCGTTTCTGGACCAAACTCAAGACATTGTTTTGTTTTCTTTGCCTTGTGAGGGCGAATTTTTTTAGTAAGTATCTCTCAACTTTCGATCTCTTACATTACTTTTGAGTCTTTGAAAACATATGTAAGGCCTTGGTAAGGGTTGGGCGAATACCTTTAAACAATTCTTAGTGTATCCTTTGTAGGTAGCCGATACTTAGAGGCTTGGAAGTGTCTTTTGGGTCTCGTTCTTCAAGGGCCTTGACTATTCAAAGCATAAAGGAAATTTCAAAATCTCGGTAGACAAGGTATGAGGTTATTGACTTTAGTAGAGGCCATTTTGGTATCTATGTATGACCAAATGTGCTCTATGTTTTTAGGAGGACTAATCGGTTAGAAATCTAAAATTTGAGTTCTCAAATCACGCGGGTTCGTGCTAAGCAAGGTTCGGCCTAAGGTCCTATTTTGTTATGAGATGACCGATCCTTTGGAATTTGTTAGTAAATCCAATAAGACCCTAAATACTAACCTATGATGACCGAATATAGGAGCTATCACGAGGACAAGTTCGGGACTTTTGTAATATCGCGTGAATTACGGGATTTCTAGTTAAATCTTCGATTAAATAGGTGTGTAAGCTCTTACACACTTTATTAGTAATAAATTGTTATTTAATGACATTTATAACCTCTCATGTGGTAACTTTACCTAGTGGGCATAAGCTTGGTTTTGGGTAAGTCTCCTATTACTCGATCTACGATATATGTTGTGCATGCCATCATATCTTTGTTAAATGCTATGCTATATACGATTGCATGATATATGGGATCATGATACTTGTTATGTGAGCATGATGATGGCGGGATTAATGAGAGGAGTAAAAATCGTGTCGATGGACACGGTGTTTTGGTAACACATTGTGACTACGGTCACGGAGGTTTGGTACCTCGGAGGTTTGGCACCTCATAGCGTCTCGTCCACGTGGCTTAGTACCACCGTGGGTCGGCCCCACATTTGAGATACGGGATTGGCGCCGGTGATTTGGTATCATACGATGGGTTGGCCCCATCATTTGATTGTGACTTGGGTCACCGGTGGTTTAGCACCACCGGTGGTTTGGCACCACACGTATTGACGGATATCGTGACTATAAGTCACCGGTGGTTTGGCACCACCGGTGGTTTGGTACCACACGGGGTAGAAAAAGGAGCATGGATGGCTAGGTTGGGTTGCATAATTGCATGTCATACTAATATCTTGTGTATGAGTGTTATTTCAGGGTTGGGGATTTACACATCGAGTCTTGGTGACTCACCCTTCCCATATCATCTTGAGGTGAGTAGATCGCGGAGACGGGGCGGGGAGAACTCGAGGCGGCCATGTTTGTTTTGTGGACTTGAAATTTTATTTTGCCCCGCTTTAAATTTATTACTCACTAAAATTCGATTGGGTTGTAATATGGCGCTTATTATTTTGGATGTTTAGGTAGTTGTTTTACTTTATTATATAAGCGATGAACTTATGAAGCTATTAAGCAAACCGGTTAAAAGTAACGTTTTCAAAATAAGTACTCGTATGCGTTTTCAAAAATGTTACCATCGGGTAACGCAATTTCCTAAGCTATTGATCACCCTAATGTTCTAAAATTTAATTTTAAAGGAAGAAAGGATTTTCAACTCAATCGAATTTATTAAATCAACCTACTTGAGTTTTAGCAAATATCGCTTTATACCCTTAACAAATTTTTAAATTTCTACTATTAGTCAGAATCTTTCAAACCCCTTTTTACTCAAGTGACACACGGATCCGGTCAAGGCTTGTGAAATTTGGGTTTGGGGTGTTACAACAGTATCGAGCAGGTTCAAAAAACTCATTTGTGAGGGCCTAAGACCTAAAAATGTTTTTGCTAGATAGGCTTTTGAAAACCTCTTTCAAAATGGTTTTGGTTGAACAACATGGCGTCGAGTCTCCGGCACCGATCCGCTCTTGTAAGTATCTTTAATCTATGTATGAATGGTTATCTGTAAATGGGTAGAAAATGGGGCGTTGATAGTATGAAAGGTATATGAACCCTAGGATTAGTTTACCCCAAACAATCGCATAAGATTTATAATTGCCTAGTTAAACAAACCCATGACTAAGTCACCTTAGAGTTAAGGTGTGGTAACCCTTATGCGCATGTCAGGATTGGATCAGGAAGAGCTTGGTATTTAAGTGGTCTTAGCGACTCACCTCCTCTTGTGGGAATCCTACACAGTGCGTAGCTTTGGTTCACCCAAACGAAGTGAGGACTTGTTAAGTGGGCTAAACCTATTATTAAAACCCGAAAGGGAATTAGCCGCATTTTATAAAAACTCTAGTTTTAAAGACTTTCCTCAAACTTGTGAGATTTATGTTACAAAATTCTCTTGAATTATGGACATTTTAAAATACCCTTAGTGGTGAATTACAAAAATGCCCCTAGTTTTAAAATTTACTAAGCTACCCCAAAATTTTAACAAAATTTTTCTTATACCCAAATCCCTAGTTTGCAAAATATCAAAAAATATCGTGATTTTGGAAAATTACAAAATTGCCCCTAAATTGCAAATTACCAAAATGACCCTGATTTTCGAGGTTTTTGCAACACTACCAATTTGAAAAGACAATTTCTCAAAAAGAGCCCCAAGTTTTGCAAACTTTAAGTTTCCCTTGATTTGTCAAGATTTACAAACTTACTTTGTTTTATTACCAAAAATACCTCTGTAGGGTAAACGACGAAAATACCCCCGGGTTAAGAATTGGTCAAAGAGAGTGATGGAATAATTGAATGTATGACTCCGAATTACAATGGAAGACTTGAAACTCGTTTGATCGAAAGAACAACTTCTTAATTTCGCCCATAAAATTCTTGCTAATAATCAGTGGAACATTGGCTAACTCATAAAACTTTTTAAGACAGATTGCGCTATAAGATATGAGTGCTAGAGGTCGTGGCCGTCGGGGGCGCAGTAGAGGCCGGATGGCCATGTGAGAACCGATTAGGTCGGGCCAAGGATCGGATAATGAAATACCACCTCCACCACCACCCCAGCTTTTGGTGATGGACGCCGGGATCGAACGGTAGGTGAGTCGGTATCGCGAGCTATCTTTGCGTGTTCTAGAAATGATGGTTTGAGACCGGTAGAGACACGAGGCTCGGAAGTGCGTATCCGGCGGCTCCGATCCAATGGGCTGAAGTATTTGGGGTGTGTCAGTGTCGCACCCGATCTGTGAATATTGGTTAGAATCAAGCGAGAGGATCATGGATGATCTTGATTTAACAAATGAGGAGAAAATTTGAAGGAGCCGTGTCGCTTCTAAAAGATGAGTCATACCGGTGGTGGCTCACGGTTCGAGAGCGCTCGTGACAGACGACCTTACTTGGGAATACTTCAAGGCTACTTATCGGAGAGAAGTATGTGGGCACGGTTATCACGATACTCGGAGGAAAACTTTTAGGATTAGTACAAGGAAATAAGTCGGTATCACGAGTATGAGGCGAATTCACGAGGACCGAGCCACTATGCGGGAGTCGTCGTGTCGACGAGCACGATCGTTGTGTTCGCTTTGAAGGCGGACTTAGGGATGATTTAAGGTTGTTGATTGCTGCAGCAGTGCGTGAATTTAACATTACGGTAGAGAAGGCTAAGGTAGCCGAAAGGTCGAGAGAGTGCGAGAGCGAGAACTATGATAGGAACAAGCGAGAAAAGAGGTGTTGGGTCATCCGGATCGGAAATAGTGCACAAAAGAGAGGCGAGGCGAGTGGGCGAATCGGGTTGGAAGGCCCATGGCGACTAATCGGAGACCAGGCTCGTGTATGTCGTTGTGGGAAGTCACACCGGAGATTGTTGGACGGTGAGAGAGGTTGCTTTGAATGTGGATCATTGGATCATCGCGTAAGAGATTGTCCTCGAAAGTTGGCAAGGAATCGGCGAGAGGCGCGAGCCGTACTCAAGCAAGGAATGTGGGACCACCGCAGAAGGGTCGTGGTAATGGTAGAGGAGGCAATGGTCCTAATCGAGGTCGTGGAATTCGAGGCGAGGAGGAGCGAGGCAACACGGAAGCTAGGCAGCCTGGCTTGGTTTATGCAGCGAGACGCCACGAGGAGGGTAACGCACCGGACGTCATAACCGGTACGTTCCTAATTTTTGGTCTTCCCTATGTAGCATTAATTGATGTGGGTTCAACGCATTCATACATTGCTAGTAGTGTGGTAGAGGCTATGAACTTAGACTTGAGGCGCTTACAGGAGATGACGCGTAATTAGCCCTCTAGAACACTCTGTGGTAGTAAACAAGCTATATAGAGATATACCCCTAGAACTCCAAGGGGTAGTGTTTGTGGGTGATCGATGGAGCTGCCGTTGGGGAGTTCGATCTAATTCTTGGAATGGGTGGTGGTTAAGCATCGAGGCAAGGTTGGATTTGCGCCGCTAAGCGCATGGTTCTAAAACGCGGTGAGGATGGTGAAGTGGTCATGATAGGTAACGAAGAGATTATCTATCCAATGTAGTGTCCGCTTGAAAGTAGAAGATGATCAGAAAAGGTTGTGAGGCATTGTTGGTTGAATTTATGCCTTAGAGGCTAAGGAGTCGTGATTGAGAAGGTCCGAAGCTGTAAGGGAATTGTTGATGTGTTTCGAGAAGAACTCCCAGTGCGCCTCGGATCGGGAAGTGGAGTTCGGAATAGATTTGTTGCCGGAGCGGCTTTGTGTCTATAGCACCCTACCGAATGGCACCAAAGGAGTTGGTGGGTGAAGGCTCAAATTCGAGGAACTCTTGGATAGAGGTTCATTCGACCTAGTATATCTCCATGGGGAGCTTTGTGTTGTTTGTCAAGAAGAAAGGCGGGTCAATGCGGATGTGTATCGACTACCGTCGGCTAAACAAGTTGACGATCAAAAACAAGTATCCGTTGCCTGCCTCGGATTGATGACTGTTTGATCAAGCCCGAAGGGTGCATCGGTATTCTCGAAGATAGATCTTAGGTCGGGCTATCATCAACTTAAGGTGAAGAAAGGTGATGTGCACAAGGCGGCATTTCGTGCGGTATGGGCATTACGAGTTCTTAGTGATGCCGTTTGGGTTGACCAACGCTGGCGCGGCGTTCATGGATTTGATGAATAGGGTGTTTCAAAGCAATACTTAGATCAATTTGTCGTGGTGTTTATAGGCGACATATTGGTTTACTCAAAGACGGAGGAGGAGCATGATAGGCATTTGCGTATAGTTCTACAAGTCTTTGAGGAGGAGCGGTTGTATGTCAAATTCGATGAAGTGCAGTTCGGCTTAGAGAGGTGAGTTTCTTGGGTCACGTGGTGTCGGTGAAGGGATTAGAGTGGACCCCGCAAGGTTGAAGCGGTGTTGGATGAAACCACCTAGGTCGGTGGCGGAAATTTGAAGTTTTCTGGGTCTGGCCGGGTATTATCGAAGATTTGTAGAAGGATTCTCTTTAATCGCAGTGCACAGTTGACTAAGCTATTAAGGAAAGGAGTCCCATTTGTTTGGTGGAAAAACAGCAAGAAAGTTTTGATAAGCTAAGAAAGATTTCACGGAAGCTCGGTTTTAGTACTGACTGAGGCAGGAAATTGTTCACAGTTTATTGTGATCGTCCCATAATGGTTTGGGATGTGTGTTGATGCGGGAAGGGAAGGTAGTGGCCTATGCATCCCGTCGCCTAAGACCGCATGAGGTTAACTATCCTACCCATGACTTGGAGTTAGCGGCGGTGGTCTTTGCCTTAAAAATATGGAGGCACTACTTGTATGGGGAGAAATCGATAGTCTATACGGATCACAAAAGTCCGAGGTATCTTTTAACGCAAAAGGACTTAAATTTGAGGCAAAGACAGATGGATTGAGCTGTTGAAGGACTACATTTGTTCAATTGAGTACCATCGAGCAAGGCTAACGTGGTGGGCGATGCGTTGAGTCGAAAGGTCGTGGACGGACTTAAGGCGATGTTTGCTCGTCTCGATCTATACGACGATGGAAGTCTTTTAAGCGGCTGCAAGTCAAACCAACTTGGATCGAGGAGATCAAGGAAAAGCAATTAGGGGATGACAGTTTAAACGCGCGGAGGTTGCAAATTCAAGATGACGGTTTGGAAGGGTATAGTTTGGCAAGTGATGGTGTGATGTGTTTTCAAGGGCGGCCTTGTATGCCTTAGAATGATGTGGGATTGAGGCAAAAAATTCTTGAGGATGCACATAGCGACCCTTACGCTATGCATCACGGAGGTAACAAGATGTATGGAGATTTACTGAGCGATTCGGTGGCGGGGTTAAAGCGTGAGAATGGCGAATTCGTGGGAAGGTGTCTCACGTGTCGAGTAAAGAAATTTGAACATCGGTTGCCATCTAGGTTACTTCAACGGTGAAGATTCCTCGGTGGAAATGGGAGAGGATCACTATGGACTTCGTCGGTGGGCTACCTCTCACGCCCGGCAAGAAGGGCCTTGATTTGGGTGATTGTGGACCGTCGACCAAGTCGGCTCACTTCATCTGCGTGAGAGATGGATTACTCGCTTGAAGTTAGCTAAGTTGTATGTGGCGGAGATAGTGAGGTTGCATGGTGTGCGATGATCGATCATCTCGACAGAGATCCCAATTACGTCGAGGTTTTGGAGAGCGCTACATCGGGCTTTGGGTACGATTGGATTTCGCAGATGAATTCCATCCACGATCGCGAGGCGATCGGAGAGGTTATCCAGATTTTAGAGGACATGTTAAGAGGTGCGTTTTGGACTTTAAAGGTAGTTGGGAAGAATTTTTGCCATTAGTGAGTTCGCATACAACAACGATTATCGAGCAAGCATTAAGATGGCACCATATGAAGCGTTATATGGTAGGAGGTGTCGCACACCTACTTGTTGGAGCGGAGTTAGGTGAGCGACGGATGTTAGGGCCGGAATTGGTTGCGGCGAGGATAAGGTGAAGAAGATCCAAGCTCGGTTGAAAGAAGCCTCGGATAGGCAAAAGTCATATGCCGATCTCAAGCGAAGGGACATAGAGTTTGCGTGGGAGGCGAAGTTTTTCCGAAGACCTCGTAGTGGAAGAAAGTGTTAAGATTTGGGAAGAAGGGCAAATTAAGTCCAAGGTTCATTGGGACCGTTTAAGGTGTTGAGGCGAGTGGGACGATGGCGTATCGGCTCGAGTTGCCAGTGAGAACTAAGTCGATTCACGATGTGTTCCATGTCTCCATGCTTAGGCGCTATCGTTCTGATCCATCACACGTCTTGGCAGTTGAGGAAGTTGAGGTGAGTCCAGATTTCACGGTGGAAGAGGAACACATGCGAGATCCTAGATCGGGATGTAAAAATTCTGCGTAAGAAGTCAGTTCCTTTAGTGAAGGTCCTATGGCGGAACCATGGCGTGGAGGAAGCGACGTGGGAGCCCGAGGATGTGATGCGGCATCAATACCCCCAACTCTTCTAATCCAGGTAATTTCGAGGACGAAATTTTTTTTAAGGGGGGTAGAACTGTAACATCCCGAATTAGGGGTCATTTGTAATTTTTCTATTTTCAAGTGTGTTTGCTGTTAAAATGCTCGATTGAGGTTACGGGGCCTAGTCATAAACCCAGGTTAAGTTCCGATTTAAGGCTAAAATTCCTTTTAGTGCCTAAGTGGAAGGACTAGGTGGAAGAAGGTTTAAATAATAAATTTAGCGGGTTGTGGCACAATGCACGCCCAGCCGAGTGGCTTGGGGCGTTAAGGTGCAAGGAGGATCTTCGACAAGTCAGGGGTTCGAATCGGGGAGGCCGCATGGTGTAGTTTATTTTGGGTTTTAAGGTGCTCACTAGGAAGGGGCCAAGGAGGTCCTAAATGGAAACTTTGAGCATTAGTGGTCACGAAATTCAGGGTAGCAAAGTGGCGTGGGGGCGTGATGTCCAATTGCTACCTCAAGGACCCGTGTTTGAGTCGACAATAGCGCAAGGAGAGTTTAATTTTTGATTTTGGCGTCGGTGCGAAGGAAGGCTCAAAGGAATTTGGTGACAAGTTGTGTCACAAATGAACGCTTTTGGCAAAGTGGTGGTGGCGTTAGTGCTGTTGCTCCCTCAGTCGCGAGTTCGAAGCGATAAGGAAGGAATAATTATTTTTTTTGGCGTTAAAGCTTAGGGAAGCTAGCTAAGGAGTGGTTAAAAGAAAGTTTAGATGCCCTTATGACATGAAAGTCAAGGTGGCCGAGTGGTCAGGGGTATTTGGGGAGTTCTCTCCAAGTGCGGAGTTGAAAACCCCGAATAGCGTTGGCGTCTTATTTTGCATTTGGCCATTAATGCGTGCGAGAGCCCAGGGGACGAAGGTTTAAAAGAATTTTCGAGAAGCGTTTATGTCAAGAAAGGCGCAATGGCGAGTGGTCGGAGGCATTGGGAAGGCTCTCCTCGTGTCTCGGGTTCGAGACTGGCAAAGCTATGGAGGAATTAATTAATTTTTTCTCTCTAGTGGCGGCATGGGCATGGGTGCGCATGCATGCAAGGCATCATTGCCCATGTCTCTTTTCAATTTTGCACGATTTGGGGGGGGGAGGAAGGTAGTATTATTTATTATGTATTTTTATTATTATTATTATTAAGAGTAGAGTGTGGGTGTAATATTTTATGATTAGTATAGGTATTTTCCTTATTTTATTTAGCTATTGGAGCATGGAAGTGAAGGATAATTGAATAAACAATAGGAATGGAAATGGAAGCATGCCTTGGAGAAAGGGGGTTGTTGGTCGGCCTTGTGAAGCATGGTAAACTCCTATTGTTCTTACTCCATTTTGTCTTTGGCGAATAAGGGTAATAGGAGGGCTTGGCATTCTCGGTTTTGAAGGTGTTTGGGGTTGGTTTTAGCTAACATTTTCTCCCTTGGTTGTGGCCGAATAAAGTAGGGTTGAGGGAACTTTGTAGACGATTTCTGATGGCAAGAAAGTGCCGGAATTCTTGGCCTTGTTCTCCTTCCTTTCAACTCGTTTCTGGACCAAACTCAAGACATTGTTTTGTTTTCTTTGCCTTGTGAGGGCCGAATTTTTTTAGTAAGTATCTCTCAACTTTCGATCTCTTACATTACTTTTGAGTCTGAAAACATATGTAAGGCCTTGGTAAGGGTTGGCCGAATGCCTTTAAACAATTCTTAGTGTATCCTTTGTAGGTAGCCGATACTTAGAGGCTTGGAAGTGTCTTTTGGGTCTCGTTCTTCAAGGGCCTTGACTATTCAAAGCATAAAGGAAATTTGGGAATCTCGGTAGATAAGGTATGAGGTTATTGACTTTTACGTAGGGCCATTTTGAGTATCTATGTATGACCAAATGTGCTCTATGTTTTTAGGAGGACTAATCGGTTAGAAATCTAAAATTTGAGTTCTCAAATCACGCGGGTTTCGTGCTAAGCAAGGTTCGGCCTAAGGTCCTATTTTGTTATGAGATGACCGATCCTTTGGAATTTGTTAGTAAATCCAATAAGACCCTAAATACTAACCTATGATGACCGAATATAGGAGCTATCACGAGGACAAGTTCGGGACTTTTGTAATATCTCAGCGTAGTTACGGGATTTCTAGTTAAATCTTCGATTAAATAGGTGTGTAAGCTCTTACACACTTTATTAGTAATAAATTGTTATTTAATGACATTTATAACCTCTCATGTGGTAACTTTACCTAGTGGGCATAAGCTTGGTTTGGGTAAGTCTCCTATTACTCGATCTACGATATATGTTGTGCATGCCATCATATCTTTGTTAAATGCTATGCTATATACGATTGCATGATATATGGGATCATGATACTTGTTATGTAAGCATGATGATGGCGGGATTGATGAGAGGAGTAAAAATCGTGTCGAGCGGACACGGTGTTTTGGTAACACATTGTGACTCACGGTCACCGGAGGTTTGGTACCTCCGGAGGTTTGGCACCTCATAGCGTCTCGTCCCTGCGTGGCTTAGTACCACCGTGGGTTGGCCCCACATTTGAGATATGGGATCGACGCCGGTGATTTGGTATCACACCGCGATGGGTTGGCCCCATCATTTGATTGTGACTTCGGGTCACCGGTGGTTTGGCACCACCCGGTGGTTTGGCACCACACGTATTGCGGATATCGTGACTATAAGTCACCGGTGGTTTGGCACCACCGGTGGTTTGGTACCGCATGCGGGGTAGAAAAAGGAGCATGGATGGCTAGGTTGGGTTGCATAATTGCATGTCATACTAATATCTTGTGTATGAGTGTTATTTAGGGTTGGGGATTTACACATCGAGTCTTGGTGACTCACCCTTCCCATATCATCTTGCGGTGAGTAGATCGCGGAGGCGTGGCGGGAGAACTCGAGGCGGCCATGTTTGTTTTGTGGACTTGAAATTTTATTTTGCCCCGCTTTAAATTTATTACTCACTAAAATTCGATTGGGTTGTAATATGGCCGCTTATTATTTTGGATGTTTAGGTAGTTGTTTTTACTTTATTATATAAGCGATGAACTTATGAACTATTAAGCAAACCAGGTTAAAAGTAACATTTTCAAAATAAGTACTCGTATGCGTTTTCAAAAATGTTACCATCGGGTAACGCAATTTCCTAAGCTATTGATCACCCTAATGTTCTAAAATTTAATTTTAAAGGAAGAAAGGATTTTCAACTCAATCGGATTTATTAAATCAACCTACTTGAGTTTTAGCAAATATCGCTTTATACCCTTAACAAATTTTTAAATTTCTACTATTAGTCCGAATCTTTAAACCCCTTTTTACTCCGTGACACACCAGATCCGGTCAAGGCTTGTGGGCCGGGTTTGGGGTGTTACAGGTTGAATCCTCTACCATTCTTTTCTCATTTTTCCACCTTCATCTAGTTACTCATAAGCCGAACCTCATCTCTCTATTCCTCTCTTTTACATGTTGGTAGCCTGAAATGATTACTTCACTTTCAAAAGCCGAACAACCCTTTTCTTCTAGTGGACGAATGTACTTTCTATTCATTGAACCATAGCCAAATCTTCCAAACCACCTCTATTCCTTCTTTCTTCGTCTTCTATTCATTCATTTCGCAAGCCCCATCTCTTGGCTGAATCTCTCTCGTGTGGTGACTCTTTTTGTTTGTTGATTTGCTAGAGGTAGTGCCGTCACTCCTCTCCTTCCAATCCTCTCAATCGAATTCCTCATGGTAGTGGTAAGGGTTCTCTTCTCTATGAATCTTTCTTTTTTCTCTCTTTAGTCTGCCAAAAACTTAACTCTGTTTCTTGGGTGTTGGCCGTACATTTGAAGGGCTGGACTTTGTGTCCCTGTTACTTTTAGCCAGCGTGAGGGGTAGTAGGGATCTTTCGATTTTCGATCAACCCAGGTAAGAGGGTTACAACATTCGTTCGGCCGAAGGCCACTTCTGTTGGACCACAAATTGTAAGGTCGAATCTAATATGGGTTTATGTAGGGACTTCGATGATCTTTTAGTTTTAGTGTAGACCCTCCGAGTTCTGTCGATTTCGGTAAGGATTATTTGATCAAAGTATTTATTTAGTTTTTGCTATTATCTTATCCAATGATTTAACCGAGTCTTCTGACCAAGATCTTTTCCATGGAATCGAATGCCAGTCAAGCAAAGGAGGGGGTTGGACCCGTAGTCCCAGCCACTAAGTTTAAGAGGCGTGCGGTGTCTGCTGTTCGTGATTGGCCACCGGGTTATGGGCCAGCATCAGAAAGGGATAAACAAATCGCTGTGATCCCTGTGAGAGAGAACGCTAGCGAGATCGATAGTGTAGTTCTATGTGTCTTCAGGTGTGTAATTCTCACACCATCTATAGTTATTTTTGTTAATTATTTATGTGCTTTGCTAAAATGCCGGAACTCGGTATGTGCTGTTGGATTACCCATAGAGGGTAATGTCGAGACGTCAGGTTAGAAGTTTTGATTATGTGATACAAGCAACTATGTTGACATGTTTATATGCATATTTTGAGTATCTTTTATATGTATGTATATGCCGAAATCTTCTGTATTTTTGTATCATGACTGTATGTATTTGCATGAGGATGGGCATATGGTTTTGATGAAAGGGGAAGCGTTCTGTTCTCGTGGCTTTATGTCACAATCTGTTCTAGTGGCTCTGCCACGTTCTGTTCTGGTGGCCATGCCACATATTTGGTAACTCTGTCACAATTTGAAGATGAGCAGCTAACTGCAGCATGTCTGCCATCGATTGTGTGTAGCGGTGAGGGATGATTGTAGAAACCCCCATTGGTGTGATTGGCAGGTACGGGTGGAGTGTAGCGGATGGAAATTTAGGCTGGGTTGGGTATTGCATCATCTTGCATATGCTATATGTTATTATGTACTGTGGGGCTAAGGCCCAGTGATGGTGCTTGAAAATTGCACACTAAGTCATTAGACTCACTCTGTTGTTTAACATTTTCACAGGTAATACGGACCGGGCCGGAGGGGACTACGAGGTGGCCATGCACGGTTTTATACATTATTAGAACTTTGATTTTCCTTAAATTTCGGGATTCTGATATGTAATAAGGCCACTTTTAATTTGGTTAAATTTCGATTTCAACTTAGACCATTTTAATTACAAAATAGTCGACGAGACGTTTTACAAAGTACAATTGAAAGTTTTTCTCACAACTTAAATTGACGATTTTGCGAACAGATTCTGTCGGCAAACATTCAGTTTAATCTAAGGTAACAACATGGGTTTCCAAATGTCACCTAACATGCGAATTGGGCTAATTAAAGTTTTTCTCAATTGAATAATGAGTTTTCTAATAAAACAACTAACTTGGAGTTTTGAAACACGAGGGGGCTTAAAATGCTTTCTGAAGTTTGTGGGGTTTTTACGGACTCTTTTCGAGTGACATGCTAGATCCAGTCATGGTGTTTGGGCCAGGTTTGGGGTCTTAGACACACGCTCGTTTGTCTGACCACATGGAAAAAATAAATCCATTCCCAGCCTCATTTCTCACCCAAAATCACACCAAATTCCTGCACCAAACTTACATCCAAATACAAACCAACTCAAGCTTTGAATTCAAGCAATTTATAACATCTAACATGATATATTGTTACATGCATTCATGCTTAAATCTTACCGTTCTCAACTAATCAATAATAAACACTTATGTTATCTCCATAAAGTAAACTTAAATACATATATACATGTACCAAAACATAATCATCACTAGCCATTTCAATGGCCAGGTTACAGTAATCATTTACATTTACATGCCAATATCACCAATATAACCTATACATGCCATTGTAAGCATAATTACTTTACCATATTGTACCAACATGGGCTGATGGATAGTGTGAGTGATCTCTACCAAGCTTCCAATCCAACGAGCTTCCAATTTACTCTAAAACAGGGGAAAATAAAATGTAGTAAGCATTACATGCTTAGTAAGTTCATATAACATGGCACTTAACTTACCATTCATTCTATTTTGAGGTAACTATGTAAGGTATATTCAATCAATTTGACCTCAAGCCCTACACACATCCTCACTGCCCTTGTTAGTCATATATTCCAATAATAACATCAAAACATATATGGGCTCAACAACAATCAAGTTTCCATGCACATATGCTTTCCACATTGTGTATTCATTTAACATGTATAAATCATCTCTTTATATTACAAGTATAATTTCATAATAGTTCATCTCGAGTTCAGATTATTTCATGTCAGAACTTTACTCATATCATTCAAAATATCAAGGTCATACGAGTAGTAGTACATTCAAGGTGTACAAGTCTATAATCAAGGATGAACATTCTAATCAGATAATTTCCACGTACAAATATCATCATCTCATCCTTTCATATATCACTTGTCATGTATCATCACTTTTTTTGTATTTCAGACGGATACGTGTAATAACTCATTGTATTATTGATATATTCTCATGTCTGGATTGTCACCCATTGAATTTATTTGAAATATCGATGGATACACAGGTAGTACAAATCAGGGTCCGTCAATTCACATTCAATGGTACCCATAAGGTACTATTTCAGATTGTACACTCTCAAGCCACACATGTATACAACAGGATTACCAATCCAGGCTAAATCCTTTATATGACATATGCTCTAAGGTGCTTGATCTGGATTACCATTCCGGGCTAAATCCAATCCATAACATATGCTCTAGAGGACTTATATCAGGAATACCCCTCTAGGCTAAATCCTTTCTGTAATGAGGTCAATAGGATTACTCGTCCGAGCTAAATCCCGTCAGCAACAAATGTAGGACCTCATTCATTTCGAGAAATCACATATCCATCGATTTTCCATTTATTCAATTCGGATTTAAACATTTTTCAAGCATTATCGGGCATGTTACTATTTCATACATCCATAACACTCATATAATTCAAGTAAACACATTCCACATTCATTTTAAGCATATAAGTAACATTTTTAACATTTATTGATTATCGGGCATTATTATTGATTGGGCTTTGTTAGATATATTTTCAATGTCATATATATATATATATATGATATTTATACAATTCAAAAACACAACATTTAATTCAAGCATATAAATATGCACAATTTAGTTACACGAACTTACCTCGACAAATGCTTTATACGTAAAATCTACTAATCCGACATTTTCCTCTTTTCCTCGTTCAAGCTCCAAATTTGGTTTATCCGAATCTATACGAGTAAATTTAACATCAATTTACCATATTTCATATTCATATGGGCTCAATTTATATCCTATGCAAAATTACCATTTTGCCCTTAACTTTTCCATAAATTTTAATTTTATCCCTAGGCTCTGAAAATGAAATTTGTGCAATTTACTCCCTATTCCAAGCCTAATCAAAATTCCATCATAAAATTTACAGCACATGTATTCATAAAAATTCAGAATTTTTCATCAAATTTCACAACTTTACATTTTAGTCCCTAAATCATGTTTTCCTCAAAAATCACTTTGTAAAAGTTGTTTATCTATCAACAACCTTTCATTTTCTACCACAAATTTCTAATTTTCAGCATATACATCCATGACTCATTTTCCATACTTTGATAACTTCTCAAATTAATCCCCCAAATAGACAGATTAAGTTATCCCGGTTTCAAAAAATATCAAAATTACTAAAAACGGGACAAGGAAACTTACCAAATTTGGCTATGAAAGTTTCTTCTCTCTCTCCTATGGTTTCCATGTATTTTTGGGGAAGAAGATGATAAAATAAGATGATATTTCTTTTTATCATCTTTATATTAATTAAAATATTTCACTTTCCAATTCAGTCCTTGCCCTTCTTCTAAATTTCCATGGATGAGTCACCATAATATCTACATACTTTTCTTTAATGGTCTAATTACCATATAAGGACCTTAAGTTTTAAATTCCATAGTTATTTAATCCTTATAGCTACTAGAATTCAACTTTTTCATTTTATGCGATTTAGTCCTTCTCGTAATTAAGCACATAATCGGTAAAATTTTCTTATCAAATTTTTACATGACATTACTATCATATTACGGACCATAAAATAAAATAAAAATAAATTTTATTTTTGGCTCGGATTTGTGGTCCCGAAACCACTATTCTGATTTCACCAAAATTAGGCTGTTATATATTCCTTATCAGAGATCTACCACAAAAGCATTTCTTTAACAAAGATAGCCACAAAGGCTCACTTTTAACGTACATAGCCAAAAAGGTGTCCTTTCAGAGATAGCTACAAAATCTCATTTACAAAGAAATTGGTCTTTTTGACGATAGGATTCGCCTATACTCATCATCATGAGGTTTGCCCCTCATCGCTGGTACCCACCCAACTGTCTTTTACTTATTCCATATGATGTCATGGCCTAACCAAGACTTTACACTATGTGATCTTTAGTGTGCCATGACCATGGACTTGTCCTTATCAGAGATTCGTGTTTTTAGTCCTGACGAACCCCTTTACATGACTGTTGAGAAAGACAGAGGCACTTCATGCAAACTTATGTTTACCAGTGTAACGCCCCGAATTTTGGGCCTAGAAGTATTGGGCCTTGTGTATGGATCAGTAAGGAGGCTGTACATAAGTATTTAATTGTGCAAGGAAATGACACAATTAAATGTATGCTTCAGTGGTTAAGGAACCTGAGAGGAGTTGGAAAAGTCCTGGGTTCAAACCTGGGCTTTAGCAAAAATTTTGGTTTTAAGTGGATAAAACCCTAGATGTTTGGATGTAGGCCTTTTAAAGTATTGTGTCAAAAAAATGACACAAGGAAGCGTGTGGTCTAGTGGTTGTGGCGTCATTAAGGTTGTAAGGGAGACTGGGTTCAAGTCTTAGCTCTTGCAATTTGTTTTGGTTTTTCTTTTAAAGGATCCTAGATTTTGGCCTTTAGACCTTTAAATTTATTGAAGGTAAAAGGTGAAACAAAGAGAGTGGGTGATCTAGTGGTAAGGTGGCGCTACATGTGTTGCAAGGAGTCTGAGGTTCGAAGCATGACGTGTGCAATTGTATGTTTATTTTGCAGCTTGAGCTGGAGAGGTGTTGGAACTGGACTGGAACTCTATGGTTGAATTGGTCATAAGAATTTGAATTGAATTTGAATGGGGAGTTGGAGTAAATCAAGGAGAAAATTTGGTGGAGGGATTGGTGGAGATTTTTAAGGAATTTGAAAATGGGAGAAGTTGTAACTGAATTGGGTAGCTGGTATGTGCATATTCGGCTAGGGAGTCCTTTTGTGCATTTTCTGCAAAAGGGGGATTTTGGTGCCTATTTCAGCTTTGTTGAGTATTGTTTTTTCTTTTCTTTTGATCAGTTTAGTTACCAAACCGAAGCTACATTTCTCTTTTCTGGATGCTACCGAAACTGCACTAAAAGTGACCTCTCGTGCATTCTTTTTGCTCTGTTTCACTCTACCTTTTTCTAAGCCATTTTTGTGTTACCATTTAGGCATCTTCTTATACTTTTTCTGCCTATTTTCTAGTGGCCGATTGCATCTCTTCTCTTCTTCTACATCTCTTCTTTTTTATTTTTCCCCATTTGTTTCTCTTGAGCCGAATTTCCCTTTTGTGTAACACTGTTATCATTTGTGCATAAGTGTGTAAAACCCGAATACCCTGCTATCTCTCTTTCACCTATGGCCGAATTTACTCTCATTTCTGTTCTCCTATCATAAGGCGGCGGGTTCTTCTCCTCTATTTGTCGAGGTTAAGTGTAACACCCAAAAAAATCCCGAAACCTTAATTTCTTTACATGGAAGTTAATATGTATGTGTAGCACTTAGAATAATAATATTAAGGTAGTATCGGGATTATTTGAAAACTTAGAGATAGAGGTGACCATAGGGAAAAATTCATTTGTCTTGCTTAGTGGACCCTAGTCTAAGGCATGAGGCCTCATAAGCAGATTAAGAGAAGAGAGGACACAAATGGGCTTCTAGTCTAGTGGAAAGTGGCGTCATGTAGGAGCTATGAAGTGGCGTGTTTGTCAGTTAAGGAGGTCCAAGGTTCGAGGCCTAAAAAGGGGAGAATTAAGGAGTTTTATTTTTTGTGCCTGGACAGAAGGAGTTAGCGCTGGAGGAGACTCTGGAAGGGAGTGTTTAGAAGAGAAATTTAAGGTGAAGATAAGGGAGAAAAGTTAGGAGATGGGGAGTAAGGATGTGATGGTGTCGAATGGGACTCTAAGGAAGGGGAGTGTTCGGCCTATTGCTTTAAAGGGAGAAGGGGTCGAATGCTAAAAGGCTCTTTGAGCATTCTCTAGTTTTATTCTCCCCTCAAGCAGTCTCTCCGTTTTTGCTGAAATTTTGCTAAGTCAAATTCCCTCCATTGGCGAAAATTCTATCATCCCTCTTTGCTGAATCGCTCAAACTCTCCCTTCTTAAATTTCCTTTTTGGTTCACCACTTGGTTCTAGCCGAATCACCTCTTTTCTTATTCTCCCTAGTGTTGCTGAATTGCCTCTGTCACCTTACTAGTCTCAAAAGCCGGACTTAAGCCGCAGGATCAAAGGAGAATTTTGGTAAGTGCTTAGTGGATCTTTTAGCGAGTTTCGTTAAAAGCTGAAGGGCTATCTAACCCAATTCTTGTCGTTAACCTTTATTAACAAGGGTAAGGCTCAACAATCGCAAGCGTGGTAGGTAAGGGCTGCTAACAACGTGGTAAGTGTTCTCGACTCAGTCATGGTTTAATAAATGGTCGAACCTAATGTGGCTCGTAGAGATGATTTATGATCAATATAGATCACTTGGTTTTGATGATATAGGTGTTTGGGTGCAGATCTAGAGGATAGTCACCAACAGTAGCAAAGGAAGGGCTACTAGAATGTAAGGCACACGGTAAGGGTACGGCGAGGTTTCGGTTCTTGATTAGTATGTGTTAAAGCCTTGGTTAATCGTTAGTAATATCATTTGTAGGTTCATGACTAAGGGGTTTGTAGTGCGCATAGATACCAGGTGTGCACAAACACTACATACACGATATCGGTAATGCCGAAAAGCTGAAAAGTCAAAAGTGGCTAAATGGGCCTGCTGAGCCTGGCGGGCCTTATGGCTAGGTTTGATGAATTTGTTTGGATTGGTGTATGAATTGAGTCTGTCAAGCATAATACTTGATCTGGAATTGTTTTGGGCCTAACGGGCCATAAGGATGTGATTTGGGCCTAATAGGCTGTAAGGATGTAATTTGGGTTTGATGGGCTTTATGGGGACGTAGACAAGTATGTTAGGGTTTATGGACTGAACGCCTAGTTTGAACAAATTTTAAATTTCATAAGAATTAATCTAACTAAACATGTCCGTGAACAAGTCTCTGGGTTAGGGTGTGGCAACAGACATACGCTTGTCTAGGATAGGATCTAGGGAGAGCTTGGTACTTAAGCGGTCCTAGTGGCCCACCTCCTCTTCTCTGGAATCCTACCTAGTGCGTAGTGTCTGTTCACTTTAGCCGCGAGGACTTGTTGATGGGCCAAAGTTCATAACTAAAACCTGAAAGGAACCAAATACCCCTAGATTTGTAAAATTACTAAAATACCCCTGTTTTGGAAAAGTACCAGAATACCCCTGTTTTACAAATTACCAAAACACCCTTATTTTGCAAAATTTCCAAGATACCCCTATTTTGCTAAATTACCAAAGTACCCCTGTAGGGTAGAATTATGAAAATACCCTTAGGTAGTGAAATGACGAAAATACCCCTCTGTGACAAATATGAGTCTATGGATGTTACTCGTGTGTGTGATGCATTCATATGATATTCTGCTTAGGATGCATATGGGTGGGAATTATGGTACGGAGGAAGATTTGAGGATCGCATAGTCGTATGGCCATGGATCCACCGGTGGCTTTACGCCCATTATATGATTAGCAGCTTTGCTTCAACGTTAGGTAGTACCGCAACCGAGCAACCTTTGGTGTGTAGAGGATGGGTGGGTCGATTTAGAAATTCCTACTGGTGTGTATAAGGTTGGAAGGGAAATGGTGTGTGTAGCAGATGGATTATTGAGATCGATTTTGCATTATCTTGTTTATGTATGATACGATACGATATGATATGATATGAGGTCATTGTGGGCTAAGACCCAAGACCACCAATTTTGCATAGGGCTTAGGCACAATGTGAATATTTGTATGTGATTTGATTGCCAAGGGTTTATACACTGACTTTCGAAACTCACACCTTTTCATTTAATGTTTCTGGTGATCCTATATAGACGGCTCGGTATGGGAGAGGACTCGAAGATGGCTACACTACAAGCTGATCAAATGTTTTTAATTTGTTCAAATAAATTTATTTTAAATACATTGTTCTTCATTCAATTATAATAAGGCCATGTATCTCCTAATAGTCTTTATGTTTTGGGTTTTATTATTGCTGTGTCAACTATCCAGTCAATAAACTTAAATAAAATTTCTAAAGTTGACATGGTTTTCGAAATAACTCAACATATGAATGTTTTCCTAAAATATGGGCTTTTTTTATCTTAACTTAACAAGATACAAGGGTTTTGGGCTTTTGGGCCTTAAATGGTTAATTAGTAAATCATTTTGAAGTGTACCTTTAAGGTGACATTCCGGATTCGAGCCTAACTACTAGGTCAGGTTTGGGGTGTTACATTTAGTGGTATTAGAGCCCGATTGTAAAGCTCAAGCTGTGAAATGGGCCTTAGATTTTGGTTTTAAAAAGTTTTTGGCAGAATTCTTAAAGTGTGGTTCACCAAGCCCTCGATGTCGAGCCAAGTAAGTTTTTTGTACTACATTTGCTTAAGTTACTGAAACTGTATAGATAATGGGCTATTTTAAAAAAATAGGCTTCTAGAGACTCAAACCTGTAGGAAACTTAAGCCTGTAGTGGATTCTCGACCGCTAAATAACTTTAAAAAGTAGTTACGTAAGTAAGACATATGCTTAAAATAGTGGAAATTACGAACTAATTTCATAAAATTCTTAATTCAGAAATATGGAACGATAAGCGCTAGACGAGGTGGAAGAGGTCGCGCCAGATGCCGTGAAAGTGTTGGGGCAGGATCATCCGAGTCAGGCTTTATGCCAAACGTAGGAGTAGGGGAGGCTCCGACCTCACCAGTAGCTGAAAGAGGAGCAAATGAATGGTCTGCCGCTACGGAAGATGCCGTATCGCAAGCCATGTTAAGAATCTTGGAAAGGGTTGTTGGGCCCAATAATGGTACGGGTAGTCGTGGGTCGATCGTGGAGCGTCTCCCAGCTAATGGGGCTGAGATTTTCAAAGGAGTAGCGGAGGTGGCTCCGAATGTGGCAGAGTATTGGTTGGAAGCCTATCAGTGGTGGTTGACCATAAAGGAGGGCCACCAACCGGAGTAGATCACTTGGGAGTTCTTTAAATCGGCATTCCAAGGGAAATACATTGGAGTGACCTATGTGGATGCCCGAAGGAAAGAGTTTTTGAGTCTGACTTAGGTAGATAAGCAAGTAGCAAAGTACGAGGCCGAGTTTCTACGCCTCAATTGATATGCCAATGGGATAGTCATGACGGAGTATGAAAGATGTGTGCGATTCGATGATGGATTAAGGGATAGCCTTAGAGTACTGATAGCTCTATAGAGGGAGCGAGATTTTGCAGTTTTGGTGGAGAAAGAAAAAATAGCAGAAGAGGTAAAGAGTATGGAGTGCCACAACCGCGAGAAAGAGAGGAGCAAGAACAAGCAAAATATGGAACCTACGAGAGCCGGACGGAGGCCCATGAGGAGGGCCAGAGTGAATGGGCTGGTTAGAGATGTGGCCCCTGTTGCTGCTGTTAATTACAAAATACCATTTTATGCTGAATGTGGGAGAAGGAATCTGTGCGAATGTTGGAGGATGATGGGAGCATGTTTAGGCTGTGGATCCATGGAGCATAGGGTTAGGCAGTACCCGAGAAGGCTAGATCAGGAGCAAGTCGATGGTAGAGGTAATGTTCAGCCTCAAAAGGGTGGTCAACAACCACCAAGGGGCCATGGTCAAGCTAGAGGTGGCAATGGCGTAGGACGAGGACTTGGAGTATCAGGCAGAGGTGCAGGACAAGCAGAGGTGAGACAGTCAGCGTTGGTTTATGTTGCTCGTCGTAGAGAGGAAGGTGATGCACCAGATGTGATAACGGGTACGTTTCTTATTTGTGAGCTACCTTATATTGCGCTAATTGATATGGGGTCGACATATTCGTACATTTCTTGTAATAGGACTGAAACTGTAGGGGTTAAGTTTAAAATAGTTGAGAATGGAATGACTGTGTTAAGTCCTTTAGGACAGTCGGTGAAAGTTAGTAAACTGTTTAGTAATGTTCCATTGGTGGTGCAAAGAGTTATTTTCCTAGCGGATTTGATGGAATTGTCGTTTGGTGAGTTCGACCTCATCTTAGGCATGGATTGGGTGACGAGGCACCAAGCAACTCTAGATTGTGCCATGAAGCGGATGGTGTTAAGAATGCTGGAAGTTGATGAAGTGGCAGTGATTGGAGAACAACGAGATTATTTGTCGAATGTGATTTCAGCTTTAAGGGTAGAGAAGTTGGTACGGAAGGGCTGTGAAGCTTACTTAGCCTATATCAGTGATTCGGAATCGAAGAGTTTTACTATCAAGGATTTGAAAACAGTAAAAGAATTCCCTGATGTTTTTCCTGAGGAGTTGCTAAGATTACCTCCCAATAGAGAAATGGAGTTTGGAATAGAATTGTTACCGGGTACGGCTCCAGTGTCCATCGGACCTTATAGGATGGCACCAAAGGAATTAGTAGAGTTGAAGGCCCAGATTCAAAAGTTATTAGACCGTAGATTCATTAGACCAAGTGTGTCTCTATGGGGAGCACCAGTGTTATTCGTGAAGAAGAAGGATGGGTCAATGAGGATGTGCGTTGATTACAAGTAGCTGAACAAGTTAACCATTAAGAATAAGTATCCTCTGCCTAGGATAGATGACCTTTTCGATCAACTTAGGGGAGCCTCAGTTTTCTCAAAGATTGATTTGCGTTCGGGATATCATCAACTGAGGGTTAAGTAAGCTGATGTGTATAAGACAGCTTTCAGAACTCGTTATGGACATTATAATTCTTGGTAATGCCGTTTGGGTTAACAAATGCACCTACTGCTTTTATGGATCTCATGAATCAGGTTTTTCAACCATATCTCGACCAGTTTATGGTAGTCTTCATAGATGACATCTTGGTATACTCGAGAACGGAGGTTGATCACGATGCACACTTACGGATTGTGTTGCAAGTATTAAGGGAGAAGCAACTTTATGCTAAGTTTAGCAAGTACAAATTTTGGCTAAGGGAAGTCACTTTCTTAGGACATGTGGTTTCTGCTGAGGGAATTAGAGTGGACCCTCGAAAGGTGGAGGCAGTGTTGGATTGGAAACAACCTAAGACGGTGTCAGAAATTCAAAGTTTTCTAGGCCTGGCTGGGTATTATAGGTGATTTGTCGAAGTGTTTTCCCTAATCGCGGCACTATTGACCAAGTTGCTTCGGAAGGGGGTGTCGTTTGTATGGACTGACAAGCAGCAAAAAAGCTTTGATAAGCTTAGGAAGGTTTTAACGGAGGCTCCTATTTTGATTCAGCCAGAGCATGGAAAGGAGTTTACGGTTTATAATGATGCGTCACATGTGGGCTTGGGTTGTGTTTTGATGCAAGAAGGAAAGGTGGTTGCATATGCATCACGCCAACTTATGACTCATAAAAGGAATTTCCCAACCTATGATTTGGAATTGGCGGCGGTGGTGTTTGCACATAAGATTTGGAAGCACTATTTGTATGAAGAGAAGTGCACCATCTATACGGATCACAAGAGTCTGAAGTACCTCTTGACTCAGAAGGAGTTGAACTTGAGACAGCGCAGATGGATTGAGCTGTTAAAGGATTATGATTGCACGATCGAATATCACCCGGGCAAAGCAAATGTGGTGGCGGATGCGCTAAGCCGTAGGCCTATGTTGGATTTGAGGGTAATGTTTGCTCAGTTGAGTCTGTATGACAATGAGAGTTTGTTAGCCGAGTTTCAAGTGAAGCCATTGTGGGTTGAGCAGATTAAAGCTAAACAGTCATTGGATGAAACTCTGAGTTCTCGATTCAAGCAAGTTAAGAATAGGGAAACGGCGAATTTTGGGATGAATGGTGATGGGTTATTGTGTTACCGTGGTAGAGTTTGTGTGCCAAGGGACGAAGAGCTAAGGAAGTCTATACTATCGGAAGCGCATAGTAGTTCCTATGCTATGCACCTCGGAGGTAACAAGATGTACTAAGATTTACGAGAGCTTTATTGGTGGCCGGGATTGAAACGCTGGGTTACGGAGTTTATGGGAAAATGTTTGGTACGTTAGCAAGTGAAGGTGAAATATCAGTTGCCATTGGGATTACTTCAGCCGATTAAGATCCCACAATGGAAGTAGGAGCAGGATACTTTGGATTTTGTTAGTGGGCTACCCTTGACGCCTGCTAAGAAGGACTCTGTATGGGTCATTGTGGATCGGTTAACTACGTCTGCCCATTTTATACTGGTCCGCACTGACTACTCACTACAGAAATTGGCAAGGTTATATGTGGCAGAAATTGTGAGGTTGCATGGAGTTCCAGTCTCGATCATATCTGATGGAGAGCCTCGATTTACGTCTTGCTTTTAGAAGAAGCTACATGAAGTGATAGGTACGAGGTTGGATTTCAGTACGGCATTTCACCCTCAGACTGATGGTCAGTCGGAAAGGGTAATTCAAGTATTGGAGGATATGCTGAGAGGGTGTGTGATTGAGTTTCGAGGAAGTTGGGAAGACTACTTGCCGTTAGCTGAATTTGCGTATAACAATAGTTATCAGGTTAGTATTGGAATGGCACCAGATGAAGCACTATATGGACAAAGATGTCGTACTCCGACTTATTGGACTAAGTTAGGCGAGCGATGAGTTTTGGGTCTGGAGTTGGTAGCAGACACAGAAGATAAGGTAAGATTGATTCAGGATCGGTTGAAGGAGGCAGAGGATTGATTCGGGATAGGCAGAAGTCGTACACTGACCTCAAACTAAGAGAGATCGAATATGCTGCAGGGGACATGGTTTTTCTCAAGGTTTCCCCTTGGAAGAAGGTGTTAAGGTTTGTTCGAAAGGGCAAGTTAAGCCCAAGGTTCATTGGGGCTTACCGAGTATTGAAGCGAATTAGGCCAGTTGCCTATCAGCTGGAATTGCCTTTTGATTTGAGCCAAATACACAATGTGTTCCATGTGTCAATGCTAAGGCATTATCGTTCAGACCCTTCTCACATCGTGACCGTCAAGGAGATCGAGGTTAGACCAGATCTAACTTTTGAAGAGGAGTCGGTTCAGATAATTGATCAAGATGTCAAGGTTTTAAGAAGGAAGTCTGTTCCCTTATTCAAAGTGCTTTGGCGTAACCATAATATCGAGGAGCCTACTTGGGAACCCGAGGAAGTGGTGCGTCGATAATACCTCACTTGTTTCAACTAGGTAAATTTCAAGGCCGAAATTTTTTTATAAGAGGGGTAGAATTGTAACGCCCAAAAAAAACCCCGAAACCCTAATTTCTGTGCATGGAAGTTAATATGTATATGTAGCACTTAGAATAATAATATTAAGGTAGTATCAGGATTATTTGAAGCCTTAGAGACAGGGGTGACCATAGGGAAAAATTCATTTGTCTTGCTTAGTGGACCCTAGTCTCAGGCATGAGGCCTCATAAGGAGACTAAGAGAAGAGAGGACACAAATGGGCTTCTGGTCCAGTGAAAAGTGACGTCATTTAGGAGCTATGAAGTGGCGTGTTTGTCAATTACGGAGGTCCAAGGTTCGAGGCCTAAAGAGAGGAGAATTAATGAGTTTTATTTTTGTGCCTAGATAGAAAGAGTTGGCGTTGGAGGGGACTCTAGAAGGGAGTGTTCATGAGAGAAATTTAAGGTGAAGATAAGGTAGAAAAGCTAGGAGATGGGGAGTAAGGATGTGACGCTACCGAATGGGACTCTAAGGGAGGAGAGTGTTCAGCCTATGGCTTTAAAAGGAGAAGGGGCCGAATGTTGAAAGGTTCTTTGAGCATTCTCTAGTTTTATTCTCCCCCTCAAGCAGTTTCTCCCTTTTTGCCTAAATTTTTCTAAGTTAAATTCCCTCCATTGCTGAAAATTCTATCATCCCTCTTTGCTGAATCCTTCATACTCTCCCTTCTCAAATTTCCTTTTTAGTTCACCACTTGGTTCTAGCCGAATCACCTCTTTTCCGGTTTTCCCTGGTGTTGCCGAATTGCCTCTGTCACCTTATTGGTCTCAAAAGCCGGACTTAAGCCGCAGGATCAAAGGAGAATTTCGGTAAGTGCTTTGTTGATCTTTTAACGAGTTTTGTTAAAAGTCGAAGGACTGTCTAACCCAATTCTTATCGTTAACCTGTATTAACAAGGGCAACGATCGACAATCGCAAGCGTGGTAGGTAAAGGTTGCTAACAACGTGGTAAGTGTTCTCGACTCAATCATGGTTTAGTAAATGGACGAATCTAATATGCTCGTAGGGATGATTTATGATCAATATGGATCACTTGGTTTTGACGATATAGGTGTTTGGGTGCAGATCTAGAGGATAATCACCAATAGTAGCAAAGGATGGGCTACTAGAACGTAAGGCACACGGTAAGGGTACAGTGAGGTTTTGGTTTTTGATAAGTATGTGTTAAAGCCTTGGTTAATCATTAGTAATGTCGATTGTAGGTTCGTGACTAAAAGATTTGCAGCGCGCGTGGATACCAGGTGTATACAAACACTACACACACGATATCGACAATGCCGAAAAGCTGAAAAGCCGAAAGTGGCTAAATGGGCCTTGTGGGCCCTAAGGCTAGGTTTGATGAATTTGTTTGGTTTGGTGTATGAATTGAGTCTATCATGCATAATACTTGATCTAGAATTGTTTTGGGCCTAACGGGCCATAAGGATGTGATTTGGGCCTATTGGGCCGTAAGGATGTAATTTGGGTTTGATGGGCTTTATGGGGACGTACACAAGTATGTTAGGGTTTATGTACTTAAGGCCTAGTTTGAACAACTTTTAAATTTCATAAAACTTAATCTAATTAAACATGTCCGTGAACAAGTTGCTGGGTTAGGGTGTGGCAACAGGCATACGCATGTCTAAGATTGGATCTAGGGAGAGCTTGGTACTTAAGCGATCCTAGTGGCCCACCTCCTCTTTTCTAGAATCCTACCTGGTGCGTAGTGTCAGTTCACTTTAGCCGCAAGGACTTGTTGATGGGCCAAAGTTCATAACTAAAACCCGAAAGGGACCAAATACCCCTAGATTTGTAAAATTACTAAAATACCCTTAGATTTGTAAAATTACTAAAATACCCTTAGATTTGTAAAATTACTAAAATACCCCTATTTTGCAAAAGTACCAGAATACCCCTATTTTTCAAATTACCAAAACACCCTTATTTTGCAAAATTACCAAGATATCCCTATTTTGCCAAATTACGAAAAAGTAGCCCTGTAGAGTTAAATTATAAAAATATCCTTGGGTAGTGAAATGATGAAAATACCCCTCTGTGACAAATATGAGTCTATGGATGTTACTTGTGTGTGTGATGCATTCATATGATATTCTGCTTAGGATGCATATGGGTGGCAATTATGATACGGAGGAAGATTTGTGGATCGCATAGTCGTATGGCCATGGATCCACCGGTGGCTTTACGCCCATTATATGATTTGCAGGTTTGCTGCAACGTTAGTAGTACTGCAACCGAGCTACCTCTGGTGTGTAAAGGATTCGTGGGTCAATTTAGAAATCCCCACAAGTGTGTATAAGGTTGGAAGGGAAATGGTGTGTGTAGCAGATGGATTATTGGAATGGGTTTTGCATTATCTTGTTTACATATGATACGATATGATATGATATGAGGTCATTGTGGGCTAAGGCCCAAGACCACCGATTTTGATAAGGCTTAGGCCCAATGTGAATATTTGTATGTGATTTGATTGCCAAGGGTTGTATACACTGAGTTTCGAAACTCACACCCTTTTATTTAATGTTTCAGGTGATCCTGAATAGACGGCTCGGCATGGGAGAGGACTCGGAGATGGCCACATTACAAGCTGATCAAATGTTTTTAATTTGTTCAAATAAATTTATTTTAAATACGTTGTTCTTCATTGAATTATAATAAGGCCATGTATCTCCTAATAGACTTTCTGTTTTGGGTTTTATTATTGCTATTTCAACTATCCAGTCAATAAACTTAAATAAAATTTCTAAAGTTGACATGGTTTTCGAAATAACTCAACATATGAATGTTTTCCTAAAATATGGGCTTTTTGTCTTAACTTAACAAGATACAAGGGTTTTGGGCTTTTGGACCTTAAATGGTTAATTAGTAAATCGTTTTGAAGTGTGCCTTTAATGTGACATTCCAGATTCGGGCCGAACTTCTAGGCAGGGTTTGGGGTGTTACATTTAGTGTAAGTTATGGTGATTCCTTAAATGGATTTTTGTTGCTAGTATGATTCTTTTTCCCTTCCGCCAAATCCTCTCTCTCTCCCCGCTTAGACTAACGTTGGTTGATACCTAGGCATTCTCGAGGAGTAAAGAGGGGCAAATGTTCCAAAAGCGGTCGAGGGCCTACTCTCAGTTTTGACTATAATTGCAGCAAGGGGATCAATCCTTGCTAACAGTTAGTAGGGACTTATCAAATCTTGATCGACTAAGGCAAGTATCAATGTGATGTCAGCATGTGTTTGGAAAAAAAGAAAGAATAATTGTATTGATCGAGTGATTAACAATTAGTTTTGAATATGGTAGGTTCAGTGCTAGGGATTCGTGGTGTGCTTCGCGATCAGGTGTGTACACACACCACTCCAACTGTAGATCGGCAAAATGTTGAAAAGCCGAAAATATGGCGTATGATGCCACACGAGCGTGCGATCGAGCATGTGGTGAACCGAGCCTACAAACATGGGTGTTAGACTCTAGAGGTGAACCGAGCATGTGGTGAACCGAGCCCACCACGAGTGTTCTCGTGCTCTTGGGCTGTTTTGGGCCTCGTTTGGCTAAAATGGGCCGTGTGGGCCCAATAGGCTGGTGGGCCCTACACAGATAAAATGCATGTTATATGGTTTCTATTGGTTTGAACTGTGCTGTTCGTATAGCCGAGGCTATTTCTAGGCTAATTGGGCCACACGAGCATGTGGGCCAACTTGGGCCGAGTAATGGGCCTTAGGCCCATTTACACCATTGTCTGTTTGGGCTACTTAAGTCGCTCGAGGCAACGGTGGACCTTCTATTGGGTCGTTAAGCCTCGGATTGTAAGATTACTGAAATATCCCCGAGTTGAGAAACTACTCAAATACCCCCGATTTGCAAAATTATTGAAATACCCCCGATTTGCAAAATTATTGAAATACCACCGATTGGCAAAATTACTAAAATACCCCTGATTTGTAAAATTATTAAAATACCTCAGGTTGTAAAATTACCGAAATACCCCCGATTTGTGAAATTATCAAAATACCTCCTATTTGTAAAATTATCGAAATACCTCCAGTTTGCATAATTATCGAAATACCCCCAGTTTGTGAAATTACTTAAATACCCTCGATTTGTGAAATTACCAAAATACCCCTGATTTGTGAGATTACCAAAATACCCTCAATTTGTAAAATTACCTAAATACCCCTGTAGGGTAGGATTATAGAAATACCCTTATAAGGTAAAATGACTATTTTGCCCTTGTGGGTAAATGACTGACTTAGACTATGAATTTGACTGATTTGACTGTGATCGTATGACTGTGATCGTATGACTGTGTTTTAACTGACTTGACTGTGGTCGTGTGACTAATATGCTTTTAATATATGTTTAAATGACTGTTACTGAGCATGGCCATTTTGCATACACATGTAATGATTGAGCATGACATACATGACATATTGCATGGGGTTGGGACATTGATACGGAGGAAGTTCTGACAAGGTCGCACGGGTCGCATAAGACGACTATAGATCTAGCATTGATTTGTTAAGGTCGCACGAGTCACATGAGACGACTGTGGACCGACGGACGACTTCAAGCCGCGTAATTTGATTTTGGCTCTATGCCAACCTAAATATGGCTCTATGCCATCTTGATTATGGCTATGTGGCAATCATATTTACCCGTGGCTATGTGCCTAACATATATATTGATGGCTCTGTGACGATCATAATTACCCGTGGCTGTGTGCTGATTATATTACCGTCGCTGATGGCTATGTGCCAAACTTATTACAGTTATCGATAGCTTTATGCCCTCCTGAGTATGGCTCTATGCCATCCTGATTACGGTTTATAACCAATCTATTTATGGCTTTTAGCTGTTCTATCCACGGTGCCGAGCCGTTCTGTTGACTTAGTGTCGCAACCGATGCTAAGCTTGGTGTGTTGGCTGGGTGGGTTGATTTTATCCCCACAGTACTGTAGGGTTGGTAAGGGTGGTGTGTTGGCTGGAACTGGGTGGGATGCATCCTCATACTGTTGCATATCTGTTTATGAGATCTGTCACTATACTAGGCCAAGGGCCACTTGTTCTGTATTGGTTTGGGCTGGGCCTAATTGATTCTGTTATGGGCTGTGACCCAAATGATATTGTAGTGGATTTGGCCCACATATGCTCTGTTTGGGCATCTTTATTCTGATTAAAGGGCTTTGGCCTGCATCATTTGATTTCTATTTCAGATTCGATTGTTACTCTAGTAAGGGGATTACACACTGAGTTTTCGTAAACTCGCCCCGTTTTTAACTGTGCAGGTAATCCCCAGCATTAGGAGGATCGGTGCTGCGAGGGACTCGGAGGTGACCACACGACTGCGGCTATTATGCTTTGGACTTTATATATGTTTTAAATTCTGTTTTGGGTTTTAATTTCTGTAATAAGGACTCTCTGGATTTAATTCTGAATTTGGGATTTTGTTACGTTTTATATCTGTTAGACGTAGACGAGTTTTCAACCCAATTACTATTTTTAAAAACATACGTTTTAAACTTTCTTACCTTAAATTAGCTTCTGCAAAAAAATAAGGTTTTTAAAGGAAATAACGTTTAAAAAGGGAACAACTTTTTAATGAACCACATTTTGAAATTGAACGAACACAAACTGAGCCTTTAGTTTTTAAATATTAATGAGGGTTTTAAATGAAAACATGGTTTTTGAAAAGCACTTCAATGTGACACGTCAGATTCGGGCCTAACTTCTGGGCCAGCTTTGGGGTGTTACAACCAGACTCTTTCACAATAGACTTGTTCATGTCATCAGAACACTTGCACACACATTACGCATTCAGACATATTAACCATTAACCTAAGAAATCATATCCATATTTCATACGAATCATTCATCTAAGTTCAATAGTCCTACCTTTCTCACAGAATCATCACATCATGCATTCTCAGCTCTTTATTACAAAGAGTACTAACATGCATAATATATTTGTAAAAATTGACTTAGGAACTCACCTTATAACCTCAAAGACAACTTAAACTTCAAATCTAGCCCTTTCTTCTTGAAAGCAACCACTTGAGATCTAGATATTTCATCCAACCAGATACTACGGCCTCCTTGCCTCGCCAAATAGAGACACTTTGTTAGAAATCATTCAAGTAACCTTTCACCGCTACTTTAACTCAAACATATCACTGAGCCTTACTTCTTCAAGTATACTTACAAATATGAGTTTCCTTAGTATACAGAGTCATGAAACATAGCTTGTTGGGAGTGAGCTTAGTTAGTAGAAAACCAGAGTTCTAGATTTGTCTTTTTAGGAGGCGTCCTCCATCTACTTATCCCTTCTGTCCTTAAGAATGGAGACAACACCCTTAATTTAACCTGAGTATCCTTTCAACTTAACTCAATTTTCCATGGGAACTTGGTAAAGGTCACGTCTAAACTGAGTGGCTTATCAAAATCCGCCACGTCTAAGAGGCTTGCCTAATACTCCTTCAGCCTTTGACTCTTTTAATTCACATTTGGTTAGTTCCCAACCAGCTTTCCTCACAATTCAACGTGTACGAGACCACATTGGTCACTGGAGGTATTACGCCTTATGGCGTGGCCTCATACCTCATAACCATACTTTATTATTTCATTTATCCTCCTAATCTGACTAGGAAATCCTTTTCTACATATTTCCACATCAGGGTCCACTCGTTCTATACACTGAAAAGTACATTTGGGAGACTACTACTACCTAATTAATCATTCATGTAATAGTCTATTTTTTAGTGTTGTCAGAAATAATGGTTTCAGGAAAACAAATCCAACAAGTGTGTTTATAATTATAATATTATATTGGATTTTGGTTTAATATTTTTTGCAAATTGAACGAATAGTTAAGATCAAGTGGTTGTCCCTAAGTCAAGTGGTCTTGGAAAATGAGTTTTAGGGATCTCATTTCCATAAATTGAGCCTGTAAATATTATTATTAAATATTATGAGTTTTTATATAGGTAAACTAAAATTTGGCCTGAAAATTTTGGTGATTTGATAGTTAATTAAAGAAAAAGGACTAAATCATAAAAGTTGTAAAAGTTAATCGCTATTAGTTTATATGTGCTAAATGGCTTTAAAATCTTAATTGGAGGCTTTAAAAAGGTAATTTGACCATGTGTAATTATTATGGCCGATTACCATGAATATTAGGTGTAAAATAATGTAATAAAATAATGTTTAATAATTTAAACATGAATTTAAGTATAAAACAAAAGACAGTTATTTTATTGGTTTAATTTTTTCACTTTCTTCAACCTTCTTCATTGAAACTCCATGGTTAAAGAACACAAAGTTTTGTTGAAGTTATTTGCACCATGCATGGTGTGTAATTCAAGCCCATTTTTAATGAATTTTATGTTTTTGAGATTGTTGTAGCTTAATCCTACTAACCCAGGGACTAATTTGTAAAATTGTTAAATATTTTTAATGTATGCTATGAATGATTATTTTTATTATATTTAAATTAATTTTTGAATTTTTTTATTGTATTATCAGTCTTGTTAACTATCGTAATATCATGTAACCTTAATCTAGAATCGAAGATGGGTTAGGGGTGTTACATTTAGTGGTATCAGAGCTACGATTTAGTCAATTATAGTACTAAACGTAGCATCCATTGAGCTTAGAAATACATGCCACTTTATTATAATAGTGTGATTGTAATAACCCGTTTTCAGTGAAATAGGAACAGTGGTTTCGGGACCACAAATCTGAGTCAGAAAGAAAATTTGTTTTAATATTATTGTATGGTCTGCATTATGAGAGGAATGTTATATGAAAATTTTCATAAGAAAATTTTATCGATTACATGTTTAATTATGGAAAGGACCAAAATTGCATAAAATGCAAAAGTTGAGTTCTAGTAGCTATAAGTACCAAATAGCTATGGAATTCAAAACTTGAGGTCCTTATATGGTAATTAGATCATTAAGAGAAGTTGGTAGATATTTATGATTATTCATCTAAGGAAAATTAGAAAAAGAAAAGGACTAAATTGGAATTTGAAATAAAAAAGATGATAATATCCTAATATCATCTTATTTCATCATCTTCCCCAAATTACTTTTATAGAGACCCTAGCTAAGAGAAATAACTTCAAGCAAGCTTAATTGGGTAAGTAATCATGTCCCGTTTTTAGTAATTTTTACATTTTCAGGATAGTAGCAACCTAATCCATCTATTTTGGGGATCAATTTTCAAAGTTATCAAGGTATTAAAATTTTTCCATGGATGTATATGCTGAAATTTTGAAATTTATGGTAGAAATTGAAATATTGTTGATAGATAAACAACTTTTGTAAAGTGAATTTTCATGAAATTATGATTTAGGGACTAAATTTAAAAGATGTAAAATTCTTAGAAAATTTTTGATTTTTTTAAATAAATAGGCTCTAAATTTTTCGAGCCTAGGGATGAAATCGTCATTTATTGAAAGAATAGGGGCAAACTGGTAATTTTGCCTAGGATGTGAATTAAATTAAATTGAGTATGAAATAGATTAAATTGATGTTAAATTCATTCATATAGATCCAAAAAGACCTAGTACTGAATTGGATCGAGGAAACCAAAAAGTGCAGATTAGTAGATTCTCGAAACGAACAAGTATCGAGGTAAGTTCGTGTAACTAAATTATGTATATTTACATGTTTGAGTGAAATGTTGTATATGTGAATGTTGAATTATGAATTTTGTATGTTTAGGAAATAAATTCATAATTCTGGTAATTATTAAATCCCGTTTGACTACATGAAATTCGATTGGATACTGGGCCCCTATATTAGTTGTGGTCTTGCATATGTTGCAGGCACACCATAGCTCGAAAGAGCATCCTGTTATTAGCTCTCATGAGCTTCCCGATATATGGTTCTTGCGAGTTTCCCGTTATAGCTCTTCGGAGCGTCCTAATAGGTTGTGATCCTACATGTGTTGTGGACACACCTTAGCTCTTATGAGCTTCTCGATTATGGCTCTTCGTGAACTTCCTATTAATTGGCTCAATTTGAGCTTCCCGATATGGCTTGCTTGAACTTCCCAATATATGGCTGTCTGTAGCTCCCTAATTATTGGCTCTTCAGAGATACCCGTTATAAGCTTGCACGAGCTTCCCAAATATTGTTCTACTAAGCTTCCTGTTTTAGCCCGGATAAGTTTCCCGTTTATGTGCTTTATAAGCACTCCTAAATATGAGTTGACGGATTTACCATATTGTACACCTTAAGTGTATTGCCCATGTATTCATCGAGTTTTCAAATGATTCAACAAGTAACGTCCTGGTAAAGGATATTATAAATCTAAAATGAAATACCATGAGAATATTTGACATGCAAAAGTGTGGTATACATATGTTCCTTGGAGATTCGAAATGATAAATACATGCATGTAGAAATGGACATTGATGAGCTCATCCACATTTCTTAGTATTTATATGAACTATATAACTAACATGCTTGATGAGGATTTATTTGTGATTAGGTTATTGATTTCTTTGATTTGGATGTACTATGAGTGCTTGTTTTAAATGAACATAATTGGTAAGTTAATTTCCTGTTATACGAACTTACTAAGCATTTGAAATGCTTACTCGATTTTCTTTCCTCTGCTTTATAGTGCTCGAAAGCTCGTAATGGTTGGAAATCTGTTTTACAAAAGGTAAGTTTGAATATATAAATACATGTGATGATATATTATGCATAATGTTAATGTTGGCTTGGTTTTAATGTCTTAAATTGGTTGGTATATTTATGCAAGTATTGATGTAGGTTGAATACAATTTGGGTTAGAAAAGTGGCCATGGGAATGGCCAAGTTTCATCCACACGGGAAGACACACGGGCGTGTGTCTCAGCTGTGTGTGACACATGACCATGTGCATGGGCGTGTGGTTTGGCCGTGTGTCCCTTGCATCTTAAAAATTGAGAAACAGAATGCTTAGAATTGATCACATAGACGTTTGTCTTGGCCGTGTAGAACCTGCACTTAATTTTTGCAAAATTAAATTGTCTACACAGCCTAGCACACGTGCGTGTGGCTAGCCGTGTGACCCAAGTTAGAGAGTTGAACGGGTAAGGACACGACCATGTGCCTCACATTGATTGCCCACATGGCCTGGCCACATGGGCGTGTGCCCCCTATACCTAAGAAAAAAAATTACAATTTTGCGAAAAATTCTTTGAGTTTCCAGTTTTGTCTGGACCTGATTCTAACATGTATATACAAGGGACAATGTGATTGATTTTGGATATGAATAGTAAATGATACAATTTAATTATAATTAATCTATGGATTCCAGTAATGTGGGTTAGGGGTGTTACAATTATTGGTATCACAGCTACGATTTAGCCGATTCTCAAACTATCTTGGCAAGTACGAGTTTAGCTATACATGCAATTATATAAAATGTGATAGTGTGATAACTCCTGACCATTTTGAACATAGTAATGTCGTCTAACCGAGCTAGAGCTGAATCTGAGGATGTAACAACCCAAACCCGGCCCGAACACTATGGCCGAATCTAGTCTGTTACAAGGAAAAATATTTTTGGAAACACTTTTGGAAAAATCGATTTTTAGTTGTCAAAAACCCTTTTCAATTGATTGTTTAATTAAAACCATACTTTGGTTTAATGTGAAATTTTATTAAGTCGAGTTATTTTAAAATTTCAAGTGTGCCCGATGGCACGTTAAAAATAATTTCGTTTTAACTTGGTAAACATGTGATTTGAATATTAATAACAAAGTTTAGAACAAGTATCCAACGTATAGAACAAAATATCAGGAGGCCTTATTACATTCACATAAAATAAAAACCCGGAAATAAAAATATCATGACTAAAATTAAAGTTCATTTAAATTAAATCCACTGCATGGCCACCTCGAGTCCACCCGGCTCCACATCCGCGATCTACGTGTCACCTGAAAAATGTAAAGGAGAAGGTGAGTCACCAAGACTCAGTATGTAACCCTTCCCCCGTGTTTAAACAATTTCATACACAGCATATAATCAATCATCATGTACTAAGTCATGCACACAACCTAGCCATCCAAACACCTTGTCTACCCCGTGTGGTACCAAACCACTGGTGACATATAGTCACGATGTGTTACCAAAACACTGGTGTCCGTAGACACAAACCGATTGATGGGGCCAACCCATCGTGTGATGCCAAATCACTGGCGTCAATCCCTTAGTATAATCTGTGGAGCCAACCCACTGTGGTGCTAAGCCACTGGGACGAGACGCGATGAGGTACCAAACCTCTGGAGGTACCAAACCTCACGGTGACCGTAGTCACAGTGTGTTACCAAAACATTGGTGCTGTCTTGCACGAATATACTGCCCCCTCCACTCATCAATCCCACATCAAACATTTATATCACATAAATCATGCTACCATGTACTTAATCACATGTACAGGTTTTATCATCAGCCATATGCAACGTGTATTAAACATACCATGCTTCCCAAAAGCATCTTAAAATATTTCATAATCAACAAGGACTTACCTGGTTCCTTGCTTATACCATTCATGGTATTAGTCCCGAATCTACACAGATCCGGTTAGCACATACAATAGTTTAGCACATTTAATTAATTATAAGTGTGTATGTACACACCTGTCACCAACGAGGAGTCTAAATCCCGAAAAGAGAAGTCGGCCTCCCTAGATCTACTTGTTCCTATATTTGGCCAACACTTGGGTTAGTATTATGGCCTATTCGGCCAAACCAAATTATTAGAAGGGGTTCCTTATGAACTCGAAATCTTACCTTCCCTCGGTTGGATGCTAATCGCAACACCAAACTCCCGAATCTACTTCTGATTCCATGAATCGGCACTCAATAAGTTAGTAGCCTTCGGCTAAAACGAATATCAACTGACTAACTAAAGTAGATCTTACCGTTACTTACCAAAAATCGAATACTAGAGATCGAGTTGCGAATCGACTGCTTTACTCCCCTGAGTACCTAGCAGAAATCGGTTACTACTCGTTTAGAAGACTTAACCATTGCCGAAATCGGCACCTTTCCTTGTAAAAAGTCGACAGAAAAAGATAGAAAAGGGGAGATAGAAATTCGGCCATCACTTACCTTATCAACCGATTGATAACAAAGAATCTGAAGAGATCTATGTTCCTTCCAATATTCGGCCAAAGTACAATAGAATAAAGGAAGGGAATTTCGGCAAACTACTGGGTTGTATTCGGCCAATGGTGAGTTTAATAAGAGGAAAAGAAATCAGCACTTCCAAGGGAGTGTATTCAGCCAAGGGGAGAAAGAAAATAATGGGAAAGAAAGGTGCTAGGAATTTCGGCTATTTGCATAAATGGCTAAAAGAAAATTAAGAGGGTAGATGGGTGCTTATAAAGGAATTCGGCACTTAGACCCCCTATACTTGCCGTCCACTCCATTTGAGGAGTTCAAAATCCATTTAATCTCCTTAATTTGAAATAATTCAAATGAATTTGAATTAACAAATGCCTTCTTTTTCTCATGGAATTAATCAAATAAAAATCCCATAATATCTAATTAATAATCTAAATGATATCCTTAATATCTCCTATTATCCTTAGAATAAAAATCCTATTAAAATAAAAACTCATATTATCTACATAAATAATAAATAATAAAAAAAAGAGTTTAAAAAGAGGAAGTCTCTCCCCCTTGTGCCGTCCACTTTAAAGAGCAAAAAGAAGGATTGTTGTGACTCGAACTAAGGTTCTCCCTTGCTCCTTGGTGGCGTCACATGTAGTCCTCTAAGTGGCCTCACTTTTGCCACTTTACCAAGGGCTTTTTAGTGTCCAAATTCCTTCATTTATTCTTATAACACCCTTCTGCTAAGGCTCCCTGCCTTTAAAGTTCAAGATGAAATTTTCTACTAAACTGAGCCTACTCAAGCCCCTTAATTAGCCTTTATTATTCCATAAATAATATCACAGTGGTTCAAACATAAGAAAAATAATTTAATTCCAAATAGCCCCATTTTTGGGATGTTACAGTTCTACCCCCCTTAAAATAAATTTCATCCTCGAAATTAACTAGTTAAAACAGATAGGGGTATTGCTGCCGTATCACATCCTCAGATTCCCACGTAGCTTCTTCCACACCATGGTTCCGCCAAAGCACTTTTACTAAGGGCACTGACTTTCTACGTAGAACCTTCACATCTCGATCTAAGATCTGAACCGGTTCTTCTTCAAGAGATAAATCCGAGTTCACCTCAATCTCTGCTACTGGCACAACGTGCGAAGGATCTGACCGATACCGTCTCAGCATCGATACATGAAATACGTCATGGATCTGATTCAGTTCTGCCGGCAACTCTAGCTGATAAGCTACCGGTCCTACTCGTTTTACAACTGTATATGACCCGATGAACCTTGGGCTCAGCTTCCCCTTTCGGCCAAATCTCAACACCTTTTTCCAGGGTGACACCTTCAGAAAAACCTTGTCTCCCACAGCATACTCCATTTCCTTGCGTTTTAAATCAGCATAAAACTTCTGTCTATCCGATGCTTCCTTAAGACGAGACCGAATCACCTTGACTTTATCCTCAGTTTTCGCTACCAATTTTGGACCCAACACCTGTCGCTCACCCAACTCCGTCCAACACGCCGGAGTACGACACTTACGTTCATACAGGGCTTCGTACGGAGCCATCTGAATACTCGCTTGATAACTATTGTTATAAGCGAATTCCGCTAATGGTAGGTACTCCTCCCAACTACCACTAAAATCCAAGACACATCCTCTTAACATGTCTTCTAAGATCTCAGATCACCCTTTCCGATCGTCCGTCGATTTGTGGATGGAAAGTCAGATCTTGAAATCCAATCTTGTACCCAAAGCTTGATGCAACGTTTTCCAGAACCTTGACGTGAATCTGGGATCCCTATCCGAGATGATCGATACTGGCACACCATGCAATCTCACTATTCCTGACACATACAGCTTAGCTAGCTTCTGAAGAGAGAAATCCACCCTTACCGGTATAAAGTGAGCTGACTTGGTCAGACGGTCTACTATTACCCAAACTGCGTCCTTCTTGCTGGGCGTAAGGGGTAGCCCACTGATGAAATCCATAGTGATCCGCTCCCACTTCCATTGAGGGATCTTTACCGGTTGAAGTAGCCCTGATGGCAACTGGTGTTCAGCCTTAACCTGCTGACACGTCAGACACTTTCCCACAAACTCAGTTACCTCACGCTTCAACCCCAGCCACCAGAACTATTTCCGTGGATCTCCATACATCTTACTTCCTCCCGGATGCATAGCGTATGGGCTGCTATGTGCATCGTGGAGAATTTTTCGCCTTAATTTTGTATCCTTTGGCATACATGCTCGCCCTTGGAAACATAGCACTCCATCACTAGATAGACTGTACCCTTCCAAACCACCATCCTGAACTTGTTTCCTCTTAGCGTTCAAGCCTTCATCCACTAACTGCTTTTCCTTAATCTCCTCAATCCACGTTGGCTTAACTTGGAGTTCCGCCAGAAGACTCCCATCATCATATAGACTCAACCGAGCGAACATTGCTCTTAAGTCCGTCACAACCTTCCGGCTCAACGCGTCAGCTACCACGTTAGCCTTACCCGGATGGTACTCGATTGAACAATCGTAGTCCTTTAATAGTTCAATCCACCGACGTTGTCTCAGGTTTAGATCCTTCTGGGTTAGAAGATACCTCAAACTCTTATGATCCGTGTAGACTATTGACTTTTCCCCGTACAGATAGTGTCTCCATATCTTTAGGGCGAAGACAACTGCTGCTAACTCCAAATCGTGTGTTGGGTAGTTAACCTTATGCGGTCTTAACTGACGAGATGCATAGGCTACTACCTTCCCTTCAGATCAAAGACACATCCCAAACCAAGTATGGGATGCATCACAGTAGACGGTAAACAACTTTCCTGCTTCGGGCTGTACCAAAACCGGAGCTTCCGTCAGAATTTTCCTTAGCTTATCAAAGCTTTCTTGCTGCCTCTCCGTCCTTACAAATGAAACACCTTTCCTTAGTAACTTAGTTAACGGCGCTGCGATTAAAGAGAATCCTTCCACGAATCTCCGATAGTACCCTACTAGACCCAGAAAACTCCGTATTTCAGCCACCGACCTAGGCGGTTTCCAATCCAACACCGCTTCAATCTTGCGAGGGTCTACTCTAATTCCCTCAGCCGACACCACGTGTCCTAAGAATGCCACTTCCCTAAGGAAAAATTCGCACTTACTGAATTTGGCATATAATTGCTTCTCCCTCAACACTTGTAGAACTATACGCAAATGCATATCATGCTCCTCCTCTGTCTTAGAATAAACCAATATGTCGTCTATGAACACCACAACAAATTGGTCTAAGTACTGCTGAAACACCCTATTCATCAAGTCCATGAATGCTGCCGGCGCATTGGTCAACCCAAATGGCATTACGAGGAACTCGTAGTGCCCATACCGAGTTCGGAATGCCGTCTTGTGAACATCAACATCCTTCACCTTAAGTTGATGATAGCCCGACCTAAGGCCTATCTTCGAAAATACCGAGGCATCCTTCAGTTGATCGAACAAGTCGTCAATCTTAGGCAACGGATACTTGTTCTTGATCGTTAACTTGTTAATCTGGCGGTAATCGATACACATTCGCATGGACCCGTCCTTCTTCTTGACAAGCAGCACAGGTGCTCCCCACAGAGATATGCTGGGTCGGATAAACCCTTTATCCAAGAGCTCTTGAATTTGAGCCTTCAGCTCCACCAATTCCTTTGGTGCCATTCGGTATGGTGCTATAGACACAGGTGCCGTTCTGGGTAGCAAGTCTATACCGAATTCAACTTTCCGATCTGGAGGCAGACCCGGAAGCTCTTCTGGGAACACATCAGTGAATTCCCCAACCGTTCTGACCTTTCCAACTACTGACTCCTTAGCTTCCAAAGCACAGATTCGAACCAAATACGCCTCACAACCCTTCTTGACCATCTTTTCAGCCTTCAAGGCAGACACTACATTGGATAAGTAATTCCTTCTATCACCTATCATAACCACTTCATCACCTTCAGCCGTCTTAAGAACCATGCGCTTAGCTGCGCAATCCAAATTCGCCTGATACTTAACCAACTAGTCCATTCCAAGGATCAAATCGAACTCCCAAACGGTAGTTCCATCGGATCACCACAAATACTACCCTTGGAGTTCTAGGGTACGTCTCTATAAAGTTTATCTACGACTACTGGAATGACCTAAGGGGCTTAGTATGCGGTCATCTTTCTAGAAGTAGTCTCGAGTCAGGTCCATAGTTCCTACCACACTACTAGCAATGCACGAGTGCGTCGAACCCACATCAATTAATGCAACATAAGGAAGACCAAAGATTAGAAACGTACCAGTTATGACATCCGATGCGTCACCCTCTTCGCGACGCCTCGCTGCGTAGACTAAGCGGGCCGCCTAGCCTCCGTGTTGCCCGAATTTACGCCACGAGTTCCACGACCTCGGTTAGGGACCGTTGTTTCTCTGCCATTACCACGACCCTCCGTGGTGGTCCAACATTTACTCGCCCGAGCACGATTCTCCGTCCCTCAGGTGATTCTTAGCTAGTTTCGAGGACAATCTCGACCCGATGCTCCAAAGACCCACACTCAAAACATCCTCTATCGCCGGTCCAACAACCTCCCAATGGGTCTTTCCACAGTGATTACCGAGTCGGCCTCGATTAGTAGTCATGGACTTTGCCACTGATTTGGCCCACTTGGCCTAGCCTTTTCTCAGGCACCCCACCGGATCCGGTGACCCAAATCCTCTCTTCTGATTATTCCTACTATAACTTTGCCTCATAGCCTCCTTGATCCCTTCGGCTACTTTAGCCTTTTCCACTAACGATGAAAACTCACGAACCTGCTGCGGGGCAATCAGTAATCTCAAATCATCTCGGAGTCCATCCTCAAAGCGGACACAACGCTCATGTTCAGTAGCCACAATGCCTCTAGCATACCTACTCAGCCTTAAAAACTCCGCCTCATATTCCGCTACTGACTTAGTTCCTTGCACTAGCCCTAGAAAGGCTTTCCTCACGAGCATCCGTAGCTGGTGCCCACATACTTCTTCCGATAGGTGGTTTTGAAATGATCCCAAGTCGGATCATCTGCGCCGTGGCTCCATCTCGGACCGTCACCACCACTGTACGCTTCATCCTTTAGGCGACATCGCGCCTTTCGCCTTTTCCTCCTCCGTCAGTCAAGATCATCCATGATCCTTTCGGTTGACTCTAGCCGATGGTCCGCGCGACTGGGTGCCACTCGACACACCCGGAATACCTCCGCCGTTAGATCGAGTCGCCGGGAACAGATTTCCGAGCTCCCAAATTTCCACCACTCCAGCCACCATTTCCAAAACTCGCAAAGCGACTTGCGATCTGACCTCACCATGCGATCCGATCCTCGCCTCACTCTAAAAGTAGGAGGTGGTGGTGGCGGTGGTACTTGCTCGTAACCTGACCTTGACTGACGACGGGTTCGGAGACATCGTCATCCTACCCCTACGCGCGTCCACGGCGCCCACGTCCTTTAGAACTCATTCTATCTACCGCTTTTAACTCGATTAAGAAAATTTTTATGCGTTAGCATTTGTTCCACTTTATTACTCATGAAGAAATTTTATGCAGAAAGTTTAGTTAGGGATTCTTTCGAGCAAACAAGTTTTCAGTCTTCTATCCTAGTTCACACAAAGAAGTACATGCATCCATTCCCTAACACTTTCCATACCTATTCGCTTCTTGGACATTTCGCCATTTCTAACCTGGGGGTATTTTCGTCATTTTCCTCTGTGGGTATTTTCGTAATAAGAGAAATTTTAAAACTTTAGTAAAGTAGGTCATTTTGAAATTCCCAAAACTAGAGGGTTTTTCTGAAAAATTTGTGAAATTTAGAGATATGGCATCGTTTTGAAACCAGGGGTATTTTGGTAATTTTGTCATTCAAGGGCAATTTCGTAATTTTAATAGGTCGAGGATATTTTTAATGAGCTTGCAAAACTCGGGGTTTCTTTTTGAAAATGTTCCTTTTCAAATAGTGATGTTTGTAAAAATTTTCAAAACAGTGGTCATTTGGTAATTTTGCAACCTGAGGGCGTTTTCGTAACTTTCCAAAACCAAAATATTTTGTTGATGATTTTCAAAGCTAAGTTGTTGAATATTTGTAAAACAGTTGAAATTTTTGAGCAAAACCATTGACCTGATATTTTATGGACCGAGGGCATTTTAGAAATTCTACCACTAAGGGCATTTTTGTAATTTTTCACAAATCAAGTTTTTCGAGGAAAACGTTGTAAAAATGACGTTCTTGGATTTGAAAGAGTTATTACAAAAGTTTTGAAAACATTCGGGTTGTTGTTGTTTCATTCTTTTTCGAAAACATGGCTAATTCCCTTTTTTCGGGTTTTACTCATTATGTTTAGCCTATGACCGAGCCTTCTTGGTCAGGGTGAACCAAAGCTACGCACCAGGCAGGATTCGAGTGAAGAGGAGGTGGGTCACGCGGACCGCTTAAATACCAAGCTCTCACCGAACCTTTCTAGACATGCGCACCGAGGTTACCACACCACTGAGCCCTCTGAGTTAGGGTGAGAACTGGCTACGCACTGTAGGATACTGCGAAGAGGAGGTGAGTCACACACTGATCGCTTAAATACCAGGCTCTTAGGATCCACTCCTAGACATGCGTACAGGGGTTACCACACCCTAGCTCAGTGACTAAGTCATAGGTTGGTTTAGTTCTTTAAATCTTATGTTTGGTTTGTGTGTTTGAGTACTCTAATCCTAGGGTTCAAGTTCCTATAAATCTATCTACGTTCCATGCTTCCTACCCTTCTACAGAATATAATTCACAAAGAGGTTTCGATGTACTTACAGGCGGATCGGTCTCGAGACTCGGGCCATCTTTGTTCAAAAAATCAAAAATTGTTCCATAAGGCCTACCAAAACATTTTTGCGCCTGGGCCCCACAGTAGAGCTTTGAACTGGCTCGATATACCAATTTTGTAACAACCCAAACCCGGCCCGAACACTATGGCCGAATCTAGTCTGTTACAAGGAAAAATATTTTTGGAAACACTTTTGGAAAAATCGATTTTTAGTTGTCAAAAACCCTTTTCAATTGATTGTTTAATTAAAACCATACTTTGGTTTAATGTGAAAATTTATTAAGTCGAGTTATTTTAAAATTTCAAGTGTGCCCGATGGCACGTTAAAAATAATTTCGTTTTAACTTGGTAAACATGTGATTTGAATATTAATAACAAAGTTTAGAACAAGTATCCAACGTATAGAACAAAATATCAGGAGGCCTTATTACATTCACATAAAATAAAAACCCAAAAATAAAAATATCATGACTAAAATTAAAGTTCATTTAAATTAAATCCACTGCATGGCCACCTCAAGTCCACCCGGCTCCACATCCGCGATCTACGTGTCACCTGAAAAATGTAAAGGAGAAGGTGAGTCACCAAGACTCAGTATGTAACCCTTCCCCCGTGTTTAAACAATTTCATACACAGCATATAATCAATCATCATGTACTAAGTCATGCACCTAACCTAGCCATCCAAACACCTTGTCTACCCTGTGTGGTACCAAACCACTGGTGGTGCCAAACCACTGGTGACATATAGTCACGATGTGTTACCAAAACACTGGTTTCCGTAGACACAAACCGATTGATGGGGCCAACCCATCGTGTGATGCCAAATCACTTTGGCGTCAATCCCTTAGTATAACTGTGGGGCCAACCCATCGTGGTGCTAAGCCACCGACGAGACGCGATGAGGTACCAAACCTCTGGAGGTACCAAACCTCTGGTGACCGTAGTCACAGTGTGTTACCAAAACACTGGTGCCCGTCGGCACGAATATACTGCCCCTCCACTCATCAATCCCACATCAAACATTTATATCACATAAATCACGCTACCATGTACTTAATCACATGTACAGGTTTTATCATCACCATATGCAACGTGTATTAAACATACCATGCTTCCCAAAAGCATCTTAAAATATTTCATAATCAACAAGGACTTACCTGGTTCCTTGCTTATACCATTCATGGTATTAGTCCCGAATCTACACAGATCCAGTTAGCACACGCAACAGTTTAGCATATTTAATTAATTATAAGTGTGTATGTACACACCTGTCACCAACGAGGAGTCTAAATCCCGAAAAGAGAAGTCGGCCTCCCTAGATCTACTTGTTCCTATATTCGGCCAACACCTAGGTTAGTATTATGGCCTATTCGGCCAAACCAAATTATTAGAAGGGGTTCCTTATGAACTCGAAATCTTACCTTCCCTCGGTTGGATGCTAATCGCAACACCAAACTCCCGAATCTGCTTCTGATTCCATGAATTGGCACTCAATAAGTTAGTAGCCTTCGGCTAAAACGAATATCAACTGACTAACTAAAGTAGATCTTACCGTTACTTACCAAAAATCGAATACTAGAGATCGGGTTGCGAGTCGACTGCTTTACTCCCCTGAGTACCTAGCAGAAATCGGTTACTACTCGTTTAGAAGACTTAACCATTGCTGAAATCGGCACCTTTCCTTGTAAAAAGTCGACAGAAAAAGAAAGAAAAGGGGAGATAGAAATTCGGCCATCACTTACCTTATCAACCGATTGATAACAAAGAATCTGAAGAGATCTATGTTCCTTCCAATATTCGGCCAAAGTACAATAGAATAAAGGAAGGGAATTTCGGCAAACTACTGGGTTGTATTCAGCCAATGGTGAGTTTAATAAGAGGAAAAGAAATCAGCACTTCCAAGGGAGTGTATTCGGCCAAGGGGAGAAAGAAAATAATAGGAAAGAAAGGTTCTAGGAATTTCGGCTATTTGCATAAATGGCTAAAAGAAAATTAAGAGGGTAGATGGGTGCTTATAAAGGAATTTGGCACTTAGACCCCATGTACTTGCCGTCCACTCCATTTGAGGAGTTCAAAATCCATTTAATCTCCTTAATTTGAAATAATTCAAATGAATTTGAATTAACAAATGCCTTCTTTTTCTCATGGAATTAATCAAATAAAAATCCCATAATATCTAATTAATAATCTAAATGATATCCTTAATATCTCCTATTATGCTTAGAATAAAAATCCTATTAAAATAAAAACTCATTATCTACATAAATAATAAATAATAAAAAAAAGAGTTTAAAAAGAGGAAGTCTCTCCCCCTTGTGCCGTCCACTTTAAAGAGCAAAAAGAAGGATTGTTGTGACTCGAACCAAGGTTCTCCCTTGCTCCTTGGTGGCGTCACATGTAGTCCTCTAAGTGGCCTCACTTTTGCCACTTTACCAAGGGCTTTTTAGTGTCCAAATTCCTTCATTTATTCTTATAACACCCTTCTGCTAAGGCTCCCTGCCTTTAAAGTTCAAGATGAAATTTTCTACTAAACCGAGCCTACTCAAGCCCCTTAATTAGCCTTTATTATTCCATAAATAATATCACAGTGGTTCAAACATAAGAAAAATAATTTAATTCCAAATAGCCCCATTTTTGGGATGTTACAGAGGAAGCTGAGAGCAATGCTCAAGCTTCAGTTCAAAGAGCTGCATCTAGTAGTAGTACAAGGCCCGTATCTGAGGGCCGTGGTGAGGAGAGAAAAGAAGCCTTCTTTCAAATGATGAATGAATGGTTCGCTAAATATTTGAGAACAAATCCCGTTGTACAATAAACTCCCTCTCCTGTCCCTCAACATGTTCCTAACACGCCACCAGGTACAGAACCTGTTAGAACTGGTAAGCCTTCAGTAGATAAAATTCAGATATATGGGGCAAAAGAATTTAGGGTTGCTACTAAAGACGATCTAAAAAAGGCTGAATTTTGGCTAGAAAATACCATCAGGGTTTTGGATGAATTGTCTTGCACACTTGAAGAATGTTTGAAATATGTTGTATCTCTACTAAAAGACTCAGCTTACCAATGGTGGAATACCATGATTTCTGTTGTACCGAGGGAATTTGTTACATGGGAATTTTTCCAAATAGAATTCAAAAAGAAGTATATTAGTTAGAGATTCATTGACCAAAAAAAGAAGGAATTTTTAAAGCATAAATAGGGGAATATGACAATATACGAGTATGAACGAGAATTTGTTAGATTAAGCAAATACGCCAGAGAGTGTATCCCAACAGAACTTGCCATCTGTAAATAGTTTGAGGAGAGATTAAATGAAGACATTAAGTTGTTAGTTGGGATTTTAGATTTAAAAGAATTCGTTGTTCTGGCTAACCGAGCACATAAAGCTGAAGAATTAAATAAAGAAATGAAGCAGGCAGAGATGGAAGCCTAAATTCATGTAAAAGATTTATGAGCAAGTCAAAATCAACGACTTTAAAGAAATCAAAGAAATATCATAATCGTTCTACCACATTTGTGGGATATTCTGGGAGAGACCAAGGCTCTCAACGTTCTAAACTCGAGATCTTCGGTCCCATCAATAGCAAGTGTAGGAAGTGTAGGTAACCCCAAACCTAAATGCAAATATTGTAACAAATCGCATTATGCAGAATGCCATATGAAAAGTGGGACATGTTTTAGATGTGGTTCTCTTGATCATTTTCTCAGACACTACCTGGAAAAGCTTGAAAAGATATTGTTCAGACTTCTAGGCTGAGTAACCCCGCCTCGAGAGGCAATGTAACATCCCAAAATTGGGCCTAGTAGGATTGGGCCCAATGGGCCTTGAGCATGGTAGCGTTTAAAATTTTTGAGAACAAGAGATCGGCTTAAATTCAAGTTAGACCTATTAGATAAGTGATTTTGGAAGGTTAGAGGGCTTCTATGAAGTCCCGGGATCAAACTTTGGCTTTAAGGAAATTTTGGTTTTAGGCGGAAAAAACCCTGGAAGTTAGTAGGTAGGCTTTAAGAATAAAATATGGAGAAAAATAACACAAAAGGACTGTGTGGTGTAGTGGCAAAGTGACGCCACATAAGAGACAAGGGGGTGACGCCACAAGGAAGGAAGGAGGTCCAAGGTTCAAGTCTTGGCTCTTGCATTTTGGTTTTATTTTTAAATGGACTCTAGAATTTGGCCATAGGGTTACATTTAGTTGCGCATGGTTTTAAACACAAGAGGAGCTTGTGGCCAAGTGGCTAGCGGCGTGGATTATGTTGCAAGGGAGCCTGGGTTCGAATCTCATGACAAGCAAAGGAGTATTTATTTTTGCGAATTGGACGGCATGAGTTTGAGTTGGATTTAAAATCTACTGACGAAGGGATCCCACATCGAAAAGATACAAAGAAGGAAAGTGTGAAGCTAGCTATATATATAGCATTCTAGGAGGAGGATGAATATACCTTGAAGGGCGTTTGGGCACAGGAGTGGTCGGAGCGTGGATTAGCACCAGATTCCTATCAAGTGTGTAACTATCTCTACTCTAGCTGTAGAGCGGCAAATGCCGAAGTGCCGGTCACGGCAATAGTAGCCACAGAAGGATGCGAGCGCACGTGTGGGGTTTCGACGCGATAGTTGAGGCCATCAGTAGTATTCTTATGGGTTGGGGCTGCTTGGGCCGCGATGGTCTGAAGTGGGCCCAATGGGCCCGTGGGCCTAATTTAAGAAAATCTATGATGGTGTAGTATATAGTGAACTAGACTAGGTGGAACTTATATACATGCTAGATTTGTGTTAGGTGGGCCACACGAGCATGTGGGCCCAAATGGGCCGAAATCGAGTTTTAGGCCTAATAGTCCGGTAAAGACCAGAAATGGTAACCGAGTCGCTCGAGGCGACATTTGAGCCTTCGGGAAAGGCCATTGTAGGTGCAAAATTATTGATATACCCTTGGAAGGGTAAAATACCAAAATTACCACTGAAAGGTAAATTACGAAAATGCCCTTGGTAGGTAAAATTACGGTTATACCCTTAGAGGTTGATTAGCATGATTATGTTATTTTATGTCTATCTGATTATGATGGTAATTCATGTTATACTTATATTTGATATATGTTTAGCATACATGACATACTGCATACACGAATTATTATGTCATATTGCATGGGTATGATGAGAGGAGGGGGAAGATATGAATTTCAGACTGTCACCAGTGGTTTGGTACCACACAGTGGGTTAGCCCCGCTTATTATGATATTGTGACTAAGTCTCAGTGGTTTCACACCACCAGTGGTTTGGTACCACATATATTTTTGTGACTCGTCCCAGTGGTCTGGAACCACAGTGGGTTGGCCCCACATAACGATATATGAGATTGTCATCAGTGGTTTGGTACCACAAAGTGGGTTGTCCCCACACATGATTATTCGCGACTTCGGTCACCAGTGGTTTGGTACCACATATGTTATTTGTGACTTCGATCACTAGTGGTTTGGGACCACCAGTGGTTTGGTACCACACGGGGTAGATTTGGGAGTTTCAGATGGATAGGTTTGGGTTGTATGGCATACATATTCGCTTATGAAACTGTGTAAGGGCTTAGTATCTTCGGGATGGGGATTTGCACACTGAGTCTCGATGACTCACCCCTTCCTTTACATTTTGCAGATGATCCTTAGATCGCGGATATGAAGCCGGGAAGGACTCGAGGTGGCCATGCACGATATTTCGGGTTAATGTTTTCAATTATTATTTCGGACTTAATTTACTTTAAATTAGGTTTTGGTTGTAATAAGGCCACTAAATTTTACGTTTGGGATTATTTATCTGTTTGAATTTTCACTAAATTTGGTTTAGTTATTAACGGCATGCCTAATAAACCTATAAAAATGAATGTTTTCCAAAACATTTACAATTTATCGGGATTTTTTTTCAAAACTTTACCATCGGGTAACGGCAAACATGTAGTAACGACAAATTAATTCAATTTTCCTTAGAACAAATTTTGGAATGATTTTAGCAATTTACTTAAAACAACACGGGTTTTCTTTAAATGAGAAGTTTCTTTTTAATTTAAAGACGACAACTTGTTTTCAAAAATGTTTTTCTTTCCTATGACATACCAGATTTGGTCGTAGCATTTTGGCCGGATTTGGGGTGTTACAATTTTGGTATCAGAGCCTAGGTTGAAAAACTCGGCTGTGGATTTGGGTTCAAAAATGTTTTTAAAGGATGGTTGCACCAATCCGCGCTGTAAGTTTCTGATACTTTTCTTTGTTATATGATGTATTTTGGGTAGCTATTCTGTGTGTTTGGTTTGGATGTGATGTTCAGATATAGAGTTGGTTGCATATGAAATAGTCGTCTGTTTTAATGGCTAGGTGTTTTGAGTACGTGTAGGAGTTCTAAATTCTAGTTAAAAATATATTAGTTTTATTAAGATCAGAGTGCGCAGCAAGCGCGTAGTGTGGTAGGTTAGGATGTGTGACTGTTAGTTAATTGGAAATTTCGAGGACGAAATTTCTTTAAGGAGGGTAGATTTGTAACATCTCGAAATTGGGCCTAGTAGGATTGGGCCTAATGGATCTTGAGCGTAGTAGCGTTTAAAATTTTTGAGAACAAGAGATCAGCTTAAATGCAAGTTGGACCTATTAGATAAGTGATTTTGGAAGGTTAGAGGGCTTCTATGAAGTCCCGGGATCAAACTTTGGCTTTAGGGAAATTTTGGTTTTAGGCGGAGAAAACCCTGGAAGTTAGTAGGTAGGCTTTAAGAATAAAATATGAAGAAAAATGACACAAAAGGAGTGTGTGGTGTAGTGGCAAAGTGACACCACATAAGAGACAAGGGGGTGACGCCACAAGAAAGGAAGGAGGTCCAAGGTTCAAGTCTTGGCTCTTGCATTTTGGTTTTATTTTTAAATGGACTCTAGAATTTGGCCATAGGGTTACATTTAGTTGCGCATGGTTTTAAACACAAGAGGAGCTTGTGCCCAAGTGGTTAGCGGCATGGATTATGTTGCAAGGGAGCCTGGATTCGAATCTCATGACAAGCAAAGGAGTATTTATTTTTACGAATTGGACGGCAAGAGTTTGAGTTGGATTTAAACTCTACTGACGAAGGGATCCCACATCGGAAAGATACAAAGAAGGAAGGTGTGAAGCTAGCTATATATATAGCATTCTAGGAGGAGGATGAATATACCTTGGAGGGCGTTTGGGCACGGTCGGAGCGCGGATTAGCACCAGTTTCCTATCAGGTGTGTAACTCTCTCTACCCTAGTTGTAGAGCGGCAAATGCTGAAGTGACGGTCTCGGCAATAGTAGCCACACGAGCTTGCGAGCGCACGTGTGGGGTTTCGATGCGATAGTTGAGGCCATTAGTAGTATTCTTGTGGGTTGGGGCTGCTTGGGCCGCGATGGGCTGAAGTGGGCCCAATGGGCCCGTGGGCCCAATTGAATAAAGTGTATGATGGTGTAGTATATAGTGAACTAGAGAAGGTGGAACTTATATACGTGGCTAGATTTGTGTTAGGTGGGCCACACGAGCGTGTGGGCCCGAATGGGTCAAAATCGGGTTTCAGGCCTAATAGTTCGGTAAAGACCAGAAATGGAAACTGAGTCACTCGGGCCATATTTAGGCCTTTGGGAAAGGCCATTGCAGGTGCAAAATTACTGATATTCCCTTGGAAGGATAAAATACCAAAATTACCCCTGAAAGGTAAATTACAAAAATGCCCTTGGTAGGTAAAATTATGGTTATACCCTTAGAGGTTGATTAGCGTGATTATGTTGTTTTATGTCTATCTGATTATGATGGTAATTCATGTTATACTTATATTTGATATCTGTTTAGCATACATGACATACTGCATACACGAATTATTATGTCATATTGCATGGGTATGATGAGAGGAGGGGGAAGATATGAATTTCAGACTGTCACCAGTGGTTTGGTACCACACAGTGGGTTGGCCCCGCTTATTATGATATTGTGACTAAGTCTCAGTGGTTTGGCACCACCAGTGGTTTGGTACCACATATATTTTTGTGACTCGTCCCAGTGGTTTGGAACCACAGTGGGTTGGCCCCACATAACGATATACGGGATTGTCATCAGTGGTTTGGTACCATAAAGTGGGCTGGCCCCACACATGATTATTCATGACTTCGGTCACCAGTGGTTTGGTACCACATATGTTATTTGTGACTTCGGTCACCAGTGGTTTGGGACCACCAGTGGTTTGGTACCACACGGGGTAAATTCGAAAGTTTTGGATGGATAGGTTTGGGTTGCATGGCATACATATTCGCTTTTGAAACTCTGTAAGGGCTTAGTATCTTCGGGATGGGATTTGCACACTGAGTCTCAGTGACTCACCCCTTCCTTTACATTTTGTAGATGATCCTTAGATAGCGGATATGGAGCCGAGACGGTCTCAAGGTGGCCATGCACGATATTTTGGGTTAATGTTTTCTATTATTATTTCGGACTTAATTTACTTTAAATTAGGTTTTTGGTTGTAATAAGGCTACTAAATTTTACATTTGGGATTATTTATCTGTTTGAATTTTCACTAAATTTGGTATAGTTATTAACGGCATGCCTAATAAACCTATAAAAATGAATGTTTTCCAAAACATTTACAAATTATCGGGATTTTTTTCAAAACTTTACCATTGCGTAACGGCAAACATGTAGTAACGACAAGTTAATTCAATTTTCCTTAGAATAAATTTTGGAATGATTTTAGCAATTTACTTAAAACAACACGAGTTTTCTTTAAATGAGAAGTTTCTTTTTAATTTAAAGACGACAACTTGTTTTCAAAAATGTTTTTCTTTCCTGTGACATACCAGATTCGGTCGTAGCATTTTGACCGGGTTTGGGGTGTTACAATTTTGGTATCAGAGCCTAGGTTGAAAAACTCGGCTGTAGGTTTAGGTTCAAAAATGTTTTCAAAGGGTGGTTTGGAAAATGGTTGAGAAAAATATATCTCTTTTCTGGAAGTATGGCACCCGAGTCTCCGGCACCAATCCGCGCTGTAAGTTTCTGATACTTTTCTTTATTATATGCTGTATTTCGGGTAGCTATTCTGTGTGTTTGGTTTGGATGTGATGTTCAGATATAGAGTTGGTTGCGTATGAAATATTCGTCTGTTTTAATCGCTAGGTGTTTTGAGTACGTGTAGGAGTTCTAAATTCTAGTTAAAAGTATATTAGTTTTATTAAGATCAGAGTGCGTAGCAAGCGCGTAGTGTGGTAGGTTAGGATGTGTGACTGTTAGTTAGATGGAAATTGGGCCTAGTAGGATTGGGCCCAATAGGCCTTGAGCGTAGTAGCTTTTAAAATTTTTAAGAATAAGAGATTGGCTTAAATGTAAGTTGGACATATTAGATAAGTGATTTTGGAAGGTTAGAGGGCTTCTATGAAGTCCCAGGATCAAACTTTGGCTTTAGGGAAATTTTGGTTTTAAGCGGAAAAAACCCTAGAAGTTTGTAGGTAGGCTTTAAGAATAAAATATGGAGAAAAATGACACAAAAGTAGTGTGTGGTGTAGTGGCAAAGTGACGCCACATAAGAGACAAGGGGGTGATGCTACAAGGAAGGAAGGAGGTCCAAGGTTCAAGTCTTGGCTTTTGCATTTTGGTTTTATTTTTAAATAGACTCTAGAATTTGGCCATAGGGTTACATTTAGTTGCGCATGGTTTTAAACACAAGAGTAGCTTGTGGCCAAGTGGTTAGCGGCATGGATTATGTTGCAAGGGAGCTGGGGTTAGAATCTCATGACAAGCAAAGGAGTATTTATTTTTGCGAATTGGACGGCAAGAGTTTGAGTTGGATTTAAACTCTACTGACGAAGGGATCCCACATCAGAAAAATACAAAGAAGGAAGGTGTGAAGCTAGCTATATATATAGCATTCTAGGAGGAGGATGAATACACCTTGGAGGGCGTTTGGGCAGAGGAGTGGTCGGAGCGCATATTAGCACCAGATTCCTATTAGGTGTGTAAATCTCTCTACTCTAGTTGTAGAGCGGCAAATGCAGAAGTGCCGGTCACGGCAATAGTAGCCACACGAGCATGCGAGCGCACGTGTGGGGTTTCGACGCAATAATTGAGGCCATCAGTAATATTCTTGTGGGTTGGGGCTGCTTGGGCCGCGATGGGCTGAAGTGGGCCCAATGGGCCCGTGGGCCCAATTGAATAAAGTGTATGATGGTGTAGTATATAGTGAACTAGACTAGGTGGAACTTATATACGTGGCTAGATTTGTGTTAGGTGGGCTACACGAGTGTGTGGGCCCGAATGGGCCGAAATCAGGTTTTAGGCCTAATAGTCTGGTAAAGAACAGAAATGGTAACCGAGTCGCTTGGGGCGACATTTGGGCCTTTGGGAAAGGCCATTGTAGGTGCAAAATTACTGAGATACCCTTGGAAGGGTAAAATACCAAAATTACCCCTGAAAGGTAAATTACGAAAATTCCCTTGGTAGGTAAAATTACGGTTATACCCTTAGAGGTTGATTAGCGTGATTATGTTTTTTATGTCTATCTAATTATGATGGTAATTCATGTTATACTTATATTTGATATATGTTTAGCATACATGACATACTGCATACACGAGTTATTATGTCATATTGCATGGGTATGATGAGAGGAGAGGGAAGATATGAATTTCAGACTGTCACCAGTGGTTTGGTACCACACAGTGGGTTGGCCCCGCTTATTATGATATTGTGACTAAGTCTCAGTGGTTTGGCACCACCAGTGGTTTGGTACCACATATATTTTTGTGACTCGTCCTAGTGGTCTGGAACAACAGTGGGTTGGCCCCACTTAACGATATACGGGATTGTCATCAGTGGTTTGGTACCACAAAGTGGGTTGGCCCCACACATGATTATTCGTGACTTCGGTCACCAGTGGTTTGGTACCACATATGTTATTTGTAACTTCGGTCACCAGTGGTTTGGTACCACACGGAGTAGATTCGGGAGTTTCAGATGGATAGGTTTGGGTTGCATGGCATACATATTCGCTTATGAAACTATTTAAGGGCTTAGTATCTTTGGGATGGGGATTTGCACACTGGTGACTCACCCTTCTTTTACATTTTACAGATGATCCTTAGATCGCGGATATGGAGCCGGGACGGACTCGAGGTGGCCATGCACGATATTTCGGGTTAATGTTTTCAATTATTGTTTCGGACTTAATTTACTTTAAATTAGGTTTTTGGTTGTAATAAGGCCACTAAATTTTACATTTGGGATTATTTATCTGTTTGAATTTTCACTAAATTTGGTTTAGTTATTAACGGCATGCCTAATAAACCTATAAAATGAATGTTTTCCAAAACATTTACAAATTATCGGGATTTTTTTCAAAACTTTACCATCGGGTAACGGGAAACATGTAGTAACGACAAGTTAATTCAATTTTCCTTAGAACAAATTTTGGAATGATTTTAGCAATTTACTTAAAACAACACGGGTTTTCTTTAAATGAGAAGTTTCTTTTTAATTTAAAGACGACAACTTGTTTTCAAAAACATTTTTCTTTCCTGTGACATACCAGATTCGGTCGTAGCGTTTTGACCAGGTTTGGGGTGTTACAGGCAAACCACCTCGTCATCCCGATAATATCAGTCAGAGCCGAGGTGTGACAAAAGAGTCAACAGTCAAATCTGAAGCACGAGCACTGACAATGACATAGGCTTTTCATGCAAGAGAGGATGCCTCTGCACCAAACATTATTATTTGTACTTTTTCTCTTCTTGATACAGATATTATTGCTTTGATTCATCCTGGTTCAATGCATTCACACATATGCACAAATTTAGTGTTTGTTAAAAATTTACCCGTTGAGTCCACTGAATTTGTGATTAAAGTTTCAAACCCCCTGGGCCAGTATGTGATGGTGGATAAAGTTTGTAAGAATTTCTTGTTAATGATAAAATGTTATTATTTTTCGGCGAATTTGGTGTTACTTCCATTTGATGAATTTGATGTGATTCTGGGTATGGACTAGCTAACTTAGCATGATGCAGTGGTAAATTGTAAACAGAACTATATTGTGTTAAAATGTCAGAATGGTGAATTGCTCCGAGTTGAATCTGATGTACTGAACGGGTTGTCTAATGTAATATCAGCTATATCAGCACAAAAATATATCAGAAAAGGGTATGATGCTTACCTTGCTTATGTGTTGGACACTAAAGTATCTGAGTCAATGATTAAGTCAGTGTCAGTTATTTGTGAATTTCCTGATGTGTTCCCGGAAGAATTACCCGGATTACCTCCAGTCAGAGAGGTGGAATTTTCTAAAGATCTTGTTCTAGGGACAACTACAATATCTATAGCACCTTATAGAATGGCCCCAATGGAATTAAAAGAGTTGAAAGCACAGTTGCAAGAATTGACTGACAGAGGATTTGCTCGACCCATTTTTTCACCTTGGGGTGCATCGGTTCCGTTTGTAAAGAAAAATGATGGATCATTGAGACTATGTATTGATCACAGACAACTTAACAAAGTCACAATTAAGAACAAGCATCCACTACCCCATATTGATGACTTGTTTGATCAGCTGAAAGGTGCTACTGTATTTTCAAAGATTGATCTTCGTTCTAGATATTATTAGTTATGAGTAAAAGACTCAGATGTATCGAAGACAACTTTCAGAACTAGGTATGGACATTATGAGTTTCTTGTGATGCCGTTTGGCTTGAAAAATGCACCTGCATTATTTATGGATCTGATGAATAGAATGTTTAGACCATACTTGGACAGATTTGTGGTAGTATTTATTGATGACATTCTGGTATATTCTTGGGATGAAAATGAACATGCTGAACATTTGAGAAAGATGTTGCAAACTCTGCGTGAGAAACAACTATATGCCAAATTCAGTAAATGTGAGTTCTGGCTTCGGGAAGTTGGTTTCCTTGGACATATAGTATCTGCAAAAGGTATCAGGGTGGATCCGAATAAAATTTTAGCTTTGTTAATTGGAAGCCACCGAAAAATGTGTCTGAAGACTGAATTTTTCTGGGATTAGCTGGTTATTATTAGATATTTGTACAAGGGTTTTCTATGATAGCTTCTCTGATGACTCGTTTATTGCAAAAAAAAATGTGAAATTCGAATGGACTGATAAATGTCAATAGAGTTTTGATAGATTGAAAGCCTTCTTGACTGACGCACCCATGTTAGTTCAGCCTGAATCGGGTAAGGAATTTGTAATTTATAGTGATACATCATTAAATGGTTTTGGCTGTGTTTTGATGCAAGAAGGAAAAGTAATAGCCTATGCTTCTAGGTAGTTAAAACCATATGGAAAGAATTAACTGATACATGATTTAGAATTGGCAGCCATTGTATTTGCTTTGAAAATTTGGTGACACTATTTGTTTGGTGAAAAATGTGATATATTTACTGATCATAAAAGTTTAAAATATTTGATGTCACAAAAGGATTTGAATCCGAGGCAACGCAGGTGGCTTGAACTGTTAAAATATTATGATTTTGTTATTGATTATCTTCTAGGAAAAGCCAATATGGTTGCAGATGCTTTGAGTAGAAAGTCTCTGTTTACTTTGAGAGCAATGAATACCCGATTGTCATTAACTGGTGATGGTTCAATCATAGCTGAGTTAAAAGCTAGACCGATGTTTCTGTAGCAGATTTGTGAAGCTCAGAAAAATGATGATGAATTACGAGCTAAGCAGGTACAGTGTGAGTTGAATTCTGATTCAGAACTTCAGATAGGGTCCAATGGTTCTCTGTTATTTAGAGGCAAAACATATGTTCAGAAGAATTCAGAACTAGTAAAGAAGATTTTAAACAAAACTCATGATGGTACTATGTCTGTTCATCCAGGAAGTAACAAAATGTACTATGTCTGGTGGCCAGGAATGGAATGGGATATTTCTAAATTTGTATCTAAATGTTTGATATGTCAGCAGATTAAAGCCAAACATCAGGTACCTTCAGGACTATTACAGTGAGTGACAATATCAAAATGGAAATGGGAAAGAGTTACTATGTACTTTGTATCGGGATTACCCCTATCTCCGAAAAAGAAAGATGTCATCTGGGTAATTGTTGATCGTCTAACAAAGTCTGCACACTTTATTCCTGTACATATGAATTTCTCCCTAGATAGATTAGCAGAGTTATATGTTTTTGAGATTGTTAGACTACATAGAGTACTGGTCTCCATTATTTCAGACAGAGATCCTTGATTTACATCTCAATTCTAGAATAAGTTGCAAGACGCTCTGGGTACACAGTTACATTTTAGTACCGCATTTCATCCTAAGACTGATGGTCAATCAGAATGTGTGATACAAATTCTAGAAGATATGCTTCGGTGTTGTGTGCTAGAATTCGAAGGTAATTGGGAAAAATATTTACCTTTAATTGATTTTGCATACAATAATAGCTACCAGTCAAGTATTAAAATGGCACCGTACGAGGCTCTATATGGTCGTAAATGTAGAACTCCATTGTACTGGACGAAACTCATTGAGAAAAAAAGATACATGGAGTTGATTTAATCTGTGAGACTGAAAAAAAGGTGAAAGTGATTCGAGGTAGTTTAAAAGTAGCCTCTGATCGTCAAAAGTCTTATGTTGTTCTTAAATGAAAGTATTCTTGAAAGTATCGCCTTTGAAGAAATTTCTTCGGTTTGGTTGTAAAGGAAAACTGAGTCTACGATTTATTAGACCATATGAGATTATTGAAAGAATCAGACTGTTGCATACAGATTGGAATTACCACCGGAGCTTGATAAAAGTCACAATGTTTTACACATGTCTATGCTACGACGGTATCGATCAGATCCTTCACATGCTATTTCTCCAACAGAAGTTGAAATTCAGCCTGACATGACTTATAGTGAGGAACCGATCAAAATTCTAGCACGTGAGATGAAAAAGTTGTAACAATGAGAAAGCAATACCTGAACCTCTTTACTGGTAAGATTTTGGAAGACGAAAATTCTTTAAAGGGGAGAGTTGTAACAGTGAAATTGGAATAGTGATTTTGGGACCACAAATCCAAGTTAGAAAGAAAAATTATTTTAATATTATTGCATGGTTTGCATTATGATAGGAATGTTATATGAAAATTTTGATAAGAAAATTTTAACGATTACATGTTTAATTATGGAAAGGACAAATGTAAGTATCAAATAGCTATGAAATTCAAAACTTGAGGTTCTTATATGGTAATTAGACCATTAAGAGAAGTCAGTAGATATTTATAATTATCCATCCATGGAAAATTATAAAACGAAAAAGACAAAATTGGAATTTGAAATTAAAAAAAAAAAAGAGAGATGATAATAGCCTAATATCAGCTTATTTCATCATCTTCCTCAAATTACCTTTATGAAAACCCTAGCTAAGATAAATAACTTCAAGCAAGCTTAATTGGGTAAGTAATCATGTCCTGTTTTTAGTAATTTTGACATTTCTGAGATAGTAACAACCTAATCCATCTATTTTGGGGATCAATTTTCAAAGTTATCAAGGTATAAAATTTTTCCATAGATGTATATGCTGAAATTTTGAAATTTATGGTAGAAATTGAAATGTTGTTGATAGATAAACAACTTTTGTAAAGTGAATTTTCATGAAATTGTGATTTAGGGACTAAATTGAAAAGATGTAAAATTCATGGAAAATTTCTAATTTTTGTGAAATAAATGGGCTGCAAATGTTATATGTAAAAATCAATTAGGCTTGGAATAAGTATTAAATTGTATGAATTTCATTTTTTGAGACTGGGGATGAAATCGTCATATATTGAAAGTATAAGGGTAAAATGGTAATTTTCCCTAGGATGTGGATTGAATTAAATTGAGTATGAAATGGACAAAATTGATGTTAAATTCATTTATATAGATCCGAAAAGACCTAGTACTGAATTGGATTGAGGAAAATAAAAAGTGTCGAATTAGTAAATTCTCGAAACGAACAAGTATTGAGGTAAGTTCATATAACTAAATTGTGTATATTTACATGTGTGAGTGAAATTCTGTATATGTGAATATTGAATTATGAATTTGGTATGTTTAGGAAATAAATTCATAATTTCGGTAATGCCTGGTAATTATTAAATCCCATTTGAATACATGAAATTCGATTGGATACTGGGCCCCTGTATTAGTTGTGGTCTTGCATATGTTGTAAACACCCCATAGCTCGAAAGTGTGTCCTGTTATTAGCTCCCATGAGCTTCCCGATCTATGGTTCTTTCGAGCTTCCCATTATAGCTCTTCGGAGCGTCCCGATAGGTTGTGATCCTACATGTGTTGTGGACACACCTTAGCTCTTATGGGCTTCTCGATTACGGCCCTTCGTAAGCTTCCTGTTAATTGTCTCTATGTGAGCTTCCCGATATGGCTCACTTGAACTTCCTGATATATGGTTGTTCGGAGCCCTCTGATTATTGCCTCTTCGAAGCTACCCGTCATAGGCCCACACGAGCTTTCTGAATATTGCTCTACTGAGCTTTCTATTTTAGCCCGGATAAGCTTCCCATTCATGTGCTTTATAAGCACTCCTGAATATGAGTTGATGCATTTACTGTATTGTACACCTTGAGTGTATTGCCCATGTATCCATCGAGTTTTCAAATGATTTAACAGGTAATGTCTTGGTAAAGGATAATACAAATCTAAAATGAAATACCATGATAATACTTGACATGCAAAAGTGTGGAATACACATGTTCCTTGGAGATTCAAAATGATAAATATATGTATGTGGAAATGGACATTGATGAGCTCATCCATATTTCTTATTATTTATATGAACTATATAACTAACATGCTTGATAAGGATTTATGTGTGATTAGGTTATTGATTTTTTTGATTTGGATGTACTATGAGTGCTTGTTTTAAATGAACATAATTGGTAAGTTAATTTCCTGTTATACGAACTTACTAAGCATTTGAAATGCTTACTCGATTTTCTTTCCTCTGTTTTATAGTGCTCGAAAGCTCGTAAAGGTTGGAAATCTGTCGGAGCATTATCACACTATCCTTTAGGTCGTTTTGGTATAAATAATAAACTTATTTTGGTATAATGGCATGTATAGGCTAATTTGGCCAATGTTGGCATGTAAATGGTTGTTTGTAATCTAGCCATTGGAATGGCTAGTAATGGTATGTTTAGTGTGTATATATATAAGATTATATAATGATTAATAAATGAGTGCTTGGTATGGTTGGATTGAATTATGGTAAACATATATGTTTTGCAAAAGGTAAGTTTGAATACATAAATAATGTGATGATATATTATGCAGAATGTTAATGTTGTCTTGGTTTTAATGTCTTTAATTGATTGGTTTATATATGCAAGTATTGATGTAGGTTGAAGACAATTTGGGTGAGAAAAAGTGGCAAATTTTCGTCCACACAGGAAGACACACGGGCGTGCGTCTCAACCGTGTGTGACACACGGTCTTGTGCACGGGTGTGTGGTTTGGCCGTGTGTCCCCTACATCCTAAAAATTAAGAAACAGAATGCTCAGAATTGGTCATACGGACAGAGACATGGGTGTGTGCCTCAACCGTATGAGACACACGGCCAAATAGACGGGCATGTGTCTTGGCTGTGTAAAACCTGCACTTAATTTTTGAAAATTAAATTGTCCACACAGCCTAGCACACGGGCGTGTTGCTGGCTATGTGACCAAAGTCAAAGAGTTACACGGGTAAGGACACAGTCGTGTGTTCACATAGATTGCTCACACGGCCTGGCCACACGAATGTGTGTCCCCTGGACCTAAGAAAAATTTTGCAATTTCGCGAAAAATTCTCTGACTTTGCGGTTTAGTCCCGACCTGATTCTAACATGTATATTGGGTCTCAAGGGCCTATACAAGGGACAATGTGATTGATTTTGGATATAAATAGTAAATGATACAATTTAATTACAATTACTCTGTAAATTCTAGTAATGCTCTATAACCCTGTTCCGGTGACGAATACGGGTTAGAGGTGTTACAGTGATGACTCCCAATCAGTTAAGTAGATTTTGAGGAAATACAGAGTTATGTTCTAGCCATCGATCTAGGGGCTGCTCATAATGTGCCCGAATTTCAAAAGTCTAGAGAGGCTCACTGTACCTTTCTTAATATAATGAAAGATATGTTTAACACTTATATGAGAGTTAATCTCGTGGCTCATTGACCTCCACCACCTCATCCTTAGAGCCCTATACGATAGAATATTCACAAGTTTCCTTTCGATAAATCCTGGTTATGTGGAGTTGAAGAGTTTAGCAATAAAGTGGGTGATGATTTGGCCTGTAACACCCCAAACCCTGTCAACACACCACGATCAAATCTGGCATGTTATGGAGTGAAAACAAGTTGCCGAATACTTTCTAAGGAAAACTCTTTTATTGTTTAAGGTTTAGAAATCCCCGCTTAAAGTGATGTTGAAATCGTGTTGTTGTCGTTTTAAAACTCATGTTTGAAAATCCACTTGTTGTTACAAATTTTAGAAAACATACGATACTTGTTAAAAACGGAGTGCGATGAGGGTAATCAAGTTTAAAACAATTTGCATTTGAAGTTGTTTGCAAATTAAAGATGTAAAAACATCCAAGTTACCTTTATTATCTTATGAACTTTGTTACCCGATGGTAACGTTTGAAAAACCCGAAGAGGTATAGTTTTGAAAACATTGCTTTTTACCGATTATTAAACAAGTCAATGAATCCAACATATGTATAACATAATCAAAATAAAAGCAGGTAATTAAAAAGCCAACATAATACTTAGCGGCCTTATTACAAAACCCAAAACCAAATTTAAAGAAAATTAATAAAACCGTAAATGTAGTTTAAAGTTGAAACCCGAAATATAGATGCATGGCCACCTCGAGTCCTCCCGGGCTCCATGTCCGCGATCTATGCCTCATCTGCAAAATATAAGGGAAGGGTGAGTCACCGAGACTCAATGTATATATCCCCAACCCGATAGTTCAAGCACTTACACAGGTCATCAGTAAAACATGCAAATCATGCAACCCATACTGTAATAGCCCAATTATGACCCTAATCGGAACAATGGTTTCGGGACCACGAATCCGGAAAAAAATATTTTATTATTAATTTGATGTCTATGTTATGTGGATAAGTATGTGTTAAAATATTATTTATTAATTTGTGTGTTTGGGTGACTAATTTAAGTGAAAGGATTAAATAGTTAAAATAGTATTTATTTAGTTGAAGGGCTTAATTAAATTGTTTCTTGAATAAATGGTTTTGCATGTCAAATTGCCCTAAAAACTAGTAGGTGGATGGCATAGTGTTTGATTTATGTTTTTATATTAGTTATTTTAGTAAGTGATGTAATAATAATATTTTAGTGTGTGATTAAAATAAGAGAAATACATAAAAGAAATATAGAAAATTCATCTTCCATTCATGTTTTTCTTGCCGAAATTTACAAAGAAAAGGGGGAAAACTCATGCTCACCATATTCAGCCATTGCATGTGTCAATAAGATTGATAAACACATGTTTGAAATAAAACAAGTAGTGGAGAGTCATCTCCTACCTTTAGCCTTTGAGTGCCGAAATTGGAAGGAAGAAAAGAGAAGTTTAAGCTTTATCATTCGGTTCTTGCATGCTCCCATAAGGTTAGCTTTTGAACTTCATTTTCTTAAATTCGGTATTTTTAAGTTCATTTCTTTGAGTATTACGAAACCATATCAAAGATTTTGAGATTTTGACATGATATAAGTTCGACTATTAGTGATTAAATTTGGGTTTGCTAGGCTTGAAAACTGAATATAATGTATGTTTAAACTCAATATGTTTTAAGTAGAAATTTTAAATGGGATGAAGAATAGTGGTATTTAACTTGTTGAATAATTTGTATGATTTTATATGATTATTAAGTAGGTTCGGCTATGAGGAAAATATATGCGATTAGGTATAAAATTGGAGGAAATTTTATGTTTGGACTAAATTGAGTATTATATGGAACTTTAATGAGCTAGCGAACAATCGGCCTTAACTCATTAGTAAATAAATTGGCATGATTTTGAATAATTATAAATTTTGTTTATAATTGGGTAAATATGTGAAATATCAAGGTAGAATTTATAATTATCCCTTACTCGTTTATGGTCAAATCGAGTAGAAAAGTAATGAATGAGTTCAAATTTAAATTATTTAGACCAAGTACAAAAAGGAAAGGCTTTGGATCGAGGAAAATTAACGAGTAGCTGGGAAGCTTAATTCGACAACTATCGAGGTAAGTTTGTAAGCAATTGGATTGATACAAATTTTATTCAATATTGAATTGTATATGCTAAAGTGAAATAATAGACTTAATTGTATAAAGTCGAAGGTGGTATGGGAAATATTTTATTATATTCAAACGAGATTAAAATGTATATTTATATATGTAAGCTTAAATTAATTGGGTGGATTAAATAATTGTATGTGTATCAAGGTATAGTTATACGTGAAAATGGAATGTGATAGATGTTGGAAATTGAAAATGAGGATTTATATGTATATATATTATTATGTATAATAGTTGTTGCCGAATGATATATGGGCATATTAAAATAGACTAGCCGAGTGGGGTTTATTATATGCATGTAACTATGTATATCTCTTGATTAGCTGAAATAAGCATATTGAAACCGGTTTTACTTAATTTTCGATTGTGATGTGGATTGGGATTAAGCGTTCATAATGGCCGAATGAGTGGTTGATTTATGTATGAAATTCGGTAGCATAGAAATTTGGATAAATATATATGGATTGAGTAGTAGTAGTTAAATATGGATCTTAGAAATAAGTGATGGTATTGAAAAAAAAATTAATTAATTTAGTATATGTATGGGAGTGGTAGAATGTGATGGAAACCAAAATGAGCGAGAGTTAATTTTGGTATTCAATTATAGTTATATATGTATTGATGGTTGCCGAATATGGTGGGTTAAGATGGGAGCATGAACTACTATTAATAGATGTTTTATTGGGGCTTGGAAATTATGGATAGTAAATATATATATATATGATTATGTGGTTGAGAAAGGATTTATTTACCAAGCCTTTGGGTGTGTGAGTTATCGTTTTCATCTCTTCAAGGACCAAAATACCTAATAAAGGTAAACGAAAGTGTGAGTAAATCTCTAAGTAAATAATCATCGTATATTATTTTTCGTAAATTAACATATTTGAAATTCGAATTATTGAAATTATATGTAAATTAGCCGAATTTAGCTAAGCATAAAATTGATTCGGTTAAGTAAATTGTGTGATATGTACTCTTTGAATGTTCGTATAGTGAGTTCGAAATGCGTAAAAGATTCGATATATGAAATGATTCTGGGAGAAAATTTAAAGTATTAGTACTCGAGCTATGAGCCTAGCAAGCCTTGGGTGGTGAATTTATCGGGCATTATGCCTAGCAGCGTGCTTATTGCCGGTGAATGATTATCAGACCTCGGGTCTACTTGAGCCTCGTGCCGGTGAATTATATCGGGATTAATACCTAGCAGGCTAAATGCCGGTGCTTGAACTACAGACCTTGAGTCTAGCAAGTCTAGTGTCAGTATGTGAGATCCGAGCAAATGCCTAGCAGGTTTTATAACAGTGAGTTGAAATCCCAAGCTTAGATTATGTACTAGTAAAGTCATGAAGTGAATTAAGTGAGCCTAAGCATTTGAAAATGAAATGGGTTAAATTTAATTTGCATAAGGTATGTGTTATTCATATTCATGTATTAGACGTATATACATGTGATGATAATAAGTAAATAAGTTGATGAATGAAATGTGATATACAAATGGGTAGATGTAAATTGTTATAAACTAAGTCACGAGAAAATTTGCTACATGAAAGCATAATGTGGTTAAAGGTATTCGTGTAAGTATATTGACATGAAGGATATAAGTTGACCCTGTATATTTAGCCTTATGTTTATGATTACGTGACATATTGGGATTTCTTTGATGCCATGTATACGAATGCATAAAATGCCAAATGGATGTACATACAAATATATGTGAAATTATATTACCTTTATGTAAAGTTACTAAGTGTAAAGTATATATTTATTGTATATCCATTAATATGTGATCTTATGGAATTATGTGTATCCAAAATATGAGTAGTTGTAAAAGAGTATTTAATTTACATGTGAACTATATGAGGAGATTATAAATGGAAGTCTAAAAGTAAATAGTGATGATAGTTAAGCTAAATGAGCATTTCATTCGACATTAGTAGATCACCTAAGTACTAAGCTTCGAAATATTGATATTAGATACTTGGAAATATGAGAGTTTAATTGAACATGTGTTGTGTAATTAAAGAGGTAATTCGGATTTACACGACCCTTCACTTGTTCGAATATTTATGTGAACTTATTGAGTTTTATGTATGAGTATTATGAATATATTAATATGAAAGGATGTTTCATATTTTGAAATTGATGTTGGATTGGTAAGTGGTATAATAAGGGTAAGGAAATAATATGCGTTATATTATGTAAGGTACAAGCATTCGGGCTTGAAAGGCTTTCGAGTTAAGCTGTTTATATTCGATATTATTACTTGATTGTTTTAAAATGTTAAAATGACCAATTGGTATATTATGATTGCTTAAGACTTACTAAGCTAAATTAGCTTACTCCGTGTATTCATTGTTTTGTTTTCATAGGCTTTGGTTAAGCTACGAGCTCAGGGGATCGTCAACGAAGTCATTCACACTATCGATTCGTTCTGGTACTTTTAAAAGTTGGGTTTGAACTTAAGGCATGTATAGGCTAGCTTAATACTTGGATGATATTTTATAATGTATATAAGCCATGCGAAAATGGCTAGCCTTAATGTTAATATTAGATGATGTAAATCTATCCTTATTGTGTGATGCGTGCATGTTTTAGTTGGATAAATAAATGAATGCATGATATAGGTATAATTATATTTATATGTGTTTCAGGTCTTTGAATAGGTAGGATTTATGACATATATCTATGAAACTATTTGGTTTATAAATAAGTTACGAGTAATAATTAGTATTATGGTGCTTTCGGTTAGGAAATGAAGTTATTAGAAGTGTATTCTTTATGAAAAGTGGGTGTGAAAATGAATAAATGTCTCGGCTTGCAAGTTAGAAAATGGAATAATCGAGTCTTATATTTATGCTTCATAAATCTATGGATTCTAGGATATCTTTGTCATAAATGGGATAATTTGATAAGAGCACATGTGCATGCATTGTATGTTCGGATAAAGAAATTGAGTAGTAAGTTTGGGTTAGAAGTGCATGAAACAATAATGTTTAAATGGTATGAAACGAAATGAAAGGAATAGGTTTGTATTATGTGGAAATTCGAATATGTGGTTGATTAAATGATAGTTTCGAAATGGTAAAGATGACAAGTTTATAAAACATAGTAAATGCGAACCTGTATTGAGTTTTTCGTACGTGTATAGATATACCATAAAATGATATAAGAGTTTATGATTAACTATGTAGGTGCATATGAGTTGTGAAATGACAAGTTGATAAGTGAATAAATGATAGTTATATTTATGTTACTGCATATGCATAAAGTGATAGGCACATACTCAAATTTTTGATTAACATTTAAATGACTGTAATGATCTAAATTGAGTCTGGAAATGCTTCATAACCCTAGTCCGGCGACGGGTACGGGTTAGGGGTGTTACAATAACCTAACCATTCGATCTCTTTTATCTACCCCGTGTGGTCAAAACCACTGGGATTTAGTCACAAATAATAATATCAAAGACGGGGCCAACCCGTCGTGTGGTCAAAACCACCGATGACAGTCCAAATAAATCATCCCCCTCCTCTCATCAACTCCACCATCATGTCCATATCAACCGTGGCATAATAACATATGATGATGTAAAATAACATATGGCATAACATTTAACAGTTATCGAGAATCCATAATCAGGGGACTTACCCGGAGTCCACACTCATGCGCACAAGGCATAGCTACCGGTTACAATGGCTATAACAGTAAACAATAAACATATACTACTAACGAAGTGTACAAGCGTTACACACCTGACTATCCGTAGATCTACGCGAAACCCCGAAACATTACCTTCACCTTTCCTTAATGCCGATTTGGTTTCCTACCAAATCCCGAAACTTCGTGATGAATCCCCCTTGCAATCGGCCAAACACTAGCACACACAATGGTTAGCCTTCGGCTTTTAAACAAATAAGAACTAGATCTAAACGTTAGAACCCTTACCTAGATCAGCAATCAAATCCCGAAGATCCACAGGTTCGAGTTGTACTTCTCCCTACAATCAGTTTTAACATACCATTAGGAATCCAAAGGCCATTCGGCCATAACATGCATCCCGAACCAAAAGAGTTTGCCACCACCTTACCTTATTGACTGATTCGGCTTCTAATCACCAAAGATCGGCACCCCCTATTGATGTTAGGGGTTTCGGCTACCCTTAAAGAACAATGATGTGGTTAAGATCTGATTAATAAAGATTGAAGGAGTGACAAAAGAAGACAAAAGAGATTCAGCATTACCCAAATCAGCCGAAAAAGACAAAAAGAAAAGGAAATTCACTTACCAGAAGATTCGGTTAACCCAAATGGAAGAACTAGACATAGATTCGGCACTCCAAAGGGATTAACACACGTGAGAAAAGAAAAGAAGTGGATTGAGAGTATCCGGCCACCCCTTGAAAGAAAAGAAGAAAGAAACCCAACAAAGTTTTGGCTTTTCAAAACAATGAAAAAGATGGAAGAAGATGGAATCAAGATTCGGCTTAAATGATGGTTTGATTCGGGAAAGATGGTGAAGAGAAAAGAAGTAGGAAGAGATAGATTCGGCAGTGGGTTTGAGAGAAGAGAAAGATGGAATAGAGAGAAAGTGGAGAAGAAGATGTGAGGGTCAAGTTTCGGCTCTAAACAAAATAGGGAGATGAGAAATATAGCAAAGATGAATTTAGCAAAGAGAAGGGAAAGAGCTTTCGGCACAAGGAGGTTGGAGAAGAAATGATGTCGACAAAAAAATGGGTGTTGGTTTCGGCTAACAATAGGTGAACCAAAAAAGAAAAGAACAGGAGAGAATAGCTAATGAGTTTCGGCTTACTACTAAGAAAAGGCAAGATGGTTCGGCCAAGTACCAAGCTTGCCGAATGAGAAAAGAAAATGCCAATGGGGATCGGTTTTGGCACAAAACAAAAATGAAGGAGACCTTCTAGCTAGCCGAAAATACACTCCTACCTGACCACAGAAATTTAGCACTCCCCAAGTTCCCAAGCTGATTACTCCTCCTTCCCAAAGTCCCAAAATTCGGCCAACTCTTCCAAATGAGTTTGAAAAGATTCAAACTCCTAAATTTCCTCCCTTCCATCAGTTCAAATTCGTTTGACCCCTTCCATCCTTATCTTCTAGAGTCCATCCTGAGCACTCCACCTCCTAGCTTGTGGCATCAAAAAGAATTAGCAGAAAAGGGATTTCTGCAGCTCGAACCCAAGCACTCCCTTCCCTGCATGTGGCGTCATTCTCAAGGCCCTAAGTGGCACCTCCTTGCCACTTTACCAAGCCAAATCTTGTGTCTTCATCTCCCAATAAATTCTTTTAACCCCTAATTCTTCTAGCTCCTCCCTCTTAAGTACTTAAAACAAAATTTTAGCCATGACCCAGGACTAACCCGAGGTCATGCTTAGACCCCAAAACATGCTAAACTAACACAGCAGACATATCACCACATGCAACACATGGAAAATACAGAGACCCCGATTTAAGGATGTTACAGTTCTACCCCCCTTAAAAATAATTTTGACTTTGAAATTACCTGGTCAGAAGATTTGAGGGTATTGCTGTCGCATCACATCCTCTGGTTCCCATGTGGCCTCCTCCGTACCATAGTTCCGCCATAATACTTTCACCAAGCGAACTGACTTCCTACGCAGAACTTTGACATCCCGATCCAAGATCTGCACTGGTTCCTCCTCGAACGACAAATCTGAGTTTACCTCTATATCCGCAACTGGCACAACATGCGACGGATCTGATCGATAGTGCCTAAGCATGGAAACATGGAAGACGTCATGAATCTGACTTAACTCTGCTGGTAACTCGAGCTGATAGGCTACCGGTCCAACTCGCTTCAACACCATATACGGCCTGATAAACCTAGGGCTTAGCTTCCCTTTTCGCCCAAATCTCAACACTTTCTTCCATGGCGATACCTTCAGAAAGAGCTTATCACCCACTGCATACACTATATTCCTGCGCTTAAGATCGGCGTAAGACTTCTGCCTGTCTGACGCTTCCTTAAGACGAGCCTGAATCACCTTAACCTTATCCTCCGTTTCCGCCACCAACTCCGGACCCAACATCTGTCGTTCACCCAATTCTGTCCAACACGTAGGAGTACGACACTTCTGTCCATATAGTGCCTAATATGGTGCCATCTGAATACTCGCTTGATAACTATTGTTATAAGCGAACTCTGCCAAAGGTAGATACTCCTCCCAACTACCACTGAAATCCAGAACGCAACCTCTTAACATGTCCTCCAGAATCTGGATTACCCTCTCATACTGTCCATCTGACTGAGGATGAAAAGCCGTGCTAAAATCTAACCTCATCCCCAATGCCTGATGCAAAGCTTTCCAGAACCTCGACGTGAACCTGGGTTTTTGAAAGCAGTCGATCTAAGCCCTCTATTCTCTAACAACCGAATTTGGTAAGTCAAGTGGTAAGGATACATGTTAGTTTAATCACTCTTTTGGTTGGTTGAAAAGCCGAAGGCTATTGAAGTGAGTGTTAATGGTTGCCGATTGTAGGGGAAGGTTTAATCTCACATACTTTGGGTGGTGGCTAGGATTCAAAGAGCATTAAGGTAAGGTTTAGGGTTCCATGCGTTAACCTTTTGGGATTTGGTGGTGTCACCGAATGGCCTTGTTACTGATTTTGTGGTTTGGCCGAATGTAGGACAAGGGGATCTAGTGCAGTAGATTGGGTTTTTGGGATTCAGTAGTTGCGTTAGTAACAGGTGTGTAACTTACACACTTTATAACTCAGTAAATATGTTAATAAACTGAATGTGTTAAAAGCCAGAAACTGTGTAGATCTTGATATGATACCTTATGGGTATGAGCAAGGATTCGGGTAAGTCCGTTTCGATATGATGCTTAATTCCATGATCTATGATATATTTGTTATACGTTTCATATTAAAGCATGATGGCATGATTTGTACATATGATGCATTGTGATGGGTGATATGAGAGGAGGGGGAAGTTTGATAACCATGACTTTGGGTCACCAGAGCTTTGGCACCTCCAGTGGTTTGGTACCACAGTTGATTTTGTGACTTTGGGTCACCAGAGGTTTGGCACCTCATAGCGACTCGTCCCAGTGGCTTAGCACCACAGTGGGTTGGCCCCACAGTTAATTTATCAAGATTGTCGTCGGTGATTTGGTATCACACGTGGGTTGGCCCCACACTTGAATTATTGATATTTCGTGACTTTGGGTCACCAGAGGTCTGGCACCTCATAGCGACTCATCCCAGTGGCTTAGCACCACAGTGGGTTGGCCCCACATTTGATATGACGAGATTGTTGCCAGTGATTTCGTATCACAATGTGGGTTGGCCCCACAGATGGATTATTTGTGACTTTGGGTCACCAGTGGTTTGGCACCACATTTTTATTGGATATCAGTGACTTTGGGTCACCAGTGGTTTGGCACCACCAGTGGTTTGGTACTACACGAGGTAGATAAGGAGTTATGGATGGCTAGGTTTGGGTGCATGATGTAATCCTTGGTTATGATTTGTGTAAGCATGTTGCATTAACTGGGAGAGGGAATTATGCACTGAGTCTTGGTGACTCACCTTCTCCCTTATCTTTTCAACTGACTCGTAGATCGCAGATGAGGAGCAGGTAGGACTCGAGGTGGCCATTCATTAAAAACATTCGGTTTTACATGATTTTTGATTTAGGTATTTACTTTAAATTTCGTTTTTCTTATTTGGGTTTGTAATAAGGCCTTTTAGATTATGTTTTTGGATTATTTATATGTTTTGGTTTTGATTTCAAACATGGCTAAGTAATTTATTGGTTTGATTTAATAATTTGAACACAAGTTTTGTAAACTACAAAACGCAATGGTTTTCAAAACTTTACCATCGGGTAATATAACTCACTTAATAATAAAGACGACTCAAATGATTTCCAAACTTAAGTTTTCCACACTCAATTCAAATGATTTCTAATTAACTAAGAAAGAATCAATCGGGTTTTTATGACATAAATGTTTTCTAACTTATGGAACGATAACTAAGTTTTAAAGATTGATTTCTGGGATTTCAAAGTAAACTATTGGTTTTAACTAATCATGCACCTGACTTCTGCAACATGAAACATTTAAAGAGTTTTGTCTAAAATTTAACCGGCAACTCGTTTCTTCTCAAAATGTTTTCCTCTGTGACATGCTAGATTCGGTCGTGGTGTGTTGACCGGGTTTGGGGTGTTACAATTGTGGTATCAGAGCTAAGTTCAAAGGCTCAGCTGTGGGCCCGAGGCCCAAAATGTTTTAAAGTATGGTTTCAAAATGTTTTTGGTTGGAATATATGGTTTGAAAGGCATGGCACCGAGTCTCCGGCACCAATCCGCCTAGGTAGGTACCCCTAACTATTGTTTATGATTTTGGATGTTATAAGCTTTGAATGACTAGTAATAGTGGAGTACTGTAGAGACTGAAACTTATAGGACTCTCTGGACTCGCAGAAAACACAACTCTTTAATAGGAATTGTTCATAAGATTGTGCCTTATTAATAGTGGAATAATGACTGATGCATAAAACTTTTTAATCAGATAAGTCAAGACTTTAGACATGAGCGTGGTCGTAATACACGTGGACGCGGTCGGGATAGGATGACAGTATCTGAACTAGTAGGGTCTGGTCAGGGGTCAGAAAATGAGATACCAGCACCACCACCAACTGGAGGTGGTGAGTTTCAGGATCAGACAAGGGATGACGCGGTGTCGCAGGCGATGCTGCGAGTTCTTGAGAGAGTAGCTGAAGTAAGTGGAGCTGCAGGAGCTCGGAAATCTGTACCTGAGCGACTCCGAGCCAATGGAGCCGAGGTATTCCGAGGTGTTTCTGGTGTGGCTCCCAGTATGGCTGAGTATTGGTTAGAGGCGACGGAGCGGATCATGGATGACTTGGATCTAACTGCTGAGGAAAAACTAAAGGGGATAGTGTCGCTTCTCCGGGATGAGTCATACCAGTGGTGGCTCACGGTTCGTGATAGTGCTGCAGCAGATGATCTCACTTGGGACTATTTTAAGGCACCTTTTCAAAAGAAATATGTTGGGTCTAGTTATATTGATGCTGCAATGAAAGGCGTTTCGAGGATCGGTTCGGGGGAGTAAGTCTCAGATCGTCAGTACGAGGCAGAATTTTTAAGGTTCAGCCGGTATGCTAGGGGTATTGTGGCTATAAAACACGAGCGATGTGTCCGATTTGAGGACGGCTTAAGAGATGAGCTGAGGTTGCTGATTGCTCCACAGCAGGAGCGAGAGTTTGCTGTGCTGGTGGAAAAGGCTAAGGTAACTGAAGGGGTAAAGGAGTCTGTGAGACAGAACCTGGAAAGAAATAGACATAAGAGAGGTTTTGGGTCATCTGGGTCAACCAGTAATTCTCAAAAAAGGGCTAGGCAGAGTGGGCCGAATCAGTCTTGAAGACTTGTTGCTGCTAACCAGGGACCAGCGCAGTGTAATCGATGTGGGAAATCTCATTGGGGAGGATGTTGGACCGGTGGAAAAGGATGTTTTGAGTGTGGCTCGCTGGATCATTGTGTGAGGGACTGTCCACGTAAGCTAGCCAGGACTCAGTCTGAGGGTCAGGGCCGTGCTCAGTTCAGAAATGAGGGACCGCCACCGCAGAGGGGTCGGGGTAATGGTAGAGGAGGTGCAGGCAACACTGAGGCAAGACAACCTGGGTTGGTATATGCAGCGAGGCGTCGAGAGGAGGGCGACGCACCGGATGTCATAACTAGTACGTTCTTAATCTTTGGATTTCCATATACTACTTTGATTGATGTGGGTTCGACGTATTCGTATGTTGCTAGTACCATAGTAGAGACCATGAACTAGACTTTGAGACTACTTCTAGGGAGATGACAGTAATTAGCCCTCTAGGTCACTCTGTAGAAGTAAATAAGCTGTATATGGATGTACCCCTAGAACTCCAAGGGGTAGTATTTGTAACTGATCTGATGGAACTACCGTTTGGAGAGTTCGATCTGATTCTTGGGATGGACTGTCTGGTAAAGTACCAAGCAAGTTTGGATTGCGCGGCTAAGCACATGGTTTTGAGAACAGCTGAGGGTGAAGAAGTGGTGATGATAGGTAATAGGAGAGATTATCTATCCAACGTGGTATCTGCTTTGAAAGCTAAGAAGATGATCAGGAAGGGCTGTGAGGCATTTATGGTTCATGTGTGTGCTTTGGAGGCTAAGGAGTCTGCTGTGGGGAATGTCCGAACAGTAAAGGAATTTGCTGAAGTATTTCTAGAGGAACTTCCGGGCTTGCCTCCGGATTGTGAAGTTGAATTTAGCATAGATTTGTTACCCCGAACTGCGCCAGTGTCTATTTCTCCGTATAGGATGGCGTCGAAGGAATTAGTGGAATTAAAGGCTCAGATTCAGGAGTTGTTGGACCGAGGTTTTATCCGGCCAAGTGTTTCGCCTTGGGGAGCGCCAGTACTCTTTGTCAAGAAGAAGGATGGTACAATGCGAATGTGTATAGATTACCGCCAGTTGAATAAGCTGACGATCAAGAACAAGTAATCGTTGCCCAGGATAGATGACTTGTTTGATCAGCTTAAGAGTGCATTAGTTTTCTCAAAGATTAATTTAAGGTCTGGGTATCACCAGCTAAAGGTGAAAGAGGCTGATATCCACAAGAAGACATTTCGTACTCGGTATGGGCATTACGAGTTTCTGGTAATAACGTTTGGGTTGACTAACGCGCCGGTAGCATTCATGGACATGATGAACCGGGTATTCCAACAGTATTTGGATCAGTTTGTCATGGTATTTATAGACGACATCTTGGTATACTCAAAGTCAGAGGAGGATCATGATGCGCATTTACAAATAGTGTTCCAGATTCTGAGGGAAAAGCAGTTATATGCTAAATTTAGTAAGTGCGAGTTCTGGCTTAGGGAGGTGACTTTCTTGGGTCACATAGTATCAGCTGAGGGGATTAGAGTGGATCCTCGAAAGATTAAGGCAGTGTTGGATTGGAAGCCACCTAAGTCAGTGGCAGAAATTCAGAGTTTTCTAGGCTTGGCAGGTACTACCGAAGATTTGTAGAGGGATTTTCGTTGATCGCAGCACCAATGACCAAGTTGTTGAGGAAAGGAGTTCTATTTGTGTGGACTGAGAAGCAGCAAGAAAGTTTCGACAGGTTGAAAAAGATTCTCATCAAAACCGGTTTTGATTCACTGAGGCGGGAAAGGAATTCACACAGATATTGTGATGCATCACATCGCTCGGGGATGTGTGTTGATGCAGGAGGGGAAGGTAGTGGCTTATGCGTCTCGACAGCTGAGACCGCATGAGGTTAATTATCCGACGCATGGTCTGGAATTAGCTGCGGTGGTTTTTGCCTTAAAAATATGGAGACACTACTTGTACGGAGAAAAGTCGATAGTCTGCACGGATCACAAGAGTCTGAAGTATCTCTTGACTCAGAAGGATTTGAACTTGAGACAGTGCAGATGGATTGAGCTGTTAAAAGACTACGACTGTTCAATTGAGTATCATCCAGGTAAGGCTAACGTGGTGGCAGACGCGTTGAGCCGTAAGGTTGTATCGGACTTGAGAGCGATGTTTGCTCATCTTAGCTTGTATGACGATGGGAGTCTTTTTGCAAAATTGAAGGTTAAGCTGACTTGGGTAGAGCAGATCAAGGAGAAGCAGTTAGTGAATGAGGGTCTGAATGCTCGGAGGTTGCAAGTTCAGAATGGTGGTTTAGAGGTTACAGTTTGTCCAGTGATGGAGTATTGTGTTTTCAAGGAAAAACTTGTATGTCGAAGGATGTCAAGTTAAGGCAGAGGATTCTTCAGGACGCACATAGCAGCTCATAAGCTATGCATCCTAGAGGCAGTAAAATGTACCGGGATTTACGAGAGCAGTTTTGGTGGCTAGGTCTGAAGCGAGAAGTAACTGAGTTTGTGGGTAAATGTCTGACGTGTCGCCAGTCAAGGCTCGAACATCGATTGTCGTCGGGTTTACTTCAGCCGGTGAAGATTCCACAGTGGAAGTGGGAAAGGATCACTATGGACTTTGTCAGTGGATTACCCCTTACGCCTAGTAAGAAGGACTCGATTTGGGTGATTGTGGATCGTCTAACTAAGTCAGCTCATTTCATACCGGTAAGGGTTGGCTACTCGCTTCAGAAGTTGGCTAAGTTGTATGTGGCAGAGATAGTGAGGTTGCACGGTGTGCCAGTGTCGATCATCTCGGATAGGGATCCCAGATTTACGTCGAGGTTTTGGAAAGCGTTACATCAGGCGTTGGGTACGCGATTGGATTTCAGTACGGTATTTCATCCATAGTCTGACGGGTAGTCGGAAAGGGTTATACAAATTTTAGAGGATATGCTGAGGGGTTGTGTTTTAGACTTCAGAGGCAGCTGGGAAGAATTTCTACCATTGGCTGAGTTCGCATACAACAATAGTTATCAGGCAAGCATTAAGATGGCACCATATGAGGCGTTGTATGGTAGGAAGTGTCGCACACCTATATGCTGGACGGAGTTGGGTGAGCGTCAGATGTTGGGACCAGAGTTGGTTGCAGAGACTGAGGATAAGGTTAAGTTGATTCAAGCTCGTTTGAAGGAAGCTTCGGACAGGCAAAAGTCATATGCTGATCTCAAGCGGAGGGATATAGAGTTTGCCGTGGGTGACAAGGTCTTTTTGAAGGTCTCGCCATGGAAGAAAGTGTTGAGATTTAGAGAAAAGGCAAGTTAAGTCCTAGGTTTATTGGGCAGTATAAGGTGTTGAGGCAAGTGGGACTAGTAGCCTATCAGCTCGAGTTGCCACCAGAGCTGAGTCAGATTCACGATGTGTTCCATGTCTCCATGCTTAGGCGCTATCGTTCAGATCCATCGCATGTTGTAGCAGTGGAGGAAATTGAGGTGAGTCCAAATTTGACTATGGAAGAGGAACCAGTGCAGATTCTAGATCGAGATGTGAAAGTGTTGCGCAAGAAGTTAGTTCCATTGGTGAAGGTATTATGGCAAAATCATGGCGTGGAAGAAGCTACGTGGGAACCAGAGGATGTGATGAGACAGCAATACCCTCAACTCTTTTGACCAGGTAATTTCGAGGCCGAAATTATTTTTAAGGGGGTAGAACTGTAATATCCTAAAATAGGGGTTGTTGTGATCGAATTGTTTTGTCTGAGTTGGATTGTGTGTGTTGTTGTTTGAGGTATTCTAGAGGTTAGCTATAAGCCAAAAATTGGCTCGAGCTGTGGGAAAATTTTTGTTTTTAAGTTTTAGTTAAAGGGAGCTGAGGGAGCTAGGAGTTAAGTGCAATTCAAGGGGAATTTTAGCATAAGAATAGGCTTGGTAAAGTGGCAAGGAGGCGCCACTTAGGGCCTTGAGGGTGACGCCACATGCAGGGAAGGGAGAGCTCAGGTTCAAGCAGCAGAAATCTCACTTTCTACTTATCATTTTGACGCCAAGGGGGGAGGAGTTATGCTCAGCACAAACTCTATCAGATAAGCATAGAATAAGTCAAAATATTTGAATTGGTGGTGTAACATCCGGGAAAGGGCCTATGCATTTTCGGCTTAATTGTATGAAATGACAAGTCTTAAGCATTATGAATAAATTTTTGATATTTTTGGAAACTCAGAAATGTATGAAAATGCATGGAAATGGAAATGAACATTTTGGAAACTCAACATTTTTGGAAACACTGAAATGCATTAGGACATGAACATTTTAGGAAACCAGTAAATGTAAGTGAAATGGTTCAAAATGGAAAGTACACATTTTTGGAAACTAAGAAATGAAATAGAAATGATCCAAAATGGAAAGTATACATTTTAGGAAACTTGGAAATGTAAGAAAAGGCAAGTAAACAGAGCTGATCGAAAATTTTAGGAAACTTAGAAATGATGCAGAAATGTCAAATTTTAAAGTTTAAAATAGGAAATTAGGGCAAGGAGGCCCTAAAAGAAAAAGTTGGTGAAATTTGACACACAAACGGGCTAGGAAAAGTGGCTCAAGATGGCACTCGTGGCCTATGGAAATGGCGCCATGTGCAAAAGGCATGGGCCTGGTTCGAGTCACAAAGGAAGCAAATAAATGAAGTTTTATTTTTGCTTCTGTAAGGCTAGAGTGGACGGCAAGGCTTCTAAGAAAAGAGAGTTTAAATCCCTTTAAAATTCGACAATTTATGAAGATAATAGAGGATTTTTTTAGGATTATTCAGAGGAGATAAATAATGGATTAAACTCTTTTATTTATGATAAATAAAAGATAAAGCTATCAGATAGAGGAGTGGTGGCTAAGTAAGGGACTCCTAGCTGATAATTTGGGCTATAAAAGGAAGGCGGGAGGGCTACTCATCAATTTTTGCTTCCTCCTCATCTCTCACAAATTTTTAGGGTTCTCTTCTCTTTCTTTTGTCTAGCCGAATTCCCTAGCCTCCTCTCTCTTTTTCTTTTCTTCTTTTCAAAACCAAAAACACAATCCAACCTAGCCAAATCTTCATAGCATCAAAAGCCAAAAGTGCCAAAGCCGAATCTCTCAAGCAAGTGTCGGGGAAAGATCTCACAAATTCAAAAGGTAAGAATCTTGTGGTTATCGATTATTCTCCATTTTAAGCCAAACATAGGGGCTAATGTTATTATTTTTGTGGCCGAAACTATAAGGAGTGTTTCGGGATTTCTAGTGCTATCAACTACAAGGAAGAGATCATTTGGGATTCAAGAATCTAAGGTAAGATATACACATATTTGGTCAAAGTTATGGATTATATGTGAGAGTTAAGTCTAACATGAAACTATAGGAATTTCGACAGACATACAAGGCAAGGATTACATTCGGGATTTGGAAATTTTAAGGTAAGTCCATAGATCCAATCGGCCAAGGTTTATTCTTTAGAAATACAAATCCTACTAGGATTTGGTTTTAAGGTCAAAAAGGTTTATTTATGTGTTTAAATAATTTGGCGAATACTGGATTGAGATCTAAAGCAATGTGATCGATTTCTTGGGATATCAAGGAACCTATTAAGCAAATCAGGTGTGTACTCACACTAACTTTCAATATATTATGGCAATAATTATTTCAATATATGAATATGTATAAGAATGTGAATGTGGCTAAGTACCACAAATGTGGTAAAGAGTACCCAGGTATGTTTCCTACTTCTGATAGGATTACGAATATGATATATTTTGAACATGTGAATAGTAACATGAATGAGAAATAAGAATGTTATGCATGATATAATAATATGTGGGGCATTTCGGGATATATGTGAAAGGGGAAGAAGGTGTTGACTTCGGTCTCACCAATGGAATATGGTGACTACGGTCACATAATTTGAATACAGTAACCGGTTACATTATCCGAATTTGGTAACCGGTTACATTATTCGAATATAGTGTCTAATGACACAAATTATATGGGCGATGAGCACGTCGATCGCAATGATCGCTTTCGATGGTGTGTAGCGGATGGAGCGTTGACTTAGTAGTCCCCACGGTGTGATTGGCAGGTACGGGTGGTGTGTAGCGGATGGATAACTAGGCTTGGGTTTGGGTTGCATCATTTTTATATGAATATGTCTTTGATATGAACATGAATGCCTGAATTGTTGATTGTTAGTTTGTTTACACATTGAGTCTGTTGACTCACCCCTTTGTGGGACTATTTTTTAGGTAATGAGCAATAATGGACCGGGTCGGCAGGAGCTAAAGGTGGCCATGCACAGCAAGAAAGGATAATAATATTTGGGACTTTGTTTCTATTAAGTATTTTAAGTTTTTAAGTTTGGGAATTATTGATGTAATAAGGCCGAAAAGGCCATAGTTTTATTTCGTTATTTTTATTTTCTTTAACTACTATGTTATGAAATATTTTATAATTTAAGTTTAAGCAAGAATTATTTCTTTAAAAGAAAACCCTAAATCGTTTTGTCACCTTAAACTAAATGGATTTAAAAATAAAGTTAATGGGTTTCCAACCTAAGCCCAACCCAAACAATATTTTTTTAAAATCACAAGTTTTTCGCTAAGTAACAAAGAATTTTGAAACCGATTTTCTTAAGGAACATACCAGATCCGGTTCAGGCTCGTGGGCCGGGTGTGGGGTGTTTTAGGTGGCAAGGAGAAAATTTAGGAACTTGTGGGATTCAAATTCATTTGAATTTGTGGATAGGAGAAACTTGAAGTAGTTGCCGAATTTTGAACTCCTGTTTGAAGAGGAGTGTTCGGTTTGGGAAGCTGAGAGAAGAGGGTGTCGAATTTCCTTAGGTGCTTAGTGTGTATTTTCGGCTAGCCTAGGTCCTAGTGTACTTGGTGAAGCAAAAGCCGAAAACAAACCCTTTGAGTGTGCTGATTTCTCCCTAGTGCACTATAGTGAAGAAAAGCCGAAATTCCTTTTGTTTTTGCACCTGTCGAATTCTCTTGGAGGTACCTAGCCGAATGTCCCTCTAAGGTTTCTTTAATTTTATTTTACTTCTTTTTCTTCTTCTCAGTACTTGGCCGAATCTCCTACTCTCCCATCTCTCTCTTTTTCTTTTCCATTCTTGCTCAAAACCGAAAACTTCCCTTTTCCCTTCATCTTTTCCTTTTCTCAAGACCTTGTGCCGAATCTTCTTCTTCTTCCTTCCACTTATCGAATCTTTTCTCTTTCCTTTCACTTTCTTTTCTTTCTCTTCTTTCACTCTAGTCGAATCTCCCTATTCTTTCTTCTAGTTTGCTTTGGCCGAATATCAAACAAGGGTGGATCTTCTTTGGGTTCTTCTCTAATCGGTTTTGAAGAAGGGTAAGTGTCTTGGCCGAATTTCTTTATTTCTTTTTCTCTCCTCTCTGTCGACTCTTATAAGAGTAAAAGCTGAACTTCGGCATTTGTTGATGTTTTGCTAACCATCTATAGGAACCGATTTCTCCTAGGTTCTTTGGGTTTTCGGAAGCAGTCGATCTAAGCCCTCTATTCTCTGACAATCGAATTTGGTAAGTCAAGTGGTAAGGATCCATGTTAGTTTAATCACTCTTTTGGTTGGTTGAAAAATCGAAGGCTATTGAAGTGAGTGTTAATGGTTGCCGATTGTAGGGGAAGGTTTAATCTCACATACTTTGGTTGGTGGCTAGGATTCAAAGAGCATTAAGGTAAGGTTTGGGGTTCCATGCGTTAACCCTTCGGGATTTGGTGGTGTGGCTGAATGGCCTTGTTACTGATTTTGTGGTTTGGCCGAATGTAGGACAAGGGGATCTAGTGCAGTAGACTGGGTTTTCAGGATTCAGTGGTTGCGTTAGTAATAGGTGTGTAACTTACACACTTTATAACTCAGTAAATATGTTAATAACCTGAATGTGTTAAAAGTCAGAAACTGTGTAGATCTTGATATGATACCTTATGGGTATGAGCAAGGATTCGGGTAAGTCCGTTTCGATATGATGCTTAATTCCATGATCTATGATATAATTGTCATACGTTTCATATTAAAACATGATGGCATGATTTGTACATATGATGCATTATGATGGGTGATATGAGAGGAGGGGGAAGTTTGATAACCGTGACTTTGGGTCACCATAGGTTTGGAACCTCCAGTGGTTTGGTACCACAGTTGATTTTGTGACTTTGGGTCACCAGAGGTTTGGCACCTCATAGCGACTCGTCCCAGTGGCTTAGCACCACAGTGGGTTGGCCCCACAGTTGATTTATTGGGATTGTCGCCGGTGATTTGGTATCACACGTGGGTTGGCCCCACACTTGGATTATTGATATTTCGTGACTTTGGGTCACCAGAGGTTTGGCACCTCATAGCGACTCATCCCAGTGGCTTAGCACCACAGTGGGATGGCCCCACATTTGATATGACAAGATTGTCGCCAGTGATTTGGTATCACAACGTGGGTTGGCCCCATAGATGTATTATTCGTGACTTTGGGTCACCAGTGGTTTGGCACCACTAGTGGTTTGGTACCACACGTGGTAGATAAGGAGTTATGGATGGCTAGGTTTGGGCGCATGATGTATTGCTTGGTTATGATTTGTGTAAGTATGTTGCATTAATTGGGAGAGGGAATTATGCACTGAGTCTTGGTGACTCACCTTCTCCCTTATCTTTTCAGGTGACTCGTAGATCGCGGATGAGGAGCCGGTAGGACTCGAGGTGGCCATTCATTAAAAACATTCGGTTTTACATGGATTTTTGATTTGGGTATTTACTTTAAATTTCGTTTTTCTTATTTGGGTTTGTAATAAGGCCTTTTAGATTATGTTTTTGGATTATTTATATGTTTTGGTTTTGATTTCAAACACGGCTAAGTAATTTACCGGTTTGATTTAATAATTTGAACACAAGTTTTGTAAACTACAAAACGCAATGGTTTTCAAAACTTTACCATCAGGTAATACAACTCACTTAATAATAAAGACGATTCAAATGATTTCCAAACTTAAGTTTTCCACACTCAATTCAAACGATTTCTAATTAACTAAGATAGAATCAATCGGGTTTTTATGACATAAACGTTTTCTAACTTATGGATCGACAACTAAATTTTAAAGATTGATTTTCGGGATTTCAAAGTAAACTATCGGTTTTAACTAATCATGCACTTGATTCCTACAATATGAAACATTTAAAGAGTTTTGTCTAAAATTTAATCGGCAACTCGTTTCTTCTCAAAATGTTTTCCTCTGTGACATGCCGGATTCGGTCGTGGTGTTTTGACCGGGTTTAGGGTGTTACACACACCCTAAGCCAGTATGCGATGCATCACAATAGACTGTGAATTCCTTCCCCACCTCCGGCTGAATCAAAACAGGAGCCTCAGTCAAAATCTTCTTCAACTTGTCAAAGCTTTCTTGCTGCTTCTCAGACCACACAAACAGAACCCCTTTTCTCAACAACTTAGTCAACAGTGCTGCAATCAAAGAAAAACCCTCTACGAACCTTCTGTAGTATCCTGCCAAACCCAGAAAACTTTGAGTCTCTGCAACCGACTTCGGTGGTTTCCAATCCAACACTGCCTTGATCTTTCGAGGATCCACCCTAATCCCCTTAGCTGATACAACATGACCCAAGAAAGTTACCTCCTTATGCCAGAACTCACACTTACTAAACTTGGCGTATAATCGCTTTTCCCTTAGAACCTGTAGAACCACTCGAAGATGCGCGTCATGTTCCTCCTCTGATTTCGAGTACACCAAGATGTCGTCTATAAACACTACGACAAATCGATCCAAATACGGTTGAAACACCCAATTCATCATGTCCATGAATACTGCCGGCGCATTAGTCAACCCGAATGGCATTACCAAAAACTCGTAGTGCCCATACCAAGTACGAAATGTCGTCTTATGAATATCAGCCTCCTTCACCTTGAGTTGATGATACCCCGACCTAAGGTCTATCTTAGAGAAAACTGATGCACCCTTAAGCTGATCAAACAGGTCGTCAATCCTAGGCAACGGATACTTGTTCTTTATTGCCAACTTGTTCAACTGGCGGTAGTCTATACACATCCTCATTGTAACATCTTTCTTCTTAACAAAGAGCACAGGTGCCCCCCAAGGCGATATACTTGGCCAAATGAAACCCCTGTCCAACAATTCTTGAATCTGTGCCTTTAACTCCACCAATTCCTTTGGCACCATCCTATATGGAGTAATAGACACTGGCGCGGTTCCTGGCAATAGATCTATACCAAACTCAACTTCACGGTCTAGAGGCACACTCGGAAGTTCCTCTGGGAATACATCAGCAAATTCCCTCACAGTTCGGACATTCTCCACAGCTGAATCCTTAGCTCCCAAAGCACAGACATGTACCATGAATGCCTCACAACCTTTCCTAACCATTTTCTCCGCCTTCAGTGCAAAGACTACATTGGATAGGTAATCTCTCCTATTACCTATCATCACCACCTCCTCACCTTCCATTGTCTTCAACACCATGTACTTAGCTGCATAATCCAAACTAGCTTGATACTTTACCAGCCAATCCATCCCGTGAATCAGATCGAACTCCCCAAACGGCAGTTCCATCAAGTCAGCCAAAAACACGACCCATTGAAGTTCTACGGGTACATCTCTGTACAGTTTACTTACTTCTACAGAGTGACCAAGAGGGCTTATCACTGTCATCTTCCTAAAAGTAATCTCAAAATCTAAGTTCATGGTTTCCACTATGCTACTAGCAACATACGAGTGCGTCAAACCAATATCTATTAAAGTATTATAAGGTACACCAAAAATTAAAAATGTACCGGTTATGACGTCCGGTACGTCGCCCTCCTCTCGACGCCTTGCTGCGTAGACCAACCCAGGCTGTCTCGCCTCCGTACCACCTGTACCTCTGCCCGGTGTTCCACGGCCTCTACCAGAGCCATTACCTCCCCTGGCTGCACTATGGCCCCTCTGAGGCTGCTGACCATCCCTCCTGACCTGAGTATGATTTTGATCCCCAGACTGCAACCTAGTTGTCCTCTATGGACAATCCCTCACTCGATGCCCCATCGATCCATACTCAAAGCAACCTCTATTTCCAGTCCAACATTCCCCCGCGTGAGACTTCCCACACTGAGCACATCATGGCGGCCACTGAGTATTAGCAGCAGCACGCCTAGCAGCTTGATTAGGCCCACTATATCTAACCCTTTTCTGCTGATTCCCGGCAAACCCAGATGACCCCGAACTCCTTTTATTCCAACTCTTATCCTGGTTTCGCCTTACAGACTGTTTTACCCCCTCAGCAACCTTGGCTTTCTCCACTAAAACGGCAAACTCTCCTTCCTGCTGTGGGGCAATTATTATCCGCAGCTTGTCTCTCAGCCCATCCTCAAATCTGACACAGCGCTCATGCTCTGTGCCCATAATACCCCGTGTATACCGACTCAACCGAAGGAATTTCGCCTCATATTCTGCTACAGTCTTATTACCCTGGACCAAGTTTAAGAACGCCCTGCGCTGCGCATCAATGTAGCTAGCCCCTATGTATTTCCTCTGATAGGCTGCTCTAAAAAATTCCCAAGTGATGTCATCTGCTATCACTCCGTCCCTAACCGTGAGCCATCACTGATATGACTCATCCCGGAGCAGAGATACAATCCCCTTCAGCTTTTCCTCAGCTGAAAAATCCAGGTCATCCATGATGCGTTTCGTCGCCTCCAACCAATATTCCGCCGTATTAGGTGCCACGCCGGATACACCTCTGAATACCTCTGCTCCATTAGCCTTGAGTCACTCGGTCACAGATTTCCGAGCTCCTGTTCCAACACCTACACTCGCAACCCTTTCTAGTACTCGCAGCACAGCCTGTGACACTGTGTCATTACCACCCGTCTGATCCTGATATTTCGCGCCCACAGCTGGCAGCAGTGGTACCTCATTTTTCGATCCATGACTAGACCTACTGGTTCTGAGACCGTCATCCTACCCCTTCCTCGTCCAAGAGTATTATACCCACGCCCACGTGTACTCATATCTACCGATACGATACGAGCTGATTAAAAGTTTTATGCATTTGACTTTTATTCCACTGTCTATTAGGGCACAGTTTTATGAGAAGTTTAATCAAAGATTGTTTTGTGAGTAATCCATCCTATAGTTCAAAACTCTAGAGTAGTTCCTACTATTATTTAGTCATGCCAATATCACCATAATCACATCATCAAAAGCAACAGTTTGGGGTACTTACCTGGGTGGATTGGTGCCGGAGACTCAGTGCCATGCTTTCACCACTGTACTTTTTCCCATAAAAGCCTTTCTTAAACCATTTTAAAACATTTTTGGGCCTCGGGCCCACAGCCGAGCTATTGAATCTGGCTCTGATACCAAAATTGTAACACCCCAAACCTGGTCAACACACCACGACCGAATCTGGCATGTTACGGAGTGAAAACATTTTGAAAACACAAGTTGCCGAATATTTTCTAAGGAAAACTCTTTTATCGTTTAAGGTTTAGAAATCCCCGCTTAAAGTGATGTTGAAATCATGTTGTTGTCGTTTTAAAACTAATGTTTGAAAATCCACTTGTTGTTACAAATTTTAGAAAACATACGATACTTGTTAAAAACGGAGTGCGATGAGGATAATCAAGTTTAAAACCATTTGCATTTGAAGTTGTTTGCAAATTAAAGATGTAAAAACATCCAAGTTACCTTTATTATCTTGTGAACTTTGTTACCCGATGGTAATGTTTGAAAAACCCGAAGAGGTATAGTTTTGAAAACATTGCTTTTTACCGATTATTAAACAAGTCAATGAATCCAACATATGTATAACATAATCAAAATAAAAGCAAGTAATTAAAAACCCAACATAATACTTAGCGGCGTTATTACAAAACCCAAAACCAAATTTAAAGGAAATTAATAAAATCGTAAATGTAGTTTAAAGTTGAAACCCGAAATATAGATGCATGGCCACCTCGAGTCCTCCCCGGCTCCATGTCCGCGATCTATGCCGCATCTGCAAAATATAAGGGAAGGGGTGAGTCACCGAGACTCAGTGTATATATCCCCAACCCGATAGTTCAAGCACTTACACAGGTCATCAGTAATACATGCAAATCATGCAACCCATAACCTAACCATCTGATCTCCTTTATCTACCCCGTGTGGTCAAAACCACTGGTAGTCAAAACCACTGGTGACCGTAGTCACAAATCAAGTGATGGGGCCAACCCATCGTGTAACACCCTTTACCCGAAACCTTTGCCGGAGTTGAGTATGTGGCATTACTAGACTTGACTACTAATTTGGGGCATATAAATTTAAAGCTGTCCAACTGCATCATGCTGACTAAATTGACCATAACTCGAGTTACAAAACTCAAAATTTAGATCCGTAATTTTTCCTTGAAACTAGACTCATATAAATTTTTACCATAAATTTTTCATAATTTTTCATGTGGCCAATTAGTACAGTTTATTCATCAAAGTTACCCCTATTTCACTGTTTGATAATACTGACCTATCTTAACAAAAGCTCTGTTATCTCATTGTAAAAAATTTAAATAATGTTCTTGTTTATTCCAATCAAAAATAGACTCATTAAGGATTCCAAACATATAAACTATGCTCCATAATTATTTTTTTACAATTTTTAACAATTTTTCCAAGTCAGAACAGGGACTCACGAATTCATTCAGGACAAGTCTCACTAAAATTTAAATATCTCGTAATATATAATTCCTTTGACTACTCTGCTTCTTTCATATAAAAATAGACACCATAATCTTTAATTCTATATCTTATTTACTTTCTAATTCAATTTATCCTATTTTTAGTGATTTTTCAAAATCACATCACTGCTGCTAACTAAAAACTATTTCATTGCAAAAATACGATTAACTAGATTATAACCTCCTTACTCAATTTTATTTAAACTCTATACTTTAACCATACATATGTATATATACCAGAAACAAATCCCATATGTAATTTAGGCCATGATCAAAGTTAAAACATCCATTTCCATACGAGCAAGTTATAAAATTCAAACATAGAAACGATACATAACCAAAGGAAATAGCCATTTTCGCATGGCTATATTCATTTACAAGATCAAACATCGTATGTTTCAAAAACTTCATCTAGCCTATACATGCCTTCTAAATCATAGCCAAAATTTAAAATACCACAAGAAGGCAATAGTATGGTTGACTTTCTTGAAGATCCTTCTCGAGCCCATAACGTAACCAAAATCTATAAAACAAGGGAGAACATTTCACACAAATAAGCTTGCTAGCTTAGTAAGTCCTAAACTCATGATAATAAAACATTCAAATATTTGCGCAATTAAAACATTCAACTTATAGCATTTCACATAAGCACTTAAGTAAATTTCTTATACAAGGCCGAATACTAGTAATTCATTAACCCAAGCAAAGTAGAAATCATTTCTTTCGATCTACATTTCTTTGAAATTCGTATAAGTATATCGCATGGAAATTTCTTTAATTCTTAGCATTTATACTTGAAAACCAAATTTCCATAATAGTGCATTCAAACTCGAGTTCCACCATATCACACCCATCAATATTAACTTCGACACATATAACACAATTCTCATAATATTAACTCGACTCAAGTAATATTAAGCATAACATACCTTACATGCTTACCCGAACCGCTTACTCAACAAATTAGCTTTAATTTGCCTTTAATAAAAATTCGATTTCTCTTTTGTAAAACACATCACCGGCATCAAGCCTACTAGGCGTAAAAGCCCGCCAAGTGACACCGGCACAAAGCCTGCTAGGCGTGAAAGCCCGTAAAGTAACACCGGCACAAAGCCTGCTAGGCGTGAAAGCCCGAAAAGTAACACCGGCACAAGGCCTGCTAGGCGTAAAAGCCCGAAACGTATCAATGTAGTCAAACATTCAAGATGCCTCTTATACTATTTTATATAAATATGAATACATCTAATTCCATTGAACACACTCACATTAAATCAAAGAAAATCATCATATCTTTATACACTCTAGCAATTATCATAGAAACATTTATTCACATCACATAGCAAACTTTAATCATCAACCTAGTGTTCCTTTATACATTCGGCCATAACCATAACAAGTACTAAAATTTATCCATTTTTAATATTTGATACATTCATAATTAGTTCTTTAATATAACTTAGCTATAGGACTTACCTCGGTTGTCGATAGATTTGAAATTTTCTGCTATTCAATCACCTTAGCCTTTCCTCGATCTAGTTCTTTCTCTTTTTGATCTCGATCTATGAATATCAAGTAAGTTTTATTCACATCCATTCTATCCATTTGCTCAACTCAAAATGCACATAATCTAAATTAAAAAGAAGAACTATGAACCGAATTTCTTCCCTCATTAATTTAATTTAAAACAATAATTATACAAAAATTTAAGCACTCAACTTATTCAATTAATCCGTAATGTACCACAATGCAAAAATACAACACATTGAGGTTTCTCCTCAATGGCCGAATGGCTATTAGACTCCTACGAGTCTCCATAATCCTCCCTTTTATCATTTTAATCCTTCTTCTATTTAATTTAGGCAATTGACTCCTCATACCATTTCACCCAACAATCCTATCTAAGTATAATCATTCATCCTTGACCAATTTCACAATATATATATATGTATATATATTATATCTGAGCATCAAATTAATAGGAAAATTTCATGAACGGTCATCTTCACCTTAGGCCGAATATAAGAGCATCATCATGCATAAATTAAAACAATCTTTCTACACTCTTAACTACTTCTTCCCATTTCATCTAAACTTATTAACACAACAAGTCATAAATGACTAAATTTTTATAATTCCACAAGCTCAATTTCATGAAGGCCGAATATACAAACTCAATTTCTACTTTTCTTATAATCGAATTTTGCTAACTCAATGTACCCATATATATTCTTCAATATATGACCAAACAACAAGCTAAATGGTCACCATTTATATTCATCCATTTCAGCCGAATAATAAGAGCATCTTTATGCTCAATTCCAAAATAATTTCTATAATTCTCATATAATTGAAATCACAAGTCTTCAATTCATCTAAGTCTCTTAAGAAATTCATGTTGTTTTTGAATCAATATTAAACATTTTTCAAATCAAAATACACACAAGAGTACTTCTCCTAGGCCGAATATTAACATGCTAAATCTCAAAATTTTAACATGATTTTATTTGCATTCAAAGCAACCAAATCCAATATGTAAAGATTTTCCAAAATCAAGCTAAAATACTCACCTTACTACTACATGAAAAGCCGAAACAATGGAGGTTCTAAGTTTTCTTTTCTTCCTTCAAGTAAAATCGGTGAAGAAGATGGAGAATAGGAGAGAAAATAGGATTTAAAAATGCTTCTTTTTGTTTAAAAATTATCACATATTAAAGCATGCTAATTATACAAATAATACTTTAATTATAATATACTAAAATATATTAATCATGGCATGCTTATCATTCCACTATTTTAAAAGTGGGGAATTTGACATGCAAATCCTAAAGTTTCATAAACAATTCACTTTACCCTTTTTAATTTCATGCTCACAACTTTTGTCACCTTAGCAATTTCATCCTTTTTATTAAATTAAGCACTTAAATGATAAAATTTTTCTACGAAATTTTCACACACATCACTCCACATATAATAAGCACAAAATATAATATTAAAACATTTATCAGGCTCGGATTCGTGGTCCCGAAACCACCGTTCTGATTTGGGTCAAAATTGGTCTGTTACACATCGTGTGGTCAAAACCACTGATGACAATCCCATAATTAATCATGTGGGGCCAACCCGCTGTGGTACCAAACCACTGGGACGAGTCACAATATCCATATGCGGTCAAAACCACTGGTGACTGTAGTCACAAATATCATCAATGTGGTCAAAACCACTCGGACTTAGTCACAAATAATAATATCAAAGACGGGGCCAACCCGTCGTGTGGTCAAAACCACTAGTGACAGTCCAAATAAATCATCCCCTTCCTCTCATCAACCCCACCATCATGTCCATATCAACCGTGGCATAATAACATATGATGATGCAAAATAACATATGGCATAACATTTAACAGTGATCTGATAGCAAGTATCGAGAATCCATAATCAGGGGACTTACCCGGAATCCACACTCATGCCCACAAGGCATAGCTACCGGTTACAATGGCTATAACAGTAACACAATATACATATACTACTAACGAAGTGTGCAAGCGTTACACACCTGACTATCCGTAGATCTACGTGAAACCCCAAAACATTGCCTTCACCTTTCCTTAATGCCGATTTGGTTTCCTACCAAATCCTGAAACTTCATGATGAATCCCTCTTGCAATCGGCCAAACATTAGCACACACAATGGTTAGCCTTCGGCTTTTGAACAAATAAGAACTAGATCTAAACGTTAGAGCCCTTACCTAGATCAGCAATCAAATCTCGAAGATCCACATGTTCAGGTTGTACTTGTCCCTACAATCGGTTTTAACACACCATTAGGAATCCAAAGGCCATTCGGCCATAACATGCATCCCGAACCAAAAGAGTTTGCCCCCACCTTACCTTATTGACTGATTCGGCTTCTAATCACCAAAGATCGGCACCCCCTATTGATGTTAGGGGTTTCGACTACCCTTAAAGAGCAAGAATGGGGTTAAGATCTGATTAATAAAGATTGAAAGAGTGACAAAAGAAGATAAAAGAGATTCGGCATTACCCAAATCAGCCGAAGAAGACAAAAAGAATAGGAAGTTCACTTACCAGAAGATTCGGTTAACCCAAATGGAAGAACTAGAGATAGATTCGGCACTTCAAAAGGATTAACACGCGTGAGAAAAGAAGAGAAGTGGATTGAGAGTATTCGGCCACCCCTTGAAAGAAAAGAAGAAAGAAACCCAGGAAAGTTTTGGCTTTTCAAAACAATGAAAAAGATGGAAGAAGATGGAATCAAGATTCGGCTTAAATGATGGTTTGATTCAGGAAAGGTGGTGAAGAGAAAAGAAGTAGGAAGAGATAGATTCGGCAGTGGGTTTGAGAGGAGAGAAAGATAGAATAGAGAGAAAGTGGAGAAGAAGATGTGAGGGTCAAGTTTCGGCTCTGCACAAAATAGAGAGATGAGAAATATAGCAAAGATGAATTCGGCAAAGAGAAGGGAAAGAGATTTCGGCACAAGGAGGTTGGAGAAGAAAAGATGTCGACAGAAAAATGGGTGTTGGTTTTGGCTAACAATAGGTGAACCGAAAAAGAAAAGAACAGGAGAGAATAGCTATTGAGTTTCGGCTTACTACTAAGAAAAGGCAAGATGGTTCGGTCAAGTACCAAGCTTGCCGAATGAGAAAAGAAAATGCCAATGGGGATCGGTTTTGGCACAAAACAAAAATGAAGGAGACCTTCTAGCTAGCCAAAAATACACTCCTACCTGACCACAGAAATTCGGCGCCCAAAATTCGGCCAACTCTTCCAAATAAGTTTGAAAAGATTCAAACTCCTAAATTTCCTCACTTCCATCAATTCAAATTCGTTTGACCCCTTCCATCCTTATCTTCCAGAGTCCATCCTGAGCACTCCACCTCCTAGCTTGTGGCGTCAAAAAGAGTTAGCAGAAAAGGGATTTCTGCAGCTCGAACCCAAGCACTCCCTTCCCTGCATGTGGCGTCCTTTTCAAAGCCCTAAGTGGCACCTCCTTGCCACTTTACCAAGCCAGATCTTGTGTCTTCATCTCCCAATAAATTCTTTTAACCCCTAATTCTTCTAGCTCCTCCCTCTTAAGTACTTAAAACAAAATTTTGGCCATGACCCAGGACTAACCCGAGGTCATGCTTAGACCCTAAAACATGCTAAACTAACACAGCAGACATATCACCACATGCAACACATGCAAAATGCAGAGACCCCGATGAAGGATGTTACATGGCCAGAGTCGAATACTGGTTAGAAAACACACGGAGAGTTTTGGATGAAATATTGTGTCCTATCGAGGATTATTTGAGATGCGCAGCATCGTTGTTAAAAGAAGAAGCTCTTCACTAGTGGTCGACTTTAACAACCGTGGTATCGAAGGAATGGGTTAACTGGGATTTTTTCCAAATTGAATTCTGAAAGAAATATGTAAGCAAACGATATTTAGACAAGAAGAAAATGAATTTCTTGAGTTGAAGCTGGGAAACAAATCAGTTGCGTAATACGAGCAAGAGTTTATTCAGCTCAATAATATGCTCATAAGATTGTGCCGACTAAAGAGGAATTGTGTATTCATTTCGAAGATGGATTGAATAATGAGATTAAAATGCTTTTGAGAGTAATGAAATTGCGTAATTACGTAATTTTATTTGATTGGGCTCAGAAAATGGAAGAAATTTGTTATCAAAAGAAATAGAGCGAGACAAGGGTTTAAGACTTCAATAATTGAAATGTATCCAAAAGGTTTTCTACTTCCTCCAGAAAAAAATTAAAGAACCGGGTAGTCATTTTCAGTGTTATCTGGGTTTTTTGGAAGAGATAAAATTAAACAGAGTAATGTGAGACCACTGATGACTTTAGTAGCCAATACGGGTAGCGTCAGATATGTAAATAAACTTGAATGTAGCCTTTCTGGATGGAATCATTTTGGAATATGTAAATTAAAAGACGAGTCATATTTCATTTGTGAATCTCTAGATTATTATAAGAAAGGCTAAAGTATCGAGATGATTTGAAAAGAAACCAGAATGTAAGACCTACTATTACTTCTACGAGAGGTAGACAGCCCAAAATTTGAGACATAACTAGAGTCAGTAGAAACGGAACAAAAGACATATTAGTTTGATCTGAAGCTGGAGCTCCCACCAGAGCTTATACGACACAAACGCACGAGGAGGCCTTAGTTCTTGATGATATTGTTGGTACCTTTTCTATCTTTGACGTTACAGTATATGCATTAATTGATTCTGGGTTGAGGTATTTATATATATGCACCATGTTAGTAACAAAAAGGAGTATACTGGTTGAGTCAATTGATAGTCGATCTGATTTGCAAATAGTGTCCACTGTGTAACGCCACAAAAATCTAAGTATTTATTTTTGTATGATTGCAACACAAATATCTGTTTGCTTTAGTGGTTAAGTGATTTGGGCGTGTTTGGGAGTGTTTGGGAAGTCTTGGGTTCAAGCCTAGGCTTGTGCAAAAAGTTTTGTTTTTAAGGAATAAACCCTTGCCTATGGTTAATAGGCTTTTAAATTATCGTGGGTAATGTGAGACATAAAGAGTCTACTGGTCTAAGGGGTAAGTGGTGTGTTACCTATGCAAGATGATTGAGGCTCGAATCTTGGTGGGGGCAGTGGAGTATTTATTTTGCTATTGTGCCGTGGGAGATGTTGTAGTTTGACTGAAACACTGAAGTGGTTGAGAAGAACTCAAATTGATTGGTGGAGGGGAGGTGTGAACGGATGCAGAGATTTGAGGAGGGATTTTAGGAGAAAATCAAGGGAATGAGGGGAGAGGGAGTGTTGTGTCGAAATTGGACTCTGGGCACTCAAGAATTCGGCCAAGAGTGGCATGCCCTCATTTATTTTTCCTTTTTGTTATTTGGAGGCAAAATGTGGTAGGGGTTCTGTTTCACCTCGTTTGTTTTTTTTACAACCATTCCTTTGGCCGAATACTTCCTCTCTCAATTGCCTTTTCTTCATTCTTTTCCCAATTGATACTACGGTTGGCCGAATACACCTTCTTTCCCTCCTTTGATCCTTTGGCTAACATATTTTATTTCTCTTTATCTTTCTTTTATGTCTGAATACTCCATTAATCCTATTCTCTTTTCTCCTGTAAACCGTTTTCTCCTATCATATCTCTCTAGTTGGTACCTAGGCGGATTCCATCATTATTTTGTCTTTGGTTTAGTGATTATTCTCTAACAGTGGTAAGAGCACTCGACTCCTTCTTGTTTTCTTTTAATTTGTATCAAGTCACCTCCTGTCTTACACTGACAAAGCCGAATACTCTTGTGTTTCTTTCAGTTTTTAGAACTTCTCGAGGAGTGAAGGAGTTGCAAGTGGTATTGAAGCATTCGAAACCTTTCTTTCATCACTCGATCAAAGGTAACTATTTTGTCTTGCCTTGTAGGTAAAGGCCAAATACTCTTTCCCCTACTTTTGGGGTTTTGTGGTGCTGTAAGTTATTACATAGGGATATAAGCCATGTGTATAAACAACTCTGTTTAATAAAATCCGTTAGTAATGCAGATATTCGTCAAGGAGTTGTAATCAACCTTCGCCAGTGATCTAAGAAGACTAAGCCACGATTGTTCAATCAAGGCAGGTTTGGTGCTTGCGGGTTATTCGCACGATTTCACAAACAAGTGTGTAAACACTGCCCCAATCATAAATCGACAAAAGCCGAAAAATATGACAGTTGACGCTACACGATCGTGCGCTCGCTCGTGTGGTAATTTGAATGCATATAACGTGGGCGTTTAACTATTGAGGCCACCATGAGCAATTTCATGGTCTTAAATCATTTTGGGACATGTTGGGTCGAAATGGGTCGTGTTGGCCCAATAGGTTTGTGGGCCTAACGAGTTGTGGGCCCCACACGGGTAAACTATGTATATTGGGCTAAGCTGTGTAATTTACACATCCGAGACCAATTTTGGGCTATGTGGGCCACACAAGCGTGTGGGCCTGCATTATGGGCCTTGGGACCATTTTCACTATTTGATTGTTAAGGTTGCATGGGTTGCCCGAGATGGCTGTGGACCTACCGGTGGGGCGGTAAGTATACTTAGACCCTAAACTGATGAAATGACTATTATGCCCCTATGACATAAAATGATTGTTTTACCCCTACGATATTAAATGACTGTATGCCTTCTGTTATGTATAATAGTATATAAGCATGCCACGATATTTATGCATGTTGCGTTCATGTGTGATATGTTGCATAGGGATGGGATTATTATGATTGGAGGAAGTGTACTGTACGACAGCTCTACTGCAAATACTGTTTAGTGCCACAACCGGTGCTAATTTTTAGAGTGTAGGGATGGGTGGGTGATTTTATCCCCACATGGAGTGTAGGGCTGGACGGAGTGGAGTGTAGAGGCTGGTTGGGTAGGATTTTTGAATGCATGCTCGAATATTACTATCTTTGAAATGTAAAGGTCGACATCGACATCGGTAATCAGAATGGGCTAAGGCCCAATCAATTGAATCATATCGATTTGGGCTTAGGCCCGCATCAGAATTGCATGCATTGACTATTTGCCTATATGGGGTTTACACCGAAGTTTTCGTAAACTCACCCTCTGCTTATCTCGCATGAGATAATCCCCGCCTTAAGCGCATCAGTCTTTGAGAGGGACTCGGAGGTAGCCACACAATCGCACCTGCTTCTTTATTTCACATTTTATTTGCAATAAATTTAATTTGGGTATTTGTTTTTGTAATAAGGCCTCTTTAAATTTTGAACTTTTAATTCGGGATTTTAATTATTTTAATTCATACTAAGAGTAGTAGGACGTGAACTTTTCAAAAGATGATGCTTTTCAAAACACCTCATTTTCATAACATACTATAAAAGCTTCCGCATCAAACATTGTTTTAAAGTATAGTAAAAAACTATATGAACAACATTCTGCTAAAAAAAACTTGAGTTTTAAATAAACAGGATATCCTAAAATTTCCATTAAGATCATAAGCGAGATTTAATAATAGAAAGGGTTTTCCAATGAAACTATGTTTTTCAAAAACCCTTCAATGTGATATTGCCAGAATTCGGCCATAACATCTAGGCCGGGTTTGGGGTGTTACACACTGAAAATTCAGGATTATGACTTTCTTGTTGAATTGAATTTACTGCCTTTTAATGAAATTGACGTTATACTAAGAATAAATTGGTTGACTGTTCACAATGCTATAGTGAATTGTTGATGGAAATGGATTGATTAAGATGCTAGAGCGGTGAATTGATTTCTGTTGAATCTGATAAGTCTGATTGTGTTTCGAATGTGATTTTAGCGATATTTGTATAGAATTTTATCTGAAAAGGCTGTAATGGATTTTTATGCGTATGTCATGGATTCCAAAGTAACAGAAATGAAAGTTGTTCAAGTATTGACTGTTTACGAGTTTATAGATGTTTTTCCCTAGAATTACCGGGTTTACCGCCAAAGCAAGAAGATGACTTTGCTATAAAATTAATATCAAGGACTGCTCCGCTCTTAAATGCTCCATACAAAATATCTCCAATAGAATTAAAAGAATTAAAATTTAGTTGCAATAATTAATCGATAGAGGTTTTATCTGACTGAATGTATCACCTTAGGACGTGCCTGTACTGTTTGTAAAAAGAAGACGAGTCCATGAGATTGTGTATAGATTATCGATAGTTGAATAAAGTCACAGTAAGGAACCTATATTGTTGATTTATTCGATCAGTTGAAAGGTGCCACAGTATTTTCGAAGATTGATCTCAAATTTGGTTTGTATCAGTTGTGAGCCAAAAGTGTTGATACATCGAAAACAATATTTAGAAACTGTTACGGACACTACTAGTTTCTAGTTATGCTTTTCGAATTAACTAATTCCCTGCAGTGCTTATGAATCTGATGAATCGAGTTTTTCTTACTTACATCTCGATAAACCATTTATTAAGAATCTCTCGGTAGTTGTATCACTAATAACCAAGCTATTACAGGAAAACGTTGAATCTGTTTAGTCAAGTAAATGCCAACAAAGTTTTGACCAATTGGAAATATTATTGACAGAAGCTTCGGTAATGATTCAGCCTAAGTCCAGAGAGGAATTAATTATTTACAATAATGCTTCACTCAGATGATCATGAATTATGTTGGTTTGATTATTACAAATTTGAGAGTTAAATTGTTAATACTTCAGAGAATTTGTGAGATGCGAAGAAAATATTCGAATATGTGTGTCGAACAATTCTAAGATTGTATGGGACATCTTACACGAGGTTCATAATAGTGTCTATTTGATTTAAACCAAGTAGAGACAAAATATACAATGACTTGAGACAGAGTTACTGGTGGTCAGGAATAAATTGTGGAAGTTCAAAGTTTATACCAAGATGTCTGGTATGTCATAGGTCAAAACTGAATATCAAATTCTATTTGGATTATTACATTTTGTTATGATTTTTGAATGGGAATGGGAGCGAATGACGATGGATTTCGTATTTGGACTACCTTTGACAATGGGAAAGAAGTACTTGATCTGAATTGTTATTATCAAATTGATGAGATTGGCTCACTTTGTTCTAGTCAGAATAAATTACTCACTTAAAAACCTAGTTAAGTTTTATATATCTGAGATTCACTTCTAGATTCCGGAGTAAACTTCACGAAGTTATGGCGCAAATAGATGAACAGTCAAAATGGGTAATTCAGATTCTAGAAGACATATTATAGTGTTGTATCATTGAGATTAAGGCTTAGTTTGGATGGGTGGTGTGTTTACCTCCGGTGAGATTAAAAACAGCGGTGGCGGTGAGATTAGTCACTGTAGCGGTGAGATTGGATACTGTAGCAGTGAGATTAGAAACAATGGTGGAGTGTGTGTTTGGATTCAAACGCAACTATAGCGATGATGTGAGAATATAAAATGACTATTAAGGACATAAGATTAGAATTGATGTATAATAGAAGTTTTTAAATTATTTTATTTATATAAAATTATTAAAATATGTGAATTTATAAATTCATTTAATGAAATACTAAAATCTATCTTCTAATATTTTATTTTAAATATTTTAATAAATTATATAATTAATTTAAATTATTTATTAGATAAAATGATAATTACAATTTAATTATAGATCAACTAGTAAAAATTAGTCTTACTTGACAGGCAAGCATGCAGATTTTTGAAGTACCTCCTGATATTATATTTATAAATCTTCAACAAGTTTTAATCTTTTTTTCCTTTTACCTATTCAAAATCCACTTCTCTTAACCCTTTTTTATATAACCTCGCTCTCTTACAAAGCGAATATAAACAATTATCTGCTATTCTTTGTGACAGATAATCTGCAGCAAAGAGTTTTGATTTACTTAATTTTTTGTTAATCTGATTTACAGAAAGAATCGAAGGGCAACAAGCTAAAACCTTCATTCTTTCTTATCCAATTTGTCAGTCATTTTTCTCATTTTCTTTTACGATGGCTTCCTTTTTCTTTTTCTTCTTTTTTCTCATTTCCATTGTTAAAGCTTATGGGTTTTTATTTATTTATTTATCTACTTTCCAGATCTGTTTAATCGCCATCAGGTAAATTTTAAAGCTGCATTTTGGATCTGATTTCTTGTTTGTTTCCTGAGAAAGTGAAAGGAAAGAAAATTATTTCATTTTTTCCCTTTTAATTTTAGACGTTCACTGTCAACTTCTATGTGTTCCATTTTTAATGGTTTCACTTCAATCAAACTGATCAGAGCACTGCTTTAAGCTTGCCCTTGTTACATCAAAAGTAGACAAATCTTAAATCACTCTTAATTTTTTTATTTTCTATTTGCCATGGATGTTTTTAAGAGTTTCTCTATATTTATTGAGTGTTGCCTGAAAATATGGCCCCAAGCTCCCATGCCTGAATGAGTGGTGGTGTCAGTGGTGATGTTGATCTGTACGGTGAATGAGAAGCCTAACACTCCTATTAGAGTGTGGATATGTGGGTATGCTTTGCAGTGCTCGGTGCATGTTGTCTTGGTGTGGTTAGAATACAAGAGAAGGAACGCTAGAATAGCATCTGGTAGGGGTTAACAGGAATTCTTGCCTGGAAAACAAAGGACTTAGGTTAAAATTGTAAAAAACCATGATGACTGGGATTGTTTTTTTTTTCATTGGAGTTGAAATCTCCAGCCAAATTTCAGCCCTCCAGTGTGATTGAAATGCTATCTCACTGGACTTTCATGCTGATCCAAACAAAGATGCGTGTGAGGTTGGTAGCAAAGAATCGCACCTCACCGCAACAATGCTAAACCAAAGGCAGCCTAAGAGTAATTGGGAAAATGTTTATCATTGGCTGAATTCATTTATAATAACAACTATCAGTCTTGTATTAAAATAGTATCACTTAAAGCTTTTTACGCACGAAAAATTGTAGAGCTCCGTTATACTGGTCAGAATTTAGCGGGAACAAGCTAGTTGGGACATATTTGATTTGGAAGACCCATGAGTCTATGAGTTTACAGTAACCAAACTTATCACAGGGAAGAAACTTTGAGGAAAAATTTTTCTAAGAGGGGATAGTTGTAATAGCCCATTTTCCAGTGATGTTAGAAATAGTGGTGTCGGGACCACAAATCTGACAAGTAAGTTTGTAAATATTATTATTTAATATTTACGAGTCAATTATAATTTTATATTGGATTTTGGTTTAATAATTTTTGCAAATTAAACAAATAGTTAACTTTAAATGGTTGTCCCTAAAGTCAAGTAGTTTTGAAAAATAAGGTTTCGTGATCTCCTTTCCATAAACTGAGCTCGTAAATATTATTATTAAATATTTATGGATTTTTTATATAGGTAAATTGAAATTTGGTCCAGAAATTTTGGTGATTTGATAGTTAATTAAAGGAAAATGACTAAATCGTAAAAGTTGCAAAGGTTAACCTCTATTAGTTTATATGTGCTAAATGGCTTTAAAATCTTAATGAGTGGGTTTTAAGAGGCAATTTGACCATGTGGAATTATTATGGCCGGTTACTATGCATATTAGGTGTAAAATAATGTAATAAAATAATGTTTAATAATTTAAACATGAATTTAAGCATAAAACAAAAGATGTAGTTATTTTATTGTTTTATTTTTTCACTTTTTTCAACCTTCTTCATCGGAAATCCATGTTTGAAGAACACAAAGGTTAGGTCAAGTTATTTTCACCTTGCATGGTATGTAATTCAAGCCTGTTTTTAATGATTTTTATGTTTTTAAAATCGTTGTACCTTAATCTAGCTAACCCAATGACTAATTTGTAAAAGTGTTAAATATTTTGAATGCATGCTATGAATGATGATTGTTTATTAGTGTATGATATTTAAATTAATTTTTGAATTGTGTTATTGTATTATCGGTTTGTTAATTATCGTAATATCCCATAACCTTAATCCAGCATCGGAGACAAGTTAGGGATGTTACAATTCCTCCCTATGATTCCTTAACCTTTCCTACTGCAAAGGGTCATATAAACAGAACACTCTCAATTCGCCTACTCTCTACGCGAGAGTGGCCCTTTTTGGGTGAGTGTAACATCCTAAAAATGGGGCTATTTGGGACTGAATTATTTATGGAATGATAAGGCTTAAATAGGGGTCTTGAGTTGACTCGGAATAGTAGAAAATTTTATTTGGAAGCTTTAAAGGTAGGGAGCCTTAGTGGGTAGGGGCTACAAGAATAAATGTGGATTATTTGACACAAGAAATGGCTTGGAAAAGTGGCAAAAGTGAGGCCACTTAAGAGCTAGAAGTGACGCCATCAAGGAGCAAGGGGGAGCCTTGGTTCGAGTCACAAAAATCCCCTTTTTGGCACTTTGTTTGGACGGCAATAAGAGAGACAAAAGGCTCAAATTTGATTTCTATATTAAACGATAATATGAGCATTTTAAATTGGATTTTTTTTATTTGCTTAATTCTAAGGATAATAAGGATGATATTTTATTTATTTTAAATGGATTAACATGGGATTAATTTATAAGAGTTGGCAGAGGAAAAATAGCCTTGTAGTTAATTCAAATTAATTTGAATTAATTCGAATATGTGGCCTAGAGTGATTTGGAGAGTTGGCTAGAATTTGAACTCCTGATGAGAGGAGTGGACGGCAAGTAATAGGGGGAGAGTGCTGAAATTTCTATAGGCTATTCATCTTTTAGTTTTTCTTCTCTCTTCTTTCTTTACTCGACTCCCAAACTCTCTCATCTTCTATCTTTTCCCTTTTCCATTCTCTCCAAAATCGAAACCTTCCATTAACATCTTTCTCTCCTTTTTGTTTTGCCGAAACTCCATCTCCTTCCTCCATTATTTTCTTCCTTTCCCTTAGGCTGAATACACCCCTTTGAAGTGCCGAATTTCTTTCCTTTTTATTAAGCACCTTGGCCGAATATTGAACAAGGAGGGGGAGGCATTCTTTAATCGATTTTGGAGGGTAAGTATGTTAGGCCGAATGCTTATATTCTCTTTTCCCTTTCTTGTCGACTTGGATGTTGGTAAGAGGCTATTTCGGCAAAGGTTGTTAAGGGTACTAACCACATGATTGAAATCTATTTGTCATAGGGCTTTCGGAATTTAGAAGCAAGCAAGTGGGCCCATCACCTTGGAGCAAACCATTTTGGGGTAAGGTGGTAAGGATCTACATTTTTTTATTGATATTCGATTAAGCCGAAGGCTATTAGCTTTATTTACTAACCGATGGTAATTGGCGAAGCAGATTCGGGAATTGAGTGCTGTGGTTAGTAGCAAAAAGGGGTAAAGGTAAGGATTCGGGTTCACAAGATAACCCTTTAGATTTGTTTGGGTTATCCAAGTAGGCCATAGTACTAATCCTATGGTTGGCCGAATATAGGTGCAGGGAGATCTGGTGTGGCCGACTTATCTTTTCGGGGTTTAGATCATTCGGTGGTGACAGGTGTGTACATACACACTTATAATTAATTAATAAATGTACTAAATTTGTTGTGTGTGCTAATCGGATCTATGTAGATTCGGATGTAATACCATAATGGTAAAAGCGAGGAATCGGGTAAGTCTCGTGGTTGTGACTTTCTTAATAATGCTTTTGGGAAGGATGATATGTTGTTATATGTGGTTATGGCATGATCTCTGTTAAATGTGTATCCTTAATTGATGTGGGATATGTGAGTGTAGGGGGCAGTGATAATCGTGTCGACGGACACCAGTGGTTTGGTACCACATTATGACTATGGTCACCAGAGCGTTGGCACCTCCAGAGGTTTGGTACCCCATAGCGTCTCGTCCCAGTGGCTTAGCACCACAGTGGGTTGGCCCCACAGATTATACTAAGGGATTGACGCCAGTGATTTGGTATCACACGATGGGTTGGCCCCATCAATCGATTGTGTCTACGGACACCAGAGGTTTGGCACCTCTAGTGATTTGGCATCACATCTGTGACTATATGTCACCAGTGGTTTCGCACCACCAGTGGTTTGGTACCACACGGGGTAGACAAAGGCGTTTGAATGGCTAGGTTGGGTGCATGACTTAGTGCATGATTGTTAATTATAAATTGTGTATGATGTGGCATTAAACCGGGGAAGGGTTACATATCGAGTCTTGGTGACTCACCTTCTCCTTTACATTTTTCAGTGACATGTAGATCGCGGATGTGGGCCTAGGATGGACTCGAGGTGGCCATGCGAAGACTTTGAATTAAATGAACTTTAATTTTAGTTATTTATTTTATTATCGGTTGAATTTTTAACCAAGTTGTAATAAGGCCTCCTAGATTTATTTTTATTATTTCATGTTTTAGAATAATCATTTAAACTATTTCTTAATATTAAGTTAAGTACATATGTTTTCAAAAAAAAAAAAACGCATAAAATGTTTTATCGTGCCATCGGGCACACCTGAATCGATAACAATCTGGTTTAATAAATTTTTTTTTTTAAAATAAACCTAAGTATGGTTTTTAACAAGAGATTTGAAAACACAAGGTTTTCGCCAAAACCTAAAGCGGATTTTTAAAAGATTTCAAAATGTCTTCTCGGTAGCAACCCAAATTCGGTAGTAGTGTTTGGGCTGGGTTTGGGATGTTACAAATTGGTATCACACCCTTGATTCAAAAGCTGTTTGTGGAGCCCAAGGCCCAAAAATGTTTTTGGTAGGCCTTTTTGAATTGTTTTTGGGTTTTTAAGCAGCATGGCCCGAGTCTCCGGCACCGATCCGCCCAGGTAAGTACTTCTAAACTTCTTGGTGAATTATTTTCTGTAGAAGGGTAGGAAGCATGGAACGTGGATAGACTTATAAGAACTTGAACCCTAGGATTAGATTACTCAAACACACAAAACAAAGCATAAGACTTAATGAACTAAACCAACCTATGACTTAGTCACTGAGCTAGGGTATGGTAACCGCTGTACGCATGTCGAGGATTGGATCCGGAAGAGCCTAGTATTTAAGCAGTCCCCATAACTCACCTCCTCTTCGCGCAGTATCCTACTCCAGTGCGTAGCAGTTCACCCTAACTCAGAGGGCTCAGTGGTGTGGGAACCTCTGTGCGCATGTCTAGAAAGGTTTCGGTGAGAGCTTGGTATTTAAGCAGTCTGCGTGACTCACCTCCTCTTCACTCGAATCCTGCCTGGTGCGTAGCTTTGCTTCACCCTGACCAAGAGGGCTCGGTCATAGGCCAAACATAATGACTAAAACCCGAAAGGGAACTAGCAATGTTTTTTTGAAAAAGGAAGAAAATAAACAAAACCCTAGTTCTTCAAAACTTTCAAAACTACTCTTTTAAAATTGAGAACAACCATTTTTACAACGTTTTTCCCGAAAAAGTTGATTTGTGAAAATTACAGAAATGCCCTTAGGGGTAAAATTACCAAAATGCCCTCAGTTCATAAAATATCAACTCAATGGTTTTGCCCAAAAATCTCATTATTTTATAAAAACCCAACAACTCTACTTTGCTCGTCATCAATAAAATACTTTGGTTTTGGAAAATTACGAAAATGCCCTCAATTGGCAAAATTACCGAAATGACCCTGGTCTTTGAAAATCTCTATAAACATCACCACTTGAAAAGGAAAACTCTCAAAAAAAGAACCTTCAGAGTTTTACAACTGTTAAAACATCCCTGATTTACTGAAATCACAAAATTACCCCTGATTGACCGAAATTACCAAAATACCCCTGGTTTCCAAAATGATGCCATATTTTTTTAAAATTTTACAAATTTTCAGAAACACCCTCCAGTTTTGGGAATTTCAAAGTGACCTGCTGTATTAAAGTTTTGAAACCCCTCGGAGTTTTATTACGAAAATACCCCTGTAAGAAAATGACGAAAATACCCCTGGGATAGAAACGGATAGAATTGTCCAAGGAGTGAATAAGTATGGGAAGTATTAGGGAATGGATGTACCCTTCTGTGTGAACTAGGATAGGAGACTCAAAACTTGGGTTGCTCGAAAGAATCCCTGATTAAACTTTCTTCATAAAATTTCTTCGCGAATAATAAAGTGGAACAAACGCTAATGCATAAAAATTCTTTTAATCAGATTAAAAGTGCAGTAGTTAGAATGAGCTCTAGAGGACGTGGATGCCGTGGACGCGGTAGGGGTAGGATGACCGTGTCAGAACCCGTTAGGTCGGGTCAAGGTTCGGAGAACGAAGTACCACCGCCACCACCACTTCCAACTTTTAGAGCTGAGGAGCGAGGATCGGGCCGGTGGTAAGGGTCAGATCGCAAGCTATTTTATGAGTCTTGGAGATGGTGGTGGGGAGGCTAGTGGAGGAATGGGAGCTCGAAAAATGCTCTCGAGCGACTCGATCCAACAGAGTGAGGTATTCGGGAGTGTCGGGAGTGGCACCCAAAGGTGCGAGAATCATGGCTAGAATCGACTGAAAGGATCATGGACGATCTTGACCTGACTGATGAGGAGAAGCTGAAAGGAGCAGTATCGCTTCTAAAGGATGAAGCATATCAGTGGTGGCTTATGGTTCGGGATGGTGCTACGGCGGACGATCTGACTTGGGAGTACTTCAAAACTGCTTATCAGAAAAAGTATGTGGGCACCGGCCTATCTCGATGCTCGGAGGAAAGCCTTTCTGGGATTAGTACAAGGAAATAAGTCGGTGTCTGAGTATGAAGCGGAATTCCTGAGGCTGAGCTGCTATGCTCGGGGAGTTGTGTCATCTGAACATGAACGGTGTGTCCGCTTTGAAGACGGACTTAGGGACGAGTTAAGGTTACTGATTGCTCCACAACAGGAGCGGGAATTTTCTGTCTTGGTGGAGAAGGCTAAGGTGGCTGAAGGGGTCAAGGAGTCCGTGCGACAAAGTTATGGCAGGAGCAACCAGAAAAGAGGATTTGGGTCATCTGGATCGGGTAGTAATAACGCACAGAAAAGGGCTAGGCAGAGTGGGCCAAATCAGACAGGGAGGCCCATGGTTACTAATCAGAGACCGGCCCAGTGTAATCATTGTGGGAAGTCACATTGGGGAGGTTGTTGGATCGGTGAAAGAGGATGTTTTGAATGTGGATCTTTGGATCACCGTATAAGGGACTGTCCTCGAAAGTTAGCTAAGAATCAGCCTGAGGGTTAGAGCCGTGCTCAGGGCAGAAATGTTGGACCACCACAGAGGGGCCGTGGTAATGGTAGAGGAAGCAATGGTCCTAATCGAGGTTGTGGAATTCAGGACAGAGGGGCAGGCAACACAGAGGCTAGGCAGCCTGGCTTAGTCTATGCAGCGAGGCGTCGCGAGGAGGGTGACGCACCGGACGTCATAACTGATATGTTCCTAATATTTGGTCTTTCTTATGTTGCACTAATTGATGTGGGTTCGACGCATTCATACGTTGCTAGTAGTGTAGTAGAGACTATGAACCTAGACTCTGAGACTGCTTCTAGGGAGATGATTGTAATTAGCCCTTTAGGTCACTCTGTAGTCGTAGACAAACTATATAGAGACGTACCTCTAGAACTCCAAGGGGTAGTGTTTGTGGCTGATCTGATGGAACTACCGTTTGGGGAGTTCGATTTGATCCTTGGAATGGACTGGTTGGTTAAGTATCAGGTGAGATTGGATTGCGCTGCTAAGCGCATGGTTCTTAAAATGGCTGAAGGTGATGAAGTGGTCATGATAGGCAATAGAAGGGACTACCTATCCAACGTGGTGTCCGCTTGAAGGTCGTGAGAAAATGGTCAAGAAAGGTCGTGAGGCGTTTTTGGTTCGAATTTGTGCCTTGGAGGCGAAGGAATTGGCGAGAGAGAAGGTCCGAACGGTGGGGAATTCACTGATGTGTTCGTAAGAACTCCCGGTCCGCCTCCAGATCGGAAGTTGAATTCAGTATAGACTTGTTACCCGGAGCGGCACTGTGGTATATAGCATCAAGACCGAATGGCACCAAAGGAATTGGTGGAGCTAAAGGCTCAAATTCAGGAGCTCTTAGATAGGGGGTTTATTCGACCAAGTATATCTCCGTGGGGAGCACCGGTGCTGTTCGTCAAGAAGAAGGACGGTTCAATGCGGATGTGTATAGGCTACCGCCAGTTAAACAAGTTAATGATCAAGAACAAGTATCCGTTGCCTCGGATTGACGACTTGTTCGATCAACTGAAGGGTGCCTCGGTGTTTTCAAAGATAGATCTTAGGTCGGGTTATCATCAACTTAAGGTGAAGGAGGTTGATGTCCACAAGATGGCATTCCGAACTCGGTATGGGCATTATGAGTTCCTAGTGATGCCATTTGGGTTGACCAACGCGCCGGCAGCGTTCATAGACTTAATGAATAGAGTGTTTCAGCAGTACTTGGATCAATGTGTCGTGGTGTTCATAGATAACATATTGGTTTATTCAAAGACGGAGGAGGAGCATGATATGCATTTACATACAGTTTTACAAGTGCTGAGGGAGAAGCAATTATATGCCAAATTCAGTAAGTGCGAATTTTAGCTTAGGGAGGTGGCTTTCTTAGGTCACGTGGTGTCAGCAGAAGGGATTAGAGTAGACCCTCGCAAGGTGGAAGCGGTGTTGGATTGGAAACCGCCTAGGTCAGTGGCAGAAATTCGAAGTTTTCTGGGTCTAGCAGGGTACTATCGAAGGTTTGTGGAAGGGTTCTCCTTAATCGCAGCACCGTTGACTAAGTTACTAAGGAAAGGTGTTCCATTTGTATGGTCGGAGAAGCAACAAGAAAGTTTTGATAAGCTAAGGAAGATTTTGACGGAAGCTCTGATTTTGGTACAGCCTGAGGCGGGGAAGTTGTTTACGGTTTACTGTGACGCGTCCCATACTGGTCTGGGATGTGTGTTGATGCAGGAAGGGAAGGTAGTAGCCTATACATCCCGTCAGTTAAGACCGCATGAGGTTAACTACCCAACGCACGACTTGGAGCTGGCAGCTGTAGTCTTCGCTTTGAAAATATGGAGACATTATCTGTATGGGGAGAAGTCGATAGTCTACACGGATCACAAAAGTTTGAGATATCTTCTAACTCAGAAGGATCTAAACCTGAGACAGCGTCGATGGATTGAACTGTTAAAGGACTACGACTGTTCAATTGAGTACCATCCGGGTAAGGCTAACGTGGTGGCTGACGCGTTGAGCCGGAAGGTCGTGACGGATTTAAGATCGATGTTTGCTCGGTTGAGTCTATATGACGATGGAAGTCTTTTGGCAGAGCTTCAGGTTAAGCCAACCTGGATTGGGGAGATTAAGGAAAAGCAGTTAGTGGACGAAGGGTTGAATGCGAAGAGGGTGCAAGTTCAGGATGGTGGTTTAGAAGGGTACAGTCTGTCTAGTGATGGAGTGCTATGTTTTCAAGGGCGAACTTGTATGCCAAAGGACGTAGAATTAAGGCGAAGAATTCTCCAAGATGCACATAGCAGCCCATACGCTATGCATCCGGGAGGAAGCAAGATGTATGGAGATTTACGGAAACAGTTCTGGTGGCCAGGGTTGAAGCGGGAGGTAACCGAATTTGTGGGAAAGTGTCTGACGTGTCAGCAGATTAAGGCTAAACACCAGTCCATCAGGGCTACTTCAACCAGTGAAGATCCTTCAGTGGAAATGGGAGAGGATCACTATGGATTTCGTCAGTAGGCTACCCCTTACGCCCAGCAAAAAGGATGCAGTTTGGGTGATTGTGGACCGTCTGACTAAGTCAGCTCACTTCATACTGGTAAGGGTAGATTTTTCTCTTCAGAAGCTAGCTAAGCTGTATGTATCAGAAATAGTAAGATTGCATGGTGTGCCAGTATCGATCATCTCGGATAGGGATCCCAGATTTACGTCAAGGTTCTGGAAAGCATTGCATCAAGCTTTGGGTACACGATTGGATTTCAGTATAGCTTTCCATCCACAGTCTGACGGGCAGTCGGAAAGGGTTATACAGATCTTGGAGGATATGCTGAGAGGGTGTGTTTTGGATTTCAGTGGTAGTTGGGAGGAGTATCTACCATTGGCGGAATTCGCTTATTTATCAAGCGAGTATTCAGATGGCTCCATATGAAGCACTATATGGACGAAAATGTCGTACTCCTACGTGTTGGACGGAATTGGGTGAACGACAAGTTTTGGGTCCAAAATTGGTAACAGAAACTGAGGACAAAGTTAAGGTGATCCGGGCTCTTCTTAAGGAAGCATCAGATAGGCAGAAGTCCTATGCTGATCTGAAGCGCAAGGAAATGGAGTATGCAATAGGGGATAAAGTCTTTCTGAAGGTGTCGCCTTGGAAAAAGGTATTGAGATTTGGGCGAAAAGGGAAGCTAAGCCCAAGGCTCATCGGGCCATATACAGTGATAAAGCGAGTAGGACCGGTAGCATATCAGCTTGAGTTGCCGGCAAAACTGAATCAGATCTATGACGTCTTTCATTTGTCGATGCTGAGACGGTATCGGTCGGATCCATCGCACATTGTGCCAGTGGCAGAGATTGAGGTAAATACGGACTTATCTTTCGAAGAAGAACCAGTTCAGATTTTAGATCGAGATGTCAAGGTTCTACGTAGGAAGTCAGTGCCCTTGGTGAAAGTGCTATGGCGGAACCATGGTGTAGAAGAAGCTACGTGGGAACCCGAAGATGTGATGCGGCAGGAATACCCCCATCTCTTCTGATCAGGTAATTTTGAGGCCGAAATTATTTTTAAGCGGGGTAGAACTGTAACATCCTAAAAATGGGGCTATTTGGGACTGAATTATTTATGGAATGATAAGGCTTAAATAGGGGTCTTGAGTTGACTCGGAATAGTAGAAAATTTTATTTGGAAGCTTTAAAGGTAGGGAGCCTTAGTGGGTAGGGGCTACAAGAATAAATGTGGATTATTTGACACAAGAAATGGCTTGGAAAAGTGGCAAAAGTGAGGCCACTTAAAAGCTAGAAGTGACGCCATCAAGGAGCAAGGGGGAGCCTTGGTTCGAGTCACAAAAATCCCCTTTTTGGCACTTTGTTTGGACGGCAATAAGAGAGAGAAAATGCTCAAATTTGATTTCTATATTAAAGGATAATATGAGCATTTTAAATTGGATTTTTTTATTTGCTTAATTCTAAGGATAATAAGGATGATATTTTATTTATTTTAAATGGATTATCATGGGATTAATTTATAAGAGTTGGCAGAGGAAAAATAGCCTTGTAGTTAATTCAAATTAATTTGAATTAATTCGAATATGTGGCCTAGAGTGATTTGGAGAGTTGGCTAGAATTTGAACTCGATGATGAGAGAGTGGACGGCAAGTAATAGGGGGAGAGTGCTGAAATTTCTATAGGCTATTCATCTTTTAGTTTTTCTTCTCTCTTCTTTCTTTACTCGACTCCCAAACTCTCTCATCTTCTATCTTTTCCCTTTTCCATTCTCTCCAAAACCGAAACCTTCCATTAACATCTTTCTCTCCTTTTTGTTTTGCCGAAACTCCATCTCCTTCCTCCATTATTTTCTTCCTTTCCCTTAGGCCGAATACACCCCTTTGAAGTGCCGAATTTCTTTCCTTTTTATTAAGCACCTTGGCCGAATATTGAACAAGGAGGGGGAGGCGTTCTTTAATCGATTTTGGAGGGTAAGTATGTTAGGCCGAATGCTTATATTCTCTTTTCCCTTTCTTGTCAACTTGGATGTTGGTAAGAGGCTATTTCAGCAAAGGTTGTTAAGGGTACTAATCACATGATTGAAATCAATTTGTCATAGGGCTTTCGGAATTTAGAAGCAAGCAAGTGAGCCCATCACCTTGGAGCAAACGGTTTTGGGGTAAGGTGGTAAGGATCTACATTTTTTTATTGATATTCGATTAAGCCGAAGGCTATTAGCTTTATTTACTAACCGATGGTAATTGGCGAAGCAGATTCGGGAATTGAGTGCTGTGGTTAGTAGCAAAAAGGGGTAAAGGTAAGGATTCGGGTTCACAAGATAACCCTTTAGATTTGTTTGGGTTATCCGAGTAGGCCATAGTACTAATCCTATGGTTGGCCGAATATAGGTGCAGGGAGATCTGGTGTGGCCGACTTATCTTTTCGGGGTTTAGATCATTCGGTGGTGATAGGTGTGTACATACACACTTATAATTAATTAATAAATGTACTAAATTTGGTGTGTGTGCTAATCGGATCTATGTAGATTCGGATGTAATACCATAATGGTAAAAGCGAGGAATCGGGTAAGTCTCGTGGTTGTGACTTTCTTAATAATGATTTTGGGAAGCATGATATGTTGTTATATGTGGTTATGGCATGATCTCCGTTAAATGTGTATCCTTAATTGATGTGGGATATGTGAGTGGTGGGGGCAGTGATAATCGTGTCGACGGACACCAGTGGTTTGGTACCACATTGTGACTACGGTCACCAGAGGTTTGGCACCTCCAGAGGTTTGGTACCTCATAGCGTCTCGTCCCAGTGGCTTAGCACCACAGTGGGTTGGCCCCACAGATTATACTAAGGGATTGACGCCAGTGATTTGGTATCACACGATGGGTTGGCCCCATCAATCGATTGTGTCTCACGGACACCGAGGTTTGGCACCTCCGGTGATTTGGCATCACATCTGTGACTATATGTCACCAGTGGTTTGGCACCACCAGTGGTTTGGTACCACACGGGGTAGACAAAGGCGTTTGAATGGCTAGGTTGGGTGCATGACTTAGTGCATGATTGTTAATTATAAATTGTGTATGATGTGGCATTAAACCGGGGGAAGGGTTACATACTGAGTCTTGGTGACTCACCTTCTCCTTTACATTTTTCAGGTGACATGTAGATCGCGGATGTGGAGCCGGATGGACTCGAGGTGGCCATGCAGAAGACTTTGAATTAAATGAACTTTAATTTTAGTTATTTATTTTTATTATCGGTTGAATTTTTAACCAAGTTGTAATAAGGCCTCCTAGATTTATTTTTATTATTTCATGTTTTAGAATAATCTGTTTAAACTATTTCTTAATATTAAGTTAAGTACATATGTTTTCAAAAAAAAAATCCAAACGCAAAATGTTTTATTGTGCCATCGGGCACACCTGAATCGATAACAATCTGGTTTAATAAATTTTTTTTTTTTAAAATAAACCTAAGTATGGTTTTTAACAAGAGATTTGAAAACACAAGGTTTTCGCCAAAACCTAAAGCGGATTTTTAAAAGATTTCAAAATGTTTTCTCGGTAGCAACCCAAATTCGGTCGTAGTGTTTGAGCCGGGTTTGGGATGTTACAGTGAGCACTACTTAGCTTATCATTTTTCTATATAATTATACTCCCAATTTAGAGACTTATACACTCTTACTATTACTCTTCAAATCATCGTGCTTAGCCATAAATTTCGCTCCTCCATAATACGCCAGACTAAAGCATTACAAACACGCTTAGAAATCAACTTATACTTAATCCAATCCTATCATTGGACAACTTAAAACTATCCTCTTAAGACTTATTCCTATTAACTATATTTCAAACTTTCAAGACTTCACTGAGAGGGATGTTACAAATGTATTTGTGATAAACCAAAAAAGTAACATATTTTAAGCCCACATTTAGCATGCTTTTGGATGATTTAAGCCTCGATTTATGTTAATTTGGTGCTCTTAATCCTTTCTTTTCATGTTTTATACGTAGGGGAGCACCCAATGATGAAAAGAACGAGAAACAGGCTTAAAACGGACTAAATTGGGCCAAAATAGAAATCGACACAGCCTGGGCCCAAGACCACACGGCCGTGCCTCTTTAAAAGTTCGAACACGGCCTGGCCACGATTCACACGGGCGTGTGCCATGGCCGTGTCCCTGTCATGGAGAAGAACAATTTCACTCAGAAAAGGATACTTAGGAGAAAAGAAACCCGTTGCAAAAGCCTATATAAACCCCCTAAGTATAACCAAGAAGAGGACGGTTAGCTAGGCCAAGGAGCCGAGCCAGAAAGGTCCGATTTGTGGAAATCACTCGAGATAGCCAGTTGATTCATCTCAAGAAGCTGGAGTTATACTCAAGACGGAGGATATCTTCTTCAATTCCTTCAGGGGGTTTTGGGGATTTCTTATGCTTTGTTTTATCTTTTGTTTTGAGATGTTTTCCTTTATTGTTATGAACTAAACCCTTAGATACCTGAGGGGGATGAAACCTAAGATGAATCTTGTTATCGTTTTCTGAACTATATGATAAATATTTGACTTGTTCTTAATTATGTGCTCTTAATTCTTGTGTTGATATTTCCGGGATATTAATTCAAGTATGATGTGCTTAGGTGGAGGAGCAAAAGTCCCTGCTTAAGAGTAGATCTGGCATAATTAAGTGGAGTTGATCGCGCGCCTAGAGATAGAGTGACGAGATTTTGTCGGATTAGGGTGAAACCTAATATGGGAATCCATAGATCGAGTTAATGCGATTCTAGGGGTTTTAATTAGAAAGAGATTTCAATTAATCAACCTAGGGTTAGACGTTATTCGCTTCGAGAGAGGGTTTAATATAACTTAGGGAATCTTACGGATCAAGTCAAATGAATAAATTGTCTGGTTCAGAGTTAGATAACAAGTAAAGTCTAGGTGGATTCTTCCTTGGGTGTCGTCTTAATCAATTGGTTTTCTCTCAAGTTATTTTCTCAATTCATCCTCTCTGTCTTTGCATCATTAGTTTTGTTGATAGTCAAATTTTGATTAGATAAATAAGTTCCCTTAATTCTTAGGCTAAATAATAAAGAGAGAGTTAGTATTAGTACTTTTGGTTCCTTTGGGTTCGACATTTCGGTCTTGCCTAAACTATACTACTGTTCGATAGGTGCGCTTGCCTCAAATCGTGGTCAGAGTTAGTTTCTAGGTTCGATCATTCTTTTTATAAATTTTAAGACTCGACAGACACGATCAAGTTTTTGGCGCCGATGCCGGGGAACTGAAATATTAAGAAAGCTTAATTTTTATTACTTTAGCCATTTTTTTATTTTTATTATTTTTGAAATTTATTTTTATTTTTTATTTTTTTACTTTCCTAAATTTTCTTTCTTTCTTTCCTTTCAGGTACCTCTAGTTTATGACTAGAAGGAACCCGACAGGACCTCTACTTTACGATAGTGATATTGAAGGTACCCTTCTCAGAAATCACAGAGAGATAAGGCGAAGCTTAAACTACATAGAAGAAGAGCAAGAAGACAAAACCAATCCTACTGAAAGGATGGCTGAAAACAACCCGCCACCTCCAGAGATGGCTGAACATCATGCTCCACGTACTATGTATGATTATGCTAAACCTAGTTTAATAGGAATTGAGTCTAGTATTGTTAGGCCTACTATTGCTGCAAATAGTTTTGAACTGAAACCTAACACTATATAGATGATACAACAGTTTGTTCAGTTTGATGGTTTGCAGGATAAGGATCCTAACACACAGCTAGCGAATTTTCTAGAATTCTGTGATACCTTCAAGATAAATGGCATTTCTGATGATGCTATCCGTCTTCGGTTATTTCCCTTTTCCCTGAGAAATAAATCCAAACAGTGGTTACATTCTCTTCCACAGGGGTCAATCACTACATGGGACCAAGTGACCGAAAAATTTTTATTAAAATATTTTCCACCGGCTAAAATGGCCAAATTGAGGAATGATATCTCTTCTTTTGTGCAGATGGATTTAGAGACACTCTACAATGCATGGGAGAGATACAAAGATTTGTTGAGAAAGTATCCACACCACGGATTACCTTTGTGGCTACAAGTCCAAACTTTTTACAACGGTGTAAACCCTTCAATAAGGCAATTAATCGATTCAGCTGCCGGCAGAACCCTGAACAACAAAACTCCTGAAGCAGCCTATGAATTTATAGAGGAGATGTCACTGAATAACTATCAGTGGCAAGTTACAAGGACAAGGCCAGCCAAAGTAGCCGGAGTTTTCAACATTGATACAGTGATCGCACTATCAAATCAGGTAGAATTGCTGCATAAAAAATTTGATAGTTTCTACGATTCTTCGCAGGCACATCTAGTTATGCAATGTGACGCAAGTGAAGAAGTGTTGAATCTTAAGTACCCACCCTACGAACAGGGCATAGAGAGCGAGCAAATGAACTATATGGGTATTAATTTCCGATCTAACAATAACCCTTATAATAATACTTATAATCCAGGTTGGAAGAACCACCCCAATTTCTCATGGGGTGGTCAAAGAAATCAAAGACAATAACCTTCCCAAAACTTCCAACAACAGCCCTACCCACAGAAAAAGAAGCCGAACTTGAAGAGGTCCTGACAAACTTCATAGCAGCCTCAGAAACACGTTTCCAGAAGATAGACATAAAAATTGAGGCATTGTCACAGGAACTCAAGGATCAAATCAGGCAACTTACTAGGTTAGTTTCTAAAATACGATTAGAAATCTTACCTAGGGAAAAAGAGCAAGTCTAGGCAGTGACACTGAGAAGTGGAAAGGAGTTAATCGAAATAAAGAATGAGGTACCACATGAACCCGATAAGGCAAAGATAACTCCGACCCGTGAGGAAATTAAACCAACAATCTCGTATTCAGTGAAGTTGAAGAAAGACCGCTTAGACGCACAGTATGGTAAATTTCTTAAACTTTTCAAACAGCTACATTTTAACTTACGTTTTGTTGAAGCTATTTCACAGATGCCATCATATGCAAAATTTTTAAAGGAGCTTCTAACAAATAAAAGGAAGTTCGAGGAAATTTCAAAAGTGGAACTTAATAAAGAATGGTCAGCTATCATTCAAAACAAGCTGGCAACCAAATTAAAAGATCCAGGAAGTTTTACTATTCCCTGTTTAATTTGCAGTTTGAGTATAGAAAAAGCATTAGCTGATTTAGGTGCCAGCATTAATTTAATGCCTTATAAAATGTTTAAGAATCTTGGTCTCGGGGAACCAACACCAACTAGGATGAGTATTCGATTAATGACAGATCATTAAGTATCCTAGGGGAATTGTTGAAGATGTTCTGGTAAAAATAGATAAATTTATATTTCCCGTTGATATTGTTGTGCTTGACATGAATGAGGACGTAGTGTAACAATCTGGTTTATACCCTAGTCGGAACAGTGGTTTCGGGACCACAAATCTGAGTCTGTATAATATTTTAATATTATTTTCTGTGCCGTTAATATGTGACTTAGCATGTGATAAATTTCCGTGAACTAATTTGTATGTCTGTGTGTTTAATTTGATAAAAGGATTGAATTGCTTTAAATGCAAAATTAGTATGCTTTTTGTAAAAGAATCTATTTGCTTATGTCTTTATTATATGAGGTCCTTAAAAGGTTATTATACCATTATGAGTAAGTGGACATTTATATCCATACATTATAAGTTGATAAAATGGTTCCATTAATGTTATATTAGTAATTTGTTAATTACATGATATTAGTAAAACAAAAGTCTAAAAAAATAAGCCATTGTCATCTTTGTTAGCCGAAAATAAAAGAAAGAAAAGGGAGAAAAACCTTAAGCTAGGTTCGGCCATTTCAAGCTTTGATTAAGGTGAGTTTTGTCTCCGGTTTTCAATTATTCCTACGTTTTTGTAATCGTTGCTTCGTCTACTATCAAACCCATGTTTCAATTTTGTGTATTGGAGATGTTTGTAAGTTGTGCCATTGATGCTAGGTTGATCTTTGTGATGCTTTAAGGTGTTAAATGATAGATTGGTGGTAGATGAACATGTTTTGTTCTTGAAGTTTTGATGAATTTAGCTAAATAGGGACTTGTATGTGATGTGTATATATTCGGCCAAGCTTGTGTATAATTCAATTTTGTGAATTTGATGTTTTGAGAAAAATGGACTAAATTGCTAAGTTGTGTAAATATGAGGATTATTTTGCAAATAGCCCTAAATGTGTGTCTTTGGATTGAATTGAATGAATTAGTGAATAAAAAGGTTAATTCTGAATTTGTTTAGATCAAGAACCAAGGAAAACATATTTAGATCGCGGGAAAGCGAAAGTTATCCAGTAGCCGTTTTCTATTCCGATAAACCGAATCCGAGGTAAGTCACTATACAAATAAATGAATATGTATGCATTTGAAATTGTTCATATGTTTAATGATGATAATGAATGCTTATGAGAAATTCTGTAATTGAATTCCGAGATAAGTTCGGTATATTGACTAAGTCTGAAAAGCCTCGTACGAACCTTGACATAGGTATCTGCTCTGTTTTATCATGTAAGACCACGTCTGGGACATTGGCATTGATTTGAGATTCGTGTAAGACCATGTCTGGGACAGTGGCATTGATATCTGATTATGTGTAAGACCACGTCCGGGACATTGGCATCAATATAAACTTTACGTATAAGACCATGTCTGGGACATCGGCATCGTTTTGATTTGTATAAGACCCTGTCTGGGACAGTGGCATTGATATCCGAGTGCTTGTAAGACCTCATCTGGGATGTTGGCGTTGTACGATTATTCTGAGCTTTCTTAGTATCCTATTGGATTTATTACGGTTCAACGGACAAGTCTATGATACTAATTGCAAATTCGAGTATGAACAAATATGTGATTGTAAATCCAAATCAGGTATGTTGATTATACACTAATTGTGTATACAAGGTAAGCATCAATATGATTTTACTATGATGCTATAAATATAGAATTGATGATATGTTGTATAAAGTTTTGGTGAAATGAGATATGTGTTTATATGATCTTTGAATTGTGAATATGGCTAATGTGGTCAAAAGTGTATGATCCAAAGTAAATAAATGCATTTTATGCTAAGTTTGTTTGTATATTAACTTATAAAGCTTTTGGAAAGCTTACTTTGTGTGTGTTTAATCTGTTTTATAGGTCGTCAAAGCTACTGAAGGCTCGGGACCGTCTTGGATCATCATCACACTATAGAACTTATTTTGGTACATTTTGATATTGTATAAAGCTAGATATGGCATGTATAGGCTAGTTATGTGATCTTAGCCATGTGATTTGGCTATTTAAGAGTTGAAACTTTGTTTAAATGAATGTGTCATAGAATGTATCTTTTGGTATGATAAAAGAATGTGGAATGGATAAGTTTTAATGAGCAAATGCATGAATTAGTCTTGTAATGATATGAGTTTTAATCCTTGAGATTGCCATAGTTGGAATCGGTTTTGAATGTAAGGTTTGAATGATTATTTTGGTATGCTTTTGATAGTCTTATGTGCATGAAATATCTTGTGGAATATGGCTTGTAGGTATGACCCTTTGTGGGTGGCATTTTGGCCTTGTAAATGGGCTATAATGTCACACAGTTGTGGCACACGGGCGTGCCTAACGACTGTGGGTGAATGGTAGAATGTAGTTTATCATCACACGGCCTCGACACGGTTGTGTCATCTAGCCGTGGTGTGCAAGTCAGTAGCTAACATAAAAGTACACGGCCTCGACACGGGCGTGCTCAGTGGCCGTGTTGGGGAAGTCAGTATATGACCTAAAATTACACGACCATGGCACACAGGCGTGCCTAATGACAGTGTTGGCATAGTTAGTATTTAGACACGGAAGGACAAATGGGGGTGTCTAGAAGCCGTAAAGGGAACGCGGTCTCCTCCCACGGGCGTGTCTCCCCTGTATTTTTGAAAAAGTTTCAAATTTCATGAAATTTTGTATGTGTTTCAGTTTAGTCCTGACTCAGTTTATAAGCATGCTTAGGGTTTCAGAAACTCGTTTAAGGGACATTATGTCTGAGAATGATGATTGAATATATGATTTTGTCTGTGAATGTTTCCGATCTATCCGGTAATGCTCCTAACCTTAATCTGGCAATGGGCTCGGGATAGGGGTGTTACACGTAGAGGTACCTTTAACTTTGGGGCGACCCTTTCTAGCTACTGCTAGGGCTATCATTAATGTGGTGATGGTAAACTCGCACTAAGGGTAGGAGATGAAGAAATTGTGTTCCAAATTTATGATGCCATGCGATATTCTAGAGAACAAGATCATTCTTGTTACTTTGTTGATGCCACTAATCACATTTTTCAAGAATCTTTGCAGGAAATCATGCACACAAGATGAGGGGAAAGATGACGATATCGATGAAGTGAATCCCAATACATCATCTTCTTGATAGACAGAAATAGAGGACATTGAGATTAATGACGAACTAAAACAAAAACCCTCCATTGATGAGCCACCCAAGTTAGAACTGAAAAAATTGCCAAAACATTTGGAATACACATTCCTCGGGGAAAATTCTACACTTCCAGTAATCATCTCTTCAGAACTAGGACCCAAGGAGAAAGAAGACTTGCTAAAAATACTAAGGAAGCACAAAAAGGCCATAGCATGGAAAATGACAAACATTAAAGGAATAAGCCTATCATTCTGCACCCAAGAAATTTTAATGGAAGACTTGTGTGCAACCTCAGAGACGTTTGAACCCCAATGTGAAAGAAGTTGTCAAAGTTGAGGTATTAAACTTCTAGATGCAGGAATAATTTATCCTATTTCTGACAGCACCTGGGTAAGTCCTGTGCAGGTAGTTCCAAAGAAAGGAGGCATGACTGTTGTAGCCAACGAAAAGAATGAATTAATTCCTACAAGAATAGTCACATGTTAGAGAGTCTACATTGACTATAGGAAGCTGAATGATGCAACCAGAAAAGATCACTTCCCTTTACCCTTTATTGATCAGATGTTAGAAAGGCCTCTGGGCATATGTACTATTGCTTCTTGGACAAACTCTCCGGCTACTTCCAAATCCCCATAGCTCCTGAAGATCAAGAGAAGACAACATTTACATGCCCATATGGTACGTTTGCTTCTCGTAGAATGCCTTTTGGATTATGTAATGCTCCTACTACTTTTCAGCGCTGTATGTTGGCCATCTTTGATGAACTTGTGGAAGACATTATGGAGGTATTTATGGATGACTTCTCGGTATTCGGTAACTCTTTCCACCTTTGCCTTAAAAATTTAGAACAAGTTCTAATAAGATGTGAGGAGACGAATCTTGTCTTGGATTGGGAAAAATGTCACTTTATGGTTAGAGAAGGGATTGTGTTAGGACATAAGATTTCTAGTAAAGGGATTAAGGTAAATACAGCAAAAATTGAAACCATAGAAAAATTACCTCCCCCTAGTTCAGTTAAGGCTATTAGAAGCTTTTTAGGACATGCAGGATTCTATAGAAGATTCATTAAAGATTTTTCTAAAATAGCTAAACCTTTAACAAAATTACTAGAAAAAGATGTTCCTTTCAATTCTGATCAGGAATGTTTAGATGCATTCAATGTCCTCAAGGATAAACTAATAAATGCTCCGATTATAATTGCACCGGATTGGAATTTAACCTTTGAACTAATGTGTGATATGAGTGGTTTTGCAGTAGGTGCAGTTCTAGGACAACGAAGAGACAAGCATTTTCAGCCAACTTATTATGCTAGCAGAACATTGACACCCGCACAAGAAAACTATACCACCATAGAGAAAGAATTGCTTGCTGTAGTTTTTGCTTTTGACAAATTTAGGCAGCTTTTAATATTATCTAAAGTTATTGTTTACACTGATCATTCAGCTCTTCGTTATCTCTTAACTAAACCTGATGCAAAACCTCGACTCATACGTTGGATCTTACTCTTACAGGAATTTGATTTGGAAATACAGGATAAGAAGGGAGCTGAAAACCTTGCAGCAGATCACCTCTCCAGACTTGAGAACCCACATATCAAAGAGCTCGACGAAAGTGAGATAAACGACTCGTTCCCTGAAGAACAACTCTTTTCTATAACCAACTTTGAGGTTCCATGGTTTGCAGATATTTCAAATTATTTAGCTGCTAACATCTTACCAAAAAGGTTAACACATCATCAAAAGAAACGATTCTTTGCTGATGCGAAAACTATTTTTGGGAAGATCCTTTTCTTTTCCGCATATGTACAAATTAAGTAATTCAGAGATGCGTTACAAGGGCGAAAGCAAGCAAAATCCTGGAACATTGCCATTCAGGACCTTCAGGAGGACATTACAGCGGGATTAAGATATCCAACAAAACGCTCAAATCAGGATTTTATTGGCTAACTCTTTTCAAGGATGCCAACAGGTATGCAGCTTCGTGTGATAAATGCCAAAGATCAGGTAATATTTCTAAACGCGATGAAATGCCTCAGACATATATGTTCTCATATGGGGTCTTGACTTTATGGGTTTGTTCCCTAGTTCATTCGGAAATAAATACATCTTAGTAGTAGTAGATTACATGTCAAAATGGGTGGAAGCCCAAGCTTTACCTACTAACGATGCTAAAGCTATAGTAAAGTTTCTTAACAAACTTTTCTCCCGTTTTGGAACACCCAGAGCAATCATCAGTGATAGGGGGAATTCACTTTTGCAATACTCAATTTGAAAAAGTCTTAAGAAGATATGGAGTACACCACAGAACAGCTACCCCTTATCATCCTCAAACCAGTGGGCAAGTGGAAGTGGGAAATCGAGAACTTAAGTGAATCCTAGAGAAAATAGTTGAATCAAACAGGAAAGACTGGGCAGTAAAAGTAGATGACGCTTTGTGGGCCTATAGAACAGCATTTAAAGTCCCTTTAGGAACATCCCCGTACAAACTTGTTTACGGAAAAAGTTGTCATCTACCATTTGAATTAGAGCACAAAGCCTACTGGGCGATAAAATTCTTGAATTACAATCTCAAGATTGTAGGTGAGAAGGGGATGATGCAATTAAATAAACTAGATGAATGGCGAACTGAGGCTTATGAGAATTCAGGACTATATAAGGAGGCAACAAAACGACGCCATGATGCTCGTTTAAAACAATCAAAGCAATTCGAAGTAGGAGACTTAGTCCTACTGTATAATCCAAGGCTCAAACTATTTCCTGGAAAGCTGAAATCAAGGTGGTTAGGACCATTCATGATAAAATTTATTTTTCCTTACAGCACAGTCGAGGTAACCCATCCAACTCAAGGAACATTCAAGGTAAATGGCAATCGACTGAAATTTTATAATGGTGAAGATTTCAAGGAATTGAGAGAGGAGCTTCAGCTCTGTGAACCTTCTTTTAGGAATGAAAACAGGGTGAGTCTAGCTTAAGACTTTAAACAAGCACTTCTCGGGAGGCAACCCAAGCACTAACTTCATTAACCCCATTAATTTTCTCATTTTAATTATTTTTTCCTTTTAACACCTAAATCAAACTAACTGATTCAAAAAAGCGCAAATTTCCTACCACACGGCCTTACACACGGGCGTGCCCATGGCCATGTGGTCGCCATGGGATGGAAAACGGGCGTGCAGGTAGACATGCGAGAAGAAGAAAGAAAAAATTTTCCTAACACTGGTTGCGATAAAAAGACCACGGCTGTGCAAAGTGACCGTGGTCTATCCTGAGTAAACTAACATGGGCACGAGCCATGCTCATGCCTACCAACTGTGTGCGACACCGACTACATGTACACGGGTGTGGCAAACGTAGCATGGGCACGGGAGAAGCGAACAAAATCATACATGGTTTATGACCACGGCCGTGGCCAAACACCTTGAAAGCGCCCAAAGTTCAAAATCACAAAAAACACGGGCTGATTAAAATCTAACACGGGCGTGGCCCCTTCCCATGCTCTCACCCATATTTAAAGAACTTAAAACTCTCATCTTCCCTAAACGACAACCTTAACCGATTCTCTCAACCCCCTTCTTCCCTAATCTAGCCACCATAAAAAAAATCACCCCCATTTTGACCCCCATAACCACTCCACCTTACCTCCTTTAAAATACCCATACAAAATGCAGCCACGCCCGTGTTACCAGGAGCCCACGCCCTCGCCACTATTGTGCTACCCAGAATTTTACAGCACATGACCGTGCACCATCGTACATGCTTGTACTCCACCGTACACGTTGCCACACACCCCAAAACATTGCTGGTCACTCTTCACTATTTCATTTTCATCCATTTTAACTATTTTTTGATTAAAACTTCATGTTATTTAGTTTCTTTTTACTTTTAGTATTATTTAGTTTTAAGTATAATTTCTTGAATTTTAGAACTAATTGCTATATTTTAGTTTAAATTAGTTAAATTTGTCAATATAATTTCTCATGGTTGAAATCCTCTTATTTAGACTTCGAATATTTTGGGTATCGATCAAAGTAATTGCTTTATTCTTACTTGAATATCAATTGTTTTCAGGTACAATGTCGTCATCTTGAGGAAAGAGAACAGTAGCCTCGAGCTCGAAAAAGTGAAAGTGACCCGAATCATCATCCACAACAGCACCCGCCGAAGTGCACCATCCATTCCTCCAATTTCCTCAAGGGGTCCAAGAGGACCATTATAAATTACTATGCGTGTGACCCCTCGGCACAGGCAGATGTATCGACTGGGCCACTTTAGAATAGGTCCATCTTGACAGTGACATACGGGCTCTCCTAATCACTGATTCGTGGGAGCAATTCTTCAAAATTGTCGAGCCCACATACCTAGAGCTCACTTTGGAGCTCTGCTCAACATTTCAACTCCAAACAGTGATGAGCCATTACGATGATCCAGGCACGATACAATTTCGTCTCGGTAGTAATATACGACAGCTGAACGTGCTGCAGTTTGAAACTACTTTAGGACTTCATACGAACGACTTCGTAGTAGAGAATGACCTTTCGAAGTTGCATCGCCTTATACATTTCAGCCCCACCCAATGTTAGCACAAGATCGCTAGCCACAACTACGATTATGACCTCAGTCACTCAAAAGCAATAGCCCTGGCTCTGTCTCTGAGGTACGTACACGCTATTTTGGCTCATACTTTGATAGTTTGACGAGAGAGCACCGGCGTCGTCAATACTCAGGACACCTACTATCTATGGTGCATGTCAAACGGACATGTTGTCGACCTAGCATATTTTATAGCCCGAGTTATTCAACATCAGACGGAGCAGCATCGACGAGGGATCATATCTGTGGGTCTCTACATCACACGCTTGGCTTGGTACTTCGGGTTCCTCAACACTGACACACAAACCTCCTCACTCACACTGATAGGGCGAATGACCCCATAAGGTATCCAGACAGTGCTACATATGAGGATGATTCAACATCGACGTGGGACAGACCCTCCCCAATACCAGCTCGCACTCCCCACCGACGAAGAGGATCACAAGGACATTACTGATGATGTCCCACCACCACAGGAGGCACCACTCTCGAGCCAGCACCCCTCCCATGTAGCAGCTTCACTATCGGACATCTCTGCATGCCTTACTCAGTTCGAGCAGTACTGTACTCAGTAATTCCATGACACCACCTGACGTTTTGACGGCATCGAGGCCACCCTTCAGCTGGTCATCACTTCCATATATCATCACCACCACCTTAATACCCAGATGATGCAGAGGACTTCTAAGTCCTTTTCCTTTGTTATTTACTTTTCTGTTTATCTTTATTTTTATTTTTATCTTTAATTTTCTTTCTACTTTTATTTATGACGATTCCATTTCAACTTATTTGTGATGATTAGAATGAATATTCCATGATTTATGATTTCTATTTATATGTTTTAGATTAAGTCATTGATAATTGTGCATTGATAATTAAATTTGAAGAATACTAGAGAATCAAGCATGATAAGTCTATTTTTCAGAATAAAAATTTTTTTTAGGTTGTCTACCTGAATCTGAATGTTACCTTGAAGTTTGAATTTTACAAGGTTGATATCAAACACCCATAATTTGTTGTGAGACTTTGAGCCTTATAGAGCAGATATTCTTTTTCATGCTCATTTTTTTTATTATGAGTGTGTCAACATTGATTTGTTATTTTAGAACTTGCATTGATTATACATGTCGAGACCACACCTATGATTTGATATACAGAGATGATAAAGGCACTTAGGATTTAACTTACTTACACCACTAAAAGGCCTACCTTCATAATTAACCCCTAGTAAACCCATTTGATCCTAACAATCCTTTTCATTGACTTACCCGCTAATATTAACCCAAAGCCTTTTGTATTTGTTATTACCATTCTTCTTAATTACCCTTTTTGTCGAGATTTGATTTTGAGCAGTTGCCTAACTATGTTCTATATTTCAGTTGTAAAAGTTCTTTCCTATTATCATTTGACTTGTTCTGGAAAAAAAAACGAAGTATATTCATTATTAGTTCTATAATTAAGTGAGCTTACATGTTTAAAGTGAAAATCTTGAAGAAAAAGCTCGTATTATTAGTTTTCAATTGATGTAATTATTTAAGATTAGTTCATTTTTCTAGTTAGGTATTTTGTCAGGTCAATCTCGATTCTAACCCTCTAATTCAGCCTTTATCCACACCTTTAACCTAAGCCCCGTTACAACCCTGTTAAAGACCTTTTGATTTATGTATCATCTCATATTATAGTGGTGGAGATTTGATTTTCATGCAAGCCTATGGGATTAACTTTTCATGTTCGACTTTTGAGTGCTTAATTTTGAACCTTAAACACTTTGAGTGATTTGAGTGAATCTCTTGTGAGGATATCAACCCTTGTCAATTTTGAATCAGAGGTAATTATTTAGAGGAAGGGAAACAGGTAAAGTTTTCAGGGATACAAATATATGACTTTGATTGTTTGAATCTTTAGGACCCTTTGAGTTGAATTATCCATGTATGAATTATCTTTGAATTATGATGAAAATTGATAAATTTTATAGATCGAGGAAGTTTGTTTTAATTGTGACTTGAGAATTTTGCTTGAGGACAAGCAAAAGCTTAAGTGTGGGGGTATTTGATAAACCGAAAAAGTAACATATTTTAAGCCTACATTTAGCATGCTTTTGGATTATTTAAGCCTCGATTTATGTAATTTGGTGCTCTTAATCCTTTCTTTTCATGTTTTATACCCAGGGGTGCACCCAATGATGAAAAGAATGAGAAACGGGCTTAAAACGGACTAAATTGAGCAAAAATAGAAATCGACACGGCCTGGGCCCAAGACCACACGACCATGCCTCATTAAAAGTTTGAACACGGCCTGGCCACGATTCACACGGGCGTGTGCCATGGCCGTGTCCCTGTCGTGGAGAAGAGCAATTTCACTCTGAAAAGGATACTTAGGGGCAAAGAAACCCGTTACAAAAGCCTATATAAACCCCCTAAGTATAACCTAGAAGAGGACGGTTAGCTAGGCCAAGGAGCCGATCCAGAAAGGTCCGATTTGTGGAAATCACTCGAAGATAACCAGTTGATCCATCTCAAGAAGCCGGAGTTATACTCAAGACGGAGGATCTCTCCAATTCCTTCAGGGGGCTTTATGGATTTCTTATGTTTTGTTTTATCTTTTCTTTTGAGATGTTTTCCTTTATTGTTATGAACTAAACCCTCAGATACCTGAGGGGGATGAAACCTAAGATGAATCTTGTTATAGTTTTTTGAAATATATGATAAATATTTGACTTGTTCATAATTATGTGTTCTTAATTCTTGTGTTGATATTTTCGGGACATTAATTCAAGTATGATGTGCTTAGATGGAGGAGCAAAAGTCCCTGCTTAAGAGTAGATCTAGCATAATTAAGCGGAGTTGATCGCACGCCTACTGTAACGTCCTGAAATTTAGATTTTTTTTTTTGTTTTGAATTATACCTTGCGATAGGCTAGTTAAAAATGATTAATTGTGTATGTTTAAAGGTCCTAAGAAAGCTTGGGGTTAATTTGGGCCTTAGTAAAATTTTTGTGTTTAAGCACTTTAAGGAGAGAAAGTAAGTGGCATCAATGCTTAAGGAAATAAGAGTGTATTTTGCTAGCATAAGTTGAGCACATGGTGGAGTGGTGTGGCGTCAAGTGGAGAGCATGGAGGGAAGAGGTTCGAATCCCATCTATTACAAATTTTGGATTAATTTTTGTGCTTCTTTCCAAGTGTCGGTCATACCTATAAATATGGTAAGGAAGACTTTTTATTGCTGGAAAGAAGAATAAGAAAATATGGTAGGGAGGAAGACAAGGGAAAAAGAAGGAAAGAAATCAAAGAAAGGGATAAGGTGGGGGAACATGTTGGCTGAATATTAGGAGTTTTGATCAACACTCATCTTTTTGGTAAACATGATACACAGTTTTGGTAAAGGGATTTTAGGAGCCAATTTGCTTTAGTCTTTTTACAAGTTTTGTGCATGAGAGTATTTTCTTTTTGAACATTTTTGTGTCTCTTTTCCAACCTTTTGGCCGAAACACTCTAGCCATTGCTCATCTTGTTCCATTGTTGTGCCATAACCCTCAATCTATCTTTGTTCATTCTTTTTTTGTTGCCGAAACACTCACCTCATACTGATCATTTTGATCATTTTGATCATTTATCCTTTTGTGTCAACCGAAACTCCCTATCATTTTGATCATTTATCCTTTTGTGTCAACCGAAACTCCCTAACACATTCTTTTCCATCTCTTTTCTCTTTTCTTTCCATTAGCCGAATCTTTGAACACATAATCTCTTCTTCATTATTTCTTTCTTTCTCGTGTTGGCACTCTCTTCTTTGATCGAATCGGTAAGTGACCTTATTCTCCTATTTTCATTTTCATTTTTTTCTTCTTAGCCGAATATGTATGTCCATGACTATACGGCTATTACACTTTGTTTCTAAATCGAAACATCACTCTCTCCTACACTCTCATATTGTGATCAACTCTTTTTCGTAGTGTTATAGTGGGTGGCCGAATACCACATCCTTGTCTCATCCATAGCCACAAGTCAATCGGTAGAAATCGGATTCATCATCTTTAAGGTAAGGAGTTTCTTCTTGGATCTTTCGATATATCTCTACTCGGTTATGTTGCAAATCGAACTGAAGTTTTGACTAATCGGTTATTATAGGGATTAAACAGTTCATTCTTATTCAATCGTTGATACTTCAGAAATAGTGGTAAGCTGAATCCTATCCCTAAACAACTACTTTCTCTCATAGAAGTATTTTACTGATCGAGACTTTTTCAATGGAGGCAAGTGGTAACGATTTGAAAGGAAAAGCGATAGGAGAACACAAAAGGAGTGGATTTGCAATTCCTATTCCTAAGCTCAAACGAAGGGTGGTATCAGCAGTTCGGGATTTCCCACCGGGTTGTGGACCATCATTAGGTGAGAATAAACAAATCATGGTCATTCACGATTCTAAGGGTAAGCATTTTAGATCATCTGATTTAGATTTGGATTAATAAAATCTCGCTTTTTGGTTAATCGAGTATAATAGTGATTTAGGTGCCGATGATCAAGAAAGCTTAGTCCTTACCATAATCAGGTGCGTAATCTCACACCGAAATCCCATTAATCTATGATTTATCATCATGTTAGAAAAAATCGATCGATGTTGCTTAAGAACTTAATAACAGTAATATGGTATGAATCGAGTGATTTGCTTAAACATCGTTAATACTAAGATTTGTCAAAATCGGCGTTAATTTATAAAAATTATGAAAATGCCTCTATGGGCCGAATTACGAATATACCCTCAATGGGCCGTTTTATCAAAATGCCTTAACGGGCTGAAATGTTTAATTGCCTTTAAAGTGTTGATTTACCAAGATGCCCGTATGGGCCGATTTACCAAAATGCCCCTATGCTAGAATACCTTAGTGGGCCGAACTATCAAAATGCTATAATAGGCCGATTCACCGTAATAATTCGCTAGATAAATGGTTGTTATTTACATGTGGATATTTTTATTATGTATGTGGCATTTATACATATTGCATGGGATGGGAAATATGTATGGAGAGCAGTGTAGCCTGGTGACATAGCCACAAAATGTTTATTATAATGCTTACTTATGATTTCGGTGGCATGGCCACAATAAATATATATTATGGCAGCTCGGCTGCAAATTGGTGTGAGCGACGGGGTGGGTTGACTTAATCCCCACAAGTGTGATTCGCTAGTCGGGGGTGTGATGGATGGATGGGTTGGGTTGCATACATTTGTTTCATGTAATATTGTTATGATAATGGGCTTCGGTGTAAGATGATGCTATACGGGTTCAGGCCCAGTGGATGACGATAAGGGGATTCTGCACTGAGTTCTTGTAACTCACACCCTTTTCCTAACTCTTACAGGTAATGCTCAGTGACGAGGACTTGGAGCCATGGATGACTTGGTGGAGGCCATACTTTGGAAATAATATTTTCGAATATCAGTAAATTACTTTTTTGTTTTATTACTTTTACTATTTTGTGATTTTAAAGTTGTAATAAGGCCTCCAGAATTTTTTTTATTTTTGTTTTATGTTTGACATACTTATTATCCGGCTTGATTTATATTAAATGGGAATTTTCTAAAATCATAAATAACGGTTTTTTTTTTTCAAAATTGATTAATAAACGGTTTTCATAATAAATATGTACAAATAATTTAAACTCAAATTCTCTTTCAAATTAGCAACGTCATTTTCAAAAGTCATGGTTTTAAAGTCCACTACCTCGATTTTTGACTCATCAATCAACCTCTCAAAATAGATGTATTTTATCAAATATTTACACCCAAACTTGTTTACTTAAACATAACCAAATAACGCCTACTTTAGTAGAATCACATGATGTTTATACATTTCCTCATGTGACATGTCAAATCCGATCATACTGCATGGGTCGGGTTTAGGGTGTTACATTTTATGGTATCAGAGCCTGGTTGCAAAACTCAGCTGTGGATTGGGTTCAAAAGCGTTTTCTAAAACTGTTTAAAATTTTAATTTATAAATGCATGTTCTAAAGGAAGTATGGCACCATGGGCATCCGGCACCAAGTCAAGTAAGTTTATGTTTTAATTTCATGATTATTATGATATGATTGTAGTAAGAAAACTTCACAAAATAGAAATACTCTAGAACTTTTAGCTTTAGGAGCTGAAACTCTAGAGATTGAGCGTTTAGGATGCATTTTGCAAAAACGATTTTACTTCTTATACTCCATAAAACATTGTTTAATAAATATTGAATAGCATATTGATTCATAAGACTCTTAATCAGATTAAATCAACACTAGTGAACATGAGCGCTAGAGGACATGGATGCGGTAGACGTGGCCGTGGTTGAGGCCGAGGTGCTAGAGTTGTATTTGAGGCATCGGGACATATGCTGGAAATGGACGCACCTGCGTCACCAGTGACCAAAGCTGGGTCACAAGATCGAGTGAGAGAGGAAGCGATGTTGTGAGTCCTAGAAAGGGTTGCTGGGGTAAGAATTGGGTCGGCGGCTCGTGGGTCGATATCTAAGCGACTCAGATCGAATGGGGCTGAGGTTTTTAGGGGTATTTCGAGTGTAGCCCCTAGTGTGGCAAAGTATTGGCTTGAGGCATTGGAGCGGATTATGGACGACCTGGATTGCACCGCTGAGCAGAAACTGAAAGGGGTTGTGTCATTGCTGAGAGATGAGGCGTATCAATGGTGGCTCACTGTTCGGGAAGGCACTCAGGCTGATCGTATTACCTAGGAATTCTTTAAGATAGCATTCCAAGGAAAATATGTCGGGGCTAGTTATATGGATGCCCGAAGGAAGGAATTCCTGAATCTGGTCCAAGGAGCATCTGTGGTAGCTTACGAGGCAAAATTTTTGCGTCTAAGTCGGTACGCCCGGGGAATAGTGCCGACTAATTATGAACACTACGTGCATTTTGAGGATGGGTTGCGTGATGAGTTACGGGTACTGATGTCCCCACAGAAGGAGAGGAATTTTGCCACACTTGTGGAAAAAGCTAAAATAGCTTAGGAGGTTAAACACTTGGAGTGCAAAACCGAGACAAGGATAGGGGCAGGAACAAGAGAGACCCTGGGTACTCAGGTCCTGCTAGAGGTTTTTAGAAAAGGCCCAAGAATGAGAGGCCAGTTCGAGTGGGTGCTCCAGCTGCTACCAACCAGTTACTGCCTTGCGTGGATTGTGGGATACTTCACTCGGGTGAATGCTAGAAGAGAACTGATGGTTATTTCAGATGTGGTTGCAAGGACCATCGGTATAAGGATTGCCCTCGAAAGCCTGCTCAGACTCAGGTATTTCGTAATAGATTTGCGCCACTAGTTGGAGGCGCTCAGCAGCCGCCGAGAGGCCGTAGGCCAGGTCGAGGTGGTAATGGGGTAGGACGAGGTCAGGGTGCACTGCGTAGAGGTACCAGTAATAGGGGTAACACGGAGGCGAGACAGCCAGGGTGGTCTATGCTGTCAGACGTCGAGAGGATGGCGATGCACCAGATGTCATAACCTGTATGTTTTTCATAGTTGATGTACCTGTTACTACTTTGATAGACATTGGATCTACTCATTCGTATGTTGCATGTGCTCTTTCTGGAACTTTGAATATTAGATCTGAGATTACTGCTAGAGAAACAACTGTCATTAGCCCTTTAGGACAGTCAGTGGTAGTAAATAAGTTGTATAGGGATGTGCCCTAAGAAGTTCAAGGGGTAGTATTTTTGGAGGATTTGATGGAACTGCCATTTGACGAGTTCGATCTTATTTTGGGCATGGACTGGATGGTTAAACACCATGTGAACTTGGACTATGCTACAAAGCAGATGGTATTAAGAACTTCAGAGGATAAGGAAGTGATGATGATAGGCGAAAGAAGAAACTATCTGTCTAATGTGGTATCTACTTTAAAGGCAGGAAAGTTAGTGCGAAAGGGGTATGGAGTGTTCTTAGCCTTTATCAGTGCTTTGGATGCCAAAGAGTTGTCGATTGAGAGTGTTAGAACGGTGAAAGAGTTTTCAGATATTTTCCCGAGGAACTTCCACGATTACCTCCGGATCGAGAGGTGGAGTTTGGCATTGAGCTATTGCCAGGAACGGCTCCGGTGTCTATTGCTCCTTATAGAATGGCGTCGAATGAGTTAGCGGAGCTTAAAGCTCAAATTCGGGAGTTGTTGGATCGCGGGTTTATTCGACCAAGTGTGTCACCGTGGGAAGCGCCAGTTTTATTCATTAAGAAAAAGGATGGGTCGATGAGTATGTGCATCGATTATAGACAATTGAATAAGTTGACAATCAAGAACAAGTATCCGTTACCGAGGATTGATGATCTGTTTGATCAACAGCGAGGAGCTTCAATTTTCTCGAAGATAGACTTAAGATTGGGATATCACCAACTTAAGGTCAAGGAGGAAGATATTTATAAGACTGCGTTCCAAACTTGTTATGGGCATTACGAGTTCCTAGTGATGCCGTTCGGTTGACAAATGCACCAGCTGCATTTATGGACATGATGAATCGAGTCTTCCAACCCTACCTAGACCGGTTTGTGGTGGTGTTCATAGATGACATCTTGGTGTACTCAAAGACTGAAGAGGAGCATGATTCGCATTTACGGGTCATATTGCAGATACTAAGGGAGAAGCAGCTGTATGCAAAATTCATAAGTTTGAATTTTGGCTAAGGGAAGTGACCTTTTTGGGGCATGTTGTGTCTGCCGAAGGAATTAGAGTTGATCCCCAGAAGGTAGACTGGACTGGAAGCCACCGAAGTCAGTGGCAGAAATCCGAAGTTTTCTAAGTTTGGCTGGGTACTACAGACATTTCGTTGAGGGGTTTTCGTTGATTGCTGCACCCTTAACTAAGCTATTGTGTAAAGGAGTACTGTTTGTGTGGTTAGATAAGCAGCAAGAGAGCTTTGAGAAATTGAAGAAGATTTTGACAGAAGTGCCAGTACTGATTCAGCTTAAGGCTAGTAAGGAGTTTATTGTTTATTGGGATGCGTCACACACGGGCTTGGGATGTGTGTTGATGCAAGGGGGAAAAGTGGTGGCTTATGCATCCCGTCAATTAAGGTCGCATGAGGTGAACTATCCTACGCATGATTTGGAGTTAGCTGCAGTGGTGTTTGCTCTGAAGATATGGAGACACTATCTGTATAGGGAGAACTCGATTATCTATACGGATCATAAGAGTCTGAAGTACCTCCTTACCCAGAAGGAGTTGAACATAAGATAGCGGAGGTGGATAAAACTGTTGAAAGATTATGACTTCTCAATCGAGTATCATCCAGGAAAAGCTAACGTAGTGGCAAATGCGTTGAGTCGTAAGGTGATATCGGATTTGAGAGCGATGTTCGCTCATCTCAGCCTTTATGAATATGGTAGCCTGTTAGCCGAACTTCAAGTGAAGCCTGCATGGGTAAATCAGATTAAGGAAAAGCAGTTGTTAGATGAAAGGTTGGGTTCTCGACTTCAGCAAGTGGAATGTGGTAAGATAGGGGATTTTGGATTAAATAGTGATGGAGTATTATGTTTCCGCGGAATTGTTTGTATGCCCAGGGATTCGAAATTGAGACAAATGCTTCTGCGTGAGATGCATAGTAGCCCATATACTATGCACCCCGGGGGAAACAAAATGTACCGAGATCTTCGTGAGTAGTATTGGTGGCCATGGTTGAAACGGGAGGTTACTGACTTCATGAGCAAGTGCTTGACATGTCAGCAGGTGAAGGCGGAACATCAATTACTGTCAGGGTTGCAGCAAACGGTGAAAATTCCAACATGGAAATGGGAAAGGATAACGATGGACTTTGTTAATGCGTTACCCTTAACGCCTACTAAGAAAGATTCCGTATGGATAATAGTGGATAGGTTAACGAAGACTGCCCATTTCCTACTTGTTCGTATGGGTTATTCATTGTAAAAGTTGGCCAAGTTGTATGTAGCAGAGATCGTGAGGTTGCATGGGGTACCGATGTCTATCATATCAGACAGGGACCTTAGGTTTACGTCACGATTTTGGACGGCTTTACATGAAGCTTTGGGTACAAGACTAAATTTCAGCACGGCGTTTCATCCGCAGACTGATGGTCAGTCGGAAAGAGTAATCTAGATTTTAGAACACATGTTAAGAGGTTGTGTGATTGACTTCAGGGGTAGTTGGGAAGATTTTCTACTATTGGCAGAGTTTGCATACAACAACAGCTATCAATCCAGCATCCAGATGGCACCCTACGAGGCGTTGTATGGTCGTAGGTGTCGTACTCCTACTTGCTGGACTGAGCTGGGGGAGCAAAAATTATTGGGTCCAGAGTTGATCTCAGAGGCGGAGGAAAAAGTTAAGGTAATTCGGGCTCGGTTAAAGGAAGCTTCGGATAGACAGAAATTGTATACGGGTCTGAAGCATAAGGATATAGAGTTTGCGGTGGGAGATCAGGTCTTTTTGAAGGTTTCACCTTGGAAGAAGATCTTAAGATTTGGGCGGAAAGGAAAGTTAAGCCCTAGATTTATTGAACCTTACCGTGTATTGAAGCATGTTGGCCCAATGGCTTATCAGCTTGAGTTACCTCCGGAGTTAAGTCAGATACATAGCGTATTTCATGTCTCGATGTTATCGTTCGGATTCGTCTCATGTTGTACCAGTAGAGGAAGTTGAGTGAAGACCTGGCTTGTCTTTTGAGAAGAGCCAGTGCAAATTTTAGATCGGGATATTAAGATGCTGAGAAGGAAGTCGATTATATTAGTTAAAGTATTATGGCATAATCACGGGACAGAGGAAGCTACATGGGAGCCAGAGGACACGATCCGGCAGCAATATCCTCATCTCTTTTAATCAGGTAAATTTCGAGGACAAATTTTTTTTAAGGGGGATAAAATTGTAACATCCTGAAATTTAGATTTTTTTTCTTTTGCATTATACCTTGCGATAGGCTAGTTAAAAATGATTAATTGTGTATGTTTAAAGGTCCTAAGAAAGCTTGGGGTTAATTTGGGCCTTAGTAAAATTTTTGTGTTTAAGCACTTTAAGGAGAGAAGGTAAGTGGCATTAATGCTTAAGGAAATAAGAGTGTATTTTGCTAGCATAAGTTGAGCACATGGTGGAGTGGTGTGGCGTCAAGAGGAGAGCATGGAGGGAATAGGTTCGAATCCTATCTATTGCAAAATTTGGATTAATTTTTGTGCTTCTTTCCAAGTGTAGGTCATAGCTATAAATATGGTAAGGAAGACTTTTTATTCATGGAAAGAAGAATAAGAAAATATGGTAGGGAGAAAGACAAGGGAAAAAGAAGGAAAGAAATCAAAGAAAGGGATAAGGTGGGGGAACATGTTGGCCGAATATTAGGAGTTGCCTAAGGAAAGAGTTTTGGTCAACACTCATCTTTTTGGTAAAGATGATACACAGTTTTGGTAGGGGGATTTTGGGAGCCAATTTGATTTAGTCTTTTTACAAGTTTTGTGCATGAGAGGTATTTTCTTTTTGAACATTTTTGTGTCTCTTTTCTAACCTTTTGGCCGAAACACTCTAGCCATTGTTCATCTTGTTCCCTTGTTGTGCCATAACTCTCAATCCATCTTAGTTCATTCTTCCTTTGTTGCCGAAACACTCATCTCATATTGATCATTTTGATCATTTTCTCCTTTTGTGTCAACCGAAACTCCCTAACACATTCTTTTCCATCTCTTTTCTCTTTTCTTTCCATTAGCCGGATCTTTGAACACATAATATCTTCTTCATTATTTCTTTCTTTCTCGTGTTGGCACTCTCTTCTTTGATCGAATCGGTAAGTGACCTTATTCTCCTCTTTTCATTTTCATTTTCTTTTCTTCCTAGCCGAATATGTATGTCCATCACTATACGGCTATTACACTTTGTTTCTAAATCGAAACATCACTCTCTCCTACACTCTCATACTGTGATCAACTCTTTTTCGTAGTGTTATAGTGGGTGGCCGAATACCACATCCTTGTCTCATCCGTAGCCATAAGTCAATCGGTAGAAATCGGATTCATCATCTTTAAGGTAAGAAGTTTCTTCTTGGATCTTTCGAAATATCTCTACTCGATTATGTTGCAAATCAGACTGAAGATTTGACTAATCGGTTATTATAGGGATTAAATCGTTCGCTTTTATTCAATCATTGATCCTTCGAAAATAGTGGTAAGTCGAATCCTATCCCTAAAAAACTATTTTCTCCCATAGAAGTATTTTACTGATCGAGACTTTTTCAATGAAGGCAAGTGGTAATGATTTGAAAGGAAAAGTGATAGGAGAACACAAAAGGAGTGGATTTGCAATTCCTACTCCTTAGTTCAAACGAAGGGCGGCATCGGCAGTTCGGGATTTCCCACCGGGTTATGGACCATCATCAGGTGAGAATAGACAAATTGTGGTAGTTCACGATTCTAAGGGTAAGCATTTTAGATTGTCTGATTTAGATTTGGATTAATAAAATCTTGCTTGTTGGTTAATCGAGTGTAATGGTGATTTAGGTGCCGATGGTCAAGAAAGCTTAGTCCTTACTGTAATCAGGTGTGTAATCTCACACCGAAATCCCTCTAATCTATGATTTATCATCATTTTAGAAAAAATCGATCGAGGTTGCTTAAGAACTTAATAACAGTAATATGGTATGAATCGAGTGATTTGCTTAAACATCGTTATACTAAGATTTGTCAAAATTGGCATTAATTTATAAAAATTACAAAAATACCCCTATGGGTCGAATTACAAATATACCCTCAATGGGCGGTTTTATCAAAATGCTTTAACGGGCTGAAATGTTTAATTGCCTTTAAAGTGTTGATTTACCAAAATGCCCCTATGGGCCGATATGCTAGAATGCCTTAGTGGGCCGAACTATCAAAATGCTATAATAGGCCAATTCACCGTAATAATTCGCTAGATAAATTGTTGTTATTTACATGTGGATATTTTATTATGTATGTGGCATTTATACATATTGCATGGGATGGGAAATATGTATGGAGAGCAGTGTAGCCTGGTGACATAGCCACAAAATGTTCATTATAATGCTTACTTATGATTTCGGTGGCATGGCCACAATAAATATATATATTATGGCAGCTCGACTGTAAATTGGTGTGAGCGGCAGGGTGGGTTGACTTGATCTCCGCAGGTGTGATTGGCTGGTCGGGGGTGTGATGGATGGATGGGTTGGGTTGCATACATTTGGTTCATGTAATATTGTTATGATAATGGGGTTCGGTCCAAGATGATGCTATACGGGTTTAGGCCCAGTGGATGATGGTAAGGGGATTATGCACTGAGTTCTTGTAACTCACCCCCTTTTCCTAACTCTTACAGGTAATGCTCAGTGACGAGGACTTGGAGCCATGTATGACTCGATGGAGGCCATACTTTGGAAATAATATTTTCTAATATCAGTAAATTACTTTTCAGTTTTATTACTTTTCCTATTTTGGGATTTTAAAGTTGTAGTAAGGCCTCTGGAAATTTTTTTATTTTTGTTTTATGTTTGACATACTTATTATCCTGCTTGATTTATATTAAATGGGAATTTTCTAAAATCATAAATCACGGTCTTTTTTCAAAATTGATTAATAAACGGTTTTCATAGTAAATATGTACAAATAATTTAAACTCGAATTCTCTTTCAAATTAGCAACGTCATTTTCAAAAGTCATGGTTTTAAAGTCCACTACTTAGATTTTCGACTCATCAATCAACCTCTCAAAATAGCTGTATTTTATCAAATATTTACATCCAAACTTGTTTACTTAAACATAACCAAGTAACGCCTACTTTAGTAAGAATCACATGATGTTTATACATTTCCTTCATGTGACATGTCAAATCTGGTCATACCGCATGGGCCGGGTTTGGGGTGTTACACCTAGAGATAGGGTGATGAGATTTTGCCGGATTAGGGTGAAACCTAAATGGGAGTATAAATCGAGTTAATGCGATTTTAGGGGTTTTAACTAGAAAGAGATTTCAATTAATCAACCTAGGTTTAGATGTTATTCGCTTTGAGAGAGGGTTTAATATGACTTAAGGAATCTTACGGATCAAGTCAAATGAATAAATCGTCTGCTTCAGAGTTAGATAACAAGTGAAGTCTTGGTGGATTCTTCCTTGGGTGTCATCTTAATCAATTGGTTTTCTCTCAAGTTATTTTCTCAATTCATCCTCTCTATCTTTGCATCTTTAGTTTAGTTGATAGTTAAATTTAGATTAGATAAATAAGTTCCCTTAATTCTTAGGCTAAATAATAAAGAGAGAGTTAGTATTAGTACTTTTGGTTCATTTGGGTTCGACATTCCAGTCTTGCCTAAACTATACTACTGTTCGATAGGTGCGCTTGCCTCAAATCATTGTCAGAGATAGTTTCTAGGTTCGATCATTCTTTTTATAAATTTTGAGACTCGACAGACACGATCAACTCGCCAAAGAAGGAAGAAAGGTCAAGAAATACCCAAGGATATGCAAATAACATATGCAACGTAGAGTAAATGAATCAGGTATTTAAGGAATTTCTCATTGAGTTCTAACAAACTTACAAAATTTGTTGCTTGTTCAGGTTATAAAGGAATTTGTGCTGAAGGACGATGTCAGGGTTACACCAAGGAAGTCATGTGATTGGGCTATTATGCATACAAAGGAAAACAAATGGCGTGTCAAAGTCTGAGAATAAGTCACTCAAGTAGAAATTCAATATGTAACTATACAATGTACGCCATAAGAGATTCTGTTATACTCATAGATAGGCGTTTACAAATATGGATAAATAAGAAAGAAAAATGTTAAGTTACATCTGAATAAGGTGTAACACCTGGGATTTGGATATGGTAAATCAAGTCAGGTTGAGGGCATTACATGTACGATTTTATAGTACGACAAATCATAACAAGAAAATATTGCAATGAAATTAAAGATGATACTCTAGGGACCAAATTGTAAAGAGTAAAAAATTACGAAATTAACCAATAAATGACTAACGGTGGTTGGTTGAGTTCAATGTGGTTCACCAATCTTCGAATGAGGGACTTAAATCGATTAAATTACTAAAGTGGCTCAATTTTATTAAACAAATTATTCTAGTTTATCTCTCGATCTTACCGGGTAATCTGAGTCTAATGAATTGATGCACAACAAGAATACCTCCCAGCCTCACTTGTCTAAATGTTTCCTTAAAGGCATCAATCCTAAGTTTTTAGGTTTATTCAAATTAATCCAATTTATTACGGTTTGGTCCTTCATCCAAAAATCAACTCACCACATCTCCATCAACCAACCCCTTAAAAGGTTTAACTACTCATGCTGAAAATACAACAAACAACCATAGAAATGAAAAGCAAAGAAGTCATTAAAGTAATGCTTAAGAAAAATATAAAACTTGAGATTTTTATGCAACAAAACTTAAAGAACATGAAACGAGAAGCATTCAACAAGAAAACTAAAGCAATAAACATAAAAGGAATAAACTTTAATAGATTCAAAGTAAAGGAAACTAAAATACATCAAACTAAAGCTACAAATGTCATTACAACCTAAGTATAGAGACTGAAAGTATAAATAAACCTAGACTATAGTGATAACTAACTTAACTAACTACAAGAACACTGAGAACAAGAACAAAGTGCAATAAAATAAACTCTAAAACTAGGAAAGGAGAAGAGAAAATATAAACCCTAAAAAGAAGTTGAAGAAAAACTAAGAGAAAACCTAGAAAAACTAAGGCTAAAACTTTGATCATGTGTGTATATCTCTCCTCAGCAAAAATTGGTTGTTCTAGGCTGATGACTAATGAATTTTTGTTTCCAAAAATGCCCCTACATGGGCCTTGTGTGATTTATGGATTGGGTAGATAAATATTATCCTTTTATCCAATTTTATCCCTTTACAATATTGATATCGTGATACCCAAGAAAAGGTTATCGCGATACCCCAGTTAGTTTCAAACTTGGTGGTCTTCTTGAAGGATGAATATCGCAATACCACTAAAGGGTGGTCTCCAGTCTTTAACTCTGTTGGAGATATCCTGATTTCAAGATTTGGATATCGCGATACCCTCTCTTTTGGTGTTATTTTCAACCTCCAACACGTCCTACATCACTTAACTACACGTTAGGGCCCCAAATGGAACTATTGGCCAAATTGGGTCTCAAAATGAGTAAAAATGAGGCATTTGCACTTATGAAGTTAAAATCTATGAAAAACTATGAAAAATACGCTACTTTTCTGGAGAATAAGCTCCTTAAGCATACCAGGAAAGCCTAATTTTCCATATCAAATTACAACAAATCAGTAATCATCCCATTGTATTTCATTCTTGAGTTGAAGAATATATTTGAGAGCATTTACTAAAATGCCTTGTGTGCTTTGCTTTCTTATGGCTTTCCAAGCTTCTTCATTGCTCATTCGCTTTGAATTTCTTCTATTATATTTTGGTGCCTTAGATAATTTTTGTAAGCATTCTCATCTTTCGAGAATTAGACTAACTTAGGCGTATTTTAAGCAAAGAAATTGCCTAAAGTTACGCGGTTTACCAGACTAAAATTCTAGCCCCGTGACACATGCATGTGGTAATGATATGTCTTGGAAGCGAAAGTTAATTAAGGACAATATACTTGTATTAGAAAGCAAGACTAAATTAAGGTATAATGATTTATTTGACCTTTCAATTTACCAAAAAGAAAAGTCATTTTTGCCCACCATTTAATTTTTCGCCTTTTTCGCCTTTAAACTTGTGTTTTTTAAAATATCAAATCACCTTAGAATGAATGTAAAAGTTAATGTTTTTTTTAACTATAACACCCCTAACCCGTATCCATCGCCAGAATGGGTTACGAGGTATTACCGGGTGAGACACAAATTACGATTAATCATATCATAATTCTTTTCAAACATATAACCAGTTACAAAGTTCATAAACAATAGCATTGCATATACTAATTACCACATAACATGTGCATATACCAATTAACCAACTCCATTCAGCATTTGAATGTTACTACATGTGATACCTAATGACCCATTAAAACATATCAGTTCTACTATTCATATGGTCATAACCGAATGCATCATGAGTAATGATGTACTTTCATAGTATGTTTAAGCATTAACGCATAAAGCACAAATCTATTTAGTAAAATTCACATATAAGCATTTTTCATCAAATAGCAAAAGTTACTATTCATTTGGTCATTGAAATTACTTTAGCCGAATAGGCACATACTTATAACCACTTGAATAAAACAAGCTATCAATTACTAAAACCAAACATACATATATCCTCAATTTCCAACAAATCTAAATATGCCAAATACCTTAAGAAAATATATATACCATGTTCAAAATATGCATAACACTCATATGTATCTTTAGTAATTCCCAAAATAACTTTAATCATGAGTAATCATCATAATCATTTCCACAACTCCTATTAGCCGAACATATTAACCGAATAAGAACTATGATACATATATTTACAAGCCAATGTAAAATAGCTATTACAAATATCATACTCTTATAGTTAAACATGAATTAAACATATCATAAATCCCATTATCATACGCATCAAAAGTTAATCCAAATTCAATACCAATTGCCGAATACATCCAACCATATTATCGAACACATTCCTTATAATTAACATAGTCGAATTATCAAGACCAAACATATTTAACATTTAATCAAGAACATATAAAACCAAGCTCATTGCACACATATATTTATACCATGACCGAACTTACACAACCATTAGTAATTAGATCCAACATATCACACATAATTACCAAGATCTAATTATCATAACTTAGACATTAAATTTAGCCATTTTCGCATGGCATTTATATACATCACATTCATAATGAACTCAAAGGGTAACATAGCCTATATATGCCATAAACTTTAAGTTCAACTTCAAAAAGTACCAAAATATTGATGATAGTGTGACAAGCTTCACCAACGATCCCCGAGCACGTAACGATCACCCAAAGAAAAATCTAAATCACAAAAGCAGCCAAGAACACCAAGTAAGCTTTAACAGCTTAGTAAGTTATAAGCAAATTAAGCAAATCTATCAATTATTCTCTTAAATATGATTTTTAAATATTATAGTCAAGGATTCATCAACTACCCATTTACTTGTAAAACCGCAAAACAATACTTATTTCTCAAATTCAAAATCGAATCCAATATAAAGAGTTCACGCTTATGTATTATCCACATATTCAAGTCCAAGCTATTCAAGCTTACATCTATTACAAAATTTCCACATAGTCGGATCACTTTTTGGTATTTCATATAACGATCAATATGATTTGATAAACATTTCCCCATATCAAATTATTCCACTCAAACTATACATTCAAGAAGAAACATTCTATCTAATCCACAATTAATCACATATACTTGATTTCAAATAATAACATCTCATAGTATCAAAACTTACCAAATTCGATTTTTGAATTGAAAATTAACTCGTACGCTTAGTGCTTATTAACCGATTTCGCACACTTGGTGCTCGGTAATTAAATTCGCACACTTAGTGCTCACTGACTGATTTTGCATACATAGTGCTCGGTAATTCAATTTGCACACTTAGTGCATAATGACCGATTTCATACACCCAGTGCTCGGTATTTAAATTCACACACTTAGTGCATTTCTCCAACTTGTTACTCACTTATATATACACATGGAAACACAAAAATTTATATACTTTTTCATGCCCTTTTTGACCCAAATTCATGTGGCTTCGAGTAAATTCTTGTCTGAAAATAATTAAATATTATAAAATATTTAAATTGTGATAAAAATATGAACATGATGAATTTTAATTAATTTCATAGTTAATTTTGATTTATTTTCACTATTTTTGACAGAACCGCACAAAGGGCAAAAATCAGCTCGGCACACATTACTCAAAGAATCAAACCGAGAAGCGATTTGAAGTGTCAAGGGCGACTCTATTTCTAGCCCAGGACGGTCCAATTATGAATATCTAATCATAATATAATTAATTTTAATTTATTCCCAATGTAATTTGGGCTAAATAAATTATTTTTAATTAATTATGGAAAAGGGGCCCAATTGAACCGTATCAGTTGAACCGAACCGATTGAACCGAACCAGCCACCAATTGGGAAGCCCAAACCATCCACAATGAAGGCCCAAATAAGCTTATTTTCTGACTAATTCAGCTTGCAAAGGAGCCCTTGAAGATCTTTCAAAATCCCATTCAAACCCCTCCAAAATTTAAGGCTTTAAAGATTTGCCCATGCTATATTTAGCAAAGTTGAATTCTTCAACTTTGCCACATGGGATGGCCGGCCAAGGGAGCCTCGTTTGCTGCTGGTAATTTCTATTTTTAGCAGCCTTAAGCACCTGTAAATACAGCCTCTAGCTTCTCATTCAAAACACACCTCAAGCCTTCACATTCTCCTCTCTTATTTTCTCTCAGTTCCCTATTTTCCCTTTTCCCTTCTTGGTGTTCTTGTACCGATTTCTCCTCTTGGAAAAGAGGTGTTTTTCTAGCCATTTGAAGCAGCGATTGAAGTGTTCATAAGCCCCTTTGATAGCTGAGGACAACGAAGAACGAAGAAGGGATCAATCAGACAAGCCACGGAGAGCTACCAGATTCACCAGATTTGTTTCTTGTTTTTTATCTCTTTAAATTATTTGTTGTTGTTTTGAAAAACATGCTTATGAATATTCATGCTTTTGAAATGTTTAATTTAATCAATTTAGCTTGAATTTAATTCATGTTGGTTTGATTTCATTTCACTCTCTTAGATTATTAAAATTGTGTTTATGCTGTTAAAGTCCTCGGTGAAATGTTTGATTAAGTAAAATCATGTTAAGTTATTTGGCATTTTAATTGTTTAGATAGCTAATGAATTAATTATTTAAACGCATTGAAATTGTAATTAATGGACACAATACTTAATCTGTGCATGTTTAATTCTTCTAGGGTAGCTGAAGATTAAATTAGCATTGTATTTGACGATACACATGCCTTGCATAACTTGCAGGATTTTTGTGATTAAATGGTTTCAAGGTAAAAATACTTTGTTACTTCACATGGTCTTTTATATGCTTGTTAGGTTGAATTAATTGTTTGCATCGACATAGGAATATGTGAGAGATTGTTTAATTTAATAAGTATGTATGTGCAATAACATGCTTATTAGTAGAAGTTTGTTTAATCGTTTGCATTTGCATAGAAATATGTACAAGAGATGAATGGATTTTTATTTGTAAGTATGTTCATAAGTTAGCAAATTACCGAGTTGCCATGTTTTAACAAGTATAAACACGAGCTTAATAATTCTAAGGTAAGAAATGTGATTAATCCAACACAATTACGTCATCTTGATTAAAAATCAGTTTTTTTGAAATCGTGCATTAGAACTTTGGTTTATTTTATTTTTACTTTGTTTTCCTTTTAGTTTTTAAATATTTCTCAAAACCAATTAGTTTTCCATCACCAAAGTGTTTGAAATCATTTTCATAAATAATTCTTTTACAGTCCCTGTGGGTACGATAACTCGACATTTACTTGTCACTTTATTACTTGTTACGATTGTGTACACTTGCACATTTCCACCGTTCCAAGTTTTTTTGGCGATTCTGTCAGGGATTATTTTCAAAGTCATTATTTGTGAATCTGTTTTACATTTTGGTTTATTTATTTTCCTGTTTAAATTTTAACTTAAGTATTTTTTCTGTGAATATTTCAGGTGTTTATGAGTGTTGACCAGATTATTGACTTACTCCTTGTAGACCCTGAAATAGAACGGACCTTTCGACAACGAAGAAGACAAGCAAACCAGAGAAGGACCGAATAGATGAACTTCGAGAATATGAACCAAGGAAACGGAGCAAACCTTACTCAGAATCCTATCCTTATTGCTGATGATAGGGATAGAGCCTTAAGACAATATGCCGTGCTAGTGTTTAACAATCTTATTCTGGGTGTTAGGAGACCTGAAATCGAGGCACAACAATTCGAGCTGAAGCTAGTCATGTTCTAGGTGCTTCAGACAGTGGGCCAATTCAGCGGAATGCCTACTGAAGATCCTCATCTTCACTTAAGACTATTTATGGAAGTGAGCGATTCTTTCAAGTTAGCCGGAGAAGATGCCTTACGAGTGAAGTTGATCCCATATTCGTTAAGGGACGGAGCTCGTGCCTGGTTGAATTCATTGCCACCGAACTCCATTTCTACATGGCAAGAGTTAGCTGAGAGATTCCTCATGAAGTATTTTCCGCCAAGCAAGAATGCTAAACTGAGGAACGAGATCACTGCTTTCCACCAAATGGATGACGAGTCCTTGTATGAGGCATGGGAAAGATTTAAAGAACTATTACGGAAATGCCCTCATCATGGAATCCCTCATTGCATTCAACTTGAGACATTCTATAATGGTCTCAACACTCACACAAGGATGGTAGTGGACGCCTCTGCTAATGGTGCTCTCCTTTCTAAGTCTTATAACGAGGCTTATGAAATTATTAAGAGGATTGCCAGTAACAACTATCAATGGCCAACCAGTCGAGCAGCCTCAGGAAGACGAGTTGCTGGAATTCATGAAGTAGACACTCTTACTTCACTTGCATCTTAGGTATCATCAATATCCTCAACGCTTAAAAACCTTACTACTAATGGGTCTAACAGTTTTGCAGCACAGCCAACTAATTAATTTGAGAAGATAGCCTCTGTCTATTGTGGGGAGGGACATTTGTTTGAAGAATGTTCATCGAACCCAGAATCTATGTACTACATGGGCAATCAGAACCAAAATAGAGGAAGGTAAGGGCTGCAATCCAACTTTTATAACCCATCATGGAGAAACCACCTGAATTTTTCCTGGAGTAACCAAGGGGCTGGAACCAGTACCACTTACACCCAACCCAAACCGACCCAGCCGCCTAATTTCTCGTAACAAGTTCAGAAACCAGTTCAAGCTGAAGCATCCAACAGCCTAGAAAGTTTGTTAAAGACATATCTAGCAAATAATGATACTTTAATCCAGAGCCACGCAGCTACATTAAAGAATTTGGAGAATCAAGTGGGCCAGCTTGCAACTGAACTTAGGAACCGACCATAAGTTGCTTTACCTAGTGACACGAAAAATCTGAGAAATCCAGGGAAGGAACACTGCAAAGCGTTGCAATTGAGGAGCGGAAAGATAGTAGAACCTAACACTGTCAAAGTTGAAAAGGAACAAGCTGATGTTCAAGACTCAGAAGAAGTTCAACCAAGTGTTCAAACCTTAGTTTCACCAGAACCGATATCTGCAAAACCAAGCAAAGTAACCTCAGGACCAGTCAATTCTGATCAACCAACAACGTCATTAGATGCATAATTACCATCAAAGGCGAATCAACCAGAACCAATTCCAGTAATGAAACCGCCACCTTACCCTCAAAGACTTCAGAAGCTGAAGCAGGAGATTCAATTTAAGAAGTTCCTTAACGTACACAAGCAACTTCACATCAACATTCTGTTGGCCAAAGCACTTGAGCAAATGCCGAACTACGTCAAGTTCATGAAAGATATCCTGTCTAAGAAACGAAGACTTGGAGAATTTGAGATGGTAGCTCTGACAAAGGAATGCAGTGCATATCTTCAGAACAAACTACCCTCAAAATTGAAGGATCCTGGATGTTTTACCATACCATGCAATATTGGGTCACACTATTGTGGTAAAGCATTATGTGACTTAGGTGCAAGTATCAACTTGATGCCTATGTCAATATTTAGGAAGTTGGGGACAGGAGAAGTTAGACCAATTACGGTTACATTTCAACTAGCAAATCGATCCTTAGCGCATCCAGAAGGAAAAATCGAGGACGTATTGGTGCGTGTAGATAAGTTTATCTTCCCTGCTAACTTTGTAGTTCTAGACTTTGAAGCAGACAAAGAAGTGCCAATTATCCTAGTAAGACCATTCCTAGCAACTGGAAGGACTCTTGTTGATGTGTAAAAGGGCGAGCTGACTGTACGTGTTCAGGATGATCAGGTAACATTTAATGTTTTTAAGTCAACACGATTTCCTGACACTATGGATGATTGTTCTACAGTAGCCAATTTAGAGGAATTAATAGTAGAGAAGGAACTTAACAGTGTTGATGACCCATTGGAAAGAATTTTGACATCGGATCCCCCAAATAAGGAAGAGGAGGACGAATACTTAACTTTGCTAGAAGCTAATCAAAAGAGATTTAATCCACAATCCCGTTTTGAATCTTTGGAATTAGAGAAAAGAGATTACATGCAGCCAAAAGCATCAATCGAGGAGCCACCTAAGTTAGAACTCAAGGTATTACCGTCACACTTAAAATATGTTTATTTTGGTAATGCTTGTACTCTGCCTGTAATTGTTTCAGCTGAATTAACTACTGAGCAAGAAGAGAAACTTATCATAGTTTTGAAACAATTCAAGAAGGCTATCGGATGGACCATAGCCGACATTCGTGGTATCAGCCCATCTGTATGCATACACAAGATAATATTAGAAGATGGCGAGAGAAGAACGATTGATGGACAATGGAAACTGAACCCAATCATGAAAGATGTAGTGAAAAAGGTAATCATCAAGTGGTTGGATGCGGGTATAATTTACCCCATCTCAGATAGTTCATGGGTGAGTCCAGTCCAGTGCGTGCCGAAGAAAGGAGGTATCACGGTCGTAGAGAACAAGAACAATGAGTTGATACCAACTAGAACAATTACGGGATGGAGAATCTGTATCGATTATCGAAAGCTGAATAAGGCGACTAGGAAAGATGACTTTCCTCCGCCGTTTTTGGACCAGATGCTGGATAGACTCGCAGGACGAGACTACTACTATTTTCTCGATGGATACTCAGGGTATAATCAGATTATAATAGCGCCAGAAGATCAACACAAAATGACATTCACCTGTCCGTACGGTACATTTGCATTCAGACACATGCCATTTGGTTTATGTAATGCACCTGCTACATTTCAAAGATGTATGATGGCTATTTTTACTAACATGGTTGAGAAGTATTTGGAAGTTTTCATGGATGATTTCTCAGTATTTAGAGAGACTTACGATGATTGCTTAGCCAATCTAGCGAAGGTACTAAGGCAATTTGAAGAGACGAATCTCGTACTCAACTGGGAAAAATGCCATTTTATGGTACGAGAAGGAATTGTTCTAGGTCATCGGATAACGAGACATGGGATCGAGGTGGACAAAGAAAAAGTAGATGTCATTGAGAAACTCCCACCTCCAACATCTGTAAAAGGTGTTAGGAGCTTTTTGGGCCACGCCAGTTTCTATCGAAGATTCACCAAGGACTTCTCCAAAGTGGCTAAACCCTTATGCAAGCTGTTGGAGAAAGACTCGATATTCAAGTTTGACGAGGAATACTTAAAGGCCTTCAACGATCTGAAGAGTCGATTAGTCACGGCACCCATAATCGTCACACCAGACTGGGATTCGCCATTTATATTGATGTGTGACGCAAGTGACTTCGCCATTGGAGTTGTCATGGGCCAGCGAAGGAACAAAGTTTTTCATCCTATCTACTACACAAGTAGAACTCTAACCGGAGCTCAAATGAACTATACGGTAACAGAAAAAGAGTTACTTGCTATTGTGTTTGCTTTCGGTAAGTTTCAATCTTATCTTGTAGGTACCAAAGTGATTGTCTATAAGGACCACTCCGCGATTAAGTACTTATTAGCCAAGAAAGATGCTAAGCCGAGATTGATCCGGTGGGTGCTTCTACTTCAAGAGTTCAATATACAAATTTAAGATCGAAGGGGAGTAGAAAACCAAATAGTTGATCACTTATCCAGATTGGAGCCACAAGAGGAAAATTCTTCACTTTTATCAATCCAAGCGACATTTCCAGATGAACACATACTAAAGGTAAATCATGTCCATAATACTCCTTGGTTTGCTGATTTTGCTAACTATTTAACTTGTGATTTGATGTCGACTGATAAAACATATCAGCAAAGAAAGAAGTTTCTTCACGATGTGAAGTACTATTTTTTGGGAAGAGCCATATTTGTTCAAAAAGTGTGCAGATCAGATGATTAGAAGATGTGTGACAGAAGATAAAATACCGAAGATTTTATACCACCATGATTCAGCTCCGAGTGGGGGACACTTACTCGTACAGCGGCCAAAGTATTGCAAGTCGGATTCTTTTGGCCAACACTATTCAAGGATGCATACGTTTACGTAAAGAATTGTGATCGATGTCAGAGGGTTGGAAACATAACCAATAGAAATGAAATGCCTCGAACAAATATCATTGAGGTAGAATTGTTCGATGTTTGGGGTATTGATTTTCTTGGTCCTCTTCCTCCGTCTTTTGGTCACAAGTATATATTGGTAGCAGTAGATTATGTGTCCAAGTGGGTCGAGGCTGAAGCTTATCCGACGAACGATGCTAAAGTTGTGATGAAGTTCTTGCAGAAACATGTGTTCACAAGGTTCGGAACCCCAAGAGCTATTATCAGCGATGAAAGGACCCATTTTGTGAACAAGTGGTTAAAATGGTTGCTAGATAAGCATGGAGTAAAACACAAGGTTGCTACAGCTTACCATCCACAGACAAATGGACAAGCTAAGCTAGCAAATATGGAGATCAAAGGCATCCTTGAGATAGTAGTTTGCCCGAACCGACAAGATTGGTCCAAGAGACTAGATGATGCTTTATGGACTTACAGAACAGCATACAAGACACCCTTAGGAATGTCATCCTACAGGTTGGTCTTTGGGAAAGCATGTCATCTACCTCTGGAGTTAGAGCACAAAGCTTACTAGGCTCTTCGACAACTCAATTTGGATCTCAAGCTTACTAAAGAGAAACGAATGCTCCAACTCAACGAGCTAGAGGAATTCTGAATGTTTTCATGCGAAAATGCCAAATTACTCAAAGAAAGACTCAAGAAATGGCATGACAAGCATATCCGAGTTCAAGAATTTGAAGTAGGTCAGCAAGTCTTATTATTTAATTCCAGATTAAAGTTCTTTCCTGGTAAGTTGAAGTTGCGTTGGTCCAGTCCATTTACAATTCATCGCGTCTATCCATACAGAGTTATTGAACTCAAAGTAAGAGAGGTAATTTTCAAGTCAATGCTCAGTGTTTGAAACATTATTACGGAGAAAAACATGAACGGGATAAAATCGTGTTCAGTTTATCTAATTCTTAGTTTTTATTGCTTTCAACAAGTTATATAGGGAATATTTTCGGGTTTATTATGCTTAAATAAATTCTGTCTAGGAGATTGGAACTTAAGTGGGACTGCTTATGACCCCTCCAATCTTTCTTGGGAATTGATTTTTGCATAATTTTCCAAGGAATTAGCCCTAAATAGCAAAATAATTTTTTGGTTTTTCAAATAAAAAGGTCAATCTTGACCCAAGTTTTAAATTGCAGCTCAATTTTAAATTTTCATTAAGTCTATGGACTTAATTGATTTATTTTTCAAATTTGGTTGCTATTATCATAAATATTAAAAACTAGGTGCCTCTTCTTTTAAATATTTTTAAAAGGCATCTAAAATAAATATTTTTATTTACAAATTATTGATAAACTTTAATATATAATTATATTCATTATAATTTATATATTAACTTTTATCAATTTAGCTTAGGATTAGAATTAATTTTATGTTATGCTTATCTTAATAATTAAATAGCAATTGATAATTTTATATGTGTATATTTAATTATTAATTGTTGTTTATCATGAGTAAAAATTAGCATTAAACTCTTATTTTTAATTCTTTAATTTGTTCTAAGAGTTCTAATCTAATTTATACTCTTCCCTCTATAAATTGCACTATTGCTTCTTCATTCATTAATCACTCAAATCTCCTATCACTAAAGCATCAAGTGCCACAAGCCCCTAGCCATAGCCACCATTCGCCAAAGAAGAGCTCCAAAGGCACGCCGCATGCAGCGCCCGACTCCCGCCTGTGTCGTGGGCGTGACACGTCGGTTGCCTCCAGCCGCATGCTTGTACGCACCATCGCCCCACACCAGACCAGCTTGTGGCCTACCTAGCGCAAGGCCTTGCGCGCCACCTGCTGCAGCCCCCTTGCACGCCACCTACTTGCTGCCTTGTGCACCTTGGCGCACCAATCCCCCTTTCCCCAACCTAAGCCAACCCTTCTTTTAAATTCTCCCTTTTGATTCATTAGTTTTTATTTATTTTAAGAGTTTTTAAAAGTCTATGAGGAAGGTGGTTAATTATGACTCGTAAAAGAACTCGTGCCTCTGCTCAAATTAACAAAGCACAAAGTAAATTTCACTGTAAAGAAGCCAAAGTAAGATACAAAAATATCTTCAAAAATCAACAGATGCATACAGAGAAAGGCTTCACATTGAAGGAAAGAAACTACAGAGACTTTATGGCACGTATTCGTCAAGTTGCTGAAGCCCTCAATTGGAATTGTTTTGTGAAAAGAGACAAGTGTGGAAGAGGAATTAGTTCGTGAATTCTATGCGAACTTAACTTCAAGCGAATTGACCGAAGTTCCAGTCCGCGGAATCAAGGTACCAATAAATTCTAATGCTATTAATGAGTTCTTTGAATTACCTGTGTAACATCCTGAATCAGGGCCTTTGCATTTTGTGTGTTTGTGTGTGAATGCTATGTTTGTCATGTTAGTTTAGGGTACTTTAGGGGTCTAAAAAATGACCTAGGGGTGAGCCAGAGCCTTAGAGAAAATTTGCTTTTGGGGCACTCTGAAGGGGAGCTGAATGGGATAGGAGTTAAGGGGTGATTGGTGGTATGTTTTGACACAAGAAGTGCCTTGGTAAAGTGGCAAGGAGGCGCCACTTAAAGCTCAGGGAAGTGACGCCTCAGGGAAGCTGGCAGGGACTTGGTTCGAGCTGCCGGAATTCCCTTTTGGGGATTTCTTTTTGACGCCAAGGTAAGGGAGAGTTGCACTCAATTTGGACTCTGGTGGATGAGTGTTGAATGGGTCAACACCTTTGAATGAGTAGAAGAGAGCAATTTAAGGAGTTTGAATTATTCAAACAAGTTTGAATGTATGATCAAGAGAAAACTAAAGAGGAAAAGAAGGGATTAAAGAGTGTGAAGTGTTAGCCAAAATTGTGAGGAGTGGGTGTGAGAGTGTGTTCGGTTTAGTGAGGTTAGGGAGTGGCCGAATGTTAAAAATAGCCTTAGGGGGAGTGTTGGGCATTTTCGGCTAGCTAGATAGGACCAAGAGTTTCTTTTATTCTTTCTTTTTGTCAAAACCGAAACACTGTATTTTGCTTTTCTCTCAATTTCCAAAACCGAAATGCTCTCTTAACATTTTGTTTTGCTTTCCCTTTTTCTTTCATTGAGCCGAAACATCTTCCACTCCTCTCCTCAGTTTCTTCTTTGTTTGTGCTTGGCCGAAACCTGCTTTGCCTTTCATTTGTCACTTTTGTTTTATTTTCTTTGTCATTAACCTCAAAGCCGAAACCCTCTGAAGCCTCATCTTTTGCCGAAAACTCTGTTACTCTCCTCTCTTCTCTTTCAAACACTTTAGCCGAATATCTCTTGGTAGAGAGCACCTTTCTTTTTCATCTCTTCCTTTTCAAGAGCAGAACAACTTCGGTGTTTGGTAAGTCCTTTTTGCTTTGGCCAAATCTTTTTAACAATCTCATCTATTTCCCTTTCGATTTCCTAAAAAGAAAAGCCGAAACTCGTCATCTTTTCTAGGTAGTCCTTATTTATTTGTTTAGCCGAATCTCTCTAATCCTCTACTCACTTCTCTTCTCTTGATCTCTTAAAGAAGAAGCCAAAACTTCTCATTCTATTGTAACTGCTTGGTTGGCCGAAACCCTCTAACATTTGTATTCTTTCGACTCCTAGTTGCAGTGGATCGCCGTTACTAATCTTCCATCATTTCCAATCGGTTTCTCTAGTGGTCGTGGTATGAGTTTCTTTTCGTTTTAAACATCTTTCTTGCTTTTGGGTGCCGAACGCAGTGATCCCATTCTTTAAACTCTTGGCCGAATATAGGTGGTGACGCTTTCTTTTGGAGACTTCTGGGATTCATTTGACTTGTGGATCAAGCCTAAAGCTTAGAGATTTGTTGATCTAGGTCAGGACCCTTAGTTTGAGTGTTATTCTCTTATGGTTCGATTTCACTGCTTTAATCCGGTCTAGTGACCAAGGTTTGTTCATGGACTCAAATGTCAGCCAAGCGATAGGAGGGGTTGGACCTGTAAACCCAGCCCCTAAGTTTAAGAAGTGAGTAGCATCAGCAGTTCGGGATTGGCCACCGAGTTGTGGGCCAGCTTCTGAGCAGAATCGTTGGCAGATAGCTATGGTTTCGATTAGTGATAGTGTCGATGTTGAAAGTGTGATATTGCGCGTATTATCAGGTGTGTAACTCTCATAGACTTTATATGTTAAATATGTTATTATCTGTATATGGCCAAAAGCCAAAGTGATGGTATGGATCACTAAGTTACCTTTATGGGTAAAAGCGAGGACTCCAAGTAAGTGCTATTATGTGCTATTATTAATGAATGCATGTATGAGTGAAATGAATGTTGTTGTACATTGTTAGTTTGCTCATAACATGATGTAAAGCATGTACATGAAAATGGGATATGATGAGAAGAGGGAGGAAATATGATCTTTCAGACTGTCACTAGTGGCTAGGTACCACAAGTGGGTTGGCCCCACATATTATCATTTTGTGACTAAGTCTCAGTGGTTTGGAACCACCAGTGGTTAGGTACCACATATATATTTTATTTTTGTGACTGGTCCCAATGGTTTGGTACCACAGTGAGTTGGCCCCACGTATTGATATTAGGGATTGTCACCAGTGGTTAGGTACCACAAGTGGGTTGGCCCCACATATTATTATTTGTGACTTTTGTCACCAGTGGTTTGGAACCACCAGTGGTTAGGTACCACCAGTGGCTAGGTGCCACAAATGTTGGGTAGACACAGGAGATACGGATCGATATTTAGGTTGGTTGGGTTGCATGACATACATACTTTGCATATGAACCAGTGTGAGAGCCCTAAAATCTTTTGGACGGGGAGTTACACACTGAGTCTCGGTGACTCACCCCTTTCGTTAATCTTTGCAGGTAATCCTTAGACTGCGGATATGGAGCCGAGGTGGGCTCGAGGTGGCCATGCATAATATTTTGGATTTTATTTTAAAGAGTTATTTTGGAATTATTCTTTTTTAAATTTGGATTTTGGTAATGTAATAAGGCCATCTAAACGTTAATTTGGTTTTATTTGTTTTGTTAATTCTCTCTTATTTTATTTTTTATTATTAAAGCATGCCTTACAAATTACGAAATGGATGATTTCAAAAACTTAAAAGCTATTGGATTTTGAGATTCCTCAATTGATTATTTAACAAATGGATTTTAGTAGCAAAGTAACTAAAATTTCAAATTAAAGCTTGAAGTGTTTTCAATTGATCACTCAATATAAATTCTGTTTCTATAAAATCAAAGATTTTTCCCAACTCATGACGATGACTCGGTTTTCAAAATTTTTCTTTCCTGTGACATGCCAGATTCGGTCGTAGCGTTTTGACCGGGTTTGGGGTGTTACAACCTGATTTCGACAATGATAAATATTCCTCTCTGTTAAGCAATATTAAGCCTGTAAATCTACAAGAAATTCTCGAAGAACCCACAGTTCCAGGTTCTAAGTGGACTGTGTCAAAGCAAGGAATCCACATGTGTCAAAGAGATTATTTGACACCACTTGCGAAGGTATGGTTCTATTCCATCCGTTTCAGCCTTATGCCTAGTTCACATGGGACTACAATTTTATTAGAGCGAATGGTCCTATTATACTCGATTTTAACTGGAAAGACCATTGATGTGGGCAAAATCATACTAAGAGAAATGCGAAATTGTGCCGTTAGACGGTCTGGCCCTGCCTATTTCCCTTTACGATCACGATTCTGTGCTTAAAAGCGAAACTCCTTGCGGACGTAAAGCAGACAGAGTATAGTCAAGGCACAATTACCAATTGGGACCTCTACCGAGTGGCCAGAGATTCTGTTCTTCAGCAACGAATTAAAGAAAGTGAGGATCCCGAAGAAGTAGAAGATGAACCCATAGAAATCCCACCAGAGCAATCAACTGAAGTCCCTCATGAGGCAGAATCAATGGAACCAGAAGATGAACCTGATATCGAGCCCTCAATGTTTAGAGCTCCACCGCTTAGCCCAGATTGTCGTGATGAGCTGTTGAAGCTGATGGACTTAATGCAACACATGCAATGGCAGCAACAAGCTTACTTGCGATATGCAAAAATAAGAGATGACTCGATGAGGAGTGCCCTCAAGAAAATTTATAATGACCCCTTTATTTTTGTGCCTGAGTTTCCAGATTTCATATTTAAACCTTGGGTGTCATCATCGAAGAGGGAGCAAAGTGATTCATGCAAAGATAATGCTAATGGAGCAAAAGATGAGTCCAATTCGGAAGGATCAGCAAACAACTAAAAAGGGGAGGACTTCAACTTTCATTTGTTTCTTTCTTAAGTATTCTAAGATTAGGTCAATTAGGAATTTTTATTTTTTGCACAATAAAACAAGAGATAGGAAGCATGAATAAAATTGGAACAAGTCTCAAAGGCTAAAGTGTCGCCGTAGATATATACATGTCTAGGATTGGATTTTAGAAAGAGCTTTGTACTTAAGCACTCAATTTGACTCACCTCCTCTTTTCTAATTTTCCTACGTGGTGTATAGTATCTATTCACTTTAAACAATGAGGACATTGTTCACTTTAAGAAGGGGGACCGAAAATTTGAATTCAGCATAAAATTTTCTTTTAGTTATGATTTAGGACATATTTTTGTTCAATAATTTGAAATTTTGTTAATTATGCTAAACTTCAGCATTAATAAAGTTCTATTATTTCAATAATTTATTATGTTAGCTTAATAAAGATGTGAATGTATTTTTAATAAAGCATGTAAGTTCGTACCATAAAATTTTTTAGTTTCGTACGAAAAAACTAGGCATGCATGAAAGCTTAAGTTTTTAGAATTGACTTAGTAATTTCTTGAGACGAAATCCTAGGAAGCATGGTATGTTGAAAATGATTTAGGCAACTATTGTTTGGACCGTTTGAGCCTTTCAAGCCGACCCTGATAAAATTATCCTTTGAAACCTAATTTTGAGATTATATGGCCTAATTTTGTTTGGACCTATGCAATATTTAGCCATCAATGTTCTCTTCATTACTTCTAAAATTGTCCCAAATACTAGACTCAGTACTATTCAGAAGATCGCTTGAAAATAAGTTTGAGGGAGTTGAAAAGAAGTATCAATGGCTCGAAAAATTGTAGTACATGAAGCAAGTGCTCGAGTTTTCAAAAAAAAAAAATGTACTCAAAATGAAATAAGTGATCGAAAGAGCACAAGTTGGGTATCAAGGGTGAAAGTTCCAAAAGATCGATTCTAAGCTGAGTCTAGGGTTTTAAGCCAAAAATTTATCTATCTTATACTTACCCCTAAGCCCAGCCACGTTACAACCTTATTAAAGACCTATTGATTCAAAATTCCAATGTTACCTACATTAGTGGAGAGAAATTGCTCTGTTCAACATATGAAGACATTAGTTAAGCTTAATGATTGTAGTTTACTTTTTGAATAAGGAATTAAAATCAAATTGGTAGCGAGTAACATGTCTTTATTAAGAAGCATTTAGTCTAATTTTGCTAGTATAATAATTGTTGGAGGTAATTTGAACGATATGAATGCTTAAGTAGCATAACTATCAAATTTCTTATCTTTGAGCCTAAGTATATTCAATTCATAATTTTGAGAAGAAAGTTGTTCTGAAGGACTTTTTCGAAGCTGTTTCCGAGAAAATACTTTTCAAATTTGTGCATTACTCAGGACGAGCAATGAATTAAGTTTGGGGGTGTGAAAACACGAAAATTTCTATACTTTTTCATGCCCTTTTTGACCCAAATTCATGTGGTTTTGAGTAAATTCTTGTCGGAAAATAATTAAATATTATAAAATATTTAGATTATGCTAAAAATATGAACATGATGAATTTTAATTAATTTTATAGTTAATTTTGATTTATTTTGACTATTTTTGACAAGATCGCACAAAGGGCAAAAATCGGCTCGGCAGACACTGCTCGAAGAATAAAATCGAGAAGCGATTTGAAGTGTCAAGGCGACTCTATTTCCAGCCCAAGACGGTCCAATTATGAAGATCTAATCATAATATAATTAATTTTAACTTATTCCCAATGTAATTTGGGCTAAATAAATTATTTTTAATTAATTATGGAAAAGGGGCCGAGTTGAACCGCAACAGTTGAACCGAACCGATTGAACCGAACCAGCCACCAATTGGGCAGCCCAAACCGTCCACAATGAAGGCCCAAATCAGCTTATTTTCTGATTAATTTAGCTTGCAAAGGAGCCCTTGAAGATCTTTCAAAATCCCATTCAAACCCCTCCAAAATTCAAGGCTTTAAAGATTTGCCCATGCTATATTTAGCAAAGTTGAATTCTTCAACTTTGCCACATGGGATGGCCGGCCAAGGGAGCCTCTTTTGCTGCTGGTAATTGCTATTTTTATCAGCCTTAAGCACCTATAAATACAGCCCCTAGCTGCTCATTCAAAACACACCTCAAGCCTTCACATCCCCCTCTATCATTTTCTCTCAATTCCCCATTTTCCCTTTTCCCTTCTTAGTGTTCTTGTACCGATTTCTCCTCTTGGAAAAGAGGTGTTTTTCCAGCCATTTGAAGTAGTGATTGAAGTGTTCATAAGCCCCTTTGATAATCGAGGACAACAAAGAACGAAGAAAGGATCAATCAGACAAGCCACGGAGAGCCACCGTATTTGTTTCTTCTTTCCTATCTCTTTAAATTATTTGTTGTTGTTTTGACAAACATGCTTACCAATATTCATGCTTTTGAAATGTTTAATTTAATCAATTTAGCTTGAATTTAGTTCGTGTTGGTTTGATTTCATTTCACTCTCTTAGATTATTAAAATTGTGTTTATGCTATTAAAGGCCTCGGTGAAATTTTGATTAAGTAAAATCATGTTAAGTTATCTGGCATTTTAATTGTTTAGATAGCTAATGAATTAATTATTTAAACGCATTGAAATTGTAATTAATGGACACAATACTTAATCTGTGCATGTTTAATTCTTCTAAGGTAGCTGAAGATTAAATTAGCATTGTATTTGACGATACACATGCCTTGCATAACTTGCAGGATTTTTGTGATTAAATGGTTTCAAGGTAAAAATGCTTTGTTACTTCACATGGTCTTTTATATGCTTGTTAGGTTGAATTAATCGTTTGCATCGACATAGGAATATGCGAGAGATTGTTTAATTTAATAAGTATGTATGTGCAATAACATGCTTATTAGTAGAAGTCTGTTTAATCGTTTGCATTTGCATAGAAATATGGACAAGAGATGAATGGATTTTTATTTGTAAGTATGTTCATAAGTTAGCAAATTACCGAATTGCCATGTTTTAACAAGTATAAACACAAACTTAATAATTCTAAGGTAAGAAATGTGATTAATCCAACACAATTATGTCATCTTGATTAAAATCAGTTTTTTTGAAATCGTGCATTAGAACTTTGTTTTATTTTATTTTTACTTTGTTCCCCTTTTAGTTTTTAAATATTTCTCAAAACCAATTATTTTTCGGTCACCAAAGTGTTTGAAATCATTTTCATAAATAATTCTTTTACAGTCCCTGTGGGTACGATAACTTGATATTTACTTGTCACTTTATTACTTGTTATGATTGTGTACACTTGCACATTTCCACTGTTCCAACACACATAAGAATTAAACCTCAACTACAAATATACAAATTAAGTTATTTCATCTCCATAATCAACATCACATTCGGGTGTACCAATGGCATATAAGCATACCTCACATTCGGCTATACTATACACATATATAAATACTTCCATTAAATTCATGTACACCATTATAAATAAATCCAATTCAACTTAATTGCTTAAAAACTTACCTCGAATATCGACGGATTGTGTTTCTCGACTATTCAACTAACTTCACCTTTCCCCGATCCAATCCCAATCTTTTTTGTTCTTGACCTAATAAATTTCAAATTTAGCTAAATCAAATATAATTCCATTGAATTTGGTCCAAATACACATAAATGGGAAAATTACCATTTTGCCCCTGATATTTTACACTTTTTACAATTAAGTCATTTTTGCACAAAATACAAATTACACAAAATTTGACCACACTTCTTTAGGGCCGAATATTCATAGCCTTATTATAAGCTCATACATTTCATTTATTTCACATTTTGACCCCTCAATTTATAAATTTCACAATTTAATCCTATTTAGGCATTTCTACCAAAAATGCCTTAATTAAACTTAACAATCTAACAACCTATATTTATTTTCTATCACTAACCACCAATTTCATCAAGCTATCAACAATGGCATTTCATGAATACATCATCAAATTCAAAAATTCCAACTTGGGCTAGCTAGTATTCAAAGCAACGATCTCAAAAACGTAAAAATTATCAAAAACCGAACTCAAATCACTTACCTATTTGAGCTTGCAAGGGCTGAATGTTACAAAGCTTTTTCTCTGTTTTTCTCTCTTAGTTTCGGTCAAGAATAATAGGGAAGATGAACACTTTCATCTTTTTATCAAATATATTTAACATATATTAAATTATATCATAATATCATGAAATATAATAAACAATTCAAGTCACTATTACATGAACACCAACCGGCCCCTATGTTTAATTATGGCTAAATTACACTATCAACACTTCAATTTATAAAACCATCATCAATTCGGTACTCACACATTTAACCACCAAATTTTCTTTTTATGCGATTACGCCCTTTTTCACATTTGAGCACCAAAACAATCAAATTTTAATACGAAAATATCACACACACCAATTCACATATAATGAACATAGAAAGTAATATTTTAAAAAATTTCTGATTCGAATTCGTGGTCCCGAAACTACTATTCCAATTAGGGTTAATTTCGGACTATTACATTAACTTTGCTGATGTTGCATACACATGAATTATCACATGGGTAACATGTCAACATTTAATTATATTTTTAAAATTAACAAAATTATATATAAATTTTGGTTTAATAAATAATTGTATAATGAATTTTATTTTTTTGCAATTTTGTATATAAAATTTTGATTTGATCCAATTCTTACAAGCTATTGACACAATTATTGATATAATAACATTTTATGGTTATATATTGCATAAAAATAACTATATTTATCTAATATAAAAATAAATTGATGTATTTATTTCTTTAAATGTGTATGATTGAATCAAAATTAAAGATTCATATATTCATTTGAACCACAATTAAAGATTCATGTGTACAATTGCACTAAATTAAAGTTTATATATCAAATTGCACATTAAATCAAAATTCATGTATAATTTTGAAATTTATACCTATTAGTAATCTAATTCCTAAGGTGGAAATTGATTGCATAACCTGTTATGATGGGATTAGTTCGAAGCCACACAATTTCAAGTTTAAGAGTTATTGTGTAGTTTAGATGATGGTTTTAAGAATAAAATCAGTAATCAAGTAGGTTAAATTATTGGCTCTCGATTTAATTGGTCTAGTTTTAATTCAATAAATTAATACTTTTTCTATAAAATTATTGTAACACCCCAAACCCGGTCTAAACACTACAACCGAGTCTGACGTGCTACGGGGAAGAAAATGCTTTGAAAGTCGATTTGTCAATTTTGTTGGTGGAGAAAACTTTTGGATAATTTTTAGAGAAAACGAATTTGAATCTGGTGAAGTTTAAAATGTGTTAAAACTTGTTTTAGAAAACTTAATTGCCTTATTGTTATTCCATATCATTTACTTAATCAGTGAACATTTCAGAAAACACGTACTTATCGAGGTTTTGAAAAACAACCAATTCATATCTATTAGGTATGCTTATCAAAAGTTATAGAAACAACCAAATAAAACATCCCAAAAATAAAAGTTAGGCGGCCTTATTACAACGATGTAAACCCAAATTTAAAATAAGACAGCTAAGTCCAAACAGAAAACTTTGTTGTAAAACAAATGCTGAGCATGGCCACCTCGAGTCAACTCCGGCTCCATATCCACGATCTAAGTCTGATCTGCAAAATGTAAAGGAAGGGGTGAGTCACCGAGACTCAGTGTATAAATCCCCATCCCAAGAGAAATTATGCTCTTACACAAATTCATACAATAATATGGAAGTCATGCAACCCATCCAACCTAGGTATCCATCCGGGTCTCCCAAATCTACCCCTTGTGGTACCAAACCACTGGTGGTGCCAAACCACTGGTAACCGAAGTTACAAAATAATCATATGTGGTACCAAACCACTGGTGGTGCCAAACCACTGAGACTTAGTCACAATTTTATAATATGTGGGGCCAAGCCACTGTGTGATACCAAATCACTGGTGACAGTCTGATAGATCATATTTCCCCTTCCTCTCATTACCCATAACACATATTTATGATAACGACATCAGTATGATCATGCTTAACATACCAAATTATGTATGCAAAATAACATGCTTTCATAGATCACATTCATCGCAAGTAATAATAACAACTTACCCGGCATCCATGCTTTTACCCACAAGGGTATTTTAGTAACCATTGCCGTCATTCCGGCTTTTAACAACACACAACATTAACATATTAAGTAAGAAAGTGTGTAAGAGTTACACACCTGGTTTTCGTACTAACAACATTAACATATTAAGTAAGAAAGTGTGTAAGAGTTACACACCTGGTTTTCGTACTAACGCTTTCCCCGTTTCTACGCTACTTTGGCGTTGGGTTTACAGATCCAACCCCTTCTACTGCTTGACTATTATTAGCATCCACAATAACCCTTTGGTCACTAAACCAATCAAATCAATAAGATCTAATAGATAATAATAGCGTTTAAAAGAAACCCTTACCTAACTATCAAATCCCAAAAGTCCTTACGAACTCATCATCTTCCAACCTACATTAGGCCAACATCCATTTATTAAATTAATCCCTTAAACGTAATTAGATGAGTACCATAACGCATTCGGCCAACCACAAATAAACAAGAAAGGACATTCGGCCAAACCTACCATCAACCACCCACCTTCAGCTTTCCAAAATCGGCACTTCTAGCTATAGCAAGACAAGATTTGGCTTTTAGGGGTAGAGAGTGAAATCGACAGGGCCTTTGAGCAAACAATTCGGATTAGAACTTAATAAAAATTGAGAAATCATAAAGAAGGAAAAATCCTGAAACTCACCAGATCACTGAGGAGTATTCGGCTTATGGTGCACCTTCGGGAAAAAGAAACCACCCTTGTAGATTTGGCTATGGAGGAAGGAATATGAGCAAGAAGAATTCGGCTTTCGGGAAGATGTTGGAGAAGAGAAGAAGGCTAGGGAATTTCGGCTAGAAGAGAGAAAAGAGAGAAAAGAATTTTTCGCTTGAGAGAAAAGATGAAAAAGTGAGAAAGAACAAATGGAAAAGATGATAACTAGCCTCCCAGATTTCGGCTATACACCCACACACACAGAGTTGGAGTTTCGGCCAACTCTGCTATCACCTGATAGCCTTTATCCCTTATCTTATCCATCTCATAACACATCCCTTACCTTACCTTTAAAAGAGACCATCTTCAACCCAACTCTTCCCTTCCTTTTATCATCTTTTATCACTTAAATTAAAAGAATTAAAACCCCTAAATTTTAGCAAGTGTGCCGTCCTCCCCCTTCCCTCCTAAGTGCCAAATTTTGCCCCAAAACACTTGTGCCCAAACGGCAATACTTGGCCCAAATGCCTCCCCTTTTTGACATAACCTACATACCCCTTGCAGCATCACTAAATTTTGGGCCTCAAGCCCAACTTACTACCAAACACAGGTGCTTACTTAAATTATAACCTAACACTATTTATAAGCAATTTAACCCAGGTTTTAAGCCCAAACCCGAGCCCAATATACACCTCAAGACCTTATCCTACTAACTTAGCCATGCAACATACCAACTGCACAGACCCACAGAATCAGGATATTACAGTTCTACCCCCCTTAAAATAAATTTCGACTTCGAAATTTACCTGGTCAAAAAGGTTAAGGGTATTGCTGCCGCGTAATATCCTCCGGCTCTCATGTCGCTTCCTCCGATCCATGGTTCCGCCATAGTACCTTTACCAAAGGAATAGATTTCCTACGCAAAACCTTAACATCTCGATCTAGGATCTGCACTGGTTCCTCCTCAAAAGATAAGTCTGGGCTCATCTCAATTTCCTCTACCGGTACAACGTGAGATGGATCTGAGCGATAGCGTCTAAGCATAGAAACATGAAACACATTGTGGATTTGACCCAACTCTGGTGGCAACTCGAGCTGCTAAGCCACTGGTCCTACTCGCTTCAATACTCGATAGGGCCCGATAAACCTAGGGCTTAACTTGCCCTTCCTACCGAACCTCAGAACCTTCTTCCACGGTGGCACCTTCAAGAAAACCTTATCACCTTCTGCAAACTCTAATCCTTTCATTTAAGATCGGCATAAGACTTCTTCCTGTCCGAAGCATCTTTTAGCCGAGTTCGAATCAGCTTCACCTTATCTTCTGTCTCAGCAACCAACTCCGGACCCAACAACTGCCGCTCTCCCAACTCCGTCCAACACGTAAGGGTACGACACTTCGGTGGCTTCCAGTCCAATACAGCCTCAATCTTCCGGGGGTCCACCCTAATTCCCTCAGCTGACACCACATGACCCAAGAAAGTAACTTCCTTTAACCAAAACTCGCACTTACTAAACTTGGCGTATAACTACTTCTCCCTAAGAATTTGCAACACTACCCGCAAATACGCGTCATGCTCCTCCTCTGAATTCGAGTACACTAGAATATCATCAATAAATACTACGACGAACCGATCTAAGTATGGCTGGAACACCGATTCATCATATCCATAAATGCTGCTGGTGCTTTCGTTAATCTAAATGGCATTACCAGGAATTCATAATGGTCGTATCGAGTACGAAACGCCGTCTTATGGATATCTGCCTCCTTTACCTTAAGTTGGTGATACCCCAACCTCAAATCTATCTTGGAAAAGATCGATGCTCCCTTAAGCTGGTCAAACAAGTCATCTATCCTAGGCAAAGGATACTTGTTCTTAATCGTCAATTTATTCAACTGACGGTAGTCTATGCACATTCGCATCGACCCGTCCTTCTTCTTAACAAAGAGTACCGGTGTTCCCCACAGAGACACACTTGGCTGGATGAAACCCCGATCCAGCAACTCCTGGATCTGCGCTTTCAACTCCATCAATTCCTTTGGTGCCATCCTATACGGAGCAATAGACACTGGCGCTGTTCCCCGTAGAAGATCTATACCGAACTCCACTTCACGATCCGGGGGCAAACCCGGAAGCTCTTCCGAAAAGACATCGACAAAGTCTTTCACCGTTCGAACATCCCCCATTCATGATTCCTTAACTTCCAAGGTACAAACGTGGACCACAAACGCCTCACATCCTTTCTTTACCATCTTTTCTGCCTTTAGCGCGGACACCACATTAGATAGGTAATTCCTTCTCTCTCCTATCATCACCACCTCTTCACCCTCGACCGACTTCAGTACCATACGCTTAGCTGTACAGTCCAGCTCTGCTTGGTACTTAACCAACCAATCCATTCCTAAGATTAAATCAAACTCCCCGAACCGAAGGGTAGTTCCATCAAATCTGCTTGAAACACGACCCCTTGAAGTTCTAGGGGTACATCCCTATACAGTTTGTTTACCACCACAGAGTGTCCTAGAGGGCTAACGACCGTCATCTTCCTAGCAGCAGTCTCACTAACTAAGTTCAAAGTTTCCACTATACTACTAGCAACATATGAGTGTGTCGAACCAACATTAATCAAAGCAGTATAAGATAACCCAAAAATTATAAACGTATCGGTTATAACATCTGATGCGTCGCCCTCCTCTCGATGTTTGGCTGCATAGACCAACCCAGGCTGTCTAGCATCAGTACCACCAGCACCTCAGCCAGGTGTTCCTCGGCCTCGCCCGTTACCATTACCACCCGTCGCTGCACCTCGACCCCTCTGTGGTTGCTGACCATCCCTCCTGAATTGACCACGTCCTTGACCCTCAGCTTGAATCCAGGCTAACTTCCGCGGACAGTCCCTTACCCGGTGCTCCATTGACCCACACTCAAAGCACCCTCTATTACCAGCCCAACACTCTCCCGAATGAGACTTTCCACATCGGGCACACTGGAGTGGCTGCTAAGTAGTAGCAGGCTTTGCGGCTCTATCCGGTCCACCAAATCTAGCCCTCTTCTGTGAACTTCCAGCAGACCCTGATGGCCCAAAACTCCTTTTATCCCTACTTTTGTCCTGATTTCGCCTCTCGGTTCGCTTCACCTCCTCAGGTACCTTGGCCTTTTCCATGAGAACGGCAAATTCCCTTTCACACTGAGGTGCAATTAACATCCGTAGCTCATCTCTTAGCCCGTCCTCGAACCTAACATAGCGCTCATGTTCTGTAACCACCATACCCCGAGCATACCTATTTAACCTAAAAAATTCAGCCTTGTATTCGGGTACCGACTTATTCCCTTGCACCAAATTCAAGAATGCCCTACGTTGCCCATCAATATAACCAGCCCCCACATACTTTCTCTGATAGGCTGCCCTAAAATAATCCCAGGTGATATCACTGGTCGCTGCACCATCTCGGACCGTGAGCTACCACTGATACGACTCATCCCGGAGGAGAGACACTATCCCCTTTAACTTCACCTCAGTCAGGAAGTCTAAATCATCCATTATACGCTCTGTTGCCTCTAACCAGTACTCAGCAATATTGGGAGCCATTCCAGAAACTCCCCTAAACACTTCTGCTCCGTTAGCCCAGAGTCACTCAGCCACGAATTTCCTAGCTCCTAAACCCGTGCCTGTCCCAGCAACTCTTTCCAAAACTCTTAGTACTGCCTGAGATACTGCATCGTTACCACCAATCTGATCCTGAAACTCAGCTTCCGCCGTCGGCAGATCCGGCAACACATTTCCAGACCCATGGCCAGACCCTGCTGGCTCTGACAAGGTCATCCTACCCCTACCACGGCCACGGGGTGGACGTCCACGACCCTTTGTACTCATTCTTCTCGTTCACGTTTATCTAGTTAAGAATTTTATGAATTATTAATTCTGTTCACTATTTATCCACTAACAATTTTATGACAAATAGTTTTAAAAGTGATTCTTTCGCATACGAATCTATCTTAAAGTTTCAGTTCCAGGATTATCTCCTAGTTCTAAGTACATTCATCACACAAACAACATCCACAGACCACATTCAACGTGTAGGGGGTATTTTCGTCATTTCACTACCCGGGGGTATTTTTGTAATTTTAACCTACAGGGGTATTTTCGTAAATTTCAAAATATGGTGTCGGGTGATTTTGTGAAAGAAGGGTATTTTGGTAATTTTTTTCAACTCAGGGGTATTTCAGTAATTTTGCAAATCCGGGGGTATTTCGGTAATTTTACAAGTCAAGGGTAATTTGGTAATTTCACAAACCAAGGGTAATTTGGTAATTTTAAAACTAGGGTTTTTACAAAACAGTGTGGCTGGTCCCTTTCAGGTTTTAGTTGTAAGTTTTGGCCTGTCAACACATCCTTGTAACTGAGGTGAATAGTCACTATGCACCAGGTGGGATTCTAGTGAAAAGGAGGTGGGTCACTAGGACTGCTTAAATACCAAGCTTTCCCTGAATCCGTTCCTAGACATGCATATGCCTATTGCCACACCTTGTCATAGCTAAAGTGAACAGTCACTATGCACCAGGTAAGATTCCAGTGAAGAGGAGGTGAGTCACTTGGACTACTTAAATACCAAGCTCTTCCGGATCTACTCCTAGACATGCATATGCTTGTTGCCACACTTTAGTCTTGTGACTCGTTTACAGGTTTTGTTTAATGAAGTTAAGTCTTATGGTTTTGAAAAGTTGTTTGTCTAAGCCTAGAGTCCATTAGTACTATCATGCTTAACTACATCTAAAGCCCACAAAGCCCCACAAATATATCACAACAAAAGTTAGGGTACTTACCTGGGTGGATCGGTGCCAGAGATTCAGGTGCCATGCTTTCTGGAAAAATAATCATTTCACAAACCCTTAAAACATATTTTGGGCCTTAAACCCACAACTGAGCTTTTGAACCTCGCTCTGATACCAAAATTTAACACCCCAAACCCGGTCTAAACACTACAACTGAGTCTGGCGTGCTACGGGGAAGAAAATGCTTTGAAAGTTAATTTGTCAATTTTGTTGGTGGAGAAAACTTTTGGATATTTTTTAGAGAAAATGAATTTGAATCTGGTGAAGTTTAAAATGTGTTAAAACTTGTTTTAGAAAACTTAATTGCCTTATTGTTATTCCATATCATTTACTTAATCAGTGAACATTTCAGAAAACACGAATTTATCGAGGTTTTGAAAAACATTCATATCTATCCGGTATGCTTATCAAAAGTTATAGAAACAACCAAATAAAACATCCCAAAAATAAAAGTTAGGCGGCCTTATTACAACGATGTAAACCCAAAATTAAAATGAGACAGCTAAGTCCAAACAGAAAACTTTGTTGTAAAACAAATGCTGAGCATGGCCACCTCGAGTCAACTCCGGCTCCATATCCACGATCTAAGTCTGATCTGCAAAATGTAAAGGAAGGGTGAGTCAGAGACTCGGTGTATAAATCCCCATCCCAAGAGAAATTATGCTCTTACACAAATTCATACAATAATATGCAAGTCATGCAACCCATCCAACCTAAGTATCCATCCGGGTCTCCCAAATCTACCCCTTGTGGTACCAAACCACTGGTGGTACCAAACCACTGGTGGTGCCAAACCACTGGTATCCGAAGTTACAAAATAATCATATGTGGTACCAAACCACTGGTGGTGCCAAACCACTGAGACTTAGTCACAATTTTATAATATGTGGGGCCAAGCCACTGTGTGATACCAAATCACTGGTGACAGTCTGATAGATCATATTTCCCCTTCCTCTCATTACCCATAACACATATTTATGATAACGACATCAGTATGATCATGCTTAACATACCAAATTATGTATGCAAAATAACATGCTTTCATAGATCACATTCATCGCAAGTAATAATAACAACTTACCCGGCATCCACGCTTTTACCCACAAGGGTATTTTAGTAACCATTGCCGTCATTCTAGCTTTTAACAACACACAACATTAACATATTAAGTAAGAAAGTGTGTAAGAGTTTACGCACCTAGTTTTCGTACTAACACTTTCCCCGTCTCTACGCTACTTTGGCGTTGGGTTTACAGATCCAACCCCTCCTACTGCTTGACTGTTATTAGCATCCACAATAACCTTTTGGTCACTAAACCAATCAAATCGATAAGATCTAATAGATAATAATAGCGTTTAAAAGAAACCCTTACCTAACTATCGAATCCTGAAAGTTCTTACGAACTCGTCACCTTCCAACCTACATTCGGCCAACATCCATTTATTAAATTAATCCCTTAAACGTAATTAGATGAGTACCATAACACATTCGGCCAACCACAAATAAACAAGAAAGGCCATTCGGCCAAACCTACCATCAACCACCCACCTCCGGCTTTCCAAAATCGGCACTTCTGGCTCTAGTAAGACAGGATTCCGCTTCTAGGGGTAGAGAGTGAAATCGACAGGGCCTTTGAGCAAACAATTCGGATTAGAACTTAATAAAAATTGAGAAATCGTAAAGAAGGAAAAATCCCGAAACTCACCGGATCGAGAGTATTATTGGACATGGTGCACCTTCGGGAAACAGAAACCACCCTTGTAGATTCGGCTATGAAGAAAGGAATATGAGCAAGAAGAATTCGGCTTTTGGGAAGATGTTGGAGAAGAGAAGAAGGCTAGGGAATTTCGGCTAGAAGAGAGAAAAGAGAGAAAAGAATTTTTGGCTTGAGAGAAAAGATGAAAAAGTGAGAAAGAACAAATGGAAAAGATGATAACTAGCCTCCCAAATTGTGGCCATACACCCACACACACACAGTTGGAGTTTCGGCAAACTCTGCTATCACCTGATAGCCTTTATCCCTTATCTTATCCATCTCATAACACATCCCTTATCTTACCTTTAAAAGAGACCATCTTCAACCCAACTCTTCCCTTCCTTTTATCATATTTTATCATTTAAAATAAAAGAATTAAAACCCCTAAATTTTAGCAAGTGTGCCGTCCTCCCCCTTCCTTCCTAAGTGCCGAATTTTGCCCCAAAACACTTGGGCCCAAACGGCAATACTTGGCCCAAATGCCTCCCCCCTTTTGACATCACCTACATGCCCCTTGCAGCATCACTAAATTTTGGGCCTCAAGCCTAACTTACTACCAAACACAGGTGCTTACTTAAATTATAACCTAACACTATTTATAAGCAATTTAACGCAGGTTTTAAGCCCAAACCCGAGCCCAATACACACCTCAAGGCCTTATCCTACTAACTTAGCCATGCAACATACCAACTGCACAGACCCACAGAATCAGGATATTACAATTATAAAATATATTTAAAAATTATAAAATCTTATTCAACAGCTAGCTTAATTAATTTTTATCCCAATTCATTCAGTTCAAAACAATTCATAATCCAACCATTTCAACCCCTTTATTCAGAACAATATATTGACTGATTCCCGGTCCAATTAATTTGATCGGCCAACCTGATATGGTTCAAACAACTATAATTTAGAGAAAGATTATGATTCGAAAAATCCATATTTTGTACAGAAAATAATAAATTTAAAATTTATCTCTTAAAAATAACTTCATAAAATTCTACATAAATTTCTCATTATAATCTTATGTTAGGTTCAAAATTAGATAGTATATTATTTTTTCCTAAATGATGGTAATCATGTATTTAAATCATTTTCTTATTATATATATATCCTTGGTTTTGCTTTAATTTTATGAATCGCTTTTCAGATTTTTCACTTCAACTAAAAGGTTAATAACAATTTTCAATTTTAAGGTTTTTAAGTGCAATGAATAATATATTGTTGAGCTTGCTATTTGCCTATATTCTTCCAACCCAAATCATTGTAACACCCCTAACCCATATCTGTCGCTAGAATAGGGTTACGAGAATGCTACAGCAAGTTAACAGAAATAAACAGGTAAAATCATGACCATTATAATACAATTTCTCAAATACCATATAGTAATTGAATTACAATAATAAATTATATTTACGAGGCTTAAATCAAGCTTAAGGGACTAAAGAAATAATCTTAAAACCTATAGAGACTAATTTGAAACAAGTTAGGAATTTTCAGGAAAATATGAAAAATTTCAAAAACAGGGGACACACGGCTGTGTCCTAGCCCGTGTCTTAAACTGTGTAACTCACTAACTTAGATCAAGCGACCATGTCATGGATTGTGTGCCAAACTATGTACGATGCATGGTCGTGTGGTAGCCCGTCCCCTATGCCATGTGCACCTAAATGAACTTTAAACATCAAGTTTACCATTTCAAGCTTTCTTGGACACCAAGCAATCCAATAACCAACTCTTAGACCTATTCAAACTATCATTAAACCTACTCAAATTATGTCAAATCCACCATTTTAAGTACCTAACCAATGTATCCTCATTGGTACCACAATTATACATACATTTACAATTATATAAATCATCAACCATTCAACAATTCAAAAATACATACTTATCCTATTTGAGCCAATTATCCAACCTCTTAATTTACCAAGTTAAAATCAAACTTATACCAATTGTTATTCTTAGCTAAGCTTACTAAAACCAAACTACAAACTACATTTAACACTAAGCTTACTAAAACCAAACTACAAACTACATTTAACAAACTTATGTTCATCACCACACTTAGCAACCATATAATATGTAACAGCCAGATTTAGGGCCTAGTCGGAACAGTGGTTTTGGGACCACAAATCCGATATAAGAAAATTTATTTTTATTATATTTTTATGGTATACAATTTCACGAAATAATTTTGTGAAAATTTCGTTTGAAAATTTCGATGTTTGGGCACTCAATTTAGTCAAAAGGACTAAATCGTAAAAAGTGCAAAACTAGAGTTCTAGAAGCTAGAGGTGTCTAATTGCTATGAAATTTTAAATTAGAGGTCCTTAGTTGGTAATCAAACCATTGGATAAATTGTTGGACAAAAATGGACATGAAATAGGTGAAATAGAATATTTTGAAGTTAGGGGTACTTTGGTCATTTAGTAATTAAAAGAATTAAAAAGCCAAAATAGCCAAAAATTTGTCCATCTTCTACCTCCCTTGGCCGAATATACCATGGGCACCGTGGCTAGGGTTTTGTTCAAGCTTCCAAGCTCCTTAGTAAGTCCGTTCTTGCCCAGTTTTTAATGATTTTCACGTTTTTGAAATCCTTGTAACATGATCTACCAATTTCTACCATTTATTTGAGATATGATGAAGGTCTAGGTTTTGACCCATGTTAGAAATTTTTTTATTTTGATGGTTAATGGTAGATTATGCATGTTTATAATTAGAGAAACAACTTTTACTAGGTGATTTTCGGTGAAAATGCATAAAAGGACCTATTTGTAAAAATTATGAAATGTGTTAAAAATCTAATTTAATGGAAAATGTGTGCTGCTATAAGCATGAAAATAATTAGGCTATGCATGGGTAGCAAAGAAATTGAACACGTTTCATTTTTCAAGCCTAGGGGCAAAATTGTAAATATGTCAAATTTTAGGGGCAAAAATGTAATTTTGCCATAATATGGTTTTTGGGTCACATTGAATAATGTGACAAATAAATAAGTTAAATGTTATGTTATAGATTAATGAAAATGAGGTTCAAACCTAGAACGGGAAAAAAACGACAAATTGACGGTTAGGTCCTTTTTTGCCTTTCTTGGTATCGAGGTAAGTTTGTATGTAAATAATGCCATGTTATGTTTGTATTTTAAATATTCTAAATTCCTTGATAATGTATGAAACAAATGATTGATTCTATGGCTGTATTTGACGAAGTTTGGATAATTGAGAAAAATCCTGTTTGAACCTTAGGAATAGAATAAGATACGAGTGACATGTCACAAAGGATATTTATGATATATGTGTGATTACGTGATCTGGGTGTTGGTCTCGTACGTCTACCAGTGGCTGGGTAGTCTGGCATGTGTTACGGATACCTATCAGCTTGTGTGAGCAGCACTGCGTAGTTACGTCTTGACCGTCAGCTTGTGTGAGTAGGCCTGAGATTTGCTCTAGAGTGAGCATATATGTGTTAAGAGACATGAGGTAGCATTGGCTACGGTTATGGCACTTATGTGCAAGACTTTTCATGTATCCGATTAGTATTCCAATGTGTTCAACGAGTATGTTAAAACAAGAAAGTATGTGACTATATTACGAGTGGTACAGGTATGCAAAACTCACGTGAAGTGAATTCGGTATATGATGAATTCTTGGTAAGAATGTATACGACTAAGTTATGCTTGTGAGATATTGATCACCTTCCGATTAATGATATACATTTATGATGAATGGATGCATGATAAGATTTGAAATTGATCAGGTGTTAGGCTTAAGAGCCTAATTGGGTTGTGATATAGTACGATGTATATACTTAAACTGTGATTCATTGGATATGAGAAAAAGGAAAGAAAAGTATAATCATCGATTAAAGTCATTATGAAACATAGAGAGATATGAACTATAGATAAGTGAAAGATTGTTAAGCTATATGTTGAAATTATGATTACTCGTAAATGATGTGCATGCTGTTAAGAGAGTTGAAATAACTTGTTAAATAATGTGATATGCTATAATGGGGAGATTATGGTTGCTAGTCTAATGCCAAGACATGCAAATAGTGTTTGTAAGATAAAAGAGTAAGCATTATGAAAGAGCAAGTGGAAATCATGAGGTTTAATGCAAATTGTATTAGTATTATTCTTATGGATGGGTAAAATGAATGAATGTTAATAGTTGTTTATTATTTGCATATGAACTTACTACGTGATAAACCATAATTGACACATATTTTAACCCCATGCTTGGCTTAATTTTGGATAATTTTCCATTGAATTTGATGAATTCGAAGCTCCTAACCTCTTAATTTCATGTTTTATACTCAGGAGAGCTTAGGGAATAGAAAAGAACGAGAGACAGGCCAAAAAGGGACAAAATGGGCCTATACGGCCTAGACCACCACACACAGGCAAATTCGCACGGTCGTGTATGGCAAGCTGGATTGAACACGGCCTGGGCTATCGACCACAGGTGTGCCCCTGCCGAAATAAGAATGAATTCTTTTCGGAATAGGATACTTGTGGGCCAAGAAAGGCATCTCGAAGCCTATATAAACACCCTAGGTGGCAACTTAAAAGGGGAGTTCAACAGGACGTCGAATAAACGCAGAGTAGAAGGAGAAAATACTCCAAGACTGCTGTCGGGAACTGCTTAGGAGAAGGATCTCCATCAAGACTGAAGATCTCCCATCAAGTTCTTTAGAAGTTTTTTGGGTTTTCGTATGTTTTGTTGTTTTTCCTCTTTTATGATGTTTCCCTCTCTTAGTATGAACTAAATCCCTCAAATACCTGAGGGGATGAAATCTAAGACAGATCTTATTATTATTTGATTTATGAGATAAATACTTGTGCTTATTCTTAATTGTGAGTTCTTAATCTTGTTTTAATAATTCAGGTTACTGATTCAAAATCAAATGTGCTTATTCAATAGAGCAAAGTCCCTGTTTAAGAGTAGATCAACACAATTAAGCGGAGTTGATTACAACCCTAGAAATAGGACGACAAAAATCTGTCGGATTAGGGTCAAATCTAATAAGGGAATCCATAGATCGAATTAATACGACAATAGGGGTTTTAATTAGAAAGGGATTTCAATTAATCAACCTAGAGTCAGTTGTTAGTAGCCTCAAAAGAGGTATTAATATAATTTAGGGATTTCTATGGATTAAACCAAGTGAATAAATCGCATGAATCAAAAGTAATAAGTGAAGTCTAGGTGGATTCTTCCTTAGGTATTGCCTATCTCATAAGTTGTCCAAAAGTATTTTCCCCAATTCGCTCTCTGTCACTTTCATAGTTATTAGTTAAATCAGTTAGTTAATTTTAGATTAAAAGTAAATCCCCTTAATTTTTAGGCTAGATAATAAAAAGATAATTGATACTAGTACTCTTGGTCCTTGAGGATACGATATTCTGGACTCACCACGACTATACTAATGTTCGATAGGTGCGCTTGCCTTTTTCGAAATAATAGTTAGTTTCGAGCTCCATCAAGTTTTTAGCGCCATTGCAGGGGACTAAGATATTAGGAACACTAAATTTTTATTACTTTAGCCATTCTTATTTTTAGTTTACTAACTTTTTCTTTTCTTTGCTTCTGACAGGTAATTCTAGTTTATGACTAGAAGAAACCCGTCAGGACCATTACTTTTTGACAGTGAAATTGAAAGTACGGTTCGCAAAACCTGAAGAGAAATAAGGCGAAGCCTACAATACATAGAAAAAAAGTAAGAGAATGAAACCAATACTACCGAAGAGATGGCTGATAATAATCTACTACCTCCTATGGTTGTCGCAAATCCAGTGAATCAAAATCCTGCTCCTCGTACTATGTATGATTATGCTAAACCTAATTTTACAGGAACTGAGTCAAGTATTGTTAGACCTGCTATTGCTGCAATTAATTTTGAACTGAAACCTAACACAATTCAGATGATACAGCAATTTGTTTAGTTTGATGGTTTGCAGGATGAAGATCCAAACAATCACTTGGTGAGTTTCCTAGAATTTTGCGATACTTTCAAAATAAATGGCGTTTCTGATGATGCCATTCATCTTCGATTGTTTCCCTTTTCGTTGAGGAACAAAGCTAAACAGTGGTTGAACTTGTTACCACGAGGATCAATCACTACATGGGAACAAATGATCGAAAATTTTTTTTTAAAATATTTTTCGCTGGCTAAAACGGCTAAGTTGAGGAATGATATCTCTTCTTTTGTGCAGATGAATTTAGAGACACTTTATGATGCATGGGAGAGATACAAGGATCTACTAAGGAGGTGCCCTCACTATGGGTTACCTTTGTGGCTACAGGTTCAAACCTTTTACAATGGTGTGAACCCCTCAACTAGGTAATTGATTGATTCAGCCGCCGATGGTGCCCTAAACAACAAAACACCTGAAGCGGCTTTTGAGTTTATAGAGGGTCACAGAATAACTATCAGTGGCAAGTTACGAGGACAAAGCCAACAAAAGTCACCAGTGTTTTCAACCTCGACGCAGTAACCATGCTATCAAACCAGGTAGAACTTTTAAGTAAGAAAATTGATGGTTTGTGTGGTTTTTCGTAGGTACATCCGATTATGCAGTGCGATACAAATGGAGAAGGGATGAACAGTACGGAATAAATGTCCTACAACCCTGGCACAGAAAGTGGACAGATGAACTATATGGGTAATAATTCTAGACCTCAGAATAACCCTTATAGTAACACTTATAATCCAGGTTGGAGGAACCACCCAAACTTCTCATGGGGTGGCCAAGGAAATCAAAGAAAACAACCGCTCCCAGGCTTTCAATAGCAACCCTACCCATAAGATAAGAAGCCAAACCTTGAGGAGACGCTAACAAAATTTATCACGGTGTCAGAAACCCGTTTTCAAAACACCGAAATAGCACTCAAAAATCAAGAAGCATCGATTCAAGGAATCAAGAACCAATTAGGACAACTTGCTAAGCTTATCTCTGAATGACCACAAGGTTGCTTGCCAAGCAACATTGAAACAAACCCAAAGGAGCAACTTCAAGCCATAACTGCTCACGATAGTGAAGGGTTAGATGAACCCATAGTGAGGCAAGAGAATGTGGTAGAGGAAAGTAAGGTTGAGGTAAGCTATGATAAGCCAAAACCGGTAATTACAGAGTACCAACCTCGTGTGCCATACCCCAATGCGATGAAGAAAGACCACACAAATGAAAAATTGGGTAAATTTCTTAAACTTCTAAAGAAATTACATATTAACTTACTATTTCTTGAAGCTCTTTCACAGATGCCAGATTCAAGGAAATTTTTAAAAGAGCTTTTGACAAACAAACAGAAGTTAGACGAGGCATCGCATGTGGAGCTAAATGTAGTATGCTCTGGAATTTTGCAAAATAAACTACCACGAAAGTTAAAAGATCCAGGGAGTTTTAAAATTCCATGCTTAATTGGTAGTTTATCTGTTCATAATGCTTTAGCTGATTTAGGGGCAAGCATCAATGTCATGCCTTATAAAATGTTTAAATAGTTAGGTCTTGGGAAACCCAAACAAATTAGGATGAGCATTCAATTAGCTGATAAAACTATTAGAATTCCTAGGAGTATAATCGAAGATGTATTAGTAAAAATTGATAAATTCATATTCCCAGTAGACTTTGTCATTTTAGACATGGATGAGGACAATAATATTCCTTTGATTTTAGGAAGACCCTTTTTAGCAACTGCTAAAACTAAAATTGATGTTGGTACAGGCAAACTCATACTTCGTGTAGGTGACGAAACGATCACTCTTCAGGCTCTTGACTCAGCTAGGACATCGAGTAATCAAGGTGAAAACGTCAGCTCTACGAATGACCATTTGGTTCCATCTTCTTTACTGGAAACACCAAGAAACTACACAACTGAGCCAGATCCTAGACCACGTGTCAACAAGGAAATAACTCATGAGGAACGAAGGCTACAGATCGATGAACTAGACGGGTGGAAGACACATTACAAGGAGAAACTAAAAACACACGAAGTAAAAACAAAGCGACTCCATGAGTTAAACCAATTTAAGATCGGAGATCAGGTATTGTTGGATAAAACAGACCCTCGGATCGCCACTTTAGACCTTGATACAAACGAAGAAATCCCTTTTGAGGTACTAAATATCTTCCCATATGGAACAGTCGAGGTAACTAATCCCAAGTTCGGCACTTTTAAGGTAAACACTACTCGACTTGAACTATATAATGATCATAAAACTGATAGCAGGGGTGAGGAGTTTCAACTCCTCAAACCACCATGAATACGCGAATGAGAGGTAAGTCTAGCTTAAGACTTTAAACGAGCGCTTCTCGGGAGACAACCTGAACACTAACCCCATTAATTTTCATATTTTTATTTTTATTTTTAACCCCATTAATTTTCATATTTTTATTTTTATTTTTACTTTTAGCACCTAACTACAAACTAACCAAATTAATGAAACAAAGGTTTCCCAACCACACGACCATACACACGGGCGTGGCTGTGGCCGTGTGTACACCACGGATTTACACACCAGCGTGGCAGAGATCGTACGAACCAAGGACAAAAAAATCCCCAAACCACGGGCGGCGATAAAATGCCATGGCCGCGCGAAACAGCCATGGTCGACACTGATTTATCAACATGGGCGTGGTGACCTCTACACGGGTGTGAGAGAAATGAACGATACACCACACGGCCGTACGATACGGTCGTGTGACCTAACACGCCCAGTTCACATGGGCGGAGGAAGCAACCGGGTTTTTGTTTCCTATTTAAAACCCCCTTTCTTCTCACTTTCTTCCCAAATTCTTCCTCTCCTAAACCCTAACCACCACACCCCTTCCTTTTTCTTTCATCTTTCCCCTTTCGTTTTCTTTTTTTCCTTTTCCTCACTCTTTCTCTACACCACCATCACCATGTCGAAGAAGCGAAAGAATCCTAGCAAAGTCGCCCTGTACGAGACCGATCTACATAAGTTCATGCCGGCCGCTTTATTAACTTGACAGGACAAGGATCTTTGAGTCCATTTATTTTTTCTTTTTCTTTTCTCTTCTCCTCTATTTTCATTCTCTTTATTTTTCTTGTCTTTAATTTATTTTATTAAATTTTGATTTCTTTAATTTAGGTTCAAAAGGCTATTCGGGAATCACCATACCACGACCCTAGTATCCACCGTGCACCTCTACATAGTCCATCGTGCCTATCTTTCTAAGGATTTCATCCATAATTCAGGAAGTTTCACCTCTCTCCCTTTCTTATGATTTCTTACTAAATTGTTATTATACATCTTTTTACATTGAGGATAATGTACATCTTAAGTGGGGGGATGTTATTGATTTCATTACCAGAAAATCCTTGAATTATGCTTTGTCCTAAGTAATTTTCTCACATAACTATTAGAATGAAACTTCTTTCGATTTATGATTTTCATTGATATGTTTTGGATTAAGTAATAAGTAATTGTGCAGTGATGGTTTAAACTTTAAGATGTTAGAGAATCAAGCATGATAAGTCTATTTTCAGAATTAAAATTTTTTTAGGTTGTTTCCCTAAACTTAAATGTTACTTCGAAGATTGAAATTCTCAAGGTTGACATCAAAAACCATAATTTTTGTGAGATTTTGAGCCTTTTAGAGCATATATCTTTTCTTGCTCACTTTATTAATTATGAGGGTGTCAACATTGATCTGTTATTCTAGAACTTTCTTCGATTATACATGTCGAGACCACATTCTTGATTTGATATACCGAGATGATAAAGGCACCTAGGTTCTGACCTACTTACTCCATAAAAAGCCTACCTTCATAATTAACCCATAGTAAACCCTTTTTAGCCTAATAAACCATTTCTTGACTCACCCATTAAATTTAACCCAAAATAAATTTTTTACTTCCCCTAATCTTTTAACGCCCCTTTTTGTCGAGATTTGAATTGAGCAGTTGCCTAACTATGTTCTCTATTTTAGTTGTTTCTTATCATTGTATGTTCATAAAAATAAAACTCGTGTTAATTAGTGATAAGTTTTCAATCAATATAATTATTCAGTATTAGTTATTTTTCTAGTTAGGTAATTGATCAAATTCAATCTCGATTCTAACCTTTTAATTCAGCCTATATCTACACCTTTAACCCAAGCCCCATTACAACCCTTTAAAGACCTTTTGATTTGTGTATCATCTCATTTTATAGTGGTGGAGATTTGATTTTCATGTAAGCCTATAGGATTAACTCTTCATGTTTGACTTTTGAGTGCTTAATTTGAACCTTAAACACCTTGAATGATTTGAGTGAATCTTTAGTGAGATGTAAATTCTTGTCGGTTTTGAATTAGAGGTAATTATTTAGGTAAAGGGAAACACCTATGTTTTCGTGCTATAAAAATTTATGACTTGGATTGTTTGAATCATTATGACTCTTTTAGTTCAAATTATCAATGTATGAATTATCTATGAATTATGGTGAAACATTATTGATAAGGATTATGAATCATGGAAGTTAATTTTAATTGTGAGTTGAGGATTTTGCTTGAGGACAAGCAAAGGCTTAAGTGTGGGGATATTTGATAAACCATAATTGACACATATTTTAACCTCATGCTTGGCTTAATTTTGGATAATTTTCTATTGAATTTGATGAATTCGATGCTCCTAATCTCTTAATTTCATGTTTTATACTCAGGAGAGCTTAGGAAATCAAAAAGAACGAGAAATGGGCAAAAAGGGGACAAAATGGGCCTACACAGCCTAGACCACCGCACACAGGCAAATCCGCACGGCCGTGTGTAGCAAGCCGGATTGAACACGACCTGGGCTATCGACCAAAGGCGTGCCACACGGGCGTGTCCCTGCCAATATAAGGATGAGTTCTATTCAAAATAGGATACTTGTGGGCCAAGAAAGGCATCTCGAAGCCTATATAAACACTCTAGGGGGCAATCTAAAAGGGGAGTTCGACAGGACGTCGAATAGACGCCGAGTAGAAGGAGAAAATACTACAAGACAGCCGTCAAGAACAGCTTAGGAGAAGGATCTTCATCAAGACTGAAGATCTCCCATCAAGTTCTTTAGGGGTTTTTGGGGTTTTCTTATGTTTTGTTATTTTTCCTCTTTTATGATGTTTCCCTCTCTTAGTATGAACTAAATCCCTCAAATACCTGAGGGGATGAAACCTAAGACAGATCTTATTATTATTTGATTTATGAGATAAATATTTGTGCTTATTCTTAATTGTAAGTTCTTATTCTTGTTTTAATAATTCAGATTATTGATTCAAAATCGAATGTGCTTATTCAGTGGAGCAAAAGTCCCTGTTTAAGAGTAGATCAACACAATTAAGTGGAGTTGATTGCAACCCTAGAAATAGGGCGACGAAAATCTGCCAGATTAGGGTCAAACCTAATAAGAGAATCCATAGATCGAATTAATACGACAATAGGGGTTTTAATTAGAAAGAGATTTCAATTAATCAACCTAGAGTCAGTTGTTAGTAGCCTCAAAAGAGGTATTAATATAATTTAGGGATTTCTACGGATTAAGCCAAGTGAATAAATCGCATGAATCAAAAGTAATAAGTGAAGTCTAGGTGGATTCTTCCTTATGTATTGCCTATCTCATAAGTTGTCCAAAAGTATTTTCCCCAATTCGCTCTCTGTCGCATTCATAGTTATTAGTTAAATTAGTTAGTTAATTTTAGATTAAAAGAAAATCCCCTTAATTTTTAGGCTAGATAATAAAAAGATAGTTGATACTAGTACACTTGGTCCTTGAGGATGCGATATTCTGGACTCACCATAGCTATACTACTGTTCGATAGGTGCGCTTGCCTTTGTTGAAATAATAGTTAGTTTCAAGCTCCATCACTAAACTTTGAAGCTTACTTCCCTTCCTTTCCCATCTCTTATACGTTAATTTAGCTAGCTCGGGTTGGAGATCACCAGAGATGCTATCACACTATCAAGCTACCATGTTGGGTATAAGTGATTGCAAACCCCTTTGAGTTTATGGCATGTATAGGAACTTAGTCATTTGGTGTATGAGTCATTATGATTTGGCTAAACGTATTAGCTTGTGATGGCTAAATGGTTGTAAGCCCATATAAGTATGTATATGCATATGTCAATGTTTTGTGATGTGGTCTATGTTTACTTGATATATGATGGTTATGAGTCCATCCATATGTTATTGCCCCTTTGAGTGTGAATTTAGCATAAAATGATTTGGCAAGGCCAAATATTATAATGCATGATAGATGATAGTATGAAAATGATACGTTAATGCTTGATTGTAGTTGTTTTTTTTAAGGCATTTATATGCCATGGTTTGTGCCATGTGAGGTTGTGTGAATGCATGCAAGTAAGGATGACAAATTGGCTTGGAAAATAGCCTTGTATTTGTCCACATGGGTAGACACACGGGCGTGTGTCTAGGCCATGTGTGACACACGGTCTGCCCCCATAAGCGTGTGATCCGGCCGTGTGTCCCCTGTACCTTAATATAGCAAAACAGAATGTCCAGAATTGGTCACACGAGCTGAGACACGATCGTGTGTCTCGGCTGTGTGAGTGACACGACCTTGGGACTTGGGCGTGCGTCTTGGCTGTGTGAAGTCTGCACCTGATTTATGAAAAATCATGAAAATAAAATTGGCCACACGGCCTAGCACACAGGCGTGTGACTTGGCCGTGTGGCTACCATTTGTTGCTGACGTCATAAACAGAATACACCCTAAAATCGACACGGCCTAAGTACATGGGCGTTTCCATTGACCCACACGGGCATGTGCCCCTAAAGCCTCAAAATTTTTTGAGTTTCGTAAAATCTTCCTAAGGTCTTGGTTTAGTCCTGAATCGCCCCAATTTATGTTTTGGACCTCGTAGGCCCATATAAGGGACGATGTACACGTGAGTGAAAAGTTTTAATTTGGATGGAAATTTGTGTCTCGGTTTTGTATGAGTGTTTGAGTTTATGTTCGATAACGCCTCGTACCCTGTTCCAGCGTCGAATACGGGTAAGGGGTGTTACATAATATCTTCACATTACGAAACAAACATAATTCCAAAGATCAACTAGGCACATGCTTATATATACACATATCAAACAAGGTCATTGACATAACAACCTATTACATGTCATATAATCCAAACTAAACGTTCAAAAACTACCGAAATCAGATGGATAATGTGACTTGGGTGCTGATCTGGTCACTCATCTCACGAAAAGATATCTACAAGAAAATGCAAGTAACACAAGTAAGCTTATTGAAGCTTAGTAAGTTCGACGGACAGAAGAAATGAATCTTACCGAAGTAAATATAACAATTTAATCAAACATAGTTCAACAACTAATGTTTTCTGTCATCCACAAAGCAAACCAGGGAATTACATAGTTCAATTCAAAGGTCAAATAATAATTTCTGGAAAACATACATGTCCACAACAGAGATAATTCAAGATGTCAAGTACCAATCATGCCATTCAAAATCATTAAACAAGTTATAATACAATAAGTTTTGACCTGATGAATGACTTACAGATACGAATACACAAGTAGTCCATCAGAAACACGCCAAACACTCATAAGAGCTAATCCAACCAATAAAATATCAAATGCTCATGAGAGCTATCCGACCAATAACACGCCTCGACACTAAGTGCCTAGCCCGAAGGCTATACACCCCCTATAACGTGCTAGAACAGGATAGTATTGTAACACCCCTTACCGGTATTCAACACCAGAACCGGGTACGAAGCATTACCGGACTTATATCACAAGAAAACATGTAATTCTGAGTCATAAATTTTCGTCCAAATTAAAACCATTCATATTCAATCATAAAGTCCCTAATACGAGCCTACAAGGCCCAAAACATGCTTTAGCAATGGTTCGGGACTAACTTTTACAAAACATAGAAAATTTTTGCTATAAACAGGGGTCACACGCTCGTGTGGTTTTGAGACACGCCCGTTGCGCAGGCCGTGTGGTCACACACGCCCGTGACCCTAACCCGTCTAACTATCTATTTGTAACTCATGAACAAATTGAAGTCAAACACCCGTGTGCTAGGTCGTGTGGTCGATTTAATTTTCATGATTTTTCATAAAATAGGTGCAGACTTCACACACCCGTGCCTGAGGCCGTGTCCTTCACACGGCTGAGACACACGCCTACTTCTCTGCCCGTGTGCTCAATTTTGAGCATTCTGTTTCTCAAAATTAAGGTGTAGGAGACACACGGCCAAAAGACATACCCGTGGGGTAGGCCGTGTGTCTACCCGCGTAGACAAAAATAAGGCTATTTACCAAGCCATTTGCCACCCTAATTTTCACCTACACTTACACCAATTCAATGGCACAATTCATAGCATACTTAGGTAGCCAAAACATCCACAACCAAGGTATTACATCACATCCACATGCTAATATCTCACATGCTTTAACATCATAATTTAACAACACAAATCATACAAGTTTCCATATTCATGAATGGTATCAACATATAAATATACTCATAACCAACATTAGCTAACTTACATGGCCATATACAAAATGAAATCATTAACCATTATAAGCCAATACATTTGGCCACATTACCAATGACACATATAACAAAATGACCAAGTCCCTATACATGCCATAACTCAAAATATTGACATTTCAATGGTACCCAAAATAAGGGTTGATAGTGTGAATGGATTTCCGATGATCTCCAATCCCGAGCTAGCTTGGTGACACTATAAGATAAGGGAAAGAAAGGGGAGTAAGCTATATAACTTAGTAAGCTCATATGCAAATAATAAACAACATTAATTATACATTTGTCAAATGGATAGCATAACATATATCATAAATATCATTAAAACTTCATGAGCATAACTTACTCAATCACAATCTTACCAATAATTGATCATATACTGAATCTATTTCATTTGAGTTTTTTGCACATACCTGTACCATCTCGTAATATAATCACATACTTTCTCATCTTTGACATACCCGTTGAACCAATTAGAATACTATCAGATACACGGAAAACTTTGCACATTAGTGCCACATATGCCCCCAATGCTACGATACATCTCATAACACACATAGGCATGCTCTCGAGCTATCCACGGGCCTGCCCACACAAGCTGTCAGTCGAGACGTAGCTATGCAGTGATGCTCTCACAAGCTGTTAGGTATCCGCAACTTATGCCGATATACCCAACCACTGATAGGACGTGCAGGACCAGCACTCGGGTCACATAATCACATAATCACATGGTTTCCAAGCGACATGTCACTTGTATCCTAATCTATTCCTAAGGTTCAACCTGGATTTCTCTCTTGCCAGAACTTTGTCGAATATACTCGTAGCATCAATCATACTGTTCATGCAGTATCAAAACATTAAAATATAAATATAACATTGCATTATTAACATACGAACTTACCTCGGTACAAAAATAGTGAAAATGGACCTAATCGTCAAACACTTTATTTTCCCCTAATCTAGGTCCAAACTTCATTTTTCTTGATCTATAATAGCAAATTTAACTCATTTAGTACTCACATTATTCAACCTAATCCAAAAATCACATTATGTCAGAATTACATTTTTGCCCCTAACTTTTCAATATTTTACACTTCAAAATACACAAATATCTAACGTGGGTAAAATTTTAGACTTTGACATCTTTGCATATGAGTCCTTGAAATAGCTACATTAGGTTACAATGATATTAAAAACATAAAAATATTAAAAACGGCGCTAGAACGGAATTACAATCGAGCTTGGAAGATGAACAGACCCTACCTGTGTCTTCTTCTTGTGAATTTCGGCCATGGGGACTAATTTGAAGAATATGACATCTTTTATTTGTTTTATTTTGTCTTTATTTACCAAATGACCAAAATGCCTTTTCTTTAAAACATCCAAATTTCACCTAATTCATGTTGATTGTTGTCCACTAACTTAACCAATAGTCTAATTACCATCTAAGGACCTCTAATTTGAAATTTCATAGCAATTAGACACCTCTAGCTTCTAGAACATACATTTTGCACCTTTTTACAATTTAGTCCCTTGAACTCAATTGAGTGGCCAAATGTCAAAATTTTCGATTGAAATTTTCACGAAATCATTCTACAAAACTATAGACAATAAAAATATAATAAAAATAAATTTTACTGCATCGTATTTGTGGTCCCAAAACCACTATTCCGACTAGACCCAAAATCAGACTGTTACAACTCTCCCCCCTTTAGGGATTTTTATCCCCAAAAATCATACCAAAAAAGAGGTTTGGGTACTGTTTTCTCATAGCTTCCTCAGGTTCCCACATAGCCTCTTCCACCCTGTGTCATTACCACAAAACCTTCACTAGGGCTATGCTTTTATTTCTCAATTGTTTGACTTCCCGAGCCAAACTCTTGATCAGTTCTTCACCATAAGTCATATCGGGTCAAATCTCCACCTCTGTCGGATAAATCACATGCGAAAGGTCTGATAGATAGCGTCGTAACATCGACACATGAAATACATTGTGAATCCTTTCCAACTCTATCGACAAAGCTAACCGATATGCCACTGGCCTTATTCTTTCAATAACCTCATATAGCCCAATGAAACACGGACTCAACTTTCCTTTGCGACCAAATCTCGAAATTTTCTTCCATGGAGATACTTTTAGAAATACTTTATCACCAACTTGAAACTCAATCTCTTTTCTTTTCAAATCCGCATACGATTTCTGTCTATCCGAAGCTGCTTTCAAACAATCTCGAATTACTTTCACTTTTTCCTTGGTTTCTCTAACCAGATCAACCCCGTGAATCTATCTCTCACTGAGCTCGATCTAGTACAACAGAGTTCGAAACTTGCGAGCATATAATGCCATCTTAATACTCAACTGAAAAATGTTGTTATAAGCAAATTCGACTAAAGGTAGATATTTTTCCCAACTATCTTCGAATTCTAAAATACAACATCGGAGCATATCTTCAAGAATCTGAATCGTTCTTTCAGATGAACCATCGGTTTACAGATGAAATGTGGTACTAAAGTTTAACTTTGTACCCAAAGCTTCTTGCAACTTCTTCCAAAACCTCGACGTAAACCTCGGATCTCTATCCGAAATAATAGAAATAGGCACCCCGTGCAATCTAACAATTTCAGTAACATACAACTCAGCTAGTTTATCAAGTGAATAATCCGTACGTACCAGTATAAAATGAGCCAATTTCGTCAATTTATCAACCACAACCCATATAGTATCTTTCTTTTTCAGAGACAAAAGCAAACCCGTTACGAAATCCATCATAATTATGTCCCATTTCCACTCGGGTACCATTACTGGCTGAAGTAAACCCGAAGGTACTTGGTGTTCGGCTTTTACTTGTTGACAAATCAAACATCTCAAAACAAACTCTGGAATATCTCGCTTCATACCCAACCACCAATACAATTTCTTCAAATCATTTTACATTTTCGTACTACCCAGATGAACAGATAAACAACCATTATGTGCCTCATGAAGAATTTTCTGAATAATCTCATCATTTTTTGGTACATATACTCTATCTCAGAACATTAAGCAATCACCAGAACCAATCCGAAAGTCTAAATCACTACACGATTGACACTGAGTTCTTTTGGCTTGTAATTCAATATCACTTTTCTGAGCTTCACAAATTTGCTAAAGAAATATCGATCTAGCTTTCAACTCAGCTAGAATCAAACTATCCTTAGATAAATTCAACCTCGTATTCATAGCTCTCAAGGTAAATAAGGAATTTCTACTCAAAGCGTCTGCGACTACATTCGCCTTGCCGGGATGGTAGTCAATTACCAACTCATAATCTTTTAGTAGCTCAAGCCATCTCTGTTGTCGCAAATTCAAATGCTTCTGAGTCATCAAATACATTAAACTTTTATGACCCAAAAAGACATGACATTTCTCACCATACAAGCGATGTCTCCAAATCTTCAAAGTAAACACTATGGCAGCCAATTCTAGATCATGCGTCAGATAATTCCTCTCATGCGGTTTCAACTGTCTCGAGGCATATGCTGTCACTTTACCCTCCTGCATCAATACACATTCTAATCCATTCAGTGACGCATCGCTATAAATCACAAACTCTTTTCCCGGTTCATGTTGCACTAAGACCGATGCCTCAGTCAATAAGGCTTTCAACTGTTCAAAACTCTTTTGGCATTTATCGGACCATTCAAACATAACATCTTTTTGCAACAGCTTAGTTATAGGAGTAGCGATCATCGAAAAACCCTTAACAAAACGCATATAATAGTCTGCTAATCCCAAAAGCTTCTAACCTCCGATACATTTCTCGGCAGCTTCCAATCAACAATTGTTGAAATCTTACTCGGATCAAACCGAATACCATCTCCTGAAATAATATGTCCCAAAAATCTGACTTCTCGAAGCCAAAACTCACTTTTACTGAATTTAGCAAATAATTTCTTATCTCTCAAAGTCTGCAATACAGTTCTTAAGTGCTCGGTATGCTCAATCTCATCTCGAGAATAAATCAAAAGATAATCATAAGCACAACTACGAATTTGTCTAAATATGGTCGAAAAATTTGATTCATCAAGTCCATAAAAATAGCAGGAGCATTAGTTAACCCGAAATGCAGGACAAAAAATTCATAGTGTTCGTACCTTGTTCTAAAAGCGATTTTCGGTACATTCGACTCTTTAACTCTCAACTGGTAGTAGCTAGACCTCAAATCAATCTTCGAGAACACGGTTGCCCCTTTCAACTGAACAAACAAGTCATCAATTCTCGGCAAAGGATACTTGTTCTTTATCGTTGCTTTGTTGAGCTGTCGGTAATTGATACAAAGTCTCATGTACCTATCTTTCTTCTTTACAAATAATACTTGTGAACCCTAGGGAGAAAAACTCGGTCATGCGAAACGCTTATCTGCCAGCTTTTGCAACTAAGCTTTTAATTCTTTCAATTCGGTCGGAGCCATTCTATACAGAGCAATCAATATCGGTGAAGTCCCTAGTACTAAATCAATACCAAGCTCAACTTCACTAATCGGTGGCAACCCAGGCAACTCTTCTGGAAAAACATTAGGATATTCACAAACTACCGACACTTATTCAATTTTTAATTCAGACACTTTTGTATTCAAAACATAAGCAAGATAAGCTTTACAACCCTTTCTCACATATCTCTGGGCAGACATCAAAGAAATCACAACGGGTAACTCACCCGACTCATCTGAATCAATCTGAAGGATTTCACCATTTTCACATTTCAATTCAATAATTTTTCGTCTACAATTCACTACGGCATCATGCAGTGTCAACCAATCTATGCCCAAAATAACATCAAACTCATCAAATGGCAACAACATTAAGTCAGCCAGAAAACAATGACCTCGAATTATCAAGGGACAATTCTTGCAAACTCTATCAACTAATACATGTTTGCCTAAGGGGTTTGACATTTTAGTCATAAACTCAGTAAACTCAACAGGCATGCTCTTACTAGCTACCAATTTCATGCAAACATAATAATGAGTTGATCCAAGATCAATCAATACAACTACATTAGTATTATAGAGAGAAAAAGTCCAGTGATAACACTTGGAGATGTCACTTCTTCGCGAGCACGGATAGCATAGGCTCTAGCAAGTGCTCTAGCCTTGGATCTTACAGTTGAATCTTTAGTTACACCTTTACTACAGGTTATATTCCCCATATTCCTCGGGGGTCTCCCTCTAGCGGCAGTGTTGCCCGATCTTGCATTTTGAATTTTTTCTTTCTCAGCTATATCAGGGCAGTCCCGAATAAAGTGGTCTTGAGAGCCACACTTAAAACATGCTCGGTAGTTCATTCTACATTCATCGGGATGTCGTCTGCCACAGTGCTGACATCCATGCCTACAAAACCTAGAGTTACCAACGCTCGCTATTGATGTAGTTTGTACTTTAAAACCCAGGTATTGCTTCCCACGATCTCCATTGGAATACTCAGCTGAAGCACTCAAATGAGCATACAAATCTCTCGATTTCTTAGACTGAGATTGAAACATCCCTAGCCTTAGACTCAGTTTTCCTCTTCTCCTTGCTTAATTCTTCATCTTTACAAGCTCGGTTGAATAGCACCACAAATTCTTTCAGCTCAAGAACTCCATCTAACAATCAGATGTCCTCATTCAACCCATCTTCGAACCTTTTGCACATGATAGCCTCGGTGGAAACACACTTCTGAGCGTACTTACTGAGCCTAAAAAACTCTCGTTCATACTCAGTTACAGACATTCGACCCTATTTCAGCTTTAAAAACTCCTTACGTTTCTGATCAATGAACCGTTGGCTGATATATTTCCTCCTAAACTCATCTTGGAAGAATTTCCAATTGACCCTCTCTCTCGGTACTACTGACACAAGAGTTTTCCACCACCAGTATGCTGAGTCTCTCCGAAGTGATATAGCATATTTCAGACATTCATCCGGTGTGCAAGATAGTTCATCAAATACCCTGATAGAGTTTTCGAGCCAAAACTCAACTCTCTCAAGATCATCATCAACATTAGCTCAGAAATATTTAGCCCCATGGTTTCGGATATTATCAACCGAAGGCTTATTCAATCTTATAAATTCCATACCTTGTGGAGCTACAGGAGTTGACTGAGGAATTGGTAGGGGTGTAGGGAGTTGAGCAGTCAGATTTGTTCAAATAAACTTTATATACCACCCATTCATCATGTGAAGAAAGGCTTCCCTAGCCCCTTTTTCTTTGACCAATTGTCATTGGTCTACTTTCGGATGGCGCGGTCCCTTGAGCGGGAGCTGACGCATTACATTCTGCATCATCAGCTTTAGCTCAATTGGATCGATTTACTATATAAAAACACAATTTAAAGTTGTTAGGAGTGTAACACCCTAAACCCAGCCTAGAAGTTAGGCCCGAATCTGGCGTGTCACATTAAGGTGATAACCGTGGTTCCGTTGAAAACTCTTATGATATTTAAAAACTGAAGTCCCCGTTTGCGTAAGTTATTATTAATCGACGTTTATTAAAAGTAATAAAAAATTTGCTGTTAAAAACCTCAGATTTTGTGTGCTTATTTTCAAAATGTGGATAATTAAAAATCATTCCTGAAAAATATGATCATCTTTTTTTTAAAACCTTATTTATTTGCGGAAGCTTAATTTAGAACAATTGACTTATGAAAACGTGATATTTACCATTTAGTTGCGAAAGCATAGTGTTTTGAAAACAGATATTGTTTTGGAAAATCGCAGTTCAATGTTGAGCAGATTTAAAACAAAATAAACTCAAAACTAAAAACCAAAATTTATGAGAGGCCTTATTACAAAACATTAAGCCAAATTAAAGAAAAATAGAATACTAAAATCCGAAACTGCTCGTAGTGTGGCCACCGGCGAGTCCTCCAGTACGTCGAACCGCCTACTGAGGATTACCTGGAACATTTAAAAAGAGAGGGGTGAGTTTATGAAAACTCAATGTGTACAACCCTCATCGGTTAGAACATGCATCACAACAATCCGGGCCGAATCCCATTACGATAACAGTGGCAATTGGGCCTTAGCCCAAATTAGCCTCAGTTGGGCCTTAGCCCATAACAAAAGTCATATATCATATTTATCTGGGCCTAAGCCCATCACAGTCAGAACATGTGAATGCAATGCATTAATGCCCATACCAACCCTGCACTCCGTCTCCTGTCCAACCCTGCACTCCTGTGGGGATTTAATTGACCCAGCCATCCCTACACTCCTTATGTAGCAGGGTTATGCACTAACTTATCGGTCTCAAAGATGGTCGCTTTCGGTGGCTAAAAAGCCTTCGGTGGATCCACATTCATCAAGCGACCATGCGATCCTATTAGCACTTCCTCCGTATTAATAATCCCATCCCCATGCAACATAATAACACATGAATGTAACATAAAATAATAAACAGACGATAACAATCATAAATCGCATACAAGATTAACCATATAACATGTAGGGGCGTTTTTGTCATTTTTCCCTTTAGGGGCATATTGGTTATTTTACCCATCGAGGGTATTTCAGTAATTTTGTGACCTTTCCAAAGGTCTACACTTACCTCGAGTGACACAAATATCATTTTTATTCACAACAGTGTATTTGGGCCTGAAGCCCAACACTCGACCCAGGTGGGCCCACACTCTCGTGTGGCCCACTCAGCCCAAAACTGCCTTTGACCATGTGATCGCCATGGTCGGCTCCTTATTTCCTATCCATCCACAACATTTACTCACATAGGGCCCAGGGGCTCGTTGGGCCCATTTGGCCTATTTCATCCTAACGAGGCCCAAAACATCCTAAGCCCATGAGAACGCTCATGGTGACCTCAAGCATCTTACGCCCATATACGTGGGCTCAGTCCACCACACGTGTGTTCGCACGCCCATGTGGCATCATTTGCTAGTATTTTGGCTTTTCGGCATTTGCCGATCTACAATTGAAATGGTGTGAGTACAAACCTGTTACGAGCGTAGGTTGAGACCCCGAATCCACGTACCTTAGAAATCAGCAACTCTAAACCGTTAGCCTTAATTCTTGATACAATATCTCCAAGAATTGAGATCGATAAATCAGCCTATGCTACATACCAACAACCAAGCGATGCACTACCACAAAAAGTGCTTAGTCGGCTCTTTGATTAAGTAAGTCGAGTCCCTTGCAACGTTAAAACAAAGGGAAGATGTTAGCCATATCACTCACGGCCCTAATTGAAATCATAACAGCCTTTTAGCTTGAACGAAAATAACCTGATAAGAGAAGAACTCCATCAGGTTTGGCCTACACAAAGAGAGAAGTGCTTCGGCTATGCTGGGCAAAGAGGAAAGAAAGAAAGAAAGTGGATGAAAAGCTTACCAATTAAAGAACCCAAGACGAGGTGTTGGTAGAGAATAGATTCAGCTAAGAGAATTAAACTGCCAAGAACGGTCGAATGGTGTTGAAAGGAGAAAGAAGAACAATTACGGATTAGAGAAGAGATAGGAGATTCGGCTTAAGGAGGAAAAAAAGAAAATGAGAAAATGAGAGGAAAAAGAAAAAAATGGATGAAGAGAGATGGAACAAGGGTTTCGGCCAACAGGTGCTCAGGATTTTTACAAAGAAACACGCGAAAAAAATAAGATGAAGATGAGGAGAAAAGACTAAGAATTCGGTAGAAGTAGGTTGAAGAAAAACTGACTCGAAATGCACCAGAAAATATGACCCCAAAATGTAAAAACTTACAAAAGAAACCTAAAGGAAATTCGGCACTCCCAACACCCAAAAACTGAATGTACACTACCAAAAAGACCTCTCCTGACCGAAATTGCTTAATTCTCCTTCCCCATATTCGGCCACCACTTTGACACTCTTCTATCCCTTGATTTCCTCCACCATTTCCTCCTAACTTTGCTCTCCTTCACCCATTTGAAACATTTGACCAAGTCCTCAACCTCTCTTGAAGAGCTCGATCTGGACTCTGCTTCCTCCCCTCTCAAGACATAAAATAAAAGTTTCCATATGCAGCTTGTGGGATTCGAACTCCTTCCCTCCTGCTTTGCCAATGACGCCACAGCCACCTTGCCACTAGACTTCTTGTGTTAGCAAAACACATTCAAATTTACTTAAGTCCTAGTAGCCCTATCCACTAAAGGCCCAAAAACAAAAAATTTTCCAAAGCTCAATCTCAAACCCAAGCCTCTATAGGACCCCCAAACACACTCAAATAGCAAGCCAAATATACATAACATGGATTTAAACAAAACTACTAACCCCTAACTTTTGGGATGTTACAAGGAGTCATCACACTATCATGGTTTCTTTATGGCATGTATAGTTAGACTTACACACGCTATGTTAGTCCGAGAATCGACTAAACCGTAGCTCTGATACCACTAAATGTAGCACCCATTACCCGTATTCAACACCAGAACAGGGTACGAAGCATTACCGAACTTATATCATAAGCAAACATACAATTTCGAGTCATAATTTTTTGTCCAAATTAAAACCATTCATATTAAATCATAAAGTCCCTAATACGAGCCTACGAGGCCCAAAATATGCTTTAGTAATGGTTCGGGACTAAACCGAGATCTTTAGAAATTTTTACAAAACTTAGAAAATTTTTGCTATAAGCAGGGGTCACACGCTCGTGTGGGCAGGCCGTGTGGTCACACACGTCTGTGTCCCTAATCCGTGTAACTATCTGTTTGTAACTCATGAACAAATTGAAGTCACACGGCCAAGTCACATGCCCGTGTGCTAGGCCATGTGTTCGATTTAATTTTTCATGATTTTTCATAAAATAGGTGCAGACTTCACACGCCCGGGACACACGCCCGTGTCTTTACCCGTGTGCTCAATTTTGAGCATTCTGTTTCTCAAAATTAAGGTATAGGGGACACACGACTGAAACACATGCCCGTGGGGCAAGCTGTGTGTCTACCCGCATGGACAAAAATAAGGATATTTACCAAGCCATTTGCCACCTTCATTTACACCTACACTTACACCAATTCAATGGCACAATTCATAGCATACTTAGGCAACCAAAACATCCACAACCAAGGTATTAACATCACATTACATGCTAATATCTCTCATGCTTTAACATCATAATTTATCAACACCAATCATACAAGTTTTCATATTCATGAATGGTATCAACATATAAATATACTCATAACCAACATTAGCTAACTTACATGGCCATATACAAAATGAAATCATTAACCATTATAAGGCCACATTACCAATGACACATATAACAAAATGACCAAGTCCCTATAAATGCCATAACTCAAAATATTGAAATTTCAATAGTACCCAAAATAATGGTTGATAGTGTGAATGGATCTCTGACGATCCCCGATCCTAAGCTAGCTTGGTGACACTATAAGATAAGGGAAAGAAAGAGGAGTAAGCTATATAGCTTAGTAAGTTCATATGCAAATAATAAATAACATTAATTATACATTTGTCAAATGGATAACATAACATATATCTTAAATGTCATTAAAACTTCATGAGCATAACTTACTCAATCACAATATTACCAATAATTGATCATATATCAAATCTATTTCATTTGAGTTTTTCATACATACTTGTACCAACTCGTAACATAATCACATACTTTCTCATCTTTGACGTACCCGTTGAACCAATTGGAATACTATCAGATACACGAAAAACGTTGCACATAAGTGCCATATATGTAGCCAATGCTACCATACATCTCATAACATATATAGGCTCGCTCTTGAGCTATTCACGGTCCTACTCAAACAAGCTGTCAGTTGAGACGTAGCTACGCAGTGCTACTCACACAAGCTGTTAGGTGTCCGCAACATAAGCCCATATACCCAGCCACCGATAGGACGTGCAGGACCCGCACCCGGGTCACATAATCACATAAAAAAAATGTGTTCCTAGTGACATGTCACTTGTATCCTAATCTATTCCTAAGTTTCAACCGGGATTTCTCTCTTACTGGAACTTTGTCGAATATACTCGTTGCATTAATCATACAGTTCATGCAATATCAAAACATTAAAATATAAATATAGCATTGCATTATTAACATAAGAACTTACCTCGGTACAAAAATAGTGAAAATGGACCTAATCGTCAAACACTTTGTTTTTCCCCCAATCTAGGTCCTTACTTCATTTTTCTTTATCTATAATAGTAAATTTAACTCATTTAATACTCACATTATTCAATCCTGTCCAAAATCACATTATGGCAAAATTATATTTTTCCCCTAACTTTTCAACACTTTACACTTTAGTCCCTAGGCTCGTAAAATAAAATATAGTCAATTTCTTCAAAAACCAAGCCTAGCCGAACCATACTCATAACAGCCCACATTTTTCATTAAAACACACTTCTACTACTCATTTTACAACTTTTACAAATAGGTCATTTTAGGCATTTTCATCAAAAATCACTTAGTGAAAGTTGTTTATCTAACATCAAACATACATTTTCTACCATTAGACATCAAAATACACAAGTATTTAACATGGGTAAAATTTTAGACTTTGACATCTTTGCAAATTAGTCCTTAAGATAGCTAGATTAGGTTGCAAGGATCTCAAAAACATAAAAATCATTAAAAACGGGGCTAAAACAGACTTACAATCGAGCTTGAAGATGAACAAACCCTACCTATGTCTTCTACTTGTGAATTTTGGCCATGGGGACTAATTTGATGAAGATGACATCTTTTACTTGTTTTATTTTGTCTTTATTTACCAAATGACCAAAATGCCCTTTCTTTAAAACATCCAAATTTCACCTAATTCATGTCCATTTTCGTCCACCAACTTAACCAATGGTATAATTACCATCTAAGGACCTCTAATTTGAAATTTCATAGCAATTAGACACCTCTAGCTTCTAGAACACACATTTTGCACCTTTTTACAATTTAGTACCTTTAACTAAATTGAGTGCCTAAACGTCAAAATTTTCGAACGAAATTTTTACGAAACCATTCCATAAAACTATAGACCATAAAAATATAATAAAAATAAATTTTACTGCGTCGTATTTGTGGTCCCAAAACCACTTTTCTGACTATACCCAAAATTTATACAATTTAGTCCTTTAATCTAAAAATTCTCAAATTAACCATTTTCTCAAGTTCAAAATTTATAGCTGAATAATCTATGCCCTTAAATAGTCTCAATTATACCTCTAATTCACCACCAAACCTTAAAATTTTGACATTTTAACAATTTAATCCTTAAATCAAAACTAATAAAAATTACTTCACGAAACTACCAAATATCACAATCAAAGCTTTAACCAACTAAGATTCATCAATGGAAAATTCTAAAATTTTTAACAGATTCAAAAATAAAGGTACAGGTTAGCTGGACCTAGTTGTAACGATCTCAAAAACATAAAATTCATTAAAAATGAGGCTCAAAAACTTACTCATGCAAAGAAGTGAGCTAGCCGAACCTCCAAACTTATCCTTTCATGGTTCTTTTGGAAAAACCATGGAAAAATGAAGAAGAAAAATATATTTTCTTTTAATTATGCTTTGTTTTGTTTTGATTTAATTACAAAAGCACATTTTACTCAATTTTAACTTCAATTACCATCCATTATCTATTAACAAGGGTTTAATTGCTTCATTGGCCCTCCCACATTTATTAGTTAAGCTATTAAATCATCTAAATGCAATAATTACTAAGTTTTGCATCTTTTAAAATTTAGTCCTTTTTCTTTAATTAGCAATTTAAACGTTAAAATTTCTTAACCAAATTTTAATAAGGCTCAAATGACTCCTTAAGTATTCTATAAATAATATTTACGAGCTGACACGATGGAAACTTGTGGTCCATAAACCACAATTCCATCACCATTGAAAAACGGGTTGTTACAACTCTCCCCCCTTAGGAAATTGTCATCGAAATTATTACCTGAGAATAAATTCAGATACTATTGTTTCATCGATTCCTCAGTTTCCCAGGTAGCCTCTTTAGTACCATGCTGATGCCACAAGACTTTTACCAATGGTACTCGTTTATGCTAAAGTTCTTTGACTTACCAAGCCAAAATGTTCACCGGTTCTTCAGAATACGTCAAATCTGTTTGTAATTTAACTTCACTATAAGGAATCACGTGTGAAGGATCATATCTATACCATCTCTGCTTTGAAACGTTGAACATGTTGTGAATTTTCTCAAGTTCAGGAGGCAAAGCTAATTTATAAGCTATAAGACCGATTCTTTCAGTAATCTCATGTGACCAAATAAACCTCGGACTCAGCTTTCCTTTCCTACCAAATCGTAGTACTTTCTTCCACGGAGAAACTTTTAAGAATACTTGATTGCCAACAACAAATTCTATATCCTTTCCTTCCAAATCTGCGTACAATTTTTTACGATCAAATGCAGCTTTCAAACAATCTCAAATAATTTGAACTTTGTCTTCAGTTTCTAGAATCAAATCAATCTCTAACATTTTGGATTCGTTCAACTCAGACCAATAAGCGAATTCAGCTAACGATAGATATTTTTCCCATTTACCCTCGAACTCGAGTATAAAACATTGTAGCATATCTTTCAGAACCCGTATTTCCTATTTTGATTACCTGTCAGTCTGAGGATGAAACGCTGTACTGAAATTTAGTTTAGTGCCTAGAGCCTCGTGAAGTTTACCCCAAAATCTTGATGTAAACCTCAAATCACGATAAAAAATAATAGATGTTGGGACTCCATGTAATCTTACAATCTCAGAAACATATAATTCCACTAGCCTCTCAAGTGAGTAATCTATTCTAACTGGAATAAAGTGTGTCGATTTAGTCAATCTGTCAACAATAACCTAAATCGAATCTTTCTTTTTCGGACTTACAGGCATACTAGATACAAAATCCATCGTGATTCGCTCCCATTTCCACTTAGGAATCATAATAGGCTGTAATAATCCTGACGGTACCTGATGCTCTACTTTTACCTGCTGGCAAATCAAACATTTTACTACGAACCCACAAATCTCACATTTCATACCCGACCACCAGTACATTTGTTTCAAATCACAATACATTTTGATACTATCGGGATGAATGAAATACGTACTACTATGTGCTTCAGACAGAATATCTTGTTTCAAATCTAGATTATTCGAAACACAAATTCTATCGCGGTAATACAATGTACCATCATCACCAATACTGTACTCAGTAGCCAAATTACCCTAAACCAAATTTTGTCTCATTATCAACTTCAGATCGTCATTTTGTAACTCCCGAATTCATTGAAGAAACAAGGGTTTAGTCTTCAACTCTACCAATACAGAACCATCATTATTTAGAGCTCTATGAGAATTCAGCGCTCGAAGTGCAAACAATGATGATTTTTGACTAAGTGCATCTGCAACTACATTAGCCTTTCCTAGATGATAATTAATAACCAGATCATAATCTTTCAGTAGCTCTAACCAACGTCGCTATCTCAAATTCAGTTCCTTCCACATCATTAAACATTTTAATCTTTTGTGATCAGTATACACATGACATTTCTCACCGTATAAATAATGTATCCATATCTTCAAAGCGAAGACAACTGTAGCCAATTCGAGATCGTGAGTCAAATAATTTCTTTCATGTGCCTTTAACTATCGAGAAGCATGAGGTACTAATTTCTCTGACTGCATCAACACGCAATCCAAACCATTGAGAGATGCATCATTGTAAACAACATATTCTGTCCCATATTCAGGCTGAGTCAATACTAGAGCTTCTTTTAACATGTTTTTCAGCTAATCAAAACTCTGTTGACACTTATCAAATCAAACAAATTTGATGTTTTTTTGTAATAACATTGTCATAGGTGAAGCAATGGTTGAGAAATTTTTAACAAATCGACAGTAGTAACCTACTAAACCTAGAAAACTTCGCACCTCTAAAATATTTTCCAGAGTTTTCCAACTCATTACAGCAGACACTTTACTCGGATTGACTCGAATCCCATCAACCAATACAATATGACCCAAAAATCCAACCTCTTGAAGCCAGAATTCACAGTTATTGAACTTTGCATACAACTATTTTTCTTGCAAAGTCTGTAACATGATTCTCAAGTGTTGAGCAAGTTCAGATTCTATTTTAAAATAGATCAATATATCATCAATAAACACAACCAAAAATCTATCCAAATGAGGCTAAAAACTCGGTTCATTAAATCCATAAAAGCAGTAGGAGCATTTGTTAATCTAAATGGCATTACTAGAAACTCATAGTGGTCGTAACGAGTTTAGAAAGCAATATTTGGCACATCACAATCTTTAACTAGCAACTGATAATACCCGGATCTGATATCTACCGTTGAAAACACTGTGGCACCTTTTAGTTAATAAATACAATCGTCGATACGTGGCAAGGGATACTTATTCTTTGTTGTAATTTTATTCTACTTTCTATTGTCAATACACAATATTATGGACCCGTCTTTCTTTTTCACAAACAACATAAGCGCACCCTAGGGAGATACACTTGGTCGAATAAACCCTTTGTCTAACAATTCTTGTAACTGAGCTTTCAACTCTTTTTACTCGGCTGGTGTTATATGATATGGTGATATCGATACCGATGCAGTTCTAGGAACCATATCAATAATAAACTCAACTTCACGCTCAGGTGGCAAACCCGGTAACTATTTTGAAAATACATCAGTAAAATCATTAACAACTGGTAGCTGATCTAGCTTCAATTACGAATCTTGGGTATCAAGTATATTGCTAGAAATGCCTCACTACCTTTATGTATCAATCTTTGTGCGGAAATAGCTGAAATGATTCTAGCAATACTGTTCGGTCTGTTAGATTCAACTGAAATCATTTCTCCTGTTTGGCATTTCAAATAAATCCGTTTCTATCTATAATTTACCACGGCATCATGTAGTGATAACCAACCCATACCAAGAATAATATCAAATTTCCAAAAGGGTAATAACATCAAATTAGATGGCATATGTTTGAACAGGTGCTCTAGTCTCTAATCAGGCAACTGTATCTTTTGCTCTCGTACGAGGGGTCTCAGTAGTGCTGTTCTGGCCCGCTTTCTGATATGTAGACATTTTCTTTTCATTCTATTCTTCTCTTTCCCTCACCTGTCTCGGACAATTTTGTACAAAGTGATCAGTAGATCTGCATCTATAACATGCCCCTAATTTAGTTCTGCAATCACCAATATGAAAATTTTTTCACAATTTTTAAAATTTGGCTTCGGAGCGTTCCATACATTTCCCACACTATCAACTGGCTTTGTAGGAGATTTAAAATCATGCTAAATTGATTTATTTTTGTCCAGATGCTCAGATGTTAAAGTAGCTCGACTAGAGTCTTCTCTACACTTCTTCATTGGTGGTAAAGAAAATGACTTAGAGGAGCCTCTCTTGTTAAATTCCCGAACCCGCCTATCTCTTTGCATTTTGTTGTTGTGCACTTCTTCCATTTTCTGTGCACGATCAAATAAAACAAAAAATTCTAGGATTTCATTACCTCCAATCATCATTCTAATTTCATCATTCAGGTCCTCTTAAAATCAGATGAACATTTCCTCTTCATTCGGCACAACTTCTAGAGCATATTTACTGAGATACACAAACTCTCTCTCGTATTCAGCCACTGATTTATTTCCTTGCTTTAATTCAAAAAATTCTCTCTTCTTTTTATCCAAATATCATTTACTGACATATTTCTTTTTGAACTCAGTCTGAAAGAAATCCCAGGAAATTTTAACTCTCGGTACCACAGCTGTCAACGTAGTCCACCAACTATATGTTTCTTCTTTTAACAACAAAATGACACATCTAAGAAAATCATTAGGAGGGCAAGCCATTTCTTCAAAAACTCGTAGGATGTTTTGAAGCCAATACTCAGCTTTAACTGTATCGCCTTTTGACCTACCTCGGAATTCTTCAACACCACACTTCCTAGGCTTTTCAATCAGTCTACGTCTACTAGATTATTGTTTGAGATGAAGAAGGGTTAGCTTAATTTGAACCAGAACCAAGGCAAGAAAGTGTGGTAAGTAAAGATGAGGTTGAGGTAAGTCAAGAGAACCAAAAATCAGTCAGTAAGGAATATAAACCTCGTGTGCCATATACCAATGCGACAAAGAAAGACCACACAAACGAACAATTTGGTAAATTTCTTAAACTTTTAAAAAAGTTACATATTAACTTACCGTTTATTGAAGCCCTTTCGCAAATGCCCAATTCAGTTAAATTTTTAAAGGAGCTTTTGGCAAACAAACGGAAGTTAAATGATTCGTCGCACGTAGAGCTAAATGCAGATTGCTCAGCTATCTTGCAAAATAAACTACCCAACAAATTGAAAGATCCAGGGAGTTTTACTATTCCCTGTTTAATTGGTAGTTTATATGTTAATAATGCTTTGGCTGATTTAAGGGCAAGTATTAATGTCATGCTCTATAAAATATTTAAAAAATTAGGTCTTGGGAAACCCAAACAAACTAGGATGAGTATTGAATTAGCAGATAGAACCATTAGATTTCCTAGGGGTATTGTTGAAGACGTACTTGTAAAAATTGATAAATTCATATTCCCAGTTGATTTTGTTGTTTTAGACATGGATGAGGATAGTGACATGTCTTTAATTTTAGGACGACCCTTTTAGCAGCTGCCAGAACTATTATTGATGTTGGTACAGGTGAACTAATACTTCGTGTAGGAGATGACATGATTACTCTCCAAGCTTGTGATTCTACTAAGATATCTAGTGATCGATATGATTATATGAGTTATGTTAATGTCAGTAACCTTGTGGCTCAACCTTCTTTTCAGGAACCACCTCGGAAAAGTGTGATGGAGCCACATTACAGTCCATGTGATAGAGAAAGAATGACTCATGAAGAATAAATGCTACAGATTGATGAGCTAGACGAGTGGCCAACACATGTCAAGGAGAAACCAAGAAAAAATGATGCAGAAACAAAACAACACATTGACGAGCATGTGGATGGAACACATCAAATTAAGGTCAGGGACAAGGTACTGTTAGATAAAATAGATCCTCGAATTGCTAATTCAAAGCTTACTACAAATGGAGTGACTCCTTTTACGATATTGAATGTTTTCCCATACAATACAGTTGAGGTAAATCATTCTGAATTCGGCACTTTTAAGGTAAATATTGCTCGACTCAAATCTTATTTTGACACTAGAATTGACAGCGAGAAAGAGGAGTTTCAACTCCACGAACCACCTCAACCGTGCGAATTTAAGGTAAGTCTAGCTTAGACTTTAAATAAGCCCTTCTCGGGAGGCAACCCGAGTGTTAACACTGCTAATTTTCTTAATTTTATTTCATTATATTTATAATATTAATTAATTTTCAAAATACAAAAATTTTGTTTTTTTGAGCCACACGGCCTAGACACATGGGCGTATCCTAGGCCATGTGGACCCTTAGACTTAATTTTAAATTTTTTAAAAAATTGACAGTGAGTTACACGACCTAACAACATGACCGTGTAACCCACACGGCCTAGACACATGGTCGTGTCCTTGGCCGTGTGGAGCCTGGGACTTAAATTTTCCAAAAATCAATAAAGACACGGGCTAAAACAGTCCACATGGGCGAGTGACACGGCCGTGTGAAACCTGGAGCTAATTTTTTACAAATTTAAAACTAGTAAGAGAGTTACAAAGGCAAGGCACACGACCGTGTGCGAGACACGGTCGCGCCACATGGACGTGTAGGAAGGTCACACGAGCGTGGGAGAAGCGAAACAGGTTGCACGGGGCCATATGACATGGCCGTGTATTCCACACAGGTTGGACACATGAGCTTGTCTAAGGCCATGTGAAGACTGGGTTGCTTTATTTTAAATGCACACGGGCTGGGTTAAACCACACAGGTGTGTGACACGGTGTGGCCCAACACGGGGCCTTACACGACCGTGTCCCTTTTTTAAACCCAAACCCTAACTATTTTGTTTTTACTTTGTCTTCTTCCCCAAACCCCTTAACCCTAGCCGTCGTCCCTTCCAATCACCCCCTTTTTCAGCCGTCGTTCACCATCCCTCTCCCTCGTCGATGCCTCACCAGCTCCGAACCCCCTTTTCGTCACCTTTTTCCCTTCCCCAGGACAGCCATCTCCCCTCTCATTTCCCCTTTTCTTTCCCTCCTCTCCCACGCACATCCTCGCCCTTTTCTTTTTCCCTTCTCCCATTGCCGTCGCACCACCTCACGGCCAACCACCAAGCCTAGTTACACCCCTTACCCATATCCAATACCAGAATAGGGTATGAAGTATTACCGAGCTTATTCACAAGTAAACATTCAAAACCGAGACATTAGTTTCCACTCAAATTTAAAACTTTTCTAAAACATTCATATCGTCCCTAAAACGAGCCTACGAGGCCCAAAACATGCACTGAAAGTGGTTGGGGCCTAAACCGAGAACTTTGGAAACTTTTGGAAAACTTAGAAAATTTTCATGAAAAAGGGGTCACACGCCCGTGTAGGTTCGGGACACGCCCGTGCTTCAGGCCGTGTTCAAATCAGGGAGCATTCTGTTTATGACGTCATCATCAAATTGAGGTCGCACGGCCAAGTTACACCCCCGTGTGCTTAGGCCATGTGATTGATTAAATTTTCATAATTTTTCATAAAATGGGTGCAGACTTCATACGGCCAGGACGCACGCCCGTGTTCGAGGTCGTGTCGTCCACACGACGGAGACACGCCCCCATGTCTCTACCCTTGTGCTCATTACTAAGCATTCTATTTTGCAATTATTTAGGGTGCAGGGGACACATGGCCGGATCACATGCTCGTGGGGTAGACTGTGTGCCACATACGGCCTAGACACACGCCCGTGTGTCTAACCGTGTGGACAATAAAAAGGCTACTTACTAAGCCATTTGTCACCCTCATTCACACCTACATTCACATCAATTCAAACGCACATAACATTACATACTTAGGAACCAAAGCATCCACATTCATGGTTGAAACATATCAACTTTATATGTTTATCTAACATACTCACTACATTTATTAAGCCCTAAATCAAACATACAAATCCCACATTTATTAGGCTTCATTCAATTTCTATCTAGTTACCAAATTATACTCAAATTCCTCATCTCATTAATAGGTCACAATTCCCACATCACACAATCATGCCATAAATCACATTTCCAAATATTTGACATTCACCAAGCATACCATGATCATATCACCATAGACATTGACACATATATGAATATACTTAGGCTTTCAACCATGTTGTCAACATAAGCCAACTTACATGGCCAAATAGCAAACAAGCTTTTGACGATTATAAGCCAACATATTGGCTACAATCATAAAGACACATATAACCAATTGACTTAGTCCCTATACATGCCATAACTCAAAATACATGAATTTATATATACCCAAAATGGTAGCTTGATAGTGTTATAGAATCTCTGGCGATCTCCAACTCGAGCTACTTATTAACCCTATAAGACATGGGAAAGGAAAAGGGAGTAAGCTTTAAAGCTTAGTAAGTTCATATGCAAATAGTAAACAACATTAATTATACATTGTCATATGAATAACATGACATATATTAACATAATTGTCATTAAACTTCATGAGCAAACTTACTCAATCATATGAATAACATAACTTAAGCCAAAATAAATGACATTAAACTTAATGAGCACATCTCGCTCAGTCATAAGAATAACATATCATTTACCACGATCAACAAACCATTTCAAACCTCCCATAAAACATACATATTAATTATGAGCATTTACATTTCAAGATACACTCTTACATCTTTCAATTGCCTAAACTCTTATCTTTCCATGCTTCCATGATCATTTTAATAGGCAATTTTGCCAATCTTTCCTTTATCTCATATCTGATAAATCACAATTTACATGAATACAACATGCTATGTCATGACTCAATCTAGCCCGAAAGCCAATCATAAAAATCGTCAACCGAATTTACTATGTATTTCATACATCACAAGTATATACTTATAATCACAAGGTTTTCATAAAAACATTCTCGTGGAAATCATGAACTTAAAATTTCATGAAGTCAATGCTTATAAACTTTATGTACATACCTATACCAATTCATAATACTCACATGCTTTTTCTCTTCTTTGACATACCCATTGAATTTCCTGTTGAACCATTTGGAATACTAAAGGATACTCGGGAATCTCGTACATACAGTACCATACCAATGTCATATCCCAAATATGGTCTTACATGTAATCTCATATCAATGCCAATAACCCAGCTATGGTGTTACACGAAATCATATCGATGCCATATCCCAGATATGGTCTTACACGAAATCTCATATCGATGCCATATTGTAGATATGGTCTTACATGTAATCTTAAATAACCCTAATGTCATGACATTTGTATCCTAACTATTCCTAAGGTTCAACCGGGATTTCTCGTTTGTCGAACTTTGTCGATTTTATTCAAGAGTAAATCACAATTCATATAATAATAAAACAACTTAAAGCATAAATACAATGCATTATTTACATACGAACTTACCTCGGCATCAAAATGGCGAAAAGGACTAAATCGTCAAATACTCATGTTTCCTCTGTTCTAGGTCCAAACCTTATTTTTCTTGATCTATAATATCATATTTAACTCATTTATTATTCACATTATTCAATTCAGTCCAAAACTCACATTATGGAAAAATTATATTTTTGCCCCTAAACTTTAACATATTTACAATTTTACCCCTAGGCTTGAAAAATGAAATCTATTCAATTTCTTCGATTCCCAAGCCTAGCCAATCCTCTTTTATACTTATAGTAGTCCACATTTTTCATTTAATCATGCATTTACACACATTTTATGACTTTTACAAACAAGTCATTTTTGACGTTTTTACCGAAAATCACTTAGCAGAAGTCATTTATCATACATTAAACTTTCATTTTCTACCATAAAACATCAAAAAACATGCATGTCATATATGGGTAAAATTTTAAACATGAACCCTACTTCAAAACGATGGTAAAAAATATAAAGATCGTGTGAATACGACTTCAAAAACATAAAAAGCATTAAAAACAGGGCTAGGATGTACTTATAATGAAGCTTGAAAATTGAAGAAAACCCTAGCTATGGTGTCTTGTAAATTTCAGCCAATAAGAGAAGATGGACACCAATTTTGACTTGATTTATCCCTTTTTATTCTTTTATTAACCAAATAACCAAAATACCCCTAAAGCCTTTCTTTGAAATTTTTCCTAAACATGTCCATTTTTGTCCATAAAAAAAGAAATTGGTCAAATTGCTATTTAAGGACCTCTAATTAAGAATCCATATATAATTCATACTTAAAGCTTCTAGAACACACATTTTGCAACTTTTGCAATTTAGTCCTAAAAGTCAAATTGGACACTTAACCAACAAAATTTCTCAATGAAACTTTCGCACAATCAAGAAATCATATCATGAACCTTAAAAGAATCATAAAATAAATATTTCTACTTCGGATTTGTGGCTTTGAAACCACTATTTTGACTAGACCCTAAATTAGGTTGTTACAAACTACCTCCCCTTTCCCTTTCCCTCGCCCACAACCCTCATCCCTTTACCCCGACCTTAACCCCAACCCCGGGCACACCCTCACCCTCTCCTTTTCCTTTCCCCCTTTTTTCCTATCACACCCCGTCTAACCCCTCTACCTCCGACCGTTTCCCCATCCATTGTGCACGACATTCGCTCTGGCCACCACTTCCTTCCTAGCCAGTTTTTCCTTTTTCCCACTTTTCTTGGTTTATTATATTTTATTTAATTCTTTATTCATTTTTGTTACTATTATTATTGTTATTTTTTAGTATTTTTGTTATTCTCTGTTCTATTATTATTATTATTTTTGTTGTTGATGATGTTGTAATATGTTTCTACTTCAGTTTGACACTATCCTTTTACCATTGTTAAGCACTGTTTAGATCTTTGTTGAATAAGTATTTTGCTGTTATTAGTTTCTCTCGTTCATCAATTCTTTTAGTATTTTTGTGGATTTGATTATCCATTGATTCTATTAAGGTTTTCTTTGCATATTACTTTTTAAGCATCATAGTTAAGTTAATAAAATTTGTCTGGTTTGGTATTAGTCCTTTAGTGTTTTAGGAGTAAAATCCCCATTTAGGAAGCTTTAATGAGAAGTTTGCTAGTCCAATATTCCATCCTGCTTTATCTGCTCTCTAATTCTCTATTTGTTGTTTTATTATTTTGTTGCTTTTCTAATCTTGGATTATTTTATTTTTCAGGTACACCATGACAAACACTCGTGGCAAGTCCAAAGTCATCATCCCTGCTTTAAAAAAGCGGAAGACCCATGGTGCGACCTCCTCCTCTAACACTTCTGTCGAGGCCTGCCACCCTTATCTCTGATTTCCTGTGGGCCCCCAAGAGGATCTATTTTAGTAACTTCGACAACGCCCACTCGACCTAGGCTGATGTATTGATTAGGCCGCGTTGGAGTAGGTCCAACTAGCTGATGATGTTCGCGCCTTCATTACCATATCTCTGTAGGACAGATTCTTCTCCATCATCGAGCCCACCTACATGAAGCTTACTTTGGAGTTCTGCACGACATTTCTTCTATAGCAGGTCATAACAACTCATGACGTGTAATACCCCTAATATGTATCCATCGTCGAAAAAGGGTTACGAGGCATTACCTATCAAATCACAACATACAACATACATTTATTCTCAAACACCATTCAATCATAAACACATTGTCCCTTATAAGGACCTACTAGGCCTTAAACATGCTTTAGAAATGGTTCGGGACTAAACCGATAACATATGAAAATTCTTGAAAACTTAGAAATTTTTCAAACATACAACGGTTACACGCTCGTGTGAACAGGCCGTGTGCCTCACACGGCTCTAAACATGCCCGTGTCCCAGGCCGTGTGAAAATAGGGCATACATACTGACTTGGGTCACACGGATGACCACATGCCCGTATGTCTAGCCCGTGTGCCCTTCGAAATGGCTACAAACACCTATGTGCCAGGCCGTGTGCTAGGCCGTACCAATCCTGTAGGGTATACTGACTTATGCAACACGGCCAAGTCACACGCCCGTGTGCTAGGCTGTGTGCCATTTAGGGGGTATACTGACCTGTGCCACACAGCCGATCACACAATTGTGTGTGAGGTTGTATGGAGCATACTGACTTCAATTTAATTCCAGCATCAGGGGACACACAGCCATCTCGTTTCCTTGGCATTCACCAGAATGACGCCTGCCACACTACGGGCATTCTAGTCTACTCGGTGGAATGTTGTCCACACTAGCAACTGATATGGTCTGCGCTTTAGATCCCGAGAACTGTTTGCCCTTACTTCGATTTGAAAACCCGACTGAAGTGGCTAATCGAGTAGCAAAATCCCTCGATTTCTTAGATAAGGATTGGAGTGACTTATTCAGTTGTCTTTTCCTCGAGTCACGGGACACAATCTCAGCTCTTATTTTCTCTTTAACCAACTCTTCAGCCTTACAGACTCTGTCCACCAACACTACAAATTCTTTTAGTTCGACGACTCCAACATATAAACGGATATCTTCATTTAATCCGTCCTCGAACCTTTTGCACATGATGGCCTCGGTAGACACGCACTCCCATGCATACTTACTAAGTCTTACAAACTCACGTTCGTATTCAATCACCGTCATTCGGCCTTGCTTCAGCTTTAAGAACTCTTTTCTCTTCTAGTCAATGAATCTTTGGCTGATATTTCTTTCAAAATTCCTCTTGGAAGAATTCTCAACTAACTCTGTCCCTTGGTACCACCGACACAAAGGTGTTCCACCACTGATAAGTCGAATCTCTCAAGAGAGATACTGCACATTTTATGCACTCTTCAGGTGTGCATGACAACTCATCGAATACCTTGATGGTATTCTCGAGCCATAATTTCGCTCTCTCCAGATCATCATCCTTACTAGCCCGAAATTCCTCGACTCATTGTTTTCGGGTCTTATCGACCGGAGGCATTTCCCTTCTCACTACCTCAACCACTTGAGGAGCTACAGGAGAGGGTTGAGGAATACGTGGGGGTGGAGGGGGTTGAGCATTAGTATTTGCTCGAATGTACTCAGTGTACTAGTTGCTCATCATATGAAGAAAGGCTTCTTAGCCCTCTTCTCCCTGACCCAAGGTCTCGGGTCTACTATCTACTGGCGCGATCCCTTGCGCGGGAGCTGGTGTATTACTCGCAGCATCATCAGCTGTAATTCGATCGGGATCAGGATCCATTTACTATATAAAAACAAAATTTAAAACGTCAAGAGCCATCACACTATCATTTCAAAGGTACTCTTACGTATGGCATGTATAACTGGACTCATACTTACGATATGTTAGTCCTAGAATCAACTAAATCGTAGCTCTGATACTAATAAATGTAACACCCCTTACCCGTGTTCGAAGTCGGAACCGGATATAAGGCATTACCTAACTTAACTTGCTTAAACATAACACATCGGGCTATAAAATTTCGCTGCAGCTTAGAAACTTTTCATTTAAAGTCATAACCTACTCATTCTGGGCTTACGAGGCCCTAAACATACTTCCAGGAGGTTTCAGAATTAAACCGAGAACTTTTACGCGCTTAGAAAATTTTTACCCAAACAGGGGCCACACACCCGTATTGCTCTAGGGACAAGCCCGTGTGCCCCTGAGACATGCCCGTGTTCTTCACCCGTGGCCGACACTGACTTATTTCACACGGCCGGACACACGCCCATGTCCCTGGCCTGTGCCCCTCACACGGCATCGACACGCTCGTGTCTTAGCCCGTGTGCCAAAACCTTGGCATTATGTTTATGATGTCACCACCTCTCTAAGGCCACACAGCCAAGGCACAGGCCCGTGTCCTTAGGTTGTGTGTCGAATTAAATTCCTAACTTCAGGTGCAAACTTCACACAGCCTGGGCACACGCCCATGTCTAAGGTCGTGCCACCCACACGGCTGAGACACACGACCCTCTCTGCCCATGTGTTTACTATTGAGCATACTGACTTGTAAACTTAGCTCAGAAGGGGACACACAGCCGATCAACATGCCCATGAGGCTGACCATGTATCACACACGGCCTAGACACACACTTGTGTGTCTACCCGTGTGGACATTAAAAGGGATATATTCCAAGCCAAATGCCACCCTACATAGCAACCATACTTACACCAACTCAAATCAAGCATAAACTTCATGAATCATCCTCAATGAATATATATATAAGAACTAGCCAAGTATTGGCCCAACTTTAATGACCATTTACAAAATGAATTGAAACAACCATAATAGCCAACACATTTGGCTTTCAAATATGACATAACCAAAACATATACATGCCATACTCAAAATAAGTCAAATTTGGCTATACCAAAAAGTGGTCGATAGTGTGATCTCCAACTCCGACACCCACGAATTCTCGAGCTAATTTTACAATACTACAAGGAAAAGGGCAATGAAAGGGGTAAGCATAAAGCTTAGTAAGTTTGCATGGGAATAAATAGCAACAATAAGCTTATGATAAAATCTATCCATGGCATTAATTAACCATACATAAAGTTATAGGCTTCTTGCCATACTTACTCATACTTGCCCTTATGTAACACATACCATGCCACATATCGTAAATGCTTCTTCGTGAATTACTCACGGGTACCTGTGTTAACTCAATCACATAGCTTTAATAAAATTCACTTTTCTATTTCTAAGCTGATCTATTCATCCCAATAAATCACTAGGGATGCTCAAAGATACATATTCCTAATCATTATTATAAACATGAAACTAATGCCACATCCCGGATGTGATCTTACATAGGGTTACCTCTGAGTGTCGATGCCATATCCCAGATATGGTCTTATACGGAATCTCACATCAGGTATCGATGCCATATCCCGGATATGGTCTTATACGACTCTCATACTCAATACCGAAGCCATATCCTGGATATGGTCTTATACGGGATCTCAATTCAGTGTCAAGGCCATGTCCCGGACATGGTCTTACATGGGACCTTATCCATCTCATGCCTTAATGATAGTATTCTCACAGTTATTATAGTCTAACCGGGACTTCAACATCTCAACTTTTATCATCTTTCTCATTCAACACCAATATTCAATTTCATAGAATATCATGTATCATTATAATATCGACCATTCTCAAACATGCTAGCTTAAATGTTGAATTTATCACATACAAACTTATCTCGATTTCAAAATAGGCTAGATTGTCGGTCTAGTCCGATATTTTGTTCTTTCCCCGTTCGAGGTTGATTCTTGGGTCTTCTTGCTCTATAATAGCAAATTAACTCATTTTAATTATCACATTAATAAAAGCACTTCAATAATCATGCTTTGGTAAGATTACTATTTTGCCCTTAGACTTTGGCAAAATGACCATTTTACCCCTAGGCTCGAAAATTAATTCTAATCAAATTTCTACCTTCAACAAGACTAGGTGAACATTTATTTCTCTTATGGCCATTATCAAAACCCAACATTTCACACATTTACTGCAAACTTTATAACCTTTACAACAAGGTCCATTTAGGTGTTTTCATAGTAACACATTTCACAAAAGTTGCTTACCTAACAACTAAGACTCATATTCTTCCATAAAAATGCAGCAAATAACTTAAAAGCTCACATGGAAAATCCCTAAACTTTTCATCATATTGCAAGATAGTCCCCTCTTTAGAAAGCTTAAGCTTTAGGGGTTCCAAAAGTACAACTATCATCAAGAAAAACCATTAAAATCACTTACTTGTAGGGAAAAGAGTCTGCAAAAATTTTGAGCTTTCAAAACCCTATTTTGCTTGCTATTTTTGGTGGAGGAAGATGAGTAAAAAGATGGATATCATCTTTTCTTTATGTTAATATTAAACAATCAATTTAGTCACCAAACTTACCAACTTTGACCAATTTGACAATTCTTGTCTCCTATGGTCGGCCACCCTATACTTACGGGTCTAATTGCACTTTAAGGACCTCCAATTAATGTTCTTTAGCCATTAAACACTTTAGCTTATAAAATAGAACTTTTGCACTTAATGCGATTTAGTCCTTTTTCGCAATTAAACATGAAATCGCTAAAATTAAAGCACCAAAATTTTCATGCACTTATATAATCATGATCTAACTCATAAAATAATATCAAAATAATTTTCTCTAACCTCAGATTAGTGATCTCGAGATCACTGTTCCGACTAGCCCCTTAATCGGGCTGTTACAATAAGTCAAGTCCGGTTGAATTTCTACCTCTGTTGGTACTATCACATGTGAAGTGTCCGAACGGTATCGTCGTAACATGAATACGTGAAAAACATCATGAATCTTTTCTAGCTCAGGTGGCAAGGCCAAACGATAAGCTACAGGTCCTACCCTCTCGGTAACTTCATAAGGTCCGATAAAGCGCGAGCTCAACTTGCCTTTCCAGCCAAATCTAAGGACTTTCCTCCATGGTGATACTTCCAGAAACACTTTATCACCAACTTGGAACTCAATGTCTTTCCTTTTTAAATCCGAATAGGATCTTTGTCTATCTGAGACTGGTTTCAGACATTCACGTATCACCTTTACTTTCTCTTCAGTTTCCCTGACCAAATCAACCCCGTGAATCTGATTCTCTTTAAGTTCTGTCCAATACAAGGGCGTTCAACACTTACGCCCGTACAATGCCTCATAAGGCGCCATATTCAAACTTGACTGAAAAATGTTATTGTAGACGAATTCTACTAACGGTAAGTATTTTTCCAAATTACCTTGGAATTCCAAAATACAACATCGAAGCATGTCTTCAAGTATCTGAATTATTCTCTCCGATTACCCATCGATTTGTGAATGAAAGGCTGTACTGAAGCTCAATTTTGTGCCTAAAGCCTCTTGTAACTTTTTTCCAAAACCGTGACATGAATCTCGGATCTCTATCTGAAATGATCGACAACAGTACATCATGAAGTCTTACTATTTCTGACACATACAAATCCGCCAACTTAGCAAGAGAATAATCGACTCGTACTGGTATGTAATGGGATGACTTCATGAGTCTATCAACTATGACCCATACAGCATCTTTCTTTTTCGGCGTCAACGGTAAACCCATCACGAAGTCCATAGTAATACGGTCACACTTCCACCTGGGAACCATAATAGGCTGAAGTAGACCTGAAGGTACTTGGTGTTCAGCCTTCACTTGTTGACAAAATAGGCATCTTGATACAAACTTAGAAATATCTTTCTTCATACTCGACCACCAATACCACTTCCTCAAGTCATTGTACATCTTTGTGCTGCCTGAGTGCATAGTTAAACATCTGCTATGTGCTTTATACAAAATCTTTCGAATAAGTTCATCATTTCTGGGTACACAGACCCAATCTTGAAACATCAAACATCTATCAGTACTTACCCGAAAGTCTAACTCAACATTTGACTCACATAGAACTCTTTTGGCTTGTAAGTGGCTGTCACCTTTCTCAGCTTCACGAATCTCTTGGAGAAATAATGGTCTAACCCTCAACTCGACTAGAATAGAACCATTATTTAACAAAGTCATCCGTGTATTCATGGTCTAAGCGCAAACAAGGATTTTCTACTCAAAGCATCGGCGACCACATTCGCCTTTCCCGATTGGTAATCAATCACTAACTCATAATCCTTGATCAGCTTTAACCATCTCCGTTGCCTCAAATTCAATTCCTTTTGAGTCATCAAGTATTTTAGGATTTTATGGTCGGTGAATATCCGACACTTTTCACCATATAAATGGTGTCTTCATATCTTTAATGCTGACACAATGGCAGCTAACTCCAAATCATGAATCAGGTAATTCTTCTCGTGCGGCTTTAATTGTCTAGAACCATAAGCTATCACCTTGCCCTCTTGCATAAGTACACAACCCAATCCATTCATGGATGCATCATTATAAACCACAAATTCTCTTCCCGGTTCTGGTTGCACCAAAACAGGAGCCTCAGTCAACAACGCCTTTAGTTTCTCAAAACTCTGTTGGCACTTTTCTATCTAATCAAACTTCATATTTTTTTTGTAATAGTCTCGTCATCGGAGTAGCTATCATGGAAAACACCTTGACAAAATGCCTATAATAGCCGGCTTGACCCAGAAAACTCCTTACTTTAGTTACGCTCCTTGGCGGTTTCCATTCAACAATCGCTGAAATCTTACTCGGGTGGACTCTAATTCCATCTCCTGAAACAATGTGCCCCAAAAATCCAACTTCCTCAAGCAAAAATTCACTTTTACTAAACTTGGCATACAATTGTTTATCTCTCAATACTTGCAGAACTTTTCTCAAATGCTCGGCATGTTCGTTCTCATCTTGAGAGTATATCAGTATATCATCAATAAAGATTGAAAAATTTATCCAAATATGGCCGAAAAATGCGATTCATCAAATCCATGGCATTTGTTAAGCCAAAAAGCATGACCAAAAATTCATAGTGGCCACATTTCATCTGAAATGTAGTTTTCGGCACATTCGAGTCCTTAACTCTCAACTGATAGTGCCCGGACCTCAAGTCTATTTTGGAAAACACCATGGCTCCCTTCAATTGATCAAACAAATCATTGATTCTTGGCAACGGGTACTTGTTCTTCACAGTTACCTTGTTAAGTTGCTGATAATCTATGCATAGCCTCATAGAACTATCTTTCTTCCTCACGAATAATATGGGAGCACCCCACGGGAAAAAACTCGGTCTTGCAAAACCTTTATCCGTTAGTTCTTGCAACTGAGCTTTCAATTCTTTTAGCTCAGTTGGAGCCATTCTATATGGAGCAATAGAAATGGGAGTGGTACCTGAAGCTAACTCAATCCCAAATTTGATCTCTCTAACCAGAGGTAACCCTGGCAATTTTTTCGGGAAAACATCTGGATACTCGTGTACTATGGGTACCGACTCAATTCTCAACTCAGTCTCTTTGGCATTCATCACAAAGGTAAGGTCAGCTTCATACCCCTTTCTTAAATACTTCTGAGTCAACAAGGATGATATCACTACTGGTGATCTGCTTTGCTTATCTGACTCAACATGAATAAAATCCCCACTTTCACACTTTAACTCAATAAACTTCTTTCCATAATTTAAAATCACATCATGAGTAACTAGCCAATCCATCCCAAGGATGACATCGAACTCATTAAATGGTAATAACATGAGATTAGCAGGAAAACAATGGCCTCTAATCATCAAAGGGCAGCCTTTGCATACTCTATCAACTAATACCCATTTGCCTAGGGGATTTGACACTCTTATTACAAATTCAGTAAACTCTATAGGCATGCTCAGGCTAGAGACTAATTTCATACAAATATACGAGTGGGTACATCTCGAATCAATTAAAGCTATAACATGAGTATCATAGAGAGAAAATGTACCCGTGATTACGTCAGGGGAGGATGCCTCTTCGCGAGCACGAATGGCATATGTTCTCGCTGGTGCTCTACCCTCAACTCTCACAGTTTGCTCTCTAGATGAATTCTTGTTACCCATTTCATTTCTTGGGTTTCTTTGTGGTCTTCCTCTAGTAGTACTTCCCGTTCTTGCATTTTGAGACTTCTCTTTCTCACCCACCTTAGGGCAATCTATGATAAAATGGTCTAGAGACCCACACTTGAAACAAGCCTTATCACTTGCTCTGCACTTGCTAGAATGACGTCTGCCACACTACGAGCATTTCAGTCTACTCAGTCGAACATTGCCAGCACTAGCAACTGATGTGGTCTGAGCCTTAGACCCCGAGAATTATTTACCCTTACTTGGGTTTGAAAACCCGGCCGAAGTGGCTGATCGAGTAGCAAAATCACTCGATTTCTTAGATGAGGATTGGTATGACTTACTCAGTTGCCTCTTTCTCGAGTCATGGGACTCATCCTCCGTTCTTCTTTTCTCTTTGGCTAATTCTTTAGCCTTACAGGCTCTATCTACCAACACCACAAATTCTTTTAGTTCAAGAACTCCGACATATAAATAGATATCCTTATTTAACACGTCCTCGAACCTTTTGCACATGATAGCCTCGGTAGACAAGCACTCTCGGCTACACTTACTAAGCTTGATGAATTCACGTTTGTATTCAGTCACTGTCATTCGACCCTGCTTAACTCCAAGAACTCTTTTCTTTTCTGGTCGATGAATCTCTAACTAATATACTTCTTCCGAAATTCCTCTTAGAAGAATTCCCAGTTAATTCCCTCCCTTGGTACCACCGACATAAGGGTATTCCACCACTAATAGGCTGAATCTCTCAAGAGAGATACCACACACTTTATGCACTCATCGGGTGTGCATGACAACTCTTCGAATACCCTGATGGTATTCTCAAGCCAAAATTCTTCCCTTTCTGGGTCACTGTCTTTACTAGCCTAAAATTCCTCTGCTTCTTGCTTTCGGATCTTATCAACCGGTGGCCGTTCACTTCTTACTACCTCAACCACTTGAAGAGCTATAGGAGCGGGCTGAGGAATAGGTAAGGTGGAGGGGGTTGAGCGTTAGGGTTCGCTCGAATGTACCCAGTGTACCAATTGCTCATCATATGGAGAAAGGCTTCTCGAGCCTCTTCTCCCTGACCCATAGTCTCGGGTCTACTCTCTACTGGCGCGGTCCCTTGTACGGGAGCCGGCGTATTACTAGCAGCATCATCGACTATAGCTCGATTGGGATCAGTGTCCATTTACTATAAAAAAACACAATTCAATTCGTCAAGAGCTGTCACACTATCACTACACAATTACTTTTACGTATGGCATGTATAACTAGACTCATACTTACGCTACATTAGCTGAAAAATCGACTAAACCATGCTCTGATACCACTAAATGTAACACCCCTTACCCGTATTCCACTCTGGAACCGGGTACGAGGCATTACCAGACTTAACTTGCTAGTACATACAACTTTGGGCTCTAAAAATCCATCCCCAACTTAAAACTTCTCATTCGAATGCATAACACCCTTATTATAGGCCTATAAGGCCTTAAGCATATATTTGGAAGGTCTCGGAATTAAACCAGAAACTTTTACACTCTTAGAAAAATTTTGCCCAAACAGGGCCACACGCCTGTGTGAAATGGAACACGCCCGTTTGGGCAAGCCATGCAGTCACACACGCCCATGTCCTTAGCCTGTGTGGAATTTATTTTCTAATTTGAACCTACAAGGGTTTTCACATGACTTGAAGCACGCTCGTGTCCCTGGCCCGTGTTCCTCACACGGCCTCGACACGCCCGTGTATTATCCCGTGTGCTAAAACCATGGCATTCTGTTTATGATGTCATCACTTCACAAGGGTTACACGGCCAAGGCACACGCCCGTGTCCTTAGGTCGTGTGTCGAATTAAATTTCAAATTTTAAGTACAGACTTCACACGGCTTAGGTACACGCCCATGTCTATGGTCGTGCCTCCCACATGACTGAGACATACGACCGTGTCTCTGCCTGTGTGTTTACTACTGAGCATTCTGACTTTGTAAACCTAGCATGCAAGGAAAACAAGGCCGATCAACACGCCCATGGGGCTGACCGTGTGTCTCACACGGCCTAGACACATGCCCGTGTGCATACCAGTGTAGACATTAAAAAGGCTATATTCCAAGCCAAATGCCACCCTATATAACTCAATTCATCATAACTCATGAACCTAAGGCACTTCTAAAAACTCAAATCAAAACATCCACACAAGCATAAACTTCATAATTTCATCATCATTGTAACACCCCAAACCCGGCCTAGAAGTTATGACCGGATCTGCCATGTCACATGAAAGGGTTGTTTAAAATCTGCACGTTTGTTAAAAATTTTGAGTTTAAATATTTATTCGCTGGTAATCCTTTATTACACATTTTGGAAAATGATTATTAAGGGTTTAGGAAATTCCCGTATTGAACATTTAATAACAATAGACAGTAATCAAATTAAAAGCTAAACCAAATAAAATACCAAATTTAAAGTAATAGTGGCCTTATTACAAAATAAAATCCCGAATTAAAATAAGTTCAAATTAAAACAAAGTTTACGAAAGCAATCGTAATGCATGGCCACCTCGAGTCCACCTCAGCTCCATATCCCCGGTCTAAGGATTACCTGCAAAATTTAACGGAGGGGGTGAGTCATCGAGACTCAGTGTGTGAATCCCCGTCCAGTTGAGCTTTGAGCTCTCACACCAATCATATATTAAGCATGTATGTAATGCAACTCAATCAACCTAGTATCCATCCTCCATATCTCCGGAATCTACCCAATATCTGTGGCACCTAGCCACTGGTGGTACCTAACCACTGGTGGTTCCAAACCACTGGTGACAAAAGTCACAAATAATCATATGTGGGGCCAACCCACTTGTGGTACCTAACCACTGGTGACAATCCAAAAGAGATCATGTTTCCTCCCTCTTCTCATCATACCCCAACCCATGCAAAATGTCATGACATAATAATTCGTGTATACAGTATGACATGTATGCAAAACATATATCAAATATAAGTATAACATGAATTACAATCATAATCAGATAGACATAATACAACATAATCAAGCTAATCAGCCTTGAAGGGTATAACCATAATTTTACCTAGCAAGGGTATTTTTGTAATTTACCTATTGAGGGTATTTCAGTAATTTCACACCTATAATGGCCTTTCCAAAGGCCTAATGTCGTCCCGAGTAACTCAGCTACCATTTTCGGTCGTACCAGACTATTGGGCCTAAAACCCGATTTCGGCCCATTCAGGCCCTCACGCTCGTGTGGCCCACCTAACACAAATCTAGCCACGTATATGAGATTCACCTAGTCTAGTTCACTATATACTACACCATCATACAATTTTATTCAATTGGGCCCACGGGCCCATTAGGCCCACTTCGTCCCATTTTGGCCCAAGCAACCTCAACCCACAAGAATACTACTGATGGCCTCAACTATCACGTCGAAGCCCCACACGTGCGCTCGTACGCTCGTGTGGCTACTATTGCCGTGACCGGCATCTCGGCATTTGCTGCTCTACAACTAGAGTAGAGAGAGTTACACACTTGATAGGAATCTGGCGCTAATCCGCGCTCTGACCACTCCTGTGCCCAAACGCCCTCCAATGTGTATTCATCCTCCTCCTAGAATGCTATATATATAGCTAGCTTCTCACCTTCCTTCTTTGTATCTTTTCGATGTGGGATCCTTCCATCAGCAGAGTTTAAATCCAACTCAAACTCTTCCCGTCCAATTCGCAAAATAAATACTCCCTTGCTTCTCATGAGATTCGAACCCAGGCTCCCTTGTAACATAATCCACGCCGCTAACCGCTTGGCTACAAGCTCTTCTTGTGTCTTAAACCATGCGCAACTAAATATAAATCTATAGCCAAATACTAAGGTCCATGTAAAAAGAAAACCAAAATGCAAGAGCCAAGACTTGAACCTTGGACCTCCTTCCTTCCTTGTGGCGTCACTCCTTTGTCTCTTATGTGGCATCACTTTGCCACTACACCACACACTCCACTTGTGTCATTTTCCTCCATATTTTATTCTTAAAGCCTACCTACTAACTCCCGTGGGTTTTCTCGCCTAAAACCAAAATTTCCCTAGTTAAAAGTTTGATCAGGGGACTTAATAGAAGCCCCCTAACCTTCCAAAATCACTTATCTAATAGGTCCAACTTGCACTTAAGCTGATCTCTTGTTCTCCAAAAATTTTAAACGCTACTACGCCCAAAGCCCATTGGGCCCAATCCTACTAGGCCCAATTTTGGGATGTTACAATCATTGAATATAAATAAATTTGTCATGTATTGGCCCAATTCCAATGACCATTTACAAAATGACTTTGACAACATAAATAGCCAACACTTTGGCTATCAATATGACATAACAAAATACCCAAGTCCTATTTATGTCATACTTAAAATAAGTCTAACTTTGTTATACCAAATAGATGTCGATAGTGTGATTTCCAAACTCTGACGTCCCACAGTTCTCGAGTTATCTTGGCAATACTACAAGGAAAAGGGAAATGAGAGGGGTAAGCATAAAGCTTAGTAAGTTTGCATGAAAATAAATAGCAACAATAAGCTCATAATGATATCAATTCATGGCATTAGATAACTACTCAAAGTCTTAAGCACTTTGCCATAACTTACTCGTACTTGTTCTTATCTAGCACAAACCATGCCACATATCGTAAACATTTCTCGTGAATTTCTCACAGGTACCTGTATTCACTCAATCACATAGCTTTAGTACTAATCTCATTTATGTCTCTAAGCTTATCTATTTCATCCACTAAATCACTAGGGATATTTAAAGACGCATATTCATTGTCATTAACATAAACACGAAGCCAATGCCACATCCCAAATATGGTCTTACATGGGGTCACCTCTGAGTGCCGATGCCATATCCCAGATATGGTCTTATACGGAATCTCACTTCAAGTATCGATGCCATATCCCGGATATGGTCTTACACGATTTTCATACTCAATACCGAAGCCATATCCCCGATATGATCTTATACAGAATCTCAATTTGGTGCCGAGGCCATATTCTCGACGTGGTCTTACACGGGACCTTATCCATCTCATGTCTCGGTGATAGTAATTTTACATTTATTATAGTCCCATTGGGACTTCAACATCTCAACTTTTATCATCTTTCTCATTCAACACCAATTACTCAATTTTATAGAATATCATGCATCATTATAATATCAAACATTCTCAAACATGCTAGCATAAATGTTGAATTTATCACATACAAACTTACCTCGATTTCAAAATAAGCTAGATCATCGATCTAGTCCGATACTTTATTCTTTCCCCGATTGAGGTTAATTCTTGGTTCTTCTTGATCTATAATAGCAAATTAGCTCATTTAAATATTCATATTAATAATTGCATTTCAATAATCATGTTTTGGAAAATTTACTATTTTGCCCTTAGACTTTTACAAAATGATCATTTTACCCCTAGGCTCAAAAATCAATTTTAATCAAATTCTTTCTTTAACGAGCCTAGGTGAACATTTATTTCTCTTATGGCAACCATCAAAACTCATTGTTTCACACTTTTACCTCACATTTTACGACCTTCACAAAAAGGTCCCTTTTAGGTGTTTTCATGATAACACATTTCACAAAAGTTGTTCATCTAACAAGTAAGACCCATTTTATTCCATAAAAATGTAGCAAACAACTTAAAAGCTTTCATGGAAAAACTCTAAACTCTTCACCATTTAACAAAATAGTCACCTCTTTAGAAAGCTTAAGCTTTAAGGGTTCCAAAAGTACAATTATTATCAAGAAATGATCACTAAAACACTTACTTGTAAGGAGAAGAGTGTTCTGAAATTTTTGAGCTCTCAACCCCTATTTTTTCTGCAAATTTTCAGTGGAAGGAAAGGAGAAGAAAGATGATATCTTATCTTCTTTATTTTATTTTATTTCCTAGACAATTTTTCACCTAATCCACCAACTTGACCAATTTTGACATATTTTGTCTCCTATGGCTGGTCAACCATCACTTAAGGGGGCTAATTTCCCTTTAAAGACCTCAAATTAATATTTCATAGCTATTTGGCACCTTTAGCTTGTAATTTTGAACTTTTGCACTTTATGCGATTTAGTCATTTTTTGTGATTAAGCATGAAATCGCTAAAATGAAAGCACCAAAATTTTCATGTACTTATATAATCATGCTTTAACTCATAATATATCATGAAAATAATTTTCTCTAACCTTGGATTAGTGGTTCTGAACCACTGTTCTGACTAGCCCCTAAATCGGGCTATTACAAAAATAACCAAAATTCCTATACATGTCATATAACCAAATACATAAGTTCAAAAGTACCAAAGTGAAAACTTGATATGAGATCTCCGACGACTCCCAATCTGAGCTAGCTTCAATAAACACTATAAAACACGAAAAAGTAAATAGAGTAAGCTATAAATCTTAGTAAGTTCGTATAATTAATAAGTAAAGCTCACCATCCATTCACCATTCAAGAATAGGAACATAACATAGTACAAAACATTTAATCACTGTAATAGCTCATTTTTAGTCAAATCGGAACAGTGATTTCAGGACCACAAATATGAAGTCAAAATAATTATTTTATTATTATTTTAATGCTTGAAGTGTAGCACCCCTAACCTGAATCTGTCGCCAGATAAGGGTTATGAGGCATTACCAAACTAGACTGTGAACATCGCAGGCAATTACCGCAATTCATACATTTATCTAATTCTAAAGTCATAGATTGAACTTCGATTACCAACTAAATTCATTTACTTAGGGCACATAACATCATACATATATCAACTTACCATATTTGATACCACTTTATTTCATTAACAGAATATCAAATAGTCTATGCCAACCTTCATACTAATAAGATATTATTAGTTTTTGGCTATGATGTCATTATTCACAAGACCAAATTGTACCTATTATAAACATCAAGACCATGGCTGAATATATGGTAAACGAATCCTTACCACTTTGCATCACAATGACATAACCATATGCATCATCTAGTCAAAAAAAGAATACCATATATATATATCCTCATCAAAACACGAAATAAAAGCCATATTCGTATGGCTGTAATACATATTTTATTCAAGTTTCCAACTCAAAATAGGACATTAGTCACCCTATACATGCCTTTATTCAAAATAAACTATACTAAAGGTGTACCAAAAGATGATAGTGTGGTTGACTCATTGACGTTTTCTCGAGCCCGTAGCTAGATCAAATCTATAAAATAGAACATTAAACACACACGGGTTAAGCTATCGTAGCTTAGTAAGTCATAAGCAAATAATAACCCAATAACAATAATAATCTAATAAAACGTAACCAAACCATACTTGTAAATTCAAATATCCACATGTAACTAAACATGAAATAAGTTTTGTCCAAACAAGCATCTCTTTTCACTCAGAGCAATAGAAATTTCATTTGACCGAACACATACTATCATAATACATTTATACAATTCACATTTCCTTAAGTCATAATCTCGCATTCAATTTCCTTATAGACAAATGCACATATAAACTTTGGCATGAATATAAATTTCGCATTTACATGTCATAAATATATTTATAACATTAAACCGAATATAACCAATCATATGCTTAAACATATGGTTTAATTCACTTAATTCATAGCTTAATTTAATTCAAATATTGCCTCCATGGCATTGATAATTTATTAAGGTACAAACAAGCCATACTTATGAAATTTAACTACCAAACATTTATCCACGCCTGAATTATAACATTTCCAAACACACATTGATCATTAATATGTTTAATATCCCATAGACCTTAATTTCGCCAATTATATATATATATAGGCATAATCCCTATAAACACGTTAAGGGTTCACATTTGAAATACCTACTAATCGAATGCACATAATTCTTTTAATATTAATATAAATTTTACAATTCAATTCATCCCTCAGCTAACATTAGGCCGAATATAAGCTCAAAAAAAATCAAACATTAATATCACATATTTGTGCATTAATCCATATATGGCTTCTCATGTACACATTCACTACCATTAACATCATTTTTAACTTATATCACATATCAAATAATTAACTTACCTTATTTCTAAAAAAGAAATAAATTGTTACATACCTGTTCACTTTAACTCATTTAGCACGTTTGATTATTTTTACCATTGCTCCCGTAAAATTTGCTAGGCATAAAGCATCATGTAATACACCGGCACAGAGCCTGCTAGGCTTAAAGCCTGTTATTATACACCGGCACAAGGCCTGCTAGGCTTAAAGCCCGATACTATCATATTTATAAAGCTGTTTCACAACCAATTCATATATCGAAACTTTTATATACTTCATGATCCTTGTACGAATTTTTTTTTTCGAACATCATATCTCAATCGAACTAAACGTAATCATATTAAATTATACTTTTAAAATAATGATCCATCTAAGCCACCCTTTAACATACATATTCACATATTATAAATATGAACATATACCAATAAGCACATTCCAACCAACTCTTTCTTCCTATCATTTACCATCACATTCGAGTCACACTCAAATAAACACATATTTATTTGTTCGGTCACCACCATCACATATTTGGGGTCCACTATTAAATACTACTCAACTCATAATTATTTATCCAGTCCAAACATATCAAAATTTCATACATAAGGCAAATATATACATTCGGCCAACATCAATATTTAGTCTTATACCCTATCACGTTGGTAACATTTATATATATATATATATATGTATTTATACATATTTCAACCATCCAAGGTATTTATATAATAAACACATGTTCATGATACTATCATATTCTGCAAACACATTTAAAGTCACCATACCACATTTGGCACCATAAAATATATATATACTCACACATATCCGAATATTTATTTCCCATACATATATATATTTATATATTTTTATCCCTTATCACAAGTGCATATATTTTGCCAACTCAATTATTCAAAGGTTATAGATATATATATACATGTATTTATTAATCCGCATTCGGCTATCACATATAATAATTCCTATGCCTTATTCGGCAATTTGACAATAAAATTTGTTATGTCACTCAAACATGTACAATTTAATATAGCGATAATTCAAATTAATCCGATTCCTTAAAAACTTACCTCGATAGTTGTCGAATTAAGCTTCCCGGCTACTCGTTAATTTCCTCGATCCAAAACCTTTCCCTTTTTGTACTTGATCTAAATAATTTAAATTTGAGCTCATTCATTACTCTTCTACTCGATTTGGCCATAAACGAATAAGGGACAATTATAAATTTAACCTTGATATCTCACATGTTACTCAATTATATACAAAGTTTATAATTATTCAAAATCATGCCAATTTATTCACTAATTAGTTAAGGCCGATTGTTTCCCCTAGCTCATTAAAGTTCCATATAATACTCAATTTAATCCAAACCTAAGATTTCTCCCAATTTTACATATAATAGCACATTCCTTCCTCATAGCTTGAACCTACCTATTAACCATAAAAATTCATACTAATTATTTAACAAGTTTAATGCCACTATTCTTCATCTCATTTAAAAATTCCTACTCAAAACATATTGAGTTTAAATATACGTTATATCCATTCATCAAGCATAGCAAACCCAAATTTATTCACCAATGGCCGAACCTATAGCATGCCCAAATCTCAAAATCTTTGACATGGGTTGGTAATACTCAAAGAAAATAACTTAAAAATGCAAGGATTTAAGAAAATGAAGTTCAAAAGCTAACCTCATGGGAGCATGCAAGAACCGAATAATAGAGCCTAAACTTCTCTTTTCTTCCTTCCAATTTGGCACTCAAAGGCCAAAGGTAGGAGATGACTCCCCACTACTTGTTTTATTTCAAACATATGTTTAACAATCTTATTGACACATGCAATGGCCGGTTATGGTGAGCATGAATTTTCCCCCTTTTTTTCTTTGTAAATTTTGGCAAGAAGAACATCCATGGAAGATGAATTTTCTCTCTTTCTTTTATGTATTTCCCTTATTTAATCACTTACTAAAATATTATTATTACACCACTTACTAAAATAACTAATATAGAAACATTAATCAAACACCATGCTTAGTCCACCTACTAGCTTTTTGGGCAATTTGACATGCAAAACCATTTATTCAAGAAACAATTCAATTAGGCCCTTCAACTAAATAAATACTATTTTAACTATTCAATCTTTTCACTTAAATTAGTCACCCGAACACACAAATTAATAAATAATAATTTAACACATACTTATCCACATAACACAAACATCAAATTAATAATAAAATATATATATATTTAACACATAAGCAAACATATGATATATGTATATATTAATAGACCATATTGCCAGCCCACTATGAATTCAAAAAGGTCAATTTGCAACTAGAATACTCATATCAAGAAAGACCACTCAATTTAGCCTTATTCACTCAAATTTACCAAAATCTCAATACAAAACATATTAATCTAACATAAATCTTTCATAATTCATCAAAATCAAAAATTCAAGCATGAGTCTTGAAGTATTCAAAGCAACGATTTCAAAAACGAAGGAATTATTGAAAACCGATTAAAAACTAACCTTTAATTTAGCTAGCAAAATGGCCGAATGTACCAAGCTCCATCATTCTTTTCTTTCCTTTGTTATTCGATGGAAGAAAGGATGAATATATCCCACTTTCATGTTGGTTTTATTATAATATAGTTATAAATTATAAAACAATTATAATATAATCTTTAACATATAAATTAATACTTAAAAACATGTGCATAAGACCACATTGCCATCCACTACAATTTAAAATGGGTATATCACCCTTTAAGGACTTCACTAAAATAAAGCCACATCAATTTAACCATAATCAAATAAAAGGCCATTTTTACCAGTGACGCGATTTAGTCCTTTTTAACTAATTGAGCACACAAACAGTTAAATTTTTATACGAAACTTTTCACACCCATTAATTTACATATAACTAACTCAAATTATAATATTAAATTATTTCTCAGACTCGAATTCATGGTCCCGAAACCACCGTTCCGATTAGGGTCAAATTCGGACTGTTACATGAAGTATGACAGAATGATTGTGTAAAAGTTTCGTTTAGAAATTTTATAATTTGAGTGTTTAATTTGATAAAAAAGACTAAATCACGTAAAATGTAAAATTGATATTCTAATAGCTAGAAGTATTAAATGGATATGAAATTTAAATAGTGGAGGTCCTTATGTGATAATTAACCCATTTTTGAGATAGTGGATGATAGTGGCATAGTAATTTTGAAATTTGTAATGTTCATTAAGGTTATTACAGTAAATTGGTAAATAATGATAAATTAAATAAAACAAAACATGGCTATCATCTTTCTTCACCATATTCAACCTAAATTTAGCTAAGGAAACACCATTGTTAGGGCTTTGAAGGTTCAGCCATAGTTCTCTATGCATGGTAAGTATTTTGACTTGTTTTTTGATGATTTTTATGTTTTTGATATCGTTGCAGCTTAATCTAGCTAGCCCAGGGACTATTTTGCAAAATTTTTAAAGGTTTAGGGTTTTAAAATTAAAGAATTTATATGTGTTTTGATGTTTAAGGGTAGAAAATGCATGGTTGTTGTTGGATAAACAGCATTTGTTAAGTGACTTATTGTGAAATGTTCAATTAGGGATTAAATTGTGAAATGTGAAATTTTTGGGGTTAAATTGTAAAATAAATGAAAAATATGGACTGTTAGGGACCTAATTGAAATTTGGCTAGCATGGGTTTTGGTTGAATTGCGTGAATTTGTGATTTTATGAAATACGGACTAAATTGTAAAATTTTGAAATGTTAGAGGCAAATGTGTAAAATTGCTTTAATGTATAATTTGGACTAAATTAAATAAAGAGATTATTAAATAAGTTAATTTTGATATTATATAGATCAAGAAAAGTGAAATACGGACTTAGATCGGGGAAAGAACAAAGCTTTAGATTAATCGACTCGTTTTGTTGTTTTTGCATCCGAGGTAAAATTGTATGTAATAAGCATTGTTATAATTGTATTTTAAATGTTTTGATATTGCATATATTGTAAATACGATCTTGCGAACACATTTGACTACGATTTGGCAACGAGAAATCTCGATTGAACCTTAGGAATAGATTAGGATACAAATGACATGTCATTAGGGGTTATTATTGTTTGGGTGCTGGTCCGTACGTTCTACCGGGTGGCTGAGTTATCCAAGATGTGTTGCGGATTCTCGTCATCTTGTGTGCGCAGCACTGTGTAGCTTCGTCATGACCATCAGCTTGTGTGAGCAGACGCGTTGATAGCTCAAAAGTGAGCATTATTGAGATAGCTTCGTCTATGTATTGGCACTTAGCTGCAAGATTTATTGAGATAGCTTCAACTATATATATTGGCACTTAGGTTGCGAGATTCCTGAGTATCCTGTATTATTCTATAACAGCTCGGTTTTAGCTAAATCGGAATAGTAGTTTTGGAACCACAAGTTCGAGCTCTAAAATTTATTTTAATATTATTTTTGGTGTTTATAGCATATGACTATATATGTGTGAAAGTTTCGTGATTTAATTTTATCGATTGGATGTCTAATTTGATAAAAGGAGTAAATCGCGTAAAATGCAAAAGTTGCATTCTAATTGTTTAAGTGCTTATTTGCTATGAATAATTAAATGTAAAGTCCTTATGTTGTAAATAGACCATGGATAGTGGGAATTGACATGAATAGCCATCCATTATATGTTTTATTAATGTTTAAACAAAGGTTAATTAAGTAATTTTTTATTTAAGTTTAATTAAATGAAAACAAAACAAAATGGTGGCCATGTATCATCTTTTTGTACCGTTGAAGAAAAAGAAAGCTATCTTCAAGATTTAGGGTTTGACACCTTCAATTCTTAATTAAGGTATGAAGTTTGTTCAGTTTTTTATGATTGTTATGTTTCTGTGATCATTGCATCGAGTACTAGCTAGCCCGTGCCCTAATTTTTGAGTTTGTTGATGATTTCGTGAAGTGCCATTGATGAATCTTTATTTTTTAAATGTTTGATGATGAAAATGGATATTTGTTGATAGATTATCATATTTTGTTTAGTGATTTTTTGGTAAAAATACTATTTAGGGATTGAATTGTGAAAAGTACAAATTATGTGGTTGAAATGTGAAATAAATGTGAAATATGGGCTTCTAGGGACTTATATATAAATCGGCTAAGCATGGGTTAAGTTGAATTTTGTGAATTTTGTGTATTTGAGAAATAGGGACTAAATTGAATAAATGTGAAAGTCTAGGGGCTAATGTGTAAAAATACACAATTATGTGTTTGTGGATTGAATTGAATGATTTGATGAACAAATGAGTTAATTTTGAATGTATATAGATCAAGAACGAAAGAAATCGAATTTAGATCGGGGAAAATCAAAAGTTATCGAATAGTCGATCCAGTCCGTTTATCTTTAATACTAGGTAAGTTCATATGCAAATAAATGTCGTTAAATTGAATTATATATGTTTAATTGTCATTGAACTGCTATAAATGTTGAATGATTAAATACGAGCAAGAATCGACAGGGTTACAATATCTGAAAGTCTCGTACAAACCTTAGGAATAATATAGGATACGAATGTCATGACATTAGGATTACCGAGATGTGAATCCGTGTAAGACCATGCCTGGGACATTGGCATAGTTATATAATTTCATATAAGACCCTGTTTAGGACAGTGGCATCGATATGTGATAATTGTAAGACCATATCCGGGATATGGCATTGTACGAGTTATATGTGATTTTCGAGTATCCTTAACGATTCCGAATGGTTCAACGGGCAAAGTCAAGTCGAGAAAGAATGTGTGAATGATTTAAGTGACTTAGGTATGTACAAGATTCATACGAGTATTGAAAAGGGAAGTATTTGATGAATTCACTTATGATTTTGAATATGTGTTCAATGGGAAAGGTTTGTGAGCTTTTATATGCTTATTCATGTAATATCCCGGGTTAGGGGCTATTTTTGTGTTGCATGATATTGTATGTGTTTGGTGTGCTGTGTTGCTATTTCGGTGTTTTAGGGGCTTAATTATAGGCTATTTAATGCCCTGGGTAGGTAGGAAAATTTTAGTTGTTGGCCTTAGGTGTGGGGAGCTGATAGAGTTGGGGCTTAAGAAAATAAAATGGAATTTTATTTCACAAAAAGGGAGCTGGTGTAGTGGCAAGCTAGACGCCACTAAGGCTTGGTGTGGGTAACGCCTAAAGCAAGCAGGGTGGCCTTGTGTTCGAGCTGCAAAGTCCCCATTTTGGCTTCTTTTTTTGGACGGCATGGAGGAGGAGTTTGTGGCAGTTCAAACTCTGCCTAAGACCAAGTCTTCATATTCAAATGATAGGTGGGGAGTGAGTTTAGGAGGTTGACTAATTCAACTCTTTTGAATGTGTGGAGTGGAGAGTATGGGGGGATATGGCCGAATTTTAGGGGGAGTTTTGGGGGGGGAGTGACGGCTTGGTATTGTGGGAGTGTTAGTGCCGAAATTCATTTTGGAGTTTTGGTATTTTCGGTCAAAATCTTTAGAAGCAAATTCTCTCTTTGTACCTTACCAAAACCGAAAGTTTTAGCACTTGCCGAATTGTTCTTTGCTCATTTTCTTTGATTTCCCTTGCTAGCCGAATGTCTATGTCACCTTGAAGACACCCGTGGCTTGATTTCTTTCACTTGTACTTTTGGCCGAACCTAGCATTCCTCATTCATTCTCCTTTTTTTCTTTTGAAACTCTACTAGCCGAATATTCTCCTCCTCATCTTCTTTTCTTTTGTCCATTGTAGTCGAATTCTCCATTTCTTTTCTCCTTTCTTTTTGTGCCGAAACTCTACTCATTTTCTCTCCTTTACACTAAAGCCAAATTTAAGGATATTAAAACACTTGTAGCCGAATATCTTCCCTTCTCCTAGTAGTCTCCCTTGGCCGAATCTTTGGTGGTTCTCCCCTAGTGTGGTTAGCCGAATCTTGGTTGGTAAGTAAGGGGTAAGTATTTGGTTATTGTTAGTTTAATCTTGGTTTCGATTAAGTCTGAGGTGATAAAGGATTAACTGTTGTTCTTTTCAAGGTGAAGGCCGATTGTCTTAGAAGGGCCATTGTGGTTCGGGGTTTGTTTGGAAAGCAAACCAATAGCAAGGTAAGGGTTCGGTATCAACTCTTCTGGTCTTAATGGGGTTGGCCGAATGGTCTTAGTGCCTAACCCTGTGTTTGGCCGATTGTAGGATCTTGTGATCGAGGGGCTTAGATCGTTCTCGTGGGATTTTTCGTAGACCCGTAGTTACCAGGTGTGTAACTAACACACTTATACCTAGTAATATAATTGATAACCGTGTGATGACTAATGATACAGTGATGATTGTTATGATACCCTAATGGGTATGATTCTGGACTCGGGTAAGTCAGTATTACTATTTTTTTTAATGATGAGTTATATGTTACCATGACTGTGGGTATATGTGACATGAAATATAGCATGAGATGCATGATTATATAATATGCATGATTACATGAGCATGGCATATTGATGGGTATTACGAGTAGAGGGAGCAGTGATGTTTTGTGCTGACGAGCACCAGTGCTTTGGTAGCACACTTTGTGACTTTGGGTCACCAGAGGTTTGGCACCTCCAGAGGTTTGGTACCTCAGCGTCTCGTCCCAGTGGCTCGGTACCACAGTGGGTTGGCCCCACAGATGATTACGGGATTGACGCCAGTGTTTTGGTAACACACGATGGGTTGGCCCCATCAACAGATTTGTGACTACGGTCACCAGTGCTTTGGTAGCACATTGTGTCTTTGGGACACCAGTGGTTTGGCACCACATTGCGACTTGTCCCTGTGGTTTGACCACCGTGGGTTGGCCCCACTTGAGATACGGGATCGTCTGCTAGTGTTTTGGTAACACACGATGGGTTGGCCCCATCATCGTTGGATTTGTGACTTCGGTCACCAGTGCTTTGGTAGCACAATTGTGTCTTTGGGACACCAGTGGTTTGGGACCACAATGACGGATATTATGTCTTTGGGACATCAGTGTTTTGGTAACACATCGTGACGGTATGTCACCAGTGGTTTGGTACCACACGGGGTAGAAAGGAGTATGGATGGTTAGGATCGGGTTGCATTGATTGTATTGCTATGTATGATGGGTGTTAGCATGTTGTTTATCGGGAGCGGGATTTACACACTGAGTCACTCGACTCACCCTCTCCTTTGACATTTCAGGTGACTCGTAGACGCGGACTTGGAGCCGGGATGGACTCGGGGTGCACATGCCATAATAAAAGTGTTGCTTGGACTATTGAATTTGAGTACTTTAGTTTATTTAATTTCGTTTGGGTTTTATTTCGGACGTGTAAAAAGCCTTTAAATTATGCCTTTTATTTTTATGTTTTAAGTTTGATTTTAATATGCTTTAATAGACTAATTGGGTTAATTTGCTAAAACATGACACAACAACGATTTCAAAACTTTAACGATATGTTTTCAACTATACCATCGGGTATCGCACTGATATTATAAGTTTACGAAAATCAATTGTTTTCAAACTTAAAGGCAAATGTTTACTAAGTCTAAATGTTTTAGTAACATCATTAAACAACTTGGTTTCAAAAAGGAACAAAGTTTTTATCAAGCCTATTTGGTACAAATTCGAAATTTTCAAACTCGTTTTTCCCGTAACATGCCAGATTCGGTCATGGTGTCTGGACCGGGTTTGGGGTGTTACAATTGTGGTATCAGAGCCAAGTTCAAAAGCTCGGCTGTGGGCTTGAGGCCCAAATTGTTTTCAAAATTCGTTTTAAGTGTTTTTGGGTTGAATACATGGTTTACAAGGCATGGCACCGAGTCTCCGGCACCAGTTCGCCCAGGTAAGTAATTCTAACTCTTCTGTGAATTATTATTTGTAGAAGGGTAGGTGATATAGAACGTAGTTAGATTTATAGGACTTGAACCTTAGGATTAGATTACTCAACCACCTGAACTAAAGCATAAGACTTAAAGCACTAAACAAATCTATGACTCACCCACGGGGGCTAGGGTGTGGTAACTCACATGCACGCATGTCTAGGAGAGGATCCGGAAGAGCTTGGTATTTAAGCAGTCCTCGTGACTCACCTCCTCTTCGCAGGTATCCCACCTGGTGCGTAGCTCGAGTTCACCCTGACCAAGAAGGCTAGGTCATAGACTTAACCTAACGACTAAAACCCGAAAAGGGAATTAGCTATGGTTTCAAAAATACAACAACAACCCTAATGTTTTCAAATTCTTTTGCAATAAACTCTTTCAAAACCGAAAATGTCACATTTACAACAATTTTCTCGAAAAACCTGTTTTATGGAAAATTACAAAAATGCCCTTAGGGGTGAATTTACTAAAATGCCCCTGGTTTATAAAATATCAACTCAATGATTTTGCCCCAAAATTTCAATGATGTTACGAAATTCAAACACTCTGTTTTACAAAATATCAATCGAAATTTTGATTTTTGGAAAATTTACGAAAACGCCCCTAGTTGGTGAAAATTACTAAAATACCCCTGGTTTCCAAAACAAAGTATTTTACAAAATTTTCAAAGAACATTCTCAAATTTTTGGAATTTCAAATTGACCGGTTTTACGAAAGTTTAAAATATCTTTTATTACGAAAATACCCTGTAGGGAAAATGACGAAAATACCCCTGGGTTAGAATGGGCAGCAATGTCCGAAGAGTGAATAGGTATGGAAAGGTTTAAGGAATGAATGTATAATCTCTTTTGTGTGAATAGGATAGAAGATTGAAACCTTGATTGCTCGAAAGAACCCCTGAATAAACTCTAATCATAAAATTTCTTTGCGGTTAAGAAAGTGGAACTGTACTAATGCATAAAAATCTTTTTAATCAGATACGTAGATCGTTTAGACATGAGCACTCGAGGCGGACGTGGTCGTAATACGCGTGGTAGAGGTAGGGGTAGGATGACGGTTTCTGAGCCCGTAGGATCTGGGCAGGGTTCAGAAAATGAGATGCTTGGGATTCGCCACCGGTGGAGGTGGTGAGTTCCAAGATCGATCGAGATGACGCAGCGGTCACAGCGCGAGCGTCTTGCGGGTGTTGGAAAGGGTAGCTGGTGTAAGTGGGGGTGCGGGAGTTAGGAAATCTGTTCCTGAGAGGCTCCGGGCTAACGGGGCCGAGTTTTTCCGGGGTGTATCGGGTGTTGCTCCTAGCACTGCTGAGTATTGGCTGGAGGCAACGGAGCGGATCATGGGACGATCTGGACTTGACGATCGAGGAGAAACTTAAGGGATTGTATCGCTTCCGGGATGAGTCATATCGATGGTGGCTCACGGTTCGGGACAGTGTGGGCGGTGAGGATCGACATGGGATTATTTGTTTGCATACCAAAAGAAGTACATCGGGGCTAGTTACATCGACTCTCGTAAAGGCATTTCGAGGCTTGTTGAGGGAGTAAATCATTCTCGAGCACGAGGCCGTGAGTTCTTGAAGTGAGTAGGTATGCCCGGCATTGTAGCCACCGAGCATGAGAGGTGTGTTCGTTTCGAGGATGGTCTCGCGAGACGAGTTGAGGTCGCGATTGCTCCACAGCGAGAGCGCGAGTTTCTTGTCTTAGTCGAGAAGGCTAAGGTAGCCGAAGGTGTTAAGGAATCGAGTGAGGCGAGAACATGGACGGGAGTAGGCTTAAGAGGAGCTTTGGGTCTTCGGATCGTCGGGTAATCCGAGAAGAGGGCTAGACCGAGTGGGCGAATCGATCTGCTAGATTTGGTCTTTGCTAGGCAAGGACCACCGCAGATTGTGTCGGTGTGGGAAATCTCATTGGGGTGGTTGTTGGGTGGTGGAAAAGGTCGCCGAGTGTGGTTCACTGGATCATCGCATCGAGGAATGTCGCGTAGGGATGGCCGTGGATTGAGCCCGAGAGTCGGCGAAATCGATTCAGAGGTAATGGACCGCCACCGCAGAGGGGCCGTGGTAATAATGGAGAGGTGGTAATGGATTTGGTAGAGGTCGTGGAGCACCGAGGCGAGAGGTGTGGGTAGTTACGAGGCACGACACTGGTTTGGTGTATGCACGCTAGGCGCCGCTTGAGGGCGACGCACCGGACGTAATCACCGCAGACGCGTTTTTGATTTTTGGTTCTCCCTATACCGCTTTAATTGATTTGGGTTCCACGCATTCGTATGTTGCTAGTAGTATAGTTGAGACCATGGACTTAGATTCGAGATATCTTCTAGGCGGATGGCGTGCTTAGCCCCTCAGGTCACTCTGTAGTGGTAGATAAGTTGTATAAGGATGTACCCCTAGAACTCCAAGGGTAGTTTTCTTCAGCCGATCCGATGGAACCGCCGTTTGAGGAGTTCGATCGATTCGGATGGATGGACTGGTGGTGAAGTACCAGGCCAAGGTGGATGCGCGGCTAAGCGCATGGTCCTATCGACGGATAAGGGTGATGAAGTGATTATGATAGGTAATAGGAGAGATTACTTATCCAATGTGGTGTCTACCGTAAAAAGTCGTAAAGATGGTCGAGAAAGCGGAATTTTGCGAAGCGTATGTGGTTCATGTGTATGCCTTAGAGGCTAAGGAATCTGTTGTTGAGAAGGTTCGTCTTGTTAAGGAATTTGTGGATGTGTTTCGGAGGAGCTTAGGGTTTGCCACCCGATCGTGAGGTAGAGTTTGGGATAGATCTCGCTACCGAGGATTTGCGCCGGTGTCTATTGCTCCATATAGGATGGCACCAAAGGAATTGGTGAAGCTTAAGGCTCGAATCTGATGCGAGTCGTTGGATCGAGGCTTCATTAGGCCAAGTGTTTCGCCGTGGGAGCGCGGTGTTATTCGTCAAGAAAAAGGGCGGTTCGATGCGGATGTGTATCGACTACGCCAACCGAATAAAGCCGACGATTAAAAACAAGTATCCGTTACCACGGATAGATGACTTGTTTGATCGGTGAAAGGTGCATCGGTGTTTTGAAGATCGATTTGAGGTGCAGGTACCATCGGTTGAAAGTTAAGAAGCGGATATCCATAAGACGGCGTTTGGACTCGAATGACGGGCACTACAATTCTCGTAATGCCGTTCGGGTTGACTAACGCTCAGCGGCTTTTATGGATATGATGAATAGGGTGTTTCAGCGAGATCCGGATCGGTTCGTCGTGGTTTTTATTGACGACATCTTGGTTTACTCAAGGTCGGAGGAAGAGCATGATGCACACTTGAGAGTGGTGTTGCAAGTTTTGAGGAGAAGCAACTCTACGCTAAGTTCGATGCAAGTGCGAGTTACGCTTAGTGAAGTGACGTTTTTGGGTCATGTAGTATCGGTGAGGATTAGAGTAGATCCTCGGAAGGTTGAGGCGGTTTTGGATTGGAAGCCTCCTAAGTCGATCATTTGAGATTCGGAGTTTCTGGGTTTGGCGGGATACTCCAGAAGATTTGTTGAGGTTCTCGTTAATTGCGGCACCAATGACTAAGTTGTTAAGGAAGGAGTTCCGTTCGTTTTGGACCGAGAAACAATGAGGAGAGTTTTGATAAGTTGAAGAAGATCTTGACAGAGGCTCCTGTTTTGATTCAACCTGAGGCTGGTAAGGAATTCACGGTCTACTGCGATGCATCACACACGGGCTTGGGTTGTGTGCTGATGCAGGAGGGTAAGGTTGTGGCTTATGCTTCTCGGCAGCTGAGGCCACACGAGGTCAACTATCCGACGCATGACTTGGAGCTAGCAGCTGTAGTCTTCGCTCTAAAAATCTGGAGGCACTATCTGTACGGTGAGAAGTCAATCGTCTACACAGATCATAAGAGTTTGAAGTACCTATTGACTCAGAAGGATCTGAATTTGAGGCAGCGCAGATGGGTTGAGTTGCTTAAGGACTACGACTGTTCGATCGAATACCATCCGGGCAAGGCTAACGTGGTGGCAGACGCGTTGAGCCGTAGGGTTGTTTCAGACTTAAGAGCAATGTTTGCCCATTTAAGTTTGTATGGCGACGACGGAGTATTTTGGCGAGCTGCGAGTTAAGCCTACTTGGGTTGAGCAGATCAAAGAGAAGCAGATTGGAGGATGAGGTTACGAGTGCGCGAAGGTTACAAGTTCAGAATGGTGGTTTGGAGGGTTACAGCTTGTCTAGTGATGAGGTTCTGTGTTTTCAGGGTAAGGCTTGTATGCCCAGAGATGTTGAGCTAAGGCGGAGGATTCTTCAGGACGCACATAGCAGTCCTTATGCTATGCATCCTGGAGGTAGTAAAATGTATAGGGATCTTAGAGAGCAGTTTTGGTGGCCTGGTTTGAAGAAAGAGGTGACAGAGTTTGTTGGGAAGTGTCTAACTTGTCGTGAGTCAAGGCGAGAACATCGATTGCCGCCGTCGATTTGCTTCAGCCTGTGAAAATTCCTCAGTGGAAATGGGAAAGGATAACTATGGATTTCGTCAGTGGTTTACCGCTCACGCCAAGCAAGAAGGATTCAGTTTGGGTTATCGTGGACCGTTTGACTAAGTCGGCTCATTTCATTCCGGTGAGAGTGGACTATTCACTTCAGAGATTGGCGAAGCTTTATGTGTCAGAGATAGTGAGGCTACACGGTGTTCCAGTTTCGATAATCTCAGATAGGGATCCCAGGTTTACGTCGAGGTTTTGGAGAGCTTTGCATCAGGCTCTGGGTACTCGTTTGGATTTCAGCACGGCTTTTCACCCACAAATCGACGGGCATGTGAAAGGTTATTCAGATCTTGGAAGACATGCTGAGAGGTTGTGTTCTGGACTTCAGGGGCAGTTGGGATGAGTTTCTGCCGTTGGCCGAGTTTGCCTATAACAACAGCTACCAAGCAAGCATTAAGATGGCACCATATGAGGCGCTGTATGGTAGGAAGTGTCGCTCACCTACATGTTGGATAGAGTTAGGGGAACGTCAGTTGTTGGGACCCGAGTTGGTTGCTGAGACCGAGGACAAGGTTAAGTTGATTCAGTCTCGTTTAAAGGAAGCTTCGGACCGGCAAAAGTCTTATGCCGATCTTAAGCGAAGAGATATAGAGTTATTTGTGGGGAGATCAGGTTTTCTTAAAGGTCTCGCCTTGGAAGAAGGTCTTGAGGTTTGGCGCGAAAAGGCAAGCAAGCTTAGTCCGAGATTCATTGGGCCGTATAAGGTATTGAGACGAGTTGGACGATGGCGTATCAGCTGGAGTTGCCAGCAGAGCTTAGCCAGATTCATGATGTTTTTCACGTTTCGATGCTTCGGAGGTACCGTTCAGATCCATCGCATGTTGTGGCAGTGGAAGAGATCCAGGTAAATCCGGATATGACTATAGAGGAAGAACCTGTGCAGATTCTTGATCGGGATGTGAAAGTTCTGCGTAAGGAAGTCTGTGCCTTTGGTTAAGGTACTTTGGCGGAATCATGGTGTGGAGGAAGCCACGTGGGAACCCGAGGATACGATGAGACAAAGAATACCCGCAACTCTTTTGACGGTGTAATTTCGAGGCCGAAATTATTCTTAAGAGGGGTAGAACTGTAATATCCCGGGTTAGGGGCTATTTTTGTGTTGCATGATATTGTATGTGTTTGGTGTGCTGTGTTGCTATTTCGGTGTTTTAGGGGCTTAATTATAGGCTAAGCGAATGCCTGGGTAGGTAGGAAAATTTTAGTTGTTGGCCTTAGGTGTGGGGAGCTGATAGAGTTGGGGCTTAAGAAAATAAAATGGAATTTTATTTCACAAAAAAGGAGCTGGTGTAGTGGCAAGCTAGACGCCACTAAGGCTCAAGTGTGGGTAACGCCTAAAGCAAGCGAGGTGGTGGCCTTGTGTTCGATGCAAAGTCCCCATTTTGGCTTCTTTTTTTGGACGGCATGGAGGAGGAGTTTGTGGCAGTTCAAACTCTGCCTAAGACCAAGTCTTCATATTCAAATGATAGGTGGGGAGTGAGTTTAGGAGGTTGACTAATTCAACTCTTTTGAATGTGTGGAGTGGAGAGTATGGGGGGATATGGCCGAATTTTAGGGAGTTTTGGGGGAGTGACGGCTTGGTATTGTGGGAGTGTTAGTGCCGAAATTCATTTTGGAGTTTTGGTATTTTCGGTCAAAATCTTTAGAAACAAATTCTCTCTTTGTACCTTACCAAAAAACCGAAAGTTTTAGCACTTGCCGAATTGTTCTTTGCTCATTTTCTTTGATTTCCCTTGCTAGCCGTAAAGAATGTCTATGTCACCTTGAAGACACCGTGGCTTGATTTCTTTCACTTGTACTTTTGGCCGAACCTAGCATTCCTCATTCATTCTCCTTCTTTTCTCTTTTGAAACTCTACTAGCCGAATATTCTCCTCCTCATCTTCTTTTCTTTTGTCCATTGTAGTCGAATTCTCCATTTCTTTTCTCCTTTCTTTTTTGTGCCGAAACTCTACTCATTTTCTCTCCTTTACACTAAAGCCAAATTTAAGGATATTAAAACACTTGTAGCCGAATATCTTCCCTTCTCCTAGTAGTCTCCCTTGGCCGAATCTTTGGTGGTTCTCCCCTAGTGTGGTTAGCCGAATCTTGGTTGGTAAGTAAGGGGTAAGTATTTGGTTATTGTTAGTTTAATCTTGGTTTCGATTAAGTCGAGGTGATAAAGGATTAACTGTTGTTCTTTTCAAGGTGAAGGCCGATTGTCTTAGAAGGGCCATTGTGGTTCGGGGTTTGTTTGGAAAGCAAACCAATAGCAAGGTAAGGGTTCGGTATCAACTCTTCTGGTCTTAATGGGGTTGGCCGAATGGTCTTAGTGCCTAACCCTGTGTTTGGCCGATTGTAGGATCTTGTGATCGAGGGCTTAGATCGCTCTCGTGGGATTTTTCGTAGACCCGTAGTTACTGTGTGTGTAACTAACACACTTATACCTAGTAATATAATTGATAACAGTGTGATGACTAATGATACGATGATGATTGTTATGATACCCTAATGGGTATGATTACGGACTCGGGTAAGTCAAGATTACTATTTTTTTAATGATGAGTTATATGTTACCATGGATCGTGGGTATATGTGACATGAAATATAGCATGAGATGCATGATTATATAATATGCATGATTACATGAGCATGGCATATTGATGGGTATTACGAGTAGAGGGAGCGGTGATGTTTTGTGTTGACGAGCACCGTGCTTTGGTAGCACACTTTGTGACTTTGGGTCACCAGAGGTTTGGCACCTCCAGAGGTTTGGTACCTCGGGCGCCTCGTCCCCGCTGGTTTCGGTACCACGGTGGGTTGGCCCCACGGATGATTACTGGATTGGCGCCGGTGTTTTGGTAACACACGATGGGTTGGCCCCATCAACGATTTGTGACTACGGCCACCACCGCTTTGCTTTGGTAGCACATTGTGTCTTTGGGACACCGGTGGTTTGGCACCACATTGCGACTTGTCCCCGTGGTTTGACCACCGTGGGTTGGCCCCACTTGAGATACGGGATCGTCTGCGCTAGTGTTTTGGTAACACACGATGGGTTGGCCCCATCATCGTTGGATTTGTGACTTTGGTCACCGTGCTTTGGTAGCACAATTGTGTCTTTGGGACACCAAAGTGGTTTGGGACCACAATGACGGATATTATGTCTTTGGGACATCGGTGTTTTGGTAACACATCGTGACAAGTATGTCACCAAAGTGGTTTGGTACCACACGGGGTAGAAAGGAGTATGGATGGTTAGGATCGGGTTGCATTGATTGTATTGCTATGTATGATGGGTGTTAGCATGTTGTTTATCGGGGGAGCGGGATTTACACATCGAGTCACTCGACTCACCCTCTCCTTTGACATTTCGGTGACTCGTAGACGCGGACTTGGAGTAGGGATGGACTCGGGGTGCACATGCCATAATAAAAGTGTTGCTTGGACTATTGAATTTGAGTACTTTAGTTTATTTAATTTCGTTTGGGTTTTATTTCTGACGTGTAAAAAGCCTTTAAATTATGCCTTTTATTTTTATGTTTTAAGTTTGATTTTAATATGCTTTAATAGACTAATTGGGTTAATTTGCTAAAACATGACACAACAACGATTTCAAAACTTTAACGATATGTTTTCAACTATACCATCGGGTATCGCACTGATATTATAAGTTTACGAAAATCAATTGTTTTCAAACTTAAAGGCAAATGTTTACTAAGTCTAAATGTTTTAGTAACATCATTAAACAACTTGGTTTCAAAAAGGAACAAAGTTTTTATCAAGCCTATTTGGTACAAATTCGAAATTTTCAAACTCGTTTTTCCCGTAACATGCCAGATTCAGTCATGGTGTCTGGACCGGGTTTGGGGTGTTACAATTCAGGATTTGCCTATTAATGAAAATGATATTGATTCATGTGGTAATTTTATTTGTATATGGCTTACTAAGGTTTTAAAGCTTACTTTGTGTGTTCTTTTCCTATTTTATAGATAATCGAAGCTAGCTCAGACTTAGGGATCATCAGGAACATCGTCACACTATCGATCGACTTGTTGGTACTTTGATGTTATGTATATATGGTATTTGGCATGTATAGGCTAGTGTTAAGATGATATGTTTTGAGTTGTGATTTTAGCCATGAGAGTTGGCTTGTAAATTATGTACATGTTGGTGAGTATTTGGCCATCTAAGTTGGCTTAATTTATGTATTTGGTAAGTGATATGTGATGTATATATGGCCTTGTGTTTTGGTATGTTTGGTATGATTCTTGTGATTGCTAAGTGGTTAATTATTTTGATTATTTACCAATGATATATCATGGTTGATTTGGTATGATATAGGGATGATGAATTGGTATATTTTGTGGCATGAATTAGTTGATAAAATGATGAGAAAAATGCATAGGGAAGATAGGTGAAATGGTTGGTAATGATATATTGTTTTGGTATGTTTATGGTTATGATTTGAGTAGTGAAATGGTTGAAGATGAAATGGCATGATTTGTATATGAATTGGCATGTTTTGGTTGCCTATAAATGTGTTGAAATGGTATTATTTTGGTTGTTTAGGTGAGCATGAGAAAGGGTGGCAAATTGGCCTTGCAAATGGCCTATTTTTGTCCACATGGGTAGAGACACGGGCATGTGTCTCAGCCATGTGCGACACACGATCATGCTACACGACCGTGTGCCCCCTAGTGTTGAGATTGAATTGAAGTCAGTATGCTCCACACGGTCTCACACACGGGCGTGTGACCGGTCGTGTGGCACAAGTCAGTATAACCCCCTAAATGACACACAGCCTAGCACACAGGCGTGTAACTTGGCCATGTTGCATAAGTCAGTATACCCTACAGGATTCGCACCGCCTAACATACAACCTAGCACACGGGCGTGTGTGGCCATTCCGAAGGGCACATGGACTAGACACACGGGCATGTGGTCAACCATGTGACTCAAGTCAGTATGTATGCCCTATTTTCACACGGTTTGGGACACGGACGTGTCTAGAGTCGTGTGAGGCACACGGCCTGTTCACACGAGCGTGTGACCCTGGTATGTTTGAAAAAAATTTCTAAGTTTTTGAGAATTTTTGTAAGTTATCGATTTAGTCCCGAACCACTTCTAAAGCATGTTTAAGGCCTTGTAGGCCTTTATAAGGGACAATGTGATTATGTTTGTATGGTGTTTGAGAATGGATGCATAAATGTTTGTTGTATGTTGTGATTTGATCGGTAATGCCTCGTAACCCTATTCCGGCGACGGATATGGGTTAGGGATGTTACATATTCCAAATGGTTCAACAGGTATATCAAAGATATGAAATGGTGAGAATAGATACGTATCAAAACAGGTATGTACGGAAACTGTATATGCATCGAACTTATAAAAGAAATGAACTCATGGTTATATAAATGATTTAATACATGTTAACATTGTGGTTAATTAATTTGTGATATGTTATATGCTTGTTTTGAATGGTAAATTAAATGGTGAGTTTTGCTTATTATCTTCATACGAGCTTACTAAGCTTTATAGCTTACTTTGTTTATTTTTCGTATTTTATAGTGATTTCAAAGCTAGCTCAGATTCGGGAATCGTCATAGACTTCATCACACTATCCTACTATGACCTTGGTACTTTTGAACTTAAATATTTTGAGTATATGGCATGTATAGGGACTTTGGTCATTTTGGTGTATGTGTTGCTAATGAATTTAGTCATTTGAAATGGCTTGTAAATAATATGAGTTTGGTTTTGTATATAGCCATGATAATTGGCTTAATTTGTTTGGTTTAGTTATGTTTTTATATATGTATATGGCTTATGTTGTGAGCTTCTATTGATGGATATATGATGCTTATGGATTATAGGTATGGTGGATGTTAAATGGTTGATATTAGGGAATATACTTGTGAGTTTGAGCATAATGATGCATGTTTGAATTGTCTAAATAGTTTAATTGTATATGTGATTTTGGTATAAATGGAATGGTCTATTTTTGTGACTTGTGTGTGTTGTGAATGGTGGTAAAGAATTAGCATGAATTAGGCTTGAATTGGTTAGTTTGAATGCCTATATATGCTCTGTTTTGGTGCCAATTGAGTTGGTGTAGGTACGTGCAAATTGGGTAGCAAAATGGCTTGGTAAATAGCCTATTTTTGTCCACACGGGCATGTGTCTCAGCCTTGTGTGATACATGGTTATGTTACACGGCGTTTGTCCCCTGGTGTTGAAATTAAAATCAAGTCAGTATACTCCACACGGCCCAGCACACGAGCGTGTGTCTTGGCCATGTGACATAAGTTAGTATACCCTACAGGTTTGGCATGGCCTAGCACACGGCCTGGCACACAGGTGTGTGTGGCCATTTTAAGGGCACACGGGCTAGTGTGTTGGCCGTGTTACCCAATTCAGAGAGTTACATAGGGTCGAACACGGGTTGGGACACGGCCATGTGCGTCCATTTCGAATGTCCACACGGCTTGTGACACGGGTGTGTCTCTCACATGGTAGGGCCACACGGGTGTGTGTCCCTTGTATTTTGGAAAATTTTCTAAGTTTTGTAAAAAAATTTCATGAGTTGTCGGTTTAGTCCCGAAATTTCTCGAATGCATGATTTGTCCTTCATAGGCTTGTATTAGGGATGATGTGAATGATTTTGAATGATGACTTATTGAATTTGAGAAATGTATGTGAAATGTATTATTTTCTGTGCTATAAGTCTGGTAATGCTCCGTAACCCTATTCCAGCATTGAATACAGGTGAGGGGTGTTACAATCACAATGTTAACATATATTCAATCACATAATTAACCATGAACTCACAACTTCCATAGATTCAATGCTTCTATAGTTTTCGTACATACTTGTACTGATACGTATCTAATTCTCACCATTTCATATCTTCAATATACCCATTGAACCATTTGGAATACTATCGGATACTCAAGAATCATGTGTAATATCCGGGATTTAGGGCTTGTGCATTTTTACTTAATTATATGTGGAAGCATGTCTATGTGTGGTTTGAATGTATTTTGGGAGTTTTGAGAACTTTGGAGTGTAGGAGTATGCCTTGGAAAATATTGTACTTTAAGTCTTGAAGTGGAGCTAAGCATGATAGGCCTTAAGAAAACTTGTAGGGGGATTTGGACACAAGAATTGGCTTGGTAAAGTGGCAAGGAGGCGCCACTTAAAGCCTTAAGAAGTGACGCCACAAGCAGTGCAAGAAGGGCCTAGGTTTAAGCAGCAAGGGGAGCACTTTTGCAGTTGTTTTTGCGTCAGGTTAGAAGGGAGTTGGACGGCACTGAAACACCAAGGAGATGAGCATTAGATGTGGTCAAATTCTTTTTTAAATTCGGCTAAAGAGAGGAGATAAGTGTTGACTCATTCAAATTATTTTGAATGAGTAAAGAGGAGGAAGAATAGGAGAAAAAGAAGGGATTGGATAGAGAGAAGAGGAGTTGGCCGAATATGGGGCTTTGGAGGATGGCATTTTCGGTGTTGGTGATAGTAGGAGAGGTGTGCCGAAAATTGGTTCTCTCTTTCATTTTTCTCATTTGTGCCGAAAACCTCTAGAAGCTCAACTTGTGTTTTCTTTTTTTTTTCTCCAGTTGGTTAAAGCCGAAATAGGGAATACTCTTTTCTTTTCTCCCTTTTTCTATTCACTTTCAAAAGCCGAATCTCCTATCTTGTGGCCAAAACCGATTGCATCTCTACCCCTGCCGATTTATTCACTAGACCAAGAGCCTATCATCTTTCTCATCTGAACCGATTTCTCTACTTCAGGCTCTTTGGTGTCGATTTCTTGAAGGTTATTGACCATTTGCGTTTGGTCATTACTTTTTCGGTAAGAATCTCATCTAGGCTGATTACTTTCGTTATTCATTTTCTGACTGTTGAAATCGAAAATCTAATCCCTCCTATTCTTTTTGACCGAAACCTTGAAGGGGGATTTCGGGATTTTTGTGGTTAACATTTGGGGAGGAGATCATTCGGGATTTGGATATCCTAGGTAAGTGAAGTGTGATTTTAGGCCGAAGGCCATTTGCTTTGGTCCATTAAGAGTTAGAATCGACACTAACATAGGTCATGTAGGGATTTCGACATCTCCAAGGGCAAGTGGTATTTTTGGGATTTAGATCCACAAGGTAAGAGGGCATTAATATTCGGCCAAGGCCATATTAAGTGTTAATGATGGGCTGGTTCTGACTATGGTTTTTAGGGAGGAGTACAACCTGTTTCGGTAGATTTTCGGGATCCAGTAATCGTGTTAGTGTTGAAATGCCGATACCCCATGGCGCAGCAGAATAAAATTAGATCCGGCGATCCAAACCATGGATCCATGTGTGAGGAACGAATCGGGGTGAAATAAAGGTTTTGAAATTACCAAAACTTCAATCTGAGTAGACAGCGACACCTTGGCAACAAGAGTTTTGATCTACTGTCGAATCAAGCCACAACCTTTTCGATGTCTACTCTACGTGATTCACCCGGTTTGACTATGAGCGGAAGAAATCTCCAAAACTATTTTGAGGTTTATTTGCTTGACTACCGCTAGACCTAACAAGCAATCTCTTAGGGTTTTCACATAAGCTTTGCCTCTTTTAAATACCTTTTATATTGGGTATCCTTTTAATTGGGCCTTTTATAATGGGTATTTTTTTATTCAGGCCCATTATTTGGTATCCTTTTAATACCCTTTTATAATTGGTATCTCTTGAATGTATCATAAGATTAAATAAATATAATAAAGTTTTTAACAAGAAAATTATAATTACATTAATTATATCCAGAAAATTATAATTACATTAATTATAATAAGGATTTCGATAAACTATATTTATTTAAATTTATATATGAATCAAATTCATATATTAATAGAATTATGTTGTCATTATGTGTACAACATCCTTGTACATATAATATGTTCAATATTTGATTGCCCAATTAAATTAATTCTTTAATTAATTTAATTCATGTGACAACTAAAAACAATACCAATTATATTTTATTCCGCTCATTTAAACCATAGGGTGTGACCTCCAGAGGTTCTTGCAACGTTAGCGTAATAATAGAACGATTCTAATGTCACAAACAATGAGTGGCATCTAGCAATGCATCATTGCTACCTAAGTTACAAGAAGTCATGATTCCATATAACTTTTTGTGATTAACCTTTCATACATTAATCCTTAAGTCCTTTATCTCTAGAATGGACACAAGTCATGAAATAGTCACACTTGTATAGTCCATCCCATGTTTCTTGATATCTTGAGTAGACTATGATATACAAATTAGTATGACATCTCATGTCAACTTATTTGAGCATGGCCATGCATTTCTAGTCTCACTCAATCAAGTGGCCTAAGATATTACTCCCATTATGTAGGAGGGACTTATCCTATATTGATCAACCATATCCTCTGTACATAGATTGTGGTATATCCAACATCGAGTCTTTATAGAACAACCAATTATGGTGTACGCTTGATGTATCAAAATATACAACTCACGATGTTGAGATAATAATTATCTCAAGTCCGAGGATCATATACATATTAATCACTATGAGTAATGTTGTGACAATTACATAATAATCCAATAAACATACTCATAACAGGTCAATCCAATATGTTGTTCTCTAACACACATATTCATGCATTGATTTTGACAATCCACATCAATGACAACTCTTTATCATCAATCAACTACATGTTAGTCTTAATGCATTATTGTTGTCCTAGTCAATAATAATACTCGACTAAGGATCTTTTAAGAATAATCATATTATTCTTAGGACATTATTATAAAACAGTTTATTTATACACACAGAAAGAAAAACTGAAATAATAATGACAACACTTTATATTAATAAACATGGTAAATTAAGTATGTTATTACAACCATCTCATGATTGGTCTTTGGGCATACTCTTACAATCTCCCACTAGCACTAAGACCAATCACTCATATATCTAATACCAAGTGACTTAGTGTGACGATCATGCTTCATGTGGTCGAGGCTTGGTCGTGGATCAACAATGTTATCATCCGAAGGTACTCTGCATATCTCTACATCCCTCGATCGATAATCTCACGAATAAGATGGTAGCGTCTAAGCATATGTTTGGATTTGGTGAGATCACGGGTTCCTTAGCTTGTGCAATAGCTCCATTGTTATCACATCAGAGCTCTATAGCATCGATATGCTAGGCACAACCCCTAGTCCAAGAATGAACTTCTTGATCCAAACCGCTTCCTTTGTGCCTCACTGGTCTGCAATATACTCGACCTCTGTTGTAGAATCGGGCATCTTGTACTTTGCTTTGAACTCTTCCAGCTCACAGCACCACCATTAAGGCAAAACACAAAACCTGATTGTGATCGAGAATCATCCTTGTCGGTTTGGAAGCTGGCATCAGTGTAACCTTTTACACTTAACTCTTCCTCACCTCCATATAATAGGAACGTATCCTTAGTTCTTCTTAAGTACTTAAGGATACTCTTGATCGTGGTCCAAAGTTGACCTTCACCGGGATCTACTTGATACCTGCTCATCATACTTAAGGCATACGATACATCTGGACGGGTACATAACATAGCATACATGATAGATCCAATAGCGGAAGCATATGGAATTTTACTCATACGTTCTCTCTCTTGTAGAGTTGAAGGACACATTTCCTCTGGAGTGAAATACCATGTCTCATAGGTAGAAATCCTCTTTTAGATTCTTCCATACTTGAACCTTTTTTGAGACTTTATCTATGTATGTACTTTGGCTTAGACCTAGTAGTCGCCTTGATCTATCTCTATAGATCTTGACTCCTAAGATATAAGTGGCTTCCCCAAGTCCTTTATAGGAAAACAACTTCTTAACCAAGTCTTAATAGATCGCAAAGTAGGTATGTCATTTCCCATGATAAGTATGTCATCCACATATAGTACCAAGAATGTGATAGTGCTCCCACTAACTTTCTTGTAAACACATGGTTCATCTTCATTTTTGACAAAACCAAACTCTTTGATTGCATCATTAAAACGAAGATTCCAACTTCGAGAAGCTTGCTTTAATCCATAAATGGATCTTTGCGACTTACATATCTTTCTAGCATCCTTTGGATTTACAAAACCTTCAGGTTGTGTCATATACACATCCTCTTCAAGTTTCCGTTAAGGAAAGTTTGTTTTGACGTCCATCCGCTGCGATTTCATAATCATGAAATGCACTATGGCGAGCAAGATCCTGATGGATTTAAACATAGCTACAGGAGAAAAGGTTTCATCATAGTCAACACCATGAATTTGGCGAAAACCTTTAGCAACTAATCGCCCTTTGTATGTTTGTACATTACCATCCATGTCGGCTTTTCTTTTTGAAAACCCATTTGCACCCTATAGGTTTAACCCTTCTTCGGGTGGATCAATCAAAGTCCATACTTGGTTTTCATACATGGAATCCATCTCGAGATCTCATGGACTCAAGCCATTTCTCGTAGTTCGGGCTCGCCACCGCTTCTTGATAAGTCCTAGGCTCATCTTGATCTATAAGAAGAACGTCACCATGCGTTGTAATGAGAAATCCATATCTCTCAAAGTGCACGGCATTCTCTTAAAGATCTGCATGCGGTGGTTGTGTTTCTCTGAAGAGTTGTTTGTTCCTCAATTTCTTGTGGAATTTCTTTCGTTGTTCAATCTCTCTGGTTGGTGGTATCTTGTGATTCTCGAATTTCTTCAAGTTCAATCTTTCTCCCACTTCTTTTCTAGAAGTAAATTCTCTCTAGAAAACACCAAATCCGAGCAACAAACGTTTTGTTCTCGGTGGGATTAAAGAAATAATATCCTTTGGTTTCTTTTGGATACCCCACAAAAATACACTTTTGGATCCGGGTTCAAGCTTAGTAGACGCGTCGACGTTTAACATAAGCTTCACAAATTTCAAATTTTCATAAAAGACATACTAGGACGTTTCCCACCCACATCTCATATGGCGTCTTTTGAACCGGATTTAGATGGAACACGATTTAATGTGAAAGCAAATTACTATCTCAAGTGCATATCCCCAAAAGGAAGTCGGTAGATCGGCATGACTCATCATGGATCGAACCATGTCTAACAAAGTTCGATTTCTTCTCTCGGATACTCCATTCCATTGAGGAGTACCGGGAGGAGTAAGTTGTGAGACAATCCCACATTCTTTCAAAAGATCATCAAACTCTAGGCTCAAGTACTCTCCACCTCGATCGGATCAAGTGACTTGATAGTTTTGCCTAGTTGATTTTGTACTTCATTTTTGAATTCCTTGAACTTTTCAAGGGACTCGGACTTATGGCGCATGAGATAAATATACCCATATCTACTGAAATCATCGGTGAAAGTAATGAAGTAGTGAAATCCACCCTCGGCTTGTGTATTTATTGGTCCACATACATCGAATGTATTAGGTCCAATAAATCACTAGCCTGCTCACTTTTACCAAGTGAAAGGAGATTTAGTCATTTTTCCCAATAAGCAAGATTCACATACTTCAAATTGTTCAAAAACAAATGAATTCAAGAGACCATCTTTATGGAGTTTGGATATGCGTTTCTCACTTATGTGGCCCAAACGACAATGCCAAAGATAAGTTTGATTTGAGTCATTTATTTTAGATCTTTTAGTATTTATGTTGTAAATGGGATTCGTTCGATCTAAAATATAGAGGCCATTAATTAATTGTGCCGAACCATAGAAAACATTATTGAGATAAAATGAACAACAATTATTCTTAATAATTATCTCAAAACCAATTTTGTCTAAACAAGAAATTGAAATAATGTTTTTAGTCAAATCTGGGCACAAAATAACAATCCTCTAAACATAAATCAAGTCCACTAGGCAAAGATAAAGTATATGTTCCCCACATGCTAATGCAGCAACTTTTGCTCCATTTCCAACTCAGAGGTCCACATCTCCTCTAGCCAAAGTCCTACTCCTTTGTAGTCCCCGTATGTAAGTACAAATATGAGAACCACAACCAGTATCTAATACCCAAGAAGTAGTAGTTGATAAATTAATATCAATAACATAAATACCCAAGCGGACATTCCGCTTGCTTTAGCCTTCTTGACTTCTTCAAGATAGACAGGCGATTCTGTTTCCAATGTCCAGTCACACCACAATGAAAACAGTTTCCTTCCTTAGACACCCCACCTTTAGGTTTCAGTGTAGCCTTTCCTTTTCCAAATTTAGGCTTACCTTTGCCCTTAGGCTTTGTTTGAACTTTGGCCTTTCCCTTGCCCTTGTTATTACGGACCATCAGTATGGGCTTGGGTCCAACCTTTTCAAGTTGCCTTTGATTCAGTAACATCTTGAGCAATTGTGGTAGAGTCTTGTCAATTTCATTCATATTGAAATTGAGGACAAACTGGCTGTAGCTATCCAGCAACGATTGCAAAATAACATCAGTGGCCAACTCTTGGCTCAATGGAAACCCAAGCTTAGATAGGCTTTCAATATAGCCAATCATCTTAAGGACATGAGGTCCTCTTGGGCTTCCTTCACCAACTTACATTGGAATAAGGCTTTAGAGATATCAAACCTCTCTTGCCGTGCTTGCCCCCGATAAAGTTCTTTCGTGTGCTCGATCATATCATAAGCAACCATGTCCTCATGTTGCTTACAAGTTCAGATTCATAGTGGCAAGCATAAGACATCCAACATCTATCATGTCATCGAGATACTTCTTGTAAGCATCTCTATCAGTCCCTCGAGGCATTAGCGGGTGGTTCATTAGGAAGTGGTTGTTCAATGACATATAATTTCCGTTCTTGTTTAAGGACAATCCTCAAGTTACTGGAACCAATCAAGAAAATTCAAACCATTCAATTTGTCCTTCTCAAGGACCGATCGCAATGAGAGTGTGCTAGTGTTTTGCGACCATAATATATCTACAACAATTAAATATACATGTGAGTAAATTTACCATTTTTATATCAATCATTAAAAAGACTTTATTAAATGATATTCCCACTATTTTATTTCAAAATTAATAACCTCGTATATTAATTTGGAAAAACTTTCTCAAAAGTATTTCTAGTAGGTTAAGGATCCATATTTCACCACCTCTTAAGTCACTTTGGCTTTACTCTTAAGGTTATGGTTATTTAGGTAAGCAACATTTGCTAATTACATCATATGTAACTCCTAATATTTGGTGAACAACTCTTGTTCTAATCATCTTATGATTTATCCAATTTACTTGCCTCTAGGTTTCTAATCCTATTAGAGTAACCTAGTTAAGTCATTAACCAATTTTTAACCAATGAATATCACTTGTTTTTATTCTTCGCGTTTAACCAAGATAAATACTAGTACTTCGCTATGGCGTAACCTACATAGTATTGATCGAGGCCTTAACGAGGCAAAATTGGAAGGCCATGTTGACTTAATATTTTAATAGAGGGATTTTATTAAGGTTGTTGCATCTCACCAATTACAGTCTATTTCAGCCCTTTTAGTCTTCTAATCGATCTTATCAATTAATGGGGTTTATTATCTTCAAATTTTAATATATATAAAAAAATTGGCATGCTTTAGACATCCATAGCATCTCATACATGAATAAATAAAGCAATAAATAAATGCAATAGTTATAGCCCACAAACTAAGGTGGTTCAACCCAAGCCAATGGGAAAACCAAAAAGAAACCTAAAGGTGTAAGCCATTTCACAAGCTATCATTCTAAATCATTGTCCCACCTTCCTTCTCGTTTGGCCCACAGCAACTCTTGCAAATTACAATATACGTGAAACTCGTTTTACATACGAGGAATAAGATGAGAAGAGAAATACAAGAGAATAGTAGTAAGGCACGACACGCAGCCGTATTTAAAAAAAAAATACAACCTTTTATCGAATGGGTCATTGGGCTATAACTAAGCATTTCAAACACCGTGCTAGTCAAAAATAGCATACATAATTCAATTATTATTATTTTAAAGTGAATTATAAAATATCCTTTCAACCTTTTGTAGCCCATCAAGTTTATAAATTTCTTTTATTAACAAAACTTTTGCAGGTGCGAGGATGTCTGAGCCCCGCGCAGATAGACCAGGTGCGGTGGCGAGAGCTCTGCGGTACAAATCGCATATCGATCTAATGAAACCTCACGATTTGATAACTTTTTATCAACAGAATCGTGTTTTTAGGATTTTAATCCTTGAGGTTTCATATCGGAACAACCCTTGTTCCACTAGCGATTAACACTTCTATGGAAACTATAAATACCATCGTCGCATTATTACTGATTTGTTAATAGTTAGCAGATAATAACATAAAATCAAGTAGGCCACAACACCATGATTAACATTTAATCAATTTCCGAAAGGAACAGCTTATCGTTATGCTTAAACGATTTAAACAATCGAAAATACAATAAGATCAAAACATGAATCTCATACAATTGCATCACCCAAGTATTTAAACCCGAGTTCGTATCACACAAGTGGCTCGATATCTTTGTTGAAACGCCGATACCCCATGGCGCAGCAGAATAAAATTAGATCCGCGATCCAAACCATGGATCCATGTGTGAGAACGAATCGGGGTGAAATAAAGGTTTCAAATTACCAAAACTTCAATCTGAGTAGACAATGACGCCTTGGCAACAAGAGTTTTGATCTCACCGTCGAATCAAGCCACAACCTTTTCGATGTCGGCCTCTCACGTGATTCCCGGTTTGACTATGAGCGGAAGAAATCTCCAAAACTATTTTGAGGTTTATTTGCTTGACTACGGTTGCTAGACCTAACAAGCAATCTCTTAGGGTTTTCACATAAGCTTTGCCTCTTTTAAATACCTTTTATATTGGGTATCCTTTTAATTGGGCCTTTTATAATGGGTATTTTTTTATTGGGCCCATTATTTGGTATCCTTTTAATACCCTTTTATAATTGGTATCTCTTGAATGTATCATAAGATTAAATAAATATAATAAAGTTTTTAACCAAAATTATAATTACATTAATTATATCAAGAAAATTATAATTACATTAATTATAATAAGGATTTCGATAAACTATATTTATTTAAATTTATATATGAATCAAATTCATATATTAATAGAATTATGTTGTCATTATGTGTACAACATCCTTGTACATATAATATGTTCAATATTTGATTGCCCAATTAAATTAATTCTTTAATTAATTTAATTCATGTGACAACTAAAAACAATACCAATTATATTTTATTCCGTTCATTTAAACCATAGGGTGTGACCACAGTAGGTTCTTGCAACGTTAGCGGTAATAATAGAACGATTCTAATGTCACAAACAATGAGTGGCATCTAGCAATGCGTCATTGCTACCTAAGTTACAAGAAGTCATGATTCCATATAACTTTTGTGATTAACCTTTCATACATTAATCCTTAAGTCCTTTATCTCTAGAATGGACACAAGTCATGGAATAGTCACACTTGTATAGTCCATCCCATGTTTCTTGATATCTTGAGTAGACTATGATATACAAATTAGTATGACATCTCATGTCAACTTATTTGAGCATGGCCATGCATTTCTAGTCTCACTCAATCAAGTGGCCTAAGATATTACTCCTATTATGTAGGAGGGACTTATCCTATATTGATCAACCATATCCCTGTACATAGATTGTGGTATATCCAACATCGGTCTTTATAGAACAACCAATTATGGTGTACGTTTTGATCTGTATCAAAATATACAACTCACGATGTTGAGATAATAATTATCTCAAGTCTGAGGATCATATACATATTAATCACTATGAGTAATGTTGTGACAATTACATAATAATCCAATAAACATACTCATAACGGGTCAATCCAATATGTTGTTCTCTAACACACATATTCATGCATTGATTTTGACAATCCACATCAATGACAACTCTTTATCATCAATCAACTACATGTTAGTCTTAATGCATTATTGTTGTCCTAGTCAACAATAATACTCGACTAAGGATCTTTTAAGAATAATCATATTATTCTTAGGACATTATTATAAAATAGTTTATTTATACACACGTAAAGAAAAAGCGAAATAATAATGACAACGCTTTATATTAATAAACATGGTAAATTAAGTATGTTATTACAACCATCTCATGATTGGTCTTTGGGCATACTCTTACAGTTAGTACCAGGTGTGTAGCCCTACACTAATTCCTAATAGATTAATGGTATTAATATTATGTATGTGATAATGGAAATAGGAAAAACGTGGCTAAGGTACCATTCAATGGTACGTTGAATTGGTGAACGCGTTACCCTTAATGTTCTGTTAATAATGTTATGAACATTGAATATGAGACATATGTGAATTCGTTATGAATATGGGATAAGGTATATTGCATGATTTCTGCATGTTTTGTATGACGCATGGGCATGTGGGTGATAATGAAAAGGGGAAGTGTTCGGTGGTTTTACCATATTATCTCGGTGACTCATGTCACATAATCGAATCGGTGACTAATGTCACATATTATTATCTGGTGACTCTGTCACATTATCTGGTGGCTATGCCACGATTATAAGGGTGATGTGCAGTTGACTGCAGCGACTGCCTTCGATGGTGTGTAGCGGATGGAGGGTCGATTTAGTAATCCCCAAGGTGTGATTGGCAGGTACGGGTGATGTGTAGGGGATGGTTATTTAGGTGGGTTTGGGATTGCATCATTGCCTATATCTGTTATACATGGTTTGATATGCCTAAATCGTTTGGGAGTTTGTGTTGGTTGTTGCACACCGAGTTCGTTGACTCACCCTCGTGGGCTAACATTTTGCGGTGACACTCAAGAATTGGGTGGTCGGCAGGACTTAGTAGTGGCCATGCTCAGCACAGCATTTATTTTATTTTGGGTTTTCATACTAAGTTTTGGATTTATTTCGGGTTTTACTATTATTGTAATAAGGCCATTACTGTTAAACTGTTTTATGCATGCGTTTTAATTTATATTAAGATACGATTAATATTAAACCAAAGGTTAAACAACTTTTCTTTAAAATAATTTCAAATGTGTTGCCACCTAAACACCAACGATTTTCAATTTAATGTTAAACTCTAAAAACTCGGCATTTCTTTTAACTTATAGTTTTACTGTATGAAAATAACGTTTAATAAAATATGGACTTCAAAAATGACACTGTTTTCAATTTAATCACAACACAAATCGATTTTTCTTCAAAACTACCCAAATTTTCTGAATTAACAAACAAGCTTTTGAAATGTTTTACTTAAGGAGCATGCCAGATCCGATCGAGGCTCATGGGTCGGGTTTGGGGTGTTTTAATTTGGTATCAGAGCCCAGTTTTAAACTCTCGGCCTTGGGTTTAAAGCCCACAACGTTTTCAAAATTGAGCCCAAATAAGTTTTTGTGAAAATTTTTGGAATTGAGCAGGTTTTCTAGCATGTCACCTAAGTCTCAGACCCGAAGTCCACCAGGTAAGTATCTCTAATTATTGTATGATTTGTATTATTGTATGATTTATATGTGGGTATTACGATATTGTAGATTAGTACATTAAGAGTAAATGAACCCTAGGATTAGCTTACTCCAATACAGAATTACATAAAAATTTAAAGCCTAATCAAACAAACCTGTGAGTAAGTCGCTGAGTTAAGGGTGTGGTAACCATTGTGCGCATGTCTAGGATTGGATTCAGGGAGAGCTTGGTATTTAAGCAATCCTAGTGACTCACCTCCTCTTCGCTCGAATCCTACCTGGTGCGTAGTGACGGTTCACCCTAACCAAGAGGACTTATTCACGGGCTAAATTCAATAATTAAAACTCGAAAGGGACCAGCTACACTGTTTTATAAAAATCTTAGTTTTTAAAATCACCGAATCACCCTTTTTATTTGTAAAAACAATTTTAGATTTTTAAAAAAGAAAATTTTTCGAAATATTCCTGGTTTACAAAATTACCCAAGTACCCCTGTTTTATAAAATTACTAAAATACCCTTGGTTTATGAAATTACCACACTACCCTCAACTTTTACTAAGATATTTTTACTTTACCCAAAATACCAAAAACCCCTATTTTGCGAAATATCAAGATACCCTGATTTGGAAAATTACCAAAATACCCCTATAGGACAAATTATGAAAATAACCCTGGGATTGGAACGGACGAAAATGTTCGAGTGATGAATGTGTGTAGTAGATACTATAGAATGAATGTGCTTCTCTGAATTAGGGTAGAAGAGTTGAAACGAAAACCCTGAAATGATCGAAAGAACTACTACTAAACTTCTTTACATAAAACTTATTCGTGGGTAATCAGTGGAACAAAGACTAGTGCATAAAACTTTTATAAACCAGATTAGATCGCGAACGTAGACATGAGTTCTAGGGGACGTGGCCGTAATGTGCGAGGGCGTGGTAAAGGCAGAATGACCGTATCAGAACCCGTTAGGTCCGGTCAAGGGTCTGAGAATGAGGTACCACCACCACCACCACCAGCTGCTGATGTTGAGCATCAGGATCAGACAGGGGATGATGCAGTATCTCAGGCGATGCTGTGGGTTCTTGAGAGGGTGGCTGGAGTAGGTGGAGGTATGGGAGCTCGAAAATTTGTACCCGAGCGACTTCGAGCCAATGGAGCTGAGGTATTCCGTAGTGTATCCGGTGTGGCGCCCAATATGGTTGAGTATTGGTTGGAGGCGACGGAGCAAATTATGGACGAGTTGGATCTGACTGCTGAGGAGAAACTGAAAGGAGTGCTGTCGCTACTTCGCGACGAGTCATACCAATTGTGGCTCACAGTTCGGGATAGTGCTACAGCTGAGGATCTCACTTGGGAGTATTTCAAGGCGGCATATCAGAAGAAGTATGTTGGGACTAGCTATATAGATGCGCAGAGAAAGGCATTTCTGAGGCTGGTTCAGGGGAGTATGTCCGTAGCGGAGTATGAGGCGGAATTCTTAAGGTTGAGCCGGTATGCTCGGGGTATCGTGGTTACGGAGCATGAGCGATGTGTCTGGTTTGAGGACGGATTTGGGGATGACCTGAGGTTGTTGATAGCTCCACAGCAGGAGCGGGAGTTTGCCGTGTTGGTAGAGGAGGCTAAGGTAGCCGAAGGGATTAATGAATCTGTGAGGCAGAATACGGATCGGAATAGGCAAAAGAGAGGTTTTGGACCATCAAGGTCATCCGGAAATGCTCAAAAGAGACATAGAATTGATGGGCTGCGAGGTCAGCAGGTCGTTACAAGAGGACAGTACCGTACTTGTGCTCAGTATGGAAAGATGCACTTAGGAGAGTGTTGGAAGAAGACAGGGGGATGTTTTAAGTGTGGGTCCAAAGATCACATGATTAGGTACTGTCCCATGAAAACAGACGGGAGCCGACCAACAGGTCAGGGTTTTAATCAAGCTGGAAGAGGTGGGCAGCAGCCACCACGGGGTCGTGGTCCGATTGGTAGAGGTAATGGTGCTGGAAGAGGACGGGGAACACCGGGCAGAGGTGTTGGTAATACTGAGGCTAGACAGCCAGGTCTGGTATATGCAGTTCGTCGGAGGGAAGATAGCGATGCACCTGATGTTATAACGGGTACGTTCCAAATTTCTGGGTTACCCTTTATTACTTTGATAGATATAGGGTCAACTCATTCATACGTTGCTAGGGAAGTGTCTAAAACTCTGCATGTGAACTCTGAGACTGTACCTAGGAAGATAACTGTACTTAGTCCTTTAGGGCAGACTGTAGTGGTAGATAAGCTCTTTAAGGAAGTGCCTTTAGAAGTTCAAAGCGACCTTGATTTCGGTGACTTAATGGAACTGCCATTCGGGGAATTTGATCTAATCTTAGGCATGGACTAGTTAGTGAAGTACCGTGCGAATGTGGATTATGCTGCTAAACGCATATCGTTGAGAACTTCTGACGATAAGGAAGTTGTGGTGATGGGCGAAAGACGGAACTATTTGTCGAATGTAGTATCTGCTCTCAAGGTGGAAAAGATGGTAAGGAAAGGATGTCTGGCTATTCTGATGTTGGTCAGTGCCTTGGAGGCTAAGGAAGCAACTATTGAAGGGGTCAGAACTGTAAGGGAATTTGTGGATGAATTTCCGGAGGAGCTTCCAGGGTTACCTCCGGATCGTGAGGTGGAATTTGGGGTTGACTTGTTGCCTGGAATGGTGCCAGTATCTATCGCTCCGTATAAAATGGCACCAAAGGAGTTGGCTGAGCTCAAGGCTCAGATCCAGGAGTTGTTTAATCGGGGGTTTATTCGGCCCAGTGTGTCTCTGTGGGGAGCACCGGTCTTGTTTGTGAAGAAGGAGGACGGGACTATGCGTATGTGCATAGATTATCATCAGTTGAATAAGCTGACCATCAAGAACAAGTACCCTTTGCCAAGGATAGCCGACTTGTTTGATCAGCTTAAGGGGGCAGCGGTATTCTCAAAGATAGATCTAAGATCGGGATATCATCAGCTTAAGATGAAGGAAGCAGATATCCATAAGATAGCTTTCTGGACAAGATACGGGCATTATGAGTTCTTAGTAATGTCGTTCGGATTGACGAACGCCCCAACTGCGTTCATAGATATGATAAATCGGGTTTTTCAACCTTACTTGGATCGATTCATCGTTGTGTTCGTAGACGACATCCTAGTGTATTCCAAGTCTGAGGAAGAACATGATAAGCATCTCTGGGTAGTATTGCAGGTGTTAAGGGAAAAGAAGCTATATGCCAAGTTCAGCAAGTGTGAATTTTGGTTGAAGGAGGTTGCGTTCTTAGGGCATGTGGTATCTGCAGAAGGGATAAGGGTGGATCCTCGGAAGATTGAGGCAGTGTTAGATTGGAAACCACCTAAGTCTGTAGCTGAGGTTCGCAGTTTCTTGGGATTGGCAGGCTACTATAGAAGGTTCGTGGAAGGGTTCTCATCAATAGCTGCACCTTTGACGAAGTTGTTGAAAAAGGAAGTGCCTTTCGTATGGACAGTTAAGCAACAGGAGAGCTTTGAGAAGCTTAAGGGGGCTTTGACTGAAGCTCCGGTTTTGATTCAACCTGAGGCAGAGAAAGATTTTGTGGTGTACTATGATGTTTCTCACACAGGATTAGGATGTGTTCTAATGCAAGATAGGAAGGTAGTTGCTTATGCGTCTCGGCAATTAAGGCCACATGAGGTTAACTATCCGACACATGACTTAGAATTGGCGGCGGTGGTCTTTGCTCTTAAGGTATAGAGGCATTATTTGTATGGAGAAAAGTCAGTAATCTACACGGACCACAAGAGCCTTAAGTATCTACTGACTCAGAAAGAGCTGAACCTGAGACAGCGAAGGTGGGTGGAGTTATTGAAAGACTATGATTGTTCTATAGAATATCACCCGGGCAAGGCGAATGTAGTGGCAGATGCCTTAAGTTGAAAGGTAGTGTCGGATCTGAGGGCGATGTTTGCACATCTTAGTTTGTATGACGATGGCAGTTTGTTAGCAGAGTTGCAAGTCAGGTCGACATGGTTGAATGAGGTGAAAGAGAGTCAGTTGGCAGATGAGGACTTAAGTGCTAAACTACGGCAAGTGCAAAATGGGGAGTTAGAAGGTTATGGTATTAGCAGTGATGGAGTATTGTGTTTCAAGGGTAAGGTCTGTATGCCGAAAAATGAGGAACTTAAAGAGAGAATTCTTCAGGAATCGCATAGTAGCCCTTATGCTATGCATCCTAGAGGTAGTAAGTTGTATAGAGATCTACGGGAACAGTTTTGGTGGCCTGGTCTTAAGCGAGAAGTTACAGAATTCGTAGGGAAGTGCTTAACGTGTCAGTAAGTCAAGGCTGAACACCAAGCTCCATCAGGATTGCTTCAGCCAATAAAGATTCTGCAGTGGAAGTGGGAGAGAATCACCATGGACTTCGTTAGTGGGCTTCCCCTTACGCCTACTAAGAAGGACTCGATATGGGTGATAGTGGATCGATTGACAAAGTCCACGCATTTCATACCAGTGTGGGTTGATTACTCTTTGTAGAAGTTGGGAAAGTTGTATGTGGCAGAAATTGTAAGGTTGCATGGAGTACCGGTGTCGGTTATTTCGGATAGGGATCCAAGGTTTACGTCTCGGTTTTGGAAAGCACTACATCAGGCTCTGGGCACCAGACTAGATTTTAGTACGGCATTTCATCCGCAGTCGGACGGCCAGTCTGAGCGAGTGATTCAAGTGTTAGAGGATATGTTGAGGGGATGTTTGATAGACTTCAGAGGAAGTTGGGAAGAATATTTGCCTTTAGTAGAATTTGCATATAATAATAGCTATCAAGCTAGTATTCGGATGGCACCATATGAAGCGCTGTATGAACGAAATCGCACTCCTACGTGTTGGACAGAATTGGGGGAAAGTCGAGTTTTAGGTCCAGAGATTGTGGCAGAATCTGAAGAGAAGGTTAAGGTAATTCAGGCACGGTTGAAAGAAGCATTTGATAGGCAAAAGTCGTACGCAGATCTTAAGCGGAAGGAAATAGAGTTTGCTGTGGGAGATCAGGTGTTTCTAAAAGTTTTGCCTTGGAAGAAGGTGATGAGATTTGGTCACAAAGGGAAGTTAAGTCCCAGGTTTATAGGACCTTGCTATCGGGTATCGTTTAGGTGGACCGATGGCATACCGATTAGAGTTGCCTCCGGAGTTGAAGCAGATGCACGATGTATTCCATGTTTCTATGTTACGTCGTTACCAATCGGATCCGTCTCATGTAGTACCGGTTGAAGAGGTGGAGCTAAGGCCAGATTTGTCCTACGAGGAGGAGCCGATTCAGATTTTGGAACGAGATGTGAAAGTGTTGCAGAGGAAATCAGTTCCTCTGGTCAAAGTGTTATGGTGTAATCATGGATCGGAGGAAGCTTCTTGGGAGCCGGAAGAAGCAATGCGACAGCAATACCCTCACCTATTTTAGCCAGGTAATTTCAAGGTCGAAATTATTTTACGGAGGGTAGAACTGTAATATCCGAGATTTAGGGCTTGTGCATTTTTGCTTAATTATATGTGGAAGCATGACTATGTGTGGTTTGAACGTATTTTGGGAGTTTCGGGAACTTTGGAGTGTAGGAGTATGCCATAGAAAATATTGTACTTTAAGTCTTGAAGTGGAGCTAAGCATGATAGGCCTTAAGAAAACTTGTAGGGGGATTTGGACACAAGAATTGGCTTGGTAAAGTGGCAAGGAGGCGCCACTTAAAGCCTTAAGAAGTGACGCTACAAGCAGTGCAAAAAGGGCCTAGGTTGGAGCAGCAAAGGGAGCACTTTTGGAGTTGTTTTTGCGTCAGGTTAGAGGGGAGTTGGACAGCACTGAAACACCAAGGAGCTGAGCATTAGATGTGGTCAAATTCTTTTTAAAATTCGGCTAAAGAGAGGAGATAAGTGTTGACTCATTCAAATTATTTTGAATGAGTAAAGAGGAGGAAGAATAGGAGAAAAAGAAGGGATTGGATAGAGAGAAGAGGAGTTGGCCAAATATGGGGCTTTGGAGGATGGCATTTTCGGTGTTGGTGATAGTAGGATAGGTGTGCCGAAAATTGGTTCTCTCTTTCATTTTTCTCATTTGTGCCGAAAACCTCTAGAAGCTCAACTTGTGTTTTCTTTCTTTTTTCTCCAGTTGACTAAAGCCGAAATAGGGAATACTCTTTTCTTTTCTCCCTTTTTCTATTCACTTTCAAAAGCTGAATCTCCTATCTTGTGGCCAAAACCGATTGCATTTCTACCCCTGCCGATTTATTCACTAGACCAAGAGCCTATCATCTTTCTCATCTGAACCGATTTCTCTACTTCAGGCTCTTTGGTATCGATTTCTTGAAGGTTATTGACCATTTGCGTTTGATCATTACTGTTTCGGTAAGAATCTCATCTAGGCTGATTACTTTCTTTATTCATTTTCTAACTGTTGAAATCGAAAATCTAATCCCTCCTATTCTTTTTGACCGAAACCTTGAAGGAGGATTTCGGGATTTTTATGGTTAACGTTTGGGGAGGAGATCATTCGGGATTTGTATATCCTAGGTAAGTGAAGTGTGATTTTAAGCCGAAGGCCATTTGCTTTGGTCCATTAAGAGTTAGAATCGACACTAACATAGGTCATGCAGGGATTTCGACATCTCCAAGGGCAAGTGGTATTTTTGGGATTTAGATCCACAAGGTAAGAGGGCATTAATATTTGGCCAAGGCCATATTAAGTGTTAATGATGGGCTGATTCTAACTATGGTTTTTAGGGAGGAGTACAACCTATTTCGGTAGATTTTCGGGATCCTGTAATCGTGTTAGTACCAGGTGTGTAGCCCTACACTAATTCCTAATAGATTAATGGTATTAATATTATGTATGTGATAATGGAAATATGAAAAACGTGGCTAAGGGTACCATTCAATGGTACAGTGAATTCAAGTATGTTACCCCTTAATGCTCCGTTAATAATGTTATGAACATTGAATATGAGACATATGTGAATTCGTTATGAATATGGGATAAGGTATATTGCATGATTTCTGCATGTTTTGTATTACGCATGGGCATGTGGGTGATAATGAAAAGGAAGAAGTGTTCGGTGGTTTTACCACATTATCCGTGACTCATGTCACATAATCGAATCTGGTGACTAATGTCACATATTATTATCTGGTGACTCTGTCACATTATCTGGTGGCTATGCCACAATTATAACGGAGATGTGCAGTTGACTGCAGCGACTGCCTTCGATGGTGTGTAGCGGATGGAGGGTCGATTTAGTAATCCCCACGGTGTGATTGGCAGGTACGGGTGATATGTAGGGGATGGTTATTTAGGTGGGTTTGGGATTGCATCATTGCCTATATCTGTTATACAAGGTTTGATATGCCTAAATCGTTTGGGAGTTTGTGTTGGTTGTTACACACTAAGTCTGTTGACTCACCCCTCGTGGGCTAACATTTTGCAGGTGACACTCAATAATTGGACCGGGTCGGCAGGGACTTAGTGGTGGCCATGCTCAGCACAGTATTTATTTTATTTTGGGTTTTCATACTAAGTTTTGGATTTATTTCGGGTTTTCCTATTGTTGTAATAAGGCCATTGCTGTTAAACTGTTTTTTGCATGCGTTTTAATTTTTATTAAGATACGATTAATATTAAACCAAAGGTTAAACAACTTTTCTTTAAAATAATTTCAAATGTGTTGCCACCTAAACACCAACGATTTTCAATTTAATGTTAAACTCTAAAAACTCGGCATTTCTTTTAACTTATAGTTTTACTATATGAAAATAACGTTTTAATAAAATATGGACTTCAAAAATGACACTATTTTCAATTTAATCACAACACAAATCGATTTTTCTTCAAAACCACCCAAATTTTCTGAATTAACAAACAAGCTTTTGAAATGTTTTACTTAAGGAGCACGCCAGATCCGGTCGAGGCTCGTGGGCCGGGTTTGGGGTGTTTCATCATGCATCCTAAGTGCCACATATATAGCCGAAGCTATCTCAATCTCATAGCACATATAATGCTCACTCTCGAGCTATCAACGGGTCTGCTCACACAAGTTGACGGTCATGACGTAACTACAAGGTGCTGCTCACACAAGCTGACGAGAATCCACAACACATGCCAGATAACTCAGCCACCGGTAGGACGTACGGACCAGCACCCAAATTACATAACCCCTAATGACATGTCATTCGTATCCTAATATATTCTTAAGGTTCAATCGGGATTTCTCTTTGCCGAATTTTCGTCGAACATTTCCACACGAATTTTCATCAAAAATATCCGTGCAATCATATTTATCAACAATTCATATATAAAGCATTTAAAACACAATTACTATAATGCTTTTTAATATACAAACTTACCTCGAATGCAAAAACGACAGAATGGATCGACTAATCCAAACCCTTGTTTTTCCCCTGATCTAAATCCGAATTTCGCTTTTCTTGATCTCTATATAATCAACTTTAACTAATTCAATCATCATTTTATTCAATTTAGTCCAAAATACATATTAAGGTAACTTTACACTTTTGCCCCTAATATTTCAACATCTTTAAAATTTAGTCCTTATTTCATAAAAATGCAAATTCATGCAATTTGGTCCCTACCCATACTAGCAAAATTTCTATTATTATCATAGCAGCCTATATTTTTCATTTATTTCACAATTTAAGACAAAATTTTTCACTTTTTTCAAATAAATCCTTAATTGACAATTCTGTCAAAAATCACTTTACAAATGTTGTTTATCTAACAACAAACATACATTTTATATCATCAAACATCAAAATACACCTATATTCATCAATGGAAAAACCCTAAACCTTTAACAACTTTGCAATTTAGTCCCTGGGCTAGATAGATTAAGCTGCAACGATCTCAAAAAACATAAAAATCATTAAAACAGGACAAAAATGAACTTACATGCAGGGATGAACCCTAGCCGAAATTTCAAGCTTCAAAAATGGCGTCTTCTTAGTTTATTTTCGGTGGTAGATAGAAACAAAAAAGATGATGACCTTATTTTTAATGATTTTACTTAATTTACTTTATTAAATTACATTATTTACTTTATTAAATTATATTTTTAACCTTTAATTAAAACATTATAATTCACTTAAATGATGTCCATCTTTGTCCACTAACATTAAAAAAGGCCTAATTACAACATAAGTGTAATATCCGGGATTTAGGGCTTGTGCATTTTTGCTTAAATATATGTGGAAGCATGCCTGTGTGTAATTTGAATGTGTTTTATGAATTTTGAGAACTTTAGAATGTAGGTGAATGTATTAGAAATTATCAGATTTTAAGTCTTGAGGTGGGGCTAAGCTTGATAGGCCTTAAGAGAATTTGTAGGGGAAATTAGACACAAGATTGGGCTTGGAAAAGTGGCAAGGAGGCGCCACTTAGGGCCTTAGTAAGTGACGCCACAAGCAGGGAAAAGCGGCCTAGGTTCGAGCAGCAAGGGAAGCAAAAGGGAGTTTTTATTTTTCAGCAAGGATGAGCAGAGGTGGACGGCATGGGGAGACTAAGGGATGAGCTTTAGATGAGGTCAATTTCCTTTTAAAAATTCGGCTAAGCTAGGAAGATAATTATTGATTTATTTAAATTATTTTAAATGGGTAAAGAAGAGAAGTTTTAGGAGAAAAAGAAGGGATTAGATTAGGGGGGAAGAGAGTTGGCTGAATGGTGGGGTCTAGGCATGGTATTTTCGGCAAAAGGGAGGAGTATGAGGCCATTTGCTTTCTTTTCCTTTCAATTGTGCCTCTGCCGAAAATTCTTTTTCTGTTGAAAACCAAAAGTGAATCTTCTCTTTTCTTTTTATTTTTATTTTGCCAAAGCCAAAAACACAAGTAAGCTTAGCCGATTTCTTCATCTTGTTCTCTTCTATATAGCCGATTTGATCATAGCATTAAAAGCCGAAATATTCCTTGTACTAGCCGAATCTGTTTTCATCACCATTGCCGAATTGCTCAACCTTTCTCTTCTTCTTTTCACGATTTTCCAAAAGCCGAAACCAATTGATCAACATCTAGCCTACATAGTCGAATATCTCTGTGGGTTCAAGTAAGGGTGCAGTCGACTTCTGTAGTAAGGGTAAGGATCAACTGTTGTCCTTTTCTTTATTTTCTTTTGGGTTAGCCGAAATCAGGATTCTAATCTCTTTTACTGTTCTGTGGCCGAAACTCTAAAGGAGGGTTTTGGGATTTGGTTATTGTCGACTACAAGGAGGAGATTTTTCAGGATTTTAAGATCCAAGGTAAGCCATGATTGATATTCGGCCAAGGGCCATTTTCATAGATCTTGTACAAAAGGCTGACCCTAACATGTATTACGTAGGATTTCAACATCTCCATAGTCAAGTGACTATTTTCGGGATTGAGATCCACAAGGTAAGGGAGTAGGAACATTCGGCCAAGGCCATATTAAGTGTTAAGTGATTAGCTGATTCTGACATTGGTTTTTAGGGAGGAGTACAATCTGATTCGATAAGACTTTCGGGATTTCAGTGAAAGCGTTAGTACCAGGTGTGTAGCCCTACACTAATTCCTAATAGATCTATGGTGTGAATAATATGTATGTGTTGATGGAAATATGGGAAATATGCCTAAAGGTACCATTCAATGGTACAGAGTATTCAGATACATTAACCCACTACTACTATGTTAATAATGTTATGAATATCGGTTATGACACATATGTGATTTTGTTACGAATGTGAAATAAGGCATATGGCATGATATTTGCATGATTTGTATGACACATGGGGCATATGGGTGATATGGAAAAGGGGAAGTGATCTGGTGGTTTTCACCATAATATCTGGTGACTCATGTCATATAATCTGAATGTGGTGACCTATGTCACGTATTATTATCTGGTGACTTTGTCACATTATCTGGTGGCTATGCCACAATTTATAAGGGCGATGTGCAAGTCGTCTGCAGCGACTGCCTTCGATGGTGTATAGCGGATGGAGGGTCGATTTAGTAATCCCCACGGTGTGATGGCAGGTACGGGTGATATGTAAAGGATGGATATCTAGGCTTGGGTTCGGGATTGCATCATTATTTATATTTGTTATTTATGTATGATTTGATATGCCTAAATCTTTTAGGACTTTGTGTTGGATGTTACACACTGAGTCTGTTTGACTCACCCCATTGTGAGATATCTTTTCAGGTGACACTCAGTAAATGGACCGGGTCGGCAGGAACTTAGTGGTGGCCATGCTCAGCTCAGCATTTATTTTATTTTGAATTTTATATTCAAGTATTTTGGATTTATTTCAGGTTTTGCTTGATGTAATAAGGCCCTTATTATTAACTGTTTTAAACATGCATTTTAATTGGTTTATTATTCGATTATTATTAAATTTAAATTAAATAACCTTTCTAAAAAAATAAATTTTAAACGTTTTGACACCTAAACACAAATGATTTTCGATTTAAAGGGTAACTCTAAAGCAACTCGGCATTTCTCTTAACTTATAGTTTTGGAAACATAAAATTAAAATTTTACCAAAATCTAGACTTCAAGAACAACGTCATTTCCAACTTGAGCACAACTCAAACCAATTTTTTTAAAACCACCCAAATTTTCCAAAGTGATAAACAAGACTTTGAAACATTTTACTCAAGGAACATACCAGATCCGGTCTGGGCTCATGGGCCGGGTTTGGGGTGTTTCAGTTTGGTATCAGAGCCCAGTTTTAAACTCTCGGCCTTGGGTTTAAAGCCCATAACGTTTTCAAAATTAAGCCCAAATAAGTTTTGTGAAAATTTTGTGAATTGAGCAGGTTTTCTGGTATGGCACCTAAGTCTCCGACCCGAAGTCCACCAGGTAAGTACCCCTAACTGTTGTGTGATTTATTGTATGTGGGTATAACGGGAACGTAGATTAGTATATTAAGTTATTGAACCTTAGGATTAGTTTACTTCAACACAGAATTACATAAAATTTAAAGCCTAATTAAACAAAGCTGTGAGTAAGTCGCCGAGTTAGGGTGTGGCAACCATTGTGCGCATGTCTAGGATTGGATTCAGGGAGAGCCTGGTATTTAAGCAGTCCTAGTGACTCACCTCCTCTTCGCTTGAATCCTGCCTAGTGCATAGTGACAGTTCACCCTAACCAAGAGGACTCATTCACAAGCTAAACTCAATAATTAAAACCTGAAAGGGACTAGCCATATTTTTATAAAAACCTTAGTTTTAAAATCACCAAATTACCCCTTTGATTTGTAAAAAATTTTTATTAAAATTTTTTCGAAATATTCTCGATTTACAAAATTACCCAAATACCCCTGGCTAGTAAAATTACTAAAATACCCTTAGTTTATAAAATGACCACACTACCCTTAACTTTTACTAAGATTTTCTTACTTTACAAAAATACCAAAAACCCCTATTTTGCAAAATATTGAGATACCCGGATTTTGAAAATTACCAAAATACCCCCTATAGGACGAATTACGAAAATACCCCTAGGATTGGAATGGACGAAAATATTCGAGTAGTGAATGTGTGTAGTAGATACTATCAAATGAATGTGTTTCTCTGAATTAGGGTAGAAAACTTGAAACGAAAACTTTGAAATGATCGAAAGAACTACTACTAAACTTCTTTTCATAAAATTGTTCGCGGATAATCGGTGGAACAATGACTAATGCATAAAACTTTTTAAATCAGATTAAATCGCGATCGTAGATATGAGCCCTAGGGGACGTGGTCGTAATGTGCGAGGATGTGGTAGAGGCAGAATGACCGTATCGGAACCCGTTAGGTCTGGTCAAGGGTCCGAAAATGAGGTACCACCACCCCGCACCACAGTTTCTTGGAGTTGAGCGGCGAGGATTAGACGAGGATGATGCGATGTGCGCAAGCGATCTGCGCGGGTTCTTGAGATGGTGGCTGGAGCAGGTAGAGTTATGGGAGCTCAAAAATCTGTACCCGAGCGACTCCGAGCCAATGGAGCTGAGGTGTTCCGTGGTGTATCTGGTGTGGCACCCAGTACGGCTGAGTATTGGTTGGAGGCGACCGAGCGAATTATGGATGAGCTGGATCTGACTACTGAGGAGAAACTGAAAGGAATGGTGTCGCTTCTCAGCGATGAGTCATATCAATGGTGGCTCACAGTTCGGAATGGTGCCACAGCTGAGGATCTCACTTGGGAGTATGTTAAGGCGACATATCAGAAGAAGTATATTGGGACTAGCTATATTGATTCGCAGAGGAAGGCATTTCTGGGGCTGGTTCAATGGAACAAGTCCGTAGCGGAGTACGAGGTGGAATTCTTAAGGTTGAGCCGGTATGCTCTAGGAATCGTGGCTACGGAGCATGAACGATGTGTCCGGTTTGAGGACGGACTGAGGGATGACCTGAGGTTGTTGATAGCTCCACAGCAGGAGCGGGAGTTTGCTGTGTTGGTAGAAAAAGCCAAGGTAGCCGAAGGGATTAAGGACTCTGTAAGGCAGAATACAGATCGGAATAGGAAAAAGAGGTTTTGGATCATCGAGGTCATCTCGGGAATGTTCAAAAGAGGCCTAGAGTTGATGGGCCGCAAGGTCGCCAGAGTTGCTACTGGGAGGGCAATATCGTACCTGTGCTCAGTATGGGAAGATGCACTTAGGAGAGTGTTGGAAGAAGGCAGGGGATGCTTTAAGTGCGGGTCCAAGGAACACATGATTAAGGGCGCGCCTATGAAAATCGACGGAGCCGACCAACAGTCGGGGTTTTGTCCAGCCGAAGAGGTGGGATGCGACCACCGCAGGGTCGTGGTCCGATTGGTAGCGGTAATGGTTCTAGGAGAGGACGTGGAACACCGGGCAGAGGTGTTGGTAATACAGAGGCAAGACAGCCAGGTCTGGTGTATGCAGTTCGTCGGAGGGAGGATGGAGACGCACCGGACGTCATAACCGGTATGTTCCTTATAGCTGGCAAGCCTTATTTTACTTTAATTGATGTTGGCTCGACCCATTCTTATGTTGCATGTAGAGTAGTTGAAACACTAGGCATAGCTTCTGAACTGTCTAATAGGGAGATGACTGTAGTAAGCCCGTTAGGTCAAACTGTGGTAGTGAACAAGATATTTCGGAAAGTACCTCTAGAGATTCAGGGAGTGATTTTCCCTGCTGACTTGATGGAACTACCTTTCGGAGAATTTGATCTCATACTTGGCATGGATTGGCTAGTGGAACATCGGGCTATATTGGATTGTGCAGCTAAGCGAATGGAGTTAAGGACCCCGGAGGATGAGGAGATAATTATGATAGGAGAAAGAAGAAACAACTTGTCTAACATAGTCTCCGCACTAAAGGCTGAAAAGATGGTGCGAAAAAGGTGCAAGGCATTTCTGACTTTCGTCAGTGTGTTGGATGTAAAAGAAGAGGGAGTTAGCGGAGTTAGAACAGTAAAGGAATTTGTAGATGTCTTTCCGGAGGAGTTACTTGGAATACCCCCGGACAGGGAGGTGGAGTTCAAAATTGACTTACTGCCAGGTACAGCTCCTGTGCCAATCGCTCCATACAGAATGGTACCAAAAGAATTGGTTGAGCTCAAGGCTCAGATTCAGGAGTTGCTTGACCGTGGGTTTATTCGACCCAGTGTGTCTCCATGGGGAGCACCGGGCTTGTTTGTGAAGAAAAAAGACGGAACTATGCGTATGTGCATAGATTATCGTCAGTTGAATAAGCTGACCATCAAGAACAAGTACCATTTGCCAAGGATAGACGACTTGTTCGATCGGCCTTAAAGGGACGCAGATGTTTTCAAAGATAGACTTACGGTCTGGATATCATCAACTTAAGGTGAAGGAAGCAGATATCCATAAGACAGCTTTCCGGACAAGATACGGGCATTATGAGCTTTTAGTAATGCCGTTCGGGTTGACAAACGCCCCAGCCGCGTTCATGGATATGATGAATCGGGTTTTTCAACCTTACTTGGATCGGTTCGTCGTTGTGTTCATCGACGACATCCTAGTGTATAACTTGAGATTGAGATATAAAATTGAGTCACTTTAGTAATTTAATCGATTTAAGTCCCTCCAATTTTTTTTAAAACCACCCAAATTTTCCAAAGTGATAAACAAGACTTTGAAACATTTTACTCAAGGAACATACCAGATCCGGTCTGGACTCGTGGGCCGGGTTTGGGGTGTTTCAATAAGGGTCTCTTTTTTAAATTTCCATAGCTATTAGAGCCTTTTATCTAATAGAACACAAGTTTTACATTAAGCGATTTAGTCCTTTTTATCAAATTAAGCACTCAAACGATGAAATTTCTTAACGAAATTTTCACACAATTATATGATCATGCTGTAGACATTAAACTAATATTAAAATAATTATTTCGACCTCAAATTTATGGTCCCAAAACTACTATTCCGATTTAACTAAAAACGAGCTGTTAAATTCAGTCCCTGTACTTGAGTTGTAATGACATTTCTAGTTTTAGTTTGATGTATTTCAGTTTCTTTCACTTTAAATATTTAAAGTTTGTTCTTTTTATGTTTATTACTTTAGATTTTCTTATTGAATGCTTTTTGTTTCATGTTATTTAAGTTTTTTTGCATAAAAATCTCAACTTTTATATTTTTCTTAAGCTTTACTTTATTGGATTCTTTGCTTTTCATTTCCATGGTTGTTAGTTTTATTTTCAACATGAGTAGCTAAACCTTTAAAGGGGTTGGTTGATGGAGATGTGGTGAGCAGATTTTTGAATGAAGGACCAAATTGTAATAAATTGGATTAATTTGAATGAACCTAAAAACTTAGGATTGACGCCCTTAACGAAACATCTAGACAAGTGAGATCTAGAGGTACTTTTGTTGTACTCCAATTCATTAGTCCCGGATTACCCGATGAGATCGAGAGATAAATTGGATTAATTTGTCTAATTTGGTAAAATTGAGATTGAGATATAAAATTGAGTCACTTTAGTAATTTAATCGATTTAAGTCCCTCATTCAAAAATCGGTGAACCACATTGAAGTCAATCGACCATCGTTGCTCATATATTGGTTAATTTCGTAATCTTTTAGTTTTTACAATTTGGTCCCTAAAGTAGCGTCTTTAGTTTCCCTGTAACATTTTCTTATTATGATTTTTCATACTATAAAATCGTACTAGTAGCCACTTAGACTCTAGAGTGTGCACTATTTATTACTCAATTTCCATCTCCTTTGGGTTCGACCTCTTGGATTACTCCGGTGTTCCATCAGATACTATAAATATTACAATTGATATGTGCTCATGTAACTAAAATCGCTCTTCAAAAGAATTAGTTTGCCAAAATTGTTTGTTTTAACGTGCACGTATGCGAGCGGTCATTTACAAATGAGGGGGAAGGCCTTTGTTTATAGTTAAGCTCCCTCAAATCCAACAGTACAAATTAAATTACATCAATGATTGAGGTTAGTGTCTATCTACAAGATGAGTGTCCATGTGTTCCACAATTTGAGTCGATTCAAGTGGGTCAAATGAGCCCCATTCAATCAGTTAACCTCTATAGGGTGCTCTGTGTGCATTCATCATGGGCTTTGATCTGCAACTCGTTATACAAGTATATGATCAACGCAATTCCAAACGACATATCACTTTCTCATTACTATCCAAACTCTTATTTAATCTCTATAATAATTTTAAATAATAGAAATTCCAAATTAAAATTGAAAATAGGTGAAGGAGAAAGAGATTTTTCCTAGAACGATGTCAACATGAACCTTGATGTAAGACAAACGTTAAATAATTTGTTTGAATTATTTGATAAATATAACATAATGAAAGAAAGGCACGATGATTCATTATCTACTGTAAACCATGATTCAAAAAGAATGATTGAAGATTTTTATCTCAAGGACAAGGTTGAAGATGACCATAATTTGAATTTAGAAACAATCCCTACCAAAGGTATGCACTTCACAATCATTGATTCAAAGTTCAAAGCATTTAATATGATGAATAGATTATTGTATAAAAAAGGTGGTGAAGTACTCAAATATGCTCTTTTAACTTGTGGTAAAGTTGACAAATCTGATGAGAATAACAGTAGCAAGAAAAGTAGTTTTCTTGCAATGGTCAAATTTGGATTTGATAATGATTGGAAGTGGTGTGTAACTAATGAAATCATATATCATCCTCTTAAATTGTTTCTTGACATGTTTAAATCTATTCCTTCACATAAACATGTGTCGTATCGATTAAAGAGAATCCTTGAGGTAAATGATATAATTAACTTTTGAATTTCCAACAACACTATTAAATGCTCGAAGTTTAACTAGGTGGGCCAAATAAAATGAAATGCTACCACATGATTCTAGGAATTATCTTGATAGCAAGGAAGTTGATTATACAAAAGGAGGATATTGAGTCATTATGCAAGTTTTTTTAACAAAATAAAAGACCTTGATGGTGATGGAAGATTGGAAAAAATTATTTGTATTCATCCTCAAAGCAGAGCAACTTACAAAGACTTTCGTGATGTTATTATTCAAACAAAACTTATCTTGTGAATTGGTACAATATGTCATTTGCTTTATTTGTGAGAGTTAATCGCTCCTTGTCAACTTAGCTTAATTAGGTCTGAGCATGGTATTAACACACTTTATACTAACTCAATCTCAATGCAACCCAAAACATGGGCTTAAATTTTGTCCAAGCCTATCCATATTTGTAAATGGTCAGCTCACGCTCATTTTAGGTCCACTCATATTATTTTTTTTAATTTTTATAAGATGTTTAAATTGAATTTCCCAAATTAACTCAAGAAATTAATTTAGAAAATTACTCTTACATGTCGTTAGATCAAAACCTTTATAAAACAAAGTTAGCAGATTAAATATTTGAAAAGAGAGAATTTCCCAAAGAATTGCTTTATTTTCCCCATCAATTACAAAAATTTTTTATTAATTAAATTTTCTTTGGAACCAAAAAAAAATTTTCGTTTCCGACATCATTTTCGAAAAAAAAAAACTCTAAATTAACTGTTAGTTTAGTCTAAACTCTTAAGTTATATTTGATAAATTAAAAAATTAAGAGTTTAAAAAGTGAATTTAGACGGAAAAAAAGTAATGGAAAATTAAAATTTGAATTAAGTTATAAAATTTGTTCAGCATATTACTTAAATATTAAGTATAATTAGATTGTTTGATGAAAGACACTATAACTTTATATGAGATGAAATAAAATAAAAATAATTAAATTTATTTTCTATTAAATGATAAGTAAATTTTTATCTCCTTATATTTTTTACATTTTTTAAAACAATTTTATATTGAAATATCAAAGTGCTAAAAAATTAAATTATTAAAAATATTAATTTTTAATTAAATTGATTTTTTCTAAAACACTTTACGGATATTTAATAAATTTTATAATTTTGACCAAATAATTTAAATATTTTAATGAAATTTTAATTTCTATCATTAAAAATAAATATAATAAAAACGATTAAATATATTTAGATTTATGTGTTAATAGATAACGTATACTTAAAAACATAATTTTTGTATTTATTAAATATAAAATGTAGGTGATCGGTAGAAGCTTTTGGGAATAGTCCATGATGAGATGACTGTTGGTACGTGGATATGGTTTTACATTTCTATCAATTTCCCTAGGATAATGTGCCAGTTAATTTCCAAGCCTTACCCTTGCATCAAGGAATAAACTTAGCTGAACAATTAAGCTTTCCAGTCAGTACAACAGCAAATACAACCCTCGGTTGATGATGATTGCTGGAAATGGAAAAATATATTATTTTCCTTTATCATTCACAACCATATCTACATTTTTATGCAAAATACGAAGAGATTACATAACGGAGATAAAAGATTTAAAAAAAAAAAAAGAAGAAAAAGAAACACTTGAAACATTCTTTTTTACTGAATTTGAACATCCATAACCTTGCGCTCCACTTTAGACTTGGGAATGGAGATGAAGAGAACTCCATTCTTCAGCTCAGCCTTGATCTTATCTTTCTCACAGTTGTCGGGTAACTGGAGACGAGTATCATAGGAACTGTAGCTTCTATTTGTCCAGGAATCATCTTCCCCCTCTTCTTCCGTTTTGTGCTCTCCTTTAATAACCACAATATCGTCCTCTACCGAAACCTTCACATCCTCTTTCGCCAGTCCTGGCATGTCGAATCGCATTTTGATCTCTTGTTCATCGTCTTTGATATCCCACGTTGCACGCACCTGTCCTCCTGCTCGGCTCCTGCTGCCCGGCCATATCATGGCATCCTCGAATATTCGGTCCATTGTGTCCAGCATTTGACGCATTGATCTCATCGGAGACAAGGGGTCCAACAAACCTGTCATCAATGAATCACGTTAAGATAGTGTGAAAATGGATGATGAACGGTACGTACCCAAAATGCAAATACTTACCAAAAGGAGAGACATCGACAGCCAACCTTCTAGGCCACTTCTCAACAGCTGTGCCTCGGTTGTCTTTGTTGACATGCACGTCCACTGACGTATCTTTGTTATTATCCCCAGCAGCCTGTGCCCTTACAAGAGAGAGTCGGCTGATGCAGGGATTCTTGGATGGAAAAGATACAGAGAATGGCGTTACAGCTTTAATGGAACATGAAGGCTTAGCTCTGTTTGATACCAATGGAGATGATGAGCAACACAAAGTTGAAGCCGCCATTTTTATTTTAAACGCAGAAGACGTTAAGAATTGAGAACTTTGTGTATATGTGTTTGCCGATGAGTGTTGGTTTGAGGTGGTGAAGGGTGGGAGAATATATGTATATATAGGTGAAAGGAGACCGAGAAGGGAAGATTGTAGAGGGATCTTGAAAGTTGGGGAGAGGATAATGAAGGTTCTGGACCCAAACACTTGGACCTATCCTTATTTGCAAACCCTATTCGGCCTTTTCTAGTCCTTCGGGAAGCATCCACGATTTGCTTCTTATTGGCCAAATCAATGATATCTTTTACATTGACGCTGTTCCTTTTTCCACTACATCGAGTATTTTTTATATAATATATTCAACGATCCAAATTTTTTTAAAAAAAATGTTAATTTTAATTGCATAATCTATGGGACAGTTGAAAAATTAAATTTATAAAAATGCGTAAAAATATTTTAATTTTATTATAAGGTTAAGAATAAGAGTATTTATCTCCTTCAAAATTTTATGACATTTATGTTGTGGTTCAAGTGGTTTAAAATGAACAAGTGCTTTAATCGGGAGATTTAAGATTATTTAGGTGGGGTTGTACAAAAATTATAGGTTTAACTTATAAATAGGTATTTAAGTTATATATTTTTATTAATGTTTAAATTAATTTTTTTTGTAATAATTGGTATTTAATTTATTTTGTTTAAATTAATACCTTTTAGCCCAACAACTAATCAAGTGGTTAAGCCTATTCTAAGAAAATGGCTTAACATATAAATTGACATCTAAATTATGTCTTTTCTTTTCTTTTTCTATTTTGGTACCTAAACATTTTAAGGTAAAATATGATGACAAAATTTGACAAATATGTTGGTTTTAAAGAAAATTTAGAGATTTAAGCAAAATTTTTTTCAAAAATAAGAGAAATAAATTATTTTTAGAGAGAAGTTTGCCATTTAAAAAAAAAATTATTGTAAACTGTTAGATTCCCAATGATTAGAAAATAACGACAGTTGATTTTCTAACTATTGGGACCAATGGTAACTTTTTTTTCTCCAATGGTAATTTTTTTCTATATAAACCTTGCCTATTTTCAAAAAAAAAATTATTTAATTCTATTCTATCAATTCTCTCAACTATTTTATTTTCAAATTTTTCATTCAATTTCTCTCAAATTTTTCTTCTCTCAATTTTCTATTTTTTAATTTCTTTGACTTTATTTTATTTTCATAATTTTAATTTTTTAAAAATGTCAAGCCTCCAATTCATTTGGATCAAAAACACATTTTCGATGTTCAATTACAAATGGTAAGAAAATATTATTACATTTTTTATTTTAATGAATATAATTATTAAGTTGTTAATATTATTTTTTTAATTTTTTTATGTTTATATAATCAGAACGAAGATCGGATTATCGAGACATATATACACAATTTAAGTACGTCGGCACCGATGTTATTGAACACCTGGAAAAGATAAGATTCTTGCATGTGTCCCATATGCTCGACGGGACTAAACTGAAGCCTGCACTTATCAGTACTTTGCTGGAAAGATGGGAATCTAAAACACACACATTCCATCTTCCATGCAATGAGTGTATGATTGCACTCGATGATGTGGCATTACAACATGATTTACTAGTTGATGGGTCAGTCGTTATGGGGGTAATGCGCGTTAGCGATTGGAGCGCAATTTGCCACCAACTATTAGGCAAAATGTCGGACAAGTTTAGTGGTAGCCAGATAGAAGTGAAATGGTTAGAAGATAATTTTTCACATCTCGACAACTCTCTTAGTGCGGTTGAAAGACAACAATTCACTCGAGCATTCATTCTGAGGTTGATCGGTGGTCTTCTAATGCCAAATAAATCTCTAAACCTGGTACATTTAAGGTGACTCCTACAACTAATCGACTTAAAAGAAGTCAGGCGACTTAGTTGGAGATCAATTATCTTGGCTACATTGTACTGAGATATCTGTCGGGGAATTGAAGCACAAAAAATTGAAATCGGTGGTTGTATACTCCTTCAGTCATAAGTATGGTATCACATACCATTTTTACATCCCCGAGTAACCTTCCCTTATCAGTTCTCACTCGTAATAATGTAAGATTCATTTAATAATATAATTGTCACATTATTTTTTCATTATTATATATTTGAAATAACATTTTTTGAATTGGTGGAACAATGACGCGACTCGTGTGGGTATATCAAACAAGCTCAAAGATATTCAGTTATTATTAAATCAATGGTCAGAAATAGGGGTTACTTTTTGAATTATTCAATTATATAATAATTGCGTAAGGGTTTGAAATTTAATATTAAGTCCATGATAAAATTTAGTTTTGTATTGTAGTTTGAATGAATGTCATACTTTGATCCGATACTTCAAGAATGTATCTCAACCCAATTTTTAACGAATTGAAATATTTGGCATGTTAAAGTGCAATTGATAGTTTTTCCAATGGTTAAGAAGCATGAATCTGATCAAGTGATGCGACAGTTTGAATTTGTGCAAAATATTTTGCCCTCACCCTAGGAGCTCGATGAACTTCACAAGATTGACTTTCGGGGGGGAAATGATGAAGATTGGCCTAAATTCCATGCCAAATATATCTACATCTTGGAACATAGATATGATTTCATACCTATGTGCGAACCAATTGTCTGTTTGGATTTGGTGACATCTTTAGATTACATGACATGGTTTAGACTTCACGGAAAGCCTTATCTGTTGCCAAAGAAGGAAAGGAGTAGACAAATTCGTCATAGAAGGCCAACACGACCCTCTGTGGGGCTGCTATTGGGAGTACATGTGTCGAGTTCATCATCATCAATTCCAATACCAAATTCTATACCGATGGGTGCACCACATCCTGGTCAGTATGGTTCATATTTTTCTAGTACTTTTACTAATCCCATGTTTTTTCACACAAGCACCACATTATGCACCATCATACCGTGCATAAACACCTTCTCTAGGAATATTTTTTTGACAACCTATATTCGTAGGAGTATATTACACGCTACTACCGTCAACAACACCAATATATCTACCATCGCCTACAATTCTAAAATTTTATGCACAACTGGGTTATTCGACACCATATACTTTTCACCGATAGTGTTGCAAACACCCCCAAAATCATTATTTTTCAAAGGTGGGTCATCTTCGCAACCATTTATTAATACAATCGATGATATAGAATGGAAACCTAAGTTGCAAATGCAATCTAGCATGGAAAAACAAGATGAAAATGAGGACAATATTGGAGATAAAGATCAAAATGGAGGTGGAAGTGGAGGTGGAGATGGAGATGGAGATGGAGATGGAGGTGAAGATGAAGATGAAGATGAAGATGAAGATGAAGATGAAAACGATGAGCCGGAACCCCAACCATGATGAAATTCTCATAACTAAAACCCACCAGGTTGTGGTACACATTTAGGCCGATGATGGGGATGATTTTTTTATTTAATTTTTTTTTTCATGTACATAATTATTTATTTTGCTAACTTTTAATTTGTATTTTATTGAATTTTTACATCCATAAGCTACTTATTCATATTTTCTTAAAAATTTGTTTGTTTTTTTTTTGTATGTTTATAAAACAAATGAACAAATTGTATTGTACATTGTATTAAATTTTTACATCAATAATATACTTATTCACAATTTACCAGAAAAAAATGAAAAAAAATAGTATTGTATTCTATTGTGTTTTTATATTAATAATCTACTTATTTACAATTTACCCTAAAAAATGACAAAAAATGTTTATATTGTATTTTTATATCAATAATCTACTTATTTACATATTAAACACAAAATTAATATATTGTTTGTTTTTTGTATGTTTATCAAAAAGATAAATAATTCTATTAATTCTGTCCTCGCCTCAATGTTGCCCCCAAATGTGGATATGTTGTCTTACTAAGCCTTGGGTTCCTATAATAAATCTCGGTTGGTCTATCTTCTCCCAAATATTCATATTCTTGAGTATTCTACTAGATTTCGGTCGACCTTTTGGCTTTCGACTTAACGTAATATCCGATAGCAACTTTGTGACATCCTAAACCTGATCGGGACGGACCGGCTCGAATTCGAAGCATTACATTAGTCACCGAAGTAACTCTCTAGCTAACGACCATCCGACGCACACCCCAACCTTATAACACCTCATTTATGACTAATTAACTATCATTTATTAATGCAGAAGCAATTTGTGAACCATTTTAAAACTTTTTCTAATTATTTAAACCTAATGGTATTTTGGTCATTTTACTACCTAAGGTTAAACTATCTTGATTTTATTTCTAAATAGTTACCAACCTTCTTTTAGTCAAATTATGCAAGCCCTAAAATATTTAGCTTAAATCGAATTCATTTACTGTGTCTAATTCAAGTTTTATTATTAGGGGCTAAATCGTAACTTTTATAAACTTTTAGTACACTTTCCAAATTAAAAAAAATTTAAGAGTGTTACTACCAAGTATTGACATTTACAAGTCTAATCCTAAAATAATACCAAGTTTCCTATCATTAAAGGCTTCAATTAATGTAATCAAGTTTTATGACTATATTATAAATTAAACAAATTAGAATACTAGATTACAAAAACCAAAAATCAAACCCCCAAAACCCCACACGCCCGTGTGCAAACCATTGCACCTATTTTGTCAAAAATTTGTTCTAATTACCCAATTTTACATATTTTACTTACCCATTAAACTTGAAATAGCTACAATTAATTACCATAAACATCTACACGTCTCCAATTTAATTTATTTACAATAAATATGAAACAAATAATGGTGAGTACTCACAAATCCTATGACATACCAACTATATCCAATGGATCCACTATGCAATTTTTCCAATATAATCATACTACAAGGCGTAAAATTTGTTATTTAATCATTTAATTTAAGACGTTAACATGCAAGTAAAAGCATGTTGCTAAGCAATTTTAACATCAATAAAATTAAGCATAACAAATATCATTTTCCCAATATTCATGTACCAATTAGAACATCTTTACCAAATGTTCAATAAATCAGCAATTCATGCTCCAAATATCAGTTTATTCCATACAATTTAATCATTCTAAAAGCATAATACATAACTTACCAAACCAATTGCTATTTTGCTTTTTTATAAATAAAACCTATTTTTTTAAACCAACCATCCATTATGTAATTAAGTTATTAATAACACCAATTAAATGTTTAATTTAACACATAATCAAGCCAATTTACCAAATTGCCCTTAATATCACTCACCTCCACACTTAGCTCTTTAAGCAATAATGTGTTCAAACAAGCAAGTGTTGAGCTTCAATTCTGATTTGCACATTCCTCCTCTTTATGTAGAGCTTTAACAAAGACAAAGTATGCATTACAAACTAATAATAGCAGCAAGAAAAATGGAATTTGATAAAGTATACAAATTTAGATCATTGCTCTAAACAACCTTACCGATGTTGCACAACTAAGTCGAAATATGGAATTCCTCAACTAAACTCCCTTTTTAGCACCTCAAACCACTTCTAATCTTCATTCCTAGTCCAATAACGTGTATTCTAACTGTTAGTTTCATCATTTAATCCGTTTCATAACTTTTCAGAAAAAAATCATCCATATTCTTGATCAAATTCGAATTTTTCAAAATTGATCCATAAAATGTGTTTGATCTTTTGGTTTAAGATTAAAAACCTCTTATTAGACCTATTTTGACCTTAGACATCCATTTTAGCAATTTTAACATCAATAAAATTAAGCATAACAAATATCATTTTCCCAATATTCATGTACCAATTAGAACACCTTTACCAAATGTTCAATAAATCAGCAATTCATGCTCCAAATATCAGTTTATTCCATACAATTTAATCATTCTAAAAGCATAATACATAACTTACCAAACCAATTGCTATTTTGCTTTTTTATAAATAAAACCTATTTTTTTAAACCAACCATCCAATATGTAATCAAGTTATTAATAACACCAATTAAACGTTTAATTTAACACATAATCAAGCCAATTTACCAAATTGCCCTTAATATCACTCACCTCCACACTTAGCTCTTTAAGCAATAATGTGTTCAAACAAGCAAGTGTTGAGCTTCAATTCTGATTTGCACATTCCTCCTCTTTATGTAGAGCTTTAACAAAGACAAAGTATGCATTACAAACTAATAATAGCAGCAAGAAAAATGGAATTTGATAAAGTATACAAATTTAGATCATTGCTCTAAACAACCTTACCGATGTTGCACAACTAAGTCGAAATATGGAATTCCTCAACTAAACTCCCTTTTTAGCACCTCAAACCACTTCTGATCTTCATTCCTAGTCCAATAACGTGTATTCTAACTGTTAATTTCATCATTTAATCCGTTTCATAACTTTTCGGAAAAAAATCATCCATATTCTTGATCAAATTCGAATTTTTCAAAATTGATCCATAAAATGTGTTTGATCTTTTGGTTTAAGATTAAAAACCTCTTATTAGACCTATTTTGACCTTAGACATCCATTAAAATTTGGATTCCAACTCAAACCATTGTTGATCCTCAAGTTCAAGAAAGAAGAAATTAAAGTTGAAAATCCATTATAATCACTTTAATTAACAAAAAATGATTGAAATCAACTTAAAAACAAGTTTAGAGATAAGGATTACCTTCAATTGAACTCAAATCATTGCTTTGAAAGTTTGAATCAAAATGCTTTAAGAAATTCAGATGACTTTTGCCCAACTTTGAAAATTATTTTAAGAGATTTTAGAGAGAATTTTGGGAGAGAAAATATTTAGAGCTATTCTTTGATATTTGGTTTATGAAAACAAACAAACAAACAAACAAACAAAAAAAACGAGAGAAATAGCTCTCAATTTGGGTGAAAAATGAGTGATAAGTGATGTAGTTGCAAAGCTTTTAAAACTGAAAACCCCACCTGGTTTTCAAAATTTGGGGAATTTGCCATCAGGTCACTCCCCATTTTCCTTTGTTTTACAATTTGCTCCATTCCCTCCAAAATTCCGAAAATATGGTTTATTTGCTATAAAACTTCTTACACATTTCCGTTGTTTTTCAAATTAGTCCCATTTAATTAATATTTTAAACCACCCAATTAAGCCCTAATTTTAAATAATTTTTAAATTCTAATTTAACCCAAAATATTTATTTTTACCTAAAAATTATTTAAAACCATAAAATTAATTTTTCTAAAAATATTTTTATTTTCCATAATATTATTTACCAATTTTTAGATGACATTAAGCTAACTAATTAAGAATATAAATCACTAATTAACCCGATTAATTCCCAATTTTCACTCAGAACCCGGTAAACTTACCTGAAACTACTAGAACTATTTTCGGGGCCTTATGAACTCGAATAAAGTGCTTGAGACAGGAAGACACATACTTTCATTTGGGATCAGTAGGAATTCAGACTTCCATACTTTATATATCCGTTTTAGTATGTACACTTCATCAACATACCTCACGCAATCCAAATATGCTGAGGCACATGGAACAGTTTCATGTGCACATGGAAAACGAAGTGCTTGAAACATCCCACATTCGCAAGTCCTTTGTCTCAAGTATACACAATATGAACCTTTGATAATACCCTCATTAGGTCTATAGAACTCTGTAACCCGAAATATTTCATATGGATGTGAATGACACACTACAGACACAGAGTTCTCTCTTCTTGCATTTTCTGTAATATCTTTCATCACTTCTTTGCACCAAATATGTCAACCTTTATTTGTCGAACATATTTTTCTGCCCGCTTTTGAAACAAGGTTGATAAGTGAAAATATGTGTTTTTGACCACCAATGTTATCGACAAATGACAATTGAGTCCATTGTTCTTTGGGTATCTGCTAGGTTCATTGTGTTCGTATCATAGACCTCTATCATATGATTGAGTCTGCTATTATTTGGGTATCTCATCAAAGTATTGAGCACTAAATTGGTTTATTTCTCAGAAATTCTCCAACGTTTCACGAAATAGATGTTGGAGGAGCTCGTACCCTGTTGAAGAAAATAAAAAGTATATCCATGAATGCAAACAATGTGTTAAAAAATTATATAGAAAATAAAATTTACTACGTACCCATATTAATAACATATCGTCGCTCATTATCCTTGTGAAATTGACCTAGGTAATTTGACTTGATATGACGTATACAATACCAATGGTGTGCATGATCTCATAGGCTTCCTTATCGATCAATTGCAACCTATATTTTGGGTGCCCTATCATAAACGATGCATATATCAAGTTGCGAAACAACATGCTTTCTCAAGTTAGTCAAGAAGAAGTCCCAAGCATCAGCGTTTATTGTAGAACAATTGCAAAAGCTATTAGCAGGATTTTTCAATTACTATCCTGTGCAAAAACCAACAACAAGTGATGCTCATATCTCTAGTACATGAATGTGCTGTCAATTTTAAATAATGGCTAACAGTACCAAAATGCTTCAATGCATGGCTTGAATTCCAAAAAAGACAATAGAAAATTCTTTTCCCTTTGATCGTTCAATTTCCAAAAAAACGTACGTTCCATATGCAGATCGACGACGATACTAAAGATGTACTGATTCAGTACCTTCAACCATTGTCACAAATCATTATATGATTTATCCCACCCATTATGCATCTTTCCCATTGTCGTCTATTTTGCAACTCATGCTTTGTAGTACGACTCGGTGTAATCGTACTCAGTACAGATATTAGCAATTAAAATTGGCATGCTAGGATTCACTTTCACCATAGGTAAGATAATGTCAGAGATCAGGCTAGAATTCAATATTGTATGATCTTGTGACATACCTGCAACATCACATGTAACACTCCTAACCCATCTCCATTGTCGAATTAGGGTTACAAAGTATTATGACACATAACAAATCTCAATAAATCATAGAAACCAATTAAAAATTAATTTAAATAATATTTGTTCGTAACCAATCATCATTCATGACATTCATATAGAAACAAGTTTTAAATCGAGTGTACGGAATCTAAAAATCAGTTTGGAAACAATTAGGGACTAATATGAAACAAAATAGAAAAATATAAAAAAATAAAAAATATGGGTCACATGGCCGTGTGACAAAGCCCAGGTTGTGTGGCTTAGGGACATGGCTGTGTGGCCAGACCGTGTACAATTCGAAATAGGGTAACATGACTGTGTAACAACTTGTGACTGTGTAGGGAAAACCTGCACCAAAATCAAACAGACCACACGGTCGTGTTATACAACCATGTGGCAAATCGTGTCACAGACCGTGTGTGCTTGAATTCACCTTCAAACACAAGCCAATTCACATACCAAAAATTAGGTTCTAGCCATGCATTATGCAACATTCAAGCCTATTCAAATTGTGTCAAATATTTCACAATCAACCTATGTGCCTAACCAATATGAATTCATTGGCACCACAATTCAAATATAAACATCAACCATTTAAACCTAAACAAATTAGCTTTCCATGCTTATACATTCACCAAATCAACATATATCACCAAATGCAAAAATCATTACTTGAATTTCATCAATTAACCTAGCATGTATGTACCAATTCAACAATGCATTATATTTTAAACACACTTTTATGCTATCAAATACCAAACCAACCAATATCATTAAGGGTTTACATCAAAACACATATTACATATTTCAAATGGCACAAACATAACAAAATGATCATAACATACATATACCAAAACCCTATTTACATGCCGCTTATAACCAGACCCAAATGGATAATTAGTTACCGAATAAGTTACCAAATAGTGTGATCTCCAAAAGCAATCCAATCGACAGCTCATATCCGATGATCTACAAGGAAGAAAAACTAAATTAAGGTAAGCTTACATAAAGCTCAATAAGTTTGTATCAAATATAAACTTTAACTTACTGTAACGGTTGGAACTTAAATATTTCTCAACTAAATGCCATAAAAAGGTCAAAAGTTCATTATTAACCTATAGATATCACAAGTCTCACAAGGTTAGTGAGTTCATAGAAACATAACATGAAATTTTCTTATCATGTCATAGAACATGTAGCACCCATAACCTGTATCCGTCACCGGAGTAAGGTTACGAGGTATTACCGATCAATACACATCATTTAACATACAATACTTATACATTTACACATTCATACTCAAATATCATTTAACACAATCATATTGTCCCTTATAATGGCCCACGAGGCCTTAGACATGCTTTAGAAATGGTTCGGGATTAAATTGATAACATACGAAAATTTTGGAAAACTTAGAAATTTTTCATCAATACAGAGGGGTCACACGCCCATGTGAACAGGCCGTGTACCTCACACGGCTCCAACATGCCCCTGTCTCAGGCAGTGTGAAAATAGGGCATACATGTTGACTTAGGTCACACGGTCGATCACACGCTCGTGTGTCTATCCCGTGTACCCTTGGAAGTGGCCACACACGCCCGTATGCTAGGCCGTGTGTTAGGCCGTGCAAAACATGTAGGGTATACTGACTTATGCAACACGACCAAGTCACACGCCTGTGTGCTAGGCCATGTGCCATTTAGGGGGTATATTGACTTGTACCACGCGGCCAGTCATACGCCATTGTGTGAGACCGTGTGGAGCATACTGACTTTAATTTAATATCAATACTAGGAGACACATGGCCGTGTAACATGACCGTGTGTCGCACATGGTAGAGACACACGCCCATGTCGCTGTCCATGTGGACAAAAATAGGCCATTTGCTATTCCAATTTGCCACCCTTTTTGCACATACCTATATAAGCTCAATTGGTACCATTTCAAGACACAAATATGCACCCAAAAGTCATCAACCAATACACAATCATACCATATCCATTTCAACCAAATTCAATGCTCAATTCAATGCCATTTACCTAATCAAATACTTATCAACTCAACTTCTAAAATCATACTTTATCAAAGCATTTTTCAAGCTTTTATACCCACAAATCAATTAACCATATGAACAACTATAAAACCATAATCACATCATACCAAAACATACCAAAACACATACATTTATAAGCCATTTCAAATGGCCAAAAACACATTAATATTAACATCATTTACAAGCCAACTCTCACTGCTATAATCACAACCAAATATCACATCTAGCCTATACATGCCATATACCATATTTACACAACTCAAAAGCACCAACTTAGATGTTTGATAGTGCAATGATATTTGTAATATCCTGGATTTATGGCTTATGCATAATTGCGTAATTTTATGAAGTAGCATGCCTATGTGTGTTTGAATGTGTTGTATGAATTTTTAGAACTTTAGTGTGAAGAAGAATGTCTTAAAAATTATTCGATTTTAAGTTTAAAAGAGGAAGCTAAGACTGATAGGCCTTAAGAGAAATTGTAGGGGAATTATGACACAAAAAGGGCTTGGCATGGTGGCTTGGAGGCGCCACTTAGGGCCTTGGTAGGTGACGCCATGGGCTATGAGGAAGGGCTGTGTTCGAGCCACAAGGGAAGCAAATTAAATTTTTATTTTGCTTTGCAAGGATAGATAGAGGTGGATGACATAGGGACACTAAAGGGATGAGTTTAATCCTTTTTAAAATTCGGCTAGATAAGGGATAAATGATGGATTAATTTTATTAATTTGAATAAGGTGATAAGGAGGAAATTTAGGGATTAGATAAGGGATGTGGAGTTGGCCGAATAGAGGATTCTTGGTGTAGTAATTTAGTGTAAAGGGAAAACCAAGGCCATTATTCTTTTCTCTTTGAAGCCTCTGCCGAATTCTTTTTGCAACTATTCTTTTTTCTTTTCAATTCTCCAAAAGCCGAAAATAGGATCCCCTAGTCTTGCCGAATTTCCCTAAGTCCTATACCTTTCTTTTCTTTCTTGGTTAAACCGAATCTTTCTAAGTGATCATCAAAAGCCGAAACCTGTGATCAACACTCAGTCTATAGCCGAATTCCTCAGTGGTGTCAAGTAAGTGTGCAATCAACTACAGTATTAAGGGTAAGATCGATAGTTCTTTGATTGTCAATCTCTCTTTTAAGCCGAAAGTTTAATCTAATCCCTCCTAATCTTGTTGGCCGAAACTTGGAAGGTGAATTTCGGGATTGCCATTATAGCCGACTTTTAGGGAGATCATCCGAGATTTCAGATCTAAGGTATTTCGGCATCTTCATAAGCCAAGTGACAAGTTTTCGGGATTTCAGACCGCTAGGTAAGTACATATATACAATCGGCTAAGGCTATAGTAATGTTATGAATCTGTTTCGTATGTTATTCAAAAAGTCGAAAACTAATCATTTAGGTGATTTAGTTCCTAACCGATTGCAAGAAGAGGTATCACCAAGTTTTTGGGATTTGGTTAGTGGTCAAATCGGCAGCAAGGTGAGAATTTAAGTTGCGATAATCTTTCGAGATTTGGTTATATAACCGAATAGGTTTTGCTAATATGCCTAGTAATGGCCGAATATAGGAACCAAGATCTAGAGCAATAGATCGGGATTTTTCGGGATTTCAGTAAATTCGCTAAGTGAACCAGGTGTGTACCCCACACTAAATCTTATTAGATCACAGCTTTAATTTAATATATATGTTTGTAATAATATGAATGTGGCCAAAGGTACCATGCAATGGTACAAGTACTCAGGTACGTAATCCCGGCATTATACTAATAAGTGATATGAATATTTGGCACATGGCATATGGAAATATTGATAAGAATGTGAAATAAGGAATATGGCATGACTTATGCATGATTTGTATGACATGGGGCATATGGGTGATATGTAAAGGAGAAGTAAATTGGTGGTTTAATACCACATTATCTGAATGTGGTGACTTCAGTCACAATTATTTGAATGTGGTGTCTCATGACACAAAATATAATATCTCGGTGGCTATGCCACAATTTTATAAGAGGCGATATGAGTACGTCGTCTCGCAATGCATACGCTTCGATGATGTGTAGCGGATGGAGGTTGACCTAGTAGTCCCCACGGTGTGCGAGGTTGGTACGGGTGATGTGTAGCGGATGGTACCTAGGTTTGGGTTCGGGTTTGCATCATTATATTTAATTATATGTATATGTATGAACTGTTGTGCCTAAAATCGTTGAGACTTAGTGTTGGCTGTTACACACTGAGTCTATTTGACTCACCCCGTTGTGGGAATATTTTTCAGGTGACGATCAGTGATGGACCGGGTCGGCAGGAACTGGGTGGTGCCCATGCTCAGTTCGGGACTTTATTTTATTTTGAACTTGTTATATTTTAAGTATTTTGGATTTATTTTGGGTTTTGTTTTCGATGTAATAAGGCCATAATATGAACTGTTTTATGCATGCTTTTTATTTGATTTTATTACCATACGATTAAGGTTAAATCAAAGTTAAATGGTTTTTCTTAAAAATAAATATTAAGTGTTTTTGATCACCTATCACAAATAATTTCCAATTTAAAGGTAAAATTTTTAAAACAATTTCGGCATATCTTTTAATATGAAAACAAGGTTTTAATAAATCACGATTTCTAAATTAACAAAATTTTCAATTGAACCCAACACAAGCAAATCCTTCTTCAAAACCACTCAAATTTTTCCTAAGTAACAAACAGATCTGCAAATGTTTTCTCGAGGAACATACCAGATCCGGTCAAGGCTCGTGGGCCGGGTTTGGGGTGTTTCAATGTTCCTGACGACTCCCGAATCAGAGCTAGCCTTGATTCACTATAAAACATAGGAAAATAACACAAAGTAAGCTTTATAGCTTAGTAAGTTCATATTAATGTAATGAGCAACTTCACCATTCATTCCCAATTCAAACAGTATAAATACAAGATAACACAATACATTAATTCTCAAGTCATTTGATCATTCATTCACTAGCTTACCAAGAATTCATCCATTTCATAGATTCAATGTTTATAAACTTTTCTCACATACCTGTACCAACTCGTACCAATCTCATTCTGATTCACATCTTTCATTTTCCCATTGAACCATTCGGAATAGAAGTTGGATACTCAAGAATCTCAATCGATAAGTACCTATACCATGGCCCGTAGCGAAATCAAGGTAACTTATCCCTGGAGTACCTATACCATGGCCCGTAGCCAAATCAAGGTAACTCCTCCAAAGTGCCCATACCATGGCTCGAAGCCAAATCAAGGCATAACTCACACACAAAGTGCTGATATCATGGCCCGAAGCCAACTTAATACCCTAATGACATGTCATTAATATCTTAGACTATTCCTACGGTTCAACCAGGATTTTCCAATACCAAATCATAGTCAAATCATTTTGAATTACTGTCGAATCATTGTCGAATCATGGTTGAACAAGTCCGTAGTCTAGTATCTAAAATTTATGAATAATCAAAGCATTTAAATACAATTATAATAGAGCTTGTTACATACGAATTTACCTCGTATTCGGAATTGACAGATCGGATCGACTACTCGATAACCTTGCTTTTCCCCCGATCTATTTCTGAATTCCTTTTTTCTTGATCTAAATATATTCAAAATTAACTTATTAAATTAACCATTCATTTAATTTAGTCCAAGGCATACATTTAGGCCTATTTTCACATTAGCCCTTAAACTTTCACATTTAATCAATTTAGTCCTTAATTCACAAATACACAAAATTCACAGAATTTCAATAAACCCAAGCTTGGACGAATTACCATAGTGCCCCTAGCAGCCCATAATTTTCATTTATTTACACTTTTAACCACTACATTTCACATTTTCTAAATTTAATCCCTTTTTGACAATTTTTTCAAAAATCACTTTACAAAACATGTAAAACTATCATCAAGCTTTCATATTTCAACATTAAACATCAAAGAACACATAGATTCAACAATGGCAACTTTCAAAATCTTTAATAGTTTCAAAATTAAAGGTACGAGCTAGCTAGAATACGAATCAATGATCTCAAAAACTTAAAAATCATCAAAAATTGAGCTCAAAACATACCTAATTGCTTGACTTTCCTTAGCCAAATGAAAAACCCTATTTCTCTTCTTGTTCTCCTCTAATTCGACAATAAGAATAAAGATGAAAAAATGTTTTGATTTTGTTTTATTATAATAACCTTTATTAACCAAATTACTTATTTAACCTTAATAAACATTAATGATTTCAAATTTACCAAGCCACTATCATCCACTATCATGTTAATGGTCTAATTTCAACATAAGGACCTTAACTTTAAGGTTCTATAGCTGTTAGACACTTTTAGCTAATAGAACACAAGTTTTACAGTTTACGCGATTTAGTCTTTTTTCTCTAATTAACCATTTAAACGATAAAATTAGCTCACGAAATTTTCACACATATCAAATAGCATGCTGTAAACACATAAAATAATATTAAAATAATTTTTTGACATCAAATTTTTGGTTTCGAAACCACTATTCTGATTTAGTTAAAACTAGGCTGTTACAACTCTCCCCCAGTAGGGATTTTCGTCCCCGAAAATCTTACCAGTGGGTAGGTTAGGGTATTGTTTTCTCATAGCATCTTGGGGTTCCCATGTAGCTTCTTCAACCCCGTGTCGATGCCATAACACTTTCACTAATTCGATTATCTTATTTCTCAGCTCTTTGATCTCACGAGCTAAAATTTGAATTGGTTCTTCAGCATATGACATATCAGACTAAATTTCAACCTCGGTCGGGGAAATGACATGTGAAGGGCCGGATCGGTATAGTCGAACATCGACACATACACATGAAACATATTATGTATTTACTCTGACTTAGACGGTAACTCGTACGGTCCGATGAATCTCAAACTCAATTTTCCTTTTTGACCAAACCGTAATATCTTTTTCCACAGCGACACTTTTAAAAACACTTTATCCCCGATCTGGAACTCAATATCTTTCCGTTTCTATTCTGCGTATGATTTCTGTTGATCCGAAGCTGCTTTTAAACTATCGCAAATTACCTTCACTTTTTCTTTAGTCTCTCTGATCAGATCAACCCCGTGAATCTTATTTTCACTCAACTTAGCCAAGTACAACGGTGTCCGACATTTATGACCATATAGAGCCTCGTATGGTGCCATCTTTATACTCGATTGGAAGCTATTATTATAAGCAAACTCAATTAGCGGTAGATATTTCTCCCAACTACTTTCAAATTCAATAATATAACAATGCAAAATATCCTCAAGTATCTGAATAACTCGCTCGGATTGACCATCTGTTTGCAGATGAAATGCAGTGCTAAAATGTAGCTTCGTACCAAAAGCTTCTTGCAATTTTTTCCAAAATTGCGAAGTGAATCTCGGATCCCTATCTGAAACAATAGACAATGGAACTCTATGCAATCGAACAATCTCTGAGATATACAACTCAGCCAATTTATCAAGTGAATAATCCGTACGTACAGGAATGAAATGAGTCGATTTTGTCAATTTGTCAACAACAACCCAGATCGCATCTTTCTTTCTCGGAGATAAAGGCAAACCCGTTACAAAATCTATGGTTACTCTATCCCACTTCCACTCAGAAATCATAATAGGATGTAATAAACCTGAAGGTACTTAATGCTTAGCTTTGACTTGTAAACAAATCAAACATTTCGAAACAAATTTTGAAATATCTCATTTCATGCCATGCCACCAATAAAACTGTTTCAAATCATTATACATTTTCATGCTTCCCGGATGTACTGATAAACGACTACTATGTGCTTCGTTTAGAATCTTCCAAATAAGCTCAGGATTTCTTGGTACACATATTCTATCACGAAACATCAAACTGTTATCAGGCCCTATTCGAAACTTTGAATCAGAAGTTGACTCACACTGAGCTCATTTTGCTTGAAATTCATTATCAAATTTTTGAGCCTCACAAATATACTGTAGAAATAATGATCTCGCTTTCAACTCGGCTACTATTGAACCGTAGCCAGACAAAGATAATTGTGTGTTCAAAGCACGTAAGGCAAATAAGGCCTTTCAGCTCAAAGCATCAGCAACTACGTTCGCTTTTCCCAGATGATAGTCAATCACCAATTCATAGTCTTTTAGCAATTCGAATCATCTTCGCTGTCGCAATTTCAAATCTTTCTGAATCATCAGATATTTTAAGCTTTTGTGGTCGGTGTAAATATGGCATTTCTCACCAAACAAATAATGACGCCAAATTTTCAATGCGAACACTATCGCGGCTAACTCTAAATCGTTCGTCGGATAATTCTTTTCGTGCGGCTTCAACTGTCTCGAGGCATAAACTACAACTTTGCCTTCCTGCATCAAAACACAACCCAGACCATGTAACGATGCATCACTGTAAACTATGAATTCCTTACCCGACTCAGGATGAACTAACACTGGTGAATTCTTTACCCGACTCAGGCTGAACTAACACTGGTGCCTCTGTCAATAATGCTTTCAACTACTCGAACCTCTGCTCACACTTTTTTGACCACTCAAAATTAACATATTTTTGAAGCAATCTTGTCATCGGAGTCGCAATCATCGAGAAACCTTTCACAAATCGTCTATAATAGTCGGCTAGTCCCAAAAAACTACTGATTTCGGATACATTTCTCGGAGGTTTCCAATCTATAATTGCAAAAATTTTACTCGAGACAACTCAGATACCCTTAGCTGAAACTATATATCCCACAAAACCAACCTCTCGTAACCAAAACTCACATTTGCTGAACTTTGCAAACAATTGTTTATCTCTCAAAGTTTGTAACACTATTCTCAAATGCCTGGCATACTCAGATTCATCATGAGAATAAATCAAAATATCATCAATAAACACAACTATGAATCGGTCCAAGTATGGCTTGAAAATCTAGTTCATCAAGTCCATAAAAACATCAAGTGCATTTGTTAGCCCGAAAGGCATAACAAGAAATTTGTAGTGTTGTACCTTATTTTAAATGCAGTCTTTGGCACATCAGAGTCTTTAACTCGCAACAGGTAATGACCCGATCTCAAATCAGTTTTCAAAAACACTGTTGCCCCTTTTAACTGATCAATCAAATCATCTATTTGTGGCAAAGGGTATTTATTCTTGATCGTCACTTTGTTGAGCTGTCGATAGTCTATACACATGCTCATCGTGCCATCTTTCTTTTTCACAAATAACACTAGTGCACCCCAGAGAGAAAAACTCGGTCTAGCAAAATCTCTATCTGTCAATTCTTGCAACTGAGCTTTCAATTCTTTTAACTCTGTCGGAGACATTCTGTATGGAGCTATCAATATCAAGGTTGTTCCCAGTACTAATTCAATACCAAACTCAACTTCTCTGATAGGTGGTAAACCCGGTAATTTTTTAGGAAATACATCTGGATATTCGCACACAACTGGTATTAATTCAATCTTTATTTTTGTCACTTTCGTATCAAGTACATAAGCAAGGTAAGCTTCACACCTCTTTCTCACATATCTCTGAGCTAACATAGACGGGATCACAACGGGAAAACTATTCAGATCATCAAATGAATTCTAATAGTCTCATTATTCTGACATTTCAATTTAATTGTATTTCGTCTACAATTCACTATAGTTTCATGCATTGTTAGCCAATCCATACCCAAAATCACATCAAATTCATCGAATGGCAACAACATCAGATTAGCCAGAAAACAAAATCCCGATACATTAACGAACAATTCTTGCAGACTTTGTCAACCAAAAAATATTTGCTTAAGGGGTTTGATACTCTAGTCACAAATTCAGTAGACTCTACAGGCAAAGTCTTACTAGATACTAAATTTATACATATATAAGAATGAGTTGATCCTGGATCTCTCAATGCAATCAAATTAGTATCATAGAGAGTGAAGGTACCGGTGATAACGTTTGGCAATGATGCCTCCTCCCGTGCATGGATAGCATAAGCTCGGGAAAGTGTTCGTGCCTTAGATCTCACAGCAAAATCTCTTGTAGCACCTCAGTTACCACTCGTATTTCCAGTGTTTCGGGGTGGTCTCCCTCTAGTAGCCGTATTACTAGGTCTCACATTCTGAACAATATCTTTCTCATCCAGCTTAGGGCAATCTCAGATGAAGTGATCTAGCGAACCACATTTGTAACAAGCTTTATTACTTTTATTCCAGCATTCGCCAAAATGTTGTCTCCCACATTGTTGACATTCGGGTTTGTTGTCTCTCACATTGCCAACACTCGATACTAATATAGCTTGAGCTTTAGAACCTGAGTATTGTTTTCTACGATCTCTATTCGAATATTTATTTGAAGCATTTGGGCGAGCGTACGAATCTCTGGATTTCTTCAATGAATATTGATATGGCTTTGTAACACCCCAAACCCGGTCAACACACCACGACCGAATCTGGTATGTTACGGAGTGAAAACATTTTGAAATCATAAGTTTGTCGGATAATTTTTAAAGAAGACTCTTTTATTGCTTTAGGGTTTAGAAAACTCAGTAATGAGGTTGAGGTTGTTTTAGTAGATGTTGTAATATTTGGAAAACTCGCAATTGAAAATCCATTTATTACTGCCGATTTTAGAAAACATTGGCTACTTATTAAAAACGGAATGCGATGAGTACAATCAAGTTTAAAACCATTTGCCTTTAAGTGGGTTGAAAATTAGAGTTATAAAAACATCCAAGTTACCTTATTATTTTGTAAACTTTGTTACCCGATGGTAACGTTTGAAAACCCGAAGAGATATAGTTTTGAAAACATTGCTTTTTACCGGTTAATTTAACAAGTCGCTATATCCAACATGTGTATAATATAATCAAAATAAAAGCAACTTATAACTCAAAATAATAAAACTTATCGGCCTTATTACAAACCCAAAACCAAATTTAAAGGAAATAAATAAAATCGAATATGTAGTTAAAAGTTAAAACCAAACTAGGATGCATGGCCACCTCGAGTCCTCCTCGGCTCCATATCCATGATCTATGCCTCATCTGCAAAATATAAGGGAAGAGGTGAGTCACTGATACTTAGTGTATAAATCCCCAACCCGATAGTTCAAGCACTTACACAGATCATCAGTAAAACATGCAAATTATGCAACCCATAACCTAACCATCCGATCTCCTTTAACTACCCTGTGTGTCAAAACCACTGGTGGTCAAAACCACTGGTGACCGAAGTCACAAATATATCGGTGTCGTCAAAACCATTGGTAACCGTAGTCACAAATCAAATGATGGGGCCAACCCATCGTATGGTCAAAACCACTGATGACAATCCCGTAATATATCATGTGGGGCCAACCCACTGGGACGAGTCACAATATCCATATGTGGTCAAAAACACTGGTGACCGTAGTCACAAATATCATAAGTGTGGTCAAAACCACTGGTGGTAAAACCACTGGGACTCAGTCACAAATAATAATAGTGTGGTCAAAACCACTAGTGACTGTAGTCACAAATCAAATGATGGGGCCAACCCATCCTGTGGTCAAAACCACTGGTGACAGTCCAAATAAATCATCCCCCTCCTCTCATCAATCCCATCATCATGTCCATATCATACCTGTCATAATATAATGTAATCATACAATAACGCATAGCATAACATTTAACAAAGCATGATGATGTATACCAAAAATCACATAACAGGGGACTTACCCGGAGTCCATGCTCACACCCACAAGGCAAAATCACTGATTCAATAGCTATAACGGTAACATAATAAACATATTATACTAATAAAGTGTGTAAGCGTTACACACCTGTCTATATGTAGATCTAATGCGAAATCCCGAAACTACGCCATACTACGAGATCCCGAAACGTATGCCCTCACTGCACCTACAATCGGCCAACATCACCCTTTAGATCTGAAGCCATTCGGCTTACTCACAAAATCCCAAAAAAGTGCCGCAAGAAGGTAGTACTTTACCTTAATGCCGATTTGGTTTCCTACCAAATCCTGAAGCTACGCAATGAATCCCCCTTGCAATCGGCCAAACACTGATGCACATAAACGATTAGCCTTCGGCTTTTGAATGATTAAGAAATGGATCTTGAAACGTTAAGACCTTACCAAGATCGACCACCAAATCCCGAAGGCTCCCTGTATTCGGCTATAGCCCTCCCTACAATCGATTTCATCATTATGAATCATAGGGCCATTCGGCCATTGCATAAATCCCGAAACCAAGAAGTTGTCGCACCCTTACCTTAATGATAGATTCGGCTGATCAAACACCAATGTTCGGCACCCCTATATGACCATGAACAAAATTTTAACACTTAGATCTTTAAGGGAAAAGAAGATAGAAAGGAAGTGGGTTTCAGTATTATCCATGTTGATCAAGAAAAGAAAACGAATAGGAAGTTCCCTTACCAGAGTTTCGGCTATGATCCACAAAGAAGAGTAGATTCGACACTTGCCAATGGGGACTAAATCTCGTGAAAAGAGAAGAAGAAAAGACCAAGGATATTCGGCCAAAGCTGTTGATGAAACCGAAAGGAAGATAACCAAGCTTTCGACTTTCCAAAACAATAAGAAAGATGGAAGAAGATGGGATAAAGATTCGGCTTTTGAAGATGTTAAAGATAAAGGGGAAAGATGAGATGGAAGAGAGGGGATTTGGCAAAGGGAGATTGAAAGAACTTTCGGCACAAGGGGTTTTGAGAGAGGAAAGAAAAGATGCCGGATGGGGGGTGAGGTTGTTGGTTTTGGCTTGAGCAAGAATAAGAAAAGAAGAAGTGCCAAGATGATTTCGGCAAAGAGATGGCTAACAAAGGTGAACCGAAAAGAGAAGAGGAGAATGGCTATTGAAGTTTCGGCTATTCAAAAAATAATGCACAAGTGATATGGCTTTAACACTAAACCGACAAAGAAAGAACCCTCTCCTCACTAGCCGAAATACTCCCTTAAACCACCATAAACATTCGGCTATCACCCAAAAATGAATCCCAAAACCGATTGTTCCCCTTGCTCTACACCTTACCAATTTCGACTGAACACTCCTCCCCCAAAGTCCACAATTCGGCCAACTCCTTCAAATGAGTTTGAAATAATTCAAACTCCTAAATTTTCTCCCTTCCATCAGTTCAAATTCGTTTGAACGAGTCAAACTCCACAAATTTCTCCTATCCATCCATTCAAGAGAGTCCCACCTGAGCACTCCTCTCCTTGCTTGTGGCGTGAAAAAGAATAAGCAGGAGTGCAGTTCTTGCTGCTCGAACACAGGCACTCCCTCCCTGCATGTGGCGTCATCTCCTTGGTGCTTAAGTGGCGTCACTTTGCCACTACACCACACCTCCACTTGTGTCTAAATTTCCCAATAAATTCTTTTAACCCCCGATTCTCTTAGCTCCCTCTCACTAAGTCCCAAAACAAAAATTTTGCCCATTCCTCAGGCCTAACCCGAGGTCATTCCTAGACCCCAGAACATGCCAAATTAGTACAGTAGACATACCATCACATGCAAACACATGCAAAATGCAGAGACCTCGATTTAAGGATATTATAGTTCTACCCCCTTAAAAATAATTTCAACATCGAAATTACCTGATCAGAAGAGTTGAGGGTATTGCTATCGCATCACATCCTCTGGTTCCCACTGGCCTCCTCCGTACCATGGTTCTGCCATAATACTTTCACCAAGGGAACTAACTTTCGTCATAGAACCTTGACATCCCGATCCAAAATCCGTACTGGTTCCTCCTCGAAAGACAAATCAGAACTCACCTCTATCTCCTCAACTGGTACAACATGTGACGGATCTGATCGATAGCGCCTAACATGGAAACATGAAAGACGTCGTGAATCTGACTCAATTCTGCTGGCAACTCAAGCTGATAAGTTACCAGTCCCACTCGCTTCAACACCGTATACGGCCCGATAAACCTAGGGCTTAGCTTCCCTTTCCGACCAAATCTCAACACTTTCTTCTAGGGCGATACCTTCAAAAAGACCTTATCACCCACTGCATACTCAATATCCCTGCACTTAAGATTAGCGTAAGATTTTTGCCTGTCCGACACTTCCTTAAGACGAGCCCGAATCACCTTAACCTTATCCTCTATTTCTGTCACCAACTCCGGACCCAACATCTGCCGTTCACCCAGTTCTGTTCAACACGTCCGAGTACGACATTTTCGTCCATAAAGTGCCTCATATGGCGCCTTCTGAATACTCGCTTGATAACTATTGTTATAAGCGAACTCTGCCAATAGAAGATACTCCTCCCAACTACCACTGAAATCCAGAACACAGCCCCTTAACATTCCTCTAGAACCTGGATTACCCTTTCGGATATCCATCGATCGTGGATGAAAAGTGCGTATAAAATCCAACCTTGTACCCAAGGCCTGATGCAAAGCTTTCCAGAACCTCGACGTGAACCTGGGATCCTTATCCGAAATGATTGACACAGACACTCCATGCAACCGTACTATCTCCGCCACATACAACTTGGCTAACTTCTGAAGTGAATAATCAACCCTTACCGGTATGAATGAGCTAATTTAGTCAAACGATCCACAATTACCCAAACTGAATCCTTCTTACTAGGCGTAAGAGGAAGCCCACTGACGAAATCCATCGTAATCATTTCCCACTTCCACTGTGGGATCTTTACCGCTGCATCAGAATAACAACCACGACGATGAATCGATGCTCAGCCTTGACCTGCTGGCATGTCAAACACTTGCCCACAAACTCAGTTACTTCACGCTTAAGACCTGGCCACCAGAACTGCTCCCTCAAATCACGGTACATCTTGTTGCCTCCAAGATGCATAGCATATGCGCTGCTATGAGCTTCCTGAAGAATCCGATGTCTCAACTCGACGTCCTTAGGCATACATACTTTCCTCTGGAAACACAGTACTCCATCACTATCCAAGCTGTAACCCTCAGATTCACTATTCTGCACTTGCAACCTCCGAGCACTCAAAACCTCATCTGCCAGCTGACTCTCCTTCACTTGATCAATCCATGATGGCTTCACTTGCAATTCCGCCAAAAGGCTCCCATCATCATAAAGGCTAAGGTGAGCAAACATCACTCGCAAGTCTGTTACCACCTTACGGCTCAACGCATCAGCTACTACGTTAGCCTTACCCAGATGGTACTCAATCAAACAGTCGTAATCTTTCAACAATTCGATCCACCTCCGTTATCTCAAATTTAAATCCTTCTGAGTCAAGAGGTACTTCAGACTCTTGTGATCCGTGTAAAATATTGACTTTTTTCCATATAAGTAATGCCTCTAAATCTTCAAGGCAAAAACCACTGCAGCCAATTCCAAGTCGTGCGTCGGATAGTTACCCTCATGAGGCCTCAACTATCGAGATGCATACGCTACAACTTTGCCTTCTAGAATCAGCACACACCCTAAGCCAGTATGCGATGCATCACAATAGACCGTGAATTCCTTCCCTGCCTCAGGCTGAATTAAAATCGGAGCTTCAGTCAGAATCTTCTTCAACTTATCAAAACTCTTTTGCTGTTTCTTAGTCTACATAAACGGAACCCCTTTTCTCAACAGCTTAGTCAACGGTGCTGCGATCAAAGAGAAACCTTCTACGAACCTCCTGTAGTATCCTGCCAATCCTAGAAAACTCCGAATCTCTGCAACCAACTTGGGTGGTTTCCAATCCAATACTGCCTCAATCTTACGAGGATCCACCCTAATCCCCTCAGCTGATACAACATGACCCAAGAAAGTTACCTCCTTAAGCCAGAACTCACACTTACTAAACTTGACGTATAACTGATTTTCCCTCAGAACCTGCAGAACCACTCGAAGATGCGCGTCATGTTCATCCTCAGATTCCAAGTACACCAAGATGTCGTTTATAAACACTACGATAAATCGATCCAAATACGGCTGAAACACCTGATTCATCATGTCCATGAATGCTGCCGGTGCATTGGTCAAACCGAAAGGCATTACCAGAAACTCGTAGTGTCCATACCGAGTACGAAATACCGTCTTATGAATATCAGCCTCCTTAACTTTGAGCTGATAATACCCCAACCTAAGGTCAATCTTAGAGAAAACCGATGCACCCTTGAGTTGATCAAACAAGTAGTCTATCCTGGGTAACAGGTACTTGTTCTTTATAGTCAACTTATTCAGTTGGTGGTAGTCTATACACATCCGCATGGTACCATCCTTCTTCTTAACAAAAAGCACTGGAGCTCCCCAAGGTGATACACTCGGTCGGATGAAACCTCCTAAATTTGAGCCTTTAACTCCACTAATTCTTTCGGTGCCGTCTTATATGGAGCAATAGATACTGGCGCGGTTCTAGGTAACAAGTCTATACCGAACTCAACCTCGCGGTCAGGAGGTAGACCCGGGAGTTCCTCTGGAAATACATCAGTAAATTCTCCTACGGTTCGGACATTCCTCACAGCTGCATTCTTTACTTCCAAGGCACAAACATGCACCAAAAATGCTTCATAACCTTTCCTAACCATTTTCTCAGCCTTCAGTGCAGAGACAACATTAGATAAGTAATCTCTCCTATCACCTATCATCACCACCTCTTCACCTTCCATGGTCTTCAATACCATGCGCTTAGCTGTGCAATCCAAACTAGCTTGATACTTTACCAGCCAATCCATCCTGAGAATCAGATCGAACTCCCCAAACGGCAGTTTTATCAAGTCAGCCAGAAACACGACCCCTTGAAGTTCTAGGGGTACATCCCTATACAGTTTACTTACTTCTACAGAGTGACCTATAGGGCTTATCACTGTCATCTTCCTAGAAGTAATCTTAGAGTCTAAGTTCATGGTTTCCACTATGCTACTAGCAACATACGAGTACGTCGAACCAACATCAATTAAAGCATTATAAGGTACTCCAAAAATTAAGAACGTACCGGTTATAACGTCCGATGCGTCGCCTTCCTCTCGACGCCTTGCTGCATAGACCAACCTAAGATGTCTCGCCTCTGTACCACCTGCACCTCTGCCCGGTGCTCCACGGCCTCTACCAGAGCCATTACCTCCCCTAACTGAACCACAACCTCTCTGTGGCTACTGATTATCCCTCCTAAACTGTGTATGATTCTGATCCCCAGACTGCAGCCTAGCTGATCTCTGTGGACAATCCCTAACTCGATGCCCCATCAATCCACACTCAAAGCATCCCCTGTTACCAGTCTAACATTCTCCTGTGTGAGACTTTCCACACCGAGCACACCACGGCGGCCACTGAGTATTAGTAGCAGCAGGCCTAGTAGCTTGATTCGGCCCACTATATCTAACCCTTTTCTTTTGATTTTTGGCAAACCCAGATGATCCAAAACTCCTTTTATTCCAACTCCTATCCTGGTTCCGCCTTACAGACTGTTTTACCCCTTCAGCAACCTTAGCTTTCTCCACTAGAACGGCAAACTCTCATTCCTACTATGGGGCAATTATCATCCGCAACTTGTCTCTCAGCCCATCCTCAAATCTGACACAGCGCTCATGCTCCGAACCCACAATACCCCGAGCATACCGACTCAACCGGAGGAATTTCGCCTCATATTCCGCTACGGTCTTATTACCCTAGACCAAGTTCAAGAACGCCCTGCGCTGCGCATCAACATAGCTAGCCCCTATGTACTTCCTCTGATAGGCTGCCCTAAAGAATTCCCAAGTGAGGTCATCCACCATTGCTCCGTCCCTAACTGTGAGCCACCACTGATATAACTCATCCCTTAGTAGAGATACTACCCCTTTCAGCTTCTCCTCAGCTGTAAAATCCATGTCATCCATGATGCGTTCCGTCGCCTCCAACCAATATTTCGCTGTACTAGGTGCCACGCCAGATACACCTCTAAATACCTCCGCACCATTAGCTTTAAGCCGCATTCTCATCGCATTTACGAGCTCTGTTCTAACGCTCGCACTCGCAACCCTTTCCGAACCCGCAAAGATACGACTTGCGACACTGCGTCATTACCACCCATCTGATCCTGATATTCCGCGCCCACAGCTGGCGACGGTGGTACCTCATTTTCCGAACCATGTCTGGACCCTACAGGTTCCGAGACTGTCATCCTACCCCTACCTCGTCCACGAGTGTTACGCTCATGTCCACGTGCACTCATATCTACCGATATATTCAAGCTGATTAAAAGCTTTATGCATTAGACTTTTATTCCACTGTCTATTAAAGCACAGTCTTATGAGGGGTTTAGTAAGAGTTTGTTTCGTGAGTTCACATCATCCTATAGTTCCAGTCTCTATAGTAGTCCCTATTACTATTCAATCATGCCATCATCATAATCATATAATCAACAAGCAATAGTTTGGGGTACTTACCTGGGCGGATTGGTGCCGGAGACTCGGTGCCATGCTTTTACCACTGTACTTTTTCCCATAAAAGCCTTTCATAATCCTTTGTAAAACATTTTTGGGCCTCAGGCCCACAGCCGAGCTGTTGAAACTGGCTCTGATACCACAATTGTAACACCCCAAACTCGGTCAACACACCATGACCGAATCTGGTATGTTACGGAGTGAAAACATTTTGAAATCATAAGTTTGTCGGATAATTTTTAAAGAAGACTCTTTTATTGCTTTAGGGTTTAGAAAACTCAGTAATGAGGTTGAGGTTATTTTAGTAGATGTTGTAATATTTGGAAAACTCGCGATCGAAAACCCATTTATTACTGCCGATTTTATAAAACATTGGTTACTTATTAACAACGGAATGCGACGAGTACAATCAAGTTTAAAACCATTTGCCTTTAAGTGGGTTGAAAATTAGAGTTATAAAAACATCCAAGTTACCTTATTATTTTGTGAACTTAGCTACCCGATGGTAACGTTTGAAAACCCGAAGAGATATAGTTTTGAAAACATTACTTTTTACCCGTTAATTTAACAAGTCGCTATATCCAACATGTGTATAATATAATCAAAATAAAAGCAACTTATAACTCAAAATAATAAAACTTATCAGCCTTATTACAAACCCAAAACCAAATTTAAAGGAAATAAATAAAACCGAATATGTAGTTTAAAGTTAAAACCAAACTAGGATACATGGCCACCTCGAGTCCTCCTCGACTCCATATCCGCGATCTATGCCTCATCTGCAAAATATAAGGGAAGGGGTGAGTCATCGAGACTCAGTGTATAACTCCCCAACCCGATAGCTCAAGCACTTACACAGATCATCAGTAAAACATGCAAATTATGCAACCCATAACCTAACCATCCGATCTCCTTTAACTACCCCGTGTGGTCAAAACCACTGGTGGTCAAAATCACTGGTGACCGAAGTCATAAATATATCGGTGTGGTCAAAACCAGTGGTGACTGTAGTCACAAATCAAATGATGGGGCCAACCCATCGTGTGGTTAAAACCACTGATGACAATCCCGTAATATATCATGTGGGGCCAACCCACTGTGGTACCAAACCACTGGGACGAGTCATAATATCCATATGTGGTCAAAACCACTGGTGACCGTAGTCACAAATATCATAAGTGTGGTCAAAACCACTGGTGGTCAAAACCACTGGAACTTAGTCACAAATAATAATAGTGTGGTCAAAACCACTGGTGACTGTAGTCACAAATCAAATGATGGGGCCAACCCATCTTGTGGTCAAAACCACTGGTGACAGTCCAAATAAATCATCCCCCTCCTCTCATCAATCTCATCATCATGTCCATATCATACGTGTCATAATATCATGTAATCATGCAATAGCGCATAGCATAACATTTAACAAAGCATGATGATGTATACCAAAAATCACATAACAGGGGACTTACCCGGAGTCCATGCTCACACCCACAAGGCAAAATCACTGATTCAATAGCTATAACGGTAACATAATAAGCATATTATACTAATAAAGTGTGTAAGCGTTACATACGTGGCTATATGTAGATCTAATGCGAAATCGCGAAACTACGCGATACTACGAGATCCCGAAATGTATGGCCTCACTGCTCCTACAATCGGCCAACATCACCCTTTAGATCTGAAGCCATTCGGCTTACTCACAAAATCCCGAAAATGTGCCGCAAGAAGGTAGTACTTTACCTTAATGTCGATTTGGTTTCCTACCAAATCCTGAAGCTACGCGATGAATCCCCCTTGTAATCGGCCAAACACTGATGCACATAAACGATTAGCCTTTGGCTTTTGAATGATTAAGAAATGGATCTTGAAACGTTAAGACCTTACCTAGATCGACCAACAAATCCTGAAGGCTTCCTGTATTCGGCTCTAGCCCTCCCTACAATCGGTTTCATCATTATGAATCATAGGGCCATTCGGCCATGGCATAAATCCTGAAACTAAGAAGTTGTCGCACCCTTACCTTAATGATAGATTCGGCTGATCAAACACCAATGTTCGGCACCTCTATATGACCATGAACAGAATCTTAACACTTAGATCTATAAGGGAAAAGAAGATAGAAAGGAAGTGGGTTTCGGCATTATCCACGTTGATCAAGAAAAGAAAACGAATAGGAAGTTTCCTTACCAGAGTTTCGGCTATGATCTACAAAGAAGAGTAGATTCGGCACTTGCCAATGGTGACTAAATCTCGTGAAAAGAGAAGAAGAAAAGACCAAGGATATTCGACCAAAGGTCTTGATGAAACCGAAAGGAAGATAACCAAGCTTTCGGCTTTCCAAAACAATAAGAAAGATGGAAGAAGATGGGATTAAGTTTCGGCTTTTGAAGATGTTAAAGATAAAGGGGAAAGATGAGATGGAAGAGAGGGGAATTGGCAAAGGGAGATTGAAAGAACTTTTGGCACAAGGGGTTTTGAGAGAGGAAAGAAAAGATGCCGAATGGGGGTTGAGGTTGTTGGTTTCGGCTTGAGCAATAATAAGAAAAGAAGAAGTGCCAAGATGATTTCGGCAAAGAGAGGGCTAACAAAGGTGAACCGAAAAGAGAAGAGGAGAATGGCTATTGAAGTTTCGGCTATTCAAAAAATAATGCACAAGTGATATGGCTTTGACACTAAACCGACAAAGAAAGAACCCTCTCCTCACTAGCCGAAATACTCCCTTAAACCACCATAAACATTCGGCCACCACCCAAAAATGAATCCCAAAACCGATTGTTCCCCTTGCTCCACACCTTACCAATTTCGGCTGAACACTCCTCCCCCAAAGTCAATAATTCGGCCAACTCCTTCAAATGAGTTTGAAATAATTCAAACTCCTAAATTTTCTCCCTTCCATCAATTCAAATTCGTTTGAACGAGTCAAACTCCACAAATTTCTCCTATCCATCCATTCAAGAGAGTCCCACCTGAGCACTCCTCTCCTTGCTTGTGGCATGAAAAAGAATAAGCAGGAGTGCAGTTCTTACTGCTCGAACACAGGCACTCCCTCCCTGCATGTGGCGTCATCTCCTTGGTGCTTAAGTGGCGTCACTTTGCCACTACACCACACCTCCACTTGTGTCTAAATCTCCCAATAAATTCTTTTAACCCCCGATTCCCTTAGCTCCCTCTCACTAAGTACCAAAACAAAAATTTTGGCCATTCCTCAGGCCTAACCCGAGGTCATTCCTAGACCCCAAAACATGCCAAATTAGTACAGTAGACATACCATCACATACAAACACATGCAAAATGTAGAGACCCCGATTTAAGGATATTACAGGCTTACTCATTGATCTTTTTCTCGAGTCTCTAGCTTCTGAATCTGCCTTTCTCTTTTATTTGCTAAGATCTTTGGCTTTACAAGCCCTTTCAACCAGAACATCAAATTCTTTCAACTCTAGAATTCGGACTAGTAATTTTATATCTTCATTCAATCCATCTACGAATCGTTTGCACATAATTTCTTCAGTGGAAACATATTCTCGAGCATACTTTCTCAATCGTACAAATTCTCTTTCATACTCTGTTACAATCATTCGACCTTCTTTCAACTATTATTATATGCAAACTCAACCAACGGTAAATACTTTTCCCAGCTGCCCTGAAACTTAAGAACACAACATCGGAGCATATCCTCAAGTGTCTGTATTAACCTCTCCGACTGTCCGTCGGTTTGGGGGTGGAAAGCAGTACTAAAACTTAGCTTTGGGCCCAAATCTTCTTACAACTTTTTCCAAAATTGGGATGTGAATCTTGGATCTCCATCTGATATAATCGATAAAGGTACTCCATGTAGCCTCACAATCTCAGAAACATACAAGTCTACCAACTTACCAAGCGAATAATCAACACGTACCGGTATGAAGTGGGCCAAATTCGTAAGTCTATCTACCACAACCCATACGACATATTTCTTACTCAGTGTCAACGACAAGCCCGTTACAAAATCCATAGTAACACGGTCTCATTTCCACTCGGGAACCATAATAGGTTGAAGCAAACCCGAAGGTACTTGGTGTTCAGTTTTCACTTACTGATAAATCAAGCATCTTGATACAAACTCAAAAATATCTTTTTTTATTCTTGGCTACCAATACCATTTCTTCATATCATTATACATTTTTGGGCTGCTCGGATGTACAAATAGACATCCGCTATGTGCCTTGTGTAAAATCTTCCAAATAAGCTCATCACTCCTCGGTACACAGACTCTATCTCTAAACATCAAACATCCATCAGAATTAATCCGGAAGTCAGATTCAACACCCGACTCGCACTGAACTCTTTTGGCTTGTAAGTCATTGTCATCTTTCTGAGCCTCAAAAATCTCTTGAAAGAACATCGGTCTAGCCTTCAACTCAGTTAGAATGGAACCATTGTCTAACAAAGTTACCCGTGTATTCATAGCCCTCAATGCAAATAGGAATTTTCTACTCAAAGCATCGGCGACTACATTCGCCTTTCCCAGATGGTAGTCAATTACTAGTTCATAGTCCTTTATCAACTGTAACCATCTTCATTGCCTTAAGTTTAATTCTTTTTGAGTCATCAAGTAATTTAGGCTCTTATGATCGGTGAATATCCGACATCTTTCACCATACAAATAGTGTCTTCATATCTTCAATGCAAAAACAATGGCAGCCAACTCTAAATCATGTGTCGGGTAATTCTTCTTATGCGGTTTTAACTGTCTGGAGGCATGTGCTATCACCTTACCCTCTTGCATAAGCACACAGCCTAATCCATTCAAGGATGCATCACTATAAATCACAATTCTTTCCCCGGTTCAGGTTGCACTAGGACTGGAGCCTTAGTTAACAATGCCTTTAGTTTCTAGAAGCTCTGTTGACACTTTTCTGTCCATTCAAACTTCACATCTTTTTGTAACAACCTCGTCATTGGAGTTGCTATCATGGAAAACCTTGACAAACCATCTGTAATAGCCAGCTAGGCCCAAAAAACTTCTAACCTCTGATACATTCTTCGACGGTTTCCAATCAACAATAGCTAAAATCTTACTTTGGTCGACTCAGATTCTATCTCCCGAGACAATGTGCCCCCAAAATCCAACCTCTTTAAGCTAAAACTCACTTTTGCTAAACTTGGCATACAACTGATTATCTCGTAAAATTTGTAAAATCGTCCTCAAATGCTCGACATGCTCATTCTCATCACGAGAATATATCAGTATATCATCAATAAATACCACGACAAATTTATCCAAGTATGGCTGAAAGATACAGTTTATTAAATCCATAAGCATAACAGGGGCATTTGTTAAACCGAAAGGCATAGCTAAAAATTCGTAGTGTCCATACCTTGTCCGAAATGCAGTTTTCGGCACATCTGAGTCTTTGACTGTCAAATGGTAATAATCGGATCTCAAGTCTATCTTGGAAAACACAGTGGCTCCTTTTAATTGATCAAACAAATCATCGACCCTTGGTAATGGGTACTTGTTCTTCGGTGTTACCTTATTAAGTTGCTGATAATCTATACATAATCTCATGGAACCATTTTTCTTTTTCACAAATAGCACTGGGGCTTATTAAGTTGCTGATAATCTATACATAATCTCATGGAACCATTTTTCTTTTTCACAAATAACACTGGGGCACCCCACGGAGAATAACTTGGTCTTGTAAAGCCTTTTTCCGTCAACTCTTGCAACTCTGCCTTCAATTCCTTTAACTCAATTGGAGCTATTCTGTAAGGAGCAATTGATATAGGTGCAGTACTAAGAGCTAACCCGATGCCAAACTCAACCTCTCTAACCGGATGCAACCCTAGCAATTCTTCTAGGAATATATTTGGATACTCACATACTATCGGCACTGATGCAATTATTAACTCAGTCTCTTTAACATTCATAACAAAAGCAAGATACGCTTTATATCCCTTTCTTACATACCTCTAGCCAGACATATAAGAGATCACTATAGGCGATCTGTCATGTTCATCTGATTTAACACGAAGAGTGTCCCTATTTTTACATCTCAATTCAATGTATTTCTTTCTTTAATTTACTGTCACATTATGAGCGGTTAACCAGTCCATACCAAGAATTATATCGAATTCATCAAATGGCAATAGCATGAGATTTTCCTTAAAATAATGACCTCTAATCATTAATGGGCAATCTTTGCATACCATACCAACTAATACACTTTTGCCTAAATGATTAGACACTTTTATCACAAACTCTATAGACTCTACAGGCATGCTCATACTAGATACTAATTTCATGCAAATATATGAGTGGGTAGATCCCAGATCAATTAAAGCAACAACATTAGTATCATGGAGAGAAAATGTACCCGTAATTACATCAGGGGATGACGCCTCTTCGCGAGCGCGAATGGCATAAGTCCTCGCAGGAGCTCTACCCTCAAATCTTGCAGCCTACTTTCTAGGTGTACTCTTACTACTCGTTTCACTTCTCGGGTTTCTCTATTGTCTCTCTCTAGTAGTGTTTCCCGATCTAGCACTCTGAATTTTCTCTTTTTCAACCATCTCAGGGCATTCTTTAATAAAATGATCTTGGGAACCACACTCAAAACAGGCCCTCTCATGCACTCAGCACTCATCGGGGTGACGTCTGCCACACTGTGGGCATTTCGATCTATTAGGTCTAGTGTTCACAACACTAGCAACTGAGGTACTCAAAGCTTTAATCCCCGAGTACTGTTTACTCTTCCTTCTATTTGAAAACCCGGCTGAAGTAGCTGATCGGGTAGAAAAGTCTCTTGACTTCTTGGATGAAGATTGAAACGACTTGTTCATTTGTCTCTTTCTTGAGTCACGAGACTCCTTCTCAGTTTTTCTTTTCTCTTTAACCAACTCCTCGACTTTACAAGCCCTGTCCACTAGCACAACAAATTCCTTCAATTCTAGGACACCAACAAATAATCGGATATCTTCATTTAATCCGTCCTCAAACCTCTTACACATGATGGCTTCAGAGGACACACACTCCCGAGCGTACTTGCTTAGCCTTACAAATTCACTCTTATATTCAATTACTGTCATTCTACCTTATTTCAGTTCAAGGAATTCATTTCTTTTTTGATCAATAAACCTTTGGCTAATGTACTTCTTCCGAAATTCTTCTTGGAAAAACTCCCATGTGATCCTTTCCTTGGTACAATTGACACAAGGGTGTTCCACCACTGATAAGCAGAATCTCTTAAGAGAGACACCACATATTTCATGCGCTCTTCAGGTGTGCATGAAAATTCATCAAATACTCTGATGGTATTTTCAAGCCAAAATTCTGCCCTCTCCTGATCGTCATCTTTACTAGCCCAGAATTCCTCAGCTCATTGTTTCCAGATTTTATCAACCAGAGGTTTTTCTCTTCTTACCACGTCTACCACTTGAGGAGCTACAGGGGTAGGCTGAGGAATAGGTGGGGTGGAGGGGGTTGTGCATTCAGGTTTGTGCGAAAGAACTCCGTATACCATGTATTCATCATCCGCCACAGCTCTATCAGGATCCATTTACTATATGAAAACACAATTTAAATCGTCAGGAGTCGTCACACTATCATAATGTAAGTACTCATGTGTATGGCATGTATAGCTAGACTCATGCATACGCTATGTTAGTCTGAGAATCGACTAAATCGTAGCTCTGATACCACTAAATCTAACTCCCTTTACCCGTGTTCGACGTCGAAATTAGATACGAGGCATTACCAAACTTAACATGCTTAACCATACATCATTGTGCTATAAAAATTTCATTTCAACTTAAAACTTCTCATTCATATACATAGCATCCTTATAATGGGCCTACGAGGCCCTAAACATACATACGGAAGGTTTAAGAATTAAACCAGAAACTTTAGCACTCTTAGAAAATTTTTGCCTTAACAAGGCCACAAGCTCGTGTGAAATGGAACACGTCCGTGTGGGCAGGCCGTGTGGTCACACACGCCCATGTTCCCAGCCCGTGCGGAATTTATTTTTCAATTCGAACCTACAAGGGTTTTCACACGACCAGACACACGCCTGTGTCAATGACCCGTGTCCCTCACACGGCCTAGACACGCCCGTGTTCTCACCCGTGTGTGAAAACCTGGGTATTCTGTTTATGACGTTAGCAACCTCTTAAGGGGCACACGGCCTAGGCACACACCCTTGTGCTGGCCCTTGCGACGAATCGAATTCTCACAAATTTGATGCAGGGGACACACGGCTTATCAACACACCCATGGGGCTGACCGTGTGTCACACACGGCCTAGACACATGCCCCTGTGTCTACCTGTGTAGACAAATATAAGGCTATTTTCCAAGCCATTTGCCACCCCGAAACATAAACACACATATACCACCACAAGCAACACATAACATGGCAATAATACATTATAGAGAGTCCCTAAATCAGCATTCTTACACTTCACATTTTACTCCATCATTTGCATGAACTTTCACTTTATAAAACTCATCATCATTAATAATATGAAACTTGACAAATATTGGCCAATTCCTATTGGCCATTTACAAAATGATTGAGTACATTAATAGCCAACACTTTGGTTTTCAAATATGACATAACTCAAAATGACCAAGTTCCTATACATGCCATACTAAAAATAAATCAAATTAACTATACCAAAAGAATGATTGATAGTGTGATCCGAGCTCCGACGTTCTATGATCCCCGAGCTAGCTTGGCGATACTACAATGAAAAGGGAAAATAGAGGGGTAAGCATATAGCTTAGTAAGTTTGCATGAATTAAAATAGCAACATAAGTACTCATGGTAAAATTCATTCATCTCATCAAACAATAACAACACAAGTTCTCAAGTACTTTGACATACTTACTCATACTTACGCTTACCCATCACATATCACATTACGGTTTCATAACTCATATTTTATTCATGGTACCTGTATCACTTCATCACATAGTTTAGCACTTATGCTATCTTGAGCTAAACTTAACTCATTATTATCCTTAACTTAAATGTAACTCCTTGTCATCTTTGTATAGCTTAGCTTTTTGTCATCTTTGTATAGCTTAGCTCTTTTCCCTGTTGAACTACTCGGAATATCGGAGGATACTAAATCTCATCATACATGTATCACGATGCCAATGCCATATCCCAAATATGGTCTTACATGGGATCACCTCTTGATGCCAATGTCATATCCCAGATATGGTCTTACACAGGATCTCTTAGCTCGTTCTCGATCCCATGTCCCAGACATGGTCATATACGAGATTGTATATAGATGTCGATGCCATGTCCCAGACATGGTCTTACACGAGATCTTCCTTTGATGTCGAGGCCATGTCCCAGACATGGTCTTATATGGGACCTTCCTTATTCGGTGCCGATGCCATGTCCCAGACATGGTCTTATTCTGGACCTACATTCGGTGCCGATGCCATGTCTCAGACATGGTCTTATACGGGACCTACGTTTGGTGCCGATGCCATGTCCTAGACATGGTCTTATACGAGACCTACATTCGGTGCCGATGCCATGTCCTAGACATGGTCTTATACGGGACCTTCCTTATCTCATGTTGTAACATAGGTATCCTCGTTATTCCGAATCTTTAACCGGGACTTCAACTTAACGTGATCTCATTATAATTTCATCAAGGCATCATTAATCGACTTCATAGAAATAATATGCATTTCTCATAATATAAAGTAATTAAAAACATAATAACATTATGTAGCTTTAATTTCGCACGAACTTATCTCGGTACTCAAAATAGGTGTAGATTTTTGATTTAGTCCACAACTTTGTTCTTACCTCGGTTTTGGTCCGGGCTTTGTGTTTCTTGATCTATAACAACAATTTCACTTGTTTAATACTCACATTGACTAAATTGACTCATGAATCATACTTTGGAAAAATTATGAATTTACCCCAAAACTTTCACATAATTACACTTTTGCCCCTAGGCTCGTAAAATGATTTTTATTCAACTTTCTTGTATTTTAAGCCTAGCCAGATCATTTTATTAACAACAAAAGCCTTCAATTTCTACTATTTCACTCATGTATGACCATTTTTATAACTTCTACAATTTGGTCGTTTTATGCATTTTTCATGAAAATCACTTAGAAAAAGATGTTTACCATACATCAATCTTTCATATTCTTCCATAAAACATCAAAATACATGCATGTCATACATGGTTAAATTTTTTAACACAAACCCTAGCTCAAAATATAGCTAGAAATAGCTAAATCGAGCTATGAGGATCTAAAAAATACAAAGAACATTAAAAACGGGGCTAGGAGTACTTACAATCAAGCTTGAAAGATGAACAAACCCTAGCTATGACTTCCTTAGGGATTTTCGGCCATGGGAGAAGAAGATGAACACAATTTTGACTTTGTTTTCCCTTTTTAATATTTTATTTACCAAATGACAAAAATACCCTTAAGGCCTCTTTCTTAATATTTTTCCTTCACATGCCCATTTTTGTCCATCTTAACATGAAATGGTCTAATTGCTAAATAAGGACCTCTATTAATTTTTTATAACTTTATTTCCTACTAAATCATCTAGAATCTCATATTTTCTAATCTTTGCAATTTAGTCCTAACGGACAATTTAATCAGAAAAAAATAAATTTCCTCATGAAATTTTCACACAATTAGGCAAACACATCATGAGTCTCATAAAAATCATAAAACATATATTTCTACTTCGAATTTGTGGTCTCGCGACCACTATTCCGACTAGGCCCTAAATCGGGCTATTACATGCTCGTGTCTCATGCCGTTTGAAAACAGGGCATACATACTGACTTGGGTCACACGTGCAACATCCCGATTTTGGGCCTAGTCGGAATAGTGGTGTGAGACCACAAATTCAAGGTCTATAGTGGTTTGAGACCACAAATCCGAGGTCTATGTATGAGTTTTAGAGGTTTATGCTATGTTTTCATGTTAGTGTGAAAGTTTTATGAAGCAATTTTGTGAAATTGCGGTTGAATTGTCCAAAAGGACTAAATTGCAAAAGTTGCAAAATGTGAGATTCTAGAAGCTATTTGTGTGAAATTGCTTTAGAATATTAATTAGAGGTCTTTAAATAGAAATTTTCCCAATTTCTAATTTTTGGACAAAATTGGGCATGAATGAGTTAAAATGGAAAGTTTATCAAAAAGGGCATTTTGGTCATTTAACAATTAAATGATTAAAATGGGAGAAAAGATGACAAAATTCATTCATTTTCTTCCCCAAGGCTGTCGAAAATTAGAGAGAGCCATTGTTAGGGTTCTTCAAACTATTCAAGCTATCTAGTAAGTGTATTCTAGCCCCGTTTTTTATATTCTTTGTATTTTTGAAGTCCTTGTAGTATGAGTAAGCTATTTTTAGCCATTTGATGAGCTATAATGGATGTTCAAAAATGTGGCCATGTAAGACATGCATGTATTTTGATGTTTTATGGAATATTATGAAAGCTTGATGTAGTAGGAACATCTTTTGTTAAGTGATTTTCCATGAAAATGTATGTAAGGACTAGTTTGTAAAAGTTTTAAGTTTGGTCATACATGTGTGATTTAATGAGAATTGATGATTGCTTTAGTTGAGTAAGTGATTTGACTAAGCATGAAAGGCTACAAAGTTGAATAAAAATCACTTTCCGAGCTTTGGGCTAAAAGTGTAAATATGAGAAAGATTAGGGGCAAAAGAGTAATTTTGCCAAAGTATGAGATAGGAGTCAATTTAGTCAATGTGTATATTGATGAGTTGAATTATCATTATAGATCAAGAAAAACGAAGCCCGGATCGAAACCGAGGCAAAAGCAAGGTGGTGGACTAAATTGCACGTTTCTATACTTTTAAGTATCGAGGTAAGTCTATGCATAAACAAGGCATTCATACTTACAATTTGATAATGCTAGCTAGTGTGTAGCATGATTGAGAATGGTTGAGAACCTATGTGGTTCAAGTAAAGTGAATGTGGTAGATATCATGAATGAATGAGTAAACAGTTACGTGTATGAGTAGTGATAATGCTAAATGGTAGGCTAAGTCTGATACCATCTTAATGCTTAACGACGACGAGCTAGGCTGTGTGCGATGCTATCGTTAAGTATATTTGTCTAGTGAGGTAAGTGTGAGACCATTATGATTACCTTTGTGGTAGGCTAAGTGCGATACTACCTTATTAATTGATTGTGGTGGGCTAAGGGTTTAGGGTTTGAGTAGTGCCGCTGCTGGTGCTATCTTTGGAGTGTAGGGATGGGTGGGTTGATAATTATATCCCCACAGGAGTGTAGGACTGGAAGGGAAATGGAGTGCAGGGTTGGGTTTGGGATGGGTGCATTGCATTCGTGTGATACTGATGTGATGTGAGGTCATTGCGGGCTATGGCCCAAGACCATCGAATTTGATAGGGCTTAGGCCCAATGTGATATTTGCATGTTTAGGATTGGATCTAGGGAGAGCTTGGTACTTAAGCGGTCCTAGTGGCCCACCTCCTCTTCTTTGGAATCCTACCTGGTGCATCGTGTCTGTTCACTATAGCCGCAAGGACTTGTTAATGGGCCAAAGTTCATAACTAAAACCCGAGAGGGACCAAAATACCCCTAATTTGAAAATTACCAAAATACCCTTAGTGTGAAAATTTCCAAAATATCCTTAGATTTGCAAAATTATTAAAATACCCCTGATTTGTAAAATTACCAGAATACCCTTGATTTGCAGAATTACCAGAATATCCCTGATTTACAAAATTTCCAAAATACCCCTGTTTTGTAAAATTACCTAAATACCCCTGTAGGGTAGAACTACGAAAATACTCCTGGTTAGTGAAATGACTAAAATACCCCTAAGTGCTTAATGTGTGAAATTGTGTATGTTGCATTCATGAAATATATGTTGCACTTGGGTGGGTTTTGATGATACGAAGGAAGATTTGAGGATCGCATAGTCGCTTGACGACCGTGGATCCACTGGTGGCTTTAAGCCCATTATTGCAGCTTTGCTGCAATGTTTGAGTAGTGCCGCTGCTGGTGCGATCTTTAGAGTGTAGGGATGGGTGGATTGATATTTATATCCCTACAGGAGGTAGGGTTGGAAGGGAAATGGAGTGCAAGTTTGGATTTGGGATGGGTGCATTGCATTCATGTGATACTGATGTGATGTGAGGTCATTGCGGGCTAAGGCCCAAGACCACCAAATTTGATAGGGATTAGGCCCAATGTGATATTTGCATGTTGATTGGTTACCAAGGGTCGTACACACTGAGTTTCGAAACTCACACCCTTTTATTAAATGTTTCAAGTGACCCTCAATAGACAGCTCGACAAGCGAGGGGACTCGGAGATGGCCACACTACAAGATACTTAGGAGTTTTGTTTATTTGTTTCAAAGGACATGATTTTAATTACTTTATTTTCGCTGGTTGTAATAAAGCCTTATACTCCGATTTGACTTTAGATTTTGTGTTTTTTTATCATTGTTCAACTGTTTACTTAATTGTTAAACTTAAATAAATTTTCTTGAACATGATTTTCGAAATACCTAAAAATATGGGCTTTTATCATTACTTAACAAGATTCAAGGATTTTGGGCTTTTTAGGCCTTAAATTTTAACTTAGCAAAATCGTTTTGAATTATGCCTTTGATGTGACATTGTCGGATTCGGCCATAACATCTAGGCCGGGTCTAGGGGTGTTACATGTATGCCAGAAACAGATTTTAGCAATAAATTATGAGCTTCTTTTTCTTTAGTTGTTTTTTCAACTAAGAATTTCGAAAACTGTGTAAGAGCTCTTCTAAAGTTTGCTCTTTGACCATATTTTGTTTATAAAATTATAATATTCTAAAGGTAAACCTGGATTATAAAAATCCTTTATTTCAGAAAGTTCAGAATTTTATTGTTTTTTCAATAAATTCTCTGTTTCTTTTATAATTTCAGCATAACTTTTTTGATATACTGAATATGGATCTTGAGACCATTCATAATAGCTCACCTGGGTTGGTGATTGTATTCCAAATGGTTGTCTTACCATTGGATTTGGAACATAATATCCTTGATTAGGATAAAATGGTACTTGTGCAGGAATAAATCCTTGTTTAGGACTCATTGTTTTTCCCTTGTTGGGTTTTTATGGATGATTGTCCATTCTCCGACTATTTCTAGAGGTTTTTACCTCTATCCATAAAACTGCTAAGAAAATCAGCAATCATATTATTAGTACCTTTAATATAAATAACTTCAAGATTAAATTGGCATAATTCGTTATACCACCTAATTCTCAGAGGTACGGCTTTCTAAGCTTTTATTAGTTAGAAATTGTTTAATGACTTGATTATCGGTTTTTATAATAAAATATTCAAAGTGCTAAATATATTAGGATTTTTTATTCCCTTTTTATTGCTAATAATTCTTTTTCATATATAGCATAATTTATTTCATTCGGTTTGAATTTTTCTGAGCTATATCCACAAATTAATTCTTCATTAGCTATTGTTTTAGCTTTTAATACACATCCCCAATTTTTCTCGAGGCATCTGTTTCTAGAATTAATTTATCACCTTGTTTAGGTAAATAAACCTTAGGAATATAATTTATTTTGATTTTATATGTTTTATAATATCTGAATCTTTTAGACTATTCAAAGGGTTTGTCCTTTTTTAGTTTTTCATATAACTCATCTAATTTTTTAGATAAGTTAGGAAAGAAATTTCTTCCATAATTAACAATTCCTAAAAATTGTTGAAATTGTTTCTTATCAACAATATTTTCAGGAAATTCTTTTATTTTTATAATAATATGATCTTGGAGTTTAAGACCATCGGCAGATAATATTAATCCTAAGAATTCTATTTCAGTTTTTTCTATTTCAATTTTCTTAGGACTTAATATAATTCCATGTTTTATAAATTCTCTAGATATAATATTTAAATGTTTTCTGTGATTTTCTAATGTATCTGAGAATATTAAAATATCATCTATATAAACAACACAAAATTTTTTATATTTTTTAAATATAGAGTCCATCCATCTTTGGAAGACTTGTGGTGCATTACATAATCCAAATGGCATTACTCTCCAATGGTAATATCCATTAGGTGCACTAAAAGCTGTTAATGGTCTAGATTCTTCTGTTAACATGATTTGCCGAAGCTTGATTCTGATCAAACTTACTAAAATATTTTGCTTGTTTAGCTTGATTTATTAAAACTTCCTTTCTTGGAATAAAATAGCCATCAAAAATAGTATTTTGATTTAATCTTTTATAGTTAATAACCATCCTAGCTTTTCCTCTTTTTATTTCTGCATGGCTTCTTACCATAAAAGCAAGACTGGAATGTGGACTAGTAGTTTCTTCTATTAATCCTTTTTCTAATAATTCTTTTATTTGTATTTCAAATTCATCTATATCTTGTTTAGTATAGATCATAGGTTTTACTCTAATAATTTTATTAGGATTTTCTAATTTAATGGTACAATATCTAGGACTATTTTTCCATAATTTTAATGGTTCTTCACTAAAATTATTTTCTAATATTTTAAACAACCAATGATTTGTTTCAAGTTGTTTAATCTGTTCTTTCCTAGGTGGTGTAAAGTCTTGATCACAAATAAATTTGTGATTTTCTACCAAAGGTATTTCTACTGAAGTATTTTCAGTAGTTAATATAACAAAGTTTTTATCAATAGAAAATGGTAAATGTTGATATATAAAATTATTACCTAATAATATATCTCCATGCATTTCATGAAAACATAATATTTTAGGTATCACAAATCTTACACTATTTATGTAGATCGGTATATTTTTTGCCTTAAAAAGGATTAAAGTTTCATTTCCATCTACTCCAATAGCTCTTATTGGATTTCTCATAAGTTCCCATTTTTCTGGTGGAATAGCATTTTCTCTACAGCTACTAGTTGTAGCTCCTGTATCTAATAAAGCATTTAAAGAATATGAATTATATTCTCTAAACTGAAATGTGATTTCAATGTAAGTATAATATTTCCTGGGTTGGAAATGTGAAAATGTTATAATATCCTTTTTTCCAAGTTTCATTTGTTGAATTATTGGTTTTTCTTTGACTTTTGTATCTTTAGATATTTTATCTAATTTATTAGGATAATGAACCGGTTTTAATTCTATAGGTAAATATTGGTTTTTCCAATATTCTATGTTTTTACCAAAAGGATCTTGTTTATCAATCAGAATTATCAGAATTACTACTACTTTTATTAGAACTATTACTATTATCGGTAGTATCATAATTTAACATATAGTGATAATTATATTTTTTAAATAAGTCTTTATGTTTTTCATAAAGTTCTTCTATTAGTTTTAAATATTCTACTTGCTCATATTTATCTTCTGTTTTAGAAAATTGGTTTTTCCAATGTTCTATTAAAGTCTTATAAGATTCAAAATCATATTTTTTTTTTGTTTTTTAACATTTTCTCTTTTTTGTTTTCTTTTTTCTTTTTTATTATAGGTTGAATATTCATCCGAAGACTCATCTTCATCTGATAAAGCTAAAATAACATTACTATTACCATAATATAAAGGTCCTAAATCTAAATTCGATTCTATATTATTATTATTAATAACTTGATCTAATTTATTATTAACATCAGATAGTAATTCTTTAGATTTGTTATTCAAATCTAAATCTGTTACTTCTCCCATATTATCTATTTTTTCTTCTATTTTACTAACCTTAGTATATAGCTTATTAAAATATATAGATGTCATATCTATTAAGCTATTGATACCTTTACTAAGAGCCGAAACATGATTTCCATTCTTAGAGTCTATATGCATAGTATGATTACAAGTTTTATCTTTATACATACAATCCATTTCTTCCATGTTTTTTATCTCTGGTACCTAAAACCTTCTGTGTCTTTAACGTCTTCACAAACGCCTACAACGTCCCACTCGGACTCAATGGTAACAAGAAGACAGAACGACAGATATATGGGTTTTGAGATAAACAACAACGAAACAAACGGAATATATCAAGAAGAGTATTTATCTCTTTAGGACATTATTAATATCCTAAACTGAAATGTGATTTCAATGTAAGTATAATTAGCAGTATTTCAAAATTATTACATTTAAAATATCTATCAATTCCAAAAGACTGGATGATAGAAAAGACTAATAACGCTAGTACTTCTAAACCAGTAAGTACTATAGAATATATGTCATCTGGAGATAAGTTATATTTTAAGAATAATATGATAACCAATACACATGATAATTTAGTATTACCTTCTAGTTCTCAACCAGAGGAAGATGAAGATAATATAAGTACTTCTACACCAATAGGTATGATAACAGTTCATATTCCTATTTTTCCTACTACACCTAGTAGAAATTCTAGAAACACTAGAATGGAAGATATTCATTATTCAATAGAAGATATTACAAATTTCAATACATATATTGAAATTACATTATATCGTAAAGATTATAAAAAATATTCTTTAAATGCTTTATTAGATACCGGTGCTACAACCAGTAGTTGTAAAAAGAATGCCATTCCTGAAGAATATTGGAATATATCCTTATTAATAATAGGACTGTTTGTTCCCTTATTAATAAAATATTGGAATATATCAAGAATATTATTTCTCTCTTTAATATCTGTATATTCGACTAGGATTTCATCCCAATCTCTGTATAAAACAGATTTAAGTAATAAATCATGAGCTTGTTTTTCCTTAGTTGTAACACCCCAAAACCCGGCCCACAAGCCTTGATCGGATCTGGTATGTCACGGAGTAAAAACGTTTTGAAGGATTCGGATTAACATTTGGAAATCGAAAATATTCGAATTTGTAAAGCGATTGTCTAAGATAGGTTGGTTTGATAAACGCGATTGAGTTGAAATTTTTTTTCTTTTCCTTTGAAACCATTTGATCATTTAGATTTTTAGAAATATCGGGGTTATTGATAACTTGGTAAAATTGGCTACCCGATGGTAACGTCTTTGAAAACGCGTACGAGTTCAAATTTTGAAAACGTTGCTTTTACCGATTCGCTTAACAGTTCATAAGTTCGTTAGAAATAAGGTAAAACTACTACTTAATCATACGAATAATAATAAAAAAAATAATAAGCGGCCATATTACAACCCAATCGAATTTAGCAAATAGTAAACTTTAATGGTGCGAAATAAAACTTCAAACCGAGGAACAAGCATGGCCACCTCGAGTCCTCTCCGGCTCCGTCTCCGCAATCTACTCACACGAAAAGATAGGGAAAGGGTGAGTCACCAAGACTCGGTGCATAGTTAATACACATGTCCCCATATACGGGCTTGGCCCATATCCACAGAACAAACATACACATGAATATGCGGTTATGAAGCCCAACCTAGCCATCCATACTCCTTTTTCTACCCGTGTGGTACCAAACCACCGGTGGTGCCAAACCACTGGTGACTTAAAGTCACGATATCCGTCAATACTTGTGGTGCCAAACCCTTTGGTGACTTAAAGTCACGATATCAGTCAATACTTGTGGTGCCAAACCCTTTGGTGGTGCTAAACCTTTGGTGACTTAAAGTCACAATCAAATAATGGGGCCAACCCATCGTGTGATACCAAATCTTTGGCGTCAATCCCATATCTCATAGTGGGGCCAACCCACGGTGGTACTAAGCCACGAGGGCGAGGCGCTATGAGGTGCCAAATCTGCGGAGGTACCAAACCTCACGGTGACCGTAGTCACAATGTGTTACCAAAACAACGGTGTCCGTCGACACGAATATCACTTTGCCCCCTCCACTCATTTATCCCACATCATCATGCTTACATAACAAGTATCATGATCCCATATATCATGTATTTGCATATAGCATAACATTTAATGACATGTGATGGCATACACAACATATATCATAGATCGAGTAATAGGGGGCTTACCAGAAAACCAAGCTCATGCCCACAAGGCAAAATTACTACATGAGAGGTTATAAAATATCATCATAATAACAATTTATACTAATAAAGTGTGTGGAGTTTACACACTGATTAAGCGATCACCCACCTTGGGTATCCAACATCTTAGCCCTTATTTGGCTAACATGCACAACATATACATTTACATATAACATATATATACAGAGAAGAGAACAAAGGCGATAACTACGCACTGATCACAACAGCGTTATGCCCTCAATCCGAAGCTATCCTTAAGCGATACTACGACTATCCGCCTCTGTTGTTGCTCGGACGCCGCCCACACTGGCGGCCAATCTCGTACCGCGAGACGGTTCTCCTTTTAAACTCGGAATAGGGCTACCCTTGATCTTCTTGACTAACACTTGCGTCCATCGATACACTTAATCAGATTAAAGCGGGTTAATCACCCAAGTCATAAACCTAAGTATCGAATCTTACTAAATATTTTTTTACCAAAAGCGACCTTGAATCCCGGAGGCTACTATATGCTTCTTTTGATTAACCCCTACTCCAACATGAAGCAGAATCGATTAGCTCCTTTAAAAACCAAAATAAAAGGCCTAAGGCCGAATGTTACCCTTCCTTACCTTGTTAACTAAATCCAGGAACCACCTCTTGAATATGGGTTGTTGAAACCACTCGCTAAACAACTTGTTAGAATCGGTTTAACACATAAAACCATAAAAATTGGCCCTACCGAATACTACAAACCCTTTACCTTGATCTCCACAATTCAAAAAGCTTCTCCTCTAATACTCAACGATTTTGCCCTCATTTGGCTTGAGAACTAAAACTTGACCTTTGAGTAGTCGAAGATCCTACACAAACCATGTGTTAAAATCGGCTATCACACTATCCAAGAATAATGACCCTTGACCGAATTCGTACTTACCACATACCTAACTTATTTCGATCCCGAGCTTGCTTGCTCCTATTTCCTTGAATGGTCGAACCTTGAAGATTTCTTAATGCACCTTCATAATGACACATGCAAAAGAACACACCAACTCATGACCCCATGAGCTTTTTGTGACCTTATACCGCATCCTCAATCACTAAATTTGGCACACAAAATATGAAGATGGAGCAAACCAATGTTTTAAGGAGAGGTTACTTACTAATATCGCTTGAAGAGAAAAGAAGATCACAACCACGTAGTCGATAGCACCATCAAAAGAGATTCGGCTATGGTTCAAATGGTGGAGGGCTTCAGCCAACCTTTCGAACGATGGTTGTATTTGGCTAAGCTAGCAATTAGAAGAAAAATAAAATACAAAGGCCCTTAACGCTCCTTAAAGTTTGGCAAACAAGAGAATAAAAGAACCGATGGGAGATTCAATGGAGTTTCAGCTATGAAACAATTATAAATCGGCATTTAATCAACAAGGGCATGCTTCAAAGTAAAAATCTAAGGTAGTATAGGAGGAGGATTTTGATTTTGATCCAAAAACAACAAGTGGAATGGGACGAAAGAGCAAGAGCTAGCCGAAATGCTCCCAAGTCCAAAGCTTCATTCGGTCAAACAATTTGGAAGAGAAAGAAAGCCAAAGCACAGGAGATAGAAGGGAAGAACCAAACATGAGATTTGGCTATGCTCCCCACGTAAAAGACAATATTAAAAGAAAATCCCCATGCTTCAACGGCATGCTTCTTTCTTTGCTAACTTCAACCTCACCATAACAAAATAAAAGTTAAAATAATAATAATAATTATAAAATAAAACCATGCTTCCTTTAATAATTAATAATAAAACTAATAAAATATAATAATAAAAGGAATAGTAATAAGCAAAGACACCATGAAGCTCGTCGTTTCACGTGCGACCCCTTCCCAAAACTAAAATTCATTCTTGCATATACTAATAATATTAGAGAATAAAATGATAATATATATAGATATATATATTATCCCGTCGTTCTAGGCAATTATAAAAATAATACAAATAATGGTTCATTCCCATGCTCCGCAACTAAATAAAAACAATGAATAAAAGTTTGAAGCCCCATGCTCCAAAAATAAAAAAAGAAGAAGCAACCTTGTGCTGCATGCGTGGAGTCTTTGCATGCGTGCATGCATTTAATGCCCATGCAGCCCCCTTAAATCTCACTCCGAACCAAAAAGTAAAACCACGTTCTGCGCCTCCAGTCTCGAACCGAGACACGGAGAGAACTCTCAAGCCCCAGCCGATCGCGTCGTCTTTCGTGACATAAACGGCGTTGCGATTTTGTTTTAAGCCTTACTTGCTAGCGTCCTTCACCTTAATCGCCCAAGCCAAAAATAAACGCGCCAAAGCGCTACCTCGGGGTTTCGAACCCCTGACCTGCTGGAGGCTTTTCACGCCTCCAGCCACCTGGCCCCTTCGCATATTTCATGCTAACAAACACGCCGAAAATTCTTTTAAACCCTTATTCCTTAGTTCCCCTTATTAAAAGCGCTAGACCAAAAGAATAAAACGCTCTTACCGCAGACAACCAGGCTCGAACTTGAGCCCTCTTGAAGCCTCCTTGCGCTCTTAGCCACTTTGCTAAGTGGTTTCATGCGACATAAACCTCGCATAAATTCTTTTAAGGCCTCCTAAGTCCATAACAACATACAGCGCAAAAATAAAAACCATGCGCCCAGCAATGCTCGATCCCCCGACCTGCTTAGCGCCAAATCTTAAGTGGCACACGGAAGCCACCTTACTACTGGACTTTCATGTCTAATATTTACAAAATTAATCTTAAGGCCTCCTTCACCTAAATTTTCACTTTGACCCAAATTTTCAAAATTTCCAAAATAGTCCCCTTTTATCCTTGAGCTTTAACAACCCCTAAAACACACGAAAATAATTCTTAAGGCCTATTAACACTTAAGATATGCTTCAAACACACTGCCCCTACTTTAGGATATTACAAATCTACCCCCTTAAAACAATTTCGTCCTCGAAATTGTTTACTAACGAATATCCGTTCATTTCAATTCACCGCACCACGCTTATGCTGCGCACTCTGATTCTACAAAACTAACACATTCCTTATATACTATCTCGGGATTCGTATTCAAGGTTCCATACTCTACTAGCATACAACCACGAACTATCTTACCTTCTAAGCACAGTTTCTAAGTTCACATACAATGTTCAAGCACTTCACCAATAGTACAAGTATGAACCGGTCTTATAAAACCCATATAATAAAAGATATTCCATAACAAGAAACTCACCTGCTATCACATCCTCGGTTGCCTCGCATTCAAACCTTTAGCATCTCAGCTTGAAGTTCCACGTCCTTGACTTCGCGCCCTATCCATCACTTGAGGACAGTCTTTAATCAAGTGAGACTTAGATTTACACGGAAAACATCTTCGATTCCGGTTCCAACACTCGTCGTCATGATACATTCCACACTGAGCACACGGACAGCTCCGATTTCCCACAGCTGGCTTAATCACACGAGCAAAATTTTCAATCCTCGGTCTTTACTGAAGACCCTCAGGTGATTCAGACGGTCCAAAATTTCTCCTATCCCGATTCCTATCCTTATCTCTGTTTTGTCTCATCGAGTCCTTAATCCCTTCAGCTACCTTAGCTTTTTCGACTAACACAGCGAACTCCCGTTCCTGATGAGGAGCTATCAATAATCTTAGGTCGTTCCTTAATCCGTCCTTAAACCGGACACATCGTTCATGCTCCGTAGCAACTACCCCTCGAGCATATCGGTTTAACCTTAGGAATTCCGCTTCGTATTCCGCCACGGACTTGTTCCCTTGAACTAGCCCCAACAACGCCTTCCTCTGAGCATCAATGTAGTGAGTATCGACATACTTCTTCTGGTACGCCGTCTTGACATACTCCCAAGTGAGGTTCTCAACTGTGACACTATCCCGAACCGTGAGCCACCATTGATACGCCTCGTCGCGAAGTAGCGCCACCATTCCTTTCACTTTTTCCTCAGGGCTCAGATCGAGCTCATCCATAATTCGCTCGGTTGCTTCCAACCAATATTCAGCCGTATTGGGTGCCACGCCGGATACACCACGGAACAACTCCGCTCCATTGGCTCGAACTCGCTCGGGAACAGGTTTTCGAGCTCTCATATTTCCTCCCGCTCCAGCCACCATCTCTAAAACTCGCAGCACCGCCTGAGATACAGCATCATCCCCCGACTGATCTTGCCGCTCATTGTCAAAGACTGGTGGTGGAGGTGGTACCTCATTATCAGACCCTTGACCCGATCTAACGGGTTTTGAAACGGCCATTCCGCCTCGACCACGTCCTCTAGAACTCATCTCTTATCGCGCAATCTGACTTAAAAGTTTTATGCAATAGAAAATGTATTCCACTGATTAATCGCGAACAATTTTATGAAATAAAGTATTTAGAAGTGGTTCTTTCGATCAAACAAAGGTTCAGTTCAAGTTCGCTATTCTAATACAGAGAGTCATTCTAATACAGAGAGTCGCATTCATGCTCATAAACAGAGACATATTCATATCACCTCAATAGTCAGAGGTACTTACCTGAACGGATCGGTGCCAGAAACTCGGTGCCATGCTGTTTAAAACAAACCATTTTCATAATATTCCACAAAAGACTATCAAGAAAACATTTTTGGGCCTTGGGCCCCCACAGCCGAGTTTTGAACCAGGCTCTGATACCAAATTGTAACACCCCAAAACCCGGCCCACAAGCCTTGACCGGATCTGGTATGTCACGGAGTAAAAACGTTTTGAAGGATTCGGATTAACATTTGGAAATCTGAAAATATTACTGAATTTGTAAAACAGTGTCTAAGATAGGTTGGTTTGATAAACGCGATTGAGTTGAAGTTTTTTTTCTTTTCCTTTGAAACCATTTGATCATTTAGATTTTTAGAAATATCGGGGTTATTGATAACTTGGTAAAATTGGCTACCCGATGGTAACGTCTTTGAAAACGCGTACGAGTTCAAATTTTGAAAACGTTGCTTTTACCGATTCGCTTAACAGTTCATAAGTTCGTTAGAAATAAGGTAAAACTACTACTTAATCATACGAATAATAATAAAAAAATAATAAGCGGCCATATTACAACCCAATCGAATTTAGCAAATAGTAAACTTTAATGGTACGAAATAAAACTTCAAACCGAGGAACAAGCATGGCCACCTCGAGTCCTCTCCGGCTCCGTCTCCGCGATCTACTCACCTGAAAAGATAGGGAAAGGGGTGAGTCACCAAGACTCAGTGCATAGTTAATACACATGTCCCCACATACGGGCTTGGCCCATATCCACAGAACAAACATACACATGAATATGCAGTTATGAAGCCCAACCTAGCCATCCATACTCCTTTTTCTACCCCGTGTGGTACCAAACCACTGGTGGTGCCAACCCACTGGTGACTTAAAGTCACGATATCCGTCAATACTTGTGGTGCCAAACCACTGGTGACTTAAAGTCACGATATCCGTCAATACTTGTGGTGCCAAACCACTGGTGACTTAAAGTCACGATATCCATCAATACTTGTGGTGCCAAACCACTGGTGGTGCCAAACCACTGGTGACTTAAAGTCACAATCAAATGATGGGGCCAACCCATCGTTTGATACCAAATCACTGGCGTCAATCCCATATCTCATAGTGGGGCCAACCCACGGTGGTACTAAGCCACAGGGACGAGACACTATGAGGTGCCAAACCTCTGGAGGTACCAAACCTCTGGTGACCGTAGTCACAATGTGTTACCAAAACACTGGTGTCCGTCGACACGAATATCACCGCCCCCTCCACTCATTTATCCCACATCATCATGCTCACATAACAAGTATCATGATCCCGTATATCATGTATTTGCATATAGCATAACATTTAACAGCATGTGATGGCATACACAACATATATCATAGATCGAGTAATAGGGGGCTTACCCGAAAACCAAGCTCATGCCCACAAGGCAAAATTACTACATGAGAGGTTATAAAATATCATCATAATAACAATTTATACTAATAAAGTGTGTAGGAGTTTACACACCTGATTAAACGATCACCCACCTTGGGTATCCAACATCTTAGCCCTTATTTTCGCTTAACATGCACAACATATACATTTACATATAACATATATATACAAAGAAAGAAAGCGGTCGCGATAACTACGCTTTTGATCACAACGGCGTTATGCCCTCAATCCGAAGCTATCCTTAAGCGATACTACGGCTATCCGCCTCACGCTGTTGCTCGGACGTTGGCCCACACACGGTGGCCAATCTCTCGTCTGCGAGACGGTTCTCCTTTTAAACTTCGGAATAGGGGCTACCCCTTGATCTTCTTGACTAACACTTGCGTCCATCGATACACTTAATCAGATTAAACAGGTTAATCACCCAAGTCATAAACCTAAGTATCGAATCTTACTAAATATTTTTTTTACCAAAATAGCCTTGAATCCCGGAGGCTACTATATGCTTCTTTTGATTAACCCCTACTCCAACATGAACAGAATCGATTAGCTCCTTTAAAGCCCAAAATAAAAGGCCTAAGGCCGAATGTTACCCTTCCTTACCTTGTTAACTAAATCCCGGGAACCACCTCTTGAATATGGGTTGTTGAAACCACTGCTAAACAACTTGTTAGAATCGGTTTAACACATAAAACCATAAAAATTAGCCCTCGGCCGAATACTACAAACCCTTTACCTTGATCTCCACAATTCAAAAAGCTTCTCCTCTAATACTCAAAGATTTTGCCCCTCGCTGAAGCCCGAGAACTAAAACTTGACCTTTGAGTAGTCGAAGATCCTACACAAACCATGTGTTAAAATCAGCTATCACACTATCCCAAGAATAATGACCCTTGACCGAATTCGTACTTACCACATACCTAACTTATTTTGATCCCGAGCTTGCTTGCTCCTATTTCCTTGAATGGTCGAACCTTGAAGATTTCTTAATGCACCTTCATAATGACACATGCAAAAGAACACACCAACTCATGACCCCATGAGCTTTTGGCGACCTTATACCGCATCCTCAATCACTAGATTTGGCACACAAAATATGAAGATGGAGCAAACCAATGTTTTAAGGAGAGGTTACTTACTAATATCGCTTGAAGAGAAAAGAAGATCACAACCACGTAGTCGATAGCACCATCAAAAGAGATTCGGCTATGGTTCAAATGGTGGAGGGCTTCGGTCAACCTTTCGAACGATGGTTGTATTTGGCTAAGCTAGCAATTAGGAAGAAAAATAAAATACAAAGGCCCTTAACGCTCCTTAAAGTTTCGCAAACAAGAGAATAAAAGAACCGATGGGGAGATTCAATGGAGTTTCGGCTATGAAACAATTATAAATCGGCATTTAATCAACAAGGGCATGCTTTAAAGTAAAAATCTAAGGTAGTATAGGAGGAGGATTTTGATTTTGATCACGAAACAACAAGGGAATAGGACGAAAGAGCAAGAGCTAGCCGAAATGCTCCCAAGTCCAAAGCTTCATTCGGTCAAACAATTTGGAAGAGAAAGAAAGCCAAAGCACGGGAGATAGAAGGAAGAACCAAACATGAGATTCGGCTATGCTCCCACGCCAAAAGACAATATTAAAAGAAAATCCCCATGCTTCAACGGCATGCTTCTTTCTTTGCTAACTTCAACCTCACCATAACAAAATAAAAGTTAAAATAATAATAATAATTATAAAATAAAACCATGCTTCCTTTAATAATTAATAATAAAACTAATAAAATATAATAATAAAAGGAATAGTAATAAGCAAAGACCCCATGAAGCTCGTTCACGCGTGCAAAATTTCTTCCCAAAACTAAAATTCATTCTTGCATATACTAATAATATTAGAGAATAAAATGATAATATATATAGATATATATATTATCCCGTTGTTCTAGGCAATTATAAAAATAATACAAATAATGGTTCATTCCATGCTCCTGCAACTAAATAAAAACAATGAATAAAAGTTTGAAGCCCCATGCTCCAAAAATATAAAAAGAAGAAGCAACCTCTTGTCTTTGCATGCGTGGGTCTTTGCATGCGTGCATGCATTTAATGCCCATGCAGCCCCCTTAAATCTCACTCCCGAACCAAAAAGAAAAACCACGTTATCGCCTCCGTGTCTCGAACCCGAGACACGAGAGAACTCTCAAGCCCCCACCACCACGCGTGCGTCTTTTAGTGACATAAACGCGTTGCGATTTTGTTTTAAGCCTTACTTGCTAGCGTCCTTCGCCTTAATCGCCCAAGCCAAAATAAACGCGCTAAAGCGCTACCTCGGGTTTCGAACTCGACTACTGGAGGCTTTTCACGCCTCCACCACGGCCTCTCGCATATTTCATGCTAACAAACACGCCGAAAATTCTTTTAAACCCTTATTCCTTAGTTCCCCTTATTAAAAGCGCTAGACCAAAAGAATAAAACGCTCTTATCATGCAGACAACTGAGGCTCGAACTTGAGCCCTCTTGAAGCCTCCTTGCGCTCTTAGCCACTTTGCTAAGTGGTTTCATGCGACATAAACCTCGCATAAATTCTTTTAAGGCCTCCTAAGTCCATAACAACATACTGATATAAAAATAAAAACCATGCGCCCAAAGAATGCTCGATCCCCAGACCGCTTAGCGCCAAATCTTAAGTGGCACACTGAAGCCACCTTACTCTTTGGACTTTCATGTCCAATATTTACAAAATTAATCTTAAGGCCTCCTTCACCTAAATTTTCACTTTGACCCAAATTTTTAAAATTTCCAAAATAGTCCCCTTTTGTCCTTGAGCTTTAACAACCCCTAAAACACATGAAAATAATTCTTAAGGCCTATTAACACTTAAGATATGCTTCAAACACACTGCCCCTACTTTAGGATATTACAATAGTTGTTTTTTCAACTAAGAATTCTAAAAACTGTGTAAGAGCTCTCCTAAAGTTTGCTTTTTGATTAGTAATATGGGTTTTCCATATTTTGTTTATAAAATTATAATATTCTAAAGGTAAACTGGATTATAAAAATCCTTTATTTGTAGAAAATTCAGAATTTTGTTGTTTTTTCAACAAATTCTCGGTTTCTTTATAATTTCAAACATAACTTTTTGATATCTTGAATATGGATCTTGAGACCATTCATAATAACTCACCAGGTTGGTGATTGTGTTCCAAATGGTTGGTTTACCATAGGATATGGTACATAATATCCTTGATTAGGATAAAATGGTACTTGTGCAGGAATAAATCCTTGTTTAGGACTCATTGTTTTCCCCTTGTTGGGTTTTTTATGGACAGTTGTCCATTCTCCGACTATTTCTAGAGGTTTTTTACCTCTATCCATAAGGCCTGCTAAGAAAATCAGCAAACATTAGTAAAAATAAATTTAGGATTTTCTACTAATGGTATTTTTATAGAAGTGTTTTCTATAAATAACCTAACCGGTTTTTTTATTAATGGTAAATGGTAAATATTGATTTATAAAATTACTTCTTAATAAAATATCTCCATTCATATCAGGAAAACATAATATTTTTGGAATTATAAATCTAACATTATTTATGTAGATTGGTCTATTTTTTGCTTTATAATAAATAGTAGTTTATTACCATTTTTTCCCCCCAGTAATTGAATGAAAATCATGTTTCGGCTCTTAGTAAAGGTATCAATAGCTTAATAGATATGACATCTATATATTTTAATAAATTATATACTAAGGTTAGTAAAATAGAAGAAAAAGTAGATAATATGGGAGAAGTAACAGATTTAGATTTGAATAACAAATCTAAAGAATTACTATCTGATGTTAATAATAAATTAGATCAAGTTATTATTAATAATAATATAGAATCGAACTTAGATTTAGGACCTTTATATTATGGTAATAGTAATGTTATTTTAGCTCTATCAGATGAAGATGAGTCTTCGGATGAATCTTCAACCTATAACAAAAAAGAAAAAAGAAAACAAAAAAGAGAAAAAGTTAAAAAACAAGAAAAATATGATTTTGAATCTTATAAGACTTTAATAGAACATTGGAAAAACCAATTTTCTAAAACAGAAGATAAATATGAGCAAATAGAATATTTAAAACTAATAGAAGAACTTTATGAAAAACATAAAGACTTATTTAAAAAATATAATTATCACTATATGTTAAATTATGATACTACCGATAATAGTAATAGTTCTAATAAAAGTAGTAGTAATTCTGATAATTCTAATGTAGATATTAATGTTACTAGTCATAATTTTGATGAAGAAAACACTTCAACAGAAGAGGATGAAAATATAGAAATTCCTGAACCCATGGATACTGAACAAGCAGATCCATATGATTATGAAATACCAAAACCTAGGGAAATTGATAAACAAGATCCTTACGGTAAAAGAAAAATAGACTCAGACCTTCAAACAGATGATAATCTGAGAGCAATTAATAAAAATTATGAAAATGTTGAAAATACAACAAGAATATTAGGTAATAAAATAGAAAATATAGCCACTAATGATATAAAACTGGAAACCCCAGGAGAATCTAGTCAGCCCATACCTATACCTTATAAGGTAGATGATCTAAATAAAAGAAATGTTGCTCAAGGAGGAATATACTTAGACTTAACTAATGTTCCTTTATCAGACTATGAAAAAACAATAGATGATTGGGCACAATCTATGACTATTCTTGTAAACAACAACAGTACAGCTTGGTCAAAAGAAAAGTTTTTAAACTATTTTGTAGGAACTTTTCAAGGTGATTTCTACAATTTCTCAGACGATGGGAAGAATCTGAGGAAGGAAAAGAACAAAAGGGTCAACTTATTAATCAAATAAGTACCCCTAAAGATTTATTAAAAGGATTAACTTCAATTCTAAAAACAGAATTTTCTGGTTATACTAATAAAATGGATCAAGATAGTCAATCTAGCTACATCTTGTCAAAATTAAAATTATGTGATATTAGATATTTAGAAGAATTTTCTAAAAAATTTCTTCATGAATATCAAAAGTTAAAAAATGATAGTATAGAATATTGGAAAAGCCAATATTTACCTATAGAATTAAAACCGGTACATTATACTAACAAATTAGATAAAATATCTAAAGATACAAAAGTCAAAGAAAAACCAATAATTCAACAAATGAAACTTGGAAAAAAGGATATTATTACATTTTCACATTTCCAACCCAGGAAATATTATACTTACATTGAAATCACATTTCAGTTTAGAGAATATAATTCATATTCTTTAAATGCTTTATTAGATACAGGAGCTACAACTAGTAGCTGTAGAGAAAATGCTATTCCACCAGAAAAATGGGAACTTATGAGAAATCCAATAAGAGCTGTTGGAGTAGATGGAAATGAAACTTTAATCCTTTTTAAGGTAAAAAATATACCGGTCTACATAAATAATGTAAGATTTGTGATACCTAAAATATTATGTTTTCATGAAATGCATGGAGATATATTATTAGCTAATAATTTTATATATCAACATTTACCATTTTCTATTGATAAAAACTTTGTTATATTAACTACTGAAAATACTTCAGTAGAAATACCTTTGGTAGAAAATCACAAATTTATTTGTGATCAAGACTTTACACCACCTAGGAAAGAACAGATTAAACAACTTGAAACAAATCATTGGTTGTTTAAAATATTAGAAAATAATTTTAGTGAAGAACCATTAAAATTATGGAAAAATAGTCCTAGATATTGTACCATTAAATTAGAAAATCCTAATAAAATTATTAGAGTAAAACCTATGATCTATACTAAACAAGATATAAATGAATTTGAAATACAAATAAAAGAATTATTAGAAAAAGGATTATTAGAAAAAGGATTAATAGAAGAAACTACTAGTCCACATTCCAGTCCTGCTTTTATGGTAAGAAACCATGCAGAAATAAAAAGAGGAAAAGCTAGGATGGTTATTAACTATAAAAGATTAAATCAAAATACTATTTTTGATGGCTATTTTATTCCAAGAAAGGAAGTTTTAATAAATCAAGCTAAACAAGCAAAATATTTTAGTAAGTTTGACTTTAAATCTGGCTTCTGGCAAATCATGTTAACAGAAGAATCTAGATCATTAACAGCTTTTAGTGCACCTAATGGACATTACCAATGGAGAGTAATGCCATTTGGATTATGTAATGCACCACAAGTCTTCCAAAGATGGATGGACTCTATATTTTAAAAATATAAAAAATTTTGTGTTGTTTATATAAATGATATTTTAATATTCTCAGATACATTAGAAAATCACAGAAAACATTTAAATATTATATCTAGAGAATTTATAAAACATGGAATTATATTAAGTCCTAAGAAAATTGAAATAGAAAAAACTGAAATAGAATTCTTAGGATTAATATTATCTGCCGATGGTCTTAAACTCCAAGATCATATTATTATAAAAATAAAAGAATTTCCTGAAAATATTGTTGATAAGAAACAACTTCAACAATTTTTAGGAATTGTTAATTATGGAAGAAATTTCTTTCCTAACTTATCTAAAAAATTAGATGTGTTATATGAAAAACTAAAAAAGGACAAACCCTTTGAATGGTCTAAAAAAGATTCAGATATTATAAAACATATAAAATCTAAAATAAATTATATTCCTAAGGTTTATTTACCTAAACAAGGTGATAAATTAATTCTAGAAACAGATGCCTCAGAAAAAAATTGGGGATGTGTATTAAAAGCTAAAACAATAGCTAATGAAGAATTAATTTGTGGATATAGCTCAGGAAAATTCAAACCGAATGAAATAAATTATGCTATATATGAAAAAGAATTATTAGCAATAAAAAAGGGAATAAAAAAATTCCTAATATGTTTAGCACCTGAACATTTTATTATAAAAACCGATAATCAAGCTGTTAAACAATTTCTAACTAATAAAAGCTTAGAAACTGTACCTCGGAGAATTAGGTGGTATAACAAATTATGCCAATTTAATTTTGAAGTTATTTATATTCAAGGTACTAATAATATGATTGCTGATTTTCTTAGCAGGTCTTATGGATGGAGGTAAAAAACCTCTAGAAATAGTCGGAGAATGGACAATTGTCCATAAAAAACCCAACAAGGGAAAAACAATGAGTCCTAAACAAGGATTTATTCCTGCACAAGTACCATTTTATCCTAATCAAGGATATTATGTACCAAATCCAATGGTAAGACAACCTGAAACACCCCAAATCCGGCCCACGAGCCTTGACCAGATCTGGTATGTTCCTTGAGTAAACGGTTCAAAACTTGTTTGTTACTTAGGAAAAATTCGAGTGGTTTTGAAGAAAATTTGTGTTGAGTTCAATTGAAAACATTGTTATTTTTGAAATTAGGGATTTATTAAAATCTTGTTTTTAAATTAGAAGACATGCCGAATTTGTTAAAGATTTATCTTTAAATTGGAAATCATTTGTATTTAGATGTCAAAACATTTGAAGGTTTATTTTAAAAACAATTTAGATAACCTTTGATTTAACAATAATAATATCGTGATAAAAATAAATAAAAGCAAGCATAAAACAGTCTCATACTATGGCCTTATTACATCAAAAACAAAACCCGAATAAATCCAAATACGAAAAAGAATATAGAAAGTCCAAATTAAAAATAAACTCTGAGCTGAGCATGGCCACCACTAAGCTCCTGCCGACCCGGTCTATTACTGAGTGTCACCTGAAAAATATCCCACAACGGGGTGAGTCAAATAGACTCAGTGTATAACAACCACACTAAGTCCTAATGATTCAAGCATATCAGATCATACATATACATATCACAATTTACAAATAATGATGCATTTCCGAACCCAAGCCTAGATACCATCCGCTACACATCACCTGTACCAACCATCACACCGTGGGGACTACTAAGTCAACCCTCCATCCGCTACACATCATCGAAGGCGATCATTGCGACGGCGTGCTCATCGCCTTATATATATTGTGGCATTGCCACAGATAAAATTTTGTGACATGAGTCACCACATTCAGATTATGTGACCGAAGTCACCACATTCAGATATTGTGGTATAAACCACCAGATCAATTCCCCTTTCCAAATCACCCTTATGCCCCATGTCATGCAAACCATGCAAATATCATGCCATTTTCTTTATTCACATTCTTATAATTTCACATATGTGCCATAACAGATATTTATCATATTATACTCATAGTAGGAGTAGGTTTACGTACCTGAGTACTTTGTACCATTGCATGGTACCTTAGCCGTATCTTTCACATTCTTAATAACACATGCATTAAAACAATTCCATAATCTATTAAGACTTAGGGTAGGGCTACACACCTGGTATACTTAACGAGTTCACTAAAATCCCGAAGAATCCCAATTTAATGCTCTAGATCTTAGTCCCTACATTCGGCCAACACTTAATATTTTAACAAAAGCCTATTCGGCTATAAAACCAAATCCCGAAGGATTAACGCAACCAACTTCTTACCTTGCTGCCAATTTGACTACTAATCAAATCCCGAAAACTTTATGATGCCTCTTCTTGCAATCGGCTAGACACTAAATCACTGAACTAGTTAGTTTTCGGTTTTTGAATAAGTAAGAAACAGATCTAAGTCACTAAATAGGGCCTTGGCCGAATATCTTAAACACTTACCTTGTGGATCTAAATCCCGAAATTGCAACTTGATTGGGGTATCTGTCGAAATCACTATGGCATATGTTAGATCAAATTCTAACATTTAATCATAATAAATGGCCATTGGCCGAATACATGACTTACCTTAGATATTGAAATCCCGAAGATCTCCTCCTTGTAGTCGACTATAGACAATTCCCGAAACCTCCTTTATAGTTTCGGCCTAGAGACATTAATGGCATTAGAGTCTTGATTTCGGCTTTAAGAAAAGACATAAAATGACAACAGTTGAATCCTTACCCTTAATGTTGTAATCGACGGCACCCTTACCAAAACCCACAGAGATATTCGGCTAGGACTGATTTGAGTATTCGGCTTTAGTAATGGAAAGAAAAGAGAGAGTATGAGAATTAGAGAGAATCAGCAAGGCCTAGGAGGATCCTATTTTCGGCTTTTGGAGAATTTTGGATCGTGAAAAGATGGAGAAGAAGGGAACTAAAGTTTGAGAGGTTTTCAGTTTTGTCAAAATAAAAGAGAAGAGAAGGTTTACTAGAAAATTTGGCAGAGACTCAAAAGAGAGGAAAAGAATGAAGAATGGCCTTATTCTCCTTCCTTGGCCGAAATTACTACACTTAGAGTCCCCCAATCGGCCAACTCACACTCCCTTATCAGCTTCCTCATTTTTCTCCTCTTTTCTCTCTTTTTACCCATTCAAAAATAATTCAAAATGAAATCATCATTTATCCTTACTTTAGCCGAAATTTTAAAAGGAATTTGACTTGATCTATACTCATCCACTCAGTCTCCCTATGCCGTCCATCACTGCTCCCCTTTCAGCAAAATAAAACTCCTATTTTGCTTTCCTTGTGGCTTGAACACAAGCCCCTCTGACACTCCTTGTGGCGTCACTTACTGGGCTTTAAGTGGCGCCTCCAAGCCACTGTACCAAGCCCATTTTTGTATCATATTTCACCTACAATTTCTCTTAAGGCCTCCTCTGCCTAGCTTCCTCTTTTAAACTTAAAACTTAATATTTTCTAAGGCATTTTTCCTACATTCTAAGGTTCACAAAAATTTATAAAACACATTCAAAATACACATAAGCATGCTACTTCATACAATTAAGCATTAATGCATAAGCCATAAATCTGGGATATTACACAACCATTTGGAATACAATCACCAACCCAGGTGAGCTATTATGAATGGTCTCAAGATCCATATTCAGTATATCAAAAAAGTTATGTTGAAATTATAAAAGAAACAGAGAATTTGTTGAAAAAACAACAAAATTCTGAACTTTCTGAAATAAAAGATTTTTATAATCTAGGTTTACCTTTAGAATATTATAATTTTATAAACAAAATATGGAAAACCCATATTACTAACCAAAGAGCAAACTTTAGAAGAGCTCTTACACAGTTTTCAGAATTCTTAGTTGAAAAAACAACTAAGGAAAAAGAAGCTCATGATTTATTACTTAAATCTATTTTATACAGAGATTGGGATGAAATCCTAGTCGAATATACAGATATTAAGGAGATAAATAATCTTCTTGATATATTCCAATATTTTATTAATAAGGGAACAAACAGTCCTATTATTAATAAAATGTTTAGAATATGTCTATATAACAAATGTAGACAAATTCTACCACCGGATATATTTTCAAAAATAGATAGAGCTATTTGCAATCAGCAAGCTCAATTTTCAAAAACTTTTTCAAAATATTATTTACAAGCCTATGTTTTTACTAATGATATAGGAGAACAATTTCCTACTATAAAATTTAGGCTTAATCATGAACCATTTGATATAACCAGTATTGAATGGGAATTTGTTAAAGAAGTAACAGTCCAAAATCTTTCTTTTCATTTATTAAAAGATTTTCCCGCTATAGTAAAATCTAGATTAACAAATTTTGTTGATTTAGATGATTTTGTCTATTATTTTCATATAAAAATATGTAGTCTTATTGGTATTCTTTGAAAAGAAAAATTTTATCACCATATCAAATTTGGAATATTAAATCTTGTGTGTTTTGAGAAAAGCCCTTTGTGAGAGAAGAAGGCCAACAAAAATTATCAAAAGCCATTGACAATTGTTATAATAATTTTACCAATTATCAAATCTAAGCCGGAATTGATATGATAACCATGGCCGAACATCTTCTTCACCAAGAAACTGATTTGTTATGGACCGATGGTAAAAGAATTTTAGCATATGACACTGGAAGAACCCAGGAAGACAGAAATAGAGAAGCTGTTCAATTATTAATAAGGATAGCTGACAGGAGATAGATGATTATCCGTTAGCAGCAGAGATCAAAGATACGTGGGAAAGCTGGAATACACCGGTTCCTTCACCAGAGTCATTACACCTTAATGGAACATGATTTGTATTATAAGAATGGATTGAAGCATGCTAGATGATATGAGATCTTTTGTGTTGATGATGAACTGGAATGTGATTTAGAAATTGAATTCAGAATTATATATATACATGAATTGGATTGAATTGAAATGAAATGAGATAAATGATTGTTGTGCGATAATATAGTGTAGAGGGTATGAAAATACAAATGTGACTAATTATAGGGTATGATAGGTAAATGTAAATGATTATAGGGTATTAATTTTTGAATATGAATGATTATAGGGTATGACAATGCAAATATGAATATTAAATGCCCATGTGAACTTAGTAAAAGGATAAGATATGATTGGCATGTCAGTAGGGTCTTATGCGTGCTTGTACGAGATATGTGATGATACTGAGATTATTAAAGGTTATATTGAGATCCAACATCTATTGCGGATTATTGAGTATTAATTGTCTCTATGGAGACTTTGGTATGCTGGAGGGATGTATCTAAAAATGTTTATACATTCAATATCGACAGGCTTTGCACTTTAGTGCGTTGGTGTGGTGTAGTTCACCCATGTATCCGAGTCCATTTTACTAAGGTTACGTGGGGCAAAACATTAAAATCAGTAAATTAAATAAATTAAATTTTTGGTAAACTATTATAATGTATGATTTGAATTGAAATGGTATGAAATTTTAAATTGATAATAGTATATGAAATTAAGGGATAATGTTGAACTTTATAAGTGCATATATGTAATTCACGATGATAAGGTATATAAAACATTACGCAATCCATTTAGAATCGAGCCTTGGGGATTGAATTGAATACGAATGAGTCAATAGACTCTAGAAAGAGATTTGAATGGCAAGTTAAATGGTTAAATGGTATGATTGAACATGAAATTTGAATAGCTTAATGTTAAAGGCATACATGTTTGATACATAAATGGTTTTGAATGTTTAAATGATATAAAGATTGACACTTGATAAAAGGTATAATTTGGTCAATTCAATTGTAATGTTGAATGGCATGATATGATAAGTTTAAAGGTTAATATTAATTGAATTGATGAACAAAATGGTTATATGCATATTTCATGAATTGGAAGCTTTTGGCATGTATCTATATGTGATATGAATGAAGATTGAATTTGAATTGATTATATGCATTTGATTAATACTTGTGTTATATTGACTTGAATCATGGAAGTACCACTGAGCTTTATCGCTCAGCATACGATTTGTTTAATTCGTGTACAGGTTTAGGTAAATCACGAAGTCACGAGGTGTGATTCAGCATCTAGCGAACAATCCTTGACTCAGCATTGCCTGTTTTGTAACAACCCATTTTTCAGTGGTGTCAGAAATAAAGATTTCAGGACCAAAATTCTGATGAGTGAGTCTGTAAATATTATTATTTAACATTTACAAGTCAAGTCTAATGATATACTGAATTTTAATCCAATATTTTTTTACCATTTGGATAATTAGTTAAGCATAAATGGTTCGACCCTAAAGTCAAGTGGTTTGAAAAATGTGATATTAAGACCATGTTTCTGTAAACCGAGCCTGTAAATATTTCAATTAAATATTTGCAAATCTATTGTATAAGTGAATTAATTTTTGTTTGGTAATTTTATTAATTGAATGGTTAATTAGAGTATAAGTACTATATCGTAAAAATCGTAAAATTCAATTGCTATTGATTGTCATTAGTTAAAAGATTTTAACAGTAAAATGCTTAAGGATTTAAATGGCAATTTGACCTTTTTAAAATGGGTGGACAGTTAGGTAATTAAAATTGAGTGACTTTATGTTAAAATTTTAATTAAAAACCTTTATCATTATTATGTTAAAAATAAAATAAAACAAACACAAAGCTATCATCTTTATTTTTGGCTTTCACCATTGAAACACCATTTTTGAAGATGAGAGAATCCATTATGGAGTTTCAAGCTTTAGTCCTTCACATGGTAAACATTTTTAAGCCCTTTACTTGTAATTTTTATATTTTTGAGATCATTATAACTCGATTTAGCTAACATGTATCTCCATTTTCAAAATTTTTAAAGTTTGTTAAAATTACCATTGATGAATTTTAGATGTTTTTGATAGAAAATGGTAGATTTGAAAGCTAAGAGATGTTTAAAGCATGAGCTCAAGCTCCCAGATGTAATCTTAAGGCTCGTAGGTTTAATATCGAAGCCTCCAAAATAGTTAGCGTGAGCTCAAGCTCCCGTTGTAACTTAAGGTTTATAAGTTCAATATTGCAGCCTCCAAAATAGTTAGTGTGAGCTTACGTTCCCAACTGATATTCTAAAAGCTTGCTGATTTAAGTTCGCAGCCTCCAAAATAGCTTGCAGACCTATGATCTCAGCTGATATTATAGAGGCTCGCTGGTTTAATATTGCAACTCTTAATAGCTCACTGACCTACATGCACAACTAATGTTACTAAGGTTAGTTGATTTAATATCGTAGCTTTCGAACAGCTCACTGATTTAAGATCACAGTTGATATTGTTAAGACTCGTTGACTTACAATTTTTTTCTTATGGGAAATACAGTTCACAGTATTCTACAATACAATTTTTGACTCTTGTATCACACTATCAAACAACAAAACTTGTTCAATAACGCTTCAAGTTAAAACCTATATTATAAGCCCAAAATTGCACACTTCAAAAAATGTCAAATTGTCTGAGAAGAGTCACTTTATAACTCTTCTTTGATAAGGTGGGAGACAAATTGTTATAAAATTATAATTCGACCCAGAATCAGACCCAGAGTCCAACCCGAGAGCTGACCTGAGATCCGATTCAGTTTAATAAAAGTCAATAGACGTCCCAAAATGGGGCTTCTTCTTCCTCTCTATTTCTGGTTCCCTGATCCGAAAGAATTTAACCACTCAACCCTATATTATTCCACAATTGTTGATCCAGTGCATCAACAAGGTTCAATTGTGAAAGTGATAGTTGTTTCGAATTTAGGGACTAAATTGAATAAAAAGAAAAACTTTAGAGAAATTATGAAAAATGAACAAAAGATGTCATATACATGAAATTGGATGATTTAAAGTGTTGGGAACTAATAATTGGAAATAAATTACTAGATAGATCAAGAGCCTGCAGATAATTGAAGAAAATATAAAATTACAGATTAGTCCCTAACATTCCTACTTTTGTTGTTTGCCTGGTACATTCATATGGTAAAGTTATTTTTATTTCTATAATATTTATGTTTGCATTGTATAATTGGAATGGTTTGATATAAACTCAAATGTTGTAATCGATACAAAGGTGAGAAAAAGGATTTGATTGAAAAGTGATAAATTGTTACATATTTTGAGCTCGGATGACCATGAGATAGGATACAATTAGCATGCCAATAGGGTTATATCACGCACTATACAGGTTTGATATGAGATGAGATAATGATATATGATATGTTTATATGTTCACTGAGTGTACCAAAATCCAACATTTGTTGCGGATTACTGAGTTATATTTACAGTGATTCAGGTGTGTTTCTAGGGGAGGATGTGTAGCTTTCGAGCTTGGCATTTAGTGCCTAGACGTGTTTATGGAGGGATGTTAGCCTTCGAGCTTGGCACTCAGTGCCCAGGTGTGTTTTTGGATGGATTAACTCGTTTGAGCATTCTAGCGTGTTTTGGGTGGATAACCGAGTATCCGTATATGTTTTTTTCATATTTCATCAGGCTAATTTGTTGCTCCAAATGGATAATTATCATTAATAAATGGTTAAAGTTAAAAGAAATTGATTGTTCGATATTGTATAAAAGGAAGATGTCATATGATCAAAATGGTTATCTGTGTTATAGATTGAAATGTTATTTGGTGACTGAATATTATAACTGTAGTAGACAAGAATTGATAATGCTGATTAAATGAAATTGAATGGAACCAAATGGTTTTATAATAGAAATGACGACTGAATATTGATATATATATATATAGTAATTAGGATGAATGTTATAATGAATTGGTATTGAATTGTATATCAGGAAATGAAATGAAGTATTGTATGATTGAATGTGATGTACTCACCTTGTATTTGGGAAATGTGATGACAAGAAGATTTTTTAATTAGCTAGTTCAATATGTTAATTGTGCTTTAAGGTGAGTTTACTATTTTAGTTCGTATGAACTTACTAAGCATATAAAAAGATTACTTGGTTGCATTTCTATTTTTTAGTTGTCTATGAAACGTGGCGATCGAATCACCTCAGAGCTCACACTATCAAGCCTTCAATTCGGCAGTTTTAAATATTCTAGACCTGGTTGTGTGGCATGTGTCTAGGTTTAAATGTGATTAAATGTTTATTTTGGATGTTAAGGAAATGATCTATGTCTATAATGCTTGTACTTGTTAGTAAGTTGATATGTTAACTTATGGCTTGAAATGGAAGTTTTGAATGTGGTTGCAAAATACGGGAAATGTGATGGTACATATGAAATATTGATATGCTTAAAGGTGATATGAAATGTTTGAATAGGTTAAGTTTTTTTGGATGACATGATACAATAGTTTGATGCATATTTGAAATGTTATAATTATGATATGTGAGTTTATGTTTGTTATCAAGTGATAGGTTATTTGATTGGTATAATGGTCAACTTTAGGATGATAGAAATTGGTATTTTGACTTCATATTAGGCACATGCATGGTTATATTCTAATTCGGCGTAAAATGGGAATGTACTTTAGTATTGGTTAATGTTAAGTGATTGAAAGTTGTATTTTGTTTGTGTATAGGGTACATGTATGGTCACTTTCTATCTTGGCATGAAAAGAGTTGAACTTTGGCTTTGAATATTAGTTGTAATAGTGCTTTATGGCATATTGGTTAGAAATAAGATTTAATTATGTTTTAATATGATTTTGGTGCAATTGGAACATGTATAAGAATTGATTGTTGCATGTATGAATCGATTGTTGTATGTATAAGGCTAGGTAAAAGTTTGAGTTAGATAACTCAATTAAAAAGGCATATTTTTGACATACACGAGCTAACACACAACCGTGTGTCACACATGGGCAAGCGACCTTGTGACCCTATTTTGTGATTTTTCCCTAGTTTAAATGTTTGTAATTTGGTCATTAATTGCACTCGGGCCAACATAAGAGCTTTTATAAGCTCAATTGAGATCAATTAAGACTCGGAATTGTTTGGAAGTTGTGCTAAACATGTATTATGAGTTATTTTGTTGAAGCATTGAATGTTAAAGTCAGAAATACGTGTAAATTGTTCTGTTAATTGTTGTAGCATCTTGTAGCTCGGGTCCAAAGATCGGACCGAGTAAGGGATGCTACATGTATAGTCCCTTTTGGTTTAATAAATGGCATGTACCTAGGTTTGAGTTGATTTTGTGTTATAATTGGTAAAATCGAAAGTTTGAATAACACTGTTACTTGAATTATGAATATATATATGAATGGTAGTGAATTAGAATGGAGCATATGATGAATTACCAATTGAAATGGTTAGATGGATGAAATGATGAAAATATCATATGCTAATTATGTTATATATAGGTAGTATTTGTAACAGCCCAAATATGACCCTAACCGGAACGGTGGTTTTGGGACCACGAATCTGGGTTAGAAAAATATTTTTATTATTATTTTGATATCTATGTTATGTGCTTGAGTATGTCTTAAAATATGGTAGGTTAATTCATTTGTTTGGATGCTTAATTTTAGTCAAGTGACTAAATTACAAAGGTGGTAAAAATAGCCTTTATCTAAAGTGAGGGATTAAATTAATTGGTTTCTTTAAATTTGTGGCCTTGGATTGCAAAATGCTCATTTTTGTTGATAGTGGGAGACAACATGCACCCATTAAACATTTTATAATAGTTAAATGCATAAAATAATATTATTATTGATAATGGGGTGTTAAATTAGTATAATTTAATAAAACAAAAGAAAAAAAAATTGCATGCTCATCTTTTGGGTGTTGTTGGCCGAAACTAAGAGAGAAAGGGAGGGGAGAAAATTTCCTAAGGGTTTCGGCAAGGAGCAAGCTTGAATTGGGTAAGTTCAAGCTTTAAAATTTCATAAATTTGTGCATTTTGTGGTTATTACTCATTCTATTTTCAAACCCACTTGTTAATTTTGTACAATATTTATGTATATGGAAAATGCCATGAAAGATGAGTTGAGTATTATGATGAATTTCTTTGAAATAAATTTTGTTTAAAGATAGATGAACATCTCTCATTGTGAGTCTTGAAGAGGGTAATAAATTTGGGGCATTATTTACGAAATTATTTAGTAATGGGTTGAATTGAAATATTTTTTGAAATTATGGACTTATAAAGTCCTTGTGAGCATTCGGCTTTGAGGGTAGCAAATTAAATTTTGAGCATTTGTTGGGTTTGGCATTAGGGACTAAATTGCGCATATTATAAAATTTAGGGATAAATTTGTAAATTGATAAATTGTACATTTGTGGATCAAATTGAATGAACTGTTTTTAAGAGATCTTTAATTAAAATTAATTAGATTAAGATTCGAAAGGGAAAGGGGAGGATAAGGAAAAAGCTAAGTTGATCAATTAATCGAGAAGCATTAGCCGTTGTTATCCGAGGTAAGGTTTAAGTAATTTAATTAAACTTATGCTTCTTACAATTATATGTGTTAATATGAATTTAGGTATGCATAAAATGTCATATTGCCAAATGTGAAGGGAAATATTAGATGTTAATTCCTATTTGGTTAAATGCTTATTACTTGGTACTTTGGTTCGAAATTTTTGGACGAATACTCTTCGTTGAAATGCTAATGTTGATTATAGATGAGGAGTGTCAAATTATGGCTTGGTGGTATGTAATTATGATATTATTGCATGATTTATAATTTGGCCGAATACAAGGTGCCAAATTGAGGTATGGATTCATTCATTATATTTACATGTTTGATGATTAATTTACATGTTGGGAATTCATATTTGTGAAGTTAAACATTTTATATGCTTATTAAACGGCATTGAGAATATGAGTACATATTCGGGCACTAAGTGTGCGATACCGATCATAAGGCACTATGTGTGCAAGTTATTAAAGTAACGGCTCTATGTGAGCGCTACGTTACGAGAAGTGTTAAGTAACGGCTCTATGTGAGCGATACGTTACGAGAAGTGTTAATTAACGGCTCTATGTGAGCGATATGTTACGAGAAGTGTTGAGTAACGCCACTTAGTGTGCGATACGTTACTAAAATTTATTCTACCATTGATGTACAGGTAAGAGGTTTGTTAATTGAATTTAGTGCTAATGTTGTTATATATATGAAGAATCGGATATAATATCATATGTGATGCATGGAAGGTAAGTAATTAAAGGTATGTATTATGTACTTGCAAAATCGTAAAATTTATGAAAGTTAGAAATGGAAGCATAAGATTCGGCTAGTGGAAAGGGATGTATGCGAATTAGTTAACATGAAATGGTGATGTATGCACATGGATATAAGAACATTTATATATAGGTGTTTACTATGAATTTATTTTAGTACACTTGGTTATTCGACTAGAGCATGACAAGGAAGTTAGTGTGGAACCTTGAATTATTTTAATTGCTTTTGAATTACTTAAATCTTACTAAGCTATAAAAGCTTACCTCTTTTTTTTTATATATATATGTGTTTGTGAATTGTAGATCTCTTCATAAAGGTTTATCTCGTGCTCGGGGATTGCTTTGAAAACTCATCACACTATCAACGATATTTTGGTACTTATATTTTTGTATGTAATTATTAGTATGGCATGTATAGGTTAAACTCTTTTGGGAGAATCCACTCTTTAGCTGAAAGAATGTAATATTGCCATACGGAAATGGCTATATGTTCGGGTTGAAATTTTAGCTTAGCTTGGGATGTGGTCTTGATGTTTCATTGTCGATTATGCTATATGTCCTTGTTTGGTAAATGTGGTTTCACAAGATCAATTCGGCATGGTTGTGTGTATGATATAAATGAATGAATTACGTTACTATTGATGTTAGTCTGAAAACTTTCTCTGGGTTGATTAGTAGGGGAACCTTAATGTGTCGGTCTAATGTATAAGGAGGGTGGGAATTATTCCGCCTCTGTAATTGGTCATCTTGCAGGTTTCTTGAAGAAGTGTTTGGGTTTTGTAAGCCCTTGGTCATAAGAATTTTAATGGTAGGGTTTCTATTTGAAGGAAGTGCTTATTGAAATGTATCCGTAAACTCTTGCTCTACCTATTAATTATCTAATGCCGTTTGTGACATATCCCAATTTGAATGTTTAGTTGAACTCATGGCTGAAGTATGGTTAACTTATTCGAGGTTGATAAATGGAACAAATAAACCTAAGTGATAATGAGATGGAAAGTGCAACAAGTGCTTCTTATCAATATATGCATGAACATTAGGAAACTGTTTCATATATATATATATATGTTTTGACAAGTAGACGAGTATCATTTTTGTATGTGGCTTTTGGTGGATAAATGACTATGTGATTAGGAAAATTGCTTATAAATTGAAGATAGGTATTTGGTGATGCGATTAATGTTAATATTATAAACCAAGTTGATAATTTTTTTTATGGAAATGTTTATCTCTGTCATGACGTTATGAAGTGGTATTCGGTAGACGTTGTAAAGCTTATCGTAGGATGTAAGGTTTAGGAATACCGCTAATCCTAATCCGGCGACGGATTACGGGTTAGGGGTGTTACAGTATTGATGCAACAAGATGAAACTTAGCATATGGAAATAGTTTGAATGATGAATTAGTTGATTTGGTATTCATATTGAATTCAAAGAATGTTTTGATTAGGCACCATTTGGAAACAAAAGGTCACATCTCGATGTTGAGTCCTTGTCGTCGTGATGAAAAGTCGTTAGATAGTTACGTTGCGACGTTAGCCCAATATTTTATAAACTTTACAGTTTGGTCCTAATTCGACCTTGAGTTAACAAAAGAGCTTTTGTTAGCTTGTATAAGACTCAAAAATGATGGAAAATCATATTGAGAATGGATAATGTTGTTAATAGCATACATAAAAAGGTAAATTGAATCGTAGTTGCTCTGGCAATGGATGTGGTATCTTGTAGCTTGGACCCGACAATCGGGTCGAGTATGGGGTTTTATAAGAGAGAGGGTGAAACTTGCCACGTCAACTGAAAAATGGCCTTACAGGATTAGTTTTTTCCTTCTCTCTCCAAAAACGATTTGTTTCCATAATTTTTGACAAAACAACCTAATTCTCTAATTTTTTCTTTAGTATTGGCACATATCCTTCATTTTCCCCCAAAAAATGATATCTAAACTACTTTTATTCCCAAGTTGATACCTTTGTTAGTTCAACCATTGGTCAAAATATTAAATCTATTTAAAAAGATAATCAATTAAAAATTGTCATGTGACAAAAAGGATAAAAATATTATTTTTACTTAATTTGTTCTTTCTTCTTCATCTTATTTTGGGGCTTCTTCTATGAGTGTGAGCATTTAAGGCTTATGGTTTTGATCAAGGTTTTCAGAACCGGATCAATGGTTGACCTACTTAGGCTATTAGTTCTCGATTTGTATGGTTCGATGAAATAAATTATTAAAAATTCATTAAAATAAAAAAACAATTTTTAAAAAAACATAGAGGAAACATGCTCAACCGATTTTTTAACTTGTTTTAATTTATCTATATCAATTCGTAGGTCAATCGATACAACCTCTATCTTTGGATTGATACCTCGACTAGTCCGATTCTAAAAACACTGTTTTGATCGAAGAAAAAACTTTCTTGACCATATCAGGTTGAATAAGAAAGAGTGAAGTTTGAAAACAACTTAACCGCCAGTATCTCAGCCTTGAGGGTGAATTTTGAGCATTATTAGTTTTGCAAGACATTATAAAGGAAGAAAAAAAAAGGGAAAAAATTGAGTAAGAAATAACGTAAAAGAAAAAAGTAAAATAAAATAATTTATAAAATATCTTTTTAAAGTTTACATGACATGGTGATCACGTATTGGATGGAAAATTTTTAACAAATATAACATTTTGGTGTAAAATGGGTAACAGAAGAATGGCTCAAGTATCACTTTTGACAAAAAAAAAGTTTAGGGACCAACTTGAAAAAATAGTATAGTTTGAGTACTAATTTGTGGGTTACTTTTTTTTTCCAAATAAACTTAACAGTTTGGCTAACAGAGGTACCAACTTGAAAAAAACTAGTTTAGATATCACTTATGATAAAAAAAAAGTATCAAGATGGGGGGAAAATGTTATAGTTTAGGTACCGATTTATGGGTTAAAACAAAAAATTTACATATATATAATTAAGGGTTTTACTAGTGCAAATAATAAATAATATATGTTTGGTCAACTAGAATTAGAATAAACTTAATACAAAGCACAACAAAATGAAAACCATAACATATCTAGATTTGACCCACACATTGTGGGACTTAAACCCAAAATAATATGGGAGAGAACCCAAACATATTATTTGAGTATAATGTGACTCAAACTTGAGCACTCAAAGTCTCAAAGCCTCAACTTTTGGAAACACTATTAAGATCTTATTGGCAAAAAAAAAAATGTATATAAAATTAATATCAACTAAGGAATTAAACTTACACCCAACTAATCTCAAATTTCTCAACTTAACTATTTATCATTAAACTTGATCATGGCCAAGCTACCTATCCAGGTTCGAAGGCCCGCTCGAAAAGTGAGAGGATTTGAGAAAAAATATAGGGCCAAGAAATGGGTTTGGACAAAAAATAATGCTTGTTTTCTAAACGGGTTGGGCCTCAAGTAGGATTTTCTTGGCTCAGCCCGACTCGAATAAGTTGTTTTGCTACCATTTCACTATTGTTTTGTCGTCATTTGACAATTACATTGCTACTATTTTGTTGTTATTGTTTGGATATTGCATAACTCTTGTTTTATTGTTAATTTTGCTACTATTTTAGAGATATTTTCTTGCTAGTTTGCAACTATCTTAATGTTATCTAAGTATAAAGTATTTTTTTAATGTATTTTCAATTTGTTGAAAAACATTTATTTTAATTATTTTAGTGTATATGATGTATTATAATTTTTTAAATAGGTTTTTATTTAAAAAATAATTCAAAAAATTAATATGGATAGACCGTGTTGGGCTCGGGTTTCATATTTTTAATCTAGGCCGAGTTTAGGCAAAATTTTAGGCCCATTTTTCAGGTCGAGCTAGGTCCGAGCCTAAAAGGCAGACCTAAAATTTTGCATCGGTCTGGTCTGAACCCAATCCATGATCAGGTTTATTATCACTTTTAAGAGTTTTTTTTTAAGGTTGTAGTTCAAGTTATTTATTTTAAAAAAAATTATATATATATATATATATATATATATATATATATATATACACTTATAATAAAATTTATTATTTTTAAAAATTTATAAGTAATATAGTTATATTCTGCGATAAGCCAATACTTTATCACTTTACTTTTGTTATGTATTGTTTAGGAAAGCTTATGTTAGATTCTCCCAAACGTACTACAAAGTGCCTCCCAAGCCTGCAATATTTTCCCCTTTTTCTTTTGCTAACATCAGACAATGTAGTTTTCTTCGTTAAAAAGCTGCGAAACAGCGGAGGGAGGACGAGGGTATACAATAATATTTTCTATAAAATACTTCAACATTCATTTTTGCTCTTCTTTTCCCTGCCAAAGCAAAGCAAAGAATATGAAAAAAAAAAAAAAGAAAGAAAGAAAGAAAACAAGCATGATTGGGAAAACATAAAATCCACCACCGTATCGGTTGAATCAAATAGTTCAATTATCTTGAAATATTTCAAAAAATAAAAATAAAAATAATTAAAAGTCATAAAATTTTATAAAAAAATAAGAGAGGTCATAATTTACAAAAAAAAAATCAAAATATAATGAAAAAGTCATTTTTTTTGTTAAAAATCCTAAAAAAAATAATTGTGCAAATATTTTGTATTCCTAATATTTTTAATTTTTATTATTGATACAAGATTTAGATTATATTAGTTCGCAATAGTTCACCTGTTGAGTGAAGAGTCATAGGTGGTTATGAATAATTAAAGTATAATTTTCTTGAAAGACAAGAGCACTAGAGGGGAAGAAAGATATATACTTCAGAGTGAGGGTGTAGAGAGAGATCGAAAAGAGATATCCCTATTCCTTGGTCCTTGATGGTCTTATAAAGTGGTGACATCAATTCTTCTTAAAATGCCACATGTTATTCTAGTATTAGTTTCGTACTTTTTGAAGTTCAGCTGACCTATTGATGCCCTTTACTTATAAGTATAAGAGGTCATGTTAGAACAACAAATACATGTGATGTATGGATGACACGTATTCTATATATATTAGGAGTGTAATCCCCATGATGTATGCTTGCAATGTCATGAGCTTCTGAGGTTGAGGGCTCAACGAATCTTTCGCTCGCAAAGTCTTAATTTTAGTTTTATAGGTAAGTTTAATTTGTGAGATGACTTTAGTCGAAAGATCGTCCCACAAAACTAATGCTGCGTAAGGTAAACTTATGAAGTGCAGACATAATACCTATCAATTTCAATAATTTAGCTTTTAGATTTACAGAGATGAAAGAAATGAATTTACTAATTGAATAGATTTAACTTATTACTATCATGAAAGAAAGAGAAAGGAAAAAGGAAAAAAAAAAAACAGAGTAAAGCATAAAAAAAAAAGAAAAAAAGAAGAAAAAGAAAAGCAGGTTTTAGGGATTAGAACTTAACCAGTAAATGTGACCAAAACAAAAAATTCTTAACGGCATACATCAGAATAGGTTACCTATATATGGTGGTGCAGGAGTTGTTGGCATCCAAGAAGGAAAATTGTTTCCATAAATGGAAACGAAAGTGATTAAATCATAAAATAATATCTTAAATGCAAAAAACCAAAACCCATTTCTTGAATTAAATGTTATATTAGTAAAGTAGCATGAAAGATATGAGCAAATTAATGAAAATATGAACAAGTGTTGAAGATTCAAATTGTAGTGAAACCAACTAGTAATTAATTAAGGATAATGTTAATTTTGTACATAAAGCAATGGCATTTGTGTTTGTACATAGTTTATGGAATGTTCCTAGGTGATGAATCAAACACATACTTTATTACCACCTTCCGACCCCAAGAAATGAATAATAAAGAAAGAATGAATAAAACCAGGATGGGCGCTTCCAATCCAATGGAAGCTGGCTGACTAAATTTGCAGGCATTAATGCAATTTACTCAGCCTCAACCAACAATTGCATGGGGAAAAATGAAAGCTGTCGTCCACAACTGACTCTACATGCCCATTGCAAGCAGGTCCACTCAAATGCGAATCCGAGGAACTTTCTTACCCATTATTACTTAACCCATAAAAATTTCCCATTACCCCTAATTCGAATCTCTCATGCAAAGCAGTCCTAATTAATTGAGAGAAATTTATTTAATATTTAGGAATTTTAAAATATACAATTCAATTTTTAACATTTACTATCTTTTTAAAAATATAGTCACTTTTCACAAATTTAGAATTTAGTTCTTACACTTTTAATTTTAAGAATTTAGTCCTTTTATTTTTCAGATTTCAAAATTCAAGTCTAATTATCAACAGTATTAAGTTTTTTTGGTTCAATTTATTGATGTGATAATTTATAATAAATAATAAATAATCATGTAACTAAAAAGATTCGTTACAATAAACCTGAATTTAATAAAATAATTTTAATAATATTAACAGGTGACTTAAATTTTAATATCTAAAAAATAAAAAGACTAAATTCTTAAAAACAAAATTATACTAACTAAATTTTAAATTTATAAAAAATTTATAACAGATTTTAACCTTAAAAAAGCATGCATGTTTTGAATATAGTCTTCATCTAAACTACGCAAAAGCCCTAAATTTGAAATTGTGTGGCTTTGAACCAATACCAACATAACACGTCATATAATCAATTTCCACCTTGGGAATTTAGATTACTAATATATCCCTCAATGTACGCGTGATCATCCAAACTCTTCGACGGTAAATCAGTGCAATTTTTATTGAACCTCCCATAATTTTTCTACGGAGTTATCGTAATTACATGGATGCTTTTAGGGATGGAATAAGTAGTTTATCACTACAGTTTCTCTCCAATTATTTTCTTCTCATAATGTAACTAATTTAACAATGCTTTCTAACCCAAGTTTGTTGTCTTTAATTAACTTCCACTTCCAATGCGTATCATTACCTCGAGCAAGCATATGAACAACTCAACGAAATATCATTCCTCGTCACAATCCGAACTCTCTTTATTCTCCATGAAAAAAAAATAATAAAAATTCCAAATGAAAAACTAAATTTGAAAATAAGCAGGGGAACCAAAAGTTCATTTGGAGAGCAATTATAATACCTCTTACCAGTTCCAATGCCTGATATGGATAAGAGATGCATCGAAACTTATGCATAAAGAAAAGCTTAAGAATAATTAAGAATTTTATACTTTAAAACGTTAAATAAAATCATTAAAACATGTTTGAAGTCACTTAAAAGTTTAGAAAAAAAATTGAAATCAATTCGAATCATCCCTAAGGGTTTGAAACTTGCCCAAACGATAAATCTAGGCCATAGGAACCTACAATGACAAAAAATGAAGGTGTGTAGGTGCAGGGGCTGTAAGTCTTGAGACTTAAATACAACACTTTAGCTTTTTAGGTTCGATGTTTGTAAGCCTCAAGACTTAGGTGCAAGTCTCAAGACTTTGGACCCTTGGAGTAAAAATTGGGTTTAAAACCATGCAAGTCTTGAGGCTTATGTGCCATGTCTTAAGATATAACACCACGAAATAGCGCCTAGGAGTATTTTAGGAATTCTAGCTTTAGAGTATTTGGAATTTGGTGACATGGTAAACGGTAAATGTTTTCGACTATGGCTTTTAGAAAATTAAATTAATTTTTGGAAAAGAATTTTAGAGACCTTCAATTTTAGAAAAGAAGACTGATTTGTAACAAGGGTCAAAGTTGTGAGTGTTTATGCTGTAGTTTTGCCAAATTTTAAAAATACAACCTAAAATCATCCCCCACCTATAGATTTCATGTAACACCCCTTACCCGTATCCTATGCCGGAACAAGGTACGAGGCGTTACCTAACTTAATAACATGCATACAAACATTTCCGGGTTATGAAATTTCGTTCAAATTTAAAACTTCATCTTGAAGTCCCTAATATGGGCCTACGAGGCCCAAAACATACTTTAGAAATGGTTCGGTACTAAACTAGGCATTTTAGAGAAACTTTGGAAAATTTCACTGAAAATAGGGGCACACGCCCATGTGGCAAGGGACACGCTCGTGTGGGCAGATCGTGTGATCACACACGCCTATGTCCCTAGCCGTGTGGATTTATTTTTCAATTTGAACCTACAGGGGTTTTCACACGGCTTGGTACACGCCCGTGTCCATGGCCCGTGCCCCTCACACGGTCATGAAAAACCCGTGTCTCCGCCCGTGTGTTAAAATCTTGACATTTTGTTTCTGACGTCGGTAACATTTTAGGGTTACATGGCCAAAGCACAAGTCTGTGTGCTAGGCCGTGTGGCGAATTTAATTTCGCATTTAAGGTGCAGACTTCACACGGCCTGGGCACATGCCCCTGTATTATGGTCGTGTCGTCCACACAGTTGAGACACACAATCGTGCCTCAGCCCGTGTGGTTACTACTGGGCATCCTGTTTTACCAAATTAAGGTGCAGGGGACACACGGCCAAACTAGATGCCCATGGGGCAGATCGTGTGTCACCATGGCCTAGACACATGCCCGTGTGGCTACCCGTATGGAAAAAAACAAGGCTATTTACCAAGACCTTTTGCCACCCTTACTTGCACCAACATAAGCCACAACCAAGACATACACACGTCAAGGCCACTGCACTCCATTCACATGCAAAACTTATCACATGCTTTATCAATCCAATCATACGACTTACTCATTCATGTATTAACACACCATATATTTCACCATGCAAATTGCACATTCATAAAAAAACATCATCATTTCCGTACATCAATAACAAGTATTAGCCATCATCCATGGCCTTATACAAAATGAATTAATCTTCAAGACAAGCCAACACATTTGGCCAAAATAATATGACACTTGAAAAAAGACCAAGTCCCTATACATGCCATACTCAAAATTATAAATCTAACTATACCAAATGTTTAGATTGATAGTGTTATCGAGCCTCCGACGACCTTTGATCCCCGAGCTAGCTTGGCGATACTATAAGAAAATGGAAAAGAGAGGGAGTAAACATAAAACTTAGTAAGTTGCATGTAAATAAGTAACAGCATCAACCATGCATCTTTAAACACATAGCATATTATAAACCAGCACAACATTCTTGATTTAGCAATGGTAGATTTACTACATACTTACACATCACAAGTATAAGCCAAAGATTTCAAGATCGTCCCGAAATCATTCTCATAGATAGAACTTACTCAATTTCATCCTTACCATTAAGGCATCACAACTAAGCTCATATTTCATGAGCTTCGAGTAAGAACTTGTACCACTCACAACATGATTATATCCTTTCATATCTTTATCATAAGCTTTAAAATAACCCATGGAACCATTTGGAATACTAAAGGATATCCGATAAGCCTCACACAAGAGGGTAAAATATCGATGCCATGGTCTTACACTGGCTCACATGTCGAGGCAGATGCCATGTCCCAGACATGGTCTTACACTAGCTCTCATAATGTGGTCGATGCCATGTCCCAGACATGGTCTTACACTAGCACACATATCAACGCCAATGCCATGTCTCAGACATGGTCTTACACTGGCTCTCATAATGTGACCGATGCCATGTCCCAGACATGGTCTTACACTAGCACACATATCAATGCCACTGCCATGTCCCAGACATGGTCTTACACTAGCACACATATCACCTAAATGTCATGGCATAGATATCCAATCTATTCCTATGGTTCAACCGGAAGTTTTTACTACAATTCTCATCATGCATATTCACAACAATAATCAAACACTTTATGCCATATTAATTGTTCAATACATAATAACAATAAAGTTGTATTATTTACGTACAACTTACCTCGGTATACAAAAAGTGGGCGATTAGATTGAATTAGTCTACTAGCTTGGTCTTCCCCTGGTCTGGGTTCGGACTCCATTTTTCTTGATCTATAATGACAAATTCACTTATTTAATCACTACATTAATTAAGACAATCTATTTATACCTGGGCAAAATTATCATTTTGCCCCTAAGCTTTCACATAATTATGATTTTACCCCTAGGCTTGTAAAAACATTTTAATCAAGTTTCCTCCTTTAACAAGCCTAGCCGAACCTTTATTACTCTTATAGCAACTCACAATATTCAATTATTTCACACATTTACAACCTATTTTATAAACTTCACAAAATGGTCCTTTTAAGTGTTTTCATGAAAACCCTTTCACAAAAGTTGTTTATTTAACAACCAAGATTCATTTTCTTCCATAAATACTAAGCAAGCATCACAAACCCTCTCATGGTAAATCTCTAGACTATCAACCATTTTGCAAAATAGTCCCCTCATTAGCTAGATTAAGCTATAGGGGTTCCAAAAACACAAAAATTAACAAAAACAACCACTAAAATCACTTACTTGCAAGAGAAAAGCTTGGCTGAAATTTGAGCTCTTAAAACCCCTCTTTTTGCTGAGAATTTTGGTGGTGAAGAGAAGATAATAGCCTCCTCTCTTTTTGTTTTATTTTTTTACTGAACAAGTCACCTAATGTCACCTAATTTTGACCATTTTATGACTTTATCTCCAATTAGAAATTCCATGTCCAGCCACCATAATTTTATTGGTCTATTTGCTCAATAAGGACCTCTACTTTAGTGTTCCATAGCTATTTAACACCTTTATCTTGTAGAACAAAACTTTCGCACTTTATGCGATTTAGTACTTTTTCAAAATTAAGCAAGTAATCACTAAAATTGTAACATCCCGAAATTGGGCCTAGGAGAATTGAGCCCAATGGGCCTTAGGCGTAGTAGCGTTTAAATTTTTTGAGAACAAGAGATGGGCTTAAATGCTAGTTAGACCTATTGGATAAGGGATTTTGGAAGGTTAGAGGGCTTCTATGAAGTCCCGAGATCAAATATTGGCTTTGGGAAAATTTTGGTTTTAGGTGAAAAAAACCCTGGAAGTTGGCAGATAGACCTTAAGAATAAAATATGGAGGAAAATGACACAAGTGGAGTGTGTGGTGTAGTGGCAAAGTGACGCCACATAAGAGACAAGGGAGTGACGCCACAAGGAAGGAAGGAGGTCCAAGGTTCAAGTCTTGGCTTTTGCATTTTGGTTTTCTTTTTACTTGGATCTTAGAATTTGGGCCATAGTTTATATTTAGTTGCACATGGTTTAAGACACAAGAGGAGCTTGTGGTAAAGTGGCTAGCGGCGGGGATTATGTTGCAAGGGAGCCTAGGTTTGAATCTCATGAAAAGCAAGGAGTATTTATTTTATGATTGACTGGCAAGAGTTTCATTGAATTTAAACTCATTGACGAAGGGATCCCACATCGAAAGACACAAAGAATGAAGGTGAAGAGCTAGCTATATAAGGAGCATCCTAGGAGGAGAGTAAACACATCTTGGAGGGCGTTTGGGCACAAGAGTGGTCGGAGCGCGGATTAGCCCCAGAGTCCTATCAGGTGTGTAACTCTCTCTACTCTAGCTGTAGAGCGGCAAATACCAAAGTGCCGATCACGGCAATAGTAGCCACACGAGCGTGTGAGCGCACGTGTGGGGCTTCGACGCGATAGTTGAGGCCATTAGTAGTATTCTTGTGGGTTGGGCTGCTTGGGCCACGATGGGCCGAAGTGGGCCCAATGGGCCCGTGGGCCCATATGAGTAAATTGTATGATTGGTTAGTATATGTTGAACTAGACTAGGTGGAACTTATATACGTGGCTAGATTTGTGCTAGGTGGGCTACACGAGCATGTGGGCCCGGATGGGCCGAAATCGGGTTTTAGGCCCAATCATCCTAAAGATGACCTGGAAATGGTATTTGAGTCGCTAGTGGCGACATTAGGCCTTCGGAAAGGCCATTGCGGTGTGAATTCTGAAAAATACCCTTGGTGGGTAAATTACAAAAATACCCTTAGTAGGTAAAATTACGATTATACCCTTAGAGGTTGATTAGCATGATTATGTTGTTTAGGTTTGGCCGAATAGCCCATATCACTAACCTTATATTTGGCCGAATATAGGGCAAGGGAATCTTGTGTGGCCGATTGTCTCTTTGAGGATTTAGGGCTATCGTTGGTGACAGGTGTGTACATACACACTTATAACAATTAATAAACTGCACTAAATACATGTTATATGTAAATCTGCTTGATGTAGATACGGATTTAGTACCTTAACGGTACAAGCGAGAATTCCGGTAAGTCTCTGTCAGTACGAGATTATTATAATGCTTTTGGGAAGCATGGCTTATTTAATACATGTGGTGAATGTATGAACTCTGTTTATGACTGTTTGACTACTGTGGGTTAAATGAGTGGAGGGGGCAGTGATATTGTGTCGACGAACACCAGTGTTTTGGTAACACATTGTGACTACGGTCACCAGAGGTTTGGTACCTCCAGAGGTTTGGCACCTCATAGCGTCTCGTCCCAGTGGCTTAGCACCACAGTGGGTTGGCCCTACAGATGATAATACGGGATTGACGCCAGTGATTTGGTATCACACGATGGGTTGGCCCCATCAACCGATTTGTGTCTTCGGACACCAGAGGTTTGGCACCTCCAGTGATTTGGCATCACATCTGTGACCTTACGTCACCTGTGGTTTGGTACCACAATGGGGTAGACAGAGGCGTTTGGTTGGCTAGGTTGGGTACATAACCTTATGCATGTTAATTGTTATAAAGTATGTATGAAATTGCTTAAACCGGGGAAAGGGTTACATACTGAGTCTTGGTGACTCACCTTCTCCTTTATTTTTCAGGTGACACGTAAATCGCGGATATGGAGTCGGAGGGACTCGAGGTGGCCATGCAGTGGGATTTAAACTTAATAAACTTTGAATTTCAGTTTATTTTTCGGTTGTTGGATTAAATTTTAATTGGGTTGTATTAAGGCCTCCTAGGAATATTTTATTATGGTTACATGCTTTAATATTTGTTTTAAATTACTTACTTATAAAAATGAGTTCACATGTTTTCCTAAGCAAACGTAAAGGTTTTAAAAGTACCATCGGGTACATAAAATATATATATAATAACTTGACTTAATAAATATTTTCAGAATAAATCTATACATGGGTTTTATCCACCTCAACTGTTTTAACAAGACTCTATCTTTTATCAAGAAGTTAAATCGGTTTTACGAGATTTCAAAATGTTTTCTCCGTAGCAAACCAAATTCAGTCATGGCGTTTGGGCCGGGTTTGGGTTGTTAAAAAAATTAATTCACCAAAATTTTCATGTACTCATATAATCATGCTATAACACATAAAATAATATTAAAAATAATTTCTCTGGCCTTGGATTAGTGGTTCTGAAACCACTATTCTGACTAGCCCCAAAATCGGGCTGTTACATTTCACGTTAATACAGATTTCACATTAACTCTTCTCCTTTACTTGTTTGTGTCGTCCCTTGCTCTCCCAATCTCTCACCTTCAATTTTGTTTTGTTAAATCTTTATCCTTTTGATTCCTATTTATGCTTTTGATCCAGAAATTGTTGACTGATGTATTTCTTTCGAAATTCAGTCTAAAAGAATTCCCAGGTAACTCTCTCCCTTGGCACCACCGATACTAATGTATTCCACCACTGATACGCAGTATCTCCCAAAAGGGATATAGCACTCTTTAATCATTCATCCGGCGTGCAAGAAAGCTCGTCAAACACTTGAATTGTATCTTCAAGCCAAAACTCTGCTCTCTCAAGATCATCATCAACATTAGCCCTGAACTCTTCAGCCCCGTGTTTACGGATCTTATCAACTAGAGGCTTATTCAATCTTAAAAGCTCAACTTCTTGAGGAGCTATAGGTACAGGTTGGGGAACAGGAGGGGGTGGAGATTGTTGAGCAGCCGGGTTCGTTCGAATATATTGAGTGAATCACTCGTTCATCATTTGGAAGAAGGCTTCTTTAGCCTCTCCTCCCTGGCTACCCATTACGGGTCTAGAATCAGATGACGCTGTCCCTTGCGCGGGAGCAGGCGCATTGCTTTCAACCTCATCAACTACAGCTCGATCAGGATTCATTACTATATGAAAACATAGTTTAAAACGTCAGGAGTCATCATACTATCACAGTTTACATATAGCATGTATAGATAGACTCTCACACACGCTATGTCAGTCCTAGAATCGACTAAACCGTACTCTGATATCAATAAATGTAACACCCCTTACCCATATTCAACGCCAAAATAGGGTTACAAGGTATTACCGATCAAATCACAACACATATAGCATACATTTAGGTAACAATAAGCATTTATTCTCATAATTCATTCAACACAATCACTTTGTCCCTTATAAGGGCATACGAGGCCTTAAACATGCTTTAGAAGTGATTCAGGATTAAACCGATATCATACATAAATTCTAGAAACTTAGAAATTTTTCATGTAAACAAAGGTCACACGCTCGTGTGGAAAGGCTGTGTGTCTCACACAGCTAGTAGACATGCCCGTGTCTCAGGTCATGTGAAAACAAGGCATACATACTGACTTGGGTCACACGGCCGACCACACGCCCGTGTGTCAAGCCCGTGTACCCTTCGAAGTGGCCACACACGCCTGTGTGCCAAGCCGTGTGCTAGGTCGTGCCAAAACTGCAGGGTATACTGACTTATGCAACACAGCTAAGTCACACACCCGTGTGCTAGGCTATGTGCTAATTAGGGGGTATACTGACTTATACCACACAACCAATCACACGCTCGTGTGTGAGACCGTGTGGAGCATACTGACTTCAATTCAATTTCAACACCAGAGGACACACGATTGAGACACATGCCTGTGTCTTTGCCCGTGTGGACAAAAATAGGCCATTTGCAAGGCCAATTTGCCACCCCATTTTGCACATACCTACATAAGTACAAATGGTACCATTTCAAGGCACAAATATGCAGTCAAATCAATCCAAATTGATGCACATTTCATGTTATACAATTACAACTATTTCACTTACTCAAATATAAACCAAAACAACATCAGCAATATGGTTCATTTACCATAATTCACATATACATTATCAATTCAACCTCATTCATTCATTATAGATCAATTTACCTAATTCAAAACAAAGTCATTCACACATCTTTATACATTAACAAAATTATCATTACAAGTCAACTTAAAAGGCAATATTCACTTTCAAAACACAACCAAAATGGACATAATACTGTACATGCCATATGACCAAACCAAGAGCTCAAAAGTACCAAAGTAATGGTTGGATACTGTGATGTAATCTCCGACAATCCCCGAATCTGAGTTAGATTTGAAATCACTATAAGACATGGAAAAATAAACAAAGTAAGCTTTATAGCTTAGTAAGCTTGTATGAAATAAATTTAACTAATTACACGTACACCTTCATCAAACTAAACATATTATCATGAAATTCAAGATTACTAACAAACCTTTCACATGCTTATTCATAAGCTTATATTCAAAATTAGTAACTTATTCTATTTTAAGCTCATAATATACATATACATACCTGTACTAATCCATACGGAACACCGTTGAATACTTGATATCTCATACACTAAGTGCTATATTCAATGTCTCACACACTAAGTGCCATACAAAGCCGAAGCTATCTCAATCGCACACTAAGTGCCACAAATAGTCGATTTGTCGTCAAACATAAATGTAGTCCCGTATATACAATTTATCCAATATCAAAGCATTAAATAGCATAATTATAACAATGCTTATTGCATACAAACTTACCTCGGAAGTAAAAATGATAACGTGGACCAACTAATCCGACACCTTGTTCTTCTCTCGATCTAGGTCCGAATTCTATTTTTCTTGATCTATATATATTCAAAATTAACTCATTCAATCACTAATTTATCCAATTAAGTCCAAAACACACATTTAGGCATGTTTACACTTTTCTCCTAAAGTTTCACATTTTTACAATTTAGTCCTCAATACACAAAATCACAAATTCATGCAAATTTCACAACACCCATGCTTAGCCGAATTACTCTTATGCCCTTAGCAACCCATATTTTTTATTTATTTTAACCACAAAGTTTCAACATTTCTCAATTTAATCCATATTTTGCATTTTCACTAAAAATCACTTAACAAAACTTGTAATACTCATAACAAATATTCATAATCTATCATCAAACATCAAAACTCATACATATTCATCAATGGAGTCATTCAATATCTTTAACAGTTTTGCAAACTAGTCCTTGGGCTAGCTAGACTGAGCTGCAACGATCTCAAAAATTTAAAAATCATTAAAAACGGGACAAAAATGCATACCTAATTGAAGGATAAAATTTTGTCAAACCCTAGCCTTCTTTTTCTCATGAAAACCAGTTTGGTTTTCTCTTTTGAAGAAGATGAACACAAAATACCTAATTTGTTTTATTTAATTAACATTTATTTACTAAATTACTATATTAACCTTAATGAAAAACCATCACTATCATCCATTTAATGTCCAATATTGTCCACTTACTTTAATAATGGTCTAATTACAACATAAGGACCTCTAAATTAAGATTCGATAGCTATTAGATACCTTTAGCTAATGGAACTCCACTTTTACACTTTACGCGATTTAGTTTTTTTTTTTCAAATTGACCAATTAAACAATAAAATTTCTTCACGAAACTTTCACACAATAATTCTATAATGTTGTAAACTTTAATAAAATAATAAAATAAATATTTTGACTTCAGATTTGTGGTCCCGAAACCAATGTTTCGATTTGACTAAAAATGGGCTGTTACAAGGGCCGTCGCTCAACGGATAAAAGTTACTAACGTTAGGATTAGCCTAAATCCCTATTCTAATTTTCGAGAGTAAGTTTTCCTATAATTTTTGTCTTGTTTGTTAAATCATGCCTGAGTAAGAGAAGTTGTGATATATGATGCTAATGCAGAAAGTAATATGTGAAAATACATTAATGTGATATGTGATTTACTGATTTTTTTAATGCACACATGAGGTCTGATATGTGATAGCTCAATGAGCACTATTGTGGCACTTATATGTGCAATTAAATGTGTATCCGATAAGCATGTATTGCGTATGAGGTTGTGATGCAAAATTGATGGATATGAACAGAGGTTATATGAATTAAAACGATAAATAAACATGTGTAACTGTGGATATGTTGGCCTTCTGATCTATTGAAACCATTAGATATAGTTGGCATGCCATAGGATTGTGAGTACTCACCTTTATGTTTTGTGATCAGGCAATTGAGGCCTTAGGACAGGATGGAGAGATAAGGGAATGTTGAGTTATACTTCATTCAACGAGACATGTTTGGTATGTTGGAGAGCGTTTAGTTTAATGCTACACTTGTTGGGACATGTTAGACTCTTTAAGTCATTGGTGTGATGGAGATCCATTAATCTAATATGTAATTATTGAGTTCACTTATATGTTTCATAATCTCAAGATGCCAATTTATCATTATTTGAAATATATGAGCTATGATGTGTGTGATTATATGTAAAAGTATATTCTAAACTCGTGAGATAATGAAGCATGAAAACGATTCTTTGACTTGATGAAAATGAGTTTGTGAACTGCCTTAGCATGCTCTTGCTTAACATATGCTATTGTGTGTGCTTAGTAATACTTCTGAACATTCATTGAGTTTGTTTAAGCTCACACTCTTCACTTAAATTCTGCAAAAAAGTAGCACATTCTGGAAGGTGTGAAGCGGCCAAGAAAGTGATCCATTCAAGGCATAGCATTTGAGTATGTTTTTGTGGTTTGAACACTTGAAAATAAAGGTAATGTGGGATCTTATTTGCGACTAGATTTTCGATTTGTTATTCTAAATTTGGAACTTGATTTGAGTTTATTTTGATGATTGGTGAATAATGTTTACTTATTATGCTTATGCTAAAAGAGTTTAATAAAACAACCTAAATATGTTTTAGTGGTCAAAATAGTACATCGAGTAATTAGGCCATTTGGTTCATTTTGTGCATATAGGCTCCCTAGAAAAGCACGGCATGTTAATTTGGCAAATTGAGTAATTGATTTTGAGTTTAATGTTGGATGCAAGCATGTACTATTTACTTAGGGAGTCAAATTATGCCATGATGTGTTGTGATAAGTATGAACATGTCTTAAATATTGTATGAATGTATTATGACTTGTTCGAATTCAGTTTAGGCTTTTAATGCACGAAATGGCAAGTGAGGAAGTGTCCAAACTTTAGTTTGCCAAATTGCTGGTTTGATTGCTACAAAATTTTAGAGCACATTGAGACGATGTTCGAACGTCATTGGGACGTAGGTTTGGCGTTGGGATGCCTTTCTCGCATCATTGGGACAAGGGCCTCCCTTCAAGGCACGTTGCTACCTGATGCCTTTGCTCCAAAGGCTAGTTCTCCGAGCTTTACACTTTAGTCATGATATTTCGGTTAGGCAATCGAAGTCCGAAATGGTTACAAAATGCTTTGGAAATTCACATTCTTGAGTTTTAGATGGTCAGTTTCATAAGTCCACTGTTAATTTTGTAATTAGATTATTTTTAATATTTTTTATCTTTTCAATTTAGTCCGTAAATTACTTGATTTAAAATTAGCTAAAATTTACTAATTGGATCTAAATGATGTATGGAGTAAACTTCCTTCATCTATCATCGTACATATACTCTCTTTGTTTTGTACCATAGTTCTTTAGAATGGTCAAACACTTGACAATAATGGTGGCCTTAGGTAGAATGATGACATATTTAGATATTTGCAGGCATTTGATTTGTAATTGTGATAAAAAAAAATTAAGGATTCGAAAAACATTAGGATTCAATTTTTTTTAAGGTAACGGATGTGTATGCTAATATTTAGATATCCACTTCACTTTTAAAAAAATTTGTTTGCAAATTAAGATATTGGTTTAGAGACTAATAATTTGTATTGAGATAGTAAAAAAAATATTTGAAATAGTTAAAAATATTAATTAATTATTATTTAATTGAAATAACATTATTTCATTATTTAAATAATTAAAAAATATATATCCAAATTCATTTCCTAAAAAGATTTAGCAATTATAAATTTCGAGTGATTGAATTATAAAACAATTAAGGTAAGTGGCATCTTTTCGAGAGACAACAATCCTATACTCAAGTTCTAACAAATATGATTTATAAAATACAAAATATTAAAATTTCTACTTTTTAAATTTTTAGTATTTTTATTTTTATAATTTCAATTTTTTTGTAACTTTTTATTTTCTAAAAAAGATTTTTAGGTATTTTCAGATGATAATACTATTGTATGAGACTTGGCAGCATATAATTGATTGAACATCTCATTCGTTAAATTTTCAAATCTAAAAAATTGAATTGAGAATGTTTGATAATGTAGGGTACTAAAGTGAGAAAAAAAACTTTAAAAACTAAAATAAAATAAAAAAGATATTTTAAGGACTAAAGTGTGTGGATTAAGCGGAAGGATAAACTAAAGATATCAGTGACAGTAAATCCAATCCTTTATATCATGCCAACATTTTTATGAAAATACTTCCTAGGAAAAAAAATTGCAGTATCTCTCAAAGCTTAAGAGATGGCAATGGGACCCATTTACCCAAAAAGGCCCATTTTCAAAAGAAATTATGGAAATGGGCCAAATTAAACAATATTTACAAAAAAGGGGCCAGTTTTGGTAAAACGCGCCTACGTGGCCGCGTTTAAGGGGGAAATTTCCAGCAAAGCGCGTCCCTGGGGGAGTGCTTTGTGCCATGTCAGCAAATCGCGCCTACTTGGACGCGTTTTAATGACGTGGCACAAAGCGCTCCCCCAGTAGCGCGCTTTACTCCGGGTTTTATATATAGGGTTATTTGCATGTTTAGTCCCTAGGGTTTTTTAGGTTTTTAGGATTAGGGTTTTTAAGATATAAGGTTTTAGGGTTTTAAAAAGTTATTTAAATTAGGGTTTATTATATTTAAATAAATTAAGTAAATTAGGGTTTAGGATAAATTAAATTAGGGTTTTAAATAAATTAAACTAGGGTTTATGGTGTTCAAATAAATTAATTAAATTACGATTTAGGGTTTTAATTAAATTAAATTAAGGGTTTAAATAGGGTTTAGGGTGTTTAAATAAGTTAATTAAATTAAGGTTCTAGGGTTTTAAATAAATTAAATTAGGGTTTATGGTTAAAATTAATTAAATTAGGTTTTTTTAAAAATAACATTGTGAATTTTTTTAACAAAATTGACTATTTTGACCTTGAAAAAATAATTTTGAGGAGACGTTTCTGAACAAATAGTGTCAAAAATGCTTCAAGAAGGATGCATTATCAGCAAAACTACAGAAAAAAAGCTCCCACGTGGACGCTCTTTTTGTAACACCCCCAAACCCGGCCCACAAGTCCTGACCGGATCTGGTTATGTCACTGCGGAAACCGTTTGAAAAATCTTTTTGACTTGGAATAATCATGAAAGTTTGTTAACTTTTTGAAAACCTTGTTCATTTACTACCTTCTGAAAAACTTTGAAGTTATAAATTAGCCGAATAAAACTTTATTGCACCTATTCCTCATAAATAAGTTGCTAAGATTAAAATCATTTTCACATAGCGATTCAAATTAAATAAATCATAGTTAAAGTGATACCAAAATAATAAAGTGGCTTTCATTACAACCCAATACTTAAAATAAAATACTTATATCTAAATCATGCATAAAATAATTAAACATCATCTTCGGCATGGGCCACCTTGTCCTCTCCAAACCCGGTCCAGCTTTAAGCAATACCTGAAAAAGTTAAAGGAAAAAGGTGAGTCACCAAGACTCAGTGTGCCACCCTTTTTCCCGGATTAGCAAAATATCATATACAAACATAAACATGATCATCATGCATCCAATTATTATGCACCCAACCTAGCCATCCACAACACCTTTCTCTACCCGTGTGGTACCAAACCACTTTGGTGGTGCCAAACCACGGTGACGTATAGTCACAGATGTGATGCCAAATCACTCGAGGTGCCAAACCTCTGGTGTCCGAAGACACGATATCCGTCAATGTGGTGCCAAACCACTGGTGTCCCAAAGACACGATTGTGATACCAAATCAATGGTGACCGAAGTCACGAATCAAATGATGGGGCCAACCCATCGTGTGATACCAAATCACTGGCGTCAATCCCTCATATCGCCTTGTGGGGCCAACCCACTGTGGTGCAAAACCACGGGGACGAGACGCTGAGGTGCCAAACCTCTGGAGGTGCCAAACCTCTGGTGACCCAAAGTCACAAAGTGTGTTACCAAAACACTGGTGCCCGTCAGCACGAAATATCACTGCCCCCTCCACTCGTGCAACCCACATCGATCATGATTATGCATCTTAATAGAAATATACCATCATGCTTGTTTAGCAACATACATATTGTTTATCCACAATCAAGTATTATAGCGCACATACTAGATACATTATGCTTACCAAAAGCATCACAACAGGGACTTACCTGACCCCTTGCCTTGTACCTTAATGGTACTTAATCCACCTTTCCATGGATCCAAGCAACACACAATATATATTCATATGTAATAATAGAAGAGTGTGTATAAGTACACACCTGCAAGCCTTAATCGAAGAACCAAACTAAGACCCTTGATGACCTCGCTAACCTTTGCCCCTAAAATCGACCAACAAGAGATTAGCATCTAAGGCCATTCGGCCAAAACAGAACATACCAAAAAGGGTCAACACTTGAAACCCGAGACCTTACCTACACGCTTTTGAACACTAGCCAACGCACCAAGTGCTCCTGCTTCACTTCCCTACAGTCGGCGACCAACCAATAATAATAGCCTTCGGCTTAAACAAATACCAAACGAATAGACTGTTAAAACAATCCCTTACCACCACTTACCCAACGATCAACCAAAGATGACTGCTTCGAAAACCCGGGTGCCCTATATACCTTCTCTACCGATTGGAATCGAAGTCTTAAAAATGACCAAAGTGAACACAAATAGAAAAAGGGAATTTCGGCACAAGAGGTGAAGGTTCGGCTAAAGAGTTCGGGAAAAGAAACAAAGTAAAAGATGAATAGAGGGAGGGTATTTTCGGTTTTGAAAAGAAAAGAAATGGAGAAGGTGTTTTGGAGAATGAGTTTTGGCCACTAATCTTCAAGAAAGGGAGAAAGAAAGTGTGAGAAGAAGATGCTAGTTTCGGCTTAGCACAAATGAAAAGAAGAAGAATGGGAGGGTTCGGCCAAATGATAAAAAGAGAGCATGAAGCAAAACAAAGAGATCAAGGGAGCATTCGGCTACTAAGAAAAATGATGGAAACAACAAAACAAATTCGGCCAAGGTATTATTGTTGAAGCTTTCGGTTTCAAAGAAAACAAAGAGAGGCTTACTTGAGAATTTCGGCTTTTGGTACACAAACAAAAGCTGGCCGAAAGTCACCAAAAATGCCTAAAAAAATTACACGGCACTCTCCCCCCTTAACAGCTCCAAAACCGGCCACACACCCACTTGAAAGTTCCCACAATCGGCCACCTCCTAGAAACACTCCAAGCCACAAATTCAAATACATTTGAATTAAATAAATCCCTCATTTTACTCTATTTTATCCCTTCCACCCATTCAACTAACTAAAATAATCCAAGATTTATCCCACATCCAGCCGAATTCCATAAACAAAATTAACTAATCATTATCCCAATTTAAAAAAAATCCCTATCAATCAATAATAATAATAATAATAACAAGGAAGCCATGTGCCCCTCAATTCCCTCCAGCCGGAAGCAACAAGGAACCATGTGCAGGCCAACTCCATTCCACGCCAGCAAAGGACAAAAATAAAAACCCACTTGCAGCTGCTGTGATTCGAAACCAAGACCCATGCCGCAGCCTCCCCCTTAAGCGCCCAGACCAACTCTCCCAATTAGACTTTCATGTCATAAGGCCCTCACCTTTTACTCTTAAAGCCTTCATACACAAGCCCATAACCGCATATGAAAAATAAAACGCCAAAATGCTGCTGCCCCCACTCGAACCAGCGCCCTTGCTCTCCCTCAGCGCCTAAGTGGCGCATGAGTGCCACTTTGCCAACTGGACTTTCATGTCCACCAACCTGGCCATTAAATTTTAAGGCATACTTAGCCCAGTCCCTAGCTGACGCAAAAATAAAACAAAATTGCTGCCTTAGCAGCTCGAACCCTTGCTCCCTTAGGCGTCACCTTCCAAGGCTCCAAGCAGCACCTTCATGCCACTTTGCCAATTCCTCTCTTGCGTCCTAAACTCCACCAATTTATTTTAAGGCCTTCTTGCCCTATTCCCCTTTTTACACCAAAAATCCAAAATTTTCCAAAGCCTTCCCCTTTCATCCAAGCATCTTTAAAACCTCTAAAACTCATCAAAGCACTCCCAAAAACCTACTAACACTTGATTTATACCCAATATGCACAGCCCCTAAACCAGGGTGTTACAATTCTACCCTCCTTAAAAATAATTTCGTTCTCGAAATTACTTTACTAACATAACTCGCTACTCTACGTCTCAGCTGCGCACTCTGATCTTAGTAAAGCTATCATTCCACCTTGACCACGTCCGCGACAACCACGTCCCCTAGAACTCATATCTAGCGTCGCGATTTAATCTGATTAAAATTTTATGCATTAGAAATTTTGTTCCACTGTTTATCCACGAGCAATTTTTATGAATGTAAGTTTCGGAAGTCGTTCTTTCGAGCAATCAAAGTTTCATCTCAAGTTCTCTGCTCTAATTCAAACATTCACATACCTGCACTAAAGACACATTCATTCATCCATGTCACTTTTTGAGCATTCCCAACCTGTGGGTAATTCCGTCATTTCCCTATGGGGTATTTCTAATAATAACTCAGGTCAATTTGAAAATAATTTTCAAATTAAAGATATTTCAAAGTTTACAAAATCTCGTGGGTCATCTTGAAAATTTGTTTTTCAAACCGGATGTGTTGCAAAAATTTCGTAAATCGGGGTTATTTCAAAGAATTGGGGACGTTAAGGGCATTTTCGTAAATTTTTCAAATTAGGATATCTCGATATTTGTAAAATGAAGTTTTGATATTTTCATAATGTAAGAACATTTTAGTAAAAATCGAGGAATTATGAAAATTGAGAAACCAAGGGCATTTTGGTAATTTTGTTCATCAGGGGTAATTTTGTAAATTTTCAAATCAGGGTATCTTGGAAATAGCATTTTTGTATACTTTTGCAAAGTAGGGAAATTTTATTAAAATTGGAGTTAAACCGAAAAGTTGGTAAGGAGTTTTCCAGTAAAGATAGTTTTCTTGGTGCTTTAAAACAATATAGCATCAACTACGGGGTTAACTACAACGTGGTTAAATCCAAATCTGAGAAGTTCGAGGCCAAGAGTGCAGTGCAAGACGGTACATGTTCATGGAAAATCATGGCTTCTCTTAGGAAAAAGACAGACTTGTGGGAGATAAAAAATACAAAGATTCCACATACCTGTGTTGTGGTACAGTATCACTAGGTGTTTAGGGTTTTGAATAATAATTTTATTACTTAATATTGCATTATTTAACGTGCTTCGTTGACAGGTGTTTCTCAAGATCATCCCAAGATGGATTCAGGCATGATAGCTACCTTAATACTACCGATGTTGAAGGCAGATCCCAGGATTTCTGTGTCATGCATAATTACCAATATTCGTAGCCAATTGAGGTACACGCCCTCTTACTGCAAGGCTTGGTTAGCTAAGAAAAAGGCGTTAGAAAAGGTGCATAGTGGGTTGGATGCTTCATATAATGAGGTTTGGCAGTGGTGTCAAGTGCTGGAGAGGTATGTCCCAGATTGCATAACAGACCTTGAAACTGTCCCTACATACTACAACGACCGATTGCTTTGTGGATGCCAAGTGTTCAAACGGCTGTTCTAAAGCTTTAAGAAATGTTGGGATGCATTTGTGTACTGCAAGCCATTGGTACAAATTGACGGTACATTTATGTATGGTAGATATACCCATCGGCTATTGCTAGCTGTGGCACAGGATGGAGATGGGAGAATCCTTCCAATTGCGTTTGCAATAACACCGGGGGAGTCAGCTGATAACTGGGATTTCTTTCTTTCTAGGTTAAGGAAGTATGTATGCCTTCAACTTGATATCTACGTTATATCGGATCAGGGCACTGGAATCCTAGCCACAATTGAGCGACATGGAAGCCTATGGGACCGTACACACCATCAGTATTGTCTAAGGCACGTTGCGTTCAACTACTACAGCCAATATTGGTCTACGACTGAACGAAAGTAAGTAACCAAAATGGGTATTTAATCTCTATTAATATACTTTCAGTTGTAATATTCAATTTAATCTAAATGAAATATTGGTATTAGCATGTAATTTTCGTAGTCAACTTATATTGGTAGGGTACGAGATCAATAAGGACCGTTTTTAAGAGATGTTGGGGATTTTGCATTCAATTAACGATCAAGGCGCAGAGTACCTCTGTAACATACCTTTCAAACAGTGGACACAAGCATACGACGGTAGCCTACGATATGGTCATATGACCACAAACCTGGCTGAATGCATAAATTCTGTTCTAAAAGGAACGCCTCATTTGCCAATAACCTCGGTTGTGCGAGAGACATATTTTTGTTTGGTAGAACTATTTCCAAAACGAGCAGCGAGTTATAAAGGCCAAATGCAGTGAGGTCATGTATGGTCCAGGAAGGTATTGTAAGAAATTAACAAGGTGAAGGCGCGGGCCAACACCATGCACACAGTGTGTCACGGTCGCGACAACCTATGGTTTCGTGTGACGGAGTTTGACAGACTGAGCCAATGTATTACCTACGAAAAATATCATGTACACCTGATAAATAAGACTTGCGACTGTGAGACGTTTGACGCACTTCGTTATCCATGCGCTAATGCAATTGCAACTTGTTAGAATCTCCATTTGGATCCCATGAGATATATTGACGAAGTGACAAAATAGAAAACATGTACAATGTGTGGAGACATGTATTCCCACCGGTCTCAGATGAACGTAAGTGGCTGTCTGCATCACTTGCTCCGTTTAAGCTGTTACCGGATAGAGAATTGCGTTGCAAACCAAAAGGTTGACCTTGCTTGAGTAGAATACATAATAATATGGGTATCCGAGAAAGAACGAACCAACGAAATTTGTGTGGATGGTGTAGGAACTTAGGGCATACAATTTGATCATGTCCAAACCGAAATAGTTAATAATTGCTGTACTGAAACGATGTTGCATTATTTCTATTCTGCCTTATTCAAAAGAACTTATATTTTATTAAAAATATAAAATTAATTTACAATTAAAATATTAAAAATAACTTCTTTTTTATTAAATGAAACAATATAGAAACAGCGTCTACAAATATATTATAAACAATAAATGTATATGCCGGTCGAAATCAGTGCCACATGGGGGTGGACGACGATTACGCGCTGGATTCCTCCTTGGTTGCTCCGGCAGGGGTTGTGTTTGCTCCAGTAGGGGTTATGGTTGCTCCAGTTGTGGGTGTTGGGAGGATGACACATCTTGGTAGAATAAAGAATGTGGAGGTGTTTGCATCACCCACGGCGTAGGTGTTTGAATCCCATAAGGCGATGGGGAATGGCAATGAGATGAGCTCGCCGGCAGTGCCTCATGCGATTCTTCCGGCGATGATGGCCTATATATTATTGGTTAAGTAGTCAAAGTCATCGGGAAAGGAGATGCACCGGGCCATGCACTCCAACCTGCCATAGGACTGGGAAAAGGAAACATATAAGGGTTAGGATACATATAAGGGCTAGGATACGCACCTGGCATAAGCTGAAAGGGCTGTGATGTGGGTGTCATCGATTGAGGCATTGGGCCTAGTGATTGTGTAGGAGCTATTGATGGGCCCGGTGATTATGTGGCCGCTGTTGATGGCCTAGTGATTGTGACGCTCCTGTTGATGAGTCCGTGCCGTCATCCCGTCTCCTTGGATTTAAAAAGCCCCGTCGTTCCCTTTCCACACGGATTTGCTGACGCCTCTGCTCTTCCGACAACAAATATGGCTTGCCATGGATCCTAAACCATGGCATGTAATCTGGCGTACACGCTAACTCTAGGAAGATGATCGATTCACGGTCAGGTATATGATCATACCAGTTTTCCCAAATTTTGATATATTCCGACCAGTATACCGGCCTGTAATAGCCTGATTTTGGGACTAGTTGGAATAGTGATTTCAGAACCACTAGTTCGAGGTCAGAGAAATTATTTTTAATATTATTTTATGTGTTATAACATGATTATATGAGTGCATCAAAATTTTGGTGAAATAATTTTAGCGATTTTATGCTTAATTTTGAAAAGGGACTAAATCGCATAAAAGGCAAAATTTGTGTTTTACTAATTAGAAGTGTCATATAGCTAGAGAACCTTAAATTGTAGGTCCTTAATGTGAAAATAGGCCTTTAAGAGAGTGATCGCTGGCCATAGAGGCAAGGAAATGAAATTTTTAAAGGTTAGGTGAGGTTTTGGTGACTAATTTGACTAGAAATAAAATAAAATAAAAAGAAAAGGATATCACCTTTTCATCTTCCTCCTCTCCACCGAAAATATCAGCAAAAATAAGGATTTTGGAAGCTTGAAATTTAAACGGAGTCCGGACCTAGACTGGGAAAAGACCAAGCTATTAGACTAATTTAATCTAATTGCCCACTTTTTGTATACCGAGGTAAGTTGTACGTAAATAATACAAATTTATTGTTATTATGTATTGAACAATTAAAATGGCATAAAGTGTTTGATTATTGTTGTGAATATGCATGATGAGAATTGATGTAGTAAAAACTCCTGGTTGAACCTTAGGAATAGATTGGATATCCATGCCATGACATTTGGGTGATATGTATGCTAGTGTAAGATCGTGTCTGGGATATGGCATCGGCCACATTATGAGAGCCAGTGTAAGGCCATGTCTGGGACATGGCATCGGCATTGATATGTGTGCTAGTGCAATACCATGTCTGGGACATGGCATCGGCCACATTATGAGAGCCAGTGTAAGACTATGTCTAGGACATGGCATCGGCATTAAGACTAGAGCTGGTGTAAGACCATGTTTGGGACATGGCATCGACCTCGACATGTAAGCCAGTGTAAGACCATGTTTGGGACATGGCATCGACATTTTTACCCTATTGTGTGAGGCTTATTGGATATCCTTTAGTATTCCAAATGGTTCCATGGGTTATTTAAAGCTTATGATAAAGATTTGAAATAATATAATCATGTTGTGAGTGGTACAGGTTCTTACTCGAAACTCATGAGATATGAGCTTAGCTATGATGCCTTAATGGTAAGGATGAAATTGAGTAAGTTCTATCTATAAGAATGATTTCGGGACGATCTTGTAATCTTTGGCTTATACTTGTGATGTGTAAATATGTAAAAAATCTACCATTGCTAAATCAAGAATGTTGTGCTGGTTTATAATATGCAATGTGTTTAAAGATGCATGGTTGATGTTGTTACTTATTTACATGCAACTTACTAAGCTTTATACTTACTCCTTCTCTTTTCCCTTTTCTTGTAGTATCGCCAAGCTAGCTCAAGGATCGAAGGACGTCGGAGCTCGATTCACATTATCAAGCTATTCTATTGGGTATAGTAAAGTTTGATTATATTGGGTATGGCATGTATAGGAACTTGGTCATTTTGTTATATGTCATATTGGTTAGCGAATGTGTTGGCTATTAATGTTACTTATTTCATTTTGTAGATGGCCATTAGAATTGGCCAATACTAGTTAAGTTATATCTATTCAATGATGATGAAATTCATGAAATGCAAGCTTGCGCAATTGAATGAGTAATGTGTGTAGTATATGGATGATGAACGCGGTTTGAAATTAAGGTGTGGATGTCTTGATTGTGGATATTAAAGATGTATTATTTTTATGCTATGTGTTGTTGGAAATGGTATAAGTGTGGTTTCCTTTCAGGGTGGCAAAAGGCCTGGTAAATAGCCTTATATTTGTCCACACAGGTAGACAAACAAAACTGTGTCTAGGCTGTGTGTGACACACGGTCAGCCCCATAGGCGTATTGATAGGTTTTGTGTCCCTTACATCCAAATTTAGCAAAATAGAATGCCCAGTAGTAAACACATGAGCAAAGACAGGACCGTGTGTCTCAGCCGTGTGAAGGACACAACCTCAGGACATGGGCGTGTGCCCAGGCCGTGTGAAGTCTGCACATTAATTTCGAGAACTAAATTTGCCACACGGCCTAGCACACGGGCGTGTGACTCATCTGTGTGACCCTAAATGTCTACTGACGTCATAAATAAAATGTCAAGGTTTTCACACAGGGGTTAAGACACGAGCGTGTCATGGTCGTGTGAGGGACACAGGCCATAGACACGAGCGTGTGCCAGACCATGTGAAAACCCCTGTAGGTTAGAAATGAAAAATAATAAAATTTGTATGGATTAAGGACATGGACGTGTGTAACCACATGGCCTGCTCACACGGGCGTGCTCCTTTCCACACAGGCGTGTGGCCCTGTTTTGAGCAAAAATTTTCTTAGTGTTCGTGAGCTTTCGGTTCAGTTCTGAACCACTCTATATGTATTTTTTGGGTTTTGTAGTCCCATAATAGGGATTTTATGAACACGAATGAAAAGTTTTAAGTTGGAATGAAAATTTATGGCTCGATTTTGTAGGATTAAGTATGTTAAGTCCGGTAATACCTCGTACCCGGTTCTAGCGTTGAATACGGGTAAGGGGTGTTACATTTAGTGGTTCAGAGTTATGGTTTAGTCGATTCTTGGACTAACCTAGCATGTGTACGAGTCTAGCTATACATGCCATGTATGTGATATGATAGTGTGACGACTCCTGACGAATTTAAATTCTATTTTCATATAGTAAATGAATCCCGACGGAGCAGTGGCAGATGATGTAGAGAGTAATGCGCCGGCACCCACTGAGGGGACCGCGCCAGTCGAGAGTGGTCCCGTGACACTGAGTCAGGGTGGAGGGGCTAGAAAAGCTTACCTCCATATGATGGATTCTTGGTATTCAGAGTTTGTTCGTGCAAATCCGAACACTCCACCTCCTCTACCCCCTCCTATCCCCTAGTCTGCCCCTGTAGCTCCCCAAGTGGTGGAGATGTTAAGAAGGGAAAATCCTCCAGTTAATAGAATTCGGAAGCAATAGACTGAGGAATTGAGAGCAAATATAGATGATGACCCAGAGAGGGCAGAATTCTGGTTAGAAAATACCATTAGGGTATTCGATGAATTGTCTTGTACACCTGAGGAGTGCATGAAGTGTGTTGTGTCATTCCTATGAGACTCGGCCTACCAATGGTGGAACACCCTTGATTCGGTTGTACTAAAGGAAAGGATTAAATGGGAGTTTTTCCAAGAGGAATTCCGAAAGAAGTATATTAGTCAAAGGTTTATAGACCACAAGAGGAAGGAATTTCTAGAATTGAAACAATGCTGAATGATAGTAACAGAGTATGAGTGTGAGTTCGTGAGGCTCAACAAATACGCTAGGGAGTGCGTATCTACTGAAGCCATCATGTGCAAGAGATTTGAGGACGGGTTGAACGAAGACATCCGATTATTAGTTGGCATCTTAGAGTTAAGGGAGTTTGTGGTGCTTGTTGAGAGAGCTTGCAAGGCAGAAGAGTTGGTCAAGGAGAAGAGAAAAGCTAATAACGAGTCTCGTGACTAAAAAAAAAAGACAAATAGGAAGATCATTTCAGACCTTATCCAAGATATCGAGAGAGTTTCCTACTCGATCAAATATGCAGTAGGATTTTTGAGCAGAAATAAAAATAAGCAGTATATAGTGTCTAAAGCTTAAACCACTTCTATCGCGAGTGTTGGTAGTGCTCCACCAAACAGACCAGAATGTTCACAGTGAGGTAGACGTCATTCTAGTGAGTGCCGAGGAAATAAAAGAGGCTGTTTCAAATGTGGGTCACTAGACTATTTTATTTGTAGTTGTCCCGAGATGATCGAGAAAGATAGAGATCAAGGTGTGAGATCGGTTAACGCTCCTTCTAGGAGTAGACCACAAAAGAACCCGGGAAGTGGGGCTAACAGCAGAGGTGCGCCTAGAGATTTCACCGTGAGGTCTAAGGGCTGAGTGCCTGCAAAGACTTAAGCCATTTGTAACGCCCCTTGCCCATGTTCAAGCCGGAACAGGGTTTAAGGCATTACCTAGCTAATCTTGCATAAACATCTAGAATAGGGTTATAAAATTTAGTTTAACCCCATTATTTGCACATACTCGGCCTAGGATACCTTAAACGTACTTTCGAGAAATATCAGAATCTTTCTGAGAACTTTCACGAGTTCGAGAACTTTTTAATAAAATAGGGGCCACACGTCCGTGTAGGTCTAGGGACACGCCCATGTGCCCCTAAGGCATGCCCGTGTCTTCCACCCGTGGTCGACACTGACTAATTTCACACGGCCTTGACACGCTCGTGCCTTCTAGCCGTGTACCAAACCTTGGCATTCTGACTTATCCACACGGCCTATACACACGCCCGTGTACTTCAACCATGTTGTGATTCAAATCCCAAGTGCAAAATGCAGACTTCACACGGCCTGGACACACGCTCATGTGCTAGCTGTACCTCCCACATGGTCTAGACACACACCCGTGTGTCTACCCATGTGAACAATTATCAGGCTATCTACCAAGCTCTTTTTCACCCTACATTGCATACATTCATATGCTATTTCAAAACATTCTCAAATCATCAATTAAAACACATGAATTAACACATTTGATTCATAAAAAAAAAAAAAGTCTTCCTCCCATACATGGGGTAGAACTATTTCTAGTACAATTTTAATCGACTTTTTTTGTCGTCTATGTCTATATACAATTATCCCATAACTTATTTAGGCCAACACATTTGGCACATTAACAATGACTTAATCAACCTTAAGTACTAGCCCTATACATGCCATACCTCATAGGGACTTGATACCTCATACCAAGTGTCTGCTCGATAGTGTGAAAACATCTCCTGTGATTTCCAACCCGAGCTAGCTAAATTAACCTATAAGTGATAAAAAGGGAGAGGGTAAGCAATATTGCTTAGTAAGTTCATCTACATAAACTGACAAATACTGATATTCATTGAATATAGATAACCACAAAGTATTATACTGAGTTTTTCCCATTAACTCATGGTTACTTACTCAACCGCTCTTAAAGCTTACTCATTTTATCTCTTACCACATTCTTACCATGCCACAACCAATTGCTCGTTTAATTAGTACACATTCCTACACTGATCACCACTAGATCATATAGAACAACACATCAAGCATTTTCAATAAGCCACTCATACTAGTAATCTCTCGGTGGTCACGCACTTAGCCCACCATTGATCTCTACTAGGGTGGTATCGCACATAGCCCACCAATCATTTATGCTTATGGTGATTTCGCATATTGATTACTAATTAATCAGGTGGTAACGCACATAGCCCACCGATAATAATATAATTGATGGTACCGAACATAGCTCATCATTACCATCAATAAGGTGATGTCGCACATAGCTCAACATTATTTTACATTCATGGATAATAATCCACATGTATATCTCTATTTCAAATGTTCATCTGGGAACCCCCTTCACACACTTCTATTCTTACTTAACTTTCTACAATACTCATTCGCATTCACACAATGCATTAATAAATCTATCTCATACAACTAAGGTGTATTGGTTACACATAACCCATTAGAGGTTCTTCATATACTGAATTCATCTCAATTCAGTTCTAATCACATACTTGTACTTCTCGTTGTACAACCACGTACTTTCTCTCTTTCAATATTCTCGTTGAATCACTCAAATTGTTAAATAACTCTCTTGAGTCTCATACATATAGCGTCACAATGAAATTGTCCCCCAATAGGGTCTTACTTGCATTAACATATCAATGCCATGTCCCTGAAATGGTCTCATATGAATTCTTACACCGAGGCTATACTCCAATATGGTCTTACTGGAGACCTTAACTATTATCATATCATGCTATATACATTTCCCATTACTCTTAGATTCAATTCTCCTGTCATTTCATCAAGAGATATTCCATACATTCATAAAGTAAATATGCATTTCATACAACATTAGAATATTAACTCGTACGTAATTGCAACGTTTGCACATGAACTTACCTCGATGTCGAAAGGGCCGAAAGGGACTTTTTTGCCCACATTTCTCTTTTCACCCGTTCTAGGTCCAAAACTCATTTTTTTTTATCTAGAACAATGGAATTTACTGATTTAATCACTTATAAATCATAATATACCATAATCTACACTTTAGGCAAAAATGACTATTTTGCCCCTACACTTTGGTAAAATTACGATTTTGCCCCTAGGCTCGTAAATAAATTTTTATCACATTTTCTTGTTAAACAAGCATAGCTGAACATTTAATCCTCTTATAACTATTCACAATTTCATCAATTCCATGCCTTAATGAACAATTTACAACTTTTGCATTTTAGTCCCAATTAGGTGTTTCATGACAACACCTTTCACAAAAGTTGTTTCTCATCATCCTATCATTCATTTTCTTCCATGAAAATTTATCAAAAAACATAAACTCTCTCATGGAAAGTCCCTAAAATTTTGACCATGTTGCAATTTAGTCCCTCCATTAGCTATCTTAAGCTTTGGAGACTCCAAAAAACAATTTTTATCAAGAAAGATTATCAAAATCACTTACTTGTGAGGAGGAATGCTTGCTAAAATTTTGAGCTTCAAAAACCCCCATTCTTGTTGGTATTTTCGGTGGAAGAAGAGAATAAATAAAAAGATGCTAGCTTTTTGCTTATTTCATCTTATTTTATTTCTTTTTACTCACCTAACATGACAACATTTAATGCCCTTGTCCCCTTTGTCTTCCTTTGACCGGCCAAGCTAATTCCCATGGCCTAATTGCACATTTAGGACCTCTAATTTATAAATCATAGTTATTCTGCGCCTCTAGCAAATAAAATAGAACTTTCGCACTTTATGCAATTTAGTCCTATTTCACAATTTAGCTAGAAATCGCTAAAATTAAGGCACCAAAATTTTCATGCATCCTTTTAAACATGTTATAACACACAACATAACATGAAAATAATTTTCTCTAACCTCAGATTAGTGATTTCGAGACCACTGTTCCGACTAGCCCCTAAATCGGGTTGTTAGACCATTCGCGCTCGCGAAGAGGCATCGTCACCGGATGTGATTACGGGTACTTTTTCTCTTCACGATATTTCTATTGCTGCTTTGATTAATCCGGGGTCTACCCATTCGTATGCTTGTGTGAATTTGGTGTCTAGCATGAATATGCTTGTTGAGTTTACAGAATTTGTGATAAAAGTGTCAAACCCGTTAGTCAAGCATGTGATAGTTGACAAAGTGTGTAGAAACTGTCTTTTGATGATTATAGGTCATTTTTTTCGGCTAACCTCATGCTACTACCGTTTGATGAATTTGACCTAATTCTTGGCATTGATTGGTTGACTGTTCATAACGTGTTAGTAAACTGTGGTAGTAAGTTTATTGAACTGAAATGTGAAAATGAGGATATTATTCGGGTTGAATCAGGTGAACTGGATAGCTTACCTGTACTAATTTCTTCTATGACTACTGAGAAATGCATGAGAAAAGGGTATGAGTCCTATCTTGCATTTGTGTTGAATACCCAAGAGTCAGAAGTAAAGATTGAGTCAGTGCTTGTGGTATGTGAGTACCTGGATGTGTTTCTGAAAGAGTTGCCCGGATTGCCTCCAACTAGGTAAGTCAAGTTTGGTATTGAGTTGGTCCCTAGTACGGTAACTATTTTGGTTGCCCCATATAGGATGGCATCGTTGGAGTTAAAAGAGTTGAAGGTTCAGCTACAAGAGTTAACGGATAAGGGTTTTACGAGACCGAGCTATTCTTCGTGGGGTGCTCCGATACTTTTTGTGAAAAAGAAAGACGAGTCGATGAGGTTAGGTATAGACTACAGACAACTCAACAAGGTGACTGTGAAGAACAAGTATCCTTTACCAAGGATCGATGATCTGTTTGACCAATTGAAAGGAGCCACAGTGTTTTCTAAGATAGACTTAAGGTCCGATTATTACCAGCTAAGAGTTAAGGAGCAAGATGTATCAAAAACCGCATTTTGGATGAGGTACGGGCACTATAAGTTCCTTGTCATGCCTTTTGGCTTAACAAATGCTCCAGTCGTGTTTATGGATTTCATGAATCATATTTTCCGACTGTACTTGGATAAGTTCGTTGCTATTTTTATTGGTGATATATTAATTTATTCTCGTGATGAGAATGAGCATGCGGAGCATTTGAGAACTGTTTTGCAGACTTTAAGAGATAAGCTGTTGTATGCCAAGTTTAGTAAAAGTGAGTTTGGGCTCCAAGAGGTTGAATTCTTAGGACACATCGTGTCGGGTGATGGAATTAGAGTTGACCCGAGTAAGATCTCAACTATTGTTGAGTGGAAATCACCAAGGAATGTTCAGAGATTAGAAGCTTTTTAGGCTTAGCGGGTTATTACAGATGATTCATTAAAGGATTCTCTATGATTGCTACTCCGATAACGAGGTTGATACAGAAAGATGTCAAGTTTGAATGGACGGAAAAATGCCAATAGAGTTTCAAGAAACTAAAGGCGTTGTTGTTTGAAGCTCCAATTTTAGGTCAACTGGAACCGGGAAAAGAATTCGTAGTGTATAGCGACGCATTCTTAAATGGATTGGGATGCATGCTCATGCAAGAAGGCAAGGTAATAGCATATGCCTCAAGACAACTGAAGCTGCATGAGAAAAACTATCCAACTCACGACTTAGAGTTAGCCGCCATAGTGTTCGCACTGAAGATTTAGAAACACCATTTGTGTGGCGAAAGATGCCGAGTATTCACCGACCATAAAAGTCTAAAGTATTTGATAACTCAAAAGGAACTAAACTTTTGCCAACGTAGATGGCTAGAGCTCATAAAAGATTACGAACTGGTGACTGACTATCACCCGAGGAAGGCGAACGTGGTCGCCAATGCTTTGAGTACGAAGTCATTATTTGCCTTGAGGGCTATGAACACTCACTTGTTAGTAACCAACGATGGTTCGATTTTAGCCGAGTTGAGAGTGAAACCAATGTTTTTACAAGAGATCTATGAAGCTCAGAAAGGTGATAAAGAATTGCAGGCTAAGATAACTCAGTGCGAGATGAGTATAAAATCAGACTTTCGGATTGGTTCAGATGGTTGTTTAATGTTTCGAGACAGAATTTGTGTACCCAAAGACGATGAGCTTATTTAGAAAATTTTGCATGAGGCACATAACTGTTGTATGTCTATCTATCTGGGTAGTGTGAAAATGTACAATGACTTGAAGAAAATGTATTGGTGGTCGGGAATGAAGAGAGACGTTTTAGAGTTTGTCTCTAAGTGTCTAATTTGTCAGCAAGTGAAAGCCGAACAACAAGTATCTTTGGGTTTACTTCAGCCTGTGATGGTTCCCGAATGGAAATGAGACCGTATTACTATGGATTTCGTGTCCGGGTTGCCTTGGACGCCAAGGAAGAAAGATGTCGTATGGGTTGTGGTTGATAGGCTAACAAAGTCAGCTCATTTTATACCGGTGCGTATGGATTATCTGCTTGAAATTTTGGCTGATTTGTATGTTTTCGAAATTGTTAGACTCCACGGAGTACCCTTGTAGATTATTTCGGATAGAGATCCGATGTTTACCTCGCGATTTTCGAAAAAGTTACAAGAAGCTTTGGGGACAAAGTTAAATTTTAGCACGGCTTTCCATCCGCAAACCGATGGTCAGTTAGAGAGAGTAATTCAAATTCTTGAAGACATGTTGCGGTGTTGTGTCCTTGAATTCCAAGGCAGTTGGGAAAAGTATTTACCGCTGGTAGAGTTTGCCTACAATAATAGCTATCAGTCGTGTTTGAAAATGGTACCTTATAAGGCTTTGTATGGGTGTAAGTGACGAACGCCCTTGTTTTGGACCGAACTCATAGAAAATCAGATTCATGGGGTGGACTCAGTCAAAGAGCCCGAAGAGAAAGTAAAGATAATTTGTGACTGTTTGAAGATCGCTTCGGATAGACAGAAATCCTACGCGGATTTGAAACGAAAAGAAATTGAGTTTCAAGTCAGTGATAATGTGTTTTTTAAAAGTATCCCCATGGAAGAAAGTCCTTAGATTCGGTAAGAAAGGAAAATTAAGTCCACATTTTATTTGACCTTATGAGGTGACTGAGAGAATTGGATCGGTAGCTTATCGACTAGCCTTGCCATCCGAGTTAGAGAAGATCCACAATGTTTTTCATGTGTCAATGTTGTGTCATTACCGTTCGGACCCTTTGCACGTTCTTTCACCAACAGAGGTTGAGATTCAATTAGACATGACTTATGGCGAAGAGCCGGTTAAGATCTTGGCCCGAGAGGTCAAGCAATTGAGAAATAAAAGTATAGCACTCGTGAAAGTACTATGGCATAGACATGGGGTTGAAGAGGCCACAAGAGAGCTCGAGGAGACTATGAGAGATCAATACCCAAACCTTTTCACTGGTAAGATTTTTGGGGACGAAAATCCCTAAAGGGGAGAATTATAACAGCCCGATTTTGGGGCTAGTCGAAACAATGGTTTCGAAACCACTAACTCGAGGCAAGAGAAATTATTTTTAATATTATTTTATGTGTTATAGCATGATTATATGAGTGCATGAAAATTTTGGTGAAATAATTTTAGCAATTTTATGCTTAATTTTGAAAAGGGACTAAATCACATAAAAGACAAAATTTGTGTTCTACTAATTAGAAGTGTCATATAGCTAGAGAACCTTAAATTAGAGGTCCTTAATGTGCAAGTAGGCCTTTAAGATAGTGATGGTTGGCTATAGAGATAAGGAAATGAAATTGTCAAAGGTTAGGTGAGGTTTTGGTGACAAATTTGACTAGAAATAAAATAAAATAAAGAGAAAAAGATATCACCTTTTCATCTTCCTCCTCTCCATCGAAAATATTAGCAAAAATAAGGGTTTTGGAAGCTTGAAATTTCAGCAACTCTTCACCCTTGCAAATAAAGGAAAAAGGAGTCCGGACCCAGTCGGAGGAAGACCAAGCTAGTAGACTATTTCGATCTAGTCGCCCACTTTTTGTATACCAAGGTAAGTAGTATTATATTTGTCTTATACTTGTCCACACGGGTAGAAACACGGGCGTATGTCTAGGCCGTGTGTGACACACGGTCAGCCCCGTGGGCTTGTTGATAGGCTGTGTGTCCCCTGCATCCAAATTTAGCAAAATAGAATGCCCAGTAGTAAACACACGGGCAGAGACACGGCCGTGTGTCTCAGCCGTGTGAAGGACACAGCCTCAGGACATGGGCGTGTGCCCAGGCCGTGTAAAGTCTGCACATTAATGCGAGAATTAAATTCGCCACACGGCCTAGCACACGGGCGTGTGACTGCGCCATGTGACCCTAAATGTCTGCTGACATCATAAACATAATGTCAAGGTTTTCATACACGGGTTAAGACATGGGCGTGTCATGGCCGTGTGAGGGACACGGGCCATACACACGGGCGTGTGCCAGGCTGTTTGAAAACTCCTATAGGTTCGAAATGAAGAAATTAAAATCTGCACAGACTAGGGACATGGGTGTGTGTGACCACACGGCCTGCCCACATGGGCGTACTCCTTTCCACACGGGTGTGTGGCCCTATTTTGAGCAAAAATTTTCTAAATGTTCATGAGCTTCCAGTTCAGTCCCAAACCACTCTATATGTATGTTTCGGGTCTCGTAGGTCCATAATAGGGACGTTATTAACACGAATGAAAATTTTTAAGTTGGAATGAAAATTTATGGCTCGATTTTGTAGAATTATGTATGTTAAGTCCGATAATGCCTCATACCCAGTTTCGGCGTCGAATACAGGTAAGGGATGTTACACGGTCAATTCGTATTCGTTAGTCGTAAGTCAATTTTTTGCTGTTCATCAAGCACTTCAGGTTCCTCAGGAATTGGTTGTTGGAATCCAAATTGCCGGAACACTCTATCCGTCTGGTGTATCTCGACAATAGCATAGTTGACCAATGGTACCTTAATGTGCCAAATGTTTGGATTTTGATAGAATTCTTCCAGAATTATTGCCCGTTTACCGGATCATCGTATGACGTCCATTGAAACTATATGAACGGGATAAAAATATTAGTTATATACATAATACTAAATACTAAATACTAAGTACTAAATATGAAACGACTATTTTATATATACATATTTTATTTAATACTTACTTGAGCTTCCGACCGTTGGTCTAATAAAAGCCGTATATCTTCAAGGGAAGTAGGTATTCCAATATAACTCGCTGGATGGTTCCACCTAATTAAATAAATTTTTAGCATATAATTTTATTTTAAATCTATGAAATAACTGTAAAATCAAATAAAAATTTTACCTTATTATGAGTAGGAATGTATATGGGTGGTTCACTCGAAGACGTAAAAATGGAAAACGAAACCGAGCCCATGATTGTAGTAGTGATAGACAACCTCCAATTTTGGCTTTATTTGGTCGCGTCGCCCCGCACATCTCCCGGTACAATGTTTCCAACACGGCAAACCCCCAACTAAGTTTGCCAGTTACTCTAAAATCAACGAGTTTCAACAGCCACCTCAGATGTACGAGGTTTCGTGACAAGTCCGGCATCAGATAACCTCCAATCATCTCAAGGATGCATGCCCGGGCATATCGTATTCTTTCTAATTCAGCCGAATCATTCCCCGGCTCCGAAAATGTGTCTCATAACTAACCCATCTCGATCCGACCTCCGAAAATATTATCCGGAATCGCACCTAAAAGATCGTAGCATATGGCTCCCCAATCAGCACATTGAACTGACCCAGTGACTGCGGCCCCATCCACCGGTAATCCTAATTGTAACTGGACGTCCTCCAAAGTTATAGTGTACTCTCCGCATGAAAAATGGAATGTGTGCGTCTCCAGTCTCCACCTCTCTATTAATGCGCTGATGAGTTTCAGGTCCAACTTGCACCCCTAGCCTATAGTGGCCGCGTGCCAAAAACCAGCTTCTCTCAAGTAATTTTTTATCAATGGTGATGGCCGACCAGACATGTTATGAATATAACATTGTAGCACTCGATCTACAGACTGTTATAAAAAATTATAAAATACAAATTAATTAAACTTACATAAATGAAAAAATATTCAATAATATTAAAAAATTAAAATTAATTAAAAATTACATAAATGAAAAAAAATTAAATAATAATCAAAATTTAAAATAAATCGTTACCATTTTCATTTGTTCGACGGAGATTTGTTTATGATCGAGACGAATTAATTCCCCAACCATTGCTAACACGATCAAATATTTTTGAAGTTATAAAAGAAATAAAGTAAATAACTAATTATAAAGAGATTTGAGGAATTTAATAAGAAATTTGAGAGCTTTAGGGAGAAATTATAGAGATTTTTGGATAATTTTTGAAGAAATTATGTGTGAAATATAAGAAAAGTGGGGGTTTTATAGTTTTTCTTTTTTACCGTTGAACCCCCAACGGTAAAAAAAAGTTCAAAAAAAAATAGCTGTTGGTGCTAGCAAAGGCGTCCCTAGGGGAACGCTTTGTGCAACGTGATCAAAACGCATCCACGTAGGTGCGATTTGCTAATGTGGCACAAAGCGCTCCCTAGGAGCGCGCTTTGCTAGAAATTTCCCTCTTAAACGCGGTCACGTAAGCGCGTTTTGTCAAAAATAACTCTTTTCCGTAAATATTATTTAATTTAACCTATTTCCGTAATTTCTTTTAAAAATAGACTTTTTTTTTTTTATATAAATGAATTTGACAATGGGCACTTTCGAGCACGTGAAAGAGCCGAGAGAGGTTGGTCAATTTTTTGTTAGCTTAAAGGAGGCCCTCGTAGCAAGGCGAAACCAAAACCTCACCTGATGGCTAGCTCTTCCTCAGTAATAATTATATATATCCATCCAACTTTCAGCGTTATCGAGGTTACTCACTCACTTTTTCATCTTGTCTGAAAAACTGCCTGACACACAAGTCCATTAGTGTTCTCCACGCCACAAGCAAACACCATATCTTTTAGCATTTATTCACTGCACACATCAACTTTATAAAGCTTAATAATAATATAATGCAGTGACTGTTCCGACTATTCCCAAATGCAACGACTAGCTAACCTTGCTATCAACCCCTATTGTCCTTGCCTTCCCTTTCATTTATATCTAAGCCTTTTGCATTTAAACATGCCAACCACTCCCCTTTGGTGAAGCTCCTATGAAGCTATGAATTAAAAGCACCATTTCTCATTTAGCTTTGTTTTTTGTGTCAACTCTTCTATGGGGAAGATTGGAGGAAACTCTTGGTTGACTGCAGTCAAGAAAGCCTTTAGGTCTCCTACTAAGGAAAACGATAAGAGGAGCTGTAGAAGGAGAGAAGATGGTGAACAAGAAGAAGAAGAGAAGGTTATTATTCTCTCTTCAACTTTTCCTTTTTCTCTTGAATGTTTTTGTTTGTGCATGTGATTAACTTTACATCAATGTTCTTTTTCTTGGTTTGCGCAGAAAAGAGGGAAACGAAGATGGATTTTCAAGAAGCCTTCGTATCAGGAAACAGTGATACAACACAGTGAAGCAAGCACCATAGTTACAATAGCCAAAGCTAAAGTTGCCACTAATTCAGAAACCTCAGCACTGAATACCGTTCCCGAAGCTGAGCAAAGATCACATGCCATTGCGGTGGCTATTGCTACCACAGCAGCTGCTCAAGCAGCAGTAGCAACCGCACAAGCTGCTGTAGAAGTTGTTCGGCTCACCAGGCCTTCCGTTTTCTTGAGAGAACACTTTGCTGCTATTGTTATACAGACAGCTTTCAGAGGTTATCTGGTAATAACGTAGCAATGATCTTTGTTTCTTGCATAATTTATATTGGTTTCGTAAGGAAAAGGTTTTTGGATTAAGAAAAACAATTGTGGTTTTGAAGGCAAAGAGAGCTCTTCGGGCACTCAAGGGGCTGGTGAAGCTGCAAGCCTTAGTGAGAGGACACAATGTCCGAAAGCGAGCGAATATTACTCTCAGATGCATGGAGGCTATGGCTCGAGTGCAGGCCCGGGTTCGTGATCAACGTAAGAGGCTTTCTGTGCATGAAAGAAGCATGGACTCTATATTCAGTGATCACAGGACCAACACCTTATGGAGCTCGTATCTTGCAGACAGGAAGTCCATTGTAAGAAATACGACTCAAAGATGACTTGTTTTAAGCTTCAACTCATCAACAGCTTACAGCTTGTACTTGTTTATTGAACTTGTAATTTGTGATGCAGTACTCTAGAGAAGAGAGCAACTATGACGATGATTGCAGGACCCATTGGGACGAGCACCCGAAAACACTAAAGGAGATTCAAGCCATTTTGCAGAAGACAAAGCAAGCTACCATGAAGCGTGAAAAGGCTCTCGCTCAAGCATTCTCTAACCAGATTTGGACAGGTGATAGAAACACTGTTGAAAGTGAGGACGAGGTTGACGGAAAAACCAGACGGATTGATCGGTGGACAACAAGGAAGCAATGGGAGAGTACAGGCAGAATGTCATCTGACCACATAGATCCCATAAAAACTGTTGAAATCGACACCTCTAGACCCTACTCTTACTCAGCCCCCCATTCCCAGAACCCCAACAGTCAATACCACTACCAACAACGAAGGCCTAGTTCATTTTCTGTGGCGTCCTCTCTCCACAAAACCATCAATAGTCTCCCCATTCGCTCAATCACACCATCCCCGTCAATGGCCAAGCCTCTCCAAATTTACTCAGCTAGCCCTCGATACCTCAAAGAAGAGAGGTTCCCCCCATCACCGGCTCATACACCCAACACAGGATCTTACTACCATAGAGTGAGTGGTAATGCTGCAGCAACGCCAAACTACATGGCCGCTACAGCATCTGCTATGGCTCGGGTTCGGTCACAAAGTGTACCAAAGCAGAGGCATTGCTCAACCCCGGAAAGGGAGAAAGTGGGATCTGCCAAAAAATGTCTCTTATTCCGAGCACCTGAACAAAGTGGTGTTGAAGAAAGCATTAAAGATGAAGTTTATTATGATTATAACTTGGGAAGTCCTAGCTATAAGAGCAGTCATGGAGGCCATTTTGGCATGGAACATAAATCCAACTTGTCATCTTGTTATGCAGATAGTCTTGGTCATGGAGAAGACATCTTTCCACCGTCGACAAATGATCTTAGGAAGTGGTTGAGGTAAACCTAGGGCTTGAGCAGCATCATGTAATTGAGTTAGGGATATAGTGTCTCGAGAAGTATGTTGTTATTAGGAGTTAATGATTAATGCTTCCATTATCATCATCATAAGTAAATTATTAGCATCCACCTCACTGTACCACTAAAGAAAACTAAACAATCGATGTCAGTCGTCTTACATAAAACATTATGGAACCTTCATTTTCAGCACAATAACATCACACTGGTCCAACCCTTGGTATTGGCCCACGTGGCATTTTAAAACTCTTTAATGTTCATTCTACCATAATTATATTATTTTGTATTTATGAAAAGCCGAACTCTTTTTTCTTATTTCCCCCCTTAAATCATGGGATCAAGCGAATAAGATCAAATATTTAGCTGTGGTCGAGACCATTCTTAATGATAAGCAAGTTAAATGAACTCTAAACGTATGTGTATGAACAACAGCCCCCCCCCCCCCCCTTAATACACAAATCAACGGATTTTCTTTAATTTGAATCCATATAAATTATTTTAATTTATTTAATATTCGAATATATATTTCAACTAAATAACAGTTTTTGGTCTGAAACCAATTAAACATGAAGTGAATGATTAACTCAATGAAGCACTTAAAAAAAACGCTCGCATGCCGAACTGTCACATACTCATGCCCAGAAACCTTTCCAAACTGCTACCCCACGATGGGGTAATTTCCTAAGCTCATCAATGAAAAGCCAACATTTTTTTTCCTAACTGGACCTTCCACCCATAACACTGTAACTAATTTCATTCTTTTCATGGAATCCTTAAAACCGCATCCAGTGGGCCCTAAAAGGATTGATTTAGAAGCAAGCTCATGGTTCTCATCTTAGTACCCATCTTCTCGTCCCCTCCCATTGAGAGTGAGAGTTTCCTGAAAACATAAATAATGATTTACAATATATACTAGCGGCCAAGATCGAATAAAAATATCTCAAGTCATTTCTTGAACCAAACGTCAAAATTCAAATGTCATAGCACCACTGTCGAACACGCTGTAGGAAAAAAATTAAAAACCACCACAATTTTTAAAGCATTCGAAAACCTCACTAGATGGTATATATAATTTATTATCCTTAAAGTGGAATTGTGTTTTTTTTTTCGATGCTTAGGGACCTTTTGCTAGTTAGTATTTATAGTGGTGGTTCCCCACAAAAAAACACCAATTACACGTCCCACTATCACGCATACACAGGAAGTTCCCACAAACCACCATGCAATGTGAAAGTTGAACGCAATGAAAACATGGGAATGACCCCACAAACCAAAACAGTAACCAATTCCAACATTCTCCCACTTGGTTCGTATTGCCCATGAATACTTAAAGTCAAAACATAATGCACGAATCATAGCGATATTTTCTCTTAGAATTTGAGTAGTATCTCCCATGTATCACAATATATTATGTCTCAACGCTTTAGCCCAAATTTTTTAATGAATAAACTCAATGTTTATTCTAGGTCTAAACTTTAGTGACATTTCTCGAAATAATCAAATTAATATGTGCACAAAATATGAGAAACATCAAACTTAACAAAGTTTCTTTATAATCGTTCTTATAACAAAAATTTTTGTATTCCTAGTTCGTCCCTTTGGTCCTTCTAACTACCTCGTTAGAACGTAACTAGCACCACAACTTAATAAATTAGGTGCACAATAACTTTGGCAGTAATCCCCAACACTCTTACCAAATCTCTGCTTCTTTATAACTTAATACATTCTGAGAACAATCTGATACCTACTATGTGTCTGATCTATAAGCCAAAACAACAATTGGGCAACCCACCTAAAACTATGTATTACATTCATTGTGTCGATAAAGGTTTAGCCCAGACAGGTAACCTTACACCCTTGTATGTGTTTAGCTCGAATGAGCCTCTGATGTGAAGCGTACCTATGTTCTGAGTTCTTTTACATAGTTCATCGTGTAATACAAAACACATGAAATCTGAAATTGGTAAGTAAGAAAATGAGGAGAAAAGGAAAATTTATGAGAACGAATTGTATATGAAACGTGTTATTGTATCATACTGTAAACTCGATATACTGTATGTGATGAAGTATATGCACTTACCTTGTTGGCAAATTGTGTTGGCTAATAGGGAAATCTGTGTTGCGTATTAAATTATCGTATAATTATTATGTGAGGTAAGTAAACTTTTGAACTTGTATGAACTTACTAAGGCTCTGTTCGTTTCACTGAAAATGGCTTTCGGAAAATGATTTTTAGAAAATGACTTACTTTTTTGGAAAAAACTAATATTTTCTGGTGTTTGGATGAATCTGTGTAATATACTTTCTGTTGTTTGGCAAATTTTCTGAAAATATTTCATAAAAGTTGTTTTCAATGAAACAAACATATATTTAAGGTTTATGATAAAAAGTTTAAATGAAGTAGTGAATTTATTACAAAGTGATGTTAAGGTGAAATTATAGTAAATAATGAATCTTCATGATGTTAAGGATTAAATTGTAAACTTTGTGAAATTCATAATTGAAACACGAGACATGGTATGAATGAAAGTTTGTTATGTGAAATAAGATATTATCATGAATTATTTGATCGAAGTGCTTACATGATGAAAAATAAATTACATGGAAATAAGGACTAAATTGAAAATTGTACAAAAGTTTAAGTCTGAAACAATTTAATATGTGAATAAGGAAATTATGATAAAAGTTTAATGAATGTGTTATGAGATGATGAAATATGCATAAAGTATTTTAAAAGTGAAGTATGGAATTTTTATGATAACAAGGACTAAATTGTTAAACTTGAGAAAATATGTGGATCAAATAATAGAAGTGAAATACATAGAAATTTGATATGTGAAACAAGATATTGAGATAAATTATGTGATCAAAGTGTAACAAGAAAGAAAATTGATTTAATATGATTAATTAGTGAATATTGAATATTGAACTTTTATGACAAAAAGTTTATAAGAAAATATTTGATAAGCGAAGAATGTAGTAGAGAATGTGACATCCCGGTGTTCTGGTCGGGCATGGGATGTTATAGTTAACAGATCCTTATCAGTTTGAAAAATGTCTTACGGAAAAAAAATTGATAAGACATTTTACGGGAATAAGGGGGTAATTTTACATTAACCATTCTATTTACATGAAACAAACATTGGAAAAGGCTAAAAATATTTTCCGTAAAAGATTTTACGTCGAAACAAACGGAGCCTAAGTATTCTAAATGCTTACATATAGATTGCTTTTACCTTGTAGATTTTGAGCATATAGAACGCGTTGAGATCAACAAGAAGTTCACACTATGTAACACCCCTAACCCGTATCTGTCGCCGGAATAGGGTTACGAAGCATTATCAGAAAATACAGATCAAGTAAACAAATATTTCATTTTATACAGTATTCATGTCAGAAATCAAACATAAATTCCCTTATATGAACCCTCGAAGTCCAAAACATGCATTAGAAATGAGTCGGTACTAAACTGGGTACTTAGAGAATTTTTCGCAAAATCTCAAAATTTTTCCTAGGTGCAAGGGTCACATGCCCGTGTGGTCAGGCCGTGTAACTCTCTGACTTGGGTCACACGGCCAAGCCACACGCTCGTGTACTAGGCCGTGTGTAAATACCTGGGCATCCTGTTTTGAAATTTTAAAGATATAGGGGACACACGGTTAGATCACACGCCCATGTGCTAGGCCATGTGTCACACACGGCTAAGACACACACCATATCACTGCCAGTGTGGACGAAAATAGGCTATTTTCCAAGCCATATGTCTCACCCCATTTTTTCATCCTCCTACACCAACATTTTAACACATTCACAATGTAACACCCCTTACCCATATTTGACGCCGGAACAGGGTACAAGGCATTACTAAACTTACACGCAATCAATCATCCAATTTAGAAATTTAACCTTTCTTTCCCAATTTAAAACTCTTACTAACACCTCTTAAACAAGCCTACAAAGCTTAATTCACGTTCTAGGAATGGCTCAGAATTAAATCGAGCTCTTTTGAAGCTCTCTGGAAGATATTAGAAAACTTTCTCTAAATAGTCCACACGCCTGTGTGGAGAAAAAAACACGCCCGTGTGACATACCACAGCCGATGTTCCACACCCGTGTGGAATTATTTCTCAATTTGAACCTACAAGGGTTTTCACATGACTGGACACACGCCCGTGTCCTTAACCTGTGTCCCTCACACGGCCTCGACACGCCTGTGTGCTCTACCCGTGGTCGACGCTGACTTGCATCACTAACACGCAGGGGACATACGACCCAACCACACACCCATGGGACTGATCGTGTGTCACACACGGCCTAGGCACACGCCCATGTGTCTACACGTGTGGACAAGAACAAGGCTATTTGCCAAGCTCTTTTATCACCCTAACTTATGCAAACATAAATCACATTCAACCATCAACCCATTCATGTATATTTTAACCAAGCAACCCAATCATGCATCATACACATTCATGAATAACCTCATCTTTCATAGATAAATATTAATGAGCCATCAACTATGGCCTTATACAAAAGAGTTCATCATTAAAAGAGCCAACACACTTGGCCAAAACAACATGACATTTCACTAAGTCTAGTCCCTATACATGCCATACTTAAAATACTAAGTCTAAATATACCAAGATGTGCTGATAGTAGGTGATCTTCTGCTTATCTTCGTCTCCCGAGTTGGCTCTTTGACACTATAAGACAAGGGAAAAGAAAGGGAGTAAGCTTTAAGCTTAGTAAGTCTACATGTAGACAATAAGCATCATACAATATGCTAATCAACCAATAACATTACACACTATGTAAGAACAATTCACATTATCGTAAACATGCTTACTCATCTCAACTCTTACCACATTCCAACCATATAACATATATATTGCTCACATATACCCTGCACTCATCACCACAAAGTCACATGAAATGTTTACTTAGACAAGTTTCTCGATGAACCCTTCGGAATAATACTTGGTACCCGGTGGTTTCGCACATAGCCCACCATTAATCAGTAATAGGGTGGTATCGCACATAGCCCACCAACAAGAATAATTACGGTGGTTTCGCACATAACCCACCAAATAATAATATAAACGATGGTATTGCACACAACCCATCGTGAATAAATAATAAGGTGGTATCACACATAGCCCACCAACAATGATAATTATGGTGGTATCGCACACAGCCCACCAAATGATAATTACGGATATTTGTCCGTACTTACATTTCTATTCCGAGGTTCATACGAGAATTACTCATTATCTAACATTTTCAATCAATCTCACCAATAAGCATTTGCATCCAAACAATGCGTCAATAGGTAACATCATGAGTATTAAGGATGTATTGTTTACAAGTTAACTTACCTCGGTACAAAATGTGTTAATTGACGGTTTAGTTCGTAACCTTGCTTTTTCCTCGGACTAGGTCGTTTCCGCGCTCTTCTTGATCTATAATAATAAAATTCACTCATTCAATTACTACACAACTCATGATACCTCAAAATTTCTACTTAGGCAAAAATGACCATTTTGCCCTTATACTCTAGCAAAATTACGATTTTGCCCCTAGGCTCGTAAATCATTTTTCATCACATTTTCAAATTAAACAAGCCTAGCTGAACATTTATTTCTCTTACAACAATTCACAAAACTAATCATTTCATTCATTTATTACTCATTTACAACCTTTACAAATAAGTCCCATTTAGGTGTTTTCATGGTAACACCTTTCACAAAAGTTATTCTTTAATCCACTAACATTCATTTTCTTCCATAAAAACTCAGCATGGAAAGTCCCTAAACTTTTATCCATTTTGCAAGATAGTCCTCTCTCTAGCTAGCTTAAGCTTTAGGGGTTCCAAAAGTACAAAAATTATCAAGAAAGACTTCTAAAATCACTTACTTGCAAAAGAATATCTTGGCTGAAAGTTTGAACCCCAATAACCTCTAATTTCTCTTCAATTTTCGGTGGAAAATGAAATGTGAATAGTGAAAGATGATATCTTCTTCCTTTATCTTATTTTATTCATTTTTATTCACCTAATTTCACCAAAATTTTGACCAAAATTAATGCTCTTGTCTCCCTTGTCTCTATGGCTGGCCAACCCCCTATCATTGGCCTAATTGCACTTTAAGGACCTCCAATTTAATATCCTATGGCTATTAGACACCTCTAGCTTGTAAAATAGAACTTTTGCACTTTATGCGATTTAGTCCTTTTTCGCAATTGAACATGAAATTGCTAAAATTAAAGCACCAAAATTTCCATGCATCCTTATAATCATGCTATAACAAAATAATATCAAAATAATTTTCTTCAACCTCGGATTAGTGGTCCCAAAACCACTGTTCTGACTAGCCTCAAAATCGGGTTGTTACACACAATCTATTATATGTCATTTAACCCAACTCAAAATCAAGTCCAATACATGATATAATACCTCATATAATCAAGTACACACACCTACTTAAATTACCAAGTTCACATATATGCATATCTTATCAAATATGCTAACTTAACTCAATAATCAATATGCCAATATAATTTCTATCAATCAACAAATTTCAAATACATACCAAACATATCCATCACAAGCCATTCCAATGGCTAGTTACAATTAAAGCATTTATATACCGATTTTGGCCAATTAACCTATTCATGCGATTATAACCATAATTGATTTACCATATATATACTAAAAATGGGCTGATGGATAGTGTGAGTGATATCCGCCAAGCTTTCAATCCAACGAGCCTCCGAATTACTATAGAACAGGGAAAAATAAAACAGAGTAAGCATGAAATGCTTAGTTAGTTCGTATAACATGATAATTAACTTACCACTCATTTAAATTCAATATAAACATACAAGGCACATTCAATCAACTTGATTATGAGCCCTAACACATATCCTCATCACCCTTGTTAGTCACATATTTCATATAAATATCAAGAAATATGTATGAGCTCAACAATAATTAGATTTCCCTGTACAGATACTTTCCACATCATGTATTCATGTAACATATACAAATCATATCCCTGTATTTCAAGTACATTTTCATAATAATTCATCTCGAGTTCAGATTATTTCATGTCAGAACTTCTCCCATTAAATCATTTGAAATATCAATGTCACACGGGTAGTATACTCAAGGCGTACAAATCTATAATCATGGATGAACATATTCATCAAACAAATTCCGTGTTCAGATATCAACATCTCGTATTTTCATATATCATGTATCATCATTTTCATGTATTTCAGGCAGATACATGTAATAGTTTATTTCGTATTCATATTTTCTCATGTCAGGATTTTGCCCATTGAATCGTTGAAAATATCAATGGATACACAGGTAGCACACTCGAAGTGTACAAATTAGAAATCCGTCAATTCATATTCAATAGTGCTCTTTAAAGCACATAATCGAGAAATCCTCTCTCAAGCCATATAACAGGAAGCTCACAAAGAGCCATTAATCGGGAAGCTCATAAAGAGCCTATTAGGAAGCTTATCCGGGCTATATAACAGGAAGGTCATAAGAGTCATAATCAGGAGGTTCACAAAGAACTTTTAATCAGGAAGCTCACGAAGAGCCTTTAATCAGGAGCTCTAGATAGCCATATATCGGGAAGTTCAAGCGAGCCATATTAGGATGCCCACAAAGAGCTGCGTTTGTGTCCGCAATATATGCAGGATCACAACCAATCATATAACAGGACGCTCACAAAAAGCTGCGGTAGTCCGCAACACATGCAAGATCACTACCGATCAGGATGCTCGCAGGAACCATATAACGGGAAGCTCAAGAGGGCTCATAACAGGATGCTCGTAGGAGCTGTGGTGTGTCCACAACACATGCAGGACCACTACGGATTCGGGAACCCTTAATGACATGTTATTTGTGCCCATTGAATTTCCAAGGTTCAAAAGGGACTTAGGACTTGTCAGATATGTGGTCAATACTTATACATGGCAATTATACATTTCACATATATATCAATAATTTAAACATACAAATATACAATTTAGTTACACAAACTTACCTCGACAAGTGTTTGTGTACGTAAAATCTACTAATCTAACATTTTCTCTTTTCCTCGTTCTAACTTTGAATGTAGTCTATCCAAATCTATATGAATGAATTTAACATTAATTCATGTTCATTTCAATTCAATTCACATCTTAGGCAAAATTAGCATTTTGCATCTAAACTTTTAATTAATGATGATTTCGTCCCGAGGCTCGAAAAATGAAATTCATGCAATTTAATCCTTATTCCAAGCCTAGCCGATTTTAACATGTAAAACTTACAACCCATGTATTTCATAAAATTCATAATTTTTCCATTCATTTTACATCTTTTCAATTGAGTCCCTAAATCATAATTTCATCAAAATTCCCTTTACAAAAGTTGTTTATCTATTAACAACCTTTCATTTTCTACCATAAAACATCATAATTCATCTATTTTCATCCATGGAAAAACGCTAGTACCTTGATAACTTTGCAAATTAATCCCCGAGATAGCTAGATTAAGCTATTACGATCTCAGAAATATAAAAATCATTAAAAACGGGCAAGAATACTTACCTAATCAAGAAAAATAAGTTGGCTTGAGCTTAGGTTTCCATGGCTAGGGTTTCCATGCTTTTAATTTGGGAAAGATAATATAAATTGTAACACCCCTTACCCGAGACCATCGTCAGAGTCGAGTACGAGGCATTATCAGACTTAACTTACTAGTTCGGGGCATAAAAATTTGCTTTTAAAATTAATTCGTTCACATACATCCAATATGTTCCTAAAAAGGGCCTTCGAGGCCCTAAAACATGCAAATGAAACGGTTTGGGACCAAACCAGAAACATTAAAAAAATTTCTGATTTCTTAAACAAATCAAAACAATTTATTTCCCTATTCATAATGAAACTGTCCAATTGCGTCATAGTCACTAAATTGACTATAACTCGAGTTACGAAACTCAAAATTTAGATCCATAAATTTTCCTTGAAACTAGACTCATATATCTTCTTACTATAATTTTTCCAGAATTTTTGGTGTAGCCAATTAGTACAGTTTATTAGTTAAATTCTCCTCTATTACACTATCTGACGATTTTGACCCCTCTTCAGTAAAAATCAATTATCTCATAATATACAATTCTTTTTCCTACGCTGTTTCTTTCATATAAAAATACACTCAATAAGCTTTAATTCTATATCTCATTAACACCCTAATTCCATTTCTACTATCCTTAGTGATTTTTCAAATTCACGTCACTGCTGCTGTCCAAAAACTATTCCATTGCAAATTTTACTCTTTCATAATTTCTTTGTAATAACTATCCTTTAGGCATACATAACACCCAAAACATGTTCTTAATTAGCCATTTTAATGGATAATCATTATCAAGTATTTACAAGCCATTCTTTAGCCATGTCATAAAGACATACACACAAAATGACTAAGTCCCTATACATGCCATAACTTAAAACGTTTCGAGTCACAAAATACCGAAATAATCCTTTGATAGAGTGAAACGATCTCCGACGTCCTTGCGACCCCAGTTGGCTTGCGATACCATAAAAAGAGAGAAAGGAATGGGAGTAATCATAAAGCCTAGTAAGTTTGCATGTAAATGAATAACAGCATTTTTAATGAATTATCTTATTCTTTTCTTATCAAGATCATTTAAGCCTTTAACTTAATATGCTTAACTCTTGAATTCTTACCTATATCTTTTTAGCATGAACTTGTCTTACCTTTCCTTTGGTGTACTCTTTGAATTTTCCGTTGAACCACTTGGAATACTAAGGATACACAGGTACCTTTCCTTTTGAAACTTACCATTGCCCTGTCTTGACATGGTCTTACGTGGTATCCTTGCCTTATGAACTCACCAATACCATGCCTTGGCATGGTCTTACATGAGATCTTTGCCTTATAGAAACTTATCAATGCCATGTCTTGACATGGTCTTACATGATTTCCTTAAACCCTAATGTCATGACATTTGTATCCTACACATTCCTAAGGTTCAACCAAGACTTTCTGAGATTGCTTCTCCGCGAATTCATGCTTGAGTCTTTAAATGATAAATTTATAGAATAAATATGTAAATGCTAGAATTTAATAGTATTAAATGTAAAATAATAGAATATTGCATTTATTTACCGCAAACTTACCACGGAACAAAATACTATCAACTATATTGATTTAGTCCACTATCTTTTTCTTTCCCCGGTCTTACTCCAGATTTCGTTCCTCTTGATCTATAATAGCAAATTTAGCTTATTTAATACTCAAATTTATTAAAACAGTCCTTGACTCTAACTTTGGCAAAATTAGAATTTGTGCCCCTAAAGTTTTACATATTTACACATTTTCCCCAAAGCTCAGAAATTAAACTTTATTCCTTATTCTTATGTTTTATGAGATGCTGATTATTTTTCCTTTCTATGACAACATAAAATTCTCACTCTAACATGTACTTATGAACATTAGGTATTATTACCGATTAAACTGTTTTACTGGTTTTCACTTAAAATCGCTTAGCAAAAGTTGTTTAACATAATTTTAGACTTCATATTCTATCAAAAAACATCAAAATAAACACATTTCACCTATGGTTATTTTTCCAAATATGAACCCTAGGTTAAATTATTGCTAGATTAAGCTAAATCAAGTTACCGAGACTCTAAAAACGTAAAGAACATTAAAAACGGGGCTTAAATGCACTTACTATGAGCTTGAGAAGTTGAAGAAACCCTAGCTATGGTGTCCCCTTTGAAATTTCGACCTAATGAAGAAGATGGACAACATTTTGCCATCTTTTTCCCATTGAATTCCTTTTTAATTCCAAATGACTAAAATGCCCTTCATTAAAACTTTAGTTATTTTTATCTATGTATGTCCATTTTTGTCCATGGAAAATATAATGGTCTAATTACCATTTAAGGACTCCTACTTCAAACCCCCATTTCAATCAAGTACTCTATGAATTAGAACCCATATTTAGCAACTTTTGCAAACAAGTCTTAATAGGCAATTTAAGCATGCAATCAATAAAATTTCTTATCGATACTCTAACACATGTATTTATTCACTCGGTAAATCATAATAATTAATCGTAATAAACTTTTCTATCTCAGATTTGTGGTTTCTCAACCACTATTCCGTTTAGGCCCTATTTTGAGATGTTACATTTCTTCCCTCCTTTAGGGATTTTCGTCCCCGAAAATCTTACCTTTGAAGAGATTTTGGTACTGTTTTCGCATAGTCTCTTCGGGCTGCCATGTAGCCTTATCTACCCCATGCCTATTCCATAATACTTTTGTTCCTTAATTGCTTAACCTCTCGAGCTAGAATTTTTACCGGTTCTTCACCATAAGTCATATCTTGCTGAATTTCAACCTCTATCTGGGAAATCACATGCGATTTGAACGATAACGGCGTAGCATAGGCACATGAAACACATCATGAATCTTCTCTAACTTAGTCGGAAAAGCTAACCGATATGCCAATGGCCCAACTTTCTCAATCACCTCAAATGGTCCAATAAAACGTGGACTTAGTTTGCCTTTCTTGCCAAATCTGAGAACTTTCTTCTACGGGGATACTTTCGAGAATACCCTATCACCAACTTGAAACTCAATCTCTTTTCTTTTCAAATCTGCATAGGGTTTCTATCTATCTGAAGCTACTTTCAAGTAATCTCTGATGACTTTTACTTTCTCTTCTGTTTCTTTGACAAGATCAACCCCGTAAATATGATTTTCCTTAAGCTCTATCTAATACAAAGGTGTGCGACATTTACACCCATACAAAGCTTCATAAGGTGCCATCTTCAAACTCGATTGATAACTATTATTATAGGCAAACTCTATTAACGACAAATATTTCTCCCAACTACCTTGAAATTCCAATACACAACATCTAAGCATATCTTCAAGTACCTGAATAACTCTCTCTGACTAACCATCAGTCTGAGGATGGAAAGCTGTACTAAAACTCAACTTTGTACCTAAAGCTTACTGCAATTTCTTCCAAAATTGTGAAGTAAGTCTCAGATCTTTATCTGAGATAATCGATAATGGTACTCCATGTAGTTTGACTATCTCTGAAATATACAACTTGGCCAACTTGTCAAGTGAATAATCTATACGAACTGGGATAAAATGAGCCGGTTTCGTTAGCTTATCAATCACAACCCATACTACATCTTTCTTACTAGGTGTCAAAGGCAATCGTGTCATAAAATCCATAGTAACTCGGTCCCATTTCCACTCGAGAACTAATACAGGCTGCAATAAAACTGAAGGTACCTGATGTTCAGCTTTTACCTGCTGATAGATCAAGCATCTAGAAACAAACTCTGAAATATCTCTTTTCATTCCTGCCTACCAATACATTTTCTTCAAATCATTATACATCTTTGTACTACCTGGGTGAATAGACAAAGAACTACTATGTGCTTCCTGTAAGATCTTCCGAATAAGCTCATCATTCTTTGGTACACATACCCTGTCTCTGAACATCAAACAACTGTCAGAATTGATCTGAAAATCAGACTCTACACCTGACTCACACTGAACTCTTTTGGCTTGCAACACACTGCCATCCTTCTGAGCTTTACAAATTTCTTCAAGAAACATCGGTTTAGCTCTCAACTCAGCTAAGATAGAACCATCATCTGATAAGGCCAAACTAGTGTGCAAAGCTCTTAATGCAAATAAAGATTTTCTACTCAAAGCATCAGCAACAACATTTGCCTTACCCGAGTGATAATTGATCACTAGCTTATAATCTTTAATCAACCCTAGCCATCTTCTTTGCCTCAAGTTTAAATCTTTCTGAGTCATCAATTATTTCAAACTTTTATGATCAGTGAATATTAGGCATTTATGATTTCTCCAAATTTTCAATGCAAATACAATAGCAGCTAGCTCTAAATCATGTGTCGAATAATTTTTCTCATGTGGCTTTAACTGTCTAGAGGCATAAGCAATTACCCTTCCTTACTGCATAAGTACATAGCCTAGTCCATTCAAGGATGCATCACTGTAAATCACAAACTCTTTACCCGGTTCTGGTTGTACTAAGACAGGAGCTTCAGTCAAAAATGCCTTTAACTTGTCAAAACTCTGTTGACGCTTCTCAGTCCATTAAACTTGACAGCTTTCTATAGCAATCTTGTCAATGGAGTAGCTGTCATGGAAAATCCCTCAACAAATCGTCTATAATAACCGGTAAGACCAAGAAATCCCAGGTAACTCTTTCTTTCGGTACTACTGACACAAGTGTCTTCCACCACTGGTAACCCGAATCTCTAAGAAGTGACACCACACACTTAATACACTCTTCCGATGTGCAGGATAACTCATCAAAGACTCTGATAGTATTCTCGAGCCAAAATTTAGCTTTCTCCGCATCATCATCTTTGGTAGCCCGAAACTCTTCGGCCCCTTGTTTTCCAATCTTGTCAACGAGTGGCTTCTCTCTTCTGACTGTATCTGTGACTGGGGAAGCTACATGGGTGGTCTGAGGATCATGAGGGTGTGGAGGTCTAACGGCCGAATTTGTACGAACGAACTTGGCAAACCATTCATTCATAACTTAGAAGAAGGCTTCTCGAGCCCTCCTCCTAACTAATCATGTGGGCCTTTCACTACTATCGGTGGCCGTGCCTTCTCTGCGATGATGTGGGCGCATTACTCTCTACATCATTTGCACCAGCTCGTTCGGGATCCATAACTATAAAAGAAAAATATTTTTAAAATCGTCAGGAGTCGTCACACCATCAAAATATAAGTATGGCCTGTATAGCTAGTCTCTTACTCATATTGAATATTTCGAGAATCGACTAAACTCTCGCTCTGATATCAATAAATGTAACACCCCTTACCCGAGACTGTCGTCAGAGTCGAGTACGAGGCATTACCAGACTTAACTTACTAGATCGGGGCATAAAAATTTGCTTTTAAAATTAATTCGTTCACATACATCCAATATGTTCCTAAAAAGGGCCTTCGAGGCCCTAAAACATGCAATTGAAATGGTTGGGGACCAAACCAGAAACATTAAAAAATTTTCTGATTTATTAAACAAATCAAAACAATTTATTTCCCTATTCATAATGAAACCGTACATTTGCGTCATAGTCACTAAATTGACTATAACTCGAGTTACGAAATTCAAACTTTAGATCCATAAATTTTCCTTGAAACTAGACTCATATATCTTCTTACTATAATTTTTCCAGAATTTTTGGTGTATCCAATTGGTACAGTTTATTCGTTAAAGTCTCCCCTATTACACTGTCTGATGATTCTAACCCCTCTTCATTAAAAATCAATTATCTCATAATATACAATTCTTTTGCCTACACCGTTTATTTCATATAAAAATAGACTCAATATGATTTAATTATATACCTCATTCACACCCTAATTCCATTTCTACTATCCTTAGTGATTTTTCAAAATCATGTCACTGCTGCTGTCCAAAAACTGTTCCATTGCAAATTTTACTCTTTCATAATTTCTTTGTAATAAATATCCTTTAGGCATACATAACACCCAAAACAAGTTCTTAATTAGACATTTTAATGGCTAATCATTATCAAGTATTTATAAGACATTACAAGACATTCTTTAGCCATATCATGAGGACATACACACAAAATGACTAAGTCCCTATACATGCCATAACTTAAAATGTTTTGAGCCACAAAATACCAAAATAATCCTTTGATAGTGTGAAACGATCTCCGACGTCCTTACGATCCCCGAGTTGGCTTGCGATACTATAAAAAGAGAGAAAGGAATGGGAGTAACCATAAAGCCTAGTAAGTTTGCATGTAAATGAATAACAACATTCTTAATGAATTATCTTATTCTTTTCTTATCAAGATCATTTAAGCTTTTAACTCAATATGCTTAAGTTTTGAATTTTTACCTATATCTTTTTCGCATGAACTTGTCTTACCTTTCCTTTGGTATACTCTTTGAATTTTCCGTTGAACCACTTGGAATACTAAGGATACATGATAAACCGTAAAAGTAACATATTTTAATCCCACATTTAGCATGCTTTTGGATGATTTAAGCCTCGAATTATGTAATTTGGTGCTCTTAATCCTTTGATTTCATGTTTTATACTTAGAAGAGCACCAGATGATGAAAGGAACAGAAACGGGCCCAAAATGGAGTAAATGGGCCATATCACGTAATCCACATGGCCTGGGCCCAAGATCACACGGACGTGCCCCATTCAATAGGTTCGAACACGGCCTTGCCACGACTTACACGGGCGTGTGCCATGGGTGTGTCCCTGTCGTAGGAAAGAAGAGTTTCATTCGGATTTGGATGCTTAGAGGCAAAGAAACATATTCAGAAGCCTATATAAACACCCTAAGTATGACCAGAAATGGGGGAAGCCAAGACTTTAGTCAGGGGGCATTCGACTAAGCCAAAGAAGGCAGATTTGTGGAGAATTTACTCAAAGATAGCCAGTTGATCCATCTCAAGAAGCTGGAATTATACTTAAGACGGAGGATCTCTCCTTCAATTCCTTCAGGGGGTTTTAGGGATTTCTTATGTTTTGTTTTATCTTTTCTTTTGAGATGTTTTCTTTTATTGCTATGAACTAAACACTCAGATACCTGAGGGGGATGAAACCTAAGATGAATCTTGTTATCGTTGGCTGAACTATATGATAAATATTTGACTTGTTCTTAATTATGTGTTCTTAATTCTTGTCTTGATATTTCCGGGATATAAATTCAAGTGTGATGTGCTTAAGTGGAGGAGCAAAAGTCCCTGCCTAAGAGTAGATCTAGCATAATTAAGCGGAGTTGATCTCGCGCCTAGAGATAGGGTGACGAGATTTTGCCGGATTAAGGTGAAACCAAATATGAGAGTCCATAGATCGAGTTAATGCGATTCTAGGGGTTTTAATTAGAAAGAAATTTCAATTAATCAGCCTAGGGTTAGACATTAGTCGCCTCGAGAGAGGGATTAATATAACTTAGGGAATCTTATGGATCAAGTCAAATGAATAAATCATCTGGTTCAGAATTAGATAACAAGTGAAGTCTAGGTGGATTCTTTCTTGGGTGTCGTTTTAATCTATTGGTTTTTCCTCAAGTTATTTTCCCAAATTCATTCTTCTTTTTCTTAGAGTCTTTAGTTTAGTTGTTTGTTAATTTTAGATTAGATAAACAATTCCCTTAATTCTTAGGCTAAATAATAAAAAGAGAGTTAGTATTAGTACTTTTGGTTCCTTTGGGTTCGACATTCCGGTCTTGCCTTAACTATACTATTGTTCGATAGGTACGCTTGCCTTAAATCATTGTCATTGTTAGTTTCCAAGTTTGATCATTCTTTTTATAAATTTTAAGACTTCGACATCGCAAAAACAACGATCAAGTTTTTGGCGCTGTTGCCGGGGAACTGAAATATTAAGAAAGCTTAATTTTTATTACTTTAGCCATATTTATTTTTATTTTTGCAATTAAATTTTATTTTTATTTTTCTAAATTTTCTTTCTTTCTTTTGTTCCTTTCAGTTACCTCTAGTTTATGACTAGAAGGAACCAGACAGGACCCTTACGCTACGACAGTGATATTGAAGGTACCATTCGTAGAAATCGCATAGAAATAAGGTGAAGCTTAAACTACATAGAAGAAGAGCAAGAAGCCGAAATAAATACCACAAAAGAGATGGCTGAAAATAATCCGCCACCTCCAGAGATGGCTGAACATCATGCTCCACGCACTATGTATGATTATGCTAAACCTAGTTTAACAGGAACTGAGTCTAGTATTGTTAGGCCTACTATTGCTGCAAATAAGTTTGAACTGAAACCTAACACTATACAGATGATACAATAGTTTGTTTAGTTTGATGGTTTGCAGGATGAGAATCCTAACACACACTTAGCAAATTTTCTAGAATTCTGTGATACCTTCAAGATAAATGGCGTTTCTGATGATGCTATTCGTCTTCGGTTATTTCCCTTTTCTCTGAGAAATAAAGCCAAATAGTGATTGCATTCTCTTCCATGAGGGTCAATCACTACATGGGATCAAATGACCAAAAATTTTTTATTAAAATATTTTCCACCAGCCGAAACGGCCAAATTAAGGAATGATATCTCTTCTTTTATGTAAATCGATTCAGAAACACTTTACGATGCATGGGAGAGATACAAGGATTTGTTGAGAAGGTGTCCATACCATGGATTACCATTGTGGCTACAGGTCCAAACTTTTTACAACGGTATGAACCCCTCAACAAGACAACTAATCGATTCAGTCGCCAGTAGAACCCTGAACAACAAAACTCCTGAAGCAGCCTACGAGTTTAGAGAAGAGATGTCACTGAATAACTATTAGTGGCAAGTTACAAGGACAAGGCCAGCCAAAGCAGCTGGAGTTTTCAACCTCGATGCAGTAACCGCGCTATCAAACTAGGTAGAATTGCTACATAAAAAAATTGATGGTTTATATGGTTCTTCGCAAGCACATCCAGTTATGCAGTGCAACGCAAGTGAAGGAGTGGTGAATCCTGAGTACCCAGTCTACGGACAGGGCATGGAGAGCGAACAAATGAACTATATGGGTAACAATTTCTGATCTAACAATAACCCTTATAGTAATACTTATAATCCAGGTTCGAAGAACCACCCCGATTTCTCATGAGGGGTCAAAGAAATCAAAGGCAACAACCATCCCAAAACTTCCAACAACAGCCCTACCCACAGGAAAAGAAGCCAAACCTTGAAGAGATGTTGACAAACTTCATAGCAGCCTTAGAAATACGGTCTAAAAATACAGAAACACGTTTCCAAAAGATAGAAACAAAACTTGAGGCATTGACAAAGGAGTTTAAGGAACTTACAAAGTTAGTTTCTGAAACACGATCAGAAAGCTTACTTAGGGAAAAAGAGCAGGTACAGGCAGTGACACTGAGAATTGAAAGGGAGTTAATCGAAACAAAGAAAGAGGTACCACATGAAACCGATGAGGCAGAGATAACACCGACCCGTGAGGAAATTAAACCAACAATCCCATATTCAGCAAAGTTGAAGAAGGACCACTTAGACGCACAATATGGTAAATTTCTTGAACTTTTCAAACAGCTACATATTAACTTACCTTTTGTTAAAGCTATTTCACAGATGCCAACATATGCAAAATTTTTAAAGGAGCTTCTAACAAATAAAAGGAAGTTTGAGGAAATTTCAACGTGAAACTTAATAAAGAATGTTTAGCTATCATCCAAAACAAGCTACCAACCAAATTGAAAGATCCAGGAAGTTTCACTATTCCTTGTTTAATTGGTAGTTTGAGCATAGAAAAAGCATTAGTTGATTTAGGTGCCAGTATTAATCTAATGCCTTATAAAATGTTTAAGCAACTTGGTCTCGGGGAACCAACACCCACTAGGATAAGTATTCAGTTAGCTGACAGATCTGTTAAATATCCTAGAGGAATTATTGAAGATGTTCTGGTAAAAGTAGATAAATTTATATTCCCTATTGATTTTGTTGTGCTTGACATGAATGAGGATGTAGAGGTACCTTTAATTTTGGGACGACCCTTTCTAGCTACTGCTAGGGCTGTCATTGATGTTGGTGATGGTAAACTTGCACTAAAGAGGAAAATGTTTTCCAAATTTATGATGCCATGCGATATTCTAGAGAACAGGATGATTCTTGTTACTTTGTTGATGCCACTGATCACATTTTTCAAGAATCTTTGCAGGAAATCATGTACAGTGACACTGTGGAACTGTGTCTTTCACAAGGTGAAGAGAACGATGACGATTCCGATGAAGTAAATCCCAATACATCATCCTCTAGACAGACGAAAATAGAGGATATTGAGATCAATGACGAATTAAAACAGAAACCCTCTACTGATGAGCCGCCCAAGTTAGAACTAAAAAATTACCAAAACATTTAGAATATGCATTCCTAGGGAATAATTCTATACTACCAGTAATCATCTATTCAGAACTAGGACCCAAGGAGAAAGAAGAGTTGCTAAGGGTACTAAGGAAGCACAAAAAGGCCATAGCATGGAAAATGTCAGACATTAAAGGAATAAGCCTATCATTTTGCACCCACAAAATTTTAATGGAAGATAAGTATAAACCATGTGTACAACCTTAGAGACGTTTAAACCCCAATATGAAAGAAGTTGTCAAAGTCGAGTAATTAAATTTCTAGATGCAGAAATAATTTATCCTATTTCTGACAGCACTTGGGTAAGTCCTGTGCAGGTAGTTTTGAATAAAGGAGGCATGACTGTGGTAACCAACGAAAAGAATGAGTTGATTCCCACAAGAATAGTCACAGGTTGGAGAGTCTGTATAGACTATAGAAAGATGAACGACTCCACCAGAAAAGATCACTTCTCGTCTACCCTTTATTGATAAGATATTAGAATGATTGTCTAGGCATATGTACTACTGCTTTTTGGACGGACTCTCCGGCTATTTCCAAATCCGAATAGCTCCTGAAGATCAAGAAAAGACAACATTTACATGTCCATATGGTACGTTTGCTTATCGTAGAATACCTTTTGGATTATGTAATGCTCCTGCTACTTTTTAGCGCTGCATGTTGGCCATCTTTGATGAACTTGTGGAACACATTATGGAGGTATTTATGGACGACTTCTCGGTATTCGGTAATTCTTTCCACCTTTGCCTTAATAATTTAGAACGAGTTCTAATTAGATGTGAGGAAACGAATCTTGTCTTGAATTGGGAAAAATGTCACTTTATGGTTAAAGAAGGGATTGTGTTAGGACATAAGATTTCTAGTAAAGGGATTGAGGTGGATAAAGAAAAGATTGAAACCATAAAAAATTACCTCCCCCTGGTTCAGTTAAGGCTATTAGAAGCTTTTTAGGACATGCGGGATTTTATAGAAGATTCATTAAAGATTTCTCTAAAATAGCTAAGCCTTTAACAAAATTACTAGAAAAAGATGTTCCTTTCAATTTCGATCAGGAATGTTTAGATGCATTTAATATCCTCAAAGATAAACTAATAAATGCTCCGATTATAATTGCACCTGATTGGAATTTACCCTTTGAACTAATGTGTGATACGAGTGATTTTGCGAAGAGGTCTTTGTTTCGGAACAACAAAGAGACAAGCATTTTCAGCCAATTTATTATGCTAGCAGAACATTGACACCCGCACAAGAAAACTACACCACCACAGAGAAAGAATTGCTAGCTGTAGTTTTTGCTTTCGACAAATTTAGGCAGTATTTAATATTATCTAAAGTTGTCGTTTACACTGACCATTCAGCTCTTCGATCTCTTTTAACTAAAGCTGATGCAAAACCTTGACTCATACAATGGATCCTACTCTTACAGGAATTTGATTTGGAAATACAAGATAAGAAGGGAGCTGAAAATCCTGCTGCAGATCAACTCTGAGGTACCCACATATCGAAGAGCTCGACGAAAGTGAGATAAACAACTCGTTTCCCAAGGAAAAACTCTTTTCTATAACCAACTCCGAGGTACCATGGTTTGCAGATATTGCGAATTATTTAGCTGTTAACATCTTACCAAAAAGATTAACACATCATCAAAAGAAACGATTCTTTACTGATGCGAAAAACTATTTTTGGGAAAACCCTTTTCTTTTCCGTATATGTGCAGATCAAGTAATTCAAAGATGCGTTACAAAGGTAGAAGCGAGTAAAATCCTAGAACATTTCCATTCAGGACCTTCAGGAGGATATTACAGCGGGATTAAGACAACACACAAAATGCCCGAATCAGGATTTTACTGGCCAACTCTTTTCAAAGATGCCAACAGGTATGCCGCTTCGTGTGATAAATGCCAGAGAACAGGTAATATCTCTAAACACGATGAAAGGCCTCAGACATATATGTTATCATGTGACATATTTGATGTATGGGGTATTCATTTTATGGGTCCGTTCCCTAGTTCATTCGGAAATAAGTACATCCTAGTAGCAGTAGATTACATGTCAAAATGGGTAGAAGCCCAAGCTTTACCTACTAACGATGCTAGAACTGTAGTAAAGTTTCTTAAGAAAATTTTCTCTCGTTTTGGAACACCCAGAGCAATCATCAGTGATAGGGACACTCACTTTTGCAATACTCAATTTGATAAAGTCTTAAGAAAATATGGATTATACCACAGAACAGCTACCCCTTATCATCCTCAAACCAGTGGGCAAGTGGAAGTGGCAAATCGTGAGCTCAAGCGAATCCTAGAGAAAACAGTTGAATCAAACAGGAAGGATTGGGTAGTGAAAGTAGATGATGCTTTATGGGCCTATAGAACAACATTTAAAACCCCTTTGGGAACATCCCCATACAAACTTGTCTACGGAAAAAGTTGTTATCTACCGTTTGAATTAGAGCACAAAGCATACTGGGCTATAAAATTCTTGAATTATGATCTTAAGACTGCAGGTGAGAAGAGGATGATGCAGTTGAACGAATTAGATGCATGGCGAGTTGAGGCCTACAAAAACTCACGATTATATAAGGAGGCAACAAAACGACACCATGATGCTTGTTTGAAACAACCAAAGCAATTCGAAGTAGGAGACTTGGTCCTGTTATACAATTCAAGACTCAAACTATTTCCTGAAAAGCTTAAATCAAGGTGGTCAGGCCCATTCGTGATCAAAACTATTTTTCCTTATGGCACAGTCGAGGTAACCCATCCAACTCAAGGAACATTCAAGGTAAATGGCCATCGACTGAAAATTTATAATGGTGAGGATTTCAAGGAATTAAAAGAGGAGCTTCAGCTGCATGAATTTTCTTTTTGAAATGAAAACAGGGTGAGTCTAGCTTAAGACTTTAAACGAGTGCTTCTTGGGGGGCAACCCGAGCACTAACTTTACTAACCCCATTAATTTTCACATTTTAATTTTATTCTTCCTTTTAGCACCTAAATCAAACTAACTGATTTAGTAAAGCGCAGGTTTCCTACCACACGGCCTTACACACGGGCGTGCCCGCGGCCGTGTGGTCGCCATAGGATGAAAAATGGGCGTGCAGGCAGACGTGTGAGATGAAGAAGAAAAATTTTCTCCCAACACGGGGTGCGATAAAAAGACCACGGCCGTGCGATGCGACCGTGGTCTATTCTAAGTAAACCAACAAGGACAAGAGCCATGCCCGTGCCGACCAACCGTGTGCAACACTGACTATATGAAGACGGGAGTGGCAAACTTAGCATGGGCGTGGAAGAAGCGAACATAATCATACACAGCCTATAACCATGAGCGTGGGCAACATCGCAAACGCGCCCAAATTCAAAAATCGCGAAAAACACGGGCCAAATAAAAGAGATACGGGCGTGGCCCTTGCCCGTGTCTCCCTTCCTATATAAAGATCCCCATGATCGTCTTCCCTAAAATTCCCCCCATTGTAAACCCTAGTAGTTTTCTCTCTAAAAACTACCACCAAAACTCCGGCCACCATCAGAAATCCCCCACCATTGTCTTCCCCCATCCAAAATCTTCCATTTTCCTTCACAATAAAGAACCAGTACACGCCCGTGCTCTGCCAACACGCCCGGCCCAATGGTCTTCTAACGCCGCGTACTAAATCGTAGCACACGTTCATGGCTCTTCGCCCACACGCCCGTGCCCCGTCAAAACACACCGCTACTACCACCGGTCACATCTCACTGTCACATTTCCCTCTATTAAACTGTTTTAGACTTAGAATTTTCTTTATTTAAATAAATTTCATATTAGAATAATCTTATTATTTTGATTTTGCCATTGAATCTTAGTTTAGATAACGCTTAGGACTAGATATTTACTTGTCGAATTCTTGCTCCTGTTAAAGAAGATTAATTTTAGTTTAGTCTTTGTATATTCTGGATACTGACTGAAGCCCTTTGATATATGTTGCGGTTAGAAATATACTTGAATAATTGCTTGTCAATTTTTTGTTCAGGCCCATAATGTCATCATCCCGAGGAAAGAAAACCGCAGTCCCTAGTTCCAAAAAACAAAAGGGACCCGATTCCGCCTCAGCTAGTGCAACCTCGAAAGTGCGCCACCCGTTCCTACAATTTTCCCCAACGGCCCAAGAAGACCGTTATAAGATACTCTGCACATGATCCCTGGGCATAGGGAGATGTATCGATTGGGCCAGTTTAGAACAGGTCCATTTTGCTGGCGATGTACGAGGTCTCTTAACCACTGATCCGTGAGACCAATTCTAAACATAATCGAGCCGACATACCTAAAGCTCACTCTAGAGTTTTGCTCAATGTTCCAACTTCAGACAGTGATGACGAAACACGATGGTCTGGGTACAATACAATTCCATCTCAGAGGCACTATACGACAGCTGAACGTACCACAGTTCAGAGCTGTACTAGGACTTTATACGGAAGACTTTGTAGCAGATAATGATCTCTCCGAGCTACACCGCCATATTCATCGCACCCTCGTAAGCTGTTGGTACAACATTGCCCCCAACGGAGGAAGTTACGACCCCAGACGCTCCAAGGCGACTGCTCTTGTCCTGTCCCTGAGGTACTTACATGCTATTCTAGCCCGTACACTTACATGTCGGCGAGAAAGCACTGGCATCGTTAGTACTCACAACGCCTACTACCTGTGGTGCATGTCGAACGGACAGGTTTTCGACCTAGCCTATTTCATAGCCCATGCCATTCAACACCAAACGGAGCAACACAGGAGAGGGATCATATCTATGGGTCCGTACATCACACGCTTGGCTCAACATTTCGGACTCCTCAACACTGACGCACATACATCCTCACTCACCCTGATCGGTCAGATGTCCCACAAGGCATCCAGACTATGTTACACATGAGGATGATCCAACACTGACATGGAACTGATCCTCCTCAATATTGACTAAAACCTACCACCGACGAGGAGGAGCCTGAGGACGTTACTGAAGATGTTCCTCCACCACAGGAAGCACCACAACAGAGCCATCAGGCAGCTCATTTGGCTATTTCACTCTCAGACATTTCTGCACGTCTCACTCAGTTCGAGCATTACTGTATGCAACAATTTAATAACACCGCTCGACGATTCGATAGCATTGATGCGACTCTTCAGCAGATCTGTCATCACCTTCATATCTCATCACCATCACGACCTCAAGACCTAGATGATGCAGAGGACTTCTGAGTCCTTTTCTTTTTATTTCTATGTTTATTTTCATTTTCATTTTTATTTTCATTATTATTTTTCTCCTTTATCTTTACTTTTATTTATGTTGATTCTATTTTAGTTTATTGTCTAAAGACTTGAAACTTACATTAGTATTATTGTTCTCACTTCATCACTGGCCATCTAACCCTAAGTTTCCATAATGACATCCATTCATTAAATTTAATTGATGACTTCGCAGATTAAATAGATTTAATATACCACTCAAGGAAAGAAAACATCACTTACCTAGTCATCACATTCGTCATGGAATACCTTCCAAGGATCTCATCCATAACTTAGGAAGTTTCACTTCTTCCCCTCTCTTTTGATTTCTACTATTATATGCTATTATCTATCTTTGTACATTAAGGGCAATGTACATCTTAAGTATGGGGGTTAACTATAGTATTATTTGAAAATTCCTAAATTATGCCTTAGTCTTGAAGTAAGTCTCATATTATGATTAGAATGAAATTTCCCTGATTTATGATTTTTATTGATATGTTTTGGATTAAGTCATGATAATTGTGCATTGACGATTAAATTTGAAGGATACTAGGGAATCAAGCATGATAAGTCTAATTTTCATTAAATTAAAAGTTTTTAGGTTGTCTACCTGAATCTAAATGATATCTTGAAGTTTAAAATTTACGAGGTTGACATAAAAAACCCATAATTTTTGTGAGACTTTGAGCCTTTTAGAGCATACATTCTTTTCCTTGCTCACTTTTTGATTATGAGTGTGTCAACATTGATTTGTTATTCTAAAACTTGCATTGATTATACATGTCAAGACCACACCTTTGATTTGATATACAGAGATGATAAAGGCACCTAGGTTTTAACCCACTTACTCCACTAAAAGCCTACCTTCGCAATTAACCCCTAGTGAACCACGTTCATCCTAACAAACCTTTTTATTAACTCACCCACTAATACTAACCCAAAACCCTTTGTATTTGTTATCACCATTTCTTGACTCCCTTTTTTTCGAGATTTGATTTTGAGCAGTTGCCTAACTATGTTCTATATCTTAAAAAAAACGAAGTATATTCATTATTAGTTCTATAATTAAGTGAGCTTACATGTTTAAATTTCAAATCTTGAAGAAAAAGCTCGTATTATTAGTTTTCAATTGATGTAATTATTCATTTTTCTAGTTAGGTAATTTGTCAATTCAATCTCAATTCTAACCCTCTAATTCAACCTTTATCCACACCTTTAACCCAAGCCCCGTTACAACCCTGTCAAAGACCTTTTGATTTGTGTATCATCTCATAATATAGTGGTGGAGATTTGATTTTCATGCAAGCCTATGGGATTAACTCTTCAGGTTTGACTTTTGAGTGCTTAATTCTGAACCTTAAAACACTTTGAATGGTTTGAGTGAATCTTTAGTGAGGATGTCAATTCTTATCAGTTTTGAATCAAAGGTAATTATTTAGATGATGGGAAACGCCTATGTTTTCGTGCTACAAATGTACGACTTCGATTGTTTGAGTCTTTAGAGCTCTTTGAATTGAATTATCCATGTATGAATTATCTTTGAATTATGATGAGACATTATAAATAAATATTATGAATTAAGGAGGATCATTTTAATTGTGAACTGAGAATTTTGCTTGAGGACAAGCAAAAGCTTAAGTGTGGGGGTATTTTATAAACCGTAAAAGTAACATATTTTAATCCCACATTTAGCATGCTTTTGGATGATTTAAGCCTCGAATTATGTAATTTGGTGCTCTTAATCCTTTGTTTTCATGTTTTATACTCAGAAGAGCACCGGATGATGAAAAGAACAAAAAACGGGCCCAAAATGGAGTAAATGAGACATATGACGAAATCCACACGGCCTGGGCCCAAGATCACACGGCTATACCCCATTCAATAGGTTCGAACACGGCCTAGCCACGACTTACATGGGCGTGTGCCATGGGCGTGTCCCTGTCGCAGGAAAGAAGAGTTTCACTCGGATTTGGATACTTAGGGGCAAAGAAACATATTCAGAAGCCTATATAAACACCCTAAGTATGACCAGAAAGGGGGGAACCTAAGACTTTAGTCAGGGGGAGTCTGACTAGGCCAGAGAAGGCGGATTTGTGGAGAATTTACTCGAAGATAGCCAGTTGATCCATCTCAAGAAGCCAGAATTATACTCAAGACGGAGGATCTCTCCTTCAATTCCTTTAGGGGGTTTTAGAGATTTCTTATGTTTTGTTTTATCTTTTCTTTTGAGATGTTTTCTTTTATTGTTATGAACTAAACCTTCAGATACCTGAGGGAGATGAAACCGATGATAATCTTGTTATCGTTTGCTGAACTATATGATAAATATTTGACTTGTTCTTAATTATGTGTCCTTAGTTCTTGTTTTGATATTTCCGGGATATGAATTCAAGTGTGATGTGCTTAGGTGGAGGAGCAAAAGTCCCTGCCTAAGAGTAGATCTAGCATAATTAAGCGGAGTTGATCATGTGCCTAGAGATAGGGTGACGAGATTTTGCCGGATTAGGGTGAAACTTAAATGGGAGTCCATAGATCGAGTTAATGCGATTCTAGGGGTTTTAATTAGAAAGAGATTTCAATTAATCAACCTAGGGTTAGACATTAGTCGCCTCGAGAGAGGGACTAATATAACTTAGGGAATCTTACGGATCAAGTCAAATGAATAAATCGTCTGGTTCAGAGTTAGATAACAAGTGAAGTCTAGGTGGATTCTTCCTTAGGTGTCGTTTTAATCAATTAATGTTTCCTCAAGTTATTTCCCAAATTCATTCTTCTTTGTCTTAGATTCTTTAGTTTAGTTGTTAGTTAATTTTAGATTAGATAAACAATTCCCTTAAGTCTTAGGCTAAATAATAAAAAGAGAGTAGTATTAGTACTTTTGGTTCCTTTGGTTTCGACATTCTGGTCTTGCCTTAACTATACTTCTGTTCGATAGGTACGCTTCCCTCAAGTCGTTGTCATAGTTAGTTTCTGGGTTTGATCATTCTTTTTATAAATTTTAAGACTTCGACATCACGAAAACAACGATCAATACACGGGTACCTTTCCTTTTGAAACTTACCATTGCCATGTCTTGACATGGTCTTATGTGGTATCCTTGCCTTACGAACTCACCAATGCCATGCCTTGGCATGGTCTTACATGGGATCTTTTCCTTATAGAAACTTATCAATGCCATGTCTTGACATGGTCTTACATGATTTCCTTAAACCCTAATCTCATGACATTTGTATCCTACACATTCCTAAGGTTCAACCGGGACTTTTTGAGATTGCTTCTCCGTCAATTCATGCTTGAGTCTTTAAATGATAAATTTACAGAATAAATATGTAAATGCTAGAATTTAATAGTATTAAATGTAAAATAATAGAATATTGCATTTATTTACCGCAAACTTACCCCGGAACAAAATACGATCAACTATATTGATTTAGTCCACTATCTTTTTCTTTTCCCGGTCTAACTCTCGATTTTGTTCCTCTTGATCTAAAATAGCAAATTTAACTTATTTAATACTCACATTTATTAAAACAGTCCTTGACTCTAACTTTGGCAAAATTATGATTTTTGCCCCTAAACTTTTCCATATTTACACATTTGCTCCAAAGCTCGGAATTTAAACTTTATCCCATATTCTTATGTTTTATAACATGCTGATCATTTTTTCCTTCTATGACAACATCAAATTCTCACTCTAACATGTACTTATGAACATTAGTATTTTAACCGATTAAGACATTTTACTCATTTTCACTTGAAATCGCTTAGCAAAAGTTGTTTAACATAATATCAGACTTCATACTCTATCATAAAACATCAAAATAAACACATTTCACCTATGGCTATTTTTCCAAATATGAACCCTAGGTTAAATTATTGCTAGATTAAGCTAAATCAAGTTACCGAGACTCCAAAAACGTAAAGAACATTAAAAACGAGGCTTAGATGCACTTACTATGAGCTTGAGAAGTTGAAGAACCCCTAGCTATGGTGCCCCCTTTGAAATTTCAGCCTAATGAAGAAGATAGACAACATTTTTCCATCTTTTTCCCTTTTAATTCCTTTTTATTTCCAAATGACTAAAATGCCATTCATTAAAACTTTAGTTATTTTTATCTATGTATGTCCATTTTTGTCCATGGAAAATATAATGGTCTAATTACCATTTAAGGACTCCTACTTCAAACCCCCATTTCAATTAAACACTCTATGAATTAGAACCCCTATTTAGCAACTTTTGCAAACAAGTCCTAATAGGCAATTTAAGCATGCAATCAATAAAATTTCTTATCGATACTCTAACACATGTATTTAATCACTCGGTAAATCATAATAATTAATCGTAATAAACTTTTCTATCTCAGATTCGTGGTTTCACAACCACTGTTCTGTTTAGGCCCTATTTCGGGATGTTACATAAATGATGATATTTTTATTTTTATTATAATTTATCATATTTTATTATTTCACTTCCCAATTTCATCATTTTCTTTATTTTATTTTCCATGGATGAATTATCATCCTCAACCACTAAGCATTTTTAATGGTCTGTTAACCATATAAGGACCTCATGTTTTGAATTCCATAGTTATTTAATCCTTTTAGCTATTAGAACTCAACTTTTGCACTTTGTGCAATTTGGTCATTTATCAAATTAAACATGTAATCGGTAAAATTTCTTTACGAAATTTTTATACGACATTAATATCATACTATAGACCAAAAATAGTATAAAAATAAATTTTTCTTCCGAAATCACTATTCTGATTTTATCAAAAACGGGCTGTTACAACTCTCCCCCTTAAGTTACTGAAAATCTTACCAGTAAAGATGTTCAGATATTGCATTCTCATAGTTTCCTCTAGTTCCGAGGTAGCTTCTTCTATATCATGTCATGCCAGAAAGCTTTTACTAAAGCTACCTTTTTATTTCTCAATTCTTTCACTTCAAGTGCTAGAATTTTGATCGGTTGTTTATTATAAGTCATGTTAGATTGATTTTTAATATCTATTGGAGAAATAACATGTGATGAATCTGATCGATACCATCGTAACATAACATATGAAAAAAAATTATGAATAATTCTAGCGGTAATGCTAATCGATATGCAATGGGTCCGATCCTTTCAATAATTTCATACTGCCCAATATATTGAGGACTCAATTTGCCTTTACGACCAAACCAGAAAATTTTCTTCCAATGCAAAACTTTCAAGAATACCTTGTCGTTAATTTGAATCTCTATTACTTTTCATTTTAAATCCATAGAATTTTCGATGATCAAATACTGCTTTTAAACTGTCTTGGATCACTTTCACCTTTCTTCAATTTTATGAATCAGATCAACTTCATGTAGCTTTTCTCACTGAGTTCAATCTAATACAATGGGGTTTTACATTTACGACCATACAAAGCCTCATACGGTGCCATTTTATACTTAACTGATAATTGTTATTGTATGCGAATTCGACTAATGATAATTATTTCTTTTCCAATTGCCTTTGAATTCTAAAACATAGCACTGAAGTATATATTTAAAAATCTCAATCACACGTTCAGATTGACCATTCTTCTAAGGATGAAAATGTGGTACTTAAATGTAACCGCGTACCCAAAGGTTCTTTTAAAGGATATGAACCGTGGATCTCTATCAGAAATAATAGAAACTGGCACACCATGTAATCTGACAAATATCAGAAACATATAATTCAGACAATCTATTAAGTGAGAAATCCGTTCATACTAGGAATAAATATGCAGACTTCGTCAAACGATCGACGATTACCCAATAGCATCTTTCTTTTTCAGAGACAGGGATAATCTCGATACACAATCCATAGTAACTTTATCCCATTTCCATTTTAGAATAGTCACTGACTGTAACAGTCCCAAAGGTATCAGTACATGATGTTCAACTTTAACTTACTGGCATATCAAACATTTAAATACAATTTTAGAAATACCATATTTCATTCCGGACTACCAATACATCTGTTTTAAATCATTATGCATTTTATTATTCCCGGATGAACAGACAGAGTACCATTGTGAGCTTTAATGTAAATTTTTTTGTACAAGCTCTAAATCCTTCGGTACACAGGCTATACCTCGTAATAACATACCATCATCGGGTCCTATTTGAAATTTTGAGTTAGAAGTTAATTCACACTGTACTCATTTAACTTATAACTCATTATCACTTTTCTGAGCTTTATAGATCTGTTATAGAAACATCAATTTAGGTTTAAGCTTAGCTAAAATTGAGCCATTATCAGACAATTACAATTGGGGTATCCATGGCTCGCAAGGAAAACAAAAACTTTCTACTCAGAGTATTTGCAACCACATTTGCTTTTCTCGAGTAATATTCAATTGTCAAATCATAATCTTTCAACAGTCCAAGTCATCTACGCTGTCTCAAATTCAAATCTTTTTTGTGACATCAAATAATTTAAACATTTATGATCAATAAATATATGGTATTTTTCACCAAACAGATAATGTCGACAAATTTTCGGTGCAAATGCAATAGTTGTCAAATCAAAATCATGTATCGGATACTTCTTTTCATATGGTTTTTAACTATCTGGAAGTATATGCTATTACTTTGCCTTACTGCATCAAAACAAATCTAACCCATCCAATGATGCATCACTGTAAATCACAAATTCCTTACGCGATTCAGGCTAAACTAGAACTGGTCCTTTGGTCAATAGAGCTTTCATCTGGTCAAAAATTTACTGACAATTATCAGACCATTCAAATCTTACATCTTTCTATAATAACTGTATCATTGATGTGACTATCATAGAAAACCCTTTCACAAAAATTGAAAAGAAATTATATAATAAATCTATTTCAATTATTAACACTGAAGCTTTGAATTATTTTGAAGCCACAATCATTAGATAGATTAAAAACCATAGTGCCATAATAAGATTGACATTTCAACAGTATAGATGGAACAATACCTCAATATCAATAGTACTTTCTAAATAGAAGAGGAAAGGTAACACCCCTAACCCGTAACCGTCGCTGGAATAGGTTAAGAGGCATTATCAGACTTGTAACTCAGTTCAGAACAATCATTTATCAAATATCATCTCATTTTAATAAATATCATTCATTCACATTCAATATGTACTTAAATCGAGCATAGAAAGCTTAAATCATGCATTCGGGACTAAATCGATAACATATGAAAATTTTGGAAACTTAGAAAAATTTTAACATTTCGAGTATCATACGCCCATGTGAATAGGCCGTGTGCCTCACACGGCTAGTAGACACGCCCATGTCTTAGACCGTGTGAAAACAAGGCATACATACTAACTTGGGTCACACGGCCAACCATACGCCTGTGTTTCTAGCCCGTGTGCCCTTCGAAATGGCCACACACGCCCGTGTGTCAAGCCATGCCAAAACTGTAGGGTATACTGACTTATCAACATGGCCAAGTCACACGCCCGTGTGCTAGGCCGTGTGCCATTTAGGGGGTATACTGACTTGTACCACACGGCCAATCACACGTCCGTGTGTGAGACTGTGTGGAGCATACTGACTTCAATTCAATTTCAACACCAGGGGACACACAGCCATGTACCATGACCGTGTGTCACACACAGCTGAGACACACGCTCGTGTCTCTGCCCGTGTGGACAAAAATAGGCCATTTGCAAGGCCAATTTGCCACCCCAACTTCAATGTTCCTACACAAGGTCAAATGGTACCATTTCATCATATAATAAGCAGCCAAAATCATTAACCAAATGTACCATTCATACCATTATAAATTCATCTATTCCAAATCTCAAATCACTATCATTTACTTAACCAAATGCATACCATGTATATCATGATCCATCAACCATAATTCCCCAATAATACTTAATCTATGTTCAACCAAAATCATCACCTATATCAATTTTAAACCACATATGAGCATATACCACAATCAAATATTGATCCAACCATCTTGGCATTCATTTACAAAGCCAAAACCAAGCATAACACAATTACACATATTCATCACTTATCTTTAACCATTTGAACATCCAACTCCATACCTAAATATGCCAATTCAAATCACCAATTCACAATCAAAGTATTAATATAGCAACCATAGACTAAACATCACAACTCATATACTCATATAATTATATAATACCACATACACCACATTTAAGCCAAGTCACATGGCTAATTATCAATCAAACACATAGGAATCAATTGCCAAATTTACATATACGCTTCATATCATCACTTAGCTTATACATGCCATATAACCAACTTCAAAAAGCTTTTAAAGTACCAAAACAATAGCTGAATAGTGTGATGAGATCTCCAATGACTTCCAACCCAAGCAAGCCTCCAAAACTCTATATACATATGAAAGAAAATAAAGTAAGCTTTCGTTTTTAGATTTTGATTTATAAGTAACAGAATTTGGGTATTTTTATGTAATAAGGCCTCTTTAAAGTTATAAACGTTAAATTAGGGGTTTTATTTATTTAGTTTGATATAAACTGCTAGTTGTAGAAAAAGACAGGATTTCAAAAGGTAACTGTTTTCAAAGACACCATGTTTTCGCAACATTTGCAAAAAAAAAAAATTTGCAAGAAATGAGATTCTGAAAATTAATAACATTTTAAAAGTGATTAGCTTTTAATGATGCACGCTTTGGAAATAAACAACCTGTTTTGGAATCACCGTTTAATAACAAAATTATTAATCGATTTTGAGGATTTCAACGACAACAAGTTTTACGCTAAACAGTTCAATGTGACACTTCCAGATTCTGCCATAACGTCTAGGCCGAGTTTGGGGTGATACAGAACCATTCGGAATCACTAAGGATACTCAGGAATCACACATAGGTCGTACAATGCCATATCCCAGATATGGTCTTACATGTAATCTCATATCAATGCCAATAGCCCAACTATGGTCTTACACTAAATTTCGTATCGATGCCATGTCCTAGACATGGTCTTACATGTAATATCATACCGATGCCATATCCAAAATATGGCCTTACACGTATTCTCATCTTGGTAACCTGAATGTCATGACATTTGCATCCTATACTATTCCTAAGGTTCGTACGAGACTTTCGGATGTCGTAACGCTGTCGATTTCGGCTCATAATCATGACCATTCAACATTCAATTCAATTTAATTCAATAATAAATAAGCATTTATAACACAATTTAAGTACGTTTATTTCCATACAAACTTACCTCGTTCGCTATAACGATGAATTAGGTCGACTAATCTGATACTTTGTTTTCCTTCGTTCTAGATACGAATCTCATTTTTCTCAATCTATATAATAACAAAATTTACTTTTTTTAATCATTAATTCATTTAATTTAACACAATTTACACATTTTGGAAAAATTACACTTTTGCCCCTATTATTTCACATTTTTGCAATTTAGTCCTTATCAAATAAAATCACAATTTCATGCAATTTCATCCTATCCATGCTTAGCCGAATTCTTCTTATTGCCTTGGTAGCCCAAATTTTCCAAATAATCACACTTTTAACCACATAATTCAATATTTCACAATTTAATCCCTAATTTGCATTTTCATCAAAAATTACTTTATAAAATATGAAAATCTAACATCAATTATTCATATTTCACCATTAAACATCAAAGAACATAGAAGCTTATCAATGGAAACTATCAAAATTTTTAACAGTTTTGAAATCGAAGACACGGGCTAGCTAGTACTAGTTGTAACAATCACAAAAACATAAAAATCATCAAAATAAACATTATTTAACATTTTACTAATTTGCCGAATGCTCAAAGCTCCCAAACTCATCTTTTTCTTTTGATATTCGTCTATGGAGAAAGATGATAGCATAAAAAATGGTTTTTTATTTTATTTAATTAAACATTATTTAACATTTTACTAATTTGCCATTAAAATAAATTCAGATTTACACAAATGCGAAACCAAATATCATCCACTAACTCACAATTGGGCTAATTTTCATATAAGGATATTTACTTTAATATTCTATAGCTATTTGACACCTTTAGCTTATAGAACACAACTTTTACGCTTTACGCGATTTAGTCCTTTTTATCGAATTAAGCATTTAAACAGTAAAATTTTCTGTACGAAAATTTCACACCATCATATATTCATGCTGTAAACAATAAAATAATAATAAAATAATCATTTCAACTTTGAATTTGTGGTCTTAAAACCACTGTTCTGATTTGACCCAAAAACGGGCTGTTACAACTCTCCCCCATAGAGATTTTCGTCCTCGAAAATCTTATTGGAGAATAAATTAGAGATTTACTTTCTTATAACCTTATCAATTTCTCACATAACCTCAGATTTCTCAACTCTTTAATCACACGAGCTAAGATTCTAATCTGTCCTTCACTATACGTCATATCAAATTGAATTTCAACTTCTGAAAGAGATATTATATATACAAAGGGTCTTATCTGAATCATCGCATCATATATATAAGAAACACATTATGAATCATGTCAAGTTCTGAAAATGATATAAGTTGAATAAGCCACTGACTTTATTTTCTCAATAATCTCATACTGCCCGATGAATCAAAAAATCAACTTCTCTTTATAGCTAATTCGAGAAATTCTATTCTCACAACAATACTTGCACAAATACTCAGTTCACTAACTGAAATTCAATGCTTTTATGTATCAAGTTTGCATATGTTTTTTTTCAATCTAAAACTGCTTTCTAATTGCTACGAATTACTTTCACTTTCTCTTCAATTTCTCTGTTGCAAACAATCCCGTGAATCTTTTTCTCACAAAGCTCGACCCCTTAACAATGGAGTTCGGTAATTGCAATCATACAGTACTTCATACAATGCTATCTTTATACTCAACTGATAAATTATTATTATATGTAACTCAAACAATGGTAAGTATTTTTCAAATTCTAAAACACAACAACGAAACATTACCTTGAGAATTTGGATCTCTCCCTCAGATTATCCATCTGTTTAAGAATGAAATGCGATACTACATTGAAACTGTTTATCTAAAGCTTACTGTAGTTTTCTACTAAATTACAATATAAAATTCAGGTCTCTACCCGAAATAATGGAGTCTGGCACACTATGCGATCTTTTACAAAATCCATCGCAATTCTATTTCATTACTACTCAAATATCAACACATGCTGTAACAATCCCGAAGACACTTGATGATCAACGTTAACCACTGTGGGCCATATGTAACAATAGTTACATAATTTCTAGATTTCTCAATACACGAACTCTATCTCGAAACAACAAACAATCATCGATTCCAATATGAAATTTCTGAATCATGAATCAATTTACGTTGAACCCCTTTTTAACTTGCAATTCACTGATACATTTATGAACTTCACAAATTTGCTAAATGCTTTTAATTTAGCTAATATCTATCCATCATCCGATAAGATCAATCGAATATTCACCGCTAGTAAAGCACACATAGGTTTCCTGCTCAGAACATCCGTGACTGTAATCATTTTCCCTGGATGATAATCAATTTCAAACTTGTAGTCTTTCAGCAATTCAAGCCATCTTCATTGTTGTAAATTTAGATCTTTCTGAGTCATTAAATACTTTTAACTTAAGTAATCATTAAAGTTGTCACATTACCCACCAAATAATCAATGTCACTGACTATTCAACGCGAATACATTATCAATCATCTTTAATTCACATGTTGTATAATTATTTTCATGCAGCTTTAACTGTATGTAAGCATAAGCTATCGCTATACATTCTTGTATTAGAACACATTTCAAACCATTCAATGACGCATGACTGAAAATCATAAATTCTTTACCTGACTTAGGCTGAACCAGAACTAATGCTTCAGTTAAAAATATCTTCATCTGTTTATAACTTTATTAGCGTATATTTAAACCAAATCAAACTTCACACAAATAAGAACTTCCACAATCGAAACAACTTTAATTTACCATTACATTTCTCAAATAAAACCATTCTGATAGATATAATTCTATATTATGTCTTCTAGAATATGAATTCGCCATTCAGACCATTCATCTATTTACCCTTGGACATTAAAAATTTATTTCCAGCCCTGTGGATAGACTCAAATACAAATAACTCGATTAATTATTCAAGATTGGTCTTAGCTATCAAATAATAACTTTTCAAAGAAAACCTTTCTTCTTGTTGTCAAGATAACTCAGATATACAATTATCGCAATTTTCTTCAGAATACTAATCAAAGATCTTTAAAAACTGCATAATTCAAATGTAACATAACATCCCGCTTTCAACTCATTGACATTTATCAAGATTACCGGGGAATGATAACTGATATACAGATTTGAGCTTGATCTTTTACCATTTACACTTTTGCCGATGTCAACCCTCTTTCAAGAAACTAGAAAGGATTATATAATAAAGCTATCTCCACTATTAATCATAGAAGCGTTGAACTATACTGAAGGCACTTCCATCATATAAAAATCATAATGCCATAATAAGACCAACGATTGAACCGTATAAATAGGTAAAATCCCAACTGTTAATAATGCATTTTGAACACAAAAGAAAATCAAATATGGTTTCCTCAGCAACCAATACAGAAACACAACCTCTATAATCTGATGAAGGTACCACTGTACTCCCGTGATCAAACTAGAAATTGTAATCATAATAGATATAGTAATCTCCGTTAGAAGAATATCTCTTGCAATTAATTACATAGAACCGTAGTAAAATTGAGGTAGCAAAATCTCAGAATGTAGAGTTATACAGAATGTCTGAAAATTTCAACCCATATAGAATGATAAAGATCTTGATGATATCTTAGAAAGTTTCTAGAAGGAAAAACATCACTCATAAATACTAAAATCAACGATAATAGAAGCAATGTAACCTTCACGTATATTCAACAGAGCAATAACCAGTAGAAACAGAATACTAGCATCATACGGATTTTACCGTCGACTTTCCTATCAACACAAGAGAATAGAATACTAGAGAAAGATAGAGCAATGCCGATCATAACTCAAACAGACCAACAATGCTTTTGTCTATCAGTATTTTAGCTAGTGTTCTCATACGATAAGAATTTCATCTGAAAATATACAACTACATATACTTTTGAAAGTAGATGAAAACATAGAGTACCTAGAAGGAATCGTCATAAACTATTCTACTATAATCGTTGTACTCAGCTATCTTTACAATTCAAACATTATTCCACTCTCTATTTCTGACATCAATGATTTCCCATTATCCCATTACTAACAAAAATTAATTCAGAAGAACTTTCAGATAATACATTCTTTAGATATCATACCTGAATATGTTGTTTTGTCGAAGTCAACTTCTTTTTTAACGATGTCTTTGCACAATCTGAATGACTTTCAAAACAATTCAATATCTCTTCTAATACTGTCTTTACTATTGACTCATTCTCTTATTTGACCACATTATTAATCTTCAATCACGAAACTCTGTAATTCCACACTTGTGAGCTTATTCAATCTAAATCTTAAGGATTTTGTTGTAACACTATACTGATAAGGGGGTGAGGGTCGTAAAGCCTCAAATTTAACTCTCACATATACATACACATAACATAACATTTATCAATAACATAATATTATGAACTTTTTATTCATACCTTTATGAATTTCAACTCATCAAAAACACATTTTCGCATAAATATTTGGGTACCACTTTTTGCACTATCGGAATTAACTCGATTGGAAAGCATATCTGTCTAATTAAAACAACTTTCGTCAGAGTTGGGAGATATCACACTATCACAGGTTCTATATGGCATGTATAGCTAGACTTACATATGCTACGTTAGTCCTAGAATCGACTAAATCGTAGCTCTGATACCAATAAATGTAACACCCCTAACCCGTAACCGTTGCCGGAATAGGTTAAGACATTACCGGACTTGTAACTCAGTTCAGAACAATCATTTATCAAATATCATCTCATTTCAATAAATATCATTCATTCACATTCAATATGTACTTAAATCAAGCATACAAAGCTTAAATCAAGCATTCGGGACTAAATCGGTAACATATGAAAATTTTAGAAACTTAGAAAAATTTCAACATTTTTAGTCACACACACCCGTGTGAACAGGTCGTGTGCCTCACATGGCTAGTAGAACATGCCTATGTCTTAGACCGTGTGAAAACAGGGCATATATATTGACTTGGGTCACACGGCCAACCACACGCCCGTGTGTCTAGCCCGTGTGCCCTTGGAAATGGCCACACATGTCGGTGTGTCAAGCCATGCCAAAACTGTAGGGTGTACTAACTTATCAACACGGCCAAGTCACACGCATATGTCCTAGGCCGTGTTCCATTTAGGGGGTATACTAACTTGTACCACACGACCAATCACATGTCCGTATGTGAGACCGTATGAGCATAGCGAATTCAATTCAATTTCAACACTAGAGGACACACAGTCGTGTAACATGACCGTTTGTCACACATGATTGAGACACACGAATGTGTCTCTGGCCCTGGGGACAAAAATAGGCCATTTACAAAGCTAATTTGCCACCCCAACTTCAATGTACCTACACAAGGCCAAATGGTACCATTTCATCATACAATAAGTAGCCAAAATCATCAACCAAATGCACTATTCATACCATTATAAATTCATCTATTCCAAATCTCAAATCATTATCATTTACTTAACCAAATGCATACAATGTATATCATGATCCATCAACCATAATTCCCCAATATCATCATCTATATCAATTTTAAATCACATATGAGCACATACCACAATCAAATATTTATCCAACCATCTTGGCATTCATTTACAAAGCCAAAATCAAGCATAACACAATTACACATATTCATCACTTATCCTTAACCATTTGAACATCCAACTCCATACCTAAATATGCCAATTCAAATCACCAATTCACAATCAAAGTATTAATATAGCAATCAAAGACTAAACATCACAACTCATATACTCATATAATTATATAATATCACATACACTACATACACCACATTTAAGCCAAATCACATGGCTAGTTACCAATCAAACACATAGGCATAAATTGCCAAATTTACATATACACATCATATCATCACTTAGCTTGTAACAACCCGATTTTGACCTAGTCGGAACAATGGTTTTGAGACCACTAAATCGAGGTTAAGGAAAATTATTTTGATGTTATTTTATATGCTATGGTATTATTATAAGGCTATGTGAAAATTTTAGTGTTTTAATTTGAGTGATAGCATGCTTAATTATGAAAAATGACTAAATCGCATAAAGTGCAAAAATTCCATTACAAGTGGTAGAGGTGTCTAATAGCTAAAGACTGTAAATTAAAAGTCTTTAAAGTGATATTAGGCCATTAAACTAGTGTTGCCAGGCCATACAGGGGCTAGGGAGACTAGATTTTTAATGTTGGTCAAATTTGGTGGAAATTAGGTGATAAAAATGAATAAAATAAGATGAATAAAATATGTTATCATTTTTCATTATTCACTCTTCATCTTCCACCGAAAATTACAAGCTTAGAGGGTTTTTTAATGCATTAAAATTTCAGCCAAGATATCTCCCTACAAGTAAGTGATTTTGGTGGTGTTATTTGATAATTTTTGTACTTTTGGAGTCTTCAAAGCTTAAGCTAGCTAATGAGGGGACTAGTTTGTGATATGGTTGAAAGTCTAGGGACTTGACATGAGAGTGTTTATGTTGTTAGCTGAGTTTTTATGGAAGGGAATGAATGTTAGGGAGATGAGAAACAACTTTTGTGAAAGGTGTTAGCATGAAAACACCTAATTAGGACTTGAATGCAAAAAATGAATTTGTGTCATAAATGCATGAAATAGATGGAATTATGAGTAGTTGTAAGAGAAATAAATGTTTAGCTAGGCTTTTCTAATGAGAAAAAAATTTGAAAAATGATTTACCAGCCTAGGGGCAAAATCATAATTTTGTCATAGTACAAGGGAAAATGGTCATTTTTGCCTAAGTCTAAATTTTGATATGTTATGATCATAGAATGGTCTAAATGAGTGAAACTTTATTTTTATAGATCAAGAAGAGCACGGAATCAACCTTGACCGGGGAAAAGGCAAGGTTACGAATTAAATAGGAAATTGAAAAGTTCTGCACTGAGGGAAGTTTATGTGTAAATAATGCATTTTATATATACATTGTTGTTGCTAATTAGTGCATGGCACAATTGAGAACATGTATGATTCAAGTGGATTGAATGTGGTAGTTATTAAATAGTTTTCATATGAATGATGAAATAGATATGTAAATGTGTAATATCAAAACTTGATGTTGGGCTAAGTGCAATAACACCTTAATACTTAACTACGGTGGGCTGAGTGTGGTACCATCGTCTATTTATTATTTGGTGAGCTTTGTGCTTTACCACCGTTACTACCCTTTTTGGCGGGCTATGTGCGATACCACCCTATTAAATATTAATGGTGGGCTAAGTGCGAAACCACCGAGTGATTGGTAGTACTATGAATGGTGTATTGGAAATTATGATGTCTTGTTTCATGTGGCTTTGTGGTGATAAGTGCAGGGAATGTATGCTACTAAAGTTTTATAGTGGAAATATGGTAAGAGATGAAAAGAGTAAGCATGACTAAGGAATATGGATGGTTTTTGCTTAGTGCATAATGCTATTTTATTGATTAGCGTATATCGTAATTCTTGTTGTTTACACGTAAACTTACTAAGCTTTAAGCTTACTCCCTTTTCTTTCTTGCCTTATAAAGTTAAAGAGCCGGGTCGGGATATGAAGATAACTGAAAGATCGCCCATGCTATCAGCTCATCTCGGTATATCTAGACTTGGTGTTTTTGGAGTATGGCATGTATAGGGGCTAGACTAGGTATATTGTTTTGTTATTTTGGCCAAGATATGTTGGCCCCTTGAATGAGAAACTTTTGTGTATATAGCCATATTTGTTGGCTCTTTTTTTTCTATATATATGAAAAGATGAAGTTATTCATGGAGTTATATAGTGCAAAATCTGAGTTATTTAGTGATATGTTAAATGGTATTGTGTTGTGTGAGTTAGGGTGGTGAAAAGAGCTTGGCAAATACCTTTTTCTTATCCACACGGGTAGGCACACGGGCGTGTGTCTAGGCCGTGTGTGACACACGGTCAGTCTCATGGGTGTATGACCAGGCCATGTGTCTCGTGCATGAAAAATTTTACAAGTCAGTAAGCTTTGTAGTAAAAACACGGGTAGAGACATGGCTGTGTGCCTCAGCTGTGTGGGAGGCACGGCCTAGGACATGGGCGTGTGCCCAGGCCATATGAAGTCTGCACATTAATTGTGGAATTTAATTCGACACACGGTCTAAGGACACGGGCGTGTGCCTTGGCCGTGTGGCCATAGGAAATTGATGACGTCATAAACAGAATGACAAGGTTTTAGCACACGGGCTAAGACACGGGAGTATCGAGGCCGTGTGAGGGACACGGGTTAGGGACACAGGCGTGTGTCTGGCCGTGTGAAATAAGTCAGTGTCGACCACGGGTGGTGAACACTGGCATGTTTTAGGGACACACGGGCGTGTCCCTAGATCAACATAGGTGTGTGGGAGGCACGGCCTAGGACATGGGCGTGTGCCTAGGCCGTGTGAAGTCTGCACATTAATTGTGGAATTTAATTCAACACAATGTCTAAGGACACGGGCGTGTGACTTGGCCGTGTGGCCATATGGATTTGATGATGTCATAAACAGAATGCCAAGGTTTTGGCACAGGGGCTAAAACACGGGTATGTCGAGGCCGTGTGAGGGACACGGGTTAGGGACACAGGTGTGTGTCTGGCTGTGTGAAATAAGTTAATGTCCGCCACGGGTAGTGAACAAGGGCATGTCTTAGGGGCACACGGACGTGTCCCTAGAACAACACGGGCGTGTGGCCCCTGTTTAGTTAAAAATTTTTAAATGCACAAAAAGTTCTGGTTGATTTTTGAAACCCTTTGTATGTACATTTAAGGCCTCGTAGAGCCTAAATGAGATTTATATGAAGGTTAAAGAGGTATTTTATGGACTAAAGTTGCATGGTCAAGTGAGTTAAGTCCGGTAATGCCTCATGCCCAGTTTTGTAATAGGATATGGGTAAATGGGTGTTACATTTAGTGGTATCAAAGCTATGGTTTAGTGGGTTCTCGGACTACCGTAGCGTGTGTGAGAGTCTAGCTATACATGCCATAAGCGTTTAATGATACTGTGGTGGCTTCTGACAATTTTAAACTTTGTTTTATATAGTAAATGGATCCCGATCAAGCGGTTGTTAATGACGTAGCTAGTAATGCGTCGACTTCTGCGCAAGGGACCGCGCCTGTTCAGAGTGGAGCCGAGACTAGAGGTCAAGGAGAAGAGGCTCGGAAAGCCTTTCTCCAAATGATGAGTAACTGGTACACGGAGTATGTACGAGCAAACCCTAATGCTCAACCTCCTCCACCCCCTCCTATACCTCAGTCAGTTCCAGTGGCTCCTCAAGGTATAGATATTACGAGGATAACGAAGCCCCCAGTAGACAGGATTCGGAAGCAAGAGGCTGAGGAGTTTAGAGCTAATATAGATGATGACCCCGATAGGGCAGAGTTCTAGCTTAAGAACTGAATGAGAGTGTTTGATGAACTCTCTTGTACACCTGAGGAGAGCTTAAAATGTGCCGTGTCTTTGCTGAGAGACTCAGCATACCATTGGTGGAAAATATTAACGTCAGTGGTTCCAAAGGAGAGAGTGACGTGAGACTTTTTTTTTGGAAGAGTTTCGAAGGAAGTATATAAGTCAAAGGTTTGTGGACCAGAAACGAAAAGTGTTCATTGAGTTAAAGCAAGAAAAAATGATTGTGGCAGAATATGAGCGCGAATTTGTTAGGCTCAGGAAGTACGCGTAAGAGTACGTGTCTACAGAAGCCATCTTATGCAAGAGGTTTAAAGATAGGTTGAATGAGGATATTAGACTTTTAGTTGGAATCTTGGAATTAAAGGAGTTTGTAGTGTTGGTTGATAGGGTATGTAAGGCCGAAGAATTGAATAAGGAAAAGAGGAAGGCCATGAGTGAGGCCCGGGATGTAAGAAAAAGGCCTATGAGTAAATCCTACCAAGTTTAATTGAAGAGGTCCAAGGAGATGAACCCTCAGGCAACTACATCAGTTGGATATTCATATCGAGACCGAGGTAACACTTACTCGGGCTCGAGAGTTCAAGCCCATTCGATGGCAAGTGTGGGCAATCCGAAGTCCAAACTGGAGTGTCCAAATTGTGGTGGACAGTACACTGGGGAGTGTTGGAGAAGCAATCAGAATTGCTATAAGTGTGGTTCCCTCGATCATTTTATTCGAAATTGTCCTGAGAGGGATGACAAGGAAAAGAAGCAATAAGTGAGGTCAAGCAATGTATCTTCAAGGGGTAGGCCACAAAAGAACCCGGGAGGTGGGATTAGTGGTAGAGGTGCGTCACGAGATTCTGCTGTGAGACCGGAGAGTCGGGCACCTGCAAGGACCTATGCTATTCGCGCTCGCGAAGAGGCATCATCTCTCATGACACCTCTGTTATTGCTTTGATTGATTCGGGGTCTACCCATTCTTACGTTTGAATGAGATTGGCATCTAGTTTGAATATGATTGTTGAGTCTATGAAATTTGTGGTAAAGGTGTCAAACCCGTTAGGTAAACATGTGTTAGTTGACAAGGTGAGTAAGAATTGTCCTTTGACAATTAGGGGTCATTATTTTCTGGAAAACCTTATGTTGTTGTCGTTTGATGAATTTCATTTGATTCTTGGTATGGATTGGTTGATTACTCATAGTGTTTTAGTGAACTATGGTAGTAAATTTATTGAATTGAGAGGTGAGAATGGATATGCTATTCGGGTTGAATCAGGTGGATCAAATAGTTTACCATTGGTGATCTCTTCCTTGGTAACTGAGAAATATTTGAGAAAAGGATGTGAGTCCTATCTCGCTTTTGCACTGAATACTCAAGAGTTTGAAGTAATGATTGAAACAGTGCCAGTGGTATGTGAGTATCCGGATGTATTCTCGGAAGAGTACTCGGGTTACCTCCAGTTAGGGAGGTCGAGTTTGGGATTGAGTTAGTCTCAGGAACGATACCTATTTCGATTGCTCTGTATAGGATGGCGCCATTAGAGTTGAAAGAATTGGAGGTTCAGTGCAAGAGTTGACAGATAAGGGTTTTGCAAGATCGAGTTATTCACCGTGGGGTGCTCTGGTGCTTTTTGTGAAGAAAAAGGACGGGTTGATGAGATTGTGCATAGATTATAGACAACTCAACAAGGTGATGGTGAAAAATAAGTATCCTTTACCAAGGATAGATGATCCATTTGATCAACTGAAGGGAGCTACGGTGTTCTCCAAGATAGACCTAAGGTCTGGTTATTACCAGTTGAGGGTTAAGGAGCAAGATGTGCCGAAAACTACATTTCAGACGAGGTATGGCCATTATGAGTTTCTGGTCATGCCGTTCGATTTAACGAATGCTGCTGTAATTTTTATGGAATTAATGAACCGTGTTTTATGACCGTATTTGGACAAGTTTGTGGTTGTCTTTATTGATAACATATTGATTTATTCTCGGGATGAGGGTGATCATGCGGAGCATCTGAGAATTGTCTTACAGACTTTAAGGGACAAGTAGTTGTATGCCAAATTTAGTAAGAGTGAGTTTTGGCTCCGAGAGGTCGGATTCCTAGGACACATTGTGTCAGGTGATGGTATTAGAGTTGGCCCGAGTAAGATCTCAGCTATTATGGAGTGGAAACTGCCAAGAAATGTGTCGAAAGTCAAAAGCTTTTTAGGTTTAGCGGGATACTACAAACGGTTTGTGAAGGGATTTTCCATGGTTGCTACCCCGATGACGAAACTGTTGCAAAAAGATGTTAAGTTTGAATGGACTCAAAAATGTCAACAAAGTTTTGAGAGATTGAAAACATTGTTGACTGAGGCGTCGGTTTTAGTACAACATGAGTCAGGAAAAGAGTTTGTGGTCTACAGTGACGCGTCATTTAAAGGTCTCGGTTGTGTGTTGATGCAAGAGGTTAAGGTAGTCGCTTACACCTCGAGGCAGCTAAAACTGCACAAGAAGAATTATCCAACTCATGATTTGGAGTTGGCTGTGATTGTTTTCGCATTAAAGATTTGGCAACATTATTTATATGGTGAGAAGTGTCGAATCTTCACGGATCATAAGAGTTTGAAGTACTTAATGGATCAAAAGGATTTGAATTTGCGACAACGACAATGGCTCAAATTATTGAAGGATTATGAGCTAATAATTGATTACCATCCAGGGAAAGCGAATGTAGTTGCGGATGCCTCGAGTAGAAAATCCTTATATGCTTTGAAAGCTATGAGTACTAGCTTAGCGTTGTCTGAAGATGGTGTCATATTGGCCGAGTTGAGGGCTAGGCCGCTATTTATTCAACAAATATGGGAGATTCAAAAGAATGATAACGAGATGCAAGCTAAGAGAGCTAAGTGTGAGTCGGGAAATGATCCTGATTTTTGGGTGAGTTCGGATGATTGTTTGATGTTTCATGAAAGGATTTGTGTACCTAAGGATGATGAATTGATCCAGAATATATTAAGTGAAGCACATAGTGGTTATTTGTCAGTACATCCGGGTAGTACGAAAATGTACAATGATCTGAAGAAATTTTATTGGTGGCTGGGTATGAAAAGAGATATCTCTGAGTTTGCGACAAGATGTCTGGTTTGTCAACAAGTGAAAGCCAAGCATCAAGTACCTTCGGGATTGCTTCAGCCAGTGATGGTTCCCGAGTGGAAGTGGGATCAGATCACCATGGATTTTGTGACAGGGTTGCCTATGACTCCGAAAAAGAAAGATGCTGTGTGGATTATCGTTGGTAGACTAACAAAGTCTGCTCACTTTATACCGGTGCGTGTCAATTGTTCACTAGATAAGTTGTACCAGTTGTATATTGCTGAGGTGGTGAGATTACATGGAGTGCCTGTATCTATTATCTCAGATAGGGATCTGAGATTTAGTTCGAGGTTTTGGAAGAAGTTGCAAGAGGCCTTGGGTACAAGGTTGAATTTTAGGCCTTGGGTAGAAGTTGCTGAAAGAGTGATTCAAGTTCTTGAGGATATGCTCCGATGCTGTGTGTTAGAGTTTGAAGGTAGTTGGGAGAGATACCTACCTCTGGTTGAGTTTGCTTACAACAACAATTATCAGTTGAGCATACGGATAGCACCGTACAAAGCTTTATATGGTCGCAAGTGTAGGACTCCTTTGTATTGGACCGAGCTTAGTGAGAAGCAAATTCATGAGGTCGACCTGGTTAAAGAGACCGAGGAGAAAGTGAAAGTAATCCGGGATGGTATAAAAGCTTCTTCGGGCCGACAAAAGTCGTACACGAATTTGAAAAGAAAAGAAATTGAGTTTCAAGTGGGCGACAAAGTATTTCTGAAAGTGTCCCCGTAGAAGAAAATATTGAGATTTGGTCGAAAAGGGAAATTGAGTCTGCAATTCATAAGGCCGTACAAGATTACCGAAAAGATTGGGCTAGTGGCATACCAGTTGGCTTTGCCGATAGAGTTAGAGAAAATACACAATGTGTTTCATGCGTCGATGTTGTGACGATATCACTCTGATCCTTCACATGTGATTCCTCCAATAGAAATTGAGATACGATTGGACATGACATATGAGGAGGAGCCGATTAAGATTTTGGCTCGAGAGGTGAAATAGTTAAGGAATAAGAGTATAGCATTAGTAAAAGTGTTGTGGCAAAAACACAGTGTGGAAGAGGCTACGTGGGAACGGGAATAGGCCATGAGAGAACAATATCCAAACCTTTTTACCGGTAAGATTTTCGAGGGCGAAAATCTCTAAAGGATGGGAGAGTTGTAACAGCCCAATTTCGGGGCTAGTAGCAACAATGGTTTCGAGACAACTAAATCGAGGTTAAGGTAAATTATTTTGATGTTACTTTATGTGCTATGGTATTATTATAAGGCTATGTGAAAATTTTAGTGCTTTAATTTGAGCAATAGCATGTTTAATTGTGAAAAAAGACTAAATCGCATAAAGTGCGAAACTTCCATTACAAGTGGTAGAGGTGTCTAATAGCCAAAGACTGTCAATTGGAGGTCCTTAAAGTGATATTAGGCCATTAAACTAGTGATGGCAGGCCATATAAAGGCTAGGGGGACAAGATTTTTAATGTTGGTCAAATTTGGTGGAAATTAGGTGATAAAAATGAATAAAATAAGATGAATAAAAGATGTTATCATCTTTCACTATTCACTCTTCATCTTCCACCGAAAATTACAAGCTTAGAGGGGTTTTGAATGATTTAAAATTTCATCCAAGATACCTCCCTACAAGTAAGTGATTTTGGTGGTGTTATTTGATAATTTTTGTACTTTTGGAGTACTTAAAGTTGAAGCTAGCTAATGAGGGGACTAATTTGTGATATGGTTGAAAGTCTAGGGACTTGACATGAGAGTGTTTATGTTGTTAGCTGAGTTTTTATGGAAGGAAATGAATGTTAGGGAGATGAGAAACAACTTTTGTGAAAGGTGTTAGCATGAAAACACCTAATTATGACTTCAATGCAAAGAATGAATTTGTGTCATAAATACATGAAATAGATGGAATTGTGAGTAGTTGTAAGAGAAATAAATGTTTAGCTAGGCTTGTTTAATGAGAAAATGTGTTGAAAAATGATTTACAAGCCTAGGGGAAAAATCATAATTTTGTCATAGTACAAGGGCAAAATGGTCATTTTTGGCTAAATGTAAATTTTGATGCATTATGATCAAAGAATGATCTAAATGAGTGAAAATTTATTGTTATAGATCAAGAAGAGCGCAGAATCAAAAAATTTATTGTTATAGATCAAGAAGAGCGCGGAATCAACCTTAACCGGGGAAAAGGCAAGGTTACGGATTAAATCGCAAATTGAAACGTTTTGCACCGAGGTAAGTTTATGTGTAAATGATGCATTTTATATATACATTGTTGTTGCTTATTAGTGCATGGCACAATTGAGAACATATATGATTCAAGTGGATTGAATGTGGTAGTTATTGAATAGTTTTCGTATGAATGATGAAATAGATATGTAAATGTATAATATCAATACTTGACGGTGGGCTAAGTGCGATACCACCTTAATACTTAACTATAATGGGTTGAGTGTGATACCATCGTCTATTTATTATTTGGTGAGCTATGTACGTTACCACCGTTACTACCCTTTTGTAGGCTATGTGCGTTACCACTGTTACTACCCTTTTTGGTGGGCTATGTGTGATACCATCCTATTAAAGATTAATGGTGGGCTAAGTACGAAACCATCGAGTGGTTGGTAGTACTATGAATGGTGTATTGGAAATTATGATGTGTTGTTTCATGTAGTTTTGTGGTGATAAGTGCAGGGAATGTCTGCTACTAAATGAGAGCATTTTGCTTGTTATATAGTGGAAATATGGTAAGAGATAAAAAGAGTAAGCATGGCTAAGGAATGTGGATGGTTTTTGCTTAGTGCATAATGCTATTTTATTTATTAGTGTATATCGTAATGCTTGTTGTTTACATGTAAACTTACTAAGCTTTAAGCTTAATCCCTTTTCTTTTCCCTTGCCTTATAGAGTTAAAGAGCCAGGTCGGGATACGAAGATAATTGGAAGATCGCCCACACTATCAGCTCATCTCGGTATATCTAGACTTAGTGCTTTTGGAGTATAGCATGTATAGGGGCTACACTAGGTATACTGTTTTGTTATTTTGGCCAAGAGTGTGTTGACCCCTTGAATGAGAAACTTTTGTGTATATAGTCATATTTGTTGGCTCTTTCTTTTATATATATATATGAAAAGATAAAGTTATTCATAAAGTTATATAGTGCAAAATCTGAGTTGTTTAGTGATATACAGAATGGTATTGTGTTGTGTGAGTTAGGGTGGTGAAAAGAGCTTGGCAAACAGCCTTGTTTTTGTCCACACAGGTAGGCACATGGGCATGTGTCTAGGCCGTGTGTGATACATGGTCAGTCCCATTGGTGTGTGACCAGGCCGTGTGTCCCTTGCATGAAAAATTTTACAAGTCAGTCAGCTTCGTAGTAAAAACACGGGCAGAGACACGGCTGTGTGCCTCAGCCGTGTGGGAGGCACGGCCTAGGAAATGGGTGTGTGCCCAGGCCATGTAAAGTTTGCACATTAATTGTGGAATTTAATTCGACTCACGGTCTAAGGACACGGGCGTGTGCCTTGGCCGTGTGGCCATAGGGAGTTGATGACGTTGTAAACAGAATGACAAGGTTTTGGCACACGGGCTAAGACACGGGAGTGTCGAGGCCGTGTGAGGGACACGGGTTAGGGACACGGGCGTGTGTCTGGCCGTGTAAAATAAGTTAGTCTCGACCATGGGTGAACACTGGCATGTCTTAGGGGCACACGGGCGCGTCCCTAGATCAACATAGGCATGTGGCCCCTGTTTAGATGAAAATTTTTAAATGCACAAAAAGTTTCGGTCGAGTTCCGAAACCCTTCGTATGTACATTTAAGGCCTCGTAGATCCTAAATGAGATTCATATGAAGATGAAAGAGGTATTTTAGGGACTAAAGTTGCATGGTCAAGTGAGTTAAGTCTAGTAATGCTTCGTTCCTGGTTCCGGCATAGGATACGGGTAAAGGGGTGTTACATAGCTTATACATGCCATATAACCAACTTCAGAAAGCTTTTAAAGTACCAAAACGGTAGCTGAATAGTGTGATGAGATCTCCGACGACTTTCAACCCGAGCAAGCCTCCAAAACTCTATATACATATGAAAGAAAACAAAGTAAGCTATAAAGCTTAGTAGTTTCGTAAGATATTAAACTCATCTTACCGAATAAGCACATATTAAGCATTTAAAAATACTATAATGTAATTTATTTTTTTCCTACCTTTATACCAAAAGTCCAATCACATAGTTAACCAAAAGATTCACAAGTTTGTTCATTTCTTTGCTCGTGTGGATCAATTACATTCTTATCCAATCATTCACATTGACATGTACATAAGCGAATATATATATAACTTTATTCAATCCAATATCAATCACATTTTATTTAGTAAAGATGAATCATGTGAAATATCATCAAATAACGATATTTCGCACACTATGTGCCATATGTATATTTAGTTAAAACATATATAACTCATATCTTACACATCATTCAATTCATGCCTCATTATATCCAAATAAACACATTTTTGGCATGAAACATACTTATACATAAATCTCTCATTTCATACACGTGATACACTAAGAACTCACCAAATTGACTTCATTCGATTCTCATATAGGTTTTGTACGTACCTGTTACACTTAATTCAATTGTACTTTCATTCTTGTCTTGATTATGCCCGTTGAACCATTTGAAATCACTAAGGATACTCGGGAATCACACATGGGTCGTATAATGCCATATCCCGGATATGGTCTTACATGTAATCTCATATCGATGCCAATAGCCCAGCTATGGTCTTACACGAAATTTCGTATCGATGCCATGTCTCAGACATGGTCTTACACGTAATATTATATCGATGTCATATCCCAGATATGGTCCTACAGGTATTCTCATCTTGGTAACCCTAATATCATGACGTTTGTATCCTATGCTATTCCTATGGTTTGTACGGGACTTTCGGACGTCGTAACTCTGTCGATTACGGCTCGTAATCATGACCATTCAACATTCAATTCAATTCAATAATAAATAAGCATTTATAACACAATTTAAGTAAGTTTATCAGCATACGAACTTACCTCGTTCGCTGTAACGACGAATTAGGTCTACTAATTTGATAATTTATTTTCCCCCGTTCTAGATCCGAATCTCATTTTTCTTAATCTATATAATAACGAAATTTACTTATTTAATCATTAATTCATTCAATTTAACACAATTTACACATTTTGGCAAAATTACACTTTTGTCCCTATTATTTCACATTTTTGCAAGTTAGTCCTCACATAAAATCACAATTTCATGCAATTTCATCCTACCCATGCTTAGTCGAATTCTTCTTATTGCCTTGGCATCCCACATTTTTCAAATAATCACACTTTTAACCACATAATTTCAATATTTCACAATTTAATCCCTAATTTGCATTTTCATCAAAAATCACTTTATAAAATATGAAAATCTAACATCAAATATTCATATTTCACCATTAAACATCAAAGAACACAGAAGCTCATCAATGGAAGCTATCAAAATCTTTAACAATTTTCAAATCGAAGACACGGGCTAGCTAGTACTAGTTGCAATGATCACAAAAACATAAAAATCATCAAAAATCGAGTCAAATTGGACTTACAATTGAAACATACATGAACCGAATGCTCAAAGCTCCAAAACTCATCTTTTTCTTTTTATAGTCAGCTATGGAGAAAGATGATAGCATAAAAAATGGTTTTTGTTTTATTTAATTAAACATTATTTAACATTTTACTAATTTGCCATTAAAATAAATTCATATTTACACAAATGTCAAACCAAATATCATCCACTAACTCACAATAGGGCTAATTATCACATAAGGACTTTTACTTTAATATTCTATAGCTATTTGACACCTTTAGCTTATAGAACACAACTTTTAGGCTTTACGCGATTTAGTCCTTTTTATCGAATTAAGCATTTAAACGGTAAAAATTCTTTGCAAAAATTTCACGCCCGCATATATTCATGCTGTAATAATAAAATAATCATTTCAACTTCATATTTGTGGTTCCAAAACCACTGTTTCGATTTGACCCAAAAATGGGCTGTTACAAGAAAACCGAAGGTAGTCCCAATAACAACCAGTGCAGTATTACAACTTCTATAATCTAAGATCCACATTACTAAACTCCCATGATCGAGTCAGGATTTATAACAGTAATAAATGTAATTACCTCTGGCCAATGAATATATTTCATAGATAAACCATGTTTGCTAGATAAGATTAGACCATAAGAATGAAAAGAAAATCGAAATAATGAAATCCAAAATGTGAAGCTATACACATTGAATAATAAAAAGATCGATGATATCCCAGAGAAAATCCAGAAGAGTAATATTGCACATACGCACTAGAAATAGCTGTGATAAAGACAATATAAATTCCATATTTGCAATTCAGAGCTTCAACCAATAGAAGTAGAAAATAGTATCATATTAATCTTATCATCAAGTCTTTTCTCAAACATAATTGATTAGAAAACCAAAGAAAAATAGAGCAATACCGCTCATGAATCAACCAGACTTATAATAATTCCATTTATTATTATAATTAGCCAACCTTTCTATATGATAAGTATCGCATCTGAACATGAACAATTACATATGTCACTGAGCATAACAAAACATATAGAATACCTAGAGGAGATCACTGTAAAATACTCAACTATAATAGTTGCTTTCAAATATCTTTGCAATTTCAACACTATCCCACTGACTACTACAGTCATCAATGATCCCACATTATTCCAACCACTAAAGAAATCAATTTAGAAGAAATTCCTGTTAACCCATTCTTTAAATACCATACCATACCTGAATAAATCAATATCTCGTGAATAACTTCTTCCTTGATAACAACATTGTATATCCCGAATAATCTTCAGAATAATTTGAAATCTCTTCTAAAACCGTCTTTAATTGCTAACTCATTCTCAGTTCTAACCACATTATTAATCACTTATCCACTAAACTCTTCGGTTTCACACTTGTGAACTTAATCAATATAAATATTGTGAATTTCATTGTATAAGACTGTACTGGTGAGGGGGTAAAGGTTGTAAAGCCTTAAAATTTGACTTTCATATATACACACTTATAACATGACATTTATCATCAACATGTTCATTACAAACATTTATTCATACCTTTAAGATTCTCTACTCATCACAAGCAACCTTTTTAATTAGATACTTGAGTATCGCTTTCAACATTATCAGAATTAGCTCGGATGGAAAGCATTTTTGTCTATTAGTAAAACAATTCTCATCAGAGTGGGGAGATATCACACTATCATAGGTTATAAAATGGCAAGTATTTCTAGACTTTACATATGCTACGTTTAGCCCGAGAACTGACTAAATTGTAGCTCTAATACCAATAAATATAACACCTCTAACCCGTATCTATCGCTGAAACAGGGTTACAAAGCATTACCAGAATATATAGATCAAGTAAACAGATATTTCATTTTATACAGAATTCATGCCAGAAATCAAACATAAAGTCCCTTATATGAACCCTCGAAGTCCAAAACATGCATTAGAAATGAGTCGGGAATAAACCGGGTAATCAGAGAATTTTTCGCAAAATCTTAAAATTTTTCCTAGGAGCAGGGTTCACATGCCCGTGTGGTCAGGCCGTGTGAACTCACGGTCGTGTCTCAGGCCGTGTAACACTCTTACTTGGGTCACACAGCCAAGCCACATGCCCGTGTACTAGGCCATGTGTAAATACCTGGGCATTCTATTTTGAAATTTTAAAGATGTAGAGGACACACGCCCATGTGCTAGGTCGTGTGTCACACCCGACAGAGACACACGCCCGTGTTACTAACTATGTAGACAAAAATAGGCTATTTTCCAAGCCATATTTCTCACCCCATTTTGTCATCCTCCTACACCAACACTTAAACACATTCACAATCTATTATAGGTCATTTAACCCAACTCAAAATCAAGTCTTATACATGATATAATACCTCATATAATCAAGTATACACACCTACTTAAATTACCAAATTCACCTATATGCATATAATATCAAATATGCTAACTTAACTCAATAATCAATATGCCAATATAATTTCGATCAATCAACCAATTTCAAACACATACCAAACATATCCATCACAAGCCATTCCAATGGCTAGTTACAATTAAAGCATTTATATGTTGATTTTGGCCAATTAGCCTATACATGCCATTATAACCATAATTGATTTACCATATATATACCGAAATGGGCTGATGGATAGTGTAAGTGATCTTCGCCAAGCTTCCAATCCAACGAGCCTCCAAATTACTATAGAACAGGGGAAAATAAAATAGAGTAAGCATGAATGCTTAGTAAGTTCGTACAACATGGTAATTAACTTACCACTCATTTAAATTCAATATAAACATGCAAGGCACATTCAATCAACTTGATTATGAGCCCTAACACATATCCTCATGTAATAGTCTGGTTTAGACCCTAGTCAGAATAGTGGTTCGGGACTACAAATTCGAGTTAGAAAAATATTTTAATATTATTTTCTATGTCTACAGTATATGATTTAGCATGTGTGAAAGTTTCGTAAATAAATTTGTCTGTTTTTGTGCTTAATTTGATAAAAGAATTAAATCGCATAAAAGGTAAAAGTGGCTAATTAATGTGTAAGTGTTAATTTACTAATGTCTTTATAATGTGAAGTCCTTAATAGGCAATTAGCCCACTATTAAAGTAAGTGGATGGTAATGGTCAATAATGACCTTATATTATATGGTTTATATATTTTAAATTAAAGGCTAAATAGGTAAAATTTATTATTAAGGTTTATTATATTAAACAAACAATTAAAAGATGAAGATTATCATCTTATTTGGCTGAAAATATCAAGAAAAGAAAAGGAAGAAACCAAGCTTCATTCGGCTAGGTTTAATCCAAATTTAAGGTAAGTTTTGTGTCGGTTTTTGATAATTTCTACGTTTTTATAATCGTTGCTTTGTATACTTCAAAACCCATGCTTCAATTTTATGATTTGATGATGATTTTGAAATATGCCATTGATGAATCCATGAGTTTTGTGATGTTAGAAGATGAAATATGAAAGATATGTGATAGATTAACATATTTTGTCTTTGGATTTTTGATAAATTTGAGTAATTTGGACTTAATTGAGAAAATAATATTTTGAAGGAATAAATTGTGAAATAAATGAAATGTATGGATTTGAATGAGCATGGGTGATATTCAGCCTAAGCTTGGTACAAGCAAATTATGTGTATTTTGTGATTTTGTGAAATATGGACTAAAATTTCAAAATGTGAAAATGTGAGGGTTAATTTGGAAATTGCCCTAAATATGTGTTTTTGGATTTAATTGAATGAGTTAGTGAATAAATAAGTTAAATTTGAATATGTATAGATTAAGAACCGAAGAAAACGGACTTAGATTGCGGGAAATCGAAAGTAGTTGAGTAGCCGAGTTCGTTTCTGTTTATCCGAATTTGAGGTAAGTCTATATACAAATAAATGTATTTGCATTGATTTATGTATGTTCATGTGAAATCTCATTGTGATGAATGCGTACGAGAATGAAAAATATATGAAAATCAAGGATGTATCTATAGTGTAATAATGTCCGAGAAGCCCAGTACGAACCTAGGAATAGATAGGATTATGTCATGACATAGGTTTCCGATATGTGAGATCATGTAAGACCACGTTTGGGACGTTGGCGTTGATTCGAGATTTCGTGTAAGACCACGTCTGGGACGCTTGCATCGATATGAGATTTACGTGTAAGACCATGTCTGGGACATTGGCATCATATTTGATTCATGTAAGACCCTGTCTGAGACAATGGCATCGATATCTGAGTACATGTAAGACCACGTCTGGGACGTTGGAATTGTACGATTATTCTGAGTACTTTGAGTATCCTATATAGTTTCGAACGGTTCAATGGGCAAGTCTGAGAAATGAATGACTATGTGAGTTGTATATCCGTTTCAGGTACGTTTGATGAGTATGTTTTGTATAAGCATGAAAGGTGAGTATATGAACTTAGATGCAATGAATAAAATGTGATATATGTTTAAATGTGCTTTGAGCATAAGTGATGCTCGAAATGTGATATGTTGGCAATCTATGTAACGCCCCTTACCCGTATCCTATGCCAGAACCGGGCACGAGGCATTACCGTACTTAATCAACAACTTTAGTCTATAAACTTTCAATTCCAACTTGACATATCTCTATCGTCATCACAACAACCTCATTAAGGACCTACGAGGCCTTAAGCATACTTACAAGGGGTTTCGGAACCCAACCGAAAACTTTTGCGATCTTAAAAATTTTTCACCTACACAGAGGCCACACACCCATGTGAAATAGGACATGCCCGTGTGGGTAGGCCGTGTGGTCACAAACGCCTATGTCCCTACCCCATGTGGAATTTATTTTCATTTCGAACCTACAGGGGTTTTCACATGGCCGGACACACGTCTGTGTGCTTGGCCAGTGTGCTCCACACGGCCTAGACATGCCCGTGTCCTTGCCCGTGTGTAAAAACTTTGGTATTTTATTTGTGACATCAGCAACCTTATAAAGGTTACACGGCCTAGGCACACGCCCGTGTGGCTAGCCCGTGGTTAACACTGACTTACAACACCAACATGCAGGGGACACACGGCCAAGGCACACACCCATGGGACTGATCGTGTGTCACACATGGCTTAGACACACACCCGTGTGCCTACCCGTGTGGACAAGAACAAGGCTATTTGCCAAGCTCTTTTCATCCCTCTAGCTCACACAACATGAACCCATTCAACATATCACTAAACAACTCATATTTTGCAATATAAACTTCTATGAATAACTTCATATTTTCATATATATAACCAAAAGCCAACAACTATGGCTATATAACCAAGAGTTTCTCAACAAAGGGGCCAACACACTCTTGGCCAAAATAACAAAACAATATACCTAGTCTAGCCCCTATACATGCCATACTCAAATGTACTAAGTCTAGATATACCGAGGTAAGCTGATAGTGTGGGCGATCTTCCAATTATCTTCGTATCCCAACCCGGCTCTTTAACTTTATAAAACAAGGAAAAAGAAAAGGGGAGTAACCTTTGAGCTTAGTAAGTTTACATGTGAACAACTAACATAATAGTATGTGCTAAACAATATATTGCATTACATACTAAACAAGAACAATCCACATTCAGAATCATGTTTACTCAATGCTTCCCTTACCACCTTCCAACCATATCACAAGCTTAATGCTTACATTCATTAACATGCTTCCCTGCACTTAGCACCACAATATCGCATATTACAGTACATCACAATTTCTTAATCAACCATTCATAATTCAATAACTCGGTGGTTTCGCACTTAGCCCACCATCAGTCTTTATTAGGGTGGTATCGCACATAGCCCACCAAAAGGATAGTTACGGTGGTATCGCACATAGCCCATCAAATGATAAGTAGACGATGGTATCGCACATAGCCCATCATAATTAAGTATTACGGTGGCATCGCACTTAGCCCACCGTCGAGTATTGATATTGCACATTTACATATCTATTTCATCATTCATACGAAAACTATTCAATAACTACCATATTCAATCCACTTAAATCATCATGTTCTTAATTGTGCCATGCACTAATTAGCAACAACAATGTATATATAAAATGCATCGTTTACACATAAACTTACCTCGGTGCAAAACGTTTTAATTTACGGTTTAATCCGTAACCTTGCCTTTTTCCCCGGTCAAGGTTAATTTTGTGCTCTTCTCGATCTTTAACTATAAAATTCACTCATTTAGATCATTCTATGATCATAATGCATCAAAATCTACACTTAGGCAAAAATGACCATTTTGCCCTTGTATAATGGCAAAATTACGATTTTTCCCCTAGGCTCGTAAATCATTTTTCAACACATTTTCTCATTAGACAAGCCTAGCTGAACATTTATTTCTCTTACAACTACTCACAATTCCATCTATTTCATGCATTTATGACACAAATTTATTCTTTGCATTCAAGTCCTAATTAGGTGTTTTCATGCTAACACCTTTCACAAAAATTGTTTCTCATTCCCCTAACATTCATTTTCTTCCATAAAAACTCAGCTAACAACATAGCCGTTCTCATGGCAAGTCCCTAGACTTTCAACCATATCACAAATTGGTCCTCTCATTAGCTAGATTAAGCTTTGAGGACTCCAAAAGTACAAAACTTATCAAATAACACCACCAAAATCACTTACTTGTAGAGAAGATGAGTTGCTGAAAATTTCAAGCTTTCAAAACCCCTCTAAGCATGAAAATTTAGGTGGAGATGAAGAGTGAATAGTGAAAGATGATAGTTTTTCTTTTTACCATATTTTATTTATCTTTTCTCACCTAATTCACCCAATTTTGACCAAAAATTAAATGCTTTTGTCTCCCTATACCATATGTCCAACCAACACTCCTCTATTGGCCTAATTTCACTTCAAAGACCTCCATTTTAACATTCTATAGCTATTAGGTACCTCTACCTTGTAAAATAGAACTTTCGCACTTTATGCAATTTAGTTCTTTTTCACAATTACACATACAATTGTTAAAATTAAAGAACCAAAATTTTCATGCATCCATATAATTATGCTACAAAACATGAAATAATATGAAAATAATTTTCCTCAACCTCGCGTTAGTGCTCTCGAAACCACTGTTCTGAATAGCCCTAAAATCGGGCTATTACAATCTATGGCTAAACAAATGAGCCAAAGATCTTGTTATGAAATTACATTAGAGAAATATTAATGACATAGTAACAATGTAATTATGTGCACTTTATGTTAAGTTTATTTGTTTATGGCTTACTAAGCTTTTGAAAGCTTACTTTGTGTGTGTTTGCTCTGTTTTATAGATCGTCAAAGCTACTGAAGGCTCGGGGAATCGTCGAGGATCGTCATCACACTACTGAATCTTATTTTTGTACCCTTTTGAAATGTATATACTAAAGGATGGCATGTATAGGCTAGTTACCTTGAGTTATGTTTAGAAATGTTTGTGAATAAGTTGAGCTAAATGGCTTATAAGTTGGTATGATTGTTGAGTTCATAAGTGGTTAGAAATGATGAATATTTTGGTATGTTTTGGTTGCCTATGATGCTTGGATTGAATTGATATGTTGCTTGTAAGAATAACCCAATGTGTGGGTGGTATTTTGGCCTGGAAAATGGCCTATATTTGCCCACACGGTTGAGTACACAGGTGTGTGGCTCAACTGTGTTCCTCGTGGTTGAAATTCAAAACAAGTCAGACTTGACCACGGGCAAGACACACGGGCGTGTGACTAGCCGTGTGGTGCAAGTTAGTAGTGACCAGGGTGAGGCACACGGGCGTGTCCACGGCCGTGTGGACAAGTCAGTATGTATGCCCTGTTTTGACAAGCCTAGCCGATTTTTACATATAAAATTTACAGCCCATGTATTTCATAAAATTCATAATTTTTCCATTAATTTTACATCTTTTCAATTTAGTCCCTAAATCATAATTTCATCAAAATTCCCTTTACAAAAGTTGTTTATCTATTAACAACCTTTCATTTTCTACCATAAAACTTCATAATTCATCTATGTTCATCCATGGCAAAACCCTAGTACCTTGATAACTTTGTAAATTAATCCTCGAGATAGCTAGATTAAGCTATTACGATCTCAGAAATATAAAAATCATTAAAAACGGGCAAGAATACTTACCTAATCAAGAAAAATAAGTTGGCTTGAGCTTAGGTTTCCATGGCTAGGGTTTCCATGCTTTTAATTTGGGAAAGATGATATAAATGATGATATTTTTATTTTTTTATCATTTATCATCTTTTATTATTTCACTTTCTAATTTCATCCTTTCCTTTATTTTATTTTCTATGGATGATTCATCATCCTTAACCACTAAGCATTTTTAATGGTCTATTTACCCTATAAGGACCGCAAATTTTTAATTCCATAGTTATTTAATCCTTTTAGCTATTAGAACTCAACTTTTGCACTTTGTGCAATTTGGTCCTTTATCAAATTAAACATGTAATCGGTAAAATTTATTTACGAAATTTTTATACGAAATTAATATCGTACTATAGACCATAAAATAAGATAAAAATAAAATTTTCTTCTGAAATCGGATTTGTGGTCCTAAAACTACTATTTCAATTTTACCAAAAACGGGCCGTTGCACACTATCTGCCAGAAATTGTAGTAGACTCCTGATTTAGTTGGGTTGCTCTAAGTGGCATTTATATAGTCTCTTGGTTATTTGTAAACAAACTTGTTAAACTTTGAAGGTGATTGTTTTGTGTTTTTGTGATGTATGATAATAAATATGAAGTTTAATTCAGTTATATTCGGCATTCAGTTATATTCGGCATTTTAAGTTTTGGGGGATCTTCCGTAGTGTTGGGTATCCACAGAACAATTCGCCATACTTTTTGCAAAATTTGTGTTCGCAGAATAATCCATAGTTTAGCCATCTAAAATACTAGGCATAGCTGAACGATTCGTTGGAGTGATTTGCCATCTATTAGTTCGCGGCATGGTCCGTCATGCATGTTTAAAGCATGTAAATGTTATGTGAGTTTTGTGTGGTAACCTCCTATAGCTCAGATTAAGCAACCGGACTGGGTAAGGGGTGTTATAGTACTGATACCTTAGGGAGAGGTATTGATACCTCTGTCTGTATGCCAAAACTTGTGTTTAATTTCAAGCCATAATTAACCCGAAATAAGGTTGAAACGATATAGTTTCATAATGAAACCTTAGAAATGATTCGAAAAGTGTTTTAAGACCTTGATAATAATCTTTTAATAAACTAAAGTGGGAAGTGGCTTTATTTATAAGAGAGTGTTTTATTGTTTTCATCCCAAAATTGTGTTTTCTAAGTCGACTAAGTAATCAAAAATTTGTTTTATGCTTTTACCCCTTCCTATCATTTGAAAATCAATTTAATTAAAGGTGAAGTACATCATAAGGTTTTAGAAATGTGGAAACATGAATGTTTGGAATCCTTAAATTTGTTTTATAATGAATTTTTGCCAAAAGAAGTTTTGTGAGTGCAAGCGTTTTGTCAATGTGATGTGTCTGCATTGATAGTCAGTGTAGGTGAAAGTGTTATAATCTACCACATGCAATTCATACATTAGTTATTTTTGTCTCATTATAAAAACTAACATCGTTAGTATTTTAGCGTAATTTGTATAACATTTGATAATTTTAGGCACCAAATTGGACAAACAATGTTTGAATAAGAAATTAGGGAAAAAATGTCAAATTAAATTATCAAATTGAACAAAAAAAAAGTTAAGTATCAAATTAAGAAAAAATTGTCAAATTTTAATATCAAATTAGACAAAAAAAAAAACTTAGGTACCAAGAAAATGTTAAATCCAAATACAGATAAAGCCTACTATATAAGATTTTTTTCTCTAATATGACAAAAAATATTTTTTTAATTCAATGAAATATATAAATCTAATTGATTGATTGGTGTAATTGTAGTGAGCACGGTATTTTTGGAACTACAATGAATTTTATCGAAATCAATTGTATAGATGTTTTTCTTTCAACATGAATTTAGTTAAGATTTCATTTGATTATTGTAATCGGCCCATTTTGCTCGGGCCCGTGAAAACCAAAATGAAAAAGAAAATAATAAATAAAAAATATAAACTAGAGTCCAGATTTTTAAACAGTCCATTTACAATAAACGGGCTCAAAAGTCCAAACCCGAAAACCACTTACACCCCAAACTAAACCCACACCTAAAACAGGCCTAATCAGACCCAAACCCATGCAGCCCAAAAGGGCCCAAATCCTAAGCAGAAATAGAAGCCTAGGGTTTCTGAAACCCTAGGCGCCGCAGGCCAGCATAGCCTCCTCTTTACGCCGCAAGCAGCACAGCCTTGGTCACGCCGAAATTCGCGCGAATCGCCTATCACCATTGCAAGATCCTCGCCTTTGACCTGCACAAGAAAGGAAAAAAAAGCAGCAAAGATGGCATTTTTTTTTTTGTATTTCCTTTTTATTTTCTGGGTTATAAAAACCCTACAAAATCTGTAAGACAGGGGGAACACAGAGAAAAAATAGGCAAATATACACACAGAATAGCAAATCAAGTAGAGGTTTTGTTTCATTTTTTATTTTTTGTATTTTTAAACACTATTATTTTTATTTTTATTTATTTTTTAAAACTATATATATAGCATATAAGATACATAAAAAACAAAACAAAAAACTTACATATTTGAATTCCGGCCACCGACGGTGGCCGGCGCGGTGGTCCGGTGCCGATGTCTGGGCCAAAAATCGCCCAGGGAGAGAATTTTGGAGAACTTTTGAAAGTTTTTTTTTTTTTGAAACAAGTTTAAAATAATTTTTTTTGTTAAAAATTTGGCGTAAATAAAGGGTTAAAACAACGTTGTTTTGGCCTGGGACTTTAAGCCCCAAAACGGTGCCGTTTCATGGCTCCGACCCGCCATCATAGAATCGTCGTGTTTTTCAATTAAATGGGCTATTTGCGCATCAAGCCCTTCCGCATTTTTTAGTTTTTTAATTCAGTTCTCTTGTATTTTAAATTTACCCCAAACTTTCATTTATAGATTCAATTTCGTCCTTTTTCATTTCTTTTATAAATTTCATTATTTTATTATTAATTTTATTATCATTATTGTTAATTTTAATTTTTATTATCATATTATTGTTGCTTTTACTATTATTATTTTATTATCATTATTATTTTATTACTAATACTTTTTATTTTACTATTATCAATATTATTATTATCATTACTTTTAACATTATTATTCCTATTTATTATTATTATTATTATTATTATTATTATTATTATTTCATTACAATATTTTTATTTTCTTACTACTATTTTTCCTATTATTATTAGTACTATTATTATTATTATATTTATGACTATTATTATTATTTTTAATCTTATTATTATATTTTCTATTATTAGTATTATTACTATTTTTATTACCTACATTATTATTGCTATTTTTTTATCATTTCTATTATTTTTGTTATTAATATTACTTTTATCTTTACTACTATTATTAGTTTTTATTATTACTATCAATTTTAATATCCTTACATTATTTTATTATTACTAATACTAATTTTTTTTGCTATTATTTTTTATCATTATTTCATTATTATTTTATTTTATAATTTTTAATATTATTTATTTATTAACATATTTCCATTTTATTATTTTTTTACTATTATTATTATTTTATACACATTATTTATCTATCTGTTAATTTGATATTAGCTTCATTTTTATTATTATTTTCTTTCCTTTTATTTACTTATTTGTTTATTTATTTACTATTATTTTTATTTAATATTTTTTTATTATTGCCTTCATTATTATTATGTATATTATTACCGACACTTTTATTCCGTTGAGCATGTTGCCATTATGATTTACTTTTTTCATTTTATTACAATTATATATATTTTCTTTGATGCATCAAAATTTTGGTTTTGAAATAAGCAAACACCCTGCATTCTAGGGTTCGAAAGAAATCGTACCCTAACTTACTGGGTTGCAATTTTCTTCTTCGAGTCCAAAGAACCTATTACTTTCCTTTTAAAAGTAAAATAAAAACTTATTCTCGAGAATTCAAAATTGTCGTGTCTTAACTCACTGAATATGACATTTTGTCATCTCGGGATAAGGATTTTAGAAAACAAGGCAATGTTTCGTGTTTGAAAGCTCGAGAAATCGTGCCCTAACGTGCTGGGTTTTGGTTTTTCGTACGTCCAAATAACTAAATATCCTTTTATTTTCGTGTTTTGGAAAATTAAGGGACGATCTTAGTTTTAGGGGTTAAAATGTTGCACCCTAACGTACTGGATGTGATATTTTATCATTTTTGAACAAAAGAATCTTAATATTCTAAAACGGGTTATATAAACATTCTTTAAAAGAAATTAAATTTTAAAATCTTCTCGATATAAGGACATTAATTAATCAGTTAGGTACCAATTTTTGGACGTTACGAGGGTGCTAACCCTTCCTCATACATAACTGACTCCTGAACCCGTTTTCTTGTATTTCGTGGACCAAAATCATCATTTTGAAATAAAACATTTTATAAGGTGATCCAATCACACCAAAGTAAAAAAGGATTAGTGGCGACTCCATTTTCGTTTTAAAGTCGATCCCTCGTTTTTCATAAAACTTTAAAAATGGTTTCGACTGCTTGGTGACTCCGCTGGGAACCAATAAGAGAGTCAAGCCATAAATTGATTATTTTTGTCCTTTTATCAAAAATTAAAATTTGATTTTGATTCTTTCACCACATGAGTTTGTGTTGTGTCATATGTTTATTATGGTTTGAGTCACGTAGGGTACTCTTGCATCATATTGCATAACCGTTGTAGTCGCACCTTTTAAGTGGGAGTGAGGAACTATGCCTTCGTGAGGTTTTCACCTCCGCATGGGCTAGTGGACTACTTCTGGGATACATCCGTACCTATGTCTTTATGAGGTTTTCACCTCTGCATGGCCATAGGAAAATGTATTCCCCTAAACCGAACTCGGTCTGTATGAGCCTATAATGGGTGAGGATCGAGGAATCTGCTGGTTCGGGTACCTCAACTTTAGAGCTAAACCACATGTAGAAAACCTAAGTTCTCACCCTAGGTAGAACTATGCTAAGCCCTAGTGGTCACCCAGACGAGTGCCCTATTTTGTTATTTATTTCTTTGTGCTAACGTGTTCTCTTTTGTTTTGATTGCGTTTGCATTCACATCATAAAAAAGAGGTGTTGATTCAAATTCGATTGCTAAATAGAAGAGTTTGTCATAAGAAAACCAATTTTTTGATAAAGTGGATTATAATACGATCGTCCGAATATGGTTCAAGTAAACACAACGAGAGAAGACTGATAGTCCGTGAAGGAATACAAGACTTTATTGCCCAAGGATTCAAGCTGACGAAGACTATTCGAGAGCCGTCATGTCCCAATTTTTTAACAAGCATTAAGGAAATAAGTGAGCAGTGAGTCACGGCCCAAATCAAGCAAAAAGGAGCTAATGGAGGTATCTATTAGAAGTTTGCAAGATTTGACCTTTGCGAAGAAGGGGATCGATGTTTTGCTTGGAATATGAGGGCAAGGCCATATATGTAATCTGTTTTATGTAAAGAAATTTGCCTTTTAGAAAAGTTCTTCTAATGGAATTGAATTCAAAATCAACGCCTCTCTTTCTTTGCATTCATGCATTTACATTACATCGCATCACATGCATTTAAGTCCATATGGAGAGTCTAATTAGTTGAAAGTATAATAGAGAGAGAAAAGAGAAAGAGGAAGGAAAAATCTGGAAACTGAACATCACTACGGTACGCGTGCCAAAACAAGGAAAATGGATCAAAGATTGGAACAATCCCAAAGAGATATGCAAGACCAGATGCAAGAACAAATGGCAAAGCTCCAACAAGAAATGAGGGACCAAATGTTGGAAGCTCAAAGGAGCATGATGGCTCAAATGGCCCAGATGCTGAGTAGGACAATAGACAAAGGAAAGGGTCCCCTAGTTAATGCTGAAGACAACGAGGACTTTCCTAGGGGTTTCACCCCACCACATGTACAACCTGAGGAGTATCCCCAAAGGCCACCTATCATAATTAGGCCTCAACAGGGGCAAGCTGATAATAGACCGCCCATGAACTTCTAAGTTGGCATAGGATCAAACCCAGGAGATAACCCTGCTAATCCCATCATCCCTTACTTAGACATAGCAAAAAGGGAAGGAATAAGGACTGAATCCTCAAGGTAGTTAGAAGATCGTTGTAGATTGTTGGAGGAAAAGTTCAAGGCCTTAGAGAATGCTGATATTAACCTTAGAATTGATGTTAAGGACTTGAGCTTGGTTCCAGATTTGGTGTTTCCTCACAAGTTCAAGATGCCAGAATTTGAGAAGTACAACGGGACTAGCTACTCTGAAGCACACATCACTATGTTCTATAGACGGATAACTGGCTACGTAAACAATGATCAACTTTTGATTCATTGCTTCCAAGACAGTTTAGTGGGGGCAGCATCCAGGTGGTACAATCAACTCAGCCGTGCTAATATTATGAAACACCCCACACCCGGCCCACGAGCCTGAACCGGATCTGGTATGTTCCTTAAGAAAATCGGTTTTCGAAGTCCTTTATTACTTTGAGAATATTGGTGTATTTTTAGAAAACTGTTCATTTTGGATTGGGCTTAGATTAAAAACCCGTTTATTTAATTTAGAAATCATTTAATTAGGGTGAGAAAATAATTTAGGGTTTAAATGTAAAGACATAAAATTTTAATATCATAAATGTAAAGTATTTGAAGCATAATAATTGCAAGTAAATAATGGTAACGTAAAATAAAACTATGGCTTTTAGGCCTTATTACATCAATAATTCCCAAACTTAAAATTTAAAGAACTTTATAAAAATGAAGGTCCAATTCATAAATATTTTCTTTGCTACGCATGGCCACCTTAGCTCCTCGCCGACCGGTCCATTACCGCTCATCACACGAAAAATAGTCCTCAAAGGGGTGAGTCAACGGACTCAATGTGTACACAAACTAACAAACAATATTTGAGCATACATATTCATATCGAACATATACATATCAAAATGATGCAACCCAAACCCAAGCCTAATTATCCATCCGCTACACACCACCCGTACTGCCGGTCACACCGTGTGGGACTACTAAGTCAACCCTCCTTCCGCTACACACCATCGAAGCGATCGCTGCAATGATCGACGTGCTCATCGCCCATATACGTTGTGTCATTAGACACTATATTCGAATAATGTAACGAAGTTACCATGTTCACTTAATGGGACCGTAGCCACCATATTTCGTTGGTGAGACCGTAGTCAACACCTATTCTTCCCCTTTCACATATATCTCATATGCCCCAAATATTTATATCATGCATATCTTATTTCTCATTCATATTACATATTCAAAATTATATATATCGTATTTGTAATCCTATCGAAAGTAGGAAACGTACCTGGGTACTTTTACCTCATTTGTGACACTTAGCCACATTCTTATTCGCATGCACATTCATATATATACATATAAAATAATTGCCGTAATATATTGGGAGTTAGTGTGGGTACACACTGATTTCGCTTAAGGTTTCCAATCCAAATCCGAAAAGCTTGATCTAATGCCTTAGATCTTAATTCTCTACATTCAATCATTTAATACTTAGTAAAGAGCCATTCGGCTATAAATCCAAATCCTAGTAGGATTAGTATACTTAAAACTTACCTTGAAACTCTCAAATCCCGAAATCCTTGTATCCTCCTCATGAAATCCCTATAACTACATGTTAGATCAATTTCTAACATTTATTCACAACAAATAACCCTTAGCCGAATGTTAAATATGACTTACCTTAGATTCTTAAATCCCAAAATTCACCGAATAACTAGGGAACACGCGGCCTATGGTGTACCTTCGGGAAAAGAACTTCTCCTTCCTTGTAGTCGACACTTAGTAAATCCCGAAAGGTCTCTTCAAGGTTTCGGCAACCATGAACATTAATGGAATTAGCCCTAGATTACGATAAGTCTAAAGTATAAAAGAATGGAAACCAAACTTGGATCTTACCCTTATTTGAAGAAATCGATTGCACCTTCACTTCAACCTTCGGCTATGGCCTTGATCTTAGCAAGCTTTTGGATTTTGGAATATTGAGAGGAGAAGAATGAAGAAGAAAAGAATAGGGGTTGTAGAAAAAATTCGGCAGAGGTTATCAGGGAAGAGTAAATAATGCTGAATGGCCTCTCTTTTCCTTTTATAGCCAAATTTACTAGGCTAGAGTCCCTTACTTGGCCATCACTCTTCTATTTTGATAACTTTATCCTTTAATTATCATAAATAAAAGAGTTTAATCCAACATTTATCTCTTCAAAATAATCCAATTTAAAAATCCTTTATTTATCACCTTTTTAATCGAATATTTATGAAAATAAAACACCTCCTTTCTAGAAGCATGTGCCGTCCACCTCAGTCTTCTGGAAGCAAAAATAAAACCTCCCTTATTTGCTTCCCAAGTGACTCGAACTCAGGCCCAACACCCTTGCATGTGGCGCCATTTCCAGAGGCCCTAAGTGGCATCTTCAGGCCACTTTTCCAAGCCTGTTTGTGTGTCAAATTTCACCAACTTTTTCTTTTAAGGCCACCTTGCCTTAATTTCCTATTTTAAACTTTAAAACTTGACATTTCTAAGTCATTTCTAAGTTTCCTAAAATTTTCGATCGGCTCTGTAAACTTGCCATTTTCTTACATTTCCAAGTTTCCAGAAATGTTCACTTTCCATTTTTGAATCATTTCCTTACATTTCCTACTTTCCATAAATGTTCACTTTCCTCTTTATTCCTCTACATTTTCAGGACATTTCCCTACATTTCCAAGACAAGACATTTCCTTACATTTCCTTGCATTTCCTTACATTTCCACACATTTCCACACATTTCCATACACTTCCATATATTTCCATACATTTCCTTATTTCTAGAATTCACATAACACATTCATAATTCATGCAACATGCCATTTTATCACATGGTTCCTTGTGTCATGCTTCACACGGAGTTTTTTTTAAAGCCTCATTTACCTAGCTCCCCTTTTTACTTAAAAACCAATAATTTTCCAAAGCTTTCTTCTTCCATCCTAAAATTCTAAAAACCCTTAATACACTTCCAACACTGCCAAAACCTACTAACTCATGAATTATGCACAAACGCATAACCCCTAATCTAGGATGTTACATATTAGCTCTTGGAGAGACTTAGCCTAAGCCTTCATGAAGCAATACAGTCATGTCACAGACATTGAAACACCCCAAACCCGGCCCACGAGCCTTGACCGGATCTGGTATGTTCCTCGATGTAAACTGGTTCAAAATTCTTTTATTACTTTGGAAAACTGTGTGTTTTAAAGAAAGTTTGTTTGTGGGTTGGGCTCGAGTTGAAAACAAGTTTATTTTAAATTAAAAACTCATTTATTTCAAGTGACAAAATATTTAAAGTTTATTTCAAATTGAATTTTTCTTGGTCTTTAATGAACAAAAAGTTTGTGACATAATAAATAAACAAAACAGAAATAAAAGAGTTCAATTGTGGCCTTATTACATCAAATAAAAATCCAAAATCCAAAATTATAAAGTACTTAAAAGAAATAAAGAGTCCAAATTAAATAAAACTTCAAGCTGAGCATGGCCACCACAAGATCTTCCATCCCGGTCCATCACTGTTCATCACCTGAAACATGTTCCCACAACGGGGTGAGTCAACAGACTCAATGTGTACTACTACACCAAATCTTAACAACTTAGGCATACATAATCATATCACATATCAATTAATATAACAGATCAAAATAATGATGCAATCCCGAACCCAAACCTATATGCCATCCGCTACACATCCCCGTACCAACCTGCACACCGTGGGGACTACTAAGTCAACCCTCCATCCGCTACACAACATCGAAGGCAGTCGCTGCAGTCGACGTGCTCATCACCCTTATGAGTATTCGTGGTCAGGTCACCACACTCAGATATCGTGGTCTTAGGTCACCACATTCAGATTATCGTGGTCTTAGGTCACCACGTTCACTTCCCCTTTTAAATAACCCATATGCCCCAAATCATATATTATGCATTAATATGCCAATTTTCACATTCTTATAACTTTTCACATGTTAAAAATAACATATTTCATAATCCTAGTAGAGTAGGAAACGTACCTGAGTACTTTGTACCATTGTATGGTACCTTAGCCATACTTTTCACATTCTTAAAATCACATACATATATTTAAACATTGCCATCAAACTTATTAAGAAATAGTGTGAGGTACACACCTGATACACTTAGCAGCTCACTTAAATCCCGAAAAGCTTGATCTAATGCCTTAGATCTCAAGTCCCTACATTCGGCCAAACTTAAAAAAATTTAATAAAAAGCCATTCGGCCATAAATCCAAATCCTATTAGGATTGTATAACCCAAAACCTACCTTGGCGCCAAATTCCGAGATCTTTACTATACTCTTCTTGTATTCGGCCACGCTTTAAATCACTTTAACAAATTAGTTTCGGCCTTTGCAAAAAAATAAGGAATAGATCTTAGTCAACAATTAAGGCCTTGGCCAAATGTACATATGGACTTACCTTGAAATTCTCAAATCCTGGAATCCCTGTATACCTCTGTCAAAATCCTTGTAGACTTATATATATTAGATTTGATTTTCAATCACTTAAACATAAGAAATAACCTTAGACCAATTGACTCACCTTAGATCTTTGAAAGTCCCGACAGATCTCCTCTTGTATTTGACAACCACTAAATCCCGAAAGAACCTTCATTATTTCGGCCAAACACATTAAGGGGAATTAGTCCCTTGATTTCGGTTAAAAGAAAAGGAATGAAAATCGATAACTACTAGTCTTACCCTTAACCTTTGTAATCGACAGCACCTTTGTTTGAAGCCCTTCAAAGATTCGGCTATGAAGACTGAATAGTTGTCAAAGATTTCAGCTTTTGGACTTAATGGAATAATCGGCTAAGGCTAAGAGAACCTGCTTTTGGCTTTTGGAAAAAATAACAGAGAAGAGAGGATTTTTTTTGCTAGGTAAATTCGGCAGAGAAGATAGGGAAGGAGAATGAATGAATGGCCTTAGTTCTCCTCCTTGTGCCGAAATTACTAGGCCAAGACTCCCTTACTTGGCCATCACTCTTCCTTATCATTATCCCTTAGTTTTAAAATTAAAGAATAATCCCTTATTATCTCCTTGAAAAATAATTTAAGATAAATCATCATTTATCCACCTATTAGCCGAAATTTTAAGAGATATTAAACTCCTCCCTTGGGTTCCATAGTGCCGTCCACTTCTCTGCTTCTGGAAGCAAAAATAAAACTTTATTTTGCTTCCCATGTGACTCGATCCTTGGCCCTTCCTCACATGCTGGTGGCTTCACTTCCAGGGCCCTAAGCGGTGCCTTGTAGCCATTTTACCAAGGCTATTTGTATGTCATATCTCACATACATTTTCTCTTAAGACCACCATGCCTTAGTTTCCCCTTTTTAAACTTTAAAACTTAACATTTCTATGACATTTCCTTACATTTCCAAGTTTCCAAAAATTTTTGTTTCCCTCTTTAAACTTGACATTTCCTTACATTTCCAAGTTTCCAAAAATGTTCACTTTCCTCTTTTGAATCATTTCTAAATCATTTCCTTACATTTCCTAGTTTCCAAAAATGTTCACTTTCCTCTTTTAAACCTAACATTTCCATACATTTCCAGGTTTCCAAAAATGTTCACTTTCCTAACATTTCCATACATTTTCAGGTTTCCAAAAATGTTCAAAATATATTTATAACACATAAGACATGTCATTTCGTACAATTAAACCGAAAATGCATAGGCCCTTTTCAGGATGTTACAGTTCTACCCCCCTTAAAATAATTTCATCCTCAAAATTTCCTAGCTAAAATAATTGAGGGTATTGCTGTCGCATTGCCTCTTCTGGCTCCCACGAAGCTTCTTCCGATCCATGATTGCGCCATAACATTTTGACTAGAGGAATTGACTTCCTCCGTAGCACTTTCACATCACGTTCCAATATCTAAATCGGCTCTTCCTCATAGGATAAGTCTGGCCTTAGCTCTACTTCTTCCACTGGTACTACATGAGATGGATCCGATCGGTAACGACGTAGCATGGATACATGGAATACGTCGTGCATCTACTGCAACTCTGATGGCAAGTCTAACTGGTATGCCACTGGTCCAACTCGCTTCAGTACTCGATAGGGCCCTATAAACTTTGGGCTAAACTTCCCTTTGTGACCAAACCTCATCACCTTCTTCCAAGGTGAGACTTTCAGAAACACTTGATCTCCCACTTCAAACTCTATTTCCCTCCGTTTAAGGTAAGGTATCGACGACTTACGCCTATCGAGGCTTCTTATAACTGTGCCCTGATTATCTCAACCTTCTCTTCAGTTTCTACCACTAACTCTGGCCCAAAACTCGACATTCTCCTAACTCAGTCCAACAAGTAGGTGTTCGACACTTCCGACCATACAACGCTTCATATAGTGCCATCCGAATGCTAGCCTGATAGCTGTTGTTGTAGGCGAACTCTGCTAAAGACAAGTAGTCTTCCCAACTTCCTCGGAAATCCATCACATAGCCTCTGAACATATCCTCCAACACTTGTATAACCCGTTCAGACTGCCCGTCTGATTGTGGATGAAAAGCCGTAGTGAAGTCTAACTTAGTGCCTAAAGCTTGATGAAGTGCCCTCCAAAATCGAGACTTAAACCTTGGGTCTCTATCGGAGATGATCGATACCGATACTCCATGTAACCTCACAATTTCTGCCACATATAATTTGGCCAACTTCTGAAAAGAATAATCAACTCTTACCGGAATGAAATGTGCAGACTTGGTCAAACGGTCCACTATTACTTATACCGATTTCTTCTTAGTAGGCATAAGGGGAAGCCCACTAACGAAGTCCATGGTAATTCTTTCCCACTTCCACTGCGGAATCTCGATTGGCTGAAGCAATCCCGATGGGACTTGGTGTTCAGCCTTAACTTGCTGACACGTCAGGCATTTTCCCACGAATTCAGTAACTTCCCGTTTAAGATCAGGCTACCAAAACTGTTCCCTTAAATCTCTATACAGCTTAATGCCTCCGGGATGCATAGCATAAGGGCTATTATGCGCCTCCCGAAGAATCCTTTGTCTTAACTCCTCGTCCTTTGGCATACAGACATTTCCTTTGTAGCACAATACGCCTTCATCATTAACGCCATAATCCTCTAATTCTCCGTTCTGTACTTGCTGCAACTTAGCACTTAGGTCCTTATCAGTCAACTGTCCCCCTTTCACCTCATTCAGCCATGCGGGCTTGACTTGCACCGCTATGAGCTTCCATCATCATACAGACTCAAGTGTGCGAACATAGCCCTTAGATCCGACACAACCTTCCGACTTAGGGTATCAGCCACTACATTTTCCTTGCTTGGGTGGTACTCTATTGAGCAATCATAATCCTTCAATAACTCCACCCACCTTCGTTGCCTCAAGTTCGACTCCTTCTAAGTCAATAGATACTTAAGGCTCTAGTGGTCTGTGTAGATTATCGACCTTTCTCCATAAAGGTAATGCCTCCAAAATTTAAGAGCAAAAACCACTGCTGCCAATTCCAAGTCATGGGTTGGGTAGTTAACCTCATGCGGCCTTAACTGCCGAGACGCATAAGCGACTACTTTTCCATCTTGCATTAGAACACACCCTAATCCCGTGTGTGAAGCGTCACAGTACACCACAAAATCCTTCCTCCTCGTTTGAATTAACACTTCGAGCTTCAGTAAACACCCTTTTAAGCTTTTCGAAGCTCTCTTGTTGCTTATCCGTCCATTCAAAGGGTACTTCCTTCCTTATAAACTTTGTCAAAGGCGCGGCTATTGACGAGAACCCTTCCACAAACCTTCTGTAATAGCCTACCAAACCTAAGAAACTTCAAATCTCAGCCACGGACCTAGGTGGTTTCCAATCCAACACTGCTTAGATCTTCCTAGGATCCACTCTTATTCCCTCTACGGATACCACATGCCCTAAGAATGCCACCTCCTTAAGCCAAAATTCACACTTGCTGAATTTGGCATAGAGCTTCTTCTCCCTTAACACTTGCAGCACAACTCGGAGATGCTCATCATGCTCCTCTTCAGACTTGGAGTACACCAAGATATCGTCGATGAACACAACGATGAACCTATCTAAGTAGGGTTGAAATACTCGATTCATCATATCCATGAACGCGGCTGGTGCGTTCGTCAATCCAAACGGCATTACTACAAACTTAAAATGGCCGTATCTTGTCCTAAAAGCGGTCTTATGGATATCTGCCTCCTTCACCTTCAACTAATGATATCCTGACCTTAAGTCTATCTTCGAGAATACTGCGGCCCCCTTCAGCTGATCGAACAAGTCATCGATCCTTGGCAAAGGAAACTTGTTCTTAATGGTCAGCTTATTCAACTGACGATAGTCTATGCACATTCGCATAGTTCCATCCTTCTTCTTCACAAACAGGACCAGTGCTCCCCACGGAGACACACTGGGTCGGATGAGCCCACGATCCAGCAATTCTTGAATCTGAGCCTTAAGCTCAACTAACTCCTTTGGCGCCATCCGGTATGGAGCAATTGACACAGGAGCTGCTCCTGGTATCAAGTCTATTCCAAATTCCACCTCTCTATCTGGGGGTATTCCTGGTAATTCCTCTGGAAACACATCTTCAAAGTCCTTTACCGTTCTAACTCCACTAACTCCCCATTCTTTTGCGTCTACAGCACTGAGAAGGCCAGAAATGCCTTGTACCCTTTCCTAATCATTTTCTCAGCCTTCAACGCCAAAACTACGTTAGACAGGTAGTTTCTTCTTTCTCCGATCATTACTACTACTTCATCCTCCGGGGTCCTTAGTTCCATTCGTTTAGCCGCACAATCCAACACGGCTCAGTGCTCTACTAGCCAGTCCATTCCAAGTATGAGTTCAAACTCCCCAAAGGGTAGTTCCATTAAGTCAGCCCGAAAGTTCATTCCCTGAATCTAGAGGGGTACACTCCGAAAGATCTTATCCACCACTATAGTTTGGCCTAATGGGCTTACTACAGTCATCTGCCTATCAGAAAGTTCAGAGTCTAGGCCTAGTGTTTCCACTACACTACATGCAACATATGAATTGGTCGAGCCCACATCAATAAGAGCAAAATAGGGCTTGCCATGAATAAGGAACGTACCAGTTATGACGTCCGGTGCGTCTCCATCCTCCCTCCGACGAACCGCATAAACCAAACCCGGTTGCCTTGCCTCAGCATTGGCAGCACCTCTGCCCTGAGTTCCACGCCCTTTGCCAGCACCATTACCTCTGTTATTCGAACCACAACCTCGTTGAGGCTGTTGTACACCTCTACCTGCCTGACTAACATTCTGAGTTGCTGGCCGACTCTCCTCTGGTTTCTTTGGACAATCCTTAATCATGTGGTCCTTGGACCCATACCTGAAACATCCTCCTGTCCTCTTCCAACACTCTCCTAAGTGTCTCTTTCCACACAGATCACAAGGACGATACTGCCCCACAACTTGCTGACCTCGCGGCCCACCAACCCTGGGCCTTTTCTGCCCACTCCCAGACGATCCTGACTTCCCATAACCCCTCTTGGGCCTATTCCTATTAGAGCTCTGCTTTACCAAGTCCTTGATTCCCTCGGCTACCTTAGCCTTTTCCACTAACGCGGAAAATTCCCGTTCCTGATGTGGGGCTATCAGCAGCCTTAAATCATCCCTCAACCTGTCCTCAAATCGGACACACCGTTCATGCTCCGTAGCCACCACTCTTCGAGCATAACGGCTCAACCTCAGGAACTCAGCTTCATACTCTGCCACGGACTTGTTCCCTTGAACCAGCCCCATAAACGCCTTCCTTTGCTCATCAGTATACCGGGTACTGACATACTTCTTCTGATAAGCCGTCTTAACATAGTCCCATGTCAGATCCTCAACTGTGGCACCATCACAAACTGTGAGCCACCATTGGTACGCTTCATCGCGTAGGAATGCCACCATTTCTTCCAACTTCTCCTCAGGAGTCAGATCTAGTTCATCCATAATCCTCTTAGTTGATTCCAACCAATACTCAGCGGTATTGGGTGCCACTCCTGACACTCCACGGACAACCTCAGCTCCGTTGGGACGAAGTCGCTTAGGTACCAACTTTCGAGATCCCGAATTTCCTTCTGCACCTGCCACCAACTCAAGAACTCGCAAAGACGACTGCGACACGCCTTCATCCCCGTTTGAGCTTGGCCGCTCAACACCACCAACGGTGGGGTGGTGGTGGCGATGATACCTCATTGTCGGACCCTTGACCCAACCTCACGGGTTCGACGACACTCATCATCCTACCCCCTACCGCGTCCTCGTGACGTTACGCCCACGTCCCCTAGAGCTTATTTCTATCGTCGCGATCTGATTAAGAAGTTTTATGAATTAGTCCTTGTTTCACTTGATTACCCGCGAAGAAGTTTTATGAAAAGAATTTTAGGAGTGGTTCTTTCGTATTCATATATGCACACAGTCTTTGCATTCATACATCCATCAATCAATTATGAACTTCCGTTCATTCAGAGAAATGTTGTAGTTTTCATTGTTGTTGTTTTTCCACTACCTAGGGGTATTTTCGTAATTTATCCTACAGGGGTATTTTCGTAATTTTTGAAAATAAGGTTCCTTGGTAATTTTGTGAATAAGGGTATTTCAGTGATTTTGAATTCCCGGGGTATTTTTGGAAATTTTGAAATCCGAGGGTTTTTCGGTAATTTTGAAACTCAGGGGTATTTTGGTAATAAACCAGGGTAAATTTGTAAAGTTTGATAATTCAGGGGTATTTCAAAACTTACAAACCTTTGAGGGTTCTTTTTTGTGAATTTGCTTTCTATTTTGATGATATTGTAAAAATTTTGGAAGTTAGGGTCATTTTGGTAATTTTGTAAGTTAGGGGCAATTTCGTAATTTTTTAAAATCAAGGTATTTTGATATTTTGGAAATTAGGGTTTTTGGACTTGTTATAAAGTAATTAAAATTTTGATAAGAACTGTGAGTATTTTAGAAATTTCATAAACCAGGGGCATTTTTATAATTTTACCACTAAGGGTATTTTTGTAATTTTATAAATCAAAATTTTTTTTCAGAAAAATGTTGTAAAAATAGTTCTCACAAATTAAAAAGGTAATTTTAAGAGTTTTAAAACTAGGGTTTTTATAAAAACACGGCTAGTTCCCTTTCGGGTTTTAGTTATTGTGTTTAGCCTATGACCGAGTCCTCTTGGTCGGGGTGAACCAAAGCTACGCACCAGGTAGGATTCGAGTGGAGAGGAGGTGAGTCACACGGACTGCTTAAGTACCAAGCTCCCACCGAAACCGGTTTTAGACATGCGCACAGAGGTTGCCACACCCACTGAGTCTTCTTGGTTAGGGTGAACCGAAGCTACGCACCATGTAGGATTCCAGCGAAGAGGAGGTGAGTCACTAGGACTGCTTAAATACCAGGCTCTTCCGGATCCAATCCTAGACATGCGCACAGGGGTTACCACACCCTAACTCGGCGACTTAGCCATAGGTTTGTTTAGTTAGGCATTTAAGTCTTATGTATTAATGTTTGAGTAGACTAGTCCTACGGTTCAAGTACCTAGCATGCTATTCTACGTTCCATTCCATTTCTACCCTTCTACAATTCATAAAGCACACAGATGGTTAGAGGTTCTTACCTGGTGGACTGCGGGTCGGAGACTTAGGTGCCATGCGAGAAAACCTACTTATTTCATAAAATACTTCCATAAAGCTTATTTGGGCTCGATTTGAAAACGTTTTGGGCCTTAGCCCATCTGGCCGAGAGTTTAAAAGCGGGCTCGATGCAAATCGAAACACCCAAACCCGGCCACGAGCCTTGGACCAGGATCTCGTATGTTCCTCGATGTAAACCGGTTCAAAATTCTTTTGTTACTTTGGAAAAGCGTGTGTTTTGAAGAAAGTTTGTTTGTGGGTTGGGCTCGAGTTGAAAACAAGTTTATTTTAAATTAAAAACCCATTTATTTCAAGTGACAAAATATTTAAAGTTTATTTCAAATTGAATTTTTCTTGGTCTTTAATGAACAAAAAGTTCGTGACATAATAAATAAACAAAACAGAAATAAAAGAGTTCAATTGTGGCCTTATCACATCAAATAAAAATCCAAAATCCAAAATTATAAAGTACTTAAAAGAAATAAAGAGTCCAAATTAAATAAAACTTCAAGCTGAGCATGGCCACCACAAGATCTTCCGTCCCGGTCCATCACTGTTCATCACCTGAAACATGTTCCCACAATGGGGTGAGTCAACAGACTCAATGTGTACTACTACACCAAATCATAACAACTTAGGCATACATAATCATATCACATATCAATTCATATAATAGATCAAAATAATGATGTAATCCTGAACCCAAACCTATATGCCATCCGCTACACATCCCCGTACCAATCTGCACACCGTGGGGACAACTAAGTCAACCCTCCATCCACTGCACACCATCGAAGGCAGTCGCTGCAGTCGACGTGCTCATCGCCCTTATAAGTATTCGTGGTCTTAGGCCACCACACTCAGATATCGTGGTCTTAGGTTACCACATTCAGATTATCGTGGCCTTAGGTCACCACGTTCAGATACAGTGGTCTTAGGTCACCACATTCAGATTATCGTGGTCTTAGGTCACCACGTTCACTTCCCCTTTTAAATAACCCATATGCCCCAAATCATATATTATGCATTAGTATGCCAATTTTCACATTCTTATAACTTTTCACATGTTAAAATAACATATTTCATAATCCTAGTAGGAGTAGGAAATGTACCTGATTACTTTGTACCATTGTATGGTACCTTAGCCATATGAGTACTTTGTACCATTGTATGGTACCTTAGCCATACTTTTCACATTCTTAAAATCACATACATATATTTAAACATTGCTATAAAACTTATTAAGAAATAGTGTGGGGTACACATCTGATACACTTAGCAGCTCACTTAAATCCCGAAAAACTTGATCTAATGCCTTAGATCTCAAGTCCCTACATTCGGCCAAACTTAAAAAATTTTAATAAAAAGCCATTCGGCCATAAATCCAAATCCTATTAGGATTGTATAACCCAAAACCTGCCTTGGCGCCAAATTCTGAGATCTTTACTATACTCTTCTTGTATTAGGCCAAGCTTTAAATCACTTTAACAAATTAGTTTTGGCCTTTGCAAAAAAATAAGGAATAGATCTTAGTCAACAATTAAGGCCTTGACCAAATGTACATATGGACTTACCTTGAAATTCTCAAATCCCGGAATCCCTGTATACCTCTGTCGAAATCCCTATAGACTTATATATATTAGATCTGATTTTCAATCACTTAAACATAACAAATAACCTTAGACCGATTGACTCACCTTAGATCCTTGAAAGTCCCGACAGATCTCGTCTTGTATTTGACAACCACTAAATCCCGAAAGAACCTTCATGATTTCGGCCAAAGACATTAAGGGGAATTAGGCCCTTGATTTCGGTTAAAAGAAAAGGAATGAAAATCGATAACTACTAATCTTACCCTTAACCTTTGTAATCGACAGCACCTTTGTTGGAAGCCCTTCAATGATTCGGCTATGAAGACTAAATAGTTGTCAAGGATTTCAACTTTTGGACTTAATGGAATAATCGGCTAAGGCTAAGAGAACCTGCTTTCGACTTTTGGAACAAATAACAAAGAAGAGAGGATTTTTTTTTTGCTAGATAAATTCGGCAGAGAAGATAGAGAAGGAGAATGAATGAATGGCCTTAGTTCTCCTCCTTGTGCCGAAATTACTAGGCCAAGACTCCCTTACTTGGCCATCACTCTTCCTTATCATTATCCCTTAGTTTTAAAATTAAAGAATAATCCCTTATTATCTCATTAAAAAATAATTTAAGATAAATCATCATTTATCCACCTATTAGTCGAAATTTTAAGAGAATTTAAACTCCTCCCTTGGGTTCCTTAGTACCGTCCACTTCTCTGCTTCTGGAAGCAAAAATAAAACTTTATTTTGCTTCCCATATGACTCGATCCTTGGCCCTTCCTCACATGCTGGTGGCGTCACTTCCAGGGCCCTAAGCGGTGCCTTGTAGCCATTTTACCAAGGCTATTTATATGTCATATCTCACATACATTTTCTCTTAAGACCACCTTGCCTTAGTTTCCCCTTTTTAAACTTTAAAACTTAACATTTCTATGACATTTCCTTACGTTTCCAAGTTTCCAAAAATTTTCGTTTCCCTCTTTAAACCTGACATTTCCTTACATTTCCAAGTTTCCAAAAATGTTCACTTTCCTCTTTTGAATCATTTCTAAATCATTTCCTTACATTTCCTAGTTTCCAAAAATGTTCACTTTCCTCTTTTAAACCTAACATTTCCGTACATTTTCAGGTTTCCAAAAATGTTCACTTTCCTAATATTTTCGTACATTTCCAGGTTTCCAAAAATGTTCAAAATATATTCATAACATATACGACATGTCATTTCGTACAATTACACCGAAAATGCATAGGCCCTTTTCAATATGTTACAAACATGACGCCTGACAGAATCATGTTGCAAAACATGGAAAAGAAATCCAATAAAAGCTTTAGGCAATACGCGCAAAGATGGAGGGAAGTTACCATGCAAGTTCAACCACCTCTCCTAAAGAAGGAAACCACCATGCTATTTATTAACACTTTAAAGGCGACATTTATCACTCATATGATAGGAAGCACCACCAAGAGCTTCGCGGATATAGTGATGGCAGGTGAGATGATTGAAAACGCCATAAGAGATGGTAAGATTGAAGCAGGGGAAACCACTAAAAGAGCTACTCCTAAGACAAGGATAACGAGGTGAATAATACGAGTACATACAACAAAGGGTACTCAAGAGCAATTATTGTTAACCAGCCAAAGGTAATCACTGCTGGGCAACAAGGGTTTGTGAGACAAGAGTCGGGCACAAGGCAAAATTATAAAAAGCTCTAATTTATGCCAATCCCAATGACGTATAAGGAGCTATATCAAAGTTTGTTTGACGCACACGTGGTGTCCCCATTTTATTTGAAACCGTTGCAACCTCCGTTCCCAAAATAGTATAACGAGAATGCCCAATGCAAGTACCACGCGGGAATAAAGGGTCATTCAATTGAAAACTGTACTACGTTTAAAAAGTTGGTTGAAAGGTTCACTAAAATAGGAATTGTGAAGTTCAATGATTCATCAAAACCTGATCACTTTGACAAGGTAGTAAATGCGATAATTGAAGGAGGAGACAAGTAAGTTGCGACCCCTTGAAGAAATCAAAAGCTAAGAGGGAATCGGGGAACGAAATTTCCAAGCCCTTGTACACTTGGGAGTGTTTTGAACAATGGGACTGTGGAAGAGATCTCTGTATTTTTAGAGCTAATCTAGAGTAATATTCAAAACACGCTTGTTGCCTTAAGTCTAGAGGCAATAAGAACCATTTTGTGAAATAGGCTTGTGTCCTAAATTCTTATTTCAATAAAATGCATCTTTTATTCTTTTCGTATATAGATTCTTTTATTTTTGGACTTTCTTTCAAATATTCTTGTATTCATTCATGATCATATCATACAAATAATCATTCTTTGAATCATTTATTCTTTAGAATATTCCTTCGAACCTACAATAAGGTTTCCAGATATCAACGATGTGAGCAACGCTGCTACTGACTCAGAATATCCTTTTGAGTAAGATATGTGTCTAGAGGGATCTCAGAACTTTGAAAATGGCAGAGATTGTGACCTATCTTCTGATTTGTTAAGAATGGTAGAACATGATGAAAACAAATCCTACCTTACATAGAGTCAATGAACATTGCGAGCCTAGAAAAGAGGTGAAGATTGTAGCCTAGATCACCAACATAGATAAGTCCAGACATCATTGAGTTATTTTCAAAATTCAAAGATGTTTTTGCACGATCATATCAAGACACGCTTGGGAAAATCTTAAAAGAGGTCCATAAGGGTGTTTAGAAAACATGCTAATGGTTATACAATATTCAAGCTAACCATAAAGGGGATGGTATCAGCTATGCAGTATTTAAGGAGACAAGATTCATGTGCCTACTCCAGTTCTTCACAAATTTTCCATATGTGGGGCATAGATGTGATGGGGCCAATCTCGTCAAAAGCTTTTAGCCAATATTGATTCACCGGCATAGTCATCGTTTATTTTACTCAGAGGGTGGAAATAGCTTCATATGCCAATGTTACAAGGTCGAAGTCATCAAATTCAAAAAAAAGGAATAAAGGAAAGAATCAGATGCCAGCAAAGAATTCCATAAAGGATCACGTTTAATAATGCATAACTGTACAAAGTCAAAGTTTACAGTTTGTCTGTAACATCCTGAAATTTTGGGCCTATGTGTTCAATGGGTGAATATGTTTAATGTGTTAATTTAAGTGTTAGGGGTCCAAATTGGGCTCAGGATGTGGTCGAGGCCTTGATTAAATATTCTGTTTAGATACTCTAGGGCTTAAAATAAAGTCTTGGTTGTTTAAATGACATACTGGGCTTATTGCCCAGTGGCAAAATGACGCCACTAAGAGGGAAGGGAGTTGGCATCAATGGCAAAGGAGGAGGCCCAAGTTTTGGCCCCATGTAGCCCATGTAATTGGGCCATTTTCGGCACTTAAAGGAGGAGTAGGTTGGACGGCAGTATGGCTTAAAAATAGGAATTGTTTAATGAGATAATAAGGTGGATAATGTGCTGATAAAAGAAGGAAGAGTTGGTGCTGTTTAGGTTTCTTCTGGAGATATGGGTAGATTAAGATAAATGAGAAAAGATAGGATTTATCTGCAAGGCTAGGTGGTGGCCAAAATTTTGACTCTGAAGGAGAGGAGAAATCAGTTTCTGATAGGGCAAGGAGGTGCCGAAATTTCTATAAATAGGGGGGATAGCTCATCAATTCCGGCATTTGGAACCCTATTCTTTTCCTCTCTTCCTGTGCCGAAATCCTCAGTCTCCCTCTGCAATTTCTTTTCTTTTGATTTCTTCAAAAGCCGAAAATCACCACCTCCCTCACATTTTCTTTCTTTTTCTTTGAAACTTCCTTTTACCCGAATCTTCTGATCCCCATTGTTATTCTTCTCCCATTCACTAAAAGCCAAAACTCCTCATTCAATTCTTCTAAAAGCTGAAAAACACATCTAGTTCATTTTTTCGGGATTTTCTTAAAAGCCGAAATTCCTAGATCTATACTCTTCTACGCTTCGATCTTCTTCTGGGTTTGTCGAATCTTTCTGCAAGGGGGTAGCCGAAATCATTTGTAGAGGTAAATGTCGATTTGTGTATTCTTTTTCGGCTTTTAGAGATCTTAGCCGAATGGCTATATGGTTAACTAATCGGGTGTTTTCCATCGTTTGCGGCATTTCGTGATTTGAAGGGGATTCAATCGCTTAGATTTCTAAGCCAGAGTTCAGTAGCCCTTGGATCGTATCACTTTCGGGATTTCAAGGTAAGGAGATCTGTTAATTTAAGCATACAATTTGGGTAAAACACTAACCCTTGGTCGAATATAGGAGAGGCCTTATCTTCGCATTCTTCCGGCTTTTGAGCAAGGTTTTAAACTAAGGGTTGTAGATCCAGATAGTAAGGATATTGACTAAGGGTGTAAAACTACGCGATATCAGGTGTGTAACGCTTCCACACCATTTAAATTGCTCGTTAAAAATATGTTTATTAATCTAAAATATTCTATAAAATGCCGAAATCCCGGCATAACGGATGAAACCCAAGGAGGGTAAAATTGAATCACCAGGTTAGTGATCTCTGTCATTCCTAAGTGAATGTTTCTGTTAAGATGACATATGTGATAAGTATGCTGATTTCTGTGATTGCATAGGGTTGGGTGATTTATGAAAGGGGAAGTGTTTTATTGTAGCGGCTTTTGCCGTGACCTGTTGTAGCGGCTTTTGCCGTGACCTGTTGTAGTGGCTTTTGCCATGACCAGTTGTAGTGGCTATGGCCATGATCTGATGATGAGCAGCATGACTGCCATCGATGGTGTGTAGCGGTGTGGGTTGATTGTAGAAATCCCCAATCTTGTGGATCGCGTGTAAGGGTGGTGTGTAGCGGATGGAAACCTAGGATTTGGGTTGGGCTTGCATAATTTTTGTTATATATTAATCTGTTATTCTATTCTGTGGGGCTAAGTCCCAAATCTAATGGTGCACGAGGGTTGCACACTGAGTCTCACGTCAGGTAGCACCTAGTGCATCGGATCGGGCTGGAGAGGAGCGCAAGGTGGCCATGCGAGAAAGTATTTGGATTCAGCAAAGGATCTTTTCATTATTTAGTTATTTTAATATTTTTTAGTGGATTTTAAGTTTCAATATAATAAGGCCATGGTCCACTAGACCCATATTTATTTTGGGTTTTATGTTGGGTTTTTATTACTAGACATTTAAATTTCATGCTAAAATTAAGCTAAGACATGTAACAACTTAGTTTTTTTCCTAATTCACCAAGGTATCATTTAAATTTATATTTTATACAGAATATTAAATTACTAAGTTTTCCGGTTAAAACATTTAAACTTGATACTCGTTTTCCAAAATGTGACATGTTTTATAAAAATTCCTTAGTGACATACTAGATTCAATTGTAGTGTTTAGGTCGGGTTTGGGGTGTTACAAATTAGTATCAGAGCCTGGTTCAAAACTCGACTTTGGGGTTTTGAGCTCAAAACATTTTCTAAAGATGGGTTTTGGAAACATGCATGTTTATAAATAACACAGGAGGATTTTCTCGGTATGGCACCTGCGTCTCCGGCCCAAGTTCTCCAGGTAAGTATTCTGAATTCACTGTGTGTTATATATGTATGTGGGCTTGATGGGCTTTAAGGGACGTAGATTATTTTACTTAGAACTTGATGGACTCTAGGCTTAGCTTGAACAACTTCTTAAATTTCATAAGACTCAATCTATCCAAACAAACCCGTGAATAAATCGCTGGGTTAGGGTGTGGCAACAGGCATGCGCATGTCTAGGATTGGATCCGGAAGAGCCTGGTACTTAAGCAGTCCTAGTGACTCACCTCCTCTTCGCTGGAATCCTACCTGGTGCGTAGTGACTGTTCACCCTAGCCACGATGATTTGTTGACGGGCCACGAAGGTTTTGAGCTAAAAACTCAGAAAGGGCAGCTCTAATTTCGATCAAGGATAGGGCTTGTGGTAGTCTTGCTATGCCTGAATTAACAATGAGGAAGTATGCTATGTTTCGGGGCATTGACAGAGTTCTACAGATCTTCTAAACACGTATTGAGCTCAAAATGGTCCTCAAGGAGTTTGTACAGAGATGCTCAGGTTGTGATATCTGGGGCACCTAGCTTCTATCTTGCCCATTTTAAATTTGCTAACTTTGCTTACTTTATTCTTTTTAAGATATACCAATCAATTTCCTTTTATTGCCTTGGTTATCTTTGATTAGCTTATTTGTTTCGAGCTATGCTCCTGATTAATTCCTTTTATGTCCATTGTTGTGATCTTTTTCAAGCATTTTATATTGAAATAATGATTATTGGACTAATAATACTTTCATAAAAGAAGTTTCGCATATTACTCTAGAAGCTTCTAAATAATAAGAGAATCTGAAACACGATTATTGTTTAGAACTCACCAAGCCTAAGGGTTGGAAATATTGAAAGACAATTAGCTCTTTGAATTTCTATTAGATAAGACATTTTGTCGGTGATACCATTTCGACAAATGACGAGCAATGTCAACCCAAGTGTAAAAGGGGATCATTCTCAGAAAAAGAAAAATGATACCCTGCATTCATACATCTGGTTATTACACCCAGGGAATGGTGAAACGGATCAAATTGATTGAGGATTATACAAATTCCATACCTCTGAGTGATAACAAGATGGATAGAAGCACTCAAACTTTATTCCCCTAAAGTCGTAGTGGGAGGTACAAACTTTATGTCCCAGAAGGTACAGTGGAAAAGACTTTGAAATTACAATGGGACAAGCTTGCTGAGTAGAATGATTGTTTCTTTGGGTTTTCTGTCCAAGATACCAGCTGAACGAGAAAGCATGGTAGCGCATTAGTGATAGAACCTTGATGAACTATGAGCAATGATAACCCATAGGGATCATTCTCACATTTCCAATTAGGAGCATTTAATTTATTCCGATCATTGTATCCTAATCGTTGTACAAAAAAAAAAGGGAGGAAATCATTCTCATGACATTCTGCGTTCATGCAAATGTCATCCCTAATATCATTTAGTTAGGAGCATTAGATTCATCCCGATCATGCATCCTAATCATCATTCTCATGACATTCTGCATTCATGCAAATGTCATCCATAATACATTCAAGTCTATAGGACATGTCCCCTAGAGGACGATCTAGCAACATTGGTGAATTCACCAGTCCTATTTCCCAGACCAGCAGGGGAATAGGTCAAAGATTGTAGATCTTGTCACCCTAAGCAGTAGTGGAATAGGATCGAACGGCGAATTTTATCTCTATGAAGTAGCGGAGTAGATTTAAGCCATCAGTCTTATCTCCCTCGAGATGGTAGTGTAGCAGGCTGAAGATAGAAGTCTTCCTAAAGATAATAAGGAAGCAAACTAAAAAGTTCAGATTTTGTTCCCTCGAGATGGTAGTGGAGCAAACTGAAGATTGAAGTCTTCCTGAAGATAGTAAGAAAGCAAATTGAAAAGTTCAGATTTTGTTCACTAGAGATTGTAGTGGAGCAGACTGAAGATTGAAGTTTTCCTGAAGATAGTAAAGAAGAAAATTGAAAAGTTCAGATTTTGTTCCCTCGAGATGGTAGTGGAGTAAACTGAATATTGAAGTCTTCCTGAGATAGTAAGGAAGCAAATTGGAAATTTCAGATTTTGTTCCATCGAGATGGTAGTGGAGCAGGCTGAAGATTGAAGTGTTCCTGAAGATAGTAAGGAAGCAAATTGAAAAGTTCAGATTTTGTACCCTCGAGATGGAGGTGGAGCAAATTGAAGATTGAAGTCTTCCTGATATAGTAAGGAAGCAAATTGAAAAGTTAAGATTTTGTTCCTTCAAGATGGTAGTGGAGCAGACTGAAGATTGAAGTCTTTCTGAGATAGTAAGGAAGCAAATTGAAAAGTTCAGATTTTGGTCCCTCAAGATGGAAGTGGAGCAGACTGAAGATTGAAGTCTTCCTGAAATAGTAAGGAAGCAAATTGGAAAGTTCAGATTTTGTTCCATTGAGATGGTAGTGGAGCAGGCTGAAGATTGAAGTCTTCCTGAATATAGTAAGGAAGCAAATTGAAAAAATTTAGATTTTGTTCCCTCGATATGGTAGTGGAACAAACAGAAGATTGAAGTCTTCCTGAGATAGTAAGGCAGCAAGCTGAAAAGTTCAGATTTTGTTCCCTCGAGATGGTAGTGGAGCAAACTAAAGATTGAAGTCTTCCTGAGATAGTAAGGAAGCAAATTGAAAAGTTCAGATTTTGTTCCCTCAAGATGGTAGTGGAAAAGACTGAAGATTGAAGTCTTCCTGAGATAATAAGGAAGCAAATTGAAAAGTTCAGATTTTGTTCCCTCAAGATGGTAGTAGAACAGACTAAAGATTGAAATCTTCCTGAGATCGTAAGGAAGCAAATTGGAAAGTTTAAATTTTGTTCCATCGAGATAGTAGTGGAGCAGGCTGAAGATTGAAGTCTTCCTGAAGATAGTAAGGAAGCAAATTAAAAAGTACAGATTTTGTTTCCTCAAGATGGTAGTAGAGCAGACTGAAGATTCAAGTCTTCCTGAGATAGTAAGGAAGCAAATTGAAAAGTTCAGATTTTGTTCCCTCAAGATGGTAGTGGAGCAGACTAAAGATTGAAGTCTTCCTGAGATAGTAAGGAAGCAAATTGAAAAGTTCAGATTTTGTTCCCTCAAGATGGTAGTGGAGCAGACAGAAGATTGAAGTCTTCCTGAAATAGTAAGGAAGCAAATTGGAAAGTTCAAATTTTGTTCCATCGAGATGGCAGTGGAGCAAGCTGAAGATTAAAGTCTTCCTAAGATAGTAAGGAAGCAAATTGAAAAGTTCAGATTCTGTTCCATCAAGATGGTAGTGGAGCAGACTGAAGATTGAAGTCTTCCTGAAGATAGTACGGAAGCATATTGAAAAGTTCAGATTTTGTTCCCACGAGATGATAGTGGAGCAAACTGAAGATTGAAGTCTTCCTAAGATAGTAAGGAAGCAAATTGAAAAATTCAGATTTTGTTCCCTCAAGATGGTAGTGGAGCAGACTGAAGATTTAAGTCTTCCAGAGATAGTAAGGAAGCAAATTGGAAAGTTCATATTTTGTTCCATCGAGATGGTAGTGGAGCAGGCTGAAGATTGAAGTCTTCCTAAGATAGTACGGAAGAAAATTGAAAAGCTCAGATTTTGTTCCCTCAAAATGGTAGTAGAGCAGACTGAAGATTGAAGTCTTCTTGAGATAGTAAGGAAGCAAATTGAAAAGTTCAGATTTTGTTCCCTCAAGATGGTAGTGGAGCAGACTGAAGATTGAAGTGTTACTGAAGATAGTAAGGAAGCAAATTGAAAAGTTTAGATTTTGTTCCTTTGATATGGTAGTGGAGCAAACTGAAGATTAAAGTCTTCCTGAAGATAGTAAGGAAGCAAATGGAAAAGGTCAGATTTTGTTCCCTCGAGATGGTAGTGGAGCAAACTGAAGTTTGAAGTCTTCCTGAGATGGTAAGGAAGCAAATTGAAAAGTTTAGATTTTGTTCCCTCAAGATGGTAGTGGAGTAGACTGAAGATTAAAGTCCTTCTGAAGATTGTAAGGAAGCAAATTGAAAAGTTTAGATTTTGTTCCCACGAGATGATAGTGGAGCAAACTGAAGATTGAAGTCTTCCTGAGATAGTAAGGAAGCAAATTGAAACGTTCAGATTTTGTTCCCTCAAGATGGTAGTGGAGCTGACTGAAGATTGAAGTCTTCCAGAGATAGTAAGGAAGCAAAATTTAAAGTTCAGATTTTGTTCCATCGAGATGGTAGTGGAGCAGGCTGAAGATTGAAGTCTTCCTAAGATAGTAAGGAAGAAAATTGAAAAGTTCAGATTTTGTTCCCTCAAAATTGTAGTGGAGCAGACTGAAGATTGAAGTCTTCCTGAGATAGTAAGGAAGCAAATTGAAAAGTTCAGATTTTTTTCCCTCAAGATGGTAGTGGAGCAGACTGAAGATTGAAGTGTTCCTGAAGATAGTAAGGAAGCAAATTTAAATGTTTAGATTTTGTTCCCTTGATATAGTAGTGGAGCAAACTGAAGATTGAAGTCTTCTTGAAGATAGTAAGGAAGCAAATGGAAAAGGTCAGATTTTGTTCCCTCGAGATGGTAGTGGAGCAAACTGAAGTTTGAAGTCTTCTTGAGATGGTAAGGAAGCAAATTGAAAAGTTTAGATTTTCTTCCCTCAAGATGGTAGTGGAGCAGACTGAAGATTAAAGTCTTCCTGAAGATAGTAAGGAAGCAAATTGAAAAGTTCAGATTTTGTTCCCTCGAGATGATAGTGGGGCAAACTAAAGATTGAAGTCTTCTTGAGATAGTAAGGAAGCAAATTGAAAAGTTCAGATTTTGTTCCCTCAAGATGGTAGTGGAGTAGACTGAAGATTGAAGTCTTCCTAATATAGTTAAGAAGCAAATTGGAAAGTTCAGATTTTGTTCCATCGAGATGGTAGTGGAGCAGGCAGAAGATTGAAGTCTTCCTAAGATAGTAAAGAAGCAAATTGAAAAGTTCAGATTTTGCTCCCTCAAGATGGTAGTGGAGCAAACTGAAAATTGAAGTCTTCCTGAGATATTAAGGAAGCAAATTGAAAAGTTCAGATTTTGTTCCCTCAAGATGGTAGTGGAGCAGACTGAATATTGAAGTTTTCCTAAGATAGTAAAGAAGCAAATTGAAAAGTTTAGATTTTGTTCCCTCAAGATGGTAGTGGAGCAAACTGAAGATTGAAGTCTTCTTGAGATAGTAAGGAAGAAAATTGGAAAGTTCAGATTTTGTTCGATCGAGATGGTAGTGGAGCAGGCTGAAGATTGAAGTCTTCCTAAGATAGTAAAGAAGTAGATTGAAAAGTTCAAATTTTGTCCTCTCGAGATAGTAGTAGGGTAGACTGAAGATTGTAGATTTGGCATTCCTGAGATTGCAGTGAATCAGATCGAAGATACTAATCTGGCATCCCTGAGTTTACAGTGGAGCAGATTAAAATAGCAGATTTGGCATTCTTGAAGTTGCCGAAAGTAGATCGAAGACATCAGTCTGGCATCCCTGAGTTTGCAGGGAACAGACTGAAGATAGCAGATTTGGCATTCTTGAAGTTGTAGGAAGCAGATCAAAGATGTTAGCCTTGGCTCTCTAAATTTGCAGTAGAGCAAGCTAAAAGACAACAGATCTAGCATGCTTAAGGTTGCAAGAAGCAAATCGAAAATATCTGATCTTGTCTCCCTGAGTTTGAAGTGGAGCAGATTAAAAGATAGCGGGTATTTCATTCCTGAAGTTGCAATAAAGCAGTCAGACTTATTGAAATCAAGATGAAGTTCCAATACCGTTGAAATTGCAGTGGAGTTGAAAGCCATTTGAAGAAGGCCAAGAAGTCAAGGCTCAGCCAAGACCGGGCAAAATTGGTCCTTTTATAGTCTTTGCTCTATCCTCGTTCCACGATAATGAGCAAAGAGGGGCAGCTGTAATCGGCCCATTTTGCCCTGGCCCGTGAAAACCAAAATGAAAAAGAAAATAAAAAATAAAAAATATAAACTAGAGTCCAGATTTTTAAACAGTCCATTTACAATAAACGGGCTCAAAAGCCCAAACCCGAAAACCACTTACACCCCAAACTAAACCCACACCTAAAACAAGCCTAATCAGACCCAAACCCATGCAGCCCAAAGGGCCCAAATCCTAGTTAGAATGAAGCCTAGGGTTTTGAAACCACAGGCGCCGCAGCCAAACATAGCCCCTCTCTTCACGCAAGCATAAGCCTGACCTTGGTCACGCCAAAATCCGCGCGAATCGCCTGTCACCATTGCGAGATCCTCGCCTTTGACCTGCACAAGAAAGGAAAAAACAGCAGCAAATATGGCATTTTTTTGTATTTCCTTTTTATTTTCTGAGTTATAAAAACCCTACAAAATCTATAAGATAGGGGGAACACAAAAAAAAAAAAGGCAAATATACACACAGAATACCAAATCAAGCAAAGGTTTTGTTTCATTTTTTATTTTTTTATTTTTAAACACTGTTATTTTTATTTTTATTTATTTTTTTAAACTATATATACAACATATATATAAACTTTTATCTTTACTACTATTATTATTTTTTATTATCACTATCGATTTTAATATCCTTACATTATTTTATTATTATTAATACTATTTTTATTTTTGCTATTATTTTTTATCACTATTTTCATTATTATTTTATTTTATAATTGTTAATATTGTTTTTATTATTTATTTATTAACATATTTCCATTTTATTATTATTTTTGTACTATTATTATTATTATTATTATTATTACTATTTTATACACATTATTTATCTATTTGTTAATTTGATATTAGCTTCATTTTTGTTATTATTTTCTTTCCTTTTATTTACTAATTTATTTATTTATTTACTATTATTTTTATTTAATATTTTTTATTATTATGTATGTTATTACCCACACTTTTATTCTGTTGAGCATGCTGCCATTATGATTTATTTTTTTCATTTTATTACAATTATATTATATTTTCTTTGATGCATCAAAAATTTGGTTTTGCAATAAGCAAACACCCTACGTTCTAGGGTTCGAAAGAAATCGTACCCTAACTTACTAGGTTGCGATTTTCTTCTTCGAGTCCAAAGAACTTATTACTTTCCTTTTAAAATTAAAATAAAAACTTATTCTCGAGAATTCAAAATTGTCGTGTCCCAACTCACTGGATATGACGTTTTGTCATCTCGAGATAAGGATTTTAGAAAATAAGGCAATGTTTCGTGTTTGGAAGTTCGAGAAATCGTTCCCTAACGTGCTGGGTTTCGGTTTTTCATGCGTCGAAATAACTAAATATCCTTCTAATTTTGTGTTTTAGAAAATTAAGGGACGATCTTAGTTTCGCGGGTTAAAATGTTGCACCCTAACGTACTGGATGTGATATTTTATCCTTTTTGAACAAAAGAATCTTAATATTCCGAAACGGGTTATATAAACATTCTTTAAAAGAAATTAAAATTTAAAATCTTCTCGACATAAGGACATTAGTTAATCAGTTAGGTACCAATTTTTGGGCGTTACAAGGGTGCTAACCCTTCCTCGTACGTAACTGACTCCTGAACCCGTTTTCTTGTATTTTGTGGACCAAAATCAACATTTTAAAATAAAACATTTTATAAGGTGATTCAATCACACCTAAGTAAAAAGGGATTGGTGGCGACTCCATTTTCGTTTTAAAGTCGATCCCCCTTTTTCATAAAACTTTAAAAATGGTTTGAACAATAATGTTATAAAATATAACAATTTGAATTTTAAATTCAAAAATAATTATACCAAATTTATATTGATTAATGAATAAACAATGAATCGACCAATTAATTTTATCATAATCCCAAACACAAACTTAAAAAATATATATATCATATTTTTAAATTATTTTTTATCCTTTTAAATATATTTAAGAAAGTTGTGTTATTAATTTCATTTATCAAATTTAAAAATTTTAAGTGATTAGAATAATTTAATTAAGAATAGTTTTAAAGCAAATGAACCAAGTTTTAAAATCAGCTCATTTTCCCCCTTTTAAACCTACTTTTGACGTGAATGAAAAAAAGAGAAAGAAACCCCTTCATCCCTTTTGTTTGTGTCGTGCATTAGAGAAGAAAACCCCATAATTTCATCCTTTAATTTTTTATATTTATTACTCCAATCTCTTGCTTTCTATTATCCTAACCCCTTTGAACTGAAAGAAAGACACTAAGAGCACCATTAAATTCCCTTATCATCCAACTAGTGGGTTATTCGGATTTTCAGCCAAACATTTGATTTTCTCCTATCGAAGGTAACGATCTTTTTTCCTATTAGTTTTTGATGTTATCTAGTCTTTTAAATAGAGTTTTTATCTATTGAATTGAATGTTTTGAATAAATATCGAAATTGGATTGTTAATGGTGGATTTCAAGATTTTGAATAAAAACAATGTTTCAAAGTGTTTTTCAACTAGTTTTGATGTGATTAGAAGGTTTTTAAACATTCCTTAAAGTTTCATTAAATAATTCCAATTTTTTATAATTTTCGTGGAAAATTGTCATAATATGTCGAAATTTCGCAACCATGAATCTGTGTAGTTTTGAGTAGTTTGAAGGTTGGGAATTGTTCTTAGGTCGATTGGGATCAGTTTCATGCAATAGGAACGAGTATGTATTAAGATTTTTGTGTTTCGACTAAGCTTGTTGAAATTTTAGTTTCATTAGAATTTAGCTTAAGCTTGTGTTTTTAGTTGATTTTGGTAAGTCCTTGGTTGTAACGGCCCGATTTTGGGGCTAGTCAAAATAGTGGCTTTGGAACCACTAATCTGAGGTCGGAAAAAATTATTTAAATATTATTTTATGTGTTATAGCATGATTATATGAGTGCATGAAAATTTTGGTGATTTTAGTGATTACTTGCTTAATTTCGAAAAAGGACTAAATCGCATAAATTGTGAAAGTTTTGTTTTACAAGATAAGGGTGTTAATTAGCTATGGAACATTAAATTAGAAGTCCTTATTGAATAACTAGACCCCAAAGAGATTAATGGCTGAACATAAAGACAAAGAAATTGTAAAGTCAAAAGTTTGGTGGCATTAGGTGACTTAATTGATAAAATAAGAGAAAGTTTTCATCTTTTTCATTCTCTCTTTCTTCTCCACCGATTTTTTCACTCAAGCAAAGGTCCATGGAAGCTTGAAAATTTCAGCAACCTTTAATCCTTGCAAGTAAGTCATCTTGATGGTCATTTTTGATTATTTTTGTGTTTTTGGAACCCTTGTATCTTAATCTAGCTAATGAGGGGACTATTTTGCACTATGGTTGAAAGTCTAAGGTTTTTCCATGAGTGCATTAGTGTTTTTTGTTGAATTTTTATGGAATAAAATGAATCTTGGTTGTTAAATAAACAACTTTTGTTAAGTGACTTTCATAAAAACACCTAAAAAGGACATTTTTGTAAAGGTTGTAAAATAGGTGATAAATGTGTGAAATAATTGGATTTGTGAGTAGCTATAAGCTTAAAATATATTCTGCTAGGCTTGGTTAATGAGGAAATTTGATGAAAATCATTTTATGAGCCTAGGGGTAAAATCGTAATTATGTGAAAGTTTAAGGGCAAAACAGTAATTTTGCCAAAGAATTTTGGAATGTCTTGAATTATGTAGTGATTAACTAAGTGAATTTTTCATTATAGATCAAGAAAAACAGAGTCCGGACCTAGACCGGGCGAAAACCAAGCTAGTATACTACTTCAATTTAGTCGCTCACTTTTTGTATACTGAGGTAAGCTGTACGTAAATAATACAACTTTATTGTTATTATGCATTAAACAATTGATATTGAATAAAATATTTGATTATTGTTATGAATATGCATGACAAAATTTGATGTGGTATACTCCCGGTTGAACCTTAGGAATAGATTGGATATCCAAGCCATAACATTTGGTTGATATATGTGCTAGTGTAAGACTATGTCTGGGACATGGCATCGGCCACATTATGAAAGCCACTGTAAGACCATGTATGGGACATGGCATTGGCGATGATATGTGTGCTTGTGCAAGACCATGTCTAGGACATGGCGTCAGCCACAATACGAGACTTAGTGTAAGACCATGTCTGGGACATGGCATCGGCATTGAGACGAGAGCTAGTGTAAGACCATGTCTGGGACATGGCATTGGCATCGTACCCTCTTGTGTAAGGCTTGTCGAGTATCCTTTGGTATTCGAACTGGTTCAACAGGAAATTTAGAGCTTGTGTCAAAAGTGAGAAAAGTTACGACTATGTTGTAAGTGATACAAGTACCTACATGAAAACTCATGAAAGATGAGCTCGAATTATGGTGTATGATTAGTAAGGGTGAAAATGAGTAAGTTATACTTTTAATCATTTGAAAATTTTGTGCAAGTTTATAAGATAATATGAGTATGATAATGCATGGTAATTGTTGTTAATTATTTACATGCGACTTACTAAGCTTTATGCTTAGTCCCTCTCTTTTCCATTTTCTTATAGCGCTGCCAAGTTAGTTCGAGAATGAACAGAAGTCGGAGGCTCGATCACACTATCAATCTGAACATTTGGTATAGTTAGATTTATCATTTTGAGTATGGCATGTATAGGGACTTGGTCTTTTGTCAAGTGTCATATTGTTATGGCCAAAAGTGTTGGCTTATTTTGAAGATTGATCCATTTTGTATAAGGCCATGGATGATGGCTAATATTTGTCATTGTTTTATGCAAATGAAGATGTTTTTCATGAGTGAGCAAATGACATGATTGAATTGATAAAGTATGTGATGAGTTTTTCATGTGAATGGAGTGTAGTGGCCTTGATGTATGCATGTCTTGGTTGTGGCTGTTTTGGTTGGATGTTTATGTGTGGATGGGTGGTACTTAATGTGGCTTATTTTGGTGCAAGTAAGGGTGGCAAAAAGGGCTTGGTAAATAGCCTTGTTATTGTCCACACGGGTAGACACACGAGTGTGTGTCTAGGCCATGTGTGACACACGGTCTGACACATGGGCGTGTAGTACGGTCGTGTGTCCCCCTACACCCTAAGTTGGCAAAACAGAATGCCCAGTAATAACCAGGTGAGCTGAGGCACGGTCGTGTGTCTCAACTGTGTGGAAGACACAGCCATAGGACATGGGCATGTGCCCAGGCCATGTGAAGTCTACACTTGAATTTAGGAATTTAATTCGCCACAAGGCCTAAGGACACAGGCGTGTGCCTTGGCCATGTGACCTTATTGGGTTGATGACGTCAGAAATAGAATGTCAAGGTTTTTACACACGGGCGGAGACACGGTGGAGACACGGGCATGTCATGGCCGTGTGAGGGACACAGGCCATGGACACGGACGTGTGCCCGGCCGTGTGAAAACCCCTGTAGGTTCGAAGTGAGAAATAAATCCACACGGGCACAGGCACGAGTGTGTCCCTATATGTTTAGGCCATGTAAGTTACACGTTCCTTCAACATGGCCATGTTATCAGGTCACACGGGTGGGTCACCCTTCCACACGGGCATGTGCCCTTGTTTTTAGTGACATTTTCCAAAGTTTTCTAAAGAACTCGGTTTGGTCCCAAACTGTTTCTAAAGTGTGTTTTGGGCCTTGTAGACTCATATTAGGGATTTTAAGACAAAGTTTGAAAGGTTTTAAATTTGAATGAAATCTTATAACCTAGAATTGTTTGTATGTATGTGTTTTAGTAAGATAATGCCTCGTACCCTGTACCGGTATTGGTTACGGGTAAGGGGTGTTACATTGGTTGAATGATAATTGTGTGTATTGTGTGAATTATTATGGTTAAGCTTCAGAATCATTAATACATTCTATGAGTAAAATGAAATGTAACAGCTCGTTTTTCAGTGGTGTTGAAAATAGTGGTTTCAGGACCACAAATTTGACATGCCGGTTCATAAATATTTATTAGTTTAAAATTTTACAAGGTCATTAGTATCATATTAAATTCTGGTTAAGAAATTTTATCGTTTAGATAGTTAATTAAGTAAAAAAAAAACTGAATCATAAAAGCTATAAAAGTAGAGTTTACTAATTTAAGTGGGCTAAATGAATAAATTACCAATAAAGATTTAATGGGTGGGTCAACATGGTTATTTATTTAAATGGATAAGTTTAACTAAAGTTAATTGTGATTATTTAATGTTTAATTAAGTTTTGAAATATTTACAAAATAACCTAGATATATATTAAATGAAACAAAAGAAAAAGAATAATTTAGCTTATTTCTTCGTTTTCTCCACGGCACAAGGAGATAAAAAAATTTAAGGTTTCATGCTTTTACTTTAAAGCTTCAATTGGTAAGTGTTTTGATGCTCGTTTTTAGTACTTTTTATGTTTTTGAGCTCGTATTAGCTTAATTTAGCTAGCCCTAGGATTAATTTGCAAAACTATTTATTGATGAACGAATGATCTATGTTATGTGAACATTCTGATATGTACGGTAACTCTCTATAACCCTATTCTGGCGACGGAAATGGGATATGGGTGTTACATTTAAAGGTATCAGGGCTATAGTTTAGTCGATTCTCGGACTGAACGTACTATGTTAAAACTTAGAAATTACATGCCATATAAACCTATAATAGTGTGAATTTTGACTGATCCGATCTAACCCTTGTTTTTTTTGTAGATTATTAAAGATGTCTGATAACAAGCGAGGTGAGACTAATAAAGTGAATAGTAACATCTCGACTACTGATTTGGATGCGAATTAGAGTATGTTAATTTCATAGATGGCTAAAAATGAAGTAAAAAAAAATATGTTCTTTGGCTTAATTGGACAGTGGTTTTCTGAATTCATGAGAAATAATTCGATGGTTCAGCAATTTTTACCCCCTGTTGCACATCATGCTGTACCTCCTACGGTACGTCCTGGTGTACCTCCAGTGGCACCTCCACATCCGATAACACGTCCTGTTGTACTTCTACCCCCTCCGACAGCTGAACTGAGTCGGCGTATTCCTTTGGATAAAGTAAGAAAGTATGGGGCAGAAGAGTTTAGAGGCAGAACAGAAGACGATCCGTCTAAAGCTAAATACTAGCTAGAAAACACTCAAAGACTTTTTGATGAAATGGCTTGTCCACCTAAAGATTATCTAATATGTGCGATATCATTGTTGAAAGATGAGGCTTATAGTTAGTGGTCTACGTTGACGACAGTCGTACCCAGAAACAACATTAATTGGGAATTCTTCCAAATAGAGTTTAGAAAGAAGTACATTAATAAGAGGTATCTGAACCATAAAAAAGAAAGAATTTTTGGAACTGAGACAAGGAAACAAGTTAGTGGTTGAGTATGAAAGAGAGTTTGTATATCTCAACAAGTATACTTAAGATTTTACCAACAAAGGATAAGATGTGCAGCCGTTTTGAAGATGGGTTGAATGATGAGATTAAAATGATGATTGGTGGCACAGAGATACGGCAGTTCATAGTTCTGACTGATCGATCATAGAATATGGAAGAAATTTACAACCAGAAGAGACAGAGAGAAAAGAGAGCCTGGGAACTTAGCAAAAGAAATCCTTCTAGAGAATTTTCTACACCTCCACTGATGAAAATAAAATAAGAAGATAACTATGTTACTACATCATCTGGGTATCCAAATAAAAGCATATCAAGATAGACTGAGTCAAAATTTCAAAATCAGCCTACTGATAGTGTGGCCAGTGTCCAAAATGCTCCAAAATAGACATGTGAACACTATGGCAAATTTCATCCAGGCAAGTGTAGACTTAAGGCTGGCACATGTTTCAGATGCGGGGCAACTGATCATTTTGTGCAAAACTGTCCAAAAGCACCGGAAGAAAAAGATGACCGAAGTGTAAAAGCCCCAACCAGACCGTAAAAAGGTAGACACCCTGGCCAGAGTAGTAACACAAGAAGAAAAAGAAGTGACACTAGGATGGGACTGCTAGATCTGAAGTTTGAGCACTTGCACGGACATATGCTATCCGAGCCAAAGACAAGGCTACCGCCCCTGATGTTGTTACTGGTATATTTTATCTTTTTGATGTTAATGTATATGCTTTAATCGATCTTGGTTCAACTCATTCCTACACTTGCACTACATTGAAAACTGATAAAAATTTACCTGCTGAGTCAACTGAGTTTGATGTTCAAGTTACTAACCCACTGGGTCACAGTGTGATAGTAAATCTAGTATGTCGTAAGAGTCCACTAAAAGTATAAGGCAGTGAGTTTTTCACCGACCTAATGCTGTTACCTTTCTATGAGTATGATGTAATACTGGGCATGGACTGGTTATCATTACATGATGCTGTGGTTAACTGTAGATAGAAATGGATTGATTAAGATACCTATCAGATAAAACGATTACAGTTGTGTCTGGCAGATCAAGTAGTGCAACCAGAGTGATTTTAGCCTTGTTTGCGCACAAGATGATTCGTAAGGGCTGCAAGGCATTTTTGGCTTACATACTAGATACTTCAGATTCCAAATCAAGGTTGGAACAGCTGCCTGTTGTTAATAAATTCAAAAATCTATTTCCTGAAAATTATCAGGTTTGCCACCAGAAAGGGAAGTGGAATTTGCCATCGATCTGATACTCGGGACTGCACCAATATCGATTCCACCATATAGAATGGCTTCTACTGAGCTGAAAGAACTTAAGCATAATTATAAGAATAACTAGATAGAGGTTTCATCCAACCGAGTGTATCTCTTTAGGGTGCACCAGTACTGTTTGTGAAAAAGAAGGAAGGTTCGTTGAGATTGTGTATAGACTACAGACAGCTGAATAATGTAACAATAAAGAATAAATATATATTGCCTCATATTGATAAATCGTTCGATTAGTTGAAAGATGCAACTACATTTTCAAAGATAAATATCAGATTTGTATATTATCAGATGCGGGTAAAGGATTGTGATGTGCCAAAGACTGCCTTCCGGACTTGATATGGACACTATGAATTATTGGTAATGCCTTTTGGGTTGACTAACACCTTAGTAGCTTTTATGGATCTGATGAATAGGGTTTTTCAACCTTAGTTGGATAGATTTGTGGTTGTGTTTATTGATGATATACTGATCTACTCCAAAACAGAGATAGAACATGCTCAACATTTGAGAATAGTACTACAGATTTTGAGTGAAAAGTAGTTGTATGAAAAATTTAGTAAATGTGAGTTCTGGTTGCGGGAAATTAGATTCCTTGGACATGTGGTTTACGCAAAAGGTATACGTGTTAAGATCTCTGCCATAATTAATTAGAAATCTCCAAAATATATTTCTGAGGTACATAGTTTTCTGGGACCAGTAGGTTACCGACGTTTTGTCAAGAAATTTTCTATAATAGTTTCGCCGATGACCAAATTACTACAGAAGAATGTTCAATTTGTTTGGTCAGATGAGTGCCAACAGAATTTTGATCAGTTAAAAAGAATGTTGATGGAAGCCCCAGTTTTGACACAACCTGAGTCTAGAAAAGAATTTGTTGTTTACAGTCATGCTTCACTGAGTGGATTGGGGTGTGTACTAATGCAATCCGGAAAGGTAATAGCTTATGCTTCTTGTTAGTTGAAACCCCATAAGAGGAATTAGCCAAAGCATGATTTAGAGTTAGCTGCCATTGTTTTTCCTCTGAAGATTTGGTGCCATTATCTCTACACTGAAAAGTGTCACTATTCACCGATCATAAGAGTCCGAAGCACTTAATGACACAGAAAGAACTGAATCTGATATAGCAGCAGTGGTTAGAGCTATTGAAAGATTATGACCTTGTGATTGATTACCATCCTGGAAAGGCTAATCTAGTTACGGATGCTTTGAGTCTAAAATCATTATTTGCTCTAAGGGCAATGAATACACATTTTATCTCTAGGAGGCGATGGTTCTATTATAGCTGAGCTCAGAGCTAGGCCATTATTTCTTCAGTGGATCCAGGAGTTGGAAAAGGATGACCCAGAGTTATTAGCCAAACGAGAGCTGATCCGAGTGATTCAACTACAGGATTCACTGTAAATGAAAATAGTACGATGTATTTTTGTAACCAGTTGTGTGTTCTAGATAATCTCGGGTTAAAGTGGGATATTTTATCAGAAGCCCATAGCAGCACATACTCGATTCATCCAGGCAGTGCGAAGATGTTTAATGACTTGAAGAAATGTATTAGAGGTCAGGTATAAAACGTGAGATTTTTGAATTTGTGACTAAATGTCTGGTTTGCCAACAAGTAAAAGTCGAACATCAAGTACCATCAAGATTATTACAGCCTATCACTATTGCTGAATGGAAATGGGAGCGAGTTATGATGGATTTTGTATTGGGGTTGCTGGTAACACCGAGGAAAAAGGGCTCAATCTAGGTTATAGTTGATAGATTAACGAAATCAGCCAATTGCATTTCAATATGTACTGATTTTTCACTTGAGAAGTTAGCGGAGTTGTATGTATCTGAGATTGTCAGACTACATGGAGTGTCGTTATATATTATTTTTAACAGAGATTCGAGATTCACCTCGAGATTTTGGGGTAAGCTTTACAAAGATCTGGGTACTAAACTTAATTTTAGCACCGCATATCATTCGCAGATAGATGGGCATTCTGAACAAGTGATACAGATTCTGGAAAACATGTTACTATATTGTATACTTGAATTCGAGGGCAGTTGGGAAAGATATTTACCGTTGGTGGAATTTTCATACAATAACAGCTATCAGTCCAGCATTAAAATGGCACAGTTCAAGGCTCTGTACGGAAGGAAATGTAGAATGCCGCTCTATTGGTATAAATTGAGTGAATCTAAGTCTGTTGGTATTGATTTGATACGAGAGATAGAAGATAAAGTTTGAATAATTTGAGACTGTTTGAAAGCAGTGTCTAATCGTCATAAATCATATATCGATCTAAAAAGAAAGGATATAGAGTTTGTTATTGGTGATTGAGTGTTTCTGAAAGTTTCACCATGGAAAAAGGTACTTCGATTTGGCCGAAAGGGAAAATTGAGTCCAAGATTTATTAGGCCATATGAGATTACAGAGAGGATTGGTCCTGTAACAGCCCGATTTAGGGGCTAGTCAGAATAGTGGTTTCTGGACCGCTAAACCGAGGCTGAGGAAAATCACTTTGATGTTATTTTATGTGTTATTGATAAACAATAATTTATACATATTTTAACCCCATGCTTGGCTTATTTTTGAATTTTCATTAGATTTGATGAATTCGATGCTCCTAATCCTTTAATTTCATGTTTTACACTCAGGAGAGCTTAGGGAGTCGAAAAGAATGAGAAACGGGCCAAAAAGGGACAAAATGGGCCTACCTCAGAAATCAACACGGCTTGGACCAATGTACACGGGTAGACCACACGGCCTTGTGTGACGAGCAGAATTGAGCACAACCCAAGCCATCACGCACGGGCGTATCACACGAGCGTGTCCCTGCCGAACCCAGGTTTAATCCTATTTGAAAAAGGCTACTTGTGGGCCAAGAAAGGCGTTCCAAAGCCTATATAAACACCCTAGGGGGCAACCTAAAAGATGACGTCGAGTAGACACTGAGTAGAAGGCAAAAAATACTCGAAGACAGCCATCGAGAGCAGCTTAGGAGAAGGATCTCCATCAAGACTGAAGATCTCCCATCAAGTTCTTTAGAAGTTTTTGGGTTTTCTTATGTTTTGTTGTTTTCCTATTTTTAAGATGTTTCCCTCTGTCAATATGAACTAAATCCCTCAAATACCTATGGGGATGAAACCTAAGACAGATCTTATTATTATTTGATTTATAAGATAAATACTTGTTCTTATTCTTAATTGTGAGTTCTTATTCTTGTTTTGATAATTTAGGTTATTTATTCAAGTCGAATGTGCTTATTCAGTGGAGCAGAAGTCTCTATTTAAGAGTAGATCAACACAATTAAGCGGAGTTGATTGCAACCCTAGAAATAGGGCGACATAAATCTGCCAGATTAGAGTCAAATCTAATAAGGGGATCCATAGATCGAGTTAATACGACACTAGGGGTTTTAATTAGAAATAAATTTCAATTAATCAACCTAGAGTCAGTTGTTTTTAGTCTTGAAAGGGATATTAACATAAATCAGGGATTTCTACGAATTAAGACAAGTGAATAAATCGTATGAATCAAAAGTAATAAGTGAAGTCTAAGTGGATTCTTCCTTAGGTATTGCCTATCTCATATAAGTTTCTAAAAGTATTTTTCTTAATTCTTTCTTTGTCGTGTTTTTAATTAAGTTTTAGTTTAAAAGAAAACTACTACAATTCTTAGGCTAAATAATAGAAGGATAGTAATTACTAGTACTCTTGGTCCTTGTGGATACGATATTACCTGTCTTACCATAACTATACTATTGAACGATAGGTGCGCTTGCCTTTATTGTAATCATAGTTAGTTTTAGACACATCAAGTTTTTGGCGCCGTTGCCGGGGACTAAGATATTAGGAACACTAAATTTTTATTACTTTAGCCATTCTTATTTTTTATTTGCAATTTATTTTTATTTTTAGTTTACTAAACTTTTTCTTTTCTTTGCTTCTGGCAGGAACTTTTAGTTTATGACTAGAAGGAATCTGTCAGGACCAGTACTTTTTGACAGTGAGATTGAAAGTACAGCTTGCAGAAACAGAAGCGAAATAAGGTGAAGTCTACAATACATAGAAGAAGAGCAAGAGGGCGAAGCCACTATTACCGAAGAGATGGCTGATAATAATCCACTACCTCCTGTGGTTGTCGCAAATCCGGTGAATCAAAATCCTGCTCCTCGTACTATGTATGATTATGCTAAACCTAATTTAACAGGAACTGAATTGAGTATTGTTAGACCTACTATTGCTACAAATAATTTTGAACTAAAACCTAACACTATTCAGATGATTCAGCAATTTGTTCAGTTTGATGGTTTGCAAGATGAGGATCCAAACAATCACTTGGCAAATTTTCAGGAATTTTGCGACACATTCAAGATTAATGGCGTTTCTGATGATGTCATTCACCTTTGGTTGTTTCCTTTTTTGTTGAGAAACAAAGCTAAGCAGTGGTTAAACTCGTTACCATGAGGATCAATTACTACATGGGATCAAATGACCAAAAAATTTTTACTTAAATATTTTTCGCCAACTAAAATGGCTAAGTTGAGGAATGATATCTCTTCTTTTGTGTAGATGGATTTAGAGACACATTATGATGCATGGGAGAGATACAAGGATCTACTGAGAAGAAGCCCACACCATGGATTACCTTTATGGTTACAGGTTCAAACCTTTTACAATGGTGTGAACCCCTCAACTAGGTTCAAACCTTTTACAATAGTGTGAACCCCTCAACTAGGCAGTTCATTGATTCAACTGCCGGTGGAACCCTAAATAACAAGACCCCTAAAGTGGCTTATGAGTTTATAGAGGAGATGTCACTGAATAACTATCTGTGGCAAGTTACAAGGACAAAGCTAACAAACACCGCTAGTGTTTTCAACCTCGACGAAGTGACCATGCTATCAAACCAGGTAGAGAAGTTAAGTAAAAAGATTGATGGTTTGTGTGGTTCTTCGCAGGTACATTCAGTGATGCAGTGTGAAACAAATGGAGGAGGGACGAACAACACAGAATATTCGTCCTACAACCCTGGCATAGAAAGCAAACAGATGAACTATATGGGTAATAATTCTAGACCTCAAAATAATCCATATAGTAACACTTACAATCCAGGTTGGAGGAACCATCCCAATTTCTCATGGGGTGGTCAAGAAAATCAGAGACAACATCCCCCTCCAGGCTTTCAATAGCAACCCTATCCACAAGAGAAGAAGCCAAACCTTGAGGAGATGCTAACAAAATTCATAGCAGTGTTTGAAACTCATTTCCAAAACACCGAAACAGCACTTAAAAATCAACAGGCATCAATTCAAGGGCTCGAGAACCAATTAAGGCAACTTGCTAAGCTGATCTCTGAACGACCACAAGGTAGCTTGCCAAGCAACACAGAAACTAACCCCAAGGAGCAACTTTTTGCCATTACTGCTCACGATAGTAAAGAGTTAGACGAACCCAAACCAAGGCAAGAGAACGTTGTAGATAAAGGTAAGGTTGAGGTAAGCCATGATAAACAAAAATTGGTAAGTACAGAGTACCAACCTCGTGTGCCATATCCCAATGCGACGAAGAAAGACCGTACAGATGAACAATTCGGTAAATTTCTTAAAATTTTTAAAAAATTACATATTAACTTATCATTTATTAAAGCTCTTTCGCAGATGCCCAGTTCAAAAAAAATTTAAAAGAGCTTTTGACAAACAAACAGAAGTTAGATGATGCGTCACATGTGGAGCTAAATGCAGTGTGCTCAGCAATTTTACAAAATAAACTACCTCAAAAGTTAAAAGATCCAGGGAGTTTTACAATTCCTTACTTAATTGGTAGTTTATCTATTAATAATGCTTTAGCTGATTTAGGGGCAAGTATCAATGTTATGCCTTATAAAATGTTTAAACAGCTAGGTCTTGGGAAACCCAAACAAACTAAGATGAGCATTCAATTGGCTGATAAAACCGTTAGAGTTCCTAGGGGTATAATTGAGGACGTACTAGTGTAAATTGACAAATTCGTATTCCTAGTAGACTTTGTTGTTTTAGACATGGATGAGGATAGTAACGTTCCTTTAATTTTAGGAAGACCCTTTTTAGCAACTCCTAAAACTAGAATTGATGTTGGTACAGGTGAACTCACACTTCGTATAGGTGATGAAACGATCACTCTTCAGGCTCGTGACTCAGCTAGGACATCGAGTAATAAAGGTGAAAACATAAATTCTATTAATAACCATTTGGTTCAACCCTCTTTTTAGGAAACACCTCAAAAATACACAACTGAGCCACATCCTAGATCTCGTGCCAACAATGAAATAACTCATGAGGAGCGAAGGCTTCAGATTGATGAACTAGATGAATGCCGAACACACGTCAAGGAGAAACCGAGCAAATGCGATGAAGCAAAGCAACTCTGTGACGAGCCTAAAAACAAAACAACCCAAATTAAGGTTGGGGACCGAGTTCAATGGATAATGCAGACCCTTGTAATACCACCTCTGAAACTAATGGAACAACTCCTTTCATGGAACCCAATGTCTTTCCATACAGAATAGTTGAGGTAACTAATCCTAAATTCAGCACTTTTAAGGTAAACGCCACTCGACTCAAACTATATAGTGATCATAGAACTGATAGCAAGAGAGAGGAGTGTCAACTCCCCGATCCACCATAAAGTATGCAAATGAGAGGTAAGTCTAGCTTAAGACTTTAAACGAGCGCTTTTCGGGAGGCAACCCGACCACTAACACCATTAATTTCCATATTTTCAATTCTTAGCAGCTAACCAAAAACTAACCAAACTAATAAAGCATAGGTTTCTCTATCCACACGGCCTTGCACACGGGCATGGCGATGGCCGTGTGGTCACCACAAGTAGGCACACTGGCATGGCAGAGACCGTACGAGAACAGGACAATTAAATTTCCCCAAAACACGAGTTGCAATAATGTTCCACAGTCATGCGATGCGGTCGTGGTCAATACTAAGTAAAAGACATGGACAAGTGACACGCCCATGACCAGAAACCGTGGCTGAGACTAAGAAAGACACACGGGCGTGAGACACGCCTGTGCCTTTAAGCCATGGTCAACACTGATCAAGCAACACGGGCGTGGAAACCCCTACACAGGTGTGGGAGAAATGAACGAAGCATCACACGGCCGTGCGACATGGTCGCGTGACCTAACACGCCCATGGCACACAGGCATGGGCCACGACCATGTGCCCTAATTTCTATTTAAACCCCCTTCTGTTTACTTCCTCCCTCAAATGCCTCCTCCCCCAAACCCTAACCAACACTTTCATCCCTCTTCTTTTCCCTTTCCCCCTTTCCCTTATTCCAACTTTACACCACCACCACACCAACCACCATCCTTGCCATCATACACAATTGCTAATACTAGAGCCAAAACCAAGCCCACCATCCCTATGTCGAAAAAGCGAAAGGATCCTGGCATGATCTCCCCGTGCGAGACCACTCTACATAAGTTCATGCCGACCGCTTCGTTGACTCGACAAGACAAGGACCTTTGAATCCATTTATTTTTTGTTTTATTTTTATTTTTATTTTTATTTTTATTTTTATTTTTCTTTTATTTTCATTTTTAAATTCTTTTCCTTTATCTTTCTTGTCTTTAATTTATGCTATTATATTTTGATTTCTTTAATTTAGGTTCAAGGGGCTATTAAGGAATGACCACACCACCACCGGAGTATTCACCTCCTCTGCCCAACTTTCGCCCGTTTCTTTTCCTTGACTCCATCCAAAATTCAGGAAGTTTCACTTCTCTCCATATCTTATGATTTTATTACTATATTATCATTATCTATATTTGTACACTGAGGACAATTTACATCTTAAGTATGGGGAGGTTAATTATAGTATTATCAAGAAAATCCCTGAATTATATATTGTTCTTAAGTAATGTTCTCATATTACTATTAGAATGAATTTCTATTAACTTATGATTTTTATTGATATGTTTTGGATTAAGTCATAGGTAATTGTGTATTGATGGTCTAAACTTTAAGACATTAGAGAATCAAGCATTATAAGTCTATTTTTAGAATTAAAAATTTATTAGGTTGTTTCCCTATATTTAAATATTACTTCGAAGTTTGAAATTTACAAGGTTGACATCAAAAACCATAATTTTTGTGAGATTTTGAGCCTTTTAGAGCATATATTTTTCTTACTCACTTTTTTGATTATGAGTGTGTCAACATTGATTTGTTATTCTAGAACTTTCTTCGATTATACATGTCGAGACCACACCTTTGATTTGATATACTAAGATGATAAAGGCACCTAGGATTTAACCCACTTACTCCATAAAAAGCCTACCCTCATAATTAACCCCTAGTGAACCCTTTTTAGCCTAATAAACCGTTTCTTGACTCACCCATTAATATTAACCCAAAACCAAATTTTTACTTCCCCTAATTTTTTTGACGTCCCTTTTGTCAAGATTTGATTTACTTGTTCTTATTCTTAAAAAAGATTTGAAACTATATTCATTATTAGTTCTATGTTTTATGAACTTAAACGGTTAATTTCACATCTTTAGAAGAATCTCGTGTTATTAATGTAATTATTCATTATTAGTTCATTGTTTCTAGTTAGGTAAATTGTCAATTCAATCTCGATCCTAACCCTCTAAGTCAGCCTTTATCCACACCTTTAACCTAAGCCCCATTACAACCCTTTTAAGACCTTTTGATTTGTGTATCATCTCATTTTATAGTGCTGGAGATTTGATTTTCATGTAAGCCTATGGGATTAACTTTTCATGTTTGACTTTTGAGTGCTTAATTTGAACCTTAAACACCTTGAGTGGTTTGAGTGAATCTTTAGTGAGGATGTCAATTCTTGTCGATTTTGAATAAAATGAAATTATTTAGATAAGGGGAAACACCTACGTTTTCGTACTATAAAAATTTATGACTTAGATTGTTTAAATCTTTAAGACTCTTCTTGTTAAATTATCAATGTATGAATTATCTATGAATTATGATGAGACATTATTTATGACAATTATGAATTGAGGAAGTTAATTTTAATTGTGAGTTGAGGATTTTGCTTGAGGACAAGCAAATACTTAAGTGTGGGGATATTTGATAAACCATAATTTATAAATATTTTAACCCCATGCTTGGCTTATTTTTGGATGAATTCTGATTAGATTTGATGAATTCGATGCTCCTAATCCTTTAATTTCATGTTTTACACTCAGGAGGACTTAGGGAGCCGAAAAGAACAAGAAACAGGCCAAAAAGGGACAAAATGGGCCTACCTTAGAAATCAACACAGCCTGGACCAACGTACACGGGTAGACCACACGGCCGTGTGTGACGAGCAGAATTGAGCACGGCCCAAGTCATCACGCACGGGCGTGTCACACGAGCGTGTCCCTGCCGAACCCATGTTTAATCCTATTCAGAAAAGACTACTTGTGGGCCAAGAAAGGCATTCCAAAGCCTATATAAACACCCTAGGGGGAAACCTAAAAGATGACGTCGAGTAGACACTGAGTAGAAGGAAGAAAATACTCGAAGGCAGCCATCGGGAGCAGCTTAGGAGAAGGATCTCTATCAAGACTGAAGATCTCCAATCAAGTTCTTTAGAAGTTTTTGGGCTTTCTTATGTTTTGTTGTTTTCCTAGTTTTAAGATGTTTCCCTCTATCACTATAAAGTAAATCCCTCAAATACCTGAGGGGATGAAACCTAAGACAGATCTTATTATTATTTGATTTTTAAGATAAATACTTATTTTTATTCTTAATTGTGAGTTCTTATTCTTGTTTTGATATTTCAGGTTATTGATTCAAGTCGAATGTGCTTATTCAGTGGAGCAAAAGTTCCTGTTTAATAGTAGATCAACACAATTAAGCTGAGTTGATTGCAACCCTAGAAATAGGGCGACATAAATCTGCCATATTAGAGTCAAATCTAATAAGGGGATACATAGATCGAGTTAATGCGACACTAGGGGTTTTAATTAGAAATAAATTTCAATTAATCAACCTAGAATCAGTTGTTTTTAGTCTTGAAAGAGATATTAACATAAATCAGGGATTTCTACGGATTAAGACAAGTGAATAAATCGTATGAATCAAAAGTAATAAGTGAAGTCTAGGTGGATTCTTCCTTAGGTATTGCCTATCTCATATAAGTTGTCTAAAAGTATTTTTCTTAATTCTTTCTTTGTTATGTTTTTAATTAAGTTTTAGTTTAAAATAAAATCACTACAATTCTCAGGCTAAATGATAGAAGGATAGTAATTACTAGTACTCTTGGTCCTTGTGGATACGATATTACCAGTCTTACCATAACTATACTGTTGAACGATAGGTGCGCTTGCCTTTATTGTGATCATAGTTAGTTTTAGACACATCAGTTATGGTATTAACATATGGCTATGTGAAAATTTTGGTGCTTTAATTTTGATGATTGCATGCTTAATTGTGAAAAAGGACTAAATCGCATAAAGTGCGAAAGTTCTATTTTTCAAGGTAGAGGTGTCAAATAGCCATAGAATGTTAAATTGGAGGTCCTTAAAGTGCAATTAGGCCATTAGGAGGGCATGGCCGGCCATAGGAATGAAGGAGACAGTAGCATTAAATGTTGGTCAAATTTGGTAGAGATTGGGTGATAAAAAAATGACTAAAATAAGACAAAAAGATGAGATATCATCTTTTACTATTCCTTCTTCTTCTACCCCCCAAATTTGAAGGGAGATAGGGGTTTTTGAAGTTCAAAATTTCAGCTACATTTCATCCTTGCTAGTAAGTAAATTTGATGATTATTTTTTATGATTTTTGTACTTTTGGAGTCCCCAAAGCTTAAGCTAACTAATGAGGGGGCTAATTTGTGATATGGTTGAAAGTCTAGGGACTTTCCATGAGAATGGTTATGTTCTTAGCTGAGTTTTTATGGAAGAAAATGAATGTTAAGGAGATGGGAAACAACTTTGGTGAAAGGTGTAGTCATGAAAACACCTAAATGGGACCAAGTTGTAAAAGTTGTGATTTTGTAATAAATGCATGAAATAGATGAAATTATGAGTAGTTGTCGAAGAAATAAATGTTCATCTAGGCTTTTTTATTGAGAAAGTGAGTTGAAAAATGAATTATGAGCCTAGAGGCAAAATCGTAATTTTTGCTATAGTACAAGGGCAAAATAGTCATTTTTGCCTAAGTGTAGATTTTTATGCATTATGATCATAGAATGATCTAAATGAATGAATTTCATTATTATAGATCAAGAAGAACGTGGAATCAACCTTGACCGTGGAAAAGGCAAGGTGACGGATTAAACCGTTAGTTAACACATTTTGCACCGAGGTAAATTTATGTGTAAACAATGCATTTTATATATATACATTGTTTTTGTTGATCAGTGCATAGCACAATTGAGGACATATATGATTCAAGTGGATTGAATGTGGTAGTTATTGAATAACTCTAGTATGAATGATGGAATGGATATGTTAGTGTGTTATATTAATACTTTATAGTGGGCTATGTGCGATACCACCTTGATACTTAATTACGATGGGCTATGTGCGATACCATGTCTATTTATCACTTGGTGGGCTATGTGTGATACCACCGCAACTAATATTGTAACATCCTAGATTAGGGGTTATGCGTTCGTGCCTAATTCATGAGTTAGTAGGTTTTGGCAGTGTTGGAAGTGTATTAAGGGTTTTTAGAATTCTAGGATGGAAGAAGAAAGCTTTGGAAAATTATTGGTTTTTAAGTAAAAAGGGGAGCTAGGTAAATGAGGCTTTAAAAGAAACTCCGTGTGAAGCATGACACAAGGAACCATGTGGTAAAATGGCATGTTTTATGAATTATGAATGTGTTATGTGAATTCTAGAAATAAGGAAATGTAAGGAAATGTATGGAAATGTATGGAAATGTATGGAAATGTAAGGAAATGTAAGGAAATGTATGGAAATGTATGGAAATGTATGGAAATGTAAGGAAATGTAAGGAAATGTGAGGAAATGTATGGAAATGTCTTGGAAATGTAGGGAAATGTCCTGAAAATGTAAAAGAATAAAGAGGAAAGTCAACATTTATGGAAACTAGGAAAATGATTTAGAAATGATTCAAAAAAGGAAAGTGAACATTTCTGGAAACTTGGAAATGTAAGGAAATGTCAAGTTTAAAGAGCCGAACAAAAATTTTTGGAAACTTAGAAATGACCTAGAAATGACGAGTTTTAAGGTTTAAAAGGGGAAATTAAGGCAAGGTGGCCTTAAAAGAAAAAGTTTGTGAAATCTGACACACAAACAGGCTTGGAAAAGTGGCCTGAAGATGTCACTTAGGGCCTATGGAAATGGAGCCATATGCAAGAGGAATGGGCCTGAGTTCGAGTCACTTGGGAAGAAAATAAAGGAGGTTTTATTTTTGCTTCCAGAAGACTGAGGTGGACGGCACATGCTTCTAGAAAGGAGGTGTTTTATTTTCATAAATATTCGATTAAAAAGGTGATAAATAAAGGATTTTTAAATTGGATTATTTTGAAGAGATAAATGTTGGATTAAACTCTTTTATTTATGATAATTAAAGGGATAAAGCTATCAAAATAGAAGAGTGGTGGCCAAGTAAGGGACTCTAGCTTAGTAATTTCAGCTATAAAAGGAAAAGAGAAGCCATTCTGCATTATTTTCTGTTCTTTGAAAGCCTCTGCCGAATTCTCTTCACCAAATCTTCTTCTTCTTTAATTTTTGCCAAGCCAAAATACCTTGTGTTCTAGCCGAATCCTCCATCTTTATTCTTCCTTCTCTTTTCTTTCTAATCCCTCCAAAACCGAAAGTTGTGAGATCATCATCTACCCATAGCCGAATCTCTGAAGATTGAAGTGAAGGTGCAATCTATTTCTTCAAGTAAGGGTAAGATCTCATTCGGTTTCATCCTTTTTCTTTTAAGATTTGCCGAAATCTAGGACTAACCCCATTAATATCTTGTTGCCGAAACTTTGAAGAGATCTTTTGAAATTTACTAAGTGTCGACTACAAGGAAGGAGAAGTTCTTTTCCCGAAGGTACACCATAGGCCGCGTGTTCCCTAGTTATTCGGTGAGTTTCAGGATTTAAAATTCACAAGGTAAGCATATGAAGTATTCGGCCAAGGCTTATTTTTGGTATTTAGAATTATTTCCTATTTATTCAAAAGCCGGAAACTGGCCTAGTTAAATGATTTGGTGGCTAGCCGATTTTTAAGGAAGGAATACTAAAAATTACGGGATTTGATTATTAATCAAATCGGCAAACAAGGTAAGTTTAAGAATACTAATCCTACTAGGATTTGGATTTATGGCCGAATGGCTTTTTATTAAATTAGTAAGTGATTAATCAAATGTAGGGATTAAGGAATTAAGCGGTAGATCAGATTTCAAAATCTCAAGGAATTTGCTAAGCGAATCAGGTGTGTACTCCACACTACTTTGTAATATGAATTATGGTTGCATGTATTAAAATATGTTCTAATAGAAAAATGAGCATGGCTAAAGTACCATGTTATGGTACTAAGTACTCAGGTACGTTTCCTACTTCTACTAGGAATATGAAAAGTGTTATTCGTAACATGAGAATATGATAAGAATGTGAACTCTGGTATTGTATGCATATTAATATGTGGGGCATATGGTTGTATATTGAAAGAGGAAGTGAAAAGTGGTGACTTACGACCACAGTAATCTGAAAAGTGGTGACCTAAGACCACAGTAATCTGAAAAGTGGTTTCCTAAAACCACAGATGCGGAGCCTTAAGCCCGCAAATTGGTGTGTAGCGGAAGGAGGGTTGACTTAGTAGTCCCCACGGTGATTTGGCAGTGCTGGGGGTGTAGCGGATGGACAATTAGGTTTGGGTTTGGGAATGCATCATAACTTGTATTCATTGTTCTGAATGTGTAACTCTTGTATGCCTAATTCTATTATGATTTAGTGTCGTGTACACATTGAGTTTGTTGACTCACCCCGTTGTGGGACTATTTTTTTAGGTGACGATCAAAGAACGGACTGAGTTCGCGAGAAGCTTAGGGATGGCCATGCTCACTTGAAGTTTTATTGAACATGAACATTTTATTTCATTTAAGTACTTTAAGATTTTATTTTGGGTTTTACTTGATGTAATAAGGCCATAAGCCCCAAGTTGAATTTCTTTATTTCTTTTTACTTTTAATTATTACGTTTATGAACTGTTATTGATTAACGGATCAAACAAATTTATTTTTTTTACCCTAGGTGTTTTGTCACTTTAAATAAATGGATTTCAATGTAAGATAAATTGGTTTTCAGTACAAGCCCAACCCAAACAATATTTTTTTTTTTAAAATTCACACAAGTTTTTCCTAAGTAACAAAAGAACTTTGAAACCGGTTTACTTAAGGAACATACCAGATTCGGTTTAGGCTCGTGGGCTGGGTGTAGGGTGTTTCAGTTTGGTATCAGAGCCCAGTTTTAAAACTCTCGGCCTGTGGGCTAAGGCCCAAAACGTTTTCAAATCGAGCCCAAATAAGTTTGTGAAAATTTTTATGAAATAAGCAGGTTTTTTCTGGCATGGCACCTAAGTCTCCGACCACCCATCCACTGTGTGTAAGTACCCTATCTATTGTGTGATTTATGCTATGAATTGTAGAAGGGTAGGAATGGAACGTAGAGTAGAGAATAAGTACTTGAACCACAGGACTAGTTTACCCCAACTATTACATAAGACTTAAGGGCCTAGTTAAACAAACCTATGGCTAAGTCGCCGAGAGTTAGGGTGTGGCAAACCACATGCGCATGTCTAGGATTGGATCAGGAAGAGCACAGTACTTAGCAAACCCTAGTGACTCACCTCCTCTTCGCAGAATCCTACCCAGTGCGTAGCTACGGTTCACCCTAACCAAGAGGACTCGATCACAAAGCTAAACATAATAACTAAAACCCGAAAGGGAACTAGCCGTATTTTTATAAAAACCCTAGTTTTAAAACTCTTAAAATTTCCTTTTTAATTTGTGAGAACTATTTTTACAAAATTTTTCGAAAAAAAAATTTTCGATTTATGAAATTACAAAAATACCCCTAGTGGTAAATTACAAAAAAATACCCTTATTTTATGAAATTCCCAAAATACCCACAGATTCTTATCAAGATTTCATTACTTTATAAATGTTCAAAACCCTAATTTGCAAATTATCAAAATATCTTGATTTTGGAAAATTACGAAATCGCCTCGACGCATACAAAATTACCAAAAATAACCCCGACTTCCAAAATTTTTGCAACATCACTGTTTTGGAAAGTACAATTCTCAAAAGAACCCTCAAAGTTTTGCAACTTTTGAAATATCCCTGATTTACTAGATTTTACAAATTTACCCCGATTTGTGAAAAATTACCAAAATACCCCGAAGTTTCAAAATTACCGAAATACCCCCGGATTTCAAAATCTTCCAAAATACCCCGGGAATTTAGAAATTTCAAAATACTTTTGACAAAATCACCAAGGAACTTTTTCTTTTGAAAAATTTCAAAATACCCTTTGTAGGACAAAATTACGAAAATACCCAGGTAGTGGAAAAACAACAACAATGAAAACTACAACATTTCTCTCCGAATGAACGAAAGTTCATAATTGGTTGATGAATGTGAACGTGACTTCTCGAATAGTGAACTTGAGGTGAGAACTTTGTTTGATCGAAAGAACCACTTTTAAACATCTCTTTTCATAAAAAGCATTCGCATGTTAATCGGTGAAACAAAAGTACTAATGTATAAAACTCTTAAATTAGATTAAATCGCGACGTTAGAAATAAGTTCTAGGGGATGTGAACTTAGAGATTGTGCCTAGAAGGTATGATGGCTCTATTAAGATCAGAGTGCGCAGCGTAAGCATAGTGCGGTGAGAAGGATTGTACGACAGTTAGTAAGTAATTTCAAGGACAAAATAATTTTAAGGAGGGTAGAACTGTAACATCCTAGATTAGGGGTTATGCGTTCGTGCCTAATTCATGAGTTAGTAGGTTTTGGCAGGGTTGGAAGTGTATTAAGGGTTTTTAGAATTCTAGGATGGAAGAAGAAAGCTTTGGAAAATTATTGGTTTTTAAGTAAAAAGGGGAGCTAGGTAAATGAGGCTTTAAAAGAAACTCCGTGTGAAGCATGACACAAGGAACCATGTGATAAAATGGCATGTTTTATGAATTATGAATGTGTTATGTGAATTCTAGAAATAAGGAAATGTATGGAAATGTAAGGAAATGTATGGAAATGTATGGAAATGTATGGAAATGTAAGGAAATGTAAGGAAATGTATGGAAATGTATGGAAATGTCTTGGAAATGTAAGGAAATGTCCTGAAAATGTAAAGGAATAAAGAGGAAAGTCAACATTTATGGAAACTAGGAAAATGATTTAGAAATGATTCAAAAAAGGAAAGTGAACATTTCGGAAACTTGGAAATGTAAGGAAATGTCAAGTTTAAAGAGTTAACTAAAATTTTTGGAAACTTAGAAATGACCTAGAAATGACGAGTTTTAAGGTTTAAAAGGGGAAATTAAGGCAAGGTGGCCTTAAAAGAAAAAGTTTGTGAAATCGACACACAAACAAAGCTTGGAAAAGTGGCACGAAGATGTCACTTAGGCCTATGGAAATGGCACCATATGCAAGAGGAATGGGCCTGAGTTCGAGTCACTTGGGAAGAAAATAAAGGAGGTTTTATTTTTGCTTCCAGAAGACTGAGGTGGACGGCACATGCTTCTAGAAAGGAGGTGTTTTATTTTCATAAATATTCGATTAAAAAGGTGATAAATAAAGGATTTTTAAATTGGATTATTTTGAAGAGATAAATGTTGGATTAAACTCTTTTATTTATGATAATTAAAGGGATAAAGCTATCAAAATAGAAGAGTGGTGGCCAAGTAAAGGACTCTAGCTTAGTAACTTCGGCTATAAAAGGAAAAGAGAGGCCATTCTGCATTATTTTCTGCTTTTTGAAAGCCTCTGCCGAATTTTCTTCACCAAATCTTCTTCTTCTTTTATTTTTGCCAAGCCAAAATACCTTGTGTTCTAGTCGAATCCTCCATCTTTATTATTCCTTCTCTAATCCCTCCAAAAGCCGAAAGTTGTGAGATCATCATCTAGCCATAGCCGAATCTCTGAAGATTGAAGTGAAGGTGCAATCGATTTCTTCAAGTAAGGGTAAGATATCATTCGGTTTCATCCTTTTTCTTTTAAGATTTGCCGAAATCTAGGACTAACACCATTAATATCTTGTTGCCGAAACTTTGAAGAGATCTTTCGGGATTTTCTAAGTGTCGACTACAAGGAAGGAGAAGTTCTTTTCCCGAAGGTACACCATAGGCCACGTGTTCCCTAGTTATTCGGTGAGTTTCGGGATTTAAAGTCCACAAGGTAAGCATATGAAGTATTCGGCCAAGGCTTATTTTTGGTATTTAGAATTATTTCCTATTTATTCAAAAGTCGGAAACTGACCTAGTTAAATGATTTGGTGGCTAGCCGATTTTTAAGGAAGAAATACTACAAATTTCGGGATTTGATTATTAATCAAATCGGCAAACAAGGTAAGTTTAAGTATACTAATCCTACTAGGATTTGGATTTATGGCCGAATGGCTTTTTAAATGATTAATCAATGTAGGGATTAAGGATCTAAGCATTAGATCAAGCTTTTCGGGATCTCAAGGAAATTTTAAGCGAATCAGGTGTGTACCCCACACTATTTTATAATACGTTTTATGGCTATGTTAATTAAAATATGTGATATTAAGAATATAAAAGTGGCTAAAGTACCATGTTATGGTACAAAGTACCCAGGTACGTTTCCTACTCCTACTAGGAATATGAAAAATGTTATTAGTAACATGAGAATATGATAAGAATGTGAACTCTGGCATATTTATGCATATTATTATTATATGGGGCATATGGGTTTGTTTGAAAGGGGAAGTAAAAAGTGGTGACTAAAGACCACGAATCGAAAAGTGGTGACTTACGACCACGATGTCCGAAAAGTGGTGACCTAAGACCACGATGTCTGAAAAGTGGTTTCCTAAGACCACAGATGCGAAGCCTTAAGCCCGCAAATTGGTGTGTAGCGGATGGAGGGTTGACTTAGTAGTCCCCACGGTGTGCTTGGTAGGTACGGGGGTGTGTAGCGGATGGACAATTAGGTTTGGGTTTGGGAATGCATCATAATTTGTATGCTATGATGATATGAATGTGTAATATTTGTTATGCGATTCTATTATGATTTAGTCTTTGGTTACACATTGAGTCTGTTTGACTCACCCGTTGGGGAATATTTTCTGAGTGATGAGCAATAATGGACCTGGTGGCGAGGAGCTAAAGGTGGCCATGCATAGCAAGGAAAAATCTTATTATTTGGGATTTTTATTTTTACTGAGTACTTTAATTTTAAGTTTGGGAATTATTTGATGTAATAAGGCCATAAGGCCATAGTTGGATTACTTTATTTTATTTTTATTTATTAAAGTTTAAAGTATATTTATTCAAAACAAAGCCCAAACGTTTTGTCACCATAAATAAATGGGTTCCAACATAAGTTAAATTTGTTTTCAACTCAAGCCCAACCCAAAACAATTATTTTTTTTTAAAATCACACAAGTTTTTCTCTAAGTAACAAAGAATTTTGAAACCGGTTTACTTTAGGAACATACCAAATCTGGTCAAGGCTCGTGGGCCGGGTTTGGGGTGTTTCAAATATTTTCGGTGGGCTATGTGCGATACCACCCTAATAAAGAATGATAGTGGGCTAAGTGCGAAACCACCGAGTAATTTGATTATGAGTAGTTGATTAAGAGATTGTGATGTGTTGTATTATATGACGTTGTGGTGCTAAGTGCAGGGAAGTATGCTAACGAATGTGTACATTAAGCTTGTGATATGGTTGGAATATGGAAATAGAAAGAATGAGTAAGCATGATTATGAATGTGGATTGTTTCTTGCTTAGTATGTAATACTAGATAATTGTTTAGCACATACTATAATGTTATATTGTTTACATGTAAACTTACTAAGCTTAAAGCTTACTCCCCTTTTCTTTTCCCTTGTTTTATAGAGTTTACGAGCCGAGCTGGGATACATCGATAACCAGAAGATCGCCCACACTATCAGCTCATCTCAGTATATCTAGACTTAGTGATTTTATATATGGAATGTATAGGGGCTAGACTAGTTAGATTATTTTGTTATTTTGGCCAAAAGTGTGTTGGCCCCTTATTAAACTAACTATTTTGTATATTGTCATGGTTGATGGCTTACCTTGTCATTTATGAAAATATGAAGTTATTCATGGAAGTTCATATTGCAAGTTTAAGAAATGTTTATTGATGTGTTGAATGGATTCATGGCATATGATCTAGAGGGGTGCAAAGAGCTTGGCAAATAGCCTTGTTCTTCTTCACATAGATAGGCACACGGGCGTGTGCCCAGGCCGTGTGAAGTCTGCACCTTGAGATTGGAATTTGAATTGCCACACGGTTGAACCATATGGGCGTGCCCAGGCCGTGTGGATTAATCAGAGGTGACCACAGACCAGCCATATGGGCGTGTGTCCGGGTCATGCAATTCAAGTCAGTGTCGACCACGAGCGTCGAACACGAGCGTGTGAGATGATACACGGGCGTGTCATCTACCCCACGGGCGTGTGGCCCCTGTTTAGGTAAAATTTTCTTAAGTGCGTACAAGTTTCTAAATTTTTCTCGAACCCTTTTGGAGACATGTTTAGGACATCGTAGGTCCATTGTAGGGACGATAGGCATATGAATGGAAAGGTTTTAGTCTGAAATAAGTTTGATCGCCCAGAGTTGTTAAATCATGCAAGTTAAGTATGGTAACACCTCGTACCCGGTTCCGGTGTAGGTGACGGGCAAGGGGTGTTACATTTAGTAGTATCAGAGCTATAGTTTAGTCGGTTCTAGGACTATCGTAGCATGTGTAAGAGTCTAGCTATACATGCCATAAACGTATAATGATAGTGTGGTGACTTCTGACAATTTTATACTTTGTTTTATATAGTAAATGGATCTCAATCAAGCGGCTGCTGATGACACAGCTTGTAATGCGCCGACTCTTGCGCAAGGAACCGCACTTGTACAGAGTGGACCCGAGACTAGGGGTCAAGGAGAAGAGGCTCGGGAAGCCTTTCTCCAAATGATGAGTAACTGGTACACTAAGTATGTACGAGCAAACCCCAATGCTCAACCTCCTCCACCCTCTCCTATACCTAAGCCAGTTCCTGTAGCTCCCCAAGGTATAGAATTGGTGAGGACAACTAAGCCCCCGATAGACAAAATCGGAAGCAAGGGGCTGAGGATTTTCGAGGTAATATAGATGATGAACTTGAGAGGGCAGAGTTTTGGCTTAAGAACTCAATGAGAGTATTTGATGAACTCTCCTGTACACCTGAGGAAAGATTAAAATGTACCGTGTCCTTGCTGAGGGACTCGGTATACCATTGGTGGAAAATGTTGACATCAGTGGTTCCGAAGAAGAGAGTGACGTGGGACTTCTTTTTGGAAGAGTTCTAAAAGAAGTATATAAGTCAATGGTTTGTGGACCAGAAACGAAAGGAACTCCTTGAGTTAAAGCAAGGAAAAATGACTATGGCGGAATATGAGCACGAATTTGTTAGGCTCAGTAAATACGCGCAAGAGTGCGCGTCCATAGAAGCCATTTTATGCAAGAGATTTGAAGATGGGTAGAATGAGGATGTCAAACTTTTAGTCGGGATTTTAGAACTAAAAGAATTTTTAGTATTGGTGGATAAGGCCAATAAGGCCAAAGAATTGAGTAAGGAAAAGAGAAAGGCCATGAGTGAGGCCCGGGATGCGCAAAAAAGGCCAATGAGTAAATCCTACCAAGCTCAATCGAAGAGGTCCAAGGAAGTGTACCTTCGGACGACTGCATCAGTCGGATATTCATAAAGAGAGGGAGGCAACACGTACTCAGGTTCAAGAGTTTAGGCTACCTCGACGGCAAGTGTGGGCAGTCCAAAAGTCCAAACCGGAGTGCCCAAGTTGTGGCAGACATCACACTGGGGAGTGTTGGGGAAACAATCGGAATTTTTATAAGTGTGGGTCCCCTGACCATTTCATCTGAAACTACCCCGAAAGGGATGACAATGAGAGGAAGCAAGAGATAAGATCAAGCAATGTGTCCTCTAGGGGTAGGCCACAAAAGAACCTGGGAGGTTTAGGACATCGTAGGTCCATTGTAGGGACGATAGGCATATGAATGGAAAGGTTTTAGTCTGAAATAAGTTTGATAGCCCGAAGTTGTTAAATCGTGCAAGTTAAGTATGGTAACACCTCGTACCCAGTTTCGGTGTAGGTGACGGGCAATGGGTATTACAAGCCCTGTCGCTTATAGGTTGGCTGTACCCCCAGAACTTGAAAAGATTCACAATGTTTTCCATGTTTTGATAATGAGACGGTACAGGTCAGATCCTTCACATGTAATTACTCCCTGTGTGGTTGAGATACAACTAGATTTATCGTATTTGGAAGAACCGATCAGGGTTCAGGCACGTGAAGTAAAAGAACTTCGAAATAAAATAGTACCATTAGTAAAAATCTTATGGAATCATCATAGGATGGAAGAGGCTACTTGGGAGACTGAAGACTCGATGAGATCACAATTTCCAAATTGTTCACTGGTAAGAAATTTCAGGACAAAATTTCCTAAAGGGGGAGCCCATTTTTCAGTTGTGTCGGAAACAATGGTTTCGGGACCACAAATCCGATGTGTCAGTTTGTAAACATTTATTAGTTTAAAAATTTACGAGATCATTAGTATCGTATTAAATTCTGGTTAAGAAATTTTATCGTTTAAATAGTTAATTAAGTAAAAAGGATTGAATCATAAAAGCTATAAAAGTAGAGTTTACAAAATTAAGAGGGCTAAATGAATAAATTAGCCAATAAATATTTAATGGGTGGATCAACATGGTTATTTATTTAAATGGATAGGTTTAATTAAAGTTAATTGTGATTAATTAATTTTTAATTAAGAACTTTGAAATATTTACAAAATAACCTAAGTATATATATCAAATTAAAGAAAAGAAAAAGAATAATTTAGCTTATTTCTTCATCTTCTCCACAGCACAAGAAGAGAAAAATTTTAGGGTTTCATGCTTTTATTTTAAAGCTTCAATTGGTAAGTATTTTGATGCTAGTTTTTAGTGATTTTTATGTTTTTAAGCTCGTATTAGCTTAATTTAGCTAGTCCAAGGATTAATTTGCAAAACTGTTAAATGTTTTGAATCATGTCATTATTGAGATTTAGCTATTCTTGAAATTTGTGATAGATTATTAATTTTAGTAGCTAGATAGGACTATATTGTAAAGTGGTTTTTGATGATTTAAGGTTTAAGAATAAAATTGTTAAAGTGTTAAAATTTCAAGGATTTAAAGTGAAATAATCACAAGTAAAGGCTGATGTAGTGATGGTTATCAACCGACTATATTGGGTTTCTAGGAAAATTAGGTTAATTGCATGATTAGGGCTTGAGGACTAAATTGAATAAAAAAATAAAAAGTTTAGGGTAATTTTGTAAAATGTCAAAAGAGACCTAATTGCATAAATGGCTTAAAATTTCTGTTGATTTAGTTAATTTAATGAAATTATTATTTTAGATCACGAATGCGTTGATAACCGAGGAAAACACAATGTAGCAGAGTAGCCCCTATACTTTGGCTATTACTACAAATCAGCCCGGTAAGTTCGTATTTCTATAATTAGTGTTTCTTTCCATACATTCTCTATATTTGAGATGTGGAATTTCTAAGCATACTTGATCAATTGAGAGTTGGTGATACGAACGATTAAGGTGATTCGACCTTGGACTGGGGCGTGAAATGATGGATCGGTTAAATATTATGTTTTTCTGATATAGACCATTCTGATGGCTAAGAATTTTGCATAAGTTGCGTATTTTCAACAGCTTGTGTGAGCAGCATCGAGAACTAGTGAAACGGGTGACTGCTCTATTCTGATGAATGAACCGTAGTGATGGCTGAGGTCCTACATACGTTGCAGACCATCGTCAACTTGTGTGAGCAGTATTGCAAAATGATCAGTGTTCTGGAAACTAGCTCGAATGAGTGATACTCTGCATTTCTGAAATGACAAGCTAATGACATATGATAAAGTTGATTTAATGAAATGCGTAGCTCCTACCTGTAATGGATTGTGAACGACAAAGAATTACCTTATTTGTTATTCATTTGTGTTGTTAAATTAAATTGTGGTAAGCTCTATCGTTATTTTTACGAACTTACTAAGCTTCAAGTAAGCTTACCTCTGTTTGTCCTTTGTTTTGTAGATTTCATTTTGCAGTTGGGAGATCAGATCAAGCTCGAAGAAACACACTATCTCAAGGACTCTTTTGGTTGATTTTGGCTAACTTGGTTATATAGCATATAATAGGGCTATTAAGTATATCTGTGATTGTATGTGTGTAATGATTGTGTGTCTTGATTGCCATAAATTTGTGGTCTAAGTTAAGTACATTTTGAGTAGCATGAGTTGTATTGGGTTGTGGCATATGCAAGAGTGTGAATAAGTATGGAAATTAGTATGGTTTGTTCATGAATGAGTAGGTACATTGGTTGGTAAAACAAGATTATAAATGTGCTTTGTGGCTTATATGTTCAAATTAAGAAATTAATTGTTTATGTGTTTGAGTTGTGGTGTCATTGATGGCACATTGGTTTGGCACATAGGCTATTTACTTTGACATGTTTTGAGCATATTTGATTGCATTTGAAGGTTTCTATGCATGTGCTTTGATAAGTCTAGGTATATAAATATTTAGGTATGAAAAAGGGTAAAATTTTAGGTTAATTAAGGTTGACACGGCCTAGACATGGGCAGACCACATGGGCATGTGCCCTAGGCCTGTTAGGTGCAGGGTACACACTAGCTGAGACACGGGCGTGTGGCCCAAGTCAGTGAGTTACACAGTCTGGCACACGATTGGGTACATGGGCATGTGGAATGGCCACATGGTCGTGTGACCCCTATAGGTAAAATTTTCCAATTTTGTCCTTAATATTCTTACTTATGGATTTGGTCCTTGTTTGTTTGTAAGCTTATTTTAAGGCATCGAAGGCTCGATTTAAAGCCCGTCAAGTATGTTTTAATCTGAAATGTGTCATATTTATTAGTAGGATTTTGATATGTACTGTAACCCTTCATAACCCTATTCTAACGATAGAAACAGGGTATGGGTGTTACACGAAAGGCAAGAAAAAAGCTAGTTTAAGCTTTCGGCAACAAGGTGAAAGCACGAACAGTGAGTGTTTGGAATCACTGCTTGTAGACACGACTCATAGTGTTAATTGAGAGCTTAAAAGTAGCCTAAATCCCTACCCTAAGTTCAGAGTGTAAGCTTTATTATACCTCTTGTTTATTTTGTGTGACATGTGATATGTGATTTGGATTGTGAAATATGATATGTGACACATGCTAGAGATAGTATTTGTGTAATATGTTAATTGTGGGCATGATTTGCATGCCAAATGACAGTGATTATGATGTGCTAATAATGCAAACATGCAGTGACTGTGTGCAGAAAATCGGTGAGAAAATATGTGATTAATTGTGGATATTTTGGCATTGTAGTCTTTGAGATCATTGGATATAGTTGGCATGTCATAGGATTGTGAGTACTCACCTATATGTTGTGTTTTGGGGGCATTAAGGGCCAATATAGATTTTAAGAGATAAGGTAATGTGAGCTCGAATTAATTCACCGAGATATTTTGGTGTGTTGGAGAGTGTTAGCTATGTGTTATGCCTTTGGGATATGTTCGACTCTACGAGTCATTTGGTGTGTTGGAGATTCATTGTAACATCCCGATTTAGGGCCTAGTCGAAATGGTGGTGTAACAGACCGAATTTGACCCTAAACAGAACGGTGGTTTCGGGACCACGCATTCGAGTCCAAGAAATATTTAAATATTATATTTTTTGTTTATTATATGTGAATTAATGTGTGTGAAAGTTTCGCAGAAAAATTTAATCGTTTGTGTGTTCAATTTAACAAAAAGGACTAAATCGCGTAAAGTGTAAAAGTTGCATACTATGGTGTAAATGCTAGAATGATGATGGCTTTTTAATATGAGGTATTAAATGGGTAAATAACCCATTTCTAAGTTAGTGGGTGGTATATGACAAGATTAACCTTAAGTTTTATATTATAGAATTTTATGTTATAAGGTTAAATAAGTAAATAAATTAAAGCCATTAAAACACAAAAAAATGAACATGTTTAGTCATCTTTTCTTGGCTGAATATTGAGGAAAGAAAGGGGAGCTAGGTTCTTTGAAATTTCGGCAACATTCAAGCCAAATTCAAGGTAAATTCTTAGTCGATTTCTGTAAATTTTTACGTTTCTGATATCGTTGCTTCGAACAGTAGCTGACCCATGTTAGAATTTTTAAAACTAAGCATGCTTGATGTTCGGCCATTGACATGGTCATGTGGTTTTTGATGTTTGATGATTTTAAATTAAAGATATGTTAAAGATTAGTATGTTTTGTATTGGAAATTTTGGTGAATTTGAGTATTTTGGGTTAAATTGCAAAAATGAATTTTTGAGAGGGATAAAATGCAAAATAAATGAAAGAAATGGATTAGAATGGTCCCTATGAATATTCGGCCTTAGGGTGTTATAGTGAAATTTTGTGTATTTTGTGTTTTGTGCAAATAGGACTAAAATGTAAAAATGTGAAACATTAGGGGTAAAATGGTAATTTTCCCATTATTGTGTTTTGGGACTAAATTGAGATGAATTGTGTTTGAATGAGCTAAATTTTAATGTGTATAGATCAAGAACAAAGAAAAACAGATTTGGATCGGGGAAAGGCGAAGGTTATTGAATAGCCGGATTAAGTCGTCCATCGATAATCAAGGTAAGTCCCTAAGCAAGTATATATTAAAGAATTATTTATGAACATATTAAATGATAATATTTGAAAATTTTGAGTATAAATTCATGTGATGGCCGAATGAGGTAGTATGTATTATTGTATTGACTTTATTTTGTTTAAAGTAAAGTGAATAAGTAAGTTCGGTTTGATATGTGAAAGAAATACGAAGTATATGAAATGTTTGTGAATTTAGCACTAAGTAAAGTGAAATGAATGGTTAATAATGTTGATATTCGGGCTTCGAGCCTAGCAGGCCTTCTGCCGGTGAGTTACATCAGGCTTCGAGCCTAGCAGGCCTTGTGCCGGTGATCTATATCGGGCTTAATGCCTAGAGGCCTCGTGCCAGTGAATTATATCGGGCTTTAATGCCTAGCAAGCTTAATGCCGGTGATATATTTAATTAAAGAAGTCATGAATTACTTACAAGGTGGAATGTAGCTACGGCAATAAAATAATTGTTCGGGTAAGTATAAGCTCATGCCTAGATACTAGGAATAAGTAAGTGAATGTATATATATATATCCTTTCGAAGTAAGTAAGTTGTGACGTAGTCAAAGCTTCTGGTGAAGTGTTTAAGTGTGCATTTGAATTTATTATTAATGAGCATGACATGTATAAGGAAGTAAAAGCTTGGTTATGCTATTAAGATTCGGACATATGTATAAATGTTAAATGTGAGAACAATTGGATATGCTTGTATATGTGTATGGCTAAAATCATGTGGCTAAAGTGTATGTCATAGTTAATAGTTTTGGAACATGCAAAAATCTATAGTATTTAAATGCTTTGGAGAGTTGTATATTAAAGATAGGTGATTATTAACTGTAAAAATGAGAATAAAGGAATTCAGCCATAGTGAAATTTATTGGTTAAACTATTGTATTCAATGTTATATACAAGTTGATACTTATATATTTATATGTAAATGCTTGAATGTTTGATTGTGCATCGTAATTGCTTGAGACTTACTAAGCTAGTGAGCTTACTCTGTTTATGTTTAATGTTTTGTTTTATAGATTTTGGTCAAGCTATGGGCTTGGGAAATCGTCAGCAAAGTCAGCCACACTATCATCTTCATGGTACTCTTTTAGTTTGGTCATTTTCGATAAAGGCATGTATAGGTTGGTAAATGTCCTTGTTGGAGTTGGAAACTTTATTACTATATGTATTATAGCCATACGAATATGGCTTATGTTCTATGTTGTTAATGTGGAGACATACGGTTTCTAGTAATTAAATAATACATATGGATATGTTATTACGATGCATAGATAATATGGATTGTATTTGGCTATAATCGATTATGGTCTAGTTGCATATCGTATATGTAAATTGGTCATGACATATATGTGTGATATATATTTGGTTATGCATATGGCTAGTAAAGAGATGGTGATGATACTTAATGATTTAGGTTGGTATAATTGTTTGTTATTTTGGCTTATTCAAATATCAAAATGGATGTTTATATACGGTCATAGTTAGACATTTTATGAAATGTAAATCATGTTATGCAATACATAGGTGAGTTCGGCTAGACTAAAGGGAAATATCCAAATGAAATTCTTATGCTTAATGAATTAGTTGATTAGGCTTACTTTCGAATATATCAGTGAGCATGTATATGAGGTGCATATGTATATAAGTATATCTATACATGAATTTAACTGTCGGTAAGGGTTTGATTTGATTGAGTATTAAATCTATTAAGTTTAATTCAAGTTATGCAATGTTCTTGAGAAAGTTATGTATGTGTTCCTGTATATTCGGCTAAGAAACTGATTGTAGGTATAATAATATAATATGCATTGCAAGGTTATTTTGTGTTCCTCTATGATTATCGTATATGATTTAGATTAATGTATCAAGTATGTTTTGTGCATGTGTAATTTGTCTGTCTATTATTCAATTATTTGATAATGATGCTAACTAAGAATTTTTTGATTGAATGGAAATTTTGACTTATCTGGTAATGCCCCTAACCCTAATTCGGCGACGGATATGGGTTAGAGGTGTTACATTTGATTGGTATTGATTCTAGGACTGCTATAGCGCGTAAGAGTCTAGCTATACATGCTTTTATTGTATATACATTAGTGCAGTGACTTCTGACATTTCCAACTGTGTTTTATATAGTAAATGGATTCCGATCCTGACAGAGCCACTAGCAAATGATGTAGAGAGTGTAGCTCCTGATCGTGCATGCGGATCAGTGCCGATAGACTCTCGACCAGTTTCGGGTAGCCATGAGGGGCAGGCTAAACAAGCCTTCTACCAGATAATGAATGAATTGGTTACCCAGTTTGTTCAGAATACCGCGGCCGTACAACAACCTCCACCCCCGAATAATCCAACTCTGGTACCTTCAGCACCCCCAATGATAGATCCGATGAGATCTAGTAGACCTCCCGTTGATAAAATTAGGAAATATGGGGCCGAAGAATACAAGGCCAATGATGATGATGATGCAGAGCGAGCTGATATGTGGCTTGATAACACTATTCGGGTACTCGATGAGCTATCCTGTACTCCAGATGAATGGCTGAAGTGTGCTATATCTCTACTTCGGGACATTGCATATCACTGGTGGAATACACTAGTATCAGTGGTTTCGAAAGAAAAAGTGACATGGCATTTCTTCCAGATCAAGTTCCGTAAGAAATATATCAGTCAAAGATTCATCGATCAGAAACGAAAGGAATTTCTGGAATTGAAACAGGGTCGTATGACTGTGACGAAATATGAGGGGAAGTTTGTCAGATTGAGCCGTTATGCCCGAGAGTGTATATCAACTGAAGCCATTATGTGAAAAAGATTTGAAGACGGTCTGAATGAGGACATAAAGTTTCTTGTTGGCATTCTTGAAATCAAAGAGTTCGTGGTGCTAGTCGAGCGAGCTTGCAAAGCTGAAGAGCTCGGAAAAGATAAAAGAAAGGCTGAAATAGAAGCTAGAGACACTCTGTAACATCCCCAAACCCGGCCCATTCACTACGACCGAATCTGGTTATGTTATTGCGGAAAGACGGTTGAAAAACCTCGTTAACTTAGCATAAAGCATGAAAGAATTCAATTTTGAAAACTATATCAGATATGTGAGTAAAACGAATTCCTCTTACTTAAAACTCATGTAATTTCTTTTGTTGTGTGAAAACATTTTTGAGTTAATAAGAATTTAAAATAACAAAACCATAATCAAGTAATACCAAATAATAAAATGGCCTTTATTACAACCCAATAATTCAAATAAAGTACTTATATCAAAACCAAACATAAAATATTAAATCATCATTTTGGCATAGGCCACCTTGTCCTCTCCGATCCCGGTCCCAAACCTTATGCCATACACGAAAATGGTTAAAGGAAAAGGTGAGTCACCAAGACTCGGTGTGCCACCCTTTTTCCCAGATTAGCAAAATATCATATGCAACATAAACATAACCATCATGCATCCAATCAATATGCACCCAATCCTAACCATCCATACACCTTTTCTACCCCGTGTGGTACCAAACCACCGGTGGTGCCAAACCACCGTGACATATAGTCACAATGTGTTACCAAAACATCGGTGTCCCAAAGACACGATATCCGTCAATGTGGTGCCAAACCACCTGGTGTCCCAAAGACACGTTTGTGATACCAAATCATGGTGACCAGAAGTCACAAATCCGATGATGGGGCCAACCCATCGTGTGATACCAAATCACTAGCGACAATCCCGTATCTCTCAAGTGGGGCCAACCCACTGGTGGTGTCCAAACCACAGGGGCGAGTCGCAATGAGGTGCCAAACCTCTCGTGTCCTAAAGACACAAATGTGGTACTAAACCACCGGTGACCGAAGTCACAATAATCGGGTGATGGGGCCAACCCATCGTGTGATACCAAATCACCTGGCGTCAATCCTCAATACCGCCTTGTGGGCCAACCCACTGTGGTGCAAAACCACGGGGACGCAGACGCATTGAGGTGCCAAACCTCTGGAGGTGCCAAACCTCTCGGTGACCCAAAGTCACAAAGTTGTGTTACCAAAACACGGTGCTCGTCAACACAAAATATCACCGCCCCTCCTCTCATATCACCCATCATTATACCAACTCATGTATAGTATTCAAATCATGCAAACATGTTTAACGTTACATCTCATAGCACATACATCATAAATCATGACATCATGTATCAATAATAAAGACTCATAATGAAACGGACTTACACGAATCCGTGCACATACCCCATAGGGTATCATATCACTCAACCATCTTGTTTCGATTTTACCAATCAATCGCTTTTATCAAACATATACAAAGCAAGAAGTGTGTTAGTTTACACACCGGTTACTAATCGACTATCAAATCTAGGAGATCAAGATCTAACGCACTAGATCCCCTTCCTTAACAATTTTCGAGCACTAGCCACAACTCGAGATATGCGAGATCAAGCCTTCCCTACAATCGGCCAAAACTAAACAACATAATCATGCTAATCAACCTCTGGAGGTATAATCGTAATTTTACCTACTAAGGGTATTTCAGAATTCATGAACTGAAATGGCCTTTCCAAGGCCTAATGTCACCACTAGCGACTCAGTTTACCATTTCCGGTCATACTGGGACGATTGGGCCTAAAACCCGATTTCGGCCCATCCAGCCCACATGCTCGTGTGGCCCACCTAGCACAAATCTAGCCACGCATATAACTTCCACCTAGTCTAGTTCAACATATACTAACCAATCATGCAATTTACTCATATAGGCCCACGGCCCATTGGGCCCACTTCGCCCATCGAGGCCCAAGCAAACCCCAACCCACGAGAATACTCACACGATGGCCTCAACTATCGCTCGGCCGGCCCCCACATGCGCCGCACGCTCGTGTGGCTACTAATGCCGTAGGTAACCAGGCATTTCGGCATTTTGCCGCTCTACAACTAGAGTAGAGAGAGTTACACACCGATAGGACTGCTGGGGCTAATCGCGCTCCGACCACTCTTGTGCCCAAACGCCTCCAAGATGTGTTTACTCTCCTCCTAGGATGCTCCTTATATAGCTAGCTCTTCACCTTCATTCTTTGTGTCTTTCCGATGTGGGATCCTTCGTCAGAGAGTTTAAATTCAATCAAAACTCTTTGCAGTCCAATCGCAAAATAAATACTCACTCGCTTCTCATGAGATTCGAACCTGTGCTCCCTTGTAGCATAATCCACGCTGCTAACCACTTGGCCACAAGCTCCTCTTGTGTCTTAAACCATGCGCAACTAAATATAAACTATGGGCCAAATTCTAAGGTCCAAGCAAAAAGAAACCAAAATGCAAAAGCCAAGACTTGAACCTTGGACCTCCTTCCTTCCTTGTGGCGTCACTCCCTTGTCCCCTAAGTGGCGTCACTTTGCCACTACACCACACACTCCACTTGTGTCATTTTTCTCCATATTTTATTCTTAAGGCCTATCTGCCAACTTCCAGGGTTTTTTTTTTTCACCTAAAACCAAAATTTCCCCAAAGCCAATATTTGATCCCGGGACTTCATAGAAGCCCTCTAACCTTCCAAAATCACTTATCCAACAGGTCTAACTAGCGTTAATGCCATTCTCAAAAATTTTAAACGCTACTACGTCTAAGGCCCATTGGGCTCAATTCTCCTAGGCCCAATTTTGGGATGTTACAAATCTACCCTCCTTAAAGAAATTTCGTCCTCGAAATTTCCAACTATATAACTAACAGTCCCACATCCTAACCTACCACACTACGCTCTTGCTGCGCACTCTGATCTTAATAAAGCTGTCATTCCTCCTTGACCACGTCCGCGACAACCAGGTCCCCTAGAACTCATATCTAGCGTCGCGATTTAATCTGATTAAAAGTTTTATGCATTAGAAATTTTTGTTTCACTGATTACCCACGAGCAATTTTATGAAAAGAAGTAAAAGTGGTTCTTTCGATCAATCAAAGGTTCAGTTCGAGTTCACTACACTGATTCAAAGAATCCTATACATTCATTAACACATTCATTCAGTGGTATCTACCACATATATCACTATTCGGACATTTCTGGCCGTTTCTACCCCAGGGGTATTTTCGTCATTTTCCTACAGGGTATTTTCATAAATAATCAAAAAAATTTTGAAAGCCTTAATAAATCAGGATATTTGGATATTCCAAACCTTTAAGGGTATTTTCAGAAAATTCTCAAATTAAAGGTGTGACAAGATTTTGGAAACCAGGGGTATTTTGGTAATTTGTCAGTCAAGGGTAATTTTGTAAATTCTCAAATCAGGGTATCTTGAAATTTTACAAAATAGCATTTTTGAATACTTTTGCAAAGTAAGGGAATTTTATTAAAATTGGGGTTAAATCAGGAATTTTGAAAGTCAGGGACTTTTTAGTAATTTTCAACACAGGGGTATTTTTGTAATTTTGCCGCTAGGGCCATTTTGGTAATTTTTGACAAATCGAGAAATACTTTGAAAAAAATTTTCACAATAATCTTTTACTAAATTAAAAAGGGTAATTTAAGGATTTTAAAACTAGGAATTTTATAAAACTGCACGGCTAGTCCCTTTCGGGTTTTAGTAATTGGTTCAGCCTGTGAACAAGTCCTCTTGGTTAAGGTGAACCGTAGCTACGCACCAGGTATGATTCAAGTGGAGAGGAGGTGAGTCACGCGGACTGCTTAAATACCAAGCTCCCACTGAATACCACTCCTAGACATGCGCACACAGGTTGCCACACCTTAACACGGCGACTTACTTCACAGGTTTGTTTAGTAACCTTAAGTCTTATGCACATGTTTGAGTAGACTAGCCCTAGGGTTCAACAGATCCTAGTTCACTAATCTACAAGCCCATAACAGTTCATAATATCAAACTACTTCAAGAGTCCGAAGTACTTACCTGGTGGACTTCGGGTCGGAGGTACAGGTGCCATGCCAGAATAACCTGAAAACCTTTTTATAAAAGCCCACATTCCAAAAACCCATTTTGAAAACTGTTTCGGGCCCAAAACCCTCAAAGCCAAGTTTTGAACCTGGCTCTGATACCAAACTGTAACATCCCCAAACCCGGCCCATTCACTACGACCGAATCTGGTTATGTTATTGCGGAAAGACGGTTGAAAAACCTCGTTAACTTAGCATAAAGCATGAAAGAATTCAATTTTGAAAACTATATCAGATATGTGAGTAAAACGAATTCCTCTTACTTAAAACTCATGTAATTTCTTTTGTTGTGTGAAAACATTTTTGAGTTAATAAGAATTTAAAATAACAAAACCATAATCAAGTAATACCAAATAATAAAATGGCCTTTATTACAACCCAATAATTCAAATAAAGTACTTATATCAAAACCAAACATAAAATATTAAATCATCATTTTCGGCATAGGCCACCTTGTCCTCTCCGATCCCGATCCAGCCTTATGCAATACCTGAAAATGGTTAAAGGAAAAAGGTGAGTCACCAAGACTCTCGGTGTGCCACCCTTTTTCCCAGATTAGCAAAATATCATATGCAACATAAACATAACCATCATGCATCCAATCAATATGCACCCAATCCTAACCATCCATACACCTTTTCTACCCCGTGTGGTACCAATCCACTTGGTGGTGCCAAACCACCGGTGACATATAGTCACAATGTGTTACCAAAAACACCGTGTCCCAAAGACACGATATCCGTCAATGTGGTGCCAAACCTTTGGTGTCCCAAAGACACGTTTGTGATACCAAATCACTTTGGTGACCGAAGTCACAAATCCGATGATGGTGCCAACCCATCGTGTGATACCAAATCACTAGCGACAATCCGCATCTCTCAAGTGGGGCCAACCCACGGTGGTGTCCAACCACAGGGACGAGTCGCAATGAGGTGCCAAACCTCCGGTGTCCCAAAGACACAAATGTGGTACCAAACCACTTTGGTGACCCAAAGTCACAAAGTTGTGTTACCAAAACAACACGGTGCTCGTCAAGACAAAATATCACTGCCCTCTCCTCTCATATCACCCATCATTATACCAACTCATGTATAGTATTCAAATCATGCAAACATGTTTAACGTTACATCTCATAGCACATACATCATAAATCATGACATCATGTATCAATAATAACAAGACTCATAATGAAACGGACTTACTGAATCAGTGTACATACCCCATGGGGTATCATATCACTCAACCATACTGCTTTGATTTTACCAATCAATCGGCTTTATCAAACATATACAAAGCAAGAAGTGTGTTACCCATCGTGTGATACCAAATCACTGGCGTCAATCCCTCAATACCGCCTTGTGGGGCCAACCCACTGTGGTGCAAAACCACGGGGGCGAGACGCTGAGGTGCCAAACCTCGGAGGTGCCAAACCTCTGGTGACCCAAAGTCACAAAGTTGTGTTACTAAAACACTTTGGTGCTCACAAGACAAAATATCACCGCCCCTCCTCTCATATCACCCATCATTATACCAACTCATGTATAGTATTCAAATCATGCAAACATGTTTAACGTTACATCTCATAGCACATACATCATAAATCATGACATCATGTATCAATAACAGTACTCATAATGAAACGGACTTACGAATCCGTGCACATACCCCATAGGGTATCATATCACTCAACCATCTTGTTTCGATTTTACCAATCAATCGGGCTTTATCAAACATATACAAAGCAAGAAGTGTGTTAGTTTACACACCGGTTACTAATACGACTATCAAATCCGGAGATCAAGATCTAACGCACTAGATCCCCTTCCTTAACAATTTTCGAGCACTAGCCACACAACCTCGAGATATGCGAGATCAAGCCTTCCCTACAATCGGCCAAAACTAAACAACATAATCATGCTAATCAACCTCTAAGGGTATAATCGTAATTTTACCTACTAAGGGTATTTCGTAAATTCATTACCTGAAATGGCCTTTCAAGGCCTAATGTCACCACTAGCGACTCACTACCATTTCCTGGTCATACAGGACGATTGGACCTAAAACCCGATTTGGCCCATCCGGCCCACATGCTCGTGTGGCCCACCTAGCACAAATCTAGCCACGCATATAACTTCCACCTAGTCTAGTTCAACATATACTAACCAATCATGCAATTTACTCATATAGGCCCACGGGCCCATTGGGCCCACTTCGGCCCATCGAGGCCCAAGCGACCCAACCCACGAGAATACTATCGATGGCCTCAACTATCGCGTCGAAGCCCCACACATGCGCCGCTTGCGCTTCGTGTGGCTACTAATGCCGTAATAGCAGGCATTTCGACATTTTGCCGCTCTACAACTAGAGTAGAGAGAGTTACACACCTAATAGGACTCACTGGGCTAATCCGCGCTCCGACCACTCTTGTGCCCAAACGCCTCCAAGATGTGTTTACTCTCCTCCTAGGATGCTCCTTATATAGCTAGCTCTTCACCTTCATTCTTTGTGTCTTTCCGATGTGGGATCCCCGTCGAGAGAGTTTAAATTCAACTGAAACTCTTGCCAGCCCAATCCATGAAAATAAATACTCCCTCGCTTCTCATGAGATTCGAACCTGTGCTCCCCTTGTAGCATAATCCACGCTGCTAACCACTTGGCCACAAGCTCCTCTTGTGTCTTAAACCATGCGCAACTAAATATAAACTATGGGCCAAATTCTAAGGTCCAAGCAAAAAGAAACCAAAATGCAAAAGCCAAGACTTGAACCTTGGACCTCCTTCCTTCCTTGTGGCGTCACTCCCTTGTCCCCTAAGTGGCGTCACTTTGCCACTACACCACACACTCCACTTGTGTCATTTTTCTCCATATTTTATTTTTAAGGCCTATCTGCCAACTTCCAGGGTTTTTTTTTTTCACCTAAAACCAAAATTTCCCCAAAGCCAATATTTGATCCCGGGACTTCATAGAAGCCCTCTAACCTTCCAAAATCACTTATCCAACAGGTCTAACTAGCGTTAATGCCATTCTCAAAAATTTTAAACGCTACTACGTCTAAGGCCCATTGGGCTCAATTCTCCTAGGCCCAATTTTGGGATGTTACACACTCATAAAAGATCATCGAGTAAGACTTTCCATTCAGCGCCTAAGAAGTTCAAAGATGACTTCGGCCGACATAGAGCTACTTCAGACCTGTCTAGATGAGATCGACTCCCAGTGAGTTCCCGAGCCACTTCGATGGCTAGTGTTGGTAATGTATAGTAGAATCGGGCTGATGGCATTCTGGGAGTTGTAGATTCCGTGATCGGTCCTGTTTTAAATGTGGATCGTCAGGCCATTTCATTCGAGAGTGCCTGATGCTGGTCGAGCAAAATACGGCTCAGAACACTAAACCGAGCAGCGCGCCAGCACGGGGCAGACCTCCTAGACATTCAGGCAATGTAGGTGGCAGTCAGACAGGGACGAAGGACACTACAGTTCGATCTGAGGCTCGAGCACCAGCTAGAGCTTATGCTATACGAGCCAGAGAGGATGCTTCTTCCCCAGATGTCATTACTGCTGCATTTTCACACTTTATGATACTACTGTGATTGCATTGATCAATCCTGGTTTGACTCATTCATATGTGTGTGAAACTCTAGTATCCAGTAAGACTATGCCAGTTGAGTCTACTGAGTTTGTGATCTGTGTGTCCAACCCTTTGGGTAAATGTGTTCTCGTTGATAAAGTGTGTAAAGTTGCCCGTTGATGATTCGGGACTCCTACTTTCCAGCCGATTTAATGTTGTTGCCCTTCGACGAGTTCGATATAATTTTGGGAATGGACTGGTTAACTTTGCATGATACAGTGGTGAATTGCAAAAGAAAGATTATTGATTTGAGATGTCAGAACGGTGAGATCATCCGAGTTGAATCTAGTGATTTAAATGGGTTACCTACAGTAATATCCTCGATGGTAGCCCTAAAGTATGTGAGAAAAGGATGCGAAGCTTATTTGGCCTATGTATTGGATAATAAAGTGTCTAAAAAATAGATTGAATCTGTACCGGTTGTGTGAGAATACCCATATGTGTTTCCTGAAGAATTACCGGGTTTACCACCAGTACGAGAGATTAAGTTTGGCATTGAATTAGTATCGGGGACGACTCCGATTTCGATAGATCCGTATCGAATGGCACCTACTGAGTTGAAAGAGTTGAAAGCACAATTACAAGAGTTGACAGATAGGGGCTTTGCATGACCGAGTTTCTCTCCTTGGGGTGCACCAGTTCTGTTTGTGAAAAAGAAAGACGGGACTATGTGAATGTGTATTGATTATCGGCAGCTGAATAAAGTGACAATAAAGAATAAATGCCTGTTACCTCGAATTGATGATTTGTTTGACTAGTTAAAAGGGGCTTCAGTGTTCTCAAAGATAGATCTGAGATCGGGTTATTATCAGTTGCGAGTCAGAGATTCAGATGTGCCAAAGACTGCATTCCGAATGAGGTACGGACATTTTGAGTTTCTGGTTGTGCCTTTCGGACTTACTAATGCGCCTGCTATTTTTATGGATTTGATGAATCGGGTTTTCAGACAGTTTTTGGATCGGTTTGTAGTAGTGTTTATTGATGATACACTGATCTACTCCAAAGATGAAATCGAACATGCCGAGCATTTGAGATTAGTGCTACAAACTTTGCGAGATCAACAGTTGTATGCAAAGTTTAGTAAGTGTGAGTTCTGGATGAATGAAGTCAGTTTCCTGGGTCATGTTGTTTCAGCGTCAGGTATTCGGGTTGATCCAAACAAAATATCGGCTATACTTGATTGGAAGCCACCAAAGAATGTTTCCAAAATTCGAAGCTTTCTGGGACTTGCAGGATACTACAGACGATTCGTCAAAGGTTTCTCCATGATAGCCACACCTTTGACAAAGCTACTTCAGAAAGATGTCAAGTTCGAGTGGTCGAAAAAGTGTCAGAAAAGTTTCGATCAGTTGAAAGACCTTTTGACCGAAGCTCCAGTGTTAGCTCAGCCTGAATCGGGTAAAGAATTTATTGTTTATAGTGATGCTTCTTTGAATAGTTTGGGTTGCGTTTTGATGCAGGAAGGTAAAGTCATAGCCTACGCTTCGAGACAATTGAAGCCTCATGAAAGAAATTATCCGACTCATGATCTGGAATTAGCAGCCATTGTTTTTGCATTGAAAATTTGGCGTCATTACTTATTCGGTGAGAAATGTCACGTTTATTCGAATCACAAAAGCCTGAAGTGCCTAATGACTTAAAAAGATTTGAACTTGAGACAACGCAGATGGTTAGAGCTGTTGAAAGACTATGAATTAGTAATTGACTACCATCCGGGGAAAGCTAACGTTGTTGCAGATTCCTTAAGTCGAAAATCATTGTTTGCTCTTCGCGCGTTGAACGCACATATGGTTATGACTGGTGACGGTTCGATCATATCCGAGTTAAAAGTAAGACCGATGTTTCTTCAGCAAATTTGTGATGCACAAAAAATTGACAAAGATATGATTGCTAGACGAGTTCAGTGTGAAAATGATACAGAGTCAGAGTTTCAAATTGATGCAAATGATTGTTTGAACTTCAAAGGCCAAATATGTGTTCCAAGAAGGTGGGCTTGATTCAGATGATTTTGAACGAGGCTCATAATAGTCGGTTATCGATACATCCGGGTAGCACGAAAATGTATAATGATTTGAAACAGTCCTATTGGTGGCCTGGCATGAAATGAGATATATCTGAATTTGTTTCAAAGCGTTTAATTTGTCAACAAGTAAAAGTAGAGCATCAAGTGCCTTCTAGGTTACTTCAGCCGATCATGATACCTGAATGGAAATGGGATAGAATCACTATGGATTTTGTATCCGGTTTGCCTACGACACCAAGCAAGAAAGATGCAGTCTGGGTTATAGTAGATAGGCTGACCAAATCAGCTCACTTTATGCCAGTTCATACAGACTATTTGCTCGATAAGCTTGCTGAGTTATATGTATCTCAAATTGTGAGATTGCATGGGGTGCCGAGTTCCATTGTTTCAGACAGAGACCCAAGATTCACATCGCAATTTCAGAAGAAGTTGCAACATGCTTTAGGTACTAAACTCCACTTTAGCATAGCCTTTCATACTCAGACTGATGGTCAGTCTAAACGAACCATTCAGATACTTGAGGACATGTTGAGATGTTGCATCCTTAAGTTTGAAGGTACGTGGGAAAGATACTTACATTTGATTGAATTTGCCTATAATAGCAGTTTTCAATCGAGTGTCAAAATGGCACCTTACAAAGCTCTATATGGCCGCAAGTGTCGTACACCATTGTACTAGACCGAACTCAGTGAAAATAAGATACACCGGGTTGATTTGATTAAAGAGGCAGAACAGAAAGTGGCTATAATCAGAGATAGTTTGAAAGCTACTTCCGATCGTCAAAAGTCCTATACAGATTCGAAGCGCAAAGACATTGAGTTTCAGGTCAGAGATCGGGTATTCTTGAAAGTTTCCCCGTGGAAGAAAGTACTCCGATTTGGTCAGAAAGGCAAACTAAGCCCGAGGTTTATCAGACTGTACGAGATCATCGAACGTATTGGGCCTGTTGCTTATAAATTGAAGTTGCCCACTGAATTAGAAAAGATACACAACGTATTTAACGTTTCGATGCTTCGTAGATATAGATCAGATCCGTCACATGTGATCGCTCAGTCTGAGATTGAAATCCGATCCGATATGACATATGAGGAAGAACCAATCCGTACTTTAGCTCGAGAAATTAAAGAGTTGAGAAACAAGAGAATTCCATTAGTGAAAGTATTATGGAATCAGCACGGAGTTGAAGAGGCTACGTGGGAGCCTGAGGATTCAATGAGGCAACAATATCCGACTTTATTTAACGGTAAGATTTTCGGGGACGAAAACCCCTAAGGGGGAGAATTGTAACAGACCGAATTTGACCCTAAATGGAACGGTGGTTTCGGGACCACGAATTCGAGTCTGAGAAATATTTAAATATTATATTTTTTGTTTATTATATGGGAAATAATGTGTGTGAAAGTTTTGTAGCAAAATTTAATCGTTTGTGTGTTCAATTTAACAAAAAGGACTAAATCGCGTAAAGTGTAAAAGTTGCATACTATAGTGTAAAGTGCTAGAATGATGATGGCTTTTTAATATGAGGTATTAAATGGGTAAATAACCCATTTCTAAGTTAGTGGGCGGTATATGACAAGATTAACCTTAAGTTTTATATTATATAATTTTATGTTATAAGGTTAAATAAGTAAATAAATTAAAGCCATATTATATGTTAATTAAAACACAAAAAAATGAACATGTTTACTCATCTTCTCTTGGCCGAATATTGAGGAAAGAAAGGGGAGCTAGGTTCTTTGAAATTTCGGCAACATTCAAGCCAAATTCAAGGTAAATTCTTAGTCGGTTTTTGTAAATTTTTACGTTTTTGGAATCGTTGCTTCGAACAGTAGCTGATCCATGTTAGAATTTTTAAAACTAAGCATGCTTGATGTTTGGCCATTGACATGTTCATGTGGTTTCTGATGTTTGATGATTTTAATTAAAGATATGTTAAAGATTAGTATGTTTTGTATTGGAAATTTTGGTGAATTTGAGTATTTTGGGCTAAATTGCAAAAATGAATTTTTGAGGGGGCTAAAATGCAAAATAAATGAAAGAAATGGACTAGAATGGTCCCTATGAATATTCGGCCTTAGGGTGTTATAGTGAAATTTTTAGCATTTTGTGTTTTGTGCAAATAGGACTAAAATGTAAAAATGTGAAACATTAAGGGTAAAATGGTAATTTTCCCATTATTGTGTTTCGGGACTAAATTGAGATGAATTGTGTTTGAATGAGCTAAATTTCAATGTGTATAGATCAAGAACAAAGAAAAATAGATTTGGATCGGGGAAAGGCGAAGGTTACTGAATAGCCGGTTTAAGTCGTCCGTCGATAATCGAGGTAAGTCCCTAAGCAAGTATATATTAAAGAATTATTTATGAACATATTAAATGATAATATTTGAAAATTTTGAGTATAAATTCATGTGATGGCCGAATGAAGTAGTATGTATTTTGGATTGACTTTATTTTGTTTAAAGTAAAGTGAATAAGTAAGTTCGGTTTGATATGTGAAAGAAATACGAAGTATATGAAATGTTTGTGAATTTAGCACTAAGTAAAGTGAAATGAATGGTTAATAGTGTTGATATTCGGGCTTCGAGCCTAGCAGGCCTTGTGCCGGTGAGTTACATCAGGCTTCGAGCCTAGCAGGCCTTGTGCCGGTGATCTATATCGGGCTTAATGCCTAGCAGGCCTCGTGCTGGTGAATTATATCGGGCTTTAATGCCTAGCAGGCTTAATGCCGGTGATATATTTAATTAAAGAAGTCATGAATTACTTACAAGGTGGAATGTAGCTACGGCAATAAAATAATTGTTCGGGTAAGTATAAGCTCTTGCCTAGATACCAGGAATAAGGTAAGTGAATGTATATATATATCCTTTCGAAGTAAGTAAGTTGTGATGTAGTCAAAGCTTCTGGTGAAGTGTTTAAGTGTGCATTTGAATTTATTATTAATAAGCATGATATGTATAAGGAAGTAAAAGCTTGGTTATGCTATTAAGATTCGGACATATGTATAAATGTTAAATGTGAGAACAATTGGATATGCTTGTATATGTGTATGGCTAAAATCATGTGGCTAAAGTGTATGTCATAGTTAATAGTTTTGGAACATGCAAAAATCTATAGTATTTAAATGCTTTGGAGAGTTGTATATTAAAGATAAGTGATTATTAAATGTAAAAATGAGAATAAAGGCATTCGGCCTTAGTGAAATTTATTGGTTAAACTATTGTATTCAATGTTATATACAAGTTGATACTTATATATTTATATGTAAATGCTTGAATATTTGATTGTGCATCGTAAATTCTTGAGACTTACTAAGCTAGTGAGCTTACTCTGTTTATGTTTAATGTTTTGTTTTATAGATTTTGGTCAAGCTACGGGCTCGAGAAATCGTCAGCAGAGTCAGCCACACTATCATCTTCTTGGTACTCTTTTAGTTTGGTCATTTTCGATAAAGGCATGTATAGGTTGGTAAATGTCCTTGTTGGAGTTGGAAGCTTTATTACTATATGTATTATAGCCATACGAATATGGCTTATGTTCTATGTTTTTAATGTGGAGACATACGGTTTTTAGTAATTAAATAGTACATATGGATATGTTACTACGATGCATAGATAATATGGATTGTATTTGGCTATAATCGGTTATGGTCTAGTTGCATATCGTAGATGTAAATTGGTCATGACATATATGTGTAATATATATTTGATTATGCATATGGCTGGTAAAGAGATGGTGATGATACTTAATGATTTAGGTTGGTATAATTGTTTGTTATTTTGGCTTATTCAAATATCGAAATGGATGTTTATATACGGTCATAGTTAGACATTTTATGAAATGAAATCATGTTATGCAATACATAGGTGAGTTCGGCTAGACTAAAGGGAAATATCCAAATGAAATTCTTATGCTTAATGAATTAGTTGATTAGGCTTACTTTCGAATATATCAGTGAGCATGTATATGAGGTGCATATGTACATAAGTATATCTATACATGAATTTAACTGTAGGTAAGGGTTTGATTTGATTGAGTATTAAATCTGTTAAGTTTAATTCAAGTTATGCAATGTTCTTGAGAAAGATATGTATGTGTTCCTGTATATTCGGCTAAGAAACTGATTGTAGGTATAATAATATAATATGCATTACAAGGTTATTTTGTGTTCCTCTATGATTATCGTATATGATTGTAATTTGTCTGTCTATTATTAAATTATTTGACAAAGATGCTAACTAAGAATTTTTAGATTGAATGGAAATTTTGACTTATCTGGTAATGCCCGTAATCCTAATCCGGCGACGGACATGGGTTAGGGGTGTTACAGGTGGTGTGAGACTACAAATCTAAAGTAGAAATGTGAGTTTTAAGGTTTATGTTATGTTTGCATGATCATATGAAAGTTTCTTGAAGTAATTTTGTTAAATTGTGATTGAATTGTCCATTAGGACTAAATTGCAAAAGTGGAAAAATGTGAGATTCTAGAAGCTTTTAGTATGAAATAGCTTTGGATTATTAATTGGAGGTCCTTAAATAGCAATTTGCCCACTTTCTAATTTTTGGACAAAAATGGGCATGAATGGTAAAATTGGAAAGTTTGGCAAAAAGGGCATTTTGGTCATTTGTCAAATAAATGATTAAAAGGATGAAATAAGTTAAAATTTATGTTCATCTTCCTCCCTAAGTGCAGAAAATTTGAATAACCCCATAGCTAGGGTTTGTTCATCTTTTAAGCTTGATAGTAAGTGCTTCCTAGCCCCGTTTTTAATATTTTTCGTATTTTTGAGATCCTCGTAACTTGAATTAGTTATTTTTAGCTATATGTTGAGCTAGGATTCATGTTCAAAAATATACCCATGTATGACATGCATGTATTTTGATGTTTTATGGAAGATTATGAGAGTTGGATGTGGAATGAACATCTTTTTCTAAGTGAATTCCATGAAAAATGCATGTCAGGACTAGTTTGTAAAAGTCTTGAAAATGGTCATACATAAGTGATCTAGTGAGAATTGATAGTTGCTATCGTTGAGAAAATGAATTAGCTAAGCATGAAATATTAGAAAGTCGAATGAAAATCACTTTACGAGCCTTGGGGCAAAAATGTAAATATAAGGAAGTTTAAGGGCAAAATGGTAATTTTTCCAAAGTATGAGTTATGAGTCAATTTAGTCAATGTGTGTATTGAATGAGTTGATTTATCATTTTAGATCAAGAAAAACGAAGCTCGAATCAAAATCGAGGCAAGAGCAAAGTTGTAGACTAGATTGCACGTCTTCATACATTTTGAATACCGAGGTAAGTTTATGTGTAAACAATGCATTTATACTTATACATTGTTGATGCTAACTAGTGTGTAGCATGATAGAAAACCTATATGGTTCAAGTGGATTAAATGTGGTAGTTATTGAGTAATCGATGTATGAATTACGAATTAGATGTGTGAATGTGTAGTAATGATACATGATGGTGGGCTAAGTGCGATACCACCTTAATACTTAACTGTGACGGGCTGTGTGCGATGCTATCGTTAAGTATATTCTATAGTGGGCTATGTGCGATACCACTATTGAAACACCCGAAACCCGGCCCACGAGTCTCGACCGAATCTGGTATGTTCCTAGAGTAAAACATTTTCAAATTCATTTGCTATTTTTGGAAAACTTGAGTAGTTTCGGAGAAAAATTTATTTGTGGTGTGCTCAAGTTATAAACGGGTATATTTTCGAAGTCTAGATTTTAATAAAACTTTATTTCCAAAACAATAAGTTGAAACCATTGTCGAGTTCTTAGAGTTTACTATATAAGCTGAAAACCATTTGTGTTAAATGTCAAAACATTTTAAGATTCATTACTTAATCTTTAATTTGATAAAAATTCGTAACCTAATAAAATAATTTAAAAAAAAAACATGCATCAACAGTTTCATATCCGTGGCCTTATTACATCAAATGAAAACCCAAAATTAATCCAAATACTTAAAAGAAAATAGAAAGTCCCAAATTAAAATAAAATCTGAGCTGAGCATGGCCACCACTAAGCTCCTGCCGACCCGGTCCATCACTGAGTGTCACCTGAAAGAAAATATACCCCAACGGGGTGAGTCAAACAGACTCAATGTGTAACCAACACTAAATCCCAACAAATTCAGGCATAATAGGTAATACATACATACATATAACAATTTTACATAATGATGCAATCCCGAACCCAAACCTAGGTGCCATCCGCTACACATCACCCGTACCAACCATCACACCGTGGGGACTACTAAGTCAACCCTCCATCCGCTACACATCATCGAAGGCAGTCGCTGCAGACGACGTGCTCATCGCCCTTATGAATATTGTGGCATAGCCACCAGATATTATATTTTGTGATATGAGTCACCACATTCAGATTATGTGACCGAAGTCACCACATTCAGATATTGTGGTATAAACCACCAGATCACTTCCCCATTCATAATCACCCATATGCCCCATGTCATACAAATCATATTATTACTATGCCTTATGCCATATTTCACATTCTTATCGATATTCACATACATGACATATTCGAAATATTCATATCGTATATTAATTTAAAGTTAAAGTTACGTACCTGAGCACTTTGTACCATTGCATGGTACATTTGGCCACATTCACATTATTATAAACATATATATTAAATAGGTGCCATAAATCTACTAAGAGATAGTGTGGGGTACACACCTGGTACACTTACCGAGTTCACTTCAAATCCCGAAAATCCGATCTACTGCTTTAGATCTCAAGTTCCTACATTTGGTCAATCACTTAATGTTTAGCAAAAGCCTATTTGGCTATATGATCAAATCCCGAAGGATTATTGCACCCAAAACTCTTACCTTGTTATCGATTTGATTACTAATCAAATCCCAAAACGTTGTAGTCTTTCTTCCTTTTAATCGACTAACACTAGATCAATTGACTTGATTAGTTTCGGCTTTTAAACATTTAAGAAACAGATCGGAATCCCTAAGTATGGTCTTGGCCTAATGTACATATGTACTTACCTTGTGGATCTAAATCCTGGAATAGCTACTTGATTATGGTACCTTAGATCTTAAAAAGTCTCGAAAGATCCCCCTAGAAGTCGACTACTATGAAAATCCCGAAACTCACCTTCCAAGTTTCGGCCAACAAAAATAGAAGAGATTAGATTTCGATTTCAACAGTCAGAAGGAGAAATAAGGAGAGTAAATCGACATAGGTGAGATTCCTTACCAACTTAATCGAATGTCCTTCCTTGAAGTAGCGAAATTAGACTCCTAAGGGATAGAGGAACATTCGGCTATGGCCACCAACAAGTGAGATTCGGCTTCAACAAGGAACACAAAAGGAGGGTATGAAGCTTTAGGAATTACGGCAATGGTGAAATAAGGAGAAGGAGAATTCGGCTAGAACAATTAAAAGAGAAAGAAGAGAAAAGTGCTAACTTGGAGAGAAAAGAGTAAACAAAAGGGAGGCTAGATTGCTTAATGAAATTTGGCTATTCTCCCTTTACTAACTTGACCGAAATTCCTCTCAAGAGAGTCCCTAGGCTAGCCACACTCTTCCCTTATCAGCTTCCTCATTTTTTTCCTCTTTTCTCTCTTTCCACCCATTCAAAAATAATTGAAATAGACCAATAATTATCCCTTGCTTAGCCGAAATTTTTAAAAGAATAAAACCTCATCTTAAACTCCTCCGATAGACTCCCTATGTCGTCCATCACTTCCCCTTGTTGCCGCAAAAATAAAAGCTTTTATTTAGCTTCCCATGCGACTCGAACCTTGGTCCAATTGCACCTGTTGGTGGCGTCATTTACAGAGGCCTTAAGTGGCGCCTCCAGGCCACTTCACCAAGCCCATTTTTGTGTTATAATTCCCCTACAAATTTTCTTAAGGCCACTCTGCCTAGCTTCCTCTTTTGAATTTAAAATCTAATAACTTCTAAGGCACTCTATTATTTCCTAAAGTTCACCAAAATTCATACAACACAGTCATAACACACAAAAGCATGCCTTCACATATATTTAAGCACAAATGCATTAGCCCAAAATCCAGGATATTACAGTTCTACTCCCTTAAAATAATTTCGACCTCGAAATTACCTGGCTGAAATAAGTGAGGGTATTACTGTAGCATTGCTTCTTCCGGCTCCCACAAAGCTTCTTCCGATCCATGGTTACGCCATAACACTTTAACTAGAGGAACTGACTTCTTCCGTAGCACTTTCACTTCTCGCTCCAAAATCTGGATTGGCTCCTCCTCATAGGACAGATCTGGCCTTAGCTCCACCTCTTCAACCGGAACTACATGAGATGGATCCGATCGATAACGGCGTAGCATAGAAACATGAAATACGTCGTGCATCTACTTCAACTCTGGTGGCAACTCCAACTGGTATGCCACTGGTCCAACTCGCTTCAATACCCGGTAAGGTCCTATAAACCTGGGACTTAACTTCCCTTTGCGACCAAACCTCATCACCTTCTTCCATGGCAAAATTTTAAGAAACACTTGATCTCCCACATCAAATTCTATTTCCTTCCGTTTGAGATCTGCATACGACTTCTGCCTGTCAGATGCCTCCTTTAACCGTGCCCGAATTACCTCAACCTTCTCCTCAGATTCCGCCACAATCTCTGGACCCAAAACTCGACGTTCCCCTAATTCTGTCCAACACGTGGGAGTGCGACATTTCTGTCCATACAGCGCTTCATACGGTGCCATCCGAACACTAGCTTTATAGCTATTGTTGTATGCAAATTCTGCTAAAGGCAAATACTCTTCCCAACTTCCTCTGAAGTCTATCACACAGCCTCTCAACATATCCTCTAACACTTGGATTACTCATTCAGATTGACCGTCCGATTGTGGATGAAATGCCATAGTGAAATCCAATCGGGTTCCCAAAGCTTGATGTAGAGCTTTCCAAAACCGAGACGTAAACCTTGGATCCCTATCTGAGATAATCGACACCGGAACTCCATGCAACCTTACAATTTCCACCACATACAACTTTGCCAACTTCTGCAAAGAATAGTCAACCCGCACTGGAATGAAATGCGCGGACTTTGTCAATCGATCCACTATTACCCATACCGAGTCCTTCTTAGTAGGCGTAAGGGGAAGCCCACTAACGAAGTCCATGGTAATTCTCTCCCACTTCCATTGTGGAATCTTTATCGGTTGAAGCAACCCTGACAGAACTTGGTGTTTAGCCTTAACTTGCTGGCATGTCAAGCACTTGCCGACAAATTTGGTAACTTCCCGTTTTAGACCAGGCCACCAAAACTGTTCCCGTAGGTCTCTGTACAACTTACTACCTCCGGGATGCATAGCATAAGGGCTACTATGCTATTCTTGAAGAATCTTCTGCCTTAACTCCTCATTCTTCGGCATACAAACTTTACCCTTGAAACACAACACTCCTTCATTATTAACGCCATAATCTTCCAACTCTCCATTCTGCACTTGCTGCAACTTAGCGCTTAGATCCTCATCCAACAACTGACTTTCCTTCACCTCATTCAACCATGTCGGCTTGACTTGCAACTCTGCTAACAAACTTTCGTCGTCATACAAGCTTAGATGTGCAAACATCGCCCTCAGATTCGACACCACCTTCCGGCTTAGGGCATCTGCCACTACATTCGCCTTGCCCGGATGATACTCTATGGAACAGTCGTAGTCTTTTAACAACTCCACCGACCGTCGCTGTCTCAGGTTCAACTCCTTCTGAGTCAACAGATACTTAAGGCTCTTGTGGTCTGTGTAGATCACCGACTTTTCTCCATAAAGATAATGCCTCCATACCTTAAGAGCAAAGCCCACTGCCGCCAATTCCAAATCATGCGTCGGGTAGTTAACCTCGTGAGGCCTTAATTGTCGAGACGCATAAGCAACTACCTTCCCATCTTGCATCAATACGCATCCTAAACCCGTGTAAGAAGCATCACAGTACACCACAAAATCCTTTCCTGCCTCAGGCTGAATCAAGACTGGAGCTTCAGTCAAAACTCTTTTAAGCTTCTCAAAGCTCTCCTGTTGCTTATCTGTCCATAAGAAAGGTACCTCCTTTCTCAACAACTATGTTAAAGGTGCGGCTATTGATGAGAACCCTTCTACAAACCTTCTGTAGTATCCTGCTAATCCCAAGAAACTACGAACCTCAGCCACAGACTTAGGTGGTTTCCAATCCAACACTGCCTCAATCTTTCTGGGATCCACCCTTATTCCTTCTGCAGACACTACATGTCCTAAGAATGCAACTTCTTTAAGCCAAAATTCACACTTGCTGAATTTAGCATAGAGCTTCTTCTCCCTCAACACTTGCAGCACTACCCGAAGATGCTCATCATGCTCTTCCTCAGACTTGGAGTATACTAGAATGTCATCAATGAACACAACGACGAATCGGTCCAAGTAGGGTTGAAAAACCCGGTTCATCATATCCATGAACGCGGCTGGGGCGTTCGTCAATCCAAACGGCATTACTAGAAACTCATAATGGTTGTATCTTGTTCGGAAAGCTGTCTTATGGATATCTGCTTCTTTCACCTTCAACTGATGATATCCCGACCTTAAATCTATCTTTGCGAATACCGCCGCTCCCTTAAGCTGATCGAACAAGTCGTCTATCCTTGGCAACGGGTACTTGTTCTTGATGGTTAGCTTATTCAGCTGACGATAATCTATGCACATACGCATAGTTCTGGTCCTTCTTCTTCACGAACAAGACCGGTGCTCCCCACGAGACACACTGGGTCGAATAAACCCACGATCAAGCAACTCTTGGATCTGAGCCTTGAGCTCAACCAACTCCTTTGGTGCCATTCTATAAGGGGCAATTGACACAGGAGCTGTTCCTGGCAGCAAATCAATTCCGAATTCCACTTCCCAATCCGGGGGTATTCCAGGTAATTCCTCCGGAAAGACATCCACAAATTCCCTTACGGTTCTAACTCCGCTAACTCCCCCTTCTTTCCCATCCAACGCACTTACGAAGGCCAAAAATGCCTTGCACCCTTTCCGAACCATCTTATCAGCTTTCAGCGCTGAAACTACATTAGACAAGTAGTTTCTTCTTTCTCCTATCATAGCTATCACCTCATCCTCCGGAGTCTGTAACTCCATTCACTTAGCTGCACAATCCAATATAGCCCGATGTTCCACTAGCCAATCCATGCCAAGTATAAGATCGAATTCTCCGAAGGGTAGTTCCATCAAGTCGGCAGAGAATACCACTGCCTGAATCTCTAGAGGTACACTTCGAAAGATCTTATTCACCACTACAGTTTGGCCTAATGGGCTCACTACAGTCATCTCCCTATCAGATAGTTCAGAGGCTATGCCTAGTGTTTCCACTACACTACATGCAACATAGGAATGGGTCGAGCCCACATCAATCAGAGCAAAATAAGGCTTGCCAAAAATAAGGAACGTACCGATTATGACGTCTGGCGCGTCTCCATCCTCCCTCCGATGAACTGCATAAACCAGACCCGGCTGTCTTGCCTATGTATTCCCAACATCTCTGCCAGGTGTTCCTCGTCCCCTTCCAGCACCGTTACCTCTACCATTCAGACCATGACCTCGCTGAGGCTGCTGTCCACCTCTACCAGCCTGATTAACACCCTGACCTGTTGGTCAACTCCCGTCTATCTTTATGGGACAGTCCTTAATCATGTGATCCTTGGATCCGCACTTAAAACATCATCACGTCTTCTTCCAACACTCTCCTAAATGCATCTTACCACACTGGGTACAAGTACGGTATTGCCCTCTGCATACTGGCTGCACGACCTCATGGCCCATCAACTCTAGGCCTCTTCTGCACATTCCCAGACGATTCTGATGATCCAAAACATCTTTTCTGCCTGTTCCGATCAGTTTGCCTCACAAAGTCCTTAATTCCCTCAGCTACCTTAGCCTTTTCTACCAACGCGGCAAACTCATGCTCCTGATGTGGGGCTATCAACAACCTCAGGTCATCCCTTAGTCCGTCTTCAAACCAGACACATCGTTCATGCTTCGTAGCCACTACTCCTCGAGCATACCGGCTCAATCTTAGGAATTTAGATTCGTACTCCGCTACGGACTTATTCCCTTGAACCAGCCCCAGAAATGCCTTCCTCTGCGCATCAGTGTAACGGGTGCCGACATACTTCTTCTGATATGCCTTAACATACTCCCAAGTCAGATCCTCAGCTGTGGCACCATCCCGAACTGTGAGCCACCATTGATATGCTTCATTGCGTAATAGCGCCACCATTCCTTTCAGTTTCTCCTCAAGGGTCAAATCTAGCTCATCCATAATTTGTTCCGTCGCCTCCAACCAATACTCAGCTGTACTGGGTGCTACACCGGATACGCCACGGAATACTTTAGCTCTATTGGCTCGGAGTCGCTCGGGTACAGATTTTCGAGCTCCCATATCTCCACCTGCTCTAGCCACCATTTTAAGAACTTCGCAAAGACGACTGCGATCAAAGATCATCCTCCGTCGATCTTCACGCTTCAACACCAACAGCTGGTGGTGGGGGTGGTGGTGGTACCTCATTCTCAGACCCTTGACCCGATCTAACGGGTTCCGACACAGTCATCCTGCCTCTACCACGTCCTCGCACATTACGTTTACGTCCCCTAGAGCTCATTTCCACGATCACACTTTAATCTGATTAAGAAATTTTATGTATTACCCTTTGTTCCACTGATTATCCGCGAAGAAGTTTTATGAGAAGACAATTAATAGGGGTTCTTTTGATCAATCAAAGTTTCGAGTCTTCTATCCTAGTTCAGAGAGACACATCCATTCAATGGTATGTACCACACACATTCACTATTCAACATTATTGTCTGTTCCTACCCCAGGGGTATTTTCGTAATTTATCCTACAACGGTATTTTGGTAATAAATCAGAGTCAATTTAAAAATCTTAATAAATCGAGGCACTTTGAAAAACTCAAGGGTACTTTTGAAAATTTTCTCAAATTAGGGGTATGGCAGAAATTTTAGAAAACGGGAGTCATTTTGGTAATTTTGTAAATCAGGGGTAATTTCGTAAATTTGCCAAGTCAAGGTATCTTGGTATTTCGCAAAGATAAAGTTTTTGGATACTTTCGCAAAATCAAAAAAATTTTATTAAAATCGGGGGTAGTATGGTAATTTTGAAAACTAAGGGCATTTTAGTAATTTTACCACTAGGGGTATTTAGGTAATTTTGTAAGTCAACAATGTTTTGAAAAATTTTCAACCTAAGTTTTGCTACAATTTAAAGGGGTAATTTGGTGATTTTAAGCTGAAGTTTTTATGAAAATCTGACTAATCCCTTTCGGGTTTTAGTTATTGGGTTTAGCCCGTGAATGAGTCCTCTTGGGTAGGGTGAACCGTAGCTACGCACCAGGTAGGATTCGAGTGAAGAGGAGGTGAGTCACGAGGACTGCTTAAATACCAGACTCTTCTTGAATCCAATCCTAGACATGCACACAAAGGTTGCCACACCCTAACTCGGCGACTTAGTCACAGGTTTGTTTAATTAGGCTTAAAGTTTTATGAATTTCTATGTTGGGGTAAACTAATCCTAGGGTTCAAGTACTTAATATACTAATCTACATTCCATTTATATCCTTCACTAAATCATACTATAATTCACACAATGGTTAGGAGTACTTACCTGGTGGACTGCGGGCCGGAGACTTAGGTGCCATACCAAAAAACCTGCTTAATTCACAAAATTTTTCACAAACTTCATTTGGGCTTATTTTTAAAACGTTATGGGCTTTTAACCCAGGGCCGAGAGGTTTAAAACTGGGCTCTGATACCAAATTGAAACACCTCAAACCCGGCCCACGAGTCTCGACCGAATCTGGTATGTTCCTAGAGTAAAACATTTTAAAATCCGTTTGTTATTTTTGGAAAACTTGAGTAGTTTCAGAGAAAAATTTATTTGTAGTGTGCTCAAGTTATAAACGGGTATATTTTCGAAGTCTAGATTTTAATAAAACTTTATTTCCAAAACAATAAGTTGAAACCATTGTCGAGTTCTTAGAGTTTACTATATAAGCTGAAAACCATTTGTGTTAAATGTCAAAACATTTTAAGATTCATTACTTAATCTTTAATTTGATAAAAATTTGTAACCTAATAAAATAATTTAAAAAAAAATGCATCAACAGTTTCATATCTGTGGCCTTATTACATCAAATGAAAACCCAAAATTAATCCAAATACTTAAAAGAAAATAGAAAGTCCCAAATTAATATAAAATCTGAGCAGAGCATGGCCACCACTAAGCTCCTGCCGACCCGGTCCATCACTAAGTGTCACCTGAAAGAAAATATTCCCCAACAGGGTGAGTCAAACAGACTCAATGTGTAACCAACACTAAATCCCAACAAATTCAGGCATAACAGGTAATACATACATACATATAACAAATTTGCATAATGATGCAATCCCAAACCCAAACCTAGGTGCCATCTGCTACACATCACCCGTACCAACCATCACACCGTGGGGACTACTAAGTCAACCCTCCATCCGCTACACATCATCGAAGGCAGTCGCTGCAGACGACGTGCTCATCGCCCTTATGAATATTGTGGCATAGCCACCAGATATTATATTTTGTGACATGAGTCACCACATTCAGATTATGTGACCGAAGTCACCACATTCAGATATTGTGGTATAAACCACCAGATCACTTCCCCTTTCATAATCACCCATATGCCCCATGTCATACAAACCATATTATTACTATGCCTTATGCCATATTTCACATTCTTATCGATATTCACATACATGACATATTCGAAATATTCATATCTTATATTAACTTAAAGTTAAAGTTACGTACCTGAGCACTTTGTACCATTGCATGGTACCTTTGGCCACATTCACATTATTATAAACATATATATTAAATGGGTGCCATAAATCTACTAAGAGATAGTGTGGGGTACACACCTGGTACACTTATCGAGTTCACTTCAAATCCCGAAAATCCGATCTACTGCTTTAGATCTCAAGTTCCTACATTTGGTCAATCACTTAATGTTTAGCAAAAGCCTATTAGGCTATATGATCAAATCTCGAAGGATTATTGCACCCAAAACTCTTACCTTGTTGCCGATTTGATTACTAATCAAATCCCAAAACGTTGTAGTCTTTCTTCCTTGTAATCGGCTAACACTAGATCAATTGACTTGGTTAGTTTCGGCTTTTAAACATTTAAGAAACAGATCGGAATCCCTAAGTATGGTCTTCGCCTAATGTACATATGTACTTACCTTGTGGATCTAAATCCCAGAATAGCTACTTGATTATGGTACCTTAGATCTTAAAAAGTCCCGAAAGATCCCCCTAGAAGTTGACTACTATGAAAATCCCGAAACTCACCTTCCAAGTTTCGGCCAACAAAAATAGAAGAGATTAGATTTCGATTTCAACAGTCAGAAGAAGAAATAAGGAGAGTAAATCGACATAGGTGAGATTCCTTACCAACTTAATCGAATGTCCTTCCTTGAAGTAGTGAAATTCGACTCCTAAGGGAAGGGGAACATTCGGCTATGGCCACCAACAAGTGAGATTCGGCTTCAACAAGGAACACAAAAGGAGGGTATGAAGCTTTAAGAATTACGGCAATGGTGAAATAAGGAGAAGGAGAATTCGGCTAGAACAATTAAAAGAGAAAGAAGAGAAGAGTGCTAACTTAGAGAGAAAAGAGTAAACAAAAGGGAGGCTAGATTGCTTAATGAAATTCGGCTATTCTCCCTTTACTAACTTGACCGAAATTTCTCTCAAGAGAGTCCCTAGGCCGGGCACACTCTTCCCTTATCAGCTTCTTCATTTTTATCCTCTTTTCTCTCTTTCCACCCATTCAAAAATAATTGAAATAAACCAATAATTATCCCTTGCTTAGCCGAAATTTTTAAAAGAATAAAACCTCATCTTAAACTCCTCCCATAGACTCCCTATGCCGTCCATCACTTCCCCTTGTTGCCGCAAAAATAAAAACTTTTATTTAGCTTCCCATGCGACTCGAACCTTGGCCCAATTGCACCTGTTGTTGGCGTCATTTACAGAGGCCTTAAGTGGCGCCTCCAAGCTACTTCACCAAGCCCATTTTTGTGTTATAATTCCCCTACAAATTTTCTTAAGGCCACTCTACCTAGCTTTCTCTTTTGAATTTAAAATCTAATAACTTCTAAGGCACTCTCCTATTTCCTAAAGTTCACCAAAATTCATACAACACATTCATAACACACAAAAGCATGCCTTCACATATATTTAAGCACAAATGCATTAGCCCAAAATCCAGGATATTACAACTATGATTACCATTCTTGGTAGACTATGTGCAATACTACCCTATTATCTAATTGTGGTGGGCTAAGTGCGAAACCACCAAGTGATTTAGTTGTGTGGTTGGATTAGTGAGAAAATATGAGGTGTTGTATCATGAGTAATTGTGATGTTTAGTACAGGTGTGCAAATGAATGAAGGTAAGCATTTGACTTGTGATGTGTTGGAAATATGGTAAGGGATAGAATGAGTAAGCATAGTTATGGATGTGATTTGTTCTTGTTTAGTAATGCTAATTGTTGTTTAGCTCATACTATGATGCAAATTGTTTATATGTAGGTTTACTAAGCTTAAAGCTTACTCTCATTTCTTTTCCCTTGTCTTATAGAGCTAAAGAGTCGAATCGAATAAATTGGAAGATCGCCCACACTATCAGCTCTCTTCGGTATATTTAGACTTGGTGCTTTTGTATATGGCATGTATAGAGGCTAGACAAGTTAGTTTATTTTGTTGTATTGGCCAAGGGTGTGTTGACCCTTTAGATAAATAAACTATTTTGTAAAATGCCTCGGTTGATGGCTTACCTTGTTATATGAAAAGATGTAGTAATCCATGGGAGTTTATTTTTCAAAGTATGAATTGTGTGATGATATGTTGCATGGATCCATATTATGTGAGCTGGAGGGTGAAAAGAGCTTGGCAAATAGCCTTGTTCTTGTCTATGTGGGTAGACATACGGGCGTGTGTCTAGGCCATGTGTGACACACGGTTAGCCCATGGGGGTGTGATTTGGTCGTGTGTCCCCTGCATGTTATAGTTTTAAGTCAGTATAGACCACGGGCTAGCTACACGGGCGTGTGCCTAGACTTTAGACCGTGTGAGATGGTCAATGTTCACCCTGGGTGGAGAGCACGGGCGTGTTCTTAAACCGTGTGACTCAAACAGATTACCCAAGTTTTTATACACGGGGTAAGGACATGGGCATGTGTGACTACACGACCTAACCCCACGGGCGTGTCCCACTTCACATGGGTGTGTGACCCTTGATTAGATGAAAGAAACTTTAAGAACGTGAAGGTTTCCGGTAGGGTTTCGAAATCCATCATATGTATGTTTAAGGCCTTGTGAGTCCTTAATGAGGCGTTGTGTTGACTATAGAGAGTTGTCAAGTTGGGACTAAAGTGAATTAAGTTCGATAATGCCTCGGGGCGAATCCAGCATAGAATACGAGTAAGGGGTGTTACATTCATGTATCCATTGTGTGGTAATAGAGCTCACTATTATGTTTCATAGCCTTAAGTGCCAAACTATTGTTAAATATGATTTCATAAAATGTGATATTATGATATGTGATGTATGCATGAACATGTTGAAAAATGAGTTAAATGTGATGATCAGTAATAATTGAATATGTTAATATGTTCTCTAAACATAGTGCGTATGTAGTTGAGCTTTGATCGTTTTCGGTTAATGTATGAATGCATGTCTATTTGGTGGATATTCTAATCATTCACTGAGCTTGTTTAAGCTCACCCACTCCTTTTAAAACCTTTGCAGACTATTAGCATTGTGATGTGAGCGGTGCAGAAAGTTTCTAAGGGAGTGATCCAAGTTGAATAACATTTGAATAGGTGATTTATAACTATTATTGTTAACTGTGGGAATAAGGCAATGTGGTAGATTTGTCAGTTGATTTTTTCCCATGATGTCTTAGATGATTGCTTAGTTTTATTACTCGTAGAAATTATAGACGTTTGAAACTAGTACTTTGATTTGCTTAGCTTAAATTAATGATGACTTTTTGAACTGCCAATTCTGATTTTTTTTATGATTGGATTATAAGATTATAAGTGTGTAATGACTTAGTAAGTGTACGGTTGAGTTGAATGCCTTGTTTCGATGTTACTTTTGCTATCTGATGCAAAGGTATCAATAATCGGGCATTAGTATCGATACCTCCATAATATTACGATTGTGCAGGAAGTTAGTAACTCAATTTGGTATCGATACCATGTCTCGAGTATCGATACTCGGGGTAGAATTACTGATACTTTTTTATAGGGTATCAACAGCTTACTGGTTTGAATTTTTGCAGAGAAACAAAATGCTGATTTGGTACTGGTTTTCTAAGCGGTATTGATAACATCTATGAGAATTATCAATACCATTGAATGAGTATCGATACCTACACTATTTATTTTGAATTTTTGTTAAGTGGTCTTAAAGCATGTTTCTGTTTTTTTATAAGCTCGTTTGATATATGTCCAGAATGATTTATTGTCGCCTAGGGTATTTATGACTTAGATTCTCTATAAATGTTTAAATTTGATGATGTTCGCATGCTAATGAGACATTTTGTAATATGTGATGCTGTGATGGTAGTATAGCATCCTCTTACTCAGACTCGGCAACTGGGTCAGGTATAAGGTGTTACAGTGCTTAAGCACGTACAAACTTAGATTCTCTCAATTGTTGCAATAGTAATAATGTGAATTAAGCTAAAACTTAAACAAAGAAAGTAAATATGAATGGAAGATTATGAAAAAATCTTTCACAAACTTGTAGCATTTTTTTTTTTAAATGCCAAAAGGTTTTTGACCTATTTCGGGCCCAACTTTGGTAATATGGTTTCCCGCTTGCAAAAATATTTGTGTTTCCAAAAGTGGAAGCCATACACTATTGGGTGAAGGCTATAGCCCCATGAGCCTCTCATAAAGTAGCAAACTTGAGCATTTATTTATTGCCTTTCCTCTTTCTGGAACAGAACAAAGGCCATATAGTTAACATATTTGGATCAACTTTAGGCCATATTATACCAGCATCATATAAGATCCGAAAGTGGTAGTATTTTAATGACTTTTGCTGATAAGGCCTGATAAAACAGTGACAGACTTTTAGGCCCATTTTCCATCTCACTGCTCTCCATATTTTGGTAAATATATAGAATTAGATATAGAAATGTGCTCATGACTATTCATAAATCATATAGTAGTGAGTTGAGAGGTTTGCAGAGTAATGATGGGGTTTTATGTTGCTTGATTAACAACCAAGTAGTATATCATTAACATTGCCACAGAAGCTAACTTAAATTGTTCTCCAAGACATTGGGGATTAGTTTTATATTTTAAGACTAAATGATATTATAGGAGAGAATGTGCAAAAACAAACATGTCTTGGATAATATTATTGCATTGTCTGAGAGAGAGCATGGCTGTCCTCCATTTTTTCGACTTTCCAAAGAACAGCATCATATTTTTATTGGTCATTATGGGACCCCCCTCAATACTTTATACAACAGCATTGTTTTACTTTTTATCAAAATAGCCCTTCTAGGAGCTTCCCTTTTGAGGGCAAACGTTGTAACTTTTACTCACTGTAATGAATCCAACAGGAAACGACTAGATATCGGAACTTGTTTCAACACACATGTGCACCACTTCAAGCACCGAAAGGAAACAAAAAATCAGCAACATCTGTTGGTTCCAAACATAACATGAAATAAAAATAGCATTTAAGACAGTGAAATTGATGTCACCAAGAGAAGTTCCATGGAAGTTAAATAAGAACATGGTGTTGTTATTCCAGTATCATGTTATCTGCTCATTCATTATTTTCCATGTTTCATCAGCCTCATTATCTCCGCCTGCAATTTTCCTTCTACAGTTCTTTAACAGCCTCCCAAAACACACTCAACTTCTGTTACCATGGAATCAATCCGATTCTCCATCTCCAAACTCTCATTGCCAATGGGCTGGAGTGTCTTGCTACTCCAAAAAGAGCTTTCAGGTCAGAGCCTTGAATCTATCAGGCTTCGGGCTGTCTGGTGTATTGAACAATTCTGTCCCTTATCTTTGCCTCCACCAGCGTATGCTCTCCCTTGACCTCAGTGGCAACAGTTTCAGTGGTAATATACCTCAAATTCTGGGGAACTGCAGCCAACTAAATACCATTCTTCTCAATGATAATGGCTTTGAAGGATCAATCCCTCACCAAATTTTCATGTCAAAGTGGCTTAGAAAGATTGACTTGGGTTATAACTCACTCTCTGGAGGAATCCCCCCTGAGGTAAGTCTTTGCACCAATCTGGAATATATTGGACTCTACAACAACTTTCTAAGTGGTGTGGTTCCAGATGAAATGTTTTCTCTACCAAATTTGAAGTTCCTCTATTTAAACACAAATAACCTCACTGGTTCAGTACCTGATTTCCCACCTTCATGTACAATTCTTGATTTCTGGATTCACGAGAATGGATTTTCGGGTTCTTTGCCTCGTACCCTCGGAAACTGCTATAACCTTACAACATTTATAGCATCCTACAACCAATTCCAAGGGGTCATTCCACCGGAGACTTTTGAGGGGCTTTTGCAACTTGAAGTTCTCTATCTTGGTGAAAACAATGTGGAGGGCGAAATTCCGAACACTTTGTGGAGTTTGCAGAACTTGCAAGAGCTTATTCTGTCGGGGAACAAGCTTAATGGAACTATTTCTGAGAGGATTGCTCAATGCAATCAGCTTGTGGCAATTGCACTTTCAGGAAATAATCTGGTTGGTCCCATTCCTCGGTCAATAGGAAATCTTACAGGTTTGGCTAATTTATTTATTTATAACAACAAACTTAATGGCTCATTACCTCCTGAGCTTGGAAACTGCACTTCACTTGTTGAACTCAGGCTTCAGCATAACTTCATTGGAGGATGCATCCCTCCAGAAATTTGCAATCTCAAGAATCTTGAGGTTCTTTTTCTATTCAACAATCATATTGAAGGCCACATTCCACAAGAAATTGGCACGATGAGAAACCTGGTGCAGTTGGCTTTGTATAACAACAGTTTAACTGGTAGAATCCCATCTCAAATTGTTCACTTGAAGAAATTGAGATTCCTGTCCTTGGCTCAGAACGATCTAGTTGGGGAGGTTCAATTTGAGCTCAGCAAAAATTTCCCTGCTTTGGTTAGATTGGATTTATCAGGGAACCGACTTAATGGATCGATTCCTTCCGGAATATGTGCTGGCTATAATTTTTCAGTTTTGGCCCTCGCGAACAATCGTTTCAGTGGGAGCTTTCCTTCTGATATTGGGAAATGCTCATCTCTCAGAAGGGTGGTTCTTAGTAACAATAATCTCGAAGGGCATATTCCAGCAGATTTGGAAGAGAACCCTGGAATTTTTTTCCTGGAAGTCCAAGGAAACTTGCTTGAAGGAAAGATTCCCCCAGTGTTTGGTCACTGGACCAATCTTTCAATGCTGGATTTCTCAAGGAATAGGTTCTCTGGCTCAATACCTCCAGAGCTTGGGAAGCTTGGGAATCTGAAAATTTTAAGGCTTTCTTCTAATAGACTTACAGGAAGCATTCCCTCAGAGTTGGGTCATTGTGAAAAGATGATCAAACTGGATTTGAAATCCAATTATCTGTCAGGAAGTATTCCACCAGAAATAATATCATTGCCCAACCTGCAAAACCTTCTGCTCCAAGAAAACAAACTCAGTGGACATATTCCTGATTCTTTTTCATCCCTCCAAAGTCTAATAGAATTGCAGCTTGGAGCTAACATGCTTGAAGATCCCATTCCATGCAGTTTGAGTAACCTTCACCATTTCAGTTCAGTTCTCAATTTAAGCAACAACAGGTACTCTGGTGAAATCCCTGCATGCCTTGGAGAACTAGACAAGCTACAGATTCTTGATCTCTCCAGCAACAGTTTCTCTGGTGAGATACCAGCAGATGTGAACAACATGATCTCCCTCTACTTTGTGAACATATCATTCAATCACCTAAGAGGAAAGTTACCATCCGTTTGGATGAGGATCGTCGCTTCATATCCTGGATCTTTCGTTGGAAATCCAGAACTCTGCCTGCTGGGTGATGAAACTGGTAATTGTCGGGAAACTGAAAAAGGCAACAGCAGGGGAAGGGTGCTAGCTGGGATCGTTATTGCTGTGGTTGTCTCTGTGGCATTGCTCTGTGCGATGATCTACACATTGGTGGTTAGACGCCTACAGAAGAAACATTCCATTGACCAAACTGTTCTCTACAAACGACAATCTAGAACTGAAGACCTACCTGAGAACTTAAAAATCGAAGATATTATTCGTGCTACAGAAGGATGGAGCGAAAAGTATATCATCGGGAGAGGCAAACATGGAACAGTTTACAGAACAGAAACTTTCAACTCTAAAAACCATTGGGCTGTCAAGAAAGTGAATTTGTCCAGCACAAACTTCAAACTTGAGATGAGAACTCTTGGCTTAATTAGGCATCGTAATATACTGAGAATGGCAGGTTATTGCATTAGAGACGGATATGGATTCATTGTCACTGAGTATATGCCTGGTGGAACACTTTTTGATGTGCTTCACCAGAGCCAACCCCGCCTGGTTTTAAACTGGGATACACGATATCGTATTGCATTTGGTATAGCTCATGGTCTTTCCTACCTTCACCATGATTGCGTGCCTCAGATTATCCATAGAGACATCAAATCAGATAACATACTATTGGATTCTGAATTCGAACCAAGGATTGGAGACTTTGGAATGGCAAAGTTGGTCAGCGATGAGGATTCAAGCTCGACAAGGTCTGCAATTGTTGGAACATTGGGCTATATAGCACCAGGTTTGATCCATCGTTTTTCCCATTTATTTTAACCAGGAGACTGCTGCATACACTTCCTACAAAAACCAACATCATGTATGACTTGTTTATGCCTCTTTTCAGAGAATGCATACTCCTCGCGGTTGACAGAAAAATGTGATGTCTATAGCTATGGTGTAGTGCTGCTAGAGATGCTCTGCCGAAAATTGCCTGTAGACCCTAGCTTTGAGGATGGCCTAGATATTGTCTCGTGGACTAGAAGAAACCTAGAGGAAAATGAAGAATACATCTGCTTCCTTGATGAGGAGATTAGCCTTTGGACCGATGATGAACAACAAAGGGCCCTTGCATTGCTGGAACTGGCACTTCAATGCACTCAATCTATGGCTGATACAAGACCCTCCATGCGGGATGTAGTGGCATCTCTAATTAGGTTAAATGATAAGCATGAGAAATCTATAAACAACACATAAACGAAAGGATTTAGCTTTTACTGCAAATTATATACTTCTTTCCTTCATATTACCATTTGAGAAATCAAAGCACACAAAAGAGTGTGGTGGTATGAGCAGACTGTAGCTGGTAACTCTGGCTGTAATCGAGAAGCTATTATCAATCAGAACCAGACCAATCCAAAGTCCCAAACCCAAAAATTAAATTGATTGCGCTGACTGAGTAAAGTTGTACAATTGATCGGTTTAATTAATAACAAAAAATTATCGTTAATTGAATTAATCAAGTAGTTACCACAGTAATGACCAACTGTAGCTATACTTCGTTAGACTTATTGGTCTTCGAGCATTAAGTTTTTCCTATAAACCTTACTGATCAAGCACCTTAGCACGAAGGAACTATTCTCAAGCTTTTTTTGGTTGATCTTCAACCACGAAATGTTCAGCCATCTGCTGCCAAGCAAACAAACAAATACTAGCCTAAACATGCACATTTTCCTAGACAACATTTGTTTCAAGAAATTTTATAGCTTCAAGAGCAATTACAACTATAATCCCTCCCTACATCTCAGCCTCGGAGGTGTTTGGCTTTAGTCAAGTTTGTCAGTGTAGGTTAGAGTTTAGAAGGTAGACATTCCAGTTATAAAATCATTTCCCCCAGCAGACTGACATTTCAAATCATATCAAACAACACATCCCTAGTGTTTCACCCCCCCCCCCCCCCAAAAAAAAAAAAAAAATAGGAAGTTCAACTAAAAACCAGGGCATTTGCTGCAATTACTTGCAAGCCTACAGGGGAGGATTGCAAGCATTCAGGCTGAATGTTATGATTTCATCAATTCCGGCTTTTTATTATTTGTACAGTTCTCAATGAAGCATTTGTTTGCTAGGGTATGGTAAGGTTTTTGTAATCATGATAAAGCTGATGGAGTCACCAAGTAAATAATCGGCAAGATATGAAGCAGCAATTCACCAAGTACTGAAAAGTGAAGTAAACTACAATGAGTCTCTGAATTCACCTAGACTTAAATTTCAAATGCAATCACCGTTTCATACATTATTGAGAAACAGATTAACTGATGTAAATCATGTCAACCGGCTGAGTGTACCATCATTCCATACAAAAGTACATAATAGTTCAACCACCATTACTCTTTTATAACGAGGGGAGAAACAAAAAAAAAAACATTACTGAGGAACCAATTGCATATTTAGGAAAAATCGTTTTTTTTTTTTTTTTGTCACGAAGGACCTATTCTGTTGCTTCCACATGTTGTGAAGTTTCACCTTGTTTCAAACTCTCCAGAGCAGAGATTCGCCTATCTAGGGGCTCATGAAGCCTTTTCACCTTGAAACAAACGGAAAAATGAAAAACATAAGTGCACAACTAAACCCTTGAAATGCTGCTGCAGGTTAGAATCCATAAAGACATGCGCCTCTGGGGGAAAAATAAAAACAACAATAATAAATACTCATTTTGTAATTATTCTGTTCAGTGGAACATAGGTAACTGCCCATTCTACAACTTTTCTTTTGGTGGTTCATCATTTTCACAAGAAGAAATAGCAACTCATTGGAATAGATCTAATTGGGAGTCTCAAGCATTACAAGCTTTTGGTATAAACATGCATCTATATTTATCTTATATGCCTTCATTACCAAATAAATTACACCTATAGTTGGTATACTAGTACTTTCGTAAGGCACAACAAAGATCAACCATAGATGAAAGTTGTCCAACAAAAAGCAGGGACAACACAAATGCACCCAGAAGAAAACAAAAAATGTGCTGAAAGTATATAAATAGGAATCAACAGGAAAATCCAACCCAAACAATAGGACTGTGATAATGTCAAAAACTAATAGAAATATTAGAAGTAAAACAAATCCTGTTTACTCTAAAAGGTTTTCAAGGTAACATTTGAGACCTGCAATGTTAACTATGTATGCAGCACGGCTTTTACTAGGTTTTGCATCTGCCTTGTCAAAACCCCCAAAGCATCAAAATTGAGCGTTTCTCATCCAAGATAGCATACTTCTCTCCCCTTGGCCCTTACCAAATAACAACGACTCTTATATTAAGTTCTTAACCCAAGCCGGCTACAACTGGGCTAATTCAGACCGCAAAAGACAACCTTGAGAGATAGCTTGTACCCTATCCCGTGCTACCAGAACAAAGGAAAATCCACCATATTCTTTCATTTCCATAATAACCATCGACAATCTATATATTATCAATCATCCAAGCAGCTACATATGCATTGCAATGCCTAATCCATATTTGAAATGCATAGTAAGCAAAAATTAATCAGCAGCAGCACTGATCGCATAGAGCAAAAAAGTCAAATAAAATATCTAAATTCAGTTTCCAACCATTCCTCTACTTATGGATTTCACTATACAAACTCGCAAATGAGCACAAAATATAAAACCCAGAATTAATCCAAAAATTTCACAAAGAAATTGAAAGATGCCCTATGAGCTACGAAACAAAACAATGCGAAAAAGGAATAGGGGAGTACCTGTTGGGCAATGGATTCATGGGCGACCTTGTAATCCTTGTACAAGATGTAGAGACCCAGAAAGGACGCTGTTGCTGCCCCCGTGAAGAATGAAGCCAATCTCACCCTCAATACGTACCCCATCGTTGTCTCGTCGATCTTTCTGCTCCCCTCTTTGTTCCTCCTTTTTTACGCTTTTTTTCTGCTTACAAAGTAGAAACTAATTTCAGGTAAGCAACAAAACGGGAATCGACCTCAGGCAAAACGACATCGCCTCTAATGACGTAACGCTGTCGTTTCGACAACTCCTTGTACCACGTGTAGGTTGTTGTTACTCAGTAAATTTTATTCCTAATTAAATACTAATAATTAAAATTGGTAAGTTAAATTTTACTGTTAATAGTAAATTATGAATTTAATCTTTATTCTCTAATTTGATCATTTTTAATCCCTATGTTTTCAAAGTTGAAATTTTAAATTGTAGCCATCTCCATCAACTAAAATAATACCATTTTTAAAAAAAAATTATAAACTAATACAATATTACACATATGATAATACGATTGTTGAATAAGATTTTAATAATAGTAAAATTTAACCGCTTGGATCATAACTAAAATCTTAAATTTTGAAAAGTAAAAAATAAAAATGACCGAATTAAAATATAGTATCTAAATCCATAACTCAAGCATAATATAAGAGCTAATATCAAAATTTAACCTTTTTTTTAACACTATGTTTGCTTGCAAATTTGCATTTTTTACATAATTTTAATTATTTATTAGATTTTATTAAAATTTTAATATATTTATTAAAATAATTATAATATCTGAAATTATTTCCTTATTAATTAAAATTAATTTTTAAAGATGATTTTTTTATTAAATGAAATAATAAATCCATAAAATTGAAACCTAAGTCGACTTCTTCAATAACAAGATTTCACTTTATTCAATTATAGAAATCTAAATTGACAAGTTATTTCTATCAATGTCTTTTTTACTTAAAAGATAAAGAAAATGTAAAATATAACAAAAATAACTATAAAAATACTTGAGAAAGAAGAGGTATTTTTTATTCTTCTACAATTATAGTTAAAAATAAAAAATATTTTGTATAAAATTCTTGAAAATATTTAAATTTATTAATTTTAAAAAATATATATTATAAAGATCAATGTGTTAAGTATATATTGTTTTAGGTTAAATTATAAGTATGATACCTCTACTATGTTTAACTTTAGGATTTAATATTTACACTCTAATTTGACATAATGTGATCACTTTACTTTTATAACATCAATAACTAAACCAAGTAGTTGACACACTCAACAATTTCAGTTAAAATATTGAGGCAGAATTTTTTCTTAAAAATTCTATTTTAGTTTATCACATTGAAATTTTTTATATTAAAAAGAAGCTTTTAAAAAAAATTATCTCAACATTTTATCTAAAGTAATTAAATATATTAACTATTCGAACTAATTAACCCCACTAAATTATGTTAAATATGAGCATAGTAGAAATGTACCATTATTAATAATGAAAAGAAACAGAGGAGCTGACACGGTCATGTAAAGAACCCGTTAGGACATTCCCTTCAGATATAATAGTATAGATTGCATTCTTTGCGGTTTTAATACTGTTTTGTACAGCGAGAAAGTTATTAGAGTGTTTGCAATATGTGAATTATGAGTATTATTTTATAATTACGGTTCTTTTTTTGGGTACATTACATTACTTAATTAATATTAATAGGCAAGATACAACATAAGGTTTTGGGATATCAAAATAAAGAATATACTCATTTGAGTTTGACAATTCTATAGTCCTACTAGTGCTTTCCTAGCAAGTACATTAAGACACTTATTTTCCTCGCGGAACACATGCTGCAATTGGTTATACGGAAATGTTCAAAATAATCGTACAATACTTAATTAAAGCATCAAGCAAAATACTTTTCTTCTTGGACCTTAAATATAATATATTCATTTGTTCATTTGTATTTTTTTTTTAAAATAGATTGGTTAATAAAATTATTCATGATTTACATTAATATCATTTGTATAATGTTCTCATGTGATTTTTGCATGTAAAGTAAAATAGAAATAAATATTAGTTTACTAGTTGTCAAATATTTAACTAATGTTAAGCGATATTACGTGGCCGGATTGTAGTACGGAAAGATAATTTATATTAATAGATAAACATAAACATGTCCTTAGTCTAACTGAAAACTAGCAAACTGATTGAAAAATTAATATGTCGTCTATCAAATCCAATTAGAGAGATGTTTTGTCTTGGGCATTAGAGCAGATGGCTTTCAGAAGATAGAGACATAGATGTGACTAACTAGATCGACAATACATCAGACTAGACCCAACTAGAATAGAGTTTGAATTTATTTATAGATTTATTCACTTCTGATGTTCATAATGTCACATTCATAATGTTGAGAATATTGTTTATTAAATCTTTTTTGATGGAAGATTTTAATGAAATGAAGCTTACAAATATAAAATGAATGGATTAAAATCAACTTTTGGTGATAAAAAATGCAAAAGTATTTGATAGTATTGTTGTGTTTTACTTTCATAATGTTGAGAATATTGTTTATTAAATCTTGTTTGATGGAAGATTTTAGTGAAATCAAGCTTACAAATATGAAATGAATGGATTAAAATCAACTTTTGGTGATAAAAAAGCAAAAGTATTTGATAGTATTGTTGTGTTTTTTAAAAAAATGAAATGTGCCAATGGTGAACAAATTAATCATTCCCTCCAACCATCATTTCAAAAAAGGAAAATTGCTTACATGACCTTGTGGAAATCACTCAATAAGGACCCATCTTGACCACAATCCTATTTTCTTGTTTTCTCACATTTACCTCTAGTAATTTTGCTATTCTTACAATCTAGTCTATAAATCTTAAATTCTAAATTCCAGCTAATAAACATATCTAGTTAATGAATATTAACCTTCAAATGAACCACTAATTCACTATTGTGCCCATTCCTCGAAACCTTTCGGTTTAACTTCTCAGTGTGGCTCTATTTAAAAAATCTGGCTCAAAATTGAACATCCAAAAGTGAGAGTGTTACGTTCACTCTTCTTTGTCTAAAAAAAACTTGGTAGAGATAATATGATGGTAGAGTTCCCTTAAGAAAAAAGATAGTTTGGGGATGAGGTTTAGTTTCTAGATCCAATTCCATTAAGAGTCTTGAACTTCTTTAATTGTGATAAGCCCTTTAATATGGCATTAGGTAGAGCTCAAAGAGAAATTTCTATCCTTGGAGAGTTTTGATCCGATTCTATCCACACCCTCTTGAGCAACTAAAGAAGATGTAGCTTTAATGGTGTTTTTGATAGATTGAGAAAATTTTATAAAAATAGGTTATGAAAAACAATTTTAGTTACATGATGAAAGTTTAAAATTTTTCATAAAACTTCACATTGATTGCTATGTCTATAGTAATAAATTTCACCAAAATTTAGTATTTGTGTTTCCAAGCTAGAGAGATTTTTCAAATCCTAGAGATAGCGTCTAAATCATTTTTGCTTTCAACCGAATGATCTTCTCCATTATCTCAAAACCTTGGATGCTTAGAGAGTGGGCTCTATTCAAGAACCGAACACAATATGAATGCTACAACTTCTTTAAGAAATCCAAAACCAAAAAATTTAATATCACAAATTTGAATAATAATTGCCAAGGAGTAGGCAATTATAATCTCACAAAACTACAAGTACTCACAAAAAAGGGAATTTATTTGAGTTTAAAGACATAACCCAAATAAAATTTTCACTAAAATTTGGTAGAGTATCCTCATATATTTTCCTTATGATTTTCAACAGCCCTTAATCCCTTTATATAGGAAAAAATCACAAGAACTCTACTAGAATAAGAAGAGGGAAAAAAATAATATTTTAATAAAAAATTAGAGTTCTATTAGAACTATAATAGGGTTGGCGGTAAGCACAAGGAAACCCTCCCTATATGTGCAGCCCAGTTGCCCTGTAAATAGGCTCTCTGGGCCTTTCATGTATTGGTACAATTATATGTATAGTCCAGTTTAAATTTTAAATTAAAACAAACTTATATAATTATCATTCCAAATAATTAGATTTCTATTCTCGAAATATTAGTTAATTATTTTAAAATTAATTAATTCAATTAAATTATTTTCTCAACCCAATTCTAATTTTATCAAAGTCATTATGACTTTACTGTATTAGAATTAATAAATAAATAAATCTAATTATCTTACTTAGTAAAAAATTGATTACTAATTAATTTAATTTTCATTTTGGATTACTAATTAATTTAATTTTCATTTTGGACTCAATTATTTAATTCCATCTAATTAAAAAATAATCTAAAGGAATTAAATTAATTTCTAGCCCATCTATTGTTGCTTCGAGAAAATGCATTTACTACGGATAGTAATTCATGCAATCTATAACACCCTTTACCCGACCCGATCGCCAAGTCCAGGTATTGGATGTCACAACGATCAAATTAACTTAATACGTTTCTATTCTAGTTTGATTACATACTTAAAAAACTTAAGCCTTCAATTTACTCTCTGAGATTTATACACACATAATATTAGTTCTAATAGCTTACAACCTAACACTTTTAAATATCCAACAATTATTTACAATTTACAATTTGACTTCATATAGATTCGATTAACTTCAACCTTGAGGTGTGGCCTTTGTGGGTACCCCTCTATATACATGTACAACTACCGCATACCACTTAACTCTGGTGGAGCCTGGCTTGGTCCCTCTTAATTTCCATGTCCTTATCTAACCTGCATTCAAGCAATAAATTTTTATAAGTCCGAAAGAACTTAGTGAGGTCTGCTCACACACAATTATTAAAATAAGCTCTAAGAAAAGGAGGTGCTGTGCTCAGAATTATAATTATTGGATTTCGGGGGGAGGAAATTTACAAACTTTATTGGTGTAGCCAATATTTCCACTCCTCTGAGCCAAATGTCGGTGAGGTGGATCTTAGTCTGGTCATGACCACATTTTATCTCAATATATTCTCATTAAGGTTTTGCCCTCGTCTAACTTTACTCCATACCTTCATTACACTCTTTTCATGTTGTTCCACACCCTGGATACCCGTATTCACTACCTTTGATTTTCGTTAATAAATGGTGATTCACAAGTATTTACCATAATTTAAGATCCTTACCTGCATAGGAACTCTTCCTAATATCTTCTTTTACTTAGTGGACTAGTGCCCAGGATGTAACTTCATAATACTTATTTTCTTACTTCCGTGCCATAAAGTACTTCAATGGACAGGTAGTCCCTAGCATACCACTTCTTACTCAGGCATTCCTAGACTATTTCTACTTTTGGTAAATGACCTGCATGCGCTTGTGCCTAGAAAAACAAACAATTTTATAAAGCAAATTTAACATACGGTTTTGCTGCAAGCGGACAGTGTTACTTGTAATATTTATAGTTTTGGTGGAACACGAAGTATTCCAAGGGGTCTAACCCAAAGGATTGCCAAGTGGGTAAATGTGTTTATCAAGTTAATTACAAGTTAAGTAATTAATAATGTAATCGAGTCAGAAATTATTAGTGCAAGTCCATATAAAATTGTTTATAAACTAAAATTAAACTAACTAAGCTAAACTTTCTTCCTAATATTTTAAATAATGTAAATGATAAACAATGGTCGATTGATTAGTTGAGTGCTAATTAAACTAATAAACCTACATCGATTATATTGGTTGCCACTCTTAGTTAGGAATCTCCTCTCGCTCTCATCCTAGACTAAAAGATACCACTTGTAACGCCCTGACCCTACCTGATTGACCAAGCCTGAATCTCGGGTGTTACTATTATATTTCAGACTCGTACAAATTTCACACTTGCTTAAAAGATACCACTCGTAATGCCCTGACCCTACCTGATTGACCAAGCCTGAATCTCGGGTGTTACTATTCTATTTCAGACTCGTACAAATTTCACACTTGCTAACGCATTTTGAAATTGAATAACACCTCTTCTTTTATTAATACTAATTGACCCAAGTCTATTGAACCAATACTTACAAATTCTTATCACGCCCTTACAGTTGACAGTCTTACAAAAGGAATACATACGTATATATATAACTATTTGACATAAATCTTTTCAAATTGTTTGAGGCTATGACATTAACTACTGTTACGTGGTTAACCCATTCTATGCATACAGTGAGGGTTCGCGCAATAGTTTCTGTAACACCCCATACCCGGCCTAGAAGTTAGGTCCGAATCTGGCGTGCCATATGGAAGTGTTTTTCAAAACCATCTTTGCAATTGTTAAAAACTTGTTTGAGAATTACAGCCTCTTTGTTAAAACCCAAAACACTTAAGCAATTGTGTCTACTTGAAAACATAATTATCTTTAATAAACCTTTTCGGTTGCGAAAGCATATTTGAAATAAACGATTTACGAAAATGTAACATTCGAAATAGAGTTACAAAAACATTTTGAAACATTGCGGAAACGTAGATAAAATACAAGTATTTTTGAGAGATTGATTGATGAATCACAAATCAAGGAATTGAACTTTAAATCCGTGACTTTTGAAAACGACATTGAAAATTTGAAAGAAAGTTCGAGTTAAATCATATTTGTAAAAGTTTATTTTGAAATCCATTTGTTAATCGATTTTGGAAAACCTTTATTTACGTGAAGAAAAATTCTCGTTTTAAACAATTTAAGCAAAATAATAAGTATATCAACCATAAAGCAAATAAGAAAATACTCCAGAGGCCCTATTACAACTTAAACCAAAATAGCAAAATAATAAAATAAACGAAAATAGAAAATTTAAAATTCAAAAACACCATTTCGGAAGTATAGCCTCCACCGAGTCATCCATGGGCCCAAGTCCTCACTACGGAGCATTACCTACAAGGATTAAGAAAGAAAGGGGGTGAGTTACAAGAACTCAGTGTGTAACCCACTTACCGTTTTCACTGGGCCAAAATTCAATTAAGCATTTATTGGGCCAAAGCCTATTACAATCATAACATAATATCATATATAACATGCATGTGTTATGCAATTTCCCAACCAAACCTAGTTTTCCATCCGCTACACACCACCCGTACCAACCAACACACCTGTGGGGAGCTTTAGTCACCCACCCCGTCAACACACCAAACTGGGCATTAAGCCATATATCAAATTGGGCATTAAGCCATATATCAATTTGTGGACAAGCCACCAGAATTTTGTAGCAAAGCTACCAGAACTTCTCTTCGTCAAATATCCCAAACCATGCTAATCATGTATAAAATATGTGCATTCAATTACTACAATCCATTCCTATAATTATTACAAACATATGGCCCATTATAAAAATTCTCACAATCTGGCCCATATCACATTTTGGCTCATGTAGCTAATATCACATTTGGCCCATAAATCAAGTATCACATTTGGCCCATAATTCAAGTATCACAATTGGCCCAGAAATCAAGTATCACATTTGGCCCATTTATCACATATCACATTTGACCCATTTATCACATATCACATTTGGCCCATTTCGTAATTTATTTCAAAACGGCCCATATAACAAATTATCAATCGGCCCATATAGCAAATATCAAATGGCCCATATAGCAAATATCAAACGGCCCGTATAGCAAATATCAAATGGCCCATATAGCAAATTATCAATCGGCCCATATAGCAACATATTTCAATTTGGCCCATAAAGGGTATTTTTTGTAATTTTACCCACTAAGGGTAATTCGGTAATTTACCCACTAAGGGTAGTTCGATAATTTACCCACTCAGGGTATTATGGTAATTTCACAACCTAGGCTTAACTAAATTGACCATAACTCGAGTTAGAAAACTCGAAATCTAAATCCGTAAATTTTCCTTGAAACTAGACTCATATATCTTTCTCTTATAATTTTTCTAGAATTTTTAGCTTAACCATTTAGTACAGTTTATTCCTTAAAGTTTCCCTTGTTTCACTATCCAATAATTCTGACCTCTCTTACCTTAATCTCAAATATCTTACTGTACGCTTTTCATATACTGCTCCTACTTGTTTCTATTGAAAATCGGTTCACTAGGGAATCCATACATATCAATTATAACTCTTAATTCACTTTGTACAATTTTATACGATTTTTCTAAGATAGAACAGAATACCCCGAAGTCATTCAGAACCAGTCTCACTAAAATTTACATATCTGAGAATATAAAATTCCTTTTCCTTCTCCGTTTCTTCCATATCAAAATAGACAAAGCAAGCTTTGATTTGATATCTTATTAACTTTTTAATTCCTCTTCTCCTATTTTTCGTGATTTTTCAAATACACAACACTATTTCTAACCGAAACTATTTTATTACAAAATACGATTACCACTACGATCATACGCACACCCGAGTGATCACGGATGCCGGTTTTTAGTTTTCTTCAGTATCTCGACCGATTCACAGAATATTTCATACAAAATTTCAGAGAAGTGTGAGATTACACACCATATATGGAAAGTACGGGATTACACACCTAATTTTGATTTCCTAAAGAACCACTCTTCGTTGACCCTAGAACAATACCAACCAAAAGTTAGCCTCGAATTTCCAAAATATTTCATACCCAACGTATTACTTACAATTGAATCACTTACCACAATCTGAGTCTCTTATTACAAGGGATAGGTGATCGAGCGATTTAATCCCTATAGATAAACTTGATTAGTCACCACTACTAACCCGCTTAGCAAAATCACCGATCAACGAAAAAGATCCAAAAGAACCATGATGAATCCCTTACCTTAATGATTATAAAACCGATTCCCAACGATTGTACAATGGCTATGGATAAGTCAAAGATTTGGCCAAAGTAAAAAGAAAGAAGAAAAAATATGGTCACCCAGGTTTGTAATTTCGGCACAAAGCAAAAGAAAAGAAAAGAAAAGAAAAGAAAAGAGATTGAGAGGAAAAACAATGCACTATTGTGCTAACATGTTTCGGCAAGGAGGGTTGCAAAATTGGGAGAAATGACACAAATTTGTCAAAGGGATTTTTGGCCAAAACAAAGCTAAGACTTTACCAAAAGCCAAAATAAAAATTTCAGCCACCTATCTACCCCAAAATCGTCCACATGCATCCCCCCTAGGATAAGAGTTTGGCCACCCAAACTTTCCAAAACATCACCCACGAAATAAGCCTCATGTCCCCCTTTCTTTCCTATTTCTCTTGATTCCATTTCCCAAATTCAACCTTGCCTTATTCTTATAGCCACCTTACCAAAAAATAAAGAAGTCCAACCTTGCCATAAATACCTCTTGGCCGACACTTAAGGAAAGAGTGCAAAAATAAAAGTCAAAAATGCATACAAAGGGATTTGAACCTCTTCCCTCAAGGTCCATCACTTGATGCCATAACCTCTTTACTAATTGCTCATTTATGCTAACAAATTACTCACTTATTTCCATAAGCCTTGATGCCACTTACTATCTCTCTTTAATAGGCTTAAACACAAAATTTTACTAAGGCCCAACTTGAACCCGGAACTTCATAGAACCCCGTAATTTTCTAAAATCACCTTCCTAATAAGTCCAACTTGAAATAATGTCGTTCTCTTGTTCTCAAAAATTTTAAACATTCCTACGCCCAAGGCCCATTGGGCCCAATCCTACTAGGCCCAATTTTGGGATGTTACAGTTTCCTTTATTTAGTTGCACGACTCCTAAAGCTCAATCATGCTTGCACGATTCCACTCTGTATGCATAAGTGCCCTACTTCGCCCTTTTTTCGATGCAGCCTTGACGTCATCCCTCAGGGCATCATTTATTCCTGAAACATAAAACACACAAAGGTAAGTTCGATAGAACTTAGTGAGGAATCCCCCTTTTTAGCTTTCTGATTAAGTTGTTGTTATCTGAATTTGGTAAGATGATGCAAACTGTAATAACCCGTTTTTCAGTGGTGTCGGAAACAGTGGTTTCGGGGCAACCAAATATGAAAAGTAAGTTCGTAAATATTATTAATTAATATTTACGAGTCAAAAGTGATTTTAAAAAGGTTTTTTATTCGATAATTTATGTTACTTAAGCGATTAATTAAGTTCAAATGGTAAGACCCTAAGGTCAAGCGGTTTTAGAAAATGAGGTATCGGGACCTTGTTTCTATAAACCGAACTGTAAATAATTTTATAAATATTTACAGGATGTCATTAAGATGGTATTAAAGTTTCGTTGAAAAATTTTAACATTTCGATAGTTAATTAAGCAAAAAGAACTAAATTATAAAAGTTGAAAAAGTCAATCACTATTAGTTTAAAAATGTTAATTGATTAAAGAATTATAATTGGATGGCCTTATTGAGTAAATTAGCCAATAGTGGATAGTTGGATGCTTTAATTTCTTTTAATTTTAATGTTTTATATGTTATCTTATTAATAAAATAAAATGAATGAAAACATAATAAAAATAAAACATAAGGGAATATTCATATCTTTCTTCTATTTTGGAATCGAATACCATGGAGTTAAAAATGAAGCTTTCAGCCATGGTGATTTTCTCTTGCATGGTAAGTGATTCTTACCTAATTTTTAGTAATTTTGATGTTTTTGATATCATTACAACTAAGTCTAGCTAGCTTGTACCTTCGATTTTGAAACTGTTAAAGTTTTTGAATGTTTCCATTGATGAATCTAGTGATTTTTAATTTTGAATGATGAATTTGAAATATTAGTTGTTATTTAAAATTATTTTGTTAAGTGATTTTTGATGAATTTATTGATTAGGGACTAAATTGCTAAAATAACAAAAGTACGAGGATTTGATGTGAAATTGTTACAAAAATGGGCTTAAAGGGAGGCTATGAATATTTAGATAGTGTAAAATTTCAATAAAACAAGGTTTATTTGCATGTTTTAGACTCAAGGACTAAATTGAATAAAAGTAAAAGTTTAGGGATAATTTTGTAAAAATGTCAAAAAATGATTAAATTGCATAAAGTACATTATTTTACTGTCTAAATTAATAGATTGAATAAAATTATTAATTTAGATCAAGATCGAGTGGAAAGTCGTAGAGAATAGAAAATTACCAAAATGCCCCTAAACTTTGTCATTTCTACAATTTAGCCAGGTAAGTTCATCACTTGGTTAGTACAGTTAATTATTGTTATGATAAATTATTATCTATTTGTGTATATATGTGAATCAAATTTGTTATCTTGAAGGAAACGAATAAAACCAGGGTTGAAAGACACTATAGCAACACAACATAAAAATGTACAAGACCATGGTTGGACCATGGCAATGTTTACATAAGACCATAGCAAGGCTATGGCAATTTTTCAGATGTAAGACCATGGTTGGACCATGGTAGTGTATATATATATATATATATGTAAGACCATAGCTGGGCTATGGCATTCTAATGATAAGACCATAACCGGGTTATGGCACTATAAGCGTAAGACCATGGCAAGGCCGTGGTAGTGCACATGTAAGAGCATAGTTGGACTATGGCACAATATGAAACATGTATTGGGGTTTCAATCGTCCTTACAGTGTTCATCAAATATGAAAAGGGATGGTTTCGACTATCGATTAAAGAAAAAGGATGGTTTTGACCATTGATTAAATAAAAAGGATGGTTTCGACCATCATTTAGCATACTTGTGTGAGCTCCAGTAAGGGTTCCGATTGACTTCACTACGACAAATAGGGAAAGTATGAATATTCATGATTATGAAAGGTATTATTTAAGTAATGTTATGCTTATATACCATATCTTACCATGTGTTGATATTGCTAAGTTTTGTGTTTAATCACTAGCTTGTGACTATGGTAAATGTTATGTTTATGTCTTTTGTGTTATGCAAATGAAATGATAAGTGTTCAATATGAACTAAGATATGTGTGTATGAAACTTATTGAAATAGTGATACATGGAAAACATGATATGTTATGAAGGATGATAAATCCAGTTGGATCATGCTCAAGTATAATGGTTATCAATGTTAAGTTCACATGAATTATATTAAATTATGCTAACATGTGTTGTTGTTGGTGCTTAGGCTTGTGTCAAGTTTATGATTAAATTATATCATGTTTAATCTTAATGAAATACTGATGGTCTCAAAAGTAACTAAAAATTCGACAAAGACAAGCGCACCTATCGAATAGTAGTATAGCTATGGTGAGTCTGGAATATCGTATCCACAAGGACTAAAAGTACTAGTAATAATTATCTTTCTATTATTTAGCCTAATAATTAACGGAATTTATTTTTAATCTAAAATTTAACTAACTAATTTACTATGAACACGACAAAGAGTGAAGAAAGTAATCGATTAAACCAATGAATAAAAACAATACCCAAGGAAGAATCCACCTAGACTTCACTTATTATTCTGACTCTGAATTAAATGATTTATTCACTTGCCTTGATCCGTAGAAATCCCTAAATTATGTTAATATCTCTTTCGAGACTAAGAACAACTGACTCTAGGTTGATTAATTGAGCTCTCTTTCTAATTAAAACCCCTATCTTCGCATTAACTCGATTTATGGATTCCTTTATTAGATTTGACTCTAATCCGGCAGATTTATGTCATCCTATTTCTAGTATTGCAATTAACTCCGCTTAATTATGCTAGATCTACTCTTAAACAAGGACTTTTGCTCCAATGAATAAGCATATTAAACTTGAATTAATATCCTGAAAATATTAAAGCAAGGGTTAAGAACACATAATTAAGAACAAGAACAAGTATTTATCATGTAATTCAGATAATTAAATAATAGATTCATCATAGGTTTCATCCTCCCTAGGTATTTAGGGAGTAGTTCATAACGTAAAAGGAAAACATCTCAGAATAAAGAAAACAACAAGACATAAAGAACCCAAAAACTTCTAAGGAACTTGATGGAGATATTCAATCTTGGAGTGGATATGCTTCTAAGATGATTTCGACGGCTTCCTTCGAGTAATTTCTTCGTTCTACTCTCTGTCCCCCCTTAGGTCATCTTCTAGTGTGTATTTATAGACTTTAAAATGCTCAAAACCCTAAAAATTGGGTTTTTCTATGTAAAAGGGAAACAAGGTGCAAAATCGACACGAGCTGGCACATGGGCGTGTGCCCAGCCCGTGTGGATCCTGAAAACTCCGATTTTGGTACCTTTTTCGCTCCTTTTGCTCCCAAATGGTCTCCTAAGTATAGAAACAGGAATTTAAGGGATTAGGAGCATCGAATTCACTAATTCTCATCATAAATCATTCAAAAGTATGCCAATAATGGAATTAAAATATGTTACATTTATGGTTTATCAAATATCCCCACACTTAAGCATTTTCTTGTCCTCAAGAATAATCCTCAACTCACAAAGAAAAATCCTCAACTCACAATTAATTTTAAGCTTTCTCAATTCATAATTCTCATCAATAATGTTTTATCATAATTCACAAATAATCACACATTGATAGTTTAACTAAAAGAGCACTAAAGATTCAAACAATCCAAGTCACACATTTTTAAAGCATGAAAATGTAACAGACTGAACTTGACCCTAATCGGAACGGTGGTTTCGAGACCACGAATTCGAGTCTGAAATATTTTTTTAAATGACATATCCTGTGTTTATTATATGTGAATTAATGTTGTGAAAGTTTCGTAGAAAAATTTAATCGTTTGTGTGTTTAATTTAGAAAAAGGACTTAATCGCGTAAAATGTAAAAGTTGCAAACTATAGTGAAAAGTGCTAGAATGATGATGGCTTTTTAATATGAGGCATTAAAAGGGTAATTAACCCATTTTTAAGTTAGTGGGTGGCATTTGTCATAACTAACCTTAAGTTATATATTAGTTTTATTTTATGTAATAAGGTTAAATAAGTAATTAGTTAAATAACTTAATATATGCTAAAATGTCATAAAATAAGCCATCATCTTTTTGTTTTCTCCTTGGCCGAATGTGGGAGAAGGAAGAAAGCTTTGAATTCATTTGAAATTTAGGCAATTCTAGGCTAAAATTCAAGGTGAGTTTTTAGTCGGTTTTTGTTAATTTTTACGTTTTTGAGATCGTTGTTTCGAACCGTAGCTGACCCATGTTAGAATTTTTAAAAATAAGCGTGCTTGATGTTTGACCATTGCTATGTTCTTGTGGTTTTTGATGTTTTATGATTTTATATTAAAGATATGTTAAAGATTAGTATATTTTGTATTGGAAGTTTTGGTGAAATTGAGTATTTAGGGTTAATTTGTAAAAATAAATTTTTAGAGGGGCTTATTTGCAAAATAAATGAAAGAACTGGACTTGTATAGTCCCTATATATATTCGACTCTTGAGTAGTATTGAGAAATTTTGAGTATTTTGTGTTTTATGCAAATAGGACTAAATTGTAAAAATGTGAAATAATAAGGGTAAAATGGTAATTTGCCTATTTATATGCTTAGGGACTAAATTGAGATGAAATTTACTTGAATGAGCTAAATTTTAATGTGTTTAGATCAAGAACAAAGAAAACGCAGTTTGGATCGGGAAAGACAAAGGTTATCGAATAAGCCAGGTTTCTTACGTCGTCCGTCGACGATCGAGGTAAGTTCTTAAGCGAATATACGTTAAAGAATAATTTATAAATCTAATGAATGATGAAATTTGAATACTTTTAACATGGATATATGAAGTAGCTGAATGCAAAGGTACTAAATTGGCTTGATTATAAATTTATTTAATGTGATGTGAATAAGTGTATTTGATTTGATATGTGAATGTAATAAGTGATATACGGATTGTTGTGAAGTTAGCATTATGAAATATGAATTGAAGGATTAATTATATTGGTATTCGGGCTTCGAGCCTAGCAGGCCTTGTGCCGGTGATGAATTTCAGGCTTTGTGCTTAGCAGGCCATGTGCCGGTGATTTATATCGGGTTTATGCCTAGCAGGCCTTGTGCCGGTGATGAATTTCGGGCTTTGTAGCCTAGCAGGCTTAATGCCGGTGATTTATATTAAATGAAAGAGTTCGTAGACCATGGACAAGGTGGAAATTATTTACTTAAAGAAACTAAATGTTTAGGTATGTGTAAGCTTTATAGTTGTAAGAAATGAGGTAAGTTGTTCTACCACTATTTGGTGTTGGTAAAATATTGTATAAGGAAAACATTTTTGCAAGATTATGATATGTGTATATAATATAATTAACAAAGTGTTTTATATATATTGGTATATAATCTTGGTTGTATTATTGAGATTCGGCCATTCAGGTAAGTGTAATATGTGAGGATTATGAGTATGTTTGCATAGTTAATCGATTGGAATTATGTGGTTGTTATGTACATGGCATTTTAATCAATTCAAATAGAGGTAGAAATTGTATTAAAACTTTGCATGGATTCAATGAGTTGCGTCTTAAAGGTGATATGGGTGAAATTGTGATTTTTAAGGAAAAAGTATATATATTCGGCTTTGAGGGACTATAGTAATGTCATTAAGCTTTTATAAGAAGGTTTCAATATTAGTTATGAATTTATAATTATATGACTAACCATAAGTTCTAATCTTGTTGCTTAAGACTTACTAAGCTAGTGAGCTTACTTGTGTGATATGTTTCCTCTGTTTTATAGATTTTGTTCAAGCTACAGGCTCCAAGGATCGTCAGTGGAATCAACCACACTATCAACCCTTTTTTTGGTACTTATATATATACTCGGTTTTTGAATCAAAGGCATGTATAGGTTAGACTAAGTTGTAAAACCAATGAGTTTTGGCTTGTATTTTGGTATAGCCTAGCCTTGCGAAAAAGGCTTATTTCCTTTGGTTAACTTAAGTTTTTATGCTCTATGACATAATGGTTGAAATTCAAAAGTTAAGCTTAGTTATATGTGTGAATGGTTGAATGCTTAATGTGCTTGGTTCCTGGCAAATTTATACCTGGCCTGTTCATGCATATCTAGGTTGATGTATTTTATATAGAAGGTATGTTTGCGGCTAAGATGATTGTATGTGCTTTGGGTTTAATATGTACAGGAAGGATAACATTCATGTTTGGGTTGAAGATTTTGTTTTATAAGTAATATGGCCATTCGAATATGGCTTTTATCTTGTGCTAGTTTGAGGTTGAGACATATGAATTGTAATGATCGAATGTTGTATATGTTTATGATATTATGATGCAAGGATTATATGGATGTTTATATACGGTCATAGTTAAGTTATATATGGAAGACAAGTGGGTATTGGATAGGTATCAATTGAAAATTTTGTATGTTCGTTAACCTTAATTGTTTTATGAAACATGAAGCATGTTATGCAATATTCATGTGAGTCCGGCTAAGCTAAAGAGAAATATTTAATTGTAACTTATGTGCTAGATGAACTATTTAATTAAGTTATATTTCGAATATGACAAATGAGCTGGTATATGAGGTATATATATATGTCTATCTATATATGTCTTTAGTTGTAGGTAAAAGTTGATTTGATTAAGTATTGTTTCTATTTGATTTTAATACAAGTTATGTAATGTTCATGAAATTCTTATGTATATGTTCTTGTATATTCGGCTAAGCTATTAATTGCATTTATGATAATGTAATGAACTTATGTATCTTGACCATATAGCATAAAGTTTTGATCATCGGGTTTGTTTTTATTAGTAATTAAAATGAATTGACTTTTGAAATGGTTTACTTGATTATAAACTTCACATATTAAGATCAACTTGTCGAATGTGGTATATGGAATTGGTATTGTTGTGTGACATTGTCATAATGTACATTTCAGGGTCATTTTGTGTTTGTTGATGATTATATTGTATATGATTTGGGTTAAAGTATTAAGCATGTATTATACATGTGTAATTTGTCTGTTTATAAATGAATTATTTGATAAAGATGTTTAGCTAAGATTTAATCGTTTGAGCAGAAGTTATGACTTATCCGGTAATACCCGTAACCCTAATCTGGCAACGGATAAGGATTAGGGGTGTTACATTTGATTGGTATCAGAGTTTATGGTTTAGTAGATTCTAGGACTACCGTAGCGTGTAAGAGTCTAGCTATACATGCCCTAGTTGAATATATGATAGTGTGGTGACTTCTGACATTCTAAACTGTGTTTTATATAGTAAATGGATCCTGATCCTGATAGAGCCGTAGCAGATGATGTAGAGAGTGTAGCGCCTGATCGTGCACGCGAATCAGTGCCAGTAGACTCTCGACCAGTTTCAGGTAGTCACGAGGGGGAGGCTAAACAAGCCTTCTACCATATGATGAACGAGTGGTTTACCCAGTTTATTCAGACTACGAGTGGTTTACCCAGTTTATTCAGACTAACTCGGCTATACAACAACCTCCACCCCCGAATAATCCAACTCTAGTGCCTTCAGCACCTCCGATGATAGATCCGGTGAGATCTAGTAGGCCTCCTATTGATAAAATTAGAAAATATGGGGCTGAAGAATTCAAAGCTAATGATAACGATGATGCGGAATGGGCTGAGATGTGGCTTGATAACACTATTAGGGTACTTGATGAGCTATCCTGCACTCTAGATGAATATTTGAAATGTGCTATATCTTTACTTCGGGACGCTGCATATCACTTGTGGAATACACTAGTATCAGTGGTTCCGAAAGAAAAAGTGACGTGGGATTTCTTCCAGAATGAATTCCGCAAGAAATATATAAGTCAGAGGTTCATTGACCAAAAACAGAAAAAATTTCTGGAGCTAAAACAGGGCCGCATGACTGTGACTGAATATGAGCGAAAATTTGTCAGATTGAGCCGTTATGCCCGAGAGTGTGTATCAACTGAAGCCATCATGTGCAAGAGGTTCGAAGACGGTTTGAATGAAGATATAAAGTTACTTGTTGGCATTCTTGAAATCAAGGAGTTCGTAGTACTTGTCGAGCGAGCTTGTAAAGTTGAAGAACTTGGTAAAGAGAAAAGAAAAGCTGAGATGGAAGCTAGAGACACTCGTAAAAGATCATCGAGTAAGACTTTCCAACCTGTAACTAAAAAGTTCAGAGATAACTTTAGCCGACAGAAAGCTACTTCGAATATGTCTAGACGAGACCGACCCCCAGTGGGTTCCCGAGCTACCTCGATGGCCAGTGTTGGTAACGTTCCACAGAATCGAGTTGAATGCAAGCACTATGGTAAATGGCATTCCGAGAATTGTAGATTTCGTGATCGATCTTGCTTTAAATATGGATCGTCAGATCATTTTATTCGAGAGTGCCCGATGCTAGCTGAGCAAAATACAGCTCAAAACACTAAACCGAGCAGTGCACCAGCACGAGGCAGACCACCCAGACATTCAAGCAATGTAGGTGGCAGTCAGAGAGGGACGAAGGACACTGCAGTTCGATCAGAGGCTAGAGCTCTAGCTAGAGCTTATGCTATACGAGCCAGAGAGGATGCTTCTTCCCCAGATGTCATTACCGGTACTTTCACACTTTATGATACTACTGTGATTGCATTGATTGATCCTGGTTCGACTCATCATATGTGTGTAAAACTCTAGTATCCAGTAAGACTCTACCTATTGAGTCTACTGAGTTTATGATCCGTGTGTCCAACCCTTTGGGTCGCTGTGTACTTGTTGATAAAATGTGTAAAAGCTGCCCGTTGGTGATTCGGGATTCCTGCTTCCCAGCTGATTTAATGTTATTGCCTTTCGACGAGTTCGATATAATTTTGGAAATGGACTGGTTAACTTTGCATGATGCAGTGGTGAATTACAAAAGAAAGATTATTGATTTGAGATGTTAGAATGGTGAGATTATCCGGGTCGAATCAAATGATCTGAATGGATTCCCTATAGTGATATCTTCGATGCTAGCTTAAAAGTATGTGAGAAAAGGATGTGAAGCTTACTTGGCTTATGTTTTGGATAATAAAGTTTTCGAAAAGCAAATTGAATTAGTACCGGTTGTGAATGAATACCCAGATGTATTTCCTGAAGAATTACCAAGTTTACCACCAGTGCGAGAGATTGAGCTTGGCATTGAATTAGTACCGGGGACGACTCCGTTCTCGATAACTCCATATCGGATGGCACCTACTAAGTTGAAAGAGTTGAAAGCACAGTTGCAAGAGTTAACAGATAGAGGTTTTGCACGACCGAGCTTCTCTCCTTGGGGTGCACCAGTTCTTTTTGTGAAAAAGAAAGATGGAACAATGCGAATGTGTATTGATTATTGGTAGCTGAATAAAGTGACTATAAAGAATAAGTACCCGTTACCTCGGATTGATGACTTGTTTGATCAGTTGAAAGGGGCTTCAGTATTTTTGAAGATAGATCTCGAGATCGAGGTTATTATCGATTCTTGCGTCGAGATACTGAGATGTGCTAAAGCGCATTCTGGACGCAGGTATGGACATTTTGAGTTTCTGGTTATGCCTTTTGGACTTACTAATGCACCTGCTGTTTTTATGGATTTGATGAATCGGGTTTTTAGACAATATTTGGATCGGTTTGTAGTAGTGTTTATTGATGATATCCTGATCTACTCCAAAGATGAAACCGAACATGCCGAACATTTGAGATTGGTGCTACAAACTTTGCGAGAACAACAGTTGTACGCGAAGTTTAGTAAGTGTGAATTCTGGATGAAAGAAGTCAGCTTTTTGGGACATGTTGTTTCAGCGTCAGGTATTCGAGTTGATCCGAACAAAATCTCAGCTATACTTGATTGGAAGCCACCAAAGAATGTTTCCAAGATTCGAAGTCTTCTGGGACTTGCGGGATATTACAGACGATTTGTGAAAGGTTTTTCCATGATAGCTACACTTTTGACAAAGATACTTCAGAGAGATGTCAGGTTCGAGTGGACAGAAAAGTGTCAGAAAAGTTTTAATCAGTTGAAAGCCCTTTTAACCGAAGCCCCAGTGTTAATGCAGCCTGAATTAGGTAAAGAATTTGTTGTGTATAGTGATGCTTCTTTGAATGGTTTGGGTTGTGTTTTAATGCAAGAAGGCAAGGTAGTAGCTTATGCTTTGAGACAGTTGAAGCCTCATGAAAGAAACTATCTGACTCATGATCTAGAACTAACAGCCATTGTTTTCGCATTGAAAATTTGGCGTCATTACTTATTTGGCGAGAAATGTCATGTTTACTCGGATCATAAAAGTCTGAAGTATTTGATGACTCAAAAAAGACCTGAATTTAAGACAACACAGATGGTTGGAATTGCTGAAAGATTACGAATTGGTGATTGACTACCATCCGGGAAAAGCTAACGTTGTTGCAGATGCTTTAAGCCGAAAATCATTGTTTGCTCTTCGTGCGTTGAACCCACATATGGTTATAACTGGTGATAGTTTGATCATAGCCGAGTTGAAGGCTAGACCGTTGTTTATTCAGCAAATTAGCGATGCACAGAAAGTTGACAAAGATATGACTGCTAGACGAGCTCAGTGTGAAAATGATACAGAGTCAGAGTTTCAAATTGATAAAAATGACTGTTTGAACTACAAAGGCCGATTGTGTGTACCGAGAAATGCAGACTTGATTTAGATGATATTGAATGAGGCTCATAATAGTCAAATGTCGATACATTCGGGTAGCACAAAGATGTATAATGATTTGAAACAGTTCTACTAGTGGCCTGGCATGAAAAGGGATATATCTGAATTTGTTTCAAAGTGTTTAGTATGTCAGCAAGTTAAAGCCGAACATCAGGTGCCTTCTGGGTTACTTCAGCCAATCATGATACCTGAATGGAAATGGGATAAAATTACTATGGATTTTGTATCCGGTTTGCCCACAACACCGAGTAAGAAAGATGCAGTTTGGGTTATTGTAGATAGACTGACCAAATCAGCTCACTTTGTGCCAGTTCGTACAGACTATTCACTCGATAAACTTGCGGAATTGTATGTATCACAGATTGTGAGATTACATGGTGTACCGAGTTCTATTGTTTCAGACAGAGACCCGAGATTTACGTCGCGATTTTGGAAGAAATTACAGGATGCTTTAGGTACTAAACTTCACTTTAGTACAGCTTTTCATCTGCAGACAGATGGTCAGTCTGAACGAACCATTCAGATACTTGAGGACATGTTGAGATGTTGCATTCTTGAGTTTGAAGGTACGTGGGAAATGTAACACCCTTAACCCGTATCTGTCGTCGGATTAGGGTTACAGTTACCAGACACAAGTACAAAAACCAAGCATACACACGAGTCATATTTGTATATAAATACAAAGCATATAGCAAATTACATATTAAACACACATTCTTGCACATATTATGCATAAAGATCACACCTCTAAATTTTTTCGAATCTATATTATGTATATACCATCATATTTCGCAACAAATAAACATGTCACAAAGTTATACAATATATATACATGCTTTATAAAACACATAACCCGAAACATAAGAATATCATCTTAAAATGATGTCCGAATACTAACTTAGATTAAACACTTTGCTTCACCATTTTATGTATGCATGTACTCAACTTAATGTCCACAAGTAAGTTCGGCATTAACCACTCCCTGTTATAATCAAACATATATCATTAAATTTGACTACATCGGAATGAACCATTCAAGCATGATTATGAATTCATTTAGTCATTCATCTCATACTCTATTCGAGTAACAAATGCCATATAAGTTTTTACCCATTTCATGCACTACTCGAATACTTATTATACCCATATATAAACATGCTTATAATGTACTCATATGGTCAAACCAAATTACTCCATTTTATAACCTAATGCATACCAAAACATAGCAATTTATCACTAAAAGAATAACCGAATTATAACCAACAAGAACACCTACATGTCTTGTCCGAATATGCCATTCAAACAAATTCAACATGCACTCATTCCAACTTCCAAAACACAATTTGATACCTTTGAGATTACCTCATAACAATCATATTTATATATATATATATATATGTATTTATGCTTATAAAGAGCTTACGAGGCAATCACACCTAAAATCCAAATATAAAGCATTGAAACCATTGACATTAATAGTAAGCCATTTTCGCATGGCTAATATATACAAGAACAATTTCATAGCTCAAAACATAGTCTATCCTGTACATGCCTTTAGTTCAAAATCCAAACTCAAGAGTACCAAAATAGGTTGATAGTGTGGATGACTTTGTTGACGATCCCTGGAGCTCGTAACTTGATCTAAATCTATAAAACAGAACGATGAACACACGGAGTAAGCTAATTTAGCTTAGTAAGTCTTAAGCAATCATTATATACCAATTGAACACTCAAGCATTTTAAAACAATCAAGCAATAACATTGAATAAAATAGCTTAACTCGAAAGTCCTTCTAAACCGAATGCTTTTACCTCACTTAACAAACCATTTATCATTTCCTTACTATTAGCATACAACTTACCAACTCAGCATCAAATTCAAAATATAAAACATCCTCTCTTTATGATCTATTCACAATACACATACATGTAACTCAATAAGTTCAAATAAATATTTGAACAGGTAAAAGCCGTGTACATCCGAATTTCACCTCCATAATTACATAAACACATGTCCATTTAACCTCTCATATATCCAAGCATCTAATATCAATATTTCAAAGCTTAGTACTTAAATGATCTAATAATGCCGAATGCTAATGCTCATTTAGCTCAACCATCATCACTATTTTACCTTTAAACTTCAATTTATAACCTCATCAAATAGTTCACATACAAATTAATAACTCTTTTCCAACTACTCATATTTTCGATACACATAATTCAATAGGATCACATATATATGTATATACATTAAGTATATACTTTACACTTAGTAATTTCACATAAAAGAAAATATATTCACATATATATCCATTTGACATTTCATACATTCGTATACATGGCATCAAAGTAATCCTAATATGTCACATAAACATAAGCATAAGGCTGAATATACAGGATCAATTAGTATCATTCGCGTCCGACAACTTAACACAAATATATATATTTACCTTATTGATCAAATATAGAAGATCAATTTAATAACTCGTGAGACACCGAATTTGTATGGCGATCATACATATATAACTTGTAATATCAACTTACTTCCTCGATGATTACATAGCTAGAAAAGTTTATGTCTTGAAACTTGAAATTTCATCACCGGTATATAAACCTGCTAGGCGTAAGCCTGAATTACTCACCGGCATTAAGCCTGCTAGACCGAGGTCTGAAATTGAATCACCGGCATTTAGCCTGCTAGGCAATAAGCCTGATAAACTTTCACTGACACAAGGCCTACTAGGCAATAAGCCTGATAAACTTTCACCGGCACAAGGCCTGCTAGGCAATAAGCCTGATAAACTTCCACCGGCACAAGGCCTACTAGGCTCGAAGCCCGAACATTCATATTATTCAGTCATCTCATTCACATCACATACTATCAATATCACATATATCACATATAATTCAATATCACTTTCACACCTTACCAATATCACATATATCACATATGATTCAATATCACTTTCACATATTACCAATATCACATATATCACATATGATTCAATATCACTTTCACATATTACCAATATCACATATATCACATATAATTCATATCACTTTCACATAATGAACACAATTAAGTTTAACCACATTTCATTGCTTACACACTATATCACATTCGGTTTTGGCCAAATTTCTAATCTATAAATTAAATTTTAACATGTACTCAAGGCTATAACCGATATTAACGGTAATAAATTGCTTAAAACTTACCTGGGATATCGTCAGACAATAAGAACCGATTATTCGCTAACTTTCGCCTTTCCCCGATCCATGTCCGTTTTTCTTTGTTCTTGATCTAAACATATTCAATTTAAGCTCATTCAAACACATTTCATTTCAATTTAATCCAAAAACACCTAAATGGGCAAATTACCATTTTGGCCCTAATGTTTCACATTTTTGCAATTTAGTCCTATTTGCACAAAACACAAAATATGCAAAATCTCCCAACAATATAGCTAGGCCGAATCTTCCACATAGCAATATAAGTCCATACATTTCAATTTTTTTGCAATTTAACCCCTCTAAAATTTATTTTCTTAATTTAGCCCTATTTAGCCAAATTCATCAAAAATTTAAGAACAAAGTATGTTCATCAATTACATATCTATCATTTAACACATAAAACATCACAAAATTCATCATAACATCAATGGCATTTTACACAAACATCACCAATTCATGAAATTAAGACATGGGTTTTAAAGCTCCCGAAGCAACGATTACAAAAACGTAAAAATTATCGAGAACCGAAGTCAAAAATTATCTTAATTAAGCCAAAACCTAGCCGAAACCATGCTAACTTCTTTTCTTCTTTTTCTTTTTGATATTCGGCCAAATATAAGCATTATGGCTTTCTTTTTTCATGCTTTTTGTTTTATATGATATAACATATATTATAATATTGTTTAATAAACCATTACCAAATAAAATAGCCATTTATCACACCAATGTGCCGTCCACTACCTTTCAAAAAGGCCAATTTACAATATAAGGCCTCCACCTTAAAAAGCCACATCAATTTAGCCATTAATCAAATGATGGGTCACTTTTACGCTTTATGCGATTTAGTCCTTTTTATTTAATTAAGCATGCAAATAGTCTAATTTCTCTACGACACTTTCACACACTTTAATTCACATATAATAAACACAAAAAATAATATTTAAAAATTTTTCAGACTCGGATTCGTGGTCTCGAAACCACTGTTCCGATTAGGGTCAAATTCAGACTATTACAGGAAAGATACTTACCTTTAGTTGAATTTGCTTATAATAACAGTTTTCAATCCAGTATCAAAATGGCACCATACGAGGCTCTTTATGGTTGCAAGTGTCGTACACCGTTGTATTGGACTGAGCTCAGTGAAAACAAGATACATGGGGTTAATCTGATTAAAGAGACTGAATAGAAAGTGGCTGTGATCAGGGATACTTTGAAAGCTGCTTCGGATCGTCAAAAGTCTTACGCCGATTTGAAACGTAAAGACATTAAACTTCAAGTCGAAGATCAAGTGTTTTTGAAAGTTTCCCCGTGGAAGAATGTACTCTGATTTGGTCGAATAGGCAAATTAAGTCCGAGATTTATCGGACCGTATGAAACCATCGAACGGATCAGACCTGTTGCTTATAGGTTGAAGTTGCCTTCTGAACTAGAAAGATACACAATGTGTTTCATGTTTCGATGCTCCGTAGATACAAATCAAATCCATCACATGTGATTTCTCCGTTCGAGATTGAAATCCGATTCGATATGACGTATGTGGAAGAACCGATTCGTATATTAGCTCGGGAAATCAAAGAATTGAGAAACAAGAGAATTCCATTAGTGAAAGTACTGTGAAATAGGCACGGATTTGAAGAGGCTACGTGGGAGCCTGAGGATTCAATAAGGCAACAACATCCGACTTTGTTTAATGGTAAGATTTTCGGGAACGAAAATCCTTAAGGGGGGAGAGTTGTAACAGACCGAACTTGACCCTAATCGGAACGGTGGTTTCGGGACCACAAATCTGAGTCTGAAATATTTTTTTTAAATGACATATTCTGTGTTTATTATATGTGAATTAATGTGTGTGAAAGTTTCGTAGAAAAATTTAATCGTTTGTGTGTTTAATTTAGAAAAAGGACTTAATCGCGTAAAATGTAAAAGTTGCAAACTATAGTGAAAAGTCCTAGAATAATGATGGCTTTTTAATATGAGGCATTAAAAGGGCAATTAACCCATTTTTAAGTTAGTGGGTGGCATTTGTCATAATTAACCTTAAGTTATATATTAGTTTTATTTTATGTTATAAGGTTAAATAAGTAATTAGTTAAATAACTTAATATATGCTAAAATGTCATAAAATAAGCCATCATCTTTTTGTCTTCTCCTTGGCCGAATGTGGGAGAAGGAAGAAAGCTTTGAATTCATTTGAAATTTTGGCAATTCTAGGCTAAAATTCAAGGTGAGTTTTTAGTCGGTTTTTGTTAATTTTTACGTTTTTGAGATCGTTGCTTCGAACCGTAGCTGACCCATGTTAGAATTTTTAAAAATAAGCATGCTTGATGTTCGGCCATTGCTATGTTCTTGTGGTTTTTGATGTTTTATGATTTTATATTAAAGATATATTAAAGATTAGTATATTTTGTATTGGAAGTTTTGGTGAAATTGAGTATTTAGGGTTAATTTGTAAAAATAAATTTTTAGAGGGGCTTATTTGCAAAATAAATGAAAGAAATGGACTTGTAAAGTCCCTATATATATTCGGCCCTTGAGTAGTATTGATAAATTTTGTGTATTTTGTGTTTTATGCAAATAGGACTAAATTGTAAAAATGTGAAATAGTAAGGGTAAAATGGTAACTTGCCTATTTATATGCTTAGGGACTAAATTGAGATGAAATGTACTTGAATGAGCTAAATTTTAATGTGTTTAGATCAAGAACAAAGAAAAACGGATTTGGATCGAGGAAAGACAAAGGTTATCGAATAGCCGATTTACGCGGTCCGTTGACAGTCGAGGTAGGTTCTTAAGCGAATATACGTTAAAGAATAATTTATAAATCTAATGAATGATGAAATTTGAATACTTTTAACATGGATATATGAAGTAGCCGAATGCAAAGGTACTAAATTGGCTTGATTATAAATTTATTTAATGTGATGTGAATAAGTGTATTTGATTTGATATGTGAATGTAATAAGTGATATACGGGTTGTTGTGAAGTTAGCATTATGAAATATGATTTGAAGGATTAATTATATTGGTATTCGGGCTTCGAGCCTAGCAGGCCTTGTGCCGGTGATGAATTTTGGGCTTTATGCCTAGTAGGCCATGTGCCGGTGATTTATATCGGGCTTTATGCCTAGCAGGCCTTGTGCCGGTGATGAATTTCGAGCTTTGTAGCCTAGCAGGCTTAATGCCGGTGATTTGTATTAAATGAAAGAGTTCGTAGACCATGGACAAGGTGGAAATTATTTACTTAAAGAAACTAAATGTTTAGGTATGTGTAAGCTTTATAGTTGAGAGAAATGAGGTAAGTTGTTCTACCACTATTTGGTGTTGGTAAAATATTGTATAAGGAAAACATTTTTGCAAGATTATGATATGTGTATATAATATAATTAACAAAGTGTTTTATATATATTGGTATATAATCTTGGTTGTATTATTGAGATTCGGCCATTCAGGTAAGTGTAATATGTGAGGATTATGAGTATGTTTGCATAGTTAATCAATTGGAATTATGTGGTTGTTATGTACATGGCATTTTAATCAATTCAAATAAAGGTAGAAATTGTATTAAAACTTTGCATGGATTCGATGAGTTGCGCCTTAAAGGTGATATGGGTGAAATTGTTATTTTTAAGGAAAAAGTATATATATTCGGCTTTGAGGGACTATAGTAATGTCATTAAGCTTTTATAAGAAGGTTTCGATATTAGTTATGAATTTATAATTATATGAATAACCATAAGTTCTAATCTTGTTGCTTAAGACTTACTAAGCTAGTGAGCTTACTTGTGTGATAGGTTTCCTCTGTTTTATAGATTTTGTTCAAGCTACAGGCTCCAAGGATCATCTGAGGAAGCAACCACACTATCAACCCTTTTTTTGGTACTTATATATATACTCGGTTTTTGAATCAAAGGCATGTATAGGTTAGACTAAGTTGTAAAACCAATGAGTTTTGGCTTGTATTTTGGTATAGGCTAGCCTTGCGAAAAAGGCTTATTTCCTTTGGTTAACTTAAGTTTTTATGCTCTATGACATAATGGTTGAAATTCAAAAGTTAAGCTTAGTTATATGTGTGAATGGTTGAATGCTTAATGTGCTTGGTTCGTGGCAAATTTATACCTGGCCTGTTCATGCATATCTAGGTTGATGTATTTTATATAGAAGGTATGTTTGCGGCTAAGATGATTGTGTGTACTTTGGGTTTAATATGTACAGGATGGATAGCGTTCATGTTTGGGTTGAAGATTTTGTTTTATAAGTAATATGGCCATTCGAATATGGCTTTTATCTTGTGCTAGTTTGAGGTTGAGACATATGAATTGTAATGATCGAATGTTGTATATGTTTATGATATTATGATGCAAGGATTATATGGATGTTTATATACGGTCATAGTTAAGTTATGTATGGAAGACAAGTGGGTATTGGATAGGTATCAATTGAAAATTTTGTATGTTTGTTAACCTTAATTATTTTATGAAACATGAAACATGTTATGCAATATTCATGTGAGTTCGACTAAGCTGAAAAGAAATATTTAATTGTAACTTATGTGCTAGATGAACTATTTAATTAAGTTATATTTCGAATATGACAAATGAGCTGGTATATGAGGTATATATATATGTCTATCTATATATGTCTTTAGTTGTAGGTAAAAGTTGATTTGATTGAGTATTGTTTCTATTTGAGTTTAATACAAGTTATGTAATGTTCATGAAATTCTTATGTATATGTTCTTTCATGAAATTCTTATGTATATGTTCTTGTATATTCGGCTAAGCTATTAATTGCATTTATGATAATGTAATGAACTTATGTATCTTGATTATATAGCATAAAGTTTTGATCATCGGTTTTGTTTTTATTAGTAATTAAAATGAACTGACTTTTGAAATGGTTTACTTGATTATAAACTTCACATATTAAGATCAATTTGTCGAATGTGGTATATGGAATTGGTATTGTTGTGTGACATTGTCGTAATGTACATTTCAGGGCCATTTTGTGTTCGTTGATGATTATATTGTATATGATTTGGGTTAAAGTATTAAGCATGTATTATACATGTGTGATTTGTCTATTTATAAATGAATTATTTGATAAAGATGTTTAGCTAAGATTTAATCATTTGAGTAGAAGTTATGACTTATCCGGTAATGCCCGTAACCCTAATCTGGCGACGGATGCGAGTTAGGGGTGTTACAGAAAACATAAGTATTTCCCCTTATCTAAGTAATTACCTTTAATTCAAAACCGATAAGATTTGACATCCTCACTAAAGATTCACTCAAATTACTCAAGGTGTTTAAGGTTCAAAAATAAGCACTCAAAAGCCAAACATGGAAAGTCATTACCATAGGCTTGCATGAAAATCAAATCTCCACCACTGAAACAAAAGAACATAGTTAGGCAATTGACCAAATCAAATCTTGGCAAAAAGGGGGTCAATACAATAGGAAAAATTCTTAATGAATCAAAAAGAATGAGTTATCCGTTAATATTATTTAGTAGATCAAGAAATGGTTTATTAGGCTCAAAAGGGTTCACTAAGGGTTAATTATAAAGGTTGGCTTTTTGGGATAAGTGGGTTAAAACCTAGGTGCCTTTATCATCTCAGTATATCAAATCAAAGGTATGGTCTCAACATGTATAATCGAAGCAAGTTCTAGAATAACCAATCAGTATTAACACACTCATAACCAATAATAAAGTGAGCAAGAAAAGTGTATGGTCTAAAGGCTCAAAATCTCACAAAAATTATGGTTTTTTATATCAATCTTTCAAATCTCAATTTTCAAGGTACCTCAATTTAGGGAAACAAGCTAGTAATTTTTTTTATTCTGAAAATAGACTTATCATGCTTGTTTCTCTAATATATTTAAAGTTTAAACAATCAATGCACAATTACCTATGAATTTAATCTAAAACATATCAATAAAAATCACAAATCGATAAAAATTCATTCTAATAGTAAAATGAGAAAATTACTTGAATACAATACATAATTCAGGCATTTTTTAATAATCATATAAATAACCTCCCCACACTTAAGATATACATTGTCCTCAATGTATGAATATATATAATGACAGTATAAGTAGAATATCATAAGAGAGGGAGAGAAGTGAAACTGCCTTGAATTTTGGATGAAGTCCTCAAATTAGTGACTAGCAGAATTGTAAAGAGGGCTAAATGTAGTGCATGATTCTGAGCAAGCTATTAAGAAAATAAACACAACTGGTGGAGAAGATTGAAGGATTACTCGATTAGGAACAACCATAATAACTAAAATATAGTTCAAAATGTAATAGACAAGTCTTTAAAAGATAATAAGAAACATAAAAGACAAATAAAATAGAAATAGAAATAAGATAAAACAAGAAAAAAGAAAAGAAAAGAGAAAAGGGGTTAGGGTTTTTATGGGGTGACACGGTTGTGTGAGGGTCCATTTTGGGCCACACGGCCGTATGGCTTGTTTTTAACCCGTGTTTGTCGAGGGAAAAATAATAGCCCAGTCTTCACACGGCCGAGTCGCACGGCTATGTATATCATCCTTCGCTTCTCCCATGCCCATGTGACCTCCCACACGCCCGTGTGATCTCACACATGACCATGTGTATTGCCCGTGGAGCCCCCTGACTTGTTTTAAATTTTGAAATTTGAAAAATTAAGCTCCAGTTTTCACACGGCCTAAGACACGTCCGTGTGTCTAGACTGTATGCTCCATACGGTCCCGTCGCACGCCCATGTGGAATATATTTAGGCCATGTCTCTATCGATTTTTAGGATTTTAAAGCTCCATGATCCACACGGCCAAGGACATGCCCGTGTGTCTAAGCCGTGTGGGTGACACGGCCATGTTGCCAGGCCGTGTAGCCCTCTATCGATTTATTTAAAATTTAAAAACTAGGTCCTAGGATCCACACGGCCAGGGACACGCCTGTGTGTCCATGCCGTGTAGGATTTAAAAACACCATTTTTATTATTATTTAATTTTGAAAAATTTCATGAAATATAATTAGTAGATTAGGCATGTTAATGCTCGGGTTGCCTCCTGAGAAGCACTTATTTAGAGTCTAAGCTCGACTTACCTCGTTTTCACCTGGTTACTGTTGTTCATAGAGTCGAGACTCCTCTTTCTCGCTATCAATTCTGTTATCAACATACGGTTTGAGTTGAGTAGTATTTACCTTAAAAGTGTCAAAATTAGAATGAGTTACTTCGATTGTTCCGTATGGGAAGACATTGAGTACTGTGAAAGGAGTCGCTTCATTTGCATTAAGCTCTGAAGTGGTTATTCGAGGGTCAGTTTCGTCTAACAGTACCTGGTCCCCAACTTTGAAGTGGTTCTTTCCCTCCTTAAGTACATTATGGAGTTGCTTCGATTTTACTTCGTGTATTCTTGGTTTCTCCTTGCCATGTGTCCTCCATTCGTCTAGTTCATTGATCTGAAGCCTTCGCTTCTCATGAGTCATTCTGTGTTCATCGCATAGGATAAAATGTGGCTCCATCACTTTCTCCCTAGGGATTTCCTACAAAGAAGTTTGAGCTACAACGTTACTCACACTAACAGAACTCGTAAAATCATCTCGATTACTAGATATCCTAACAGAATCATGAGCTTGGAGTTTAATCATGTCATCACCTACACGAACTATCAATTCACCTGTGTCAACATCAATGATAGTTCTAACAGTTGCTAAAAATGGTCGTCCTAAGATTAAAGGTGCGTTACTATCCTCATTCATGTCTAGAACAACAAAGTCAACTGGGAATATAAATTTATCAATTTTTATAAGCATATCCTCAACAATCCCCCTAGGAAATCTAATAGTTTTATCTGCTAGTTGGATGCTCATCCTAGTTTGCTCATCCTAGTTTGTTTAGGTTTCCCAAGACTTAGTTGCTTAAACATTTTATAGGGCATGACGTTAATAATCGCCCCTAAATCAGCCAAGGCATTATTAGCATCTAAACTACCAACTAAACAAGAAAAAGTAAAACTCCCTGGATCCTTTGATTTGTTAGATAGTTTATTCTGTAAAATGGCTGAGCAGACTGCATTTAGCTCCATGTGCGGTGCATCATCTAACTTCTGTTTATTTGCTAAAAGCTCCTTTAAAAATTTAACTGAGTTGGGCATCTGCGAAAGAGCTTCAATAAACGGTAAGTTAATATGTAACTTTTTTAAGAGTTTAAGAAATTTACCGAATTGCTCATTGGTATGGTCTTTCTTCGTCGCTTTAGGATATGGCACACAAGGTATATATTCCTTACCAACTGAATCTTGCTTATTTCGGCTTACATCAACCTTACCATTGCTTACCACAGGGTCTTGCCTTAGTTCTAGTCTAGGTTCTACTAACCCTTCTTCGTTGTACACAGTGATGGCATGGAGTTGCTCCCTTGGGTTAGGTTCGATGTTACTCGGAAAACTACCTTGTGGTCGTTCTGAGATAAGCTTGGCAAGCTGACCTATTTGATTCTCGAGCCCTTGAATCGATGCTTGCTGATTTTTAAGTGCTGTTTCAGTGTTTTGATAATAGGTTTCTGACACCAAGATGAATTTTGTTAGCATCTCCTCAAGGTTCGGCTTCTTCTCCTGTTGGTAGGGTTGTTGTTGAAAGCTTGGAGGAGGTTGTGGTCACTGGTTTCCTTGACCACCCCATGAGAAGTTGGGATGGTTCCTCCAACTTGCATTGTAAGTGTTACTATAGGGATTATTCTGAGCTCTAGAATTGTTAGCCATATAGTGAGCTTGTTCATTCTCTGTGCTATGGTTGTAGGATGGATATTTTGTGGTGTTCATCCCCCTTCCATCTGTGTCGCAGTGCATCACCGGATGTGCCTACGTAGAAACACATAAACCATCAATCTTTTTGTTTAAGAGCTCTACCTAGTTTGACAACAAGGTGACCGCGTCGAGGTTGAAAACATCGGCGGCTTTTTTTGGCTTTATTCTCATGACTTTCCACTGATAGTTATTTAGTGACATCTCCTTTATAAACTCATAAGCCGCTTCAGGTGTTTTGTTATTTAGAGTTACACCGGCAGCTGCATTGATGAGTTGCCTAGTTGAGGGGTTCAAACCGTTGTAGAAGGTTTGAACCTGTAGCCATAAAGGTAACCCATGGTGAGGGCACCTTCTCAATAAGTACTTATACCTCTCCTATGCATCGTAAAGAGTTTCTAAATCCATCTGCACAAAAGAAGAGACATCATTCCTCAACTTTGCCGTTTTACCGGTGGAAAATATTTTAATAAAAAAATTCGATCATCTGTTCCCAAGTAGTGATGGAACCTCGTGGTAACGAGTTCAACCATTATTTAGCTTTATTTCTTAAAGAAAAAGGAAAAAATTGACGGCGAATGGCATTGTCAAAAATGCCATTAATTTTGAAAGTGTCACAAAATTCTAGAAAGTTGGCCAAATGAGTATTTGGATCATCATCCTGTAAACCATCGAACTGAACACATTGTTGGATCATCTGAATAGTGTTCGACTTTAGCTTGAAGTTATTTGTAGCAACAGAAGGCCTCACAATATTCGATTCAGCCCAGTTAAAATAGGCTTAGCATAATCGTACATAGTACGAGGAGCAGGATTTGCAGCAACCACAGGAGGTAGCGGATTATTATCAGCCATCTCCTCGTTATTATGGGTATCATCCTCTTGCTCTTCATTTATATACTGTAGGCTTTGCCTTATTTCTCTACGGTTTCTGTGAATTGTATTTTCAATCTCACTATCAAAAAGCAATGGTCCTGACGGGTTCCTTCTAGTCATAAACTAAAAATACCTGCCAGAAGCAAATAAAAGTTAGTAGAAATCCACCTAGACTTCGCTTATTATTCTGACTCTGAATTAAACGATTTATTCACTTTCCTTGATCCGTAAAAATCCCTAAATTATGTTAATATCTCTTTCGAGACTAAGACAACTGGCTCTAGGTTGATTAATTGAAATATCTTTCTAATTAAAACCCCTATCGTCACATTAACTTGATTTATGGATTCCCTTATTAGATTTGACTCTAATCCGGTAGATTTATGTCGTCCTATTTCTAGGGCTGCAATCAACTCCGCCTAATTATGCTAGATCTACTCTAGACAAGGACTTTTGCTCCATTGAATAAGCACATTAAACTTGAATTAATATCCTGAAAATATTAAAGCAAGGGTTAAAAACACATAATTAAGAACAAGAACAAGTATTTATCATGTAATTCAGATAATTAAATAATAAGATTCATCATTGGTTTCATCCTCCCTAGGTATTTAGGGAGTTTAGTTCATAACGTAAAAGGAAAACATCTCAGAATAAAGAAAACAGCAAGACATAAAGAACCCAAAATCTTCTAAGAAACTTGATGGAGATCTTCAATCCTGAAGTGGATCTGCTTCCGAGATGATTCTGACGGCTTCCTTCAAGTAATTTCTTCGTTCTACTCTCTGTCCCCCCTTAGGTCCTTTTCTAGTGTGTATTTATAGACTTTATAATGCTCAGAAACCCTAAAAACTGGGTTTTTTCGTGTAACAGGGAAGCAGGGTGCGAAATTGACACGGGCTGGCTCATGGGCGTATGGCCAGCCCGTGTGGATCCTAAAAACTCTGATTTTGGCCCTTTTTTTGCTCATTTTGCTCCCAAATGCTCTCCTAAGTATAGAAACATGAATTTAAGGGATTAGGAGCATCAAATTCACTAATTCTCATCATAAATCATCCAAAAATATGCCAAGCATGGAATTAAAATATGTTACATTTATGGTTTATCAAATACATTGAAACGGTAAGTGTTCAATTGGTAACATGCTTATGTCCATGAAAAGGTGGAATAAATCAAAGTATGTAATTTCTTATGCAATGGTGGATTATGTAGTTGATTCCAAAAGATGTTTAAATGCACTAGCTTGTAGTCATGGTTGATGTTATGCTTATAACTTGTGTGTTATGCATATGAAACGGGTGAGGAAAGGTAATGAAATGGTAAATTCATAGTTGAAATGAAATTTGATGAAAAGGGAGTAATAAGTTTGAATGATGTACTATATGTGAGAAATTTACATATGCTATGGATGAATATAACTATATCATGGATAAATACACTAAGCTGGGAATCGATAATGTTGTTTAGGCTTATGATAAGATTTAGGAACAGAATGAAAATAGAGTAAATTGAAAAGTGTATAATCTTGTAAAAAGGTTGTTGATTATCTATTAAATCCCATAAAGTCCTATCACATTATGAATGATAAATATATGCGACATTAATGAACTTACTCATTTGTGAGTTGTTGATCATATCAATTTATGAATCTTATGGTATTGGCATAGATTTATGTTTATTATATAAAGTTTATTATTGAAATGGAGTATTATGCTGAAAGTTTATACGCACTTACTAAGCATACATTGTAACAGCCCGTTTTTAGTCAAATTGGAATGGTGGTTTTGGAACCACAAATCCGAGATCAAAATATTTATTTTATTAATATTTTAATTTTTACAGTATGATTGAGTGATTGTGTGAAAATTTCATCAAGAAATTTTATCGTTTAAATAGTCAATTTGAGAAAAAGAACTAAATCGCGTAAAATGCAAAAGTGTCGTTTTATTAGCTAAATGTGTCTAATAGCTATAGAACCTTAAATTTAAGGTCCTTAACTGATAATTAGACCATTCATTAGATAGTGGATGTTAATGGCTTGGTGTTATTGAAATTTTGAAATAATTTTAAGGTTAGTTTGGTAAATTGGTTGTTAAGTGATAATTTAATAAAATAAAAACCATATTTATCCATTATCATCTTCATCTAGCCGATTTACCAAGGGAAAAAGCCATTTTATTATCTCCAATATTTGGCCATGCTATCTATGCTCAATTATGTACGATTTTTGTCCGTTTTTAATGATTTCTATGTTTTTGAGATTGTTGCATCTAATACTAACTAGCCCAGGGACTAATTTGCAAAATTGTTAAAGATTTTGAATGACTCCATTTATGAATATGTATGAGTATTGATGTTTGATGATAGATTATGAATATTTTTTATGAGTATTACAAGTTTTGTTAAGTAACTTTTAATAAAAATGCAAATTAGGGATTAAATTGAGAAATGTGTAAAGTTAGTGGTTAAAATGTGTAGTAAATGAAAAATATGGGCTGATAGGGGCATAATAGTAATTTAGCTAGCATGGGTATATTTGGGATTTCATTAATTTGTGATTTTATGAAATAAGGACTAAATTGTGAAAATGTGAAAGTTTAGGGGTAAAAGTGTAAATGTGCCATAAAGAGTGCTTTGGACTAAATTGAATGAATAGATGATTAAATAAGTTAATTTTTAATATACTTAGATAAAAAAAAAAGCAAAATACGAACTTAGATCGAGGAAAAGATAAAGTTATCGACTAATCGACTCGATTCACCCTTTTAACATTTGAGGTAAGTTCGTATGTTATAAATTCATTTCAAATGTATTTTATATGCTTCAATATAGCATGAATTATGTTTATGTGATTACGTACGAGTTCGAAAATGATTCGATGAAGATTCAACAGTTGGAAACCCGATTGAACCTTAGGAATAGTTTAGGATGCTAGTGACACGTCATTAGGTATACTTGAGTTGGCTTCGGGCCATGTTTTAGCACTATGTGTGTGAGATAAACCGATTTGGCTTCAGGCCATGCATATCGGCTGATTTGGCTTCGGGCCATGATATCAAAATTTCAGATAAGTTACCTTGATTTGGCTTCGGGCCATGGTATAGGTACTTATCGTGTGAGACCTTGAGTATCTGACTTCTATTTCGAATGGTTCAACGGGTAAAAGAAGGAAGTGGTTGAATATGAGATTGGTACTAGATAATGCAGGTACGTACAGAAATGAATTGAGTATTGAAAACTATGAAATTGATGAGCTTCATGGTAAGTTATATGAATGATCATTTGATAGTTTAAGATTTAATAGAATTGTTGTACATTATTTTCCATTATATGAATGTTTAATGAATGATGATAGTTGCTCATTGTTAACATACGAGCTTACTAAGCTATATAGCTTACTTTGTTATTTTTCCATGTTTTATAGTGATTTCAAAGCTAGCTCAGATTCAAGGATCGTCGGAGACTTCACCACACTATCAATTGACTCTTTGGTACTTTTGAAACTATGTTTTGAGTATATGGCATGTATAGGTATTTTGATGTCATTTTGATTATGGGTTTATAGTGATTTTGGTTATTTGTAATGGCTTGTGAATCTAAATGTTTTGAATTGTAAATATAGCCATGAGAGTTGGCTTAATTTGGTGAATTTTGGTTATGTGCATATATGTGAATATATGGCTGATATTAGATGTGAATTATGTTTGTGAATTGGTTCAAAAAAATGTATGTTTAGTAAAGGTATAATTAGTTGAATTGGTATGTTTTGATGGAGTAAGGTTTAAGGTTATAAGCATGTTGAGTGTTGGTATTGAAAATGGTATAGATTAGTCTTGATTATGGCTGAATTGAATGTTATTTATGCTATAGATTGGTACCATTTGTGTTGGTTTAGGTATGTGCAAAATGGGTGGAAAAATGGCTTGGTAAATAGCCTATTTTTGTCCACACCGGTAGAGACACGAATGTGTGTCTCAGCCGAGTGTGAAACACGATCAAATTACACGACCATGTGTCCCCTTGTGTTGAAATTGAAATGAAGTCAGTAAGCTTCACACGGTCTCACACACGGGCGTATGCTCGGCCGTTTGGCACAAGTCAGTATACCCCCTAATTGGCACACGGCCTAGCACACGGGCGTGTGACTTGGCCGTGTTGCATAAGTTAGTATACACTACAGGTTTGACACGGCCTGGCACACGGGCGTGTGTGGCCACTTCGAAGGGCACACGGGCGTATGGTTGGCCGTGTGACCTAAGTCAGTAACCTCACTTGTTTGGACACGGGCTGGGACACAACCATGTGCTCCCATTTTGAATGTTCACACGGCTTATGACACAGGCGTGTCTGGTGGCCGTGTGAGACACACGGCCTGGCCACATGGTCGTGTGTCCCCTGTTTTGGAGAAAAATATACTAAGTGTTGAAAAATTTCCCGAGTATCTGGTTTAGTCCCGAACCACTTTCAATGCATGTTTAAGGCCTTGTGGGCTCATTTAAGGGACACTATGATTATTTATGATTGAATTGTATTTGACTTGATGAATTATATATGAAATGTATGTTTAAAAGTGTTGTAAGTTCTGTAATGCTCCGTAACCCTATTTTGGCGTTGAATATGGGTGAGGGGTGTTATATTGCTTATTTCCTTTACTTTATATATTATTGGAAGCTTGATCGGGTTGGAAGCTAGTCGGAGATCTATCACATTATCCATCAAATTTATCTGTAGATTTTGAGGTTTTAGTTGTGGTTATAATGGCATGTATAGGTGGACTATGTCTCATGTTTAATTGATGAGTTTGGCATGTATATGTCATTTTGGTTTATGATTATAGCATGAAATGTTTCCTTGGATTTGAGTTACTTAAGTTACTAATGATGTCTTGTTGGTTATGGATAATATGATCAAATTGATGCATGGTTTTTTAGCCAAAGTGGTTGGTGTTGGCATGTATATAGATGTAGTTTTATGAGTGATGACATTTTGACATTTTGGTGCTTAAATGGTTAATGTTGAAATGGTCAAGTAGATGTATGTTTTTAATGATCAATTTGGTATTTTTTTGAGGTTTGACATATGGTCAATTGTGCTATGTCTTGGCATGATGATTTGTGGTTGTGTATATTGATTTATGCCAAAACATGTATGTGTTTAGGTTGATTTTAATATTTATGTTTGAGGTGCCTTTTGGCATATTGGTTGTATGCAAAAATGCCATATTGATCTAGTTTTATTATACATGTTTTAGGTAGATTTTTGAATGTTTGAAATAGGTGCAAATGGCTTGTATGTATGAACATTTTTTGGGTGAGAGAAATAGCTTGAAAATGGCCAATTTCTTGTCCACGCGACCTGAGACACAGGCGTGTATCTTAGCCGCGTGAGCCACAAAGCGATGCGACACGATCATGTGTCCCCTATAGGTTTTTAAAGGTTGCATTTCGAGAGTTGCATGGCCATGTGACCCCTGTAGTATGAATTTTTCTATATTTTGCCCTCGAATAATCTCTAAAGTGTTTCTAAGGCCTCGAGGGCTCAAAAAAGGGACATTATGCATGTATTTGACTGGATTTTGCAATGATTATGAAATGTTGGAAATGAATCATTTGAGTTGCGTTTTTACGGTAATGCTCTATAACCCTATTTTGGCGACAGATACGGGTTAGGGGTGTTACACAAGTGTTAAGGGAAGTTCCCTTTGACATGAACTGGTTAAAGCCTAGCATTGCTCGACCTGTTATTAAGAATCCCTATTTTGAACTGAATCTTGCATTTCTAACATGGATCTCTTCAAATCTTAGGTTTAGTAGTTATACAGACGGGGGTCCTATAGTATCTAGTACAGTTGTCTATGTAGATGTCTTAGTAGAAGTTATCAAATTGTTATTTATTCCATTTGCTCTAGAAGGACAAGCAAAAGCATGGTTAGATGCGCTACCTCCAGACACTATCACCATCTAGAATGAATTCATACAATTATTTCTACGCTGAGCTGTACCAATAACTAAAGTAATTATCACATACGATGAGTTATTTGAATTCAAGCAAGGTGCTACTGAAACATTGGGATAGGCATAGGAGATATTTAAATTAATTATTTGGATGATATTGGGGGGCATTAACTTTGCAGTACAATTGCAACATTTCTATAATGAGTTGGATGGGCAAAACAAATGGCAATTCAACATCATATCAAATATGATTATGTATGAGATTGTGTGACATATTGCATATGCATTGGGATGGGATTTGGTGGTTAACGGAGGAGTTCCGTGGAGTACTGGTGGCATATTAAGTTCGTATATATTCATAGCCTGTGCACTGCATTATTTGTTATTTAGCAATTCCATTGCATTATTAACTATTGGTGGTTTTCCCACATCGAGCTTTGCTCATATACGTTGGAGTTTAGTAGACAGGTTTTAGGGAACTCGTGGTGTGTAATAAACCATTTTTCAGTGGTGTTGAAAATAGTGGTTTTGGGGCCACAAATCCGATAAGTAAGTTTGTAAATGTTATTATTTAATATTTACGAGTCAAATATGATATTAAAATAAATTTTGAATTGGCAATTTATGTTATCTGAATGAATAAATAGGTTTAAGTTGTATGACCCTAAAGTCAAGTGGTTTTAGAAAATGAGGTATCAGAACCTCGTTTCTATAAACCGAGCCGTAAATATTTAATAAAATATTTACGGAATGTTATTAAGGTTGTATTAATTTTTGGTTAAGAAATTTTATTGTTTGGATAGCTAATTAAAGAAAACGGACTAAATTGTAAAAGATGCAAAACTTGTAATTAATACATATAGGTGATTTAATAACTTAAGTATCATAAGAGGGAGGACTGATGTGGCAAATAAATTGGACAGTAACAGGAATAAAAGTAGTAAAATAAAACATATTTTAATGGTAAAATGGTAAGTAACTTGAAAATTAAAACAAAATAATTAGAAAAAGATATCATCTTCTTCTTCATTTTGTTTCATGTTGGCCCAATATACCTTAAGGGAGAAACCTAACATTTGGTTGGTTTGAAGCTTTGCATGGGTAAGTTTTTGTACTCGTTTCTTGTAATTTTTATGTTTTTGAGATAGTTGCAACTAGGTCCAACTAGTCTGTACCTTCGTTTTTGAATCTGTTAAAAATTTTAGAAGTTGCCATTGATGAATCCTGGATTTTTTTTATGATAAACATGTGTTTGAAGCTTTGATTGTGGTATTTGGTTGTTTTGTGAAGTGATTTTTGTTAGATTTTGATTTAAGGATTAAATTGTTAAAATGTCAAATTTTCAAGGTTTGATGGAGAATTTAATGTTTAATAGGGACTGTATTAGGGCCTAGAATATTCAGTTATAATCTGATCTTAAGGAAAATGGTCAATTTGATGATTTTCGGGTAAAGAGACTAAATTGAAAAAATTGTGAAAGTTAGGGCCAATTGTGTAAATTCAAAAAATAAAAGGGTATAAAATGTAAAGTAAATTGGAATGTGAAATGTAAGCTAATAATTCAGAAACTTTACATTTTAGATCAAGAACGAGTGGAAAATAGAGGAGAAGAGAAAATTACCAAATAGCCCCTAAACTTAGTTATTGCTGCAATTTAGTCAGGTAAGTTCGTATGAACTGTAATCATTTTAATGTTATATAAATTGAATGTTTGTTATGTCATTTTAATGCAATTGAATTATTTTATAAATTAACCAATGCTATGATGAATTGACAGCTATTAAGTCCCAGTTGAACCTTCGGAATTCATGGGATACAAATGACATGTCATTAGGGATTTCATGTTACGGGTGCTGGTCTTAAATGTCCTACTGATGGCTGAGGTCCTGCATTTGTTGCGGATTCTCTACAGCTTGTTTGAGAAGCATTGTGTAGTTTACATTCTGGCCCACAGCTCGTTTGAGTAGACTCATTTCACAGCTCGTGTGAGCATTGATCTAAAGGAATGGTTACGGTTATATGTAAAGGCACACTTCATGTGAGCTTTCCCAAGTATCCGATGTAATTCTAGATGGTTCAACAGGAAAGAAAATGGAATGAAATGGTAAGTTCACAATTGAGATGCAACATGATGTTATAAAAAGATTGACGAATTAAATGATGTACTTATATATAGGAAATCTATTTATGTTATGGATGAACTCATTTATATTATGGACAAGTGCACTAACTTGTGATTTGATGATGTTGTTTAGGCTTATACTAAGCATTTGGAAATGATAAGTAAGCTAACAGAATGAAACATGATCATATGGTAATGATGATGAATTAAATGTTATGTTTATATATATGTGGTTGATTTCATATGTATCATCAACAAGTATGCTAACTTGTAAGTTTGATGGTGTTATATAGGCTTTATTAATCTTATGGCATTGATAAAGATTTATATTTATTTTATAAAGTTCATTATTGAAATGGCATATTATCTTTAAATTTTATACAAGCTTACTAAGAATTCAATGCTTACATAATTATTTCCTTTTGCTTTACAGATTATCGGAAGCTCAATCGATTGGAAGTTTACTGGAGATCTATCACACTATCTAATGGACAATTTGGTAGTTTTTAAGTAATTTGACTAAGGTTTACAATGGCATGTATAGGGTGCTTTGTGATGGTATTATGGTGTATGTGTTAATAGTGTTTTTAGCATGTATAAGTTTTGGAAATCTAGGTTGGTTTGGTACATTTTGATGCCTTACCAAGTTATGTGATATTGGTTACTTTGATGTGCTTGTTTTTAAGGTTATCTTGGCATGTTGATAATGACTTGAAAAAAATTACTTGAGATATGGTTAAGTTCATTTATGAGCTAAGTTATCATGTATGGAAATGGCAATATTATCATGTATGGGTCTATTGTATTGATGGCTCATGGTAGTATTAATGGTTGTTTTATTATGCTTGTGTCTTTGAAGTTTATGCTATATGATGGACTTGAAATGCTTGTTAAGTAAAGTCATCTTAATCACTTGTAGTTATTGAAAGGTATGGTCTTTTGGTAGGCTTGTAATGGTTGAGAATGGATAAATTGAGATGTGTTTTGGTAAGGAATTTAAGCTAGATTATGATGCTTGAAATAAGGTAATGTTGACTTATGTTGGCATGTTATGTTTTGGTATGTTTGTGACGCCTTTGAATGGCATATTGGTTAGGTAAATTAGGATGCTTGAAATGGTATGTTTATGCAAGTTTGAATGGTGTTTGAACCCCTTGATTGTGTGCACAAATGGTTTATATAGTTATGCATGAAATGTTTTGGGAAATGGCTTGATTTTAGGTAGATTTCGGTTCACATGGCCTGAGACACGGGCGTGTGACCCAGCTGTGTTTCATCTGATGATTTCTTCAGGGAGCAAGTCAGTGAGTTACACGGCTTCACACATGGGCATGTGACACGGCCGCGTGACCCTACTTAGAGAGATACACGAGTGAGGACACGGGTTAGGACACGACCGCGTGTCCCTAGTTCGAAGGTTACATGGCCTGAGACACAGGCATGTGTCTTAGCCGTGTGAGTCACACAATCATGAGGCCCCTGTTTTGCAAATTTTTCTTCTTTTTCCTGAACTTTCTGATTTGTTTCAAATTGGTCTCGAATTGCTTCTAAGCTATATTTAGGGTCTCGAGGGCTCGATTTAGGGACAATATGCATGTATATGAACAGTTTATGATATGATTAAATTATTGAATGATATTAAATCTAAATGTTTTTTATTATATGGTAATGCTCTGTAACCCTAATCTGACGATGGAGACGGGTTAGAGGTGTTACATGGTGTGTAGTGGATGGTATGGGTAGGATCTCACATGTGCATTTGTCATGATCATGTGTGTTTTGAAATTATTTTTTTGAGAATGTTTGATTGTTCCATTGGTACCTCTATGAAATTGCTTATTTGAATACTTAATACCTATTTGTTTAGCCTCACATTGAGCTTGTTAAGCTCACCCCATTACCTCAACTTCTCAGGTAATGATCAAACTTAGGATCGAAATTGGCATGCGGACGTACAACGGACTTCGGACTTCACTTCGTCATATTATTTTAATCTAATTATAATTTTAGTTAATTTTATTATTATTATTATTCGGTTTTGGATTGTAAAGTTTATTTAAACTGTGGTTTGGGTCTGTTTGAGATTTTGGGGTTTTTCATGCATGCATGACACTCATATTTGGTATAGATACACAGTCTTTATATATGTTGAAGTGGACTATGCACGATATATGGCTAAATTAATAATTTGACTAGTAATGGTACATTTTCGTTACTAAGAAGATAACAAAATGTTTTTTTTGGGCAACGTCATCAATAAGGTTTTTATAAAAACTCACCTAATTCACTAATTTGACCCAAGCATGGTTGAACTAAGTAAATGGACATTTTCCAAAGTTAGTAATAGAAACCTCGATTTTACAAACGAGTGTACTTGTAGGTTTTAAACTATCGTTAGAGTATGTTCGAACTAAGGTGTCCAATGTGGCCTTCACGATTCAACCATAACATCTAGGTCGGGTTGGGGAGGTTACAGGAACATATTTTGAATTAGGAGTAAACAGAAGGGACCGAACAAACACAAAAACACAAAGAATTTCAAAAGTGAGGGCCTGTCACAACACAGAACCTCGGTATCGCAACACAAAACTTTGAACATCTAAGATTTTCAAAGTTAGAATCGTGTCACGACACTTCTTCTCAATGTCACGACACGACACTTCGAACATGAAACCTTTCAAATTCCAAACTGTGTAGTGATACCGCACCTTGGTGTTGTGACGCGGCATTCTGAACCAAAAAATAATTTGAAAACTTAGATCCGTGTTACGATACCATGTTCCCGTGTCACGACACTAAAATTTTAAACCTAAAATCTGAAGTATTCAAAATTTCTGTTTCATGACACCAATACCTCGTGTCGCGACACTGACATTGGGTCTGCAATAATCTGACCCATTTTTTGCGTAACCAAGTCGATCCCTATATATAATATAATCTATTTTAACCTTAATCCCCTCCTAAAACACATCCTAAATAGCCTCTTAAGCCCTCCTAATAGCAGCCAACTCTCCCTCACTCACCTTTGCTTCCATTTTTTGTCATTTTTCATGAATTCTCTTGTCCACCATCGTACCATTGCTGCTCATTATGGTTTTCTCCTCCATTGGCAGCCATCTCTCTACAAACAACTTCAATGAAACGTTCTTAATTTTTTTTATTTTTTTATTTTTATTTCATTTCATCGCTTTAGTTGTTTAGATTTTATTTGAATATATATGTTGCATGCAAATGGCTCTTCAAAAAGTTCATCGCACAACGCAGTCGAGAGAAGTGGGGAATTCGATTCCACTCGATTTTAGAGCCAAGAAGTTGCAAAGAATTTCTTGGAACTCCAAGGCAAGACTTTTACTCAAGAACGCGAGCTCAACCCATCATTTGATTTGAATGACTATATATGGGATTTGGTCCGAGCGAACCATTGGACCGATTTTTGCCTCAAACCAAAAGAGTCGGCGGTCAACTTTGTGGTGTATGAATTTTATGCATCCCTTAAAGAAAGGAAATAAAAAGTTCCCAAATTTCAAATATTGACATGTTACGGTTCGAGGAAAAGAGGTCATTGTTACTCCTCGTGATGTATGTAACTTTTACAATGCTCCATATTATGCCTCATATGCCCTTTATAATTTGGATATTTATTATTTCTAAGACATTGATATGGACTCTATTGTCGAGTACTTAACTGATAGGAGAGGCATTTAGAAATGCCAACCGAGCACTAATATCACGTTATCATTTAATCAAGCTATTATGTTCTTGGTAGCTAAAATATGGAAGCAATTTATTTTTTCTCATTTATCATCGACCCTAAATGTCTCTAACTTGAACAGTTTTTGTAACACCCCAAACCCAGCCCAAACACTATGACCAGATCCGGTATGTCACTAAGGAAATTTTAAAAAAACAAGTCACATTTTGGAAAACAATTAGCAGGGATAAATATTTAGACCGAAAACTTAATAATTTATTAATTCATATAGGATATAAAGTTTTAAAATGCCTTGGTGAAGTTCAAATAGTAACCGAAATTTCATAAATGTCTTAGCTTAATTTAAACATAAAATTTAAATGCCCATGAATGGAAGTCCAACATAAAACCAAAACATAAATAATAGTCTAGTGGCCCAAGGCCTTATTACAACGAAATATGAAACCCACTTAAAACAAATTTCTTAAAAGTAGATAAATAAAGTAAAGTCTTTTGCTGGATCCTCGTTATTGCAAGGCCACCTTGCTCTCCTCTCCAGCCCGGTCCGATGCACTAAGTGCTACCTAAAATTGTTAAAATAATAGAGTGAGTCGCGAAACACAGTGTGCAACCCTCGTGCACCATCAGATTGGGCTTTAGCCCACAGATTAGAATATAGAACATAATATAATAGATAACATACATAAAACCCCCAATCCTAGGTTTCCAACCGCTACACACCACCCTTACCTGCCAATCACACCATTGGGGATTTATACAATCAACCCACACCGCTACACACCATCGATGGCAGTCATGCTATAGTTAGCTGCTCATCGTCAGAGTTGTGATAGAGTCACCAAGCTGAAATGGAAAAAGCCACCAGAAACAGAGTTGTGACAGAGTCACCAGGCTGAAATGGCATAAGCCACCAAAACAGATCACTTCCCTTTTCATCAATCACCTAACCCCAAGCATATACAAATCGACATATAAAACATATCATTTTTAACAGAAACATTCACTGATGAATGGCAGAAATCACTAACCTGATATTTAGCCTTTACCCTTCTCGGGTTTCCAAATGTTATGTCGGGATTTCGGCATTTAACAGAGTATAGCAGATTTATTACATATATATATTAGCAATCAATCTAATGGTGTGAGAAGTTACACACATGATATCACAAAGTACTAAACTCTTAGTCGGTATCCTTGCTATCCGGATTTATAACTTGGTTCAACAAAAGCTGGAAAATCACGAAGATTTGACCTCCCCTACATTCGGCCAAGGGTTAATAAATGCCCAAATTTACATGTTAAAAATCAATAGATCTCCTTACCTTGAAATCCTGAAAGTAACACTATTCGAGTGTTACTGAACTATAACTTAGAGATCTACGCAATTGACTCCTCTTCAGATCTCGGAATGCCGAAAATAAGAGAAAAAATTAAGGTTAGTTTCCTTATAGCCATTCGGCTAGAGTCCCTAAAAAGCCGGAATTGAAATCTTACAAATCAACACTTACCTTCAGTTTTCTTCGGGATTTGGCACAAGCAAATACTCCAGAGAGAATTTGGCAAAAACAAGAGGTGAGATCTAAGGATTTTGACTTTTATGGAAATCCTGGAAAAGATGAACTGATGCATTTTCGGCTTTTAGAAGTTTGAAGAATTGAAGAGATGGCTAAGAGAGATTTGGCCAATGAATATTAAGGAGAAGAATAGAGTAATAGAGATGTAGTTTCGGCTTTTAGAGATTAGAAGAAGAATAACAATAGAGGTTAGAAGATTCGGCTAACCAGGAAATTTTAGAGAGGAAGAAAGGGTGATGGAGGTGGTGATTTTCGGCTTTTGGAAGAGAAAAGATGAGAAAAGAAAACAATGGTGATTTTCGGCTTTTGGATGAGAAAAGATGAGAAAAGAAAACAATGGTGATTTTCAGCTTTTGGAAGAGGAAAGATGAGAAAAGAAAACAAGTGAGATGGCCTTCAAATTTTGGCACAGGAAGAGAAGAAAGAGTAGGGTTCAAATGCCAGAATTGATGAGCTATCCCCCCTATTTATAGAAATTTCGGCACTTACCTAACCTTGCAGATAAATCCTATCTTTTCTCCTTTATCTTAATCTACTAACTCATCTAAAAGAGACTTAATTATCTCTAACTCCTCCCTCCTTTATTAGCATATTATCCACATATTTTAAACATTAAAATCCCTAAATTTTAGCCTTGTGCCGTCCCCCCTTAGTCCCCTTATAAGTGCCGAATTTGGCCCAACTTTATGGGCTCCAAGCAACCAAAACTTGGGCCTTCTCCATCCACTAGTGACGCCACCCTTTTCTCCTTTATGGCGCCACCCTACTTTAGGCCACAGGCCCAATTTGACATTTTAAACAACCAAGACCTTATTTTAAGCCCTAGAGTATCTAAACGAAATATTTAATCAAGGACTCAACCCAACCCTTGAGCCCAATTTGCACCTTAAATTCTCAAATTAACACATTAAACATGTCTACACATTAAACGCATAAGCCCATTAATTCGGGATGTTACAGTTTTTGAGTTGTTCTTCTCTATTGCATTTTACAGCGGTGACAGGTTTGCGTAGGCAAATGGATTTACCAATACATGCTTATGTGTACCAGTGGCAAAAAGGTCGAGATATTTTCCTGCACCTAGTGATTGCCTTATGCAAAAAGGCAGAGGTTCCAATGTCTTCAATGGAGTAGTTCGTATTTCCAACAAGGAGCCTAATCAAAAATTCCATCTACACTTAATATGTCGTGCTTCAACGGAAGAAAATTACTGAATGGAACAAATGTTGAAAGAATAAAACAGATGTCCCACAATCTTTGAAGCAGAAAAACAAGAAGATGAGTCAATTAAGCCAAGGGCCCAGTGATATGTCAACATGGAGTGGGTAATCCGATGGATGCAAGAGATGACATCGATGGGCATTGACTATGGCCGAAGGTACGGTATGCCCATACCTAAATTACCACCAATGCAATTCTATGGGCAACAAGGTTACAAGGAAGAGGAGGAGGAAAAGGAAGAAGAAGAGGATGTTGAGGAAAAAGGAGAAAAGTCAAACCATGGCAACGACTTCGACAATGCGTTCCTACTGGAACAACCATCCATCAGAGGAATCCAGTTTCGTAACCCAAGCCAGACCAGCCCAACCCAATCTACGGGGAGGCAGGCCACCGAGGAGGTTGCAGACCATGGAAAGGACTCGATAATTACACAGGATTGATCAACATTTGATTCTGATTAAGTTATTTTTTAAAATTTTTATTTTGTTTATTTAGTTTTATTTGGATTGTATAGTTTGAATTTGGATGGTTTTTATTTTTAATTTATTTATTTAGATTTTATTAAATAAATAAAAATGTGTGTTTATTTTGTGTAGGAACCTGACCACCTCTACCTCGCCCTCACTAACAAGGTAGAGGGAAATCAAGCTGGAACTAAAACAAATATTACTATTTACTCCAAGTGTGATAGGTCAGTTGTAATATTTGTAATGTTACAATGGAACACTAGAGTATTCCAAGGTTCGAATCCAAGAAAGTCGGAGATTGAACAATTTCTAAATAACGAGCGCGCAAGATAAAAAGTCTAGCCAACTAATCACAGAAAATTATATTATAGCAAACTATGAAGTCAAGAGGAATTAACCTAATCTATGAGCAAACTACGAAGGACCAAATTGCAAAATGTGTGAAATTATGAAATTAACAAACGATGGTTGATTGATTTTGTTATGGTTTACCAATCTTCAAATTAGGGATCCAAATCGCTTAAACTCATAAAAAGGCTCCATTTTACCTCTCGGTCTCAATTTTACCAAGTTAGACAAATTAATTTAAATTATCTCTCGATCTCACCTATTAACCTGATACTAATGAATTGGTGCCCAACCACATCTCCTCTCAGTCTCACTTGCAAAGGTATTCCCGTAGGGTCATCAATCCTAAGTTTTTAGGTTCATTCAAATTATTTCAATTTATTACAATTTGGTCCCTCATCCAAAAATTAGCTCATCACATCTCCATCAACCAATCCCCTTTAAAGTTTAGTTACCCATGTGAAAAATAAGGCTAAAGAACAAGAAAATGAAAAGCATGAAAGCCATTAAAGAAAATCTCAAGAAAAATATAAAATTTTGGATTTTTATGCAAAGAAACTTAAAGGAAATGTAAGGAGAAGCATATAACATGAAAATTGAAAGAAAGAAACATAAAAGGAGCAAGCTTTAACAGATTTAAAGTAAAAGAAATTTAAATGCATAAAACTAAAGCTAAAAATGTTATTAGAAGCAAGGTACAGGGATTGAAAGTGTAAATAAAACTAAGCTATAGTGTTAACTAACTTAACTAACTACAAGAACACTAAGAACAAGAAGAAAGTGCAGTAAAATAAACTCTAGAACTATGAAAGAGGAAGAGGAAATAGAAACCCTAGAAAAAGTATAGAAAAACTAAGATAAAACTAAAGCTAAACTACTCTAATATGGTCTCTCTTTATCTAGGCCAAATTTTGGCTAATTTAAGCAGCTATTCCGACCCAATTTTTTACCCAAAATACCCTTGAATGGGCCTTAATGATTGGTGCTTCCATTGGACAAAGACTACCCTTTATGTCATTTTTTCGTCCCCTCACGATGTAGATATCACGATACCCATGAGATGGTTGTTGCGACATCGTCAACAGTGATGGAATGGGTGTTGCCAAAGCATGTGGATATCGTGATACCGTAGGGCGGATAGCGCAATATCACTATGTGTAGCCTCCATCCTTTGGGCCTGGTCAAGGTATCACAATTCCAATAGTAGGATATCACGATATCCTCTCCTTTAATGATGTTCTCACTCGACTCTGGCTTCGAACGCGTCCCTACAATACTAAATCATATGTTAGAGGCTCCAATGGCACTATTGGCCAATTTGGGTCTCAAAACAAGAAAAACGAGGCATTTACACTTATTAGATCAAAACCTAAAAACTACGAAAAACTATAGAAAAAATGCCAATATGCTTGAAAACAAGCTCCCCAAGTGTATCGGGGAAGCCTAATTTTTCATATCAACTTACGGTAGATCAGAACCCCACAAACTATGAAGCACTACAATTTAGAGCTAAACCGATACAAGAAGGACCACCCAACTACATCCGAGGCACTTCATCACTAATTCGAGTAGTCTCTTTCACTTATATTTTGGGTTGCACATTAGGGATAATGTGCTAAATAAAGTGTGAGGGTTAACATAGAATTTGTCAAATTTTTTCAATTTGTCAAATTTTTTCAAAAATTTTAAAATTTCTGCCTTTTTTATTTATTTTAGTAGTTAATTGTTTTTTGTATGCTTGTTTGTGCGCAAGCTTGTAGGAATACAAGTGATTGGTTAGGAGCATGTAAATAGGAATTTTTGTTTAAATTGTAAATTTAGTCCGATCGTAATCGATTTTAGATTGTTTAATATTAGACTAGTTAGTTCACTTTATTACACTGTAAATAGGTAAAATCATGTTAAGTGTACCAAATTAAAAATGAGTGTATGAAAAGCATAAATGTTTGTTTGAATTGTAAGTTGTTAGATTGTTAAGATTTAATTAGTTGATTCCATTAATTGAGACACTTAGGGATGACCAAAGGAATTGTTTGGTCATAAATAGAGCCAAAAAGCCAGCCCTATATGTAAACTCCCTAGCACCCAATTTGTGAGCCTAATTCCACTTTTTTTATAAACCTCAAATGAAACCATGAGCTTAACACATCAATTCTTGATCCTTTTTCTTTTTGGTCCCAACACAAACCTAGACGTCGGGCCATTAATACTGAGGGCTAGGTAGATACATCACAAAGGTTTCAAAATAATTGTGAGTGAAAACTAAGGGATAGTATAGTATAATAAGTACAAGGTTCTTTCAAAGTTGTGCGTGAATGAAAGAAAATTAAGTGTAAAAAAAACTTTAAAAAGGCCAAAATGAAGTGAGAAAATCTAGAATGTATAAAATCAAAGTAAGTAGGAAAGAAAATAAAGAAAGGAAAATACTCAGTTTTGCACATAAGACTCGCTAAGATTATTGTATTCACCAATATTATATTGTACCTTAATAAATGGAGAGAAAAGGAAGGCAAGAGAAGTGGATATAAGGTAGTAAGCTAAGGGATATAATTGGGATAGTATCAGGGTCAATATAATGTGTCAAACTATTTTCATGTTTAAATTGTTTTGTAGAGTTAGTTCTTTAATTCTGAACCAACCTAAGTCACAGAACGTTACTAGCTAAAACGTTCTATATGACCTAGATGATATGATTCATGGATGAATATTAAAAAAGTATTGACATTTCTAACCACTTGTATTCTTCAAACATAAATGTAAATTTTGTGTACTTGTTTCGATGGAGTAATATGCTTAACATTCTTGAATTTGTTTACCTTGCAACCTAGTGAACTAATGTGTTTGATATTGAAAATCAAAAGTCGATTATAAATCGCGCTAGAATTACATGTTTACTTTAACTGCATTGTTGTGTTTATATTGTTCCGAACTAATCTCATGTATTTAGCATGCTCAAGCATAATTTAGTTAATTTTATTTTTGTATTTTTTGAAATTTTGTTTATTGCTTGAGGAAAAGTACCGGCTTAAGTGTGTGGGAGTTTGATCTGCCACAATTTGTTGTGGCAAACTAGGATCTTTTTTTGGCACTTAACAAGCTTGTTTTCTAGTGTTTTTATATGTTTTGAAATTATTTTCGATTCTTATTGCTTTCTATTTAATTCATGCAAAATAAGCATTTTTATGCAATTTTTAGCCATTTGATGACCTAGTGGGCCTATACAGGCCTAGGAATGAACTAACAAGCTACTTGAGTGTGCATAACATTGATTTCAAGCTTAGAATGCGAAGGACGGTGGTAGCGTCGTGACAGCAAACTTCGAAGCCGAAGAATTCAACTTTGAACTGCAGTGCCGTGACAGCTGTCCTGTGGTGTTGCAACATCGAGTGACGAATAGGTAAAAATTAATTAGGGGTAAATTGGTCTGCACAATTTATATTTATCAATTTTAAACTGTTAATTTAACCTAATTAGATTAGAAAATAAATAGTACTATTTAGCCTCATTTTAAGAGGCTTGGAAAAGTGAGCCACTTAGTTAGTTTTTGGGTTTTTAGTTTTAGTTTTTGTTCTTGTTCTTGTTTAACTTAGATTCGATATCGATCCAATCTTTCAATTAAATAGTTTTTATTTATTTATTTTTGGTTTCCAATCCCAATCAGAGTTATCTTCGCAACTATTAAATGAAATCCAGCTTTTGCGCGCAAATCAACATAGAAATGGATTTATTTTCTTATTCCTTTTTCTTATGTAATTTACTATTTTGTATTTTAAATATGAAATTGGGGATAATCGCATCTAGATCCATGAGTAACTAATTTCCTTAAGGAGATTAACGAACGGATGTGTGACTAATTAACGGATGAATTAGGGTTTAAATCTGAGTTGGTTTAAATTATGTGTGATTAAACCCTAGGAAGTGGCGACCCTAGGAAGTAATTTAGGATAAACGAGATTAAGAGATAAGTTTACCGAGTAAATCATAATTTATCTCGGTCAAGAAATTAAGGTCGAGGGATAAGCGTGTATTGGTCAATTAGTTAATTAGTTAGAGGTCAATAGGTAATAACTAATTAATTAATAGCTAACTCGATAAAACCCGAGTTTTGAAGCTAATTAGGAACACTAAAGTGAGTTAATTTTCTATCTGCTTGATTCGAATTAATTTCAATTGTTAATTGGTTATTTTAATTTTAGTTCATTAATGTTATTTTGGTTAATCAATTTTAATTTTTTTTTTTTGTAATATAATTTTAGATTAGTACTATTTAGGCCTATTAATGTAGAAAATTAATTTAAGTTTAATTCAACCTCCCTTGGGTACAATCCTCGGAATACTTCCTATAGTGTTTCATTGTAATATTCTTCAATATTATGATTTGACCCGCATACTTGCGAACACCGTTGTTTTATTTCTTATCTATTTTGCTGAAGTATTTCCAGTCTAGACGTTCGCACGTTTGGCGACAGTTAGAATCTAATGAGATAGCTCGTTGCTATATGCTGACAAGTATGACCAACACCTTTTACAAGAACTGGAGAGTTGTAAGACTGCCAAAGCGAATCTAGACAAACTAGAAGACATGTTCAGAGGCTAAGCTGCATTGGCTCGATAGTCAGCTATAACTAGTTTGATGCATGCCCATCAAAAGCTTGGTACTCTGGTCAAAAATCATATGATTACTCTTATGGGATACTTTGTCAAGGCCGCGTATAATTAGACCAATCTAGACCAAAACATGCAAATAGAGATGGTGTTCAAAAGCTTGTCCAAGGAATTTACAGGCTTTAGGGCCGCATATAACCTTGGAAAAAAGAATCTGAAGCTTACACAACTCATGAAGGAATTGAAATCCTATGAGTTGATGTTGAATGGCGGTCCACCAGTCTGAAAAGCATGAGCAAACTTTGTAGTTGCTTCTTCCTTTAAAGAGAAGGAAAAATAGGCTAAAAGAAACATTGCTAAATCCTCTGGGCCACCTAAAGTAGAAAGAAAAAGAACCAAGAAGTCTAAAGACATATCTAATTCCAAGTGTTTCTTCTGTAACAAGAAAGGGCACTTTAAGGCCAACTACAAAGAGTATAAGGACTACCTAGCCAATAAAGGAAAAGGTATGAAACACTTTATGTTAGAAGTTTGCTTAGTGGAAGATTCAATAAACCACTAAGTTATTGACTCTAAAGTCATTAATCATATATGTGTTTCCCTATAGGTGTTCGAGGAAACAAAAGATCTTAAAGATAAGAGTCTATTGTTGCAGACCAAAAATGGAACAAGTGTGGCAGTTGAAGAAGTGGAAAATGTACATCTTTATTTTGATAATTTTAGGACGATTATTTTGAAAAACGCTTTCTATGTACCAAGTTTCAAAAGAAACTTAATTTATGTTACATATTTATTTTAAAATAGCTTGATTGTGACTTTTAATAATAATGTAGCAATATTTAGAAATCGTAATCTTATCTGTAATGTATGGATGTCTAATAATCCCTATTTTATCAAACCAAGGATGTGCACATTGCTTGAAATTGAATTGGCGGATAAAAGACTTAAATCTTCTCACTCTAATGAGGCATATCTTTGGCACTTCAGACTTCATATTAACTAAAAAAGAATCATTAGACTTGTGAAAAAGAAAAGGGAGGGAAGAAGGAGGTGATCGACGACTGGCTAGAGAATAAGGAAGAGTTGCCATTTGAGTTTTGGTTGAAGAAGGTAAAATATAAGGTGTCTTTGCCTTGTCGTTAACTGCACCAAAGCCGACTAGGTTCTAGCGCTGATGAATCTTTCGATAATATTTTGAATGTGTATTTCTAGTAATTTTATTGTTTTTATAATTTCAAAAAATAATAGTAATACAAAAATTAGTTTTAAAATAACTTCCAGGTATTTCAGAAAAATTTTACCTTTTTTAAAATATATATATTTTTAGAAATTTTCTTGAATTTTAGGATTTTATTTTTTCATTTCACAGACATGATGAACTTGGACAATATTTTTGTCCAATTTCATTCTAAACGTGTATGTCTAGTAATTTTTCATATTTTTATGATTTAAAAAAGTAATCATATAAAAATGTTTTTAAAATAAATTCTAGTTATTTTAGAAAATTCTCTTAAAGCTCGAGTGAGATCGATCACGCTCCCCCTTTAAAGCTCCAACTTAGCCCATACCCTTTCATGTAGAAAAAGGCTTCATTATCACCAAGGTCCAACACTTGCAGCATCAAATCTAAGAATTCTTGAACATACTCTTGGATCTTGCTTCATTGGGTTAGCCTCCTAAGCTTGCTCAAACCTCATCATTGGCATACTCGAGGTAGAATTGTTGCTTGAACTCTCTTTTAAACTTGTCCTAAGTTTGGATTGCGGCACGCCTTTGTCAGGTGTTATCACACCTGTGGTGCTACCATAGTAAAGAAATATTAGTGAGATGCATTGAGGTGGTACTCACCTTTATGGTGTTGTCATTGATGCTAGTTGCTTGAAAATATAGCTCGATGCCTTACAAGAAGTTGTCAACATCCTTGGTAGCTCTCATGCCCTTGAACTCCTTAGGCTTGGGTACCTCGATGTAGTGTTTGGGGATGGTGGCTAACATATTGCCTCCAATGGTAGACCAGTAAATAGTGAGGTCACCTCGAGCTCCTCAATCTCTTTACGTAAGGCCTTGATCACAGCCTCCAAGGTCTTGTTCTTTTAGTTGAGAGTGTTTATGGTCTCAAAGAAAGACTCCTCCAACTCTTCCTTGAGCTCCTCTCGAATGGACTCAAGTGACTCGACACGCCCTTTGGTGTCATCTATGCTAGTCACAACCTGCACGACCTTTAACTCTGTTTTGGCCATGCGGGTTTTCACGGTAGCAACCATATCTTTTGAGTTAGCCCTCGATATTGCCTTTTTCCCCTTGGCAGCAATCGCCTCCTAAATCTCTATGGTGGATGGACAAGCCTCCATGACTGTAACAACCCTTACCCGTATTCAACGCCGGAACAGGGTACGAGGCGTTACCAGACATACAAGCAAGCAACCATACAAACCGTTACATAACTTTTCACCCAAATTTAAAACTTTCTGTAGACATTCATATCACTCCTTAAACGAGCCTACGAGGCCCAAAACATACATAAAGTATAGTTCAGAATTAAACCGAGAACCCACAAACACTTAGAAATTTTTTTCTCAAAACAGGGCCACACGCCCAGTGTGGGTAGATCGTGTTATCGCACACGCCCATGTCCCTTGACCATGCAAATTTATCTCTCAATTCGAACCTACAAGGGTCTTCACGAGGCCTGACACCCGCCCGTGTCCATGGCCTGTGTCCCTCACACGGCCACGACACACCCGTGTCTTAACCCGTGTGTAAAAACCTTGACATTCTGTTTCTAACATCATCATCTCCATAAGGTCACACGGCCAGGGCACATGCCCATGTCCTTAGGTCGTGTGGCGAATTAAATTCCTAACTTCAGGTGCAGACTTCATACGGCCTGGGAACATGCCCATGTCCTAAGGTCGTGTATACCACACGGTTGAGACACACGTTCGTGTCTCAACCCGTGTGATTACTACTGGCATTCTGTTTTTCCAACTTGGAATACAAGGGAGCACAAGGCCAAACTACATGCCCATGGGGCAGACCGTGTGTCACACACGGCCTAGCACATGCCCGTGTGTCTACCTGTGGGGACAAGAACAAGGCTATTTACCAAGCCCTTTCTGCCACCCCTACTTGCACCATCATAAGCCACATTAAGCAACCAACACATTCATGCATAAGTAAACCAATGAATCAACCAAGTAACTTGCACATTCATGAATAACATCATCATCTCATAGATTAATAAGAAAGAGCCATCAACTATGGCCTTATACAAAAGAATTCATCTCAAGACAAGCCAACACATTTGGCCAAAATAAAATGACACATAACAAAGACCGAGTCTCTGTACATGCCATAATCAAAAGAATGATCTAACTATACCAAATGCGTAGATAGTATAGGTGATCCTTTATACCAAATGCGTAGATAGTATAGGTGATCCTTTGACGGTCTCCGTATCCCAAGCTAGCTCTTCGACACTATAAAACAAGGGAAAAGAAAAGGGAGTAAGCTTTAAGCTTAGTAAGTCTATATGTCAACAATGAACATCATACCACATACTTATCAATCGAGATCACTACTTACTATTCAAGAACAATTCAATTCCTCATAATTATACTTACTCATTCAAATCTTACCACATCCCAAACACATATCATAACCATTGCTCATATTTACATGCACTTATACCCTGCACTTATCACCACAAATCCACACAAATTTCACTTAGTCAAGTTTTTCGATGAACACTTCGGAATAATACCTGACACACTGTGGTTTCGCACACAGCCCACCATTTATAAATAACACGGTACACAGCCCACCTATAATCACATGTTCACAGTGGTATCGCACACAGCCCACCAATAATAATAAATACGGTGGTATTGCACACAGCCCACCAATAATAACATGACCACGGATATTTATCTGTATCCTTTTTCCTGTTCCGAAGGTTCATTCGAGAATTTCCTCACTTTCTATCATTTTATTTGATACAAATATTATTCATTCACATTTCACACAATGCATTAATACGTAAAAACATAAGTAAAATGGATGTATCATTTACATATAAACTTACCTCGATATAAATGTATTAATTTGCAATTTAGTCTAAAACCTTGCCTTTTCCTCGGTCAAGGTTGATTCCACGTTCTTCTTGATCTATAATGATAAAATTTACTCATTTAATCACTACATAAATCAATACGTTGGCAAAAATTACCGTTTTACCCTTAGACTTTGGCAAAATTACAATTTTGCCCCTAGGCTCGTAAAATGAAATGTATTCATTTTTCTCACACCCAAGCATAGTCGATTCATATTCCCTCTTATAGCAACTCAATATTTCAATTATTACACACATTTATCACCTATTTTACAACCTTTATAAAAAGGTCCTTTCAGGTGTTTTCATAGAAACACCTTTCACAAAAGTTGTGTATTTAACAACCAAGATTCATTTTCTTCCATAAAATTTCAGAAATAAACATGAATATTCACATGGAAAAACCCTATACTCTCTACCATTTTGCAAAATAGTCCCCTCACTAGCTAGCTTAAGCTTTAGGGGTTCTAAAAGTACAAAAATTTTCAAGAAAGACCACCAAAATCACTTACTTGCAAGGAGGATAAGTTGCTAAAAATTTCAAGCTTCCAAAACCCCTCTTTGGCTGATATTTTTGATGGAAGATGATGAAGATGATATGTGATATCATCTTTCTCTTTATTTTATTTTAATTTATCAATTAAGTCACCAACACCACACCTAACCATTAACCATGTCTTTTCTTTGTCCCTATGGCCGGCCATCACCCTTAAAAAGGCCTAATTGCATATTAGGGACCTTAAATTAAAATTCTATAGCTATTTGATACCTTTATCTTGTAAATTAAAACTTTTGCACTTTATGCGATTTCGTCCTTTTTCGCAATTAAGCATGAAATCACTAAAATTAATTTATCAAAATTTTCACGCACTCATATAATGATGTTATCACACATAAAATATAAAAATAATAATTTCTCTGACCTCGAATTAGTGGTTCTGAAACTACTGTTCCGACTAGCCCCAAAATCGGGCTGTTACAATGACACCCTTGACTTCATGACTCGTGATATCCTCATTTGACATGGTTAGCACACTCAAAGTACTAGCTCTAAGAGCAGCTTGTCATGTGCTTGGAACTTAAGCCTTGCTACATATAACCTTAGGCTCAAACAGCTAACCTTAAGAGACCTTGGACATTTTCTAAGTGGAAACGAGTGAAAAAGTAAGCAAAGGATGCTAGCAAGTAAGCAAGAGAATGCTTTAGTACATGAGATAGCTTTATTACAATGCTCAAGTCATGTACAAATGTGGGGTGGATGGCCCCCTAATATTAAGGTCTAAAATGATCCTAGGCTCAAAATTACAAGCCTTATAGACAGTTCTCTTGCATTCCAACCTTGCCCAAGCCTCTCCAACTGCTTTTGGAACCCTTTGGCCCCGTCCGAGCACTGCTGTTGTGCAGTTCTGGCTCTAGTGCTTGCCTAACGCGATCATGTTCTGTAACAGCCCGATTTTGACCCTAATAGGAATAGTGGTTTTGAGACCACAAATCCGAGTCTAAAAAATATTTTAATATTATTTTCTTCGTTAATTATGTATGAATTTACATATGTGAAATTTTCGTGAATTAATTTTATTGTTTGAGTGCTTAATTTGATAAAAGGGCTTAATCGCGTAAAATGAAAATTTGATGGTTATATAAGAAAGTGTTTAATTGTTGTTGTATTTATAATTTGGAGGCTTTATGTTATAATTTAGCCATAAGTAAGAGTAGTGGATGGCATTATGTTAAATTATATAGCTTATTTTATTAACCATAATGGTTTAATAAATAATATATTATAAAGTTAATATAATAAAACAAACATAATAAAAGAAAAGAAAAACAAAGCATTATGTTCTCATCTTTTTGGTGCCAAAACTAAGGGAAAAAAAAAGAAATAAGAGAGCTAGGGCATTCGGTCATTGTTGAGCTAAATTAAGGTATGTATTTTACTTGGTTTTTGATAATTTTTACGTTTTTGAGATCGTTGCTAAGTTATCTTCAAATCTCATGTCTTAATTTTTGAATTTGATGATGTTTTTGTTTTTCCATTGATAATAGCTTGTGATTTTTGTGGTTTGATGATGAAAGATTAAAGATATGTGTTAAATTAACATGTTTTGTCTTGGGATTTTTTATTATTTTGAGTAATTTGGACTAAATTATAAAAAATAAATTTTTAAGGGACTAAAATGTGAAATAAATGAAATATATGGACTTGTAAGGGCATGGGTGATATTCGGCCTAGCTATGGTGATGTGAAATTTTGTGTATTTTGTGTTTTATGCGATAGGGACTAAATTGCAAAAAGTGTAAAATGTCAGGAGAAAATGGTAATTTTTCCATTTATGTGTTTTTGGATTAAATTGAATGAATATGTGGTTAAATTAGTTAAATTTGAATTTATTTAAATCAAGAACGAAAGAAAACAGAATTAGATCGGGGGAAATCAAAAGTAGACGAATAGTCGATTAAACCGTCCGACAACATCCGAGGTAAGTCTATAAGCATATAAATATTGTTAAATTGAAAATATATATTTGTTATGTGTTGAATTGAATTTTAAGAATATATATATGTGCACTGGTCGATTGTGGTTAAGCTTGGAAAATAAGTTACGAGTTCGATTCGATCGAGATACGTTGCCCGAAAGCCCCGTACGAACCCTAGGAATAATTAAGATACATGTGTCATGACATAGGATTCCGATATATGTTTTCGTGTAAGACCACGTCTGGGACGTTGACATCGACTTGTGTTTAGTGTAAGACCATGTCTGGGACGTTGGCATCGACTTGTGTTTACGTGTAAGACCATGTCTGGGACATTGGCATCGTAACTGATTCGTGTAAGACTCTGTCTGGGACAGTGGCATCGATATGTGATTACATGTAAGACCACGTCTGGTACGTTGGCGTTGTACGAGCTTTCCGATTATCCGCGTATCCTTTTTAATTCTGAACTGTTCAACAGGCAATGTGAAGTAAAGACCGAACGTGAAATCGAATTAAAAGGTTCAGGTATGTATTCATACTATGTTATGAAATTAAGGTAAATTGTATACTTGAATTGATGATTTAAAGTTATGTGAAATATGAATTATGTGTTAGTATATTTGAACATATAAGTGATTAGGCCTATTGATGTATTTGTGATAATATAAGTGATTCAGTCTATTGATATAGTTGTGATATTTAAAAGTGATAATTATATGTGTTTATGAGTATTTGTGCATTTAGCTATATGATGCTAAATGCTAATGTATATTTGATAACATACAAACTTGAGAGTGTGTTATATGTATATTTAATTAAGGTTTGGATTGACTTGGCTAATTGATTTAGTGTTAATGTTCATATGATTATTGTTTGCTTATGACTTACTAAGTTTAAATAGCTTACTGTGAGTATGTTCTTGTTTACCTCTGTTTTATAGATTTTGGTGTCAAGTTACGAGCTCGGGAATCGTCAGCAAAGTCTATCACACTATCGACTAACTTCGGTATTTTATAAGCTGAAATTTCTTTGAAACTATGTAACAGCCCGATTTAGGGCCTAGTCGGAATAGTGGTGCGAGACCACAAATCTGAGTTAGTAAAATGAGTTTTTAAGGTATTTGAGATGTTTGCATGATAATATGAAAGTTTCATGTAAGAATTTTATGGAAATTTCCATTAAAGGGTCCATCAGGACTAAATTGCAAAAGTTGCAAAATATGAGTTTCTAGAAGCTTTTTGTATGAAATAGCTTTAGAATAGTAATTAGAAGTCCTTATATAGCAATTTTCCCAAATTATAATTTTTGGACAAAAATGAACATGAGTTAGTAAAGGGTGAAATTTTAAAGAGAAGGGCATTTTGGTCATTTATCAATTAAATGATTAATAAAGGAAAAAGATGACAAAAATCATTCTCATCTTCTTCCTTGGTGCCGAAATTTTGAAGGACCCCATAGCTAGGGTTTGTTCATCTTTCAAGCTTGCTAGTAAGTTCATCTTAGCCCCGTTTTTAATATTCTTCGTATTTTTAAAGTTCTCGTATTATGAATTAGCTATTTTTAGCTATAAAATGAGCTAAGATGCATGTTCAAAAATCTACCCATGAATGACATGCTTGTAAAATGAGATTTCATGGAAGATTATGAGAGTTTGATGTTAGATAAACATCTTTTCCTTAGTGAATTTCATGAAAAATGATAGTGTGGACTAATTTGCAATAAATATGAAATTGATCATACATACTAGAAATAGTGAGAATTAATGATTGTCATAGTAGAGAAAATGAATCAGCTAAGCATGTAGTTTAAGAAAGTCGAATGAGAATCATTTTACGCGCCTTGGGGCAGAAATGCAAATATGAGAAAGTTTAGGGGCAAAATAGTAGTTTTGCCAAAGTATGAGTTAAGAGTCAATTTAGTTAATGTGAGTTTTAAATGATCCAAATTATTATTATAGATCAAGAAAAATGAAGCCCAGATCGAAATCGAGGCAAGAACAAAGTCGAGGACTAAATTGCATATCTACATACATTTTGTATATCGAGGTAAGTTTGTATGATTTCCAAGCTTCATGAATATTTTCATTGAATTGCTTGTTATATTATTAAATAAACATTACTTTCATGAGAATGTTTAATGGTATGTTAAACAAAGAAATTAATGAGATTAAGCATGAGAAAGTCCCGATTGAAGTTGAATTACTTAGGATACTCGATCTACCACATAAGATAAGAAAGTCCGTACAAGACCAATCCAAGACATGGCATCGGCAATCTAGCAAAGTTATAATGTAAGTCCAAGACAAGTCTTGGCATTGAAAAGCTATCATGAGATAGAGATCCCATGTAAGTCCAAGCCAAGGCATGGCATTGGTGAGTAACAAGAAAGATTTCATGTAAGTCCAAGCCAAGGCTCGGCATTGACCAGTTCATGAGTTAAGATACCAAGTAAGACCATGTCAAGACATGGCAATGGTAAGTTCCCAAGGGAACTCACGAGAAAGACTTCGTATAAGTCCATGTCAAGACATGGCCTCGAACCCAAGATGAGATATTCCATGTAAGACCATATCCAGGATATGGCTTTGGCATCAAGTTATATGTGGAATGAGATTCAGTATCCTCGGTTATTCATAGAAATTCATCGGGCAAACGAGTTAAGCTTAAATGAGATAAAAAGAAAGCTAAATAAGCAAAGTTATCATCAAGTTGAAAATGAGTATTATTCATGTCAAGAATGATGAATTAGAGATTATGATTATTATGTTAAAGTATAATGATCAATGTGATCAAGTGACACAGGTACCTTGTTTACCTTATAAGTATGAGACTAGTAAGTATCATGAGATATGTAAGAATCAAGTATGAGTAAGTAAGCTTTATAGCTGAAATTTGTGATACCATTATTTATGTCAAATGGTTTATATTAAGCAAGTATGTTGTTATGTGCATTATATGCAAACTTACTAAGCTAAATGCTTATGTCCTTTACTCTTTCTTTCCATGTAGTTCCGCCAAGCTAATCTCGTGGATCATCATTATCGGAGCTCGGAGCACAGTATCAATCGATATTTTGGTATAGCCAAGTATTTTTATTAAGTATGGCATGTATAGGAAGCATTTCATTTTGAGCTATGTTTTAAAATTAGCCAAGTGTTGGCTATCAAGCTTAGGATTCTTTTTGTATATGGCCAAAGAGATTGGTCATGAATGATTAAGTATGTATGTATGTTTTTATTTATCAATGAAGTATGTCTCCTTGTTCATGTTAGATGTAGTACTTGAGTTGTTGAAATGAGCATTGGATTGATCTTTAATTTCAGGGTGGCAATTGGCTTGGAAAATAGCCTCTCAAGTACCACTGCATTGAGATGGACACACGGCGTGTGTCTAGGCCGTGCTTACCGCACCTTTGTATCTTAAGTCAGGATAGGCTACGGGCTAGTCCCACGGCCGTTTGTTTAGGCCGTGCATGACACACGGTTAGAACACAGGCATGTGCCCAGGCCGTGTAAGTAAGTCGGTATATCAAGGAATAGCACACGGTCTAAGTCCACGGGCGTGTCAAGGCTGTGTGTAATTAGTCAGTGTCGACCACGGGTGGAAGACACGAGCATGTCTAGTAGTACACGGGCGTGTGACCCCTGTTTCGAGTAAAAGTTTCCAGTTGAGTTCCGAAAGTTTCTGGACACGAGTTCAAGGCCTCGTAGGCCCATGAGATGTATGAGTCGACTAAGAAAGAGAAGGTTTAATTCGGAACGAAATTTTATAGCCCGTAATTTCATGATTAAGCAAGTTCAAGCATAGTAATGTCCCGTATCCGATCTAAGCCCCGGACTCGGGTATAGGGTGTTACAAACTATGGCATGTATAGGCTAGCTTTGGAGTTAGTTTAATTCGAATGTGTATGTATAAAAGCCATGCAAAAATGGCTTAATTTCCTTGCTTGTGTTCATTTTTGGTTTAATTATGGCTTAAGTTTATTTTGGTCATGGTTTAATCTTATATGGATAGTAATCACATGGTATGGCATATATATATGGTGGTGTTTTATTCATGTGTTTTGGCAATGAGGTAAATGAGGTATGTTTGGTGTATTTTAGTAAGATAAATAATGTTAAATTTAAGTGATTTTGGTTATGTGTTATACATATAATTATAATATGTGTGGTATGTTTGGATTTGGTATTTAAGTGAGTTTGGGATATGACATATGAATTGAAATATGCATATGAAGGTTGGAGACAATCTATATTTCGGCTTATTAATGGGGTAAAAGAATGATTATATATTCGAGTGTGTATTGAATTAAAATTTGTGGTTTTATTATTGAGTTGAAATGGCATGTTTTAAATGGGTAAATTGGTTTAGAAATGATAATTTAATTGTATATGTATATTAGGCTAAGGAGATGGCCTAAAATGATAAGCATTATATTTGGTTTATAGCATTATATAAATATTCTATAGATTGGATGATATACAATACCGAATATATAATGACTACCTTTGTAGTGATAATGAAATATGGACATTCGAAAATGGCTCAATTGTGTATACATTTATGCAAGCTTGTTAATGGAAAGTATGCATGTTTTTGGTTCTTTGAAAGGTTAAATAATTATGTTACTTATAATCTTGGTCATTAAGCTTTATGTTAAGATTTGTTAAATCTACTAAAAGTAGGTATCCTATTAAGCAAAAAGGATTTTTAGTAATTATTATTATTATTCGAATATCATTATAATGGTGATTACATATTTCTTACAGTGTATGTGCATATAATATGCTAATAGATTATGTATATCATTAATCTATTATTTGTGGTTAAATATGGTGCATTATTCTGTGACTTAAGAAATTGTATATAATATGTTCGATCATGGTATTATATTAATTAATGCCGCATATATGAATAAGAACAAGATAAAAACTAGGCCATGTAATATGGTTGTTATGTTTTTAATATGTGCATGTACAGAAAATTTAAAAAAAAATGATATGATTAACAATTAGTCTATGAGATAATTGTATTGACAATTGTTCGATGCATGAAATGTGAGGATATATGTTTGAACATGTATTCAGGAAGCAAATGCCAATACTGTTGAAGTCATATAGTTTGAGCCTTATATGTATTAAGTACATGTAACATGGCTTTGTTGCACATTAGTTATTTAGAATATGTGGATAAATAATTGATATTGACATGCTTAAAATTTTTAAAGCATGATTTGCTTATAAATTTTAAGTAGTGAAGCATGATTGGGTTTTAGTTGGTTAAGTGAACTATATGTATAATAATTATTTGAATGTGTTTTGATTTATAAGTTGTGTAATATTGTTATTAAATATAAAATGTATGTGCATTGATGTGATTGAATTATAAAACAAGAAAGGTAGTAAATGTTTGTCCTGATCTGTGCTATGTCCAATAATACCTTATAACCTTAATCCGGCGACGGATATAGGTTAGGGGTGTTACATGTTACTGATGTGAGTTATGCACATCCCTAATCCACATCTTAAGTAGATTTGGACCTTATAGCGCGGTGACCTCGATTGTGAAGGAAAATTGGACCGATCACAACCCCAAATGGTGGAAGATGTTGTCAGATAGCCACTAATTATATTTATTATAGTAGTTTATGACCAACAGTATATGTGCTTTCTCAACACTTAGATCAAACCTTCTAAAAGCACCACGTTGGTATTCCTTGCTATATGCATGAGGTTTTAATGCAATTTTATTTCCTAGTCCAATCGCATGTAACTCCAAACACATTGCAATGCAAATAAAATAAAATAAAAAACTAGTTTTCAAATTATTCTTACTAGATTTTATCATGGCCATGTGGGTGAAAGAAAATTATAATATTAAAATTGCATTTATAAAAAAAATGATTAAATTATAGTTAAAATGATAAAATGTTTAGTTTATGCTTGAGTTTCACCCTTAGACATTGTATTTTTTGTTGTTTTATTTAAATATTTATATAAAAATTATAATAAAAAAACTAAAGCACCATTCTATTAATATTAATGTTTATTAAAAAAGGACATTTGAATAATTTCTAACCGGATTGGTATCTAATTGAAGGATAACACCAATTCAATAAGATATTTTTTAAAAAAATATAGATTCCATTGATTTTAACTCATTGTAACTAAGGACAATGGGTTGAATTTTAACATCTTAATGTTCAACTCGTAAAACCAATGTTTTCAATTTTAATTAACATTGCGAGTTTTTTATTTGAACTCAGCACAAATAATCAAACCTAAAATGAAGCAAGCTCATTGTTATTAAATGAATAATCCTAATTGATTGAGTTTGAATAATTCAATCTTTGATTAAATTCGAATTCTAAGATGTAAAAACCTATCCAACTTTAATCAAAGCTACCGAATAACAGATCCAATTTGAAGTCTTTTACGACTAGTACCCGACTATATTGGTAACACCCCCAAGGAAAGTACATGTACTACCAGAGAAATGATCTGTTCGCTACTCTTCAGCGTGCAAGTAATTTATTGTTTATTTTATACTGAAATGACAACACCAAGTAGTTGGCTGTTGGCATATCGCTGAGTCCCACCAAAAGGCAAACCTAGTTAGCTGACACTGACCCACATCACCATTGCTTTAGTTTGCTTTTGAAAGTCTCAAAAACTGGAACGAGAATGAACTCCCAGATGAAAAGTTGCAAATGGGGTAAGGTATAGTAGGATACTAAAGCAGGAAATAAAATGGTGTTTTAGTGAAAACAGACAGGGCCATATGGCACAAAACAATTTAAATAGTCAGCTTATGTGATCCATCCAATCACAGAATTTTCTCGGATGCAAAAGATTACTGATGACCATAATCAAGAGATACATTTCACTACAAATCATATCCCAAGACGCTTCCAAACCACATCATGCGTATCCCACAACTTAGCATTGCAATTCAGTGAATCCTGCCACAAACAAAATCAAGTTGGTAAATCTTCAAGGTTGAGATAACTGCCATAAACTACTACAATTCTGGAATTGCTTAGTGCATTAACATATTATCCATATCTCACACAGTCAAACAACTCCGAGTAAGGCAAATGCACTCACTATCTTCTAGAAGATAAAGCTGCCCCAGTTGCCCTGCCATTGTACAAGACAGTTATGCTTTAACAAGTTGAGGCATACAAACATACACTTATAAATAACCATCAGCTCTCCGCTGATAGATTAAGCCACATACCTGCCCTGCTGTTTTCCAGCAAAATTAGAATTAGACTTTCCCTGACCAGCGGCCTTGCTTTCAACATTTGTCAGACTTGATCTCTCAGAATTTGCTCCATTAGATTTGCTCAATATTTTTACATTTGAGAGATTTCCAGCCACTCCAAAAGAAACACCATTGGGAAGTTGATTCTGCATTCCTGACAGCTGTGAATGATCAACAGCTGCAGTTTTGGAGATAACTGCATACCCCTTGAAAGCAGCATTCTCATTCTTCGCATGGTTGGAGTCAGCTGTTGGGAGACCCTTCTTTAGTCGGTTAGGTTGTGCCATTGGAGTAACAGCAACAGAAGGCAAAATCGAGGAGTAAGGAGATGAGGCTGCAGCTGCTGCAGCAACTTTAGCAACAGCAGCAGTGGCTGCTATCATTTCTTGTGCTCCCTCTCGAAGCTGTATATAATCGCCCTCAATCAGAAACAACTGAAATCACAATTTCAAATCTTCAGAGATTATAGTCCAAACGCCTGTAAAAGGAAAAGTAGAAAGTTGCAAGAAACAAACTGCAGGGTGACCGGCTACAAAATCATCCAGCTTTCCATACTTCTTCTTGTAATCATGCCAGTGTAAAGGTGCAAGCATTTTCCCCAACCTATTTGGTAGCTGCAATTGAAAGATACAAGTCAAACCCCATTCCTGCAGGACCTAGTATCTTAGTAAGTTGACCAATGAAAATTTATTAGCAGACCAACCGTGGAACTGATCCGAATTTTGCCACCAGTTGGAATCGTGCGAACAATGCAAGCCAACAAAGACCTCTCATCAAGCAGAGCTGTCTCTGAAGTCTTAGCTGATATCAGGTTATTAGTCTGGCCAGTTGAGACCAGCTTTTCGGGCAAAATAGCACCAGTTCCATTTTTTATTGTCGCTTCACAGAAATTAACAGAATGCACTGAAGTATCATGAGATGGACTGGCAGCAGCAGCAGCAGCTGCTGCGGTACTTATTTCCTGTGCTGTTGGGATTTGATCCTCTTGCACATGATTATTCATATTCAGAATATTTTGTTCCTGTCCAATTCAAATTTAAGGAGATGTTAGAACTGAAAGATTCCCAACTGCTTGAAGACTAGCCAAACTGACAAACCTTGGGTTCAGAGCTCAATCTTAAAGCATCATGAAATTGTGAAGAGACCTGCTGCATGATTGGCTCAGGTTGGGAGTCCACAAGGTAACTTGCATTAATTGACTCATCAACCTGAAAAGAGATGGTCTCAGTAAGTTCCAATAACAGATAAAAACAACACACGGTGAAAAGAATGATCTAGATTTTTTTAGTACCTGAGCTTTCCCAGAAGATGAGGATATCACAGAATTGGGCTCTGCCCCTTGGTTTATATGATCCAGATAGTCTGAACGAATGGCTTGTCCATTGACAGACAAGTCATATTCATACTTTACATCTGAGCTCCCGAGCTTTTGATCAGTTTGGGATGGTGGAATATGATTCTGTGCAGACAGCTGTAAACCCTCTGGGGAAGTCTGAGAAACATGATGAAAAACCATTACATACAACAAAGAAAACCTTGGGAAAATTGAAAATGCACAGGTTTGACCATACCAGCTGGTTCTGCCACTGTTGGATGGATGCTGTATCTGGCATTGAGTAGTGTCCAACATGAGATGTCACAGAATGGGGAGCTCCCTGTTGATGCATGATAAATGAATGCAGAGCAGACACCTGCCCTGGTGGGAGGTATGTAGGCAACCCAAGTGGAGCAATTGGAACACTTGGAACATGGTCATTCTGATTCTAAGAGTAAAAAAAGTCATTTAAAGGGAACAAAGCTGAAGTAATAAAACAAGTTATAAACAAGATAGAAAGGATCAGAATTTGACCATTATTAAATAAAAGCCCAAGTTCTACAACTAAACTACTACTAATATAAGTTTACAAGCACCATCAGAAACCAGACATTAGATAAAATGTAGAAAGAGAGAGGGAGGGTTGGAGTGATCAACAAAAACCAAGAGACTTGTATCATATTTTGGCAATGAAATAAATTACTATATGAAAAAAGGTCTACAACTAAACTACTACTAATATAAGTTTACAAGCACCATCAGAAACCAGACATTAGATAAAATGTAGAAAGAGGGAGGGAGGGTTGGTGTGATCAACAAAAACCAAGAGAGTTGTATCATATTTTGGCAATGAAATAAATTACTATATGAAAAAAGTGCATAGATGGCTATAAATATAATATTTATGACACAATCTATGCAAAACATCAGAAAAGCCAGCAATTTTACTGGATTTGGTGCATTTCCAGGTGAAACAAAAGTTTGAACATTGTCTGAAGCCTAGAAAGGATCAGAATTTGACCATTATTAAATAAAAGCCCAAGTTCTACAACTAAACTACTACTAATATAAGTTTACAAGCACCATCAGAAACCAGACATTAGATAAAATGTAGAAAGAGGGAGGGAGGGTTGGAGTGATCAACAAAAACCAAGAGACTTGTATCATATTTTGGCAATAAAATAAATTACTATATGAAAAAAGGTCTACAACTAAACTACTACTAATATAAGTTTACAAGCACCATCAGAAACCAGACATTAGATAAAATGTAGAAAGAGGGAGGGAGGGTTGGTATGATCAACAAAACTAAGAGAGTTGTACCATATTTTGGCAATGAAATAAATTACTATATGAAAAAAGTGCATAGATGGCTATAAATATAATATTTATGACACAATCTATGCAAAACATCAGAAAAGCCAGCAATTTTACTGGATTTGGTGCATTTCCAGGTGAAACAAAAGTTTGAACATTGTCTGAAGCCTAGAAAGGATCAGAATTTGACCATTATTAAATAAAAGCCCAAGTTCTACAACTAAACTACTACTAATATAAGTTTACAAGCACCATCAGAAACCAGACATTAGATAAAATGTAGAAAGAGGGAGGGAGGGTTGGAGTGATCAACAAAAACCAAGAGACTTGTATCATATTTTGGCAATGAAATAAATTACCATATGAAAAAAGGTCTACAACTAAACTACTACTAATATAAGTTTACAAGCACCATCAGAAACCAGACATTAGATAAAATGTAGAAAGAGGGAGGGAGGGTTGGAGTGATCAACAAAAACCAAGAGACTTGTATCATATTTTGGCAATGAAATAAATTACTATATGAAAAAAGGTCTACAACTAAACTACTACTAATATAAGTTTACAAGCACCATCAGAAACCAGACATTAGATAAAATGTAGAAAGAGGGAGGGAGGGTTGGAGTGATCAACAAAAACCAAGAGAGTTGTATCATATTTTGGCAATGAAATAAATTACTATATGAAAAAAGGCATGCACCTATAACATAGATGGCTATAAATATAATATTTATGACACAATCTATGCAAAACATCAGAAAAGCCAGCAATTTTACCGGATTTGGTGCATTTCCAGGTGAAACAAACGTTTGGACATTGTCTGAAGCCCCATTTGAAATAATCCCAGTATTAGCATTTGTTGCACCACTTCCATTAGAATCCACCTGTTTTCCATTAGTTTGACCAAATTGAGATAGATCTTTTGATTTTGTTTGGGACGTATGTGATTCATCAGTATAAGAACCATTCCTCTCTCTCTCATCAGCCAGCTCAAGTTGAAGTTGATGTATTGTATGCAAATGAAGTCTCTCCATCTCTGCAAACTAACATTAACAACCAGGAACAAGATCAACGTAATTGCTAAAAATGACATCCAATCTATTAAGTGAGAAGTGTAAACAAGAAACTAAAGGCTTGTCTACCTGTCTCTGACATCCATGCCAGAGCTGGTTATATTGCTCTGTACGTTCTCTCAACTCAGCCTGTAAGGAGTGGTTTGTACTTGACTGCAAAGCATCTATCTCCTGGACACGTGAAATCCAAGTCTGGGCATCTCTCAACTGTTCGTCCTTATAAAGAATGGCTTCTTGAGCAGCCCTATACTGAAGAATAAGACTACTATTAGAACATGTAGCTTGCTGTCTTCTATCAATTGGCATTATAGTAAATTGAAACTGTTACTTGGCTTAAATTTCCAACACAAACAATTCTGTTATTATAAATTTAGTTCATCTGAAAGTAAGTAATGCCATTTTCAAAAACCTACAGATGCACACCACGGATAGTTTAACAGAATATTCAATCTTAATCTCAGGAATTAAAAATAGAAAAAGGTTAAAATCAAGTAAAAGTAGTGACCTGTTCCTGCAAGTCAATAAGCTGCCTCTCTTTCTCTTGAACATGCTCTTGAAGATCATGTATCTGTTTTATGTGCTGAGCTCTCTCAGCTTCTGAATGATCACGTTCTCTTCTGCCAAAAGACAAAGAATAGGAAACCCATAAAAGTTTTAGAAGGTTTAAACACAGCTGCAAGGCTAATGTATTAAAACCAGTAACCAACAGAAGAAGCTGAAAACTATTTGAGAATGCCATTCAGATGCTAAGCTAATATATTAACTCAACCCTTGGATGGGTTTAGAAAAATTTCAGGGAAAAATAAACAAAGCATTCATATCAATGGTAATCCTTAGAGGTTTATGTTTACAGCAAATAAAAAGGCCTTAACCATAAAACATGGACCTGAAAGTAGCCAGTTCCTTGTTTTGCTCTCTGAGAAGATCTTCCTTTGCCCAGACCTGCCAAGATAACCAAGTAGGTCTAATTTATACATGACTTTCTAAACATCATACTTTATTTTAAAAGAAAAATAAAGCTTATCCAAAAGCAGGATAAACATATTGATGGACCTCTTCTTTATCAACTTTGATGGCATGCAACTCTCTGTCTTTCTCTTCCATTTTCCTTTCGAATTCATGTATGGTCTGTTCTCTTTCATCAAGTTGCTCCTAATCAAGCATAAAGCCAAAATACAGATTGAAGGTCACAGGACAGCAATATTGTAGAACCTACTTGTAGCATGCTTGGAATAATTTCAAGCACCAATGGATCTGATTGGTTTTTTATAGACCACTCAAACTGTCAAACATAAGACATTCAATATGTAATTTCAAAATAAATAACATGATGCCCAGGATACAACTCCGGAAGAAAAAAGGAATATGTCTTTACTCATTGACTTCAACAGTCGAAACATGATGACATTATTTCTTAAAGTTTATAATCTGAAATTCTGTTTTCATGTCTTGTTCATAAATCACGATCAAATTTTAATTCATAGAAGCAACTAAAACTTCTTTTTATCTGAAAGTTGAATTGCAGAACAATAATTCTATGAATCACATTCTAAATTCAAACCTCAAGCTTGGCAACAGCATTGACATGGGCTGTTATTTTTGCATCACAGCTGCTCTGAATTTCCAGGACCCTTGATCTTGCAATTGCCTGTGCTCGGAGTTCAACCTCCATATGCAATAGCTCCTCTCTTTGTCTAGAAATATTGTGGATCCTCTGTTGTAATACATCATCATCTAAACTTTCATCAGCCGTGATTGAGCAGAAGTCAACACCAGCAGGCTCTCTTCCATGCTGCACCTTGATAGACATTCAACAATGTTCACTACTCATCATTCCCAAAATAGAATTTAATATTAAGATTAAAATACCTTACCTCATATATGGTTCTCTCATCTGATTGTCCCAACTTTGATCTGTCCATTTCCTGCATGTCACAATAAAAGAAAACATACAATGAACATCAATGGTCTATCGAATATAGCAATAATAATCTTTCGCCACTTAACCAATATAACTTGATGCTCAATTCTGCCCTTCAGAGCTGGACATTTCCTCACAGCACTAAACACAAAACACTTAACTCTTGGGATCATATAAACACTTAGACCGTTTGAATTAAACCTAATTATTTCAACCAACAATGGGACAAGCTTTTCATCAACCTAACCCCCCCTTTTTTTAATTAATGCGCCAAAATGCTACAATTTTGAGCAGAAGTTGGTTCATAAATGACTCCACCAAAAAGTCCGAGCCAAATTCTATTACTTATAAACTCACGAACTGCAAAATAATAGCGTTACTTAATAATGAAAACTCGAAGTGTATACAATCAAGAGAGCAAGAAAAGAATGAGAATAGAAAAAGATAAACCCTAATTTTTTTGGTTAACTCATGTGAAGAATCCCAAACACTAGTAGTTAAAACCAAATCAAACCCGGTAACTGTTTTTTACTTGTTCATAGGAGCCAAACAAGAGGAATTTTCGTTATGAATCCAACATTCTCTCAGAACTCAAATAATGCCAAAAAGCGAAGATATTCATCAAGAATGAAATTACCACTTCATCCCCATGGTTACGAACCAGGTGATGGTCGGAAACGGCACGCCACTCCTTACGCGACGATGACGACATTGGGAGCGCACCGCCCCGTGCGGCGGCAACAGCGGCCGCTGCCTCCATTGAATCAGAATGCCCGACACTACACCAACTCTCTCACTTTCTCTATCTGCAAAAAGCAGACCCAAAAAGAAAAAAGGAAAAGAAAAAAAAAACCTAGGGTTTTTCAATTTTCAATTAAATAAATAAACCAAACCCTAGAACTGAATAAAATTAAAAGAAAAGATCGCAAATGATAAAAGAGAAAGAGATGGAGAACAATGGGGGAAGTTGGGTTTTAATTTAAAGATTGGAATTTGGAGGGTTTTTGGAGAAAATTTTTAGTTTAGTTCGATAAATAATAGTGAGAGTTTAACGCAATTGAGAGCGAGAGAGATGATTGGGTGTGTGAAATTTCGACCCAGGTAAGGCTCCCGCCATTTATAGTGCAACTTCGTCCACAATAGGATCCCATCACGCTTTCTGGTCGCGCGTGTCCTGCACTTTTCTGGTCAATATTTTTGTCACACTGCTTCATGCACTATGAATTTTGCTAATATTGTTTTTATACCGCATTTTAGAAGATTATCTAATTTACATTGTAAGAGTTTATCTGCGTGTATTAATTAAAATATTATTTTATAAAATAATGAAATTATTTATAATTTTGTAAAGAAATATTGTATTACAATTTTTTAAATTAATTTTTAATATGAAAAATAATATTTTATAGAATAGTAACACTAACAAAAGGTGTATAGAGTTGTAAAAAAAAAAAAGAATTACCATTTTTTAGAAGCAAAATGACATTGTATTAAGGTCTTTCTTAAATTATATTCTAACGTTACATACATTGCATGTAATTTGATGCGTTTAATTTTTTAGTTTTTAAATAACTCAGTTTTAATTATTGTTATCTATCATTGGTAATGATAATTTCTCTTAATTTTTAAATAATACGCAAATTTGTAACTATATGAGAAAGTAAGCTATAATGTTAATTTGAAAAAAAAAAAAATAAAGGGTAAATTACATCAATAGTCACTCAACTTTGGGAAAGCTAACAAAACAGTCACCTAGGTTTTATTTCAATCACTCAACTTTTGAAAAATAACAAAACAGTCACTAACGTTATAAAAAAGTGACAAAGCAGTCACTGATTAACAATTTCCATTAGTGTCTTAACGGGACCGCTGATGTGGCAAGCTAACTAGCTAATGTGGCCAGTTAACTTGCCACGTTGGATGTCCACAGTGGAAACCCACCTATTTTAAGAAGAAATTGAAAAAAACCCTAAAAAACCCCTTAATAAAATAGAAGAAGAAGAGACTGTAAAATCCTTTGTTGGTTCTGTTAAAGATCAAACCTTGCTTCAAAGATGTAACTTTCCAACAGCATGCGCATTAAGAGAACAAGTTTCGTTAAAGAATGAATGCAAGGTATTTGCTCAAATGCCTGAAAGAACTAGTACCGGTGTGTCAACATATCTTCGCAAAACTGGAACTGGGGAAAATGGTGATTATGCTAGAAATGATTTGGACATTAGTCATTTGATTAGCATTCTAAAGTTTTGTGGTGGTGAAGGATGTCTAGAATTTGGAAGGACTTACCATGGTTTGATTGCAAAGACTAGACTTGATGGGGATGAGTTTGTAAATACCAACCTTATTTATATGTATGCCAAATGTGGAGACATAGATAGTGCACTTATGGTATTTAATCAGATGCCTCGTCTAGATGTTGCTTTATGTAATTGTTTGATTTCTGGTTATGCTAATTGTGGATTGTTTGAAGAAGCTTTTAGGTTGTTCATGAATTATGAAAGTTGGGGTAACAAGCTTAATTCTTAGGTAACAAGCTTAATTCTTATACATACTCATTTATGCTAGCAATTTGTGGAACCCTTTCGGCTATCGAAGAAGGAAAACAACTTCATGCTCAAGTTGTGAAGATGCGGTAATTTATCAGTTAAACAACTGTGAGTAATGCATTTTTGACAATGTATTGCAAGTGTGAGGTGATGGTGGATGCTGAATCACTGTTTGAATGGCTTTCGCAAAGGAATATTGTTTACTCGCAGAATATTCTTCATCTTCTTCTTCTTCTTCTTTGTTATTAAGGGTTTTTTTTAGGTTTTTTTTTTCAATTTCTTCTAAAATTTGATGGGTTTCCACTGTGAACATCCAACGTGGCAAGTTAACTGGCTATATCAACTAGTTAACTTGCCACATTAGCACTCTCGTTAAGACACTAACAAAAATTGTTAATCAGTGATTGTTTTGTCACTTTTGTACAACATTAGTGACTGTTTTGTTATTTTTCAAAAGTTGAGTGACTAAAATGAAACCTAGGTGATTGTTTTGTTAGCTATCCCAAAGTTGAGTGACTGTTGGTGTAATTTACCCAAAACTAAATATGAGAGAATAGATCAAATTTTGATCAACAAAGTAAGCAATGAAACATATCGATTTCTCAAAGTGAGCAAGGGGAGTATTTCATCTCCTATTTACGAGTGATCAATAAAGCAAAAAAAGAATGCCAACTTCAAGGCCTCAAAGTGAGCAAGGGGAGTATATTGATTTCTCATCTCCTATTAGCAAATGATAATTTCTAATTTTTCAAAATGAATAAAAAGTCATGTCATTCAATAAAAGGAATTTTGGAGAAATATTATAACCTATCAGGTTTGAGAATCAGTTATGGAAAATCAAAGCTCAAAATCAACAAGAACTGTCACCCGAAGTTCAAAAGAATATTCAGAGGCTTATTGCAAGTAAAGGCATGTGAAAACATAGGAAATACCTAGGAATGAGGATATTGGGTTCATGAATAAAAAATGTAAAATCTTTCAACCAGAAATTGATAAAATGGAGTCCAAATTATCGTTGTGGAAATCAAAATTATTAGGTCAGAAAAGTAAGTTAACCTTGATCAAATTAGTGATGTTGAGTGTTCCCATCTATCAATTTTCAAGTTTCAAAGCCCCAAATAATACTTATGATAGAATAGATCAATTTATGAGGAAATTTTGGTGGGGGTGATGAACTCGACAGAAGAAAGTTGCATCTTATCAACTGGTATAGAATATGTTCAAACAAATCCATAGGCAGCCTTGGGATTATAAACATGCAAGTAATGAACAAAGCATTTTTGGCTAAACTTTCTTAGAGGATTAATAATGGGAATAACTGGCTTATTCAAGTGACTTTAGTAAAAAACATTGTATAAGGGACAACTTTCTCTAAATAGAAAGAAAATTTAGGGATTCTTGGGCATGGAAAAGTATTCTTATTGGGAATGAGTTATTAAAAGAGCATGTCTTATAGAAAATCCAAAGTGGATGGACTACAAGTAATAGAGGAAGGGCATATAACATGTAACAACCCATTTTTCAGAAGTGTCAGAAATAGTGGTTTCGGGACCACAAATCTGACAAGTAAGTTCGTATAATTAATATTTAAATTATACGAGTTAATAATAATTTTATATTGAATTTTGATTTGTGGAATTTTAACCAATTGAATTAAAAGTTTGCATAAGTGGTTATGTTCAAAAGTCAAGTGATTATTGAAAATGAGGAATTAGGACCTCGTTCCCGTAATTTAAGGCCGTAAATATTTTTATTAAATATTTACAGAGTCGTATTATATGTGAATTAAAGTTTAGTTCGGTAATTTTGATGATTTATTGCTTAATTACGGTAAAAAGATTAAATTGTAAAAGAGGTAAAAGTTAATTGCTATAGATTTAAAATAGTAAAGTGACAAAAATGGTAATTAAACCATGGTCAAAAAGTCCAAGCAGTGGTGACATGATTATAATCCACTAACTTTTGGGCTAATTGCTTATTTAGTCTTAATAATTTTAGGATTAAATTGAAAATTAAGCTTGTTTAGTTAAAATTTAAAATAATTGAAGGACCAATTGTGCAATTGAACCTTCCTTGGTCAGTAATTATACCATATACTTATATTATGGACATGATTTAATAGTTTTACAAGTTATATTAATAGGGTAATTTAGTAAAAAGTTAAAAATTAAAGTTAAAATTAAAGAAATTAAAAGATTTTATTTTATTTTCCTTTCTTCTTTATGGGTAGAAAGCTGAAACACCATGGCTAGGGCATGAGAAGCTTCGGCCAAGCTTTGATTGCATGATAGGTATGTGAAATCTCACTCGATTATAGAAATGTTTATGTTTTTGAGCTCGTATTAGTTTAATCTAGCTAATCCGAGGACTAATTTGTAAAATGTCAAATGTATTGTGCCATTGATGAATTTGAGTTGTTCTTGAAATTTTAATGTTCAAGGGCTATAAGGACTTGATGATAAATAACAACAAGTATGGGCTGTAATGAAATGGTTAATAGATCGGCTAAGTTTGGATTTAATAGAAAATGGTTAAATTGCATGATTTGGACCTAGGGACTAAATTGCAAAAAAGTGAAATATTAGGGGTAATTTTGTAAAAAAGTAAAAAAGACTTAATTGCATAAATGAGTTAATTTTACTGTTGAAATTAGTGAATATAATGAAAATTATTATTTTAGATGAAGAACGAGAGGAAAACTGAGGAAAAGAGAAAATTACCAAATAGTCCCTATACTTTGTCATTTCTGCAATTTAGTCAGGTAAGTTCGTTCAGTTTAATTTTATTACATTTTCATATGTATTACATGAACTTAATTGCATAATATTGGATTATATTGATGTGTATAATTGGAATTGGAAATAATGAATTGAAATGACATCGACCACTAATTAAGATACTATGAGTTGTTATTGCGAATCAATCCTATAAGTTCATGCATTTATTTATGCTTCTAATAATCCTTATTTTCTTTGGTAATGTACTATTATTGAATGTTATATTATATACCGAACGAAGTTCATCGAGTGGTATCCATCAATATACTAAATGAAGCTCAAATGAGCGTTATCCACTGATATACTGATTAGTGCTCAAATGAGCAATATTTACTGAATCTACTGAAATGTATACGCTATCGAGCCATACCTACTAAATCTACTGAAACGTATGCGCTTTCGAGCCATACCTACTGAAAGTTGCTCAAATGAGCATTACTCACTAAATATACTGAAATAATGTACAAATTGTTACTTCTCAGACAAAGTTACGATTTACGGGAATTTCATTATTTAAATTTAAATTGAGTACTATGTTTAGTTGGAAAAGCTTACCGATTTATTAAACAAACTTACTAAGCTTTATTCAAGCTTACCTGTATCAGTTTCATTTTGTAGATTTCGTTTTGAGGGCTCAAAAAATCGGATCAACACAAAAAATCACACTATCTGAGAAATCTTTAGTATACTTTGATTTCGATTGGTATATATGGCATGTATTAGGACCTTTGTATGCATGATAATGGTTTCTAGCTTTTGGCGTAAGTTTTACTAGAACTTGTGTTGTGTGATTGAACAATAAATGGAATTTGGTATGTTTTACTGAGTTAAGCTTGTTGATTAAGAATGAAAATATTGACAATATGTGGAACAATGGTATAAAATAAAATAGATGTTTTTGATGTGTAAACCATACCTTGTGTATGCAACTTTGGATATAAAATGTCATGAAATGTATTGTGATGTTAATGATGGCACATTGGTTAGGTATATAGGTTGAATTATTTGACATGTTTGAGTGTTATTGAATATGGTCTTTGGCTTGTAATGTTGTGTGTTTGAATGTGTTTAGGTACCTAAGAAAATGGGTGAAATTTGAGCTCGAAATTGGTCATTTTTGGGCACACACGGTCTGGGACAAGGGCTGTCACATGGTCGTGTGATGCGCACTAGCAACCTACACAGGAATATACCTTGAACATGTATCAAAACAGTATAGGTGCAGATTTCACACGGGCTGACACATAGCCTGCCGTGTGACTTTATATCGAATGTTACACGGGATAGCACACGACCGTGTGGCATCATTTCGAAAAGTACACGGTTTGGCACATGGGTAGTGACATGGCTGTGCCCTGTACCACACGGTCTGGATCATGTCACATGGCCTGAACACACAGCCGTGTGACCCCTGTTTTGATACAATGCCTTTAACTTGTCAAAACTCTGCTGACACTTCTCAGTCCATTCAAACTTGACATCTTTTTGTAGCAATCTTGTCAATGGAGTAGCTATCATGGAAAATCCCTCTACAGATCGTCTATAATAACTGGCAAGACTAATAAAACTTCTGACTTCTGATACATTCCTCGGAGGCTTCCAATCAACAATGGCTGAAATCTTGCTCGGATCAACTCTAATACCTTCACCGGAGACAATATGTCCAAGAAAACAAACTTCCCGTAACCAGAACTCACTTTTGTTAAACTTGGCATAAAGCTGATTATCTCTCAAAATCTGTAAAACTGTTCTCAAATGCTCTGTATGCTCAGCCTCATTATGAGAATAAATCAAGATGTCATCAATGAACACAACTACAAACTTGTCCAAGTAAGGTCTGAAAATTCGGTTCATTAAATCCATGAAAATGGCAGGAGCATTGGTTAAGCCAAATGGCATCACAAGAAACTCATAGTGTCCATACCTAGTTCGAAAAGCAGTTTCCGGAACATCTGACTCTTTAACTCGCAATTGATAGTATCCGGATCTCAAATCTATCTTAGAGAACACAGTGGCTCCTTTCAATTGATCAAACAAATCATCTATTCTAGGCAATGGATATTTGTTCTTGATGGTTACCTTGTTAAGCTGCCGATAGTCTATGCACAATCTCATGGAACCGTCCTTCTTTTTCACAAATAACACTGGTGCTCCCCATAGTGAATAACTAGGTCTTACAAAGCCTTTATCAGTTAATTCCTGTAACTGAACTTTCATTTCTTTCAATTCTATTGAAGCCATTCTATAAGGAGTAATAGAAATAGGTGTGGTACCTTGAATCAATTTAATACCAAACTCAACTTCTCTGATAGGAGGCAAACCTGGTAGTTCTTCCGGAAACACATCAGGAAACTCATTTACCACAGTCACTGATTCAATTTTTAACTCTGGATCTTTAGCATTGAACACAAAAGCAAGATAAGCTTCACATCCTTTCCTTAAACATTTCTGAGCAGACATAACAGAAATCATGGAAATTGAACTACCTGATTCATCTAAATTAACCCGAAGGATCTCACCATTTTCACATTTCAACTCAATAAATTTATTTCCACAATTCACTATCACATCATGTGCAGTTAACCAATCCATACCAAGAATCACATCAAACTCATCAAATGGCAATAGCATGAGATCAATCGGAAAACAGTAACCTCTAATCATCAAAGGGTAATTTTTACATACTTTGTTTACTAACACATGCTGACCTTATGGATTCGATACTTTAATCACAAATTCCGTAAACTCTATGGGCATGTTCATACTAGGCATTAATTTCATGCAAACATAGGAATGGGTTGAACCGGATCAATTAAAGCAATAACATTAACATCATGAAGAGAAAATGTACCCGTAATTACGTAGGGGGAAGATGCCTCTTCATGAGCACGGATAGCATAAGTCCTTGCGGGTGCTCTAACATCTGATTTCATTGCTGTGTCTCTAAATGTACCTCTACCTGCCCCTACTCCGGGATTTCTCTGAGATCTGCCTCTAACGGGGGCATTGCCTGATCTTGCACTCGGTATTACTTCTCTTTTAACCATGTCGGGACATTCCTGAATGAAATAATTCGGTGTACCACATCAGAAACAACCAGTCTCAGTTGCTCGACATTGACCTGGATGACGTCGACCACATTGAGGACACTCGGGTCTATTAGGCTGAATACTACCAACACTCGCAATCGAAGTGGTTTGAGCTTTTGAATCCATAAATCTTCCACATCTGTTTCGGCTAGAATACCCGGCTGAAAAATTAGATCTCGTAGAGAACTCTCTAGGCCTCTTGGATGTAGACTGAAATGACTTGCTCATCTGTCTTTTCTTCATGTCTTGTATCTCAATTCCAGCTTTACCCTTTCTTTTTAATAACTTTTCTGCCTTACAGGCTCGTTCAACTAAAACAACAAACTTGTTTATCTCTAATACACCAACTGACAGTCGAATATCATCATCGAGTCCATCCTCAAATCTTTTGCACATGATAGCCTCTGTAGACACACACTCTCGAGCATAATTGCTGAGTCAGACAAATTCATGTTCATTGTCAGTCACAGTCATCTTACCTTGTTTTAACTCAAGGAACTCTTTTCTTTTCTGGTCAATAAACCTCTGACTTATGTATTTCTTACGGAACTCCTCTTGAAAGAAATCCCAGGTAACTCTTTCTTTCGGTACTACTGACACAAGTGTCTTCCACCATTGGTAGGCTGAATCTCTAAGAAGTGACACCACACACTTAATACATCCTTCTGGTGTGCAGGAAAACTTATCAAAGACTCTGATAGTGTTCTCGAGCCAAAATTCAGCTTTCTCTGCATCATCATTTTTGGTAGCCCGAAACTCTTCGGCCCCTTGCTTTCTGATCTTGTCAATAGGTGGTTTCTCTCTTCTGACTGTATCTGTACCTAGGGAAGCTGCATGAGTGGTTTGAGGATCGTGAGGGGGTGGAGGTCTAACGGCTGGGTTCGTACGAATGAACTCAACAAACCATTCATTCATAGCATGGAAGAAGGCTTCTCGAGCCCTTCCTCCCTGACTAACTGTAATGGGCCTTTCACTACTATCTAGTGGCACTGTCCCTTCTGCGGGAGCGGGCGTATTACTCTCTACATCATCTACACCATCTCGTTCGGGATCCATAACTATAAAAGAAAAACATTTTAAAATCGTCTAGAGTCGTCACACTATCAAAATATAAGTATGGCATGTATAGTTAGACTCTTACTCATACTGAATATTCCAAGAATTGACTAAACTCTCGCTCTGATACTAATAAATGTAACACCCCTTACCTGAGACTGTTGCCGGAGTCGAGCACGAGGCATTACTAGACTTAACTTACTAGATCAGGGCATAAAAATTGAAACTGTCCATCTGCGTCATGTTCACTAAATTAACTATAACTCGAGTTACGAAACTCGAAATTTAGATCCGTAAATTTTCCTTGAAACTAGACTCATATATCTTCTTAATATAATATTTCCAAAATTTTTGGTATGTCCAATTAATACAGTTTATTAGTTAAAATCTCCCTTGTTACATAGTTCGATAGTTCTGACCTCTCTTCACTAAAAATTAATTATATCATAGTAAACAACTCTTTTTCCTACACCATTTTTTATATAAAAATAAACTCAATAAGATTTAATTCTATATCTCATGCACACCCTAATTCCATTTCTACTATCCTTGGTGATTTTTAAAATCAACACACTTCTTCTGGCCCAAACTGTTTCCCTGCATATAATTACATGATTTCTTTATAATAACTATCAACTAGGCATTATGTAACATCCAAAACATGCTCTTAATTAGAAATTTTAATAGCTAATCATTACCAAGAATTTACAAGCCAATCTTAAGCCATATCACAAGGTCACACAAAATGGCTAAGTCCCTATACATGCCATAACTTAAAACATTCGAGTCACAAAATACCAATATAATCCTTTGATAGTGTGTAACGATCTCCGACGTCCTTACGATCCCCGAGTTGGCTTGTAATACTATAAAAAGAGAGAAAGGAATGGGAGTAAGCATTAAGCTTAGTAAGTTTGCATGTAAATAGATAACAACATTCTTAATGCATTATCATATTTTTTTTCTTACCAAAATTATTTAAGCCTTTAACTTAATATACTTAAGTCTTAAATTCTTACCTGTACCTTTTTAGCTTGAACTTGTCTTACCTTTCCTTTGGTATACTCTTTAAATTTTCCCGTTGAACCACTTGGAATACTAAGGATACACGGGTACCTTTCCTTGTGAAACTTAACCATTGCCATGTCTTGACATGGTCTTACGTGGTATCCTTGCCTTATGAACTCACCAATGCAATGCCTTGGCATGGTCTTACATGGGACCTTTGCCTTATAGTAACTTATCAATGCCATGTCTTGACATGGTCTTACATGATTTCCTTAAACCCTAATGTCATGACATTTGTATCCTGCACATTCCTATGGTTCAACCGGAACTTTCTGAGATTGTTTCTCCGTCAATTCATGCTTGAGTCTTTCAATAATAAATTTATAGAATAAATATGTAAATGCTGGAATTTAATAATATGAAATGTAAAATAATAGAATATTGCATTTATTTACCGCAAACTTACCTCGAAACAAAATACGATAAACTATATTGATTTAGTTCACTATCTTTTTCTTTCCCCGATCTAACTCCGGATTTCATTCTTCTTGATCTATAATAGCAAATTTAGCTTATCTAATACTCACATTTATCAAAACAGTCCTTAACTCTAACTTTGGAAAAATTACAATTTTGGCCATAGACTTTTACAAATAAGTCCTAATAGGCAAATTAGACATGCAATTCATAAAATTTTCTATCGATATTCTAACACATGTATCTAATCACTCAATAAATTATAATAATTAATCGTAATAAACTTTTCTATCTCAGATTCATGGTTTTGCAACCACTGTTCCTTTTAGGCCCTATTTCGGGATGTTACACTATCACTCCATGTGGGGATAAAATCACCCACCCATCCCTACACTCTAAAAATTAGCACCGGTTGCGGCACTAAACAATATTTGCAGCAGAGCTGCCAGTACAGTACACTTCCTCCAATCATAATAATCCCAACCCATGCAACATATCACACATGAATGCAACATACATATATATATCATGGGAAGCTCATATATAGTCATACATAACATAGGGGCATAACAGTCATTTTACCATAGGGGCATAACAATCATTTAATCAGTTTGGGGTTTAGGTGTACTTACCGACCTATCAGTTGGTCCATAGTAGTTTCGGGTGACCCATGCAACCTTATCAGTCAAATAGTGAAAATAGGCCCAAGGCCCATAATGCTGGCCCATGTGGGCCCACACGCTCAGCCATGTAATTTACACAACTTGGCCCAAAATTCTCCACATGTTTATGCAGTTTACCCTTGTGAGGCCCACGAGCCCGTTGGGCCCACATGGCCCATTTCAGCCCAACATGGCCCAAAACGACCCAAGACCACGAAATCGCTCACTGTAACAGCCCGATTTAGGGGCTAGTCGGAACAGTGATCTCGGGATCACTAAATCTAAGGTTTGAGAAAAATTTTTCATGATATTTTATGAGTTAGAGTATGATTGTATAAGTACATGTATGATTGTATAAGTACATGAAAATTTTGTTATTCTAATTTTAGCGATTTCTTGCTTAATTGCGAAAAAGGACTAAATCACATAAAATGTGAAGTTTCATTTTATAAGCTAAAGGTGTTCAATAGCTAAAGAACATTAATTAGAGGTCTTTAAAGAGCAATAAGACCCTCAAGAATAGAGTGGCCAACCATAGGAGACAAACAATGTCAAATTGGTCAAAGTTGTTAATAGTAGGTGGACTAAATTAATATTTTATATTAAAATAAAGAAAAAGAAGATATCATCTTTTTCTCTCTTCTTCTCCACCGAAAATTGGCAGCAAACTAAGGGGTTTGAGAGCTCAAATTTTTAGCAAGCTTCTCTCCTTGCTAGTAAGTATTCTAGTGATAATTTTTTTGATAAAAATTGTACTTTTGGGACTCCTAAAGCTTAAGCTTTCTAAAAAGGGGACTATCTTGCAATATGGTGAAAAGTTTAGGGTTTTTCCATGAGATCTTTTATGTTTTTTTGCTGCATTTTTATGGAAGAAAATAAGTCATAGTTGTTAGATAAACAACTTTTGTGAGAGGTGTTACCATGAAAACACCAAAAAGGACCTTTTTGTAAAGATTGCAAAATTTGTTGTAAATGTGTGAAATGTTGGGTTTTGATGTCAGCCATAAGAGAAATAAATGTTCACCTAGGCTTGTTGAAGGTAGAAATTTTATTAGAATTGATTTCTGAACCTAGGGGTAAAATGGTCATTTTGCCAAAGTCTAAGGGCAAAATAGTAATTTTACCAAAGCATGATTATTAAAATGCTTTTATTAATGTGATGATTAAAACGAGATAATTTGCTATTATAGAGCAAGAAGAACCAAGAGTCCACCTCGATCGGGGAAAGAATAAAGTCTTGGACTAGATCGGCGATCTAGTTTATTTTGAAACCGAGGTAAGTTTGTATGTGATGGTTCAATATTTATGCTAGTATGTTTCAGAATGGTTGATATTATAATGATATTCTATGAATTTGAATGTTAGTGTTATATGAGAAAGGTTATAAAAGTTGAGAAGTTGAAGTCTCGGTAGGACTATAATAAGTGTGAAAATGCTATCATCAAGTTGTGAGATGAACAAAGTTCCGTGTAAGACTATGTCCGAGACATGGCCTCGGTGCCAAATTGAGATTCTGTATAAGACTATATTCGGGATATGACTTCGGTATTGAGTATGAGAATTATATAAGACCATATCCAGGATATGGCGTCGATGCTTAATGAGAAATTCCGTATAAGACCATATCCGAAATATGGCATCGGCACCCAGAAATGACCCCACGTAAGACCATATCCGGGATGTGGCATTGGTTTCGTGTTATGTTAATGTTTATGAATATACATCCTTGAGTATCCCTAGTGATTTATCGGGATGAATTGATTAGCTTAGAAATAGTGAAGAGGATTTTACTAAAGTTATGTGATTGAGTTAACACAGGTACTCGTGTGTAATTCATGAAGAAACAATTGCGATATGTGGCATGGTATGTGCTAGATAAGGGCAAGTATGAATATGTATAAATATGGCAAGAAGCCTATGACTTGTGTATGGTTAATTATTGCCATGGATGGACTATATTGTGAGCTTATTATTTCCATTTAATGCTATTCAAACTTTCTAAGCTTTATGCTTACTCCTTTTCATTGTCGTTCTTCCTTTTAGTATTACAAGGTTAGCTCGGGAATTCGCGGACGTCGAAATTAGAGATCACACTATCGACCACAACTTGGTATAGAAAATTAGATTTATTTTGAATATGGCATGTATAGGACTTGAGTATTTTGTCAGGTCATATTGGTAAGCCAAATGTGTTGGCTACTAAGGTTGTTCCAATTCATTTTGTAAATGGTCATTAAAGTTGGGCCAATTCTTGGCTAATTCTTATGTTTAATCAAGATGAATTTCATGAAGTGTATGCTTTTGTGGATGTATTGTTTTTTTGAGTTCATAGAGGCACCATTTGGCCATCTTATATGTTGAAATGTTTTGGTATGAGTGTAATTACTTGATAGGGTGGCAAATGGCTTGGTAGATAGCCATCTAATTGTCCACACGAGTAGACACATGGACGTGTGTCTAGGCTGTGTGTGACACACGGTCAACCCTATGGGCGTGTTAATCGGCCATGTGTCTCAACCGTGTGGGAGACACAGCCTAGGACATAAGCGTGTGCCCAGGCCATGTGAAGTCTGCACCTGAAATTAGGAATTTAATTCGAGACACGGTTTAAAGACACGGGCGTGTGCCTTGGCCGTGTGACCATAGTGGGATGATGACGTCATAAATAGAATGCCGAGGTTTTGGCACACGGGCTGAGACACGAGTGTGTGTCGAGGCCATGTAAAGGACACGGGCAAGAGACATGGGCGTGTGTTCGGCCGTGTGAAATAAATCAGTGTTGACCACGGGTGAGGGACATGGGCGTGTGTGACCACATGGCTTGCCCCTACGGGCGTGTCCCATATCACACGGGCGTGTGGCCCCTGTTTAGGTAAAATTTTTCTAAGTGTGTAAAAGTTCCCGATTTAATTCCAAAACCTCTTGAAAGTATGTTTAGGGCCTCGTAGGCCGAGAATGAGCAGGATATGAATTTAAATGGAAACTTTTTATGTTGAAATGAAATTTTATAGCCCGATGTGATATGTTTAAGCAAGTTAAGTTAGGTAATGCCTCATATCTGGTTTCGGCTTCGAACACGGGTAAGGAGTGTTACACTCATGGTGGCCTCGGTAGTCTAACGCTCACTTTTTATGCATTCAGTTTACCACATGAGCGAGCGCACGCTCGTGTAGCATCAATGTTATACTTTTTCGCTTTTGCCGGCTTACAATTTGGCCAGTGTTTACACTTTTTGGCATTTCACCGATACCGTTTATGAGAGTACTGTACACACCTGGATCCGAAAAGATGCGCAGACAGTCTTCAATCACTCTAGAAACTATGTTCACCCATAATATTTGGTTACTCACATATCAATTGAATTTAAAAAAAACCCAAATCAATATACATAACCACTTTATCGCCAGCTGTTTACCTTGATTGACAATTGAATCCCTAAACACTTTACTCATTGGAAAATGATGATCATTAGAACTTGGGGTTATTACTTACAATCCAATTGAAACCCCTTATTAAAAAGTATCTACAAGCACGATTTAAGCCCAAAACGAGTATCAACTTATTGAAAGTACCAAACCGTAAACTAGCAACGAACACTAAATCGGCAGAGATAAAAGAAAAAGTCAGTACAATGAGGGTAGAGGAAGAGAGTGTATTCGGCCAATAGTAGGAAAAATAAGAGAAGGAAAGATGAGAAGAAAGAAAGGTATGTTCAACCAATACAAGCAGGGTGTTAGGAGGAGCAATCCAAATCGATAAAGAAACCCAGAGAGTATGGCGACAGAAAGGGAGAAAAAAGAAACAGTTTAGGGGAGGAGAGGATTTTGGCAGAGGAAAAAGAAAGAAAAAACAAAAAGGGGAGAAGAGGTTTTCGTCAGAGGGAAAAACAACACAGAACCAAAATGAGGAACCGCTCTCTAGCCGAATTCTTGAGTGCCTCAGAGTCCAAATTCAGCAAACCTCTACCTCTCCCCTCATCCCTTGATTTCCTCCTAAAATCCCTCCTCAAATCTCTCCACCAAATCACACATTCCCTTAACCACCCAATTCGAATTCTCCTCAACCACTTCAGTGTTTCAGTCAAACTCCATCACCTCTCACAGCATAGCAACAAAATAAATATTCCCTTGCAACTACCAAGATTCGAACCTCAGTCCTCTGGCCTAGGCAGCACGCCACTTACCTCTTAGACCAGCAGGCTTTTTCTGACTTGTTTTACCCATATTTATTTAAAAGCCTACCAACCAAAGGCAAGAGTTTTATTCCTAAAAAACCAAAATTTTGCACAAGCCCAGGCTCAAACCCAGGACTTCTCAAACACTCCCAAACACACCCAAATCACTCAACCACTGAAGCAACAGGTATTTGTGTTAAAACATGCAAAAATAAATACCTAAGTTTTGGGGTGTTACAAATGGTGTCAACTACTCCTATTGGAAGATAAGAATCATGTTTTTAGTGAATGATCTTTTCGTATGAGACATCATCATGGATGATCCATTCATACCTCTCAAGTAAGAATGAGAGCTCATTATTGCAAATAGTAAGAAATAGTGGAATGAGGAAGATAAAAGAAGTATTCAGTTGAATGCCAAGGCTATGCACACTCTATTTTGTGCACTTGGCCTGAAAAAATATAGTAAAGTTTCATCTTGTTTCAATGCCAATGAGATATGGGATAAGATCAAAGTCACACATGAATGTACCAGCCAAGTAAAGAAGTCTAAGGTTTGCATTCTTACTTTAAATTATGAAACCTTCAAAATGAAGCCTAGAGAAGATATCAAGGTAATGTTTGATCGATTTACTACCATCATCAATGGATTGAAGTCTTATGGGAAGATATATCTAAATAAAGAGGAGGTAAGGAAGATGCTTCAAAGCTTGCCTAAATTTTGGGAAGCCAAGGTGACTATAATTGAAGAAGTAAATAATTTAGAAACATTGACTTTGGATGAGCTCATCGATTCTTTGCTTACACGCGAGTTGAGGTTCAATTAAGGGGTTGGAGAAGCCAAAATTAGGAATAAAAAGGTTGGTGTTTCACTTAAATCTATCACAAATAAAGATAGTGAATCAAGTGAAGAGGTGGATGAAGACAAAGAAATGCCATGTTTGCTAGGAGATTCAAGAAGTTTATGAGGTCCAATAAACGGGAGAAAATTCCAAAAGAAGAAAGGACTCAAGCTTAAATCTAACAAGGAGAAGTATCCCATCATATGCTATGAATGTAAGAAGCTGGGACATATCAAGTTCGATTATCCTCAATGGAAGAAAAATGGATCAACTAAACAAAAGCTCAAAGCTCATGTTGCTACTTGGAGTGATGAGAATTCATTCGACGATGAGGATTAAGAAGTAGCCAACCTTTGTCTTATGGCCACTGATGATCCTAAGGTAACTTCTAACTCATCTAATTCATTTTTTATTCATTTGATAAGTTATAAGATGCCTATGATAAGTTGGGTTTGGAGTTTGAAACTATGGATTCAAAATATAAGAAAAAACATTTCAAAATTAAAGGATGAAAATAGTTCACTCTCCAAAACCAATTATGAACTTAAAAATAAAATTCATGATATGCAAGTTATTATAAAGAAGTTTGAGAAAAAGAATTAAGACTTGCATAATTTGCTTTCAAAAGTTCATGGTGATCATCAAAAGACACTTGAGTTGCTTAAGAGTGAAAAAGCTCACTCTAACAAATTTTTTCCAAAAAAGTTTGGAAAAGGAGAAAATTCCAAACAAAAATTTGTTAAAAATAACTTTAATTTCTATAAATATAGATATCCTCCAAGTTTTTATAAAGGAAAATTTGTTAAAAGTATATGGGTCCCTAAAGTACTTATTATTACTCAAGACAAAGAGATGCTTTGAAAATGGATTCCTAAAGGACAAATTTTAGGAACAAACTTATGGACCCAAAAGAATTTGGGTACCAAAAAAATATATTTAATTTCATGTTTGTAGGAAGAGGAGCACTGCTTTAAGGTGGCCAATTCAAGTAAAAAATCATGGTACCTTGATAATGGATGCTCAAGGTACATGATCAGTGGCAAGCGCGACTTTATCAAATTGAAACCAAAAAGTGGAGGAGTAGTTATATTTGGTGACAACTCCAAAGGACAAATAGAAGGAATTGGCTTTATTGGTAAACACTCTTTAATTCTTATTGAAAATGTTTTGCATGTCAACTGTCTTAAGCATAATCTATTAAGTATTAGTTAATTGTGTAACAGCCCGATTTTCAATGGTGACGGAACAATGGTTTTGGGACCATAAATTTCTATCGTATCGACTCGTAAATATTATTTTTAGAATATTTATGGAGTCATTTGAGTTGTATTAAAATTTGGTTAGGAAATTTTATCGTTTTGGTAGTTAATTAAGGAAAAAAGACTAAATTGTAAAAAGGTGCAAAACTTGTTAATTAATGCATTTAGGTGATTTAATTTTAAATATCACAAGAGGGAGGACTTAGGTGGCAAATAAACCTTAGTCATTAATGTTGGACGACATTAGGGTTGAAAATGATAAAATATTATAAGCTTAATGGAAAAATTTTAAATAAATGGAAATTAGATAAAACAAATTAGAAGAAATAAGCTTTTCTTTTTCATTTCATCTTTATCCATTGCTGAAACACCATAGAAATTAGCTTGGAGAATCAGCCAAACATAACATCTTGCATGTGAGTGATTTCTTCACCCGTTTCTTGTAATTTTTATCTTTTTGAGATTGTTGCAACCATGTCCAACTAGCTCGTACCTTTACTTTTTATTCTGTTAGAAATTTTCGAAGTTTCCATTGATGAATCTTGAATGTTTTTGATGAATACCATGTATTTGGCGCTTTGATTGTGTTGTTTGATGATTTTGTAAAGTGATTTTTATTAGATTTTGATTTTAGGATTAAATTGTGAAAATGTCAAAATTTTAGGGTTTGGTAGTGAATTTAATGTTCATTAGGGACTGTTTAAGAGCCTAGTATATTTGGATAGAATACTGACTTGAGAAAAATGGTTAATTGATGAATTTCGGTTAAGGGACTAAATTGTAAAAATTGTAAAAGTTTAGGGTAATTGTGCAAATTTGAAAATAAAAGGGTCTTAATTGTAAAATGGATTGGAATGTAAAATGTATGTTGATAATTGAGAATTTTTTTATCTTAGATCAAGATCCCGTAGATACTCATGGAAAAGGAAAAATTACGGAATAGTCCCTAAACTTCTGCAACTGCTACAAATTAGTCTAGGTAAGTTCGTACGATTTAAAATTTAACATCTATATGAATTTTTGGATAGTATAACATGGTACAACAGATATATTCAATTGTTAATAATGAATGATTATTTGATAAATGTAATTGAATTTGATGTTCGGATTGGATTGAACGCGGGATAGAGTACTGTCGTGATATGGTGTCTTATGGGGGATTGAAGTGGATATGGTTATGGAGTGATGTATATATGTTTCCTGAGTATACCGAGGTTCAGCATTTTTTGCGAACTCTCGTGTTATACTCTCTGTTTGGTGTGTTCCGGAGGGATTAGCTCTTATGAGAATTGGTGTGTTTCGGAGGAATTGGCTCTCATGAGCAATGGTGTGTTCGGTGGTATTGGCTCGTATGAGCATCTGGTGTGTTTTGGGTGGATTGTCGATGTACTCTTATCCGTAAGTCATTCATCAGATTGAAAATATCGATAAGGTAACCTGTTGAATAATTTCGATGGATTTGTTATATATTTGAGTATTGAATTGAACATTTATTATTTATCGGTTGAGATTGTGATGACAGAGAACACTCATGGTGTTATTATTACTACTTGAATTATTATATTCATTTCGGTAAGATATTTTGTTTTAATACGTCAAACTTACTAAGCTTCATTGAGCTTACTTGTGTTAATCTTTGATTTCGTAGATACTTAGAAGGTTGGACGATCGGATTGGCACTCAAGTCACACTATCCATAAATTTCGGTAGTTTTTAGAACGTTCTTTTTGGTTTATATGGCATGTAATAGGTTTGTATATCATTACAAATGTTTTGGATGTGTATAATGTTAAGTATGACTTATGTACATATTGTTAAATTATAAGATATATGTGAATGAGGTAGATGTTTCAATGCAAATAGAAATGGTATGTGTTAATGATATGTGCATTTGAGGTACCTATGATAGGTACATTGGTTAGGTGTTGATTTGATGAATTGATAAGTTGTATTTGAAGTTTTATTTTGATGTACAATTGTATATAATTGTGGTATCAATGAGGATACATTTGTTAGGCACTTAGGATGTTGATTTGGTATATATTTTGGCCTGTTTAATGTCACTTTGAATAGGTATTTTGGTTGGTAAACAATTTACTTAGGGTCCAAGTATGTAACACCCCAGATTTTGGGGTTAGAAGTTCTGAGCTTTGTTGTTAGGGGCAGTGAGTATGTTGGTCTATTGTGTTTATCTTTGCATTCTAGTGTCAGAATGAGCTTGCTGGTTCGGTGGTTGGATGTGTGTTAGTTTGCCTCTAAGTTCTAGGTTCGAATCTTCGTGTGTGTTTAAGGGAGTAATTTTATTTTAGATTTGTTTTTTTTAGTTGCTAAAATATTTATTTGTTTTAGCTATTTTAATTTATTTTTATTTTGAAGAATAGAAAAATCCCAAAAGGAAAAAAAAGAGTTGCACGTTCTTCCCTTCTTCTCCATTTTGTTCTCTGTGACTTTTCAGTTTTTCTTTCTTCCTTAAAAGAAAATATTCGGTTTCTTTTGATTCTTTGTTTCCTCCATTTTATCATTGTTGTCGGTTGTCAAGGGAGTTTTGTTCTCGGGTGTTCAGTAAATTAGAAGAGAAGTAGGTAGGTTTTGCTTTTGAGGATTTTGATAATAACTCTTTTGTTTTCTATTTTGTTATTGAATTGAAGTTTTCGTTAATTTATATGTTAATTGAGTTGTTTGAGTCGATTTGGAGGAGCGAATCAAACGATTCTGGTGTTTGCTATCGCGTCTAAGGTATCTGTTTGGAAACTCTCCCTTTTCATTGAATTTCTGATTTGTTTCAGTGAAATTCGACATATTTTGTGTGTTTTTGAAATTGACCAATTGAAGTGTTGGTTGTTGTGGAATTGCTTGAAATTCTGAGTGTTGTTGGTGTATTTTAGAGTTATTGAGGGTTGGGGATCGTTTCGACATCAAAGGCACGTTTTGCAGCCTGCTTTGGTCTAGTTTCGTGACCACACGGGTGGCCACACGGGCGTGTGTCGCACACGGGCGGTTCACATGACCGTGTGAAATTGGGAATTAGGGTTTTTGGGAGATTTTTGGTGCCACACGGACGCATGGCTACAATTTGGGGATTTTTTCGATTTCCACATGGGCGTGTGCCTTTGCCATACGGCCATGTCCCCTAGCCACACGGGCGTGTGAGATTTCTACACAACCAGGTCTACTTTGCACTTAATTTTAGCACTTTTGGATAACGAGGTATACGGGCTACTCACACAGGAATGTGTCCCCTCCACACAGGTGTGTATAGCCTTCACATTGGCGTGTATACCCCCACAAGGCCTAGGCACTTCCACATGGTCGGGGAACACGGTTGTGTGGTGCTATTTCGCAAAACTTCGTTCTGTGTCAGATTTTGCTTGTTTGTGTTCCTGTGTGTTCTGACCCTCAGTTAGGCCTTAGTAAGGGTGGTTGGGACTCTGTTTTGGCTCGGACTTATGAGTTATTTGTAGTCATTGCACTAATTTAATGCTTTGGTTAAATGTAAAGTGATGTTACCTAGTAATTAAGTTCCGTTATAACTGATTTTGAATTTGTCAATTGAATATGTGTATCTCTGATCCTGTTTGACTAACGTACAACTGTTTGTAAATTGTGTACATTATTTCTATAAGTTTGTTGTTGGTTTGTTCGCATACATACATTTGCATAAAATTTTGGGTTTGGTTGCGAAGAGAAGGAAGTTTGATTTGATTTGGCAGTTTTAATTGCAACATGTTTGTACAGCAAATTACTGTAATTTACTATACATATGCTAGCTCAGCTGCATATTGTTCCACATATGTGGTGTATAGGGTTGGATGGGCCTTTCAAGGTCCTATGTGGTGTGTTCGGTTGGTTGGGCTTGTTATAGCTCATATGTGGTGTGCTGGGTGGTCGAAGTGGTGTTCGTTGGTTGGGCAGGTTTTTTTATTTTTGTATAAGTCATACTTCTGAGTCTATGTCTATTTGTTTGATTAATTAGTATCTTAAAGAAATGCTCTGATTAATCTATAACTATTTGGGTACATGTGTGCTAGGAATGACAACGTATATGAGTTAGGTTTGTTAATGTTAACTCTCAGCATATTAGATTGTCATTTGAGTTATCCGTATGTGATCTGTAAGTATAATATTCGTTTTCTGAACCATCCGTTAGACTACCATCTTTTGTTTCTATCTGTTTCAGACTCACACTGAGCTCGTGTAACTCACCCCTTAGTTTTCTCCTCTTTTTAGGTACTCATGTAATCTGAAGCTGGACTCGACATATTGGAGGTCTTGGAGTAATGCGTTTTAAGTTAGACTAATTAATTGATTCTTTAAACACATAAATCTGTAAACTGGTTGGATTGTAATTTTTTTTTTGAGAAACTGTGGTACAAATTCTATTTTGGGCTTTCATAATTTGCTACTTGGACTGAGATTATTGAAACTGAAGACCTTTATTTCCGAATGTTTTGACGCAACTTAAAATTTCTGTTTTGAATCCTTAACGGTTTTGTTCGCTTTTAGCAAGCTATGTTAGTATGAAATTTTAACAACTTGTTTTGTAAAATTGTTTTCAGGTCACTTCAGTGTAACCTCCGGGATTCGATCTAAACTTCTAGGCTGGATTTGGGGGCATTACAAAGTAAGTTTGAAATGGTAAACTTGTTGTTTAAGGTTTATTTTTGGTCCACATGGCCTGAGACATGGGCGTATGACTTAGCCATGTGTGACACATGGTCTGGCAACACGACTGTATGTCCTCTGTAGGTTCCATTAAATGCAAGTCAGGTTGTTACACGGCCTAGCACACGGCCTGGCACACGAGCCTGTGTGGCTATTTTGAGAGTTACACGACCTGGCACAAGGGCGTGTGGCTTAGCTGTGTGACCCAACTCAGAGAGTTACACGGGTAAGGACACGGGCTGAGACATGGCCATGTGTACCTATTTCGATTATTACACGGCTTGAGATACGGGCATGTGTCTCAGCCATATGAGTCACATGGCCTAGCCACATGGCAATGTGACCCCGTAGTCCAAATTTTTTGACTTTTTCTTAAACTTTCCAAATGTTTCTAATTTAGTCTCAGATTGTTTCTAAAGTATTTTTAGAGCTTCGAGGGCTCGATTAAGGGACATTATGAGTGTGATTGAATGTAATTAGATTATGTTTGCATTGATGTATGAATTGAATGATTTAATGTTTCGTTTGTATGGTAATGCTCTGTAACCCTATTCTGGCAACGAATACAGGTTAAAGGTGTTACAAATTGTGTGATAAAGGTCTCAATGTCATTTTTAGTCTAATGGATGTAAAGTAATTGACTGTATCTAATAATATTATACTTGTAGGACATAGGATAGGAAATAATTATATGGTGCATTTAGACGATTTTCATGATTGATTCATATGTCTTGTTGCTAAAAATGAAAATAATTCTTTATTGTAGCATAGAAAACTAGGACATGCTAGCTTGAGAACATTACATAAACTAACCAGAAATGACTTAGTAAGAGGATGACCTAAAATTGAATTTGACTTAGATAAAGTTTGTGATGCATGTGTTAAAGGCAAACATACGATAGTCTTTTTTAAACCTATCAATGATGTATCTACTAGTAGAGTTCTTCAATTAATTCACATTGATCTTTTTAGACCAATTAGGACTACTAGCTTGGATTGAAAAAAATATAATTTTGTGCTTGTAGATGATTATTTTAAATTTACTTGAGATCTTTTCTTAAGTACTAAAGATGAAACTTTAGAAAAATTAATCAAAATGAAAAAGAGTATTAAAAGTGACCATGGAACCGAATTTCAAAATATTGGTTTTGAAAATTTTTTCAACTCAAATGGAATTAGCCATAATTTATCAGCACCTAGAACCCATCAACAAAATTAAGTTGTTGAGAGGAAAAACAAAACTACAGAAGAAATGGCTAGAACCATGATTTGTGAAAATAATTTACAAAAATATTTTTGGGCAGAAGCTACAAACACCGCTTGCCATATTGTTAATAGAGTAATGATTAGGTCTATTTTAAAGAAAAATCCGTATGAACTTTTCAAAAATAAAAAGCCTAACATTAGCTATTTTCATCCTTTTGGATGCAAGTGTTTTTTTTTTAAATAATGGCAAAGACAATCTTGGAAAATTTGATGCAAAAAGTGATGAAGGAACTTTTTCTTGTTTATTCTTTAAATTATAAAGTCTTTTGAGTGTTTAACAAAAAAACCTTAGTAGTAGAAGAGTCTATATGTTGTTTTCGATGACTCTAACCTTCCTCCTAGAAAGGATTCTTATATTGATGGTGATGATGCAAAAAATGTTCACAATGATGATAAAGTTGATCACTCATCAAATGACAAGATTCAAGAACAAACACAAGATGCTTTAAAGGAGTTTACAATAGAGGAAAGGAAAGTCACTCATCTAAGAGAGTTCAATAATGTGAAGGATGGTAAGATTTTAAGAGATCCATCCAGGGGTAACCACTAGATCTTCTCTTAAAAATACATGTAATTATGTTGCATTCATTTCATGCATTGAGCCTAAAGATATCAAAGAAATAGTAAATGATGGATATTGGATGTTTGCTAGGCAAGATGAATTAAACCAATTTGAGAGAAGTAATGTATGGACCCTCGTAGAAAGACCATGTGATAAATCTACTATAGGTACTAAGTTGGTTTTTAGGAATAAGCTAGATGAGAGTGGTAACATAGTAAGAAGCAAGGCTAGGCTTGTTGATTAATGTTACACTCAAAAGGTAGGAATAGACTATGATGAAACTTATGCTCCCATAACTAGAATAGAAGTCATTATAATACTCTTAGCTTTTACATTCTTTAATGATTTTAAATTATATCAAATGGATGTGAAAATTGCTTTTTTAAATGATTTTATAAATGAAGAAGTGTATGTTGAACAACCACCCGGTTTTGAATATCCAAAATTTTCAAACCATGTTTTTAAATTATCAAAAGCTTTATATGGTTTGAAATAAGCTCTTAGAGTTTGGTATGAAAGATTTTCAAATTTTCTTATTGAAAAAGTATTTTTCTAAAGGGAAGGTTGATACAAAACTTTTTATCAAAAGAAATGTCAAAGATTTATTAGTAGTTCAAATATATGTTAATGATATTATTTTTGGTGCTACTAATGATCTTCTTTATCAAGATTTATCCAAGCTAATGTAAGGTGAATTTGAGTTGAGCATGATGATAGAACTAAACTTCTTTTTGGGACTCCACATCAAGCAAAGGAAGGATGACATATTCATCAATCAAGCTAAGTACACTAGGGAAATGCTCAAAAAGTTTGGGATGGACAATCTCAAACCACAAGCTACATCTATGAGCTACTCTACAAAGCTCGATAAAGATGAAGAAGATAAATGTGTAAACATTAGATTATATAGGTCTATAATTGGTTCTTTGCTTAATCTTACTACAACTAGACCGTAAATTATGTTTAGTGTTTGCTTGTGTTCTAGATATCAATCATGCCCTAAGGAATCACATTTACAAGCCATTAAGAGAATCTTTAGGTACCTTAGAGACACTCCTAATTTAGGCCTTTGGTATCCTAGAGACTCTTCATTTAGCTTGCATACTTTCTTGGATACGGATTTTAGAGGCTACAAACTAGATAGGAAGTACACCTCCAGTACTGGTCAATTCCTAGGCAACATGCTAATTTCATGGTTTTCAAATAAACAAAATAGTGTTATGTTGTCCACCATCGAAACAGAATATATTTCCATCGGTAGTTGTTGTGCTTAAGTTTAATGGATGAAACAAAAACTTAAGGACTATGGAATTGATATAGATACTATTCCTATCAAGTGTGACAACACTAGTGTTATTTCTCTCACTAAAAATCTCATCCAACATTCTAGGAATAAGCACATTGAAATTAGACATCATTTCATTAGGGATCATGTCCAAAGAAGTGATATTGTTCTAGAGTATGTAGATACTTTGCATCAATTAGTTGAAACTTTTACAAAACCATTGGACAAGTAAATATTTTGGACACTTAGGAGAGAACTAGGTATTATTACCTTGCCTTAATTTTGTGTTCAAATAATTTTATGCATTTAGTTGTTTTTCAAAATATTTTATGACTCTAAATTGTTTGAAAAAGCATGAACAATTTATTTAAATGGCTCTCATATGCAATTAGTTAGGGGGAGTTGATTTTGTATGATTAGTCTATTTTTGATTCATTTGGCCTAGTTTACATTATTTTTGAATGCCTTTAATTGTGCTAAATTAGACTTTGTTGAATGATTAATATTTAAATTTTTTGTATGCCTTATAATACTCTATGTTTCATATGTCTCATACTCAAATTTGACATTTTTAAGCATATGAAATCATTAGAATTTGCCTAAAAGTCATTCTAAGTTAGTTTAGAACATTTGAGAACTTAAAAGTCAAGTTGGGAAAATTTTTTGCACTTTGAAAAATAGTTTCAACATTTGGTATCAATACTAGTATAGTTTTATCGATACATTTTAAAAAATATCGATACTCAATTAAAAAGTATCGATACTTGTTGGGTTTTAAAGACTCCTGCAGTGTGTTTTAGTAGATTTAAGAACAATCCCAAAATTTTTTTCCGTTTTGAAGAATCTCTCAAACCCTTATTTTCAAAATCTTCAAATCTTTCAACTTTTCCTTAAAATCTTTACACAAATCAACCTACACTACCTTTTTTCTACAAATATTCAAAAAATTTGCTTTCAAATTTCACCATTTTCAAGTAATTTCGAGGTAAAAATTTCTTTTTTTTATTTCAAATTTTGTTGAATTTTTTGTCAAATTCTTGGTTGCAAATTGCTTTTTTGGTTGATTTGGAACATATACATTGTGTTTTCTTGCAGGAGGTAGGCTAAACCTAGTCAAAATCTTAAAATCTTTCTTTAAACCCTTTGCCTACAAGGTGTTTGATAAAATTCCCTAACCAAATTTTTAAATGAAATAGTGCCTCTCTAGTCCAATTGGTTAGAATGCCTATTAAGAAACATCCTCGTTCCGGTCCTACATCTTCATCTAGTGGTCAACCCATTTCTTTCAATGATTGTTTTAGGGATGATCATGACTCTTACCTTTTTGACAAATATTTTTCAAAACGCAAAATTAATATTTCACGGTTTCTTGATCTTGAATTCCTAGCCAAAATCAATTTCCAATTTCTTGAACCTTTGGTCGAATTTTTAAAAATTTGTTCACCAACTTTTGCTAATCTTGTTCGGGCATTTTATTCCAATGATAATTTCGAACATGACGAAACTAGTGAGACCGTTGTTGCTATTAACTCCTTATGAAAACTCCTATTCGTCTTATTATGGAAAACTTTGGTGAATTTTTAAAACTTCCTCCCGACAGTGTGTCGAATGAGAAAGGCCCTTAGAATTTGGCCTTGAATGTTCGATGCTCATTTGCATCTGAGCTCAATGTCCAAGATCGTGGTTTGCATCTTATTATCACATGGATATTGCCTTCTATTTCAAAACGCACTATTTTTTTGTCTACGGACTATTGGTGGATTGATTGTTTTCATAGCAACAGACGTCCTGATCTTGTTTTCATTTTATTTAATGACATTACCTAGTGAATTGGCAAGGATCTTAATAGCTGTAACACTCCTAACCCATATCCATCGCCAGATTAGGGTTACGGAGTATTACGACACATATTAAAACAATTTACATCATTAATATATTCATTTATTAATTTAAATAACGACATTCGAATATGCATTTCATTCATAAAAAAATGGCATTTACGGGCCTTAAAACAAGCTTACGAGGCCCTAAAAATAGTTTGGGAACAATCAGGGACAAATTTGAATCAAAACAGAAAACTATGCAAAAATTTGAAAATTTTGGAAACATGGGTCACGCGGCCTTGTGGCCAAGCTGTGTGAAAGAGGCCATGCCATTTGGCTTCAAACACTCCCATGTGGCTATCCTACAAGGCCACGTGCTCAGACTGTATAACTCACTGTGATCGTTGAAAGATCTTGCACTTAAAATTAATAAGGCACATGGCCGTGTGGATAAGCCTAGGCCGTGTGCACCTTAAAAAGCTTCAAAAACAAGACATACTTTCATCCAAAACTTAGGTACCAAACCAAATCAAAATAAACTATTTCCACACTTTCAAAACACATTTAAACAAGCCTAAAACATGACAAAACAATCAACCTAAGTGCCTAATCAATGTGTCCTCATTGACACCACAATTCAATTATCAACCTCAATTCACATGATACATCAACTAATTTGCATTCAAATTTATAAGTTCATATATAAAACTCATACCAAACTTATCATTTCTTCTTATTCATTCACATTCATTCCTACCATGATTCAAACACTTAAATAAGGTCTATATCAAAAGACTAAAACAACTTTATATAAACATATTCACAACAAGATTAAAGGCACGTACACAAGTAAGCTTATACCAAGCTTAATACATAACATTTGTAATAAATATCCAAGCATATACAAATACACCTATTGTATATGAGCCTTATACATGCCATGATTCAAACACTTAAATAAGGTTTATATCAAAAGACCAAAACAAGTTTATATAAACATATTCACAAAGATTAAAGGCACATACACAAGTAAGCTTATACCAAGCCTAATACATAACATTTGTAATAAGTATCCAAGCATATACAAGTACACCTATTGTATATGAGCATTATACATGCCATTCATAACTGTAACAAAAATGTTCAAAAACTACCAAAATGATCGGAAGATAGTGTGATAAGCTCCGACAAGATTCCTGTAACACCCCAAACCCGGCCCAAACACCACGGCCGAATCCAAAATGTTACTGGAAAGGGAAGAAAACGAGTTCTAGTTTTATTGGTGAAATTAGACTTGAAATTTGAGAAAAACCTATCTTTTCAAGGGTTGCCATTAAGAAATAGTAGTTTGCCAAAGAATAAAAATGTCCAAGTTGTATAAAATTCGATTCGTTATTGGTACTGGTTTTGATAGAAAACAGTTGTTTTTAAGGAATTCAGGTTTGAAAGCTTCATTTGTCTCCCATGTTGAAGATATTTTAAAGTCACATTTTTAGTACATAATTAGTGGCAAATTCAACTTAAAACCATAAATCCCAAATTATTTAAGTGGCCTTATTACACAATAAAATATCCCAAAGTAAACTCTAACAGTTTTAAATAAAAGTAATGAAAACAACTTCTGCATGGCCACCTCGAGTCCACTCCAGCCCGATCCAGTGAGTCATGAGTTACCTGCATTGTTTTGGGAAAAATTGGGTGAGTCATCAGACTCAGTGTGCAATTATACAACACAAATTCCACGAATGGGCTTAGCCCCAAACCCACATCAAACTGGCATACTATGCTCTATAATGCAATATGATAGCCCAACCCAACCTAGTGTCCATCCGCTACACACCACTCGTACATCCATTCTCATACACAATGGGGGATTTCTACAATCAAACCTCCATCCGCTACACACCTCTTTGGCAGTCTATGCTGACAGACACACTGCTCAAAGCCCACATAAGTGGTCTAGCCACTAATCCAAGTGATTAAATCAGAAAAATCCATGATAAGGCCTGTGGCCATCACCAATCGTGACAGAGTCACCCCCATATATATATACACTTCCCCTTTAATCCATATATCCCGGAACCCATGCACATGCAACATAATATGGTATATGGCAATATGATATAACACGAATCATCTATACATGTATATAACACGCTGCATGCATCCACAATCAGTTATCCTCAATATTTAATGTAAATAGAATACTAACCTGATTTACCGATTACCCAACGCAGGTAATAACCCCACCACTGCCGTTAATTCGGCTTCTAAGCATAACACATGTATACATTTAATTAAAAACTACTACAGGAACAGTGTGATAATTACACACCTGAAAACTTGAAGAACTAGACTATCGATCCCCCTATCATCCTCACTCGAAGAGATTACAACGATCTGCTTGTCTTTTTCAGATGCTGGCCCACAACCCGGTGGCCAGTCCCAAACCGCTAAAACTGACCGCTTTTTGAACTTAGGGGTAGGGACTACGTGTCCAACCCAGTCCCTCAATTGACTGGTACTCGATTCCATCAAATAAGCTCTTGGTCAGAAGACCCGGTTAAAACGTAGATTCAGACAATAACGAACTAAATAAAGACTTTAATCCAAAACCCCTTACCAAAATTAACAGAACCCGGAGAGTCCCCACTGAACCAAGAGATTGTCGAAATCCCTACATGAACCCTTGTTAGATTCGGCCTAACACTTATGGTCCAAACAAAGTGGCCTTCGATCGAACAAAAAGTGTACCCTCCTTACCTTGGATAATCGAACCCAACTGATCCCTAATGCCCCTCACGTTGGCTACAAACAAAAAGCACGAAGTCAAGCCCTCCAAGAATTCAGCCGCACACACAAGAAATAGAGTTAGACTCTTGGTTTCGGCAACCCAAAAGAGAAAAGAGTAAGATCCAGATAAAAGAGAAACCCCTTACCACTATACTAGAAACCGATTGGGAGAGTTGGCACTAAATGACTGACGGCGCTTCTCCTAGCAATTGACAAATGGAAGAGTTACCACCCCAGAGATATTCGGCTTTGAATGATTCGGCCAAGAGATGAGGCCCAAGGAATCAACAAGATAGAAGAACAATAAAGATGAAAAGAGAGAGATAGTGATGAATGAAAGATTCGGCCAAGGTTCTAATAGGTAGAAGGGTTATTCGGCTCTTGAAGTGAAAGTTTAAGGTTATCAAAATGAAAAGAAAAGAGAATAAGAGGGAGATATGGTTCGGTTTAGAGAAGAAGTAGAGAGAAGAGAAGATGAACAAGAATGCTCCAAATGATCACTTCACCTTCGGCTTTTGACTGGAAAAAGAAGAAAGAAAAGAATGATTCTTGCTTGACACTTTCGGAAAGGAAACTAGAGAAGAAAAGACTCAAAAGAAAGAAAATGCCCACACTCCCTACTACAACACCTAATTTCGGCACCTAAAGCCCCCCAACCGAAACATCCCCTTCATGACCGAAAATCCTCTCCCTAGAACCCCATATTCGGCCAACACTCAAACCCCTCTCCTCATCCCTTCTTTCTCTCCTAAATTTCCTCCCCTTCACTCATTCAATCAAGTTTGAATGATTCAACCTCCTAATATTCCTCTCCACCACTTATTCAAAAGTATTTGACCCCTTCAAACCTTCCCCCTTAAGTGCCCCAGCTGAATCCATCTCCTTACTCTCCATGCGCAAAAATGAACTCCAAAATGCCGTCCCAGTAGCTCGAACCCCTTCCCCCCTTGAACTCCATTCTGACGCCACCACCAAAGCACACCAAGTAACGCCTCCCTGCCACTACACCACCCTTTTCCTTATGTCAATAACCACAAAATTAAATCCTTAATAGCCTAGCTCCCATAGCTTTCCCCTAAAGCTTAAAATCAGAAATTTTCCCTAAGGCTCAAACTTATCCTCTAGGTTTCTCGAAGCCCCCTACACACTCAAACAATCATGCAAAGCATACCAACACATAAATATGGATTAAAATGCAAGACCCCCAAATCCCGGATGCTACAGTTCTAACCCCTTAAAGAAATTTCGGCCTCAAAATTACCTGATTAAAAGAGATGAGGGTATTGCTGTCGCATTGTCTCCTCCGACTCCCACGATGCTTCTTCCGAACCATGGTTCCGCCACAACACCTTGACTAAAGGAACTGATTTCCTCTGCAGCACCTTCACATCTCGCCCCAAAATCTGTATTGGTTCCTCTTCGTATTACAACTCTGGTCTCAATTCGACTTCTTTGACTAGCACCATGTGAGACGGATCCGAACAGTAACGTCTTAGCATCGAGACATGAAACACATCATGCATCTGCTTCAACTCTGAAGGCAACTCTAGCTGATACGCTACCAGCCCCACTCGCTTCAACACCCGATAAGGTCCTATAAACCTGGGACTCAGCTTACCCCTACGTCTGAATCTCATCACCTTCTTCCACGGTGAAACTTTCAGGAACACCCGATCACCTACAGGAAATTCTATCTCCCTCTGCTTAAGATCCGCATATGATTTCTATCTGTCCGATGCCTCCTTCAACTGAGTCCGGATTACCTTAAACTTCTCCTCTGATTCGGCCACCATTTCAGGACCCAAGATATACCGTTCACCTAGTTCTGTCCAACAGGTAGGAGTGCGGCACTTCTGCCCATACAACGCTTCATACGGCGCCATCTGAATACTAGTTTGATAACTGTTGTTATATGCGAACTCTGCTAAGGGCAAGAATTCTTCCCAACTACCTCTGAAGTCGATAATGCATCCCCTCAACATATCCTCCAACACCTGAATTACCCTCTCAGACTGACCATCCGTCTGCGGATGAAACGCCGTGCTAAAATCCAGCCTGGTGCCCAAAGCTTGATGTAACGCCCTCCAAAACCGCGACGTAAACCTAGGGTCCCTATCTGATATGATTGACACTGGTACCCCATGCAACCTCACAAATTTCGTAACGTACAACTTAGCCAACCTTTGAAGAGAATAGTCGACCCGAACAGGTATGAAATGAGCGGATTTTGTCAACCGATCCACAATCACCCATACAGAGTCTTTTTTAGTAGGCGTAAGAGGTAGCCCACTAATAAAGTCCATCGTGACTCTCTCCCACTTCCATTATGGAATCTTCACCGGTTGCAGTAACCCCGAAGGCACTTGATATTCAGCTTTGACCTGCTGACACATCCAACACTTCCCCACAAATTCTGTGACTTCTCGCTTCAATTCAGGCCACGAAAATTGTTCCCGCAGATCTCGATACATCTTACTTCCTCCAGAATGCATAGCGCAAGGGCTACTATGTGATTCCCGAAGAATCAACTGCCTTAACTCCACATCATTCGGCATATAAACCTTTCCATGGAAACACAACACTCCATCGCTGTTCAAACTGTAATCCTCTATTCCCCCATTCTGAACTTGCAGAAGTCGAGCACTCAGAACATCGTCCATTAACTATTTCTCTTTGACCTGACTTACCCACGTCGGCTTCACCTGCAACTCCACTAATAAACTCCTGTCGTCATATAGACTAAGATGGGCGAACATCACTCTCAAATCTGATACCACCTTCCGGCTTAACGCATCCGCCACCATATTCGCCTTACTCGGATGATATTCAATCGAGCAGTCATAATCCTTCAACAGTTCTACGCACCTTCATTGCCTCAAGTTAAGCTCCTTCTGAGTCAACAGATACTTTAGACTCTTGTGGTCAATGTAGATAACAGACTTCTCCCTATACAAATAATGTCTCCACACTTTCAAAGTGAAAACCACAGCAGCCAACTCCAGGTCATGCATGGGATAGTTGATCTCATACGGTCTTAACTGCCGAGACGCATAGGCAACAACTTTTCCCTCCTGCATCAGCACACAACCTAACCCCGTATGAGAAGCATCACAATACACCACAAAATCTTTCCCAGCCTCAGGCTGAATTAAATCCGGAGCCTCTGTCAAAATTCTTTTCAGCTTTTCGAAACTCTCTTACTGCTTGTCTGTCCACACAAATGGTACCTCCTTTCTCAACAACTTAGTCAAGGGCACCGCTATTGAGGAAAAACCTTCGACAAATCTCCTGTAATAACCTGCCAATCCCAAAAAACTCCAAATCTTCGCCAGAGACTTAGGTGGTTTCCAATCCAGCACCGCATCGATCTTCCGAGGATCCACCCTTATCCCTTCTGCAGATACCACATGACCCAGAAAAGTAATTTCTCTTAACCAAAATTCGCACTTACTAAATTTGGCGTACAATTTCTTCTCCCTCAGAATCTATAGAACAATCCGAAGTTGCGCATCATGCTCCTCCTCTGACTTAGAGTACACTAGGATGTCGTCTATGAACACTACTATGAACTGGTCCAAATATGGTTGGAAGACCCGATTCATCATATCCATGAACGCAGCTGGTGCATTCGTCAACCCAAACGGCATTACCAGGAATTCATAATGCCCGTATCGAGTTCGGAAAGTCGTTTTATAAATATCTACTTCTTTTACCTTAAGCTAGTGATACCCGGACCTCAAATCTATTTTCGAAAAGACTGATGCCCCTTTGAGCTGATCAAACAAGTCATCTATCCTCGGCAGCGGGTACTTGTTCTTGATCGTCAGCTTATTCAACTGGCGGTAATCTATACACATACGCATAGATCCGTCTTTCTTCTTTACAAACAACACCGGTGCTCCCCATGGAGACACATTGGGTAGAATAAAACCGCGATCCAACAACTCTTAGATTTGAGCTTTCAGTTCCACTAGCTCCTTTGGTGCCATCCTGTAAAGGGCGATAGACACCGGAGCCGTACCCAGTAGAAGCTCGATTCCAAACTCCACCTCGCGATTCGGAGGCAACCCTGGAAGCTCTTCTGGAAAAACGTCTACAAACTCCTTTACCATTCTAACCTCCTCTGCGGTCGCTTCCTTTGCATCCAAGGAACTAACAAACGTCAAGAAAGCCATGCACCCTTTCTTCACCATCCTTTTCGCCTTAAGAGCTGACACCATATTAGACAGATAGTCTCTTCTCTCACCTAATACCAAAATTTCATCATCCCCGGGAGTTCTTAACGTCATGCGCTTAGCAGCACAATCCAAGTTTGCACGATACTGTACAAACCAATCCATGCCTAAGATCAAGTCGAATTCCCTAAACGGTAATTCCATCAAGTTAGCCGGGAATACCAACCCTTGCACTTCTAAAGGCACACCTCTAAAGAGTTTATCTACCACTACTGATTGCCCTAAAGGACTAAGTACAGTCATCTTCCTAGATGCAATTTCAGGATTCACATTCAAGGTCCTAGACACCGTACTAGCAATATAAGAGTGAGTTGACCCAACATCAATTAGTGTTGTAAAGGGTAACCCAAAAATGAGAAACGTACCCATTTTAACATCTGGTGCCTCCCCCTCTTCATGACTTCTGGCCGCGTAAACCAACCCAGGCTGTCTTGCCTCAGTACCCTCTATTTCTCTATCTGGTGTGCCACGACCTCATCCGGAACCATTGCCTCCCCGGTTCAGACCACGACCCATTATCATCTGTTGACCACCCCTTCCTGGCTGTACATACCCTTGACCTACCATCCTAGCCCTAGCCACGTCTTGAGGACAGTTCTTAATCAAATGATCCTTTGACCCACACCTGTAGCACTCCTTACTTCTTCCCCAACACTCCCCTACATGCGACCTCCCACACTGAGCACACTGTCGGAACTGGCTCCCAGCAGCTGGCATAGAGACACTAGTAGATCCCTCAACCCTAGGCTTTTTCTGGAAACCCCCCGATGACGCTGACGGTCCATAACTCCTCTTATTCCTACCTCTGTCCTTATCCCTGTTTTGCCTTTCAGTTCGCTTAACCTCTTTAGCTATCTTGGCTTTTTCCACCAAAATAGCAAAGTCCCTTTCTCGCTGAGGAGCTATCAACACCCGCAGCTCATCTCGCAGCCCATCCTCAAATCTCAAACAGCGCTCGTAATCGGTTGCAATAATCCCTCTGGCATACCGACTTAGGCGCAAAAATTCTACCTCATCCTCAGCTACCGATCTACCCCCTTGCACTAAATTCAGAAAAGCCTTCCTTTGAGCATCCACGTAACTGGCCCTCACGTACTTCCCTTGGAATTTCATCTTAAAGAAATCCCAATTTACCTGATCTGTCGGGGTACCCTCCCTGACGGTAAGCCACCACTGGTAGGCTTCATCCCGAAGTAAAGAAACTGACTGCTTCTTGAACTTAGGGGTAGGGACTACGTGTCCAACCCTGTCCCTCAATGGACTGGTACTCGATTCCATCAAATAAGATCTCGGTCAGAAGACCCGGTTAAAACGTAGATTCAGATAATAACGAACTAAGTAAAGACTTTAATCCAAAACCCCTTACGAAATTAACAGAACCTAGAGAGTCCCCATTGAACCAAGAGATCGTCGAAATCCCTACATGAACCCTTGTTAGATTCGACCTAACACTTATGGTCCAAACAAAGTGGTCTTCGGCCGAACAAAAAGTGTACCTTCCTTACCCTAGATAATCGAACCCAACTGATCCCTAATACCCCTCATGTTGGCTACAAACAAAAGGCACGAAGTCAAGCCCTCCAAGAATTCGGCCGCACACACAAGAAATAGAGTTAGACTCTTGTTTTCGGCAACTCAAAAGAGAAAAGAGTAAGATATAGATAAAAGAGAACCCCGTACCACTATACTAGAAACCGATTGGGAGAGTTGGCACTAAATGAATGATGGCACTTCTCCTAGCAATTGACAAATGGAAGAGTTACCACTCCAGAGATATTCGGCTTTGAATGATTCGGCCAAGAGATGAGGCCCAAGGAATCAACAAGATAGAAGAACAATAAAGATGAAAAGAGAGAGATAGTGATGGATGAAAGATTTGGCCAAGGTTCCAATAGGTAGAAGGGTTATTCGGCTCTTGAAGTGAAAGTTTAAGGTTATCAAAATGAAAAGAAAAGAGAATAAGAGGGAGATATGGTTTGGCTTAGAGAAGAAGTAGAGAGAAGAGAAGATGAACAAGAATGCTCCAAATGATCATTTCACCTTCGGCTTTTGACTGGAAAAAGAAGAAAGAAAAGAATGATTCTTGCTTGACACTTTCGGCAAAGAAACTAGAGAAGAAAAGACTCAAAAGAAAGAAAATGCCCACACTCCCTACTACAACACCTAATTTCGGCACCTAAAGCCCCCCAACCGAAACACCCCCTTCATGACTGAAAATCCTCTCCCTTGAACCCCATATTTGGCCAACACTCAAACCCCTCTCCTTATCCCTTCTTTCTCTCCTAAATTTCCTCCCCTTCACTCATTCAAACAAGTTTGAATGATTCAACCTCCTAATATTCCTCTCCACCACTTATTCAAAAGCATTTGACCCCTTCAAACCTTCCCCCTTAAGTGCCCCAGCCGAATCCATCTCCTCACTCTCCATACGCAAAAATGAACTCCAAAATGCCGTCCCAGTAGCTCGAACTCCTTCCCCCCTTGAACTCCATTCTGACGCCACGTCTAAGTAACGCCTCCCTGCCACTACACCACCCTTCTCCTTGTGTTAATAACCACAAAATTAAATCCTTAATAGCCTGGCTCCCCTAGCTTTCCCCTAAAGCTTAAAATCAGAAACTTTCCCTAAGGCTCAGATTTATCCTCTAGGTTTCCCGAAGCCCCCTACACACTCAAACAGTCATGCAAAGCATACCAACACATAGATATGAATTAAAATGCAAGGCCCCCAAATCCTGGATGCTACAATTCCAACCGATTGAGCTTTCTGATAATCTATAAAATAGAGGAAAACAATTACGTAAGCATTTAATGCTTAGTAAGTTCATATAAAAGAAACTTAAACTTACTGTTCCTTAATATTTAATCATTCAATCATACTCATTAAATCTTATAGGACTTCACTTTCCTAAATACCACAATTCACAATATTAGTAAATAACTTAAAAATTCATCATCTATGAAACATAGGATACAACATGAAATAGGTTAAATTTACTCACATTACTTCACATATGTGATTAATACCCTTATTCATTCATTTTCATAGCTCAACTTACCATTTCATAAAATCATAGATATCCGTAATTTCATATCTAAACCTTTCTATTACTTTACTTACCCGTTGAACCGTATAGAATAACATAAGATGCTCGAGAATACCTTTCCATATAACTATAACCTTTCAAATAATGGTTACATGAGCTGTGAAATGGGCTTCCTCACAGAAGCTGTAACACCCCTTACCCGTATTCGACTTCGGAACAGGGTACGAGGCATTACTGGTGTAACACCCCAAACCCGGCCTATGCGTTAAGGCCAGATTTGACATGTCACACAAAATAAATATACTTTGATTCCTTTTAAAGTAAAACAGATTTCAAAATTTTTGACGAAGTATTTATTGAGTAAAAGATTTGATTGATAAATCGACAATTTGAGATGTAAGATCTTATAAATCGTAACTTTGAAAATATCGTTAACAGATCGAGAAAATTTTAAAAGAAATTAATAATATATATTTTTTTTGTAAAAGAATTCATGAAAATTTTGCGAGTAAATTTCCGAGTTAAAATTATGAAGTTACTAAGAAATCATTTATGTATATATATATATTTTTAAATAAACACGTTTATTAAAGTTTTTAGAAATATAAAATCTCAATTTGAAATACTTAAAACAGTTTAATAATTCATCAAACAATAAACCAAACAAAAATTAATCCAGAGGCCTTATTACAACCTTTATTCAAAATAGCAAAATAATTAAAAAGTACTAAAAGAAATTCAAATTCCAAATTTAACCGTTTTTGAAGTATGGCCTCCACTGAGACATCCACGACCCAAGTCCATCATTGATCATTACCTGAAAGGGATAAGGAAAACGGGGATGAGTTACTAGAACTCAGTGTGTAACCCACTTACCGTTGTCCACTGGGCAAAAATCCATTAAGCCATTATTTGGGCCGAAGCCCATTCACAATAATAAAAATATATCGAATATAAAATGCATATCAAATGCAATTCCCAACCAAACCTAGTATTCCATCCGCTACACACCACCCGTACCAACCAACGCACCTGTGGGGATCTTTAGTCATCCCACCCCGCCAACACACCAATCGCAGGCATTAAGCGATTTATATCAAATATAATTGTGGACAAGCCACCAGATTAACAGAATTTACGTGGCACTGCCACTTTACAGATTTGTGGCGAGCCACGAATTATATAGCGAGCTACGAATTATGTAGCAGAGCTACCAGAACTTCTCTGCATCATTATCCCATCCCATGCAAATCATGTATATAATGCATAACAAATCACAATAATTTATTACAAAAAAATTATGGCCCATTATAACAATTTATCAAGTTGGCCCATTAAGCAGAATATCATCTTGGCCCATTTTGCAAATTTTTAGATCGACCCATATAACAAATATATCGATTTGGCCCACATAGCAAAATATATCGTTTTGGCCCACATAGCAAAATATATATCGTTTTTATCAATTTTATCATATAATGAGATCTAAGCCAATTTTCCTGGTTTCACCTTAATACGATTTTAATCAAATGGTTTACTATCAATATGATGTTAATCTTTAACCTATGGAAAACGGTTTGAGATTACACACCTGATTACGGTAAGCACTATGCTCTCTCGATCGTCGACACCTAAAATTTTATAACGCCCGATTAGTCAACGTACGCAATTTAATAAATCTACTTTAAAACAAACGATCTAAAATTTTACCCTCGGGATCGTGAACAATTACGATTTGTCGATTTTCCTGGGTTGACAGTCCACAACCCGGTGGAAAATCTAGAATCGCTGATGCCTCAAAATTGCGAACGACCTCGAATAATTGATTCTCGCCGGATAAGGGTCCACAACCCGGAGGAAAGTCTCGAACAGCCGAAACGGCCCTTCGTTTGAATTTAGGAGTAGGGATCGTTAATCCGCTCCTTTTGAGATCTCCACTCAACTTCCCATTCTAATCGGTACCACAAGTCGCCATTCGGTTAGATCTTAAACAATCGGTATTACGATAAAATATGGACTATCGAAATGGTGAAGATCGAAACACCACTAATTTTACGAGTGACCAATGATTTGGTAGATTGAGCAATTTAACCCCTATAAATAATATCGGTTAATCAACACCATCTTATTGAATAAAGAATGATTTATAGAATCCTTGAATAACACTTACCTTAAAGATTTTAGAACTGACTTCTAGCGATGATATGATGACTTCGGAAAAAAAATCCAAGTTTCGGCCTTCCACTATATCTCTACGGGGAGGAAAAATAATTTCGAATGAGAGAAAGAAGGTGGTGATCTCGGTCAACATGACCATCCAAAAACCAAAGTATAGATTCGGCCATAACAGAAAGAAAATAAAAAGTTGAATAGAGTACTTACCGATTGGTCAAGGGGTGAGTGACAACTTGAATGAAAAAGAAAGATTAATGAAGAGATAGAGGTTTCGACTATGGAGAAGTAATGGACACAATATTCGGCTACGAAGGAAAGGACTAGAATAGAAGAGATGCTTGAAGGATTTTTGCGAAAAAGAAAAGAAGGAAGAATAAGGAGAATGGTTCACTAGCTTGGTTTTCAAGAAAGATGAAAGAACAACTTTTGGTCTCAATTGTTGGTGTACAATTGGCAACAAGAAGAAAGAAGGAAGAGAATATGCACACTCCAAGTTGAAAATTCGGCAAGAGGGATATGTGGAGAGAAGAGAAAAATGTCACAAAAGTTGCATAATGAAATTTGGCCAAAACAATACCAAATTTTTTTTTACCAATTGCTTAAGACAAATTCGGCTAGGGGAATAAAATTTTTTTAGAAAAAACACACTTGATGCTAATAGAATTTGACCAAAACTAGCACTAAAGCCTTGCCAACACTAACAAAATTCGACTATCACCCCTTTAGCCCCAAAAACCGTCCACATTCAAGCCATAAGAGTCAAAATTTTGCCAACCATACTTTCCATAGCATTCTCCACAAAATAAGCCACTTGTTCCCCTTATATGCCTTATTTAATTGATTCCTTTCTTGAAACACCCCATACCCGGCCACAGTCCGGAATGGGATGCAGTATGTTCCTCGAAGTAAACCGGTTAAAAATTCTTTTATTACTTTGGAAATCACTGTGTTTTGAAGATAGTTTGCTAGTAGGTTAGGCTCGAGTTGAAAACAAATTTATTTTATATTGAAACCCATTTAATTTCAAGTGACAAAATATTTAAAGTTTATTTTAAATGAAATTTACTTAATCTTTAATAACTAAAATTTCGTAACATAGTAAATAAAACAGAAAATAACATAGTTCACTATGGCCTTATTACATCAAATAAAACCCAAAATGAAATTTAAAGTACTTAGAAAAATAAAGAGTCCACATAATAATTTCCTTGCTGGGCATGGCCACCACTAAGCTCCTGTCGACCCGGTCCATTACTGATCATCACCTGAAAAATGTTCCCACAACGGGGTGAGTCAACAGGCTCAATGTGTACCACAACACTAAAATTTAACAATCTAGGCATACATTATCATATCACATACGTATTCATATAATAGATAGAAAAGATGATGCAACCCGAACCTAAACCTAGATGCCATCCGCTACACATCACCCGTACCAACCTGCACACCGTGAGGACTACTAAGTCAACCCTCCATCCGCTACACACCATCGAAGAGCGTCATTTGCGATCGGCGTGCTCATCGCCTCTTATAAATATTCGTGGCATAGCCACCAGATTAAATAATTGTGACCGAAGTCACCACATTCAGATATCGTGGTCTTAGGTCACCACATTCACTTCCCCTTTTTCAATAACCCATATGCCCCATATCATACATATTATGCATTAACATGCCTAATTTCACATTCTTATCATTGTTCACATATGAGTCATAACATATATTCAGATTCCTAGTAGGAGTAGGAAACGTACCTGAGTACTTTGTACCACAATATGGTACCTTAGCCATATTCACATTCTTATACATACTTATATTAAATATTGCCATAAATCGTATTAAAAGATAGTGTGGGGTACACACCTGATATTCTTATTGAGTCACTGATTTCCCGAAAAGCTTGATCTAATGCCTTAGATCTTAAATCCCTACATTCGGCCAACCTTAATATGTTAGCAAAGAGCCTATTCGGCTATAAGACCAAATGCCAATAGGATTAGTACACTTAAAACCTACCTTGCTGCCGATTGACTTAAGAATCAAGTCCCGAACACTTTGTGATGCCTACCCTTGTAATCGGCTAGCCACCAAAACTCCTAACTAGTTAGTTTTCGGCTTTTTAAACAAATAAGAAATAGATCTAGAATACCAAGCATGGCCTTGGCCGATTGTACTTAGGCACTTACCTTGCGATTTCCAAATCTCGAAAGTATCCCTTGGGTATGGAGATGTCGAAACCTACAGGATACCTGTTAGATTCCACTTCTATCATTTAAATCACCATTACATAGCCCTTGGCCGAATATGCACTTACCTTGGTTGGCTAGATCTCGAACTATCTCTCCTTAAAGGTCGACACTAGCAAAGATCCCGAAATCTCTCCTTAAGATTTCGGTCAAAGAATAATAATAAGAATTAGCCTCTGGAATTTCGACAAGTCCTTAAAGGAAAGAATAGAAATCAAACTTAATCTTACCTCTACTGTAGAAATCGACAGCACCTATCTCTGTCACCACAGGGATATTCGGTTTTGAAACTTGGAGAGTAGTCAACTATGGCCTAGAGAGATCTTGCTTTCGGCTTTTAAAAGTTTATGAAAGAAGAAGAGAAAAGGGTTGAGCTTTTTGGCAATGAAGTTTCGGCTACACAAGGTGTATTTTCAGCTTGGCAAAACAATGAAGAAAGGAGATATTTGCTAGAGAGAATTCGGCAGAGAGAGAGTTGAAAGAAAGAATGAATGGCCCTCTTTTCCTCTAGTAGCCGAAATTACTAACTTAGAGTCCCTTACTTGGCCACCACTTCTCCACATTTTGATAGCTTTATCTCTTTAATTATCACCTTATTCCAATTAATATAAATTTAATCCAATAATTATCTCTCATCTCTTAATAAAAATAATACTAATAATAATCCATCATTATCTATCTATTTGCCAAATTTTAAAGTGAACAAAACTCCTCTTTTAAGAGCCTTAATGCCGTCCACCTCTCTGCTCCTTGTAGCAAAAATAAAATTCTTTTATTTGCTTCCCATGTGACTCGATCCTTGGCCCATTTGCCTATGTATGTGGCGTCATTTGCTAGGCCCTTAAGTGGCACCTCGTAGCCATTTTACCAAGGCTATTTGTATGTCCTATTTCACGTACATTTTCTCTTAAGACCACCTTGCTTCATGACCCTCTTTTAAACTTAACATTTCCTTACATTTCCAAGTTTCCAAAAAAAAGTTCACTTTCCTCTTTTAAACTTAACATTTCCTTACATTTCCAAGTTTCCAAAAATGTTCACTTTCCTCTTTTAAACTTAACATTTCCTTACATTTCCAAGTTTCCAAAAATGTTCGTAATACATTTTTAACACATAAGACATATAATTAAATAAAAAATGCATAGGCCCATTTTCAGGATGTTACAGTTCTACCCTCTTAAAACAATTTTGTCCTCAAAATTGCCTGGCTAAAACAAATGAGGGTATTGCTGTCGCATTGCCTCTTCTAGCTCCCACGAAGCTTCCTCTGATCCATGGTTGCGCCATAACACTTTGACTAGAGGAACTGACTTCCTCCGTAACACTTTCACGTCTCGTTCCAAGATCTGAATTGGCTCTTCCTTATAGGACAAATCTGGCCTTAGCTCCACCCCTTCAACCGCTACTACATGAGATGGATCCGATTGATATCGACGTAGCATGGAAACATGGAATACATCGTGCATCTGCTTCAACTCCGGTGGCAACTCTAACCGATATGCCATTGGTCCAACTCGCTTCAACACTCGATAGGGCCCTATAATCCTTGGGCTTAACTTCCCTTTCCAACCAAACCTCATCACCTTCTTCCAAAGTGAGACTTTCAGAAACACTTGGTCCCCTACTTCAAACTCTATTTCCTTCCGTTTGAGGTCTGTATACGACTTCTGCCTATCCGATGCTTCCCTTAACCGTGCCCGAATTATCTCAACCTTTTCCTCAGATTCTGCCACGATTTCTAGACCCAAAACTCGACGTTCCCTAATTCGGTCCAACATGTAGGAGTCTGACATTTCCGGCCATACAACGCTTCGTACGGTGCCATCCGAATACTAGCTTGGTAGCTGTTGTTGTAGGCGAACTCTGCTAATGGCAAACACTCTCAACATATCCTCTAACACTTGTATTACTCGTTCAGACTGCCCGTCAGACTGTGGATGAAAAGCCGTAGTAAAATCCAACTTAGTGCCTAAGGCTTGATGTAGAGCTTTTCAAAACCAAGATGTAAACCTTGGGTCTCTATTCGAAATGATTGACACCGGCACTCTATGTAACCTCACAACTTCCGCCACATATAACTTGGCCAACTTCTGAAGAGAATAATCAACTCTTACCGAAATAAAGTGCGCGGACTTGGTCAGCGGTCCACTATTACCCATACCGAGTCCTTCTTAGTAGGCGTAAGGGGAAGCCCACTAACGAAGTCCATGGTAATTCTCTCCCACTTCCACTGCGGAATCTCGATTGGTTGAAATAATCCCGATGGAACTTGGTGTTCAGCCTTAACTTGCTGACACGTCAGACATTTTCCTACGAATTCAGTAACTTCCCGCTTAAGATCAGGCCACCAAAACTGTTCCATTAGATCCTCAGACAACTTAGTGCCTCGGGATGCGACGATAAGGGCTACTATGCGCCTCCCGAAGAATCCTTTATCTTAACTCCTCGTCCCTTAGCATACAGACCTTTCCCTTGAAGCACAATACTCCCTCATCATCAACACCATAATCCTCTAACTCTCCGTTCTGCACTTGCTGTAGCTTAGCACTTAAGTCCTCATCCAACAGTTGACTTTCCTTTACCTCATTCAACCACGTGGGTTTGACTTGTAAGTCGCGGCAGACTTCCATCATCATACAAACTTAAGTGTGTGCGAACATCGCCATCCCTTAGACCCGACACTACCTTGGAGACTTAGGCGTCTGCTACCACGTTTGCCTTGCCTAGGTGATACTCGATCGAACAATCATAATCCTTCGAGAACTCCACCCACCTTCACGCCTCAAGTTCAACTCCTTTTGAGTCAACAAATACTTAAGACTCTTATGGTGCTGTGTAGATTCTCGACTTTTCCCCATAAAGATAGTGCCTCCACACCTTAAGAGCGAAGACTCATCACGCCAATTCCAAGTCATGAGTCAGGTAGTTAACCTCATGAGGCCTTAGTTGTCGAGACGCATACGCGACTACTTTTCCATCTTGCATTAGAATACAGCCTAATCCCGTATGCGAAGCGTCACAGTACACCACAAAATCCTTTCGCTCAGGTGAATCGAGCTGGAGCTTAGTCAAGACCCTCTTGAGCTTCTCAAAGCTCTCCTGTTGCTTATCTATCCATACAAAGGGTACTTCCTTCCTCAGTAACTTTGTCAAAGGCGCGACTATTGACGAGAACCCTTCCACGAACCTCCTGTAATAGCTTGCCAAACCTAAGAAACTTCGGATCTCAACCACAGACCTAGGTGGTTTCCAATCCAACACTGCCTCGATCTTCCTAGGATCCACCCTTATACCTTCTGCAGATACTACATGTCCTAAGAATGCCACCTCCTTAAGCCAAAATTCACACTTGCTAAATTTGGCATAGAGCTTCTTCTCCCTTAATACTTGTAACACTATCCGTAGGTGCTCATCATGCTCTTCCTTCGTCTTCGAATACACAAGGATGTCATCGATAAACACGATGACGAACCTATCCAAGTAGGGTTGGAAAACCCGGTTCATCATATCCATGAACGCGGCTGGTGCGTTCGTCAATCCAAATGGCATTACTACAAACTCATAATGGCCGTATCTTGTCCTAAAGGCTGTCTTATAGATATTTGCCTCCTTCACTTTCAACTGATGATATCCCGACCGTAGATCTATCTTTGAAAACACAGCTGCCCCCTTTAGCTGATCGAACAAGTCATCTATCCTTGGCAAAGGATACTTGTTCTTGATGGTCAGTTTATTCAACTGACGATAGTCTATGCACATTCGCATAGTTCCATCCTTCTTCTTTACAAACAGGACCGGTGCTCCCTACGGAGACACATTGGGTCGGATGAACCCACGATCCAGCAACTCTTGGATCTGAGCCTTGAGCTCAACTAACTCCTTTGGTACCATTCGGTATGGAGCGATTGACACAGGAGCTGTTCTCGATAGCAAGTCTATTCCAAATTCCACCTCCCTATCCGGGGATATTTCGGGTAACTCCTCCGGAAAAACATCCACGAAGTCCCTTACCATTCTAACTCCACTAAGTCCCCCTTCCTTCGCATCCACAACACTAACAAAGGCTAAAAATGCCTTACATCCTTTCCGAACCATTTTCTCAACCTTCAATGCCGAAACTACATTAGACAAGTAGTTTCTTCTTTCTCCTATCATAATGACCACCTCATCCTCCGGGGTCCTTAATTCCATCCGTTTAGCCACACAATCCAACACGGCCCGATGCTCCACTAACCAATCCATACCAAGTATGAGGTCAAATTCTCCGAAGGGTAACTCTATTAAGTCAGCCTGAAAGTTTACTCCCTGAATTTCTAGGGGTACACTCTGAAAGATCTTATCCACCACTACAGTTTGGCCTAATGGGCTTACTACAGTCATCTTCCTATCAGAAAGTTCAGAGTCTAGGCCTAATGTTTTCACTACACTACATGCAACATATGAATGGGTCAAGCCCACATCAATAAGAGCAAAATAGGGCTTGCCATGAATAAGGAACGTACTGGTTATGACGTCCGGTGCGTCTCCATCCTCCTTCCGGCAAACTGCATAAACCAAACCCGATTGCCTTGCCTCAGTATTAGCAGCACCTCTGCCTGGTGTTCCACGTCCTCTGCCAGCACCATTACCTCTATTATTCGGACCACTTCCTCGCTGAGGCTGCTGTCCACCTCTACCAGCCTGATTAACATTCTGAGCTACTGGCCGACTCCCCTCCGGTTTCATTGGACAGTCCTTAATCATATGGTCCTTGGACCCACACCTGAAACATCCTCCTGTCCTCTTCCAACACTCTCCTAAGTGTTTCTTCCCACACTGGTCACAAGGACGATACTGCCCTCCTGTACCAACTTGCTGACCTTGCGGTCTCTCAACTCTAGACCTCTTCTGAACATTCCCAGCTGATCCAGACGATCCAAAACCTCTTTTCTTCCTATTTCGATCAGAGTTCTGCCTTGTAGAGTTCTTAATTCCTTCATCTACCTTAGCTTTCTCTACTAAAGCAGAAAACTCCCGTTCCTGATGCGGAGCTATCAACAACCTCAGATCATCCCATAGTCCATCCTCAAACCGGACACACCGCTCATGCTCCGTAGCCACTACTCCTCAAGCATATCGGCTCAACCTCAGAAACTCAGCTTCATATTCCTTCACAGACTTATTCCCTTGAACCAATCCCAGAAAAGCTTTCCTTTGCTCATCATTATAACGTGTGCCAACATATTTCTTTTGATAAGCTGTCTTAACATAGTCCCACGTCAGATCCTCAGCTGTGGCACCATCACGAACTGTGAGCCACCATTGGTACGCTTCATCGCGTAGGAATGCCACCATTCCTTTCAGCTTCTCCTCAGGGGTCAGATCGAGCTCATCCATAATGCGCTCGGTTACCTCCAATTAGTACTCAGCTGTACTGGGTGCCACACCAGATACTCCACGAAACACTTCAGCTCCATTAGCTCGGAGCCGCTCAGGCACAGACTTTCGAGTTCTCGAATTTCCTCCTACACTAGCCACCAACTCAAGAACTCGCAGCATAGCCTGCGATACGGCATCATCCCCCGTCTGAGCTTGCTGCTCAACACCAACAGCTGGGGGTGGTGGTGGCGGTGGTATCTCATTGTCAGACTCTTAACCCGATCTAACAGGTTTTGACACAGTCATTCTTCCTCTACCGTGCCCACGACGGCCACGTCCCCTAGAACTCATTTCTATTGTCGCGATCTGATTAAAACGTTTTATGAATTAGTCCTTGTTTCACTTATTAACCACGAACAGTTTTATGAAAAGAGATGTTTAAAAGTGGTTCTTTCGATCAAACAAAGTTCTCAGCTCAAGTTCACTATTCAGAAGTCACGTTCACATTCATTAACCAATTATGAACTTTCGTTCATTCAGATAGATGTTGTAGTTTTCATTGTTGTTGTTTTTCCACTACCCAGGGGTAATTTCGTAATTTGTCCTATAGGGGTATTTTCGTAATTTTTCAAAATAGGGTTCCTTGGTGATTTTGTCAATAAGGGTATTTTGGTAATTTTGTGTTCCCGGGGTATTTTTTAGAAATTTTGAAATCCGAGGGCATTTCAGAAATTTTGAAACTCAGGGGTATTTTGGTAATAAACCAGGGTAAATTTGTAAAGCTCAATAAATCAGGGGTATTGCAGATTTTACAAAACTTTAGGGTTATTTTTTGAGAATTTGTGTTCCAAAATGGTGGTGTTGCAAAAATTTTGGGAATTAGGGTCATTTTGGTAATTTTGTACGTTAGGGGCAATTTCATAATTTTCCAAATTCAAGATATTTTGATATTTTGCAAATTAGGGTTTTTGGACTTGTTATGAAGTAAGGAAATTTGATAAGAACTGTGGGTATTTTGGGAATTTCATAAACCAAGGGCATTTTTGTAATTTTACCACTAGGGGTATTTTAGTAGTTTTTTTGTAAATTGGAAATATTTTGAAAATTCTCTAAAAGTAAGTTTTTGTTACTATTCAAGGGGGTAAATTAGGTGATTTTAAAACTAGGGTTTCCATAAAAACATGGCTAGTCCCTTTCTGGTTTTAGTTAGGGGTTTAGCCCGTGAATAAGTCCTCTTGGTTAGGGTGAACCGAAGCTACGCACAAGGTAGGATACCTGCGAAGAGGAGGTGAGTCACTAGGACTGCTTAAGTACCAGGCTCTTCCGGATCCATTCCTAGACATGCGCACTATGGTTACCACACCCTAGCGAGTCCTCTTGGTTAGGGTGAACCGTAGCTACGCACCAGGTAGGATTCGAATGGAGAGGAGGTGAGTCACGTGGACTGCTTAAGTACCAAACTCCCACCGAAACCAATCCTAGACATGCGCACAATGGTTGCCACACCCTAACTCGGCGACTTAACCATAGGTTTGTTTAAGTTAGGCACTTAAGTCTTATGTGTTTGTTGGGGTAAACTAGTCCTAAGGTAGACATACTTAACAGTCTAATCTACGTTCCATTTCTACCCTTCTATAATTCATACTAGAATTTACACAGAGGATTGGGGTACTTACCTGGTGGATTGCGGGTCAGAGACTTGGGTGCCATTCCAAGAAAACCTGCTTATTTCAAAAAAAATGTTTTCATAAAACTTATTTGGGCTCGCTTTGAAAACATTTTGGGCCTTAGACCTCAGGCAGAGAGTTTGAAACAGGCTCTAATACCAAATTGAAACACCCCATACCCGGCCCACGAGCCTGGACCGGATCTGGTATGTTCCTCGAAGTAAACCAGTTAAAAAATCTTTTATTACTTTGGAAATCGGTGTGTTTTGAAGATAGTTTGCTGGTGGGTTGGGCTCGAGTTGAAAACAAATTTATTTTATATTGAAACCCATTTAATTTCAAGTGACAAAATATTTAAAGTTTATTTTAAATGAAATTTAATTAATCTTTAATAACTAAAATTTCGTAACATAGTAAATAAAACAGAAAATAACATAGTTCACTATGGCCTTATTACATCAAATAAAACCCAAAATGAAATTTAAAGTACTTAGAAAAATAAAGAGTCCACATAATAATTTCCTTGCTGGGCATGGCCACCACTAAGCTCTTGCCGACTCGGTCCATTACTGATCATCACCTGAAAAATGTTCCCACAACGGGGTGAGTCAACAGACTCAATGTGTACCACAACACTAAAATTTAACAATCCAGGCATACATTATCATATCACATACGTATTCATATAACAGATAGAAAAGATGATGCAACCCGAGCCCAAACCTAGATGCCATCTGCTACACATCACCCATACCAACCTACACACCGTGGGGACTACTAAGTAAACCCTCCATCCGTTACACACCATCGAAGGCAGTCGCTGCAGTCGACATGCTCACTGCCCTTATAAATATTCGTGGCATAGCCACCAGATTAAATAATTGTGACCGAAGTCACCATATTCAGATATCGTGGTCTTAAGTCACCATATTCAGATAATGTGACCGAAGTCACCACATTCAGATATCGTGGTCTTAGGTCACCACATTCAGATATCGTGGTCTTAGGTCACCACATTCACTTCCCCTTTTTCAATAACCCATATGCCCCATATCATACATATTATGCATTAACATGCTTAATTTCACATTCTTATCACTGTTCACATATGAGTCATAACATATATTCATATTCCTAGTAGGAGTAGGAAACGTACCTGAGTACTTTGTACCACAATATGGTACCTTAGCCATATTCACATTCTTATACATACTTATATTAAATATTGCCATAAATCGTATTAAAAGATAGTGGTACACACACGATATTCTTATTGAGTCACTTTGATTTTCTAAAAGCTTGATCTAATGCCTTAGATCTTAAATCCCTACATTCGGCCAACCTTAATATGTTAGCAAAGAGCCTATTCGGCTATAAGACCAAATGCCAATAGGATTAGTACACTTAAAACCTACCTTCTTGTCGCGATTGACTTAAGAATCAAGTCCCGAACACTTTGTGATGCACAGCCTTGTAATCGGCTAGCCACCAAAACTCCTAACTAGTTAGTTTTCGGCTTTTTAAACAAATAAGAAATAGATCTAGAATACCAAGCATGGCCTTGGCCGATTGTACTTAGGCACTTACCTTGCGATTTCCAAATCTCGAAAGTATCCCTTGGGTATGGAGATGTCGAAACCTACAGGATACCTGTTAGATTCCACTTCTATCATTTAAATCACCATTACATAGCCCTTGGCCGAATATGCACTTACCTTGGTTGGCTAGATCTCGAACTATCTCTCCTTAAAGGTCGACACTAGCAAAGATCCCGAAATCTCTCCTTAAGATTTCGGTCAAAGAATAATAATAAGAATTAGCCTTTCGAATTTCGACAAGTCCTTAAAGGAAAGAATAGAAATCAAACTTAATCTTACCTCTACTGAAGAAATCGATAGCACCTATCTCTGTCACCACAGGGATATTCGGTTTTGAAACTTGGAGAGTAGTCGACTATGGCCTAGAGAGATCTTATTTTCGGCTTTTGAAAGTTTATGAAAGAAGAAGAGAAAAGGGTTGAGCAATTTGGTAATGAAGTTTCAGCTACAAGGTGTATTTTCGGCTTGGCAAAACAATGAAGAAATGAGATATTTGCTAGAGAGAATTCGGCAGAGAGACAGTTGAAAGAAAGAATGAATGGCCCTCTTTTCCTCTAGTAGCCGAAATTACTAACTTAGAGTCCCTTACTTGGCCACCACTTCTCCACATTTTGATAGCTTTATCTCTTTAATTATCACCTTATTCCAATTAATATAAATTTAATCCAATAATTATCTCTCATCTCTTAATAAAAATAATACTAATAATAATCCATCATTATCTATCTATTTGCCGAATTTTAAAGTGAACAAAACTCCTCTTTTAAGAGCCTTAATGCCGTCCACCTCTCTGCTCCTTGTAGCAAAAATAAAATTCTTTTATTTGCTTCCCATGCGACTCGATCCTTGGCCTATTTGCCTATGTATGTGGCGTCACTTGCTAGGCCCTTAAGTGGCGCCTCGTAGCCATTTTACCAAGGCTATGTGTATGTCCTATTTCACGTACATTTTCTCTTAAGACCACCTTGCTTCATGACCCTCTTTTAAACTTAACATTTCCTTACATTTCCAAGTTTCCAAAAAAAAGTTCACTTTCCTCTTTTAAACTTAACATTTCCTTACATTTCCAAGTTTCCAAAAATGTTCACTTTCCTCTTTTAAACTTAACATTTCCTTACATTTCCAAGTTTCCAAAAATGTTCGTAATACATTTATAACACATAAGACATATAATTAAATCAAAAATGCATAGGCCCATTTTCAGGATGTTACATTTCCCCAACCTCAACCTTTCTTTAATTCTTTAGCCACCTTACCAAAAATAAAGAAGTCAAACTTGCCATAAATACCTCTTAGTCGACACTTAAGGAAAGAGTGCAAAAATATAAGTCAAAAATTGCACACAAAGGGATTCGAACCTTTTCTCTCAAGGTACTACATGTGGCGCCATAACCTCTTTACTAATTGCTCATTTATGCTAGCTATCTACTCAATTATTTCCATATGCTTTAAGGTCATTTACTCCATCTCCCTAAAGTGCTAAATGCCAAAAAATTTCACTAGGTCCAAATGAACCCCGAGCCTTTTCAGGACCTCCTAGACATACACAATTAATAATTTAACTAGCTTAACACCAAAAACAATGCAACACAAAATTCCAAATTTTAGGATGTTACAATTCTACCCCTTTAAATAAAATTTCGTCCTCAAAATTTACCTAATTAAAAGAGGTGAGGATATTGCTACCGAATCGTGTCCTCAGGCTCTCACGTAGCTGTCTCCACTCCATGATTACACCATAGAACTTTGACTAATGGCACAGTCCTCTTTCTCAGAACCTTAACGTCCCGCTCTAGAATTTGCACTGGTTCCTCCTCGAACGACAAATCAGGTCTTATCTCAATTTCTTCTACCGATACTATATGAGATTGATCCGATCAGTAACGCCTTAACATTGAGACATGAAATACACTATGTATCTGACTCAACTCGGAGGTAACTCAAGGTGATAAGCCCACCGCCCAACACGCTTCCAACACTGCAGTGCGATCCAGATGAACCTAGGGCTCAACTTGCCCTTCCTTCCAAATCTGAAGATCTTCTTCCAAGGTGAGACCTTTAAAAAGACTTGATCTCCCACCGCAAGCTCAATATCCTTACACTTCAGATCCGCATAAGATTTTTGTCTATCCGAAGCTTCCTTTAACCCTGCCCGAATTATCTTTACTTTTTCTTCCGTCTCTGATATCAGCTCAGGACCCAATAACTGTCGCTCCCCCAATTCAGTCCAACAAGTAGGAGTACGACACCTACGACCATACAATGCCTCGTAGGGTGCCATCTACATGCTGGATTGATAGCTATTATTATAAGTAAACTCTGCCAACGGTAGGAAATCCTCCCAACTACCCTGAAGTCAATCACACAGCTCCTTAACATGTTTTCCAGAATCTGGATTACTCTTTCCGATTGACCATCTGACTGAGGATGAAATGCCGTGTTGAAATTAAGCTTGGTTCCCAAAGCTTCATGTAAGGCTTTCGAAAACCGTGATGTAAACCTAGGGTCCCTATCCTAAATAATAGACACTGGTACCCCATGTAACCTCACAATCTCTTCTACATACAACTTGGCCAACTTCTGCAATAAGTAATCCGTACGAATAGGTAGGAAATAGGCAGTCTTTATCAATCGATCCACTATTACCCAAACAGAATCTTTCTTAGTAGGCGATAAGGGTAGCCCACTAACGAAGTCCATCGTTATCCGTTCCCATTTCCATAAGGGAATCTTCACCGGTTGCAATAATCCCGACGACAATTGATGTTCCGCCTTCACTTGTTGACATGTTAAGCACCTACTCATGAATTCAGTAACCTCCCGTTTTAACCCTGGCCACCAATATTGCTCACGGAGGTCTCGATACATTTTATTTCCCCCCGGGTGCATAGCATATGGGCTACTATGCGCCTCTCGCAGAATCATTTGCCTCAATTCTGAATCTTTGGGTATACAAATTTTTCTGCGGAAACACAATACTCCATCATTAATAATTCCAAAATCCCCTTTCACACCACTTTCCACTAGCTGAAATAAGGAACCTAACTTTTCATCTGATAACTACTTTTCCTTAATCTTACCTACCCACGCAGGCTTCACTTGAAGTTTGGCTAGCAGACTACCATCTTCATACAAGCTGAGATGAGCGAACATCGCTCTCAAATCTGATATCACCTTACGACTCAACGCGTCTGCCACCACGTTAGCCTTTCCGAGATGATACTCGATTGAGAAGTCATAATCCTTCAACAGTTCTATCCACCTCTGCTGTCTTAAGTTCAACTCCTTTTGGGTAAAGAGGTACTTTAGACTCTTATAATTCGTGTAAATGATCGACTTCTCACCGTATAGGTAGTGTATCCAAATCTTCAAAGCAAATACCACTGTAGCCAACTCCAAATCATGAGTGGGATAATTCACTTCGTGCAGCCTTAACTGGCGAGATGCATAAGCCACCACTTTTCCACCTTGCATCAACACAAATCCCAAGCCCGTCTGTGACGCATCGCAGTAAACAATAAACTCTTTTCCAGCCTCAGGTTGAATTAGTACTGGCGCTTCCATCATAATCTTCTTCAATTTCTTGAAACCTTCTTGCTGCTGATTTGACCACACAAATGGTACTCCCTTGCACAACAGTTTAGTTAGGCGTGCAGCAATCAATGAAAACCCCTCAACAAAACGCCAATAATAACCATCCAACCCTAAGAAACTCCAAATTTCGGCCACTGACTTTGGTGGTTTCCAATCCAACACGGCCTCTACTTTCCAGGGATCAACTCTAATTCCTTCGACCGTTACAACATGTCCCAAGAAGGTCACTCTGCTTCAGCCAAAATTCACACTTACTAAATTTGGCATAAAGTTGCTTTTCCTGCAATATTTGTAATACTATTCGTAGATGTGAATCATGCTCTTCTTCGTTCTTCGAGTATACCAAGATGTCATCTATGAACACCACCACAAACCGGTCTAAACAGGGCTAGAAGACCCGGTTCATCATGTCCATAAATGTAGCTGGTGCATTGGTCAATCCAAACGGCATCACCAAGAACTCATAGTGTCCATAACGAGTTTAAAACACCGTCTTATGAATATCCGCCTCCTTGACCTTAAGCTGGTGATAACCTGATCTCAAATCTATCTTTGAGAAAATCGAAGCTCCTTGTTGGTCGAACAGGTCATCGATTCTCGAAAACGGATAATTATTCTTGATCGTCAACTTATTCAATTGCCTATAATTGATGTACATACGCATCGACCCATCCTTCTTCTTGACGAACAAGACCGGTGCTCCCCACGGTGACACACTCGGTCGAATGAATCCCCGATCCAACAACTCCTAAATTTGAGCTTTAAGCTCTGCCAACTCTTTCGGCACCATTCAATATGGAGCAATGGACACTAGAGCCATTCCTGGGAATAATTCAATGCCAAACTCTACCTCCCGATCCGGAGGCAATCCAGGAAGTTCTTCGGGAAAAAAAATCTGAAAACTCCTTCATCGTTCTAACACCTTCCACCGACAATTCCTTGGCATCCAACGCACTGATGAAGGCTAGGAATGTTCCACACCTTTTTCGCACCAACTTTTCTACCTTTAAAGCAGACACCACATTCGATAGATGATTTTTCCTTTCACTTATCATCACCACTTCTTTATCTTCCGAAGTTCTTATCGTCACCTGCTTTGTAGCACAATCCAAGTTCGCACAGTGTTTCACCAACCAGTCCATGCCCAAAACAAGGTCGAACTCACCGAAAGGGAGTTCCATCAAGTCCGCCAAAAATGTTTCTCCTTGTACTTCTAAGGGTACATCTCTAAACAATTTATTTACTATCACAGATTGTCCTAAAGGACAAATTACTGTCATCTCCCTAGCAGTAACCTCAAATCTAATGTTCAGATTTCCAGATACAGCATTAGCAACATACGAATGGGTGGATCCAATATCTATCAAAGCAGTAACAGGTACATCAGATATGAAGAACATACCGATTATTACGTCAGGTGCATCGACATCCTCTTGGCGTCTGACCGGATAAACCAGCCCTGGCTGTCTTGCCTCCGCGTTACCCCGGAAACCAGTACCTCTACCCGGTGCACCCTGGCCTCGTCCTTCACCATTACCACCTCGACCTAGCCCAGGCCTCTCGGTGACTACTAAGTGCCTCTAGCTGGCTGTGCATCATAGTTACAAGCTTCCTGAGTCGGAGCAGTCCGTCGAGGACAATTCTTAAGCTGATGGTCCTTAGAACCACATTTGAGACAACCACCGGTTCTCTTCCAGCATTCACCCGGGTGTCGTCTTCCACAGTCAGCACATGGTTGTATCTAATTGGTAGCAACTGGTGCTCAAGCTTGAGTTGGCTCATCATTCCTGGGCCTCTTCTGAAACCTTCTAGCGGGACCCGAGTACTTAAAGTCCCTCTTGCTCTTGTTTCTATCGCTTTCTCGGTTTTGCCGCTCTGAGTTCTTAGCCTCCTCAGCTATCTTGGCTTTCTCCACAAGTGTGGCAAAATTCCTTTCTTGTTGTGGGGCTACCATTACCCGCAACTCATCACTCAACCCATCCTCGAAATGCACGCAGCGTTCATAGTCAGTTGGCACAATACCTCGGGCATAACGACTTAGATGCAAAAATTTTGCTTCGTAAGCTGCCACGGTCTTACTTCCTTGAACCAGATTAAGGAATTCCTTCCTTCGGGCACCCACATAGCTAGCCATAACATACTTTCCTTGAAATGAAGTTTTGAAGAAATCCCAAGTAACGCGATCGGCCTGAGTGCCCTCCCCAACAGTAAGCCACTATTGATACGCCTCGTCTCTCAACAAGGACACAACTCCTCTCAGTTTTTGCTCGGTGGTGCACTCCAAATCATCCATGATCCGTTCCACTGCCTCGAGCCAATATTCCGCTACATTTGGGGCCACACCTGAGACACCCCTAAAAACCTCGGCACCACTTGATCTAAGTCGTTCCAAAATTGATCCACGAGCTGCTGGCCTAGTTCTAGCCCCAGCAACCCTTTCTAAGACTCACAACATTGCTTGGGACAAGGCAATGTCCTCCCTCATACGGTCATGTGATCCAGTTTCAGTCCCGGGTGATGCAGGTACGTCCATTTCTGGCATATGTCCCGACGCTTCAGACGCAACCCTAGCACATCGGCCTCTACCACGACCACGTCTAACACGTCCACGTCCTCTAGCGCTCATATTAGCTAATTCGATCTAATCTGATTAAAAGTCTTATGAATCAGTATACTATTTCGATATTTATTAAACAATATTTTATGAGGTATAAGAAGCAAAGTCGTTTTCGTAAACGCATCCTATAGTCTCAATCTCTATAGTTTCAACATCTAAAACTAAAAGTTTTAGAGTGTTCCTATAGTCATATCACAATAATCATAATCATTCACTGTTAACATGTACTTACTTGACTTGTTGCCGGATACCCGTGGTGCCATACTTCCTTTAAAACATATGTTAAAAATTTAAAGCAATTTTTTTAAAATATTTTTAAACCCAAACCACAGCCGAGTTTTGAACTGGACTCTGATACAATAAAATGTAACACCCCAAACTCGGCCTATGTGTTAAGGCCAGATTTGACATGTCGCACAAAATAAATATACTTTGATTCCTTTTTAAGTAAAACAGATTTCAAAATTTTGACGAAGTATTTATTAAGTAAAAGATTTGATTGATAAATCAGCAATTTGAGATGTAAGATCTTATAAATCGTAACTTTAAAAATATCGTTAACAGATCGAGAAAATTTTAAAAGAAATTAAAAATATTTTTTTTGTAAAAGAATTGATGAAAATTTTGCGAGTAAATTTCCGAGTTAAAATTATGAAGTTCCTAAGAAATCATTTATGTATATATATTTTTAAATAAACACGTTTATTAAAGTTTTTAGAAAAATAAAATCTCAATTTGAAATACATAAAACAGTTTAATAATTTGTCAAATAATAAACCAAACAATTAATCCAGAGGCCTTATTACAACCTTTATTCAAAATAGCAAAATAATTAAAAAGTACTAAAAGAAATTCAAATTCCAAATTTAACCGTTTTTGAAGTATGGCCTCCACTGAGACATCCACGGCCCAAGTCCATCATTGATCATTACCTGAAAGGGATAAGGAAAACGGGGATGAGTTACTAGAACTCAGTGTGCAACCCACTTACCGTTGTCCACTGGGCAAAAATCCATTAAGCCATTATTTGGGCCGAAGCCCATTCATAATAATAAAAATGTATCGAATATAAAATGCATATTAAATGCAATTCCCAACCAAACCTAGTATTCCATCCGCTACACACTACCCGTACCAACCAACACACCTGTGAGGATCTTTAGTCAATCCACCCCGCCAACACACCAATCGCAGGCATTAAGCGATTTATATCAAATATAATTGTGGACAAGCCACCAGATTAATAGAATTTACGTGGCATTGCCACTTTACAGATTTGTGGCAGAGCCACCAGAATTATGTAGCAGAGCTACCAGAACTTCTCTGCATCATTATCCCATCCCATGCAAATCATGTATATAATGCATAACAAATCACAATAATTTATTACAAAAAAAATTAGGGCCCATTATAACAATTTATCAAGTTGGCCCATTAAGCAGAATATCATCTTGGCCCATTTCGCAAATTTTCAGATCGACCCATATAACAAATATATTGATTTGGCCCACATAGCAAAATATATCATTTTGGCCCACATAGCAAAATATATATCATTTTTATCAATTTTATCATATAATGAGATCTAAGCCAATTTTCCCGGTTTCAACTTAATACGATTTTAATCAAACGGTTTACTATCAATATGACGTTAATCTTTAACCCATGGAAAACGGTGTGAGATTACACACCTGATTACCGTAAGCACTACACTCTCTCGATCGTCGACACCTAAAATTTTATAAACGCCCGATTAGTAAACGTACGCGATTTAATAAATCTACTTTAAAATAAACAATCTAAAATTTTACCCTCGGGATCATGAACAACTACGATTTGTCGGTTTTCCCCGGTTGACAGTCCACAACCCGGTGGAAAATCTCGAATCGCTGATGCCTCAAAATTGTGAACGACCTCGAATAATTGATTCTCGCCGGATAAGGGTCCACAACCCGGAGGAAAGTCTCAAATCGCCGAAACGGCCCTTCGTTTGAATTTAGGAGTAGGGATCGTTAATCCACTCCTTTTGAGATCTTCACTCAACTTCCCCTTCGAATCGGTACCACAAGTCGCCATTCGGTTAGATCTTAAACAATCGGTATTACGATAAAATATGGACTATCGAAATGGTGAAGATCGACTTACCACTAATTTCCAAGTGACCAATGATTTGGTAGATTGGGCAATTTAACCCCTATAAATAATATCGGTTAATCAACACCATCTTATCGAATAAAGAAAGATTCATAGAATCCTTGAATAACACTTACCTTAAAGATTTTAGAACCGACTTCTAGCGATGATATGATGACTTCAGAAAAAAAATCCAAGTTTCGGCCTTTCACTATATCTCTACGGGGAGGAAAAATAATTTCGAATGAGAGAAAGAAGGTGGTGATCTCGGTCAACATGACTATCCAAAAACCAAAGTATAGATTCAGTCATAAGAGAAGAAAAATAAAAAGTTGAATAGAGTACTTACCGGTTAGCCAAGGGGTGAGTGACAACTTGAATGAAAAAGAAAGATTAATGAAAAGATGGAGGTTTCGGCTATGGAGAAGTAATGGGCACAATATTCAGCTATGGAGGAAAGGATTAGAATGGAAGAGATGCTTGAAAGATTTTTGCGAAAAAGAAAAGAAGGAAGAAGAAGGAGAATGGTTCACTAGCTTGGTTTTCAAAAACGATGAAAGAACAACTTTTGGTCTCAATTGTTGGTGTACAATCGGCAACAAGAAGAAAGAAAGAAGAGAATATGCACAGTCCAAGTTGAAAATTCGGCAAGAGGGATATGTGGAGAGAAGAGAAAAATGTCACAAAAGTTGCATAATGAAATTTGGCCAAAACAATACCAAAATATTTTTTAGCAATTGCCCAAGACAAATTCGGCTAGGGGAATAAATTTTTTTTTTTTAGACAAAACACACTTGATGCTAATAGAATTTGACCAAACCTAGCACTAAAGCCTTGCCAATACTAACAAAATTTGGCTCACCCCTTTAGCCCCAAAAACCGTCCACATTCAAGCCATAAGAGTCAAAATTTTGCCAACCATACTTTCCATAGCATTCTCCACAAAATAAGCCACTTGTTACCCTTATATGCCTTATTTAATTGATTCCTTTCCCCAACCTCAACCTTTCCTTAATTCTTTAGCCACCTTACCAAAAATAAAGAAGTCAAACTTTCTATAAATACCTCTTGGCCGACACTTAAGGAAAGAGTGCAAAAATATAAGTCAAAAATTGCACGCAAAGGGATTTGAACCTCTTCCATCAAGGTACTACATGTGGCACCATAACCTCTTTACTAATTGCTCATTTATGCTAGCTATTTACTCAATTATTTCTATATGCTTTAAGGTCACTTACTCCATCTCCTTAAAGTGCTAAATGCCAAAAAATTTCACTAGGTCAAAATGAACCCCGAGCCTTCTCAGGACCTCCTAAACATACACAATTAATAATTTAACTAGCTTAACACCAAAAACAATGCAACACATAAAATTCCAAATTTTAGGATGTTACAACTGGACTTACAAGCAAGCAATCATATAAACCAATACATAACTTTCCACCCAAATTTAAAATTTTTTATAAATATTCATATCACTCCTTAAACGAGCCTACGAGGCCCAAAAATTACATAAGGAGTAGTTCAAAGCTGAATCAGAAACTTACGAATACTTAGAAAGTTTTTGCTCAAAATAGGGCCATACGCCCGTGTGGGTAGAAACACGCCCGTGTGGGCAGGCCGTGTTATCACACATGCCCATGTCCCTTGTCTATGCAGATTTATTTCTCAATTCGAACCTACACGGTTATCACACGGCCTAACCCACACCCCTATCTCTCACACGGCCATGACATGCTCGTGTATTAGCATGTGTGCAAAAACCTTAACATTCTGTTCCTGACGTCATCAACTTAAAAGGTCACACGGCCAAGGAACACGCCCATGTCCTTAGGCCGTGTGGCGCTTTAAATTCCTAAAATCAAGTGCAGACTTCACATGGCTTGAGCCCATGCCCATGTCCTATGGCTGTGTCATCCACACGATTGAGACACACGGTTGTGTCTTAGCCTGTGTGGTTTGAACCGGCCCACGAGCTTTGACCAGATTTGGTATGTTCCTCAAGTAAACCGGTTCAAAGTTCTTTTGTTACTTTGGGAAAATAGTGTGTTTTGAGAGAAATATTGTTTTGGGTTGGGCTCGAGTAGAAAACAAAATCGTTTTATAATGAAAACCCTTTTAAATTTTAGGTGATAAAACATATAGAATACATTTAAAGTAAATTACTTAATCTTTAACTTAATAAAAATTTTGTAACATAATAAATAAAAACAGAAATAAAATAGTGCACTATGGCCTTATGGCCTTATTACATCAAGTAAATCCAAATAATTCGAGTACTTAAAAATTAATAATCCATAAAAATAAAAACTTCATGTTGAGCATGGCCACCACAAGTTCCGCAGTCAGGTCCATCACTTTGTTCATCACACGAAACATGGTCCCACAAGGGGTGAGTCAAACAGACTCAATGTGTACACAACACCAAATCATAATAGAATTAGGCATACAAGAGTTACACATTCAGAACAATGAATACAAGTTATGATGCATTCCCAAACCCAAACCTACTTGTCCATCCGCTACACACCCCCGTACCTGCCAGTCACACCGTGGGGACTACTAAGTCGACCCTCCTTCCGCTACACTCCATATCGCGGTCTTAGGTCACCGCATTTGTGGTCTTAGGTCACCACATTCGAGATATCGCGGTCTTAGGTCACCGTATTGATTCATCGTGGTCTTAGGTCACCACATTCAAGTACCACGGTCTTAGGTCACCGTGTTCGTGGTCTTAGGTCACCACATTCACTTCCCCTTTCAATAACCCATATGCCCCATTTTGTAATATGCATTAATATGCCAAAGTTCACATTCTTATTCTCATGTTACAAATAATATATTTCATATTCCTAGTAGGAGTAGGAAACGTACCTGAGTACTTTGTACCACATTATGGTACCTTAGCCATATTCACATTCTTAATATCACATATATTAATTAAACATAGCCATAAAACATATTATGAAATAGTGTGGGGTACACACCTGCTTCGCTTAGCAAATTCCTTGAGATCTTGAAATCTGATCTATCGCTTAGATCCTTAATCCCTACATTTGATTAATCACTTTAAAAAGCCATTCGGCCATAAATCCAAATCCTAGTAGGATTAGTATACTTAAACTTACCTTGTTTGCCGATTTGATTAATAATCAAATCCCGAAATTTGTAGTATTCCTTCCTTAAAAATCAGCTAGCCACCAAATCATTTAACTAGGTCAATTTCCGGCTTTTGAATAAATAGGAAATAATTCTAAATACCAAAAATAAGCCTTGGCCGAATACTTCATATGCTTACCTTGTGGATTTTAAATCCCGAAACTCACCGAATAACTAGGGAACACGTGGCCTATGGTGTACCTTCAGGAAAAGAACTTCTCCTTCCTTGTAGTCGACACTTAGTAAATCTCGAAAGATCTCTTCAAAGTTTCGGCAACAAGATATTAATGGAGTTAGTCCTAGATTTCGGCAAATCTTAAAAGAAAAAGGATGAAACCGAATGAGATCTTACCTTACTTGAAGAAATCGATTGCACCTTCACTTCAATCTTGAGAGATTCGGCTATGGCTAGATGATGATCTCACAACTTTCGGCTTTTGGAGGATTAGAGAAGGAAGAATAAAGATGGAGGATTCTGTCTAGAACACAAGGTATTTCGGCTTGGCAAAAATAAAAGAAGAAGAAGATTTGGTGAAGAGAATTCGGCAGAGGCTTTCAAAGAACAGAAAATAATGCAGAATGGCCTCTCTTTTCCTTTTATAGCCGAAATTACTAAGCTAGAGTCCCTTACTTGGCCACCACTCTTCTATTTTGATAGCTTTATCCCTTTAATTATCACTTTATTCAAATTAAAAGAATTTAATCCAACAATTATCTCTTGAAAATAATCCAAATTAAATCCCTTATTTATCACCTTATTAATCGAATATTTATGAAAATAAAACTCCTCCTTTCTAGAAGGCTTGTGCCGTCCACCTCAGGCTTCTGGAAGCAAAAATAAAACTTCCTTTATTAGCTTCCCAAGTGACTCGAACTCAGGCCCAACACCTTGCATGTGGCGCCATTTCCAGAGGCCCTAAGTGGCATCTCCAGGCCACTTTTCCAAGCCTGTTTGCGTGTCAAATTTCACATGCTTTTTCTCTTAAGGCCACCTTGCTTAATTTCCTCTTTTAAACTTTAAAACTCGACATTTCTAAGTCATTTCTAAGTTTCCAAAAATTTTCGTTTGCCTCTTTAAACTTGACATTTCCTTACATTTCCAAGTTTCCAGAAATGTTCACTTTCCACTTTTGAATCATTTCCAAATCATTTCCTTACATTTCCAAGTCATTTACTTACATTTCCAAGTCATTTCCTTACATTTCCAAGACAAGACATTTCCTTCCATTTCCAAGTCATTTCCTTACATTTCCAAGACAAGACATTTCCTTCCATTTCCAAGTCATTTCCTTACATTTCCTTACATTTCCAAGTCATTTCCTTACATTTCCAAGTTTCCAAAAATGTTCACCATACATTCATAACACATAAGACATGCCATTTCGTATAATTAAATCAAAAATGCATAGGCCCATTTCCAGGATGTTACTTGGTTACTACTGGGCATTCTGTTTTGCCAACTTAGAATGCAGGGGGACACACGGCCGGACTACATGCCCATGTGACAAACCGTGTGTCACACACGGCCTAGACACACGCCCGTGTGTCTACCCGTGTGGACGAATTTCAAGGCTATTTACCAAGCCCTTTTTGTCACCCTTACTTGCACCAACATAAACCGCATCAAGTAACCTACTCATTCATGCATCAATACCCAATACTCAACCATACAACTTGCACATTCATGAGAAACACCATAATTTTCATATATTAATGATAAAAATTAGCCATCAATTATGGCCTTATACAAAATGAATTCATCTCCAAAATAAGCCAATCCATTTGGCTAAAACAATATGACACTTTACAAAGACTAAGTCCCTATACATGCCATATTCAAAAAGATAAGTCTAACTATACCAAATGTTCCAATGGATAGTGTGATTGAGCCTCCGGCGTTCTTTGATCCCCGAGCTTACTTGGTGGCACTATAAGAAAATGAAAAAGAGAGGGAGTAAGCATAAGGCTTAGTAAGTCGCATGTAAATAATCAACAACAATTACCTTGCAACATCATACTCACAACATATTATAAACTTGCATAAACTTCTCATATAATCAAAGGCATAACTTACTCATTTCCATCCTTACTAATCATACAACACAATTCGTGCTCATTTCAAATCTCACCACATCCCAAATACATATCATCAACATTGCTTACATTTGCATACACTTATACCCTGCACTTGGCATCTCATAATCTCACGTAAATTCACTCATTAAATTTTCTCTATGAATACTTCGAAATAATACCGCATGTACGGTGGTTTTGCACACAGCCCATCAATAATAAATAACACGGTGGTATCGCACACATCCCACCAAATAACCACATATCTACGATGGTATCACACATAGCCCATCAAATATCCACATATCTATGGTGGTATCGCACATAGCCCACCAACAATAATAAATATGGTGGTATCGCACACAGCCCACCAACAATCACTTATTCATGGTATTTATCCTTATCATTTTCCTATTTCGAAGGTTCATCCAAGAATTTCCTCACTTTTCATCATTTTAATAGATGCCAACAATAATCATAACAATAATCAAACATATGATGCAATATCAATGGTTGAATACATAATAGCAATTCACATACAACTTACCTCGATATACAAAATTTGAGTGACTATTTCGATTTAGTCCACTGTCTTAGTTTTCCCTCGGTCTAAGTCCAGACTCCGTTTTTCTTGATCTATAATGATAAAATTCACTCATTTAATCACCAAAATAATCAAAATATTTCAAAATTCATACTTCGGCAAAATTTCCGTTTTGCCCTTAGACTTTCACAAAATTATGATTTTGCCTCTAGGCTTGTAAATCAATTCTAATCAAATTTCCTCATTTAACAAGCCTAGCTGAACATTTATTACTCTTATAGCAACTCACAATACCAATTATTTCACACACTTACCACCTATTTTACAACCTTTATAAAAAGGTCCTTTTTAGGTGTTTTTATGAAAAATCTCTTCACAAAAGTTGTTTATTTAACAACCAAGTTTCATTTTCTTCCATAAAATTTCAGCAAACAACACTAATGCTCTCATGGAAAAACCCTAGACTTTCAACCATTTTGCAAAATAGTCCCCTCATTAGCTAGTTAAGCTACAAGGGTTCCAAAAGTACAAAAAATTATAAAAAATGACCATCAAGATGACTTACTTGCAAGGATAAAGAGTTGTTGAAATTTTCAAGCTTTCAAAACCCCCATTTAGCTGATATTTTTGGTGGAGAAGATGAAGAGAAAAGATGATATTTTTTTCTTCTCTTTATTTTATTTTTATTTCCTCAATTTAGTCACCTAATCTACCAACTTTGACCAATTTGAAATTTCTTGTCCCCTATGGCAGGCCAACCCTTTCCTAAGGGTCTAATTGCACATCGAAGACCTCCAATCTAATGTTCTATAGCTATTTAGCACTTTTATCTTGTAGAATAAAACTTTTGCACATTATGCGATTTAGTCCTTTTTCGCAATTAAGCATGCAATCGCTAAAATTAATGCACCAAAATTTTCGTGCACTGATATAATCATGGTATAACACATAGAATAATATTAAAAATAATTTTCTCCAATGTCAGATTAGTGGTTCCGAAACCACTATTCCAATTAGCCCCTAAATCGGGATGTTACAATTCTCCCCCTTAGGGATTTTCGTGCCCGAAAATCTTACCGGTAAATAGGTTGGGATATTGGTTTCTTATAGCTTCATCGGGCTCCCATGTAGCCTCTTCTACCCTATGTCTTTTCCATAGTATTTTCACAAGAGCTATACTTTTATTTCTTAACTGTTTGACTTCTTGTGCCAAAATCTTAACCGGTTCTTCGCCATAAGTCATGTCCGGTTGAATTTCTACCTCTGTTGGTACAATCACATGCGAAGGGTCTGATCGGTAGTGACACAACATGGACTCGTGGAATACATCATAAATCTTTTCCAACTCTGATAGAAAAGCCAAACGATAAGCTATCGGCCCTATCCTCTCAATAATCTCATACGGTTCGATAAAGCACGGACTCAATTTCCCTTTCCGGCCAAATCTGAATACTTTCTTCCATGGTGATACTTTCAAAAATACCTTATCAACTACTTGAAACTCAATCTCTTTCCGTTTCAAATTTGTGCAGGACTTTTGTCTATCCGATACAGCTTTTAGATAATCACGAATCACTTTTACTTTCTCTTCAGTTTCTCTGACTAAATAAACCCCGTGAATTCGATTTTCTCTTAGTTTAGTCCAATATAGGGGCATTCGACACTTACGCCCATATAATGCCTCATAAGGCGCCATTTTCAAACTCGAATGAAAACAGTTATTGTAAGCAAATTCCACTAACGGTAAGTAACTTTCCCAACTACCTTGGAATTCCAAAACACAGCATCGAAGCATGTCTTCAAGTATCTGTATTACCCTCTTCGACTGCCCGTAGATTTGCGGATGGAAAGCCGTACTAAAACTCAACTTCGTGCCCAAGGCCTTTTGCAACTTTTTCCAACATTGTGATGTAAATCTCGGATCTTTATCTGATATGATCGACAACGGTACCCTGCATAATCTCACAATTTCTGACACGTATAAATCCGCCAACTTATTAAGCGAATAATCAATGTGTATCGGTATAAAGTGGGCTGATTTTGTAAGCCTATCAACTACAACCCATACGACATCTTTTTTTTTTCGGTGTCACAGGCAAACCCGTCACAAAATCCATAGCAATGCGGTCACATTTCCACTCGGGAACCATAATAGGCTAAAATAGACCCAAAGGTACTTGGTGTTCAGCTTTCACTTGCTGACAAATCAAGCATCTCGATACAAACTTGGAAATATCCTTCTTCATACTCGGCCACCAATACCATTTCTTCAAATCATTATACATCTTTGTGCTGTCTGGATGTACAGACAAACATCCACTATGTGCTTCGTGCAAAATTTTTCGAATAAACTCATCATCTCTGGGTACACAAACCCTATCTCAAAACATCAAACATCATTCGGAATTAATTCGAAAGTCTGACTTAACACCCGACTCACACTAAACTCTCTTGGCCTGTAAATTGCCGTCGCCTTTCTGAGCTTCACAAATCTCTTGGAGAAACATAGGTCTAGCTCTCAACTCGGCTAAAATCGAACCATCTTTGGTTACTAACAACTGAGTGTTCATAGCCCTCAAGGAAAATAATGATTTCCTACTCAAAGCATCAGCGACCACATTCGCCTTCTCCGGGTGATAGTCAATTATCAACTCATAATCCTTTATCAGCTCTAACCATCTCCACTGCCCTTTTGAGTCATCAAATACTTTAGACTTTTATGGTCGGTGAATATTCGACATCTCTCGCCATACAAATGGTGTCTCCAAATCTTCAGTGTTAACACTATGGCGACCAGCTCTAAATTGTGAGTCAGATAGTTTTTCTCATGTGGCTTCAGCTGTCTCGAAGCATAAGCTATTACCTTGCCTTCTTGCATAAGTACACACCCCAGTCCATTTATGGACGCATCGCTATACACCACAAATTCTTTTCCCGGTTTCAGTTGCACTAAAACTGGGGCTTCAGTCAACAATGCTTTTAGTTTCTCAAAACTTTGTTGGCACTTTTCTGTCCATTCAAACTTAACATCTTTCTGTAGTAGCCTCATCATCGGAGTAGCAATCATGGAAAATCCTTTGACAAATTGTCTGTAGTATCCCGCTAAGCCCAAAAAGCTTTTAATCTCTAATACATTCTTCGGTGGTTTCCAATTAATGATAGCCGATATCTTACTTGGGTCAACTCTAATTCCATCACTCGACACGATGTGTCCTAAGAATTTGACCTCTCAGAGCCAAAATTCACTTTTTATAAACTTAGCATATAACTGCTTATCTCTTAAAGTTTGAAAGATAGTTCTTAAATGCTCCGCATGCTCACTCTCATCACGAGAATAAATTAGTATATCATCAATAAAAACCACAAAGAACTTGTCCAAGTATGGTCGGAAAATATGATTCATTAAATTCATAAAAATAGTAGGAGCATTTGTTAAGCCGAAGGGCATGACCAAGAACTCATAGTGGCCATACCTCATCCGAAAAGCAGTTTTCGGCACATCCTATTCCTTAACTCTCAACTGGTGGTAACCGAACCTTAGGTCTATCTTAGAAAACACTTTGGCTCTCTTCAATTAATCAAAGAAATCATCGATCCTTAGCAAAGGATATTTATTCTTAACTGTAACTTTATTAAGTTGTCGGTAGTCTATACATAATCTCATTGACCCGTATTTCTTTTTCACAAAGAGTACCGGAGCGCCCCATGGAGAATAACTAGGCCTCGCGAATCCTTTATTTGTTAATTCTTGTAATTGAACCTTCAACTCTTTTAACTCCAACGGTGCCATTCTATATAGGGCAACCGAAATAGGTGCTGTGCCTGGGACCAACTCAATACCAAACTCGACCTCTCTAGTTGGAGGCAATCCAGGTAACTCCTTCGGAAACACGTCTAGGTACTCACATATTATAGGCACTAACTCAATCTTTACTTCCGACTCTTGGGTATTCAATAAAAATGAGAGATAGGACTCATACCCTTTTCTCATGTATCTCTCAGCGATCATAGAAGAAATCAATACAGGTAAGCTATTTGGTTCATGTAACACCCCAAACCCAGCTAGAAGTTAGGCCTGAATCTGGCGTTTCACATTGAGGTGTTTTTCGAAAACCGCGTTTTCATTGAAAACCCTTCTTGATATTTAAAAACTATAGTCCCAGTTTGCGATTGTTATTAATAATCGACATTTATTAAGAAGTCATTACCTTTAAAACCTTGTTCATTGCGGAAGCTTAATTTAAAACAATTAACTTATGAAAACGTGATATTTACAACTTAGTTGCTAAAGCCAAGTGTTTTGAAAACAGATATTGTTTTGGAAAATCGCGATCAAGTGTTGAGTAGATTTAAAACATAATAAACTAAAAATCAGAATTTAAGAGAGGTCTTATTACAAAATATGAACCCAAAATAAAATAAAAATAAATAGAATACGAAAATTTGAAACTGCTCGTAGTGTGGCCACCTTCGTGTCCTCCAGTATGTCGAACCGCCTACTGAGGATTACCTGAGAAAAAATTAAAAAGAGGGGGTGAGTTTACGAAAACTCAGTGTGTACAACCCTTATCAGTAAGAACATGAATCACAACAATCCGGGCCGAAGCCCATTTTAGTAACAGTGGCAATTGGGCCTCACATACCATATTTATCTAGGCCTAAGCCCATCACAATCAAAACATGTGAGTGCAATTCATTAATGCCCATACCAACCCTGTACTCCATCTCCTGTCCAACCCTGCACTCCTGTGGGGATTTAATCGACCCACTCATCCCTACACTCCTTTTGTAGCACCTGTTACGGCACTAACTTTATCGGTGCAGCATGGCTGCTCGGTGGCTAAAAAACTTGCGGTGGCTATAAAACCTTCGGTGGCTAAAAAGCCTTTGGAATTGGCACAAAGCCCATAATTACGGCACGAAGCCCATATTAATGGCACACAGCCCTCGGTAACATTATCGGTGCAGCATGGCTGCTCGGTGGCTAAAAAGCCTCCGGTGGCTATAAAGCCTTCAGTGGATCCACAGTCGTCAAGCGACCATGCGATCCTATTAGCACTTCCTCCGTATTAATAATCCCAACCCCATGCAATATGTCGTGTATGTCATGCTCAATCATTACACGTGTATGCAAAATGGCCATGCTCAGTAACAATTATTTAAACATGTAATAAAAGCATATCAGCCATACAACCACAGTCAAATTAGTTCACTCATTGCACAAGTCAATCATTTACCTACAAGGGCAAATCAGTCATTTTACCCTATAAGGGTATTTCGGTAATCCTACCCTACAAGGGTAGTTCGATAATTCTACTCATAACCAATCCATGTATGCAATGCATCTCAAACATAATCGATCATACAATTAACACATACAACGCTAATACTACCACGAGGGTACAACGATCATTTTGTCGTTTAGGGGTAAAACGGTAATTTCTCAAACCAAAGGTATTTCGATAATTTTGTAAATCGGGGTATTACTGTAGTTTCGCTAATCGAGGGTATTTTGGTAATTTCACAAACTAGGAGTATTTTGGTAATTTCACAAACTGGGGTATTTCAGTAATTTTACAAATCGAGGGTATTTTGGGTAATTTCGCAAATCGGGGTATTTCAGTAATTTTACAAACCGGAGGTATTTTGGTAATTTCACAAGTCAGGGGTATTTCAATAATTTTGCAATCCGAGGGTATTTCAATAATTTCACAAATCAGGGGTGTTTCGATAATTTCACAAATCAGGGGTATTTCGGTAATTTTACAAATCAGGAATATTTTGGTAATTTCACAAATCAGGGGTATTTTGGTAATTTCACAAATTAGGGGTATTTCGATAATTTCACAAATCAGGGGTATTTCAGTAATTTTACAAATCAGTGGTATTTCGATAATTTTACAGTCTGAGGGTATTTCAGTAATTTTACAAATCATGGGTATTTCGGTAATTTCACAAATTAGGGGTATTTCTGTAATTTTACAAACCAAGGGTATTCCGATAGTTTCACAATTCGAGGGTATTTTAGTAATTTCACAAATTAAGGGTACTTCAGTAATTTCGCAAACTGAGGGTATTTCAGTAATTTTGTAAGCCAATGGTATTCTAAACAGAGATAACGATGTGAATGGGCTTAGGGCCCATTCTCGGCCCAAATGGGCCCATACGCTCGTGTGGCCCATTTAACCCAAATCTAGCCACAGATATGAGATTCACATAGTCTAGTCCAATTTCTACTACACAGTCATACAATTTATTCATATGGGCCCATTTGGCCCAAACAGATCAACCCACAAGAATACTCATGGTGGCCTCGACTATCGCGTCGAAGCTCCCACACTTGTGTGGCTATCATTGCCGTGTGACCGGCATTTCGGCATTTGCCACTCTACAATTAGAGTAGTGCGAAATACACACCTGATAGGAATCTGAAGCTGCTAATCTGCGTTCCGAATGCTCCTATGCCCAACGCCAACCAGGTATGCTTCCTCTCCTCATAGACAGCTCCATTTATAGTCAGCTTCTCACCTCCCCTCTTGCTAGCTTTCCGATGTGGGATCCTTCCATCAGTAGAGTTTAAATCCAACACAAACTCTTGCAGCCCCAACTTAACAAAATAAATATCCCCTTTTTGCTTGCAATGGGATTCGAACTCAGGCTCATTTGTAGCAAAATCCACGCCACTAGCCACTTTACCAACTAGCTCCTTGTTGTCTTAAAACATGCGCAACTAAATATAAGTCTATGGCCAACGTCTAAGTTCACTTAAAAAGAAACCAAAATGCAAGCGCCAAGACTTGAACCTTGGACCCCCTTACTTCCTTGTGGCGTCATTCCCTTGTCTCTTATGTGGTGTCATTTGCCACTAGACCACAACCCCTTTTTGTGTCATTTTTCTCCACATTTTATTCTTAAAGCCTACCTCCTAACTCCTAGGGTTTTATTCACTTAAAACCAAAATTTTTCTTAAGCCCAGGTTTGATCCCGGAACTTCATAAAAGCCTCCTAACCTTCCAAAATCACTCACCTAATAGGTCCAACTAGCATTAGAGCCGTTCTCTTGTTCTCAAAAATTTTAAACGCTCTCAAGAGCAAAGCCTAATGGGCCCAATTCTACTAGGCCCAAATTCAGGTCGTTACAGTTCACCAGATTCAACCTGAAGGATATCCCCATTTTCACATTTCAGTTCAATAAACTTTCTTCCACAATTTACTATCACATCATGAGTTGCTAGCCAATCCATACCAAGAATCACACCAAATTCATCAAACGGTAGCAGCATAAGATTAGCTGGGAAACAATGACCTCTAATTGTCAAGTGACAATCCCTACATACTTGGTCAACTAGCACATGCTTACCTAACGGGTTTGACACTTTTATAACAATTTCTGTGGACTGAACAGGCATATTCATGATAGACACCAATTTCATACAAACATACAAATGGGTAGACCCCGGATCAATCAAAGCAACAACAGAGATATCATGAAGAGAAAAAGTACCCGTAATCACATCTAGGGAGGATGCCTCTTTGTGAGCGTGAATGGCATATGTCATTGCAGGTGCTCGGCCCTCGGACCTCATGGCGAAATCTCTAGGCACACTTCTACTGTTAGCCCCACTTCCAGGGTTCTTTTGTGGTCTACCTCTCGAAGGAGCATTTCTCGCTCGCACATCTTTGTTTCTGTCTTTCTCATCCATCTCAGGACAGTCTTTGATAAAATGTTATCGAGAACCACACTTGTAGCAAGTTCAGTTGTTTCCCCAACACTCTCCAATATGTTGTCTGCCATATCTCTGACACTTAGGTTTATTGGACCTCACATTATCCACACTTGCCATTGAGGTGGCTTGCACTCTAGAGTCCGAATATGTTTTACCATGATCTCGGTGTGAATACTCAGATGAAACGGTCATCCGAGGATTCATTTCGTTGGACCTTTTTGATTGGGATTGGAACCACTTACTCATTGGCCTCTTCCTTGCATCTCGGGCCTCAATCATAGCCTTTCTTTTCTCTTTGGCCAATTCCTCGGCCTTACAGGCTCTATTTACTAGCATAACAAACTCTTTCAATTCTAGAATACCAACAAACAACTGGATATCCTCATTTAATCTGTCATTGAACCTTTTGCACATGGTGACTTCCGTGGATACGCACTCCCGAGCATATTTACTGAGCCTTACGAACTCACATTCATATTCAGTCACCGTCATTCGACCTTGTTTTAGCTCAAGGAATTCTTTCCTCTTCTGGTCTATAAACCTCTGGCTAATATACTTTTTACGGAACTCTTCTTGGAAGAATTCCCAAGTTATCCTCTCATTTGGTAAAATCGACACAAGGGTGTTCCACCATTGGGAGGCCGGGTCTCGAAGGAGTGACACCACACACTTCATGCACTCCTCAGGTGTGCAAAAACTTGACATTCTGTTTCTGACATCATCAACTCAATAAGGTCACACAGCCAAAGAGCACGCCCGTGTCATTAGGCCGTGCGGTGATTTAAATTCCTAAAAATAAGAGTACATGCCCATGTCTTATGGCCGTGTCATCTACTCGGTTGAGACACACGGCCGTGTCTTAGCTCGTGTGGTTACTACTGGGCATTCTATTTTGCCAACTTAGAATATAGGGGGACACACGGCCGGACTACATGCCCATGTGACGAACCGTGTGTCACATACGGCCTAGACACACTCCCGTGTGTCTACCCATGTGGACGAATTTCAAGGCTATTTACCAAGCCCTTTTTGTCACCCTTACTTGCACCAACATAAACTGCACCAAGTAACCTACTCATTCATGTATCAATACCCAATACTCAACCATACAACTTGCACATTCATGAGAAACACCATAATTTTCATATATTAATGATAAAAATTAGCCATCAATTATGGCCTTATACAAAATGAATTCATCTCCAAATTAAGCTGATCTATTTGGCTAAAACAATATGACACTTTACAAAGACTAAGTCCCTATACATGCCATACTCAAAAAGATAAGTCTAACTATACCAAATGTTCCAATTGAGAGTGTGATCGAGCCTCCGACGTTCTTTGATCCCCGAGCTTACTTGGTGGCACTATAAGAAAATGAAAAAGAGATGGAGTAAGCATAAAGCTTAGTAAGTCGCATGTAAATAATCAACAAAAATTACCTTGCAACATCTTACTCACAACATATTACAAACTTGCATAAACTTCTCATATAATCAAAAGCATAACTTACTCATTTCCATCCTTACTAATCATACAACACAATTCGTGCTCATTTCAAATCTCACCATATCCCAAATACATATCATCAACATTGCTCACATTTGCATGCACTTATACCCTGCACTTGGCATCTCATAATCTCACGTAAATTCACTTATTAAAGTTTCTCTATGAATACTTCGAAATAATACCGAATGTACGGTGGTTTCGCACACAGCCCACCAAATAACCATATATCTATAATGGTATCGCACACAGCCCACCCAATAACCACATATCTATGGTGGTATCGCACATAGCCCACCAACAATAATAAATATGCTGGTATCGCACACAACCCGCCAATAATCACTTATTCATGGTATTTATCCTTATCATTTTCTTATTTCGAAGGTTCATCCAAGAATTTCCTCACTTTCCATCATTTTAATAGATGTCAACAATAATCATAACAATAATCAAACATATGATGCAATATCAATGGTTGAATACATAATAGCAATAGAGTTGTATTATTCACATACAACTTACCGCGATATACAAAATTTGAGTGACTATTTCGATTTAGTCCACTATCTTGGTTTTCCTCCGGTTTAAGTCCGGACTCCATTTTTCCTGATCTATAATGATAAAATTCACTCATTTAATCACCAAAATAATCAAAATATTTCAAAAATCATACTTTGGCAAAATTACCATTTTGCCCATAGACTTTTTCAAAATTACGATTTTGCCCCTATACTCGTAAATCAATTCTAATCAAATTTCCTCCTTTAACAAGCCTAGCTGAACATTTATTACTCTTATAGCAACTCACAATACCAATTATTTCACACACTTACCACCTATTTTACAACCTTTACAAAAAGTTCCTTTTTAGGTGTTTTCATGAAAAATATCTTCACAAAAGTTGTTTATTTAACAACCAAGTTTCATTTTCTTCCATAAAATTTCAGTAAACAACACTAATGCTCTCATGGAAAAACCCTAGACTTTCAACCATTTTGCAAAATAGTCCATTCATTAGCTAGCTTAAGCTACAAGGGTTCCAAAAGTACAAAAATTATCAAAAATGACCATCAAGATGACTTACTTGCAAGGATGAAGAGTTGCTGAAATTTTCAAGCTTTCAAAACCCCTATTTTGCTGATATTTTTGGTGGAGAAGATGAAGAGAAAAGATGATATCTTTTCTTCTCTTTATTTTATTTCTATTTCCTCAATTTAGTCACCTAATCTACCAACTTTGACCAATTTGAAATTTCTTGTCCCCTATTGCCGGCCAATCCTTTCCTGAGGGTCTAATTGCACATTAAAGACCTTCAATTTAAGGTTCTATAGCTATTTAGCACTTTTAGCTTGTAGAATAAAACTTTCGCAGTTTATGCGATTTAGTTCTTTTTCGCAATTAAGCATGCAATTGCTAAAATTAATGCACCAAAATTTTCACACACTCATATAATCATGCTATAACATATAGACTATTATTAAAAATAATTTTCTCCAACCTCAGATTAGTGGTTGCAAAAACACTATTTTGAATAGCTCCTAAATCGGGCTGTTGCACGAGCTGTGGAGAATCTGTAACAAATACATGACCTCAGCCATCGATAGGACATCCCGGACCAACGCCTGAACATATAATCCTTAATGATATGTCATTTGCATCTTAAGCATTCTCTCAAATGGGACTTTTGTCGTCAAGTATTCAATTATCGAATTATTATCGAATCAATTGTAAATAATATAACATTAACAAATAATCAACCAAAATAACATTTAATAAATATAAAATTCATACGAACTTACCTTGACCATAATGGTTATATCAGCAAAAGTCAAGAATTAATTCGAGACTTTTGCTTTTCCTTGATTCAAGTCCAGTTGGTTCTTTTCTTGATCTAAATAATAATTTAACTCAATTAAATATTTCAATTGACTACAATTATCCAATTCAAACCTATAATACATATTAACGTGAAATTACAAAGTTACCCTTAACATTTTAACATTTTATCATTTAGCCCCTAAATCTAAATCTTATAATTTAACCAATAAAATAAAATATCACAATACCCAAATATTCTTAAGGTCCCAAACAACACCCTAACTTTCTCTAATTCACAACATTAACCATGAATTTTACTATTTTCACCATTAAGTCCTTAAACTTTAAATTTATAAAAAATTACTTAACCAAACTTGTGTATCTAACAATTAAACTTAATAATCTATCAAAAAATTCACAAATATTATTAAATCATTCATGGTAAAACCCTAAAGTTTGTATAACTTTACAATTCAACCCCCGAGCTATGTAACACCCCAAACCCGGCCCAGAAGTTAGGCCTGAATTTCGCGTGTCACATTGAAATGTTTTTTTTGAAAACCATGTTTTTTTTTGAAAACCCTTCTTACTATTTAAAAACTTCTTCCATTTAATCTTGTTTAAAGCCTCAGCTTGCGTTTGTTTATTCTCAAAACGAGGTTCATTGAAAAAGGTTGTTCACTTTTAAAACATTATTGATTTCCATCAAAGTCTCCTTCAACTGCGGAAGCTTTTTAAAAATGTTGCAGAAATGTGATAACCGAAAAAAAATTGTTGTAACGTAGTGTTTTCAAAATAGTAATCATTTTGGAAAAAACCCGTGATTTACTTTTGATAGATAAAAATTAAGATAAAACCAAACCTAAAATTTAAAATCCAAAAACATTAAAAGGCCCTATTACAAACCAAACCAAAATAAAGTATTTATGAATAACTTAATAGAAAAATAGAAGCAATTGTGTAGCCATCTCCGAGTCCCTCGCAGCTCCGATCCGTCTAAGGCTGGGGATTACCTACACAGTTAAAAACGGGGTGAGTTTACGAAAACTCAGTGTGTAATCCCCTAATATAAAAATAGTCAGTCAAATAAATAGAATACAGAAGCAGACTGGGCTTGAGCCCTATTCAGTCACAGTACAGTTTTAGTGGGCCTAAGCCTATTACCATATCGGTTGGTCTCGGCCCATAATAGAATCGTTTGGGCCTAGCCCATATTAGTATCGGATCTCAGAAACAGAAATGCAATAGTGTAAGAATGCACCCCACCCCAATCTAGCCAGCACACCACCCGTACCAACCAACACACCATGTAGGGATAAAATCGACCCACCCAGCCAGCACACCAATGTTAGCACCGGTTGTGGCACTAACCGATATCGCAGCAGAGCTACTAGAATATAAGCGACTTAAAGCCGTCAGTAGGTCCAAAGTCGTCTCGGGTGACCCGTGCGATCCTAACAATCAAATAGGTGGGTCCACAGTCATCTCGAGCGACCCGCTCAACCCTAACAATCAAATCGGTGGGTTCACAGTCGTCTTGGGCGACCTGTGCGACCCTAACAGATCAATCACTTCCTCCAATTACAAAATCCCAATCCCATGCAGTATGTCATGCATGCAAAGCACATATATATAAATCACATGACATACTCTAGAAAGACAGACAAATCATAGCTCAGGTCAGTCAAAACATAGCATAAAATAATCATTTACCCACGGGGGCAAAATAGTCATTTTACGCTATAAGGGTATTTTGGTAATCCTACCATTCAGGGGTATTTCGATAATTCTACCCTACAGGGGTATTTCGATAATTTTGCAAACCAGGGGTATTTTGGTAATTTTGTAAACTGGGGGTATTTCAGTAATTTTGCAAATTAGGGGGTAGTTCGGTAATTTTGCAAATCGAGGGTATTTCGATAATTTTGCAAACTGGGGGTATTTTGATAATTTTTGCAAAATGGGGTCTCAGCGACCCAACAGAAGGTCCACCATCGCCTCGAGCGACTTAAGTAACCTAAACAGTCACAACGGTGTAAATGGGCCTAAGGCCCATTACTCAGCCCAAGTAGGCCCATACGCTCGTGTGGCCCAATTAGCCTAGAAATAGCCTCAGCTATACGAACAACACTGTTCAAACCAATAGAAACCATATAACATGCATTTTATTCGTGTGGGGCCTACAAGCCCACACGGCCCACACGGCCTGGCTAAAAATGACCCTAGCCATGTAGACTACATGGCTCGGTCTAACATTTACCACAAATTACAGATTTTATCCGTGTGGGGCCTATGAGCCCATTGGGCCCACACGGCCCATTTCAGTCCATCGAGGCCCATAACAACATCTACAGTCCTACTCTAAGATTTGTAGGCTCGAATCACCACACGTGTGATCGCACGCTCGTGTGGCATCAAATGATGTATTTCGACCTTTTGACTTTTCGGTTTTTTGGCTTTTGCTGATCTACAGTCTAATCAGTGTGGAATACACACTTTCGGCTTTTCAGCTGATCATCAACAGAGCACAAAGTTACACACCTACTTGTGAACACTCGAACACTGCCTTCGAGCGCCAACCTATAATCATTCACAGCACATGATTACATGCATATCAATAAAACATAACCAACCTTAATCAACCAAACCTCATCACTCAAACCACAGTCACCTACCTTGCTTGAACCAATGGATACTTGCAACTAAACCACTGATTAAAAGCGATTACCCACTTCTTGATTAGTATCTACACACGAAACGCATCACCCATTAACAAAACTCGTATAACCAAAGGCTTGAAACAAAACCCATTTTCCAACCAAGTCTCAAAACTAGAGATAGGGAGAAATGGCATTCAATTTTAAGTAGAACCAAAGAGTGAGGTCTCTTAAAACAAAAAAAAAAAGAAATTAAAGAAATAGAGCAAGAGTCGATCATACTTACAAGTATCAGAGAATCGTTGTCAAGCCAAAACGAGATGAATAGATAAGGGGAAAGAGAATCGGTCAAAAACCTATGGCCAGAACTGAAGTAAATAATAGAGATGAAAAGAAGAGCAACAATTGGTCAACACAAAACCCAAGCTACAAGATGTGATATTCGACCAACAGATTCAAGGTACTTAGGTGTAAGAAAGAAAGGGGTATCCGACTTAGGAGAAGAAAAGGAGAATAATTGATTCAACAAAGAAAAGAAAGGGAAAAGAAAGGTATAATTAGTTTAGAAATATGAGAGGAGAAAGAAAGAGATTCAGCCAACCCAGTGGAAAGAAAAGAAAGAAATGAGAAGCCGAAAGAAATGAAAGATTCGGTAAAATTAAGAAAGGAGAAATCGACCATTCATAAAATATCCAAAATGCAATATTCAGCCACCAAAAAAGAAAACGAGAGAAAAACGGTGCTAAAGGCTACCCAAAAAACACAATTCGACACTTCAAAAGAACTTAAAGAGCACAAAACAAAATGCTGAAAACTAAACAAAGCAAAACATAAGCACCTAAAACCTTCTAGCCGAATTTGCACATACCAACACTCCTATTTGGCTACAACTTCTCCCCCTTTTCAAATTCCTTAAATATCTCCATAAATCCCTCCTTGATTTGTTGCATAATCTTCTCCCAACAACTCAAGACCAATTCAAACTTTCTCCCCAGCAGTCTTTCACTCGAATTCCACCACCTCGCAGCAAAGGAGTAAAATAAATACTCCTTTGTGCACAGGGTGACTCGAACCCAAGATACCTTGCCATCATAATAATGCCACAACCACTAGAACACAAGGCCATCTTGTGTCATATTTTATCCCAAATATTTATAAAGCCTTCCTGTCGATATCCAAGTTCATTCAAGAACAACCAAAAATTCTGCACAAGCTATGTCTTGAACCTCAGACCACATGCATACTTCTAATGCCTCCTTGCCAATAGACCACAAGCTTCATTGTGTCATATTTTAACCATGAATATTAATAAGGCCTTCCAACTAACGCCAAGTTCACTTAAGGGAAAAACTCAATCTTCTGCTAAAGCCTAGATTGGAACTCAGGACCTCCCAAACGCCCCCAATCACCCCTAAAGCACATAGCCTGCATGCCCAACATGGAATTGTAAAATTTTTCTTGCACAACTAAAATCCAATTGCTCCTATGCCCAAGGCTTATTTCTTTTAGGCCCAAAATTCGGGGCGTTACAAGCTAAGTAGATTAAGCTAAAACGATTTCAAAAACATAAAAATCATTAAAAACGAGGCTAAAAAACCTCACTATACAGCAAAGGAAACTTGGCTGAATTTTTTGAAGCTCAACAATGATGATTTTCAGCAAACATAAGAAAATGGAAAAAGATGATAGCATTATTTTACTTGTATATGCTTTTATTTATTGTTTTACTACTTTGCCCTTTAATTAACACCTATAAAATAACCAACCCATGTCCATCATTGTCCACCACCAATATAAATGGCATAATTACCTTATAGATCTACCAACTTACATTTCCAAGGCCATTCAATCCATTTAATTAGTAGAATTTAACTTTTGCAGCTTTTTCAATTTAGTTTTTTTTTTTACCTAATTAACCATTTAAACTTTAAAATTTCTTAACGAAAATTTAATACGACTCTAATTTAACCCTATAAACAATAAATAAACATTAAAATGTTTACTTACTCATTGGAATTGTGGTCCCAAAACCACTATTTTTGACACCACTAAAAACAGGATGTTATAATAGCACTTTCACCTTGCATTTTGACACGTTATATATTTTTACACACCTAAACATCCCTACCAATGTCAATCATCCCTTGTCCATTAAGCATCAACCTATTAGCTTTGTTGCCCTTCATCAAGTTGGTTTTAAAATGGATCCTCCAACCAGAAATTGGGTTAAGGATGACCATCTTAATCCTCAAGATGTTAATGATGAAGACATTGAAGAAGAGAATGATGATATTCCTCCTGCTGAGCAGGCCCCTTCTCCGACTTCTTCATCCGCTCAACCATTTGTTTTGGTTCAGTCCAACAACTTAACTGCTACCATATTTAGTGTTGTTACCTCTTTGAATGAGGAGTTTAGAGGTATCCGCATTCGAGTAGATGATGCATTTGATCGAGTCAATACTAATGTTAGTAGTCTAGGCTCTAGGATGCCTAGGTTGGAGGAAAACATTGCATATCTTATGTCTCAATTCCCTCCTCCTCCACCACCACAAGAAGACTAGGGTGCATTTTATTCCATGCATTTTAATCATTTTCATTACATCTATCCTTATGTTAAAACATTAATGTTTATCATGTTATATTGTTGTAGATACTTGACGGTTTATTTTGGTTTCTTAATGTTAGTTCTTTGTTTTCATATCTTTTAATTTCTATTTTTGGACTAACAACATTTCTCTCTTAAGGAGGAGAAGAGAAGAGTAAGGTAAATTAAATTGGTATTTGGTTTATTATGACTAATCCTTTAATGCCAACATTTTAGTGACTAGTTTTTCTCTCTCAAGTCTTTATTTTCAAAATTCATAAAAATCAAGTTATTGATTCAAATTAAACTTTAACAAGGAGAGTAACAAATTCAAAAACAAATTTATCAAAATTTTTTGTTATATATAAAAAGGGGAGATTGTTAAACTAGCTTTATTTGATAAATTGTTTTGATATAACAAACAAAAATATTTTTGAATAATTGTTTTTGAACTAAGAATTTATTAAGTTTTAAGCATAAAAATTATTTCAAGACTTCCAAACATATTAGAAAATGTTTTGAACACTTAGAATATTTTGTACAAAGTTCAAAACGATTTTAAACTCTTGAACTTGATTGAAACAAAGAAATAAGTATCGATACTTGATGAAAATACCATCTTTCTATATCAATACCACGTTTGCATTATGTTTTCTATTATTTTTCAAACAATTCCAAAAAAGTATCGATACCCATTCAAATATATCAAAACTTTTATTAGGTATCAATAAATCATCTTTGGTATCGTTGTAAACTAACTTTAATGGTCACTGAATCAGACATTAAATGCTATTGGTATCAATACTCGTAAAAAAAGTCTTGATACCGTTTATTGCATGTGAATTCAATGCACTGGTATTTTCATCCCAACAACTCTATTAACTTCCACAACAACCCCGACGGTTGTAAATGAATTAGAGGGTATAAACACCATCTTCCAAAGGTCCTACAACAGCAAGAAAGCATATTCAAGCAAAAAGATTAATCAAACAACCTTTGTGCCAAATATTTCCATACTTTTATTTTATATACTTGTGAGCTTCATTGCTATTTTATTAGCTCAAGTGTTTTTCTTTGTAATTTAGCTAAATTAGCAAACACATTGATCTTGTAAGGATTCTTTCTTTATTTGATTCTTTGTATCTCTTTGAGAGGGTTTGTGTCTTAAGGTTTGGGTAAAAACCTTAAAGGAATTTGTAAGGTTAAACCTTGTCCTCAAAGGTTATCGAATTAGTGAATTTGAGAAAATCCTAGTTGTAGAAAGCTAAAGTAGTGGAGTAGGCAATTGGGGCCGAACTACTCTAAATTCTTGTGTTCAATTTTTCTATCCTTTCTTTCCAGCTTTCACAAAATTTTTAAAAGTCAATTCACCCTCTTCTTGGCAATTTCGGTTTGATTATTTGAGCTAACACTTATTAACGCAAAAAATATTAATTTATTATTGGTAATTTTTCACAGATATTACTTGATTGAATATGTCTAATTATGAATGCTATATATAAAGCTAAACTTAAATTTTAATTGATATATAATTCTAATATTAATTAAGGAATAATTAAGATGCTTAGAATTTTATTCAAGTAGTAATTTTGTTTTACATCAATAAATAATTTTTTAAAATAAAAATTAACACAATTTTTTACGTCAAATTTTTTAACTAATAATTGTAAAATAAATTATAATAATTATTATCACAATTTTTTTTCTATAATTTATGTTTAGAGGTTTTTTAAAGTAACAACTCTGTCTTAAAATTAGCACAACTTTTTAATTAATAATTCTAAATTAAATATAATTATTTGTAAACTTAAATTAGTAATTTGATGGAAAATAAAGTGTATTTTCATCAATATTTTTTTTTTCAAACTTATATTTATATATATTATGGATAAGATTTTAATAAATTTAATGGATTGAAAATTTAAAACTTGATTGAAATTTAGGCTAGTGGGTCATTTTTATAGATCATCTTCATTTTATTTCAACTTTGAATAAAATTTTGGATTTTATCCCATTAATGTTAAATATATAATATTTTGAATTTCTACATTTAAATGCATAAACATGTTACTATATTTTGCAAAAAATTTTAAAAAATTAAATATACCCAAAAAATAAATTAACTAGGAAAATTGCAAAAAAATCCTAATTTTTCTATGTTTTACAATTTGACCTCTTTAATTGTTTGAGGCAAGTGGTGACCTCGCCAGCCACTTCTATTGACACCAATGTACTTTATAAACAAAGAAATTTTTTTGGACCAATTACAAAACGTCAAGTGTTAAATCAAAATTACCGTGGGTAAAGTCGAAGTTACCATGGGTGAAAATTTTGACATCATATATATGTTATAATTATTTCTCTCTAATTAATTTAAATTAATTAAGAGATAAATCATAAAAATTTACATTATCACTAATTAAAATAAAATAATTAAGTGATAATATTAAATGATTATTTTATCTCTAATTAATTAAGTTAATAAGAGATAAATACAAAATAAAAGAGTTTAGTTCTTGGAGAAAACTCAATGGAAAAGTAAAATTCTATAAAAATTCTCTTTTATTCAAAAAACTAACACTATAAAAGGGGGCCACCTCCAAGCTATTCAACAAGTATTCATAAGTTTAGAAGTTTAGAAATTTTTTGCAGAAATTTTTGAAGAATGTAACAACCCTAATCCGTCTCCGTCGCCGGATTAAGGTTACAGAGCATTACTGTACAAAACATAACCTTAAACTTAAAAAAATATTCAACTTAAGTATTAATTTCCAATAACTCATTCCAATTATAGCAAGCATACACAATCGGGCCTTCAATCGAGCTTTCGGGGCCCTAAAAATAGTTTAGGAACAATTTGAGGTCAAAATGAAATAAAACAAAAAAAATTAGGAAAACTTGAAAATTTGCAAAACGGGGGTCACACGGCCGTGTGACTTAGCCCAGACCGTGTGGACATTCGAAGTAAGGACACACGACCATGTCCCAGCCCGTGTGTGTATTCGAAATAGGGCCTGTAACACCCCAAACTCAGCCTATTCGTTATGACCTGATCTAGCGTGCCACATCAGGTGTTGTTTGAAAACTTTGTGTTCGTTAGAAACTCATTTACGAATCAAAACCTTCTATCGTTCAGAAATCCCATCTCTCGTTGCTTATAGCCAAAACAAGTTTTGCTCAAAACCAATCCTTTTAAAAAATATTATTATAAATTTGCCAATTCGTTTTAAAACCTTGTTCTTTACGAAATTTCGGTTTAAACGGTTGCAGAACCGTGTTATTTTAAAAATAAGAGTTATGGTTTTAAAACTCACGTTAAGTAATCTAGCAGTTTGTAAATAATTACTAAACTAAAGTTAAAACAAATCCAATGGCCTTATTACAAAAATTAATAGCCCAACAATTCAAATAAAGTAAGCTAAAATAAAGTGACTAAATTAACCACAGAAACATATAGGACGTGTGGCCACCCCGACTCCCTCGCAGCTCCAAATCCTCTAAGGCTGGGGATTACTTGCACAGTTAAAGGAAAAGGGTGAGTTACGATAACTCAGTGTGTAATCCCCCGTCACAGTCACAGTATGGGCCCAAGCCCATGCAGTATCAGTTCGAGCCTAAGCCCCAAAATCATGGTAATGCAAACAAAAATGCAGCCCAACCCTATCCAACCATCACACCACCCGTACCAACCCTACACACCATGTGGGGACCAAGTCAACCCACTCAGCCCTACACACCAAAGCGCAGACGAGCTGCTAATATCAACGCATCAAAGCTATCAGTAACAGTATATGTGGCTAAGCCACTAAAATCAGTATATCGTGGCAGAGCCACTGAATCAGTATAACGTGGCATAGCCACCAGTACAGTACTTCCTCCAAAAGCACAACCCAGCCCAATGCTGCATGTAGTGACATATTAAAATGATGTATGAAATAAATTACCATCATAAACAATTAAACAAGTTACACATACAACACTAGATCTGTAACACCCCTTACCCGAGATCGTTCCCAGAGTCGAGCACGAGGTATTACTAGACTTAACTTACTAGATCAGGGCATAAAAATTGAAACTGTCCATCTGCGTCATGTTCACTAAATTAACTATAACTCGAGTTACGAAACCCAAAATTTAGATCTGTAAATTTTCCTTGAAACTAGACTCATATATCTTCTTACTATAATTTTTCCAGAATTTTTGGTGTGGTCAATTAGTACAGTGTATTAATTAAAGTCTCCCCTGTTACACAATTCGACAGTTCTAACCTCTCTTCAATAAAAATCAATTATCTCATAGTATACAACTCTTTTTCCTACATCGTTTTTTTAATATAAAAATAGACTCAATACGCTTTAATTCTATATCTCATGCACACCCTAATTCCATTTCTACTATCCTTGGTGATTTTTCAAAATCACGTCACTGCTGCTTTCCAAACTGTTCCCCTGCATATAATTACATGATTTTTTTATAATAACTATCAACTAGGCATTACATAACATCCAAAACATGCTCTTAATTAGCCATTTTAATAGCTAATCATTACCAAGCATTTACAAACCAATCTTAAGCCATATCATAAGGTCATACACACAAAATGGCTAAGTCCCTATACATGCCAACCAATATAATCCTTTGATAGTGTGTAACGACCTCCGACGTCCTTACGATCCCCGAGTTGGCTTGTAATACTATAAAAAGAGAGAAAGGAATGCGAGTAAGAATTAAGCTTAGTAAGTTTGCATGTAAATAAATAACAACATTCTTAATGCATTATCATATTCTTTTGTTACCAAAATTATTTAAGCCTTTAACTTAATATACTTAAGTCTTAAATTCTTACCTATACCTTTTAGCTTGAACTTGTCTTACCTTTCCTTTGGTATACTCTTTAAATTTTCCCGTTGAACCACTTGGAATACTAAGGATACGCGGGTACCTTTCCTTGTGAAACTTAACCATTGCCATGTCTTGACATGGTCTTACGTGGTATCCTTGCCTTATGAACTCACCAATGCCATGCCTTGGCATGGTCTTACATGGGACCTTTGCCTTATAGTAACTTATCAATGCCATGTCTTGACATGGTCTTACATGATTTCCTTAAACCTTAATGTCATGACATTTGTATCCTACACATTCCTAAGGTTCAACCGGAACTTTCTGAGATTGTTTCTCCGTCAATTCATCCTTGAGTCTTTAAATAATAAATTTACAGAATAAATATGTAAATACTAGAATTTAATAATATTAAATGTAAAATAATAGAATATTGCATTTATTTACCGAAAACTTACCTCGAAACAAAATACGATAAACTATATCGATTTAGTCCACTATCTTTTTCTTTCCTCGATCTAACTCCGAATTTCGTTCTTCTTGATCTATAATAGCAAATTTAGCTTATTTAATACTCACATTTATCAAAACAGTCCTTAACTCTAACTTTGGCAAAATTACAATTTTACCCCTAAACTTTTACATAGTTACACATTTTTCCCAAAGTTCGAAAATTATACTTTATCCCTTATTCTTATGTTTTATGACATGCTGATCATTTTCCCCTTCTATGACAACATCAAATTCTCACTCTAACATGTACTTATGAACATTAGGTATTTTTATCGATTAAGCCGTTTTACTCGTTTTCACTTAAAATCACTTAGCAAAAGTTGTTTAACATAATTTTAGACTTTATATTCTATCATAAAACATCAAAATAAGCACATTTCACCTATGGGTATTTTTCCAAATATGAACCCTAGCATGAATTATTGACAGAATAAGCTAAACCGAGCTACTAGGGCTTCAAAAATGTAAAGAACATTAAAAACGGGGCTTGGAATCACTTACTATGGAGCTTGGAAGCTTGAAACAAACCTTAGCTATGGCGAACCCTTGAAAATTCGGCCTAATGAAGAAGATGAGCATATTTTGCCATCTTTTTCCCTTTTTAATTTCTTTTTATTACCAAATGACTAAATTACCCTTCATTAAAAACTTTGGTTCTTTCTACCTATATATGTCCATTTTTGTCCATGAAAGCCTAATGGTATAATTACCATTTAAGGACCTTTACTTCAATTAAATTCTTTAACATCTAAAACTCATATTTATCAACTTTTACAAATAAGTCCTAATAGGCAAATTAGACATGCAATTCATAAAATTTTCTATTGATATTCTAACACATGTATCTAATCACTCAATAAATTATAATTAATCGTAATAAACTTTTCTATCTCAGATTCGTGGTTTCACAACCACTGTTCCATTTAGCCCTATTTCGGGATGTTACAAGATCTACCACTAGGGGTATAATGGCCATTTGGTCGATTGGTGTAAAATGGTTATTTACCCCTCAGGTGTATTCTAGTAATTTCACCAAACGAGGGCATTTCAGTAATTTCACCCTTTAAGGGTATTTTTGGTAACTTTACCTGTCTAGATAATTTTAGCTAGCTCTAAATCATGTGTCGGATAATTTTTCTCATGTGGTTTTAACTGTCTAGAGGCATAAGCAATTACCCTTCCTTCCTACATAAGTACACAGCCTAGTCCATTTAAGGATGCATCATTGTAAATCACAAACTCTTTATTCGGTTCTGGTTGTACTAAGACAGGAGCTTTAGTCAACAATGCCTTTAACTTGTCGAAACTCTGCTGACACTTCTCAATCCATTCAAACTTGAAATCTTTCTATAGCAATCTTGCCAATGGAGTAGCTATCATGGAAAATCCCTCTACAAATCGTCTATAATAACCGACAAGACCAAGAAAACTTCTGACTGCTGATACATTCTTGGGAGGCTTCCAATCAAAAATGGCTCAAATCTTGCTCGGATCAACTCTAATACATTCACCTGAGACAATATGTCCAAGAAAACAAACTTTCCATAATCAGAACTCACTTTTGCTAAATTTGGCATAAAGCTGATTATCTTTCAAAATCTATAAAACTGTTCTCAAATGCTCTGTATGCTCAGTCTCATCATGAGAATAAATCAAGATGTCATCAATGAACACAACTACAAACTTGTCCAAGTAAGGTCTAAAAATTCAGTTCATTAAATTCATGATAATAGCAGGAGCATTGGTTAAGCCAAATGGCATCACAAGAAACTCATAGTGACCATGCCTAGTTCGAAAAGTAGTTTTCGGAACATCTCACTCCTTAACTCGCAACCGATAGTATCTGGATCTCAAATCTATCTTAGAGAACACAGTGGCTCCTTTCAATTGATCAAACAAATCATCTATTCTAGGCAATGGATATTTGTTCTTGATGGTTACCTTGTTAAGCTGCCAATAGTCTATGCACAATCTCATGGAACCGTCCTTCTTTTTCACAAACAACACTGGTGCTTCCCATGGTGAATAACTAGGTCTTACAAGGCCTTTATCAGTTAATTCCTATAACTGAACTTTCAATTCTTTCAATTCTATTGAAGCCATTCTATAAGGAGTAATAGAAATAGGTGTGGTACCTGGAATCAATTCAATACCAAACTCAACTTCTCTGATAGGAGGCAAACCTGGTAGTTCTTCCGGAAACACATCAAGAAACTCATTTACCACAGGCACTGATTCAATTTTCAACTCTGGATCTTTAGCATTCAACACAAAAGAAAGATAAGCTTCACATCTTTTCCTTAAACATTTCTGAGCAGACATAACAGAAATCATGGAAATTGAACTATCTGATTCATCTGAATTAACCCGAAGGATCTCACGATTTTCACATTTCAACTCAATGAATTTCTTTCCACAATTCACTATCACATCATGTGTAGTTAACCAATCTATACCAAGAATCACATCAAACTCATCAAATGGAAATAGCATGAGATCAGCCGAAAAATAGTAACCTCTAATCATTAAAGGGCAATTTTTACATACTTTGTTTACTAACACATGCTAACCTAATGGATTCGATACTTTAATCACAAATTCTGTAAACTCTATGGGCATGTTCATACTAGGCATTAATTTCATGCAAACATAGGAATGGGTTGAACCCGGATCAATCAAAGCAATAACATTAACATCATGAAGAGAAAATGTACCCGTAATTACGTCGGGGGAATATGCCTCTTCACAAGTACGAATAGCATAAGTCCTTGCGGGTGCTCTAACATCTAATCTCATTGTCGTATCTCTAAATGTACCTCTACCTGCCCCTACTCCTAGATTTCTCTGAGGTCTGCCTCTAACGGGGGCGTTGCCTGATCTTACACTCGGTATTACTTCTCTTTTAACCATATCGGGACACTCCCGAATGAAATGATCCGGTGCACCACATCGGAAACAACCAGTCTCAGTTGCTCGACATTGACCTGGATGACGTCAATCGCATTGAGGACACTCGGGTCTATCAGGCTAAATACTACCAACACTCGCAATCGAAGTGGTTTGAGCTTTTGAATCCATAAATCTTCCACCTCTATTTCAGCTAGAATACCCGGTTGAAAAATTAGATCTCGTAGAGAACTCTCTAGGCCTCTTGGATGTAGACTAAAATGACTTGCTCATCTGTCTTTTCTTCGTGTCTTGCATCTCAATTTTAGCTTTACCCTTTCTTTTTAATAACTCTTCTGCCTTACAGGCTCGTTCAACTAAAACAACAAACTCTTTTATCTCTAATACACCAACTGACAGTCGGATATCATCATCGAGTCCATAATTGCTTAGTCGAAGAAATTCACGTTCATAGTCAGTCACAGTCATCTTACCTTATTTTAACTCAAGGAACTCTTTTCTTATCTGGTTAATAAACCTCTAACTTATGTATTTCTTACAGAACTCCTCTTGAAAGAAATCCCAGGTAACTCTGTAACACCCCAAACCTGGCCTGAATGTTACGACCGGATCTGGTATGCTACATGGTCAAGTAAAAACGAAATTATGTTTAATTTAGGAAAAATCGTAGATTTGAAAAATTTTCGGTTAAGGCGATGTTTTGAAAACAGTGATTTGTTAGTTTAGGAAAAGTTCAATTTGTGTTAATCGAGTATTCGTTATGTTTGGCGATACTTGAAGAAAACGTTTGTTTTGTGTTACTCGTATTTTGAAAACCCCATCTTCAATTTCGTGATTAAGTTCTCATACTATCAAATTTTAAATAAATAGTAAATAAATAAGAACCAAATATTAACTTAGAAAGGCCTTATTACATAACAAAAATCCCCAATTAAAAATGAAATATAGTAGGAAACAAGTTTACGAAAAGAAAAGACTTTATGGCCTCCACGAGTCCGCCTCGGCTCCCATATCCACGATCTACTGATTACCTGAAAGGTTAGGCAAAGGGGGTGAGTCACTGAGACTCAGTGTGTAAATCCCCTATTCACATAAACGGCTCGTGGCCCACAGCCGCATATTGGGCCTTAGCCCACTCAAGATGACATAAAAATAAATGCATGCAATATGTCCTAGACAAACCTAGTTTTTCCATCCTCTACACGCCATCCCGTACCACCCCATCACACCGTGGGGATTTCTATAATCAACCCTCCATCCCCTACACGCCATTTTGACAGTCATGCTGTCAGTCATAATGCCGATCACTAGGTGACCAAAATAATACACCATGGCTTAGCCACCGATCACTATGTGACGAATAATATAACGTGGCTTAGCCACCGATCATTATGTGACCAAATAATACAACGTGGCTTAGCCACCGATCACTATGTGACCAAATAATCAAGCACTTCCCCTTAAACACCATATCCATATCCCATGCATAACATACATGTCATAATGAATGCAACATGCTATCAACAAGGTAATAGATTACCACATACATCCATACATGCAAGAAAATGTTACAGTCACGTATTTGGAATTCCTAGCCTTACCCACACGGGTATTACGACTGTCTACACAGCCTTTTCCGACTTTTCAGCCCATACAATTAATATTATAGATAAAATAAAGTGTGTGAAGTTTACACCCCTGATAACACGCAATACAACGTTTTCTATGTCGACACTATCGCTAACAGGAACTACTGCTATTTGTCTACTATTTTGCTCAAAAGCCGGCCCACAACCCGATGGCCAATCTCGAACAGCAGACACCGCGCGCTTCTTGAACTTTGGGGTTGGGGCTATGGTCCAACCCCTTCCTTTGCTTGGCTAGCGTTTGAGTCCATGACAAAGATCTTGGTCAATAGACGGGATTAAAGTATTGAACAGAGAACAAATAAGAATATATGCTCAAAACGCAAAGATCCCTCACTTGGATCGACAAATCCCGAAGATTATAAAACTTGGATTCAGGCACCGATTGAATACCTAAGTTGACTAAAACCAAATGTCCCTTAACACCCTTCAACCACAGCTCAGATGCCAAAAGAACGCGAAAACAAAGCCCCTCCTTCAATCGGTCAAGAATCATAAGACAAGATTAATGCATTCGACATCCAAAAAGAGAGAAAAGAGAAGTGAAACGAAAAGGGAATACCCACTACAATCAAAGAGAATCTGATTGACAAAGTTGTGGAATAGAGTGACGGTAATCCACTGAACAAAGAACGAAAGATGAAAATGAGCACTCAAGGAAGATTCGGCCAAGAAGAAATATAGAAAGAATAAGAACAATGGATGCTTTGGTTTTGAAAAAGAAACATGTGAGAAGGTGAGGGATATGTTTCAACAAATAAAGGACAAGAAGAGAGGCTTAAGAGATTTGGCTAAAGCAAGATGAAGTCAAAGAGATGAATGGAAGTAATAGAGGATTCGGTCAAGAAGTAGAAAACAAGAATGAGGTTTCGGCTTTAGGTGATGCAAATGAGAAGAAAGAAATGAGAAGTAGAGAGGATGATAAGAGTTTTGGCTAAACAAAGAAAAGGTTCAAAAGTTGTCAAAAAAAGAAGAACACCAAATGCCGAAAGAGAAAAGGGCTCTCAAACTTGGCCACTAAACACCTCCAAAAATTCGGCACCTACCAACCAAAATCGAAAATGCACTTTTGAGAACTAAAATGCCTATGACCATAATTGAAATTTGGCACCCCTAAACAAGCTAGAATCAATTCCTAAACTCCCCCCAAGCATTCAAAATTCAGCCACTACCTCCACCACATGCTAATCCCTTACTTTTCTCCTTAATTCACTCCTGATCACTCATTCAAAATAGTTTGAATGATTCAAATTCATTTTTCTTCTCTTAGCCACACATTTGAATTATTTGACTCACTCAACTCTCCCCTCTTGAAGTATCCTAGCTGAACTCTACCTCTGCTCCCCTTGACGCCAATAAGAATTCCAAAATGAAGACTATGTGATTTGAACCTGCTCCCTCACTGTTCCCTTGTGGCGTCACTATCAGCACCCTATGTTGCATCACCAGGCCACTTTCTCACTGACTTTCTTATGTCTTCTAACACAAAAAATGTTCCTTAACTCCTGCCCCAACCAGCTTCCCTCCTAAAGTGCCCAAAAAGAGAATGTTGGCCAAGGCTTCAATTTAACCCCGGGCCTTCCCTGGACCCCCAACCACACCAAAACCACGCACATAGCACAACATACACACAATATACATTAATTGCAAAACCCTTAAAATTGAGGATGTTACAGTTCTACCCCCTTAAAGAAATTTCGGCCTCGAAATTACCTGGTCAAAAGAGATGAGGGTATTGTTGTCGCATCACATCCTCTAGCTCCTACGTGGCTTCCTCTGATTCGTGATTCTGCTACAACACTTTAACCAACGGGACCATCTTTCTCCGCAACACCTTAACGTCACGATCCAAAATTTGAACTGGTTCCTCTTCAAAGTATAGATCAGGCCTTACTTCGATATCTTCCACAGGCACTACATGAGATGGATCCGAACGATAACGCCTTAACATAGAAACATGAAATACATTAGGAATATGACTTAATTCTGAAGGTAGCTCGAGTTGATAGGCTACCGGTCCCACACGCTTCACCACACGATAAGGCCCGATGAACCTGGGGCTTAGCTTACCCTTCCGTCCAAATCTTAGAACCTTCTTCCACGGTGAAGCCTTTTAAGAAAACCCGGTCACCCACTACAAATTTTATGTCCTTACGCTTCAGATCCGCATAGGACTTCTGTTTATCATAAGCTTCCTTTAATCGAGCCCGAATTAACTTAACCTTCTCCTCCGTCTCTGTAACCAATTCTGAACCCAGAATCCGACGTTCCCCCAATTCTGTCCAACAGGTAGGAGTACGAAACTTCCGCCCTACAATGCTTCATAGGGCGCCATTTGAATACTAGACTGGTAGCTGTTGTTGTATGCGAACTCTACCAACGGTAAGAACTCTTCCCAACTACCCCTGAAATCAATGACACAACCCCTCAACATGTCTTCCAAGATCTGAATTACTCTCTCAAACTGACCATCAGACTGAGGATGGAATGCTGTACTGTAATCCAACTTTGTACCCAACGCTTGATGCAACGCCTTCCAGAATCTCAACATAAACCTAGGGTCCCTGTCTGATATGATAGACACTGGTAACCCATGCAACCTCACAACCTCTGCTATATATAGCTTAGCCAACTTCTGCAGAGAGTAGTCGACACGAACCGGTATGAAATGAGCAGACTTCGTCAAACGATCAACAATTACCCAAACTGAATCCTTCTTAGTAGGTGTGAGAGGTAGCCCACTAACAAAGTCCATTGTGATCCTCTCCCATTTCCACTGTGGAATCTTCACCGGCTGTAACAACCCCGAAGGTAACTGATGTTCCGCTTTTACCTGTTGACATGTCAAACATTTACTCACAAATTCGGTTACCTCGCTTCAGACCTGGCCACCAAAACTGTTCTCGCAATTCCCAATACATTTTACTTCCTCCAGGGTGCATAGCATTTGGGCTGCTATGCACTTCCTGTAAAATCTCTCGCCTCAACTCAGGATCCTTTGGCATGCAAGTCCTTCCTCGAAAACATACCACCCCGTCACTATTCACACTGAATTTCGTTGTCCCACCATCTGTTCCTAATTGAAACTTCGACTTTAATAACTCATCAGCCCACTGCTTCTCTTTAATCTGACTGAACCAAGAAGGTTTCACTTGAAGTTCAGCTAATAGACTCCCATCATCGTATAAACTGAGGTGAGCAAACATTGCTCTCAATTCAGAGATTACCCTACGACTTAATGCATCTGCCACCACATTAGCTTTACCCGGATGGTATTCGATCGAGCAATCAAAATCCTTTAACAATTCGATCCATCTCCTCTGCCTTAAATTCAACTCCTTCTGGGAGAGAAGGTATTTTAGGCTCTTGTGGTCTGTATAAATGAAAGACTTCTCCCCATACAGATAATGTCTCCAGACCTTCAAGGCAAATACTACTACTGCCAATTCCAAATCATGTGTGGGATAATTCACCTCATGTGGTCTTAACTGCCGATGCGCATATGCTACCACCTTTCCATCTTGCATTAACACACATCCTAATCCCGTGTGTGAAGCATCACAATAAACCACGAACTCCTTTCCAGCCTCTGGCTGAATCAACACCGGAGCCTCCATCAAAATCCTATTCAGCTTCTCAAAACTTTCTTGTTGCTTGTCAGCCCATAAAAAAGGTACCCTTTTTCTCAACAGCTTGGTTAAAGGTGCCGCAATTAATGAGAACCCTTCAATGAACCTTCGGTAATACCCAGCAAGACTAAGGAAACTTCGAATCTCTGCCACAAACTTAGGCGGTTTCCAATCTAACACAGCTGCAACTTTTCGGGGATCAACTCTAATCCCCTCTATCGACACAACATGGCCCAGAAAAGTAACTTCACTTAGCCAAAATTTGCACTTACTAAATTTGGCATACAACTGCTTCTCCCTCAAGATTTGTAAAACCACTCGAAGATGCGAATCATGCTCCTCCTTTGATCTTGAATAGACCAAGATATCATCTATAAATACCACAACAAATCGGTCCAGGTAGGGTTGGAATACTCATTTCATCATGTACATAAACGCTGCTGGTGCATTGGTTAATCCAAACGGCATACCAAAAATTCGTAATGACCATAACGAGTCCTGAAAGTCGTCTTATGGATATTCACTTCCTTGACCTTAAGCTGATGATATCCTGACCTCAAATCTATCTTTGAGAAGACTGAAGCCCCCTTCAATTGATCGAACAAGTCGTCAATCCGTGGCAACGGGTATTTGTTCTTGATCATCAACTTGTTCAATTGACGGTAGTCAATGCACATACGCATTGATCCATCCTTCTTCTTAACGAATAGCACCGACGCTCCCCAAGGCGATACACTCAGTAGAATAAAACCCCGATCCAACAGTTCTTGAATCTACGCTTTTAGTTCCACTAACTCCTTCGGCACCATTTTGTATGGGGCAATAGACACTGGCGCTGTTCCTGAAAGAAGATCAGTACAGAACTCCACTTCGCGATCCGGAGGTAATCTCGGAAGCTCTTCTGGAAAAACATCAGAAAAATCCTTCACCATTCTTACATCCCCTACAGTTAGCTCCTTAGCTTCCAGAGCCCGAACAAAAGTTAAGAATGCCTCACATCCTTTCCTCACCATTCTTTCTACCCTTAAAGCAGACACTACATTTGATAAATGTAAGAGTATGCCCAAAGATCAATCATGAGATGGTTGTAATAACATACTTTATTTACCATATTTATTAATATAAAGCGTTGTCATTATTATTTCAGTTTTTCTATCTGTGTATACAAATAAACTATTTTATAATAATGTCTTGAGAATAATATGATTATTTTTAAAAGATCCTTAGTCGAGTATTATTGTTGACTAGGACAACAGTAATGCATTAAGACTAACATGTAGTTGATTGATGATAAAGAGTTGTCATTGATGTGGATTGTTAAAATCAATGCATGAATATGTGTGTTAGAGAACAACATATTGGATTGACCCGTTATGAGTATGTTTATTGGATTATTATGTAATTGTCACAACATTACTCATAGTGATTAATATGTATATGATCCTCAGACTTGAGATAATTATTAATCTCAACATCGTGAGTTGTATATTTTGATACTGATCAAACGTATAATCGTGAATCGGTTGTTCTATAAAGGTGATGTTGGATATACCACAATCTATGTAGAGGATATGGTTGATCAATATAGGATAAGTCCCTCCTACATAATGAGAGTAATATCTTAGGTTACTTGATTGAGTGAGACTAGAAATGCATGGCCATGCTCAAATAAGTTGACATGAGATGTCATACTAATTTGTATATCATAGTCTACTCAAGATATCAAGAAACATGGGATGGACTATACAAGTGTGACTATTCCATGACTTGTGTCCATTCAGGAGATAAAGGACTTAAGGATTAATGCATGAAAGGTTAATCACAAAAAGTTATGTGGAATCATGACTTCTTGTAACTTAGGTAGCAATGATGCATTGCTAGATGCCACTCATTGTTTGTGACATTAGAATCGTTTCTATTATTATCGCTAATGTTGCAAGAACCTCACTGTGGTCACACCCTATGGTTTAAATGAACGGAATAAAATATAATTGGTATTGTTTTTTGGTTGTCACATGAATTAAATTAATTAAAGAATTAATTTAATTGGGCAATCAAATATTGAACATATTATATGTACAAGGATGTTGTACACATAATGACAACATAGTTCTATTAATATATGAATTTGATTCATATATAAATTTAAATAAATATAGTTTACCGAAATCCTTATTATAATTAATGTAATTATAATTTTCAGATATAATTAATGTAATTATAATTTTCGGTTAAAAATTTTATTGTATTTATTTAACATTCAAGAGATACCAATTATAAAAGGGTATTAAAAGGATACCAAATAATGGGCCCAATGAAAAAGATACCCATTATAAAAGGCCCAATTAAAAGGATACCCAATATAAAAGGTATTTAAAAGAGACAAAGCTTAAAAAAAAAAACCCTAATAGATTGCTTGTTAGGTCTAGCAGCCGTCAAGCAAATAAACCTCTAAAATAGTTTTGGAGATTTCTTCCGTTCATAGTCAAACCGGGTAGATCACGTAGAGGCCGACATCGGAAAAGGTTGTGGCTTGATTCGACAGTAGATCAAAACTCTTGTTGCCAAGGCGTCGCCGTCTACTCAGATTTAAGTTTTGGTAATTTCGAAACCTTTATTTCACCCCGATTCGTTCCTCACACATGGATTCCTGATTTGGATCGCCGAATCTAATTTTATTCTGCTGCGCCATGGGGTTCCGGCGTTCCAACAATAAATAGTTCCTCCTTTCTCCTATCACTAAAACTTCATCATCCTCAAGAGTTCTTAACACCATACGCTTGGCTGTACAATCCAAATTTGCTCGATACCTCACCAGCCAATCCATGCCTAAGATCAAATCGAACTCCCCGAACAGCAGTTCAATCAGATCAGCCGAAAAAACTACCCCTTGAACTTCTAGAGGTACATCCCTATAAAGTTTGTTCACCACTACAGATTGTCCTAACGGGCTAATTACAGTCATCTCCCTAAAAGCAATCTTAGAATCTATGCTTAAAGTTCTAGATACCACACTAGCAACATAAGAATGTGTCGACCCAATATCAATCAATGCAGAAAAAGGCAATCTAAAAATTAAGAACGTACCGGTTATGACATCCGGTGCATCACCCTCCTCTCAGCGTCTAGCTGCATAGACTAACCCCAACTATCTCGCATTAGTGCTTCCTGCACCTCTGCCTGGTGTTCCACGGCCCCTATTGAAACCATTACCCCTCTGGCTGCAGCACGACCTGTCTGCGGTTGCTGACCACCTATACTCGGCTAAGTATAACCCTGACCTACTGGCCATGCACCGCCCCGTTCCTGTGGACAGTCTCTAACCTGATGATCAGTAGACCCACACCTGAAACATCTTTTATTACTCGTCCAACACTCTCACAAATGAAATTTACCACATCGAGCACACCTCTGAGGCTGACTATCAACAACAGGTCTCACAACCTGATTCGGCCCATCCAATCTAGGTCTTTTCTGAAAACGCCCAGCTGACCCCGACGATCCAAAATTCCTTTTATTTCTACCTTTCTCTCTATCCTGATTCTGCTTTTCAGACCACTTCACTTCCTCGGTTATCTTAGCCTTTTCCACTAAAACAGCAAATTCCCTTTCTCGTTGTGGAGCTATCAGCACTCGTAAATCATCCCTCAGACCATCTTCAAACCGAACACAACACTCATGATCTGTGGCAACTATCCCCCGAGCATAACAACTAAGATGTAAGAATTCCGCCTTACATACTCTGCCACCAATTTATTTACCTGAACCAAATTCAGAAATGCCCTACGCTGCGCATCCACATAACTCGATCCGATGTACTTACTCTGGAATGCCGACTTGAAGAAATCCCAGGTAATGCGGTTAGCCACTGAACCATCCCTAACTGTCAGCCACCATTGATACGCCTCATCCTGCAAAAGAGACACAACTCCTTTCAACTTCTCCTCCACCGTAAAATTAAGATCATCCATGATACGCTCTACTGCTTCTAGCCAATACTCGGCTACATTCGGAGCTATACCAGATATGCCCCTAAACATTTTTGCTCCATTGGCTCAAAGTCATTCAGGCACAGATTTCCGAGCCCCAGATCCCATGCTCGCTCCAGCAACCCTCTCCAAGACCTGTAACATCACCTGAGACACCACATCGTCTCCGCCCGTTTGATCCTGAAAATTTGCTTTCGCAGCTGACGGTACTAGCATCTCATTTCCTGACCCATGTCCTGACTCCGAGGGTTCAGACCCAACACCTCGGCCTCTACCACGGCTACGTATAGTATGCCCACGTCCCTTAGTACTTATGGCTACTGATACGCCTTTATCTGATTAAAAGTTTTATGAATTAGTACTTTCTTTCACTATTTTATACCCAGCAATCTTATGAGGAGTAGTATTAATAGTAGTTCTCGCGAGTTCGTATCTATACCTAAAGGGTTCAGTTTCTAAAGTCTGAATTTCCTAATGCTAGTAACCACATTCATTCAATCAAATAAGCATTTCACGCATACATCACCCAAAAAGTTAGAACACTCACCTGCATGGATCGGGTGCCGGTAGACTCGGATGCCATATTTCAATCAAAACATTTTCTCCAACTAACATGCACATCAATTTTATAAAACACTATCGGACCCATTTCATAGCCCGAGTTTTGCAACCTAGGCTCTGACACCATAATTGTAACACCCCAAACCCGGCCTGAACGTTACAACCGGATCTGGTATGCTACAAAGTGAGGTAAAAATGAAATTATGTTTAATTTAGGAAAAACCGTAGATTTGAAAACTTTTCAGTTAAGGCGATGTTTTGAAAATAGTGATTTGTTAGTTTAGGAAAAGTTCAATTTGTGTTAATCGAATATTCGTTATGTTTGGCGATACTTGAAGAAAACGTTTGTTTTGTGTTACTCGTATTTTGAAAACCCCATCTTTAATTTCGTGATTAAGTTCTCATACTATCAAATTTTAAATAAATAGTAAATAAATAAGAACCAAATATTAACTTAGAAAGGCCTTATTACATAACAAAAATCCCCAATTAAAAATGAAATATAGCAGGAAACAAGTTTACGAAAAGAAAAGACTTTATGGCCTCCACGAGTCCGCCTCGGCTCCCATATCCACGATCTACTGATTTCCTGAAAGGTTAAGCAAAGGGGGTGAGTCATTGAGACTCAGTGTGTAAATCCCCTATATCACATAAACGGCTCGTGGCCCACAGCCGCATATTGGGCCTTAGCCCACTCAAGATGACATTAAAATAAATGCATGCAATATGTCCCAGACCAACCTAGTTTTTCCATCCTCTACACGCCATCCCGTACCAGCCCATCACAACATGGGGATTTCTACAATCAACCCTCCATCCGCTACATGCCATTTTGACAGTCATGCTGTTAGTCATAATGCCGACCACTAGGTGACCAAAATAATACAACGTGGCTTTGCCACCGATCACTATGTGACCAATAATATAACGTGGCTTAGCCACCGATCACTATGTGACCAAATAATACAACGTGGCTTAGCCACCGATCACTTGTGACCAAATAATCAAGCACTTCCCCTTAAACACCATATCCATATCCCATGCATAACATACATGTCATAATGAATGCAACATGCTATCAACAAGGTAATAGAATACCATATACATCCATACATGCAAGAAAATGTTAAAGTCACGTACCTGGAATTCCTAGCCTTACCCACACGGGTATTACGACTATCAACACAGCCTTTTTCGGCTTTTTAGCCCATACAATTAATATTACAGATAAAATAAAGTGTGTGAAGTTTTACATACCTGATAACATGGAATACAACGCTTTCTATGTCGACACTATCGCTAAGAGGAACTACTGTTATTTGTCTACTATTCTGCTCAGAAGCCGGCCCACAACCCGGTGGCCAATCTCAAACAGCAGACACCGCACGCTTCTTGAACTTTGGGGTTGGGGCTATGGGTCCAACCCCTTCCTTTGCTTGGCTAGCGTTTGAGTCCACAAAAAAGATCTTGGTCAATAGACCGGATTAAAGTATTGAACAGGGAATAAATAAGAATATATGCTCAAAACGAAAAGATCCCTTACCTAGATCGACAAATCCCGAAGATTAAAAAACTTGGATTAAGGCACCGATTGAATACCTAAGTCGACTAAAACAAAATGTCCCTTAACACCCTTCAACCACAGCTCAGATGCCGAAAGAACGCAAAGACAAAGCTCTTCTTCAATCTGTCAAGAATCATAAGACAAGATTAATGCATTCAGCATCCAAAAGGTGAGAAAAGAGAATTGAAACAAAAAGGGAATACCTACCACGATCAAAGAGAATCCGATTGACAAAGTTGTGAAACAGAGTGACGGCAATCCACTGAACAAAGAACGAAAGATGAAAATGAGCACTCAAGAAAGATTCGGCCAAGAAGAAATATAGAAATAATAAGAACAATAGATGCTTTGATTTTGAAAATGAAACCTGTGAGAAGGTGGGGGATATGTTTCGACAAATGAAGGACAAGAAGAGAGGCTTAAGAGACTTGGCTAAAGTAAGATGAAATCAAAGAGATGAATGGAAGTAATAGAGGATTCGGTCAAGAAGTAGAAAAGAAGAATGAGGTTTCGGCTTTAGGTGATGCAAAAGAGAAGAAAGAAATGAGAAGTAGAGAGGATGATAGGAGTTTCGGCTAAACAAAGAAAAGGTTCAAAAGTTGACTAAAAAAAAGAAGAACACCAAATGCCGAAAGAGAAAAGGGCTCTCAAACTTGGCCACTAAACACCTCCAAAAATTCGGCACTTACGAACCAAAACCAAAAATGCACTTTTGAGAACTAAAATGCCTATTACAATAATTGAAATTCGGTACCTCTAAACAAGCTAGAACCGATTCCTACACTTCCCCCAAGCATTCAAAATTTGGCCACTACCTCCACCACATGCTAATCCCTTACTTTTCTCCTTAATTCACTCCTGATCACTCATTCAAAATAGTTTGAATGATTCAAATTCCTTTTTCTTCTTTTAGCCACACATTTGAATTATTTGATTCACTCAACTCTCCCCTCTTGAAGTATCCTAGTCAAACTCTACCTCTGCTCCCCTTGACGCCAAAAAGAATTCCAAAATGAGGACTATGTGACTTGAACCTGCTCCCTCACTGTTCCCTTATGGCGTCACCTATCAGCACCCTATGTGGCGTCACCCTGCCACTTTCCTACTGACTTTCTTATGGCTTCTAACACAAACAATGTTTTTTAACTCTTGCCCCAACCAGCTTCCCTCCTAAAGTGCCCAAAAAGAGAATGTTGGCCAAGGCTTAAGCTTAATCCCGAGTCTTCCTTGGACCCCCAACCACACCAAAACCATGTACATAGCACAACACATACACACAACATTCATTAATTGCAAAACCCCCAAAATTCAGGATGTTACAAACTCTTTCTTTCGGTACTACTAACACAATTGTCTTCCACCATTGGTAGGCCGAATCTTTAAGAAGTGACACCACACACTTAATACATTCTTCCAGTGTGCAGGATAACTCATCAAAGACTCTGATAGTGTTCTCGAGCCAAAAGTCAGCTTTCTCTGCATCATCATCTTTGGTAGCCCGAAACTATTCGGCCCCTTGTTTCTTGATCTTGTCAACGGGTGGTTTCTCTCTTCTGACTATATCTGCAACTGGGGAAGCTATATGAGTGGTTTGAGGATCGTAAGGGGGTGGAGGTCTAACGGTCGGGTTCGTACGAATGAACTCAGCAAACCATTCATTCATAGCTTAGAAGAAGGCTTCTCGAGCCCCTCCTTCCTGACTAACTATAACGGGTCTTTCACTACTATCTGGTGTCACCGTCCCTTCTGCGGGAGCAGGCGCATTACTCTCGACATCATCTGCACCAGCTCATTCGGGATCCATAACTATAAAAGAAAAACATTTTAAAATCGTCAGGAGTCGTCACACTATCAAAATATAAGTATGGCATGTATAGTTAGACTCTTACTCATACTGAGTATTCCGAAAATCGACTAAACTCTCGCTCTGATACCAATAAATGTAACACCCCTTACCCGAGACCGTTCTCGGAGTCGAGCACGAGGCATTACTAAACTTACTAGATCAGGGCATAAAAATTGACACTGTCCATCTGCATCATGTTCACTAAATTAACTATAACTCGAGTTACGAAACTCGAAATTTAGATCCGTAAATTTTACTTGAAACTAGACTCATATATCTTCTTACTATAATTTTTCCAGAATTTTTGATGTGGCCAATTAGTACAGTTTATTAGTTAAAGTCTCCTCTATTACACAGTTCGATAGTTCTGACCTCTCTTTACTAAAAATCAATTATCTCACAGTATACAACTCTTTTTTCTACACCGTTTTTTTATTATATAAAACTAGACTCAATAAGGTTTATATCTATATCTCATGAACACCCTAATTCCATTTCTACTATCCTTGGTGATTTTTCAAAATCACATCACTGCTGTTGTACAAACTGTTCCCCTGTATATAATTACATGATTTCTTTATAATAACTATCAGCTAGGCATTACATAACAACCAAAACATGCTCTTAATTAACCATTTTAATAGCTAATCATTACCAAGCATTTACAAGCCAATCTTAAGCCATATCATAAGGTCATACACACAAAATGGCTAAGTCCCTATACATGCTATAACTTAAAACATTCGAGTCACAAAATACCAATATAATCCTTTGATAGTGTGTAACGACCTCCGACGTCCTTACGATCCCCGAGTTGGCTTGTAATACTATAAAAAGAGAGAAAGGAATGCGAGTAAGAATTAAGCTTAGTAAGTTTGCATGTAAATAAATAACAACATTCTTAATGCATTATCATATTCTTTTGTTACCAAAATTATTTAAGCCTTTAACTTAATATACTTAAGTCTTAAATTCTTACCTGTACCTTTTAGCTTGAACTTGTCTTACCTTTCCTTTGGTATACTCTTTAAATTTTCTCGTTGAACCACTTGGAATACTAAGGATACGCGGGTACCTTTCCTTGTGAAACTTAACCATTGCCATGTCTTGACATGGTCTTACGTGGTATCCTTGCCTTATGAACTCACCAATGCCATGCCTTGGCATGGTCTTACATGGGACCTTTGCCTTATAGTAACTTATCAATGCCATGTCTTGACATGGTCTTACATGATTTCCTTAAACCTTAATGTCATGACATTTGTATCCTACACATTCCTAAGGTTCAACCGGAACTTTCTGAGATTGTTTCTCCGTCAATTCATCCTTGAGTCTTTAAATAATAAATTTACAGAATAAATATGTAAATACTAGAATTTAATAATATTAAATGTAAAATAATAGAATATTGCATTTATTTACCGAAAACTTACCTCGAAACAAAATACGATAAACTATATCGATTTAGTCCACTATCTTTTTCTTTCCTCGATCTAACTCCGAATTTCGTTCTTCTTGATCTATAATAGCAAATTTAGCTTATTTAATACTCACATTTATCAAAACAGTCCTTAACTCTAACTTTGGCAAAATTACAATTTTACCCCTAAACTTTTACATAGTTACACATTTTTCCCAAAGTTCAAAAATTATACTTTATCCCTTATTCTTATGTTTTATGACATGCTGATCATTTTCCCCTTCTATGACAACATCAAATTCTCACTCTAACATGTACTTATGAACATTAGGTATTTTTACCGATTAAGCCGTTTTACTCGTTTTCACTTAAAATCACTTAGCAAAAGTTGTTTAACATAATTTCAGACTTTATATTCTATCATAAAACATCAAAATAAGCACATTTCACCTATGGGTATTTTTCCAAATATGAACCCTAGCATGAATTATTGACAGAATAAGCTAAACCGAGCTACTAGGGCTTCAAAAATGTAAAGAACATTAAAAACGGGGCTTGGAATCACTTACTATGGAGCTTGGAAGCTTGAAGCAAATCCTAGCTATGGTGAACCCTTGAAAATTCGGCCTAATGAACAAGGTGAGCATATTTTGCCATCTTTTTCCCTTTTTAATTTCTTTTTATTACCAAATGACTAAATTACCCTTCATTAAAAACTTTGGTTCTTTCTACCTATATATGTCCATTTTTGTCCATGAAAGCCTAATGGTATAATTACCATTTAAGGACCTTTACTTCAATTAAATTCTTTAACATCTAAAACTCATATTTATCAACTTTTACAAATAAGTCCTAATAGGCAAATTAGACATGCAATTCATAAAATTTTCTATTGATATTCTAACACATGTATCTAATCACTCAATAAATTATAATAATTAATCGTAATAAACTTTTCTATCTCAGATTCGTGGTTTCACAACCACTGTTCCATTTAGCCCTATTTCGGGATGTTACAAGATCTACCACTAGGGGTATAATGGTCATTTGGTCGGTTGGTGTAAAATGGTAATTTACCCCTCAGGTGTATTCTAGTAATTTCACCAAACGAGGGCATTTCAGTAATTTCACCCTTTAAGGGTATTTTTGGTAACTTTACCTGTCGAGGGAATTTCAGAAATTTACCCACTAAGGGTATTTCAATAACTTTACCCGCCAAAATTGTCTATCACCACTTCCCCACATTCGGCCAACACTATCACACTACCACACTCCCCCATCCCTTGATTTTCTCCACCTTTTCCTCCTAATTTTGCTCCCCTTCATCCATTTGAACCAATTGACCAAGTCTCCAACTCCCTTAGTAGAATTTGATCCAAACTCAGCTACCTCCTCTCCCAAGGCATAAAATAAATACCGTTAATTGCTTGCCAAGGGGATCGAACTCCACTCCCCCTTGTTTCCTAGTGACACCACCCCCAACTTGCCGCCAGCTCAATTGTGTCAGTAGAACACATGCAAATTCCCTTAAGTCCTGCTTTCAATAACCCTCTTCACTAAAGGACCAAAAACAAATTTTTTCGCAAAGCCCAGACTCGAACCCAGGCCTCCTTAGGACCCCCAAATACACTCAAACAATTAGTTGAGCAAGCACAACAAACAATTATGCAAAAATTTACAACCCCTAATTTTTGGGATGTTACAGGGCCACATAGCCATGTCGCAGGCCATGTGCTAAACCATGTGACCAACTGTTTTGAGACACACAGCCGTATCGTAAATTGTGTGAAACCTGCAATTAAAATATAAATGACATATGGCCGTGTGTGGCACACGGTCATGTGAAAACGCGTGTCCCAGGCTGTGTGCACCAAATTGAGCCCCTAAAACAAGCCATTTCTAAACCTATAATTGCGTACTAAAACACACTTTTCACATGCACATTCATATGACCAAAATACACATTAAACACATACAAAACATACCAAGTCAACCATATTATATGTTCTAACCAATATGCCATTCAAAAGCACCACATTTCAAACACCTAACCTAAATCGATTTATCATCATGAGTTCACTCATTTAACATACTTCAAATATACCTAATATCCACATCCAAAAACATATCAATCAACCATTTCCTTCCAAATTTCAAAAGGCCATGCACAACCATTAACATAAGCATCAAGGCACACCAAGGCTTGACACAATCCAATATATACCAAATAGACATACAACCCTATACATGCCATTTATAACCATTTCAATATATTCAAAACCTACCAAAGTGGATAAATGGATAGTGTGATCGTGCTCCAATGAAGATTCCAACCATTCAAGTTTTCTGATGATCTACAAAACAAGAAAAGCAACTATATAAGCAACTAGTGCTTAGTAAGCTTGTATAAAGGAACTTAAACTTACCAATTGCATTAAATTATTCAACCATGAGTAATCCCATTTAGTCATAGGCCAAATTTCCTTTTCCTATACACCATACCTCACAAGGTTAGTAGGTGAAGCAATGCATATATAAATCCAAACCAATCAAGGCATATAACATATCAAGCATTTCAATTTCACCATTCATCTATCATATGGCTACCACAAAAATTCATTTTCTTTTAACTATACTTATCATATATTCCATATCCTTACTTTAAATCATAGATCATTTCATATAGTCACATACTCTGTAAAGCTCTAATTACCCATTCATATCTTGAAAAGAATTTCACTATATAAGTCATTCGTCCACATAATTCAAATGTTACCTTTTCAATCCAAATACATCATAACAACCTCCAGTTCAAAGGAAATTTTCATATCGTAAATCACATTTACTCAAAGTAACAATCTATACATGTAACTAAGAAACTCATTATAATATCTTTCACTTACCAATACTATAAATATACCATAATATAAAAGAACATAACAGATTGTAATTCAATTATTTCATAGCTCGATGAACTAGTAATTCAATTATTTCATAGCTCGATGAATTAGTAAGAGGATTAAATTGTAAAATGAGTTATAAGAAAACAGTTTTGGGACAGCAGCAGTAAGGTAAATTTGAAAAATCACCAAAAAGAGTAAAAACGGAATTAGAAGTTGAGTGAGATATGAAATTAAAGCTTATTGAGTCTATTTTCATATGAAAGAAATAGAGAAAGAAAAAAAATTCTATAATTTGAGATATTTAGATTTTGGTAAGACTGGTTCAGAGTGATTTCGAGATCCCCTGTTCTGACTTGGAAAAATCATCTAAAATTGTATAAAAATAATTTGAGAACATAATTTATATGGTTAGATTCCTTAATGAGTCTAGTTTTATAAGAAATAAACTATAACATCATTTTAATTCTGTATAAAAAGATAATTAATTTTTAGTGAAGAAGGGTCGGAACTTCCAGACAGCAGAACAGGGGTGACTTTAAAGAATAAACTATATTAATTGGCTAAATAAAAAATTCTGAAAATTTTATGGCAAGAAGATATGTGAGTCTAGTTTCATATAAAATTTACGGATCTTAATTTGGAATTCTGTAACTCAAGATATAGATGATTTAGTGACAATGACTCAGGTAGACAGCCCAGAAAGAACTTATAAGTAAATAATAGAATTGTGTACAAAGAATGTGGAATGAAGAACAAGGGTAGGAATTGAATAAAATTCAATTATTTATTGTAATTTAATGCTATAATTAATAATGTAAATTGTTATTATTATTGTAGCAAACAAGGAAATCGAGACGTTTAATACGAAGGGGAAGGAAAAAGTGATCGAGGAGTAGCTCGAGAAAATATCGGTTTGTATTATCATAATTCAAGTTATTTGTAATTGCATATTTAATTTCAATCTATGTGTATGAAAAATGAAATTTAGGTAAGTATTGATGTTTGATTTGAATATGACTTGGACTTAATTGATGAATATGTGTTAGTATTGAATTTAAAAATATTGATATGAAAGGTACATTGAATTAATTTGTGAAATTAAATTGGAAGTGATTTGAGATTGAGATTGCATTGATAATACGTATGAATTGAATTCGAATGATTATGATCAGTTGAAAGTGAAAGTGATATGAATATGTAATTTAAATACCCTATTAACTAGTCGGGCTGAGTCGGATATAATTGGCATGCCATAGGATTGGAAGTGTTCAGGGATTCTTCGACCTTGAGTCGATGAGACACTGGGTGTCATATTATTTATTTCGGATAGATTCAATAAGGTACTGGGTACCACTTTACTTTGGCTAGGCCGATGAGACACTGGGTGTCACTATATTACTTCGAACTATCCGATTAGGCATTGGGTGCCAGTATGGTGTGTCTGGTTGGATCCGAGTATCCGCCAAAGTCCGAGTCATGTTAATAGGGGTAATTATGTGAAATAAGAAAATTATATGAATTTGATTGTTTGAACCTCTGAATGAAAGAGATATTGTGATACGAAAATATATGTGATTGAGAGATGAACCAGAGGTTCATGGACAATTGGAATTCTATGGATGAGATATTAATTCAAATATTAAAATTGTTACATTGGAAATATAACAACTTAGTATAATTATATGTATAATGTGTTATTTATCTAAGTATGTTTACGATATTTGATCATTGTTATAAATTGAATTATGATAATACCACTGAGTAATTCCAATACTCAACAGACGGTTTGTTTTCCGTCGCGCGCAGTTAGTAGAGTTTTCGATCGGTCCCAAAGATCCAAATCCAATCCGACTCGAACAAGAGGATTTTGGTGATGAAATTCTTCCTTTTGTTAAGTGGCATGTACTAGATAGTTACACGAATTATGAACATATATATATACTTAAGTTAAATGCTTTGGTTGTATTTAAATGATTATAATATTTTGGATAAGGAAAATGATATAAAGTTATAAAATGATAAATTAGTATTGGTTGTTTTGGTCTGCATTTGCAGGGGGATTTAGGTGAAAATAAGAAGAAATATCATATAAATTTTTATAAATAAAAGAAAAATTTACGAAGAATTTTCTAGAATGATTGAACAAGTTTCTTTCTACTTTTAATATATGCTTAGGCATTGAAAGTCCAATATAGGTATTTAATTATTAAATTATACTATGAATGCTAATTTATTTGTGAATAATTAGTAAATTGTTTGATATGTCCAGTAATACCTTGTAACCCTGTTCCGGCGATGGTTTAGGGTTAGGGGTGTTACATTTTTATTGGTATCAGAGCTTATCAGGTTTAGTCGATTCTCGGGCCAATTTGAGCTCGGAAGTGAGTTTAGTAGTACATGCCACTTTTGAATTAAAAATTGAGTCGGGAATTTTGGATCTCGACCTATTTATTTATTTTTGTTTTATAGATTAAAGATGTCGATAAACACATTGATGATATAAATGAAGAAATGTTCACTGGAGATGAAGAATCATATGATTTAAATGAAACCGAGTCACTACACCTAGTGTAAACCAGATCAAAATCAGCCTCCCAATGTAGAAAGAGAGAACATTAGGAGAGAGATGAAAAGGTAAAAATGATTATGATGTAGTAAGGGTTTTAAGCGATGCTCTTTCAATGAATAGCGGAGTCTATACCGCTACCACGCGTGCGCACTGTTCTAGACGGGCCCCTATTAAGGAACTAAGAAAATACGGTGCCCGCTGAAATTTTGGTCCGAAAGGAATTGATCCGTCTCAGAGCTGAAAATTGGATGGAAGCAACGAAAAGAATTTTACAAAGCAGATTAGAATGTACGTCACGAGAAAGCTTGTTATGTGTTTGTATCTTTATTACGTAAGGTGAGGCATATCTCTAGTGGGAATCCGTAATCGGACATTTACCGACCGATCAGTAACGTGGGATCTGTTCCAAAAGAATTTCAAAAGAAGTATATTGGGGATATGTATATGGAAGACAAGAAACAAGAATTTTGACGCTTAAACAAGGTGAAATGACAGTAGTGGATTATGAACGGGAATTCTCAAGACTTGGTAGATATGCATCAGAGTTTGTACCAAATGAAGCCGATAGTTGTAAAAGATTCCTACGGGGATTAAGGGATGAAATAAAACTGCATTTGGTGTCCCAGCGAATCGCTGAATTTGTTGATTTGATCGAACGGGCCAAGATGGTAGAGCAAGTCTTGGGACTAGACAAAAAGGCTAAAGCTTTAAAATCAGTTGGGAAACGTACAGGAACTATGAGTTTGAATCCTTCATTTAAAAGATCTCGAGATTCTAGAGGTGGATGGAGATCTAATTTCTGAACAGACAGAGGAGACAAAAATTGGGAAAAACAAACTACAGTGTCTACCGGTAGTGTAAGAGGTCCATCTCAGGAAATAAAAATTCCAGATTGTCAGCACTGTGTAAAGAAACATAGAGGAGAATGTTGGAAATTAGCTAGAGGCTGTTTTCGATATGGTTCTAAAGGTCATTTCATCAAAGACTGTCCGGAGACTAATAGTGCTACACTTGTTATATCACAGAGATCGGTATCTACAGCTAGAGGCAGAGGATCGACCAGAGGTAGACCAGTGTCTAGAGGAGCAGGTACGAGAAGAGGGAGTGATATAGTGACCCAGCAGTCTGAAGCTAGAGTACCGGCCAGAGCTTATGTAGTTAGAGCCCGGGAAGATGGCGATGCACATGATGTTGTAACAGGTATATTCTTACTATATTTTGACTGTTTATGCTTTGATTGACCACGGATCTTCACATTCATATATAAATTTGAAGTTGGTTGAATTGGGAAAATTTGAATCTGAAATGTCTAGTGTAACAATAGAAGTGTCAAGTCCATTAGGAGGCAAACAAAGTAATAGTAAATCAAGTATGCCCGAGGTGTCCGTTGAAAATCAGGAATGAAACTTTTCCAGTTGATTTGTTGATTATGCCATTTGGAGATTTTGATATAATATTGGGTATGGATTGGTTGTCTGAACATGGTGTGATATTGAACTATTATAAGAAGAAATTCAGCATTCAGACTAATGATGGTAACAATATTGAGATCAAGGGGATTCGGAACAGTGGGCCAACACGTGTTATCTCAGCAATGAAGGCTAATAAGTTCTTACACCAGGGTTGTACAGCATACTTAGCTTATGTTATTAATTCATATTCAGTTAGTAGCCAATGCAGTAAAATTAAAACAGTTTGTGAGTTTCTAGACGTATTTCCTGAAGAGTTACCAAGCTTGCCACCAGACAGAGAAATTGAATTTGCTATTGAAGTGTATCCGGGTACGAGTCCAATTTCTATGCCTCCATACCGTATGTCGCCCATTGAACTGAAAGAGTTAAAGATACAGTTACAAGATTTATTAGACCGTGGATTTATTAGACCGAGTATTTCACCATGGGAAGCTCCAGTGCTATTTGTTAAAAAGAAAGATGGCTCGATGCGACTTTGTATTGATTATAGACAGTTAAACAAGGTAACAATCAAGAATAAGTATCCACTTCCCCGTATTGATGATTTATTTGATCAGTTGAAAGGAGCTACGGTATTTTCAAAGATTGATCTCCGATCAGGCTACTATCAGTTACGGGTAAAAGAATGTGATATATCAAAAACGACCTTTTCATGAGATATGGTCACTATGAATTTTTAGTAATGCCATTCGGGTTGACTAACGCCCCAGCTGCTTTTATGGATTTGATGAACCGTATTTTTCAGCCATATTTGGATCAGTTTGTGGTAGTTTTCATTGATGATATACTGGTCTATTCTAAATCAGAGTCAGAACATGATCAACATCTTAGAATTGTACTACAGATATTACGAGAGAAGCAGTTGTATGGAAAGCTTAGTAAATGTGAGTTTTGGTTATCAGAGGTTGTATTTTTGGGGCATATGGTATCAGCAGATGGAATTAGAGTTGATCCGAGAAAAATTGAAGCAATTGTTCAATGGAAAGTACCAAAGAATGTGTCTAAGGTGCGTAGTTTTCTTGGTTTAGTCAGGTATTACAGAAGATTTGTGAATGGATTTTCGAAGATAGCTTTGCCAATGACTAAGTTACTATAGAAGAATGTTCCTTTTATATGGGATGATCAGTGTCAAAAGAGCTTTGATATGTTGAAGCAAATGTTAACCGAGGCACCAGTTTTGACATTACCAGAATCGGGTAAGGATTTTGTATTATACAGTGATATTTTTTTGAATGGTCTGGGTTGTGTTTTGATGCAGGATGGGAAGGTAATAGCCTATGCATCTAGACAGTTGAAACCACACGAGCGTAATTATCCGACTCATGATTTGGAGTTGGCCGCTATAATTTTTGCATTAAAGATTTGGAGGCATTATCTTTTTGGTGAAAAATGTTATATATATACCGATCATAAAAGTCTCAAATATCTTCTATCACAAAAGGAGTTGAACTTGAGACAGAGACGGTGGATCGAGCTTTTGAAAGATAATGATTGTGTCATATATTATCATCCGGGATAGGCAAACGTAGTAGTCGATGCACTAAGTAGAAAACTGCAATAGAGTTAAGAGCAATGTTTGCACGGCTCAGTATCAGTGATGATGGGAGTCTTTTAGCTGAGTTGAGAATTAAGCCGGTAATGTTTGATTAGATCAAATCAGCACAATTGAAAGATGATAAGTTGTTGAAGAAGAGAGAGATGGTGTTGAGTGGCCCAGTAGAAAATTTCAGTATTGATGATCAAGGTTGTTTGAGATTCCGTAATCGAATTTGTATTCCAGTTACTTCAGAACTTAAAGAGTTGATTCTTCGAGAAGCTCATGATAGTTCATTTGCTTTGCACCCTGGAAGTACGAAGATGTATCGGGATTTACGAGAGCTATCTTGGTGGCTGGAATGAAAAGAGATATAGTTGAGTATGTTGGTAAATGTTTGACATGTCTGGGTAAAACGGAACATCGGTACCAACAGGTTTACTTCAGCCTATTAATATTCCAGAATGGAAATGGGATCGAATCATAATGGATTTTGTTACGGGATTACCATTGTCAACAAACAAAAAGAATGCTATCACGGGTGATAGTTGATCGGCTTACTAAGTCTCCGCTTCACTTTATAGCGATCGGAATCGATTGGTCTCTATAGAAGTTGGTGAGATCTATATTAGGAAATAGTGAGATCGCATGGTATTCCTGTATCTATTATTTCGCACCTGTGATCCGCGGTTTACATCAAGATTTTGGAGACGATTACACGGTTCTCTAGGTACGGACTTAATTTCAAAGATCGCATTTCATCCGCAAACTAACGGGCAATCTGAACGAGTAATTCAAATATTAGAAGATATGCTTCGAGCTTGCATTGTTGATTTTGAATCAGGTTGGGAACGTTATCTACCTTTAGCTGAATTTGTGTATAATAATAGTTTTCAATCAAGTATTCAGATGGCTCCGTATGAAGCATTGTATGGGCGGAGATGTAGATCACCTGTGTGTTGGACCGAATTAAATGAAAGAAAAATAATCGGGCCTAAGTTGATCCAAGAAACCGAAGGAATAGCAAAAAAGATACAAGAGAAATTAAAAGTAGCTTTTGATAGACAGAAGTCTTATGCTGATTTGAAACGACGAGATATTGAATAATCGGTTGGTGACAAGGTATTTCTTAAAGTCTCTCCTTGGAAGAAAGTATTGAGATTTGGCCGGAAAGGGAAGTTAAGTCCTCGTTATATCGGGCCATATGAAATAGTAGAGCGAGTTGGACCAGTAGCTTATCGTCTGGCTTTACCTCTAGAATTACAGAAGATTCATGATATTTTTCATGTTTCGATGCTTCGAAGATATAGATCAGATCCTTCTCATGTTATCTCTACTTAAACTATTGAGATTCGACCAGATTTGTCTTATGAAGAAGAACCAGTTGAGATTCTAGCACAAGAAATAAAGGAATTAAGAAATAAAAAGGTTCCTCTAATGAAAGTGTTATGGAGAAGCCATAGCGTGGAAGAAGCAACATGGGAACCTGAAGAAACTATGAGAGCACAGTACCCCCATCTATTTTCAGGTAAATTTCGAGGACGAAATTTATTAAAGGGGGGAGAAATGTAACGACCCAAAATCCGTGGGCACCGGAAAAGTGTGTTATCGGGCCTCCGTCTTAGTAAATCGAGTTAGTAAATAATTATTAGGAGTAATTATGAGTCTAATAGTGTGTTTAATTAGATTTTTATTTAGTGAATTTAGCTTAATTGAGAGAAATTAGGGAAAAGGACTAAAGTGAATAAAGGGTAAAAGTTGAATTATAGATTAAAAGAAAATAAAAAGGACTAAAATGGCAAATAGACCATTTAGTATATTTGAGGCGGCATAAGCATAAAAATCTGAGATTTTTATGTGTTAAAATATATTATTATTATTATTAGATAATTATGTTAATATAATATTATATTATATAATAAAGTAATAGAATAAAAGAAAAGAAAAGAAGAAAAGAAACAGAGAGCATACGTAAGCAGAAAGAAAGAAGAAAAAGAAAGGAAAAGGAAAAACTAAAGATTCAAGGTTTTAAGCTTTAAAAGATAAGTTGATTTAGTCCTTTTCTTTTAATTTTGATACTTTATAAGATTTAGAACAAAGTTTTGATGAATTTAAGTTGAAGTTTTTGAAGTTTTAGAGTTTTTGAATATAGCATATGAGGAACAAAATGATGAATTAGTGGTTTAATTGAAAGAATTTGAAGTTAGAATTAGTAAGAGGATTAAATTGTAAAATGAGTTATAAGAAAACAGTTTTGGGACAGCAGCAGTAAGGTAACTTTGAAAAATCACCAAAAATAGTAAAAAATCACCAAAAATCACCAAAAATGAGTTATATAGATATATCCAGTAATACCTTGTAACCCTGTTCCGGCGACGGTTTAGGGTTAGGGGGTGTTACAATTCACCATTGCCGAATCCTCTATTCTTTCTTCTTCTTTTCTTTCCAATCCATCAAAAGCCGAAACCCCAAAGTTAACCCCCTAGCCGATTATTCAAGGAAGCCGAAATTGTTGATCCACATCTAGGCCATAACCGAATATTTTTGGAGTTCAGAAGGTGTTGCCGATTTCCATATAAAGGGTAAGGATCTATAGGCATAATTGTATTCCTTTCTTTTAAGCCGAAAATTAGTCTAATCCCTCCTAATCTTGTTGATTGAAATATGGAAGGTGAAATCTGGGATTTCAGATCTAGGGTATTTCGGCATCTCCATTAACCAGGAAGAGAGTTTCGGGAGTTAAAAATTCAAGGTAAGACATATGTATATTCGGCCAAAGGCCATGTTTTATGTTTTAATGTTAGATTAAATCTAACATATGGTTATAGGAATTTCGACATCCCTAGGGAAGCAAGGATCAATTTCGGGAAGTTCATCACAAGGTAAGTGGTTATGTAATCAGCCAAGGTCCTATCTTAAGTATTTAGATCTATTTGTTTTTAACTGAAAACTAACCGATTCAAGGGATCTAGTGATTAGCCGATCTCAAAGGAGAAAAATACAAGTTTCCGGGATTTGATTAATTATCAAATCGGCAGCAAGGTAAGAAAGTGGATACGATAATCCTTCGGGATTTGATTAATTTAGCCGAATACGCTTTTCCCTAAAATACTAAATGTGGCCAAATGTAGGGATCAAGGATCTAAAGCAGTAGACTGGAATTCTTCGGGAAATCAGTGAATTTGATAAGTTAATCAGGTGTGTACCTCACACTATCTCTTAATATATTCATGGCAATATTTAATCTATATGTGATTATAAGAATGTGCAAGAATATGGCTAAGGTACCATGTAATGGTACAAAGTACTCAGGTACGTTTCCTACTCCTACTACGATTATGAAATATGTTATATTTAACATGTGATAAGAATGTGATATGCATGGCATGTATAATATGGGGCATATGGGTTATTGAAAAGGGGAAGTGAATGTGGTGACCTAAGACCACGAGATCTGAATGTGGTGACCTAAGACCACGATATCTGAATGTGGTGACCTAAGACCACGATATCTGAGTGTGGTGACCTAAGACCACGAATACTCATAAGGGCGATGAGCACGTCGACTGCAGCGACTGCCTTCGATGGTGTGTAGCGGATGGAGGGTTGACTTAGTAGTCCCCACGGTGTGCAGGTTAGTACGGGGATGTGTAGTGGATGGCATATAGGTTTGGGTTCGGGTTGCATCATTTTAATTTGATGATATATGAATTTGTATGTTATGTAATGCCTGGAATTGTTAAGATTTAGTGCTATAGTACACATTGAGTCTGTTGACTCACCCCGTTGTGGGAACATATTTCAGGTGATGAACAGTGATGGACCGAGACGGCAGGACTTATGGTGGCCATGCTCAGTGACAAGATTTATTTTATTTGGACATTTTATTCCATTTAAGTACTTTAAATTTATTTTGGGTTTTTATTTGATGTAATAAGGCCATAGTTGAACCATTTTACATTTATTTTTATTTATTATGTTTATGAATCTTTGTCTATTAAAGTTTAAGTAAATTTCTTCTAAACTAAACCCTAAATGTTTTGTCACCATAAATAAAAGGGATTTCAATATAAAATCAACCTATTTTCAACTCAAGCCCAACCCAGTTCAAACTTCCTCCCAAAATCACTTCAAGTTTTCTCAAAGTGCAAATGAATTTGAACCGGTTTTTCCTAAGAAACATACCAAATCTGGTCAAGGCTCATGGGCGGGGTTTGGGGTGTTTCAATTTGGTATCAGAGCCCATTTCAAACTCTCAGCCTGAGGTTTAAGGCCCAAAACTTTTTCAAATCGAGCCCAAATAAGTTTTAAGGAAGTATTTTTGAAAACAAGCAGGTTTTCTGGCATGGCACCTAAGTCTCCGACCTGCAGTCCACCAGGTAAGTATCCCTATCTATTATGTGATTTATATTATGATTTGTAGAAGGGTAGAAATAGAATGGAACATAGATTAGCATGATAAGTACTTGAACCCTAGGATTAGTTTTCCCCAACACTTACATAAGACTTAAGTGCCTAACCAAACAACCCTATGGCTAAGTCGCCGAGTTAGGGTGTGGTAACCCCTGTGCGCATGTCTAGGATTGGATCCAGATGAACCTGGTACTTAAGCAGTCCTAGTGACTCACCTCCTTTTCGCTGGAATCCTACCTGGTGCATAGCTTCGGTTCACCCTAACCAAGAGGACTCGGTCATAGGCTAAACACAATAACTAAAACCCGAAAGGGAACTAGCCGTGTTTTTATAAAAACCCTAGTTTTAAAACTCTTAAAATTACCTTTTTAATTTGTGAGAACTATTTTTACAAAATTTTTCCGAAAAATTTTTGATTTAAAAAAATTACCTAAATACCCCTGATTGTGAAATTACAAAAATGACCTTAGTTTATAAAATGTCCAAACTACCCATAGTTTAATAAAATTTCATTACTTTATAAAATGTTCAACAAACCCTAATTTGTAAATTATCAAAAATACCTTGATTTTGGAAAATTACAAAATTGCCCCTAACTTACAAAATTACCAAAATGACCCTAACTTCCAAAATTTTTGCAACATCACCATTTCGGAAAACAAATTCTTAAAACTAACCCTAAAGTTTTGTAAAATCTGCAATACCCCTGATTTATTGAGCTTTACAAATTTACCCTGGTTCAATACCAAAATACCCCTGAGTTTCAAAATTACCGAAATGCCCTCGAATTTCAAAATTTTCCAAAATACCCCGGAAATTTAAAAATTCCAAAACACTTTTTGACAAAATCACCAATGAACTTTTTCTTTTCAAAAATCACAAAAATACCCCTGTAGGACAAATTACGAAAATACCCCTAGGTAGTGGAAAAACAACAACAATGAAAACTACAACATTTCTCTAAATGAACGAAAGTTCATAATTGATTGATGGATGTATGGATGAAAAGACTGTGTGCATGTATGAATACGAAAGAACCACTCCTAAAATTTTTTTCATAAAACTTCTTCGCGGGTAATCAAGTGAAACAAGGACTAATTCATAAAACTTCTTAATCAGATCACGACGTTAGAAATGAGCTCTAGAGGACGTGGTCGTCGTGGACGAGGTAGAGGAAGGATGACCGTGTCAGAACCCGTTAGGTGGGGTCAAGGGTCTAACAACGAGGTACCACCGCCACCACCACCCCCAGCTGTTGTGTTGAGCAGCAAGCTCAGACGGGGGATGATGCTGTGTCGCAGTCGTCTTTGTGAGTTCTTGGTGATGATGTGGTGGTGCAGAGGAAATTCAGGAGCTCGAAAGTCGGTACCTGAGAGACTTCGTGCCAACGGAGCTGAGGTGTTCTGTGGAGTGTCAGGAGTGGCACCCAGTACCGCTGAGTATTGGTTGGAATCAACTGAGCAGATTATGGATGAACTAGATCTAACCCCTGAGGAGAAGCTGAAAAGAATGGTGGCATTCCTAAGCGATGAAGCGTACCAATGGTGGCTCACAGTTCGTGATGGTGCCACAGCTGAGGATCTGACGTGGGACTATGTTAAGACGGCTTATCAGAAGAAGTATGTCGGTACCCGGTATACTAATGAGCAAAGGAAGGCATTTATGGGGCTGGTTCAAGGGAACAAATCCGTGGTAGAGTATGAAGCTGAGTTTCTGAGGCTGAGCCGTTATGCTCGAGGAGTGGTGGCTACGGAGCATGAACGGTGTGTCCGATTCGAGGGCGGTTTGAAGAATGATTTAAGGTTGTTGATAGCCCCACATCAAGAATAAGAATTTTCCACATTAGTGGAAAAGGCTAAGGTAGCCGAGGGAATCAAGGACTCGGTAAAGCAGAGCTCTGATAGAAAGTTATGGGTCGTCAGGATCGTCTGGGAGTGTGCAGAAAAGACCCAGAGTTGGTGGGCCGCGAGGTCAGCAAGTTGGTACAGGAGGGCAGTATCGTCCTTGTGATCAGTGTGGGAAGAGACACTTGGGAGAGTGTTGGAAGAGGACAGGAGGATGTTTCAGGTGTGGGTCCAAGGACCATATAATTAAGGATTGTCCAATGAAACCTGAGGGGAGTCGGCCAGCAGCTCAGAATGTTAATCAGGCCAGTAGAGGTGGACAGCAGCCTCAACGAAGTCGTGGTCCGAATAATAGAGGTAATGGTGCTGGCAGAAGATGTGGAACACCAGGCAGAGGTGCTGCTAACACTGAGGCAAGGCAACCGGGTTTGGTTTATGCAGTTTACCGGAGGGAGGATGGAGACGCACCGGACGTCATAACCGGTACGTTCCTTGTTCATGGCAAGCCCTATTTTGCTCTTATTGATGTGGGCTCGACCCATTCATATGTTGCATGTAGTGTAGTGGAAACACTAGGCCTAGACTCTGAACTTTCTGATAGGGAGATGACTGTAGTGAGCCCATTAGGCCAAACTGTAGTGGTGGATAAGATCTTTCGGAGTGTACCCCTAGAGATTCAGGGAGTGAACTTTCGGGCTAACTTAATGGAGTTACCTTTCGAAGAATTTGACCTCATACTTGGTATGGATTGGTTAGTAGAGCATCGGGCCGTGTTGGATTGTACGGCTAAACGTATGGAACTAAGGACCCCGGAGGGTGAGGTGGTTATTATGATAGGAGAAAGAAGAAACTACCTGTCTAATGTAGTTTCAGCGCTAAAGGCTGAAAGGATGGTTCGGAAAGGGTGCAAGGCATTTTTAGCCTTCGTAAGTGCGTTAGATGGAATGGAAGAAGGTGTCAGTAGAGTCAGAACGGTAAGGGACTTCGTGGATGTGTTCCCAGTGGAATTACCAGAAATACCCCCAAATAGGGAGGTAGAATTTGGAATAGACTTGTTACCAGGAACAGCTCCTGTGTCAATCGCTCCATACCGAATGGCGCCAAAGGAGTTAGTTGAGCTCAAGGCTCAAATTCAAGAGTTACTTGACCGTGGGTTTATTCGACCCAGTGTGTCTCCGTGGGGAGCACCGATCCTGTTTGTGAAGAAGAAGGACGGAACTATGCGTATGTGCATAGATTATCATCAGTTGAATAAGCTGACCATCAAGAACAAGTATCCTTTGCCAAGGATAGACGACCTATTCGATCAGCTAAAGGGGGCAGCTGTGTTTTCGAAGATAGATCTACGGTCGGGTTATCATCAGTTGAAGGTAAAGGAGGCAGATATCCATAAGACCGCCTTTAGAACAAGATACGGCCATTATGAGTTTGTGGTAATGCCGTTTGGGTTGACGAATGCACCAGTCGCGTTCATGGATATGATGAACCAAGTTTTCCAACCTTACTTGGATAGGTTTGTCGTCGTGTTTATCGATGATATTCTTGTGTATTCGAAGTCGGAGCAGGAGCATGATGAGCACCTACGGATAGTGTTACAAGTATTAAGGGAGAAGAAGCTCTATGCCAAATTCAGCAAGTGTCAATTTTGGCTTAAGGAGGTGGCATTCTTAGGACCTGTGGCATCCGCAGAGGGAATAAGGGTGGATCCTAAGAAGATCGAAGCAGTGTTGGATTGGAAACCACCTAGGTCCGTGGCTGAAATCTGAAGTTTCTTAGGTTTGGCAGGCTATTACAGAAGGTTCGTAGAAGGGTTCTCGTCAATAGCCGCGCCTTTGACAAAGTTGCTAAGGAAGGAAGTACCCTTCAAATGGACTGATAAGCAACAGTAGAGCTTTGAAAAGCTTAAGAAGGTGTTGACGGAAGCCCCAGTGTTAATTCAACCGGAGGCAGGGAAGGATTTTGTGGTGTACTGTGACACTTCGTATACGGGATTAGGATGTGTCCTAATGCAAGATGGAAAAGTAGTCGCTTATGCGTCGCGACAGCTAAGGCCTCATGAGGTTAACTACCCAACCCATGACTTGTAATTGGCAGCAGTGGTTTTCGCCCTTAAGGTGTGGAGGCACTATCTCTATGGAGAAAGGTCAGTGATCTACACAGACCACAAGAGCCTTAAGTATCTGTTAACTCAGAAGGAGTTGAACTTAAGGCAGCGAAGGTGGGTGGAATTATTGAAGGATTATGATTGCTCGATAGAGTACCACCCGGGCAAGGCGAATGTGGTAGCTGATGCCCTAAGTCGGAAGGTTGTGGCGGATCTAAGGGCTATGTTCGCACACTTGAGTTTATATGATGATGGAAGCTTGTTGGCAGAGTTACAAGTCAAGCTCACATGGCTGAATGAAGTAAAAGGGGGACGATTGGCGATAAGGACGTAAGTGCTAAGTTACGCAAGTATGAAACGAGAGAGTTAGAGGATTATGGCGTTAATGATGAAGGAGTATTGTGCTACAAAGGAAAGGTCCGTATGCCGAGGGACGAGGGGTTATGACAGAGAATTCTTCAGAAACTGCATAGTAGCCCTTACGCTATGCATCCCGGAGGCATTAAGCTGTACAGAGATCTAAGGGAACAATTTTGGTGGCCTGATCTTAAACGGGAAGTTACTGAATTCGTGGGAAAATGTCTGACATGTCAGCAAGTTAAGGCTGAACACCAGGTTCCATCAGGATTGCTTCAGCCAATCGATATTCCGCAGTAGAAGTGGGAGAGAATTACCATAGACTTCGTTAGTGGGCTTCCCCTTACGCCTACTAAGAAGGACTCGGTATGGGTAATAGTGGACTGTTTGACCAAGTCTGTGCATTTCATCCCGGTAAAAGTTGATTATTCTCTTCAGAAGCTGGCCAAGTTATATGTGGCAGAAATTGTGAGGTTACATGGAGTACCGGTATCGATCATCTCTGATAGAGACCCAAGGTTTACGTCTTGGTTTTGGAGGGCACTTCATCAAGCTTTAGGCACTACGTTAGACTTCACTACGGCTTTTCATCCACAATCAGACGGGCAGTTTGAACGAGTTATACAAGTGTTGGAGGATATGTTGAGAGGCTGTGTGATGGATTTCCGAGGAAGTTGGGAAGACTATTTGCCTTTAGCAGAGTTCGCCTACAACAACAGCTATCAGGCTAGCATCCGGATGGCACCATATGAAGCATTGTATGGTCGGAAGTGTCGAACTTCTACGTGTTGGACTGAGTTAGGAGAACGTCGATTTTTGGGTCCAGAGTTAGTGGCAGAAACTGAATTGAAAGTTGAGATAATCAGGGCACGATTAAAGGAAGCCTCTGATAGGCAGAAGTCGTATGCAGACCTTAAACGGAAGGAAATAGAGTTTGAAGTGGGAGACCAAGTGTTTCTGAAAGTCTCACCTTGGAAGAAGGTGATGAGGTTTAGTCGCAAAGGGAAGTTAAACCCAAGGTTTATAGGGCCCTATCGAGTGTTGAAGCGAATTGGACCAGTGGCATACCAGTTAGAGTTGCCACCAGAGTTGCAGCAGATGCACGACGTATTCCATGTATCCATGCTATGTCGTTACCGATCAGATCCATCTCATGTAGTACCAGTTGAAGAAGTGGAGCTAAGGCCAGACTTATCCTACGAGGAAGAGCCTATTCAGATATTGGAACGTGATGTGAAAGTGCTACGGAGGAAGTCAGTTCCTCTAGTCAAAGTGTTATGCCGCAATCATGGATCAGAAGAAGCTTCGTGGGAGCCAGAAGAGGCAATGTGATAGCAATACCCTCAATTATTTTAGCTAGGAAATTTCGAGGAGGAAATTATTTTAAGGGGGTAGAACTGTAACATCCTGAAAAGGGCCTATGCATTTTTGGTTTAATTGTACGAAATGACATGTCTTATGTGTTATGAATATATTTTGAACATTTTTGGAAACCTAGAAATGTATGGAAATGTTAGGTTTAAAAGAGGAAAGTGAACATTTTTAGAAACCTGGAAATGAATGGAAATGTTAGGTTTAAAACAGGAAAGTGAACATTTTTGGAAACCTGGAAATGTAATGAAATGTTAGGTTAAAAGAGGGAAACGAACGTTTTTGGAAACTTGGAAATGTAAGGAAATGACTTAGGAAATGTTGAGTTTTAAAGTCTAAAAGAGGAAACTAAGGCAAGGTGGCCTTAAGAGAAAATAATGTGAAATATGACACACAAACGGGCTTGGAAAAGTGGCTTGGAGATGCCACTTAGGGCCCCTGAAAATGGCGCCACATACAGGAGTATTAGGCCAAGGTTCGAGCTGCAGGGGAGGCAAAAAAAAAGTTTTATTTTGCAGCAGGGATTAGTAGCAAGGGACGGCACAAGGCTATAAATTAGGAGCTTTTATTCTTTTATAATTAGTGGACAAATAAGGGATAAATAAGGGATTTATTTATCATTATTTTCAAGAGATAATTGTGGGATTAAATTCTTTTAATTTGAATAAAGGGGATAATTCAAGGGATAAAGCTATCAAAATAAGGGAGAGTGGTGTCCAAGTAAGGGACTCTAACTAGTAATTTCGGCCTAGAGGAAAAGAGGCCATTCATTCATTCACTCTTCCTTTGCCGAATTTCTTAAGCAAATTCTCCTCTCTCTGCCGAATTTCCTAGAGCTTTGTTCTTCTTCTTTTATTTTTGCCAAATCCGAAATCTACTTCTTCATTATTCACCATTGTCGAATCCTCTATTCTTTCTTCTTCTTTTCTTTACAATCCATCAAAAGCCGAAACCCCAAAGTTAACCCCTAGCCGATTATTCAAGGAAGCCGAAATTGTTGATCCACATCTAGGCCATAACCGAATATTTTTGGAGTTCAGAAGGTGTTGTTGATTTCCATATAAAGGGTAAGGATCTATAGGCATAATTGTATTCCTTTCTTTTAAGCCGAAAGTTAGTCTAATCCCTCCTAATCTTGTTGATCGAAATATGGAAGGTGAAATCCGGGATTTCAGATCTAGGGTATTTCGGCATCTCCATTAACCAGGAAGAGAGTTTTGGGAGTTAAAAGTTCAAGGTAAGACATATATATATTCGGCCAAAGGCCATGTTTTATGTTTTAATGTTAGATTAAATCTAACATATGGTTATAGGAATTTCGACATCCCTAGGGAAGCAAGGATCAATTTCGGGAAGTTCATCACAAGGTAAGTGGTTATGTAATCAGCCAAGGTCCTATCTTAAGTATTTAGATCTATTTGTTTTTAACCAAAAACTAACCGATTCAAGGGATATAGTGATTAGCCGATTTCAAAGGAGAAAAATACAAGTTTCCGGGATTTGATTAATTATCAAACCGGTAGCAAGGTAAGAAAGTGGATACGATAATCCTTCGGGATTTGATTAATTTAGCCGAATAGGCTTTTCCCTAAAATACTAAATGTGGCCAAATGTAGGGACCAAGGATCTAAAGCAGTAGACCGGAATTCTTTGGGAAATCAGTGAATTTGATAAGTTAATCAGGTGTGTACCTCACACTATCTCTTAATATATTCATGGCAATATTTAATCTATATGTGATTATAAAAATGTGCAAGAATATGGCTAAGATACCATGTAATGGTACAAAGTACTCAGGTACGTTTCCTACTCCTACTAGGATTATGAAATATGTTATATTTAACATGTGATAAGAATGTGATATGCATGGCATGTATAACATGGGGCATATGGGTTAGTGAAAAGGGGAAGTGAATGTGGTGACCTAAGACCACAAGATCTGAATGTGGTGACCTAAGACCACAAGATCTGAATGTAGTACACATTGAGTCTGTTGACTCACCCCGTTGTGGGAACATGTTTCAGGTGATGAACAGTGATGGACCGGGACGGCAGGACTTATGGTGGCCATGCTCAGCGACAAGTTTTATTTTATTTGGACATTTTATTCCATTTAAGTACTTTAAATTTATTTTGGGTTTTTATTTGATGTAATAAGGCCATAGTTGAACCATTTTACATTTATTTTTATTTATTATGTTTATGAATCTTTATCTATTAAAGTTTAAGTAAATTTCTTCTAAACTAAACCCTAAATGTTTTGTCACCATAAATAAAAGGGATTTCAATATAAAATGAACCTGTTTTCAACTCAAGCCGAACCCAGTTCGAACTTCCTCCCAAAATCACTTTAAGTTTTCTAAAAGTGCAAATGAATTTGAACCGGTTTTTCCTAAGGAACATACCAAATCTAGTCAAGGCTCGTGGGCCGGGTTTGGGGTGTTTCAACCTCGGATTCAGGGATCGTCAGCGACTCAATCACACTATCAACTATCTATTTTGGTACTTTTGGAAGTTGTATATTTGGTATATGGCATGTATAGGCTAGTGATTATGGAATGTTTTGAGATGTATAGTTCTTGCCATGTGATATGGCTTGATAGTTAAATGACTTTTGGTATGTGTTTTGGATATGTGAAAATGATGGTTATAAGGTGAAAATGTGACGTTGTGTAAATGATCATTTTGGTATGTTTTGGAGAGATGTAAGTGGTATGTTTCATGCTTGAATTGGTTGATGGGAATGATAGTTAAAATGTATGTTTTGGATGCATTTGAGATATGAATTTGAAATGGCTTGATGCTTGTAGGTGTAACCCAAAATTTGGGTGGCAATTTGGCCTTGCAAATGACCTATATTTGCCCAAATGGTTGAGCACACGGGCATGTAGCTTGACCGTGTCTCTTAAGTTTGTAATCTGAAACAAGTCAGATTTGCACACGGGCCAGACACACGGGCGTGTGACAGGCCGTGTGAATTAAGTCAGTGTTGCCCGTGGGTGAAGCACACGGGCGTGTCTTCGGCCATGTGGACAAGTCAGTATGTATGCCCTATTTTGCCACGGCTTGGACACACGGGTGTGTCTGATGTCGTGTGAGGCACACGGCCTGCCCACACGGGTGTGTGACCTCTGAAACTTTGTGTAACAGCCCAAACCTAGCCTAGACGTTATGGCCAAATCTGGTGATATCACATTGAACTGTTTTTTGAAAACATAGTTTCATTGGAAAAGCTGTTCTATATTAAATCTTGTTTATGATCTTAACAGAAATTTTAGGGTATCCTGTTCATTTAAACTCAAGTTGTTTTTAGCAGAATGTTGATCATATTAGTTTGTTACTATACTTGAAAATAATGTTTGATGCGGAAGCTTTTATAGTATGTTACGAAAACGTGGTGTTTTCAAAAAGCATTTATCTTTTTGAGAAACAGCTTCCTACTACTCTCAGATATGAATTAAAGTAAGTAAAATCCCAAATTAAAATTTAAAAATTTTAAAGGGGCCTTATTACAAAAACAAATACCCAAATTAAATTTATTGTAAATAAAAAGTCAAATATAGAAACAGGTGCACTTATGTGGCCAGCTCCGAACCCCTCACAGCACCGATCCACCTAAGACTGGGGATTACCTGTACAGATAAATAGAGGGGTGAGTTTATGAAAACTCAGTGTGTAACCCCATATAAGCAAAATGGCCAATCATGCCATAGGCAAGTATAGTCTAGCCTAAGCCCAAATCAATAACAGTTCAGTTCAGTTGGGCCTTAGTCCATTATAGTATCAGTATCAGTGTGGGCTTTAGCCCATTTCAGTGACAGTAACAGTTCAGGCATGCAATCAGAAATCCTACCCAACCAGCCTCTACACTCCACTCCATCCAGCCCTACACTCCATGTGGGGATAAAATCAACCCACCCATCCTTACACTCTAAAAATTAGCACTGGTTGCGGCACTAAACAGTTTGCAGTAAAGCTGCCAGTACAGTACACTTTCTCCAATCATAATAATCCCATTCCCATGTAACATATCACACATATATGCAACATATATACTGTGGCATGCTCATATAAAATCATACATAACATAAGGCATACAGTCATTTAGTATCATAGGGGCATAACAGTCATTTTATATCATCGAGGCATAACTGTCAGTTCATCAGTTTGAGGTTTAGGTACACTTATCGAGCCTTCAGTAGGTCCACAGTCGTCTTAGGCGACCCGTGCAACCTTAACAGTCAAACAGTGAAAATGGGCCCAAGGACTATAATGTGGGCGCCCACACGTTCGCGTGGCCTACATAGCCTAGAATTGGTCTCGGTCATGTAAATTACACAGCTTGGCCCAATATTCTCCACATGTTCATGTGGTTTACCCATGTGAGGCCCACAAGCCTGTTGGGCCCACACGGCCCATTTCAGCCCAACATGGCCCAAAACGGCCTAAGACCATGAAATCGCTCATGGTGACCTCAATAGTCAAACGCCCACGTTTTATGCATTCAGATTACTACACGAGCGAGCGCACGCTCGCGTAGCATCAATTGTCATACTTTCTGGCTTTTGCCTATTTACGATTTGGGCAGTGTTTACACACCTGTTTGCTAAAACGTGGGAATAACCCATGAGCACTGAACTTGCCTTGATTGAACAAATGTGGCTTAGATAAGTGATTTTGGAAGGTTAGAGGGCTTCTATGAAGTCCCGGGATCAAACTTTGGCTTTAGGGAAATTTTGGTTTTAGGTGAAAAACCCTGGGAGTTAGTAGGTAGGCTTTAAGAATAAAATATGGAGGAAAATGACACAAGTGGAGTGTGTGGTGTAGTGGCAAAGTGACGCCACATAAGAGACAAGGGAGTGACGCCACAAGGAAGGAAGGAGGTCCAAGGTTCAAGTCTTGGCTCTTACATTTTGGTTTTCTTTTTACATGGACCTTAGTATTTGGCTATAGATTTATATTTAGTTGCGCATAGTTTAAGACATAAGAAGAGCTTGTGGCCAAGTGGTTAGCAACGTGGATTATGTTGCAAGGGAGCCTGGGTTCAAATCTCATAAGAAGCAAGGGAGTATTTATTTTGCGAATTGGACGGGAAGAGTTTGAGTTGGATTTAAACTCTGCTGATGGAAGGATCCCACATTGAAAAGATACAAAGAAGGAAGGTGAGAAGCTAGCTATATATATAGCATTCTAGGAGAGGATGAATACACCTTGGAGGGCGTTTGGGCACAAGAGTGGTCGGAGCGCGGATTAGCACCAGATTCCTATCAGGTGTGTAACTCTCTCTACTCTAGTTGTAGAGCGGCAAATGCTGAAGTGCCGGTCACGGCAATAGTAGCCACATGAGCGTGCGAGCGAACGTGTAGGGCTTCGACACGATAGTTGAGGCCATCAGTAGTATTCTTATGGGTTGAGGCTGCTTGGGCCAAGATGGGCCGAAGTGGGCCTAATGGGCCCATGGGCCCAATTGAATAAAATTGTATGATAGTGTAGTATATAGTGAACTAGACTAGGTGAATCTCATATACGTGGCTAGATTTGTGTTAGGTGGGCCACCCGAGCTTGTGGGCCCGAATGGGCCAAAATTGGGTTTTAGGCCAAATAGTCCGGTACGACCGGAAATGGTAGCTGAGTCACTCGAGGCGACATTAGGCCTCCGGAAAGGCCATTGCATTACTGAAATACCCTCGATAGGTAAATTACGAAAATACCCTTGCTAGGTAAAATTACAGTTATACCCTTAGAGGTTGATTAGATTGATTATGTTGTATTATGTCTATCTAATTATGATGGTAATTCATGTTATACTTATATTTGATATATGTTTTGGATACATGTCATATTGCATACACGAATTATTATGTCATGACATGTTGTATGGGTTGGGGTATGATGAGAAGAGGGAGGAAACATGATTTCTTTTAGACTGTCACCAGTGGTTAGGTACCACAAGTGGGTTGGCTCCACATATGATATTTTGTGACTAAGTCTCAGTGGTTTGGAACCACCAATGGTTTGGTACCACATATATTATTTCTGTGAGTCGTCCCAGTGGTTTGGTACCACAGTGGGTTGGCCCCACATATTATATTTTGTGACATTTGTCACCAGTGGTTTGGTACCACATATATTATTTCTGTGACTCATCCTAGTGGTTTGGTACCACAGTGGGTTGGCCCCACATATATTCATTAAGGGATTGTCACCAGTGGTTAGGTACCACAAGTGGGTTGGCCCCACATATGATTATTTGTGACTTTTGTCACCAGTGGTTTGGAACCACCAGTGGTTAGGTACCACCAGTGGCTAGGTGCCATAGATATTGGGTAGATTTCGGAGATATGGAGGATGGATACTAGGTTGATTGGGTTGCATTACATACATGCTTAATATATGATTGGTTTGAGAGTTCAAAGCTCAACTAGATGAGGATTTACACACCGAGTCTCGGCGACTCACCCTCTCTATTAAATTTTATAGGTAATCCTTATACCGTGAATATGGAGCTGAGGTGGACTCAAGGTGGCCATGCATTACGATTGCTTTCGTAAACTTCGTTTTAATTTGAACTTATTTTAATTTGGGATTTTATTTTGTAATAATGGCCACTATTACTTTAAATTTGGTATTTTATTTGGTTTAGCTTTTAATTTGATTACTGCCTATTATTATTAAATGTTCAATATGGAAATTTACTAAACCCTTAATAATCGTTTTCCAAAATGTTAAATAAAGTATTACCAGCGAATAAATATTTAAACTCGAAATTTTTAACAAACGCGCAGATTTCAAACAACCCTTTCATGTGACATGCCAGATCCGGTCATAACTTCTAGACTGGGTTTGGGGTGTTACATTCGGCCTTCAAGCAAAAAAAAAAAAAAAGAAAACACAAACAAAGGCAAAACCCGAAATGAGGAGCATACCCCACTGGTCGAATTCTTGAGTGCTCAATGTCCAATTTCGGCATAACACTCCCTCTCTCCTTACTTCCCTTGATTTTCTCCAAAAATCCCTCCTCAAATCTCTCCACCTGATCACACCTCCCCTCAACAACCCAATTTGAATTCTACCCAACCACTTCAGTGTTTCAGTCACACCACAACTCCTCCCACGACACAGCAGCAAAATAAATACTCCACTGCCCTCACCAAGATTTGAACATCAGTCTTCTGGCATAGGTAACACACCACTTACCCCCTGGACCAGCAGAATCTTTATGTCTTGCTCTTCCCCCAATAATTTAAAAGCCTACTAACTATAGGCAAGGGTTTATTCCTTAAAAACAAAACTTTTTTGTACAAGCCCAGGCTTGAACCCAAGACTCTTCAGACACTCCCAAACACACCCAAATCACTTAACCACAAAAGCAGACCAGTATTTATGTTACAAACATACAAAAATAAATACTTAGATTTTTGGGGCGTTACACTTTGAAAAATGTTAAGTTTTCAAAATTTTTTGTATGATTTCAGTTTAGTCCCGACCCCTTCCTAATGCATGTTTAAGGTCTCGTAGTCCTTTTAAAGGGACTCTATGCATATAATTTTCTATGATATGATGATGGTGTATTTACGTTTGAGAAATGGTTGTAAATGTTCCGTTTTGTCAGGTAATGCTTCTTAACCCTAGACTGGCGATGGTTACGGGTTAGGGGTGTTACATGTTTGTTTGTTGTGTTGACCAGATAAGTTCATACGGGATGTTCTTATTAAATTTTTATGCATTTAGAATTATAATTGTAACTATGTTTAATTGAAATTTTAATTGTTTACGATTCAGTACAAAAATGTGAGATAGAGGATTAAATTGAATACGGTGAATTGAAAATGGAAATAATTATGGAATTGACCTCAAATTGAACGAGAATAGGATATGTTATGTGTGATGAAGTGTTAATTTGATGAAATGAGTTGATTTGATTTGATTTAGACCGGTTGATAGTGATAAAGACTAAATTGAATATATGTGAAAATATGATATAATGTTATAAATGTGAAATTGAATCAGTATGATTATGTGATGAGCTACTATATTCAAAAATTGGTTGTTTAGCTGATGAAATTATGTAATGAAACTGAGAAACTACTACCTTATTAACTGTTCGTGTAGAGTCGGATATAATCGACATGCCATAGGATAGGAAAAGTTCAGGGCTATACGACTACGTGTCAGAGAGTGCTGGTCACCCCATTTTTTGATTATATCGGCCAGTGCTGGGCATATTTATTTGTCAGTTTTATCGACCAGCGCAGGGTGCAATACATTATTATAGATTTATTCGTCAGGCACAGGGTGCCAATTTGCTTCAGTTATACTGATGAGACACCAGGTGTTAAACTTATTGATAGCGCTGGGTGCAACTATTTGCTTCGAATTTATGCAATGAGACACTAGGTGCCAAACTGGTGTGTTTGTTAGATCTGTGTATCTATCTAAGTCTGAGTCGTGTTAATAGGGAAATAAATGGAAAAAAAAATATCTGATATTTGAAATCGTAAATGGTGTGAAATGGAAGTGAAATGTGAAATGGATTATGAAATTTTGGAATGAGTTAGGAACATTGATTGCATATGTTCAATGAATCCATGAATTTGAAAGTTGAGATGGAATGTGATTCGTAATTCGTATTATGAAATAAATTTTATATGATTTTATATGAATTTGATTAAGAATTCAAACTATGAAATGAAAATTATTGTTTGGCATTGATTTGAAATGGGATGTATTATGGGTAAAAAAATTGTATGATATCATTAAGATAGTGAATTGATTAAATAATTGCTTGTTTTATGAATGATAATGAAATGTTGAATTAAGTGAATTGAAATGTTAAATTATTGAGTTATTATATAGTATGATAAATGTTGAACTCACCTTTTCTATATGTGATTTACCATGATAGGCAAACTTTACCAAGCTAAGTAGCATGTAGTGTATGATTATAACCTGAGGTAAGTTATTTGGCTTCAATACATGTGAACTTACTAAGCAATTTTAATACTTACTCCCTTCTTCTTTTTTCCCTGTAGTGTCAACTTGAGGAACGTGTCAGACCGATTATTGAGAAGCCCACACTATAACAGCTCGTTTTTAGTCAAATCAGAATAGTGGTTTTAGAACCACAAATCCGAGGTTGAAATGAATATTTTATTATTATTTTAATGGCTACAGCATGATAGTATGATTGTGTAAAAATTTTGTTAAGAAATTTTATTGTTTGAGTGCTCAATTTGATAAAAAGGACTAAATCGCGTAAAGTGTAAAAGTTGAGTTCTAATAGCTAAAGGTGTCTAATAGTTATATAACTTTAAATTTGAGGTCTTTATATGGTAATTATCCCATTTATGACTTAGTGGATAATAGTGGCTTGGTATTTGGTGTAATTAATAAGTGTTTTAAAGGTTAATTTAGGAGATTATCAAATAAAGGTTAATTAAATAAAACAAAAATTAAAACATCATCTTCCTAAACAAAACACACCACCAAAATTTCAAAGTAAAAGCATCCATGGGAGTTTGAACATTCGGCCAAACTTGTCCCTGCAATTGGTGAGTGATTTTTGTCCCTTTTTTAATGATTTCTATGTTTTCGGAGTTGTTGTAATCTAGCTAGCCCAGGGACTAATTTGAAAAATTGTTAAAGGTTTAGGGTTTTACCATTGATGAATATGTGTGTATCTTGATGTTTGATGATAGAAAATGAATGGTTGTTGTTAGATAAATAACATTTGTTAAGTGATTTTTGATAAAATTGTCAATCAGGGATTAAATTGAGAAATGTGATAAATTGTGTGGTAAATGTGTGAAATAATGAAAAAATGGGCTGCTATGATAATAAGGGAAATTCAACTAGCATGGGTATGGGCTTAATTGCATGAATTTGTATTTGTATGAGCTAGGGACTAAATTATAAGATGTTAAAATATTAGGGGTAAAAGTGTAATTTTTCCATAATATGAAATTTAGATTAAATTGAATAGAATGATAATTAAATAAGTTAAATTTGATTATATATGATCAAGAAAAGTGAAGTTCGAAATTAGATCGGGGAAAAAAACAAGATAGTTGATTGATTGCTCGTTTCTCTCCGTATAAATCCAAAGTAAGTTCGTATGTTAATAAGCATTAATATAATTGTGTTTTAAATGTTTATTATTGAATTAATTGTGAATAAGATCTTACGAAAATGTTCAAAGAAGATTCGACAATGTTAAATCCCTGTTGAACATTGGGAATATATAGGATACAAATGACATGTCATTTTAAGGGTTATGTGATTTGGGTGCTGGTCTGTATGTTCTACCGATGGTTAAGTTATCCGGCATGTGTTGCAGATCCTCGACAGCTTGTGTGAGCAGCACCGTTTAGTTACGTCTTGACTGTCAGCTTGTGTGAGCAGACCCATTGATAGCTCGAGAGTGAGCATTATATGAGATATGAGATTGAGATAGCTTCGGCTATGTATTGGCACTTAGAGTGTGAGATTCCCGAGTATTCGATATTATTCCAAATGGTTCAACGGGTATATCGAAGATATGAAATGGTGAGGGATAGATACGTATCAGTACAGGTATGTACGGAATTCATATGAGCATTGAATTCATGAAATTTGTGAGTTCATGATTAATTATGTGAATGAATAAATGTTTTGTGATTAAATAGTTTTGTAGTATATTATGTTTATATTACTTAAATGGTGAAGGAATGGTAAGTTTTACTTATTAACTATACGAGCTTACTAAGCTTAATAGCTTACTCTGTTTACTTTTTCGTGTTTTATAGTGTTTTCGAAGCTTGCTCGGATTGGGAGTTGTCGGAGATCTCATCACACTATCCAACTATTATTTTGGTACTTTGGAACTTGGTATTTGGTTATATGGCATGTATAGGTGTTCTTGTTAATGTGGCCTATATGTTGGTAATGTTTTTAGCCAATTGCTTTGGCTTGTAAAGGATATATGTTTTGGTTATGTGTATAGCCATGTGATTTGGCTTGTTTTGGTATACTTGGTTGTATATATATATGTGCAAATGCCCTTTTGTGATGTGGTTTAAAATTTCCATGTGAATGGTGGTTTGTGGATTGGTAGCTTGAGTATCAACTGGTTGAAATTTGAGATTGATATGCTTGTGGTTTTAGGAAAAATAGTGTATAATTAAAAGTGACCATTTAGGTGATTTGTGAATGTGATTGAATAGCTTATTGTGATGCTTGTGTGTCTTGTGGTTGATGGTATGGAATTAGGATGAATTAGGCTTGGGTGAGATTGGTTTGAACGCCTATTTATGCCATGTTATATGCCATTTGATTTATGTAGGTGAATGCATGTTTGGGTGAGAATGATGGCTTGGTAAATAGCCTAATTTTTGTCCACACGGGCAGAGACACAAGCGTGTGTCTCAGCCGTGTGTGACATACGATCAGGTGACACGGCCGTATGTCCCTTGGTGTTTATTTAGAAACCAAGTCAGTATGCCCCACAGGCCCAACACATGGGCGTGTGACTTGGCCGTGTGGCATAAGTCAGTAAACCCTACTGTAACACCCCGAATTTGGGCTTGGTAGATTTGGGCCTATTGGGTTGTAACGCCCCAAAAATCCCGAAACTTTAAATTTCTGTGCACCGAGGTTGGTATGTATGAGTAGCATTTAGAATATTAATTTTTATTTATTTGTTTCAAAAGACATAGTTTTAATTACTTATTTTTGTTGGATGTAATAAGGCCTTGTACTCCGATTTGACTTTAGATTTTGGGTTTTATTGTTTCAACTGTTTACTTAATTATTAAACCTAAGTAAATTTCTTACGTTTAAACTTGGTTTCCGAAATACTTAAAATTATAAAATGGGTTTTTTTATTACTTAACAAGACTCAAGGATTTTGGGCTTTTGGGCCTAAAATTTTTAATTAGCAAAATCGTTTGAATTATGCCTTTGATGTGACATGTCGGATTCAGGACTAACTTCTATGTCGGGTATGGGGTGTTACACCTACAGTTCTGGCACGTCTTAGCACACGGCCTGGCACACGAGCGTGTGAGGCCATTTTGAAGTGTACACGAGCTAGGCACACGGGCGTGTGGTTGGCCGTATGACTCAAGTCAGAGAGTTACACGGGGTCGGACACGGGCTGGGACACGACCATGTGATCCCATTTCAAATGTCCACATGGCCTGTAACACGGGCGTGTGCCCCCTATATTTTGAAAAATTTTCTAAGTTTTCCAAAAATTTCTTGAGTTATCGGTTTAGTCTCGAACCGCTTCTAATACATGATTTGGGCCTCGTAGGCTCGTATTAGGGACAATATGATTGATTGTGAATGACTTGTACTTGGTTATGAAAAATGTATGATAATTGTATATTTGTTTAAGTAATAAGCCCAATAATACTCCGTAACCCTATTCGAGCGACAGATATGGGTTAGGGGTGTTACACACATTATCCTGGTATTGATTTAGTAGTCTTTCTATCACTTAAAACTTGGTTTTGTGGCATGTATATAGGTGATTCATTTTTAGTCAATATTGAATGTTGGTACTTTGGTTCTTGATTGTGGTTTGAATTTTGAATGAATATATGTTTTGCATATAGAATGATCAAATAATTGTAATGCAATGAATGTGATTGGGTTTTGCCATTGTTGAGCTTGGATAAATGTGAACATATGCATATGGTCACTTAGGTAAAGCTTGAATGATATTTGCAAATGAGAATGACAAACTTAAGTAATGACATATATATATGTTTTGCTTTAGGTTGATTTTTTTATAAGCATATATCTCTATATGTTAACTTAATAAAATGATGTTTGTTCTATGATCAAATGTAATGACCCAAAATTCACGGGCATCGGAAAAAGTACATTATGGGGCCTACGTTTTAGTAAATCGAGTTCATAAATATTTATTAGGAATATTTGTGAGTCTAGTTGTGTGTTTAATTAGGCTTTAATTAAGTGAATTTAGCTTAATTAAGGGTAATTAGGAAAAAGGACTAAATTGAATAAGGGGTAAAAATTGAATTATAGATTAAAAGAAAATATAAAGGAACAAAATGGAAAATATGCCATTTGTACTAATTGAGGCGGCAAATGAATTAGAAAAATCTAAGATTTTTCTTAGATTTCATACATTAATTATTATTATTGTTATTGTTATTGTTATTTAATTGATATTATATTATTATATTATGAAATAAATTAAAATAAAGACAATTGGATGGTGATGATGATAGACAAGTGTAAAATATATGTGTGTACAAATATAATATAAATATTTTTTATTAAATAGATATTTATTATAGTAATTATTATTATTATTATTAAATTAATAAAGTAAATAAACATAAAAGAATAAAGAAAAAAAAGAATAAAAGAAAGAAATAAAGGAGAAAAGAAACAAGAAGCATTCGAATAGGGAGAAAGAAAAAGGGAAAGAACAGAAAAAAAAGGGAAACCAAGGTTTTGAAGCTTTAAGCTTTAATTGGTAAGTCAATTAAGTCCTTTTCTCTTAATTTTGATATTTTAGAAGTTTTAGAACAACATTTTGTTGAATTTAAGTTGAAGTTTTGAAAGTTCTTAGGTTTTTGAATATAGTTCATGTTGAACAAAATGATGAATTAGGGGTTTAATTGATAGAATTTTTAGTTAGAATTGATTAAGGGATTAAATTGTAAAAGAAGCTATAAGTTTTGTGTTAGAGGGATTAAATTAAAAGAAATTTGAAATTAGGGTTTTAATATGAACATTAAGTAGTTAGGTTGAATTTGGTAGGAAATTGAGTAAAAATAAGGTATGAATTAAGATAGGAAAGTAAGTGAATTTAGTTAGGACTAAATTGAAATTAAGAGAGAAATTGAATAGAAATTCAATTATTTAATATAAACTGGTGTTGTATTAATAATGAAAATTTATTATTATTTTCATAGCTAATAAAGAACCCGATGCATCGGCACACAAAGGAAAGGAGAAGGCTATCGAGGACTAAAATGAGAAATTCACGGTTTGTATTACTATAATTCAAACAACTATCTATTAAATGTTATATTTAAATTTATGTGTATGGTAAGTAAAATTATAAGGTAAGTATCAATATTGAATTGAATGAAATTGAGATGAAGTATGATTATGTATGAATATTTGATAGTATATTGTTGGAAAGTGGAAAATTGTATCGAATTGAATTGTATATTGATAGTGAAATTGAAATTGAGATATGATTTGAATACCCTATTAACTAGTCAGGCTGAGTCAGATATAGTTGGCATGCCATAGGATTAGAAGAGTACGGGAATTTATCGGCTTTGCTGATCAGGCACTATATGTGTCGTATCAGGCACCACGTGTGTCATTTCAGGCACTTTATGTGTCGTATACTGCTTCTGATATATTGATTAGGTACTGAGTAGCCAAATGTGTTGGCTTGTCTTGTAGATGAATTCATTTTGTAAAAGGTCATGGATGATGGTTACTAATTGCTATTGATATATGAAAATGATGGTGTTTCTCATGAATATGCAAATTGTATGGTTGAGTATTGGGTATTAATGCATGAATGATTAGGTTACTTGATGTGGTTTATGTTGGTGTAAGTAAGGATGACAAAAAGGGCTTGGTAAATAGCCTTGAAATTGTCCACACGGGTAGACACACGAGCGTGTGTCTAGGCCATGTGTGACACATGGTCTGCCACATGGGCGTGTAGTCCGGCCGTGTGTTCCCCTACACCCTAGGTTGGCAAAACAGAATGCCCAGTAGCAACCATACGTGTAAAGGCACGGCTGTGTGTCTCAACCGTGTGGAAGATACGGCCTAGGACATGGGCATGTGCTCAGGTCGTACGAAGTCTGCACTTGATTTTAGGAATTTAATTCGCCACACGGCCTAAGAACACAAGCGTGTGCCTTGGCCGTGTGACCTTATTTAGTTGTTAACGTCAAAAAAAATGTCAAGGTTTTTACACACGGGCGTGTCATGGCCATGTGAGGGACACGGGCCATAGACACGGGAGTGTGTCAGGCCGTGTTAAAACCCCTGTAGGTTTGAATTGAGAAATAAATTTGTACGGACTAGGGACATGGGCGTGTGTGATAAGACGGCCCACCCACACGGGAGTGTTCCTTGCCACACGGGCGTGTGGCCCTATTTTGAGCTAAAATTTTCTAAGTGATTGTAAGTTTCCGGTTCAGTTCTGAACCACTTCTTATGTATATTATGGGTCTCGTAGACTTGTTTAAGGGGCAATACGAATGTGTATGGAAAGATTTAAATTTGAGTGGAAAGTCATGTATCGGTTTGGTATGATTGCATGCATACAAGTTCAGTAACGCCTCGTACCCTATTCTGGCGTCGAATATGGGTAAGGGGTGTTACATTTAGTGGTATCAGAGCTATGGTTTAGTCACTTTTAGGACTAACTTAGCCTGTGTACTAGTTTAGCTATACATACCATATATGAATTATGATAATGTGATGACTTCTGACAGCTGAAAATGTGTTTTTATATAGTAAATGGATTTTAACGGAACAATGCAGATGATGTAAAAATTAATGTGTCGGCTCCCACTGAAGGGACCGCGCCAGTCAAGAGTGGGCACGTGACACTGAGTCAGGGTGGAGGGGCTAGAGAAGCCTTCCTTCACATGATGAATGTATGGTATTTGGAGTTTGTTCGTTCAAATCCGAACACTCCACCTCCTCCACCCCACCTATTCCTCAGCCTACCCTTGTAGCTTCCTAAGTTGTAGAAGTGGTAAGAAGAGAAAAGCCCCTGGTTGATAGAATCTGGAAACAAGGAGCTGAAGAATTTCGAGCTAATAAAGATGATGATCTGGAAAGGGCAGAGTTCTGGTTAAAAATACCATTAGGGTATTTGATGAGTTGTCTTGCACACCTGAAGACTGCATAAAGTGTATGGTGTCACTCCTGCGAGACTCAGCCTACCAATGGTGGAACACCCTTGTGTCGGTTGTACCAAGGGAGAAGATAACTTGGGAATTCTTCCAAGAAGAGTTTCGTAAAAAGTATATTAGCCAGAGGTTTATAGACCAGAAGAGGAAGGAATTCTTTAAGTTGAAACAAGGTCAAATGACGGTGAGTGAATATGAACGTGAGTTCGTAAGGCTTAGTAAATACGCTTAGGAGTGCGTATCCATGGAAGCCATCATCTGCAAAAGGTTCAAGGACAAATTAAATAAGGATATCCAATTATTTATTGGTATTCTAGAATCAAAAGAGTTTGTTGTGCTAGTAGAGAGAGCTTGTAAGGCCGAAGAATTGGCCAAAGAAAAAAGAAAGCCTATAATTGAGACCCGAGATGCAAGAAAGAGGTCGATGAGTAAGTCATTCCAATTCCAATCAAAGAGGTCCAAGGAAACAAATCCTCCGATGACCGTTTCATTTAAGTATTCACACTGAGATCGTGGTAAAACATATCCAGACTCTAAAGTGCAAGCCATCTCGATGGCAAGTGTGGGTGATATGAAGTCTAATAAACCCAAGTGTCAGAGATGTGGCAGACAACATATTGGAGAGTGTTGGGGAAACAACTAGGTTTGCTACAAGTGTGGTTCTCAAGAACATTTTATCAAATATTTTCCTAAGATGGATGAGAAAGACAGAAAGCAAGATGTACAAGCAAGTAATACTCATTCGAGAGGTAGACCACAAAAGAACCCTAGAAGTGGGGCTAGCAGTAGAGGTGTGCCTAGAGATTCTGCCGTGAGGTCTAAGGGTCGAGCGCCTGCAAGGACATATGCTATTCACACTCGCGAAGAGGCATTATCCCCAGATTTGATTACGGGTACTTTTTCTCTTCATGATATCTCCTTTGTTGCTTTGATTGATCCGGGGCCTACCCATTCGTATATTTGTATGAAATTGGTGTCTAGCATGAATATGCATGTTGAGTCCATATAAATTGTTATAAAAGTGTCAAACCCGTTAGATAAGCATGTGCTAGTTGACCAAGTGTGTAGAGATTGTCCCTTGACAATTAGAGGTTATTGTTTCCCTGCTAATCTTGTACTGCTACCGTTTGATGAATTTGATGTGATTCTTGGTATGGATTGGCTAGCAACTCATGATGTGATAGTAAATTGTGGAAGAAAGTTTATTGAACTGAAATGTAAAAATGGGGATATCCTTCGGGTTGAATCAGGTGAATCGGATAGCTTGTCTGTATTGATTTCTTCTTTGACGGCTAAGAAATGTATAAGAAAAGGGTATGAGTCTTATCTCGCGCCTGTGTTGAATACTCAAATGTCAGAAGTAAAGATAGAGTCAGTTCCAGTGGTAAGTGAGTATCCAAATGTGTTTCCAGAGGAATTACCTAGATTGCCTCCAATTAGGGAAGTCGAGTTTGGTATAGAGTTGGTCCCTAGTACAGCACCTATTTCGGTTGCTCCGTATAGGATGGCACAATTAGAGTTAAAAGAGTTGAAAGTTCAGCTACAAGAATTAACAGATAAGGGTTTTACGAGACTGAGCTATTCTCTATGGGGTGCTCTAGTATTTTTTGTGAAAAAGAAAGACGGATCGATGAGACTGTGTATAGATTACCGACAGCTCAACAAGGTGACGATTAAGAACAAGTATCCTTTACCAAGGATAGATGATTTTTTTGATCAACTAAAGGGAGTCACAGTGTTCTCTAAGATAGACTTGAGGTCCGGTTACTACCAGTTGAGAGTTAAGGAGCAAGATGTGTCGAAAATTGCATTTCGAACAAGGTATAGCCACTATGAGTTCCTGGTCATGCCCTTTGGCTTAACAAATGCTCTCGCCATTTTTATGGATTTAATGAATCATATTTTTCGACCGTACTTGGATAAGTTCGTTGTGATTTTTATTGATGGCATACTAGTTTATTCTCGTGATAAGAGTGAGCATGCGAAGCATTTGAGAACTGTCTTACAAACTTTAAGAGATAAGCAGTTATATGCTAAGTTTAGCAAAAGTGAATTTTGGCTCCAAAAGGTTGGATTCTTAGGACACATCGTGTCGGGTGATGGAATTAGAGTTAACCCAAGTAAGATATCGGCTATCATTGATTGGAAACCGCCAAAGAATATATTAGGGATTAGAAGCTTTTTGGGCTTAGCGGGATACTACAGACGGTTTGTTAAAGGATTCTCTATGATTGCTACACCGATGACAAGGTTACCATAAAAAAATGTTAAGTTTGAATGGACAAAGAAGTGTCAACAAAGTTTTGAGAAACTAAAAGCATTGTTGACTGAAGCCCTAGTTTTAGTGCAACTGGAACCGGGAAAGGAATTTGTGGTATATAGTGATGCATCCTTAAACGGACTAGGGTGTGTACTTATGCAAGAAGGTAAGGTAATAGCTTATGCTTCGAGACAGCTGAAGCCACATGAGAAAAACTATCCGACTCACGATTTAGAGCTAGCCACCATAGTGTTAGCACTGAAAATTTGGAGACACCATTTGTATGGCGAGAGATGTCGAATATTCACCGACTATAAAATTCTAAAGTATTTGATTACTCAAAAGGAATTAAACCTTCTGCATCGGAGATGGTTAGATCTGATAAAGGATTATGAGTTGATAATTGACTATCACTCTAGGACGGTGAATGTGGTCGTTAATGCTTTGAGTAGGAAATCAATGTTTTCCTTGAAGGCTATGAACACTCAGTTGCCAATAACCGAAAATGGTTCAATTTTAGCCGAGATGGGAGCGAAACCCATGTTCTTGCAAGAAATTTGTAAAGCTCAGAAAAGCGATAGTGATTTGCAAGCCAAAAGAATTCAATGTGAATCGGGTATAGAGTCAGACTTTCAGTTTAATTCTAATGGATGTTTGATGTTTCGAGATAGGGTCTATGTATCGAAAGATGATGAGCTTATTTCGAAAAATTTTGCACGAAGCACATAGCAATTGTATGTCTATCCACCCGGGTAGTGTGAAAATGTATAATGACTTGAAGAAAATGTATTAGTGGTCGGGAATGAAAAGAGACATCTTAGAGTTTGTCTCTAAGTGTTTAATTTGTCAGCAAGTGAAAGCCAAACATCAAGTACCTTCGAGTTTACTTTAGCCCGTGATGGTTCCAGAGTGGAAATGGGACCCTATTACCATGGACTCTGTGTCTGGATTGCCGTTGATGCCAAGAAAGAAAGATGCAGTATGGGCAGTGATTGATAGATTAACTAAGTCGGCTCATTTCATACAGGTGCATACCGATTACCCACTTGAGAAACTGGCCGATCTGTATGTTTCCGAAATTGTGAGACTTCACGAGATACCTTTATCGATCATTTCGGATAGAGATCCAAGGTTCACATTAAGGTTTTGGAAAAAGTTGCAAGAAGCGTTGGGGACGAAACTAAATTTTAGTACTACTTTTCATCCGCAAACTGACGATCAATCGGAGAGAGTAATTCAAATTCTTGAAGATATGTCACGGTGTTGTATTCTTGAGTTCCAAGGCAGTTGAAAAAAGTATTTGTTTGGACGAGTTTGAAAATGGTGCCTTATGAGGCTTTGTTTGGACGTAAGTGTCAAACGCCCTTATATTGGACCGAACTCAGAGAAAATCAGATACACGGGGTTGACCTAGTCCGAGAAACAAAAGAAAAAGTAAAAGTGATTCATGATTGTTTAAAGGCTGCTTCAGATAGACAGAAATCCTACGCGGACTTGAAATGGAAAGAGATTGAGTTTCAAGTCGGTGGTAAGGTATTTTTGCAAGTATGCCGTGGAAGAAAGTCCTCAGATTCGGTAGGAAAGGCAAGTTAAGTCCATGCTTTATCGGACCATATGAGATTACCGAGAGATAGGGCCAGTAGCCTATCGGTTGGCCTTACCATCTGAGTTGGAAAAGATCCATGATGTGTTCCATGTGTCTATGTTGCGCCGTTATCAATTCGACCCTTCACATGTGATTATACCGACAGAGGTTGAAATCTAACCTGGCATTACTTATGGCAAAGAGTCGATTAAGATTTTGGCGCGAGAAGTCAAACAGTTGAGAAATAAAAGTATAGCACTCGTGAAAGTACTGTGGCATAGACATGGGATTGAATAGGCCACATGGGAACCGAGAAGAGCATGAGAGACCAATACCCGAACCTTTTCACTGGTAAGATTTTTGTGGACGAAAATCCCTAAGGGGGAGAATTGTAACAGCCCGATTTTAGGGCTAGTCAGAACAGTGGTTTCAAAATCACTAATTCGAGGTTGGAGAAATTATTTTTAATATTATCGTATGAGTTATAGCATGATTATATGAGTGCATGAAAATTTTGGTGAATTAATTTTAGCAATTGTATGCTTGATTTTGAAAAAGGACTAAATCGCATAAAGTGCGAAAGTTTTATTCTACAAGCTGAAAGTGTCAAATAGCTATAGAATATTAAATTAGAGGTCTTTAATGTGCAATTAGGCCCTTAGTATAGAGTTGATCGGCCATAGGGAACAAGAAAATTCAAAGTTGGTCAAAGTTGGTGAATTAGGTGGCTAAATTGAAGAAATAAAATAAAATAAAGAGAAAGTGATATCATCCTTATTCATCTTCTTCTAGCAATGAAATTTTCAGCAAAATAAGGGGTTTTGAGAGCTCAAAAATTTCAGCCAAGCTTTTCTCTTGCAAATAAGTCATCTTGATGGTCATTTTTTATTATTTTTGTGCTTTTGGAACCCTTGTAGCTTAAGCTAGTTAATAAGAGGACTATTTTGCAAAATGGTTAAAAGTCTAGGGTTTTTCCAAGAGAAAATTAATGTTTTTTTTTGAATTTTTATGGAAGAAAATGAAACTTGGTTGTTAAATAAACAACTTTTGTGAAGGGAGTTTTCATGAAAACACCTAGAAAGGACCTTTTTGTAAAGGTTGTAAAATAGGTGACCTTTTTGTAAAGGTTTTAAAATAGGTGGTAAATGTGTGAAATAATTGGTATTGTGAGTTGCTATAAGAGTAATAAATGTTCAGCTAGGCTTGTTAAAGGAGAAAATTTGATTAAAACTGATTTACGAGCCTAGGGGCAAAATTGTAATTTTGTAAAAGTATAGGGGCAAAATAGTAATTTTGCCCAAAATAGAAACTTTGACATGTTTTGAATAATGTGGTGATTTAATAAGTTAAATATGTCATTATAGATCAAGAGAACGTGGAATCAACCTTGACCGAGGAAAGGGTAAGGTTTCGGACTAAATTCCAAATTGATACATTTTGTATCAAGGTAAGTTTATATGTAAATGATACACCCTTTTTACTTATGTTTTTACATATAAATGCATTATGTGAAATGTGGTTACATATTATTGATATCTATCAAAATGATAGATAGTAAGGAATTTTTTCATATGAACCTCCGAATTAGGAAAACGATAAGAATTAACCACCGTACTTATTATTATTGGTGGGTTATGTGCGATACCACCGTACTTATTATTATTGGTGGGCTGTGTGCGATACCACCGTAGTTATGAATATTGGTGGGCTGTGTGCGATACCACCGTAGTTATGAATATTAGTGGGCTATGTGCGATACCGCCGTGGATATGTGATTATTTGAAGGGCTGTGCGAGACCACCATATATTCGGTAGTATACCAAAATTTTATAGAGAAACTTTAACTAAGTGAAGTAGTTACATGTGATTTTGTGATGACAAGTACAGGGTATAAGTACATGTTAATGTGAGCAGTGTTTATGATATGTATTTGGGATGTGGTGATATTTGAAAGAAGTACAATTACAAGGTTCAAAATTATTCTTGAGTTGTATGTATTATTCTTAATGAATAAGTATGTGTTATGGTGTTCATTATTTACATGTAACCTTACTAAGCTTTATGCTTACTCCCTCTCTTTTCCATTTCCTTATAGTGCCGCCAAGCTAGCTTGAGGATCAAAGAAAGTCAAAAGCTCGATCACACTATCAATCAGAACATTTGGTATAGTTAGTTTATTCCTTTGAGTATGGCATGTATAGAAACTTAGTCTTTTGTTAAGTGTCATATCGATTCAGCCAAATGTGTTGGCTTGTCTTGTAGATGAATTCATTTTGTAAAAGGCTATGGATGATAGTTACTAATTGTTATTGATATATGAAAATGGTGGTGTTTCTCATGAATATGCAAATTGTATGGTTGACTATTGGGTATTAATTCATGAATGATTAGGTTACTTGATGTGGTTTCTATTGGTGCAAGTAAGGATGACAAAAAGGGCTTGGTAAATAGCTTTGAAATTGTCCACACGGGTAGACACACGGGCGTGTGTCTAGGCCGTGTGTGACACACGGTCCGCCACATGGGCGTGTAGTCTGGCCGTGTGTTCCCCTACACCCTAGGTTGGCAAAACAGAATGCCAGTAGCAACCACACGGGCAGAGGCACGGCCGTGTGTCTCAACCGTGTGGAAGATACGACCTAGGACATGGGCATGTGCTTAGGCCGTATGAAGTCTGCACTTGATTTTAGGAATTTAATTCGCCACACGGCCTAAGAACACGGGCGTGTGCCTTAGCCGTGTGACCTTATTGAGTTGCTGACGTCAGAAACAGAATGTTAAGGTTTTTACCCACGGGCTAAGACACGGGCGTGTCATGGCCATGTGAGGGACACGGGCGTGTGTCAAGCCATGTGAAAACCCCTTGGTTTGAATTGAGAAATAAATCCACACGGACTAGGGACATGGGCTGTGTGATAACACGGCCTGCCCACACAGGCGTGTTCCTAGCCACACAGGCGTGTGACCCTGTTTTGAGCTAAAAGTTTCTAAGTGATTGTAAGTTTTCGGTTCAATTCCGAACCACTTCTTATGTATATTCTAGGTCTCGTAGACTTGTTTAAGGGGCTATACGAATGTGTATGGAAAGTTTTAAATTTGAGTGGAAAGTCATGTATCGTTTGGTATGATTGCATGCATACAAGTCCAGTAACGCATCGTACCCTGTTCCGGCGTCGGATATGGGTAAGGGGTGTTACAAGGGTAGTCTTATAATGGATTGGCATTCACCCAAGCTAGTTGTGTCGAAATCCTGTGCCATCTTTGAACTTGTTTTTTTTTTTTTTTTTTGCACCTCTATTAAGGGCAAAACATTTGTTAGAGAACTAGATCTGATATTAATTGCTTGATCGAAAATACACATGAGAGGTGAATTTGTATTTTAAAAACTTTGCAAAACTTTTCTAAAATAAAATGAAAAAGGGAGAAAAACTTGCACAATCAATTTATAGTAATTCAACCCTAATTGTCTAACTCCAATATCTTAGTATACCTCAACCAAGAATTTTCCTAATTCACTATATAGAATTGATACCTTTCAAGGCTAAGTTATAACATTTTACCATTTCTTTTTTTTTTTATAAAGGCTAAGATAGAACTTTCCCCCTAAATTTTGTGGTTAAAATAAATAACTTTGGTGGCTCAAATAAGAACCCTTTATAATCCCCTTAAAAGTTTTCTACTAAAAAACCTTAAGTAAACCTTTTAATACAAAGAGAAATGTGTAAACAATTAAGATCTCTTAAAAGGGTGTGTTTATAAATAATAGCAATCTTACAAAGTGAAAAGTGAAAATGAGACTAAAAAAGATATTACAATAAGCACCAAATACAAAGAGAAATGTTTAAACAATTAAGATCTCTTAAAAGGGTGTGTTTATAAATAATAGCAATCTTACAAAGTGAAAAGTGAAAATGAGACTAAAAAAGATATTACAATAAGCACCAAAGAGAGTACGTATGAGAGAATATGAGAAAAACAATAGAATATGAGGAAAAGAATATGTGAAGTGAGTTCTCTTGATTTCAATGTTTGGATGTGTCTCTCTTAAGCCTTCAAGTGTTTTTGACTTGTATTTATACATTCTAATCAGTTGGAAGCCAGGTGAAGCCATTGAAAGCATTTATTTCATGCGTTAAATTTAATCTGCCAGGCCAAGTCTCAATTGACTAAAAATTAGCTCAAATTGAGATATTGAGACTCAATACTAGAGAGGTTTCAATAGCATGTTGTTCTCAAAAAAGCCTATGGCACTGTCTTAAAAGTCTCGATACTTGCAAAAAGTCTTAAGACATGTATCGATACAATTAATATTAGTATACATGACTTTGGTCAATGTATCCTACACAAAATCCAATAGTTTGCCCCTCCAAATAGTCCTTTAACTTATAGTCGAATCTAATGGAGCAAGCAGACGACTGGTCTCCTAAAATGAAAATATTAGGATTCAATCCTTAAAAAATAATGACATTATAAATTAATATATAATAAAATTACACTATAACCCTTCAAAAATGAAAAAAGAAATCTATTTAGTTCTTTTGAAAATGATGAAATCATAAATTATCATAATAAAATTATATTTTAACCTCTTAAAAATTTATAACTCAATTTTCACCCCTCAAAAAAATTTTAAGGTTCACCCTTGCGTAAGTCTCCCTTCCATAATCTTCCCATGCCTCAAAAAGCCGACAATTCTTACCAGAACAGTTGCCTCACTCATGTACAAAGTCAATGCTGAGTTCGCATCTTGCATAAATATGGCAGTGGGACCCCAATCATCGATCTTCTTCATTTTAAGAAGTCCATCTCCTTTGTAATGAGATGTAACTCGACCATAAGCTTGCAAACTACTTCACTTTATGCTTCACCTGTACTGAAAGGCAACCTGAAAACGTTACAGCTTAACAAAATCAAAGGTACCCTCACAACCTGCATAAGTCGAGCAAATGCACAGGCAGAAGGCATAATGATATCCAATTTATCAAATTGAGAAAAAAATTCGAGCAAATTAAGATGTAAGAGATATTATATAGATTGCACGGTGATTGTACAAATATCATTATTCATGTCTCCCCCATACTTCAGGCAATGATATTTTTAAACCCCACATGATCATCTTCGCTTAATCTTAAACCTTGTACTATGTCTCTCTACATGCCTTGACCTTCATCTATAGTGTTGCCATGAAAAATCTACAGATGAACAGAACAGCTTGCAACTTTCTACTCACAATCTCAGACAACCTATTCCACGTAAGAGTGTTCTTTTGCAGATTCAACCACCAGTGGCTCTAATTTCTCAGCTTTACCATTTCCTTTAGGTACAATGAGTCCGTAACCTCCAGCTTTCCTTTTGTATAAAATATTAATCTCACCTGTGCCGAGCACATAATATAATACTTTTTTATTAGCTCATAACAGTTAAGGCTGAAGAAATGAACAAGGGTTTGGAAAACTTCATACCAGTTTCTTCATTGCGGAAACCATAGAAGTCATGATCAACATTTTCCAGCTGTTCAATTGCTTCAGAGACAGTCAGTGGTGGCATCTCAAAGTATTTGGTACGAACAATCTGAAACATTCGTAATGCAGGTGCGTTAATGGAGAGGAAAAGGAAAAAGAAAACAAGTGCCAGCATCAATTGTGAAGGGGCTGTATCAATTTGTTTGATCATCTTTCTCGACGCAAATTAAAGCAAGAAAAGATGGACAAAAACTCATTCAGAGTTTCTAATAATAACCATCATACATGTTACTACGACACCTTTTGCAAAACTAACAAAAGATATCAAAATAAACAATAACACCCGCAAATTATTTCCTGTTGTTTTCTTTTTCCTCCATCCCAGATTGAATAAAAGTTGCACACCCAATTAGGAAACGAAAACCATAAATGACAGTCGATGAACTCAAAAGAAGAAAAGTTTTAAAAGCCCCTTATTATAATGTCATGCAGCCAAGCATCTAAGTAGAATATATGAAAAATATCTGCAAGAAAACTAATTCCATAAACAGATCAATAGGTTAAAAGTTGATGAAATAAACCTCATCTATAAAGCTATCATCCTCCTGTTCGGGAACCGCTGCTACATCATCATCTGCTACTACCTGCTCGGGAACGGCCTCTGCATCATCATCTACTACTACCGCCACCGGTTCTCTAACTTTTGATCTACTGAAGCCTTTCATGTGGCGGCCACGATCTGATTCTTTCTCCTTAATCTTCCTTAACTTTCTTTGTAGAATTGAGGACACCAAATCTATACTCCCATATACTGTCTCAGCATCTTCTTCTGCTCGAACTACTCCATGCTTCTTTGTAAACAAAGTCACCTTCAAACAAAAACCCATCAGAGCAAAAAGTAAGCTAAGTGTCTACAATTCAAAATGCAAACATCAAATATCAGGATTGGGAAAGTACCTCACATCTTCGAATCCTGGGACCTTTCCCAAGTTCTCCCCCACGAACAGACAACCTAACATCAACTTCTCTCACCAGATGGCTATGCTTCTGAACTGCCTTACCAACCTTCTCCTCAACATGCTGCTTAACTGTATCTGTTAACTGTATCCGATGAAAACAAGTTTATTACAGCAGACAAAACCTTCTCTAAACTTTCCCACCATTGAAGTACAATTTCGACATGGGCCTTATAATAAAAATCATTTAAATCAAAAACCCAAAGCAAATATAGATGCCAAACTAAGTGCTTCATTAATCATTATGATGTAGTTGGTCTTTCACATGCTTCAAGTAAAAAAACTTGGGCTTCCAATAGGAAAAAGACGCATCATCACTAAAACAATAAAGGGTTACAACTTAAATAGGAAGAGAAATCTCATTGTTGAGTAAAAAAAGCTTCTTCTTCTTCTTCTTTTTTTTTTTTTTGGTAAATAAAGTAAATGATTAGTAAGAGTAAAATTACTTCGAGATTTTTTCCTTGTATGATTAATTTGACGGAAGCAAGTGGACCGTCCCATGACATTCGAACCGTTAGTGAAGAGCTCCTGATTTTTCTTGGTTCCATCTCAATGCACTTGAAATAGTTCCCAATTGGGTTGAAGAAACTGGATTTGAAAGAAGGTAATGAAGGGATTCGAGGTTTTGTGAGAGAGAACATAGAGACCGATGAAGAAGAGGATGAAGGACTTGAAAATGATGAGTCAGAGACAGAGAGTGGGTGGTGGAAGCTCGTTTGAGAGGAAGCTAACAGAGTCGTCGCCATTTCGACAAGGAGAGCAGGGCTTTGGATTGATTGAAAGAAAATGGAAGAAAATACAGGAATCTGGTATTAGGCAAATAGAAGGGGGGGAGGGGGGGAATTATGCCGTCTGGCTTATGGATAAGGACACGTGAGATGGCATGGGCTAGATATTTATAAGGTATAATCAACAACATTCACAAAAATAATATCACATATATATTTTTTAAATTTTCAATCTTTTTTAATATTTAAAAAGTATTACATATGTTGCAGGATTCGTGTCTGTAAGTATAAATTTCAAAGTTGATTTGTTTTTATAAATAAATAGCTCAAATTTTCAGATTGATTCATGTCATACTTTTGCACTTTTAAATTTTATTTAAGTCTTAGTAATTTCTTTTTTTAAATTTTAAACCATAAAGAATTTCGCACACTTTTATTATATATAATCGGGTTTTTTACTAAAAAAATACAAAAAATTTAAAAAAGTACCAAAATGGTACAAATAGATGGTGCCGCCTCTGCCACCAGCACCTTTGGTGCCGCCTGTGGCACACCTCAACTACCATTTTTTATTTTTTTAGCAGTTTTTTTGAGAGACTTATTATGCAATTTTTCCAGTTTTGAGAAAAGGAAGGGAAAATGTGCCGCCTGTCACACCAAACTTTAAATTTGAATAATTGCCTTCTAAGCAGTCCGTATTTATTATTTTCTTTTTATTTCCCTTCAACTCACTATATTGTGTTTAAACAAACCATTAATCTGTTTTTGTAGTTAAATAAGCCCTTTACTTATGGTTTTTACTCATAAAATTTAAAAACTTGTTGATAAAACTTTAAAAACACAAAAATGATAATGTGTTACGTAAATATGAGAATAGGGACAAAGTGGCAGATTGAGTCTTTGCTCCCCCTCTCTGGATAATTAGAAAATTTTCAATTTTATTCCCTCCCAAAAATAATAATTCATTTGAAACCTTTTTAATTTTGTAGTAAAATAATATTTTAATCATCCTAAAATTCAATAAATAATTTTAAGAAATCATAAAATTTTTAGCTTTGCACCCTTCCTATATTTTATAAATTTATCTCAATCCCACGACATAAAATTTTCGACTTCATCTCTGCAAGAAAAAAGTATAATAATAGTTGTAGTATAAGATATTCAACGTTAAAAACAAATAAAGCTTTAAATCATAAAAGAAAAAAAAGGAAATAATACTTATCATTTTGAAAAAGTGTTATAAAAAAGTGTAATATGTTGATTTCAAGTATTATTATAAAAAAGGAAATAATATTATTATCGTAAAATTACGGTTGAAACTTAAAATATCTATTTTAGACATAATGATGGAAAGTAAAAAAAATAATTTAAATAATTTAATATAATGATATATGACATATAAATTTTAAATATCTAAATTATTTGTAATATTTAATTTAAATATATAAATAGATATTATTAATAATATAATATCAATTACTCTTAGTAATATAATAACTATTAAATCTATGCATATATGAAATTTGAAGAGTCCAAAAATGTATATCATAATGTTTACAATTTCCAAACATGTGCCCTAAGAGTGAAGTATTGTTAATTGTGTAAAGCTAAAGTAAAGCTATTTTAACATTAAAGTAAAGCTATTTAAAAAATATAAACTAATTCACATCTTGTGTTAATGTAAATTTGATGAGAATAATTTATTAAATAAAAAATATATATTTAATTTAATCAACAAGTTTTTAAATTTTATGAGTAAAAACCATAAGTAAATGGCTTATTTAACTATAAAAATAGATTAATAGTTTGTTTAAACACAATATTGTGAGTTGAAGGGGAATAAAAAGAAAATAATAAATAAGGAAGGCTTAGAAGGCAATTATTCAAATTTAAAGTTTGGTGTGACAGTCGGCACCTTTTCCCTTCCTTTTCTCAAAACTGGAAAAATTGTATAATAAGTTCCTCAAAAAAACTGCTGAAAAAAAAAATAGAAAAGTGTGGTTGAGGGTGTGCTACAGGAGGCACCAAATGTGCCAGTGGCAGAGGCGGCACCACCCATTTGTATCATTTTGGTACATAATTTTTTGGCTGTACCATTTTGATGTTTTTTAAAATTTTTTGTATTTTTTTTGGTGAAAAACCTTAAATAATTCATATTATTTTTTCAAAATATATTAAATATGAACTGGAAGAACATTTCCAATAAATATTTGCCTTGAGATAAATACATAAATTAAGGATAAAGGTGGGATGGATAATGTAAATGGGACCATTTATTGAATTAGACGGGTGTTTCCTTGTCTTTTTAGATACATCTCTCATCTTTTTCCTTGTCCGGCGACAAGCTTGTTAAATTTTTTGTGTGAAAACAATATAATATTGTATGATTAAGATAATTTACAATTTTATATTCATTATACACACAAATAAAATTTAGGGTAAACTATTAAAATAGTCACTTTTGTTTATTTCAGATTATATTTTAATCATTTATGTTTGAAATATTACATTTTAGTCATATACGTTAACGTGTTGTAATATTTTAGTCATTAAGTTGTTAATTGCTGTTAACGATGTAACGTTAAGTTGATGTGGCACGTTAAATTATCATTTTAAACAAAAAATTTAGGTTAAATTATACAATTGGTACCCATATTTTTTCGTTTTGAACAATTTAATTTTTTTCTTTTATATTTTTTAATTTTTTTCTTTATTTTCTATTTTCTTCTACTTCTTCCTCTATTTTTCTCCTTTCAACATCTTTTTTAACGTAGCTTTTCTATATTTCTCATTTATAAAAATGAATGGAGTATACTAATAAAAATGATGTATATCATGTTAAATAATGTGTGGACATTGCATGAAAGTGTAAAAAGTACAAGAAATGGTCATAAAAGGGTAGTCCATAATGCGACATACAAATAGAGTAGTCGTGACTTGTGTTCGTCTTATGCGGGTCCCTAATAGGGAATAATGTCCGCCAATGGGCGGGGTCTGCTTGCAGAAGTATCCGTCAGCATACTTTAGAAATAGGAAATTGAGACTGCCAAATGTGGCGTGTCATTTAATTAGTCTATGTCATAGCCTCACGTGACAGTTGACTTTTATTGTGAGGATATGCTATCGTGGAATTCATTAAGTTCTTATTATTTTGTTTAGTTTTCTTCTTCTTATTTTTATGCTTTTAGATTGGACAAGTTGTTGAAAGGATTCAGCCAGATCTAAGGCCTATTTTGTGAGCCATCTATCGTTTTGTTTGTAACATAAAATCGCGGAGGAATAGGATGATTGTTAGTGTCCGTCAGTTTAAATCTGAAAAGTTGTATTTGACATGTTGATTTGTATTTCTGGATTCTTATGAGCAGTCTTGTTAAGCTTCACACCAAACCATTTTGAATGATGTTGATTAGCCAGTAGTGAATTTTAAACTTTGCATGAGTGCTATCTCATTTTGCGTTTTATACCAACCTTCCAATGTTTATAAGGTTTCCACCAAATGGTGTTTAACCATAGCCTGGTTATCAGCGGAGTATTATTGTTTTTAAAGTGTTTTAATAAAGTATCATATATTATTCGATATTTTTGGGGTTATTGCCCATTGTACGGTTTTTTCGCCCAGCTAAAGTATTCAATTTTCAAATATTTTTGTTAGATTAGTCATTTTAGTTGTGACGCTCCATACTTGAATCCAACGAACAGGTTGGATATAAAGTGTTACAAAATAAAATTGGATATTCATTAAGAGTTTAAATATGTAGTTTGTCGTGTAGAGTGGAAAGGAAAAAAAAAGATTTTAAGTATTTAAAGACGTAATCTAGTAATTTGGATTTTTCTTTCTTTTAAAACAATTTTTTTTTCAAAGATAAAAATTAAAAAAATATTTTTTGTTGTTGATATTATAAATGTCATCTTCCACATATTCACATTTAAAAATTTAAGATATTTTGACATAAAACACAATTAAGTATACTACTTTAAATCAATTTTAAAAATGAAAGTTTGAGAGTGTTTATTTTTCATATTGTCATATTAAGATGAAATGAAAACATTAATTCATTTTTGTTGAGGACAATAATTTATTTCAAATGACATTCAGGAAATTGGTCTTGAAGGAGTATTCAGATATATTCTTGTTTATTCCTAACAATTTTTTTGTTTAGTTATTCCTAATAAATTTGATATACATTTCTCCCTTTTGTAACAAAACATTTAATAGTCACTAAAAGAAGATCAATATTTCAATCTTTTTGTATCTATTATATAAAAGTAAGAAACATTGGTATTGTAGCTAGGCTGTGTAATCTGCCTACCTCAGCTGCTATATATATGCACATACAATATCGAAGGGCTTGCGGGGAGGCTAGAGAAGAAGGAGGAAAAAAAAAAAAAACAGACAGAGAGAGATTAAATAAAAAAAAAATGTGTTTTTTTTTTTTTCAATTTTTTAAAAGATCAAATTATAATATTTAAATAATTTGTTTGGGTAATTCAATTTAGAGAAAAAAAAAACAGTTTATTAATTTACATATTTTAATTTAAGATTTAAGATTTAAATCCTCCCAATTATAAAAAGTATAAATTAAAATAATTAATTTTAATTTAATTTAAAAGGATACATTCAAAAGGTTCAACCAGCATGTCCATTTAAAATTTATAAATTGTATTACTAAAAAATATATATATAAATTGTAACTGATTTACTTGCCATTTTTGTTTATTTTTAAGATAGATAGTAATCATATCTTACCAAAAAAATAAATTCTTTATTTTTAAATGGTATATTTAAAATGGTTGGTGACACCATTGATTTAAATTTCATATTCAATCTTGAATAATTATAATACATTAGTTTTTCTTAATTAACAAAAAATTAAATAATTATAATTTAACAATTTATTTTAAATTATGCATGTCTACTTTACGATTTATGTTTAGGATTCGTGGCTTCACATTCCCCCAACAATATTGTCTTCAAGGTTCAAACCTACATTCTCTCCTTATGAGTGCAATATGTTTTACCATTGCTGTAACACCCCTAATCCTCTCCGTCGTCGGATTAGGGTCATGAGCATTACTAACGAATCAAACAATTAATTCAATCATAATCAACATATAAACTAACTAGTAGCATTATAATATGCAGGGGTAGGTCACGACAATCTAATACTTTCATGCTAGATTCTTATACATTCGAATAGTAAATTATGCTATGCATTTCTAAACTTGGTCTTCCACTGTCTACACTCTTATCACTATTTATACATTGCTAAACTTAGTCTTCCACTATCTACACTCTTATCACTATTTATCCCTTCTAGAATGTCAGAATTCGGATACATATAAGACTATTCCAATTATTAGCATCAGAGTATTAGTCTATACTCCGTCTATGATTATCTTTCTAATCTACCTTCGATGATGTTAGTGGAATGCACTTAATTTAGGTTTGCTAATCCACCCCAATTCAGAGTAAACGTTAGTCTATGAGACCCTAAAAATAGTTTAAAAATAGGCAGGGACTAATTTGAAACAATTTTGGAAGTTTAGGAAATAATTACAAAAATTTTGATTTCAGGGGTCACACACCCGTGTGGCTAGGCCATGTGCCTCACATGGCCGAGACCGTGTAACTCTCTGACTTGGGTCACACGCCCATGTGTGTTGCCCATGTGTGACACACGTCCGTGTGGCCAGACTGTGTGCACCCAAAAGTACCTTAAAACTCAAGTTTACCAATTCCTACTTACTTGGGCACTAAGCAACTAAATTACCAATCATTTAACCTATTCAAAACATGATTAAAAATCCCCAAAATACACCAAATTTATCACCTAATATGCCTAACCAATGTACCCTCATTGGTACCACATTTTATATGTTCAAATACATCAACAACACATCACACATTCAAGAATTTAATTCATATCACACTTACAATATTTGAACTAACTTTCAAACTTCTAAAGTTACCAAATATGAAACTCAGCACATACCAAGCATTATGCTAAGCTACCGACTTTAAACTATCATATACCAAAATATAAACTAGGTTAGCATACCAACATAGCCTCAACCGCAACCATATACACATTTAACCATCATTTCACTAGCAACTAAGTTAACCACATCTGATAAACGATATCAACAAAACACTCCCTAGGTATATGCCATTACAAAATGAAATATCACCAACTTGAGCTCGGGATTTGTGATTTTGTACTGAGTTGACAATAATTCGAACAGTACCTAGCCTGCGCATGGAAAACAAAATCGCACGCTGAGTAAAACTTAGTGGTATTTCTATAATCCAAATAACATAAACTTGATGTAAGTATTTAAAATGCAAAATGCAACAAGTAAGGTATGTTCATGTGTTTTAATTCAATAGTATAAAATTTTCTCATTCCTTATTCACATCTAGTAAGATTTTCACATGTTCAAACATATAAATATATATAAATGGAATTTCATTTAACATTTGGATACATCATCTTATGCAATGGCATGATTCATAACTTTGATAAATACTTGAATTCATTCAAGTTTCACATATCAATTCATCAATCCATATTACATTTGTCATCTCATAATCATTTCTCATATTTTCCATTTCATCATCTCATATTCGTTTCTCATCTTTGCCATTTCAATATCAATCACATAAATTATTATTTTATTTTCCCCTATTAACACGACACGGACTTAGACAGATACACGGATCCAACCAACACACCAGTTTGGCACCCAATGCCTCATCGGATAAATCTGAAGTAATAACTGTGCCCAGCACTATATAAACTGACACCTAGTCTCTCATTGGTTAAACCGAAGCAAATTGGCACGCAGTGCCTCATCGACTCGAGGTCGAAGTATTCCCTGAACTTTTCCTATCCTATGGCATGCCATCTATATCCGACTTAGCCCGATACAGTTAATAGGGTTTCGTTTTACTTTTCAATACAACCAATGTCTCAATTTCATAAATATATATCATCGCATATAAGCATATATTCAATTTGATAATAATAACTTTTTTTTCTTAATACACATATATTCATAATCAATATATTTCATAACATAAAAAATCAATCCATTTCATTTCAATTATGAATTTAATTCAATTCCCAAGTACCAAAATACTCACCTCAAATGCTTACTATATGCAAAAAAAATTATATATGCAGTAATCTACTATTTAATTCAAATTATAGAAACACAAACCGTGATTTCCGAGTTATTCGACGTTGATTTTATCCTTCCCTTTTTTGCTCGAGGATTCCGGTACGACGTTAGCTACGGAATAAAAAAAATAAATCACATTAATACTACACATTTCAATTTCATATTAAATTTCAATTTTCACACTATATTTTGCTTATTTATCAATTTAGTCCCTAAATTGAAACTAATTTTAACATTCACACTTAACTTCATATTTTTATACTAATTCCACTCTAGACCACATTTAGCTTCCTCTTTTCCAATTCAACCCCATAATTTTGAATTTTTCACAATTTAGTCCCTATTGTTCAAAATCAATAATTAATTCCACAATTTAGTCCTTTTGCATTTCTAACTTAAAAATCTATTTATTTAATTCCTAATATTTAAACCATTCAACAATGTTAACATCTAAAATCTTTAACAATACTAAAAATTACAATATGGGTCGGGTAGCCGTAAGTATCGGGATTTCAAAAATATAAAAATTACAAGTGTAAGGACTAAATTGCACTAACCAATTTGGATTTGAACTTCAAACCCCCAAATGTCGTGAGCTTCTTCTCCTTTTCTTTCTTTCTTTTCTTTTTCTTTGCTTTCTAATTTGCATGCATTTCATCTCTTTCTTTCCACTTTCTTTCTATTTCATTTAATTTGTTTTCATTTTATTTATTATTATTATTACTAACTTTATAATATAACATATATAATATATATACATGCATTTACACTTAACCATATTCGACCACCTATACAAAACCATTTATTAAATGGTTTAAATGTTACTTTAGCCCTTTTAGTTTATTTCAATTTATAATTCAACTTTTAACCTTTACGCGATTTAGTCTTTGTACCTTAATAACTTCTAATTTCATAAAATTTACTAATCCAAAAATTAATTAGCTACCCAACTAACTTCGTACGAGTCTGATTTACAAAAACGAAGTCCTAGAAACGTTTTTTGACACCCTCGACTATCGGGTCGTTATAATTCTCCCATACTAATTAAACTAATTAAATTTTATCCCGAAAATTTACTTGAAAAGAGGTGGAGATATTGAGATCTCATCGTCTCTTCGGGTTCCCAAGTCACTTCCTCAGCACTATGGCTACGCCATAAAACTTTTACTAACAGAACATGTTTATTACGCAATTCTTTCATCTCGCAAGCTAAAATTTTGATCACATCTTCTTCATAAGACAAGTTGGTTGAATTGCAATTTCTTCCGTTGAAATAACGTGAGACAGATCCGATCAATACCTTCTAAGCATTTAAACATGGAAAGTGTCGTGCATTTTCTGTAATTCCACAGGCAAAGCTAACCGATATGCCATTGGTCCTAGTCTTTCAACGATTTCATACGGTCCAATAAAATGAGGACACGACTTCCTTTTCCAGCCAAATTGCAAGAATTTCTTCCATGGTAAGACCTTTAGAAATACCCTATCTCCAACTGAAAACTCAATATCTTGACGTTTCAAATCTGCATATGATTTCTTTCTATCAAAAGCTATTTTCAATCTATCTCAGATTATCTTAACAATGTCTTCCGTTTCTTGAATCAATTTTGGCCCAACAACTTTTCTTTCACATAACTCCATCCAACAAAGAGGTGCTCGACACCTATGACCGTATAAAGCTTCGTACAGAGTCATTTGAATACTTGATTGAAAACTATTGTTGTACACGAATTCGGCCAAAGGTAAATAATGATCCCAGCCTGATTCAAAATCAATTACACAAGTGTGGAGCATATCTTTCAAAATCTGAATAACACGTTCAAATTGTCCGTCTGTCTGTGGGTGAAAGGCTGTACTGAAATTGGGTCTCGTAACAAGAGATTCATGTAATTGTTTCCAAAGTCTCGAAGTGAAACGTGGATCTTGATCAGAGATAATCAACATAGGGACATCGTGTAATCTCACAATTTCCTTAATGTACACTTTAGCAAGTTTTTGAAGTGACCAATCATTCCTGACTTCAATAAAATGAGCCAATTTCGTAAGTCGATCAATAATCACTCATAAAACATTTTTCTTGCTAGGAGATAAAGGTAATCTTGTTACAAAATCCATCGTGATGCATTCCCATTTCCACTCAAGAATAGAAACGGGCTGAAGTAATCCAGTGGGAACCTGATGTTCTGCCTTAACTCATTGACAAGTTAAGTATTTAGCCACATACTCGACCACGTCTCTTTTCATTCCTGGCCACCAATAAGATTCTCGCAGATCGCAATACATTTTCATCCCTCCAAGATACAAAGCAAAAGGACTATATTGAGCTTCGTGAAGTATCAACTCTTTTAATTCTGCAACATTTGGAACACAAATTCGATTTTGAAATCTCAAACAATCACAATCATCGATACTAGAACTTTCTAGTGCGCCATTTTGAACCATGTCTCTTTTCTTCGCTAACTTGACATCATCTAACTTTGCTACTTTAATCTGATCAAATTCACCGGCTTGACCTTCAACTCGGCCAACAAGCTTCCATCATCATTGATAGTAAGTTGAGCAAACATCGCTCGCAACTCAACGGCTATTTTCCTGCTCAATGCATCAGCCATGACATTAGCTTTACCAGGATGGTAATCAATAACATAATCGAAATCTTTTCGAAGCTCAACCCAACGTTGTTGTCTCAAATTCAACTCCTTTTATGTTAGGAGGTATTTAAGACTTTTGTGATTGGTATAGATGTGACACTTTTCACCGTACAAATAGTGTCTCTAGATCTTTAGAGCAAAGACCACAACAGCTAACTCTAAGTCGTGCATTGGATAGTTACGTTCATGCATTTTTAGTTGACAAGATGCATACGCGATCACTTTTTCATCTTGCATCAAGACACAACCAAGGCCACTCAATGAGGCATCACTGTAGACCACAAAATCTTTTCTGATTAAGGTAAAGTTAAAATTGGAGCCTCCGTCAACATTTATTTTAATCTCTCGAAACTCTCTTAACATTCCTTACTCCAAACAAAATGAAAAATTTTGAGCAACAACTTTGTCATTAGCAAAGCTATCTTGGAAAATCCATTTACTAATCTTCTATAATAATCGGCTAAACCTAGAAAACTGCGAACCTCTGACACATTTCTTGGTGCTTTCCACTGAATAATGGCCTCGATTTTTTTCGAGTCAACTCTAACTCCATCTTTCGAGATAACATGTCCCAAAAACATAACTTCTGATAACCCGAATTCATATTTTCTAAGCTTTCCATATAACTGTTTCTCTCGTAACACTTGCAAAATAATTCTGAGGTGTTGCTCATGCTCGGATTCAAATTTCGAATAGATCAAGATGTCGTCAATGAAAACTACCACAAATTTATCCAAATACGGTTGGAAAATACGGTTCATGAGATCCATGAATGTCGCCGAAGAATTAGTCAGCCCAAAAGGCATTATCAAAAATTCATAGTGGTCATAATGCGTACTAAACGCTGTCTTAGGTACGCCACTATCTTTTACTTTCAACTGATAGTAACCAGATCTCAAATCGATCTTTGAAAAGACAGAAGCTCCCTTTAGTTGATCAAAAAAAGTCATCGATACAAGGTAGGGGGTATCGATTTTTAATCGTCAACTTATTCAATTATCGATAGTCTATACAGAGTTGCATCGAGCCATCTTTCTTATTAACAAATAACACTTGAGCTCCCCAAGGCGATATACTAGGGCGTATAAAGCCGCAATCCAACAAATCTTGCAATTGTACCTTCAATTCCTTCAGCTCTGTGGGTGCCTTACGATAAGGAGACATTGACACCGGAGTCGTGTAATAGCCCGATTTTGGGTCTAATCAGAACAGTGGTTTCGGGACCACAAATTTAATGCAGAAAAATTTATTTTTATTATATTTTTATGATCTAAAGTTTTATGGAACGATTTCGTGAAAATTTAGTTTGAAAATTTGATATTTGGCACTCAATTTAGTTAAAGGGACTAAATTGCAAAAAGTGTAAAACTTGAATTCTATATGTTAAAGGTGCCCAATTGCTATGAGATTTTAAATTAGAAGTCTTTAGGTGGTAATTAGACCATTATGTCTTGTATGGACAAAAATGGACATGGTTAGGGAAAAATATCAAAGTTTAAGTTAAGGGCATTTTGGTCATTTGGTAAATAAAGCCAAAATTGTAACACCCCTTACCTGTATCTGTCGCCGGAATAGGGTACTAGGCATTGCCGGATTTAATCACTTATCATCGATCATTTACGAGTCACAAATTTCCATCCAAATTTAAAACTTTTCATATTCAATCATAGAGTCTCTAATATGGACCTACGAGGCCCAAAACATGCTTTGGAAGCGGTTCGGGACTAAACCGAGAAATTTGGAAAATTTCACAACACATAGAAAAATTTTCTTCAAGACAGGGTCACACTCAATATGCATCCTCAACAACTCTTACACATGCATAATTATATCTAATTATCATACCATACCATTGAGCCAAACTTAGCCATTCGACGTCAAGACTACTGACACATTCAACCATTAGGTATTTAGGCCATAACCCACAACTCATCATGTATCATGCAAACACAACTCATATCACAAGACATTGGCATATAAATAATATATATAGGCTTACACTCAATTAGCCAATATAAGCCAATTAGCATGGCTACATACTAAATAACCTTTAACCATTACAAGCCAATACATTTGGCCAAAACATAATAACACACACAAAATGACTAAGTCCCTATACATGCCATAGACTTAAATTACTTGAAGGTATTGATACCAGTCAAAAGCTTGATAGTGTGATAGAATCCTCGACGATATCCAACCCGAGCTAGCCTCTATGACACTATAGGAAAAAGGAAAGGAAAGGTGTAAGCTATATAGCTTAGTAAGCCCGTATGAAAATAATAAGCAATTTATTAACATGTTTTCACCAATTCTCACAATATGTTCTCAAGGTAATACAATCATAATTGCACAAAATTTCACTATTTACTTATGTTCATCTCAAGCTGTCTACTCGAGTCACAGTCACTAAATTATTTATTTCTTGAGCTACAGAACTCCAAATTAAGATCGTTAATTTTCCCTATAACTAAACTCACATATCTTATTACCATAAAATTTTTATAATTTTTTTTAGCCAATAAGTACAGTTTATTAATTAAAGTCACCCCTGTTCTGCTGTCTGAATGTTCCTACCCCTCTTCACTAAAAATTAATTATCTCACCGTACGAGATTCGGATGATGTTCCCATTTATTTATTTTGAAAATAGACTCATTCAGGATTTTAATAATGTAAACTATAACCAATAATTTATTTTTTTACAATTTTTAATGATTTTCCCAAGTCAAAACAGGGGATTCTGAAATCATTCTAACTCTGTCTCACAAAAATTCAAATATCTCAAAATATGAAATTCTTTTGCTTACACCGTTTCTTTTATGTGAAAATAGACTCAATAAGATTTAATTTCATTTCTTATTCAACCTCTAATTCGATTTACATCATTTTTGGTGATTTTTCAAAGTGGTACAACCGCTGCTGTCCGAACTATTTTATTGCTAATTTTACTCTATCATGTTTTCTTTGTATTAATTCTCATTTACACACATATAACACTAAAGTATATCCATAGTTAGCCATGCCAATAGCTAGTCATCATCAAATATTTACAAGTGTTCATTGTAACACTTACTCCATATCAACCTTACCAAAGTTCGATCACATATCGAGCACGTTGCTCATGAATATATACACATGTACCTGCACTTGTTCATCACATAATCACATTCAATTACACTTAGTCATTTTCCCGTTAACACATCGAAATATTATTGGATACATCGGAAGTTTGCACATAAGTTCCACACTTGTAGCCAAAGCTACTTCACATCACTTTTCACATAGAGGCTCGTTCTCAAGCTATTCACTTTCACGGGTCTGCTCACACAAGCTGTCAGTCATTCGTTACTACTCAGTGCTGCTCACACAAGCTATCAGGTATTCACTTAGTCACAATTTCACATAGATTTCACATAGGTCCTTAGTGACATGTCACTTGTATCCTATTCTATTCCTAAGGTTCAACCGGGAAATTTTTCACATTTCGATTCTTTGTCAATTTCGTTCAATATTCAGCCACATATCATAAAATATATCAAAACATAAAAACATAAGTAAAAACGATGCATTATTTACATACAAACTTACCTCGAAAGCAAAATCGGTGAAAAGGACTTATTTGTCAATTACTTATTTTTCCCCGATCTAGACCTGAACCTTGTTTTTCTTGATATAAAACATTACATTTAACTTATTTAATCATATACAAATCAACTCAGCCCAAAAATCATATTTAGAAAAATTACACTTTTGCCCCTAAACTTTGTCATATTTACACTTTTACCCCTAGGCTCGTAAAATGATTTTCATTCAATTTCTTTGTACTTTAAGCCTAGCCGAACCATTTTCATAACTATAAAAGACCACAATTTCGATTAAAACACACTTTTATGACATATTTTATAACTTTTACAAATTAGTCCTTTTAGGTATTTTCACCGAAAATCACTTAGTAAAAGTCATTTCTCTAACCATAAACATGCATTTTCTACCATTAAACATCAAAATACACAAATATTCATCATGGGTAAAAACTCTAGACTTTAACCATATCTCAAATTAGTGGTAGAAATAGATAGATCTTGTTACGAGGATTTCAAAAACGTAAAAATCATTAAAAACGAGACTAGAACGGACTACAATCAAGCTGGAAGCTTGAAAAACCCTAAACATGGTTTCTCCATGCAAGTTTTGGCCAAGAGGTTAAAGATGGACAAAAATTGGCTTTTAATTTTGTATTTAATTCATTTTAATAACTAAATGACCAAAATGCCCTTAATGAAAAACTTTGGAAACATTCCTAACCATGTCCATTTTTTGTCCACCAACTTAAAAAATGGTCTAATTACCATATAAGGACCTCCAATTTAAAATTTCATAACAATTGGACACCTTTAGCATGTAGAACTCAACTTTTGCACTTTTTACAATTTAGTCCTTTTGACTAAATTGAGTGCCCAAACGTCAAAATTTTCGAACGAAATTTTTATGAAATAATTTCGTGAAATCGCATACCATAAAAATATTATAAAAATAAATTTTCTTATGTCGAATTTGTGGTCCCGAAACCACTGTTTTGACTAGGCCCAAAATCAGGCTGTTATAAAAATAAAACAAAGAAAAGATGTTCATCTTTCTAATTTCATCCCCCATAACTGAAATTCTCAAGGAAGCCATAGCTAGTGTTTTGACCAAACTTTCAAGCTCGGTTGTAAGTCTGTTCTAGCCTCGTTTTTAATGATTTTGATGTTTTTGAGATCCTTGCAACCTAATCTAGCTATTTCAAGGACTAATTTGAAAAGATTTCAAAGTATAAAATTTTCCCATGTTAGATATTTGTGTATTTTGATGTCTAATGGTATATTATGTAGTTTGATGTTAGATAAACAACTTTTACTAAGTGATTTTTAATGAAAATACCTAAAAGGACCTATTTATAAAAGTTGTAAAATATGTAGTAAAAATGTGAATAAATGAAAAATGTGGACTGCTATGAGCATGAAAAAGATTCGGCCAGGCTTGGGTAAAGAAGAAATCGAATGAAAATCATATTACGAGCCTAGGGACTAAAATGTAAAAAGTTAAAAAGTTACGGGAAAAATGTAAAATTTTTCATAATGTGAATTTTGGGTTAAAATGAATAATGTGAGTATTAAATGAGTTAAATTTGATATTATAGATCAAGAAAGACGAGGTTCTGACCTAGACCGGGGAAAGAACAAAGTTGTGGACTAAATCGAACTATTTGCCATTTCGTACCGAGGTAAGTTCGTATGTTAAAAGTAAGCTTTAGAATTATTGTATTTAAATGCTTTAATATTGCATGAATTGTATGTTTGATTTTTTGAATAAGTACAATTCCACGAGTGAGTCCGAAGATGAATCGACAAGCAAGAAATCCCGTTTGAACATTAGGAATAAGGTAGGATACAAGTGACATGTTACTCGGATTAGTATGTGTTATGTGAATATGTGATTCAGGTGCTAGTCTCGTACGTCCTAATGGTGGCTGAGTATACCGACATATGTTGCGGATACTTGACAGCTTACTTGTGTGAAAGACCACTGTAGCGTAACCGTCTTGGTGACGACTTGTGTGAAGCGCATTCGTTGATAGCTCGAGTGCGAGCAACTATGTGATATGAGATTGAGGTAGCATCGGCTACATTTGTGGCACCTAGTGTGCAAGAATCCTGAGTATCCGGCAATATTATTCCGAATGGTTCACAGGTATGTCAAAGATGAAATTATGTGTAAATTCATTTTGAGATGGTACAGGTATGTACTTGAAGCTCATATCTATTAAATGCTTGAAATGATGAATATGAGGTAAGTTTTGTGATGGAATGAGTTATGATTATGAGACCATGGTAATTGTACATTTAATTATGTTATATTATTTGAATGTTATGTGCACGGTAAGGTCGCTTATTTCTTGCATACGAACTTACTAAGTTATATAGCTTACTCCTCTTCCTTTCCCTTGTCTTATAGTGTCACCAAGCTAGCTCGAATTATGGAGATCGTCGGAGATCCATACACACTATCAACAATTATTTTGGTATCAATGAATTCAACATTTTGAATTATGGTATGTATAGGGGACTTGGTCATTTTGTTATGTGTCATAATTGATTTGGCCAAATGTGTTGGCCTATGTTGATTAGAAGTTCATTTTGTATAAGGCCATTTGGAATTGGCTAACGTTGGTATAAGTAGATTTATATGATGATGCTTTTCATGAATGTGGAAACTTGCATGATTTGAGTTGGTAAGTTATGTGATGCTTATGTATGATAGATGTTTGCGTATGAATGATGTGTTGATGTCTTGGTTGGGGATGATTTGGTTGTATGTATAAGTTTGAATTGGTGCTATGTTATATAGGTGTGCACATTAAAAGGGTGGAAAATGGCTTGGTAAATAGCCTTCTTTTTGTCCACACGGGTAGACACATGAGCGTGTGTCTAGGCCGTGTGTGACACACGGTCTGCCTTACTGACATGTAGTTCAGTCGTGTGTCCCCCGCACCTTAATTGTTGCAAAACAGAATGTCCAGAATCGAGCACACAGGTAGAGACACGGGCGTGTGTCTCGACCATGTGTTCTACACGGCCTTGAACATGGGCATGTGCCCTGACCGTGTGAAGTGTGCACCTATTTTATGAAAAATTATGAAAATTAAATCGACCACACGGCCTAGCATACGAGTGTGTGGCACGGTAGTGTGGCACAAGTTAGTGAGCTCCCTAAATTGAACACGGCCTGTAGCACAAGCGTGTCTCAGGGTCACACGGGCGTGTCCCTTGAACCACACGGGCGTGTGACCCCTGTAACATGAAAAATTTTCTAAGTTTTGTAAAATTTTCTAAAGTTCTCAGTTTAGTCCCGAACCACCTCCAAAGCATGTTTTGAGCCTCGTAGGCTCATAAGGGACTTTATGATTGAAAATGAATGGCTTTAATTTGGACACAAATTTTTGACTTGGAATTGTGTGATTGCTTATGTTATAAGTCCGATAATGCCTCGAGCCCTGTTTCGACGTTGAATACAGGTAAGGGGTGTTACAAGTCATACTAGGAAACACTTCAATTGGAAATTCAACCTCTCGATTTGGTGGTAATCCAAGTAATTCCTCAGGAAAGACATCGGAGAATTCATAAATGGTACGAATCTTACTGCTCTGACTATCATCAGAATTCGAGTTGATAATATAGACTAGAAAAGTTTTACAGCTCCGATTAAGAAGTTTATTAGCTCGAATTGTCGAAATGATACGAGTTGATCCACTCGTTCGAACACCATTCAATTCAATTATGTTACCATCTTCACTTTGAACCACAAATTTCTTTTTACGACGGTCTAGAATCACCCCGTGCTCAGTAAGCTAATCCATTCCCAATATTAAATCAAAGTCACCAAATGGCATTATCAACAAATCAACAGGGAAGGATATATTCTGTATCTCTAATGGACATGGCCCGCACACCTGATCCACTATTACGGACTATCTCAAAGGACTTGACACAACTATCGATATCCTAGACATCTCAGATTTTAAACTTCCCAATTTAACTAATTCAACATTAACATATGAGTGTGAACATCTCGTGTCTATCAAAGTATAAATAGGTTCTGAATGCAAAAAAAAAAAAAAAAAAACCTGTGACAACGTCAGTAGCATCACCGTTCTTACGTGTCTGTACAACATAAGCTCGTGCTGGCATTCTGGCCTCTGTCTAGTGAGTAACAGTATCACTTCCTTTTCTAGCACCACTTCTAGGAAAAGAACCACCGCGACTTGTTCCACGACCCCTAGATGCATGCATAGACCTCTGAGAAGAAACAAGAGTATCATTCTCATTCTTTAAAGACTATCGAGCAAAATGTTCCATAATTCTACAGCGAAAACAAGCCCTAGTTAGCTTTCAACATTCACCACGGTGCTTTTTCCCACAATGTTTGCAATTCGGAATATCAATATCCCTGGATGGATCTTGCACAATACCCGTGGACACAGTCGGTTGTCAATCACAATTTCTATCAGATCTATCAAACTTAAAAGTCGATTTCCAACCATCATGAAATTCCTTGGTTTGTTTTGGTTGCAGATACGAGCTAGCAGCTCCAAACTGCTTCCCAGAAGTGCAAGTAACCTCAGCCTTTTTTATCAAGTCCCAAGGCTTGTTCTACCATCTTTGCCACTAGATCGGTAAACTCTGTAATCTGATGCGATACCTAGTGTTCCCGAAGTTCATCACATAGCCTACATAGAAATCGTCTACAACTTTCAATGTTAGATGGTATAAATTTAGCAACGTACTTACTAAGTCGTACGAACTCCCGTTCATAATTGGCCACTAACATCCCACTCTACTTTAATAGCAAAAACTCTTACCTTTTATCTTCTATGTATAATTCTCTGGCATATTTCTTTTGAAATTCCTTTTGAAAGATTTCCCAATTGGCCTGTTCAATAGGTACGTGGCGTGTTATTGACTGCCACCATGTATACGCTTCTCCTTGCAGTAGAGAAACATCACAAATCACACTTTCATGCAAGTTGCATTTAAGTTGTTGCAAAACGCGTTTAGTGGATTCAATCCAAACTTCCGCTACTGAAGGATCGACCCCTTTCAACCCCAAAAACTTAGTCGTACCAAATTTCCGCAGTTCCTTTATCGGAGCCCATCGAACGGTAAGTGCAAGCACTAAAGTAGACGTAGTTCCCGCAACACACTAAAGTGCATCAGTGATAGCTCTAAGTGAAAATGAATCATCTACTCCATCATTGTCATCTCGCTCAATATTAGGTCGTTGAGCACCAGCTTGGTTAACATTCGGAGTTACCGACTTCGTTGCCTCACAATCATCACTATGCTCTTCACTAGAGTAGAATTCTTGTTCCACTTCATTATCTTATTCATGTTCCATCTTTTAACTATAAAACAAAAACAATTATCATCAGCATCCAAATCCCGACTCAACTCAACTCAACTATAGCATGTACCTCTAGACCCAATTCTAAGCTCGATTTAGCCTGAGAATCGGCTAAACCTGTAGTTTTGATACCACTAAATGTAACACTCCTAACCTCTTTTCGTCATCAGATTAAGATCACGAGCATTTCTAACGAATCAAACAATTAATTCAATCATAATCAACATATAAACTAACTAATAACATTATAATATACAGGGTAGGTCACGACAATCTAATACTTCCATGCTAGATTCTTATACATTCAAATAATAAATTATGCTATGCATTTCTAAACTTGGTCTTCCACTGTCTACAATCTTATCACTATTTATACATAGCTAAGCTAAGTTTTCCACTGTCCACACTATTATCACTATTTATCCCTTTAGAATGTCAGAATTTGGATACATATAAGACTATTCCAATTATTAGCTTCAGAGTATTAGTCCATACTTCGTCTACGATTATCCTTTTAATTTATCTTTGATGATGTTAGTAGAATGCACTTAATTTAGGTTTGCTAATCCACCCTAATTCAGAGTAAAAGTTACTCTTACAGCCACTATTGCGAGTCTACGGGACCCTAAAAATAATTTAAAAATAGGCTGGGACTAATTTGAAATAATTCTGGAAGTTTAGGAAATAGTTACAAAAATTTTGATTTCAGGGGTCACACACCCGTGTGGCCAGGCCGTGTGCACCCAAAAGTACCTTAAAACTCAAGTTTACCAATTCCTACTTACTTGGGCACTAAGCAACTAAATTACCAATCATTTAACCTATTCAAAACACGATTAAAAATGCCCAGAATACACCAAATTTATCACCTAATATGCCTAACCAATGTACCCTCATTGGTACCATATTGTATATGTTAAAATACATCAACAACACATCACACATTCAAGACTTTCATTCATATCACACTTACCATATTTGAACTAACTTTCAAACCAAATATGAAACTAAGCACATACCAAGCATTATGCTAAACTACCAACTTTAAACTATCACATACCAAAATATAAACTAGGCTAGCATACCAACATAGCCTCAAGCACAACCATATACTCATTTAACCATCATTTCACTAGCAACTAAGTTAACCACATCTTATAAACGATATCAACAAAACACTCCTTAGGTACATGCCATTACAAAATGAAATATCACCACACTTGAGTTCGGATTTGTGATTTGATGCTGAGTTGACAATAATTCGAACAGTACCTAGCCAGCGAACGGAAAACATTTCTATAATCCGAATAACATAAACTTGATGTAAGTATTTAAAATGTAAAATGCAACAACTAAACTATGTTCATGTGTTTCAATTCAATAATATAATTTTTTCTCATTCCTTATTCACATCTACTGAGATTTTCACATGTTCAAATATATAAGTATATATCCATGGCATTTCATTTAACATTTGAATACATCATCTCATGCAATGGTATGATTCATATCTTTGATCAATACTTGAATTCATTCAAGTTTCACATATCAATTCATCAATTCATATTTCATTTCTCATCTCATAATCATTTCTCATATTTGACATTTCAATATTTTCTCATTTCATATTCATTTATCAGCTTTTACATTTGAATATCAATCACATAAATTATTATTTTATTTTCCCCTATTAATACGATACGGACTCGGATGGATACACGGATCCAACCAACACACTAGTTTGGCACCCAGTGCCTCATCGGATAAATCTGAAGTGATAATTGCGTCCAACGCTATATAAATTGACATTGAGTGTCTCATCAGTTAAATCAAAGCAAATCGGCACGCAGTGCCTCATAGACTCGAGGTCGAAGTAATCCTTGAACTATTCCTATCTTATGGAAGGTCATCTATATCCCGGCTTAGCCCGATACAGTTAATAGGGTTTCATTTCACTTTTCAATATAACTAATGTCTCAATTTCATGAATATATATCATCACATATAAGCATATATTCAATTTGATAATAATCACATTTTTCTCAATACACATATTTCATAATCGATATATTTCATAATATACAAAATCATCCATTTCTTTTCAATTATTCATTCAATTCAACTCCCAAGTACCAAAATACTCACCTCAAATGCTTACCATATGCAAACAATTATATATGCAATAATCTACTATTTAATTCGGATTATAGAAACACAAACCGTGATTTTCGAGCTATTCGACATCTATTTTATCCTTATCTTTTCTATTCGAGGATTTTTGTACGGCATTAGCTACGGAATAAAAAAAATTAAATCACATTAATACTACACATTTCAATTTCACACTATATTTTGCTTATTTATCAATTTAGTCCCTAAACCGAGACTAATTTTAGCCTTCACAATTAACTTCATATTTTTATACTAATTTCACTCTAGATCACATTTAGCTTCCTCTTTTCCAATTCGACCCCATAATTTTGAAATTTTCACAATTTAGTCCCTATTGTTCAAAATCAACAATTAATTCCACAATTTAGTCATTTTTCATTTCTAACTTAAAAATATATCTATTTAATCCCTAATATTTAAACTATTCAACAATGTCAACATCTAAAATCTTGAACAATACTAAAAATTACAATATGGGTCATGTAACCCTAGGTATCGAGATTGCACTAACCAATCTGGATTTGAGCTTCAAACCCCCAAATACCGTGAGCTTCTTCTCTTTTTCTTTCTTTCTTTTCTCTTTCTTTGTTTTCCAATTTGCATGCATTTCATCACTTTCTTTCCACTTTTTTTCTATTTCATTTAATTTGTTTTTATTTTATTTATTATTATTATCAAACTTTATAATATAACATATATAATATTTATACATGCATTTACACTTAACCATATTCGGCCACCTATACACAGCCATTTATTAAATAGTTTAATTGTTACTTTAGCCCTTTTAGTTTATTTCAATTTATAATTCAACTTTTAACTTTTACACGATTTAGTCCCTGTAACTTAATAACTTCTAATTTCACAAAATTCACTAATCCAAAAATTAATTAGCTACCCAACTAACTTCGTAAATATTTAATTAAATATTTACGAGTTCGATTTACAAAAACAGAGTCCTGAAAATACGTTTTCCGATACCCCCGACTATCGGTCATTACAATTGCACCCAACCACTTGTTAATATAAAATAGAAATTAATTTAAAAAAAATAAAAATCTCCCATAGTGGGGAGATAATAGTAGCCTAAAATAAAACTAAAACCCTACATTAATTCACTGGTGTGATATTTTAAAATTATATATATTTACTTGGTAGTCATACAATAATAAAGATAATATTGAAAATACCGAATAGGATTTTTTTTTCTTAAAAGACCTATTTGAACTTGTCACGATAAAATAATTTTTTCGTTGGAGCAGTGATCTTAAGAAAATTTGGCATGAACATTTTGATTGAAATAATTAACAATATTAACTATTTGAACTAACTAATGACAATGTAAAAATAGAGCAATCAAATAATATAAAACATTAAAACATATAGATTAAATAGAAAATTTTAGCATAGTATAGGCGCTAAAAAATGAAATTTGATCATAGTCTTATAATGTAAAAAGGGAAAAAAAAACAAGACAAACTCAAAAGAAACACAAAGAATTTATATATAACTACATAATCTTTTAATAAAAAGTTGATAAAATTAATTATTTAAACTAATTAATAATATTATAAAAATATAGAGATCAAACTATATTAAAAATTAAAATATAAAAATTAAAAATCAAATTTAAATATAATAGAGACTAAAATCAAAATTAATCCGTTATATGCCACATGTAAATTTGGATATTCCTTTTATATATTGTTTATAGGTAAAACTAGTATCATTTCAAAGATCGCCATCATGATTTAATTTTCATGGTAATAAAGATCACTAAGGTTATCTTAAATTATTGTGTTTGATATAATATTATGTATCTATTTATCCTAAGTTTCTATGGTTGAAAATGCATAAAAAAAATCGATTCATCCTTCCTTTAGTCAGTATTATTTTTATTGTAACAATTACGGGATATAAGTTTAAGTGCGATTAAATGCGTTTTACCTCAAACTTAGGTTGAAAAAAGATTATGGGCAGAAGTTGGTGTTTTATTATTATTAGTGTAACAGCTTGATTTTGAGGCTAGTTGGAACAGTGGTTTCATAACCACTAATTCGAGGTTGGAGAAATTATTTTTAATATTATTTTGTGTTATAGCATGATTATATGAGTGTATGAAAATTTTAGTGCATTAATTTTAGCGATTTTATACTTAATTGCGAAAAAAGACTAAATCGCATAAAGTGCAAAGTTTTGCTGTACAAGCTAAAAGTGCCAAATAGCTATAGAACCTTAAATTAGAAGTCTTTAAAGTGCAATTAGACCCTTGGAAAAGGGGTGGCCGGCCATAGGGGACAAGAAATGTCAAAATTTGGTCAAAGTGGGTGCATTTGGTGACTAAATTGATATAATAAAATAGAATAAAGAAAAGAATGATATCATCCTTTCCTCTTTATCTTCTCCACCGAAAATATCAGCAAAATATGAGTTTTTGGAAGCTTGAAATTTTCAGCAATTTGATCCCTTGCAAGTAAGTGATTTTGGTGGTCTTTCTTGATAATTTTTGTACTTTTGGGACCCTTGTAGCATAATCTAGCTAATGAGGGAATTATTTTGCAAAATGGTAGAGAGTCTAGGGTTTTTCCATGTGAATATTCATGTTGAATTCTGAAATTTTATGAAAGAAAATAAATCTTAGTTGTTAAATAAACAATTTTTGTGAAAGGAATTTCCATGAAAACACTTAAAAGGACCTTTTTGTAAAGGTTGTAAAATAAGTGGTAAATGTGAGTAATATTGAAATCCTGAGTTTCTATAAGAGGGAATATGAATCGGCTAGGCTCAGGTGTGTGAAAAATGAACACATTTCATTTTTACGAGCCTAGGGGCAAAATCATAATTTTATGAAAGTCTAAGGGCAAAACGGTAATTTTTCCAAAGTATGACTTTTGAAATGTCTTGATCAATATAGTGATTAAATGAGTGAATTTGTTATTAGAGATCAAGAAGAACGTGGAATTAACCTTGACTGAGGAAAAGGCAAGGTTTCAGATTAGATTTGCAAATTGGCATATTTTGGTACCGAGGTAAGTTTGTGTGTAATAATTCAACATCATGTTTGTAACAGCCCAAAATAGGGCCTAGTCGGAATAGTTGTCTGAGACCACAAACCCGAAGCAAAACAAAAATTTAATTTATGATTGTTTTAGAGTCTATGATATGTTTGGATGATGGTGTGCAAATTTTGTTAAGTAATTTTTATCGATAAAGTGCCCAATTTTATTATTGGGATTAAATTGCATTAATTGCAAAATACGAGTTCTAGAACATAAGTACTTGATTTAAATGGGGGTTTAACTAGAGGTCTTTAAATGGCAAATAGACCATCATATTTTGTTATGGACAAAACTAGTCATGGAAAGGTAAAAATTGAAGGTTTAGTAAAAAGGGCATTTTTGTCATTTGGGTGTTTTAAGGCATAAAAGACAAAATTGAAATCGAAAATTTGCTCATTCTCTTCTCCATGCTGCCGAAATTTTCAAGAAGCCATGGCTAAGGTTTCAAGCTTTTTCAAAGCTCAATTGTAAGTGCATTTGAGCCCCGTTTTTAATGTTCTTCGTATTTTTGAGATCCTAGAAGCTTAAACTTTCTATTTTTACCATTTATTTGCATGAAAAATGAAGTTTAAAAATTGAACCATGCTAGATATTTGTGCATTTTGATGTTTAATGGTAGAATAAGGGTGCACGAGGTTAGGAGAACGATTTTTACTAAGTGATTTTCGTTGAAAATGGTTAAAACGGGTTAATTAGTAAAAGTTGTAAATGCTCCTAAAAGTGTGTAAGAATTTAAGGTTGCTTTGGAAGAGAAAAAGGTTTGGCTGACCTTGAATTTTATAGAAATTGAATAAAAATCATATTACGAGCCTAGGAGCAAAATCGTAATTATGAGAAAGTTTAGGGGCAAAATTATAAATTTTCCGTAGTATGATTTTTGTATTAAAATGAGTAATGTAGTGTTAATTAAGTGAAATGTGTCATTTTAGATCAAAGAAATCGAGATTTAGACCAAGTATGGGGAAATGTCAATCAAAATGATCGATTCTCGTCGAGGTAAGTTCATATGGTTAGTCTATAGTGAACGATTATTAAATTTGAATTGAGATGATGTATTATTTTATATATGTTTGTTATCTAATCATGACTTTATGCAAGTACGAGATTGGATTGAAGGATCAATCGTGAGAAATGCATGGTCAAGTATGTTCGTACTATGACTCGTGATGAATTGACGGAAAATACCATGGTTAGACCATGGCAGAGGGTGTGCTAGTGTAAGACCATGTCTGTATTGGCCTCAAGTTGTGTTAGTGTAAGACCATGTCAGGGACATGGCATCGGTATGGACAGAGGAGAGTCAGTGTAAGACCATGTCTGGGACATGGCATCGGCTCGAGATGAGTGCCAGTGTAAGACCATGTTTGGGACATGGCATCGGCACCGATATGTGATCCCATGTAAGACCATATCTAGGATATGACATTGGCATCCTACCAGTGTACAAGATATCCCGAACATCCCTAATATTATATGTAGTTCAATGGGAAATTCAAGGAGTATGCTCAAGAAAAGTAAGAGTAGGATATGTGAGTATTATGACTAAGTACAGGTATGTATACGAAACTCATAAATAATGTGCTCGGATTATGATACATTATTGATAAGGATGAAAATGAGTAAGATGCGTCTATAATCACTTGGTTGTTATGTGCCAAGTTATAATATGCTTTGGTGTAAGTGTGTATAAATGAAAGTGAACACAAAGAATTAATGAATGAGTGAAATTGACATTAAAACAGTTGTGGGCAGCATCATTAGCATAACTTTGAAAAATCACCAAAAATAGTGGAAATTGGATTAAAGGCTGGGTGAGATATGAAATTAAATCTTAATGAGTCTGTTTTTGTTCATAAAAGAAATAGAGTAAGCAAAAGAAGTGTGAATTATGAAATATTTGAATTTTAGTGAGACAGGGTCAGAATGAGTTTTGGAATCCCCTATTCCAGATTTGGAAAATCAATAAAAATTGTAAAAAAATAATTATGAAGTATAATTTATATTCTTGAAATCCTTAATAAGTCTATTTTCAAGTGAAATAAACGAGAACACCATATGAATTTTCTAAGAGGAGAAAATTGATTCGTAGTGAAGAAGTGTCAGAACTTTTGGACAGCGAAACAAGGGTAAACTTAATGAATAAACTGTACTAATTGGCTAGACCAAAAATTCTGAAATTTCTATAGTAAGAAGTTATATGAGTCTAGTTTCAGGGAAAATTAGCGGTTCTTTATTCGGAGCTCTGTAGCTTGAGAAATAAATAATTTAGTGACAGTGACTCAAGTAGACAGATTAATGTGAACATGAGTAATAAGGTGTAAGCATGTGATATAATGATTATATCATCTTAAGAAATTATTGTGAGGATTTATCCACACAAGTTTATTAATTTCTTATTAATTTCATATGAACTTACTAAGCATTTATGCTTACTTCCCCTCTCTTTTCCCTTTCCTTGTAGAATCGCCAAGTTAGCTCGGGGATCGGTGGACGTCCGAGATTCGCTCACACTATCAATTGGAACACTTGGTATATCTAGATACATTAATTTTTGGGTTATAGGCTTGGCCGTTTTGTCATATATGTCATATTTCTTATGGCCTAAAATGTTGGCCCTTATTTAATAAATGTTCATTTTGATTAAGGCTATTTGGAGGTGGCCAATATTGATGGTTGTTATAAGCCTATGATGTGGTTATTCATGTAGGTGGTAATTGCATAATTGAGATGTTGTGGATGTGGTTTACAAATGATTTCATAAATGACGATGTGTATGAGAATGTGTATGCAAAATTGGATACTCGGATGTCCAATTATAGTATGATACATGTTGATGAAATGGATACAAGAGAGTTTGTGTTTTATCTGGGGAACTGGCTTGGAAAATAGTCAACTTCCAGGCCACACGGGCAGAGACACGACCATGTGTCTCAGCCATGTGACAGACACGGTCTAAAGGCACGGGCGTGTGACCCTATTTTGATGATGACGTCATAAACAGATAGTTACACGGGTTAGGAACACGGGCGTGTCCCAGACCATACGAGCGCGTGTCCCCTGTTTTGACAAAATCTTTTAAATTTTTCCAAAATTTTCCAAAGTTCTCGGTTTAGTCCAGAACCATCCTAAAGGATGTTTTGAGCTTTATAGGCCCATAAAAGGAACAAAATGCATGTGTTAGAAAATTTTTAAATTTGACGAAATTTTATGACTCGGTTTTACATGTTCAAGAAATTTTAAGTCCGTAGCGCCTCGTACCCTGTTCCGGTGTTGGATACGGGTAAGGGGTGTTACAATGTTACTACGTTTTAAAATGCTTGACATTTTCTGAAGATGTATACTATTTTTATGAAATTGATTGATAATGTTTCGATGAGAGTATGATGAAAATTTATGATGTTGAAGTCCCGGTTGAACCTTAAGAACTGAGAGGATACCATCGTTAAGTCATGAGATTTGTAAGGTCTAGTGTAAGACCATGTCTGGGACATGGCCTCGGCACTGAATTGAGATCCCGTATAAGACCATATATGGGATATGGCATCGGCATTGAATATGAAAATCGTGTAAGACCATGTTTAGGACATGGCATCGATATACGATCTCGTATAAGATCGTATCTGGGATATGGCGTCGACATCGATATGAGATTTCGTATAAGACCATATCTGGGATATGACATCGGTATCGACATGTGATCCCATGGAGACCATATTTGGGATATGGCATTGGCATCTTACTATGTGCACGACGAATTTTGGGTCTCCTTCAACATTCAAAACGGTTCAACGGGTAAAGAGCTAAGTTTTCGTTAAAGATGGTAAAGAGCTATGTTTATGTTCAAGATGGTAAAAGTGCTAAAGTTATGTGATGAAGTGATACAGGTTCTTATGAGATACTCTCGAGAAATAAGTCTGATATGTGATATGGGATTGGTAAGAGTAAGCATGAGTAAGCTATGTAAATGTGCTTGAGAACTTGTGCTATTACTTAAAGTAAAGTATGAATGCATCATAAAATTTCATGTTATTACCTATTGCATGCAAACTTACTAAGCTTTATGCTTACTCCCTCTTTTTTCCCTTTCCTTGTAGTATCGCCAAGCTAACTCGAGGATCGTAGAACGTCGGAGCTCGGTTCACACTATCAAGCTATTCTTTTGGTATAGTAAAGTTTGATTGTTTTAGGTATGGCATGTATAGGAACATGGTTATTTCGTTATATGTCATATTGGTTAGCCATGTTGGCTACTAATGTTACTCAATTCATTTTGTATAAGGCCATGGTTGATGACAATTACTCTTTATTGTTATATGAAAATGATGATGTTTTTCATGGATGTGCAAATTGTATGGTTGAGTCCTTGTTATATTATTGCATGAATGAGTAGGTTGTTGATGTAGCTTATGTTGGTGCAAGTAAGGGTGGCAAAAAGGGCTTGGTAAATAGCCTTGTTCTTGTCCACACGGGTAGACACACTGTAATACCCCGAAATAGGGGTTGTGAGTTTGGAAAATAACTCGAGTGTTAGTGGGCCTCAGAGTGATTTTAATGTGTTATTAGAGTTCCTAAAGCCCGAGGAATAAAATGGGAGCATTTTGGAAATTTTGAAAATTAGGGGTTAAAAAAATGGAAATTTGGTTAAGGAAGGCCTTAAGTAAAAATTTTGCAAGATTGTGGCATATAAAATGCCCTGGTAAAGTGGTCGTTGTGTGCCACTTAAAGTTTGGCTTGGGCGCTAAGCAGGTCAGGGGATCGAGCAACACTGGGCGCGGCATAAGCGTTTTGTTTTTGGAAAATGGCGTTGCTTTAAAGGAGGTTTTGAAAGAATTTTCGAAGCATAAATGGACATGAAAGTCCAGGTGGCAGAGTGGCTAAGAGCGTGAGGTGATGTTGCGGCCGAAAGGTCCCGAGTTCGAGTCCTGAGGATAGCGCATAAGGCGTTTTATTATTCTTTTAAGCGCTAGAACATAAGGCGCCAGCGAAGTAAGGTTTAAAAGAATTTCCATGCGTTTATTGGCATGAAACGCACATTGGTCGAGTGGCAGAAGGTGAGGAAGCTCCCTCGGTCTCGGAGTTCGAGACACGGGACAACACTAGAATGTTTCTTTTTGGATTTTTATTTTTCAGGTGTGAAATAAATATCTTGCATGGCACATGCAAGCATGCACGCATGCAGCTGCTGTTGCCTTATTTTATTTTGTAAGCATAGGTTTAAACCATTGTCCTATTATATTTTTGTTTGTTTTGTTTGCTTAGAATAGCGAGATAGTATGTAATATTATTATTATTAAGAGATGGCAAGGTGAAGGAATAAAATAATGTTTTGTTATTGATGTGGGTCTTGGCATTTGGGAAAGGAGAGCACGTGCAGCATGGAGGGTGGCAAGGTATGGCCGTTTGAAGCATGCCTTGAGGAGAGCATGGCCGGCCTTGTCCTTGGTTCTTGACAAAGTTTTTGTTTGAATCTTTGACTCTCTTTTCCCTCCCACTTGAGCATGGCCGAATGTGGCCTTGCTAGGAGCTTTCATTATCCGTTTTGAATTAGCTAGGGAGGGGATTAAGTGCCGATTTTCCTCATTTATCTTTCTCTTCTTCTTTATCTCCTTTCAACTCCAAATCTACTCTATCTTTTGAAACCAAATACCTCACTGCCTTTGGGAGCCATAACCGGATGTTTATAACCATCATTTAAATGGTTAGTGAAACCCTCCACCGGTATACACCATTGCCGGAAGCTTGTGCTTGAAGAATATTAAGATGTGGTAGCCGAACCTTCAAGGACTATATTGGTGTACTCTTTCGTGTAGCTGAAGGAAGGAAATTTAAGGAAACTCTCGGGAAAACTTTTTGAACATCAAAGGTCTTTGTCAACCTCAAAAACAGTGATTTTGTGTTGGTCTAAGGTTGGCCAAATGTGGGTGAATGCCATAACCTCATGTTCCTTGGTGTGAAGCCATGACATTAAGGGACCTTGGAGGGATCTCTTGGTTTCGAGATAAGCAAAGCCGAGTGTTAAGGAGCACAAATGAGTCTCTCGGGAATTTAGGTGCTCAAGGTAAGTGTTATGTACATTTCGGCCAAGGGCCATTGTCATAGATATGGATGTTAGCCGATTCTAACCACGCTGTAGTAGGACTTTCGATGACTTCGAGAGCAAATCGACAAGATCGAGTGGTGTTTCGGGATCAAAATAAGCTAGGTAAGTGGTTGTGGAATTCGGCCTAAGGCCATGATATTGATACTAAGGGTGGTGATTTGGTTATGTGTTCTACAGGGCTAATCGATAAATAGTAAATGAAGCTTTCGGGACTTTAGTGGATATTAGAGTCGATAGATCAGGATCTCGCTAAAGTCAGGTGCGTAGTTATCGCACTGTACTCTTGTTTGTTATTCATGATATGTGTTGTTTTATGTAAATGAATATGTTATGCATGTTAGCCAAAATAAAGGCTAAGAGTAGGGATACCAAGGTAAGTGATCGATAAATCAAGTTAATGGTTATGATATTAACTTTTTGGTGATGTGCAATTATAAATGATTATCGATGAGTGTAAAATAAAATGATGACATGTAATGTATATTGTTATGAGTAATATGTGACCATGGTATAAAATATACATATTTGTTTTGTACGAAATGTTGTTATGGTACATATACGTACGCATGAGACTTGTGATGTGACTATTGGAGAAAAGGTGTACACTATGTGAGTGTTCTAATGCTAGCCTCGTGCTACATTCGTGATTGTTGATTAGTGAACCGATTGATATGTGAGATTTCTATTGGATCAGTGGCTTAGCCACGACCTTAAGAAATAATGTGCAAAAGAAAGATATGTGGATCACTTGTGGATTGGACTTTGTAATTGTATATTGTAATCATATTTATAATATTGTGTATTCATAATGGCATATTTATAATTGTATGTTATATATGTATGGATTGTGTGGATATGGGCCAAGCCCATATGTGAGGACATGTGTATTTAACTATGCACTGAGTCTTGGTGACTCACTCTATTTTTATTAAACCTTTCAGGTGGCACGTAAAGCTTGGACCGGGTCGGAAAGGATACAAAGGTGGCCATGAGGAAATGGACTTTTATGAAAAGAGACGTTTTATTTGATTAATTAAATATTTATATTTTCCGTATTTTGATTGTGTATTGTAATAAGGCCCACTAAAGTGTTTCAGTTCATTTGTTAAGTATCGATACTATTATGCCCTATTATGGAAGGATGATTATTTATTGATTTCAAATGGTTTTATTTTCTCAATAAAGCTTGAAACCGATATGTTTATAACAAACTCCGATTTTTACTTAGAATATTACAAGTCACGAAAATGTTTTATTAAAGGAAACAAATTTTAAACGGTTTATCTCTTAAGTAAGAATGTTTTTCGAAAGTGTTCCGCAGTGACATTTCAAATTCGGTCGGATTAAATGGGCCGGGTTTGGGGCGTTACACACACGGGCGTGTGTCTAGGCCGTGTGTGACACACGGTCTGCCCCATAGGCGTGCGGTTTGGCTGTGTGTCCCCCTGCATTCTAAGTTGGCAAAACAGAATGCCCATTAGTAACCATACGGGCTGAGACATGCCCGTGTGTCTCAACCGTGTGGAAGACACGGTCTTAGGACATAGGCATGTGCCCAGGCCGTGTGAAGTCTGCACTTGAATTAGGAATTTAATTCGCCACATGGTCTAAGGAAACGGGCGTGTGCCTTGGCCGTGTGACCTTATGGAGATGATGACGTCAGAAATAGAATGTCAAGGTTTTCATACACGGGCTAAGACACGGGCGTGTCCTGGCCGTGTGAAGGACACGAGCCGTAGACACGGGCTGTAGACACTAGCGTGTGTCAGGCCGTGTGAAAACCCCTGTAGGTTCGAATTGAGAAATAATTCCACACGGATAAGGGACATGGGCGTGTGTGATAACACGGCTTGCCCACACAGGCGTGTTCCTTTCCACACCGGTGTGTTGTCCTGTTTTGATAACATTTTTCTAAAGTTTTCCAAAGAACTCGATTTGATCTCAAAATGTTTCTAGGATGTGTTTTGGGCTTCGTAGGCCTATACTGAGGATGTTAAGAGTAAGTTTGAAAAGTTTTAAAATTTGAACGGATTTTTATGATTTGGAATTGTGTGTATGCTTGTGTTTCAGTTAGGTAACGTCTCGTACTCTGCCCCAGCGTTAGATACGGGTAAGGGGTGTTACAATTAGTGATCAAATTATTATTATTTTTTTTTGTATTCTCTATATCCATTATACATATGTTTGAGCTTTGTGTCTAAACCTCTTAACAATGTCATCTCTAATATTTAAACTTGTGTTCTCTCTTGAGAGTGCCATGTGCGTTGCTACTTACCCAACATTTGTTGGTAATAATCAAATTATATATATATGGTCTAAAACTCAAAACTGATATGGACAACTTATTTACTTATCACGTGGATAATTATTATTTTTAAATAAATAAAATTAAAATCTTGAGTAAAATATGAAAGGGTTAGATACATTTTAAAAATTTTACATAAATTTTTTATGAAGGAAAGTAAAATATATAAAATTATCATAAATATAAATAATATTAAGATTTTTATCATTAGATTTCTAGAAAATTATCACTTGAAGTTAAATTTTGTTCAATTATTTCATTAAATTTAAAAGTTATCATTTTCCTATGTTCTCACTTTCATTTTTTCTGTTATCAATTATTTTAAATTTTTTAGTATTAAATAAAAAAATTACATTTTAATTAATACATATAATTTATTTGTGCATCAATCTAAAAGATTTAAATTATTTAATAAAATAACAACTTTACATTTTTACTGAGTTAATAATTTATAAAAAGAAATTACTCTTCTATAAAATATTGTGAAGTACGAACCTGTACTCATTCTTATATGTTCATATTTAATGGATATTAAATATTGTACGCCTAAATATGAGTAAATTTTTTAAAAAAATATATTTTAAAAAAATGTAAAATAAAAAAGTTAACAATAATTTTTTTAAACAATAAAATAGTTTATTTCATGTCACTAAAAATATTTTTTTAAGTAAAATTATAATAATAGCCTTAATTGCTTATGAGATCTATAATTAAATTTTGCCTTTTATTCATTAAAAAATTTAAGTCTTTTATATTTTATTAATTGAATCAATGTCAAATTAATTTGTAGCATTAACTTAATTAATTTTTTTTACTAATACGATATATAAAGTCCTAAATAATTGGATGTGTTTGATTATTCATGAAATGCATTTATTTTAAAAAAAATAGTGGACATTCATTTATAAGAATGAAATTATTTTTATTAAATTATATAAATAAAATGAAGAAACCAATTTTAAATACCATTCTTCCTCGGTGACAACTTTTTCACCTTTTTGGACAGGTTTAGATGTTTATTATTGGTGACCACCAAACATATCGATTTAGTCACCGTGATTAAATCAATTTCGATTTTAAAGAGATCAATTCATATAAAACATCGTTCTTTGATACACCGATTAAAATGTTACCAAAATTAATTTCTAAAATAAAAGGCATTACTCATTAAACCTTTTTTTTTAATTTAAATTTAGATAGGAAAAGGGAAATTACAATAACCTAGCACATAGGAACAACCATAAATGCCAAAGTAAACCTACACACACGCATATATGTGTGTATATATATGCCTACATAAAGCAAGAAGGCTTGCATTTTATTTCATAACTCACTGAACTGTGGTGGTGGTGGTGGTGTCAATCCCGGTGGTGGTGCTTGTTGAGCTCTTCCAGAAGAAAACTGATGATCTCGGGAGTCAAAGGTTTTTCAAAGCAATAATCCAAGCCTGCCTCCATGAAGGCTTGCTGCTCACCCGGTCCGTCTTTTGAAGTTACACCAACGATCATGCTAGTCACCCCCATAGCTCTCAGCTCCTTAGTAGCCTGTAAAAATATTTTATAATATAATTTTTGTATGATTATTAATTACTCTGTTAACAGGGATGGAAGTATTTTCGATGAAATTTATCATTGAAAAATGCATATTCTGACACTTTTGTTAACTGAAAGTCCACTACTCTACCAACAGATCATATCATGCTTTTTGTAACCCTTTTAATTGAGCAATGGAACAAATTAGAAGGGCTGATTGCTTTCCTAGGTAAATAGATTCAAAATTTTGAAAATTTTATTTTTTATGCTCTACAATTAAAGGTGTGTTTTTTTGGGTTAGACCGCGAATTGAATTTTATTTTAATTGCCAGCTTGGTTAGCCTAAAATTCCATTTCATTATTTAAAATTAAAAATATTTTTGTAATTAAATTTAAATATAAAATATTATTATTAAATGTAAATTCGGGCAAGTGGATCTTAACTCAGCAAAAAGTCTGCTCAAGACCTAATCCATAGACAATGGGTTTATTGGATCGGAGGGGTAAGTTGCAAAGGTGCACCTATATAGTATAGAATTCTCGAAACCATATATAGTAAATTATGTGTATGTACCTCAACACCATTCATGACAGGCATTTCCTTGTCCATTAGAACGAGATCGAATGAAGCTCCCAAATGGAAAAGATCGACAGCAACTTTCCCATTTTCAGCAACTTGAACCTTTAGTCCATACTTCTTAAGATGTATATCATGGAGCAATCGCAGAAGTGGACTATCATCAACAACCAGCGCACTCAAGGTATTGTTAACCACGTCTTCACCTGATATCATGTTCAATGATGAACTCGATGCACCATTTCCCGACATTTTTTCAAGCTTTGATATCACCTTTCTTTGAAAACACATTGAAAATATTAGCTTAATAACTCAAATCATAAAACACATTGAAAATATTAGCTTAATAACTCAAATCATGAAAATTACTTGCTCAAAACTACAAACAATAAACAAGTAAATAATAGGTAAAAATGTATGTATCCAACTTAATTTGATTACCTCAACGCTATCTTGTTAATTTGCTCGAATGCTTATGAATTTTTCGATGCCAATGATTGTATCCCTAAACTAGGTAAGTTTATATAGGCAATGGAAAGTGGCACCTTCCTTCTTACATTTAAAGAAATTTGATATTCATTAATAGTTTAGGATTTGCTTTTAAATATGTAGTTTGTCGTGTAGAGCGTAAAGAAAAAAAAAGAGATTTTAAGTATTTAAAGATGTAATCTAGTAACTTGGATTTTTCTTTCCTTTTAAAACAACTTTTTTCAAAAATAAAAAAATAGAAAATCTCATTTTTTTATTGTTCAGACAACGATATTATAAATGTTATCTTTCTCAGATTCGCATTTAAAAATGTAAGATATTGTAGAAACGAGGTGTAATTACTTTTCAAACCATAAATTGTGGCTAAAATAGTGCTTGGAACTGTGACCACAATTTCAACCACGGAATAAAAAATGCGAAAATGTAAAGATGAATATTGAGATTATTTACGTAGTTCAACCTCAATCTACGTTTACGGAGCAATGATTCACTATATTTCTCACAGTACATCCAATGATTTAAATCCTAACACTGGCCCAATACTTACCAATTTAGCGACCTCACCGTTGTACAAAGACTAGATCACTCTCCCTCTGGCTTCTCCTTCAAAGGCTTAGTTTTGCAACTCAAGAGACTCTTTTGATTGCTCACAGAAACAAGGCAGACATAGAGTGTTACTAAATTAAACAAATTTGTGCTCTTTTAATCTCTCGGTCTCACAGTTACCCTTTAACCTAGACAAAACTGAAGTTTATGTACTACTTAAGTTTTGTTTACATAAGAGAAGAGTTATATTCTAATCATTTTTCTATAAAGTAAAGATAAAATTCAGCATAGGATAATAATTTCATAAGAATCCTGATGTAATCCAATTTATTCAGTCATAGAAAGTGACATAACTTGTTCCACATGTAACTGGACTTAATTCGTAAGAAACCAATCTTTAAGTCTTCAATTTCAACTCACTTGGTCTTCATGTTTTGGGTTTTACCATGTCCAAATGTCTTCAAAATAGATAGCCCAATACTTTTGTTCTAAAATTTGCCAACACTAAAAATAGGCAAGCTCGAGAATGAAATAGTGCTTGAAGTTGTGGTCACTGTTTTAGCCACAGTAACAACCTCAGTATAAACCTTGCCTTCAAATGTGGCAAAAATCTCCCCCTTTAACAATTTTTGAACAAAACATGTACAGGGAAATATAAATTCATCACAATTACTTATTCTCCCCCTAAGTAATTCCCCTTAATCAAACACTCTTATCTTTATCATAACAAAGAGGGCATTAACATATGAATAAACTTATGATCAACATAAGCCATCATTCATGGCTATATATAAGATGAAGCATTAACAATTACAATCTAACACATATGGCCAAATTAATAATGACACTCATACAAAATTGGCCTTGTCCCTATCCATGCCATAGACTTAAAATGCTTGAACTCATTTATACCCAAAATGATAGCTTGATAGTGTGATAGGATCTCCGGCGATCTCCAACCCAAGCTAGCTTAATAACCCTATAAGATATGGGAAAATAAAAGGGTAAGCTATATAGTTTAGTAAGTCCGTACGAAAATAATAAGCAACTTTTACAAATATTTTAACAAGTTCAACAATTTAAACACAAGATAATACAAATTGCTATAAAGCTCATAGTTACAATTTTCATTCAGTCATAAGGTTTATTCCGTCAACTTACAAGCATAATTTAACATATCTTGGCATTAGCCTAACAACCATAATCTCTCCTTTGTAACAGATTACAGCAAATACAAATTCTTTCAAACTTCATAGTAACCATGCACATTAATTATGAGTATTTACATTTCAAGCATATACTTTAACATTTTCAATTTCCTAATCTCTTATCTTCCTATACTTCCATAACCTTTTTAATAGGCAATTATGCCAAACTTCCCTTTTTCACATATCCGATAAAATACAATTTGTGTGAATAAAACATGCTATATCATAACTCAATTTAGCCCAAAAGCCAAACACATTTTCGTCAACTAAATTTACCATGTATTTCATACATCACAAGTATTGACCAATAATCACAAGGTTTTCACAAAAACATCATTGTGGAAATCATGAACTCACAATTTCATGAACATAATATACTCAATCACATTCTTACCAATAGTTCATCATATACCGAATTCATTTCCTTTGAGTTTTTCGTACATACCTGTACCAACTCATAACATAATAACATACTTTCTCGTCTTTGACATACCGGTTGAACCACTTGGAATACTATCGGATACACGAAAAAATTTGCACATAAGTGCCACATATGTAGCCAATGCTATCACAATTCTTATAACACATATAAGCTTGCTCTCGAGCTAATCCACGGGCCTGCTCACACAAGCTGTCAGTCAAGACGTAGCTACGTAGTGCTACTCACACAAGCTGTCAGGTATCCGCAACATATGCAGGTATACCCAGCCACTGATAGGATGTACAGGACCAGCACTCGGGACACATAAATCACATAATCACACGGGTTCCTAGTGACATGTCACTTGTATCCTAATCAATTCCTAAGGTTCAACCGAGATTTCTCTATTGCTGGAACTTCATTGAATATGCTCATAGAATAAATCATACATTTCATGCAATATCAAAACATTAAAATACAAATATAACATTGCATTATTTACATACGAACTTCCTCGGCATAGGAACGGCAAAAATGACCTAACCGTCAAATACTTGTTTTCCCCCCGTTCTAATCCCGAATCTTGTTTTTCTTGATCTATAACATCACATTTAACTTATTTAATCATTATACTATTCAAATCAGCCCAAAATCACATTATGGTAAAAATTACATATTTGCCCCTAAAGTTTGACATTTTTACATTTTAGTCCCTAGGCTCGTAAAATGATTTTCATTCAATTTCATTACAGCCAAGCCTAGCCGAACCTATATCATGCTCATAATAGCCCACATTTTTCATTTATTCACACTTTTACTACTCATTTTACAACTTTTACAAACAAGTCATTTTAGGCATTTTTACCGAAAATCACTTAGCAAAAGTCGTTTAACAAACAACAAACATGCATTTTCCACCATCAAACATCAAAATACATACATGTTTAACATGGGTAAAATTTTAGACTTTGACATCTTTTCAAATTGGTGGTAAAAATAGATATATCATGTTACAAGGATTTCAAAAACATAAAAATCATTAAAAACGAGGCTAGAACGGACTTACAATCAAGCTTGGAAGTGGCCAAACCCTAGCTATGGCTTCCCCCTTGTGAATTTCAGCCATGAGGAAGAAGATGGACAAATTTTGGCTTGATTTTTTCTTTTTAATTCATTTTAATAACTAAATTACTAAAATGCCCTTAATGAAAAACTTTAGAAACATACCTAACCATGTCCATTTTTATCCACAAACATAACCAATGGTCTAATTATCATCTAAGGACCTCTAATTTAAAATCTCATAACAATTGGACACTTTTAACATATAGAATTCAAGTTTTGCATTTTTTGCAATTTAGTCCTTTTAACTAAATTGAGTGCCCAAATGTCAAACTTTTGAACGAAATTTTCACGAAATCGTTCCATAAAACTATATACCATAAAAATATAATAAAGATGAATTTTTCTTTGTCGGATTTGTGGTCCCGAAACCACTGTTCCGACTAGACCCAAAATCAAGCTGTTACAACATTTCTCACTATACAAGTGATGTCTCCAAATCTTCAAAGCGAACACTATGGCAGCCAATTCTAGATCACGCTTCAGATAATTCTTCTCATACGGTTTCAACTGTCTCGAGGCATAGGCTATCACTTTGCCCTCCTGCATCAATACACATCCTAATCCATTCAGTGACGCATCGCTATAAATCACAAACTTTTTTCCCGGTTTAGGTTGCACTAAAACCGACGCCTCAGTCAATAATGCTTTCAACTTATCAAAACTTTGCTGACATTTTTCGGACCATTTAAACTGAACATCTTTTTGTGACAACTTGGTCATAGGAGTAGTAATCAACGAAAATCCTTTGACAAAAGATCGATAATAACCGGCTAAGCCCAAAAAGCTTCTAACCTTGGATAGATTCCTCGGCGGTTTCCAATCAACAACAGTTGAAATCTTACTCGGATCAACCCAAATACCATCTCTAGAAACAATATGTCCCAAAAATCTAACTTCTCGAAGCCAAAACTCAGTTTTACTAAATTTACCAAATAATTTCTTATCTCTGAAAGTCTACAATAAGTGTTCGACATGCTCAGTCTCATCCTGAGAATAAATCAAAATGGCATCGATGAATACAACCACAAACCTTTCCAAATACGGTCAGAAAACTTGATTCATCAAGTCCATAAAAGCAACAGGAGCATTAGTTAATCCAAAAGGCATAACAAGAAATTCATAATGCCCATACCTTGTCCTGAAAGGAGTTTTCGGCACATCTGACTCTTTAACTCTCAACTGATAGTAGCGAGATCTCAAATCAATCTTCAAGAATACCATTGCTCCTTTCAACTGATCAAACAAGTCATCAATCCTCGGACAAGGATACTTGTTCTTTATAGTAACCTTGTTGAGCTGTCGATAATCGATACAAAGTCTCTGGAATAGGATTACAGGCATTACTTTACCAACCACAAGTCAAAGCACCTTAGAAAAACTACTTCATTAATTGATACGTACCAAACTGTACTTTCACAATTAAATATGTACATCCCTTCTAATATGAAAAAAAACATTATCGAACATATCACAAATGATGTCATTATCATCAATTAAAATTACTTACATTCAAATAACTAAACACTATTCATTTGGTCAATTTGTATACTATGGCCGAATATATATATTTCTCTTATTCAACTTATACTACTCAAATACTATAATAATTTAATCACATACATATCATAATTGATTGTTTACTACAAAAATTTCCCACTTTAAAACTCATACCCGAATATATACATATATATCATCCAATGAACATTATGAACTACAAATTAAGTCAATACCTTAATCATGTATTAACAAGTAGCATGCTTCAACTTATTCATTAATAAACTCACATATCATAAATTGAAATATTTTTCAAATTAAGATTATGATTTAGCCGAACATACCCAAAGAGAATAAGACCATGACCAATCGTGACTAACTATATTCAAGTACCTACTTTAGCATCATTGAGCATATACTTCATTCATAATCATTCATTCGAAATGTATAAATAAAGTACCGTTCATGAATTCACATAACATACATAACAAAACATGCCTATATCAAGACCTTTAATGCACAAACATATACATCACATCATGCATAAACAAGTCAACCCAAACATAGAAATATAGCCATTTTCGCATGGCATCTTTATACAATCACATTTACACCATTTAAGACATTTCAACAAGTAATTCAGCCTATACATGCCATAGACCTTAGGTTCGAATACAAAAAGGTACCAAAATAGATGATAATGTGATTGACTTTGACGATGATCCCCGAGCTCGAGCTTCGACTTCAAAATCAATGGAACGATGCAACAAACACACCAAGTAAGCTATTATAGCTTAGTAAGTTTTAAACAATCTATTGCAAATTATCAATATTACTTAAAATGATTTAAACCAAAAATGGTGAACAAGGATTTATCATTACTCATTGAATAATACAATCATGAATCACCTTTTAACTCTGAAATTTAGATTTGAATATATATAATACAATTCCATCCTCACTTATATTCATCTACTCAATTTCAAGCCATTAACATATACTCATGATACATTATCTCATATAGCCGAATCATATATGTGAACCAAATAACATTTCATTTACTCGAGTAAGGTCTATTTCATACCAGCTCATTCATTCAAAATTATACCTAAAACACATATAACATTCCATTCGAATCACACTTTACTTATATACTTGAATTCGAATAGTAAAATTTCATAGTACCTACTTACCGATTTCACCCTTTTGAGATTAAAGTTGATCGAACACTTAGTGCCCTTCAGCCGATTTCGCACACCTAGTGCCAGGACATTTTATTCGCACATTTAGTGCCAAGCTTCTGTAACGTATCGCACACTTAGTGCCGTTACTTTAGCAGTTCGTACACTTAGTGCCATGTGACCGATTTCGCACACTTAGTGCTCGGTTATAAGTTCGCACACTTAGTGCCTTTCGTAAACCTGTTATTCATTCGATTGTACACTTATATATATACAAGATCTAATCCGCAATTTCACATATAAGCACATACATGTAGGTACAACTTTAATATTTCATACTCAAATCTATATTATATTCGGGCAAAACATTAACATGCAACAAAAATTTCCTTTGGATATATTCATATCCTAATTTAGTATCCCTCATATCTTTTTGCATCATTAATATATAGATATACATTTCATGCAATTAAATCCAACCTCCAATCAACCTCACATTCGGCTAACTTATACCAATTTCATTAACACATTCGACAATATGATATTTAATGTACTTACCACCATTTAACATAGGCATGTAATATAGAATAAAATTTGATTTAACCCAACTGCTTAAAAACTTACCTCAGAAATCGACGATTTAGGGTTTCCCGGCTATTTGTTCAACTTCGCCTTCCCCGATCCAATCCCGTTCCTTTTTGTTCTTAATCTAGATAATTCTAAATTAAGATCATTCAAATATATTTTCATTCAATTTAATCCAAAAACACTTAATTATGCAAATTACCATTTTACCCTTGATATTTACAACTTTTAGAATTTAGTCCCTATTGCACAAAACACAAAATACACATAATTTGAATTTACTCCTTTAGGGCTGAATGCTGCTTATGCCTATATAAGTCCATACAATCCATTTATTTTTCATTTTAGTCCCTCAACTATTTATTTTTGCAATTTAATCCATAACACTCAAATTCACCAAAATTTCCAATTCAAAACATGTTAATTCAAAACATATCCTTAATATTTTACCACCAAACATTACAAAACATAAGCATTCATCAATGGCCGAATATCAAACATGCATCAAATTCAAAAATTCTAACATGGGTCGAATAGTATTCAAAGCAACAATCTCAAAAATGTAAAAATTATCAAAAATCGAACAAATTACATACCTAGATCAAGCATAATACAAGGCCGAATGTGCTAAGCTTTCTTCTTTTATTTCTTTTGTGTTTTTCGGTAAAAAAGATGAACAAATGCATGGTCTTCTAATTTGTGTTTTATTTTAATTACATAATTTTATAATATTTACCATTTTAACCTTTAATGGCTTATTATAAAAATCATAATAATAAGGTCACTCTTGACCTTATGCCGTCCACTACTATAAGAAATGGGCTATTTGCCCTTTAAGGATTCAACATTAAAAAGCCACTCTCAAATTAGCACTATCATAACCAACCATCAAATTTTCATTTTACGTGATTACGTCCTTTTATTTAATTAAGCACACAAACACTCAAATTTTTACACGAAACTTGCACACATGCTAATTCACACACAATTAACTCAGAAAATAATACTTAAAATTTTTTTCCCCGACTCGGATTCGTGGTCCCGAAACCACTATTCCAATTAGGGCTAGAGTCGGGCTGTTACAACTCTCCCCCTTAAGGGATTTTCGTCCCCTAAAATCTTACCAATGAATAGGTGTGGGTAGCGTTCTTTCATTGAGTCCTCGAGTTCCCAGGTTGCTTCCTCAACCCTGTGCTTATGCCATATTACTTTAACCAACGAGATTTTCTTGTCTCATAATTCTTTCACTTCGCGAGCTAAGATATGAATCGATTCTTCTTCATAAGATAAGTAAGGCTGAATCTCAATCTCTGATGGGCTAATCACATGAAAAGGATAGCATCTGTATCGTCGAAGCATCGATACATGAAAAACATTGTGAATCTGGTCTAACTCAGATGGCAACATCAGCCTGTATGTAACTGGCCTAATACGCTCAATATGTTCGTACGGTCCAATAAATCTCGGACTCAACTTTCCTTTATGACCAAATCTAAGTATCTTTTTCCACGGCGAGACTTTCAAAAATACTCGATCACCACCTGAAACTCGATATCTTTACATTTCAAGTCCACATATGACTTCTGACGATCTGACGTAGCTTTTAAACTTTCTCGGATCACTTTTACTTTCCCTTCAGTCTCTTTAATTAAATCAACCCCGTGTATCTTGCTTTCACTAATTCTGTCCAATATAAAGGTGTATGGCATTTACGACCGTACAAAGCTTCATAAGGTGCCATTTTGATACTTGATTGAAAGCTGTTATTGTACGCAAATTCAATCAAAGGCAAGTATCGTTCCCACATACCCTCAAACTCAAGAACGCAACATCTCAACATATCCTCGAGTATTTGAATAACACGTTTGGATTGACCATCCGACTGAGGGTGAAAAGCAGTACTGAAGTGCAATTTAGTAGCTAGAGCATCATGCAATTTCTTCCAAAACTGTGATGTAAACCTCGGATCTCTATCCGAAACAATAGAAATAGGTACTCCGTGCAATCGTACGATCTAAGATATGTACAACTCTGCTAACTTATCAAGTGAAAAATCCGTATGTACAGGAATAAAATGGGCCGATTTCATCAATCTATTAATAATAACCCAGATTGAGTCTTTCTTGCTCAGTGTCAATGGAAACCGAGATATGAAATCCATCGTGACTCGAGCCCATTTCCACTAAGGTATCATAATTGGTTGAAGTATTCCCGATGGCACCTGATGCTCGGCTTTCACTTGTTGACATATTAAACACTTTGACACATAGTCTAAAATATCTCGTTTCATACCATGCCACCAGTAATGCTGTTTCAGGTCGTTATACATCTTCGTACTACCGGGTGAATTGACAACCTACTATTATGAGCTTCATCACAGATCATTCGAATCAACTTAGGGTTCTTGGGCACACTGTAACACCCCAAATTAGGGGTTGTTTGTAACTTAGCTAATTTCCCATGTGTGTGGCTGAAGAATAAATATTATGATTTATTTGGCGTATTCTAGGGTCTAGAATTAAACCCGAGTTAGGCCTGACCTAGTGTTAAAATTTTTTTTTAGTATCTAAAAGGGGGAGCTAGGTGAGATAGGGCTTAAATAAAAATTTGGGCGAATTATGGCACAAAGAGCGCCTTGGTAAAGTGGCTCCCATGCGCGCCACTTATGGTGGAAGTAACTTGTGACAAGGGCTGGGTTCAAGGCACGCAGCAGCAAGTGGCATTTTAATTTTTGGGTTTGGCGTTACAAATGGAAGAAGGCCTTAAAAGGAGCTGGGGTGAGTCTAGGACACAAAGAACTCATTGGCAAAGTGGTTTCCGTGCGCCACTTAGGAGTTGGAGGTGAGGATGGGCGCAGGTTCGAGTGGTGGAGAGCAAGATTTTGCGTCTTATTTTTATATACTGGTGACGAGCTTTAGTAAGAAGGCTTTAAAATTAAATGTTGTGGCTATTTGACATGAAAGTCAATTTGGAAAAGTGGCCTGGGCGTTGGAAGAAGGGGTTGTCTCCACCAGATCCTGCGTTCGAACCCCTGTATCAAAGTGGTGGTTTTTATTTTGCAAGGTTTGGCGTGAAAAGGGAGTTGGCTCGCACATGGGTTCTTTGTTAATTTGGTTGATGAGCACATGGCTTCTTTTTTTTTTTTTTATTTATTTGATGAGATAATAAGGGATAATAAGGATGATATTAGCTTTTTAATTGGATTTTACTTGATTAATTCCAAGGAGAAAATATAGGCATTTGGAGAAATCAAATTATTTTGAATATTGTTTAAACAATTGGTCAAGAGCAATTTAAGGAAATTGATTGAATATTAAACTCTTCATGAGAAGAGTGGACGGCAAGCTTAAGGGGGGGTTGCCGAATTCCTTTAAAAGCACCTACCCATCACCTTGTTTTTCTTTTCTTCATTTTTCTTAAGTAGCCGAATCCCTTATACCATCATCTTCAATCTATTTTTTTCTTTCTTTTCTTTTCTTCTTAAAACCGAAACTTTAACACCTTTCCATTATTTTTCCATCTTCCATATAGCCGAATACACTCCTCCTTGGTGTGCCGAATCTCTTTCTCCTATTTTTGTAGCCTTTGCCGAATATTAAAAGGGTAGTATAGTTCTCTTCGGATTCTCGTTGTCAATCGATTGAAGAAGGTAAGTGCACTAGGCCGAATACTTATTCTTTCCCCTCCCCTTTCTTGGTCGATTTTGATATGGGTAAGAGCTGATTTCGGCATCTGTTTGCAAGGGTATTAATTACCGACTTTAAAGTCGATTTTTGTCTAGGTGCTCCGGGATTTTAAAGAAATCGGTCCAAGTCTCCATTCTCTGTCAACAGAATTTGATTCGGGAATCGGGTGCTGTGGTTAGTATCCAAAAGTGTGAAGGAGCAGGAAGTCTAGGGTGCCGATTCGATTTTTCGGGATTTAGAACGACTGTTGGTGACAGGTGTGTACATACACACTTTATAACTGATTAAAATGCTAAGTGTTTGTATAGGCTAAATCTGGTTGTGTAGATTTGGATTTGATACCGGCATGGTATAAGCAAGGGTTCAGGTAAGTCCTTGTGTTACGATGCTTTTGGGAAGCATGATATATTTGATATATGCGACTTATGATATGTGCCTGATAAGCATGATTTCTGTATATGTATAATATTAATTGATGTGGGTTGATGAGAGGAGGGGGAAGTGATATTTGTGTCGACAGACACCAGTGGTTTGGTACCACATTGTGACTACGGTCACCAGAGGTTTGGCACCTCGGAGGTTTGGCACCTCATAGCGTCTCGCCCCGGTGGCTTAGCACCACAACGTTGGGTTGGCCCTACTGATTTATATTAAGGGATTGACGCCGGTGATTTGGTATCACACGATGGGTTGGCCCCATCATTCAATTTGTGTCTTCGGACATCGTGAGGTTTGGCACCTCGGTGATTTGGTATCACAATTGTGACTTTAAGTCACCGGTGGTTTGGCACCACCGGTGGTTTGGTACCACGGGGTAGAGAAAGGCGTTTGGATGGCTAGGTTGGGTGCATGACTTTATGCATGTTAATTTGTTATAAATTGTGTATGTCGTGGCATTAAACCGGGGGAAGGGTTACATACTGAGTCTTGGTGATCACCTTCTCTTTTACTTTTCGGGTGACACGTAGATCGCGGATGTGGGTAGGAGGGACTCGAGGTGGCCATGCAAAGTGGACATTTGATTTAAATGAACTTTAAATTTTAGTTGATTATACTTTATTGATGGTTTTTTTTTAATCAAGTTGTAAAAAGGCCTCCTAGAATTATTTTCATTATTATTACATGTTTGAATATTTTGTTTAGACTATTTAATTATATTAAAAACGGGTTCACATGTTTTTCCAAAATCAAACGTAAAATGTTTTAAAATGCCATCGGGCATATTTGCAATCTATAAACAACCCGACTTAATAAATATTTTTAAACAACACTAAGCATGGTTTTTAACAAGAGACTTAAAAATGAAAGGTTTTCGACAAAACTTAAATCGGTTTTAAAAGGATTTCAAAATGTTTTCTCTGTAGCATACCAAATTCAGTCGTAATGTTTGGGCCAGGTTTGGGGTGTTACACACACGTATTTGATTTTTAAACTGTAGACATCCTTTAACATCTAACTGAAAATCTGAATCAACACTCGAGCCATATTGACTCCTTTTTACTTTTAAGTCATTATCAACCTCTTGAGCTTCGCGAATCTGTTGTATGAATAGTGGTCTCGCTTTCCATTCTGCAGTAATCAAACCATCATCAGTCATAGCTACATCCGCATTCATTGCGTGTAGAGTAAATAGTGACTTTCGGCTAAGTGCATCAGCTACCACATTAGCTTTCCCTGGGTGATAATCAATCACGAGCTCGTAATCTTTTAATAACTCCAACCATCGTCGTTGTCTCAAATTCAGATCTTTCTAAGTCATTAAATATTTTAAACTCTTATGATCCGAATAGACATGACATTTTTCACTGAATAGATAATGACGCCATATTTTCAAAGCAAAAACTATAGTAGCCAACTCGAGATCATGCGTCGGATTGTTCTTTTCGTGTGACTTTAATTGTCTTGAGGCATAAGCTACAACTTTACCCTCCTGCATCAAAACACAGCCCAAACCATTTAAGGATGCATCGCTAAAAATAACGAACTCCTTTCCCGACTCTGGCTGAACAAACACTAGAGCTTCCGTTAGTAATGTTTTTAGCTGATCAAAACTCTTCTGGCACTTTTCTGACCACTCGAATTTAACATCTTTCTGTAATAGCTTTGTCATCAGACTGCAATCATAGAAAACCCTTTCACGAAGCATCTATAGTATCCGGCAAGTCCCAGAAAACTCTGAACTTCAGAAACGTTTCTCGGAGGATTCCAATCAAGTATAGCTGAAACTTTACTTGGGTCAACCTGAATGCCCGATGCTGAAACGACATGCCCCAGGAACTAACTTCATTCAACCAAAACTCACATTTGCTGAACTTCGCGTACAACTACTTATCACGCAAAATTTGTAACACAAGTCTCAAGTGTTCGGCATGCTCGGTTTCATCACGCGAATAGGTCAGAATGTCATCTATGAACACAACCACAAACTGATCTAGATACGGTCTGAATACCCGATTCATCAGATCCATGAAAATAGCAGGAGCATTAATGAGTCCGAATGGCATCACTAAAAACTCGTAATGGCCGTATCTCGCCCGAAAAGTAGTCTTTGGTACATCCGAGTCTCTAACTTGCAACTGATAATAACCTGACCTCAGATCGATTTTCAAAAATACCAAAGCTCCCTTAAGCTGATCAAATAAATCATCGATACATGGCAACAGATATTTATTCTTTACAGTCACTTTATTGAGTTGTCGATAATCGAGGCACATTCTCAAAGTTCTGTTCTTCTTTTTCACAAATAGGACTGGCGCACCCTAGGGAGAGAAACTCGGTTGAGCAAAACCTCTATCTGTCAATTCTTGCAACTGATCTTTCAACTCTTTTAGTTCTGTCGGTGCCATTCTATATGGAGCTATCGAAATTGGAGTTGTCCCTGGCACTAGCTCAATACCAAACTCTACCTCCCGAGCAGGTGGCAATCCCGGTAATTCCTCCGGAAATACATCCGAATACTCACAAACAACCGGTACAGATTCAATCTTCTTTTCGGTTACTTTGCTTTCAATCACATACGTAAAATAAGCTTCGCAACCCTTTCTCAAATACTGCCGAGCCAACATCGAGGATATCAATGCTGGTAACCCATTCAAATCCGCAGATTCAATTCAAATTATCTCGTTATTCTGACACCGCAAATCAATAGTCTTTCGTCTGCAATTCACTACTGCATCGTGTACTGTTAGCCAATCTATACCGAGGATAATATCGAACTCATCAAATGGTGGCAACATCAGATCGGCTGGAAAACATGAGTCTCGAATCATTAAAGGGCAATTCTTGCACACTCTATCAACTAACACACACCAGCCCAGGGGGTTCGAAACCCGAATCACAAACTCAGTAGACTCAACAGGTAGAACCTTGCTGGATACTAATTTTTCACACACATAAGAATGATTTGAACCAGGGTCAATCAGAGCAATTACACTAGTATCAAAGAGAGTGAATATACCGGTGATGACATCTGGAGATGAAGCCTCCTCTCTGGCACGAATGACATAGGCTCTAGCTGGCGCACGGGCCTCTAATCGAATAGCAGCATCTGAAGTCCCCCTCTGAGCACTGGCCCTACCTCCCACATTACGAGATGGTCTACCTCTAGCTGCAGTACTACTCGATCTTGCACTCTGAACATTATCTTTTTCAACTGTCTCCGGGCAATCCCGAATAGAATGATCCTGCAAACCACACTTATAGCAAGTGCGATTGTTAGATTTACCCCAACTTTCACCAAAATGCTGTCTACCGCACTGTTGACACTCAGGCTTATTCGGTCGGGTATTGCCAACACTAGTAATCGATGTAGCCCGTGAACTCACTGGTGGTCGTTCTCGTATAGAGATCCTTATGTTAGCTTTGGATCAACTACTATCATTTTTGAACTTCTGTGATGATGTTTGAGAAAATTTACCCGCAGATCTCTTTCGGAAGTCTCTAGCTTCAAACTCAGCTTTTTGTTTTTCTTTTCCCAGCTCTTTGGCTTTACAAGCTCGCTCAACAAGTACCACGAACTCATTTATTTCAAGTATGCCAACAAGTAATTTTATGTCTTCATTTAGCCCTTCTTCGAATCTCCGGCACATAGCAGCCTCAGATGAAACACACTCACGGGCATAGCGACTAAGTCTCACAAACTTATGCTTGTACTCAGATACGGTCATACGACCCTGTTTAAACTCGAGAAATTCCTTGCGTTTTGAGTCTATGAATCGTTGGCTGATGTATTTCTTACGAATTTCCGTCTGAAAGAAGTCCCATGTAACGTGTTCCTTCGGGACAATTGATACAAGTGTGTTCCACCAATAATAGGTGGAATCTCGTAATAAAGATATGGTGCACTTCAGACACTCATCAGGTGTGCAAGATAGTCCATCGAAAACATGAATGGTATTATCGAGCCAAAATTCAGCTCGTTCAACATCATCATCATCTTCGCCTCTAAACTCTTGACCCATGTGTTTTCTAATTCTGTCAACTGGAGGCTTGCTTACTCTTTCAGGATTAACGATCGGGGGTTACCACCGATACGACAGGGGGAGTATTCTAATTCAGGGGTTGTTGAACAGCCGAATTGGCTCGAATATATTGATTGAACCAATCATTCATTATAGTATAGAAGGCTTGTTTAGCCCCCTCATCTGAATTACTCGCAGCTGGTCAAGATTCATCCGGCGCGGTCCCCTGCACAGGAGCAGGCGCCACACTCTCGACATCATCAGCTATAGCTAGCTCGGGATCAGAATCCATTTACTATACGAAAGAAGAAAACACATTTCACTGTCAAAAGTCATCACATTATCACATTATAAAATATGGCATGTATAGCTAGACCCAACACGCGCTACGTTAGTCCAAGAACCGACTAAAACATAGCTCTGATACCAATCAAATGTAACACCCTTAACCCGTATTCGTCGTCAGAATAGGGCTACGGGCATTACTTTACCAACCACAAGTCAAAGCACCTTATAAAAACTACTTCATTAATTAATACGTACCAAACTATACTTTCAAAATTAAATATATACATCCCTTATAATATAAAAAAAACATTATCGAACATATCACAAATGATGTCATTATCATCAATTAAAATTACTTACATTCAAATAACTAAACACTATTCATTTGGTCAATTTGTATACTATGGCCGAATATATATATTTCTCTTATTCAACTTATACTACTCAAATACTATAATAATTTAATCACATACATATCATAATTGATTGTTCACTACAAAAATTTCCCATTTTAAAACTCATACCCAAATATATACATATATATCATCCAATGAACAATATGAACTCCAAATTAAGTCAATACCTTAATCATGTATTAACAAGTAAGCATGCTTCAACTTATTCATTAATAAACTCACATATCATAAATTGAAATATTTTTCAAATTAAGATTATGATTTAGCCGAACATACCCAAAGAGAATAAGACCATGACCAATCGTGACTAACCATATTCAAGTACCTACTTTAGCATCATTGAGCATATACTTCATTCATAAACATTCATTCGAAATGTATAAATAAAGTACCCTTCATGAACTCACATAACATACATAACAAAACATGCCTATATCAAGACCTATAATGCACAAACATATACATCACTTCATGCATAAACAAGTCAACCCAAACATAGAAATATAGCCATTTTCGCATGGCATCTTTACACAATCACATTTACACCATTTAAGACATTTCAACAAGTAATTCAGCCTATACATGCCATAGACCTTAGGTTCGAATTCAAAAAGGTACCAAAATAGATGATAATGTGATTGGCTTTGACGATGATCGCCGAGCTCGAGCTTCGACTTTAAAATCTATGGAACGATGCAACAAACACACCAAGTAAGCTATTATAGCTTAGTATGTTTTAAGCAATCTATTGCAAATTATCAATATTACTCAAAATGATTTAAACCAAAAATGGTAAACAAGGATTTATCATTACTCATTGAATAATACAATCATGAACCACCTTTTAACTCTCAAATTTAGATTCGAATATATATAATACAACTCCATCCTCACTCATATTCACTTACTCAATTTCAAGCCATTAACATATACTCATGATACATAATCTCATATAGCCGAATCATATATACGAACCAAATAACATTTCATTTATTCTAGTAAGGTCTATTTCATACGAGCCCATTCATTCAAAATTATACCTAAAACACATATAACATTCCATTCGAATCACACTTTACTTATATACTTGAATTCAAATAGTAAAATTTCATAGTACCGACCTATCAACTTCACTCTTTTGAGATTAAAGTTGATTACACACTTAGTGCCCTTCAAACAGTTTCACACACCTAGTGCCCGGACATTTTATTCGCACATTTAGTGCCAAGCTTCTGTAACGTATCACACACTTAGTGCCTTTACTTTAGCATCTCGCACACTTAGTGCATTGTGACCAATTTCACACATTTAGTGCTCGGTTATAAGTTTGTACACTTAGTGCCTTTCGTAAACCTGTTATTCATTTGATTGTACACTTATATATATACAAGATCTAATCCACAATTTCACATATAAGCACATACATGTAGGTACAACTTTAGTATTTCATACTCAAATCTATATCGTATTCGGCAAAAACATTAACATGTAACCAACATTTCCTTTGGATAAATTCATATCCTAATTTAGTATCCCTCATATCTATTTGCATCATTAACATATAGATATACATTTCATGCAGTTAAATCCAACCTCCAATCAACCTCACATTCGTCTAACTTATACCAATTTCATTAACACGTTCAACAATATGATATTTAATGTACTTGCCACCATTTAACATAGGCATGTAATATAGAATATAATTCGATTTAACCCAATTGCTTAAAAACTTACCTCGAAAATCAACGGTTTAGGGTTTCTCGGCTATTCGTTCAACTTCGCCTTTCCCCGATCCAATCCCGTTTCTTTTTGTTCTTGATCTAGATAATTCCAAATTAAGCTCATTCAAATATATTTTCATTCAATTTCATCCAAAAACACTTAATTATGAAAATTACCATTTTACCCCTAACATTTACAACTTTTACAATTTAGTCCCTATTGCACAAAACACAAAATACACATAATTTGAATTTACTCCTTTAGGGCCGGGTGCTCCTCATGCCTATATAAGTCCATACAATCCATTTATTTTGCATTTTAGTCCCTCAACTATTTATTTTTGCAATTTAATCTATAACACTCAAATTCACCAAAATTTCCAATTCAAAACATATCCTTAATATTGTACAATCAAACATTACAAAACATAAGTATTCATCAATGCCCGAATATCAAACATGCATCAAATTCAAAAATTTTAACATGGGTCGAATTGTATTCAAAGCAACGATATCAAAAATGTAAAAATTATCAAAAATCGAACAAATTACATTCCTAGATCAAGCAAAATCCAAGGCCGAATGTGCTAAGCTTTCTTCTTTTATTTCTTTTGTGTTTTTCGGTCAAAATGATGAACAAATGCATGGTCTTCTATTTTGTGTTTTATTTTAATTACATAATTTTATAATATTTACCATTTTAACCTTTAATGGCTTATTATAAAAATCATAATAATAAGGTCATTCTTGACCTTATGCCGTCCACTACTATAAGAAATGGGCTATTTGCCCTTTAAGGATTCAACATTAAAAAGCCACTCTCAAATTAGCACTATCACAACTAGCCATCAAATTTTCATTTTATGCGATTACGTCCTTTTATTTAATTAAGCACACAAACACTCAAATTTTTATACGAAACTTGCACACATGCTAATTCACACACAATTAACCCAGAAAATAATACTTTAATTTTTTTCCCGACTCGGATTCGTGGTCTCGAAACAACCGTTCTGATTAGGGTTAGAATCGGGCTGTTATAGACACTTTAATCACAAACTCAGTAAACTCAACTGGCAAACTCATACTAGATACCAAATTCACACAAACATAAGAATGATCAATCCAGGATCGATCAATGCAATAACATTAGTATCATAAGGAGAAAATGATCCAGTAATCACATCGGGAGATGACGCATCCTCACGAGCACGTATGGTATAAGCTCTAGCAAGTGCTCTAGCTTTGGATCATACAGTTGAATCCTTTGTCACACCATTACTGCTAGTTCTATTGTCGATATTTCTCGGTGGCCTACCCCTATTGGTAGTATTACTCGGCCTTGCACTCAAAAATTGTTTTTTCTCAGCCATCTCAGGGCAATCTCGGATAAAATGCTCTTGAGAACCACACTTGAAACAAGCTCGGTCATTCATCCTACACTCGTCAGGATGTTTTCTTCTATAATGTTGACATTCAGGTCTGTTAGACCTAAACATTCAGGTCTGTTAGACCTAACATTACCCACGCTTGCCATTGAAGTAGCTTGAGATTTAAAACTCGAATATTGCTTCCCACGGTCTCTGTGCGAATACCCAGCTGAAACAATCGAACGAGAATACATTTCTCTAGATTTCTTTGAATGAGATTGAAATGACTTACTCATTGGCCTTTTTCTTGTATCCCTAACCTCACTCTCGGCCTTTCTTTTCTCTTTACTTAGCTCTTGGACTTTGCAAGCTCGTTCAACCAATACAACAAATTCTTTTAGATCCAAGATTCCAACTAACAGTCAGATGTCTTCATTCAGTCCATCTTCGAACCTTCTACACATAATAGCCTCGGAGGAAACACACTCTCGGGCATACTTATTGAGCTTGACAAATTCTCGCTCATACTTTGTCATTGACATTCGGCCTTGTTTCAGCTCACGAAATTCTTTACGTTTCTGATCGATGAACCGTTGACTAATGTATTTCTTTCGAAATTCCTCTTGAAAGAATTCTCATGTAACCCTCTCTCTTGGTACCACAGATACTAGTGTCTTCCTCCAGTGATATGTTGTGTCCCTTAATAATGATATAGCACATTTCAATCATTCTTCGGGTGTACATGATAACTCATCAAATACCTTGATAGTATTTTCAAGCCAGAACTCAGCTCTCTCGAGGTCATCATCTACATTAGCCCTGAATTACTCAGCCTCTTGCTTTCAAATTTTATCAACCAAAGGCTTATTCAGTATTACCAATTCCATACCTTAAGGAGCTACGGGAATCGGTTGGGGATAAGGAGGGGGTGGAGGATGTTGAGCATTCGGATTTGTTCGAAAAACTCTGAATACCACTAGTTCATCATGTAGAGGAAGGCTTCCCTAGCCCCTTCGCCTCCTCCCTGACTAACTGTGGGAGGTGTACTTTCATACGTTGCTACCCTTTGAGCGGGAGCCGGCGCATTACTTTCTACTTCATCATCTACATCTTAGTCGGGATCCATTTACTATATGAAAACACAATTTAAAATTTTCAGGAGTCATCACACTATCACAGTTCATATATGGCAAGTATAGCTAGACTCTTACACACACTACGTTACTCCGAGAATCAACTAAACTGTAGCTCTGATACCACTAAATGTAACACCCCTTACCTATATTTAACAAAAGAACAGGGTACGAGGCATTATCAGACTTACCATACAAGAATTTCTACAATTCCGAGATATGAAAGTTGTGTCCAAATTAAAACCATCCACATTCAACCATAAAGTCCCTAATACGAGCCTACGAGGCCCAAAACATGCATTGGAAGTGGTTTGGGACTAAACCAAGAACTTAGGAAAATTTTACAAAACTTAGAAAATTTTTGCTAACTGCAGGGCTCATACACCCGTGTGGTCCAAGGGACACGCCCGTGTGACCCTGGGACACGCCCGTGCTTCAGACTGTGTTCGATTTAGAGAGCTCTTTAACTTGTGCCACACGATCGTGCCACACGCCCATGTACTAGGCCGTGTGCTTATTTAATTTAATTCAAATTAAGTGCAAGTTTCACACGGCCAAAACACACGCCAATGTTCTAGGCTGTGTAGCATACACGGCTGAGACACACGCCCATGTCTCTGCCCATGTGCTACATTCTGGACATTCTAATTTTTTCAAAATTAAGGTGCAGGGGACACACCGCCGGAACACATGCCCGTAGGGCAGATTGTGTGTCACACACGGCCTAGACACACTTCCGTGTGTCTACCCGTGTGGACAAAAAGAAGGCTATTTACAAAGCCATTTGCCACAACTTTAATGCACACACCTACATAACATAACATAGCATCAATTAAAGCTTATACATACAACCAAATCATCCACAACCAAGACATCAACACATCATTCGCATGCTAACATCTATCATACATAGACATCACATAACTTATCAACTCAAATCATGCAAGTTTCCACATTCATGAAAGGCATCATCATATAAATATACTTATACCAATGTTAGCCAATTTCAAATGGCCTTATACAAAGTGAACTTCTAACCAACATAGGCCATCACATTTGGCCAAATCAATTATGACACGTAACAAAATGACCAAGTCCCCTATACATGCCATAATTCGAAATGTTGAATTCATTGATACCAAAATAATTGTTGATAGTGTGTATGGATCTTCGATGATCTCTGAACTCTGAGCTTGCTTGGTGATACTATAAGACAAGGAAAAGAAAAGGGAGTAAGCTATATAGCTTAGTAAGTTCCTATGCAAATAATAAGCATCACAACCACACATTTAACATACTATTTACATGATCAAAATTAGCATGAATGTTATTGTAATCTGATGATCATAACTTAGTCAATCACCACCTTACCAAGGGTTCATCACATATTGAGCTCATTACTTATGAAATTTACGTACATACCTGTACCAACTCGCATTATAGACATATCCTTTCACAACTTTGGCATTCCTGTTGAACACTCGGAATATTAACGAATACTCGAAAATATTGCACATAAGTTCCATATATATAGCTAAAGCTACCTCATATCTCATAATACATATAGGCTCGCTTTCGAGCTATTCACGGGCCTGCTCACACAAGCTGTTAGTCAGGACGTAGCTACATAATGCTGCTCACACAAGTTGTCAGGTATCCGCAACACATCCCAGACTACCCAGCCACTAGTAGGACGTACGAGACCAGTACCCGGATCACATAATCATATATACACATGGTTCCTAGTGACATGTCATTCGTATCCTATTCTATTCCTAAGTTCAACTGGGATTTACCATTTGTCGAAACTTTGTCGAATACGTCCAAAGACTAAATCACAATTCATACAATTTGAAAGCATTTAAAAACATAAATATAACAACGCATTATTTACATACGAACTTACCTCGGTACAAAAATAGTAGAATTGGACTTAATCGTCAAACACTTTATTTTTCCCCCGATCTAAGTTTGAACCTCATCTTCCTTGATCTATAATAGCAAGTTTAACTCATTTAATAATCACATTATTCAATTTAGCCCAAAAATCACATTATGGCAAAATTACATTTTTGCCCCTAAACTTTTAACATTTTACATTTTAGTCCCTAGGCTCGTAAAATGAAATATAGTCAATTTCTTCAAAACCCAAGCCTAGACGAACTGTTTTCATACTCATAAACCCCTATTTTTCATTAAATCACACTTTTACTACATATTTTATAACTTTTACAAATAGGTCCTTTTAGGCATTTTCATCAAAAATCACTTGGTAAATGTTGTTTATCTAACATCAAACATACATTTTCTACTATTAGACATGAAACTCTACAAGTATCTAACATGGGTAAAATTATAGACCTTGACATCCTTTTTAAATTAGTCCTTGAAATAGCTAGATTAGGTTGTAAGGATCTGAAAAACATAAAAATCATGAAAAACGGGGCAAGAACGGACTTACAATCGAGCTTGAAAGATGAACAAACCCTAGCTATGTCTTCTCCTTTTGAATTTCAGACATGGGGGACTAAATTGATGAAGATGAAGACTTATTTAGTTATTTTGGCTTTATTTACTAGATTACCAAAATGCCCTTCACCTAAACTTTGAAAATTTTCACTAACTATGCCCATTATTGTCCATATTAAAACATAATGATCTAATTACCATCTAAGGATCTCTAATTTAAAATTTGATAGTAATTAGACACCTCTGGCTTCTAGAACACGCATTTTGCACCTTTTGCAATTTAGTTCTTTTAGCTAAATTGAGTGTCCAAACGTCAAAATTTTCGAACAAAATTTTCACGAAATCATTCCATAAAACTGCAGACCATAAAAATATAATAAAAATAAATTTTACTACGTAAAATTTGTTGTCCCAATACCACTGTTCTAGCTAGACCCAAAATTTGGCTGTTACAGTGTGAATGGATCTCCGACGATCTACGATCCCGAGCTAGCTTGGTAACACTATAAGACAATGGAAAGAAAAGGGAGTAAGCTATATAGCTTAGTAAGTTCATATGCAAATAATAAACAACATTAATTATACATTTGTCATATGAATAACATAACATATATATCAACATAAATGTCCTTAAACCTTCATGAGCATAACATACTCAACCACATTCTTACCAATAGTTCATCATATACTGAATCCATTTCCTATGAGTTTTTCGTACATACCTATACCAACTCGTAACATAATCACATAATTTATCATCTTTGACATACCCGTTGAACCCCTTGGAATACTATCGGATACACAGAAAACTTTGCACATAAGTGCCACATATGTAGCCAAAGCTACCACCAATATCATAACACACATAGGCTCACTCTCGAGTTATCCATGGGCCTGCTCACACGAGCTGTCAGTCGAGACATAGCTACGCAGTGCTACTCACACAAGCTGTCAGGTATCCGCAACTCATGCCGGTATACCAGCCACCGGTAGGACGCACAAGACCAGCACTCGGGACACATAAATCACATAATTACATATTCACATGGGTTCTTAGTGACATGTCACTTGTATCCTAATCTATTCCTAAGGTTCAACAGGGATTTCTCTCTTGCTGGAACTTTGTCAAATATGGTCATATAGTCAATCATACAATTCATGCAATATCAAAATATTAAAATACAAATATAACATTGTATTACTAACATATACACTTACCCCGGTACAAAAATAGTAAAAATAAACCTAATCGTCAAACACATTATTTTCCCTTGATCTAGGTCCGAACCTTATTTTTTTTTATCTATAATAGAAAATTTAACTAATTTAATACTCACATTATTCCATTCAGCCCAAAAATCATATTATGGCAAAATTACATTTTTGCCCTTAACTTTTTAACCTTTTACATTTTAGTCCCTAGGCTCGTAAAATGATTTTCTTTCAATTTCTTTTCATCCCAAGCATAGCCGACTTTTATCTATGTTTAAAACAACCACCATTTTTCATTTATTCACATTTCACACACATTTTACAACTTTTACAAATGGGTCATTTTTAGGCATTTTCATCAAAAATGACTTGGTAAATGTTGCTTAGCTTACAACTAACATACATTTTCTACCATTAAACATCAAAATACACAAATATTTTACATGGATAATATTTTAGACTTTGACATCTCTTCAAATTAGTCCTTGAAATAGCTAGATTAGGTTGAGACAACTTCAAAAATATAAAAATCATGAAAAACGGGGCAAGAACGGACTTACAATCGATCTTGAAAGCTTTTCCAAACCCTAGCTATGTCCTCTCTTCTAATTTTTGGCTAAGGGATGAAATTGAAGAAGATGACATCTTTAATTTTAGTTATTTAGTCTTTATTTACTAAATGACCAAAATGCCCTTAATGCCTAACTTCAAATTTTCACCTAACCATGTCCATTTTTATCCATACTAAAGTATAATGGTCTAATTACCATATATGGACCTCTAATTTAAGATTTCATAGCAATTGGACACCTTAAACATATAGAACTCAAATTTTGCACTTTTTGCAATTTAGTCCTTTTAACTATATTGAGTGCCCAAATGTCAAAATTTTCGAACGAAATTTTCATGAAATCATTCCATAAAAATGTAGACCATAAAAAGATAATAAAAAATATATTTTACTGCGTCAGATTTGTGGTCCCGGAACCACTATTCCGACTTGACCCAAAATCGGGTTGTTACAAATACAGTAAAGACAAAAGCATAAGCTTGTTAATATGATCCAAAGCATATAAGGGGAGGAGTACAAGATTATTGGACTGAGTGAGCATATGTTCAAAAGAATCATCATACCAAATTATGAGAACGGAAACCCTAAGTTTGGGGTTATTCTTGCAGAAAAAACAATCACACCACTAATACCCCCTTTTTGTTCAATGATTGCAAAGGGATCACTAAAGCTGCTTGGCCAAAATATCAAATTCATGGCCAATAGCTTGCTTTTGTGAGCTTTAAGGTCCTTGATCTACCTTTCATTTGCAACAATCTTATTAGAAAACAACTTGAGGAGCATCTGGTCAACAACATTTGATGTGCTTGAGGAACCAAGAACTATGTCTGCATTTCTGCCAACAGTTTCAAGCACTATTGTGTCTTCAATAGGGGCTTCTTCATCTTGCGCGTTCCCAAGGTCCAGAGGAGCATGCCTTCCTTATAACCACTTATGATAGAACTTCAACTCAGGATACATCTTTTCAAACTTCTCAGTAGCCTTGATAATTTTGTCATTTTACAAAAAAATTATTTGAAATATGAGAGAAGGATAGGGAAGACTTAGTTTATTGCACCTTTTTAGCATGTTAAAAAATCTATGTGAAGATCAAGTTTCCAATATCAAATTAGATTCCAACTCCCACCTTACTCAATAGGATAATTGTCTTTTTTGTCATATTGTGCCTATAGTTATTGGGAAGCTAATTCCTTATGGCTATGACATTTAGGGTAACATAGGTTGGTTCCAAGGTAGATGAGTGAAGTTCTGAACCAATAGGCTAGGTGAGATGAACTTCATTTGTAATATAGGAAGCAATGGTGTCTTTTGATTCTCCAAATTCCACATCCTTGGTATAGGGATGGTGGAGCAAGTGTTTGGTTTATGTAGGCTCGAACTTGTAGCATTTGCCTTACATAAAAAACTTGTGGTGCAACTTGCTGGTAGGGTTATCAAAGCTCTGAAGCAAGTTAGCATAGAACTCAAATACTACCTGTTTGACTTAGGGCTTTACAAATTGATCAGAGATGAGAAGATCATTTTTCTCTAGAATGGTGTCAATAGCATGATCACCAAATCTTTTCTCATCGATATTATGCTATTCGATAATGTTGTTCTTGGTCAAGGCAACATATCGTTTGGCACTAGCAATAGTGATGTAGACCTTGTGACCGCCTTTAGACGTACTAACGTCTAGAGTGTGAATATTGTAACCAAATAGAAGAGTTAAGTGATTTCCACAAGTATACAGGTTAGGTTGTAATTCAGATTTATACAACGAAGTATTAGAGTACTCCGAGGATCATACCTAAAAGAGGCAAAACTAAACTAATTCTAATTTCTACGTTAATAGGTCTAATTAGTAATTTAATTTAACTATAATATGATGAATCCTAAGGTGATGAAAAATCATATTTATAATAATTAAAAGGCATAAAAACACAAAAGGGAAAACAATTTGCAGATTTTATCAATTCTAAGGACAGAAGACTAACTTTCTTCGGTGGTCATAACTAACTCCTATTTTGAGTTCTATCTAATCAACTAGTCATTAACCTAACAGGATCTTTCGATCTTCCACTAACCTAATAAGTTAGCAAAAAATACTTATCTCTCGACCTCACAGATCATATCAGATTGGAGTAAGGTATTCACGGATAGGCATACGAAATTTGGGTTCATTCCTAGCTATATTGTAACACCCTAATTTTAGCGTGTAACAACCTAAATTTCGGTGAATTCAAAACAGTAATTTTGGGACCATAAATCTGAGTCAAAAATATAATTATTTTTATTTTATTATATGGATCGTATTATATTAGAAAGTTCATGTGAAAATTTTGATACAAAATTTTATTGATTTAGTGCTTAATTACGAGAAGGACTAAATCACATAAAATGCAAAAGTTGAACTCTAGTAGCTATAAGGATCAAAATAGCTATGGAATTCAAAACTAGAGGTCCTTATATGGTAATTAGACCATTAATAAAAAGTATTGGATGATTCATCTATGGAAATTGAGAAATAGGCTAGGGACTAAACTGGAAATAGCAAAATACTTTTTAATTAAGAGGATGATAAAAGATATCATCTTATTTTTATGTCATCTTGTTCCCAAAAATAAACATGGAAACCCTAGGGGAGAGAGAAGAGACTTTCATGGCCAAATTGGATCCGGATAGACCAAATTCGGAGTTAGAACGAGGAAAATGTCAAATTAATGGATTTATGTACACGAACATTTGTCGAGGAAAGTTCATGTAACCAAATTGTATATGTTTTTATGCTTGATTTAAATGTTGTGTTTGAGAATTTTATTAATGTCATAAATATGTGAAATGATCACCTACTCGATAAAGCCCGTTAAAATGGTAAATGAATAAAATGTTGCTTCTATGCTTGACATAAATGTTACGGTGGTATGAAATAATCAAATGCCCGGTAATGCTTGAAAAGTGTTTAAATCCCGGTTGAATAAATGGAAGATCGATGGATATGTGATTTCTCGAAACGAAAGAGGTCTTGCATTTGTTGCGGATAGGATTTAGCTCGGATGAGTAATCCATTGACCTCAATTCTGATAGGATTTAGCCTGGATGGGTAATCCTAATATAAGTCCTCTCGAGCATATGTTATGGATTGGATTTAGCCCAGACGGGTAATCCAAATCAAGCTCTTTAGAGCATATGACGTAAAAAGGATTTAGCCTAGACTGGTAATCCCGTCGTTTACATATATGTGGCTTGAGAGTGTAATCTCTGAAATTGTACCATATGGGTACCATTGGACACGATTTGATGGATTTTGATTCATACACCTCGAGTGTACTACATGTGTATCCATCGATATTTTGAATAAATTCAACGGTTAAAGCTTTGGGAAGGGCAAATATGAATTTAAGATAAATTGACATGGAATGATATATATATATATGATATGAAATATGACATGAAAAAGGATATTACATGAAATGTAAGGAAATGATGATTTATGACTAGTGATGTATGAAAATATGAAAAGATGATAATTGTACTTGGAAATTATTTGATAAGAGTGTTCATCCTTAATTATATATTTGTACACCTTGAGTGTACTACTACTTGGTGATCTTAATACTCGAACAAAATGAGTAAAGTCCTGACATGAAATGATCTGAACTCGAAACAAACTACTATAAAGTTATACTTGAAATAATAAGAGATGATATATACATGCTTAATGAATTGAAACACCCCAAACCCGGCCCACGAGCTTTGACCAGATTTGGTATGTTCCTCAAGTAAACCGGTTTCAAATTCTTTTGTTACTTAGGGAAAAACTTGTGTGATTAAAAAAAATATTGTTTGGGTTGGGCTTGTGTTGAAAACAAACTGGATTTTTATATTAGAAAACCCCTTTTTAATATTAAGTGATAAAACATGTAGAGTATATTTTAAAATAAAATACTTAGTCTTTAACTTAATCAAAATTTGTAACACAATAAAACAACAAGTAGAAATAAAATCGTTCATCATGGCCTTATGGCCTTATTACATCAAATAGTTTCCAAAATATTTCAAAGTACTAAAATAAATTCAAGAGTCCATAAAAATATAAACTTCATGTTGAGCATGGCCACCACAAGTATGCCGTCCGGTCCATCACATTCATCACTGAAACATGGTCCCACAACAGGGTGAGTTAAAGCAGACTCAATGTGTACACGACACTAAATCATAATAGAATCGGGCATACAATAGTTACACATTCAAAACATAAAATACAAGTTATGATGCATTCCCAAACCCAAACCTAATTGTCCATCCGCTACACACCCCCACACGCGGTCACACCTTGGGGACTACTAAGTCGACCCTCATCCGCTACACACCATCGAAGGCAGTCGCTGCAGTCGACGTGCTCATCGCCTATATAAAATTTGTGGCATAGCCACCAGATATAATTGTGTCAAGAGACACAGATTCGAGATAATGTAACCGGTTACCACATTCAGATAATGTGACCAAAGTCACCACATTCAGATAGTGAGACCGTAGTCATCACATTCACTTCCCCTTTTTCATATATCTCGAATGACCCATATTATCCATATCATGCATATCATACTTAAATTCACATTCTTATAAAGTTTCACATGTTACAAATAACATATTTCATAATCCTAGTGGAAGTAGGAAACGTACCTGAGTACTTAGTACCATATCATGGTACTTTAGCCACTTTCATATACTTAATAACACATATATTAATAAACATAGCCATAATACATATTATAAAGTAGTGTGGGGTACACACCTGATTCGCTTAGCAAATTCCTTGAGATTTCGAAATCTGGTCTACTGCTTAAATCCTTAATCCCTACATTTGATTAATCACTTACTAATTTAATAAAAGCCATTCACCATAAATCCAAATCCTAGTAGGATTAGTATTCTTCAACTTACCTTGTTGCCGATTGGGACACCAACAAATCCTGAAACTGATCCTTGTTTTCCTAGTAGTGTCGAAATTCCTATAACCTTACGTTAGATTTAATCTAATCCTCAAAACATAAAGCATGGCCTTTGGCCGAATCTTATAGTTTCTTACCTTAACTCTTTAAATCCCGAAACTCTCTTCCTGATTAATGGAGATGCCGAAATACCTTAGATCGAAATCCAGAAATTCACCTTCCATATTTGATCAATAAGATTGAGGAGGATTAGACCAACCTTTCGGCTTAAAAGAAAGGAATTCAATTATGATTATAGATCCTTACCCTTTATATTGAAATCGACAGATCCTTCTTGACACCACTTCAGAGATTCGGCTATGGCTAAATGATGCTCTCACAACTTTCGGCTTTTGGAGGGATTAGAAAGAAAAGAGAAGAGAAGAGAAGAGAAGAGAAGAGAAGAGAGCCCTAAGAAATTAATTGAGAGAGAAGAGGAAGAAGAAAAATTGATGAGTAGCCCTCTTTCCTTCCTTTTATAGCCAAAATTACTACTCAGAATCCCTTACTTGGCCACCACTCTTCTTTATTTGATAACTTTATCCTTTGAATTAATAATAATAATCCTTCTATTATTTCTTCTTTTATCCATTAAAAAAATAAAAGGAATTAATCCACAATTATCTCTTGAAAATAATCTAAATAAATCTACTATTTATCTCTATTTAATTTAGAAATTTAAAGAGAATAAAACTCCTCTTTTGCAAGCCTTGTGCCGTCCACCTCTGTGTTTCTAGAAGCAAAAATAAAACTTCTTTTATTTGCTTCCCATGTGACTTGAACTCAGGCCCACTTGCCTAGCTTGTGGGGTCACCTACCTGGGCCTTAAGTGATATCTTCAGGCCACTTTACCAAGCCTGTTTGTGTGTCAAATTCTTCATATTAATTTTCTTAAGGCCACCTTGCCTTAGTTTTCTCTTTTAAGCTTTAAAACTTGACATTTCTTTTCATTTCCAAGTTTCCAAAAATTTTTTCAGCTCTTTAAACTTGACATTTCCTTACATTTCCAAGTTTCCGTAAACGTTCACTTTCCTTTTTTGAATCATTTCTAAATCATTTTCCTAGTTTCCATAAATGTTCACTTTCCTCTTTATTCCTTTACATTTTCAGACATTTCCTACATTTCAAGACAAGACATTTCCTTACATTTCCTTGCATTTCCTTACATTTCCATACATTTCCTCACATTTCTTATATTTCCTTACATTTCCATACATTTCCATACATTTCCTTACATTTCCTTACATTTCCATACATTTCCATACATTTCCTTACATTTCCTTACATTTCCTTACATTTCCTTACATTTCCTTACATGTCCATACATTTCCTTACATTTCCATACATTTCCTTATTTCTAGAATTCACATAACACATTCATAATTCATAAAACATGCCATTTTACCACATGGTTCCTTGTGTCATGCTTCACACGGAGTTTCTTTTAAAGCCTCATTTACCTAGCTCCCCTTTTACTTAAAACCAATAATTTTCCAAAGCTTTCTTCTTCCATCCTAGAATTCTAAAAACCTTAATACACTTCCAACACTTGCCAAAACCTACTAACTCATGAATTAGGCACTAACGCATAACCCCTAATCTAGGATGTTACGCTTCTACCTTCTTAAAAATAATTTCATCCTCGAAATTACTTACTAATGATCGTACAATCCTTCTCATCGCGACTATGCTTACTGGCTGCGACTTTGTGATCTTAATAGAGCCATCATACCTTCTAGAACAATCTCTAAGTTCACGTCCCTTAGAACTTATTTCTAACGTCGCGATTTATCACAGTTAACGAGTTTTATGCATCAAAACTTTTGTTTCATCGATTAACATGACGATTTATGAAAAGAGATGTTTAAAAGTGGTTCTTTCGATCAAACAAAGTTCTCGATTCAAGTTCACTATTCGGAAAGTCACGTTCACATTCATCAACCAATTATGAACTTTCGTTCATTCAGAGAAATGTTGTAGTTTTCATTGTTGTTGTTTTCCACTACCCGGGGTATTTTCGTAATTTTGTCCTACAGGGTTTTTTAGTAATTTTGTCCCACAGTGGCATTTTCGTAATTTTCAAAAGAAAAAGTTCCTTGATGATTTTGTCACAAAGTATCTTGGTATTTTTAAATTCACAGGATATTTTAGAAAAATTTTAAAATCAGGGGTATTTGGTAATTTTAGACCTCGGGGGCAAATTTGTAAAATTTAATAAATCAGAGATATTTCAAAAGTTGCAAAACTTTGAGGGTTCTTTTTGAGAATTGTATTTTCCAAAACGGTGATGTTGCAAAAATTTTGGAAATCGGGGTCATTTTGGTAATTTTGTAAGTTAGAGCGCTTTTGTAATTTTCCAAAATCAAGGTATTTTTGATAGTTTGCAAATTAGGGTTTTGAACATTTATAAAATAATGAAATTTTGATAAAACTGTTGAGTAATTTGACATTTTGTTTATCAAGGGCATTTTGGTAATTTTACCACTAGGGGTATTTTTGTAATTTCATAAATCGAAAAGTTTTGAAAAATTTTGTAAAAATAGTTCTCACAAATTGAAAAAAGGTAATTTTAGGAGTTTTAAAACTAGGTTTTTAAAAAAAACACGGCTAGTTCCTTTTAGGGTTTTAGTTATTGCGTTTAGCTTTATGACCGAGTCCTCTTGGTTAGGGTGAACAGAAACCACGCACTGTAGGGATTCTGCGAAGAGGAGGTGAGTCACTAGGATGCTTAAGTACCAGTGCTCTTAGGATCCAATCCTGACATACGCACAATGGTTGCCACACCCTAACTCGCGACTTAACCATAGGTTTGTTTAATTAGGAATTAAAGTCTTATGTAAGTGTTAGGGTAAACTAGTCCTAGGGTTCAAGTACCTATCATGCTATTCTACGTTCCATTCCACTTCTACCCTTCTACAAAACATAATATAAATCACATAATAGGTAGGGTACTTACAGGTGGATCATGTCGGGAGACTTAGGTGCCATGCCAGAAAACCTGCTCATCTTCAGAAATACTTTCATAAAACTCATTTGGGCTCAATTTGAAAACGTTTTGGGCCTTAGCCCACAGGCCGAGAATTTAAACTGGGCTCTGATACCAAACTGAACACCCCAAACCCGGCCCACGAGCTTTGACCAGATTTGGTATGTTCCTCAAGTAAACCGGTTTCAAATTATTTTGTTACTTAGAGAAAAACTTGTGTGATTAAAAAAAAATATTGTTTGGGTTGGGGCTCGTGTTGAAAACAAACTGGATTTTTATATTAGAAAACCCCTTTTTAATATTAAGTGATAAAACATATAGAGTATATTTTAAAATAAAATACTTAGTCTTTAACTTAATCAAAATTTGTAACACAATAAAACAACAAGTAGAAATAAAATCGTTCATCATGGCCTTATGGCCTTATTACATCAAATAATTTCCAAAATATTTCAAAGTACTAAAATAAATTCAAGAGTCCATAACAATATAAACTTCATGTTGAGCATGGCCACCACAAATCTTTGTAGTCAGGTCCATCAGCATGCTCATCACACAAACATGGTCCCAGCAACGGGTGAGTCAAGCAGACTCAATGTGTACACGACACTAAATCATAATAGAATCGGGCATACAATAGTTACACATTCAAAACATAAAATACAAGTTATGATGCATTCCCAAACCCAAACCTAATTGTCCATCCGCTACACACCCTGCACTCGCCCGGTCACACCGTGGGACTACTAAGTCGACCCTCAATCCGCTACACACCATCGAAAGCGATCATTTGCGATCGGCGTGCTCATCGCCCATATAAAATTTGTGGCATAGCCACGGATATAATTGTGTCAAGAGACACCAGATTCGATAATGTAACCGGTTACCACATTGAGATAATGTGACCGAAGTCACCACATTTAGATAGTGAGAGAAGTAGTCATCACAGTCACTTCCCCTTTTCATATATCCCGAATGACCCATATTATCCATATCATGCATATCATACTTAAATTCACATTCTTATAAAGTTTCACATGTTACAAATAACATATTTCATAATCCTAGTGGAAGTAGGAAACGTACCTGAGTACTTAGTACCATATCATGGTACTTTAGCCACTTTCATATACTTAATAACACATATATTAATAAACATAGCCATAATACATATTATAAAGTAGTGTGGGGTACACACCTGATTCGCTTAGCAAATTCCTTGAGATTTCGAAATCTGGTCTACTACTTAAATCCTTAATCCCTACATTTGATTAATCACTTACTAATTTAATAAAATACTATTCAGCCATAAATCCAAATCCTAGTAGGATTAGTATTCTTAAACTTACCTTGTTGCCGATTGGGACACCAAAAAATCCCGAAACTGATCCTTGTTTTCCTAGTAATGTCGAAATTCCTATAACCTTACGTTAGATTTAATCTAATCCTCAAAACATAAAGCATGGCCTTTGGCCGAATCTTATAGTTTCTTACCTTAACTCTTTAAATCGAAACTCTCTTCCCGATTAATGGAGATCTTGAAATACCTTAGATCCGAAATCCCGAAATTCACCTTCCATATTTCGATCAATAAGATTGAGGAGGGATTAGACTAACTTTCGACTTAAAAGAAAGGAATTCAATTATGATTATAGATCCTTACCCTTTATATTGAAATCGACAGATCCTTCTTGACACCACTTGGAGATTTTGCTATGGCTAAATGATGCTCTCACAACTTTCGGCTTTTGGAGGGATTAGAAAGAAAAGAGAAGAGAAGAGAAGAGAAGAGAAGAGAAGAGAGCCCTAAAAAATTCGGCAGAGAGAAGAGGAAGAAGAAAAATTGATGAGTAGCCCTCTTTCCTTCCTTTTATAGCCAAAATTACTACTCAGAATCCCTTACTTGGCCACCACTCTTCTTTATTTGATAACTTTATCCTTTGAATTAATAATAATAATCCTTCTATTATCTCTTCTTTTATCCATTAAAAAAAATAAAAGGAATTAATCCACAATTATCTCTTGAAAATAATCTAAATAAATCTACTATTTATCTCCTATTTAGCCGAAATTTAAAGAGAATAAAACTCCTCTTTTGCAAGCCTTGTGCCGTCCACCTCTGTGTTTCTAGAAGCAAAAATAAAACTTCTTTTATTTGCTTCCCATGTGACTTGAACTCAGGCCCACTTGCCTAGCTTGTGGGGTCACCTACCTGGGCCTTAAGTGATATCTTCAGGCCACTTTACCAAGCCTGTTTGTGTGTCAAATTCTTCATATTAATTTTCTTTTCCTCTTTTTCAGCTTTAAAACTTGACATTTCTTTTCATTTCCAAGTTTCCATAAATTTTCGTTCGGCTCTTTAAACTTGACATTTCCTTACATTTCCAAGTTTCCAGAAATGTTCACTTTCCTTTTTTGAATCATTTCTAAATCATTTTCCTAGTTTCCATAAATGTTCACTTTCCTCTTTATTCCTTTACATTTTCAAGACATTTCCCTACATTTCCAAGACAAGACATTTCCTTACATTTCCTTGCATTTCCTTACATTTCCATACATTTCCTCACATTTCCTTATATTTCCTTACATTTCCATACATTTCCATACATTTCCTTACATTTCCTTACATTTCCTCACATTTCCTTATATTTCCTTACATTTCCATACATTTCCATACATTTCCTTACATTTCCTTACATTTCCTTACATTTCCATACATTTCCATACATTTCCTTACATTTCCTTACATTTCTATACATTTCCTTATTTCTAGAATTCACATAACATATTCATAATTCATAAAACATGCCATTTTACCACATGGTTCCTTGTGTCATGCTTCACACGGAGTTTCTTTTATTGCCTCATTTACCTAGCTCCCCTTTTTACTTAAAAACCAATAATTTTCCAAAGCTTTCTTCTTCCATCCTAGAATTCTAAAAACCCTTAATACACTTCCAACACTGCCAAAACCTACTAACTCATGAATTAGGCACGAACGCATAACCCCTAATCTAGGATGTTACATGAATACATCTTGTGGAAAGCATATATGTATGGAATCTTAATTTTTGATTGAGCTTATACATGTCTTGATGTTATCTTGGATTATATGACTAACAAGGGCAATGAGGATGTGTGTAGGGCTTGAGGTCAAATTAAGTGAATATGCCTTACATAGTTACCTCAAAATAGGATGAATGTTAAGTTAAGTACCATGTTATACGAATTTACTAAGCATGTAATGCTTACCCCCATTTTATTTTTCACCTACTTTAGAGTAAATCGGATGCTCGTTGGATTGGAAGCTTGGCAGAGATCACTCACACTATCTATCAGCCCATGTCGGTATAGTATGGCAATTCAATTACGGTTGTAATGGCATGTATAGGATATGTTGGCGATATTGGCATGTAAATGTAAATGATGCTTGTAATCTAGCCATTGTGGCCAGTGATGATTCTGTTTTGGTACATGCATATATGTATTTAAGTTCATGTTATGGTGGTAACATAGGTAATATATATTTTTTGATTAAAAAAGGGGAAATAAGTATGCTTATTAAAGAGTAAGATTGTAAACATGAGTGCTTGTGATGATATATCATGTTGAATGATAGAGTTTGCTCATCTTAAATGCTTGAAATGGTTTGTATTTGTATGTGTGATTCAAGTGCATGTCATGGATGAAACTTTGAGTGAAAAATAAAACTAGAAATGGCTTTATTTTGTCCACACGGGCAAACACACGGGCGTGTGTCTAGACTGTGTGTAACATACAGCCTGACAACACAGGCATGTGGTTAGGCTGAGTGTCCCCTTCACCTTAAATTCGAGAAAATAGAATGCTTAGAATTAAGGACATGGGCAGAGACACGGGCGTGTGTCTTAGCCGTGTGGGTGACACGGCCTTGAACACGGGCGTTTATCTTGGTCGTGTGAAACTTGCACCTAATTAAAATTGAATTAATTAACCACCCAGCCTAGCACACGGGCGTATGGCATGGTTGTGTGGCACAAGTCAGAGAGCTACCTAGCTTTGAACATGGCCTACAACACAGGCGTGTCCCAGGGTCACATGAGCATGTCTCTTGGACCACACGAGCGTGTGAGCCTTGTACCTTGGAAAATTTTAGAATTTTGCAAAAAATTCCCTAAGTTTTTGATTTAGTCTCGACTTGATTCTAATGCTCGTATTGGGCCTCGAGGGTCCATTTAAGGGACATTATGAATGACCTCGGTGAATGATAGTAACTTGCCTGAATTAATCGATAAATGTTCTGAATGTTCTGGTAACACTTCGAGTCTGTCTAGGGCTTAAAGATTTGGTGTTAGGGCTTAAATGTTCTGAATTAATCGATAAATATTCTGAATATGTTAGGGGTGTTACATGGCGGGATTAAAGATTTGGTGCATAGCAGTAAAGAGTGTGTCTAGCGTAGTGTTATATGCCTAAATAATTATTTGGTGTGTGTATATATGGATGTTTAATAACCGCCACTAGAGTAAGTAAGAACTTGATTTCCTGATATTTTATTATAGATTAAGGAGAAGATTGTTTAAGTGGTTAAGAGTATGTAACAACCTGCCTGGCGAAGCCTTAGTATTTGGTTACAATTCTATGAGATAACAACTAGGTGGAGAGATAATTTTAAATGGAGTACTCACTAAAGGCGTAGTACACCATGTTATTAGAGTGTGACACGTGTCAAGTTTCACTAGGGGAATATGGGTCTTGTCTATAATTACATATTAGTTAAGTGGGCTAGAGAGATAGACGTTTTTATCTTCTTCTTTCCTTTGAAAATGCTTTTGTTGCTTTCTTTGGAAGCCATGTAGGGTTTGCTATCCTTGGGCTAGAACTAAAGATCGAATATAAAGCAGAAGATTCCTTCATATTCTATGATTGCAAGTCAGATGATTTGTAACATCCCAACCGGCGAAGCCCTAGTATTTGGATGTTATTTTAGAAGTAAGAATTCTGGAATGAGTTATGAATAAGTAAATTGATGGATTTATTTAAGAAATATGAGTTCACGAATATACCCTTGCGTGAAGTCTTGAAAGTTTGAAATATAGTCCATAGGAATAAGGCTTAAGAGGATAGCTTTAAGTGTCTAATGTTAGGATTGGATTAAGTATAAGTTTCTTTCCAAGCACATTTGTGATGCCTTAATCTAGCGTATGCTGGAGGAATGAAACTTAAGGTTAAGTTAAGTAAAACGATTCAAAGAATAATGGTAAGAGTGTATAAGTATTTGAATTAGACGTATAGTTATATATAAAAATGATAGACGAAAAAGTGTTCTCCCAAAAGGCCCATCTTGGCATATAGAATAGGAAAACCAAGATTGTTCTGTTTATACGACCCTCCGTAATAAGAACAATTAAGGAATCATAGGGAGGAATATTTAACTAAGTAGTAGTGGTCACCTAAATGTATTTTTAGCGTAAAGAATGGGTGGACTCTGAGATGGAAATAAGTAGACAATGATTCCTAGTTAGATTAGGATGGTAAGTGAAACGAAAGTGATGGTTACAAAAAGGATGGTTATAAGGTATAAGGCTAAGCCAGAAGCCATAATACCTCTAGTGACCATTGTGGTCTCATACCAGTTAATTTGTAAAAAAAGCTGGTTGGAACTAACCAAATGTGAACCAATAGAGTTAAAGGCTACACAAAGATTAGGTAAGTTTCTTAGATGTGGTAGATTTTGATAAGCCACTCGGCTTGATGTGACATTCACCAAGTTCTCATGAAGACTTGGGTTAAGTTAAAAGGACACTTGAGTTAAGTTAATGGGGTTATCTTCATTTTTAAGGATGAGGGCCATGAGCGGTTGAAGACTTCCCCCAATAGCTAAGTTTGAAACCCCGATTTCTATTTGTGATTTTCCACCCTTAAAGTACGTTATGAGGTTATGCTTGTTAAGGGAACACATATTTGTAAGTACACTTGAAGAAATAAGGCTTAATGCTACGTTTAAGGTTTAAAGTGATGAAATAGGTTACTCAGATAGATTCTAACAAAGTCTCTATTTGCTGAGGCAAGGAAGCCATAGCATTTGGTTGATGGAAGGATTTGGTGCTCAAGCGATTGATTCCAAGAAGAAAGGGATAGATCTAAAGTTTAAGCTACCTTTAAGGTTGTAAGGTGAGTCCCTAAGTTGACTCTTACAAATATATTATGGATGTTAAGTACCTTTTGTAAAAATGAGCTAAGAACGTATGATGTGATGATTCTGTGAAAAATGTATGCTTGGTGAACTTGTATGAATGATTCATATGAATATGATCTTTGTGGACAATGGTTAAGGTATCTGAATGAGTAAAGTGGGTTAACGTGTGTATTGAGGATATGAACAAGTTTATTGTGACTGAATCTATTAAGTATGAGTCTGCATGAAGTTTTTGTGTTTGTCTCTGGAGTTGTCTAAAGGGGTCCATTGTGACTAAAAACACAAATCTGTGAAAGGAAAAATCCATGGCACTCTAAATATCATATAATGTAAGACCATGACTGGGCCATGGCATTTTATGAAATATGTAAAGGACGGTTGGGTGAGTACCAGACGGTGTGGGGCAAACTTCACAACAATGAGTCTAGGTGAATCCCTATCGTAAAAAACACCATTTTCCATAAAAGTGAATCTTTGTGGCTATTTTTTGTTAAAGAAATTCCTTTGTGGCAAATCTACGATAAGGAATACATTTGTGGTAATCTATAAGGAGACGCCTTTGTGGTGCAATCTAAGGAAGCCTTTGTGGCAAACTCTATTAATTGGAATGCTTTGTGGCTATCTCTGTTAATTGGAAGCTTTTTTGGCTATCTCTGTTAATTGGAAGCTTTTGTGGCTATCTTTGTTAATTGGAAGCCTTTGTGGCTATATCTGTTAAATTGAAGCCTTTGTGGCTAATATTGGTTAAAGGAAGCCTTTGCAGCTAATCTTTTTTAAATTGATGCATTTGTAGCTAATCTCTGTTAAAGGGAAGCCTTTGTGGCTAATCTCTATTAAAGGAAGCCTTTGTGGCTAATCTCTGTTAAATGAATCTTTTGTGGCTAATCTCTGTTAAAGGAAGCCTTTGTGGGTACTCTTTGTTCAAGGAAGCCTTTGTGGCGATCTTTATTAAAGGTAGCCTTTGTGGCTATCTCTGTTAAAAGGACACCTACATGGAGAGACTCTAAAAAGAAAGCCTCTATGGCTATCTTTGGAAAGGAATGCCTTTGCGGTGAAATCTGAAGAATGGATCTTGTGATGATAATCTGAAGACAACACCTTTGGGCTGACCCTGAATGAATGGCGAACCCTATATAGTTAGAAGGAATGAATAGAAAGGCTAGTGTATGCCAGAGTACGTGCGAGGCAAAGTTATGTGTTGGAAGTATGTATAGAGAGTGCATTGAGGTAAGGAAAACTTGGGCAAATTTTGAGTTAAGTATTGGGCATAGTCTAGCGCGCCTAAAAAATGATAAGACTAATAAGTATGAAATAAGTATTAAGTAAATTAAGAGGTTAAGGATTATGTAAAGATAAGATTTAAGAAATGATATAGAAAGTAAAGAAATTTTAAATATAGTATGCTCAGGAGAAGGGAAAATGGTTCTTGAGAAAGAAATATGGTAGTATCAGTATTGCACCTGCCAAAGAAGGAAGAAGGGTCAAGAAATACCCCAAGGATGTGCAAAATAACATATTCAACGTAAAATGAATGAAAATGTATTCTATGGTGTAGCTCACTAAGTTCTTATGAACTTACAAAAGTTGTTTCTATTTTTAGGTTTGTAAAGGAATATGCGTCTAGAGACGATGCTGGGGCTATGCCAAGAAAGCGGCGCCCTTGGCTGTTATGCATACAGAGAAAGCCAAATGGCATGTTAGAGTTTATGCTAAAGCTCATTAAGTAGTGCCCCAAAAGTATATCCAATAGACTAAGAGATAAGGTAGGAATGTCTGGAGTTTTATTGAGTCGAAATAATAACCACACATTGTATTTTTACAAGAAACTCTATAGTAGCCAAAGATAGTAGTTTGTACATAGGCGAAATGTAAATGTACGCCAATAAGAAATTCTGTTATACTCATAGAGATGTTTACAACAATGAGTAAAAGAAAATTTCTAAGTTACATATGTAAGAGGGACATAACACTCAAGATTCAAATCTGGTAGATCGGGTCAAGTCGTGGGCATTACAAGTTTTAGTATCAGAGCATGGTTTAACTGGCTCTCGGATGAAGAGAGATGAAGGAACCTTGTATGCATAGCACGACGTGCCTAGTTTAGTCTCCCAAGTATGTTTCGCCATCCCTATTTTTGTGTAGAGCTGGTAAAAACGCAAGGAAACAATTAGTAAGGTTATTGAGAGGAAGGGTTACGGAGCAATATAGTGAACGTGTTGGAAAAGAGTGACCTTTCAAGCCAGTGGACCACTGGAGACTTCAAGAAGCTAACACCCGGTGCTGAGAGGAGGTCTCAAAGGTGATTGCCTTCGTGGCTTCTCCCTATAGAATAACAGTGAGAAATTGCCTCACATGTATGGTGCCAGTTTTTACCAAGTAACATGGATATTCCTCAGGTTCCATGTAATCTTCTGAAGAGTCTTTTCTGGCAATGAGGTGCTGATGGAGGTTACTAATGAGAATGGATAATGGGGAAATTGAGTATCCCACACTAGGTTATAGGTTTGTCCTTTGGCTAGGGACTCCTAAGGAAAAAGAGAGATAAGGCTTTGAATAATGTCTTCTTAATGATGTCTAGATGGCTGCCTGGTTTCATTACAGGGACCTTGCTTCTGAAGAAAGTATCCGAGTCGATTTTGGAAGGATTCACATGGAATTAGAATGATAGGAATGATGTTTTCTTTGTAATAAAGGTGATTTCCCTTAAAGGGAAATTCACACTCCTTTTCTGGAATAACAGTAAGAAAGGAATGAGGCAAAGAAGGAGAGGGAAATTGAAACAGAGGATAAGGAAAGTAGGAAGAGTGTAACAAGAGAAAGGATGGGATTTCAATTAACCTGGCAAATTTAAAGGTAGAAGCATGGCTGATTTATAAGGAAAGTCAACCTTGCTAGGATAGTTAATCTGGTGGGAATTGTTCGACTTCTTCAAATAGGGTCTTGAGAATTGTCATAAGAGATAAATGTTGAAATGGTAGCAATAAATAAGGAAAAAATGCATAGTAAGTCAAAACGATGACTTATATTCCCCAGTACGAGTTTAACAATGTCATAAGGAAATCACATAAGATTCGCCCTTAAGTGTTTGACTGCCAAAATTAATTTATGTCCTCAAAAATAGATAAGTGACGATTTTTGATGAGATTTTCAAAGGATATGCCAGTAAAGGAGAGATATTGGAAATTTGATAAAGAAGTAATATTGTCCTTGATGACTGAATGTTATCTTACTTTGGCAATAGAACTTTGAGAAGGATGAGAAAAATCAATGACAAAATTTCCTAAGTGGGGGAGAGTTATAACATCCCACCTGGCGAAGCCCTAGTATTCGAGTGTTGCTTTAGAAGTAAGAATTTTGAAATGATTCTAAATAAGTAAAGTGATGGATTCATTTAAGAAATAGGAGTCCATGAGTACGCCCTTCGGCGAAGTCCTGAAAGTTTGAAATATAGTCCATAGGAATAGGGATTAAAAGGATAGCTTTAATTTTCCAATGTTAGGATTGGATTAAGTATAAGTTACTTTCTGAGCGCATTTGTGATGCCTTAGTTTGGCATATTTTGGAGGAATGAAACTTATGCCTTAGTTAAGTATGACAATTCAATAAATATTGGTAAGAGTGTATAAGTATTTGAATTAGGCATATAGTTATATAGAAAATAGACACACGAAGAAGTGTTCACCCAAAAAGGCCTATATTGGCATATAGAATAGGTGAACCAAGAATGTTCCATTTATATGACCCATTGTAGTAGGAACGATTAAGGAATCACAGAGAGGAATATTTGACTAAGTAGTGGTGGTCGCCCAAATGATGGGCGGACTATGAGATGGAAATAAGTAGACAAGGATTCCTAGTCAGATTAGAATGGTAAGTGACTGCCTTTAGACGAACTAACGTCTAGAGTATGAATACTGCAATTGAAGATATAGATTTGAGGTAATGTCTGCACGTATACGGGTTAGGTTGTAATAAAATTTTACAGCGAAGTAGGTAAGTACTCCAAGGATCGCACCCAAGGGAGGCGAGTACCAAAATTAAAGTTAACCTAAATGCCAATATTATTAATTAGTAGTTTAAATAAATTATATTACGATAAAACATAAATTAAAGATTTTTGGGGGTTTTTATAAATAAAGAATTAAAAACTGCATAAATAAAAAGGACTTCAGAAAAACTAATTTCTAGACTCAATCAAATGAAGACATGGGTAATTAGCTTGCTTTGGTGATCAAAACTAATTCCTATTTTGGGTTTCTATTCAATTTATTAGTCATTACCTTAGCAGGATCTCTCGATTTTCCACTAAACTAATGAGTTAGAAAGAACCACTTATCTCTTGACCCCATAGTCCAGACTGGCTCGGGACTAAAATGTTCACGGATAGGCTATACCAATTTTGGGTTAATATCTACCTAAATGACTTCCTAGGGTCATCAAGTCGAGGGTTTAAGTTCTTCTTTTCTTGAATAGCTAATCCACTAAGAAAACCCTACATAGCAATTAATGAATCAAACCTCCACTCGCTAATCCCCCATAAAAGGATTAGTTCCTCATGAAATCCATAAACATAGGAAACTTGATGATAAATATATGCATGAAAAATAAATCAAGAATAAAGTTTAGAGAATCCGAATTGTATTCGATTGATGAAGAGAAAAAATCTTCAAATGTCTGATTGTGTCTACAAATAAAGTTCTTCGAAAAACACGAATGAAAAAGATTGAAAAAAATATAAACCCTAACAGAAAGAAAAAAATTGAAAACTAAATTACAAGTAAAAACTTAAAATATCAAAAGATGCCCTTTAACAAGTGTTTTGGAGTCTTTTTATAGAGTTAGGGTTGTCGTCATCCTCAAAACTAGGTTAGCTGATGCTCTTGTGTTGAAGTTTTGATTGTGCAGACCAAAATGCCCCTAGCTTGTAATTATCTCCCATACAGGGCCGGTGTCATGACACCCTAGTGCTTGTGCTGCAACATCGAGGGAAGTATGTGTAGTTCAGGGATGGCTTTAGGGGTGTGTTGCGACTTCCTATGGCTGTGTCGCGACACCAAAGGCAATATGGCAATTCTTGCATTCTGCTCCTTATGTAACGACCCAAAATTTATGGTTATCGGAAGTGTATTTTCAGGTCTCCATTTTCATAAAATGGATTGTAACACCCCAAACCCGGTCAACACACCACGATCGAATCTGGCATGTCACAGAGGAAAAACGTTTTGGAGAAAACAGGTTACCGGTTAAAATTTGAGTGGAAACCCTTTGTTGTCTTATGTTTGTAGAAATCAGGTGCATGACTTGTTAAAACCGATAGTTTATTTTAAAATTTCGGGAAACAATCTTTAAAACTTAGTTGTCGACCCATAAGTAGTAAAACGTTTAGGTTATAAAAAACTTGATTGATTCTTGCTTAGTTAATTTGAAATCGTTTGAATTAAGTGTGGAAAACTTAAGTTTGGAAATTATTTGAGTCCGCTTTGTTATGAAGTGATTAGTGTTACCCGATGGTAAGTTTTGTGAACCTTTGCGTTTTTGTAGTTTAGAAAACTTGTGTTCAAATTATTAATTTAGTCAAGTAATTTACTAAACCATGTTTAAAACAGTCCAAAGCATATAAATGATCCAAGAAAATATAATCAAAAAGGCCTTATTACAAACCCAAATAAAAAAACGAAAAAGAAAATAAATATCCAATTCAAAATCCAAGTAATACCAAATGTTTTTAATGTGTGGCCACCTCGAGTCCATCCGGCTCCTCATCCGCAATCTACGAGTCACCTGAAAAGATAAGGGAGAAGGTGAGCCACCAAGACTTAGTGCATAAATCCTCCTCCCGGTTAATGCAACTCACTTACACAAATCATAACCAAGCAATATAAATAATGCACCCATACCTAGCCATCCATAACTCCTTTTCTACCCCGTGTGGTACCAAACCACTGGTGGTGCCAAACCACTGGTGACCTAAAGTCACGATATCCAATAATAATGTGGTGCCAAACCACTGGTGACCCAAAGTCATGAATAATCCATCTGTGGGGCCAACCCACGTTGTGATACCAAATCACTGGCGACAATCCCATAATATCATATGTGGGGCCAACCCACTGTGGTGCTAAGCCACTGGGACGAGTCGCTATGAGGTGCCAAACCTCTAGTGGCCCAAAGTCACAAAAGAATCTGTGGTACCAAACCACTAGAGGTGCCAAACCTCTGGTGACCCAAAGTCAGGGATATCATCTTCCCCCTCCACTCATGTTACCCATATCAATGTAATACTCATGCAAATCATGCCATCATGCTTTAATATGAACATATAGTAAATATAGCATAGATCATATTTTCATGCATCATATGACAAATCGTATCGAAACGGACTTACCCGAATCCTTGCTCATACCCGTAGGGTATCATATCAAGATCTACACTATTTTTGGCTTTAATACATTCAGGTTATTAATATATTACTAAGTTATAAAGTGTGTAAGTTACACACTTGTTACTAACGCTACCACTGAATCCGAAACCCGATCTACCACTCTAGATCTCCTTGCCCTACATTCGGCCAAACCACAAGATCATCAATAAGACCATTCGGCCAAACCAACCAATCCCAAAAGAGTTAACTCATGGACCCCTACCTTACTGCTGATTTGATTTTCAATCAAATCTCGAAACTATGAGATGGTCCCTCCTTGCAATCGGCCACACCCTATTACGCAGAAACAATTAGCCTCAATAGCCTTCGGCTTTTCAACAACCTCAAGAACGATGAACCAACATAGATATCCTTACCACTTGACTTACCAAATTCGATTGTTAGAGAATAGAGGCTTAGATCGACTACTTCCAAGAACCCGAAGAACCTAGGAGAAATCGGTTCCTACAGATGGTTAGAACCTTGTTACAAAATGCTGAAATTTAGCTTTGCCCTTCAGAAAATCGACAGAGAGAAAAGAAGCAAAACAAAAGACATTCGGCCATGAACACTTACCTTCTTTTAAAACCGTTTGAAGGAGAACTGAAGAAGATCCACCCTTGTTTGGTATTCGGTCAAAACACAATAAGAAGGGGGAAGGGAGATTCGGCTAAAGAATGAAAAGAGAGTGTGGGAGAAAGATGAGTGATATTCGGCATAGGCTTAAAGAAAAAGGGATTGAGAGGTTTCGGCAAGAAAAGAAAATAAAGAAGAAGATGGGGCCTTGAGCAGTTATGCAAAGAAGAAAAGAAAGATGGGAGAAAGAGAGGTTCGGCCAAGTACCTTAATTACCGAAAAAATAGAAGAAAAGAAGATGTCAAATGAGGTTTCGGTTCAAAAGAGAAAAGAGAGTTTCAAGAAGGGTTCTTGAGAAGATTCGGCCAATGCATTTGAGGGGAAAACGATATGCACCTTAGGTGGTTTTGGCTTTTACCTCAATATGGTGCACTAGGGGAAATCGGCACACACCAAAGGTTTGCTTTCGGCTTTGACTCAAAACAACAGCTAGCCGAATATGCAGAACTAGATGCCTAAGAAAATTTGGCACTCCCCTCTACTCAGCTTCCCAAACCGAACACTCCTCTTCAAATATGAGTTCAAATTTTGGCAACTTCCTCCAATTCCTCCTGGCCACTAATTCAAAAGAGTTTGAATTAGTCAAGCTCCTAATTTTTCTCTCTGCCACCTATTTGAATTAATTTGACTGAGTCCATCCTTATCTGACAGAATTTGAGCTGAACACAACTTCTCCCCCTCCTTGGCGTCAAAATAATAAGCAAATAGTGGGATTTCTGCTGCTCGAACCTGAGATCTCCTTCCCCTACAAGTGGCGTCAATCGCAGGGCTCTAAATGGCGCCTCCTTGCCACTTTACCAAGCCCAATCCTGTGCTAAAATCCCCCTTGAAATACATATAACCTCTAGCTCCTTCAGCACCTTTTACTTAAAGCTTAAAAAACAAAATTTCCTACTACTCAGGCCTGCTCTAAACTTATAACTAGATCTTAAAACATCACTAATAATAACACCACAGTCCAAACACATGCAAAACAATTTAATTTAAAATTAACCCCTATTTCAGGATATTAGACGGATTCTTAAATATTTATTAAAAATATTTACGAAGTTAGTTGTGTGGTTAATTAGGTTTTAGTTAGGAGAATTAGCTTGAATTAAGGTTAATTAGGTATAAGGATTAAATTGAATAAAGTGTGAAAGCTTAATTATAGATTAAAGAAAAGTTGAAAGACTAAATAACTAAATAAACCAAATTGTGACAATTGTGTGGTAATAATAACGTACATGTGTAATAAATACATATATACATTTGTAATACATATATGTATTTACTTACTATTTAAGAAATAATAGTTATTATGTTAATATAATATTATATTAATATAATAAACATAAAATAAAATAAATAAAACAAATGAAATAGAAAAGGAAACATAATTGACAATGAAATAGAGAGGGGGGAAAGAATAAAGAAAAAAAAAAAGAAACAATAGGGTTTAAGATTCAAAGCTTGATTGGTAAGTCAATTTAATCCCTTTTCTTGTAATTTTTATTTTCTTGGAACCCTAGAACAAAATACTACTTGATTTTATTGAAAATTTGACAGTTAGTGGATTTTTAGATGTTGTTCATGTTGAATAAATTGAAGTATTAAGGGTTTAATTGATAGAATTTCAAGTTAGAAGTGAAAAGGGATTTAATTGTAAAATAAATCATAAGTTTTAAGTAATAGGGACTAAATTGAGAGAATTTCAAAATTAGAGATTTATGGGGAAATTGGAGAGTTAAATTTAGTTTTAAGTGTTAATTGAATGAAAATATAGAATAAATTGTGAAGAAAATAAAGTTAGTTTTGGTTAGGGATTAAATTGGAATTTAGGCAAAAGTTGAGTATAAATTGAAATATTCAATGTTAAGTTGTGTTGTATTGATGATTTTTAATTGTTTTAATTTCGTAGCTAACGTTGAGTCGGAAGAAAAAGAAAAGACAAAGTTAACGAGGAATAGCTCGGGAATTACGGTTTGTATTTCTATAATCCAAAACTAATAATTATTTGTTGTATTTATTATTTAATATGCATGGTATGTAACACCCCCAGACTCGGCCCAGACGTTATTGCCGAATTCGGGAATGTCACATAAAAGGAATAATTCAAAACGATTTTACTAATTTAAAAAAAAAATCTAGATTTAAGACTTAGAAACTCAAAATCCTTGCAATTTATTAAGTTGGGATAAAAGCCCATGTTTTAAGTGTTTCGAAAACCATGTTTAAAGTTAAGAAATTTATCTAAGTTTAACAATTAAGTAAACAGTTGAAACAATAACAAAGTTCAAAATCTAAGTCAAATCTCCGATACAAGGCCTTATTTCAACGAAGTAATTAAAACTAAGTCTTTCAAAACTAAATAAAACTGCTTGCAGTGTGGCGACCTCCGAGTCCTCTTCCATGTCGAGCCGTCTACTAAGGATCACCTGAATCATTAAATAAAAGGGTGTGAGTTTTGAAACTCAGTGTGTACGACCCTTGGTAATCCAATCCAATTATGAAAATATCATATTGGACCTAAGCCCTAACAAATTCGGTGGTCTTGGGCCTTAGCCCACAATGACCTCATATCAAAACAATATCACATAAATGCAATGCATCCATCCCAAATCTAACCCTGCACTCCATTTCCCTTCCAACCCTACACTCCTGTGGGGATATAAATATCAACCCACACATCCCTACACTCCAAAGGTAGCACCGTGATGGCAGACTACTCAAACGTTGCAAAGAAGTCGCTATAATGGGCTTAAAGCCACCGGTGGATCCACGGTCGTTGAGCGACTATGCGATCCTCACATATCTTCCTCCGTACCATCAAAACCCACCCAAGTGCGACATACATTTCATGAATGCAACACACATTTTCACACATTAAGCACTTAGGGGTATTTTAGTCATTTCACTACCGAGGGTATTTTCGTAATTCTACCCTACAGGGGTTTTTTTTCGTAAACTTCCAAATCGAAGGTATTTTTGATAATTCTGCAAATGAGGGGTACTTTGGTGATTTTCCAGACTAAGGGTATTTTATTCATGTTCGCCCTTAGGGGCATTTCGATCATTGTTAAGTTTTATGGATTCAGTACCTACCTGGGCCCGTTAACAAGTCCCCATTGGTCAAAGTGAACAGGCACTACGCACCAGTAGGATTCTAGAGAAGAGGAAGTGGGTCCTTGAGACTGCTTAAGTACCAAGCTCTCTCTAGATCCAATCCTAAACATGTATACACCCATTGCCACACCTCAACCTTATGACTTGTCCACGGTTGCAATTTTGTGTTTAAGTTTTATGTATGTTTTAGCAGTTTTCAGATACTAAGATCAAACCCATATACAAAGCCCAATTAAGCCTACATACATGCAAACGACCCACTAAGCCCAATCCTATTCATATGGCCCATTAGGCCCAAATCACATCTATATGGCCCATTAGGCTCAAATCTCATTCATATAGCCCATTAGGCCCAAATCATATCCATATGGCCCATTAGGCCCAAATCAATTCCAGAACATGTAACATGCATGACCAACTCAATCATATAACCAAATCAACAATTTCACAAAACTTAGCCTCAGGGCCCACCAGGCCCATTTAGCCACTTTTGACTTTTCGGCTTTCTGGCGTTGCCGATATCATGTGTGTGTAGTGTTTGTGCATACTTGGTAACAACGTGTGCTACAACCCCTTAATCACGAACCTACAATAGTCATCACTTAACGATTAATCTTGGCTTAATACACACTTAATAAAAAACTGAAACCTCACCGTGTGCCACACGTTTTAGTAGCCCTTTCTTAGCTACTATTCGTGAACATCCCTAGATCTATACCCACACATACACCATCAAAATTCGAGTGACTCATAATCCACACAAGTCACCCCTATAGATCATACCCACATTCGACCATTTACTAAAACCATAATCGAGTTGAGTACACTTACACTTTGCTACGATCCTTACCACGCTTGCGATACCTAAACCTTACCCTTGTTAATACAAGATTAACGACAATGAGAAGTTAGATAGCCCTTCGACTTTTAACAAAACGCACTAAGGGGGTTAACAAAATACTTACCAAATCCAACCTTAGATCCTTCGGCCTAGATAGCTACTGAATGAGATTCGACTTTTAACCTTGACTGAGAGTAGATAACAATCGATTTGTAATAGAGGAAAACAACAAGGGTTCGGCACAAATAAGAATTTTGGCAAGGAAGGATGATGGTATAATTCGGCAATAGGAGAATTTGGCTATGAGAGAATCCAGTAAAAAGGGATTCGGCTATAGGAGATTTCGGAAATGGGAGAATTCGGCTATGGGGGAAACTGATTGAGGGGAGATAAGAAAAAGACTAATGGAACTCAAAGAACCTTTCAAAGCATTCGACCCTCTCTTTTTATAGCCACAAGACAAATACCCCAAAGTCCCATTCGACACCAATTCCTCCCACTCCTTATCTCCTAACTTTTCTCCCTGATAACACCTTAATCCTATCCGAAATTCCCTCCACATCCATCACACCAGATCACTTCAAACTCTCCACGGCAAGAGTTCAAAACCAACATAACTCTGGCCATCCACTCTGTAAAATAAACACTCCACAAAATACCACTCCTAAGCCTCGAACCTTGGACCTCCTCAGCTGACAATTACGCCACCTTATAGCTCCCCAAGTGACGCCACTTGCCACTGGACCACATGCCCACTTGTGTCCTATTTCCTTCTTAATCTGCTTAAGAGGCCTAATGCCTGAGACTAGGGTCCACTAAGCAAGAAAATAAATTTTTCCCTATGGTCTTCCCTATCTCTAAGACTTCAAATAATCCCGATAATACCTTAAAATTAATATTCTAAGTGCTACTCATACATACCAACTTCAGTGCACAGAAATTTAGAGTTTCAGGATTTTTGGGGCGTTACATGGTAAGTAAAATTGAGGTGAGTATTGGTATTGTGGTATTAAATTGAATTGAATTGAATGAAATTCATGAATATATGTGATTGTTGATATTAAATTTAATATATGGTAATTTTTGATTGATATGATATTTGAATATTGGAAAATTGTGGCATTGAAAGTGATTTTGAAAACCCTATTAACTGTATCGGGTTGAGTCTGATATAGTTGGCATGCCATAGGATTGGAAGTGTTCAAGGATACTTTGACTTTGAGTCGATGAAACACTGGGTATCAAACTATTACTTTAGATGAATTCGATGAGGTACTGGGTACCAATTTACTTCGGAAAGGTCAATGAGATACTGGGTGTCAACTTATTACTTCAAATTATCCGATGAGGCACTAGGTGCCATTCTGGTGTGTTTTGGTTGGATCCGTGTATCCTCCAAAGTCTGAGTCATGTTAATAGGGGTAAATGAATAAATTGACAATAAGTTTGATATTGAATGGCATTGTATGTGAAGTGAAATGGATAATGAATTGAATTGTACAAATGAGAAGTATGAATCATGGAATTCATGAAATGGGAATTGACATTGAAAAATGAATGTGAGAATCAAAGTTGAGAAAAGCTATTGAAATAGTTATTGATGAGAATTGAATGTGTGATAATGATTATATATGAATTGATTAGTTGAATGGATTTGGAAATTATATGAATTAAATGTGCATGTTTAGTTATTTTGTTTTAATATATTCGGATTATAGAAATACCACTGAGTTTATACTTAGCATGTAACAACCCAAACCCGGCCCAAACACTACGACCGAATTTGGAGTGCTACAGAGAAAAGGCTTTGTAAAACTCTTTAAAGCCGGGTTAACTTTTTGAGAAAAGATTGTGTCTTTTAAAACAGTTGTGGTGTATAAAAATCATACTTAGGTTTATTTTAAAAAAAAAAATCATCAAGTCAGTTTGTTACAGATTCAGGAGTGCCCGATGGCACGTTAAACACTTCACGATTTAATTTTGAGGAAACATGTGTATTTAATTCAATATAAAAAAATAGTTTTAAAACAAAATATCCAAAATATGTAAAATAACAAAGTAAAGTATTAGGAGGCCTTATTACATCCGAAATAAAATTTAACCAACAGTAAAATAAAATAACTAAAGTTTAAAGTTCATTCATATCAAAATTTCACTGCATGGCCACCTCGAGTCCACCCGGCTCCGTCTCTGCAATCTACTCATCTGCAAAAGGTTAAGGGAAGGGGTGAGTCACCAAGACTCAGTGTATAAATCCCCTACCCGAAAAATATATCTCATACACAATTAATAACATGCTCATGCAACCCAACTAGCCATTCATACTCCTTTTCTACCCCGTGTGGTCAAAACCACTGATGACTTAAAGTCACAATTTAAATGATGGGGCCAACCCATCGTGTGGTCAAAACCACTGATGACCATAGGTCACAATATATCAAATGTGGTCAAAACCACTGGTGGTACCAAACCACTGGGACTTAGTCGCAAATAATTAATCGTTGTGGTCAAAACCGCTGATGACCATAGGTCACAAATAATCTGATGGGGCCAACCCATCTTGTGGTCAAAATCACTGACGACAGTCCATATTTCATCCCCTTCCTCACATCAATCCCACCATCACATGCTTATACGTCAATTTCATATATATATCATGTCATAGTATTAAATATCATGTGATGGCATGACAACATATACCAAAAGTCACAAGTTAGGGGACTTACCCGACATCCATGATTATGCCATAAGCTAATCATAACCAAAAGATGACAAAAAATAACGTCATGTAATTAATAAAGTGTGTAAAGAGATCTTACACACCTATTTCTATCGAAATTCCTAGATCCCGAAGAATCAAGTCGACCACGCTAGATTTCCTTGCCCTATATTCGGCCAAACACAAGGTTTAGTGTCCTAGGCTATTCAGCCAAACCAAAAATAATTGAGAAGGGTTCCTTGTGAACCCGAAACCTCACCTATTCGCTTTTGAGTACTAGCCCTCTGCTTGCACCCTACAGTCAGCAACCATTAGTAGCCACTTAATAGCCTTCGGCTTATAATCACTAACTAAATAGCTTAAAATAGATCTTACCACCTTACCGAGAATTGATTGCTAGACGGATTCACTTGCTCGCTTCCAAATCCTGAAGGCCCTATAACAAATCGGTTCCAAAAAGGGTATTAACATCCTTGCTATTAAATACCAAAATTAGCCCTTACCCCTTGTAGATGTCGACAGAGCAGAGAATATAGAGAAGAAGGTTTCAGCCATCACTTACCTTCACCAACCGATTGCCCAAAATGAAACCCCGAAAGCACCCCTGTCTTCTTGATATTCGGCCACAATGAATATTAATAGGAGAGGAAGGATTTCGGCAACAAGGGTGGAAGATATTCGGCTATTCAGAGATAGGAAAATAGGGGTTTTGGTTTAAGAAGAAAAGAAATAGATGAGTTATGGAGATGTGGGGAATTCGGCCAAAGGTTAAAAAGAGAATTAATGGCTTTCGGTCTTGGAGAGAATGAGAAAAGAGAGGAAATTAAAGATGGGAGGGTTAAGAATTTCGGCCACTTGCAAAGATGGGAAAAAAAAAGAAAAACAAGTGATAGGTTGATGCTTTTATAGGCATTTGGCACCACCCCCCTTAAGCTTGCCGTCCACTCCTATCAACAAGGAGTTCAAACTCTAGCCAACTCTCTAATTCACTCTAAGCCACATATTTGAATTAATTCAAATTAATTTGAATTAATTACAAGGCTATTTTTCCTCTGCCAACTATTATTGATTATTCACATAATAATCCAATTAATAAATCTAATAAAATGCTAATATTATCCCTTCTTTTATTAACTAAAAAGAGTTTAAAGAGAGAAAAACTCTCCCTCCTATGCCGTCCCAATAACATGCAAAAAGGGAAAACTCCGCGACTCGAACCCAAGCTCCCCTTGCTCCTCTTGTGGCGTCCCCTACAGCACTTAAGTGGCCTTCCTTTTTGCCACTTTTCCAAGGCTATTCCTATGTCAAATGTTCCCTACTTTAACTTGTAACCCCTACCTACTAAGGTTCCCCCACCTTTAAAGCTTCCAAATAAAATTTTCTACTATCCCGAGTCAACTCAAGACCCCTAATTAAGCCTCATCATTCCATAAATAATATTACAGCAATTCAACTCAGGCAAAATAATGCAAACACGAATAACCCCAATTTTAGGATGTTACATAGCGTACGATTTGTTTACGTGCGCAGGTTAGTTTAAAGTTAAAATGTTGAATCAGCATCCAAAGCCGATCCTGAACTCAAAATGATGAAGAAAATTTCTTTTTGGTAATGACATGTACCTAGGAATGTTTATGTTTGTTAATCGAATAGTGAATGTAAAAAAATGATATAAGATGTTATAGGTTTACATGTTATGTTGAGATTATAAAATACTATGTTTTGGTATGAAATTAGATTTGGTTTGGATGAAGTTAATTGAATTGGTTTGAATAGTATATGTGAAATATTTATGAATATACATTAGCTAGGCCAATAGATTGATAGTTTTAGCATGTTTTAGGTGTATTTGAATATATTTTGGATTGGCTGAATGATTGGCTTTTGTGTTGCTTGAGGTTCAAGATTTGTAGGGTTGGTAAACTTGATGTATAAGGCTCATTTTGAGTCCACACGGCCTAGCACACGGACGTGTGACCAGACCGTGTGAGACACATGGCTTATACATTGGCAAGTGGTTAGGCCGTGTGTCCCTTGCATCTTAAAAATTTTAAAAAGAATGCCCAGTAAATTATACATGGGCAGAGACACAGGCGTGTGTCTCAACCGTGTGAGGCACACGGCCGTGTGGCCTAAGTCAAAGAGTTACATGGGGTCAAGCACGACTTGAAGCACAGGTGTGTTTAGGGTCACACGAGCGTGTCCTTGAACCACACGATCGTGTGAGCCTTGTACTTAGGAAAAATTTTGAAATTTCATGAAATTTTTTTTGAGTTTCTGATTTAGTCCTGATTTGTTTCTAACACGTGATTTGGGCCTCAAGGGCTCAATAAAAGGGAAATTATGATTAAATTATGATATGTATGTTATGTTATTATATGATTGTTCATATTTGTTCTGAAATGTCTAGTAATGCTCTGTAACTCTGTTCCGGCGACGGATATGGGTTAGGGGGTGTTACACCCTATGTTGCGACCTCGAGCTCCCCATGTTGCAACACAATGACCAATATTGAGTTCTTATGCCCTTGCATGATCTCTTGTACTCTAACTAAGTACATTAGATCGTCTTTAGGCCTTTTTTGGCCTCTAAGGTTAATAAAAGACTCAAAATATACTTTTTTATTCAATGTAAACTAAACTATAAAAAATTGACTAAAACATAATAAGAGTTCTTGTATTCAAGCTCATCAAGTGTAAAAACTAGTTTAATTTGCTACACCGTATTGCGATAGATCAAACTCCCCCACACTTAAGTTATTGCTTACCTCGGGCAAAGCAAACAAAAAAAAAACAATTAAGAGATGACCTTTGAGCAAATATAGTACAACATTGGCTTCAAAGTACTTATCTAGGTATTTCATATTTACGCATAATATTAACATGATACGTAGACAAGTTACCATTTTTAATATCAAACACCTAAGTTTAGTATATTACAAAGTATACAAACATTAAGGTTTTCAAATGTATATATCCATCAATAAATTATGCAAGTAACTTGATTATCCTAGCAGAATACAAATAGTTGTAAATGTAATTATTTGATATGATGTCAATTTATGAACAAGTCTACCTAAATCACATAGGGCTTGTCGGCTTGTAACGTTCTAAGGCTTAAGATAGGTATGGAATTCAAAAACAGGAAGCATCAAAATAATTTTAAGCACGAAAATAGTTTGACACATCATATTATTCCCTATTTTCTCCCTTAGTGACCTTTACTCACTCACCGCCTTATTTCTCCTTCTTTTACCTTCCCTATTTCTCCATATAGGAAGTCACTTTTTTTGTGCACTAATGAACAATGTTTTTTTTTCCCTACTTTTTTGAATTTGTCACATTTTTTCCTTTATCAGTACGTCTCACTCACAAATGCTTTTATTTTTCCTTTTCAAGTACTTTTTCTACTCATTTTGCTTTTCTTTCTTTCTTTTAGTAATTTTCTTTTATTTGGCACATAATGGCTAACCTATAATCACTTTATCAAATTGTTTCTTCCTATTTCACTCTTATTTTTACAAAATCTGTCTTGATGTATCTATTTAACCCTCAATATGTATGGCTAGACATCTATAGTCGTGCAATTTAAGACCAAGGAAAAAGGGTAAATACAAATTAGCAATTTTGGCCCAGGTTTTGTATGAAGGTTCATCAGGAAATGTATTCTGGCTCAAAGATAGGTACTAAAGATGAATAAATAGGGTTAGATTTTTGGCTCTGGGTGTATCCAAAATAATACCTTAGGTTATCCTTAGGTATCTCAATATTCATAAATTTAACCAATCAAACAATCACAAATTCAATAATCTATCATACATACTAGCATGCTCGTTTTCCTGTATTTTCTATATCCTTTGGTACCTCCAATTTCTCAATGCCTATTTACAGTGTAATATATAGAACTTAGTAGTCTAATAATAAAAATTTAAAACCATCTACTATCATGTCAAATTTATAATAAATACAATCAACCTATATACATGCTCCTAACCAATCACTTGTATTTCTACAAGTTCAAGCACACATTTAACAATACAAATTAAAAGAAAAACGTAAAAATTTATAAAAATTCCTATGTTACCCCCATATTTCAGTAACACATTGTTCCTAATGTGCACCACTACAGATAAGGAAAGAAGTTACCCGATTGATCGTGACATTGTCGTAGTATAATGGTGGGTGCTTCATTCTTTTCTTTGTTACAAGCTTGTAAATGGCGTGCTTCTTTCATGTAAGGTTCTTACATAGAAAAATTGAAACAACAAAGAAAACAAATATATAAAAAAATCTACTATTAACCTATTCCTAAAAAATAAAAATTTTCCAAAATTAATTATAATCCAAAAATAAAAATAAAAAGTTAGGTCAATCATCTTCCTCCTCGAAATCCATCTCATCCCCTTCCTCTTTACCTTCGTCATCTTTGCTATCCTCCTTTTCCTCTCTTCCTTTCTCTTTTACTTCATGATGGGAATATATTGGACCAAACATGTCTGGCCGATAATTTTGTACTCTTATATTGTTCTGCTGCACAAATTCTTGAAGAACTTGGCCCATTTCTTGCATCCATCTTATCATTCATTCTATTTGTGGAATGCTACTCTCCCCAATTTCTTTTTGAGGTCCCTATTTTGCTTTCTGTTTGAGCGAGGCTAGGTCATCCATTTTTTCTTTCCGACATTTGTTCCAATCCTTTATTTGTTTTCATTGAAGCTTCGTATATTGCATTTATAGTGTATCCCTTATGATGCTTTTGGTTAGCTTTATGAACTGTTCAGTAGTTGTCATTGGAACTCTTGTTCTTTTGCACAAGGCCGTTGTAACACCCCTCACCTGTATTCAACGTCGGAATAGGGTTGCGGAGCATTTCTAGACTTATAACACATATAACTGTACTTTTTTCAATCATTTAATCAATTTATACAATCATTATTCAAACTCAATTATTTTGTCCCTTATTATAGCCTTCGAGGCCTTTAACATGCTTTAGGAGTGGTTCAGGACTAAACCGATAACTTATAAAAAAGTTAGAAACTTAGAAAAATTTCAAACATATAGGGGTCACGCGCCAGTGTGAACAGGCCATGTACCTTACACGGCTTCAGACACACTCGTGTCCCAGGCCGTGTGGAAACAGGGCATACATACTAACTTGGGTCACACAGCCGACCACACGCCCGTGTGTCTAACCCGTGTGCCCTTTGAAATGGCCATACACGCCCATGTGCTAGGCCGTGTACTAGGATGTGCCAAACCTGTAGGGTATATTGACTTATGCAACACGGCCAAGTCACATACCCGTGTACTAGGCCGTGTACCATTTAGGGGGTATACTGACTTGTGCCACACGGCCGATCACACGCCCGTGTGTGAAGCCGTGTGGAGCATACTGACTTTAATTTAATTTCAACACCAGGGGACACACGGCCATGCACCATGACCGTGTGTTGCACACGGCTGAGACTCACGCCCGTGTCTTTGCCAGTGTGGACAAAAATAGGCCATTTGTAAAGCCATTTTTCCACCCTATTTTTACATGCATACACAATCATAAATTGCAACATTTCACAACTCAATTGGCAGCCAATACATGACACATCATACACATATTACACCCATTTCAACATAGTATTCAAATGCCTAATAAATAACATACATTTTTCATTCACATGCTAACCACATATCAAGCTAACATTTGCATATTTCCATTCCATCTATTACTAGCCAAAACATACCATATTTAAATACTTAAACACAACAAAAAATATTATACCAAGTTAAGCCAAATCACATGGCTTTAACTCATACCATAGCATGTATCAAAATCAATATCTCAAGTAACCTTAACTATCATCCTTATAACTAGCCTATACATGCCATATTTACATATATCCACATATTCATAAGTACCAATCAACAACTGGATAGTGTGATGCGTAACTCTGACTTTTTCCAAATCGAGCGAGCTATCGAACCTCTATAATACACGGAAAAGAAATAGAGTAAGCTTTATATCTTAGTAAGCTCGTATAATTCAAATTTTAACTTACCAATTTTACATAATCAAGACAATAAATAAGGTAAACTCAGTTCAATTTCCAAATGCCTAACACAAGCATTCATCAACAAGTTAGTCATATAAATACATGAAATCATCCATTCTCTCAATTCAATACTCAATACATTGTATCATACCAAATTCATATATCATGTACATCATGTTCAATATTTCACTCTTAATCATATAATCAATAATTCATTTAATGATAGTACTCATTTGTATAAACAAATTTATGCCTATTGAACCCATTAGAACTTCAAAGGATACTCGGGTGACCTTAATGTACCGCTTAATGTACCGACTTTCTGACCATAATCCAAGTCCTGATACACACATGTTTCTTCTGCAAAACAACATATAGCAAAACTGCTCAAAAAGTATTAACATTAAAGAAATTTAAGGTAGAAGCAATTCAGGTGCATAAAAATTGTACCCACATATTTGCAATTATAAACATGATTGCTTGATTAAAAGGCGTAGGGATATCAGTACCGGGGCAACATTTCCATTCACCCCTACCCTCCATTAAATACTTTATAATGTTATCCATATTAATATCTCTAAAATATTCTAAATTGTTTTCTTCCACAAAATTAGATTCCTAATATGGAGCGTTATAGAACTTACAAATCGCTCTAGGGGTAACGAGCACCTCTTTCCATTATACTGGTAAAGTTTCCCAATTGGCATCCTCTGGTCTCTTAGACTCTTGGTCTGTAAAAGATGCATAGAATTCTTGTACCACTGGGACTATGACAGAGTCTTTAGGGGTTACACAAAAGAGTTCTCACATATGTTATTGGACTAAAAATCATCGATGGTTGAAATCCCCATTCTTCTAGAAACGTTTTTCCTTGAAGTTTTAAAAAACATTTCTCAACGTTTGGGTTTGAAAAGCTTGAGGGGGTTGTCACCACCAATGGTTCAGGTTCACTAGTTCTTCTAGCTTTTCTAGAAGGCATTTTCGATAAAATTTTTAATTAGAAGAACTAACTAGATATCAAGAACCTTGACTTCAAAGATCGTTACTCCATTTGAAAGTTTGTTCCAAAATCCTTTATGAATGTGGATTTTTTAACCTGCACTTAAAAAAAAAGGAAAGAGAAGAAGAAAGATTATATCAAAAATAAAGAGAAAAGAGAAAAAAATAGATTTTAAGGTTTAGTGGTTTTGAGAGGTTGTTGAAAGGTTTTGAGGCTAATGAATGGTTAAACCTAGTTAAAAAAATTTTTAGGTTTAAATTTTATATTGTCCTTAAAAATAAGGTTAAAACAATAGTTAAGCCATGGGTTGTGTGACGAGTCGAGTCAACCTTGCATAAAATTGTAGCAATGTCATAACACAGGGGTTCCGTGTCACGACACCTTTGGTAGGATATCGCTGTTGCGACACATTTTGAAATGTCAAAATTAGGGGTATATTGATTACTTTGTCGTGACACAAAGGTGCTATGTCGCGAAATTGAGCTGAATTACCCAATTTCTTAAACCTATTAGTGGTGTCGTGACATAGAGGTTTCGTGTTACAACACCGACTTTGTTTTGACCCCTCTTCTCGAATTTCAAATTGTGCAGAACAACTATAACCTACTTTGAAAAAAATTACAACCTAATATAATTGAGTCCTAGTGTACTTCTCGCCACGCTTTAGAGCACACATTGCTCTTACTATAAAATGATTAAGGTGCAAACAAGAAAACTTCCCTCTGAAGGCCGAATCATTGTTGATGTATTAACACTGGGATTTGTTTGCTCCAAGTGGACAGGCAATACCTACAAGTAAATACTATTACAAGAAATATGAAATATGTGATATAATATAAAGGAAAGAAAATTAATAAATAAAATAAAATGCAATAAACACTATAGTAATACAATAAACGAAATAAAATTTACAACAAGAAATATTAGTTCTTTAAAAACCTGGACGATCTATGTTATCGCCATAGAAGAACTTCCAACTCGTTCTCGACACTTTGATTCGACGTTTGTATAAACCAGCCTCTCCAATCGATTCCATTGATGGTTTCTTATTTTCGACCGATGTGACATCCACGTTATGAGCCATTTTGTACCAAATCTGAGCCAACCCCAATTTTTTCCAGGGTATTATTGTTTTGAGCTTCCTCCTCTCCTTGTTGCATGAGACTTTGGTTACTTAAGCCTTGCTATCATTGTCGAATGAGAATGAATCAAACTCCTCAACCTCATTGGTTGGCACCTTCTCTGCTATTGCCAAAACGTGTATTGGCTTTTCTACACTTTCATTCAATATTAGTTTAGGCTCTATGTTAGTGGTTAGTTCATCTTTCCCTTCTACATTTGTAACATCCCCAAACCCGGCCCATTCACTACGACCGAATCTGGTTATGTTAGTGCGAAAAAGACGGTGGAAAATCTATTTAACTTACAAAAATTTATTCGAGCTTGTTAACTTTTGAAAATCCATGTTTATTTAATATTGTATGAGAAAAACTTTGATATCATATAAATATTATAAAATGCCCCAAAGTAAACTTTAATGAATATATAAGACTAATTTTGAATAAATAAGTTGTCAAAATAAATTCGTTTCCACTTAGTAATTTAATATAATCCAAACATAATTTAAAATAATAATTAAATAATTTCCAGAGTAAATAAAAATCAAAAGGGCCTTATTACATATTCTATTTTAAAACAAATACTTAAAGTAAGCCTAAAACGTTTAATCTCTTCTTCTCGCATGGGCCACCATGTGTCCTCTCGTAACCCGATCCAACTACGCCACACCGAAATGGTTAATGAAAGAGTGAGTCCACCGACTCAAATGCATAACCACAACACATATTTCCATCCGTATGGGCTTGGCCCATACCCACGTGACCATCGAAACAAATCATGCAAGAATGCATCTCACCAACCCATTGTCCAACCGTGACACCAACCTTAGCGCACTCTCGCCTAAGGCCGTGGAAACTCCCACCGATCACATAGTGATCCATAACATCTTACCTTGGCAAGCTCATTTTGCTCAAGGCCGTGGGTGAGCCACCGATCAACCCAAGTGATCCAATATCGTGAAACCGTCTACGGTGATGCACATAGCCATCAACCGCCGAGATGGGCACCAGAGCCACATCTCCTTGAGGTAGCACAAAGCTAACCATCAAGCGCTAATATAGCCGGAGCTATCATTAGACCACGTACAACTTGTGTACTCTTCCTCCTTCATCGAATCAAGCCCAAATCCCATGTATGCATGCATAAGTTCAACATGTCGATTAACAAAAGAGTAAGCATCACATGTGGATTATCATATCATGTATATATCATAAATAACTCACCATTCAAGCCACTATAATCGGCCATCAGATATCCCGCATATGTAAACACATTTAACAAACCAAAGACCAAAGAAATAGTGCGTTGATTACGCACCTTAACACTTGTAGTTCTAAGCTTTCGATCCCTAAGCTATCGCTCAAAGAAACAACGACTATCCGCCTATAGCTATCTCCCCTGTTCTCGCCCACACCCGGTGGCCAATCCGAATCGCCGAAGCGACCCTCTTCTTGAACTTCGGGACAGGGACCTTCCCTTGCCCTCCTTGACTGGTTGTTGCCTCCATCAACACATTTAATCAAAGCAACGATTAAACCCCAAGTCATAAACTAAGCAACAACACTTACTAGAATGTTTTTACCTAAACCACTTACCGCTATAAATCCCAGATGACTCCCTTCAACACTTCAGGGCTCCCCACCAATTCGGCTACCACAAGAGAGTAAGGTTCAGCTCAGGGACTTGTAACCAAAGTGAAGAGAATGTGAGGATGGATGATTCGGCAAGGCTCTTAGATGGTGTGGGGATATTCAGCAATGGTAGTTTTCTATGGATGATTCGGTTTAAGCAAGGTTTAAAAGAAAAAGGTGAGAAGGGAGAGGGATATAGGTTCATAAAAGGTTAAGCCCTCTGCTACTTTCGGCTACAAGGAATTAGGACGGAAAGGGGTTTACTTGAACTAACTTTCGGCAATGGACAAGGGAAAATAAATAAAAACAAAGGGAAGAACTTTTTGGTAAGGGAGAAAGCAAATGGTGAATGAAAATGAGCACCACCCCCCTCCCTTTATATAGCATTCGGCCAAGCTCCAACCTCCCACAAAAATCCCTCAAATCTCTCCTAAAATACCTCCCTTCCATCCATTTAAAAAGCTTTGAAAAAGTCAAACCTATCTAGCTAAATTCAAAAAAAAGATGACCAAGTCTTTCTCCACTTTTCAAGCCTCCAAAAGCCACCCAACTCTTCTCCTCTTTGACGCAAAAACAAGGCCCCAATTGCTGCTCTTGCGAATCGAACCTGAGCCCCTTCTCCTTGCAAATGGCGTCACTTCTCCATGCTCTAAGTGGCGCCTCCTTGCCACTCTGCCAAGCTACTCTTAGTGCTAAAATTCCACCAAAAATTCTCTTAAGGCCCCCTCTGTCCAAGCTCCCCTTTTAACCCCTAAATCTAAAAATTTTCCAAAACGCTCCACTACTACCTAGGGTTCTCTAGGACCCTAAAACTTACCCAACCACACCCTAGAGTGTGCCAACACCGAGCTAAGTACCAAACGCCTAACCCCTAGAACTGTGGTGTTACAATTCTACCTTCCTTAAAATAATTCGTCCCCGAAATTACTTGTCTAAACTAATGACTCAATTCCTCCCACTACGCTATGGCCGCGCTGACTGATCTTAAAGAGCTAACATACTTTACGAGCAACAAAACAAACAAATACCAAACCGCTCTACCACGTCCACAAGCACTGCGACCACGCCCCTAGAACTCACATCTAGCGCCTCGATTCGATCTGTTTAGAAAGTTTTATGCATTAGAAATTATTGTTTCACTGTTTTATCCACGAGCAATTTTATGAAAAGAAGTTTCCGAGAGTAGTTCTTTCGAGCAATCAAAGTTTCCTTCCTACCTGTGGGTAATTTCGTCATTTTTCCTAAAGAGGGGTATTTTGGTAATAACTCGGGTCAATTTTTGAAAATAGTTTTCCAACTTAAAGATATTTCAAAATTCACAAAATCTCGTGGTCATCTTGAAAATTTTGTTCAAACTGGAGTATCATGAAAAAAATTTTAAATCGGGGTTATTTTTGTAATTTTTTTGAAATCATGGGCATTTTCGTAAATTTCCCAAATCGAAATATCACAACATTTTACAAAATAGAATTTTTCGATATTTGGTCAAATAGGAATATTTTCAAATAAAAGTTGAGAGAAAAACCGAAAATTTAGAAACCAAGGGCTTTTCGGTAATTTTATCAACCAGGGGTACTTTCGTAAATTTCCACAAACTTAATATTCCGAAACCTCAAAATTTTGGTATTTTGTAAAGTGAAAATCATTTTATCAAAAGGTGAGGGTAGTACGAAAATTTTATAACACAAGGGTATTTTTGTAATTTTGCCACTAGGGGCATTTTGGTAATTTTGTAAATCGAGAAAACGTCTTTCAAAATTGAAATTAGGGTTTACAAACCAAAAGGGGTAAATTTGAAAAATTTTAAACGAAGGATTTTAAAACAATCAGGCCAAATCCCTTTCGGGTTTTAATAATCGATTTAGCCTATGAACAAGTCCTCTTGGTTAAGTTGAACCGTAGCTACGCACCAGGTAGGATTCCTGCGAAGAGGAGGTGAGTCACGAGGACTGCTTAAGTACCAAGCTCTTCCGGATCCTATCCTAGACATGCGCACCAAGGTTACCACACCTTAACTCGGCGACTTACTTCACAGGTTTGTTTAAGAGTTTTAAGTTTTATGCATATGTTTGAGTAGACTAATCCTAAGGTCCAATAGCCCTAAAAACTAATCATGAGCCCAAATAAACCTATAATAATACACATAAACAAAACACTTCAAAAGTTCAAGTACTTACTCAGCGGACTCGGGTAGGAGACACAGTGCCATGCGAATAATAACTCGAAAACCTTTTATAAAAGCCCACATTCCAAAACCCATTTTGAAAACTGCTGCCCAACCCTCAAAGCCGAGTTTTGAAGGGCTCGATACCAAAGCGTAACATCCCCAAACTCGGCCCATTCACTACGATCGAATCGGTTATGTTAGTGCTAAAAAAAGGCGGTGGAAAATCTATTTAACTTAGAAAAATTTATTCGAGCTTGTTAACTTTTGAAAATCCATGTTTATTTAATATTGTATGAGAAAAACTTTGATATCATATAAATATTATAAAATGCCCAAAAGTAAACTTTAATGAATATATAAGACTAATTTTGAATAAATAAGTTGTCAAAATAAATTCGTTTCCACTTAGTAATTTAATATAATCCAAACATAATTTAAAATAATAATTAAATAATTTCAGAGTAAATAAAAATCAAAAGGGCCTTATTACATATTCTATTTTAAAACAAATACTTAAAGTAAGCCTAAACGCGTTTAATCTCTTCTTTTCGCATGGGCCACCATGTGTCCTCTCGTAACCCGATCCAACTACGCCACACTGAAATGGTTAATGAAAGAGTGAGTCTCCATGACTCGATGCATAACCACAACACATATTTCCATCCGTATGGGCTTGGCCCATACCCACACAACCATCGAAACAAATCATGCAAGAATGCATCTCACCCAACCCATTGTCCAACCGTGACACCAACCTTAGCGAGCACTCCGCCTAAGGCCGTGGGAAACTCCCACCGATCACATAGTGATCCATAACATCTTACCTTGGCAAGCTCGCCGCTCAAGGCCGTGGTTGAGCCACCGATCAACCCAAGTGATCCAATATCGTAAACCGCTTACGGTGATGCACATAGCCATCAACCGCCGAGATGGGCACCGAGCCACATCTCCCTTTGAGGTAGCACAAAGCTAACCATCAAGCGCTAATGTAGCCGGAGCTATCATTAGACCACGTACAACTTGTGTACTCTTCCTCCTTCATCGAATCAAGCCCAAATCCCATGTATGCATGCATAAGTTCAACATGTCGATTAACAAAAGAGTAAGCATCACATGTGGATTATCATATCATGTATATATCATAAATAACTCACCATTCAAGCCACTATAATCGCCATCACATATCACGATATGTAAACACATTTAACAAACCAAAGACCGAAGAAATAGTGCGTTGATTACGCACCTTAACACTTGTAGTTCTAAGCTTTCGATCCCTAAGCTATCGCTTCAAAGAAACAACGACTATCCGCCTATAGCTATCTCCATTCGTTTCGCCCACATCCCGGTGGCCAATCCCGAATCGCCAAACAGCCCTCTTCTTGAACCGGGATAGGGACCTTCCTTGCCCTCCTTTGACCTGGTTGTTGCCTCCATCAACACACTTAATCAAAGCAACGATTAAACCCCAAGTCATAAACTAAGCAACAACACTTACTAGAATGTTTTTACCTAAACCACTTACCGCTATAAATCCCAGATGACTCCTCCAACACTTCTCGTGGCTCCCCACCAATTCGGCTACCACAAGAGAGTAAGGTTCACTCGGGGACTTGTAACCAAAGTGAAGAGAATGTGAGGATGGATGATTCGGCAAGGCTCTTAGATGGTGTGGGGATATTCAGCAATGGTAGTTTTCTATGGATGATTCGGTTTAAGCAAGGTTTAAAAGAAAAAGGTGAGAAGGGAGAGGGATATAGGTTCATAAAAGGTTAAGCCCTCTCGCTACTTTCGGCTACAAGGAATTAGGACGGAAAAGGGTTTGCTTGAATTAACTTTCGGCAATGGACAAGGAAAATAAATAAAAACAAAGGGAAGAACTTTTGGTAAGGAGAAAGCAAATGGTGAATGAAAATGAGCACCACCCCCTCCTTTATATAGCATTCTGGCCAAGCTCCAACCTCCCACAAAAATCCTCAAATCTCTCCTAAAATACCTCCCTTCCATCCATTTAAAAAGCTTTGAAAAAGTCAAACCTATCTAGCTAAATTCAAAAAAGATGACCAAGTCTTTCTCCACTTTTCAAGCCTCCAAAAGCCACCCAACTCTTCTCCTCTTTGACGCAAAAACAAGGCCCCAATTCTTTGCTCTTGCGAATCGAACCTGAGCCCCTTCTCCTTGCAAATGGCGTCACTTCTCCATGCTCTAAGTGCGCCTCCTTGCCACTCTGCCAAGCTACTCTTAGTGCTAAAATTCCACCAAAAATTCTCTTAAGGCCCCCTCTGTCCAAGCTCCCCTTTTAACCCCTAAATCTAAAAATTTTCCAAAACGTTCCACTACTACCTAGGGTTCTCCGGACCCCTAAAACTTACCCAACCACACCCTAGAGTGTGCCAACACCCGAGCTAAGTACCAAACGCCTAACCCCTAGAACCAGGGTGTTACAACATTTATGGTTAGTTCTACAGCTATGTCAATTGGATCAGATACCGTTTCAACTATGTTCAACTCATGCATATGATTTTTAGTTACAAGCTCCAATTGAATCTTACCATAAATCCCATCATAGTCATCAATAGTAAAAAGGTTCTCATGATCTGAGTTGTGAACGTCAGACATGTCCTCTTTCCTTAGAGGCAACATTTTAGATATTTCTTGCATCATTTTCAACATTTGCGCCATCATGTTTGACATGTTAGATAATATCTTAGAGTTGTCCATCCTGGTCGTTTCACATGAAAGCATCTCACACGAATCACAAGGAGGCTTGTCTGAATTTTTGGGCATATCATGATCTTCTTCAAGTTCCGTATACAAATTACCAGTGAACTCATGTGGATGTTCGACTATATTAGTACCTTGATCATTACTCCACTGGTACGTTGAGACTTTGTTTTTGTGTTGGCTTAGCTCTATCATGAAAATTTTTTGATTTTCCATGATCTCTCATTCTTCATATACTCCCTCCACGTATGCTTCATTGTTAAAGATCACCTCATTGTTAAACCATATATAATTAGTTTCATCCATATTTGAATAAGTTTGTCAGATTAGTCTGTATGGATCAGTGATTAAATAAACATGTGTTCTTCTCCTTTGAGGCATATACTGAAATTGAACAAGAAAAAGAAATAGTAAACTAAATTAGTACAAATCATATCTATAATTCAAAAATTTCCTAATTATTCAATTGGACAAAAAGATTAAAACTAATTCAGTAACGTTGCCTCCCCGACAATGGCGCCAACAACTTGACCACCTTCGGACGTACTAACGTCCAGAGTGTGAATACTGCAATTGAAGATATAGAGTTGAGGAGGTGTCTCCAAGTATATGAGTCAGGTTGTAATATAGTTTTACAATGAAGTATGTGAGTACTCCGAGTACCATACCCAAGGGAGGCGAGTACTAAATTAAAGTTAACCTAAATGCAAGTAGAATTAATTAGTAGTTTAAATAATTTATATTACAATAAAATGTAAAGGAAATATTTTGGGGTTTTATAAATAAAGAATTAAAAACTGCATAAATAAAAGGGACTTCAGAAAACTAATTTCTAAACTTATTCAAATGAAGACATAAGTAATTAGCTTGCTTTGGTGATCTAAAATAATTCCTATTTCGGGTTTCTATTTAATCAACTAGTCATTTCCCTAGTAGGATCTCTTGATGTTCCACTAAACTAACAAGTTAGCAAGAACTACTTATCTCTCGACATCACAGCCTAGACTGGTTCGGGGCTAAGTTGTTCATGAATAGACCATGCAAATTTTGGGTTAATTCCTACATAAATGACTTCCTAGGGTCGTCAAGTCTAGTGTTTAAGTTCTTCCTCTCTTGAAAAGTTGATCCGCTAAGAAAACCCTACATAGCAATTTATCAATCATACCTCCACTCGCTAATCCCTCATAAAAGTATTAGTTCCTCATGGAATCCATAAACATAGTAAACTTGATGATAAATATATGCATGAAAAATAAATCAAGAATAAACTTTAGAGAATCTTGATTGTATTCAATTGATGAAACGCAGACATCTTCAAATGTTTTATTGTGTATATAAATCAAGTTCTCCGAAGAACACGATTGAAAAGAACTGAAAAGAAATCTATACTCTAAAAGAAAGAAAAAAACTGAAAACTAAATTACAAAGAAAAACTTCAAATATCAAAAGATGTCCATTAACAAGTGTTTTTGAGTCTTTTTATAGAGTTAGGGTTGCCGTCGTCCTTAATCCTAGGTTAGCTGATGCTCTTGTATTGAACTTTTGATTGTGCGGACGAAGATTCCAATGACTTGTTATTATCTCCCGTACAGGGCCGGTGTGGTGACACCCTAATGCCTGTTTCATGACATCGATGGCAGTATATGTAGTTCAGGGATGGCTTCAAAGGTGTGTTGTAACATCTTATGGCTGTGTCGTGATACCAAAGGCAATATGGCAATTCTTGCATTTTGCTCCTGATCGTTGTTTTCGCAATGTCAAAGTTTTAAAATTTATATAAAGAATGATCGAACCTGGAAACTAACTATGACAATGATTTAAGGCAAGCGCACCTATCGAACATTAGTATAGTTTAGGTAAGACCGGAATGTCAAACCCAAAGGAACCAAAAGTACTAATACTAACTCTCTTTTTATTATTTAGCCTAAGAAATAAGGGATTTTTTTATCTAATCTAAAATTACTAATTACTAATCTAAGGACTCTAAGACAAAGAAGAATGAAATTGGGAAAATAACTTTTAGGAAAAACCAATTGATTAAGACGACACCCAAGGAAAAATCCACCTAAACTTCACTTGTTATCTAACTCTGAACCAGATGATTTATTCATTTGACTTGATTCATAAGATTCCCTAAGTTAAATTAATCCCTCTCCCCAGGCAACTAACGTTTAACCCTAGGTTGATTAATTGAAATCTCTTTCTAATTAAAACCACTAGAATTGTATTAACTTAATCTATGGACTCCCATATTAGGTTTCACCCTAATCCGGTAAAATCTCATCACCCTATCTCTAGGCACGCGACCAACTCTGCTTAATTACGCTAGATCTACTCTTAGGCATGGACTTTTGCTCCTCCACCTAAGCACATCATACTTCAATTAATATCCCAAAAATATCAACACAAGAATTAAGAACACATAATTAAGAACAAGTCAAATATATATCATATAGTTCAGCAAACGATAACAAGATTCATCTTAGGTTTCATCCCCCTCAGGTATTTGAGGGTTTAGTTCAAAATGATAATAAAAGAATACATCTCAAAAGAAAAGATAAAACAAAACATAAGAAATCCCTAAAACCCCCTGAAAGAATTGAAGGAGAGATCAATCGTCTTGAGTATGATTCCGGCTTCTTGAGATGAATCAACTGGCAATCTTCAAGTAAATCTCCACAAATCTGCCCTCTTTGGCCTAGCTGGACGCCCCCTGACTAAAGCCCTGAGTCCCCCCTTTTTAGGTCATACTTAGGGCGTTTATATAGGCTTCTGAATATGTTTCTTTGCCCCTAAGTATCCTAATCCGAGTGAAACTCTTCTTTCCCACGGCAGGGACACGCCCATGGCACACGCCCGTGTAAATCGTGGCCAGGCCATGTTCGAACCTGTTGAATTGGGCACGGCCGTGTGGTCTTGGGTCCAGGCTGTGTGAATTTTGTGATATGGCCCATTTATTTTGTTTTGGGCCCGTTTTCTATTGTTTTCATCTTCTGGTGCTCTCCTAGGTATAAAACATGAAAATAAAGGATTAAGAGCACCAAATTACATAATTCAAGGCTTACATCATCCCAAAGCACGCTAAATGTGGGCTTCAAATATGTTACTATTACGGTTTATCAAATACCCCCACACTTAAGGTTTTGCTTGTCTTCAAGAAAAGTTCTCAACTCACAATTAAAATGAACTTCCTTGATTCATAATATTCATTAATAATGTTTCATCATAATTCAAAGATAATTCATACATGGATAATTCAACTCAAAGAGTCCTAAAGATTCAAACAATCAAAGACATAGATTTATAGCCCTGAAAACTTTAGGTGATTCCCTTTACCTAAATAATTACCTCTGACTCAAAATCGACAAGAGTTGACATCCTCACTAAAGATTCACTCAAATCACTCAAAGTGTTTAAGGTTACAAATTAAGCACTCAAGAGTTGAACATGAAAAGTTAATCCCATAGGCTTGCATGAAAATCAAATCTCCACCACTATAAGATGAGATGATACACAAATCAAAAGGTCTTTAACAGGGTTGTAATGGGGCTTAGGTTAAAGGTGTGGATATAGGCTGAATTAGAGGGTTAGAATCGAGATTGAATGGACAATTTACCTAACTAGAAAAATGAACTTATCAATTGAAAACTAACAATACGAGCTTTAAGATTTGAAATGTAAGCTCACTTAGTAGAACTAATAATGAATATACTTCATTTTTCTAAGAACAAGTCAAATATAATGACTTTAACAACAGAAATATAGAACATAGTTAGGAAACTACTCAAAATCAAATCTCGACAAAAAGGGTATTTAAGAAGAATGGTGATAACAAATACAAAGGGTTTTGGGTTAATATTAGTGGGTGAGTCAATAAAAAGGGTTGTTAGGATTAAACGGGGTTCACTGGGGGTTAATCGTGAAGGTAGGCTTTTAGTGGAGTGATTGGGTTAAAACCTAGGTGCCTTTATCATCTCTTGTATATCAAATCATATGTCTGGTCTCGATATGTATAATCAATGCAAGTTCTAGAATAACAAATCAATGTTGACACATTCATAATAAATAAAGTGAGCAAGAAAAAGAATATATGCTCTAATAGGCTCAAAGTCTCACAAAAATTATGGGTATTGATATCAACCTCGAAAATTTCAAATTTCAAGGTAATAATTAGATTCAGGTAGACAACCTAACAAGAATTTTTAATTTTTGAAAAATAAACTTATCATGCCTGATTCTCTAGTATTCTTCAAATTTAATCATCAATGCACAATTATAAATGACTTAATCCAAAATATATCAATAAAAATCATAAATCAAAGGTTTTTTTCATTCTAATCATAACATGAGAAACTTACTTTAAAAACAAGACATAATTCAAGGATTTGAGAATAATGAAGAAAGTTAGGCACTTTCTCGAAATAACTATTCACCCCCCACACTTAAGATGTACATTGCCCTCAATGTACAAAGATGTATATGAAATTTAAGAGAGAGGGAGAGGTGAAACTTCTTGAATTTGGATGGTTTCCTTGAGTTGGGAGTCCCGAGGTGTGGTGGCTGCTATCGAGCTTTGCGCTAGATGAAGAAATTGGGAAGCTCGTAGAGAATTAGCCAAGAAATAATAATAAGAGTTCAAAACATACTAAATATATATCTAAAGACAAAAAGGATAAAGAGAAAGAAAATAGAAACTAAAATAAAATTAGAGTAAAAGATGAATGGACTGAAGTGTCCTTATTGCTAGATGGTTTGCGAGGTGGGTGTAACTTTTAAGACCGTAGTGAGTCGGTGGTCGTGGTTTCGGTGTGATTCCCTAGCAACCTGAAGAACCTGACACTAAGAAACTAAAATAAAATAAACTAAATTAAGCATAAGATAGTCAAAGAGAAGGAAAATAAAGGAGAAGAGTAGATAAGAAGAAAAATTAAATGGCCTCAAAGATCCTTGGCTTGTCATTTGGATGAAGCGGCCGGCATGAACTTATTTAGACTGGTCTCCCACAAGGGGACTGTGCTTGAATCCTTCCGGTTTTTCGCCATGGCCATTAGAAGAATGGTATGGGATGTTAGAGATCTAAAAAGGAGAAGAAAAATGATATGGAGAAAGGGAGATGGGGAGTAGGTTTGAAGAGGGGTGGTTTAAATAGGAAATTTATGTATGATACGTCCCACGCCCATGTTCCTTGGGCGTGTTGATTCACACGGCCATGTCGCATGGCCGTGTTCTACTTTTATTCGTTTGTCCCATGCCCATGGGTGAGGTGCCACGCCCGTGTGTGATCTAACAGTGTAGGCCACGATCGTGCGAGGTAGTTGGAGTCCGTGACTTGAAGATATGATTCGTTCTGACTCGTACCATCCCTGCCATGTTAGTACGGAGATTCGGTGTACCCACACTGCCACGGCCACGGCCGTGTGCAAGGCCGTGTGGTTTATGAATCTGTGTTTTTGGTCAGTTTACAGTTAGATGCTATAAAATCAAATAAGGTAAAATCAAGATGGGGAGGTTAATAGGGTTAGTACTCGGGTTTCCTCCCGAGAAGCGCTCATTTGTAGTCTTGAGCTAGACTCTCCTCTCATTTGCATATTCATGGTGGTTTGAGGAGTTGAAAGTCTTTCCTCGTGCTAGCAGTTCCATTATTATGATAGGGTTTAAGATGAGTAGCGTCTGTTTTCAAAGTGCCAAACATAGGGTGACTTACTTCGATCGTTCCAGACGAGAAAACATCTATTACCTTGAAAGGGATTTCCTTGCTGGTGTTAGGATCAAGAGGGGACAATCGTGGGTCTGCTTTACCTAGTAATACCTGATCTCCAATTTTGAATTTGTTTGCCTCGTAGGGTGGCCCTGGTTTTACTTCGGGTATCCTTAGTTCTTCTTTAAGGTGCGTCTTCCCTTCTTCTAGTTCATCGATCTGAATCCCTTGTTCCTCGTGGGCTATTTCTTTGTTGGCATAGGGTCTAGGATCAGACTCAGTTGTGTTCTTTTGTGGTGCTTCCTGAAAAGAAAGGTTAACCGAATGGTTATCAATAGAATTTACTTTTTCACCTTGGTTACTTAATTTTCTAGCTTAGTCGAGGGCTTGAAGAATGACTGTCTCCTCACCTACACAAAGTATGAGTTCACCTGCGTCGACATCAATTTTAGTCCTGGCAGTTACTAAAAAAGGTCTTCCCAAACTTAGGGGGATCGTGTTGTCCTCATCCATGTCTAAAATGACGAAGCCTACTGGGAATACATATTTATTGATTTTCACGAGTACATCTTCGATTATACCCCTAAGAATTCTATTAGTTTTATCAGCTAATTGAATGCTCATCCTAGTTTGCTGGGGCTTCCCTAGACCTAGTTGTTTAAACAATTTATAAGGCATGACATTTATGCTTGCCCCTAAATCAGCTAATGCATTATCAATAGATAAACTACCAATTAAGCTTGGAATTGTAAAACTCCCTGGATCTTTTAATTTCGGTGGTAGTTTGTTTTACAACATTGCTGAGCACACTGCGTTCAATTCCACATGTGGTTCCTCGTCTATCTTCCGCTTATTTGTTAATAGCTTATTTAAAAATTTACTGGAATCTGGCATCTGCGAAAGAGGTTCAAGAAATGGTAAGTTAATATGTAATTTCTTTAAAAGTTTTAGAAACTTACCAAACTGTTCCTTTGTGTCGTCTTTTGTTATTGCCTCGGGATATGGTATGCGAGGTTTGTACTCTTTGATTACCGATTTTGGCTTGTTATTGACCTCAACCATATTTTCTTCTACCGTATTCTTTTGCTTTGAATTAGGCTCGTCTAACCCTTCACTATCTTGAGCTATTATGGCTTGAATTTGCTCCATTGGGTTAGTTTCGGTGTTGCTCGGTAGTCTTCCATGTGGTCTCTCAGAGATCTGCTTAGCAAGTTGCCTGATTTGATCCTTGACCTCTTGTGTCAATGCCTCAAGTTTTGCTTCTATCTTTTGGAAACGTGTTTCTGTATTTTGAGATCGTATTTCTGAGGCTGCTATGAAGTTTGTCAGCATCTCTTCAAGGTTCGCCTTCTTTTCCTGTGGGTAGGGCTGTTGTTGGAAGTTTTTGGATGGTTGTTGCCTTTGATTTCTTTGACCGCCCCATGAGAAATTGGGGTGGTTCTTCCAACTTGGATTATAAGTATTACTATAAGGGTTATTGTTAGATCGAAAATTGTTACCCATATAGTTCATATGTTCGCTTTCCATGCCCTGTCCGTGGGGTGGGTACTCAGGATTCGCCACTTCTCCACTTGCGTCGCACTGCATAACTGGATGTGCCTGCGAAGAACCATATAAACCAACAAATTTTTTATGTAGCAATTCTACCTGATTTGATATCGCGGTCACTGTGTCGAGGTTGAAAACTCCGGCTGCTTTGGCTGGCCTTGTCCTTGTAACTTGCCACTGATATTTATTCAGTGACATCTCCTCTATAAACTTGTAGGCCACTTCAGGAGTTTTGTTGTTCAGGGTTCTGCCAGCGGCTGAATTGATTAGTTTCCTTGTTGAAGGGTTCACACCATTGTAAAAAGTTTGGACCTGTAGCCACAAATGTAATCCGTGGTGTGGGCACCTCCACAACAAGTCTTTGTATCTCTCCATACATCATAAAGTGTATCTAAATCCATCTGCAAAAAAGAAGAGATATCATTCCTTAACTTGGCCGTTTTGGCCGGTGGAAAATATTTTAATAAAAATTTTTCAGTCATTTGATCCCATGTAGTGATTGACCCTCGTGGAAGAGAATGCAACCACTACTTGGCTTTATTCCTCAAAGAAAAGGGAAATAACTGAAGACAGATGGCATCATCAGAAACGCCATTTATTTTAAAGGTATCACAGAATTCTAGAAAATTCGCTAAGTTTGTATTAGGATCCTCATCTTGCAAACCATCAAACTGAACAAACTGTTGTATCATCTGTATAGTGTTAGGTTTCAGTTCAAAATTATTTGCAGCAATAGTAGGCCTAACAATACTTGACTCAGTTCCTGTTAAACTAGGTTTAAGCATAATCATACATAGTTCAAGGAGCATGATTTTCGGCCATCTCTGGAGGTAGCGGATGATTTTCAGCCATATCTTCGGTGGTATTAATTTCGGCTTCTTGTTCTTCTTCTATGTAGTTTAAGCTTCGCCTTATTTCTGTGCGATTTTTGCGAACGATACCTTCAATATCACTGTCGTAAAGTAGGGGTCCTGTCAGATTCCTTCTAGTCATAAACTAGAGGTACCTGAAAGGAACAAAAGAAGGAAAAAAATTTAGAAAAAAATAAAATTTAATTGCAAGAATAAAATAAATATGGCTAAAGTAATAAAAATTAAGCGTTCTTAATATTTCAGTTCCCCGGCAATGGCGCCAAAAACTTTATCAGTGTTTTCACAATGTCAAAGTCTTAAAATTTATATAAAGAATGATCGAACCTGGAAACTAACTATGACAACGATTTAAGGCAAGCACACCTATCGAATAGTAGTATAGTTTAGGTAAGACCATAATGTTGAACCCAAAGGAACCAAAAGTACTAATACTAACTCTCTTTTTATTATTTAGCCTAAGAAATAAGGGATTTGTTTATCTAATCTAAAATTACTAACTACTAATCTAAGGACTCTAAGACAAAGAAGAATCAAATTGGGAAAATAACTTTTAGGAAAAACCAATTGATTAAGAGGACACCCAAGGAAGAATCCACCTAGACTTCACTTGTTATCTAACTCTAAACCAGACGATTTATTAATTTGCCTTGATCCGTAAGATTCCCTAAGTTATATTAATCCCTCTCTCGAGGCGACTAACGTCTAACCCTAGGTTGATTAATTGAAATCTCTTTCTAATTAAAAACCCTAGAATTGCATTAACTCGCTCTATGGACTCCCATATTAGGTTTCACCCTAATCTGGAAAAATCTCGTCACCCTATCTCTAGGCATGCGATAAACTCCGCTTAATTATGTTAGATCTACTCTTAAACAGGGACTTTTGCTCCTCCACCTAAGCACATCATACTTGAATTAATATCCCGGAAATACCAACACAAGAAGTAAGAACACTAATTAAGAACAAGTCAAATATTTATCATATAGTTCAACAAACAATAAAAAGATTCATCTTAGGTTTCATCCCCCTCAGGTATCTGAGGGTTTAGTTCATAATGATAATACAAGAATACATCTCAAAAGAAAAGATAAAACAAAAATTAAGAAATCCCTAAAACCCATTGAAGGAATTGAAGGAGAGATCCTCCGTCTTGAGTATGATTCCGACTTCTTGAGATGAATCAACTGGCTATCTTCAAGTAAATCTCCACAAATCTGCCCTCTTTGGCCTAGCTGGACGCCTCCTGACTAAGGCTCTGGGTTCCCCCTTTTAAGGTCATACTTAGGGTGTTTGTATATGCTTCTGAATATGTTTCTTTGCCCCTAAGTATCCTAATCCGAGTGAAACTCTTCTTTCTCACGGCAGGGACACGCCCATGGCACACGCCCGTGTAAGTCGTGGCCAGGTTGTGTTCGAACCTGTTGAATTGGGCACGGCCGTCTGGTCTTGGGTCGAGGTAGTGTGGATTTCGTGATATGGCCCATTTACTTTGTTTTGGGCCCATTTTCTGTACTTTTCATCATCTGGTGCTCTCTTGGGTAGAAAACATGAAAACAAAGGATTTGGAGCACCAAATTACATAATTCAAGGCTTCAATCATCCAAAAGCATGCTAAATGTGGGCTTAAAATATGTTACTTTTACGGTTTATCAGCTCCCTATGTTGCGACCTCAAACTCCTCGTGTTGCAACATAACTACCGATATTGTAATAGCCCGATTTTGGGGCTAGTCGGGATAATGATTGCGGGACCACTAATCTGAGGATGAAAAATATTAATTTCATAATATTTTATGAATTATAGCATGATAGTATGATTGCATAGAAATTTTGGTGCTTTAATTTTAGCAATTGTGTGCTTAATTGTGAAAAAGGACTAAATTGCATTAAATGTAAAAGTATTATTTTACAAGGAAAAGGTGTCTAATAGCTGTAGATTTTAATTGGAGGTCCCTAATAGGCAAATAGACCTTTCCAAAGTTAATAGTTGGTCATAGGGGACAATGAATTAAATTTTCAAAGCATTAGGTGAGATTTTGGTGGTAATTTGTCTAGTAAAATAATAAAATAAGGAGAAGAAAAGATATCATCTTTTCCCTTTCTTCTCACCACTGAAATTTCCAAGGAAAAACACCATGGGAGCTTGAAAATTTTCAGCAATTCCTTATGTCTAAAAGTAAGTGATCTTAGTGGTTTTTATTGAGAATTTTTACGCTTTTGGAGTCCCCAAAGCTTAAGCTAGCTAATGAGGAGACTAATTTGCAATATGGTTGAAATTATAGGGACTTTCCATGATAGAGTTTATGTTGTTTTCTGATTTTTTATGGAAGAAAATGAATGATAGTGAGTTAAGGAACAAGTTTCGTGAAAGGTGTTAGCATGAAAACACCTAAATAGGACTTGAATGCAAAGGTTGAAAATGTGTAATAAATGCATCAAATAATTGGAATTATGAGTAGTTGTAAGAGTAATAAATATTTAGCTAGGCTTGTTTAATGAGAAAATATGATTAAAAAAGATTTACGAGCCTAGGGGCAAAAATGTAATTTTACCAAAGTACAAGGGCAAAATGGTCATTTTGCCTAAGTAGAGATTATGATGTATTATGATCATGAAATAATTGAATGAATGAAATTTTGTTGTTATAGATCAAGAAGAGCGCGGAATTAACCTTGATCGGGGAAAACGCAAGGTTTCAGATTAAACCGCAAATTAATGCATTTTGCACCGAGGTAAGTTTATGTGTAAACGATGTATCTTAAATACACATGTTATTGTTTATTGGGGTATTGTGAGATTGAGGTCATTTATGATTTAAATGAATTAGACTTGTTAGAATATGAATGTTGAAATAGATATGTAAGTGCAGAATATTATCCGTAATAAATTATGGCGGGCTGTGTGCGATACCACCTTAATTATTCTTGTGGGTGGGCTATGTGCGATACCACCTTAATATTTATTCACGATGGGCCGTGTGCGATACCATCGTTTATGTTATCAATTGGTGGGCTGTGTGCGATACCACCGTAAATATTCTTGTTGGTGGGCTATGTGCATTACCACCCTGTTTAACACAAATGGTGGGCTAAGTGCGAAACCACTGAGTGTTTGGTATTTCTAGGAGTGACTTATCGTGAAATTGTGTTGTGTTGTTTCATGTGGTCTTGTGGTGATAAGTACAGGGATGTATGTTAAATAACAAGAGCATTTGGTTGTGATATGGTTGGAATGTGGTAAGAAAGAATGAGTAAGCATGATCTTGGATTGTTGGATGCTTTTGCTTATTGTGAAATGCTATTTATTGATTAGCATATGTTAGGATATTTATTGTTTACATGTAAACTTACTAAGTTTTAAAGCTTACTCCCTTTCTTTTTCCCTTATTTTATAGAGTCAAGGAGCCAGGTCAGGATACGAAGATAATCGGAAGATCACCCACACTATCAGCTCATCTTGGTATATTTTTGAATTAGCATTTTGAGTGTGGCATGTATAGGGGTTAGACTAGGTGAAATGTTTGTTATTTTGGCCAAGTGTGTATTGGCTCCTTATAGATGAACTCTTTTGTACATGGCCATAGTTAATGGCTCAATACTATTAATCAATGAAAAGATGAGGTTATTCATGATTGTGTAGGGTATATGATTGGGTTGTTCGGTTATGAATTATGCTGGAATGAATTAGAGTGATGAAAAAGCTCAGTAAATAGCCTTGTTCTTGTCCAAACGAGTAGGCACGCAGGCGTGTGTCTAGGCCATGCGTGACACACGGTCAGTCTCATGGGTATGTGACCAGGCCGTGTGTCCTCTGCATGTTAGTTTTACAAGTCAGTAAGCTTTGTAGAAAACACACGGGCAGAGACACGACCGTGTGTCTCAGCCGTGTGGGAGGCACGGCCAAAGACATGGACGTGTACCCAGGCCGTGTAAAGTCTACACCTTAAAATTGGAATTTAATTTGACACACTGTCTAAGGACATGTGCGTGTGCCCTGGCTTTGTGACTATAGTGAGGTGATGACATCATAATCAAAATGCGAAGGTTTTGACACACGAGCTAAGACACAGGCGTGTCGAGGCCATGTGAGAGTCACAGGCCAGGGACACGGGCATGTGTCCGGCTGTGTGAAATAAGTCAATATCCACCACGGGTGAGGGACATGGGCGTGTGTGACCACACGGCCTACCCACACAGACGTGTCCCATTTCACACGGGTGTGTGGCCCCTATTTAGGTAAAATTTTTCTAAGTGTGTAAAATTTTTCGAATTATATTCGAAACTTTTCGGAAGCATGTTTAGGGCCTCTTAGGCCCATTATAAGGATGTTAGAGGTATGTATGAAAAAGTTTTAATTTGGAATTAAGTTTGATAGCCCAAAGTTGTATGACCATGTGTGTTACGGTAACTCCTCATATCCGGTTTCGTCATAGAATACAGGTAAGGGGTGTTACATTTAGTGGTATCAGAGCTATGGTTTAGTCAGTTCTCAGACTACCGTAGCATGTGTTAGAGTCTAGCTATACTTGCCATAAGCGTATATTGATAGTGTGGTGGCTTCTGAAAATTCTAAACTTTGTTTCTTATATAGTAATTGATCCCGATCGAGCGGCTGTTGATGATGCAGCCAGTAATGCGCCGGCTCCCGCACAAGGGACCGTGCCTGTAGAGAGTGGACCCGAGACTATGACTCGAGGAGAAGAGGCCCGTAAAGCCTTTCTCCAAATGATGAGTAACTGGTACACGGAGTATGTACGAGCAAACCCTAATGCTCAACCTCCTCCACCCCCTCCTATACCTTAGCCCGTTCCTGTGGCTCCTCAAGGTATAGATGTAGTGAGAATAACCAAGCCCCCGGTAGATAAGAATCGGAAGCATGGGGCTGAGGAATTCAGAGCCCATATAGACGATGACCCTAAGAGGGCAGAGTTCTGGCTTGAGAACTTGATGAGAGTGTTTGATGAACTCTTCTGCATACTTGAAGAGAGCTTAAAATGCGCTGTGTCCTTGCTGAGGGACTCGGCATACCATTGGTGGAAAATGTTGACGTCGGTGGTTCCAAGGGAGAGAGTGACGTGGGACTTCTTTTTGGAGGAGTTTTGAAAGAAGTATATATGCCAACGATTTGTGGACTAGAAACGGAAAGAATTCCTTGAATTGAAACAAGGACGAATGACTATGGCCAGAATATGAGCGTGAGTTTGTTAGGCTCAGCAAGTATGCACAAGAGTGTGTGTCTACAGAAGCTATCTTGTGCAAGAGTTTTGAAGATGGATAGATTAAGGATATTAGACTGCTAGTTGGGATTTTGGAGTTAAAAGAGTTTGTGGTGTTGGTTGACCAAGCATGTAAGGCTGAAGAACTAAACAAGAAAAAGAGGAAAGCCATGAGTGAGGCCCGGGATACGAGAAAAAGGCCCATGAGTAAGTCATACCAAGCTCAATCGAAGAGGTATAAGGAAATGAACCCCCAAACAATAGCGTCAGTTGGACATTCACATCGAGATCGAGGTAACACATACTCGGGCTCTAGAGTTCAAGCCACTTCAATGGCAAGTGTGGGCGATCCGAAGTCCAAACCGGAGTGTCTAAATTGTGATAGGCAGTGCACTGGGGAGTGTTGGGGAAGCAATCAGAATTGCTATAAGTGTGGTTCCCCCGATCATTTTATTCGAAATTGTCCTAAGAGGGATGACAAGGAAAAGAAGCAAGAAGTAAGGTCAAGTAATGTATCTTCAAGGGGTAGACTACAAAAGAATCCAGGAGGAGGAACTAGTAGTAGGGTTGCACCTCGAGATTCTGCTGTGGGACCAGAGGATGGAGCACCTGCAAGGACTTATGCCATTCACGCTCACGAAGAGGTATCATCTCCAGATGTGATAATGAGTACTTTTTCTTTTCATGACACTTCTGTTATTGCTTTGATTGATCTAGGGTCTACCCATTCATACATTTGCATGAAATTGGCATCTAGTATGAGCATGAATGTTGAGTGTACGAAATTTGTAGTAAAAGTGTCAAACCCGTTAGGCAAATATGTGCTAGTTGACAAGGTGTGTAGGAATTGTCCTTTGATAGCTAGAGGTCATTGTTTCCCGACAAACCATATGTTGTTGCCGTTTGATGAGTTCGATTTGATTCTTAGCATGGATTGGTTGACTACCCATAATGTTTTAGTGAACTGTGGTAGCAAGTTTATTGAATTAAAATGTGAAAATGGGGATGTCATTCAGGTTGAATAAGGTAGATCGAATAATTTGCCAGTGATAATTTCAACTATGGTAGCTGAGAAATATTTGAAGAAAAGATACGAGTCTTATCTCGCTTTTGTGCTGAATACTCAAGAGCCGGAGGTAAAGATTGAACAAGTACCGGTGGTATGAGAATATACATATGTGTTCCCAGAGGAGTTACCTGGATTGCCTCCAGTTAGAGAGGTTGAGTTTGGGATTGAGCTAGTTTCAAGAATGGAACCTATCTCGGTTGATTCGTATAGGATGGCACCATTGGAGTTGAAAGAACTGAAGGTTTAGTTGCAAGAGTTAACGGATAAGGGCTTTACAAGGCCGAGCTATTCATTGTGGGGTGGTTCGGTACTTTTTGTGAAAAACAAAGGTGGGTCGATGAGATTGTGTATAGACTACAAATAGCTCAACAAGGTAACAGTGAAGAGCAAGTATCCCTTGCCAAGGATAGATGACTTGTTTGACCAATTGAAGGGAGCTACAATATTCTCCAAGATAGATCTAAGGTCTGGCTATTATCAGTTGAGGGTTAAGGAGCAAGATGTACCGAAATTTGCATTTCGGATGAGGTATGGTCATTATGAGTTTCTTGTCATGCCATTTGATTTAACGAATACCCTTGCGATTTTTTTAGATTTAATGAACTGTGTCTTCCGACCGTATTTGGACAAGTTTGTAGTTGTGTTTATCGATGATATACTAATTTATTCTCGGGATGAGAGTGATCATGTAGAGCACCTTAGAATTGTTTTGCAGGCTTTAAGAGACAAGGAGTTATATGCTAAGTTTAGCAAGAGTGAGTTTTGGCTCCGAGAGGTCAGATTCCTAGGACAAGTTGTATCGAGTGATGGTATTAGAGTTGATCCGAGTAAGATCTCGGTTATTGTGGAGTGGAAACAGCCAAGAAATGTGTCGAAAGTTAGAAGCTTTTTGGGTTTAGCTGGGTACTACAGACGATTCGTAAAAGGGTTTCCATGATTGCTACCACAATGACGAAACTGTTGCATAAGGATGTCAAGTTTGAATGGAATGAGAAATGCAAACAGAGCTTCGAGAGATTGGAAACATTATTGATTGAGGTGCCGATTTTGGTACAATTAAAGTCAGAAAAAGAATTTATAGTCTATAGTGATGCATCATTAAATGGTCTTGGATGTGTGTTGATGCAAGAGGGTAAGGTGGTAGCTTACGCCTCAAGACAGTTAAAATAGCATGAGAATAATTATCCGACCCATGACCTTAGAGTTGGCTGCGATCGTTTTCGCTTTGAAGATCTGGTGTCGTTATTTATATAGTGAGAAGTGCCGAATATTCACTTATCATAAGAGTTTGAAGTACTTAATGGACCAAAAAGATTTGAATTTGCGACAACGGCGGTGGCTTGAATTATTGAAGGACTATGAGCTAGTAATTGATTATCATCCGGGGAAAGCAAATGTAGTGGTGGATGCCTTGAGTAGAAAGTCTCTGTACGCTTTGAGGGCCATGAGTACAAACTTACCATTGTCTGATGATTGTGATATATTAGCCGAGCTGAAGGCTAGACCAGTGTTTATTCAACAGATATGTGAGGCTCAAAAGAAAGATGAAGATATGCAAGCTAAGAGAGCTAAGTGTGAATCGGGAAATGATTCTAATTTTCAAGTGAGTTCGGATGGTTGTTTGATGTTTAACGACAGGATTTGTGTACCGAAAGATGATGAGTTGATTCAAAAAATTTTACATGAAGCATACAGTGGTTATTTGTCAGTGCATCCCGGTAGCACGAAAATGTAAAATGATTTGAAGAGATTTTATTGGTGGTCGGGTATGAAAGGAGACATCTCTGAGTTTGTGACGAGATATTTGATCTGTCAACAAGTGAAAGTCGAGCATCAGGTATGGGATTACTTCAGCCGATGATGGTTCTCGAGTGGAAATGGGATTGGATCACCATGGATTTTGTAACGGGGTTGCCTATGACTTCGAGAAAGAAAGATGCTGTGTGGGTTATTGTGGATAGACTAACGAAGTTGGCTCACTTTATACCGGTGTGTATTGATTATGCTCTTGATAAGTTGGTCGAGTTATATATTGCTGAGGTGGTGAGATTACATGGGGTGCCTGTATCTATTATCTCGGATAGAGATCCAAGATTTACTTCGAGGTTTTGGAAGAAGTTGCAGGAAGCCTTAGGTACAAGGTTGAATTTTAGTACTGCGTTCCATCCGCAAAATGATGGCCAATCTGAAAGAGTGATTCAAGTCCTTGAGGATATGCTCCAATGTTGTGTGTTGGAGTTTGGATTTGCTTACAACAAAAGTTATCAGTCGAGTATACAGATGGCACTGTACGAGGTTTTATATGGTTACAAGTGTTGAACTCCTTTGTATTGGACCGAGCTTAGTGAGAAGCAAATTCATGGGGTCGACCTAGTTAAAGAGACCGAAGAGAAAGTGAAAGTAATTCGTGATAGTTTGAAAGCTGCTTCGGACCGAAAAAAGTCATACGCGGATTTAAAAAGGAAAAAAATTGAGTTTCAAGTGGGCTACAAAGTATTTTTGAAAGTATCCTAGTGGAAGAAAATATTGAGATTTCGTAGAAAGGGAAAATTGAGTCCACGATTCATAGGGCCGTATAAGATACCGAAAGGATTGGACCAGTGGCATATTAGTTGGCTTTGCCGATAGTCTTAGAGAGAATACACAATGTGTTTAATGTGTCGATGTTGCGGTGATATCGTTCCGATCCTTCGACGGAAGTTGAGATACGATCGGACATGACTTATGAAGAGGAGCAAATTAAGATTATGGCTCGAGAGGTGAAACAATTGAGGAATGACTTATGAAGAGGAGCAAATTAAGATTACGGCTCGAGAGGTGAAACAATTGAGGAATAAGAGAATAGCCTTAGTAAAAGTGTTATAGAAAAAACACGGTGTAGAAGAGGCTACGTGGGAACCAAAAGAAGCCATGAGAGAACAATATCCAAACCTTTTTACCGGTAAGATTTTCGAGGGCGAAAATCTCTAAAGGAGGGGAGAGTTGTAACAGCCCGATTTTGGGGCTAGTCGGAATAATGGTTTTGGGACCATTAATTCGAGGCTGAAGAAAATTATTTTCTTAATATTTTATGAATTATAGCTTGATAGTAAGGTTGCATAGAAATTTGGGTGCTTTAATTTTAGCAATTGTGTGCTTAATTGTGAAAAAGGACTAAATCGCATTAAATGCGAAAGTATTGGTTTACAAGCAAAAGGTGTCTAATAGTTGTAGATTTTAATTGGAGGACCCTAATATGCAAATAGACCTTTCTAAAGTTAGTAGCTGGTCATAGGGGACAAAGAATTAAATTTTCAAAGCATTAGGTGAGATTTTGGTGGTAATTTGTCTAGTAAAATAATAAAATAAGGAGAAGAAAAGATATCATCTTTTCCCCTTCTTCCCATCACCGAAATTTCCAAAGAAAAACACCATGGGAGCTTGAAAATTTTTAGAAACTCCTTATCTCTACAAGGAAATGATCTTAGTGGTTTTTATTAAGAATTTTTGTACTTTTGGAGTCCCTAAAACTTAAGCTAGCTAATGAGGGGAATAATTTCCAATATGGTTGAAAGTCTAGGGATTTAACATGAGAGAGTTTATGTTATTTGCTGAGTTTTTATGGAAGAAAATGAATGATAGTGAGTTAAGGAACAACTTTTGTGAAAGGTGTTAGCATGAAAACACCTAACGAGGACTTGAATGCAAAGGTTGAAAATGTGTAATAAATGCATGAAATAATTGGAATTATGAGTAGTTGTAAGAGTAATAAATGTTCAAATAGGCTTGTTTAATGAGAAAATGTGATGAAAAATGATTTACGAGCTGAGGGGCAAAATCATAATTTTGCCAAAGTACAAGGGCAAAATGGTCATTTTTGCCTAAGTAGAGATTATGATGTATTATGATCATGAAATGATTGAATGAATGAAATTTTGTTGTATAGATCAAGAAGAGCACAGAATTAACCTTGACCGGGAAAAGGCAAGGTTTCGGATTAAACTGCAAATTAATGCATTATGCACCGATGTAAGTTTATGTGTAAAAGATGTATCTTAAATACACAAGTTATTGTTTATTGGGGTATTGTGAGATTGAGGTCATTTATGATTTAAATGAATTGGACTTGTTAGAATATGAATGTTAAAATAGATACGTAAATGTAGAATATTATCCATAATAAATTATGGTGGGCTGTGTGCGATACCACTTTAATTATTCTTGTTGGTGGGCTATGTGCGATACCACTTTAATATTTATTCATGATGGGCTATGTGCGATACCATCGTTTATGTTATCAATTGGTGGGCTATGTGTGATACCACCGTAAATATTCTTATTGGTGGGCTCTGTGCGTTACCACCCTGTTTAACACAAATGGTGGGCTAAGTGCGAAACCACTGAGTGTTTGATATTTCTAGGAGTGACTTATCGTGAAATTGTGTTTTATTGTTTCATGTGGTCTTGTGGTGATAAGTGCAGGGATGTATGTTAAATAATAAGAGCATTTGGTTGTGATATGGTTGGAATGTGGTAAGAAAGAATGAGTAAGCATGATCTTGGATTGTTGGATGCTTTTGCTTATTGTGAAATGCTATTTATTGATTAGCACATGTTAGGATATTTATTGTTTTACATGTAAAATTTCTAAGCTTTAAAGCTTACTCCCTTTCTTTTTCCCTTGTTTTATTGAGTCAAGGAGCCGAGTTAGGATACGAAGATAATCGGAAGATCACCCACACTATCAGCTCATCTTGGTATATTTTTGAATTAGCATTTTGAGTGTGGCATGTATAGGGGCTAGACTAGGTGAAATGTTTGTTATTTTGGCCAAGTGTGTATTGGCTCCTTATAGATGAACTCTTTTGTACATGGCCATAGTTAATGGCTCAATACTATTAATCAATGAAAAGATGAGGTTATTCATGATTGTGTAGGGTATATGATTGGGTTGTTATGTTATGAATTATGCTGGAATGAATTAGGGTGATGAAAGAGCTCGACAAATAGCCTCGTTCTTGTCCACAAGGGTAGGAACACAGGCGTGTGTCTAGGCCATGTATCCCTTGCATGTTAGTTTTACAAGTTAGTAAGCTTTGTAGTAAACACACGGGCAAGGACACGGCCATGTGTCTCAGCTGTGTGGGAGGCACGGCCAAAGACATGGGCATGTGCCCAGGCCGTGTGAAATCTGCACCTTGAAATTGGAATTTAATTCGACACACGATCTAAGGACACGGGCGTGTGCCCTGGCCGTGTGACCATAGTGAGGTGATGACATCATAAACATAATGCCAAGGTTTTGACACACGAGCTAAGACACAGGCGTGTTGAGGCCGTGTGTGAGACATGGGCCAGGGACACGGGTGTGTGTCCAGCCGTGTGAATTAAGTCAGTTTCGACCACATGTGAAGGACATGGGCGTGTGTGACCACCGGCCTGCCCACACGGGCGTGTCCCATTTCTCACGGGAATGTGACCCCTATTTAGGTAAAATTTTTCTAAGTGTGTAAAATTTTTTAAATTATCTCCAAAACCTTCCGGAAGCATGTTTAGGGCCTCGTAGGCCTATTATAAGGATGTTAGAGGTGTGTATGGAAAAGTTTTAATTTGGAATGAAATTTGATAGCCCAAAGTTGTATGACCATGTGTGTTAAGTACGGTAACGCCTCGTATCCGGTTCGGGTTAGGGGTGTTATAGATATTGAGTTCCTATGCCTTTGCATGGTCTCCTGCACATTAACTAAGTGCGTTAGCTCGCATTTAGGTCTCATTCAGCCCCTAAGGTCAATAAAAGACTCAAGTTGCACTTTTTATTGAATGTAAACTAAACTATAAAATCTCGATTAAAACATAATAAAAGTGCTTGTATTCAAGCTCCTCAAGAGTGAAAACTAGTTTAATCTGCTACACAGTATTACGATAGATCAGTAAGTAAAAAATATTAATGGTTACGAAAAGGATGCTTATGAGGTATGAGGCTACGCCAAAAGAGATAATACCTCTAGTGACCAATATGGTCTCGTACCAGTTGATTTTAAGGAAAGCTGGTTAGGAACTAACCAAACATGAACCAGAGGGGTTAAAGGCTAAAAGGGTATCATGTAAGTTTCTTAGTCTTGACGTGATGTTCACCAAGTTCCTACGAATACTTGTGTAACAGCCCAATTTTCAATGGTGTCAGAAACAGTGGTTTTAGACCACTAAAATCTAACAAGTGAGTTTGAAATTTTTATTATTTAGTGTTTAAGAGCAAATTGTGAATTTAGGAAAGCTAGAATTAGTGATTTGAGCTTTAGAAATAATTATTAGATTAATTAATTTTGAAAATGAGGTATCGAGACCTCAATTTCATAAACCTTGTCGTAAATATTTTTGTAAATATTTATGGTGTGTCATTGAGTTAGTATTAAAGTTTCGTTAGAAAATTTTAACGTTTTGATAGTTAATTTAGTAAAAAGAACTAAATTGAAAAATATGTAAAATTAGTTAATTAAAGAAATAGTGATTAAATAGCTTAAGTGATGAATAAGGAGGGACTTAAGGCATAAATATGCCAAAAACAAATGGCTGGGGCGGCACAAGCGTTAAAAAGGATGATAAAATAGTGTGAACAAGGGGTAAAATTGGAAATTTTGTAAAATTAAGCTTAAAAATTGAATTTTCTTGAGAATTCTAGACATTTTCTTCTAAAACTTCAGCAAAACACCATTGAAGGGTCTAAGCTGGCTTTTCATATTTTTGCTACAAGTGAGTTCAATTCTTGCCTTTTTCTTATAATTTTTTTGTTTTTTGAGACTTCTACAACTAGGTCCAACTATCTAATTCATTAGTTTTTGATTTCATGGGTGATTTTGAAAGTTACCATTGATGAGTGATGGAAGTTTATGATGAATTAATATGGATTTGAAGCGTTAATTTTGTTATATGATTATTTTATTAAGTAATTTTGGTAGATATTGATTTTAGGATCAAATTATGGAAAAGTTAAGAATTAGGGTTTGGTATTAAAATTTTGAATATTAAAGGCTGTATAGTAGCCTAGAATATTTAGATAAAGTGTTAATTGAGAAAAATTAGCTTATTTAGTGGGAAAATTGATAAGGGACTAAATTGTAAAAACTGTGAAAGTTGGGGCAAATGTGTAATTTCAAAAATTGAAGGGCATAAATTGTGAAGTGAATTAGAATTGAATTAGATTCTGATGAATAAATAATTTTATATTATAGATCAAGAACCCGAAGAAAATCATGAAAAAAGAAACTTAGCTGAATAGTCCCTGAATTACAACAAATTCTACAAATTGGCCTAAGTAAGTTCATATGGTTGAACTTTCATGATTAATTGTTAATTTAGGAATGATATAATGTATTATTTCATATTTTTGTTATTGAATTATGATTAATGTAAAAATATGAAAATTGAATTGAAATGTAACACCCCAAACCCGTCCCAGAAGTTAGGCCCGAATCTGGCATGTCACATTGAAGTGTTTTTCGAAAACCATATTTTCATTGAAAACCCTCCTTATTAATTAAAAACTAAAGTCTCAGTTTGTGTTCGTTCAATTTCAAAACGTGGTTCATTGAAAAGTGAATCACTTTTAAAAACATTATTAACTTCGTTAAAAATCTCTTTTAGTTGCGGAAGCTAATTTAAGGTAAAGAAGTTTAAAACGTATGTTTTTAAAAACAGTAATTGGGTTGAAAACTCGTCTACGTCTAACAGATATAAAACATAACAAAATCCTAAATTCAGAATTAAATCCAGAGAGGCCTTATTACAGAAATTAAAACCCAAAACGAAATTTAAAACATATATAAAGTCCAAAGCATCACGACAGCAGTCGTGTGGTCACCTCCGAGTCCCTCGCAGCACCGATCCTCCTAACGCGGAGGATTACCTGCACAGTTAAAAATGGGGTGAGTTTACGAAAACTCAGTGTGTAATCCCCTTACTAGAGTAACAACAAGATATCTAAATAGAAACCGAAAGCGATGCGGGCCAAAGCCCTTTAACAAAGAACGATGCAGATACCCAAGCCGGTTCAGAGCATACGTGGCCAAGCCCACTACAATATCATTTGGGTCACAGCCCATAACAGAATCAACTGGGCCTAGCCCAAACCAATAACAGAACAAGTGGCCTAAGCCTAGTACAGTGACAGATCTCATAAACAAATATGCAACAGTATGAGGATGCATCCCACCCCGATCCAGCCAACACACCACTCGTACCAACCCTACACTTACGTGGGGTTAAAATTGACCCACCCAGCCAACACACCAAGCTTAGTAATGGCCATGCACTAAGTTAATGTAACAAAATTTCAAGACCGTGGATAGAACGGCTAAAAGCCATAAACAGAATGGTTATAAACCATAATCAGGATGGCACAGTGCCATAATTAGGATGGCACAAAGCTATCGAAAACTGTAATAAGTTTGGCACATAGCCATCAGCGACGGTAACATAATCAGTACACAGCCACGGGTCATTATGATCGACACAGAGTCATCAATATATATATGTTAGGCACATAGCCTCAGGTAAATACGTTTGGCACAAAGCCATAATCAAGATGGCACAGAGCCATATTTAGGTTGGCATAGAGCCATAATTAGATTACGCGGCTTTAAGCTGTCTGTCGGTCCATAGTCGTCTCATGCGACACGTACGACCTTAATAGATCAATACTGGATCCACAGTCGTCACATGTGACTCGTGTGACCCTATCAGAACTTCCTCTGTATCAATGTCCCAACCCCATGCAATATGTCGTGCATGTAATGCTCAATCATTACACGTGTATGCAAAATGGCCATGCTCAGTAACAGTCATTTAAACATATATTAAAAGCATATCAGTCATATAACCACTGTCAAGTCAGTTAAAACACAGTCATACAATCCCAGTCAAATCAGTCAAATTCATAATCTAAGTCAGTCATTTACCCACAAGGGCAAAACAGTCATTTACCCTTCAGGGGCATTTAGATAATTTTGTAAACCAGGGTATTTTGGTAATTTCACAAATCAGGGGTATTTCAGTAATTTCACAAATCGAGGGTATTTTAGTAATTTCACAATCTGAGGGTATTTCAATAATTTTACGAATCGGGGGTATTTCAGTAATTTTGCAAACTGGGGGTATTTCAATAATTTTGCAAATCAGGGTCTTAGTGACCCAAAGAAGGTCCACCATCGCCTCGAGCGACTTAAGTAACCTAAACAGTCAAAATGGTGTAAATGGGCCTAAGGCCCATTACTTGGCCTAAGTGGGCCCACACGCTCATGTGGCACAATTAGCCCAGAAACAGCCACAGTTATGCAAACGTCACAGTCCAAACAACACTTAACACATCATATACATTTTATCCGTGTGGGCCCACACAGCCTATTTTGACCCATCGAGGCCCAGAACTGCCCAAGACCACGAGAGCGCTTGTGGTGGCCTCCACAGACTAACACCCATGTTCATGGGCTCGGTTCACCACACGCAAGATCGCACGCTCGTGTGGCATCATACGCCATATTTCTGGCTTTTCGGCATTTTGCTGATCTACAGTCATAGCATTATAAACAACACATACTTTCGGCTTTTCAGCTGATCATCGAATACCGCATACAAATACCCACCTGTTAAAGCGAATAGCATAAATCCCCACGAACAACAACCTTGATTAAGCAAATACGATTTAATCCTTCCTTAACCCAGTGATCACCAAATCCTTAGAACAACCAGCATTGAATCCCAATATCTTTAACTATCACTATGAACAAAATAACTAAAACCAAACGAACGACATCTTACCACCAAGCAGAACTAAGAATAGTTGATAGATGAAATCAGTCTACCACCCTAAGTTCAAAGGTACTCAAGAAACAGAGACCAACCGAAAAGATTGTACCTTTATTAGGAATCAGTAACACAGGAAGATATTAGAAGGAAAAACGCAACCGTAGAGAGAAATAAGAATAAGCCATGAGTACTTACCGATTCACCAGAGGACTCTCCCTAGCCGAACACAAAATAAAGAGAATAAAGGGAAGTATTCAACTAACTCAAAACAGGAGGAGAGAACCGAAACTGAAAAGAGGATGAGAGCACTGAGATTCAGTCAATCAATCGAAAAGGGAGAAGAGGAAAAACAATAAATTAAAAGTGAAGAAAAGAGTGAGTATTCGGATTAGGCAAAGGTAAGTGGAAGAAAATAGAGAAAGATGGAGGGGAAGAAAAGAATAGAAAAGTTAGAAGAATCAAAAGCGCCCACACGGCAAGGCAGGATCAACCAAAAGAACCATAATGTGCCAAAAAACTCAAAATAAAAATCCCGAAAACAAAAAAGATACCGATATGAAAAGAAGGAAAAGTTTTCAGCAAATTCAAAACCTCCAAATGTTCCAATTGCCGAAAAAACACTCTCCTAGCCGAATTCTCAAAGTTAGGGCTCCCTAAAACGGCACAACTCTCTCCCATATCAAATTCCTGAACTTTCTCCAAATATCTCTCCCCTTACCCCTCATTGAAATCCTTTTTGACTAATTCAAACTCCAATCTCTTCAGCATTGTTTCATTCAAACTCCACCACTCCCACAGCGAAGGAGTAAAATAAATACTCTTTTGTGCAAAGAGTGATTCGAACCCTAGCTCTCTTGCCACCTTAGTGACGCCACAACCATCAAGCCACAAGCTCTTTTTGTAACACATTTTAAACTCCATTAATTAAAAGGCCTACTTTCAAGTACCCAGGGTTTTATTCACTTAAAACCAAAAATTTTGGTAAAGCCCAGGTTTGAACCTGGGACTTCTCCAACTCCTCTCAAGACCCTTAACCACTTGAGTAGACATTTAATTGTGTCACCTCTTGTAGAGTAAATATCTATGTGCCGACTTCCAAATGCTCCCTAAGCCCAAGGCCCAAAATTTTGAGATTTTAGGAAAAAATTTTTAAGTGTTCGGTTTAGTCCTGATTCAATTCTAAAGTGTATATTAGGCATCGAGAGCCCATTTAAGGGGAAATATGAGTGTTCTATGGTTAATTATTGAAATAAATAGTAAAGGTTGTGATATGTCTGTAAATAATCTATAAAGTCCCTTAATGCTCCGTAACCCTGTTCCGGTGACAAATAAAGGTTAAGGATGTTACATTTATTTGTATCAAAGCCAGGTATAGCCGATTCTCTGAACGGATGTAATGCGTAATGTGTCTAGAAATACATGCCATATAAATTTGTGATAGTGTGGTGTGTATGATCCGATCTAACCCTTATTTTTCTTATAGATTGTAAAGATGTCAGATAGATCTGAACATGCTGAACATGATGAGGCTAATAGCAGAGTATAGACATCTGAACACGGGACAAGTAGTAATGTCCCAATTCCTCCGGCTCAAGAACAAGAACTTAAAAACATATTTTATGAGATTATGAATCAGTGGTTTAATAAATTTATGCAAGAAAGAAATCAGGCTCAGCAACCTCCTCCCCCTACTACACAATCTGAAGTGCCTCCGGTTGCACCTCCACCTCCTCCGATGACTGAATCTAGTAAACGTACTCTAATAGAAAAACTCAGAAAGCTTGGGGCTGAAGAATTTTGAGGTAGATCTGATGAGGACCCACTTAAAGCTGAATATTGGCTCCAGAATGCAATAAGAGTATTTGAAGAAATGGCTTGTTCTTCCGAAGATTATCTCAGATGTGCTGTGTCATTATTGAAAGAAGAAGCTTATAACTAGTGGATGACGATTGTGGCTGTGGTGCCGAAAGAGAAAATCACTTGGGAATTTTTCCAGAGTGAATTTAAAAAGAAATATGTCGGTAAGAGGTATATGGATAAAAAGAAAAGAGAATTTCTTGATTTACAATAAGGTAATCAGTCTGTAGCCAAGTATGAAAGGGAATTTTTATGCCTTAGCATATATGCTCGAGAAATTGCACCAACCGAAGAAGAAATGTGTATTCGATTTGAGGAAGGGTTAAATGATGAAATTAGAATGATGATTGGGGCACAGAAATAAGGGAATTTGTTGTTCTGTCATATTGTGCTTAAAAAATGGAAGAGGTATACAATAGAAAAATGCAACGGGAAAGAAGGAATAAAGAATCCTACAAGATAAGCTCTTCCAAATCATTTTCAGCATTTCTGGCTAAAAAGTCTAGAGATGATTTTAGTCGACCCACCTAAATGCCGAAATGATCAAGCAAGAATAAGGCGACTCAATAGGATTTCGGGGTAACTATTAAACCTACAGCTAGTGTGGGTAGCTAGCACACGGGCGTGTGGTTGGCCATGTGACACAAGTCAGAGAGTTACATGGGTAGGGACACGGGCTAGGACACGGACGTGTGTCTCACATTGAATGCCCACATGGTCTAAGACACGGGTTTGTCACCTTTCCGTGTGAGCCACACGGGCATGTGTCCCCTGCCCCTAAGAAAAATTTTGAGATTTTAGGAAAAATTTCTTGAGTGTTCGGTTTAGTCCTAATTCACTTCTAAAGTGTATATTAGGCCTCGAGAGCCCATTTAAGGGACAATATGAGTGTTTTATGATTAATTCTTGAAATTGATATGTTTGTAAATAATCTGTAAAGTTCGGTAATGCTCCATAACACTATTCTAGTGACAGATAAAGGTTAGTAGTGTTACAACTTGGGTTAAGATAAAAGGACACCCATGTTAAGTTAATGGGGTTATCTTCCTTCTTAAGGATGAGGTCTATGAGCAGATGAAAGCTGCCTCCCAATAGATGAGTTTGAAACCCCGATTTCTATTTATGATTTTCCTCTCATTAAGGTACATTATGAGGTTGTGCTTGTTAAGGGAACACATATCTGCATGTATACGTGAAGAAATAAGGCTTAGTGTTACGTTTGGGGTTTAAAGTGAAGATAAAGGTTACTCGAATAGATTCTAACCAAGTATCTATTTTCTGAGGTGAGGAAGTGATCTACCATAATTCGATGTAGTAGATTAAATTGTTTTTTACACTTTATGAGATTGAAAGCAAGTATTTCCATTGGGTTTTAATTATGTTTTTTTTTCAAGTTTCTGCTAAGTTAATACAATGTGCAAATTGAGTCTTTTATTGACCTTAGGGGCCGGATGAGGCTGAAAGGAGAGCTATTGACCTTTGTAAGTGTGTAGGAGACCATTAGAAGGCGTACTAAACTGATACTGGTCACTATGCCACAAAACAGGATGTTCAATGTCGCAACATAGGGATTAGAATGGAGAAATCAGGAGATTGCCTTCGATGTTGCGACACAATCGAAGGGTGTCATGACATACCCCTAAAGATACCACATGTAACACCCCTTACCCGTATACAAAGCCAGAACCGAGTTTAAGGCATTACCTAACTTATTTCACTTAAACATCAAAATAAGACTATAAAATTACATTTAAACCCCTCACTTGCTCATTCTCGGCCTACGAGGCCTTATACATACCTCAGAGAGGTTTCAGAATCTATTCCGGGAATTTTTACGAGCTTGGAAAACTTTTCTTCAAAACGCCTTGACAAAACGCCTATAATAGCCGGCTAAGCCTAGAAAACTCTTTACTTCAGTTACGCTCCTCGGCAATTTCCAATCCATGATTGCTGAAATCTTACTCAGGTCTACTCTAATTCCATCTCCTGAGACAATGTGCCCTAAGAATCCCACTTCTTTGAGCCAAAATTCATTTTTACTGAATTTGGCATACAATTGTTTTTCTCTCAAAACTTGCAGAACCATACTCAAATGCTCGGCATGTTCGTTCTCATCTCGAGAGTAGATTAATATGTCGTCGGTGAAGACCACAACGAATCTATCCAAGTATGGTTGAAAAAATGTGATTCATCAAATCCATGAAGATCGCAGGGGCATTTGTTAGACCAAAAGGCATGACCAAAAATTCATAGTGGCCATACCTCGTCCTAAATGCGGTTTTCGGTACATCTGAGTCCTTGACTCTCAGCTGATAGTACCCGGATCTCAAATCTATCTTGGCAAATACCGTGGCTCCTTTCAATTGATCAAATAGATCATCGATCCTCGAAAATGGGTACTTTTTCTTCACAGTTACCTTATTAAGTTGCCGATAGTCTATGCATAACCTCATAGAACTATCTTTCTTCTTCACAAATAAACGGGAGGACCCCACGGAGAAAAGCTCGACCTAGCAAAACCTTTATCTGTTAACTCTTGCAACTATGCTTTCAACTCTTTCAGCTCAGTTGGGGTCATCTTATATGGAGCAATAGAAATAGGGGCAGTACCCGGAGCTAACTCAATTCCAAATTCAATCTCTGTAACCGGAGGTAGCCCTGGCAACTCTTCTAGGAAAACATCTAGGAACTCGCATACTATGGGTACCGACTCAATTCTCAAATCAGTCTCTTTAGTGTTCAACACAAAGGCAAGGTAAGCCTCGTACCCCTTCCTTAAATACCTCTGAGTCGACAAGGTTGATATCACTACTGGTGATCTATCCAGCTTATCTAATTCAACACGAATAAGATTCCCATTTTCATTTTTCAACTCAATATGCTTCTTCTCACAATTCACAATTACCCCATGAGTAAGTAACCAATCCATCCCAAGGATAACATCAAACTCATCAAATGGCAATAGCATAAGGTCAACCGAGAAACAATGACCCTTAATCATCAAAGGGCAACCTTTGCAATCTCTATCTACCAACACATACTTGCCTAGAGGATTAGACACTCTTATGATTAATTCGATAGACTCTATAGGCATAGTCATGCTAGAGACTAATTTCATGCATATGTATGAGTGGGTAGATCTCGGATCAATTAAAGCTATAACATGAGTATTATGGAGAGAAAAGGTACTCGTGATTATGTCTGGGGAAGATGCCTCTTCACGAGCACGGATGGCATATTTTCTCGCCAGTGCTCTACCCTCGACTCTAGTAGCTTGCTCTCTGGATGGGTTCTTGTTACCCATCCCATTTCCTAGGTTTTTCTATGGTCTTCCTATAACAGTACTTCCCGGTCTTGCATTCTGAGACTTCTCTTTCTCGCCCACCTCAGGGTAATCTCTGATGAAGTGGTCTAGGGACCCACATCTAAAACAAGCTTTCTCATTTTTCGAAACTCACCAGAATGGCACCTACCACATTGCGAGCATTCAGGTCTACTTGGTCGAAAATTGCCCACACTAGCAACTAACGTGGTCTACCCTTTAGACCCCGAAAATTGTATGCACTTACTTTGATTTGAAAACTCGACTGAGGTGACTGATCAAGCCACAAAATCCCTCGATTTCTTAGAGGAGGATTGGTAGGACTCATTCAATTGCCTTTTTCTCGAGTCACGGGACTCATTCTCAGCTCTTCTCTTCTCTTTAGCCAACTCTTCGGCTTTACAAGCCCTATCCACTAACACTACAAATTATTTTAGTTCAAGGACTCGAACATATAAACAGATATCGTCATTCAGCCCGTCCTCGAATCTCTTGCGCATGACAGCCCCGGTAGACACGCACTCCTGGGCATATTTGTTAAGCCCTACGAACTCCCGTTCGTAGTCAGCCACTAACATACGACCTTGCTTAAGTTCCAAGAACTCCTTTCTCTTATTATTTATGAACCTCTGACTGATGTACTTCTTCCGGTATTCCTCTTGGAAGAATTCCCAGCTAACTCTCTCCGTTGGTACCACCGACATAAGAGTGCTCCACCACCGATAGGCTGAGTTTCTCAAAAGAGATATCACACACTTTAAGCACTCCTCAGGTGTGCAGGATAACTCATCGAATACCCTTACTGGCCCTCTCCAGATCATCATCCTTACTGGCCCGAAATTCCTCAACTCCTTACTTCCGAATCTTATCGACCGGAGGTCTTTCTCTTCTCACTACCTCAACCACTTAAGGAGCTACTGGAGCAGGTTAAGGAATAGGTGGGGGTGGAGGGGGTTGAGCATTAGGATTTTCTCGGGTATACTCAGTATACCAGTTGCTCATCATGTGGAGAAATGTTTCTTGAGCCTATTCCTCCTGACCTAAGGTCTTGGGCCTCATCATTGGCTGCAGCTCGGTCTGGATTAGAATCCATATACTACATAAAACACGATTTTTAAACGTCAGGAGCCATCACACTATCAATACACAGACACTCTTACATATGTCATGTATATCTAGACTCGTACTTACGCTACGTTAGTCCTAGAACCGACTAAATTGTAGCTTTGATACCAATAAATGTAACATCCCTTACCCGTATTCAAAGCCGAAACTGGGTTTAAGGCATTATCTAACTTATTTCGCTTAAACATCTCAAATAGGGCTATAAAATTACATTTAAACCCCTCACTTGCTCATTCTCGGTCTACGAGGCCCTATGCATACCTCCGAGAGGTTTCAGAATCTATCCCGGGAACTTTTGCGAGCTTGGAAAACTTTTATTCAAAATAGGGCCACACGCCCGTGTGCCCCTAAGACATGCCTGTGTCTTCCACCCGTGGTCGATCCTGAACAATTTCACATGGCCGAACAGACGCCCATATCCCTCACACGGCCTTGACACGCCCGTGTCTTAGCACGTCTGCCAAAACCATGGCATTCTGACAATGGCATCATCATCTCACTATGGTCAACGGCCAAGGCACACGCTTGTGTCCTTAGCCCGTGTGTCGGATTAAATTCCACAATTAATGTGCAGAATTTACACGGCCTGGGCACACGTCCATGTCCTAAGCTGTGTCTCTCACACGACTGAGACACATGGCCGTGTCTCTGCCTATGTGTTTACTACAACACATACTGACTTGCAATCCTAGCATGAAAGGGGACACACGGTCGAATCAAATGCCCATAGGGCTGACTGTGTGTCACACACGGCCTAAACACACGCCCGTGTGTCTACCCATGTGGACAATTAGATGGCTATCCACCAAGCCCTTTGCCACACTAAGTTGCACACATACATACTCCAATTCAAATCATTCCAAGTTAAAAGATGACCAAAAGGTATCTCTAGGAACTCAAACAAATCAAGACATACATAAAGGCATACACTTCATAAAATCGTCTTCATTAAGTAATAGAATTTACCAAGTATCGGCCTAACTTAAAACCATTACAAAATGATTTTAATACCATACATAGCCAACACTTTGGCTAACAATTACAACCTAACAAAATTACCCAAGTCCTATACATGTCATACTCAAAATAAGTCTAAATTGCTATACCAAAGTGATGTCGATACTGTGATTGCCAGACTCCTACTTTTTACGTTCCTCGAGATATTTTTGGCAATACTACAAAGAAAAATGGCAAAAAAGGGGGTAAGCATAAAGCTCAGTAAGTTTGCATGGAAATAAATAGCAACAATAATCCCATAATATAATCTATCCATGGCATTAACTAACCATACACAAGTCATAGGATTCTTGCGATACTTACTTACAATTGCCCTTATTTAGCACATACCGTGCCACACATCGTAATCGTTTCTTCGTGATTCATTCATGAGTACCTGTATTCACTCATTCTCATGACTTTAGTACAATTCTCATTTCTACTTCTAAACTTATCCACTTATCCCATTAATCACTAGGGATAGTCAAAGACGCATATTTATCATCATTCATGTATGTACGAAGCCAATGCCACATCCCCGAGGTGGTCTTACATGAAGTCACTTCTAAATGCCAATGCCATATCCCAGATATGGTCTTATATGGACTTTCACATCAAGTATCGATGCCATATCCCGGGTATGGTCTTATACGATTTTCATATTCATTACCGAAGCCATATCCCGGATATGGTCTTATATGGGATCTCAACTAAGTGCCGAGGCCATGTCCTGGACATGGTCTTATACGGGACCTTATCTATTTCATATCTCAGTGATAACATTTTCATATTCAATATGGTCCACTAGGACTTCAACATCTCATTCAACATTAACTACTCAATTTAGTAGAGCATCATGCATCAATATAATGCCAAGCATTCTCAAACAAGCTAACATAAATGTTGAATCTATCACATACAAACTTACCTCGATTTCAAAATGAGCTAACTCGTCGGTCTAGTCCAAGATTTATTTATTTCCCCGATTGAGGTGGATTCTCGATTCTTCTTGATCTATAAGAGCAAATTAGCTCATTTTAATCACCACCTTAATAAAAGCATTTCAATAATCATGCTTAGGCAAAATTACTATTTTACCCCTAGACTTTGGCAAAATGACCATTTTGCCCCTAGGCTCGAGAATAAATTCTAACCACATTTCTACCTTCAACAAGCCTAGGTGAACATTTAATACTCTTAAAGCTATCCTCAAAACTGAACATTTCACATACTTACTACAAATTTTATAACCTTTTCATCAAGGTTCTTTTTGGTGTTTTCATGATAACACTTTTCATAAAAGTTGTTCATCTAACAACCAAGACTCATTTTCTTCCATAAAAATGCAAAAAATAACAATGAAAGCTCTCATGGTAAAACTCTAAACTTTTCACCATATTGCACAATAGTTCCCTCATTTGAAAGCTTAATTTCTAGGGGTTTCAAATGTACAACTATTTTCAAGAAAAGATCAGTAGAACACTTACTTGTAAAGAGATGAGTGTGCTAAAATTTTTAAAGCTTTCTACCCTCTATTTGATGCTAATTTTCGGTGGAAGAGTGAAGGAGAAAAGATGATATCTTTTCTTTCCTTATTCTAACATTAAACTATCAATTTAGTCCACCTATTATCACCAACTTTGACCAACATTGACAAATTTGTCTCCTATGCTAGTCTATGGTCGGCCAAGCCTTTTCAAAGGGCTAAATTGCCTTTTAAAGACCTCAATTTAATAATCGATGGCTATTTGGTACCTTTAACTTATAGATGGAACTTTCGCACTTTATGCGATTTAGTCTTTTTTCGCGATTAAACATGAAATCGCTAAAATTAAAGTACCAAAATTTTCATGTACTTATAAAATCATATACTAAATCATGAAATAACATGAAAATAATTTTCTCTAGCCTCAAATTAGTGCTCCCAAGATCACTATTCTGACTAGCCCCTAAATCGGACTGCTACACCACAAGAGGAGTATACAGACTCCTTTGTCGCGACACCAGTCATAGTGTGTCACGACATCGACTTTGGACGAGAATTAAACACGAGCCATGAGATGTTTTGGTCTGCACAATCAAACTTAAAGCTCAAGAATGTTAGCTAACCTAGGGTTAAGGACGATGACAACCTAAAATCTATAAATATGCTCCTTTGGCACATGTTATGGGGGCAATTACTTAGTTTAGAATTCTTCTTTTAAATTCAGTTTAGTTTTTCTCTTTCCTTAGGTTTTAGATTTACTTTCAGTTTTTATTGGTTTTGATCCCAAGAGATCTAGTTGTGGAGATAATCAACTTCTATAGATTCGCGTTTATTCTAAATATAAATTAGGATTTTCTTAAACTCTATACTTTCGATTCGTGTTTCATGCTTTATCTTTATATCATTTTTATATTATTCATGAAAACCATGAGGAACTAATCCTTCTATGGGGGATTAGTGAGTGAAGGTATGATCCATTAACTATTTTGTAGGGTTACCCAACAGATCAACTATTTGGAAAAGAAAGAACTTAAAACCCTAAGCCTAACAACCCCAGGAAGTCATCAAGGTGTTAATTAACTCACAATTGGTATGGCCTATCTGTGAACACCTTTACCCCAAGCCGGTTTGGACTGTGAGGTCGAAAAATAAGTAGTCTTTGTCGACTCGTTATTTGAGTGGAAGATCGAAAGATCCTTCTAAGATAGTGACTAGTTGACGAATCCGAAGTGAAAATTGATGGGAATTACTGAAATGAGCTAATCACCCATAATCAAATTTGATTAATTCTACTTTTCAATCTTTTGATTTCTATTTCTTTCTTTATTATATTTTATTCTCTCTTAAAAACTCCTTTTATTATGTTTTCGTACTATAACTGATTTAGAGTACTATTTAGATATTTTAGTGTTTAGGTTAAATTTGATCTAGCACTAGCTTCTCTTGGGTACGATCCTCGAAGTACTCACCTACTCCGTTGTAATATTGTGGATGCCGCCTCATATACATATCTTTTATTGTAGTATTCACTCTCTGAATGTTAGTACGTCCGGAGGAGGTTAGGAAGTCGTAGCATCCAGCTGACTGAAGGATCTGGAGCTCAAGTGATTGATTCCAAGAAAAAAGGTCTAGATCCAAAGTTCAAGCTGCCTTTCGGTTATAAGGTGAGTCCTCAAGTCGAATCTTGCAAATGTATTATGCATGCTAAGTACCTTTTGTAAAAATGAGCTAAGAATGTATCATGTGAAGATTCTATGAAAAATGTATGTTTTATAAACTTGTATGGATAATTCATATGAGTATGATCTCTGTGGATAATGGTTAAGGTATCTAAATGTGTAAAGTTGGTTAACATGTGTATTGAAGATATGAACAAGTCTTTTGTGGATGAGTCTATCAAGTATGAGTCTGCACGAAGTTTATGTGTCTGTCTCCAGAGTCATCTAAAGGGGTTCGTCGGGACAAGAAAAATGAATCTCTAAAAGGAAAAATCTATAGCACTTTGAAGACCATATAGTGTAAGACCATGACTGCGCCATGACATCATATAGAATGTGTAAATGATGGTTGGGTGAGTACCAAATGGTGAGGGGAAAACCTCATGACTATGAGTTTAGGTGAACCCCTATCGTCAAAAACACCATTTTCCATAAAAGTGAATCTTTTTGGCTGTTTCTATTAAAGTAATGCCTTTTTGGAAAATCTCTGATATGGAATAACTTTGTGGTAATCTATAAAGAGACACCTTTGTGGCGAAATCTAAGGAAGCCTTTGTAGCTATCTATATTAAGTGGAAGTCTTTGTTGTGATCTCTGTTAAATGAAAGCCTTTGTGGTGATCTTTGTTAAATGGAAGCCTTTTTGGAGGTTTTTGTTAATTGGGAGCCTTTGTGGCTATCTTTGTTAAATGGAAGCCTTTATGGCTATCTCTGTTAAATTGAAGCCTTTGTGGGTAATGTCTGTTAAAGGAAGCCTGTTTTTCTATTCTCTATTAAAGAAAGCCTTTGTGGCTAATCTTTGTTAAGGGAAGCCTTTGTCGCTAATCTCTGTTAAATGGAAGCCTTTGAGAATAATCTATGTTAAAGAAGCCTTTGTGGCTAATCTCTGTTAAAGAAAGCCTTTGTGGCTAATCTCTGTTAAATGGAAGCCTTTGAGAATAATCTATGTTAAAGAAGCCTTTGTGGCTAATCTCTGTTAAAGAAAGCCTTTGTGGCTAATCTCTGTTAAATGGAAGCCTTTGAGAATAATCTATGTGTTAAAGGAAGCCTTTGTAGCTAATCTTTGTTAAAGGAAGCCTTTATGGCTAATCTCTGTTAAAAGGATGTCTTTGTGGCTATCTCAGTTAAATGAATGTCTTTTGACAACCTCTGTGCCTATCTTTAGAAAGGAATGCCTTCATGGTGAAATTTAAAGAACAAATCTCGTGATGATCATTTGAAGACAACGCCTTTGGGCAGACATCGAATGAATGGCAAACCTCGTATAGTTAGAAGAAATGAATAGAAATGCTAGTGTATGCCAGAGTTCATGGTGAGGCAAACTTATGTGTAAAGAATATATGAAGAGATCATTAAGGTAAGGAAAATCTAGACGAATTCTGACTTAAGTATTAGGCGTAGTCTATGTAACAGCCCGATTTTGGGGCTAGTTGGAATAGTGGTTTTGAGACCACTAATTCGAGGATTAAGAAAATTATTTTGATATTATTTTATGTGTTATGGCATTAATATATGGCTATATGAAAATTTTGGTGCTTTAATTTTAATGATTGCATGCTTAATTGTGAAAAAGGACTAAATCGCATAAAATGTGAAAGTTCCATTATACAAGGTGGAGGTGTCTAATAGCCATAGAATATGAAATTGGAGGTCCTTAAAGTGCAATAAGGCCATTATAAGTGTGTTGGCCGGCCATGTAGACAAGGGGGACAAGAGCATTAAATTTTGGTCAAATTTGGTGGAAATTATGTGATAAATAATGAATAAAATAAGATGAAAAGATGAGATATCATCTTTTACTATTCCTTCTTCTTCTTCCACTAAAACTTTAGAGAAAACAAGAGTTCTTGGAGTTCAAATTTTCAGTAAAACAAATCCCTTGCAAGTAAGTGATTTTGGTGGTTTTATTTGATAATTTTAGTACTTTTGGAACCCCAAAGCTTAAGCTAGCTAATGAGGGGACTAATTTGCAATATGGTTGAAAGATTAGGTATTTTCCATGAGAGTGTCTATGTTGTTAGCTGGGTTTTTATGGAAGAAAATGAATGTTGGGGTGATGGGAAACAACTTTTGTGAAAGGTGTTGTCATAAAAACACCTAAATGGGACTAAGATGTAAATGTTGTAATTTAGTAATAAATGCATGAAATAGTTGGAATTGTGAGTAGCTGTAAGAGAAATAAATGTTCAGCTAGGCTTGTGTGAAGAGAAAATGTGATGAAAAAATATTTACGAGCCTAGGGGCAAAATAGTAATTTTGCCATAGTACAAGTGCAAAACGGTCATTTTCGTCTAAGTAGAGATTATGATGTATTATGATTATAAGATGATTGAATGAGTAAATTTTTGTTATTATAGATCAAGAAGAGCTTGGAATCAACCTTGACCGAGGAAAAGGCAAGGTTACGGAGTAGACTGTTGATTAACACATTTTGCACCGAGGTAAGTTTATGTGTAAATGATACACCCTAAATACACATGTTGTTACTTATTGGTGCATTGTATGACTGAGAACATTTATGATATAAATGAATTGAATTTAATAGATTTGGAGTAATTCTCGTATGACTCTAATTATAGATGAATGATAGGCTAAGTGCGATACCACCTTACTATTCATTCACGATGGGCTGTGTGCGATACCATCGTTTACTTTATCAATTGTGGGCTATGTGCGATACCACCTTACTATTCATTCACAATGGGCTGTGTGTGATACCATCGTTTACTTTACCATTTGGTGGGCTATGTGTGTTACCACCGTAAATATTCTTAATGGTGGGCCAGGTGCGATACCACCTTGTTAAAGATTGATGGTGGGCTAAGTGCGAAACCACCGAGTGTTTGGTATTACTAGGAATGACTTATTGTGAAACTGTTAAGTGTTTTTTCTTGTGATCCTATGGTGATAAGTGCAGGGATGTATGTTAAATAATGTGAGCATTTGGCTTGTGATATGGTTGGAATGTGGTAAGAGATGAAATGAGTAAGCATGATCATGGAATGTGGATTGTTCTTGCTTAGTATGTAATGCTATTCATTGATTAGCACATATTATGATGTTTATTGTTCACATATGAACTTACGAAGCTTAAAGCTTACTCCCTTTCTTTTCCCTTATTTTATAGTGTCAAAGTGTCGAGTCGGGATACGAAGATAATGGGAAGATCTCCCACACTATCAGCTCATCTCGGTATATCTAGACTTAGTGTTTTGAGTATGGCATGTATAGGGGCTAGACTAGGTGAATCATTTTATTGTTTTGGCCAGGTGTGTATTAGCTCCCTTAATGATGAACTCTTTTGTATATTGCCATAGTTTATGGCTTATTATGATTAATTTATGAAAATATGAGGTTATTCAAGGTGCTTGTTGCAAAAATTAACTTACTTGGTGATTTGTTGTATGGAATTATGTTGTGTGAGCTAGGGTGACAAAAAGAGCTTGGCAATTAGCCTTGTTCATGTCCATACGGGTAGGCACACAGGCGTGTGTCTAGGTCGTATAAGACACATTGACAGTCCCATGGGTGTGTGACGAGGCCTGTGTCCTCTGCATATTAGTATTTCAAGTCAGTGTCGACCACGGGCTAGCCATACGGGCATGTGCCTAGGCGGTGTGCCACTTATGAGGTTACTGTCATCACAAACAGAATACCCAGGTTTTTACACACAGACGTGTCTAGGTCGTATAGAGCACACGGGCCAAGAACACGTGCGTTTTTCGGCCCTGTGAAAACCCCTGTAGGATCGAAATGAAAATAAATTCCACACGGGTTAGGGACATGGGCATGTGTGACCACACGACCTGTCCACACGGGCATGTCCCATTTCATACCGGCGTGTGGCCCCTGTTTAGGTAAAAACAATTTAAGTACAAAAAGTTTTCGATTGGGTTCTGAAACCCTCCGTATGCTTGTTTAAGGCCTCGTAGGTCCTTAATGGGAATGTTTTTATGGTGAAAGAGATATTTTAAGTTGGAGTGAAATTTTTTAGACTAAAGTCGTATGGCCAAGTGAGTTAAGTCTGGTAATACCTCGTGCCCAGTTCCAGCGTAGGATACGGATAAGGGATGTTACATTTAGTGGTATCAGAGCTATGGTTTAGTCGGTTTTCGGATTACTAGAACATGTGTAAGAGTCTAGCTATACATGCCATAAGCGTATATTGATAGTGTGGTGGCTTCTGATAATTTTAAACCTTGTTTTTATATAGTAAATAGATCCCGGTCGAGCAACTACTGATGATGTAGCTAGTAATGTGCCGGCTCCCGTGCAAGAGACCGTGCCTGTAAAGAGTAGACCCGAGACTATGGGTCAAGGAGAAGAGGCTCGGGAAGCCTTTCTTTAAATGATGAGTAATTGGTACACAGAGTATGTACGAGTGAACCCTAATACTTAACCTCCACCATCCCTTCCTATACCTTAGCCGGTTCCTGTGGCTCCATAAGGGATAGATTTAGTGAGAATAACCAAGCCCTCGGTAGATAAGATTCAAAAGCAAGGGGCTGACAAGTTTAGGGCTAATATAGATGATGACCCCGAGAGGGCAAAGTTCTGGCTTGAGAACTCAATGAGGATATTTGATGAACTCTCCTGTACATCTGAGGAGAGCTTGAAATGCATCGTGTCATTACTAAAAGACTCAGCCTATCGTTGGTGGAAGATGTTAACTTCAGTGGTTCTAAGAGAGAGGGTAAAGTGGGACTTTTTTTTGGAAGACTTCCAAAAGAAGTATATAAGCCAAAGATTTGTGGACCAGAAACGGAAAGAATTCCTTATATTGAAGCAAAGAAAAATGACTATGGCAGAATATGAGCGCGAGTTTGTTAGGCTCAGCAAGTACATACAAGAATGTGTGTCTACAGAAGCTATCTTGTGCAAAAGGTTTGAAGATGGGCTGAATGAGGATATCAGACTTTTAGTTAGGATTTTGGAGCTAAAAGAGTTTGTGGTGTTGGTTGATAGGGCATGTAAGGCTGAGGAACTGAATAAGGAAAAGAGGAAAGCCGTGAATGAGGCCCTAGATACAAGAAAAAGGCTAATGAGTATACCATACCAAGCTCAATCGAAGAGGCTCAAGGAGTTGAACCCTTGGACGACTGCATCAGTTGGGTATTCACATCGATATCGAGGTAACACATACTCGGGCTCGAGAGTTCAAGTCACCTCGATGGCAAGTGTGAGCGATCCAAAGTCCAAACCAGAGTGTTCAAGTTTTGCTAGACAACACACTGAGGAGTGTTGGGGGAACAATTGAAATTGTTATAAGTGTGGTTCACCCGACCATTTTATCCGAAATTGTCCAGAGAGGGAGGAGAAAGAATGAAAGCAAGAAGTGAGATCAAGCAATGTATCTTCGAGGGGTATATCACAAAAGAACCCGAGAGGTGGGACTAGTAGTAGAGGTACGCCTCAAAACTCTGTCGTGAGACCGGAGGGTCGAGCACCTGCAAGGACTTATGCCATTCGTGCTCGCGAAGAGGCCTCATCTCCCGATGTGATAACGGGTACTTTTTCTCTTTATAATACCTTTGTTATTGCTTTGATTGATCCGGGTCTACCCATTCGTACATTTACATGGGATTGTCATCTCGTATGAGTATGATTGTTGAGTCTACGGAATTTGTAGTAAAGGTGTCAAACCCGTTAGGCAAAAATGTGCTAGTTGATAAGGTGTGTAGAAATTTTCCCTTGACAACTAGAGGTCATTATTTTTCGGCAAATCATATGTTGTTGTTGTTTGATGAGTTTGACTTGATTCTTGTTATGGATTGGTTGACTACTCATAGTGTTTTAGTGGACTGTGGTAGTAACTTTATTGAATTGAAATGTGAAAATGGAGATGTCATTCGAGTTGAATCAGGTAGGTCAGGTAGTTTGCCGGTGATAATTTCTTCTATGGTAGCTGAAAAATGCTTGAGGAAAGGATACAAGTTTTATCTCACCTTTGTGCTAAATGCTCAAGAATCTGAGGTAAAGATTGAAATAGTGTCGGTGGTATGTAAGTATCCAGATGTATTTCCGAAAGAGTTACCCAGATTACCTCTAGTTAGAGAGGTCGATTTTGGGATTGAGTTAGTTCTGGGAATGACACCTATTTTGGTTGCTCCGTATAGGATGGCACCATTGGAACTGAAAGAATTGAAAGTTCAGTTGCAAGAGTTAATGGCAAGGGTTTTGCAAGGCCGAGCTATTCACCGTGGGGGTGCTCCAGTACTTTTTATAAAGAAGAAAGATGGGTCGATGAGATTATGCATAGACTATAGACAGCTCAACAAGGTGACAGTGAAGAATAAGTATCCTTTACCAAGGATAGATGACCTATTTGACCAATTAAAAGGAGCTATGGTGTTCTCTCAGATAGACCTAAGGTCTAGCTATTACCAGTTGAGAGTTAAGGATCAAGATGTGCCGAAAACTGCATTTCAAATGAGGTATGGCCACTATGAGTTTCTTGTCATGCCATTTGGCCTGACGAATGCTCCTGCGATTTTTATGGATTTAATGAATCGTGTCTTTCAACCGTACTTAGATAAATTTGTGGTTGTCTTTATTGACAACATATTAATTTATTCTCGGGATAAGAGTAAGCATGTAGAGCATTTGAGGGTTGTCTTACAGACTTTAAGAGACAAGCAATTGTATGCTAAATTCAGCAGGAGCGAGTTTTGGCTCCGAGAGGTCAGATTCTCAGGACATATTGTGTCAGGTGATGGTATTAGAGTTGATCCGAGTAAGATCTCGGCTATAGTGGAGTAGAAATCGCCAAGAAATGTGTCAGAAGTCAGAAGCTTTTTGGGTTTAGCGAGGTACTACAGACAGTTCGTGAAGGGATTCTCCATGATTTCTACCCCGATGACGAAACAGTTGCATAAAGATGTTAAGTTTGAATGGACTGAAAAATGTCAACAGAGTTTCGAGAGATTGAAAACATTGTTGACTGAGGCACCGGTTTTAGGACAACCTGAGTTGAGGAAAGAATTTGTGGTCTATAGTGATGCGTCATTTAATGGTCTTGGCTGTGTGTTGATGCAAGAGGGTAAGGTAGTCGTTTACGCCTCGAGACAACTAAAACCGCATGAGAAGAATTATCCGACTCAAGATTTAGAGTTGGCTACAACCATTTTCACTTTGAAGATTTGGCGTCATTATTTATATGGTGAGAAGTGTCGAATCTTCATTGATCATAAGAGTTTGAAGTATTTGATGGATTAAAAGGATTTGAATTTGGGACAACGGCAGTGGCTCAAATTATTGAAGGACTATGAACTCATAATTGATTATCATCTGGGGAAAGCGAATGTAGTTGCGGACGCCTTCAGCAAAAAATCCTTGTATGCTTTGAGAGCTATGAGCACGAGCTTAGCGTTGTCTGATGATGGTGCTATATTGGCTGAGTTGAGGGCTAGACCACTATTTATTCAACAGACATGTGAAGCTCAAAAGAATGATACTGAGATGCAAGCTAAAAGAGCTCAGTGTGAATCGAGAAATGATTTTGATTTTCAGGTGAGTTCAGATGGTTGTTTGATGTTTCACGATAGGAATTGTGTACCTAAAGATGATGAGTTGATCTGGAAAATTTTACATGAAGCACACAGTGGTGACTTGTCAGTACATCCCGGTAGCATAAAAATGTACATTGATTTGAAGAAATTTTATTGGTGGCTGGGTATGAAAAGAGACATCTTTGAGTTTGTGACAAGATGTTTGATCTGTCAACAAGTGAAAGCCGAGCACCAAGTACCTTCACGATTACTTCAACCAGTGATGGTCCCAAAGTGGATATGGGATCGATTACCATGGATTTTGTAATAGGGTTGCCTATGACTCCGAGAAAGAAAGATGTTGTGTGCGTTGTTGTCGATAGACTAACGAAGTCGGCTCATTTTATACCGGTGCGAGTAGATTATTCGCTTGATAAGTTGGCCGAGTTGTATATTGCTAGGGTAGTGAGATTACATGGGGTGCCTATATCTATCATCTTGGATAGAGATTTGAGATTTACTTCGAGATTTTGGAAGAAGCTGGAGGAAGGCTTGGGTACAAGGTTGGGTTTTAGTACCGCGTTCCATCCTCAAAATGACGACCAATTTGAAAGAGTGATTCAAGTTCTTGAAGATATTCTCCGATGTTATGTGTTAGAATTTGATGGTAGTTGGGAAAGATACCTACCTTAGGTTGAGTTTGCCTACAACAACAGTTATCAGTCAAGCATACGGATGGCACCGTACGAGGCTTTATATGGTCGCAAGTGTCGGACTCCCTTATATTGGACCGAGCTTAGTGAGAAGCAAATTCATGGGGTTGATCTAGTTAAGGAAATCGATGAGAAAGTGAAAGTGATCCATAATAGTCTGAAAGCTGCATCGAACCGAAAAAAGTTGTATGCGGATTTGAAAAGAAAAGAAATTGAATTTCAAGTGGGTGACAGTATTTCTGAAAATATCCCCATGGAAGAAAATATTAAGATTTGGTCAAAAGGGCAAATTGAGTACACGATTCATAGGGTCGTACGAGATTACCGAAAGGATTGGGCCAGTGGCATACCGATTAACTTTGCCGGTAGAGTTAGAGAAAATACATAACGTATTTCATGTGTCAATGTTGCGACGATATCATTCCAATCCTTCGCATGTGATCCCTTCGACAGAAATTGAAATACGATCGGACATGACTTATGAAGAGGAGCCAATTAAGATTTTGGCTCGAGAAGTGAAACAGTTGAGGAATAAGAGCATAGCTTTAGTAAAGGTGTTATGGCAAAAACACAGTGTAGAAGAGGCTACGTGGGAACCAGAAGAAGCCATGAGAAAACAATATCCAAACCTTTTTACCGGTAAGATTTTCGGGGACGAAAATCTCTAAAGGAAGGGAGAGTTGTAACAGCTCAATTTCGGGGGCTAATCTAAACAGTGGTTTTGAGACCTCTAATCCGAGGATTAAGAAAATTATATGTTATGTGTTATGGCATTAAAATATGGCTATATGAAAATTTTGGTGCTTTAATTTTAATGATTGCATGTTTAATTGTGAAAAATGACTAAATCGCATAAAGTGCGAAAGTTCCATTATACAAGGTGGAGGTGTCTAATAGCCATAGAATATGAAATTGGAGGTCCTTAAAGTGCAATAAGGCCATTATAAGTGTGTTGGCCAGCCATGTAGACAAGGCGGACAAGAGCATTAAATTTTGGTCAAATTTGGTAGAAATTAGGTGATAAATAATGAATAAAATAAGATAAAAAGATGAGACATCATCTTTTACTATTCTTTCTTCTTCTTTCACCAAAAATTTAGAGAAAATAAGGGTTCTTGGAGTTCAAATTTTTAGCAAAACAAATCCCTTGCAAGTATGTGATTTTGGTGGTTTTATTTGATAATTTTAGTACTTTTGGAACTCCCAAAGCTTAAGCTAGCTAATAAGGGGACTAATTTGCAATATGGTTGAAAGATTAGGGATTTTCAATGAGAGTGTTTATGTTGTTAGCTAGGTTTTTATGGAAGAAAATTAATGTTGGGGAGATGAGAAACAACTTTTGGGAAAGGTGTTGTCATGAAAACACCTAAATGGGACTAAGATGTAAATGTTTCAATTTAGTAATAAATGCATGAAATAGTTGGAATTGTGCGTAGCTGTAAGAGTAATAAATGTTCATCAAGGCTTGTGTGATGAGAAAATGTGATGAAAAATGCTTTACAAGCCTAGGGGCAAAATCATAATTTTACCATAATACAAGGGCAAAACAGTCATTTTTGCCTAAGTAAAGATTATGATTTATTATGATTATAAGATGATTGAATGAGTAAATTTTTTTTATTATAGATAAAGAAGAGCATGGAATCAACCTTGACCGAGGAGAAGACAAGGTTACGGAATAGACCGTTGATTAACACATTTTGCACCGAGGTAAGTTTATGTGTAAACGGTGCATCCTAAATACACATGTTGTTACTTATTGGTGCATTGTATGATTGAGAACATTTATGATTTAAATGAATTGAATTCAATATAGATGGAGTAATTCCCGTATGAGTCTAATTATAGATTAATGATGGGCTAAGTGCGATACCACCTTACTATTCATTCACGATGGGCTGTGTGTGATACCATCGTTTACTTTATCAATTGTGCGCTATGTACGATACCACCGTAAAAACTCTTGATGGTGGGCTAAGTGCGATACCACCTTACTAGTCATTCACGATGGGCTGTGTGCGATACCATCGTTTACTTTACCGTTTGGTGGGCTATGTGCATTACCACCATAAATATTCTTGATGGTACGCCTGGTGCGATACCACCTTGTTAAAGATTAATGGTGGGATAAGTACGAAACCACCGAGTGTTTGGTATTACTAGGAATGACTTACTGTGAAATTTTTAAGTGTTGTTTCATGTGATTATGTGGTGATAAGTGCAGGGATGTATGTTAAATAATGTGAGCATTTGGCTTGTGATATAGTTGGAATGTGGTAAGAGATGAAATGAGTATGCATGATCATGGAATGTGGATTGTTCTTGCTTAGTATGTAATGTTATTCATTGATTAACACATATTATGATTTTTATTGTTTACATGTAAACTTACTAAGCTTAAAGCTTACTCCCTTTCTTTTCCCTTGCTTTATAGTGTCAAAGAGCCGGGTTGGGATACGAAGATAATTGGAAGATCTCCCACACTATCAGCTCATCCCAGTATATCTAAACTTAGTGTTTTGAGTATGGCATGTATAGGGGCTAGACTAGGTGAATCGTTTTTTTGTTTTGGCCAAGTGTGTATTGGCTCCCTTAAAGATGAAGTCTTTTGTATATTGCCATATTTTATGGCTTATTATGATTAATTTATGAAAATATGAGGTTATTAAAGAAGGTGTTTGTTGCAAAAATTGACTTACTTGGTGATTTGTTGTATGGAAGCTAGGGTGACGAAAAGAGCTTGGCAATTAGCGTTGTTCATGTCCATACAGGTAGGCACACGGGCGTGTGTCTAGGCTGTGTGAGACACACGGACAGTCCCCTGGGTGTGTGACGAGGCCGTGTGTCCCTTGCATGTTAGTGTTTCAAGTCAGTGTCGACCACAGGCTAGCCATATGGGCGTGCGCCTAGACCGTGTGCCCCTTATGAGGTTGCTGACATCATAAACGAAATACCCAGGTTTTTACACACGGGCGAGGACACAGGCGTACCTAGGCCGTGTGGAGCATACGGGCCAAGAACACGAGCATGTGTCCGGCCGTGTGAAAACTCCTGTAGGTTCGAAATGAAAATAAATCCCACACGGGTTAGGGACATGGGTGTGTGTGACAACACGGCCTGCTGACATGGGCATGTCCCATTTCACATGGGCATGTCCCATTTCACACAAGCGTGTGGCCCCTGTTTAGGTAAAAAATTTTAAGTACACAAAAGTTTTTGGTTGGGTTTTGAAATGTAATATCCCGGGTTAGGGGCTATTTTTGTTATGGCATGTTTTGCATGTGTTGGTGTGCTACGTTATTATTTTCATGTTTTAGGGGTTTAATTATAGGCTAGGGGTATGCCTGAGTGGATAGGAAAATTTTGGTTTTTGGGTGTTAAGTCAGGGGAGCTGATGGAGCTGAGGGATGTGTAGTTTATGTTGTGTTTCTGAGCACAAAAGAGGAGCTGGTGGAGTGGCAAAGCATGCGTCACTTGGGAGCATGGTGTGGCGTCAATTCCATGAGGTGGAGGTCTAGTGTTCGAGCTGTAAAATCCCCTTTTTGGCTTCTTTTTGGGACGGCATGGAGAAGAGGTAGAAGGCTAGTGAAACTCTAGCTTGGACCAAGTCTTCATATTCAAATGTTAGGTGGGGAGTGAGTTTAGGAGGTTGACTAATTCAACTCTTTTGAAATGAATGGATGGGAGCTCTTGGGGGGATATGGCCGAAATTTGGGGGAGTTGGAGGGGGGAAATGGGCGGCATAGTGGGGTGAGTTGGTAGCCGAAATGCATTTTGGCATTTTGGCACTCTTTTTGGTTGTTTTCGGTCACATTTGGTAAAAAGAGAAAGTTCTCTTCTAGTCCTTTGGAAAGCCGATTTTCTTCAACAAAGTAAGTCTTCCATTTCTCCCTTAAAACCAAAAGTGTAAGCCATTTATACCATAGCCGAAACTTCTTTTTGTTTCTTTTAATTCTATCGTAGTCGGATGCCCTCTCCCTTTTGGTTCTTTTGATCATTTGGTTGCTCGAAACTAGCATTCTATTCCTCTAATATTCCTCCCATCTCCTCGAATTTTTTGATAGCCGAAAGTCACCCCAAAAATCTTCTTCTTTATTCTTTTCTTCTTCCCAAAGCCGAAGGTACCCTCTCCCTATTTTCTTATTCTTTTTTCTTCTCAATTATCTTTGCCGAAACTTCTTTGTCACCTTGTAATTTCTTTTCTTTGATTCTCCATTCAAGCCGACTATAGGAGTGGTAAACATCTAAGCCGAACACCCCCTTCTCTTAGTGTGGTGTTGGCCGAATCCTTGTGGTGTTGGGGTAAGTGATTGGCCGAATGGCCATTCTTCTCTTCTCTAGGTATTATGTTGTTTGCGATTGGTTCAAAGCCTATGATTGGTTTTTGTTGAAAGGAATTAACCTTTGGTTAACTTCTGGTATAGGGCTTTCGGATAGTGGAGGCAATCAAGAGGAGCCTTCGTCCTTCGGTTAATTGTTTGGTAAGTGTGGTAAGTGTTGAGTTGTTGGCCACTTGTTTGATTGCGATAAGATGGGTTACAAGAGTTTAATGTTTCTTTTTCTTAAAGGGTAATCGATTGGAAAGAGGGACCATTGAGGTTCGGGTTTGGTAGGAAACCAAACCAAGAGCGAGGTAAGGGGTTCAACGCTAACCCTTGTGGTTCATTTGGTTATGGCCGAATGTCATAGATGCCTAACCCCTATGTCTGGCCGATTGTAGGAGTCGTGTACTCAAGGGACTTAGATCGGTTCGATTGGGATTTTAGACTCGTGAAGTTACTGTGTGTGTATACTAACACACTTATATTTAGTAATATAATTGATAACCGTAGTGTGATGATTAATGATACGATGATGATTGATATGATACCCTAATGGGTATGATTTCGACTCGGGTAAGTCAAGATTACTATTTTTCTAATGATGAGTTATATGTTACCATGGATCGTGGATATATGTGACATGAGATACAACATGAGATGCATGATTATATGATATGCATGATTACATGAGTATGGTATCTTGATGGGGTGATACGAGAGGAGGGAGCAATGGTATTTTGTGCCGACGAGCACCGTGCTTTGGTAGCACACTTTGTGACTTTGGGTCACCAGAGGTTTGGCACCTCCAGAGGTTTGGTACCTCGCCTCGCCCCTGCTGGCTCAGCACCACACGCTGGGTTGGCCCCACGATGATTATACGGGATTGACGCCAGTGTTTTGGTAACACACGATGGGTTGGCCCCATCACCGCATTTGTGACTACTGGCCACCGTGCTTTGGTAGCACATTGTGTCTTTGGGACACCAGAGGTTTGGCACCTCATTGCGACTTGTCCCCGTGGTTTGACCACCGTGGGTTGGCCCCACCGAGATATGGGATCGTCTGCTAGTGTTTTGGTAACACACGATGGGTTGGCCCCATCATCTTTGGATTCGTGACTTCGGTCACCAGTGCTTTGGTAGCACAACTGTGTCTTTGGGACACCAGTGGTTTGGGACCACATTGACGGATATTATGTCTTTGGGACATCAGTGTTTTGGTAACACATCGTGATGTATGGTCACAAGTGGTTTGGTACCACACGGGGTAGAAAAGGCGTATGGATGGTTAGGATCGGGTTGCATTAATTGTGTTGCTATGTATGATGTGTGTTAGCATGTTGATTCTATCGGGAGCGGGATTTACACACTGAGTCACTCGACTCACCCTCTCCTTTGACATTTCAGGTGACTCATAGACGCGGACTCGGGGCCGGGATGGACTCGGGGTGCACATGCCATGCTCTAATAAAAGCTTTACTCAGATTATTGCATTTGGGTACTTTAGTTTATTTAATTTTATTTGGGTTTTATTTCGGATTTGTAAAAAGCCTTTAAATTATGTGTTTTTTTTATATTATGTTCTAAGTTGATTTTAATATGCCTTAACAGACTAATTGGGTTAATTTGCTAAAACATGACACAACAACGATTTCAAAATTTTAACGAAATGTTTTCAACTATACCATCGGGTACCGCACTGATTTTATAAGTTATGAAAATCAATTGTTTTCAAACTTGAAGGCAAACTTTTACTAAGTCTTAATGTTTTGGTAACGATATTAAACAACTTGTTTTCTAAACGGATTAAAGTTTACCCAATCTATTTAATACAAATTCGAGATTTTCAAACACGGTTTCCCCAGAACATACCGATTCTGGCCGTGATGTTTGGACCGGGTTTGGGGTGTTACAATTGTGGTATCGAGCTAAGTTCAAAAGCTCCTTTTGTGGGCTTGAGGCCCAAACTGTTTTCAAAAGTTTGTTTTAAGTGTTTTTGGGTTGAATACATGGTTTACAAGGCATGGCACCGAAGTCTCCGGCACTGGCCGCCTGTAAGTAATTCTAAACTCTTCGTGAATGTGAATTATTATTTGTAGAAGGGTAGGTGATATGGAACGTAGTTAGATTTATAGGACTTGAACCCTAGGATTAGATCACTCAAACACTCGAACTAAAGCATAAGACTTAAAGCACTAAACCAACCTATGACTCGACCACGGGGCTGGGTGTGGTAACTCAGACGCATGTCTAGGAGAGGATCGGAAGAGCTTGGTATTTAAGCAGTCCTCGTGACTCACCTCCTCTTCGCAGAATCCCACCGGTGCGTGAGCTCGAGTTCACCCCGACTAAGAAGGCTCATCATAGACTTAACCTAACGACTAAAACCCGAAAAGGGAATTAGCCATGTTTTCGAAAATACAACAACAACCCTAATGTTTTCAAACTTTTTGTAATAAACTCTTTCAAAACCGAAAATGTCACATTTACAACAATTTTCTTGAAAAACCTGATTTATGGAAAATTACAAAAATGCCCTTAGGGGTAAATTTACTAAAATGCCCTCGGTTTATAAAATAGCAACTCAATGATTTTGCCCAAAAATTTCAATGATGTTACTAAATTCAAACACTCTGTTTTATAAAATATCAATCGAAAATTTTGATTTTGGAAAATTACGAAAACGCCCTCAGTCTGTGAAAATTACTAAAATACCCCTGGTTTTCAAAACAAAGTATTTTCCAAAGTTTTCAAAACCACTCTCCAGCTATGGAAATTTTACATGTTTTTATGAAAGTTTTACAACCTATTTGATCTCGAAAATACCCTGTAGGGGAAAATGACGAAAATACCCTTGGGCTAGAAATGGGCAGCAATGTCCGAAGAGTGAATAGGTATGGAAAGGATTAAGGAATGAATGTATAACCTCTTTTGCGTGAATAGGATAGAAGATTGAAACCTTGGTTGCTCGAAAGAACCCCTGATTAAACTCCATTCATAAAATTTCTTTGCGGTTAAGAAAGTGGAACGATACTAATGCATAAAAATCTTCTTAATCAGAAACGTAGATCGTTTAGTCATGAGCACTCGAGGCGGACGTGGTCGTAATACTCGTGGTAGAGGTAGGGGTAGAATGACGGTTTCTGAGCCCGTAGGATCTGGGCAGGGTTCAGAAAATGAGATGCCGGTTCCGCCACCAGCTGGAGGTGGTGAGTTCCAAGATCGACCGAGATGATGCGATGTCACGCAGCGTCTTTGCGGGTGTTGGAAAGGGTAGTGGTGTAAGTGGTGGTGCAGGAGTTAGAAATCTGTTCGAGAGACCTCGCTAATGGGGCCGAATTTTTCGAGGTGTATCGGGTGTTGCTCTAGCATCGCCGAGTATTGGCTGGAGGCAACTGAGCGGATCATGGACGATCTGGACTTGACGACTGAGGAGAAACTTAAGGGGATTGTATCGCTTCTCCGAGATGAGTCATATCAGTGGTGGCTCACGGTTCGGGATAGTGTGGCAGCTGAGGATTTGACATGGGATTATTTTAGCTGCATATCAAAAGAAGTACATCGGGGGCTAGTTACATCGACTCCCGTGAAAAGGCATTTTCGAGACTTGTTCGTGGAGTAAATCTGCTGGTCGAGCACGCAGGCCGAGTTCCCCGGTGAGTAGGTATGCGAGGGCATTGTAGCCACCGAGCATGAGAGGTGTGTTCGTTTCGAGGATGGTCTCATGAGACGAGTTGAGGTCGTTGATTGCTCCCACGCCGAGAGCGAGTTTGTTGTCTTAGTCGAGAAGGCTAAGGTAGCCAAGGTGTTAAGGAGTCGAAGACAGAGCATGGACGGGGAGTAGGCTTAAGAGGAGCTTTGGGTCTTCGGGATCGCCCGCAATCCGCGTAAGAGGCTAGGACCAGGGCGTAATCGACCGCTAGGTTCGCTGTCAGCGCAGGCGAGGACCGCCGCGCATGCAATGTCGGTGTGGGAAATCTCATTGGGGTGGTTGTTGGACCGGTGGAAAAGGTTGCTTGAGTGTGGTTCTGGATCATTGCATTAGGGGATCGCCCGCGTGGGATGGCCAGGATTCACCGAGAGTCGGGCCGTGTCGATTCGAGAGGTAATGGACCGCCACCACGGAGGGGCCATGGTAATAGCAGAGGTGGTAATGGATTTGGTCGAGGTCGCGGGAGCAGGCAGCAGGTGCGCTGGTAGTTCGAGGCACGATACTGGTTTGGTGTATGCGACTAGGCGCCGCGAGAGGGCGACGCACCGGACGTAATCACCGTGACGTTTTTGATTTTTGGTTCTCCTATACCGCTTTAATTGATTTGGGTTCCACGCATTCGTATGTTGCTAGTAGTATAGTCGAGACCATGGACTTAGATCTCAAAGCGCTTCAGACAGATGACCGCATACTTAGCCCTCTAGGTCACTCTGTAGTGGTAGATAAGTTGTATAAGGATGTACCCCTAGAACTCCAAGGGGTCATTTTTCTTCTTGATCCGATGGAACCGCCGTTTGGGGAGTTCGACCGATTCTCGGATGGATCGTTGGTTAAGTACCGTGCCAAGGTGGATCTTGCGCTAAAGCGCATGGTCCTATCGACGGATAAGGAGATGAAGTGATTATGATAGGTAATAGGAGAGATTACTTATCCAATGTGGTGTCGGCATTAAAAAGTCGTAAAGATGGTCGAAGGGTCGTGAAGTGTATGTGGTTCATGTGTACGCCTTGGAGGCTAAAGAGTCCTGCCGTTGAGAAGGTTCAGATGGTTAAGGAATTTGTTGATGTGTTTCCCCGAGGAGCTTAGGGTTTGCCACCGGATCGTGAGGTAGAGTTTGGGATAGATCCGCTACCGTGGATCGCACGTGTCTATTGCTCCATATAGGATGGCACCAAAGGAATTGGTGGAGCTTAAGGCTCGGTCGGGAGCCGTTGGATCGAGGCTTCATTAGGCCAAGTGTTTCACCGTGGGGAGCGCGCGGTGTTATTCGTCAAGAAGAAGGACGGTTCGATGCGGATGTGTATAGACTACCGCCAACTGAATAAGCTGACGATTAAAAACAAGTATCCGTTACCACGGATAGATGACTTGTTTGATCAACTGAAAGGTGCATCGGTATTTTCAAGATCGATTTGAGGTCCGGGTACCATCGGGTTGAAAGTTAAGGAAGCGGATATCCATAAGACAGCGTTTGGACTCAAATGCACGGCACTACAATTCTCGTAATGCCGTTCGGGTTGACTAACGCTCCGGCGGCTTTATGGATATGATGAATAGGTGTTTCAAAGCAAAGATCTGGATCGGTTCGTCGTGGTTTTTATTGACGATATCTTGGTATATTCAAGGTCGGAAGAAGAGCATGATGCACACTTAAGGGTGGTGTTGCAGATTTTGAGGGAGAAGCAACTCTATGCTAAGTTCAGTAAGTGCGAGTTCTGGCTTAGTGAAGTGACGTTCTTGGGTCATGTAGTATCAGCTGAGGGGATTAGAGTGGATCCTCGGAAGGTTGAGGCGGTTTTGGATTGGAAGCCTCCTAAGTCGATGGCCGAGATTCGGAGTTTCTTGGGTTTGGCCGGGATACTCACCAAGATTTGTTGAGGTTTTCGTTAATTGCAAGACCGATGACTAATCTGTTAAGAAAGGAAGTTCCGTTTGTTTGGACTGAAAAACAGCAAGAGAGTTTTGATAAGTTGAAAAAGATCTTGACAGAGGCTCCTGTTTTAATTCAACCTGAGGCTGGTAAGGAATTCACGATTGTCATCGCGACGCATCACATACGGGATTGGGTTGTATGTTTGATGCAGGAGGGTAAGGTAGTGGCTTACGCTTCGGCGGTGAGGCCACACGAGGTCAACTATCCGACGCCTTACGACTTGGAGCTAGCACCGTAGTCTTCGCTCTAAAAATCGGAGGCACTACCGCACGGTGAGAGATCAATAGTCTCACACGCATCATAAGAGTCCAAGCACCTATTGACTCGAATGACTGAATTTGAGGCAGCGAGATGGGTTGAGTTGCTCAAGGACTACGATCGCTCGATTGAATATCATCCGGGCAAGGCTAACGTGGTGGCAGACGCGTTGAGCCGTAGGGTTGTTTCGGATTTAAGAGCTTTGTTTGCCCATTTGAGTTTGTATGACGATGGGAGTATTCTGGCAGAGCTGCAGGTTAAGCCTACTTGGGTTGAGCAGATCAAAGAGAAGCAGTTGGAGGATGAGGTTCTGAGTGCGCGAAGGTTACAAGTGCAGAATGGTGGTTTGGAGGGTTACTGACTTGTCCGGGTGATGAGGTTCTGTGTTTCCAAGGGAAGGCTTGTATGCCTAAAGATGTTGAGCTGAGGCAGAAGATTCTTCAGGACGCACATAGCAGTCCTTATGCTATGCATCCTGGAGGTAGCAAGATGTATAGGGATCTTAAGGAGCAGTTTTGGTGGCCTGGCTTGAAGAAAGAAGTGACAGAGTTTGTTGGAAAATGTCTGACTTGTCAGCAGGTCAAGGCGGAACATCAGTTGCCGTCGGGTTTGCTTCAGCCTGTGAAAATTCCTCAGTGGAAATGGGAAAGGATAACTATGGATTTCGTCAGTGGTTTACCGCTTACGCCAAGCAAGAAGGATTCAGTTTGGGTTGTCGTGGACCGTCTGACTAAGTCGGCCCATTTCATTCCGGTGAGAGTGGACTATTCACTTCAGAGATTGGCGAAGCTTTATGTGTCAGAGATAGTAAGGCTACACGGTGTTCCGCTTTGATTATCTCGGATAGGGATCCCAGTTTACGTCGAGGTTCCGAGAGCGTTGCATCAGCTCTGGCACGCGCTTGATTTCAAAGACGGCTTTTCACCCGCAAATCGACGGGCAATGTAAAGCGGTTATCCAGATCTTGGAAGACATGTTGAGAGGTTGTGTTCGGACTTCGAGAGGTAGTTGGGAGGAGTTTCTACCGTTATGAGTTTGCCTACAACAACGCTACTACAAGCGAGCATTAAGATGGCTCCGTATGAGGCGTTGTATGGCAGAAGTGTCGCCACCTACATGTTGGACAGAGTTAGGTGAACGCCGCTTGTTGGGACCCGAGTTGGTTGGCCGAGACAGAAGACAAGGTTAAGTTGATTCAGCTCATTTGAAGGAAGCTTCGGACCGCAAAGTCTTATGCCGATCTTAAGCGAAGAGATATAGAGTTCGGCCGTGGGAGATCGTGTCTTCTTAAAGGTCTCGCCTTGGAAGAAGGTGCCGAGGTTTGGCGAAAAAGGCAAGCTAAGTCCGAGGTTCATTGGGCCATATAAAGTTTTGAGACGAGTTGGACCAAGTGGCGATCGCCTTGAGTTGCCGCAGAGCTTAGTCGATTCACGACGTTTTTTCATGTTTCGATGCTTCCGAGGTATCGTTCGATCCGTCGCATGTGGTAGCGATGGAGAGATCGAGGTAAATCCAGATTTGACTATGGAAGAGGAACCTGTGCAGATTCTTGATCGGGATGTGAAGGTTCTACGTAGAAAGTCCGTGCCTTTGGTTAAGGTTCTTTGGCGGAATCATGGCGTGGAAAAAGCCACGTGGGAACCCGAGGATACGATGAGACAGCAATACCCGCAACTCTTTTTGACCAGGTAATTTCGAGGTAAATTATTCTTAAGGGGTAGAACTGTAATATCCCGGGTTAGGGGCTATTTTTGTTATGGCATGTTTTGCATGTGTTGGTGTGCTACGTTATTATTTTCATGTTTTAGGGGTTTAATTATAGGCTACGGGTATGCCTGAGTGGATAGGAAAATTTTGGTTTTTGGGTGTTAAGTCAGGGGAGCTGATGGAGCTGAGGGATGTGTAGTTTATGTTGTGTTTCTGAGCACAAAAGAGGAGCTGGTGGAGTGGCAAAGCATGCGTCACTTGGGAGCATGGTGTGGCGTCAATTCCATGAGGTGGAGGTCTAGTGTTCGAGCTGTAAAATCCCCTTTTTGGCTTCTTTTTGGGACGGCATGGAGAAGAGGTAGAAGGCTAGTGAAACTCTAGCTTGGACCAAGTCTTCATATTCAAATGTTAGGTGGGGAGTGAGTTTAGGAGGTTGACTAATTCAACTCTTTTGAAATGAATGGATGGGAGCTCTTGGGGGGATATGGCCGAAATTTGGGGGAGTTGGAGGGGGGAAATGGACGGCATAGTGGGGTGAGTTGGTAGCCGAAATGCATTTTGGCATTTTGGCACTCTTTTTGGTTGTTTTCGGTCACATTTGGTAAAAAGAGAAAGTTCTCTTCTAGTCCTTTGGAAAGCCGATTTTCTTCAACAAAGTAAGTCTTCCATTTCTCCCTTGAAACCGAAAGTGTAAGCCATTTATACCATAGCCGAAACTTCTTTTTGTTTCTTTTAATTCTATCGTAGTCGGATGCCCTCTCCCTTTTGGTTCTTTTGATCATTTGGTTGCTTTAAACTAGCATTCTATTCCTCTAATATTCCCTCCCATCTCCCCGAATTTTTGATAGCCAGAAAGTCACCCAAAAATCTTCTTCTTTATTCTTTTCTTCTTCCCAAAGCCGAAGGTACCCTCTCCCTATTTTCTTATTCTTTCTTCTTCTCAATTATCTTTGCCGAAACTTCTTTGTCACCTTGTAATTTCTTTTCTTTGATTCTCCATTCAAGCCGACTATAGGAGTGGTAAACATCTGCTTCTAACACCCCCTTCTCTTAGTGTGGTGTTGGCCGAATCCTTGTGGTGTTGGGGTAAGTGATTGGCCGAATGGCCATTCTTCTCTTCTCTAGGTATTATGTTGTTTGCGATTGGTTCAAAGCCTATGATCGGTTTTTGTTGAAAGGAATTAACCTTTGGTTAACTTCTGGTATAGGGCTTTCGGATAGTGGAGGCAATCAAGAGGAGCCTTAAATCCTTCTGTTAATTGTTTGGTAAGTGTGGTAAGTGTTGAGTTGTTGGCCACTTGTTTGATTGCGATAAGATGGGTTACAAGAGTTTAATGTTTCTTTTTCTTAAAGGGTAATCGATTGGAAAGAGGGACCATTGAGGTTCGGGTTTGGTAGGAAACCAAACCAAGAGCGAGGTAAGGGGTTCAACGCTAACCCTTGTGGTTCATTTGGTTATGGCCGAATGTCATAGATGCCTAACCCCTATGTCTGGCCGATTGTAGGAGTCAGTACTCAAGGGACTTAGATCGGTTCGATTGGGATTTTAGACTCGTAGTTACCAGGTGTGTATACTAACACACTTATATTTAGTAATATAATTGATAACCGTGTGATGATTAATGATACAGTGATGATTGATATGATACCCTAATGGGTATGATTCTGGACTCGGGTAAGTCAGTATTACTATTTTTCTAATGATGAGTTATATGTTACCATGACTGTGGATATATGTGACATGAGATACAGCATGAGATGCATGATTATATGATATGCATGATTACATGAGTATGGTATCTTGATGGGGTGATACGAGAGGAGGGAGCAATGGTATTTTGTGCTGACGAGCACCAGTGCTTTGGTAGCACACTTTGTGACTTTGGGTCACCAGAGGTTTGGCACCTCCAGAGGTTTGGTACCTCAGCGTCTCTCGTCCCGATGGCTCAGCATCACCACGTGGGTTGGCCCCACGATGATTATCTGGATTGACGCCGGTGTTTTGGTAACACACGATGGGTTGGCCCCATCACCGCATTTGTGACTACGGTCACCGGTGCTTTGGTAGCACATTGTGTCTTTGGGACACCAGAGGTTTGGCACCTCATTGCGACTTTGTCCTCGTGGTTTGACCACCGTGGGTTGGCCCCACCTGGAGATATGGGATCGTCTCGCTAGTGTTTTGGTAACACACGATGGGTTGGCCCCATCATCTTTGGATTCGTGACTTTCGGTCACCGGTGCTTTGGTAGCACAACCGTGTCTTTGGGACACCAAAGTGGTTTGGGACCACATTGACGGATATTATGTCTTTGGGACATCGTTGTTTTGGTAACACATCGTGATCAGTATGTCACCAAAGTGGTTTGGTACCACACGGGGTAGAAAAGGCGTATGGATGGTTAGGATCGGGTTGCATTAATTGTGTTGCTATGTATGATGTGTGTTAGCATGTTGATTCTATCGGGAGCGGGATTTACACATCGAGTCACTCGACTCACCTCTCCTTTGACATTTCGGGTGACTCATGACGGACTCGGGGCCGGGATGGACTCGAGGTGCACATGCCATGCTCTAATAAAAGCTTTACTCAGATTATTGCATTTGGGTACTTTAGTTTATTTAATTTTATTTGGGTTTTATTTGGATTTGTAAAAGCCTTTAAATTATGTGTTTTTTTATATTATGTTCTAAGTTGATTTTAATATGCCTTAACAGACTAATTGGGTTAATTTGCTAAAACATGACACAACAACGATTTCAAAATTTTAACTAAATGTTTTCAACTATACCATCGGTATCATGATCGATTTTATAAGTTATGAAAATCAATTGTTTTCAAACTTGAAGGCAAACTTTTACTAAGTCTTAATGTTTTGGTAACGATATTAAACAACTTGTTTTCTAAACGGATTAAAGTTTACCCAATCTATTTAATACAAATTCGAGATTTTCAAACACGGTTTTCCCAGTAACATACCGATTCGGTCGTGATGTTTGGACCGGGTTTGGGGTGTTACAATTGTGGTATCGAGCTAAGTTCAAAAGCTCTTTTGTGGTTTGAGGCCCAAAACTGTTTTCAAAAGTTTGTTTTAAGTGTTTTTGGGTTGAATACATGGTTTACAAGGCATGGCACCGAGTCTCCTAGCACTAGATTCGCCTGTAAGTAATTCTAAACTCTTACGTGAATGTGAATTATTATTTGTAGAAGGGTAGGTGATATGGAACGTGAGTTAGATTTATAGGACTTGAACCCCAGGATTAGATCACTCAAACACTCGAACTAAAGCATAAGACTTAAAGCACTAAACCAATCTATGACTCACCCACGGGGCTAGGGGTGTGGTAACTCCGTGACGCATGTCTCAGGAGAGGATCCGGAAGAGCTTGGTATTTAAGCGATCCTCGTGACTCACCTCCTCTTCGCAGAATCCCACAGTGCGTGAGCTCGAGTTCACCCCGACAAGAAGGCTCACCATAGACTTAACCTAACGACTAAAACCCGAAAAGGGAATTAGCCATGTTTTCAAAAATACAACAACAACCCTAATGTTTTCAAACTTTTGTAATAAACTCTTTCAAAACCGAAAATGTCACATTTACAACAATTTTCTTGAAAAACCCGATTTATGGAAAATTACAAAAATGCCCTTAGGGTAAATTTACTAAAATGCCCTCGGTTTATAAAATAGCAACTCAATGATTTTGCCCAAAAATTTCAATGATGTTACTAAATTCAAACACTGCTTTATAAAATATCAATCGAAAATTTTGATTTTGGAAAATTACGAAAACGCCTCATCTGTGAAAATTACTAAAATACCCCCTGGTTTTCAAAACAAAGTATTTTCCAAAGTTTTCAAAACCACTCTCCCAGCTATGGAAATTTTACATGTTTTTATGAAAGTTTTACAACCTATTTGATCTCGAAAATACCCTGTAGGGAAAATGACGAAAATACTTTGGGCTAGAAATGGGCAAAGAATGTCCAAGAGTGAATAGGTATAGAAAGGATTAAGGAATGAATGTATAACCTCTTTTTGCGTGAATAGGATAGAAGATTGAAACCTTGGTTGCTCGAAAGAACCCCGATTAAACTCCATTCATAAAATTTCTTTGCGGTTAAGAAAGTGGAACGATACTAATGCATAAAAATCTTCTTAATCGTAAACGTAGATCGTTTAGTCATGAGCACTCGAGGCGGACGTGGTCGTAATACTCGTGGTAGAGGTAGGGTAGAATGACGGTTTCGAGCCCGTAGGATCCGGGGCAGGTTCGAAAATGAGATGCTTGCTCCGCCACCACCGGAGGTGGTGAGTTCCAAGATCGACCGAGATGATGCGCGTCACAAAGCGGCGTCGCGGGTGTTGGAAAGGGTAGCTGGTGTAAGTGGTGGTGCGGGAGTTAGAAAATCATTCTCGAGAGACTCCAGGGCTAATGGGGCCGAATTTTTCGAGGTGTATCGGGTGTTGCTCCTAGCACTCGCCGAGTATTGGCCGGAGGCAACCGAGCGGATCATGGGACGATCTGGACTTGACGATCGAGGAGAAACTTAAGGGGATTGTATCGCTTCTCCGAGATGAGTCATATCGCTGGTGGCTCACGGTTCGGGATAGTGTGGCACCGAGGATTTGACATGGGATTATTTTAGAGCCGCATATCAAAAGAAGTACATCGGGGCTAGTTACATCGACCAAATGTAAAGGCATTTCGAGACTTGTTCAGGGAGTAAATCACATTCGAGCACGAGGGTGAGTTCTGAGTTCGAGTAGGTATGCCGTGGGCATTGTAGCCACCGAGCATGAGAGGTGTGTTCGCTTCGAGGATGGTCTCGCGAGACGAGTTGAGGTCGTTGATTGCTCCACAGCAGAGGCGCGAAGTTTGTTGCTTTAGTCGAGAAGGCTAAGGTAGCCGAAGGTGTTAAGGAGTCGAAGAAGACAGAGCATGGACAGGAGTAGGCTTAAGAGGAGCTTTGGGTCTTCGGATCGCCCGCAATCCGCGAAGAGGGCTAGACCGAAGTGGCGAATAATCGGCCCGCTAGGTTCGTTGGTTGCCAGGCGGGACCGCCGCAGATGTAATCGATGGGAAATCTCATTGGGGTGGCCGTTGGACCGTGGAAAAGGTTGCTTCGAGTGTGGTTCTCGGATCATCGCATTAGGGATCGCCCGCGCGGGATGGCCGTGGATTCGGCCCGAGAGTCGTGGCCGTAATCGATTCAGAGGTAATGGACCGCCACCACAGAGGGGCCGTGGTAATAGCAGAGGTGGTAATGGATTTGGTCGAGGTCGTGGAGCACCGCGCGAGGTGCGGGTAGTTCGAGGCACGGACACCGGTTTGGTGTATGCAACTAGGCGCCGCGAGAGGGCGACGCACCGGACGTAATCACCAGACGCTTTTGATTTTTGGTTCTCCTATACCGCTTTAATTGATTTGGGTTCCACGATTCAGATGTTGCTAGTAGTATAGTCGAGACCATGGACTTAGATTCGAATCGCTTTTAGACAGATGACCGCATTTAGCCCTCTAGGTCACTCAGTAGTGGTAGATAAGTTGTATAAGGATGTACCCCTAGAACTCCAAGGGGTCATTTTTGTCGCCGATCCGATGGAACCGCCGTTGGGGAGTTCGACCGATTCTCGGGATGGACCGGTTGGTTAAGTACCGTGCCAAGGTGGATTGCGCGCGCTAAGCGCATGGTCCTATCGACGGATAAGGAGATGAAGTGATTATGATAGGTAATAGGAGAGATTACTTATCCAATGTGGTGTCGGCATTAAAAGTCAGAAAGATGGTCGAAGGGTCGTGAAGTGTATGTGGTTCATGTGTATGCCTTGGAGGCTAAAGAGTCTCATTGCTGAGAAGGTTCGCATAGCTTAAGGAATTTGTTGATGTGTTTCGAGGAGCTTCCGGTTTGCCACCGGATCGTGAGGTAGAGTTTGGGATAGATCCGCTACTGTGGACCGCATCAAAGGTGTCATTGCTCCATATAGGATGGCACCAAAGGAATTGGTGGAGCTTAAGGCTCGATTCGTGGAGTCGTTGGATCGAGGCTTCATTAGGCCAAGTGTTTCACCGCGGGGAGCGCCGGTGTTATTCGTCAAGAAGAAGGACGGTTCGATGCGGATGTGTATAGACTACCGCCAACCGAATAAGTCGACGATTAAAAACAAGTATCCGTTACCACGGATAGATGACTTGTTTGATCACCAAAGGTGCATCGGTGTTTTCAAGATCGATTTGAGGTCCGGGTACCATCGCTTGAAAGTTAAGGAAGCGGATATCCATAAGACAAGCGTTTTTGGACTCGCAGACGGCACTACGAATTCCGTAATGCCGCTCGTGTTGACTAACGCCCGCAGCTTTTATGGATATGATGAATAGGGTGTTTCAACAAAGATGATCTGGATCGGTTCGTCGTGGTTTTTATTGACGATATCTTGGTATATTCAAGGTCGGAAGAAGAGCATGATGCACACTTAAGGGTGGTGTTGCAGATTTTGAGGAGAAGCAACTCTATGCTAAGTTCGAAGTGCGAGTTCCGCTTAGTGAAGTGACGCTTGGGTCATGTAGTATCACCGAGGGGATTAGAGTGGATCCTCGGAAGGTTGAGGCGATTTTGGATTGGAAGCCTCCTAAGTCGATCCGAGATTCGGAGTTTCTTGGGTTTGGCCGGATACTCACCAAGATTTGTTGAGAGGTTTCTCGTTAATTGCGCACCGATGACTAAGTCATTAGAAAGGAAGTTCCGCTTGTTTAGACCGAGAAACAAAGAAGAGAGTTTTGATAAGTTGAAAAGATCTTGACAGAGGCTCTCGCTTTAATTCAACCGAGGTCGGTAAGGAATTCAGCAGTATCATCGCGACGCATCACATACTGGATTGGGTTGTGTCTTGACGCAGTGAGGGTAAGGTAGTGGCTTACGCTTCTCGGCACCGAGGCCACACGAGGTCAACTATCCGACGCATACGACTTGGAGCTAGCACCGTAGTCTTCGCCTAAAAATCTGGAGGCACTACCGCATGACGGTGAGAGATCAATAGTCTACCACGATCATAAGAGTCCTGGCACCTATTGACTCGTAAGGACCCGAATTTGAGGCGCGTAGATGGGGTTGAGTTGCTCAAGGACTACGATCGCTCGATTGAATATCATCCCGCAAGGCTAACGTGGTGGCGCACGCGTTGGAGCCGTAGGGTTGTTTCAATTTAAGAGCTTTGTTTGCCCATTTGAGTTTGTATGACGACGATGGGAGTATTTCCGCAGAGCCGCAGTTAAGCCTACTTGGGTTGAGCAGATCAAAGAGAAGCAATTGGAGGATGAGGTTCTCGAGTGCGCCAAGGTTACAAGTGCGAGAATGGTGGTTTGGAGGGTTACAAATTGTCCGTGATGAGGTTCTGTGGTTTCAAGGGAAGGCTTGTATGCCTAAAGATGTTGAGTCGAGGCGTAAGATTCTTCAGACGCACATAGCGAGCCTTATGCTATGCATCCCGGAGGTAGCAAGATGTATAGGGATCTTAAGGAGCGATTTGGTGGCCTGGCTTGAAGAAAGAAGTGATGAGTTTGTTGGAAAATGTCCGACTTGTCACAGTCAAGGCGGAACATCGCTGCCGTCGGGTTTGCTTCACCTGTGAAAATTCTCGATGGAAATGGGAAAGGATAACTATGGATTTTCGCTGGTTTACCGCCACGCCAAGCAAGAAGGATTCTGGATTTGGGTTGTCGTGGACCGTCGACTAAGACGCCCATTTCATTCCGGTGAGGGTGGACTATTCACTTCGTAGAGATTGGCGAAGCTTTATGTGTCGAGATAGTAAGGCTACACGGTGTTCCAGATTTGATTATCTCGGATAGGATCCCAAGTTTACGCCGAGGTTCGAGAGCGTTGCATCAGCTCTGGTACGCGCTTGATTTCAAAGACGGCTTTTCACCCGCAAATCGATCGGCGCAATGTAAAGGGTTATCCAGATCTTGGAAGACATGTTGAGAGGTTGTGTTCGGACTTCGTGAGGTAGTTGGGAGGAGTTTCTACCGTTAATTGAGTTTGCCTACAACAACACACGCTATTACCAAGCGAGCATTAAGATGGCTCCGTATGAGGCGTTGTATGGCAGAAGTGTCGCTTCACCTACATGTTGGACAGAGTTAGGTGAACGCCGCTTGTTGGGACCCGAGTTGGTTGGTCGAGATGCAGAAGACAAGGTTAAGTTGATTGTGCTCGTTTGAAGGAAGCTTGGACCAAGAAAAGTCTTATGCCGATCTTAAGCGAAGAGATATAGAGTTCGCTGTGGGAGATCGTGTCTTCTTAAAGGTCTCGCCTTGGAAGAAGGTGCCGAGGTTTGGCAGAAAAGGCAAGCTAAGTCCGAGGTTCATTGGGACATATAAAGTTTTGAGACGAGTTGGACCAGTGGCGTATCAGCTTGAGTTGCCAGCAGAGCTTAGTCGATTCACGACGTTTTCATGTTTCGATGCTCCTCGAGGTATCGCTCGCGATCCGCTCGCATGTGGTAGCAGTGGAGGAGATCGAGGTAAATCCAGATTTGACTATGGAAGAGGAACCTGTGCAGATTCTTGATCGGGATGTGAAGGTTCTACGTAGAAAGTCCGTGCCTTTGGTTAAGGTTCTTTGGCGGAATCATGGCGTGGAAGAAGCCCACGTGGGAACCCGAGGATACGATGAGACAAAGAATACACGCAACTCTTTTTGACTGTAATTTCGAGGCCGAAATTATTCTTAAGGGGGTAGAACCGTAATATCCCTGTTAGGGGCTATTTTTGTTATGGCATGTTTTGCATGTGTTGGTGTGCTACGTTATTATTTTCATGTTTTAGGGGTTTAATTATAGGCTAGGGGTATGCCTGAGTGGATAGGAAAATTTTGGTTTTGGGTGTTAAGTCGTGGAGCTGATGGAGTGAGGATGTGTAGTTTATGTTGTGTTTCGAGCACAAAAGAGGAGTGGTGGAGTGGCAAAGCATGCGTCACTTGGGAGCATGGGTGTGGCGTCAATTCCATGAGGTGGAGGTCTAGTGTTCGAGCCAGAAAATCCCCTTTTGGCTTCTTTTTGGGACGGCATGGAGAAGAGGTAGAAGGCTAGTGAAACTCTAGCTTGGACCAAGTCTTCATATTCAAATGTTAGTGGGGAGTGAGTTTAGGAGGTTGACTAATTCAACTCTTTTGAAATGAATGGATGGGAGCTCTTGGGGATATGGCGAAATTTGGGGAGTTGGAGGGGGAAATGGACGGCATAGTGGGGTGAGTTGGTAGCCGAAATGCATTTTGGCATTTTGGCACTCTTTTTGGTTGTTTTCGGTCACATTTGGTAAAAGGAGAAAGTTCTCTTCTAGTCCTTTGGAAAGCCGATTTTCTTCAACAAAGTAAGTCTTCCATTTCTCCCTTGAAACCGAAAGTGTAAGCCATTTATACCATAGCCGAAACTTCTTTTTGTTTCTTTTAATTCTATCGTAGTCGGATGCCCTCTCCCTTTTGGTTCTTTTGATCATTTGGTTGCCGAAACTAGCATTCTATTCCTCTAATATTCCCTCCCATCTCCCTGAATTTTTTTGATAGCCGAAAGTCACCCCAAAAATCTTCTTCTTTATTCTTTTCTTCTTCCCAAAGCCGAAGGTACCCTCTCCCTATTTTCTTATTCTTTCTTCTTCTCAATTATCTTTGCCGAAACTTCTTTGTCACCTTGTAATTTCTTTTCTTTGATTCTCCATTCAAGCCGACTATAGGAGTGGTAAACATCTAAGCCGAACACCCCCTTCTCTTAGTGTGGTGTTGGCCGAATCCTTGTGGTGTTGGGGTAAGTGATTGGCCGAATGGCCATTCTTCTCTTCTCTAGGTATTATGTTGTTTGCGATTGGTTCAAAGCCTATGATCGGTTTTTTGTTGAAAGGAATTAACCTTTGGTTAACTTCCGGTATAGGGCTTCTGGATAGTGGAGGCAATCAAGAGGAGCCTTCGTCCTTCTGGTTAATTGTTTGGTAAGTGTGGTAAGTGTTGAGTTGTTGGCCACTTGTTTGATTGCGATAAGATGGGTTACAAGAGTTTAATGTTTCTTTTCTTAAAGGGTAATCGATTGGAAAGAGGACCATTGAGGTTCGGGTTTGGTAGGAAACCAAACCAAGAGCGAGAAAAGGGGTTCAACGCTAACCCTTGTGGTTCATTTGGTTATGGCCGAATGTCATAGATGCCTAACCCCTATGTCCGGCCGATTGACAGGAGCCGTACTCAAGGGACTTAGATCGGTTCGATTGGGATTTTAGACTCGTAGTTACCAGGTGTGTATACTAACACACTTATATTTAGTAATATAATTGATAACCGTGTGATGATTAATGATACAGTGATGATTGATATGATACCCTAATGGGTATGATTCGACTCAGGTAAGTCAAGATTACTATTTTTCTAATGATGAGTTATATGTTACCATGACTGTGGATATATGTGACATGAGATACAAGCATGAGATGCATGATTATATGATATGCATGATTACATGAGTATGGTATCTTGATGGGGTGATACGAGAGGAGGAGCAATGGTATTTTAGGCCGACGAGCACCACCGTTGCTTTGGTAGCACACTTTGTGACTTTGGGTCACCAGAGGTTTGGCACCTCCAGAGGTTTGGTACCTCGCCTCGCCCCGCTGGCTCAGCACCACGATGGTGGGTTGGCCCACAGATGATTATACGGGATTGACGCCGGTGTTTTGGTAACACACGATGGGTTGGCCCCATCACCGCATTTGTGACTACGGCCACCGTTGCTTTGGTAGCACATTGTGTCTTTGGGACACCAGAGGTTTGGCACCTCATTGCGACTTGTCCTCGTGGTTTGACCACCGTGGGTTGGCCCCACCGAGATATGGGATCGTCTCGCTAGTGTTTTGGTAACACACGATGGGTTGGCCCCATCATCTTTGGATTCGTGACTTTGGTCACCGGCTGCTTTGGTAGCACAACCGTGTCTTTGGGACACCAAAGTGGTTTGGGACCACATTGACGGATATTATGTCTTTGGGACATCAGTGTTTTGGTAACACATCGTGGATCGTATGTCACTAGTGGTTTGGTACCACACGGGTAGAAAAGGCGTATGGATGGTTAGGATCGGGTTGCATTAATTGTGTTGCTATGTATGATGTGTGTTAGCATGTTGATTCTATCGGGAGCGGGATTTACACATCGAGTCACTCGACTCACCCTCTCCTTTGACATTTCAGTGACTCATAGACGCGACTTGGGGCCTGGATGGACTCGGGGTGCACATGCCATGCTCTAATAAAAGCTTTACTCAGATTATTGCATTTGGGTACTTTAGTTTATTTAATTTTATTTGGGTTTTATTTCGGATTTGTAAAAAGCCTTTAAATTATGTGTTTTTTTTATATTATGTTCTAAGTTGATTTTAATATGCCTTAACAGACTAATTGGGTTAATTTGCTAAAACATGACACAACAACGATTTCAAAATTTTAACTAAATGTTTTCAACTATACCATCTGCATCAAGATCGATTTTATAAGTTATGAAAATCAATTGTTTTCAAACTTGAAGGCAAACTTTTACTAAGTCTTAATGTTTTGGTAACGATATTAAACAACTTGTTTTCTAAACGGATTAAAGTTTACCCAATCTATTTAATACAAATTCGAGATTTTCAAACACGGTTTTCCCCGTAACATACCAGATTCGGTCGTGATGTTTGGACCGGGTTTGGGGTGTTACATGAAACCCTCTGTATGCTTGTTTAAGGCCACGTAGGTCCTTAATGAGAATGTTTTGATGGTGAAAGAGATATTTTTAGTTGGAATGAAATTTTTTAGATTAAAGTCGTATGACCAAGTGAGTTAAGTCCGGGAATGCCTCGTGCCCAGTTCCGGCATAGGATACGGGTAAGGGGTGTTACAGTCTACTCCCTGAAGAAAATGATAAAACTAGTAATTATGGAATAAGATATTAAGTCTGATAATAAGGTAAATGAAGAGGTTAAGGATTATGTAAAGCTATGATTTAAGAAAGGATATAGAATGTAAATAAATGTTAAGTATCGTATGCTCAAGAGAAGGGAAAATGGTTCTGGAGAAAAAAAGATGGTAGTATTAGTATTGTACCTGCCAAAGAAGGAAGAAAGGTTAAGAAATATCCCATGGATGTGCAAAATAACATATTAAATGTAGAATGAATGAAAAAGATATTCTAAGGTTTAGCTCACTAAGTTCTTACGAACTTACAAAAGTTGTTTCTATTTTTAGGTCTGTAACGGAATATGCACCGAGAGACAATGTCAGGGCTCTGCTAAGTAATCAGCGCACTGGGCTATTATGCATACAGAGGAAGTTAAATGGCGTGTCAGAGTCTGTGCTGAAGTTTATTATGTAGTGCCCAAAAGTATATCTAGTAGACTAAGAGATAAAGTAGGAGTGTATGAAGTTTTATTTAGTTGAAATAATAACCACACATTGTATTTTTATAAGAAAATTTGTATTAGCCATAGATAGTAGTTTGTACATAGGCAAAATGTAGATATACACCAATAAGAAATTCTGTTACACTAATAGAGACATTTACAACAATGAATAAAATAAAATTTCAAGTTACATATGTAAGAAGGATGTAACACTTGAGATTTGGATCCGGTAGATCGAGTTGGGTTGAGGGTGTTACATGGTTGGACTTGGTGTGCCAGCTACTTTAGGTGAGGATCGAGTGAGTTTCTTCGCTAATGCTTGTATATATTTTATTCAGACTAAAATATATCTATCTGAAATTGATGGTATCTGTGTTTGGTATGAAGCTTGTTGGTTCCAAATTCATGACTAAATGAGTATTGAGTTAAGATTAAGTGAAGGAATAAGTAGTCTGGTCGAATGTGAGTTCTCTTATATGGGTTCCTATGAATCTTTAGGATAAGTTATTTATAATCTGTGTTCTGAAAATAATGTGTGAGTGCATGAATGATCATTAAGGATAGTAAGAACATTTGATAAAGAATATGATTAGTCTAGTATGTGATGCATTGTGCATGAATGTTGTGACATTTAATCATGACTATGTATGTGTTCATTTGGAATTTATACTATGAAATCTGAATTATGGGTATAGATGATTAATTAGTGAAAAAAAAAACTTCAGTATTGATTAGACACGTAAAACATAAGGGAATTGTGTAAGAATAAAGTTATTATGTGCAGAAATTCATGAATGAAAAGTAAAATGATGAGTATGCAATTAAGGTTTGGTCAAAAAAGGGTATAACTTAGACTTGTAATTTGATGAAAGGTTAAACGAGTGCAAGTGCATGGGTATTTGTGATGATGAATTAGATTTATGAATATATGAAAGTATGTTAAGTATGATATGTGTTCCTGATAATTGATCATGAACTTAAAGTAGGGTTGTATGGGTATGTCTGGAAATATGCGATGAGATGTGAAACAATTTGGGTGTCTGTATTAATCAAGTGTTGAGCCTTGAACAGTGCCAATTTATGATGGGTCTATCAAGTGGGTCCCTAAATTGACTCTTGCATGTGTATTATGCTTATCTAGGAACTTTTATGTTAAATAGCCAAAGCATGAGATTGAAACTAGTAAGTATGATGTGATGAATTTGATGAGGAACATAAGATCTATGAACATGCATGTATGGATTGTAACATCCCGCCCGACGAAGCCTTAGTATTCGGGTGTTGTTTTAGAAGTAAGAATTTTGGATGAATAAGTGATGGATTCATTTAAGAAATAGAAGTTCACGAGTACGCCATTAAGCGAAGTCTTGAAAATTTGAAATATAATATAGGAATAAAGCTTAAGGGGGTAGTTTCCAGTGTCGAATGTTAATTTTGGATTAAGTATAAGTTGCTTTCCGAGCACATTTGAGATGCCTTAGTCTAGTGTTCTAAAGGAACGAAACTTATCGCTAAGTTAAGTATGACGATTCAAAGAATAATGGTAAGAGTGTATAAGTCTCTAAATTAGGCATATAGTTATATAGAAAAATGACAGGTGATAAACAGTAATATATACATATTTTAATCCCACATTTAGCATACTTTTGGATGATTTATCCCCTGAATTGTGAAATTTGATGCTCCCAATCCTTTAATTTCATGTTTTATACTTAGAAGAGCATTGTAGGATGAAAAGAATGAGAAACGGGCCAAAAACAGAGAAAATGGGCCAAAGTAAGAAATCTATACGGCCTGGAGTTCGCCACACGGCCGTGCACTTTAGCAGACTCGAACACGGCACAGGGCTCGATTCACACGGGTGTGTCCTTGCCGTGACCCGTTTTAATTTCAATCGGATTAGGATTCTTGTGGGCCAAGTAAGGCATCCCGAAAGCCTATATAAACACCCTAGAGGGCAACCTAACGGGGGAGTTCGACAGAAGGCCTCTGTCAGGGCTTTTGACAGGAGCAAAGCCAGAGAGGGCTGAATATAGGGAATTACTCGAAGAAAGCCAATGGATCCATCTCAGAAGCCGGAATCATACTCAAGATGGAAGATCTTCCCTTCAATTTCGTTTAGGGGGTTTTAGGGTTTTTCCTATGTTTTGATTTATACTTTCTTCTGAGATGTATTCTTTTATAATCATGAACTAAACCCCTCAAATACCTGAGGGGGATGAAACCTAAGATGAATCTTGTTATTATTTTCTGAACTATATGATAAATACTTGATTTGTTCTTAATTCTTGCTTTGATATTTTAGGATATTGATTCAAGTATTGATGTGCTTAGGCAGTGGAGCAAAAGTCCCTGCTTAAGAGTAGATCTAGCGTATTTAAGCGGAGTTGATCCCACTCCTAGAGATAGGACGACGAAAATCTGCCAGATTAGGGTCAAACCTAATATGGGAGCCCATAGATTGAGTTAATGCAACTATAGGGGTTTTAATAGAAAGAGATTTCAATTAATCAACCTAGGGTTAAACGTTAGTAGCCTCGAAAGAGGTATTGATATAAATTAGGGAATCCTACGGATCAAGTTAAGTGAATAAATCGTCTGGTTCAGAGTTAGATAACAAGTGAAGTCTAGGTGGACTCTTCCTCGGGTATTGTCTTAATCAATTGGTTTTCCCAAAGGTATTTCCCCAATTCATTCTCTGTGTCTTACCATCTTTAGCATAGTAATTAGTTAGTTTTAGGTTAAACAACAATTCCCTTAATTCTTAGGCTAAATAATAGAAATATAGTAATTACTAGTACTCTTGGTCCTTGAGGATACGATATTTCTGATCTTGCCGTAGCTATACTACCAAACGGCAGGTGTGCTTGCGTTATTCGTTGTCATAGTTAGTTTCGACACGATCAAGTTTTTGGCGCCGTTGTTGGGGACTAAGATATTAGAAACACTTGATTTCTATTACTTTAGCCATTATTTTTATTTATTTTTAATTTATTTTTAATTTTTACTTCTCTAATTTTTCTTTTCTTATCTTTGCTTCTGATAGGATTTTCTAGTTTATGACTAGAAGCAACCTGTCAGTCCCTTGATTTTTGACAGCGATATAGAAGGTACCGTTACTATCGAAGAGATGGCTGATAACAATCCGTTACCTCCTGTGGTTGCCGCAAACTCGGTGAATCAAAATCTTGCTCCTCGTACTATGTGTGATTATGCTAAACCTAATTTAACAGGAACTGAGTCAAGTATTGTTAGACCTGCTATTGCTGCAAATAATTTTGAACTGAAACCTAACATAATTCAGATGATATAGCAATTTGTTTAGTTTGATGGTTTGCAGGATGAAGATCCAAATAATCACTTGGCGAATTTCCTAGAATATTGCGATACTTTCAAAATAAATGGTGTTTCTGGTGATGCCATTCGTCTTCGGTTGTTTCCCTTTTCATTGAGGAACAAAGCTAAACAGTGGTTGAACTCGTTACCACGGGGATCAATCACTACATGGGAACAAATGAACGAAAATTTTTTGTTAAAATATTTTCCACCGGGTAAAAAGGCTAAGTTGAGGAATGATATCTCTTCTTTTGTGCAGATGGATTTAGAGACATTCTACGACGCATGGGAGAGATATATGGACTACTGAGAAGGTGCCCTCACCACGGGTTACCCTTATTGCTACAGGTTCAAACCTTCTACAACAGTGTGAACCCCTCAACTAGGCAGTTGATTGATTCAGCCACCAATGGAACCCTAAATAACAAAACACCTGAGGCTACTTATGAGTTTATAGAGGAGATGTCACTGAATAACTATCAGTGGCAAGTTACAAGGACAAAGTCGACAAAAGCTGCTAGCGTTTTCAACCTCGACACAGTAACCATGCTATCAAATAAGGCAGAACTTTTAACTAAGAAAGTTTATGGTTTGTGTGGTTCTTCGCAGGTACACCCAGTGATGCAGTGCGACACGAGTGGTGGAGGAATGAACAATACAAAATATCCATCCTACAATCCTGGCTTAGAAAGCAAACAAATGAACTATATGGGTAATAATTCTAGAACTCAAAATAACCCCTATAGTAACACATATAATCTAGGTTGGAGGGACCATCCCAATTTTTCATGGGGTGGTCAAGGAAATCAAAGAAAACAACCCCTCTTAAGCTTCCAACAGCAACCCTACACACAAGAAAAGAAGCTGAACCTTGAGGAGATGCTAACAAAATTTATAGGGGTGTCAGAAAATTGTTTCCAAAACACTAAGATAGCACTCAAAAATCAACAAGCATCGATTCAAGGGATCGAGAACCAATTAGGGCAACTTGCTAAGCAGTTCTCTGAACGATCACAAGGAAGCCTGCCAAGCAACACTGAAACTAACCCGGAAGAGCAACTTCAAGCAATAACCACTCATGATAGTGAAGGGTTAGATAAAACAAAATTGAGACAAGAGAATGTGGTAGAGGAAGGTAAGGTTGAAGTAAGTCATGATAAGCCAAAACCGATAATTAAAGAGTACCAACCTCGTGTGCCATACCACAATGCGATGAAGAAAGACAACACAGATGAACACTTCAGTAAATTTCTTAAACTTTTAAAGAAATTATATATTAACTTACCGTTTCTTGAAGCTCTTACACAGATGCCAGATTCAAGGAAATTTTTAAAAGAGCTTTTGACAAACAAACGGAAGTTAGACGAAGAGTCGCATGTAGAACTAAACGCAGTGTGCTCAGCAATTTTGCAAAATAAACTACCACGAAAATTAAAAGATCCAGGGAGTTTTACAATTCCATGCTTAATTGGTAGTTTATCTGTTGATAATGCTTTAGCTAATTTAGGGGCAAGCATCAATGTCATGCCTTATAAAATGTTTAAACAGCTAGGTCTAGGGAAACCCAAACAAACTAGGATGAGCATTCAAGTAGCTAATAAAACTATTAGAATTCCTAGAGGTATAATCGAAGATGTACTAGTCAAGATTGACAAATTCATATTCCCATTAGACTTTGTCATTTTAGGCATGGATTAGGACAATAATTTTCCTTTAATTTTTGGTAGACCCTTTATAGCAACTGCTAGAACTAAAATTGATGTAGGTATAGGAGAACTTATACTTTGTGCAGGTGACTAAACGATCATTATTCAGGCTCTTGACACGGCTAGAACATCGAGCAATAAAGGTGAGAACGTAAATTCTATTAATGACCATTCGGTTCAACCTTCTTTTCAGGAAACATCATGAAACTACACAGCTGAGCTTTATCCTACACCTTGTGCCAACAAAGAAATAACTCATGAGGAACAAAGGCTTCAGATCAATGAAATAGACGAGTGGAAGCCATGTGTCAAGGAGAAACCAAGAACACACGAAGCAGAACCAAAGTAAAACCATGTCAAACTTAAGGATGGGACGACCCAATTTAAGATTGGAGATCAGATATTGTTGGATAAAACAGACCCTCGGATCGCCACTTCAGACCTTGATACAAACGAAGAAATCCCTTTTGAGGTACTGAATATCTTCCCATACGGAACAGTCGAGGTAACTAATCCCAAGTTCAGCACTTTTAAGGTAAACACCACTCGACTCGAACTATATACTGATAATAGAACTGATAGCATAAGAAAGGATTTTCAACTCCTCAAACCACCATGATTATGGGAATGAGAGGTAAGTCTAGCTTAAGACTTTAAACGAGCACTTCTCGGGAGGCAACCCGAGCACTAACCCCACTAATTAGTTTGTTTTCACGTTCATTCATGTTTTAAAATGCAGATTCCCATACCACATGGCCTTGCACACGGGCGTGGCCGTGGCCGTGGCCGTATGGACACCACGAATAGGTACATGGGCGTGGCAGAGATCGTGCAGAAACAGGACAAAATTTTTCCCTAAGACACGGGCTCCAACTAAATGCCATGGCCATGCGACGCGGCCATGGTCGAAACTGCCTAAAGAACACAGGATGAGATAAATCCACACGACCGTGCGAGGCGGCCGTAGTCGATATTATCAGCTTTTTCACATATCGCTACCACCACCACCTCGAGATCACTCCAACAATAAGGACCTTTGAGTCCTTTTATTTTCTTTATTTTTATTTTTTATTTTTATTTTAGTTTATTTTCCTTTATTATTAAACTCTTTAAATTTTTAAGTATAATTTGATTTCTTTTATCTCTGGCTATTTAACTCTGAGTAACTATAACAAACGTCCATTAAATAAGAACTCCCTAAAAACTTTACTGATGACTTCGCAGTTTAAAAAAGTTCAAGATGCCACTCAAGGAACGAACACACCACCGGAGTATTCCCCACCACCTTCACCTATGCCTAGTCATCATGTTCATCATTGATCATCGTCCAAGGATTTCATCCATAATTTAGGAAGTTTCACCTCTCTCCCTCTCTTATGACTTTCTTACTAATCATTATCTATCTTTGTACATTGAGGACAATGTATGTCTTATGTGTGGGGGGGTCAACTATAGTATTATTTGAAAATCCCTGAATTATGCCTCGTTCTTAAGTAATTTTATCATATCACTAATTAGATTGAAACTTCTATTGATTTATGATTTTTATTGATATGTTTTGGATCAAGACATAGGTAAATGATGATTTAAACTTTAAGATACTAGAGAATCAAGCATGATGAGTCTGTTTTCAGAATTAAAAATTTGTTAGGTTGTCTACCTAAATCTAACATTATGTTTGGTTCACTATAATGGAATAAGGCTGTAATTGAATAGAGCTGTAATGGAATAGAGTTGTAATCAGTAATTCAACTATTTGGTTGAATGGAATGGAATAGAATTGTAATAGTATTCTTGTGTTTGGTTGAATGGAATGATGTTGTAATAGTATAAGGAAAAAACTAAAATGACCAAAATACCCTTAGCAGAATTTTTTTTAGGTAGATGATTATTGTTATTGTTATCAAATTTTAATAAGATTATTTTTGAAAATAATTTAATAAAAATAATAAATAATTTAACCATATTTTAACATAATTATTATTAAATATAATTTAATGAAAAATATAAATTAATAAAATTTTTAAATAATTATTATTATATGAATTTAAAAGAATCAAAATATATAATACTATAAAAAAAAATACATAATCTCTTTATTATTTTTAAACTGCAATACATATTTAATGTACTAAAATATCATTAGTGAAACAAATAATTTAATTATTCTACAATAAAAACCAAAATATTAGAAGTAATAAATAACTTGAAAATTATATTTCACATCCAAGCATAATATTCATATATTAACAAAAAGTTACATGATTTCATTAGTCTATATATCATAATCCATATGTTTTAAAATTTTACAACATCAAAAAATTACATGAAAGCTTAAATTGGCAACATTCCCTTTGTGTAAATCCTAGGCAAAACCCTGATATAAGAACTGTTATGGTGGATCACAATTGTAGAAATTCTACTGATCCATACACACAACTAGCCACAAGCAATCAGCTTATGGTTTCTACACAAAGAACAGAAGGCTTCATTCCAATGTGTGCAAATGGGGTAAGCATAAGCAACTGGCTTGACTTGGCTTTCTGCGCATATTTTGCTGATTTTTACAAAATATTTGAAGATTTTCCTACCCTTTGTCCTCTGTTAGCCGTTCCAGCCTGTATCAACATCAGTTCAAGCTCCTTTAAGTGCATGGTAACAACTCCTTTAAGCATGAATCACCCAGTAGTTTCTGGAGGAGGTAGCCTAGGTGGCCCATGATACGAGCACACCCGGGGCACCAACGAATTTTAATTTGTGGAGCTCGTTATTGGCTCATCTCTTAGCTCATTTTAGTTAGTTAATTGTTGGAATAAAATTTAGTTAACTTAGCTTAAGTTAATTAAATGAAATTTAATTAATTTGGTTTAAGTTAATTAAGTAATTTAGTCAAAATTAATTTGTGCAAGCTTTAATTAATTTGTCTTCTTTCGTACATTAGTTTGTGTCAATAAATATGTGTCACTAATTAATTTAATTAGTGATCATTAATTTTTGATATCTAATTGCCATTGTAATGTGCTCAATTTATAAATTAATAAGTTGGCTTAATGTGTTGCAGGTAGCATGAATCAAGTATTGAGCTTAATCCTTCTTGGCCGAATATGGTGAACAAGTATTCATGGTTTCATGAATTTTAAAATTGCTAGAAGGATCCATGAGCAAGTGCATCTTTGGCGGCAAGAGAATGCAAATGGAAGGCTAAAATTCATGGAAGAAATATGGGCTTTAATTCTTGGAGCATAAACGCAAGGATCCATGTAATTGAGAAAGCATGGACATTTGTTTTGAATAAATAATAAATTACATGGAGACTTGGACGGCTTGGTGAAGGAATATTGTGGGATGTGGTGCATAGTGGAACAATTAGATAATGTGGACAGCAAGCTTGTTTTGGATTAAACAAAGTGAAGGCATTAGGAAGCATGGATGGCACATGAGGTTTGACAGCTTTGAATTAAATAACAAATTAAATAAGGCATAGTGGGTGCATAAAACAATAGCATAATGGAAAGCATGCATGGGAGCTTAGTAGTGGACGACAAGCACATTCTAAATTGGGCACATGGAGCATTAAAATAATCAAGTTGGATTGAGCATGTGGGAATTAAATTAGGCAAGACTTTGAATAAAATAATAGGAAACTAGTGGAGACTTGGACGGCATGGGTATGGATGGCATGATGGAGCATTACTTTAAAGATGATGGAGCATTATTTTAAAGAGATGAATTTCTTTATTGCTTCAAATGTTAGAGATGGACGGCAATTGGGGGCATTGGAGTTTAAAAGTGAATCATGATTATTTCTTTTTGGGATAATGGATATAAGTGGACGGCAAGGTCAAAGTAGGGATTGAAAGAATTAAATAACATATCCCATTTCTCTTACAGCATGGACGGAAATTGAAGACCAAAGCTCTTGCTATTTTTTTTTATTTGTAAGGCAGTAGAATAGCCTATAAATGCCGGCTATTTCATTTGTGAAGGGAGACAGAATTTTTATGAATGAAATTTTATGAACTGTTGTTCATTTGAGTGAGTTCATCTCCTCTTCATTTCGTACAAGTTTCGTTAGACTTATCAAGCTTGCTTGTGGCGTCTTCGACTTGTTTGAACTTATCACCAAATTCCCTTTTGGTGTGGCATTCATTAACCTATCTCCATCTATCCACCTTAACGATATAAGAAACGGGATGACACTGTTATATAGTGTTGAATCTTTCTTAAGTTAAGTTCGTATTTCCATTTCCATCACCGATTCCATTTATCCACCTTAAACATTATAGAACCCGGGTTGACATTCTTTAGTGTTGAATCGCTTCTCATTTAAGTTCTTTTATTCATTTCCATCAAATTACCTTTTCTCTATTTTTTGTTTATTTCTTTCCATCAAAACGAACCATCTTCTATTTTATTCACTTAAGCTTCCGCAAACTCATTTATATTTTCCGATTATTTTCCAAAGGCTTAATTTCTCCTCGTAGACGATTGGGCAACCCGCATATGTTTCGACTCACCCCGAGCCGGTTCGTATTAACTCGTCAAATCCCAGTAAGGATTCAGTTTTATTTTCAAGCTAAAGGCTGTACGTTTGATTTTTGATTTCCACATATGTTCTATTGGGGCGGTCTAGCTGCAGTGTCAAAGGATCTTGTCAATTCTGATATGTCAAAGCCAAGGGTTAGTGCAGTTTGTGATAGGGTGAGTGAATTAAGCTCTAAGTGCATTATTACACTTTATTCAGTTATAACCTACTTATGTTCAAACTTTTGTTCATGCTCACCAGATAATGCCACCAGGTATTAATTCCTCTCAGAATGGTTTGCAATTTAACATGACTGAAGAATTGCCGAGGACTGTTGCACGCACGTTGAACCAAGGATCACTTACCACAAGCATGGACTTCCATCATATTCAACAAACTCTCCTTCTAGGTTAGTTTTACTTTGAAGACCACTATTTTAGATAATTCTTTTGCTTGGTTAAACTCATTGTGATTAGTGTTTCCTTATATTATGTTATATCAGCTGGAACAAACATTTGGGAGATAAGTTTGTGGGAAGTTAGTTCTAGAGAGAAGTTAATTTCGAGAAACTTTTTGGTGTGGGATATAGGGGCAAGTTCTATGACATTTAAAAGAGTGGTTTAAACTAAGAAAAGAAAAAGAAACAGACCCTTGAAACTATGCTTACCCTTTTTTAAGCAAGTTGTAATTGTTGTTATCAAACTAAATCAGAAATGATAACAATCTAGATTTGATAACAGTCCAGATTTATGTAAAAACTCATAATGCAAATAGAAGCTTGTATAGATAGAAAATATAAACAATATACCTTGTGACATGCTTGAAGCTAGATCAGGAACATCATACAAAATATTTTCAACTAAAAGTTCAACAGTCACGCAGGAGGTAGAGACCTGAAAAATAAACATTAAAGAGCGAGCATTATCATGCACGAAGAATAACATCAAGAACAGGGTACTTGATATTGAATGTAAATCAAACATCAAGGCGTTTAGCATTCCATTATCTAACAGAAAAAAGACAATTTTTTTTTCAATATAACCATTATAATCAGAAGAAGGAACTTATTGGTTATCCCATTTTAATTCACAAAAGCATTTATAGCTGTCAAGCGTGAAAGTATGCTACCAGCTAATTCCAGATCCAATGTTAACATTCATGGATAGTTTGTATAGCATAATAAAGCCACAAGCAGACTGTAGACCAGAGTTTCAAGCAAGAGGAAGAATAATTTCCACAGCTTTGTCACATTACTGAAAGAAAGAAGACTCCAAGCATAGAATATAACTCTGATTGAAATGCAATTTCATTTACCCCCGTTAAAGTTGAAACATTAACAACAACAATAATTGACATGTAAAACAATAATTTTCCCTTTTGCAGCTTTTATCAAACATCTTTTGTGCTTTTATGTTCTTATTCTTTATACTAAGATAACAACAACTAAGAAACATAACCAAACTGATTATCAAAAATCCTAAAATTTATGTAGAAACAGATAAAAATAAACCCCAAAAACAGTAAAGATTCACACTTAAATTTTAAGCTAAGAAAAAAAACGAAGGGTACACTTACAGATAAATAAGCTTAGCTCCCTTCTTCTAAACTTGAACTGTCAGAATAAAACAACAAAATTATATGAAAATAAGAATAAGAATGAACCCAAAATTTAGACTAAACAAAAGAAGACTAAACAAAGACCTACCTTTGAGGAGATGAAGATGAAAGGCGATGCTTGATTTGGGGATAATGTTGGAAGAAATCTGGAGCAAAACCCAGAATTTAGACAACTAATTATCCTTGAACATCCAAGCAAAACCTACTGCATTATGAAGTTAAAGCTTTAACAACTAACATTCAAAGTTACAGAGAAATTACACATACTTCTTGGATATGGAGATCACGTTTCCCAGAATTAAGTTCTTCTGGAGTAAAGTCGGCCTAATATGGAGCAACAAAAACAACAGAAATGACATAAGAACCACAAACAAGTAAAAGAAGAAACCAAGCCGAATGTTGAAGGCGAACAGAAACAATAGCAGTAGATGGGGAGATAAGAAGGAAAAAAGGGAGACGCAGATATGGAAAGGAAAGGAGAAGATGAAGCTGAGGGAAAAAAATGAAAATGGAAAAAAATTTAATAGCGTGGAATGGAATGGCTATTCAGTTGTGAAGAAAGGGAATGCCTCTTCAACATTTTCCCATAATAGAGCCTGGAATGGATTCAGGCTGTAATGCCATTACAGCCAACCAAACTAACGTTTGGTGGTGGGCCCACCGAATTTGAGTGGAATGCATTCCTATTCGCCCCAACCAAACATGCTGTCAATATTACTTTGAAATTGAAATTTGCAAGACTGACATCAAAAACCATAATTTTTGGGAGATCTTAAGCCTTTTAGAGCATACATTCTTTTCCTACTCACTTTATTGATTATGAGTGTGTCAACATTAATTTGTTATTCTAGAACTTGCTCCGATTATACATGTCAAGACCACACTTTTGATTTGATATACTGAAATGATAAATGCACATAAGTTTTAACCCACTTACCCCCAAAAGGCCTACCTTCATAATTAAACCCTAGTGAACCCTTTTGATCCTAATTAACTGTTTCTTAATATACCCCTAATATTAACCAAAAACTCACTCTTTTTGATTCTTTAAAGAATTTCTCCTATTGTGTAAAACTCTTTTGTCGAGATTTGATTTGAGAAGTTGCCTAACTATGTTTTCTACTTCAGTTGTAAATTCTTTCCTATATTCGTATGATTTGTCCCTAAAAAAATTATTATCTGAAGCATGTTCAGTATTAGTTCTATGATTATTTGAGCTTATACGTTTAATTTCACATTTTGAGAAGAAACTCATGTTTTAGCAATTGATGTAATTATTCAGTATTAGTCTATTTTTCTAGTTAGGTAATTTTTCAATTCAATCTCGATTTTAACCCTCTAATTCAGCCTTTATCCACACCTTTAACCCAAGCCCCATGACAACCCTTTGAAGACCATTTGATCTGTGTATCACATCATTTTATAGTGGTGGAGATTTGATTTTCATGAAAGCATATGGAATTAACTTTTCATGTTTGACTCTTGAGTCCTTAATTTTGAACCTTAAACACATTGAGTGATTTGAGCGAATCTTTAGTAAGGATGTCAATTCTTGTCGATTTTGAATTAAAGGTGATTATTTAGGTAAGGGGAATTGCATATGTTTTCGTGCTATAAAAACTATGACTTTAATTGTTTGAATCTATAGGACTTTTCTAGTTAAATTATTAATGTATAAATTACCTATTAATTATGATGAAACATTATTGATGAATATTATGAGTTGAGGAAATTTGATTTTAATTGTGAGTTGAGGATTTTACTTGAGGACAAGCAAATGCTTAAGTGTGGGGGTATTTGATAAGCCGTAATATATACATATTTTAATCCCACATTTAGCATACTTTTGGATGATTTATCCCCTGAATTGTGGAATTTGATGTTCCTAATCCTTTAATTTCATATTTTATACTTAGGAGAGCATCGGAGGATGAAAAGAACGAGAAACGGGCCAAAAACAGAGAAAATGGGCCAAAGTAAGAAATCCACACAGCAAGGAGTTCACCACACGGCTGTGCCACTTTAGCAGACGCGAACACGACCCAGGGCTTGATTCACACGGGTGCGTCCCTACCATGACCCATTTTAGTTTTACTCGGATTAGGATACTTGTGGGCCAAGTAAGGCATCCCAAAAGCCTATATAAACACCCTAGAGGGCAACCTAACAGAAGGCCTCTGTCAGGGCTTTTGACAGGAGCAAAGCCAGAGAGGGCTGAATATAGGGAATTACTCGAAGAAAGCCAGTCGATCCATCTTAGAAGCCGAAATCATACTCAAGATAGAAGATCTTCCCTTCAATTTCCTTTAGGGGGTTTTAGGGTTTTTCTTATTTTTTGTTTTATACTTTCTTCTAAGATGTATTCTTATATAACCATGAACTAAACCCCTCAAATACCTGAGGGGGATGAAACCTAAGACGAATCTTGTTGTTATTTTCTGAACTATATGATAAATACTTGATTTGTTCTTAATTATGTGTTCTTAATTCTTACTTTGATATTTCAGGATATTGATTCAAGTATTGATGTGCTTAGGCAGTGGAGCAAAAGTCCCTGTTTAAGAGTAGATCTAGAAGAGCTAAGCGGAGTTGATCGCAGTCCTAGAGATGAGACGACGAAAATTTTTCAGATTAGGGTCAAACCTAATATGGGAGTCCATAGATCAAGTTAATGCAATTCTAGGGGTTCTAATTAGAAAGAGATTTCAATTAATCAACCTAGGGTTAGATGTTAGCAGCCTCGAAAGAGATATTAATATAAATTAAGGAATCCTACTTGGATCAAGTCAAGTGAATAAATAAATGCGTTTCGTGAGTTAGATAACAAGTGAAGTCTAGGTGGATTCTTCCTCAGGTATTGTCTTAATCAATTGGTTTTCCCAAAAGTATTTCTCCAATTCATTCTCTATGTCTTAGCATCTTTAGCTCAGTAATTAGTTAGTTTTAGATTAAACAACAATTCCCTTAATTCTTAGGCTAAATAATAGAAAGATAGTAATTACTAGTACTCTTGGTCCTTAAGGATACGATATTTCCGGTCTTGCCATAGCTATACTACCAAACGATAGGTGTGCTTGCCTTATTCATTGTCATAGTTAGTTTGGACACGATCAACAGACGAAGAAGAGTTTGCCAAAAAAGGCCCATATTGGCAGATAGAATAGGTGAACCAAGAATGTTCCATTTATACGACCCTCTGTAATAGGAACGATTAAGGAATCATAGGAAGGAATATTTGACTAAGTAGTAGTAGTCGCCTAAATGCATTTTTGGTGGATTGAATGGGCAAACTCTGATATGGAAATAAGTTGACAAGGATTCCTTGTCAAATTAGAATGATAAGTGAAATGAAAAGGATGGTTATGAAGTATGAGGCCATGCCAGAAGGCATAATACCTCTAGCTACCAATGAGGTCCCGTACTAATTGATTTGTAAGGCAAGCTGGTTGGGAACTAACCAAATGTGAACCAGAAGAGTCCAAGGCTAAAGGAGTATCAAGAAAGTTTCTTAGACATGGTAGATTTTGATAAGCAACTTTGTCTTAATGTAACGTTCACCAAGTTTCCTTGAAGACTTGGGTTAATTTAAAAGGACACTTAGGTTAAGTTAAGGAGGGTGCTCCCTTCTTAAGGATGGAAGGGCCTAAGTATATGAGGGATGCCTCCCAATAGATGAGTCTAAAACCCCAATTTCTGCTAGTGATTTTCCTACCATTATGGTACGTTCTAAGGTTCTGCTTGTTAAGGGAATACATATGTGTAAGTGTACTTGAAAAAATAAGGCTTAGTGTTACGTTTGGGATTTAAAGTGATGATAAAGGTTACCCGAATAAATTCTAACAATGTCTTTGTTTTCTGAGGCGAGGAAGCCGTAGCATCTAGCTGATTAAAGGATCTAAGCTCAAGTGGTTGATTTCAAGAAGAATGGGCTAGATTTGAATTTTAAGTTTCCTTTGAGGTTATAAGGTTAGTCTCTAAGACTGACTTTTACATGTGTTTTTTGTAGTTTAGATATTTCTATGCTAAGTAATAAAACATGAAATTTAAACTAGGAAAGCATGACTCTATGATTTTGAAGAAGGAAAGGAACGATATACATGCATATATGTCTGAAAGAATGAACATGCTTGTCATAAGTTAGTCATGATTTGAATGAGTCTGATGTGAAGTGCATTTCATCTGTAATCATGAATGCATCAATCATGAAGAAGTCTGAAAGGAATAAGTCTGTCATGTATGAGTTTGCATGATGAGAATGTGTCTGTCTCCGGAGTTATCTAAAGGGGTCTGTCGGGACTAAAAACACAAAACTTAGGCTAAAAGAGTCCGTTGGGACTAAAAACATGAATCTCTGACAAGGACAAGTCCATGGCTATGGCACTTTGAATACCATATAGTGTAAGACCATGGTTGGGCCATGACATCATATGGAATATGTAAAGGACTGTTGGGTGAGTACCAGATGGTGAGGGGCAAACATCACAGTGGTGAGTTTAGGTGAATCCCTATCATCAAAAACACCATTTTCTATAGAAGTGAGTTTTTATGGCTATTTTGTTAAAAGAATGCCTTTGTCATAAATCTCTGATAAGGAATACATTTGTGGTAATCTGTAAAGAGACGCCTTTGTGGCATAATCTAAGGAAGCCTTTTTGGCTATCTCTGTTAATGGAAGCCTTTGTGGCGATCTCTATTAAAAGGAAGCCTTTGTGGCTATCTCTGTTAATGGAAGCCTTTGTGGTGATCTTTGTTAAAGGAAGCCTTTGTGGCAATCTCTGTTAAAGGAAGCTTTTTCAATATTCTAAAGGGAAAGCCTTTATGGCAAGTACTGAATGTTAAAGGAATGTTTTTGTGACAATACTCTGAAGGCAAAGTCTATATGGCGAGTATAAATGTTAAAGGAATGCCTTTGTGGCAATACTTTGAAGGGAAAGTGTTTATGACGAGTTCTGAATGTTAAAGGAATATCTTTGTGGGAATACTCTGAAGTTAAGGTAAGTATATGAGATGATGAATGGACATGTAGAAAGAACTAAGTATCTAAGGAACGTTAAAAGAAAGTCTTTGTATGTAAGTGAATGGCGAACTCTGTATAGTCATAAGGACTGAAAAGTAAGGCTAGTGTGCGCCAAAGTATGTGCCGATGCAAAGACATGTATTAAAGAGAAGTTTAGAAGATACTCTAAAAGTAAGGAAGAATTGAGCGAACTCCGAGTTAAGTAATAGGCGTGGTCTACTGCGCCGAAGGTAATCATAGTATCAGTGAGTAGTAGATAAGATTTGTAAGTTAATAAGGCGAACAAAGTGACTAAGGCTTAGCTAATAAGGAAAGTAAATAAGTTATGGGAAACATGGAAAGAAAGGCTTAGGCCATAGGTAAGAAGGAGTAACTACAATCTGTTCAAGGAAAGGTGGTAGTGTAGTACCTATCATAAGGAATAGAGAATTGTCAAGGACACATGGTGAACGTGTGAAACATTCTACTATGCTTTGATGTGATGAATCAGGTACTTAAGGTTTATGCTCACTAAGTTCTCATGAACTTACAAAATTCCTTTTCTATTTCAGGATATAAAGAACTTCATGATTAGGGAAGATGTCAGGGCTATGCCAAGGGAGCGGTGCGTTGCGTAGTTATGCATACAGAGGAAGATAAATGGCGAGCTAAATTCTACGCACAAGTCAATAAGTAGCAAACCAATATGTACACAGTAGTTTAAGAGATAGAATAAAGAATTCCCCAATTTTATTATTCTGAAATGTATATATAACTTTACAATGTACGTCCATAAGATAGACTTTTACTTAGATGAATAAAAGAAAGAAAGACAATTTTAAGTTACCTATGAAAGAAAGATGTAATACTCGAGATATGGATACAGTAGAATGTGTCGGGTTAAGGGTGTTACATGGATAACATGAAGTCCTGTGGTCAAAGCATGAAACACGAATATTTTAAGTTTAAGTGTGCTTGTGTTTGAATAATGGGAATGCGTTAATGTGTTTAAAAGGTCTTGATGTGTTTGTTATGAGTGAGTCAAGATATGATTTGTTCATGAAAGATGGGTCTAAGTATGAAAAGTCTATGTCTATCTCTTGAGTCGTCAAAGGGGTCTACTGGGACTAAAAAACACAAATATCTAAAAGGACAAGTTCATGGCCATGGCACTTAAGGACCATATCGCCTAAGAACATAACTGATAGGTTATGGCATCATATGGAAAAAAAACCATATCATGTAAGACCGTAACTGGTTGGTTATAGCATAAAATAGAAAGAAAACCATATCATGTAATGCCGTAACTGATGGGTTTTGGCATTATATTAAAAGAAGACCATATTGTGTAAGACCATAACTAGTGGGTTATGACATCATATGGAAAGAACACTATATCATGTAAGACTGTAATTGGTGGGTTATGATTGTAACACCCCAAACCCGGTCAAAACGCTATGACCGAATCTGGCATGTTACAGGGAAGAAAATTCAAAGTCGAAACCATAAGTTGAGAAATATTTTGCATATTAATTCGCCATTGGTGAAGATTTAAAAACAACTGCTTAACTTAAGTCGTAATACCGATCAGGAATTATAATCCAAAGTCCAATTTTGAGAAAAATTCTGTTGAGCGGTCAATTGAAAACAATATTGTGTCTTAGTTTGAAAATTTGAGTTAATTTGTTACTAAATCCTGATCTTAGTTAACCAATTATAAAATCTTAAATTCTAAGTTTTTAACTTTAGAAAACACCCACTTAGATAATTTATTAGGCGTGCCATGATAGTTAAAAGGATATCTCTGTGATCCATACCATCACTTCGGCTTTTGGCCAACAGAGTTAATAGCATAATTAAAATACGAAGTGTGTGAGAGTTGTATACCTGATAATACGTAACACAATGCTCTCTAAGTCAACACTATCGCTAACAGGCACTACTGCTATCTCTACTATTCTGCTCAGAAGCTGGCCCACAACCTAGTGACCAATCCCGAACAGCAAACACCGCGCGCTTCTTGTACTTTGGGGCTGGGGCTATGGGTTTGAAACACCCCACACCCGGCCCATGAGCCTGGACCGGATCTGGTATGTTCCTCGAAGTAAACCGGTTAAAAATTCTTTTATTACTTTGGAAAACTGGGTGTTTTGAAGAAAGTTTGTTTGTGGGTTGGGCTCGAGTTGAAAACAAATTTATTTCATTATTAAAATCCTTTACTTAAGGTGACAAAACATTTAGGCTTCGTTTAAAATAAATCTACATCAACTTCACTTGATAAAAATTCGTACATAGTAATTAAAAGAAAAATTAAAGTAATTCAACTATGGCCTTATTACATCAAATAAAAACCCAAAATGAAATTTAAAGTACTTAAAAAAAATAAAGAGTCCACATAATAATTTCCTTCTTTGGGCATGGCCACCACTAAGCTCCTGCACCAGGTCCATTACTCGATCATCACCGAAAAATGTTCCCACAGCGGGGTGAGTCAATGACACTCAATGTGTAACACAACACTAAGTCTTAACAAATTTAGGAATTTCATAGCATACAAATTCATATATCATTAAATTAAAATGATGCAACCCGAACCCAAACCTAGATGCCATCCGCTACACATCACCCGCAACAACCTGCACACCGTGGGGACTACTAAGTCAACCCTCCATCCGCTATACACCATCGAAGGTAGTCGCTGCAGTCGACATGCTCATCGCCCTTATAGTTTTGTGGTCTTAGGTCACCACATACCGATATCGTGGTCTTAGGTCACGACATTCAGATATCGCGGTCTTACGTCACCGCATTTAGATATCGCGGTCTTAGGTCACCGCATTCAGATTTCGTGGTCTTAGGTCACCACATTCACTTCCCCTTTTCAATAACCCATATGCCCCATATCATATTATGCATTAACATGCCAAAGTTCACATTCTTATCATTATTCTCATGTTAAATATAACATATTTCATAATCCTAGTAGGAGTAGGAAACGTACCTGAGTACTTTGTACCATAACATGGTACCTTAGCCACATTCTTACACTTTCGTATTCTTAATATCACATACATATATTTATTAAACATGCCATAAAACTTATTGGGAAATAGTGTGGGGTACACACCTGATTAACTTAGCAACTTCACTTTAAATCCCGAAACTCACCGAATAACTAGGGAACACGCGGCCTATGGTGTACCTTCAGGAAAAGAACTTCTCCTTCCTTGTAGTCGACACTTAGTAAATCCCGAAAGAATCACTAACTTAGGGAGTTTTCGAAATATCTATAGGCTCATATTAGATCCAATTTCAACTTTAAACATAATGAATGGCCTTTGGCCGAATATACACATGTCTTACCTTGAATCTTTAAATCCCGAAAAGTCCCGAAAGATCCTTCCTTGAAGTCGATAGCTCCTAAATCTTGAAAGATCTCTTCAAAGTTTCGGCAACAAGATATTAATGGGGTTAGTCCTAGATTTCGGCAAATTTTAAAAGAAAAAGGATGAAACCAAATGAGATCTTACCCTTACTTTAGGAATCGGCAATCCTTGCTTGAACCTTTAACAATATTCGGCTATGTAGGCTAGAAGGATCTTGATTTCGGCTTTTTGATTGGTAGAAAGAAAAGAGAAAGAAGAATAAAGATGGAGGATTTGGCTACAGCACAAGGTATTTCGGCTTGGCAAAAATAAGAGAGAAGAGAGGAGTTATTTGCTAGAGAGAATTCGGCAGAGAGAGTTGAAAGAAAGAATGAATGGCCCTCTTTTCCTTTTGTAGCCGAAATTACTAACTTAGAATCCTTTACTTGGCCATCACTCTTCTATTTTGATAGCTTTATCTCTTTAATTATCAATAAATTCAAATTAAAAGAATTTATTCCATCAATTATCTCTTATCTCTTAATAAAAATAATACTAATAATAACCCATCATTATCTATCTATTTGCCGAATTTTAAAGAGAATAAAACTCCTCTTTTAAGAGCCTTAATGTCGTCCACCTCTCTGCTCCTTGTAGCAAAAATAAAATTCTTTATTTGCTTCCTATGGGACTCGATCCTTGGCCCATTTGCCTATGTATGTGGCGTCACTTGTTAGGCCCTTAAGTGGCGCCTTGTAGCCATTTTACCAAGGCTATTTGTATGTCATATTTCACATACATTTTCTCTTAAGACCACCTTGCTTCATGTCCCTCTTTTAAACTTTAAACTTGACATTTCTAAAGCATTTCCTTATATTTCTAAGACATTTCCTTACATTTCCAAGACATTTCCTTACATTTCCAAGTCATTTCCTTACATTTCCAAGTCATTTCCTTACATTTCCAAGACAAGACATTTCCTTCCATTTCCAAGCCATTTCCTTAAATTTCCAAGACAAGACATTTCCTTCCATTTCCAAGTCATTTCCTTAGATTTCCAAGACAAGACATTTCCTTACATTTCCAAGTCATTTCCTTACATTTCCAAGTTTCCAAAAATGTTCACCATACGTTCATAACACATAAGACATGCCATTTCGTATAATTAAATCAAAAATGCATAGGCCCATTTCCAGGATGTTACGCTTCTATCTCTTAAAAATAATTTCGTCCTCTAAATTACTTACTAACGAATAATCGTATATCTTAACTCACCGCATACGCTTATGCTGCGCACTCTGATCTTAATAGAACCATCATACTTCCTAGGCACAATCTCTAAGTTCACGTCCCCTAGAACTCATTTCTAACGCCGCGATTTAATCTAATTAAAAAGTTTTATGCATCAGAATTTTGTTCCACTTATTAACCGCAAACAATTTTATGAAATAAAGATATTTAGAAGTAGTTCTTTCGATCACACAAAGTTTCAGTTCAAGTTCACTACTCTAATTCAGAGAATTACATTCACATTCATCAACAGAGAGACCTTCATTCCTCAATAGAGGCACATTCATTCATCAACATAGACATATTTATTCAGTGGTATCTACCACCCACATTCACTATTCGAACACTCTTTGCCTTATTTTGTCAGTAAGGGTATTTTGGTAATTTTGTGTTCCAGGGGTATTTTTGGAAATTCTGAAACCCGAGGGCATTTCGGTAATTTTAAAACTCAGGGGTATTTTGGTAATAAACCAGGGTAAATTTGTAAAGCTTAATAAATCAGGGGTATTGCAGATTTTACAAAACTTTAGGGTTACTTTTGAGAATTTGTTTTCCAAAATAGTGATGTTGCAAAAATTTTAGAAATTAGGGTCATTTTGGTAATTTGCAAGTTAGAGGCAATTTCGTATTTTTCCAAAATCAAGGTATTTTGATATTTTGCAAATTAGGGTTTTTGAACATTTATAAAGTAAGGAAATTTTGATTAAACTATGGGTAGTTTGGACATTTTATAAACCAAGGGCATTTTTTGTAATTTCACAATTAGGGGTATTTAGGTAATTTTTATAAATCAGAAATTTTTCGGAAAATTTTGTAAAAAATAGTTCTCACAAATTAAAAAGGTAATTTTAAGAGTTTTAAAACTAGGGTTTTTATAAAAACACGGTTAGTTCCCTTTCGGGTTTTAGTTATTGTGTTTAGCCTATGACCGAGTCCTCTTGGTTAGAGTGAACCGAAGCTACGCACCAGGTAGGATTCCAGTGAAGAGGAGGTGAGTCACTCGGACTGCTTAAGTACCAGGCTCTTCTGGATCCAATCCTAGACATGCGCACAGGGGTTACCACACCCTAACTCGGCGACTTAGCCATAGGGTTGTTTAGTTAGGCACTTAAGTCTTATGTAAGTGTTAGGGAAAACTAATCCTAGGGTTCAAGCACTTATCATGCTAATCTACGTTCCATTCCATTTCTACCCTTCTACAGATCATACAATAAATCACACAATGGATAGGGGTACTTACCTGGTGGACTGCGGGTCGGAGACTTGGGTGCCATGCCAAAAACCTGCTTATTTCAAAAATGTTTTCATAAAAATTATTTGGGCTCGCTTTGAAAATGTTTTGGGCCTTAAACCTCAGGCCGAGAGTTTGAAACGGGCTCTGATACCAAACTGAAACACCCTTCACCCAGCCCACAAGCCTGGACCGGATCTGGTATGTTCCTCGAAGTAAACCGGTTAAAAATTCTTTTATTACTTTGGAAAACTGGGTGTTTTGAAAAACGTTTGCTTGTGGGTTGGGCTCGAGTTGAAAACAAATTTATTTCATTATTAAAATCCTTTACTTTAGGTGACAAAACGTTTAGGCTTTGTTTTAAAATAAATCTACTTCAATTTCACTTGATAAAAATTCGTACATAGTAATTAAAAGAAAAATTAAAGTAATTCAACTATGGCCTTATTAAATCAAATAAAAACCCAAAATGAAATTTAAAGTACTTAAAAAAAATAAAGAGTCCACATAATAATTTCCTTGCTGGGCATGGCCACCACTAAGCTCCTCCCGCCAGATCTGGCCTATTACCGATCATCACTGAAAAATGTTCCCACAGCTGGGTGAGTCAACAGACTCAATGTGTAACACAACACTAAGTCTTAACAAATTTAGGCATTTCATAGCATACAAATTCATATATCATTAAATTAAAATGATGCAACCCGAACCCAAACCCAAACATAGATGCCATCCGCTACACATCACCCGTACCAACCTGTACACCGTGGGGACTACTAAGTCAACCCTCCATCCGGTATACACCATCGAAGGTAGTCGCTGCAGTCGACATGCTCATCGCCCTTATAGTTTTGTGGTCTTAGGTCACCACATTCCGATATCGTGGTCATAGGTCACCACATTCAGATATGACGGTCTTAGGTCACCGCATTCAGATATCGCGGTCTTAGGTCACCGCATTCAGATATCGAAGTCTTAGGTCACCGCATTCATATTTTGTGGTCTTAGGTCACCACATTCACTTCCCCTTTTCAATAACCCATATGCCCCATATCATATTATGCATTAACATGCCAAAGTTCACATTCTTATCATTATTCTCATGTTAAATATAACATATTTCATAATCCTAGTAGGAGTAGGAAACGTACCTGAGTACTTTGTACAATAACATGGTACCTTAGCCACATTCTTACACTTTCGTATTCTTAATATCACATACATATATTTATTAAACATGCCATAAAACTTATTGAGAAATAGTGTGGGGTACACACCTGATTAACTTAGCAACTTCACTTTAAATCCCGAAACTCACCGAATAACTAGGGAACACGCGGCCTATGGTGTACCTTCAGGAAAAGAACTTCTCCTTCCTTGTAGTCGACACTTAGTAAATCCCGAAAGAATCACTTACTTAGGGAGTTGTCGAAATACCTATAGGCTCATATTAGATCCAATTTCAACTTTAAACATAATGAATGGCCTTTGGCCGAATATACACATGTCTTACCTTGAATCTTTAAATCCTGAAAAGTCCCGAAAGATCCTTCCTTGAAGTCAACAGCTCCTAAATCCTGAAAGATCTCTTCAAAGTTTCGGCAACAAGATATTAATGGGGTTAGTCCTAGAGTTCGGCAAATCTTAAAAGAAAAAGGATGAAACCGAATGAAATCTTACCCTTACTTTCGGAATCGGCAATCCTTGCTTGAACCTTTAACAATATTTGGCTATGTAGGCTAGAAGGATCTTGATTTCGGCTTTTTGATTGGTAGAAAGAAAAGAGAAAGAAGAATAAAGATGGAGGATTAATTTAGAGCACAAGGTATTTCGGCTTGGCAAAAATAAGAGAGAAGAGAGGAGTTATTTGCTAGAGAGAATTCGGCAGAGCGAGAGTTGAAAGAAAGAATGAATGGCCCTCTTTTCCTTTAGTAGCCGAAATTACTAACTTAGAATCCCTTACTTGGCCATCACTCTTCTATTTTGATAGCTTTATCTCTTTAATTATCAATATATTCAAATTAAAAGAATTTAATCCATCAATTATCTCTTATCTCTTAATAAAAATAATACTAATAATAACCCATCATTATCTATCTATTTATTTGAATTTTAAAGAGAATAAAACTCCTCTTTTAAGAGCCTTGATGCCGTCCACCTCTCTCTGCTCCTTGTAGCAAAAATAAAATTCTTTATTTGCTTCCCATGGGACTCGATCCTTGGCCCATTTGCCTATGTATGTGGCGTCACTTGCTAGGGCTTAAGTGGCGCATATTGTAGCCATTTTACCAAGGCTATTTGTATGTCATATTTCACATACATTTTCTCTTAAGACCACCTTGCTTCATGTCCCTCTTTTAAACTTTAAACTTGACATTTCTGAAGCATATCCTTACATTTCTAAGACATTTCCTTACATTTCCAAGACATTTCCTTACATTTCCAAGACAAGACATTTCCAAGTCATTTCCTTACATTTCCAAGACAAGACATTTCCTTCCATTTCCAAGTCATTTCTTACATTTCAAGACAAGACATTTCCTTACATTTCCAAGTCATTTCCTTACATTTCAAGACAAGACATTTCCTTACATTTCCAAGTCATTTCCTTATATTTCCAAGTTTCCAAAAATGTTCACCATACATTCATAACACATAAGACATGCCATTTCGTATAATTAAATCAAAAATGCATAGGCCCATTTCCAGGATGTTACAGGGTTTAACCCCTTCCTTCGCTTGGCTAACGTTTAGGTCCATGAAAAGATCTTGGTCAATAGACCGGATTAAAGCATTGAATAGGAAACAAATAGGAATATGTAGAGAATGCAAAGATCCCTTACCTAGATTGACAAATCCCAGAGATTAATAGACTTGGATTCAGGCACTAACACCCTTCAATCGCAGATCAGATGCCGAAAGAACGCAAAGACAAAGCCCCCTTTTAATCGGCCATAAACAAAGAACTCGATTACTGCCTACGGCATCAATAAAGAAAAGAGAATCGAAAGGGAAGGAGAACACTTACCATGATCTAATAGGATCCGCCTGGAAGGACTAAGAAGCGCAATAACAGTAATCCACTGCCCCAAGAACGAAAGAAAAAGAAGAACACCCAAGGGAGGTTCGGCAAAAATGAAATATTGAAAGAATAAGAATCAATGGAGGCTTCAATTTGAAGAAGGCGAATGGTGATGGAAAGGTGAGGGATAAGTTTCGGCAATTGAAGAATCAAGAAGAGGAATTAAAGAAATTTGGATAAGCAAAGAAAAATGGGGAAGAGGTTGAAAGTACTTTAGGGTTTCGGCTAAAGAGAGATTGAAACAAGAAGTGTACGAATGGTCTTTATCAGATTCGGCCAATGATTCAGAGAAGAAAAGAAGAGAAATTTCTAGCACTTTCAGCACCTATATCCCCCAAAATCGAAAATGCACAAAATAAAAAGAACTAAAGGTCCTATGGCCTAAGTGAGCTTCGGCACCCTCCCCCAAACACAAGCCAAAACCGGTTCCCCCCTAAACCAAGTGTTTGAAATTCAGCTAATACCTTGATCACATGCCCATCCCTTTCTTTTCTCCTTAATCCACTCCTGAACACTCATTTAAATTAATTTGAATGGTTCAAACTCCTTTATTTTCTCTCAGCCACATATTCAAATATTTTGACTCAATCTACTCCATCCTGAAGTGTCCTAGCCGAACTTCACCACTGCCCCCTTTAACGCCAAAAAGAAAGTTAAATTGAGTTCCACGCGACTAAAACCTGCTCCCTCCAACTTCCTTGTGGCGTCACCTACCTCAACCCTTAAGTGGCGCCTCCTTGCCACTTTACTAAGGCACTTCTTTGTGTCATCCAACACAAACAATATCTCTTAAAGCCCAACTCAGCTTGCTCTCCCTAAAAGTGCCAAAAATAGAAACTTTTAACAAGGCTCAGGCTTAACCCCAAGCCTTCCCGGAACCCCCAAACACACCAACACAACAGACATCACATAACATACACACAGAAACACATCAAATGCACAGCCCCCAATTCAGGATGTTACAATGATGTCATATGACGTCATATGAAAACTAAGTGTGAGTCTAGGCAAATCCTTATTGCCTAATCACCAGGAAAGGAAAAGCCTTTGTGGTGATCTCTATCAAAGGAATGCCTTTGTGGCATAACACTAGACATGAAAGCCTTTGTGGTGAGTACTGGATGTAAATAATGCCATTTCGATAAAATCCTGGAAAGGTAAGCCTTTGTGGCGAACCCGTTAAAGGATGACCTTTGTGGAAAAACTCTAGAAAGGTAAGCCTTTGTGGTAAACCTCTTGAAAGACACCTTTGTGGAGAGGCTTTGGGAGGAAAGCCTTTGTGGTGAATACTTAATAAAAAGAATGTCTGTGTTGCAATTTTTGCTTAAGGAAGCCGTTGAGGCTATCTCTGAAAAAGAACTCCTTTGTTGCAGACTCTGAAAGAAAAGAAGGGAACCTATGGAAAACTCTGAAAGAAAAGACACCGTATGTAAATGAAATGGTGAACCCCGCATAATAACAAGAAAAGAATAGTAAAGCCAGAGCACACCAAAGTAGGTGGCGAATCCAGGATATGTGTTATTATAGATGGCATCTCGAAGCAAAAAAGATCTGGGCAAACTCTGTGTTTAGTAGTGGGCATAGTGGATCTCGCCTGAAGTTATTGGAAAATTCAGTAAGTATGAAATAATAATTTAAGTCTGTAAATGAGGTAAATGAAATGATTAAGGACTATGCAAATATAAAATTTAAAAAGAGATTCAGAAATTAAAGAGATTCACAGTATAGTATGCTCAAAGGAAAGAAACAGTAATTCAAGTTTGGACCTTAAATTTGGAGCCTAATAGAGTGAAGGCTTTATCAGTATGAAAGGAAAAGTTTGTTAAAAGGGAAATCTTAGTGAAGTGTCTGCTAGATGGAATAAGAAAAGTCAAAGGACACCTGAAAGACATGTGAAACATCTATCACACCAAATATAATGAAACAAGTTTTTATGGATTATCTCACTAAGTTCTTATGAACTTACTAAAGTATTTCCTCTTTCATGTTATAAAGAAGTATGCACCGAGGGACGATTCCACGGCTACGCCAAAAAGGAAGTGGCATGATGGGCTATTATGCATACAAAGTAAGTTAAGTGGTGTGCTTAAGTCTAAGCATAATTTTATTAAGTAGCTTTCTTATTTGTTCACAGTAATATGAGAGATAAAATAGAGAATCCAAAAATTTTATTTTGAATTGTATATGTAACCTATACAATGTACGTCCACGATAGGTTTAATCGTATTCATAAATAGAACTCATACATGAATTAAAATTTTAAGATACATCTGTAATAAGGTGTAACACCCAATACTCAGATCTGGTTCATTGGGTCAGGTGGAGGGCGTTACATATATGACTTCCTAAGGTCGTTAAGCCTAGGGTTTTAAATTTTTCCTATCCCCTATTAATTTTTTTAGAGGGTTCATCCATCTTTCCATTGGTTCCATGAGGACTCCTACTTACTTACATAACACTGTTATTAAATTTCGGAAGAATGCTCCCTTCGTTTGATCCCGTACACATTCAAATATACAATGTTATATCTGTAACACCCTCTCCCCGACTCAGAACACCAGATCTGGATATCGAATATTACAACACATAAATACTTAACAAAAACTTTACAACCAGCGTATAGACATTTTACAAAATACTTCTTATTATTTCATTAACTGTCTTCAGAACAAAAGATTAAATAAAGAAAATATTTAAGAATACATCATAATTTCAAAAGCAGCATAAGACGTTACAACTTAAAGCTTTGCTAAAGACAGAATTTTCATAGCATAGTGTACTAAGCTCCATTCTCCTACGATACCCTCTGTATGCGTAATGACACAAATCAAATTACTACCTTGGCACAATCCTGACTTGGTCCCTCCAGGCGTACCCACTCTTAAAGCGGAACCTGAAACATAAATAAACACTAATAAGATCAAACGAACATAGTTAGTTTTAACCCAGATTATCTTGAAGCATTTGTTATTTAATTCTTCATCTTGAAGATTTTGGACTTCCTTCCTGTCTTTGGAAAATACTTTCTTAATATTGAACGTACATATGCCAGATTCCATACTTAACCATCCTACATAGAGTTCACTCATTGCAGATTCTAGAATTTAACACTTAATACAAATCTCATTCATTTTCGAAAAACAAATATACTTCTCAGAAGAATATCCATACAGAACCTACGTTGAATGAATTTTCACTCAGTTGGATGTTGAATACCTCCCATAGGAAAGGGTACTCAGAAATACTATTTTTGGCTAATATTTATACTAACTAATCTTTTAAGATCAACATCATACATATCTTACATTTGGATGATTCTCAGACTTAATTGAAAACTATCAAATTACCAATCATATCATGTCATAAATCAACCAGCATCACAACATATTCTGATGGATGAAATCTTCTAAGTCATCCATGGAATCCCAGACAACCATGATACATATTATGAGAATGCTCTGATTTGATGGACAACTTATACTTTAGATAAACTTTTTATATACAACATGAAACACTCATATTTGGCGGATACCAGATAATTTAGACTACTTCTTTACATAGTGTAAATAAATTCAGATCTGACAAACTCTTAGACAACTCATAATTACGGATACACCAAATTACTTGTATTGACAGACAACTATGGCAGATTCACCCTTCAGAAACACTGTTGAGAACTCTTCTAGGAAATTCCTTTAAGTCAAATTTTATTTCATCACAAAGCTATCCAAACATAAATTTTTTCAAACTTATCCAGATCTCTACCACAAAGTTATCTAGTGAAGAGTCTCTAAACTTACCCTGATTTCACCTTAAAAGTGGTTATCCAGATATTGCCTCAATGGCGTTATAGAATACTCCACAAAGACATCACAAAATACACCACAAAGGCTTTACAGTACACACCACAAAGGCTTTACAGAATATGCCACACAGGCTATGCCGAATATGCCACAAAGGCTTTATAGAACATTACGTGTTTCCTATCCCGATGGACTATCTCATAGGGTGCCATGGGTTTTTCCTACATGGTCTTGTACATATTTCATGTCCTGATCTACTATTTTGATTAACATATTATCAGATGAAGTACCATGAATATTTTCATTTTTATATGATGTTATGGGTCTCTATCACATGGTCTTACACATATATGCATGTCGTGATCTGTCAGTCCTGCTAGCAATGTACCTACCCTACTGGAGGCATCACAAATGATTATGTTACTCACATAACAAATATTGCACTTACCAAGATTCATTCACACTTTTGACGAACTTATATTGTCATATACCTAATTTCACAAGCATACATACCACACATCATCTTAGTCAAGCAACAACTCATATCTCATTTGTAATTATGTAGAACCTTTACGATAATTCACACACACATACACTCATTTACTATCTGAGAAGAAATCAATAGTTGATCTACCATTATAAACTAACATGCATGAGTCAAGAAAAAGACTCACCAAGAACTCACATTAACTATAGCTCGAGTTCCAAACCCGATCATTTTTTCCAAATCAACAGCAACAACTATTTAAAAGAACAAGGGATTAGAATTAAAACCCCATTTAGAAACAATTTACCACTATATGAATTACATAGAACCCCATGTAGGGCCTCTTATTCACTCTTTACAGTATTTATAACTAATAATATCCTTACTATTTCGAAAACATAACCCAAATTACATTAAATCATTATTTGTTTAACTCCTCATCTTGAATATTCTGGATTTCCTTTCTATCTTTGGCAGATGCTTTCTTAATATCGGGCATATACATATACGCCACATTCCATACTTAACCATTCTCACACAATTAACTATTTGGTTAGGTTCCAGAATTTAACACTCAATACAAATCCCATTCCTTTTTAGAAAAAGAATACACTTCTTAGAAGGATATCCATATAGAACCTACCTTTAACAAATTCTCACTTAGTTGGATGTTGAATACCTCCCGCAGGATAGGGTACTCACAAATACTATTCTTCACTGATACTTATACTAACTGATTTTTTAAGATGAACTTCATACAGGTCCTACATTTGGCGAATTTCATACTGAATTGAAAACTATCAAATTACCAATCCGATCATGCCTTAAATCAACCCATATCACAACTAATTCTGATGGATGAAATCTTCTAAGTCATCCTGTGGAATCCCAGACAACTATGTTACATATCATGAGAACGCTTTGATTTGATGGACAATTTATACTTCATATAACCTTTTTATATACAACATGAAACACTTAGATTTGTCGGATACTAGAAAATTCAGACAACTTCCTTACATAGCGTAAACAAATTCAGATCTAAGAAACCTTAGTCTACTCATAAATACGAATATGCCAAATTACCTGTACTGACAGACAACTATGGCGGATTCACCTTTCAAAAACACTGTTGAGAACTCTTTCAGGAAATGCCTTTAAGTCATATTCAATTTCATCACAAGGCTATCCAAACATAAAATTTTCAAACTTATCCGGATCTCTACCACAGAGTTATCTAGTGAAGAGTCTCTAAACTTACCCTGATTTTACCATAAAGGCGGTTATCCAGATATCGCCTTAAGGGCTATAAAGAATACTCTGCACAGACATCACAGAGTACGTCACAAAGGATTTACAGAACACGCCACAAAGACTTTACAGGATATGCAACACATGCTTCACCAAACATACCACAAAGGCTTTAGAGAACATTATATATTTACTGTCCCGATGGACTATCTCATAGGGTTCCATGGGTTTCTTCTACATGGTCCTATACACGTTTTTATGTCATAATCTGCTAGTCTGATTTACATCTTACTGGAGGCAACACCATGAATATTTTCATTGTCATATGATGACATGGGTCTTTACCACATGGTCTTATACATACCTGCAAGTCGTGATTTGCCAGTTCGGTTAGCAGTGTACCTACCCTACTGGCAGCATCACAAATGATTATGTTACTCACTTAACAAATAATGCACTTACCTAGATGCGTTCACACTCTGAACGAATTTATATTCTCACATACCTGATTTCACTAGCATACATACCATACATCATCTTATTCATGCTGCAACTCATATCTTATTTGCAATTATGCAGAACCTTTACAACAATTCACACACACGTACACTCACCTGCCATCTGAGAAGACATCAACATTTGATCTACCATTATAAACTAACATGCATGAGTCAGGAAAAAGACTCACCAAGAACTCACATTTACTGTAGTTTGAGGTTCCAAATCTGACCATCTTTCCCAAATCAACATAAATAACTACTTAAAAGAATATGGGATTACCATTAAAACCCCATTTACAAATAATTTACCACTATATGAATTACATAGAACCCCCATGCAGGGCCTCTTATTAACTCTCTACTGTATTTATGACTAGTAACATCCTTACTCTTTCTAAATCATAACCCAAATTACCTTGAATCATTAGCTGTTTAATTTCTTATCTTGAAGATTTTTTATTTCCTTTCTATCTTTGGCAGATACTTTCTTAACATTGGGCGTATACATATATGCCAATTTCTGTACTTAACAATTCTTAGACAGTTCACTCATTGAGTAGATTCTAGAATTTAACCCTCAATACAAATCTCATTCCTTTTTAAAAACAAATACACTTCTCAGAAGGATATCTATACAAAACCTACCTTTGATAGATTCTCACTCAGTCAGATGTTGAATACCTCCCGTAGGATGGGGTACTCACATATATTATTCTTCACTAATAGTTATACTCACTGATTTTTTAAAATGAACTTCATACATATCCTACATTTGGAAAATTTTATATTGAATTGAAAACTATCAAATTACCAATCAGATCATGTCTTAAATCAACCCAGATCACAACTTATTATGATGGATTAAATCTTCTAAGTCATCACATGGAATCCCAGACAACCATGTTACATATCATTAGAACGCTGTGATTTGATGGACAATTTATATTTTAGATAACCTTTTTATATACAACATGAAACACTCATATTTGGCAGATCCCGGATAATTTAGACTACTTCTTTACATAGCGTAAACAAATTCAGATTTGACAAACTCTTAGACAACTCATAATTACGAATACACCAAATTACTTGTATTGAAAGACAACTATGGCAGATTCACCGTTTAGAAACACTATTGAGAACTCTTCCAGGAAATTTCTTTAAGTCAAATTTTATTTCATCACAAGGCTATCCAAACATAAATGTTTTCAAACTTATCCAGATCTCTACCACAAAGTTATCTAGTGAAGAGTCTCTAAACTTACTCTGATTTCACCATAAATGTCATTATCTAGATATCGCCACAAAGGCGTTATAGAATACTCTACACAAATATCACAAAATACGTCACAAAGGTTTTATAAAATATGCCACAGAAGCTTTACCAGATATACCACAAAGGCTTTACAGAACATACGTGTTTACTGTCCTGACAAACTATCTTAGAGGGTGCCATAGGTTTCTTCTACATGGTCTTGTACATATTTTCATGTCGTGATCTGCCATTTTGATTTACATCTTATCGAAAGCAACACCATGAATATTTTAATTTTCATATGATGCCATGGGTCTCTATCACATTGTCTTACACATACCTACATGTTGTGATCTTTCAGCTCAGTTAGCAATGTATCTACCCTACCGGAGGCATCACACTTACCCATATTCGTTCACACTTCTGACAACCCACTTTCTTTTATACCTGATTTCACAAGCATACATACCACACATCATTTTATTGATGCAGCAACTCATATATCTCATTTGTAATTATGTAGAACGTTTACAATAATTCATTCATACATACACTCACCTAATATATGATAGGACATCAACACTTGATCTACCATTATAAACTAGCATGCGTGAGACAGGAAAAAGACTCACCTGAAGCTCACCTATACTGTAGCTCGGGGTTCCAAATCTGATCATCTTTCTCAAACCAACAACTACTACTACTTAAAAGAAAATGGGATTACCATTAAAACCCCATTTACAAATAATTTACCACTATATAAATTACATAGAACCCCCATGCAAGGCCTTTTATTCACTCTTTACTATATTTATGACTAATAACATCCTTACTCTTTCTAAATCATAACATGCAGAGCTATCAAATTTACTAAGAGGCTAAAATCATAACATGTAAAGCTATCAGACTTACCAACAGTAACGTCGTGTCGCGCCATGCAGGAATTTTATTTAGTGCTAAAAGAAAGAGAGGAAAAAGTCATAACTATGACCTCCTTCATATTTATGTTTCTGAATAAATGTAAATTAGTTTTAGATAGAAAATCATGGAAATAATATGGTACATCATAATATTGGTAGATACGCCTCGAAGTGACTAAGACATCTTTCCCTTTGACTGTAACATACACTAACACCTTATTTAATAGCCTTTTTGCCTCTATTTCTTTTAGCGTTAAATAAAATTCTTAAACAACTGGTATTATTATCGGTTCCTCTGGTGTTAAATAAAAGGTAGTCCATTCGCGTTCGTTCACTATTTCCCATACTCCTTTACATATTTTTATTAAACGTTCAAAACCCTGTTCTTGGATGAACGTATTGGGTTGAACGCGAAGTAGATATTTTTCCATATATTTCATCTTGAAATCAATAGTTGTATTCATGATATCAAATAGAGTTTGTTCTAGTGTTGTGACATGGTGGGTCAATGTCACGATATGCAACACAATTTTCGGTCATATTGAGTTGTTCTAGTATTTCAATAGAGCACTTATTCCTTATTTTAATTATTTCCTCATAAGGAGTAGAGTCCTCGTCTTGTGATAAGAGTTCATTTACCTCCCAATTTTCTTCCGTGGTTTTCCTCCTTTCATTTTGGTTATAGATGACTTTGCATTCCAAGTCTTGTGTTTCAATGACCTCTTTAATTGTTCCTCCAGAATAATGTTTTATCCTTTGGCCGTTGACAAGAAAATGTTGTCCTCTATTTCCAATGAGTTCTATCACACCATGAGGTGAAACCTGATTTATGATGTATAGTGCTGTCCATCTTGATTTTAATTTATCGGGAAATAATTTTAATCTTGGGTTGAACAAAAGTACCTTCTATCTTGGTAAGAACTCCATTTTCTTTATCCTTTCATTGTGATTGAGTTAACTCCGTTCATTATATAGTTTCGCGTTCTCATAGGCCATAAATTGGAGCTCTTTTAGTTCTTACAGTTGAAATAATCTCTCTTGATTGGCTAACTCTGGGTCTAAGTTTAATTCTTTTATTGCCCAATATGCTTTCTTTACGAATTCAATAGGCAAATGATAGTTTTTTCCATACACAAGTTTAAAAAGGGACATACCTAATGGGGTTTTGTATGTCGTTCTATATGCCTATAATGCATCATCTAATTTTAGTGCCCAATCCTTTTTGTTTGAATTGACTATTTTCTCTAATATTGTTGAACTTCTTGATTAGACACCTCATCTTGTCCATTAGCTTAAGGATGGTATGTTGTTGTTATTTGGTGCCTTACACTATATTTGGCCAAGGCTACTTGCCACTCCGAACGTACCAATGTCCAGAGTAGAAATCTTGCACAAAAGATGTGAAATATGGTATCCGCAAGTATACGAGTCAGGTTGTAATATAATTACAATGGTGTAATATCCCGGGTTAGGGGCTATTTTGTGTTGCATGATATTGCATGTGTTTGGTGTGCTGTGTTGCTATTTCGGTGTTTTAAGGGTTTAATTATAGGCTAAGTGTATGCCTGAGTAGGTAGGAAAATTTTAGTTTTTGGCCTGAGGTATGGGGAGCTGATAGAGTTGGGGTTTAAGAAAATAAAATGGGATTTTATTGCACAAATGAGGAGCTAGCAAAGTGGCGAGCTTGCGCCACTTGGAGTTTGGTGTGGCGTCATCTGCGAGGGAGTGGAGGTCCAGTGTTAGAGCTACTGAGTACTCCTTTTTATTTCTTTTGGGGACGGCATAGGGGAGAGTTGTATGTAGTTTAAATTCTACTTGGACCAAGTCAAATGGTTTAAAAGAGGGTGGAGAGTGAATTTAGGAAGGAGACTTATTCAAAATTTTTGAATGTGTGGATGGGAGTTGTTTGGGGATCATGGCGAATATTTGGGGCTTGGAATGGGGAAGTGGACGGCATAGTGGGGAGAGGGGCTAGCCAGAAATTCATTTTTGCATTTTTGGCATATTGGGTGCAATTTGGTCTTTGGAATATCAAGCAAAAGTCTCTTCTTGGGGTCATTTGTAGCCGAATATTCTAAGGGTGTCCTTCATTTTCTTTGTTCGGTTTTGCATCTTTTGAAACTTAAAGACCAAACCTCAACAAGTCATAGAAAGTTGCATCATTGGTTCCTAGAATACATTGTGGCCGAATACCCCTTTCCATCTTTTCTTTTTCTTTCAATCTTGCAATCGAAACTACTTCTTCTTTGCTTTTAATTGTTTTCTTCCTCTTTGCTTGGAACCTTTGTAGCCGAATCTTACCCAAGACATTTCTTCATCTATTTCTTTTCTTTCCAAAACCAGAAGGTACCTCCTCTATTCTTTCTGTATTTCTTTCTTCTCCTCATTTGCTCATTCTGAAACTTTCTTCCAAGAGCACTTTGTTACCAGTAACCCATATTTCCTCTCATTCCTATTCTTTCTCTTCTACTTTTCTAAGACCGAATTTGGGGTGTGTTTAACTTGGTAGCCGAATCTATCTTCTCCTAGAAGTCCTCTTTTGGCCGAATATTGGATAGTGGTAAGTGTTTGGCGAACGGCCATGTCCATCTTTTATAGTCCTATCTTTGATTTCGATTGGAATAAAAGCTTACATTTGGTTGTGGTTGGAAGGAATTAATCTGTATTAATTATCTTGTGTTAGGGCTTTTTGATCGTGGTGGTTTTAGGTGAGGCGATCAATTGAAGCCTTGATTTTGCAAGTGGCCGATTGGTAAGTAAAGGGTAAGCAGTTGAAGTATTTGTGTTAGTACAATCAGTTGATTTTGATTAAGTTAAAAATGGCTAGTGGTTAACTATTGGTTCTATAGGGTACCGATTGTTAAAGGAGAGTCACTGCTTGACTCGGATTTGGTAGGAAACCAAATCACCTTCAAGGTAAGGGATTGAAATTAACCCCTTTGGTTGATGATTGATGGCCGAATATTGTAAGTGCCTAACCCCTATGTTGGCCGATTGTAGGAGCTAGCCATCAAGGGGCCTTAGACTGTTTTCGTTGGGATTCTAGACTCGTAGTTATCAGGTGTGTATACTAACACACTTATACTTAGTAATATGATTGATAACCGTGTGACGACTTATGAAACAGTGATGATTGATAAAATACCCTAATGGGTATGATCGTGGACTCGGGTAAGTCAGTGTTAATGGTATTATGAGCTATTGATAATTTGTATGAAATCATGACTATGGATATATGTGACATGGGGTAAGAGATTAGACATATTGGCATGATATTCATGATTGTATGATATGCATGTTTACATGAGTATGGCATGTTGTTGGGTGATACGAGTGGAGGAGGCGTGATATTTTGTCTTTGGCGAGCACCGGTGCTTTGGTAGCACACTTTGTGACTTTGGGTCACCGAGAGGTTTGGCACCTCGGAGGTTTGGTACCTCCTCGTCTCGTCCCGATGGCTCAGCATCACGGTGGGTTGGCCCCACGGATGATTATCTGGGATTGACGCCCGGTGTTTTGGTAACACACGATGGGTTGGCCCCATCACTAGATTGTGACTACGGTCACCGGTGCTTGGGTAGCACATTGTGTCTTTGGGACACCGAGAGGTTTGGCACCTCATTGCGACTTGTCCCTGTGGTTTGACCACCGTGGGTTGGCCCCACTTGAGATATGGGATTGTCTGCTAGTGTTTTGGTAACACACGATGGGTTGGCCCCATCATCATCGGATCTGTGACTTGGTCACCGGTGCTTTGGTAGCACAAGCGTGTCTTTGGGACACCCGGTGGTTTGGGACCACATTGATGGATATTATGTCTTTGGGACATCGGTGTTTTGGTAACACATTGTGACGGTATGTCACCGGTGGTTTGGTACCACAGGGTAGAAAAAGCGATATGGTTGGTTAGGATCGGGTTGCATTAATTGTGTTGCTTTGTATGATGTGTGTTAGCATGTTGTTTTATCGGGAGCGGGATTTACACATTGAGTCACTCGACTCACCCTCTCCTTTGACATTTCGGGTGACTCGTGAGACGCGGACTCGGAGCCAGGGGTGGACTCGGGTGCTCATGCCATGCAGAATAAAAGTTTTACTCGAGATATTGCTTTGGGTATTTTAGTTATTTACGTTCATTTGGGTTTATTTCGGATTGTAAAAAGCCTTTAAATTTACGCCTTTTGATATTATGTTTAAAGTTTGATTTTAATATGCCTTAATAAATTAAGCGAGATGAAGTTTACTAAAACTTGGAAAGATAATGATTTCAAATTATAACTTGATTGTTTTTAAACTATACCATCGGGTATTACACCAATTTTATAATTGTTTGAAAAACAACCTGATTCAAACTTGAAACCAAAATTTTTACTAAGATCGAAAGTTTTGTGATAATACTAAACAATTTGTAAAAAAAAAAAAAAAAAAGAATAAAGTTTTATCAAACCTTTTGAGTACGAAATCAAAATTTTCAAACACGTTTTCCCTCGTAGCATACCAGATTCGGTCGTGGTGTTTGGACCGGGTTTGGGGTGTTACAATTGTGGTATCAGAGCTAAGTTCAAAAGCTCGGCTGTGGGCTTGAGGCCCAAACTGTTTTCCAAAAATTCGTTTTAAGTATTTTGGGATTGAATACATGGTTTACAAGGCATGGCACCGAGTCTCCGGCACCAGTTCGCCCAGGTAAGTAATTCTAACTCTTCTGTGAATTACTATTTGTAGAAGGGTAGGTGATATGGTACGTAGTTAGACTTATAGGACTTGAACCCTAGGACTAGATCCCTCAAACACTTGAACTAAAGCATAAGACTTAAAGCACTAAACCAATGCGTGACTCACCACGGGGCTAGGGTGTGGTAACTCCTGCACGCATGTCAGGAGAGGAACAGGAAGAGCTTGGTATTTAAGCGGTCCTCGTGACTCACCTCCTCTTCGCAGTATCCCACAGTGCGTAGCTCGAGTTCACCCCGACCAAGAAGGCTAGGTCATAGACTTAACCTAACGACTAAAACCCGAAAAGGGAATTAGCTATGTTTTCAAAAATACAACAACAACCCTAATGTTTTCAAACTTTTTGCAATAAACTCTTTCAAAACTAAAAATGTCACATTTACAACAATTTTCTCGAAAAACCTGATTTATGGGAAAATTACAAAAATGCCCTTAGGGGTAAATTTACTAAAATGCCCTTGGTTTATGAAATATCAACTCAATGATTTTGCCCCAAAATTTCAATGATGTTACGAAATTCAAAACACTCTGTTTTACAAAATATCAATCGAAATTTTGATTTTGGAAAATTTACGAAAACACCCTTAGTTGGTGAAAATTACTAAAATACCCCTGGTTTCCAAAACGAAGTATTTTACAAAATTTTCAAAGAACACTCTCAAATTTTTGGAATTTCAAATTGACCGGTTTTACGAAAGTTTAAAATATCTTTTATTACGAAAATACCCTGTAGGGAAAATGACGAAAATACCCTTGGGCTAGGAATGGGCAGCAATGTCCGAAGAGTGAATAGGTATGGAAAGGTTTAAGGAATGAATGTATAATCTCTTTTGCGTGAATAGGATAGAAGATTGAAACCTTGATTGCTCGAAAGAACCCCTGAATAAACTCTAATCATAAAATTCCTTTGCGATTAAGAAAGTGGAACTATACTAATGCATAAAAATCCTTTTAATCGAGCACGTAGATCGTTTAGACATGAGCACTCGAGGCGGGCGTGGTCGTAATACTCGTGGTAGAGGTAGGGGTAGAATGACGGTTTCACGAACCGTAGGATCCGGTCAAGGGTCGAAAATGAGATCTTGGGATTCCGCCACCAGTGGAGGTGGTGAGTTCGAGGATCGGATCGAGATGACGCTTGATGTCACGAGCGTCGCTGCGGGTGTTGGAAAGAGTAGTGGTGGTGTAAGTGGTGGTGCAGGAGTTAGGAAATCATTCTCGAGAGGCTCAGGGCTAACGGTAGGCGAGTTCTTCCGAGTGTATCGGGTGTTGCTCTAGCACCGCTGAATATTGGCTAGAGGCAAGCGAGGCGGATCATGGACGATCTGGACTTGACGATCGAGGAGAAACTTAAGGGGATTGTATCGCTTCTCAGAGATGAGTCATACCGATGGTGGCTCACGGTTCGGGACGGTGTGGCGGTGAGGATCGACATGGGATTATTTCGCAGCCGCTTACCAAAAGAAATACATCGGAGCTAGTTACATCGACCAGTGAAAGGCATTCCGAAATTTGGTTGAGGAGTAAATCTGTTCTTGAATACGAAGGGTGAGTTCTTGAAGCCGAGTAGGTATGCCCGGGGCATTGTAGCCACCGAGCATGAGAGGTGTGTTCGTTTCGAGGATGATCTCATGCGAGGCGAGTTGAGGTCGCTGATTGCTCCTCGCAGGAGCGCGAGTTTCTTTGTCTTAGTCGAGAAGGCTAAGGTAGCCGAGGGTGTTAAGGAATCGGTGAGCGAGAACATGGACGGGAGTAGGCTTAGAGGAGCTTTGGGTCTTACGGATCGTCGGGTAATCCGCAGAAGAGGCTAGGACCGAGGGGCGAATCGATCTGCTAGATTTGGTCTTTGCTAGGCAAGGACCACCGCAGTGTAATCAGTGTGGGAAATCTCATTGGGGTGGTTGTTGGAGTGGTGGAAAAGGCTGCTTCGAGTGTGGTTCACTGGATCATCGCATCGAGGAATGTCGCGTAGGATGGCCAGGATTGATCCCGAGAGTCGGCGTGTCGATTCAGAGGTAATGGACCGCCACCGCAGAGGGGCCGTGGTAATGGCAGAGGTGGTAATGGATTTGGTCGAGGTCGTGGAGCACCGGGCAGAGGTGCGGGTAGTTACGAGGCACGGCGGCTGGTTTGGTGTATCTTTGCGAGGCACCGCGAGGAGGGCGACGCACCGGGCGTAATCACCGATGACGTTTTGATTTTGGTTCTCCTATACCGCTTTAATTGATTTGGGTTCCACGATTCGTATGTTGCTAGTAGTATAGTTGAGACCATGGACTTAGATTCAGAGATATCTTCTAGGCGATGACCGCATTTAGCCCTCAGGTCACTCAGTAGTGGTAGATAAGTTGTATAAGGATGTACCCTAGAACTCCAAGGGGTGCGTTTTTGTTCTTCGATCCGATGGAAGCGCCGTTTGAGGAGTTCGATCGATTCTCGGGATGGTGGTGGTGAAGTACCAGGCCAAAGTGGATTGCGGCTAAGCGCATGGTTCTATCGACGGATAAGGGAGATGAAGTGAGTATGATAGGTAATAGGAGAGATTACTTATCAAATGTGGTATCCGCTTTGAAAGCGGTAAAGATGGTCGGAAGAAGGGTCGCGAAGCGTATGTGGTTCATGTGTATGCCTTAGAGGCTAAGGAGTCCTTTGTTGAGAAGGTTCGCATCTTGTTAAGGAATTTGTTGATGTGTTTCAGAGGAGCTTAGGGTTTGCCACCCGATCGTGAGGTAGAGTTTGGGATAGATCCGCTACCGGGGGCGCACGCGGTGTCTATTGCTCCATATAGGATGGCACCAAAGGAATTGGTGGAGCTTAAGGCTCGATTCGGGAGGAGCTGTTGGATCGAGGCTTCATTAGGCCAAGTGTTTCGCCGTGGGGAGCGCGGTGTTATTAAATCAAGAAGAAGGACGGTTCGATGCGGATGTGTATCGACACGCCAATGAATAAGCCGACGATTAAAAACAAGTATCCGTTACCACGGATAGATGACTTGTTTGATCATTTGAAAGGTGCATCGGTATTTTCAAGATCGATTTGAGGTGCAGGTACCATCGGTTGAAAGTTAAGGAAGCGAGATATCCATAAGACGGCGTTTGGACTCGATGACGGGCACTACAAATTCTGGTAATGCCGTTCGGGTTGACTAACGCTCCGTGACTTTATGGATATGATGAATAGGGTGTTTCAATGAGATCTGGATCGGTTCGTCGTGGTTTTTATTGGCGACATCTTGGTATATTCAAGGTCGGAAGAAGAGCATGATGCACACTTAAGAGTGGTGTTGCAAGTTACGAGGAGAAGCAACTCTATGCTAAGTTCGGTAAGTGCGAGTTCGCTTAGTGAAGTGACGTTTTGGGTCATGTAGTATCACCGAGAGGATTAGAGTAGATCCTCGGAAGGTTGAGGCGGTTTTGGATTGGAAGCCTCCTAAGTCGATCATTTGAGATTCGGAGTTTCTGGGTTTGGCGGGATACTCTGAGAGAAGATTTGTTGAGGGTTTTTCGTTAATTGCAAAGACCGATGACTAAGTCATTAAGGAAGGGAGTTCCGTTTGTTTTGGGTGAGAAGCAGCAGGAGAGTTTTGATAAGTTGAAGAAGATCTTGACAGAGGCTCTGTTTTGATTCAACTTCGAGGTGTGGTAAGGAATTCACGGTCTACTGCGATGCATCACACACGGGCTTGGGTTGTGTGCTGATGCAGGAGGGTAAGGTGGTGGCTTATGCTTCTCGGCAGCTGAGGCCACACGAGGTCAACTATCCGACGCACGACTTGGAGCTAGCAGCCGTAGTCTTCGCTCTAAAAATCTGGAGGCACCACCATGCACGGTGAGAAGTCAATCGTCTACGGATCATAAGAGTTTGAAGTACCTATTGACTCGAAGGATCCGAATTTGAGGCGGCGCAGAGATGGGTTGAGTTGCTTAAGGACTACACTGTTCGATCGAATATCATCCGGGCAAGGCTAACGTGGTGGCAGACGCGTTGAGCCGTAGGGTTGTTTCGGATTTAAGAGCTTTGTTTGCCCATTTGAGTTTGTACGACGACGGAAGTATTTTTGGCGAAACTGCAGTTAAGCCTACTTGGGTTGAGCAGATCTAAGAGAAGCAGATTAGAGGATGAGGTTCTGAGTGCGCGAAGGTTACAAGTGCAGAATGGTGGTTTGGAGGGTTACAGCTTGTCTAATGATGAGGTTCTGTGTTTCCAAGGAAAGGCTTGTATGCCTAAAGATGTTGAGTGAGGCGGAAGATTCTTCAGACGCACATGCATGATCCTTATGCTATGCATCCCGGAGGTAGTAAAATGTATAGGGATCTCGAGAGCGATTTTGGTGGCCCTGGCTTGAAGAAAGAGGTGGTGAGTTCGTTGGAAAATGTCCGACTTGTCACAGTCAAGGCGGAACATCGATTCTCGTCGGGTTTGCTTGCACTGTGAAAATTCCTCGATGGAAATGGGAAAGGATAACTATGGATTTAAATCGGTGGTTTATCGCTTACGCCAAGCAAGAAGGATTCGATTTGGGTTATTGTGGATCGTCTCGACTAAGTCGGCCCATTTCATTCCGGTGAGAGTGGACTATTCACTTCGAGAGGTTGGCGAAGCTTTATGTGTCGAGAGATAGTAAGGCTACACGGTGTTCCGATTTGATAATCTCGAGATAGGATCCGAGGTTCACGTCGAGGTTACGAGAGCTTTGCATCGAGCTCTGGTACTCGTTTGGATTTCAAAGACGGCTTTTCACCACACCGATCGGGCGATGAAAGTGGTTATTCGAGATCTTGGAAGACATGCCGAGAGGTTGTGTTCGGACTTGTGGGCGATTGGGAAGAGTTTCTGCCGCTTAGCGAATCCGCCTACAACAATGATTATCAGCGAGCATTAAGATGGCTCCGTATGAGGCGTTGTATGGCGAGAAAGTGTCGCTCACCTACATGTTGGGACGAGTTAGGTGAACGCCGGTTGTTGGGACTGAGTTGGTTCTTTGAGACCGAGGACAAGGTCAAAGTGATCCAGCTCGTTTAAAGGAAGCTTGGACCGGCAAAAGTCTTATGCCGATCTTAAGCGAAGAGATATAGAGTTCGCTGTGGGAGATCGGGTTTTCTTAAAGGTCTCGCCTTGGAAGAAGGTGCTGAGGTTTGGCAGAAAAGGCAAGCTTAGTCCGAGGTTCATTGGGCCGTATAAGGTATTGAGACGAGTTGGACCAGTGGCGTATCAGCTGGAGTTGCCAGCAGAGCTTAGCCAGATTCACGATGTTTTTCACGTTTCGATGCTTCGGAGGTACCGTTCAGATCCATCGCATGTAGTAGCGATGGAGGAGAGAGATCGGTAAATCCAGATATGACCATAGAGGAGGAACCTGTGCAGATTCTTGATCGGGATGTGAAAGTTCTGCGTAGAAAGTCTGTGCCTTTGGTTAAGGTACTTTGGCGGAATCATGGTGTGGAGGAAGCCACATGGGAACCCGAGGATACGATGAGACAGCAATACCCGCAACTCTTTTGATCAGGTAATTTCGAGGCCGAAATTATTCTTAAGGGGGGTAGAACTGTAATATCCCGGGTTAGGGGCTATTTTGTGTTGCATGATATTGCATGTGTTTGGTGTGCTGTGTTGCTATTTCGGTGTTTTAAGGGTTTAATTATAGGCTAAGTGTATGCCTGAGTAGGTAGGAAAATTTTAGTTTTTGGCCTGAGGTATGGGAGCTGATAGAGTTGGGGTTTAAGAAAATAAAATGGGATTTTATTGCACAAATGAGGAGCTAGCAAAGTGCTGAGCTTGCGCCACTTGGAGTTTGGTGTGGCGTCATGCGCAAGGGGGAGTGGAGGTCCGGTGTTCGAGCTACTGAGTACTCCTTTTATTTCTTTTTGGGACGGCATAGGGGAGAGTTGTATGTAGTTTAAATTCTACTTGGACCAAGTCAAATGGTTTTAAAGAGAGGGTGGAGAGTGAATTTAGGAAGGAGACTTATTCAAAATTTTTGAATGTGTGGATGGGAGTTGTTTGGGGATCATGGCCGAATATTTGGGGCTTGGAATGGGGGAAGTGGGCGGCATAGTGGGGAGAGGGCTAGCCGAAATTCATTTTTGCATTTTTGGCATATTGGGTGCAATTTCGGTCTTTGGAATATCAAGCAAAAAGTCTCTTCTTGGGGTCATTTGTAGCCGAATATTCTAAGGGTGTCCTTCATTTTCTTTGTTCGGTTTTGCATCTTTTGAAACTTAAAGACCAAACCTCAACAAGTCAGAAAGTTGCATCATTGGTTCCTAGAATACATTGTGGCGAATACCCTTTCCATCTTTTCTTTTCTTTCAATCTTGCAAGTGAAACTACTTCTTCTTTGCTTTTAATTGTTTTCTTCCTCTTTGCTTGGAACCTTTGTAGCCAGAATCTTACCAAGACATTTCTTCATCTATTTCTTTTCTTTCCAAAACCGAAGGTACCCTCCTCTATTCTTTTCTCTGTATTTCTTTCTTCTCCTCATTTGCTCATTGTTTAAACTTTCTTCCAAGAGCACTTTGTTACCAGAACCCATATTTCCTCTCATTCCTATTCTTTCTCTTCTACTTTTCTAAGACCGAATTTGGGGTGTGTTTAACTTGGTAGCCGAATCTATCTTCTCTCCTAGAAGTCCTCTTTTGGCCGAATATTGGATAGTGGTAAGTGTTTGGTCGAACGGCCATGTCCATCTTTTTATAGTCCTATCTTTGATTTCGATTGGAATAAAAGCTTACATTTGGTTGTGGTTGGAAGGAATTAACTGGTATTAATTATCTTGTGTTAGGGCTTTTGATCGTGGTGGTTTTTAGGTGAGGCGATCAATTGAAGCCTTGACCGCAAGTGGCCGATTAGTAAGTAAAAGGTAGCGAGTTGAAGTATTTGTGTTAGTACAATCGGTTGATTTTGATTAAGTTAAAAATGGCTAGTGGTTAACTATTGGTTCTATAGGGTACTGATTGTTAAAGGAGAGTCATCGCTTGACTCGGATTTGGTAGGAAACCAAATCACCTTCAAGGTAAGGGATTGAAATTAACCCTTTGGTTGATGATTGATGGCCGAATATTGTAAGTGCCTAACCCCTATGTTGGCCGATTGTAGGAGCTAGCCATCAAGGGCCTTAGACTGTTTTCGTTGGGATTCTAGACTCAGAGTTATCGTGTGTGTATACTAACACACTTATACTTAGTAATATGATTGATAACCGTGTGACGACTTATGAAACAGTGATGATTGATAAAATACCCTAATGGGTATGATCGTGGACTCGGGTAAGTCAGTGTTAATGGTATTATGAGCTATTGATAATTTGTATGAAATCATGACTATGGATATATGTGACATGGGGTAAGAGATTAGACATATTGGCATGATATTCATGATTGTATGATATGCATGTTTACATGAGTATGGCATGTTGTTGGGTGATACGAGTGGAGGGAGCCGTGATATTTTGTGCTGACGAGCACCAGTGCTTTGGTAGCACACTTTGTGACTTTGGGTCACCAGAGGTTTGGCACCTCCAGAGGTTTGGTACCTCAGCGTCTCGTCCCAGTGGCTCAGTACCACAGTGGGTTGGCCCCACGGATGATTATACGGGATTGACGCCAGTGTTTTGGTAACACACGATGGGTTGGCCCCATCACCAGATTGTGACTACGGTCACCAGTGCTTGGGTAGCACATTGTGTCTTTGGGACACCAGAGGTTTGGCACCTCATTGCGACTTGTCCCTGTGGTTTGACCACCGTGGGTTGGCCCCACTTGAGATATGGGATTGTCTGCTAGTGTTTTGGTAACACACGATGGGTTGGCCCCATCATCATCGGATCTGTGACTTCGGTCACCAGTGCTTTGGTAGCACAACTGTGTCTTTGGGACACCAGTGGTTTGGGACCACATTGATGGATATTATGTCTTTGGGACATCGGTGTTTTGGTAACACATTGTAACGGTATGTCACCGGTGGTTTGGTACCACCACAGGGTAGAAAAAGCGATATGGTTGGTTAGGATCGGGTTGCATTAATTGTGTTGCTTTGTATGATGTGTGTTAGCATGTTGTTTTATCGGGAGCGGGATTTACACACTGAGTCACTCGACTCACCCTCTCCTTTGACATTTCAGGTGACTCGTGAGAGCGCGGACTCGAGCCGGGGTGGACTCTGGGTGCTCATGCCATGCGCAGAATAAAAGTTTTACTCGAGATATTGCTTTGGGTATTTTAGTTATTTACGTTCATTTGGGTTTATTTCGGATTGTAAAAAGCCTTTAAATTTCGCTTTTGATATTATGTTTAAAGTTTGATTTTAATATGCCTTAATAAATTAAGCGAGATGAAGTTTACTAAAACTTGGAAAGATAATGATTTCAAATTATAACGCAGATTGTTTTTAAACTATACCATCGGGTATTACACCAATTTTATAATTGTTTGAAAAACAACCGGATTCAAACTTGAAACCAAAATTTTTACTAAGACTGAAAGTTTTGTGATAATACTAAACAATTTGTTAAAAAAAAAAAAAAGAATAAAGTTTTATCAAACCTTTTGAGTACGAAATCAAAATTTTCAAACACGTTTTCCCTCGTAGCATACCAGATTCGGTCGTGGTGTTTGGACCGGGTTTGGGGTGTTACAAGTGGAGTATGTAAGTACTTCAAAGATTGTTCCCAAGAGAGGCGAGCACTAAATTAATTCTAATCTAAGTATAAATAGATCTAATTAATACTCTAATTGAATTGTAGTACAATGAATTAAAAGAAGGGTTTTGGATAAATTATAATAAAAATAATAAGAAATAAATGGAAAGTAAATAAATGAAAAAAAAGAAATCAAACAATCGAATATAAATCAAATTTGGGCATGGGTGATTAGCTTGCTTCAGTAGTTATAATCAACTCTCGTCTCGGGCTTTCTTGTTCAATCAACTAGTCAATACTCTAACAAGATCTTCTGATACGCCCACTGAAATATTCAGTTGGCAAGAACTACTTATATTCTTATACGCCCACTGAAATATTCAGTTGGCAAGAACTACTTATATTCTTACATCGTAGTCCAGACCGGATCAGGGTTAAGGTGTTCATGGATAGGCCATACCAAATTTGGGTTAATTCCAACCTTAATAACTTCCTAAGGTTTTAGGATATTCCTTTCTTGAATAGCTGATCTGTTAAGAAATCCCTATAAAATAATTAATTATTCATAGCTCCACTCGTTAATCCCCCACGAGAGGATTAGTTCCTCATGGATCTAGTAAATAATATAAACTTGAATAAAAGAATGAACATAGAGAACAAATTCAAGAATAGAGTTTAAAAGAAGCCTGATTTTTATTAAGCATAGAATCCTCACAAGGTTCGACAGAAATTCCAAAATATGATTTCTTCACAAAAGTAAATAACAAGAACAAAAATCTAAAACCTAAGAAAAGAGAAAAATAAGAACTAAATCTAAAGAAAAAACTATACAATAGTAAAAGGTTTCTATAACATGTGTTAGCTAAGCCTATTTATAGACTTAAAATAGTCATCGTCCTTAACCCTAGGTCAGGTGACGTTCTTGAGCTTAAATTTGGATTGTGTGGACCAAAATACCCTTGGCTTATATTAATTTCCCATACAGAGGTGATGTTACGACACATCAGGTCAAGTGTTGTAACAGCCCGATTTTGGGGCTACCCAAAATGGTGGTTTCAGAACCACTAATTCAAGGTTGGATAAATTAGTTTTAATATTATTTTATGTGTTATGGCATAATCATATGAGTGTATGAAAAATTTGGTGCATTAATTTTGGTGATTGCATGCTTAATTGTGAAAAAGGACTAAATCGCATAAAGTGCGAAAGTTTTATTTTACAAGATAGAGGTGTCTAATAGCTATAGAATATTAATTTGGAGGTCCTTAAAGTGTAATTAGATGATTGGGGAAGTGATGGCTGGCCATAGGGGACAAATCAGAGGCATGGTCAATGGTTAGGTGAGTTAATGACTTAATTGAATAAAATAAGATAAAATAAAGAAGTTATCATCTTTTACTATTTTCATTTCTTCTTCCACTAAAAATTCAAGCAAGAATAGGGGTTTTTGAAGCTTAAACTTTCAGCCAAGCTATTCTCTTTCAAGTAAGTGATTTTAGAGGTCTTTCTTGATAATTTTTGTACTTTTGGAACCCCTAAACCTTAAGCTAGCTAATGAGGGGACTATTTTGCAAAATGGTTGAAAGTTTAGGGATTTTCCATGTGAGTGATTATGTTATTTGCTGAGTTTTTAGGGAAGAAAATAAATTATGGTTGTTAAATAAACAACTTTTGTGAAAGGTATTTCCATGAAAACACCTAAAAGGACCTTTTTGTAAATGTTGTAAGTTGAGTAGTAAATGCATGAAACAATTAGTATTGTGAGTTGTAATAAGAGTAATAAATGTTCATCTAGGCTTGTTAAATGAGGAAATTTGATGAAAAATGATTTACGAGCCTAGGGGCAAAATCATAATTTTGCTAATGTATAAGGGCAAAACGATCATTTTTGCCAAAGTAGAAATTTGGAAGTGTTTGGATTTATGTGGTGATTAAATGAGTAAATTTTATTATTATAGATCAAGAAGAACGCGGAATCAACCTTGACCGAGGAAAAGGCAACGTTTTAGCCAAATGTTGAATGTCATATTGTTTTGGCCAAATGTGTTAGCTCATTCAAAGATGAACTCTTTTGTATAAGGCCATAGTTGATGAATCTTTCTTATTAATCTATGAGAAGTTGAGGTTATTCATGAATGTACATGTTACATGATTGGTTTACTTAGTTATTTATGCATGAATAGGTTGAAGGTTTGATATGATTTATGTTTGTAAGAGTGGGTTGATGAAAGAGCTTGGCAAATAGCCTTGTTCTTGTCCACACGGGTAGACACACGGGCGTGTGTCTAGGCCGTGTGTGATACACAGTCAGCCTCATGGGCATGTGCTTAGGCCGTGTGTCCTCTTACATGCTAGGTTTACAAGTCAGTATGCTCAGTAGTAAACACACGGGCGGAGACACAACCATGTGTCTCAGTCGTGTGGGAGACATGGCCATGGACATGGGCGTGTGCCAGGCCGTGTGAAGTCTGCACCTGAAATTAGGAATTTAATTCGCCATAAGGCTGAAGGACACAAGCGTGTGCCTTGGCTGTGTGACATTATGGGCTAATGATGTCAAAAATAGAATGTCAAGGTTTTTGTGCACGGGCTAGGATACGGACGTGTCGTGATCTTGTAAGGAACACGGGTATGTGTCCGGCTGTGTGAAAACCCCTATAGGTTCAAATTGATAAATAATTCCACACGAGCATGTGATATGCCACACGGGCGTGTCCCTTCCTCCAGACAGGCGTGTGGACCGTTTAGTGAAAAATTTCTAAGATTTTTTAGAGAGCTTCAAGAAGTTCGATTTGATCCTGAACCATTTCTAATGTGCGAATTGGGCCTAGTAGGCTTGCTTAAGAGATGTCACAAAAAGTTTTAATTTTGAGAGGAAAGTCGTGTCTCGGTATTGCATAATTGTTGGTGTATAAGTCTGTTAATGCCTCGTACCCTGTTTCGGCATTGAATATGGGTAAGGGGTGTTACATTTAGTGGTATCAAAGCTATGGTTTAGTCGGTTCTCGGACTACCGTAGCGTGTGTGTGAGTTTAGCTATAAATGCCATAAATATATATTGATAGTATGGTGACTCTTGACAATTTTAAACTGTGTTTTCGTATAGTGAATGGATCCCAACTGAGCTGCTTCTGATGACGCTACTAGTAATGCACCGGCTCCCACGAAAGGGACCGCACTTGTAGAAAGTAGACCCAAGACTTTGGGTCAAGGAGAAGAGGCTCGGGAAGCCTTTCTCCACATGATGAGTAACTGGTACACTGAGTTTGGACGAGTAAATCCTAATGCTCAACCTCCTCCACCCCCCACCTATACCTCAGCCAGTCCTCATGGCTCCTCAAGGTATAGATTTGGCAAGAATGACTAAACCCCCGGTCGATAAGATTCAAAAACAAGGGGCCAAGGAAATTAGAGCCAATATAGACGATGACCCTGAGAAAGCGGAGTTCTGGCTTGAGAACTCTATGTGGGTATTCGATGGACTCTCTTGCACACCTGAGGAGAGCTTAAAATGTGTTGTGTCATTACTGTAGGACTCGACATATCGCTGGTGGAAAACGCTGACATCTGTAGTTCCAAGGGAAAGAGTGACATGGGACTTCTTCCTAAAAGAGTTCCGAAAGAAGTACATAAGTCAGCGATTTGTTGACCAGAAACAGAAAGAGTTTCTTGAATTGAAGCAAGGCAAAATGACTGTGGAAAAACATGAGCACGAATTTGTTAAGCTCGGTAAGTATGATCAAGAGTGTGTGTCTACGGAAGCTCTTTTTTGAAGAGGTTTGAAGATGGGCTGAATGAGGATATTAGATTGCTAGTTGGGATCTTGGAATTGAAAGAATTCATGGTGTTGGTCAATAGAGCTTGCAAAGCGGAAGAGTTGAATAAAGAAAAGAGAAAAGCTATGATTGAGGCTCGAGATGCAAGGAAGAGGCTGATGAGTAAGTCGTTTCAAACCCAATCAAAGAGATCCAAGGAAATGACCCCTCGGATGACTACTTCTGCTAGGTATTCACATCAAGATCGTGGTAACACATATTCAGGCTCAAGAGTTGAAGCCACCTCGATGGCAAGTGTGGACAATGCAAATCCAAATAAACTAGAGTGTCCAAATTATGGTAGACAACATACTAGGGAGTGTTTGGGAAACAATTGAACTTGTTACAAGTGTGGTTCACCTGACCACTTCATTAGAAACTGTCCTGATAAGGATGAGAAAGATAGAAAACAAGAAGTAAGAGCGAGTAATGTACCTTCGAGGGGTAGACCACAAAGAAACCCGGGGAGTAGGAATAGTACTAGAGGTGCGCCTAGAGATTCTGTGATGAGATCATAGGGTAGAGCACCAGCAAGGACTTATGCCATTCGTGCTCACGAAGAGGCATCATCTCCAGACGTGATTACAGGTACGTTTTCTCTTCACAATATCTCTGTTGTTGCTTTGATTGATCCGGGGTCTACCCATTCTTATATTTGAATGAAATTGGTATCTAGCATGAATATGATTGTCAAGTCTACAAAATTTGTGATAAAAGTGTCAAACCCGTTAGGCAAACACGTGCTAGTTGACAAAGTGTGTAGAAATTATCCTTTGACAATTAGTTCATTGTTTTCCGGCAAGTCTCATGTTGCTGCCGTTTGATGAATTTGACCTAATTCTTGGCATGGATTGGTTGACTACTCATAATTTTTTAGTAAACTATGATAGTAAGTTTATTGAATTGATATGTGTAAATGGAGATGTCGTTCAGGTTGAATCAGGTAAGTCGGATAATATACCTGTAGTGATTTCGTCTATGGTAGCTGAGAAATACATGAGAAAAGGGTATGAGTCATATCTTTCCTTTGTGTTGAATACTCAAAAGTTAGAGATAAAGATTGAATCGATGCCTATGGTGTGTGAGTATCCGAATGTGTTTCTAGAAGAGTTACCTAGATTGCCTCCAGTTAGAGAAGTCGAGTTTGGCATTGAGTTAGTTTCGGGTAAAGCACCTATTTTGGTTGCCCCATATAGGATGGCACCGTTAGAGTTAAAAGAGTTAAAGGTGCAATTGCAAAAGTTAATAGCTAAGGGTTTTGCAAAACCAAGCTATTCACCGTGGGGTGTTCTGGTACTTTTAGTGAAGAAGAAAGACGGGTCGATAAGGCTCTGTATAAAATACAGATAGCTCAACAAGGTGACAGTGAAGAATAAGTATCCTTTTCCAAGGGTCGATGATTTGTTTGACCAATTGAAGGGAGCTACGGTGTTTTCTAAGATAAACCTGAGGTCTGGCTATTACTAGTTGAGGGTTAAGGAGAAAGATGTGTCGAAACTTGCATTTCGGACGAGATATGGCCATTATGAGCTTCTTGTCATGCCATTTGGCTTAACGAATGCTCCTGCGGTCTTTATGGATTTAATAAACTGTATCTTCTGCTCGTACTTAGACAAATTCGTAGTCGTTTTTATTAACAACATACTAATTTATTCTCGGGATGAGAATGAGCACGTGGAGCACCTGAGAACTGTTTTGCAGACTCTAAGAGAAAAATAGTTGTATGCTAAATTTAGCAAGAGTGAGTTTTGGCTCCGAGAGGTCAGATTCTTAGGACACATTGTGTCGGGTGATGGAATTAGAGTTAATCTGAGTAAGATCTCGACTATTGTTGAGTGGAAACTGCCGAGGAATGTGTCAGAGATTAGGAGCTTTTTGGGTTTAGCGAGTTACTACAGATGGTTCATTAAAGGGTTCTCCATGATTGATACACCGATGATGAGACTGCTACATAAAGATGTTAAGTTTGAATGGACCAAGAGGTGCCAACAGAGTTTTGAGAAACTAAAAACATTGTTGACTGAAGCCCCGGTTTTAGTACAACTGGAGTCGAGAAAGGAGTTTGTAATATACAATGACGCGTCAATGAATTGTCTTGGTTGTGTGTTGATGCAAGAGGGAAAAGTAGTAGCTTATGCCTCGAGACAGCTAAAACCACATGAAAAGAATTATCCAACTCATGATTTGGAGTTGGCTGCTATTGTTTTTGCTTTGAAGATTTGGCGTCATTACTTGTATGGTGAGCAATGTCGAATCTTTACCGATCATAAAAGTTTGAAATACCTGATGAACCAAAAAGATTTGAATTTGCGATAGCGACAGTGGCTCGAATTATTGAAGGATAATGAGCTAGTAATTGATTACCATTCGGGGAAAGCAAATGTGGTTGCGGATGCCTTTAGCAGAAAATCCTTGTGCGCCTTGAGAGCTATGAGTACGAGCTTAGCATTGTCTGATGATAGTTCTATATTGGCCGAGTTGAGGGTTAGACTATTATTTCTTTAGCAGATACGTAAAGCTCAAAAGAATGATAGCGAGATGCAAGTTAAGAGAGCTCAGTGCGAATCGAGGAATAACTTTGATTTTTGGATTAGTTCAGATGATTGTTTGAGGTTTCATGATAGAGTTTGTGTACCTAAAGATGATGAGTTAATTCAAAAAAATTTTACATGAGGCACAAAATGGTTGCTTGTTAGTACATCTGGGCAGCACAAAAACGTATAATGATCTGAAGAAGTTGTATTGGTGGTCGGGTATGAAAAGAGATATTTTCGGGTTTGTTACAAGTGTTTGATTTACCAACAAGTGAAAGCCGAGCATCAAGTACCTTCGGGATTACTTCAGCCAGTGATGGTCTTCGAGTGGAAGTGGGACCAAAGCACAATGGATTTCATAACGAGGTTACCTACGACTCCGAAAAAGAAAGATGATGTGTGGGTCATTGTTGATAGATTAACGAAATTGGCTCACTTTATACCAGTGCGTGTTGATTACTCACTTGACAAGTTGGCTAAGCTGTATATTGCTGAGGTTGTGAGATTACATAGGGTGCCTATATCCATTATCTCGGATAGAGATCCAAGATATACTTCAAGGTTTTGGAAAAAGTTGCAAGAAGCCTTGGGTATGAAATTGAATTTTAGTGCCGCGTTCCACCTGCAAACCAATGGCCAATCTGAAAGAGTGATTCAAGTTCTTGAGGATATGCTCCAATGCTGTGTTTTAGAGTTTGAACGTAGTTGGGAAAAATATCTACCTTTGGTTGAATTTGCCTACACCAACAATTATCAGTCAAGTATATGGATGGCACCGTACGAAGCATTATATGGTCGCAAGTGTCGGACTCCTTTGTTGTAACACCCCCAACCCAGCCTAGAAGTTAGGCCCGAGTCCAAAATGTCACATTAAAGGCACATTCCAAAACGATCTTCCAATTTAACATTTTAAGGCCCAAAAGCCCAAAATCCAATATATCTTGTTAAGTTAATAGGAAAAGCCCACCTTTAGGGAAACGTTCATATTTTAAGTTATTTCAAAACCCATGTCATCTTTAGAAATTTTATGAAATTTATTAAGCAGATAGTTGGAACAATAATAATAAAACCCAAAATCTAAAGGCACTTAGGAGTTACATGGCCTTATTACAATCCAATTGAAAAAAAAACAAAGTATTTAAAATAAATTCATTTGAACAAAATAAAACATTTGATCAGCTTATAGTGTGGCCATCTCCGAGTCCTCTCCCACGTCGAGCATCCTATTTAGGATTACCTGAAACATTAAAATTAAGGGTGTGAGTTTCGAAACTCAGTGTGTACAACCCTTGGCAATCAAATCACATACAAATATTCACATTGGGCCTAAGCCCTATCAATATCGGTGGTCTTGGGCCTTAGCCTACCATGACCTCATATCATATCATATCGCATCATATACAATTAAAATAATGCAACACCCATCCCAAAAATCCATCCGCTACACACACCATTTCCATTCCAACCTTATGACTCCTGTGGGGAATTCTAGCTCGACCCACCCCTCCGTTACACACCAAGGGTAGCCCATTTGCGGTACTACCGAACATTGCAGCAAAGCTGCTAATCATATATTGGGCTTAGAGCCTCTGGTGGATCCATACCATACGGCCATGTGATCCTCAAATCTTCCTCCGTACCATAATTCCCACTCATATGCATCCTAAGCAGAATATCATATGAATGCATCAAACACACAAGTAACATCCATCAACTCATATTCATCAGATAGGGGTATTTCTGTCATTTCACTACCTAGGGGTATTTTCGTAATTCTACCCTACAGGGGTATTTTGGTAACTTGGCAAAATAGGGGTATCTTCGTAATTTTGCAAAATAGGGGTATTTTGGTACTTTTGCAAAACAGGGGCACTTTGGTAATTTACAAATCATGGGTATTTTAGTAATTTTTCAAATATAAGGGTATTTTAGTAATTTCACAAATATAAGAGTATTTTAGTAATTTTACAAATATAAGGGTATTTGGTCCCTCTCGGGTTTTAGTTATGAACTTTGGCCCATCAACCAATCCTCACAGCTAAAGTGAACAGACACTACGCACCAGGTAGGATTCCAGAGAAGAGGAGGTGGGCCACTAGGACCACTTAAGTACCAAGCTCTCCTTAGATCCAATCCTAGACATGCGTATGCCCGTTGCTAGGGGTGAGTATTCGATCGAGTCGAGTCGAATCGAGTCAAAAATTTTCGAGTTAGTCGAGTTAACAAATCCTATTTTAGCAACCGAACTCAATTTGAATTTTTTTCGAATCGAATCAAATCGAGTCAAAGAATTTCGAGTCAAATCGAGTCGAGTTAACGAATCCTATTATTTATAATTAATGTTGCGATTAGATGGACCAATTATTTAACTAGTAGACGAAGTACAAGATTATTTAACTACATGAACAATATAATGATTTTGCCTCTTAACTTTATGGGTAAACATTTATCAAAACGACGTAGTTTAATTATTTTGAATTTTAACTTTTCAAAAAGTAAACATTTATCAAAACGACGTAGTTTTGTGTTTTCTTATCGAATTTTCGGATAACTTAAATTGTGTAATTCATATTCGAGTTAAACCGAAAAACTTAATTTTTTATTCGAGTTGATCCGAATAACTTGATTAACTCAAATAACTCGAACTATTTAATTCAAAATTTGAAATTTTTATCGAATATTTAGAATCAAATCAGATTTTGCTCACCCCTACCCGTTGCCGCACGCCAACCCAGCGACTTGTTAACAAACATGTTTAATTAGATTAAGTCTTACAAAATTTAAGAGTTGTTCAAACTAGGCCTAAAGTCCATTAACCCTAACATACTTGTCTACATCCCCATAAGCCCATCAAGCTCAAATCACATCCTTACGGCCCATTAGGCCCAAATCTCATCATATGGTGTATTAGGCCCATAAAAAATCTAGTTCATGTATCATGCATGACTAACTCAATACGTTTAACAAACCAAACCATTTCATCAAACTTTTGGTTTTTCGGTTTTTCGGCATTACAAATATCGTGTATGTAGTGTTTGTACACACCTGGTAACCTTGCGTGCTGCAAACCCCTTAGTCACGAACCTACAATTGACATTACAAGTGATTAACCAAAGCTTTAACATATACAAACCAAAAACCGAAACCTCACCGTACCCTTACCGTGTGCCTCACATTCTAGTAGCCCTTCCCTTGCTACTATTGGTGATTATCCTCTAGATCTGCACCCAAACACCTATATCGTCAAAACCAAGCAATCAATATTGATCATAAATCACCCCTATGAGCCACAATAGATTCAGCCATTTACTAAACCCTAACTAAGTCGAGAATACTTACTGCCTTGATAGCAATCCTTACCTACCGCGCTTACGATTGCTGAACCTCACTCTTGTTAATACATGGTAACGGCAAAGAGGGGTTAGATGGCCCTTCAGCTTTTAAAAAAACACACTAAAACTTCAACTAAGCACTTACCAAAATTCTACTCTGACACTGCATCTTAGGTATCTACTAAACAAGATTCGGCTTCAAACGCGACTAGGAGTAGATAACAAAAGATTGAGGTGGAGAAACAACAACAAGGGTTCGGCAAGAGTAGAGATTCGACAAGGAACGATGATGGTAATTTCGGCAATGAAGAAATATTGTGAGAGGGAAGGAGAATTCGGTCTAGGCACTTTTGTTTGGAAAAAGAAAGAAATTATGATTACTCGGGTATCTGCCAAAGCGAAAAAACTAAAAAGAACTGGGAGATTGAAGGAATTTTCCCCTAATTATTCAACTAAAGCACACAAAAGCAGCAAATCCCCTACTTACCCATACGACACACATATATATACTAAAAATAAATAAATAAAATAAATAAATATATAAATAAAATAAACCTACACTCCCCAATCAACTCAAACTTATCACCAATTAAATTCCTTTATTTTCTCCAAATTTTATCTTTATTCCCATCCAAAAATTCCTTTATTTAGCGAAAAATCCAATTTGAATTACATTCAAATTGCTTTCCTCGAACAGCAGCCATCCTTTGGTGTTTCGGTCCACTCTAAACACCTTCCCCACGCCAGTAGCAAAATAGCAAGTTATTGTGCACAAGGCAATTCGAACCCGAGACCTGCAGGAACCACCACAACTCTTCTTGTGACATGTTCCATTCTCACCTTCTTTTAAAGCCTATTTCCCAGCGACCGAATCATCCAATGAAATCTAAAAATATTCGTCAATACCCGGCTTCGAACTTCCAACCACTTCACTATGATACATGCCCCTTGCCACTGCGCCGCATACTTTGTTTGAGTCATATTTCCTCCTTAATTACTTATAAACCTTTCTGTCGCGCTCTAGGTTTACTAAAAAAACCATCATTTAGCGCACACCGCGACCAGAACCCTGCTCCCCCTCCTGCTCCTAACGCCTTTTCCACTGGGCCAGGCGTTTCTTTGTGTCGTGAATCAGCCCCAACTAACTATAAGGCCTAAACTTTGGCCTTCATACTAACATATGCGCAATAAAAAATTTTGCCAAGTCTAGGACTTGAACCTTTGACCACCAGCTTATTCAAAACGCCCCAGGCCACCAGACCACCTACTTCCTTGTGCTATCTTTTAACCCAACATTATTTTAAAAGCCTTCTGACTATCACCGACCTCACTTAAGGGTAAAAAAACAATTTTTTTTTTGCTAAAGCCTTAGATCGAGCCTAGGACTTTTCCAACACTACCAACCCTTCCTAAATCACCTAACAATTAACCTAAACATGCAATCATAATTTTTTTTACACTTAATTCATTATTCCCTTTGTTCTTTTTTTTTCTTTTTCTTTTCCAATCGATAAAATCCATTCTTTCGACACACGAAACCCATTTATTCTAGGCCCAAATTCGGGGCGTTACATTTGTATTGGACCGAGCTTAGTAAGAAGCAAATTCACGGGGTTGATCTAGTTAGAGAAGCTGAGGAGAAAGTGAAAGTGATACCTGATAGTCTAAAAGCTACTTCAGATCGACAAAAGTCATACGTAGATTTAAAAAGGAAAGAAATTGAATTTTAGGTGGGTGATAAAGTATTCCTGAAAGTATCCCTGTGGAAGAAAATTTTGAGATTTGGTCGAAAGGGTAAATTGAGTCCGTGATTTATAGGGCCATATGAGATTATTGAGAGGATTAGACCAGTAGCTTACCGGTTGGCCTTGCCAGTAGAGTTAGAGAGAATACACAACATGTTTCATGTGTCGATGTTTTGACGATATTGTTCCGATCTTTTGCATGTGATTCCTCCGACCGAAATTGCGATACGACCAGATATGACCTATGAAGAGGAACCAATTAAGATATTGGCTTGAGAGATTAAACAGTTGAGGAACAAAAGTATAGCCTTAGTGAAAGTGTTGTGGTAGAAACATGGTGTAGAAGAGGCTACATGGGAACCGGAAGAAGCCATGAGAGAACAGTACCCAAGCCTCTTTACTGGTAAGATTTTCGGGGACGAAAATCTCTAAAGGGGGGAGAGTTGTAACAGCCCGATTTTGGGGCTAGTCAGAATGGTGGTTTTGGAAACACTAATTTGAGGATGGATAAATTAGTTTTAATATTATTTTATGTGTTATGGCATAATTATATGAGTGTACGAAAATTTTGGTGCATTAATTTTGGTGATTGCATGCCTAATTGCGAAAAAAGACTTAATCATATAAAGTGAAAAAGTTTTATTTTACAAGCTAGAGGTGTTTAATAGCTATAGAATATTAAATTGGAGGTCCTTAAAGTGTAATTAGGCCATTGGGGAAGTGATGGCTGGCCATAGGGGACAAATAAGAGGCATGGTTAATGGTTAGGTGAGTTGGTGACTTAATTGAATAAAATAAGATAAAATAAAGAAGTTATCATCTTTTACTATTTTCATTTCTTCTTCCACCAAAAATTCAAGCTAGAATAGGGGTTTTTGAAGCTCAGACTTTTAGCCAATCTATTCTCTTGCAAGTAAGTGATTTTAGAGGTTTCTCTTGATAATTTTTGTACTTTTGGAACCCCTAAAGCTTAAGCTAGCTAATGAGGGGACTATTTTACAAAATGGTTGAAAGTTTAGGGATTTTCCATGTGAGTGCTTATGTTTTTTGCTGAGTTTTTAGGGAAGAAAATGAATTATGGTTGTTAAATAAACAACTTTTGTGAAAGGTGTTTCCATGAAAACACCTAAAAGGACCTTTTTGTAAAGGTTGTAAATTAGCAGTAAATGGATGAAATGATTAGTATTGTGAGTTGTAATAACAGTAATAAATGTTCAGGTAGGCTTGTTAAATGAGGAAATTTGATGAAAAATGATTTACGAGCCTAGGGGCAAAATTGTAATTTTGCCAATGTATAAGGGCAAAACGGTCATTTTTGCCAAAGTAGATATTTGGAAGTATTTGGATTTATGTAGCGATTAAATGACTAAATTTTATTATTATAGATCAAGAAGAACGCGGAATCAACCTTGACCGGAGAAAAGGCAAGGTTTCAGACTAAACCGCAAATTAACATATTTTGCACCGAGGTAAGTTTATGTGTAAACAATACATCCCTATTACGTATGTTTTAATTATTAATGCATTGTGTGGATGTAATTGATTATTGGTGAGAATTATTGGAATAGTGGAAAATGTGAAAATTCTCGGATGAACCTTCGTAAGAGAAATATGGGTACGGATGAATATCCGTAACTATGTAAATTTTGGTGTGCTGTGTGCGATACCACCTTGTTGTTTATTAACGATGGGCTGAGTGTGATACCATTGTATATTTTATCATTTTGGTGGGTTGAGTGCGATACAACCGTAATTATCATTGTTGGTGGGCTATGTGCAATACCACCCTATTATTGTTTAATGGTAGACTGTGTGCGTAACCACCGAGTATCTTGTATCATTCTGAAGGGTTCATCGAGAAACTTGACTAAATGAAAGTATATGTGGCTTTGTGGTGATAAGTGCAGGGCACAAGTACAAGTAAATGTGAGCAATGTATATGATATGTGGTTGGGATGTGGTATGAGTTGAGATGAGTAAGCATGATTATGAGAATATGAATTGTTCTTACATAATATTAATGTTTTTGATTGATTAACATATGGTAAGATGCTTATTATTTACATATAGACTTACTAAGCTTAAAGCTTACTCCCTTCTCTTTTCCCTTGTTTTATAGTTTCGAAGAGCCAGGTCGGGATACAGAGATAAGCAAAGGATCACCCACACTATCAGCACATCTTGGTATAGTTAGATTTAGCATTTTGAGTATTGAATGTATAGGGACTAGACTTAGTTGAATTTCATATTGTTTTGGCCAAATGTGTTGGCTCATTCAAAGATGAACTCTTTTGTATAAGGTCATAGTTGATGGCTCTTTCTTATTAATCTATGAGACGTTAAGGTTATTCATGAATGTACAAGTTACATGATTGGTTTACTTAGTTATTTATGCATAAATGGGTTGAAGGTTTGATATGATTTATGTTTGTAAGAGTAGGGTGAGAGAAAGAGCTTGGCAAAAAGCCTTGTTCTTGTCCACACGGGTAGACACACGGGCATGTGTCTAGGCCGTGTGTGACACACGGTCAATCTCATGGGCGTGTGCTTAGGCCGTGTGTCCCCTTGCTGATAGGTTTACAAGTTAGTACGCTAAGTAGTAAACACACCAGCAGAGAGACAACCATGTGTCTCAGCCATGTGGGAGACATGGCCATGGACATGGGCGTGTGCCCAGGCCGTATGAAGTTTGCACTTGAAATTAGGAATTTAATTTGCCACATGGCCGAAGGACACGGTCGTGTGCCTTGGCCGTGTGACATTTATGGGGTGATGATGTCAGAAACATAATGTCAAGGTTTTTATGCACGGACTAAGACACGGACATGTCGTGGCCGCGTGAGGGACACGGGCCAGGGACATGGGCGTGTGTCTAGCTGTGTGAAAACCCCTGTAGGTTTGAATTGAGAAATAATTCCACACAGGTCTGGAACACGGGCATGTGATATGCCACACAGGCGTGTCCCTTCCTCCACATGGGCGTGTGGACCGTTTAGTTAAAATTTTCTAAGATTTTCTAGAGAGCTTCAAGAAGTTTGACTTGATCCTGAACCTTTTCTAATGTGTGAATTGGGCCTAGTAGGCTTGTTTAAGAAATGTCACGAAAAGTTTTAATTTTGAGTGGAAAGTCGTGTCTTAGTATTGCATAATTGTTGGTGTATAAGTCTGGTAATGCCTCGTACCCTGTTTCAGCATTGAATACAGGTAAGGGGTGTTACATGAGTCGCGACATCGAGGGTAGCATATGTCACGGGATCGAATGCAGTCTTGGGCTTCTTTAATTCTGCTACCTATGTTGTGACATCCAATGCTTCGTGTTGCAACCTAGCGACCAGTATTGAGTTAATACACCTTCTAATAGTGTCCTGCACACTCATAAAGTATATTAGCTCACCCTTAGGCCTCATTCGACCCTTAAAGTCAATAAAACACTCAAATTACACATTTTATTACACATAACTAAACTTGTTGTTATTTAATTCAAACACAACTAAAATGCTTATGTTCAAGCTCTTAAAGTCCGAAAACTAGTTTAATATGCTACACCAAATTATGATCGATCACTGCTCCAAACTGTTTACTACAAAAATGAGATTCTTCATCGTTCAAAAGATCTTGGGGAGTTCCAAATCTTAAGAATATATTTTTCCTAAAAAATTTTACTACTGACCTTATATCATTTGTGGGCAGAGCTATTGCCTCAACCCATTTGGAGACGTAATCTATAGCCAAAAGAATATACTGATTACCGAATGAACTTGGGAACGGTCCTATGAAATCAATTCCCACACATCAAATACCTCTACATCGAGGATCCCAATCTGCAAAAATTTATCCTTTTTTGATATACTTCCAGTTCGTGCATCTATCACACTTTTGTACAAACTAGTAGGCATCTTTGTTCATAGTAGGCTAATAGAACCCCAATTGTAATATTTTCTGGCAGTCCTCTTACCTCCGAAATGTTCATCGCATGGTCCTCTTACCTAAGGTTGTTGTCAACAAAATTTGGCTATCAATGGATGTGGAGTGTAAAAAAAATAAAAGATGAAAGCTGAAATGAAAAAAGAATAAGAGACTTACGTATGCAAATTGGAGATTGGGAATGTAAAATATTCAAGCAAGCTTGCGGGGAGGATGTGTGACGACTTAAGGAGGGTATTTTCTCTCTTTTAGATGTTTTATATGTGTGTTTCTATGCCTAAAACTGATGAATATAAATAGAATTTTGATAGGATTTATTCTTGAAATAAAAATTGCTTGTGTCATGCCATAACTTGTGCGTGGTGTGGCACGACACTCTAACATCAAGTGGTGTGGCTTCAAAGTACCTATGTCACGCCCTGGCATATGCGTGGTGCAACACAACTATAATAGCCAAAATTAGAGTCTAGTTAGAACAGTGGTCTCGGGACCACTAATCTGGGGTCAGAGAAAATTTATTTTAATTTAATTTTACAAGTTATAGCATGGTTATAAGGGTGCATGAAAATTTTGGTGCCTTAATTTTAGCGATTTTATGCTTAATCGCAAAAAAGGACTAAATTGCATAAAGTGCGAAAGTTCTATTTTATTTGCTAGAGGTGCCAAACAGCTATAGAATATTAATTGGAGGTCCCTAATGTGCAACTAGGCCTTGTTTTAAGTGTGTTGGCCTGCCATGTGGACAAGGGAGACGAGAGCATTTATTTTGGTCAACATTTGGTGAAATTAGGTGATAAAGATGAATAAAATAAGATGAATAAAAGAAGCTATCATCTTTCACTATTCATCTCTTCTCTTCCATTGAAAATTGACAGGAAATAAGGGTTCTTGAAGTTCAAATTTTCAGCAAAACAAATCCCTTACAAGTAAGTGATTTTGGTGGTTTTTTTGCCTGATTTTTGTACTTTTGGAGCCTCCAAAGCTTAAGCTAGCTAATGAGGGGACTAATTTGCATTATGGTTGAAAGTATAGGGACTTTCCATGAAAGATTCTATGTTGTTTGCTGAGTTTTTATGGAAGAAAATTAATGTTAGGGAGATGAGAAACAACTTTTGTGAAAGGTGTTGTCATGAAAAACACTTAAATGGACTAAGTCGTAAGTGTTGTAATTTGGTAATAAATGCATGAAATAGTTGGATTTGTGTGTAGTTGTAAGAGGATTCAATATTCAACTAGGCTTGTTTAATAAGAAAATGTGATGAAAAGTGATTTACGAGCCTAGGAGCAAAATTGTAATTTTGCCAAAGTATAAGGGCAAAATAGTCATTTTTGCCTAAGTGTAGATTATGATGTATTATGATTTATAAAGTGATTGAATGAGTGAATTTCACTATTATAGATCAGGAAGAGTGCGGAAACAACCTTGACCGAGGAAAAAGGCAAGGTCAAGGACTAGATCGCCAATTAGCGCATTTTGCATCGAGGTAAGTTCGTGTGCCAATAATGCAACTCTAAGTGAAATATTTAATATTTCATATTGTCCCCATGAATATATTAAACACGTTTTGATGGGATGTCAAGAAATGAAAGCCTTCAATTGAATCTAAGAATAGAGGGAATGTAAATATCATGATATATGATGATTAAGGTCCCGTGTAAGACCATATTTGGAATATGGCCTCGGTGTGAGATTTCGTATAAGACCATGTCAGGGACATGGCATCGATATGATATTTCATGTAAGACCCTATCGGGGGTATGATGTTGATACAATACTATATGTATGAGACTCAAGAGTGTTCTTTAGCATTTTGAATGGTTCAACAGGTATGTTGAAAATGAAGAAGTATATGGTTATACCATGAGAAGTACAGGTATGTGCCTAGAACTCACTTGAGGTGAATTCGGTATATGAGGAAACCATGGTGAGTTATGTGTAAATGATGCACCCTGATTGTATATGTTGTATTTATTAATGCATTGCGAGAATGCGAATGGTTATTGTGGAAATCTATTTAAGAATGATATTGCGTGAGGATATTCCTAGATGAACATTTGAAATAGAAAAATGTATGTGGATAAGTACCGTGAATGTGTAACAATGGTGGTCTATGTGCAATACTACCTTATTATTTGTCACCGATGGGCTGTGTGCGATACCATCGTGCTTAGTATTAATGGTGGGCTATATGTGATACCACCTTACTAATTATTGAATGGTGGGTTATGTGCGATACCACCTTATTATTTGTTACCGATGGGTTGTGTGTGATACCGTCATGCTTAGTATTAATGGTGGGCTATGTGTGATACCACCTTACTAATTATTGAATGGTGGGCTGTGTGCGAAACCACCAATTATTTATTATTATTCCATCGAGAAACTTGACTAAGTGAAATTCACATGTGGTTTTGTGGTGATAAATGCAGGGTATAAATGCAAGTAAAGATGAACAATGTTTTGTGATATGAGCTTGTGACAAGTGAAAGGTTAGAATGAGTAAGCATTATGAATGATTGAATGGGTATTCATAAGCTTAAGAGAAAATCTCATTATATTACCTTGTGGTTGAGTATAATAAATAAATGTCAATAGTTTCTTATCATTTGCATATGAACTTCTAAGCGTTATTGCTTACTCCTCTTCCTTTCCTATCTCTTATAAGTTAACTTAACTAGCTCGGGTTGGAGACCGTCGGAGATGTTTTCACACTATCGAGCAGTCATTTGGGTATGAGGTTTCAAGTCTTTTTTAGATATGGCATGTATAGGGACCTTATTTCAGTTCAATTAAGTCATTGTTAATGTAGCCAAATGTGTTGGCCTAAAAGAGTTATGGGTTAGTTGCGTATAGCCATGGATAATGGCTCATGTCGATTGTAATAGTGCTATTAATTGTTCTCCCTCGCATATGGGAAGATAGTCTGATTTTCATGATTCAAATGTTATAATTCAAGAGTTATAACTGATGATTTGAGAATGTTGTGTAATGTGATAAACTGTAAAAGTAACATATTTTAAGCCTACATTTAGTGTAACACCCCCAAACCCGGCCCACGAGCCCTGACCGGATCTGGTATGTCACTACGGGAAACGTTTGAAAAGATTTGACTTAAAGTTAAAAACTTGAAAATTTTGTTGTCCTTTGTAAAAATATTATGGGTTTAAAATTCTGAGTAATAAAAAGTGGTAGCAAATTATCCGGATAAAACTTTATTATATATAGATTTTAAAAATGTAAGTTACTAAAGATAAATCATTTCCAAATCGTAATTTAATTATTAACCCAACTTAAAAATAATAAAGATACTTAATAAAAATACTTAAACACTTTAATAAACTTCAAATACTTTAAGGGGCCTTATTACAATAAATACTTAATCAAAGCACTAAAATATAAAATACGTAAACAAATAAGAATAACCGCATGAAAATTTGCTTCTGCATGGCCACCTTTGTATCCATTCCAACCCGGTCCAAGAATCACGATCACCTGCGATGTTGATAATAATTGGGTGAGTCACACGGACTCAGTGTGTAATTAATCCACTGAATTCCACCCACATGGTAACCCACATATCAAATCACATATCAGGTAATAAGAAACTTATTCACGTAATTCCACATTTTTGGGCTTGGCCCATATTCATATCATTTATCAGATAACAAGGTAATTAACCCCATGATTTCCACGTATTGGGCTTGGCCCATTACCACACTGATCCACATTCATATACTGGGCTTGGCCCATTTCCATATCAAAACCACATATCGGATATAATTATGCAAAGTGCACCCAACCCAACCTAGGGTCCATCCTCTACACACCCCCGTATCCAGCCACCACACACCAAGGGATTAATAAATCACCCTCCCCTTTTCCCTCCGATAAGCCAAATAATGCCGTCCACGATGTAGCGCGTAGCTAACATCAACCACGATGAGGCATAGAGCCACTCATCAAGCCATGCGAACTTAGTCACAACTAATCCACAACGCGACCTCAGTCAGTGCCAATCCACGATGTAGCACAAGGCTAACACCAAACCACGTACTCGAAGTACACCCGTACCTTCTTTCATATTTATATCCCACCCCATGCACATGCAACATGTAATAATGACATAATAATAAATGCATGCACATGTTATTAAGGCAGGAAATCACATTTCCATAGGCATGTTAACATTCAAATAGGCACATTCACATTCTTATCAACAGATAACACTAACCTGATTATCGATATACCCCTTTTTAGGGTAATCACCACATCATTGCCACTGCACTTGTTAGTACATAAATCACACATGCAAATATAACCTATACCCGGAAAACAGTAGGCTAACCACACACTTGATTACTTGAAGTTCTAAGCAATCGATCCCGATGTTATCACTAAGCGATACTACGACTATCTGCCTATAACTTTCCTCTGCTACTGGCCCACACCCCGGTGGCCAATCCCGAATTGCAGAAACATATCTCTTCTTAAACTTCGGGATAGAAGTTACCCCTTTTCCTTCTTGACCGGCATCCATGTCCATTAATGATATCTTAATCAGAACCAAACGGTTAACCGATAACATCATAATCTAAATATACCAAATCAAAACTATACTTACTGAATATTCTTACCAAACGATTCGAAACCCCGGAAGCTTTGCTTACTACTGTCGATTTGCCCCTAAACCACTATGGACAAATCAGTCATCACTTAAACTCTTAATATGGCCTATGGCCGAAAGTCACCAACCACTTACCTTGCTTCTCCAAAATACTTGCTTGCTCCTCCAAAATATTTGCTTGCTCCTGACGTTATCGAAAACCCTACCTAACCACTGTTAAAATCGGCCTATTAACAATATTCTAAGGAAAAAGGCCTTTGGCCGAATACCACAGGTCACTTACCTTACTTACCAAAATCTCGAATCACCACCTAACTATGAGGCTGTCAAAATCCCTGAGTGAAACCACATTAAAATCGGCTTAAGCATAAATCCATAGAAAATAACCCTTGGTCGAAAAGCACATACCACTTTACCTTGATGAGTCGATTTCCCAAAACGATCCCTAGAGTTTTCTTCCTTCGGCTACACACAAAAGAACACGAGATTATGGCACTATACACATTCGGCCAACCCAAATACCCAAGCCCAACATTTGGTTTCAGCCACCACTTGAAGAAGAACTCATAACCGAATGCTAAGAAAGAACCTACTTACCACCACACATTGGAAAGATCAGGAAAGAGTAGTTGACAGCCCCTCCTTAGAGATTCGGTTTTCAAGAATAACAATGGGGTTTCGGCACTTTATGATCTCAAGAGAAGAAAGAAACGGTGGGGGGTTCAATAGAGATTCGGCTATGCCCTTCAAAAGGTGATCAAATATTCAGCTATGGCATCTAGGGGATTCGGCTTTTGTCAAAAAGATGGAGAGAGAGAGAGAGACTAAATAGCATTCGGCAATGGTAAATAATGGTAACAAAGTTTCGGCTGTCACTCTTAATGGCGAAGAGGCATTCGGCTTCAAAGAAATAGAAATAGATTCGGGGCTGAAAGAAAAATAAAGAGGAAGAGGAGAGGTAAAAGAATTTTGGCCAAAAGATTAATGCTTGCACTTAATGAAATTCGGCACCACTCCCCTCCCCTACTTGACCGAATACACTAACCCAAGAAACCCACATTCGGCCACCACATCAACTCCTTATCAAATCCCAAATTTCTCTCATATTTTATCTCTTATCAGCTCATTCAAAATAAATTGAATTAATCCACACTTATTCAAAATAAATGAAATAAAACAACAATTTATCCTAGCCAAAATTTAAAAGAAAAAACAACTTAATCCTCATCCAATTGAAAGTCTAATTGCCGTCCAACACCTTCCACCTTGACGCAAAAATAAAAGCTCCCCCCTGCTTCTCACGTTGCTCGAACCTCCTCCCTGCCTCATAGCCTATGGCGTCACTTAACAAGGCCTTAAGTGGCACCTTCAGGTCACTTTACCAAGGCATTTCTTATGTCCAACTTCCCTCATAAATTCCCTTAAGGCCTCCTTAGCCTAGCTCCCCCTTTTAAGCACTTAAAACAAATTTTTTCCAAAAAGCTTTCCTACATCCTTGGGTTCACAAAACCACCAAAACTCATCCAACCATGCCCTAAAGCATGCCATCACCTGAATTATGCATGGATGCACAACCCCTAAATCCCAGATGTTACAGTTTTACCCTCCTTAAAAATAATTTTGTCCCTGAAATTATTTGCTACTAACTAACAGTCGTGCAATTCACTACACTCCTGCTACGCACTCTGATCTTAATAAAACTATCTTACCTTCTAGGCACAGTTTCTAAGTTCACATTCAAGGCTTCATGTAAAATGCTAACAATACAAGAATGAGCTAACTCTATAGCACTCAAAATAATAAAGGATATTCCAAAAACAAGGAACTTACCCGCTATCACATTGGCACATCTTCCTCCTCGCAACGACTGACTGCCTAGACCAACCTTGGTTGTCCCTTATCTGTACCCTCAACACCTCTGCTTGGTGTTCCATGACCTCGGCCAGAACCATTCCCTCTATGGTTTGGACCACGACTCCTTGTCGCCTGAGGGTAATTCTTAACCAAGTGAGCCTTAGACCCACACCGAAAACATTCTTTACTATTTCCCCAACACTCTCCTGCATGAGCTCTCCCACACCGAGCATAGGAATGACTCCGATTCTCAGCAACTGGTATAGATGCACGTACAGAATTCTCAATCCTTGATCTTTTTTGGAAATCCCTAGAAAGTTCTGATGGTCCAAAACTCCTCTTGTTCCAATTTCTCTCTTTTTCTCGATTTTGTCTCTTAGTCCTCTTGACTTCTTCAGCTATTCGAGCTTTCTCCAATAGAATGGCAAAGTCTTTTTCTCTTTGCGGAGCAATCAACACTCGTAGCTCATCTCGCAACCCATCTTCAAATTGGACACACCTTTCATAATCCGTAGCAACGATCCCCTTGGCGTACTGACTTAACCGCACAAATTCAGCTTCATACTCTGCTACCGACTTACTTCCTTGTAGCAAGTTTAGAAACGCCTTCCTTTGCGAGTCTAAGTAACTAGCTCCAACGTACTTCCCTTCAAACTTAACCTTAAAGTACTCCCAATCCAATCGATCTGCAGGGACACCTTGTCTGGCAGTAAGCCACCATCGATAAGCTTCATCTCGGAGCAATGAGACAAAGACCTTCGACTTTTCTCACCAGACATGTCCAAATCATCCATGATTCTTTCGACTGCCTCGAACCAATACTCCGATACATTTGGAGCTACTTCAGATACTCCTCTAAAAATTTCGGCTCCATTCGACCTAAGTCTTTCTGACACAGACTTCCGAGCTCCATTTCCCATACCAGCTCTTGCCACTCGTTCTAGCATTCGCAGCATAGCCCACGATACTGCGTCATCTCCTCCTGCCTGATCTTGATCCTCCGCGCCCACTGCTGGCGGCGGCACATCCCTTTCTGACCCATGACCAAACCCCACTGGTTCCGATACTGTCAGTCGACCACGTCCTCTAGAACTCATATCTAACGTCGCGATTTATCTGATTAAAAGTTTTATGCATTAGCAATTTTGTTCTACTGATTAACCACGAACAGTTTTATGAAAAGAAGTTTCAGAAGTAGTTCTTTCGATCAATCAGAGTTTCAGCTCAAGTTCACTATTCTAATTCAGGGAATCACCTTCACATTCATCCATAGAAACACATTCATTCATTGGTATCTACCACACACATTCACTATCCAAACATTTTTGGTCTATTCCTACCCCAGGGGTATTTTCGTCATTTGTCCTATAGGGGTATTTTGGTAATAAATCAGGATCAATTTAAAAATCTTTATAAATCAAGGGTATTTCAAAATTTTCAAAGCTCAAGGGTATTTTGAAACATTCTCTTCCAAATCAAGGGTATTGCAGAAATTTCAGAAATCGAGGTTATTTTGGTAATTTTATAAGTCAGGGGTATTTTCGTAAATTTTTTTCCCAAATCAAATTTCGCAAGATAGAGATTTTTAGTATTTTTACAAAGTAGGAATATTTTAGTAAAAATCGTAGTAGTATGGAAATTTCAAAAAAAAAAAATTTTCAAACCAGGGGCATTTTAGTAATTCCACAACCAGGGGTATTTAGGTAATTTTGTAAATTGGGAATATTTTGAAAAAAAAATTCAAAATAATTTTCTCATTTTAAAAGGGCAGTTTGTTGATTTCTAACACTAGGGTTTTCATAAAAATAGGCTAGTCCCTTTGGGGTTTTAGTTATTGTGTTTAGCCTGTGACTGAGTCCTCTTGGTTAGGGTGAACCGTAGCTACGCACTAGGTAGGATTCAAGTAAAGAGGAGGTGAGTCACTAGGACTGCTTAAATACCAAGCTCTTACTGAATCCACTCCTAGACATGCGCACAATGGTTGCCACACCCTAGCTCGGCGACTTAATCACGGGTTTGTTTAGTGATTCTTAAGTCTTATGCATTTTGTGTTGGAGTAGACTAGACCTAGGGTTCATTAGCCCTAATCTACTCATCTACGTTCCCATAAAGGTCCATACAGTTCACCTATTCGAGTCACTTCAGAACTCAGAAGTACTTACCTGGTGGACTTCGGGCCGGAGATAAAGGTGCCATGCCAGAATACCTGAAATAAAAGTCCATATTTTGAAAAGCCCATCTTTGAAAACACTTTTGGACCCAAAACCCTCAAAGCCGAGTTTTGAACCTGGCTCTAATACAAAATTGTAACATTCCTAAACCCAGCCCACGAGCCCTGACCGGATCTGGTATGTCACTGCGGGAAACGTTTGAAAAGATTTGACTTAAAGTTAAAAACTTGAAAATTTTGTTGTCCTTTGTAAAAATATTATGGGTTTAAAATTCTAAGTAATAAAAAGTGGTAGCAAATTATCCGGATAAAACTTTATTATATATAGATTTTAAAAATGTAAGTTACTAAAGATAAATCATTTCCAAATCGTAATTTAATTATTAACCCAACTTAAAAATAATAAAGATACTTAATAAAAATACTTAAACACTTTAATAAACTTCAAATACTTTAAGGGGCCTTATTACAATAAATACTTAATCAAAGCACTAAAATATAAAATACGTAAACAAATAAGAATAACTTCTGCATGAAAATTTGCTTCTGCATGGCCACCTTTGTATCCATTCCAACCCGGTCCAAGAATCACGATCACCTGCGATGTTGATAATAATTGGGTGAGTCACACGGACTCAGTGTGTAATTAATCCACTGAATTCCACCCACATGGTAACCCACATATCAAATCACATATCAGGTAATAAGAAACTTATTCACATAATTCCACATTTTTGGGCTTGGCCCATATTCATATCACTTATCAGATAACAGGGTAATTAACCCCATGATTTCCACGTATTGGGCTTGGCCCATTACCACACTGATCCACATTCACATACTGGGCTTGGCCCATTTCTATATCAAAAGCACATATCGGATATAATTATGCAAAGTGCACCCAACCCAACCTAGGGTCCATCCTCTACACACCCCCGTATCCAGCCACCACACACCAGGGGATTAATAAATCACCCACCCCTTTTCCCTCCGATAAGGTAAATAATGCCGTCCACGATGTAGCGCGTAGCTAACATCAACCACGATGAGGAACATAGCAACCCATCAAACCACGATATGGAACAAAGCCTACATCAAACACGATGGGGTACAGAGCCACTCATCAAGCCACGTGAACTTAATCACAACTAATCTACAACGCGACCTCAGTCAGTCCCAATCCACGATGTAGCACAAGGCTAACACCAAACCACGTACTCGAAGTACACCCGTACCTTCTTTCATATTTATATCCCACCCCATGCACATGCAACATGTAATAATGACATAATAATAAATGCATGCACATGTTATTAAGGCAGGCAATCACATTTCCATAGCCATGTTCACATTCAAATAGGCACATTCACATTCTTATCAACAGATATCACTAACCTGATTATCGATATACCCCTTTTCAGGGTAATCACCACATCATTGCAACTGCACTTGTTAGTACATAAATCACACATGCAAATATAACCTATACCCGGAAACCAGTAGGCTAACCACACACCTGATTACTTGAACTTCTAAGCTCTCGATCCCGATGCTATCACTAAGTGATACTACGGCTATCTGCCTATAACTTTCCCCTGCTACTGGCCCACACCCTGGTGGCCAATCCCGAATTGCAGAAACATATCTCTTCTTAAACTTCGGGATAGAAGTTACCCCTTTTCCTTCTTGACCGGCATCCATGTCCATTAATGATATCTTAATCAGAACCAAACGGTTAACCGATAACATCATAATCTAAATATACCAAATCAAAACTATACTTACTGAATATTCTTACCAAACGATTCGAAACCCCGGAAGCTTTTTATTATCGTCGATTTGCCCCTAAACCACTATGGACAAATCAGTCATCACTTAAACTCTTAATATGGCCTATGGCCGAAAGTCACCAACCACTTACCTTGCTTCTCCAAAATACTTGCTTGCTCCTCCAAAATATTTGGTTGCTCTTGACGTTATCGAAAACCCTACCTAACCACTGTTAAAATCGGCTATTAACAATATTCTAAGGAAAAAGGCCTTTGGCCGAATACCACAGGTCACTTACCTTACTTATCAAAATCTCGAATCACCACCTAACTATGAGGCTGTCGAAATCCCTGAGTGAAACCAAATTAAAATCGGCTTAAGCATAAATCCATAGAAAATAACCCTTGGCCGAAAAGCACATACCACTTTACCTTGATGAGTCAATTTCCCAAAACGATCCCTAGAGTTTTCTTCCTTCGGCTACACACAAAAAAACACGAGATTATGGCACTATACACATTCGGCCAACCCAAATACCAAAGCCCAACATTTGGTTTCGGCCACCACTTGAAGAAGAACTCATAACCGAATGCTAAGAAAGAACCTACTTACCACCACACGTTGGAAAGATCAGGAAAGAGTAGTCGACAGCCCCTCCTTAGAGATTCGGTTTTTGAGAATAACAATGGGGTTTCGGCACTTTATGATCTCAAGAGATGGGGGGTTCAATAGAGATTCGGCTATGCCCTTCAAAAGGTGATCAAATATTCGGCTATGGCATCTAGGGGATTCGACTTTTGTCGAAAAGATAGAGAGAGAGAGAGACTAAATAGCATTCGGTAATGGTAAACAATGGTAACAAAATTTCGGCTATCACTCTTAATGGCAAAGAGGCATTCGGCTTCAAAGAAATAGAAATAGATTCGGGGCTGAAAGAAAAATAAAGAGGAAGAGTAGAGGTAAAAGAATTTCGGCCAAAAGATGAATGCTTGTACTGAATGAAATTCGGCACCACTCCCCTCCCCTACTTGACCGAATACACTAACCCAAAGAAACCCACATTCGGCCACCACATCAACTCCTTATCAAATCCCAAATTTCTCTCCCATTTTATCTCTTATCAGCTCATTCAAAATAAATTGAATTAATCCACAGTTATTCAAAATAAATGAAATAAAACAACAATTTATCCTAGCTGAAATTTAAAAGAAAAAACAACTTAATCCTCATCCATTTGAAAGTCCAATTGCCGTCCAACACCTTCCACCTTGACGCAAAATTAAAAGCTCCCCCCTGCTTCCCACATTGCTCAAACCTCCTCCCTGCCTCATAGCCTATGGCGTCACTTAACAAGGCCTTAAGTGGCGCCTTCAGGCCACTTTACTAAGGCATTTCTTATGTCCAACTTCCCTCATAAATTCCCTTAAGGCCTCCTTAGCCTAGCTCCCCCTTTTAAGTACTTAAAATAAAATTTTTCTAAAACGCTTTCCAACATCCTTGGGTTCACAAAACCACCAAAACTCATCCAACCATGCCCTAAAGCATGCCATCACCTGAATTATGCATGGACGCACAACCCCTAAATCCCGGATGTTACATTTAGCATGCTTTTGGATGATTTAAGCCTTGAATTGTGCAATTTGGTGCTCTCAATCCTTTATTTTCATGTTTTATACCCAGGAGAGCACCCAATAACGAAAAGAACGAAAAACGAGCCCAAAACAGAGTAATTGGGCCATATCACAAAATCCACACGGCCTAGGCCCAAGGCCACACGACCGTGCCTCATTTAACAGGCTCGAACACGGCCTGGCCATGACTTACACGGGCGTGTGCTATGGGCGTGTCCCTGTCGCAGGAAAGAAGAGTTTCACTCGGATTTGGATACTTAGGGGCAAAGAAACATATTCCAAAGCCTATATAAACACCTTAAGTATGACCAGAAAAGGGGGGAACCCAAGGCCAGAGAAGGTAGATTTGTGGAGAATTACTCGAAGATAGCCAGTTGATCCATCTCAAAAAGCCGGAGTTATACTCAAGACGGAGGATCTCTCCTTCAATTCCTTCAGGGGGTTTTAGGGATTTCTTATGTTTTGTTTTATCTTTTATTTTGAGATGTTTCTTTTATTATCATTATGAACTAAACCCTCAGATACCTGAAGGGGATGAAACCTAAGATGAATCTTGTTATCGTTTGCTGAACTATATGATGAATATTTGACTTGTTCTTAATTATGTGTTCTTAATTCTTGTGTTGATATTTCTGGGATATTAATTCAAGTGTGATGTGCTTAAGTAGAGGTGCAAATGTCCCTGCTTAAGAGTAGATCTAGCATAATTAAGCGTAGATGATCGTACGCCTAGAGATAGGGTGACGAGATTTTGCCGGATTAGGGTGAAACCTAATATGGGAGTCCATAGATCGAGCTAATGCGATTCTAGGGGTTTTAATTAGAAAGATATTTCAATTAATCAACCTAGGGTTAGACATCAGTCGCCTCAAGAGAGGGATTAATATAACTTAGGGAATCTTACAGATCAAGTCAAGTGAATAAATCGTCTGGTTCAGAGTTAGATATCAAGTGAAGTCTAGGTGGATTCTTCCTTGGGTGTCGTCTTAATCAATTGGTTTTTCTTCCAAGTTATTTTCCCAAATTCATTCTTCTTTGTCTTAAAGTCTTTAGTTTAGTTGTTAGTTAATTTTAGATCAGATAAACATTCACTTAATTCTTAGGCTAAATAATAAAAAGAGAGTTAGTGTTAGTACTTTTGGTTCCTTTGGGATTCGACATTCTGGTCTTGCCTAAACTATATTACTGTTCGATAGGTGCGCTTGCCTCAAATCATTGTCATAGTTGGTTTCTAGGTTCGATCATTCTCATTTATAAATTTTAAGACTTTTACATCGCAAAAACAATAATCATAATGATATGTGAATGTGTGCAAGTGAGGGTGGCTAAATGGCTTGGAAAATAGCCTTGAATTGGTCCATACGGGTAGACACACGGGCGTGTGTCTAGGCCTTGTGTGACACACGGTCAGTCCCATGGGTGTGTGACTGGGCCATGTGTCCCCTTCCTGTTAGTGTTGCAAGTCAGTGTCGACCACGGGCTAGACACACGGGTGTGTGCCTAGGCTGTGTGACCCTTAAAAGGTTGCTAACGTCACAAACAGAATACCTAGGTTTTTACACACGGGCAAGGACACAGGCGTGTCTAAGCCGTGTGGAGCACACAGGCCAAGCACACGGGCCTGTGTCCGGCTATGTGAAAACCCCTGTAGTTTCGAAATGAAAATAAATCCCACACGGGTTAGGGACATGGGCGTGTGTGACCACACGGCCTGTCCACACGGGCTTGTGGCCCCTGTTTAGGTGAAAATTTTTAAATGCACAAAAGTTTCCAGTTGGGTTCCGAAACCCTCCATATGCATGTTTATGGCCTCATAGGTCCTTAATGAGAATGATTTGATAGTGAAAGAAATATTTTAAGATGGAATGAAATTCCATGGACAAAAGTTGTATGACCAAGTGAGTTAAGTCCAGTAATGCCTCGTAACCGGTTTTGGCGTAGGATACTGTAACACCCCTCACCCGTGTCCAACTCCGGAACAGGGTTCGAGGCGTTACCATACTTCAATATTCACAATCATACAAAATCGGGTTACCAAATTTCGCCCAAAATTTAAAACTTTTCAAAGACATGCATTTGACATTGTCATCTATTTAATCACTTATACCACATAACAAGACATTAACACATACCATGGACAAATAGGCTTATAAGCCAAAATCATTATAAGCCACATCGCATGGCCATAATCAAAAAATAACTATATGCCAATACATTTGGCTAATCACAACAACATCCATCATAGAAAAACTAAGTCCCTATACATGCCACTCACTTGAAAACATTTAACATACACATGCCAATACTCCAAGGATAATGACCGATAGTGTGATATCGCCTCCGATGATCTCCAACGCTGAATGACTGACAAAACTAAATGAAATGGAAAGGAGGGAGTAAGCTTTATACTTAGTAAGCTCGCATGAAAATAATAAGAAATGTGATAACATGTTATTTTCATATTCTTCCTATTTATTCAAATTCCAGTTAAGCTATTTTCTTGAGTCACAGTCATTAAATTATTTATATCTAGAGTTACAGGACTCCAAATTAAGATCTGTAAATTTTCCATGAAACTAGACTAACATATCCTTTTACCATAAAATTTTCAGAATTTTTGGTTTAGCCAATTACAACAGTTTATTCTTCAAAGTCTCCCCTGTTCTGCTGTCTGACAATTCCAACCATTCTTTACTAAAATTTAATTATATTTTTGTACAGAATTGAAATGATGTTCTAGCTTGCTTCTTCTAAAAATAGACTCAATAAGGAATCTAATCATATAAATTATGTCCCAATATTATATTTTTACAATTTTCAATGATTTTTCGAAGTCAAAACAGGGGATCTCGAAATTAGTTTGAACCAGTCTCACAAAAATCTGAATATCTCAAAATATACCAATCCTTTGCTTTCTCTGTTTCTTTTATATAAAAATAGACTCAATAATCTTTAAATAAATGTCTCATACAATGTATAATTAAATTTCTACCATTTTTGGTGATTTTTCAAATTCACCTCACTGCTGCTGTCCAAAACAGTTTTATTGTAAAATTTTGCTTTCTCTCACTTTAGTTGTTTTCATCACTTGCCTATACCAATCTTTCCAATTTCCGATTACATATCGAGCATATTGTTCTACGTACATTTGCCACATTTCTCAATTGGTCACATTCACACTTGCACTTATTCATAACATGATCGCACCAATCATCATTAGTAAATTATCTCGTTGAACCCATTCGGAAAACTCCCGATACTCGGTGGTCTCAACACATAGCTCCACCCACACATAATTCGGCTTTCTTGTACACATGGTGAAGGTCCCTTATCACCCATGTGACCTAGCCATTCCATCTCATAGCTCTCTTGTCTACATGGTGTCCAACACTAGGAACCACTCATGTGACCTAGCTACTCATAACCCGTAACTTTCTTGTACACATGGTATACACACAGTATTACACATGTGACCTAGTTATATATGAAATTATTATCCCGTAGCTTTCTTGCACACATGGTGAAAACCCCATATCATCCATGCTGCCTAGCTACATATCAAATTTTACCATCTCGTAGCTTTCTTGTGCACACGGTGAAGTTCCCTTATCACTCGTGTGACCTAGCTACATATTGTTCGTATCTCTCGGTTTTCCGAAGGTTCAATCGAGAATTTCGCATTCCATACATTTTCATATTGTAGTTATCACCCAATGATTTCCATAATATCTAGCAAAATAATTATTGAACAAGTAAAATAAATGCATTATTTACATATAAACTTTCCATTTCACATAATAACCATAGTCATAGAAAACACCTTTAAGCACAACATTTTAACTCATTTTCCATGTCACCTATGTCACCTTTTATCATAAACATATTATTAAATCAATTCACCAACATAATATACTAAACATGTAATTCAGAAAAATCAATTTAATACCACAATTTAGGTTTCAAATATACATTACGACATTATTGCATTATTATTAACACACCAACTTACCTCGAATGTCGAAACGACCATTTTACCAACTTTCCCGATTTTCGATTTTCCTCCAATTCTAGGTCCAAATCTCATTTTTCAGGGTCTAAAACATCACATTTCACTTAATTAATGTACTATTCAAAACAGTCCTTAACTCAACTTTTGCAAAATTACAATTTTGCCCCTAAACTTTTACATATTTACACTTTTTCCCCAATACTCGAAAATTAAACTTCATCCCTTATTACTATGTTTTATAACATGCTGATCATTTTTCTCTTCTATGGCAACATCAAATTCTCACTCTAACATGTACTTATGAACATTAGGTATTTTTACCGATTATGACGTTTTACTCGTTTCCACATAAAACCGCTTAGTAAAAGTTGTTTAACATAATTTCAGTCTTCATATACTATCATAAAACATCAAAAAACACACTTTTCACCTATGGGTAATTTTCCAAAGATGAACCTTAGCATGAATTATTGGTAGTATAAGCTAAATCGAGCTACATGGGACTCCAAAATCGTAAATAACTTGAAAAATGGGCTAGAAACGGACTTACCATGAGCTTGGAAAGTTGAGAAAACCCTAGCCATGTCTTCTCTTGGTAAATTTCGTCCATATGAAGAAGATGGACATATTTGGCATTTAAATTTTGTTTTTAATTCATTTAATTCACTAAATTACCAAAATGCCCCTTAAAAAAGTTCTTTTGAAATATACCCATCCATGTCCATTTTTGTCCACCAACTTAACCAATGGTCTAATTATCATTTAAGGACCTCCAATTTAAAATTTCATAACAATTGGACACCTCTAACATGTAGAACTCAACTTTTGTACTTTTTACAATTTAGTCCTTTTGAGTAAATTGAGTGCCCAAACGTCCAAATTTTCGAATGAGATTTTCATGAAATCATTCTGTGAAATTGTAGACCATAAAAATATAAATAAAATAAATTTCTCAACATCGGATTTGTGGTCCCGGAACCACTGTTCCGTTTAGGCCTTATTTTGGGATGTTACAGATACGGGAAAGGGGTGTTACAACGACATTACTCCTAACGACATTACTCCTAGCCTTCTGAGATGTGTTGACATCCTCTAGTAGTCCATTTTTGTCCCCGTTTAGCTTCCTTTTGTCCCATTATGTCCAAAAACCTAAATTCTCCTAATTCTAACATGTAGTTACATCATAATTATCTCAAAAGCGAACTACAAACTAGAAATTGAAACTAATTTACAATATTTTACAATTTCATTAAAGTTCAATGGTTAATCCTATGTCGTGCTACCGGACGTGTTCAGTAATCCTGTTTACTTCACCATTGACTTCAATCATCATTCACGCCTATTCGCGTGCCTTCCAATTATTCCTTCTTCCATAGGAGTCTCACTATTTGTCTCATTATCTCGTATTATTAATGTCTACACTTGTACAATTTGAAAAAAAACCTTTGGTCGAGGCTATTAGGGGTTAAATTGAATAAGGAATAACACTCCTCTCTAGCTAACCCTTCACTTTGGGAATCGTGACCACATTTGAACACTTCTATCTCATCGTCAATGTTTATAAATAACTCATTTCGTTCAAAATCAATCATCGATTTAGAAGTAGCCATAAATGGCCTGCCCAACAGAATGGGTATTTCTTGATCTTCATCAAAGTCGATGATTACAAAGTCGATAGGGATGATGAATCCTCGCACCTTGACCAATACATCCTCATACACCTTTATCATGTACTAAGGATCTATCAGCTAGTTGAACCTTTATAGAGATATTTTTAAGATCCTCAAGTTTGATTTTTTGACAAATTGATAGTGACATTAAATTTATACTAGCCCCTAAATTGCAAAGGGCTTTACTACAATATTGATCCCATATCTCTATTAAAATTGTAAAGCTACCCGAATCTTTTAATTTTTTGGGCATCTTTATTGCGCTGTGAGTTGAGATTACTGAATTAGGTACCAATTTGGCTACCTCCTCGATTGACTCAGGGTGCTCGACTTCTTCCTCCTTCGTGGGTTCATCGACATCTTTAGAAATATCCTCCTCTTCATCGATAGGCTTGGTTGGTGGGCTAAATTCTTTGCTCGATCGCAATGTGATCTCCTTTACGTGCTCTTTTCCATCTCTCCAAGGATTATTCTCTGTATTGTTAGGAAGACTCTAGCCATTTTGCTTCTCCAACATCATCATTAGCCAACTCATTTGGTCGCAGAGGCTATTCATCGAGGGCTCGAGTCATTCACATATAGCTTGGACTTATCGAATGTCCGTCTTCATAGTTTGCATCTCTCCCTCTAGTCAGTCGAATCTTTGACCACATGTAGTATGGCCATTTCCCATGACTCTTTGTTGTAATGGTGGTGGTTGGTAAGGAGGATTTTGTCGAGTTTGGGCTTGATTCGTATCTCCTTAGTAACCTCCCCATTTGAGGTTTGGATGATCCCTCTTAATGGGATTGTAAGTATTTGAATATGGATTTCCACCCCTATTACCTATGTAACTTGCCTCCTCCTATTGGTTCTCCATATGTGGCTCTACTTTTGTTGACTTGACTAGTGTCTCCAAACGGTTAAGTTTTTCAAGGATTCATTGGAATCGTTCATCATCATTCTCTTCCTTCATAGCTTTTATCGTTGGTGACTTGGTTTTGTACATGAATCTCTCATTAGGCTAAATGTACAAATTCATGGCCATATCCTCAATGATTTTTTAGGCTCATTCGTACGTATAGAACATGAGAGATCTGTTGGATGCTCCATCTAAGTTAGATATAATGTGTCCATCAACTCCATTATAGAATTTTTGGATCTAGAGCTAAGCTTGCAATCTATGGTGTAGGCACTTCCTTAGGGTTGTCTTAAAATGCTCTGACACCTTGTACAATTATTCACCTTTGTATTGTTTAAAATTGGCAATTTCTTGTCGAAGCTAAATGTTTTGACTATTCAGGAAAAATATGTAAAGAAAGTTTTCTGCTAAATTGTTTTGAGTGGTGATGGAACCCTGTTATAGTGACTCTAACCAATCAACTGCATTATGACACAATGAGAATGAGAATAACCAAAGACGCACGGTATCATCAGTTACCCTGTTGTACTTGAAGGTGTCACATAGTTGAAGAAACTACTTCAAATGCTAATTCGGGTCTTAAACCATGTTCCATTTGAACTGCATCGTGTTGGATCATCTAAATAGTGGTCATCTTTATTTCAAAATTATTGGCGTTAATTGATGGTCGTACGATACTCCCTTGCACCACGTCTAGTGTAGGTAGGGCATACTTGCGCAATGTATGCTAACCCATTGGGACTTCTTCTCGAATGTTATCTGTTTGCTCTCGTGGATCTTCAACTAATGGGTTTTCCCAAGGTAAATTAATTATTAGTGGGTGGATTGATATTCATAGCTTGAGGGTTGCACCTTATTAGTTGCTCCATCTCTGGGTACGATTCGATTAGAGTGCTGGAGCTTTGAGACATTAATGACCTAAAAAGATAATAAAAGTAGAAACAAAAGTAAATAAAATTAAAAATCATATCTATAGGTCCTAACATTCCTACTTATCTTATTAATTGTAAAAAATATTTTCATGATTTATTGCCAAAAACTCCCCTACAACAGTGCCAACAACTTGACCTCTTATAAACGAGTTATCATTTATAGTAAAAATATAACATCAAAAATATAAGAATTGAGAATGGCGATGTCCGCAAGTGCATAGGTCAAATTGTAATATAGTTAGTACAACGAAATAATTAGAAGTATTTCGAGGATCGTACCCAATAGAGGATGACATAAATTATGAAAACATTTTTACAATAATAAGTCTAAATGGTACTAATTAATTCCTGTATTACAATAAACCATAAAATGTATAATTGAGAGAAATTCAATAATTACAATACATAAATAAACAGGAAAATAAAAAATGACTAAAATCAATAAACCATTAAGGAAGATTAACCGCTTCAGGGTTTGTAACCAATTATTAACTCCTGGCCTCTAATTAATCAATCGATTGGTTGATACTCGCTTATCTCCTGAACTCACCTTCTCAACCAAGATAAACTATGATTTACTCAGTTTGACTTATCTCCCGACCTCGTCTAGCCTATGATAACTTCCTAGGTTTGTCAATCCTATTGGTTTGAGAATACGTAATACATACCAACTAACCCTCCCAGGAAACCCTAAATCCTCTGTTAATCACATCCCCATACAATTGTTAATCTCCCCTAAGGGATTTAGCCTCTCGTGCTATTCATAATGTCAACTCCAATTGAACAAATCATGTGAAGAACACAATTGATTTAGAAAAGAAAAGGAATTTGAATAATCATGGATTTAATATCAAATGCGAAATGAAGCAGCAAATTGCTTGATTGGAATTAAAAAATAAATCGAATGCAAGAACAAGTAAACTAAAATACTTTGATAAAATAAATAAACTCTTGTAACACCCCAAACCCAACCTGATTCACCGTGTCTGAATTTAGGGTGTAACTTCACAAAGTCAAACCAGTAATGAAAACAGTTTGCAATTCATCATTTCTTGAATCATGTTATTTGACATTTTAAATAGAAACTTACTATATGAAAACAAGGGAAGTAACTTAAAAGAATCTTATGACAACATACTCGATACAAATCCTTACAAAATGGAAGTTTATTTAATACAGACACAATAAGCGTATTACTAGACTACGCCACAATTCCAATGTATGCATAATAGCCCACTTCGCCACCAATTTGGCGTTGTCCCTTCAGGTGAAGTCTCATTTCAAATACTTCAAAAGCAGTAAAAAATCCTGTAAGTACATGAGTATTTAGTAAGCTTAACACTACAATACCTTGATGGATATTTTGCAATCTTGTAGGAACTATTGTGTGCCAATTATTTTGCATCATTTATTTTGGCAGATACCACCACAGTTTACCATTCTCTTATATACCAGCTATCATGCTCTTGTCATACTCAGTCTTCCTTATCTAACTAATTGAGGAATCCTTCCAAACGTTTCACAAATCTGTTGTCTCACAATAATTTCTTAACAGATTATACCTTTAGAAATCCCTTTCAAAAATCCATGCCCTAACCCATACTGTTTTTTCAAACAATTGTTCACTGCCATTTATCACGGGTGGATACATATATGTTTGGAGAATACTTATACAGAATTTTAATGCCATCAATTCATACTCAGATCTAGCTTGATTCAGTATCACACATATCCATACTGATAAATCATTGTATAGACCATTTTGACGAATTCCATATCATGTTATATCAGAATCCCAAAACTTAATATAACACTAACTCATATTCAGAATAATTTTAGAAGATGACACAATACCACTCACTTTCCATTTTTTATAGGTCATTATGAAGAATACTCTTCTTGACATACATATACACATATATTTTTCACGGAAACCCTTAAGATTTACTCACTCTTAGCCCAAAACATATTCATACCTCATCTTAACCTTAATTAATACATAACTAAAAGACTTTGCTCATCTTTTCCAATTATTCAAACAAACATCCATGAAAACCTCAACAAAATTTTCTACCATATTAGTAAATATTGTTATCATGCATCGTTGAAATGTGGCAAGTGCATTACATAAATTAAAATGCATTCGCCTAGAAGAAAACGTACTGTACGGGCAAGTAAAAGTGATTTTATGTTGGTCTTCCAGGGCTACTACTATTTGGTTGTATCCCAAATATCCATCTAACAAAAAGTAATATTATTTACATGCTAGTCGGTCTAACATCTAATCCATAAGAGGCAACAGGAAATGATCCTTCTGAGTGGCTTTATTCATTTTTTTGTAATCAATATAGATTCCCCAACCTGTAACGATTCTCATCGAGATTAAATCGTTACGTTTATTCTCAACAATCGTAATTCCACCTTTCTTGGGTACACACTGTACCAGATTTACCCATGAACTATCTAAGATGGGGTAGATAATTCCTACATCTAACCATTTGGTCACTTCCTTTCACAGTACCACTTTCATGATAGGATTGAGTCTTCTTTGCCCATAAATTCTAGGTCTTTCACCCTTCTCTAGGCTAATTTTGTGCATACAAAATGAAAGGCTTATACCTCGAATGTCACTTATGGTCCAACCAATCGCCTTTTTAAATTCCTTTAAAACTTCGATCAGTTGCTCCTCTTGATATTTTGTTAATTCTGCGAAAACAATCACATTTCAATTGAGAAGGAAGTACCTTAAGTTTGAGTTTGAGTGGTTCTTCGATTGACAACTTCGGTTGTGCAAATTCTCAAACTTTCAATTCTAGCGGTTCAAACTGTGTTGGTTGAACATAATCCCTTAGATTGGCTTCCATCAAAGCCATGCTTTCATTACCTTTTTCATCTTTCAAAGGCTAAGACCCTAAAGTGTTCTCCAATAGGTCTTCAAAATTTTTCTTCCATTCCATAGAAACTAAGGTTTCTATCTCTTCCATCACTGAACATTCCTCTACTTGATCAGGAAATTTGCTTGCTTTAAGAACATTAAATGTTACCTGACCGTCTTGAACTCTTATGGTGAGTTTACCTTTTTACACATCTATTAACGTTCTTTTCGTAGCTAGGAAACGTCTCCCTAGGATGATCGATAGTTCCTTATCTACTTTAAAATCTAAGACAATGAAATCAACAAGAAAGATAAATTTATCAACTTTTACCAAAACATCCTCAATCTTTCCTTTTGGGTATGCTAAAGATCAATCTTCCAACTAGAGTGTCACAGTAGTGGGTCTTACTTCACATATTCCCAACAGCTTGAAAATAGATTTGGGCATCAAGTTGATTATCGTTTCTAAGTCGTACTAAACTTTACCACAGTAAGATTTTCCAATATTACAAGGCATGGTAAAACTTCCAAGGTCCTTCAGTTTTCGAGGTAGCTTATTCTGTAAGAATGCACTCCACTCCTTCGTTAAAGCAGTAGTCTCGTACTCCATAAGTCGCCTCTTCTTTGACAAAATGTCCTTTATGAACTTCACGTCATTGGGAATTTTCTCTAAAGCCTCCACCAACGGGATATTGATGTGCAGTTTCTTTAGAACATCCAAAAACTTCTTGAATTGCACCTCATGTTCCTTCTTATTTGGTTGGGACTTTTGAGGGTACAAAGGTGTTGGAACTTTGGGTTGAATTGGACAACTTTTCTAAGGAGATAAATGTAACACCCCTAACCCGTATCCATCGCCAGATAGGGTTACGAGGTATTACCGGGTGAGACACAAATTACGATAAATCATATCATAATTCTTTTCAAACATATAACCAGTTACAAAGTTCATAAACAATAGCATTGCATATACTAATTACCACATAACATGTGCATATACCAATTAACCACCTCCATTCAGCATTTGAATGTTACTACATGTGATACCTAATGACCCATTAAAACATATCAAATCTACTATTCATATGGTCATAACCGAATGCATTATGAGTAATGATGTACTTTCATAGTATGTTTAAGCATTAACGCATAAAACACAAATCTATTTAGAAAAATTCACATATAAGCATTTTTCATCAAATAGCAAAAGTTACTATTCCTTTGGTCATTGAAATTACTTTAGCCGAATAGGCACATACTTATAACCACTTTACTAAAACAAGCTATCAACTACTAAAACCAAACATACATATATCCTCAATTTCCAACAAATTTAAATATGCCAAATACCTTAAGAAAATATATATACCATGTTTAAAATATGCATAACATTCACATGTATCTTTAGTAATTCCCAAAATAACTTTAATCATGACTAATCATCATAATCATTTCCACAACTCCTACTAGCCGAACATATTAACTGTAACAATCTGGTTTATATCCTAGTCGGAACAGTGGTTTCGGGTCCACAAATCCGAGTTCGTATAATATTTTAATATTATATTCTGTGCCGTTGATATGTGGTTTAGCATGTGTTAAATTTTTGTAAGTTAATTTGTCTGTTTGTGTGTTTAATTTGCAAAAGGATGAAACTGCATTGAATGTGAAAGTTGTATGCTATAGTTAAAGTGCTTATGTGTTATGGCTTTTTAAATATGAGGACTTATGTGGCAATTTGGCCATTTTCATTGTTAATAGATGGCTAAGGTCATAAATGACCTTGTAACTATGTTTTATACATTTTTATATGAAAGGTTATTTTTGTACTTTACTAATTAAGTTAACTATAATAAAAACAAAGCTTAAAATAAGCCATGTTCATCATCTTCCTATCACCGAAAATAAGAAAGAAAGAAAAGGGTGTGAGCTTGTTACATTCGGCCATATTTCAAGCTTAAATTGGGTATGTGTTCTTAGTCGATTTTCGATAATTTTTACGTTTTTGTAATCGTTGCTTCGTCTACTATCAAACCCATGTTTCAATTTTATGTATCGGTGATGTTTGTAAGTTGTGCCATTGATGCTAGGTTGAGCTTTGTGATGCTTTAAGGTGTTAAATGATAGATTGGTGGTAGATGAACATGTTTTGTTCTTGATGTTTTGATGAATTTAGCTAAATCGGGCTAAATTGATAAAATGATAATTCGAGGGACTAAATTGTGAATTTGATGGAAAGTATGGACTTGTATGAAATGTATATATATTCAGCTAAGCATTGTATGTTTGAAATTTGGGGAATTGATGTTTTTAGAAAAATAGACTAAATTGATTAACTGTGCAAATGTGAAGACTAATTTGCAAATTACCCTAAATGTGTGTCTTTGGATTGAATTGAATGAATTAGTGAATAAAAGGGTTAATTCTGAATCTGTTTAGATCAAGAACCGAAGAAAACGGACATATATCGCGGGAAAGTGAATGTTATCAACTAGTCGTTTTCTATTCCGATAAACCGAATCAGAGGTAAGTCACTATACAAATAAATGAATATGTATGCATTTGTAATTATTTATATGTTTAATGATGATAATGAATGCTTATGAGAAATTCTGTAATTAAATTCCGAGATAAGTTCGGTATATTGACTAAGTCTGAGAAGCCTCGTACGAACCTTGACATAAGTATCTGTTCTGTTTTATCATGTAAGACCACGTCTGGGACATTGGCATTGATTTGAGATTCGTGTAAGACCCTGTCCGGGACAGTGGCATCGATATCTGATTATGTGTAAGACCACGTCTGGACGTTAGCATCAATATAAACTTTACGTATAAGACCACGTCTGGGACATTGGCATCAATATGACTCTTAAGTGTTAGACCATGTCTGGGACATCGGCATTGTTTTGATTCGTATAAGACCCTATCTGGGATAGTGGCATCGATATCCGAGTGCATGTAAGACCTCGTCTGGGACGTTGGCGTTGTACGATTATTCTAAGCTTTCTTAGTATCCTATGGGATTTATTACGGTTCAATAGACAAGTCTATGATACTAATTGCAAATCCGAGCTATGAACAAATATGTGATTGTAAATTTGAATCAGGTATGTTGATTATACACTAATTGTGCATACAAGGTAAGCATCAATATGATTTCACTATGATGCTATAAATATGGAATCGATGATATGTTGTATAAAGTTTTGGTGAAATGAGATATGTGTTTATATGATCTTTGAATTGTGAATATGGCTAATATGGTCAAAAGTGTATGATCCAAAGCAAATATATGCATTTTATGCTAAGTTTGTTTGTATATTGACTTACTAAGCTTTTGGAAAGCTTAATTTGTGTGTGTTTAATCTATTTTATAGGTCGTCAAAGCTACTGAAGGCTCGGGACCGTCTTGGATCGTCATCACACTATAGAACTTATTTTGGTACATTTTGATATTGTATAAAGCTAGATATGGCATGTATAGGCTAGTATTTTGGTATAAATAGTTATGTGATCTTAGCCATGTGATTTTGCTATTTAAGAGTTGAAACTTTGCTTAAATGAATGTGTTATAGAATGTATCTTTTGGTATGATGAAAGAATGTGGAATGGTCAAGTTTGATTGAGCAAATGCATGAATTAGTCTTGTAATGATATGAGTTTTAATCCTTGAGATTCCCATAGTTGGGATTGGTTTTGAATGTAAGGTTTGAATGGTTATTTTGGTATGCTTTTGATGGTTTTACGTGCATGAAATATCTTGTGGAATATGGCTTGTAGGTATAACCCTTTGTGGGTGGCATTTTATAATGCCACACGGTTGTGGCACACGGGTGTGCCTAACGACCGTGGGTGAATGGTAGAATGGAGTTTATCATCACACGGCCTCGACACGGTCGTGTCATCTGGCCGTGGTGTGCAAGTCAGTAGCTAACATAAAAGTACACGGCCTCGACACGGGGGTGCTCAGTGGCCGTGTTGGGGAAGTCAGTATATGGCCTAAAAGTACACGGCCATGGCACAGGGGCGTGCCTAATGATCGTGTTGGTATAGTTAGTATTTAGACACGGAAGGACACATGGGGGTGTCTAGAAGCCGTGGAGGGAACACGGTCTCCTCCCACGGGCGTGTCTCCTGTAACATCCCGAAATTGGGCCTAGTAGAATTGGGCCCAATGGGCTTTGAGCGTAGTCGCGTTTAAATTTTTGGTAGCAAGAGAACGGCTTTTTGCACAAGTTGAACCTACTAAGTGAGTGGTTTTGGAAGATTAGAGGGCTTCTATGAAGTCCTGGGATCAAACTTTGGTTTTAGGGAAATTTTGGTTTTAGGCGAAAAACACCTTGGGATTTAGTAGGTAGGTTTTAAGAATAAAATGTGGAGGAAAATGACACAAAAGGAGTGTGTGGTGTAGTGGCAAAGTGACGCCACATAAGAGACAAGGGGGTAACGCCACAAGGAAGGAAGGAGGTCCAGGGTTCAAGTCTTGGCTCTTGCATTTTGGTTTTCTTTTCAAATGGACTTTAAAATTTGGCATTAGATTTATATTCAGTTGCGCATTATTTTAGACATAAAAGGAGCTTGTGGCCAAGTGGTTAGCGGCGTGGATTATGTGCAAGGGAGCCTGGGTTCAAATCTCATGTCAAGCAAGGGAGTATTTATTTTGCGGATTGGACGAGAAGAGTTTGAGTTGGATTTAAACTCTACTGACGAAGGGATCACACATCGGAAAGATACAAAGAAGGAAGGTGAGAAGCTAGCTATATATATAGCATTATAGAAGGAGGATGAATACACCTTGGAGGGCGTTTGGGCACAGGAGTGGTCGGAGTGCGGATTAGCACCAGATTCCTATTAGGTGTGTAACTCTCTCTACTCTAGCTGTAGAGCGGCAAATGCCGAAGTGCCGATCACGACAATAGTAGTAACACAAGCGTGCGAGCGCACGTGTGAGGCTTCGACGCGATAGTTGAGGCCATCAGTAGTATTCTTGTGGGTTAAGGTTGCTTGGGCCACGATGGGCCGAAGTGGGCCCAATGGGCCCTTAGGCCCAATTGAATAAAATTGTATTATGGTGTAGTATATAATGAACTAGACTAGGTGAATCTCATATATGTGGCTAGATTTGTGTTAGGTGGGCCACACGAGCGTGTGGGCCCAAGCGGGCCGAAAGCGGGTTTTAGGCCCAATAGTCCGGTACGACTGGAAATGGTAGTTGAGTCGCTCGAGGCGACATTAGGCCTTCGAAAAGGTCACTATAGGCGTAAAATTACTGAAATACCCTTGATAAGTAAATTACGGAAATACCCTTGGAAGGTAAAAGTACTATTATACCCTTAGAGGTTGATTAGCTTGATTATGTTGTATTTGTTATTCTGATTATGATGGTAATCCGTTTCATATGTTATATTTGATATATGATTTGCATACATGTCATACTGCATACACGAATTATTATGTCACGACATGTTGCATGGGCTTGAGATATGATGAAAGGGGAAGTGTTGTAGTGGCTCTGCCACGATCTGTTGTGGTGGCTCTGCCATGATCTGTTGTAGTGGCTCTGCCACGATCTGTTGTAGTGGCTCTGTCACGATTCTGACGATGAGCAGCATGACTGCCATCAATGGTGTGTAGCGATGAGGGTTGATTGTAGAAATCCCCAATGGTGATTGGCTGGTACGGGAGGTGTGTAGCGGATGGAAATCTAGGTTGGGATGGGTTTTGCATCATCTTACATATGCTATCTGTTATTCTTTATTGTAGGGCTAAGGCCCAGTTGGTATTTGAATGGGCTCGGGCCCAACTATGGTTGGTGTGGAGTGATTGCACACTGAGTCTTCTTGACTCACCCCTTCTGCTTAAATTTTTGCAGGTAATTCATAGATCGCGGGTTTTGGAGCCGGTGCGGACTCAAGGTGGCCATGCGTTATGATTACTTCTTTTGTAAACTCCGTTTTAATTTAAACTTATTTTAATTCGAGATTTTATTTTGCAATAAGGCCACTATTACTTTAAATTTGGTATTTTATTTGGTTTAGCTTTTAATTTGATTACTGCCTATTATTATTAAATGTTCAATACGGGAATTTCCTAAACCCATAATAATCATTTTCCAAAATTTTCAATAATGGATTACCAACGAATAAATAATTAAACTCGAAATTTTTAACAAACGCGCAGTTTTAAACAACCCTTTTATGTGACATGCCAGATCCGGTCGTAACTTCTAGGCCGGGTTTGGGGTGTTACATCTCCCCTGTATTTTATAAAAGTTTCAAATTTTCATGGAATTTCATGTGTTTCAGTTTAGTCCCGACTCGACTTAAAAGTATGATTAAGGTCTCGAGGACCTGATTAAGGGACATTATGTCTGAGAATGATGATTGAATGTATAATTTTGTCTGTGAATGTTTTCGATCTGTCTGATAACGCTTCTAACTTTAATCCGGCGACAGACTCGGGATAGGGGTGTTACATTTGATTGGTATCAGAGCTACGGTTTAGCCGATTCTCGGACTAACGAAGCGTGTCAGAGTCTAGCTATACATGCCATATATCTTAATTGTGATAGTATGATGAATCTTGACGTATAAATGTGATTTTCGTATAGTAATGGATCCCAAAAGAGGCATAGCTGACGACGTAAAAAGTAATGCGCCTGCTCCTGCGCAAGGGACAGCGCCCTCTGAATCGAGACCGGCTACGAGCGGTCAAGAGGGAGAAGCTAAACAAGCTTTCTTCCAAATGATGAGTGAGTGGTTCACTCAGTTTGTTAAGAATAACCCGACTGTTTCACAACCCCCGCCCCCGGTTAATCCCTCTCAGACTATAGTTGTGCCACCGGTTATGCATCCGAATCTATTGAATAAGCCTCCTGTTGACAAGATCCGTAAGTATAGAGCCGAAGAATTCCGAGCTTGTAACATCCTAGATTAGGGTTATGCGTTTGTGCATAATTCATGAGTTAGTAGGTTTTGGCAGTGTTTGGAAGTGTATTAAGGGTTTTTAAAATTCTAGGATGGAAGAGAAAGCTTAGAAAAATTATTGGATTTTAAGTGAAAAGAGGAAACGAGGCAAAGAGGCCTTAAGGAAAATTTGTGTTGGACTCATGACACAAGGAAGGCATGTGGCAAAGTGGGCTCGATGGGTATGTTGGAAGTGTTCGAGGAGTTTAGGAACCCTAAGGTGTATGGAAATGTATGGAAATGTATGGAAATGTATGGAAAAGTAAGGAAATGTAAGGAAATGCAAGGAAATGTAAGGAAATGGTTCAAAAATGGAAAGTACACAATTTTGGAAAGCTGAACATTTTGGAAACTGAACATTTTAGGAAACCTGAACATTTTTGGAAATGTATCAAAAATGGAAAGTGAACATTTTTGGAAACTTGGAATGTAAGAAAAATGGCAAGTTCTGAGCCGATCGAAAATTTTAGGAAACTTAGAAATGACCCCGAAATGATGAGTTTTAAAGTTTAAAATAGGAAATAAAGGCAAGAGGGCCTTAAAAGAAAAAGTTGGGGAAATTTGACAAACAAATGAGGCTTGGAAATGTGGTCCGAAGATGCCACTTAGTGGTCTATGGAAATGGCACCATGTGAAGGAGGCATGGGCACAGGTTCGAGTCACTTGGGAAGCAAATAAATAAATTTTATTTTTGCTTCTAGACACACCAAGGTGGATGGCACAAGCCTTCTAGAAATAGAAGTGTTTTATTTCCATAAATATTTGATTAATTAGGGGATAAATAAAGGAGTTTTATTCGCATAAATATGTGAATAAATAAAGGATTTTCTTTTAAGAAAATTGAGGAGATAATTGATGGATTAAAGGCTTTTATCTTTTAAATAAAAGAGATAATATTATCAAAAAGAGGAGTGGTGGCCAAGTAAGGGACTCTTTTGGTGATAACTTTGTCTATAAAAAAGGAAAGGAGGAGGGCTACTCCTCGGTTTACTTCTTTTACGCTCTCACAGAAATTCCCTAGCTCTTTCCCCCCTCTCTGCAGAAATTTCTCTTCATCTTTTACGCTTCTCTTTTCTTCATCTGTCAAGCCAAAACCCCTTTTCTTTTGATCCACGACAAAACCCCATAGCCAAATCTCGTGACTCTAGGCAAGGAAGCAATCGACTAAGGTATTAAGGTAAGAACAATCAATTTTGTTCTTCTAATTCTCCTAATCAAGATCTAGGGAATAATCTCTTCTATTGTCTCTTAGCCGATTATTAAAGAAGAATCTCTGGGATTTTGATTCAAGGAATTCCGCTAATCGGAAGATAGATCATTCGAGATTCAAGATTTAAAAGGTAAGTATCAAAATAAATTCTACGAGGCTATTTTAATATATATGTATATGGATTATTAAAAGCGAAAACTAATGAAGTGATATGGTGTTGTTAGAAATCACAAGGAAGGAATACCAAGATTCGGCACTTGGTTCTTGAAAACAATTCGGCAACAAGGTAAGAAATACAAATCCTACTAGGATTTGGTTTTAAAGTCAAAAGGGGTTTATTATGTATTTTAATAATGTGGCCGAATATAGGGATTGAGATCTAAGGCAACAGATCAATTTCTTCGGGATTTCAAGGAATCTATTAAGCAAATCAGGTGTGTACTCACACTAACTTTCAATATATATATTATGGCAATAACTGTTTTAATATATGAATGTGTATAAGAATGAGAATGTGGCTAAGTACCACAGATGTGGCAAAAAAGTACCGAGGTACGTATTCCTACTCTTGGTAGGATTATGAATGTGTTATATTCTGAAAAGTGACATGAATGTGAATTTAAGTATGATATGAATGATATGTAATAATTGGGGCATTTGGGATATATGTGAAGGGAGAAAGTGAAGGTGATGACTATGGTCTCACCAACGAAGGTCTTGACCGGTCTCACCAACGAAATATGGTGGCTACGGTCCCATTAATTGAATATGGTAACCGGTTACATCATTCGAATATAGTGTCTAAAGACACAACGTAAGTGGGCGATGAGCACGTCATTGCGATGGCGCCTTCGATGGTGTGTAGCGGATGGAGGGTCGACTTAGTAGTCCCCACGGTGTACAAAGGTTGGTGCGGGTGGTGTGTAGCGAATGGACAAATAGGCTTGGGTTTGGGTTGCACCATCCTTTATTTTGTATGAACATGAAATTGATATGACTCGTATGCTCGAATTGTTGAAAATTAGTCTGTGTACACATTGAGTCTCATGGACTCACCAGTTGGGGAATTATTTTCGGTGATGATCGGTAATGGACCGGTTGGCGGGGAGCTAAAGGTGGCCATGCAACACTTGAAGAATTTATTAGAATTTGGACTCTATTTAAATTTAGTACTTTAAATTTTATTTTTGGGTTTGAATGATGTAATAAGGCCATAAGGCCCAGTTGGATTTTCTTTATACGCTTATTTTCATTTGATTATGATACAACTTATTTTTGATTAAAGTTAAGTAAATTTATTTCTTTTAAAATAATAAACCCTAAAATTATTTTGTCACCTTATTTAAGTTGGATTTTCAAAATTTATTAAATGGGTTCCAATTTAAGCCCAACCCAAAACGAATTTTTCTTAATTACACAAATTTTCTCTAAGTTAATCAGGACATTGAAAACCGGTTTACTTAAGGAACATACCAGATCCGGTTCAGGCTCGTGGGTCGGGTGTGGGGTGTTTCAGAGCTACTAAAGATGATGATGCTAAAAAGGCTGAGTTCTGGATTGAAAACAAGATCCGGGTATTTGATGAAATGTCTCTGACTCCGGATGAGTGCATAAAATGTGTTGTATCATTACTCCGAGATGCAGCATATCAATGGTGGAAAACTCTGATTTCTGTTTTCCGAGAGAACGAGTCACATGGGATTTCTTTCAAATCGAGTTTCGGAAGAAATATATCAATGAGAGATTCGTTTATCAGAAACGAAAGGAGTTTCTGGAACTAAAGCAGGGCCGTATGTCTGTTACGGAATACGAACGAGAATTTGTGAGACTGAGTCAGTATGCTCGAGAATGTGTATCATCTGAAGCTATAATGTGCAAAAGGTCCGAAGATGGCCTTAATGAAGACATTCGTCTGCTAGTCGGGATTTTGGAAATAAAAGAGTTTGTTGTACTCGTTGACCGAGCTTGCAAAGCTGAGGCACTCGGGAAAGATAAGAGAAAAGCTAAATCTGAAGCCCGTGATATGAGAAAAAGATTTCTAAGCAAATCATTTCGGTCATCTTCGAAGAAATTCAGAGATAACTAGAGTCGTTCCAGAGATAATATGGGACATGCGAATAGAAATCAACCTAGACCGTAAATGAGTTCTAAAACTCCAGCAACTTCAGTGGCCAGTGTAGGTAATGTTCGATTCGAGAGACCTGAATGTAAACATTGTGGAAAAAGGCACCCGAGAAGCTGTAGATTAAACGACAGAGCTTGCTTTAGATGTGGTTCGCTTGATCATTTTATTTTTGATTGCCCTGAGTCTGTCGAACCAGAGACTGTTCTGAATTTGAGATTTGATAATGCACCTGTGAGAGGTAGGCCATCGAAAAATGTCAGAAATGTTATTTGTAGTTAGAGAACTACATGAGACAACGTTGTCAGATCCGAAGCTAGAGCGCCAGCCAGAGCATATGCTATCCGAACTCAAGAAGAATCTTCATCACCAGATGTTATAACGGGTACATTTACTTTTTATGATACTTCTGTGATTGCTTTGATAGACCCTGGTTCTACGCATTCATATATATGCATTAATTTAGTATTTAGTAAGACTTTGCCTGTAGAGTCTACTGAGTTTGCTATAAAAGTATCGAACCCCTTAGATGAAAGTGTTCTGGTTGACAAAGTATGCAAGAACTGTCTGTTAATGTTCCGAGATATTTGTTTCCCTACTGATTTGATGCTTTTTCCATTTGATGAGTTTGATATTATTCTGGGTATGGATTGGTTGTTTATGCATAATGCTATTGTGAACTGCAAAAGAAAGACTATAGATTTGAGATGTTCGAATGATGAGATTGTACGGGTTGAATGTAATGATTTGAACGGATTGCCTACTGTGATATTTGTTTTAAAAGCTCAGAGTTGTTTGAATAAGGGATATGAGGCATATTTTGCTTATGTGATCGATACAAAAGTGTCTGAAAAGAAAGTTGAGTCAGTGCCTGTTGTCTGTGAGTTTTCTGATGTGTTTCCTGAAGAATTACCGGGTTTACCTCCGATTCGAGAAGTTGAGTTTGGTATTAAATTGTTTCCTGGTACTACACCTATTTCGATATCTCCGTATAGAATGGCACCAACAGAGTTAAAAGAGTTAAAGTCACAGCTACAAGAATTGACTGAGAGAGGATTTGCTAGACTGAGTTTCTCGCCTTGGGTAGCTCCTGTCCTGTTCGTGAAAAAGAAAGATGGCACGATGAGGATGTGTATTGATTATCGTCAGTTGAATAAGGTGACAATAAAGAATAAATACCCGCTGCCCAGAATCGACGATTTGTTTGATCAGTTAAAAGGAGCTACTGTGTTTTCCAAGGTTGATCTAAGATCAGGATACTATTAGTTGAGAGTTAATGATTTAGACATTCTAAAAACTACTTTCAGAACGAGGTACGGGCATTACGAATTTTTAGTTATGCCATTTGGACTAACCAATGCTCCTTCTGTTTTTATGGATTTGATGAACAGAATTTTTATACTGTACCTAGATCAATTTCTTGTGGTATTCATAGATGACATTTTGATTTATTCTCGTGATGAGGCTGAGCATGCAGAACATTTGAAAGATGTTTTGCAAACTTTGAGAGAAAAGCAATTGTATGCGAAATTCAGCAAATGTGAATTTTGGTTGCACGAGTTAGTTTTCTGGGACATATTGTGTCCGCATCCGGGATTCGAGTTGATCCGAGCAAGATTTATGCTGTTTTGAATCGAAAACCTCCGAGAAATGTATCTGTAGTCCACAGTTTTCTGGGTTTGGCTGGTTATTACCGTAGATTTGTGAAGGGCTTTTCGAAAATAGCTACTCCATTGATTAAATTCCTTCAGAAAGATGTCAGATTTGAATGGTCAGATAAATGCCAGAAAAGTTTTGATCAGTTGAAAACTCTGTTATGAAGCTCAGTGTTAAAGTACAAACGGAGAATCGGGTAAATAATTTGTTGTGTACAGTGATGCTTCGTTAAATGGTCTGGGATATGCTTTGATGCAGGAAGGCAAAGTGGTAGCTTATGCCTCGAGACAGTTGAAGCCTCATGAAAAGAATTATCCGACACACGACCTTGAGTTAGCTGCGATGCGCTAAAGATTTGGCGTCATTATCTGTACGGTGAGAAAAGTCTGAAATATCTAATGACCCAGAAAGATTTGAACCTGCGTTAGAGAAGGTGGCTTGAGCTATTGAAAGATTACGAGCTTATGATAGATTATCATTCGGGTAAAGCAAATGTTGTTGCAGATGCTCTGAGTAGAAAATCATTGCATGCACTACACGCTTTGAATGCTCAGTTAGACTTGTCTGATGATAGTTCTGTGATAGCGGAATTAAAAGCCAAACCGTTGTTTGTACAACAAATATGTGATGCTCAGAAAGTTGATAATGAATTATTATTGAAACGAGATCAGTGTAAAACGAATTCTAAATCTGAATTTCAAATTCTTGATGATTGTTTGAGATTCTGAGATCGTATCTGTGTTCCAAGAAATCCGGAGTTGGTTCAGTTGATCTTGAATGAAGCTCATAACAATCATCTATCTGTTCATCCAGGAAGCACAAAAATGTATCAGGATTTGAAACGACACTACTGGTGGTCTAGTATGGAACGGGACATTTCTGACTTTGTTTCAAAATGTTTAGTTTGTCAGCAAGTGAAAGCTGAACATCAAGTTCCGTCCGGGTTGTTGCAACCGATTCTCATTCCTGAGTGGAAATGGGATAGAGTGACCATGGACTTTGTTTCTGGTTTACCTCAGACTCTGAGAAAGAAAGATGCAATATGGGTCGTGGTTGATAGATTAACAAAATTTGCCCATTTTATTCCAGTAAGATCTGACTACTCACTTGACAAATTAGCCGAGCTTTATATCTCTGAGATTGTGAGATTGCACAGGGTGCCACTGTCTATTGTATTCGATAGAGATCCGAGGTTTACGTCGAGATTCTGGAAGAAATTGCAAGAGGCTTTAGGCACAAAACTCCACTTCAGTACAGCTTTCCATCCGCAAACTGATGGTCAATCTGAATAGACTATTTAGATTCTGGAAGACATGTTAAGATGCTGTGTACTAGAGTTTCATGGTTCGTAGAAATAGTATCTGCCACTGATCGAATTTGCATATAATAATAGTTTTCAGACGAGCATCAAAATGGCACCTTATGAAGCTTTGTACGGACGAAAATGCCGTACACCTTTGTATTGGACTGAACTTAGTGAGAATAAGTTACATGGGGTGGATTTGATAAAAGATTCAGAGCAGAAAGTGAAACTGATCAGAGAGTGTTTGAAAACAGCATCTGATCGTTAGAAATCCTATGCAGACTTGAAACAAAAAGATGTAGAATTTGAGATCGACAATAAAGTATTTCTGAAAGTGTCTCCGTGGAAGAAAGTGCTTCGATTCGGACGAAAAGGCAAGTTAAGTCCGAGATTCATCGGACCTTATGAGATCATTGAATGTGTCAGACCTGTTGCATATAGATTAAAGATCATCTGAATTAGAAAAGATACACAACGTATTTCTTGTCTCGATGCTTCGTAGATATCGATCCAATCCGTCACATGTGATTGCCCCATCTGAAATTGAAATCCGATTAGATAGGACATTTGAGGAGGAACCGATATGTATCCTAGCACATGAAGTGAAAGAGTTGAGAAACAAAAGAATTCCATTAGTGAAGGTACTGTGGAATCGACATGGAATAGAAGAGGCTATGTGAGAGCCTGAAGATTCAATGAGATAGTAATTTTCGAACTTGTTTAATGGTAAGATTTTGGAGGACGAAAATCCCTAAGGGGGAGTGAATTGTAACAGCCCGGTTTATACCCTAGTCGAAACAGTGGTTTCGGGACCATAAATTTGAGTCCATATAATATTTTAATATTATATTCTATGCCGTTGATATGTGGTTTAGCATGTGTTAAATTCTCGTAAGTTAATTTGTTTGTTTGTGTGTTTAATTTGCAAAACGATGAAATTGCATTGAATGTGAAAGTTGTATTCTATATGTTAAAGTGCTTATGTGTTATGGCTTTTTAAATATGAGGACTTATGTGGCAATTTGGCCATTTTCATGGTTAATGGATGGCTAAGGTCATAAATGACCTTGTAACTATGTTTTATACATTTTTACATGAAAAGTTATTTTTGTACTTTAGTAATTAAGTTAACTATAATAAAAACAAAGCTTAAAATAAGCCATGTTCATCATCTTCCTATCACCGAAAATAAGAAAGAAAGAAAAGGGTGTGAGCTTGTTACATTCGGTCATATTTCAAGCTTAAATCGGGTATGTGTTCTTAGTCGGTTTTCGATAATTTTTACGTTTTTGTAATCGTTGCTTCGTCTACTATTGAACCCATGTTTCAATTTTGTGTATTAGTGATGTTTGTAAGTTGTGCCATTGATGCTAGGTTGAGCTTTGTGATGCTTTAAGGTGTTAAATGATAGATTGGTGGTAGATGAACATGTTTTGTTCTTGATGTTTTGATGAATTTAGCTGAATAGGGCTAAATTGAGAAAATGATAATTTGAGGGACTAAATTATGAATTTGATGGAAAGTATGGACTTGTATGAAATGTATATATATTTGGCTAAGCATGTGTATGTTTGAAATTTGGGGAATTGATGTTTTGAGAAAAATGGACTAAATTGATTAAGTGTGCAAATGTGAAGGCTAATTTGCAAATTGCCCTAAATGTGTGTCTTTGGATTGAATTGAATGAATTAGTGAATAAAAGGGTTAATTCTAAATATGTTTAGATCAAGACCTGAAGAAAACGGACTTAGATCGCGAGAAAGCGAAAGTTATCGAGTAGCCGTTTTCTATTCCGATAAACCGAATCAGAGGTAAGTCACTATACAAATAAATGAATATGTATGCATTTGTCATTATTCATATGTTTAATGATGATAATGAATGCTTATGAGAAATTTTGTAATTAAATTCCGAGATAAGTTCGGTATATTAACTAAGTCTGAGAAGCCTCGTACGAACCTTGACATAAGTATCTGTTCTGTTTTATCATGTAAGACCACGTCCGGGATGTTGGCATTGATTTGAGATTTGTGTAAGACCTTGTCCGGGACAGTGCCATCGATATCTGATTATATGTAAGACCACATCTGGGACGTTGGCATCAATATAAACTTTACGTATAAGACTACGTCTGGGACGTTGGCATCAATATGACACTTAAGTGTAAGACCATGTCTAGGACATCGGCATCATTTTGGTTCGTATAAGACCCTGTCTGGGATAGTGGCATCGATATCTGAGTGCATGTAAGACCTCATATGGGACGTTGCTGTTGTACGATTATTCTAAGCTTTCTGAGTATCCTATGAGATTTATTACAGTTCAACGGACAAGTCTATGATACTAATTGCAAATCCAAGCTATGAACAAATATGTGATTGTAAATCTGAATCAGGTATATTGATTATACACTGATTGTGTATACAAGGTAAGCATCAATATGATTTTACTATGATGCTATAAATATGGAATTGATAATATGTTGTATAAGGTTTTGGTGAAATGAGATATGTGTTTATATGATCTTTGAATTGTGAATATGGCTAATATGGTCAAAAGTGTATGATCCAAAGCAAATATATGCATTTTATGCTAAGTTTGTTTGTATATTGACTTACTAAGCTTTTGGAAAGCTTACTTTGTGTGTGTTTAATCTGTTTTATAGGTCATCAAAGCTACTGAAGGCTCGGGACCGTCTTGGATCGTCATCACACTATAGAACTTATTTTGGTACATTTTGATATTGTATAAAGCTAGATATGGCATGTATAGGCTAGTATTTTGGTATAAATAGTTATGTGATCTTAGCCATGTGATTTGGCTATTTAAGAGTTGAAACTTTGCTTAAATTAATGTGTTATAGAATGTATCTTTTGGTATGATGAAAGAATGTGGAATGGTCAAGTTTGATTGAGCAAATGCATGAATTAGTCTTGTAATGATATGAGTTTTAATCCTTGATATTTCCATAGTTGGGATTGGTTTTGAATGTAAGGATTGAATGGTTATTTTGGTATGCTTTTGATGGTTTTATGTGCATGAAATATCTTGTGGAATATGGCTTGTAGGTATGACCCTTTGCGGGTGGCATTTTGGCCTTGTAAATGGCCTATAATGTCACACGGTTGTGGCACACGGGCGTGCCTAACGACCGTGGGTGAATGGTAGAATATAGTTTATCATCACACGGCCTTGACACGGTCATGTCATCTGGCCTTGGTGTGCAAGTCAGTAGCTAACATAAAAGTACACGGCCTCGGCACGGGCGTGCTTGGTGGCCGTGTTGGGGAAGTCAGTATATGGCCTAAAAGTACACGGCCATGGCACACAGGCGTGCCTAATGATCGTGTTGGTATTGTTAGTATTTAGACACGGAAGGACACATGGGGGTGTCTAGAAGCCGTGGAGGGAACACGGTCTCCTCCCACGGGCGTGTCTCCCCTGTATTTTGTAAAAGTTTCAAATTTTCATGGAATTTCATATGTGTTTCAGTTTAATCCCGACTCGACTTATAAGTATGATTAAGGTCTCGTGGACTTGATTAAGGGACATTATGTCTGAGAATGATGATTGAATGTATGATTTTGTCTGTGAATGTTTTCGATCTGTCCGGTAATGCTCCTAACCTTAATCCGGTGACAGACTCGGGATAGGGGTGTTACATTAACCGAATAAGAACTATGATACATATATTTACAAGCCAATGTAAAATAGCTATAACAAATATCATACTCTTATAGTTAAACATGAATTAAACATATCATAACATCCATTATCATACGCATCAAAAGTTAATCCAAATTCAATACCAATTGCCGAATACATCCAACCATATTATCAAACACATTCCTTGTAATTAACATAGCCGAATTATCAAGACCTAACATATTTAACATTTAATCAAGAACATATAAAACCATGCTCATTGCACACATATATTTATACCATGACCGAACTTACACAACCATTAGTAATTAGATCCAACATATCACACATAATTACCAAGATCTAATTTTCATAACTTAGACATTAAATTTAGCCATTTTTTGCATGGCATTTATATACATCATATTCTTTCTTTCTTTTTTGATAAAATATATACATCACATTCATAATGAACTCAAAGGGTAACATAGCCTATGCATGCCATAAACTTTAAGTTCAACTTCAAAAAGTACCAAAATATTGATGATAGTATGACAAGCTTCACCGACGATCCCCGAGCACGTAACGATCACCCAAAGAAAAATCTAAATCACAAAAGCAACCAAGAACACCAAGTAAGCTTTAACAACTTAGTAAGTTATAAGCAAATTAAGCAAATCTATCAATTATTCTCTTAAATATGATTTTTATAAATATTATAGTGAAGGATTCATCAACTACCCATTTACTTGTACAACCGCAAAACATTACTTATTTCTTAAATTCAAAATCGAATCCAATATAAAGAGTTCACTCTCATGTATTATCCACATATTCAAGTCCAAGCTATTCAAGCATACATCTATTACAAAATTTCCACATAGCCGAATCACTTTTTGGTATTTCATATAATGATCAATATGATTTTATAAACATTTCCCCATATCAAATTATTCCACTCAAACTATACATTCAAGAAGAAACATTCTATCCAATCCACAATTAATCACAAATACTTGATTTCAAATAATAACATCTCATAGTATCAAAACCTACTATATTCGATATTTGAATTGAAAATTAACTCGTACGCTTAGTGCTTATTAACCGATTTCGCACACTTAGTGCTCAGTAATTCAATTTGCACACTTAGTGCATAATGATTGATTTTGCACACCCAGTGCTCGGTATTTAAATTCGCACACTTAGTGCATTTCTCCAACTTGTTACTCACTTATATATACACACATAAGAATTAAACCTCAACCACAAATATACAAATTAATTTATTTCATCTCCATAATCAACATCACATTCGGGTGTACCAATGGCATATAAGCATACCTCACATTCGGCTATAGATACTTCCATTAAATTCATGTACACCATTATAAATAAATCCAATTCAACTTAATTGCTTAAAAACTTACCTCGAATATCGACGGATTGTGTTTCTCGACTATTCAACTAACTTCGCCTTTCCCCAATCCAATCCCAATCCTTTTTGTTCTTGATCTAATAAATTTCAAATTTAGCTAAATCAAATATAATTCCATTGAATTTGTTCCAAACACATATAAATGGGAAAATTACCATTTTGCCCCTAATATTTTACATATTTTACAATTAAGTCCTTTTTGCACAAAACACAAATTACACAAAATTTGACCACACTTCTTTAAGGTCGAATATTCATAGCCTTATTACAAGCTCATACATTTCATTTATTTCACATTTTGACCCCTCAATTTATAAATTTCACAATTTAATCCTATTTAGGCATTTCTACCAAAAATGCCTTAATTAAACATAACAATCTAACAACCTATATTTATTTTCTATCACTAAACACCAACTTCATCAAGCTATCAACAATGGCATTTCATGAATACATCATCAAATTCAAAAATTTCAACTTGGGCTAGCTAGTATCCAAAGCAACGATCTCAAAAATGTAAAAATTATCAAAAACCGAACTCAAATCACTTACCTATTTGAGCTTGCAAGGGTCGAATGTTACAAAGCTTTTTCTCTCTTTTTCTCTCTTAGTTTTGGTCAAGAATAATAGGGAAGATGAACACTTTCATCTTTTTATCAAATATATTATTTTAACATATATTAAATTATATCATAATATCATGAAATATAATAAACAATTCAAGTCACTATTACATGCACACCAACCAGCCACTATGTTTAATTATGGCTAAATTACACTATCAACACTTAAATTTATAAAACCATCATCAATTCGGTACTCACACATTTAACCACCAAATTTTCTTTTTATGCGATTACGTCCTTTTTCACATTTAAGCACCAAAACAATCAAATTTTAATACGAAAATTTCACACACACCAATTTACATATAATGAACATAGAAAGTAATATTTAAAAAAATTTGATTCGAATTTGTGGTCCCGAAGCCACTGTTCCAATTAGGGTCAATTTCGGACTGTTACAATAAATTTGCATCCAAAGATGTTAGCTTTTCAAAATTTATTGGGTTAGATTTTACCTCATCAAACTTTGTAAGTTTTGGCTCTGCTGGTGCAGGAATTTCAATTGTTGATTAACTCTCATCCGTCTTAATAGGTTCATCTTCAATCATAATTGTATTGGGCTTCAAATTCATACAACTTCATAAAGCGACTATTTTGCAGTGTTCCTTACCCAAATTCCTTGGATTTTCTATGTCACTCGACAAGGTTCCTTAGGATCAATTATGAAGCTCCGTAGCTAATTAACCCATTAGGCTCTCCAAATTTTTCAATGTTGTTGCTTGGCTTTGGATTAAAGCGTCATTCTTTGCCATGTACGCCTTCAAAAATTCTCCAAACTATTGGATGACTTAGTTTGTTGTGGTTTTGGAGCTTGTTGATTGAACCCTTGGGATTGGTTGGGTTTATGCTGCATGTAAGTGTTGTTCGGTCCATTTCCTTGGTTACTCCAAGAAAAATTCAGATGATTGTGCCATGAAGGATTGTTGAAGTTGGACTGTGATCCATGTCCACCTCTATTTTGGTGTTGATTCCCCACGTAATAAACTTATTTGGGATTTGATGGACAATTCTCGAAAGAATGAGCATCCCTACAGTATCCATAGGAAACAACATCTAATTGGCTTTATGACTGAACTGCAAAATTATTCAAACCATTACTGGTAAATTATTTCAACATTAAAGAAATAGATGATATATGAGCTAAGAGTGATGTAAGCGTGTCTACTTCGTGCACTTCGGCTACTCGCCTTCCTGAAGTCATTCAATTTGTTGGTCATTGATAGTTGTTGCTAGTGCACTTCTCAATGATCTCGTAAGCCTCATTATAAAACTTCGACAAGAGAGCACCATTCGTAGAAGCATTTACCATCAATCTTGTGTGCATTAAGACCATTATAAAACATCTCCAACTGGATACAATGTCGAATCCCATGATGAGGACACTTACGAAGTAATTCTTTGAATCATTCACATGCCTCGTATAAGGACTCATCATCCAATTGTTGAAAAGTGGTTATCTCATTTCGTAACTTAGAGTTTTTGCTAGGTGGAAAATACTTAACCAAAAAACTTTCTGCTAATTCTTGCCATGTAGATATTTAACTTGATGTCAACGAATTAAGCCATGCTCGTGCTTGATCTCACAATGAGTATGGAAATAACTTCAACCTCAACGCGTCTTCAGTAATACAAACTATTTTAAATGAATCGCTCACCTCCATGAATAATTGAAGGTGAATGTGTGGATCTTCCATGGGCATTCCACTAAAGTGGCTTACCGTTTGGAGCATTTGAAACTAAACTATAAAGAATAATTTTACAAAAAATGATTAAGGCAACAGTCCCCGGCAACGACGCTAAAACTCAGGTTTGTGCAAGTGTGCACAGTCGTTATCAAGTAATAAAGTAAATAAAAGAGTTATCATCTCTACAGGGGCTGTGTATGTTAACCAAGTAATTGTAATATTAAAGTTAACAATTTGGTGATAAAAACACAATATCTTGAGTGATGATGTTTAAGCTAAATTATATTATCTAAATGCAGGATTATCTCTAATGCAATTTAATCTAAATGCAAAGTATGAGATGAGATGTATCAAATGAGTTAAGCAAATAAAACAAAAAATTCAACAATCAATAACATTAATATGCTAGGATAATTACACTATTCAACTTAGTTTATTTTTCTCATGCTTAACAGTGTTCGAAAAACATTTCATGGAAACTCGGTCTTTCATGAGTTTGGAAACAAAATTAAGTCCTTTTGGATTCTTTTACCTAGTGAAATATGCATTTTACTGACCATATTAAACTAAGGGTTTCTTAGAATTCATGTGAAGCAACAAGGACGAATCAAGTTTGAAACAATTCAATCACATAAATCTAAAAACTATACAAGATAATAAAGCTCGTCAATGTTATTATGAACCTTTAATTTAGTCAGATTAAAATCTAAATTAAACATGTACTTTTCAATTATTGTGCCCATTAGTCATCGTTGTCAGGATTGCTCAGCTAATTCAAATGGATCCAATCACATATGAATGAAATACATACTTGAGTTTAATTGAAAACATGATCGACTGAGGCATAAGCACTATAAACATGATTTAAGCCAACTTCATTGAATAAATGCAATCATCCTAGCTCCACAAATTTAAGTTACCATTGTTGATGACAAGATCATAAAACACATTGCAAACATGATTAAATTAAATAACAAAGTAAAGAAAGAATAAACTCTGTTCAAATTGATAGTCTCGTGAACTCTGAAGAAAGGTGTTTTCCTCCGATTCTCATGTTGCTCCTTTGCTAATGGCTCCTCAAGATGGCCGACCAAGAGACAACCTTATCACGGTTAGGTGTGAACGTTCGATCAAATCAAATTGAATCAAATGAAAAACTTTTAAGTTAATCGAGTTGACAAATCATATTTTATCATCCTAACTTGATTTGAAATTTTCTCGAATCAAGTTGAGTGAGATGGAATTTTAATCGAATTGAATCAAATCGAATATATTTATTTATGTGAAATTTAAAAAATTATTTTAGGTCCTTATTATCACTATCACCCACTGTAATAAAATGTGTTATTAACTTTCATCCCCTCATAATTTATTTATTAATGTTTTATATATGAGTTAGCTTCTTTTCTTGCTTAGTTGCTTCAATTATCTTCTGATTCTTGTCACTATATATTTTGAAATTAAAAAAATGTATTAAATGTAAACATTATGATTTTTTAATAGAAGTTATCTTAAAGATAAAATATGGAATTGATACCAACATAAAGTTTTAACACGAATGTTTTATAACATCATCAACAAATCAATTTTAATAAAAATTTATAAAGATTCAATATGATTAAACAATTCAATAATATAAATAGTAAAGAATTTGAAATTGAATTTAATAATATAAATAGTAGATATAAATAAAATTATTACTTTTTAGGTTTAGGGATTTTTTGGATAATTTTAATTTTAAATTTGGGGTAAAAGGTGAGAAGTAAATATTTAGGGGGAAATAAAAAGTTTTGGTAGTTGAGGGAGTAAAATTTTGGGGGGAAAGTAAATGAGGGGAGTAAAATTTTGGGGGGAATGGTTTGGGGTAGAAGGGGGTGGATGAGAGAGGAGTAAAAGTTTTGGGGGAAAGTAAGAAGGAGTAAAAGTTTTGGGGGAAAGTAAAAGGGTTTGGGAGTTTGGAGTAACAATGTAAAATATTATAGCTTGATATTCGTTTTATTCGAATTATTCAAGTTATTCAAATTTGAAAACCAAATTCGATTCGAACTTGAAATTTGAAAAAAAAATCAATTTGACTCGAATAATTCAATTAATTCGAATAACTCGGTTCGTTTAACTCGAAATTTGAATTTTTTTCGATTGTTTCGTGTCAAATCGAGTTTTGCTCACCCTTAATTATGGTTTTGCTAACTAAAGTGCTAGGCGTGGAAAGAAGGAAAACATAAAAGAAAGAAAAAATGAATGGATGAGTAATGAATGAAAGAATAATGGATTATTTTTAAGGATTAAGGGATGATTGAAAAGGTGAGAGAAGTGTGGTATTTATACTTGAGGTTGGTGGCTGAATTTACTAATAATGGCGTCAAAGATCCCTTGGTTCTCTCCCATTAATAGCCGGCCATGACAAGAGGAAATGAGGGTGACTTGGTTGCTTGATTTAAGCATGGAATCATGCTGAATTTAGCCATGGAATGGACGATTTCTTGAGAAATCTTTATCTGCTGATTTTTAATTATTTTCAAAGTGTAGGGACCTCCAAATAATTATCCCAAAATTGATTTTTGGGCAGCCACAGACTTGTGCCTAATTTGGGCTTGACTCTCTCTTGTTGGACAATTTCATGACCCAAGAAATAACCAAACATGTCCACCATATATCATCACTTAAACTGGGTCAAATTAACATCCTTATGACTTAATTTTGCATGGTTTTGTCATCCAAGTAGGGTGGATTTGTTCATGTCCATACAATAATTGTATGAGCTCCATATTATATAAGCTCATGGTCCCACTACATTATTAAAAAATAGCACATTAATAGATAACATGAAAATGATTTAATTTATGCACAAAATTCTAATAAATAAAGTATAAATTTGCATATTTCATAAATTCATGTCCATGATTGGGATTTAAGAAAAATTCACTAAATTCATTAACAAAAGCTTAAGATTGGTGTAATTTTCAAGTAAAAAGGTGGTAAAAACGTTTAGAAAAACCCTATACAATTTAGAGTTTACTGTAACCAAGAAAGAAACACTAAACTCGTGAAAGATGGTCCCTTAAGTATGCTTAAGGAAGTTAGTCTTCCATAATGTGAATCTTGCTTGGAAGGTAAAATGACAAAGAGGTCTTTTAATACGAAAGATAAAAGAGCCAGCCAACCTTTAGAACTTGTGCACACTAATATGTGTGGTCCCATGAGCATCAGTGCCCGAATAGGTTACGATTATTACGTGACTTTCATTGATGACTATTCTCGATATGGATATGTGTATCTAATGCACTGCAAAAGTGAAACCTTTGATAAATTTCTAGAGTTCTGTGAGAAAGTGGAAAAGCAATTAGGTTTATCGACAAAGAATCTTCGGTCTGACCGAGGTGGGGAATACTTTTTGGATGAATTCTTAGGATGCCTCATAGAGAATGGGATTTTATCTTAGTTGACTACACCGGGTGTAACAGCTCAATTTTTGCTAAAATAAGAACAGTGGTTTCGAGACCACAGATCCGATCCCGGAAAGAAAAATTATTTTTAATACTATTTTATGATCTATAGTATGATAATAATATTGTGTAAAAATTTTGTAAAGAAATTTTACCGATTACATGTTTAATTTGATAAAGGACTAAATAGCATAAAGTGAAAAAGTTGTGTTCTAATAGCTAAAGAGATAAAATAACTATAGAAATTTAAATTAGGGGTCTTTATATGGTAATTAGACCATTAATGAAAACTTAGTAGATATTTTTGGATGGTTCATCCATGGAAAATTAGAAAAAGGTTAAGGACTAAATTGGAAAGTGATAAAATTAAAAGATGATAAATAATTAAATATAAATAAAAATATTTTTGTATCATATTCTTCCCCAAATATTCCATGGAAATAGTAGGAAAGAGAGAGAGAGAGAGCTTTCTTGTCCAAATTAGGTAAGTATTCAAGCCCTGTTTTTAGTAATTTTTATATTTTTAAGGCCGTGATAGTCTAATCTATCTATTTGGGGGATTAATTTGAAAAATTATCAAAGTATAGAAATTATGTCATGGATGAATATGCTGAAAATTTGAAATTTATGGTAGAATACGAAAGGTTGATGATACATAAACAACTTTTACAAAGTGATTTGTAACACCCCAAACCCGGACAAGACACCACGTCCGAATCTGGTATGTTACGGGGAAAACGTATTTGAGAGGTTAGATTTTTTTTTCACTTAAAAGCTGGGTGAAAACATAATGTATTTGAAGAAAATCTGAGTAGACTTGTTTGAAATCAAATGGTATATTTGAAACCCGGAAGTCTTGAAAACTTAACCAAAATGTGTAGTTAAAACGAGTTCATTCCATTAGGAATTCAATAGTTTCTTAGTATTACTTAAAGCATTTTTGGACTTAATAGAAAATCGAGTTTGATTTGGAAATCATTTGAGTTTACTTTATATCAAAACATAGTGTGATACCCGATGGTATAGTTTAAAACACATTGCGTTATAATTCTGAAATCATTGTCTTTCCAAATTTTAGTAAAATTCATACCAAATTATTTTGTTAAGGCATATGAAAATCTAATTAAAACATAAACATCATAAAACATAAATCAAAGGCCTTTTACAAATCCAAATTAAAACCCAAATAAAGTAGATAAGCTAAAGTACCCAAATTGAATAGTCTGAGCAAAACTTTTATTAAAGCATGGCATGCACACCCGAGTCCATCCGGCTCCATGTCGCGTCACGGGTCACCTAAAATGTCAAAGGAGAGGGTGAGTCGAATGACTCAGTGCATAAATCCCGCTCCCGATAAAACAATATGCTAACACACATCATATATAGCAATATAATTAATGCAACCCGATCCTAACCATCCGTATCGCCTTTTCTACCCCGTGTGGTACCAAACCACTGGTGGTGCCAAACCACTGGTGACCCAAAGTCACGATATCCATAAGTGTGGTGCCAAACCACTGGTGACCCAAAGTCACGAATAATCCAGTGATGGGGCCAACCCATCTCGTGATACCAAATCACTAGCGACAATCCCGTATCTCTCAAGTGGGGCCAACCCACGGTGGTGTCAAACCACAGGGACGAGTCGCAATGAGGTGCCAAACCTCTGGTGTCCCAAAGACACAATGTGGTACCAAACCACTGGTGACCGCAGTCACAACTCCGATGATGGGGCCAACCCATCGTGTGATACCAAATCACTGGCGTCAATCCCGTATAATCAACTGTGGGGCCAACCCACCGTGGTACTAGCCACTGGGACGAGACGCTGAGGTGCCAAACCTCTGGTGACCCAAAGTCACAAAAATATCACTGTGGTACCAAACCCTTTGGAGGTGCCAAACCTCTGGTGTCCCAAAGACACAGTGTCCCAAAGACACGGATATCATCATCCTCTCTCCACTCATATCACCCATCATTATGCCATACTCATGTGATCTTGCATATCATACAAGTCATACATATCATGCTAATATGTTTAACATCATATCCCATGTCACATACATCCATAATCATGGTACCATATAGATCATTAGTAAGCCCATAACAATATTGACTTACCCGAGTCTAAGGTCCTACCCAAAAAGGGTATCATATCAATCCATCAAACTGCCATGATTTTAATAGGCAAACAGGTTTAATAACAATATCACTAAGTATGGGTGTGTTAGTTACACACACAGTAAATACTGAGTCTAAAAATCCCGACGAACACGATCTAAGTCCTCGATTACTAGCTCCTACAATCGGCCAAAACATAGGGTTAGGCACCTACAACATTCGGCCAACACCATTTAGACCAAAAGGGTTTGTCGAATCACCCTTACCTTGAAGATGATTTGGTTTCCTACCAAACCTGAACCAAGCAGTGATTCTTCTTCCAACAATCAGCACCCTAATAAACAAATAGTTAATCACCAATCACCTTTAACTTACTTGAAATCTAAGGATTGAACTAACAATGATATACCAATCACTTACCAAATTCCAAACGATTGAAGCAAGGCCCCAAATACTCCACCGATATTCGCCAAGAAAACCACTAGAAGAGGGAGAAAAGAGATTGGTCAAGGCTTCCAAAGAGAGAAAAAGAAATCGGTTTTAAGTGTTTATCCTCAATGTTTGGCTTGAGTGGAAGAGAAAGAAAAGAAGTGTGAGAAAAATGTAGTTTCGGCAATGGCAATTGAGAAAGAGAGAAGTAGTTTCGGTTTGTCAAAAGAAGAAATGAAAAGAGAGTTTTGAAGGATAGGTTTCGACTAGATGGTATGGAAAAGGGAAAAATGAAAATTAGGAGAACAAGGTAAGATGATTTCGGCTTAACTCAAATGAGAGAAAGAAGAAAGTGTGGGGAGGAGCATTCGGCTAGCCAACACAAAATGTAGAAACACCACTTACAAAATTCAGCAAAATTGCTTTTGGACCTACGGCTTCAAGGAGAAAAAGAAAGAAATTAGCTTGAGAATTCGGCTTGGTATGACAAAAAGAAAGAAAAGTGATTTGACTCCTAATGGCCGATTATGCACAAAAAATGCCCAAAGAAATTTCGGCTACTCCAATTACCACTTACCAACCGGCCAACCTCTCCCCCAAGCATCCAAGCCGTCACTTCCCCACACTCCAAGCTCCCTAAAATTCGGCCATAAACCCCCCCATGCCCTCACATCCACACATTTCAAATGAGTGGACCAAGTCTTTCTCCTAAAGTTGCTCTCCACCTTTCATTTGAAAGTGAAGACCAAGTCCATGGTAGAATTCAAATTGCTCTCTAACTCTTCCTCCATGCCGTCCAAAATGGAAACCAAAATGGGGACTTTGCAGCTTGAACCCTGGACCTCCACCCCATGAAAATGACGCCACACCTAGCTCCCCAAGTAACGCATGCTTGCCACCTTGCCAACTCACTTTTTTGTGCAACAAAACAACAATTAAAATTCTTAAACCCCAGCTTCCTCAGCTTCCTTCACTTAACACCCAAAAACCAAAATTTTCCTACCTACTCAGGCACACTCCTAGCCCACAATTAAGCCCCGATACAACACAAACAACAACACAGCACACTAAACACATGCAAGACATAGCACAATAAAATAACCCCCTAACCCGGATATTACGGTTCTACCCCCTTAAAAATAATTTGGCCTCGAAATTACGATCGTAAGAGTTGCGGGTGTTGCTGTCTCATCATATCCTCGGGTTCCCACGTAGCTTCTTCTACGCCATGATTTCACCAAAGTACCTTAACCAAAGGCACAGACTTCTTACGCAGAACCTTCACATCCCGATCAAGAATCTGCACAGGTTTTTCTTCCATAGTCAAGTCTGGATTTACCTCGATCTCTTCCATCGCTACCACATGTGATGTGACGGATCGAACGATAACGCCGAAGCATCAAACGTGAAAAACATCGTGAATCTGGCTAGGCTCTGCTGGCAACTCAAGCTGATACGCTACTGGTCCTACTCGTCTCAGTACCTTATACGGCCTAATAAACCTCGGACTTAGCTTGCCTTTCCTCCCGAACCTCAACACCTTCTTCCACGGCGAGACCTTCAGAAAAACTTGATCCCCCACCGCAAACTCTATGTCTCTCCGCTTAAGATCGCAGATAAGACTTGCGGTCCGAAGCTTCCTTCAATCGAGCTGAATCAACTTAACCTTATCTTCTGTCTCGGCAACCAACTCAGGTCCCAACAACTGACGTTCACCCAACTCCGTCCAACACGTTGGTGAGCGACACTTCCTACCATACAACGCCTCATACGGTGCCATCTTGATGCTCGCTTGGTAACTATTGTTGTAGGCAAACTCAGCTAATGGTAGAAACTCCTCCCAATTACCTCTGAAATCCAGAACACAACCTCTCAGCATGTCCTCTAAGATCTGAATAACCCTTTCTGATTGACCGTCAGACTGTGGGTGAAAAGCCGTGCTAAAATCCAAACGAGTACCCAGAGCTTGATGCAATGCTTTCCAGAACCTTGACGTAAATCTGGGATCCCTATCCGAGATTATCGAAACTGGCACACCATGCAACCTCACTATCTCTGACACATACAGCTTTGCCAACTTCTGAAGTGAATAATCAACCCTCACCGGAATAAAGTGAGCTGATTTAGTCAGACGATCCACCACTACCCAAACTGAATCCTTCTTGCTTGGCGTAAGTGGTAACCCACCGACAAAATCCATGGTTATCCTTTCCCAATTCCACTGAGGAATCTTCACAGGCTGAAGCAAACCCGACGGTAACTGATGTTCAGCCTTGACCCGCTGACATGTCAGACACTTCCCAACAAACTCTGTCACCTCTTTCTTCAAGCCAGGCCACCAAAACTGCTCTCTAAGATCTCTATACATCTTGCTACCTCCAGGATGCATAGCATAAGGACTGCCATGTGCGTCCTGCAGAATCTTCTGTCTTAGCTCAACATCCTTAGGCATACATGCCTTACCCTGGAAACACAACACCTCATCACTAGACAAACTGTAACCCTCCAAACCACCATCCTGCACTTGTACCCTTCGCGCACTCAGAACCTCATCCTCTAACTGTTTCTCTCTGATCTGCTCAACCCAAGTAGGCTTAACCTGCAGCTCTGCCAGAATACTCCCGTCGTCATACAAACTTAAATGGGCGAACATTGCTCTTAAGTCCGAAACAACCTTACGGCTCAACGCGTCTGCCACCACGTTAGCCTTGCCCGGATGATATTCAATCGAGCAGTCGTAATCTTTCAAAGAACTCAACCCATCTCATACGCCTTAAATTCAAATCCTTACGAGTCAAAAGATACTTTAAACTCTTATGATCGTGTAGACTATCGATCTCTCTCCGTACAAGTAGTGCCTCCGGATCTTCAAGGCGAAGACTCTGTGGCCGCTAGCTCCAAATCGTGCGTCGGATAATTGACCTCATGTGGCCTCAGCTGTCGAGAAGCGTAAGCCACAACCTTACCTTCCTGCATCAGCACACACCCCAAGCCCGTATGTGATGCATCGCAATAAATTGTGTATCCCTTACCGGCCTCAAAGTTGAATTAGAACAGAGCTTGGTCAAAATCTTCTTTAACTTATCGAAGCTTTCTGTTGTTTCTCGATCCATACAAACGGAACTTCTTCCTCAAAGAACTTGGTCATCTATTGCTATTAACGAGAAACCCTCAACAAACCTTCGGAGTATCCGGCCAAACCCAGAAAACTCCGAATCTCAGCCACTGACTTAGGCGGCTTCCAATCCAAAACTGCCTCAATCTTACGAGGATCTACCCGAATCCTCGGTGACCACACTACATGACCCAAGAAAGTCACCTCTCTCGGCGTAACTCGCACTTCATCGAACTTAGCATGAGTCGCTTTTCCTCAATTTGCAGCACCACCTCAAGTGCGCATCATGCTCTTCCCTCTGTTTTTGAGTACACTAAGATGTCGTCTATGAAAACCACGACGAACTGATCCAGATACTGCTGAAACACCCTATTCATCATATCCATAAACGCTGCCGGTGCGTTAGTCAACCCGAACGGCATTACCAGAAATTCGTAGTGCCCATACCGAGTCCGAAATGCTGTTTTATGGATATCAGCCTCCTTAACCTTTAACTGGTGATACCCAGACCTCAAATCAATCTTCGAAAATACCGCAGCACCCTTCAGCTGATCAAACAAGTCATCTATTTGTGGCAACGGATACTTGTTTTTAATCGTCGACTTGTTCAATCAAGTGTAGTCTATACACATCCGCATCGTACCATCTTTCTTCTTAACAAATAGTATGGCAAAGCACTTACCGGCGAAACACTTGGCTCCGATAAAACCTCGATCCAATAACTCCGGATCTCGAGCCTTAAGCTCCACCAATTCCTTTGGCGCCATCCTATACTGAGCAACAGACACCGGCGCGATCCTGCAATGATCTATCCCAAACTCTACCTCTCGATCTGGCGGCAAACCCGTAAGCTCCTCAGGAAACACATCAGCAAATTCCCTAACAGTATGAACCTTCTCTACAGCAGACTCTTTAGCCTCCAAGGCATACACATGAACTACATACGCTTCACAGCCCGTTCTGACCATCTTCTCTGCCTTCAGAGCAGATACTACATTAGATAAGTAATCTCTCCTATTACCTATCATAGCCACCTCATCACCCTCAACCGTCTTAAAAACCATGCGCTTGGCCGCGCAATCCAACCTCGCCTGGTACTTGACCAACCAATCCATCCCAAGAATCAGATCGAACTCCCCAAACGGCAGGTTCCATCGATCAAGAGCGAACACTACCCTTGGAGTTCTAGTGGGTACATCTCTAAATGTTTTTATCTACTACTACAGAGTGACCTAGAGGGCTAATTACAGTCATCTGCCTAGAAGATATCTCAGAGTCTAAATCCATGGTCTCTACTATACTACTGGCAACATAAGAGTGCGTTGAACCCACATTAATCAAAGTAGTATAAGGAGAACCAAAGATCAAGAATGTACCGGTTATGACGTCCGGTGCGTCGCCCTCCTCTCGGTGCCTCGCAGCATACACTAATCCAGGCTGTCTGGCGTCAAAACTACCCGCACCTCTGCGTGCCCCACGGCCCGACTGCAGAACCATTACCACCTCTCGCCATTACCACGGCCCTCTGCGGTGGCGGTCCATTACCTCCGAACCGACACGGCCCGACTCGGGATCGAATCTCGGCCAACTTACGCGGGCGGTCCCTCGCACGGTGCTCCAGAGAACCACACTCGAAGCAACCTTTTCCTCCAGTCCAGCAGCCACCCCAATGAGATTTCCCACACTGATTACACTGCGGCGGTCCCTGCCTAGTAGCAACAAACCTAGCAGGCTGATTCGGCCCACTCGGTCTAGCCCTTTTCTGCGGATTACCCGACGATCCGGGCGACCTAAAGCTCCTCTTATGCCTATTTCGTCCGGATTTTGCCTCACGGACTCCTTAACACCCTCGGCTACCTTAGCCTTCTCAACTAAGACAACAAACTCGCGCTCTCGTTGAGGAGCAATCGCTAGATCTCAACTCGTCTCGCGGACCATCCTCAAACGAACACACCTCTCATGCTCGGTGGCCACAATGCCTCGGCATACCTACTCGACTTCAAGAACTCACCCAGACTCAAAGCACATGATTTACTCCCCGAACAAGCCTCGTAAATGCCTTTCATTGGGAGTCAATATAACTAGCTCCGATGTACTTCTTTTTGATATCGCACTGAAATAATCCCATGTCAAATCCTCCACGCCACATCGTCTCCGAACCGTGAGCCACCACTGGTATGACTCATCCGGAGAAGCGACACGATGCCTTCACCTTCTCTTGGTAGTTAAATCCAGATCATCCATGATCCGCTCAGTTGCCTCCAGCCAATATTCAGCGGTGCTAGGAGCAACACCAGATACACCTCGAAAGAATTCGGCCCCGTTTGCGAGTCGCCGAGCACGATTTCCTAACTCTGCGCCACCACCTATACCGCTACCCCTTTCCAACACTCGCGGCATCGCACGCGACCGCTGCGTCATCATCGGCCCGATCTTGGAACTCACCACCTCCACCGGTGGTGGCGAACCGGTATCTCACTTTTTCGACCACGACCTGATCCTACGGGCTCGTAAACCGTCATCCTACCCCCTACCTCTACCACGAGTATTACGACCACGTCCGCCTCGAGTGCTCATGACTAATCTTTCTACGTATCTGATTAAGAATTTTATGCATCAGTATTTATTCCACTATTTTAAAGCAAGTCTTATGAATATTAAAGAGGATTTGTTCTCGCGAGTTCACAGAATCCTATCAGTTTCAATCTCTAAAGTAGAATACTATTGCTATTCATCAAATCATATCACATCCAACCAAATCACAAGTAATAGTACGGGGTACTTACCTGGGCGAACTGGTGCTGGAGACTCGGTGCCATGCCTTTCAAACCATACTTTAAAAACAAAGACTATCAAAACAATCTTTTTAAAACATTTTGGGCCTCAGGCCCACAGCCGAGCCTTTGAACTTAGCTCTGATACCACAATTGTAACACCCCAAACCCAGACAAGACACCACGTCCGAATCTGGTATGTTACGGGGAAAACGTATTTGAGAGGTTAGATTTTTTTTTCACTTAAAAGCTGGGTGAAAGCATAATGTATTTGAAGAAAATCTGAGTAGACTTGTTTGAAATCAAATGGTATATTTGAAACCCGGAAGTCTTGAAAACTTAACCAAAATGTGTAGTTAAAACGAGTTCATTCCATTAGGAATTCAATAGTTTCTTAGTATTACTTAAAGCATTTTTGGACTTAATAGAAAATCGAGTTTGATTTGGAAATCATTTGAGTTTACTTTATATCAAAACATAGTGTGATACCCGATGGTATAGTTTAAAATACATTGCGTTATAATTTTGAAATCATTGTCTTTCCAAATTTTAGTAAAATTCATACCAAATTATTTCATAAGGCATATGAAAATCTAATTAAAACATAAACATCATAAAACATAAATCAAAGGCCTTTTACAAATCCAAATTAAAACCCAAATAAAGTAGATAAGCTAAAGTACCCAAATTGAATAGTCTGAGCAAAACTTTTATTAAAGCATGGCATGCGCACTTTCGAGTCCATCCCGGCTCCATGTCCGCGTCTCTGTGTCACTGAAATGTCAAAGGAGAGGGTGAGTCGAATGACTCAGTGCATAAATCCCGCTCTCGATAAAACAATATGCTAACACACATCATATATAGCAATATAATTAATGCAACCCGATCCTAACCATCCGTATCGCCTTTTCTACCCCGTGTGGTACCAAACCACTGGTGGTACCAAACCACTGGTGACCCAAAGTCACGATATCCATAAGTGTGGTGCCAAACCACTGGTGACCCAAAGTCACGAATAATCCAGTGATGGGGCCAACCCATCTCGTGATACCAAATTACTAGCGACAATCCCGTATCTCTCAAGTGGGGCCAACCCACGGTGGTGTCAAACCACGGGACGAGTCGCAATGAGGTGCCAAACCTCGGTGTCCCAAAGACACAATGTGGTACCAAACCCTTTGACCGCGTGATCACAACTCCGATGATGGGGCCAACCCATCGTGTGATACCAAATCACGGCGTCAATCCCGTATAATCAATCGTGGGGCCAACCTACCGTGGTACTAGCCATCGGGACGAGAGGCGAGGTGCTAAACCTCTGGTGACCCAAAGTCACAAAATATCACTGTGGTACCAAACCACTGGAGGTGCCAAACCTCTGGTGTCCCAAAGACACAGTGTCCCAAAGACACGGATATCATCATCCTCCCTCCACTCATATCACCCATCATTATGCCATACTCATGTGATCATGCATATCATACAAGTCATACATATCATGCTAATATGTTTAACATCATATCCCATGTCACATACATCCATAATCATGGTACCATATAGATCATTAGTAAGCCCATAACAATATTGACTTACCCAAGTCTAAGGTCCTACCCAAAAAGGGTATCATATCAATCCATCAAAGCGCCATGATTTTAATAGGCAAGCAGTTTAATAACAATATCACTAAGTATGGGTGTGTTAGTTACACACCGTAAATCTGAGTCTAAAAATCCCGACGAACACGATCTAAGTCCTCGATTACTAGCTCCTACAATCAATCGCCAAAACATAGGGTTAGGCACCTACAACATTCTGGCCAACACCATTTAGACCAAAAGGGTTTGTCGAATCACCTTACCTTGAGGATGATTTGGTTTCCTACCAAACTGAACCAAGCAGTGATTCTTCTTCCAACAATCAGCACCCTAATAAACAAATAGTTAATCACCAATCACCTTTAACTTAACCGAAATCTAAGGATTGAACTAACAATGATATACCAATCACTTACCAAATTCCAAACGATTGAAGCAAGGCCCCAAATACTCCACTGATATTCGGCCAAGAAAACCACTAGAAGAGGGAGAAAAGAGATTCGGTCAAGGCTTCCAAAGAGAGAAAAAAGAAATCGGTTTTAAGTGTTTATCCTCTAATAATGTTAGAAGCTTGAGTGGAAGAGAAAGAAAAGAAGTGTGAGAAAAATGTAGTTTCGGCAATGGCAATTGAGAAAGAGAGAAGTAGTTTCGGTTTGTCAAAAGAAGAAATGAAAAGAAAGTTTTGAAGGATAGGTTTCGGCTAGATGGTATGGAAAAGGGAAAAATGAAAATTAGGAGAACAAGGTAAGATGATTTCGGTTTAACTCAAATGAGAGAAAGAAGAAAGTGTGGGGAGGAGCATTCGGCTAGCCAACACAAAATGTAGAAACACCACTAACAAAATTCAGCAAAATTACTTTTGGACCTACGGCTTCAAGGAGAAAAAGAAAGAAATTAGCTTGAGAATTCGGCTTGGTATGACAAAAAGAAAGAAAAGTGATTTGACTCTAATGGCCGATTATGCACAAAAATGCCCAAAGGAATTTCGGCTACTCCAATTACCACTTACCAACCGCCAACCTCTCCCCAAGCATCCAAGCCGTCACTTCCCACACTCCAAGCTCCCTAAAATTCGGCCATAAACCCCCCCCATGCACTCACATCCACACATTTCAAATGAGTGGACCAAGTCTTTCTCCTAAAGTTGCTCTCCACCTTTCATTTGAAAGTGAAGACCAAGTCCATGGTAGAATTCAAATTGCTCTCTAACTCTTCCTCCATGCCGTCCAAAATGGAAACCAAAATGGGGACTTTGCAGCTTGAACTCTAGACCTCCACCCCATGAAAATGACGCCACACCTAGCTCCCCAAGTAACGCATGCTTGCCACCTTGCCAACTCACTTTTTTATGCAACAAAACAACAATTAAAATTCTTAAACCCCAGCTTCCTCAGCTTCCTTCACTTAACACCCAAAAACCAAAATTTTCCTACCTACTCAGCAGGCACTCCTAGCCCACAATTAAGCCCCGAGATACAACACAAACAACAACACAGCACACTAAACACATGCAAGACATAGCACAATAAAATAACCCCCTAACCCGGGATATTACATGATTTTTGATGAAAACATGATTTAGGGGTTAAATTGTAAAGTTGTGTAAATTGAAGAAAAATTCCGAATTTTATAGAATACATGTGATGTAAATTTTATATTTAGATTTTGGTTAGGCTTGGAACAAGGAGTAAATGGCATGAATATCATTTTCCGAGCCTAGGGACAAAATTGTTATTAATTAAAAGTTTAGAGGCAAAATGGTAATTTTGCCTAAGATGTAAATTGGACTGAATTGAGTTTAACTTGTATTAAATTGATGTTAAATTTACTCTTATAGATTCGGATGGACCAAATTCAGAGCTAGAACGAGGAAAAGAGAAAAATGCTGGATTAGTAGATTTTACATACACGAACATTTGTCGAGGTAAATTCGTGTAACTAAATTGTGTATATTTATATGCTTGAATTAAATGTTGTGTTTGTGAATTGTATAAATGTCATAATTATGTGAAATGATCACATATTCGTTAAAGCCCAATAAATGAAAGTGCTGATCAATAATAATGTCCAATAAATGATAAATAGTAAAAATGTTATTTGTATGCTTGAAATGAATGTGGAATGTGTTTATTTGAATTATATGAATGCTATAGATGTATGAAATAATCACATGCCTGATAATGCTTGAAAAAAGTCAAATCTCGTTTGAATAAATGAAAAATCGATGGATATGTGATTTTCTGAAATGAATGAGATCCTACATTTGTTGCGGATGGGTAATCCTGATATCAGTCCTCTCAAGCATATTTATGGATTGGATTTAGCCCGGACGGGTAATCCAGATCAAGCTCTTTAGAGCATGTGTCATAAAAAGGATTTAGCCTAGACTGGTAATCCTAACTAAGCTCTATTGAGTATATATTGGAGACAGGATTTAGCCTATACTGGTAATCTTGTTGTATATGTATATGTGTGGCTCGAGAGTGTACTCTCTGAAATAGTACCTTATGCGTACAATTGGACGTGAATTAACGGATTCTGATTTGTACACCTCGAGTGTACTACCTATGTATCCATCGATATTTCGAATAAATTCAACGAGTAAAACTCCTGATATGAGAAGATATGAATAAGAAATGAGTCATTACACGTATCTGCCTGAAATACACGAAAATGATGATATATGATAATTGATACATGGAAATATGAGATGATGATATTGGAACATGGAATTTATTTGATAAATATGTTCATCCTTGATTATAGACTTGTACACTTTGAGAGTACTACTACTCGTGTGACATTGATATTTCGAGTAATATGAGTAAAGTTCTGATATGAAATAATCTAAACTCGAGATGAATTATATGGAAATATACTTGAGATATAACGAACTGATTTATACATGTTTTATGAATATGGGATATGGAAAGTACGTACATATATATGTTTGGAAATCTACTTGTTGTTGAGCCCATATATGTTTTTGATGTTATTATGGAATATATGACTAACAAAGGCAATGAGGATGTGTGTAGGGCTTGACATCCAATTGATTGAATGTGCCTTACATGTTTAGCTTCAGATAGATTGAATGGTAAGTTAAGTACCATGTTATACGAACTTACTAAGCATTTTATGCTTAGTTTTCTTTCCCTGTTTTATAGAAAATCGGAAGCTCGTTGGATTGGAAGCTTGGCGGAGATCACTCACACTATCCATCAGCCTATATCGATACATATGGTATGTAACACCCCTTACCCGTATTCAAAGCCGTAACAGGGTACGAGGCATTACCAGGCATAAACATAAGCAATCATACAAAACCGATACATGAATCTCCATCCAAATTTAAAACTTTTCATTTACATTTCTGTCGTCCTTAAAACGAGCTTACGAGGTCCAAAACATGCTTTGGAAGCAATTCGAGACTAAACCGAGAACTTTAGAAAGTTTTTTGACCCTTAGAATTTTTTTACTAAAACAGGGGTCACACGCCCGTGTGGGTTCGGGACACACCCGTGCTACCCTGAGACACGTCCGTGCTACAGGCCGTGTTCAAAATAGGGTGCTCTCTGACTTTGCAACACGGCCGTGCCACAGGCCTGTGTGCTAGGCTATGTGGTTGATTAAATTTTTCATAATTTTTCATAAAATAGGTGCAGACTTCACACAGCCGTGGTACACGCCCGTGTCCAAGGCCGTGTAGCACACACGACTGAGACACAAGCCCGTGTCTCTGCCCATGTACTATATTCTGGATATTTTGTTTTGCATCAATTAAGGTACAGGGGACACACTGCTAGAACACATGCCCATTTTGTAAGTACCTGTGTGGACAAAAACAAGGCTATTTGCCAAGCCATTTTGTCATCCTTTCATGCACATACCAACACAACAAAACATAGCACCAATCAAAACACATACACTCAACCAAATCAGCCACATCATTCACATGCTATTTTCTATAACATATAAGATCACATACTTGTCAACTCAATCCATACAAATTTTCACATCCATGAAAAACATCATCACATGCATATATAACTAAACCAATATTAGCCAATTCCAATGGCCACTTACAAAATGAATTATCCACCATACTTAACACTTAAGAATTTGGACATACATTAACATCATACATGAACCAATTGATCATCCTTAGCCATTCCAATGGCTAAGTCACAAAATATTACTTACAAGCCTTCATCTAAGCCAAGTAGCTTATACATGCCATTATACCAAAATGAATCATTTAGCTATACCAAAAAGGAGATTTATGGATAGTGTGATCTTACCCCGACCGAATACTCCAACCTTCGCAAGCCTTACGAGCACGATAAAACAAGGAAAAGTAAAACGGGGTAAGCATTTTCATGCCTAGTAAGTTTGCGTAATAGAAAGAAACTTACCGGTTATAATTATTCAAATAAGTATATATATGCATTCATTCCATCAATATTTTGATAAGTTACCTAAATACATTCACTCATTAAACAAGTTAGTCATACACAACATACAGTTATCAAACCAACATAGATGAGCTCACCATAGTATAAACTTTCATATCATTTCACTATTCCGTTTTTCAGGATTTCTTTTCATTGAACTATTGTAATTTCAATGGATACTCAGGTAGTATACTTGAAGTATACACGTCAATCGTTTGTCAATTCACATCCAAAGTGCTCCATAAGCACATATTCATAGAGCACACTCTCAAACCACATTTACATAATAGGATTACCAATCCAGGATAAATCCTTTCGATAACGTTAGCTCTAATGATCCTACTATGGATTACCGGTCCGGGTAAATCCTTTCTATATCATTTTGTTCATTTCAAGGAAATTATTATAATCCATCAAAATACAATGTTCAACTAGGACAATGACATTTTATTTGTTTTTATCATCTTGTGATTATTTCATAGGGTATATCATCACATATATATTATCTCAATTACACAATTCAATTAAAACATAATAACTTACCAAATTAAATTACACGAATTTACCTTTAGAATGGTTCGTACTTGAAACTCAACTAATCTGAGACTTTTCGTTTTCCTCGATCTAGTTTCGTAATCGGTTGTTTCGGGTCTATATAAGCAAATTTGACTACCAATTCATCATTTTACACATACATTTACGTTAATTTGCATCTTAGACAAAATAACTATTTCGTCCCTAACTTTTTTTAACATTTTACATTTTAGCCCCTAGGCTTGTAAAATGAAATATATTCAATTTCTTGATAACCTAAGCCTAGTCGAACCATTTTCATGCTTATAGCAGTCCACCTTTTCCATTAAATCATATTTTACTACCCATTTTATAACTTTTTACAATTAGGTCCTTTTTATGCATTTTCATCAAAAATCATCTAGTAAAAGTTATTAATCGCACATCAGACATGCATAATCCACCATTAAATATCAAAATACACATATTTCTAACATGGGTCAAACCCTAAACATCAACCACATCTTAAATTAATGGTAGAAATAGGTAGTTCGGATGATAACGATTTCAAAAACGTAAAGAGCATTAAAAACGAGGCTAGGATGTACTTACAATCAAGCTTGAAAGATGAAAAAACCTTAGATATGATGTTCACCCAAATTTCGGACAAGGTTGAAGAAAGATGAGAAAATTTTGGCTTTATTTTCCCTTTTTATTCTTTTATTTACCGAATGACCAAAATGCCCTTCATTTTAAACTTTGAAATTTTATCTCACCATGTCCATTTTTATCTACTAACTTAAAAAATGATTTAATTACCATATAAGGACCTTCAATTTAAAATTTCATAGAAATTAGACACCTCTAGCATGTAGAACTCAACTTTTGCACTTTTTATAATTTAGTCTTTTTTACTAAATTGAGTGCCCAAACGTCAAAATTTTCGAACGAAATTTTCGCGAAATCATTTCATAAAACTGTAGACCATAGAAATATAATAAAAATGAATTTTACCACGTCGGATTTGTGGTCCCAAAACTACTATTCCAACTAGGCCCAAATCGGGCTGTTACAACTCTTCCCCCTTAAGGATTTTTGTCCCCGAAAATCTTACCAAAAAATAGGTTTGGGTACTATTTTCGCATAGCTTCCTCAGGTTCCTACATAGCCTTTTCCATGCCGTGTCTTTTCCACAAAACTATCACTAGGGCTATACTTTTATTTCTCAACTGTTTAACTTCTCGAGCCAAAATCTTGATCGGTTCTTCACCATAAGCCATATTCGGTCTAATTTCAACCTTTAAGAACGAAATCACTTGTGAAGGGTCAGATTGATGCAGCCGCAACATAGACACATGAAACACATCATGGATCTTTTCTAACTTCGTCGGTAAAGCTAATCGATAAGCTACTGGTTCGATTCTTTCAATCACCTCATACGGCCCAATAAAATGTGGACTCAACTTGCCTTTCCGGCCAAATCTGAGAACTTTCTTCCATGGAGATACTTTCAAAAACACTTTATCCCCAATTGGAAAGTCAATCTCTTTTCTTTTCAAATCCGCATATGACTCTTATCTGTCAGAAGGCACTTTCAAACTATCACGAAATACTTTCACCTTTTCTTCGGTTTCTCTAACTAAGTCAACCCCGTGAATTTGTTTCTCGCTAAGCTCTGTCCAATACAGAAGAGTTCGGCACTTACAGCCATACAACACTTCATACGGTGCCATCTTTATGCTTGACTAAAAACTGTTGTTGTAGGCAAATTCGACCAATTGTAGATATTTCTCCCAACTACCTTGGAACTCTAGAACACAACATCGGAGAATGTCCTCAAGAATTTGAATTACCCTTTTGGATTGACCGTCGGTTTGTGGATGGAAAGCGGTACTAAAATTTAACTTTGTACCTAAAGCTTCTTGCAACTTCTTCCAAAACTGTGAAGTGAATCTCGGATCTCTACCCGAAATAATCGATATAGGCACCCCGTCGAATTTTACAATCTCAACAATGTACAACTCAGCTAACTTATCAAGTGAGTAGTTAGTACGTTCTAGTATAAAATAAGCCAACTTCGTTAATCTATTAACAACGACCCATATGGCATCTTTCTTTTTTGGGGTCAAAGGCAAACCTGTACAAAGCCCATTGTAATTCTATACCATTTCCACTCGGGAACCATCACTGGATGAAGTAGACCTGAAGGTACTTGGTGTTCGACTTTCACTTGTTGGCAAATCAAACATTTTGAAACAAACTCGGAAATATCTCTTTTCAACCTGACCACTAATACATTTTATTCAAGTCATTATACATTTTCGTACTACCTGGATGAACGGATAAACAACCACTATGTGCCTCTTGAAGAATTTTCTGAATAAGTTCGTCACCTTTTGGCACACAAATCCTATCTAGGAACATCAAACAGTCATCGGATTCGATACGAAAATCTGAGTTATTGCCTGATTCACGCAGAGCTCTCTTAGCTTGCAATTCACTGTCACACTTCTGGGCTTCGTAAATCTGTTGAAGAAACGTCGGTCCAGCTCTCAATTCAGCAAGAATCGAACCATCATCTGATAAAGTTAGCCTCGTATTCATTACTCTCAAGGCAAACAAGGATTTCTTACTCAGGGCATCTGCGACTACATTCGCCTTACCCAGGTGATAATCAATCACCAACTAATAGTCTTTCAATAATCCAAGCCATCTTCGTTGCTGCAAATTTAAGTCTTTCTGAGTCATCAAATATTTCAAACTCTTGTGATCAGTAAAAGCATGGCATTTCTCACCATACAAATGATGTCTCCAAATTTTCAAGGCAAAAACTATAAAGGCCAGTTCCAAATCATGCGTCGGGTAATTCTTCTCATGTGGTTTCAACTACCTCGAAGCATAAGCTATCACTTTGCCCTCTTACATCAACACACATCCAAGTCCATTCAATGACACGTCACTATAAATTATGAATTCTTTTCCCGGTTCAGGTTGTATTAAGACCAGTGCCTCAGTCAATAAAGCTTTCAGTTTCTCAAAACTTTGCTGACATTTTTCGAACCATTTAAACTTGACATCTTTTTGCAAAAATCTTTTTATAGGATTAGCAATCATCAAAAATCCTTTGACAAACTGGCTGTAGTAACCGGCTAAGCCCAAAAAGCTTCTAACCTCGGATACATTTGGTGGTTTCCATTCAACTATTGTAGAAATATTACTCAGATCAACTTGAATGCCATCACCTGAAACAATGTGCCCCAAATATCCAACTTCTTGAAGCCAAAACTCATTTTTACTGAACGTAGCATATAACTATTTTTCTCTCAAAATCTGTAAAACAGTTCTCAAATGTTCAGCACGCTCGGACTCATCTCGAGAATAAATCAGGATATCATCAATGAATACAACCACAAACCTATCTAGGTATGGTCTGGAAATTCGGTTCATCAAGTCCATAAAAACTGCATGAGCATTCATCAGTCCAGAAGGCATAACAAGGAATTCATAGTGCCCATACATTGTTCTAAAAGTGGTCTTTGGTACATCCGACTCCTTAACTCTCAACTGATAATAGCCTGATCTCAAATCTATCTTTGAAAATATTGTGTCCCCTTTCAACTGATCAAACAAGTCATCAATTCTCGGTAACGGGTACTTGTTCTTTATGGTCACTTTGTTGAGCTATTGGTAATCGATGCACAGTCTCATAGAACTGTCTTTCTTCTTTACAAATAATACCGGTGCACCCTAGGGAGAATAACTCGGTCTTACGAATCCCTTATCTTTAAATTCTTGCCACTGAGTTTTCAATTCTTTCAATTCAGTCGGGGCCATCCTATATGGAGCAATTGATATCGTTGAAGTACCAGGGACTAAATCAATACCAAACTCAATTTCTCTAATCGGAGGTAACCCTGGCAATTCCTCTGGAAATACATCTGAATATTCACATACTACCGACACTGATTCAATTTTCAATTCAGACTCCTTAATTTTCAACACATAAGAAAGATAAGCTTCACACCCTTTTCTCATGTATTTCTGAGTCGACATAGAAGAGATCACAACAAGTAATGTATCTGACTTATCTGGTTCAACCCGAAGAATTTCACCATTTTCACATTTCAATTCAATAATTTTCCATCTACAATTTACTATAGTATCATGTAGTGTCAACCAATCCAGACCCAATATAACATCAAACTCATCAAATGGCAACAACATTAAGTTAGCTGGAAAACAATGACCTCGAATTATCAAAGAACAATTCTTGCAAACTCTATCAACCAGAACATATTTGCCTAAGGGGTTCGACACTTTAATCACATATTCAATAGACTCAACAGGTAAATCCTTACTAGATACCAACTTCATGCAAATATAAGAATGGGTTGATCCAGGATCAATCAATGCAACTACATTAGTATCATAGAGAGAAAAAATACCAGTGATAACATCGGGCACCGAGGCCTTTTCCCTTGCACGTATGGCATATGTTCTTGCTGGAGCCTATGCCTCAGATCTAGTTCCTGAATCTTTTGTAGTACCACGACTACCACTGGCATTCCTAGGGTGTCGTGAAGGTCTACCCCTCTAGGTGAGATTACTCGATTTAGGAGTTTGTTTGGAATCCTTCTCTGCTCTTTTCGGGCATTCTTTAAGAAAATGATCGAGGGAACCACACCTAAAACATGCCCCACTTTTCATCCGGCATTCATCACAATGCAATTTATTACATACACTACACCATGGCTTGGGGTTTCCAACACTCCCTACATTAGCTGCTGAGGGAGATAAAGTCCTAAATTTAAAGCGTTTGGAACTTCTTTCCTTTCCCAAATGTCCCACTGATGATGTAAAACACTCATGTTAACTTCTTGATTTCTTTAAAGTAGAGGGTTGTGACTTACTCATGAATATTTTACTCAGAACCCAGGTTTTTCTTTCGGCTTGCTTCTTCTCTATACTTAAATCTTCAGCTCTCTTGGCCCGACCGTCTAGAACGGCAAACTCTCTTATTTTGAGAATCCCAATCAGTAGTTTAATGTCTTCGTTCAGCCCTTCCTCAAAACGTTTGCACATCTCAGCTTCAGTTTGAACCCATTCCCTGGCATACTGACTCAACCGAACAAACTCTCGTTCATATTCTAACATGGTCATGTCTCCTTGTTTAAGCTCTAAAAATTCTTTTCTTCTCTAATCTAAGAACCTTTGGCTGATATACTTCTTCCAGAACTCCTCTTGAAAGAATTCCCATATGACATTTTCCTTTGGTACAACTGAAGATATAGTTTTCCACCAATAGTATGTTGTGTCTTTCAGTAAAGATATTGCACATTTCAAACATTCTGTGGGAGTACATGACAATTCCTCGAAAACCCAAATGGTATTCTCTAGCCAAAACTCAGATTTTTTTCGAATCATTGTTTGTAGTAGCTCTGAAATCTTCCACTCCATATTTTCTTATTTTATGAACCGGAGCCTTTCTGATCCTTTTGCTCTCAACACCCTATGGCATCTCATAATCAGGTTGAGGGACAGGTGGGGGAGGTCGTGGAATAGCAAGGTGTGTTCTCATATACTTGCAAAACCATTCATCCATCATTTCAAAGAAGTCTGCTTTTGCCTCTTTGCGACACTTTGACATAGGTCTTGTAACACCCCTAACACGTAACTGTCGCTGGACTAGGGTTAAAGGCGTTACCAGACATATTCGAAAACTTATACAGAAATGTCATACAAATGTTCATCTATTTCAATCATAATGTCCCTTAAATGAGTCATCGAGTCCCTAAGCATGCTTATAATTCTGGTCAGGACTAAACCGAAACACATATAGACATTCTCAGAAATTTAAAAAAATTTCTAAGTTTCAGGGGTTACACGCCCGTGTGGGCTGACCATGTGCCTCCCACGGCTGCTGGACACCTCCGTGTGTCCTCCCCGTGGTCGAAACTGACTTATCTTCCACGGCTACTAAGCACCCCCATGTACTCAGGCCGTGGTCGATCCTGCCAAAACTCACACGGCTACTAGGCAGCAAACACTTCTGTGTGCCAAGGCCGTGTACTCTTGTGCTAGCTATATACTTAGCCCATGGTCACTAGGCACGCCCGTGTGCCACGACCGTGTGACATTATAGGCCCTTTTCAAGGCCAAAATTCCACCCATTTGGGTCATACCTACATACAATGTCAACCAACTCATTTCATACCCATATATCAAGCAAGAACATACCAATTAACCATCCAATCTATACATTCAATAACCATTTCAACAATGCCAACTTCCAAGACCGAAACATATAACAAAAGTATAATACATTCATTTGCTTAACTCAAAAACTTGACCATTTAATGAATCAACTAACCATGCCAAAACATGATTCATATATCATGACCATAATGCATAATCTCAACTCATCTCTAGCTAAATCCCATTGCTAAGTTCATATAACCACATATACCAAAATACTAGCCTATACATGGCATATCTAGCTTTATACATTTCCAAAGTGTACCAAAATGAGTTTATTAGTGTGATGATGATCCTTGACGGTCCCAAGCCTTCAGTAGCTTTGATGACCTATAAAATAGAGAAATCACACACACAGAGTAAGCTTTCCAAAAGCTTAGTAAATCATTATACAAATAAACTTAACATGTATAACATTTAAGCATATAAAACATTGGCACAATTCATATTTATGGTGTATTTCTCTCATAAATGCATTAAACCATAACCTTGGTCATATTTGTCACATTCATAAATTCAAAAATCATATGTATATACATAACTCTTACATAACTAGTCTTGTAACTCATTCACATTCTCATAATCAATTGTACATTTCCTCAAATCAAACTCACTTAGGTCCGTACCTTTTTATACACACTCAGTGTATATATGAAACGTACCTGAAACTGATAATCATTCACTTAATTGATCATTGCTCGGATTTGCAATTCGTATCACAGACTTGCCCACTGAACCTTTATGAATCTAATAGGATACTCATAAAGCTCAGAATAGTCATACAATGCCAACGTCCCAAACAAGGTCTTACATGCACTCAAATATCGATGCCACTGTCCTAGATAGGGTCTTACATGAATCAATACGATGCCGATGTCCCAGACATGGTCTTACACATAAAGCTCATATCGATGCCAAAGTCCCAGATGTAGTCTTACACGAGATCTCAAATCAATGCCAACGTCCCAGATGTGGTCTTACATGATAAAATAGAACAGATACCTATGTCATGACATAGCTAATCCTATCTATTCCTAGGTTTAGACAGGACTTCTCGGACATTGTCACTATATCGACCTTATCTCGTAATTCATATGCACAAAATCTCATAAACATTCATTATCATTATTAGTCATATGAGCATTTACAAAATCAGACAGGTACGTTTATTTGCATAGTGACTTACCTCGGATTTGATCTATCGGAATGGAAACAGCTACTCAGTTACTTTCGCTTTCCCGCGATCTAAGTTCGTTTTCCTCGGTTCTTAATCTAAACATATTCAGAATTAACCCTTTTATTCACTAACTCATTCAATTCAATCCAAAGACACACATTTAGGGCTATTTACAAATTAACCCTCACATTTTCATAATTTATCAATTTTGTCTATTTTTCTCAAAACATCAAATTCACAAAATCAACCCACACTCATGCTTAGCCGAATGTACATATATATCATACAAGCCCATATTTTCCATCAAATTTGAAATTTAGTCCCTCAAATTGCTACTTTCACAATTTAGCCCTATTTAGCTAAATTCATCAAAACTTCAAGAACAAAACATGTTTATCTAGCTCAAATATTTCATTTAACAACTAAACTCATCTCAAAGCTCAACATATCATCAATGGCATATCTCACAAACATCATCAATTCACAAAATTAATACATGGGTTTTGTAGCTCTCAAAGCAACGATTGCAAAAACGTAGAAATTATCGAAAACCGACTAAAAACTTACTTTGAATTTGGCTTGTAAGTAGCTGAATATGCTAGGCTTCAAAAGTTTCTTTTTTCTTTGTATTTTTCGGTCAAAAGAAGAGAAATAAAAGATGAACACTCATCTTTTGTTTCATTAATCTAATGTTAATAATTCAATTACCAAAATAGCCTTCATTCATATAATTAAAACAATTATGCAATATGGGCATTTAAGACTTTTATCCATCCACTATCTATAATTTGGTATAATAACAACATAAGGCCTCCACCTTAACAAAGCCACAACACATTGATACTTTAACAAATAGCAAGCAACTTTCACATTTAATGCAATTCCATCCTTTTGTCAAATTAAACACACAGACGGACAAATTAAGTTAGAAACTTTACCACATGCTTAATCACTTATCAAAGATACAGAAAATAATATTAAAATATTATACTGACTCAGATTTGTGGTCCCGAAACCACTGTTCCGACTAGGGTATAAACCGGACTGTTAAAGGTTTACTACTAGTATTTGCGGCTCATTGCACAGAAGCTTTAGCAGTGCCCTCAGCTTCTTCAGACTCATCTCGAGCTTGATTGGAAGACATTTACTATATGAAAATACATTTGAAAGTGGCTAGGAGTTATCACCCTATCCCAATTTATATAATGGCATGTATAGCTAAACCCATACTTGCTACGTTAGTCCAAGAATCGGCTAAACCGTAGCCCTAATACCACTAAATGTAACACCCCTTACCCGTATTCGAAGCTGGAATAGGGTACGAGGCATTACCAGGCATAAACACAAGCAATCATACAAAAATGAGATGTGAATCTCAATCCAAATTTAAAACTTTTCATTTACATTCCTATCATCCCTAAAATGAGCTTCTGAGGCCCAAAACATACTTTGGAAGTGGTTCGGGACTAAACTGAGAACTTTAGAAAGTTTTATGACCATTAGAATTTTTTTGCTAAAATAGGGGTTACACGCCCGAGTGGGTTCGGGACACGCCTGTGCTACAGGCCGTGTTCAAAATAGGGTGCTCTCTAACTTTGCCATAAGGCCATGCCACACTCCCGTGTGTTAGGCTGTGTGGTCGATTAAATTTTTCATAATTTTTCATAAAATAGGTGTAGACTTTACAAAGCTGAGGTACACACCCGTGTCCAAAGCCGTGTAGTACACGCTGCTGAAACACTTGCCCGTGTCTCTGCCCGTGTGCTATATTCTGGACATTTTATTTTGCATCAATTAAGGTACAGGGGACACACCGCCAAAACACATGCCCGAGGGGCAGACCGTGTGTCACACACGGCCTAGACACACGCCCGTGTGTCTACCCATGTGGACAAAAACAAGGCTATTTACCAAGCCATTTTTTCACCCTTCCATGCACAAACCTACACAACAAAACATAGTACCAATCCAAACACATACACTCAACCAAATCAGCCACATCATTCACATGTTAATTTTTATCACATACAACATCACATACCTGTCAACTAAAACCATGCAAATTCTCACATCCATGAAAGACATCATCATATGCATATATAACTAAACCAATATAAGCCAATTCCAATGGCCACTTATAAAATGAATTATCCACCATAGTTAACACTTAATAATTTGGACATACATTAACATCATACATGTACCAATTGAACATCCTTAGCCATTCCAATGGCTAAGTCACAAAATATTACTTACAAGCCTTCATCTAAGTCAAGTAGCTTATATATGACATTATACCAAAATGAATCATTTACCTATACCAAAAAGGAAAGGATATTTTTGGATAGTGTGATCTTGCTCCGACCGAATCCTCCAACCTTCGCGAGCCTTACAAGTACTATAAAACAAGGAAAAGTAAAACGAGGTAAGCATTTTCATGCCTAGTAAGTTCACGTAATAGAAAGAAACTTACCAGTTATAATTATTCAAATAAGCATATATATATATGGATTCATTGTTTATCTGTCAAAAAGAATAATCTCAAAAAATGAACAATATTTGACATGGTTTATCTGTAAATGTTCTGAAAACTCTGGTAATGCTCCGTAGCCTTGTTTCGGCGATGGATACGTGTCAGAAGTGTTACATTTAGTGGTATCAGAGCTACAATTTAGTCGATTCTCGGGGTAAACGTAGCATATGTGGAGTCTAGAAATACATGCCATTAAATAACCTGTGATAGCATGATATCTCCCGAATCTGATGAAATGTTTTTTTAAAAATAGACAAAAATGCTTTCCAACCAAGCTAATTCTGAACTGCTGAAAGTGATACTTACATGCCTGAGTAAAAATGTTACTTATGATGAAACGAGACTCATAAAGGTATGAAATAAATATTTTATAATGGACATGCTAATGATAAATGTTATGTGATATGTGTATATTTATGAAAGTTAAATTTTGAGGCTCTAAAATCTCCACCCCCTTACCAGTTGTAAACGGAAAAATATATAGGATTTTTTTATATAATTTATCACCTTTTTACTTAAATTTGTTGTTAAAACTAAGTAATTATTTAATAAATTAACAAAATATATGAAAATATGAAATTAGGACATAGAAATTATTAAATGTGATTATATGCTTTATTATATAGTTTTTATGCTTAAAAATGGCTTATTTTATATTAAATTGAGCATATTATATTTTTAAGACATGAAGTGGGTCATGCATGATTAAATTAAATAATAAAATATAAAATTACATTTAAATATTCATTTTTAGATATTTCATTAATAATTTGGGTTGTAATTAATTATTTAAATTGGATAAATTTTATTCTTTGGTCCTCTAATTTATTGATTTATTTTGGATAGGTCTGATTGCTTTGTTGGATTACAAATCCGTCCAAATTGGAGACCAAGTCAACCCAATTTTCGGCTACACTTGGCTGTCTACATAAACCACTTTTTGGTTTAATTGCACAAGGTCCTTGCAATGTTGAAGAAATTAGAGATTTACCTGAAGATTTACACTTGACCGAGTCTCAATCCTGAGTTGTTGTGGCACTTAAATTGAGCAAAAATCAGCTCAATTTCCTCAATTCATGGCCGGCCACCCTTTGAAGATGCTTGAAGAGATGAAACCTCCTATTTTTAGCAAACTATCCCCCTCTCCTTACCTATAAATAAGACCCCCTTATTCATTCATTCATCATCCCTCATCATTCATCCTTCTCTCTTCTCTCTCAATTCACTTAGCATTTTCCATTCCCCACGCCTAGCATCATCTCTTTATAGAGATTTTAGCAATTAAACCTCTTAAAGAGCCCTTGGTCGGCCACCTTGGAGAGCCATCAGCAAAGGAGCAAAGTGAATGAGCGAAGAAGTCTCGTCAATCAGAGTCTTGGGTGACAGCCACTTTGATTTGGGTTTAATCTTTCTTTTCTTTGATTTAATCTGAAAATGTTTGCTATGTGTTCTTTGTTCTTGTTTACAACAATGTTAGCTTAATTTTATTTAAGCTAGGATGATTGCTTTGATTAAATAATATTTATATGATTCATGCTTATAATGTTTGTGCCTCAATCGATCATGTTTTCAATTAAAATCAAGTCTCTATTTTGTTCATATGTGATTGAAATGCACCTCAATTAGCTGAATGATCCTGACCAGACGATGGCTAAAGGACACATAATTGAAATGTGCATGCTCAATTTAGATCCTAACCCGATTAAATTGCAGGTTGCATAAAAACTCTGACCAAGCTCTGTTATCTGCATAGTTTTTAGATTTTTGTGATTAATCTGTTTCAAACCTGACACATCCCTGTTACCTCACACAAATTCTAAGAAACCCTTAGTAAATAAGGATCAGTAAAATGCATATTTACTAAGTAAAGGATTCCGAAAGGACCTAATGTGGTTTCCAAGCTCATGAAAGATCGAGTTGCCATGGAATGTTTTTCCGAATGTTATTAAGCATGTTGATAATCAATTGAGTTTAATTAAAGTAATTGTCCTAGTTTATTTATGTTATAATTATTGCAAATTGTGTTTAATTTTGCTAAAATCTATTTCATTCATATAGTTTTCATATTTAGGATAATTTGCATTAGGGATCATTGCATTTAGTTTAATATATTTAATTTTAATCATCATTTCTCAATCATATTATGTTTTTATTTACCAAATTGTTAATATAATTTTACAAATTAAGTGACTTAGCACAAATACAATCCCTGTGGAGACGATAACTCGATACTTACTTATTACTTGATAACGAATGTGTACACTTGCACAAACCTACGTGTTACACTAGTACATTTTTATACAATGAATGGGTTAGTAAGTAAAGACGGTATTAAAAGAGATATCAGATTTTTCTGAAGATTGTTCAGGATATGTAATGTCACTATTAAGGAAGAAGTTATTTATGAGTAATCGACTTATTCAGGTGTGGTATCTACAGAACGGGTTAGCTGAAAAGAATTTCTTTTGAATTGACTCTTTTAGTGAACTAAATAATGTGAGATTATTGATGACTTTATTAGTCAGTGAAATAGTGATGAAATTGTAAAGATATTTTAATGTAGTTGTTATAATCGTGTATATCACAACAATCTCTTCTTGGTATTTTATATGTTCTGTTATTCTCAGAAGCATATGAAATTATTCATATTCAGATGCAATATTTATCATAATGGAAGGCTAGCTAATTATATTAGATGGAATTATTGTAAGTCTGGTTGATTCATGAGCGGTATTGCTCTACCTTACTTGGGTTTTCTAATTTATCATGATTGATATAAGATATGATGATAAGGTCCATATGATATCATTTTCTACTTCTACTGATTGAAGCTCTGAATTGTGAATATGCAAATTATATTGTTTTTATTACAGTTGTTTCTAATGCGTATGTGTGATATTACTTTTCGGGATTTTTCTAAGATAACATCAATTTCTTTATTATACAAACATGGTATATCGGTGAAAGATATTCATTGGCCGAAGGTAATTACATTTATTACCATTATGAATATTGACTTGATCATGAAGTTTGGTGATAAGGATCATAGATTATAGAAACTGTATTATTGCATTGGGTTTTATTGGAGCCACTTTTGATTGTCTCTCTTCTAGTTTGAGGTACACTATTGATATTGAAGTGTTGCTTTATATATACAGTTGAACTGTCGATTATATTATAGCACTATGGTTTTAAATCTATCTGAGGGTTGTGGCTTTGGAAAAACTCAAAGCTTCAATGTTAATAATTGAAATAGCTACATTGATGACCCAGTTATTACAAAAAATAGGTAAGGTTTGAATGGACTGATAAATATCAGTAAAGTTTTAACCGGTTGGAAGCTTTGTTGATCAAAGTATTAATTTTGGTCCAGCCCGAATCGGGTAAGGAATTTGTTAATACAGTTATGTACTATTGAATGGGATTAAACTGTGTTTTGATGCAGTAAGGCAAAGTAATAGCCTGTACTTTCAGATAGTTAAAAACCACATGAAAAAAAATTTACCCGATACATGATCTAGAATTGATAGCTATTGCTTTTGTGTTGAAATTTGATAACATTACTTGATTGGTGAAAAATTTCATATATTCACCGATTATAAAAAAATTTTGAGGTATCTAATGTTGCAAAAAGATTTGAATCTGAGATAGCGTATATGACTTGAATTGTTGAAATATTATGATTTGATAATCGAATATCATTCGGAAAGAGCGAATTTGGTTACAGATATTCTGAGTAGAAAATTTTTGTTTGCTTTGCAAGCCATGGATACCGATTATGATTGTCTGATAATAACTTAATTTTAGCCGAGTATAGAGCTAAACCAATGTTTCTACAATAGATCAGTGAAACTCAGAAAAGTGATAATGAGTTGTAAGTTAAATGAGTACAGTGTGAATTAATTTTTGATTCAGAATTTCAGAGTAGATTTGAAAATTGTTTTTTATTCAGAGACAGAGTTTGTGTACTGAAGAATTTGGAGCTAGTACAGAAAAATTTTACATGACTGATCATAGTGGTACTATGTCTGTTTATCTGGAGAATGATAAAATGCATAATGATTTGAGAAAGAGGTATTAGTAGCCCGGAATGAAATGTGGTATTTCTGAATTTGTTTTTAAATGATGGGTGTATCAGTAAGAAAAAGATGATACTTTCAAGATGGTTATTGTCAGCAAAAATATTGAAATGGAAATGAGACAAAGTTACCATGAATTTTATATCGGATTCTCCCTATCTATGAAAAGGAAGGATACTATTTGAGTAATTGTTGATTGTATGATGAAGCCTACACATTTTATCCTGGTATGAATGAATTTCTCACTTAATAGATAGCTTGAATTATCTATTTTTAAGATTGTCAGATTATATGATGTGCTAGTTTCTATTATTTCTGATGGAGATCTACAGTTCATATTTCGATTCTGAAACAAGTTACAAGAAGCTCTGGGTATACGGTTACATTTTAGCACCGTATTTCTTTCTCAGACGGATGATCAATCTGAACATATGATTTAGATTTTTGCAGATATGTGTCGGTGCTATATTTTAGAATTCAAAGGCAATTGAAAAAGAAATATTTGTCGTTGGTTGAATTTGCTTATTATAACAGTTAATAGTCAAGTAAAAAATTTGTACCGTGCGAGGTTTTATATGGTCACAAATGTAAAACTCCAATGTTTTGGACTGAGCTAAGTGAGAAAATATACATATGGTTGGTTTGATTCTTTGAAACCGAAGAAAGATAAAAGTGATCTGAGACAGTTTAAAAGTAGTACTTGATCGTCAGAAATTCGATGTGAATCTAAAATGAAAAGAAATAGAGTTTGAATTAGCGACAAAATATTTTTGAAAGTTTCGCCAGGGAAGAAAGTTCTCCGATTTGGCCGTAAAGGCAAACTAAGTCTGTGGTTTATTAGGTTACGTAAGATTATTGAAAAGAACTAGACCTATTGAGTATTGATTGGTATTATTATCAGAGATCAACAGAATTCACAATGCTTTTCATGTGTATATGTGTTACGATACTATCGATCGGACCCATCATCTGTTATTTCTCTGATAGATTTTGAAATTCAGCTTGACATGACTTACAATGAGTGACTAGTTGAAATTCTGGCAGGTGAAGTGAAAAAAACGAAAAATATAAAGGTATCTTTAGTGAAATTTCTTTGACAATGATACGATATAAAGAAATCTACCTGGGAACTAGAAGAAATCATGCGAAAGTAATATTTAAACCTCTTTATTAGTAAGATTTTCGAGGATGAAAATTCTTAAGATGGGAGAGTTGTAACAGCCCAATTTTTGATAAAATTGGAACAGTGGTTTCGGGACCACAGATTCGATCCCAAAAAGAAAAATCATTTTTAATACTATTTTATGATCTACAGTATGATAATAATATTTTGTCAAAATTTCGTATAAAGGACTAAATCGTGTAAAGTGCAAAATTTGTGTTCTAATAGCTAAAGGGATTAAATAGCTATAGAACTTTAAATTGGAGGTATTTATATGGTAATTAGATCATTAATGAAAAGTTAGTAGATATTTCTAGATGATCCATCCATAACAAATTAGAAAAAGGCTAAAGACTAAATTGGAAAGTGATAAAATTAAAAGATGATAAATAATTAAATAGAAATAAAAAATCATTTTATATCATCTTCTTCCCCAAATATTCCATAGAAACCCTAGGAAAAAGAAAGCAAGCTTTCTTGGCCAAATTAGGTAAGTATTCAAGCCCCGTTTTTAGTAATTTTTATATTTTTGAAACTGTGGTAGTCTAATCTATCTATTTGGGGGATTAATTTGATAAGTCATCCAAGTATAGAAATTATGTCATGGTTGAATATGCTGAAAATTTGAAATTTATGGTAGAATATGAAAGGTTGATGATAGATAAACAACTTTTACAAAGTGATTTTTGAAGAAAACATTATTTAGGGACTAAATTGTAAAGTTACGTAAATTAAAGAAAAATTTTGAACTTTATACAATACATGTGTAACATCCTGGAAAGGGCCTATGCATTTTCGGTTTAATTGTACGAAGTGACATGTTTTATGTACTAAGAATAAATTTTGAATATTTTTGAAAACCCGGAAATGAATGAAAATGAGTTAGAAATGAACATTTCTAGAAACCTGAAAATGTATGGAAATGTTAAGTTTGAAAATGGAAGGTGAACATTTTTGGAAACTAGGAAAAGTAAGGAAATGATTTGGAAATGATTCAAAAATGGAAAGTGAACATTTCTGGAAACTTGGAAATGTAAGGAAATGTCAAGTTTAAAGAGCCGAACGAAAATTTTAGGAAACTTAGAAATGACTTAGAAATGTCGTAGTTTTAAAGTTTAAAAGAGGAAATTAAGGCAAGGTGGCCTTAAAAGAAAAAGTTGGTGAAATTTGACACACAAACAAAGCTTGGAAAAGTGGCTGAAGATGTCACTTAGGGCCTATGGAAATGGCGCCACATGCAAGGTGATGGGCACGAGTTCGAGTCACTTGGGAAGCAAATAAAGGAAGTTTTATTTTTGCTTTCAGAAGCCTGAGGTGGACCGCACAAGCCTTCTAGAAAGGAGGAGTTTTATTTTCATAAATAATCGATTAATAAGGTGATAAATAAGGGATTTAATTTGGATTATTTTTGAAGAGATAATAAAGGATTATTCTCTAATTATTTTAAATTAAGGAAATAAACTTATCAATAAAGAAGAGTGGTGGCCAAGTAAGGGATTCTCGAGTAGTAGTTTTGGCTATAAAAGGAAGAAAATAGGCTACTCATCAATTTTTCTTCTTCTCCTCTCTCTCTCACGAATTTCGAGTGCTCTCTTCTCTTTTCTTTTGTCAAGCCGAATCTATAGTCCACCATTGTCAAAATTCTCAAGTTTTCTTTTCTTCCTATTTCTTCTTACCAATCCATTCAAAAGTCTAATCATGGAAGGGCTTCAAGCATATAAGTCTTTGTTGATTTCTTCAAAGGTAAGAACAAGTTTGATTTCCATTCTTTTCTTTTAGATTAGCCGAGAGATAATCTAACCCCATACATATTATGGTTGCCGAATATGGAAGGATCTTTCGGATTATCAGAGTAGTCGACTAAAAGGAGGAGTATTCGAGATTTCTAAGATTAAGGTAAGACATGTGAATATTCGGCCAAAGGCCTTGATTTATGTTTCGATGATTAAGATTAAGTCTAACGTAAGGTTTTAGGGATTTCGACATTCCTAGGGAAACAAGGAATAGTTTCAGGATTTGTTGGTGTTCCAATCGGCAACAAGGTTAGAATACTAATCCTACTAGGATTTGGAATTTTGGCCAAATGGTTTTTTATTAAGGTAATAAGTGATAAATCAATGTAGGGATTAAGGATCTAAGCATTAGATCAAGCTTTTCGGGATCTCAAGGAAATTTTAAGCGAATCGTGTGTGTACCCACACTACTACTGTAATACATTTTATGGCATGTTTAATTAAAATATGTGACATTAAGAATATGAAAGTGGCTAAGGTATCATGTTATGGTACTAAGTACTCAGGTACGTTTCCTACTCCTACTAGGATTATGAAATATGTTAGTTATAACATGAGAATAAGAATAAGAATGTGAACTCTGGCATATTTATGCATATTATTATTATATGGGGAATATGGGTTTTATTTTGAAAGGGGAAGTGAATGTGGTGACCTAAGACCACGAACACGGTGACCTAAGACCGTGATATCTAAAAAGTGGTGACCTAAGACCACAGTAATCTGAAAGTGGTGACCTAAGACCATAGTAATCTGAACGTGGTGACCTAAGACCACAATTTGGTGTGTAGCGGAAGGAGGGTCGACTTAGTAGTCCCCACGGTGTGACTGGCTGGTACGGGGGTATGTAGCGGATGGACAATTAGGTTTGGGTTTGCGAATGCATCATAACTTGTATTCATTATTTTGAATGTGTAACTCTTGTATGCCTGATTCTATTATGACTTAGTGTCGTGTACACATTGAGTCTGTTTGACTCACCCCGTTGTGGGACTATTTTCAGTGACGATCAAGTAATGGACCGGGCTCGCAGAGCTTAGGATGGCCATGCACCGCAAGGAATTTAATTAATGTGGATTTTTTTATCGTGTACTTAAACTTAAAGTTTGGGAATTATTTGATGTAATAAGGCCATAAGGCCATAGTTGGTTTTCTTTAATTCTTTTACTCTTATTTATTATGTTTACAAATTATTATTTATGGATTCAGGTAAATTTATTTTGAAATAAACCCTAAATGTTTATCACCTTAAATAAATGGATTTCAATGTAAGATAAATTGGTTTTCAATAAAAGCCCAACCCAAACAATATTTTTTTTAAAAATCGCACAAATTTTCTCTAAGTAACAAAAGAACTTTGAAACCGCTTTACTTGAGGACATACCAGATCCGGTCCAGGCTCGTGGGCCGGGTGTGGGGTGTTTCAATTTGGTATCAGAGCCCAGTTTTAAACTCTCGGCCTGTGGGCTAAGGCCCAAAACGTTTTCAAATCGAGCCCAAATAAGTTTGTGAAAATTTTTATGAAATAAGCAGGTTTTTTCTGGCATGGCACCCAAGTCTCCAATTCCCATGATCCCACGTGTAAGTACTTCTATCCATTTGTGTGATTTATAGTATGATGTGTAGAAGGTAGAAATGGAACAGAACGTAGATTAGCATGATGAGTACTTGAACCCTAGGACTAGTTTTCCCCAACATTTACATAAGACTTAAGTGCTTAACTAAACAAACCTATGACTAGTCGATGAGTTAAGGTGTGGTAACCCTTGTGCGCATGTCTAGGATTGGATCCGGAAGAGCCTGGTACTTAAGCAGTCCTAGTGACTCACCTTCTCTTCGCTGGAATCCTACCTGGTGCGTAGCTTCAGTTCACCCTAACCAAGAAGACTCGGTCATAGGCTAAACACAATAACTAAAACCAGAAAGGGAACTAGCCGTGTTTTTATAAAAACCTTAGTTTTAAAACTCTTAAAATTACCTTTTCAATTTGTGAGAACTATTTTTACAAAATTTTTTGAAAAATTTTCGATTTATGAAATTACAAAAATGCCCCTAGTGGAAAAATTACAAAAAATACCCCTGGTTTATGAAATTCCCAAAATACCCACAGTTCTTATCAAGATTTCATTACTTTATAAAATGTTCAAAAACCCTAATTTGCAAATTATCAAAAATATCTTGATTTGGAGAAAAATTACGAAATTGCCCTTAACTCACAAAATTACCAAAATAACCTTGATTTTCAAAATTTTTGCAACATTACCGTATTAGAAAACAAATTCTCAAAAAGAACCCCCAAGTTTTGCAACTTTTGAAATACCCCTGAATTATTAAACTTTACAAATTTACCCTGGTTTGTGAAAAATTACCGAAATACCTCTGGAATTTCAAAATTACCGAAAGGCCCCGGGATTTCAAAATTACCAAAATACCCTTATTGACAAAATCACCAAGGAACCTTATTTTGACAAATTACGAAAGTATCCCTGTAGGACAAATTACGAAAATACCCCTGGGTAGTGGAAAAAAACAACAACAATGAAAACTACAACATTTCTCTGAATGAACGAAAGTTCATAATTGGTTGATGAATGTGAACGTGACTTTCTGAATAGTGAACTTGAGCTGAGAACTTTGTTTGATCGAAAGAATCACTTTTAAACATCTCTTTTCATAAAACTGTTTCGCGGTTAATCGCTGAAACAAAAGTACCAATGTATAAAACTCTTAAATCAGATTAAATCGCGACGTTAGAAAATGAGTTCTAGGGGACGTGGTCGTCGTAGATGAGATAAGAGGAGTCTTGGACCGTCAGAATCGTCTAAGAGTCTTCAGAAAAGACCGAAGGTTGAGAATTACGCTTTCGTGTTTTTAAGCCAACTACTAAAAATCCGGACCGTCCGTATGCTCAGTGTGGAAGGTATCATGTTGGCAAGTGTTGGAACCAAGATCGGGAATGTTTTGGATGTAAGTCTAAGGCTCATTTGGTTAAGAATTGCCCTCAGGCAACGAAGGTTCGTGGGTTTAAACCATGGAGGAAATGGTCATGGAACACCGGTAGAGAGTCTTTGAAGGTTCAGATGTGAGACAACCAAGGATATGATAGCGGTTAAGTTCCTTGTTTTTGGAGTACCATTTATTGTTTTAGAGATAGTTCATTCTTGTGTTACAAGTGAACTATTTGAAACTTTGGATGTGAACTTAGAGACTGTGCCTAGAAGGTAAGATAGTTCTTTAAGATCGAGTCTTGCAAACAATAGCGTAGTGGGGTGAGTTAGACCGTACGATTGTTTGATTAGTAAGTAATTTCGAGGACGAAATTATTTTAAGGGGGTAGAACTATAACATCCTGGAAAGGGCCTATGCATTTTCGGTTTAATTGTACGAAGTGACATGTTTTATGTACTAAGAATAAATTTTGAATATTTTTGGAAACCCGGAAATGAATGAAAATGAGTTAGAAATGAACATTTTTGGAAACCTGAAAATGTATGGAAATGTTAAGTTTAAAAATGGAAGGTGAACATTTTTGGAAACTAGGAAAAGTAAGGAAATGATTTGGAAATGATTCAAAAATGGAAAGTGAACATTTCTGGAAACTTGGAAATGTAAGGAAATGTCAAGTTTAAAGAGCGAACGAAAATTTTAGGAAACTTAGAAATGACTTAGAAATGTCGAGTTTTAAAGTTTAAAAGAGGAAATTAAGGCAAGGCGGCCTTAAAAGAAAAAGTTGGTGAAATTTGACACACAAACAAAGCTTGGAAAAGTGGCTCAAGATGTCACTTAGGGCCTATGGAAATGGCGCCACATGCAAGGTGATGGGCCCGAGTTCGAGTCACTTGGGAAGCAAATAAAGGAAGTTTTATTTTTCCTTCCGAATTCGAGGTGGACGGCACAAGCCTTCTAGAAAGGAGGAGTTTTATTTTTATAAATAATCGATTAATAAGGTGATAAATAAGGGATTTAATTTGGATTATTTTTGAAGAGATAATAAAGGATTATTCTCTAATTATTTTAAATTAAGGAGATAAACTTATCAATAAAGAAGAGTGGTGGCCAAGTAAGGGATTACGAGTAGTAGTTTCATTTATAAAAGGAAGAAAATAGGGCTACTCATTAATTTTTCTTCCTCTCTCTCTCTCTCGCGAATTTCTCGAGTGCTCTCTTCTCTTCTCTTCTCTTTTCTTTTGTCAAGCCGAATCTATAGTCCACCATTGTCAAAATTCTCAAGTTTTCTTTTCTTCCTATTTCTTCTTACCAATCCATTCAAAAGCCGAATCTTGGAAGGGCTTCAAGCATAGGTCTTTGTTGATTTCTTCAAAGGTAAGAACAAGTTTGATTTCCATTCTTTTCTTTTAGATTAGCGAGAGATAATCTAACCCCATACATATTATGGTTGCCGAATATGGAAGGATCTTTCGGATTATCGTGAGTAGTCGACTAAGAGGAGGAGTATTCGGGATTTCTAAGATTAAGGTAAGACATGTGAATATTTGGCCAAAGGCCTTGATTTATGTTTCGATGATTAAGATTAAGTCTAACGTAAGGTTTTAGGGATTTCGACATTCCTAGGGAAACAAGGAACAGCTGGATTTGTTGGTGTTCCAATCGGCAACAAGGTAAGAATACTAATCCTACTAGGATTTGGAATTTTGGCCGAATGGTTTTTATTAAGGTAATAAGTGATAAATCAATGTAGGGATTAAGGATCTAAGCATTAGATCAAGCTTTTCGAGGATCTCAAGGAAATTTTAAGCGAATCAGTGTGTACCCACACTACTGTAATACATTTTATGGCATGTTTAATTAAAATATGTGACATTAAGAATATGAAAGTGGCTAAGGTATCATGTTATGGTACTAAGTACTCAGGTACGTTTCCTACTCCTACTAGGATTATGAAATATGTTAGTTATAACATGAGAATAAGAATAAGAATGTGAACTCTGGCATATTTATGCATATTATTATTATATGGGGCATATGGGTTTTATTTTGAAAGGGGAAGTGAATGTGGTGACCTAAGACCACGAACACGGTGACCTAAGACCGTGATATCAAAAAAGTGGTGACCTAAGACCACAGTAATTTGAAAGTGGTGACCTAAGACCACAGTAATCTGAACGTGGTGACCTAAGACCACAATTTGGTGTGTAGCGGAAGGAGGGTCGACTTAGTAGTCCCACGTGTGCAGTGATCGGCAGTACGGGGTGTGTAGCGGATGGAAAATTAGGTTTGGGTTTGGGAATGCATCATAACTTGTATTCATTATTTTGAATGTGTAACTCTTGTATGCCTGATTCTATTATGACTTAGTGTCGTGTACACATTGAGTCTGTTTGACTCACCCTGTTGTGGGACTATTTTCAAGTGACGATCAGTAATGGACCGGGCTCGGCAGAAGCTTAGGGATGGCCATGCACAGCAAAGAATTTAATTAATGTGGATTTTTATTTTTATCATGTACTTAAACGTAAAGTTTGGGGAATTATTTGATGTAATAAGGCCATAAGGCCATAGTTGGTTTTCTTTAATTCTTTTACTCTTATTTATTATGTTTACAAATTATTATTTATGGATTCAAGTAAATTTATTTTGAAATAAACCCTAAATGTTTATCACCTTAAATAAATGGATTTCAATGTAAGATAAATTGGTTTTCAATAAAAGCCCAACCCAAACAATATTTTTTTTAAAAATCGCACAAATTTTCTCTAAGTAACAAAAGAACTTTGAAACCAGTTTACTTGAGGGACATACCAGATCCGGTCCAGGCTCGTGGGCCGGGTGTGGGGTGTTTCAACATGTGCTGTGAATTTTATATTGAGTTTTTTGTTAGGCTTGGAATAATGAGTAAATTGCATGAATTTCATTTTCCGAGCCTAAGGACGAAATTATCATTAATTAAAAGTTTAGGGGCAAAATTGTAATTTTGCCTAAGATGTAATTTGACTTAATTGAGTTTAAATTGTATTAAATTGATGTTAAATTTACTCGTATAGATCCGAAAAGACCAAATTTGGAGCTAGAACAAGGAAAAAAGAAAAATGTCAGATTAGTAGATTTTACGTACACGAACATTTGTCGAGTTAGGTTCATGTAACTAAATTGTATATATTTATATGCTTGAATTAAATGTTGTGTTTGTGAATTGTATAAATTTCATAATTATGTGAAATGATCACATATTCGTTAAAGCCTGATAAATGAAAGTGCCCTACCAATAATCATGCTCGATAAATGATAAATGATAAAAATGTTATTTAAATGCTTGAAATGAATGTGGAATGTGTTTATTTGAATTATATGAATTTTATAGATGTATGAAATAATCACATGCCTGATAATGCTTGAAAAATGTTAAATCCCATTTGAATAAATGAAAAATTGATGGATATGTGATTTCCCGAAATGAATGAGGTCCTGCATTTGTTGCGGACAGGTAATCCTAATATCAGTCCTCTCGAGCATATGTTATGGATTGGATTTAGCCTGGACGGGTGATCCAGATCAAGCTCTTTAGAGCATATGTCAAAAAAAGGATTTAGCCTGGACTGGTAATCCTGACTAAGCTCTATTGAGTATATATTGGAGACAGGATTTAGCCTGGACTGGTAATCCTGCTATATATGCATATATGTGGCTCAAGAGTGTACTCTCTGAAATAGTACCTTATGGGTACCATTGGACATGAATTGACGGATTCTGATTTGTGCACCTCGAGTGTACTACATGTGTATCCATCGATAATTTGAATAAATTCAACGGGTAAAAATCCTTATATGAGAATATATGAATAAGAAATGAGTCATTACACGTATCTGCCTAAAATACACGAAAATGATGATATGTGATAATTGATACATGGAAATATAAGATGTTGATATTTGTACATGGAATTTATTTAATAAATATGTTCATCCTTGATTATAGACTGGTACACTTTGACAGTACTACTACTCGTGTGACATTGATATTTTGAGTAATATGAGTAAAGTTCTGATATGAAATAATCTAAACTCGAGATGAATTATATGGAAATATACTTGAGATGTAACGATGTGATTTATACATGATTTATGAATACGAGATATGGAAAGTATGTACATATATATGTCTGGAAATCTGATTGTTGTTGAGCCCATATATGTTTTTGATGTTATTATGGAATATATGGCTAATAATGGCAATGAGGATGTGTGGAGTGCTTGAGATCAAATTGATTGAATGTGCCTTACATGTTTATCTTCAGATAGATTGAATGGTAAGTTAAGTACTATGTTATACGAACTTACTAAGCATTTTATGCTTACTTTTATATTTCCTTGTTTTATAGTAAATCGGAAGCTCATTGGATTGGAAGCTTGGCGGAGTTCACTCACACTATCCATCGGCCTATTTTGATACATATGGTAAATCAATTATGGTTATAATGGCATGTATAGTTTATAATGCCATATTGGCATGTAAATGTAAATTATTATTGTAAACTAGCCATTGGAATGGCTAGTGATGATTATGTTTTGGTACTTGTATATATATGTAATAAGTTTATTTTATGGAGATAACATAAGTGTTTGTTATTGATTGATTGAGAAAGGTTAAATGAGTATGCTTTTAAAAGGTAAGATTAAAAGCATGAATGCATGTAACCATATATCATATTAGGTATTATAAATTGCTTTAATTCAATGCTTGGATTGGTTGGTATTTGGATGTAAGTTGGTGCAGGAACTTGGTAAAAATTTTGGGTGAGAAATGAATCTAGTGTGTATCTAGAGCGTGTGTGACACAGGCCTGGTACATGGGCGAGTGGTTAGGCTATGTGTCCCCTGCAACTAAATTTTGAGAAACAGAACGCTCAGAATTGAGCACACAGACAGAGACACGGGCATGTGTCTTAGCCATATGTGCTACACGGCCAGGATCACAGGCGTGTGTCTTGGCCGTGTGAAACCTGCAGCTAATTTTGAAAGAATATAATTAACCACACGGCCTAGCACATGGGCGTATGGCATGGCTATGTGCACAAGTCAGAGAGTTATACAGGGTCAAACATGGCCTATAGCACGGGCGTGTCCTAGGGTCGCACGGGCGTGTGAGCCCTGCAACTTGGAAAATTTTTGTAATTTCGTGAAAAATTCTTAAAGTTTTCGATTAAGTCTCGACTCGATTCTAATAGTTGTATTGGGCCTCGAGGGTCCATTTAAGGGACGTTATGAATAATCTTAGAAAAATGAACAATAATTGACATGATTTATCTATAAATGTTCTAAAAACTCTAGTAACGCTCCATAGCCCTATTCCGACGATGGATATGGGTTAGAGGTGTTGTACCAGACACTCTACATAGAATTGTGTAGCTGAAAGAGGGAACAAAGCCTTGTTTAACATGGTTCGTTCAAAGTTAAGCCATTCACCACTCCCTACTTCCTTATTGGGATATGTGATACAAAAAACATGCTATATTACGAATGATGTGCCAACCAAGTCTGCATGTAAGACACCTTATGAACTGTAGCATGGAAAGAAACCTGCTCTAAATCACTTTAGAATATGGGGTTGTTCAGTACACATTCTGGATAAGGATACAAAGAAGTTGGATGCACGGACATAATCGTGAATGTTTATAAGATATCTGAAAGGAACAAAAAGTGAATTATTCTACAATCCGAAAGATAATATGATTAAAGTTTCTAGATGCTACTTTCCTTAAGGAAAACTTCATGGATAACTTTAAGCCTCGAATTAAAGTGGTACTCGAGGAACTTTTGAGAGTTGTAGAACAATCACCAAGTTCAATTCTTGAAAAAGTTGTAGAAAAACCTGCAAACAATCAATAACATAGGGGAATCCATCATAATTAGAGAGTTTCTAAGAAACCAGACTTCTTCATCTATGATGGTAGTACTTATAATACAAAAGCTAATCATGAGGATAATGATCCACTCACTTATGAGGAGGCTATGTAAGACACTGATTCCAAGCTCTGGAAACAGGTCATGGATACCGAGATGGATTTGATGAAATCCAATACAGTGTGGGAACTTGTTGACTTACCGGCTAGGATTAAACCCATATGGTGTAAGTAGATATGCAAGAAGAAGACAACATTCATGTTAAGACGACATTCTTGAATGACTATCCTGATGAGACCATTTACATGGCTCAACCCAATGGCTATGTTGTTAAAGGAAAGGAGTAGAAAGTTTGCAAACTACTAAGATCCATTTCTGGGCTTAAGCAGACGTCACACTCATGGAATAAAAGATTTGATCAAACAATCAAGACTTTTAGGTTTGAGAAAAATGCAGATGAACCTTGTGTTTATAAGCATATAAAGGATACAAATGTGGTCTTCCTCATTCTGTATGTCGATGATATTCTAGTTATCGAAAACAATGTAGGAGAATCGTAATCAGTTAAACTGTGGTTATTTCAACAGTTTAGCATGAAGGACTTGAGTAACGCTATTTATATTCTTGGAATTTGAATCCCTAGGGATCGAAAGAATAAAATGGTAGTTCTATCATAAGCTTTATACATTAATAATGTACTGGAACAGTTTGTAATGATCGATGCGAAGTCAAGCGCTCAGCCGACTACATCAGGTTTTCATCTTTCTTCGGATGATTGTCCTAAGACTACGGAAGAAAGAGAGCATATGAGTGAGGTTTCATATGCTTTGGCAATTGGAATCATTATGTATGTTATGGTTTGCACATGTCCAAATATCTATTTGGTCGAAAGAATAGTAGATGTGGTTAAAATAGCTTCTGAATATAACCTTGCATATTCGTTTTTTAAGACTCTTGTAATTAGGAGTTTTAAAAACATGTCAAGCATATGAGAATGTGAAACATGACACATTTACTTCACTAGGACAAGTGGGAGATTAGTGAAAATGTTTCCATATTGTAGTAAACATGTAATTATTTTCTATGTATTTGAATGATGAATAAACAAATAAAGCTAATTTCACATTTCACTATTATGTCTTTTGTGCTTCTGTCTTTCATGTTTTGCATGTACAGCGAAATTGTGACAAGAAAATATTAGCTCATTAAAGATTATAAGTGACATTGTAAGAATGTTTATATTACGAGAAAGACAACTTACTTCAGTAGATAATCTAAACGAGTCTGTAATCCCGTAAAAGAATCAAACTGAGCATTTGATTCAAATACATAGAAGGATTATTATGTCATCTACAATTCCAATTGGAGAGATGACTGATCTTGGGTATCAGAACAGTTGACTCCATAAGTAGAGACATAGATGTATTAATTGGAAGAATGATACATTGGACTGATCCCAAGATGAATTAATTTTGTATCCATTTTTGAATTAATTCACTTGTGACGTTCATGGTTTAATTTACCTAAAACCTGAGTTAGTCACTAATCATGCATATGTAACTCACGTGTTTTGACATTAGTGGAGGCTTATGCTCTAAAGATGATCAAGCCCATAGTCGATATCTTGGGTATATAACTTGTCTGTGGTATGGCTTTACAAGCAACAGTGAAATTCATAACTCGATTAAAGAGTTAACAATATCATTTTATTGGCATTATGTGGATTGATAAATATGAAACGTAGCCACGAGTTGCTTATTCTCTAATGAGGAATTTATGATAGTCCTTTGTTGACAGTGGTCATACTAATCATTAAGAATACATAGTGGTGACAATGAAATAAAATAGGATTGTATTGAGTGAACATATTTAACTTAAAGGAATCAAGGATATCATATGAGAGTATCACATATGACGAGGTCATTAGAAAAAGTAGTTGGATGAATTGCTTTCGTAGAAAGTATAGAATAAGGAGTTTTCAATCATTATACTTCTTGTGGACTGACTCCATGATTAAGTAAATTATGAATTATCGGAACGATACTTCTCGACATAATTGCAATTACTAGAGCCTAATTGTATATGTCTGATTGGTCTCTTCACTAGCTCAACAAAAGCTCGATCAAACTGCATTTGAATTAGAAGAAAATTCTATGACTTTGGAAATAATTTAATTGAGTCGATTTATTCGATGTGAAATTTAATTAGGTGGTCGTGAGATTTATTTAACTAGAGAATTTAATTAAATAATTTTTTTGAAAAATTAATTTTGGAAATTTTAAGTGATTTTTGGGAAAATTAATTTTGATCAAGTAAAGTTAAACTAATTAAATTAATTAAAATAAATATGATATTTTTGGAAATTTATTTTCAAGTCAGACAATTAGCTTAAAGGTAATTGAACTTAAAAATTGGACCTGAGATCGAAAATTGGGCTCGAGAACCCAAAACGAATACAGAGACCTAAAAATTGGTCAAAATGGGCCTAGTATGTGAAACAGGGTCGACGGTCCAACCGATGGCAGGATCAGACCGGTCAGGTTGTCATTGGCTTAGACCGAATTGGCTCGGGGTTCCATGAGGGTGTCGAACCTGCGATGGCACCACCAAACACGACGATCCAGATGGCGACGACAATAGCACTCCGATGGCCAACGGGTGGTCCTTCGACAGTTGAGGAGTGGAAGAATCACACTCCTACTGGGAGTCTACCGAATAATTTGATTTCAAATTAACTATTCCAAAAATAATATTATTTTAATAGATTTAATATTAAATTTAATTTAATATTTATCTTATAGATAAATATTTTATTAATTTAATAGATTTAATATTAAATTTAATCTAATATTTATCTTGATAAGTATTATATTAATTTAATATTAAAGTGATTAAGTTTAGAGAAATTGTGAAATTGTCTCACTAGTAATTTATGAAAAAATTTATGATTCGAAGTGAGCTCACACTCGCTTTGCATGAGTCAAATTGTAATATAGTATTGTTTATAACGAAATACTTGGAAGTATTTTGAGGATCGTACCCAAGGGACGATTAATGAAAGAATTTAAATAACTAATATAAATAAACAAGAAAATTAACAAACGACTAAAATCAAGAAACTAATCAAGAAGATTAACTCGTTTCAGGGTTTATAATTAACTTCATATTAGGGTTTAAGGTGGATTAGCTATTGATTAACCACTTATACCTTTCGACCTCAAACTAATTAATCGATTGGTTGATACTCGCTTATCTCCCAACCTCACTTTCTCAACCAAGATAAACTACGATTTACTTCATTCGACTTATCTTCTGATCTCATCTAACCTATGATGACTTCCTAGGGTTGTCAAGCCTAGGGTTTAAGAACACGTATTTATACCAACTAATCCTTTTCAGAAACCCTTAATCCTATGTTAATCACATCCCATCCACTAGTTAATCTCTCCTAAGGGATTTGGTCAATCATGTTACTCATAGTCTCAATCTCAATTGAATAAATAATGTGAAAAACACGATTGAATCGGAAGAGAAATGTAACACCCCTTACCAGTATTCAACGTCGGAATAGGGTACGAGGCATTACCGAACTTACAACACAAGCATTCACACAAATTCGAGTCATAAATTTGCATTCAATTTAAAAACATCTGTATTCAATCATAAAGTTCCTAACACGAGCCTACGAGGCCCAAAACATACTTTAGAAGTGCTTTGGGACTAAACCGAGAACTCAGGGAATTTTCATAAAACTTAGAAAATTTTTGCTAATTGCAGGGCTCACACGCTCGTGTGGTCCAAGGGACACGCCCATGTAACCTTGGGACACACTCGTGTGACCTCGGGACACACCCATGCTTCAGACCGTATTCAATTTAGGGTGCTTTCTGACTTGTGCCACACGGCCGTGCCACACGCTCGTGTGCTAGGCCGTGTAGCACACACGCTGAGACACACACCCGTGTCTCTGCCCGTGTGCTCAATTCTGGACATTCTGTTTCTCAAAATTTAGGTATAGGGGACACGCGGCCAGAATACATGCCCGTGGGGCAGACCGTGTGTCACACACGACCTAGACACACGCCCGTGTGTCTACCCGTGTCCACAAAATAAAGGCTATTTACAAAGCCATTTGCCACCCTTATTTACACATACACTTACACCAATTCAAAGGCACAAAATATAACATACTTAGGCAACCCAAAACACCCACAATTATGACCAACACATGACAACACAATATCAACATCTATTATACTCACAACAATTATTAAGCCACAATTTTCTTCTTTCAAGATACCTAATTGTACACCACTTTATCATCTCTTCAATAGACCACATTGTCAAACATTTCACATTCATGTCATAAATCACACTTCTATCATTCACCAAGCATACCAAGACCATATCACCAAGGACATTGGCACATATATAAATATACTTAGTCTTACAATAATTTTAGCTCAAATAAGCCAATCTACATGGCCAAATATCAAAACAAGCCTTTGACAATTACAAGCCAACATATTGGCTATAATCAAAATGACACATATAACAAAATGACTAAGTCCCTATGCATTAGTGTGAGAGAGGGTTTGATAGTGTGATCCGAATCTCCGATGATCTCAGATCCTGAGCTGGCTTGGTAACATTATAAGATAAGGGAAAGAAAGGGGGTAAGCTATATAGCTTAGTAAGTCCATATGCAAATAATACAAAACATTATTCATACATTAGTCATATAAATAACTTAACATATATTAACATAATTGTCATTTAAGCTTCATAAGCACAACTGTAACAGCCCAATTACGACCCTAATCGGAACGGTGGTTTCGAAACCATGAATCCGAATTAGAAAATATTTTTTTATTATTAATTTGATGTTTATGTTATATGGTTATGCATATATTAAATATATCGTAGATTAAATTGTGTGATTGAGTGACTAATTTTAAGTAAAGGATTAAGTTGAATAAGTATAAAAATAATAGCTATTGTGGAATTTAGGGTTAAATTGAATAGGATTTCTTTTGATTGGAATTAAAGTTGCAAATTGACCTATATTTTAATTGTAGTGGACGGCATGCATCATGGCTTATTTTTATAATAGTATATTTTATATGTTATTTTAATAGATAGTGGTTGATAATAATAAACAAAGATGATAAAAAGAAAACATGTTTATTTCTCCCATTTTCTTCATATTCCTCACGAAACAAGGAGAAAGAAAAAGGAACTCAAGCTTTCCTTCATTCGGCCATTTGCATGTCACTTTAAGGTTAGAATTGAGCATGGTTTTTGAAAGATTTTTACATTTTTGAGTTCATTATTTTGAGTACTATCAAACCCATGTAGGAAATTTTGAATTTGAAGCATATGCAAGATTCGGCCATGGATGAGTGCTTTTGATTTGTTGTGTTTGAATGAAAGAATGTTTAGTATATGTTTGAATTTATCATGTTTTAAGTAAGAAATTTAGATTAATTGAAGTAAGGTGATTATATTGTAAAAATAAAAATAAAAAAAAAGTGGACGTATGAAATTCAAGTCAATAGTTTGTATAGACTTGGATAAAGATGAGGAAAATTCGGCCTACTGAGAAATTAATCCAAATTTCATGTATTTTGTATTTTATGCTTTGGGGAATAAATTGAAAAAGATGTAAATTCTAGTGGCAAATTGGTAAATTATATAATTATGTGTTATAGTTAAATTGAATGGTGTTTGAGGGCTTGAATGAAATTGAGGAACATTCGACCTTAGCTCAATGTGTGAATTGTCATATTTTGAATGAGTGAAAGATTGTATTAAATTGTTCAATTAGGTGTTTTGAGCTAAAAAGGAATGTAATGTTATTTAAATAGGCTATTTTCGAAATTTATATAGATCAAGAACAAAAGAAATCGGACTCGGATTGGGGAAGAACGAAAGTTGTCGACTAGTCGCCCCGTTCCATTTTACATTGTCCGAGGTAAGTTTTTAAGCAATCAGGTTATATGGAATTTATCTATATTGATGTACTAAAATTTAATGGAAGTATGTATACTGATTTTTAATGTAGCCAAATGTATTATTTATATATGTATAAAGTAGAACCGAATGAGAGGCATATATATATGTCATTGGTTCATTCGAATGTGACATGTATATATATGTCAATGATATACCCGAATGTGACATTGAATTGAGAAATGAATATAACCGAATGTGATGCATATATATGGCAATGATATAATTAAATGTGATGTTGATCATAGAAATAAAATAAGTGAATTGGTATATATACAATTGTGGTTTAAGTTTTATATATATGAATATTTAAGCTTGATTATTTGAGATGGATAAAAGTATGTGTATATATATATATTTACATTGGGTGATAGTATATGTGAAAATAAATAGCGAAGAATTTTGGTTGTACTGAATTCGGTGGTTAGGTTCATATATTGTATGTTACCCGAATGTGTTGGCGGTTGATAATTGATAAGAGTTATCCTTGATATGTATATATATTTATACATGCATTAATGGTTGCCGAATATGATGGGTTGAGATGGAAGAATGAACTATGAATAATAGATGTTTTAATTGGGTATAGATAATATTGATAGTGAAATTATATATGTTTATGTGGATCGAGGAAATGATCGGCTAAAGAGCACTAAGTGTGCGATCAATTGTAATCTCAAAGGTTGAATTCAGTAAGTTGATACTATGAGATCTTATCATTCGGGATCTAGTATATATGTTAAAGGGTGGCTTAGGTGGATCGTTATTTTAAAGGTATAATTTAATATGATTAAGTTTAGTTCGATTGAGATATGATGTTAAAAAAAAATTGCATAAAGATTATGAAGTGTATAAAAGTTTCGATATATGAATTGGTTAGTAAACAACTTTATAAATATGATATTCAGGCTTTGAGCCTAGCAAGCTTTGTGCCGTTGAAAGTATTCGGGCTTTAAGCCTAGGTGCTTTGTCTTGGGTGGATAATATCGGGCTTTAAGCCTCCAAAGCGTGCTTTGTGCGTTGAAAGATATCGGGCTTTATGCTCTAGCGAGCTTTATCTTGGGTGAATTATTATAAGTATATGTTTAAATAGATTTTTGATGATGTGGAACTTAAATTCGTAAATGAGTTCGATGTTCGTGTATGTGTAAGTCTATTGGTTATTGGAGATAAGGTAAATTAGTAAATTGATATTTGTTACTAGTTATATGTGATACAATTGGAGAATGTATGTGAATTATATGGATTGAAAGGTAAGAAAGAAAATTTAGTAGTTAATATGTATATACTTGAACAAATGTATATGTATTGGTCTTGATATGAAAAAGTGATTTATAGATCGATGTGAAATCTATTATTGAATGTGTGTGTGTTTGGGTAGTAAGGCTATGAAATGTGAAGGTTTAGAAATGGTAATATAAATTATAGTTATAGTTTTAAACCTCGATTGTGATTATTTTAAATTGGCCTTACTAATATAATGATATAATGCATTGTTGTTATGTAATTGCTTATAACTTACTAAGCTATGATAGCTTCATTGTATGAGCTTGTTTGCATTGTTTATTAGATTTTGGAATCAAGTTCTGAGCTCGGGATCATCGTCAAAGTCTATCACACTATCGATCGCTTTGGTATTTTATAAGTTGAATTTTTAAACCTATGGCATGTATAGGCTAGATTGAAATTTGAAATGTTAGATTTTGGTTTTGTATAAATTAAGCCATGCGAAAATGGCCTAACTTCAATGCTTTACTACGGTTTTATTGATTATGGCTTACCTTCATTTGGTTATTATGCTATATGTCTTAATTGAAGGGTATTCATGATATCTATTGTGTGCATTTGGTTGATTCGGTTGTGACATATGGATAGATAAGAGTATGAGTGAATTTGGTTATTAATTTGGTAAAGATGTTATAAACTAGTTAACCATATTTTTGCAATGAAACAGTTTTTGGTTAGCAGCAGTGACGTGATTTTGAAAAATCACCAAAAATAGGAGAAATGGAATTAGAAAGTGAATAAGATATAGAATTAAATATTGTTGTGTCTATTTTGATATGAAAGAAACAGAGTAGGCAAAGGAATTTTATATTATGAGATATTTAAATTTTAGTGAGACTTGTTCTGAATGAATTCGTGATTCCCTGTTCTGTTTTTGGAAAAATTGTTAAAAATTGTACAAAAATAATCAGGGAGCATAGTTTATATGCTTAGAATCCTTAATAAATCTATTTTTTATTGGAATAAACAAGAACTTTATTGAAATTTTTTACAATGAGATAACTGAGTTTTTGTAATGATAGGTCAGAATCATCAACAGTGAAATAGGGGAAACTTTGATGAATAAACTATACTAATTGGCCACATGAAAAATTCTGGAAAAATTATGGTATATATATATGAGTCTAGTTTCAAGTAAAATTTACGGATCTAAATTTCGAGTTTTGTAACTCGAGTTATGGTCAATTTAGTCAGCATGATGCAGTTGGACAGCTTTAAATTCTTATGCCCCGAACTAGTAGTCAAGTCTAGTAATGCCACATACTCGACTCCGGCAAAGGTCTCGGGTAAGGGGTGTTACAACAACTTACTCAATCACATTCTTACCAATAGTTCATCATATATCAAATCCATTTCTATTGAGATTTCCGTACATGCATGTACCAACTCGTAACATAATCACATACTTTCTCATCGTTGACATACCCGTTGAACCACTTGGAATACTATCGGATACACGGAAAACTTTGCACATAAGTGTCACATATGTAGCCAAAGCTACCATCAATCTCATAACACATATAGGCTCACTCTCGAGCTATCCTTGGGCCTACTCACACAAGCTGTCAGTCAAGACGTAGCTACTCGATCTCGCTCACACAAGTCATCAAGTATCTCTGCGACATATCTTGGTATACTCACCACCCAGTGGGACGTATGAGACTAGCACCCGGGACACATAAATCGCATAATCACATGGATTCCTAGTGACATGTCACTTGCATCCTAATCTATTCCTAAGGTTCAACCGGGATTTTCTCGCTCGTCGAAACTTCATCGAATATGCTCATAGAATCAATCATACAATCCATGCAATATCAAAACATTAAAAAAACAAATATAACATTGCATTATTAACATATGAACTTACCTCGGTACAAAAATTACGGAAATGGACCTAATTGTCAAACACTTTAGTTTTCCCTCAATCTAGACCCGAACTTCGTTTTTCTTGATCTATAATACAAAATTCATCTCATTTAATCATCACATTATTTATTTCAGCCCAAAAGTCATATTGTGGAAAAATTACATTTTTGCCCCTAAATTTTGACATTTTACACTTTAGTCCCTAGGCTTGTAAAATGAATTTCATTCAGTTTCTTAAAAACCCAAGCCTAGTAGAACCATTTTCATACTCATAACAACCCACATTTCTCATTCATTCACATTTTTCTACTTATTTTATAAATTTTTGCAACTAAGTCCCTATTTATCATTTTTACCGAAAATCACTTTACAAAAGTCGTTTAACAAATAACAAACTTGCATTTTCTACCATCAAACATTAAAATACACCCATGTCTAATATGGTTCAAACCCTAGACCTTGATCATTTCTTAAATTAGTGGTAGAAATAGATAGATCGGGTTATAACGACTTCAAAAATGTAAAGAGCATTAAAAACAGGGCAAGAACGGACTTACAATCGAGCTTGAAAGGTTGACAAACCCTAGCTATGGTTCTCTTCAAAGTTTCAGCCAAGGGAGGAAGAAGATGGACAAAATTTGATTTTTATTTTACTTATTAATTCATTTAATTACTAGTTTACCAAAATACCCTTAATGTAAAACTTTAGATATTCACCTAACCATATCCATTTTTGTCCATTATGCAGTATAATAGTCTAATTACCATTTAAGGACCTCTAATTTTAGATCTCATAGCAATTGGACACCTTTAGCATATAGAACTCAAGTTTTTCACTTTTTGCACTTTAGTCCCTTTAACTAAATTGAGTGCCCAAACATCAAAATTTTCGAATGAAATTTTCACGAAATCATTTCATAAAACTGTAGACCATAAAAATATAATAAAAATAATTTTTTATTCATCGAATTTGTGGTCTCGAAACCACTGTTTTGACTAGACCCAAAATTGGGTTGTTACAAGAAACGAGATTAGAATAATCGTGGATTTAGTTTGATAATAAATCACTTGTATTTCTACAAGCTTAAGCACAAACAAAGCACACAATAAAATATTTAAACTAAAAAATACTAGAGAAAAATTTAAAAATACTAAATAAGAATTTAAAAATTTCATGTCACCCCCACGCTTTATCTGACACATTGTCCCTAATGTGCACCCAAAAAGATAAGAGAAGAGACTACCCATTTTGTCGTGAAGGTTTTGCGAGGTAGGTTGAGTCATCCTTTTCTCATTGGTTCAGCTCCGAAAATAGTGACATCTAAGCGTTAATTGATTAGTTTAAAATATATAAACAAAGGAATTTAAAAAAAAAAAGAGAATAAAGAAAATTTTCATGAATAAATAAATAGAAGCACAGTTTCAGAGCAATTCCCACTCACAATCATTTTCACATTGGAAAAAGATGAATTTGACTACAAAAACTTAAATCTAAAAACTAAAGAAAACTGAAGAAATAAAATTCTTTTTCTAGGTTGACTTCTCTTCTAATGAGGTTATAAAGTTGTTTATATAGGCAAAAACTAGGTAAATTTTGAGAAGAATAAAGTGTCCCTTCAATTATAATGTCAATTAGGGTTTTAGGTTAGAAAAGACCCTTAATTGCCTTAAAATTCGTAGTCGTCGCACACAGAAATTTTTGGGTCACGCAAAACCTTGTGTCATGACCAAGGGGTCCTATGTTGTAACACAGAGTTCTGTGTCACGACATGCACACCATGTTTCGTCTCAAGATTTCGTTTTTTTGGCTTCAAAGTTGTGTCACGACATTGCATGCCTGTGTCGTAACACAGTAGTCGTTCTTTGTATTTTTTGGCCTGAAATGGCACCCTACACACTCAAGTAGCCTATTAGTCATTCCCTAGACCCGCATTGGCCTAACGAGTTGTTGAAACACTAGAAAAATGCGTAAAAACGCTTATTTTGCTAATAATTAAATCTAAGCTACTAAAACTAAAAATACATTAAAATAACATAATATAACTTAAAAAAAGCTCCTTAAGTGTCGGGAAGTGCTTAATTTGCCACTATAAATTATGGCAGGTTACTTCAACATATGTTGATTGTAACAATCCATTTTCAGTTAAATCAGAATAATGGTTTCGGGACCACAAATCTGAGTTTAGAAGGAAATTATTTTTAAATATTATTTCATGGTCTACATTATGATAGAAATATGGTATGAAAATTTCGTTAAGAAAATTTTACCGATTATATTTCTAATTTGATAAAAAGGACCAAATTGCATAAAGCGCAAAAGTTGAATCCTAATAGCTAAAGGGATCACTGTAACAGCCCGATTTAGGGCCTAGCCAGAATAGTGGTGCGAGACCACGAATCTGAGGTGAAATTATGAGTTTTTAAAGTTTATATTATGTTTGCATGCTAGTATAAAAGTTTCATGAAGCAATTTTATTAAATTGAGGTTGATTGGTCCAAAAAGGACTAAACTGCAAAAGTTGCAAAATTTTAGTTTCTAGAAGCTTTTTGTATGAAATAGCTTTAGAATATGAATTATGAGCCCTTAAGTAACAAAATGCCCAAAATTTAATTTTTGGACGAAATTGGCCTTGAGATGGTATTATAGAAATTTTTAGTAATAAGGGCATTTTCGTCATTTGTCTAATAAGTAATTAAAATAGGAAAAAGATGATAAAAATCTCATCATCTTCTTCCCGCATTGCCGAAAATTGAAGGAAGCCATAGCTAGGGTTCTTCAATTTTTCAAGCTTGCCAGTAAGTGCTCCTAAGCCTAGTTTTTGATATTATTCGTATTTTTAAAGTCCCGGTAGCATGAGTAAGATATTTTTAGCTATTTGATGAGCTACGATGCATGTTTAAAAATGTACCCATGAGTGACATGCATGCTAAATGATGTTTTATGGGAGTTTATGAGAGTTTGATGTTAGATAAACATCTTTTCTTTAATGAATTTCATGAAACATGATAGTATGGACCATTTTGTAAAAGTTATAAAAATTGGTCATACCTTTTGGAAATAGAGAGAATTGATGATTGCTATAGTATAGAAAATGATTCAGCTAAGCATGTAGTTTAAGAAAGTTGCATGAAAATCATTTTACGAGCCTTGGGGCAAAAGTGTAAATATGAGAAAGTATAGGGGGAAAATAGTAATTTTGCCAAATTATGAGCTATGAGTCAATTTAGTCAATGTGATTATTAAATGATCTATTTATGACTATAGATCAAGAAAAATGAAGCCCAGATCAAAACCGAGGCAAGAACAAAGTCGAGGACTAAATTGCATAACTACATACATTTTGTATATTGAGGTAAGTTTGTATGAGTTCTAAGCTTTATGATTTTATCATTTAATTGCTTAGTATAATATAGATTGTTATCATGAATGGTTTAATGTTATGTTAAACAAAGAAGTTAATAAGATTAAACAAGAAAAAGTCCCGATTGAAGATGAATTACTTAGGAGATACAATCTATTACATGAGATAAGAAAGTCCGTATAAGACCAAGCCAAGGCATGGCATCGGCAATCAAGCAAGTTATCATGTAAGCCCAAGGACTCAAGCTTGGCATTGATCAAGTTATCAAGCACGTTATCATGTAAGCCCAAGGACTCAAGCTTGGCATTGATCAAGTTATCAAGCAAGTTATCATGTAAGCCCAAGGACTCAAGCTTGGCATTGATCAAGTTATCAAGCAAGTTATCATGTAAGCCCAAGGACTCAAGCTTGGCATTGATCAAGTTATCAGGCAAGTTATCATGTAAGTCCAAGGACTCAAGCTTGGCATTGAATAAGTTATCATGTAAGACCAAGGCAAGCTTGGCATTGATTCAAGAAGTGATCTTCCACATAAGTCCATATCTAGAGTATGGCATTGGCATGTAATACATGACAAGAGATCTAGTATTCTCGGTAGTTCATGGAAATTCATCGGGCAAATGAGTAAGCTAAAATGTGAAAACAAGAATGTAAAGAAGGCATAGCTATTACCAAGTTGAAATTGAATATTATTCATGTTATGAATGATGAGTTAGAAGACATAATTATTAGGTTTAAGTATGCTGATCAATGTGATCAAGTGATACAGGCATCTTGTTACCTTACAAGTATGAGATTAGTGAGTACTATGAGACAAGTAAGGATCATGTATGAGTAAGTAAGCTTTATAGATAATGATACCATTCTTATGTCAAATGATTTATCTGAAGCAAGTTTATTTATTACGTGTTATTATGCAAACTTACTAAGCTAAATGCTTACGTCTTTGATTGTTTCTTTCTATGTAGTCCCGCCAAGCTAATTTGTGGATCATTGGAGTCGGAGCTCGTAGCACACTATCGACCCTTATTTTGGTATAGCCAAATTATATTACTAAGTATGGCATGTATAGGAATCATTCATTTTGAGAACATGTTTTGTGTAATGCCATTGTATAGGCTATCAAGTTTATTATTCTTTTGTATATGGCTAAGTGGCTGGCCAAACTTGGTTAGGTTGTTTGTATATAGATATCAATGAAATACATAGTATTATTCTTGAAAATTATTAGTAATGAATTGTATTGTTTTGAGTTGGGTTGACCTTAATTTCAGGGAGGCAAATGGCTTGGTAAATAGCCTCTAGTTGCCTACACGGTTAGACACACGGGCGTGTGTCTAGACCGTGTTAACCCTACACCTTAATGTTTTAAATAAAATTAGACCACGGTCATTTTACACGATCGTATGTAAAGACCGTGTAGGACACGCGTTCAAAGCATGGGCGTATGCTCAGGCCGTGTGGTTAAAGTCAGTATATGACCTAAAAGTACACGACCTCGACACGGGCGTGCTTGGTAGCCGTGGTGGGGAAGTCAGTATATGACCTAAATGAACACGGCCATGGCACACGGGCGTGCCTAATGGCCGTGTTGGTATAGTTGTTTAAACAAGGATAGATACACGGGGGTGTCTAGAAGCCGTGGAGGGCACACGGTCTCCTCCCACGGGCATGTCTCCCCTATTTCAAATTTTCATGGAATTTCACATGCATTTCAGTTTAGTCCCGGCTCGACTTATAAGTATGATTAATGCCTCGAGGACTCGTTTAAGGGACATTATGTCTGAGAATGGTGATTGAATGTATGATTTCGTCTGTGAATGTTTCTGATCTGTCCAGTAACGCTCCTAACCTTAATCCGGTGACAGATTCGGGACAGGGGTGTTACATTTAATGGTATCAGAGTACGATTTAGTCGGTTCTAGGACTAACGTAGCACGAGCATGAGTCTAGTTATACATGCCATACGTAAGAATGGTTTTATAATTATAATGTGACGACTCCTAACGACTTAAATTATGTTTATACATAGAGTAAATGGATCCCGACAGAGATATGGCGGATGATGTAGAAAGTAACGCACCAGCTCCCGCAGAAGGGACGGTGCCGAATGAGAATGAGAATAGACCCACTACGGTGAGTCAAGGAGGAGAAGAGGCTAGAGAAGCCTTCCTCCACATGATGAACACATGGTATACAGAGTTCGTTCGGGCGAACCCAAATGCACAACCCCCTCCACCCCTGCCTGTTCCACAACTTGCTCCAGTAGCCCCTCAAGTAGTAGAGGTGATAAGAAGAGATAAACCTCCAATTGATAAGATCAGGAAACATGGGGCAGAAGAATTCTGAGCTAAAAGAGATGATGATCCAGAGAAAGCTGAATTCTAGTTAGAAAGTACCATCAGGGTATTCAATAAACTGTCATGTACACTTGAAGAATGCATGAAGTGTGTAATCTCTCTCTTAAGAGATTCTGCTTATCAATGGTGGAACACCCTGGTGTCAGTAGTACCGAGGGAAAGGGTCACATGGAAATTCTTCCAAGACGAGTTCAAGAAAAAGTATATCAGCCAAAGGTTTGTAGATCAGAAGAGAAAGGAATTTCTAGATCTGAAGCAAGGCAAGATGTTAGTAACTGATTATGAGCGAGAGTTTGTACGATTCAGCAAGTATGCTCGCGAATGTGTATCCACAGAGGCCATCATGAGTAAAAGGTTTGAAGATGGATTAAATGAAGATATAAAGTTGTTAGTTGCTGTCTTAGAGTTAAAGGAATTTGTTGTACTAGTAGAAAGGGCTTGTAAAGCCGAAGAACTAGTAAAAGAGAAGAAGAAGTCTGAAATGGAGTCTCGCGACTCTAGAAAGAGACAGTGGAATAAGTCATTCTAATCTTCGTCCAAGAAGTCAAGAGATTTCCCTACCCGATCGGCTACTTCCACAGGATTTTCAAGGAAAGACAAGAGTAAATAGTATTCAGGGAATAAAGCACAGACTACTTCGGTTGCAAGTGTTGGGAACATTCGACCTAACAGACCCGAGTGCCCACAGTGTGGCAGACACCATCTTGGAGAATACAGAGCACATGACAATGCGTGTTTTAGATGTGGTTCCCAAGACCATTTCATAAATGACTGTCCAAAGATGACAAAAGAAGAGGGAATTCAAAACCCAAGATCCGGGAGTATGGTCAGAGGGGCAAGTGGAAGAGGTAACCCTCGAGAGCAGGCCACAAGACTTGAGGGTAGAGCACCTGCAAGGACCTATGCCATTCGCGCTCGCGAAGAGGCATCTTCCCCTGATGTTATTACGGGTACCTTTTCTCTTTACAATACCAAAGTTATTGCCTTAATAGATCCCAGATCCACACACTCTTACATTTGTATGAAATTAGTATCTGATTTGAGCATGCCTATAGATTCTACTGAAATTATGATTAAAGCGTCCAATCCTTTAGGCATGAGTGTGTTGGTTGATAAAGTATGTAAAGGTTGTCCATTAATGATTAGAGGTCATTGCTTTATAGCAAACCTTATGTTGTTACCATTTGATGAATTCGACCTCATCCTTGGTATGGACTGGTTGACTACTCATGATGTGATTGTAAATTGTGGGAAGAAATACATTGAGATGAGATGTAAAAATAGAGATATTCTTAACATAGAATCAGATATACATGAGGGATTACCGGAAATGATTTCTAATATGACAGCACAGAGATGTTTAAGAAAAGGGTATGAATCATATATAGCCTTTGTGATGAATGATAAAGAAATAGAGCTAAAGATTGAGTCAGTGCCGATAGTATGTGAGTATATGGATGTTTTTCCCGAACAATTACAGGGACTACCACCAGTTAGAGAGGTAGAGTTCAGCATTGAGTTAGCCCCTGGTACTTTACCTATATCCATTACTCCTTACAGAATGGCTCCAACAGAGTTGAAAGAACTACTGAATCTGATTGCAAAAGAGTTGTGGCAAAGGTTTTGCAAGATCAAGTTGTTCACCGTGGGGTGCTCCGGTTTTGTTTGTGAAAAAGAAAGATGGCACCATGAGATTGTGCATAGATTACCATCAGCTCAATAAAGTGACAGTAAAGAACAAGTACCCATTGCCTAGGATCGATGATTTGTTCGATCAACTGAAAGGAGCTACTGTGTTCTCCAAAATAGACTTAAGATCGGGGTACTACCAACTGAGAGTGAAAGATTCAGATGTATCCAAGACTGTTTTTCGAACGAGGTATGGGGATTATGAATTTTTAGTCATGCCCTTTGGGTTGACCAATGCTCCTACGGTATTTATGGACTTAATGAATCGCATCTTTAGACCATACCTTGATAAGTTCATAGTCGTTTTTATTGACGACATACTGATTTATTCTAAAGACGAGAATGAGCATGCTGAGCACTTACAGACAGTCTTACAGATTCTACGAGAGAATCAGTTGTATGCCAAGTTCAGTAAAAGTGAATTTTGGCTCAAGAAAGTGGGATTTTGGGGACATATTGTCTCAAAAGATGGAGTTCGAGTAGATCTAAATAAGATCTCGGCCATAATGGACTGGAAGCCACCAAAGAACATTTCTGAGATTAGAAGTTTTCTAGGCCTAGCCGGCTATTACAGGCGATTCATCAAAGGGTTTTCCATGATTGCAACCCCAATGACCAGATTGTTACAGAAAAATGTGAAGTTTGAGTGGAAAAAAAGATGCCAGCTGAGTTTTGAGAAACTGAAAGCAATGTTAACAGAAGCACCAGTTTTGGTACAACCTGAGTCAAGGAAGGAATTTATAATTTACAGCGATGCATCCTTAAATGGATTAGGCTGTGTACTCATGTAAGAAGGCAATATGATTGCTTATGCCTCCAGACAGTTGAAACCTCATGAGAAGAATTATCCGACGCATGATTTAGAATTAGCTGCCACAGTCTTCGCTTTGAAGATTTGGAGACACCATTTATATGGTGAAAGATGTCAGATTTTTACTGATCACAAAAGTCTGAAGTACTTGATGACGCAGAAAGAGTTGAACTTAAGGCAACGGAGATGGTTAGAGTTCATAAAAGATTATGAGTTAGTCATTGATTACCATCCAGGAAAGGCGAATGTGGTCGCCGATGCTTTGAGCAGGAAGTCCCTTTCTTTCTTTAAGAGCATTGAATTCAAGAATGATTTTATCAGATGATGGTTCTATTTTAGCTGAGTTGAGAGCTAGACCAATGTTTCTTCAAGAGATCTTTGAGGCTCAGAAAGAAGATGAAGAACTGTAAGTCAAGAGAGCTCAGTACGAATCAGATGTCAAATCCGACTTTCGAATTGATTATGATGGATATTTGATGTTTAGAGATTGAGTTTGTATACCGAGAAAAGAAGAGCTTATACAGAGAATTTTGCACGAGGCATATAACGGGTGTTTATCTGTACATCCGGGTAGTACTAAGATGTATAATGACTTGAAGCAACTGTATTGGTGGCCGAAAATGAAGAAGAATATTTCAGAGTTTGTTTCCAAGTGCTTGATTTGTCAACAAGTAAAGGCTGAACACCAAGTACCTTCGGGTTTACTTCAGCCCATCTTGGTTCCCGAGTGGAAATGGGACCGCGTCACCATGGATTTTGTAACGGGTTTACCGTTATCGCCAAGTAAGAAGGATACTATATGGGTTGTAGTTGATAGACTTACGAAGTCAGCTTATTTCATACCAGTACGAGTGGATTTCTCCCTCGACAAGTTGGCAAACTTGTATGTTTCAGAAATAGTAAGGCTTCATAGAGTTCCTTTATCAATTATATCGGATAGAGACCCGAGATTTACATCCCGATTTTGGAAGAAGCTGCAAGAAGCCCTGGGTACAAAGTTAAACTTTAGTATGACTTTTCATTCTCAGACTGATGGTCAGTCGGAGAGAGTAATTCAAGTACTTGAGGATATGCTCAGATGTTGTATTCTCGAATTCCAAGGCAGTTGGGAAAAGTGCCTTCCATTGGCAGAATTTGCCTATAATAATGGTTTCCAATCGAGCTTAAAGATGGCGCCTTATGAGGCCCTATATGGGCGTAAGTGCAAAACACCTTTGTTCTGGACTGAACATAAGGAAAACCAAATTCACGGGGTTGATTTGGTTAGAGAAGCTAAAGAGAAAGTTAAAGTGATACGAGAATGTTTGAAAGCTGCATCATACAGACAGAACTCCTATTCGGACTTAAGGAGAAAAGAAATGGAGTACCAAGTTGGAGATAAAGCTTTCTTGAAAGTGTCACCATGAAGGAAAGTTCTCAGATTTGGCCGGAAAGGCAAGCTAAGCCCACGTTTCATCGGACCTTACGAGATCACTGAAAGAGTTGGGCCGGTAGCTTACCGTTTAGCTTTGCCATCAGAATTAGAAAAGATACATGATGTGTTTCACGTGTCAATGTTGAGACGCTACCGATCAGATCCTTCACATGTAATTACCCCGTTAGAAATAGAGATTCTTCCCGACATGACTTATGGTGAAGAACCAATCAAGATTTTAGCTCAAGAAGTCAAGCAGTTACGAAATAAAAGTATCGCTCTAGTGAAAGTATTGTGGCAAAGACATGGAATAGAAGAAGCTACATGGGAACCAGAAGAGAGTATGAGAAACCAGTATCCAAACATTTTAGGTGGTAAGATTTTCGATGACGAAAATCCCTAAGAGGAAGAGAATTGTAACAGCCCGATTTAGGGCCTGGCCGGAATAGTGGTGCGAGACTACGAATCCGAGGTGAAATTATGAGTTTTTAAAGTTTATATTATGTTTGCATGCTAGTATAAAAGTTTCATGAAGCAATTTTATTAAATTGAGGTTGATTGGTCCAAAAAGGACTAAATTGCAAAAGTTGCAAAATTTGAGTTTCTAGAAGCTTTTTCTATGAAATAGATTTAGAATATGAATTATGAGCCCTTAAGTAACAATTTGCCCAAAATTTAATTTTTGGACAAAATTGGCCTTGAGATGGTATTATAGAAATTTTTAGTAATAAGGGCATTTTGGTCATTTGTATAATAAGTAATTAAAATAGGAAAAAGATGATAAAAATCTCATCATCTTCTTCCCCCATTGTCGAAAATTGAAGGAAGCCATAGCTAGGGTTCTTCAATTTTTCAAGCTTGCCAGTAAGTGCTCCTAAGCCCGGTTTTTGATATTATTCGTATTTTTAAAGTCCCGGTAGCGTGAGGAAGATATTTTTAGCTATTTGATGAGCTAAGATGCATGTTTAAAAATGTATCCATGAGTGACATGCATGCTAAATGATGTTTTATGGGATTTTATGAGAGTTTGATGTTAGATAAATATCTTTTCTTTAATAAATTTCATGAAACATGATAGTATGGACCATTTTGTAAAAGTTATAAAAATTGGTCATACCTTTTGGAAATAGAGAGAATTGATGATTGCTATAGTAGATAAAATGATTCAGTTAAGCATTTAGTTTAAGAAAGTTGCATGAAAATCATTTTACGAGCCGTGGGGCAAAAGTGCAAATATGAGAAAGTATAGGGGCAAAATAGTAATTTTGCCAAATTATGAGTTATGAGTCAATTTAGTCAATGTGATTATTAAATGATCTATTTATGACTATAGATTAAGAAAAATGAAGCTCGGATCGAAACCGAGGCAAGAACAAAGTCGAGGACTAAATTGCATAACTACATATATTTTGTATGTTGAGGTAAGTTTGTATGAGTTCTAAGCTTTATGATTTTATCATTTAATTGCTTAGTATAATATACATAGTTATTATGAATGGTTTAATATTATGTTAAACAAAGAAGTCAATAAGATTAAACAAGAAAAAGTCCCGATTGAAGATGAATTACCCGGGAGATACGGTCTATTACATGAGATAAGAAAGTCCGTATAAGACCAAGCCAAGCCATGGCATCGGCAATCAAGCAAGTTATCATGTAAGCCCAAGGACTCAAGCTTGGCATTGATCAAGTTATCAAGCACGTTATCATGTAAGCCCAAGGACTCAAGCTTGGCATTGATCAAGTTATCAAGCAAGTTATCATGTAAGCCCAAGGGCTCAAGCTTGGCATTGATCAAGTTATCAAGCAAGTTATCATGTAAGTCCAAGGACTCAAGCTTGGCATTGAATAAGTTATCATGTAAGACCAAGGCAAGCTTGGCATTGATTCAAGAAGAGATCTTCCACATAAGTCCATATCTAGAGTATGGCATTGGCATGTAGTGCATGACAAGAGATCTAGTATTCTCGGTAGTTCATGGAAATTCATCGGGCAAATGAGTAAGCTAAAATGTGAAAACAAGAATGTAAAGAAAGCATAGCTATTACCAAGTTTAAATTGAATATTATTCATGTTATGAATGATGAGTTAGAAGATATAACTATTAGGTTTAAGTATGTTGATCAATGTGATCAAGTGATACAGGCATCTTGTTAGCTTACAAGTATGAGATTAGTGAGTACTATGAGACATGTAAGAATCATGTATGAGTAAGTAAGATTTATAGATAATGATACCATTCTTATGTCAAATGGTTTATCTGAAGCAAGTTTATTTATTACGTGTTATTCATGCAAACTTACTAAGCTAAATGCTTACGTCTTTGATTGTTTCTTTTATGTAGTCCCGCCAAGCTAATTTGTGGATCATTGAGCCTGAGCTCGTAGCACACTATCGACCCTTATTTTGGTATAGCCAAATTATATTACTAAGTATGGCATGTATAGGAATCATTCATTTTGAGAACATGTTTTGTGTAATGCCATTGTATAGGCTATCAAGTTTATTATTCTTTTGTATATGGCTAAGTGGCCGGCCAAACTTGGTTAGGTTGTTTGTATATAGATATCAATGAAATACATAGTATTATTCTTGAAAATTGTTAGTAATGAATTGTATTATTTTGAGTTGGGTTGATCTTAATTTCAGGGAGGCAAATGGCTTGGTAAATAGCCTCTAGTTGCCTACACGATTAGACACACGGGCGTGTGTCTAGACAGTGTTAATCCTGCACCTTAATGTTTTAAATAAAATTAGACCACGATCATTTTACACGGCCGTGTGTAAAGATCGTGTAGGACACACGTTTAAAGCATGGGCGTGTGCTCAGGCCGTGTGGTTGAAGTCAGTATATGACCTAAAATACACGGCCTCGACAAGGGCGTGCTTGGTGGCCATGGTGGGGAAGTCAGTATATGACCTAAAAGAACACGACCATGGCACACGGGTGTGCCTAATGGCCGTGTTGGTATAGTTGTATAAATAAGGATGAATACACGGGGGTGTATAGAAGCCGTGGAGGGCACGCGGTCTCCTCCCACGGACGTGTCTCCCATGTATTTTTGAAAAGTTTCAAATTTTCATGGAATTTCACATGCATTTCAGTTTAGTCCCGACTCAACTTATAAGTATGATTAAGGTCTCGAGGACCCGTTTAAGGGACATTATGTCTGAGAATGATGATTGAATGTATGATTTCGTCTGTGAATGTTTCTGATCTGTCCGGTAACGCTCCTAACCTTAATTTGGCGACGGACTCGGGATAGGGGTGTTACAATCGCATAGCTATGGAATTCAAAATTTGAGGTCATTATACGACAAATAAATCAATTAGTTCCTTATATAACAAATAGACCAATTAGTAGAGGTAGTAGATAAGTATGATTAGTCATCATTGGAAAATTCAAAAAAGAAAAGGATGAAATTGGAAAGTAAAAGATAAATAAAATGTTAAATAATAAAATAAAACAAAATACCATCATTTTATCATATTTCCTAAAATTTAAGACATGGAAACCCTAGCTATGGTGTTGAGTTTTGAGCAAGCTGATTTGGCTTAATTGGGTAAGTATTCTTGTCCCATTTTTAATAATTTTTATATTTCTGAGATCGTAATAGCTTAATCTAGCTATCTTGGGGATTAATTTGTAAAGTTATCAAAGTACTAGGGTTTTTCCTTGAATGAATATAGTTGAATTATGAAGTTTTATAGTAGAAAATTAAAGGTTGCTGATAGTAGGGGTGTGCAAATTTTGGGTAAAACCAAATTAATTCGGTTAACTGACCGAATTCGATTAATCGATCGGTTAATTGAATTAATTCAATCGGGGTTGGTTAATATTTTTTTTGGATCGTTTAAGGGTTAATTTGGTTCAAAATCGGTCGGTTAACCGAATTTAATAAATAATATTATAATATAGAAGTATTAGGATGGTTCAGTTATTTTTTGGAAATATAAATTAACCGGTCGGTTAAGTCGGTTAATTTTTTATATGTTTTATACTTGTTTTAACCAAAAATAAAAAAAAAAATCGAAGTTAATTCGGTTAACTGACCGAATTAACCAAAAAAGTTCGGTTCGGTTAATGTTTTTGAAAAAAATTTGGTTCGGTTAACGGTTAAGGGTTTAAAAAGGTTGGTTCATTCGGTTAATGGTAGTTTGGGTCGATTAACCAATTGAACACCCCTAGCTAATAGATAAACAACTTTTGTAAAGGGAATTTTGAAGAAATTATGATTTGGGGAGTAAATTGAAAAGATGTGAAGTTCATGGAAAAATTTTGAATTTTGTGAAATATATGGGCTGCTATTTTGATATATGAAAATTGGCTAGGCTTGGAATAAAGATTAAATTGCATGAATTTCATTTTTCGAGCCTAGGGACGAAATCATAATTAATTAAAAGTATAAGGGCAAAATGGTAATTTTGCAAAAGATGTGATTTGGATTGAATTGAATATAAATTGATGTTAAATTCATTCATATAGATCCGGATAGATCAATATGAAGGTAGATCGTGGAAAAGAGAAAGCAACAGATTAGTAGCTTTTGTGTACACGAACATGGTCGAGGTAAGTTTGTGTAACTAAATTGTATATTTATATGTTTGAATTGAATGTCGTATATGTGAATTGTATAATTGCCATGTATGAAATTAATTACATATCCAAAGATGACCGATAAGTATTAAGTCTCGTTTGAATAAATGAAATTCGATGGATATAGGGTTCCCAAATTGGTTGTGGTCCTGCATGTGTTGTATACACACCAAAACTCGATAGAGTGTCCTATTATTAGCTCTCATGAGCTTCCCCTTATATGGTTCTTGAGAGCTTTCAATTAATAGCTCTTGGGAGCATCCCATTGGTTGTGATCCTACATGTGCTTTGGACATACCGCAGCTCTTATGAGCATCCCGATATATGGCTCTTTGGAGCTTTCTGATTAACGGCTCTTTCATGAGCTTCCCGATTAATGGCTCTCTGGAGCTTCCCGTTACATGGCTCACATGAGCTTCCCATTATATGGCTCGAAAGAGAACTTCCCGTTTCAGTGATCGTATGAGCATTCTCGAATATGAATTGATGGATTGCAGATTTGTACACTTCGTGTACTACCTGCGTATCCATCAATATTTTAAATGATTCGACAGGAAAACTTCTGACATGAGATAACATGAAATTGAAATGAATTATACCAGTATATACCCGAAATATATGGAATTGATGTATGAACACAAGATTTGGAAAGTTTATGAACATGGAAATTTGATATTTGATGAGCTCATACATGTTTCTTGAAATTCATGTGAAATACATGACTAACATGTTTGTTGAGGATATGTGTATAGGCTATTGGCCAAATTACTTTGGATGTATTTTGTATCCTTAACTTAAATGTAAATGAATGGTAAGTTAATTTCTCGTTATACGAACTTACTAGGCTTTTAAGTTTACTCTATTTTATTTTCCTCTGTTCTATAGTAATTCGGAAGCTCGTTGGGGTTGGAAGCTTGGTAGAGATATCATCACACTATCCATCGGCCCATTTTGGTACATATAGAAAACTAATTTTGGTTATAATGGCATGTATAGGGTAAATTGGTCAATACTGGCTTAATAGCATTTTGTTGTAAATAGCCATTGGAATGGCTTGAGTTGAACATATTGTGATATATATATGTGTGTGTGTGTGTGTGTGTGTGTGTGTGGCTTTATCATGTTGTTGTTTTTTTTTTATACGGTTGAGTGATGAATAAATTATGGATATGTTGATGAATGGTTTGAGATAACATGGTTGGTGAAATATGCATATATGTTATATGGTCAATTAGGTTGATAACAAAATGGGGTGACAAATAAGGCTTGAAAATGACCTATTTTGTCTGCAGGGGTAGAGGCACGGCGTGTGTCTCAGCAGAGTGTGACACACGGCCTAGTACATGGGTGTGCGGTTTGGTCGTGTGTCTCCTGCATATTCAAAATTTCAAGACAAAATGCTCAGGTATTTTCACATGGTCTAGCACATGGGCATGTGAGTTGGCCATGTGACCCCTGCACCTATTAAATGCAAGTTAGTATGTTCACACGGCCTAGCACACAGACGTATGGCTTGTGATCCAAGTCAATGGGCACCTTAATTTAGACATGAGCTAGAACACAGTCGTGTGTCCCTATTTTGAATGCCCACACGGCTTGAGACACGGGTATGTCTCTTGACCATGTGAGACACACGGCCTGGTCACACGGGCGTGTGTCCCTTGCACCTTGGAAAAATTTTGAAATTTTTCGAAAAAATTTCAGAGTACCCCGTTTAAGCCCTACTTATTTCTAATACAGATTTTGGTCCTCGAGGGCTCCTATAAGGGACAATATCATTGAATATGATTGATTTCTGATATAAATGTTAAATGATATGAAATATCTATATTTGATTTGTAAATTCCAGTAATGCTCTATAACCCTGTTTCGGCAATGGATATGGGTTAAGGGTGTTACATTTGTTGGTATAAGAGCTATCGTTTAGCCGATTCTTGGATTAACGCAGCATGTACGAGTCTAGCTATACACGTCATTATATAACCTGTGATAGTGTGATATCTCCTGACTATTTTAAAACATGTTTTTAATATAGTAATGTCGTCCAACCGAGCTGAATCGGAAGAAGCTGAAAGTAATGCTCAAGCTTCTGTTCAAAGAGCAGTCTCGAGTAGTAGAAGGCTTGCATCTGAAGGCTGAGGAGGAAAGGCTAAAGAAGCCTTCTTTCAAATGGTGAATGAGTGGTTTACAGAATATGTAAGAACAAATCCAACTATACAACAACCTCCACCCCTCCGGTTCTTCAATCGGTTCCTGATATGCCACAAGGTACAGAACTTATTAGAATCGGCAAGCAACTTGTTGATAAAATCTGTAAATATGGTGCTAAAGAGTTTAAAGCTACAACTAATGATGACCCAGAAAGAGCTGAATTTTGGTTAGAAAATACCATTAGAGTTCTCAATGAATTGTCTTGTTCACCGGATGAATGTTTGAAATGTGATGTATCTCTGTTAAAAGACTCAACTTACCAGTGGTGGAACACCTTAATTTCTGTTGTACCTAAAAAGAGGATTACATAGGAATTTTTCGAAACTGAGTTCAAAAAGAAATATATCAAAAAGATTCCTTGATCAAAAATAGAAGGAATTTTTACAGCTTAAATAGGGGTATATGACAGTGTCTGAGTATGAACGAGAATTTATTAAGTTAAGTAAATATGTCAAAGAGTGTATCCCAACTAAAATCGCCATCTTTAAACAGTTTGAAGAAGGTTTAAATGAAGACATAAAGTTGTTAGTTGGGATTCTTGAATTAAAAGAATTTGTTGTACTTGTCGATAGAGCTCATAAAGCTGAAGAGCTGAGTAAAGAAAAGAGACAAGCTGAGATGAAAGCCAGAACTTCAAGTAAAAGGTTTACGGGAAAGTCACAACAGTCAGCTTCAAATAAATTAAAAAGATATCATGATTGTTCCACTACCTCTGTGAGATATTCGGGTAGAGATAGAAGTATTCAGCGTTCCAGTCTAAGATCTCAGGCTACATCTGTAGCAAGTGCGGGTAGTGTTAGAAACACCAAACCATGATGCACGCACTGTAATAAATTGCATTTCGGTGAATGCCGCATGAAAAGTGGAGCTTGCTTTAGATGTCGTTCTTTTGACCACTATCTCATAGACTGCCCGGAAAAGCTTGAAAAAGATACTATCCAAACTTCAAGGCCGAGCAACCCCGCCACGAAAGGTAGACCCCCTTGTAATCCCAACAATGAGAGTGGTAGCCGGGGTGCAAAAAAAGAATCAACCGTCAGATTTAAAGCAAGAGCACCAGCCAGAACATATGTTATTCGTGCACATGAGGATGCTTCTGCACCCAATGTTATTACTGGTACTTTTTCTCTTCTTGATACTGATATAACTGCTTTAATTGATCTCAGTTCAACTCATTCGTATATCTGCATAAATTTAATGTCTAATAAAAATTTACCTGTAGAGTCCACTGAATTTGTGGTTAAAGTATCAAACCTCTTAGGCTAGTATGTGATGGTGGATAAAATTTACAAGAATTGTTCGTTAATGGTACGAGGTTACTGTTTCCCAGCTAATTTGATGTTATTATCATTTGATGAATTTGATGTGATTCTGGGTATAGATTGGTTAACTAAGCAAGATGCCGTGGTAAATTGTAAACAGAAGCATATTGTATTGAAATGTCAAAATGGGGAAATGTTCTGTATTGAATCAAATAAAATGGATGGGTTGTCTAATGTGATATCAGCTATGTCAGCACAAAAATATGTCAGAAAGGTTATGATGTCTACCTTGCTTATGTGTTGGATACTAAAGTATCTGAATCAAAGATTAAATCAGTGCTAGTAGTCTGTGAGTATCCTGATGTATTTCCAGAAGAGTTACCCGAATTACCACCAATTAGAGAAGTTGAATTCTCTATAGATCTTGTTTCGAGGACAACACTGATATCTAGCACCGTACAGAATGGCCCATGCAGAATTAAAAGAGTTAAAAGCATAGTTGCAAGAACTGACTGATAGAGGTTTTGCTCGACCTAGTTTTTCACCCTAGGATGCACCAGTTCTGTTTGTTAAAAAGAAAGATGGATCTTTGAATTTATGTATTGATTACCGACAGCTCAACAAAGTCACAATCAAGAATAAGTATCCACTACCTCGTATAGATGACTTGTTTGATCAGTTGAAAGGTGCCACAGTGTTCTCAAAGATAGATCTCCATTCTGGTTATTATCAGTTACGAGTGAAAGAATCGGATGTACCAAAAATAGCCTTCAGAACCAAGTACGGACATTATGAATTCCTTGTGATGTCGTTTGGCTTGACAAATGCACCTGTAGTATTTATGGATTTAATGAATAGAATTTTCAGATCGTATCTAGATAGATTTGTGGTGGTATTTATTGATGATATTCTAGTATATTCCCAAGATGAAAATGAACATGTTGATCATTTGCTTTGCGTGAGAAACGATTCTATGCTAAATTTAGCAAATGTGAATTTTAGCTTCGGGAAGCTGGTTTTCTTGGACATATATCATCTACTAAAGGCATTAGAGTGGATCCGAGTAAAATATCAGCTATTGGTAACTGGAAACCCCAAAAAAATTATTTAAAGTCAAAAGTTTTCTGGGATAAGATTGTTACTATCGGAGATTCGTGAAAGGGTTCTCGATGATAGCTTCTCCAATGAAATGATTGCTGCAAAAAGATATGAAATTTGAATGGACCGACAAATGTCAGCAAAGTTTTGACCAGTTGAAAGCCATGTTAACTGAAGCACCAGTTCTAGTTCAGCTTGAACCAGGTAAGGAATTTGTGATTTACAGTGATGTATCATTTGACGGTTTAGGTTGTGTCTTGATGCAAGAAGTTAATGTAATAGCCTATGCTTCTATACAGCTAAAACGACATGAAAAGAATTACCCGATACATAACTTAGAATTAGCATCTATTGTCTTTGTGCTAAAAATTTGGCGACACTACTTATTTGGTGAAAAAAGTCACATATTCACCGATCATAAAAGTTTAAAGCACCTAGCGTCACAAAAAGATTTGAATATGAAACAGCGTAGGTGGCTTGAATTGTTGAAAGATTATGATTTGATTAACGATTATCATCCGGGAAAAGCAAATGTGGTTGCAAATGTTTTGTGTAGAAAGTCTCTGTTTACTTTGTGAGCAATGAATACCTGATTGTCATTGGTAGATGATGGCTCAATTTTAATTGAGTTAAAAGTTAAACCAACATTTCTAAAGTAGATTTGCGAAGCCCAGAAAAATGATGGTGAGTTATAGGATAAACAAGTATAATGTGAGTCGACTTCTGATTCATAATTTCAGATTGGACCTGATAATTGTCTATTATTTTGAGGCAGAGTCTGTGTAATACCCGATTGTCGTTGGTAGATGATGGCTCAATTTTAATTGAGTTAAAAGTTAAACCAACATTTCTAAAGTAGATTTACGAAGCCCAGAAAAATGATGGTGAGTTACAAGATAAACGAGTACAATATGAGTCGACTTCTGATTCATAATTTCAGGTTGGACCCAATAATTGTCTATTATTCCGAGGCAGAGTCTGTGTACCGAAGAATTAAGAGCTTGTACAGAAAATTTTGCATGAAGCCCATAATGGTACTATGTCTGTGCATCCGGGGAGTAATAAAATGTACAATGATCCGAAACAGATGTACTGGTGGCCGGGAATGAAACATGATATTTTTGAATTTGTATCTAAATGTTTAATATGTCAACAAGTTAAACCTAAACATCAGGTACCTTCAGGATTGCTACAGCCAGTCACGATACTAGAATGGAAGTGGGATAGAGTTACCGTGGATTTTGTGTTAAGGTTACCTCTATCTCTGAAAAAGAAATGTCTTTTGGGTAATCGTCAACCATTTGACAAAGTCTGCACATTTTATTCCAGTACATATGGATTTCTCACTTGACAAATTGGCTGAATTGTATATTTTTGAGATTGCCAGGCTACATGGAGTGCCAATTTCCATTATTTCAGACAGAAATCCACGGTTCACATTCCGATTCTAGAACAAATTACAAGAGGCACTAGGTACGCAATTACATTTCAGTACCACATTTCATCCTTAGACTAATAGTCAATCCAAACGTGTGATTCAGATTCTTAAAGATATGCTTCGGTGTTGTATTTTGGAATTCGGAGGCAATTGAGAGAAATATCTGCCTTTAGTCGAATTTGCATATAATAACAACTATCAGACAAGCATTAAAATGGCTCCGTATGAAGCTCTGTATGGTTGTAAATGTAGAAGTCCATTGTATTAGACTAAGCTTAGTAAGAAAAAGATACATGGAGTTGATCTGATCCGTTAAACTAAAGAAAAAGTGAAATTGGTCTGAGATAGTTTAAAAGCAGCTTCTGATCGTCAGAAATCCTATGCAGATCTTAAACGAAAAGAAAAAGAATTTCAAGTTGATGACAAAGTATTTTTGGAAGTTTCACCTTGCAAGAAAATTCTTCAGTTTGGCTATAAAAGAAAGCTGAGTCCGCGATTTATCGGGCCGTATGAAATCACTGAAAAAATTGGACCTGTTGCATATCAACTGGCTTTACTGTCAGAATTAGAAAAGATCCATAATGTTTTTCCCGTGTCTATGTTATGATGGTATCGGTTGGATCCTTCACACATTATTTCTCCGAAAGATGTTGAAATTCAGCCTGACATGACTTACAGTGAAGAACCAATCAGAATTCTAGCACGTGAGACGAAAGAATTGAGAAATAAAAAGGTAGCTTTAGTAAAAGTCCTCTAGCAATAACACTGAATAGAAGAAACTAGCTGGGAACCTGAGGAAACAATGAGAAAGCAATATTTGAACCTCTTTACTGGTAAGATTTTCGAGGACAAAAATTTATTAAGGGAGAGAGTTCTAACAGCCCGTTTTCAGTGAAATCAGAACAGTGGGGACCACAAATCCAAGTTCGAAAGGAAAATTATTTTAATATTATTTCATGGTCTGCATTATGATAGAAATATCGTATGAAAATTTCGTTAAGAAAATTTTATCGATTATATGTCTAATTTGATAAAAAGGACCAAATTGCATAAAGTACAAAAGTTGAATTCTAGTATCTAAAGGGATCAAATAGCTGTGGAATTCAAAATTTGAGGTCCTTATATGAAAGATAGACCAATTAGTGGAGTTAGTAGATAAGTGCGATTAGTCATCATTGGAAAACTCAATAAAGAAAAGGATAAAATTGGAAAGTAAAAGATAAAAAGATGGTAAATAATAAAATAAAAAAAATATCATCATTTTATCATATTTCCTAAAATTTAACACATGGAAACCTTAGCTATGGTGTTGAGTTTTGAGCAAGCTTATTTGGCTTAATTGAGTAAGTAGTCTTGTCTCGTTTTTAATAATTTTTATATTTTTGATATCGTAATAGCTTAATCTAGCTATCTTGGGGATTAATTTGTAAAGTTATCAAAGTAATAGGGTTTTTCTATGGATGAATATAGTTGAATTATGAAGTTTTATGGTAGAAAATGAAAGGTTGTTCTTGTAAAGGGAATTTTGATGACATTATGATTTAGGGACTAAATTGAAAAGATGTAAAGTCATGGAAAAATTCTAAATTTTGTGAAATACATGAGCTGCTACTATGATATATGAAAATCATCTAGGCTTGGAATAAAGATTAAATTGCATGAATTTCATTTTTCGAGCCTAAGGACAAAACTGTAATTAATTAAAAGTATAGGGGCAAAATGGTAATTTTTTTCAAAGATGTGAATTGGATTGAATTGAATATAAATTGATGTTAAATTCATTCGTATAGATCCAGATAGATCAAATACGGAGGTAGATCATGGAAAAGAGAAAGTAACGGATTAGTAGCTTTTGTGTACACGAACATAGTCGAGGTAAGTTCGTGTAACTAAATTGTATATTTATATGTTTGAATTGAATTTTGTGTATGTGAATTGTGTAATTTTCATGTATGAAATTACTTACATATCCGACGATGATCGATAAGTATTAAGTCCCGTTTGAATAAATGAAATTCGATGGATATAGGGTTCCCGAATTGGTTGTGGTCCTGCATGTGTTGCGGACACACCATAGCTCGAAAGAGTGTCCCGTTATTAGCTCTCATGAGCTTCCCGTTATATGGTTCTTGCAAGCTTTCTGTTAATAGCTCTTTAGAGCATCCCGATTGGTTGTAATCCTGCATGTGTTGTGGACACACCGCAGCTTTTATGAGTGTCCTGATATACGGCTCTTTGGAGCTTCTCGATTAAAGGCTCTTTCATGAGCTTCCCCATTAATGGCTCTCTAGACCTTCCTGATATTGGCTCACTTGAACTTCCCGATATTGGCTCGTATGACTTCCTATTAATGGCTCTCCAGAGCTTCCCGTTACATGGCTCAAAAGAGAGCTTCCAGTTTAAGTGCTCGTATGAGCATTCCTGAATATGAATTGATGGATTATAGATTTTTACACTTCGTGTGTACTACCTGTGTATCCATCGATATTTTAAATGATTCGACGGGTAAAGTTCTGACATGAGATAACATGAAATTGAAATGAATTATACCAGTATATACTCGAAATATATGGAATTGATGTATGAACACAAGATGTGGAAAGTTTATGAACATGGAAATTTTATACTTGATGAGCTTGTACATGTTTCTTGAAATTCGTGTGAAATACATGACTAACATGTTTGTTGACGATATGTGTATCGACTATTGGCCAAATTGCTTTGGATGTATTTTGTATTCTTAACTTAAATGTAAATGAATGGTAAGTTAATTTCTTGTTATACGAACTTACTAGGCTTTAAAGCTTACTCCGTTTTATTTTCCTCTATTCTATATTAATTAGGAAGCTCGTTGGGGTTGGAAGCTTGGCGGTGATATCATTACACTATCCACCGGCCCATTTCGGTACATATAGAAAACTAATTTTGGTTATAATGGCATGTATAGGATAAATTGGCCAATGTTGGCTTAATAGCATTTTGTTGTAAATAGCCATTGGAATGGCTTGAGTTGAACATATTGTGATATATATATATATATGTGTGTGTGTGTGTGTGTGTGTGTGGCTTTATCATGTTGTTGTTTTTTTTTATATGGTTGAGTGATGAATAAATTATGGATATGTTGATGAATGGTTTGAGATAACATGGTTGGTAAAATATGCATATATGTTATATGGTCAATTAGGTTGATACCAAAATGGGGTGAGAAATAAGGCTTGAAAATGACCTATTTTGTCTACAGGGGCAGAGACATGGGCGTGTGTCTCAGCCGTGTGTGACACACAGCCTAGCACATGGGCGTGTGGTTTGGTCGTGTGCCCCCTGCATCTTCAAAATTTCAAAATAGAATGCTCAGATATTTTCACATGGCCTAGCACACGGGCGTCTGACTTGGCCATGTGACTCCTGCACTTATTTAATGCAAGTCAGTATGTTCACACGGATGTATGGCTTGGCCGTGTGACCCAAGCCAGTGAGCACCTTAATTTAGACACGGGCTGGAACACGATCGTGTGTCCCTATTTTGAATGACCACACGGCTTGAGACACGGGCGTGTCTCTTGACCGTGTGAGACACACGGGCGTGTCTCTTGACCGTGTGAGACACACAGGCGTGTGTCCCCTGCACCTTGGAAAAATTTTAAAATCTTTCGAAAAATTCTCTAAGTACTAGAACGACTGAAATGTGCAAGTGTACACAATCGTAACAAGTAATAGGTGACAAGTAAATGTCGAGATATCGTACCCACAAGGACTGTGAAAAGAATTATTTATGAATGCAATTTAAAATACTTTGGTGAAGAAAAATATTTTTATTTGAAGAGGTGATTAAAAACTAGAATTTTAACAAAGTAAAACAAATAAAATAAAATAAAGTTCCAATGCACGATTTCAAAAGATAATTTTAATCAAGATGACATAATTGTGCTAGGTAAATGATATTTTTTAACTTAGAATTATTAAACTCATGTTCATGTTGTTACGAATAAATTCACGGCAACTTGGTAATTTGCTAACTTACGAACATACTTACCTACCAAAATCCATTTATCTCTTGACTATATCTCTTTGTCAATTCAACAGATTAAACAAATTTTAGTAAGCAAATGTGTTAATGCACATACATACTTATGAAATTAAAACAATCTCTTGTACATATCTCTTTGCCAATTCAAACAATTAATTCAATCACATAAGCACATAAAAGATTACGTAAGGTAACAATGTATTTCTACCTTAAAACAGTTTAATCACAATAATCTTGCAAGTTATGCAAGGCTAATGTATCGTTAGATACCGTTGCTAATTTAACCCTCAGCTACCTTAGATGATTAAACATGCACTGATTAGGTATTGTGTCAATTAATTACAATTTCAATTTGTTTAAATAATTAATTCATTAGTTACCTTACAATCGTAATGCAAGAATAACTTAGTCATGGTTTTACTTAATCAAACATCTTACTGAGGCCTATAACAGCACAAACACAATTTTATTAACTCAAGTAGACAAAATGCAATCAACCTAACATGAATTAAATTTAAATCATATTAATTAAATTAAACATATCAACATATCAAATATTCATAGACATGTTCACCATAATAACAACAAAATTAAAAGGTTAGGGAACCAGAATCAAATCTGGTGTTTCTCCGTGGCTTGACTAGTTTGCTCCATTCCTCCTTCTCCGCTTGTTCTTGTCAAACCGAGGCTTCCACGAACACTTGAATGCTACTCCAAATGGTGGATGAATTACTTTTTTTCAAGAGGTGAAATCGGCAAGGGAATAAAGAAAAATGGATGGGAAATGAAAAGAGAAAATTGAGAGAGAAGAGAAGATATGAGAAAGTTGAGGTGTGTTTTCAAATGAGCGGCCAAGGGGTGTTTTTATAGGTTGAGAGGGCTGCTGAAAATAGCCAAAATCAGCAGCCAAAGAGCCCTCCCATGGCCAGCCACACATGTAGCAAGTTTTAAGTTTTCAAACTTGCTATATTAAGGTAGAGACAAATCTAGAAAAGCACAAATAGTGGAGGGGTTTGTTTGCAGCTTGAAAGTCTTCAAGAGCCATTTTGCAAGCTAATTAATCAGCCAAGCAAGTTGATTGGGTCAGCATGCGGGACGGTTTTTGGCTGCCCAGTACTCGAACGTTTCGGTTTTTCTCGATTCAGCTCAACTGGGGCACTTTTCATAATTAATTAATAATAATTTATTTAACCCAAATTAAATTGAATATAAATTAAAATTAATTATATTATGAATTAATACACATAATTTGGACCATCTTAGGCTGAAAATTAATTCACCTTGATGCTTCAAAATTATTTCTCGATTTTATGCTTTCTAGCAAGATTCACTGAAATTGCTTTTTAGCTCTTTGTGCAAATCATTTAAAATAATCAAAATTAATTAAAATTCATTATGTTAATAATTTAAGTACAAAATATTTATTTTATAATAATTATATATTTTTCGACAAGAATTTTACCGAACTTACATGAATTTGAGTTAAAAAGGGCATAAAAAAGTGTGTATATTTTCGTGTTTCCAAGTACTCGGTTTAATCCCGACTTATTTCTAATTCAGATTTTGGGCCTCGAGGGCTCATATAAGGGACAATATGATTAAATATGATTGATTTCTTATATAAATGTTAGATGAAATGAAATATCTCAGATTTATTTGAATTGTAGAATACTTTCAGTAACCTTTGTTTGCTTTATTTGGTGATGAATATAGGTTAGGGGTGTAACATTGATCTTCCACCGGTGCCATCAGTAAGAATGACGACACCAAAAATTTTGTTTTATAAATTCATCTGGTGTCGCTAAAGAGAAGGACAACACCCATTAAAATATATTTTCTTTTTCTCCCATAATACTCACATTTTTAGCGGATATGTACAAAAATACATAGTTGCCAAAATGGGAATGGCAGCACCAATAAAAATTATTTTATTTTAAAAAAGGCCAATCATTAGTCAATGATTAGAAGTGATGCCATCAATAGGTGTGGTGACATCGATGTGCACAGTAAAAAATGAGTTATAAGATTTTACACTTGAGTTATTTTGGTAATTAATCGGCTCAGTTTCGAAAAATAAACTAAAACGAAATAAAAGTCCATGGTCATCCTCGCCTCGTTTGATGAACATTGACCAGGTTTGAATTGGATGCGCTGAATGACAGGTGATACCCAAATTTACAAGCGAAAAGTCAAACCTACCTCAAACAATGCTACGAGGCGACTGAGGATGTATCCTTACCATCTACTTCCATTTTCCTACAAAATCACCCTGCAAACTTTAATCCTCTCCTAATATCTCCAAACTAAGCTGAGCTCTCCCTAGAGGAAAAAATCCAATGGATAATTCAACTCAAGAATCCCACCTCCGATCCGACAACGCCGTAACCTACGAATCACCCTACCCACTCTACGCCATGGCCTTATCTTCCACGCCCGCCGTCACCCATCTCAACCACCAACGCATCGCTCTCGGCAGTTTCATCGAAGATTACGCTAACAGAGTCCACATAATCTCTTTCGACCCTGAATCACTTACCCTCACAACCCACCCATCTTTGTCGTTCGACCACCCTTACCCACCCACCAAACTTATGTTCCAACCCCACCGGAAATCCCCTTTCTCTTCCTCCTCCGACCTCCTCGCTTCATCCGGTGACTACCTCCGTCTCTGGGAAGTTGGGCACTCTTCTATCGAACTTATCTTCGTTCTCGACAACAGCAAAACCAGCGAGTTTTCTGCTCCGTTAACTTCCTTCGATTGGAACGACGTTGAACCCAATAGAATCGGAACATCCAGCATCGACACCACCTGCACCATTTGGGACATCGAAAAAGGCGTTGTGGAAACCCAATTGATTGCTCACGACAAAGAGGTTTACGACATCGCTTGGGGTGAAGCTAGAGTTTTCGGTTCCGTTTCCGCTGATGGGTCCGTAAGGATTTTCGATTTAAGGGATAAAGAACACTCAACCATCATCTACGAAAGCCCTCAACCGGGCACCCCTTTGTTAAGATTAGCTTGGAACAAACAAGATTTGAGGTATATGGCTACGACACTAATGGATAGCAATAAAGTTGTGATTTTGGACATAAGGTCGCCTACTATGCCGGTGGCTGAGTTGGATAGACATGGAGCCAGTGTCAATGCGATTGCTTGGGCTCCCCAGAGCTGTAAGCACATTTGCTCTGCAGGGGATGATACGCATGCCCTTATTTGGGAGTTGCCAACTGTAGCTGGGCCTAACGGAATCGATCCTTTGTCTATGTACTCGGCTAGTTCCGAAATTAATCAGTTGCAGTGGTCTGCTGCTCAGCCTGATTGGATTGCCATTGCCTTCTCCAACAAAATGCAGCTTCTTAAAGTTTGAGGTTCCCTGCTTGAAATGTATTCAACTCTCATTTTTGTTGCATATAATGCTCACGTTTGTAATTAGGTGGGAGTTAAAAACTGTAGAATCAGTTTTTTTGGCTGATAATTTTGTTGGTACTTTGTAAGACCAGCTTTAATCTACAATTATTTTGTTAGGTCCTCACAACAAATATGAGACTCGAATGCATATTTGGATTTTGATTGAATTTGGTTATTGATATCATATATATATATATATATAAAACTCTAATCTGGCTAAACTTCTATTTACAAATAGTAACTTTTAAAAGATTATAGAAAATGATTTCGAATTTGCATGAAGGGAAAATAGGAAAAGAGTGATGCTGCATGATTAAACAAGAGAAGCCCAATATTGATTTGCTTTGGGCCCGAACTGTGGAAAACGTTACTATATGTACTTTGTGTTGGCTCATCAAAGACTGACAAACAGACAGGAACAGCGCGATTTGACCGTGACCGTTAGTCTTGGGAATTATGCCACAAAAAATCGTAGCAGACAAGGAATATGGAACAGAATAATCAATCAATCTGATCATCTCAAAATTTCCACCGCTTAATTTCCAAGGCAAAACCTTAACCAACAAAACCCATACATTCTTTTTCTTTTCTTCGTCTTCAGTCCTGTTCCTCGAAATGGGCATGATCATTGATCATCCCCTGCAACACATCTTCCTTATACATAGACACAATACGCAGTAACATGTCAAAGACGCCAGAATCGTAAAACAATGCCCAAAATAACACGAAATCTAGCTTGGGTCCTGCCAAGCCAATAACTACTCTGCCTGACCTATTCCTAACTGCAGTTTCCCTGCTTTTCTCTTCTCTTCCCCTAAACCCAACCATACCCTCTTCCGCAAATTCCTTCCTTTCCCCCCAAACCCACGCCGGTTTCCCAAAATGACCACCACATCCCAATCCAGAACATCCTTTGCAACCCCACAGGCTCTCTCTGATTGGCTCAAACCCCGGTTGTCTTCTGGCTCGCTGGACTCCTGGGGGATCAAACCTGGAACCAGAAACCTCCACGACCCCTGGCTGGAACTTTCCGAAGGTGAGACATTGCTTGTCGACTCCTCTCCTCCACTCCGTACCGTTAATGTCGTTACGGTTCGTATACTCGGTAAAGGTAACCTTGTCCTCGTCGAATCGACAAGAATTATAGGACGGTAGTTTTAGGGATCGGTTTAGGCCGTTGTCCGAGAAAATGAAGCCCCATGAAACTACCGAAGAAGCCGTGGCTCGAGCAGTAAAAGAGGAGCTTGGTTCTTCCAGGGTCGTGAGGATTGTGCCAGGGTCTTATCGAAAGAAACTGGAGGAGCGAAATTCGGTGTCTTATCCAGGGTTGCCGGCGCGTTATGTTTTACATTCGGTAGAGGCGTGGGTAGAAGGTTTGCCTAAGGAAGATTTTGTTACTGAAGAAAAGGAAGAGTACGAGGATGTTGATGGGACAAGGGGATTGGAGAAAGCGGTGTCTGTAAGGAAGCATTATTGGAAATGGGTTTGTTCTGATTCTCTTTGCTCCTGAATGGATGCGAAATTTTGGTTGAATTACTTGGCATCAAATAGAAAGGTTATAGATTTCCCTTTTCTTGTTATTTGAGGTTAAAGCTGAGATGCTAAAGAATTAATAGTAGCTATCTTCGTGTAGTAAAGAAGAATATTTGAACTCTATATGTATATACAAATCTCTTCAAGTTTCGCTGAAGTTAAGATTGTTGAACCACTTTCGTCTTTAATTAGGAATTGATTTTGTAATTGACAAGAAGCAAGTGGAATTGGTGAACTGTTTCTTGTATTCAAACTTTCACACTGAGCTTGCTCACTCCTTGGAGCATAATATTGATTGCTGAGTTTTGTACAATTGTAGGTGAGTAGGATTTAGGAACATATAGAATGGTCTTTGTGGATTTTGGCCTACACAAGTTTTGCCTGAATCAGCCTCAAAGTTAAGTTTAGTTCTAACAAGGCGAACTAAGTTACATCTTTGATCGAAAAGAATTTTCGATAGCTGCTTGGTTTTACGTCTGATGTGAGAAGAACAGCTAAATGCGATACAGTCCTATGGTTCTTGATGTGGAACCCTCTTGCTCTCTTTGAAAGGTAGTTAGCAAAATACACTGATAACATCCAGCATAGAGATTAAGGAACTTTCTTGAAGTTTTGAGCTACTTGATGTTCAAGAAATTGTCGCATTACAATCCCTAAGTTTCAGTCTTTCTGATAAATTATCAATTCAGAGAATACATACAGTTCATATAACAGTGAAAATTATAGAACATCAAGCTGATAAAGATAGAACTAAATAGCTTTCAAGCATATAGTTAAACATCATCTCACACAGCGGTGGAACACTGAGCCGCTTGATTTGAACTCAATGGAGCTGTTGGGGCATTAGGTCCAAAGGACATAACAGAAACACAGTTAACGTTGAAGTGATATCGGCCAGAAACCCAAGTCCCAACCTTCCACCTGAGCTTCCCATTTACCTTCAGGTTCAGGACTATTCTCCCGGCAGTCTGGTCATGTTCGACTTCGTAACCAAACGACAGAGCCACAGGCAGCCCTGTTCCTTGTAAAGATGTTGTTAACAGGTTGCTTTCTTCATATCCTTGGTAGAAAGGTGGAAGAAAGCTGTCAAAAGTAATTTGTTGGCCTTTATATGCAGTGAATGCTTGTAGCTCATCGTAGTAAATACCAACCTTTTTATTCGGATTTCTGGAGAGCAGGGTGAATTGGATAGAGGAGTTGAGAAGGTGAGTGCCGGAGAGGCTGAGTTGGTATATATCAGCTTCCCTGAGGGAGAACTGAGGCTTTGAGAAGGTGAGTGCCGGAGAGGCTCAGTTGGTATATGTCAGCTTCCCTGACGGAGAACTGAGGCTTTGCTGGGTGAAGGGTAAGCCAGATGAGGAATATGAAGGCTAAAACTACGGTAAAAAATGCAGAGAAGGCAAAGAATAATTTCTTATAGGACTTGTCAATGGTTAGTCCTCCTTGCTTGGCACAATGTTCTGGAGATTTTGAGAAGACTTGAGACATTTGCAAGAGGGGAAAGGGAAGATAGAGAAGGTATAGGAAGGCTAGCAAAGGAAGCCAAAGCCAATGTGCTTTATAAAGGGAGAAGTTGGAAACAGAAAGCAACAATTATTTTGGCTATCATACTTTTGACTTCACTATCTAACTTCTCCAAAGCACCTTTAAAATCTAATTTTGTAAACTATGGTACAATGACTCCTTTTTTTCAATTTTCTTTTAAGATACCTATATTCAACATATATTTTGTTGATACTAAGTACAAAGAATAAATAAGGAGGAGGTTGTGGTGATCAGAAGGAAGCTGGTTCACCTAAATAGGCAGAGAACAGAGAGAAGGTAGTGAAAGCTAAGGGTGCTGGTTGCAGAGAGTAAGTGTTCAGAGATTGCTTAGGGGAAGAGATCCCTTTCTCATTGTTTGAGAGAGTATTTATAGGAGAGGTCCTCTTGTTTGCTTGCATGATATTGCAAGATGGTTATCATCATAAAGTACGTGAAGCACGTGCACAATGAAGCCCATTATGTTGTTCCTTCAAGCAACACGTGAAAATCGGGCACAACTGTTAGTACATATTTGTTCAGCTGTAGACAAGTATGTATGCATTAATTTTGCTTTCTATTAACCAAATATTCCATTACATTTAATCATTTATCATGTATTTTCTCTCATTTTCATTTTCCTTTTGTTACAGAGCCAAAGGCTGCTACTTGGTGATTACCAACTTTATACACAACGAAATTACAAATGGCACATCACCTAAGGATGTTGGATATATCATGGTGTCCCAAGAGCGCCCCATTTGGATCATTGAATATGGTTACTTGATACTATATATCAGATAACCATGCAACAGGCTTGAATTACAAGTTTTATACACTGACTACATTACAGGAAGATACGTTTTAGTATATGCAGAAAAACACGAGGATTGAGAGGGGAAGGATATCAACCAGAATAATTGAAAGGAAAAGTAAGGCCTTTAAAAGAGCTTTAAAGAGAGAGAGTAGCCATAGCTTTTCAAGTCAATTGGATGCAAGTGAATTGAAGTGATGTCTCTTTATTACCCACCTTGTTTAGTGAATGCAGAAATGGATTTCCTCAACATTTTTATCAAAGTCAAAGTTACAAATTACAAAAAGAGAATTATATTTTGATTTTTTTAACAAAGTTAAAGTTACAAATTGCAAAAAGAGAATTACATCAATAAAATTTAAATTCTGATTGATCATTAAAATATAAATAAAGAGTTTTAACCATTGTTCTCTTATGTTGTTGACAATATGTTTTTTGTTTTGAATTGATATTATAATCAAAGAGATTAAATGAGAAATCATAATTTTTTTTCAAAGTTTGTAAATTTGAAGTTGTACTATAAAGTTTGTTATATTATTGAGAGAGAAAGGGACATGAAGAATCTGTAAAATTGACCTTTTAGGAACAATGGGGGAATCAACCATCCTAATAATTTTTGGGTGTCTTTAAGTAGCCGCTAAGAAAAGGTTATAAATTATAAACAATATTGGCTAATGGGTTTATAGTCAATACATGAACAACCTTTCTCCTCTATCATAGCCATGGATTCTTCGGCTAAGTCAGGTTTGGTAGGGAAATAAGCTAAGGGACCCTCTTAATTTTGATCTTTGAAAGGGGTTTCGAGATGTTCGAAATTAGAGAAAAGGAGAAGGGTTTGCGTTTCAAAACAATTTTCTTTTTAGAATTGGAGCCCTTCAACCAAAGAGTGTTTAGATGAACGTTTAGGTGAATTCAGAAAACTTTTGTATTAAAGTAAAAATTAAATTGTAATTTTAATAGCTTAAATGTTTATAATTTTTAAAGGACTAAATTAAAATTTTATTATTTTTTAAAGAATTAAAGTTTAATTTTATTTTTACTAATTTAAAATTTTAAAATTTTTAAAAAGACTAAATGATCAGTTTTTCATTTAAGAGTGCTGGAAGGAAAGTAACTCATGGCCATCACTATTGTTGTTGATTGTTATTATTATTTTTGATAGGAGAAGGGTTCAAGTTAGTATTAAGGACTAAAATTCAGCAGAGAAGTCAAGATATTGGGTTAGAGGTTAAGTTAAAATTATAAAATATTAGAGAGGTTAAAGCTAAAAAAAAATTATATATATATTTTTTTGAAAGGGCGTACATTTTCTATTTATCAATGAAAACTAAAAAATTAAATTAAATTATTATTTTTAAGATGAGCAAAACTTAAATAAAAGAAAGATGAAGAAAATTATTTAGTAAAGGGGGCTAAAATCAACTGCACCCGTATTAAAATAAAATTTCAATAGAAGACTTAACAATACTAACGCGAGACTTACAAGTGTTGTGACATTGATTACTTTTAAAAGACTTGATAATAATACAAGCCGTACAAGTCTTATGACATTGATTACTTCTCATCTAAGTCATTAATTTGCTAATGTTTTAGCAGAGGAAGGAAAACGATATTAAGCATTTTATTTCTCTTATTTTATTTTTGATAGTGGATTATGGCTGGTTGAAAATCGGTTACAACACTTCACTTTATTATCTTACAATATACTTTTAATCATGGTTTGAAAATATAATTCGTGATGTATCTATAAACGCTAAATACTCTAACATCAATTTTAAAAAGTTAAAAATTTAAAATAATATACATTTTATTTTAAAAAAAAACCTAAAATACAATATTATTGAGAAGATAATAACAGATCTCAAAAAATTGATCTTTATCAATTACAGAGATATTTTAATTATTTTAATTATAAAAAAAAAACCACCAATGCTTAGAATCACTAGTCGTCTTCCTAAACAAGGATAATCTGTATGGTAGTGAATATTGGCTGGTGTAGCAAGCTTAACTGGCAAACCGGCAGGTAAGTCTTTCTGCTTCACCGCAATCAATAACCATATCAAGTCTATGTTACATGCCAATAAAATTTTTAAAATTATTGGTATGAATATAAAAATATAATATTTTAAATATATATAATAATTTAAAAATTAAATATATTTTATATTTATTCTCAAATTCAACAAAAAAACACTAAAATTATGGTAATCGGAATCATATTGGTAGAAGTTATATCAACTCATTCCAATTCTTAACTAATGCTAAATAATTTAAATTCTATTTTTTATGACTTTTGACTTTGTTGGTGTGTTTTAATCAAGTAATTTTTATGTTGATTTAGCATCCTTACCATGCATGGAGAATATGAAAGTGCAACTATTTCATGAATAAGACAACTCATGGGACATAAGCTTGATTGAGGAATTATTGATTCCTTATGATGCAATTGGAATCTCAAAGATCCTTGTTAATATTCACAAGCCTCCAAATTGTCTAGTTTGGCACTTTAACCAAAATAAAATTTATAGTGTAAAGTGGGACTCCAAGATAGCTCTGAACATGTGCATTAATACTCACCAATAAACTGTTGACAAATCATAGTAATGCCTTTGGAATAACCCTCTACCACATTAAGTTTTTTTCAAAAACTCCAATAAATTGGTATCAAAGCTAGCTTTTTGAGAAAACTGTAATTAAGGGAAAATATTTTGTCTTCTTTCTTCTTTTATGGATTCAAAAATCCCTTTCATTGCATTTGCATCACCCATTTTCAATGGTGAAGGTTACCAAGTCTGGGTAGCAAGGATATAGGCTCATCTACAGGCAAATGATCTCAGGGAAGCTATGGAAGAGGACTACGAAGTTCTTTCATTACCTGCCAATTCGACTATAGCGCATACCAAGAATCACAAGGAGAGGAAACTAAGAAAATCAAAGGCAATAGCTACATTATTTGTTGCAGTCTCATATGAAATCTTTCTCAGAATCATGACAATGAAGTTAACATTTGAAGTTTGAAATTACTTGAAGGAGGGGTATGAAGGAGATAAAAGGACTAAAGGCATGAAAATATTGAACCTGATTAGAGAATTTTAACTCCAGAAGATGAAAGACTTTAAGACGGTGAATGAATACTTTGACCAATTACCTGGAATCGCAAAAAAATTAAGATTACTTGGATCTGAATTTCCTAATTCCAGATTAGTTCAAAAAAATCTTGTAATTGTTTCTAAAAAATTTGAAGCTACTATTTTCTCTTTGGAAAAAAACTAAAGATCTGTCAAAGGTTATTTTGACAGAATTGATGAATGCTTTGCAAGCATAAGAGTAGAGAAGGCTCATGAGATCTGAAGGGTTTGTTAAAGGTGCATTAGTTGAGGAAGCATAGTACAATCGAAGAGGAAAGGGAAAGAAACATGAAAAGAACAAGAAGGGAATATCGGAATCTGATTCTTCAATTGCAAATAAATGAACAAAATCTGATTTCCCTCCTTATAAACACTATGAAAGAAAGGGTCATCCACTTTTCAAATATAGGAGAAAGCCAGACTATCAATGTGAAAAGTGTTAGAAGATAGGGCATCATCAAAGAATTTGCAAAAGCAATACTCAACAAAAGACTGTCACACAAGTGAATTTGCAAGAAAAGAATGTTGCTCAAGTTTCTTACAAAGAAAAGGAGGATCAACTCTTTGTGGCTACTTGCTTTGCAATATGTCATTCTAGTGAAAAGTGACTCACTGACAATAGTTGCACCAACCATATGACTTTTGATAGTGATCTTTTCAAAGATTTAGATACTTTATTAGTTCCTAAGTAAATATTAGTAATGGTGAGTACATTGCAGTCAAGGGAAAAGGCAAAATTGCAATTAGAAGCATTTCAAGTACAAAATTTATCAAAGATGTGTTATTGTACCTAACTTTAGTTAAATTTTTTTAAGTGTGGGCCAGATAATTCAAAAGGTTTCAAAGTTATATTTGAAACAAATCAGTGTTTAATCAAATATGCAAATGACAACGATGTATTCAAAGTAAAAATGAAAGGGAAGAGCTTTGCACTTGATCCATTGAAGGAAAAGCAAGTCGCATTCTCTACAAATGTCCATGTTGAAGTTTGGGACAAAAGGCTTGGACATTTCAATCATGAAACTATTGCAAATTTGCAAAGAAAGGAATTAATTCAAAGTCTCCATTATTTTAAATATGATATTCTAAATTGCAGAGATTGCCAACAAGGAAAGCAATCAAGAATTCCATTCAAGCAACCAACATGGAGAGCTATTGAAAAGTAGTAATTGATACACATTGATGTGGCTGAACTTCACAACACTTCATCTCTCAAAGAAAGTACATTCAGAACAACGATGAGGGTAAGTCAGAATTTTAGCGATACTGTACAAAAGAAAACACTTCTAGTTGTATCAGCTGATTTAATATTTGCTTCGAGTCGTTTTCCCAATTACAAAATTGGGGAAAATAATCATATTGCAAATGCCAAAAGATATCCTAAAGTTTTATCCATGAAGGAGATTGTTGTTCATGTGACTGCATTGTTGTTGGAGCTGTAACAGCTCGATTTAGGGCCTAACCGGAATAGTGGTGCGAGACCACAAGTCCGAGTTATTAAAATGAGTTTTTAAGGTATTTGAGATGTTTTCATGATGATATGAAAGTTTCATGTAGAAATTTTATGGAAATTTCCATGTAAAGGTCCCTTAGGACTAAATTGCAAAAGTTGCAAAATATGAGCTTCTAGAAGCTTTTTGTATGAAATAGCTTTAGATTATTAATTAGAAGTCTTTAAATATCAATTTGCCCAAATTATAATTTTTGGACAAAAATGGACATGAGTTAGTAAATGGTGAAGTTGTAAAGATAAGGGCATTTTAGTCATTTATCAATTAAATAATTAATAAGGGAAAAAGATGACAAAAATTATTCTCATCTTCTTCCCCAAGTGGCTAAAATTTGAAGGAAGCCATAGCTAGGGTTCTTCAATTTTTCAAGCTTGCTAGTAAGTTCATTTTAGCCCCGTTTTTAATATTCTTCGTGTTTTTGGAGTCCTCGTAACATGAATTAGCTATTTTTAGCTATAAGATGAGCTAAGATGCATGTTCAAAAATCTACCCATGTATGACATGTTTGTAAAATGATTTTTTATGGAATATTATGAGAGTTTGATGTTAGATAACATCTTTTTCTAAGTGAATTTCATGAAAAATGCTAGTAAGGACTAGTTTGTAATAGTTATGAAATTTGTCATACATGGTAGAAATAGTGAGAATTGGTTATTGCTATAGTTGAGATAATGAATCAGCTAAGCATGAAGAGTTAGAAAGTTTAATGAAAATCACTTTACGAGCCTAGGGGTAAAAGTGTAATTATGAGAAAGTTTAGGGGCAAAATTGTAATTTTGCTAAAGTATGAGTTAAGAGTCAGTTTAGTCAATGTGATTATTAAATGATCTAAATTATTATTATAGATCAAGAAAAATGAAGCCTGGACCAAAACCGAGGCAAGAACAAAGTCGAGGGCTAAATTGCATATCTACCAATATTTTGTACATTGAGGTAAGTTTGTATGGTTTCTAAGCTTTATGGTTACTATCATTGAATTGCTTAGTATAATGTACATTATTACCATAGAAATGATTAATGCTATGTTAAATAAAAAAATCAATGTGATTAAGCATGAGAAAGTCCCGATTGAAGTTGAATTACTTAGGATACTCAATCTACCACATGAGATAAGAAAGTCCGTATAAGACTAAGCCAAGGCATGACATCAACAATCAAGCAAAGTTATCATGTAAGTCCAAGACAAGTCTGGGATTGAAGAGTTATTATGAGATGAAGACCCATGTAAGCCCAAGCCAAGGCATGGCATTGGTGAGTCTCCAAGCAAAGATGTCATGTAAGTCCAAGACAAGTCTTGGCATTGAAAAGCTATCATGAGATAGAGATCCCATGTAAGCCCAAGCCAAGGCATGGCATTGGTGAGTCTCCAAGTAAAGATGTCATGTAAGTCCAAGACAAGTCTTGGCATTGAAAAGCTATCATGAGATAGAGATCCCATGTAAGCCCAAGCCAAGGCATGGCATTGGTAAGTAACAAGAGGATTTCATGTAAGTCCAAGCCAAGGCTTGGCATTGTCCAGTTCATGAGTAAAGATACCAAGTAAGACCATGTCAAGGCATAGCAATGGTAAATTCCCAAGGGAACATACAAGGAAGACTTTGAGTAAGTCCATGTCAAGACATGGCCTCGATACCAAGATGAGAGATCCCATGTAAGACCATATCTAGGATATGGCTTTGGCATCAAGTTATATATGGGATGAGATTCAATATCCTCGGTTATTCATAGAAATTTATCGGGCAAATGAGTAAAGCTTAAATGAGATAGCAAGAAAATTCAGTAAGCAAAGCTATTATCAAGTTAGAAATGAGTATTATTCATGTTATGAATGATTAGAAATGAGTATTATTCATGTTATGAATGATGAATTAGAGATTATGATTATTATAGTAAAGTATGCTGATCTATGTGATCAAGTGATACAGGTACCTTGTTTACCTCACGAGCATGAGACTTAGTAAGTATCATGAGATAGTAAGAATCGGTAAGAGTAAGTAAGCTTAAATGGTTGAAATTATGATGCCATAGTATGCCAAATGATTTATGTTAAAAAAGTATGTTGCTATGTGCATTATATGCAAACTTACTAAGCTAAATGCTTACGTATTTTATTCTTTCTTTCCATGTAGCCCCGCCAAGCTAATCTCGTGGATCATCATCATCGGAGCTCGGAGCACACTATCAATCGCTATTTTGGTATAGCCAAGATGTTTATATTATAGCATGTAAAGGAAACATTTCATTTTGAGAATATGTCTTAAAAAGGCAAAAGTATGGGCTATCAAGTTTATTATTCTTTTGTATATGGCTAAGTGATTGGCCAAGATTGACTAAGTATGTATGTCTATTGATATCAATGAAGCATGTAAAATTGTTCATGAAAGATGTAGTAAATTGAGTTGTTAAATTGAATATGAGATTGATCTTAATTTTAGGGTGGCAATTGGCTTGGTAAATAGCCTTCAAGTGCCCACACGGATAGGCACACGGGCGTGTGTCTAGGCCGTGCGTCCCCTGCACCTTAGTACCTTAAGTCAGAATAGACTACGGGCTAATCTCACAGCCATTTGTTTAGGCCGTGTGTGACACACGGTCAAAATATGGGCGTGTGCCCCAGGCCGTGTGAATATAGTCAGTGTCGACCACGGTCTAAGTCCACGGGCTTGTCAAGGCCGTGTGAATATAGTCAGTGTCGACCACGATTGGAAGACATGGGCGTGTCTTAAGGGTACACAGGCGTGTCTTAAGGGTACATAGGCGTGTCCCAAGCCACATGGGTGTGTGACCCCTATTTTAAGGAAAAGTTTTCGACTAAGTTCTGAAAGTTTTCAGATATGTGTTTAAGGCCTCGTAGGCCTATGAAATGTATGACTAGACTAAGAAAGAGAAGTTTTAATTCGGAACAAAATTTTACAGCCCGTAAGTGTATGTTTAAGAAAGTTCAAGCATAGTAATGTCTCGTATCCGGTCTCAGCCTTGGGCTCGGGTGTGAGGTGTTACATTTAGTGGTATCAGAGCTACGGTTTAGTCGATTCTAGGACTAACATAGTATAAGAGCGAGTCTAACTATACATGCCATACATAAGAATGTTTTTATAATGATAGTGTGACGACTCCTGACAATTTAAATTATGTTTATAGATATAGTAAATGGATCCCGAAAGAGCTGTGGCGGATGACATAGAAAGTAACGCGCCGGCTCCCGCTGAAGGGACGATGCCGAACGAGAATGAGAATAGACACACTATGGTGAGTCAAGGAGGAGGAGAAGGGGCTAGAGAAGCCTTCCTCCATATGATGAATACGTGGTATACAGAGTTCTTTCGTACGAACCCGAATGCACAACCCCCTCTACCCCCACCTATTCCTCAACCTATCCTAGTAGCTCCTCAAGTAGTAGAGGTGGTAAGAGGGGACAAACCTCCAGTTGATAGGATCAGGAAACATGGGACAGAAGAATTCCGGGCTAAAAGAGATGAAGATCCAGAGAAGGCCGAATTTTGGTTAGAAAATACCATCAGGGTATTTAATGAGTTATCATGCACATCTGAAGAATGCATGAAGTGTGTAGTTTCTCTTTGAAGAGATTCTGCCTATCAATGGTGGAACACCTTGGTATCGGTAGTACCAAGAGAGAAGATTACTTGGGAATTCATTCAAGAAGAGTTCAAGAAAAAATATATTAGTCAAAGGTTTGTGGACTAGAAAAGGAAAGAATTTCTAGAACTGAAGTAAGGCAAGATGTCGGTGACTGATTACGAGCGGAGTTTGTGCGACTCAGTAAATACGCTCGAGAGTGTGTATCCACCGAGGCCATCATGAGTAAAAGATTTGAAGACGGGTTAAATGAGGACATCAAATTGTTTGTTGCTGTCCTAGAACTAAAGGAATTCGTTGTACTATTAGAGAGGGCTTGTAAAGCTGAAGAGCTAGTAAAGGAGAAGAGAAAATCTGAAATGGAGTATTGTGACTCTAGAAAAAGACAGTGGAATAAGTCATTCTAATCCTCATCCAAGAAGCCAAGAGATTTCTCCACCCGATTAGCTACTTCCACTGGGTTTTCAAGGAAGGACAAGAGTAAGCAATATTCCAGAAATAAGGCACAGATGACTTCAGTTGCTAGTGTGGGGAACATTCATTCAGATAGACCCGAATGCCTATAGTGTGGCAGACGTCATCTGGGAGAATGCAGAGCACATGAAAATGCATGTTTTAGATGTGGTTCCCAAGACCACTACATAAAGGATTATCCTGAGACGACAAAAGAAGAGAGAACTCAAAACCCGAGATCATGGAGTATGATCAGAGGAAGACCGTAGAGGAACTCGGGAAACGGGGCAAGTGGAAGAGGTAACCCTAGAGAGCAGGCCGCGAGACCCAAGGGTAGGGCGCCTGTAAAGACTTATGCCATTCGCACTCGCGAAGAGGCATCTTCCCCCGATGTTATTACGGATACCTTTACTCTTTATGATATCAAAGTTATTGCTTTAATAGATCCCAGATCCACACACTCTTACATTTGCATGAAACTAGTATCCACTATGAGTATTCCTATAGAGTCTACAGAATTTGTGATTAAGGTGTCTAATCCTTTAGGCAAGAGTGTGTTAGTTGATGAAGTATGTAAAGATTTCCCATTGATGATTATAGGTTATTATTTTAAGGCAAACCTTATGTTGCTACCATTTGATGAGTTTGACATCATTCTTGGTATGGATTGGTTGACCACTCATGATATAATAGTAAATTGTGGGAAGAAATACATTGAGATGAGATGTGAGAATGGAGACATTCTCCATGTAGAATCAGATGAACAAGGTGGATTGCCGGTAATGGTTTCTCACATGACAGCACAGAGATATATAAGAAAAGGGTATGAGGCGTACCTTGCCTTTGTGATGAATACTAGAGAAAAAAGCTAAAGATTGAGTCAATGCTGATAGTATGTAAGTACTTAGATGTTTTTCCTAAAGAGTTACCAGGATTACCTCAAGTTAGAGAGGTTGAGTTCAATATTGAGCTAGCTCCCGGTACTGTACCGATATCTATTACCCCTTATAGAATGGCTCCAATGGAGTTAAGAGAACTGAAGTCATAGTTACAAGAGTTGACAGATAAAGGCTTTGCAAAAGTTGTTCACAATGGGGTACTCTAGTTTTATTCGTGAAAAAGAAGGATGACACCATGAGATTGTGCATAGATTACCGTCAGCTTAATAAGGTGACAGTGAAGAACAAGTACCCATTGCCTAGAATTGATGATTTATTCGATCAATTGAAAGGAGCCACTGTGTTCTCCAAAATTGACTTGAGATCAGGGTACTACCAGTTGAGAGTAAAGGATTCAGATGTTTCTAAGACCGTTTTTCGAACAAGGTATGGGCATTATCAATTTTTAGTCATGCCTTTTGGATTGACTAATGCTCCTGCAGTATTCATGGACCTAATGAACCGCATCTTTAGGCCATACCTCGAAAAGTTTGTAGTCGTTTTTATTGACGACATATTGATTTATTCTCGAGATGAGATCGAGCATGCTGAACACTTACGGACAGTTTTACAGATTCTACGAGAAAATCAGTTGTATGCCAAGTTCAGTAAAAGTGAATTTTGGCTTAAGGAGGTAGGATTTCTGGGACATAATGTCTCGAAAGATGGAGTCCGAGTGGATCCAAGTAATATTTTGGCTATAATAGACTGGAAACCACCGAGGAATATCGCTGAGATTAGAAGTTTCCTAGGCTTAGCCGGCTATTACAGACAATTTGTCAAGGGGTTTTCTATGATTGTAACCGCGATGACTAAATTGTTATAGAAAAACGTGAAGTTTGAGTGGACAGAAAGATGCCAACATAGTTTTGAGAAACTGAAAGCATTATTGACAGAAGGTCCAGTTTTAGTACAACCTGAGAAGAGGAAAGAATTTATAATTTACAGCGATGCATCCTTAAATGGGTTAGGCTGTGTGCTTATGCAAGAGGGCAGAGTGATTGCTTATGCCTCAAGACAGTTGAAGCCTCATGAGAAAAACTATCTGACAAATGATCTAGAGTTGGCTGCCATAGTCTTTGCATTGAAGATATGGAGACACCATCTATATGGTGAAAGATGTCGGATTTTCACTGATTATAAAAGTTTAAAGTACTTGATGATGCAAAAAGAGTTGAACTTAAGACAACGGAGATGGTTAGAATTGATAAAAGATTATGATTGGTCATTGACTACCATCCAGGAAAGGCGAATGTAGTCGTTGATGCTTTAAGCAGAAAGTCCCTATTTGCATTAAGGGCAATGAATTCACGGATGACTTTATTCGATGATGGTTCTATTCTAGCTGAGTTGAGAGCTAGACCAATGTTCCTCTAAGAGATCTTTGAGGCTCAGAAAGAAGATAATGAATTGCAAGCCAAGAGAGCTCAGCGCGAGTCAAATGTTGAGTCCGATTTTCAGATTGGTTCAGATGAGAGTCTGATATACAAAGATAGAGTTTGTGTACTAAGAAAGGAAAAGCTTATTCAGAGAATTTTGCATGAGGCACATAACGGATAATTATCTATACATCCGGGTAGTACAAAGATGTATAATGATTTGAAGCAACAGTATTGGTGGCCAAGAATGAAGAAAGATATTTCAGAGTTTGTTTCAAGATGCTTGATTTGTCAGCAAGTAAATGCTGAACACCAAGTACCTTTAGGTTTGCTTCAACCCATTTTGGTTCCCGAGTGGAAATGGGACCGTATCACCATGGATTTTGTAATGGGTTTACCGTTGTCACCGAGCAAGAAAGATGCTATATGGGTTGTAATTGATAGACTCACGAAGTCAGCCCATTTTATACCTGTACGAGTGGATTACTCACTCGACAAGCTGGTAAGCTTGTATGTTTCTGAAATAGTAAGTCTTCACGGAGTTCCCTTGTCAATTATATCGGATAGAGATCCGAGATTCACATCCAGATTTTGGAAGAAGTTACAAGAGGCCCTGGGTACAAAGTTGAGCTTTAGTACAGCTTTTTATCCTTAAACTGACGATCAGTCAGAGAGCTTAATTCAAGTACTCGAGGATATGCTCAGATGTTGTATTCTAGAATTTCAAGGCAATTGGGAAAAGTTTCTTCCATTGGTAGAATTTGCCTACAATAATAGTTTTCAGTCGAGCTTAAAGATGGTGCCTTATGAGGCTCTATATGGGCGTAAGTGCAGAATGCCTTTATTTTTGACTGAACTTAAAGAAAGTCAAATTCACAGAGTTGATTTGGTTAGAGAAGCTGAAGAGAAAGTGAAAGTGATACGAGAGTGTTTAAAAGCTGCAACAGACAGACCTAAATCCTACTCGAATTTAAGAAGAAAAGAGATAGAGTACTAAGTCAGGGATAAGTTTTCTCGAAAGTGTCACTATGGAGAAAAGTTCTCAGATTTGGCCGGAAAGGCAAGTTGAGCCCACGTTTCATTGGACCATATGATATTACTGAGAGAGTTGGGCCGGTAGCTTACCGATTGGCTTTGCCATCTGAGTTAGAAAAGATACATAATGTGTTTCACGTGTCAATGTTGAGACGCTACTGATCAAATCCTTCACATGTAATTACCCCGTCAGAGATAGAGATTCATCCCGACATGACTTATGGTGAAGAACCAGTTAAGATTTTAGCTCGGAAGTCAAGTAGCTAAGAAATAAGAATATCTCCCTTGTTAAGGTATTATGGCAAAGACATGGATAGAAGAAGCTACATGGGAACCAGAATAAACCGTGAGAAATCAGTACCCAAACCTATTTGCTGGTAAGATTTTCGAGGACGAAAATCCCTAAGGGGGAGAATTGTAACAGTCGGATTTAGGGCCTAGCCAGAATAGTGGTGCGAGACCACAAATCCGAGTTAGTAAAATGAGTTGTTAAATTGGATATGAGATTGATCTTAATTTAGACTACGGGCTAATCCCACAGCCGTTTGTTTAAGCCGTGTGTGACACATGGTCAAAACATGGGCGTGTGCCCCAGGCCGTGTGAATATAGTCAGTGTCGACCACGGCCTAAGTCCACGGGCGTGTCAAGGCCGTGTGAATATTGTCAGTGTCGACCACGGTTGGAAGACATGGGCGTGTCTTAGAGGTACATGGACGTGTCCCAAGCCACATGGGCGTGTGACCCCTATTTTAAGGAAAAGTTTTCGACTAAGTTCCGAACATTTCCAGATATGTGTTTAAGGCCTCGTAGGCCCATGAAATGTATGACTAGACTAAGAAAGAGAAGTTTTAATTCGGAACAAAATTTTACAGCCCGTAAGTGTATGTTTAAGAAAGTTCAAGCATAGTAATGTCTCGTATTCGGTCTCAGCCTTGGGCTCAGGTATGAGATGTTACAGGAGCAACAAAATTGCCTCTTATTCGTGACCTTGCTAATAAGTTCGAGAAGGGGTTAGCTATTGATGCTAAGTTGTCTAAAGAGGCTATAATAAGAGAGGTAGCATCATTAGGGAAACATGTATGTTTGAAAAAGTTAGAGATGAGTTTGCCTTTAAAAGGAAACGTGGCTGGAAGAAACAAGGATGATGTAAAGGAAGCTATTGCCATGGTGGAAGCTTGACAGTTTAACTTACTCAAAGAGAAGTCTAAGCATTCTCTAATACTTCAGAAAGAGCTAGCAAGAAGCAAGTTTGAGTTTCTTAGAGAGAAACTTGCAATTTACAACAACTGAAGCAATGAGGAGTGTTGAAGCTCTCTCCTATTCAAAAATGGTGAATTCAGCCAAAAAATGAAGAAATGGAGAAGATTATATCATTTACTAAGTTTATTTTAGTGTTTATTTATATTTAACATTTTACCCTTATTATTAATAAAAAATTTTAGTAAAACATTGTCTGTAACTATCCACTAATTATGGTATATTTACCATCTAGTTACATTAAATTTCATTTCCATAGCCATTTAGCCCTTTAAACTAATAGATACTCACTTTTTCAACCTTTATGATTTAGTCCGTTTTACCTAATTAACCATTTAAACTTCAAATTTTCTTAATGAAACTTTAATACGACCTTAATACAATCATGTAAACATTAAATTAATAATAAAATAATAAATCACTTGTTAAAATTGTGGTCCCAAAACTACAGTTTCCAACACCACTGAAATTGGGCTGTTATAATGGTGGCTATGGCATCGTGTAGAAAAAAGATGAAAAGGATGGTTGGGTGCGTACCAAGCAATAAGGGGCAAACCTCATGACGATGAGTTTAGGTAAATCCCTATTGTTGAAAAATCATTACCTAAAAGTGAAACCTTTGTGGCTGAATATGTTATATGTAAGCCTTTGTAGTTGAATCTATTATATGCGAGCCTTTCTGGATAAATTTGTTATATGTGGAAGCCTTTGTGGCTGTTCTCTGTTACATGTAAGCCTTAGTGGCGAAACTTGTTATATGTGGAAGCCTTTATGACTACTCTCTGTTACATGTGAGTTTGTGTGGTGAAATCGTCAAAGTGAAGCCTTGTGGCTGATTTTGTTATAAGAAGAGCCTTCGTGGTTGATTCTGTTGAAAGTGCCTTCGTTGCAAAGTATATTGTATGTATCAAGATGCCATTGTGGCTATCTAATGATGTATGGACGCCTCTGTGCCTATTTAAGTCAAGCAGACACCTTTGTGGCTATCAATTGATCAAGCGAGTGTCTGAAGCTTCTAAAGATAAGGGAAGACATTTGAAGTAAAAAATACTCCTTAGTGGCACAGTCTGTGAAATAACCTCAGGACAAATATTCAATGGCAACGCCAAAGTGGCAGACTGTGAATAAAGTGCAACAATCCGGCTGGTAACAACAAAAGAATGGCGAGAAACGCATGATGATGAGAAGCGGACGAAATCTGCCTTGACCATCACTAGGAAGGTCAAATGGAAAGTAAGTTACCGGTACAACAAGTAATTAAGTCATGCGATAATGACTGAGGTAAGATTGTTTACAGAATGTGAAATAGTAAAAGGTATTTAAAGATTTAATACATGTTCCTACTGAGTTTAATGAGTACCTGTTTGGTTTCATAGAGTAATGTGTAATGTTTATAATTAATATGAAATGATAAATAAATGTATGAATATGCCTCACTAAGTTATTGTGAACTTATTATGGATACCTCTGATCGTAAGATCTGTTAGAAAGATGAGAGATGAGAGACAATGTCAAGGCTACACATAAGAGCGACAGTCCGTGCTGATATGCATATAAAGAAGAAACATATTGTGGTAGAGTTACGGTCCACGCCAAAGGAAACTAAGAAAGTGATATGACTAGTTAGAAGTAACGGTTACACACGAGTTTATATGAGAAGCCTTATGGCGAAGCTTAAGTCTGCGCATAAGATGTAATACTCTATATAATGATAGAAATAAGACAAAAAAAATAGTTGTATTATTCAAATTGCAAACGTGATTTTACATTGTACAAGAAGTTATACATAATAAGAATACACTAGGTAATTCAGTAAACAAAAGTAGGAAATTTTATTATGTCATTGCTCGTCTAGTACATAGGGGAATAAAAGAGTCTAGGTTACATCTGTTTTAGGAAGTGACACCCAAAACTTCGATCCGGTTGATCGGGTCAAGTGGAGGGCGTTACAGCCTAAGTTGTGCTAAGTGGGTGTATAGTATCTACCCATGTGTTAAGTAATTGGCGTATTAAGTCAGCCTGTGTTCTGTTTACACCATTAGGTGTACTAAGATCATAGTTTAAGTCCTTCTGAAAGGTTCAATTGTATTATAAGTAATGAAGTGTATGATTTCTCTTTGGAACTCACTAAGTTCATATGAACTTACTTTGTTATCTTCTCCTTCTCAGGCTTGCTAACTGAAGAAAGACTATTTGATAAAAGGACTATGCCAAAGGGTTACTGCTATTGTGAGTTATTTGTTTTGCTTTGTATCATGCATGACTCTTGGGGGTGGCGTGTTAATGTACTTTTGAAATGATATGTATAATGAACTACTATGTTGACAATACGTTGTTTTTATGAGAACCTTATCAAATTTCAATGCTTGGATTTAAATTAATATATTTCGTTTAATAAAGTTTATTTATTACGCCAAATGGTTTGCTCATTAATTTAATTTGCCAATGATGACATTTAAACATTTGCAATGTAATAGCTATTCTACGTTTTATATTTATAATTTTTCAAAATTTTATAAAGTTTCCGCCAAATGTTTTGCTACAAGTTAGTCAAATTTTAAGTTGTGACACATCATACTTGGAATCAATTATCGGGTCGGGTTTGACATGTGATAAGTTTAATTTATTATATGAATTATTATTCTTTTAAATTTTGTATTAATATTATAAATTAATTGTGTTTTAATATAGTTTATATGTCTCTTATATATTTTTGTATAGTTACATTTAGTATGATACACATTATATTTCCAACTCTCTTTTGAGTCTTTGGAGTTTCAAGCATTTTGAAAATTTCAAATATTATAATTATTTTTAATTTTATGGTTACATTTTAATTAATTATACTTTGTTTTTCCATCAATTATGTTTTAATTATATACATATACAAATAAATTCATTTATTCAAAATTATTTTTTTATTTTTAGTAATTATAATTTTGTGTGTTAATTATTTTTATTTAACAACTAATTATGACTATTTTATGTTATAATTTTGTGTAAGAAGGTAAATTTACAATGCTGTAGTTTTAATTGTGAGGTGATAATTTTGGAGGTTATGATTTTATGTTTTTGAGAGATTATAATATTAGAATTCTTTCAATTAATTGCAATTTTTAAATTTTTGTTAGAGTTATAATTTTGTGTTTAACTTTTCTTTGGAGGTTACAATTGTGTCTCTTAAATTATTTTGAATGTTATTTTTTGTATCTTAAGTTATTTTGGAGGTTACAAAATTATATTAGGTATAAAAAGTCATTTTTTGGTTTGTTTGTTAGCAAATATTGTTTTCATAGTAGGATATACTTAAAAGAGTTTTTGGGTGCATGTATTTTTACGGATTTAATTTATATTTATTATCGCAATTTTTTTTATGAATTTTTTTGTAACAGCCCGATTTAGGGGCTAGTCGGAACAGTGGTTTCAGAATAACCAATCCGAGATCGGGAAAATTTATTTTTATGTTATTTTATGAGTCAGAGCATGATTATATAAGTGCATGAAAATTTTGGTGCTTTAATTTTAGCGATTTCATGCTTAATCGCGAAAAAAGACTAAATCGTAAAAAGTGCGAAAGTTCTATTTTATAAGCAAAAGGTGTCTAATAGCCATAGAATATTAATTGGAGGTCTTTAAAGGGAAATTAGCCCCTTAAATCATGGTTGGCAGGCCATAGGGGACAAGGAAGTCAAAATTGGTCAAAGTTGGTAAAGGTTTGGTGATTAAATTAATTGTTTTATATTAAAATAAACAAAAGATGATATCCTTCTCTTTACTCATCTTCTTCCACCGAAAAGCACAAGCAAAATACGGATTTTAAAGCTCAAAAATTTCAACAAACTTTTCTCCCTACAAGTAAGTGATTTTAATGATTTTTCTTTATGATAGTTGTACTTTTGGAACCCCTAAAGCTTAAGCTTTCTAAAAAGGGGACTATCTTGCAATATGGTGAAAATTTTAGAGTTTTGTCATGTGAGCTTTTAAGTTGGTTACTGCATTTTTATGGGAGAAAATGAGTCTTAGATGTTTAATACGATATGTGGCATGGTACCAAACCACTGGTGGTTCCAAACCACTGGTGACAAAGTCATAAATAATAATATGTGGTACCAAACCACTGGTGACAATCCCTGATGAAGATATGTGGGGCCAACCCACTGTGGTACCGAACCATTGGGACGAGTACTGAAATAATATATATGTGGTGTCAAACCACTGGTGGTTCCAAACCACCGAGACATAGTCACTGAATAAAACTATGCGGGGCCAACCCACTTGTGGTACCAAACCACTAGTGACTGTCTTAGATTCACATTTTCCCTCTTCACCTCATACCTCCAAGTCCATGCACATGTTAACATACTAATATGACTATGATCATGCTTCCAATGCTCAACAGTCAACCATTTCACACATACATACATTTGTTAATGGCAAAACATAGCGAAACTTACCCGGTGTCTTCCGTCTTACCCACGAGGGTATCTTGATGATTAATACCATCATTTCGGCTTTCAGCCAACATAGTTAATAACGCAAACAGTAAAGAAGCGAGTGTGTATTACACACCTGATAACGCGTAAGACTATACTCTCTACGTCGACACTTTCCCTAGCAGGAACGACAGCTATCTGCCTATCCCAGGCAGACATCGGCTCTCTACCAGAGCCCGACGTAAAGTCTCGTACTGCCGATACTGCACGTTTCTTAAACTTAGGGGTGGGGACTACGAGTCCAACCTCCTCCTTCACTTGACTGGCATTCGAATCCATGAAAGATTCTTGATCAGGAAACAGGGTTAAGGCATTGAAAGAAAACAGAGATAATAAGAACTCAAATCAATGAAATTTCTTACCTTGATCAACAGAAACCAAATGCTAGCAGACATGGCTTAAGAAACCGATTGAGTCCCTAAATAATCACCATGTTAAAACCGATTCTTAGAAATAGAATAAAGGAAGTGGCCTTTTGGCCAACCGAATCAATAAAGACCCCCTAAACATTCGACCACTATCCAACTTACCAAGATCCTCTCGAAAGGTAGGCCACTCGAAGAAGAAATGATTGTGATGCACCCTACTACAATCGGTCAGTGCCCAAAGAAGTGAGTCAGGATTTCGGTTTAACCAAACCAAGAGAAAAAGAAAGAAAACGAGAAGGAAAAGAAAAGAAGGCTCCTTACCGAACCAAGGGATTGACGAATGGAGAGTCTATAATCAGCTACTTGCACAATCGATAGAAAGGGTGCCTACACTTGATGCAAACAAAAAGATTCGGCTTCTAGCAAAAATAATATGAAACAAAGAAGATAAGAGAAACAATAAAGACAAATAATAGATTTTGGCTATAACACTTAAAAGTTCTGCTATAAAGAAACGAAAAGCAATTGCACTAAGGAGATTCAACTACGAAGAAACGAGAAGAAGAAGGAATGAGGCTCAAACGTGTTGCGGTTTTGGTTGCTAAAGAAATGAATGCAAAAGTGATAGCAAAGATGATGGTTTCAGTTTTGGTAAATGAGAAAAGAGGCAAATGTTCAAAAGTGCAAAAGAGAATGAGAGTGTTTCTAAGATTGCTTTGGACAACAAAATTCTCAAAATGATCACTTGAAGGAAACGGCACACCCTTATGACCAAAATGCTCAACAAAATGTCTATGTGCTACAAATAGAGGTTCGGCCCCTCCTAGCTAAGCTAAATCGTGCACCCACACTCACACCTTTCCAAATTCAGCCAACCTCTCTTCCTCTCTCCAAATCCCACAACTTCCTCCACCTTTCACTCTCCACTCCCCATTCAAACTTGTTAACTGATTCTTACTCCATCAATTACTCTCCTCCCTTCAATTCGAATGTGTTGACTCATTCAACTCCCACACTCCAAAGTCCTAGCCGAATCCACCTCTCCTCCATCCTAGCGTCAAAAAGAAATTCCAAAATGCAGCATACGCGACTCGAATCTCTTCCCCCTGGTGCTCCCTTGTGACGCCACTTCCCTGCAACCCAAGTGGCGTCTCCTTGCCACTTTACCACACCACATCTTGTGTCAAAAAACACAAGTAAATAACCTTAAGGCTTGCCTCAGCTAACTCTCCCCTAAAGTGCCTAGAAATAAAATTTTCACTAAGGCTGAAGCTTAACCCTGAGCCTTCCCCGGGCCCCCAAACATACCAGATTTAATAGACAAAACATACCAAACACAGAAACATAACAAATGCAAAGCCCCTAATTCCTAGATGTTACAATTTTTATGGTCTACGATTTCACAAAATATTTCATGAAAATTTCGTTCAAAAATTTCGACGTTTGGGCACTCAATTTAGTCAAAATGACTAAATTGTAAATATTATAAAAGTTGAGTTCTACATGTTAGAAGTGTCCAATTTCTATGAAATTTTAAATTGGAGGTATTTAAATGGCAATTAGACCATTGGTTAAATTGTTGGACAAAAATGGACATTAGATAAGTGAAATAGGATATTTTTAAGTTAGGGGCATTTTAGTAATTTGGTAATTAAATGGACTAAAAGACAAAATAAAAGCCAAAAACCTATGTCCATCTTCTTCCTTGGCCGCATTTAGCGTGGGAGAAGCCATGGCTAGGGTTTTCAAGCTTTCAAGCTCAATAGTAAGTGCATCCAAGCCCCGTTTTTAATGTTATTTACATTTTTGATATTTCTGTAACCCGGTTTAGCTATTTCTACCATTATTTTGAGCTACGGTTTGTGTTCAAAAATTTACCCATGTATGACATGCATGTATTTTGATGATTTATGGAAGAAAGTGGGAGTTTGATGTATGATAAACATCTTTTTCTAAGTGATTTTCATGAAAAATGCATAAAAGGACCAAATTGAAAAAAAATTTGAAATTGGTCATACATGAGTGAAATAGTGAAAATTAGGGGCTTCTGTAGTTAATAAAATGATTTGGCTAGGCTTGAAATACAAGAAAGTTGAATGAAAATCATTTTACGAGCCTTGGGGCAAAAGCGTAATTATGTGAAAGTTTAGGGGCAAAATCATAATTTTTTTCAAAGTATGAATTATGAGTCAATTTAATTAATGTGAGTATTAAACAAGTAAAATTGTTATTATAGATCAAGAAAAACGAAGCCCGGACCAAAACCGAGGCAAGGATAAAGTGTTGGACTAAATCGAGCATCCACACACATTTTGAGTACTGAGGTAAGTTTGTATGAATTTCAGGCTTTATAAGTATTTTCATTAACTTACTTATTATGTTATTTATTGTACATTATTCTCATGATGTTGTTTAATAAAGTTCAAATAAGGAATTAATGAGAATAAGTAAATGAAAGTCCCGGTTGAAGTTTTGGAATACTGAGGATGCCTATATCACAACATGAAACAAGGAAAGCCCGTGTAAGACCAAGTCAAGACATGGCATCGGCATTAAGGCAAGGAAATCATGTAAGTCCATGTCAAGACATAGCATTGATAATATATTATAAGGCAAAGATCCCATGTAAGTCCAAGCCAAGGCATGGCATTGGTGAGTTCCTAAGGCAAAGATATCATGTAAGTCCATGTCAAGACATGGCATTGACAAGTTTCATGAGGCAAGGATACCATGTAAGACCATGTCAAGACATGGCAATGGTATGTTTCCAAAGGAAACACACAAGGAAGGTCTCGTGTAAGACCATGTCTAGGACATGGCATCGACACCGAGTTAAGAGATCCCGTGTACGACCATATTTGGGATATGACATCGGCATCATTAGGTGATTCCATGTAAGACCATGTCTGGGACATGGCATTGACATCAAGACCCATGTTTGATGAGATTGAGCATCCTCCGTTATTCCGACTAATTCATCGGGAAAAAGAGGCATGAAAAAGGTACAATGAAGTTAATCAAGTAATGATATTAGCAAGTTAAGTTACTCAAAGTTGATTAAGAGCATTATTCATGTTAAGAAGGATGAGGATTGAGTTTATGTTTGCATTAGCAAAATGTACTAATCTACATGATTAAGTGATACAGGTACCATGATTATAATACAAGTATGAAATTATTAAATAACATGTGATGAGTAAGAACAAGTATGAGTAAGTAAGCCCAAGCATTTGAGACTTATATTTTTGTTGATGTGTGAGTTGAATGGGCCAATGAATGGCTTGTAAATATTTGATGGTGACTAGCTATTGGCATGGCTAACTATGGATATGCTTTAGTATTATAAGTGTGTAAATGAGAATTAATACAAAGAAAACATGATAGAGTAAAGTTAGCAACAAAAAAATTTAGACAGTAGCAGTTGCATCACTTTGAAAATTCACCAAAAATTATGGAAAATGAATTAGAAGTTTAATAAGATATGAAATTAAATCTTATTTAGTCTATTTTTGAAAAAAAGAAAAAAAGAAACAGAATAAGCAAAAGAATTTCATATGATGAGATATTTGGATTTTAGTGAGACCGGGTCAAAATGATTTTGGAATCCCCTGTTCTGACTTTGGAAATTCATTAAAAATTATACAAAAATAATCAAGGGGTAAAATATATATGCTTGAATTTCTTAGTGAGCCTATTTTCAAGATAAACAAATGGGAACATTATTCGAGTTCTGTACCATGAGAAAATTTATTTTTAGTGAAGAGGGGTCAGAACTATCAGATAGCAAAACAAGGGAGACTTTAAAGAATAAACTGTAATAATTGGCTGAACCAAGAATTTTGGAAATTTTATGGTAAGAAGATATGTGAGTCTAGTTTCAAGGAAAATTAGCGGATCTTAATTTGGAGTTTCGTAGCTCCAGATAAAAATAATTTAGTGACTGTAACTTGAGTAGACAACTCAAGATGAATATAAGTGAAGTGAGAAAGATTATGCAATAATGGTGACATTATCTTGAGAACTCAAAATAAGGATTTTTAAAAGCATGACGATAAATTTTTTATTATTTACATACATACTTACTAAGCTTTATAGCTTACTCCCCTTCCTTTCTCATATCAAGTAGGGTTTTATACTAGCTCGGGTTGAAGATCGCCAGAGATGCTATCACACTATCAAGTTATCATGTTAGGTATAAGTGAATGCAAAACCTTTTGAATTTATTGCATGTATAGGGACTTAGTCATTTTGTATATGATCATTATGAATTGGCCGATATTTATCAAGTTTCATATTTTAATGGTAACGAGTTTTATGAAGTGAAAGTTTATGCAAATGATGTTTAGTGATCCTTCATAGTGTATTATTGTCATGTTATAGGTTGCTTGTGTTGGTATATGTGTGCTTATGTTTCAGGATGGCTATTGGCATGGAGAATAGCCTTCTAATTGTCCACACGGGTAGAGACACGGGTGTGTGTCTAGGCCGTGTGCGTCACACGGTCAGCCCCATGGGTGTGTTAATAGGTCGTGTGTCCCCTGCAAGTTAGTGTTATAAGTCAGTGTCAACCACGGGCTAGCTGACGTCACAAACAAAATACTTAGGTTTTTACACACGCGTGAGGACACGGGCATGTTTAGGTCGTGTGGAACACACGTGTAACAGCCCAATTTAGACCCTAGTCGGAACAGTGGTTTTGAGACCACAAATTCGAGGTCAGAAAAATATTTTATTATTATTTTTGATGTTTATAATATGTGATTGAGCATGTGTGAAAATTTTGAGTGAAAATTTTATCGTTTGTATGTCGAATTATGAAAAAAGACTTAATTGCATAAAATGTAAAAGCTATGTGCTAGTTGTTAAAGTACCTATTTGGCATGGCTTTCTAAATGAGGAGTCCTTATGCTGTTATTAAACCATTACATAAGTGAGTAGATGGTAATGGACATAAATAGCCCATATATTACATGAATGTTAAATGTTTTCATTAATGGTAATTTGGTAATTGGATTAATAATATACATTATAATAAAAACAAATGAAAATGGGAGGAGGTTGTTCATCTTTTTTAACCAAATGGTAGAGAAGAAAAAGGGTATTTGAACTTTCATGATATTCGGCCATGGTTGAGCAAAATTAAAACCAAGAAAGGAGGGGTTCGGATTGAGATTGAGGCAAAGATAAAGTGCTTGATTAATCGACTGTTTCGATATTTCGACTTTCGAGGTAAGTTCGGATATAATACTAGTTGTAAACTGTATCTATATGATGTGAATTAAATGAATATATATATAACTATGAGATTAGAAATGCTATGTGCTGAATTGAATTAGAGGGCACTAAGTATGCGAAATTAGAAACGAGACAGAGATGATTAGCACTGTATGTGCGAAAAGATATAAGCTTCGGCTTATCAAATTGGCACTGTGTGTGCGATACCAATAAAAGTTCGGTTTAACATATTGGCACTAAATGTGCGGTGACGATTATGTTACGGTTATGAAATCGGTACTAAGTGTGCAAATAAATCAAATGAATAGCAAAGGTTGAATGAGAGGTAATATCGAGCAATTGAGTAGCATGAATGGTGAGTAATTATGTGTTGATCAAGGTACGTTTGAACCTATGTGGTCGATGATAGCCTTAAAAGTTGAATGAATAGATGCTTGAGCATATGGTTGAGATTGAATATGAGCCTAATTGTGCTTTTATCTATGTGATGGTATAAATATGTATTGATATGGTATTATCGAGTATTATTTATTGTATTTCGAATTTACTAAGCTTTTGAAAGCTTACTGTGTGATTTGTTTCTCTGTTTTACAGTGTCATTAAAGCTAGCTCGGATCCGGGGATCGTCAGCATCTCTATCACACCATCGGCAATCTATTTTGGTACTTTTAAAGATGTGTATATTTGAATATGGCATCTATAGGCTAGTTGTTTTGAAATATGTTTGAGATGTGTAAATAGCCATGTGATGTGGCTAGATAAACATCGGTAATATGCATGTATGATTATGGTTTATGAAGTATGTTTTAGTATGGCTTGATGGCAATGAAAATGTCTTATGAATGGTAAGCTTAGTGATGGATTGATGCCATTGTAATTTAGTGATATTATGGACGAATCATGCTTGGTTATGCATGTGTTTTAGTCGTGTAATTTGGTAAATAAGTTAACATGATTAGAAATGATATTGGATGGGATGATATGTTGATCATTTGACATGTATTTGGTTGCTAAAATGTGTGTGAAAATAGGCTTGTATATGCTTGTAGGTTTGAACCAAGTGTGTGTGGCATTTTGGCCTTGCAAATGGCCTATTTTGCATACACGGCCAAGGGACACGGGCATGTGTCTCTGCCGTGTGGCCTAAGGGCCACTTCGAAGTGTGCCTGGGCAGGTTACACGGCTGTGGCACACGGGCGTGCCTGGTGGCCGTGTGACCAAGTCAGTAGCTAGGTTGATCTCACACGGTCATGGCACACGGGCGTGTCTGGTGGACGTGTGGACAAGTCAGTATGTATGCCCTATTTTGGCACGGCCTGGACACATGGGCATGTCTGGTAGCCATGTGAGGCACACGGCCTAACCGCACGGGCATCTGACCTCTACAATGTTGAAAAATCTTTAAATTTCTGAAAATTTTCGTAAGTGTCCGGTTTAGTCCCGACCTTTTTCTAACACGTGATTAAGGTCTCGTGGACCTCAATAAGGGACTATATGATTAAGTTGCAATACGTTTTAATGATGATTGACTATGTGTTGTGAATTGGAGGTGAAATGTTTTGATTGTTCGGTAACGCCTCTTAACCCTATTCCGGCGATGGTTTCGGGTTAGGGGTGTTACAGCATGGGCCAAGAACACGGGTGTGTGGCCCTATTTTATGTCAAAATTTTCTAAGTGTTTAAAAGTTCTGGATTGGTCCCTTAACATCCCAAAAATATGTAACGGGTCTCGTAGACCCATGATAGGGATGTTACGATTGTAAATGAAAAAGTTTTTAATTGGAACAATTTTTATAGCCCAAGGTTGTATGTTCAAGCAAGTTAAGCCCGGTAATGCCTCGTACCCTATTTCAACGTTGAATACGGGTAAGGGGTGTTACATGGGAGGCATAGCCATGGACATGGGCGTGTACGCAGGCTGTGTGAAGTCTGCACCTAAAATTAGGAATTTAATTCAACACATGGTCTAACGACACGGGCGCGTGTCTTAGCCGTATGACCATAGTGAAGTGATGACGTTATAAACAGGATGCCATGGTTTTGGCACATGGGCTATGACACGGGCGTGTCTAGGCCGTGTGAGGAACACGGACCAGGGACACGGGCGTGTGTGAAAAGCCCTATAGGTTCGAATTAGAAAATAAATTCCACACGGGCTAGGGACATGGGCGTGTGTAACCTCACGGCCTGCTCACACGGGTGTGTCCCATTTCACACAGGCGTGTGGCCCCTATTTAGGCAAAAATAAAAAAAAAATTTAAATACACAAAAGTTTCCGGTTTAACTCTGAAACCCTCCGTATGCATGTTTGAGGCCTCTTCGGCCCATACATATGAATGAGAAGTCTTAAGTTGGAAATGAAATTTTAAAGCCTAAAGTTGTATGATTTAGAGCATGATTATATAAGTGCATGAAAATTTTGGTGCTTTAATTTTAGCGATTTCATGCTTAATCGTGAAAAAAGACTAAATGGCAAAAAGTGCGAAAGTTCTATTTTATAAGCTACAGGTGTCTAATAGCCATAGAATATTAATTGGAGGTCTATAAAGGGCAATTAGCCCCTTAAATCATAGTTGGCCGGCCATAGGGGACAAGGGAGTCAAAATTGGTCAAAGTTGGTAAAGGTTTGGTGATTAAATTAATTGTTTTATATTAAAATAAACAAAAGATGATATCCTTCTCTTTACTCATCTTCTTCCACCGAAAAACACAAGCACAATAGGGGTTTTAAAGCTCAAAAATTTCAGTAAACTCTTCTCCCTACAAGTAAGTGATTTTAATGGTTTTTCTTGATGACAGTTGTACTTTTGGAACCCCTTAAGCTTAAGCTTTCTAAAGAGGGGACTATCTTGCAATATGGTGAAAAGTTTAGAGTTTTTTCCATCTGAGCTTTTAAGTTGGTTGCCTCCATTTTTATGGGAGAAAATGTGTCTTAGATGTTTAATAAATAACTTTTGTGAAAGGTGTTACCATGAAAACACCTAAAAGGACCTTTTTGTAAAGGTTGTATAATATGTAGTAAATGTGTGAAATGTTGAGTTTTGGTGATAGTCATATGAGAAATAAATGTTCACCTAGGCTCGTTAAAGAGAGAAAATTGATTAGAATTGATTTTCGAGTCTAAGCGTAAAACGGTCATTTTGTAAAAGTCTAAGGGCAAAATAGTAATTTTGCCAAAGCATGATTTTTGAAATGCATTTATTAATGTGATAATTAAATGAGCTAATTTGCTATTATAGATCAAGAAGAACCAAGAATTTACCTCACCGGGGAAAGAACAAAGTATTGAAATAGATCGACAATCTAGCCTATTTTGAAATCGAGGTAAGTTTGTATGTGATAAATTCAACATTTATGCTAGTATGTTTGATATTGTAATGTTACATGATATTTTATGAAATTGAGTAATAGTGTTGAATGAGAAAGATGATAAAAGTTGAGATGTTGAAGTCCCTATTGGACTATAATAAATATAAGAATACTATCATCGAGACATGAAATGGGTAAGGTCCCGTGCAAGACCATGTCCGGGAAATGGCCTCGATACCGAATTGAGATCCCGTATAAGACCATATTTGGATATGGCTTCGATATTGAATATGAGAATCGTATAAGACCACATCCGGGATATGGCATCGATACTTGATGTGACGTATAAGACCATATCCGGGATATGGCATCGGCACTCAGAGGTGACCCCATGTAAGAACACATCTGGGATGTGGTATTGGCTTCATGTTTATGTTAATGACGATGAACATGCGTCTTTGAATATCTCTAGTGATTTAGTGGATGAAATAGATAAGCTTAGAGACAGAAATGAGATTAGTACTAAAGCCATGTGATTGAGTGAATACAGGTACCCGTGAGTAATTTACTACAAATGTTTACGATATGTGGCATGGTATGTGCTAGATAAGAATAAGTACGAGTAAGTTATGGCAAAGTGCTTAAGACTTTGAGTAGTTATTTAATGCTAGGGATTAATGTCATTATAAGCTTATTGTTGTTATTTATTTTCATGCAAACTTACTAAGCTTTATGATTACCCCTCTCATTTCCCTTTTCCTTCTAGTATTACCAAGATAACTCGAGGATCGTGGGACGTCGGAGTTTGGAAATCACACTATCGACATCTCTTTGGTATAACAAAGTTAGACTTATTTTGAGTATGGCATGTATAGGACTTGGGCAATTTTGTTATGTAATATTGATAGCCAAAGTGTTGGATATTTATGTTATCAAAATCATTTTGTAAATGGTCATTGAAATTGGGCCAATACATGACAAGTTTATTTATATTCAATGATGATGAAATTATGAAGTTTATGCTTGTGTGGATGCTTTGAAGTGAGTTTTGGAAGTGCCTTAGGGTCAGAGTTATGTTGAAATGAATTGGTATAAGTATGGTTGTTATGCAGAGTGGCATTTGGCTTGGAATATAGCCTTTTAATGTCCACAAGGGTGGACACATGGGCGTGTGTCTAGGCCGTGTGTGACACACGGTCAGCCCCATGGGTGTGTTGATCGGCTGTGTGTCCCCTTGCATGCTAGGTTTGCAAATCAGTATGCTCAGTAGTAAACACACGGGCAAAGGCATGTCCGTGTGTCTCAGCCGTGTGGGAGGTACGGCCATGGACGTGGGCGTGTGCCCAGGCCGTGCGAAGTCTACACCTAAAATTAGGAATTTAATTCGACACACGGTCTAAGGATACAGGCGTGTGTCTTAGCCGTATAACCATAGTGAGGTGATGACGTCATAAATAGAATGCCATGGTTTTGGCACACGAGCTATGACACGAGCGTGTCTAGGTCATGTGAGGGACACGGGCCAGGGACACGGGCGTGTGTCTGGCCATGTGAAAAGCCATGTAGGTTCAAATTAGAAAATAAATTCCACACGGGCTAGGGACATGGGCGTGTGTGACCTCACGGCCTGCTCACACGGGCGTGTCTCATTTCACACGGGCGTGTGGCCCCCTGTTTAGGCAAAAAAAAATAAGTGCACAAAAGTTTCCGGTTTAACTCCGAAACCCTCCGTATGCATGTTTGAGGCCTCTTAGGCCCATAATAAGGATGTTAAGCATATGAATGAGATTAAGTTGGAAATAAAATTTTAAAGCCCAAAGTTGTATGTTCAAGTAAATTAAGTCTGGCTCATACCCAATTCCGGAGTTGAATACAGGTAAGGAGTGTTACATTTTTCTCTATATTTTAATTAATTTATAATGAGTTGTAGATCCAAGAATCAGCAAACACAAAAAGAACGTAAGAGAATCCAATCAGACGAGGGATAAACCGGAAGAAATCCTACATAAATGGAAAGCCAAGAAAGAGTGAACTGCCAATTGTGATGTAATTTTTTTCTAACTTAAATTAAAAAGAACTAATTTTTTTTTCTCTTCCATCTGTTATTAAATTAAATTATATTTACACTAATTTCATCTTAATAAATAATTTAATTTATTATTAGCTCTCTCAAGATCTCTTCCAATGTTCATGATTAATATTTTTAAATTTTATTTTATAGATTATCATTAACATTTTGTCTACGAGTTGGTTGATTTTTAATCCCCATTTTTTTTTTCGTTTTTATACAAATTTCTAATTATATTTCACCTAAAATTCATCTACATATTTTTGTAATAACATATTCTTAATTCTCTCACTCTCTCTTTCAAAGTATTGATAATTATTTTTACAATATTCAAACTTTTTTATTTAACTTTATTTATGCTTGCAAGAAATTTACTATATAATTATATATTATTTTTCTTTCATTATATTTCCTAAACTAGGAATATTAATATATACCTTCAATAGAAATAGGAATGTACATCTATATTAAATCATTAAAATGTCTCTAATTTATTTTTATATTTCACTTAGGTATAATCTCTAACTTCATATAATAATAATAATAAAAGTAATTTTAGCTCTCCATCTAATTTTTGTCTTTTTTAGCTATTTAATTTGTATTTTTTGCCAAATCACCCACAAAGGGATAGAAAAGTTAGCATTTGTTAAATTTGCTGTTATGGCATACACATGGATGACATGTCATCATTTAATTAATTTTTTAAGATTAAATTCTTTTATATTTTATAGATATCTATTCAGGCAGGGGTTCCTTCATACAAAAGTGTAAATGCTCGTCTTGGGCCAACTGCCAAGGACGGTCTAGTCCAGCAATGTTAGCCCACATGACGAAACAGAATGCTACTAGACAGGCAATGCCACTGGCTGCAGTATTAAGCCCATATAATTTTAAGGGTCAGCAATCTTCCCAAGAGTATAAATGCATCTATCACGCAACAGATGCTTTTTTCCAATAAATTCTTGGTTTTGAAATTTTTAAGATTTTATGTTCTGCTGATATATATTTATTGTAATGAGCTAGTTGAACTGAATTAATGGTTAAGTTATTAGATTTTATAAAAATTTCAAATTAAATTTGATTAATAAAATAAGACTCATCGGTTAAATTATTTAATTTGACTCGATTTAATATAAGTTGAATTTAAATTATTGCTAAACGCAGTAAAAATAATAATTTAAACTTCAATAGTAGTTGTATAAAATGCATAGATGGCTTGATTTTAAATGGTATGAGAACCTTATAAACTTTCCTTCTCTCATGTTTTATGCATACCTACCATACCTTTTAACTTCTTTAGAGGCAGCCAATTAGAGATTGAAATCTTGGTTTAAGCTGTCTGCTATCAGTCCATGACAAAAACTTACTGATTTTACTGAATTTCTTGGTTTAATTTTGGTACATTATTCCTTGCACTAAAACATGCTGATTTTACTGAATTTCTTTTTCAAAGGAATAGACCTAACCTCTTCTGATCAAAAGGGCAAAAAGAAGACAAACCTCTTGAGTCTCAAGTAGTTTACGATGAACACAACTCTACCTTTTATATATATATATATATATATATATATTTTCAATTACATCATAATTTTTTTAAGTCATGTTTGGTACTATAACTTATAAATACATAACTACACAATCTTAAAATCTAAAATGATATTAGTTATTATAAAAGTTACCAATAATACTAAAGAAAAAAATTTCCCTAATTACGTAACAAAATCCAAAATCAAAATATTGTATAAAATATGATAGTCCCAAAAATATTTGACATTATGATTACTAATCAAACTAATAATAAAAATAAACATTATAGGCATATTTATCTAATTACTCTAGTATTCTGTATTTATTGAGTTATTCTTTCTCTAACATTAAACATATAACCATTGTCATCATCCATTGATTATTGACCAAGTATAAATAATAAATAGTAAGTTCTATGTAATTTAGTTGGTCAAAATATATAGGAAATCATCTCCCATCAGTAAAAAATTTAAATTATTTGAATGAAATTAGTAAAATGACATATATTAAAGATTATATATCCTAAAATTAAAATTATTATTTTTGTATAAAAAAGTTTTGAACTCAAATATTGTACAAGCATGTTTGGAAAGTTATAGATTAATTAGATTCGAGTGTAATTATTGTAATTATCTAAGTAATTATTTCAATTTCAACCCCTAAGAATTAGAGAATATAATTGAGATGTTCCAATTACACTAAATACATTAATTACTCAAACATGACACAATTATGTAATTACAAATAATTTCACACAAGTTTAATTATTAAATACCTACTTAATAATTTCTAACTATATTTTTAGATTTTAAGGTGATGCATATCTTTTAAGATATATTAGAAAAACAAAATATGCAACAATCTCATGATGCTGGATACCATCAAAACGAAACAATAGAATAATAATATATTGTGTTATTAAAATTCATAGGCCAATAATTATTGATCTTTAGTGTTAAGAATAATCGAAGAACACTGAATTTAAAACAAAAAAAATAAAAATAGGACCAGTAAGCATTGATTTGTTTTTCTCCTAAAATCAACATCCAAGTAAACAAATGTGCTTACCCTTCAATCATCAAATACCTTTCATAGCCAACAAGTTTTTGTCTTATTAATGGAAAAAAAAAATATACGTAAACCACGTGTCATTAACGCCCAAATGAAAATATCACTTTATCTCCTTTACATCATTAACGCCCAAATGAAAATATCACTTTATCTCCTTTACATCAATCTTATCGTATATTTGGTTGGAAATTCTGATGCGAAAAATTTTGGTTTCTTTTGTACAAGAAGAATAAAATTATATTACACTGGTCGAGTTGAAGTCACTTCAGCACAATCATCATAAACTTTTTGAAAAATTTTATTCGGGACTTGCATATAAATACATCTGTCTCAAGGTCTTGAAAACACTATTGCTGTCATATCATCAGTAACTCGGTTTTCTTTTCTAAAGATATATGTAACTCGATTTATCTAAGAACACTGAACAATATCTCTAATTGCATGTACCATTGCAGATTGGTGGGCCTCCCCTGACATCGTTTGAATCAAATGAACAGCTACCAAACCGTCCATCTCAAGCACAACTCGTTGAAGGCCTAGACTATAAGCTATTTGGAAACCCCCTCCAAAGCTCAACGTTAAGTGTCGAACAACAGTCAATATATTTAGAGAACCTTGAAATTCAAATACCATGCGTCAAAAGTTTTGAATTTTAACCCTTCTTACTTTTACAAACAAATAGAGCATTTAAAAAAAATGATACATAATAATAAACCTTTTTCTTTCTTTCTTTTTTTTTGCGACAATGTAATGTTTAACTTTACAAAAAAATCTTAAATTATTATACGTTGTTTAAATAAGCTTTTATGTTTTTTAGTTAAATAAATCTTAATTTATATTTTTTATTCCTAAAAACTTTTAATTTTAATATTAAAGTAAATTTTTGAATTTTTAAATTAATTTTCATTTTATGCAAATGTGAATTTAATGAGAATAATTTATTAAATAAAAATAAAATAATATTTTTTTGAAAATTGTTATGCCTGCTCCATGTATCCCCTCCACGTGTCCTTAATAGGCAGACCACGTCCTATACATATCGTTGTTGGTGAACCTCAACATCAAGTAAACCTAAGACTACAATCATGAAAGACTCTTGCTAGTCCACCTTCACTGAGCGCACATGGGGGTCTTAGAATCATTAATTACCCAACAATCCTAAGAAATCATATCCTTGACTTAGGACATCACATCACTGTCATAACTCTACTGTCAACAGGCTCGGGACGCATGGACTCCTTTGTCCCACATATATAAACTCCAATACAAGACTTGAGAGATGGAGGAAGACAAAAACACTTCTCCACCATCCAAATTCATCTAGCAAAACAACCTTGCCGGACAATATACTAAGTGGCTCTCTGCCCCAACCAAGGTGAATCACTTTCAGAAGCACCATCTTCTCCTCTTTTTTTGATTTACTAGTCAACAATTTAGTACGGTAAACATGGATGACAATGGCCAACCTAGGTTCTAGTGTTCTTGTAACACCCCATACCCAAATTCATCGTTGAGTCTGAGCTACAAAATGTCACACTCGTTGCTAGAGTAGTTACAATCAAATCATAATCTGGTTCACAAAAGTAAACATTTAATTATAAGTAAAACAAGTATATAATATGATATGTAATTATTTCTAGGTCTTATACGAGCTTACGAAAGCTATAATGCTAACTTGAGGTTGAATTAAGACTAAATTGTAATATTTACAAAATTTCAAGTTACCGCTATGACGTCTGAAGGTTCTTTGTCGTGATGCAACATACTGACTAGGTCTCATCGCAATGACCCATGCTCTACGTTGCGTAATGGCATGGTGGCTTGATCTCGTCGCGACAACATATGCTCGACGCCACGACGTGACAAACTATTTCTGCAAAATGTTATATGATCAACAACCTGCAATTTCCAATCAACTAAAACTCAAACCATAACATATTTTCCAACCAACAACATGTCTCCAATGGTTTCAAATTCAAGTCATAGCACTTTCTAATATATACATATTCTATTCATTTCATCATTTTTATTCAAATACCTAAGTTAGTTCACCACACTAACCATTAAGCTACTTGTTAAATGAAAACATGCATATATAAATTCATTACCATTTACCTTTTCAGTCAAATTACATTTTATACATTAGCTAACATTATGAAAAACTAAGTTGCAAAAATCAACATATAATTCTTTCCAAAATATCAATTCCAATTCCAAAAGTTCATAGTATCATACTAAGCCAAAAAAATGACTCAACCTAAGTACATGTCATACTCAAAACAAAACTTATTCAAACTTTTTTGAGTCGGGGCTGCTCAAACTATTGGGAATCTACTATACATGCGCATGTAGAAAACAAACCGTACGCTGAACAAATACAGTCAGTGGTAATTTCCATATTTCAAGTCACAAAATAAGCATATTCAATATAAGAATTCAATCAAAACATGATACAATTCAACTAAATCAAATTTGCATATTCAATATAAATGTATCATTCTCCTATGACATTTCATTTGAGAATCAAACTAACATTTATATTATCCACTCTATTAACAAATATTTAACATATCTAATTCATTTACTTACATATACAATTATGTACCAAAATGATGTTTAATCTCATTTTCATTCATATTTTATACAACTTAATCAATTCACAATGTCATCTATAGACACATATGCTTATTAATTTATTATGATCAACATTTCATATCACATTTCTATCATTTTCGAGCTTATAAGCTCATTTAACACAATCGACCCCCAGGACATATTTTTAGCCATTTCGTATGGTCTTTCACATGATATCAAATATCATATTCCATATGCATGTAATTATACCAAATCAATTCACATATCATTTCAATCATCCATATAGCTAAATCATGTTTATATAACCTTATTAATCTGACTCGAATTTATAGATGGATTCACGAATTAATCAACCTACATATCAATTTGGCATCGCAGTGCATCATCGGATATACCGAAGGAAAGATACTGGCACACATAGTGCATCATCAGGCAAATCGAAGCAATTATACTAGCACACAAAGTGCATCATTGGATGAATCAAAAAAATTATATTGGCACACTTAGTGCAACATCGGATAAACCGAGGCAATCAGCTGGCACATAAGTGCATCATCGAATGTATCGAAGCAAATATACTGGCACGTAAGTACATAATCAGATAAACAGAAGCAAATATATTGTCACATAAGTGCATCATCGGATAAACCGAAGTACAAACATGCATAGTTAATATGGTAATCAATTTCCAATTTCATCAGATAGTTCAATTCACATTCTATCACTCTTAATTCATCATTAATTGACCATTTGAATACAACATATAACATGTTTTAACTCAATTTCATACCAAGTACCACATATAAATTAAATCATGATATTTTTCATCTGTCCTCTTTCTCGATTTACTATATCAATCACCACAATTTATGTAACACCCATATCCTGTTTCCATTGCTGGAATAGGATATTTGATGTTACCAGTCAAGTTGGAACAGTTAATACGATTTACATTCAATAATCAATTCAATTCCATAATTACAAGTAATATTCATTATAGAAGAGATCATTCGGTTTCGGGTTTTAAATCGAGCTTTTGAAGATCTAAAAATAAGTTACAAACATTTAGGGACCAAATTGGAACAAATTAAAACTTTTAGGAAAAATTCAAAAATTTTCAAGTCAGGGGTCACACGGCCTTGTGACAGAGTCCAGCCCATGTGGCTCCAAACATGGCCGTGTGGTTAACCTATAAGCCCATGTGCATGAACTGTGTAACTCTTTAATTTGGATCACACGGCCATGTGTTTGTCGTGTGAGATCTGCACCTATACTGTTTAAAACACGCTATGGGTACACGCTCGTGTGGATTGCCCGTGTGCTTCACACGGTCGTGTGATAGACTGTGTCCCAAGCTGCGTGAGCCCAAAAATAACCCATTCCATGCAAAGGTATCATCCATTTCCTTAGGTACATAAAACATTTTCGACCATACAATTTTATAGGTCATTAGACATCCCTAGTGGCATCCAAAACATATAATAGAATCAATTTCAACGCCTAACCAATGTGCTATCATTGACATCTCAATACTTCATGGCAAAACACTTCCATACTAACATATACAAAGCACACATACATAATGAATTTTACTTCCATTTCATCATTTACCACAATTGAATATAGGGTCATTGATTTCACTTAAATCATTCATTTCAACTTAAGCAAACAAGCACACTTTCTCAGTTATTCAACCTAGCAACATAAATTTAAAGATATCACTTGCACAACCAGGATTCAATATCACACATACAAAAGAGTTCTAGTACATGCCATATACACCAAACTAAACCAAAGTCTACCAAAGATCTCCTGGATAGTGTTGATCCGGTCCTCTAAGCCTTCAAAACGTAATCTACAAAATGAGGCAAATACAGGTAAGCTTGAATAAAGCTTAGTAAGTTCGCTTGTATATACTGATAAACCTTTCCAATTAAACATAGTAATCAATTAAAATTAAATTTTAAAATTCCATAAAACACAACCTTTATCAATAATTAACAATCAGTACAGTAGTTTAGTATATTTAGTGGATAATGCTCGTTTGATCTTTACTCAGTATATTAGTAGATTTCACTCAACTAAGCTTTTTCAATATATCAGTGGATAACATTCCTTGAGACTTATTCAATATATCATTAGATTCATTTACTCACTAGAGCATTCTTTTCAATAAATTCAGTAGGTATGGCTGGAAAAGGCATACGTTTCAGTAGATTCAGTAGGTTTGACTCATCTGTGCACCAATTTGTATATCAATAGGTAACGCTCGCTGATCTCATTCAGTATATAGTATAACATTCAATAACAATATATTAACAGGAGTATATGGATTATTAGAATCATAATTAAATGCATGAACTTATAGAATTAATTTGCAGTAACGACTCATAGTATCTCAATCAGTGATTAATGTCATTTCAATTCCTTATTTCCATTTCCAATTACACGCATCAATATGATCCAATATTATACAATTAAGTTCCTATAATACATTTGAAAATGTATTAAAATTAAACCGTACGAACTTACCTGACTAAATTGTAGCAATGACAAAGGTGCAGGGACTATTCGATAATTTCTTTTTCCCTCGATTTTCCATTCGTTCCTAATCTAAAATAATATTTCCATTCAATTAACTAATTCCAACAGTAAAATTAACTCATTTTATGCAATTAAATCTTTTTTTTACATTTTTATAAAATTGCCCCATATATTTTATCTTTATTCAATTTAGTCCCTAAGCACTAATCAAGAAAATTAACCATTTTTATTTAAAAACATCCATGGCCGAATATTCAGTGGCCTTAATACAGCCCATATTTGTAATTATTTATCATCAAGTCCTTGTAACTTTACCACTTTAACAATTTAGTCCTTAAACCTTAAAATCATTAAAAACTACTTTACAAAATAGCCTTATCTAACAACCAAATCAATATTCTTTCATAAAGTTTCAAGAATAACACAAACTCAAAAATGGCACAATTTAAAACATTTAAAAATTTCAGAAATTAGTCCTCGAATTAGCTAGATTAAGCTAATACAAGCTCGAAAATATAAAAATTACTAAAAACGGGTGAGATTTCACCTATCTATTATGGAGCCAAGCATCGTCGAATGGTTTTCTCCTCTTACACTAGGGTTTTGGCTCAAAATGGAGAGAAAAGTGAAGAAGATGATTAAATTTCATCTTATTTTAATGAAATTTAACTTATCAACATAATTATAATTTTGCCTTTTAATTTCACTTATTATTTTAGCAAAAAGGAAACCAAAACTGTCCACTATCCCTTGAAATGGTATATTTACCATCTAAGGGTCTTGCCTTACATTCCCATTATCATTTAATGCCTTTAATCTATAGAACTCCACTTTTATAGTTTTTACGATTCAATCATTTTCACTAAATTAACTATCTAAACGATAAAATTTCATAATCAAATTTTAACATGACATTAATAACCCTGTAAATATTATTTAATATTTACGGTCTGACACATCAAAATTGTGGCTTCGAAACCACCATTTCCAATCATATTGGAAAACAGATTAATTAGTAAGATTAATTAGTAAATCCTCAATTAATTAGGAATTAATTGAAATTTACCAAAATCTAGACAATTTCATATTACTTCTATTATTAGGTCATTTAAGAAGGGTCCAATTACACCATTAGTCCTTCAATTATTTTAATATTTAACTACACAAGGTTATTTTCAATTTAATCCTAAACTAATTAAGACTAAATGAGAAATACCCCAAAAGTTAGTGGATTTTATCATGCCACCACCGCTTGGACTTTTTGACCATGGTTTAATTACCATTTTGGTCCTTTTACTATTTTATATCTATAGAAATTAACTTTTACCTCTTTTACAATTTAATCCTTTTTTCCTCAATTAAGCAATAAATCATCAAAATTACCGGACTCAACTTCAATTCACATATAATACAACTCTGTAAATATTTAATAAAATATTTACGACTTTATATTATGGAAACGAGGTCCTAATACCTCATTTTCAACAACCACTTGACTTTTGAACCCAATCACTTACACTAACTTTTAATTCAATTGTTTAAAACCATCAAATCAAAACTCAATATAAAAAATACTATTAACTTGTATAATTTCAATATCAATTATGCGAACTTACTTGTCAGATTTGTGGTTCCGTAACCACTGTTTTCGACACTACTAAAAAACGGGCTGTTACAATTTAACTCATACAAGAATTATCTACTCACCTAATAAATAAATCATGAAATTTAAAATGAATATGAAATAATTAGATTGATCTCATATGATAGAGATACAAACTAAAAACTCGCGTCACTCGTTGTTAGCTCTTGCCTTTCCTTTCCCTCTCGACAGCTTAATGTCGTCTTTAGCTATGAATAATTATTCAAAAATAACAAAATATCAAATTCCATATGAAATCAAATTCAATTACAAAGCCAAGCATAATTTTCAATTTATTTAATTTAGTCCCTAAACTCAGGACAAGCATAACTTTCGATTTAAAGCTTTAGATTAAAATCTGATTTCACATATACTCATTACGGACCATCTATTTTCTATTCCTGCTGAAGTTTCATAACATTTTTTCATTTTCTTCAATTTTGCTCATAATGTACGAACTAACAATTAAGCTTTACAATTTAGTCATTTTCATAATCCAAGCTTAATTTCTATCAAATTCACATCAATTTCATCCATTTCTCAACAACGACAACTTTCAAAAACTTTAACAATTTCACAAATTGATACATGGGCTATCTAAATCAAGCTCCTATGATTTAATTTCCATAAAAATCAAAGAAAAATTACTAGAGAATTACTTGAATTTGGTAGCCGAATGTCCAAGGGTTTTCAACCTTTCTTCTTTTCTTTGGTTTCCATGATTGAAGGTGAAGATGATAACATGGTCAATTTATTTCCATTATGTTTTATTATTTATACTTAAATTAACATATTTTAACTTTAATTAATTAACATAAATCTTTAATTAGTTTAAGTTAATAGCATCCACCTTCAAATCCCACTATCGTATATTTTAATTTGGTTTATTTACCATTTTAATCCTTTGGATAATTGTTATCTAAGTCCCCAAGTCTTTTCCTAATTAAAAATCTATAGAGACTAAACTTTACAATTTAGTCCCTAGGCCTTAATTAACCATAATTCTGGCTAAATTACTTAATCAATTTTCAATTCATCTGTTAGAGTTGAGTGACTTGAATCCTTGTTAAAATAAAATACAGTGGTAAAATAAAATAAAAGTAAAATCCAAATTTATTTGACATTGATTAGAATAAGGTTTTTCAACCTTTAAATAGATGTAGTTGAAACTCCTCTTGTATAATTTGAATTTCAACATTAGTGAATTTTCTTCTCCTCTGCTCGTAGATTTTTCTCGAAAGGGTTTCCACGTAATCTGTGTGTTCTTATTTTTCTTTCTTTTTGCTTTGCAATCATTCTATAATCTTATTATCGACGTTCAATTTTTTTACAAACTGGTATCAAGAGCTTTTCGGGTTGCTTTTCTAGATCACGGTAATGGTGACATTAAAGTATGATATTCTGTTATTGGACCGCAACACCATATTTGCGTTGTGGTAGATAAAGATAAAGACAATTCTTACGCAAGTAAATTTAGAGGATGTCTTGCTAGGAATAGATAAGATGCCTTTGACATTGATAGAGGAAGAGAAGAAGCGTAAAGATCGAAAGGCTTTGACGAAATTACGTTTGCATTTTTCGAATGAAATTCTATAGGATATGATGAAGGAGAAGACCACTGTTGCATTATGAGCAAAGCTACAACAGTTATGCATGTCGAAAACCTTAACTAGCAAGTTGCATATGAAGTAGCGTCTTTATGCTCATCGTTTGGAGGAAGGTGCACGAACACTTAACTGTGTTTAAATAAATTCTCTTGGATCTAGAGGCCATGGAGGTTTAGTATGATAAAGAAGATTTAGGTTAATTTTACTTTATTTATTGCCCCTGTCTTATTCAACCTTTAGAGATACGATTTTGTATAGCCATGAATCTCTCACAGTTGATGAGGTCTATGCTTCCTTAACCTCGTATGACAAGATGAAACATCATGTAGTTGGATCTGACTTTCAAGGAGAGAGTATCATTATTCGTGGGAGATAAGAATGAAATATTGGTGATAATCGTGGGAGAACATAAGAACGAAATACTTGTAGTAAATCTAAGGGTAGATCGAGATCTTTAAAAAAAGGTAAAATTTGTAACTTCTAAGGGCACATTAAATCTGAGTGCTATAAGTTGCAGAACAAGATCAAAAGGGAGGCTGTAAATCAAAAGGAAAAACAACTAGAACAATCTAGTGAAGCTGACGTTGTAGAAGACTATAATGATGGTGAACTACTAGTTGCTTCTGCCGACAACTCTAAAGTGAGCGGGGAGTGGATCCGCGATTGTAGTTGCAACTTCCATATGAGTCCTAATCGGGATTGGTTTACAACATATGAATCAATGTCTGAGATGTTGTTTTGATGGGAAATAGTGCTTCATGCAAGATCGTAGGTATTGGCACGATCAAAATTAATATGTTCGATGGAGTCGTTAGAATACTTAGTGGCGTACGACATGTACCAGAATTGAAAAGGAATTTGATTTCATTGAGTACTCTTGATTCAAAAGGGCACATGTACACAGTTGAAAGTGGGTATCTAAATATTAGCAAGGGTTCCTTCGTTGTGATGAAAGGATAAAGAAAGACTACCAAGTTATATATGTTGCAAGGTTCTATTGTTACTGGTGATGCAGTCGTCACTTCCTCCTTTTGTAAGATGATGATGTTACTAGATTTTGCATATGCATCTAGGGCATATGAGTGAGAATGACATGACAAAATTAAGCAAAAGAGGACTTCTTGATGGACAAGGCATTAGCAAACTGAAGTTCTGTGAGCACTGCATTTTTGGGAAGCAAAAGAGAGTTCGATTCACAAGAGGAATCCAAAACACGAAGAGAATGCTAGATTATATTCATTTTGATCTTTGGGGACCATCCAGAGTGTCTTTAATGGGTGGTGCTAATTATATGCTGACGATCATTAATGATTTTTCTGGAAAAGTTTGGGCATTTTTTTGAAGCAGAAAATTGATATATTTTCTACATTTAAGGTTTGAAAAACTATGATAAAAAAGAAGACATGAAAATAGATAAAACACCTTCGCATAGATAATGTCTTAGAATTCTGTTTTGATGAGTTTAATGAATTGTGCAAATCAGAAGGGATCATAAGACACCTAACAGTTCATCATATTCCGCAGCAAGATGGCGTTGCAGAACTGATGAATAGAAAAATCATGGAAAATGTTCGATGTATGTTGTCAAATGCTTATTTACCTAAGTCGTTTTAGGTTGAAGCAGCCTCTACTGTATGTTTTTTGATTAATTAGTCTCTGTCTGTTGCCATTGAGAAAAAGACTCCACAAGAGGTATGCTTTGGTAATATTGTTAATTATTTTGATTTGAAGATTTTTGGGTGTCCCACGTATGCTCATGTTAATAATAGGAAATTGGAGCCTAGATCTATTAAATGTGTTTTTCTTAGTTATAAGGCTAATGTTAAAGGGTATAAGTTATGGTGTCTTGAAACGAGGAAAGTTGTAATTAACAGAGATTTTATTTTTGATAAAACTGCTATGCTGCCTAACTTACCTCTTAAAGATTCTTCCCATAAAGACCAACAAAGTTTAAACACACATGTGAAGCAGGTGGAGCTTCAAATTGATCTAGGATCTACAATAGAGTCTACTTCTCAAGTTAAAATAGAAACTCAAAATAAAGTTGCTTCTTCACCATAGTCAGCACCACAATATTCTTTTGCCAAGAATAGACTTAGAAGAGAAATTAAACCTTCAAACAGTATGTTGAGGCTGATCTAGTTGCTTATACTTTAAACATCACTGAAGATATAGATTCAAATCAAGAGACATCCACTTATTCTGAGGCAGTTAGCTGTGAAGATACAGGAAGGTGGATGTTTGCCATACAAGAAGATATGAAATCACTCCATAAGAATAGAACATAGGACTTAATGAAGCTTCCTAAGGGTAAAAAGATTGTTCATTGTAAATGGGTGTTCAAGTAGAAAAAAGGAACTCCAAGAGTTGAAGAACCCAGATATAAAGCAAGGCTGGTTGCAAAAGGTTACAATCATATTCTAGGTGTAGACTTCATAGATGTGTTTTCTCCAATTGTAAAGCATAGTTCGATTTAGCCTTGCTTGGTATTGTGGCCACGTATGATTTGGAGCTTGAGCAATTAGATGTAAAATTAATGTTCTTACATGGAGAACTTGAGGAAGATATTTACATGCAACAACCAGAGTGTTTTATAGTCTTAGATAAAGATGACTAGGTTTGTTTGCTGAAAAAATCCCTTAATGGCTTGAAACAGGCAGTGGTACAAGAGGTTTGATTCATTTATAACTACTCATGATTTTAGAAGAAGTAACTTTGACAGTTGTGTTTATTTTAAGAAAAAATAGTGATGGTTCTTTTGTATATCTACTCTTTTATATTAGTGACATGTTGATAGCAACCAAAGATAAATGAGGGATAAGAAAGGTCAAAGCCAGCTTAGTGAAGAATTTGAGATGAAAGATTTGGGAGTAGCAAAAAAGATACTTCGGATGGATATTCTTAGAGATAGAAAAGCATGTAAATTGTACATTGAGAAAGTTATTTGCAGGTTCAATATGTAAAGTTGTACATTGAGAAAGTTATTTGCAGGTTCAATATGTAAAGTGTCAAGCCTATTAGTACTCTATTAGTAGCCCACTTCGAACTTTCATTAGCTTTGTCTCCAAAATCAGATGATGAGATTGACTACATGTCACATGTTCCATATTTTAGTGCAATGGAATCTCTCATGTATGTTATGGTTTGCTCACATCCAAATTTATCATATACAGTTAGTGTAGTTAGTAGATACATGGTGAATCCCGGTAAAGAACACTAGAAATTAGTTTAGTGGATTTTCAGATACTTACGAGGTACTACTAATGTTTGCTTACAGTTTAGAAGAATTAGAGATGAAGTCATTAGGTATGTTGATTCTGATTTTGTTGAAGACCTTGATAAAAGAAGATCTCTAATAGGGTATGTATTTACTATTAGGGTTGCGCAATTAGTTGGAAAGCCACTTTGCAAACTACAGTTGCTTTGTCTGCTACTGAAGCTAAATACATGGCGATTACTGAGTCTTGTAAAGAAGCTATTTGGTTAAAGGGGACTCTTTGGTGAACTTAGTAAAGACCTTCAGATCAGTACAGTGTTTTGTGATAGTCAAAGTGTCATCTTTCTTACGAAAGATCAAATGTTTCATGAGAGAACAAAGTACATTGATGTTCGGTATAATTTTGTGTGTGATATTATTGCTTAAGGAGATATTATTGTGAGCAAAGTTAGTACTCATGAAAATCTTGCAGATATGATTCCTAAGTCACTTTCTATAACCAAGTTTTAGCATTGCTTGGACTTGGTTGGTATTCATTGTTGAATAACACCCTTTAAGGTGTTTCGTGGAAGAGGTGGAGAACTTGTTCATTGAGAATTCGTGTCAAGGTGGAGATTTTTATAGTTGAGTGACTCGAATCCTTGTTAAAATAAAATACAATGGTAAAAGAAAATAAAAGTAAAATCTATATAGAACTATACTTCTTTTATTTGACATTGATTAGAACAAGGCTTTTCAACCTTATTTCACTTAATCTATTTGACATTGATTAGAATAAGGTTTTTCAACATTTAAATAGATGTAGTTGAAACTCCTCTTGTATAATTCTAATTTCAACATTAGTGCATTTTCTTCTCTGGTTTTTTCCCGAAAGGGTTTCCACGTAAAATCTGTGTTTTCTTATTTTTATTTCTTTTTGCTTTGCGGTCGTTCTATATTGTCATTATTGACGTTAAGTTTTTTACATCATTTATTCACTAACTATGTAAATATCTCTATTTAGTATTTGCCGACTTGGTTAACGGAAACGAGTCTCGAAACCATAATTTCTGACACCACTGAATTCTAGGTTGTTACAATTCCCTCATTTAATGAGCTCAACCCCAATGATGATCAACAAAACTCATGCTAGTACCCCTAACTGACGAGGGTTCCCAGAATCCTCAATTGAGGTCGCAACAATTCACTTACATGAAAGAAAGAATGAAAGCTTAATTTTATTATGCACACTTTCTTACATCCATTAATATTATATATTAATAATGTTGTTGATTAAAATCTTGTCACAAATTAAATCAACACCACCTCACAGATTAACAATATTCATTTAGTATTCTTAATTTGGTATATTTATGTGTTTAAATTTTATTTTACTCACAATTTAATCTAATTTTTCAATTTAATACCATACATATTTCATGTGTTATTATTATGAAATAATATTTGATATACCACTGGTGCATAAGTCTCATGCACCATTAATGAATAATAACATGACGCATCATCATTAAATTAAACGAAAGAATATGAAAAACTTGTAAATAACTACTAATTTTGTTTAAACATAATTAAATATTAATCGTAACTGTTATAAATACATATTAATAACTCGGATTTAGGATTTTAGGTTTAAGGGTTTAAGTTCTAAGGTTTTAAAGTTTAACATTTATTTATAATTAATTATTATTTAATTATGTTTAAATAAAATTATTAGTATTTATTTATAGACCCTCCACTATTTTTATTTTTTTAATGACAATGTGTCATGTTATTATTTATCGATAGTGCATGGAACTTATGCACTGGCTGTATATCAAACATTCTCCCTATTATTATTAATTAATTTCAAACCATCTCATTCATTATTTATTGAATAATATTTTTAAATACACCTATTTTCACACGCATATGTATGCGAATAATTAAGTTGGTAAAAACAAGTTAAATCTTTTTAATTATAAAATCATTTAGAAAATAAAGACTAACATAAATAGAATCGATTTATTCTCTTCTGCCCATTTGCTGAAACAGTTTGGAGAATGTCATCCTTTAGTTTAAGTCCAGAAATAGAGGATTTCTGTAGCTTTGCACATTGGTGATTAGACATTAACAAGTTGCTCAAAGCAAATGGACTAGCAAAAGTCTGTTGGAACCTTTAGAAATAAAAAAATTGGACTGATTTTTTTCACAAAAAACAACGAACTTGCTGTTGTTTGAAATCGATGCGTGCTAGACAGCCCCTTTATGACTGAATACAGTTGAGTGAAATTTTTGATGCTTCACGGCAATTCCCTCCCTCAAACACTATTAAAGTAATTGTGATGCTCCTTAGGACTCCAAATCTTTTCTAATCGAAATAGTGGCAGTAGCTCACAATTGCAATGGAATAAACACACTTGTACGAGCCCCTTCGATCCAAATGGCTGAAGCCTTGGCTTTAAGGCTTGGTTCCCTTCTTGCCAAAAGACGACAATGGCATTCAATCATATTTGAATCCTACATGGCTACAACAAAGATCTTACCAATTCTGTCTAGGGAAAGCCTTAACAGTTGGGATTCCCTTACGATTGAAAAATATTTTTTTACTGTTATTGACCACTTGAACGTATGCTTCTTTTTTTTTTTTTTGAAGAACTATTAACAAGGTTCTTGATTAGTTTGCCAATTGTTTTAGGAAAGGAACTTATCGCATTGACTAGGTTTGAAAATGTACCATCAGCTTTCTCCATACTTCTGGTTGAAGATGCTCGTATTTTTACTAGATATTGACAATAAAAGCAGTTTATTTCATATTTTTATATAAAGAAAAAAATAAAATTTGGATATTAAATTTAAAATTAATATAAAATATTTTGTACTTTATATTAAATCAAATGTCAGAAACTTCTTTTATCTTGAGATAATGAGTGTATACTACAAGAGTTGCAGTCGCAGTCGCAGCCATTAGAAACAAACATTATTGGGCTAAGGACGAGATAAAATCATTCAGCAGTGAAAGGTTAACAAAAAACGAAAAAGGAAGACCCACAGTGACACTGACGAGTCCCTTTCCTGCCCCATCAATTAATACCAAAACTCAAACAGAACGCTTCCTGTTTTTCCAATGGGATCCGCCCATTATAATTCCACATGGCACATGCACCCTCCTCACCAAATACTTTCAGCCCTTGACATGCTCAAACTTTATTACGGATCCAAACCATGTGCATTTCATGTAATCTCCCTTTTTCGTGTCAAAGACCTTGTTCCTATATCACAAAACTTAATTCATTTGTATGTAGAAGAATAAAATTTACGGTTTAATTACAAAGTATCATGTGTTAAAGTTAAAATTATTATAAGTCAAAGTTATTAGGGTGAATATGATGATATCATCTTTGTATTATAAATTTTTTTGATTAATTATTAATTTAAATTAATTAAAAGATAAATATTATTTTTTAGTATTATCACTAAAATAAAATAATTAAATGACAATATTAAATAATTATTTTATCTTTAATTTAATTTAATTAATAATTAACTAAATTCGGTACTCGTCTGGTATCCAAGCCAAGGAGGAACAGATAATTCTAAGTTTTGGAAATCTTCGAATTTGTTTTTATTATTTCTGAGTTCTCATTTAACAGTCTTATTAATATATCAATATTTTTGGTGAGTGTTGATACACAATCCGGTTAGTCATGGGTTAGGCGTGTTAAGGATAGAGTATCACTGTAGTCAATTTTAGTAACCTAGAAAGTTTAATAGTAGAATCCCCTATAGAAAATACGAAAACAAACCTCAAATAATACCGTTAATGAACAAAATTAACATTCTGAAAATGTTCCCTAAAGATTTGATAATTAGACTCTACCGAGAGTTTCAACAAACCAAATTTATAAGAAAATAACTTTTAAAACTTTAAATGCCTTTTTGTAGTTATGTTATAAAAAAACAAAAGAAAAAAGCTTACCAACTCAAAAAGAATATGAAACTATCTAATTATTAGATAGAGTTGTCATTAATAAGCTCAAAGAACAAAATTATAAATACATCCATTAATAAGCTCAAGTCGATGTCAAACCACTTGATGTTGAAGCCACAAAAATGATCTCAATTTTAATTGTCTTAAGAGACCAAAGACATATTATGTTAGAAATTTTCCTTACTAGGAACAATAGAAACAAGTCTATGTACTGACCCAATGTATTTTTATTGTAACCCAAATTTTATGATTTAATTAACTAATAAAAACATTTTAAAATCATTGACCCTTCAAATTCATACTCATAATTACAAAATTCACATTGGATCCAAAGTACTAACTTTAGTCTATCGACTCCATTTCAAAGTTATGTATTCCGTAGTCAACACAAAGGCTTTACTCTAAAGCCTAAAAGGAGAAACCCTTTTAATAGAAATAGACACCTCAAGATCTCATACTACAATCCAAAACACAATACAATGCCATGAAATAAATCTCCTTACCAAATGGAAACTAGAAGGTGTTAAAGATCCTGTTGCACCAACCCTAATTAGAAACACTTCTTTAAGTGAAATTTCTCAACACCAAGATGACACAGTTGAATTAATATTCAATAAGCCACCCAAAATGCCCCAAGACATTCCTTTGAAATAGGAAGTACCAGTACAACCTTTGGAAGGTTAAATATAACAGAAGAATCAAAAATCGAAATAAAAATGACAAACTTTAGGATTGCTAGAGCCTCTATCTCTTAGAACCAATTTACAAGGAATAGATAACTCCTCAAATATAGCCCAACCTATCTATACCAAATAGGAAGAGAGCACCCAAAACTCACCTCATATGTAACACCCCTAACTCGTATTCGTAGCCGAAACAGAGTTACGAAGTATTAACGGAGCTTTTAGAACATTTTTAGATAATTCATAACAAGTACTATTCATTAATTGAGATTATTGATATCGTCCTTTAAATGGACCCTCAAGGCCCAATACAAGCATTAGATTCGAGTCGGGACTTAATTGAAAATTCTAAGAATTTTTTGCAAAATTACAAAAATTTTCCAAGTTGCAAGGCTCACATGCCCATGTGATCCTAGGACACGCCTGTGCTTCAGGCTATGTTCGACCCCGTGTAACTCTCTGACTTGTGGACACGGCCATACCACACGCCCGTGTGCTAAGCCGTGTAGTTAATTAAATTCTTTCAAAATTAGGTGTAAGTTTCACACAGGCAAGATACACGCCCGTGTTCAAGGGTGTGTCTCCCACACGGCTGAGACACACAGCCGTGTCTCTGTCCGTGTGCTCAATTATGAGCATTCTATTTCTCAAATTTAAGGTGTAGGGGACACACAACTTAACTACACGCCTATGTACCTGGCCGTGTGTCACACTCGGTCTAGACACACGCCTGTGTGTCTGTCCGTGTGGACAAAATAAAGCCATTCCTAGCTTTATTTCCTACCCAAAATTTTTCCAGTGACCTACACCAAAATTCACATCCGAATACCAACCATTTCAAGCATTCAAATTGAGCAAATTCTATCATTCAACATGGTATACCACTACATGCATACATGTTTATAATCTTACCTTGGTTTAGTCCATATGTTAGACATAATTTGATCAACCACTTAACATATATGTAACTACCATAGTATGACATTACAAGTATATCAAAACAAACCATTACTAGCCATTTCAATGGCTAGATTACAAGCATAATTTACTTTACATGCCAATATGGCCAATATAACCTATACATGCCATTACAACCATAATTGATTTACCTTATATACTGATATAGGCCGATGGATAGTGTGAGTGATCTCCGCCGAGCTTCCAATCCAACGAGCTTCCGATTTACTATAAAACAGGGAAATAAAACTAAGTAAGTATTACATGCTTAGTAAGTTCGTATAACTTGGTACTTAACTTACCATTTATTCTATTTTAAAGTACTATGTGAGGCATATTCAATCAATTTGACCTCAAGCCTTATACATACCCTCATTGCCCTTGTTAGTCATATATTCCATAATAACATCAAAACATGTTTAGGCTCAACAACAATCAAGTTTCCAGGCACATATGCTTTCCACAACATGTGTTCATTTAACATGCATAATTCATCTCTTTATATCACAAGTATAAATTCATAATAGCTCATCTCGAGTTCAGATTATTTCATATCAGAACTCTACACTCGAAATATTAGTGTCACATGAGTAGTAGTACACTCAAAGTATATACGTCTATAGTCAAAGATGAACATATTCGTCAAATGAATTCCATGTACAAATATCATCATCTCATGTTTTCATATATCAATTGTCATATATCATCATTTTCATGTATTCTAGGACAAATACGTGTAATATCGCATTTCTTATTCATATCTTCTCATGTTAGGAATTTTACTCGTTGAATTTATTTGGAATATCAATGGATACACAGGTAGTACACACAAAGTGTACAAATCAGTAAATCCGTCAATTCATATCCAATGGTACCCATTAGGTACTATTTCAGAGAGTACACTCTCGAGCCACACATATATACAACAGGACTACCAGTCTAGGCTAAATCCTTTTTATGACATATGCTCTAAAGAGCTTCATCTGGATTACCCGTCCGGGCTATATCCTTTTTATAATGAAGTAAATGGAATTACTTGTTCGAACTAAATTTTTCCAGCAACAAATGCAGGACCTCATTCATTTCGAGAAATCACATATCCATCAAATTTTCCATTTATTCAAACGGAATTTGACATTTTCCAAGCATTATCAGGCATGTGAATATTTCATGTAACACTCCTTCCACGTATTCGACGCTGGAACAGGGTTACAAGGCATTACCGGACTTACATCACAAACAATCATACAATTTCGAGTCCTAAATTTTCAACCAAATTAAAAAAAAAACATTTGCATTCAATCATATAGTCCCTAATACGAGCCTACGAGGCCTAAAACATGCATTAAAAATGGTTCGAGACTAAACCGAGAACTTAGGAAATTTTTAGAAAACTTAAAATTTTTTTCCATGTATAGGGGTCACACTCCCGTGTGGTTTGGGACACGCCCGTGTGGGCAAGTTGTGTGGTCACACACGCCCATGTCCCTAACCCGTGTAACTCTCTGACTTGTTGAAGTCACATGTCCAAGTCACACGCCCGTGTGTTAGGCCGTGTGGTTAATTTAATTTTCATTAAATAGGTGCAGACTTCACATGGTCAGGAGACACACCCGTGCTTAAGGCCGTGTCCTTCACACTGCTGAGACACACGCCCGTGTCTTAGCCCGTGTGCTCAATTCTGAGCATTCTGTTTCTTAAAAATTTAGGTACAGGGGACATACGGCTAAAACACATACCCATGGGATATGCCGTATGTCATACATGGCCTAGACACACGCCCGTGTGTCTACCCGTGTAGACAAAATAAAGGCTATTTACTAAGCCATTTGCCACCCTCATTTACCCATACACATGCACAAATTCAATGGCATAAATCATGGTATACTTAGGCAACCAAAACATCCGCAATTATGGCCAACACATGTCAATGCAATACCATCATCTATCATGCTCATGACATCTCATTATGCCAAATCAAACATACCAATTTCACATTCAAAAATACCACTAAGACTACCTTCAACTTGCATTATCTTAACAAGATACTCTAGCATACCAATGAACCAAACTCATCCATTTCACAACAAGTCATTAAGCCACAATCAACATTTAACAAATCAAAATAAACCACATCATCAAGGGGCATTGGCACATGCATGCATATACATATAAATATATAACTTACAATCAATTTAACCAAAATGAGCCAATTTACATGGCCAACTACCAAATCAAGCCTTTGACTATTACAAGCCAATACATTTAGCCAAAATCATAATGACACATATAACAAAATGACCAAGTCCCTATACATACCATATACCCAAACTGTTAAGATCATCGATACCCAAAATGACAGTTTGATAGTGTGATGCGGTCTCTGACGATCTCCAATCCGAGCAAGCTTGGTAACACTATAAAACATGGAAAGTAAAACGAAGTAAGCTATATAACTTAGTAAGCTCATATGAAATAAATAAGAAAATATTACCATACATTTAGCATTCAAGTAATATAATATAAGGCGATGTAATATACCATAATCTCATAACCATATTTCATTCCATCACAAACATACATTGAATTCATCATTTCGTGAATTTAATAATCGTAAGCTTTATGTGTATACCTGTACCATTTCGTAATGGTTTCATACTTATTCTCATCTTTGACATACCCAATGAACCACTCAGAATAATAATATCAGATACTCGAGAAATCTTACACACAAAGTGCCACTTATGTAGCCATTGCTACCTCTATCTCATAACATGTAAATGCTCGCTCTCGAGCCATCAATGAGACTGCTCACACAAGATGTCAGTCAAGGCGTAGCTACACAGTGCTGATCACACAAGCTGTCAAGTAACCACAACATATGCAGGTATATTTAGCCACCGGTAGGACGTACAGGACTAGCACCCAGATCACGTAACATAATACCCTAGTGACATGTCACTTGTATCCTAATCTATTCCTAAGGTTCGATTGGGATTTCTCACTTGCCAAAACATCGTCAAACGTGTCCGTAGAGTCATTTACACAATTCATGCAAAATTAAAGCATTTAAAATACAATTATGATAACGCTTATTAACATACAAACTTACCTCAGTTACAAAAACAACAAAAAGAATCTATTCGTCAATTACTTTGTTTTTCCCCCGATCTAGACCCAAAATTCGTTTTTCTTGATCTATAATACCACATTTATCTTATTTAATCATCACATTATTCAATATAGTCCAAAAAAACAAATTATGGCAAAAATTACATTTTGCCCTAACATTTCATCATTTTACAATTTAGTCCCTAGGCTCGTAAAATGAATTTCATTCAATTCCATCACAACTCAAGCCTAGCTGAATATTACTTTTACTCATAACAGCCCACATTTTTCATCTATTCACACTTTTCTACACATTTTATAACCTTTTACAAATAAGTCCCTATTTGATGTTTTTACCGAATATCACTTTACAAATGTTGTTTAACTAACAACTAACATGCATTTTCCACCATCAAACATCAAAATACAAATATATTAAACATGGGTAAAATTTTAGACTTGTAGCTTTTCACAAATTAGTCCTTGAAATAGCTAGATTAGGTCAAAACAACTTCAAAAACATAGAAATCATTAAAAACGAAACAAGAACGGACTTACAATCGAGCTTGGAAGTTGGCCAAACCCTAGTTATGGGTTCCTTCAAATTTTTGGCTATGGGGGAACTAATTTGAGAAGATGGACACTTTTATTAGGTTAATTTGTCTTTATTTACCAAATTACCAAATACCCTTAATGCATAACTTTAAAATTTCACCTAATCATGTCCATTTTTTGTCCACCAATTTAAACAATGGTATAATTACCACATAAGGACTTCCAATTTAAAATTTCATAGAAATTAGACACCTTTAACTTATAGAATTCAAGTTTTGTACCTATTACAATTTAGTCCTTCTAGTCAAATTGAGTACTCAATCGACAAAATTTCTTAACGAAATTTTCACACAATTATTCTATCATGCTGTAGACCTTAAAATAGTAATAGAATAAATATTTCTACTTTGAATTTGTGGTCCTAAAACCACTGTTTTGATTTGACCCATAAACGGGATGTTACATTTCATACATTTATAATATTCACATAGTTCAAATAGACACATTCCATGTTCATTTCAAGTACATAAGTAACATTTTTATCATTTATCATTTATCGGGCTTTATTATTAATCGGGCTTCTTCAAGTATATTTCCAATGTCATATACATATAATATTTATACAATTCACAAGGACAACATTTAATTCAAGCATATAAATATACACAATTTAGTTAAATGAACTTACCTCGACAAATGTTCGTATACATATAATCTACTAATCCGACATTTTTCTCTTTTCCTCATTCTAACTCTGAATTTGGCCTATCTGGATCTATATGAGTAAATTTAACATCAATTTATCACATTTCGTTTTCAAGTGGACTCAATTTACATCCTAGGAAAAATTACCATTTTGCCCCTAACTTTTCTATAAATTCCAATTTCGTCCCTAGGCTCGGAAAATGAAATTTATGCAATTTACTCCCTATTCCATGCCTAGCCGAAATTCCAACATAAAATTTACAGCACATATATTCTATAAATTTCAGAATTTTTCATCAATTTTCACCACTTTGCATTTTAGTCCTTAAATTATGTTTTCATCAAAAATTACTTTGTAAAAGTTGTTTATCTATCAACAACCTTTCATTTTCTACCATAAATTTCAAATTTTTAGCATATACATCCATGAACTAATTTCCATCCTCGAAGACCCGAATGGTATTCTCTAGCTAAAACTCGTGTTTTTCTAAATCATCGTCGATAGTAGCTCTGAACTCTTCTACTCTATATTTTCTTATTTTATCAACCGGAGCCTTTCTAATGCTTTCGGGCCCAACACCCTGTGGCATCTCATAATCAGGTTGAGGGACAGGTGGGGGAGGTCGTGCAACAGCTGGGTGTGTTATCATGTACTCCCTAAACCCTCTGATATGGGTCTTCTACTACTACTAGTAGTTGCGGCTCGTTGCACAGAAGCTTGAGCAGTGCCCTCAGCTTCTTCAGACTCATCTCGAACTTGGTTGGAAGACATTTACTATATGAAAATACATTTAAAAGTGGTCAGGAGTTATCACACTATCACAATTTATATAATGACATGTATAGCTAAACCCGTACTTGCTACGTTAGTCCGAGAACCGACTAAACCTTAGCTCTAATACCACAAATGTAACACCCCTTACCCGTATTCGAAGCCAGAATACGGTACGAGGCATTACCGGGCATAAACACAAGCAATCATACAAAATCGAGACGTGAATCTCCATCCAAATTTAAAACTTTTCATTTACATTCCTATCGTCCTAAAACGAACTTGCGAGACCCAAAACATGCTTTGGAAGCGGTTAGAAACTAAACCGAGAACTTTAGAAAGTTTTACGAAACTTAGAAAATTTTTGCTAAAACAAGGGTCACACGCCCGTGTGGGTACGGGACATGCCCGTATGACCCTGAAATACGTCCGTACTACAGGCCGAGTTCAAAATAGGGTGCTTTCTCACTTTGCTGCATGGCTATGTCACATGCCCATGTGCTAGGCCATGTGGTCGATTTAATTTTCATAATTTTTCATAAAATAGGTACAGACTTTACACGACCATGGTACATGCCCGTGTCCAAGGCCGTGTAGCACACACGGCTGAGACACACGCCTGTGTCTCTGCCCATGTGCTATATTCTAGACATTCTATTTTGCATCAATTAAGGTGTAGGGGACACACAGCTAGAACACATGCCCGCGGGGCAAACCGTGTGTCACACACAGCCTAAACACACATCCGTGTGTCCATCCATGTGGACAAAAAATAAGGCTATTTACCAAGCCATTTTGTCACCCTTCCATGCACATACCTGCACAACAAAATATAGCACCAATCCAAACACATACTCTCAACCAAATCAGCCACATCATTTACATGCTATTTTCTATCACATACAACATCACATACTTGTCAACTCAAACCATGCAAATTCTCACATCCATGAAAGACATCATCATATGCATATATATATAACTAAACCAATATTAGCCAATTCCAATGGCCACTTACAAAATGAATTATCCACCATTCTTAAAACTTAAGAATTTGGACATACATTAACATCATAAACATCCTTAGCCATTCCAATGGCTAAGTCACAAAATATTACTTACAAGCCTTTATCTAAGCCAAGTAGCTTATACATGTCATTATACCAAAATGAATCATTTAGCTATACTAAAAAAGAGATTTATGGATAGTGTGATCTTGCTCTGACCGAATCCTCCAACCTTAGCGAGCCTTACGAGTACTATAAAACAAGAAAAAGTACAACGGGGTAAGTATTTTCATGCTTAGTAAGTTCGCGTAATAGAAAGAAACTTACCGGTTATAATTATTCAAATAAGCATATATATATGCATTCATTCCATCGATATTTTGACAAGTTACCTAAATACATTCACTCATTAAACAAGTTAGTCATACACATCATGAAGTTATCACACCAACATAGATAAGCTCACCGTAGTATAAACTTTCATATCATTTCACTATTCCATTTTTCAGGATTTCTTTTCATTGAACTATTGTAAATTCGATGGATACTTAGGTAGTATACTCGAGGTATACGTGTCAATCGATTGTCAATTCACATCCAAAGTGCTCCTCAAGCACATATTCATAAAGCACACTCTCAAGCCAAATTTATATAACAGGATTACCAATCCAGGCTAAATCCTGTCTTTACATTCGCTCCCAAGAGCTTATTCAGGATTACCAGTCCAGGTTAAATTCTTTCGATAACGTTAGCTCTAATGAGCCTACTATGGATTACCCGTCTGGTCGAAATCCATTTCATAACATTTACTCAAGAGAGTGTAGCTCTGGATTACCTATCTGGGCTAAATCCTTTCTATATCATTTTGTTCATTTCAAGGAAATTATTATAATCCATTGAACTACAATGTTCAACCGGGACAATGACATTTTATTCGTATTTATCATCATGTGATTATTTCATAGGGTATATCATCACATATATATTATCTCAATTACACCATTCAATTAAAACATAATAAAATACCAAATTAAATTACATGAACTTACCTTGAGAATGGTTAGTATTTGAAACTCAACTAATCCGAGACTTTTCATTTTCCTCGATCTAGTTCCGTAATCGGTTGTTCCGGGTAATCAAGCTTGAAAGTTGAACAAACCCTAGCTATGGTGACCTTAAATTTTTCAACACAAGGTAGGATAAGATGAACAAATTTTGCTTTCATTTTGCTTATTAATTCATTTAATTACTAAATGACCAAAATGTCCTTTTTGCCAAACTTTAAAATTTCACCTAATCATGTCCATTTTTATCTATAAACTTAACTAATGGTATAATTATCATATAATGACCTCTAATTTAAAATCTCATAGCAATTGGACACCTTTAACATCTAAAATTCAAGTTTTGCAATTTTTACAATTTAGTCCTTAAAACTAAATTGAGTAAACGTCAGAATTTTCGAACAAGATTTTCACAGAATAGTTCCATAAAATTGTAGACCATAAAAATATAATAGAAACAAATTTTATTGAGTCGGATTTGTGGTCCCAAAACCACTGTTCTGATTAGACCTAAAATCGGGTTGTTACAAAAGTCATTTTTCAAAAGTTTGTGGCATGGATTTTCCCAAAATACCCCTTTTTATTACATGCATGCAGACTCATTCAAAAATTTCACAGTCCAAGTTTTAAAAACTTAACTCTGATACCACTAAATATAACCTCCCAAACCCAGCCTAGATATTACAGTTAAATTTGGAAGATTACATTGGCCACCAAAATGGCCTAGTAAAAATTAACAAAGTTTCTAACATATATTTTTTAAAATATTTATTTACTTTAGTAGGAAAAACTTAGTGTGTTCACAAAAGGTATAATTTCTTTCAAAAATCGATTGATTTTAATGATTACTCTGCTAAAGTTGAATTCTAGTTATATAAATTTCAAATCTCATTTACATAATAATGCGACAGAAAAGAGATATTTATTATAGTTTTAATGAAAACCAAATTTCATGCAAAATTAAATCAAGGTTCATGTTTCAACAACCTAAAATCAGTTTAAATGTCATGCATGCCAAATAAACCCAAAATCTAAGTCCTATGCCACAATTCGAATAAAACAATACAGTTCCAAAATAACATAAATTACAAAAAATATGTCTAAAATACCTTTAGCTAAAATATACCAAGTCGAGCCCTCTGAATGTCGTGTCTGATTCCTAACCTTATGGATTATCTATAAAGATAGAAATTAAAGGGGGTAATCTTAAAGAGCTCAATGTGAGTCCAATCACAAGAAAATTAGTGCTAAACAGTAGACAAATGATACGAAATAACAATTCATAGAATAATCAAAATCGTATAGCAATTCAGAGTATTGGGTTTTCATATCAACACATCAGTATAATATTTCAGAATTCACAATTTTACATGTTCATGCTTATGAATGGCAATGTAGTTTCATTTTATCAGAAAAGATCCTACCCAACTCCACTACACACCACAATAAGAGTTCCCCAAAACTCATCCATCCCTACACACCGCGTTGTGGACAAACCACTAGTAATTTTTAGATAAACTACTAGCTAAAATTGTGGGTAAACCACCAGTATTTACAGATAAAAACTTTGCATATAACTGTCAGTAAGTTGTGGATGAACCAACAATGTTTTAAGATTATTAAATTGTCAGTACTTCCTCCGTTCATATCGTCCCACCCCATGCAATGCAATATGACATGCTTGTATTAGAACTGTGCAGAAACAGTAGACATGATTTACATGCATTTCGTTTAACAGTAGCAATAGTCATGCTTAACATGCACTCAGTAGGGTAGAAGTAGTAATAGCAGTAACAATTTATCAAAATTACAGTGACAGTAGGTATGTAACATTCACATATCATACTTCATAACAGTAGCAATTCAGTCATTAAATCAAAATTTTCATAATATACACAATATCAGGGGCTCAATTGACTGCATAAAAACTCTAAAAATAATTCAAGGACTAAACTGAATATGTCAAAAAATTCTAGGTAAAACTGTAAAGCAAGGGTCGCACGGCCGTGTGGATAGATCGTATGAGAGTCTTGAGGCCTTTTGGAAGGGTTACACGGTCGTGTAACAATCTGATGTCGTATGGTAAACTATAAATTACCCTACAGGAAGGACACGGCCGTGTGGCATGTCGTGTTCACGCTGAGGCCGTGTGGAAGACAAACTACTCTATGATTTACAAGGGCACATGGCTGTGTGGTCCACACGCTCTTGTAGGAGACCGTGTAGCCCTACAACTATACACAATTTGCCCCGATTCACTTGGTAAATAACACACACCTTTTACCATGGGTCCGGTTGATGTTTTCCACTATCAACTTTGATTCGGTTCACCTAGATCTAATCCTTCAACGACAAGTACATACGAATTAATGGTTGGTATCAAGATTTTGGCAAGATTATCCAACGATTTGGCAAGATCCAAAAAATTTGATTAATTGAATCGAAAGATTAACGTGAGATAATGCTATTAAAAAAATTACGATATCTAATCATTGAAACGAATGTACTTACCGACCTTTGGCAAAGACAACGGAAGCTATGATGGCAATCTAACTATCGGTAGAAACCAACGAACGAGGAATGAGTTGGTAAGGGAAAGAAAAATAATCAAAAGCACAAAAGTGAAAATATGTTACAAGAATGGGAGAAGAGAAGAGAAAAAGAATATGGAAAGCAATTCTATTAGAATTATGAGAAAGGGACAAAGTGAAAATCTAATTAAGAAATAAAAATTGATTATATACCTAGGGTTTACAAACCCTAGGGGCGACAATGGTAATTTACCCATGCTTGCCGAAAATGGAAAAAGAACAATTGGGGAATAACGGGCTTGAACCTAAGACTTTAAGATGGATGGACTAACTCTTAACCATCAAGCCTAAGACTCATTTCTTAATTATTTATTTCAACTAACTCTATTTATTTCGAGGCATGACATATAATTAATTGATAATTATTTTCTCTATTTTATGCTTAGAATTGTATTCAATTAAAATCTTTTTTAAATTGAGTTGCCATATTATTTTACGTCTAATAAAGCTAAATTAAATAATAATTAGATTTAAATGTCAATTAATAAATCTAAATTAAATTATAATAGTATTTAGATTCTTATACAATTTATAAGTATCGCTACAATTTGGGAGGGGTTATGAGTAGTTTTAGGCATTGTATAAAAAAATATCACTACCACTTTACATTTAAATGTCAATTAATAATTTTAAACTAAATTATTTTTATTTTTATTTTTATTTATCAATAAAATTTGTAACATTCACATCTACTTATCACACATACTATTTTGCTTTAATCTTATACTATTATGTAGTTCTCAATACAATTTGTAAATGAAAATTAAAAGTTAGGTCAATTTAGTAATATGATTGAAGAAAACAACTTTTCACATCAATTCAAAAAAAAAATTTCAAATTTATGCTTATATATTTAAATTTATTATAATTTTTAAAAAATATACTTATTTATATTTTATTTTTTAAATTTAAAGAAGAAATATGAAATATTTGTAATACTGAAAGCTATTTTGAAACAAATCATAATCAAATTCACATAATATATTAAATTTATTATTATACCCACCTCCACAGTTTCCCATTAAACACTTGACGGAAAAGATATCCAATTAGTTGAGTGAGGATTTTAAAAGTTGAATGAAGAACAAAAAAAACCTTAAGTTTAATTGAATCACCGCAGTATAGTGTTTTTTTTTTTTTTTTAAATGTTGTTATTCGACATTAATATCACGTGTGACCGAAAAGAAGCCAAATGAAGCCACCCTCCACCACTACTGGGAAAGTGGGGATTGATGTTTCAGCTAAATATAGACACGGAAACTGGTGTGGAATTATCAAAACCTGAAATTTTCTCTTAATAACAAAAAGTTTATCTAAGAAAAATGTTTTTTTATTAAATAAAATAATATTAATTTTAAAGATTTTACTTCATGATAGTGTATAAATTTTATTAAGAATTATATATACCAATAAAACATCGCCACAGCTACAATACCTTTTATTTTTGGGACTTCAACCAATTACTCAATAGGTGACATTTTAAAGATTTCACCCCAAAAAGTCAATTCTCCTCAACAATGATTGTAACTCATTTTACAAGTTATTATTTGTTATAAAAAAAAAATTCTAATAACATCATTTATAAGATGTCTTAATTGCTTCTTCCATTGCTTAACATCATTTAAAAAATATTTCTTTTAATTTAATTATTTAGGAGGATTTTAAACATTCTTCTTTGAATCGTAGATTAATTAGTCGAACTGGGAACTGGTTAGGATATCGATCTTAATAAAGGCATTAGACCAATTGACTCAAAAATTGTTAGGAACTGATTGATTAGACTAGGCCTGATCATGGGTCGGGCCACTCGGCCAGACCCGAAGGCCCGCTCAAAATGTGGGAGAGTTTGGGCAAAAATATAAGCCCGAAAAATAGGCTTGGACAAAAAAAAAAGGCCCGTTTAAAAAGCGGGCCGGGCCTCGAGAAGGCATTTTTGGCTCGAGCCCAGCCTGGCCCGAATCCACCAAAGGACAAAAAAATATTTTTTTTTGTTTTTGAATGTTATTTTCTTGTTGTTTTCTCCCTATTTTGCTACCATTTTACTATTATGTTGCTACTATTATGTTGTTATTGTTTGGATATCGTATAAAACTTATTTTATTGTTAATTTTGTTATTATTTTAGAGGCATTTGCTTGTTAAGTTACATTTATCTTACTGTTATTTAAGTCTACATATTTTTTAAAATTTATTTTCAATTTGTTAGGAAATATTTATTTAAAATTAATACGGGCAGGCCAGGTCGGGTCCGGATTTTAGCATTTTTATTCGGGTCGGGTTTGGGCAAAATTGTAGGCCTATTTTTTAGGCCAGGCCTAATAAATGGGCCTAAATTTTTATTTGAACTCGGCCCGGCCCATAAGCACCTCTAGATTAGACGATTGAACCTGATTTTTTTATTTTTAATATTTTTGTTAAAAATCTATTTTCAGATTTTTTTTACAACTAAATTGATATAAACCTAATATAAACATGAATATTATAGTATAAATAATAACAACAATGTTATCTTTCAAGATTTTAAAACAAATCATAAAAATATTAACTCTTTCAATTAGTTGAGACCAAAATTGCAATCATTATAACCTAAACTGTTCTACAAATATATACTATATTGTATCATACACGTAAATAGCTTCACTCAATTAGATTTGGTTTCTATCAAACCCTAAAATAGAAAAAAAAAAATTAAATCGATAGGTTAGATCAATTGATTTGAGAATCGACCGGGATACTAGTTCGAAAATAAGGGGTCAAATTAGTTGATTCGTGAATAGATTAGATCAGCTGAACTGATTTTTATCTATTTTTAAATATTTTTTTGTTTTTAATAATTTATTCAATTGCAACTTTCAAATTGATCAAACTGATTGAATCGAGTACTGGTGATCTAACTAGTTTGCCTACTGGTACGATTTTGAAAACCTTGAGTATTGTTGATGATATATTATAAGTAAAAATAATTATTTATTGTTTGAATTTTGAAGGAAGTGTGAAAGAAGAGAGAACAAAAAAGTTGTCATGATTTTTTAATCAATAATGGATTTTGAAATCTAAAATTTAACTCTTATGAAAATAGACTTAGATTTATCCAAATTCAAACCCAACTTTTTATTTGTCATCCAAACAAAGAATTTGGATTTTCAAATCCAAACCTTAAATTTTTTTTTTACTCAAATCATGGTTTCCAAATAGGCCATGAATATATTGTTGTTTTCTATATTTTCATATAAAACCTAAAACAATACAAATATTTTCATATAAAACCTAAAACAATACAAACATATGATGGGATTCTAATCTTGTTATACCTCATGTAGCGAACTTCATAGATCTCCCAACATACATTGCGGACCTCACAATGTACTCATAGAAAACTAGACACATGTCTCCCAATGGAACCAACTACATTATGAACTAAGGCTAGTTCATAAACCCTAACTCAGCGAACTTCAAAAAGGATAGTTCTGTTAAGATTATGTGAAGGCTACAAGGAGACTTAGAGTAATTGATTGCTAGTCATCCTAACATCTCTCATCCTTGGACGACACCGTCATTGTCAAGGGTACCAAATCAAACTTCCACATCAGTGATCTTAGAATACATAGCTAAGTTTATTCCTTAGTATAAAAAGGTCATGCAAATAACTCACGAAGGACATTTCTTCTCTCTAATCTCTAAACCCTCTCCCAAATAGAGATTTCTTCCCAACTTTCATCATCTCCTTTATACTACCTTTACCTCCTTCCCTTGTTTACCTCCTTGGTTAATAATTTTAAACATCATATTTTTTAACATCTCAACTTTATTATTTCAACAAAATTTCATTTGTTTTTTTTATATTTTTTATACATTAACTGTAACACCTCTTACCCATGTCCAACACCGGGACCGGATACGAGGCATTACTATCCTTAACCTTACTTAAACATGTATTAACGGGCTATAAAATTTCATTTCGATCATAACAATCATCTCATGGGCCTACGAGACCATAAACATACATCTAGAAGGTTTCGAAGTTCAACCGGAAACTTTTACCCTCTTTGAAAATTTTTGGCTAAACAGGGGTCACACGCCCGTGTGACTTGGGACACGCCCGTGTGGGCAGGCTGTGTGGTCTCACACGCCCATATCCCTAGCCCGTGTATAATTTTATTTTTATTGCAAACCTACAGGGGTTTTCACACGGCTTGACACACACCGGTATCAATAGCCCGTGTTCTTCACACGGCTTAGAAACGCCCGTGTCCTCCCCCGTGTGAAAAATTAGGGGTATTCTGTTTGTGGCGTCAGCAACCCCTTAAGGAGTACACGGCCTAGGCACACGCCCGTGTGGCTAACCCATGGTCGACACTGACTTAAAACACTAACATGTAGGGGACACACGACCTATTAACACACCCATATGGGTTGACCGTGTGTCACACACGGCCTAGATACATGCTCGTGTGCCTACCTGTGTGGACACTTAAAGGCTATTTTCCAAGCCAATTGCCACCTTGAAATCAAGATCATTCATATACTCAATCCAACCACTCAAATACTTCATCAAAAACATAAACATTAATGCATAACTCATCATTAATTGATGTATAAACTTAGTAAATATTGGCCAATCTCTTTAGCCATATACAAGAAAGAATAATCACTTTAATAGCCAACACTTTGGCTCCTCTTAAGACATAACTCAAAATGAAATGATTCTTATACATGCCATGCTTAATATAAACAACTAGGCTATACCAAAATAATGATTGATAGTGTGATCCGAGCTCCGACGTCTATGATTCCCGAACTAGTTTGGCAAAACTACAAGGAAGAAAAAAATGAAAGAAGTAAGCATATAGCTAAGTTTGCATAAAAATCATATGGCAATATATTTGCTAAATATAATTCATCTATCATGAAATAATGACAACATAAATCTCAAGTACTCGGCTTACTTACTCATGCTTATCCTTACTCATCACATGTAATATAACAATTTCATACTTGTAATGTACTCGTGATACCTGTATCACTTAATCACATAAATTAGTGTATTTTGCTAATGCAAACATAGACTCAATCTTCATCTTCCTTAACTTGAATAATACTCTTTATCAACTTTGAATAACTTAGCTTATTAATATCTTTACTTACTTAGCTTCCTTATTACCTCTTTCATACTTGGCTCTTTTGCCCGATGAATTACCCAAAATAACTGAGGCTACTCAATCTCATCACACATGGGTCTCGATGTCAATGCCATGTCCCAGACATGATCTTACATAGGATAGCCTCATGATGCCAATGCCATATCCCAGATATGGTCTTACATGGGATCTCTTAACTTGATATCGATGCAATGTCCCAAACATGTTCTTACACGAGATCTTCCTTTGGTGCCGAAGCCACATCCCAGACATGGTCTTACACGGGACCTTCCTTGTATGGTGTCGATGCCATGTCCCAGACATGGTCTTACACGAGACCTTCCTTGTATGGTGTCGATGTCATGTCCCAAACATGGTCTTACATGAAACCTTCCTTGTATGCTGTCTATGCCATGTCCCAGACATGGTCTTACACGAGACCTTCCTTGTTCGATGCTGATGCCATATCCCAGACATGGTCTTACACAGGATCTACGTTTGGTGCCGACGCCATGTCCCAGACATGGTCTTACACGGGACCTACATTCCTTGGGTTTCGATGCCATGTCTTGACATGGTCTTACACAGACTTTCCTTATTTCATACCATGATATTAGTATTCCTCATTATTCTGAGTCTTCAACCAGGACTTCCTCTTACATACTCTCATTCACTTTCTTATCAATAAATCATTAGTCATAACTTCATGAAAATAGTGTATATTATACAACATAATAAGCAATTTATTGAAAATACATGTGAAACCTTAAATTCATACAAACTTACTTCGGTATTCAAAATGTATGTAGATATGCAATTTAGTCATCGACTTTGTTCTTGCCTCGGTTTCGATCCGAGCTTCGTATCTCTTGATCTATAATAACAATTTAGCTCATTTTAATCATCACTTAATAAAAGAATTTTGATAATCATGCTTTGGAAAAATTACTATTTTGCCCCCAGACTTTGGCAAAATGACCATTTTGCCCCTAGGCTCGGAAATAAATTTTAATCACATTTCTACCTTCAACAAGCCTAGGTAAAGATTTAATACTCTTATAGCTAGCATCAAAACTCAACATTTCACATATACTACAAATTTGTAACCTTTTCATCAAGGTCCAATTAGGTGTTTTCAAGACAACACCTTTCATAAAAGTTGTTCATCTAACAACTAAAACTCAATTTCTTCCATAAAAATACAGAAAATAACAACGATATCTCTCATGGAAAAACTCTAAACTTTTCACCATATTGCTCAATAGTCCCCTCATTTGAAAGCTTAAGCTTTAGGGGTCTCAAAAGTACAATTATTATCAAGAAAGATCATCAAAATCACTTACTAGAATGGAGGAGAGCTTGCTAAAAATTTTGAGCTTTCAAACCTCTATTTTGCTTGCTAAAATCGGCGGAGAAAGATGGAGAGAAAGATGATATCTTTTCTTTTCTTATTTTAACATTAAACTAGCAATTAGTCCACCAAACATCACCAACTTTGACCAACTTGGTCAATTCTTGTCTCCTATGGCTGGCCAAGCATATATTGGGGGCCTAATTGCCTTTTAAAGACCTTCAATTTACATTCTAAGGCTATTTGCTACCTTTAGCTTATAAAATGGGACTTTTGCACTTTATGCGATTTAGTCCTTTTTCACGATTAAGCAAGAATTTGCTAAAATTGAAATACTAAAATTTTCATGTAATTATAAAATCATGCTCTAACACATAAAATAATATGAAAATAATTTTCCCTAACCTGGGATTAGTGATCCCGAGATCACTGTTTCGACTATCCCCTAAATCGGGCTGTTACATTAACTTTTTTTTCATCACATGCTAGATGTGGAATAATCTAATAAGCATTGATAGTAATTAGGAGGTTAACTTTTCTCTTACGATATTGAATTTGACTTAAAAAAGAAATGAGATGAAAAAAAAAAGAGGAAAAACCGGAATTGAAGAAAGAAAAGAAAATGAAAAATATCTGAGAGTTTTGTGTACTTATTGTAAGTTTAAGCTATTATAAATTTAAATATTTTTTTTACATATTATTAATTTTTTTTGTATATTTAATAGGTACATGTACTTGTTATGTTTATATGTAGCTTTTCATGTTATGTTTTATTTATTTTCTTATTTTGTGTTATGAACATGTTAATTTATTAATTTCTATCACTAATATAATAATTTGAGATAAAATTTATTTATTATATATGTATTATAATAGTTAGACATAAAATAAAAAATAGTTAGTACAAATTTAAACTTAAAATTAGAAAGATGAGTAAAAACTATTGTAAAAAATAAGACCTCTTTAAAATAGAATAAAAAAATTCATTCTCTTCGCCTAAAAGTAAATCATGGGAGTAGATAAATATTACCAATTAAGTTAGTTTATTGCTAACCCATATACTAAAACATGAGTAAAGAATAATATTCCTAGTAGACGTAGCATAAATATTTTACATAAATCAATATGACTTAATACGCATGACAGATTTGCCAAAAAAAAAAATTCTTTCATGACATATTTGCCAAAAAAAATTCTTTGTCTAGTGACAATAGTAATATGTTGTAGACATGTGAGTTTGAGTTCAATCCCAAGCAATCCTATACCCTACCCTAATGCTAAAAAAAAAATGCATGATATATTTTGCATAAGTTAGAAAATTTTATATAACGCAACATTTTTATATGTACGCACTTTAGTGTATTATAAATTCATATTAAATTTTAAAGTGTCAATAATTTATATTATATATTTCACATATTTGTATATTTGTGTTGTATTCATATTAATTTTGAGTTATGTTATTTAATATCATATAATATATATTATATTACAAGGCCTTAGGTTCCAAGTGTCACATCCCAAAAATGGAGTTAGAAGAATTATGTTTGTGATTGATTGATTGATTGGATTTAAGCTTGAATACACATGATTGTTAAAGTATGTTAATGTATATTTTAATGTAACTAAGCATGATTTGTATGATCTATATATAATATACAATATATTAGAATAGGAAAATTGGCATGAAAACACGAAATAGTATGTATAGGTGTCAATATGTCATATGTAGGTTGGGCATGTTTTGTTATCTTTACAACTAAGTCCTCATTTTTAAGCTAAGCAATTGGAGTCCCTAAATGTTAGGAAATAACTTGAAAATTTGCATGATTAAGTCTTATTTGGATAATTCCATAATTTTACTCTTGATTTTACCAAAAAGGTTTTACTAAAATATTTTACTAAAATTATGACTCAGTCCTTAACCTTTTCTTTAAATAATTAATTAAAGTATTAAAATAATACAATAAGGTTTTATTTTATTAATTAATATAAAATGAAACTTGATTACTAGGTTTAATTTGAAAATAAGTGTGCTTTAATTAAGTTAGGACCTAATTAGAAAATAGGACAAACAAGGAGTGACCAAAAGGGAAAATTGCCCAACTTTTGGGAAATTAGTCTTCTACTAGGAATTTCCATTGTCTTCTTCTTCCCTCTCCTAACTTAAACTCCCATCCTAAGTTTTGAAAGTAATTACTCTAGGAATTTAATTAAGTCATGTTAATTAGAACTTATGTCAATTAAGTAACTTATTTACTACTTTAATAATGTTATTTATAGTATTATCAAAGAAAAGTAGTTTCGATTATACAAATTTTAGTTTAAGTTATGAAATTGTGGTAATTTACAATGATAGTGGAAAAATGACTAAATATAGAGTTGATAAAGCATGTCATGACATTGTATAAAGTGGAAAGAGGGCTTAAGTGAAGAAGTGTTAAAGTTATGGTATTCTAGGTGTATTCGAGGTGATAAATGTGTAAGCTAATAAATAACATGTAAGTTGAGTCCCTTCCTTCCATTTTATTATTTTCGAAAAACTAGGAAAAAGTCACACTTCGAAATAAATATATACGGTTAAGAAATAAAATAAGCAAGAGATAAGATATAGGCTGAATGGCTAAATGTTTAGTGTCCTCTCTAGAGACCCAAGTTCAAGTCACCCTTCTCCCATTTCTTTCTCCTTTTATTTTTAGCAACTATGGATTCAAAAAAAAAAAAAATATGGATGAAAGCCACAACAAAGTAAATATTGTTAGGAATAAAAACTAACAAGAAATGGTGTTACACCCATACTATTTAGGTAAATAAGGCAGATAAGATAAGTCTCGAATAGGTATAATGTTAGAATTGGACTAAGTATAAGAACCCTTTTGAGCACGCTTGTGACGTCTTGATGTTAGGGAGCACTAGGTCAGCACATAGTGATCAAGAAATGTGTCTGGTTAGGAAAAATTTGTCAAAAGCTTTGATGGCACATAGAGTGGGCGAAGCCTTGATATTTGAAAATTGCAAAAATCTCAAATAGATCTTGAAAAGGCGAGATGCTAGATTCGAATGAGAGTTGATGTTCATAAGTGCGCCCTTGGGCGAAGTCTCTAAAAAGAATGGATTCACGTGGTTCTATCCGCTCAAACAATGCTTTTGGCGAAAAAAGGTAAGGTGGATAGTTAGCTCGCTCAGGAGTAATGAGGGATTTCCAAGAAAGGAACTCAGTGAGTGGTCAAGGAATTATGAGTTGTAAAGGATGTCGCTAAGGTCAAGGCACACCCAATTAGTTTAGCTAATGTATCGGTTATAAGCTAATGAGATAGTTAGAAATGAACAATCAGTCAAATCGAAAGTATGAAAAGATATTAGGTTATTATACATGTTTTCTTATAATTGTGATCCACCCATACGGCATCTTGAAACATGTGTCAAGTTATCATATGAACGAGGGTTGTATAAATCTTGGTGACCAGGACCGGAAAGGGAGTTTTCTTTTCCTTCTCCAATAAGTATTTTCAGCTTAAGAAAAACAGAACAGACCCTTTCTCTCTCTTCAAAAGAAAAAAAAAATATTACTATTTTATGTTAAAAGAACGAAGAAAAAGTATCCCTTAAACTAAAGTGGAAATCCTAAGCTTAATTGGTGATTTCTTCTTACCAAGGTAATGGTTGCAGCAATCTCTAAGAAGAACTTAAACTAGAGCTCAAGCTGCTAATAAGGTTACCAGGTGAGTCTCTAGGTTGGTTCTTACATGTTTGTTGTAGTCTTGATATTAATGTGCTAATTGACCAAAATATAAAATTGAAACTAGTAAAGCATGACTCTAAGACTCTGAAAAGGAAACGAATGGTATGTGTGCACATATGTCTGAAAGCATGAACAAGTCTGTTGTGAAAACATCTGTCATGAGTAAGTCACTGAATGAAGGGTCTATGCATGAAGTTTAAAGGGAATGTGTTATATGTCTGGAAGCACAAATGCATTTGTCATAAAGAATTCTGAAAGGAATAAGTCTATCAAGCATGAGTTTGCATGATGAGAAAATGTCTATCTCTGGAATCATCTAAAGGGGTACGTTAGGACTAAAAACATGAATCTCTGATAAGGACAAGTCTATGGCCATGGTACTCTGAAGACCATATAGTGTAAGACCATGATTGGGCCATGGCATTATATGGAATATGTAAAGGACAGTTGGGTCAATACCAACGATGAGGGGCAAGCCTTGCGACAGTGAGTATAAACGAATCTCTATAGTCAAAAATACCAATTTCTGTATAAGTGAGCCTTTGTGGCTATCTCTAAATAGACGCCTTTGTGGCTATCTCTAAAAATAAGCCTTTGTGGCAATCTCTGTTATAAAGACGCCTTTGTAGCGACCTCTGTTAAATAGAACCCTTTGTGGATGTTTTTGTTAAAGAAAGCCTTTGTGGCGATCTCTATTATATGAAAGCCTTTGTGGCTAACTCATCTAAATGAATATTTTGTGGCAAATTCTATTAAAAAGACGCCTTCGTGTCGAGACTCTAAAAGGAAAGTCTCTGTTAATATTTTTGGAAAGGAACACCTTCATGTCGTAATATGAAGAAAGGTTCTCCTAATGACCATCTGAAGACAATGCCTATGGGAAAACTCTGAATGAAAGACAAACAGTGTAGAGAATTGGCAAGTGTAGTTTAGCTCTAAAAGAAAAGCCAGTATGGAAGATTATGACGAAGTCTGTACAATCAATGGGGATAAAGTTCTGGTCTAGAAATAAATGATGAAATCCCTTAATAAGGGCTCAGATAAAAGAGGGTTTTCTCACTAAGTTCTCCTGAACTTACCCCTATGTATTTTATGTCTCAAGTAAAAGATGTGTTTAGGGGACGACGCTAGGAGGGCTGCGCCAAAGGAATGGCGAAGTGGACACTTATGCATATAGTGCGTGGGTTGCACGGATTTGTCGAATCCAATAGAAACATTTTTGTACAAGTCTTGAAATTTTTTTTGTAAGCTTTATAGAGTGAATAGACCATATTGGTCGATAAATGAAGTCAATAATATTATTTAGAGATTGAATAAGGGGCATTACAAGTCAACGTGATGTGTTATTATAATTGTAAGTTCTATACATAAAGTGCGCACAAATGTAACTTGACGGGCAATATTAAGAATTAAGATGCATTTCTTTGGAAATTTGTATGTATTAATCACGTATAAGCCTGTAATGGTAATGTAACTCTTAAGATTCGGATTCGGTGAATCGGGTCGAATTAAGGGTATTACAAATGGGTAGTGGCCCAATAGTTAGGCGCTAGCTTTCCCTATGGTCTCAGGTCCAACCCTTACTTCCCTTTTTATGTCATAGTTTCACCAAAAATGCCCCAAAACATATCTATATGATTAAGTGTCAAAAATAAAAAAAAGATTGAGCAACAAGCTAAATGGCTAGGGCATTATTCCCTTTGAAGCCAAGGTTCGAGTCTACTTCCTATTATATTTTCTTATTTTCAGCAATCCAATTATCACAACAAAACATATGTACAATTTAGTGTTGAAATTAAGTAAAAAATGGGCAAATAGGCCAGTGGTTAAGTGTTAGTATATTTCCACAATTGACTCAAATTCGAGTTGTCACCCCCTCTTCCCTTTCATTTTAATTTCAAACTTCGACAAAATATTGAGAAAATTGCAAGTGTAGCCCCTAGGGTTCACAAACCCTAGGAATTGACTCAATTCATTCCTAATTAGAATTCATATCATACACTTCCTCAAAATTCCAAAAGAATTAGAATTTCGCCATATCTTTATATTCTTTTCCTAATTAGAATTTCAATTTGCCCCTTTTCAAATCCTAATAGAATTTTCTCTCCATCTTTATATTTATTTTTTTCTTTTCTTTCCCTTCCTTTACATCATATTTTTTCCATCTTTTACTATTGAATATTTTCTTTCTCATATCAGATCAACCTTATTCTTGATTTCTTAGTGGTATCATCAAATAACATCATTAATCTTTGCCAAAAAATTAGTAAGTACATATCAATTTCTGTGTTTAATCTAGAATTTCTTTAGAATTTCTATCCACACTAATCTTGCAATCGATTAAATGATATTTTACGAATCTTTCCAAAATCTTCATTAATCTTGTTAAATCTTGATACCCAATGTTAACTTGTATATAAAAATCGTTTGAAGGACTCGTTCTAGGTGCATCGAATAAGATTTGATTGTGAGGGACGTTGTTCAGGCTTCTGATGAAAAGTGTATTCTTTTACAAGCGAATCAAGGCAAAACCGTGCCAAATAGAGTCACACGGATGTGTGGACCACACGACCCCTTACATGGTCATGTCCCTAGAAAACCCTAGGATAGTTCTAATCTCATACGACCACTTTTTGTTACAAAGCCTAGCCACACAGTCGTGTATCGCCTCCACATGGTCTATAGCATCCCAATAGTTTTCCCAAATTTTTATAATGTATTCAGTTTAGTCCTTGAATGGTTACTGAACTATTTTTTTATTTTATTTTATTGAATTAAATCCTTGATAATATGAATCATGTTAGAATTCAAGATCCTATTGGCTAAATTAATATTATATTTATAAATTTGCATGAATTATGAATAAGAAATTGTTGGAAAAAATCATGTTTGAAAACGATTTTTTTTGCACAACAAAAAATAAGAATTTTGAAAACTGACTCGGTTTATGATATTTATAGCAATAAACATTAGTGTAACACCCCAAACCCGGTCTATGCGTTTAGACGAGATTTGGTTTGTCACATCAAACATATTTTCGTTTCTTTTCAAGATTTATGATAAATTAATGCTACAAAAACTTTTGAAAATCGAGTTTAATAAAAATTTAGTACGAGGATTTGAAATTTTGGTGTTTCAAGAAAAATAATTGTTTGAAAACTTAACGTCAAAATATAATTGTCAAAATCTTAAGATAATAAACTTTGAAGAAATTTAAAATAATTTATAGTGTCCAAAAATTTTGTTATAAAACCAATGTTCTTAAGAAAACTTAGTATATATAAGATAAAACCATATTAAGAGTTTAGAAATAAAATTTAAACCATCCACACAATAAAATCCATAAAACATACTTAGAGGCCTTATTACATCAAACCAATAATAGTAATTAAAATAAAAACTTAAATAAAGTCATAGTTCATAAAACCCAAGTTCGTAGTATGGCCTCCACCAAGTCATCTCCGGCCCAAGTCCACGTCAATTTCCATTACCTGAAATGGTTAATAAAAATTTGGGTGAGTTACAAAGAACTCAGTGTGCAACTCACTTACCACCATTTTTGGGCCAGATCGTCAAGATATCATGCTGGGCTTGAGCCCATTTGCAGGATTCAACCATACATCATAAAATAACATAAATAAAAAAAAATGCATGTAAAATGAATTTCCCAAACCAACCTAATATCCATCCGCTATCACCCCCGTACCAACCAACACACCTGTGGGGATCAAGTCAACCCACCCCGCCAAACACACCAAACATGGGCTTAAAGCCCTTAAATAATTTTTGTAGTGCACTCATCGAACTAGATTGTGACATTGTCACCGAACTAGAGGCATTAAGCCAAATTTGTGGCAGAGCCACCGAACTAGAGGCATTGAGTCGAATTTGTGGTGAGAGCCACCGAACTAGATATTTGGCAACCGGCCATTCTTCTCTTCATATATCCCACCCATGCAATTATGCGTATATAACAAAATATAATCATATAACAGATTTTCAATTAATCCATAACATCGGTGGGTTTATCATTAATCATTTCATTAGGCCCATATAAATAAATAATTTAGTAATTTGCCCATTTAACAGATTTAGTGGGCTTTGGCCGCTTTTTCGAACTAAAGTATTTTGGCCCAATTTATCGAACTAGAGTATTTTGGCCCAATTTATCGAACTAGAGTATTTTGGCCCAATTTATCGAACTAGAGTATTTTGGCCCAATTTATCGAACTAGAGTATTTTGGCCCAATTTATCGAACTAGAGTATTATCGGCCCATTTATCGATTTAATGAGCTTTTTCGCATATTTCGATTTTAACCGTTTGCATGCATTTTCACAAAAGTATCAATTACTATAAAATTTACGGATTTACCATTTTCACGATTTTATCGCAATACTTATGATTAGAAAATCTAACGAAAATGAGTGTGAATTTACACACTGGTTATGGAGAGAACTAAACTTTCCCGATCTTCAACACCTATACGTATTGCGTTAATTAAACACTATAATCTATAATGAAACCGATCTAAATATAGCGATCTAGAAATTTACCCTCGGATTTCGTAAAACTTCTACTTGCGATTTCCCTCCGATTGATGGTTCGCTAACCGAATCGAATCCACGAACAAATAATGGTTCGAGTATGCGAACGACTTGAACAATTGATTTTCCTCGGTTGAACGTCCGCAACCGGTGGAAAATCCCGGATTCCCGAAATAGTCCTTTGCTTGTACTTAGGGGAATAATAGAACCTCCTTCTTAGAAGGCTAAACACCGCCCTTTTCTTCCCTATTTTGAATGTCTTTAAAGGCAAAGAACATTAATCTAATGATATCGAAATAATTCTAAAGTTTAAAAGATGTGATTTCCTTACCACGAGAATCGATTCCTATGCTTTGTCACCCACAACTTCTTGATTCCAACTTTCCGTTATCGCACTAAAGTTTAACAAAATAAACGTTAATAAAATGAACGTTTATTTTGATCTAATAAAGCCTACAAACCAACATCAATATTCGGCCATAACCACTATTAGCTAATCGAAACGAAAGAATCTCTTACCTAATCTCCACGTCGAAAAGAAAGGATTTGAGAATGGTATTGATGGATGAAAGATTCGGCTATGTGAGATTAAGGAGAGAAGAAAATAGTTTGGCTTGTAGTCACCTTAATATTCGGCCATGAGAGTGTAGGTAGAGAGAATTTCAATTGAAAAGAATAAAATAAGAGAAAGATGGTGATGATGTTGCTTTGATTTCAAAGTGAATAGAAGAAAAAGAAAAGAAAAAGATGAGCTTGAGAGAGAGAGATGGATATTCGGCAATGGTGAGAGAAAAGAGAAAGAGAAAAGCTTTTGGTGTAGGTGATTTTCGGCACTAATGAAAATAAGGCACAAAGAATACCAATTGATGTGCAAAAATGACCAAATGGTCAAAAATTAACAAGGCTTACCAATACTCAAATTCGGCCAAAGGGAGAAAAGGTTGAGAGAATAGCAAAACTATGCACAAAACTAAAAATGACCAAAACAAAAACTAAAATTCCTAGCCAAAACTATCACCAAAATTCGGCTCCCCCCCTAGCCATAATGCCGTCCATATGCTTGGTCATTAAGCCAAGATATTGTTTCCAAAATACTTCCTTGATTCTTGCCTCATATCCTCACATTTTCCTTATTTTCTTGATACCCTTCCTTAAGTTCAAATTTTCCTTATTCCTTTGATATACTAACCAAAAATAACAAGTCAACACCTTCCATATATGCTCTTGGCCGACACTTGCTATACATGGGCAGAAAAATTCAAAATAAAATTCACCTAGATGCTAAACATGGGATTCGAACCTTCAACCTCATGCACAAGCTCATGCGCCATCACCACTTGTCCAATAACTCATCTTATGCTTCACTTTGACACTTAAATTAATTTATGTGTCATAGCCACTTAATCCACTTCCATAAATAATTTCTCAAAATTTAATACTATACCATCCCAATAAATTTAATTCTCCTTCAGGACTATACTAAGCACGAAAATAAATCAGAAAATTTTACTTTCTAGAATAATTACTCAAAGCACACAAAGAAAATAAATTACTCGAATTTTCAGGGTGTGACAACTCTACCCCCCTAAAAGAAAATTTCGTCCTCGAAATTTACTGGCTGCAAAAGGTGAGGGTATTGTTGTCGAATTGCATCCTCGTGCTCCCACGTAGCTTCCTCCACTCCGTGGTTACGCCATAACACTTTGACCAACGGCACCGTCTTCTTTCTTAGTACCTTAACGTCTCGGGCCTAAGATTTCCTTTGGTTCTTCCTCAAAAGACAAATCCGAATTCAACTCCACTTCTTCTACCCAGGTATGTAATGCTAAGGATCCGATCTATAGCGCCTCAACATGGACACATGAAAAACATTATGAATTTGGCTCAATTGCGGAGGTAATTTGATTTGATAGGCCATGGACCAACTCGTTTCACCACACGATACGGTCCAATGTATCTAGGACTCAACTTGCCCTTCTTTCCGAATCGAAAATCTTCTTCCAAGGTGAGACCTTCAGAAAACTTGATCTCCTCGGCATACTCAATATCCTTACGCTTGAGATCCGCATACGACTTACGTCTCATCCAAGCTTCCTTTAACCGTGCTCGAATAGCTTTCACTTTTTCTTCCGTTTCAGAAATCATCTCAGGTCCTAACAACTGCCGATCGCCCAACTCAGTCCAACAAATAGGAGAACGACACCTACGACCATACAATGCCTCGTAGGGTGCCATCTGAATGCTAGACTGGTAGCTGTTGTTGCACGCAAAATTCGCGCTAATGTAGAAAATCCTCCCAACTACCTTTGAAGTCGATTACACATCCCCTTAACATGTCTTCCGAATCGAATCACTCTCTCCGACTGACCATCTGACTGAGGATGAAAAGCCGTACTGAAGTTAAGCTTTGTACCCAAAGCTTCATGCAAAAGCTTTCCAAAATCGAGATGTAAACCTAGGATCCCGATCCGATATAATCGATCAGGTACCCCATGCAACCTCACGATTTCAGATACATACGGCCGCCAACACGTCAGAACGAGTAGTCCATACGAATTGGTAGAAAATGAGCGATCTTCGTTAAACGATCAACAATTACCAAACAGAGTTTTTCTTAGTAGGCGTTAAAGGTAATCCACTAACAAAATCCATTGTTATCCGCTCCCATTTCCAAAGAGGAATCTTAATCGGTTGTAAAGACACGACGGCAATTGATGCTCCGCCTTCACTTGGCGACAAGTTAAGCATTTTCCCACAAATTCGAAAATCTCCCGCTTCAATCCAAAGCCACCAAAACCGCTCACGAAGGTCCCGATACATCTTATTTCCTCCGGGATGCATAGCATAAGGACTACTATGCGCCCCGCAAAATCATTTGCCTCAGATCTCGAATCCTTAGGCATACTGGACCTTCCACGAAAAACACAATACACTTCTTCGAATTTATTCCAAAATCCTCAATTTCACCATTTTCCACTTCTTCGAATTAAAAGTCTCAACTTCTCATCTAACATCTGCTTTTTCCTTAATTTGTTCCAACCACAAAGGCTTCACTTGAAGTTCCGCTATCAAACTACCATCCTCATACAGACTCAAATGGGCAAACATAGCTCTCAAATCAGATACCACCTTACGACTTAATGCGTCCGCCACCACATTAGCCTTTCCAGGATGATACTCAATAGAGAAATCATAGTCCTTTAACAGCTCCACCCATCTCCGTTGTCTCAAGTTTAACTCCTTTTGAGTAAGAAGATACTTAAGACTCTTGTGATCCGTAAAGATGATAGACTTTTCACCATAAAGGTAATGCCTCCAAATCTTTAAGGCAAACACCACTGCTGCTAACTCCAAATCATGAGTAGGGTAGTTCACTTCGTGCGGTCTCAATTGACGAGAAGCATAAGCTACAACTTTTCCACTTTGCATCAATACGCAGCCTAAACCCGTATGTGACGCATCACAATAAACTGTAAACTCCTTCCCAGCCTCAGGTTGAATCAATACCGGCGCTTCCGTTAAAACCTTCTTCAGTCGCTCGAAACTTTCTTGCGCTTGTCGGGCCCATACAAACGGCACTCCCTTCCGCAAAAGCTTAGTTAGAGGTGCAAAGCAATCAACGAGAACCCCTCAACAAAGCGTCTATAATATCACCAAACCCAAGAAACTCCGAATCTCGCCACCGACTTGGTGGTTTCCAATCCAATACTGACTTCAATCTTCCGAGGATCCACCCTTATTCCTTGGTGATACAACATGACCCAAGAAAGTCACTTCTCTTAACCAAAATTCACATTTATCGAATTTGGCATACAACCGATTATTCAAACACTTGCAATACAATCCGCAAATGCGAGTCATGCTCTTCTTCGCTCCTCGAATAAAACCGAATGTCATCTATGAATACCACTACAAACCGATCTAAGAATGGTTGAAAAGACCGGTTCATCATATCCATAAATGCAAATTTGGTGCATTGGTCAACCCAAACGGCATCACCAAAACTCATAGTGTCCGTAATCGGTTCGAACGCATTTGTCTTGTGAATATCCGCTTCTTTCACCTTAAAGTGGTGGTAACCCGACCTTAAATCAATCTTGGAGAAAGCGAAGCTCCTTCAATCGATCAAACAGGTCGTCAATCCTCGGCAGAGGGTACCGATTCTTGATCGTCAGCTTATTCAATTGCCTATAGTCAATACACATACGCATTGACCCATCCTTCTTCTTAACAAACAAAACCGGTGCTCCCCACGGAGACACACTCGGTCGAATAAAACCCCGATCTAGCAGTTCTTGAATTTGGGCTTTAAGCTCCGACAACTCCTTCGGTGCCATTCTATAAGGAGCAATGGACACTGGAGCAGTTCTGGGCAAAAGCTCAATACCAAATTCCACTTCCCGATCTGGAGGTACACCAGGAAGTTCTTCAGGAAAAACATCCGAAAATTCCTTCACCATTCTCACATCCTCCACTGATAGCTCTTTGGCATCTAAAGCACTAATAAATGCTAAAAATGCTCCATAACCTTTTCGTACCAACTTCTCCGCCTTTAACGCAGAAATCACGTTTGCCAAGAAATTTCTCCGCTCGCCTATCATAACTACCTCCTTATCCTCCGCATTCTTATCAACATCCGCTTTTCAAAGACAAAAGTCAATTGCGCCCGGTGCTTAACCAACCAATCCATGCCCAGAATGATATCGAATTCGCCAAAAGGCAATTCCATCAAATTTGCCAAGAATGTTTCTCCTTGAATAACTAAGGGCACGTCTCTAAACAGTTTATTAACCACCACCGACTGACCTAAGGGACTAATCACCTCATCTCATTATCGGAAATTTGAGTCTAATTTCAAGTTTCCAGTTATGGTGCTAGCAACGTACGAATGAGTAGAACCAATATCTATCAATGCAATAACAGGTACATCAGAAATAAAGAACGTACCGGTTATCACATCAGGTGCATTGCCATCCTCCCGGCGTCTGACCGCATATACCAAACACGGTGTCTCTTGCGTCCGCGTTGCCTCTAGGACCATTGCCTCGACCCGCCGCACCTTAACCACGCCCGGCTCCATTACCACCACGACCCGGTCCACGACCTCTCGGTGGTTCTTTGAGCTCTCCTCTTGCGGTGGTGCATCAAGAGTACGAACTTCTTGAGTTGTATCCATACGTCGAGGCAACTCCTATATTGATGCTCCGTCGATCCACATTTATAGCAAGCACCCGTCTTCCTCCAACATTCTCCGGGATGTCTTTTCCACATTCAGCACACGATCTCGACTCGATTAACGACTCACGGTATCCTACCTTGGTGATTCATCATTCCGAGACCTCTTGGAAACCTTCTCAAGAGCCCGAATTCTTCAAATCTCTCTTGCCTCGAACTTGCTCCGGTTTTGACGTTACGAGTTCTTAGCCTCTTGGCTATCTTAGCCTTCTCCACAAGAGCGGCAAAAGTTCTAACTTGTTGTGGGGCTATCCGGAACCCGCAACTCGTCTTTCAATCCGTCCTCGGCGCGCACAACGCTCATGGTCCGTTGCTACTATCGTTCGAGCATAGCGACTCAAACGTAAGAACTCGAGCTTCATATGTCGCCACCGTCTTATTTCCTTGCACCGAGTTCAAGAATTCCTTCCTTCGGGCATCCACATAGCTTGTTCCCACATATTTTCCTTGAAAGGAAGCCTTAAAGAACTCCCATTAACCAAAGCAAGATCGGTGCCTTCTCGGATAGTAAGCCACCATTGGTAACCGTCTCTCAACAAAGATACCGCTCCTCTTAGCTTTTGTTCCACGGTGCACTCAAGATCGCCCATAATTCGCTCTCGCCTCAAGCCAATATTCAGCGACATTGGGAGCTACTCAGAGACACCTCACGAAAACCTCGGCTCCACTGGATTTTGATCGCTCCGATATCGACCCACGAGTGTTGATCCGATTCGGATCCAATGACCTTTCAAGTACTCGCAGCATTGCTCGTGTAACGAAGATTATCCTCTTCCATATGGTCGCGTGCGATCCGTCTCACTCTCGAGTGACGCAGTGCATCCATTTCCGAAGCATATGACCCAAGACATCGATTACGCCCCTAACACCTCGTCCTCTACCACGCCACGTCTACGCTGCGCCCACGACCACGCCCTCTAGTGCTCATAGCGACTAATTCGATTTAATCGATTAAGAGTTTTATGAATCGAATAATATTTCGATTGTTTATTAACGATGTCTTATGATATGAAAGAGATAGAATGTTTTCGCAACAATATCCTATTGTCTCAATCTCTACGGTTTTAACACCTAAAACTAGAAGTTCTAGAGTGTTTCTTATAATCATATCATAATCGAATGCAGACAATCGGTATCTGAGATACTTACTTGACTTGGCGCGGGATGCTCATGGTGCCATACTACATTTAAATCAAAAGTCTAGATATTTAAATTATTTTTCAAACAGATTTCATTATCGAACCCAAACCACAGCCGAGTTTTGAAACTGGGCTCTGATACCACTAAATGTAACACCCCAAACCCGGTCTATGCGTTTAGACGAGATTTGGTTTGTCACATCAAACATATTTTCGTTTCTTTTCAAGATTTATGATAAATTAATGCTACAAAAACTTTTGAAAATCGAGTTTAATAAAAATTTAGTACGAGGATTTGAAATTTTGGTGTTTCAAGAAAAATAATTGTTTGAAAACTTAACGTCAAAATATAATTGTCAAAATCTTAAGATAATAAACTTTGAAGAAATTTAAAATAATTTATAGTGTCCAAAAATTTTGTTATAAAACCAATGTTCTTAAGAAAACTTAGTATATATAAGATAAAACCATATTAAGAGTTTAGAAATAAAATTTAAACCATCCACACAATAAAATCCATAAAACATACTTAGAGGCCTTATTACATCAAACCAATAATAGTAATTAAAATAAAAACTTAAATAAAGTCATAGTTCATAAAACCCAAGTTAGTAGTATGGCCTCCACCAAGTCATCTCAGCCCAAGTCCACGTCAATTTCCATTACAGAAATGGTTAATAAAAATTTGGGTGAGTTACAAAGAACTCAATGTGCAACTCACTTACCACCATTTTTGGGCGGATCGTCAAGATATCATGTTGGGCTTGAGCCCATTTTGCAGATTCAACCATACATCATAAAATAACATAAATAAAAAAAAAATGCATGTAAAATGAATTTCCCAAACCAACCTAATATCCATCCGCTATCACCCCCGTACCAACCAACACACCTGTGGGGATCAAGTCAACCCACCCCGCCAAACACACCAAACATGGGCTTAAAGCCCTTAAATAATTTTGTAGTGCACTCATCGAACTAGATTGTGACATTGTCACCGAACTAGAGGCATTAAGCCAAATTTGTGAGAGCCACCGAACTAGAGGCATTGAGCCGAATTTGTGGCAGAGCCACCGAACTAGATATTTGGCAACTGGCCATTCTTCTCTTCATATATCCCACCCATGCAATTATGCGTATATAACAAAATATAATCATATAATGTGATTTTCAATTAATCCATAACATCGGTGGGTTTATCATTAATCATTTCATTAGGCCCATATAAATAAATAATTTAGTAATTTGCCCATTTAATGATTAAGTGGGCTTTGGCCCGTTTTTCGAACTAAAGTATTTTGGCCCAATTTATCGAACTAGAGTATTTTGGCCCAATTTATCGAACTAGAGTATTTTGGCCCAATTTATCGAACTAGAGTATTTTGGCCCAATTTATCGAACTAGAGTATTATCGCCCATTTATCGATTTAATGCTTTTTCGCATATTTCTCGATTTTAACGTTTGCATGCATTTTCACAAAAGTATCAATTACTATAAAATTTCCGAATTTACCATTTTCACGATTTTATCGCAATACTTATGATTAGAAAATCTAACTCGAAAATGAGTGTGAATTTACACACCTGGTTATGGAGAGAACTAAACTTTCCCGATCTTCAACACCTATACGTATTGCGTTAATTAAACACTATAATCTATAATGAAACCGATCTAGATATAGCGATCTAGAAATTTACCCTCGGATTTCCGTAAAACTTCTACTTGCGATTTCCCTCCGATTGATGGTTCGCTAACCGAATCGAATCCACGAACAAATAATGGTTCGGGAGTACGAACGACTTCGAACAATTGATTTTCCTCGGTTGAACGTCCGCAACTCGGTGGAAAATCCCGGATTCCCGAAATAGTCCTTTGCTTGTACTTAGGGGGAATGATAGAACCTCCCTTCTTCCGAAGGCTAAACACCGCCCTTTTCTTCCCTATTTTGAATGTCTTTAAAGGCAAAGAACATTAATCTAATGATATCGAAATAATTCTAAAGTTTAAAAGATGTGATTTCCTTACCACGAGAATCGATTCCTATGCTTTGTCACCCACAACTTCTTGATTCCAACTTTCCGTTATCGCACTAAAGTTTAACAAAATAAACGTTAATAAAATGAACGTTTATTTTGATCTAATAAAGCCTACAAACCAACATCAATATTCGGCCATAACCACTATTAGCTAATCGAAACGAAAGAATCTCTTACCTAATCTCCACGTCGAAAAGAAAGGATTTGAGAATGGTATTGATGGATGAAAGATTCGGCTATGTGAGATTAAGGAGAGAAGAAAATAGTTTGGCTTGTAGTCACCTTAATATTCGCCATGAGAGTGTAGGTAGAGAGAATTTCAATTGAAAAGAATAAAATAAGAGAAAGATGGTGATGATGTTGCTTTGATTTCAAAGTGAATAGAAGAAAAAGAAAAGAAAAAGATGAGCTTGAGAGAGAGAGATGGATATTCGGCAATGGTGAGAAAAAGAGAAAGAGAAAAGCTTTTGGTGTAGGTGATTTTTGGCACTAATGAAAATAAGGCACAAAGAATACCAATTGATGTGCAAAAATGACCAAATGGTCAAAAATTAACAAGGCTTACCAATACTCAAATTCGGCCAAAGGGAGAAAAGGTTGAGAGAATAGCAAAACTATGCACAAAACTAAAAATGACCAAAACAAAAACTAAAATTCCTAGCCAAAACTATCACCAAAATTGGGCTCCCCTAGCCATAATGCCGTCCATATGCTTGGTCATTAAGCCAAGATATTGTTTCCAAAATACTTCCTTGATTCTTGCCTCATATCCTCACATTTTCCTTATTTTCTTGATACCCTTCCTTAAGTTCAAATTTTCCTTATTCCTTTGATATACTAACCAAAAATAACAAGTCAACACCTTCCATATATGCTCTTGGCCGACACTTGCTATACATGGGCAGAAAAATTCAAAATAAAATTCACCTAGATGCTAAACATGGGATTCGAACCTTCAACCTCATGCACAAGCTCATGCGCCATCACCACTTGTCCAATAACTCATCTTATGCTTCACTTTGACACTTAAATTAATTTATGTGTCATAGCCACTTAATCCACTTCCATAAATAATTTCTCAAAATTTAATACTATACCATCCCAATAAATTTAATTCTCCTTCAGGACTATACTAAGCACGAAAATAAATCAGAAAATTTTACTTTCTAGAATAATTACTCAAAGCACACAAAGAAAATAAATTACTCGAATTTTCAGGGTGTGACAATTAGACTGAAATCGTACATCTGTTTTTGGATAAGCAGATCATTGATGTTTTCTAGCTTTCAACCAAACGATCTTCTCTGCCATTCTCGTAGCACGAACTGTTTCGACTGTGGGCTTAAACCAATTGAATCAAAACACAAAACTAAAAAAAGTTTTCCTTTTGAAGTGAAAACAAAAATTCTCTCTTCCATAATAGAAACCGGTAAAATTGTTATTATGAAATATATATATTTTTTAAGTTAAAAATAAATGCTCTTTATTTTTCAGTAAAATAACAATCTCTCAAAATTTATGTTAATAGCTCTACCGGTGTCATCTATTTATAAGAAGAGAATGTAGAATCATTGTAGAGTTGTAGAGGTTTATTTTGAACAAAAAAAACAACATCCTACTTAGAGTAGGAGAGGTGAATGACTCACCCCTGTGTTTCTACTAGTGTTGTCGTCCCTATTATATTATATAAGGGGTTTTGGGTCTTTCTCACATCGGGTCCAATTACAAGTACTTCATGGGCCTTTTTGACCAAGTACTCTGTAATGTGATCCAAACCAATTTAGTTTTTCTTTTTCTTAAAATAAAATTTAATAATTACATATTAGATAATTTTCTCATCAAAATTTTACTCCAATAAAATTTTGACAATTTTACCCCTGGTAAAATTTCAAGAAGATTCGTTCAATATGTCATAACTCAACATGTTCAGTATGACCGAATGATTTATTTTCATTTTCGAGCTTCAAGACAGTCCAAAAATATAAACTCATTCTTCCATCATTTTTTAAGTAATCCTATATAGGATTAAAATTTTTCATTTCCATTTTTGGAAACCTATATTCATTTCCAAATGATTCCATTTCTCCATTTTAGAGAAATCCATAATCATTCCTGAATGTTTCCCATTTCTTGTTTTCTATCTATTTTGTTTATTTCTATTCAAACACGTAATTCATATCTAGTTTCAACGAGCTAGCGGATGGACCAATTGGACATATGTGGTTGAGGCTTAAATGATTTATAATTAAGTTTCAACTTTTCACTTGTTAATTATAAACTCATTTAGTCACGAAGTCATTCCACTATAGTATCATGATTGAGCTCTCGTCAATGGCATGCCATTATGAAAATAACTACTCAGTGCTCATCCAATTACTTTGTCATAAGTATCTTACCCTTATAGGATATCATTGATCTCTTTGGGATAATATTCGTTCTCCCAATATGATCCTATTTTATCTCATGGTAACCGTTACATCTTCCTTCATAAAAAGTTAATCAGTATCAAATAGTGATCAAGTCATCCATCACAAAGACGAACGACTAGTAGCCAACATTTACTTTTCATCAACCATGTAATGCCAATGAGAGGATATCATTTACCCATGTTTTGGGCTATGAATTCCACTATTGTGAACGACACTACATACTACAAAAGTCGTACACCCAATACACCAACTTTCTGTTCCTTATCTGTTTGAACTCAGGCTTTTACTTACATAAAAGTGTACGAGTGACGTATACATAGTTAACCATCCACTCAAGATTTAGGTATACTATACTATAAATGTCACAAGTGAATAAATCTACAAATGAATGATCTATTTTGCTTGGGCTCTATCCCATGTACTGTCAGTCTAGTCAATTACATCTATCTCTCTACTTCTGGGAGTCATTCTCTCTGATGCCTAAAACAAGGCATCTCCCCAATTGGACTTGATAAATGGCATATTAGTCTTTCAATCAGTTTGCTCATTTTTTATTAGACTAAGGACATGTTTAGGTTCATCTATTAATACAAGTTATCTTTTCCTATTATGATCCGACCACGTAATACCGTTTAGTATTTGTTAAACATTAGACAACCAATGAGCAACATTTTCTTCTATTTTTCTTTGCATGTAAAAACCATGTGAGGACAATATACAAAGTATTAATGTAATTCACGAATAATTTTATTAACAATCTATTCAAAAAATTACAAGTTTACTTAGATGAAAATCACACTTAGGGCACCAGATCCAACATACGTATGGCTATTATATCTGTATTTTGATTGTACATATAGCATGCCCTATGATTACCATTAAATTGAACACATAAAAAACATGACTTTTGCTACTGAGGTGATCTGTTATAAGCATATTATTTGCTACTGAATCAAACTGTTATAAACTTATTGGTTGCTATCGTATTGTTCTACTAAATACATATTAAATGTTATTGTATTGATCTATTTTAAACATGTCATATTGCACTACATGGGGTGGGATGATGTGAACGGAGAAAGAATTGGCAGTTTATCTGCAACATTTGTTGTGTACCACAGACAGATACAGATTCCATCTGCAGGTACTTCTTGTGTATCCACAGCCAGAGACAGATTCCATCTACGGGTTGTATGTTGTGTAATACATAGCTAGAATGCAAATTTCATCCGCGAGACTTTTTTTGTATATCCACAACCAGAGGCAAATTCCATCTACAAGATTTTGCTGTGTGTCCACAACCAATGGCAATTTTATTTGTAAACTAGTAGTGGTTTAACCACAACCCGGTGTGTTGGTGGATGGAGTTCAGGAAACTTCCAATGTGGCGTGTAGCGATGGGGTAGGATATGTTCTGTTAAAAATTGAGACTGTATGGCATCCATAAAAACATGTGCACACAAAATGGAATTTCTGATATGGCACACATATATGTATATTGTGAGTAATCTAAAAATCGATACTCTGAATTGCTACTTGATTGTGATTATACTATGTGTTATTATTTATTATGACTTATCGACTATCTGCACTAATTTTCTTGTGATTGAACTCACACTGGGCGTCATAGCTTACTCTCCCTGAAATTTTCATCCTTATAGACAACCCACTAGGCTAGGACGTGACGCGGCATCCGGAGGGTCTCGGCTAAGCTTATTTATTAAAATATTTATATCTATTATTTGGTACTTTTGTTATTCAAATACTACAATATTTAATTTTATACTGTGGCATGAGACATAATTTTGGGTTTTTTTATATAGCTTGCATGACATTTAAGTTGATTTTAGGATACCAAAATATGAATATTAATATATGAACCCCAGTTTTTATTTAAAACATATGTAAATATCACTTTTCCGCTGCTAAAGTATAATTGTAAATTTGAGTAATAAATAAATCAGTAATTAACTAAATTTTCTTTTAAAATAAATCAAATGTCTTAAAAATAACTGTTTTCAAAACTCCAATAACTTACTGGACCATTTTAGTGGCTAATGTAATTTCCCGAATTCAGGTCAACATCTAGGCCGAGTTGTTATTGACACGTGGCATATTTATTGTGAAGACTACACGTGGCAATTGTGTTATTTATCTCCATTTTTTTATTTTAAAATTAAAATATATTTTTAAAATTATAATAAATTATTTGAATAATATCCAAATTTATAAATTTAAATATTTAAAATATTAAATTACACACTCTGCGATGCACGGGTTTTATAAAATTGATAAAATTTTAACAATTAAAAACATCATATTAATGGGTCAAATTTTAATTTTATAAAACTATTAAATATTTGAATTTTTTTAGATAATATTATTTCAAATATATATTATTTATAAATTTAATTTATTAATTGAAATTATGCATGTGAAGATACTAATAACAAAAGTATACAATTAAATCAAATTTTAAATAACAATTAAAATGAAATTTTAAATAATAATTGAAATTATTTATTTTAATCACAAGTATTGTATTAACTTATTTAAATGAAAAAACTTGCTTCTAACTTTTTTATCAAATCAAAATAATAATTTTAAAAATAAATAAACAAGAAAAAAATATTCTTTCATTCAATTAGAATAATCAATTGTATGGAAAAATGAACTTAAGAAAATAAAATAAAGATTTATAGTTTTCGCTTTTTAAACCCATCCATGTTTTGTTAAATTATTTAAAGGTGCTCAACATTCCTAAATCGTAATTTAAATCCTCATTGTTTCTAACCTTTTAAAATTTTAAGAAATTCCTTTTTTTTTTATTCTAAAAGATCACCTTTCATTCAAAAATCAAATAAATTATTCAAGTAATTATAAAATTTTATTTTGTTAAAAATGATTATCAAAAAAAATTTATTATTGTTATTTTTTGACGTCTGATTTTATAAATAAATATGTTTATATTTTTTTATTATAATATTAACAAAAAATTTATATATATTATAATTTTTTAAAAAATAAATAAAACACATGAAAAATCTATGTATCCCGCGAAAAAGAAAACTAGTAATCTAATATATATATACACTATAGCAATGGATTAAAACATGGCAAATTCAGTTTGTTGGCTGAACAACGTTTGACAGCACAATTATTTGCCACGTGTGATCTAAAAATGTACCATAAAATTTTTTTTAAAAAATAATTTCAATTATAAGTTCTATTTTTTTTACACAATGTCTAAAATTATTCGTGAGTCCTCTCCAATTCATAAATAAAAGGATAATGCGCTTTAGAACACTGAAACTCACGTCCTTCTGTATTAACAATAATACTCATACTAATTGAGTTATGACTCAATCAGCGTCTTATGTCAAAATTCATACAGAAATAAATGTATTATACTATAATTATTATAAATTACCATTGAATCCATAATTAAATTTAAATTTCGTTAATTCAACTACCATAATAAGAATTATTTTCATAAAAAAAATTGCTAGCATTTAATTAAAATATAATTTCAATCAAAGCCTTAAATTCAATTTTGTAAACTTTTTCCTTGTTGAGAATTTCTTTCACCAAATTAAAACCCATTCATTTCAACTTTAAACTTCATTATAGGTCGGGTCATCTGTCCAAGTCCGCCTAAAAAATAAGAGGGTTTAGAAAAAAATATGATACTTAAAAATTGGGCTTAGGTAAAATTTAATATCCATTTTCTATATGGCGTGGGCTTTGGCAATATTTTTTGTCCCGAACCTGACCCAAATATTATGTTATAAAATAATATTATATTAATTATATATGTTAAATAACAATTATTTATATTAAATTGTCAATCCAATAACAATTAAACTCATTACTCAATACCTAAAAGAAACTTACCCAACTAAATAACCCAACCCAAAATATAAAATTTTAAAATTTATATTTAATAAAATAAAATATTTATGTGTTTTTTAATATAATAAAACATTTATTATATTTATGGTAGTATTTTTTAATATAAATACTTTTTAATGTGTTAGAAAACTTTTATTTTAACCTTTTTTTTATATTTTTTTAAAAACTTTTAAATAAAAATTAATCTAAAAAAATCAAATATGGGCGGACTGGGTCGGGCGCGAGTTTACTTTTCTTAAATCGGACCGAAGTTAAACAAAAAACTAAACACATTTTTCAAGCTGAGGTCGAGCCTAAAAAAGTGGTCTAAATACTAAATACCTTGTATAGGCGCGACCATGAACACCTCTAATTTAAACTGTGCAATTGAATCACTAAAAATTTTAATATAAAAATTATAAATAAATCATCTATTTATGGAAAAATATTATAATATCTTTATACTATAAATCCCTTGACTTATTTTAAAACAAATTTGTTTAAGGAAAGAAATGAACTTAAGAAATAAACTACAATTGAATTTCGTTTTCAGAATTAAATCATATATTATAATTTATAATTTAATAAATATATGGGATATGACTAGGAAATATCTCATATGTATATATAATATAACAAGGTACTTGCATTACATTTTCTCAAGTGATATTCTCTCATTTTCTATTTAATTTCCATTTTTATTAATTTTTATTATCCATTTAATTTCTATAACTTTAAAAAAAATCATTTTATATTTTTCTAACCAAATTATACTTTCAAAATATTTAAATTGGAAAATCTTTATCTTTATATTTTGATATATATACATATATATAAATTTTCTATTAAAATTTTAATTTTTAAATTACTCCTCAAATGCTTTTTTTTTTCGATAAACATATATTTTAAATGTAATATATATAAAACATTATAACTAATATTTTAAAAGACTATTCACGTTTGGATTTTTATTTTTAAAACATATATAAATCATATAAAACTCAAATTATTTTTAAATTTCGAATAATCTTCATATTATATATATATATATATATATACACACATTCCTATTAAAATTTTAAAATTATAAATTACTCCTTCAATGTTTCTTTTAGATAAATATATATATATATATTTGATTATATCTTCTTCTTTTTTACACAATACTTAGAACAACTCATAGTCTCTCCTTAACCCATAAATAAGAGGATAATGTATTTCAACGTACTCGAATTCACGTCCTCCTGCATTAGCAGAAAATATTCGTGTCAATCAAGTTAAAACTCTATCTACAAATAAATACTTTAATTATGGAGTATTTTAATTTTTAAATTATTATCTTTTATTAATTTAATTTTTAAATTTCAAATAAAGCACAAACCTAGAAGATAGAATTTGATATGAACCAAAACTTGAAGCCTAAATTTATAAATTTATAAAAGGAGATTAAAAATTTTTTTGAGACGTATTCTTTTTTACCGGAATCTCGAAAAGATTTCAAGTAAAACACTACTACTCTGATTTTGCACACTCAAGCCAACCAAAAAAAGTTAAGGTAGTTTTTTTTTTCTTTATATATGCCTCAAATTTTATTTATGCATAGCATTTGCTTTATTTTGCTAAAAAAAAGTATCATTTTAATGTTTCATTCTCTTACTACTTTGGTTTCTTCATTCTTATAATTTTATAGAAGAACGTAGTAAGCCACCATATTGAAACGCTTAAGAACAGTACCGTATTGAAGAGCTCTCACCCAAGTCTTTTTACTATACAGTGCATCTCAACAAAACAATACAGGGAGGAAATGAAAATTTGTAGCGGTGAGGTCAAAAAAAAATTTGCTATAAAAAATTTATATGATCCATTTTCTAAAAAATATTTGTTTATTAGATTTAACAGTTAGTATATTTTTTAAATAATTGATTGATGATATATATATGGAGTTTACCTTGCATTTTCGGATCCTTTTAGGCAGTTACCATTACGCGTATCACGACACGAGGACGTCAGAATCTCAACACCTCGAATAGGCGATGATGTTGTGACGAGGAGGTTTTCAACATCACGATGAGGAGTTTTCTGACGTCACAACAATGGACAACATCGTGACGAGGCGATTCGAGACGTTGCGACGTGTTCCCACATAAATCAGATTTCTTTTCCTAGTTAAACTTTAATTACTCCAAGAATATTTTAGTATGATTAGACCTCTAATCTTAGCCTATTTAAAGGAGTCTTGTATCCTTGTTTTGAGAAGCTAATTAAAAGGCAATTAAAGATGTAGTACTATAGGGCTTTTCTTGAGGGCAACAAGATGTAGTTGCATATGAGTTTTGGTGAGAGTTTTGTGGTAACTATGGAGAAATGTCTGTTCCCAAGTTAGGTTTTTGTTTTAGGGGTTTAGATTTGTACGTTTAGTACATTTAGGTTTATTTTCTCCCTATTGTACTCTCGTTTGTTTACTCATTTAGTGAAAAACTGAAGCCTCATTTGCTCTGTAACATCCTAGATTAGGGGTTATGCGTTTGTGCATAATTCATGAGTTAGTAGGTTTTGGCAGTGTTTGGAAGTGTATTAAGAGTTTTTAGACTTCTAGGATGGAAGAAGAAAGCTTTGGAAAATTATTGGTTTTTAAGTAAAAAGGGGAGCTAGGTAAATGAGGCTTTAAAAGAAACTCCGTGTGAAGCATGACACAAGGAACCATGTGGTAAAATGGCATGTTGAATTATGAATGTGTTATGTGAATTCTAGAAATAATGAAATGTATGGAAATGTAAGGAAATATGGAAATGTAAGGAAATGTCAGGAAACGTATGGAAATGTGAGGAAATGTAAGGAAATGTATGGAAATGTAAGGAAATGTAAGGAAATGTATGGAAATGTAAGGAAATATATGGAAATGTATGGAAGTGTATGGAAATGTGTGGAAATGTGTGGAAATGTATGGAAATGTAAGGCAATGTAGGGAAATGTAAGAAAATGTAAGGAAATGTAAGGAAATGTATGGAAATGTAAGGAAATGTATGGAAATGTAAGGAAATGTAAGGAAATGTGAGGAAATGTATGGAAATGTAAGGAAATGCAAGGAAATGTAAGGAAATGTCTTGTCTTGGAAATGTAGGGAAATGTCCTGAAAATGTAAAGGAATAAAGAGGAAAGTGAACATTTATGGAAACTAGAAATGTAAGGAAATGGTTCAAAAATGGAAAGTACACATTTTTGGAAACCTGAACATTTTTGGAAACTTGGAATGTAAGAAAAATGGCAAGTTACAGAGCCGATCGAAAATTTTAGGAAACTTAGAAATGACCCCGAAATGATGAGTTTTAAAGTTCAAAATAGGAAATAAGGGCTAGAGGGCCTTAAAAGAAAAAGTTGGAGAAGTTTGACACACAATTAGGCTTGGAAAAATGGCCTGAAGGTGTCACTTAGGGCCTATGGAAATGGCGCCATGTGCAAGAGCTGTTGGGCTTGGGTTCGAGTCACTTGGGAAGCAAATAAATAAGTTTAATTTTTTGCCAGGAAGGTTGAGGTGGACGGCATGGGTTTCTAGAAAAGGAAGAGTTTTATTTGCATAAATATGTGAATAATAAGAGATAAATAAAGGAGTTTTATTCACATAAATATGTGAATAATAAGAGATAAATAAAGGATTATTTTCTAAGGAGATAATTGATGGATTAAAGGCTTTTATCTTTTAAATAAAAGAGATAATATTATCAAAAAGAGGAGTGGTGGCCAAGTAAAGGACTCTAGCTAGTAATTTTGGCTATAAAAGGAAGAGTAAGGCTATTCTTCATTCATTCTTTTCTCTTCAAGAAAACCTCTGCCGAAATTCTCTAAAGTTTCTCCTATTCTCTCTGCCGAATTCTCTCTGCCAAAATTCTCCCAAAGCAAAACCCTCTCTGCCGAAATTTTCATTAAGCAAAAATCCTCTCTTTCTCTTCTATTTCTTCTCCGTTCTCTCTTGTCAAGCCCGAATCTTTGTGGATTCTAAGGAAGAGGGCAATCATCCACAACATAAAAGGGGATCTTTCGGGAAATCTAAGGATCTAAGGTAAGGATTATAATATAAATATTTGGTTAAAGATTATGATTCACGTTTTCAAAGTTAGATTTAATCTAACACGAAGTTATAGGATTTCGATGAGATTATAAAGGAATCCTCTTGATTTGGAATCCCATCATAAGGTAAGTGATATTCGGCCAAGGCTAACTTGTTAAATATTTGGGATTATTTTTCCATTATTTCAAAAGCGAAAACTAATCTATGGAGAAATATAGTGGTTAGCATGATTTCAAAGGAGGAACACAAACCTTCGGGATTTGATTAGCAATCAAATCAAGCAAAACAAGGTAAGTGGTAGTAAATTCTACTTCTAGTAGGATTTGGTTTTTTTTAGAATAAAAGGGGTCATTTATATGTTTTAATTAATGGCCGAATATAGGAGTGAAAGATTTAGACCGGTAGATCGCTCTTCGGGAATTCACGGAATCTATTAAAGCGAAAAAGGTGTGTACTCTTACTAACTTTCAATAAATTGCATGGCAATCATTAGATATGTAAATATGTAACAGTATGTGAATGTGGCTAAGCACCACAAATGTGGTAAGGAGTACCCAGGTACGTTTCCTACTTATGATAGGATTGTGAATGTGATATATTTTGAACATGTGATTAGTAACATGAATGAAAATTTAGTATGTGAAATATGTTATGAAATAATTGGGGCATTCGGGATATTTGTGGAGGAAGAAAGTGAAGGTGATGACTACGGTCTCACCAACGTAAAGTGGTGACTACGGTCACATAAAGTGAAAAGTGGTAACCGGTTACATCCGGTGAATACAAAGTGTCTAATGACACAACATAAGTGGCGATGAGCACGTCATTTGCATGACGCCGCAGCCGATGGTGTGCAGCGGATGGAGGGTCGACTTAGTAGTCCCCACGGTGTACTGAGGTTGAATACGGGTGGTGTGTAGCGGATGGACAAATAGGTTTGGGTTTGGGTTGCATCATTATTTGATTTGAATATCTTTGGATATGATTTGTATGCCGATTTGTTGAAAATTAGTATTGTGTACACATTGAGTCCGTGGACTCACCCGTTGGGAATTACTTTTAGGTGATGAGCGGTAATGGACCGGGTTACAGGAGCTAAAGGTGGCCATGCAACACTTGAAGGATTTATTAGAATTTAGACTCTATTTAAATTTAGTACTTTAAATTTTATTTTGGGTTTGAATGATGTAATAAGGCCATAAGGCCCAGATTGGATTTTCTTTATTTACATTTATTTTATTTGATTAAGATACAAATTATTTTTATAAAGTTAAGTAAATTTATTTCTTTTAAAATTATTTTGTCACCTTATTTAAGTTGGATTTTCAAAATTTATTAAATGGATTCCAATTTAAGCCCAACCCAAAAGCGAATTTTTCTTAATTACACAAATTTTCTCTAAGTTAATCGGGACATTGAAAATCGATTTTCTTAAGGAACATACTAGATCCGGTTTGAGGCTCGTGGTAGGGTGTGGGGTGTTTCAGTTGGTATCAGAGCCCAGTTTTAAACTCTCGGCCTGTGGGCTAAGGCCCAAAACGTTTTCAAAGCGAGCCAAAATAATTTTCTTGAAATTGAGTAGGTATTTAGCATGGCACCTAAGTCTCCGACCATGATCCACGAGTAAGTACCCCACAACTTTATGAGTGATTCGTGATTTATGAAGCGTATAAGGGTAGAAAAGGCATGGAACGTAGAATAGAATGATAGGAATTTGAACCCTAGGATTAGACTACTCAAACACTTGAAACTCATAAGACTTAATGAACTTAACAAACCTATGACTAAGTCATTGAGCTAGGGTGTGGCAACCCACATGCGCATGTCTAGGATTGGATCCAGGAAGAGCACGGTATTTAGCGAGCGGTCTAGTGACTCACCTCCTCTTCACGGGTATCCTGCAGTGCGTAGCCGGTTCGCCCTAACTCGGAAGGCTCGGTGGTGTGGCAACCTGCATGCGCATGTCTAGAAAGGTCGGTGAGAGCTTGGTATTTAAGCGATCCGCGTGACTCACCTCCTCTTCATTCGAATCCTGCACAGTGCGTAGCTTTGGTTCACACGACCAAGAGGGCTCGGTCATAGGCTAAACACAAAGAATAAAACCGAAAGGGACTTAGCCGTTTTTCTATTATAAAGAAAAAGTGTATAACCAAAATTTAGTTTTAAAACTCTTAGAAACTTATGAGAACTATTTTACAACATTTTCTTGAAAAAAATTTCGATTACAAAAAATACCTAGTGGTAAAAAAAAAAATACCCTTGGTTTATAAAATGACCAAACCACCCATAGTTTTAACAAAATTTCATTACTTTATCAAATGTTCAAAACCCTAATTTGTAAAATATCAAACTATCTTGATTTTGGAAAATTACAAAATTACCACAACTTACAAAATTACCAAAAGCGACCACGATTTCCAAAATTTTTGCAATATCATTGCTTTGAAAAGTGTAACTCTCAAAGGAACCCTCAATGTTTTACAATCTTGGAAAATATCCTAACTTAATAAATTTTACAAATTTACCCTCGATTTTTGGAAAAAATTATCAAAATACCACGAGATCAAAAATACCGAAATACTCCGAATTTTAAAAATTTTCCAAAATACCCGGAAATTTAAAATCACCAAAATACTTTCTGACAAAATCACCAAGGAACTTTTTCTTTTGAAAAATTACGAAAATGCCCTGTAGGAAAAATTACGAAAATACCCACAGGTAGTGGAAAAACAACAACAATTAAAACTACAACATTTCTCTGAATGAGCGAAAGTTCATAATTGATTGTTAGATGTATGAATGAATGAAAAGGCATGTGTGCATGTATGAATACGAAAGAACCACTCTTAAATACTTTTTCATAAAGCTGTTGTGCGGTTAATCGGTGAAACAAAAGTTTTGATGCATAAAACTCGTAAACTTGATTAAATCGTGACGTTAGAAATAAGTTCTAGGGGACGTGAACTTAGAGATTGTGCCTAGAAAGTATGATGGTTCTAATAAGATCAGTCTTGCGGCGTAAGCATAAGCGCGGTGAGAAGGATGAATACATTTGTTAGTAAGTAATTTCGAGGACGAAATTATTTTTAAGGAGGGTAGAAGCTGTAACATCCTAGATTAGGGGTTATGCGTTTGTGCATAATTCATGAGTTAGTAGGTTTTAGCGGTGTTTGGAAGTGTATTAAGAGTTTTTAGACTTCTAGGATGGAAGAAGAAAGCTTTGGAAAATTATTGGTTTTAAGTAAAAAGGGAGCTAGGTAAATGAGGCTTTAAAAGAAACTCAGTGTGAAGCATGACACAAGGAACCATGTGGTAAAATGGCATGTTGAATTATGAATGTGTTATGTGAATTCTAGAAATAATGAAATGTATGGAAATGTAAGGAAATATGGAAATGTAAAGAAATGTCGAAACGTATGGAAATGTGAGAAATGTAAGGAAATGTATGGAAATGTAAGGAAATGTAAGAAATGTATGGAAATGTAAGGAAATATATGGAAATGTATGGAAGTGTATGGAAATGTGTGGAAATGTGTGGAAATGTATGGAAATGTAAGGCAATGTAGGAAATGTAAGAAAATGTAAGGAAATGTAAGAAATGTATGGAAATGTATGGAAATGTAAGAAATGTATGGAAATGTAAGAAATGTAAGGAAATGTGAGGAAATGTATGGAAATGTAAGGAAATGCAAGAAATGTAAGGAAATGTCTTGTCTTGGAAATGTAGGGAAATGTCCTGAAAATGTAAAGGAATAAAGAGGAAAGTGAACATTTATGGAAACTAGAAATGTAAGGAAATGGTTCAAAAATGGAAAGTACACATTTTGGAAACACTGAACATTTTGGAAACTTGGAATGTAAGAAAAATGGCAAGATTCTGAGCCGATCGAAAATTTTAGGAAACTTAGAAATGACCCGAAATGATGAGTTTTAAAGTTCAAAATAGGAAATAAGGGCTAGAGGGCCTTAAAAGAAAAAGTTGGAGAAGTTTGACACACAATTAGGCTTGGAAAAATGGCACTGAAGGTGTCACTTAGGGCCTATGGAAATGGCGCCATGTGCAAGAAATTTGTTGGGCTTGGGTTGAGTCACTTGGGAAGCAAATAAATAAGTTTAATTTTTGCTTCCAGAAGGTTGAGGTGGACGGCATGGGTTTCTAGAAAAGGAAGAGTTTTATTTGCATAAATATGTGAATAATAAGAGATAAATAAAGGAGTTTTATTCACATAAATATGTGAATAATAAGAGATAAATAAAGGATTATTTTCTAAGGAGATAATTGATGGATTAAAGGCTTTTATCTTTTAAATAAAAGAGATAATATTATCAAAAGAGGAGTGGTGGCCAAGTAAAGGACTCTAGCTAGTAATTTTGGCTATAAAAGGAAGAGTAAGGCTATTCTTCATTCATTCTTTTCTCTTCAAGAAAACCTCTGCCGAAATTCTCTAAAGTTTCTCCTATTCTCTCTGCCGAATTCTCTCTGCCAAAATTCTCCCAAAGCAAAACCCCTCTCTGCCGAAATTTTCATTAAGCAAAAATCCCTCTCTTTCTCTTCTATTTCTTCTCCGTTCTCTTTGTCAAGCCAGAATCTTTGTGGATTCTAAGGAAGAGGGCAATCATCCACAACATAAAAAGGGGATCTTTCAGGAAATCTAAGGATCTAAGGTAAGGATTATAATATAAATATTTGGTTAAAGATTATGATTCACGTTTTCAAAGTTAGATTTAATCTAACACGAAGTTATAGGATTTCGACAGGATTATAAAGGAATCCTCTTCAGATTTGGAATCCCATCATAAGGTAAGTGATATTCGGCCAAGGCTAACTTGTTAAATATTTGGGATTATTTTTCCATTATTTCAAAAGCCGAAAACTAATCTATGGAGAAATATAGTGGTTAGCCGATTTCAAGGGAGGAACACAAACCTTCGGGATTTGATTAGCAATCAAATCGGCAAAACAAGGTAAGTGGTAGTAAATTCTACTTCTAGTAGGATTTGGTTTTTAGAATAAAAGGGGTCATTTATATGTTTTAATTAATGGCCGAATATAGGAGTGAAAGATTTAGGCCAGTAAATCGCTCTTGGGAATTCACGGAATCTATTAAGCGAAAAAGGTGTGTACTCTTACTAACTTTCAATAAATTGCATGGCAATCATTAGATATGTAAATATTAACAGTATGTGAATGTGGCTAAGCACCACAAATGTGGTAAGGAGTACCCAAGTACGTTTCCTACTTATGATAGGATTGTGAATGTGATATATTTTGAACATGTGATTAGTAACATGAATGAAAATTTAGTATGTGAAATATGTTATGAAATAATTGGGGCATTCGGGATATTTGTGGAGGAAGAAAGTGAAGGTGATGACTACGGTCTCACCAGCGTAAAGTGGTGACTACGGTCACATAAAGTGAAAAGTGGTAACCCGTTTACATCCGGTGAATACTGATGTCTAATGACACAACATAAGTGGGCGATGAGCACGTCATTGCGGCGGCGCGCCGATGGTGTGTAGCGGATGGAGGGTCGACTTAGTAGTCCCACGGTGTACGAGGTTGAGTGCGGGTGGTGTGTAGCGGATGGACAAATAGGTTTGGGTTTGGGTTGCATCATTATTTGATTTGAATATCTTTGGATATGATTTGTATGCACGATTTGTTGAAAATTAGTCACTGTGTACACATTGAGTCCGTGGACTCACCCGTTGGGAATTACTTTTCGGTGATGAAGCGGTAATGGACCAGTCGGTAGGAGCTAAAGGTGGCCATGCAACACTTGAAGGATTTATTAGAATTTAGACTCTATTTAAATTTAGTACTTTAAATTTTATTTTGGGTTTGAATGATGTAATAAGGCCATAAGGCCCAGTTGGATTTTCTTTATTTCTGTTTATTTTATTTGATTAAGATACAAATTATTTTTTTTTTATAAAGTTAAGTAAATTTATTTCTTTTAAAATTATTTTGTCACCTTATTTAAGTTGGATTTTCAAAATTTATTAAATGGATTCCAATTTAAGCCCAACCCAAAACGAATTTTTCTTAATTACACAAATTTTCTCTAAGTTAATCAGGACATTGAAAACCGATTTTCTTAAGGAACATACCAGATCCGGTTCAGGCTCGTGGGCGGGTGTGGGGTGTTTCATGCTCATTATTTTTATCCTCTTCGGAGGAGTTTTCCATGTAAAATTTATGTGTTCGATCTTCTCTACCTTTTATATTTCATTGTTTATACGGGTCTATCCCCAACAAACTAGTATCAGAGTTTGGTTTGATTTTCATATTCAACCCATTTAGAGATGACAATGAGGTACGATATTGAATAGCTCAGTGGGATCACAAATTTCAATTTATGAAAAGTTTGGATGACATTAATTCTGGTTTAGTACGATCTGAAGAAGGTCGTTACAGGGCAAAAGCCCGTGGATATGAATCAATCAGAATGGGATGAGCTTGATGAAAAGGCTCTGTCAACAATTCAGTTGTACCTCACAAACAATGTGTTGCAAGAGGTATTTATAAAGAAAACGACAACAGCCTTATGGAGAAAATTAGAATCCCTATGCATAACAAAGTCTTTGGCTAATCAATTGGTGTTGAAACAATGCCTATACGTTCTGTATGGACGAAGGTGTCAATTTGTCACTCTCTTGAACGATTTGAAGAATGTCGAGGTTAATATAGATGATGAAGATAAAGTTATGCTATTATTATGCTCTTTGCCCCCTTCATATAAGTCTTTTAGGGAGACCTGATTTATGGTAGAGATAAACTCTCATTCGAGGAAGTTTGAGGAAGCGAAGGGAAACTTGTTGAGTAGACAAACTAGATTATGAGTCTGGTTGGGATAGCAAGTCAGATAGGCAAGCCTCGATTTTGGTTGCGAGATGCAAGACTAGATCAAAGTCGAGGAATAGGGACATGACATGTGGCTACTCCTAGAAGATAGGTCATATTAAGGTAAAGTGTTATAAGTTGCAAAATAAGAACAGAAGGGCCTCTAAGAGTAACGAGAAAGTGGTAGCCGATGCTAGTATGGCCGAAAACAAGGGTGGTGATTAGTTGCTAGTGTCTACAATTGAAAGGTCTAAGTTACATCCGAGTGGATCTTGTATTCGGTGTGTTCCTACCATATGCGCCCCAACTAGTTCTCCACATATAGTTCAGTTGAAGGTGGAGTTGTGCTCATGGTGAATAGTTCACCCAGTAAAGCAATCTGCAATAACTCGTTTTTAGTGGTGTCGAAAATTATGGTTTCGGGACCACAAATCCGACTAATGAGTTTGTAAATATTATATAATAATATTTATGAGTCAAATATTATATTATATAGAATTTTGGCTTGATAATTTTTGTTGTTTGATTCATTAGTTAAAGTTCAGTGGTTTGTCCCTAAAGTCAAGTGGTTTTAGAAAATAAGGTATCGGGACCGCTTTTCTGTAAACCAAGCTTGTAAATATTTTTATTAAATATTTACGGAGTTGTTATATTGGTATGTAAAGTTACGATTAGAAAATTTTATTATTTAACCATTTAATTAAAGAAAAAAAACTAAATTGTAAAAGTTAAAAAATCTAATCACTAATCAAATTTTATTGGTTAAATAGCTTAAGAAGTGGATGTGTGAGGACTTATGAAGTAATTATGCCATGTTTCTATATTAGTGGACGGTTAAGCTTTAATGTATAGTTTATATATATTATTTAATGTAGAGTTTATATATGTTATTTTATGAGTTAAATAATAATGTAGTAAATAAAATAAGTAAAAGAAAAAGCATCATCTTCGTCATTGGAAATTTCCACCTAAAAACAAATGCGAAGCCTCCATTTTTTAGCTCTAAGGTTTGGGGATTGTTTTTTTGTTTGCATGTAAGTGATTTTCCTAGTTTCTTATAATTTTTATGCTTTTGAGATTGTTTTAATTAGGTTTAGTTAACTTGTATCTCCGTTTTCGAAACTGTTAAAGATTTTGAATTTTTTCCGTTAATGAATTTTAGTTGTTTTTTTATATTAGATGAAAGATTTATGATTTTGGTTGTTGCTTGGGATTATTTTTGTAAAGGAATTTTAGTTAGTTTTTAGTTAAAGTACTCAATTGATAAAAATTGATAGGGAACTCTTGTGGATTTGGAATAATCATGGACTGTAGTTGTATAAGTGAAAATGTAGTTAGCATGAGAAATTATGAAATTTTGATAATTTTGAAATTTCGGGTTTAGGGACTAAATTGAGATAAATATAAAAGTTTAGGGAAAATTTGTAAATAAGAAATCATTTGTACTAAAGTGAATATTATATGAAATTGAGGTTAATAAATTAAAATAAAATTATTTTATAGATCAAGAACAAATAGATAACCGAGGAAAAATAGAAAGTTACTGAGTAGTCCCTGAACCTTCACTATCTCTGCAGTTTAGCTCAGGTAAGTTCATACGGTTTAATTTAGTATAATTTGCAATATTTTATTGACTTGTGAATTATGATTTGTGAATACTTATATATATTCAATGAAATAATCATAAAGATGATTCAAGGTGAGAAATGTAATTGAATTGTAAGATATTATGCAGTTTTGTATATCGAGCCCAGATGAACATAGGATAGGATACAACTGGTATGTCAATAGGTTATATTGCACACTGTACGGGTTTTACTTGAGATGAGATGATGATTCCTGATTTATTCCTATCCACTAAATATACCAGAGTCCAGCATTTGTTGTGGGCTATCGTATTACATTTACAATGTTTCTGGCGTGTTACTAGGGGCAAGTGTAAAGCCTTCGGGCTTGGCACTTGGTGCCGAGGTGTATTCTAGAGGGATGTTAGCCTATGGGCTAGGCACTTGGTGCCAAGGTGTGTTCTCAGTTAATTTGGCTCATTGGAGCATTTTGGTGTGTTTTGGTGAATAACCGCATATCCATATTTGATATATCATTCATCGGGCATATTTAAAATGGTTAAATGACTTACGTATTGAATTGTAAAAATATTTTCTTGATTTCCAATAGTATATCGTAACTTGATAATGATTGAATTCATATAAATGATCAGATTATGCAACTTGTATATCTATATAATTCATCATTGATTTATTGTAGTTGTCAGGACTAATGTCTATTAACATGGTTAATAAATGATTTATTATGTTTATTAGGTAAATTTTATCGTTTTAACTTGTGAACTTACTAAGCTTATTAAAGTTTACTTGTGTCATTTTCCTGTTTCCTTGTAGATAACATTTTGAGGAATCGGGCAATTAGATCAATGTGAATACCACACACACTATCTAGATTCTTTTTGGTAGATTTTGAAATCGTTTAATTTTGGGATATGTGACATGTAATAAGAGTATTTTGCATATGTTTTAAGTAATTATTACAAGTGGTATTTTCTATTCTTATGTGATGAATATATGCTTTAGTTAATAATGTGCTAATTCATGGTTGGATATGAAATCCAAATATAGTGTGGAACTTGTAACACCCCAAACCCGGCCTAGACGTTATGGCCGAATCTGGCGATATCACATTGAAGTGTTTTCCAAAAACATAGTTACATTGGAAAACCCGTTCTATTATTAAATCTTGTTTATAATCTTAACGGAAATTTTAGGGTATTCTGATCATTTAAAATTCAAGTTGTTTTTAGCAGAAAGTTGATCGTATTAATTTGTTACTATACTTTAAAACAATATTTGATGCGGAAGCTTTTATAGTATGTTACGAAGACGTAGTGTTTTGAAAAGCATTTATCTTTTGAGAATCTGCGTCCTACTCCTCTAAGATATGAATTAAAATAAGTAAAATCCCAAATTATAAGTTAAAAATTTCAAAAAGGCCTTATTACAAAATCAAATACCCAAATTAAATTTATTGGAAATAAATAGTTAATTATAGAAGCTTGTAACACCCCAAACTCGGCCTAGAAGTTAAGCCCGAATTTGGCGTGTCACATGGAAGTTTTTTTTTTTTAAACCATCTTTGAGATTGTTAAAAACTTGTTCGAGATTTACGGCCTCTTTGTTAAAACCCAAAACACTTAAGCAATTGTTATCTACTTGAAAACGTAATTATCTTTAAAGACCTTTTTTGTTGTGAAAACATATTTGAAATAAACAATTTACTGAAAATGGGATGTTTGGGAATAGAGTTCTTGAAGCATTTTGAAAGAAAATCTTAGGCCTTATTACAACATTTAACCCAAAATAGTAGAGTAATAAAATAAACAAGAAAGAAGTCTGAAGTCCAAATAAACCATTTTTGAAGTATGGTCTCCATCGAGTCATCCAAGGCCCAAGTCCACGTCACTGAGCATTACCTGAAAAGGTCGAGAGAAAGGGGGGGTAAGTTACAAGAACTCAGTGTGTAATCCCCTTACCATCATCCACTGGGTCGGAACACACATAGCAATATTTTGGGCCTAAGCCTATTTACAATTATAACATAATAACATGTATATAATATGCATATGATATGCAAATCCCAAACCAAACCTAATTTCCATCCGCTACACAGCACCTGTACCAACCAGCACACCTGTGGGGATCAAGTCAACCCACCCCGCCAACACACCAATCGCAGGTATAAAGCCATTTAAAACGTAGGCACGAAGCCTTTTAATAACATGGCATGAAGCCTTTTAATAACATGGCACGAAGCCTTTTTATAACATGGCACGAAGCCTTTTTATAACATGGCACAAAGCCTTTTTATAACATGGCACAAAGCCTTTTTTATAACATGGCACAAAGCCTTTTTATAACATGGCACAAAGCCTTTTTATAACATGGCACAAAGCCTTTTTATAGCATGGCACAAAGCCTTTTTATAGCATGGCACAAAGCCTTTTTAAAATGATTTTGGCAGAGCCACCGAACTAGATTTTGGCAACAAGCCTTTCTTCTCTTCATCAATTATCCCAACCCATGCAATCATGAATGCATATACAAAGCATAACAATATTCATAGAATAATTTCAACATAAGGCCCATAACACAAGTTGGCCTATTAAACAATCTAGAAAATTTGGCCCATTAATCGATCTAGCAAATTTCACATTTGACCCATATAACAAATATCACATTTGGCCCATATATCAAATATGACATTTGGCTCATATAGCAAATATCACATTTGGCCCATATAACAAATATCACATTTGGCCCATATAGCAAATATAACATTTGGCCCATATAACAAATATCACATTTGGCCCATATATCAAATATAACATTTGGCCCATATAGCAAATATCACATTTGGCCCATATAACAAATATCACATTTGGCCCATTTGGCCCATATAGCAAATATAACATTTGGCCCATATAACAAATATCACATTTGGCCCATATATCAAATATCACATTTGGCCCATATAGCAAATATAACATTTTGGCCCATAAAGGGTATTTTCGTAGTTTGGTCCATAGGGACATTTCGTAATTCGACCCATTTGGGGCATTTTCGTAACTCGGCCCGTAAGGGCATTTTTATAATTCGGTAATCGTACCCACTAAGGTAGTTTGGTAATTTACTCTCTAAGGGTAATTCATAAATTTTACCCACCAAGAGTAATTCGGGAATTTTCGTCACCCAAGGGTATTTCAGTAATTTACCCTCTAAGGGTATTTCGGTAATTTTGCAACCGATGGGTATTTCGCTAATTTACCCTCCACGGGTATTTCGATAATTTCGAAACCTAAAGGTATTTCGGTAACTTACCCTCCAAGGGTATTTTGGTAATTCGCAACCTGTGGGTATTTGGTAATTTACCCTCCACGGGTATTTCGATAATTTTAAACCCAAAGTATTTTTGGTAACTTACCCTCAAGGGTATTTCAAAGATAATTCGCAACCCCAGGTATTTCGGTAATTTACCCTCCACGGGTATCTCGATAATTTCAAACCCAAAGGTATTTCGGTAACTTACCCTCCAAGGATATTTCGGTAATTTCGCAACCCAGGGGTATTTCGGTAATTTACCCTCCACGGGTATCTTGATAATTTCAAACCCAAAGGTATTTCGGTAACTTACCCTCCAAGGGTATTTCGGTAATTTTGCAACCCAGGGGTATTTCGGTAATTTACCCTCCACGGGTATCTCGATAATTTCTCAACCCAAAGGTATTTCGGTAATTTACCCTCTAAGGGTATTTCGATAATTTTGCAACCAAGGGGTATTTCAGTAATTGCACAACCTAGGGGTATTTCGGTAATAATCCCTCTAAGGGTAATTCAGTAGTTTTACCCACCAAGGGTAATTTGGTAATTTACCTTCCAAGGGTAAATTCGGTATTTTTACCCACCAAGGGTAATTCGGTAATTTACCCTCTAAGGGTAATTTCGGTAATTTCATATTCAACGGTGTTTCAGAGGCCTACTATCACCTCAAGTGATGCGAGAACTCTATTTCGGTCTCTACGGAACTATTGGGTCCAAATCCATTTTAGGCCCAAGCAGGGTAATTTCGCATAACTAAAACTTAACTAGTAATTTGGGGCATAGAAATTTAAAGCTGTCCATTTGCGTCATCTTGACTAAATTGGCTATAACTCGAGTTAGAAAACTCAGAATCTAGATCCGTAAAATTTCTTTGAAACTAGACTTATGTATCTTCTTACTATAATTTTCCAGAATTTTTAGCCTATCCATTTATTATAGTTTATTCATTAAATTTTCCCTTGTTTCTTTGTCAATGATTCGACTTCTCTTAACTTAATCTCAATTATCTTCTTTCTCGATTTTCATATACTTCTCCCACTTGTTTCTTTTATAGGTTCACTAAGGAATCCATACATATCAATTATAACCCATAATTCATTTTGTACAATTTTATAAGATTTTTCCAAAGCAGATCGGTGAACCCCAAAGTTAATCGAGAACCAGTCTCACTAAAATTAAGATATCTCGAATATAAAATTCCTTTTCCTTCTCCGTTTCTTCCATATTAAAATAGATACAGTAAGCTTTAATTTGATATCTCATTCACTTTCTAATTCCACTTATCTTATTTTTCATGATTTTTCTAAATAACGTCACTTGCTTAATCGACCCAAACTATTTTATTATAAAATACGATTATCACTCTACGATCATACGACGTCGAGTGATCACGGATACACATTATCGGTTTTCTTCGATATTTCTACCGAATCACAGAATATTTCATGTAAACTTTCAGAGAGATTTGAGATTTACTCACCATTTCAAACGTATATTCGGAAGAGTATGAAATTACACACCATTTTCAACATATATTCGGAAGGGTACGGAATTACACACCTTGATTAGGATTCCCTAAGAACCACTCTTCGTTGCCCCTAGAACAATACCAACCAAAAGTTAGCCTCGAATTACCAAAAGATTTTGTATCACTCACACTTGAATCACTTACCACTATGTCCGAAGGTAGAATATATCGAGTGATTTGTCCCTAAAACATATAGTCAATTATTTCAAATTATTACTCCGTTAGCAACCAATCGAATATTGAATAATATCAATAATCCATAAGAACTCCTTACCTTATTAATATTGGATCCAATTTCCCCCACTTGACTTATGGCTAGAATGATACACGGCCATCCACTTAGAACACGATTTAATCGAAGAAAAGAGTGTCTACCTAAATGAGAAAGAATTTATGAAGGAGTGATCATGGATTGAGAGGTTCGGTATTGACTTGAAGTTGTGGCAATGATAGGAGAAGTTGGAGAAATGAACACAAAAGGATGCCAAAAGAAAATTAGGCCTATCAAGCACCAAAAATCCTACCAAATGACTAAAACAAATTCAGCTCCCCTCTCATTCACCTCAACCGTCCATGCCTTTGCAAATAAGCCAAAATTTACTAACCCAAAACTTTAAAAAAAAAAAAACAAACCAACATGCTCCCTAATTCACTCTCCATCATTCCTTTTTTTCTTACCTACTCCATTATTTCAAATTCCATCATTATTATTATTCCTTTTATTTCTTTTTCCTTTCTTTTTCCTTGTTTTCCTCCTTACCTTATCTTTTTAGTCATCATTTCATTTTTCTTTTATTTCATTCCTTTAATGATGTCATGGATGACACTTGGAAGAGCACATCAAAATAAATCCAAAATTTGCAAAAGATGAGATTTGATCCCCTTCCCTCCATGCTCTCCACTTGATGCCATAACCTCTTTATCAATAGTTCATTTATGATAATAATTTACTCACTTATTTCCATAAGTTTTGATGCCTCTTACTATTTCTCCTTAATAAGCTTAAACAGTAACTTTCATTAAGGCCCAACGTGAACCCGAAACTTCATAGAACCCCGTAACTTTCTAAAATCATCTTCTTAATAAGTCCAACTTGAAATAATGCCATTCTCAAATTCCCATAAATTTTAAACACTCCTACGCCCAAGGCCCATTGGGCCCATTCCTACTAGGCCCAATTTCAGGATGTTACAGTTCTACCCTCCTTAAAGAAAATTTCGTCCTCGAAATTTCCAATCAACTATTAAACGCAATGCTCAAATCACACCACTATGCTTTCGCTGCGCACTCCGATCTTAATAACTCTAATATACTTTTACCAAAATCTTGAATCCTCTTTCACAACCAAACATCTAACCGCAGAAGCAAGCAGTCATCTACCACGTATTGGGGAACATAACTTTAGGAAAGACTCAGTTGATTAAAACGATACTCTTAGGAAGAATCCACCTAGACTTTACTTGTTATCTACCATTGAACCATACGATTTATTCACTTAGTTTGATCCGTATAATAAATGCGCGAGAAAGTTTGGACGTGCCTTAACACGCTTGACAGAACGACACTACGACCCAAAAGAATCACGATATATTTTCTTCTTACAGTCCACAGACCCAACTCGAAGTGTTTCACCAATTCCTTTAACCTCTTCAAATATCTCCTTAACTATTTGAGTCATCTCATCAACCTTAGTTAAATCATGAGATCCCGTCTTAGCCATTGACGCTGTCAACACCTCCCTTTCGGGCACATGCCTTGACGTCGAAGATATAGCCCTAGCACCTCGGCCTCTACCACATCCACGTCCTCTAGCACTCATGTTCACTAATGTCGATTTAATCTGATTATAAATCTTATGAATCCATATACTATTCGATGTTTATTAAACAATGTCTTATGGAGTATAAGAGTTAAAGTGGTTTTCGTAAAACGCATCCTAGAGTCTCAATCTCTATAGTTTTTACTCTTAAAGCTAACAGTTCTAGAGTATTCTATTTTATGGAATTTTCTTACCACAGTAATAACACAATAATCATAAAATGAAAACAAATACTTACTTGACTTGGTGCTGGATACCCATGGTGCCATACTTCCTTTATAACATGCATTTTATAAATTAAAATTTTAAGCAGCTTTGGAAAACGCTTTTGAACCCAAACCACAGTCGAGTTTTGCAAACTGAGCTCTGATACCACTAAATGTAACACCCCAAACTCGGCCTAAAAGTTAAGCCCGAATTTGGCGTGTCACATGAAAGGTTTTTTTTTTAAAACCATCTTTGAGATTGTTAAAAACTTGTTCGAGATTTACAGCCTCTTTGTTAAAACCCAAAACACTTAAGCAATTGTTATCTACTTGAAAACGTAATTACCTTTAAAGACCTTTTTTGTTGTGAAAACATATTTGAAATAAACAATTTACGAAAATGAGATGTTTGGGAATAGAGTTGCAGAAGCATTTTGAAAGAAAATCTTATGCCTTATTACAACATTTAACCCAAAATAGTAGAGTAATAAAATAAACAAGAAAGAAGTCTGAAGTCCAAACAAACCATTTCTGAAGTATGGTCTCCATCGAGTCATCCAAGGCCCAAGTCCACGTCACTTGAGCATTACGAAAAGGTTGAGAGAAAGGGGGTGAGTTACAAGAACTCAGTGTGTACTCCCCTTACCATCATCCACTGGGTCGGAACACACATAGCAATATTTTGGGCCTAAGCCTATTTACAATTATAACATAATAACATGTATATAATATGCATATGATATGCAAATCCCAAACCAAACCTAATTTCCATCCAGCTACACAAACACCGTACCAACCAAAGACACACTGTGGGGATCAAGTCAACCCACCCCGCCAACACACCAATAGCAGGCATAAAGCCATTTAAAACGTAGGCACGAAGCCTTTTAATAACATGGCACGAAGCCTTTTAATAACATGGCACGAAGCCTTTTTATAACATGGCACAAAGCCTTTTTATAACATGGCACAAAGCCTTTTTTATAACATGGCACAAAGCCTTTTTATAACATGGCACAAAACCTTTTTATAACATGGCACAAAGCCTTTTTAAAATGATTGTGGCAGAGCCACCGAACTAGATTTTGGCAACATGCCTTTCATATTGTGGCAGAGCCACTGATATGAACGCACCTATGACAGAACTCAATCGAGACACCCTTGAACTGCCCAATGGACCAATTACGCGTAGCCGTGCTAAACAATTTAAAAACGCCATTTCAACTTTAGTGGCACAAATTTGGAACGACAAAAGAAAAGACTACAAAAACACACCGAACATTTACAATTTATTTGAAGTCAAATATACTAGCTAGTGTCAAATGGGAGCATTTTAAAAAAAGAGGGTTAATACAAGCACATGTGAAATAAAATCAAGTATTTGGTGAGTAGTGCATAAATGGTACAAGCACTTGATGATAGAGATTAGGTAAATGCCTTATTTTAGTTTCAAGATTATGGATAAAGGCATATGGTGGGAAATAAAATCAAGTATTTGGTGAGTAGTGCATAAATGGTACAAGCACTTGATGATGGAGATTAGGTAAATGCCTTATTTTAATTTCAAGATTATGAATAAAAGCCTACGGTGGAAGACAAGATCAATTGGATTGAAGAAATTAATGTGCCATATTGGAATTAAATATTTATGTTTATTTTTATTTTTATTTTTTATTTTTATTTATAGCCACTACAAGCTACCTATAAATAGCTTGTCAAACTTCAATTGTAAAAACAACTTGAATTTGAATGAAAAGAAGAATTTCTTTTGGTGAGTTTTCACTCTCCTTATTCTCGAGGTTTGAATTGACTTATCTAGTTTTCTAGTGGCGTCGTTCTTTCCTTGTTTTGAACTTATCATCCTCACGGGTGTGGCGTTCATCTACCTATACCGTTGGTTCCTATCTCGCTAGATAGTGGGTCTTGGTTTTATTTCGAAATATCATACCGTCGGTTCCTATCTCACTAGATAGTGGGTCTAGATTTTATTTGAAACTCCTTCTATCAATTTGAAACCTATAAGATTCGGGTCTTTAATTTTTATTAAAGGTTCTTTCTTGTTTCAAATTTCGAAATTCCTTCCATTAATTTGAAACTTATAAGATTCGGGTCTTTAATTTTTATTAAAGGTTCTTTCTTGTTTCAAATACGTATCCATTCAAACTATCACCTATCCTTATTTATTTTTGAAGATATTATTTTTCCAACAAAATTATCCCTTTATTAGTTGAGCGAGAAGCTGTCTAATTTACGATCGGGCAACATTAACAATTCGCCTCCTAACCAGGATGGGACGTTTTCATCAGTATCGAGCCAATTAAATTAGGCATGTTTTGATCGTCTTGAGTTTTTCCGAGTAAGTTTCAAAAAAAAAAAAAAAAATTCGAGTTTAAAAAAAAAAACTTCTTCCTACCTTTATGCGCTTAGATTGTCAAGTTCTTCTCTAAGAAGACGAACGACATTTGCTTGCTTATATTCCCAGTGTTTTACAAAGTATCTTTGAGACGAGCCCTTGTCTGTATAATTAGTTAGCTCTATAAGATGTTAGAAATCAACTATAGTTGACTTCCCATAATTGTTACCTCCTCTAACATATCTTGGTCATCTCTTGGCTTTTCTACATTAAAGCTGCTTTCCGACTTCATGCTCAATTAGCTTGAAAGCGCCCTATGAGTTGCTAGTGAGTCAAAGACAACCTTCTAGAATCTAGAAGAGTGAATTTGAGCGGTAAAAGGCAAGAGTGAATACATTAAAAAAAAAAAGCCGAATTGAGTAAAAAAACAAAACAGTGTGAGTGTTGATAATTTTCTTTGTGAGTGAACAAGTAAGGATTGTAGTGAGGATTCAGTAATTTTGTTTAAAAACATGTCTAGGAGCCCGAACGTCGAACAATAAGTGACGAAGCATCCACGCCACGGAGGTGGGGGAGGATTGCAACCATGGAGAAATGATCTGAAAGGAGAAATCGGGATTTGCAAATAGTAATGCAAGAAATCACATGTATGTTCGGATCAATCGAACGATTAGATCAAAGAGATGAGCGAAGACCTCGAGCCAATACCCTCCAATTAGAAGGGGCGAGAACAACCTTGGTTACGTAACAACGGCGTCTACGAACCAAGTGAAGCCGACAAAGAACCCGGCTTTCGAACACGATAAGCGGAGAAGAGATCCACGAGTGCGTGGCGAAGGGATCGAGATTTGACCGATGACAATTTAAAGAACATTAAAATGGCAATTCTCGCTTTCCAAGGGCGGTCCGATCAGGAAGCCTACCTTGAGTGGGAAAAAAGGTGGAATTAATTTTCGATTGTCACAATTATTCGGAAAATAAGAAGGTAAAACTTGTCGCCATCGAAGTTTTACGATTACGCCTTTATTTGGTGGGATCAACTAACGACGAGTCGAAAGACGGATGGTGAACGCCAATATCCACATGGGCGGAAATGAAGGCACTAATGCGGAAAAGGTTCATCCCAACCTACTATCACCGCGAGTTGCATCAAAAATTGCAAAGCCTAACCCAGGGTCACCGAAGCGTAGAAGATTACTACAAGGAGATGGAAGTGGCCATGATCCGAGCCAATGTGGAAGAAGAGCGAGAAGCCACCATGGCACGTTTTAGCGGCCAGCCTCAATCGAGATATCGCAAATATTGTAGAATTACATCATTACATCGATATCATTGAAATGGTTCATATGGCTATAAAGGTAGAAAAAGCAATTGAAACGAAAAGCTACGCTGGAGCAAACCCCAATCAAGCCTCAACATTGAAGTGGGGGCAAGTGACCAACAAAAGGGACATGCCGAGCCGAGCCAAAGAAATCAGTGGCGTACCCAAGTCTAACAAGCCTATCGGTGAAACAAGCAAAGGCAAAATGGAAACTCTTCCGAATCGATCCCGAGACATTAGGTGTTTCAAATGTTTGGGACGAGGACATATTGCAAGTCAATGTCCAAATCGAAACACTATGTTTGTCCGAGATAATGGTGAGATCGAATCCGAAAGTGAAGAGGAAGACGATGCCAGTGAGACATCCCAAGATGAGGAAGAAATAGAACAAGCCGAAAGTGGAGAGATCTTGGTGGTAAAAAGGAGCCTTAGCTTACAAGGTGTCGAAAATGAACAACAACGCGAAAACATCTTCCATACGCGTTGCCAAATACAAGGAAAGATTTATCGCGTCATTATTGTGATGGAGGAAGTTGTACTAATGTGGCTAGCACCATATTGGTGGAGAAACTTGGATTGACTACCACAAAACATCCCCATCCGTATAAGCTACAATGGCTTAACGACGGGAGAACTTAAGGTCACAAAACAAGTTTTGGTTTCCTTTTCAATAGGGAAGTATCAAGATGAGGTTTTGTGTGATGTGGTTCCGATGCTAGCGGGACATCTACTGCTTGGACGACCTTGGCAATTTGACAAGCGAGCAATTCATGACGGCTACACTAATCGGTACACTTTTAAGTACTTGGGCCGGAACGTAACACTAGCTCCGTTAACACCCAAGCAAGTTTATGAGGATCAGTTGAAAATGAAGACATCAATGGAAAAATCAAAAGAAAATGAGCGGAAAAATGAGAAAGAAAAAGAAAAGAATTTTAAAAAAAAGAGGGACAAGAAAATAAGTGATAAAACGAGAGAGTGTGAACAAAAAGAAGAAGAAACGAAGGAAGAAAATGGAAAAATGAGTGTTTTTGCAAAAGCAAGAGATATTCGAAAGGCTTTGTGTGTGAGACAACCGATGTATGTCTTACTATACAAGGAATCATTTTTGAATACTAACGACTTACCCGAGAATCTTCCTTTTACGTGTTGTCTCGATTCAGAATTCAAGGACATATTTCGGAGGAGTTACCAAGTGGTTTACGCCCATTCGAGGCATAGAACACCAAATTGACTTGGTGCCGGGGCTTCTGCGCCTAATCGACTGCGTCTGGAGCAATCCAGAAGAAACAAAAGAACTCCAAAAGCAAATCGAAGCGCTAGAAAAGGGATATATACGAGAAAGCCTTAGTCCATGCGATGCACGGTGTTACTAGTACCAAAGAAAGATGGTTCGTGGCGAATGTGTGTCGACTGTCGCGCCATCAACAAGATTACCATCAAATATCGACACCCGATACCCTGACTCGATGACATGCTCGACGAGTTAAGTGGGGCTCGAATCTTTAAAAGATTGACCTCAAAAGTGGTTATCACCAAATTAGGATGCGAGAAGGCGATGAGTGGAAAACGGCTTTCAAAACAAAGTTAGGTTTGTATGAATGGTTGGTAATGCCATTCGGACTTACAAACGCTCCGAGTACTTTTATGAGACTTATGAATCATGTTTTACGAGCTTTCATTGGCAAATCATGTGTTGTTTATTTTGATGACATATTAGTGTACAGCAAATCTTTGGAGGATCACCTCCAACATTTACGTGCGATCCTAGAAACACTACGAAAGGAGGTATTGTACGCCAATCTCGAGAAATGTTCTTTTTGTAATCGACAAGGTTATTTTCTTAGGATACGTCGTAAGCGCAAATGGATTAGAAGTGGACCAAGAGAAGGTTAGAGCAATCCAAGAATGGCCCCGATCCTACAGCGGTTAGCCAAATACGAAGTTTCCATGGGTTGGCTAGTTTTTACCACGATTCGTGCCTAACCCGAAGACGATAGCCGCTCCTTTAACAAGCGTGATCAAAAGAATTCGGCTTTCCATTGGTCCGATGAGCAAGAACGGTCTTTTAATGCCATTAAAGAATTTCTTGTTAAAGCTCCATTGTTATCCCTTTCCGACTTTAATAAAACTTTTGAAATTGAGTGTGATGCATCAGGTGTAGGGATCGGAGCTGTTCTAACTCAAAATGGAAGACCGGTGGCGTACTTCAGCGAGAAATTGAATGGAGCTGCACTCAATTACCCCGTGTATGACAAAGAGATGTACGCTCTAATAAGATCGCTTGAAATGTGGCAACATTACTTGAGGCCGAAAGAGTTTGTTATTCATTCAGATCATGAAGCACTCAAGTACATTAAAGGTCAGCACAAGCTCAACAAACGACATGCAAAATGGATTGAGTATTTAGAATCGTTTCCGTACGTAATTAAGTATAAGAAAGGTAAGGAAAATGTGGTTGCGGATGCATTATCACGAAGGTACACTTTATTAACCTTTCTTGATTCTAAAATACTTGGTTTCCACCATATTAAGGAATTGTATGCTAACGATGCTGATTTTGGCAATGTCTATAATGCTTGTGAGAGTGGTGCTTTTGATAAGTTTTATAGGCATGAAGGATTCCTTTTCAAGGAAAATAAGATATGTATACCGCAAGGTTCTATACGAGACATGCTTGTGATAGAGGCACACAGTGGTGGTCTTATGGGTCACTTTGGAAGAGACAAAACATTGTCCACTCTTCAGGAACATTTTTTTTGGCCAGGAATGAGCAAGGATGTTGAACGAATTTGTGATCGTTGCATTACTTGCAAACAAGCCAAATCACGAGTCCAGCCTCAAGGTTTATATACGCCCCTTCCTATTCCAGACACTCCGTGGGTCGACATTTCCATGGATTTCATCCTTGGATTACCAAGATCAAAAACAGGGAAGGACTCAATTTTTGTCGTAGTCGATCGTTTCTCTAAAATGTCCCATTTTATCCCTTGTTCTAAGACTGACGATGCTGTGCATATTGCAAACTTGTTTTTAATGGAAATCATACGATTGCATGGAGTTAGAAGACGATCGATATCGATCGGGACGTAAAATTTTTAAGTCACTTTTGGCGAACTCTGTGGGGAAAGTTAGGGACTAAACTACTATTCTCGACCACGTGTCATCCTCAAACGGATGGACAAACCGAAGTAGTGAACCGAGTCCTATCAACCTTGTTGCGAGCATTGGTGCAAAAAAATCTCAAAACGTGGGAAGACTGTCTGCCCCACATCGAATTTGCTTACAACCGAGCTGTTCATTCTGCAACTAAATTTTCACCTTTCGAGATTGTTTACGGGTTTAATCCTCTCACCCCTCTTGATTTATTACCATTGCCTACAGATAAATTTATACATTCTGATGCTAAAAAAAAGGCAGAATACATAAAGGAGCTGCATCGAAAAGGTGCGAGAATATCGAAGCAAGAACCAAGCAATACGTCTAACGAGCTAACAAAGGTCGTGAGACGATTCTTTTTGAACCAGGGGTGGGTTTGGGTTCATATGCGAAAAGAAAGGTTTCCCAAGCAAAGGCGATCTAAACTTCTCCCAAGGGGGACGGTCCATTCCAAGTCATTGAACGATAAATGACAACTCGTACAAATTGGACTTGCCAGGTGACTATAATGTGAGCGCGAGTTTTAATGTTTCTGATCTTTCTCCTTTCGATGTAGGTGATGATTCGAGGACGAATCAACTTAAAGAGGGAGGGAATGATATGAACGCACCTATGACAGAACTCAATCGAGACACCCTTGAACTGCCCAATGGACCAATTACGCGTAGCCGTGCTAAACAATTTAAAAACGCCATTTCAACTTTAGTGGCACAAATTTGGAACGACAAAAGAAAAGACTACAAAAACACACCGAACATTTACAATTTATTTGAAGTCAAATATACTAGCTAGTGTCAAATGGGAGCATTTTAAAAAAAGAGGGTTAATACAAGCACATGTGAAATAAAATCAAGTATTTGGTGAGTAGTGCATAAATGGTACAAGCACTTGATGATAGAGATTAGGTAAATGCCTTATTTTAATTTCAAGATTATGGATAAAGGCATATGGTGGGAAATAAAATCAAGTATTTGGTGAGTAGTGCATAAATGGTACAAGCACTTGATGATGGAGATTAGGTAAATGCCTTATTTTAATTTCAAGATTATGAATAAAAGCCTATGGTGGAAGACAAGATCAATTGGATTGAAGAAATTAATGTGCCATATTGGAATTAAATATTTATGTTTATTTTTATTTTTATTTTTTATTTTTATTTATAGCCACTACAAGCTACCTATAAATAGCTTGTCAAACTTCAATTGTATAAACAACTTGAATTTGAATGAAAAGAAGAATTTCTTTTGGTGAGTTTTCACTCTCCTTATTCTCGAGGTTTGAATTGACTTATCTAGTTTTCTAGTGGCGTCGTTCTTTCCTTGTTTTGAACTTATCATCCTCACGGGTGTGGCGTTCATCTACCTATACCGTTGGTTCCTATCTCGCTAGATAGTGGGTCTCGGTTTTATTTCGAAATATCATACAAATCGGTTCCTATCTCACTAGATAGTGGGTCTAGATTTTATTTCGAAACTCCTTCTATCAATTTGAAACCTATAAGATTCGGGTCTTTAATTTTTATTAAAGGTTCTTTCTTGTTTCAAATTTCGAAATTCCTTCCATTAATTTGAAACTTATAAGATTCGGGTCTTTAATTTTTATTAAAGGTTCTTTCTTGTTTCAAATACGTATCCATTCAAACTATCACCTATCCTTATTTATTTTTGAAGATATTATTTTTCCAACAAAATTATCCCTTTATTAGTTGAACGAGAAACTGTCTAATTTACGATCGGGCAACATTAACGATTCGCCTCCTAACCCGGGACGGACCGTTATCAGCCACCGAACTAGATTTTGGCAACAAGCCTTTCTTCTCTTCATCAATTATCCCAACCCATGCAATCATGAATGCATATACAAAGCATAACAATATTCATAGAATAATTTCAACATAAGGCCCATAACACAAGTTGGCCCATTAAACAATCTAGAAAATTTGGCCCATTAATCGATCTAGCAAATTTCACATTTGGCCCATATATCAAATATAACATTTGGCCCATATAGCAAATATCACATTTGGCCCATATAACAAATATCACATTTGGCCCATATAGCAAATATAACATTTGGCCCATATAACAAATATCACATTTGGCCCATATATCAAATATAACATTTGGCCCATATAGCAAATATCACCTTTGGCCCATATAACAAATATCACATTTGGCCCATATAGCAAATATAACATTTGGCCCATATAACAAATATCACATTTGGCCCATATATGAAATATCACATTTGGCCCATATAGCAAATATAACATTTTGGCCCATAAAGGGTATTTTCGTAGTTTGGTCCATAGGGACATTTCGTAATTCGACCTATTAGGGGCATTTTCGTAACTCGGCCCGTAAGGGCATTTTCATAATTCGGTAATCGTACCCACTAAGGGTAATTTGGTAATTTACTCTCTAAGGGTAATTTATAAATTTTACCCACCAAGGGTAATTTGGGAATTTTCGCCACCCAAGGGTATTTCAGTAATTTACCCTCTAAGGGTATTTCGGTAATTTTACAACCGATGGGTATTTCGGTAATTTACCATCCACAAGTATTTCGATAATTTCGAAACCTAAAGGTATTTCGGTAACTTTCCCTCTAAGGGTATTTCGGTAATTTTGCAACCCAGGGGTATTTCGGTAATTTACCCTCCACGGGTATTTCGATAATTTCAAACCCAAAGGTATTTCGGTAACTTACCCTCCAAGGGTATTTTGGTAATTTTGCAACCCAGGGGTATTTCGGTAATTTACCCTCCACGGGTATCTCGATAATTTGAAACCCAAAGGTAACGGGTATCTCGATAATTTCAAACCCAAAGGTATTTCGGTAACTCACCCTCCAAGGATATTTCGGTAATTTCGCAACCCAGGGGTATTTCGGTAATTTACCCTCCACGGGTATCTCGATAATTTCAAACCCAAAGGTATTTCGGTAACTTACCCTCCAAGGGTATTTCGGTAATTTTGCAACCCAGGGGTATTTCGGTAATTTACCCTCCACGGGTATCTCGATAATTTCTCAACCCAAAGGTATTTCGGTAATTTACCCTCTAAGGGTATTTCGATAATTTTGCAACCAAGGGGTATTTCAGTAATTGCACAACCTAGGGGTATTTCGGTAATAATCCCTCTAAGGGTAATTCAGTAGTTTTACCCACCAAGGGTAATTTGGTAATTTACCTTCCAAGGGTAAATTCGGTATTTTTACCCACCAAGGGTAATTCGGTAATTTACCCTCTAAGGGTAATTTCGGTAATTTCATATTCAACGGTGTTTCCGAAGGCCTACTATCACCTCAAGTGATGCAGAACTCTATTTCGGTCTCTACGGAACTATTGGGTCCAAATCCATTTTAGGCCCAAACGGGGTAATTTCGCAACTAAAACTTAACTAGTAATTTGGGGCATAGAAATTTAAACTGTCCATTTGCGTCATACTAACTAAATTGGCTATAACTCGAGTTAGAAAACTCAGAATCTAGATCCGTAAAATTTCTTTGAAACTAGACTTATGTATCTTCTTACTATAATTTTTCCAGAATTTTTAGCCTATCCATTTATTATAGTTTATTCATTAAATTTTCCCTTGTTTCACTGTCCAATGATTCTGACTTCTCTTAACTTAATCTCAATTATCTTATTGTACGATTTTCATATACCTCTCCCACTTCTTTCTTTTGAAAATAGGTTCACTAAGGAATCCATACATATCAATTATAACCCATAATTCATTTTGTACAATTTTATAAGATTTTTCCAAAACAGATCAGTGAACCCCGAAGTTAATCAGAACCAGTCTCACTAAAATCAAGATATCTCAGAATATAAAATTTCTTTTCCTTCTCCGTTTCTCCCATATTAAAATAGATACAGTAAGATTTAATTTGATATCTCATTCAATTTCTAATTCCACTTATCTTATTTTTCATGATTTTTCTAAATAACGCCACTGCCACTGACCCAAACTGTTTTATTACAAAATACGATTATCACTACGATCATACGCACGTCTGAGTGATCACGGATACCGGTTATCGGTTTTCTTCGATATTTCTACCGAATCACAGAATATTTCATGTAAACTTTCAGAGAGATTTGAGATTTACTCACCATTTCAAACGTATATTCGGAAGAGTATGAGATTAAACACCATTTTCAACATATATTCGGAAGGGTACGGAATTACACACCTTGATTAGGATTCCCTAAGAACCACTCTTCGTTGCCCCTACAACAATACCAACCAAAAGTTAGCCTCGGATTTCCAAAAGATTTTGTATCACTCACACTTGAATCACTTACCACTATGTCCGAAGGTAGAATATATCGAGTGATTTGTCCCTAAAACATATAGTAAATTATTTCAAATTATTACTCCGTTAGCAACCAATCGAATATTGAATAATATCAATAATCCATAAGAACTCCTTACCTTATTAATATTGGATCCGATTTCCCCCACTTGACTTATGGCTAGAATGATACACGGCCATCCACTTAGAACACGATTTAATCGAAGAAAAGAGTGTCTACCCAAATGAGAAAGAATTTATGAAGGAGTGATCATGGATTGAGAGGTTCGGTATTGACTTGAAGTTATGGCAATGATAGGAGAAGTTGGAAAAATGAACACAAAAGGATGCTAAAAGAAAATTAGGCCTATCAAGCACCAAAAATCCTACCAAATGACTAAAACAAATTCAGCTCCCCTCTCATTCACCTCAACCGTCCATGCCTTTGCAAATAAGCCAAAATTTACCAACCCAAAACTTTAAAAAAAAAAAAAAAAAACAAACCAACATCCTCCCTAATTCACTTTCCATCATTCCTTTTTTTCTTACCTACTCCATTATTTCAAATTCCATTATTATTATTATTCTTTTATTTCTTTTTCCTTTCTTTTTTCTTGTTTTCCTCCTTACCTTATCTTTTTAGTCATCATTTTATTTTTCTTTTATTTCATTCCTTTAATGATGTCATGGATGACGCTTGGAAGAGCACATCAAAATAAATCCAAAATTTGCAAAAGATGAGATTTGAACCCCTTCCCTCCATGCTCTCCACTTGATGCCATAACCTTTTTACCAATAGTTCATTTATGATAACAATTTACTCACTTATTTCAATAAGTTTTGATGCCTCTTACTATTTCTCCTTAATAAGCTTAAACAGTAACTTTCATTAAGGCCCAACTTGAACCCGAAACTTCATAGAACCCCGTAACTTTCTAAAATCATCTTCTTAATAAGTCCAACTTGAAATAATGCCATTCTCAAATTCCCATAAATTTTAAACACTCCTACGCCCAAGGCCCATTGGGCCCATTCCTACTAGGCCCAATTTCAGGATGTTACAAAGCTGGTACGGTAGTGTGGCCACCTCCGAATCCCTCACAGCGCCTATCCGCCTAAGACTAGGGATTAACTGTACAGATAAACAGAGGGGTGAGTTTACGAAAACTCAGTGTGTAACCCCATATAAGCAAAATGGCCAATCATGCAGTAGGCATGTACAGGCTGGGCCTAAGCCCAAATTGATAACAGTTCAGTTCAATTGGGGCCTTAGCCAATTACAGTATCAGTATCAGTGTGGGCCTAGCCCATTTCAGTGACAGTAACAATTCAGACATGCAATCAGAAATCCTACCCAACCAGCCTCTACACTCCACTCCGTCCAGCCCTACACTCCATGTGGGGATAAAATCACCCACCCATCCCTACACTCCAAAATTAGCACCCGTTGCGACATTAAACAATAATTACAGCAGAGCTGCCAGTACAGTACACTTCCTCCAATCATAATAATCCCATCCCCATGCAACATATCACACATGTATGCAACATATATATCATGGCATGCTCATATACAGTCATACATAACATAAGGCATACAGTCATTATATATTATAGGGGCATAACAGTCATTTTATATCATAGGGGCATACCAGTCATTTCATCAGTTTGGGGTCTAGGTATACTTACCAACCCATCAGTAGGTCCACAGTAGTCTTGGGCGACCCGTGCAACCTTAACAGTCAAATAGTAAAAATGGGTCCAAGGCCATAACACGGGCCCAGGTGGGCCCACATAGCCCAGAACTGGTCTCGACCATGTAAATTACACACATTGGCTCAATATTCTACACACTTTCGTGTAGTATACCTATGTGGGGCCTACAAGCCTGTTGGGTTCACTCGGCCCATTTAGGCCCAACATGCTAAGACCATGAAATCGCTCATGGTGGCCTCAATAGTCAAACACCTACATTTTATACGTTTAGATTACCACACGAGTGAACGCACACTCATATAACTTCAATTGTCATATTTTCTGGCTTTTGTCGTTGTACGAATTAGGCAGTGTTTACACACCTGTTTGCGAAAACTTGCGAATAACCCGTAAGCACCAAACCTGCCTTGATTGAACAAACATGACTTAATCCTCTTAGATCACTGACGAAGGTTGATTACAACTCCTTGACGAATATCTGTGTTACAAGCAGATTTTATTAAACAGAGTTGTTTATACACATGGCTTAAATTCCTATGTAATAACTTACAGTACCACAGAACCCCAAAAGTAAGGGAAAGAGTATTCGGCTTTTACCTACAAAGCAAGACAAAATAGTTTCCTTTGATCGAGTGATGAAAGAAATGTTTCGAATGCTTCAATACCACCTGCAACTCCTTCACTCCTCGAGAAGTTCTAACAACTGAAAGAAACACAAGAGAATACGGCTTTGACAGTGAAAAAAATGAGGAGACTTGATACAAATTAAAAGAAAACAAGGAACGAGTGCTCTTACCGATTTGTCAGAGAATAATCGCTAAATGAAGGCAAAATAATGATAGAATCCGCCTGGGTACCAACTAGAGAGGGATGATAAGAGGGAGCGGTTTGAGGGAGAAAAGAGAAGAGGATTAATGGAGTATTCGGTCACAAAAGGAAGATAAGGAGAAAGAAAATCTGTTAGCTAAGGATAGAAAGAGGGGAAGAAGGTGTATTCGGCCAACCGTGATATCAATTGGGAAAATAACAAAGAAAAGGCAATTAGGAGAGGAAGTATTCAGCCAAAGGAATGGTTTTCAAAAAAACGAACGAGGTGAAACAGAACCCCTACCACATTCGGCCTTCAAACAACCAAAAGGAAAAAAACAAATGAGGGCATACCACTCTTGGCCGAAATCCAGAGTCCAATTTCAGCACAACACTCCCTCTCCCTTTATTTCCCTTGATTTTCTCCTAAAATCCCTCCTCAAATCTCTCCATCCGATTACACCTCCCCTCCACCACTCAATTTGAATTCTTCTCAACCATTTCAGTGTTTTAGTCAAACTACAACACCTCCCGTGGCATAGCAGTAAAATAAATACTCCACTGCCCCCACCAAGATTCGAACCTCAGTCCTCTGGCACAAGTAACACGCCACTTACCCCTTAGACCAGCAGACTCTTTATGTCTTGCTTTACCCACAATAATTTAAAAGCCTACTAACCATAGGCAAGGGTTTATTCCTTAAAAACAAAACTTTTTGCACGAGCCCAAGCTTGAACCCAAGACTTCCCAGACACTCCTAAACACACCCAAATCACTTAACCACTGAAGCAAACAGATATTTGTGTTACAATCATACAAAAATAAATACTTAGATTTTGGGGCGTTACAGAACTTGTCATGTAATAGGTGAAATTGGTATATGTTTTGATTGTGTGTTATATGTGGTACTAGTTAGACTGATGAAATGATGTTTATATTTTGTAATAGTTTATATGTGTTCATGTTTTAGACATTGGTGTATTTAGGGTCTTGTTGTGTTAATTGTTTACTTGATATAAACTTTACAAAGGTGTTTGAATTATGGTACAAATGAATATGGTTGAATGAAAAGAGTAATGGTAAGTTTTAACATGAGTTAATGTATAGTTTTGGAGCTTAAATGCAAACCAATTGGTATATGTTTGTGACATGAAAGTATAGGCTTGGTTATGATTTGCTTTGGGTATATGAATTGTGGAGCCAAATGATGGCATATTGCTTAGGCATGGGTTGGGTGAAATTGACATGTTTTTGAATAAAATTCAATGTGTTTGAGCATGGTTTTGTAGTTGATAATGGTGTGACTTGGTGTCTATGTTTTTGTGGAAAAATGACTTGAAATGCAACATTTTTAAGGTGCACATGGCCTGGGACACGGGCTGTCACATGGCCATGTGTTGCACGGCCGTGTGTCATTATTATTTTTAGATGTAAGTTTCACATGGTCTGAGACACAGCTTGTGACACGGTCGTGTGACCCAACATCGAATGCACACACGATTTAGCATACGACCTACGATACGGTTGTGTGGCCCTATTTCGAATACTCACACGGGTGGACATACGGGTTGGGGCACGATCGTGTGTCTAGACTTCGATTACCCATACGATTTGGGCTATGTCACATGGCCTGGCCACACAGCCGTGTGACCCCTATTTTTAAAATTTTCAAATTTTTCTAAAACTTTCTATTTTGTTTCAAATTAGTCCCTGATTGTTCCTAAATTATTTTTAAGGCTCTATAAGCCTAATTTAAGGTCAATAATTATATTTATGCTATGAATGAAATTTTAATTTGATTATATGTTATTTAATTTGATATTTTAATGGTTAAATGTTAGTAATTGTTATGATATATGTTGTAATGCTCCGTAACCCGGATCCGACGATAGAGACTGGTTAGGGGTGTTACATAATCGGTATTGGTACCATTTAGGTCAAGATGCACGACGGGGTTATCAGGATACTGTCAGTTGTCAGGCATGTGCCTGATTTAAGGAAAAACCTCATCTCCCTGAGTATGTTAGACTCGAACGATTGTAGAATCGTCATTAAGTCAAGCAACATTAAGGTATCTCGTGGAGCTCTCGTTCTGATGAAAGGCCAGAAAATTGGCGATCTATATACTCTGTAAGGTACAATGATGACTGGTAAAGTAACAATTTCCTCGTCTGTTAAGGCATCAAAGTCGACTCATTTGAGGCATAGACAACTTGGTCATATATGTGAAAAATGTATGACCGCTTTGAATAAGAGAGGTTCTCATCTAGGTGTAAGAGTTGGAAAGACAGAGCACTACGTTTATGGAAAGCAGACATGAGTCAACTTTGATTTAAAAGTTTAGAAAACTAAAAGCCTTCCAAATTCAGAGCTCAAGCACTGCTTGAACTCGGTTAATATCCTGCAAAGATCAAGTTAGGACCATGACGGGCATTGGCAAAGACGAAGTTGAGAAAATACGAGTCAATGTGGAGATTTGTGGAGTGTGCCTCGTATTTTTAGACCCTTTCAGGCACTTACCATTACTCACATCGTAACACAAGGACGTTAGAATCTCAACACCTTCAACAGGCGATAATGTCATGACGATGAGGTTTCTGACGTCATGATGAGGACTTTCCAGATGTTATGTAACCACCCAATTTTGGGTCTAGTCAAAACAATGGTTTTGGGACCACAAATTTGATGCAGTAAAAATTTATTTTTATTATATTTTTATGGTCTACAATTTTATGGAATGATTTCATGAAAATTTTGTTCGAAAATTTTGACGTTTTGGCACTCAATTTAGTTAAAGGGACTAAATTGCAAAAAAGTGTAAAAATTGAGTTCTATATGTTAAAGGTGTCCAATTGCTATGAGATCTTAAATTAGAGGTCCTTAGATGTTAATTAGACCATTATACTATAGTATGGACAAAAATGGACATGGTTAGGTGAAATTTTGAAGTTAGGCATTAAGGGCATTTTGGTCATTTGGTAAATAATGACTAAATAAAAAAATAAAAGATGTTCATCTTTCTAATTTCATCCCCCATAGCCAAATTTCAAGGGTCACCATAGTTAGGGTTTTGGCCAAGCTTTCAAGCTCGATTATCAAGAAAAACGAGGTTCGAACTTAGATCGGGGGAAAAATAAAGTGTTTGACGATTAGTTCCAATTCTACTATTTTTGTACCGAGGTAAGTTCGTATGTAAATAATGCATTGTTATATTTATGTTTTAGATGCTTTAATATTGTATGAATTGTGATTGACTCTTTGGACGTATTCGACAAAGTTTTGACAAACGAGAAATCCCGGTTGAACCTTAGGAATAGAATAGGATACGAGTGACATGTCACTAGGAACCCATGTGTATATGCGATTATGTGATCCGGGTGCTGGTCTTGTACGTCCTACCAGTGGCTGGGTAGTCCGGCATGTGTTGCGAATACTTGACAGCTTGTGTGAGCAGCACTGTGTAGCTACGTCCTGACTGACAACTTGAGTGAGCAGGCCCGTGAATAGCTTGAAAGCGAGCCTATATGTATTATGAGATATGAGGTAGCTTTAGCCACATATATGGCATTTATGTGCAAGATTTCCGAGTATCCACTAATATTCTGAGTGTTCAATAGGAATGTCAAAATTGTGAAAGGATATGGCTATGATACGAGTTGGTATAGGTATGTACGTAAAACTCATAAAAAATGAGCTCGATATGTGATGAACCCTTGGTAAGGTGGTGATTGAGTAAGTTATGATTATAAGATTTTAATAACATTCATGCTAATTTTTATCATGTTAATTGTATGTTAAATGTGTGGTTATGATGCTTATTATTTGTATAGGAACTTACTAAGCTATATAGCTTACTCCCCTTTCTTTTTCTTATCTTACAGTGTCACCAATCTAGCTCAGGGTTCAGAGATCGTCGGAGATCCATACATACTATCAACAATTATTTTGGTATCAATGAATTCAACATTTTGAGTTATGACATGTATAGGGGACTTGGTCATTTTGTTATGTGTCATAATTGATTTGGCCAAATGTGTTCGCTTACGTTGGTTAGAAGTTCATTTTGTATAAGGCCATTTGAAGTTGGTTAATGTTGGTATAAGTATATTCATATGATGATGTCTTTCATGAATGTGGAAACTTGCATGATTTGAGTTGATAAGTTATGTGATGTTTATGTATGATAGATGTTAGCATGTGAATGATGTGTTGATGTCTTGGTTGTGGATGATTTGATTGTATGTATAAGCTTGAATTGGTGTTATGTTATGTTATATAGGTGTATGCATTAAAGGGGTGGCAAATGGCTTGGTAAATAGCCTTTTTTTTGTCCACACGGGTGGACACACGAGCGTGTGTCTAGGCCGTGTATGACACACGGTCTACCCCACGGGCATGTGTTCCGGCCATGTGTCCCCTGCACATTAATTTTGAAAGCCAGAATGTCCAGAATATAGCACACGGGAAGAGACACGGGCATGTGTCTCAACCGTGTGTGCTACACGGCCTAGAACACGGGCGTGTATCTTGGCCGTGTGAAACCTACACTTAGTTTGAATTAAATTAATTTACCACACAGCCTAGCACACGAGCGTGTAGCACGGCCGTGTGGCACAAGTCAGAGAGCACCCTAAATCGAACATGGTTTAAAGCATGGGCGTGTCCCAGGGTCACACGAGCGTGTCCCTTGGACCACATGGGCGTGTGAGCCCTACAGTTAGCAAAAATTTTGTAAGTTCTGTAAAAATTTCATGAGTTCTCAGATTAGTCCCAAACCACTTCCAATGTACGTTTTGGGCCTCGTAGGCTCGTATTAGGGACTTTATGATTGAATGTGGATAATTTTAAATTTGACGCAAAATTTATGTCTCGAAATTTTGTGAATGCTTGTGTTGTAAGTCCGGTAATGCCTCGTACCCTGTTCCGGCGTTGAATATGTAAGAGTATGCCCAAAGATCAATCATGAGATGGTTGTAATAACATACTTAATTTACCATGTTTATTAATATAAAGCGTTGTCATTATTATTTGATTTTTCTTTCGTATGTATAAATAAACTGTTTTATAATAATGTCCTGAGAATAATATGATTATTCTTAAAAGATCCTTAGTCGAGTATTATTGTTGACTAGGACAACAATAATGCATTAAGACTAACATGTAGTTGATTGATGATAAAGAGTTGTCATTGATATGGAGTGTCAAAATCAATGCATGAATATGTGTGTTAGAGAACAACATATTGGATTGACCCGCTATGAGTATGTTTCTTGGATTATTATGTAATTGTCACAACATTACTCATAGTGATTAATATGTACATGATCCTCAGACTTGAGATCATTATTATCCCAAAGATCGTGAGTTGTATATTTTGATACTGATCAAACGTGACAATCGTAATAAAGTTGTTCTATAAAGGTGATGTTGGATATACCACAATCTATGTAGAGGATATGGTTGATCAATAAAGGATAAGTCCCTCCTACATAATAGGAGTAATATCTTAGGCCACTTGATTGAGTGAGACTAGAAATGCATGGCCATGCTCAAATAAGTTGATATGAGATGTCATACTAATTTTTATATCATAGTCTACTCAAGATATCAAGAAACATGGGATGGACTATGCAAGTGTGACTATCCCATGACTTGTATCCGTTCCAGAGATAAAGGACTTAAGGATTAATGCATGAAAGGTTAATCACGAATGGTTATGTCGAATCATGACTTCTTGTGACTTAGGTAGCAATGATGCATTGCTAGATGCCACTCATTATCTGTGACAATAGAATCGTTCTAGTATTACTGCTAACGTTGCAAGAACCTACAAGGTCACACCCTATGGTTGAAATGAACGGAATAAAATATAGTTGGTATTGTGTTTGGTTGTCACATGAATTAAATTAATTAAAGAATTAATTTAATTGGTCAATCAAATATTGAACATATTATATGTACAAGGATGTTGTACACATAATGATAACATAATTTTATTAATATATGAATTTGATTCATATATAAATTTAAATAAATATAGTTTCTGAAATCCTTATTATAATTAATGTAATTATAATTTTGGATATAATTAATGTAATTATAATTTTGGTTAAAAACTTTATTGTATTTATTTAATCTTGTAATACATTCAAGAGATACCAATTATAAAAGGCCCAATTAAGAGGATACCTATTATAAAAGGCCCAATGAGAAAGGCACCCATTGTAAAAGGTATTAAAAGGAGACAAATTTGAAATGAAAAAAAACCCTAAGTGATTGCTTGTTAGGTCTAGCGGTAGTCAAGCAAATAAACCTCTAAAATAGTTTTGGAGATTTCTTCCGTTCATAGTCAAACCGGGTGGATCACGTAGAGGCTGACATCGGAAAAGGTTGTGGTTTGATTCGACAGTAGATCAAAACTCTTGTTGCCAAGGCGTCGCTGTCTACTCAAATTGAAGTTTTGGTAATTTGAAACCTTTATTTTACCCCGATTCGTTCCTCACACATGGATTCACGATTTGGATCGCGGATCTAATTTTATTCTCCCATGCGTCATGGGGTTCTCGGCGTTCCAACGAGTGGTATCGAGCCACTTGTGTGATACGAACTTCGGGTTTAAATACTTGGGTGATGCAATTGTATGAGATTCATGTTTTGATCTTATTGTATTTTCGATTGTTTAAATCGTTTAAGCATAAACGATAAGCTGTTCCTTTCGGTAATTGATTAAATGTTAATCATGGTGTTGTGGCCTACTTGATTTTATGTTATTGTCATGTTAACTATTAACAAATCACGTAATAATGCGACGGTGGTATTTATAGTTTCCAGTAAGTGTTAATCGCTAGTGGAACAAGGGTTGTTCCGATATGAAACCTCAAGGATTAAAATCCTAAAAACACGATTCTGTTGATAAAAAGTTATCAAATCGTAAGGTTTCATTTGACTGGGGTATGCGATTCGTACCGCAGGCTCGCCCGTGCACTTCTGTCCATACCGCGGGGCTCTCGGCACTCGCAAAAAGTTTTGTTAATAAAAGAAATTTATAAACTTGATGTGCCACAAAAGGTTGAAAGGATATTTTATAATTCACCTTAATATAAAAAAAAATATTGAATTATGTATGCTATTTTTGACATGCACGGTGTTTGAAATGCATAGTTATAGTCCAATGACCCATTCGATAAAAGGTTGTATTTTTTTTAAATACGGCCTGCGTGTCATGCTTTACTACTATTCTCTTGTATTTCTCTTCTCATTTTATTCACTCGTATGTAAAACGAGTTTCTGCATATTGTAATTTGCAAGAGTTGCTGTGGGCCAAACGAGAAGGAAGGTGGGACAATGATTGAGAATGATAGCTTGTGAAATGGATTACACCTTTAGGTTTCTTTTTGGTTTTCCCATTGGCTTGGGTTGAACCACCTTAGTTTATGGGCTATAACTATTGCATTTATTTATTGCTTTATTTATTCATGTATGAGATGCTATGGATGTCTAAAGCATGCCAATTATATATATTAAAACTTGAAGATAATAAACCCTATTAATTGATGAGATCGATTAGAAGACTAAATGGGCTAAAGTAGACCATAATTGGTGAGATGCAACAACCTTAATAAAATCCTCTATTAAAATATTAAGTCGAGCATTGCCTTCCAATTTTGCCTCTTTAAGGCCTCGATCAATACTATGTAGGTTCCGCAAAGCGAAGTACTAGTATTTATCTTGGTTAAACGCGAGAAGAATAAACAAGTGATATTATTTGGTTAAAAATTGGTTAATGACTTAACTAGGTTACTCTAATAGGATTAGAAACCCAGAGGCAAGTAAATTGGATAAATCATAAGATGATTAGAACAAGAGTTGTTCACCAAATATTAGGAGTTACATATGATGTAATTAGCAAATGTTGCTTACCTAAATAACCATAATCTTAAGAGTAAAGCCAAAGCTGACTTAAGAGGTGGTGAAATATGGATCCTTAACCTACTAGAAATACTTTTGAAAAAGTTTTTTCGAAATTAATATACGATGGTTATTAATTTTGAAATAAAATAGTGGGAATATCATTTAATAAAGTCTTTTTAATGATTGATATAAAATTGGTAAATTTACTTACATGCATATTTAATTGTTGTAGATATATTATGGCTACAAACACTAGCACACTCTCATTGCGATCAGTCCTTGAAAAGGACAAATTGAATGGTTTGAATCAGGTTTGAATTTTCTTGATTGGTTCCGTAACTTGAGGATTGTCCTTAAACAAGAATGGAAATTATATGTCATTGAACAACCACTTCCTAATGAACCACCCGCTAATGCCTCGAGAACTGATAGAGATGCTTACAAGAAGTATCTCGATGACATGATAGATGTTGGATGTCTTATGCTTGCCACTATGAATCCTGAACTTCAGAAGCAACATGAGGACATGGTTGCTTATGATATGATCAAGCACCTGAAAGAACTTTATCAGGGGCAAGCACGGCAAGAGAGGTTTGATATCTCTAAGGCCCTATTCCAATGTAAGTTGGCTGAAGAAAGCCCAGTAGGACCTCATGTCCTTAAGATGATTGGCTATATTGAAAGCCTATCTAAGCTTGGGTTTCCATTGAGCCAAGAGTTGGCCACTGATGTTATTTTACAATCGTTGCCGGATAGCTACAGCCAGTTTGTCCTCAATTTCTAAATGAATGAAATTGACAAGACTCTACCACAATTGCTCAGTATGTTACGAACTGCTGAAGGCAACTTGAAAAAGGTTGGACCCAAGCCCATACTGATGGTCCGTAATAACAAGGGCAAGGGAAAGGCCAAAGTTCAAACAAAGCCTAAGGGCAAAGGTAAGCCCAAATTTGGAAACGGAAAAGCTGCACTGAAACCTAAAGGTGAGGTGTCTAAGGAAGGAAACTGTTTTCATTGTGGTGTGACTGGACATTGGAAACGGAACTGCCCTGTCTATCTTGAAGAAGTCAAGAAGGCTAAAGCAAGTGGAATGTCTGCTTCAAGTATTTATGTTATTGATATTAATTTATCAACTACTACTTCTTGGGTATTAGATACTGGTTGTGGTTCTCATATTTGTACTTCTGTACAGGGACTACAAAGGAGTAGGACTTTGGCTAGAGGAGATGTGGACCTACGAGTTGGAAATGGAGCAAAAGTTGCTGCATTAGCTGTGGGAACATATACTTTATCTTTGCCTAGTGGACTTGATTTATGTTTAGAGGATTGTTATTTCGTGCCCAATTTGACTAAAAACATTATTTCAATTTCTTGTTTAGACAAAATTGATTTTGAGATAATTATTAAGAATAATTGTTGTTCATTTTATCTCAATAATGTTTTCTATGGTTCGGCACAATTAATTAATGGCCTCTATATTTTAGATCAAATGAATCCCATTTACAACATAAATACTAAAAGATCTAAAATAAATGACTCAAATCAAACTTATCTTTGGCATTGTCGTTTGGGCCACATAAGTGAGAAACGCATATCCAAACTCCATAAAGATGGTCTCTTGAATTCATTTGTTTTTGAACAATTTGAAGTATGTGAATCTTGCTTATTGGGAAAAATGACTAAATCTCCTTTTTATGGTAAAAGTGAGCGAGCTAGTGATTTATTGGACCTAATACATTCTGATGTATGTGGACCAATAAATACACAGGCCAAAGGTGGATTTCACTACTTCATTACTTTCACTGATGATTTCAGTAGATATGGGTATGTTTATCTCATGCGCCATAAGTCTGAGTCCCTTGAAAAGTTCAAGGAATTCAAAAATGAAGTACAAAATCAACTAGGCAAAACTATCAAGTCACTTCGATCTGATCGAGGTGGAGAGTACTTGAGCCTAGAGTTTGATGATCTTTTGAAAGAATATGGGATTGTCTCACAACTTACTCCTCCTGGTACTCCTCAATGGAATGGAGTATCTGAGAGAAGAAATCGAACTTTATTAGACATGGTTCGATCCATGATGAGTCATGTTGATCTACCGACTTCCTTTTGGGGACATGCACTTGAGACAGCTGCTTTCACACTAAATCGTGTTCTATCTAAATCGGTTCAAAATACGCCATATGAGATGTGGACTGGGAAACGTCCTAGTATGTCTTTTATGAAAATTTGGGGCTGTGAAGCTTATGTTAAACGTCAGATGTCTACTAAGCTTGAACCCAGATCTAAAAGGTGTATTTTTGTGGGGTATCCAAAAGAAACCAAAGGATATTATTTCTTCTTAGAAAGAGAATTTACTTCTAGAAAAGGAAGTGGGAGAAAGATTGAACTTGAAGAAATTCGAGAATCACAAGATACCACTGAACCAGAGATTGAACAAAAAAAATTTCCACAAGAAATTGAGGAACAAACAACTGCTGTAGAAACACAACCACCGCGCATGTAACATCCTAGGAAGGGCCTATGCATTTCCAGATTAATTGTATGAAATGACAAGTTTCAAGTCCTATGAATAAATTTTTGAAACCTAGAAATGCATGAAAATGGAAATGAAAATGCATAAAAATGGAAATGAAAATGCATGAAAATGGAAATGAAAATGGAAATGAAAATGGAAATGAAAATGGAGATGGAAATGAAAATGGAAATGGAAATGAAAATGGAAATGGAAATGGAAATGAACATTTTTGAAACCAGAAACGTTTTTGGAAACTTAGACATTTTGGAAACTTGAACATTATTTTGAAATGATCCAAAAATGGAAACTTGAGCATTTTAGGAAACTTGGATATGTAAGAAAAATGGCAAGTTCTGAGCCGATCGAAAATTTTAGGAAACTTAGAAATGATGTTTGAAATGTCAAATTTTAAAGTTCAAAATAGGAAATAAGGGCTAGAGGGCCTTAAAAGAAAAAGTTGGAGAAGTTTGACACACAATTAGGCTTGGAAAAATGGCCTGAAGGTGTCACTTAGGGCCTATGGAAATGGCGCCATGTGCAAGAGCTGTTGGGCCTGGGTTCGAGTCACTTGGGAAGCAAATAAATAAGTTTAATTTTTGCTTCCAGAAGGCTGAGGTGGACGGCATGGGTTTCTAGAAAAGGAAGAGTTTTATTTGCACAAATATGTGAATAATAAGAGATAAATAAAGGAGATTTATTCACATAAATATGTGAATAATAAGAGATAAATAAAGGATTATTTTCTAAGGAGATAATTGAGGAGATAATTGATGGATTAAAGGCTTTTATCTTTTAAATAAAAGAGATAATATTATCAAAAAGAGGAGTGGTGGCCAAGTAAGGGACTCTTTGGCTGATAACTTTGTCTATAAAAGGAAAAGAGGAGGGCTACTCCTCAGTTTACTTCTTCTTCCTCTCTGCCAAAATTCTCCCAAAGCCAAACCCCTCTCTGCCGAAATTTTCATTAAGCAAAAATCCCTCTCTTTCTCTTCTATTTCTTCTCCGTTCTACTGTCAAGCCGAATCTTTGTGGATTCTAAGGAAGAGGGCAATCATCCACAACATAAAAAGGGGATCTTTCGGGAAATCTAAGGATCTAAGGTAAGGATTATAATATAAATATTTGGTTAAAGATTATGATTCATGTTTTCAAAGTTAGATTTAATCTAACACGAAGTTATAGGATTTCGACAGGATTATAAAGGAATCCTCTTCAGATTTGGAATCCCATCATAAGGTAAGTGATATTCGGCCAAGGCTAACTTGTTAAATATTTGGGATTATTTTTCCATTATTTCAAAAGCCGAAAACTAATCTATAGAGAAATATAGTGGTTAGCCGATTTCAAGGGAGGAACACAAACCCTGGATTTGATTAGCAATCAAATCGGCAAAACAAGGTAAGTGGTAGTAAATTCTACTTCTAGTAGGATTTTTTTTTTTAGAATAAAAGGGTCATTTATATGTTTTCATTAATGGCCGAATATAGGAGTGAAAGATTTAGACCGGTAGAGATCGCTCTTGGGAATTCACGGAATCTATTAAGCGAAAAAGGTGTGTACTCTTACTAACTTTCAATAAATTGCATGGCAATCATTAGATATGTAAATATGTATAAAGTATGTGAATGTGGCTAAGCACCACAAATGTGGTAAGGAGTACCCAGGTACGTTTCCTACTTATGATAGGATTGTGAATGTGATATATTTTGAACATGTGATTAGTAACATGAATGAAAATTTAGTATGTGAAATTTGTTATGAAATAATTGGGGCATTCGGGATATTTGTGGAGGAAGAAAGTGAAGGTGATGACTACGGTCTCACCAACGTAAAGTGGTGACTACGGTCACATAAAGTGAAAAGTGGTAACTTCGGTTACATCCAGTGAATACAGTGTCTAATGACACAACATAAGTGGGCGATGAGCACGTCGACTGCAGCGACTGCCTTCGATGGTGTGTAGCGGATGGAGGGTCGACTTAGTAGTCCCCACGGTGTACAGGTTGGTACGGGTGGTGTGTAGCGGATGGACAAATAGGTTTGGGTTTGGGTTGCATCATTATTTGATTTGAATATGCTTGATATGACTTGTATGCCCTGATTTGTTGAAAATTAGTCATGTACACATTGAGTCAGTGGACTCACCCGTTGGGAATTACTTTTTGGTGATGAGCGAAGAATGGACCTGGGTCGGCAGGAGCTAAAGGTGGCCATGCAACACTTGAAGAATTTATTAGAATTTAGACTCTATTTAAATTTAGTACTTTAAATTTTATTTTGGGTTTGAATGATGTAATAAGGCCATAAGGCCCAGTTGGATTTTCTTTATTTCATTTATTTTATTTGATTAAGATACAAATTATTTTTTTGAATAAAGTTAAGTAAATTTATTTCTTTTAAAAATTATTTTGTCACCTTATTTAAGTTGGATTTTCAAAATTTATTAAATGGATTCCAATTTAAGCCCAACCCAAAACGAATTTTTCTTAATTACACAAATTTTCTCTAAGTTAATCGGGACATTGAAAACCGATTTTCTTAAGGAACATACAGATCCGGTTCGAGCTCGTGGGTAAAAGGGGTGTTTTAGTTGGTATCGAGCCCGATTTTAAACTTCTCGGCTTTGTGGGCTAAGGCCCAAAACGTTTTCAAAGCAAGCCAAAATAATTTTCTTCGAAATTGAGTAGGTATTTAGCATGGCACCTAAGTCTCCGACCCGCAGTCCACCAGGTAAGTACCCCTAACTTTATGAGTGATTCTGTGATTTATGAACTGTATAAGGGTAGAAAAGGCATGGAACGTAGAATAGAATGATAGGAATTTGAACCCTAGGATTAGACTACTCAAACACTTGAAACTCATAAGACTTAATGAACTTAACAAACCTATGACTAAGTCATTGAGCTAGGGTGTGGCAACCCCTGTACGCATGTCTAGGATTGGATCCGGAAGAGCCTGGTATTTAAGCAGTCCTAGTGACTCACCTCCTCTTCTCGCGGTATCCTACAGTGCGTAGCCGGTTCGCCCTAACTCAGAAGGCTCAGTGGTGTGGCAACCTCTGTGCGCATGTCTAGAAAGGTCGGTGAGAGCTTGGTATTTAAGCAGTCCGCGTGACTCACCTCCTCTTCATTCGAATCTGCTCAGTGCGTAGCTTTGGTTCACCACGACCAAGAGGGCTCGGTCATAAAGCTAAACACAAAGAATAAAACCGAAAGGGACTTAATGCTTTTTTCTATTATAAAAAAATGTATAACCAAAATTTAGTTTTAAAACTCTTGAAACTTATGAGAACTATTTTACAACATTTTCTTACAAAAAAAAAAAAAATTTCCGATTACAAAAATACCCCTAGTGGTAAAAAAAAAAATACCCTTGGTTTATAAAATGACCAAACCACCCATAGTTTTAACAAAATTTCATTACTTTATCAAATGTTCAAAAACCCTAATTTGTAAAATATCAAACTATCTTGATTTTGGAAAATTACAAAATTGCCCCTAACTTACAAAATTACCAAAACGACCCTGATTTCCAAAATTTTTGCAATATCATTGCTTTGAAAAGTGTAACTCTCAAAGGAACCCTCAATGTTTTACAATCTTGGAAAATATCCCTAACTTAATAAATTTTACAAATTTACCCTGATTTTTGGAAAAAAAATTATCAAAATACCCCTGAGATCAAAAATTACCGAAATACCCCTGGATTTCAAAATTCTTCCAAAATTTCCCCGGAACTTTAGAAGTACCAAAATACTTTCGTCAAAATCACAGGAATTTTTTTTAAAATTTACTGAAAATACCTCTGTAGGATAAAATTACGAAAATGCCCCAGGTAGTGGAAAAGCAAAATAACGAAAAAACAACAACAAGAATTACAACGTTTCTTTGAATAAACGAAAGTTCATATTTGTTGATGGATGAATGAATGAATGCAAGACTGTATGCATGTATGAATACGAAAGAACCACTCTTAAACTCTTCTTCATAAGATATCATCGCGGGTAATAAGTGAAACAAGAATACTAATACATAAAATTCCTTAATCAGATCTCGTCGATAATGAGCTCAAGAGGACGTGGTCGTCGTGGAAGAGGTAGAGGAAGGATGATCATTAGATCGGGACAAGGTTACGACAATCGATACCACCACCACCATCACCCCAGACATTTGTCAATGTTGAGCGGCGAGGCTCGCATGAGGGGAAGATCTTGTGTCGCAGTTGTCTTTGCGAGTTTTGGAATTGGTGGCTGGTGCAGGAAACAATTCAGGAAATCATAAGTCTGTGCCTGAGCGGCTCCGTGCTAATGGAGCTGAAATGTTTAGAGGAGTATCGGGAGTGGCACCCAGTACAGCTGAGTACTAGTTGGAAGCAACTGAGCGCATCATGGATGAGCTCGACTTGACCCCCGAGGAAAAGTTGAAAGGGATGGCGGCAGCATTTACGCGATGAAGCGTATCAATGGTGGTTAACCGTTCGGGACGGTGCCACGGCGGAAGATCGACACAGGAATATGCTAAGGAAGCATTTCGGAGAAAAGTATGTGGGAACCGGTATATAGACGAGCAAAGGAAGGCTTTGCAGGGTTGGTACAAGGAAGTAAGTGCATCACCGAATATGAAGCGGAATTCTTGAGGTGAGCCGATATGCACGAGGAGTAGTGGCGACTGAGCATGAACGCTGTGTTCGTTTTGAGGATGGACTTAGGGATGATTTGAGACTTTTGATAGCACCGCATCGGGAGCGGAATTTCTGCCTTGGTGGAAAAGGCTAAAGTGGTCGAGGAATTAAGGGCGCCACCAAGCGGTGTGGGCGAAATAAGCCAAAAGAGGTTTTGGGCCATGCGGAAAAGGCCACAAGAGGCCTAGAGTTAATGAGCCACAAAGTCAACGAGCTAATACGGGTGGCAATTTCGCCCTTGTGAACATTGTGGAAGGAAGCACGGGGAGAGTGTTGGAAAAAGCGGGACGATGTCTCAAGTGTGGGTCCAAGGACCATATGATTAGAGATTGCCCCAAGCTATTAGATGAGAGCCAACCAAAGCTCGGAATGCTAACCAGTGGTAGAGGCGGACAGCGACCTCAAGAAGGTCGTGGGTCACCAACAGGTAGTGGCGAGGTAGTGGAGCTCGGGGCGAGGTGCGTACGAACGCCGAAGCAAGGCAACCGGGTTTGGTTTTACGCGGTTCGCCGGAGGAGAGGAGAGGGAGACGCGCCGGATGTTATCTTGAGTGCGTTCTTTATTCATGACAAACCCTATTTTGCTCTTATTGATGTGGGCTCAACTCATTCCTATGTTGCATGTAGTGTAGTTGAAACACTAGGCCTAGACTCGAACTTTCGATAGGCGGATAAGCGTAGTGAGCCCATTAGGCCAAATGGTGAGGATAGATAGGGTCTTTTGGAATGTACCCCTAGGGATTGAGGAGTGAATTTTTGGGTGACTTAATGGAATTACCCTTGGAGAGTTTGAGCTTATACTTGGAATGGATTGGCTAGTAGAGTATCGGTAGTGTTGGATTGTGCGACTAAGCGTATGGAACTAAGAACCCCGGAAGATGAGGTAGTAGTGATGATCGGAGAAAGGAGGAACTACTTGTCTAATGTAGTTTCGACCTTTGAAAGGCCGAGAAAATGGTTAAGAAAGGGTGTAAGGCATTCTTAGCCTTCGTGAGTGCATTAGGAGGAGAAGAGGAAGGTGTCAAGGGAGTTAGAACAGTAAGGGATTTTGAGGATGTATTTCCGGAGGAGTTACCCGGAATACCCCCAGATAGAGAGGTGGAATTTGGAATAGATTTGCTACGAGAAGAACTCTGTGTCAATCGCTCCTCACCGAATGGCACCAAAGGAATTAGTGGAGCTCAAGGCTCAAATCCAGGAGTTGTTGGATCGTGGTTTCATTCGACCCAGTGTGTCTCCGTGGGGAGCACCGGTTCTCTTTGTGAAGAAGAAGGATGGAACTATGCGGATGTGCATAGATTATCGTCAGTTGAACAAACTGACCATCAAGAACAAGTATCCTTTGCCAAGGATAGATGACTTGTTCGACCAAGCGAAAAAAGGCATTTGTGTTCTCAAAGATCGACTTAAGGTCGGGTATCATCAAGCGAAAGTGAAGGAGGTCGATATTCATAAGACCGCTTTTAGGACAAGGTACGGTCATTTTGAATTTGTGGTGATGCCGTTTGGGTTGTGACGCACGCGAAGCGGCGTTCATGGATATGATGAATAGGGTTTTCCAACCCTACTTGGATAGATTCGTCGTGGTGTTCATCGATGACATTTTGGTGTATTCAAGAGGCGGAGGAGGAGCACGATGAGCATCTCCGAGTTGTGTTAGAAGTGTTAAGGAAAAGAAGCTTTATGCCAAATTCAGCAAGTGCGAATTTTGGCTCAAGGAAGTGGCGTTCCTAGAACATGTGGTATCCATGAAGGAATAAGAGTGGATCCTAGGAAGATCGAAGCGATGTTGGATTGGAAACCACCTAGGTGGTGTAATGAAATCGAAGTTTCTTAGGCTTGGCGGCTATTACGAAGGTTCGTGGAAGGATTCTCGTCAATAGCCGCACCTTTGACAAAGTTACTAAGGAAGGAAGTACCGTTTGTGTGGACGGATAAGCAACAGCAGGAGAGCTTTGAAAAGCTTAAAAGGTCTTGTGAAGCTCGGTGTTAATTCAACCGGAAGCGAGTAAGGACTTAAGTAGTATATTGTGATGCTTCGCTTTGAGGGTTAGAGTGTGTGCTAATGCAAGAAGTTAAGGTAGTCACTTATGCATCTCGACGATTAAGGGCGCATAAGGTGAACTACCCAACTCATGACTTGGAACTCGCGGCGGTGGTTTTCGCCTCAAAGTTTGGAGGCACTACCTTTATGGAGAAAGGTCAGTAATTTTACGGACCACAAAAGCCTTAAGTATTTGTTGACTCGAGAAGGAGTTGAACTTGAGGCAACGAAGGTGGGTGGAGTTATTAAAAGATTATGGTATTCGATAGAATACCATCCGGGCAAGGCGAATGTGGTAGCCGACCTAAGTAGGAAGGTTGTGTCGGATTTAAGGGCTTTGTTCGCTCACTTAAGTTTGTATGATGACGGAGGCTTTGTTGGCGAGTTACAAGTCAAGCCAACTGGTGAAGGAGGTGAAAAGAGGGACAGTTGGCGGATAAGGACTTAAGTACTAAGTTACGACAAATGCTGGCAAGGAGGATTAAAGGATTATGGCGTCAATGATGGAGTCTTGTGCTACAAGGAAAAAGGTTTGTATGCCGAGGGATAAGGAGTTGAGACAAAGGATTCTTCGGGAAGCGCATGGTAGTCCTTATGCTATGCATCCCGGAGGCATCAAGCTGTATAGAGATCTAAGGGAACAATTTTGGTGGTCGGACACAAACGAGAGGTGGTCGAATTTGTGGGAAAATGTTTGACGTGTCGACAAGTAAAAAGTGAACACCAAGTCCCATCAGGATTGCTTCAACCAATTGAGATTCCCCAATGGAAGTGGGAAAGAATTACCATGGACTTCGTTAGTGGGCTTCCCCTTACGCCCACTAAGAAGGACTCGGTATGGGTGATAGTGGACCGTTTGACCAAGTCCGCACATTTTATCCCTGTGAGGATCGACTATTCCCTTCAAAAGTTAGCCAAGTTATATGTGGCGGAGATCGTGAGGCTACACGGTACCGATGTCGATCATCTCCGATAGAGACCCAAGGTTTACGTCTCGATTTTGGAAAGCACTTCATCAAGCATTAGGCACTAAGCTAGACTTCACTACTGGCTTTTCATCCACAATCGGGCAGGCGATCTGAGCGGGTTATACAAGTGTTGGAAGATATACTAAGAGGTTGTGTGATGGATTTCGAGGAAGTTGGGAAGATTACTTGCCTCTGGCTGAGTTCGCCTACAACAACACTATCAGGTAAGCATTCGGATGGCACCATACAAAGCATTGTATGGAAGGAAATGTAGAACACTAACTTGTTGGACCGAGTTAGGAGAACGCCGCGTTTTGGGTCCGAGTTAGTGGCGGAAAGCGAGGAGAAGGTGGAATTAATTCGCACGGTTGAAAGAAGCTTTCGATGACAGCAGTCGTCGCACGCAGACCTTAAGAGGAAAGAAATTGAGTTTGAAGTAGGAGACCAAGTGTTTCTAAAGGTCTCACCTTGGAAGAAGGTTATGCGGTTCGATTCGCAAAGGAAGCTAAGCCCAAGGTTTATAGGGCCCTATCAAGTAATCGAAGGCGAGTTGGGCGATGGCATACCAATTGGAGTTACCACGAGTTGCATCAAATGCACGGCGTATTTCGCGTGTCCATGCTACGTCGCTATCGATCGGATCCGTCTCACGTGGTACTGTTGAAGAAGTGGAGTTAAGGCCGGATCTATCTTACGAGGAGGAGCCGATTCGAATCTTGGGCGTGGCGTGAAAGTACTACGAAAGAAGTCGGTGCCTTTAGTCAAGGTGTTATGGCGCAATCATGGATCGGAAGAAGCCGTGGGAGCGAGGAAGAGACAATGCGGCGGCAACACCCTCAATTGTTTAGTTAGGAAATTTTGAGGACGAAATTTTATTTAAAGGGGTAGAATCAGTAACATCCTAGGAAGGGCCTATGCATTTTCAGTTAATTGTATGAAATGACAAGTTTCAAGTCCTATGAATAAATTTTTGAAACCTAGAAATGCATGAAAATGGAAATGAAAATGCATAAAAATGGAAATGAAAATGCATGAAAATGGAAATGAAAATGGAAATAAAAATGGAAATGAAAATGGAGATGGAAATGAAAATGGAAATGGAAATGAAAATGGAAATGGAAATGGAAATGAACATTTTTGAAACCCGAACGTTTTTGGAAACTTAGACATTTTGGAAACTTGAACATTTTTTTGAAATGATCCAAAATGAAAACTTGAGCATTTTAGGAAACTTGGATATGTAAGAAAAATGGCAAGTTACTGAGCCGATCGAAAATTTTAGGAAACTTAGAAATGATGCTTGAAATGTCAAATTTTAAAGTTCAAAATAGGAAATAAGGGCTAGAGGGCCTTAAAAGAAAAAGTTGGAGAAGTTTGACACACAATTAGGCTTGGAAAAATGGCTTTGAAGGTGTCACTTAGGGCCTATGGAAATGGCGCCATGTGCAAGAGCTGTTGGGCACAGGTTCGAGTCACTTGGGAAGCAAATAAATAAGTTTAATTTTTGCTTCCAGAAGAGTGAGTGGACGGCATGGGTTTCTAGAAAAGGAAGAGTTTTATTTGCACAAATATGTGAATAATAAGAGATAAATAAAGGAGATTTATTCACATAAATATGTGAATAATAAGAGATAAATAAAGGATTATTTTCTAAGGAGATAATTGAGAGATAATTGATGGATTAAAGGCTTTTATCTTTTAAATAAAAGAGATAATATTATCAAAAGAGGAGTGGTGGCCAAGTAAAGGGACTCTTTGGTGATAACTTTGTCTATAAAAGGAAAAGAGGAGGGCTACTCCTCGGTTTACTTCTTCTTCCTCTCTGCCAAAATTCTCCCAAAGCCAAACCCCCTCTCTGAAATTTTCATTAAGCAAAAATCCCTCTCTTTCTCTTCTATTTCTTCTCCGTTCTCTTTGTCAAGCCAAATCTTTGTGGATTCTAAGGAAGAGGGCAATCATCCACAACAAAAAGGGATCTTTCGGGAAATCTAAGGATCTAAGGTAAGGATTATAATATAAATATTTGGTTAAAGATTATGATTCACGTTTTCAAAGTTAGATTTAATCTAACACGAAGTTATAGGATTTCGATTGAGGATTATAAAGGAATCCTCTTTGATTTGGAATCCCATCATAAGGTAAGTGATATTCGGCCAAGGCTAACTTGTTAAATATTTGGGATTATTTTTCCATTATTTCAAAAGCCGAAAACTAATCTATAGAGAAATATAGTGGTTAGCCGATTTCAAGGGAGGAACACAAACCTTCTGGATTTGATTAGCAATCAAATCGGCAAAACAAGGTAAGTGGTAGTAAATTCTACTTCTAGTAGGATTTGGTTTTTTTAGAATAAAAGGGGTCATTTATATGTTTTCATTAATGGTAGAATATAGGAGTGAAAGATTTAGATCGGTAGATCGCTCTTGGAATTCACGGAATCTATTAAGCGAAAAAGGTGTGTACTCTTACTAACTTTCAATAAATTGCATGGCAATCATTAGATATGTAAATATGTAAGCAGTATGTGAATGTGGCTAAGCACCACAAATGTGGTAAGGAGTACCAGTGCACGTTTCCTACTTATGATAGGATTGTGAATGTGATATATTTTGAACATGTGATTAGTAACATGAATGAAAATTTAGTATGTGAAATTTGTTATGAAATAATTGGGGCATTCGGGATATTTGTGGAGGAAGAAAGTGAAGGTGATGACTACGGTCTCACCAACGTAAAGTGGTGACTACGGTCACATAAAGTGAAAAGTGGTAACCGGTTACATCCGGTGAATACTGGTGTCTAATGACACAACATAAGTGGGCGATGAGCACGTCGATCGCATTGCTGCTCGCTCGCCGATGTGTGTGTAGCGGATGGAGGGTCGACTTAGTAGTCCCCACGGTGTACTGAGGTTGGTACGGGTGGTGTGTAGCGGATGGACAAATAGGTTTGGGTTTGGGTTGCATCATTATTTGATTTGAATATGCTTGATATGACTTGTATGCGATTTGTTGAAAATTAGTATTGTGTACACATTGAGTCCGTGGACTCACCCAGTTGGGGAATTACTTTTCGGTGATGAGCGAGTAATGGACCAGGGTCGGCAGAGAGCTAAAGGTGGCCATGCAACACTTGAAGAATTTATTAGAATTTAGACTCTATTTAAATTTAGTACTTTAAATTTTATTTTGGGTTTGAATGATGTAATAAGGCCATAAGGCCCATTGGATTTTCTTTATTTCTCATTTTATTTTATTTGATTAAGATACAAATTATTTTTTTGAATAAAGTTAAGTAAATTTATTTCTTTTAAAAATTATTTTGTCACCTTATTTAAGTTGGATTTTCAAAATTTATTAAATGGATTCCAATTTAAGCCCAACCCAAAACGAATTTTTCTTAATTACACAAATTTTCTCTAAGTTAATCAGGACATTGAAAACCGATTTTCTTAAGGAACATACGAGATCCGGTTGAGGCTCGTGTGGGCGGGTGTGGGTAGCCAAGCATGAGATCTTTAAGAGAACGCCGTGCACACGAGAGATATGGATTTCTCATTACAACGCATGGTGGCGTTCTTCTTATAGATCAAGATGAGCCTAGGACTTATCAAGAAGCGTGTGCGAGCCCGGACTCGAGAAATGGCTTGAGGCCATGAGATGCGAGATGGATTCCATGTATGAAAACCAAGTATGGACTTTGATTGATCCACCCGAAGGAAGTTAAACCTATAGGGTGCAAATGGGTTTTCAAAAGAAAAGCGACATGGATGGTAATGTACAAACATACAAAGGGCGATTAGTCGCTAAAGGTTTTCGCCAAATTCATGGTGTTGACTATGATGAAACCTTTTCTCCTGTAGCTATGTTTAAATCCATCAGGATCTTGCTCGCCATATTGCATTTCATGATTATGAAATCGGCGGATGGACGTCAAAAACGACTTTCCTTAACGGAAACATGAAGAGGATGTGTATATGACACAACTTGAAGGTTTGCAAATCCAAAGGATGCTAGAAAGATATGTAAGTGCAAAGATCCATTTATGGATTAAAGCAAGCTTCTCGAAGTTGGAATCTTCGTTTTAACTATGCAATCAAAAGTTTGGTTTTGTCAAAAATGAAGATGAACCATGTGTTTACAAGAAAGTTAGTGGGAGCACTATCACATTCTTGGTACTATATGTGGATGACATACTTATCATGGGAAATGACATACCTACCTTGCGTATCTATTAAGACTTGGTTAAGAAGTTGTTTTTCTATGAAGGACTTGGGCGAAGCCACTTATATCTTAGGAGTCAAGATCTATAGAGATAGATCAAGGCGACTACTAGGTCTAAGCCAAAGTACATACATAGATAAAGTACTGAAAAGGTTCAGTATGGAAGAATCTAAAAGAGGATTTCTACCTATGAGACATGGTATTTCACTCTCGAAGGAAATGTGTCCTTCAACTCCACAAGAGAGAGAACGTATGAGTAAAATTCCATATGCTTCCGCTATTGGATCTATCATGTATGCTATGTTATGTACCCGTCCAGATGTCTCGTATGCCTTAAGTATGGCAGGGTATCAAGTAAATCCGGTGAAGGTCACTGAACCACAGTCAAGAGTATCCTTAAGTACTTAAGAAGAACTAAGGATACGTTCCTATTATATGGAGGTGAGGAAGAGTTAAGTGTAAAAGGTTACACTGATGCCAGCTTCCAAACCGACAAGGATGATTCTCGATCGCAATCAGGTTTTGTGTTTTGCCTTAATGGTGGTGGTCTTTGTGAGTGAAAGAGTTCAAAGTAAAAATCTGATGTTGATTCTACAACAGAGCTAAGTATATTGCAAACGGTGAGGCAAAGAAAGGCGATTTGGATCAAGAAGTTCATTCATTGGACTAGGGGTTGTGCCTAGCATATCAGATGCTATAGAGCTCCGATGTGATAACAATGGAGCTATTGCACAAGCTAAGGAACCCAGATCTCACCAGTGATCCAAACATATACTTAGACGCTACCATCTTATTCGAGAGATTATCGATCGAGGGATGTAGAGATATGCAGAGTACCTTGGATGATAACATTGTCGATCCACGACCAAGCCTCCGACACTGCCAGGAAGCATCATCGTCACACTAAGTCACTTGGTATTAGATATATGAGTGATTGGTCTTAGTGCTAGTGGGAGATTGTAAGAGTATGCCCAAAGATCAATCATGAGATGGTTGTAATAACATACTTAATTTACCATGTTTATTAATATAAAGCGTTGTCATTATTATTTGCTTTTTCTTTACGTATGTATAAATAAACCTGTTTTATAATAATGTCACGAGAATAATATGATTATTCTTAAAAGATCCTTAGTCGAGTATTATTGTTGACTAGGACAACAATAATGCATTAAGACTAACATGTAGTTGATTGATGATAAAGAGTTGTCATTGATATGGAGTGTCAAAATCAATGCATGAATATGTGTGTTAGAGAACAACATATTGGATTGACCCGCTATGAGTATGTTTCTTGGATTATTATGTAATTGTCACAACATTACTCATAGTGATTAATATGTACATGATCCTCAGACTTGAGATCATTATTATCCCAGCATTGTGAGTTGTATATTTTGATACAGTCAAATGTACACCGTAACAGGTTGTTCTATAAAGGCTGATGTTGGATATACCACAATTTATGTAGAGGGATATGGTTGATCAATAAAGGATAAGTCCCTCCTACATAATAGGAGTAATATCTTAGGCCACTTGATTGAGTGAGACTAGAAATGCATGGCCATGCTCAAATAAGTTGATATGAGATGTCATACTAATTTGTATATCATAGTCTACTCAAGATATCAAGAAACATGGGATGGACTATGTAAGTGTGACTATCCCATGACTTGTATCCGTTCCAGAGATAAAGGACTTAAGGATTAATGCATGAAAGGTTAATCACGAATGGTTATGTCGAATCATGACTTCTTGTAACTTAGGTAGCAATGATGCATTGCTAGATGCCACTCATTATGCTGTGACAATAGAATCGTTCTAGTATTATCGCTAACGTTAAAAGAACCTACTGTGGTCACACCCTATGGTTGAAATGAATGGAATAAAATATAGTTGGTATTGTGTTTGGTTGTCACATGAATTAAATTAATTAAAGAATTAATTTAATTGGGCAATCAAATATTGAACATATTATATGTACAAGGATGTTGTACACATAATGATAACATAATTTTATTAATATATGAATTTGATTCATATATAAATTTAAATAAATATAGTTTCATAGAAATCCTTATTATAATTAATGTAATTATAATTTTTAGATATAATTAATGTAATTATAATTTTGGTTAAAAACTTTATTGTATTTATTTAATCTTGTAATACATTCAAGAGATACCAATTATAAAAGGCCCAATTAAGAGGATACCTATTATAAAAGGCCCAATGAGAAAGGCACCCATTATAAAAGGTATTAAAAGGAGACAAAGTGAAATGAAAAAAACCCCTAAGTGATTGCTTGTTAGGTCTAGCGGCCGTCAAGCAAATAAACCTCCAAAATAGTTTTGGAGATTTCTTCCGATTCATAGTCAAACCGGGTGGATCACGTAGAGGTGACATCGTAAAAGGTTGTGGCTTGATTCGACAAAGTAGATCAAAACTCTTGTTGCCAAGGCGTCATGCCTGTCTACTCAGATTGAAGTTTTGGTAATTTGAAACCTTTATTTCACCCCGATTCGTTCCTCACACATGGATTCCTGATTTGGATCGCCGGATCTAATTTTATTCTGCTGCGTCATGGGGTTCCGGCGTTCCAACAGAATACGGGTAAGGGGTGTCACATGTCATGACGATGGACGACGTCGTGATGAGGCGATTCGGGACGTTGCGAGTGTCAACGTGTTCCCACATAAATCTGTTATCTTTTCCTAGTTAAACTCTAATTATTCTAGAGATATTTTAGTCATAAATGCACACAAATTTCAGCCTATAAAAGGGCCTTTGTAACCCTCGAATTGATATCTTCATCACATTAAGATTAAGAGAAGATTAAGAGAGTTATTGAGAGAGCTTTAATTATACGGATCGATCCCCAACAATACAAATAATGAATTTTCTTTGAAACATTAGTTTTAATTATTTCATTTTTCTATTTCAAATTCCTCCAAATATTGGTTTTTATTATGTAAAAGAAGTTAAATTTATTTTTTTTAAAAATCCTTTGATGCTACTTTTGTTATATTACTTACTTAATTTATTCAACAACGGAATTAATAAATTTAAATTAATTCTTAATTTAAATTAAAAATCTTTGAATTTATTACTTACTTAAATAGTACTAAAATTAATCAAAATTTACAAGCAAAATAAATAAATAAATTTTAGTTTAATTCTAAATAAATTTAAATTAATTCTTAATTTTAACAAATTTTATCATACAATACATGTTAGAGTTGTATGACCCGAATCACATCTGATCCGGCCTGAAAAGTTTGAGGTACAACTCTCTTTTTAAAGAAATAAAATAGAGACGCGAAATAAGGGGATCTGTGGGAGCGACTGGGGTGATATTGCCTCCGCGGTACGGACCATGCCGCACAAGTTTAATCCATATAGGACTATACTTCTTCTATTAGACAATAATTATAACATGGTTGTTTAACCCTTAAAATATGTGTAGTTGAAAACCTCTTGTATTGTTGGTTTTTCAGCATTAGTGAATTTCTCCCGTGGTTTTTCTGATAAAGGATTTCCACATAAAATTTTTGTGTCATCATTTCTACTGTCATTATCGGCGTTTAGTATCACAATACATAATATTGAAAACAATAAACCAAAGTACTAACTATTTTTTTTTCATTTGCTTTCTATTATTCTTAATAGGCAATATTGAAATCACATAAATAATTATTGAAATAGTATATAGTTTGAATTCAATGTTGAAGATTGGACAAATTATAAATTATGTAAAAGAGATTGTTTCATTGTATATTAAATAAATTATATAAAATAATAAAAAATAAATTAGAATAAATAGAGGTAATTCATATGATTAATAATTTATTATTCATTAAAATAAATATGTATGAACTGAGATAATGTATACTTTTAAATCATATATCGATAAACATGCAAATTAAAATTAATTGTAAATAAAAAAGCAAAATTAATTAATAGTAAAATATATCAATTAATTAAGATAATGCTGACTATTAAAAAATAATAAAAATATTTTTATTTAAATTTAATTATAAAAATATATAAATATTATTATAAAAGTATTTTATATTTTTTTTAATTATTGAACCTTAATTCGAGTTGAATCGCGTTGTCCGAGGATGAAAATATCAAACCTAAGACAGCTAAAAGCAAGCCCGGTAGGCTGCTCCATTTGATAGTATAGTTTATGTTTTATTTACCATTTGTCCATTAAAATTGTTTAATGTTCATTGAAAATGGTAAAGTTAATTTATTGACTATAGCTCAATGTAATCTTTAGTACACTTTTTAAATAAAATAGTTAATTACTATATTGTATATTTTAAATAATTACAATAATTTTGAAGTAAAATTTTTAATATAATATTTAATTATAGTTCAAATAAATTTTAAAAACAAACATTTCAATTAAAGTGTATGTAAAATCTAAAAAGTATTTAAAATATAATAAAAATAAATATATTTCCTGTTAAATTAAATTTGTTTAACATAAACATTAAAATAATTTTAAATATTGTTAAAATTTTACGAATTTTTTTATTTCTTTAAAATTTTAGTTATCAATTATTATTTTTCATTTCAAAATTATATAAATCTATTTTATATAAACAAATATGAATTTATTAAATATATTTTAAATATTAAATACAATAAGTTATTCATCATATGGGTGGGAAAACCTAAGGAGTTGGCAGGGCCAACTCTCTTAAAATGAAAAATTTTTCATTTACGCTCTTTAAAATTTTTAAAATTTTAATTTTGTAAAGATAGAATTTCACTTTGACCCTCTTAAAATATATAAAAATTAGATTTAATAAAAATTATAAAGATATAAGCTATTAAAATAGTAAAATTTACATTTTTGCCATCGTAAAAATTATAATTTAATTTTGACCCTCTAAATAAAATTTTTGATTTTGTCCCTAGGTACGCAAATATAGAAGCACTCAAATCATATATATATATATATATATATATATTACAAGGTTAACTTTTTCGTCCCTAGGTATGAAATATAGAAGCACTCAAATCATATATATATATATATATATATATATATATATAAATATTACAAGGTTCACTTAAAAAAGGTAAAAAAAATGTGTGTTCACATTTTTAAAAAATTTACAATTTGCGATATGAGTTCTACATTTTTTTAATCTATTTAAAATTATATTTAACTTTTTTTTGGTAAAAAAAAACTAGTTACAAGAACTTAAAATTCCTCCCCAAAGGGGAATTCTCTAAAAGTTGCAACTTAAGCTTTCTCTTATGATTCATCTTTACCAAACTATTTGCATTCTGATTGAATTCTTTAAAAACGTGCTAAATATTCTGTTAAAATTGAGTGATCTAAATCCTTATTAAAATAAAATACAGTGGTAAAATAAAATAAAAGTAAAATCCATATAGAACTATACTTCTTTTATTTTATTTTAGAATAAGGTTTTTCAACCTTATTACACTTCATCTATTTGATATTAATTAGAATAAACTGTTTCAACCTTAATACACTCCATCTATTTGATATTGATTAAAATAAGTTGTTTCAACCTTACTACACTACTTCTATTAGAACATGATTTTATAAGCCTATAAATAGATATAGTCTATTTCTCTTATAATTATTCGAATTCGACATAATGAATTATCTTCTCTTCTGCCCGTAATTTTTTTCCCAAAAGAGTTTCTACATAAAAATCTGTGTGTTCTTTATTTTTCTTTCTCTTTTCTTTACGATACATCGTCATTATTGACGTTCTATTTTTTAACATACTCAATAGCCAAATCGTGATAGCAACTGATGAATTCTCCTAACCAGTGCAGAGTTGAAACCCTCTGAAGATCTTTCATTAATTATCTTAACCACTTCTAGACTATCAGATTGAATTAACACTGTCATACCCTCGGTCAATTAATAGTGTTAACCCATCCAAGATACCCCATACTTCCATATCAAACACTGAAATACCTGTTAAATTCAAACAACCACTTCCCATTGCGATCTCACACAATTCCTCCTGTTATAACGAATCCAATGTCATGATTTACTGAACCATTAGTGTTCAAACCAACCCAATTCCCAACCAAATTTGAGTAAGGTATGGTTATACATGTCTCAATCACATGCCCTCTAGCTGCCAATAAATATTGTTTCGCCCAACTATAATAAGTCTTAATTGTATCGCCCCTACTCCAAGAAGTGCCTTGAAAAATGAAGATATTTCAATTTTTTCAACTACCCCAAATGATAATCTCGAAGAAGCATTGCCAGTCCATATCCTCACAAAATTATATTTAACTTTAATGATAACTATTATAATAAACATGAAAATAATAGTTTACGGGAAGGTAAAAATTAAATTTTATAAAATATGTCTTTAAAAATACTTTATTAAATATATGTTGTTTACCTAAATAAATTTGTTATCCAACTAAACTAACCTAACTTTCATTATTATTTATAATTTATATTATTTTATTTTTTAGATGAGTAACATATTTATATTTCCTAATATATTCTTATTTAATATTTTGTTTTTTGTTTAAGGTGTAGGATTTGTGTGTATTATTGGTGTGTATATTTTATAGTAACATATTTTTATGAATTTACGAATTCATATTTAATTATTAATATAATATATTCAAACTAACAAATGAAAAATTATGCTATTATAATTTTATTTTTATAAAATTTTAAGTAAAATGGTTCAATTTAAAAATATTTTATTCAAAACCATTTAATTTAAATATTTATTTATATATTATCTATAGTAGTATTGATTTTAAAATTTCATTTCAACATAAAATTTTAAAAATTGATTTGTTGTTTTAACTATTAAAATAATTTTAATATATTTAATTAATACATATAATCAAATTCCTACATCACATATAAAAATAAATAACCATGTTTTCATTGTAAATTAATTTTAATTAATTTGTTTTTATATTATATTACAACGTTTTTGCTAAAGATAAAAACCATGTTTTCAGTGTAAACATTTGGCTTGCTATAATGTTGACACAAAATCAAATTATTATATAACCATTGTATTCCTTTATAAATGTACACTTTATTTTGCCTCTTAAGTATGAAATAAAAAAATGTTGTGGTTTCTTTTCCTTATGAAACATCTTTTAATTACAAATTACCTCTTTACCATAGCTTTTCAAATCTTCCTTTTGATTTTTTTTTTTTTGCATAATTAATTTTATTAATTTAACTTCAAATTACATCTTTACCATCAATGGCAAATCTAATCCTTGATGCAGTAGAAACCATCACAGACCTTTCACAACCTCAAACTATGAGACCAATACTTCTAGCACTAGAGTGAGGTTCATAGGCTGCATGGAAGTTGACATTCATTATATCTGGAGGGGGACTCACCATCTAGCACTGCTTATTGGCATGTTAATGCTTTCCTTGACTGTTCTTATATTCATGTAAGGATGCTTGCTTGCTCTTCCATCCTACTTAAAATCTAATGGGACTGGCCTCCAATATTGGGTTCTAATTAATTTATATAGGAAGGTAACATGCTAGAAGGTTTTCACATTTTCAAATGCTACAAGTTGGACGTGTTGCTAACCTGGTTCCTTAAGGGCTGGCTACACTTGGTTTGTCAGTTAATATGGAAATTGTATGGTTGTATAACCCACAAGTCATACACCAAATTGTTATGGATTGTAACTTCTTCAACTCAGCTTAAACATTAAACTCAAATTCGAAAGATTACATTAGTCACTGAAATGGCCCAGTAAGCTATCAAAATTTTTAAAACAGTCATATTAAAACATTTGTTTGTTTTAGAAAAAAACTTAGTCTATTTTCAAAAAAACTTACAAATTATCAAAATCGGTTTAGATTATCTAACCTATGTAATGGTAACTCCTTTTTGAAAACTTGATTAACTACCAGTTTATGTATTACTTAAAATTTTAACTGTATCTTAGCAGCAAAAAAATGATATCTATTTACATTTTAATAAAAATTGGGGTTCATGCATAACTAATTAATATTCATAATTCGATGTCCTAAAATCAAATTAAATGTCATGCAAGCTATAAAATAAAAACCAATTCTATGTCCTATGCCACAGTTCAAAATAAAATAATACAATCTTTGAATAATTAAAAGAAGATATAGTAAATCTAAAATATATTATTATTAACTAAAACTGAGCCGAGACCCTCTGGATGCCATGTCCGCGTCCTAACCTGGTGAGTTACCTAAAAGGATGAAGATTAAAGCTCAGTGTGAGTTTCATCACAAGAAAACCAGTGCAAAGTAATAAATCAAGCATATAATAACAGTTCAATACAGTAACAATCGTATAGCATAGTAGAAATTGACAGTTCATTCGAGCATGCTTGTAAGTGCCGATGTAACACCCCAAACCCGGCTTAGAAGTTAGGCCCAACTCCAGCATGTCACATTGAAGTGCTTTTACGAAAACCTTGTTTTCATTGAAAACCCTTCTAAAGAAAAGTTAAGTAAAATCCAGTTTGCTTTCAAAACGAAATGTATCCAAAAAAAACCATTTCCTTGTTACTATGTAAAAAAAAATTCATTTGACAGCGGAAGCTCATTCTTAAAACACAATTATTTTCAAAAACTTGAAATATGCTTAAAAGAAATAAATTCAGGTTCCGTTTTAAAATTTCAATGCATAATGGAAGTAATGTAATAATAACTAGAGGGAAAGCCTTATTACACTCCGAAATAAAATAACTTAAAATAAAAACTTAAAATCTAGAATTTAGATATTAAGAAAAATAGGTCTAATCGTCTTGGTAGTTGGCCACCTCTGAGTCCCTCCATCCGTCGAACTGCATACTGAGGATCACCTGAGAAAAATAAAAGAGGGAGTGAGTTTTTTAAAACTCAGTGAAACACCCCGAACCCGGCCCATGCGTTACGACCGGATCTGGTATGTCACATGAAGAAAGTGTTTAAAGAACTTGTGAATGTACTAAAGATTGACATTAATTTGATATAGTTAAGAAAGCAAGTTTGGTTTTATAAATATTCGATAAAATACTACAAATTTCGAGAAATTGATTGATGAATCGAAAATCGAACTATTGAACTTTAAAACCGTGACTTTTGAAAATATTGTTGATAATTTGAAAGAAAATCCAAGTTAAATTATTTGTACAAGTTTGTTATGAAATCCATTTGTTAATCAATTTTGGAAACCGTTATTTATGATTTTAGAAAATTCCCTTTTTAAAACAATTTAAATATATATATGTCCCAAATATAAAGCAAATTAAAGCTTATCCTAGAGGCCTTATTACAACTTTAAACCCAAAATAGTAAAAGTAATGAAATAAAGCGGGAAATGAAATTTACTAAAGTTCGAAAACACCATTTCTAAAGTATTGCCTCCACCGAGTCATCCATGGCCCAAGTCCACATCACTGAGCATTACCTGCAAGAATTAAGAAAAAGGGGTGAGTTATTAGAACTCAGTGTGTAATCCCCCTTACCGTCATCCACTGGGCCTGAACCCGTATAGTATCATCTTGGACCGAAGCCTATTTACATAGCAATATCTAAATGAAGTAAATGTATGCAACCCAACCCATCCATCCATTACACCCCCAACCAGCCAATCACACCTGTGGGAATCAAGTCAACCCACCCCGCCGCTCACACCAAATTTGCAGTCAAACTGCTAACATATAGTATTTTTTTTTTGTGGTCAAGCCACCGAAATCATATTTAAGCACAATAATATACAAATTGTGGCAATGCCACCAGGCTACACTGCTCTCCATACAATTTTTCCCATCCCATGCAGTATGTAAAAATGCCACATACATAATAAAATAACATAAATCATCCACATATAAATATCAACCATTAATTAAGTAATTTATTAAGGTGAATCGACCCATTATGGTTCTTTCGTAATTCGGCCCACTAAGACATTCTAGCAAATCATCCCGTAAGGGCATTTTGGTAAATCGGCCCGTAGGGACATTTTGGTAAATCGGCCCATAGGGGCATTTTCATAAATTGACACTTTAAAGGCGTTTAAGCAATTCGGCTCGTTAAGGCATTTTGATAAAAAAAAATGGCCCATTGAGGGTATATTCGTAATTTGGCCCATAAGGGCATTTTTGTAATTTAATAATTTTTATACTGATTTTAACAGATTTTAGAAATAATAATGTTTAAGCCAATTATTTGATTCATGCTATATTACGGATATTAGACTTGTAAAACAACAACGATCTATTCTTCCAACATACTAGTGAATCACGAATCTACGGGATTTCGGTGTGAGATTACACACCCGATTACGGTAAGGACTAAACCTTCTTGATCTTCGACACCCTTAGTATCGTGAACGACCACGATTTGTCTATTCTCACCGGATGATGGTCCACAACCCAGTGGAAAATCTCGAACCGCCGATACCGCCCTACGTTTGAACTTAGGAGTAGGAATTGCAAATCCACTCCCTTTTTGTCCTCTAATCACTTTTCCTTTCAAATCGTTACCACTTGCCTCCATTGGAAACGTCTCTGTTAGAAAATACTATGATGAGTGCAAGTAGTTGTTTAGGGATAGGATTCGGCTTACCACTACTTCCGAAGGATCAACGAATAAAGAAGAACGAGAGATTAGTCCCTAGAATAAACGTTTAAACATAATCATCGATCCGTTTTAACGGAATAACCAAGTATTGAGAGATATCGAGATGAATCTTGAAGAAATCCCTTACCTTGACAATAATAGATCCAACTTCCACCGGTTGGGCTTATGACTACAGATGAATCGGCAAGGATGTGATATTCGGCCACCCACTAAAACACTACGAAAAAGAAGAGATGATCACGATTTGAGAGAGTAGGAGAAAATGATATTTCAGTTTAGAAACAAAATAGAACAACCGAATACTGATGGACACACATTCGGCTAGGGAGAAAAGAAAATGAAAAGAGAAGAAAGAAACCACTTATCGATTCGATCAAAGAAGAGAGTGCCAACAGGAAAGAGAAAGAAATAATGAAGAAGAGATTAAGGGTTAAAAGGTTCTGCTATGGAGGGAAATGAACAAGAAGATTTGGCTACCTTGAGAGAAAGAAATGAGGAAGATTCGTCCTCCAAAAATGGTCGGCTAAAGAAAGAAGAGAGAAAGATAGGAGGAACGATGAGAAAATAAGAGAAGAAGAGCAAAGTGGCTTGAAAGTTTCGGCAAAACAAAGGAAAAAGGTGCACAATTTTGGCTTTAGAGTTTCAGCAAGTGAGGGAAGAAGTTGGAAAAGAGAAAACTCAAAAAATGCTAAAAAGAAACAAGCCTTTCATGCACCAAAATTTGCAAAATGGCTATAGAAATTCGGCTCCCCTTTTCTCCCTACCAAAACCGTCTGTCCCTAGCACCAAAAAGGTCATGGTTGACCAAAAATTCTTTCCAAAACACCTTCCACAAAATCGGCCAACATGTTCCCTCCCTTACCTTTTTCTTTTATTTCTTTCCTTATTCTTCCCTTGTTTCTCTCCTTACTCTTCTCCCTTGTGTTCTTTCCTTCAATAAAAACTCTTCCTTACCATCTTTAAAGCTTGGCCGACACTTTGGAAGAGAAGCACAAAAATTAATCCAAAAATTTGCAATAGGTGGGATTAGAACTCCACCCCTTAAGCCCCTTCATGTGACGCCACACCACTCTGCTACTAGCTTCACTTGTGTTAGCAAAATACGCACTTATTTCCTTAAGCCTTGATGCCATTTACCTTCTCTCCTTAAAGTGCTTAAACACAAAAATTTTGTTAAGGCCTAACTCAACCCCAAGTTTTTCTTTTGGAACCCCTAAACATACACAATTAACACTCTTAACTAGCCTAACGCATGATATAATGCAAAACATAAAATTCTGAATTTCAGGATGTTACACTCAGTGTGTACGACCCTCGTCAAACAAATAGCATACACATCATATTATTAACATAACAATATCATACATGTAATGCTGTGCAAACCCTCCCCAAATAATTCATCCGGTACACATCATCTCCATCCTGCCGAAACACATCTGTGGGGATTTCTAAATCGACCCACCCATCCGATACACATCAAGGGTAGCCCGGTTACGGTACTATCAAACGTTGCAGCAAAGCTACTAATCATATAATGGGCTTAAAAAGCCATCGGTGGATCCACAGTTGTTAAGCAACCATGCGATCCTCATATACTTCCTCCGTTCCATAATTCCCACCCATATGCAACCCAAATAGAATATCATATGAATATAGCAAATGTACATGTAACATCCATAAATCTTACCTTCAACACATAGGGGTATTCTAGTCATATCACATATCAAGGGTATTTCAGTAATTCTACCCTACAGGGGTATTTCAGTAATTCTTAACGGTATGGGTCTTAATTATGAACCTTGGCCTGTCAACAAGTCCTCGCAGCTAAAGTGAACAGACACTACGCACCAGGTAGGATTCCAAAGAAGAGGAGGTGGGTCATTAAGACCGCTTAAGTACCAAGCTCTCCCTAGATCCAATCCTAGACATGCATATGACCGTTGCCACACCTAAACCTTGTGACTTGTTCACAGTCGCACTTAATAAATTATTAAAGGTTTATGTAAGGTTAAACAATTTACCAAATACTAAGCCCAAGACCTCTTACAAAGCCCAAACAAATTCACATACGTTCATAAGGCCCACCAGGCCCAATCTCATTCGTATGGCCCACTAGGCCCAAATCACAATCATATGGCCCATCTGGCCCAATCACATTCATAGGGCCCATCTGGCCCAAATCAATTCTAAGCCATGTAACTAGCCTGACTAGTTCATCACTTATTACCAAGCCATCAAATTCACCTATTTTGAGCTTACGGCCCATCAGGCCCATTTTTCCCATTTTGGCCCGATTGGCCAAAACACAGTCCAAGCCCATGAGATCGCTCATGAGGCCTCTGATAACATATTGATTTTCCCTTACGAGTGTTCGCGCACTCACAAGACTACTATATCCAAAATTTTTGGCTTTTCGGCATTTCAGCTTTTCGGCATTTTGGGACTTGCCGATCTAATGTGTGTGTAGTGTATGTACACACCTGATAACAAAACGCGTTGCGATCTCCTTAGCCACTATCCTACAAACAATATCATTCAAAGATTAATCACAAACACTTATCGAATACTTTACCAAAGCCGAAGTCTCACCTTAACCTTACCTGAAACACCAAGCCTTATTAGCCCTTCTTTGATCACTAGTCACGCGTATCTCCTAAATCTGCATCATTCTTAATCATTAAAAATAGGATAATAGGTGGCTTGTATCCAACACAAGTCCCCCTTTCCCTATCAATGACTATTCGGCTAACACCTAAACCATAATTGAGAATACTTACCTAAGAAGCAATCGGCCCAAGAGGTATATTGCTTTTGAGATTAGTATAGTGAAAGGGGTTATTCGGCACAAATAGGAAGAATGAGAGAATAAGGAATCGGCTAAAACTAAAGGTGAATCAAAAGAGAATTTGAGAAGAAAAAGTATGGAAGGTCGGCAAGCAAAGAAGGAATTCAGCTTCTAAGTACTTAGAGAGAAAAAAGTGTTTCGGCAACTTAAAAATGAGGAATTCGGATAAAGGGAAAAAAAATTTGGTATTACCCTAGAACCCCAAAATTGACACCTATTTATAGCCTATAGTCGAATTTCCTATCCCCAAATTCCCAATTCAGCTCAACCTCTTCCACATATCACATCTCCTAATTTTTCTCCACGATAAGCTCCTCAATCCCTTCCTAACTTTTCTCTTCTGATCACTCTCCTTAGAGTGTCCATCATCACACCACTTCCAACCTTCTAGAAGGCCAAAATTAAACTCCCTAAAAAAATACTAAGCTAGGATTGGATCCTAGGATCTTCTTGCTAGCCCATAACGCCACATTCCTATACCCTAAGTGGCGTAACTTAGCCACTCCACCACAAGGCTCTTTGATGCCATTTTTCCCTATTTTTATTTAAAAGCCCAACTACTCACCTCCCTGGTTCCTTTAATAATTAAAATAAAAAAATTTCTTCTCCTCAAAGTTCGAACCCAGAACTTCTCCAATACCCCCTAGACACTCCAAGTTCATTAACCCTCAAGGCCCACATGCCAATTGTCACTTTCTCGCTCACTTAAAAATTTTCTCCAAAATTCTTAGCATGGCTTGGGATAGTGCGTCGTCTTTAGCCGAGCGACTTTGAGACCCAGTCTCAGTAGCGGGCGAAACTGGTGTCTCATTTATATCTAAATTCGGCATATTGCCCAGAGAGGAAGACTCAGCTCAAGCCCCCTACGGCCTCTATCACGGCCTCGGATACCACATCCACGAGTTTCACGAGCGCTCATTGTATATTTCGAGTTTTATCTACATTAGAAATTTTATGCATCAATTTTAGTATTTATTAGCAGATGTTTTATGCATAAGTTATAAGAAGTTAAGAATCGTTTTCGGAGGTTTCAGTCTCTAGCTAACTCAATACAGTTTCAGAGGGTCCTATCTATAGTGTTTCAAAGAGTTCAAACTAAGTTTCAGAAATACTTACAAGATTAGCGCCGGAGACTCAGTGTCCCACATGCTTTCTCAAATTATTCAAATTATTTAAATTACTTAAAAACCATTTCTTTTCGAAACACAATTTTGGAGCCCAAAATTCACAGTTGAGTTTTACAACCTGGCTCTAATACCATTAAATGTAACACCCCAAATCCGGCTTACACGTTATGGTCAAATCCGAGAGTGTTACATGGAAGGGTTTTGAAAATAGTGTTGTTCTGATAAAACATCCAAGTTTCATAACTATTACTGAAAATGTTATTAATTAATTCATTTGCCCAAAACATAATTACAAAAAGTCTTTATACCGTTATATTTTGGAAACCTAGTTCGTACTTTCGAACAAAAAAACCTTTGATTTCGTAAAATCGTAATTTTAGTCGAATGTCGCTCTAAAAGTTAAAACATAACCAAAACCAAAATAAAAGTTCAAACAGCCTAGAGAGTCCAATAATTACAAACTCCCAGAAATAATCCGTAATTAAATAAACAAACCATTATTTAAAGTCAATTCACAAATTTGTGGTCACCGTGAGACTCCGCCACATCGATCCGCCTAAGTTTGTGGATTACCTGACAAAATAGACAACAGATGTGAGTTTACGAAAACTTAGTGTGTAACCTAGCAGAATTAAGCATGCAAACATACAGAATTATAGGCATAGTCAGAAACAGATACAGTTTCAGATTCAGAATCAGATCCAGAAACAAATATGCATAAATCCTACCCCCATCCTTTACACACCATCTTCGACCATCCCATCACACCATGTGGGGCTAAGAACACTCATCATCCCTAAACACCACGTTGTGCCATCAAGACACATATCAAAATATATGCAGCCGAGCTGCCAGAATATAGGCGTTTAATACTTTACAGAATACTTCCTCCTCATATACAAATCCCACCCAAAATCAGATACAAATTTATCATGTTAAACATTCTCGACATGCTTTTATATAAATAACAGATATACATATGGCAGTACAGTCAAGCATACATTTTTACCCTACTCAGACCAGTCTATTAGAATATCATAGCATTCAAAACAGGTTTACAAAACCCTTCCCGACCCTACGGTAGGCCCACAGTCGATCGGAGCGACCCGTGCGACCCTAGGGAAATTTTCAGAATTATGGGCTCACATGCCCATGTGGCCTACCCGTGTGGGCCCAGATGCTTGTGTGGCCCACACGGCCACACCCACGTCACCACACGACAGTGTGCTGCGTACGGCCATGACTTCATCGATCACATGGTCATGTCTCGCACACGGCCATCTATATGAGCGACCACACGCCAGTGTGACGTTGAAAGTGCAGTTTTTCTGCTTTTTTCGAAACCTCATTTTTTGCGTTTTGGGTACACACCTGATTCATTTTTGTCGCAAAATCACTCCCGAGACCACCAGTACCTAAAACAAAATGTTCGAACACTCTTTTAACAGTCAATTATGAGCCTAACACAATTCATCCAATTACGCAAAACTGACTTACTGCTTAACAAAAACGACCACCACCTCGTATCAAACTGTTGAAGCGCGATTCCCTACCTCCCAACCTTCTCCTAATCACAGAATCCACCAATTAACACCACCATCGAGTATTGCTAAACCCGAACCAAAATTAAAGAGGACGAAAAATTGACTTACCCACCAGATTAAAAACCAAAAGCCGCAAAAATGATGTTTGACACAAGAATCACGAATCGAATCAAAGGGATGAACAAGGGTTTACCGAAAAGGGAAAAAATGTCAAGAAAAGAATGGAAAAGAGATTTGACGTTAAAATTTGGGGATTTTGAGGTGAGAGAAAAGAAAATAAAAGAAAATAAAAATAAGAATAAAATAAAATAAAGTAAAGTAAAAGATTTCAAATTTCTTATTTTTCTCCCACAATCCCACTATACCACAACCTCCTCAAACTCCCACTCCAACGAGACTCTAATAGATAACAGGCAAAAACGATACCCACGCTTGCACAGGGATTCGTATACAGGACCTCCAACACACCAACTCCCTTACCACTTGAACCAGTAGGATCATTCTAATATAAAATTACAGGCAATTAAATGTAAGCCCAGTGAACAAGGATAGGGCTTAGATCCAAAAATAACAAAAGTTGCTAAAGGTAAAACTTGAACCCAAGACCTCTTATACACACCCAGAAAACTTAACCATTCAAGCAGATACACATTTGTGTGAAAATTTTACAGAAGCAGAAATAAGAAAATTAGGGCGTTACAACATGGTTTTACTGTCTCGAGATATAGCCTTACATTTTGTTAGTTTGACCCAAGAATAGTAACCTTGTTCCGTGTTTGATCATCTTTGATGTTAAATTGTTGTATGTGGGCTCGATTGACTACATTTAGGTGCATTTATCACTCATGAAATTCTTGATTGTAATTACCAGGCTTGTTGTATTTTCAGTTTCAATACTCATTTGAATATTTTAATTGCTTTAATAACAAATGTGGTGTTTTACATCTGAATCCGAATTGAGTGTAAGGTGTTAGATTTATATTTTATTTGTATTTTAAAATGCCAATATTTGGTTAAAGAATCAAATTTGTAATTTGTATGGTCTTTAGTATTTTTAATACAAAAAATGGGGGTTGAAGGTTAAAAGATCATCTCATCATACACTCCCATAAATACTAATTTAAACATAAACATGTGTAAAATGAGAAAAATACTATTAAGAGAAAAAAAGGGTAATTTTTCCCCTGATTGTGTCTAAAACACTAAAAAATACTTAAAAAATACTATATGGTCTTTCTATAATCCAAAATCAATTAAATCTTGAGAATTTTAAAATCTCGAATAGGATCACGGACAAGCTTTTCATAAGGGTGTCATATGGAAACTAGAAAATGTTTAGGGCATTAAAGTCTATGACTTGTGTTCTCATGTGATGACATAATGAGATATGGTTGCTGGATACCATCAGGGATTGGTGGCAATGCTCTTGCCAAGCAAGGTACCCTTCTTAAAAAGGTGTGTAGCCTGACAAGATGTTCAGGTAAATAAGTCCTGTTAATTTGTTTAAATCATTATTTATAAGAATGATATTAAAAATTAAAATTTTTATGCATTAATAAAATTTTATTACATCATCAAATTATATATATATGAAATTATTATTATATATTCATCCATATATAAATTATTTTATGGATCTTTCTCACCACATTATTCAATTGTCCATTTCTAATTATTTAATGACATTACAACAATTTTTTTTCATAATTTTAGTAAAATTTTTTTACCCTAAATCAAAAGTCTATAGCCTCAAACCCCAAACCCATAATTTGGAACCCTTGAACCTTAAACCCAAATCTTGAACCTTAAACTCAAAACCCAAAATCGAACCTTAAATCTTAAATTTCAAATCTAAACCCTAAACTTCGAGATTCAGGGGTTCAAGGTTTAAGGTTTAAGGTTCAAGTTCAGTGTTCGAGGTTCAGGGTAAAATAATTACCAACATTATGTGTCAATGACTTAGAAAAAATACACAAAAATTACTGTTTTTTTTTATAAAAAATTTGGTTGCACAAAAATAAGAAAAATATTAACTTATAGAAAAATTATTAAAATTTGTAAAAGAAGAAAATATGTTTGTTTATAATTTAGAAAAATTAGTTATTGTAAGTAATTTAAATTATTTTTTTGAAAGGTAAATTCATTAATTCATTTAGTGAATAAAACCATACAATTCAGAAAAAAAAAATAGCAAACACTCGTCGTAGATGGTGAAGGACAAGCTTCGTCAACACAATAAAAGCTTTAGCCTCATCATCAATAGAACATTATGACACGTTGGCAATTGACTTTGTCACAACTCAAGCACGACATATCTAGAGTGATTGCAAGCACTTAATACAATAAGGAAATCAGCCTCGGATGGTCCAAAGCGGCAACCAAAAATCGACAAAAGAATCGAGCATTCACCAAACTAGAGAGGACGACAACAAAATCGTCCCTAAAATCACTTGTAAAACTAAGATTACATGCGTAAGAAAAACTAAAAAACGTGCTACAAGTGCAGACAAAAACTTCTAAAACTAAAGACTTATTAAATAATGGAAAAACAAACAAAAAACGCATAAAACTTAAGATAACACAGGTCCAAATCGACACATGAAATCATTTATTATTCTAAAATACTCTCAAAACAGAAACAAATTATGAAGTTGACGAAGAGTCACCCACTTTCCAAGAAAAACTATTGGTGGCCAGTGGAGTTTTAGCGAATGACAAGCACTGTTATTTGTACATCACAACTTATGAAGACAACAAACATACCTACAAAATAAATCTGTGAACTGAAAAAAGAGAAAATATGTGTAGTGAATGACAAGAAGAAAGTAAGAAAATGGTTGATAAGAGAGGAAAAAGGCAGACAAGAGCCAGCTTGGAGGCTGGCACCGCCACTGAGCAAAAGAAAAGATAAGAAGCAAACTTCTTGCTTGAATAAAAAAAAGGAAAAAGTTTTTAGGGTTTTTTTGGTCTACTTTTAAGTAATTTAATTAAAGTTAAATTAAGTTGGAGAATATATTAGATATAGATGAGTGTATAATAATACTTTGTTATCTTTAAAATTTAATGACAACATTATTTTATTGATGCCTAAAAACTATACTTTTTAGGATTATCCTAATATAATTTATTTCTTTCTTTATTTACAAGTCATTCAATAATTATTTATTTTATAATTAATTAATAGTGTATGAGATTTATGCATTAAAAATGTATCAAGTATTAACCCATATTAAAATAAAATGCAATTGATTGATACTAGACCTAGTTATGGGCTGGGCCACATGATTTGGCCCGAAGGCCCACCTGAAAAGTAGGAGGGTTTGGACAAAACTATAGGCCCAAAAAATAGGCTTGGGCAAAAAAATAAGGCCCGTTTAAAAAATAGGTCGAGCCTCGGGTAAGGCATTTTTTTCCTAGGCTCGCCCCAGCTCGAATTCACAAAAGTACAAAAAAATCTGCTACGTTTTGTTGTTTTAATGCTATTTTTGTTGTTTTTTTCTCCCTATTTTGCTGTCATTTCACTATTATGTTATGACCATTTTACCCAAAAACGCCCATTTCTAACATTATTTACGAAAATGGGCCAACTTTTTGATTATCTACCGGAAAGGGCCGAATTCCCCGAAAACACGTCCACGTTAGTGCGATCTCAGGTGCTGTGCCAGCAAAACACGTCCCTAGGGGAGCGTTTTGTCCACATCAGCACAAAACGCTTCCTTGAATGAGCGCTTTGCTGATGTGGCAAAAACGCTCCCCCAGGGACGTGTTTTAGGCCGTGTTTTTTCTCCAAAAAAATTATTCTCGAGTTAAATTTTCAAAAACTGTCATTTTTTAAATATTATAAAAATAGACCAATTTTTTTAAAAAATTTACGAGAATAAACCTTTATAAAGGCTCAAAGTGACAACACCATTTTTTTTAAAGTGTTACCAATTAATATGGAAATAAAACTTACAAAACAAGTCTTTATATAGACCCAAAGTCTCATTTACCTTGTTTTCTTAAGCAATGTGGGATATGAGATATGTGTATATATAGACTCATGAATAGTTTTGCAGCTTGTTCCTAAACAATGTGTGATTCCTTCGTCTTTTAACTAACAATATGAGATTAAATGCTACACTATATTTGATATTTTTGTACTTAGAGATTAAATTTTTTTACAAAAATATAGACCCAAAGTCTCATTTACTTTGTTTTCTTAAGTAATATGAGATATGAGATATGTGTATATATAGACTCATGAATAGTTTTGCAGTTTGTTTCTAAACAATATGCGATTACTTCCTCTTTTAACTAACAACATGAGATTAAATGTTACACTATATTTGATATTTTTTTACTTAGAGTTTAATTTTTTTTACAAAAAGTTAACATTTCTTACATTATAAATAAAACTTTTAAACTCTATAAGTTAAAAAATATATAAAATATAAAATTAGTATGGTAAAATATTAAAAAAATAAATATTTAAAAAATTACTAATAGTTGAGTGATCATTTTGTAAGTTTTTATAATTCGATAGCTAAAAAATATAGTTAAGTGACTACTAATGTAATTTAATCTAGATATAAAATATGAAAAGTAATTATTATATTTTATGTATATTATATATTTCTATAAAAAAACCTTATTTAACATAATTATATACTATGTTTAAATAGATTATCTATCTAGTCAAAATATATCTGAAATAAATTTATCAGCATTCATTAGGTGATGAAAATTAAATTAAAATTAGAATTAAAAAAATTAATGAGTATAGTAAAATATTAAAAATAAATAAATATTTAAAAAGATATATCAATTTTTTAAAATTACAAAAAATACTATTTGAGTACCAAATACTCACCATATATTTATTAATCAAACATTCATAATATAAAATAAAATAAAAAATAAAATTAAAAGTATAACTTCTAAATTTAAATAATGGAAAATTATTTTAAAAATTAGAATTGCATTGATATTCAATTCAAACATTTAAAATTGAATAGAAGATTATTGCATGTACAAGTTTTATATGTGCAATTTGTTCTCTTTTTTTTTTTAATAAATCTTTTGTATATGTTAACAATTCTAAATGCAACAAGATTAAAGATCTCAAAGATAATTTTATAATATGAGAAAATGTTAACAAAATATAAAAAAAATATAAATTGTTTTGTAAAAAAAATATCAAATATAGTGTAGCCTTTAATCTTATGCTGTTAGTTAAAAGAGGAAGGAATCCCACATTGTTTAGGAACAAGCTTCAAACCTATTCATGAGTCTATATATACACATATCTCATATCCCACATTGCTTAAGAAAACAAGGGAAATGAGACTTTGGATCTATATAAAGATTTACTTTATAAGTTATATTTCCATATTAATTGGTGACACCTTAAAAAAAAAAAATAGTGTTGTCACTTTGAGACTTTATAAAGTTTTATTCTCATAAATTTAAAAAAAAAAATTGGTCTATTTTTATAATTTTTAAAAATGACCTTTTTTGAAAATTTAATTCGAGAATAGGTTTTTTTTTGGGAAAAAACATGGGCTAAAACGCGTCCCTGGGGGGGTGTTTTTGCCACATCAACTCAGTGAAGCGCTTTGTTCTGATGTGGACAAAGTGCTCCCGCTGACGTGGACGCGATTTCGTGGAATTCTGTCTTTTCTGGTAAATAATTAAAAAGTTGGCCCATTTCCGTAAATAATTTTGGAAATGGGCGTTTTTGGGTAAAATGGCATTATGTTACTATTATTTTGTTTTTATTGTTTAGATATTATATAACACTTTTATTGTTATTTTTGTTATTATTTTAGAGGCATTTGCTTGTTAAGTTACATCTATCTTAATGTTATCTAAGTATACATATTTTTTAAAATTTATTTTCAATTTATTGGGAAATATTTATTTTAATACTTTTAGTAATTTTGATATATTATATATATTTAAAAATTATATAAAAAAATTTATACGAGCGAATCGGGTAGGGTCAGGCCCGAATTTTAATATTTTTATCCAAACCGGGCTTAGACAAAATTTTAATCTCATTTTCAGGCCGAATCCGAACCTAAATTATTTTATTGAACCCGACCCAACTTGATCTATAAAGATATCTGAGACTTTACTTTTGCGATCATACCTAACATGCTAAAAATATGTCACAAAGGTGTTCTAGAAGTTACTGTTGCATCAGTTTTTTTTTTCTTTTTAATTTTAATTTCCACTTGCAAAAAACATGTCTTTTTATTGTTCACATGCATGAAATATGCCTTAATTTTCATAGAAATATTTGAAGTAACTCACCCACAAGAGAAAAGGGGCCGAAGTATGAGTCACCAACTTTCTAATCTCTAATCATAAACAAAGGAGCTTATAAGAAAGCTCCTCCTAATTAATATCACTTACGTGTGTAAGGAGATCAAACAGAATTCGTGTGTGTGTGTGTGTGTGTGTATGCCTTCGGTGTTTGAGTTCTTGTGTCCAAAGATCTGAGAACAAAAGTCAATGAAATTAAATTTGATTCAAAATATAGTGTTTGATTTTGAGTTTTATAAAATTTAGTCCACATAATGAAGAACATATTTGGTGTAGTTGAATTTTAATTTATAAATATAAAATAATAATAATAATTCAAATAGGATAAAATTAGTGAAAAATATCTCTTTAGTTTCTTTCAATTTCGATATTGAATTAATTGATTTTTAAAAAAAAATTGGAACAACTTAATATTGTTAATTTCAAAAGTGAACAACTAAGAACAATTAATCACGGCGTTAATATTTTCGGTCAATTGCACATAACTTTGATTGATATGATAACAAATTTAGCCCTTGATGATTATATATTTTATGTAAATGTTGATAGAACAAGTGAATGAGGCTAATTTTGTTAAATTATAACTAAATTTACAAAATGTATAAATGATGTGGACTAAATATGTCATATGAAGACCAAATTAATGAAATGTGTAACTTTGAGGACTAAATTTGTTATTATGCCGGTAAAATTATGTACAGTTGATGAAAAGTTGTGATTAATTGTCCTTAGTTGCTTAATTTCAAAATTAACAGGATTAAATTACTCTGTTTTTTTAGAGGGACTAATTTGATCAATATCAAAATTAAAAGGGATAAGAGTGGACTTTTAACCAACAAAATTTTATTTTTATAATATAAATTAAGCAGTTGTTTTTGATAAATTAACAAAAGATAAAGATATTGTAAAAAATTAAATTTAAAAAATTGATGAACTGAACCAATTAAATTTTGATGCTTAAATTGATTTGATATATGTCAAAACCATTTTTTATTTTTTGAAAAAATGGGGATCGACTTTAAAAACAAGGAGTCGCCACCAATCCTTTTTGTTCAGGTGTGATCGGGTCACCTATAAAAATATTTTGGTTTGCGAGATTCAAGAAAACGGGTTCGGGAGTCGGTTATGCACGAGGAAGGGTTAGCACCCCCATGCGCCCCTGAACGAGTACCAAATTGGTTAATTAATGTCATTGTGTTGAAAATTTGAAAATATTTGAGATATAAAATTTTAAAGGAAAATTAATCAATATTGAATTTGAATTTGAATTTTAAAGGAAATAAAATTATCATACCTAGTACGTTAGGATATAACGCATTTATATCTCGACACCGAGATCATCTTTGATCTTCAAAACATGCAATTAAAGAAGGGTATTTGATTATCTGGTTGGACAGAATATTGACACTCAGTATGTTAGAGCATAATTTCCCAACTTTCCAAACGCACAAACATTGCCTTATTTTGAAAAAACAAAATTTTATAATCGGCTTAAAATGCATTTAAATAAAATGAAACATTTAATAAAAACTAGAATATATTAGAATTTAAGGCATAACAGTAATAGAATGCATAAACATTAATCATGAAATATACACAAATTAAAGATCATATTAACAACAGGCTATAAAATGCAAGTCTTCTTAAAATAGGTTAGTTTATATTGAATCTTGAACTTCAAGATTAACTCGTTTCGAAAGAATAAAAATATCATATCCAGTACGTTAGGATATAACACTTTTGTACCTCGACACTGAGATCATCTTTGATCTTCAAGATATTTAATCGAAAAGGGTATTTGGCTATCTGGTTGAACAGAAAATTAACACCCAGTACGTTAGGGCATCATTTTTCAAACTCCCAAACATACAAACATTGCCCTATCTTTCAAAAACTTTTATGTACGAAATTTTTAAAATGATTTTAATATACATAAAACATTTGATAAAAGGCCTACATCTATTGGAATTTGAAGCATGCTATGATAACAAAATGCACAAACATTAATCGAGAAATATACCTAAATTAAATGCTATGTTAACAATGGCCTATGAAATTTAATAATTCTACAAAATCGATAATAGCAATTTAATATAAAATAATAATTTAAATGCTAATAGATTTAAAATAACTAAGATAAGTTGGTTCTTGATCAATATTTTATGAAATTATTTAAGAAATGGAATAAATTGTGAATGAATTCACTAAATGCATATTTTAAAGGGAATTTACTCATTTTAGCATATGCAACAATTATATATGAAATAATTTAAGTATATAGTAAAATATGATTTTATTATTGTATATATATGCATGTACAAAATAACATAGTATAGTCACTTTTTTTTTAAAAAAAATAACATTGCATGAACTTTTAAAGCAATACATAAAATTAAACATTTTTTCATTTTGAATCAAAACATATTAATAGAAAATCAAACTAATTGTAACGTTGCAAGATAAATTTCAAAGTAATCTAGATTTAAAAAATATTTTGAATAAAAAAGACTAAAATACATGAATTGTAATAAAAATTTAATACTTGATCAAAATGATAATAAGAATAAAGTTAAACGATCATTATATAAATAAACAAAAATTATTTGAGGATCATATTGAATTGTCACATGAGAAATAAAGGATTAATCAACAAATTATTCCAATATCCAATCGCAACGCATAATCGGGATTTAATTGAATATGCGCAAACTAACATGATCAATCGAGGAATAAAACCATACATCACACATCCGATTCAAAAACAGTACGTAAATAACAAGGATCAAACATGCAAATTCCGCTTTCATATGTAAACACGTGAATCTAAAGAAATCTGGGTCGGGTCGAATCGGACGGCCTTAAGTGACGTCGTTTCAAAGCTATGGGCAGAGATATTAAACGACGACGTTCCGCTAATGACTATTAACCTTTCCTTTAAGCAGAACTAAAGCATTACAGCACCCTTATTAAGTCAAAACCCTAGCCTCCTTTAAACCCTTCTCTCAGTCGCAAGCACTTCTCTGATGTACCACTATCACGCCATTGAAATCGGCGAATAGCGATACCTCAAGCCTTGATACGTACTGGCTCACCCTATTTTTCGATCACGACCCTTGCCTAGCCCCGATTGAGACGGAGCAGACAAGGATCTAATCCTTACCGAGATCTGTTTCTAAACCCCGATTTCGACGAGGAAGACAACAGATCAGACCGATTCGAGGTAAGCGTTCTCTCTTATTTTTTAAATCAACATGGAACAGATTCGAAGAAGGCGTAAATACGAAAGAGGTAAAGATTCGTGAGGTATGAAAAATCACCTTTTTTTTTATTTTCTGTATTTCTTGTATTTGCCTCCGTAAAAATTTTATGTACAAACCTTGGTTTTTTATAGCCTTAAAAAATGAAATACACATTTTATGCATCATTTCTATCGTATTCTACAGTCTTCCCCTTTCTGTTGTGATCCTTGCTGTTTCCTATTGCAGATGTGGCTGGATGCTCACTCGAGGAAGAACCATCGTCTGAGGAGCGTGCGTGTGTTACAACTGCTGGTGTGAGCGCATGTAGGGCGCGAGTGGAAGAGCTCGTGCAAACGGAATAAGATTCCAGAGGACACTGGAATTTCTGGAGCCTCTACCCCGTGACGCATCAATTCCATTTTCGGGCTATTCAGGCCCAATCTGACCTGGTGTTTGGATTTGGGCCTAATTTGTTTTACTGGGTCTGAGTAACAATAATTTAGGCCAGAAATAAACTAATGGACTGTTTTAATTTGGGCTACGCTTTTATTTGGGCCAATTGGACCCTGCTTGTAAATAAGGACTGTGGACTATTTATGAGTTTATTATAATTTTTGTTTTCTTGGTTTTATTTTATTTTGGTTTTGAATGGGCCGGGCGAAATGTGCCTATTACAACTGCCCCTCTTTGTTCATTGTCGTGTAACGAGAATAGAGCAAAGACTTCAGAGAGGGCCATTTTTGTTCGGTCTTCAAATCTTAGACTTCTTTCAGTGCTTTTCTTCTTTGAGAAGCTTCATTCCACTCCACTGCATCGTCAGGGACATGAGAACTAATGCTTCGATCTGCTCCACTGCAACTTCAGGGAAATAAAGTTTGTTTTGCCCTACTGCAACCTCAAAGAGGTAAGATCTGTAATTTCCAATTTGCTCCCCTGCCAACTTAGGGATGCTAGACTAGTATCTTCGGTCCTCTTCGCTCAAGAAGGCAAAATCTAATGTTTTCGATCTGCTCCTGCAACTTCAGGATTGCCAGATCTGTTATCTTTGATCCACTTCACTTGATGTTTTTGATATGCTCCTGCAACTTCAGGATTGCCAGATCTACTATCTTCAATCTGCTCCTACAACTTTAGGATTGCCAGATTTGCTATCTTCAATCTGCTCCTGCAAACTCAAGATTGCCAGATTTGCTATCTTCAATCTGCTCCTGCAAACTCAGGAATGCCAGGTTTGCTATCTTCAATCTGCTCCTGGAAACTCAAGATTGCCAGATTTGCTATCTTCAATCTGCTACTGCAAACTCAGGATTGCCAGATTTGCTATCTTCAATCTGCTCCTGCAAACTCTGCTCCTGCAAACTCAGGATTGCCAGATTTGCTATCTTCGATTCGCTTTACTCAGGAAGGCAAAATCTGTTATTTTCAACCTGCTCCACTGTAAACTCAGGGACGCCAGATTGGTATCTTCGATCCGCTTCGCTCAGGAATGCAAGATCTGCTATTTCGCTGATGTTGCGACACCGCCCTCTAGAGGACCTATCGTGTGAAATTAGTTTTATGTGTTTATGCTTACGCAAAATAGTTGGGATGCAATGATCAGCATGAATCTAATGCTCCTAACTAAATGTATTGTGAACGACATTTGCATGAATGCAAAATGTCATGAGCATGATTAGGATGCAATGATCGGAATGAATTAAATGCCCCCAACTAAATGTGTTTTGCATTAATGTAGAATTTTATGAGAATGATCCCTGCTTAAAGTGTCATCATTCATTGTTTATCAGGGTAATTTGCTGCCTTTTTGTTCAGCTGGTGTTCTCGATAGAAAACCTGAGAAAACCATTATATCTTGCTCTACAAACTTGCTCCACTGTAATTTCAGGGTTCATCTCATTATAACTCTGGAGTATAAGATCTGAATCTTTTCCAATCCATCCCACTACAAGTCCAAAATGTAGATTTTGTTTCTTCTTCAACCCTCCATTGTTATTCCAAGGTACAGGACCTATATGCCACTCAAGAGTAGAGGATTTGTATCACTTCAGTCTACCCAACTCAAGGATAGGTGAGTTATCTTTTTAGCCAATTACACCATCCTTTGGTGTCAACCAGATTAATGTAAGCTTCTTTCTTTCAAGAATAACCACCTCATAATGTCTGCCAAATATTTAAAAGAACCAAAGAAATGGTTTCACCTTAAACTTCTCCCTCACCAAATATTCTAAGCCTTAAGTTCGATAAGTTCTAAAAAATAGTCCTGCCTCAGGTTCTTATATTATTTAGAAACCCTTAGAGTAATATGTGAAACTTCTTTTATGAAAGTGTTACTAGTTCATTCATCATTATCTCAATGCAACAATGCTCACAATGGATTGTAATAATGAACAAGAATATGATTGAGAATCAAAGTGAATAGATAAAAAGACATGAGTTGAAAAATATTTATCCCTGAAAAGGACAGAAATGATCAAAACAAGAAATTGATTGAAAATGCAATTCTTGAAAGGAACAAAGTATTCGAAGATTGGAAATTCATTATAAAATCAAGACTAGATGCCGCTAGATATCGCAGCTTGAGCTTCCCTGCACGAGCCTTCTAAAAGCTATTTTAAGCCTAAAATGTGTTTAGGAGATCTTGAGTACTTTGTCAATGCTCCAAGATGTAACATATCCCTTCTTTGTTAATTCAAGTATAACAAGATCACCACACGCCCTTCCTTTGATCAAACTTGAGCCGCCCTTTTCGGGTTTTCAACTCAAATCCCCTTTGGTCTCAAGGCGCCCTTTACGGGTTTTCACATTGGCCTCTCCTTTAACACTTTTTTTTTTGTCTCAATGCGCCCTTTACGGGTTTTCACTATAGCCTTTCCTTTTTTACGAACTCAAAGTGCCCTTTGCGGGTTTTCACTATAGCCCCTTTTCACTTTTTTTTTAAAGTCCCAAAGCGCCCTTTGCGGGTTTTCACTTTGGCTTCTTTAAGCATAGTATCTTTTGCCTGAATCTGAATTTATAGGATTGGGTAGAGTTTTCCCATCCATCTCTGTCAGAATCAGTGCTCCTCTTGAGAATGCCTTTTTCACAACGTAAGGTCCCTCCAAATTGGGCATCCATTTTCCTCTGAAATCCTTTTGAATGTGGAGCATCTTTTTCAACACCAAATCCCCTTCATGAAATTCCCTTGGGTGAACCTTTTTATTGTAAGCTCGCATCATTCGTTTTTGGTACATCTGACCATGCTAGATAGCCTTTATCCTTTTCTCTTCAATCAAATCCAGTTGATCATAACGAGCTTGCATCTATTCTGCTTCATCTAATTTTAGTTTTGACAAAACTTGGAGAGAAGGTATTTCCACTTCAATAGGTAAAACCGCTTCCATTCCATAGACCAATGAAAAAGGTGTTGCCCCAGTAGAAGTTCTAACAGACGTTCGATAAGCATAGAGGGCGAATGGCAACTTCTCATGCCAATCTTTATAAGTCTCAGTCATTTTCCCCACAATCTTCTTGATGTTTTTATTGGCTGCTTCCACAGCACCGTTCATTTTTGGACGATACAGCGACGAGTTATGGTGCTTGATTTTGAACTGACCACAGACCTCCGCTATCGTGCTGTTATTCAAGTTCAATGCATTATCTGATATAATCCTCTCAGGCATCCCATATCAACATATAATTTCCTTTTTTAGGAATATGCTGACTGTCATCTTAGTAACACTGGCGTATGAAGCAACTTCAACCCATTTGGTAAAATATTCGATGACTACAAAGATGAACCGATGCCCGTTTGAAGCTTTTAGAGAGATCAGCCCGATGACATCCATGCCCCACATGGAGAAAGGCCACGGAGAAGTCATAACATGTAAAGGCGAAAGAGGTACTTGAATTTTGTCCCCATAGATCTGGCATTTGTGATACGTTTTAGCATAACTGGTGCAGTCTTTTTCCATGGTAGACCAGTAGTATCCGAACCACATAATTTGTCTAACCATTGTAAAACCATTTGCATGTGTTCCGCAGATACCCTCGTGGACTTCTTCCAGAACTTTCTTAGCTTCAACAGCGTCCACACATCTCAACAGTACTTGATCTTTTCCTCTTTTATACAAAACCTCTCCATCTAAGACATAATCACAAGCTAGCCTTCTCAATGTTCTCTTTTCGTTCTCGGTTGCCTGATCTGGGTATTCACGATTTCTCACGTATCGTAATATATCATGATACTAGGGATGATCATCTCTTTCTTCCTCTTCCTCTAGGCTATAACATTGAGCCAGGGCCTCCTAAACACTCATTTGGATAAGCTTCACATCCTCTGATTTGCTAGCCTTAATCATGGAAGCTAAAGTGGCTAAAGCATCTGTTATCTGATTTTCGTCTCTTGGAAGGTAGCTAAAGGTAATATTATCAAACTCTTCAATTAACCCCAAAACTATCTTTCGATAATTGATCAATTTGGGATCTCTTATTTCTCATTCCCCTTTCAATTGATAAACCACCAATGCGGAATCTCCATATACTTCTAATGTTCTGATCTTTAGTTCTACGGTCGCGCGCAATCCCATGATACATGCTTCATATTCAGCCATGTTATTTGTACAATCAAAATTTAATTTACATGTGAATGGATAATAGTCACCACCTAGAGATACTAGGACTGCCCTTATTCCATTACCCGCAGCGTTCGATGCTCCATCAAAATTCAACTTCCAAGTGTTTCCTTCAGTAGTTGCCACGTACATCAACTCTTCATTGGGAAAATCAAAGTTCAAGGGCTCATAGTCTTCTAGAGCTCTACTTGCTAAAAAATCTGCTGCTGCGCTTTCTTTTACAGCTTTTTGACTCACATAAACTATATCAAATTCTGATAGCAAAATTTGCCATCTGGCCATCCTCCCATTCAAAGCATTTGACTCCATCATGTATTTCAGTGGGTCTAACTTTGAAATTAGTTAAGTCGTATGATATAACATATATTGCTGCAATCTCCGAGTTGTCCATATCAGGGCACAGCATAACCTCTATTGGCGGATACCTTATCTCACATTCAATAAACTTCTTGCTAAGGTAGTATATTGCCTTTTCTTTTCGTCCCAACTCGTCATGTTGTCCCAGTACACATTCCATTGAGTTGTTAAATACCGTTAAATACAGTATTAACGGCTTGATTGGGCAAGGAGGTGACAATACTGAAGGGTTTGACAAGTACTGTTTGACTTTATCAAAAGCATATTGACACTCATCATCCTATACACCTGGATTGTGCTTCTTAAGGAGGCGAAATATAGGATCGCACTTCTCAGTTAGCTGTGAGATAAATCGAGCAATGTAATTTAATCTTCTAAGGAATCCTCGTACTTCTTTTTGAGTATGCGGAAGAGGTAATTTCTGTATAGCCCTGACTTTGTCCGAGTCAATTTCAATTCCTTTCTTGCTGACTACAAAACCCAACAATTTTTCGGATCTGACCCCAAAAGTACATTTTGTTGGATTAAGTTTTAACTGGAATTTTCTTAATCTCAAGAATAAATTCTTCAAAACTCGAATGTGTTCCTCCTCTATTCGGGATTTCGCAATCATGTCATCAACATAAACCTCAATTTCTTTATGCATCATATCATGAAACAAAGTCACCATAGCTCTCTGATATGTTGCCCCTGCATTTTTCAATCCAAACGGCATCACCTTATAACAAAACATACCCCATAAAGTTATGAAAGTAGTTTTTGCCATATCTTCGGAATGCATCTTTATCTGATTATATCCCGAGAAACCATCCATGAAAGAAAATAGTGAAAAGCCTGCTGTATTATCTATTAGAGTATCAATATGCGGCAGAGGAAAATTGTCCTTTGGGCTAGCTTTATTCAGATCTCTGTAGTCCACACACATCCATACTTTCCCATCTTTCTTAGGACAGGCACAACATTAGCCACCAATTCCGAATATTTAACCACCTGCAGGAATCCAGTATCAAACTGCTTTTTGACTTCTTCCTTTATTTTCAGCACAATATCAAGTCTCATCCTTCTGAGTTTCTGCTGAACTGGCTTATAATCTTCTTTTATGGGGAGGCGGTGTACTACAATGTTAGTGCTTAACCTTCGCATATCTTGATATGACCATGCAAAAACATCTTTGAATTCTCGAAGCAAATCTACAAGGTCTCGCTTTGTCTTTTCAGTTATGCATGTTCCAATTTTTACTACCTTTCTCTCTACTAAGGTTACCATGTCTACCACTTCCTTGTGAGGCAGAATTTGTTTCTCTTCTTGTTCTACCATCCTTAACAAGTCCGATGATAAGCCATTGTCTCCATCATCTTCAAAGTCCTGAGATCCCTCTGAGCACATGTCTTGCTCAAATAGCGATTCTGAATCACTATCAGCGTTACTCATATCTTTGATATCTGGAAACCTATTGGAGGTTCAAAGGAATATACAATGAATAAACTTAAGAATAATTATTTATATTTTATGATTATGAATGAAATGAAAAGAATGATTTGGAAGAGTATCCGAATAATGAGAACAATATTATACGAAAATGAAAAAACATAGCAAAATGTAATTCATTGAAATAATGATGTTTGAACATGGGCCTATTCCACAAAAGAAATCTTATTGCTTCTAGGCCTAAAGCAACAAGAGTGTTTGGAACATTACTCTGAGTATGCTCTAACTACTACAAGAAATTCTTCAGCAGTCCAATTATCCAAAATGCTTCCCGGCTCATAAGGGCAGATATCTGGTAATATTCTTCCTCCAATCGTATTTTCTGATACAACATTGATGTATACACTTCTCAACATTTCTTTAATGTCTTTCTCTTCTGGCTTCCTTTGTTTAAGGTGAATGATCCCTCTTGATACAAAATTCTTGGAGATATGGGGAATTATCATGGGTTCTCATTTGATTTCTTCACCATTCAAACGCGCCCTTCTTATTTCCTATCTTTTCTCTAATTATTTCTTCTTTTCCTTTGCATCTGGTTTGAACCCCAAGCCAAAGCGATCCCGTTTATCTTTCAGCATTGGCACCTCAATCCTTCCTTGTAAGTATCTTTCAAGTCCTTTTCTAGGTAGAGCTCTCTTCTCTACTGTCATCTGTAATCCCATTTTTGTAGACTTAGATATTTTCAGTATTGGAATTCTGTTTCCCTCGGTAATGAATGTTGCATTTATGAACTCTAAAGACAGGAACGAACATTCAGCTGCCTCATCATTTGTTTCCAAATACGGTGCATCGCTAGTTATCGTTGCGATGATGTCCCCTTCAGCATTTATTGTTACTAACCGACCCCCTGATACTAGTTTTAGCTTCTGGTGTAGTGACGAAGGTACTGCTCCCGCCGAATGAATCCATGGTCTCCCCAATAGGTAGTTGTATGAAGGCTTAATATCCATGACCTAGAAATCCACCTCATACATAGTTGGGCTAATCAATAAAGGTATTTCAATTCTCCTCATGACCTTCCTTTGCGTGTCATCAAATGCCCTTACTACAGTCTAGCATTCCTTCATATGCAAACTATCCACAGGTAATCTGTTCAAAGTGGATAAGGGCAGAACAATTTAACGTTGACCCATTGTCTATCAAGACCCCAGGCAATGTATATCTTTTGCATCTAGAGGTGATGTACAAAGCTTTGGTAGATCTCATACCTCTTGGTGGTATCTCATCATCATTGAAATAGATGAAGTTATCAGCACTTTATATTATTCACCAACCGATCCAATTTACTGACCGAGATATCATTAGCCACATGTGTTTCATTCAATACCCTCATCAGCGCACTTCAGTGTACTTCTAAACTCAAGAGCAAGGCTAATATAGATATGCGAGTTGGTTGTCTATGCAGCTGTTCCACCACACTGTATTCAATATGTTTTAAGAATTTCAGGAATTCTTTAGCTTCTTCTTCTTCTACTAGCTCATTAACAAGAGGCTCAGATTCATCTACTTTTCCCTTCCCCTGTTCTACCACTAAGGCCTTTTTTATATGTTCTGTTTGAGTATCATAGCGTTTCCCACTACGCGTTTGAGAACCAATATCTTGACTCTCTTTTAAGGCACTGACTGGATTCCCTTTTCCCTGAATCGTCACATTACAATCATAGTTCCAAGGGATTCTTTTACTATCCTTGTAAGGAAAGACCGCAGGTTTCTGAATTATTATCTTTAGGGTCATTGGCGCTCCTGTTCCATTATTTCTGGGTCACGAAATAATAACCACCGGATAGTTGCTTTTTGGGACTTCTGTTACGCATATGCTCCTTTCTTCTGTATCTTCTTCACAAAACTCTATTTCTTTGTTGTTTATCAAACCCTACACCAAAGCTCTAAATTCCCTACAATTCTGAACCTCATGCCCCTTTTCATGATGATATTCACAATAGTTCCTCATCTTCTCACAGCTTCCTTCTGAAATTATTAGCCCCCTTTTGACCATTTCTTTCCAAACCAATCTTAATGGAGTTTTCACTTCTGCCACATCTACCTTAATTCTTCTCCCAGAACCTTCACCTATCACATTTATCGCACCGTCAATATGATTGGGTAATGGATTTTCTGCACCTGGTGTCTCATCAACCTTTACAATGCCCATTTGAATAAATTTTTCCACCAACTTCTTAAAAGCAATCGTACTGAACATTTGCATCGAATTTAAGTAAAAAGGAGCCACCACAATGGCATCGAATAAACTTTGATATAGCTCCTTATACGACGTTGGAATTGGCATAAACTGGATTTTCTTAGTATTTTGTCTAGTGCCAGATTCTTGCCTTGACGAGCCTTGACTTGCCACCACTACCTTTGGTTGATTCACAGTGATAGATTTTGAATAACCCATATTTGCATTATTTACTTCATGTTCTTTCTTTCGTGGGGCTGACCTTTTGGCACTTTCCTCAACCTCTATCTTTCCGCTTCTTATGGCATTCTCAATCATTTCCCTTGTCATCACCACATCTGAAAAACTCCTTGTGGCGCTTTCTAACATATGAGAGATAAATGGGGGCCTTTAAGGTATTTATAAAGAGCATTATAGTTTCTTTTTCCAAAAGTGGTGGCTGGACTTGGATAGCGACTTCTCTCCATTTTTGTGCATATTGTCTGAAACTTTCATTTGGCTTTTTCTCCATATTCTGCAGAGTAATCCTGTCAAGGGTCATGTCAGTAACGTAACTGTATTGTTTCATGAATGCCTGGGCTAGATCTTTCCATGAACCAATTCTATTTCTGCTTAACTGATTATACCATTTTGACGCAGCTCCCACTAGACTATGTTGAAAATAATGAATTAGCAACTGATCATTATTAACATAACCAGTCATCCTTCTGCAAAACATGGTAATGTATGCTTCTGAGCAACTTGTTCCGCTGTATTTCTCAAATTCTGGCATCCTAAACTTGTAAGGGAGTACCAAATTTGGAACTAGGCTCAAGTCTTTAGCGTCAATCCCGTGGTAGCTATCAACACTTTCCATGGCCTTGAACTTCTCCTCTAGCCACTTGCACCTCTCCTCTAATTGCTTTTGTGATTCCATTTTTGCCCTTTCCACTTCTGCCATCTCATCAAAATCGGGCACATTAGTGACGATCGGATTATCTCTTAAACCTAAGCCAAATGGGGGATTCATTGGAGCACCAGCTTGAAACTGTTGAGGACTAATCGTGACCAATGGCCTTTGTACAATTACCTTAGGTGGCGTTGGCATATGTGGTGGAGTAAAACTAGGGGGTGTTGAGGATACTCAATATTCTCCTCAGCATTAACCATTGAACTCTTTCCTTTATCTATAAGCCCTTTAAACATCTGCGTCATTTGAGTCATCATGCTTTTCTGAGATTCCATCATTTTCTCCATCATATCCTGTTGAATCTTAGCCAACTGCTCCTGCATTTGCGCTTGCATCTGCTCCTGCATATCTTTTTGCAGTTGCTCCAATTTTTCTAGTCTTTTATCATTGACTTTTTCCTTGTCTCGTAAGGATGCGTGTTTGATAAATTTTTGTTAGTTTCCAGGTCACTGATATAGTTTTAATTAATTAGGGCCTTTTTAATGAATTTTAATGCATATAATGCCATGTAATGCAATGTAATACATGCAATGCATAAATGTAAAGAGGCGTTAATTCTAGTTCAATTTCATATAGAAAACTTTATTAGAAAACAAAATTCTTTACATAAAATAGATTACAAATATGACTTGGCTTAATACCCAAAGCCCTAATTTTCTGGAGTAATGAAGCTAACTCCTGTCCTTGGCTTGACTGCGACTCGTACTGCACGCTTAATATATCTGCTTGTGCTGCCAAAATTTGCAAGTGGTCAGCCACCTCTCGAATTTGAGTTATGGCTTATCCCATGAGATAATCCCAATTTACAATTTGATTCTGGGTATCATGGAGCTCCTCTTTCCATCTCTCTTCATTCACCTTTAAGGACCCAATATAGTTCTGACAATTCTGCAGCGCTATCTCTAACTCTTCAATTTTCTTTTTCATCTCTTCAATTTTACTCAAACTTTCCTTTAATTCCATTATAGAATTACGGTTTTGATGATAATTAAGAGACGTTTCCAACTCCGCCACTCTAGATTTCAATTCATTTTTTCCATTTTGGCTTTCTAACATTTGCCTTTCTAGAATCTCCTTCTGGGCTTTCATTTCTTGAAATTTCTTTTCCCATTGCTCGGCCTTAGCTTTTTCCTCTTGCAACTCTTGTCGCCATTGATTTGAAGTCTTTCCTAGCCCCGCAGTTCTCATTGATAGACGCATCTTCTTGTAGTCTATCTTTAGGCTATCCAGATCCTCTTCAGCTTTACTCTTCCCTTTTCTTAACTTTTCTGCTTCTGACTTCTATATCTCCACATCCAATTTCAAATGCATTTTTTCCTCCTCCAATTGCTCAATTTTCTTCCCAAGTTCTGAACTCTGTTTCGCAAAATCTTGCTTTATAATTTCTAGCTCTGTTGGAACTACTAGTAAGCATTCTTCCCTTGATTGAGTGTCACTTAAAGCCAGTCCCAGAATATTATCGTTAGTTCTTTTACTTAACCATACTTTATACTCAAAAGTCGCCATTTCGTCTACGCTTACTCTCTTCATCCGACGAGCTTGCATCCAAGCATTAGCAATCTCCCGAATCTTTTTCTTATGATTTTCCCCTTTATAGGAAAATTTGCTTTGGGCCAACCCGTGCATCACCGATATAAACTGTCTAGACTTATACTGTCTTGCCGCAAGTAACGGAGCGTACCCAATGGCTCTCCAAATTCCCGGTAAAGGGACCCAATCAAAACCTCCACATCTATACAATATCTCGTTGGGCACCATCCACGAAGCTCTCTACCCCACATCCTCCTCTTGAAGATTCTGCAGAATTGTCATCCACCTTTCTTCTGATATATCCTTCCGCCTTTGTGCAGCCAGTTCTTCTTTCAAATGTGAATAATTCTCACAGAAAGGTCGGTAAGAAATCTTATCTATCCTCAAGAAGTGACCATGAAACCATACTATCAATAATTGTGCACATCCAATAAACCTACCTTCTCCGGCTCTCCGACATGCATTTAAAGATCTAAAGGTCTAAGCAAGAATCGCAGGAACTGGTGTAACTTGCTTATTCAATCGATCAAACAAATCCGCCACTGCTTCATCTATGTGCCTTAGAGCTTTAGGGAAAATGACTAATCCATAAATACTCAAAGCAAAAATATCCACCTTCTTCTTTACATCAGGGTGCGCCAAAATTAAGTCTTTTAAATTTACCCAAGGAATACATTTTCCCTCACCCTTTTGCTGAATCCGAGCTGAAACCCACTGCTCTCTCATTCCGGTAATACTCATCAACCTTTTCACGAAAGAAGGAACATTAGCAATCCTAGTATAAACTTTATCAACTTGGATTCCCGGACAACGAAGTAAAGTAGTGTACTCCTCTATAGTAGACACCAGATCTACCTTCCCAAAGGTGAAACAACTATATGCAGAATTCCAAAACTGATCCATAGCCCGAAACAAGTGTTTATCTACCCTAACATCAAGCAAATAAGAAATATCACCATAATTGCGGCAAAACATCTGTTTAGTATTATCCTCCCAATGAGTCCAAATATCCCTTAATTCTTGAAGCTCATTTTGTGTCACACTAATGCGAGTGAATTCCCATGACTCCGAAACGTATCCTTCAATTAGACTATCCCCTTTTTCCAATTGCAATCCCTCTGACCATGCTCGAACAGCCGCATTGTCTTCTACCTTATCAAGAAATTTGTTTTCCATAGCAAACTTTCTATCTTAGCAACCGAACAGGAATCGACACCTCTTTAATACGAATGACATGCAAATAACAAACAAATCAAAACACAACAAGTCAGTATCGCATAATAAAAATCAAAACAGGTAAAATATTATCAAACACTTATCTAGGTAACCACTAATGGTTCAGCATTCTACCTAGGGTAGGCTCTTAGGGTTTAGTATATGTGGTTTGGTTCTAAAGAAAGGGTACCTGAACCAGCAGATTCCTCAATCCTCACCCATTATAGGCTTATATGGATCGAGTTCAGTTTAGGGGAATACATTTCCATATGGCCATGCGGAGGTGAAAACCTCACGAAAGCATAGCTTCTTACTCTCACTTAAAGGTGTGACCACAACGGTCATGCAATGCAATGCCAAAGTATTTTATGAGACTCGACATTATTGTAATCATAGCACAAACAAATGCACTAAAAGAAACATGATTTTTCAAAACAATTTACCAAATTTTTAATCAAAAGGACAAAAATTAATCAATCTATGGCCTGACTCTCAACCAGTCCCCAGTGGAGTCGCCAAGCTGTCGAAACCATTTTTTATTTTTTGAAAAAATGGGGATCGACTTTAAAAATAAGGAGTCGCCACCAATCTTTTCTGTTCAGGTGTGATCGAGTCACCTATAAAAATATTTTGGTTTGCGAGATTCAAGAAAAAGGGTTTAGGAGTCGGTTACACACGAGGAAGGGTTAGCACCCCCATGCGCCCCTGAACGGGTACCAAATTGGTTAATTAATGTCCTTGTGTTGAAAATTTAAAAATGCTTGAGATATAAAATTTTTAAGGAAAATTAATCAATATTGAATTTGAATTTCAAGATTAACTCATCTTGAAAGAAATAAAATTATCATACCCAGTACGTTAGGATATAACGCATTTATACCTCGACACCGAGATCATCTTTGATCTTCAAAACATGCAATTAAAGAAGGGTATTTGATTAGCTGGTTGGACAGAAAATTGACACCCAATACGTTTGGGCATAATTTCCCAACTTTCCAAACGCATAAACATTGCCTTATTTTGAAAAAACAAAATTTTATATTCGGCTTATGTTGCATTTAAATAAAATGAAACATTTAATAAAAACTAGAATATATTAGAATTTAAGGCATAACAGTAATAGAATGCATAAACATTAATCATGAAATATACACAAATTAAAGACCATATTAACAATAGGCTATAAAATGCAAGTCTTCTTAAAATAGGTTACTTTATATTGAATCTTGAACTTCAAGATTAACTCGTTTCGAAAGAATAAAAATATCATATCCAGTACGTTAGGATATAACACCTTTATACCTCGACACCGAGATCATCTTTGATCTTCAAGATATTTAATTGAAAAGGGTATTTGGCTATCTGGTTGAACAGAAAATTAACACCCAGTACGTTAGGGCATCATTTTCCAAACTCCCAAACATACAAACATTGTCTTATCTTTGAAAAATTTTTATGTAAGAAATTTTTAAAATGATTTTAATATACATAAAACATTTGATAAAAGGCCTACATCTATTGGAATTTGATGCATGCTATGATAACAAAATGCACAAACATTAATCGAGAAATATACCCAAATTAAACGCTATGTTAAGAATAGGCTATGAAATTTAATAATTCTACAAAATCGATAATAGCAAATTAATATAAAATAAAAATTTTAATGCTAATAGATTTAAAATAACTAAGATAAGTTGGTTCTTGATCAATATTTTATGGAATTATTTAAAAATGGAATAAATTGTGAATGAATTCACTAAATGCATATTTTAAAAGGAATTTACTTATTTTAGCATATGCAATTATATATGAAATAATTTAAGTAGATAGTAAAATATGATTTTATTATTGTATATATATGCATGTACAAAATAACATAGTATAGTCACTTTTTTTTTTAAAAAAAATAACATTGCATGAACTTTTAAAGCAATACATAAAATTAAACATTTTTTTCATTTTAAGTCAAAACATATAAATAGAAAATCAAACTAATTGTAACGTTGCAAGATAAATTTCAAAGTAATCTAGATTTAAAAAATATTTTGAATAAAAATGACTAAAATACATGAATTGTAATAAAAATTTAATACTTGATCAAAATGATAATAAAAATAAAGTTAAACGATCATTATATAAATAAAACCAGAATTATTTGAGGATCATATTGAATTGTCACATGAGAAATAAAGTATTAATCAACAAATTATTCCAATATCCAATTGTAACGCATAATCGGGATTTAATTGAAATAATGCGCAAACTAACATGATCAATCGAGCAATAAAACCATACATCACACATCCGATTCAAAAACATACGTAAATAATAAGGATCAAACATGCAAATTCCCCTTTCATATGTAAACATGCGGATCTAAAGAAATTTGGGTCGGGTCGAATCGGACGGCCTTAAGTGACGTCATTTCAAAGCTATGGGCAGAGACATTAAACGACGACGTTCCCCTAATGACTATTAACCTATCCTTTAAGCAGAACTAAAGCATTATAGCACCCTTATTAAGTCAAAACCCTAGCCTCCTTTAACCCTTTCTCTCAGTCGCAAGCACTTCTCTGATGTACCACTATCACGCCATTAAAATCGGCGAATAGTGATACCTCAAGCCTTGATACGTACTGGCTCGCCCTATTTTCTGATCACGACCCTTACCTAGCCCCGATTGAGACGGAGTAGACGAGGATCTAATCCTTACCGAGATCTGTTTCTAAACCCCGATTTCGACGAGGAAGACAACAGATCGGACCGATTCGAGGTAAGCGTTCTCTCTTATTTTTTAAATCAACATGAAACAGATTCGAAGAAGACGTAAATACGAAAGAGGTAAAGATTCGTGAGGTATGAAAAATCACCTTTTTTTTATTTTATGTATTTCTTGTATTTGCCTCCGTAAAAATTTTCTGTACAAACCTTGGCTTTTTATAGCCTCAAAAAATGAAATACACATTTTCTACATCTTTTCTACTGTATTCTACAGTCTTCCCCTTTCTGTTGTGATCCCTGTTGTTTCCTATTGCAGATGTGGCTGGATGCTCACTCGCGGAAAAACCATCGTGTGAGGAGCGTGTGTGTGTTACGAATGCTGGTGTGAGCGCGCGCGGGGCGCGCGTGGAAGAGCTCGTGCGAACGGAAGAAGATTCCAGAGGACACTGGAATTTCTGGAGCCTCTACCCCGTGACGCATCAATTCCATTTTAGGGCTATTCAGGCCCAATCTGACCTGATGTTTGGATTTGGGCCTAATTTGTTTTACTGGGTCTGAGTAACAATAATTTGGGCCAGAAATGAACTAATGGACTGTTTTAATTTGGGCTACACTTTTATTTGGGCTAATTGGACCCTGCTTGTAAATAAGGACTGTGGACTATTTATGAGTTTATTATAAATTTTGTTTTTTTAATTTTATTTTATTTTGGTTTTGAATGTGCCAGGCAAAATGGGCCTATTACAATATATATAGATTACCCAAACTTTATTTTTGTTTTCTTTGGATTTTATACCTAAGTTCGTCACTAAATAAAGGGAATGTCATATAAGTAAAACTTAAAATACTTAGTATGGTCGTATTAAAAACTAATCCTATTTTCTTTTCTAAAAAAGTTTATTTTCTAGCATTGGGAAAATCATGATTCACACCATAGCGTTGTCCGTCATCACCGTGCTGTAAGTTGGGAATAAAATGAAACTTAAAAAAAGATAAAAATTGGAAAAAGTGAGATGAAAGTTTTTTTTTATTACGAGTTAAATTGTAATTTGTTTTTTTATTTAAAAAATAAGTAAATTAATTTTATATTTAAATAAAGATTAAATTGATTTTTCTATTAAAATTTCTTTTCATTTTTATTTAGTTTTGACATGATTAATGAAGCAATCAGACAATGTCACATGACATGTCATGTGTACCTCATGCTGATATAGAGAAATTAATTCAAGCAAAATAGATTAAATTTGTAATAGAAGAAATGGATGAAAGTTTTAATAAACAATGAATGGGTGGAATTTATGTTGTGGAAGGATTAATACAAGCAACAAGATAATAATATGTCATCGCTTAACAACAGAAATTTAATAGAATGATCGATTTGTTATTGAATCTAAAGCATAAGGACTAATTTATTCTTTTCTAATAAAAGGGGGATAAAATACATTCTATAAAGATTTTCATGATACTTTTGTCTAACAAAATCTTATAATAATAATGATAATAATAATAATAAAATAAGTAAAAGATCCATCAATGTCAATGCCTCATTGACATCGTTAATAAAAATTGTAGTCATGAACCTTTAATTATTAAAGATCGAGTTTTACCCATACAATTATTAGTTATTATGTATCAATTTTGTCTAATTATATTCTAATTCTGTTTTAAAATAATTGGATTCTATTTTATAATTATTCGAATATATATTTATAATTGTATTATTAAAAATGAACTTGTAATACCTTCCATGTAAAACAATTAAACTATGGGGTTTCCTTCCCATTGGATCACTATATCTATCTATATGTATTATACGAATTAAGATTAGAGTAATTTGTTCTAAAAAGAATTAGGATAATTTGGATGCTTTAATTACTATTTTAGGTATGAATATTACGATTTTTTAAAGATTATAATATTATTTATTTATAAAGAATAAGGGATAGAGGGTTATCCATATATTGGTCCAACGATTGGTGTGTACTAAAAATATATTTATATAAAAATAAATTTACACATAATTTCTCAAATTTTTAAATAAAAAAAAAACTTTTAAATGCTTTTCAACTCACATCTTTAGTTTGAAAACTTATCATTTACATTTAATTGAATTGAAGTATAATTTTTTTAATTTTATAATACATTTATTTTTAGCATTAAAAATCATAAAACATCAATTCTAAAGAGAAGAAATTAATATTAAATTGAAATCACAAAATAAAAGCATAAGATATATGTTTCAGTATAAGCTAAGCAAAAAAAAAAAAAAAAAGGTATATGTATCTTCAAAATTTCCATCTAAAATTAATAAAAAAAATATTCAGAATGAGAGAGAAGTCATCCAATCCACCACTATAAATAAAATTACAAAGATTCAAGTCGGAACATGGGTATTCATCGTTCACCTGGAAGCTAATGAACTTGGTGAACTAAGCGATACTACCCTTTTGCTATCGGAGCGTGTGATTAACCCCCGTCTCCCCCACTCCCTCCAACTCTGTAAATTCATTTTTCTTTGGTGGGTATCATGGATACAAAGGTTCTTTCTTCTGGAATCCGCTACTCTAATTTGCCAGAAAGTTATGTGAGACCTGAATCTGAGCGTCCCCGCTTGTCTGAAGTGTCGCAGTGCGACAACGTCCCAGTCATCGACTTAGGGTGTGAGGACAGGAGCCATATTGTACAACAAATTGCTCTTGCCTGCATCAACCATGGTTTCTTTCAGGTACTAGTCTAATCCTTCGCCGCCCGGCAAATCATCCTTCCTTCCTGCTACTGTATCTCTGATAAATTTTTGCGTTGGTTTAGTGGGATTAATTAATTTGTAAATATTATATTATGAGGTTATTAATCATGGAGTATCGAAAGAAGCGGTGGAAAGAATGTTACAAGTGGCGCATGACTTCTTTGGGTTGCCGGTGGAGGAAAAGATGAAGCTTTACTCAGATGACCCTTCCAAAACAATGAGACTTTCCACCAGTTTTAATGTTAAAAAGGAGAAGGTTCATAACTGGAGAGATTACCTACGATTACACTGCTATCCTCTCCACAAGTATGTTCCTGAGTGGCCTTCCAACCCTCCTTCCTTCAAGTAAGCCTCTTCTCTTTTCTTCTTCCTTTTTCTAATCCTCCCCCCCCCCCCCCCAAAAAAAAAAAGCTTACGTTAGAGATACGTAATTCGCTTAACGTCATTCTTTTTCATTCTATGTGTCATGCATGTTCTAAGTATCGATGCTTCAGCTATTTGTCGACGAATTGCATTATTTTATTTTGCGCTCAAGTAATATATATTTAGTAATCTGACAATTTGATTTACATATTAATAAAACTCTTGAGAACAGACAGGACATTTGCATGGAATCAAAAGTACATTAATAAAGCATATGTAGTGTATGTGCGTGAAATGATCTATTTTATTATCTAAAAAGATCTTTTAATGAATTATAACTATGGGATTCTTCTTTAACGTTTCGTAGAGACTATATTTAGGAAATAAGAAACATCGAAGCATGGGATTTTAGTCTGTCAGCCCCCGCTAAACAATATAAATCTTCTTCTTCTTTAACAAAGTCCAGAGTCTTTTACATAATGGCCCCTAGCCATGTGCTGACGTCGTTTTTCTAGGAGATGTACACTGACGACCGCAAATTAACTTACATGCCGTATTGTTTGGTTATAAAATCTCAAATCCCCTACTCTCCCTGCCTCTTTAATATAAATCTTCTTCTTCTTTAACAAAGTCCAGAGTCTTTTACATAATGGCCCCTTGCCATGTGCAGACGTCGTTTTTCTAGGAGATGTACACTGTCGACCGCAAATTAACTTACATGCCGTATTGTTTGGTTATAAAATCTCAAATCCCCTACTCTCCCTGCCTCTGCTCATTAAAGCAAAGCAAAATCTAGACTAAGGCCATACTGCTATTCATAAACCTGACAACATAATTAAGCTCCCAACAGTTGCATTAATTACAATTTAGTAATAGGCGGTGATTGGTCAAATTACGATTTGGTTGTAAAGTTGAGCTTACATGAGTGAAGAATAAAATATAATAGTAGAACAAAACTGGTTAAGATAATTTTTTTTAAAAAAAAATAAAGAAAGAAAGAAAGAAAAAGATGTAGGAGGTAAAAAAGACAGCCGTAATTGGAAAAGAGTCTTGGAATCTTTTAGGGGGTAAATATTTATTTCCGTCCAAAAAAGGTCAAAAGAAATGGCTGAAAATTACAGACAAGGAAGGCGTGCCGATTTGGCCTTTAGGAAGAGCTACCCGTTAATTGTCTAGTAAAGCACGTGCCGCATTTCCGAGTTGTTTACGAAATACGAAGTGCTTGAACAAAATTCAGACAATATATGTCGGCTTCTGGATGACTGTATCAACATTCAAGCCTTTTTCTTTAAAAAAGGTAAACTTGTTTATAACAAGTTAATGATTAAACTTTTTTATGTACCCCTATTCCCTTAGTTATCGATTGTACAATCAAGTCACCCATTATATAAAAATAAATTCAAGTCTTCCATGTACCATGTGATTATGTTCCAATTTTATTATAGATGTCAAAACTTGGTAAAAATAATTATATATTAAATTTATTAAAAATTAATATAATAGATGGGTTGGCTGTGGGCCAGAGGCTTATGGCCTTTTCTAGGTAGAGGACAAGCAAGGAGCTTTGTCATTTGATCAATGAAGTCTTCTTCCGTCGACCTAGTCAGAAATATTTTATCCCATCCCGCGCTCACTTTATTAGTATAGCGTAATTAGCGGTGATGGCGGCAACCAAAGCTGAGATCAGAACCGTTTATCTAGTAGGTAGGATCGGTTTTTGGTTGAGTCACACGCGCGACTAGTGAGGAAAATGAGTGACATCATGGGCTAAAAGCCGTGTTGACGTAACCATATTAGATAATTTTAATCGAACATTTGGGGCCCAAAGGAGCTCTGATTACAAGGAGCCGAATCATCCGCTTCTACAGTATTTGTTTTCCCTATTTTATACAACTGTCACTACATACGATTATTGAATATTTTTAGACTGGGAGTGACGGTGCTTCAGTTCTCGTATTTTGTTTTTCAATGGTAAACTAATAATTTTGATGTTGGTGATGAGCTGGGGACGGGACGTTTGACAATGGCATTTAGGGGTTTATTTTATTTATGAAAGTCCCAATGAACTTTCTCCATTTATTGGCATTACGACTTCAAGATTAAAAGATTTGTTTCCCGTCTGTAAAAAGATATTGATTCGCCTGTAACATTTGACCTTACTTTTTGACAAAAGATGTTTTACTTCCGTGATAATCTTGGTGACTTTCAATTCGAGTTATACAGTAGGATTTCGGTTCACTCGAAGACGCAAAAATTGGATAAAAACACTTTAGAAAGTAGCACCTCTAATCACTGTAATTACTCGCATGTTTTTATTAAAACCAGAGATATTTGCATCCATATGTTTTTACATCCATATGTGTTGAATTGATAGGCAAATCGTAAGTGATTACTGTGTACAAGTTCGAGAGCTTGGTTACAGATTACAAGAGCTAATATCAGAGAGCTTAGGCCTGGAAAAAGATTACATAAAGAAGGTTCTAGGGGAGCAAGGGCAGCATATGGCCGTGAACTATTACCCGCCATGCCCGGAACCAGAGCTGACATACGGATTACCTGGACATACAGACCCCAATGCTCTTACGATTTTACTTCAAGACCTCCAAGTGGCGGGTCTTCAAGTTCTCAAAGATGGCAAGTGGCGTGCTGTTAATCCCCAACCAAATGCTTTTGTCATTAACATTGGTGATCAATTACAGGTATGCGTTTCTTTTTTCCTTGGGTGGAAGGAAAATGTGCAAGTTATTGAGGATGAAACTCCTAATGTTGCAGGCATTAAGTAATGGGACGTACAAGAGCGTGTGGCATCGGGCAATCGTAAATACCGATAAGCCAAGGATGTCTGTTGCTTCCTTCCTCTGCCCTTACGACCATGCCCTGATCAGCCCTGCAAAACCTCTCACCCAACATGGATGTGGAGCCGTATACAGGGATTTTACTTATGCTGAGTATTACAGTAAGTTCTGGGGCAGGAACCTGGACCAAGAACATTGTTTGGAACTTTTCAAGAACTAATCGCTTGGTCCTTGCCTACTTTTCAAGAACTTGCCAGTTATTTCCTCCTAGCTGGCCCTTTACAATGCTACTTGTCCTGGTGCAGAAAGATGGTTTTTTCTCTTTACCAAAAATGCAAAATCCGAAATTTCACTTAACACCCCTTAATAATAAGGCAATGCAGCATATTGCTACATTGCTGGCTGGCGATGTCTACCCACTGTAACTTATCCTTTTGTAGAAACTTCCCTACTACTGCTGCTTGTGGTTTGATTCTTGGTCCATATGTCATTATTTTGTAATGAAAATAATATTGCACTTCCTTTATTATTGCATTCTACATGGAGGAAAAATGATAGATTATATGTTATAAAATTGTTCTACGCATTACAATGCTATCTGTCGATGAAACGATTCAAACTTTTACACAAAACAGCGACAGCGTGCAAGCTTAACAGTGCACCAGTCCTGGCTTGCCACAAATGCTTGGGGCTTAAAGCTATGGGTTAGAGGTTGGCTTGCTGCCAACAGTCTTTTGCTAACGTATTGGGCCTCATGGGTTAGATAGTTATTGCATTTGGTCTTTTAGTCTGATGGTAAAGTGTCTTGGCGAGCACCGGGAGATTATTTGAATGGAAAGTGTTAATAAAATTTTAATTAAATTAAGTTATTTGAATTAATTTTTTAAAAAAATTGAGTTTATTCAAAATTAACCCTAAAATTTCATGGTGGATTTCTTGTCTGGTCCCATGACCACAATCCCACCATCAATTGCTTTTCGACCATTTAAGTAGATTTTTGTTTACTAGTTCTCATGTTTAAAACGTTGCCCTTCTCTCTCTACCTCTCTCCTGTATTCTTGTATCACCGTAATTCTTGCTTTATGTGGTTATCTTAGCTTTAATTCCCTTGTCTTTGAAATTTGAGAACCATCAAAAGTAATGCATTCAGAACTCAGAATCCGCCCAAGGAAATGAGTTGAATCTTACTACTTAAATATCAACTATGAATTACTAATTGAAAAGAAGAAGAAGAAGAGAGAAACAATTATCAAAATATGAACTAATAATTAGCAAATTTAATATCTAAGAGGACTTAAATTATGGATAAATAAAGTAATTGTAAATACTACAACTTTTGTTACTAACGTATGTGAGCGAAAAACGTGTATTTAAAAAAATATATAAAAATACATTAATAGTAAACTTTGATTGATTGATAAATTTAATATTTTTTAATGCATTTAGCTTCGGTTCAAATCTCACTATAAATATATTTTTTTTATTATTTGTTTTAAAATAAAAAAATATTGTTGAATAATAAAATTTGTTTTAAATAAAAAAGAATATTTAGTAATTTCTTTAATCAAGTTGGTGCCCAGTTAACTTATGACACTAATTTAAAGAGGAATTTAAATAATAGTAAGTAAAGATATACAGTTGATGGATGTAATAAAATGTATAAAAAAATATAAAACGAGAAAAAATTTTCTACTTGGGTCGTGGGTTATTTTGGCATCATGGGTGTTTGAAATTTTTTTTTTTTTGGCCTACTGAGGAGTGACATATTTGACAAAATAGCAGTTGATTTTTGGTTAGGACTCTTTATCTCTCTAATTAGTCATATTGAAGAGTGTAAAGTGAAGACAATATCTATAAAAAAATATATTTATATTTAAAAATTGTAAAAAATATCATAAAACTATAGAAAATCATAAAAGCATAGAAAATTATTTAAAAAAAATTAAAAAAATGATAAAAATATATAAAAGTGAAATTATAAAATTATATATATAATATAAAAGAAGGTATGATAGCATATAAGGAAACTTTGAGTTTTAGGTTAGTTCTTTGAGTTCTAAAATAATTCCTTTTCAATTATATTTTGTCATTAATAATAATAATAATAATAATAATAATAAAACCTTAAACATAATGCATTAAATCATAATTAAATTTTAAAACTAAAATCTCTAACATAAATAATAATAATATAATTGGATGCACCAATAAGATATAATAACATTTTTTTTAAAAAAAATTCTTATAAAAAAATCTTTTAAATATAAAATAGTTTTTTTATACTATTTAAATTTTAATATCTTTCCCTGCAAAATTATGCATGTAATATATTTAAAATATATTATATTCTAAATAACTTATATAATTTGTAAGCATCACACGGATGAAAAAACTAGTTTATTATAAATGACACAAAAAATATATAAATTATAAAGACTATTTTAAATAATTAAAAATTATTAAATATTTTTAAAAATTTATATAAATTATGAAAAATATTTTTTTAAAATACGAAAAAGTATTTAAAAATATAAAAATTATTAAAAATATTATAGAAATATAGATATGTAAAAAAATTATAAACTTATATGAAATAAAAAATTTATTACAAATTATTCAAAACTAATAAAAATTTGCAAAAATATAAAATTTTATATATATATATATATATAAATATCTACAATTTTATATACAACTTCAATTGACACTTGCCATCTCAACCTATTTCTCCACCTTAGCCTGCATCTCAAAACACTTATCTATCACTGACGATGGACAAAAGGGTACATGCTTTGGGGAGTTTCGTGATGGATGAGCATAATTGATAGTTTTAGGGATCAAATGATGGTTAGTATGCAAATGAAAAAAAAAATGATTTTATAATTTTTTTTCATATATTTTTAGTTTGTTTTTATAATTTTTATTCTTTTTTTATTTTTAAAATTTTCTATATTTTAGTTTTTCATATATTTTATAGCTTTTTATTTTTCATAATTCATATACTCTGTCATTTTTATTTTTTTATAATTTTTTGCTCTTTTCTATATTTTTGTAATAATTTAAAATATTTTTCATAATTTTTAAAGCTATTTATTTATAATTTATATATATATTTTAATTTTTTGTTATTTAAACAATTCTGATAGTTTTTATAATTTATTTATTTTTTCATTTAAAATAATTTTTTATAATTTTGTTCACGTTTTTTTAATTTCTATATATTGTTATGATTTTCTATCATTTTTATGGTTTTTTTAATAAGTTTTATTATTTATTTAATGATTTTAGATATAAAACATCATATTTCACCACGTGGCACATCAAATGGTAAAAACAACCCCCCAACACAATTGTCGTTGCTCTTTAACGGGCAAAGGACTTAATTGATTGAAATTTTAACATCAAGGGCTCAATTGAGTGCAAAGCGTAACACCCCACATCTAACCTGATCGTTAGATCCGAATATGTGACGCCATATTATGTTGCCTAAGCAATTGAAATCAATTAATTTCATTTTCCGAATTTAGCTTAACATTTGCATTCATTGTAACATCCCGAAATAGGGCCTAAACGGAACAGTGGTTGTGAAACCACGAATCTGAGATAGAAAAGTTTATTACGATTAATTATTATGATTTATCCAGTGATTAAATACATGTGTTAGAGTATCGATAACAAATTTTATTGATTGCATGCTTAAATTGCCTATTAGGACTTGTTTGCAAAGGTTGCTAAATAGGGGTTCTAATTCATAGAGTACTTGATTGAAATGGGGGTTTGAAGTAGGAGTCCTTAAATGGTAATTATACCATTATATTTTCCATGGACAAAAATGGACATACATAGGTAAAAATAACTAAAGCTTTAATAAAGGGCATTTTAGTCATTTGGAATTAAAAAGGAATTAAAAGGGAAAAAGATGGCAAAATGTTGTCCATCTTCTTCATTAGGCTGAAATTTCAAAGGGGACACCATAGCTAGGGTTTCTTCAACTTCTCAAGCTCATAGTAAGTGCATCTAAGCCCCGTTTTTAATGTTCTTTACGTTTTTTGAGTCCCGGTAACTTGATTTAGCTTAGTCTAGCAATAATTTAACCTAGGGTTCATATATGGAAAAATACCCATAGGTGAAATGTGTTTATTTTGATGTTTCATGATAGAATATGAAGTCTGAAATTATGTTAAACAACTTTTGCTAAGCGATTTTAAGTGAAAATCGGTAAAAAATACCTAATGTTCATAAGTACATGTTAGAGTGAGAATTTGATGTTGTCATAGAAGGGAAAAATGATCAACATGTCATAAAACATAAGAATAAGGGATAAAGTTTAATTTTTGAGCTTTGGGGAAAATGTGTAAATATGTAAAAGTTTAGGGGAAAAAACCATAATTTTGCCAAAGTTAGAGTCAAGGACTGTTTTAATAAATGTGAGTATTAAATAAGCTAAAATTGCTATTATAGATCAAGAGGAACAAAATCCGGAGTTAGACCGGGGAAAGAAAAAGATAGTGGACTAAATCAATATAGTTGATCGTATTTTGTTCCGAGGTAAGTTTACGGTAAATAAATGCAATATTCTATTATTTTACATTTAATACTATTAAATTCCAGCATTTACATATTTATTCTGTAAATTTATCATTTAAAGACTCAAGCATGAATTGACGGAGAAGCAATCTCAGAAAGTCCCGGTTGAACCTTAGGAATGTGTAGGATACAAATGTCATGACATTAGGGTTTAAGGAAATCATGTGAGACCATGTCAAGGCATGGCATTGATAAGTTTCTATAAGGCAAAGATCCCATGTTAGACCATGCCAAAGCATGGCATTGATGAGTTCATAAGGCAATGATACCACGTAAGACCATGTCAAGACATGACAATGGTAAGTTTCAAAAGGAAAGGTACCCGTGTATCCTTAGTATTCCAAGTGGTTCAACGGAAAATTCAAAGAGTATACCAAAGGAAAGGTAAGACAAGTTCATGTTAAAAAGATACAGGTAAGAATTCAAGACTTAAACATATTGAGTTAAAGGCTTAAATGATCTTGATAAGAAAAGAATAAGATAATTCATTAAGAATGTTGTTATTCATTTACGTGCAAACTTACTAGGCTTTATGCTTACTCCCATTCCTTTCTCTCTTTTTATAGTATCGAAAGCCAACTCGGGGATCACAAGGACGTCGGAGATCGTTTCACACTATCAAAGGATTATTTCGATATTTTGTGACTCGAAACATTTTAAGTTATGGCATGTATAGGGACTTAGTCATTTCGTGTGTATGTCCTTATGATATGGCTAAAGAATGGCTTGTAAATACTTGATAATGATTAACCATTAAAATGGCTAATTAAGAACATGTTTTGGGTGTTATGTATGCCTAAATGATAGTTATTACAAAGAAATTATGAAAGAGTAAAATTTGCAATGGAATAGTTTTCGGACAGCAGCAGTGACGTGATTTTGAAAAATCACTAAGGATAGTGAAATGGAATTAGGGTGTGTATGAGGTATAGAATTAAAGCTTATTGAGCCTATTTTTATATGAAAGAAACGGTGTAGGCAAAAGAATTGTATATTATGAGATAATTGATTTTTAGTGAAGAGGGGTCAGAACCATCAGACAGTGTAACAAGGGGGACTTTAACTAATAAACTGTACTAATTGCCACACCAAAAATTCTGGAAAAATTATAGTAAGAAGATATATGAGTCTAGTTTCAAAAAAAATTTATGGATCTAAATTTCGAATTTCTTAACTCGAGTTATAGTCAATTTAGTGACTATGACGCAAATTGATAGTTTCATTATGAATAGGGAAATAAATTGTTTTGATTTGTTTAAGAAATCAGAATTTTTTTTTAATGTTTCTGGTTTGGTCCCGAACCATTTCAATTGCATATTTTAGGGCCTCGAAGGCCCTTTTTAGGAACATATTGGATGTATGTGAACAAATTAATTTTAAAAGCAATTTTTTATGCCCCGAACTAGTAAGTTAATTCTGGTAATGCCTCGTACTCGACTCTGGCAACAGTCTCGGGTAAGGGGTGTTACATTCATATCCAATAAATCATCATTCATTACCATATACAAGCATCCTAGATATTGAATATATTAAATTATCGAGTCTTGAGATTACATGGATCCAAAATTAGAGTTAGGATTTGAATCCAACTCAAAATACTAAGGTTCAACAATGTGTCTTGAGACAATGAGAGTTGGTCTTGAGACTAGCTCCTTGATTTCTGTTTTTGCTTCGAAGTTGATATGTCTCGAGACAATGGGTCACATATCTCGAGACTAGGAGTCTCGGGACTAGTTTTGAGACATACTTCTCTTATTTTCTTAATTTAGCTTTAATGTTTAGTTGTTTCGAACAAGGGTTTCTTGTCTCAAGATAATGCATAATGTGTCGAGCATGTCTTAAGACCCAAATTGGAAAAAAATATGAAATGTTCATTCTTTCTCTTGATGTCTCAAGACCTATTCTACATGTCTCAAGACTTAATGATCAATTTACCTAAAATGAACAACTTATGCCAACGAAATGAGTTTAAAAACAATTCTAACCTATACCATCAAAACATCATGTAACACCCAATTTTGGTAGATCTAAAGTTTTGGGCGCATAGAAGTAGACAGTCTGCCTGGCGTGGTGTTATTCGCCCAAATGACCATTTTGGAGTATACGGGTGGGCGTATAGTAACCATAACTTGAGTTGGTAAGAATTTGATTTCATGATATTTTGCTATATGAAGGAGACGTTTGTGTTAAGGGATAAAAATGAAATATGAGATGAGTATTTGCCAAAGATATAGTACTTCTAGTTTGTATGGAATACTGTGCTATTTAGACTTTAAGTAATCTAGTTAGAAACTAACTGTAACAGCCCCTTTTTTAATGAAATCAGAATAATAGTTTCGGAACCACAAATCTGAGTCATAAAGAAAATTTATTTTAATATTATTGCATGGTCTGCATTATGATAGGAAAGACGTATGAAAATTTTGATAAGAAAATTTTATCGATTTCATGTTTAATTATGGAAAGGACCAAATTGCATAAAATGCAAAAGTTGAATTCTAGTAGCTAAAGGATTAATTAGCTATGGAATTCAAAACTTGAGGTCCCTATATGGCAATTAGACCATTAAATGGAATTAGTAGATATTTTTGATGAATCATCCATGGAAAATTATAAAAAAAGGACTAAATTGGAATGTTGAAAAATTAATGGATGATAATAAATTTAAATAGAAATATCATATTATTATTATCATCTTCTTCCCCAAAATACATGGAAACCCTAGGAAAGAGAAAGGAAATCAAGAAAACTTAATTGGGTAAGTAATCATGTCCCGTTTTTAGTAATTTTTATATTTTCGAGATCGTAGTAACTTAATCTATCTATTTTGGGGATTAATTTGTAAAGGTATCAAAGTATAGAAAATTTTCCATGGATGTAAATGCTGAAATTTTGAAATTTATGGTAGAAAATGAAAGGTTGTTGATAGATAAACAACTTTTATAAAGAGAATTTTGATGAAATTATGATTTAGGGACTAAATTGAAAAATGGTAAAACCCATGGAAAATTTATGATTTAGGGACTAAATTGAAAAATGGTAAAACCCATGGAAAAATTTTGATTTTTGTGAAATTCATGGGCTATTACTAAAACATGTAAAAATCGGTTAGGCGTGGAATAAGGATTAAATTGCATGAATTTTATTTTCCGAGCCTAGGGACAAAATTGTCATTTATGAAAAGTATAGGGGCAAAATGGTAATTTTTCCTAAGAAGTGAATTGAGTTCAATTGAGTATGAAGTGGATTGAATTGATGTTAAATTCATTTATATAGATCCAAAAAGATCAAATAAAGAGTTAGATCGAGGAAAAGAAAAATTGACGGATTAGTAGATTTTCATAAACGAACAAGTGTCGAGGTAAGTTCGTGTAACTAAATTGTGTTTATTTTTATGCTTGAATTGAGTGTGGTATGTGTTTATATGAATTATATAAATGTTAAAAATGTATGAAATAATCACATGATCTGTAACACCCCAAACCCGGCCCAAACGCTACGACCGGATCTGGTATGTCACTTAAGGGAGTTCACAAAACATGTCGCATTTTGGAAAACAATTACTAGGTTTAAACCTTTATTTCGAAAGCTTAAGAATTCATTAAATTATAAAATATTAAGTTATAAATTATCTTGATGGATTTTTAAATAAAAACTGAAATTTCATACATGTCTTAACTTAATTGAAAACATAAAACTTAAAAACCCAACATAACCCATCAAAAATAATAGTCTAGTGCCCCGTGGCCTTATTACAACCATACTTAAAATCTGCAAAATATAAAATAACAGACTAAAGCCTTTTAGCTGAATCCAATTGCTCTCTTTTGTATGGCTACCTCGCGTTCCTCTCCAGCCCGGTCCGATGCACTAGGTGTCACCTGAAAAAAGCCCCATAAAACAGAATAATTAACATACATAGCACAAAAATAATATGCAAAGCCCAACCCAAATCCTAGGTTTCCATCCCCTACACGCCCCCGTACCAGCCATTCACACCATTGGGGATTTCTACAATCAACCCACACAGCTACACGCCTTGATGGCAGTCGTGCTGCTCATCATCAGATCATGGCCGTAGCCACTACAATAGATCACGACAAAAGCCGCTACAACAGATCACGGTAAGGAACCGCTACAATAGATCACGGTAAAAATCGCTACAACATATAACTTCCTCCTTTCATCAAACCCAACCCATGCAATCACATAAAATCATTATTCTTATATCATTTAATCAGAACATTCACTAACCTGGTGATTTGCTTTTACCCTCTTTGGGTTTAAAGTCATTATCTTGGGATTTGGCATTTATCAAAACATATAAGACTTATAATCATATATTAATCAAACAGATCTAAATGGTGTGGAGAGTTACACACCTGATTAATGTCGATACCCTTGCTAGACCGATCTACAACATTGCTCAAAAAGCCAGAAAGATGTGAAAATAGGGCCTCCCCTGTATTCAGCCAAGGGTTAGTAAATCTCGAATTTACACGTTGAAACTAATAGATCTTCTTACCTTGAAATCTCGAAAGTAACACGATTTGAGTGCTACCGATCTATAGCTTAGAGATCTATGCGATTGACTCCACTAAAGTTCCCTTCAGATTTCAGTACAAGTAGGCACCACAGAAGCAATTCGGTAATCACAGGAGATGAGATCTAGGGATTTTGGCTTTTAGGAAAATCCCGGAAAAAGTATGAACAAGAGAAGGCTAATGTGTCTTTGGCTTTTAAAATACTTGAGTGAAGAGTCTCGGTTTCTGACAGGAAAATAGAAGAAGAAAAGAAAACAAGGAAGAGACTTGAAGATTTCGGCTAGGAAGAAAAAAAATGGAAAAAGTTTTAGCTTTTGAAACAAAGTGAAGATGAGGGATTAAGCGTAGAGATTTCGGCTTTTGCAGAGAATGAAGAAGAAGATGGAACTTTAGGAGTTTTTGGCTTTTACTCAAAGAAGAAAAGAAAAGAATGAGAGAAAAACCCAAATGCCGAAATTGAAGAGATATTCCTCCTATTTATAGAAATTTCGACACTTACCTAACCTTGCAGATAAATCCTCTCTTTTCTCCTTTATCTTAATCTACTAGCTCATCTAAAAGAGACTTAATTATCTCTAACTCCTCCCTCCTTTATCAGTATATTATCCATATATTGTAATCATTAAAATCCCTAAATTTTAGCCTTTATCTGCTTATTATCCACATAAAATAAATTCCTAAATAATAGCTTTTATCTGCTTATTATCCACATATTTTAAACATTAAAACCCCTAAATTTTAGCCTTGTTGCCATCCACTCCACCTAATCCTAATGCCCAAAATTTAGCTAACTTAAATTAAAATAATTGGGCTCCATGAAACTTAAATTTGGGCCCCTTACTCCCTTGTGTGGCGTCACCTCCTAAGATTGGGCCATAAGCCCACTTTGGTATTTTAAACATAGATACTACCTTTTAAACCCTGTAATGCCCAAACAGATAATTTTAATTAAGGCCTTTGCCTAATTCTGAGCCCAATTTGGACCCCTATTACTTAAATTAACATATTAAACATATTCACCCATTAAACGCATAGGCCCAAAAATTCAGGATGTTACAGTTCTTCCCACCTTAAAGAAATTTCGTCCTCGAAATTTCCAACTAACTATTAATCGTACTACCTAAGTCTTACTACCATGTTTTCGCTGCGCACTCCAATTCTAAACCCAAAATAAACACTTAGTACACTATAGTAGAGTACGCACCGGTATTCACATCTAGAGCGTCCTCGTCCCCTTGTACTCATACTATCGGTTCATGTTTATCTGATTAAAATTTTTTTTATGAATTATTGGTTTTCTTCCACTGATTATCCACGAACAGTCTTATGATTAGTTGTTTTAAGAGTAGTTCTTTCGAATTCGCAATTCAGTCTCAAGTTCACCTTTCATAGTTCTATAAACTACATACATTCAACAATCAACCTACAGACAACATCCATACATCCACACTCAATACATAGAGGTATTCTCGTTATTCCACTACCCAGGGGTATTTTCGTAATTTATCCTATAGGGGTATTTTTGTAATTTTCCAAAATAGGGTTCCTTGGTGATTTTGTGAAATAAGGGTACTTTGGTAATTTACAATCTGAGGGTATTTCGGTAATTTTGAAATCCGGGGGTATTTTGGTAATTTTGAAATACGAATTTCAAAAATTTTAAAATTTGGGGGTAATTTAGTAATTTACAAATTAGGGGTACTTTGGTCATTTTGCAAATCAAGGGTAATTTGGTAATTTTACAAATCAGGGGTATTGTGGTCATTTTACAAGTCAGGGGTATTTTCAAAATTTTTTTTACAAAACTAAGGTATATATATATTTAAAACAAGGGTATCTTGGAGAATTTGATTTCATAAGAATAATAGTAGTGTTCAGGTGTTTGTGGGTTTTTGGTTGTTGTCGTGTGTTGTATGTGTTTTTTTTTTAAGGAAAAATTTTATTGACTTTGTAAATCGAGGTATAATTGCAAATCATGGTATCTTGGTACTTTTTTTTTCAAAATAAGGGTATTTTAGTAATTTTGTAAAAATAATGTAATTTGGTCCCTTTCGGGTTTTAATTATAGATTTTGGCCGTCAACAAATCCTCGTGGCTAGGGTGAGCAGTCCTACGCACTGCAGTAGGACTCAGCGAAGAGGAGGTGAGTCGATAGGACTACTTAAGTACCTGAGCTCTTAGGATCCAATCCTAGACATGCGTATGCCTGTTGCCACACCCTAGTCTTGCGACTCGTTCACGGGTTTGTTTAGTGAATTTAAGTCTTATGAGATTTAAGGAGTTGTTTCAGCTAAGCCTAGAGTCCATCAAGTTCTAATCTAGATAGTCTACGTCCCACAAAGCCCATCAAGCCCACATACATATATAACACACAAGGAGTTCAAAATACTTACAGCGGACTTGGGTAGGAGGCGAGTGCCATCTTGAGAGCTAATGGACACATTTATCATTTAAAAACATCCATATTTCAAAAACCCATCTTTAGAAAACATTTTGAGCCCCAAAACCCCCAAAGTCTAGTTTTGAACCGGGCTCTGATACTAATTTGTAACACCCCAAACCCGGCCCAAATGCTACAACCAGATCTGGTATGTCACTTAAGGGAGTTCACAAAACATGTCGCATTTTGGAAAACAATTACTAGGTTTAAACCTTTATTCCGAAAGCTTAAGAATTCATTAAAGTATAAAATATTAAGTTATAAATTATCTTGATGGATTTTTAAATAAAAATTAAAATTTCATACATGTCTTAACTTAATTGAAAACATAAACTTAAAAACCCAACATAACCCAATCAAAAATAATAGTCTAGTGGCCCGTGGCCTTATTACAACCATACTTAAAATCTGCAAAATATAAAATAACAGACTAAAGCCTTTTAGTTGAATCCAATTGCTCTCTTTTGCATGGCCACCTCGCGTTCCTCTCCAGCCCGGTCCGATGCACTAGGTGTCACCTGAAAGTGTTAAATTAAAAGGGTGAGTCGCGAGACTCAGTGTGCAACCCTCATGCACCATTAGATTTGGGCTTTAGCCCCATAAAACAGAATAATTAACATACATAGCACAAAAATAATATGCAAAGCCCAACCCAAATCCTAGGTTTCCATCCGCTACACGCCCCCGTACCAGCCATTCACACCATTGGGGATTTCTACAATCAACCCACACCGCTACACGCCTTGATGGCAGTCGTGCTGCTCATCAACAGATCATGGCTGTAGCCACTACAACAGATCACGGAAAAAGCCGCTACAATAGATCATGGTATGGAACCGCTACAACAGATCACGGTAAAAACCACTACAACATATAACTTCCTCCTTTCATCAAACCCAACCCATGCAATCACATAAAATCATTATTCTTATATCATTTAATCAGAACATTCACTAACCTGGTGATTTGCTTTTACCCTCTTTGGGTTTCCGTCATTATGCCGAGATTTTGGCATTTATCAAAACATATAAGACTTATAATCATATATTAATCAAACAGATCTAAATGGTGTGGAGAGTTACACACCTGATTAATGTCGATACCCTTGCTAGACCGATCTACAACATTGCTCAAAAAGCCGAAAAGATGTGAAAATATGGCCTCTCCTATATTCAGCCAAGGGTTAGTAAATCTCGAATTTACACGTTGAAACTAATAGATCTTCTTACCTTGAAATCTCGAAAGTAACACGATTCGGGTGCTACCGATCTATAACTTAGAGATCTATGCGATTGACTCCACTAAAGTTCCCTTCAGATTTCAGCACAAGTAGGCACCACAGAAGCAATTCGGCAATTACAGGAAATGAGATCTAGGGATTTTGGCTTTTAGAAAAATCCCGGAAAAAGTATGAACAAGAGAAGGCTGATGTGTCTTTGGCTTTTAAAATACTTGAGTGAAGAGTTTCAGTTTCTGACAGGAAAAGAGAAGAAGAAAAGAAAACAAGGAAGAGACTTGAAGATTTCGGCTAGGAAGAAAAAGAATGTAAAGAGTTTCGGCTTTTGAATCAAAGTGAAGATGAGGGATTAGGCGTAGAGATTTCGGCTTTTGTAGAGAATGAAGAAGAAGATGGAACTTTAGGAGTTTTCGGCTTTTAGTAAGAGAAGAAAAGAAAAGAATGAGAGAAAAACCCAAATGCCGAAATTGAAGAGATATTCCTCCTATTTATAGAAATTTCGTCACTTACCTAACCTTGCAGATAAATCCTCTCTTTTCTCCTTTATCTTAATCTACTAGCTCATCTAAAAGAGACTTAATTATCTCTAACTCCTCCCTCCTTTATCAGTATATTATCCATATATTGTAATCATTAAAATCCCTAAATTTTAGCCTTTATCTGCTTATTATCCATATAAAATAAATTCCTAAATAATAGCCTTTATCTGCTTATTATCCACATATTTGAAACATTAAAACCCCTAAATTTTAGCCTTGTTGCCATCCATTCCACCTAATCCTAATGCCCATAATTTAGCTAACTTAAATTAAAATAATTGGACTCTATGAAACTTAAATTTGGGCCCCTTACTCCCTTGTGTGGCGTCACCTCCTAAGATTGGGCCACAAGCCCACTTTGGTATTTTAAACATAGACACTACCTTTTAAACCCTATAATGCCCAAACAGATAATTTTAATCAAGGCCTTTGCCTAATTCTGAGCCCAATTTGGACCCCTATTACTTAAATTAACATATTAAACATAATCACCCATTAAACGCATAGCCCAAAAATTCAGGATGTTACATGATCAATAATGTTCGGAAAATGTTAAGTTCCATTTGAGTAATGAAATTCGATGGATACCTGATTTCCATATTGAATGCGATCTAGCATATGTTGCGGATAAAATATAGCTCAGAGGAGCAGTCTTGTTATAAGCCTTCTCGAGCATCTTGTTATATAGTTCCTGCGAGCATCCTGATCGGTAGTGATCCTGCATGTGTTGCGCACTACCGCAGCTCTTTGTGAGCGTCCTGTTACACTATTCGATCGGTTGTGATCCAACATTTATTGCGGTCACAAACGTAGCTCTTCGTGAGCATCCTTGTAACAACCCAATTTTCTGTGGTGTTGAAAACAATGGTTCGAGACCACTAAATCCGACAATTGAGTTTAAAAATTTTAAAAATTATTATTTATGAGTCAAGTGTGATTTTAGAAATATTATTGAATTAGTGAATTTTATGATTTAAAAGAATTATTAGGTTAATTAGTCTCGAAAATGAGGTATTGAGACCTCGATTTCATAAATTGAGCTGCGAGTGTCATTGAGTTTTGAGTTAGTATTAAAGTTTCGTTAGGAAAATTTAACGTTTCGATAGTCAATTAATTAAAAAAGACTGAATTGAAAAAGGTGCAAAACTTGTTAAAATGATTAAATAGCTTAAAAGGTAATTAAGGGAGGACCAAATAGACAATTATACACTTATTATAGGGCTGGATGGCATGTGTGTCCAAGAAATAATAAAAACTAGTGTGAACAAGGGGTAAAATTGGAAATGACATAAAATTTAATAGTTAAAAAAAGGGATGTAATTGAATATCTAGAGATTTCTTCCAAATGCTCAGCTGAAAACACCATGGAAGAACTCTTAAGAAGCTAGTTTTCATATTTCACTACATGTAAGTTCAATTTTTGTTTATTTCTTGAAATTTTTGTGTTTTTAAGACTTTTGCAATTAGGTCCAACTATCTAATTCATTAGTTTTTGATTTTATGGGTAATTTTGAAAGTTACCATGTATGAGTGCTGGAAGTTTATGATGAAGTAACATGAATTTGAAGCTTTTATTTTATTATTTGATGATTTTATCAAGTAATTTCAATAGAAATTGATTTTAGGACCTAATTGTAAAAAAGTTAAGAATTAGAGTTTGGTGTTGAAATTCTGAATATTAAAGGCTGTATATTAGCCTAAAGTAATTAGGTAAATTGTCAATTGAGAAAAATTAGCTCAATTGATAGGATAATTGATAAGGGACTAAATTGTAAAATTGTAAAATTTGGGGTAAATGTGTAATTTCAAAAATTGAAAGGTATAAATTGTAAAGTGAATTAGAATTGAATTAGATGCTAATGAATAAATAATTTTATATTATAGATCAAGAATCCGAAGACAAACGTGAAAAAGAGAAATTAGCCGAATAGTCCCTAAATTACTACAACTTCCACAATCTACCTTAGGTAAGTTGTATGGTTAAACCTTGATATTTATATTGAATTGATGGATGGTGTTATGTATTTATTTATATTATTTGTTAAAAACATGGAATATTATTATATAATGAAATTAAAATGAATGTTCGAGTTAAATGGAACATGGAATTTGAGTACCATCGTTTGTGGCAAAGGATGAATTGATGGATAAGACCACGGTTGGACCATGGTAATGTTTAAATGTAAGACCATAGCTGGGCTATGGAATTTTAATGAAAAGACCATAATTGGGTTATGGCACAAAGAAAACAATGTACTCATATCCATAAGTCGTTCTCCGATTTGGAAAGACTTGGTTAGTGACATGGAAAATTCATGTATATGAAACTTGTCTGTTAATTATGTATATTCATAATTATGAATTGTTATCAAAATAAATATACACAAAATCCATGAAAATAATGGTACATGGAATATTGATTGTTATTGAATTGAATCTATGTGGAATTGTGATATTTGAATAGTTGTGGCAATTGAAAAGTGAATTGAAACCCTATTAACTGTATCAGGTTGAGTTGGATATAGTTGGTATGCCATAGGATTGGAAGAGTTTAGGGATACTTCGACTTCGAGTCGATAAGGCACTGGGTGTCAAATTGTTACTTTGGATAAATTCGATGAGGTACTAGATACCAATTTACTTCGACATGACCGATGAGACACTGGGTGTCAAATTATTACTTTGAATTATCCGATGAGGCATTGGGTGCCAAACTGGTGTGTTTTGTTTGGATCCGTGTATCCGTCTGTGATAATAGGGGTAAATGGATAATAAAGTTTTATAATTGATATTGAAATGGTATGGCATGAGAAATGGAAGTGAAATAGTCAATTGAAAATAGAATGTGAAATATGTTGCAAATATATGGAATATATGAGCTATATACTCATGAAATGACTATGGAATGGATATTGCAATTGTATAATGAAATGTGAAACAAATTGCGAAAAGGCATTTAAGATAGCAAATTAATGAGAATTGAATGTACTATGAGTGATCTGTAAATATTTATGAATTAATATTGAAAGACTTATGATTATTACCAGTATATACTTGAAATGCTTGGAAATGGTATTTAATTGATATATTGAAAAGTGTCTTGGAAATGATATTTACATGACATATTGAAACGAGACATGGAAATGGTATTTACTTAATATTAAAAAGTGATATGTAAATATGTGATTATCTTTGATTATGTTGATACAAGGAAAGTATGTATATGGTAACATGTCGAGAAAATAAGTTTATCAATATTAAATTTATATGTAAGATGTGTAAGTACGCTAACTATTGTTGTTACTTGATGTTTAGTGTAACACCCCTTAGCCATGTCCGATGCCGGGACTGGATACGAGGCATTACTATCCTTCACCTTACTTAAACTTGTATTAATGGGCTATAAAATTTTGTTCCAATTTAAAAACTCTCTTTTCGTGGTCATAACATTCATCTCATGGGCATACGAGGCCATAAACATACATCTCGATGGTTTCGGAGATCAACTGGAAACTTTTACTCTCTTTGAAAATTCTTGTCTAAACAGGGTCACACGTCCGTGTGACTTGGGACACGCCCGTGTGGGCTCACACACCCATGTCCCTAGCCCGTGTACAATTTATTATTATTACAACCTACAAGGCTTTTCACACAGCTTGACACACACCGGTGTCAATGGCCCGTGTCCTTCATACGGCCTAGACACGCCCGTGTCCTCATCCGTGTAAAAAACTAGGGGTATTCTATTTGTGACGTCATCAACCCTTTAAGGAGCACATGGCCTAGGCACACACCCGTGCGGCTAGCCCGTGGTCGACACTGACTTAAAACACTAACATACAGGGGACACACGGCCTATTAACACACCTATGTAGGTTCACCGTGTGTCAAACACGGCCTAGACATATACCCGTGTGTCTACCCATGTGGACACTTAAAGGCTATTTTCCAAGCCAAATGCCACCCTTAAATCAAAATCATTCATATACTCAATCCAACCACTCAAATACTTCATCAAAAAACACGAATAACAATGCATAATGTCGAAACCATTTTTTTTTGTGTTTTGAAAAACGGGGATCGACTTTAAAAATATGGAGTCGCCACCAATCCTTTTTGTTTAGGTGTGATCGGGTCACCTATAAAATAAATTTTGGTCTACGAATTTCAAGAAGAAAACAGGTTCGGGAGTCAGTTACGTGTGAGGAAGGATTAGCACCCTCGCAATACCCAAAATTGGTACCAAATTGATTAATCGATGTCCTAATGTTGAAAAGTTTGAAATGATTTTGATATTCTGTTCTTTTTTTTCTATAATATTAAATAACTTGATTGAATATTGAGATTCCCTTGTTCCGAAGGAATAGAGTATCACATCCAGCACAATTGGATACGACAATCTGAGTCCTCGAATTCAAGATCATCCCTAAAATTCTCCAAGCACATGTATTGAAATTTTGAAAGGGTATTTGGTTATTTGGACAAACAAAAAACCACAACCCAGTACGATTGGGCATGATTTCTTCGAATTTCCAAACGCGCAAACATTACCTTATTTTGAAAACATGGACAAAATTTGAAAGGATATTCGTTTATTTGGTCAAACAAAAAACCACAACCCAGCACGATTGGGCACGATTTCTTCAAATTTCCAAACGCACAAATATTATCTTATTTTGAAAATATGGACAAAATTTGAAAGGATATTCGTTTATTTGGTCAAACATACAAATATTACCTTATCTTGAAAATATGGACAAAATTTGAAAGGATATTCGTTTATTTGGTCAAACAAAAAACCACACCCAGCACGATTGGGCACGATTTCTTCGAATTTCCAAACGCACAAATATTACCTTATTTTGAAAATATGGATAAAATTTGAAAGGATATTCATTTATTTGGTCAAACAAAAAACCACACCCAGCACGATTTCTTCGAATTTTCAAACGTACAAATATTACCTTATTTTGAAAATATGGACAAAATTTGAAAAGATATTCGTTTATTTGGTCAAACAAAAAAACAAACCCAGCACGATTGGACACGATTTCTTCGAATTTCCAAACGTACAAATATTACCTTATCTTGAAAATATGGACAAAATTTGAAAGGATATTCGTTTATTTGGTCAAATAAAAAACTATACCCAGCACGATTGGGCATGATTTCTTCGAATTTCCAAGCGCACAAATATTACCTTATTTTGAAAATTTTCAGATATGCAATTTTAAAATTGGCTCAAAACACATTTTATTTAATCATTTTTTGATAATGAGAAAATATAACATCGAGCATGAAATAATAATAGGTGAATACAATCTTTGTACAAATGGTTGACAAAATATTATGCACATACAATTCAATATATGTACAATTAATAATCTCACAATTTCTATTTTGAACATAGCAACATTATTAATCAAGAATAAAAAAATTGAAAATATAACTAATTAAGAATAAAATAAAATATAGCAAATTTAAAAATAAATAAGCAAATATTATACATGAAATAATTTGTGTCAATTTAAATAATATGCATGTCATAAAAAAACTAGATATAAAATAATGTATATATATAAAAATAATAATGATATTTTAAAAGTATTTAGAATGAATAAATATATAATTTAGAATAGGGTGTTTGAAAGAAATAAATTATACATAATAGATATATATAAAATAATATAAAATCAATAGTATGTACATAAAAATAATTTAATATAATTATATGTATATAAAAAAAATATATAAAATTAGTGGAAATAACATATATAAATAGAAATAAATAATATCTAAAACAAATTAAAATATTTAATATTAAATATTAATTAAAAAGGCTAGTGAAATAAATCAATAAACAAATAATTAGATAAATAATTAAAGGACTGCATTAAAATCAGAACAAAATTACAGGGCTGAAAGATAATAAATTACAAATGAAATAAAAAGGATAAAAATACAATACGCGTTAATTAAGAAGGATTAAAAGTGCAATTTACCCAAATTAATAAATGCTGCGTTTAAAGAGGATTAAAATTAAAACGACACAAAATTTAAGGGCGAAATTTAAAATAAAATAAAACTTTATTAAAAAGAGATAAAATGCGGAGGGATTAAAATGACAATTAGCCCATCCAAAGAAAAATACGCGTATCTTGCCCCGGGTCGGGTCAACACGCGGATCCTGGGGTGCGAACGGCATCGTTTTGGGGAATATGAACCAGACGCAAAACGGCGTCGTATCAAAAGGCTATTTAAACCCAAATTTTCAGAAAAAAAAATCATTTCCTCATCCGTTTAAAAAAAACAAAAGAATAAAAAAAATTCTCTCTTGCGATTTCTGGTGACTGGGCCATCGTTGGTCTGTCACCAACAACCACCGTGCACGGTGGTCATAGCCCCTGAAAATCGCATTTTCAATAAAAATCCAAGTACGGGGCCCTCTTTCCCCTTTCGTCCCTCTTTCCCCTTTTGTTTTTTTCTTTTTTTATATGTATCTAAGCAAAAATAGAGTTTATACGTACATATATACTGTTTCGAAAGAAAAAGAGAAGAATAAAATCAAGAAAGAAAGACCTTTGCTAAATTCTTCTTTGTATTCTCTGGGTTTGTATTGCATATATGTGTGTGTGTGTGTCAAAAAACAGAGTACACAAGGCTTCTGTTTTTATAACCTCAATATTCAAAAAATAAAATAAAATAAAATACAGTCTATCCCCTCTTTTTTTTTTACTGTCGATTCTTGTTGTTTTTGCTCCCTTTTTTCGCAGGTAACTGTCATACGGAGGCAAGGTGTCCCGAGTGCTATGCTAGCGTGAGGTTTTCGGCGTGCATGTGGGGAGTAGCTGCAGCGCATGAAATTCATGAGGGAGGAGGCACTAGAAGATTCTAGGGTTTCTGGAATTGGGCCATTTGGGTGGGTTTAAAATTGGGCTAGTTTAGTTTAGTGATTGGGCTTGGTTTAATTTATTGGGTCTGGGTGTAGTAATAGATTGAGGCTAGTAAAGGCTGAACTGTTTTATTGTTGGGCTTGTAATTTTGTATATGGACTGTTGTTATTGAACTATTATTATTTTGGATTTTTTGGTTTACTTTTTGGTTTTAAAATGGGCCAGGCAAAAATTGGGTCTTACAACTGCCCCTCTTTGCTTATTGTCGTGTAACGAGAATAGAGCAAAGACTTCAAAAAAGGCCATTTTTTCCGGTCATGCCTCTTTCAGTGCTTTTCTTCTTCGAGTAGCTTCGTTCCATCCCGCTGCATCTTTAGGGGCTTGAGAACTAATGCTTCGATCCACTCAAGGAAATTAGACTTTCAATCTGCTCCTGCAACTTTAGGATTGCCAGATCTGCTATCTTCAATCTGCTCCACTGCAAACTCAGGGAGACAAGATCTGATGTTTTCGATCTGCTCCTGTAATTTCAGGATTGCCAGATCTGCTATCTTCAATCTGCTCCTGCAACTTCAGGATTGCCAGATTTGCTATCTTCAATATGCTCCTGCAACTTCAAGATTGCCATATTTGCTATCTTCAATCTGCTCCACTGCAAACTCAGGGAGACAAGATCTGATGTTTTCGATCTGCTCCTGCAACTTCAGGATTGCCAGATCTGCTATCTTCGATCCGCTTCGCTCAGGAAGGTAAGATATGATGTCTTCAATCTGCTTCTTACAACTTCAGGAATGCCAAATCTGCTATCTTTGATCTGCTCCACTGTAAACTCAGGGAGACAAGATTTGCTGTCTTCGATCTGTTTCCTGCAACTTCAGGAATGCCAAATCTATAATCTTCGATCTACTCCACTGCAAACTCAGGGAGACAAGATCTGCTAATTCACCAATGTTGTGACACCATCCTCTAGGGGACCTATTCTGTAAAATCAATTTTATGTGTTTATGCTTATGCAAAATGGTTAGGATACAATGATCAGAATAAATCTATTGCTCCTAACTAAATGTATTATGGATGATATCTACCTGAATGCAGAATGTCATGAGAATGATTTCTTACAATGTTTAAGATGCAATGATCCGAATGAATTAAATGTTCCTAACTAAATGTGTCTTGTATGAATGCAGGATTTCATGAGAATGATCCTCTTTTTAAAAGCTTAGGATTGACATTGCTCATTATTCTTCCAGGTTGTCCTACTGATGTGATATCCTGTCTTCTTGTTCCACTGACACTTTTGACAGAAAGTCTGAAAAAATAGTCACTGTTTAGAGTTTCCTCCTCAGATATTTCCAATCCTTAGGCCTGGTGAGTTCTAAATAAAAGTCTTGTTTCAGGTTCTCATATTATTTAGAAATTTTAAGAATAATATACAAAACTCCTTTTGTGAAAGTGTTATTAGTCCATTAATCATTATTTCAATACAAAATGCTTGAATATGATCATAATGATAGACAAAAAAATGGAATTTATCAGAGACAAAATCTAAAAAAGAATAGGTTAATTAAAGGAAGCAAACATTGCTGGAATACGAAATGATGAAGGAAAAGATAAGTGCCCCAGATATTGCAGCCTGAGCTTCTCTATACGGACTTTCTGAAGACAAATTTAAGCTCAATATGTGTTTAAGAGATCAAGAGTGCTCTGTTGATGCCCCAAGACATAACATCTCTCCTTCCTTTTAATTCAGGTATAGCAAGATCACTGCCTGACTCATATCATAATTTGAGCCGCCTTTTTTGGGTTTTCGACTCAAAACCCCTTTGGTTTCAAAGCGCCCTTTGCGGGTTTTCACTTTGGCCTCTCCACTTTTCGTTTTTATTTTTTCATTCTTTTTTTAAAGAAAATCTCAAAGTGCCCTTTGCAGGTTTTCACTTTGGCCTTTTTTCCTCTTCAAGAATAGTATTTCTTGACTGAATTCGAATTTATAAGATTGGGCAAGTTTTTCCCATCCATTTTGGCCAAGATCAGTGCTCCTCCAGAGAAAGCCTTTTTCACCACATAAGGTCCTTCACAATTTGACATCCACTTCCCTCTGAAATCCTTTTGTATAGGGGGATCTTTTTCAAAACCAGGTCTCCCTCGTGAAATTCTCTTGGGTGAACCTTTTTATCATAAGCTCGCATCATTCTCTTTTGGTACATCTGACCATGACGAATAGCCCTTAACCTCTTCTCCTCAATCAAGTTCAACTGATCATATTGAGACTGGATCCAATCTGCTTCATCTAACTTTAACTCTGACAAGACTCGAAGGGAAGGAATTTCAACTTCGATGGGTAACACTGCCTCCATTCCATAAACTAATGAGAAAGGAGTTGCCCCGGTAGAGGTCCTGACTGATGTTCGATAAGCATAGAGAGCGAATGGTAGCATAGAGAGCGAATGGTAGCATATCATGCCAATCTTTATAGGTTTCAACCATTTTCCCTACAATCTTCTTAATGTTTTTATTAGCTGTTTCCACTGCACCATTCATTTTTTTGACAATACGGTGACAAATTGTGGTGTCTGATCTTGAATTGACTGCAGACCTTCGCGATTGTGCTATTGTTCAAGTTTAACACATTGTCAGATATGATTCTCTCAGGCATTCTGTATCGACATATGATTTCATTTTTTAGGAATCTGCTAACTGCCAACTTGGTAACACTGGCATATGAAGCAGCTTCTACCCATTTGGTGAAATAGTCGATAACTACAAAGATGAACAGATGCTCGTTTGAAGCTTTTGGAGAGATCGGCCCGATGACATCCATGCCCCACATAGAGAAAGGCCATGGGGAAGTCATAACATGCAACGGTGAAGGAGGCACGTGAATTTTGTCCCCGTATATCTGGCATTTGTGACATGTTTTAGCATAATTGGTGCAATCTCCTTTCATGGTAGACCAATAGTATCCGAATCTCATGATTTGTCTAGCAATTGTGAAACCATTAGCATGCATTTCGCAAACACTCTCGTAAACTTCCTCCAAACTTTTCTTAGCTTCAACAGCGTTGACACATCTTAGTAGTACCTAATCCTTTCCTCTTTTATACAGGACCTCCCCATCTAAGACATAATCACAAGCTAGCCTTCTCAATGTCCTCTTTTCATTCTGGGTCGCTTGTTCAGGATATTCGCGATTTCTCACATATCGCAATATATCTTAATACCAGGGGTGATCATCCCTTTCTTCTTCCTCCACATTGCAACAATAAGCTGGGGCCTCATAAATACTCATTTGAATGGGCTTTATCTCCTCTTGTCTACTTACTTTAATCATGGAAGCCAAGGTGGCCAAAGCATCCGCCATCTGGTTTTATTCTCGTGGGAGATAACTAAAAGTGATATTGTTAAACTCCTCAATTAACCCCATAACTATCCTTCTGTAATTGATCAATTTGGGGTCTCTTGTCTCCCATTTGCCTTTTAGTTAGTAGGTCACTAGTGCAGAATCTCCATATACTTCTAGCACTCTAATCTTGCGTTCTATGGCAGCACGGAGTCCCATGATACATGCTTCATATTCTGCCATATTATTTGTACAATCAAAATCCAACTTACATGTGAATAGATAGTGATCTCCATTTGGGGATACCAAGACTGCCCCAATCCCATTTCCTACAGCATTTGATGCTCTGTCGAAGTTCAATTTCCAAAGGCGATCTTTTGTAGTGTCTTCTTCAGTAACTGCCACATACATTAAATCCTCATTGAAGAAATCAAAATTTAATGGCTCATAATCCTCTAAAGCTTTGCTAGCTAGGAAGTCTGCTATTGCACTCCCTTTCACAGCTTTTTGACTCACATAGACAATATCAAATTCAGAGAGCAGAATCTGCCATCTAGCCATTCTTCCATTCAAAGCGGTTGACTCTATCATATACTTTAGAGGGTCCAATTTCGAGATTAACCAGGTCGTGTGATACAACATATATTGCCTCAATCTCTGAGTCGTCCAAATCAACGCACAACACAATTTCTCAATTGGCGAATATCTCATTTCACACTCATTGAATTTCTTACGAAGGTAGTATATTGCCTTTTCCTTTCGTCCTGAATCATCATGTTGACCTAGCACACATCCTATAGAGTGGTCAAACACCGTCAGATATAGGATTAATGGCCTATCTGGGCATGGGGGTGACAATACTAGAGGGTTTGACAAGTACAGTTTGACCCTATCGAAAGCTTTCTAACATTCATCATCCCATACGCCTAGATTGTGTTTCTTCAAAAGAAGAAATATGGGATCACATTTCTCGGTTAACTGTGAAATGAACCGAGCAATGTAATTTAACCTGCCAAGGAAACCTCGAACTTCTTTTTGAGTGCGCGGTGGAGGTAATTCTTGTATAGCCCGGACCTTGTCCGAGTCAATTTCGATCCCCTTCTCACTAACTATGAAGCCCAGCAATTTGCCAAATCTAGCTCCAAAAGTACATTTCATTGGATTGAACTTCAGTTGGAATTTTTTTAACCACAGGAATAGTTTCCTCAAAACTCGGATGTGTCTTCTTCTGTTCTAGACTTTGCAATCATGTCATCCACATAAACCTCAATTTCTTTATGCATCATATCATGGAACAAAGTCACCATGGCCCTTTGGTATGTAGCTCCTGCGTTTTTCAGCCCAAACGACATTACTTTATAATAGAACGTACCCCGCAATGTTATGAAGGTAGTCTTTCCCATATCTTCAGGATGCATTTTTATCTGATTGTACCCGGAGAAACCATCCATGAAGGAAAACAATGAAAAGCCTGCCGTATTGTCTACTAGAGTGTCAATGTGAGGCAAGGAGAAATTATCCTTTGGGCTGGCCTTATTTAAATCTCTGTAATCTACACAAATTTGTACCTTTCCATCTTTCTTAGGGATAGGCACAATGTTGGCTACCCGTTCTGAGTATTTGACTTTCTGCAGAAATCCGGCATCAAACTATTTTTTGACTTCCTCTTTTATTTTCAGCATAATGTCTGGCCTCATTCTCCGGAGCTTCTATTGAACCGACTTGTACTCCTTTTTTATGGGGAGATGATGCACAACGATTCAGTGCTTAACCCTGGCATATCTTGGTACGATCATGCGAAGACATCTTTGAATTCCTGAAGTAACTTTACGAGGTCTCGTTTCATCTCTTCAGAATGCACATTCCAATTTTCACTACCTTCCCCTCTTCCAAGGTCACAACCTCCACTGTTTCTTCATGAGGTAGAATTTGCTTTTCCTCTTGTTTTACCATTCTTAACAAGTCCGGAGATAAGCCACAGTCTATATCATCTTCAAAGTCTTGGGATCCCTCTAAACTCATGTCTTGCTCAAAAAGAGATTCTAAATCCGTAGTAGCGTCATTCATGTCATTGATATTTGGGGGCCTGTTGTAGGCACAAAAGAATATACAAAGAACGAATGAATTTGAGAATAACTATTTGCACGACATGCTTATGAATGAAATGAAAGAATGATTCAAAACAAAAGTCCAAGGAAAAAACAATGAAAGAATGAAAAAGAACGAGAATATTTTTATTCAAAATGATCTCAATTATGTATTTCATAATGAAATTTAGACATAAACCTATTTCACAAAGGAATGCTTATTGCTTCTAGGCTAAAAGCAACAAGTGTGTTCGGAACATTACTCTGAATAAGCTCTAAAAACTATAGGAATTTCTTTTGCAGTCCAATTATTCAGAACACTCCCAGGTTCGTAAGGGCAAATATCCGACAAGGTCCTCCTTTCAGTGATTTCTTCATGTATGGCATTGATATGTACATTTTCTAGCATTTGTTCAATGTCTTTTTCCTCTATCGCATTTACTCCAACATCAGTGTGATTTGGTAGCGGATTATCAGCATTTAATGTATCAGCCAATTTTACAATGCCCATATTAATAAGTCTTTCTATGACTTTCCTAAAGGCAATGCAATTTTCTATTGAATGCCCCGAAACTCCCGCATGATAGTCACATTAGGCATTTGCATCGTACCACTTGGGGTACGGGGGCTGCAATGGTGTCAAGTAGAAAGGGAACACTACGTGCTCGTTAAACAATTTCTGATATAGCTCTCGGTATGTTATTGGAATAGGAGTGAACCGAAGCCTTTCTGTGTTCGTCCTTTGCCTAGATTCATTCCTTGAAGGAGTCTCAAGGTTAGTAGTTGCCGTCCTTGGTGATCCTACAGTAACTTGCTTCGAATAACCTTTGCTGTATATTCCCACATTGTTGACCTCATTTTCTTTCTTTCTCGGGGCTGATCTTTCGGCACTTTCCCCCGCATCTATCTTACCACTTCTCACAGCGTTTTCGATCATTTCACTGGACATCACTATGTTCGAGAAACTCTTCGTGGCACTCCTAAACATATGGTTGATAAATGGGGCTTTCAAGGTGTTGATGAAGAGCATAGTGGTTTCTTTATCTAGAAGAGGTGGCTGGACTTGTATGTCAACCTCTCTCCACCTTTGTGCATATTGCCGAAAACTCTCGCTTGGTTTCTTCTCCATGTTTTGCAAGGTAATTCTATCAGGGGTCGTATCTGTTATGTGACTGTACTGTTTCATAAATGCCTGTGCTAAATCCCTCCAAGAACCAATTTCGGTACGGCTCAACTGATTGTACCATTTAGATGCTGCTCCCACCAGACTATTCTGGAAGTAATGAATTAGCAGTTGGTCATTGTTAACGTACCCAGTCATTCTCCGGCAAAACATAGTTATGTGAGCTTCTGGGCAAGTAGTCCCATTGTATTTTTCAAATTCTGGCACCTTGAATTTGTGGGGAAGTATTAGATCTGGCACCAAACTCAGATCTTTAGCGTCAATTCCATGCTGCCTATCAACGTTTTCCATGGCTCTAAATTTATCTTCTAACCATTTGCATCACTCCTCTAACTGTCTTGGCAATTCAAACCTTGCCTTTTCCTTCTCTGTTGCCTCATCAAAGTCAGGAATAACATCATTAATTGGATGATACCCTAAGTTAGAACCCGATCCCATTTGAAAGTTGGCCGGTATCGAAACATCTTTTTGAAATTGTTGAGGTTTAATTGTGACGGATGTCTTTTGCGGATGTACTTCAGGATGTGTCAGGGTAAAACCCGAAGGATATAGTCGTTCCTCACTCTTTTCACCAGTGTTAACCATGGGGGTTTTTCCTTTGTCTATTCTGCCCGCTAGTAGTTAAGTCAATTGAGTCATCATGTTCTTTTATGATTCCATCATTCGGTCTATCATATCCTGCTGGATCTTAGCAAGCTGCTCTTGCATTTGCAGCTAAAGTTTATTCTGTATCTCCGTTTGGAGTTGTTCAAGCTTCTCTAATCTCTGATCCATATCTTTTGTCATGGTTCGAGTACTGTAAGGGTGTTTGGTTTTGTTGGTGTCCAGGTTAATGCTGAAATAATTTCAGCCAATCAAGGTCTTCTTATGAAATCTAATGCATATGGTGTAATGCCATGTGAATGCATGCAATGGGTGCAAAAGGCATAGTTTCTAATTCAATTTCCATTAGAAAACTTTTCTAAGGGCAAAATTCTTTATATGAAACAGATTACAAATATACGAACAACCGTATTGTCTTCTGTCTTATCAAGAAATTCGTTCTCCATAAACAAACTCTCTAATTCGGTAATCGAATATGAATCGACACTCTTTTAAATATGAAATGACATGTAAACAAGAAACAAAAAACATAGTAAGTCAGTATCGCAGGATAAAATTCCAAACAAGCAAAACATTTATCTGGGTAACCACTAAAAGTTTGGCATAGCTTTGCCTAAGGTGGGCTCTTAGGGCTACTACATGCGGCTTGGTTCTAGAGAATGGGTGCCTGAACCAATAGATTCCTCAATCCTCGCCCATTATAGGCTTATATGGATCAAGTTCGGTTCAGGGGAATACATTTCCCTATGGCCATGTGATGAAAATCTCGTGAAGCACATAGGTACGGATGTATTTCGGAAGTAGTCCACTAGCCCATGCGGAGGTGAAAACCTCACGAAGGCATAGTTTCTCACTCCCACTTAAAGGTGTGACCACAACGGTCATGCAATGCAATGCCAAGGTATTTTATGAGACTCGACATTATTGCAACTGTATTAAAAGAAACATGATTTCTTAAAACAATTTTCCAAATTTTCAATCAAAGGACAAGAATTAATCAAATTATGGCCTGACTCTCAACCAGTCCCTAGTGGAGTCGCCAAGTTGTCTAAACCATTTTTTTTTTGTGTTTTGAAAAACGGGGATCAACTTTAAAAATATAGAGTCGCCACCAATCCTTTTTGTTTAGGTGTGATCGGGTCACCTATAAAATAAATTTTGGTCTACGAATTTCAAGAAGAAAACAGGTTCGGGAGTCGGTTACGTGCGAGGAAGGATTAGCACCCTCACAACGCCCAAATTGGTACCAAATTGATTAATCGATGTCCTAATGTTGAAAAGTTTGAAATGATTTTAAAATTTTGTTCTTTTTTTTCTATAATTTTAAATAACTTGATTGAATATTGAGATTCCCTTGTTCCGAAGGAATAGAGTATCACATCCAGCACGATTGGAAACGATAATCTGAGTCCTCGAATTCAAGATCATCCCTAAAATTCTCCAAGCACATGTATTGAAATTTTGAAAGGGTATTTGGTTATTTGGACAAACAAAAAACCACAACCCAGCACGATTGGGCACGATTTCTTCGAATTTCCAAACGCGCAAATATTACCTTATTTTGAAAATATGGACAAAATTTGAAAGGATATTCGTTTATTGGTCAAACAAAAAAACACACCCAGCACCATTGGGCACGATTTCTTTGAATTTCCAAACGTACAAATATTACATTATCTTGAAAATATGGACAAAATTTGAAAGGATATCGTTTATTTGGTCAAACAAAAAAAAACACCCAGCACGATTGGGCACGATTTCTTCGAATTTTCAAACGTACACATATTACCTTATCTTTAAAATATGGACAAAATTTGAAAGGATATTCGTTTATTTGGTCAAACAAAAAACCACACCCAGCACGATTAGGCACGATTTCTTCGAATTTCCAAACGCACAAATATTACCTTATTTTGAAAATATGGACAAAATTTGAAAGGATATTCGTTTATTTGGTCAAACAAAAAAACACATCAGCACGATTGGGCACGATTTTTTCGAATTTAAAAATGTACAAATATTACCTTATTTTGAAAATATGGAAAAAATTTGAAAGGATATTCGTTTATTTGGTCAAACAAAAAACCACACCCAGTATGATTGGGCATGATTTCTTCGAATTTCCAAACGCACAAATATTACCTTATTTTGAAAATTTTCAGATATGCAATTTTAAAATTGGCTCGGAACACATTTTATTTAATCATTTTTTGATAATGAGAAAATATAACATCGAGCATAGAATAATAATAGGCGAATACAATCTTTGTACAAATGGTTGACAAAATATTATGCACATACAATTCAATATATGTACAATCAATAATCTCACAATTTCTATTTTGAACATAGCGACATTATTAATCAAGAATCAAAAATTTGAAAATATAATTAATTAAGAATAAAATAAAATATAGCAAATTTAAAAATAAATAAGCAAATATTATACATGAAATAATATGTGTCAATTTAAATAATATGCATGTCATAAAAAACTATATATAAAATAATGTATATATATAAATAATAATGATATTTTAAAAGTATTTAGAATGAATAAATAGATAATTTAGAATAGGGTGTTTGAAAGAAATAAATTATACATAATAGATATATATAAAATAATATAAAATCAATAGTATGTACATAAAAATAATTTAATATAATTATATGTATATAAAAATATATATATAAAATTAATGGAAATAACATATATAAATAGAAATAAATAATATCTAAAACAAATTAAAATATTTAATATTAAATATTAATTAAAAAGGCTAGTTAAATAAATCAATAAACAAATAATTAGATAAATAATTCAAGGACTGCATTAAAATCAGAACAAAATTACAGGGCGGAAAGATAATAAATTACAAATGAAATAAAAAGGATAAAAATACAATACGCGTAAATTAAGAAGGATTAAAAGCGTAATTTACCCAAATTAATAAATGATGCATTTAAAGAGGATTAAAATTAAAACGACGCAAAATTTAAGGGCGAAATTTAAAATAAAATAAAACTTAATTAAACAGAGATAAAATGCGGAGGGATTAAAATGGCAATTAGCCCATCTAAAGAAAAATGTGCGGATCTTACCCCGAGTCGGGTCAACGCGTGGATCCTGGGGTGCGAACGGCGTCGTTTTGGCGAATATTAACCAGATGCAAAACGGCGTCGTATCAAAAGGCTATTTAAACCCAAATTTTCAGAAAAAAAATCATTTCCTCATATGTTATAAAAAAAATGAAAGAATAAAAAAAATGTAACATCCTGAATTGGTGGGGCTTTGCATTTAATGTGTTGTTATGCTTAATGTGTTAATTGGAGTGTTTAAGGGGTTCAGATTGGGCTCAGGGTTGGGCCGAGGCCTTAGTCAAAATTTTTCTGTTTAGGCACTCTAGTGGAGAGCCATCTGGGTTAGGGATTAAAGGATATTATTTGTGTTTTAAGACACAAGAAGTGATGTGATAAAGAGGCAACGAGGTGCCTCTTAAGGCTCAGCCAGGTGACGTCACAAGGGTGCTTAGGGAGGAGGTTCGAGTCGCAGGATACCCATTTGCCTTAATTAATTTTTGGCGTTAGCAGGGAGCAGAGTTGGGGTCGGCTAGGATGCTTAAAAATAGGGAGATTTAATGAGTGGGATAATGTAGATAATATGGCTGATAATGTGGCAGATAAAGGGAGGAAGATGTGGTGTTATCTGGGCCACTTGTGGATGAAAGTTCAGATAATGATAAGGGAGAAAGTTTAGGAGTTATCTGTTGATCTAGGTGATTGCCGGATTTCCAACTCTAAGGGGGAGGGGGAATCGGTTTTGTGTGTGGCTAAAGGGTGCCGAAATTTCCCTGTTGATAGGATGGGTTTTTAGTTTTCAAAATAGGCATTTTCGGCATTTGTTGGGTAAGAGCCGAAATTCTGTTTGAGTGAGGGAGTACTTCTTCATTTTCGGCAGTTGGGGTTTTTTTCTCTTAATCTTTTCTCTCATTCTCTGCTACAGCCGAAACCCCTAATCCCATTCTCTCATCTCCACTTTTATGCTAAAGCGAATGTCCATTGTTCTTTTCTCTGCTTTCTTCTACAAACCGAAACCTCATAATCATTCTCTACATTTTTTTTCTTTTGATCTCTTCTAAATCCGAAAGTTCCTAAGTCCTGCTTAAAGTGCTCTTTGTTTTATTTTCGGCTCATTCATCCTCTTCCCTGATATTGCCGAATTTCTTCTTCTATTGTGCTAAGTGCCAAACTCTTTTAGGGGCTAGCCGAATTCCTGTGTTAAGGTAGGTGGTGCTTTCTCTTCGCTTTTCTCTTTCGGTTAACCATCATCTGAGATTGACTGTTTCTTGCGTTTTCTCTTTAGGGCGACATTTCGGGAATCGTAGTAGATCGAATCATCTAGATCCCAAAAGCCGGAAACCGCTAGTCTCTGAGTCCCATACCTCTTTTTGGGATTTCAAGGTAAGGGGTTCTCTTTAGATTTTCGTTAGGTTCGTTTATCGTATTTGTGATCTTAACCCTATGTTATGGATTAACAACCATATGTTGTGATGGTAGCAACTGATAAGGTCTTTTGATGGAATTAAATGTCGATCAGGGGAAGGAGGGGATTGGATCTATAAACCCAATCCTAAGTTTAAGAAACAAACAGTGTCAGTGATTCGGGATTGGCCACCAGGTTGTGGACCCGCTTCAGAACAAAATCGTAGGTAGTTAGCAGTCGTAGCGGCTACTGATAGTGCCAATGTAGAAAGTATCATCTTGACTGTAATCAGGTGTGTAGATCTTTATCACATAAGTTTTGCTGTATTATACCTGTTATAGGCTGAAAAGCCGAAAAAGGCTGTGTGGACAGTTGAATAGCCCGTAGGGGTTAGGCTAGGGATGCCAGGTACGTAAACATAGTATTTTCTCTATGTTTATCGATGTATGTGTTAACCTGTTACTTTGTAAAGGGTATATTACTTTTGTTATGGCATGTATGTATCCATGGGACACGGGATTGATAAGATGAAGGGGAAGAGCATGTTAAAAGGTCACTTAGTGATCAGTGGTTAAACCACAATATGTACATTTAGGTCACAATAGTGATCGGTGGCTATGCCACGTTAATTTGATTCCTGAATAATAAGATCGACAGCATGGCTGTCAAATTGGCGTGTAGCAGTTGGTGGATTGATTGTAGAAATCCCCGTGGTGTGATGGCTGGTAAGGGTTGGCGTGTAGAGGATGGAATTTTAGATTGGGTTGGGTCATTCAGCATGTATCTATTCTGTTGCCATTTTGTGTGGGCCAAGGTCCAGAATGTGTTTATGGGCCTCAAGCCGTTTATGTGATGCATGGATTTACACACTGAGTCTTGGTGACTCACCCCTTTATTTTTCTTAACCTCTCAGGTGAGCAGTAGAACGTGGATATGGGAGCTGAGGCGGACTCAAGGGGCCATAGAGTCTTTTATTTAAGTAATCTTATTTCCGGTTTATCATTTCCTCATCCGTTTAAAAAAAATGAAAGAATAAAAAAATTCTCTCTTGCGATTTCCGGTGACTGGGGCCATCGTTGGTCGCATTTTCAATACAAATCCAGGTACGGGGCCCTCTTTCCCTTTTTTTTCTTTTTTTTTTATATGTATCTAAGAAAAAATAGAGTTTATATGTACATATGTAACAACCCAAACCCAGCCCAAACTTTATGGCCGAATCTAGCTTGTTACAGTGGAAAACATTTGTGAGAAATTCGTTTTTCTAAATCGATTCAAGTTGTTGAAAACCTTTTGTTTGATTGTTTTGTAAAAGCTTTACTTAGTGTTTATTTGAGAAATTTATTTAAGCCAAGTTATTTTTAAAACCATACTTTGGATTAGTGTGAAAATTTATTAAGTCAAGTTATTTTAAAATTACAAGTGTGCCCGATGGCACGTTAAAAACAATTTTCGCTTTAACTTGGGAAACATGTGATTTAAATATTAATAACAAAGTTTAAAACAAAGGATCCAACATATGAAAAATAACAAAAACAAAATATCAGGAGGCCTTATTACATCCACATAAAATAAAAACCCGGAAATAAAAATATCATGACTAAAATTAAAGTTCATTTAAATTAAATCCACTGCATGGCCACCTCGAGTCCACCGGCTCCACATCCGCGATCTCGTGTCACTGAAAAATGTAAAGGAGAAGGTGAGTCACCAAGACTCGATGATGTAACCCTTCCCCGGTTTAAGCAATTTCATACACAACATATAATTAACCATCATGTACTAAGTCATGCACCCGACCTAGCCAACCGAACGCCTTGTCTACCCCGTGTGGTATCAAACCACTGGTGGTGCCAAACCACTGGTGACATATAGTCACAATGTGTTACCAAAACACTGGTGTCCGTGGACACAAATCGAATGATGGGGCCAACCCATCATGTGATGCCAAATCACTGGCGTCAATCCCTTATGATAATCTGTGGGGCCAACCCACTGTGGTGCTAAGCCACTGGGACGAGACGCGATGAGGTACCAAACCTCTGGAGGTACCAAACCTCTGGTGACCGTAGTCACAGTGTGTTACCAAAACACTGGTGCTCGTTGGCACGAATATACTGCCCCCTCCACTCATCAATCCCACATCAAACGTTTATATCACAATATTTCATGCTACCATATACTTAATCACATGTACATGTTTTATCATCAGCCATATGCAACGTGTATTAAACATACCATGCTTCCCAAAAGCATCTTAAAATATTTCATAATCAACAAGGACTTACCTGGTTCCTCGCTTATACCATACATGGTATTAGTCCCGAATCTACACAGATCCGGTTAGCACACACAACAGTTTAGTACATTTAATTAATTATAAGTGTGTATGTACACACCTGTCACCACGGTATTCTCAAATCCCGAAAAAAACCAATCGGCCACACTCTAAGTCCTTGCCCCTATAGTCGGCCAACTGTCAAAGTTAGTGCCATGGCCTAATCGGCCAACCCAAATTAATTGAGAAGGGTTCCTTGTGAACCGAAACTTACTTTAACTTTTAACTTTTGCGCAACCGCAAGCACTAAATTCCCGAATCTGCTTTGTCAACTACCATCGGTTAGTAAAGAAAACTAATAGCCTTCGGCTTTTAATCACTAACTAACTTACTAAAATAATAATCTATTTTCCATAGATCCTTACCACCTATTTACCAATCGATTGACTAAGGAATGGAAGATCCGCCTTTCTGCTTTGAGATCCCGGAGTTCCTATGAAGAAATCGGTTTCACAAGGGTGTTAGCATAACTATTGCAATCGGCTCTTACCCCCCTTTGTGGGTGTCGACAGAGAAAAATAAGAAGGAAGGAATAAACATTCGGCCTTACCCACATACCTTCACACAATCGATTTGAAAGAAAGAGATGGAAGAGGATACCTTTGCTTGAGATTCGGCCAAAACTAGCCAAGAAGAGAGAAGAGAATTCGGCACTTCAAAGGGGTGTATTCGACCTCAAGAGAAGAATGAAAGTTTGATGGAGAGGAGATAGAGTTTCGGCTAAGGGTTTGAGAAGAGAGAAAAGAAAGAAAATAAAAGAGAGAATGATGTATAGGGGATTCGGCTAAGGTCTTTGGAAGAAGAGAAGAGGTAGAAGATGAGAGAGTTTAGGGAAAATTCGGCTTAGCAGAGAAAGGAAGCAAATAAAAGATGAAGAGTGCCTTATGAAAATTCGGCACTCCCTTAGTACCCTTGCCGTCCACTCCTCCTTGCTCAAGGAGTTCAAATTCCGGCTAAATACCTAAAAATCCTCTCGGCCACTTATTTTAATTCAAAAATAATTTGAATTAATTCCCAAATAATCAATTAATGATCTCTTAATAATCCAAATAATTTCCTTATTATCCCCTATTATCTCCAGATTTAAACAAATTAAAACCAATTTAAAGTGCTCATATTATCCCTTAATAATAATTAATAAAAGAGTTTAAAGGGAAAAACTCTCCCACTTGTGCCGTCCCCTTGAAGTGCAAAAAGAGGGATTTCTGCGACTCGAACACAAGCTCCCTAGCTCCCCTTGGTGGCGTCAACACTAGCTCTTAAGTGGCCTTCTTCTTGCCACTTTTCCAAGCTGATTTTTGTGTCAAATTATCCACATTTATTCTTATAACACCCTCCTGCTAAGGCTCCCTGCCTTTAAAGTTCAAGATGAAATTTTCTACTAAACCGAGCCTACTCAAGACCCTTAATTAACCTTTATTATTCCATAAATAATATCACAGTGGTTCAAACATAAGAAAAATAATTTAATTCCAAATAGCCCCATTTTTAGGATGTTACAACATATATATGGTTTCAAAAGAAGAAGAGAATAATAAAATCAAGAAAAAAAGACATTTGCTAAATTCTTCTTTGTATTCTCTGGGTTTGTATTGCATATATGTGTGTGTGTATGTGTCAAAAAATAGAGTACACAAGGCTTCTGTTTTTATAGCCTCAATATTCGAAAAATAAAATAAAATAAAATACAGTCTATCCCCCTTTTTTTTGCTGTTGATTGCTGTTGTTTTTGCTCCATTTTTTTTCACAGGTAACTGTCGTACGGAGGCAAGGTGTCCCGAGTGCTATGTTGGCGTGAGGTTTTCGCCGTGCATGTGGGGAGTAGCTGCGACGCATGAAGTTCATGAGGGAGGAGGCACCAGAAGATTCTAGGGTTTCTGGAATTGGGCCATTCGGGTGGGTTTAGAATTGGGCTAGTTTAGTTTAGTGATTGGGCTTGGTTTAATTTATTGGGTCTGGGTGTAGTAATAGATTCAGTTAGTAAAGGCTGAACTGTTTTATTATTGGGCTTGTAATTTTGTATCCGGACTGTTGTTATTGAACTATTATTTGTTCGTAAATTACAAATGAAATAAAAAGGATAAAAATATAATACGCTTAAATTAAGAAGGATTAAAAGCACAATTTACCCAAATTAATAAATGTTGCGTTTAAAGAGGATTAAAATTAAAACGGCGTAAAATTTAAGGGCAAAATTTAAAATAAAATAAAACTTAATTAAAAAGGGATAAAATATGGAGGGATTAAAATGGCAATTAGCCCATCCAAAGAAAAACGCGCGGATCTTGCCCCGAGTCGGGTCAACGTGCGGGTCCTGGGGTGCGAACGGCGTCGTTTTGGCGAATATGAACCAGATGCAAAACGATGTCGTATCAAAAGGCTATTTCAACCCAAATTTTTAGAAAAAAAAAATCATTTCCTTACCCGTTTAAAAAAAAAACGAAAGAATTAAAAAAAATTCTCTCTTGCAATTTCTGGTGACTGGGCCACCGTTGGTCTGTCACCGATGACCACCGCGCACGGTGGTCATAGCCCCCGAAAATTACATTTTCAATACAAATCCAAGTACGGGGCCCTTTTTCCCTTTTGTTTTTTTTTCTTTTTTTGTATATGTATCTAAGAAAAAATAGAGTTTATACGTACATATATATTGTTTTGAAAGAAGAAGAGAAGAATAAAATCAAGAAAGAAAGACCTTTGCTAAATTCTTCTTTGTATTCTCTGGGTTTGTATTGCATATATGTGTGTGTGTGTGTCAAAAAATAGAGTACACAAGGCTTCTATTTTTATAGCCTCAATATTCGAAAAATAAAATAAAATAAAATACAGTCTATCCCCCTTTTTTTTTTGCTGGCGATTGCTGTTGTTTTTGCTTCATTTTATTCGCAGGTAACTGTCGTACGGAGGCAAGGTGTCCCGAGTGCTATGTTGGCGTGAGGTTTTCGACGTGCACGTGGGGAGTAGCTGCGGCGCATGAAGTTGATGAGGGAAGAGGCACCAGAAGATTCTAGGGTTTCTGGAATTGGGCCATTCGGGTGGGTTTAGAATTGGGCTAGTTTAGTTTAGTGATTGGGCTTAGTTTAATTTATTGGGTCTGGGTGTAGTAATAGATTCAGGCTAGTAAAGGCTGAACTATTTTATTATTGGGCTTGTAAATTTGTATCCGGACTGTTGTTATTGAACTATTATTATTTTGTATTTTTGGTTTATTTTTTGGTTTTAAAATGGGCCGGGCAAAAATTGGGTCTTACACATAACTCAACATTAATTGATGTATAAACTTAGTAAATATTGGCCGGGCAAAAAATAACCTGTGTCACTTGATCACATAGATTAGTACATTTTGCTGATGCAAAAGTAAACTCAACTTTAATCTTTCTTAACATGAAAAATGCTTTATAACAACCTTGTATAACTTAACTTAGAACTATCTTTACTTACTTGACTTTCTTTTTACCTCTTTCATACTTGGCTCTTTTGCTCGATGAATTACCCGAAATAACTGAGGCTAATCAACCTCATCAAACATGTACCTTGGTGCCAATGCCATATCCTAGATATGGTCTTACATGGAATAGCCTTATGATACCGATGCCATATCCCAGATATGGTATTACACGGAATAGCCTTATGATACCGATGCCATATCCCAGATATGGTTTTACACTAGATTCCTTAACTTGATGTCGATGCCATGTCCCAGACATGGTCTTATACGAAACCTTCCTTTGGTACCGAAGCCATGTCCCAGACACGGTCTTACACAGGACTTTCCTCATATGGTGTCGATGCCATGTCCCAGACATGGTCTTACACGAGACCTTCCTTATTCGATTATGATGCCATGTCCCAGACATGGTCTTACACAGGATCTACGTTTGGTGTCCATGCCATGTCCCAGACATGGTCTTATATAGGACCTACATTCCTTATGCCGAGGCCATGTCCTAGGCATGGTCTTACACAAGCTTTCCTTGTTTCGTGCTGTTATATTAGTATTCCTCATTATTCCGAGTCTTCAACCGGGACTTCCTCTTACATACTCTCATTCACTTTCTTATCAATATATCACTAATAATAACTTTATAAAAATAGTGTATATTATACAACATAATAAGCAATTTATTGAAAATACATGTGAAACCTTAAATTCATACAAACTTACCTCGGTATTCAAAATGCATGTAGATATGCAATTTAGTCCTCGACTTTGTTCTTGCCTCGGTTTCGATCTGGGCTTCGTATCTCTTGATCTATAATAATAATTTAGTTTATTTTAATCATCACATTAATAAAAGCATTTCAATAATCATGCTTTGGCAAAATTACTATTTTATCCCTAGACTTTGGCAAAATGACCATTTTGCCCCTAGGCTCGGAAATAAATTCTAATCACATTTCTACCTTCAACAAGCCTAGGTGAACATTTAATACTCTTATAGCTATCATCAAAACTCAGCAGTTCACATACTTACTACAAATTTGTAACCTTTTCATCAAGGTCCAATTAGGTGTTTTCAAGACAACACCTTTCATACAAGTTAATGCCTAACAACTAAGACTCAATTTCTTCCATAGAAATACAGCAAATAACAATGATAGCTCTCATGGAAAAACTCTTAACTTTACACAATATTGCTCAATAGTCCCCTCATTTGAAAGCTTTAAGCTTTAGGGGTCTCAAAAGTACAATTATTATCAAGAAAGATCATCAAAATTACTTACTAGAATGGAGGAGAGCCTGCTGAAAATTTAAGCCTTCACAACCCCTATTTTTTCTTGCAATTTCGGTGGAAGAGATGAACAAGAAAGATGGACATCATCTTTTCTTTATTTTAATATTAAACTACCAATTTAGTCCACCTACTCACCAACTTTGACCAACTTGGTCAATCCTTGTCCCCTATGGCCGGCCATTAATTTTTTGGGGTCTAATTGCCTTTTAAAGACCCCCAATCATCAATCTATGGCTATTTGGCACCCGTAGCAATTAAAATGGAACTTTTGCACTTTATACGATTTAGTTCTTTTTCGCGATTAAACATGAAATCGCTAGAATTTAAATTCCAAAATTCTCATATACTTATATAACCATATATTAATTCATAAAATAAAATGAAAAAAAATTTCTCAAATCTCGGATAAAGTGATCCCGAGATCACTATTCCGACTAGCCCCTAAATTGAGTTGTTACATTTAGGCAAATGCCAAGCTATTAGCTAAATAGTAATCTGCTTATTTATTTGATGCATTGAAATGGTAAATGAAAATAAGTTAGTGTTCATGAAGGAATGGTAAGGTATTGATTATGCAATTTCTTATGGAATGATTTATTATGTGTCCAATTAGAGTAAGGCTTGGTTAAATACATTAATTTTTAGCCGTAGCTGAATGATATGCATATGGAACAAGTGTGGAAGAATTAAAGTTATATAAAATTTTACTAAGCTTGAGGGTATAAGTCTATGTGTGATACTATGGATTAGTTCACCTTGTGAATTAATGAGAATAGTTTATGAGTATTACGGTAACAATATTGAATTATTTTTGATATGTAAAGTTTTATAATTGAAATAAATTAGTATGATTAAAGACTATACAAGCTTATTAAGCAATCATTGCTTACGTATTTGTTTTTATTTATTTACCTTACAGATTATCGGAAGCTCGAACGGGTTGGAAACTTATCGGAGCTATATCACACTATCCATTGGTTTTATTGGTAATTATTGATGACTTGATTCTGGTTATAATGGCATGTATAGGTTATTTTGACTAAAGATTAGTCTATAGGTGTTTTGCTAAAATTAGTCATGTATTTGGCTTGTGTTTGGTATTGTGGTGTTTGCATGATTGCCTTAAAATGTTGATATGATTGAATGATGAGAGGTAAATAGTAGTCGAATAAACATAAAAGGTGCATAAAATCATATCGGTTATGTGTGAACATATATGTATAATGATAATTGGTTTCAAGAAGATTATTTAGTAAAAATATGCGTATATGTGTTTGAATAAAATTAGGTAGAGTGCCTATGAAGGTACATTGGTTAAATACTTGGAATGTCTATTTTGACATGTTTAGAGTGTGTTTAATTGAGTTTTAAATTGGTTGAATTAATGTCTATTTTAATGGTTAAGTACATTGGTTGAATTAAAATTTTTAAATTTTGCAAAAAATTTCCTGAATGTCTGATTTAGTCCCGATTTGTTTCTAATGTGTATTTTGGGTCTCGAGGGATTATAAAAGGGATAATATGATTTAATTATAACGTGTATACAAAATATTTATGTAATGTTTGTATTTGATCTGAAATGTCCGGTAATGCTCCATAACCATGTTCCAATGACGGTTAAGGGTTGGGGGGTGTTACAGTCCTGATTTAGGTTCTTATGAGCTTCCTGACATGGCTCGCTTGAACTCCTTGTTATGCTATCTGGAGCTCCCTGATAATAACTCTTCGAAGTTATCTGTTAAGCTCAATGAGCTTCCTGTTATAGACTCTTATGAGTTTCCTGATATAGCCCAAATAAGCTTTCTTTTACATGGCTCATATGAGCATCCTGATATATGGCTCGAGAGTGTGCTTCTTGATTATGTGCCCTTATGGGTACCCCTGAACATGAGTTGACGGATCATTGATTTGTATACCTCGAGTATTTTATCTGGGTATCCATTGATATTTCAATGATTTAACGGATAAAATTTCTGTTAAAAGAAAACATGAGATTAATATGATTTATTTTTTTTAATATCCCTGAAATACTTGGAAATTATTATACGATGAGCTCATCCCTGTTATCTTGGTATACATATGAATCATATGACTAACTTGTTTGACGAGAGCTTGTTTATAGGTAATTGATCAAAAATGTTTGGATGCATGTTATACAAGTTTAATTAAATGAGCATGATTGGTAAGTTAAATTCTTGTTATACAAACTTACTAAGCATAAAATGCTTACTCTGTTTTATTTTTCTCTATTTTATAGTGCTCGAAAGCTCGAAAGGGTTGGGAATTAGTCGAAGTATCAGCACACTATCCTTCAGTCCGTTTTGGTACAAATAGCAAACATATTTAGTATAATGGCATGAATAAGCTAAGTTAGAATAAATGATGAAATATTTTGGTTGTATTTAGCCATTGGAATGGCTGGGGTAAAGTGTATTTGATGTAATCATAAAAGACCATATCATGTTGAGATGTGTTGAAATGGTTAAATGGTAAAAGACATATAAACCAAAGGATGAATGAAATTGAGTTAATAATTGGTAAAACATGCAAACAAACATAAATGCTGTAACACCATTAACCTGTGCCCGTCACCGGAACAGGGTTTCGGAGCATTACCATAACATTTAAAACATTTTCTATTAAACTACATAAATTTACTATTCATTTACCGAGATTATCCATAATGTCCCTTGATTGGGCCCTCGAGTCCCAATACGAGCATTAGAATCGAATCGGGACTTAATTAGAACCTTTAAGAATTTTTTGCAAAATAGTAAAATTTTTCTAAGGTGCAGGGCTCACCCTCCCGTGTGGTCCAAGGGACACGCCTGTGTTACAGGCCGTGTTCGATTTAAGGTGCTCTCTGACTTGCACCACACGGCTATGCCACATACCCATGTGCTAGGCCATGTAGTTAATTAATTTAATTCGAATTAGGTGCAGGCTTTACATGGCAATGACACACGCCATTATTCTAGGCCTTGTGACACACACGGCTGAGACACACACCCGTGTCTCTGCCCATGTGCTCAATTCTGAGCATTCTGTTTCTTAAAATTTAGGTGTAGGGGACACACGTACTAACTACATGCCCATGTTACCAGGCCGCGTGTCACACATGGTCTAGACACACGCCCTTGTGGACAAAATGAAACCATTTGTAGCTTCATTTCTCACCCAACATTTCACCCAAGACCTGCACTTGAAACACACATCCAATACCAACCAATTCAAGCATTAAAATTGGGCAATCCACATCATTTAATAAGGCATATCACTACATGCATATGTGTTTATAAACTTACCTTGGATTGGCTTAGGCAATAATAACCTTTGATAACATAGTCATAACATCACAGATGTGTATATGCCCAAGAAAACTAACTTCCCATAGCCAAAATTCACATTTACTGAATTTGGCGTACAGTTGTTTCTCTCGCAGGGTTTCCACTCAACAATAGTTGAGGTCTTACTCGGATCAACTCTAATTCCATCACTCGACACGATGTGTCCTAAGAATCTGACCTCTCGAAGCCAAAACTCACTTTTACTAAACTTAGCATACAACTGCTTATATCTTAAAGTTTGTAAGACAGTTTTCAAATGCTCCATGTGCTCACTCTCATCTTGAGAATAAATTAATATATCATTAATAAAATCAACAATGAACTTATCCAAGTACGGTCGGAAAATACGGTACATTAAATCTATAAATACGACAGGAGCATTTGTCAAGCCAAAGGGCATGACGAGGAACTCATAATGGCCATATCTTGTCCGAAATGTAGTTTTCGGTACATTTTACACCTTAACTCTTAGCTGGTAATAACAAGACCTCAGGTCTATCTTAGAAAACACTGTGACTCCCTTCAATTGGTCAAGAAAATCATCGATCCCTGGCAAAGGATACTTGTTCTTAACCGTCACCTTGTTGAGCTGTCGGTAGTGTAAGAGTATGCCTAAAGATCAATCATGAGATGGTTGTAAAAACATACTTGATTTACCATGTTTATTAATATAAAGCATTGTCATTATTATTTCATTTTTTTCTGTGTGTACAAATAAGCTGTTTTATAATAATGTCTTGAGAATAATATGATTATTCTTAAAAGATCCTTAGTCTAGTATTATTGTTGACTAGGACAACAATAATGCATTAAGGCTAACATGTAGTTGATTGATGATAAAGAGTTGTCATTGATATGGAGTGTCAAAATCAATGCATGAATATGCATGTTAGAGAACAACATATTGGACTGACCCACTATGAGTATGTTTCTTGGATTATTATGTAATTGTCACAACATTACTCATAGTGATTAATATGTATATGATCCTTAGACTTGAGATCATCATTATCCCAACATCGTGAGTTGTATATTTTAATACAGTCAAACATACACCATAACTGGTTGTTCTATAAAGGCTGATGTTGGATATACCACAATCTATGTAGAGGCATATGGTTGATCAATATAGGATAAGTCCCTCCTACATAATGGGAGTAATATCTTAGGCCACTTGATTGAGTGAGAATAGAAATGCATGGCCATGCTCAAATAAGTTGATGTAAGATTTCATACTTATTTGTATATCATAGTCTACTCATGATATCAAGAAACATGGGATGGACTATGCAAGTGTGACTATTCCATTACTTGTGTTCATTCCAGAGATAAAGGACTTAAGGATTAGTACATGAGAGGTTAATCATAAAAGGTTATGTCGAATCATGACTTCTTGTAACTTAGGTAGCAATGATGTATTGTTAGATGCCACTCATTGTTTGTAACATTAGGATCGTTCTAGTATTACTGCTAATATTACAAGAACCTACAGGGTCACACCCTATGGTTGAAATGAACGGAATAAAACATAGTTGGTATTGTGTTTGGTTGTCACATGATTGGGCAATCAAATATTGAACATATTGTATGTACAAGGATGTTGTACACATAATGAGAACATAGTTCTATTAATATATGAATTTGGTTCATATATAAATTTAAATAAATATAGTTTACCGAAATCCTTGTTATAATTAATGTAATTACAATTTTCGGTTAAAACATTATTATATTTATTTATTTTTAATTATGATTCATTATAGATATACCAATTATAAAAGGTAGTAAGGACAGAAAGAGTTTTTAAGAAACCCTAAAATTGTTTGTGAGGTCTAGCAGCCGTCAAGCAAAGAAACCTCCAAAACAGTTTTAGAGATTTCTCCCGTTCATCGTCAAACTGGGTGGATTATGTAGAGGCTGAAATCCTAAAAGATTGCGGCTTGATTCGATAGTAGATCAGAATTCTTGTTGCCGAGGCATAGCTGTCTACTCAGATTGAAGCTTTGGTAATTTTGAAACCATTATTTCACCCCGATTCGTTCCTCGCACATGGATCCATGGTTTGGATCACCGGAATTATTATTTTTGCTGCGCCATGGGGGTACCGACAATCCAACAGCTAATCTATACACAATCTCATCGACCCTTCTTTCTTTCTCACAAAAAGTACCGGAGCACCCCACGGAGAATAGCTCGTTCTCGCAAAACCCTTATCCGTTAACTCTTGTAGCTGAACTTTCAACTATTTTAACTCTAATGGTGCTATCCTATACGAGGCAATCGAAATAGGTGCTGTACCAGGAACCAACTCAATACCAAACTCGACTTCCCTAGTTGGAGGCAATCCAGGTAACTCTTCCAGAAACACGTCCAAGTACTCACATATCACAGGCAATGACTCAATCTTTACTTCCGACTCTTGGGTATTCAACACAAATGCAAGATAGGACTCATACCCTTTTTTCACGTATTTCCCAGCAGTCATAGAAGAAATCAGTTCAGGCAAGTTATCTGGTTCACCTGATTTAACCCGAAGGATATTCCCATTTTCACATTTCAGTTTAATAAATTTTCTTCCCCAATTTACTATCACATCATGAGCTGCTAGCCAATCCATACCAAGAATCACATCAAATTCATCAAACGGTAGTAGCATAAGATTAGCCGGAAAACAATGACCTTTAATTGTCAAGGGACAATCTCTACACACTTGGTCAACTAGCACATGCTTACTTAACAGGTTTGACACTTTTATAACAATTTCTGTGGACTCAACAAGTATATTCATGCTAGACACAAATTTCATACAAATATAGGAATGGGTAGACCTTGGATCAATCAAAGCAACAACAGAGATATCATGAAGAGAAAAAGTACCCGTAATCACATCTGGGGATGATGCCTCTTCGCGAGCGCAAATGGCATATGTCCTTGCAGGAGCTTTACCCTCTAATCTCACGACTGAATCTCTAGGCAAACCTCTATTGCAAGCCCCACTTCCCAGGTTCTTCTATGATCTACCTCTTGAAGGAGTATTACTCGCTCGCACATCTTGATTTCTGTCTTTCTCATCCATCTCAGGATAGTCTTTGATAAAATGCTCTCAAGAACCACACTTGTAGCAAGCTCGGTTGTTTCCCCAACACTCTTCAATATGCTGTATGCTGTATCTCTGACACTTGGGTTTACTAGACTTCACATTACCCACACTTGCCAATGAGGTGGCTTGAACTCTAGAGTCTGAATATGTTTTACCATAATCTCGGTGTAAATACTCAGATGAAACAGTCATTCGGGGATTTGTTTCCTTGGAATATTTTGATTGGGATTGGAACGACTTACTCATCGGCCTTTTCCTCGCATCTCGGGCCTTAATCATAGCCTTTCTTTTCTCTTTGGCCAATTCCTCAGCCTTGCAAGCTCTCTCTACTAGCACAACAAATTATTTTAATTCTAGAATACCAACAAACAACCGGATATCCTTATTTAATCGGTCCTCAAAACTTTTGCACATGATGACTTCGATGGATACACACTCTCGAGCTTATTTGCTGAGCCTTATGAACTCACACTGATGCTCTGTTACTGTCATTCGGCCTTATTTGAATTCTAGAAATTCCTTTCTCTTCTAGTCTATAAACCTTTCACTGATATACATTTTACGAAACTCTTCCTGGAAGAATTCCCAAGTTATCCTCTCCCTTGGTATAACCGACACAAAGGTGTTCCACCATTGATAGGCCGAGTCTCACAGGAGTGACACCACACACTTCATGCACTCCTCAGGTGTGCAAGACAACTAATCAAATACCCTAATGGTATTTTCTAACCAGAACTCTGCCCTCTCCAGATCATCATCTATATTCGCTCTAAATTCCTCGGCCCCTTGTTTTCAGATCCTGTTTACCAGAGATTTTTCTCTTCTAACTGTTTCCACTATGATAAACCATAATATATACATATTTTAATCCCACATTTGGCATAATTTTGGATAATTTATCCCTTGAATTGTAGAATTTGATGCTCCCAATCCTTTAATTTCATGTTTTATACATAGAAGAGCATAAGAGGATGAAAAAAAATGAGAAACGGGCCAAAAACAGAGAAAATGGGCTAAAGTAAGAAATCAACACGGACTGGACCACACCACAAGGCCGTGCCACTTTAGCAAATTCGAACACGGCCCTGGGCTCGATTCACACGGGCGTGCCACACGGGCATGTCCCTGTCTTGACCTGTTTTAATTCCACTAGGAAAAGGACACTTAGAGGCGAAGAAAGACATTCCGAAAGCCTATATAAACACCCGAAGTGTAACCTAAAAGGGAGGTTGGATAGAGGTCGACAGAAGTTCGACAAAAGGCCTCTGTCAGGGTTCTTTTAACAAGAGCAAAGCCAGAAAGGGCCGAATATAGGGGATTACTCCAAGAAAGCCAGTTGATCCATCTCAGAAGTAGGAACCACGCTCAAGATTGAAGATTTTTCCTTCAATTTCCTTCAGAGAGTTTTAGGGTTTTCTTTATGTTTTGCTGTTTAATTTCTTTTGAGATGTATTCTTCTATAATTATGAACTAAACCCCTCAAATACCTGAAGGGGATGAAACCTAAGACTGATCTTGTTAATATTTTTTGAACTGTATGATAAATACTTGATTTGTTCTTAATTATGTGTTCTTAATTCTTGCTTTAATATTTTAGGATATTGATTCAAGTATTAATGTGCTTGTTTAGAGGAGTAAAAGTCCCTATTGAAGAGTAGATCTAGCATAGTTAAGCAGAGTTGATCGCACTCCTAGAAATAGGATGACGAAAATCTGCCGAATTAGGGTCAAACCTAATATGGGAGTCCACAGATCAAATTAATGCAACACTAGGGGTTTTAATTAGAAAGATATTTCAATTAATCAACCTAGGGTTAGACGTTAGAAGCCTCGAAAGAGGTATTAATATAAATTAGGGGATCCTATGGATCAAGTCAAGTGAATAATTCGTCTGGTTCAGAGTTAAATAACAAGTGAAGTCTAGGTGGATTCTTCCTCGGGTATTGTCTTAATCAATTGGTTTTCTCAAAAGTATTTTTCCAATTCATTCTCTGTGTCCTAGCATCATTAGTTTAGTAATTAGTTAGATAGAAATCAATCCTCTTTATTTTAGGCTAGATAATAAAAAGTAAGTTAGTACTAGTACTTTTGGTTCCCTTGGGTTCGACATTCCGGTCTTTGCCACTAAGCTATACTACTGTTCGATAGGTGCGCTTGCCTTAATCGTGGTGATAGTTAGTTTTTAGGCTCGATCATTCTTTTTATAAATATTAAAGCTTTCAGACCAGCATCAAGTTTTTGGCACCATTGCCGGGGAACTGAAATATTAGAAACGCTCAATTTTTATTACTTTAGCCAATTTTCTCTTATTTATTTATTTCTAATCTTCAATTCTTGTGTTCTGATCTCTCTTTTATTTTGCTTCGGACAGGTTTTTCTAGTTTATGACTAGAAGGAACCTGTCAGGACCCTTAATTTTTGACAGCGATATAAAAGGTACCATTCCCAGAAACCACAGAGAAATAAGGCGAAGCTTGCAATACACAGAAGAAGAGCAAGAGGACGACACCAATAATACCAAAGAGATGGTTGATCCCTAAGACAATCCGCTACCTCCTGTAGTCGCGACAGATCTAGTGAATCAAAATCCTATTCCTCGTACTATGTATGATTATGCTAAGCCTAGTCTAATAGGTACTGAACCTGTAACACCCCAAACCTGGCCTAGAAGTTATGACCCGATCTGGCATATCACATAAAAGGGTTGTTTAAAAACTACGCGTTTGTTAAAAATTTCGAGTTTAATTATTTATTCGCTTGTTATCCTTTTGTTAACATTTTGGAAAATGGTTATTAAGGGTTTAGTAAATTCCCGTATTGAACATCTAATAATAACAGGCAGTAATCAAATTAAAAGCTAAGCCAAATAAAATATCCAATTTAAAGTTATAGAGGCCTTATTACATAACAAAAACCCAAATTGAAGTTAAAAATAAGTTTGAAATAAGGGAACGAGTTTACGAGAAGATAACAATGTATGGCCACCACAAGTCCGCTCAGCTCCCAAATCCGCGATTTAATGATTACCTGCAAACTTAAGGAAAGGGGTGAGTCACCGAGACTCAGTGTGTAAATCCCCTGATAACGCAATATGGGCCTTAAACCCACAGATGCACATTCAGCCTTAGCCCACTCAATATAGCATATATGACATGTATGCAATGCAGCCCAGCCCAACCTAGTTTTCCATCCTCTACACACCTGAATCATCCAAACAGCCGATGGCATTATGCCACTGTGGTTCTTGACTACCGTGGTCCTAGACCACTCGTGACAATAGTCACTCGTGACAAAGTCACTATAACATGTAATCGTGGGGCCAACCCACTGTGGTCGTAGACCACCGTGACGATATCTGATAAATTACGCATACGTAGGGCCAACCCACTGTAGTACATGACCACCGAGACAAGTCACTGATTAGAATATTTGTGGTTTTAACCACCGTGGTACTTAGACCACTCGTGACCGTAGTCACTAGTGACACAGTCACTGATTCTCCCTCCTTCTTTCATTCAATCCCAAGCCCATGCTCTTTAATTCGTGCACATTATGTATGCAACCAATTTCACAATGTGTAACAGATAATATTTCATACATGCATAACATCGAAAATACATACCTGCATACCATCAAGAATATCAATATCGAAGAACTTACCCGGTGTCTCCAACCTTACCATAAGGGTATTTTGCCTAACACATCAATCATTTCGGCTTTCAGCCATTACGGTTAATAACACAACAACGAAGAAGGCGTGTGAGTAATAGACACTATCATGCTAATAAACTCCTAAGGGTATAACTGTAATTTTACCCATCGAGGGTATTTCGGTAATTTACACATCGATGGTATTTCAGTAATTTACCCCTATAACGGCCTATCCGAAGGCCCACTGTTGCTTCGAGCAATACGGCTACCATTTTTTGTCGTTACCGGACTATTGGACCTAAAACTCGATTTCGGCCCATTTAGGACAAATCTAAGCACGTACATGAGATTCACCTAGTCTAGTTCAATATATACTACACAATCATACCATTTACTCATATGGGCCCACTTCGGTCCATCGTGGCCCAAACAGACTCAAACTATAAGAATACTACTAATGGCCTCAACTATCGCATCGAAGCCCGTACGCTCGCACGCTCGTGTGGCTACTATCGCCGTGTGACCGGCATTTCGGCAATTTGCCGCTCTACAACTAGAGTAGAGAGAAATACACACCTGATAGGATTCTGGTGCTAACCCGCGCTCTGACCACTCCTATGCCCAAATGCCCACCAAGGCATATCCTTCCTCCCATCATAGATAACTCTATATATAGCCAGCTTCTCACCTTTCCTCTTTGTATCTTTCCGATGTGGGATCCATCCGTTAGCAGAGTTTAAATCCAACTCAAACTCTTCCCGTCCAATCCGCAAAATAAGTACTCCTTTGCTTGTCATGAGATTCGAACCCTTGCCCCCTTCAATAGCTCAACACGCCACTTGCCACCAAGCCACAAGCTCCTCTTGTGTCTTAAACCATGCACAACTAAATATAAATATATAGCTAAATTCTAAGGTCTTTGTAAAAAGAAAACCGAAATGCAGGAGCCAAGACTTGAACCTTGGACCTCCTTCTCCCTTGTGGCATCATCCCCTTGCCTCTTATGTGACATCACTTTGCCACTACACCACACACTCCACTTGTGTCATTTTTCTCCACATTTTATTCTTAGAGCCTACCTACTAACTTCCAGGGTTTTATTCACCTAAAACCAAAATTTTTCCTAAGCCCAAGTTTGATCCCGGGACTTCATAGAAGAGCTCAAACCTTCCAAAATCACTCACCTAATAAGTCCAACTTACACTAAAGCAATTCTCTTATTCTCCAAAAATTTTAAACGCTACTACGCCCAAGGCCCATTGGGCCCAATTCTTTTAAGCCCAATTTCAGGATGTTACAAATCTACCCCCTTAAAGAAATTTCGTCCTCTAAATTTCCAACTAACTAACAGTAATATGTCCCAACCTACAACGCTACGCTCACGTTGCGCACTCTGATTCCAATAACACTAATATACTTTTAACTAGAATTTAGAACTCCCTACACATACTCAAAAACACCTAGCCATTAAAGCAGACAAATCTTACATACGCAACCAATTCTATATCCGAACATTACATCCAAACTAAACACACAGAATAGATACCAGAAATACAACATATAACAAAGCAAAGTATCAGGAAAATTACAGATTTGGTGCTGGAGACTCGAGTGCCATACCTCAAAAATAAAACATATATTTCTTAAACAATATTTCAAACCAATTTTTGGAAAACATTGTCGAACCCATTCCACAGCCGAGTTTTGCAACCTAGGCTATGATACCATAATTGTAACACTCCAAACTCGGTCTAGAAGTTATGACCGAATCTGGCATGTCGCATAAAAGGATTGTTTAAAAACTGAGCGTTTGTTAAAAATTTCGAGTTTAATTATTTGTTCGCTTGTTATCCTTTTGTTAACATTTTGGAAAATAATTATTAGGGGTTTAGGAAATTCCCGTATTGAACATTTATAGGCAGTAATCAAATTAAAAGCTAAACCAAATAAAATATCCAATTTAAAGTTATAGAGGCCTTATTACATAACAAAAACCCAAATTAAAGTTAAAAATAAGTTTGAAATAAGGGAACGAGTTTACGAGAAGAAAACAATGTATGGCTACCACAAGTCCCCCTCAGCTCCCAAATTCGCGATCTAATGATTACCTGCAAAATTAAGCAAAGGGGTGAGTCACCGAGACTCAGTGTGTAAATCCCCTGATAACGCAATATGGGCCTTAAGCCCACAGATGCACATTGGGCCTTAGCCCAGTCAATATAGCATATATCACATGTATGCAATGTAGCCCAGCCCAACCTAGTTTTCCATCGTCTACACACCTAAACCATCCAAACACCTGTGGCATTATGCCACTGTGGTTCTTGACCATCGTGGTCCTAGACCACTCGTGACAACAGTCACTCGTGACAAAGTCATTATAACATGTAATCGTAGGGCCAACCCACTGTGGTTGTAGACCATCGTGACGATCTCTGATAAATTACGCATACGTGGGGCCAACCCACTGTGGTACATGACTACCGAGACAAGTCACTGATTAGAATATTCGTGGTTTCAACCACCGTGGTACTTAGACCACTCGTGACCGTAGTCACTCGTGACAGTAGTCACTCGTGATAGTAGTCACTGATTCTCCCTCCATCTTTCATTCAATCCCGAGCCCATGCTCTTTAATTCGTGCACATTACGTATGCAACCAATATCACAATGTGTAACAGATAATATTTCATACATGCATAACATCGAAAATACATACGTGCATACTATCAAGAATATCAATATCAAAGAACTTACCTGGCGTCTCCCACCTTACCCATAAGGGTATTTTGCCTAACACATCAGTCATTTCGGCTTTCAGCCATTACGGTTAATAACACAACAATGAAAAAGGCATGTGAGTAATACACACTATCATGCTAATAAACTCCTAAGGGTATAACAGTAATTTTACCCATCGAGGGTATTTCGGTAATTTACCCATCGAGGGTATTTCGGTAATTTACCCCTATAACGGTCTATCCGAAGGCCCACTGTTGCTTCAAGCAATACAGCTATCATTTTTGGTCATTACCGAACTATTGGGCCTAAAACCCGATTTTGACCCATTCGGGCCCACACTCTCGTGTGGCCCATCTTGCACAAATCTAAGCACGTACATGAGACTCACCTAGTCTAGTTCAATATATACTACACAATCATACAATTTACTCATATGGGCCCACGGGCCCATTGGGCCCACTACGGCCCATCATGGCCCAAACAGCCTCAACTATCGCGTCGAAGCCCGCACATGTGCGCTCGCACGTTCGTGTGGCTACTATCGCCGTGTGACCGGCATTTCGGCAATTTGCCGCTCTACAACTAGAGTAGAGAAAAATACACTCTTGATAGGAATCTGTTGCAAACCCGCGCTCCGACCACTCTTATGCCCAAATGCCCACCAACTCAAACTCCTCTTTGTATCTTTCCGATGTGGGATCCCTCCGTTAGTAGAGTTCAAATCCAACTCAAACTCTTCCCGTCCAATCTGCAAAATAAATACTCCTTTGCTTGTCATGAGATTCAAACCCTTGCTCCCTTCAATAGCTCAACACGCTACTTGCCACCAAGCCACAAGCTCCTCTTGTGTTTTAAACCATGCGCAACTAAATATAAATCTATATCCGCAAGCAATACGGCTACCATTTTTGGTCATTACCGAACTATTGGGCCTAAAACCCGATTTTGACCCATTCGGGCCCACACCCTCGTGTGGCCATCTTGCACAAATCTAAGCACGTACATGAGACTCACCTAGTCTAGTTCAATATATACTACACAATCATACAATTTACTCATATGGGCCCACGGGCCCATTGAGCTCACTTCGGCCCATCATGGCCCAAACAGCCTCAACCCACAAGAATACTACTAATGGCCTCAACTATCGCGTCGAAGCCTGCACATGTGCGCTCGCACGTTCGTGTGGCTACTATCACCGTGTGACCGGCATTTCGACAATTTGCCGCTCTACAACTAGAGTAGAGAGAAATACACACTTGATAGGAATCTGTTGCAAACCCGCGCTCCGACCACTCTTGTGCCCAAACGCCCACCAGCTCAAACTCCTCTTTGTATCTTTCTGATGTGGGATCCCTCCGTTAGTAGAGTTCAAATCCAATTCAAACTCTTCCCGTCCAATCTGCAAAATAAATACTCCTTTGCTTGTCATGAGATTCAAACCCTTGCTCCCTTCAATAGCTCAACACGCTACTTGCCACCAAGCCACAAGCTCCTCTTGTGTCTTAAATCATGCGCAACTAAATATAAATCTATATCCACAAGCAATACGGCTACCATTTTTGGTCATTACTGAACTATTGGGCCTAAAACCCGATTTTGACCCATTCGGGCCCACACCCTCGTGTGGCCCATCTTGCACAAATCTAAGCACGTACATGAGACTCACCTAGTCTAGTTCAATATATACTACACAATCATACAATTTACTCATATGGGCCTACGGGCCCATTGGGCCCACTTCGGCCCATCATGGCCCAAACAGCCTCAACCCACAAGAATACTACTAATGGCCTCAACTATCGCGTCGAAGCCCGCACATGTGCGCTCGCACGTTCGTGTGGCTACTATCTCCGTGTGACCGGCATTTCGGCAATTTGCCGCTCTACAACTAGAGTAGAGAGAAATACACACTTGATAGGAATCTGTTGCAAACCCGCGCTCCAACCACTCTTGTGCCCAAACGCCCACCAGCTCAAACTCCTCTTTTTATCTTTCCGATGTGGGATCCCTCCGTTAGTAGAGTTCAAATCCAATTCAAACTATTCCCGTCCAATCTGCAAAATAAATACTCCTTTGCTTGTCATGAGATTCAAACCCTTGCTCCCTTCAATAGCTCAACACGCTACTTGCCACCAAGCCACAAGCTCCTCTTGTGTCTTAAACCATGCGCAACTAAATATAAATCTATATCCAAATTCTAAGGTCCATGTAAAAAGAAAACCAAAATGCAGGAGCCAAGACTTGAACCTTGAACTTCCTTCCCCCTTGTGGCGTCATCCCCTTGCCTCTTATGTGGCATCACTTTGCCACTACACCACACACTCCACTTGTGTCATTTTTCTCCACATTTTATTCTTAAAGCCTACCTACTAACTCCCAGGGTTTTATTAACCTGATACCAAAATTTTTCCTAAGCCCAATTTTGATCCCGGGACTTCATAGAAGCCCTCAAACCTTCCAAAATCACTCACCTAATAAGTCCAACTTGCACTAAAGCGATTCTCTTGTTCTCCAAAAATTTTAAACGCTACTACGCCCAAGGTCCATTGGGCCCAATTCTTCTAGGCCCAATCTCGGGATGTTACAGAACCAAGTATTGTTAGATCTGCTATTGCTGCAAATAATTTTGAACTGAAACCTAACACTACACAGATGATACGATAGTTTGTTTAGTTTGATGGTTTGTAGGATGAGGATCCTAACACGCACTTAGCGAATGTTTTGGAATTATGCGATACATTTAAAATTAATGGCGTTTCTGATGATGCCATTCGCCTTCAATTGTTTCCCTTCTCATTGAGAAACAAAGCCAAATAGTGGTTGAACTCGTTACCACGAGGATCAATCATTACATGGGAACAAATGACCGAAAAGTTCTTATTAAAATATTTTTGACTGACCAAAATGTCCAAGTTGAGGAATGATATCTCTTCTTTTATACAGATGGATTTAGAAGCACTTTACGATGCATGAGAGAGATACAAAGATCTACTAAGGAGGTGCCTTCACCATGGGTTACCCTTATGGCTACAGGTTCAAACCTTTTACAACGATGTGAATCCCTCAACTAGGCAGCTTATTGATGCAGCCGCCGGTGGAACCCTGAACAACAAGGCCTTTGAAGCGGATTACGAATGTATTGAAGACATGTCATTAAATAACTATCAGTGGCGAGTCATGAGGACAAAGCCGACAAAAGCTGCCAGTGTTTTCAACCTCGACACAGTCACTATGCTATCAAACCAGGTAGAGCTTTTGAATAAAAAGATTGATGGTTTATATAGTTCTTCGCAGGTACATCCAGTAATGTAGTGCGACATGAATGGAGGAGGGATGAGCAATATAGAATACCCACCTTACAACTCGAGCGCTGAAAACGAACAAGTTCACTATATGGGTAATAATTCTAGACCTCAAAATAACCCGTATAATAATCTAGGTTGGAGGAACCACCCCAATTTCTCCTGGGGTGGCCAAGTAAATCAGAGACAACAACCCCTCCTAGGCTTTCAACAGCAACCCTACGCACAAGACAAGAAGCCGAACCTTGAGGAGATGCTAACAAAATTCACTGCTGTGTCAGAAACTCGCTTCCAAAACACCAAAACAACACTTAAAAATCAACAAGCATCGATTCAAGGGATCGAGAACCAATTAGGTCAGCTTGCTAAGTTGATCTCTAAACGACCACAAGGCAGCTTGCCAAGTAACATAGAAACTAACCCAAAGGAGCAACTTCAAGCCATAACAGCTCACGATAGTGAAAGGTTAGATGAACCAGAAGCAAGGCAAGAGAATGTGGTAGAGGAAAGTAAGGTTAAGATAAGCCATGGTAAGCCAAAACCGGTAATCACAGAGTATCAACCTCATGTGCCATACCCCAATGCAATGAAGAAAGACCACACAGATGAACAATTCGATAAATTCCTTAAACTTTCAAAGAAATTACATATTAACTTACCATTTCTTGAAGTTCTTTCACAGATGCCAGATTCAAGAAAATTTTTAAAAGAGCTTTTAACAACAGAAGTTAGACGAGAAGTCGCATGTGGAGCTAAATGCAGTGTGCTCAGCAATTCTGCAAAATAAACTACCACAGAAATTAAAAGATCCAGGGAGTTTTACAATTCTATGCTTAATTGGTAGGTTATCTATTGATAATGCTTTAGCTGATTTAGGGGCAAGCATAAATGTTATGCCTTATAAAATGTTTAAACAGCTAGGTCTAGGGAAACCCAAACAAACTAGGATGAGCATTCAATTAGCTGGCAAAAGTATTAGAATTCCTAGGGGTATAATCGAAGATGTTCTAGTAAAAATTAATAAATTCGTATTGCCGGTAGACTTTGTCATTTTAGACATAGATGAGGATAATAATATACCTTTAATTTTAAAAAGGCCCTTTTTAGCAACTGCTAGAACTAAAATTGATGTTGGTACAGGAGTACTCATACTTCGTGTAGGTGACGAAACGGTCACTCTTCAAGCTCTTGACTCGGCTAGGACATCAAGTAATAAAGGTGAGAATATAAATTCTATTAATAACAATACGGTTAAACCTTCTTTTTAGGAAGCACCACGGAACTACACAACTGAGCCAGATCCTAAACCTCATGCCAACAAGGAAATAACTCATGAGGAACGAATGATTCAGATCAATGAACTAGAAGAGAGGAAAACACATTTGAAGAAGAAATTAGGAACATACGAAGCAGAAGCAAAGCAAAACCATGTCAAACTTAAGGATAAGCCAAACAAATTTATGATCGGAGATCAGGTATTATTGAATAAAACAGACCCTCGAATCTCCATTTCAAACCTTAATACAAATGAAGAAACCCCTTTTAAGGTATCAATATCTTTCCATATGGAACAGTCAAGGTACCTAATCCTAAATTCGACACTTTTAAGGTAAACACTACTTGACTCGAACTATACAATAATCATAGAACTGATAGCAGGGGTGAGGAGTTTCAACTCCTCAAACCACCATGAATATGCAAATGAGAGGTAAGTCTAGCTTAAGACTTTAAATGAGCGCTTCTCGAGAGGCAACCCGAACACTAACCCCATTCATTTTCATATCTTTATTTTTATTTTTACTTTTAGCATCTAACTACAAACTAACCAAATTATTGAGGCACGATTTTCCATACCACACGACCTTGCACACGGGCGTGGCTGTGGACATGTGCACACCACGGATTTACATACCAGCATGGTGGTGATCGTGCGGACCAAGGACGGAATTTTTTTCTCAAACCACGGGCTACAATAAAACACCACGGCTGTGCGAGATGGCTGTGGTTTCTACTGAGGAAGTGACACGGGCGTACGCTACGTTCGTGCCTTGCAACCATGGCCAAATCTATCAAATTAACACGGGCATAGGATATAGGACACGACTGTAGGAGAAACGAACGAAGCTCAGCACGGCCATGTGATACGCCCCGTGTAGGATAACACACCCATAGCACACGAGCATGGGCTGCATATCAGGCATGCCAAAACCCTAATTTTCAACACACACAGGTTAAAAATGAGTCATACGAGCGTGTTAGATGCCCGTGTGCCTCTATTTATATATAAACCATTCACTATTCATTATCTCTTTCATTCAAACCCTAGCCCTCCTTCCACCACCACTCACACAAACCGCCACCCTACATCCCTCTTCCCTTATTCCAAGCACCACTATGACTAAAGGCAAACCCAACACTACCACTCCCATGTTAAAAAGGTGAAAAGATCCTAGCAAGGTCGCCCCATGCACAATCACTCTTCATAAGTTCATGCCGGCGGCTTCATTCACCCAACGACACAAGGATCTTTAAATCTGTTCATTTTTTCCTTTTTCTTTTCTCTTCTACTTTATTTTCCTTCCCTTTATCTATCTTATATTTAATTTTTATTATTACATTTTGATTTCTTTGATTTAGGTTCTAAAGGCTGTTTGGGAATCACCACCCCACGACCACTGCCAACTCAAGGAATCCATCCAAAATCCAGGAAGTTTCACTTCTCCCTATCTCTTATGATTTCATGCTATATATCTTTGTACATTGAGAGCAATGTACATCTTAAGTGTGGGGGGGGTGAATTCTAAAAATTCCTAACTTTTTGCATTATTCTCAAATCCCTGAATTTTGTCTTTCCTTTCTTATACCACTATTAGAACAAGTTCTGATTGATTTATGGTTTTTATTGATATGTCTTGAATTAAAACATAGGCGGTTGTGCATTGATTGTTTAAACTTGAAGGCTTTAGATAATCAAGCATGATGAGTTGATTTTTGAAAATTAAAAATTTGCTAGGTTGTTTCCCCAAAGTTTAGGTATTATCTTTAAATTTGAAGTTCATAGGGTTGACATAAAAAAACTAATAATTTCTGTTAGATTTTGAGACTTTAGAGCATACGTTCTTTGTGCTCACTTTTATTGTTGCTTTGAGTGAGTTAATATTGATCTGTTATTCTAGAACTTGCTTCGATTATGCATGTCAAAACTACACATTTGATTTGATATACTGAGATGATAAAGGCACCAAGGATTTAACCCACTTACTTCCCAAAAGGCCTACCTTCATGTTTAACCCTTAGTGAACCCCATTGAGCCTAACAAACCATTCATTGATTTACCCTTAATATTAACCCCCAAGACTTACTCTTTTTGATTCATTAAGAATTTTTCCTATTAACCTTTTTATCGAGATTTGATTTGAAAAGCTGCCTAACTATGTTTTATATTTTAGTTGTTAAAGTTCTTTCTTATTATTAAAAATACTTGTTCTTAAAAAAATTGAAAATATATCCATTATTAGTTCTATGTTTATATAAGCTTAAACAGTAAATCTCACATCTTTAGAAGAAGCTCGTATTATTAATGTAATTATTCATTATTAGTCCATTTTTTTCTAGTTCTATAATTGGTCAATTCGATCTTGATTCTAATCTCCTCTTTCAGCTTGTGACTGCACCCCCTAACCAAGCCACGTTGCGATCCTTTTTAAAAACCGTTTGATCAATGTATCGTCTCAATTTATAGTGGTGGAGATTTGATTTTCATGCAAGCCTATGGTAATAACTTTTCATGTTGACTATTGAGTGCTTAATTTTTTCCCTTAAACACTTAGAGCGATTTGAGTGAATCCTTAGTAAGGATGTTAACTCAGTGATATTTTGAATCAAAGGTGATTACTTAGATAAGGAGGAATACCTATATTTTTCCATGAATAAAATACTCAGCTTAGATTGTTTGAAACTTTAATATTCTTTTAGTTGAATTCTCAATGTATGATTACCTATGGATTATTTTGAAACATTATTGATAGGAGTAATAAGTTGAGAAGAATGAATTTTAATTGTGAGTTGAGGATTTTGCTTGAGGACAAGCAAATGCTTAAGTGTGGGGATATTTGATAAACCATAATATATGCATATTTTAATCCCATATTTAGCATACTTTTGGATGATTTATCCCTTGAATTGTGGAATTTGATGCTCCTAATCCTTTAATTTCATGTTTTATACTTAGGAGACATAGGAGGGTGAAAAGAATGAGAAACGAGCCAAAACGGTGAAAATAGGCCAAAGTAAGAAAATAACACAGCCTGGACCATACCACACGGCCGTGCCACTTAAGCAGATTCGAGCACGGCCCTAGGCTCGATTCACACGAGTGTGCCACATGGGTGTGTCCCTGCTATGACCTGTTTTAATTCCATTCAGAAAAGGATACTTAGAGGCAAAAAAAGACATTCAGAAAGCCTATATAAACACCCTAAGTGTAACCTAAAAGGGGGTTGGACAGAGGTCGACAGAAGTTCGACAAAAGGCCTCTGTCAAGGTTCTTTTGACAGGAGCAAAGCCAAAAAGGGCTGAATACAGGGGATTACTACAAGAAAGCCAGTTGATCCATCTCAGAAGCAGGATCCACGCTAAAGACTGAGGATTTTTCCTTCAATTTCCTTCAGGAGTTTGTAACGCCCCGAATTTGGGCCTAGAAGAATTAGGCCTATTGGGCTTTAGGCTTTGGATTTCAGAAATTTTTTTTAAGTGAGCGAGAAAAATGACAATTAGCATGTGGCCTTTGAGGATTTATGTATTTGGAGTGTCTAGGGGTGTTGCAGATGTCCTGGGATCAAGTAAGGGTAAAGGAAAAATTTTGGTTTTAGCCTTAGGAAACAGTGACTTCAGTTAGTAGGCCTTTTTAATAAATGAAGAAAAAATAGGACACAAATGGGCTTGTGGTCCAGTGGTAAGCGGTGTCACTTGGGAGCTATAAGGTGGCGTGTTGTAAGCTGAAGAGGTCCAAGGTTCGAGGCTTAGGAGTGGTATTTTATGGAGTGTTTATTTTACTGTATGGATGGCCAGAGTTGTGTTGGTTTTGAACTCCTGTCGTGAAAAGTTTGAAGTAAACAGGTGTGTTGGATGTGGAGGAAATTTCGAATAAGATTAATGTGTTATCAGGGAGAAAAGTCAAGAGATAAGGAGAGGGAGGAGTTGGTGCCGAATGGGACTATGGGGGGAAGGTAGGATTCAACTTTGGCTATAAAAAGTGGGTGTCAAATTCATTGAAGGGTTCCTTGGGTTCTGTTGTTTCTTCTTTTTCTCCAATTCAGTCGAATTCTTTCATTTTTTGAAAAGAAAACCCATCATTCTTTTTGCCGAAATTCCTATTAGAGTTGTGTTCTTCTTCTTTCTCTGAAAGCCAAATTCTCCTATAGCCAAATTCTCTTTTTTTCCAAATTACCATCATCCTTCCTTGCCAAAATCCCCATTAGTGCCGAATATTTGTTGTTTTTCTCTATCACAAATCAGTTGGTAGCTACTCTCAGTCAAGGTTAAAAGCCAAATCTCGTTCGGTAGTTATCTAGGCCGCAGGATCTAACGTTGGATTCGGTAAGTATTCTATTAACTCCCCTTAGTATGTTTTGTTAAAAGCCGAAGGGCGATCTAATTTTTCATTATCGGTGATCTTGTATTAACAAAGGTAAGGATCGGAGATCGCAAGCGTGGTAGGATCATTAGCAAGGGTAAGGATACTCAACTCGATTATGGTTGAAATGAATAGCCGAATGTGTGGATGACTTGTATGGATTACGAGTCACCCAAATTTTGATGGTGTATGTATGAGTGCAGAACTAGGGAACACTTGTGATTGGTAGCGAAGGAAGGGCCAATAGAACCCGGTGGCACACGGTAAGGTTACAGTAAGGTTTCGACTTTTGAGTAAATATTTTGATTAAGTATGAGTGGTTGATTGAAGGTTGGTTGGTCGTAGGATCAAGGATAAGGATAGAATAGCACGTCGCGGTATCCAGGTGTGTACAAACACTACACACACATGATGTCGGCAATGTCGGAAAGCCGAAAAGCCAAAAGTGGCTAAATGGGCCTGGTGGGCCCTAAGGCTAAGTTTGATGAGTTTGTTTGGTTTGGTATATGAACTGAGTTAATCAAGCATGTTACATGATCTGGAATTGTTGTGGGCCTAATAGGCCATAAGGATGTGATTTGGGCCTAATGGGCCAGAAGGATGTAATTTGGGCTTGATGGGGACGTAGACAAGTATGCTACGGTTTAATGGACTTTAGGCCTAGTTCTGAACAACTCTTAAACCACATAAGACTTAATCTAATAATTAAACATGTCCGTGGACAAGTCATTTTTGGTTAGAGTGTGGCCTTGAGACATATGCATGTCTAGGATTGGATCTAGGGAGAGCTTGGTACTTAAGCGGTCCTAGTGGCCCACCTTCTCTTTTTTGGAACCCTACCTGCTGCATAGTGTCTGTTCACTTTAGCCGCAAGGACTTGTTAATGGGCCAAAGTTCATAACTAAAACCCGAGAGGGACCAAATACCCCCAGTTTATGAAATTACCGAAATACCCCCAGTTTATGAAATTACCAAAATAACCTCGATTTATGAAATTACCAAAATACCCCAGTTTACAAAATTACTAAAATACCCTCGGTTTGCCAAATTACTAAAATACCGCTGATTTGAAAATAACCAAAATACCCTTAGTTTGAAAAAATTACCAAAACATCCTTAGATTTACAAAATCACTAAAATAACCCCGAATTGTGAAATTACCAGAATACCCTTGGTTTGCAGAATTACCAAAATATCCCTGATTTACAAAATTTCCAAAGTACCTCTGTTTTGCAAAATTACCTAAATACCCTTGTAGAGTAGATTTACGAAAATACCCTTGGGTTGTGAAATGACAAAAATACCCCTATGTGATGAGTATGAGTTTTGTGGATGTTACTCATGTGCATGTTGCATTCATATTATATTCTGATTAGGATGCATATGGGTGGGAATTATGGTACAGAGGAAGATTTGAGGATCGCATAGTCACTTGACGACCATGGATCCACCGGTGGCTTTAAGCTCATTATATGATTAGTAGCTTTGATGTAACGTTGAGTAGTGCCACTGTGAGTGCTATCTTTTGTGTGTAGAGGATGGGTGGGTCGATTTAGAAATCCCCACAGGTGTGTAGGGTTGGAAGGGAAATAGTGTGTAGCGGATGGATTTTGGGGGAAGGTTTTGCATTACCTTGTTTTGCATATGATATGATATGATATGAGGTCATTGTCGACCAAGGCCCAAGACCAATGATTTTGATAGGGCTCAAACCAATGTGATAATTATATATTGAATTGAATGCCAAGGGTTGTGCACACTGAGTTTCGAAACTCACACCCTTTATTTAATGTTTCAGGTGATCCTCAGTAAATGGCTCAACGTGGGAGAGGACTCTGAAATGGTCACACTACAAGATGTTTAAATTTTTATTTATTTGTTTCAAAAGACATAGTTTTAATTGCTTATTTTCGTTTGATGTAATAAGGCCTTATACTCCGTTTTGACTTTAGAGTTTGGGTTTTGTTGTTTCAACTGTTTACTTAACTATTAAACCTAAGTAAATTTGTTACGTTTAAACCTGGTTTCTGAAGTACTTAAAATTATAAAATGGGTTTTTTTTCCATTACTTAACAAGACTTAAGGATTTTGGGCTTTTGGGCCTTAAATTTTTAATTAGCAAAATTGTTTAAATTATGCCTTTAATGTGACACGCCGGATTCGGACCTAACTTCTAGGCCGGGTTTGGGGTGTTACAGAGTTTTAGGGCTTTCTTTATGTTTTGCTATTTAATATCTTCTAAGATGTATTATTTTATAATTATGCACTAAACCCCTCAAATACCTGAGGGGGATGAAACCTAAGACGGATCTGGTATTGTTTTTTGAACTGTATGATAAATACTTGATTTGTTCTTAATTATGTGTTCTTAATTCTTGCTTTAATATTTAAGGATATTGATTCAAGTATTGATGTGCTTATTCAGAGGAGCAAAAGTCTCTGTTTAAGAGTAGATCTAGCATAGTTAAGTGGAGTTGATCACACTTTTAGAAATAGGACGACGAAAATTCGCTGGATTAGGGTCAAACCTAATATGGGAGTCCACAGATCGAATTAATGCAACACTAGGGGTTTTAATTAGAAAGAGATTTCAATTAATCAACCTAAGGTTAGACATTAGTAGCCTCGAAAGAGGTATTAATATAAATTAGGGAATCCTACGAATCAAGTCAAGTGAATAAATCGTCTGGTTCAGAGTTAAATAACAAGTGAAGTCTAGGTGGATTCTTCCTCGGGTATTGTCTTAATCAATTGGTTTTCTCAAAAGTATTTTCCTAATTCATTCTCTGTGTTTTAGCATCCTTATTTTAGTAATTAGTTAGATAGACATCAATCCTCTTTATTTTAGGCTAGATAATAAAAAGAAAGTTAGTACTAGTACTTTTGGTTCCCTTGGGTTCGACATTCTGGTCTTGCCACTAAGTTATACTACAGTTCGATAGGCGCGCTTGCCTTAATCGTGGTGATAGTTAGTTTTTAGGCTCGATCATTCTTTTTATAAATATTAAAGCTTTCAGACCACCATCACACTACTTGGGGAGTTGTAGGGGCAGGCTGTGGAATTGGAGGGGGTGAAAGAGGTGGAGTGTTCGGGTTTGTACGAACAAACTTCAAATACCATACATTTATCATATGTAGGAAGGCTTCTCTAGCCCCTCCACCCTGACTTAGTGTCACCGACCCACTTTCTATTGGTGCGGTCCCTTCAGCGGGAGCCGGTGCATTACTCTCGACATCATCCACCATTGCTCCATCAGGATCCATTTACTATATAAAAACACATTTTAAATTGTCAAGAGTTGTCACCCTATCATAATACATATATGGCATGTATAGCTAGACTCATACGTACGCTAGGTTAGTTTTACAATCGACTAAATCATAACTCTGAATCCACTAAATGTAACACCACTTACCCGTATCTGACGCCGGGAGAGGGTAAGAGGTGTTACCTAACTTAAACACATGCATACACACAATTTCGAATCATAAAAGTCCGTTCAAATTTAAAACTTTTCAAAATTCCTCTTAACATCCTTAATATAGGCCTACGAGACCCAAAACACATCTTAGAAATGTTTCAAGATCAAATCGAGTTTTTTGGAAAACCTTGGAAAATGTTATTAAAAAAATAAGGGCACACGCCCGTGTGGAAGTGTGACACGCTCGTGTGGATTTATTATCTAAATTTAAACCTATAGGGGTTTTCACACGGCCTGACACACGCCCATGTCAATGGCCCGTGTCCTTTACACGGCCTTGACATGCCCGTGTCCTGGCCCGTGTGCAAAAACCTTGACATTCTGTTTTTGATGTCAGCAACCTCACTTGGTCACACGGCCAAGGCACACACCCGTGTCCTTAGCCCGTGTGGCGAATTAAATTCCTAAATTCAGGTGCAGACTTCACACGGCCTGAGAACATGTCCATGTCTTATGGCTGTGTCCTCTACACGGTCAAGACACACGGCCGTGTCTCAGTCCGTGTGGTTACTACTGGGAATTCTATTTTGCCAACTTAAGGTACAGGGGGACACACAGCCGGACTACATGCCCATGGGGTAGACCGTGTGTCGCACACGGCCTAGACACACGCCCGTGTGTCTACCCGTGTGGACAGCAACAAGGCTATTTTCTAAGCCCTTTTTACCACCCTTACTTGCACCAACATAAACCGCATCAGACAACCTACTCATTCATACATCAATAAACCAAATACTTAACCATGTAATTTACACTTTCAAGAAAAACATAATCATTTTCATATATCCATAATAAGTAATAGCCATCCTCCATGGCCTTATACAAAATGAATTCTTCTTCAAACAAGCCAACACATTTGGCCCAAAACATTATGACACTTGCTAAAAGACTAAGTCCCTATACATGCCATACTCAAAATGATAATTCTAACTATACCAAGTGTTCCAATTGATAGTGTGATCGAGCCTCTGACGTTCTTTAGTTCCCGAGCTATCTTGGTGGCACTATAAGAAAATGGAAAATAGAGGGAGTAAGCATATAGCTTAGTAAGTCGCATGTAAATAATCAACAACAATTACCTTGCAACATCATACTCGTAACATATTATAAACTTACATATACTTCTCATATAATCAAAGGCATAACTTACTCATTTCCTTCCTTACTAATCATACAATACAATTCGTGCTTATTTTAAACCTCACCACATTCCAAATACATATCATAAACATTGCTCACATTTACATGCACTTATTCCCTGCACTTGTCATCACATAATCACACGTAAATTCATTTAATTAAAGTTTCACGATGAATACTTCGGAATAATACCAGATGTACGATGGTTTCGCACACATCCCACCATTAATAAATAACATAGTGGTATCGCACACAGCCTACCAAATAACCACATATCCACGGTGGCATCGCACACAACCCACCAAATAATCACATATCCACAGTGGTATCGCACACAGCCCACCAACAATCACTTATTCACAGTGTTTATCCTTATCATTTTCCTATTTCGAAGGTTCATCCGAGAATTTCCTCACTTTCCACCATTTTGATAAATTACAAAAATATTCATAGCAATAATCAAACATATTATGCAATATCAATGGTTGAATGCACAATAACAAGAGAGTTGTATAATTCACATACAACTTACCTCGATATACAAAAAATTTTGGTGACTATTTCGATTTAGTCCACTATCATGGTTTCCCCCTGGTCTAAGTCTGGACTTCGTTTTTCTTGATCTATAATAAGAAATTCACTTATTAAATCACCACATTATTCAAAACATTTCAAAGTTTATATTTTGGAAAAATTACCATTTCACCTATACTTTCACAAAATTACAATTTTGCCCCTACGCTCGTAAATCAATTCTAATCAAATTTCCTTCTTTAACAAGCCTAGCTGAACATTTATTAATCTTATAGCAACTCACAATACGAATTATTTCACACCTTTACCACCTATTTTACAACCTTTATAAAAAGGTCCTTTTTAGATGTTTTCATGAAAACTCCTTTCACAAAAGTTGTTTATTTAACAACCAAGTTTCATTTTCTTCCATAAAAATTCAGAAAACAACACTAATGCTTTCATTGCATAACCCTAGACTTTCAACCATTTTGCAAAATAGTCCTTTCATTAGCTAGCTTAAGCTACAAGGGTTCTAAAAGTACAAAAATTATCAAAAATTACCATAAAAAACACTTACTTGCAAGGATGAAGAGTTGCTGAAATTTTCAAGCTTTCAAAACCTCTATTTTGCTAATATTTTCAGTGGAGAGAAGTGTGAATGAAAGAGATGAAGCTTTCTCTTTTTATTTTATTCTATTTCTCCAATTACGTCACCTAATCCACCAACTTTGACCAATTTTGAAATTTCTTGTCCCCTATGGCCGGCCATCACATTATTAAGGGCCTAATTGCACATTAGGTACCTCTAATATAATATTCTATGGTTATTTGATACCTTTAGCTACTAGAACAAAACTTTCGCACTTAATGCGATTTAGTCCTTTTTCAAAATTAAGCATGAAATCATTAAAATTACTTCACCCAAATTTTCATGCACTCATATAATTTTGCTATACCATATAAAACAATATTAAAACTAGTTTCTCCAACCTCATATTAGTGGTTTCGAAACTGCTATTCCGACTAGCCCCTAAATCGAGCTGTTACATTGTGCAAATTACTCCTTATTCCAAACCTAACCAAAGCACCATTACAAATTTTCCAGCACAAGTATTCATAAAATTTCAGAACTTTCCTTCAATTTCAGAAGTTTATATTTTAGTCCTTAAATCATGTTTTCATCAAAAATTACTTTGTAAAAGTTGTTTATCTATTAATATTATTTCATTTTCTACCATAAATTTCTAATTTCCAGCATAATACATCCATGACCCATTTTCATACTTTGATAAAATTTTAAATTAATCCCCTAAATAGAGAGATTATGCTATCCCGATTCTAAAAATATCAAAATTACTAAAAATGGGACAAAGAAACTTACCCAATTAGGCCATGAAAGTTTCTTCTCTCTCTCCTAGGGTTTCCATGTGTTTTTAGGTTAAAGATGATATAAAATAAGATGATTTCTTTTATCATCTTTTTAATTAATTAAGTTTTTGCTATTTCCAATTTAGTCCTTGACCTTTTTCTATACTTCCATGGATGAGTAACCATGAAAAATCTACATACTTTTTCTAATATTCTAATTACCATATAGGGACATCTAGTTTTGAATTCCATAGCTATTTGATCCTTATAGCTACTAGAATTCAACTTCCACATTTTATGTGATTTAGTCCTTCTCGTAATTAGGCACTAAATTGATAATATTTTCATGTCAAAATTTTCACATGTCACGTCTTTCATATTACAGACCATATAATAAAATAAAAATAGATTATATTTTGGGTCGGATCTGTAGTCCTGAAATCACTATTCCGATTTCACTGAAAAATGGGTTGTTACAAATGCAATTGTGGTAAGTTAAACATTTGAATATATACGTGTTAATATGTCATACATACTACTTGTATTTGGCTTGGATTATAAGTGTCAATTTCGTTTGGAAATATGTTAGGGTGTTGATGTAGGTGCAAGGTAAAAATGGTGAGAAACAAGGCTTGGAAAATGGTCTTATTTTGTCTACATGGGCAGACACACAGGCATGTGTCTCAACTGTGTGTGACACATGACATGCACACGGGTATGTGGTTTGGCCGTGTGTCCTCTGCATCTTAAAATCAAGAAACAGAATGATCAGAATTGAGCATATAGATAGAGACACGGGCGTATGTCACAGCCGTGTGAGACACATGACCAAGCACATGGGCGTGTGTCTTGGCCGTGTAATCTTTGCACTTAATTTTTGAAAATTAAATTGTCCACACAGCCTAGCACACGAGCGTGTGGCTAGCCGTGTGACCCAAGTTAGAGAGTTACACGGGTAAGGACACGGGCTGGGACACGGCCATGTGCCTTACATCGAATGCCCAGATGACCTGGGACATGGGCGTGTCATTGGCTGTGTGATCCATACGGCCTGGCCACATGGGCGTGTATCCCCTACACCTAAGAAAAATTTTGAGATTTCGTGAAAATTTTTTTGTGATCACAGTTTTGTCTCGACTCGATTCTAATATGTATTTTGGACTTTGAGGACCCATATAAGGGACATTATGATTGATTGTGATTGATTTTCAGAAATGAATAGTAAATGACATAAATTAATTGTAGTTGAACTGTAAACTCTGGTAATGCTTAGTAACTTTATTCCGGCAACAAATACAGGTTAGGGGTGTTGCACTAATTGTATAATTCAGCCTGATAAGTTTGATGAAAGGAACTTATTTATACTTATCTCGAAAATTGTAGGCTAAAAAGAAGGAAAGTTCTGATACGTATGACACTTGTTAAATTTCACTAAGTAAGATGAGTCATATTTATATGTGAAAATATATTCTGAAAAGGGTTCTTCTTTCTTCTTCTTTCTCTCACCTAAGTGGTATATATTGAAACATTCATTAAATCTGAATGTATCCTACCTCAGTGATCTAGAGGCTAAGGTTCTTCTATGGTCATTAGTTACTTCGTATTAGGGTAAGTATTTTAGCTCTACATGTTAAGTTCTAAATGAGTAAATCTGCATTTGGTAACTAAATAATGAGACTGTAAGGTTTCTGTATGGGATTGATAGTGATTGAAATGATAAGCAACTTGCATGTATAAGAGTAGTAATGGTGTTCTTATGTTTTGTAAGTAGTGTTTGCTGCAGTTGTAAGCCATATCCGTTGTCGAAACAGGGTTACAGAGCATTACCAAAGTTTATAGATCAAATACAAATAATTAATGACATTTACTATTCATATTCGAAAAACAATCATATTCAATCATGTTGTCCCTTAATTGGACCTTCGAAGCCCAATTTATACATTAGAAACAAGTCGGGACTAATTCGGGATCTCAGAGAATTTTTCGTAAAATTTTCAAAATTTTCTTATATTTAGGGGATACACACCCGAGTGGCTCACACGGCCAAGTGACACGCCCGTGTCGCAGACCGTATGGGCATTCGATGTGAGGCACAGGGCTGTGTTTCAGCCCGTGTTCAAATTAAGGTAGCTACTAACTTGAGTCACACGGCCAACCACACGCCCGTGTGCTGGGCCCTGTGGACAATTTAATTTTCAAAAATTAGATGCAAGATTCACATGGCCAAGACACACGCCTGCGTGTTTCACACGGCTGAGACACACACCCATGTCTCTATCCGTGTGACCAATTCTAAGCAGTCTGTTTCTCAATTTTTAATATGTAGGGGACACACGACAAAACCACATGCCCGTGCATATGGCCGTGTGTCACACATAGTTGAGACACACGCCCATGTGGATAAAATAAGGCCATTTCCAAGCCTTATTTCTCACCCAAATTTTACCTTGTAGCTGCATTGACATTTTAATACATTTCCAAACCAATTCAAGTCATTTGAATCAAGGCAAATACAAGTATTGTGTTTAACATATTAGCACATATGTTCGAGTGATTAAAGTTGCCAAATTTGCACTTATGTTTATATGTAAATTTTATCAATTATACTAATTCAAATCCATTCATCATATGGTTTATATAACGTTCACCATAAGACCAATTTTTATCACACATCAACCATGATAAGGCCTTATATAATTACATCAAAGTATGTCTAACACTAGCCATTCCAATGGCTAGTTACAACCAAAATATTTTATCATTTAATCTATTTAACCTATACATGCCATTATATCAAAAGTTAGCTTATTTCATATACCGAGAGATCCAAAGCATAGTGTGATGTGTCTCCGACTAATTCCAACCTTCACGAGCCTCCGAGTACTATAAAACAGAGGAAAATAAAACAACCTAAGCAATTAATGCTTAGTAAGTTCTCATAACGGGAATTTAACTTACCATTCATTTACATTTAAAGTAAGCATACAAAAATGCATCTAAGCAATTTAGCTAATAGCCTAAAATACACAACTTCATCAAACGTGTTAGTCATTATTCCACATAAATTTCAAGAATCAAAGATGAGCTCATCATATAATAATTTTCACATTACGTGTACATTTCCAGAACAGATCATTTCAAATTCTATTTAGCCATGTCAAAACTTTACCCATTGAATTTATTTGGAATATCGATGGATACGCTCATGTAGTACACTTAAAGTGTACAAAACTGAAAATCCGTCAGTTCATATCCAGGGGTACCCATTAGGGCACATAATTAGGAACCACTCTCTCGAGCCATATAACAGTATACTCATGTGAGCCATGTAACAGGAAGCTTATCTAGGCTATAACAAGTAACTCATAAGAGTTTAAAACAGGAAGCTCAATGCGCTTAAAAGGTATCTCCGAAGAGTTATTATCAGAAAGCTCCGGGCAACCATATAACAAGAAGTTCAAGCGAGCCATATTAGGAAGCTTAAAAAGAGCCTATATCAGGACACTCATAAAGAGCTACGTTTGTGTCCTCAGTATATGCAGGATCACAACCGATCATATAACAGGACGCTCACAAAGAGCTGCGGTAGTCTGCAACACACGCAGGATCACTACCGATCAGGATGCTTGCAGGAGCCATATAACAGGAAGCTCAAGAGGGCTTATAATAGGATTCTCTTTCGAGCTAAGATGTGTCTGCAACATATGCAAGACCACAACCAATTGGGAAATCCCATATCCATCAAATTCCATCTATTCATACGGGATTTATACTTATCGAGCAATATCAAGCATATAATTAATTTTACACATTAAACATTTATAGAATTCACACATATTCAACATTCAATTCCAAACATATTAATATGCATGATCTAGTTACACGAACTTACCTTGATAAGCGTTCGTATACAAGAATCTACTAATCCGATACTTTTTGTTTTCCTCGATCCAACTCCATACTAGGTCTATCCAGGTCTATATAAATGAATTCAACATCAATTTAATCCATTTCATACTCAATTGAATTCAATTCACACATTAGGCTAAATTACCATTTTTCCCCTATACTTTCCATAAATGACGATTTTGTCCATAGGCTCGAAAAATGAAATTCGTGCAATTTAATTCTTATTCCAAGCCTTACCGATTTTTACATATAACATTTACAGCACATATATTTCATAAAAATAATAAATTTTCCATGAATTTTACATCTTTACAACTTAGTCCCTAAATCACAATTTCATGAAAATTCACTTTACAAAAGTTGTTTATCTATCAGTAACCTTTCAATTTCTACCATAAACTTCATAATTTCAACATATTCATCCATGGAAAATTTTTAATACTTTGATAACATTACAAATTGATCCCAAAATTGCTAGATTAATTTATTCCGATTTCAAAAATATAAAAATTACTAAAAACGAGACAAGATTACTTACCCAATTAGGCTTACTTGATTTTCTTTCTCTTTCCTAGGGTTTCCATAGAAAATTTGGGGAAGAATATGATATAAAATGATGATATTAGATATTTATTTTATTTATCATCTTTTATTTATTTTAATTTACAGTTTAGTCCTTTTCTTTTTCTAAATTTCCATGAATGAATCATAAAAAATATCTACTAACTTCTCTTAATGGTCTAATTACCATATAAGGACATCAAATTTTGAATTCCATAGCTATTTGATACTTATAGCTACTAAAACTCAACTTTTTCATTTTATGCAATTTGGTCCTGTCCATAATTAAACACAAAATCGGTAAAACTTTCTTATTGAAATTTTCATACGTCTTTCCTATAATGATGCAAACCATGCAAAAATGTTAAAATCAGTTTTCTTTCTGACTCGGATTTGTAGTTCCAAAACCATTGTTTTGATATCACTGAAAACAGGTTGTTACAGCTCTCCCCCCTTAAAGAATTTTCATCCTCGAAAACCTTACTAGTAAAGAGGTTCGGATATTGCTTTCTCATGGTATCCTCCGGTTCCCAGGTAGCTTCTTCAATCCCATGTCTTTGCCAAAGATATTTTACTAAAGCTACCTTTTTATTTCTTAATTCTTTTGTCTCTCATGCTAAGATTTTAATTGGTTCTTTACTGTAAGTCATGTCATGCTGAATATCCAGTTCTGTTGGAGATCTAATATATGAAGGATTTAACTGATACTGTCGTAACATAGATACATGGAAAACAATATGAATTCTGTCAAGCTCTAGTGGTAATGCCAATCTGTATGCAACAGGTCCGATTTTTTCAATAATCTCATATGGTCCAATAAACCGTGAACTCAGTTTTCCTTTATGGCCAAACCGGAGAACTTTCTTCCAAAGTGATACTTTCAAAAATACCTTGTCTCCGACTTGAAATTCTATTTCTTTTCGTTTAAGATCAGCATAAGACTTTTGACAATCAGAGGATGCTTTCAAACTATTTTGAATCACCTTCACCTTTTCTTCAGTTTCACGAATCAAATCAACTCCATGTATCTTTTTCTCACTGAGTTCCGTCCTGTACAATGGAGTTCTCCATTTACGACTATACAGAGTCTCATATGGTGCCATTTTATACTTGATTGATAGCTATTATTGTATGCAAATTCAATTAAATGCAAGTATTTTTTCCAAATTACCTTCAAATTCCGAAATACAACATCAAAACATATCTTCTAAAATCTATATCACACGTTTAGATTGTCCATTAGTCTGAGGATGGAAAGCAGTGTTGAAATGTAACTGTGTACCCAGAGCTTCTTGCAATTTACTCCAAAATCGAGATATAAACTGAGGATCCCTGTCTGAAATAATGGAGACCGGCACTCTATGTAATCGAAAAATCTTTGAAACATATAACTCAGCCAATCTATCTAGGGTTGTACCGAAATAGAGTATGTGGACTTTGTTAATCGGTCAATGATTACCCAAATAGCATCTTTCTTTTTCGGAAATAAAGGTAATCCCAATACAAAATCCATGGTAAATTTTTCCCATTTCCACTCCGGTATTGTAACTGTCTATAATAATTCATAAGGCACCTAGTGTTCAGCTTTAACTTGCTGGCATATTAAGCATTTAAATACAAATTCAAAAATGTCACGTTTCATTCTGGACCACCAGTACATCTTTTTTAAATCATGGTACATTTTATTACTCCAAGTATGAAAAGACATATTACCATTATGAGCTTCGTTTAAAATCTTCCGTGCTAGTTTCGAATTCTTCGGAACACATATTCTACCTCTGAATAACAGACAACCATCGGACCTAATCTAAAATTCTGAATCAGAATTCAACTCACACTGTATCCGTTTAGCTCATAATTCATCATCATTTTTTTGAGCTTCAGAAATCTGCTGCAGAAAAGTTGGTCTAACTTTTAACTCAACTATGATTGAACCATCATCAGATAAAAACAATTAGGTATTCATTGCTCACAAGGATAACAGAGATTTTCTGCTCAGAGCATCTCTAACCACATTAGCTTTTCCCAGATGATAATCAATAACCAGATCATAATATTTTAATAACTCAAGCCACCTGTGATGTCTCAGATTCAAGTCTTTTTGCGACATTAAATACTTCAAACTTTTATGGTCGGTGAATATATGACATTTTTCACCAAAAAATAGTGTCGCAAAATTTTCAATGTAAACACAATGGTTGCTAATTCCAGGTCATGTATCGGGTAGTTCTTTTCATGTGATTTCAGCTGTCTAGAAGTATAGGCTATTACTTTACCTTCTTGCATCAAGACACAACCCAAACTATTTAACGATGCATTACTGTAAATTAAAAATTCTTTACCCAATTCAAGCTGAACTAGAACTGATGCTTCAGTCAACAAGGCTTTCAACTGATCAAAGCTTTGCTGGCACTTGTCGGTCCATTCAAATTTCATATTTTTCTGTAATAGCCGTGTCATCGGTGAAGCTATCATCGAAAACCCCTGTACAAATCTCCGATAGTAACCGGCTAATCCTAGAAAACTTCTAAGTTCAGACACATTTTTTGGTGGCTTCAAATTAATAAAAGCTAAAATTTTATTCGGATCCACCTTGATACCTTCTGTAGATACTACATGTCCAAGAAAACCGACTTCCCGAAGCCAAAATTCACATTTACAAAATTTGACATACAATTGTTTTTCACGCAGAGTTTGCAACACAATTCTATAATAATAAACATGCTCATTTTCATCTTGAGAATATACCAGGATATCATCAATAAATACCACCACAAATCTGTCCAGATACAGTCTGAAAATTCTATTCATTAAATCCATAAATACTGTAGGTGCATTAGTCAAGCCGAATGGCATCAAAAGAAACTCATAGTGCCCGTACCTGGTTTTGAAGGTTGTCTTTGGTACATTTGAGTCTTTCAGCTGTAACTGATAATAGCTAGAACATAGATCAATTTTTGAAAATACAGTTGCACTGTAACGCCTCTAACCTGTATCCGTCACCAAAATAGGGTTGCAGAGAATTATCGGAGTTTACAGATCAATTACATTTAATTCATGTCTTTTACTATTCATATTCAAAACATATCATGATTCAATCATGTTGTCCCTTATATGGACCCTCGAGGTCCAATTTATACATTAGAAACAAGTCGGGACTAAATTAGAAACTCAGATAATTTTTCACAAAATTTCAAAAATTTTCCTAGATGCAGGAGAGACACGCCTGTGTGGTTAGGCTGTGTGGCTCACATGGCCATGTGACATGTCCATGTCTCAGGCCTTTTGGACATTCGATGTGAGGCACATGGTCATGTCCTAGCCTCTATTCATACTCATATAACTATCTAACTTGAGTCACACGACCAGCCACAAGCCCGTGTGCCAGGCTGTGCGGATAATTTAATATTCAAAAATTAGGTGTAGGATTTACACGGCCAAACCACACGCCCGTGTGATCAATTTTGAGCATTCTGTTTCATAATTTTTAAGATGAAGAGGACACACGACCAAACCACACGCTCGTGTGCATGGCTGTGTGTACACACCCGGTTGTGACACACACCCATGTGGACAAAATAAGGCCATTTCCTAGCCTTATTTCTCACCCAAATTGCCATCAATCTAACAACAACATTTGAATACATTTACCAACCAATCCATGACATATAATTCAAACTAATATTCAAGTTTTATACATGACATGTTTGCTAACAGTTTCAAGTATTCATCTTATCCTTTTCTAATCATGTACTTACCCAAGTGTGATTATATCTAAGTTACTAATCAAAACATACTCACATACCAATCATGATATAACTTCATGCATAAATATATTAAATATGTTATCGCTAGCCATTCCAATGGCTAATTACAACTAAAACATTTATATACCCTTACTTGTCACCATTAACCTACACATGCCATTAAACCAAAGTAAGTTTCCTATTTATACCAAAATGAGCTGGAGGATAGTGTGGTGATACTCCAATTGATCCCCAACTTTTACAAGATTCCAAGCACTATAAAATAGAGAAAAGAAAACTAAGTAAGCATTTCAAATGCTTAGTAAGTTCGTATAACAGAAATTTAACTTACCATATATTCTCATTTAAGATAAGCACACAAAAATGCATCCAAGAAATTTGGCTAATAGCCTAAAACACACAACTTCACCAATCATGTTAGTTAAGAAATTCATATAATACCAAGAACATGGATTAGCTCTTCATTTACTAATTTTCATATTCATATGCTTTCCATATCATTATTCCATAGCACATGTGCATTTCCATGACAAATCATTTCAAGCTTAGTTTAGGCATGTCAGAACTTTACTCGTTGAAATTGTTTGAAATATCGATGGATATGCTCATTTAGTACACTTAAAGTGTATAAAACTGAAATCCGCCAATTCATATCCAGGGGTACCCTATTTGGGCACATAATCAGGAAGCATTCTCTGGAGCCATATAACAGGATGCTCATCTGAGCCATGTAATAGAAAGCTTATCTAGGCTAAACGGGAAACTCATAAGAGTTTTAATCAGGAAGCACATTGAGCTAAATAGGTAACTTCAAAGAGTTATTATTAGGGAGCTCCGGATAGTATAATAGGGAGTTCAAGCGAGCCATGTCAGGATGCTCATAAGAGCCTATATCAATGTGCTCATAAAGAGATGCATTTGTGTCAGCAATAAATGCTGAATCACAAGCAATCGAATCGTGTAACAGGACGCTCACAAAGAGCTGCAGTAGTGCGCAACACATGCAGGATCACAACTGATCAGGATGCTCGCAGAAACTATATAACAGGAATGCTCGAAAAGGATTTTAACAGAATGGTCGTTCGAGCTATAATGTCTGCAACATATGTAGGACTATAATCAATACAGAAAAATACTGTATCCATCGCATTTCATTATTCAAACGGGACTTATCACTTCAATATCAAACATGTGATTAATTTCATACATTAAACATTTATGCAATTCACACAAATACAACATTCGATTCAAACATATTAATATACATAATTATGTTACATGAACTTACCTCGACATTTGTTCGTTTATGAAAATCTACTAATCCGTCACCTTTCCTTTTCCTCTATCTAACTCTTTATTTGATCTTTTTGGATCTATATAAATGAATTGAACATCAATGTAATCCATTTCATACTCAATTGAACTCAATTCACTTCCTAGGCAAAATTACTATTTTGGCCCTATACGTTTCATAAATGACGATTTCGTCCCTAGGCTCGGAAAATGAATACATGCAATTTAATCCTTGTTCCAAGCCTAACCAATTTTTATATATAACATTTACAGCACATATATTTCATAAAAATAAAAAATTTTCAATAAATTTTACATCTTTAAAATTTAGTCCTTAAATCACAATTTCATCAAAATTCTCTTTGTAAAAGTTGTTTATCTATCAACAAATTTTCGTTTTCTACCATAAAATTTAAAATTTCAGCATGTACATCCATGGAAAAAAATTTATACTTTGAAATCTTTACAAATTAATTCGCAACATAGATAGATTAAGCTATTACAAACATGAAAATATAAAAATTACTAAAAATGAGATAAGATTACTTACCCAATTAAGCCAAGAAAGCTTGATTTCTCTTTCCTAGGGTTTCCATGTATTTTTGGGGAAGAAGATGATAATAATAATATGATATTTCTATTTAATTTAATTATCATTTATTAATTTTCCTATTTTCCAATTTATTCCTTTTCTTTTTCTAATTTTTCATGGATGATTCATCATAAATATCCACTAACTTTTTCTAATGGTCTAGTTACCATATAAGGACCTCAAGTTTTGAATTCCATAGCTATTTGATACTTATAGCTACTAGAACTCAACTTTTGCATTTTATGCAATTTGGTCCTTTCTTTCTAATTAAACACAAAATCGGTAAAATTTTCTTATCGAAATTTCATACGTCTTTCCTATCATGATGCAGACCATGCAATAATAGTAAAATAAATTTTCTTTCTGACTCAGATTTGTGGTCCCGAAACCACTGTTCCAATTTAACTGAAAACGGGTTGTTACAACTCTCCCTCTAAAGAATTTTCGTCCTCGAAAATCTTACCAGTAAAGAGGTTTGGATATTGCTTCCCCATGGTATCTTCCAGTTCCCAGGTAACTTCTTCAATCTCATGTCATTGCGAAAGAACTTTTACTAAGGCTACCTTTTTATTTCTTAGTTCCGTTGTCTCTCGTGCCAAAATTTTGATCGGTTCTTCACTGTAAGTCATATCAGGTTGAATCTCTACTTCTGTCAGAGAAATAACATGTGAAGGATCTGATCGATACCATCGTAACATATACACATGGAAAACATTATGAATTCTGTCAAGCTCCGACGGTAATGCCAATCTGTATGCAACAGGTCTAATTCTTTCAATGATTTCATATGGTCCAATAAACCATTAACTCAATTTTCCTTTACGGCCAAATTGGAGAACTTTCTTCCAATGTGATACTTTCAAGAATACCTTGTCTCCGACTTGAAATTCTATCTCTTTTCGTTTAAGATCAGTATAAGACTTTTGACAATCAGAGGCTGCTTTCAAACTCTCCCGAATTACTTTCACCTTTTCTTCAGTCTCACGGACTAAATCAACCTCGTGTATCATTTTCTCACTGAGTTTTTTCTAGTACAACAGAGTTCTACAATTACGACCATACAGAGCTTCGTACGGTGCCATTTTAATGCTCAACTGATAACTACTATTATATGAAAATTCAACTAAAGGTAAATATTTTTGCCAGTTACCTTCGAATTCTAACACACAACACTGAATCATATCTTCTAAAATCTGTATTACACGCTCAGATTGACCTCCAATCTGAGGATGAAATGAAGTACTGAAATGTAACAGCGTACCCAGAGCGTCTTCCAATTTGCTTTAGAATCTAGCTGTAAACTGGGGATCTCTATTTGAAATAATGGAAACTAGCACTCCATGTAGTCTTACAATTTCAAAAACATATAATTCAGTCAATCTATCCAAGGAGAAATCCATACATTCCGGAATAAAGTGTATAGACTTTGTTAGACGGTAAACGATTACCTAAATAGCATCTTTCTTTTTCAGAGATAAGGGTAATCTGGATACAAAATCCATAGTAACTTTTTCCTATTTCCACTCTGGAATATTAATTGACTGTAATAATCCCGAAGGCACCTGATGTTCAACTTTTACTTGCTGACATATCAAACATTTAGATACAAATTCAGAAATATCTCATTTCATTCCTGGCCACCAATATATCTTTTTCAAATCATTGTACATTTTGTTACTACCAGTATGAATAGACATTGTACCATTGTGAGCTTCATACAAAATCCTATGTACAAGTTCTGAATTTGTAATAGCTTGATTTAGGGCCTAGTCAGAATAGTGGTTGCGAGACCACAAATCTGAAGTAGAAATATGTGTTTTGTGATTTTTATGAGGCTTATGATGTGTTTGCATGACTGTGTGAAATTTTCATGAAGAAATTTTATGAATCAGTGAACAATTTGCCTATTGGGACTAAATTGCAAAGATTAGAAAATATGAGATTCTAGAAGATTTAAGTATGAAATAGAATTATAAAAATTATTAGAAGTCCTTATTTAGCAATTAGACCATTAAATGTTAAGATGGACAAAAATGGGCATGGGAAGGAAAAATCTTAAGAAAGAGGCCTTAAGGGTATTTTTGTCATTTGGTAAATAAAAGATTAAAAAGGGAAAACAAAGTCAAAATTGTGCTCATCTTCTTCTCCCATGGCCGAAAATCACTAAGGAAGACGTAGCTAGGGTTTGTTCATCTTTCAAGCTTGATTGTAAGTACCTCTTAGCCCCTTTTTAATTTTCTCCGTATTTTTGAGATCCTTGTAGCTCCATTTAGCTATTTCTAGCTATATTTTGAGCTAGGGTTTATGTTCAAAAATTTACCCATGTATGACATGCATGTACTTTGATGTTTTATGGAAGAATATGAACGTTTGATGTATGATAAACATATTTTTCTAAGTGATTTTCATGAAAAATGCATAAGATGACCAAATTGTAAAAGTTATAAAAATGGCCATACATGAGTGAAAATAGTGGAAATTGGGGGCTGTTGTAGTTAAGAAAATAATCCGTCTATGCTTAAAATACAAGAAAGTTGAATAAAAATCATTTTACGAGCCTAGGGGTAAAATTGTAATTATGTAAAAGTTTAGGGGCAAAACAATAATTTTACCAACGTATGATTCATGAGTCATTTTAGTCAATGTGAGTATTAAACAAGTGAAATTGTTATTATAGATCAAGAAACACAAAGCCCGGACCGAAATCGAGGCAAGAACAAAGTTGTGGACTAAATCGAACAGCCACCCCTATTTTGAGTACCAATGTAAGTTTGTGTGAAATTAAAGCTTCATAGTATTTTTATATTTTAAATTGCTTGATATTATGACAAAGAAAATCATATCTATGAAAATAAACTAATAATGCCTCGATGAGAAAATGATGAGAATACGTCAAGTTGAAGTCCCGGTTGAAGATTCGGAATAACGAGGATATCTATGTTACAACATAGGATAAGAAAGGTTCCGTATAAGACCATGCCTGAGACATGGCATGTAACAGCCCGATTTTGGGGCTAGTCGAAACAGTGGTCTCGGGACCACTAATCTGAGGTTGAGAAAAATTATTTTGGTATTATTTTATGTGTTATAACATGTTTTTAATAATGCATGGGAATTTTGGTGCTTTAATTTGAACGATTGAATGCTTAATTGTGAAAAAGGACTAAATCGCATAAAGTACGAAAGTTCTATTTTTCAAGGTATAGGTGTCTAATAGCCATAGAATATTAAATTGAATGTCCTTAAAGTGCAATTAGGCCATATAGAGTGTGTTGGTAGGCCATAGGAAGCAAGGGGACGAGCATTAATTTTAGTCAAAATTTGGTGACATTAGGTGAATAAAAATGAATAAAATAAGATGAATAAAAGAGTTGTCATCTTTTACTATTCACACTTCTTCTTCACCAAAAATTGAATAGAGAATAGGGGTTTTTGAAGTTCAAATTTTCAGCTACATCTCATCCTTACAAGTAAGTCATTTTGATGATTATTTTTTATGATTCTTGTACTTTTAGAGTCCCCAAAGCTTAATCTAGCTAATGAGGGGACTAATTTGTTAAATGGTTGAAAGTTTAGGGACTTTCCATGAGAGATTTTATGTTGTTAACTGATTTATTATGGAAGAAAATGATTGTTAGTGAGATAGAAACAACTTTTGTGAAGGGTGTTGCCATAGAAAACACCTAAATAGGACTTATTTTCAAAGATTGAAATAGTGTAATAAATGCATGAAACAAATGGTTTTGTAAGTTGTTGTAAGAGAAATAAATGTTTAGCTAGACTTGTTTAATGAGAAAATGTGGTGAAAATTTATTTACAAGCCTAGGGCAAAATGGTCATTTTTACCTAAATAGAGGTTATGATGTATTATGATTATAAAATGATTGAATGAGTGAAATTTTGTTGCTATAGATCAAGAAGAGTGCGGAATTAACCTTGACCGGGGAAAAGGCAAGATTTTGGATTAAACCGCAAAATTAACGCATTTTGCACTGATGTAAGTTTATGTGTAAACGATGCATCTTAAATACACATGTTATTACTTATTGGTGCATTGTATGTTTGAGAGAACTTATGATCTAAATGGATTGGATTGGGTAGAAAATGAATAAATTTCGTATGAATGTTGAAATAGATTGTAGATGTGGAATATTGTCCGTAGTAAATAATGGTGGGTTGTGTGCGATACCACCTTAATATTTATTCTTGATGGTGGGCTATATGCGATACCACCTTATTACTTAGTTACGATGGGCTGTGTGCGATACCATCATTTATATTATCATTTGGTGGGCTATGTGCGAAACCACCGAGTGTTTGGTATTACTATGAATGGCTTATTATGGAATTGTCATGTGTCGTATCATGTGTCCCTTATATGGTTGCTGACGTCACAAACAGAATGCCCAGGTTTTTATACACGGGCGTGTCTAGGCCATGTGGAGCACATGGGCCAAGAACACGGGCGTGTGTCCAGCCGTGTGGAAACCCCTATAGGTTTGAAATAAAAATAAATCCCACACGGGGTAGGGACATGGGCGTGTTTGACCACACGGGCTACCCACACGGGCGTGTCCCATTTCACACGGACGCGTGGCTCCTGTATAGACAAAAAATTTTAAGTGAACAAAAGTTTCCAGTTGGGTTCCGAAACCCTCTGTAAGTATGTTTAAGGCCTTGTGGGTCCATAATGAGTTGTGTTAAGTTGGGATGAAGTTTTATAACTTAAAGTTGTACGACCAAGTGAGTTGAGTATGGTAACGCCTTGTACCCAGTTTCGGCATAGAATACGGGTAAGGGGTGTTACATTTAGTTGTACCAAAGCTATGGTTTAGTCCGTTCTTGGACTACCGTAGCGTTTGTAAGAGTCTAGCTATACATGCCATAAGTGTACACTGATAGTGTGGTGGCTTCTGATAATTTTTAATTTTGTTTTTATATAGTAAATGGATCCCGATCAAGCGGCTACTGATGACGCAGTTAGTAACGCGTCAACTCCTGCGCAAGGAACCGCGCCTGTAGAGAGTGGACCCGAGACTTTCGGTCGAGAAGAAGAGGCCCGAGATGTAACATCCCCAAACCCAGCCCACGAGCCTTGACCGGATCTGGTTATGTCACTGTGGAAGAACGGTTGAAAATCCTTTTTGTCTTTCGAATAAAACATGAAAATGTTAACTTTTGAAAAGTGTGTCCATTAAAAATTATTAAATAATATAAGTTCGATTTGAAAAAAAATATTTCTAAGTATAATATAAACTTCAACAATCATAAATAGAATTCTTTAAAATAAAAGTGGCCCTTATTACAAAAATAATTAATCCAAGTACTTGATAATATAATGCGTAAGAAAATATTTAAAACGTCCTCTGCATGGGCCACCTTGTGTCCTCTCCGATCCCGGTCCAATTCTACGCATCACCTGAAATGGTTAATAAAATAGGGTGAGTCCACTAACTCAGTGCATAATCACAACACATATTTCCACACGTATGGGCTTGGCCCATACCCACACAGTCCTCGTAACAAATCATGCAAGAATGCATTTCAGCCTAACCTACTATCCAACCGTAACACCAACCTTAGCAGACTCCCTCCCTAAGGCCGTGGCTAACCCACCACTGATCACATCGTGATCCATAAACCTTACCTTGGCAACTCGCTGCTCAAGGCCGTGGCTAAGCCACCAATCAACCAAAGTGATCCCAATATTAATCTGTCTACGGTGATGCACATAGCCACCAGCCGCCGAGATGGGCACCTAGCCAACATCTCCCTTGATGGTGCACTCAGCAACTCATCAAGCGCTAATGTAGCCCGAAGCTAACATTAGTCCACGTACATCAATGTGTACACCCTTCCTCCCTCGATCAAACCCAATCCCATACAAATATGTAATTGCCACATGTTAAGTCATCATATAAGATAAGTCTAATATTATTACCACATCATATATATACATCACGATAACATAATATCCCAAACTTACTCACCTGATATCCGATTACCCAATACAAGGGTATTCACCATCTAAGCCACACATCAACCATATACATAAGCATTAGCAAGCAGTTAACCGAAGGAAAATAGTGCGATGATTACGCACCTACTTGACACAAATGATCAAATCTCGAAGCGCTACTTAATGCCTCTGCAAATGCTGTCTATACCACTCCAACGAAAGTTTCCTGCGTTAGGCTCTGCCTCCCCTACAATCGGCCTTAGCACACTTAAAAGAAATCTTAAGGCCATTCGGCCAAAACCAATAAACCAAAGGGTTAATGTAACCTTACCTTGATAACCACCCCCTTTTTCTCCAACTAAGAATCGGCCACCCAAAGAAATAAGGTTTGGCTCAAGGGACTTGTAACCAAAGCGAAGAGAATGGAAGAATGAAAGAGTGATTCGGCAATGACTCTAAAATGGTGCTAAGATATTCGGCAGGGCAACCTAAAAGCAGAGGGAAGATTCGGCTATAGGTGCTTAACACTACTTATGGTTCGGCTTGAAGGAAAAACGGATGCCAAGGGATAGGGGTTACGGCAATAGGGTTTGAGAAAAGAAAATAGAAGTTTGAGGGGACAAAATGGAGTGGTTTCGGCTCAAGTGAAATGGGGAGAAGAAGTTGGCTAAGTGACCTTAAAGTTTCGGCCAAAGGAAATAGTGAAGAAATTTTCTGGCAAAGAGAAAACAAAAGAGGAAAAGGGTGGCCAAAAATGAACAAGTGAAGAGCACACCCCTATTTATAGGATTCGGCCACTCCTAAGCACATCCACCAATGTCGAAAATGCCCTTAAGAGACCTCCTAGCCGTCCCACACTTCCTCCTCTCATCCAATCCCTTTTTCTGCTCCTAAATTTACTCTCCACCAACCTTTTAAAAAAAATTCAAACCAAAGCCAACTCATCTTTTCTCCTAGCCACCCATTTAAAATAATTTGACTCAGTCAAATTCCCCTTTTTAAGTGCCATAGACGAATCCATCACTTCCCACTCTCTTGACGCAAAAACAAACCCAAAATGCTACCTTTGCAGCTCGAACACTGGCCCCCTAGCACCCTTGAGGCGTCACTTCTCCCTGCTCTTAGTGGCGTCTCCCTTGCCACTCTGCTAAGCCATTTCTTGCGTCTAATTCTCCCAAATAATTCTCTTAAGACCTCCAAAGCCAAGCTCCCATTTAATACTTGAAAATCCAAAATTTTCCAAAGCCCTCCCCTTTAATCCGAGCGTTCTTAAAACCTCTAAAACACACCCAAGCATACCCAGAACTCACTAGCACTTGAATTATACCCAACATGCATAGCCCCTAAACCAGGGTGTTACAATTCTACCCTCCTTAAAAATAATTTCGTCCTCGAAATTACTTGGTTAGGCTACGGTTGAACATCTTAATTCACCTCACTATGCTACAGCTGCGCACTCTGATCTTAACGAGCTATCATATTTTTCTAGGCACCGTATCAAGGTCCACACTCAAGGTTCTAGATATTTGACTAGCAACAAAACAAACTGCCATAATAGCGAACAAAACAATAAAGAATATTCCAGGCTTAAGCAACTTACCTGCTGACCAATCCGGCACATCACTATCCTCTATCCGATTTAATCGCATAAACTGCACTGGCTATCTTGCCTCGAGTGCCACCATTACGCGATAGCTTCATCGCTCCACGACCTCGGCCAGAACCATTTCCTCCATGGTTCGGGCCACGACCTCTCGTCGCCTGCTGACCACCCCTGCTTGGTTGCACATAACCTTGACCCACTATCCGAGTCCTATTCGGATCCTGGGGACAATCCTTAACCAGATGAGTCTTGGACTTGCATCTAAAGCATTCCCGAACCCAATTCCAGCACTCGCCAACATGATACCTTCCACATTGAGCACACGGACGATCTGGATTCCCAGCAGCTGGCTTAGAAGCCTGAGCAGAGGTCTCGACACTCGGTCTTTTCTGAACCCTTTCAACCACTTCTGGCGATCCACCACTTCTCTTATCACGGTTTCTTTCTCTGTTGTGCCTCTCCGCCCTCTTGACCTCCTCAGCTATCCGAGCTTTCTCCACTAAAATAGCGAAGTCTCTTTCCTGATGCGGAGCAATCAAAACTTGCAGCTCATCCCATAGCCCATATTCAAATCTGACGCATCTCTCATAACCTGTTGCCACGATGCCCCGAGCATACCGGTTCAAACGCAGAAACTCAGCCTCATACTCCGCTATCGACTTGCTTCCTTGCACCAAGTTGAGGAAAGCCTTCCTCTGAGCATCTACATAGCTCGCTCTGACATACTTCCCTTCGAACTTGATCATAAAGTATCCCCAGTCCACTCGATCCACAGGAGTACTTTCCCTAACCGTGAGCCACCACTGGTAGGCTTCATCCCGTAGCAACGAAATAGCACCCTTAAGCTTCTCCTCAGTAGTTAAATCCAAGTCATCCATAATCCTTTCAACTGCCTCAAGCCAGTATTCCGCCACGTTCGGAGCTACCCCATACGCTACCCTAAAAACCTCAGCTCCGTTCGACCTAAGTCTTTTGGGCACTGACTTCCGAGTCCTATTGCCCACATTGGCTCCTGCCACTCGCTCGAGCACTCGCAGCACAGCCTGTGACACTGCGTCATCGCCGATGATCGATCTCAAACCGACCACCTCCGGTGGTGGTGGCATCGGTATCTCATTTCTCGACCTTGACCAGACCCTACTGGTTCAGAGACTGCCATTCTGCCTCTACCATGTCCACGAGTATTGCGACCACGCCCCCTAGAACTCATATCTAGCGCTCTTTTAAAGTTTATTTTAAAAGTTTTATGCATTAGAAATTTTGTTTCCTTTGTTTACCCATGAGCAATTTTATGAAAAGAAGTAAAAGTGGTTCTTTCGATCAATCAAAGGTTCCGTTCAAGTTCTCTATTCTACTCCAGAATATCACATTCATCTATAAAGACACATTCATTCAGTGGTATCTACCACTCTCATTCACTATTCGGACATTTCTGCCCGTTTCTACCCTAGGGGTATTTCCGTCATTTTCCTATAGGGTATTTTTGTGATAAACCAGAGAAATTTTAAAACAATTATGAATCAAGACACTTTGAAATTCCTAAACTGGAGGGTATTTTCAAAAATTCTTCAATTGGAAAGTATAGCAAAAGTTTGGAACCCAGGGGTATTTTGGTAATTTTGTCAATCAGAGGTAATTTCGTAAATTTTCCAAATCAGGGTATCTTGAATTTTCTCAAAGTAGCATTTTTGAATACTTTTGCAGGGTAGGGAAATTCTATTAAAATTGGGGTTAAACCGGAAATTTTGAAAGTCAGGGGCATTTTAGTAATTTTCAACACAGGGGTATTTTTGTAAATTTCCCCAAAATCAGGGTATTATTTTGAAATACAGAATTTTGGATGCTTTTACAAAGTATGAAAATTTTATCGAAGTCGAGGTAATACGATAATTTTAGAAATCAAGGGTATTTTCGTAAAATTTTTTTTACCATTAGGGGTAATTTCGTAATTTTGGTAAGTTGGAAGTATTTTGAAAAAGAAAAATTTTCAAAAATAAATTTTCGTTACTATGAAAAAAAATGCGTAGTGATTTTAAAACTAGGGTTTCCATAAAATAAGGCTAATCCCTTTCGGGTTTTACTCAGTGTGTTTAGCCTATGACTGAGTCCTCTTGGTTAGGGCGAACCGAAGCTACGCACCAGGTAGGAATCCCGCGAAGAGGAGGTGAGTCACAAGGACAGCTTAAATACCAAGCTCTTCCGGATCCAATCCTTGACATGCGCACAGGGTTACCACACCCTAACTCGGCGACTTAGTCGTAGGTTTGTTTAGTAACTTTAAGTCTTATGCATATGTTTGAGTAGACTAGCCCTAGGGTCCAATAGCCCTAACATTCTACTCTACGTTCCCATAAGAGCCCAAACAAGTTCATATACAAATCACTTCAACAGTCAGGGTACTTACCTGGTGGACTCGGGCCGGAAGTACAGGTGCCATGCCAGAATACCTGAAAATACTTCATAAAAACCCATATTTTTGAAAAGCCCATTTTGAAAATGTTTTTGGGCCCAAAACCCTCAAAGCCGACTTTTGAACCGGGCTCTGATACCAATTTGTAACATCCCCAAACCCGGCCCACGAGCCTTGACCGGATCTGGTTATGTCACTGTGGAAGAACGGTTGAAAATCCTTTTTGTTTTTCGAATAAAACATGAAAATGTTAACTTTTGAAAAGTGTGTCCATTAAAAATTATTAAATAATATAAGTTCGATTTGAAAAAAAATATTTCTAAGTATAATATAAACTTCAACAATCATAAATAGAATTCTTTAAAATAAAAGTGGCCCTTATTACAAAAATAATTAATCCAAGTACTTGATAATATAATGCGTAAGAAAATATTTAAAACGTCCTCTGCATGGGCCACCTTGTGTCCTCTCCGATCCCGGTCCAATTCTACGCATCACCTGAAAGGGTTAATGAAATAGGGTGAGTCCACTGACTCAGTGCATAATCACAACACATATTTCCACACGTATGGGCTTGGCCCATACCCACACAGTCCTCGTAACAAATCATGCAAGAATGCATTTCAGCCCAACCTACTATCCAACCGTAACACCAACCTTAGCAGACTCCCTGCCTAAGGCCGTGGCTAACCCACCACTGATCACATCATGATCCATAAACCTTACCTTGGCAACTCGCTGCTCAAGGCCTTGGCTAAGCCACCGATCAACCAAAGTGATCCCAATATTAATCTGTCTACGGTGATGCACATAGCCATCAGCCGCCGAGATGGGCACCTAGCCAACATCTCCCTTGATGGTGCACTCAGCAACTCATCAAGTGCTAATGTAGCCCGAAGCTAACATTAGTCCACGTACATCAATGTGTACACCCTTCCTTCCTCGATCAAACCCAATCCCATGCAAATATGTAATTGCCACATGTTAAGTCATCATATAAGATAAGTCTAATATTATTACCACATCATATATATACATCACGATAACATAATATCCCAAACTTACTCACTTGATATCCGATTACCCAATACAAGGGTATTCACCATCTAAGCCACACATCAATCATATACATAAGCATTAGCAAGTAGTTAACCGAAGGAAAATAGTGCGATGATTACGCACCTACTTGACACAAATGATCAAATTCCGAAGCGCTATTTAATGCTTCTGCAAATGCTGTCTATACCACTCCAACGAAAGTTTCCCGCGTTAGGCTCTGCCTCCCCTACAATCGGCCTTAGCACACTTAAAAGAAATCTTAAGGCCATTCAGCCAAAACTGATAAACCAAAGGGCTAATGTAACCTTACCTTGATAACCACCCCCTTTTTCTCCAACTAAGAATCGGCCACCCAAAGAAATAAGGTTCGGCTCAAGGGACTTGTAACCAAAGCGAAGAGAATGGAAGAATGAAAGAGTGATTCGGCAATGACTCTAAAATGGTGCTAAGATATTCGGCAAGGCAACCTAAAAGCAGAGGGAAGATTCGGCTATAGGTGCTTAACACTACTTATGGTTTGGCTTGAAGGAAAAACGGATGCCAAGGGATAGGGGTTACGGCAATAGGGTTTGAGAAAAGAAAATGGAAGTTTGAAGGGACAAAATGGAGTGGTTTCGGCTCAAGTGAAATGGGGAGAAGAAGTTGGCTAAGTGACCTTAAAGTGTCGGCCAAAAGAAATAGTGAAGAAATTTTCGGCAAGGCGAGAAAACAAAAGAGGAAAAGGGTGGCCAAAAATGAACAAGTGAAGAGCACACCCCTATTTATAGGATTCGGCCACTCCTAAGCACATCCACCAATGCTGAAAATGCCCTCAAGAGACCCCCTAGCCGTCCCACACTTCCTCCTCTCATCCAATCCCTTTTTCTGCTCCTAAATTTACTCTCCACCAACCTTTTAAAAAAAATTCAAACCAAAGCCAACTCATCTTTTCTCCTAGCCACCCATTTAAAATAATTTGACTCAGTCAAATTCCCCTTTTTAAGTGCCATAGCCGAATCCATCACTTCTCTCTCTCCTGACGCAAAAACAAACCCAAAATGCTACCTTTGCAGCTCGAACACTGGCCCCCTAGCACCCTTGAGGCGTCACTTCTCCCTGCTCTTAGTGGCGTCTCCCTTGCCACTCTGCCAAGCCATTTCTTGCGTCTAATTCTCCCAAATAATTCTCTTAAGACCTCCAAAGCCAAGCTCCCCTTTAATACTTGAAAATCCAAAATTTTCCAAAGTCCTCCCCTTTAATCTGAGCGTTCTTAAAACCTCTAAAACACACCCAAGCATAGCCAGAACTCACTAGCACTTGAATTATACCCAATATGCATAGCCCCTAAACCAGGGTGTTACACGGGAAGCCTTTTTCCAAATGATGAGTAATTGGTACACAGAGTATGTACGACTATACCTCCTCCACCCCCTCCAATTCCTCAGCCAGTTCTTGTAGCTCCTCAAGGTATAGATTTAGTGAGGATGACCAAACCCGCTGTAGATAAGATACGAAAGCAAGGGGCTGAGGAGTTCAGAGCTAATATAGACTATGACCCTGAGAGGGTGGAGTTCTAGCTTGAGAACTCAATGAGGGCATTTGATGAACTCTCCTGCACACCTGATGAGAGCTTAAAATGTGTCGTATCCTTGCTGAGGGACTCGACATACCATTGGTGGAAGACGTTGATGTTGGTGTTCCCAAGGGAGAGAGTGACGTGGGACTTCTTTTTGGAAGAGTTCTGAAAGAAGTATATAAGTCAGAGGTTTGTGGACTAGAAGCGAAAAGAATTCCTTGAATTGAAGCAAGTAAAAATGACTGTGGCAGAGTATGAGTGCGAGTTTGTTAGGCTCAGCAAGTATGCACAAGAGTGCGTGTCTACAGAAGCTATTTTGTGCAAGAGGTTTGAAGATGGATGAATGAGGATATCCGACTTCTAGTTGGGACTTTAGAATTAAAAGAGTTTGTATTGTTGGTTGATAGGGCATGTAAGGCTGAAGAACTGAATAAGGAAAAGAAGAAAGCTGTAAGTGAGGCCCAAGATTCAAGAAAAAGGCCGATGAGTAAATCATACCAATCTCAATTGAAGTGGTCCAAGGAAGTAAACCCTCGAATGACTCCATCAGTTGGGTATTCACATAGAGATTGAGGTAATACCTACTCGGGCTCGAGGGTTCAAACCACTTCGATGGCAAGTGTGGGCAATTCGAAGTCCAAACCGGAGTGTCTGAATTGTGGTAGGCAACACAGTGGGGAGTGTTGAGGAAACAAATGGAATTTTTATAAGTGTGGTTCCCCCAATCATTTTATTCAAAACTGTCCTAAGAGGGTTGACAAGGAAAGGAAGCATGAGGTAAGATCAAGCAATGTATCTTCAAGGGGTAGACCACAAAAGAACCCGAGAGGTGGGACTAGTAGTAGAGGTACGCCTCGAGATTCTGTTGTAAGACCGTAGGGTCGTGCACCTGCAAGGACTTATGCCATTCGTGCTCGCAAAGAGGCATCATCTCCAGACGTGATAACAGGTACTTTTTCTCTTCATGACACCTTTGTTATTGCTTTGATTGATCCGGGATCTACCCATTCTTACATTTGCATGAAATTGACATCTAGTATGAGCATGATTGTTGAATCTACGAAATTTGTAGTAAAAGTGTCAAACCCATTAGGCAAACATGCACTAGTTGACAAGGTGTGTAGGAATTGTCCTTTGACAATTAAAGGTCATTGTTTTCCGGCAAATCTTATGTTGTTGCCGTTTGATGAATTTGACTTGATTTTTGGTGGATTGGTTGACTGCTCATAATGTTTTAGTGAATTATGGTAGCAAGTTTATTAAATTGAAATATGAAAATAGAGATGTCATTCGGGTTGAATCAGGTAAATCGAATAGTTTTCCTGTGATAATTTCAACTATGGTAGCTAAGAAATACTTGAGGAAAGGATACGAGTCCTATCTTGCCTTTGTGCTAAATACTCAAGAGTCAGAGGTAAAGATTGAATCAGTGCCGGTGGTATGCGAATATCTAGATGTGTTTTCGGAAGAGTTACCTGGATTACCTCCAGTTAGAGAGGTCGAGTTTGGATTGAGTTAGTTTCGGGGATGAAACCTATCTTGATTGCTCCATATAGGATGGCACCATTGGAGTTGAAAGAATTGAAGGTTCAGCTGTAAGATTTAACAGACAAAGGTTCTGCAACACCAAGCTATTCATCGTGGGGTGCTCCGGTACTTTTTGTGAAGAAGAAAGATGGGTCAATGAGATTGTGCATAGACTACAGACATCTCAGCAAAGTGACTGTAATATGTATCCTTTACCGAGGATAGATGACTTATTTGACCAACTGAAGGGAGCCACAGTGCTCTCCAAGATAGATCTAAGATCTGGTTATTATCAGTTGAGGGTTAAGGAGCAAGATGTGCTGAAAACTGCATTTCGGATGAGGTATGGCCATTATGAGTTTCTTTTCATGCCATTTGGTTTAACGAATGCTCCTGCGATTTTTATGGATTTAATGAATCGCATCTTCTGACCGTACTTGGACAAGTTTGTAGTTGTTTTTATTGACGACATATTGTCTATTCTTAGGATGAGAGTGAACACGCGGAGCATCTGAGAATTATTTTGCAGACTATAAGAGACAAGTAGTTGTATGCTAAATTTAGCAAGAGTGAGTTTTGGCTCCGAGAGGTCGGATTCCTGGGACACACTGTGTTGGGTGATGGTATTAGAGTTGATTCGAGTAAGATCTCAGCTATTGTAGAGTGGAAACTGCCAAGAAATATGTCAGAAGTCAGAAGCTCTTTGGGTTTAGTGGGGTACTACAGACGGTTCATAAAAGGGTTTTCCATGATTGCTACCCCAATGACGAAACTTTTACATAAGGATGTCAAGTTTGAATGGACTAAGAAATGCCAACAGATCTTCGAGAGACAGAAAACATTATTGATTGAAGTGCCGATTTTAGTGCAACCTGAGTCGGGCAAGGAGTTTGTAGTATATAGTGATGCATCATTTAAGGGACTCGGATGTGTGTTGATGCAAGAGGGTAAGGTAGTAGCTTATGCCTCGAGACAGCTAAAACCACATGAAAAGAATTATCCGACTCATGATTTGGAGTTGGCTGCTATTGTTTTCGTATTAAAGATTTGGCGTCATTATTTATATGGTGAGAAGTGACGAATGTTCACTGATCATAAGAGTTTGAAGTACTTAATGGACCAAAAGGATTTGAATTTACAACAACGGCGGTGGCTTGAATTATTAAAGGACTATGAGCTAGTAATTGATTATCATCCGGGGAAAGCAAATGTAGTGGCAGATGCCTTGAGTAGAAAATCTCTGTATGCTTTGAGGGTCATGAGTACAAGCTTAGCGTTGTCTGATAGTGGTGCTATATTAGTTAAGTTAAAGGCTAGACCATTATTTATTCAACATATATGTGAGGCTCAAAAGAATGATAATGAGATGCAAGCTAAGAGAGTTAAGTGTGAATCGAGAAATCATACTAACTTTTGGGTGAGTTCGGATGGTTGTTTGATGTTTCACGACAGGATTTGTGTACCAAAAGATGATAAGTTGATTCGAAAAATTTTACATGAACCACACAGTGGTCATTTTTTCAGTACATCCCGGTAGCACGAAAATGTACAATGATTTGAAGAAATTTTATTAGTGGCCGGGTATGAAAAGAGACATCTCTGAGTTCGTGACAAGATGCTTGATCTATCAACAAGTGAAAGCCAAGTACCAAGTATCTTTGGGATTGCTTCAGCCGGTGATGGTTCCCGAGTGGAAGTGGGATCGGATCACCATGGATTTTGTAAGGGGGTTGCCTTTGACTCTGAAAAAGAAAGACGTCGTATGGGTTATTATTGATAGACTAACAAATTTAGCTCACTTTATACTGGTGCGAGTAGATTATTGGCTTGATAAGTTGGCCGAGTTGTATATTGCTGAGGTGGTGAGATTACATGGAGTGCCTGTATCTATTATCTTGGATAGAGATCCGAGATTTACTTCGGGGTTTTGGAAGAAGTTCGAGGAGGCCTTGGGTACAAGGTTGAATTTTAGTACTGCGTTCCATCCTTAAACTAACGGCCAATCTGAAAGAGTGATTCAAGTTCTTGAGGATATACTCCGATACTGTGCGTTAGAGTTCGGAGGTAGTTGGGAAAGATATCTACCTTTGGTTTAGTTTGCCTATAAATAGTTATCAGTCGAGTATACGGATGGCACCGTATAAAGCTTTATACGGTCGCAAGTTTCGAACTCCCTTGTATTAGACCGAGCTTAGTGAAAAGCAAATTCACGGAGTTGTTCTAGTTAAAGAGACCAAGGAGAAAGTGAAAGTGATCCGTGACAGTTTGAAAGCTTCTTTAGACCAACAAAAGTCATACGTGGATTTAAAAAGGAAAGAAATCCAGTTTCAAGTGGGTGATAAAGTATTTCTGAAGGTATCCTCGTGGAAGAAAATATTGAGATTTGGTCGGAAGGGCAAATTGAGTCCACGATTCATAGGGCCGTATGGAATTACCGAAAGGATTAGGCCAGTGGCATATCGGTTGGCTTTACTGGTAGAGTTAGCGAGAATACACAACATGTTTCATGTATCGATGTTGCAGCGATATCGTTCTGCTCCTTCACATGTGATCCCTCCATTGGAAATTGAGATACGATCGGACATGACTTATGAAGAGAAGCCAATTAAGATATTGGCTCGGGGGGTTAAACAGTTGAGGAATAAGAGCATAGCTTTAGTAAAAGTGTTGTGGCAAAAACACGGTGTAGAAGAGGCTACGTGTGAACTGGAAGAAGCCATGAGAGAACAATATCCAAACCTTTTTACCGGTAAGATTTTTGAGGGCGAAAATCTCTAAAGGAGGGGAAAGTTGTAACAGCCCAATTTTGGGGCTAGTCGGAACAGTGGTCTCGGGACCACTAATCTGAGGTTGAGGAAAATTATTTTGGTATTGTTGAAACCATTTTTATAGTTTAAAATAAACAAGGATCGAATTTGAAACGAAAACGGAGTCGCCACCAATCCCTTTTTTGCTTAGGTGTGATTGGATCACCTTATAAAACATTTTATTTCAAAACATTAATTTTGGCCTACGAAATTCAAAAATAAAAATGGGTTCGGGAGTCGGTTACGTACGATGAAGGGTTAGCACCCTCGTAACGCCCAAAAATTGGTACCTATGATAAAATCATGTCCTAATGTCAAAAATCTGAAAAATTTAAAATACGATCCTTTTATTCGGAAGAAAGCTAAGACTCGCTTACCTGAAAGAAATAAAATGCCACACCCAATAAGTTAGGATGCAACATTTTTAGACTTCGAAACTAAACTTGTCTTTATTTGTATAAAATCCTTACCTCGAGACACAAAACATTATATCCAATAAGTTAGGATATAACATTTTGAATTTCTAAAAATAAATTTTGATTTGAAGTTTATGGTTTTTAATTTAAAAAAAAAAAGGATACTTGATACCTTAAGTTCCACGAGAGAAGTTGAAACCCAGTGAGTTAGGGTACAATTTTTCCCGAAGTCCCCAAATATTATGTATCACCGTATTAAATAAAATGCAACAATTTAACAAGATGAATTTTTATAAAAAAACGGTTCGAATAAAATATTGCATTAATACCTTATAAAACATAAATACCAAAACAATTTATGAAAATTACGTAATATACTAACATTTAATACTAGCATAGATGATTTAAAGGGAGAATAATGTAAAATAATGAACGAAGCAGGAAATAAAATGATTATATTAAAGCAAACATAAAAATAATAAGCGAATAAAAAAATGGATAATCAAATAAAGATATAAAGTAGTAAAGAATGAAAAATAAATATGAAACTTTACATAACTAGATTTAATATAAAAATAAAACAACAATATAAAATGAATGACATATGCCAAATAATAAATAGATACTATAAATTAAAAAGCATATATGTAAAAAATGACATGGCAAAATCTAAAATGGACATATATATGTACGTAATAAAATAAATATATTTTAAACAATTAGTATAAAAAATTTAAACATATAAAATATAAGTATAGAGGATGTAGTTTAATGGAACGATAGAAATGTGCAAGTGTGCACAATCGCAACAAGTAATAAAGTGACAAGTAAATGTCGAGTTATCGTACCCACAGGGACTGTAAAAGATTTATTTATGAAAATGATTTCAAACACTTTAATGAAGGGAAAATATTTGGATTTAAGAAATATTTAAAAACTAAAAAAAAAACAAAGTAAAATAAAATAAAATAAAGTTCTAATGCACGATTTCAAAAGCTGATTTTAATCAAGATGATATAATTGTGTTGGATTAATTACATTTCTTACCTTAGAATTATTAAACTCATGCTTATACTTGTTACGAATAAATCACGGCAACTCGGTAATTTTCTAACTTATGAACATATTTTCAAATCAAAAATCCATTCATCTCTTGTACATATTCCTATGCCAATTCGACCAATTAAACATGTTTATAAAGGTAAACATGTTATTGCACATACATACTTATTAGATTAAACAATCTCTCGCATATTCCTATGTCAATTCAAACAATTAATTCAACCTAATAAGCATATAAAAGATCATGTGAAGTAACAAAGTATCCCTACCTTGAAACAGTTTAATCCCAAAAATCTTGCAAGTTATGCAAGGCATATGTATCGCCAAATACAATGCTAATTTAATCTTCAACTACCTTAGAAGAATTAAACATGCACAGATTAAGTATTGTGTCCATTAATTACAATTTCAATGCATTTAAATAATTAATTCTTTAGTTATCTAAACAATTATAATGCCAGAAAAACTTAAACATGATTTTACTTAATCAAGCATTTTACCGAGGCCTATAACAGCATAAACACAATTTTAATAATTCAAGCAGGAAAAATATAATCAACCCAACATGGATTAAATTCAAGCTAAATTGATTAAAATAACCATTTCAATAGCATAAATATTCATAAATATGTTTGTTAAAACAACAATGAAATTAAAGAGATAGGGAACAAGAAGCAAATCCGATGTTTCTCCGTGGCTTGACTGATTGCTCCGTTCTTCGTTCCCTGTTGTCCCCGGCTATCAAGGTGGCTTATGAACACTGCAATTGCTGTTCCAAATGGCTGAGAAAACACCTCTTTTCCAAGAGGGGAAATCGGCACAAGAAGGCTTGGTTTTTTGGAGAAAATAAGAGAAAGGAGAGAAGAGAAGTGATGAGAGAATGAGAGAGTGAATGAGAAATGAGGGATGGTTTGAATGATCAGCAAGGGGTGGTATTTATAGCTGATTGTGGCTGATAAAAATAGCAAATCCCATCAGCCAAAGAGACCTCCCTTAGCCGACCATCTATGTGGCCAAGTTGATGGCTTCAACTTTGCTATAAATGGCATGGGGCAAATCTACAAAGCCACTAAATTTGGAGGGGGTTGAATGCAACTTTGAAATGTCTTCAAGGGCTTCTTTGCAAGCTTAATTAATCAGCTAATAAGCTGATTTGGGTCAGCATATGGACGGTTTGGGCTGCCCAATTCTTTGCTCGGTTCGGTTCAATTGATGTGGTTCAACTTGGCATTTTTCATAATTAATTAAGATTACTTTATTTAGCCCAAATTAATTTGGGAATAAATTAAAATTAATTATATTATGATTAAATATTCATAATTGGACCGTTTTGGGTTGGAAATAAATTTGCCTTGATACTTCAACTTGCTTCTCGGGTTTATTCTTCGAGCAGTGTTTGCCGAGCCAATTTTCGCCCTTTGTGCGAATTTATCGAAAATAGTAAAAATTAATCAAAATTAACTATAAAATTAATTAAAATTCATCATGTTCATATTTTTAGCACAATTGAATTATTTTATAATATTTAATTATTTTCCAACAAGAATTTAATCGAAATTGCATAAATTTGAGTTAAAAGGGCATGAAAAAGTGTATAAATTTCCGTGTTTCCACACCCCCAAACTTAATTCATTGCTCATCCTGAGTAATGCACAAATTTGGAAAGAATTTTCTCGGAAACACCTTTGAAAAACTCCTTCAGAACAACTTTCTTCTCAAAATTATGAATTTAATATACTTATGCTCGAAAATAAGAAATTTGATATTTATGCTACTTAAGTATGCATATCGTTCAAATTACCTCCAAAAATTATTATACTAGCAAAATTAGATTGAATGTTTCTTAATAATGACATGTTAGTCACTACCAATTTGATTTTAATTCCTCATTCAAAATTAAACTGCAATCATTAAGCTTAACTGATGTCTTCATATGTTGAACAGAGCAATTTCTCTCCACTAATGTAGGTAACATTGGAACTTTGAATCAATAGGTCTTTAATAAGGTTGTAACGTGGCTGGACTTAGGGGTAGGTAAAAGATAAACAAATTTTTGGCTTAAAAACCCTAGACTCAGCTTAAAATCGAACCTTCAGAATTCTTACCCTTGATACCCCAACTTATGCTCTTTCGACCATTTCTTTCATTTCGAGTACATGTTTTTTTTTTTTTTTGAATTTTCAAACTCAAATTTGAGCACTTGCTTCATGTACTACAATTTTCAAGCAATTGATACTTCTTTTCAACTCCCCCAAACTTATTTTCAAACGATATTCTGAGTAGTATTGAGTCTAGTGTTTTGGACAATTTTAAAAGTAATGAAGAGAAAATTGATGGCTAAATATTGCATAGGTCCAAATAAAATTAGGCCATATAGTCTCAAAATTGGGTTTCAAAGGATAATTTGTCAGGGTCGGCTTGGAAGGCTCAAACGGTCCAAACAATAGTTGCCTAAATCATTTTCAATATTCCATGCTTCCTAGGATTTCGCCTCAAGAAATTACTAAGTCAATTCTAAAGACTTAAACTTTCATGCATGCCTAATTTTTTCGTAGGGAATTAAAAATTTTATGGTACGAATTTGCATGTTTTATTAAAAAAATACATTCATATCATTATTAAGCTAACATAATAACTTATTGGAATAATAGAACTTTATTAATACTAAAGTTTAGCATACTTAACAAAGTTTCAAATTATTGAACAAAATATATCCTAATCATAATTAAAAGAAAAAATTATTTTGAGTGGAATTAATTCAAATTTTCGGTCCCCCTACTTAAAGTGAACAATGTCCTCATTGTTTAAAGTGAATAGATACTATGCACCAGGTAGGATATTTAGAAAAGAGGAGGTGAGTCAAACTGACTGCTTAAGTACCAGGCTCTCTCTAAAATCCAATCCTAGACATGTATATATCTATTGCCACACTTTAGCCTTTGTGACTTGTTCAGATTTTATTCATGATTCCTATCTCTTGCTTTATTGTGCAAAAATAAAAATTCCTAATTAACCTAATCTTAAAATAACTTAAGAAAAAAATAAACTAAAGTTGAAGTCCTCCCCTTTTTTATTTGTTTGCTGATCCTTCCGAATTTGACTCATCTTTTGCTCCATCAGTATTGCCTTTACATGAATCGCCTTGCTCCCTCTTTGATGATGAAATCCATGGTTCAAATATGAAATCTGGAAACTCAGGCACAAAAATAAATGGGTCATTATAAATTTTCTTGAGGGCACTTCTCATCGAGTCATCTCTTATTTTTGAGTATCTCCATTAGGCTTGTTGCTGCCATTGCATGTGTTGCATTAAGTCCATTAGCTTCAACAGCTCATCACAAAGATCTGTGCTAGGCAGTGGAGCTCCAAACATTGAGGTTTCGATATCAAGTTCAGCTTCTGGTTCCATTGATTCTACCTCATTAGGGACTTCAGTTGATTGCACTGGCGGGATTTTTGTGAGACTATATTCTACTTCTTCGGGATCCTCGCTTTATTCAACTCGTTGCTGTAGAACAAAATCTCTGGCTACTCGGTAGAGGTCCCAATCGGTGATTGTGCCTTGACTATACTTTATCCCCTTCACGTCCGCAAGGAGTTTTGCTTTTAAGCATAAAATTGTTATTGTAAAGGGGAAATAGGCTGGGCCACAATGTCTAACGACACAATTTCGCATTTCTCTTAGGATGATTTTGCCCACATCAATGGTCTTTCCAGTTAGAATTAAGTATAATAGGACCATTCGCTCTAATGAGATTGTAGTCCCATGCGAACTAGGCATAAGGCTGAAATGGATGAAATAGAACCATACCTTTGCAAGTTGTGTCAAATACTCTCTTCAACACGTGTGGATTCCTGACACAGTCCACTTAGAACCTGGAACTGTAAGTTCCTCGAGAATTTCTTGCAAATTTTCAGGCTTAATGTTGCTCAACAGAGAAGAATATTCATCATTGTCGAAATCAGGTAATTCAAAGAATTCATTAATAGCATTTGAATTTATTGGTACCTTGATTCCACGGACTGGAACTTCGGTCAGTTCGCTTGAGGTTAAGTTCGCGTAGAATTCACGAACTAGTTCCTCATCCACACTTGGTCTCTTTTCACAAAACAATTCCTAATTGAGGGCTTTAGCAACTTGACGAATGCGTGCCATAAAGTCTCTGTAGTTGCTTTCCTTCAATGTGAAGCCTTTCTCTGGATCCATCTATAGATTTTTTAAAATACTTTTGTATCTTACTTTGGCTACTTCACAGTGAAATTTGTTTTTGTTTTGTCAATTTGGGCGGAGGCACGAGTTCTCTTGCCAGGCATGATTGATCTGAACATAAGATGGAAAAATTTATTCTCTTAAAAATTTAATTAATAAACATTATTAATATTTCAATAAATTGAAAAAAAATAATTGAATAAAAATTAAACTTAAGGAAAAAAAGTTGTTCTTACCACCTTCCTCATAAAAATTAAGAACACCTAAAATAAGATATACTAATGAACAAAAGATGGAAATTTAAAAGGAAGGGTTGAAGGCTTTTGGCTTAGGTTGGCGAAGGAAGAGTGCTGCATAAGCACATGAGGCAGCAAGGCACATGGCTGATGGAGCTGGAGCGAGTAGCAACGTGTGGGCGGGCTGCAAGAAGGTAGCGCGCAGGTCCTTGTTGACCACGCCTGGTGTGCGCTCGGTGCTGGACGCAAGTGCTGCATATGTGCGATAAGGCTTAGGTAGCTAGGGCTGAAGGAACAAACGTACAAGGCTGTGTGCGATGTGCACGTGCGGTGTGTGCTGAAGCAGGCTGCTGGTCAAATGGCTATTGTGGCTAGGGACTTGCGGCACTTTGATGAGTTGGTGATTTGGGGTTTTGAGTGATTAATGAATGGGGAGAAGCAAGGGTGTAATTTATAGTGGGAGAAGTAGGAATTAGAGTAGAACTCTTAGAATAATTTAATAATAAAAATATTCTAATTCTAATTCTACTCAATGTTAACAATTATTAATAATATGCATATGTAATTATCAATTGCTATTAATTTATTAAGATAAACATAAAATAAAATTAATCCTAATCCTAAGCTAAGTTGATAAAAATTAATATATAAATTATAATGAATATAATTATATATTAAAGTTTATCAATAATTTATAAATATGGTAAAAAAATATTTATTCTAGATGCTTTTTAAAAATATTTACAAAAAGAGGCATCTAGTTTTTATTATTTACGAAAATAGCCACCAAATTTTAAAAATAATTCAATTAAGTCCCTAAACTTGATTATGTAAAAATTTTGAAATTGAGTTCCAATTTAAGACTTGGGTCAAAATTGACCTTTTTATTTGGAAAACCAAAAATTTATTTTGTCATTTAGGGGCTAATTTCTTGGAAAATTATGTAAAAATCAATTCCTAGGAAAGATTGGAGGGGTCACAAGCGGTCCCGCTTAAGTTCCAATCTCCTAGACAGAATTTATTTAAACATAATAAACTGGAAAATTACCCTAAATAATTTATTGAAAACAAGAAAACCTAAAGATCAGATAAACTGAACAAGATTTTTGATCCCATTCAGGTCTTTCTCCGTAGTAATGTTTCAAACGTTGAGCATTGACTTGAAAATTACCTCCTTTACCTTGGAGTTCAACAACTCCGTATGGATAGACGCGATGAATCGTAAATGGACCGGACCAACGTGATTTTAACTTACCTGGGAAGAACTTCAATCTGGAATTAAATAACAAGACTTGTTGATCTGCTTCAAACTCTCGAACTCGAATATGCTTGTCATGCCATTTCTTGAGTCTTTCTTTGAATAATTTGGCATTTTCGTATGAGAACATTCGAAATTCCTCTAGCTCGTTGAGTTGAAGCATCCGTTTCTCCCTAGCAAGCTTAAGATCCAAATTGAGTCGTCGAAAAGCCCAGTAAGCTTTGTGCTCTAACTCTAGAGGTAGATGACAGGCTTTCCAAAAGACAAACCTATAGGGTGACATTCCTAAAGGTGTCTTGTATGCTGTTCTGTAAGCCCATAAAGCATCATCTACTCTCTTGGACCAATCTCGTCGGTTCAGGCAAACTACCTTCTCAAGTATGCCTTTGATCTCCTTATTTTCTAGCTCAGCTTGCCCATTTTGTCGGATGGATGGTAAGTCAGAGCAACCTTGTGTTTCACTCCATGTTTATCTAACAACCATTTTAACCATTTGTTCACAAAATGGGTCCCTTCATCGTTGATAATAGCTCTTGGGGTTCCGAACCTTGTGAACACATGTTTCTCCAAGAACTTCATCACAACCTTGGCATCGTTCATCGGATAAGCTTCAGCCTCGACCCACTTGGACACATAATCTACTGCTATCAATATGTATTTGTGACCGAAAGACTGAGGGAAAGGACCAAGAAAGTCAATACCCCAAACATCGAACAATTCTACCTCAATGATATTTGTTCGAGGCATCTCATTTCTGTTGGTGACGTTTTTGACCCTCTGACATCGATCATAACTTATTACGTAAGCATATGCATCCTTAAATAATGTTGGCCAAAAGAATCCAGCTTGCAATACTTTGGCCGCTGTACGAATACCTCCGAAGTGTCCCCCACTCGGAGCTGAATGACAGTGGTATAAAATCTTCGGTATTTCATCTTCTGTCACACATCTCCTAATCATCTGATCTGCACACTTTTTAAACAAATATGGCTCTCCCCAAAAATAGTACTTCATATCGTGAAGAAACTTTTTTTCTTTGTTGATACGTTTTATCAATCGGCATCAAACCACAAGCTAAATAGTTAGCAAAATCAGCAAACCAAGGAATATTATGGACATGATTTACCTTCAATATGTGTTCATCTGGAAATGTCTCTTGGATCGGTAAAAGTGGAGAATTTCCCTCTTACAGCCCTAATCTGGATAAGTGATCTGCTACTTGTTTTTCTACTCTCCTTCGATCTTGAATTTATAGATCGAACTCTTGAAGTAGAAGCACCCACCGGAAAATATCGGCTTAGCATCTTTCTTGGCCAATAAGTACTTAATTGCGGAGTAGTCCGTATAGACAATCACTTTGGCACCTACAAGATAAGATCGAAACTTGTCGAAAGCAAACATAATAGCAAGTAACTCTTTTTCTGTTACCGTATAGTTCAGTTGAGCTTCGGTTAGAGTTTTACTTGCGTAGTATATGGGATGAAAAACCTTGTTCCTTCGCTGGCCCAAGACAGCTCCAATGGCAAAGTCACTTGCGTCACACTTCAACACGAATGGTGAATCCCAGTCTGGTGTGACGATTATGGGTGCCGTGAGTAATTGACTCTTCAGATCGTTAAAGGCTTTTAAGCATTCCTCATCAAACTTGAATACTGAGTCCTTCTCCAATAGCTTGCATAAGGGTTTAGCCACTTTGGAAAAGTCCTTGATAAATCTTCAATAAAAACTGGCGTGACCCAAAAAGCTCCTAACACCTTTTACAGATGTTGGAGGTGGGAGTTTCTCAATAACGTCTACTTTTGCTTTGTCCACTTCGATCCCATGTCTCGTTATCCGATGCCCTAGAACAATTCCTTCACGTACCATAAAATGGCACTTTTCCCAGTTGAGTACGAGATTCGTTTCTTGGCATCGCCTTAGTACCTTAGCTAGATTGGCTAAGCAATCATTGTAAGTATCTCCAAATACTGAGAAATCGTCCATGGAAACTTCCAAGTACTCCTCAACCATGCTAGTAAAAATAGACAACATACATCTTTGAAATGTAGCTTGTGCATTACATAAACCAAATGGCATGCGTCTAAATGCAAATGTACCGTACGGAAAGGTGAATGTCGTTTTGTGTTGATCTTCCGGTGCTACTATAATCTGATTATACCCTGAGTATCCATTGAGAAAACAGTAGTAATCTCGTCCTGCGAGTCTATCCAGCATCTGGTCCAAGAATGGCAAAGGAAAGTGATCTTTCCTAGTCGCCTTGTTCAGCTTCCGGTAATCGGTGCAGATTCTCTATCCCATAACTGTTCTAGTTGGTATCAACTCGTTGTTATCGTTCTCCACAATCGTGATGCCTTCTTTCTTCGGCACGCATTGGACTAGATTCACCCATGAACTGTCTGAGATGGGGTAAATTATACCCGCATCCAACCACTTGATAATTTCCTTTTTTACTACATCTTTCATGATGGGGTTCAGTCTCCGTTGTCCATCAATCGTTCCTCTCTCGCCATCTTCTAATATGATCTTGTGCATGCATATAGATGGGCTAATACCGTGAATATCGGCTATGGTCCATCTGATAGCCTTCTTGAATTGTTTCAAAACTATGATAAGTTTCTCTTCTTGTTCAGTAGTCAATTCTGTTGAAACAATCACAGGAAAAGTAGAGGTGTTACCTAAATAAACATATTTTAAGTGTGAAGATAATACCTTGAGTTCTAACTTAGGTGGCTCCTCGATTGATGATTTTGGCTGGATATAATCTCTTTTCTCTAATTTCAAAGATTCAAAACGGGATTGCTGATTAAATCCCTTTTGATTAGCTTCTAGCACTGCTAAGTATTCATCCTCCTCTTTATCATTTGAGGGATCCGATGTCAAAATTCTTTCCAGTGGGTCTTCAACACAATTAAATTCCTTCTCTACTATTAATTCCTCTAAATCGGATACTGCAGAACAATCATCCATTGTGTCAGGAAATCGCATTGACTTAAAAACATTAAATGTTACCTGATCATCCTGAACAAGCATACTTAGCTCGCCCTTTTGCACATCAATAAGGGTCCTTCCAGTTGCTAAGAATGATCTTCCTAGGATAATTGGCACTTCTTTGTCTACTTCAAAGTCTAGAATTACAAAATCAACAGGAAAGATAAATTTATCTACACATACCAATACGTCCTCGATTTTTCCTTCTGGATGTGCTAAGGATGGATCTGCTAGTTGAAGTGTAACCGTAGTTGGTCTAACTTCTCCTATCCCCAACTTCCTGAATATTGACATAGGCATCAAGTTGATACTTGCACCTAAGTCACATAATGCCTTACCACAATATGTTGATCTAATGTTGCACGGTATGGTGAAACATCCAGGATCCTTCAATTTTGGGGGGACTTTGTCCTAAAGATATGCACTGCATTCCTTTGTCAGAGTTACCGTCTCAAATTCTCCAAGTCTTCGTTTCTTAGACAAGATATCTTTCATGAACATGACGTAGTTTGGCATTTGCTCAAGTGCTTCGACCAACAGGATGTTGATGTGAAGTTGCTTGAGTACGTCAAGGAACTTCTTGAATTGAATCTCCTACTTCAGCTTTTAAAGTCTTTAAGGGTAGGGTGGTGGTGGTTTCATTACTGGACCTAATTCTGGTTTATTCGCCTTTGGCGGTAATTTTGCATCTAACGAAGTTATTGGTTGATCAGAATTAACTGGTCCTGAGGTTACTTTATCGGGTTTTGCAGATTTCAGTTTTGGTGAAACTAGGGTTTCAACACTTAGTTGAACTTTTTCTGAGTCTTAAGCATCAGCTTGCTCCTTTTCAACTTCGACAGTGTTGGGCTCTACTATCTTTCCGCTCCTCAATGTCAATGTTTTACAATGCTCATTTCCCAGATTTCTCAGATTTTCTGTATCACTGGTAGAGCACCTTGTGGTCGGTTCCTGAGTTCAGTAGAAAGCTGGCCCACTTGATTCTCCAAATTCTTCAATGTAGCTGCTTGGTTCTAGATTAAGTCATCATTCTTTGCCATGTATGTCTTCAGCAAATTCTCCAAGCTATTGGATGCTTCAGCTTGAGCTGGTTTCTAAACTTGTTGCGGGAAACTAGACAGCTGGGTTGGTCTGGATTGGGTGTAAGTGGTACTGGTTCCAGCCCCTTGGTTACTCCAAGAGAAATTCGGGTGGTTTCTACATGATGGGTTATAAAAATTTGAATGCAGCCATTGCCTTCCTCGATTTTGGTTTTGATTACCCTTGTAGTATACAGATTCTGGGTTTGACGGACATTCTTTAAACAAATGTCCCTCCCCACAATAGACACAGGATATATTTTCAAATTGATTATGCGGTTGTGCTGTAAAACTATTAGACCCATTAGTAGTAAGATTTTTAAGCATTGCGGATATTGATGATACCTGAGATGCGAGTGAAGTCAGAGCGTCTACTTCATGAATTCCGGCGACTCATCTTCCTGACGTTGCACGACTGGTTGGCCATTGATAATTGTTACTGGCAATTCTTTCAATAATTTCATAAGCCTCGTTATAAGACTTAGAAAGGAGAGCACCATTAGCAGAGGCGTCCACTACCATCCTTGTGTGGGCGTTGACACCGTTATAGAATGTCTCAAGTTGAATGCAATGAGGGATTCCATGATGAGGGCATTTTCATAATAACTCTTTAAATCTTTCCCATGCCTCATATAAGGACTCATCATCCATTTGGTGGAAGGCAGTGATCTCGTTCCTCAGCTTAGAATTCTTGCTTGGTGGAAAATACTTCATGAGGAATCTCTCGGCTAACTCTTGCCATGTAGAAATGGAGTTTGGTGGCAATGAATTCAACCAGGCACGAGCTTTGTCCCTTAGCGAATATGGAAACAACTTCAATCGTAAAGCATCTTCGGAGACTCTGGCTAACTTGAAAGAATCGATCACTTCCATAAATAGTCTTAAGTGAAGATGAGGATCTTCAGTAGGCATCCCGCTGAATTGGCCCACAGTCTGAAGCATCTGGAACATGACTAGCTTCAGCTCAAATTGTTGTGCCTCGATCTCAGGTCTTCGAATACGCGGATTAAGATCATTGAACATTGGCACGGCATATTGTCTTAAGGCTCTATCCCTATCATCAGCAATAAGGATAGGATCTTGAGCAGAGTTTGCTCCATTTCCTTGGTTCATATTCTCGAAGTTCATTACTTTGGTCCTTCTCTGGTTCGCTTGTCTTCTTCATTGTCGAAAGGTTCGTTCTATTTCAGGGTCCACAGGGAGTAAGTCAATAATCTGGTCAATACTCATAAACATCTGAAATATTCACAAAAATATTAATTAAGTAAGAATTTCAATACGAAAATAAATAAACCAAAATGTAAGATAGATTCACAAATAATGGCTTTGAAAAATAGTCCCCGGCAACGGCGCCAAAAACTTGGAACGGTGGAAATGTGCAAGTGTCCACAATCACACCAAGTAATAAAGTGACAAGTAAATGTCGAGTTATCGTATCCACAGGGACTGTAAAAGATTTATTTATGAAAATGATTTCAAACACTTTGGTGAAGGGAAGATATTTGGATTTAAGAAATATTTAAAAACTAAAAAAAAGTAAAATAAAATAAAATAAAGTTCTAGTGCACGATTTCAAAAGCTGATTTTAATCAAGATGATATAATTGTGTTGGATTCATTACATTTCTTACCTTAGAATTATTAAACTCATGCTTATACTTGTTATGAATAAATCACGGCAACTCGGTAATTTGCTAACTTATGAACATATTTACAAATCAAAAATCCATTCTTCTCTTGTACATATTCCTATGCCAATTCGACCAGAGGCTAGAAACTTCGGTTTTTAAAAGTGAAACGGAAGGTAAACTCATGCTCTTTATTTTTAGTAGTGTTTTAAAAAATTTTGTATGATTCTTACATATCGAAAAATAAAAAAATAAAAAAAAACTATCGAGAATCACCTTTTGCTTTCAAAAATACTATATTTTATTTCTATATATTTTTTGTGTGTCTGCCTCCTGTTCTTACAGATTGTCTTATGGTTATTTATAATCCAAAAATAAAATTGGAAAATAAATACAAAATCAAAATCTACTGCTACTGTCTATTTTCTTTCCTTGTTTTGCAGGTGAATGGCAAGAACCAAGGCGATGGAGTGCAATCCATGCACTGATTGCGGCACAACTGGGTGCTCTGCTGGGAGCTTGCGGTGCCTAGGGTTTCAGAAACCCTAGGCTTCTGATTCTGTTTAGTATTTGGGCCCTTTTGGGCCCCGTAGGATTTGGGTTTGCTGGGTTAGGGGTTTAGTTTTTTTGGGTAGTGTGGTTTGTAATGTGTTTTGGGCTAATTGGGTTTTGGGTGTAATTTAGGTAATATTTGTAAATTCGGGCCTGTAAATGGACTTTATTATTATTATTATTATTATTTGGTTTTTGAATGGTATGGGCCCTGGCACAAATGGGCTATTACAGCTGCCCCTTTTTGCTCATTGTCATGTAACGAGAATAGAGCAAAGACGATAAAAGGACCCATTTTGCCCGGTCTAGTCAAATAGCTGTATCTTCAGGGAGATAGGCTAATATCTTCAATCTGCTTCACTGCAACTTCAGGAAGACGAGATTTACTATCTTTAGTCTATCCACTACAAACTCAGGAATGCCAAACTAGTATCTTTGATCTGTTTCACTGCAAATCTCAAGAAAACAAGATCTGCTATCTTTGATTTGCTCCACCGCAAACTTAGGGAGACAAGACCGATGTCTTCGATCTGCTTCATTGTAACTTCAGGAATGCCAGATCTGCTATCTTCAGTCTACTCCACTGCAACTTCATGGAGGTCAGGCTGATGTCTTCACTGCAAATCTCATGAAGACAAGATCTGCTATCTTCAGTCTACTCCACTGCAACTTCAGGGAGGTCAGACTGGTATCTTTGATTTGCTTCACTGCAATCTCAGGAAAACAAGATCTGTTATCTTCAGTCTGCTCTGCAACTTCTGAGATGCCAGACTAGTATCTTCGATCCGCTTCACTGCAATCTCAGAAAGGTAAGATCTGTTGTCTTTTAGCCTGCTCTACTGCAAACTCAGAGAGGCAAGGCTAATGTCTTTGATCTATTTCACTGCAACTTCAGGAAGACAAGATTTGATGTCTTCGATCTGCTTCACTGAAACTTCAGGAATGCCAGATCTGCTATATTTAGTCTGCTCCAGTGCAAACTCAAGGAGACCAGACTAATATATTCAATCTACCTTACTATATTGTCCGCTAGAGGATATAACCTGTAGAATGGGTATATGCTTATGCCTAATGATTAGGATGCCCCGATCGAAATGAGTCAAATGCTTCCTATTTAGACATGCAATGATATGTGAATACAAAAATGTTATGAGAATGATTCCTATTTCTGGTGTCATCACTCATTTATTTATCTAGGTTTCATCTTCGTTCCTCTTAAAGTATCATATTCTAGCTCAAATAATTTGCCCCATGGAAATTTTGAGGCCCACTCCATTTGATCCTTGGGAACACAAGACTTGTACCACCTTCAAACCATCCCACCATGAATCGAAACTTTTTCAGTCTGTCCCTACTGCAATTTAAAGATACATGATTTATTTCAACTCCAATTCATTCCTTTACAATTCAGGGTCCCCATCAATTTGGTTTGTCATCCTATTCCCCGAATGTTATGACCCAATAACATCGCTTACTTTCGTCACATCAATTCATTATTTTTTCCAATTATCATTTGGACAAAGAATTCAAAAAAAAAAATAGTCTCCATCTAGACTCTTATTTCTCTAATATTTCCAGTCCATGTGCTTGGAAATTCTAAACAATTATCTTGTTTCAGTTTCTTGTATCATCTAGAAATTTCCAAAGTAATATGTACAACTTCTTTTGTGAAATTATTAGTTCATCAATCATTATTTCAATGCAACGTGCATATGAATAATGGGTAACAAATAAATTAATCTCAAGGATAGTTAGAGTTAAATAAATTATCAAAAATACAAAGGAAATTAACTTGGAACATATCTTTGAGAAGAAAAAGAATCCAAAGATAGTAAAATGAATAGGACAAAGACTAGGTGCCCTAGATATCGCAGCTCGGGCTTCCATATACAAATTCCATGAAGACTGCTTTTGAGCTTAACATGTGTTTAGAAGATCCAAAGTACTTTGTCGATGCCCCGATATATAACATACTTCATTTCTTTTTAATTCATGTATAGCAAGATCTCTGCATGCCTAATCAAAATTTGAGCTGCCCTTTTCGGGTTTTCAACTTAAAACCTATTTGGTCTCAAGGCGCCCTTTTCGGGTTTTCGCCTAGGCCTCTCCTTTTTTTTTTTTGAAGTCTCAAAGCGCCCTTTGTGGGTTTTCACCTTGGCCTCTTATCCTATTTAAGCAAAATATTTTTTGACTTAATCTGAATTCACAGGATTGGGTAAGCTTTTCCCATCCATTTCGGTCAGAATCAGTGTACCTCCAGAGAAAGCCTTCTTCACCACATATGGTCTTTCTCAATTTGGCATCCATTTTCCTCTGAAATCCTTTTGTATGGGAAGGATCTTCTACAGTACAAGGTCCCCCTAATGAAACTCTTTTAGGCGGACCTTTTTATCATAAGCTTGCATCATTCGTCTCTGATACATCTGACCATGGCGAACAGCCCTTAGCTTTTTTTCTTCATTCAAGTTCAACTGATCATATTGAGCCTGGATCCATTCAGCTTCACCCAATTTTATTTCTGACAAAACTTGAAGGGAAGGTATTTCTACTTCAATAGCCAGAACTGCCTCCATCCTATAAACCAATGAGAAAGGAGTTGCTCCAGTAAAAGTTCTGACAGACGTTCGATAAGCATAGAGTGCAAAGGGTAATTTCTCATGCCAATCCTTATAAGTCTCAGTCATTTTCCCTACTATCTTCTTGATATTTTTATTGGCCGCTCCCACTGCCCCATTCATTTTTGGACGATACGGAGACAAGTTGTGGTGTGTGATCTTAAATTGACTACAAACTTTTGCTATCGTGTTGTTGTTCAAGTTCAGTGCATTATTTGATATGATCCTCTCGGGTATTCCATATCGAAAAATGATCTTGTGACATCCCAGATTAGGGGTTATGCGTTCGTGCCTAATTCATGAGTTTGGCAGTGTTGGAAGTGTATTAAGGGTTTTTAGAATTCTAGGATGGAAAAAGAAAGCTTTGGAAAATTATTGGTTTTTAAGTAAAAAGGGGAGCTAGGTAAATGAGGCTTTAAAAGAAACTCCGTGTGAAGCATGACACAAGGAACCATGTGGTAAAGTGGCATGTATTATGAATTATGAATGTGTTATGTGAATTCTAGAAATAAGGAAATGTATGGAAATGTAAGGAAATGTAAGGAAATGTATGGAAATGTATGGAAATGTATGGAAATGTAAGGAAATGTAAGGAAATGTATGGAAATGTATGGAAATGTATGGAAATGTAAGGAAATGTGAGGAAATGTATGGAAATGTATGGAAATGTATGGAAATGTAAGGAAATGTAAGGAAATGTCTTGTCTTGAAATGTAGGAAATGTCACGAAAATGTAAAGGAAATAAGAGGAAAGTCAACATTTATGGAAACTAGGAAAATGATTTAGAAATGATTCAAAAAAGGAAAGTGAACATTTCTGGAAACTTGGAAATGTAAGGAAATGTCAAGTTTAAAGAGCCGAACGAAAATTTTTGGAAACTTGGAAATGAAAAGAAATGTCAATTTTTAAAGCTTAAAAAGAGGAAACTAAGGCAAGGTGGCCTTAAGAAAATTAATATGAAGAATTTGACACACAAACAGGCTTGGAAAAGTGGCTTAAAGATGTCACTTAGGGCCTATGGAAATGGCGCCACATGCAAGGTAATGGGCCTGAGTTCGAGTCACTTGGGAAGCAAATAAAGTAGGTTTTATTTTTGCTTCCAGAAGACTGAGGTGGACGGCACATGCTTCTAGAAAGGAGGTGTTTTATTTTCATAAATATTCGATTAAAAAGGTGATAATTAAAGGATTTTTAAATTGGATTATTTTGAAGAGATAAATGTTGGATTAAACTTTTTTATTTATGATAATTAAAGGGATAAAGCTATCAAAATAGAAGAGTGGTGGCCAAGTAAGGGACTCTAGATTAGTAATTTAGGCTATAAAAGGAAAAGAGAGGCCATTCTGCATTATTTTCTGTTCTTTGAAAGCCTCACGAATTCTCTTCACCAAATCTTCTTCTTCTTTTATTTTTGCCAAGTCGAAATACCTTGTGTTCTAGCCGAATCCTCCATCTTTATTCTTCATTCTCTAATCCCTCCAAAAGCCGAAAGTTGTGAGAGATCATCATCTAGCCATAGCCGAATCTCTCAAGATTGAAGTGAAGGTGCAATCGATTTCTTCAAGTAAGGGTAAGGTCTCATTGGTTTCATCCTTTTTCTTTTAAGATTTGCCGAAATCTAGGACTAACCCCATTAATATCTTGTTGCCGAAACTTTGAAGAGATCTTTCAGATTTACAAGGAAGGAGAAGTTCTTTTCAGAAGGTACACCATAGGCCACGTGTTCCCTAGTTATTCGGTGAGTTTCAGGATTTAAAATCCACAAGGTAAGCATATGAAGTATTCGGCCAAGGCTTATTTTTGGTATTTAGAATTATTTCCTATTTATTCAAAAGCTTAAATGACCTAGTTAAATGATTTGGTGGCTAAATGATTTTTAAGGAAGGAATACTACAAAGTTTTTGGGATTTGATATATAGTGAAATCGGCAACAAGGTAAGTTTAAGTATACTAATCCTACTAGGATTTGGATTTATGGCCGAATGGCTTTTTAAAGTGATTAATCAAATGTGGGGGTTAGGGATATAAGCGGTAGATCAGATTTCAAAATCTCAAGGAATTTGCTAAGCGAATCAGGTGTGTACCCTACACTACTTTGTAATATGAATTATGGTTATATGTATTAAAATATGTGTTAATGGAAATATGAACGTGGCTAAGGTACCATGTTATGGTATTAAGTACTCAGGTACGTTTCCTACTCCTACTAGGAATATGAAATATGTTATTCGTAACATGAGAATATTATACGATTGTGAACTCTGGTATATTATGCATATTAATATATGGGGCATATGGTTGTATATTGAAAGGGGAAGTGAAAAGTGGTGACTTAAGACCATAGTAATCTGAAAAGTGGCGACTTACGACCACAGTAATCTGAAAAGTGGTGACCTAAGACCACAGTAATCTGAAAAGTGGTGACCTAAGACCACAGATGCGGTGACTTAAGCCCGCAATTTGGTGTGTAGTGGAAGAAGGGTCGACTTAGTAGTCCCCACGGTGTGTTTGGCAGGTACGGGGGGGTGTAGCGGATGGACATTTAGGTTCGGGTTTGGGAATGCATCATAACTTGTATTTTATGTTTGAATGTATTGTATGCCTGATTCTATTACGATTTGGTGTCGTGTACACATTGAGTCTGTTTGACTCACCCCGTTGTGAGAAATATTTTTCAGGTGATGAATAATAATGGACCGGGTCGGCAGGAGCTAAAGGTGGCCACGCATAGCAAGGAGAAATCTAAAGATTTGGACTTTTATTTTTACTAAGTACTTTAATTTTAAGTTTGGAGTTGTTTGATGTAATAAGGCCATAAGGCCCAAGTTGGATTTCTCTATTTCTTTATTTCTTTTTGTTTTTAACTATTATGTTTACAAATTTTTATTAAGTAAAGATCAAGTAGATTTATTTTAAAAATAAACCCTCGACTGTTTTGTCACCTTAATGAATTGGGTTTTCAAATAAAATAAATGGGCTTTCCAATCTAAGCCCAACTCAAACCAATATTTTTCTAAAATTACACAAATTTTCTCTAAGTAACAAAGAACTTTGAAACTGGTTTTTTTTAAGGAACATACCAGATCCGGTTCAGGCTCGTGGTCCGGGTGTGGGGTGTTTCAGATCTCCTTCTTCAAGAACCGACTAACTGCTGACTTAGTAACACTAGCGTAGGGAGCAACCTCTACACATTTCGTGAAGTAGTCAATAACCACAAAGATGAATCGATGCCCATTCAAAGCTTTCGGTGGGATCGGCCCAATAACATCCATGCCCCACATGGAAAAAGGCTATGGGGAAGTCATAACATGTAAATGTGAAGGTGGTATATGAATTTTGTCTCCATAAATCTGGCATTTATGGCATCTTTTGGCATAGTTGATACAATCTCCTTTCATGGTGGACCAATAATATCTTAATCTCATTATTTGTCTAGCCATTGTGAATCCATTAGCGTGTGTTCCACAAGCGCCCTCATGAACTTCTTCCAAAATTTTCCTAGCTTCAATAGCGCCAACACATCTCAATAGTACTTGATCTTTCCTTCTTTTGTACAAGATATCCCCATCTAAAATGTAGTTAGAGGCCAATCTTCTTAACGTCCTTTCGTCATTCTTAGTTGCATGCTCTGGGTATTCATGATTTCTTACGTATCACAATACATCATGATACCAAGGGTGGTCATCTTTTTCCTCCTCTTCCATGTTATAACAATGAGTTGAAACTCCAAAAATACTCATCTGAATAGGTCTCATATCCTCTGGTTTGTTTACTTTAATCATAGAAGGCAGAGTTGCCAAAGCATCTGCCATTTGGTTTTCATTACGTGGGAGATAATTAAAAGTGATGTTATCGAACTCTTCAATCAGTCCAAAAACTATTTTCTGATAATCAATTAGTTTGGGATCTCTTGTCTCCCATTCTCCTTTAAGCTGGTAGATTACTAAGGCAGAATCTCCATATACTTCTAGCACTCTGATTTTACGCTCTACAGCTGCTCGAATCCCTATTATGCATGCTTCATACTCTGCCATGTTGTTTGTGCAATCAAAATCCAATTTGCATGTGAATGGATAATGATCACCACTAGGGGATACCAAGATTGCCCCAATTCCATTTCCCACAGCATTTGACGCTCTATCAAAATTTAGCTTCCACGGATATTCTTCAGTAGTTGCCACATACATTAGCTCTTCATTGGGAAAATCAAAGCTCAAAGGTTCATAATCTTCTAAAGCCCTGCTAACAAGAAATTCTGCTATTGCGCTCCCTTTTATAGCCTTTTGGTTTACATAGACTATATCAAATTCAGAAAGCAAAATCTGCCGCCTTGCCATCCTTCCATTCAAAGCAGTTGACTCCATCATATAATTTAATGGATTAAGCTTCGAAATTAACCAGGTTGTATGATATAACATATACTGCCTCAATCTTCGAGTTGTCCAAATCAAGGTGCAACACAATCTCTCAATTGACGAATATCTCCTTTCACATTCAGTGAACTTTTTACTGAGATAGTATATCGCCTTTTCTTTTCTTCCTCACTCATCATGTTGACCAAGCACACATACCATGTAGTTACTGAACACTGTCAAGTACAGTATTAATGGTCTATCGAGATTAGACGAAGATAGTACTGGGGCATTTGACAAATATTGTTTGACTTTGTGAAAAGCTTTCTGGCACTTATCATCCCATACGCCTTGGTTGTGTTTCTTAAGAAGACAAAATATGGGATCACATTTCTCAGTTAATTGTGAAATAAACTGAATAATGTAATTTAAATTTCAAAGAAAACCTCGAACTTCCTTTTGAGTGGGCGATGGAGGCAATTTTTGTATAGCTTTGACCTTATTTGAGTCAACTTCGATTCCTCTCTCACTAACTATGAAACCCAGTAATTTCCCTGACCGAGCTCCAAAAGTACACTTTACCGGGTTAAGCTTTAATTGAAATTTTCTCAATCTCAAAAACAACTTATTCAAAACTTCAATATGTTCCTTTTCTGTTCGAGATTTGGCGATCTTATCATCAACATATACTTCAATCTCTTTGTGCATCATGTCATGGAATAAGGTTACCATGGCCCTTTGATATGTTGCTCCTGCATTCTTTAGCTCGAATGGCATCACCTTATAACAAAAGGTACCCCACAATGTTATGAAAGTAGTTTTCTCCATATCCTCAGGGTGCATCTTGATCTGATTGTATCCCCAAAAAACCATCCATGAAAGAAAACAGTAAGTATCTCGCCGTATTATCCACCAATGTGTCAATATGAGGCAAAGAGAAATTATCCTTTGGGCTGGCTTTATTTAAGTCCCCATGGTCTACACACATCCAAACCTTTCCATCCTTCTTAGGGAAAGGAACAATATTGGCTACCCATTCTAAGTATTTTACCACCTCTAGAAAACCAGCATCAAACTATTTCTTGACTTCCTCTTTTATTTTTAACACCACATCAGGCCTCATCCTTCGTAGCTTTTGCTGAACTGGCTTGCACTCTTCTCTTATAGGAAGGTGATGCACTACAATATCAGTACTTAGCCCAGGCATATCTTGGTACGACCATGCAAAGATGTCTTTGAATTCCCGTAATAACTCAACGAGGTCTTGCTTCGTCTCCTTGACTATGCGCGTTCCAATTTTCACAACCTTTCCTTCCTCTAAGACTATATTCTCTACCACCTCTTCATAGGGTAAAATCTGTTTCTCTTCTTGCTTTACCATTCTTAACAAATCTGGAGACAAGTCACAATCTCTGTCACCTTCAAAATCTTGAGATTCCTCTAAACACATGTCTTGCTCAAAAAAGACCTCTGAAGCTGTAGTATTGTTTCTCATGTCATTAATATCTAGGGACCTGTGGTAGGCACAAAAGAATGTACAAAGAACAAATGAATTCAAGAACAACTATTCACATGATATGAATGAGAATAAATAAAAACAATTTGGAATGAAATTAGAAGATCAAAAGAATATATATAAAAAAAATGAAAGAATATTTGCCTAAATTGATCATTAAAGATGTATTTTATTGAAACAAAAGATGTTTAAACATGAGCCTATTTCACAAAAGAAATCTTATTGTTCCTAGGCTTTAAAACAACAAGTGTGTTCTGAACATTACTCTGTGTAATCTCTAAAAACTACAGGAAGTTCCTTTGAAGTCCAATTGTTCAAAACGCTTCCAGGTTCATAAGGGCGAATGCCCAACAAGTTTCTTTGCCTAGTTTCTTCCTCGTGTATGGCATTGATGTAAAAATTTTCATTTTCCAACGATCCTCTCTCCGGGTGAATTATCTCTCCTGATACAAAAGTCTGGGATATATGAGGCAATGTCATCAATTCCCACTTGACTTCTTCCCCATTCAGTCGTGCCCTTCTTCTCTCTTGCTTTTTCTCTATTTCCCTCTTCCTTTGTCTAGCATCTTGCTTGAAACCTAAGCCAAAAAGATCTCTTTTCTCTTTTAGCATCGGAACTTGAATCTCTCCTTAAAGATGTCTGCCTAGTCCTTTTCCCGGTAAGGCTCCTTTCCCCACCATCATTTGTAAGCCCATTCTCGTGGTCCTAGATATCCTAGGCACCAGAACCGCATTCCCTTCCAAAAAGAATGTTGCGTTCATGAACTCTAGATATCAAAAGGAACACTCAATGGCTTTCTCATTAGCCTCTAAGTATAGCGCGTCATTGGTAATAGTTGCTATGATGTCCTCCTCTGCATTTATAGTAACCAGCCGACCCTCTATTACCAGTTTCAATTTTTGGTGCAGTGATGAGCGCACTACCCCTGTCGAATGAATCCAGGGTCTTCCCAACAAGAAATTGTAGGAGGGCTTGATATCCATCACTAAAAAATCCACTTCATATGTGTTTGGCTCAATCAACAATGGTATGTCAATCCTTCCCATCACTCTTCTCTCTGTGCCATCAAATGCTATCACTATGTTCTGGCATGTCTTCAAGTGAGAACTGTCTATAGGTAATCTTTTTAGCGTAGACAATGGTAAGACATTCAAAGCCGACCCATTATCGATTAACACGCTTGGTAGAGTATATCATTTGCAACAAGTAGTGATGTGCAAAGCCTTAATCGATCCCATGCCTCCAGGTGGAATTTCATCATCACTGAAATAAATAAAGTTATCAACACTTATATTACTAACCAGTCGGTCAAGTTTATTGACAGATATATCTTTAGTAACATAGGTCTCATTCAACACTTTCATTAATGCCTCACGATGTACTTCTGAGCTTAAAAGCAATGCTAGCACTAATATTCAGGCCGGTTGTTTGCACAGTTGTTCTACCACACTGTATTCACTGTGCTTCAAGAATTTCAAAAATTCCTTAGCCTCTTCTTCCTTTACCGATTCATTGATAACTGCCTCAGGTCCTTCCTTTTGTTCTACTGCCAAGGTCTTGGATTTCACTGGTTCTATTCTGACGATTACTGAGTTCTAACGCCTTTCGCTACATGTGTAAGATCATTTATTTTGGTCCTCCTTGGAACCACTAGCTAGAATTTCCCCTCCTGGTATCGTCACATTACAGTCATAATTCCAAGGTACCATTTTGTTATCCTTGTAAGGAAAGGAAACAGGTTTCTGGATTACAACTTTTGGCACCATTTGTGTTCCACCCTCCGGGCTTTTTGGTCAAGTGATGATGATCCTCGGATAATTGACTTTTTGGTTTGCCAATTCTTCTTCTGTCACGCATATACTTCTTCCCCCTGAGCCTTCCTCATAAACTTTTAATTCCTTATTGTTCATAAGGCTTTGCACCAGGTCTCTGAACTCAACACATTCTTAGATTTCATGCCCTTCTGCTTTATGGAACTCACAGTAGTCCCTTACTCCTTCGCATCCTTCTATAGAATTTGATTCTATCAATCCTCTTCCAACCATTTCTCTCCAGATCATTCTCAACAGGGTTTTTACCTCCGTAATATCCTCCTTAATCCTTCTCATGATATTTTCACCAATCGCATTTATCCCCTTATCTCTATAGTTAGGTAGCGGGTTCTCCGCACTAGGTGTATCATCAAACTTCACAATCCCCATCTTGATAAGTCTCTCGACTACCTTTTTGAAGGCTGTGTAGTTTTTTATTGAATATCCCGGTATTCTCGCATGGTAGTCACATTGAGCGTTTGAATCATACCATTTGGGATATGGGGGCTGTAATGGTTTTAGATAAAATGGGGACACCACATGTTATTCAAATAAACTTTGATATAACTCCTTATACATAATTAGGATTGGCGTAAATTGGAGTTTTTCAGAGTTTTTCCTTGTGCCCGATTCTTGTCTTACCGACCCTTGTTGCCCAGCGGCAATTACTTTTGGCTGGCTAACAGTAATTACCTTTGAGTACCCTTTGTTGTATGTACTCATATTATTTACTTCATTCTCTTTTTTTTTCTTGGAGCAGACCTTTTAGTTGTTTCCTCTGCTTCAATCTTGCTACCCTTATGGCATTTTCAATCATTTCTCCTGCCATCACTATATCTGTAAAACTCTAGGTGGTACTTTCTATCATGTGAGTAATGAATTGGGCCTTCAAGGTATTGATGAAAAGCATTGTAGTTTCCTTTTCTAGGAGCAGTGGCTGAACTTGCATGGCAACCTCCCTCCATCTTTGTGCATACTTCCTGAAGCTTTCGTTTGACTTCTTCTCCATATTTTGCAAAGAGATTCTATCAGCCGTCATGTCTGTGACATGATTGTATTGCTTCATAAATGCTTGGGCCAGGTCCCCCCAAGAGCTAATCCTAGCACGGCTGAGTTGATTGTACCACCTGGACGCTACCCCCACCAAACTGTCTTGGAAACAATGAATCAAGAGTTGATCATTATTTACATAGCTCGTCATCCGTCTACAAAACATGGTACTGTGGGCTTCAGAGAAGCTAGTCCCATTGTACTTCTCAAATTCTGGCGTTTTGAACTTATGAGGAAGTATCAAATCTGGAACCAAGCTCAGGTCTTTAGCATCAATTCCATGGTGATTATCAACATTTCCAAGGCCTTAAACTTTTCTTCCAACCATCTACAATGATCCTCTAACTGCCTTGAAGATTCAACTTTTGTCCCTTCCCTCTCTGCTATATCTAAGTCAGGGATAACAGGATTAGCAGGGCTATCTCTTGGGTTGGATCTTGTGCCAACTTGGAAATTCATGGGCACTCCAGTATCAGTTTGCTCTTTTTGAGGCCTAATCGTGACAGATAGCCTTCGGGGATGCTCTTCAAGTTGTGTTTGTGCATGCAGTGGGGTAAAACCCAGAGGAAAGTCCTCATTATCTTCTCCAGCATTAGTCATGGGGCCTTTTCGCTTGTCCATTGCCCCATTCAGTAGCTGAGTCATTTGAGCCACCATATTCCTTTGGGCTTCCATCATTTGTTCCTTCATATCTTGTTGGATCTTTGCCAACTGCTTTTGCAGCTGGTCTTGCATGTCTCTCTGGAACTGTTCGAGTCTTTGATCCATATTTTTTGCCTTAGCACGAGTACCGTAACAATGTTTAGTTTCCATATTAACTTTCTCTCTTTCTCTCTTTTTCTGAAATAACTTCAACTAATTAGGGTCCTTCTATGGATTTAAATGCATATGATGGGATGTAATACAAATGCATGAATGCAAACAGAAGAAATCGATTCATATTCAATTTCATTTAGAAAACTTTATTAGAAAACAAAATCCTTTACATAAAATAGATTACAAATATGCTTTCGTCCTAATTCCCAAAGTCTTAACTTTCCGAAACAACAAGGCTAGCTCTTGACCACGATCTGACTGTAGCTCATATTCCATGCTCAATGTATTAGCTTACACTGCCAAAGTCTATAAATGATCAGCTACCTCCCGAATCTGAACTATTGCTTCACCGATGAGATAATCTCGATTTCTAACTTGATCATTTGAATGGTGGAGCTCTTCCTTCCAATGCCCTTCTCTTGTTTCAAGAAGCTCAATCTGGAGTTCACAATTTTGCAATGCCGATTCTAATTTTTTGATCTTGCCCTTCATTTCCTCAATCTTGTTCAGACTTGACTTTAGCTCGATTGCAGAATTACGGCTTCGATGGTGGTGAAGAGACCGTCCCAATTCAGCCACTCTAGCCTTTAATCCACATTTCTCCTTTTGGATTTCTGCCAAACTCCTTTCTAGGGCCTCGTTTCGCATCTGCATCTCTTGGAACTTCCTTTCCCAATGGTCAGCTTTGGCATTTTCCTCTTGAACCTCCTATTGCCACTGTTCCGAAGTCTTCCCCAATCCGACATTTTTCATTGATAGACGTAGCTTCTTATATTTTGTCTTTAGACTATCCAGATCTTCCTCGACCCTTTTCTTCCCTTTTCTTAATTTTTCAGCCTCTAATTTCTGACAATCCACATCTAATCTTAGGTACATATTTTCTTCTTCCAACTTCTCCATCCTCTTTCTGAGCTCTAAACTCATCCTTTTGAAATCTTGTTTTATAATCTCTAACTCTGATGGAACCACTTGCAAGTATTCCTCTCTTGATTGGGCGCCTTCTAGATTCAGCTCAGGGATGTTATCATTAACCCTTCTAATCCTCCATCCTTCGTATTCTAGGGTTGTCATTGGGCCTGCGGATAATCTCTTCATCCTACAAATCTGATTCCAAGCACTAGAAATATCCTTAACCTTCTTCTTATAATTATCCCCTTTGTGTGAGAACTCACATTGAGCCAACCCATATGTTGCTGATACGAACTGTCTTGATCCATATTGCCTTAGTACGAGCAAAGGGGCATACCCAATGGCTCCCCAAATTCCAAGTAAAGGAACCCAGTCGAAACTCCCACACCGATAAATAATTTCGTCGGGAATCATCCAAGGAGCCCTCCACTCGATGTCTTCCTGTTGAAGGTTTTGAAGGTGCGCCATCCTGTTTTCCTCGGGTGTAGCCACTATCTCTTTAATGGAGAATAGTTCTCAGAGAAAACCTGATAAGAAACTTTCTCCACCTTTCAAAAAATGACTGTGAAACCAAGCTAATAACAACTGCACGCATCCAATGAATCTACCCTCGCCTGCTCTTCGACATGTATTCAAATATCTGAATGTTTCGGCTAAGATTGCAGGTACAGGCGTGAACCCTCTGTCAAGTCAATCGAATAAATCAATAACTGCTTCATCTACATGTCTTAGAGCTTTAGGGAAAATTACCAAACCATAAATACATAAGGCAAAGACATCAATCTTCTTCTTTAGATCTGGATGTGTTAGGATCAGGTCCTTCAAACTCACCCAAGGAATGCCTTTACCTTTACCTTTCTTCTGAATTCTGGCTACAACCCACTGTTAACTCATCCCCGTGATATTCATTAACTTCTTCATAAAAGTTGGGACACTAGCAGCCCTAGAATAAGCTTTGTCGACTTGGATCCTTGAACAACGAAGCAAGGTTGTATATTCCTCCACTGTGGGCACTAAATCTACTTTTCTGAAAGTAAAACAGCTATAGGCAGAGTTCCAAAACTGAGTCATAGCTCGGAACAGATGCTTATCTACCTTGACGTCAAGCAAGTAGGGTAGATCGCCATAATTACGATAGAATAGCTGCTTAGCCTCATCATCCCACTGGGTCCAAATTTCATTGAACTCATTTTGCGTGATACTAATACGAGTGAAATCCCATAGTTCTAACACATACCCCTTAGCTAAGCTATTCCCTTTCTCTAATTGCATTTGCTCTAACCACATGCAGACAGCTGCATTGTCTTCCACTTTATCAAGGAATTCGTTCTCCGTAACCAGCTTTCTAACTTAGAAACTGACCGTGAATCGATATTTCTTTAAAATATGAAATGACATGCACCAAAAATAAAGCACAACAAGTTAGTAACATGAAATAAAACATAAAGCAAATAAAATAAACAAACACTATCTGGGTGACCGCTAAGGTTTAGCATAGTTCTACTTAGGGTTAGTCCTTATGTTTTCTACGTGTGGTTTAGCTCTAAAGTTAAGGTACCTGAACCAGCAGATTCCTCGATCCTCACCCATTATAGGCTTATACAGACCGAGTTCAGTTCAGGGGAATACATTTCCTTATGGCCATGCAGAAGTGAAAACTTCACGAAGACATAGGTACAGATGTATCCTGGAAGCAATCCACTAGCCCATGCGGAGGTGAAAACCTCACGAAGGCATAGCTTCTCGCTCCCACTTAAAGGTGCGACTAAAATGCAATGCGCAAGAAAATAACATAAACAAATGCGACCAAAGGATCGTAATTTTCAAATCAAGTTTTCAAATTTCAAATTTCCGATAAAGGACAGAAAATAATCAATTTTAATGGCTTGACTCTCTTATTATTTACCCAGTGGAGTCGCCAAGCTGTCGAAACCATTTTTATAGTTTAAAAAAACAATGATAGACTTTGAAACAAAAATGGAGTTGCCACCAATCCCTTTTTTGCTTAGGTGTGATTGGATCACCTTAGAAAACATTTTATTTCAAAACATTAATTTTGGCCTACGAAATTAAAAAAAAAGGGTTCAGGAGTCGGTTACGTACGAGGAAGGGTTAGCACCCTCGTAACGCCCAAAAATTGGTACCTAATTGATAAAATCATGTCCTAATGTCGAAAATCGGAAAAATTTAAAAATACGATTCTGTTATTCGAAAGAAAGCTAAGACTCGCTTACCTCAAAGAAATAAAATGCCACACCCAATAAGTTAGGATGCAACATTTTTAGACTTTGAAACTAAACTTGTCTTTATCTGTATAAAATCCTTACCTCGAGACACAAAATATTATATCCAATAAGTTAGGATATAACATTTTGAATTTCTGAAAATAAGTTTTGATTTGAAGTTTATGGTTTTTAATTTAAAAAAAAAAGGATACTTAATACCTTAAGTTCCACGAGAGAAGTTGAAACCCAGTGAGTTAGGGTACAATTTTTCCCGAAGTCTCAAAATATTATGTATCACCGTATTAAATAAAATGCAACAATTTAACAAGATGAATTTTTATAAAAAAACGGTTCGAATACAATATTGCATTAATACCTTATAAAACATAAATACCAAAACAATTTATGGAAATTACGTAATATACTAACATTTAATACTAGCATAGATGATTTAAAGGGAGAATAACGTAAAATAATGAATGAAGCAGGAAATAAAATGATTATATTAAAGCAAACATAAAAATAATAAGCGAATAAAAAAATGGATAATCAAATAAAGATATAAAGTAGTAAAGAATGAAAAATAAATATGAAACTTTACATAACTAGATTTAATATAAAAATAAAACAACAATTTAAAATGAATGACATATGCCAAATAATAAATAGATACTATAAATTAAAAAGCATATATGTAAAAAATGACATGGCAAAATCTAAAATGGACATATATATGTACGTAATAAAATAAATATATTTTAAACAATTAGTATAAAAAATTTAAACATATAAAATATAAGTATAGAGGATGTAGTATAACAATTTAATACATATAAGAATAATACGTATTTAAAAATAAACAATAAATAAAAAAACTTTATATTATTAATAAATTAATTTAAGTAATATACACTATACAAATTTTAAAATTAAAAATAATATAGAATTTTTAATAAAAAAATAAAGTAATTAGACATAATGTTAAAATAATTTAAAAATGAAATAAAATAGAAATAAAAAAACAAAGAAACAAGGATTAAATAGGAATAAAAGTAAAATGTAAAAGGAGCATATTAGAACGCGTGAACACACTGTAGGGACCTATTAGGTAATTATGCCTTATCTCCTAAACGACGCCGTTCTATTTACTGCTTTAAAATGGCCTCAAGGACCAAATCAAGACAAAAAGCTAACTTTCAGGGCTAGATTAAAAATAAAAGAAAATTTAAATTGGACGGTATTAAGAATAATAAAATTGCAGAAGGACCAAAGAGGCAATTGCCCCCTTTATAAAAAACACGCGGATCCTCCCCGAGTATCGGGTCAACGCGCGAATCTTCAACCTTAAAACGACGCCGTTTTGGTCATTAATTGACCACACCAAAACGATGCCGTTTTGTTGGCCTATATAAATCAACAATCTATAAAAAAAACATTTTAAAGCTATCTAAAAAAACAAACAGAGCTTTTAAAAGCTCTCTCTCATTCTCAGTCTCCGGCCCTGGCTCCTATAACAGACTGCCGTACGCGCCATCGCACGCGCCACTGTAGACGGTGGTCGGAGGCCAGAAACTTCGGTTTTTAAAAGCTAATCGGAAGGTAAACTCATGCTCTTTATTTTTAGTAGTGTTTTAAAAATTTTTGTATGATTCTTACGTATCGAAAAATAAAAAAAAATAAATAAAACAAACAAAATAACTATCGAGAATCACCTTTTGCTTTCAAAAATACTATATTTTATTTCTGTATATTTTTTGTGTGTTTGCCTCCTGTTCTTACAGATTGCCTTAGGGTTATTTATAACCCAAAAATAAAATCAGAAAATAAATACAACATCACAATCTGCTGCTACTGTCTATTTTCTTTCCCTGTTTTGCAGGTGAATGGCGAGAACCACGGCGGTGGAGCGCTATCTGTGCGCTGATTGTGGCGCAACTAGGGGCTCTGCTGATCGCTTGCGGCGCCAAGGGTTTCAGAAACCCTGGGCTTCTGATTCTGTTTAGGATTTGGGCCCTTTTGGGCCCCGTAGGTTTTGGGTTTGTTAGGTTAGGGGTTTAGTTTTTTTGGGTAGTGTGGTTTGTAATGTGTTTTGGGCTAATTGGGTTTGGGGTGTAATTTAGGTAATATTTGTAAATTCGGGCCTGTAAATGGACTTTATTAATTTTTTTATTTTTTAATGGTATGGGCCCGGGCATAAATGGGCTATTACAGGTATTATTTTATGTGTTATAACATGTATTTAATAATGCATGGGAATTTTGGTGCTTTAATTTGATCGATTGAATGCTTAATTGTGAAAAAGGACTAAATCGCATAAAGTGCGAAAGTTCTATTTTTCAAGGTAGAGGTGTCTAATAGCCATAGAATATTAAATTGAATGTCCTTAAAATGTATTTAGGCCATATAGAGTGTGTTGGCCGGCCATAGGAAGCAAGGCGACAAGAGCATTAATTTTAGTCAAAAGTTGGTGACATTAGGTGAATAAAAACGAATAAAATAAGATAAATAAAAGAGTTGTCATCTTTTACTATTCACACTTCTTCTCCACCAAAAGTTGAAGAGAGAATAGGGGTTTTGAATTTCAAATTTTCAGCTACATCTCATCCATACAAGTAAGTCATTTTGATGATTATTTTTGATGATTTTTGTACTTTTGGAGTCCCCAAAGCTTAAGCTAGCTAACGAGTGGACTAATTTGTTAAATGGTTGAAAGTTTAGGGACTTGCCATGAGAGAGTTTATGTTGTAGCTGAGGTTTTATGGAAGAAAATGAATGTTAGTGAGATGAGAAACAACTTTTGTGAAAGGTGTTGCCATGGAAAACACCTAAGTAGGACTTGTTTGCAAAGATTGAAATTGTGTAATAAATGCATGAAATAAATGGTTTTGTAAGTTGTTGCAAGAGAAATAAATGTTCATCTAGACTTGTTTAATGAGAAAATATGGTGAAAAATGATTTTTGAGCCTAGGGGCAAAATCATAATTTTGCCATAGTATAAGGGTAAAATGGTCATTTTTGCTTAAATAGAGGTTATGATGTCTTATGATTATAAAATGATTGAATGAGTGAAATTGTGTTGTTATAGATCAAGAAGAGCGCGGAATTAACCTTGACCGGGGAAAAGGCAATGTTTCGGATTAAACCGCAAAATTAACGCATTTTGCACCGAGGTAAGTTTATGTGTAAACGATGCATCTTAAATACACATGTTGTTGCTTATTGTTGCATTGTATCTTTGAGAGCACTTATGATTTAAATGGATTGGATTGGGTAGGAAATGAATAAATTCCCTATGAATGTTGAAATAGATATGTAGATGTGGAATATTGTCCGTAGTAAATAATGGTGGGCTGTGTGCGATACCACCTTATTGTTTATTCTTGATGGTGGGCTATGTGTGATAATACCTTGTTACTTATTTACAACAGGCTGTGTGCGGTACCATCGTTTATATTATCATTTGATGGGCTATGTGCGATACCACCGTAAATATTCTTGATGGTGGGTTATGTGCGATGCCACCCTGTTAAAGAGTAATGGTTGGCTAAGTGAGAAACCACCGAGTGTTTGGTATTACTATGAATGACATATTTTGGAATTTTTAGGTGTCGTATCATGTGTCCCTTATATGGTTGCTGACATCACAAATAGAATGCCCATGTTTTTACATACGGGTGAGGACACGGACGTGTCTAAGCTGTGTGGAGCACACGGGCCAAGATCACGTGCGTGTACGGCCGTGTGAAAACCCCTATAGGTTCGAAATGAAAATAAATCCCACACAGGGTAGGGACATAGGCGTGTGTGACCACATGGCCTGCCCACACTGGCGTGTCCCATTTCACACAGGCGTGTGGCCCTTGTCTAAACAAAAAAAATTAAGTGCACAAAAGTTAAGTATGTTTAAGGCCTTGTGGGTCCATAATGAGCTGTGTTAAGTTGGGATAAAGTTTTATAACTTAAAGTTGTACGACCAAGTGAGTTGAGTACGGTAACACCTCGTACCCGGTTCTGGCGTAGAATACGGGTAAGGGGTGTTACATGGCATCAGCACCGAATGTAGGTCCCGTATAAGACCATGTATGGGACATGGCATCGATACTAAATGTAGGTCTCGTATAAGACCATGTCTGAGACATGGCGTCAGCACCAAATAAGAAAGGTCTCGTATAAGACCATGTCTAGGAAATGGCTTCTGCACCAAAGGAAGATCTCATGTAAGACCATGTCTGGGACATGGCATCGACATCTATACACGATCTAGTATAATACCATGTCTGGGACATGGCACCGACATCGAGCTAATAGATCCCGTGTAAGACCAAATCTGCAATATGGCATCGACATCAAGAGGTGATCCCATGTAAGACCATATTTAGGATATGGCATTGGCATCGTGATACATGTATGATGAGATTGAGTATCCTCTGATATTTTGAGTTGTTTAATGGGCAAAAGAGCTAAGTTATGTAAAGATGATAAAGAGCTAAGTTATACAACGATGACAAAGAGTTACATTCAAGTTAAGGATGATAATGACTTAAGTTTACATTCAGGATAGCATAAGTGCTAAATTATGTGATGAAGTGATACAAGTACCATGAGTAAAATATGAGTTATGTAACCATAATGTGATATGTGATGGGTAAGATTAGGTATGAGTAAGTATGTCTAAGTACTTGAGAACTTGTGTTGTTATTGTTCTTTGAAATGAATGGATTTTACCACGAGTACTTATGTTGCTATTTTAATTCATGCAAACTTACTAAGCTATATGCTTACCCCTCTATTTTCCCTTTTCCTTGTAGTATCGCCAACTTAGCTCGGGGATCGTAGAACGTCGGAGCTCGGATCACACTATCAATCATTCTTTTGGTATAGTTAAGTTGAATTATTTTGGGTATGGCATGTATAGGAACTTGGTCATCTTGTGTTATGTCATATTTGAAAGCCAAAGTGTTGGCTACATATGTTATACACTCATTTTGTAAATGGCCATTGGGAATTGGCAAATATTTGTCAAGTTTCATATTTTAATGATGATGAGTTTTATGGAGTGAAAGTTCATGAAATTTATGGAGTAAAATGTGGTTTGTATGAATGATTATTTAGGGATTTTTCATCGTCTATTAATGCCATGTTATGTGTTGCTTGTGGTGGTATATGTATGTTTATGTTTCCGGATGGCAAATGGCTTGGAAAATAACCTTCTAATTGTCCACATAGGTAGACACACGGGCATGTATCTAGGCCATGTGTGACATACGGTCAGCCTAATGGGTGTGTTAACTGGCTGTGTGTCCCCTGTATCAAATTGTGAGAATTCGATTCGTCATACGGGTCAGCACAGGGGCGTGTGATAGCCCGTGTGCCCTTAAGAGGTTGCTGACGTCATAAACAGAATACCCAGGTTTTTCACACACGGGTGAGAACACAGGCGTGTGTCTGGCCGTTTGAAAACCCCTGTAGGTTCGAATTGAAAAATAAATTCTGCATTGGCTGAGAACATGGGTGTGTGTGACCACATGGTCTGCCCACACGGGTGTGTTCCATTTCACACGGACGTGTGGCCCTGTTTAGGCAAAATTTTCTAATAGCGTAAAAGTTTCCGGTTTAATTCCAAAACCTTCCGTATATATGTTGAAGGCCTCGTAGGCCTATTATAAGGATGTTATGTATATGAATGAGAAGTTTTAAGTTGAAATGAAACTTTATAGCTCGATGTTGTATGTTTAAACAAGTAAAGTTTGGCAATGCCTCGTATCCAGTTCCGGCATTGAACAAAAGTAAGGGGTGTTATAGAATTATTCGGTACACATATTCTGCCTCTGAACAATAAGCAGTCATTAGGCCCAATCTAAAATTCTGAATCAGAATCCAACTCACACTGTACCTGCCTAGTTTGTAATTCATCGTCCTAGTTTGTAATTCATCGTCACTCTTCTCAGCTTCACAGATTTGTTGCAAGAATATTGGTCTAGCTTTTAACTCAGATATGATTGAACCATTGTTTAACAATGACAACCGGGTATTCATTGCTCTCAAAGCAAACAAAGACTTTCTGCTTAGAGCATCAGCAACCACATTGGCTTTTCCTGGATGATAGTCAATAACCAGATTATAATCTTTTAATAACTCAAGCCATCTACGGTGTTTCAGATTCAAATCTTTTTGTGACATCAAATGCTTCAAACTCTTATGATCAATGAATATGTGACATTTTTCACCAATCAGGTAATGTCGTCAGCTTTTCAATGCAAATAAAATAACTGCTAACTCCAAATCATGTATCCGGTAATGTCTTTCATGTGGTTTTAGCTGTCTAGAAGCGTAAGCTATTACTTTACCTTCTTGCATCAATACACAGCCTAAACCATTCAAGGATGTATCTGTAACATCCCAAAATTGGGCCTAGGAGAATTGAGCCCAATGGGCCTTAGGCGTAGTTGCGTTTAAATTTTTAGAGAACAAGAGATCGGCTTAAATGCTAGTTAGACCTATTGGATAAGTGATTTTGGAAGGTTTAGAGGCTTCATGAAGTCCCGGGATCAAATATTGGCTTTGGGGAAATTTTGGTTTTAGGTGAAAAAAACCACGGAAGTTGGCGAGATAGGCCTTAAGAATAAAATATGGAGAAAAATGACACAAGTGGAGTGTGTGGTGTAGTGGCAAAGTGACGCCACATAAGAGGCAAGGGTGACGCCACAAGGAAGGAAGGAGGTCCAAGGTTCAAGTCTTGGCTTTTGCATTTTGGTTTCTTTTTGCTTGGACCTTAGAATTTGGCCCATAGTTTATATTTAGTTGCGCATGGTTTAAGACACAAGAGGAGCTTGTGGCCAAGTGGTTAGCAGCGTGGATTATGCTACAAAGGAGCACAGGTTCGAATCTTATGAGAAGCGAGGAGTATTTATTTTATGATTTGGACGGTAAGAGTTTCAGTTGAATTTAAACTCTCTTGTGAAGGATCCCACATCGGAAAGACACAAAGAATGAAGGTGAAGAGCTAGCTATATAAGGAGCATCCTAGGAGGAGAGTAAACACATCTTGGAGGCGTTTGGGCACAAGAGTGGTCGGAGCGCGGATTAGCCCCAGTCTATCGGGTGTGTAACTCTCTCTACTCTAGTTGTAAGCGGTAATATGCCGAAATGCGAGTTACATGGCATTAGTAGCCATCTGAGCGTGCAAGCGCACGTGTGGGGCTTCGACAGCGATAGTTGAGGCCATCGTGTAGTATTCTTGTGGGTTGGGCTGCTTGGGCCTCGATGGGCGAAGTGGGCCCAATGGGCCCGTGGGCCCATATGAGTAAATTGCATGATTGGTTAGTATATGTTGAACTAGACTAGGTGGAACTTATATACGTGGCTAGATTTGTGCTAGGTGGGCCACACGAGCATGTGGGCCCGGATGGGCCGAAATCGAGTTTTAGGCCCAATCGTCCGGTATGATGATGGGAAATGGTATTGAGTCGCTAGTGGTGACATTAGGCCTTGAAAGGCCATTTCAGTTGTGAATTTACTGAAAATACCCTTAGTAGGTAAAATTACGATTATACCCTTAGAGGTTGATTAGCATGATTATGTTGTTTAGTTTTGGCCGATTGTAGGGGAAGGCTTGATCTCGCATATCTCGGGTTGTGGCTAGTGCTCGAAAAGTGTTAAGGAAGGGGGATCTAGTGCGTTAGATCTTGATCTACGGGATTTGATAGTCGCATTAGTAACCAGGTGTGTAAACTAACACACTTCTTGCTTTGTATATGTTTGATAAACTGATTGATTGGTAAAATCGAACAAGTATGGTTGAGTGATATGATACCCTATATGGGTATGTGCAGTTGATTGTAAGTCCGTTTCATTATGAGTACTGTTATTGATACATGATGTCATGATTTATGATGTATGTGCTATGAGATGCAACGTTAAACATGTTTGCATGATTTGAATACTATACATGAGTTGGTATAATGATGGGTGATATGAGAGGAGGGGGCAGTGATATTTTGTGCTGACAAGCACCAGTGTTTTAGTAACACAACTTTGTGACTTTGGGTCACGGAGGTTTGGCACCTCTAGAGGTTTGGCACCTCGTCTCGTTCCGTGGTTTTGCACCACGGTGGGTTGGCCCCACAAGGCGATATTGAGGATTGACGCCCGGTGATTTGGTATCACACGATGGGTTAGCCCCATCACCCGATTATTGTGACTTGGTCACGGTGGTTTGGTACCACATTTGTGTCTTTGGGACACCGAGAGGTTTGGCACCTCATTGCGACTCGTCCCCGTGGTTGGACACCACCGTAGGTTGGCCCCACTTGAGAGATATGGGATTGTCGCTAGTGATTTGGTATCACACGATGGGTTGGCCCCATCATCGATTTGTGACTTCGGTCACCGGTGATTTGGTATCACAAACGTGTCTTTGGGACACAGTGGTTTGGCACCACATTGACGGATATCGTGTCTTTGGGACACCGGTGTGTTTTGGTAACACATTGTGACTATATGTCACCCGGTGGTTTGGCACCACCAGTGGTTTGGTACCACACGGGGTAGAAAAGGTGTATGGATGGTTAGGATTGGGTGCATATTGATTGGATGCATGATGGTTATGTTTATGTTGCATATGATATTTTGCTAATCCGGGAAAAAGGGTGGCTACACCGAGTCTTGGTGACTCACCTTTTCCTTTAACCATTTTCGTGTATTGCATAAGTTTGGGCCAGGGATCGGAGAGGACAAGGTGGCCTATGCCAGAAGATGATGATTTAATATTTTATGTTTGGTTTTGATATAAGTACTTTATTTGAATTATTGGGTTGTAATAAAGGCCAATTTATTATTTGGTATTACTTGATTATGGTTTTGTTATTTTAAATTCTTATTAACTCAAAAATGTTTTCACACAACAAAAGAAATTACATGAGTTTTAAGTAAGAGGAATTCGTTTTACTCACATATCGATATAGTTTTCAAAATTGAATTCTTTCATGCTTTATGCTAAGTTAACGAGGTTTTTCAACCGTCTTTCAGTAATAACATAACCAGATTCTGGTCGTAGTGAATGGGTAGGGTTTGGGGATGTTCTGATTTAGTATCGAGTCCGGTTCAAAACTCGGATTTGAGGGTTTTGGGTCCAAAACATTTTTATGGGCTTTTCAAAGATTTGGGCTTTCATAAAATTTTTTGAGTTATTCGGCATGGCTTTGTATCTCTCGACCGCATGATCCACGGGTAAGTAACTCTACTTGATGAATTGATTTATATGTGAATATTATGGGCTTTTATGGGAATGTAGATTAGTGAACTAGGATCTGTTGAACCCTAGGACTAGTCTACTCAAACACATGCATAAGACTTAAGGCTACTAAACAAACCTGTGAAGTAAGTCACCGAGTTAAGGTGTGGCAACCACTGTATGCATGTCGAGGATTGGTATTCAGTGAGAGCTTGGTATTTAAGCAGTCCTAGCGACTCACCTCCTCTTTACTCGAATCCTACCTGGTGCGTAGCTACGGTTCACCTTAACCAAGAAGACTTGTTCATAGGCTAAACCAAGTATTAAAACCCGAAAAGGATTAGCTTTACTGTTTTAAAACCCTTAGTTTTAAAATTTTCAAACTTACCCCTTTGGTTTGTAAACCCTAAATCTGATTTTGAAAGACGTTTTCTCGATTTACCAAAATTTCCAAAATGCCTCTAGTGGCAAAATTACAAAAATGTCCTTGTATTGTAAAATTACGGTACTACCCTCAACTTCTGTTAAAATGATTTTACTTTGCAAAATACCAAAATCTCGAAATTTCAAAATGTTAAGATACTCTGTATGGGGAAATTACAAAAATACCCTGTGTTGAAAATTACTAAAATGCCCTCGACTTTCAAGATTTTGGTTTAACTCCAATTTTAATAAAATTTCCTACTTTGCAAAAGTATACAAAAATGCTATTTTCAAGATAATTCTGATTTGAAAATTTACAAAATTACCCCTGATGAACAAAATTACCAAAATGCCCTTGGTTTCTAAATTTTCATAATTCCTCGATTTTTACTAAAATGTTCTTACATTATGAAAATATCAAAAACTTTTGTTTTACAAATATCGAGAAATCTGATTTGGGAAACTTACGAAAATACCTTTAACTTCCAAAATTCTTGAAATAACCCCGATTTCTGAAATTTTTGCAACACATCTGGTTTGAAAAACAAATTTTTCAAGATGACCCCTGAGATTTTGTAAACTTTGAAATATCTTTAATTTGAAAACTATTTTCAAATTGACTACGAGTTATTACCGAAATACCCCTTATAGGAAAATGTAAATTACCCCAGGTTGGGAATGCTCAAGAAAGTGACATGGATGAATGAATGTGTCTTTAGAGAAGTATGTGAATGTTTGAATTAGAGAATGAGAGAACTTGAGATGAAACTTTGATTGCTCGAAAGAACGACTTCGAAACTCTCGTTTATAAAATTTGCTCGTGGATAAAGCAGTGGAACAAAATTTCTAATGCATAAAACTTTTAATCCATTAAATCGCGACGCTAGATATGAGTTCTAGGGGACGTGGTTGTCGCGGACGTGGTCAAGGTGGAATGATAGCTTTATTAAGATCGAGTCTTGCAGCAAAGAGCGTAGTGTGGTAGGTTAGGATGTGCGATTGTTAGTTAGTTGGAAATTTCGAGGACGAAATTTCTTTAAGGAGGGTAGATTTGTAACATCCCAAAATTGGGCCTAGGAGAATTGAGCCCAATGGGCCTTAGGCGTAGTTGCGTTTAAATTTTTAGAGAACAAGAGATCGGCTTAAATGCTAGTTAGACCTATTGGATAAGTGATTTTGGAAGGTTAGAGGGCTTCTATGAAGTCCCGGGATCAAATATTGGCTTTGGGGAAATTTTGGTTTTAGGTGAAAAAAAAAACCCTGGAAGTTGGCAGATAGGCCTTAAGAATAAAATATGGAGAAAAATGACACAAGTGGAGTGTGTGGTGTAGTGGCAAAGTGACGCCACATAAGAGGCAAGGGGTGATACAAGGAAGGAAGGAGGTCCAAGGTTCAAGTCTTGGCTTTTGCATTTTGGTTTCTTTTTGCTTGGACCTTAGAATTTGGCCCATAGTTTATATTTAGTTGCGCATGGTTTAAGACACAAGAGGAGCTTGTGGCCAAGTGGTTAGCAGCGTGGATTATGCTACAAGGGAGCACAGGTTCGAATCTTATGAGAAGCAAGGAGTATTTATTTTCATGATTGAATGGCAAGAAGAGTTTCAGATTGAATTTAAACTCTCATTGTGAAGGATCCCACATCGGAAAGACACAAAGAATGAAGGTGAAGAGCTAGCTATATAAGGAGCATCCTAGGAGGAGAGTAAACACATCTTGGAGGCGTTTGGGCACAAGAGTGGTCGGGCGCTGGATTAGCCCCGAGTCCTATCGGTGTGTGTAACTCTCTACTCTAGTTGTAGAAGCGGTAAAATGCCGAAATGCCGTTACATGGCATTAGTAGTTATACGAGCGTGCAAGCGCGCGTGTGGGGCTTCGACGCGATAGTTGAGGCCATCAGTAGTATTCTTGTGGGTTGGGCTGCTTGGGCCTCGATGGGCCGAAGTGGGTCGAAGTGGGCCCAATGGGCCCGTGGGCCCATATGAGTAAATTGCATGATTGGTTAGTATATGTTGAACTAGACTAGGTGGAACTTATATACGTGGCTAGATTTGTGCTAGGTGGGCCACACGAGCATGTGGGCCGGATGGGCCGAAATTGAGTTTTAGGCCCAATCGTCCCAGTATGACCAGGAAATGGTATTGAGTCGCTAGTGGTGACATTAGGCCTCGGAAAGGCCATTTCGGTTGTGAATTTACGAAAATACCCTTAGTAGGTAAAATTACGATTATACCCTCAGAGGTTGATTAGCATGATTATGTTGTTTAGTTTTGGCCGATTGTAGGGGAAGGCTTGATCTCGCATATCTCGGGTTGTGGCTAGTGCTCGAAAAGTGTTAAGGAAGGGGATCTAGTGCGTTAGATCTTGATCTACTGGATTTGATAGTCGCATTAGTAACCGGTGTGTAAACTAACACACTTCTTGCTTTGTATATGTTTGATAAACCGATTGATTGGTAAAATCGAAAGCAAAGTATGGTTGAGTGATATGATACCCTATGGGGTTTGTGCGCTGATTCGAGGTAAGTCCGTTTCATTATGAGTCTTATTATTGATACATGATGTCATGATTTATGATGTATGTGCTATGAGATGCAACGTTAAACATGTTTGCATGATTTGAATACTATACATGAGTTGGTATAATGATGGGTGATATGAGAGAGAGGGGCGGTGATATTTTGTGTCGACAAGCACCGATGTTTTAGTAACACAACTTTGTGACTTTGGGTCACAGAGGTTTGGCACCTCTAGAGGTTTGGCACCTCAGCGTCTGTCGCCCCCGTGGTTTTGCACCACGGTGGGTCAGCCCCACAAGGCGGTATTGAGGATTGACGCGGTGATTTGGTATCACACGATGGGTTAGCCCCATCACCCGATTATTGTGACTTCGGTCACCAAAGTGGTTTTGTACCACATTTGTGTCTTTGGGACACGGAGGTTTGGCACCTCATTGCGACTCGTCCACGTGGTTGGACACCACGTGGGTTGGCCCCACTTGAGAGATACGGGATTGTCGCTAGTGATTTGGTATCACACGATGGGTTGGCCCCATCATCGATTTGTGACTTCGGTCACCGGTGATTTGGTATCACAAACGTGTCTTTGGGACACCGGTGGTTTGGCACCACATTGACGGATATCGTGTCTTTGGGACACCCGTTGTTTTGGTAACACATTGTGACTATATGTCACCGGTGGTTTGGCACCACCGGTGGTTTGGTACCACACAGGGGTAGAAAAGGTGTATGGATGGTTAGGATTGGGTGCATATTGATTGGATGCATGATGGTTATGTTTATGTTGCATATGATATTTTGCTAATTCGGGAAAAAAGGGTGGCACATTGAGTCTTGGTGACTCACCTTTTTCCTTTAACCATTTTCAGTATTGCATAAAATTTGGACCGGGATCGGAGAGGACAAGGTGGCCTATGCCGAAGATGATGATTTAATATTTTATGTTTGGTTTTGATATAAGTACTTTATTTGAATTATTGGGTTGTAATAAAGGCCAATTTATTATTTGGTATTACTTGATTATGGTTTTGTTATTTTAAATTCTTATTAACTCAAAAATGTTTTCACACAACAAAAGAAATTACATGAGTTTTAAGTAAGAAGAATTCGTTTTACTCACATATCTGATATAGTTTTCAAAATTGAATTCTTTCATGCTTTATGCTAAGTTAACGAGGTTTTTCAACCGTCTTTCCGTAATAACATAACCAGATTCGGTCGTAGTGAATGGGCCGGGTTTGGGGATGTTACAGTATCACTATAAATTACAAATTCGTTACTCGACTCAGGCTGAACTAGCACAAGTGGTTCACTCAACAAGGCTTTTAATCTATCAAAACTCTGCTGACATTTCTCAGACCACTCAAATTTTACATCTTTTTGCAATAATCGAGTCATCAGAGAAGCTATCATTGAAAACCCTTTAACAAACCTCCGATAATAACCGACGAATCCCAGAAAACTTCTAATTTCAGACACATTTTTCGGTGGTTTCCAATTAATAATAACTGAGATTTTACTCGGATCTACCCTGATACCTTCTACAGACACTATATGCCCAAGGAAATCGACTTCCTGAAGCCTAAATTCACACTTTCCGAATTTAGCATACAGTTGTTTCTCACACAAAGTTTGCAACACAATTCTCAAATGATCAGCATGCTCATTTTCATCTCAAGAATATACCAGAATATCATCAATAAACACCACCACAAACCTGTCTAGATACGATCTAAAAATTCTATTCATTGAATCCATTAATACTACAGGTGCATTAGTTAGGCCAAACGGCATCACAAAAAACTTATAGTGGCCATACCTGGTTCTAAAAGCTATCTTTGATACATCTGAGTCTTTCACTCGCAACTGATAGTATCCAGAACGGAGATCTATTTTAGAGAACATAGTGGCACCTTTCAACTTATCTAACAGGTCATTAGTTCGAGGAAATGGATACTTGTTCTTTTTTGTGACTTTGTTGAGCTGTCTACAATCAATACATAACTTCAGAGATCCATCTTTCTTCTTTACAAACAAAACTAGTGCACCCCAAGGTGAAAACCTGGGTCGAGCAAATCCTCTATTAGTAAGTTCTTGCAATTGTGCTTTCAACTCTTTTAACTCTGTTGGGGCCATTCGATAATGGTGCTATAGATATGGGAGTTGTTCCTGGAATACTATCTATAGAAGATTCCACCTCTCTGAATGGCGGCAATCCAGGTAATTCTTCTAGAAACACATCAAGAAATTCACAAACAATTGGCACTTACTTATTCTTCGATTCAAATACTTTAGTGTCTAAGACATATGCAAGATAAGCATCATACCCTTTTCTAACATATTTCTATGCTGATATAGCTGAGATCACATTAGATAACCCATCCAGTTTGTTAGATTCAATACGAAGCAATTCACCATTCTGACATTTTAACACAATATATTTCTGTTTACAATTTACCATTGTATCATGCTGAGTTAGTGAATCCATACCCGTAATTAAATCAAATTCATCAAAAGGCAGTAACATCAAATCAGCCAAGAAATAATAACCTCGTACAATTAATAGACAATTTTTACAGATTTTATCTACCATCACAAAGTGGCCCATGGAGTTTGAAACTTTAACCACAAATTCAATAGACTCAACAGGTAAATTTTCAATAGACACAAAATTTGTGCATATGTATGAATGTGTTGAACCAAGATCAATCAAAATAGTCATATCAGTATCAAGAAGAGAAAAAGTACCAGTAATGATGTCTGGTGCATAGGCATCCTCTCTTGCACGAATAACATATGTCCTTGCCGGTGCCCTTGCTTCAGATTTGACTGTTGAATCTTTTGTAGCACCTCGGCTACCACTGACATTGCCGAGGTGACGAGGTGGTTTACCTCTTGAGACGGGGTTACTCAGCTTCGAATTCTGATCAATATCTTTTTTAATCCTTTCCGAACAATCTTTAAGAAAATGGTCAAGAGAACCACATCTATAATAGGCTCCACTTCTCAAACGACACTCCCCAAAATGAAATTTATTACAATGTCTACATTTAGGTTTAGGGTTTCTAGCACTTCCAACACTTGTTACCGATGGAGATGAAGATCTTGGGCTAGAGCGTTGAGAGCCCCGTTCTTTTCAGGAATATCCCATAGACACGGTAAAACGATCATGATATTTCTTTGATATCTTTGAAGGAGATGATTATGAATTGGCCATAAATCTTTTACCAGAAATTTAGGCTTCTCTCTCCGCTTGTCTCTTTTCTTTACTTAATTCCTCGGCTTTGTGTGCTCGACCAGCCTGTACTACAAATTCCCTTAATTCACGAATTCTAATCAATAGCTTGATGTCCTCATTTAATCCTTCTTCAAAAATTTTACACATATCAACCTCAATTGGAACACAATCCCTGGCATACTTGATCAATCTAACAAATTCTCCTTCATATACTATCATATTTCCCTGTTTGAGCTCTAAAAATTCCTTCTTTTTCTGATCCAGAAATCTCTAGCTAATATACTTCTTTCTGAATTTAGTTTGGAAAAATTCCCATGTAACATTTTCTCCTTGCACAACAGAAACCAGAGTATTCCACCACTAATAAGTTGAATCTTTTAACAATGATACAGCACATTTCAGACACTCAACTGGTGTACATGATAATTCATCTAAAACCCTGATAGTATTTCTCAACCAAAATTTAGCCCTTCCCGGATCATCTTCAGCAGTAGCCCTAAATTCTTCTGCCATATAATTATAGATTTTATCTACCGGAGGCTTACCAGTTCTAACAGGTTCAACACCTTGTGGCATGTTAAGAACTGGTTGAAGAGCAGGAGGGGAATGTTGTTGTACAGTAGGATTTGTTCTCAAAAATTCTATGAACCACTCGTTCATCATTTGAAAGAAGGCTTCTTTTGCCTCCACAGCTCAGCCCTAATATACGGGCCTTCTACTACTACTAGATGCAACTCTTTGTACATAAGCTTGAGTAGTGCTCTCAGCTTCCTCAGATTCAGCTCTAGCTTGGTTGGACAACATTATTATATGAAAAACACATTTAAAATGGTCAGGAGATATCACGCTATCACAAATTATATAATGGCATGTATAGTTAAAATCGTACTTGCTACGTTAGTTCGAGAATCGGCTAAACCGTAGCTCTGATACCAATAAATGTAACACCTCTAACCCGTATCTGTCACTGAAATAAGGTTACAGAGCATTACCAGAGTTTACAGATCAATTACAATTAATTCATGTCTTTTACTATTCATATCTAAAACATATCATGATTCAATCATGCTGTCCCTTATATGGACCCTCGAGGTCGAATTTATACAATAGAAACAAGTTGGGACTAAATCAAAAACTCAGAGAATTTTTAGCGAAATTTCAAAAATTTTCCTAGATGCAGGGGATACACGCCCATATGGTTAGACTGTGTGGCTCACATGGCCAAGTGACACGCCCGTGTCTCAGTTCGTGTGACCAATTTTAAGCATTCTGTTTCTTAATTTTTAAGATGCAAGGGACACACGGCCAAACCACACACCCGTGTGCATGGCCGTGTGTTACACACGGTTGAGACACACGCCCGTGTGGACAATATAAGGTCATTTCCTATCCTTATTTCTCACCCAAATTGCCATCAATCTAACAACAACATTTGAATACATTTACCAACCAATCCAAGACATATAATTCAAACTAATATTCAAGTTTTATACATGACATGTTTGCTCACAGTTTCAAGTATTCATCTTATCCTTTTCCAATCATATACTTACCCAAGTGTGATTATATCTAAGTTACTAATCCAAACATACTCACATACCAATCATGATATAACTTCATGCATAAATATATTAAATATGTTATCACTAGCCACTCCAATGGTTAGTTACAACCAAAACATTTATATACCCTTACTTGTCACCATTAACCTATACATGCCATTATACTTTCCTATTTATACCAAAACGAGCTGAAGGATAGTGTGATGATACTTCGACCGATCTCCAACCTTTACGAGTTTTCGAGCACTATAAAATAGAGAAAAGAAAACCGAGTAAGCATTTCAAATGTTTAGTAAGTTCATATAATAGGAATTAACATACCATATATTTTTATTTAAGATAAGCACACAAAAATGCATCCAAGCAATTTGGCTAATAGCCTAAAACACACAACTTCACCAATCATGTTAGTCAAGTAATTCACATAATACCAAGAACATGGATGAGCTCATCATTTAATGATTTTCATATACATATACTTTCCATATCATTATTCCATATCACATGTACATTTCCATGACAAATCATTTTAAGTTCAGTTTAGCCATGTCAGAACTTTACCCATTAATTTATTTGAAATATTGATAGATACGCTCATGTAGTACACTTAATGTGTACAAAACTGAAATCTGTCAAATCATATCAAGGGATACGCAATTAGGGCACATAATCAGGAAGCACTCTCTCGAGCCATATAACAGGATGCTCATGTGAGACATGTAACAGGAAGCTTATCCGGACTAAACAGGAAACTCATAAGAGTTTTAATCAGGAAGCTCATTGAGCTTAACAGGTAACTCCGAAGAGTTATTATCAGGGAGCTTAGGATAGAAGCTCATAGAATTCTATATCAGGACACTCATAAAGAGCTGCGATTGTGTCTGCAATAAATGCTGAATCACAACCGATCGAATCGTGTAACAGGGCGCTCATAAAGAGCTGCGGTACTGCGCAACACATGCAAGATCACTACCGATCAGGATGCTCGCAGAAACTATATAACAGGAATGATGAGAAGGCTTTTAATAGAATGCTCAACTGAGCTATAATGTTCGCAACATATGTAGGACTACAATCAATACAAAAAAATATTGTATCCATTGCATTTCATTATTCAAACGGGACTTATCACTTATCAATCAATACCGGACATGTGATTAATTTCATGCATTAAAAATTTATGCAATTCACATAAATACAACATTCGATTCAAACATATTAATATACATAATTAAGTTACATGAACTTACCTCGACATTTGTTCGTTTATGAAAATGTACTAATCCGTCACCTTTTCTTTTCCTTGATCTAACTCTTTATTTGATCTTTTTGGATCTATATAAATGAATTTAACATCAATGTAATCCATTTCATACTCAATTGAACTCAGTTCACGTCTTAGGAAAAATTACGATTTTGCCCCTATATTTTTCATAAATGACTATTTCGTCCCTAGGCTCAGAAAATGAAATTCATGCAATTTAATCCTTACTCCAAGCCTAACCCATTTTTACATATAACATTTACAACACATATATTTCATAAAAATTAGAAATTTTCTATAAATTTTACATCTTTACAATTTAGTCCCTGAATTACAATTTCATTAAAATTCTCTTTGTAAAAGTTGTTTATCTATCAACAACCTTTCATTTTATACCATAAATTTCAAAATTTCTGCATTTATATCAATGTAAAAATTTTTATACTTTTATATCTTTTCAAATTAATTCCCAAAATAGATAGATTAAGCTATTACGAACTCAAAAATATAAAAATTACTAACAACAAGACAAGATTACTTACTGAATTAAGCCAAGAAAGCTTGATTTCTCTTTCCTAGGGTTTCCCTGTATTTTTGAGGAAAAAGATGATAATAATTATATGATATTTCTATTTAATTTAATTATCATCCATTAATTTTCCTACTTTCCAATTTAGTCATTTTCTTTTTCTAATTTTCCATGGATGATTCATCATAAATATCTAGTAAGTTTTCCTAATGGTCTAATTACCATATAAGGACCTCAAGTTTTTAATTCCATAGCTATTTGATACTTATAGCTACTAGAACTCAACTTTTGCATTTAATGCAATTTGGTCCTTTTTTTCTAATTAAACACAAAATCGGTAAAATTTTCTTATCGAAATAAATTTTAATTCTTTCTAATGCAATTTGGTCATTCCTATCATGATGCAGACCATGCAATAACATTAAAATAAATTTTCATTCTAACTCGAATTAGTGGTCCCGAAACCACTGTTCAGATTTCATTGAAAATGGCATGTTGCAGGAACCTTTCAACTGATCAAATAAATCATCAATACGAGGAAATGGTTACTTGTTCTTTATTGTAACTTTATTGAGCTGTCTGTAATCAATACATAACCTTAATGGTCCATCTTTCTTTTTAACAAACAAAATCGGTGCACCCCAATGTGATAAGCTGGGTCGAGCAAAACCTCTTTCATTCAATTCTTGCAACTGTGCTTTTAATTCTTTTAATTCTGTAGGAGCCATTTTGTAAGGAGCTATAGATATTGGAGTTGTCCCTGGAACAAGATCTATATAAAATTCTGCCTCTCTGACTGACAGTAATCTGGGTAATTCTTCCGGGAACACATCAGGGAACTCAAAAACAATCGACACTGACTTAATCTTCGACTCAGATACTTTAATATCCAACACATATACAAGATAAGCATCATAGCCTTTTCTGATATATTTCTGTGCCGATATAGTTGATATTACATTGGACAACCCATCCAGTTTCTCAGATTCAATACGAAGCAAGTTACCATTCTGACATTTTAACACAATATCTTTCTGTTTATAATTTACCACTGCATCATGTTGAGTTAACCAATCTATACCCAAAATTTTGTCAAATTCATCAAATGGTAAGAACATTATATCAACCGAGAAACAATAATCCCATACCATTAACGGACAATTTTTACAAACTTTATCCACCATCACTTACTGGCCCAGGGGGTTCGAAACTTTAACCAAGAATTCAGTGGACTTAACAGGTAAATTTTTAACAGACACTAACTTTGTGCATATGTATGAATGTGCTGAACCAGGATTAATTAAAGCAATAATATCAGTATCACATCGTGTGCAGATGCATCCTCTCGTGCACGTATAGCATATGTTATCGCCAGTGCTCGTCCTTCAAATTTAACTGTTAAATCTTTTGTTGCACCTCGGCTACCACTGTAAAAGCCCGAATTAGGGGCTAGTCAGAATAGTGGTTTCGAGACCACTAATCCAAGGTTGAGGAAAAATTATTTTGATATTATTTTATGTGTTGTAACATGTTTATAAGGATGCATGAGAATTTTGGTACCTTAATTTTAACGATTGAACGCATTATTGTGAAAAAGGACTAAATTGCATAAAGTGCGAAAGTTCAATTTTACAAGCTTATCTAATAGCTATAGAATTCTAATGGGAGGTCCCTAATGTGCAATTAGGCCTTGTTTAACGTAGTGGATGGCCATAGGGACAAGAATTGACATGGTCAATTGGTTATATGGGGTTTTGGTGACTTATTTGATAAATTAAAATAAAATAAGAAGAAAGATGATAACACCTATCATCTTCACCATTTTTCCACCTAAAATACCAGCAAAGAGGGGGTTTTGAAAGGTTGAAATTTTCAACAACTCATCTTCTCTACAAGTAAGTGATTATGATGGTTTTACTTGATAATTTTTGTACTTTTGGAGTCCCTAAAGCTTAAGCTAGCTAATGATGGGACTAAATTTCTAAATGGTTGAAAGTCTAGGGACTTGCAATGAGAGATTTTATGTTTTTTTCTGAGTTTTTATGGAAGAAAATGAATTTTAGGGAGATGAGAAATAACTTTTGTGAAAGGTGCTATCATGAAAACACCTAAAAGGGATTAAGTTGTAAATGTTGTAATTTGGTAATAAATGCATGAAATAGTTGGATTTGTGAGTAGTTTTAAGATAAATAAATGTTCAGCTAGCCTTGTTTAATAAGAAAATGTGATGAAAAATTATTTACGAGCCTAGGGGCAAAATTGTAACTTTGCCATAGTACAAGGGAAAAATGGTCATTTTTGCTTAAGTGGAGATTATGATGTAATATGACCATAAAATGATTAAATGAGTAAATTTCATTGTTCTAGATCAAAGAAAATGAGATTCAGATCTAGAACGGGAGAAAAGAGAAATATGGACAAATAGGTCCCTTTCTACCCTTTTCGGTATCGAGGTAAGTTCGTGTGCTCATAATGCAACTATAGTGAAGTATTTAATATTTTGATGATGTACGAATTGTGTATTGACTCTATGAATATATTAAATACATTTTGACGAGATGTCAAGAATTGAAAGTCTTTAATTGAATATAAGAATAGAGGGAATGCAAATAGCATGGTACTATGATAATTAAGGTCTAGTGTAAGACCATATTTGGAATATGGCCTCGATGTGAGATTTCGTCTAAGATCATGTCAGGGACATGGCATCGATATGATACTTCATGTAAGACCCTATTGGGGGTATGATGTTGCTATGATACTATATGTATGAGTCACAATGGTATTCTTTAGTAATTTGAACAATTCAACAGGTATGCTAAAATTGAGAAAGTTTGTGGTTATATCATGGGAGGTACAGGTATGTGCCAGAACTCAATTGAGGTGAATTCGGTATATGGTGAACCCATAGTGAATTATGTGTAAATGATGCATCCTGGTTGCATATGTTATATTTAGTAATACATTGCGTGAATGAAAATGATTATTGTAGAATTCTATTTTGAGAATGATAGTGTTGAGGATATTCTTGAATGAACATTCGAAATAGGAAAAGGCATGTGGATAAATATTCGTGAATGTGTAATCAATAGTGGGCTATGTACGGTACCACCTTATTAATTGTTAGCGATGGGCTGTGTGCGATACCATCGCCAAATTTTATCTATGGTGGGCTATGTACGATACCACCTTATAAATTATTAAATGGTGGGCTATTTGCGATACCACCTTATAAATTATTAAATGGTGGGCTATGTGCGATACCACTTTATAAATTATTAAATGGTGGGTTGTGTGTAGAACCACCGAGAGTTTGGTATTATCCTGAATGGATCATTGAGAAATTGTTTAAGTATATGTTTCATGGATTGTCGTGATGATGGATGCAGGGATTATGTACTAATAAATGATAGTAATATACTTGTCACATGTTTAGAATATGGTAAGAGGCAGAATGAGTAAGTATTGTGAATGGGTAACCATGATTTTAAGAGTAAATCTTATTATAATACCTTTGTGGTTGAGTATAATAAATGAATGTCAATAGTTTATTATTATTTTCATATGAACTTACTAAGCATTATTGCTTACTCCTCTTCCTTTCCTATCTCTTATAGGTTAACTTAACTAGCTCGGGTTGGAGATCGCCGTAGATGTTTTCACACTATCGGGCAGACACTTGGGGTATGAGATTCAAGTTTTCTTGAGATATGGCATGTATAAGGATCTTATTTTGGTTTAATTAAGTCATATTTAAAGTAGCCAAAGGTGTTGGCTTAAAAAAGTTTATGTAATGGTTGTGTATAGCCATAGATGATGACTCAAGTCGATTGTAATTGTACTAGTAATATTTCTCCCTCATATATGGGATGAAGATTTGATTTTCATGATTCAAATGTGATAATTCAAGAGTTATAATTGATGATTTGAAAATGTTATGTGATTATGTGTGAATGTGTGCAAGTGAAGGTGGCTAAATGGTTTGGAAAATAGCCTTCAATTGGTCCACACGGGTAGACAGATGGGAGTGTAGGCCGTGTGTGATACATGGGCAATCCCATGGGCGTGTGGCTTGGCCGTGTGTCCCCTTGTATGCTAGAAATGCAAGTCAGTAAGCTTAATAGTAAACACACGGCACGGGCAGAGACACGACCGTGTGTGTCAGTCGTGTGAGAGGCACGGCCTTGGACATGGGAGTGTGCTTAGGCCATAAGAAGTCTGCACCTAAATTTAAGAATTTAATTCGACACACGGTCTAAGGACACGGGCGTGTGTCTTGGTCGTGTGACCCTAGTGAGGTGATGACGTCACAAATAGAATACCCAGGTTTTTACACACGGGCGTGTCTAGGCTGTGTGGAGCACACTGGCAATAACACGGGCGTGTGTTCGGCCGTGCAAAAACCCCTGTAGGTTCGAAAAGAAAATAATCCTACACGGGCATGGAACACGAGTGTGTGATATGTCATACGGGCGTGTCCCACTCTTCACACGGGCATGTGGCCCAGTTTTGTGTCAAAATTTTCTAAGTGTTTAAAAGTTTCAGTTTGGTCCCTTAGCATCCCGAGCATATGTAAAGGGTCTCGTAGACCCATGATAGGGACGTTATGATGGTAAATGAAAAAGTTTTAAATTGGAACAAATTTTATAGCCCAAAGTTGAGTGCTAAAGCAAGTCAAGTCCGGTAATGCCTCGTACCCGGTTCCAGAGTTGAATAAGGGTAAGGGGTGTTACAACCACTGACATTGCCAGGGTGACGGAGTGGTCTACCTCTTGAGCCAGGTGATAAACTGTAATATATACATATTTTAATCCCACATTTAGCATACTTTTGGATGATTTATTCCCTGAATTGTGGAATTTGGTGCTCCTAATCCTTTAATTTCATGTTTTATACTTATGAGAGCCTCGGAGGATTAAAAGAATGAGAAACGGGCCAAAAACGGAGAAATTGGGCTAAAACATGAAATGCACACGACCTGGGCCGAAGCCACACGACCGTGCCTCTTTAGCAGACCCGACCACGGCCTGGATTCGACTCACACGGGCGTGCCACACGGGCATGTCCCTGCCGTGACCTATTTTAATTCTATTCAAAATAGGGTACTTAAAGGCAAAGAAAGACATTTCAAAAGCCTATATAAACACCCTAGAGGCCAACCTTCAAGTGGGCGTCCAGGTAGGCTTAGGAGCCAAGCCAGAGAGGCCAAAATTGTGGGATTTACTTGAAGAAAGCCAGTTGATTCATCTAAAGAAGCCGGAGTCATACCCAAGACGGAAGATCTTCCCTTCAATTTCTTTCAGTGGGTTTTAGGGTTTTTCTTATGTTTTGTTTTATATTTTCTTCTGAGATTTATTCTTTTATGATTATGAACTAAACCCCTCAAATACCTAAGGGGGATGAAACCTAAGATGGATCTTGTTATTGTTTACTGAACTATATGATAAATACTTGATTTGTTCTTAATTATGTGTTTTAATTCTTGCTTTGATATTTCAGGATATTGATTCAAGTATTGATGTGCTTAAGCAGTGGAGCAAAAGTCCCTGTTTAAGAGTAGATCTAGCATAGTTAAGCGAGTTGATCGCAACCCTAGAAATAGGATGACGAAAATCTACCGGATTAGGGTCAAACCTAATATGGGAGTCCATAGATCGAGTTAATGCAATTCTAGGGGTTTTAATTAGAAAGAGATTTCAATTAATCAATCTAAGATTAGATGTTAGTAGCCTCGAAAGAGGTATTGATATAAATTAGGGAATCCTACGAATCAAGTCAAGTGAATAAATTGTCTGATTCAGAGTTAAATAGCAAGTGAAGTCTAGGTGGATTCTTCCTTAGCTATTGTCCTAATTAATTGGTTTTTCCCAAAAGTATTTTCCCCAATTCATTCTCTGTGTCTTAGCATCCTTAGCTTAGTAGTTAGTTAATTTTAGATTAAACAAAAATTCCCTAAATTCTTAGACTAAATAATAAAAAGAAAGTTAGTATTAGTACTTTTGGTTCCCTTGGGTTCGACATTCCAGTCTTGCCACTAAACTATACTACTGTTTGATAGGTGCGCTTGCCTCAATCGTGGTGATAGTTAGTTTCTAGGCTCGATCATTCATTATATAAATTTTAAGACTTTTAGACACAATCAAGTTTTTGGCGCCGTTGTCGGGGAGCTGAAATATTAAGAACGCTCAATTTTTATTACTTTGGCTTTGCAATTAAATTTTATTTTTACTTTTCTAAATTTTCTTCTTTTCTTCTAGCAGTCACTCTAGTTTATGACTAGAAGAAACCCATCAGGACCTCTACTTTACGATAGTGAAATTGAAAGCACAGTTCACAAAAATCGAAGAGAAATAAGGAGAAGCCTACAGTACATACAAGAAGAGCAAGAAAACGAAATTAATACTACGGAAGAGATGGTTGATAATAATCTGCTACCTCCAGAGGTGGCCGAAAATCATGCTCCTTGAACTATGTATGATTATGCTAAACCTAATTTAACACGAACTGAGTCAAGTATTGTTAGACCTGCTATTGCTGCAAATAATTTTGAACTGAAACCTAACACAATTCAGATGATACAGTAATTTGTTCAGTTTGATTGTTTGCAGGATGAAGATCCAAATAATCACTTGGCGAATTTCCTATAATTTTGCGACACTTTCAAAATAAGTGCATTTCTGATGATGCCATTCGTCTTCGGTTGTTTCCCTTTTCGTTGAGGAACAAAGCTAAACAGTGGTTGAACTCGTTACCACGAGGATCAATCACTACATGGGAACAAATAACCGAAAAATTTTTATTGAAATATTTTCTGCCGGCTAAAATGGCTAAGTTGAGGAATGATATCTCTTCTTTTGTGCAGATGGATTTAGAGACACTTTACGATGCATAGGAGAGATACAAAGATCTATTAAGAAGGTGCCCACACCATGGATTACCCTTATGGCTACAGGTCCAAAACTTTTACAACGGTGTGAACCCTTCAACTAGGCAATTAATTGATTCACCCACTGACAGAACCTTGAATAATAAAACACCTGAGGCTACCTATGAATTAATTGAAGAGATGTCACTGAATAACTATCAATGGCAAGTCACGAGGACAAGGCCACCAAAAGCCACCAGTGTTTTCAACCTCGACGCAGTAACCATGCTATCAAACCAGGTAGAGATGTTAAGTAAAAAGATTGATGGTTTATGTGGTTCTTCGTAGGTACATCTAGTTATGCAGTGTGATACAAATGGAGGAGGGATGAACAACACAGAATATCCACCTTACAACCCAAGCACTAAAAACGATCAAGTTCATTATATGGGTAATAATTTTAACACTCAAAATAACCCTTATAGTAATACTTGTAATCCAGGTTGGAGGAACCAGCCCAATTTTTCATGGGGTGGTTAAGGAAATCAGAGACAACAACCCCTCCAAACTTCCAATAGCAGGCTTACCACAGAAAAAGAAGCCGAACCTTGAGGAGATGCTGACAAAATTCATAGCGGTGTCAGAACCACATTTCCAAAACACCGAGAAAATACTTAAAAATCATCAAGTGTCGATTCAAGGGATCGAGAGCCAATTAGGTCAACTTGCTAAGATCATATCAGAGCGACCACAAGGCAGCTTGCCAAGCAACACTGAAACTATCCCAAATAAGCAACTTCAAGCCAAAACAACTCATGAAAATGAAGGGTTAGATAAGTCCAAATTAAGGCAAGAGAAGGTAGTAGAGGAAGGTAAGGTTGAAGTAAATCATGATAAGCCAAAACCGGTAATTAAAGAATACCAACCTCGTGTGCCATATCCCGATGCGATGAAGAAAGACAACACAGATGAACAATTCGGTAAATTTCTTAAACTTTTAAAGAAACTACATATTAACTTACCGTTTTTTGAAGCTCTTTCGCAGATGCTAGATTCAAGGAAATTTTTAAAAGAGCTTTTGACAAACAAGCGGAAGTTAGACGAAGAGTCGTATGTGGAACTAAACGCAATGTACTCAGCAAAGTTGCAAAATAAACTACCACGAAAATTAAAAGATCCAGGGAGTTTTACAATTCCATGCTTATTCGATAGTTTATCTGTTGATAATGCTTTAGCTCATTTAGGGGCAAACATAAACGCCATGCCTTATAAAATGTTTAAACAACTAGGTCTAGGGAGACCCAAACAAACTAGGATGAGCATTCAATTAACTGATAAAACTATTCGAATTCTTAGGGGTATAATTGAAGATGTACTAGTCAAAATTGACAAATTCATATTCTCAGTAGACTTTGTCATTTTAGACATGGATGAGGACAATAGTATCCCCTTAATTTTAGGAAGACCCTTTTTAGCAACTGCTAGAACTAAAATTGATGTTGGCACAGGAGAACTCATACTTTGTGTAGGTGACGAATCTATCAGTCTTCAGGCTCTCGACTCAGCTAGGACATCAAGTATTCAAGGTAAGAAAATTAATTTTATTAATGACCATTCTGTAAAACTTCTTTTCAGGAAGCATCACAGAACCACACAACTGAGCCAGATCCTAGACCTCATGACAACAAAGAAATAACTCACGAGGAACGACAACTTCAGATCGATGAACTAGACGAGTGGAAGACACATTTCAAGGAGAAATTAGGAATACACGAAGCAGACCCAACACCATTCCATGGGACAAACGAATTTAAGATTGGGGATCGGGTATTGTTAGATAAGATAGACCCTCGAATCTTCCCTTCCAACCTTAATAAAACGAAGAAATCCCTTTTAAGGTACTCAATGTTTTCCCATACGGAACAGTCAAGGTAAGTAATCATATATTCGGCACTTTTAAAGTAAACGCTACTCGACTTGAACCATATGCTGATAATAAAACTAATAGCATGAGAAAGGATTTTCAACTCCTCAAGCCACCATGATTATGTGAACGAGAGGTAAGTCTAGCTTAAGACTTTAAATGAGAACTTCTTGGGAGGCAATCTGAGCATTAACCCCATTAATTTTTACATTTTTATTTTTACTTTTATTTTTCCTTTTTAGCACCTAACTATAAACTAACCAAAGTGTAGATTTCCATACCACACGGCCTTGCACACACTCGTGGTCGTGGCCGTGTGGACACCACAGATTTCTGTATCGATGTGGCAGAGATAGTACAAAACATGACGAAAAATATCTTCAAGCCACGGGCTCCGGCGAAACACCACGACTGTGCGATATAGCCTGGTCGACACTGTTTTATCAACACGGGCGTGGAAACCCGCACACAGGCATGGGAGAAACAAATGAAGCACAACACGTCCGTGCGATACGACTGTGTGACACAACACGCCTATGGTACACGGGCGTGGGGATGTAACAGATCTGAGATTTCTATTTAAAACACCCCTCTCCCCTTCTCACCTACTACCTATTTCCCTTATTCCATACCCTGTACACTCCCCTCCCTTTTCATTTTCACACTACTTCATTCTCTAAACTCTTGGTCTACACCTTATCCATGTTGAAGAAACGAAAGGATCCTAGCACAGTCTTCCTCTGCAAGACCGATCTACATAAGTTCATGCCGACCGCTTCATTAACTCGACAAGACAAGGACCTTTGAGTCCATTTCATTCTTCTTTTTCTTTTCTCTTCTCCTTTATTTTCCTTTTCTTTATTTCTCTTATACTTAATCTAGTCTATTTTATTTTGTTTTCTTTGATTTAGGTTCTAAAGGCTGCTTGGGAATCACCACACCACGGCCTTAGAAATCACACCCACTTCGCAAACCATCTAACGATAAGGACTTTTCAGTCCATTAATCTTGTCTTTTAATTGTATTTTACTTTTTATCTTCTTTCTCTTTATCTTTCTTGTCTTTAAATATATAATTAGTATATTTTGAATTATTCTTATTATTTCCTGGCTAATTCTTCACGAGATTCCCAATTTCTTCATCTAGCACAGAGATTATCGACGACCACCACACCACGACCACTGCCAACTCAAGGAATCTGTCTAAAATTCAGGAAGTTTCACCTCTCCCTATCTCTTATGATTTCATATACATCTTTGTACATTGAGGGCAATGTACATCTTAAGTGTGGAGGGGTGAATTTTATTTTGAAATGTTCCTAACTTTTTGCATTATTCTCAAATCCCTGAATTATGTCTTATCCATAAGTAATTTCCTCATATTACTATTAGAATGAAATTTCCTTTGACACATGATTTTTATTGATATGTTTTGGATTAAGTCATTGATAATTGTGCAGTGATGATTTAAACTTTAGGGGACTAGCATGATGAGTCTATTTTCAAAAATTGAAATCTTGTTAGGTTATCTACCTGAATCTAATTATTACCTTGAAGTTTGAAATTTACAAAGTTGATATCAAAAAGCCATAATTTTTGTGAGATTTTGAGCCTTTTAGAGCATACATTCTTTCGTGCTCATTTTTTGATTATGAGTCTATCAACATTGATTTGTTATTCTAGAACTTGCGTCGATTATGCATGTAAAGACCACATCATTGAATTCATATACAGAAATGATAAAGGCACTTAGGATTTGACCCACTTACTCCACTAAAAGCCTACCCTTACAATTAACCTCTAGTAAACCCCTTTGATCTTAACAACCCTTTTATTGACTCACCCACTAATATTACCCTAAAACCCATCTTGTATTTGTTATCACCATTTTTCTTGACTCCCTTTTTGTCAAGATTTGATTTTGAACAATTGCCTAACTATGTTCTATATTTCAGTTGTTAAAGTTCTTTCTTATTATTGTAAATACTTGATTTGTTCTTAAAAAAAATCGAAGTATATTCATTATTAGTTCTATAATTAAGTGAGCTTGTATGTTTAAATTCCACATCTTGAAGAAGAAGCTCGTATTATTAGTTTCAAGTTTTCAATTGATGTTCATTTTTCTAGTTAGGTAAATTATCAATTCAATCTCGATTCTAACCATTTAATTCAGCCTTTATCCACACCTTTAACCCGAGCCCCATTACAACCCTTTTTAAAGACCTTTTGATTTGTGTATCATCTCATTTTACAGTGGTAGAGATTTGACTTTCATGCAAGCTTATGGGATTAACTTTTCATGTTCGACTTTTGAGTGCTTAATTTTGAATCTTAAACACTTTTGAGTGATTTGAGTGAACCTTTAGTGAGTATGTCAACCCTTGTCGATTTTGAATTAAAGGTGATTATTTAGGTAAGGAGAAACACCTATATTTTCATGCTACAAAAACTATGACATTGATTGTTTGAATCTTTATGACCCTTCTACTTAAATTATCAATGTATGAATTACCTTTGAATTATGATGAAACACTATTGATGAACATTATGAATCAAGAAAGTTCATTTTAATTGTGAGTTGAGAATTTTCCTTGAGGATAAGCAAATGCTTAAGTGTGGGGGTATTTGATAAACCGTAATATATACATATTTTAATCACACATTTAGCATACTTTTGGACGATTTATTCCCTGAATTGTAGAATTTGGTGCTCCTAATCCTTTAACTTCATGTTTTATACTTAGTAGAGCCTCGAAGGATGAAAAGAATGAGAAACGGGCCAAAAACGGAGAAATTAGGCCAAAACACGAAATGCACACAGCCTGGACCCACGCCACGCGGCCGTTCCTCTTTAGCAAACCTGACCACGGCCTGGATTCGATTCACACGGGCGTACCACACGGGTGTGTCCCTGCCGTGACCTATTTTAATTCTATTCGGAATAGGGTACTTAGAGGCAAAGAAAGACTTTCCAAAAGCCAATATAAACACCCTAGAGGCCAACCTTCAAGGGGGCGTCCAGGTAGGCTTAGGAGCCAAGCCAGAGTCATACTCAAGACGGAAGATCTTCTCTTCAATTTCCTTCAGGGGGTTTTAGGGTTTTTCTTATATTTTGTTTTATATTTTCTTCTGAGATATATTCTTTTATGATTATGAACTAAACCCCTCAAATACCTAAGGGGGATGAAACCTTAGACGGATCTTGTTATTGTTTATTGAACTATATGATAAATACTTGATTTGTTCTTAATTATGTGTTCGTAATCCTTACTTTGATATTTTAGGATATTAATTCAAGTATTGATATGCTTAGGCTCGATCATTCATTATATAAATTTTAAGACTTTCCCACTACGATCACCAGGGTTACTTGGCTTCGAAGTTTGAACAATATCTTTTTCAAGCCTTTTTGGACAATCTTTAAGATAGTGATCGAGAGAACCACATCCATAAGAGGCTTTGCTTCTCATATGGCACTCTCCAAAATGATATTTATTACAATGTTTACATCTAGGTTTGGGATTACTGACACCTTCAGGAGTTGCTACTGATGGGGTCGAAGATCTCGGATGAGAGCATTGAGAACCTCGGTCTTTTCCAGAATACCCCATAGATAAGACAGAACGATCATGATATTTGTTTGATTTCATTGAAGCTGACGATTGTGGCTTGCCCATAAATCTTTTCCTTGAAGTTCGAGCTTTCATCTTTGCCTGCTTATTTTCTTTATTTATTTTCTCAACATTATGTGCTCGGTTAGCTAGTACAACAAATTCTTTTAATTCCAAGATTCCAACTAAAAACTTGATATCTTCATTTAATCCCTCTTCAAACTGTTTACACATGGCAACTTCAGTCGAGATACACTCTCTGGCATATTTGCTTAATCGAACAAATTCCTGTTCGTATTCAGATACAGTCATATTTCCCTGTTTAAGTTCTAAAAATTCCTTCTTTTTTCTAATCAAGGAATCTCTGGCTAATGTACTTCTTTTTTAATTCTCTTTGGAAAATTTCCCAAGTAACATTTTCCCTTGACACAACACAAATCAAGGTACTCCACCACTAATAGGCTGAGTTTTTTAGTAGAGATACAGCACATTTCAAACATTCTTTAAGTGTGCAAGACAATTCATCCAAAACCTTGATAGTATTTTCTAGCCAAAATTCAGCCCTTTCCAGATCGTCATCAGCTTTTGCTCTGAATTCTTCTGCCCCATATTTATGAATTTTATCTATTGGAGGCAACCAGTTCTAATAGGTTCTGTACCTGGTGGCATATCTAGAACCGGTTGAGGAACAGGAGGGGGTGTAACACCCCAAACCCGACCTAGAAGTTAGGCCCAAATCTGGCGTGTCACATTGAAATGTTTTTCAAAAACCATGTTTTCATTGAAAACCCTTCTTGATTAAAAGATTAAGTAAAATCCCAGTTAGGTTAGTTTTATTCCCAAAACATTTTTTTTCAGTTACAAAAGCTAATTTTGAAAGTAATTGATTTACGAAAAGATTAAGTCATAAAACCATTTAAAAAATGTTGCGAAAACGTAGTATTGTTTTAAAACAGTTAACATTTCAAAAAACTGCGATTTACTTCTAACAGATATAAATTAAAATAAAACCAATCTAAAATTTAAAGTGCGAAAACTTTAAAAGGCCTTATTACAACCTAAATCAAAATATTTCAAAGTAGATAATCAAAACGGAAAACATAAGCAGTGTGTGGTCTTCTCCGATCCCTCGCAGTTTCGAACCGTCTAAGGCTGGGGATTACCTGCACAGTTAAAAATAGGGTGAGTTTATGAAAACTCAGTGTGTAATCCCTTCTAGAGAGTAATGACGATATCTAAAGCAGAACCCAGAAGTAGTCGGGCCAAAGCCCTTTAACAATAATGACTGAGATGGATCAGAGCATACGTATGCCAAGCCCACTATAACATCATTTGGGTCACAACCCATAACAGATCTCATAACAAATATGCAAATAGAGTATGCAGCCCTACCCAAACCTAACAATCCGTTCGCTACACACCACACGTACCAGCCCAACACACCTATGGGGATTTCTACAATCAACCCTCCATCCGCTACACACCTTGATGGCAGTCATGCTGCTCATCGCAAAGTTTGTGGTGATGCCACCAGAATAACAGAATATACGTGGCATAGCCACTATACCAAATGTGGCAGAGCCACCAGATTACACTTCCCCGATCATCAATATCCCAACCCCATGTAATACGTCGTGTATGTCATGCTCAATCATTACACGTGTATTCAAAATGGCCATGCTTAGTAACAGTCATTTCAACACATATTAACAGCATATCAGTCACACGCCCACAGTCAAGTCAGTTAAAACATAGTCATAGGATCACAGTCAAATCCTAGCACAAGTCAGTCATTTACTCACAAGGGTAAAACAAACATTTACCCTATAAAGGTATTTCGGTAATCCTACCTTACAGGGGTAATTTGGTAATTCTACTCATAACTAATCCATGTATGCCTTTCATCTCAAACATAATCAACCATACAATTAACACATACAACACTAGCACTACCACAAGGGTACAACGGTCATTTTGTCGTTTAGGGGTAAAACGATAATTTCACCCCTTAGTGGTATTTCAGTAATTTACCCATCGAGCGTATTTCGGTAATTTCACCAGTTGAAGGTATTTCAGTAATTTTGCAAACAAGGGGTATTTTGGTAATTTCATAAATCAAGGGTATTTCGGTAATTTTTCAATCCGAGGGTATTTCGATAATTTCACAAATTAGGGGTATTTCGATAATTTTACAATCCGAGGGTATTTCGGTAATTTTAAAAATAAAGGGTTTTCAGTAATTTTGCAATCTAAGGGTATTTCGGTAATTTCGCAAATCAAGAGTGTTTCGATAATTTTACAATATTAGGGTATTTTGGTAATTTCACAAATCAGTCGTCTTTTTGTAATTTCACAAATTAGGGGTATTTCAGTAATTTTACAAACTGAGGGTACTTTGGTAATTTTGCAAACTGAGGGTATTTCAGTAATTTTGTAAACCAAGGGTATTTCAGTAATTTGCAAACTAAGGGTATTTTAGTAATTTATAAACTAAAGCATTCTACACAAAGATAACAATGCGAATGGGCCTAGGGCCGATTCTCGACCCAAATGGACCCACGCGTTCGTATGACCCATTTAGCCCAAATCTAGCCACAAATATGAGATTCACATAAACCAGTTCACTATCTATTACACAATCATACAATTTATTCTTATGGGCCCACAGGCCCATTGGCCCCATATGGCCCATTTCAGCCCAAACAGCCTAACCCACAAGAACGCTCATGATGGCCTCAACTTTCGCGTCAAAGCCCCCACACGTGCGCTCGCACACTCGTGTGGCTACCATTGCTGTGTAACCGATATTTCGGCATTTGCCGCTCTACAGCTAGAGTAGGGCGAAATACACACCTGATAGGAGTCTGAAGTTAATCCGCGCTCCGAATGCTCCTATGCCCAAACGCCCACCAAGGTATGCTTCCTCTCCTCATAGCTAGCTCTATATATAGCCAGCTTCTCACCTTCCCTCTTGCTAGCTTTCCGATGTGGAATCCCTCCGTCAGTAGAGTTTAAATCCAATACAAACTCTAGCCGTCCAATCCGTAAAATAAATACTCCCTTGCTTGTCATGAGATTCGAACCCAGGCTCTCCCATCAGCCAATTCACGCCACTTGCCACTAAGCCACCAGCTCCTCTTGTGTCAACATCATGCACAACTAAATATAAATCTATGGGCCAAAGTCCAAGTTCACTTAAAAATAAATCAAAATGAAATGCAAGCACCAAGACTTGAACCTTGGACCCCTTGCTTCCTCTATAGCGTCATTCCATTATCCCTTATGTGGCATCATTTGCCACTAGACCACAACCCCTTTTTGTGTCATTTTTCTCCACATTTTATTCTTAAAGCCTACCTACTAACTCCCAGGATTTTATTCACCTAAAACCAAAATTATCTTAAAGCCTAAGTTTGATCCTGGGACTTCATGGAGGCCCACTAACCTTCCAAAATCACTCACCTAATAAGTCCAACTTGCATTAGTGTCTTTCTCTTGTTCTCTAAAATTTTAAACGCTCCCATACCCAAGGCCCAATGGGCCCAATTCTTCTAGGCCCAAATTCAGGGTGTTACAGAGGTTGTTGTACAGCAGGATTTGTTCTTAAGAATTATGTGAACCACTAATTCATCATTTGAAAGAAGGCTTTTTTTGCCTCTTCACCTCGACCCTCAGATTCAGGCTTTCTACTACTACTAGATGTAGCTCTTTGAACTGAAGCTGGAGCATTACTCTTAGCTTTCTCGGATTAAGCTCTAGCTCGGTTGGACGACATTACTATATTAAAAACACATTTAAAATGGTCAGGAGATATCACACTATCACGTATCGTATATAATGACATGTATAACTCGTACTTTCTACATTAGTCTAAGAATCAACTAAACCGTAGCTCTGATACTAATAAATGTAACACCCCTAACCCATATCCGTCATCGGAACAGGGTTACAGAGCATTACCAGAGTTTATAGATCAAATACAAGTAATTAATGAAATTTACTATTCATATTCGAAAAATAATCATATTCAATCATGTTGTCCCTTAATTGGACCCTTGAGGCCCAATTTTTACATTAGAAGCAAGTCGGGACTAATTCAGGATCCCAGAGAATTTTTCACAAAATTTATAAAATTTCCTTATATTCAGAGGACACACGCCCGTGTGATCAGGCCGTGTGGCTCACACAGCCAAGTGACATGCCCGTATCTTAGACTGTGTGGGCATTTGATGTGAGGCACACGGCCGTGTTCCAGCTCATGTTCAAATTAGGGTAGCTACTAAGTTGAGTCACATGGCCAACCACACGCCCGTGTGCTGGGCCGTGTGGACAATTTAATTTTTGAAAATTAGGTGCAGGATTCACACGGCTGAGACACATGCCCGTGTCACTGTCCGTGTGACCAATTTTGAGCATTCTATTTCTCAATTTTTAAGATACAAGGGACACACTGCCAAACCACATGCCCGTGCATATGACCGTGTGTCGCACACGGTTGAGACACACACCCGTGTGGACAAAATAAGGCCATTTCAAAGCCTAATTTCTCCCCCAAATTTTACATTGTACCTACATTGACATTTTAATACATTTCCAAACCAATTCAAGTCATTTGAATCAAGGCAAATACAAGTATTGTGTTTAACATATTAGCACATATGTTCAAGCGATTAAACTTGCCAAGTTTTCACTTATATCTATATGTAAATTTTATCAATTATACTAATTCAAATCCTTTCATCATATGGTTTATCACACATCAACCATCATAAGGCCTTATATAATTACATCAAAGTATGTTTAACACTAGCCATTCCAATGACTAGTTACAACAAAAATATTTTATCATTTAATCTATTTAACATATACATGCCATTATACCAAAAGTTAGCTTATTTCATATACCGAGAATTCAAGGGATAGTGTGATGTGTTTTCGACTAATTCTAACCTTCACGAGCCTCCGAGTACTATAAAACAGAGCAAAATAAAACAAAGTAAGCATTTAATGCTTAGTAAGTTCGCATAACAAGAATTTAACTTACCATTCATTTACATTTAAAGTAGGCATACAAAAATGCATCCAAGCAATTTAGCTAATAGCCTAAAATACACAACTTCATCAAACATGTTAGTCATTATTTAACATAAATTTCAAGAATCAAAGATGAGCTCATCATAATAATTTTCACATTACATGTACATTTCCACAACAGATCATTTTGAATTCAATTTAGTCATGTCAAAACTTTACCAGTTGAATTTATTTGGAATATTGATGGATAAGCTCATGTAGTACAGTTAAAGTGTACAAAACTGAAAGGCCGTCAATTCATATCCAGGGGTGCCAATTAGGGAACATAATTAGGAAGCACTTCTCGAGTCATATAACAGGATGCTCATGTGAGTCATGTAACAGGAAGCTTATTCGGGCTATAATAGAAAACTTGTAAGAGTTTAAAACAGAAAGCTCATTGAGCTTAACAGGTAACTACGAAGAGTTATTATCAAGGAGCTCCGGATAGCCATATAACAGGAAGTTCAAGCGAGCCATATCAGGAAGCTCAAAAAGAGCCTATATCAAGACGCTCATAAAGAGTTACATTTGTGTCTGCAATATATGCAAGATCACACTCGATCATATAACAGGAAGCTCACAAAGAGCTGTAGTAGTCCGCAACACATGCAGGATCACTACCGATCAGGATGCTCGCAAGAACCATATAATAGGAAGCTCGAGAGGGCTTATAATAGGATGCTCTTTCGAGCTAATGTGTCTGCAACATATGCAAGACCATAACCAATCGGGAAATCCTGTATCCATCAAATTCCATCTATTCAAACAGGACTTATACTTATCGAGCAATATCAAACATGTAATTAATTTTATACATTAAAAATTTATACAATATACACATATTCAACATTCAATTCCAAACATATTAATATACATGATCTAGTTACACGAACTTACCTCGATAAGCATTCGTATATAGTGATCTACTAATCCAATACTTTTTGTTTTCCTTGATCCACCTCCGTACTAGGTTTATTTGGATCTATATAAATGAATTTAACATCAATTTAATCCATTTCATACTCAATTCAATTCAATTCACATCGTAGGCAAAATTACCATTTTGCCACTATACTTTTCATAAATGATAATTTCGTCCCTAGGCTCGGAAAATGAAATTGGTGCAATTTAATTCTTATTGCAAGTCTAACCAATTTTTACATATAACATTTACAACACATATATTTCATAAAAAAAAATTTCCATGAATTTTACATCTGTATAATTTAGTCCCTAAATCACAATTTCATGAAAATTCACTTTACAAAAGTTGTTTATCTATCAACAACCTTTCAATTTCTACCATAAATGTCATAATTTCAACATATTTGAACCATGGAAAAATTTTAATACTTTGATAACTTTACAAATTGATCCCCAAAATAGCTAGATTAAGTTATTTCGATCTCAAAAATATAAAAATTACTAAAAATGGGATAAGTTTATTTACCCAATTAGGCTTGCTTGATTTTCTTTCTCTTTCCTAGGGTTTCCAAAGAATTTGGGGAAAAAGATGATATAAAATGATGATATTAGATATTTATTTTATTTATCATCTTTTATTTATTTCAATTTCAAATTTTGGCCTTTTCTTTTTCTAATTTTCCATAGATGAATCATCAAAAATATCTACTAACTTATCCTAATGGTCTAATTACCATATAAGGACCTCAAATTTTGAATTCCATAGTTATTTGATACTTATAGCTACTAGAACTCAACTTTTGCATTTTATGCAATTTGGTCCTTTCCATAATTAAACACAAAATCGATAAAATTTTCTTATGGAAATTTTCATACGTCTTTCCTATCATGATGTAAACCATGCAAAAATTTTAAAATAAATTTTCTTCTAACTCAAATTTGTGGTCTCGAAATCACTGTTCCGATTTCACTGAAAACGGGCTGTTACAGTAGTTTCATGATGGAAGTTTGAATTTGGAGTTCTATACGTGGGTGTCAGGTGAGTTCTATAATGACTCCTACATGTATACTATTTATACTATGAGTCATCTATAGAAAATTTATTGAATTATGGAGCTGAAGTCTTGAAGAGTATAGCATGTGATGATTGGTGTACGAGTATTGAAACATTGAAGTATGGCCGAGTATGTATATGTTTGAAATGTATGCTATGAGATATGTGTTCTGGTTGGGTGTATGCTAGTGAAGAAAAAAGGTTGAAATTAAATTGTGCCAATGCATAAAGAGTTTATCAAGAGAGTCTGTCGGAATTGAAAACAGGAACTCTAATATAAACTCTGAAGGAAAGTCCATTGTCATGGCACCCTTTGAAAAGAACTAAGAAATGGTGATTACCCAATGGGGTTCTCTACATGTTCAAGGATGATGATGGGTAAACCTCACGTAATGTGAGCTTAGGCAAATCTATATCGTAAAGATGATAGAAAAGAATAGTCTTTGTGGCAAACTTTGAAAAGATTAGTCTTTGTGGCGAACTCTGAAAAGAATAACCTTTATGGAAGATTCTGCACAGATCGCCTTAATGGTGTTTTCTATCTAATTGTCTATATGGTGTATTATGCTAAGTCTATGTGGTGTGATTTATCAGGAATATTCGGTAAGCTATGAATCTAAATATCTGTCTATATGATAAGATGTGAGTAAGTTCTAGTAGATTTGTAATAACTGTAACCAAGATAAGGTATTGATATGCTCTAGAATAAGAGTTGAAATAAGTCTTAAGGGTTTTCCAAGAAAAAGTGGTGTGTATTTATAAGTCAAGAAGGGTATATGTTATGATGTCAATATGAAAAGAAAGGGGTATCCTGTCTTCTTCTAAGTTTATTCTGAATTTGAGTCATTGTTATTTGAATTATGAGATTCTATTATAGCATGATATGGAGTTCATCTGGATGTTATACGCAATGAATATCAGTATGGATATGTGAACAGAATTGGATCAGGGTATGCCTGAGTGTGAACCAATAATACAAAATTTTGTGTAAGTATTTGTGATATGTATGTGTTCTCCCAAGACAATGTCAGTAAGCAATTGATTGAGAGAAGAGCATGGGTTTAAGGTATAGATTGTTGGAAATGGTTTCTAAGGGTATATTTTGCTAAGAAAGTATTATGGAATAAGAGAATTATGAAACAATGGAGAGTTTTCTCTGGTTAATGAGATATGAAAGAGTAAGTAGAACAATGGTATGATAATTGGTGTATACAAGAGTGATAAAGTCGTATGGTGTCAGCTGAAGTAAATGACTTAGAGTAACAGTTCACTCATAGCAACTTCTACAAAATTGCAAAGCCTCCATCAAGGTATGATTAATAAGCTCATTAAGTAATATTGTACTTACATGATTTGTTGTTTCTTTTCAGGAATTTGGAAGGGACTTCACCTAGAGGGACAATGGCAGGAGTACACCAATTTTGAAGCGGAGTGGGCTGTTATGCATACATTTGATAACTGGCGCAGTCTTGGATACGCCTTTGAGTCTGTCTTGAAATAGTTTCTAACTTGTAAATATTTGTATCAAATTTGATGTAATGAGTTATTTACCATATATTCTACATTAAATATACAAATGTTAAGTTTTTCTTTTGGAATTTCTAATAATAAGTTCTAAGTTAAATAAGGAAATGTAATTTGTTTTCATTAAATATTTCGTATTGTTTAGTAACACTCGATATCTGGACCCAGTGAATCGAGTCAAATTGAAGACGTTACATATCAAATCATCATTTAGAAATTTAACCACTCTAGATGCAACTAACATATGGATTCATATCATTTCATGCATCAAATACTAAAGACAAATAAACAAGCTATCATTCATGTAAAACTAACCATTTTGACTTCAATATTAACTAATCAAACTTAGCTTCAAAATGCCTAATAGTCCATTAAGGACCAAAACATACCAAATCATGCTAAACAAACCAAAATGACTCTTAACACAAGACTTGAGCTAGGTACATGTCAATAACCATTTACAACTAAAAGAAACACAAACTTGGTATTAGCTGAGCCATTGAGTCCCGGATTCCTTTTGAGATTCTTGATCTAATGAAACCTATTTAAACATGTACACGAAAAGAAACAAATCCATATCTTGAGTATTGTATACTCAATGGTGCTAATACAATTCGAATTCAATACACATATGTATAGTATTAATTATTACTACTTTATTCTTCTCTTTTTCATCTTAGAACCCACATTTATAAATACCAAGCAAGATAGAGTCATACAACTATCATGTGATTTCATACCAATTTATCAAATATCCATATCACCCTTAGGATATTATGGTGAACCTTTTCCATAATTTTCACATGTATACAATTTATATTTACATTTAAATCATTCATATATTTCCTAATTTCTCAATCATTATAATTTATCATTTAGTATCCATTTCAACAATTCATAATTTCATAATATAATGTATTCAATACTCAACATGTCAATTCGTTATCACTTTTTGTTACTTACTCATTTTAGCACCTATTAACTGAAGTAAACACTAAAATGGATACTCGGATCTATGTAATGAGTAAGTCCACGACCCTTTGGGAATTTAGACTACTCAATCTTAATGACATATGTCCACAAACCTATAGGAATTAGGACTGCCCATGACCCTCTAGGAATTGGGTCTGCTCACAATCCTCTGGGAATTGGATCTAATAAATCACTGATATCGATGACTCTATGGCATGCCAACTATACTCGAACTATGTCTAACATCATTTAATAGAGAAGTATCATTGTTAAATATCGTTATAAAACATTTCAATATTTTTCATCATAATATCATCACGATATCATAGATGGTAACACAAATATGTAAAACACATTACCAAGGGATGATGCTTTAATCATAATCATATATGAGTCTAAATCATACAAGTCATCTATAACATATATTACCAATTACTATCACAATACCATCAGTTATATGAAATCTTATATAAGCAAAACATTTGTAACACCCTACACCTGACCTAATTGCCAGGTCTGGTTACCGAATGTCACACCCTCCTCGAACAACTTGACATGACTTCTAGTTTGACTTTTTATAAATATTTTAGCTCTAATAAATTTCAAGATTTAGCTTTAGCTAAAATCCTCATCATTCTATCACTACAATTTTATTAGATTAGTAGATTTGGCAATCTTTACAATTCTGACTTAAGTCTATAACACAAATACATCTGATTAAATCCCCAAGGCGTAGCCTCTAGCAAATTTCCCCTCTATAAACATGAACGAAATCTACGTCCACCCTTCAAACTGGCGGTGTCTAGCTTGGTCCCTCCCCTTGATTCTCGAGTTAAACCTTTATCCTGCAAATAAGCAGCACTTTCATAATTTTAATTCAATTTAGTGAGATTCTATGAAAACAATGCACAACACTTTTTTTGTAAACTTTTAGGAAATAAAAATTTTAAAATAAGAAATTTCTAACTCTTTGTCTATTTTTGGCCTTCTAAAGATCTCATCGGCATGGTCGTCGCCTCACCTCTTACAAGTGTACACAGTCGTTATCAAGTAATAAGTAAGTAAAAGTGTTATCTTCTTCACAGGGATTATGTTTAAATTGATAATTGTAAAATTACTATTCACAAGTTCGTAAAGAAACACAACAATTTGGAGTGATAGATGTTAAATTAAATTAATTAACTAAATGAAAATGATACGAAAAATACAATGAAATGGTTTAACAACAATTTCACAAGTTTAACAACAATAACATGAATAAGCTAGAATAATTACAACACTTGACTCAATTCACTCTTCATCATGTTTAATAATATTCTGGAAAATATTCCATTGCAACTTGATCTTTCATTAACTTTGAATTTAATATAAGTTCTTTCAAAGTCTTATACTTAGAAAAACATGTATATTTCTATCCTTTTAGGATTGATTGCAATTCTTCACATATGCAAATGCATCTTTAAACACCATAAGCTAGAAAATTACGACTTGTAAGATCATTGGTATAGTGCAAAAACCACCAAAATTTCCCCCACTTGGAGATGAATGGTTGTGGTATAAGATCTCATCAATCTCGCTTCCAGCTACACACTTCCTGATTATATTATCTATACATTGTTTAAACAAAAACAACTTCTCCCGGAAATAATTCCACATGCTAAATAATTTGAAAAATCGGCAAACCAAGGAGTTTCATGGATTTGATTTACATTGAAGATATGCTCATCTGGGAAATTTTCATTGATAGGAACAAGTGAATGAGTTACTTCGTTTTGTTCCAACCTCGACAGATAATAAACTACTTGATTTTGAACTCCCTTTATGTCTTGGATCTCAAGATATAATTCTTGGAGCAAAAATATCCATCGAATCAACCTCGATTTAGCTTTTTTTTAGTAAGTATTTGATGGTTGCATGATCAGTAAAGACTGTGACTTTTGTACCTACAAGATATGAACGGAACTTGTCAAAAGCAAAAATTATAGCAAATAGTCTTTTTTCAGTTACCGTATAGTTAAGTTGGGCTCTTGCCAAAGTTCTACTAGCATGGTAGATCGGATAAAACACTTTGTTCCTTCTTTGACCCATTACAGTTCCCACAAAAAAATCACTTGCGTCACACATCAACTAACAAAGAGAGTTCCAATTTGGTGTAAAGATTATTGGGGCTGAGATTAATCGACTTTTCAATTCTTCAAATGCTTTCAAGCATGCTTTTTTAAACTCAAAAGTTGTGTCTTTTTTTAATAAAATACAAAAAAGCTTGGAATTTTTCAAAAAATCTTTGATAAACCATCAATAAAAATTGGCATGGCCTAAGAAACTTCTCACTCCTTTCACACAGACTGGAAGTGGTAACTTTTAAATTGCATTCTCTTACATTATCAACTTCGATCTCTCTTCAGGAAATTGTGTCATAAGACAACCCCTTTCCGTAACCATAAAGTGACATTTCTCACAATTAATGACAAGACTTGTCTCCTCACATCTCATTAGTACCTTACCCAAATTAATCAAACAAACATCATATGAATTACCAAAAACAGAAAAATCATCCATGAATTGTAACACCCCAAACCCGGCCTAGACATTATGGCCGGATCTAGCATGTCACATCCAAAAGGTTGTTTAAAAGCTACGCGTTTGTTAAAACTTTGTATCCAATTTTGAAACTCTGAATTTTGTTGCTTACAAAAACAAGATTTGCTCAAAGTACATTCTTGCAAAGATGTTACTATTTTTGAAAACATTGTTTGTTGTAGAGGTTTGACTTAAATAATTGCGGAAACGTGATGTTTTGAAAATCAATAATTATTATTTTAAAAACCAGTGTTTAACGGTTTAACAATTCATAACTAGCAGAATTACCAAATGAAAATTTAAAAAGAAAGATCCAATGGCCCTATTACACAAAATATTAACCCAGAAATAATATAAAATAAGTTAAATCCAAATTTACTAAGTATCGCTAAAAAGCAAACCTGACGTAGGGCCACCTCCGAGTCCTCCATAGCTTCAAATACTCTAACACTGGGGGCTACCTGCACGGTTAAAAGAAAAGGGTGAGTTACAAGAACTCAGTGTGTAATCCTCTATAATGGTCACTATATGGGCCTGAGCCCATACGGTATCGATCTGGGCCTAAGCCCTATTCGGTAATAAGTTGGGCTTGAGCCCCAAGATTATCTCAATGCATGTGGATATGTGCCCACCCCAATCCTACCAGCCGACTAACTCTCCACCCGTACCAACCAATCACAACATATGGGGACCATGTCAACCTACCCACCCAGACCTCACCAATATTGTAGTCAAGATGCTAATCACGGTATATGTGGCCGAGCCACTAAAACGGTAGGTGGCGATGCCACTCGAACGGTATGTGGCAGAGCCACTAAAACGATATGTGGTAAAGCCACTAAAACGGTACTTCCTCCGATCATAAAACCCAACCCATGCAGCATGATATGAATGCAGTGAATTACAACCATAAACAGTTATATATATAAAATCACATACACGATAATTAACTACCATCAAGGGTATAACGGTCATTTCGTCACCTAGGGGTATAATGGTAATTTCACCCCTTAGGGGTATTTCGGTAATTTACCCGTCGAGGGTATTTCGGTAATTTACCCACTAAAGGTATTTCGATAATTTACCCACTAAGGGTATTTCAGTAATTTCAATCATCTAACCGGCTTTCTGGATGCCTACTGTCGCCTCGAGCAACACGGGATCCCTTTTGGGTCTCTACGGAGTAATTGGTCCTAAGATCCCATTCCGGCCCAAGCAGGCCCACATGCTTGTGTGGCCAATTTAGCTCGTTTCCAAACCCGATTCTGCGGACTTCGCAGTTGCACCAATCAACTTACATTTTTCATCGTTTCTGTTCATATGGGCCCCTTAACTCGTTGGGCCCATTTAGCCCATCTCGGCTCAACAAGGCCCACTACAGCCACAGTTTTACGAGAGCATTCGTGACACTCTCTCAACAGTTTTGTAACACCCCAAACCCAGCCTAAACATTACGATCGGATCTGGCATGTCACATAAAAGGGTTGTTTATAAACTACGCGTTTGTTAAAAATTTCGAGTTTAAATATTTATTCACTGGTAATCCTTTATTTAACATTTTGGAAAACGATTATTAAGGGTTTAGGAAATTCCCATACTGAACATTTAATAATAATAGGCAGTAATCAAATGAGAAGCTAGACCAAATAAAATACCAAAATTTAAGTTATAGTGGCCTTATTACATAATAAAAACCCAAGTAAAAATAAGGTAAAGCAGGAAAAGTTTACGAAAAGTAATGTCTTTATGGCCTCCACGAGTCCGCCTCGGCTCCTATAAACACAATCTACTGATTACCTGAGAGGTTAAGCAAAGGGGTGAGTCACCGAGACTCAGTGTGTAAATCCCCTATAACACATAAACGGCTCGAGGCCCACAATCGCATATCGAGTCTTAGCCCACTCAAGATGACATAAAAATAAATGAATGCATCATGTCCCAGCCCAAACCTAGTTTTTGCATCCTCTACACGCCAACCCGTACCAGCCAATCACACCGTGGGGATTTCTATAATCAACCATCCATCTGCTACATGTCGTCTTGACAGTCATGCTATCAGTTATAATACCGATCACTATGTGACCTTAAATTCAACTGTGGCTTAGCCACCAATCACGATGTGACCTTATAACAGATGTGGCAGAGCCACCGATCACTACGTGACCTTATAATCAACTGTGGCAGTGCCACCGATCACTACGTGACCTTGTATTCAACTGTGGCAGCGCCACCGATCATTATGTGACCTCATAATCAAGCACTTCCCCTTAAACATCATAACATCCCAAATCCCATGCAATATGACATAATAATTCGTGTATGCAGTATGTCATGTACGCAAAACATATATCAAATATAAGTATAACATGGATTACCATCATAATCAGATAGACATAATACAATATAATCAAGCTAATCAACCTTTAAGGGTATAACCGTAATTTTACCTAGCAAGGATATTTTCGTAATTTACCTATAGAGGGTGTTTCAGTAATTTTGCACCTGCAATGGCCTTTCTGAAGGCCTAATGTCGCCCCGAGCGACTCAGCTACCATTTTCGGTCGTACCGGACTATTGGGCCTAAAACCTGATTTCGGCCCATTCGGGCCCACACGCTCGTGTGGCCCACCTAACACAAATCTAGCCACGTATATGAGATTCACCTAGTCTAGTTCACTATATACTACACCATCATACAATTTTATTCAATTGGGCCCACTTCGGCCCATCGTGGCCCAAGCAGCCTTAACCCACAAGAGTACTACTGATGGCCTCAACTATCGCGTCGAATCCCCACACGTGCACTCGCACGCTCGTATGGCTACTATTGCCGTGACCGGCACTTCAGCATTTGCTGCTCTACAACTAGAGTAGAGAGAGTTACACACTTGATAGGAATCTGGTGCTAATCCGCGCTCCGACCACTCCTGTGCCCAAACGCCCTCCAAGGTGTATTCATCCTCCTCTTAGAATGCTATATATATAGCTAGCTTCTCACCTTCCTTCTTTTTATCTTTCCGATGTGGGATCCTTCTGTCAGTTGAGTTTAAATCCAACTCAAACTCTTCCCATCCAATTCGCAAAATAAATACTCCCTTGCTTTTCATGAGATTCGAACCTAGGCTCCCTTGCAACATAATCCATGCTGCTAACCACTTGGCCACAAGCTCCTCTTGTTTCTTAAACCATGTGCAACTAAACATAAATCTATAGCCCAATTCTAAGGTCCATGTAAAAAGAAAACCAAAATGCAAGAGCCAAGACTTGAACCTTGGACCTCCTTCCTTCCTTGTGGCGTCATCCCCTTGCCTCTTATGTGGCATCACTTTGCCACTACACCACACATTCCAGTTGTGTCATTTTTCTCCATATTTTATTCTTAAAACCTACCTACTAACTCCCAGGGTTTTTTTTTTTGCCTAAAACCAAAATTTCCCTAAAGCCAAAGTTTGATCCCGGGACTTCATAGAAGCCCTCTAACCTTCCAAAATCACATATCTAATAGGTCCAACTTGCATTTAAGCCGATGTCTTATTCTCAAAAATTTTAAACGCTACTACGCTCAAGGCCCATTGGGCCCAATCCTACTAGGCCCAATTTTGGGATGTTACAAGTCTGTCGCTCTCATCAAAGACTCAGTTTATCACTACGAACGCTTGTAGCTCGACTGATCTCAGTTGTCAGTGTTTCAGCTTTTCGATACTCCGGCTTTTAGCCGATTTACAGAACAACATTCACAGAATAAGTGGTGGTGTGAGATTACACACTTGAAAACGAGTTGTGTTTTCCAACTATTCCAAAACACCTATTGTGATAGTTAATCAAGTAGTTAGTAACAACCTTAAAAACCTTAACTTGAAACGCCTTACTAGATTAACTTTACTTACCACGAACACGGTCTCCTTCAGTGCACCAAATAATCGACCTTATCTCTTAGCTATCAAGTCCCCAACAAAAACTGATGAGCAATAGCGTTATTAACAATCATCCCACTTTCATCCAAACCAATATTATGGCAACGTTCTTACCTCACTTGCTTGATGAGTTAAAGGTAGAGATTTGGTTAATACAAATCACTTGTGCCCCTTCACCTTGTTGAAAACCCTAAGCCCAGCGATGGCCATAACACAAAAAGAACGTATCTTAGACCCAACGAAAGAGAAAGAAGAACACACTAATACAAAAGAAACCGAATGAAATCCAAGTTATAGACAAAGAGAGAGCTACAACTTACCGATTGATACACTCCTTACAGAACCGTAGATAAAGATCAAAGAAGCTAGTTGAAGAGTAACAATGGAAAGGAAGTATGTATTCGGCTATGGAGAAAAGATAAGAAAAAGAGATGACACGAAAAAGGAAAGAAACGGATGAGAAGAGATAGGAAGAAGAATTTCAGCCAACAAGTGTTTAGTCTAATAACAAGCAAAGAAGAATATGTGGAAAGTGAGAAGAAGAGAAAAAGAGGAGTTGAGAAATCAGCAAAAGAAGAATTAAGGAGAAAATGACCTGAGATTCTATATTCAAAAGACCCAAAATGCCAATTCTCTCTAAAGAAAACTAGAGAAAACGGTACACTCTCAACTCTCCCTACCAAAAATGCTACCAAAACAACAAGGAAAATTCGGCACCCTCCCCACAACCTTGGCTGAAATTGCCTAACACCTAATCCCCACATTCGACCAACACCCATGCACTCCTCTATCCCTTGATTTCCTCCACCTTTTCCTCCTAATTATGCTCTCCTTCACCTGTTTAAAAAGTTTGACCAATTCTCCAACTCCCATAGCAGAGTTTGATGCCAACTCTGCTTCCTCCTCTTCCAAAGCATAAAATAAATGCCTTAGTTTGCTTGCCAAGGGAATCAAACTCCACCCCCCTTGTTCCCTAGTGACGCCACCCCTAACTTGCCACCAGCTCAATTGTGTTAGTAAAACACATTCTAATTTACATAAGTCCTGCTTCCAACAGCCCTCTCCACTAAAGGGCCAGAAACCAAAATTTTTCCAGGGCTTGGACTCAATCTCAAGACTCCCTAGAACCCCCAAACACCCTCAAATAACTAGCCAAGCAAGCCCAACACATGCAACTATGCAAAAATCACAAACCCCTAAATTTTGGGATGTTACATGAATGTTGCCATCATGCGTCGTTGAAATGCTGTAGGTGCATTATATAAATCAAAAGGCATTCGCTTCAGAGAAAATGTATCGTACAGGCAAGTAAAAGTTGTTTTGTGTTGGTCTTTTAGGGCTACAACTATTTGGTTATATCTTGAATATCCATCTAAGAAACAATAATATTCATTACCTGCTAGTCGGTCCAACATCTGATCCATAAAAGGTAGCGAAAAATGATTCTTTCAAGTGGCCTTGTTTAATTTTCTGTAGCCTATATAGATTCTTCAACCTGTGACTATCCTTGTCAAGATTAACTCGTAACGTTCATTCTCCACAAACGTGATTCCACCTTTCTCTGGTACACATTATAGCAGACTTACCCATGAACTATTTGAAATGGGGTAAATAATTCTTGCATCTAACCATTTAATAACTTCCTTTCGAACTACCTCTTTCATTATTGGATTAAGTCTCCTTTGCCCAAGAATTCTAGCTTACTTGCCCTCCTCTAAAATAATCTTGTGCATACAAAAGGATGGGCTTATTCGTCGAATATCAGCTATGGTCCAGTCGGTCGCCTTTTAAAATTTCTTTAAGACTTCGGTTAGTAGCTCCTCTTGGCTTTTTTTAGTTCTTGCTAAAATAATCACAGGTAAAGTGGAATAGTTGCCTAAATAAATGTATTTTAAATGAGAGGGAAGTACCTTAAGTTCGAGTCTGGGCAATTCCTCAATTGACAACTTGGGTTGTGTGTATTCCCGAGCTTTTAACTATAATTGTTCAAATTGTTTTGGTTGAACATAGTCCCTTGAATTGGCTTCCATTAAAGCTATATTTTCCTTACCTTGTTCATCTTCTAATAGCTTAGACCCTAAGATGTTTTCCAATGAGTCTTCTACAGGATTGCTTTCCCATTCCATAGAAACTAAGGTTTCTAGCTCCTTCATTACTATACATTATTCCGCTGGATTAGGGAATTTCATGGATTTAAGAACATTAAATGTTACCTGGTGATCTTGAAATCTCATTGTGAGTTCACCTTTCTGCACGTCTATTAATGTTCTTCTCGTTACTAGGAAAGGTCTCCCCAGGATGATTGACACTTCCCTATCTGCTTCAAAATCTAAGACAATAAAATTAGCAGGTAAAATAAACTAATCTACACAAACCAAAACATCCTCGATCTTTCCTTTTGGGTATGCCAAAGATCGATCTGCTAGTTGGAGTGCCACAACTGTGGGTATTACTTTACCTATGCCTAACATCTGAAAAATAGACTTTGGCATCAAGTTGATGTTTGCTCCTAGATCACATAAAATTTTACCACAGTAAGATTCTCCAATATTACAAGGTATAGTAAAGCTTCCAGGGTCCACTTTCAAAGGTAGCTTCAATTGTAGGAACATACTGCACTCCTATGTTAATGCTACAATTTAGAACTCACTAAGCCTCTTCCTCTTAGGCAGAATGTCCTTCATGAACTTGACATAGTTAGACATTTGTTCTAAGGCTTCTACCAATGGGATATTGATGTGAAGCTACTTTAGAATGTCCAAAAACTTCTTGAATTACACCTCTTGCTTCTGTTTCCTGAGTTTTTATGGATACGGAGGTGATGGAACTTTGGTTTGGGCTAGAAAACTTTTTTAAGGAATTATATTTGCATCTGAAAAAGGTGTTAGCTTATCAGAATTCACTAGTTTAGATTTTACCTCTTCAGAGTTTGCAACATCTAGCTTTTCTGATGTAGGAATTTCAACTATGGGTTGGTTTTCCTTTTCCTTGGCAGGTTCCCCTTTAAGCTCAGCTATCTTGGGTTCCAAAGTCTTCCCACTTCGTAAAGCAACTACTTTGCAGTGTTCTTTACCCAAATTCCTTGGATTTTTTGTGTCACTCGGTAAGGCTCCTTATAGTCTATTACATAGCTCTGTAGCTAACTGGCCCATTTAGTTCTCCAAATTTTTCAGTGTTGTTGCTTGGCTTTGGATTAATGTGTCATTCTTATTCATATATGCCTTCAACAAATTCTCCAAACTGTTGGACAGTTCAGCTTGTGGTAGTTTCTGAACTTGGTTATTGAACCCTTAAGGTTGATTTGATCTATGCTACATGTAGGTGTTGTTCGGTCCACTTCCTTGGTTAGTCTAAGAAAAGTTTGGATTGTTTCACCATGAAGAGTTATAGAAGTTGGACTGTGGTCCTTGTCCACTTCTATTATGATGTTGATTTCCTACATAGTAAACAGACTTGGGATTTGACAGACAATTCTCAAACAAATGTCTGTCCTCATAATATACACAGGAATATTGTTGAATTTACTCGGTGTTTGAGCTACGACATCATTAAAAAAACCATTAGTAGTAAACTGTTTCAACATTAAAGAGATAGAAATACCTGAGCTGAGAGTGAAGTGAGGGCATCTACTTCATACACTCCCGCTACCCGTCCTCATGAAGCTGCTCGATTTGTTGGCCATTGATAACTTTTATTGGCTATTCTCTCGATGATTTCATACACCTCATTATAAGACTTAGAAATGAGAACACCATTCGTAGAAGCATCTACTATCAACCTTGTGTGTGCGTTGAGACCATTATAAAATTTCTCCAACTGGATGCAATGTGGAATCTCATGGTGAGAGCACTTGGGAAGTAACTCTTTGAATGTTTCTCATACCTTGTATAAGGATTCGTTCTGGAAAGTGGTGATCTCATTCTGTAACTTAGCATTTTTGCTAGGTGGGAAATTCTTTACCAAAAAGCATTTGGCTAGCTCTTACCATGCAGAAATTGAGCTAGGTGGCAATGAATTAAGCCATGCTCGTGCTTTATCTTACAATGAGTATGGAAACAACTTCAGCCTCAATACGTATTTGGATACACCACCTATCTTGATAGAATCACTCACCTCCATAAATAATTGAAGGTGAAAATGTGGATTTTCTATGGGCATTCCATTAAATCGACCCACTATTTAAAGCATCTGGAACATTACAGGCTTCAATTCAAATTATGGCACCTCGATCTTCGGTCTCCTAATCCTTGAATTTAAATCATTAAAAAGTGGCATAGCGTACTGTCTTATGCATCGAACCCTATCATCAACAATAAGGATTGGATTACAAGCATTAGCAGCTCTATTCCCTTGAACTCTATTTTTATTTTCAAGGTTCATTTCTGTGGCTTGTTTTGGGGCTAGTCTTTCTCGTCTCATTTGTCTAAATGTATGCTCGATTTCAAGGTCTATAGGGAGTAAATCGATGATTTGATCTACACTTAGAAACACCTGAAAAGAAAATCACAAAAAAATAATTAAATAAGAAAAAATAATCCAAATTGCAAGAAATAATTTCGTAAATAGTGATTAAATTAATAGTCCCCGGCAACGGCTCCAAAAACTTGGTTCGTGACGAAATTTGAAAGTGTATATAGTCGTTATCAAGCAATAAGTAAGTAAAAGGGTTATCATCTCCACAAGGACTGTATTTGTTAATCAATAATTGTAAAATTTAGAATTTACAAATTGGCTAAGGAAACACAAGATTTTGAAGTGATGGATAAAATTAAATTAATTAACTAAATCCAAATGAATTAACCTAAATGCAATGAAATGGTTTTAGCAGCAATATCACAAGTTTTAACAACAATAAAATTAATAAGCTAGAACAATCACAATACTTGACTCAATTCATTCTTCATCATGTTTAACAATGTTCCAGAAAAATTCCATGGCAATTTGATCTTTCATTAACTTGGAATCTAATATAAGTTCTTTCAAAATATTATACCTAGAAAAACATGTATATTTCTATGTCCATATTTTACTAAGGATTCCTTAGAATTTATGTGAAGTAACAGGGATGGATTAGGTTTGAAATAATTTAATCACATAAACCTAAAGTTATGCAAGGTAATAGTGCTCTCTCGAGTTATTATGAACCTTTTATTTAATCGGATTAGGATCTAAATTAAGAATGCACCATCCAATTATCATTTCCATTAATCGCCATATGATTAGGATTGATCAACCAATTCTAATGCATCCAAACATATTTTAATGTATGAATAAGATGAATGATTTTAATTGGACGCATGAACGAATGAGGCAAAAAACATCAAAAACATAAATAGAATGAATTTAAATCAAATCATTACAATTATTCTAGCTAATACAAATTTAAGTCATCATTAATGGAAAAACATTTAAACAATTTTCAAACATGTTTGAATAACTAAGAATGTAACATCCTAGATTAGGGGTTATGCGTTCGTGCCTAATTCATGAGTTAGTAGGTTTTGGCAGTGTTGGAAGTGTATTAAGGGTTTTTAGAATTTTAGGTTGGAAGAAGAAAGCTTTGGAAAATTATTGATTTTTAAGTAAAAAGGGGAGCTAGGTAAATGAGGCTTTAAAAGAAACTCCGTGTGAAGCATGACACAAGGAACCATGTGGTAAAATGGCATGTTTTATGAATTATGAATGTGTTATGTGAATTCTAGAAATAAGGAAATGTATGGAAATATATGGAAATGTATGGAAGTGTATGGAAATGTGTGGAAATGTGTGGAAATGTATGGAAATGTAAGGCAATGTAGGGAAATGTAAGGAAATGTAAGGAAATGTATGGAAATGTATGGAAATGTATGGAAATGTAAGGAAATGTGAGGAAATGTATGGAAATGTAAGGAAATGCAAGGAAATGTAAAGAAATGTCTTGTCTTGGAAATGTAGGGAAATGTCCTGAAAATGTAAAGGAATAAAGAGGAAAGTGAACATTTATGGAAACTAGGAAATGTAAGGAAATGATTCAAAAATGGAAAGTGAACATTTCTGGAAACTTGGAAATGTAAGAAAATGGCAAGTTTCTGAGCCGATCGAAAATTTTAGGAAACTTAGAAATGACTTAGAAATGTCAAGTTTTAAAGTTTAAAATAGGAAATTAAGGCAAGGTGGCCTTAAAAGAAAAAGTTGGTGAAATTTGACACACAAACAGGCTTGGAAAAGTGGCTGAAGATGTCACTTAGGGCCTATGGAAATGGCGCCATATGCAAGAGGAATGGGGCCTGAGTTCGAGTCACTTGGGAAGCAAATAAAGGAGGTTTTATTTTTGCTTCCAGAAGACTGAAGTGGACGGCACATGCTTCTAGAAAGGAGGTGTTTTATTTTCATAAATATTCGATTAAAAAGGTGATAAATAAAGGATTTTTAAATTGGATTATTTTGAAGAGATAAATGTTGGATTAAACTCTTTTATTTATGATAATTAAAGGATAAAGCTATCAAAATAGAAGAGTGGTGGCCAAGTAAAGGACTCTAGCTAGTAATTTTGGCTATAAAAGGAAGAGTAAGGCTATTCTTCATTCATTCTTTTCTCTTCAAGAAAACCTCTGCCGAAATTCTCTAAAGTTTCTCCTCTTCTCTCTGCCGAATTTTCTCTGCCATTATTCTCTTTTTCTCTTTTCTTTTCTTCTATCAAAAGCCGAAAATACCAATAGCCCTAGTCGATTTCTCACTAAGTCTCAAGAGCCAAAATTGTTATCCACATCAAAGCCATAGCCGAATACTGCTAAGGGTTCAAGCAAGAGTTCCATCAAATTCTTCAGTAAGGGTAAGATTAGGTTAGATTCTCATTCTATTTCTTTTAAATTTGTCGAAATTAAGATTCTAATACCCTTAATATCTGTTGCCGAAGAGATCTTTCGGGATTTACTAAGTGTCGACTACAAGGAAGAAGAAGTTCTTTTCCCGAAGGTACACCATAAGCCGCGTGTTCCCTAGTTATTCGGTGAATTTTGGGATTTAAGAATCTAAGGTAAGTCGTATTTAACATTCAACTAAGGGTTATTTGTTGTGAATAAATGTTAGAAATTGATCTAACATGTAGTTATAGGGATTTCAATGAGAGGATACAAAGATTTGGGATTTGAGAATTTCAAGGTAAGTTTAAGAATACTAATCCTACTAGGATTTGGATTTATGGCGAATGGCTTTTTATTAAAATAGTAAGTGAATAATCAAATGTAGGGATTAAGGATCTAAGCGGTAGATCGATTTGAGATCTCAAGGAATTTGCTAAGTGAATCGGTGTGTACCCACACTAACTCTCAATATATTACGGCAATTATTTATATATATATATATAAATGTGCATGCGAATAAGAATGTGGCTAAGTGCCACAAATGTGGTAAAAGTACCTGTGCACGTTTCCTACTTCCAGATAGGATTACGAATATGTTATATATATATTTTGAATATGTAATATGAATGAGAAATAAGATATGTATAAATATTTGGGGCATATGGGATATTTGTGAAAGGGAAGAGTAGGTGTTGACTTGGTCTCACCAACGAAGGTGTTGACCGGTCTCACCAACGAAATATGGTGACTACGGTCACATTATTTGAATATGGTAAACCGGTTACATTATACGAAATTGGTAACCGGTTACATTATTTGAATATAGTGTCTAATGACACAACGTATATAGGCGATGAGCACGTCATTGCAATGGCGCCTTCAATGGTGTGTAGCGGATGGAGGGTTGACTTAGCAGTCCCCACGGTGTGACTGGCAGGTACGGGTGGTGTGTAGCGAATTGGACCTTTATTTTTATAAAGTTCTTTAAATTTTAAGTTTGGAAATTATTGATGTAATAAAGCCCAAAAAGCCATAGTTTTATTTTCGTTACTATTGTTTACTTGCAATTATTATGCTTCGAAATACTGTACATTTATGATATTAAAATTTTATGTCTTTACATTTAAACCCTAAATTATTTTGTCACCCTAATTAAATTAGATTTTCAAAATTAATTAAATGAGTTCCCATTCTAAGCCCAACCCAAAACAATATTTTTCTAAAATTTTTTTACAAATTATATCCAAGAAACAAAGAATTTTGAAACCGGTTTTCTTAAGGAACATACCAGATCCGGTTCAGGCTCGTGGGCCGGGTGTGGGGTGCTTCAAAGAACAAATTAAAGAATAAGGAAGAAGAAACTTATGATGAATTCGGTATTACTGAAGACTAATCGCAGTGGCTTCCTCCAACTCTCGTGGTTGCTCCTTTACAAATTGCTCTTCAAGGTGGCTGGCCAAGAGAGGTTTTTCCCAAGGAAAATGTTAGCTAGAGAAATGGAGAGCTTAGGGATAAAAGAAAGATGAGAGAATGTGAGAGATGTGATAGATGAGGAATTGTTGGATGAGATTTTGAAATGGGACATGAGGAGTGATATTTATACTAGAGGAATGACTTGGGAGTTTGCTAAAAATAGGATTGATATCCCTTGGATTTCTCCCTTGCTTGGTTGGCCATGAATTGTGGAGAGAAGGTTGAGTGGTTTCTTGATTCATGCTTAATTTTATGCATGAATCATGGAAATGGTTGGACGATTTTAAAATGTTTAGTTGGGGGCTGATTTTTTATTTTTTTCACACATGTAAGGACCTTCAATACAAATATTCCAAAGCTAATTTGGGTTGCTCTTCATGCCTTACTCAAATTGGGCTCTTCTCCTCATTGTTGGACAGTTTTGACACCCTAACTGGCTAGCAAACTCGCCCTTCTCAGCAACCAAATTTCAACTGGGTTTAATCAATCTTTTCTAGGACAAATTTGTTGTCTTTTCCGCCCACATGAAGTGGATTTTAGTTCATGTCCTTGTGTGTTTTTATTGGCTACCTCATTCATCAACTCAATGGTCCAATTGTAACAAGTTGAGCAAAAATTAACATGTAACATAAAATTATGTAAAATTAATATTTAATTTCATAAAATTACACACTTTAGTAAAATTATATCCTATGTCTTAATATGAACTAAAATGACGCAATTAGCTGTCCATATACTCGAATTTTGAATAGATTATAAGTAAAAAGGTGCTAAAAAAACTTATATAATTTAGACATATCACCTCTTCTTGTAGTTCATCACTAATGAACTTATTCTCTATCTTAGACGTATATGCCCCCCCTTTTTTATACGAGATCTCTATGAACTTGGCCTGATTCTGCCTCATCCTAGATTTCTTTGCACCTTAACTAGCTTGCCTCACAAATTGGTTACAGGTTCAATGCCTACCACTAGTTGGCTTCCACTAATATTCACTTTAATTTTGGATCCCTAACTCTTATAGACTGGTCCTAGGCTTTTGGTTTACCTCATTCCAATCTTCTGGATAACAGAAATCAACATCTAGTTTTTAATGAATTGTAACCTGCTACTTCCTAACAGATTATCCGTCCAATGTAGACCTTGGCGGACTCCTTTCTATTAGCCCTCTGTTAGCCCGTGTCACACCCTAAAATATAAGGGGCTAATTGAAATAAAAAAAATGACCTAGACCTGATGGTTAAATAGTTAGTGTACTCCTTAGAGGTCCTAGGTTGTATCCACTCCTTTCTCAATTCTCTTCTTTAATTTTTAGCAAACTAAAGTTGAATATATACCAAAATAAATACTATTTGAAATGAAAATTTAGCAAGAAATGGGCAGCAACCCAAATGGTTAACACACCTTATCCCCCCTCGTTGGCCTAAATTCAAACCACCAAATCACCATCATCAGTCCCTTTATTTTTCCTTCTTAGTTTCAACCAAAATAGTAGGTTTATTTCCCAAACCACCTCTAGGGTTTCAATCCCTAGCTATTTAATAAATCCTCTTCTAATTAAATTAGGTTTTCTTTCCTTTCCAATTCTAAATAGAATTTTGGTTCTCTCTCCTTGTTTTTTTTCTCTTTTTTCTTTTCTTTCCTCTCTTTTACATTGAATTTTACATCTTTGTTGCTGATAATTATTTTTTTCCCAAATCAAATCATCTCTATTACCTTGTGTTTCTATCGATTTAGCGAATCACCGTCAATTGCATCCTAACTTTGCCAAGAAATAGAAAGTTCCTTTATTTAGACGATCGAATTTTGTATTTTGTAATATCATTGTCCCAACACTAATTTTTCATCTGATTAATCAACCTTTTGAGATTTCTACCCGAATTCTTGTAAATCTTGAAAAATCTTGATTCAATTGTTAATCTGAGCATATTTTTCGTTGAAGGACCAAATCTAGGTGAATCAGACCAGGATCGAGGATGAGGAATATCTATTGGACCCCGATGAAAGGTGTGTGTTCTTTACAAGCGATTCGGGGTAAATCGAGCCTCGAAATAAGGTCACACCGCCAGCCACATGGGCATATGGACCACACGTGTGGCCATATGATCTCTCACATGATTATGTCTCTCTAAAACCCTAAGATATTCGATTCTTACATGGCCTAGAACCCTCAACAATGCCTGCCACACGATCACCTCTCCTGCAGCTTGATTTTGCATGTTCCACACAGCCATAGCCTCGCCACATGGCCATGTAACCCCTCCACGGGACATAAGGCATTGCACATGGTCATGTGCCCCTGTTTTATAGTTTTACTCAGAATTTTTTAGAAACTGTCAATTTAGTCCCTGCATGATCCTATAGCTATTTTTTTAGAATTTTATCTCTTTCAATTAAGCCCTGATATTAGGAATAATGTGGAATACATGATTTGATTGATTAAATTATTACTATATGTTCATGATACGTGATTAAGTACATGCCTTCTATGACTAAATCATTGATAAATTGTTACTATTTCTTGTATAACTGAAATACTAATTGCATGAACAACACCTTTATTGTCACTGATAAAGCGAATACACGAAAAACATGTCTACTACTACTGTTGATCTAAATACATGTTAAATTTGTCTACTATTTTTGTATTGTATTGATACTCGCATGTCATACTTCATTCCATGGGGTGGGACGCTTTGAAAGGAGGAAATACTAGTAGTTTTATTTGCAAATACTGGTGGTTTATCCACAAATTACTGGAAGCTTTTATCTGCAAAACAATTGTGTAGTCACAACCACTAGCAGCGTATTAACCTACAAACACTAATGGTTTATCCACAGTTTTTACTAGTAGCTTTTATCTGCAAAACTGTTGTGTATCCACAACTACTGATAATGTATTAACATGAAACACTGAAGGTTCAACCACAAACTGGAGTGTCCATGATATAAGTGTTTTAAGGAACTCTTACTATGGAGTGTAAGAGTAAGGTAGAACCTATCTTTACATATAAACAGAACTTGTATAGCATTGCATCGACACGCATAAGCATTGTAACACCCCTAACCCCTATCCGTCGCTAGAACAGGGGCACGAAGAATTAACGGAGTTTACAGATCAATTACAGAAAATTTCATATCATTTACTATTCATATCCGAAACCAATCATATCGTCGCTTAATTGGGTCCTCAAGGCCCAAAATACACGTTAGAATCAAATCGCAACTGAACCGGAAACTCAAAACAATTTTCACAAAATTTCAAAATTTTTCTTAGGTGCAGGGGGCACACGCCTGTGTGGTTAGGCCGTGTGAAGTGACACACCCATGTCTTAAGCCATGTTGGCATTCGATGTGAGGCACACGGCCATATCCCGGCCCGTGTTCATATTAGGGTTGTAACATCCTATACCCTTATTCGACGTCAGAACATCGTACAAGGCGTTACTGGACATAACCTCAAACAATCATACAAATTCGAGACATAAATTTCCATCTGAATTTAAAACTTTTCATTTACATTCATATTGTCCCTTAAACGAGCCTACAAGGCCCAGAACATACATTAGGAGTGCTTCGGGACTAAACTGAGAACTTTGGAAACATTCAGAAAACTTAGAAAATTTTTCATGAAAAAGGTCCACACGCCCGTGTGACATATCACACGCCCGTGCTTCAGGTTGTCTACAAAATAGGGACATTCTGTTTATGACGTCATCATCAAAATAAGGTCACAAGGCCAAGGTACACGCCCGTGTCCTTAGGCCGTGTGGCGAATTAAATTCCAAAAATCAAGTGCAGACTTCACACGGCCTGGGCACATGCCCATGTCCTATTGCAATGTCTCTCACACGGCCGAGACACACGGCTGTGTCTCATTCCCGTGTGTTTACCACTAGGCATTCTGTATCTCAAAACTAAGGTGCAGGGCACACATGGCCAGAACACACGCCCATGGGGCTAGCCGTGTGTCACACACAGCCTATACACACGCCCGTGTGTCTACCGGTGTGAAAAAAAATAAGGCTATTTACCAAGCCTTTTTCCACCCATACTTGCACCAACCTACACAACATCAAAACCACACCAATCCAAACATAAGTATGACTTCAAGGCACTTAACATGGCATAACTAAGTGCTTCACCATCATCATTCGACCATCAATAACCATAGGCCATATCATAATGGCATTGGCACATGCATGCATATATGAATAGGTTTACAACCCAATGATCATTATGAGCCACCTCCCATGGCCTTATACAAAATAAATCAAATATCCTCATAAGCCAACACATTTGGCTAAACCAATATGACATATAACAAAAAAACCAAGTTCCTATACATTCCATACTCAAAATGTTGAGACTAACTATACCTAAAAGTTCCAACTGATAGTGTGATTGAGTTTTCGATGTCCTTCAATCCCCGAGCTAGCTTGGCGATACTATAAGAAAATGGAAAAGAAAGGGGAGTAAGTATAAAGCTTAGTAAGTTTGCATGTAAATAATTAACAACATTAACCACGTTTATTGTAGACATCACATAATATAATCTATCACAATGTCATCAAGCATCATAGATACATTTTAAATCATGTCATTTACATAATGTACAATAAAACTCATGATCATGATTTATTCATTCCCTTTTTACCGAGATCTCAACGATTTATAATCTCAATATGTATGAGCTTTGTTTACATACCTGTACCCTTTGAACATGTTCATACCTTGTCATTTCGTTGACATAATCTTTGGACTACTCGTTGAACCACTTGGAATACTAAAGGATACTCGGGAATCACATACACATAGAATCATACTAAAGCCATATCCTAGATATGGTCTTGCATGGGATCACATATCGATGCCTATAGCCCAGCTATGGTCTTACACGATTCTCATATCGATGCCATGTCCCAAACATGGTCTTACATGAAATCTTATAACAATGCCATATCGATATGGTCTTACATGTAAACTCATAACCCTAATGTCATGACATTTATATCCTAACTATTCCTGAGGTTCAACCAGGAGTTTCGCCGTATCGAATCTTTGCCGAACAAATCCATAATGATAATTGTACAAGTCATGCAATAAAAAAATATTAAATACATAATATAAGTTATATTATTTACACATGAACTTACCTCGATACGAAAATATGGATAACTATTCGATTTAGTCCATAACATTGTTCTTTCCTCGGTTTAGGTCCAGACTCTATTTTTCTTGATCTATAATAGAAATTTATCTCATTTAATTATCACATTGTTCACATCAGTCCAAAAACCATACTTTGGCAAAATTTTAGTTTTTCCCTTAAACTTTCACATATTTACAAATTAGTCCCTAGGCTCGTAAAATGAAATGTGTCCATTTTATTTGTTACTCAAGCCTAGCTGAACCTAACACATGCTCACAGCAGCCCACATTTTCCTTCAAATCAATTTTTACTTCTCATTTTACAACTTTTACAAAAAGGTCCTTTTTAGGTGTTTTCATCAAAAATCACTTAATAAAAGATGTTTATTACACATCAAACTTTCATAATCTACCATAAAACATCAAAACATGAACCCTAGCTCAAATAAATTGTAGAAATAGCCTGATCGGTTGATAAGAACTTCAAAAATGTAAAGAACATTAAAAACGCGGCTAGGATGTACTTACTATTAAGCTTGAAAAGTGAAGAAACTGTAGCTATGGAGAGCTTCAAAGGTTCGGTCCTAGCTTGAAGAAGATGAACAAATTTTGCTTCAGTTTTCCCTTTTTAATCTTTTATTAACCAAATGACCAAAATTCCATTTTTACTAAACTTTAAAATTTTCCTACTCATGCCCATTTTTGTCCATAAAATAGAAATTGGGAAAATTGCTATTTAAGAACCTCTAATTAATAATCCAAAGCTATTTCATACTTAAAGCTTCTAGAATCTCATATTTTGCAACTTTTGCAATTCAGTTCAAAAAGTCAAATTGGACACTTATTCACAAAATTTCTTCATGAAACTTTCACACAATCATGCAAACATGTCATGGACCTCAGAACAATCATAAAAAAATATTTCTACTTTGGATTTGTGGTCTCAAAATCACTATTCTGTCTAGACCCAAAATAGGGATGTTACAACTCTCCCTCTTTAGGGATTTTCGTCCCCGAAAATGTTACCGGTGAAAAGGTTTGGGTACTGTTTTCTCATGCCTTCCTCGGGTTCCCATGTAGCTTCTTCAATCCCATTTCTTTTCCATAATTCTTTCAAAAGGGCTATAATTTTATTCCTTAACTGTTTGACTTCCCGAGCTAAAATCTTAACCGGCTCTTCGCCATAAGTCATATCTAGTCGAATCTCAACCTCTGTCGGTGAAATCATATGCAAAGGGTTTGATCAGTAACGACGCAACATAGACAGGTGAAACACATCTGGATCTTTTCCAACTCAGATGGCAAAGCTAACCGATATGCTACCGGCCCCATTCTTTCAGTAATCTCATACAGTCCAATAAAGCGTGGACTTAATTTGCCTTTCCGGCCAAACCTCAAAACTTTCTTCCATAGAGATACTTTCAGGAATACCTTATCACCAACCTGAAATTCAATTTTTTTCCGTTTCAAATCTGCATAGGATTTCTGTCTATCCGCAGCAGCTTTCAAGAAATCACAAATTACCTTTACTTTTTCTTCGATTTCCCTGACTAAATCAACTCCGTGAATCTGATTCTCTCCAAGTTCGGTCCAATACAAGGGTGTTCAACACTTACGCCCATAAAATGACTCATAAGGCGCCATTTCAAACTCGACTGAAAACTATTGTTGTAGGAAAATTCCACCAACGGTAAATACTTTTTCCATCTACCTTGGAACTCAAGAACACAACACCGCAGTATATCTTTAAGAATTTGAATTACCCGTTCAGACTAACCATCAGTTTGCGGATGAAAAATGGTACTAAAATTCAATTTCGTACCCAACGCTTCTTGTAACTTTTTTCCAAAATCATGAAGTGAACCTCAGATTTCTATCCGGTATAATCGACAAAGGCACTCCGTGCAATCTCACAATTTCAGAAATATACAATTCGGCTAATTTATCAAGTGAGTAGTCGGTACGTATCGGTATAAAATGATCCAACTTTGTCAATCAATCCACAGCAACCCATACGGCATATTTCTTTCTCGATGTCAAAGGCAAACCCATCACAAAATCCACAGTAATTCTGTCCCATTTCCACTCGGGAACCAGCACATACTAAAGTAAAGCCGAAGGTACTTGGAGTTCGACTTTCACTTGCTGAAAAACCAAGCATCTCGATACAAACTCTGAAATGTCTCTTTTCATTCCTGACCACCAATACATCTTCTTCAAGTCATTATACATATTTGTACTGCTTGGATGCACAGATAAACATCCACTATGTGCTTCGTGCAAAATTTTCTGAATAAGCTCATCATCTCTCGGTACACAAACCCTATCTCGAAACATCAAACATCCATCAGAACTAATCCAAAACTCTGACACCATACTTGATTCGCATTGAACTCTTTTGGCTTGCAAATCACTATCGCCTTTCTGAGCTTCACAAATCTCTTGGAGAAACATTGGTCTAGCTCTCAAATCAGCTAGAATAGAACCATCATCTGATAAAGCCAACCATGTATTCATAGCCCTCAATGCAAACAAGGATTTCCTACTCAAGGCATCGGCGACTATGTTTGCCTTTCCCGAATGGTAGTCAATCATTAATTTATAATCTTTTAGCAACTTCAACTATCTCCTTTACTGTAAATTCAAATCCCTTTGAGTTATCAAGTACTTTAGACTTTTATGATCAGTGAATACCCGACATTTCTCGCCATACAAATGGTGTCTCCAAATGTTCAACGTAAACACAATGGTAGCTAACTCTAAATCATGTGTCAGATAATTTTTCTTGTGCGGTTTCAGCTATCTCGAGGCATAAGCTATCACCTTGCCCTCTTGCATAAGTACACAACCTAATCCATTCAAGGATGCATCACTATAAACCACAAATTCTTTTCCCGGTTCAGGTTGTATTGAAACTGGAGCCTCGGTCAACAATGCCTTTAGTTTCTCAAAACTCTGTTGGCACTTTTCTATCCATTTGAACTTGGTATCTTTCTGTAATAATTTTGTCATTAGAGTAGAAATCATGGAAAATCCTTTGACAAATCGTCTGTAATAACCGGCTAATCCTAGAAAGCTTCTAACCTCGGATACCTTCCTCGGTGGTTTCTAATCAACAATTGCTGAAATCTTACTCAGGTCAACTAGAATACCATTACTAGAAACAATGTGCCCCAAAAATCTGACTTCTCAAAGCAAAAACTCACTTTTACTAAACTTAGCATACAACTGTTTATCTCTCAAAGTTTGAAAAACCGTTCTCAAGTGCTTGGCATGTTGGGTCTCATCACGAGAATAAATCAGTATATATCATCAATAAAAATAACAAAAAATTTATCCAAGTACGATCGAAAAATACGGTTAATCAAATCCATAAATACAGCAGGAGCATTAGTTAAACCAAAAGGCATAACTAAAAATTCATAGTGACCATACCTCTTCTAAAATGCAGCTTTCGCCACTTCCGAGTCTTTAACTCTTAACTGATAGTAACCAGACCTCAAGTCTATCTTGGAAAATACTGTAGCTCCCTTCAATTGGTCTAACAAATCATCTATTCTTGGAAAAGGATACTTATTCTTTATGGTCACCTTATTGAGCTATCGATAGTCAATGCAAAGCCTCATAGATCCATCTTTATTTTTCACAAATAATACCAGTGCACCCCACGGAGAAAAACTAGGTCTCGAAAAACCTTTATCCGTCAATTCTTACAACTGAGCATTTAACCCCTTTAATTCGGTCAGAACCATTCTGTACGAAGAAATTGAAATAGGTGCAGTACCAAGGACTAACTCAATACCAAATTCAACTTCTCTAACTGGAGGCAATCCGAGCAATTCTTTCGGAAACATATCTGGATACTCACATACTACTCGCACTGATTCAATTTTTAGCTCAGACTCTTTTGTATTCAACACAAAAGCAAGATAAGCTTCACAACCCTTTCTTATACATTTCTGAGCAGTCACAGAAGAAATCACTACAAGCAAGCTATCCGATTATCTGATTCAATCTGAAGAATATAACCACTTTCACATTTCAACTCAATAATTTTTCTTCAACAATTTACTACCACATCATAAATGGTCAACCAATCCATACCAAGAATTACATCAAATTCATCAAACGGCAAAAGCATAAGATTAGCTGAAAAATAGTGACCTCTAATCATCAAAGGACAATTCCTACATATTTTGTCAACTAACACATACTTGCCTAGAGGGTTGGACACTTTTATCACAAATTCTGTAGACTCAACAGGCATATTCATACTAGATACCAATTTCATATAAATATACATACGAATGGGTAGATCCCAGATCAATCAAAGCAATAACAGAAGTATCAAAAAGAGAAAAAGTAACCGTAATCACAGCAGGAGATGAAGTCTCTTCGCGAGGGCGACTGGCATAAGTCCTCGCAGGTGCTCTACCTTCGGGCCTCACAGCTGGATCTCTAGGTGCACTCTTGCTACTCGTTCTATTTACCGAATTTCTTTGTAGCCTCCCTCTAGAAGTATTATTACCTGATCTTGCACTCTGAAATTTCTCTTTTTCAACCATCTCAGGGCAATCTCTAATGAAGTGATCTTGAGAACCACACTTGAAACAAGTTTGATCATTCACCCGACACTCACCGAGGTGACGTCTATCGCAATGTAGACATTCAGGTCTACTAGGTCGAGCATTACCCACACTCGCTATCGAAGTAGTCTGAGCCTTATGACCCAAATACTATTTCCCATGGTTTCTGTTTAAAAACCCAATTGAAGCACTGGATCGAGTATTAAACCCTCTCGGTTTTTTAGATGAGGACTGAAATGACTTTCCCATCTGTCTTTTCTTTGAATCTCGAGACTCAAACTCAGCTTTTCTTTTCTCTTTAGCCAAATCCTCTGCCTTACAAGCTCTCTCTACAAGCACAACTAATTCATTCAGTTCGAGAATGTCAACCAATAATCGGATGTCTTCGTGCAGCCCATCTTCAAATCTTTTACACATGATGGCTTCAGTCAAAACACATTCTCGAGCGTATTTGCTCAGTCTCACAAACTCACGCTCATATTTCATTACCGCCATTCGGCCCTATTTTAACTCAAAAAACTCATTTCTCTTCTGATCAATAAACCTCTGGCTAATATACTTCTTCTGAAACTCTTCTTGGAAAAATTCCCAATTAACTCTCTCCCTTGGTACAACCGACACAAGGGTGTTCCACCACTGATAAGCTGAGTTTCTCAGAAGTGACACAACACATTTCATACATTTCTCGGGTGTGCATGATAACTCATCAAATACCCTGATGGTATTCTCGAGCCAGAATTCTGCCCTTTCGAGATCATCATCTATACTAGCTCGGAACTCTTCGGCTCCTTGCTTTCGAATTTTATCCACTAAAGGTCTATTCAATCTCATAAAATCCATACCTTGGGGTGCTACAGGAACATGTTGAGGAATAGGTGGGGTGGAGGGGGTTGAGCATTCAGTTTCATTCGAATGAACTCCGTATACCAGGCGTTCATCATATGGAGAAAGGCTACCCTAGCCTCTTCTCCTCCTCCTTGACTCACAGTTACGGGTCTAATTTCAACTAGCGCTGCCCCTTGAGCAGGACCCGGTGCATTACTTTCTATATCATTAGCTTCAGCTCGATTGGGATCCATTACTATATGAAAACACAATTTAAAAGGTCAGGAGTCTTCACACTATCACAATTCATTTATGGAATGTATAGGTAGACTCGTGCAAACACTACATTAGTCCTAGAATTGACTAAATCGTAGCTCTAATACCACTAAATGTAACACCCTATACCCGTATTCGATCCTAACAGCAGTGCAGTGCAGCGTTAGGACATAAACTCAAACAATCATATAAAACCGAGACATGAATTTTTGTCCGAAATTAAAACTTTTCATTTACATTCATATTGTCCCTTAAACAAGCCTACGAGACCCAAAACATACATTAGGAGTGCCTCAGGACTAAATCGAGAACTTTGGAAACTTTAAAAAAACTTAGAAAAAAATTCATGAAAAAGGTCCACACTCCCGTGTGGATGAAGGGACACACCCGCGTGACATATCACACACCCGTGCTTCAGGTCGTCTCTGAAGTAGGGGACGTTCTGTTTATGACATCATCATCAAAATAAGGTCATAGGGCCAAGGCACACGCCCGTGTCCATAGGCCATGTGGCGAATTAAATTCCGAAAATCAAGTGCAGACTTCACAGTGCCTGGGCACATGCCCATGTCCTATAGTCATGTCTCATGCCCGTGTGCTTACTACTGGGCATTCTGTATCTCAAAACTAAGGTGTAGAGGACACACGGCCATAACACACGCCCATGGGGCTAGTCGTGTGTCACACACGACCTATACACACACCCGTGTGTCTACCTGTGTGGACAAAATAAGGCTATTTACCAAGCTTTTTTCCACCCATACTTGCACCAACCTACACAACATCAAAACCACACCAATATATATGACTTTAAGGCACTTAACATGGCATAACTAAGTGCTTCACCATCATCATTCGACCATCAAAAACCATAGGTCTTATCATAATGGCATTGGCACAGGCATGCATATATGAATAGGTTTACAACCAAATAATCATTATGAGCCACCACCCATGGCCTTATACAAAATGAATCAAATATCATCATAAGCCAACACATTTGGCTAAACCGATATGACATATAACAAAAAGACCAAGTCCCTATACATGCCATACTCAAAATGTTCAGACTAACTATAACCAAAAGTTCCAATTGATAGTGTGATCGAGTCTCCGACGTCCTTAGATCCCCGAGCTAGCTTGGCGATACTATAAGAAAATGGAAAGGAAAGGGGAGTAAGCATAAAGCTTAGAAAGTTTGCATGTAAATAATTAACAACATTAACCATGCATTATTGTACACATAACATAATATAATCTATCAGAATGTCATCAAGCATCATAGATACATTTTAAATCATGTCATTTACATAATGTACAATAAAACTCATGATCATGATTTATTCATTCACTTCTTATCGAAATCACATCGATTTATAATGTCAATATGCATGAGCTTTGTGTACATACCTATACCCTTTCAACATGTTCATACCTTGTCATTTCGTTGACATAATATTTGGACTACCCATTGAACCACTTGGAATATTAAAGGATACTCGGGAATCACATACACATAGAATTATACCAATGCCATATCCCAGATATGGTCTTACATGGGATCACATATCGATGCCTATAGCCCAGCTATAGTCTTACACGATTCTCATATCGATGCCATGTCCTAAATATGGTCGTACACGAAATCTCATAATGATGCCATATCCCAGATATGGTCCTACACGTAAACTCATAACCCTAATGTTATGGCTTTTGTATCCTAACTATTCCTAAGGTTCAACCGAGAGTTTCACCGTATCGAATCTTTGCCGAACAAATCCATAATGATAATTGTACAAGTCATGCAATAAAAAAAAATTAAATACATAATATAAATTGCATTATTTACACACAAACTTACTTTGGTACCAAAATGTGGCTAACTATTCAATTTAGTCCACAACCTTGTTCTTTCCTCGGTTTAATTATCTCATTTAATTATCACATTTAATTATCTCATTTAATTATCTCATGCAAATTTATCTCATTTAATTATCACATTGTTTAAATCAGTCCAAAAACAATACTTTGGCAAAATTATAATTTTTCCCTTAAACTTTCACATATTTACAAATTAGTCCCAAGGCTCGTAAAATAAAATGTTTCCATTTTCTTTGTTACCCAAGCCTAGCCGAACCTAACACATGATCATAACAGCCCACATTTTCCTTCAAATTAGATTTTTACTACTCATTTTACAACTTTTACAAAAAGGTCCTTTTTAGGTGTTTTCATAAAAAATCACTTAGTAAAATATGTTTATTACACATCAAACTTTCATAATCTACCATGAAACATCAAAACACATGCATGTCACACATGGATAAATTTTTAAACTTGAACCCTAGTTTAAAGAAATTGTAGAAATAGCTACATCGGTTGATAACAACTTCAAAAACGTAAAGAACATTAAAAACGGGGCTAGGGTGTACTTACTATCAAGCTTGAAAAGTGAAGAAACCCTAGCTATGGAGAGCTTCAAAGTTTCGGCCCTGGCTTGAAGAAGACGAGCAAATTTTGCTTCATTTTTCCCTTTTTAATCTTTTATTAACCAAATGACCAAAATGCCCTTTTTACTAAACTGTAAAATTTTACCTACTCATGCCCATTTTTGTCCATAAAAATAAGAATTGGGTAAATTGCTATTTAAGGACCTCTAATTAATAATCCAAATCTATTTCATACTTAAAGCTTTTAGAATCTCATATTTTGCAACTTTTGCAATTCAGTCCAAAAAGTCAAATTGGACACTTATTCACAAAATTTCTTCATGAAACTTTCACACAATCATGGAAACATGTCATGGACCTCAAAATAATCGTAAAATAAATATTTCTACTTTGGATTTGTTGTCTCAAAACCACTATTCTGATTAGACCAAAATCGAGATGTTAAAAGGGTGGCAATTGACTTGGGTCAAACGGCCAGCCACACGCCCGTGTGCTAGGCTGTGTGGACAATTTAATTTTCAAAAATAGGTGCAGGATTCACACGGCCAAGACACACGCCCGTGTGTTGGGCCGTGTGTTTCTCTACCTATTTGATCAATTCTCAGCATTCTATTTCTCAATTTTTAAGATGCAGGGGACACACGACCAAACTACACGCCAGTGCGCATGGCCGTGTGTCACACACAATTGAAAACACACTCCCGTAAAGACAAAATAAGGCCATTTCCAAGCCTTATTTCTCACCCAAATTTTTCCTTGTACTTACATTAATACTTGCATACATATACCAACCAATTCAAGACATTAAAACCAAGCCAACATTAACATTATACATGATATATTATCACATGTATTCAAACTTACCTTTTGTAAAACATATATGTTTACCATAATTCAATCTAACCATATTAAGCACACATATATTAACCATATTATAACCTCATATATATATGTTCACTAAACATATCATCACTAGCCATTCCAATGGCTATATTACAACCAACCATTTAAAAGCCAACATTGACCAAGTTAGCCTATACATGCCATTATACCAGAATAAGTTTACTATTTATACCAAAACAAGCTGAAGGATAGTGTGATGGTGCTCTGACCGGTTCCAACCTTTATGAGCTTCTGAGCACTATAAAACAGAGGAAATAAAAAAAAAGTAAGCATTTAATGCTTAGTAAGTTCACATAACAGGAATTTAACTTACCGTTTATATTCAATTCAAGTAATCATATAAATAACATGCATTCCAACAATTTGACCAATTGCCTAATTCACATGCACTCAATCAAGCAAGTTAGTCATGAATTTCTAAATACTTTTCAAGTAATAAAGATGAGCCATCATGTAATAACTTTCATACACATATACTTTTCTTATCATATTTCTGTATAACATATACATTTATATGATAAATTATCTCAAGTTCAAATTAGCCATGACAAAACTTTGCCCGTTGAATTTATTTGAAATATCGATGAATACAAATGTAATACACTTGAAGTGTACAACACTGTAAACCGTCAACTCATATCCAGGGGTAACCAAATCGGACACATAATCAGGAAGCACTCTCTCGAGCCATATAACAGGATACTCATGTGAGCCATGTAACAGAAATCTTATCCAGGCTATAACAGGAAACTCATAAAAGTTTAAAATAGGAAGCTCATTAAGCTTAACAGGTAACTCTGAAGAGCTATTATCAAGGAGCTCCGGATAGCCATATAATAGGATGTTCAAGCGAGCCATACTAGGAAGCTCAAGAAGAGCCTATATCAGGAGGCTCATAAAGAGTTGTGTTTGTGTCCACAATATATGTAGGATCACAACTGATCATATAACAGGACGCTCACAAAGAGCTGCGGTAGTCCGCAATACATGCAGGACCACTACCGGTCAGGATGCTCACAAAAACCATATAATGGGAAGCTCAAGAGGTCTTATAACAGAATGCTCGTAAGAGCTATGGTGTGTCCACAACATATGCAGGACCACAACCAATCAGGAAATCCTGTATCCATCAAATTTTATTATTCAAATAGGATTTAATATTTATCAGGCTTTGTCAGATATGTAACCAATTTCATATATTTGGCATTTATACAGTTCACATACACAACATTTAATTCAAGCATATAAATATACACAATTTAGTTACACGAACTTACCTCAATAAGCGTTTGTATACAAAGATATACTAATCCTATACTTTTTGTTTTCCTCGATCCAACTCCATACTAGGTCTATCCGGATCTATATAAATGAATTTAACATCAATTTGATCCATTTCATACTCAATTTAATTCAATTCACAACCTAGGAAAAATTACCATTTTGCCCCTATACTTTCCATAAATGACGATTTCCTCCCTATGCTCAGAAAATGAAATTTGTACCATTTAATCCTTATTCCGAGCCTAGCCAATTCTTACATATAACATTTACAGCACATATATTTCATAAAAATCAAAAAATTTCCATGAATTTTATATCTTTACAATTTAGTCCCTAAATCACAATTTCATGAAAATTCACTTTACAAAAGGTGTTTATCTATCAACAACATTTCAATTTCTTCCATAAATTTCAAATTTTCATCATTTTCGTCCATGGAAAAATTTAATACTTTGATAAATTTACAAATTGATCCTCAAAATAGCTAGATTAGGTTATTCCGATCTCGGAAATATAAAAATTACTGAAAACAGGACATGACTACTTACCTAATTAGGCTTGCTTGATATTCTTTCTCTTTCCTAGGGTTTCCATAGGAAATTTGGGGAAGATGATAATATAAAATGATGATATTAGATATTTATTTTATTTATCATCTTTTATTTATTTCAATTTCCAATTTTGTCCTTTTCTTTTTCTAATTTTCCATGGATGAATCATCAAAAATATCTACTAACTTCTCTTAATGGTCTAATTACCATATAAGGACCTCAAGTTTTGAATTCCACAGCTATTTGATACTTATAGCTACTAGAATTCTACTTTTTCATTTTATGCAATTTGGTCCTTTCCATAATTAAACATGAAATCGGTAAAAAAAATTTATTGAAATTTTCATACATCTTCTCTATCATAATGCAGATTATGCAATAATATTAAAATAAATTTTCTTTCTGACTCAGATTTGTGGTCCCGAAACCACTGTTCCAATTTCACTAAAAACGGGTTGTTACAAGCATGATCGTTTGAACTACCAAAAATATTGTTATATCATATGATTATTACTATACTAAAAACTATTATTATGTACGCTTGGTTTATTAATTTGCACTGATTTTCTTGTGATAGAACTCACATTGAGCTTCATAGCTCACTCCCCCTTTAATTTTCATCCTTAGAGATAACCCACCAGGTTATAACGTGGACACAACATCCGAAGGGTATCAGCTCGGTTTTTATTTATAAAAATTATTTTAACCTAATTAATTAATTTATTATATTATTCAAAGACTGCATTATTTTATTTTAAATTTTTGGAAGGGATTTAGGATTTGAGTTCTATTTTATATAGCTTGCATGACATTTAATTTGATTTTAGGACATCGACTTATGAATAATTAAGTTATGCATGAACCCCTATTTTTTATTAAAAACATATTTAGTTATCACTTTTCTGCTGCTAAACTATAATTAAGATTTCGAGTAATAAATAATTAACCTAGTTTTTCCTATAAGTAAATAAATGTTTTAAAATGACTGTTTCAAAACTCTGATAATTTACTGACCCATTTTGGTGTCTAATGTAATCTTTTGAATTTGGGTGAGTTTGCATGCATGCATTAAAGGGGTATTTTACGAAAAACCAAACCACAAGACTTTTGATAAAATTGATTTTCTGCAGAAAATTAAATCTAAGACTCTGATGTCGATCCTACTTTAGTTATTTCCACTTTTGGAACCTTAGATAAAATGTAAACTTTAGACCGTGAACATTTAGGAAGATAACTAATGCTAGAACTTTTGCATGAAAATTGTAGATACATTACGACTCTAAATTTTTGTAAGATTCTTATGAACATTAAAGGTAGACGTGGTAGGGGTAGACTGGATAGGGTTGCACCTATAGAGCCACCCATTGTTTAGGGCAAGAAATTAATCATTGAAGAGGAGTACGTTGAGAACCCCACCGTCAATGGTGGTGGAAGCTATGAGAACAATGACGACGTAGTGGCTCAAGCGATGCTGTGGGTTTTAGAAAAGGTAGTTGGAGCCCAAACTAGATCAGGGAGCTGTGGATTTGTTTCAGAGAGGCTCTAATTAATGAGGTTGAAACATTCAAGGGCATTGCTAGAATGACTCCCACTGTGGTTGAATACTAGATGGAGTTGATAGAAAGGATTCTAGAGGACTTAGATTGTACTCTAAAGCAAAAGTTGAAGGGCATTGTGTCTTTGCTTAGGGAATAGGTTTAACATGCCAAATTCGACCCTATAATACGATCAGGTTACGGTGTGCCACTACTTAAAATCAAACTAAATTTAATAAATATTGGTGAAAGCTTTATATAATTCTTACAAATTTATAAATATAAAATATATGTTAGTTGTTACTAACCAAGGTTTGAATGAAAACACCAACAGTTTAAAAATATATACATACAAGTCATATGACATATAAGTTCAAATATAATAACTTAATTTAACAAAACATATTAATTTTAAAACCAAACATCAATACTTCATAGAAATCTCATAAAAACAAAGTCTTATCAAAAAAGAAATTCTTTGAACAAATAATTTATAAATACACTTTTGCACCACCCCCACAAGTCATGCATGATACAAAACAAAGTGGTCAGCTCACAATAATAGTAGCACTCTAGCGTAGTCCTTCTAACAAAGCCTTCCTTCGGACACTAAGCCGAAGAGGGAAAAGGTAACAAAATAAGTTCATACAAACTTAGTGAGTTCTAAAGAGAAATCATACATAACGTTACTGATAGTAAATTTGAACCTTTCTGAAGGATTTATGCACATTCATATAGTACGCCTAATGACGTATAGATAATACAGATAGACTCAGTATGCCAACTTACTTATCACTTGGGCGTATACTATACGCTAGCTTAACACAACTCAGACAAATCTATTCTCATGCCAACCATGTACCTGGAATTCAAAATCAAAAGCATATCATTTAATCTTATTCACATACATTCTCCCCCTTAACTCCTCATATCATTTTCCTTCAAAACAACATGTTTTATCGTGATCTACAACTCCAATTTCTAATATAGTTTCCCTATCGGAGGCTACACCAACATATCTCCTCATCTCCACCACCTCATATCATTTCATACATATCAGAGGGAAATGGTAGTGATTTAAGCATAAAGAATGACACTTACTTTATATAATAGATAGACTGCACTCAAACTGAAGACTTTGGATAACCATTACCCACACGACATCTTTCATCCATTACAGAGGAGGATTACCTACCTTACACGAATTATAAAATAAAGAAAATTACAACACATGGAAGTAAGAAGGAACTCACCAGAAACTCTAGCACAAGTTTACAAAGCAGGTCATTTGCCTTTATCACTATGAGTTTTGTTAACTTCTTGAGTTAAAAAAATATAATTAAACATATCAGATCATCAATCGATCAAATTTCATCATGCATGCAAGAATCAACAACACTTAATCCAGAAATAGGAAGTTTCCTTCCTCACATACTATTCTAACATGTATAAATGCAGAACGAGAAACAGGTAAATGACTTAGAGGGTAACCTAGGGTTCATTAGTAATTACCAGTGAACTGGTACTAACGTAGAAGTTAGTTGAATATTGCGAACCTTACTTCAAAGTGGTTTTTTCAACATAAGGTTTTAAAGAGTTTTTCAGAGAAAATCAATAAAGAAGAAGAAATCATAAAAGGTGTTCAAAAAGACCACCACTATCCTTATATACTTACGCTCAAAGACAAGGATTAGTAGAAAAATCATATAATTCCACTAACACTCTTGATTCTCGTGATTAAGTGCACTTAACACAATTTAAGTCTTATCATCTACAGTAGTCTAGTTCTGTTCTAACTAAATCTCAACTTCACTAACCAAATTACATTACTTTAATAATAATCCAAACAATTGTGAACTTAACGAGTTTTCCCAAAGCATCTGGGTTGGGCGGATACTTAACAAAAGAGTCCACCAAATCACAAAACATGCCAAAATTAAGAGTTTGTCAAATGATGCAATACCTATAATTCTATACTTAGTCAAGGAAAACAATTTATTTACTTATATCTATACTTATTTTACCAACTATATGCCACACAATAATCAGAAACAAGGACTTCACCGTGCGGGCTGTTACAAGAGTCCTACCGTTGGTGGTAGTCTATGGTAAGGCTTATGTAGGCTGAACGTATAACCTGGGAATACTTCCAAGAAGGTTTTTAAAATAAATATGTAGGCACTAGGTATGTGGAGGTCCTCAAAATTGAGTTCATCGAGTTAAAACAATGTGATAAGATTGCGACAGAATACAAAACTGAATTTCTAAGGCTCAAACATTATGCACAAGGAATGGTCGCCATGAAACAGGATAATTTTGTGAGGTTTGAGAATGGACTATGATTTGACCTCAAGATATAGGTTGCTCCACACCAGGAACGAGTGTTTGAGACACTAGTGGAGAAGGGCAAGATCATGGAGGAAATTAAGTTGGTGGAACGTGATAAATAAGAGAAAAGTAAGGTCCGAGTTAGAAGAGACTCAGGTTCCACTGGTTCGAACCCTGGTCCTGTAACACCAGCTAGAGAGAGTAGATCGTAACAACGGATTGCTATGGCTAATTTTTGAAATAAGACTCCCAACTGTTCATACTGTAATAAGCACCGGACAGGCTAGTGCTGGAAAATTTTGGGTGCTTTCTTGATGTGTGGGCCAATCGAACAGTTGGTGAAAGATTTTTCCTTATCGAGGTGGGCAAGAACAAACTCCGTGTCACACCACAAGTTCGACAGATCCAGATTTAAGGTGTAGAGTTGTGAGGTTATCCATTTAGTGTAACAGCCCGATTTTGTGGCTAGTCACAATAGTGGTTTCGGGACCACTAATCCGAGGTTGAAGAAAAATATTTTAATATTATTTTATGTGTTATAGCATGATTACAAGGATGCATGAAAATTTTAGTACTTTACTTTTAGCGATTGTATGCTAAATTGCGAAAATGACTAAATCGCATAAAGTGTGAAAGTTTCATTTTATAAGCTAGAGGTGTCTAATAGCTATGGAATATAAAAGTGAAGGTTCTTAAAGAGCAATTAGACCCTTAGAGAATGGGTGGCTGGCCATAAGGGACAAAATGAGGTCAAAATTGGTCAAGTAGGTGGGTTAGGTGGATTAAATTGAAGGAAATAAAGAAAATAAGGAAAAGGCTATCATCTTTTTATTTTCTCTTCTTCTTCCACCTAATTTTCACACTCAAGAAGAGCTTTGGGAGCTTGAAATTTCAGCAACCTATTTTCCTTGCTAGTAAGTGATTTTAATGGCTTTTCTTAATAATTTTTGTACTTTTGGAACCCCCAAAGCCTAAGCTTGCTAAAGAGGGGACTATTTTGCAAAATGATTGAAAGTTTAAGGACTTACCATGAGAGTTTTTATGTTGCTTGCTGAGATTTTATGGAAGAAAGTGAATGCTAGTAGCTTGATAAACAACTTTCGTAAAAGGTGTAATCATGAAAACATCTAAATGGGACTTAGATGTAAAAGCTGTAATTTAGTAGTAAATGCATGAAATAAGTGGTTTTTTGAGTCGTTGTAAGAGAAATAAATGTTCAGCTAGGCTTGTTTAATGAGAAAATATGATGAAAATGATTTACAAGCCTAGGGGAAAATTGTAATTTTGCCAAAGTATAAGGGCAAAATGGTCATTTTTGCCCAAGTAGAAATTTTGATGTGTAGACAATTATTAAGCAATTGAATGAGTAAATTTTATTATTATAGATCAAGAAGATCGCGAAAAAACCTTGACCAAGGAAAAGGCAAGGTTACGGACTAAACCATCGATTAATACATTTTGCACCGGGGTAAGTTTATGTGTAAATGATACATCTTTAATACATATGTTGTTACTTATTGGTGCATTGTATGAATGAGATCAATTATGATTGAGATTGATTGAAATTGATAGATAGTGAGTAATTCTTGTATGAACCTCGGAATAGATATGTACGTGCAAAAAAAAGTCCGGAATAATTATTTGGTGGGCTATGTGCGATACCACCGTAATTATCCTTTTTGGTGGGCTGTGTGCGATACCACCTTATTACTTATTCACGATGGGCTGTGTGTGATACCATCGTTTATATTATCATTTGGTGGGATATGTGAGAAACCGCCGTAAATATTCTAGTTGGTGGGCTAAGTGCGATACCACCTTATTATTAACTATTGGTGGGCAGTGTGCGAAACCACTGGGTACTTAGTATCATTCCAAGGGGTTCATCGAGAAATTGTATAAGCAAATGCTCATGTTTCTTTGTGGTGATGAGTGCAACGAATGTGTACAAGTATTTGTGAGCAATATAATTGTTATGTGGTTGGGATGTGGTAAGAGATGAGATGAGTAAGCATGATTATGGAAATGTGAATTGTTCTTGCTTAGTATGTAATGTTATTAATTGTTTAGCATATGTTCTGATGCTTATTATTTACATGTAAACTTACTAAGCTTAAAGCTTACTCCATTTCTTTTCCCTTATTTTATAGTGTCAAAGAGCCGGTTCGAGATAAGAAGATAATCTGAAGATCATCCACATTATCAGCTCATCTTGGTATATTAGACTTAGCATTTTGAGTATGGCATGTATAGGGGCTAGACATAGTGAAATGTTTTGTTGTTTTGGCCAAGTGTGTTGGCTCCTTTAAAGATGAACACTTTTTGTAAATGGCCATATTTAATGGCTCATTATCATTATATAAATGAAAAGATAAAGTTATTCATGTTTGTGCATGATGTATGATTGGATGATTGAGTAATGGTTGAATGTGATTGTTGTTGTATGAGTTAGAATGGTAAAAAGAGCATGGCAAATAGCCTTGTTCTTGTCCACATGGGTAGGCACACGGGCATGTGTCTAGGCCGTGTGTGACACACGGTCAGTCCCATGGGTGTGTGACCAGGCTGTGTGTCCCCTGTATGTTAGTGTTGCAAGTCAATGTCGACCACGGGCTAGACACACAGGCGTGTGCCTAGGCCGTGTGCCTCTTATGAGGTTGCTAACGTCATAAACAGAATACCCAGGTTTTCACACACAGGTGAGGATGTAACACCCCAAACTCGGCCTAGACGTTACAATCGAATCTAACATGTCACATCGAAGTGATTTTTGAAATTTGGACTTGTTGATAAAAACCGTATTTAAGTTAAAACCTATTTAGTTTTTATTGCTTGAGAACATTCGGCAATTTAAGTTATTACAATCTGAAACCAGCTTATCAAAACGATTGCCATATTTATTACCGTTGATTTTTTAAACTGGATAAAACCACGGAAGTTTCTCTAACTAAAAACCTTAAAGTTTAAAATGCGTGTTTTTCTTGAAAATAGTTGTGATTTTGAAAACTCTTTTGTGTTCGTTTGGCAGTTTAAAACAAAAAATCAAAGCCCAATTAAAAACTTAAGCAAATACCAATGGCCCTATTACATAATTAATATCCCAATATGAAAATTAAAATTAAATAACTAAGTCTAAAGCAGGACATCAGCGATCATGTGGCCACCTCCGAGTCCTTCGCGGCTCCAAATCATCTAAGGCTAGGGATTACCTGTACAGTTAAAAAGAAAGGGTGAGTTTACGAAAACTCAGTGTGTAGTCCCATATCAGTCAATCAGTAACAATATATGCAAGAATGATGCGGGCACGAGCCTATTCGAAGAATAAAGTGTAGTGTAGGCCTTAGCCCATTATAGTAACAGTGTGGACCTAAGCCCAATACAGTATCAGTACGGTGCGAATATGCAACCCACCCCAATCCAGCCAACACACCACCCGTACCAACCAACACACCATGTGGGATAAAATCGACCCACCCAGCCCGCACACCAATATCGCAACATAGGCGCGATAATAATAACGCGCAATAGTGGTCGCAAGAACGATAAATGTGGCAGAGCCACCGAAGACGATACTTCCTCCGTATCAGAATCCCAACCTCATGCAGTATGTCATGCCATAAATAGTTCGTGTATGCAACGTGTCATACTCAGTACAGTCTTACAAATAACGTACACTTACCAGTCAACCTACCTCTAAAGGTAAAATGGTCATTTCCATCTAGTAGGGGTATAATAGTAATTTTACCTTTTAGGGGTATTTTGGTCACTTTACTTATTTTGGGGTCTCAGTACAAATAACGACCTCTCCGAAGGTCTACAGTCGCCTTGAGCGACACAGATAACTTAAATGGTCATAACGATATAAATGGGCCCAAGGCCCATTATTCGGCCCCACATACTCGTGTGGCCCATTTAGCCCAAATTCAGTCACGGATATGCATTCTACATAGCCCAATCCAGTATTTTCCACTTATCGTGGATTTTATCCATGTAGGGCCCACGAGTCCATTGGGCCCACACGGCCCATTTCAGCCAAAAGTAGCCCATAACGGCCCAAGAGTACGAGAATGCTTATGGCGGCCTCTACAATCTATCGCCCATGACTTGTGGGCTATGTTTACCACACGAGCGATCGCACGATCATGAGGCCTCAAATGTCGAAGTTTCAGCTTTTCGGCTTATTTCGATTCACAGAAGAGAAGGGTGTGACTACACACCTGTTTGCGCAACGAACAGATTATCCCACGCGCGATCAACCTACAATCATCCCAACACAATCAAACTCTCCTCCTTTAGAACATTAATACAAAAGCCCCAAACCGATATCATCACTTACCTTGACCGAAATTTATGCGATTATTACTCTTAGATCGTTGGTTGCAAATGATCACACCCTTCTTCTCGATTTACTGCACATAAGACGGATTTTATTAGCAATAGTCGTTTAATACAAGGCTTGAATTGATGCCCAAAGTCCAAAGAATTAGAGTTAGAGTAGATTGGGTATTCGGTCAACACTACAAAACAAGCCTACTTACCCCACAGTATTCGGCCAAAGAGGTATTCGAAGAAGAAAGCAGAGATGTGCAGAAACACAAGGCAGTCAACACTCCACCGAGTGTCATAGACTATCATCCAAATGGTTTCGAAATAGCAAGACAAAACTTATGTTATTTAGTCTATATTGGAAAAGTAGAGAAACAAAATAGGGGTAAAGAGGAGATGTAAGATTCGGCTTACCAGAGTGTTATGAACAGAAGAAGAGATCGTCGCCCACTACCAAACCAACTGGAATGGCAGAGAAAGAAAAAGGGAGTCGGCCACTTAGTCAAAGAAGAAAAAGAAATGTTGAGAAGAAGAACAATAAGGTTTGGGTATGAACCAAAAGCCGAGGAATAGAAAGGAGGAAAAGGGGATTCGACAGCAGAGAAAAAGAAAAGTGCAAAAGTGTGTAGAGAAAAGTGCCTTCAGCCAAAGAGAGAAAACAACCCAAACTAGCAGTATACCTCCCCTGGTCAAATTTCTTGAGTGCCAGGGTCCAAATTTGGCATAATTCTCCTCCCACTCAAACTCTTTGATTCTCTCCCCTTATCCCTTCTTGAATCTCTCCATGACCAGTTCAAACACCGTTCAAATCCTATTCAAACTCCCCTTAGCTGTGTTTCAATCTAACTCTACTACCTACACAGCTCAAGTAGAAAAATAAATACCCCCTTACGCAACCCAGGACTTGAACCTCAAACCTCTCAGTTACACAACACGCCACCTTGCCACTAGACCACAAGCTCTTCTTGTGTCATAAAACATGTATTAATTTTTATAAGGCCTATATGCCAATGTCCAGATTCATTTAAGAAGACAACTAAAAATTTTGCAAAACCCAAGACTTGAACCCAGGCTTCTCACACACTCCCATACACACTCAAATCACTTAGCCATTAGCGCAAACAAGTAATTTGTGTCAAAACATGCAAAATTAAAGACCCTATATTTTTGGGGCGTTATAGAGGACACGGGCGTGTATAGGCCGTGTGGAGGACACGGGCCACGGACACGGGCGTGTAACCAGTCATGTGAAAAACCCCTATAGGTTCGAAAGGAAAAATAAATGCCACACGGGCTAAGGATATGGGCGTGTGTGACCACACGGGCATGTCCCATTTCACACGGTCATGTGGCCCTGTTAAGGCAAAATTTTCCTAAGTTTATAAAAGTTCCCAGTTGATTTTCGAGATCCACTATTTGCATGTTTAAGGCCTTGTAGGCCCATAATGAAGATGTTTTGAATGTGAATGGAAATTTTTAAGTTAGGATGAAATTTTACAGCCCAAAGTTGCATGTTCAAGTGAGATAAGTCCGGTAATGTCTCATACCCGATTCTGGCGTTGAATACAGGTAAGGGATGTTACATTTTGTGTAGTGTAATCCGCCACGTTATAGTCTTCTAACGAATTGAAATGTGGCATATAGTAACCGCCTTAGAGGTGAATAAAGGTTTTAGGTTATTCTTATCCTGTTATCTAAGTGAAGGGTATATCAAGTGAAGTATAAGTCGGGTGAGTTACCGTCATATGCATAGTATGCCAGTTGCTTGAGTACTGTGTTGGTTGGGTTTTAAAGTGAGATCTCGTTAGGTGTCAACTAGATTGACTTTTCAAATATCAATTATACAATATGCTCATTTATGTTTCTCTCAGAACCTTAAGCCATTAAGAATGACAAATTCTAGATACCGTCGACACTTGTCAAGTTTCAAAAAGAGAAGTTGGTTATATATATGTGGGCGAGAAAGGTTTGTGGGGAAGTTTTTTTCTTCCTTTAGTATTACTCTTTATTTCTTTTTTCTTAAATCTAAATGTTATCTTTTTCTTATTAAGCTGTAAGTTAAGTTTCTTGATAAATCACTGGTTGTTTTACCTCTAAGTAAGTATTATAGCTCTATATGTTAAGTTTTTTGAAGAAGTAAAGATGTTGAGAATTGTAGGGACAATAAGTTATGAATGCAAGGTCTTGCATGAAGGTTATTTATGATTGAAATGTTAACAAATTGTATAAAAATGAGTTTTAATGGTGAATTTGTGTTCTTTAAGCAGTTGTTGTTGCTGGGTCGAGATGAATGTCCGAGTTTGGAGCTTCGAGGTACAATTTAAGTGAGTATCAGGTGAGTCTCTATTTTGACTCTACTATTAATTATTCAAGTAAATACAGATATATAATGATAAAACCTCAGATAAAGGATAGGTTTGTAGAGTATAGTAAAGATGTTATATGTTTAATAGTAAAGATGTTATATGTGTATAATGAAGTTATGTATGAAGTACTGTATGAATAAAAAGTGATTGGTAAGTATGCAGGTAAGGTTAGATATAAGGAATGTACGAATTGATTAGCTATGCATAAACAAATCTGGGTAAGTAAATTCTGGATAAAATGTCCCTTGTGATGCCTCTGGTACAGCAGGTATATTATTAGTTAGACTGGCAAATCACGATACAAAAATAAGTATAAAACCATGTGATTGAGACCCATGGTAATGCATGATATGAAAACACTCATGGTGTAGCTTTCAGCAAGATAAAAACTGGACTGGAAGATCACAACATAAGAATTTGTAAGTCGATGTGGCTGAGACCCATGACAAGATATGACAGTATGAATGTTCATGGTGATGCCTTCAATAATGTATAGATCCAATTGGAAGATCACGACATGAAGTTATTTATAAGACCATAAGGGAGAAACCTATGACACCTTCTGTGAAAGTCCACTAGGACAGTAAATACGTGATTCTATAGTAATCTGTTAAGCCTTTGTAGCATATTTCGTATGGCTTTTGTGGCATGTTCTGTATTATTCTACGGGCATATTCAATGATATATATGTGTATGGAAAGTTAAGTTATTCACTCTTGTGTTAATATTTGGGTAACTTCTGATATCTCTTAGTTAGTTAGTTCTATGATTAGTATCTAATGAGATTGAAAATAGATTGGGTTATTTGATCTGGTAATTAAAGTTTGATAAGCCATACAAGATATATTCTGAGTGAGAAATTGCGTTTGTATTTCTAAGGGAATTTGCCATAATAGTCTGTCAGATTAGAATATGGGTGTATTCAAATTTCGAAAGGTATAAGTGTCTATTAGTATGAATTAGGACTACATTATGAAAGATTGAAATATGAGTTATTTGATATTTGTCACATTTAAGTAGTACATGTCTTATCTGGGATAGTTGGAATCTAAGTTTTTCAGTAAATTTGGTATTCTTATACTATGAAATATAGATGTTTGGATTTCTTCTTAATGACCTAGAGTGTCCCTTATCAGTGAGTATATATATATCTTGGGTTGAATCAGCGTATGATCTAGTTGATAATTTGTTTTAACAAACTCGGTATGGAAATTTGCCAAAAGTAAGACCAGTAAGTAATATCTACCAAAAGAATAGTACATGTGATTAACTATTCTAGAATAACCAAAGATAGTTGTCTGAAGAGAAGAGAGAAGGTTTTATTGTCTAGTAAGATCTAGAGTTAAACATTTAGTGAGATCAAAGATGACATGTAAAGAGAGGATGTGGTGTATAAACATGAGTTTACCCGACAATGTGAAAGTATTTGTCAAAGACAGAAGTGGGAAATCTAAATAATTAGAATGAAGATTTTAGCAAGAAAGTTTGAAAGGTATTTTGTACTTAAACTCACTAAGTTAATGTAACTTACAAATTTTATGTTTATGTTTCAGGTATTGATGTAAAAATAATTACGCTAGGAGGGACAACTCTAGGAATGCGCCAAGGAATGGGCAAATTGGGTTATTATGCATACAGTGGCCAATTTGGAAAACTAGCGTATAGTGGGATTACATCTTCTAGAGTCAGTCTTTAGTAAAATTTTGTGTTGTAATTAAATTATGATAAGTTTGATGTATTATTTTATTTTAAATACTTTTCTTTAATAATGAAGCATTTTATATAAAATAATAAGAAATATGCTTTAAATCAAGAGTAGGCGATCTCTATTATGATCATTTGTTAAGTGTCGTGATGTCATATCTAAGATCTAGACCCAGTGATTCGGGTCAGGTTGAAGGCATTACACTCTGGCCCAATAACATCTTTCATCTATGGTCTTGCGTGGTATACCTTATACCTTTTACCATGTCCCCACAGTATCTTTCATCCATGCTCTTATGCTATGTACTTCATACCAGACTATTATTGCCTCTTTCATCTATGGTTTTAAGCCATATACCTTATACCAGATTTTCATAGCTTATTTTATCTATTTTCTTACGCCATATACCTTATACTAGACTATCATAGCCTCTTTCATCTATGATCTTATGCCACATACCGTTGTTACGGTTTCACCCCGAAAGACCAATCGATACTGTCGTTGTGGTAAATACCATTCCATTATTTCTTTTCCCAAATCCTCCTCCTATTACCTCCTTGACACTACCTATACTTGATGCTCGAACACCACAATGTTCCCTCCGTAAGTTCTGGAGCTTCTCCTAAGGTGATATCTAATAGGTTCTCTCCCCATTCCTATTCTAACTTCATCTAACCCTTTGAAGTTTACCCACAATCATGGAATGCATGCTCATGTCATCATATATCATTTTTATGCAAACATGGTGTACTTAAACAACATAAAATCTAACGACAGGTTTAGAGCCTAGAACTCACGTTAAATTTTATCGTCTCCATAGCTTATTCCTTCCCTGGAACACTAGAGTTTTCATTCTCCAAGCAACAGCTTACAACCAAAAATCATAGGTTATACTCAACATTCTTAGCTTAAATTCACTTTTCAAAAACATGCAAAACCCTTAAAATAGTTCTGAAGTTCATAACTTCATTTCTTAACCTTTACATACATAGAAGGTTTAAGAACCTTTCTCGCTTGTTGATTTCCCTACTTTTTTAGCTCCATCCTCATTAAGTCTGATCCATGTAGAACATTCCATGATTACTCATTCTTTGAGCTACCGAAGAAGATGAAGAACGGAAGAAATTAGACAAGGTTGAGAAGAAAATCATCTCTAGGAGCCATCTCCCAACTATTTATAGCCCTTCCCGTGCGAATTACAATCTTATGAGAACCATCCATTGCTAATTTTTATGTCACCAACGAAGGCACCGGTTGGTTCAATTCTAATCAAACCAGAACTGGATTTCAACCATGTCCAATCTATTTTTTAGCTTTCCCGTTTCTCTCAATATAGGTCTCCAACTTGCAGTCTCTTTCAATTTAGTCCCATATTCATTCTAAATCGCAGGTTAATTGGAAACCGGGTGTTACAACCACAATTAACAAAGCAACAAGGTTAATAAGAAAACACAAGTGTCATAACTGAAGAAGGAATAGTAGTGGGCATCTAACAGCTCGCTTGGGTTAAGTTACCCTCAAGAAGAATGCCACCCATGAAAAAGGTCTATGATATGGTTTCAAACTACCCCTCATAACGAATGTTAGGGCAACATCACTGGATGAGGCTTTAGGCTGACCTCTACTTATCACTCTGGAAATTTTAATAACATTCATTAAGGAAGCATCAAGTTCTGATATAGTCAACTCTTGAGGCTTTGGTTAGGCTTGTCCCTTAGCTATAAAGTCTTCTCGATCTTTTTGGATGGTTCATTGGTCTGTTTTCTTAATCTTTTCTTACTAGTGGCTACAACACTAGTAAGAACAACATATCCATTTTTTCGTTTGTAGGGGGTTAAAGTAGTTGCGATTGGAATAGTTGCACGAAGGAAAAACATAATCAAATTCAATAAAAATCAAACACAACACCAACACTTAGAAAAATTTAAATGGATACAACAAAGACTCAAGGGCCCATCACAATGCCCTTCCTCCAACCCTCCATCTATAAACACTCCTTTCTCCATTGAAAGTATGCTCGGATGGTCGAGACATCCATAATTATGCTTAGTGGAGGGACATCTATAGAAGTTGCCTCATTTTTCTCCCTATCCCCTCTTCTGAATATATGTCAATTATTAATTGAGCCTTGGAAGATGTTTCCCTATATGAAGCATGAGCCCAGCTACATGAGGTAATAGATCAACTAGATCTTGCATCAGCAATAGTAGTTGTGTTGACCTTAACAACAATATGAGGTTCCTTACGATCTGAGGGGATGAGAAGTAAGGAATGGTGCATGCCTTCTGATTCCCCTTATTTTTGTTTTAAACATTTTCTATATGCTATAATATAATTCCAAGGCTCCTTCATTAGCTCATGAAATATCAAAGCCACACCCTCACAACAACATGAGGTTCCTTATGATCCACGGGGATGAGAGGTAAGGAATGGTGCATGCCCTCTGATCCCCCCCTATTTTTATTCTAAACATTTCCCATATGCTACAATATGATTTCAAGGCTTCTTCATTTGTTCATGAAGTATCAAAGCCACCCTGTCCTTTGAGTTTAGGGTCACTACTGGTCGTGAGGCTCAAGCAATCTATTGTTCATGAAACCCCATCCAAAATTGCATTCTGAGTTCTCGTTTTTGCCATTATCAAATAGATAATACTTAAAGAATTTGCAGAGGTTGATGTATTAGGGAACAATGAGAATATCCTTTCTATCATTATAGGTTACTTCTCGGCCCCTTCGTAACCCTTCAGCGGAGGCTTATAGTTGAATAGGTCTATAGGGGTAGGATCCATTCAATAGGAAAATTGAATTCAAATAGAACTTAAGTTCTGGAAGAATATATTTGTGGCACTCTAGGCTCATGGTATTGATCCCCACATACAAGATTTCCCCTATCTCAAGGATCATTTGGCGTTGGGAGAAATACATTAGGCTCAATTGGTTTGTAGCTATTCGCTGTAATAGCCTGGTTTAGACCCTAGCCAGAATAGTGGTTTTGAGACCACAAATCCTAGGTCAAAAAAATATTTTAATATTATTTTTCGTGTTTACAATGTGTGATTAAGCATGTGTGAAAATTCTGTGTGAAAGTTTTATTGTTTGTGTGCTTAATTTGTAAAAAGGACTTGATCGCATAAAATGCAAAAGTTGTGTGTTGATTGTCAAAGTACTCATTTGGCATGGTTTCTAAAATGGAAAGTCCTTATGTTGTTATTAAACCATTAATAGATTGGATGGACATATATAGACATATAATTGATGATTAAATGATTTAATAACAAAGGATAAAATGGTAAAAAGCATATTAATGTGTAATAAAATAAAATAAATAAGAAATAAAAGACCATTATCATCTTCTATTGCCGAAATTGCTAAAGAAAAAGAAAGAAAAAGAGTTTAAGGGTTTCGGCACTTGCATAGCTCAACCAAGATCAAGAAAAGAGAGATTTGGATCGAGATCGAGGCAAAGATAAAGTGCTTGATTAGTCGACTTGTTTTGTTATTTCGAGATCCGAGGTAAGTTCGTTTATAATATGAATTGTTTAAATTACGCTCATGTGTTATGTAATGAAAGATTATATGGTTGATGAATTATTAAAGATAAATGTGATTCTGAGAGATGTGGCACTCAGTGTGCGAAATGGAATTGATAAAATAGAGAACGGCACTGTGTGTGCTAAATAAAGAAAGCATCGACTACTCTGATTGGCACTGTGTGTGTGATACCGAGTTAAATTTGGTTTATAGTAAAGGCAGTAAGTGTGTGATGATATTTAAGCTTTAGCTAAGAAATTTGGCACTAAGTGTGCGATTAAATCGAATGAATAGTGAAGAGTGATTGAAGTTTAGTATCAAGCATTGAATAGCAAGAATGTTTGTTAACTAAGTGTTGGCAAAGTTATGTTCGGAACCTATGTGGTTGATGATATCGTTTATGGATAAATGGATGGTTATGTGAGCATATGGCTAAGGATAATATTGTGTATAGTTGTGAATCTATCTAAATGATGGTTTATTTTGTACATTGATATTGTATTATTGAGTTATATTTATTATATAATGAACTTACTAAGCTTTAAAGTTTATTGTGTAAAGTTTTCTCTATTTTACAATGTATTTAAAGCTAGCTCGGATCTGGGATCGTCAGTGATTCAATCACACTATCAGTTATCTAATTTGGTACTTTTGGAAGTTGTATATATTTGGTATATGGCATGTATAGACTAGTAGATATGGTATATTTTGAGATATTTGGATCTTGCCATGTGATATGGCTAGATAAGTTAATGAATTTGGTATATGGTTTGGGTTTGAGTAAAGGTTGGTCAAGATGTGTTTGTGTGTTCTAAGTGAATGTCCTTATAATATGTTTTGGTAATATGGAGATAGTATGTTCATGCTATGATATGGTTGAGATTAAATAGTGCATGAATTACATGTTTTGGGTATGTAATTTATATTTTGGATTGATATGCTTAGATGGATTTGTATGGGATGATGAATGATGATATTAAGAGATTCAAATTGAGTATGATTTGGTACGTTTGAATGCCATTTAGGTTATGAATTTGTATTGATTAATGTTTGTAGGTGTGACCCAAAATGTGGGTGGCAAATTGGCCTTGCAAATGGCCTATAATTGCCCACACGGTTGAGCACACGGGCGTGTGGCTCAACCGTGTCATTCAAGTTTACAAATTGAAACAAGTTAGGCTCGCACACGGGCTAGACACACGGGCGTGTGACTGGTCGTGTGGTGCAAGTCTGTGTCGACCACGGGTGAGGCATACGGGCATGTCTCAGGCCGTATGGACAAGTCAGTATGTATGCCCTATTTTGCCACGGCTAGGACACACAAGCATGTCTGAGGCCGTGTGAGGCACACGACCTACCCACACGGGCGTGTAGCCTCTTTAGCTTTGAAAAATGTTATGTTTCAGAAAAATTTTGTATGTGTTCGGTTTAGTCAATACATGTTTAAGGTCTCATAGACCAAATTAAGGAACTATATGAATGTTAATTGCTATGTTTAGATGTGAAATGAATTCAAATGTTTCGAAATGATCGGTAATGCCTCTTAACCCTACTCTCGTGACGGTTATAGGTTAGGGGTGTTACATTTTATTGGTATTAGATCTACGATTTAGTCGATTCTAGGACTAACGTAGCGCGTGTGAGTCTAGCTATACATGCCATATATATAATTGCAATAGTGTGATGAACTGTAACATCCCAAAAACGGGGCTATTTGGAATTTAGTTATTTTTCTTATGTAAGAACTATTGTGATATTATTTATGGAATAATGAGCTTGAATTAAGGTTTTGAGTTTGCTCGGTTTGGTAGGAAATTCCAAGTTTTAACCTTAAAAGCGAGAGAGCCTTAGCGGGGAGGGTGTTAAAAAGAATAAATGAGCGATTTTTAACACAAAAATCAGCTTGGAAAAGTGGCAAGGAGAGGCCACTTAGGTGCTTGGAGTTGACGCCACAAAGATGCACAAGGGAGAGCTTGGGTTCGAGTCACTTAAAACTCCCTTTTTGCACTCCAAGGGGACTACAGCATAAGTAGGAGGATTTTTCTCCTTTTAAATTCCTTTATTAATTAATATTATTAAGGGATAATATTAGGTTGAGATAAAAAGGATAATATGAGTATAAATTGTTTAGTTGGATTATTGCTTAATTAAAAGGATTATTAAGTGATTAATTCAAATTATTTGAATTATTTGAAATGAGTGGCCAAGAGAGGTTGTAAGAGTTTTGCAGAAATTTGAACTCTCCTAGGGAGAGTGGGATGAGCAAGTAATAGGAAGGGAGTCTAGAAATCCTATATAAACCCCATCTACCATCTTAAATTCTTTTTAGAATTTTTTTTTGGTAGCCAGAAATTCTCCCAACTAGTTGCCATCCGATTTCTTTTCTTTCTTCAAAGTTAAGAACCACTTCCATCTCTTAGTCTCTAGTGAATCTAATCCCTATTGGTGTGCCGATTTCCCTTTGTCTCTTCTCTCAATTTTGGCTAGCCTTCATTAGTTCTTTGTTTATTCTTTGATTATTCTCCCAAAAACCGACAAAAGAAAAACCCTCTCTTCTTTTGGAACCTTGGCGAATCTTTGAACAAGGAGGGGAAGCATTCTCTAATTGAATTTGGAGGGTAAGTATGTTAGGCCGAATGTCTAGGATTCTCTTTTCTCTTCTTGTCGACTTGGAGGTTGGTAAGTGACTATTTCGGCAATGATCATTAAGGTTACTAATCGCTTGATTAAAATATAGGGCCTTGATTTGGAAGCAAGCAGTGAACCCGTTGCTTTGGAGCAATCGGTTTGGGGGTAAGGTGGTAAGATCATTTTCTTTATTCATGATATTCGATTAAGCGAAGGCTACTAACTTAATGATTGCCGATTAGGAAGCGAAACACTTGGTGGCTAGTACTCAAGGGTGTTAGGTAAGGCTTTCGGGTTAAATATTAACCCTTTGAATATTTTGAATTTGGCCGAATAGGCCATAAGACTAACCCATGTTTTTGGCCGAATATGGGACAGATAGATCTGTGGTGACCAACGTTTCTTCTCGGGATTTAAGACCATCGTGGTAACAGGTGTGTACATACACACCATATAGCTTATTAATTATGCTAAGTAATGTGAAAGCTAACTTGATTTATGTAGCAATGGCTTGAATACCCTAAGGGTATATGTGATGAATCAGGTAAGTACCTGTGCATATGATTTCGCTATTTTATGCTTTGGAAAGCATGTTGTATTAATACATACGATGATAATGTGTATGATTGTTGACTATGTGGGTTGATTGAGCGGAGGGGGCAGAAATATTGTGCCGACGGGCACCAGTGTTTTGGTAACACACTGTGACTACGGTCACCAGAGGTTTGGTACCTCCAGAGGTTTGGTACCTCATAGCGACTTGTCCCTGTGGTTAATACCACCGTGGGTTGTCCCCACTTGAGATATGGGATCGTCTGCCAGTGATTTGATATCACACGATGGGTTGGCCCCATCACCCGATTTGTGTCTACGGACACCAGTGCTTTGGTAGCACATCATGACTAAATGTCACCAGTGGTTTGGCACCACCAGTGGTTTGGTACCACAACGGGGTAGACAGTGAGCGTATGGCTGGCTAGGTTGGGACACATGATAATATGCATGATAATTTGTTATACGATGTGTATGAAAATGTTTTAAACCAGGGGAAGGGTTACATACTGAGTCTTGGTGACTCACCTTCTCCTTTACATTTTTCAGGTGACACGTAGATCGCGGATGTGGAGCCGGGTTGACTCGAGGTGGCCATGCCATGGACTTGATTTAAATGGACTTTTAATTTCAGTTATTTTATTTCATTATTGGTTATGTTTTATTTGAATGTAATAAGGCCTCCTAACATCTTATCTTCGTTATTCTTTTCGGTTGTTTAAATACTTTGCTAAACTACTTTTATTAATATTAAATTCAAATGCACATGTTTTCTCAAGATACACGAAAAATGTTCGCCGTGCCATCGGGTACCTTTGAAACTTTATAATAACCTAACTTAATTGATTTTCAAATTAAATCTAACACGATTTTTGTTGAAAGACCACTAAGATAAGAAGGGCTTTCAAAACTTAAGTTAGTTTTCTAAACGGGTTTCAAAAATATTCTCCTTGTAACAGCCGATCGGCCATAGTGTTTGGGCGGGTTTGGGTTGTTACAAAATTGGTATCGAGCCAGTTCAAAGCTGGTGTGTAGGCCCAAGGCCCAAAAATGCTTTAGTAGGCCTTATGAAATGATTTTTGGATTTTTGAACAAAGCATGGCCGAGTCTCCAAACAGACCGATCCGCCCGGGTAAGTACTTCGAACATTCTTTGTGAATTATGTTCGTAGAAGGGTAGGAAGTATGGGCGTAGATAGACTTATAGGACTTGAACCCTAGGATTAGATTACTCAAACACATGAAACCAACATAAGACATTAAAGAACTAAACCAATCTATGACTTAGCGGTGAGCTAGGGTGTGGTAACCCACATGACGCATGTCGAGGATTGGATCCGGAAGAGAACACGGTATTTAAGCAAATCAGGTGTGACTCACCTCCTCTTCGCGGGTATCTTTCCAGTGCGTAGCTTCGGTTCACCCTAACTCAGAAGGCTCAGTGGTGTGGCAACCTCTGTGCGCATGTCTAGAAAGGTTCGGTGAGAGCTTGGTATTTAAGCGGTCCGCGTGACCTACCTCCTCTTCACTCGAATCTTGCCTGGTGCGTAGCTTTGGTTCACCCTGATCAAGATGGCTCGGTCATAGGCTAAACACAATGATTAAAACCTGAAAGGGAACTAATCATGATTTTCGAAAAAAAAAAAACAACAACCCTAACGTTTTCAAAATTTTTTTTACAATGACTCTTTTAAAGCTGAGGACATCATTTTTACAATGTTTCTTCGAAAAACTCAAATTTGTGGAAAATTACAAAAATACCCTTAGGGTAAAATTACTAAAACGCCCCTGACTCATAAAATATCAGTTCAATGGTTTTGCTCAAAAATTTCAACTACTTTACAAATATCCAACAACTTAGCTTTGAAAATCAACACTGAAATATTTTGGTTTTAGAAAATTACAAAACGCCTCAATTTGTGAAAATTACCGAAATGACCACGATCTTTGGAAAACTTTACCAACATCACTATTTGAAAAGGAAAACTTTCAAAAGGATCCCCAAAGTCTTACAAGCTGTTGGAAATACCCTCGATTTATCAAAATTACAAAATTGCCCCCGAATGACAAAATTACCAAAATACCCTGGTTTCAAAACGATGCTATATCTCTAAATTTTACAAATTTTTGAAAAACCCTCCGTTTTGGGAATTACAAAATGGCCTACTTTACTAAAGTTTTAAAACTTCTTTTATGACGAAAATACCCACAGTAGGAAAATGACGAAAATACACATGGGTTAGAAATGCAAATGGAATTGTCAGAGGAGTGAATAGGTATGGAAAGTATTAAAGAATGGATGTATGAACTCTTTTGTGTGAACTAGGATAGAAGACTCAAACTTGTTTGCTCGAAAGAACCTCTAACTAAATTTTCTCCATAAAATTCCTTGCATGAATAATAAGTGGAACAAGTACTAACACATAAAATTCTCTTAATCAGTTAAAAGCATGATAGATAGAATGAGTTCTAGAGGGACGTGGGACGCCAGTGGGCAGCGGTAGGGGTAGGATGGCGTGATCTGAACCTGTCGGTCGGGTCCGGGTTCGGAGAAAACGAGGTACCACCGCCACCACCACCTCCTACTTTCGTGGTGAGGAGCGAGACCGGCAGGTGGTGAGGCCGTGTGTCGCAAGTTGTTTGCGAGTTTTGGAGATGATGGCCGGGCGTGGTGGGAATTTGGGAGCTCGGAAGTCTGTTCCCGAAGCGACCCGGCCCTAACGGGTGAGGTATTAGTGGTGTCTCGGGAGTGGCACCCAAAGGAGAATAATATTGGTGGAATTCACGAAAGGGTCATGGATGATCTCGACTTTGGCGAGGAGGAGAAGTCGAAAGGGGCGGTGTCGCTTCTAAAGGATGAAGCGTACACAGTGGTGGTGACGATCGGGATGGAGCCGCGGTGATGATCTCACATGGGACTACTTCAAAGCGCTTTCGTAAGAAGTATGTGGGCACTAGCTACACCGATGCTCAAAGAAAGCCTTCCGGGCCTAGTGCAAGGAACTAAGTCGATGGGCAGAGTATGAGGCGGAGTTTTTAAGGGTGAGTAGGTATGCGGAGGAATCGTAGCCACGGAACACATGGCGCTGCGTCCGTTTTGAGGACGGACGAGAGATGATCCGAGATTACTAATTGCCCGCAGCAAAGAGTTCATGAGTTCTCGTCCCTAGTGGAGAAGGCCAAGGTGGCCGAAGGGATTAAAGAGAGGCGTGAGACAAAACTATAGTAAGAATAACCAAAAGAGAGGTTTTGGGTCGGCGGGATCGGGTGGTAATAGTGTGCCGAAAAGGGCTAGGCGCAGTGGGCCAAATCGCACTAGAGTAGGCCCACGACTACTAATTAGAGACCGACTCAGTGTAACCCACGTGGGAAAACCCATTGGGGAATTTGTTGGACCCGGTGGTAGAGGTTGTTTTGAATGTGGGTCTTTGGAGCATCGTGTCGAGATTGCCCGGAAACTAGCTAAGAATCGCCGGAAGGGGCGAGAATCGTACTCAAGCAGAAATATGGGACCACGGAGAGGGTCGCGGGAATGGTCGAGGAGGAAATGGTCCGAATAGAGGTCGTGGAACTCCGGGCAGAGGATCGGGTAATACAGAGGCTAGGCAGCCTGGCTTAGTCTACGCAGCAAGGCGTCGCGAGGAGGGAGACGCACCGGACGTCATAATCGGTACGTTTCTAATATTTGGGTTACCTTATGTTGCATTAATTGATGTGGGTTCGACGCACTCGTACATTGCTAGTAGTGTGGTAGGAACTATGGACCTAGACTCTGAGACTACTCCTAGGAAGATGACTGTGCTAAGCCCCCTAGGACACTCTGTAGTCGTAGATAAACTCTATAGAGACCTACCCCTAGAACTCCAAGGGGTAGTGTTCGTGGCTGATCTGATGGAACTACCGTTCGGGGAGTTCGGTTTGATCCTTGGAATGGATTGGCTGGTTAAGTATCAGGCGAATTTGGATTGCGCAGCTAAGCGCATGGTTCTTAAGACGGGTGAGGGTGATGAAGTGGTTATGATAGGTGATAGAAGGAATTACCTATCCAATGTGGTGTCAGCCTTGAAGGCTGAAAGGATGGTAAAGAAGGGTTGTGAGGCGTACTTGGTTCGAATATGTGCTTTGGAAGCTAAGGAGTCGGTAATTGGAAAGGTTGAACGGTTGGGGATTCATTCGATGTATTCCCGGTAAGAACTTAAGTCCGCCTCTAGATCGGGAAGTTGAATTCGGTATAGACACGCTACCTTAACGGCACCTATGTCTATAGCACCATACCGAATGGCACCAAAGGAATTGGTGGAGTGAAGGCTCAAGTTCGGGAGCTCTTGGATAGAGGTTCATTCGACCAAGCATATCTCCGTGGGGAGCGCTGTCTTTGTTCGTCAAGAAGAAGGATGGTTCAATGCGGATGTGTATCGACTACGCTTGATTGAACAAGTTAACGATCAAGAACAAGTATCCGTTGCCTCGGATTGGCGACTTGTTCGATCAAGCCCAGAAGGGTGCCTCGGTGTTCTCGAAGATAGACCTTAGGTCGGGTTACCATCAATTGAAGGTAAAGGAGGTTGATGTTCACAAGGCGGCATTCGAACTTCGGTATGGACATTACGAGTTTACGGTGATGCCATTTGGAGTTGACCAACGCGCGGCGGCGTTTATGGACTTGATGAATAGGGTGTTCGGCAATACTTAGACCAATTCGTCGTAGTGTTCATAAGCGATATATTAGTCTATTCTAAGGCGGAGGTGGAGCATGACAAGCACTTGCGTATAGTTCTACAAGTGTTGAGGAGAAGCAATTATATGCCAAATTCAGCAAGTGCGAATTTTGGCTAAAGGAGGTGGCTTTCTTAGGACATGTGGTATCGGCTGAAGGAATTAGAGTAGACCCTCGTAAGATTGAAGCGGTATTGGATTGGAAACCGCCTAGGTCAGTGGCGGAGATCCGAAGTTTTCTGGGTCTAGCAGGGTACTATCGGAGGTTTGTGGAAGGGTTCTCTCTGATTGCAGCACCGTTGACGAAGCTACTAAGGAAAGGAGTCCCATTTGTATGGTCGGAGAAGCAACAGGAAAGCTTCAATAAGTTAAGGAAAATTTTGTGGAAGCTCGGTTTGGTGCAACCGGAGGAGCGGGAAGTTGTTTACCGTCTATTGTGATGCATCTCACACTGGTTTGGGGTGTGTGTTGATGCAGGAAAGGAAGGTAGTAGCCTATGCATCCCGTCAGTTAAGACCGCATGAGGCTAACTACCCAACGCACGACTTAGAGTTAGCAGCAGTTGTCTTCGCTCTGAAAATATGGAGACACTATCTTTATGGGGAGAAGTCGATAGTTTATACAGATCACAAGAGTTTGAGGTATCTCCTGACTCAGAAGGATCTAAATCTGAGACAACGTCGGTGGATCGAACTTTTGAAGGATTACGATTGTTCGATCGAGTATCATCCGGGCAAGGCCAACGTGGTGGCTGACGCGTTGAGCCGGAAGGTTGTGACGGACTTGAGAGCAATGTTTACTCGGTTAAGTCTATATGATGATGGAAGTCTCTTGGCGGAACTTCAAGTTAAGCCAACATGGATCGAGGAGGTTAGGGACAAACAGTTAGTGGATGAAGGGTTGATTGCTAAGAGGGTACAAGTTCAGAATGGTGGATTGGAAGGGTACAGTCTGTCTATGGATGGAGTGTTATGCTTTCAAGGGCGGGCTTGTATGCCAAAGGATGTGGAGTTGAGGAAAAAAATTCTCCAGGATGCACATAGCAGCCCTTACGCTATGCATCCTGGAGGCAACAAGATGTACAGGGATCTCAAAGAGCAATTCTGGTGGCCCGGGTTAAAACGTGAAGTAACAGAGTTTGTTGGCAAGTGTCTGACTTGTCAACAGGTCAAGGCTGAACATCACCGTGTGCCGTCGGTTGCTTCACCGTTGAAGATTCCCCAATGGAAGTGGGAACGGATCACCATGGATTTCGTTAGTAGGCTACCCCTTACGCCCAGCAAGAAAGACGCAGTTTGGGTGATAGTAGACCGTTTAACTAAGTCGGCTCACTTCATACCGGTGAGGATGGATTTTCCTCTTCAGAAGCTAGCTAAGTTGTACGTCTCGGAGATAGTAAGATTGCATGGTGTTCCAACATCAATCATCTCAGATAGGGATCCCAGGTTCACGTCAAGGTTTTGGAAAGCTTTGCATCAAGCTATGGGTACGCGGCTGGATTTTAGTACCGCCTTCCATCCACAGTCTAACGGACAATCGGAAAGGGTGATACAGATCTTAGAGGACATGTTAAGAGGTTGTGTCTTGGATTTTTGTGGTAGTTGGGAGGAATTTCTACCATTAGCGGAGTTCGCCTACAACAACAGCTATCAGGCAAGTATCCAGATGGCTCTGTATGAGGCACTGTATGGACGAAAATGTCGTACCCCGACGTGTTGGACGGAATTAGGAGAACGACAGATTTTGGGTCCAGAGTTGGTGACAGAGACAGAGGATAAAGTTAAGGTGATTCGGTCTCGTCTTAAGGAAGCATCGGATAGGCAGAAATCCTATGCTGATTTAAAACGCAAGGAAATGGAGTATGTGGTAGGAGACAAGGTTTTTCTGAAGGTGTCACCTTGGAAGAAGGTGTTGAGATTTGGCGGAAAGGAAGCTAAGCCCAAGGTTCATCGGACCCCTATACGGTGATTAAGCGAAGTAGGGCCCGGTAGCTTATCACTTGAGTTCTGGTGAACCGAATCGGATCCATAATGTCTTTCACGTATCAATGCTTTGAGGCGGTATCGGTCGAGACCCATCGCACGTAGTGCCGATGCGCAGATCGAGGTGAATTCGGATTTATCGTTTGAGGAGGAACCGATTCGATTTTAGACCGAGATGTGAAGGTTCTACGTAGGGAAGTCGGTTCCCTTGGTGAAGGTCTTGTGGCGAAACCATGAGTACAGAGAGGAAGCTACGTGGGAACCTGAGGATGTGATGAGGCAACAATACCCCACCTCTTCTAACCAAGTAATTTGGGGACGAAATTTATTTTAAGGGGTAGAAGGCTGTAACATCCCAAAAGCGGGGCTATTTGGAATTTAGTTATTTTTCTTATGTAAGAACTATTGTGATATTATTTATGGAATAATGAGCTTGAATTAAGGTTTTGAGTTTGCTCGTTTGGTAGGAAATTCCAAGTTTTAACCTTAAAGGCGAGAGAGCCTTAGCGGGGAGGGTGTTAAAAGAATAAATGAGCGATTTTTAACACAAAAATCAGCTTGGAAAAGTGGCAAGAGAGGGCCACTTAGGTGCTTGGAGTTGACGCCACAAAGTGCACAAGGGAGAGCTTGGGTTGAGTCACGAAAACTCCTTTTTGCACTCCAAGGGGACGGCATAAGTAGGAGGATTTTCTCTCCTTTTAAATTCCTTTATTAATTAATATTATTAAGGGATAATATTAGGTTGAGATAAAAAGGATAATATGAGTATAAATTGTTTAGTTGGATTATTGCTTAATTAAAAAAAGGATTATTAAGTGATTAATTCAAATTATTTGAATTATTTGAAATGAGTGGCCAGAGAGGTTTGTAAGAGTTTTGCTTGAAATTTGAACTCTCCCTAGGAGAGTGGACGGCAAGTAATAGGAAGGGGTGCAGAAATCCTATATAAAACCCCATCTACCATCTTAAATTCTTTTTAGAATTTTTTTGGTAGCCAGAAATTCTCCCAACTAGTTGCCATCGATTTCTTTTCTTTCTTCAAAGTTAAGAACCACTTCCATCTCTTAGTCTCTAGCCGAATCTAATCCCTATTGGTGTGCCGATTTCCTTTGTCTCTTCTCTCAATTTTGGCTAGCCTTCATTAGTTCTTTGTTTATTCTTTGATTATTCTCCCAAAAACCGACAAAAGAAAAACCCTCTCTTCTTTTGGAACCTTGGCCGAATCTCTTGAACAAGGAGGGGAAGCATTCTCTAATCGAATTTGGAGGGTAAGTATGTTAGAAGTAATGTCTAGGATTCTCTTTTCTCTTCTTGTCGACTTGGAGGTTGGTAAGTGACTATTTCGGCAATGATATTAAGGTTACTAATCGCTTGATTAAAATATAGGGCCTTCGATTTGGAAGCAAGCGGTGAACCCGTTGCTTTGGAGCAATCGATTTTGGGGTAAGGTGGTAAGATCTGTTTTCTTTATTCATGATATTCGATTAAGCAGAAGGCTACTAACTTAATGATTGCCGATTAGGAAGCGAAAAACACTTGGTGGCTAGTACTCAAGGGTGTTAGGTAAGGCTTTCGGGTTAAATATTAACCCTTTGAATATTTTGGATTTGGCCGAATAGGCCATAAGACTAACCCATGTTTTTGGCCGAATATGGGACAGATAGATCTGTGGTGACCAACATTTCTTCTCGGGATTTAAGACCATCGTGGTATGCAGTGTGTACATACACACCATATAGCTTATTAATTATGCTAAGTAATGTGAAAGCTAACTTGATTTATGTAGCAATGGCTTGAATACCCTAAGGGTATATGTGATGAATCAGGTAAGTACCTGTGCATATGATTTTGCTATTTTATGCTTTGGAAAGCATGTTGTATTAATACATACGATGATAATGTGTATGATTGTTGACTATGTGGGTTGATTGAGAGGCGGAGGGGCGAAATATTGTGAAGCGGGCACGAGTGTTTTGGTAACACACTGCTGTGACTACGGTCACCAGAGGTTTGGTACCTCGGAGGTTTGGTACCTCCAGAGGTTTGGTACCTCATAGCGACTTGTCCACGTGGTTAATACCACCGTAGGTTGTCCCCACTTGAGATATGGGATAAATGCCGGTGATTTGATATCACACACGATGGGTTGGCCCCATCACCCGATTTGTGTCTACGGACACGGTGCTTTGGTAGCACATCGTGACTAAATGTCACCAGTGGTTTGGCACCACCTGGTGGTTTGGTACCACAAAGGGTGAGCGATGGCGTATGGTAGCTAGGTTGGGGCACATGATAATATGCATGATAATTTGTTATACGATGTGTATGAAAATGTTTTAAACCAGGGGAAGGGTTACATACTGAGTCTTGGTGACTCACCTTCTCCTTTACATTTTTCAGGTGACACGTAGATCGCGGATGTGGAGCCGGGTTGACTCGAGGTGGCCATGCAGTGGACTTGATTTAAATGGACTTTAATTTCAGTTATTTTATTTCATTATTGGTTATGTTTTATTTGAATGTAATAAGGCCTCCTAACATCTTATCTTCGTTATTCTTTTCGGTTGTTTAAATACTTTGCTAAACTACTTTTATTAATATTAAATTCAAATGCACATGTTTTCTCAAGATACACGAAAAATGTTCGCCGTGCCGTCGGGTACCTTTGAAACTTTATAATAACCTAACTTAATTGATTTTCAAATTAAATCTAAGCACGATTTTTGTTGAAAGACCACTAAGATAAGAAGGGCTTTCAAAACTTAAGTTGGTTTTCTAAACGGGTTTCAAAAATATTCTCCTTGTAACAGGCCAGATTCGGCCATAGTGTTTGGGCCGGGTTTGGGTTGTTACATGAACCCTGACAGTTAAAAATGTATTTTTGTATAGTAAATGGATCCCGATCGAGCAATTGTTGATGATGTTGAGAGCAATGCGCCTGCTCTCGCTCAAGGGATAGCACCGACCGAATCTAGGCTGATTGGTAGTAACCACGAGGGAGAAGCTAAGCAAGCCTTCTTCTAAATAATGAGTGAGTGGTTTTTGGAGTTCATTCGAATGAATCCGGCTGCTCAACAACCTCCACCCCCACAAGTACTTGTAGTGCCACAAGTGATAGATCCGATCAGATTGAGTAAACCTCCTGTAGATAAAATTTGAAAGTACGGGGCCAAAGAGTTTAGGGCCATAGTTGATGATGATGCAGAGCGAGTTGAGTTTTGGCTCAAGAATACAATTCGAGTGTTTGATGAGATGTCATTGACCCTTGATGAATGCATAAAATGTGCTATTTCATTGTTGAGAGATACAGCATATCAATGGTGGAAAACATTAATATATGTGGTTCCGAAAGAAAGAATCACCTGGGATTTCTTTAAAGCTGAATTCTGAAAAGAAATATATCAGTCAACAATTCATAGATCAAAAATGTAAAGAGTTTCTTGAGCTAAAACAGGGCCATATGTCAGTTACAAAATATGAACGGGAGTTTGTGAGATTGAGCCAGTATGCACGAGAATGTGTTTCAATAGAAACTACTATGTGCAAACGCTTCATTGAAGGGATAAATGAAGACATCAAACTTCTGGTCAGAATACTTGATTTGAATGAAATTGTAGTGTTAGTTGAAAGAGCCTCCAAAGCCGAAGAGCTTAGTAAAGAAAAGAAGAAAGTGGATTCTAAAGCTAGAGATGAAAGAAAAAGATCAATGGGTAAGTCATATCAACCTTCATCAAAGAGATTCAGGGATGCAGTTAATCGTTCAACTATTTCATTTGGACATTTGAGTAAAGACCGTGTGAAACAGAATACCAGTCCTAAAACTTAAATTCCAATTGAATCGAGTGTTGCCAATGTTAAAAGCAACAAGCCTGAGTGTAGACAGTGTGGAAGACGACATGTTGGAGAATGCTGGGGCAAGTACAATAATAGTACTTGCTATAAATGTGGATCACGAGATCACTTTATTTGACATTGCCCAGAATTAGCTGAGAAAGACAATGTTCAGAGTGTGAGGCTGAGTAATACGACGGCTAGGGGTAGGCCACCCAAAAACACCAGAATTGTGAGTGGAATTCAGAGAGGGACAACTGATACAGTTGTGAGATCCAAAGCGAGAGCACGTGCCCAAGCTTACGCTATTCGCACTCGTGAAGAAGCGACATCTCCAGACGTCATAACTGGTACTATTACTCTATTTGATACAGATGTGATTGCATTGATAGATCCAGGATCTACTCATTCATATGTGTGTGTGAATCTAGTATCTAGTATGACTCTGCCTGTTGAGTCTAATGAATTTGTAATTAGAGTATCGAACCCCTTAGGCAAGTGTGTCTTGGTTGATAAAGTATGCCAGAATTGTCTATTGATGTATCGGGATAATTGTTTTCCAGCTAATCTGATGCTGCTACCCTTTGATGAATTTGATACAATTTTGGGTATGGATTCGCTAACCTTGCATCATGCTATTGTGAATTGTAAACGGGAGAGTATTGGTTTGAGAAGTCAGAATGGTGAGATAGTTCGAATTGAATCTAGTGAGTTGAATGGGCTACTGGTTGTTATATCATCGATGAAAGCTTTTGTAACAGCCCGATTTTGGGGCTAGTCGAAATAGTGGTTTCAGAACCACTAATTCGAAGTTGAAGAAAATTATTTTGATATTATTTTATGTGTTATATCATGTTTATAAGGAAGTATGAAAACTTTGGTGCTTTAATTTTAACAATTGTATGCTTAATTGTGAAAATGGACTAAATCGCATAAAATGTGAAAGTTCTATTATACAAGGTAGAGCTGTCTAATAGCTATAGAATATTAAATCAGAGGTCCTTAAAGTGAAATTAGCCCATTAGGAGGGCATGGCCAGCCATAGGAAACAAGAAGACAATGGCATTAAATTTTGGTCAAAATTTGGTGAAATTAGGTGATAAAAAATAAATAAAATAAGCTAAATAGAAAAGATATCATCTTTTCACTATTCATGCTTCTCCTCCATCGAAAATTGAAGGTAATTAGAGGATTTCAGATTCCAAACTTTCAACCAAGCTTTTCTCTTACAAGTAAGTGGTTTTAAAGGTCTTTCTTGATAATTTTGGTATTTTTGGAACCCCCAAAGCTTAAGCTAGCTAATAAGGGCACTATATTGCTAAATGGTTGAAGGTTTAAGAACTTTCCATCAGAGTATTCATGATGTTTGTTGAGTTTTTATGGAAGAAAATGAATGCTAACAGGTTGATAAACAACTTTTGTGAAAGCTGTAATCATGAAAACACCTAAATGGGACTTAGTTGTAAAAGTTTTAATTTAGTAGTAAATGCATGAAATAAGTGGTTTTGTCAGTTGTTGTAAGAGAAATAAATGTTCAGCTAATCTTGTTTAATGAGAAAATGTGATGAAAAATAATTTACGAGCCTAGGGGTAAAATCGTATTTTGCCAAAGTATAAGGGCAAAATGGTCATTTTGCCTAAGTAGAAATTTTGATGTGCCGTGAATTATTAAGCGATTGAATGAGTTAATTTTATTATTATAGATCAAGAAAAACGTGTAAATAACCTTGATCGAGGAAAAGGCAAGGTTACGGACTAAGTCGTCGACTAATACATTTTGCATCGTGGTAAGCTTATGTATAAATGATACATCCTTAATGTAAGAGTATGCCCAAAGACCAATCATGAGATGGTTGTAATAACATACTTAATTTACCATGTTTATTAATATAAAGCGTTGTCATTATTATTTTGGTTTTTCTTTACGTGTGTGTATAAATAAAACTGTTTTTATAATAATGTCCTAAGAATAATATGATTATTCTTAAAAGATCCTTAGTCGAGTATTATTGTTGACTAGGACAACAATAATGCATTAAGACTAACATGTAGTTGATTGATGATAAAGAGTTGTCATTGATGTGGATTGTCAAAATCAATGCATGAATATGTGTGTTAGAGAACAACATATTGGATTGACCCGTTATGAGTATGTTTATTGGATTATTATGTAATTGTCACAACATTACTCATAGTGATTAATATGTATATGATCCTCGGACTTGAGATAATTATTATCTCAACATCGTGAGTTGTATATTTTGATCTGATCAAACGTACATCGTAATTGGTTGTTCTATAAAGGCGATGTTGGATATACCACAATCTATGTAGAGGATATGGTTGATCAATATAGGATAAGTCCCTCCTACATAATGGGAGTAATATCTTAGGCCACTTGATTGAGTGAGACTAGAAATGCATGGCCATGCTCAAATAAGTTGACATGAGATGTCATACTAATTTGTATATCATAGTCTACTCAAGATATCAAGAAACATGGGATGGACTATACAAGTGTGACTATTCCATGACTTGTGTCCATTCCGGAGATAAAGGACTTAAGGATTAATGTATGAAAGGTTAATCACAAAAGGTTATGTGGAATCATGACTTCTTGTAACTTAGGTAGCAATGATGCATTGCTAGATGCCACTCATTGTTTGTGACATTAGAATCGTTCTATTATTCTGCTAACGTTGCAAGAACCTCTGGTGGTCACACCCTATGGTTTAAATGAGCGGAATAAAATATAATTGGTATTATTTTTAGTTGTCACATGAATTAAATTAATTAAAGAATTAGTTTAATTGGGCAATCAAATATTGAACATATTATATGTACAAGGATGTTGTACACATAATGACAACATAATTCTATTAATATATGAATTTGATTCATATATAAATTTAAATAAATATAGTTTACAAGAAATCCTTATTATAATTAATGTAATTATAATTTTGGATATAATTAATGTAATTATAATTTTTAGGTTAAAAACTTTATTGTATTTATTTAATCTTATGATACATTGAAGAGATACCAATTATAAAAGGGTATTAAAAGGATACCAAATAATGGGCCCAATGAAAAGATACCCATTATAAAAGGCCCAATTAAAAGGATATCCAATATAAAAGGTATTTAAAAGAGGCAAAGCTTATGAAAAAAAACCCTAATAGATTGCTTGTTAGGTCTAGCGGTAGTCAAGCAAATAAACCTCAAAATAGTTTTGGAGATTTCTTCCGTTCATAGTCAAACCGGGTGGATCACGTAGAGGCCGACATCGGAAAAGGTTGTGGCTTGATTCGACGATAGATCAAAACTCTTGTTGTCAAGGCGTCATTTGTCTACTCAGTTGAAGTTTTGGTAATTTGAAACCTTTATTTCACCCCGATTCGTTCCTCACACATGGATCCATGGTTTGGATCGCGGATCTAATTTTATTTCTGGCTGCGCCATGGGGTATCGGTGTTCCAACGGTGGTATCGAGCCACTTGTGTGATACGAACTCGGGTTTAAATACTTGGGTGATGCAATTGTATGAGATTCATGTTTTGATCTTATTGTATTTTCGATTGTTTAAATCGTTTAAGCATAAACGATAAGCTGTTCCTTTCGGTAATTGATTAAATGTTAATCATGGTTTTGTGGCCTACTTGATTTTATGTTATTACAATTAATTATTAACAAATCGTAATAATGTGACTGAGGTATTTATAGTTTTCATGAAGTGTTAATCGGCTAATGGAACAAGGGTTGTTCCGATATGAAACCTCAAGGATTAAAATCCTAAAAACACGATTCTGTTGATAAAAGTTATCAAATCGTGAGGTTTCATTTGTAGCTGAGGTATGCGATTAGTATGCATGAGGGCTCTGCCCGTACCACACAGTCTATGCGGGGCTTCGCCCCGCACTTTCAGGATGAGGATCGAGGATGGCTCGGCCATGGTGTGAAGGCCCGCTTCCTCCGACATCCTCGGACCCCGCAAAAATTTGTTAATAAAAGAAATTTATAAACTTGATGGGCCACAAAAGGTTGAAAGGATATTTTATAATTCACCTTAAATATATATATAGAATTATGTATGCTATTTTTGACATGCACGGTGTTTGAAATGCATAGTTATAGCCCAATGACACATTCGATAAAAGGTTGTATTTTTTTAAATACGACTGCGTGTCGTGCCTTACTACTATTCTATTGTATTTCTCTTCTCATCTTATTCCTCGTATGTAAAACGAGTTTACGCATATTGTAATTTGCAAGAGTTCTTTGTGGGCCAAGCGAGAAGGAAGGTGGGACAATGATTGAGAATGATAGCTTGTGAATTGGCTTACACCTTTAGGTTTTTTTGGTTTTCCATTGGCAGGTTGAACCACCTTAGTTTATGGGCTATAACTATTGCATTTATTTATTGCTTTATTTATTCATGTATGAGATGCTATGGATGTCTAAAGCATGCCAATTATATATATTAAAACTTGATAATAATAAAACCCCGTTAATTGATGAGATCAATTAAAAGACTAAATGGACTAATGTAGTCCATAATTGGTGAGATGGAATAATCTTAATAAAATCCTCTATTAAAATATTAAGTCAACATGGCCTTCCAATTTTGCCTCGTTAAAGCCTCGATCAATACTATGTAGGTTACGCCAAAGGAAAGTACTAGTATTTATCTTGGTTAAACGAAAGAATAAACAAGTGATGATATTTGGTTAAAAATTGGTTAATGACTTAACTAAGTTACTCTAATAGGATTAGAAACACAGAGGCAAGTGAATTGGATAAATCATAAGATGATTAGAACATGAGTTGTTCACCAAATATTAGGAGTTACATATGATGTAATTAGCAAATGTTGCTTACCTAAATAACCATAATCTTAAGAGTAAAGCCAAAGTGACTTAAGAGGTGGTGAAATATGGATCCTTAACCTACTAGAAATACTTTTGAGAAAGTTTTTCGAAATTAATATCTGAGGTTATTAATTTTGAAATAAAATAGTAGGAATATCATTTAATAAAGTCTTTTTAATGATTGATATAAAATTGGTAAATTTACTCACATGCATATTTAATTGTTGTAGATATATTATGGCTGCAAACACTAGCACACTCTCTCATTGCGATCGGTCCTTGAGAAGGACAAATTGAATGGTTTGAATTTTCTTGATTGGTTCAGTAACTTGAGGATTGTCCTTAAACAAGAACGGAAATTATATGTCATTGAACAACCACTTCCTAATGAACCACCCACTAATGCCTCGAGGGTGATAGAGGCGCTTACAAGAAGTATCTCGATGACATGATAGATGTTGGATGTCTTATGCTTGCCACTATGAATCTCGAACCCGGAAGCAACATGAGGACATGGTTGCTTATGATATGATCGAGCACTGAAAGAACTTTATCGGGGGCAAGCACGACAAGAGAGGTTTGATATCTCTAAAGCCCTATTCCAATGTAAGTTGGTGAAGGAAGCCCAGTAGGACCTCATGTCCTTAAGATGATTGGCTATATTGAAAGCCTATCTAAGCTTAGGTTTCCATTGAGCCAAGAGTTGTGTGATGTTATTTTGCAATCGTTGCCGGATAGCTACAACCGATTTGTCCTCAATTTCAATATGAATGAAATTGACAAGACTCTACCACAATTGCTCGGTATGTTACGAAGCTCGCTGACAAGGCAACTTGAAAAAGGTTGGACCCAAGCCCATACTCGATGGTCAAGTAATAACAAAGGGCAAGGAAAGGCCAAAGTTCAAACAAAGCCCAAGGGCAAAGGTAAGCCCAAATTTGGAAAAGGAAAGGCTACACCTTTGAAACCTAAAGGTAGGGTGTCTAAGGAAGGAAAGCTGTTTTCATTATGGTATGTTTGGACATTGGAAAGCAGAATCGCCTGTCTATCTTGAAGAAGTCAAGAAGGCTAAAGCAAGCGGAATGTCCGCTTCGGTATTTATGTTATTGATATTAATTTATCAACTACTACTTCTTGGGTATTAGATCTTTGGTTGTGGTTCTCATATTTGTACTTCATGCATGGGGACTACAAAGGAGTAGGACTTTGGCTAGAGGAGATGTGGACTTACGAGTTGGAAATGGAGCAAAAGTTCTTGCATTAGGCTGTGGGAATATATACTTTATCTTTGCCTAGTGGACTTGATTTATGTTTAGAGGATTGTTATTTTGTGCCCAGTTTGACTAAAAACATTATTTCAATTTCTTGTTTAGACAAAATTGGTTTTGAGATAATTATTAAGAATAATTGTTGTTCATTTTATCTCAATAATGTTTTCTATGGTTCAAAGACAATTAATTAATGGCCTCTATATTTTAGATCAAACGAATCCCATTTACAACATAAATACTAAAAGATCTAAAATAAATGACTCAAATCAAACTTATCTTTGAACATTGTCGTTTGGGCCACATAAGTGAGAAGCGCATATCCAAACTCCATAAAGATGGTCTCTTGAATTCATTTGTTTTTGAACAATTTGAAGTATGTGAATCTTGCTTATTGGGAAAAATGACTAAATCTCCTTTCACTTTGGTAAAAGTGAACGAGCTAGTGATTTATTGGACCTAATACATTCGATGTATGTGGACCAATAAATACACAAGCAGAGGTAGATTTCACTACTTCATTACTTTCATTGATGATTTGAGAGATATGGGTATGTTTATCTCATGCGCCATAAGTCCGAGTCCCTTGAAAAGTTCAAGGAATTCAAAAATGAAGTACAAAATCAAGTAGGCAAAACTATCAAGTCACTTCGATCCGATCGAGGTGAGAAGTATGAGCCTAGAGTTTGATGATCTTTTGAAAGAATGTGGGATTGTCTCACAACTTACTCCTCCCGGTACTCCTCAATGGAATGGAGTATCTCGAGAGAAGAAATCGAACTTTGTTAGACATGGTTCGATCCATGATGAGTCATCTTTGATCTACCGACTTCTTTTGGGGACATGCACTTGAGACATTTGCTTTCACACTAAATCGAGTTCCATCTAAATCGGTTCAAAAGACGCCATATGAGATGTGGTGGGAAACGTCCTAGTATGTCTTTTATGAAAATTTGGGTGTGAAGCTTATGTTAAACGTCCGACGTCTACTAAGCTTGAACCCAAATCTAAAAGTGTAATTTTGTGGGGTATCCAAAAGAAACCAAAGGATATTATTTCTTTAATCCCACCGAGAACAAAGCGTTTGTTGCTCTTGGATTGGTGTCTTCTAGAGAGAGAATTTACTTCTAAAAGGAAGTGGGAGAAAGATTGAACTTGAAGAAATTCGAGAATCACAAGATACCATGAACTGTAGATTGAACAACGGCCAAATTCCACAAGAAATTGAGGAACAAATAAGCTGCTTGTAGAAACACAACCACCGCATGCAGATCTTTAAGAGAACGTTGTGCACACGAGAGATATGGATTTCTCATTACAACGCATGGTGACGCTCTCTTCTTATAGATCAAGATGAGCCTAGGACTTATCAAGAAGCGGTGACAAGCCCGGATTCTCGAGAAATGGCTTGAGGCCATGAGATCTCGAGATGGATTCCATGTATGAAAACCAAGTATGGACCTTGATTGACCCACAGAAGGGGTTAAACCTATAGGGTGCAAGTGGGTTTTCAAAAAGAAAGCAGACATGGATGGTAATGTGCAAACATACAAAGGCGATTAGTCGCTAAAGGTTTTCGCCAAATTCATGGTGTTGACTATGATGAAACCTTTTCTCCTGTAGCTATGTTTAAATCCATCAGATCTTGCTCGCCATATTGCATTTCATGATTATGAAATCGCGGATGGACGCCAAAACGGCTTTCCTTAACGGGAAACTTGAAGAGGATGTGTACATGACACAACTGAAGGTTTTGTAAATCCAAAGGATGCTAGAAAGATATGTAAGCTACAAAGATCCATTTATGGATTAAAGCAAGCTTCTCGAAGTTGGAATCTTCGTTTTAACGATGCAATCAAAGAGTTTGGTTTTGTCAAAATGAAGATAAACCATGTGTTTACAAGAAAGTTAGTGGGAGCACTATCACATTCTTGGTACTATATGTGGATGACATACTTATCATGGGAAATGACATACCTACTTTGCGATCTATTAAGACTTGGTTAAGAAGTTGTTTTTCTATGAAGGACTTAAGTGAAGCCACTTATATCTTAGGAGTCAAGATCTATAGAGATAGATCAAGGCGACTACTAGGTCTAAGCCAAAGTACATACATAGATAAAGTCTTGAAAAGGTTCGAAGATGGAAGAATCTAAAAGAGGATTTCTACCTATGAGACATGGTATTTCACTCTCGAAGGAAATGTGTCCTTCAACTCCACAAGAGAGAGAACGTATGAGTAAAATTCCATATGCTTCCGCTATTGGATCTATCATGTATGCTATGTTATGTACCCGAAATCCGGATGTATCGTATGCCTTAAGTATGACGAGCGGTGTATCAAGTAGATCCCGGTGAAGGTCATGGACCACGATCAAGAGTATCCTTAAGTACTTAAGAAGAACTAAGGATACGTTCCTATTATATGGAGGTGAGGAAGAGTTAAGTGTAAAAGGTTGCGATGCGGCTTCCAAACCGACAAGCAAGGATGATTCTCGATCGCAATCGGGTTTTGTGTTTTGCCTTAATGGTGGTCTTGTGAGTGGAAGAGTTCAAAGCAAAGTACTGATGTCGATTCTACAACAGAGGTGAGTATATTGCACCCGGTGAGGCAAGCAAAAGCGGTTTGGATCAAGAAGTTCACATGGACTAGGGGTTGTGCCTAGCATATCGATGATGCTATAGAGCTCAGATGTGATAACAATGGAGCTATTGCACAAGCTAAGGAACCCGGATCTCACCAAATGATCCAAACATATACTTAGACGCTACCATCTTATTCGAGAGATTATCGATCGAGGGGATGTAGAGATATGCGAGTACCTTCGCATGATAACATTGTCGATCCACGACCAAGCCTCCGACACAGCCAGAAGCATGATCGTCACACTAAGTCACTTGGTATTAGATATATGAGTGATTGGTCTTAGTGCTAGTGGGAGATTGTAAGAGTATGCCCAAAGACCAATCATGAGATGGTTGTAATAACATACTTAATTTACCATGTTTATTAATATAAAGCGTTGTCATTATTATTTCAGTTTTTCTTTTTGTGTGTATAAATAAACTGTTTTATAATAATGTCCTAAGAATAATATGATTATTCTTAAAAGATCCTTAGTCGAGTATTATTGTTGACTAGGACAACAATAATGCATTAAGACTAACATGTAGTTGATTGATGATAAAGAGTTGTCATTGATGTGGATTGTCAAAATCAATGCATGAATATGTGTGTTAGAGAACAACATATTGGATTGACCCGTTATGAGTATGTTTATTGGATTATTATGTAATTGTCACAACATTACTCATAGTGATTAATATGTATATGATCCTCAGACTTGAGATAATTATTATCTCAACATCGTGAGTTGTATATTTTGATCTGATCAAAGCGTAATCGTAATTGGTTGTTCTATAAAGACCGATGTTGGATATACCACAATCTATGTAGAGGATATGGTTGATCAATATAGGATAAGTCCCTCCTACATAATGGGAGTAATATCTTAGGCCACTTGATTGAGTGAGACTAGAAATGCATGGCCATGCTCAAATAAGTTGACATGAGATGTCATACTAATTTGTATATCATAGTCTACTCAAGATATCAAGAAACATGGGATGGACTATACAAGTGTGACTATTCCATGACTTGTGTCCATTCCGAGAGATAAAGGACTTAAGGATTAATGTATGAAAGGTTAATCACAAAAGGTTATGTGGAATCATGACTTCTTGTAACTTAGGTAGCAATGATGCATTGCTAGATGCCACTCATTGTTTGTGACATTAGAATCGTTCTATTATTATCGCTAACGTTGCAAGAACCTCTGAGGTCACACCCTATGGTTTAAATGAACGGAATAAAATATAATTGGTATTATTTTTAGTTGTCACATGAATTAAATTAATTAAAGAATTAATTTAATTGGGCAATCAAATATTGAACATATTATATGTACAAGGATGTTGTACACATAATGACAACATAATTCTATTAATATATGAATTTGATTCATATATAAATTTAAATAAATATAGTTTACCGAAATCCTTATTATAATTAATGTAATTATAATTTTCGGATATAATTAATGTAATTATAATTTTCGGTTAAAAACTTTATTGTATTTATTTAATCTTATGATACATTGAAGAGATACCAATTATAAAAGGGTATTAAAAGGATACCAAATAATGGGCCCAATGAAAAAGATACCCATTATAAAAGGCCCAATTAAAAGGATATCCAATATAAAAGGTATTTAAAAGAGGCAAAGCTTATGAAAAAAAACCCTAATAGATTGCTTGTTAGGTCTAGCAGCCGTCAAGCAAATAAACCTCCAAAATAGTTTTGGAGATTTCTTCCGTTCATAGTCAAACCGGGTGGATCACGTAGAGGCCGACATCGGAAAAGGTTGTGGCTTGATTCGGACGATGAGATCAAAACTCTTGTTGTCAAGGCGTCTGTCTACTCAGATTGAAGTTTTGGTAATTTCGAAACCTTTATTTCACCCCGATTCGTTCCTCACACATGGATCCATGGTTTGGATCGCCGGATCTAATTTTATTCTGCTGCGCCATGGGGTATCGGCGTTCCAACACTTAATACATATGTTGTTACTTATTGGTGCATTATATGAATGAGATCAATTATGATTGAGATTGATTGAAATTGATAGATAGTGAGTAATTCTTGTACGAACCTCAGAATAGATATATAAGTGCGGAAAAATATTCGTAATAACCATTTGGTGGGTTGTGTGCGATACCACCGTAAGTATCCCTTTTGGTGGGCTATGTGTGATACCACCTTATTATTTATTCATGATGGGCTATGTGCGATACCATCTTTGATATTATCATTTGGTGGGCTATGTGCGATACCACCATAAATATTCTTATTGGTGGGCTATATGCGATACCAACGTAAATACTCTTGTTGGTGAGCTATGTGCGATACCACCCCATAAATATTCTTGTTGGTGGGCTATGTGCGATACAACCCTATTGTTGACTAATGGTAGGCTGTGTGCAAAACCACCGGGTACTTATTATTATTCCGAATAGTTCATCGACAAATTACTTAAGTAAATGTTTCATGTGGCTTTGTGGTGATGAGTGCAGGGAATGTGTGTAAGTAAATGAGAGCATTATATTGTTATATGGTTGCAATGTGGTAGGAAATGACATGAGTAAGCATGACTATTGAAATGTGAAATGTTCTTGTTTAGTATGTAATGTGTGAGTTGATTGGCATATGTTATGATGCTTAGTGTTAGCATGTAAACTTACTAAGCTTAAAGCTTACTCCCTTTCTTTTTCCCTCGTTTTATAGTGTCAAAGAGCCGGTTCGAGATACGAAGATAATTGGAAGATCGCCCACACTGTTAGCTCATCTTAGTATACCTAGATTTAGCATTTTGTGTATCGAATGTATAGGGCTAAGCTTAGTGAAATGTTTTGTTATTTTGGCCAAGTGTGTTGGCTCCTTTAAAGATGATCTTTTTTACATAGCCATAGTTGATGGCTCATTATCACTAACTTATGGAAAGATGAGGTTTTTCATGAAGGTGTATGATGTATGAGTGAGTTGTTTGGTAAATGGTTGAATGGGATTTATATTGTGTGAGTTAGGGTGATAAAAGAACTTGGCAAATAGCCTTGTTTTTATCCACACGGGTAGGCACACGGGCGTGTGTCTAGGCTGTGTATGACACACGATCAGTCCTATGAGTGTATGGCCAGGCCGTTTGTCCCCTGCATGTTATTGTTGCAAGTCAATGTCGACCACGGGCTAGACACACACCCGTGTGCCTAGGCCGTGAACGCCTTATATGGTTGCTAACATCACAAACAGAATACCCAGGTTTTTCACACACAGGTGAGGACACGGGCGTGTCTAGACCGTGTGGGGGACACGGGCCATTGACACGGGCATGTGTCCAGCCATGTGAAAACCCCTGTAGGTTTGAAATGAAAAATAAATCTCACACAGGCTAGGCACACGGGCGTGTGTCTAGGCTGTGTATGACACACGATCAGTCCTATGAGTGTATGGCCAGGCCGTTTGTCCCCTGCATGTTATTGTTGCAAGTCAATGTCGACCACGGGCTAGACACACACCCGTGTGCCTAGGCCGTGAACGCCTTATATGGTTGCTAACATCACAAACAGAATACCCAGGTTTTTCACACACAGGTGAGGACACGGGCGTATCTAGACCGTGTGGGGGACACGGGCCATTGACACGGGCATGTGTCCAGCCATGTGAAAACCCTGTAGGTTTGAAATGAAAAATAAATCTCACACAGGCTAGGGACATGGGCGTGTGTGACTACACGGCCTGCCCACACGAGCGTGTCCCATTTCACACGGGCTTGTGGCCCTGCTAAGGCAAAACTTTTTTTTAAGTTTACAAAAGTTCTCGGTTTGATTTCGAAGCCCTCCGTTTGCATGTTTAAGGCCTCGTAGGTCCATAATAAAATGTTTTGATTGTAAATGAAAGATTTTAATTGGAATGAAATTTGATAGCCTAACATTGTATGTTCAAGCGAGATAAATCCGGTAATGCCTCGCACCCGGTTCCGATGTTAAATATGGGCAAGGGGTGTTACATTTAGTGGTATGAGAGCTATGGTTTTGTCGGTTCTCAGACTACTGTAGCAAGTGTAAAAGTCTAGCTATACATGCCATAAACGTATATTGATAGTGTGGTGACTTCTGACAATTTTAAACTCTATTTTTTATATAGTAAATGGATCCCGACCGAACAGCTGTTGATGACGCTGCTAGTATTACGCTGGCTCCCGTGCAAGGGACTGCGCCTGTAGAGAGTAGACTCAAGACTATGGGTCAAGGAGAAGAGGCTCAGGAAGCCTTTCTCCAAATGATGAGTAATTGGTACACGGAGTATGTACAAGCGAACCCTAATGCTCAACCTCCTCCACCCCCTCCTATACCTCAGCTAGTTCCTGTGGCTCCTCAAGGTATAGAATTGGTGAGAATGACCAAACCCCTGGTAGATAAGATTCAGAAGCAAGGGGTCGAGGAATTCAGAGCTAATATTGATGATGACCCCGAGAGGGTGGAGTTCTGGCTTGAGAACTGAATGTGAGTATTCGATAAAACTCTCCTGCACACCTGAGGAGAGCTTGAAATGTGCTGTGTCATTGCTGAAGGACTCGGCATATCATTGGTGGAAAACATTGGCGTCGGTGGTTTCAAGAGAGAGAACGACATGGGACTTCTTTTTAGAAGAGTTCTGAAAGAAGTATATAAGTCATAGATTTGTGGACCAGAAATGGAAAGGATTCCTTGAGTTGAAGCAAGGTTAAAATCACTGTGGCTGAGTATAAGTGCGAGTTTTTTAAGCTCAGTAAGCATGCAGAATAGTGTGTGTCTACGGAAGCTATTCTATGCAAGAGGTTCGAAGACGGGTTGAATAAGGATATCAGACTGCTAGTTGAGATTTTAGAATTGAAAGAATTTGTGGTGTTGGTTGATAAGGCATGCAAGGCTGAGGAGCTAAATAAGGAAAAGAGAAGAGCCATGAGTGAGGCCCGGGATTCAAGAAAGAGGCCACTAAATAAATCGTACCAAACTCAAACAAAGAGGTCCAAGGAAATGAACCCTCGGACGACTGCGTCAGTTGGATATTCACATCGAGGTCAAGGTAATACATACTCGGGCTCGACAGTTCAAGCCACCTCGATGGCAAGTGTGGGCAATCCAAAGTCTAATAAACTAGAGTGTCTAAATTGTCGTAGGCAACACACTGAGGAGTGTTGGGGGAATAACCGTAATTGTTACAAGTGTAGTTCACCTGATCACTTCATCCGGAATTGTCCTGAGAGGGATGAGAAGGAAAGAAAGCAAGAAATAAGATCAAGCAATTTATCTTCGAAGGGTAGATCACAAAAGAACCAAGGAGGTGGGACTATTAGTAGTACCCCCAGAGATTCTGCTGTGAAATAAGATCAAGCAATTTATCTTCGAAGGGTAGATCACAAAAGAACCAAGGAGGTGGGACTATTAGTAGTACCCCCAGAGATTCTGCTGTGAGTTCGGAGGGTCAAGCACCTGCAAGGACTTATGCCATTCTCGCTTGTAAAGAGGCATACTCTCCAAATGTGATACCGGGTACTTTTTCTCTTCATAATATTTATATTGTTGCCTTGATTGATCCGAGGTCTACCCATTCTTATATTTGCATGAAATTGGCATCTAGCATGAACATGATCGTTGAGTCTATGAAATTTGTAGTAAAAGCGTCCAACCCGTTAGGCAAACATGTCCTAGATGACAGGGTGTGTAGGAATTGTCCTTTGACAATTAGAGGTCATTGTTTTCTGGAAAATCTCATGTTGTTGCCGTTCGATGAATTTGACTTGATTCTTGGTATGGATTGGTTGACTGCTCAAAATGATTTAGTGAACTGTGGTAGTAAGTTTATTGAATTGAAATGTGTAAATGGAGAAGTCATTCAGGTTGAATCAGGTAGATCGAATAGTTTGCCTATGATAATTTCATCTATGGTAGCCGAGAGATACTTGAGAAAAGGATATGAATCTTATCTCGCCTTTGTGCTGAATACACCAGAGTCAGAGGTAAGAATTGAATCAGTGTCGGTGGTATGTGAGTATCCAGATGTGTTTCCGGAAGAGTTACCAGATTGCCTCCAGTTAGAGAGGTCGAGTTTGGGATTGAGTTAGTTTCAGGCACGACACCTATTTCGGTTGCTTCGTATAGGATGGCACCATTGGAGTTGAAAGAATTGAAGGTTCAGTTGCAAGAATTAACAGATAAGGGTTTTGCAAGATCGAGCTATTCACTGTGGAGTGCTCCGGTACTTTTTGTGAATAAGAAAGATGGGTCAATGAGATTGTGCATAGACTACAAACAGCTCAAAAAGGTGACAGTGAAGAATAAGTATCCTTTTCCAAGGATAGATGACTTGTTTGACCAATTGAAGGGAGTTACGATGTTCTTTAAGATAGACTTAAGGTCTGGCTATTACCAGTTGAGTGTTAAAGAGCAAGATGTGCAGAAAATTGCATTTCGGACAAGGTATGGTCATTATGAGTTCCTTGTTACGCCATTCAGCTTAACAAATGCTCCTACGATTTTTATGGATCTAATGAACCATATCTTCCAACCGTATTTGGATAGGTTTGTAATTGTCTTTATCGATGACATACTGATTTATTCTTGAGCTGAGAGTGAAAATGCAGGGCATTTGAGAATTATTTTACAGACTCTAAGAGACAAGCAGTTCTATGCTAAGTTCAGCAATAGTGAGTTTTGGCTCCGAGAGGTCAGATTCTCAAGACACATTGTGTCAGGTGATGGCATTAGAGTTGGTCCGAGTAAGATCTCGGCTATTATGTAGTGGAAACCACCAAGGAATGTGTCAAAAATTAGAAGCTTTTTGGGTTTAGCGGGGTACTACAGATGGTTCGTAAAGGGGTTCTCTATGATTGCTACCCCGATGACGAAACTATTGCATAAAGATGTTAAGTTCCAATGGACTGAGAAGTGCCAATAGAGCTTCGAGAGATTGAAAGTATTGTTGACAGAGGCACCGGTTTTAGTACAACCTGAGTTGAGGAAAGAGTTTGTAGTCTATAGTTATGCGTCATTAAATGGTCTCGGCTATGTGTTGATGCAAGAGGGTAAAGTAGTAGCTTATGCCTCGAGACAGCTAAAATCGCATGAGAAGAATTATCTGACTCATGATTTGGAGTTGGTTGCGATCGTCTTTGCTTTGAAGATCTGGTGTTATTATTTATATGGTGAGAAGTGCCGAGTCTTCACTGATCACAAGAGTTTGAAGTAATTGATGGATCAAAAGGATTTGAATTTGCGACAACGACGGTGGCTCGAATTATTGAAGGATTACGAGTTAGTACTCGATTACCATCCGGGGAAAGCGAATGTGGTTGCAGATGCCTTGAGCAGAAAATCCCTATATCTTTAAGAGTTATGAGTACGAGCTTAGCGTTGTCGGATGATGGTGCTATATTGGCCGAGTTGAGGGCTAGACCATTATTTATACAGCAGATTTGTGAAGCTCAAAAGAATGATAGTGAGATGCAAGCTAAGAGAGCTCAGTGCGAATCGGGAAATGACTCTGATTTTCGGATGAGTTCAGATAGTTGTTTGATGTTTCATGAAAGGGTTTGTGTACCTAAGGATAATGAGTTGATCCGTAAAATTTTACATGAAGCACAAAGTGGTTGCTTGTCAGTACATCCGGGCAGTACGAAAATGTACAATAATTTGAAGAAATTGTATTGGTGGTCGGGTATGAAAAGAGACATCTCGAGTTTTTTACGAAGTGTTTGATCTGTCAATAAGTAAAAGCCGAGCATCAAGTACCTTCGGGATTACTTCAGCCAGTGATGGTTCCCGAGTGGAAATGGGATTGAATCACCATGGATTTTGTAACGGGGTTACCTACGACTTCGAAAAACAAAGATGCTGTGTGGGTTATTGTGGATAGACTAACGAAGTCGGCTCACTTTATATCGATGCGTGTTGATTATTCACTTGACAAGTTGGCTGAGTTGTATATTGTTGAGGTGGTGAGATTGCGTGGGGTGTCTATATCTATTATCTCATATAAAAACCCAAGATTTACTTCGAGGTTTTGGAAGAAGTTGCAAGAAGCCTTGAGTACAAAATTGAATTTTAGTATTGCGTCCACCCTCAAACAGACGGCAAATCTGAAAGAGTGATTCAAGTTCTCGAGGATATGCTCCGATGCTGTGTGTTAGAGTTTGAAGGTAGTTGGGAAAGATATTTATCTTTGGTTGAGTTTTCCTATAACAACAATTATCAGTCGAGTATACGGATGGCACCGTACGAAGATTTATATGGTCGCAAGTGTCAGACTCCCTTGTATTGGACCGAGCTTAGTAAGAAGCAAATTCACGGGATCGATCTAGTTAAAGATACCGAAGAGAAAGTGAAAGTGATTCGTGATAGTCTGAAAGCTGCTTCAGATCGACAAAAGTCATACGCATGTTTAAAAAGGAAAGAAATCGAGTTTCAAGTGGGCGACGAAGTATTTCTGAAAGTATCCCCATGGAAGAAAGTATTGAGATTTGATCGAAAGGCAAAATTAAGTCCACGATTCATAGGACCATGTGAGGTTATTGAAAGGATTGGGCCAGTAGCTTACCGGTTGGCTTTGCCAGTAGAATTACAGAGAATACATAATGTGTTTCATGAGTCGATTCTGCGACGATATCATTCTGATCCTTCACATGTGATCCCTCCAACAGAAATTGAAATACGACCGGACATGACTTATGATGAGGAACCAATTAAGATATTGGCTCGAGAGGTTAAACAGTTAAGAAATAAGAGCATAACTTTGATAAAAGTGTTATGGCAAAAACACGATATGGAGGAAGCTACGAGGGAATAGGAAGAAGCCATGAGGGAAAAGTACCCAAACCTTTTTACCGGTAAGATTTTCGAGGACGAAAATCTCTAAAGGGGGAGAGTTGTAACAGCCTGATTTTAGGGCTAGTCGAAATAGTGATTTTGGGACCACTAATCCGAGGTTGAAGAAAATTAATTTGATATTAATTTATGTGTTATAGCATGTTTATAAGGAAGTATGAAAATTTTGGTGCTTCAATTTTAGCAATTGTATGCTTAATTGTGAAAATGGACTAAATCGCATAAAGTGCGAAAGTTCTATTATACAAGGTAGAGCTGTCTAATAGCTATAGAATATTAAATTGGAGGTCCTTAAAGTGCAATTAAGCCATTAAGAGGGTATGGCCGGCCATAGGAAACAAGGAGACAATGGCATTAAATTTTGGTCAAAATTTGGTGAAATTAGGTGATACAAAATGAATAAAATAAGCTAAATAGAAAAGATATCATCTTTTCACTATTCATGCTTCTCCTCCACCAAAAATTGAAGGAAATTAGAGGATTTTGGATTCCAAACTTTCATCCAAGCTTTTCTCTTACAAGTAAGTGATTTTAGAGGTCTTTCTTGATAATTTTGGTATTTTTGGAACCCCCAAAGCTTAAGCTAGCTAATGAGGGGACTATTTTGTTAAATGTTTGAAGGTTTAGGAACTTTCCATGAGAGTATTCATGATGTTTTCTAAGTTTTTATAGAAGAAAATAAATACTAGTAGGTTGATAAACAACTTTTGTAAAAGGTGTTATCATGAAAACACCTAAATGGGACTTAGTTGTAAAAGTTGTAATTTAGTAGTAAATGCATGAAATAAGTGGTTTTGTCAGTTGTTGTAAGAGAAATAAATGTTCAGCTAATCTTGTTTAATGAGAAAATGTGATGAAAAATAATTTACGAGCCTAGGGGTAAAATCGTATTTTGCCAAAGTATAAGGGCAAAATGGTCATTTTGCCTAAGTAGAAATTTTGATGTGTCGTGAATTATTAAGCGATTGAATGAGTGAATTTTATTATTATAGATCAAGAAAAATATGGAAACAACCTTGACCGGGGAAAAGGCAAGGTTACGGACTAAGTCGTCGACTAATACATTTTGCACCGAGGTAAGTTTATGTGTAAACGATACATCCTTAATACATATGTTGTTACTTATTGGTGCATTATATAAATGAGATCAATTATAATTGAGATTGATTGAAATTGATAGATAGTGAGTAATTCTTGTATGAACCTCGGAATAGATATGTAAATGTGGAAAAATATCCGTAATAACCATTTGGTGGGTTGTATGCGATACCACCATAATTATCCCTTTTGGTGGGCTCTGTGCGATACCACCGTAAATATTATTGTTGGTGGGTTATATGCGATACCACCGTAAATATTCTTATTGGTGGGTTATGTGCGATACTACCCTATTGTTTATTAATGGTAGGCTGTGTTCAAAACCATCGGGTACTTAGTATTATTTCGAATAGTTTATCGACAAATTATTTAAGTAAATGTTTTATATGGCTTTGTGGTGATGAGTGCAGGGAATGTGTGCAAGTAAATGAAAGCATTATATTGTTATATGGTTGGAATGTGGTAAGAAATGACATGAGTAAGTATGACTATGGAAATCTGAAATGTTCTTGTTTAGTAGGTAATGTTGTGAGTTGATTGGCATATGTTATGATGCTTATTGTTAGCATGTAAACTACTAAGCTTAAAGCTTACTCCCTTTCTTTTTCCCTTGTTTTATAGTGTCAAAGAGCCAGTTCGGGATACGAAGATAATCAGAAGATCGCCCACACTATGAGCTCATCTCGGTATACCTAGATTTAGCATTTTGTGTATGGCATGTATAGGGCTAAGCTTAGTGAAATGTTTTGTTATTTTGGCCAAGTGTGTTGGCTCTTTTAAAGATGATCTTTTGTACATAGCCATAGTTGATGGCTCATTATCACTAATTTATGAAAAGATGAGGTTATTCATGAAGGTGTATGATGTATGAGTGAGTTGTTTGGTAAATGGTTGAATGGGATTTATGTTGTGTGAGTTAGGGTAATAAAAGAGCTTGGAAAATATTCTTGTTCTTATCCACAAGGGTAGGCACACGGGCGTGTGTCTAAGCCGTGTGTGACACACGGTCAGTCCCACGGGTGTGTGGTCAGGCCATGTGTCCCCTGCATGTTATTGTTGCAAGTCAGTGTCGACCATGGGCTAGACACACGGGTGTGTGCCTAGGCCATGTACCCTTTATATGGTTGCTGACGTCACAAACAGAATACCTAGGTTTTTCACACACGAGTGAGGACACGGACGTGTCTAGGTCGTGTGGGGGACATGGGCTATTGACACAGGCGTGTGTCCAGCCGTATGAAAACCCCTGTAGGTTTGAAATGAAAAATAAGTCCTATACGGGCTAGGGGCATGGGCGCGTGTGACCACACAGCCTGCCCACACGGGCGTGTGACTCTGCTAAGGCAAAATTTTGCTAAGTTTACAAAAGTTCCCGGTTTGATTTTGAGGCCCTCCGTTTGCATGTTTAAGGCCTCGTAGGTCCATAATAAGAATGTTTTGATTGTAAATGAAAGATTTTAATTGGAATGAAATTTGATAGTCCAACGTTGTATGTTCAAGTGAGATAAGTCCGGTAATGCCTCGCACCCGGTTCCGGCATTGAATACGGGCAAGGGGTGTTACAGCTTTGAATTATGTAAAAAAGGGTTGCGAAGCCTATTCGCATATGTGATAGATACAAAAGTGATTGAAAAGAAAGTTGAATCTCTGCCTATGGTTTGTAAATTCCCTGATGTATTTCTTGAAGAATTACTGGGATTACCTCCGATACGAGAAGTTGAGTTTGATATTGATTTAGTGCCGGGAACAACTCCTATCTCAATAGCTCCGTATAAAATGGCACCGACAGAATTGAAAGAGTTGAGGTTTCAGTTGCAAGAGTTAACAGATAAAGGATTTGCACAACCGAGTTTCTCGCACTAGGGTGCTCTTGTGTTGTTTGTGAAAAATAAAGATGGTATTATGAGGATGTGTATTGACTACCAACAGTTGAACAAAGTGACGATAAAGAATAAATATCCTTTACCGCGAATCGAAATTTTTTTTGATCAGTTAAAAGGAGCTATAATGTTTTCAAAAATTGACTTGAGATCGGGTTACTATCAACTGCGAGTTAAAGAATCAGATGTGCCGAAAACTGCTTTCAGAACGAGGTACGGACATTATGAATTCTTAGTAATGCCTTTCGAACTAACGAATGCTCCTGCAGTGTTTATGGATTTGATTAACATGATATTCAGACCGTATTTGGATCGATTTTTGTGGTGTTTATTGACGATATTTTAATTTATTCTTGTGATGAAACGCAACATGCCGAGCATTTGAGAATCGTATTATAGACTCTGCGTGAGAAGAAACTGTATGCAAAGTTTAGCAAATGTGCATTCTGGTTGCGTGAGGTTGGTTTTCTAGGACATATTGTGTCAGCTGCGGGAATACGAGTTGATCCGAGCAAGATTTCAGCAATTTTAGAGTGGAAGCCTCCGAGAAATGCGTCTGAAGTCCGTAGTTTTCTTGGACTAGCAGGGTATTATAGATGGTTTATAAAAGGCTTCTCGATGATCGTGACTCCGATGACAAAATTTCTACAGAAAGATGTTAAATTTGAGTGGTCAGAAAAGTGTCAGCAGAGTTTTAAACAGTTGAAAGCATTGTTGATAGAGGCACCAGTGTTAGTCCAACCTGAATCAGGTATAGAATTTATAGTTTATAGTGATGCATCGTCGAATGGTTTGGGTTGTGTGTTGATGCAAGAGGGCAAAGTTATAGCTTATGCTTCGAGACAGTTAAAGCCGCATGAAAAGAACTACCCAACACACGATCTTGAATTAACCGCGATCTGTATTTGCATTGAAGATTTGGCATCACTACTTATTTCGTGATAAGTGTCATATTTATACGAATCACAAGAGTTTGAAATATCTGATGACTCAGAAAGAATTGAATTTGAGACAGCGAAGATGGTTAGAATTACTAAAAGACTATGAATTAGTGATTGATTATCATTCGGGTAAAGCTAATGTTGTTGCTGATGCTTTGAGTTGAAAGTCTTTATTTGCTTTGCGAGCAATGAATACTCAAATAGATCTGTGTGATGATGGTTCGATTTTGGCTAAGTTGAAAGTGAGGCCAATGTTTATACGTCAGATTTGTGATGCTCAGAAAAGTGATGCTGAAATGATGGCAAAACGAGATCAATGTGGTTTGAACTCTGATTCAGAATTTCGAGTTGATAATGATGATTGTTTGAGATTTCGATATCGGAGTTGTATTCCGAGAAATTCAGAGTTGATTCAGTTGATTTTGAACAAAGCTCATAATAGTCATTTGTCTGTTCATCCGGGGAGTACAAAAATGTATAATGATCTGAAACAGTTTTATTGGTGGCATGGTATGAAACGAAATATCTCAGAGTTTGTTTCAATGGATGTATTGAAATTGTTTAAAATTTTGTTGGTTTAATTGATGAAATTTTTCTACAAAATTTTATTTTTGATTAATTTTGGTTCCATGTTGATTCTCAGTTTTCAAGCCCAAATCAATTTGAAAAATTTGAAATCCAATTCATTTTTTTAAGAACCATTGGAAGCCCATCATTTTTAGCTAACCTTTTATTCAAGCCCAAATTCACTTAAAAATTCGGCCGCCCGAATTGGTTTCAAATCAAAATCCAAGGTCGTAAGAAAAGAAAAGGGTTTGAAACCCTAGCTTCCCTTCCAGCCGCCGCACGTAGGCAAGAATAAAGGAGCCTTGTCTTTCAATACAAACAGCAGTACAAGGTAAATTAGTAAAAAGAGAAAATCACATTTTGGAGTACAAAACAGATCAACAACGGATAATACATCAAAGTCGATTAAATAAAACATTACTAAACAGAATAATATGAGATTAACGAAACTGTACAAAACCTGCACGAAACAGTACAAGGTAAACTAGTAAAACTCAGGAACTATAATCAATTTATTAAAATTTATCTTGAATCAAAATTAAGATTTCACTAATTGACTAAAGATTTCTCAAATTTTATTAAGCAAGTTTGCTTTTGGTATTTTTAATTTTTAATTTCTAAATCTTTATTTTGTTTTAGTGAAAATTTGTTTTCCAGACTTGTGTATGCAGCTCTCCAAATTAATTAATAATATATATATATATTACATTTACCAAATTAATTTATATTATTAGGTGGTGCTTTAGTTAATTTTTTGTTTGTTAAGTTGTGATGAGGAGTGCATTCAAACTTGAGCAGCCTTTTAAGGGTGAAGATCTTCCAGGCCCGGAGCTACATTGATACTAGTTAAACCAGGTTTACGATCCAGTAAGATGATTTGACAACCATTTCCCAAGTTTTGGCAAAAAGAAAATGGCAGCAAACAAGAACATTTATACAATCAGCTTCTTCATGATTTCTTTTCTCAAACTTGAGGTTTTATGACATTAATCAACATTTGCTTATTAGTTTACATTGAGGCCGGGATAGAATTATGAGCATACGTATAAAACGGTATTTATCATACACAAGCAGCACAAAATCTCGTCCTTATTTGTTTTCTGTGTGCAAGCCACCTTTGAGACAATCGCCCAAGTAACAGTGTGAAGCATGTAACCAAGACACATATATTAAAAGTTCAAACCCTTTTGAGAAACTCCATGATGTATGTGCCGAAAGCGCAGCATTTTACTTGGAAACCTTGAAACCCAGCACTCCTTGCCAAGGCCTCGAATTCTTTCTCAGTCCTCTCTTTCCCACCAGGATTGTGAGCCAACATGATGCAATCAATATGGACAACTAACTTTGTGGCAAGGCTAGGATCTGGGTAATCTGGGAGAATACATTCTGCAACAATTACTTTTCCGTTGTCCGGCAAAGCTTCGTAGCACTTCTTCAAAAACTTGGAGCAGTGCTCATCACTCCAATCGTGGCATATCCACTGCATCAGCACAAATAATGGTTGATGAGGCTAGTAAAATTTTGGACACGTGTTTTCACCATGGTTAATGTACCAGCCAATTCCAAAAGTGAAGTTGTTAGTGTTTTCAGTTGATTAATTCAAACTCACCTTCATGAAGATGGCGTCTCCTTTTGGAACACTTTCAAACATGTCTCCACCAACATGCTCCACACCTACAACCAAAAACACAGTCCATTCTCATTTCAAAATAGGAACAATGCAGTTTTGTCCATTCATGGAGGAAATCGGAAAGTACTTAAAAAAACTTAAGGAAACATGGATAACGTCATACCAGGATAAGCAGGAGCATCCTCAATGACATGAGGCAAATCAAAGTTGATGCCCTTTATAGAAGGGTGCTTGGTGACAATCATGTTAAGCGTAGCTCCAGTACCGCCGCCAACATCGACCAGTGTTTTGAGTCCCTCAAAGCCATCATAGGTCTCAAGAATCTTCTTCATGGTAATGGTGGAGTGATCAGACATTCCCCTGTTGAAAACCTTGTTGAATCTAGGATCCGTGCCATGGTACTCGAATGCGGTCATACCATAGGCTTTGTTGAAGGGAATTCCACCTTCCAGCACGGCATCTTTCAAGTAGTACCTGCAAATGGTCCAACATACGCACTTCTCAATCCAATCTAAATTTGGACATCTCTGCACTTAACTAATGAACTTCACCACTTTGCTTGAAATGTTGAAACTTTGATCCTTCATATCAGCCCAGTTGTGTTATATCATTTCAAATATCCATTCACATACAAAATAGCTTAAACTTTCAGCACTACTTTCAAGAATTCTAAATGAAGGAGGATCAAAGAGTAATATGAAATTGTTAGCCAGAAAATTTTGGTAACCTGTCCCTACCATACTGATCAAGGGTAATCGATAATCATATTTCTGGTTTGAATTGAAATTAAAACCGTTCCTGACTGCCAAGTCATTGCCACATTAGGGTATCTCAATTTAGTGATGTTGGCATGTTAATCTGTGCGGCAGCCATGTATTTTTATGTTAGTATGACAAATAATTTAAAAATTATAAAATTCAAAAATTCAAAATTCAAAATTTAAATAAAGTCAACGTAAATTGTCATGCCTGTTATGCTTAAAAATTTAACATTTTAATAAATGTTTTCATTAAAAAACAATAATTCAACTTTTCTTTTTAAATGTTGATTTGTTAAATTAGATTTTTTTTTAAATTTGAGCTTGAAATTTAGCTAAAAAATCCAAATTAACAAAAGATGTAAACTTTGAAAATTAAAATTGACATTATGTCAAAAAAAATTTATCTTTAAATTTAAATCTTGAACTATTAAATATATATATATTTAAAAATCATATGCATTAATTAAATCAACTTTATGTCTCTTTCAAAAAAAATTAGCTTTATCTCCATTATTTTATTTTTTTATATACAAATATGAAAAAAAAAAATACGGTTTTTAGGTCAGCTATGCCAAATGCCAAGCGGGTGGCCTCAATTAATTATTAATCACATTTACCTAACCTATGCTGTAGCAGTATAACATACATCCTATGTAGGGGATCCTGGCTTCTCTCTTTTCTTCCCAATCTTGAAAGTAGAGGATCATGTTATCAGGAAGGATCATAGTTGTACATATTTCAGTAAAACTGGGAGCCATACTTTGTTTTAAGTATCAACAACATGCTTGAAACTCACCACATATAAAGTATTACTATGATCGTTTCTTCTTCATGTAACTGATCACGTTCAATTTCAATATCTCCTTTTGTTATTAATATATTTAGCATGTGTATCTTGAAAGTAATATGCGATAAGCTTAAAGTCACAAACAGCAGGAGTTTAAAGAAATTTAATTGATTCATGCAACTATATTAAATGATCTCTTCTCTCTTTCTAACAGTGGCATCTTTTATACCAAAAGCAATCCGGGTTTAAAAGTAATGAGAGATCCTTAAAGATTGTAAGGACGTAAAAAATTGAAGATAAAGGAAAAAAGTAAAATAAGTAGAGGAGGTACTGACCAGCTCTCCATAAGGACCTTGTCTTGATTCATGAGACTGAGGGCGGAAAGAGTGACGCCATCTTCATTCTTGGTCAAGAATTTGCAGACAGGGCCAAGACCATAGAGTCTCTCCACTTTGCCATCAGGAAGAGTGCGCAAGGAGCAAGTGAGGATGGAGTAGGTAGCCAGGAGGCGCAAGATGCGGTCTAGCATGACAGGTGCATCCGGGTTGTTGGTGGGGAGCTGGGAAGCCAATTCTTTTGGGGAGAGGAAAGCACCTGGGCCAGCTTTGGCCATGATCTCCAGCAGGTCAAGTTCTATGGCCGACTTGAGGACCATGGGAAGGACTGAGGCACTGGTGAGTTGCATGGCGAATAAGTTGGCTTCCTCATCCGAGACTTGGGTGGGAGTCATTTGGGTTTCACCGGTTGAACCCATTGTTTTGGGATATTGGAGTTTTAGAAAGTGTGAAACGCTGACAAAGAGTTTAAATGATAGTGGCAATGGCTGATAGGCACGAAGAGGGGTTATATATGGTGTTTTGTCTCAACAACCACTTCGTTCATGGTCCCCATTTCCCCTGTACAGCTACTCAATGCCCACCCCCTAAAATGATAACCCCTCACCCACACCTTTTCTTTTTTTAATTATTACTCCACCGAGTTCACTTCCCCTCCCCCGGTAGGAACGGTGGGCTTATTTAATTATTGGGTTATATCCGTTTAACTTGATACGTTGGATTTGTTTAGACCTTCGATCTGGTCTAATGTAATTTGGATTAGCTTTTGTTCTAAATTATTATATAATAATAAATATTTTTATATAAATATAATTTTATTAATTAATATATTAATATCATAAAATAAAAAATAAAGAGAATAAATGAGAAGAGAAATAAGACGAAAAATAATTATTTTATTGATCATGATATTTACAATGCTTCTTTAAAATTTATATTTATAGATATAATAAATATAAATAAAATAAAACTTAACTCTTAATGGATAGTAGAGTCTTAAAGTATATCAAACTTCTTATCCTAATAGACATCCACTTTATAATAATAAAACATTTATAACACTCTCCTTGGATGTCCATCTTTAGATAATGTACGCCGTTAAAACCTCACTAAGACAAAAACTAAAAAAAAATCTTGAAAAAAAAAAGAGTACACAAACAATGTACTTTTTTATTCCACAATCAGCTTTAAAAAATGTCATCTCTCTCTCTCTCTTAATACACTTCTCAATCTCCTAAATCTATTTGTGAAGTCTAAAACACCAATAGCAATGTACTAAATATTTTCTATCTAAAATATGCATAACATGTTACCTCATTAAAATCCTTATTAGCAAAACCTAGTCATATTTTATTTTATTTTAATAATTTTAAAATTCAAACTTAAATAGATATACAAGTAGGGTAACATTTTCAATAACAAATTACACTTTTTTATGGATAAATCTCAAAATATTCATGAATTTTGATTTAATGTGTAATTATATATGTCGAAACCATTTTTTTGTTTGAGAAACGGGCCCACTTTAAAAAGAAAAACGGAGTCGCCACAAATCTTTTGAAGTGCGATTGGGTCACTTTAAAAACATTTTGGTCTACGAATTTTAAGAAAACGGGCTCGGGAGTCGGTTACGCACGAGGAAGGATTAGCACCCTCGCGACGCCCAAAATTGGTACCGTATTGATTGATTGATGTCCTAATATCGAAAATTAGAAGAGATTTTAAAATTCGAATCATTTGGAAAATATTTGGGTAATTCGAGTTGGATATCGAAACTCTCTTGTTCCGAAAAGTTGAAATACCACATCCAGCACGATAGGACACGATGTTTCAAACTATCGATACCAAGATCATTTCATGATTTCCAAAATTCATGTCTTGCAATTTGAAAAGGGTATTTCACTATTTGGCCAAATTAAAAACCGAAACCCAGCACGATTGGGCACGATTCCTTGAATTTCCAATCATGAAATATTGCCTTTATTTAAGAAACACGATAAAAGAATCTTTGAAGGATATTTAGTTGTTTGGACGAACAAAAAATCGAAACCCAGCACGATTGGGCACGAATTTCTCGAACTTTCAAACACGAAACATTGCCTTATTTTCAAAAACATGATCAAAATCTTTAAAGGATATTTAGTGATCTAGATGAACGAAAAATCGAAGCCCAGCACGATTGGGCACGATTTCCCGAACTTCCAAACACACAAAATTTCCTTTGTGAAACATTTTTTAAGTTTTTGAAAAAAAAAAACAAAAATAAGAATGTGGAAATGTAGACACGATGATAATAGGAAATAACAATAAATACAAAAAAGAAAAAACAGTATTATTACAATTATAAAAACGATATGTAACAAATAAAACAAATAGTAATGATGATGAAATACAAAACTAATAATAAATAATCAATAACGAATATATAAAAAAAAGTAAGGATATTAACAGTAATAAAAAAGTAGTAAAAGAAATAAAGGTATACTTAATAATAATAAAAATAATAGATGTAAAAGTAATAATATATAATAAGTCAACTAAAGTAAACCATAATATATATAATAATAGATATAATAGTATGTAAAAAAATAAAAAAAATAAAGAAAAATATTAGTAATAAAATAATATAATGATAAATATAATAATAATAATAATAATATATATTAAAGATAACTAATTTGAAAATAAAATAAAATAGGTAAAATAAAGACTAAATTAAACTTAAAACAAGAGTTTGGGGCAAATTAAAAAACAAATGGAGGCGGGAGGGACCAAATCGTAACGTGCGCGCGATGTAGAGGGACCAATGCAGAAATTATTCCCACCACCTGAAATGCAGCGCTTGGGTGCGGACCAAATTGAAGTGGCGAATAAGATTTAGGGAAAATTTTAAATAATAAGAAAAAAAACTGTAATAGGATGCAATTAAACAGTGGCGCAAACTAAAAGGACCAACCGCGCAATTTACCCATCAAGGGTGAAATTGCGCAAATACACCTGCTGAAGCAGGTAATCACATGGGGCCTACCCCCCTTAACTGCACCATTCCCTTTTAATTTTTAAAACCAAAAAAAAAAAAAACCCACTTTCCTTCCATTCCACTATCTGTTTTAGAAAACCAAAACCAAAATCCCCTTTTTCATTTTGTTTGGGTTTGGGTCTCCCCTCATCGCCGCATCACCACCGGTTAGGCGACTGTTCGCACTAACGTACGACGGTCTGGTAAGCTTCCTCCCCTTCTCTTTGCTTTCGGTTATTTTCGAAAAAACATGTAAAAAGATACTTTATAAAAACAGATAAAATGGGCGAAAATTACCCCTGAAAAATTTATTCCCTATTCGAATGTATACCTCTCTTTTACTAAATGTTTACCTCGACTGAGATTGTGTATTGGGATTTCTGGAAACTTGTGAGTATGTTGCTTTCAAGTATAAAATTGCGTAAAAAAAAGGTCCTTTTACACTATTATTCCGGCTCTTATATAGCCCTTTTTACAAACAATTTTCCTCTATTTTGAAGGTACACGGAGGCTGTAGGTGGCATCCGTGATGGTGCATGATGCGGATGAAGGCTTTGCTGGCAAGGGTCGTGCGGCGTGGGGACTCTAGCAGCTTTCTAAAGTTTTCTGACTTTGCAAAATTTGGGCTATGTTTTTGGGTATTAGGCCTGTACTATTTGGGCTTAATTTGTTTTAAAATTTTTGGGGTTTTGTTTATTAGGCTCCGGGTTAAAATTGGGCCTTACAGCTGCCTGTAACACCCTCCTACCCGTATTCGTTGTCAAAATAGGGTACAAGGCATTACCGGAGTTTACGATTTTTTTTTATATAGTCCCTTTATAAATATCTAACCTTCCCTGTAAATTTTAAACCGAGACCAATCCACATAGTTATTTTCAAAATAGATTCATGCATATTTATAAGATAACATCAACACATACCAAGCCAAGGTTTGCTAGCCATACCAATGGCTGACCTTACATTCATTTCATATTAACATTACTTTATTAGCTTATACATGCCATTGATTTCCAAAATAAAGTTTCTTTATATACCGAAATCTTGAGGCTGATAGTGTGATGTATCTCCTACCGAATTCGACCTCCGAACTCTTAACACTACAAAACATGGGAAAAGAAACAGGGTAAGCACTTTGTGCTTAGTAAGCCCATATAACAAGAATTATACTTACCTAATATTTTCAATACAATTCAATAAACATTCATATATCCATTCAATGCACTTTTACCCTAACATGCACAAACTCAACTTTCAAGTTAGTCCAATAATTTCCATGTATTAGTAATATATACCATGATTGATGAACTCATCAATACCATGATTTCCCATTCCCTTATTCTTTTTCCATATTTATCCCGTTGAATTTCTTGGAATTTTCGATGGATTTTCATAGGTACACTTTTAGTGTACGTCCGTCAATTCATATTCATGTGCGCACATTTCTATTTCAGACAGCACACTCTCGCGAGCCTCATCTTCACAGCGGGATTACCAGTCCAGACTAAATCCCCTGTAATATAAACTCATAGAGTATTGTCAGGATTACCAGTCCAGGCTAAATCCCCTGTAACGACAATTACTCTAATGAGCTTGGATCTGAATTACAGTCGAGCTAAATTCGGACCCTAATTCGGATTACCGTCAGGGCTAAATCCATTTCCACATATTCTTGGGAGGGCTATATCGAGGATAAGATCACCCGTCCAAGCTAGATCCTTTTTACCGTCAATTCATTTGAGAGATCCATCGAATTTTCCTTTCATTCAAGCAAGGATTTCTTCCCTTTTTACCAAATATATCAATGTTTCATCAATTTTCATACAATGAACATTCAAATTATATTCACATCAATAACATACATTTCAAGCATTTAAGAATATAATTCAAGTTACGAACTTACCTCGATACTAGTTCGTATATAAAATCTACTAATCTGGGACTTTTTCTTTTCCTTGATCTAGCTTCGTATTTGAGTTTTCCGGATCTAAATAAATAGATTCAATCATCAATTCAATACAGTTCATGTTCACATGTAGCATTCTCTATAATTCTATTATTATTTTTAGTTCATTCAAAGCTGTCTACTTGAGTCATAGTCACTAAATTATTTTTATCTTGAGCTACAGAACTTAAAATTTAGATCCGTTAATTTTCCCTGAAACTAGACTCACATATCTTCTTCCCATAAAATTTTCAGAATTTTTGGTTTAGCCAATTAGTACAGTTTATTCTTTAAAGTCACCCCTATTCTGCTGTTTGACAGTTCTGACCCTTCTTCACTAAAAATTAATTATCTCTTCATACAGGATTCAGATGATGTTCAAATTCTAAACATATAAATTTAAGTCCCTAATTATTTTTCTCCAATTTTTGATGATTTTCTAAAGTTAAAACAGGGGAACCCGAATTCATTCTGACCTTGTCTCACAAAATTTATTATATCTCATGGTTTACATATCTATTGCTTACACCGTTTCTTCTATGAGAAACTAGACTCAATAAGCTTTAATTTCATATTTTTTTCATCTTCTAATTCGATTTCTACAATTTATGGTGATTTTTCAAAGTTAGTCTACTGCTGCTGTCCAAAACTGTTTTAGTGCAAACTGTTTATTACCAATTTTCCCACTAAGCTTTCAATAAATGATAATTTCATCCCTGCTCAATTAACTTCTCAATTGAGCTGATTTATCTCAATTAAAACTTTATTCTATCACTTTAAACTACTTTATAACCTTTGGAAATCAGAATTTCAGTAATAGACTTTAATTCCAAATATTTTCACAATTTAGATCCTAAAAATCAATTTCTATTGGAATTACCTAATAAAATCATCTCATAAACAATTTAAAGCTTAAATTTCATGCTACTTCATCATAAACTTACAGTACTCAACCATGGTAACTTTCAATTTAAAGCTTAAATTTCATGCTACTTCATCATAAACTTACAGTACTCAACCATGGTAACTTTCAATTTCATCCATGAAATCAAAAACTAATGAATTTAATAGTAGGACCTAGTTGTAAAAGTCTTAAAAACACAAAAATTACAAGAAATAGGCAAGGATTAACTTACTTGCAGTAAAAATATGAAAAACCAGCTTAAGGAAACCCTTCTATGGTATTTTTGCTGATGAGAATGCAGAAAAATAAAGAGAAATCTAGATAATTCCACTTTAGTCCTAGCTTTATTAAGTAAATTTTGCAATATTCCAATTTTGCCCTTAATTCTCCTTATTTTCTTGCTGATTTCATGCCCTTGCCGTCCAGCCCAAATAAACCTTGGGTCTATTTTCCTTTTAAGCCCTCTTTCTTTTATCATTTAAACTATTTAATCATTTTTCATAATTTTGTATTTGTTACAATTTAGTCCTTTTCATTTAATTACATACTCAAACGTTAAAATTTTCTAACGAAATTTTAATACCACATTACTAACATTTTATAAATATTTATAAAAATATTTCCTACTCAATTTTATGAGATCAAGGCCTCGATACCTTGTTTTTTACCTAATTCCTTCAATAATTCCTTTTTCTAACTAACCACTAAATCGGTAAAATTTTTCTATCGATATTTTAATACGATTTTTCCTATCATATAAATATTCATGCAAATATATTGAAATAAATTCCTCTTTAAATCGGATTTATGGTTGCGAAACCATTGTTCCGATAACCTTGAATTTAGGCCATTACAACTCTCCCCCCCTTTTAAGGATTTTCGTCCTCGAAAATCTTACCAGTAAAGAGGTTTGGATATTGTGTCCTCATTGTCTCCTCCGGTTCCCATGTCGGTTCCTCAATCCCATGCTTTTGCCATAATACTTTCACTAAATTTATCTTTTTATTTCTAAGCTCATTTGTTTCTGTGCAATATCTTGGTGGTTCTTCACCGTAAGTCATATCCGGTTGAATCTCCACTTCTATCGGAGAAATAACATGTGAAGGATCTGACCGATATCGTTGTAGCATAGATACATGAAAAACATTATGGATTCTATCAAGTTCCAGTGATAATGCCAATCGATAAGCGACCGGTCCAATTCTTTCTATAATCTCATATGGCCCGATAAATCTTGGACTCAATTTACCCTTTCGACCGAACAGGAGAACTTTCTTCCAAGGAGACACTTTCAGAATACCTTGTCATCGACTGAAATTCAATCTCTTTTCGTTTAAGATCGGCATATGATTTTTGGCGATCAGAAGCTGCTTTTAAACTATCCCAAATAACCTTCACTCTTTCTTCTGTTTCTCGGATTAAATTAACCCCATGTATCTTCTTTTCACTGAGCTCTGTCCAATATAACGGTGTTCTACATTTTCTACCATACAAAGCTTCATACGGAGCCATTTTAATCTTGGGTGATAATTTATTATTGTAAGCAAATTCAATCAAAGGTAGATACCTCTCCCAATTACCTTCAAACTCTAGTATACAACATCGGAGCATATCTTCCAATACTTGAATTGTACGCTCAGATTGGCCATCTGTTTGAGGATGAAATGTAGTGCTGAAATACAACTGAGTACCCAAGGCTTCTTGCAATTTGTCTCGAAGCGAGGCGTGAATCGGGATCTCTATCTCGATATAATAGAGACAGGCACTCCATGTAGCGACAATCTCGGATATGTACAATTCAATTGTGATTTATCTAAAGAATAATCCATACGTCTTACGGAATAAAAATGCCGACTTTATCAATCGGTCAACAATCACCCAAATAGCATCCTTTTCCTCGGAGACAACGGTAACCCCGATACAAAATCCATAGTAATTCTTTCCCATTTCCATTCCGGTATAGTAATTGGTGAAGTAATCCCAAAGGTACCTGATGTTCTACTTTGACCTGTTGACATATCAAACATCTTGATACAAACTCGAAATATCACGTTTCATACCGGCCACGGTACATCTTCTTCAAATCATTATATATTTTATTACTTCCTGGATGTCTGGACATAGTACCTTTGTGAGCCTCGTGTAAAATCTTCTCAGATGAGCTCGAATTCTTGGGTACACATACCTACTACCCGAATAATAAACAATCATCAACCCCAACTTGAAATTGAGAATCGCACTGACTCACATTGTGCCCGTTTAACTTTGTAACTTCTCATCATTCTTCTAAGCTTCACATATTTGCTGTAGAAATGTCGGTTTAGCTCTCAATTTAGCTATGATTAAACCATCATCAGTCAGTGACAACCGGGTATTCATAACTCGTAAAGCAAACAGAGATTTTCGACTCAAAGTATCAGCCACAACATTAGCCTTACCCGGATGGTAATCAATAATCAAATCATAGTCCTTTATCAGTTCAAGCCACCTGCGCTGTCTCAAATTCAAATCTTTCTGTGTCATCAAATATTTCAAGCTTTTATGATCAGTATAAATATGACATTTCTCACCGTATAGATAATGCCGCCATATCTTCAGTGCAAATACAATAGCAGCTAATTCAAGATCATGTACCGGGTAATTTCTTTCTTGTGGTTTAAGTTGTCTTGAAGCATAGGCTATTACTTTACCATCTTGCATCAAGACACAACCTAAACCATTTAATGAGGCATCACTGTAAATAACAAATTCCTTACCCGGTTCAGGCTGTACTAATACTGGTGTTTTCGTTAGTATATCTTTTGATCGGTTGAAACTCTACTGACATTCATCAGTCCACTCAAACTTTACATCTTTCTGCAATAATCGAGTCATCGGAGAAGCTATCATAGAGAATCCCTGTACAAATCTCCGATAATAACCAGCTAAACCCAAGAAACTTCTAACTTCAGATACATTCTTCGGTGGACTCCAATTGACAATAGCTGAGATTTTACTTGGATCTACCCTAATGCCTTCGGCGGATACAATATGTCCAAGAAAACCCACTTCTCGAAGCCAAAATTCACATTTACTAAATTTAGCATATAACTGCTTCTCTCGCAGAATTTGTAACACAATTCTCAAATGTTCTGTATGTTCTTCTTCATCTCGAGAATAAACCAAAATATCATCAATGAATACTACCACAAATCTGTCTAAGTACGGTCTGAATATTCGATTCATCAGATTCATAGTGGCACATCTGACTCTTTTACCCGTAGCTGGTAATAACCTGATCGGAGATCAATCTTTGAGAATATTGTGGCACCTTTCAACTGGTCAAATAAATCATCAATCTGGGGCAACGGGTACTTATTCTTTATAGTTACCTTATTGAGCTGTCGATAGTCAATACACAATCTCAAAGACCCGTCTTTCTTTTTCACAAACAGAACCGGAGCACCCCAAGGTGAATGACTCGGTCGGACAAAACCTCTATCAACAAGTTCCTGTAACTATGTCTTTAATTCCTTTATTTCTGTAGGAGCCATCCGGTACGGAGCTATGAAAATCGGAGTAGTTCCTGGAATCAAATCTATAGAGAATTCCACTTCCCTTTCTGGTGGCAACCCTGGTAATTCCTCTGGAAACACATCGGAAAATTCGCATACCAGCGCATCGCTCGTATCTTTGACTTCGAATACCTTGGTGTCGAGTACATAAGCAAGAAAAGCATCATACCCCTTTTTAACATACCTCTGAGCAGTAATAACTGAAATCACATCAGATAATCCCTCTGTCTGATCAGATTTAACCCGGAGTAATTCGCCATTCTGACACTTCAACACAATATATTTCTGTTTACAGTTTACTACTGCATCATACTGAGTTAACCAATCCATGCCCAATATCACATCAAACTCATCAAATGGAAGTAACATCAAATCAGCCAAGAAACAATAACCTCTTACCATCAGTGGACAATTTTTACAAATTTTATCCACCAAAACAGATTGGCCCAAGAGGTTCGAGACTTTAACCATAAATTCAATAGGTTCAATAGATAAATCTTTAACGCATGCAAGCTTTATACATATATATGAATGAATCGGGATCAATTAATGCAATAATATCAGTGTCAAGTAAAGAAAATGTACCAGTAATAACATCGGGTGCTGAGGCATCTTCTCTGGCACGAATGGCATATGTCCTGGCAGGTGCTCGTGTCTCAGCCTTGCCTGCAGTATCTTTTGTAGCTCTTCGGCTACCACTGACATTACCGGATGGTCGAGATGGTCTACCCCTCGAAACTAGATTACTCGACTTCAATATCTATTCAGCTTCTTTTTCTCCCCTTTCTGGACAATCTCTGAGGAAATGGTCGAAAGAACCACATCTGTAACAAGCCCCGCTCTTAAATCGACATTCACCAAAATGAGCTTTATTACAATACTGGCATCTCGGCTTAGGGGTACCAACACTGCCAACACTGGTCACTGATGGAGTGGAAGGTCTTGGATTATTGCGTTGAGAACCTCGCTCTCTGCTTGAATACCCAGTGGTTGAGGTAGAACGATCCTGGTACTTCTTCAATTTCTTTGGAGCAGAAAATTGAGATTTTCCCATTGGTCTTTTACTAAAAATTCGAGCTTCCCTCTTAGCTTGTTTCTTTTCTTTGCTCAATTCTTCTGCTTTATAAGCTCGCTCTGCCAATGTAGCAAACTCTCGAATTTCAAGAATTCCGATAGGTAGCTTAATTTCTTCATTCAACCCTTCTTCGAATCGTTTGCACATTTCAGCTTCTGACTGTACCCACTCTCGAGCATATTTACTCAATCGAACAAATTCTCTTTCATACTCAGATACAAATCTATTGCCCTGTTTCAGCTCAAGAAATTCTTTTCTTTTCTGATCAAGGAATCTCTGACTGATATATTTCTTTTTGAACCCGGTCTGGAAAAATTCCCAGGTAATTTCTTCTTTCGAAACAACTGAAGCTTTAGTATTCCACCAATGGTAAGCTGTGTCTTTTAGCAGTGAGACGGCACATTTCAAACATTCTTCTGGTGTGCAAGATAAATCTTTCAAAACCCGGGTAGTATTCTCTAACCAAAATTCAGCCCGTTCGGGATCATCATCAACTGCTGCTCGAAATTTTTCGGCCCTGTATTTTCGGATTTTATCAACTGGAGCTTTCCCTTTTCTGACAGATTCAGTACCTATACCCTGTGGAATCTCGGGAACCGATGGAGGAACAGGAGGGGAAGCTTGAGTTTGCTGCACTGTAGGGTTAGTTCTTATGTACTGAGTAAACCATTCATTCATCATTTGAAAGAAGACTATTTTTGCCTCCTCCCCTTGACCCTCTGTACCGGGCCTTCTACTACTAGTTTCTTCTCTTTGTACTGAAGTAGGAGCATGACTCCCAGCTTCCTCAGATTAAGCTCGATCGGATGACATTACTATAAGAAAAACACAATCTAAATGGTCAGGAGATATCACACTATCAATAATAATATAAATGGCATGTATAGCTAATCCGTATTTGTTATGTCAGTCCTAGAATCGGATGAACCGTAGCTCTGATACCAATAAATGTAACACCCCCTACCCGTATTCGTTGTCAAAATAAGGTACAAGGCATTACCGGAGTTTACGATTTTTTTATATAGTCCCTTTATAAATATCTAACCTTCCCTGTAAATTTTAAACCGAGACTAATCCACATCAACCAATCCAATTCAACATATTTTCAAAATAGATTCATGCATATTTATAAGATAACATCAACACATACCAAGCCAAGGTTTGCTAGCCATACCAATGGCTGACCTTACATTCATTTTATATTAACATTACATTATTAGCTTATACATGCCATTGATTTCCAAAATAAAGTTTCTTTATATACCAAAATATTGAGGCTGATAGTGTGATGTATCTCCTACCGAATCCGACCTCCGAGCTCTTAACACTACAAAACATGGGAAAAGAAACAAGGTAAGCACTTTGTGCTTAGTAAGCCCATATAACAAGAATTATACTTACCTAATATTTTCAATACAATGCAATAAACATTCATATATCCATTCAATGCACTATTACCCTAACATGCACAAACTCAACTTTCAAGTTAGTACAATAATTTCCATGTATTAGTAATATATGCCATGATTGATGAACTCATCAATACCATGATTTCCCATTCCCTTATTCTTTTTCCATATTTATCCCGTTGAATTTCTTGGAATTTTCGATGGATTTTCATAGGTACACTTTTAGTGTACGTCCGTCAATTCATATTCATGTGCGCACATTTCTATTTCAGACAGCACACTCCCGCGAACCTCATCTTCACAGCGGGATTACCAGTCCAGGCTAAATCCCCTGTAATATAAACTCATAGAGTATGGTCGGGATTACCAGTCCAGGCTAAATCCCCTGTAACGACAATTACTCTAATGAGCTTGGATCTGAATTACCGATGCAAAGCTAAATTTGGACCCTAATTCGGATTACCCGTCTGGGCTAAATCCATTTCCACATATTCTTCGGGAGGGCTATATCAGGATAGGATCACCCGTCCGGGCTAGATCCTTTTTACCGTCAATTCATTTTTAGAGATCCATCAAATTTTCCTTTCATTCAACTGGGATTTCTTCCCCTTTTTACCAAATATATCAATGTTTCATCAATTTTCATACAATGAACATTCAAATTATATTCACATCAATAACATACATTTCAAGCATTTAAGAATATAATTCAAGTTACACGAACTTACCTCGATACTAGTTCGTATATAAAATCTACTAATCTGGGACTTTTTCCTTTCCTTGATCTAGCTTCGTATTTGAGTTTTCCCGATCTAAGTAAATAAATTCAATCATCAATTCAATACAGTTCATGTTCACATGTAGCATTCTCTATAATTCTATTATTATTTTTAGTTCATTCAAAGCTATCTACTTGAGTCATAGTAACTACATTATTTTTATCTTGAGCTACAGAACTTAAAATTTAGATCCGTTAATTTTTCCTAAAACTAGACTCACATATATTCTTCCCATAAAATTTTTAGAATTTTTGGTTTAGCCAATGAGTACAGTTTATTCTTTAAAGTCACCCCTGTTCTCTTTGTTTGTGATTCGACCCTTCTTCACTAAAAATTAATTATCTCTTCATACAAGATTCAGATGATGTTCCTGTTTATTTCTATTGAAAATAGACTCATTAAGAATTCTAAACATATAAATTTAAGTCCCTAATTATGTTTCTCCAATTTTTATGATTTTCTAAAGTTAAAACATGGGAACCAGAATTCATTCTGACCTTGTCTCACAAAATTTATTATATCTCATGATTTACATATCTATTGCTTACATCGTTTCTTCTATGAGAAACTAGACTCAATAAGCTTTAATTTCATATTTTTTTCATCTTCTAGTTCAATTTATATAATTTATGGTGATTTTTCAAAGTTAGTCTACTGCTGCTGTCCAAAACTGTTTTAGTGCAAACTGTTTATTACCAATTTTCCCCCCATGCTTTCAATAAATGATAATTTCATCCCTGCTCAATTAACTTCTCAATTGAGCTGATTTCTCTCAATTAAAACTTTATTCTATCACTTTAAACTACTTTATAACCTTTGGAAATCAGAATTTCAGTAATAGACTTTAATTCCAAATATTTTCACAATTTAGATCCTAAAAATCAATTTCTATTGGAATTACCTAATAAAATCATCTCATAAACAATTTAAAGCTTAAATTTCATGCTACTTCATCATAAACTTACAGTACTCAACCATGGTAACTTTCAATTTAAAGCTTAAATTTCATGCTACTTCATCATAAACTTACAGTACTCAACCATGGTAACTTTCAATTTCATCCATGAAATCAAAAACTAATGAATTTAACAGTAGGACCTAGTTGTAAAAGTCTTAAAAACACAAAAATTACAAGAAATAGGCAAGGATTAACTTACTTGCAGTAAAAATATGAAAAACCAGCTTAAGTAAACCCTTCTATGGTGTTTTTGCTGATGAGAATGCAGAAAAATAAAGAGAAATCTAGATAATTCCACTTTAGTCCTAGCTTTATTAAGTAAATATTGCAATATTCCAATTTTGCCCTTAATTCTCCTTATTTTCCTGCTGATTTCATGCCCTTGCCATCCAGCCCAAATAAACCTTGGGTCTATTTTCCTTTTAAGCCCTCTTTCTTTTATCATTTAAACTATTTAATCATTTTTCATAATTTTGTATTTGTTACAATTTAGTCCTTTTCATTTAATTACATACTCAAACGTTAAAATTTTCTAACGAAATTTTAATACCACATTACTAACATTTTATAAATATTTATAAAAATATTTCCTACTCAATTTTATGAGATCAAGGCCTCGATACCTTGTTTTTTACCTAATTCCTTCAATAATTCCTTTTTCTAACTAACCACTAAATCGGTAAAATTTTTCTATCGATATTTTAATACGATTTTTCCTATCATATAAATATTCATGCAAATATATTGAAATAAATTCCTCTTTAAATCAGATTTATGGTTGCGAAACCATTGTTCCGATATCCTTGGATTTAGGCCATTACAACTGCCCCTCTTTGCTCATTGTCGTGTAAAGAGAATAGAGCAAAGACTCTAAAAGGACCAATTTTGCCCTATATTGCTGAGTCTTGACTCGACGTTTCTTTCCTTCAGGTAGCCTTGCTTTGACCCACTATATCTTTAGGTGTATAGAAATTTTGTTCCGATCTACTCCACTCCTGCTTAGTGGAGACAAGATCTGCTATTTTTTAGCCCGCTCCACTCTTGCTCAGTGGAGATAAGGCTATAATCTTTAGCCTGCTCCATTGCCGATACATGGAGATAATTCTTGTTGTCTTCGATATGCTCCACTCCTGCTCAGTGAAGATAAGATCTGAATCCTCTCAGCCTGCTCCACTCCTGCTCAGTGAAGATAAGATCTAAATTCTCTCAGCCTGCTCCGCCCCTGCTCAGTGGAGATGAGACTATAATCTTCTGTCTACTCTGTTGCCGATACATGGAGATAAGACTTGTTGTCTTCGATCCGCTCTACACCTGCTCAGTGGAGATAGGATCTGCTATTTTCGATCTGCTCTACTTTTGCTCAGTAGAGATAAGGTCCGCTTTCTTTAGCCTGCTCCACTCCTGCTCAGTGAAGATAAGACTATGATCTTCAGTCTACTCCATTGTCGATACATGGAGATAAGACTTGACATTTTCGATCTGCCCCACTTCTACTCAGTGGGGATAAGATCTGTAATTCTTAGCCTGTTACCCTATTGCTTAGGGGATTAAGGCTATGATCTTCGATCTGCTCTACTCCTGCTTAGTAAAGATAAGATCTGTATCTTCAGCCTGCTCCAGTCATACTCAGTGGAGATAAGACTTGTCTTCGATCTACTCTACTCCTGCTCAGTAGAGATAAGATTTGGTATCTTCAGCCTGCTCCACTCCCGCTCAGTGGAGATAAGGCTTGTCTTCGATCTGCTCTACTCCTGTTCAGTAGAGATAAGATCTGGTATCTTCAGCCTGCTCCACTCCTGCTCAGTGGAGATAAGGCTTGTCCTCGATCTGCTCTACTCCTGCTCAGTAGAGATAAGATCTGTTGTTTTTCAGCCTGCTCCACCCCTGCTCAGTAGAGATAAGGCTTCAGTCTGCTCCATTGCCGATACATAGAGATAAGACTTGTTGTCTTCGATCTGCTCCACTCCTGCTCAGTGAAGATAAGATCTGAATTCTTTCAGCCTGCTCCACTCCTGCTCAATGGAGATAAAGCTATAATCTTCAGTCTGCTCCATTGCCAATACATGGAGATAAGACTTGTCTTCCGATCTGCTCTACTCCTGTTCAGTAGAGATAAGATCTGTAATTTTTCACCCTACTCCACTCCTGTTCAGTGGAGATAAGGCTTCAGTCTGCTCCATTGCCGATACATGGAGATAAGACTTGTTGTTTTTGATCTGCTCCACTCCTGCTCAGTGAAGATAAGATCTGCCTGCTCGTAACTCCCATGGGGAACCTACCTGTAGAATTGATTTCATGGGGTCTATACTATGTCACATGATTAGGATGTCATGAAAAATGCTCCTAACCCTATGTATTATGAATGTTATGAATGGATGCAAAATGAGAATGATCCATTTTTAACACTTGGGCTATCATTGCTTGCTATTTATTAAGGTGATCCTTGGCGTATGTCTTCATTGTTCAACTGGTACTTCTAACAGAGAATCTGAATATGTCGTCACTGCTTAGACCCCTATCTCAAGTGTTTCAAGCCATTTAAGCCTAGTGAGTTCTAAATAATTATCCTGTTTTGGGTTCTTGTATTATTTAGAGACTTTCAGAGTAATAAGCAAAACTTCTCTTGTGAAAGGGTTATTAGTTCATTAATCATTACTTCAATATGAAATGCTTAGAAAAGATTATAGAAATGAATAAAACTGAAATTTATTCGGGATAAAACCCGTGAAGAATGGATTGAGCCAATGAAATAAATTTTTCTAAGGTACAAAAAATAAGAGAGATGAAAGAAAAAAATGGAATTGGTGCCCCAGATATCACATCCTGAGCTTCTCTGTACGAACTTTGAAGACCATTCCGAGTTCCTCATGTATCTAGGAGATCTGTGGTGTTTTGTCAATGCCCCGAAGATGTAGCATATCTCCTCCTTGTTTAATTCAAGTATAGGATGGCTAGCGCATGCCCTAAACATTTGAATCACCCTTTTCGGGTTTTCGACTCAAAGTACCTTTGGTCTCAAAGCGCCCTTTGCGGGTTTTCGCCTTGGCCCTTTTTCTTTTTTTCTTTTTTTAAACTCAAGACACCCTTTGCGGGTTTTCCCCTTGACCCATTTTCCTTCTTACGCGAAATACTTCTTGGCTGAGTCTGTATTAATTGGATTTGGCAGACTTTTGTCGTCCATCTCAGCGAGTATCAACACTTCCCCAAAGAAGGCCTTCTTTACAACATAAGGTCCTTCCAAATTAGGCATCCACTTTCCCCTAAAATCATTTTGCATAGGAAGGATCTATTTCAATACCAAGTCTCCCTCACGGAATATTCTAGGGTGAACCTTCTTATTGTAAGCCCGCATCATCCGCTTCTAGTACATTTGACCATGACGGATGGCTCTTAGTAGTTTTTCCTTAATAAGATTCAGCTGATCATATCGAGATTGAACCCATTCCGCTTCATCCAACTTCAGTTCTGACAAAACTCGGAGTGAAGGAATTTCAACTTCGATAGGCAAAACCGCCTCCATCCCATAAACCAGTGAGAAAGGTGTTGCCCCGGTAGAGGTTCTCACAGATGTTCGGTAAGCATAAAGGGCAAGCGGTAACTTTTCATGCCAATCCTTGTAGGTTTCAGCCATTTTCCCCACAATATTTTTAATATTTTTATTAGCTGCCTCAACAACGCCATTCATTTTCTGGCAGTATGGCGATGAGTTATGGTGCTTAATGTTGAACTATCTGCAGACTTCCGCTATCGCGCTATTGTTCAAGTTTAACGCATTGTCAGATACGATCCTTTCCGGCATACCGTAGCGACATATGATTTCCTTCTTCAAAAACTTGCTAACTGTCGTCTTCGTGACATTGGCATATGAAGCTGCCTCTACCCATTTGGTGAAGTAATCAATGACCACGAAGATGAATCGATGTCCACTAGAAGCCTTCGGTGAGATCGGCCCAATGATGTCCATGCCCCACATTGAGAAAGGCCATTGAGAAGTCATAACATGAAAGGATGAAGGAGGTACATGGGTCTTATCCCCATAAATCTGGCACTTGTGGCATTTCTTGGCGTAATAGATGCAGTCCCCTTCCATCATGGACCAATAATACCCAAATCTCATGATTTGTCTGGCCATTGTAAACCCATTGGCATGCGTTCTACAGACACCCTCATGGGCTTCTTCCAGGATTTTCTTAGCCTCTACAGCATCGACGCATCTTAGCAACACCTGATCCCTTCTCTTTTTATACAGGGTCTCTCCGTCTAGGACATAGTTACTGGCAAGTCTTCTTAATGTTCTCTTATCATTTTTAGTTGCTTGATCAGGATATTCACGGCTTTTCACATACCATAGAATATCTTCATACTAAGGATGATCATCTCTCTCCTCCTCTTCGTCGATATTGCAGCAGTGAGCCGGAGTCTCGCAGATACTCATTTGAATGGGCTTCATACCCTCTTGATCATTTACTCTGATCATAGAAGCTAATGTGGCTAAAGCGTCAGCCATCTAGTTTTCATCACGTGGGAGGTAAAAGAATGTGATATCATCAAACTCCTCAATCAGCTCCAAGACCAACTTTCGGTAACTGATCAATTTGGGATCTCTCGTCTCCCATTCCCCTTTGAGCTAATAGATCACCAACACGAAATCTTCATATACTTCTAGCAACTTGACTTTGCGGTCTATAGCAGCTCAGATTCTCATGATACATGCTTCGTATTCTGCCATATTTTCGTACAGTCAAAATCTAGGCTCGTAAGGGTAAATACCCGCCAAGTTCTCCTCATTTGAATCCTCTTCAAACACGGCGTTGATGCTCAAAGCCCTCATCATGTCCTCAGTCGTTTCCTTATTCATATTCTCCAATCTTGAATGGATGATTCCCCCCGACACGAATGTACTAGATATATGGGGAAAAGTCATTGAGCCCCACTCGATCTCAGCACCATTCAGTTGTGCCCTTCCTCTTTCACGCTTCCTCTCCAGCTCCTCCTTTCTCTGCTGGCCATATAGTCTATGCCCCAATCCAAAGCGGTCATGCACATCCACCAATCCTGGCACTCTGACTGGCCCCTGGAGATATTATTCAAGTCTCTTCCCAGGCAATGTTCCTCTTCCTACTATTAGCTGGAGGTCCATCCTTGTTGCTTCAGAGATTTTAGGCTCCTGAATCCTACTTCCTTCACTGATGAAAGTCGCATTTACAAACTCCAATGACCTGAAGGAGCACTCTATAGCCTCCATATCATTCTCTATGTACGGTTCATTACTAATAACGGACGCAATGATATCCTCCTCCGCATTTATGGTTATCAACCGGCCCTCTGTCACCAACTTCAACTTCTGGTGCAATGATGATGGTACGGCTCCCACTGAATGGATCCAAGGCCTCCCCAATAAGCAATTATAAGAGGGCTTGATGTCCATTACGAGGAAATCTACTTCGTATGTATTTGGCCCGATTAAGAGAAGTATCTCGATTCTTACCATTACTTTCCTTTCGGTGCCATTAAATGCCCTCACTATATTTTGGCATGTTTTCATATGTGAGCTGTTTATGGGCAACCTATTCAGTGTAGATAGGGGCAGGACATTTAGTGCCAACCCGCTGTCGATTAATACCCCCGGTAATGTATATCCCTTACATCGAGTAGTGATGTACAAAGCCTTGGTGGATCCCATGCCCCCAGACGGTATTCCATCATCACTGAAAGAGATGAAATTGTCTGTGCTTATGTTGCTAACGAGGCGGTCTAATTTGTTTACCGAAATGTCATCAGCAACATAAATCTGGTTCAGCGCTTTCATTAGCGCACTACGATGTCCTTCTGAGTTTAGAAGTAAAGCCAGTACCGATATGCGTGCTGGCTGCTTGTATAACTGTTCCACCACACTGTACTCACTGTGCTTCAGGAAATTCCAAAACTCTTTAGCCTCATTCTCTGTCACTGGTTCATTAACCATTGACCCTGTTTTCTCTTCTCCCCCTCTGATCATAGAGGATTTTCCTTCAATACGTTCGGCTTCTGTGTTGGGTGTGCTGGCCAAACTCTCTTTCCCGAAAACTGTCACAATACAATTGTAATTCTAGGGTACCCTCTTGTTATCCTTATAAGGAAAAGTCACGAGTTTTTGAATTACAACCCTCGGTGTATCCTTACAATGAGAAGTTACGGGTTTTTGAATTACAACCCTCGGTGTATCATTATAAGGAAAAGTCACAGGTTTTTGAATTTTGACCCTCGGTGCCATTTTCACTCCTGCTTCGTCGACCCTCAGTCGTGTGATAATCACTATCGGATGAAACTCACAGTAGTTCCTTGCATCTCGAGATCTGTTCATATTCTCTTGCAGAACTAACCCCCTTTTCTGCATTTCTTTCCAATCTACCCTCAATGGGGTTCTGACCTCAGCAACTTCCTGCTTGGTTCTCCTTCCCCTGTTCTCAACTATCGTATTTACCCTATTATCCGTATGATTGGATAATAGATTCCCTCCATCAGGAGCATCATTGAAACCTACCACCCCCGCCTTGATAAGTCTCTCGACTAACCTTTTGAATGAAGTACAATTTTCTATCGAGTGACCTACTACATCCACATGGTATTCATACTAAGCGTTTGTGTCATACCACTTGGGATATAGAGGCTGCAGTGGCTTCAAGTAGAACGGGGCTACGACATGCGCATCGAATAGAGTTTTATACAACTCCCTATACGTCACAGGTATGGGAGTAAACTGCAACTTCTCGGTCTTCTGTCTTATGTTGGGCTCTTGTCTTGGTGGGGCCTACTGGCCCACAGTCACCGCTCTTGGTTGATTAATAGTAATGGGTTGGGATAACCCAAGCTTACATTACCCACTTCATTCTCCTTTTTCTTTAGAGCCGATCTTTTCATGCCCTCTCTAGCTTCTATTTTTCCACACCTTATTGCGTTCTCTATCATTTTGCCAGACATCACTATATCTGCAAAACTCTTGGTCGCACTCCCCAACATATAATTGATGAAAGGTGCTTTCAGGGTATGAATGAAGAGCATGGTCATTTCTTTTTCTAGTAGCGGTGGCTGGACTTGCGTAGCGACCTCCCTCCATCTTTGGGCGTATTTTCTAAAAATCCCGCCTGACTTCTTCTCCATGTTTTGCAACGTGATCCTGTCAGGTGCTATATCAGTCACATGGCCGTAATGCTTCATGAAGGCCTGTGCCAAATCTTTCCACAATTTGATTTGAGTACAATTGAGCTGATTGTACCACTTTGCTACAGCTCCAGTTAGACTATCCTCGAAACAATGGATCAACAACTGGTCGTTGTTGATATATCCCGTCATTCTCCGATAGAACATGGTAATATGGGCCTCAGGGTAGCTGGTCCCATTGTACTTTCCAAACTCTAGCATCTTGAACTTCGGAGGAAGTACCAGATTTGGGACTAGACTCAGCTTCCTAGCATTCACCTCGCATTGGTAATCAGCACTTTCCAATGCTTTAAACTTCTCCTCCAGCCATTTGCATCGATCCTCAAACTCTTTTGGGAGTTCTGCCCTCGTTTTTTCCTCTTCCACTGCATCATCAAGATCAGGGACCATCGACTTTGTCAAATTGTCTCTGGGGTTAGAGCTCGAGCCTGTCTGGAAATTTGCCGGCGCTGAGGTTCTGGTTTGATACTGAGGTCTGATATTGACAGACACTCTTGGAGGTTGTGCTTGAGAATTTATCGGGGCTAAGCCTGGCGGATAAGCAGAATTTTCATTTTCATCTTCGACATCGACCATAGGGCCTTTTTCTTTATCCTGCGCTCCAGTAAACAATGCGTTAACTGGCTCATCATACTTCTTTGGGATTCCAGCATCTGATCCCTCATGTCCTGCTGGATCTTAGCCAACTGTTCCTGCAGTTGGTCTTGCATTTCCTTCTGCATCTACTCTAACTTTTCCATCCTTTGATCCATTGCTTTCGTTTTCCTTCAAGTGTAGTAGCGATGTTCCAAGATAACTATAATATGACCTCTAGTTAATAGGGTTCTTTTATGGTATTTAATGCAAATGATGTGATGTAATACAAATGCATGAAATGCAATGCATATGAATGAATGCACAAATAAGAGGAGTCGGTTCTGATTCAATTTCTTTTAGAATACTTATTGAAAAAAACAAAATCCTTTACATAAAACAGAGTCACATATACGACCTAGCCCTTATGCCCAAAGTTTTAACTTTCTCAAGAAGCGAAGCTAACTCTCGACCCCGGTCCGACTTTAACTCATATACTATACTTAACACATCAGCCTGAACCGCTAAGGTTTGTAAATGATCAGCCACTTCTCGTATCTGAGCCACAGCTTCGCCTATAAGGTAATCTCTTTCTCTGACTTGGTTCTGAGATCGTTGAAGTTGTTCTTTCCATCGCTCGTTGTTTGCCTCCAATAGTTGGATCTGGAGCTCACTATTTTGCAGCGTCGTTTCGAGCTCTACCATCTTCCCTTTCAACTCTTCAATCTGGCTTAGACTTGATTCCAACTTTACTGTAGAGTTACGGCTTTGACACAACGCCCTCTCTAGTTCTGCCACTCGAGCTCTTAACATCTCATTTTCGCTTTGGCTCTCACCCACAGTCTTTTTCAAAGTATCCTTTTGTGCTTGAGCCTCATGAAACCTCCTCTTCCACTGATCGACCTTGGCCTTTTCTTCTTGAATTTCTTGATGCCATTGTTCTGAGGTTTTACCCAACCCAGTAGTCCTTATCAATGAATGCAATTTCTTGTAGTCAGTCTTCAAACTGTCTAAATCTTCTTCGGTTTCCTTTTCCCTTTCCTCAGTTTCTTTGCCTCTGATTTCTGGATGTCGATATCTAATCTCAAGTGCACCTTTTCCTCTTCCAATTGTTCTATCTTCTTCCCTAATTCTGAATTTTTACTTTCAAAGTCTTGTTTCAGGATTTCCAACTCGGAAGGGACTACTTGCAGGTACTTCTCTATTGATCGAGCACCATCCTATGTCGGTCTAAGGATATTATCATTTACTCTCCTACTCTGCCATGCATTATATTCGAGGGTTATCATTGGACCTACAGCAGCTCTCTTCATTCGGTAAATTTGTTTCTAAGCATCAGCAATCTCTCAAACCTTCTTCTTATAATTATTCCCCATATACGAAAATTCAAACTGGGCTAGTCCATGTGTCGCCGGTATAAACTGTCTTGATTGGTATTGTCTTAGCACGAGCAAAGGAGCATACCCAATGGCTCCCCAAATTCCTAACAGAGGAACCCAATCATAATTCCTGCATCGATAGAGAATTTCATTGGTAATGAACCAAGGAGCTCTCCATTCAACGTCCTTTTCTTGGAGGTTCTGAAGAAGCGCAATCCAACTTTCTTCTGATATGTCATCTCTTCTAGGTGTAGCTGCCAACTCCTTTAATGGAGAGTAATTCTCAGAAAAAACTCGATAAGAAACTCTGTCTACTTTCCAGAAATGGCTTTGGAACCAAACCAACAACAGCTACGTGCAACCCATAAATCTATCTTCACCTGCCCCTCGGCATGCGTTCAAAGATCTAAATGTTTCGGCAAGAATCGCTGGTACTGGCGTAACCCCCTTGTCAAGTCGATCGAATAAGTCGGTAACCGCTTTATCTATATGTCTCAGAGCTTTGGGGAAAATTACCAAGCTGTAAATACTTAAGGCGAACATGTCCACTTTCCTCTTGGTATCTGGATGTGCCACAATCAGTTCCCTCAAGCTCACCCAAGGAATACATTTCCCTTCACCTTTTTTTCTGAATTCGTGTCGTGACCCACCGTTCACTCATCCCGGTGATACTCATCAACTTCTTTACAAAAGTTGGTGCATTAACGGCCCTGAAATAAACTTTGTTAACCTGAACCCTTCGGCTATGAAGCAAAACCGTGTACTCTTCCACAGTAGGCACTAAATCCACCTCCCCAAATGTGAAACAGCTATAAGCGGGATTCCAATACTGAGTCATAGCCCGAAACAAGTGTTTGTCGACTCTGATGTCTAGTAAGTAAGGTAAATCGCCATAATTAAGGTAAAAAAGCTGCTTGGTTCCTTCATCCCAACAGGCCCATATATCCCTTAATTCTTGGAGCTCATTCTGTGTCGTACTGATGCAAGTGAAGTCCCCTAATTCCGATGTATACCCCTCGGCTAGACTATCTCCCTTCTCAAGTTGTGTCTTTTCTGACCATATACGCACGGCCGCATTATCCTCTACCTTATCAAGGAACCCGTTCTCCATAACAAGCATTCTATCTTAGTAGTCAAAACAGGAATCGACGCCTTTTAAGTATGAAATGTCATGCAAACATGGCCAAAATAAAATAGATTAGTATCACATAATAGCAACTAAAGTAAGTAAAATATCAAACCATCGTATGGGTAACCATTAAGGTTTAGCATGGCTCTACCTAAGGTAGGCTCTTAGGGTTCACTATATGTGGTTTAGTTCTAAAGAAAGGGTACCTGAACCAGCAGATTCCTCAATCCTCACCTATTATAGGCTCATACGGATCGAGCTCAGTTCAGGGGAATACATTTCCCTATGGCCAGGCGGAGGTGAAAACCTCACGGAACCATAGGTACGGATGTATCCCGGAAGCAGTCCCCTAGCCCAAGCACAGGTGAAAACCTCACAAAGGCATAGCTTCTTACTCCCACATAAAGGGTGCGACCACAACGGTCATGCAACATGAATGCAGAGATATCCCATGTGTCTCAAACCAAAACAAATATATGACGCGACACAAACTCATGCAAATGGGAAAAAACGAAAAAAAATTATTTTCGATAAAAAGGATATTAATCAACCAATTTTACGGCTTGACTCTCTATAGGTAGGGTCCCCAGAAACCATTTTTTTGTTTGAGAAACGGTTCGACTTTAAAAAGAAAAACGGAGTCGCCACAAATCTTTTGAAGTGCGATTGGGTCACTTTAAAAAAATTTTGGTCTACGAATTTTAAGAAAACGGGCTCGGGAGTCGGTTACGCACGAGGAAGGATTAGCACCCTCGTGACGCCCAAAATTGGTACCGTATTGATTGATTGATGTCCTAATATCGAAAATTAGAAGAGATTTTAAAATTCGAATCATTTGGAAAATATTTGGGTAATTCGAGTTAGATATCGAAACTCTCTTGTTCCGAAAAGTATCGAAACTCTCTTGTTCCGAAAAGTTGAAATACCACATCCAGCACGATAGGACACGATGTTTCAAACTATCGATACCAAGATCATTTCATGATTTCCAAAATTCATGTCTTGCAATTTGAAAAGGGTATTTCACTATTTGGCCAAATTAAAAACCGAAACCCAACACGATTGGGCACAATTCCTTGAATTTCTAATCATGAAATATTGCCTTTATTTAAGAAACACGATAAAAGAATCTTTGAAGGATATTTAGTTGTTTGGACAAATGAAAATCAAAACCCAGCACGATTGGGCACGAATTTCTCGAACTTTCAAACACGAAACATTGCCTTATTTTCAAAAAACATGATCAAAATCTTTAAAGGATATTTAGTGATCTAGATGAACGAAAAATCGAAGCCCAGCACGATTGGGCACGATTTCCCGAACTTCCAAACACACAAAATTTCCTTTGTGAAACATTTTTTAAGTTTTTGAAAAAAAAAACAAAAATAAGAATGTGGAAATGTAGACACGACGATAATAGGGAATAACAATAAATACAAAAAAGAAAAAACAGTACTATTACAATTATAAAAATGATATGTAACAAATAAAACAAATAGTAATGATAATGAAATACAAAACTAATAATAAATAATCAATAACAAATATATAAAAAAAAGTAAGGATATTAACAGTAATAAAAAAGTAGTAAAAGAAATAAAGGTATAGTTAATAATAATAAAAATAATAGATGTAAAAGTAATAATATATAATAAGACAACTAAAGTAAACCATAATATATATAATAATAGATATAATAGTATGTAAAAAAAATAAAAAAAATAAAGAAAAAATATTAGTAATAAAATAATATAATGATAAATATAATAATAATAATAATATATATTAAAGATAACTAATTTGAAAATAAAACAAAATAGGTAAAATAAAGACTGAGTTAAACTTAAAACAAGAGTTTGGAGCAAATTTAAAAACAAATGGAGGCAGTAGGGACCAAATCGTAACGTGCGCGCGATGTAGAGAGACCAATGCAGAAATTGTTCCGACCATCTGAAACACAGCGCTTGGGTGCGGACCAAATTGAAGTGGCAAATAAGGTTTAGGGAAAATTTTAAATAATAAGAAAAAAAACTGTAATAGGATGCAATTAAACAGTGGCGCAAACTAAAAGGACCAACTGCGCAATTTACCCATCAAGGGTGAAATTGCGCAAATACACCTGCTGAAGCAGGTAATCACATGGGGCCTCCCCCCCTTAACTGCACCATTCCCTTTTAATTTTTAAAACCAAAAAAAAAAAAAACTCACTTTCCTTCCATTCCACTCTCTGTTTTAGAAAACCAAAACCAAAATCCCCTTTTTCATTTTGTTGGTTTTGGGTCTCCCCTTATCGCCGCATCACTGCGTAGGTTAAGACTGGGTCGTGCGCACGCATTTACGTCTGTGCTGGGTAAGCTTCCTCCCCTTCTCTTTGCTTTCGGTTATTTTCAAAAAAACATGTAAAAAGAAACTTTATACAAACAGATAAAATGAGCGAAAATTACTCCTGAAAAATTTATTCCCTATTGGAATGTATACCTCTCTTTTACTAAACGTTTACCTTGACTGAGATTGTGTATTGGAATTTCTGGAAACTTGTGAGTATGTTGCTTTCAATTATAAAATTACGTAAAAAAAAAAGGTCCTTTTACATTGTTATTCCGGCTCTTATATAGCCCTTTTTACAAACAATTTTCCTCTATTTTGAAGGTACACGGAGGCTGTAGGTGGCGTGCATGATGGCGCATGATGCGGGTGAAGGCTTTGCTGGCAAGGGTCGTGCGTCGTGGGGACTCTAGCAGCTTTCTAAAGTTTTCTGACTTTGCAAAATTTTTGGGCTGTGTTTTTGGGTATTGGGCCTGTACTATTTGGGCTTAATTTGTTTTAAAATTTTTGGGGTTTTGTTTATTAGGCTCCGGGTTAAAATTGGGTCTTACAATATACATAAATTTTAATTTTGTGTAATTTTATTCATGAAATTTTGATTTGATCTAATTCTCACACATTATTAATACAATTTTTTTATGTAGCAACATTTTATGTTTATATATTGCGTACAGAAATAATTATATTTATTCTAAAAATAAATTGATGTATTTATTTTTTAAAATGTGTATGATTGAATCAAAATTAAAATTTTATGGATCCATTTGAATCACAATCAAAATTTTATATATATAATTTCTCCAAATTAAAAATTATATATTAAAGTACACATATATAATTTTGAGATTTATCATAATTAATGTGATCCATAAACTAATAATAAAATGAAATTACTCCTTCAAAAAGAAAAATGAAATGAAATGAAATTACTCCGTTTGTCTTTCTTGATTAATTGACTAATATTTATATATGTGATCTATATTGTTTACGACTTCCGCCCATGCCTTGAATAAGAACAGAGTTTGCGTTATAGATTACGGTAATTAAATAATCAAAAAGGTCCCAGAGTTCCCAATAATGTTTGAAATGAATTAGAAATTAGGTATTGATTTTTTGATACATCAACAATCAACATCAACATATTGAAATTATTTTGACTTTTCATTTTGAAAAACAATAAATTCGAAGAATGTAAAATAGATGTTGAAATAAAATTGGTTCAGAGATGTAATTAATGTTAATTATAACAAATACATTTGAAGCTACTCCGTTGGATGTTATGTTTAAATTGGTGATTTAATTTGCAATAGTTGGGAAAGTTGAGAAAGGTCTCATTGCATTCTCAAAAGAAAGGCCACCTGACTGTGAGGGAATATTTGGCCAAAATCAAGGTCACTTGTGATTTTTTGAGTGCTTCTGGTCATGTAGTTCCTGATGAAGAACAAGTGAGCATCATCTTTGTTGGTCTTTCAGCGGAATTTAACTCAGTCTTGACATTTGCCTCATATGCTTCCGAGTCTCTTCCGTTGGATCGTCTCACCAACATACTTCTTGAGTGTGAGAGTCAGCAGAAACAATTTGTAGTTGAGGTTTTGATTCAGGGGAATCTGGCTCAACATCTGTTCTGTCTGGGTCTTCTCCTGTAGAACAGAGTTCCTCGATCGAGTCCTGTTCGTCAGATTTTTCACACCATGGTCGAGCTTTTTATCGTGGTCGAGGCTGAGGTGGTTGTGGTTGTCCACAATTTCAACTGTGTGACCAATTAGGATATGTTTATCAAAAATGCTATTACTGGTTTGATCGGTCGTTTGGTGACACTCTGCCAACAAAAAAAGGGTTTGGTTTCTAATATAACCCTCATGATGCAATATGTTACTCACATGGCCCACCAGTTATGCCTATGTCACATGGCTCATTAGTTCAAATCAAGCCTATGATGCAGGCCAATCATGTCTTTGTAGTCGCTCCTGCCACATGAGCAACAACTCCTCACAGGGGCTCGTATGGATTTTCAAATTCCACTTGGGTCATCAGTTAATTCTCATGGGCAGCCTTGTAACACCTCTATCCCGAGTCCGTCACCGAATTAGGGTTAAAGGCGTTACCGGACAGATCAAAAAACTTTTACAAGTATTTCACACAACTATTCATCAATCACAATCAAAGAGTCCCTTATATTGGTCATCGAGACCTTAATCATGCTTTAGAGTAGGGCCGGGACTAGGCTGAACACTTACAAAAATTCTTAAAAATTTAAAACTTTTCTAAGTAATGCAGGACACACGTCCGTGTGGACAGGCTGTGTGTCTCTCACGGACACCAGACACACCCATGCGTCTTGGCCGTGCCAAATCAGGGCATGTATACTGACTTTTCCACACGGCCACTAGACATGCCCGTGTACCATGGCTGTGTGCTCCTAGGCTATATACTGACTTAATCACACGGCCACCAGGCACGTCCGTATGCCAAGGCAGTGCACACTTAGCTAAATACTGTTATTTTCCCACGGCCATTAGGCACGCCCGTGTGCCATAACCGTGTAGGCAAAACAGGCCACTTGTACGGCCAAATTGCCACCCACACAAGGGTCAATTCCTACAAGCAATTAACCACTTCATTTCATGCATATTTGACAACCAAAACATATCAAAGTAATCATCAAATCTTCACATACAATTACAACTTTAATCAAGCCAATTTGTACAACTAAAACATATATGCATTCAAGCATGATTCATCTATAATTTCATCCATATGCTTATAATATCTTTGACCATTTCATTAGCTATCTAGCCATACAAAACATGTATCATTTTTCATATATGCCAAACATTTAACAAAACTTATCTAGCCATACCTCATGGCTATCATATACACATTTTACGCATCATTCAAAAAGACTAGCTTATACATGCCATATTTAGCTATATACATATTCCAAAGGTACCAAAATGAGTTGAGTAATGTGATGATGATCCTTGACGATCCCGAGCCTTCAGTAGCTTTGACGATCTAAAAAAACATAGAAAACACACAAATAGAGTAAGCTTCCAAAAGCTTCGTAAGCCATATACAAATAAACTTAGCCAACAATACACATATTCAATTTGATAAGATGTCATTTATAGTTCTCATAGTAACTTCATCTCATAATTATTGATTCATATGCTTAGTCATACCATACCAGAATTCTTCAACTCCAATATCACATATACACATAACTCATTTGAGCATATATTCACATATCATTCAATCCGTTATTAGTATCTATTCATCTTAGTAAGTTCATATAGATACTTACCTTCCATACACACTTAGTGTACAAACCAAACGTACCTAAAATAGTTATACAAATCTCATAATCATTCGTACCTCAGATTGCATGTTGAACCGTTCGGAATCTAATAGGAATTGCAGAGTACTCAGAATATTTGTACAATGCCAATGTCCCAGACGTGGTCTTACATGTAATCATATATCGAGGCCACTATCCCAGACAAGGTCTTACACGAATCAATACGATGCCAATGTCCCAGACATGGTCTTACACGTAATCTCATATCGATGCCAAAGTCCCAGACGCGGTCTTACATGAAATCTCAAATCAATGCCAACGTTCCAGACATGGTCTTACATGATATACGTAACAGACACCTATGTCATGACATAGCTAATCCTATCTATTCCTAGGTTCGTACGAGACTTTTCGGACATTGTCACCATGTCGATCTTATCTTGAAATTCATGTACACAGCATCTCGTAAGAATTTATCATTATCAATAGTCATATGAATATACATAATTCAATACAAACACATTTATTTGTATAATGACTTACCTCGGATTCGGATATTCGTTCAGACTTAGTTACTCGACTACTTTCGCTTTCCCGCGATCTAAGTTCGTTTTCTTCGGTTCTTGATCTATATATATTCAAATTTAACCATCTTATTTACCAACATATTCATTTCAATCCAAAATCACACATTTAGGGCTATTTGCAACTTAGCCCTCACATTTACACACTTTATCAATTTAGTCCATTTTTCTCAAAACATCAAATATACTAAATTACCATTTAACCATGCTTGGCCGAATGTCCATATATCTCATACAAGTCCAAACATTTCATCAAATTCATAATTTAGTCCTTCAAATTGCTATTTTCACAATTTAACCCTAATTAGCTAAATCCATAAAAAATTCAAGAACAAAACATGTTCATTTAACATATATCTTTCATTAAACACCTTAAACTCATCACAAAGCTCACCATTTCATTAATGGCACATTTTATAAACATCATTAATACATAAAATTAAGACATGGGTCTTAAAGTATACGAAGCAACGATTTCAAAAACATAAAAATGATCAAAAACCGAAATCAAACATACCTTGAATCAAAGACTTTAATAGCCGAAACCTAGCTTAGATATTTTTTTTTCTCTTTTCTTCAAACTTTTGGCACCTCAAAGATGATAACATTCATCTTTTTATTTTTTTATTTTATTACAAACATAATATTATCCATTTTACCATTTTATCCTTTCACTAAACATATAAGACAAATAACAATAAGGTTATTTTGTCATTTAATCACCCACTATCATAAAAATGGCTTAATTGCCTCTCAAGGCCTCCTCATTTAAAAGCCATCTCACCTAAGTGCTTTAACATATAACATTCAAATTTCACATTTAATGCAATCCAATCCTTTTATCAATTAAACATACAGACAGAAAAATTAACTTATGAAACTTTAACACATGCTTAATCACATATCAATGACATAGAAAAAATTATTAAAATATTATTCAGACTCTGATTTGTGGTCCTGAAACCACTGTTCTGACTAGGGTCTATACCGGACTGTTACAAGCCTGCTGGTTCTCAATGTTTGTCAGAATCTGGTTTGATCTAGCCTAATTCTATGCATTCTTTTTTGAATAGCAACAAATCCATCTATGTTACAACATGGTATCCTGATGATTCTGGGGCAACGAATCATGTCTGTAATAATGTTTCTTTGTTATATGGTACCGGTGAATACTCAGGTATGGCACCCTTACTTATGGGATATGGTACCTGTGATAATATTGTACATCCATGTCATAGTACTATATCTACTTTAATGAAATGATTGCATTTGATGAATGTGTTGCATGTGTCTAATATTCATAAAAATCTTATCTCGTTTCTCAATATGCTCAAGATAATAATGTATTTTTCTAGTTTCATCCTTTTAATTTTCTTATAAATGATATTCAAACCAAGGAAATATTGCTTCACGGCAACACACATGACGAGATGTATAGATTTTCTCCCGTATTTTCCTCTACTGCTTCGGAGTTCATTCATGATCTAGATTTGTGCTTGAATAACACCAAGTTGGCGAATAGTCCTAACTCTTCTACTATTTGTAGTATATTTGAGTTGTGGCATCGACGACTTGAGCAACCATCATCTCGGGTCCTAAGATTTGCCTTAAAATTTTGTAATGTTTTTGTTTCTAATAATAATATGCAGCATTTTTGTTTTGTGTGTCATCAAGGGGAAGTCTCATAAGCTTCCATTTTTAGCTTCTACTACCATTTACAATAATTCATTTGATCTTGTGGTTTCTAATTTATGGGGTCCGGTCAAGTGGATTCTAAGTCGAATTGGTATTATGTTACATTTGTGGATATACATAGTCAGTTTACTTGGTTGAATCTTCTTAAAAAGAAACCTCAAGCTATTGATTATTTTATGCATTTTCAAAAGTTTGTTAATGTGCAATCTTTTAGAGAAATCAAGCAATTTCAAAGTGACTGGAGTGGTGAATTTCAGTCTTTCACTTCTTATCTTACTCAACATGGCATCATTCATTGGGCCACTTGTTCACACACGTCAGAACAGAATGGTATTGTTGAACGAAAGCACAGTCATGTGGCTAATGTTGGTCTTATATTACTTGCTCAGGCTCACTTGCCAATGAAGTATTGGGGGTATGATTTTTCTTGTGTTGTTCATTTAATCAACCGCTTACCTACTTTTGATTTTTCTTGTGTTGTTCATTTAATCAACCGCTTACCTACTTTGGTTCTCAAAGATCAGTTGCCTTACTCTGTTCTTCATGGTATTCATCCTGATTATGCTTACCTTCTGATGTTTGGGTATTGTTGTTACCCGTACTTACGGTTGTTCAACCGAAACAAGTTAGAGTTCAGATATTAGACGTGCACATTTCTTGGATATAGTCCACAACATAAAGGTTATCAATGTCTTGATATTGATGGCCAGGTGTTTGTTTCACGTCATGTGGTGCTTGATGAGAATCAATTTTTGTTTGCGCCATCAACTAGTGCTAGTTGTTCACCTTCGAATTTGGATCATGTTACCACATGTGTTCCCATGGTATATCCTCGTTCCATGCCTAAGCCGTATAGTGTCTCATCATCTTATTCAGGTACCCAGGTTTCAACATCTCCTATTGCATGTCTTAGTCAGTCATCAGTGTGTTCTCTTGCTTTTTCTTCTTTGGATACTAGTCCATTTATAGAGATTGGTGGTATTGCACATGATGATGGTCTAGTTCGTATTCACCTATATCTAAGGTTCTAGCTCTTGTTGTTTATGATGATGTTATTCTTTCACTATCGTCGGTTCCTCCCATCAATACTCATCTTATGGTTACCTGGTCGAATGTAGGTGTTTTTAAACCAAAGGTCTTAACTATTGAGCTTGATGAATGTAAACCTCACAATATTGAGGAGGCTTTTTTTTTTTAAGTAATAAATGGAGGAGAGTTACTCAAGAGGAATATGATGCTTTGATCCGTAACAATACTTGGACTTTAGTTCTATTACCTCTGGGTCACAAAGCTATTGGTTGTAAGTGGATATTTAAGGTGAAACACAATCCTGATGGTACTGTGGCTCGATGAAAGGGGAAAGTAGTTGGAAAAGGGTGTTCTTAAGTTCCTGGCTGTGATTTTCAAGAAGCATTTAGTTCAGTGGTTAAATCAACTATGATTTGTGCTATTCTTTCCATTATTGTTACAAAACATTGGTAGTTGCGTCAAGGGGATGTGAACAACATTTTTTTTAATGGTGATTGAATTGAAAAATTATACATGCAACAACTTCCCGATTAAATAAAGGATGTTAATGGTCAACAACTTGTTTTTCGATTAAATAAAGCTTTGTATTGGTTACGACAAGCTCCGAGAGCGTGGTTTGACAAGTTGAAGGCCTTTCTTGTTTCCATTGGGTTTGCACTTTCTAAATTTGATGCTTCTTTGTTTGTTTGGGTTACTGGCACATGCCGCATGTATATATTGGTTTATGTGGATGATAAAATCATTATTGGTAACTCGTATACAGAAATTGATGGGTTTGTTAGTAGGTTGATTATTGAGTTTTCACTCAAAGATATGGAACTTCTTCATTATTTCTTAGGCATTGAAGTTGCTCATTTCAATAGTGGTGGGCTACATTTAAGTTAGTGGAAGTATGTGCTTGATTTGTTAGAGCGATGTCATATGGAGAATGCAAAAGGAGTTCCTACACCTATGGTTAGTTTTTATCAGTTGTCCAAACATATAGGAGGAGCACTTGAAAATCTACATGAGTATCAAAGCATTGCTGGGGCATTACAATATATGGTACTCACTCATCCTAACATTGCTTATGATGTTAATTGCATTTGTCAGTTCATGCATGCCCCGCCTGATGTTCATTATGTTGCAGCTAAACAGATTTTGCGTTATCTTTGTGACACTATGGATTATGGTATACAAATACAACCTTCTGATAGGTTATCTTTGGTTGCATATGTTGATGTGAATTAGGGTCTTGATTTTGATGATCGTTAGTCCACCATTAGATATTGTGTATTTTTTTTTGTGGTAATCTTGTCTCTTGGTGTTCTAAAAAGTAGCAGGTTGTGTCTCGATTGACAACAGAGGTTGAATATAGGGTTATTGTTGTTGCTTCTGCTGACCTTACATGGCTTGAGTCATTGTTGAGTGAGCTTCGCATGGTTTCGGATGAAAAATCTATTATTTAGTGTGACAATTCAAGTGTCATTGCTGTTTCGGCCAATCCAGTTCTTCATTCGAAATTCAAACACGTTGAGCTTGATTTGTTTTTTGTTTGTGAGAAAGTTGCTGATGGGAGACTTGTTATACGTGAAGTTCCAACGCTTGATCAGGTTGCTGACATACTTAACAAGCCGTTATCCTCCACATTTGTTTTCAGTTGCGGAGTAAACTTGGTGTTACAAGACATGGGTGATGGGTGAATATTAGAGTAACTAAGAGTCAGTTGGAGTAGTTAGTTTGTTTAGAAGTTAGTCTGTTTAAAATTTGTTAGCAGCAGTTGTTGCTATTTTTTTCTGTATAAATCATGTTATTCATAGTTGATTAGTAAGGTTTTTTTTCTATTCTTGAATGATAAATCAGATTTAGTCTCTCTTTTGTTTTATGTTCATTGTTGTTTTTGGTACATTCTTTTAGCATGTTTACTAGAAGAAAAAAGAGAAATGATAAGGTAAAAGTACTATGGAGGCCCTTGTATTAGGTGTTAGATTGTATTTTGCCCATTTATTAAAAAAAATGAGGAAATTAATCCATGTACGTTAGATTAAAGAGCGAAATGGTTCTTTTTAGTAACAATTTCATTCATTTCTACTGTTAAAAACTGGTGTTGTTAAAAACATAATCAGAGAATCATACGTTGCATGTCATGTGTACATCATTTTGATGTACATGAAGCAATTTTTAATAGTAAAAGTGGATAGAATTTTGAACAAAATGACCAATTTATTTTTTAATCAAATGTCTAGGGATCAATTTACCCATTTTTAATTGGTGAGAACAAAATGTAATCCGATTTTTAATTCAAAAGCCTCCATAATATTTTTGTCAAATAAAAAAAGAAAATGTAACATCTCACCTACTACCCTCATGAAATAAAAATCAGCAGCAATTGCTGATTACCCAAGAAATTGCAGCTAACTTGAGTGTGACACCTAATCTTTGATGATGAAAACTAGTTATTCAATTAGCTAAGTATTTGGTGAAGACGTTAATGTCATCACCAAACACATACTTACTCCGGCAACTATGCATATTCTTTGTATCTCTCAAATGAGATTTATGCATTTTGTCTCAATATCATCATGTATGCCAGTGTGAACAAAAGCGACCTTCCAACCTCATTTGGTATATTAATCGCAGAATATTGAGGTTAATAATGTTAGTAGCTACTATTTATTTAATTATAAATAGGCTGTAATGGAGGACTTCCAAGAAGAATAATGCAAGAAGACGTTAATTAATGGATAGACGTGCAGGAAATATAATTTTGGTTTGATTATTGCTATGACATGGACAACTATCTGTGAGAATCTATAAATGATTCTGCTGCATCAAAATCTTTTAAATTTATTTATTTTATAAAAGAAGCATTAAAATTTTTGGATGAGCTTTAAATCTTAGAATGAACCATTTCCCCTTGCTATTGGCGATGCTTATCTATCCTGTCCTTAGAAATATGTTATTTGGTGGTGAGAAAAGTGAAAAATAGAGGAGTTTTAAAATGAAAATATTAATTTATATATTTCAGGATAAGTATGTGGGAATTTCAAAATTTATAAGTTATGAGAAACTCATATTTAATCTAAAGAAAGCAGTTTTTCGAAATTATTAATTTATTTTTTATGTTGCTTGTGGATTTACCTCAATCAATTATGTTTTTATTACATTTAATTAATATAAGCACTTATTATTTTTATTTCATGTAATATAAATAAGACATTACTCATATAGAGATTTCAATAGTTTAAATTAAAATAACATGTAATTCAATATTTTATTTTATTTAGTTTTAATATAATAGTAAAATATTCATTATATCAAGTAAGAAATATTGAAAATAAAAAATATTATTTAACTATAAATCTAAATATATTCAATTACAATTCGTATTTTATCTATTCAGATTTTTTATTTAGTTTTAATATAACAATACTTTCTTATGTTTTATCTGGTTGAATAGTTTAAATTACAATAAAAACGCAATTCAAGATGTGTAATTCAATATTCATCAATTCTTTATTTAGTTTTAATACAATAATAAATAATAGTTTAAATCACAATGAATGTATAATTCAATACGGATATAATGTATAATTCAACATTTATCCAATTTTATCTATTCAAAACTGTAATAACCATTAAAGTTAGATCATTTAATTGTATTATAAAAATATGTAATAAATTAAAGACGAATAAAAACAAATTAGCTTCCTAAAACAATTAAAATTAAATTATATCTAAACAAATAAAAAAAATGAAATTCCTAAAAACAATTAAATTGAAATTAATTAAAATAAATAAATACTAATAATATTAGAAAAATATTTAAATATGATATTATTCTTTCATCTACCCTCCTTATCATCATTTTATTCTTCATCTTTTCTTCAATCTATTATTCTCATTGTTATTTGCGATAAAAATTAGTTTTTGTTTATCAACCGGTACAAAATCTTGGAATTTTGTTTTCTTGAAATTTAAAAATTAAAATATTAAAAGAATGATTTGAACAAAAATTAAATTTAAAATATAAATATAATAAAATTACCATTTTTTTATTCAACTAATCTTTCATCTATTCTTGATGCCATTTTGATTCAAATATAACTCCGTATTTCCTATTGGAAGAACCATAACTTTAATACACTATTTGGCAAATATATATATATTGTTTTTGAAATACTTTATGCTCTCTATTTATTTTCTTTATTTCCTTTAAATACTACTTAAAAGTGTTAAAAACTAATCCATCTATTTATAGTGTTAAATTTACCTTTATTGGTATATAACTAAAACCTAATTAAATGTAATTTATCACTAGTAAAAAAAAAAAAAAAAAAACTAGTTATGCCACTATAAGAGTCCTTGCTATAAGAGTTGTCAAACATATTTATTTAATTATTTTTTGTTGGATGTTATGATAGAATTAAGAAATTCATATATCATTATGATTTTATTTAAAAGTTATTTTTAAATGTTAACTTAATGAATAATACAAGTTTTATTTAAATTCATGCCTTTATATATATTAACTTCTAATAGTATATGCGTTACACATGATTTTATACTTTTTTTTTAAATTTATTAAATAATATATTTTATAATTAAATGAAAATTAGTTTAATTTATACTAAAAGTCAATTAGTTTTGGAAAAATTAATTGAACAAATAAAATGATGTTTCAAAAATAATGAAAATAAAAAATTGAATTAATACATAAAACTATTAAAAATATACAAAATTTGAACTATATAATAAAATAAATACAAAAGATATTTACACTAAATTAATAATCAAATCTAATAATAACGATTAAAAAAATCACATTTAATAATAACGATTAAAAAATAATGGTTGAAATTTGAATTTCTTTTAAAAACAAATTCACAAAAGTGTGTTTCATTTGCACTAAACAAATACTAGATAAATAAAAAATGGATTTAATATTGCTTACTTCGTATAGTTAAATGACTTACAAAGAGATTTAAAAATTATAATTTTATAATTTTATATTATCTCATCATCAATTAAAATCATACTCTATCTCTTTCTAGTGACATTGTTGTTTGAATATGATTCAATATTACCTCTTTGAAGAACCATTACTTTAATGCTCTATTTTTTTAATATGATTCTAATGACTGAATGTTATTTATTAATCATTTAAAATTAATTTACATAAATAAAATTATCACAATTTAAAAAAATAAAAAAAATCATTTTTTATAATAATGTTATAGTTGAATTATTTTATTTTTAACTAATAGTTGTAAATTTAATTATAATTATAATTAACACAAGTTTTTTCTTATAATTTATGCTTAGAGTTCTATTTAAGTAATAGTTCTATTTTGTGTTGGAATACTCCTCATTGAGAGCAAATGCTTGATTATATAGGTCACATAGTTTAGCATAAAATTCACCAATGGTTTGAGTCCTTCATTCTCAAGACCTAAAATTTGGTGGTCAACATTTGCATCTTGGATTGCTTGATTGTGTTGGTTCCTTCATGAACAGTTTGAAGAATATCCCAAGCTTCTTTTGTCATAGTGCACTTTGAAATCTTCTTGAACTCCTGTAGATGAACACCACAAAATATTACATATAGAGCTTTACTATTTGAATTGGCCACACATTCTTCTTTAGTTGTCTATTCCAGTTCAGATTTTGGAACTCTCTAGCTTCAGAATCCACGTTGGGGCTTGCTAACTAGTAAGCATAGAGTGCCAGACCCTTTCATCAATTGACTTAATGTAAGCCTTCATCCTTGCCTTTCACTAAGGATATTTTCCACTTTCTAACATAGGGGGATAATAAGTCGAAGATCTTTCCTTTGATAGCAACTAACAAAATCAGGAATCGCCACTAATTACTTTAAGTGTCTCGCTCGAATACCAATTATTGGGACCTAAAGTTGTTAGTTTAGTTAGACAATTTCTTTTGAATGGAAATGCCTAGTTGTAGTGGCCATTACTACTACCATTGCAAAAATGAGTAAACAAATAACACAAATAATTGTTTATGCATTTTAATTTCCCTATATCTGTGAAGCCTAGCCCAGAGTAATTTCATTATCTTCAATCCACAATACAATAAGTGAAGCACATTCTATCACTCTCATAGTATATAGATCTCACTTCTTTTTTTTACCTAAAATCTAGAACACTCACCTTTAAATTCTTCCCTTGAGATTTAGGTTGTAAACATGAACAATTCACTCTTTAAATGCATTCACAAAATAAGTTCCTCAATGAACAATAAAGTGTTCTTTATGCTCTCTTATAAAACCTATACAAGTCTCTCAATATATAAGAGTTTTCAAGACTTTAATATACTAGTGATCAATTACAATCTAAACCCTTAAAAAATAAGAGCTATGAAATAATAGAGGAAATATACTAATAAAGTCCAATATAAAGTGAACTAATGGAGATTCACTCTTTAATGACATCTTCAATATAATCTCGATCGATTTTCCATAATCGAAGGGATATAATTGATTAATCTAATCCACACCAATCTTCAAGGATAATAGCTTTAACTTGATTGGTTTTTGAAGTTAAGCTTTCATACTTTCAACATAGTTCATAGCCCAAAAAATTTGTTTTAATAAGTTGTCAACTCAAATATGGCAAGTATGATAGACTATCGTAAGACCAATGGAAGTGGCCACTTCCGACCAGCACACAGTAGGCCACTTCAAACTTGCCTCGACACTTAACCAACCATTTTATAATAATAAAGATAAATATCCAATTTATCCATGAACTTTGGTTCAATGTATAATTTTATACATGAACTTTAATTTGGTGCAAGTGTCATGAGGCTAGACCTTTCATCTAGCAAACCGTGTGATCTTAGGCTATTTTGTCATTTTAAATGCGCCTAAGTCAGTCTAACTCTCGAAAAGTGAGAATTCTCGATAGAAATTCTCTTAAGGCACCGAAAATATAGCAGAAACAACTCAAAGTTAAAAGAAAGCTTTAAAGAACAAAATAACCACAGAAAAACAAAACACGCCAAGTGTTTGAGTAAATGCTCTCAATATATTCTTTAACTCAAATAATAGGATACAATAGGCTATTACAAATGAGGGGGAGACCCTCTATTTATAGTTAAGCTTGTTGGATCTGGTGCTATAAGTGTAGTATTTTCGTCTAAGTACACTTGTAATTTTTCAAACAGATTGGTTAATAAAACTATTCATGAATTACATCCATACTTTGTATATTGTCTTCACATGGTTTTTGCACGTAAAGCAAAATGGAAGCAAATGTTGCTCATTGGTTGTCTAATGTTTAACTTATACTAAGCAGTATTACGTGGTTAGATCATAATATGAAAAGACAACTTGTATTAGTAGGCGAACCTAAACATGCCCTTAGTCTAATCGGAAATGAGCAAACCGATTGAAAGACTAATATGTCGCTTATCAAGTCCAATTGAGGAGATGCCTTATCTTGGGCATCGGAGTATAACTCCGAAAAGATAGAGATATATATGTGACTGACTGGACTGATAGTACATCGGACTAGACCCAAGTGTTTTTCATGTGTAGTAGAAAACTATTTTCAAATCAGGATTTTTTTCCAACAGAGCTCCCCCAAATCCAACAGTATAACTAGCTTTACATCGACGGACGAGATCGAAACATATCTACAATTATTTCAAGGGATTTAAATAATCCTCATTATTACAAAATCAAATCTTATCAAATTATGAATCTTGTAAGATTATTTTCCCTATTTACCAAGGTACCCTAATTTTCCATAAGTGCTTTGTTGGGCCACCAAGGCTTTAGGTAGATGAACCTCATCACTTTTTCTTCGAATCGGGCCAATTCAGGTGGATCAAATGAGCCCCATTTAAAGATTGACCTCCATGGAATGTTCTTTTGGCAATGGTTACGAGTTTTGAATCTCTACCCATGACATTCTCCCACCCATTCTTGCAACATGTAACACCTTATACTCGATCCGATTTACCGTATCCAAATAAAAGATGTCATAATACTTACATACTTAACAAAATTTTACAATCTGCTAAAACCATATTGAATGTATCTCTTATTTATTTAAAATCCTTTCTAAGACAAAAGGGTTGAATGAAACATTTATCGTTCATCCTAGACTTTCAAATGTAGTATAAAGCCTTACAACATAAATGTTTTATTAAATAGATATATTCGTAGCATGTATTACTATTTTTCATTTGAAAACATGTTTCTAAAAGTTTCCCTCTGTATGCATAACATTGCTCTCGATCTACCACTTTGGTGCATCCCTAGCTTGGTCCTCTCAGGTGAATTGGTGCAAACTTACTAACCTACATGACAAATAAACACCTCTAAGTTCAATGGAACCTAATAAGTCTCAACCAGTATTTCCTTTTTTAATGTTACTATTGAAATCCTTGACTTTAAGGTTCTGGATTTCATTTCAAACCTTGGTGGATACTTTTCTAATTCTTAGTCACTCAACCGGTGGATCATAGACCTCACACCATATTTTGAATCCCATTACACAACATTAAACACTTTAAACATGTGTAGGAAGCTAAAGAATTCCCCACTCTCCATATTCTTCCTTTCCTCTACATAAGTTAGGAAGGGGATGAGTATTTGACTCTGTTGGTTGGTTGGCTTCTCAGGAAGCTCAATCGTCTGTGACTCTTTTTCCCTCTCTATTATCTCCTCTACCCGTCTCCTGTTGGATCTGGTGCCCTAAGTGTAGTATTTTCATCTAAGTACACTTGTAATATTTTTCAAACAGATTGGTTAATAAAATTATTCATGAATTACATTAATACTTTGTATAGTTTTTTCACATAGTTTTTGTATGCAAAGTAAAATGGAAGCAAATGTTGCTTATTGGTTGTCTAAATGTTTAACTAATACCAAGCGGCATTATGTGTTCAGATCGTAGTATAGAAAGATAGCTTATATTAACTAAATATGTCCTTAGTTTAATAAAATATGAGCAAACAGATTGAAATACTAACATGTTGCTTATCAAGTCTAATTAGGGAGATGCCTTGTCTTGGGCATCGGAGCAGATGACTCCTAAAAGATAGAGATATAGATATGACTAACTAGATTGTCAATATATCGAACACGACCCAATAAAAATAGATCCTAAATTTTTTTATGGATTTATTCAATTGCGACGCTCATAGTGTGACATACCTAAATCTTGAGTAGATGGCGGACTTTAATATGTGACTCGTACACTTTGATGTAAGTAAAAGCCTAAGTTCAAATAGATAAGAAACTGAAAGCTGCTGCGTTGGGTGTATGACTTCTGTAGTATGTAGCGTCATTCATAATAGTAGAATTCATAGCCCAAAACATAGGTAAATGATATCCTCTCATTGGCATCACATGGTTGATGAAAAGTAAAGGTGGCCACGGGTCGTCTGTCTTTGTGATGGATAACTTGATCACTATTTGATAGTGATTGACTTTTCATGAAGGAAGAAGTAACGATTACTATAAGATAAAATAGGACCGTATTGAGAGAAAGAATATTATCTCAAAGAGATCAAAGATATCCTATGAGGGTAATACACTTATGACAAGGTCGTTGGACGAGCACTAAGTAATTTCTTTTGTAATGGTATGTCGTTGAGGAGAGCTCAGTCACAACATTATACTGGAATGAATTTGTGATTAAATGAGTTTATAATTAATAGGGGAAAAGTCAAAACTTAATTATAAATCATTTGAGCCTCAACTACATATGTCAAATCGATCCTTCAACTAGCTCGATGAAACCAGTAATGAATTGCATGTTTGAATAGAAATGAACAAAATGAATAGAAAAAGAGAATGGGAAACATTCAAGAATGATTATGGTTTTCTCTGAAATAGAGAAATGAAATCATTTGGAAATGAATGTAGGTTTCCAAAAATAGAAATGGAAATGAAAATGGAAACTTGCAATCTTATATAGGATTACTTAAAAAAAGGATAGAAGAATTAACTTATGTTGTTGGACTATTTTGAAGCCCAAAAATGAAAATAAACCATTCGTCATAGTGAACATGTTGAGTTGTGACATATTGAACGAATTTTCTCAAAATTTTATTGAGAGTAAAATTGTCAAAATTTTGCTAGAGTAAAATTTAGATGTGAAAATTATTTAATATGAAAATATTAATGTTTATTTTGGGAAATAGATAAACTGAATGGGTTGAATCACATCACAGAGTATTGGGTAAAAAAGTCCAGGAAGTACTCGTAAGTGGACCCGATGTGAAAGAGGCCCAAAACCCCTCATATAACATAAAGGGGCGGCAACCCTAGTAGAAATACAAGGGTGAGTCGTTCACTCCTCTCCTACTCTAAATAGGATGTTGTTTTTCTATTTAAAATAATCCTCTACAACTCTACAAGGGTTCTATATTCTCTTCCTATAAATAGATGGTCCCGATAGAGCTATTAACACAACTTTTAAGAGATTGTTATTTTGCTAAAAAATAGTGAGAATTTATTCTCAACTTTGAAACTTTTTTTTCAGAATAACAATTTTATCAGTTTTTATTAAAAAAGAGAGAGTTTTCATTTTCACCCCAAAAAGAAACTTTTTCTACTTCTATGTTTTGGTTCAATTGGTTTAAGCCCACACTCGAAGTAGTTCATGAGATGAGAATAGTGAAGAAGATCGTTTGGTTGAAAGCTGAAAAACATCAAGGATCCGCTTATCAAAAAACACAAGTGCGTATTTGGTTAAAGTTTATTGCTATAAATAAAACAAAATGAGTCGATTTTCAAAATTTTAATTTTCCGCTTTGCAAGATATAACAAATTAATACACAGTTCGAATGTTTGACCCGAGTTATAAGGTATTACAACTATAAGCTTTAACATCATTCACAAATTAATAGAAATAATGAAATAATTCATTTCTATCATTTACCATGATATTCAATCAAACAGGAGTTAAATTGAGCTAATGGAACATTTAAACAAACCAGAAATAATTATGGATTAAAATGAAACTTTTACAAAATAATCCAATTTAACTATCAAGCTTAATAATCTACCATCAAAATTCAAAAACATCATAAAATCATCCATGATATATTTCTACACATTTAACAATTTTACGAATTAGTCTTTGGGTTAGCTAAATTAAGCTACAATGCTGTCAAAAACATAAAAATCATGAAAAACAAGTTGAAAACACATACCATGCACTTGATTAAAGCTTGACCGAAACTAAGGGAGCTCAACAATGGTGTTTCTCCTTTAGTTTTCGGTGATGGTGATGAAATGATGATGATAACATATTTTGTTATCTTTTGTTTTTACCATAACTAATAAATTACCACTTTAACCTTAGTTATTTAATCAAATTTCACACAAAACCCATCACCCAACTGTCCACTATACATAAATTTGGTATATTTACCATTATAAGCCCTTAATTCATGGTTTTATAACAATCTAACATAATTTAACTTATAGCAATTAGCTTTTGTGACTTATATGATTTAATCCTTTTTACTTAATTAACTATCTAAACATTAAAATTTTCCAATCAAATTTTAATGCAACATTGTAATAACTATATAAATATTAAATAAATAATAAAATAATGATTGATTGATTGGAATTGTGGTCCCTAAACTATTATTCTTGACACTACTAAGAACAGATTGTTACACAAGAAAATTATTTTCAAACCAGATTTTTTCTTACAATCTGTATTAGAGTCAAGTTGTGCTATGTTTATGGTGTAAACTGAGACCGAATCTCTCTCTTCATCTTGTTTGATTAATATTTGATAAGGTGTGGCATTCTTGTAATTATTCGCATGTTTAAGGGAATGTATGTGAATGAATGCAATATTATATATATTTGTTATATAATTATTATTTTTTGCCAAGGTTGTGGCTTTTAGGAAATAGACCGTGGACTATCATCTCCACATAAGATTATTTTTTATTTATAAAATTCTTTTGAGCCAGAAACGAACATAGGGCATAAATGTAATTTTTCCAAAAAAGAGTTCATGATGAGGAGAAGATGGAGCAATGACAGTCGAAGACATGCCTTGTGATGAAAAACTATGTAATTTTTATTTTTCATTTATTTTCTAGAAATAGAACTATTGAAACCTTGGTTAGAAATTTATTTTAATTACCCATCTCCTTATATATCTGTTTAGTAATTGTTAAAGATATAATTGTGATATATATGTATTAGATGATCCACAGCTTATCTATTAAAGATAATAAGTGTGGTAATGAGAAAATACATGTGTTGTATTGTTCCATTCACTTTTTTAGGTTATTCAATTATTGTGAGAAGTGTGGTAATGAGAAGGTGCATGCCTAATATTGGATCTGGCAAGGAAAGACTTGGTTATTAAGTGGTAAAATACGACTCACCTCCCTTTCTTGGGAACTTACCTAGTGCACTGTTCATATTCACTTCTTTGGTTTTTCCCTTAAAAGAAAAACCATAGAGAACCAAAATTATTTGATTGACTCTTGTGAATAATTGAATGTGAATTTTATAAATTGCCATACCATGTCATGCATATATGAGATAAGCATGCCATATAGTTTAGGCAAGAATGCCACATGTACTTGTCATGCATATATTGATCATACATGATTGAAACTAAAAATTATCAAAACCTTGCATGTTTTTTTTTTTAAATATTGAGTGGGAGAATGTCCCTAAACAAGACTTACGACCTCCATCAATGGTCCTTGTGATGGTAGGGCAAGTGCACTACCCATGGTAAGACTGCTATGTGGATTTCACTAAAGAAATTTCCTAAAAGAAAGAAGAATTCCCTTGTGATCAAATGATAATTGGACCAACCCTTGTGGTAGGTATTATCATGCGATAGGTTAAGAAATTTTATAAAATTCCCTTGTGATCAAATGATAATTGGACCAACCCTTGCAGTAGGCATTATCATGCGATAGGTCAAGAAATTCTATCTTCAAAAGAGGACAACTAGTTAAAGCATGCTACTCAGTGAGATTGTCCCATGATGGCTCATTTGTAGTGCATGATGCGATAGGTGATGAGTTGATGCTTATACACTCAAGAAATTTTAGTTAAGTAACTCCCCACGAAGCTTTTCTTAAGTTCAAATGATGGCCAAATGTTACACAATTATTAGTACGTGTGAATGCCTAAGGAATTATGTTCATGTACTCATTGGATAGAAATCCATGTTCTTACTAGTTGATCATATGATTACCCCACAGTGGCTTGATTCAATGGGTGTGGAAAATATCATTGCAATGACTTACAAATGTTTTTTAAGGTTTAATGTAAGACGCATGCACCATTTTAATGCATATCATGATGTTGCAAAAAATTTCAGACATTTTCTTATACAAAGATATTAATACATGAATATTTTTTTTCAGTTCCAAAATGACACCTACTCCCTTATTGAACATAGTCACTAAAAATAAACTAAACATAAATAACTATAAGTAATGGAAAAGGAACCTGATAATTATCCTGAGTTATGAGAAGCTTAAAATAGTTCTTGATACTAAGTGCCCTCCGACCACCTAAGTTGATGCTAGAAAACGCAGGCAAGAGTCTGATGAGATAGCTCATTGCTATATGTTGGCATGCATGACCAATACTTTGTATAAGCAAGTGGAGAGTTATACGACTGCTAAATCAAATCTAGATAAGCTAGAAGACTTGTTCGGAGGCCAAGCTACCTTGGCTTGACAGTCTGCCATAACTAGATTGATGAGTGTCCAATAAAAGCCTTACACTCCAGTCAAAGAGCATATGATCACTCTAATAGGATGCTTTGTCGAGGCTATGAAAATGAGGCAAATCTAGACTAGAACACTCAAATTGAGATGATGTTCAAAAGCTTATCAAAGGATTTTGCTGATTTTCGGGCTGCATATAACCTTAGCAACAAAAACCTGACGCTTATAGAACTCATGAAGGAGTTACAATCCTATGAGTTGACATTAAATGATAGTCAATTGGTTCGAAGAGAAGAAGCAAATATAGTCATCACTTCTTCCTTAAAAGAGAAGGGAAAGCGTGCTAAGAAAGGTAAGACTAAGCTCTCTAGGCCACCATAAGTGGAAAGGAAGAGAACTAGAAAGCCAAAAGACTTATCTAAGTCTAAATGCATCTTCTGTAATAAGAAAGACCACTTCAAGGCAAATTTTAAAGAGTGGAAGGAATACCTAGTTACCAAAGGCAAATGTATGAAACTCTTTATGATAGAAGCTTGTTTATTGGAAGATTCAATAGACCATTGGGTCATTGATTCAAGAGTGACTAATCATGTTTGTGTTTCTCTACATGGGTTTGAGGAGACAAAAGATCTTAAAGATAAGAGCTTATCGTTACGAACAGAGAATGGGAGAAGTGTTGCAGCTGAAGCAGTGGGAAATGTACATTTTTATTTTAAGTATTTTAGAAAGATTATTTTAAAAGACATTTTCTATGTACCAAGTTAAAAAAAGAAACTTAATTTCTATTGAATGTTTATATAAAGACGGCTTGACCGTGACTTTTAATAATGGAATTACAATATTTAGAAATCTCAATCTTATCTAATGGATGGATGTCAAATAATCCCTATTTCATCAAACAAAATATGTACACACTGCTTGAGACTAAAATATCGAATAAAAGACTTAAAACTTCTCACTCTAATGAGATGTGCCTTTGACATTTAAGAGTTGGTCATATTAACCGAGAAAGAATCACTAGACTTGTGACAGATGTCATCTTAAGTTTGCTTAAAACAGTTGATCTTCCACAAAGTGAATTTTTCTTGGAAGGTAAGATAACTAAGCGATCTTTTAATGCAAAAGGAACAAGGGTTGAAAAACCTCTAGAACTTGTGCACACTAATGTATGCGGCCCCATGAGCATTAGTGCAAGAGGTGATTACGAAAATTATGAAACCTTTATTAATGACTATTCCAAATATTGGTATGTATACATGATGCACCGCAAGATTAAAAATTTTGATAAATTTAAATAGTTTCGTGTAGAAGTGGAGAAACAACTAAGTTTACCCATAAAGACATTTTGGTCTGACTGAGGTGGCAGAGAGAAGGAACCAGACATTATTAGACATGGTATATTCATTGTTAAGTTATTTGAAGCTACGAATCTCTTTTTAGGGATACAATGTACAAATGACTTTCTATATTTTGAATGATGTACCAATTAAGGTAGCAACAAAAACCCCATACAAATTGTGGCATGGTAGGAAGTTGAATCTTAATCATTTTAGGATTTAAGGATGCCTGACCCATGTATTGGATATAGATATGAGGATGTTGGACTCACGAACAAAATTGTGTATGTTTGTAGGATATCCAAAGGGAACAAATGGTGGTTTGTTTTATGACCAGAAAAAGCAAACTGTTATAGTGTCATCTCATGCTATTTTTATTGAAGAAGGCTACATGAATGACTTCAAACCTCGGACTAAAGAGGTACTCGAGTAGTTTTTAAGAAATATAGAAAACCCTACGAAAATGGTTCCAGAATCAACTCCAAAAAGTAGACCAAAAAATGATTAGTAGCATAAGGAGCTTCATCGAAGTGGGAGGGTCTCTTGTAATCCTGTGTTCTTCTAATCTTGCGAAAGTGTTCTTAACACTTAGTTTTCCAAACAGGAAGATGATGACCAACTCACATATGATGAAGTGATGCAGAGTGTTGATTCTAAGCTCCGGGAAATAACTATGAAAGGTGAGATGAACTCTATGTATTCTAACTCAATGTGGGAACTTGTAGACTTACCGAAAGGTACAAAATACATAGGGTGTAAGTGGATCAACAAGAGGAAAAGAAATGCGGATCGAAAAGTGGAAACTTATAAGACCAGACTTGTAGAAAAAGGTTATAATCAGAATAAAGGTATAGATTATGAAGAAACCTTCTCTTTGGTTGTCATGCCTAAGTTAATCCACAGATTACTATCCATTGTGGCAGCTCTCGATTATGAAATCTAGCAAATGGATGTTGAGACATCATTTTTGAATGACTATCTTGAAGAGAGAATCTACATGATGCAACCTATCAGATATATAGCTAAAGGAAATAGGCATAAAGTTTGCAAACTAATTAGATCCATATATGAACTTAAGCAAGCATCCCGCTCATGGAATCAAAGATTCGATCAAGCAATCAAGACTTTTAGATTTCAACAAAATGTAGATGAACCTTGTGGTTTCAAACACTTGGGGGATAGAAAGGTGGTCTTTCTCGTTCTATATGTTGATGACATTCTACTTATTGGAAACGATGTAGGGACATTGTTATCTGTTCTACTGTGGTTAACCCAACAGGGTAGCATGAGGACTTGGTAGAAGCTAATTTTGTTCTAGATATTCGAATCCTAAGGGATCGAAAAACCAAAGTGATAGCACTGTCTTAGGCTACATAGATAGACAAGATACTAGAGCGTTATGCAATGACTGATTCGAAGAAGGGAAATCAACCCACCGTATTAGGATTTCATATCTCTTTAGAGGACTGTCTTAAGACAATAGAAGAAAGAGAGAATAGGAGAAAGGCTCCTTATGCTTCGGTAGTAGGAAGTATCATGTAAGCTATGCTATGTGCACACCTAGATATCTATTTTGCAGTGAGGTTGTTAAGTCGATATCAGGCGAATCTAGGTCCAAAACATTAGCAAGAAGTTAAGCATATACTCAAGTATTTATGAAGAACGAGGGATTATATGCTTGTGCATTCCGAGGCAGATCTCAATCTTATCGAAAATATTGATTCTAACTTCTGAACGTGTCGAGATTCGAGGAAATCGACATTGGGCTGTGTTCTTTTCCTAGATGGCGAGTCCATAGTTTAAACAAGTTTCAACTAGGGTTACACTAATAACTTCACTATGGAGAGCCAAATATGAGGTCTGGAAATGCTATGGAACCATAATAGTGTGTATATAGCTAAACCTAAAAGAAACCACATAATTACATAACACATTAAGGGAGACGGTAGTGTTTGATGGAATATTGGATGTAGTTAAAGAACGCATTTGAGGACATACCCTGGGGTTTGTTTTACCAAGACTCTACTAGGTAGAGAGTTCTCTGGGAAACATGTGGAGGGCATAGGAATGTGAAACATAACTCATTTACTTCACTAAGGCAAGTTGGAGACTGTTGGATCTGGTGCCTTAAGTGTAGTATTTTTGTATAAGTATACTTGTAATTTTTTCGAACAGATTGGTTAATAAAATTATTAATGGATTACATTATAATACTTTGTATATTTTGCTCACATGGTTTTTGCACACAAAACAAAATTGAAGCAAATGTTGCTCATTGGTTGTCTAAATGTCTAACTAATACTAAACGATATTACGTGGTTAGACTGTAGAACAAAAAGACAACCTGTATTAGTATATGAACCCAAATATGTCCTTACTCTGATCGGAAATGAGCAAACCAATTGAAATACTAATATGTTATCTATTAAGTCCAATATGAGAGATGCCTTATCTTGGGCATCGGAGCGGATGACTCTTAGAAGATAGAGACATATATGTGGCTTACTAGACTGTCAATACAATGAACAAGACCCAATCAGAATATATCCTAAATCCATTTATAGATTTTTTCAATTGTGACATTCATAGTGTGACATGCCTAAATCTTGAATGGATGATGGACTATGTATATGAGGCTTATACACTTTGATGTAAGTAAAAGCTTGAGTTCAAATAGATAAGAAATTGAAAGCTGGTACGTTGGGTGTAAGACTTTTGTAGTATGTAGCATCATTCACAACAGTGAAATTCATAGCCTAAAACATGGGTAAATGATATCCTCTCATTGGCATCACATGGTTGATGAAACGTAAAGGTGGTCACGGGTCATCTGTCTTTGTGATGAATGACCTGATCACTATTTGATAGTACTGACTTTTCATAAAGGAAGAAGTAACAGTTACCATGAGACAAAATAGGACCATATTGGGAGAACAAATATGATCCCAAAGAGATAAAAATATCCTATGAGGGTAACACACTTATGACAAGGTCATTGGACGAGTACTAAGTAGTTGCTCTCGTAATGGTATGCCGTTGAGGAGAGCTCAATCATGACACTATATTGGAATGAATTCATGACTAAATGACTTTATATTTGATAGGGAAAATGTTAGAATTTAATTATAAATTATTTGAGCCTCAACTACATATGTCAAATCGATCCCTCTGCTAGCTCGATGAAACCAGTAATGAATTACATGTTTGATTAGAAATGAACGGAAAGAATGTTTGAATAAAGATGAACAAAAAGAATAGAAAAAAAGAAATGAGAATCATTCAAGAATGATTATGGTGCTCTCCAAAATGGAGAAATGGAATCATTTAGAACTAAATGTAGGTTTCCAAAAATGGATATGGAAATGAAAATGGAAATGGAAATGGAAACTTGCAATCCTATATAGGATTTCTTAAAAATGATGAAAGAATGACCTTATGTTTTTGGACTATTTTGAAGCACGAAAATGAAAAAAAAACCTTTCATCATAGTCAACATTTGGAGTTGTAATATATGGAACAAATTTTCTCAAATTTTTATCAAGGGTAAAATCGTTAAAATTTTACTAGAGTAAAATTGGGATGAGAAAATTATTTAATATGTAAATATTAAAGTTTATTTTGGGAAATAGAAAAATTGAATTGGGTTGGATCATATTATAAAGTACTAGGTCAAAAAGGCTCAAGAAGTGCTTGTAATTGAACCTGATGTGAGAGAGGCCCAAAACCCCTCATATAACATGAAGGGGTGGCAACCCTAGTAGAAATACAATGGTAAATACTTCACCCCTCTTCTGCTCTAAGTAGGATGTTGTTTTTTTATTTAAAATAAACCTCTACAACTCTACAAGGTACCTACTCTTTCTATAAATAAATGGCACCATTAAAGCTATTCTCAAATTTAATATATTTTTTGAAAATAACAAGTTTACCAATTTCTATTAAAGAAGAGAGAATTTTCGTTTTCACCCCAAAAAGAACTTTTTCTAGTTTTGTGTGTTGGTTCAATTAGTTCGAGCCCACACTCTCAGTAGTTCATGGTACGAGAATAGAGAAGAAGATCATTTGGTTGAAAGCTGAAAAACATCAATGATCTGTTTATCAAAAAACACAAGTGCGTATTCGCTTAAGGTCGGTGAAATCGGAACAGTGGTCTCAGGACCACAAATCCGAGCCAAAAAATAAAATTTATTTTTATTTTATTATATGATCCATATTATACTAGAAAAGTCGTGTGAAAATTTTGAAAAGAAAATTTTACCGATTATGTGCTTAATTACGAGAAGGACCAAATCGCATAAAATGAAAAAGTTGGATTCTAGTAGCTAGAAGGATCATATGAAACACCCCACACCCGGCCCACGAGCCTGAACCGGATCTGGTATGTTCCTTAAGAAAATCGGTTTTCAATGTCCTGATTAACTTAGAGAAAATTTGTGTAATTAAGAAAAATTCGTTTTGGGTTGGGCTTAAATTGGAATCCATTTAATAAATTTTGAAAATCCAACTTAAATAAGGTGACAAAATAATTTTTAAAAGAAATAAATTTACTTAACTTTATTCAAGAAAAAGAAATAATTTGTATCTTAATCAAATAAAATAAACAGAAATAAAGAAAATCCAACTGGGCCTTATGGCCTTATTACATCATTCAAACCCAAAATAAAATTTAAAGTACTAAATTTAAATCGAGTCTAAATTCTAATAAATTCTTCAAGTGTTGCATGGCCACCTTTAGCTCCTGCCGACCCGGTCCATTACTGCTCATCACCTGAAAAGTAATTCCCCAACGGGGTGAGTCCACGGACTCAATGTGTACACAGTACTAATTTTCAACAATTCAGGCATACAAGTCATATCAAGCATATTCAAATCAAATAATGATGCAACCCAAACCCAAACCTATTTGTCCATCCGCTACACACCACCCGTACCAACCTGTACACCGTGGGGACTACTAAGTCGACCCTCCATCCGCTACACACCATCGAAGGCGAGTCGCTGCAGTCGACGTGCTCATCGCCCACTTATGTTGTGTCATTAGACACTGTATTCACTGGATGTAACCGAAGTTACCACTTTTCACTTTATGTGACCGTAGTCACCACTTTACGTTGGTGAGACCGTAGTCATCACCTTCACTTTCTTCCTCCACAAATATCCCGAATGCCCCAATTATTTCATAACAAATTTCACATACTAAATTTTCATTCATGTTACTAATCACATGTTCAAAATATATCACATTCACAATCCTATCATAAGTAGGAAACGTACCTGGGTACTCCTTACCACATTTGTGGTGCTTAGCCACATTCACATACTGTTACATATTTACATATCTAATGATTGCCATGCAATTTATTGAAAGTTAGTAAGAGTACACACCTTTTTTCGCTTTAATAGATTCCGTGAATTCCCGAAGAGCGATCTATCGGTCTAAATCTTTCACTCCTATATTCGGCCATTAATTAAAACATATAAATGACCCCTTTTATTCTAAAAAAAAACCAAATCCTACTAGAAGTAGAATTTACTACCACTTACCTTGTTTTGCCGATTTGATTACTAATCAAATCCCGAAGGTTTGTGTTCCTCCCTTGAAATCGGCTAACCACTATATTTCTCCATAGATTGGTTTCCGGCTTTTGAAATAATGGAAAAATAATCCCAAATATTTAACAAGTTAGCCTTGGCCGAATATCACTTACCTTATGATGGGATTCCAAATCAAGAGGATTCCTTTATAATCTCTGTCGAAATCCTATAACTTAGTGTTAGATTAAATCTAACTTTGAAAACGTGAATCATAATCTTTAACCAAATATTTATATTATAATCCTTACCTTAGATCCTTAGATTTCCGAAAGATCCCCTTTTTATGTTGTGGATGATTGCCCTCTTCCTTAGAATCCACAAAGATTCGGCTTGACAAAGAGAACGGAGAAGAAATAGAAGAGAAAGAGAGGATTTTTGCTTAATGAAAATTTTTCGCAGAGAGGGTTTTGCTTTGGGAGAATTTTTGGAGAGAGAATTCGGCAGAGAGAATAGGAGAAACTTTAGAGAATTTCGCAGAGGTTTTCTTGAAGAGAAAAGAGTGAATGAAGAATAGCCTTACTCTTCCTTTTATAGCCAAAATTACTAGCTAGAGTCCTTTACTTGGCCACCACTCCTCTTTTGATAATATTATCTCTTTTATTTAAAAGATAAAAGCCTTTAATCCATCAATTATCTCTCAATTATCTCCTTAGAAAATAATCCTTTATTTATCTCTTATTATTCACATATTTATGTGAATAAAACTCCTTTATTTATCTCTTATTATTCACATATTTATGCAAATAAAACTCTTCCTTTTCTAGAAACCCATGCCGTCCACCTCAACCTTCTGGAAGCAAAAATTAAACTTATTTATTTGCTTCCCAAGTGACTCGAACCCAAGCCCATGCTCTCTTGCACATGGCGCCATTTCCATAGGCCCTAAGTGACACCTTGAGTGCCATTTTTCCAAGCCTAATTGTGTGTCAAACTTCTCCAACTTTTTCTTTTAAGGCCCTCTAGCCCTTATTTCCTATTTTGAACTTTAAAACTCATCATTTCGGGGTCATTTCTAAGTTTCCTAAAATTTTCGATCGGCTCTGTAACTTGCCATTTTTCTTACATTCCAAGTTTCCAAAATGTTCTGAGTTTCCAAAAATGTGTACTTTCCATTTTGAACCATTTCCTTACATTTCTAGTTTCCATAAATGTTCACTTTCCTCTTTATTCCTTTACATTTTCAGGACATTTCCCTACATTTCCAAGACAAGACATTTCCTTACATTTCCTTGCATTTCCTTACATTTCCATACATTTCCTCACATTTCCTTACATTTCCTTACATTTCCATACATTTCCTTACATTTCCATACATTTCCATACATTTCCTTACATTTCCTTACATTTTCTTACATTTCCTACATTGCCTTACATTTCCATACATTTCCACACATTTCACACATTTCCATACACTTCCATACATTTCCATATATTTCCTTACATTTCCATACATTTCTTACATTTCTTACATTTCCATACATTTCCTTACATTTCTCACATTTCCATACGTTTCCTGACATTTCCTTACATTTCCATATTTCCTTACATTTCCATACATTTCATTATTTCTAGAATTCACATAACACATTCATAAAACATGCCATTTTACCACATGGTTCCTTGTGTCATGCTTCCTTTGGAGTTTCTTTTAAAGCCTCATTTACCTAGCTCCTTTTTACTTAAAAACCAATAATTTTCCAAAGCTTTCTTCTTCCATCCTAGAAGTCTAAAAACTCTTAATACACTTCCAAACACTGCCAAAACCTACTAACTCATGAATTATGCACAAACGCATAACCCCTAATCTAGGATGTTACATCATATAGCTATGGAATTCAAAACTTAAGTTCCTTATATGATAATTATACCATTAATAAAAAGTATGTAGATATTTTTGGATGATTTGTCCATGGAAAATGAGAAAAAGGCTAGGGACTAAATTGGAAAGTGAAAATATTAATTAATTAAAAAGATGAAAAGAAAATAAAAATCTTATTTTCTCATCTTCTTCCCAAAAATAAACATGGAAACCCTAGGAGAGAGAGAAGAGACTTTCATGGCCAATTTGGGTAAGTTTCATTGTCCCCTTTTTAGTAATTTTGATATTTTTAGAATCTGGATAACTTAATCTATCTATTTGGGGGATTAATTTGAAAAGTTATTGAAGTATGAAAATGGGTCATGGATGTATATGCTGGAAATTAGAAATTTATGGTAGAAAATGAAAGATTATTGATAGATAAACAACTTTTATAAAGTGATTTTTGATAAAAACCTGATTTAGGAACTAAAATGAAAAGTTGTTAAAATTGGATGAAAAATTCTGAAATTTTATGAATACATGTGCTGTAAAATTTCTAATGGGGCTTTGGTTAGGCTTGGAATAGGGAGTAATTTGCAGAAGTTTCATTTTTCAAGCCCAGAGACGAAAATGGAATATATGATATGATATGAAATATGACATGAAAAAGGATATTACATGAAATACAAGGAAATGATGATTTATGACTAGTGATGTATGAAAATGTGAAAGAAAGATAATTGTACATGGAAATTATTTGATGAGAATGTTCATCCTTGATTATATAATTGTACACTTTAAATGTACTACTACTTGGTGACCTTAATACTCGAATAAAATGAGTAAAGTCTTGACATGAAATGATTTGAACTCGAAACGAACTACTATGAAACTATACTTGTAATAATAAGAGATAATATATACATTCTTAATGAATACATGTTGTGGAAAGCATATATGCATGGAAACTTGATTGTTGATTGAGCTTATACATATCTTGATGTTATCATGGATTACATGACTAACAAGTGCAATGAGAATGTGTGTAGGGCTTGAGGTCAAATTAAGTGAATATGCCTTACACAGTTACCTCAAAATAGGATGAATGGTAAGTTAAGTACCATGTTATATAAACTTACTAAGCATACAATGCTTACCCCGTTTTATTTTCCCTTGTTTTAGTGTAAATCGAAAGCTCGTTGGATTGGAAGCTCGACGATGATCACTCACACTATCCATCGGCCCATGGCGGTACAATATGGTAAATCAATTTCGATTGTAATGGCATGTATAGGATATGCTGGCCATATTGGCATATAAGCATAAATGATGCTTATAATCTAGCCATTAGAATGGCTAGTAATGATTGTTTTGATATACTTGTAATGTCATACTATGTTAGCCACATATATGTTAAGTAGTTGATCAAATTATGTCTAACATAAGGATATAACCAAGGTAAGATTGTAAACATGTATGCATGAAATGATGTGCCATGATGATGGGTGGAATATGCTTGATTAGAGTGCTTGAAATGGTTAGTTATTGTATGTGATGATATATCATGTTAAATGATATAATTAACTTTAATAAAATGCTTGGATTTGTTGGGTTATGAATATAAGATATGGTGTAGGATTATGGCAAAGATTGGGGTGAGAAATGAAGCTAGGAATGGCTTTATTTTGTCCACACGGGCAGATGCACGGGCACAGGGTACATGGGCGTGTAATTAGGCCGTATGTACCTTGCACCTTAAATTCGAGAAAACATAATGCTCAAAATTGAGCACACGGGCGTGTGTCTCAGCCGTATGGGTGACACGACCTTGAACGCGGGTCTGTGTCGTGACCGTGTGAAACCTGCACCTAATTCAAATTGAAATAAATAACCACATGGCCTAGCACACAGGCGTGTGGCATGGCCATGTGGTGAAGTCAGAGAGCAACCTAAATTGGATATGACCTATAGCACGGGCATGTCTAAGAGTCACACGGGTGTGTCCCTTAGACCACACGGGCGTGTGAGCCTTGTACCTTGGAAAATTTTTGAAATGTCATGAAAAATTTTTAGAGTTTTCGATTAAGTCCTGACTCGATTCTAACACTCGTATTAGGCCTCGAGGGTCCAATTAAGGGACGTTACAAATGATCTTGGTTAATGAATAGTAATTGACATGATTTATCTTAAAATGTTTTTGATTGTTCCGGTAATACTCTTAACCCTGTTCTGGTAACAGATACGGTTAGGGGTATTACATTTATTGCTATAAATATCACAAATCAGACAGGTTTTCAAAATTTTAATTTTTCGTTAGTTGTGCAAGAAAATCATTTTCAAACCGAATTGTTTCTTACATCTCCAACACTAGGAGTACAAGTACTAATGTCCTTCTCTCTCACCTCCTCTCCACTAGTGGGCCTAACCGACTCCTTAATGACTACTCCGAATCTAAGAGTAATGGCCTTTCCATGCTCTTTCCCTTCTCCTTTCAAGCTAGGCTCGATGTTGCTAGGAATGCTAGAAGTTGAATTACTTTGTGACACTTGAAGGATTTGGTCTAATTGACCTTGCATTTGGTGCATATTTGCATGCACCGAATGCATTCCTTCATGAAGCTTACTAACTTGGATAAGCATCAGAGGGGTCACTATTGTAGATGGGTTTCCTCTCGGGCTCTTGAGGTGGCCAATATGGTTGTGGGGGTTGGTTTGGAGCGTTGGGTCTAGGTGGATTGAAGTTGGGTACTCCTTGGTTGGAAGGTCCCCCTTGGTTCCCTCCCTACCTAAGGTTAGGGTGATCTCGCCACCCTAGACTATAGGTGTTAGAGTACAGGTTGTATCCCCTATTTTCTAAATAGTTTACTTCCGCATGATTAATTTCATTGTGGCTTTCCCAATTAGCGCCTTTACCATCATGCCCTACATTTGGATTGGTTAAAAGGGGTTGGTTCGGGGTTTTTGATCGTGCTAAGCTTATCTCAAGGTGGTTAAGCCTCTTGAAGATCTGTTGGAACTTATCCTCATTGTCGGTAGCATTCACAGTCGGTTGCTTAGCTTGGTATATGAACCACTCATCCGACCACATGTAAGAATTCATTGTCATATCCTCAATTAGTTGACAACCTTCAACATAAGTCTTCAACATGAACTCCCTCGCGGACGCTCCGTCAAGACTAGATCGCAAATTCCCATCTAGCCCGTTATAAAAATTTTGTAACTGTAGCCAATTTTGTAGACCACGGTAGAGACATTTATGTAGCATTAATTTTAAACACTCCTACACTTCACGAACTTACTCCCCCTCGAGCTGATGGAAGTTTGTAATGTCCATCCGTAGCTTCATTGTCTTATTTGGAAGAAAATACTTGGCTAGGAACTGACTTCCCAACTCGTCCCACGTATTGATCAAGTCAACCGGATGTGAATCTAACCACATAAGAGCATCATCAATTATTGATAAAAGGAATAACTAAAGACGTATGGTGTCATCAGTTACCCCGTTATATTTAAAAGTGTTACAAAGGATTAATAAGTGCTTGAGATGCTAGTTAGGATCATCGTTCATCGATCCCTGAAATTGGATATTCCCTTAGATCATCTGGATCATCGTTGATTTGATTTCAAAATTGTTAGCATTAATTGAAGGACGATTAATACTCCCTCGAACTACCTTTAAATTAGGCATGGCATAGTCGCGCAACGTGTGTTACTCCATAGGTACTTGGTGTAGTGGTGGTGGTAGACGCTCTTTTACTCTTAGATCGTCAATCGGTTGGTCTATTTGTGAAGGATGGGCTCCTCTCAAAAATTTTCCCCTTCAAGCATGTGTTAAGATTCTTTCTGGTTCCAATTCAAATGGTATGACCTCGTTACAGGATTGAGTCATACACTACTTCCTGCAAACACAAAGAATTAAAATAAATCAACACAAAATTTCCAAAACAAAATAAGAAACAAAGACAAAAGAAAAGAAGTGTCATATCTATAAACCTAAGTTTCCTTAATTATATCCACAAATAGCATGCAATAAAACTAAAGTTCACTTAATCAAACATCGCCTCATCGACAATGGCGTCAACAACTTGACCATCTATCACGGGTGTGCGTAAAAAAAAATTTTATAAAATAATTTTAAAGGTGTGGTTTTAACTACTAGCGGACAGTGTCAGTTGTAATATTTTTAATCTTTGATGGAACACCAGAGTATTCCAAGCGATTGAACCCAAATGAGTTGGTGATTAAGTAATTCCTACACGATAAACATGCAATTAAAGGAGTCTAGCTAACTATTCACTAGTTCCTATACTATGATAGGTCATTTACAAGTTTAATTATGCTAATTAATTACCTAAAAAGAATGAAGGACTAAATTGTAAATGAAACAAATATGAAAATAGAAAATTTGAACAAGTACGATAACAGGCAACAGTTGCTTGATTTCCATGAGGTTGGTTAACCTTTGATTTAGGGATCTAAATCGCTATTACTCCTAAATTGGTTCAATTTCACCTCTCAACCTGAACTTTACCAATTTCAACAAATTAGTCCGATTTATCTTTCAACCTCACCCAACTAAACTAGGACCATCAAATTGATGCTCGATAATATCTCATCTCAGACTCAGTAATCTTAATTTTCCCTTAGGTTCGTCAATTCTAAGTTTTGAAGCCTATTAGATTTAGTTCAACTTTTGTGATTTAGTCATTGAACTCAAAAGTCAATTACCAATCACTTCCATCAACCAACCACTTAGTATTTAGCTACTCATGCTCTTGTTGGAAAAAATACGGTTTGAAAACGATTTTCTTGCACAATAATTAAAATTTTCTAAAACCAACCTGGTTTGTGATATTTATAGCAATAAACTCTATCCTAGTTCATACTTTTCAGCTTAGCGACGTTTGTTGTTCTCGACTTTCAACCAAACGATCTTCTCTATTATTCTCGTACCACGAACTGGCTAGAACCAATTGAATTGAAACATAGAACTAGAAAAGGTTTTCTTTCTTTTATTTGTGGTAAAAACAAAAATTCTCTCTTCTTTAATAGAAACTGGTAGAAGTTTTATTCTGGAAAACATATATGATAGTTAAGAATAAATTCCCTCTATTTTTCGACATAGTAACAATCTCTAAAAGTTGTGTAAATAGTTTTACCGGTGCCATCTATTTATAGGGAGAGAAAGTAGACCCCTTATTGAATTGTAGAGGTATATTTCAAATAGAAAAACTTCCTAATCCAACTAGGAGAGGGAAAGGGGATAATTGCAACATCCTGAAATAAGGCCTATACGGAACAGTGGTTACGAAACCACGAATTCGAGATAGAAAAGTTTATTACAATTAATTTTTATGATTTATCGAGTGATTAGATGCATGTGTTCGAATATCGGTAGAAAATTTCATGAATTGCATGTCTAATTTGCCTATTAGGACTTAATTGCAAAAGTTGATAAATATGAGTTTTAGATGTTAAAGGATTTAATTGAAGAGCATAATTGAAGTAGAGGCCCTTAAATGGTAATTATACCATTAGGCTTTCATGGACAAAAATGGACATATATAGGTAGAAAGAACCAAAGTTTTTAATGAAGGGTAATTTAGTCATTTGGTAATAAAAAGATATTCAAAGGGAAAAAGATGGCAAAATATGCTCATCTTCTTCATTAGGCCGAATTTTCAAGGGTTCACCATAGCTAGGGTTTGTTTCAAGCTTCCAAGCTCCATAGTAAGTGATTCCAAGCCCCGTTTTTAATGTTCTTTACATTTTTGAAGCCCCGGTAGCTCGGTTTAGCTTATTCTATCAATAATTCATGCTAGGGTTCATATTTGGAAAAATACCCATAGGTGAAATGTGTTTATTTTGATGTTTTATAATAGAATATGAAGTCTAAAATTATGTTAAACAACTTTTGCTAAGTGATTTTAAGTAAAAACGAGAAAAACGGCTTAATCAGTAAAAATACCTAATGTTCATAAGTACATGTTAGAGTGAGAATTTGATGTTGTCATAGAAGGGAAAAATGATCAGCATGTCATAAAACATAAGAATAAGGGATAAAGTTTAATTTTTGAGCTTTGGGGCAAATGTGTAAATATGTAAAAGTTTAGGGGCAAAATGATAATTTTGCCAAAGTTAGAGTTAAGGACTGTTTTGGTAAATGTGAGTATTAAATAAGCTAAATTTTCTATTATAGATCAAGAAGAACAAAATCCAGAGTTAGATCGGGGAAAGAAAAAGATAGTGGACTAAATCGATATAGTTTATCGTATTTTGTTTCGAGGTAAGTTTGTGGTAAATAAATGCAATATTCTATTATTTTACATTTAATACTATTAAATTTCAGCATTTACATATTTATTTTATAAATTTATCATTCAAAGACTCAAGTATGAATTTGGAAAAGCTATCTCGAAAGTTAGGTTGAACCTTAGGAATGTGTAGGATACAAATGTCATGACATTAGGGTTTAAGGAAATCTTGTAAGACCATGTCAAGACATGGCATTGATAAGTTACTATAAGGCAAAGGTCCCATGTAAGACCATGCCAAAGCATGGCATTGGTGAGTTCATAAGGCAAGGATACCACGTAAGACCATGTCAAGACATGGAAATGGTTAAGTTTCATAAGGAAAGGTACCCGCGTATCCTTAGTATTCCAAGTGGTTCAACGGGAAAATTCAAAGAGTATACCAAAGGAAAGGTAAGACAAGTTCATGTTAAAAGGTACAGGTAAGAATGAAATTTTAAGTACATTGAGTTAAAAGCTTAAGTGATCTTGATAAGAAAAGAATAAAATAATTTATTATGAATGTTGTTATTTATTTACATGCAAACTTACTAAGCTTAATGCTTACTCCCATTCTTTTCTCTCTTTTTATAGTATTACAAGCCAACTTGGGGATCGAAAGGACATCAGAGATCGTTACACACTATCAAAGGATTATATTGGTATTTTGTGACTCGAATGTTTTAAGTTATGGCATGTATAGGGACTTAGCCATTTTGTGTGTATGACCTTATGATATGGCTTAAGATTGTCTTGTAAATGCTTGGTAATAATTAGCTATTAAAATGGCTAATTAAGAGTATGTTTTGGATGTTTTTTAATGCCTAGTTGGTAGTTATTATAGAGAAATCATGTAATTATATGCAGGGGAACAGTTTGGACAGCAACTGTGACGTGATTTTGAAAAATCACTAAAAATAGTATAAATGGAATTATGGTGTGAATGAGATATATAATTAAATCTTATTGAGTCTATTTTTATATGAAAGAAACAGTGTAGGAAAAAGAGTTGTATATTATGAGATAATTGATCTTTTGTGTAGAGGGGTCAGAACTGTCGAACTGTGTAACAGGGGAGACTCTAACTAATAAACTGTACTAATTGGCCATACCAAAAATTCTGGAAAAATTACAGTAAGAAGATATAAGAGTCTAGTTTCAGGGAAAATTTACGGATCTAAATTTCAAGTTTCGTAACTCTAGTTATAGTCGATTTAGTGAACATGTTGCAGATGGACAGTTTCAATTTTTATGCCCTAATTTAGTAAGTTAAGTCTAGTAATGCCTCGTGCTCGACTCCGTCAATGGTCTCGGGTAAGGGGTGTTACAATAATAGGGTGTGCTTCCCCTCATACATATTATTATGGGGGATTTAAGCCTCTCATTGTATTGGACCCAATTATATGTGCTGTCTAGACATTTAGCCCAACACTTTATAATTTAATCCAACCTAATAAATATTTTTCTATTTTCCAAAATAAACATTAATTTTTCCAATTAAATAATTTTCTCAGCCAAATTTTACCTTCGGCAAAATTATGACTATTTTACACTTGGTAAAATTTCCAATAAAATATATTCAATATTTCACAACTCAACTTGTTCACTATGACTGAATGATTTGAAACAACATATAAAGTCATAAACCAAAGTCTCACCTATTTGATGTTTTTGTGTTATACTTTGGTAGGGAAATTGGTTTGCATATTGTGCTTTATGTATTAAATGATTAAGGTAAATAAGTCGTTTATATTGTGTGGGCTTACTAAGTATGTATAGTACTTACCCGTTGTTACCACTTCTCTGTAGATTTTGGACATCTGGAACATGTCGATTAGATCAGCGAGAAGCTCACATCCTTATCTCCCAATTCGGTAGACTTTTGTTGTTTTGAGCTTGGTTATATGTGGCATGTATATAGGATAGTCACTTACTTGTAATATAAAGTATGTGTTTGTGTTTTGGCATTGTTGAGCTTTGGATATATAAATATGTGCATATGGTAACTTAAGTAAATGTTGGATTGTTATTTGCAAATGCTAATGGCAAAGCTTAGACACATTTATGTGGCCTAGCTTGTGGCATAAAATGGTTAAGAGTTATGATATGAATTGTGGACTTATATTTGAAGGTTGAGTTGGTGCCAAATGTGGCATACTGGTTGTATGTTTAGGGAAGTGTTTTAAGCTATGTTTGTTATGGAATGAATAAGTTTTGAACAGGTTTATGTTGGTTGATTAGTGCATTTTAGGTCATTTTTGGGAACTGGATTGTAACATGCATCAAATGGTTTTTTTTTTTTTTTTTTTGCTTTACACGGGCTAGCACATGGTTGTGTATCACACGGGCAGGTGACATGAGTGTATGCTCATTGTAGATTATGGAGTATATATATACACGATTACAGTTTGTAACATGGGCTGGCCACACGCTTATGTTTGTCTCGTAATTGAATCTCTTATTTTTGCACATGACATCAGTGAGTTACATGGTTTAAGTACACGGTCGTGTGACCTTTGATTGTAAAAATTTCTATGCTTTTTACTAAGTTTTCAATTAGGTCCTTATCATGCTTGGATTATGAGCTAATTTATTGTTTATTTGAATCTTTAAATAAATCATATTTGTTTAAAGCTGGCTATTGTAGAATCCTATAGCTCGGGTCTGACGATCGAACTGGGTTAGGGGTGTTACAACATTCATTACTCATTGGTTCTGCCCAGAATCAAACATTCCATTACTCAAAGAAACCTTGTAAACCGTGAGCTCTTCTTTAAGCTCTACGATCTCTTCCTTCAAGGCCAACACCATGGTCTCGAGAGCATCATCCCTTCCCGTTAGTTTTTCCCTAATGGAATTGAGAGGAATCAACACAAAGTCCTTGAGATGCTCCTTCATTGAGTCCAACTCATTGGTGTGTCCCTTGACTACCTCGAGTGTCTCCCTTATGTCTCCCGGTCGCCAAGCCCAAATATAAAGATGTCACACCACCGTCTCATGCCATACTCATAATAAATTCTCACATTATTAAAAAATCATCCTATTTATCAGTGATATTATAAATTTTTAGTCAAACATATATCAATCATCATTAGAACATGCCAAACATACTTTAAATAAACTTATAATAATTAAACATGCATTAGGACCAGTTAGAAAATTTTCATGACAATCACGTAGGTATTGATATTAAAATAATGGTATCAATATTTTCTTGGTACGGTATCGATACCGTATGGAAAATCGGTACCAAATCAACATTTTTTTCTCGTTTAAAATCAAAGTCTCAAAAAATATTGGTACCTTTGCAAAAGTATTGATAAAATTACCTTGAGTATCGATACTCTTAATAGGGTATCGATACCAAATTACGTTACTGCATCCTTGAACATTTCAAATCATAGAGGTGTCATTTTTACAACACGAATATCGATACCTCTACTCCAGACCAAAATAATACAACATACTTGAGCATTTAAATCATTCCAACATATACCAATCCATCATGCTAACATATTGTCATCAAATAAACATCAAAACGGTCGTAATACTAGTCTCAAACATCGAAAGTAAGTCCAAGCTATAATCAACATAATACGAGATGGATCTCATAAACTTAAGAGCATATAGTCTACAGAAGCATCCAAAACATCATGGAAAATATTAGTAAAAGTCTACCACATTGCCTAATTCCCAAAACGTAAACAATTAACAATAACACCTACAAAATAATGAAAAAGGACTTGCTTGGATCACCACTCGAAACCCCACCGCTCACACCGACACTTAACTACTATGCAAGGGTTTAAAAGGAGTGGGTGAGCTTAACAAGCTTAGTGAATGCCTAGAACAACTACCATACAAAAAATTCATCAAGCATTAACGAAACAACCATATAGCACAACCTCAGCAGTTCCAACTCTACTGTCATATTATTCTTACTCGTGCATTATAGACTAGCTCATTTACATGGTAATCATATTCAGTTTTAAGCATGTATCATATTACACATATAATCACATAACATTTAAGCATATATCACAATACTGATATAATCACATAACGTTCGAACATATATCACAATACTTATATAATCACATAACATTCAAGCTTATTTCACAATACTCAAAAACATGTCTAAAGATAAATTGCATAATGGTCACATGTAATATAAACACATATCACAATACACACATTTTCAAAATTTAAGATAATTTGGCACTTGAGCTATGAAACATGAAAGTAAGCTCTACCTTCACTCATTGGATATAAGGATATCCAACACACCACATAGATTCATAGAGATAAACATGTCCGAAAAGTGAAACATAAAGTTAACACTCTCTTTATTTCCTCCTTACATGTCCCATTGAATGGAGCTTAGCTCACATTCCCTTATCCCTTTAACAAGTCCCAGGGCCTCAACACCTAAAATCACTGTACATATAGGTAAGCACTCACAATCCTATGGCATGCCAACTATATACAACGGTTTCAAGATCACAAGGCCAAAATATCGAAAATCAAACACATATCACTTACTGATTATCCATGCACTATCACTGCATATTTGCATCTTTACCAAAACACTATCACTAACATTTCGCATATACATATGATGTACACACTTGCACTTTTAGAACAGTTATCATAACCACATATCACATGTTATAACATCTCATCTCAATTCACATATTAACAAACATATAAGAACATAGTTCACAAGAAAACATAGGCATGAGAAAGATTACACTCAGAATTTAGAGTAGGGGTTTAGGCCACCACTAAATTCCCAAATAACGCATTGAGTATGTCCACAAGAAATTATTTCAAACACTCACCAATTATGCTTTCACCGAAAAGTTGAAAGCTCAAACTAACTTTTACTTTCCTTTATCTCTACTCGTAGAAGGTCCTATCGAATCTAGAACTTCAACACAACAAATTCATAAAACAACACATTCACACATCAACCAAAGACTCACATCAAACAATCCAAAAACACAATCCTAAGCTAGGTTCTCTTTTGACCGAAACCTTCGACATAGAAAAGTTAAAATTCGAATATCTCAGCCCATACTTAATATTTTTGCCTAGAACCAATTCTGTTCATCTTATAATTCACCTACGACTAATTCTCAACCTTTAAACTGCACAAAACTAGTCAGTTCATGGTATTGACTTTTTTCGACATGTTTTAGGCTATTTTTTGAAAATTCATTAAAACGTTTTAAATTTTTAACGAAACTTTAAAGTAAGTTTAGAAAGCTTATAATCATGTCAAAACTAATTGACAAACACTTTGAAATCATATTTTTACCCAAAATTTTGAAATTCACCATTAACAACCCAGTTTTTGACATTTATTTAAAACATGCTATTTAATGGATAAAACCTTAACTTTAAAGACTAGATAACATTAGAAACTCCTAAGGAATCGAATCGTTACCTTAGTTTACGAAAATCTTAGAGTTTGTGCGAAAACCCAAAAAACCCGAAAGCTTTACAATAGAGAAAACTATGGTGATTTTGAGTGTTTTTATTGGTATTTAATGGAGGTTTAAGGCTTGGGTGATGATAGAAGTCAAAAAAATTGGAGTTTGGGAACCAAAATTTGAATGAAAAGAGCTTGGAAAACAAGAGACGACAACCACAAAGGATGGAGAAGACTAACATGGGTTTTGTGAATATAAAGGGGAAAATAGGGTGAAAATTAAAGATTAGTTTAATTGCCTCTTAAAAACTCTAAATTTTGACTCTTTTACAAATCAGTCCTATTTTTGAAATTAAAGGTATTTAAAAACTCATTTTCATAAATTGATTTAATTTTCTAAAAACCATAGTAAAAAAATATTACTGATAATCTATGTCACAAAATTCTGAACACTCTAAGGCTAAAGCCCTAAATTACCCCTAAAACTCATAAGCCCTATTTTAGGGTGTTACAAATCTCCCCTCTAAAGATAATTTCATCTTCGAAATTCCTTGCTAACACGTCACTTGCTTATTCACAAAATATGTTATTTCTAATTTTAATCTAGACACTTTTGTTGCGCACTCTAATTCTTATTCTCTATATTTCTACTGCTTTTCTTAACGATCCCATTCACTACCACAGACCATTCTATGGTAATTTTGCTAACAGTTTTCTCTATTCACTAAGACATTCTTGTCTAAGAACTCATAACTGATGTTCCTAATTCAATAGTCACTATTGGGATTCTTTACTTATTAGCTAATTCACTTAAACTTTATGAGGGCACAGAACCTAAATATATCAATGAGAATAAAAGAAGTGATTACAAGGCAAAAATACCCATAATCTCGACATTCGAATATTGATCCTGTGGTTCCTTAATAGCATAAACTCAAGTTGGACCTCTAAACTCAATCGGTGTAGCAATAGTATGAATAACAATTCGCTACCAAACTAGTCTCCCATTACCTTTACCACGACCACGACCTCTAGCAGGCCTAGAAGCAGGTGCCAAACTCTGAGTTTGCGAAACCTCAACTTTATTTGGGCAATCCCTCAGAAAATGTTCTTTCGAACCACACTTAATATAACACCCCTAACCCGTATCCGTCACCGAATTAGGGTTAAAGGAGTTACCGGATAGATCAAAAACTTTTACAGATATTTCATACAACCATTCATCAATCGCAATCAAAGTGTCCCTTATATTGGTCAACGAGACCTTAATCATGCTTTAGAGTAGGGCCGGGACTAAACCGAACCCATACGGAAATTCTTAGAAATTTAAAGCTTTTTCAAAATTGTCAAAGTCACATGCCCATGTGACCAGGCCATGTGCCTCCCACGACTACAGGACACACCCATGTGTCCTGGCCGTGCCAAATCAAAGCATGTATACTGACTTATCCATACGGTCACTAGACACACCCGTGTGCTATACGTGTACTCTTAGGCTAAATACTATCTTATTCACACAGCTACTAGGCACATTCGTGTGCCATGGCCGTGTACACTTGGGCTGGCTACTGACTTATCCACACGGCTACTAGGCACACCCGTGTGCCATGGCTGTGTAGGCCAAACAGACCACTTGTAAGGCCAAAATGCCACCCACACAAGGGTCAATCCCTACAAGCAATTTACCAATTCATATCATGCACATTTGGCAACCAAAAAACATATCAAATTAATCATCAAATCTCCACATACAATTTCAATTCCAATCATGCCAATTTGTACAACTAAAACACATATGCATTCAAGCATGGTTCATCCACATTTACCTTTCATATATCCCCTTCCTTAATCAAACATGCGTACTCACATTTCATTCATATACTCATGCATATTATCATCACTTATGTAGCCACATCTTATGGCTAATTATACACTTTTCAACTATAATCCAAAACAACTAGCCTATACATGCCATTTTTAACTATATACACATTTCAAAAGTACCAAAATGAATTTGAGTAGTGTAATGATGATCCTCAACGGTCTCCGAGCCTTCAGTAGCTTTGACGATCTATAAAATAGAGCAAACACACACACAGAGTAAGCTTTCAAAAGCTTAGTAAGCCATATACAAATAAACTTAACATATAGGCAATCAAGACATATAATTAATATGAGTTCACTATTAACTCAATTTCATAATCATCATTCTTCTTGGCATATTTACTTAGCCATTCATCCTTCAATCTTTCATATTACCACATACTTTATTTTCTCATAGTTTTTACATTCGTATAACACACTTACATTCTCATATTCAAATACATAATTCAACTAGGTAAGTTTAAGAAAATACTTACCTTCATATACACACGATGTGTACTTATCAAACGTACCTGAAACGGTGTTCAATTCACATATTCATTCATTTCTCGGACTTGCCCGTTGAACCATTTGGAATCTAATAAGATACGCAGAGTGCTCGGAACAGTCATACAATGCCAACATCTCGGACGTGGTCTAACATGTAATCAGATATCGATGCCACTGTCCCAGACAAGGTCTTACACGAATCATTACGATGCCATTGTCTCGAACATGGTCTTACACGTAAATCTCATATTGATGCCAATGTCCCAGACGTGGTCTTACACGAAATCTTGAATCAATGCCACCATCCCAGACGTGGTCTTACATGATATCACATAACAGACACCTATGTCATGACATAGACTACCCTATCTATTCCTAGGTTCAAACGGGACTTCTCGGACATTGTCACTATGTCGATTCTATCTCGAAATTCATGTATACATCATCTCATATACATTCACCATTATCAATAGTCATAAGAATATACATAATTCAATACAAATACATTTATTTGTATATTGACTTACCTCAGATTCGGATATTCGTTTGGACTCAATTATTCGACTACCTTGGATTTCCCGCGATCTAAGTCTGTTTTCTTCAATTCTTGATCTATACATATTCAAATTTAATCCTTTTATTCACTAATTCATCCAATTCAATCCAAATACACACATTTAGGGCAATTTGCAATTTAGCCCTCATATTTACACATTTAGACAATTTAATCCCTAATTCACAAAATCATAAATTACACTAAATCACTAAATACCCATGCTTAGCCGAATTCACACTAAGCTCATATTAATCCATACTTTTCATTTACTTCACAATTTAGTCCTTCAAAATGCTATTTTCACAATTTAGCCCTAATTAGCTAAATTCATAAAAAATTCAAGAATAAAACATGTTCATTAAACACATATCTTTCATTTAACACCAATACTCATCTCAAAGCTCACCATTTCATTAATCGCACATCTTATAAACTTCATCAATTCTCAAAATTAAGACATGGGCTTTATAGTAGACTAAGCAACAATCTCAAAAACATATAAATCATCAAAAACCGATCAAAAACATACCTTAAATTTGGCCACAAACTAGCCGAATATTAGAAGCATTCAAACCTTCCTTTTCTTCTTTGATTTTCGGTGGTAAAAACATAAAAGATAATAGCATTTTAGCCTTGGTTTTTGTTTAATAGTATTTATTTATCAATTTACTAATTTAACCCTTTTAATAAACATATTATAACATATAGTTCAAGGCCATTTTTGACTATTAACCACCCACTAACTTATAAATGGTTTAATTGCCTCATAAGGCCACAACATTTAAGAGTCACAACACATAGATGCTTTAACAAATGGCACGCAAATATTGCATTTAATGCAATTTAATCCTCTTATCAAATTAAGCACACAGACAGGTAAATTAACTTACGAAATTTTAGCACATGCTTAATCACATATTAAAAGCACAAAAATAATATTAAAATATTTCACTAACTCGGATTCGTGGTCCCGAAACCACTGTTTCGACTAGGGTCTAAACCGAACTGTTACACTTAACACATTCACGTATCAACTTACGACACTCACCAAAATGCCTATGCTCATAATGCACACAAAGCGGCCACCCGGAACCTCCCGTCGAACCACTATCACTAACCACTAAATTACTCCACTTCTTAGACTTACTTGGTCGAAACTCGTGTCGTGCACTCTCATCAAAGCCCTGAATATCACGTCTTCTCTTAGACACTCGTTTAGATGCACCATTCAAGTCCTTTTACTTGATTCAGTAACCACAAAACGAGGCGACTCAGCCAAAGTCTCCTCAACTACTTTGGCTTTCTCAACTAACTCAGCAAACATCTCCACGTTTTGAGCTACCAAGTAAAATCGAATCTCACAATTAAGCCCAAATCGAAACCTCTTACGTTGATCCCTCTCAAAAAGTATCATCTTAGGAGCATACTGACTAAGTCGCACAAACTCAACCTTATAATCACCACTAACAAATCTCCCTAAACCAAATAAAAAAAAAATCACACTTACAAGCCTCCATATATTGCTCGCCCATAAACTTCCTTTTAAAAACTTCAAGAAAGTAATTCCAATTCAACTATCAAAAGCAATACCCCTCCTAATTGTATTCCACCAACAATGAGCCTCACCGTCAAGTAAGGACACAACACAACCCAACTTTTTCTCATTAGAATAGGACATTTGTTAGAGGGTCCTTTCAACTCCTTCTTACCAATACTTAGCTACGGTCGAATTAGTACCTTTCACTCTAGAAAATTCTTTACCACCCAACGCCCGAAGACGTTCAAGCGACAACCCTTGATTAATAGGTGCAAGATTGGCAGGTGTAGGAGCAGGGTTAGTACCAGTAATTCGCTGAAATGCTCCTATTATCGCTTCTATCAGATGACTTACACCTTTATCAAGTACGTTCACTCTACGCGGCGGCTGTAACACCCCTAACCCGCATTCATCGCTGAAATAGGGTTACGAGGCGTTACCTATCAAATCACAACATAAAATATACATTTCTCATCCAAGAATCCATTAATACATAAACATCAATCCAACATCATAACATTGTCCCTTACAAGGCTCTACGAGACCTTAAAACATACCTGAAAGAGGTTCGAGACTAAACCGTTAACATTTAAAAACTTTGGAAAACTTATAAAATTTTCAAGCATACAAGGATCACACGCCCTTGTGAACAGGCCGTGTGAGGCAGACATGCCTGTGTCACAAGCCATGTGAAAATAAAGCATACATACTGACTTGGGTTACACGGCTGACCGTGCCAATCTAACCCGGCTGACTTGGGTCACACGGCTGACTTGGGTCACACGGCTCATGTGTCTAACCCGTGTGCCCTTCTAAATGGCCACACACGCTCGTGTGCCAGGTCGTGTGCTAGACCGTGCCAATCTTATAGGGTATACTGACTTATGCAACACGGCCAAGTCACACGCCCGTGTGGTAGGCCGTGTGCCATTTAGGGGGTATACTGACTTGTGCCACACAACCAATCACATGCCCGTGTGTGAGGCTGTGTGGAGCATACTGACTTCAATTCAATTTCAACACTAGGAGACATACGGTCGTGTAACATGATTGTGTGTTGCACACAGCTGAGACGCACGCCCGTGTCTCTGCCCATGTGGACAAAAATAGGCCATTTGCAAGTCCAATTTGCCACCCTTTTCTCATGTACACCTAACAACTAAAATGATACCATTTCATCATACAATATGAAGCCAAATAATCATTCAAATGCATCATTTATACCATATCCAATTCAACCAAATTCAATACTCAAGTCAATGCCAAATACCTATTCAAAATTTATATCATCAAGCATTCATTCACAAGCACATGACTTCTCAAATTATCAACTTCAATTACACCATATAGATCATTTACCAAACTCAAAATATAACCATTTGAATATCTATAATACCCTAGCCACATTTATACCAAAACATACCAAAATAAGCCATCATTCATGGCTATATATACAAAGCAAACATATTTATTTATAAGCCAATTCTCATGGCTATATTCACAACCAAAGTACTACAACTAGTCTATACATGCCATATACCATATATACATAGCTTCAAAAGTACCAAAATAGATGATCGATAGTGCAATGAAGTCTCTAACGATTCCCGGATCTGAACTAGTTTCGATTATCTATAAGACAGGGAAAGAACACACAAAGTAAGCTTTAAAAGCTTAGTAAGCCATATACAAATAAAATTACCACATGAATCAACATCATTTACATCAATAGGTAAACTACGAGTAAGCACATATAAGCTCACAACCCTTTCCCAATGTATACATATTCAATATCATAAGTGAATTCATCAAATACTTCATTTTTCAATACTTGTATGTATCTCGTACGTACCTGAGTCACTTAACTCAATCACACTTTTTGTCTTGACTTGACCTTGCCTTTTGAACCTTTTTAGAATTGTTAAGGATACTCGAAAATCACAAATAGCTCGTACAATGCCATATCTCAGATATGGTCTTACATGTTATCACATATCGATGCTGATAGCCCAACTATGGTCTTACACGAAATTAGATAACAATGCCAATTTCCCAGACATGATCTTACACGTAATCACATAATGATGCCAATGTCCCAGACATGGTCTTACACATAATCATATCTCGATAATCCTAATGTCATGACATTCGTATACTACACTATTCCTAAAGTTCGTACGGGACTTTTGGATATTGTAACTCTGTCAATTCTTGCTTGTATTTAATCATTCAACATTCATAGCAGTTCAATGACAATTAATTATATATAATTCAATTTAAAGACATTTATTTGCATATGAACTTACCTCTTATTCGGGATAAACGGATTGGATCAACCATTCGATAACCTTTGATTTCCCCGATCTAAATCTGATTTCTTTGGTTCTTGATCTATATACATTCAAAATTAACTCATTTATTCATAAAATCATTCAATTCAGTCCACAAGCACATATTTGGGCATTTTTAACACTTTATCCCCTAAAGTTCCACATTTTTACAATTTAGTCCCTATTTCACAAATACCCAAAATTCACACAATTCAACAATACTTATGCTTAGCCGAATTTCATATAAGTCCCTAGCAGCCTAAAACTTTCATTTATTTCACATTTCATCCACCCAATTTGCATTTTTCACAATTTAATCCCTTTTTGACATTTTTTTCAAAAATCACTTTACAAAACATGTAAAACCATCATCAAGCTTTCATTTTTCATCATCAAACATTCAAAAGCTCAAGTACTCATTAATGGCACTTCACAAAATTATTAAAAAATTCAAAAATTAAGGCATGTGCTAGCTAGAATACAAAGCAACAATATCAAAAACGTAAAAATCATTAAAAACGGATCAAAAATAGTACCTTAATTGCTTGAATTAACCTAGCCGAATGAAAACCTAAAAATTTGGCTTTCTTCTTCTCTAATTTTCGGCCAACATAAAGAAATATGGACAAAATTCCTTTTTTTTTTAATATATCATTTGATAACTAAATTCCAATTTTAACCTTTATAAATAAACATTTAAATCATCTAATATAAGGCCATCTATGTCAAATTCCACTATCAATGGTCTAATAACATCATAAGGACCTTTCATTTAATAAACCATAACTATATAACACCTTTATCAAGTAGAATGTAACTTTTTCATTTTACGTGATTTAGTCCTTTTTCTCAAATTGAGCAATTAAACGATAAAATTAGCTCACGAAATTTTCACACATACATGCTGTCATGCTGTAAACGCATAAAATAATATTAAAATAATTTTTTGACCTTAAATTTGTGGTTTCGAAACCACTGTTCTTTAGCTAAAATCGGGCTGTTATAGTGACATAGTAGGTTAAGAGGATGTGCCATCCTCTTGAGCACTAGCTCTAATGTTAACACATCTAGGAGGCATTTCTAATAATCTAGCATACACACAAACAAATAAAATTGTGTGAGTGGCAAGGGGATGATCCAAGTCTCGTTCCTGCAAGCAAAATTTAGGATTAAGGCAATGTGTTTCCATTCCTACCCCACATACAATTCAATCAAAGACATTTCAATCAATCTCAAGCAATTCAAATAGTGGTATATAAAAAATTTTAAGAAAAAAGAGAAATTTAGACACATGAGTTTCGAAACTCCAAACACACAACAATCACCTAGGTCTAAAAGTTAATGAACCTAGAGTTTGATACCATCAAATGTAACACCTTATACCCGGCCTGGTTGCCAAGCCTGAATATAAAGATGCCACACCACCATCTCATGTCATAATTATAGTAAATAATCACATTATTAAGAAATCATCCTCTTTATCAGTGATCTTATAAATTTTTAGTCAAACATATATCAATCATCATTAGAACATGCCAAACATACTTTAAGTAAACTTATAATAATAATAGTTTAACATGCATTAAGACCACTTAGCAAAATTTTCAAGACAATCACGTAGGTATCGATACTAGGATAAGGGTATCATATTTTCCTGGTACGATATCGATACCATATGAAAAATCGATACCAAATCAGCATTCTGTTTCTCGTCTAAAATCAGAGTCTAAGAAAATATTTGTACCTTTGTAAAAGTATCAATAAAATTACCCCGAGTATCGATACTCGTATAGGGTATCGATACCAAATTATGTTACTGCGTCCCTGAACATTTCAAAACACAGAGGTATCTTTTTTACAACACGAATATCGATATATCTACTCCAGACCAAAAAAATACAACATACTTGAGCATTTAAATCATTCCAACATGTACCAATCCATCATGCTAACATATTGTCATCAAATAAACATCAAAACAACAGTATTACTAGTCTCAAACATCGAAAGTAAGTTTGAGCTATAATCAGCATAATACGAAACGAATCTTATAAACTTAAGAGCATATAGTCTATGGAAGCATCCAAAACATCATGGAAAATATTAGTAAAAGTCTACCACATTGCCTGATTCCAAAATGTAAACAGCTACGAAATAATAGAAAAGGACTTGCTTGGATTACCTCTCGGAACCGCACCGCTCACACCGACACTTAACTATTCTGCAAGGGTTTAAAAGGAGTGGGTGAGCTTAACAAGCTCAGTGAATGCCTAGAACAACTACCATGCAAACAATTCATCAAGCATTAATGAAACAACCATATTGCACAACCTCAGGAGTTCCAACTCTAGTGTCATATTATTCTTACTCGTGCACTATAGACTAGCTCATTTACATGGTAATCATATTCAGTTTTAAGCATGTATCACATTACACATATAATCATATAACATTTAAGCATATATCACAATTCTGATATAATCACATAACGTTCGAGCATATATCACAATACTTATATAATCACATAACATTCAAGCATACCTAACAATACTCAAAAACATGTTTATAGATAAATTGCATAATGGTCACATGTCATATAAACACATATCACAATACACACATTTTCATAATTTAAGATAATTTGGCACTTGAGCTAAGAAACATAAAAATGAGCTTTACCATCACTCTTCGGATACAAGGATCTCCAACACATCACATATACTCATAGAGTCAAATATGTTCGAAAAGTGAAGCAGAAAGCAAACACTCTCTTTATTTCCCCTCACATGTCCCGTTGAATGGAGCTTAGCTCACATTCTCTTATCCCTCTAACATGTCTCAGGGCCTTAATGCCCAAAATTACTATACATATAGATGAGCACTCACAATCTTATGGCATACCAACTATATCCAATGGTTTCAAGATCACAAGGCCAAATATTCGAAATCAAACACATATCACTTACTGATTGTCCATGCACTATCACTGCATATTTGCATCTTTATCAAAACAAGTCACTAACATTTAACATATACATATCATGTACACATTTGCACTTTCACAACAGTTATCATAACCATATATCACATGTTATAAGATATCATCTCAATTCACATACTAACAAACACATAAGCACATAGTTCACAAGATAACATAGGTATGAGAAAGCTTACACTCAGAATTTAGAGTAGGGGTTTAGGCCACCTCTAAATTCCCAAATAACACATTGAATATGTCCATAAGAAATTATTCCAAACACTCATCAATTATGCTTTTGTCTAAAAGATGAAAGCTCAAACTAGCTTTTACTTGCCTTTATCTCTACTCGTTGAAGGTCTTTTCGAATCCAAAATTTCAACACAACAAATTCACACATCAACCAAAGACTCGCATCAAACAATCCAAAAACACAAGCCTAAGCTAGGTTCTCTTTTGACCGAAACCTTTGACATAGAAAACTTAAAATTCAAATATCTTAGTCTATACTTAATCTTTTTGCCTAAAACCAATTCCGTTCATTTTATACTTCACCTACGACTAATTCTCAATCTTTAAACTACACAAAACTACTCAATTCATGATCGACATATTTTTGGCTATTTTCCAAAAATTCATTAAAACGTTAGAAATATTTAACAAAACTTTAAAGTTTAGAAAGCTTATAATCATGTCAAAACTAATTGAAAAACACTTTGAAATAATATTTTTACCCAAAATCTCGAAATTCACCATTAACAACCCAGTTTTTGACATTTATTTAAAACATGTTATTTAATGGATAAAACCTTAACTTTAAAGACTAGATAACATTAGAAACTCCTAAGGAATCGAATCGTTACCTTAGTTGATGAAAATCTTAGAGTTTGTGTGAAAACCCAAAAAACCCGAAAGCTTGACAATGGAGAAAAGTATGGTGATTTTGAGTGTTTTTATTGGTATTTAATGGAGATTTAAGGCTTGGGTGATGATAGAAGTCAAAAAATTGGAGTTTGGGAACCAAAACTTGAATGAGAAGAGCTTGGAAAACAAGAGACGACAACCACAAAGGATGGAGAAGACTAACATGGGTTTTGTGAAAACAAAGGGGAAAATAGGTGAAAATTAAAAATTAGTTTAATTGCCTCTTAAAAACTCTAAATTTTGACTCTTTTACAAATCAGTCCTATTTTTGAAATTAAAGGTATTTAAAAATCATTTTCATAAATTGATTTAATTTTCTAAAAACCATAGTAAAAAAATATTATTGATAATCTATGTCACAAAATGCTGAACACTCTAAGGCTAATATTCCTAAATTACCCCTAAAACTCCTAGGCCCTATTTTGGGGTGTTACATTATGTCCCCCATGAACTTCTCGAGATTGACCACTCGTCCTTCTAAAGTTGACAACATGTCCCTCGATCGACTTGCTGTCCTAGCCATCCCACGAGTCTCCATCAACTCATTTGATCGGTAACTTTTTTCTTCATATCGACTAACGCATTCACAACCTTAGATCAGATACCAACTATCACGGGGATAGAACTTTCGTCTCACAATTCATGCGGATTAAGCGATTTCTTCGCTTCAAATGCGCCTAAGTTAACCTAACTCTTGCAAAGTGAAAATTCTCCGTAGAAATTCTCTTAAGGCATCGAAAATATAATAGAAGCAACTCAAAGACAAAAGAAAGCTTGAAAGAACCAAATAGCAGCAAAAAAGCAAAGCATACCAAGTGTTTAAGTAAATGCTGTCAATATATTTTTTAACTCAAAGAATATGGTACAATGGATGATTACAAATGAGGGGGAAGCCCTCTATTTATAGTTGAGCTCCCCCAAATCCAACGGTACAACTAGCTTTACATTAACGGACGAGATCAAAACATATATACAATTAAGGGATTTACATAATCCCCAAGATTATAAAATCAAATCTTATCATATTATAGATCTTCTAAAATTACTTTCCCTATTTACCATGATAGTCTTAATTTTCCGTAAGTGTTTCACTAGGCCACCAAGGCTTTAGGTAGATGGACTTTGTCACTTGTTCTTCGAATCGAGCCAATTCATATGAGTCAAATGAGCCCTATTTAATAGATTGACCCCTATGGAATGTTCTTTGTTCAATGGTCACTAGCTTTGAATCACGACCCGTGACACAAGTATATACATGAAACTTGAATTGTTCATATGTATACATGCAACTTTGATTAATTTATACATTTGAAGAAATGAATATATACATTTATCTCCATATTGGATTAATATAAATGTTTTTGTATGCAATATACCAATATAAAATGGTGCTAATTTAATAATATTGTCAATTATTTGTGAAATTTAAATCAAATCAAAATTTGGGTATGGCATTGCATATTGGATCAAAATTCATGTATATTTTTAATATTTATTCCTAATAGTAAGGGCTTAGTTTCTAGTTTAGGGGAAAAATTGAAAAAGACACCTATATTCTTAGCGATATATAGAATACAAGGCATTGACGAGGGTGTGGTGGGTTATGTTACATTTTGGGTGGGAAGTGCAAGGCAGACAAGAGAGATCCTGAAAACGGGCCTTAAGTGCAGCCCAATATATGTTAAACAAGGAACTAAACCCCGCATAAATATCAGAAGTCGTTACTTAAGAGTGTCCGCACTAAGCATTATCCATTCTTTATCCCCCTTGCTTCCTGTCCACCCTAAACCCTATCCAGCAACCATAAGCATGTCGCCAGGTCCCGTGGTTGAAGCAGCCCACCCTGACACTGAACTCCTTCCTAATCCTTCCGCTGAGGAACCCCAGAAGAAGCCTTTGGTTCCGCCTCATTCTTTCTCTTCTTTCATTCTTTCTCACTCCCTCTCTCTTTTTGAGAGTTAATATTGTATCATTTGCAGAGCGAGGAGGAGGAGGCTGTCGTTGAGGACGTCAAGGAAATTGAGATAGAAGATGACGACGACGACGACGAGGATGATGACGATGATAAGGAAGATAGTGCCCAAGGTTTTTCTCCTTCTCTCTTATTATTATTTATATTTCCCAATGATTTTAGTGATGCTTTATGAATTAAGAGAAGTTTTGCTTAATCTTTTTGCTTAATCTTTTTCTTTTTATTAATTTTTAATACTTTTTGATGTACTTGGTGTTATTTCAAATCTTTTTAATCTAATTGTCTCATCTAAAGTTAGTTGTGTGGATATTTCTATAGAGCAGCTTTTATAGTTTGATTGGAATATATGTTGCAGGTGCTAATGCCAGTTCAAAGCAAAGCAGAAGCGAGAAGAAGAGCCGGAAGGCAATGTTAAAGCTGGGGATGAAGCCTGTTACTGATGTAAGCAGGGTCACCATCAAAAGAACCAAGAATGTATGGTTTCTGTCATTTTCTTTTAAACCAGTTGAGCTTACTTGATGAACGGATTAATGAATGGTACTGTGACCCAGTTTATCTTGGATTCAGATATTGTTTTTCATCTCCAAACCTGATGTCTTCAAGAGCCCGAATTCTGAGACGTATGTCATCTTCGGCGAGGCTAAGATAGAGGATTTGAGTTCTCAGCTACAGACCCAAGCTGCTCAGCAGTTCAGGATGCCGGACTTGGCCTCTGTGATGGCAAAATCAGACACCTCTGCAGCAGCTGCTGGAACAGCAGCGGATGAGGAAGAGGAAGAAATCGACGAGACTGGAGTAGAGCAAAGGGACATTGAGTTGGTCATGACACAGGCTGGGGTGTCGAGGAGCAAGGCTGTCAAGGCTCTCAAGACTCATAAGGGGGACATTGTTAGCGCTATTATGGAACTTACCACTTAAGTTGTCTTTCCTGTCTTGCAGTGCACTCTCTCAGGCTGTCGATGAGGTTGCTGAAGTTCGGAATTAGTATCAACATTTTAGTAGTTGCAGCAGTTGAGCCAGATCATCTTTAATATCTTTTTCTGATTTTAAAATTTCTCCCTGTTCATTATCAGCTTCCAACTGACTGATTGCTTCTTTACCCTTGGTGCAAGAAAATTTTGCAATTTGATTCAACTTATTTTTGGCCCTTCAGAACATGCAACAACAGAATTTTTATATGATTTGATGATGACAAACGAATTAATGTTTAGCTTCTTAATTTTGGGTACTAAGCTAATAACTTTTATTAGTTATGACCTTTTATATTTTACTTGAATAAAAAGTAGAGGGACTAAAAAAATCAAGTTATACTAATGAAAACGCATAGTACAAGGCCATCTGTATAAATTGACCAAAAAAAAAAACCATTGTACAGCGCTGTTAGCTTGGATAATGAAAGGTCTTCTATCATGAATCTGAGGATAATCTCTCATGCCAATCCAAGGGATCTTGTGTTCTTCATTGATTTTAAGAGAGCTTTTCTATTGAAAAGTGCTTTTCCCTGAAAAGCAATAAAGAGTACACACCCGTGCAGGAAAAATTTTAACTTATTTGAAGTGCTTGCATAGATGAAAAAGCAAAAATTTTTAGCTTTTTCAGCCGAGAAGTACTTTTGGGGCTGGTATTTACCGGTGAGTTTATCTTTTTCTTCTCTTCTTCTCCTCTTTAATTGTTCACTGATTTTTCTTCTATAATTCCACCGGTGAGTTTTTTAAACTTCATTTTCTATTTGCATCTTCTGAAAACGACCAACTCTTATCCATAGCCAATCCCAATAAGGCAGCAGGTGAGAGGGGAGAGAGGAGGGTAAAAAAACAAAGGCAGAAACCCAAAATAGATAAAAAAAAAAAAGGGGGGGGGAATGAAGTCTCAGCCATGTCGTGCTGTCATCATCTTCTGCAAGTAAATTTAATTTCTTTTACTGATTTTCAACTATCTGATTCTGGGTGTTTTTCTCTTTCTTCAAATTTTTTCTTTTTTTCTTTTTTGTATATTTAGGGTAAATGGTATAGACTATGAGGAGATCAAAGTACATATATCGAAGGGTCAGCATTTAACTCCTGAATTCGCAGGTATTGTTTATTAATTCACCATTCGAGTTATAATTAATTATTAGTGTCATTAAATTATTCCAATGATTTTGTTGCAGATATAAATCCCATGAAACAGCTGCCTGCCATTGAAGAGTATTTAGTTTACCCTTGCTTTTTCCCCTCATTTTAGAGGTTTCCTACATATTCAGTATATATAAATTTTTGCAGCCATGCCATTCTTATCTATCTTGCTTGCGCATTTCTTGGAGTTGCAGACCATTGGTAAGTGCGGTTGCTTTCTCTTTCAGCCTACATTCCATGGATAGGGATAGTGTCTGTTGATACAATTTCTTCCATGCTTACTTTTTGGAGTTCCTTGCTAAGCTTCTTTATTCTATTACTTACATTCAGTGCTACATCACTATTTTTACATGGATAGTTGAATAACATAAGTGGTATATCAATGGCACAGTGTTAATGCTAGAAGGATCTTATGACATCTGACTTACTTGTTGATGTCTATGTGCTCTGGATTATTGTTTTACTTGAACTTATGTGGTTTCTAATTCTAACCACATGATTTTCAAATGTATTTTTGGCACATTCGACGTTCAGTTTGATCTGCTTTTAAAAATATATAAATACCAAGAATTGTGTTCACCATTGGTGTGCATAAAAACTGAGAAGGAGAGAGGTCTTACATGATGAAAAGAGTCGTGTTTGGTAGCCAAGGATGACTTGCCTGCATCTTTCAAAGAGGTTCAATATCCCTGTATCAACCGTGGAAAAGAAACTAGAAGCTTTTTGTGAGGGTGCCAGGCAGTCACCTCGCTAATCTAACAGGTTCTTGTCCCTCATGTTGGACTTTCTCTGCTTTGTCAATTATCTATCTGAATTAATTTTATTTTTTTATAAAAAAAAGGGGGTCCTAGTCTGATATATGAACAAACTGGGAAGATTCTCAGGTACTCAAAACTTTGGTATAATACGAAATGACATGTATTTTTGAGTATTTGCATAATCCAAAATAATAGTAATACATTGAAGTGATTTTGATTGAAATGAAGTTTTGTGTGTTCACTCATAAAAAAGTTATGATAATGAGGCCTTGGCATTGGATCATGACGAAAAGTTAACACTATAATCATACTAATAAATTCTGCAAATTTACATCTTGTAGATGCCATCAATTATTGGATGGCTTTTTAAATATACATTGAAATTCTGCTCATTATAAATATTATATACATATATATTCTGGGGCATGGCTGCTTTGTTTGGATGGTTACCTTGACAGTGTACTATGCTAAACAAATACCGAATAAGTGATATGTAACACCTCAAACTCGGCCCATACGTTTCGACCAGATCTGGTATGTTACGGGTTGTACATTAAAATTTTTGTTTTGTTGGTTTCGGAAATCGTAAGTTAATTAGACAATATTTGAATAAATAGGTGACTTTTTGAAAATAAAACCTTGTATTATTATTATTTTGAATAATCAAACCTTTGACAAAAATTCATAAGTTGCAAATATTAAAAACTAAGCAGTGAAATATAAACTATGGGGCCTTATTACATAAATATTCCAAAAAAATTAAAACTTAAGAAAAGCCGAAATAATCTATAAAAAAATAAGAAACTTGATGGCCCCTCGAGCCTGTCTCGGCTCCCATGTCCACGATCTACTGCTCATCTGAAAGAGTGGAGAAAAAAATGAAAGGGTGAGTCACCAAGACTCAGTGTGTAAATCCCGAAACACACAACGACCTGAGGCCTACAAACACATTATGAGCCCTGGCCTGTACATAAAGGCAACAATTATAACCACATGATAAATAAGAAATGATGTATAGCCCAGCCCAACCTAGAGTTCCATCCTCTACACACCAACCCGTACGAACCATCACACCTTGGGGATTTCTACAATCAACCCTCCATCCGCTACACACTATAACGACAGTCGTACTGCCTATTCCTATTATTCAGGAATCATTAAACGTGGCATAGCCACTGATCATTATGTGACCTAACATTAGATTTTGTGGTTTAACCACCGATCACCAAGTGACCTATCATGCACTTCCCCTTCATTATCATAATCCCACCCCATGCATACACACAAAAGGAAAACATCACACAGGCTTTCATATATATTTCGATACACATAGAGATTTCTATGATTACGCACTGCATCCTTGCTTAACCTCGTTAGGGTTTCATTCGATTGTCTACATGACCTCTTTCAAAGCTTTTTAGCCCATAACATATATATATAGACATACATACAGGTTTAATAGTGTGTTAGAGATCTACACACTTGATTATCGTTAGAACAAGACTTTCTACGTCGACGCTATCCGTAGCCGACACAACGGCTATCTGCCTAATGTGTTGTTCAGAGGCTGGTAACGAAACATTAGGTTAAGGCACAACTAACGAAAAGGAAACGGTTGATCATCTTAAAGAAAATTGAAATCCTTACCTTGAAATCCCGAAAAGTGATATGAGATTCAGGGGCTAGTGTTTCCGGCTTTTAGATCTTAGAGATCTACTTCAATTCCCGAATGTCGCCCAACAAGAGAATACATAAAACCATTAAACCATTAGCTTTTCGGCTTTGTCTTCCAAAACCCGAAAGAGGAAGTGAAGAGATAGAAAAATCGGCATTCACCTTTACATAAAGAATTCGACTACCTCTTAGAGATTCTGGCTTTTTGAGAAGATCAGAAGAGAAGAAAAAATCTAAGTAATTTCGGCTTTTTGGTTGAAGAAATCGGCAAAAGGAAATAGGGGTATTCGGCTATGGAGATGAGAAGAGAGTTCAAGGTTTCGGCTTTTGAAAGAAAATATGTTGAGGAGATTGGGAGGTTTCGGCTTTTGAAGAAATCAAAAGAAAAGAAATTTCAGAGGAAGACTGAGAATTTCGGCACAAGGAAAGAAGAAAAGAATAGGGTTCCAAATGCCAGAATTGATGAGCTATCCGCCCTATTTATAGAAATTTCGGCACTTACCTATCAAAAACCGAAAGTGCCCCTTTCGATAACTAAGAATTAAGCAAATAAAAGGAAAATTTGCACTTCTCCAAGAGATGGAAATTCGGCCACCTCCTAGCTTACTGGATAATTCCTAGATTTTCTCCCTTATCTACATCTGATCACTCATCCTCAAGTAGCATGGATAACACCACCTCTTCCTTCCTTTTATCAACACATTATCCACCTTATTATCACATTAAATAAATTCCTAAATTTAAGCATCATTGACGAACTCCACTACTGCTCTTATAAATGCCGAAAATATTTAAAATAAAAGGTACCAGGTGACTCGAACCTTGGACCTTCAATTTACGCCAACTCCCTTCCCTTTTAGTGGCGCCATTTTGCCACTGGGCCACAAGCCCATTTGTGTTTTAAAACACACCTAATATCTGTTATGCTCTAACTTAACAAGCTTTCCACTAAAGTGTTCAAACAAGAATTTTAACTACAGCCTCGGCCCAAACCTGAGCCCATTCTGAACCCCTAACACTCACATTAAACATAACCACACATTAAATGCATAGGCCTAAAAATTCAGGATATTACATGATAGGAGTTAATTCCCATTGCTTGCTAACAATATGTTCATCATTTCACATCATTCTTTGGGATACAAATTAACTGTTTACCTTTAATTTAGGGTGATGAATTTGGGTACAAAAGGGTGAAGTTTGGAATGAGTTCTAAATCTAAAGCTTATTTATGTTGCCAGTTTATTTTGGATATTAAATATCAATAACTGATATTTAATTTTTTTTATTCCCAATTTCTTGAAAGCATGTTTTATTTAATACGATAAACGTGAAGAATATAGCAAAATTGTGATAGCAGTGTTTTGCTTTTCTCAAATAACTTGGCTTCAATTTAAAATTTGAGGGGATAGGGATAGGGTAAACAATAAGAAATGCTAATCCTTTAAAATTTGAAAAAGTGATGAGTAATTGGAGCAAGATCACATGAATTCATAATGAAATGAAATTTTCCTTTTTGATTGGGATAAATGGGACTGACAAATAATAATTTGCTGAAGGTTTTGTCTTGTTTCTCTGACCATCTATGCATTCATCTGAATTCTCACCATATGTGCATTAATATAATGGTATGTGCATTTAATTGCCCATATTGTCAGGTCGCTTTTCTTTTAAATAGTTTTGAAAAGTAAACGATGATCATTGTGCTACAATGACGATACACAATTTTATCCGAAAACATGTTGGTCGAAATGATGCAGATTTTATGGAATACGAAGATATTAACTGGGCATATGAAAATATTATTGATTCAGAAAATGTGCGTGGTCGAGAAAGTGATGATGATGACGACGACGATGATAATGGTGATGACGACGGTGAATCAAGCAATTCAAGTGGTTTTGAAATGGAATTAACAAGAGATGCTATAGCTTCTAGTTTAATGAATTCACTTTAAATTGTAAATGCTATTGTAAAATTTTTAGTATTTATATTTGGTATATAAATATTATCCTTTTTTGAAACTTTATCCAAATATATGTAATATTTTAATTTGTTAGGTTTATATTTTCTATGTTATGTTAATATCTAATATGAGTTTTATAAATGTGTTAAAAGCATTAAAAATAAAAATAATTTTTAAAATAATACGATTGTGTCAATATCTAATTACAAATATTTAATTATTATATTTAAATATTTAAATATAGTTTAGATATTCTAATTAAATTTAATAAATAATTAATATTAATTACTTACAAATATTTAAAATTAATATTATATATTAAAATATTAATAATAAGTTATAATAAATTATTTTTTATATTTTTACTAAAATATTATAATATTAACTAATTTGAACATTATTTAAATACATATTTGTTACTTTATAATATCATTTTTAAAATGGACATTTTACTTCTCAAAAGTACTTTTTGACAGCAATTCTAATATTTAAATTTTTCAAAAACACTTCTCAAAAGCATTGCCAAACTAAACTTAATAATAGTCAACAGTGGCCGACCTCCAAAACAGTAAATTATTTTAAACTATAGAAACAACCCATCATTCTTTCATGTTTTCTACCTCAGCTAGATTATTATAATTCAAAATGAAACGAAAAAACCTAGTGTGTTGAAACAAATATGTCCATTTTCATATAGTTTAAATTACATGCACCACTAAGATTTATGCAGTTTGATTTTGACAGGGTAATGTCATAACATCAACTTCGGTTCCCGCTACACTATGCATGCACAGCAGCTGATATCTACAATGCCTAGCGGAAACCTATGTAGTTTCTGATTTTCAGTAGACCAATACCCAATATTTAGCAGCCACAAGACTATAATTGAAAGATAACCAACATGGATAAAAAACCTTCAAAGAGTCAAACAAGAATAGAAAGATGCATAACAAGTTTATCCTAAGTAAGTTTTTAACAGCTCTTTTACAAGGTTGGAGAGCAGTATGTTCTGAGCAACTCAGAGTTGGAGTTCCACACACTTACAGATATGTTTATGAGAACAAAGTATCATTCACCACAGGATAACAACTTAGATCGAGTTTTTATTCAACTGTTTTGTCCTGAAAACTCCTCCTTCAATACATGTTCCCAGTCTGAAGAACAATTGTCATACCTACCTGAAGAGGATTGGTTTCCAGGAGACTGTATCATGAAGTCATGCTGGACAACTAGCTCTTCTCCTGCTTGGTTGGTCACATGATGCTGTGAAACAGGTTCTAGGTTAACACCCAACGTTACATCCTCTGATATGTCTTTATCAATGGGTATTTGCTTTGTCAGTCCTGCAAATGGAAGATCAACAACCTCTGGAAGTAGTTTCCTTTCCACCTCATTTGGATCCAAATTGTCAAAGTCGCGATTTTTCAGAATTTGAAACCTAGCAATTACAGAGGCTTCACCATCTTCTGTCTGGCAGTCTATTCCTTGTACAATGGAGTCTTGAGATGACAGGCCTAGAGTAGAGTTGTCCTTTACTTCAGTTACCAATTGGTCAACACCATCCAAATCTGGACAAAGCTTGGAGCTCGAAAGTTCATCAAGCTCTCTAGTATGAACAGAACTAGAATTGTTAAGCCGCTGTTTTAGCGCTTGAAATCTGGCTGTCACATCATCAGCATGGTAGCAAGAGCTTTTGATGGAAGAATTATGGTTAGAAACAGCAGTAGGTGATTCACTCTCAGCTGATTGTGTTAATTTCTTATTGGTGTTTACTTGAGCAGAAAATTTAGAATTAGAATTTTTATCCTCATCTGATGCATCTTCTGACAAATCTAGAGTAAAACAAGTAAAAACCTTATATCAGATAGCCAAACTGAAAGAGTCAAGATTTTTAGCAAAAAAACTCCAAAGCTTATATATTATGATGTGATCCATCAAGTGCAAAGAAAAATTTTAACCTTTTCTTTTGTCCAATTTGGATTCTTCTATTTCAATCTTAATCTTATCGAAACGAGCCATGTAATTGGTGGAACATAAAGCAGCTTCTGCCTCGAGCCATAAATTCTTATACAAAAGAACTTGTGGGTGTGTCTCATCCTTCTCATGAAAATTCTCAACCAGAATCTTCTTCATAGCCTGCAGGCTCAACCAAGGGAGATAGAAAACAATCATAATTTCAATTTTAATCTCTTTTTCCTCCCTATCATAGAAATGAAGAAATGACAATATCATTCAAGGAACAAATGAAGAATCAAATAAGCAAATACCTGGGTCATTTTATCATTTCTTGCCTTTATGTCCGTACCACTCTCGAAAGGAATGAAATCAGAACATTTCTCATCTTTCTTACCAGAATGCTTCGTTTTCTCTTGTACATGCTGACTCCAGACATCAATAGCTGCCACCTGGGGCCTTCCCATGCTTGTCCCCTGAAAAGAAAGTTTATAGCTCAGTGATAAACCAAAAATGCATTTCTATAAAAGGCTTCAGAAGGAAGAGGCATTATAGTGGAGAGAAGCACAATTTAACATTTCAAATTTCCTCCATTTAGTTACATATCAATCAGACAGGCTAATAAAATAAAAAACAGCATAAGGTACCTCATGTAGATCGGTTAAAAATGATTCTTGTCCAAATTTTTTTGACATGCATGTATTAAGATTTTTTATTACTTTTTCAAGTGACTTGCGATCTTGTTCCTTCAATTCAGATGACTCGTTGGAGCAGTGATGCAGAAGCAAGTTTGACAGGTTATGCATTGTATCTAACAGAACAACTATGCAGTTAGTTGAAACTGGTTCTTTCCCAAAGAATTTAGAATGCTGAGTAGAGACATCTTCTACAGAGGATGGCGAGCATGAAAGACTTTTTACTTCATGGCACGACATATGAGATGAACCACAGCCTGAGACATCATTTATCTTCATCACAAGATCGGAAAAATCAGTCTCAAAGGTGAGCAAATTTTTAGAAGCCAATCTACCTTCTGAAACATTTTGTTCAATGGTGCAAGATGACTTCTCAACCTCATCCGCTGATTTGTTGAATAAGACATTACTGTTCTTTCGTTCACTTGCATCATCAGAGAATTTTATCTTACATGCAGAACTTGTTACTCTGTTATAGGATCCTGCTTTCCCACCGACGTCAGGTAGATGATCTCTAGATGACATGATAGAGACAGAAGGCAATTTCAAGAAAGAGACTGAACTATCTTCCACACTCCCATTCTCAACATTCATCCTGCTTTCACCTGGTTTTTCAGAAGGAAGCCTGACCATGTTAGCAGTATTCATAGGCATAAATTTAAGTTCTTGACCATCACCACATGCTTCAAGTTTCTTTTCAAGCTGCACAGAAACAGCCTCTGAAGATCCAAATGGGGAATTATGAGAAGATGGAGCTCCTCTCCAGCAAGGTGAGTCAACAGGAGGGTTGTAATGATCCAAATTCTCTAAAGCATTCTCCATAGCAATGACTCCATTACTATCAAGTGCTGAACAGAAATTATCTGGACCACTATGTGTAAAAGTAACTCCAGGTTTTGCTCTGAAGGAATTATCAGAGGCATCCTTAGATGCCATATTTGAAGTCGAAAGCTTGTCAGTCCTTGTTGCTGATGAATCCCCATACAGATAACAATTTCCATCAACGTGATAGCTGAGTAGACTTGGGTCGAACTCATTTTTGCTACCAAAGTTTAACAAATAATGAGGTTCCTTCACATTAGAGGGACTGTTGCCACTCATATCATGCTGTCTCACAGGTTTCTCATATGGAATGTTGAATGGCACTAGATTGTTCTTGCAACTTACTAGATTTAAGGAAGGTACCTGCAAATCTGCTTCAGGAAGTGCTGAACTGGACCCGATAACTGATGTATTCGAGTAGCCAACAGGCATGAAAGAAAGATTTTGCCCTGGGACAGGGTTATAATCTGGTTTATCTATACTAGGGGGGGCAACTTGCTTTTCCGTACCTAGAGAATAGAAATTTTGTGAAGTTTGTTCACATGTATTCAGGCACTTAGAGGGATGGACTCCTGCATGAGAGACCAAAAGAAAGGGAAAATGGGTTACTTTTGATATAATCATCCTCTAGTTCCCTCCTTCCCACATGCACCTCTTCTTAAAATTGAATTTGACAATCCAATAATATGCACAATAAATAAAGAGTGAAGATGCATTTCATACAAATCATTGTGATTATGGCAAATTGATAACTGAAATAAAATTGGCGACCAGCAAAGGGGAGAGTACTCTTTTTTTTCATTTTTGTCAAAATACTGCAGGGTAAGAGTATAAAGACGGGACAAACTTTAATATGTATGAATCCAGAGGTTCTAGGGAAAAAAATGCATGAGTCAGCCATCCTGCTTTCATGTTTATGTAGAGACTATCAGTCAATAAAGCAAACAAACAGGAGAGGGAAAGGGAAGATAATATGGTCAGACTATATATGAATAAAGAAAATTTACCAATCATGCCAACCGAAAGAACCCTAAATCAAGCAGATTTTATATTCGAGTTTTAACAATATGAAGGCATAGCTCCAGCATCTATCTTAGACAATAGTCTAGGCAAGCTTATTAAATGTGTAGGTAAGACTTGACTCAGAAAATTTGCTGCAGACAAGATATGATCAGTCATCAAGAGCTTAAAGGAATACCTGGATTAAAACATTTTATCATGTGCACAAAAATGCATTTGAATACTGAACTTCTGCAGATGGGATAACCAAAGCAAAAAGGATAATAATGAAAATGCAAGAAAGATAAACCTATATGGTTGACAACTGGAATTTTAAATAGAAGTATAGATACTATTTTGAATTTGAAATTCATGTTTTTATACCTTTCAAATATGTAATCAAGTTAAATTTAACTAATGTATACACAGTACATGAGTTTGATTCTCATAATTTATATAGAAATGAAATTCAAATCCAAATTTACAGATTCATGATTCCAGACATAGTACAAAAGACTATAGACAAAAACACTAGGAACAAAAGTAAATCATAAGAAAGCAATAAAAAGATACAAATTTCAGGAACATGTTTTTTTATCAAAAAACAACACGAATATTATAGATGATCGAAAGAAAAGGAAAACTTACCAAGGTTGATATGATCCTTGAAAATGGAGGAAGGAGATCCATTCGACTCCTTTGAATGGAAACTCCCACCGAGCTGAGACGGGTTCCCTTTCTCCCAACCCCACGAGCCAACACCCCATTGAGCTGTATGGTCCAGGCCAGGCAAGCTCTGCTCATCGAAAGTAGGAACATGAAAGGGAGGTGAGACATAGGAAGGGAAATAAGTCTTGGGTTCAAAAAGATCTGATTTCTGGTCGAAGGAAGAAGTGGGAATTGGGTCCAAACGTTGAGCAGGTTGGGGTGGATTAAAATTATAAGGATTAGAATCAAGCCAATTCAAAGGTTCACCCAAATCAACAAGCGGGGTAGCTGAAGAAGGTTTTGGGATGGATCGATCGACAGTGAAAGGTGGAGCTAAAGCTGATAAATTTGAAGATCCTCCTCCATAAGCGCTCCCACCATAAGATCCAAATCCCATCATCGTGTTCTGTATGAAAAACTCAATATTAGAACACCCAAAAAAGAATAATAGAAAAGAGTTCGAATTCTGCAAGAACAGACTACAGCTTTCTCAGTTTCAGAAAAAATAAAATCGAACTTTGTATAGATGAGAGAAAGTAAATAGATTCAACAACATCAATAGTTATCATCGTCTTCTATTGATCATACCAACGGAGAAGATAAGCGACGACTTCAAGCGAAGACGCAAGTTACAGAGAATTAATTGACATCGACATCATCATTCTAAGCACCGTCACTTCGGGTTTGGAGAATCGGGAATTAAGCGTGGCACGAGTTTTTCTTGTTTGGGATTATTGCCTCTTATCCAAGTTTCTGTTAACCTTTCAGAAGTTCATAAAGTTTTCCAATATCATTGCTGAATCCTTTTCTAATTTTATTTCTTAGATTTGCAGTCAATCATCCCTTTTTAATAAGATTTCTTTAAAGCGGTTAAGATATTTTTCAAGCTTGAAATTTAATTCTTTTTAGCTTAGTAGTCGAAATTTATTTTTAGATTAATTAGACTAATTTTAAATATCAACAATAAAAGGAATATAAAAGATATAAAAATGATGTTGGTATAGTATTTTAAAATTAAAAAGAAAAGTAGCTATGTAATAATAAAAAATTATTATAATGAATATGAATTTAATAGAATATCAGTAACATAATTAATAATTGGACTCATATTTTTAAATTGATAAAGCGGAGAATTAAATTTTTTAAAATAAAAGTAGAGAGATAAAACCTCGAATGTATTCTCTCTCTCTCTATATAGATTTAGAGTATTTTTTAACTTTTAGAGTTAAGGCAACTTGAAAATAATGATTTATGAATATCATTTTTTTTATTTTTACTTTTATATTATATAATTTATTATTTATAAAAATGTGTGTGGAAAAGTGATTTCGTAGAAAAAAATTTTGAATGATTATCTCAAGTGTCAAGTTCAATGAGATATCAAATCATCAAAGGAGTCTATGCCATGCATGTTAGTAGAAAAGTATCAAAAAATGTAGTCAATAGTACTTCAACACACGTGGAAGTCGAGTTCAAGGTTTAGTAATTTGATTCGAGAATTTATTTGGTCATTGATTCAACTAGTCTATTAAATACAATAGAAGTTGACAACCATAATAGTGGACTTTCACTCGTTAAATACCCCACCCGTTTCTATTTTCTTCTCACTCAAAATCATCTCAAACTCTTTAAAAACTTAATACTTTTTACTTATTTTTTTTTTTGTGGAAAATGGCAGAATCAATGTTTCAAGAAGAGCATATCACCAACTACTCTGTCAATATGGTGAAATTTTTAACTTCTTTTTAAAGAATTTTTAATTTTGTGGAAATGTTTTTAATATTATTTTTTTTGACTTTTCAACAATAGGATGATCGAGTTGTTCATGCCAGACACAATTTAAAATTTCCAAAGCTTGATGGACGTATCGTATAACACTTAAAGAATGTCAGTTTATATGCGGCATCTATGATGGGAAAGTTCAATTGCATTCTTGAGTTGCTTGCCACATTATTGGAAAGATGGAGGCTTGAAAGGATACATGTAGGGAAACGACTATTACACTCATAGGTGTCATTTTAATAATTGACTTTTTAATTGACAAGCATGCGATAATTGGCGTAACACCCCTCACCCGTATTCGATGCCGGAACAGGATACGAGGCATTACCAGACTCACATAACAAGCAATCACACAATTTCGAGTCATAAAATTTGCATCCAAGTTAAAACTTTTCATACACATTCATATCGTCCCTAAAACGGGCCTACGAGGCCCAAAAATGTATTGGAAGTGATTTGGGACTAAACCGAGAACTTTAGAAATTTTTACAAAACTTGGAAAATTTTTGCTAGATGTAGGGCTCACACGCCAATGTGACCCCGGGACACACTCGTGCTTCAGACCGTGTTCAAATTAGGGTACTTTCTAACTTGTGCCACACGTTCGTGTGTTAGGCCGTGTAGCACACACGCTGAGACACACGCCCGTGTGCTCAATTCTGGACATTCTGTTTTTCCAAAATTAAGGTGCAGGGGACACACGGCTAGATCACATGCTCGTGGGGCAGACCGTGTGTCACACACGGCCTAGACACACGCCCGTGTGTCTACCCGTGTGGACAAAAACAAGGCTATTTACCAAGCCATTTTGCCACCCTCACTTGCACACATCTACACAACATCACATGACACAAACTCAAGCATATAAATGCAACCAAACAACCACAACCAAGACAATAACATGTCATCCTCATGCCATTATTTATCATGCTTAGAACATCAACCTTTCCACACCAATTCATGCAAGATTCCACATTCCTTAGGCTTCATTCAACTATTTTCTAGTTACCAAATGATACTCAAATTCCTCATCTCATCAATAGGCCAGATTTCCAAAAATCATACAATCATGCCATAAATCATAATTCCAAATATTTCACATTCACCAAGCATACCATGATCATGTCACCATAGACATTGACACATATATGAACATACTTAGGCTTACAACCATGATAGCCCAAATAAACCAATCTACATGGCCAATTATCAAAACAAGCCTTTGACAATCACAAGCCAACACATTGGCTACAATCGCAATGACACATTTAACAAAATGACTAAGTCTCTGTACATGCCATAAACTCAAAATACTTGAATTCATCAATTCCCAAAGTGATAGCTTGATAGTATGATAGGATCTCTGGAAATCTTCAACCCGAGCTAGCTTAATAACCCTAAAAGACATGGGAAAGGAAGGGGAGTAAGCTATATAGCTTAGTAAGTCCTTACGAAAATAATAAGCAACCCTTACAAATCTTTTAACAAGTTCAACACTTTCAATACAAGATAATACAAATTGCTATAAAGCTCACAGTTATAATTTTCATTCAATCATAAAGTTTACTCTATCAACTTATAAGCATAATTTAACATATCTTGGCATCAGCCTAACAACCATAATCTCTCTTTTGTAACAGATTACAGCAAATACAAATAATTTCAAACTTCATAGTAACCATGCACATTGATTATGAGTATTTACGTTTCAAGCATATACTTTAACATCTTTCAATTACCTAAATTCTTATCTTCCCATTTCCTCATATCCAATAAATCACAATTTGCATGAATAAAACATGCATATCATAACTCAATTTGGCCCGAAAGCCAATCACATAATCGTCAACCAAATTTATCATGAATTTCTTACATCACAAGTGTAGACTAATAATCACAAGGTTTTCACAAAATCATTCTTGTGGAAGTCATGAACTCACAATTTCATGAAGTCCGTGCTCATAAACTTTACGTACATACCTGTACCGATTCGTAATTACTTACATACTCTTTCTCTTCTTTGACATACTCGTTGAATTTCCTGTTGAACCATTTGGAATACTAAAGGATACTCGGGAATCTCGTACATACAGTACCGTACCAATGCCATATCCCAGATATGGTCTTACATGAAATCTCGTATCGATGCCAATAGCCCAGCTATGGTTTTACACGAAGTCTCATATCGATGCCATATCCTAGATATGGTCTTACACGAAGTCTCATATCGATGTCATATCCCAAATATGGTCTTACACGTAATCACAGTAACCCTAATGTCATGACATTTGTATCCTATCTATTCTTAATGTTCAACCGGGACTTTCACTGTATCGAATCTCTATCGGTCATTTCTGTAGTATCGTACTCAATAACATTCACATTTCATTTCAATAATATAGCATTTACCATATTTATATCAATTAAGCATTTATTCACATATAATTTAATGATTACTAAACATACGAACTTACTTTGCATAAAAACGACAAAAAGGACTAAATTGTCAAATACTTATTTTTCCGCCGTTCTAAGTCCGAACCTCGTTTTTCTTGATCTATAATATCACATTTAACTTATTTAATCATTATACTATTCAAATCAGCCCAAAATCACATTATGGCAAAAATTACGTTTTTACCCCTAAACTTTTGACATTTTACATTTTAGTCTCTAGGCTCGTAAAATGATTTTCATTCAATTTCATTACACCCAAGCCTAGCCGAACCTATATCATGCTCATAACAGCCCAAAATTTTCATTTATTTACACTTTTACTACTCATTTTATAACTTTTACAAACAAGTCCTTTTTGGCATTTTTACTAAAAATCACTTAGCAAAAGTCGTTTAACAATCAACAAACATGCATTTTCTACCATCAAACATCAAAATACATACATGTTCAACATGGGTAAAATTTTAGACCTTGACATATCTTCAAATTGATGGTAGGAATAGATAGATCATGTTACAAGGATTTCAAAAACATAAAAATCATTAAAAATGGGGATAGAACGGACTTACAATCGAGGTTGGAAGCTTGAAAAAACCCTAGCCATGGTTTCCTCTTATAAAATTCAGCCATGGGAGGAAGATGGACAAAAATTGGCTTTTAATTTGGCTTTTTAATTCATTTAATTACCAAATTACTAAAATGCCCTTAATGAAAAGCTTTAGAAACATACCAAACCATGTCCATTTTTGTCCACCAACTTAACCAATGGTCTAATTACCATTTAAGGACCTCCAATTTAAAATCTCATAGCTATTGGACACCTTTAACATATAGAATTCAAGTTTTGCACTTTTTGCAATTTAATACTTTTAACTAAATTGAGTGCCCAAACGTTAAAATTTTCGAACGAAATTTTTACGAAATCGTTCCATAAAACTGTAGACCATTAAAATATAATAAATATGAATTTTTCTTCATCTGGAAGCATAAGTTATTACTTTTCCCTCTTGCATCAATACGCAACCCAAACCTTTCAATGACGCGCCGCTGTAAATCACAAATTCTTTACCTGACTTACGTTTCTTCGTCGGGTTTGTGGTCCTGAAACCACTATTTTGACTAGAACCAAAATCGGGCTGTTACAATTAGACCTAGTAAAGTCGAGCTAGAGTACAAGTGTCATCAATTGTTGGTGTTGTCTCATCTAAAGGAGAAACCAAAGGAGAAACCAAAGAAGGAATTAGATGGGTGTCGCATAAAGTGCACATGGTTGGAGAGGCTTGTTACACTGGCCCATTCACTGTATGAAATTGTGGAGGAGATGGATTAATAATAGCTAGAAGTTAGGCTTAGTTTAGCATTGCTTTTCAAAAGCACTTTTGACCAAAATAATTTTTTTTTCTTCTATTTAAGGATTTTAAGGCAATAGGTAGATTCAGCTAGAGTGTCACTATCCAGTATATCTATATACGACACTTTGTAAGATGACTGTGAACTAATCAACAAAATAAATAGTTGTGACTTGCTTTTACAAATATGGGCATGAATATGGATGTCGTCGTTAACGCCCACCCCTTCTTAACTGTGAGAGTTTCATTTTATTAAAAGGTAAAAATATCATAGTGTATATTATTTTAAAATATGTTTTAGTACTAATACTCAAAATCTCTTATTTCATCATACTGGAACAAATTTAGGGGTCATTTAGACCATACTGCTATAGGAGGAACTTGGCATGGATGAAGTGAGAAATTGGTCGATGAGCCGATGGAGAGATATGTTGATTTTTTTTATTCGCGTTCAATAAAATTTAGTATTCTTGTTAATGAATATAAATGTATTTGTATTTTTTTTTCAATTTTGGTGGATGTTGTACTCACACAATGTGATCTTTAACATTATATCAAAGACTACTTTTGAGCAACATGCATTGTTTGTAATAGCCCGATTTAGACCCTAGTCAGAACAGTGGTTTCGAGACCATAAATCTGAGGTTGAAAAAATATTTTAATATTATTTTTGATGTTTATAATTTTTGATAGAGCATATGTGAAAATTTGGTGTGAAAATTTTATCGACTGTGTGTCGAATTGTGAAAAAGGGCTTAATTGCATAAAAGGTAAAAGTTGTGTGTTGATTGGTGAAGAGTCTAATTGTCATGGCTTTATTAAGGTGAAGGCCTTATGTAGTAACTAAACCATTAGCAAGGTTAATGGACATTTATAACCAACTATTATAAGTTTTAATGTTTAATTCATTAAGGGCAAAAAGGTAAATGATGTATATTAAGTTATAATTTAATTAAAACAAAACAAAATGCAACTCATTTTGTTCATCTTTCTACCAAAATTGAAGAAAGAAAAAGGGTTTAGAAGCTTTCTCACATTCGGCCACTTCAAGCTTCAATTGGTATGTGATTTTTGTTCAGTTTTTGATAATTTCTACGTTTTTGAGATCGTTGCTTTGTGTTCTTTCAAACCCATGCTTTAATTTTAGAATTTGATGGTGATTTTGAGATATGCCATTAATAAATGCTTGAGCTTTGTGATAGTTGTTGATGAAATATGAAAGATATGTGTTTGATTAACATAGTTTGTTTTTGAGTTTTTGATGAATTTGAGTATTTTGGATTAAATTGAGAAAATGAAATTTTGAAGGATTAAATTGTGAAATAAATGAAATGTGTGGACTTGTATGGACATGGGTGATATTCGGCCAAGCATAAGTATCATGAAATTTGGTGTATTTTGTGATTTTATGAAATAGGGACTAAAGTGTCAAAATGTGAAAATGTGAGGGCTATTTTGTAAAATGCCCTAAATATATGTGTTTGGACTAAATTGAATGAATTGGTGATTGAATGAGTTAATTTTTTATATGTATAAACCAAGAAAGGAGAGGTTCGGATCGAGGCAAAGACAAAGTGCTCGATTAATCGACTGTTTCGGTATTTCGACGTCCGAGGTAAGTTCGGACATAATATGTGTATTTAACTATGTTTAATGTTATGAAATGAATGGTATGATATTATTGAATTGTGAATGCTATGTGAGGACTCGAGTTATGTGGCACTAAGTGTGCGTATTCGGAAATGTGACCGAGATGATTAGCACTAGGTGTGCGAAATAATATAGGCTTCGGCTTTATGATTGGCACTGTGTGTGTGATACCGATTTAAGATCAGTTTGATATAGATGCACTAAGTGTGCAATGTTAATTAAGCTTTAGCTATTGATTTGGGCACTAAGTGTGCGATTGAACTGAAGAAGTGACGAAAGTTGATCGAAATGAAATATTGAGTATTGAGTAGCATAAGTGATCGATAACTAAGTGTTGGCTAAGGTACGTTCGGAACCTATGTGGTTGATGAAATTATGAATGAGTTTATGGAAGGTTAATTGAACATATTGGCTTTGGATGGTATGGTATATATGGTTGTGAATTAATCTATGTGGTATATGTGATTGTGAATTAATCTATGTGATGATTTGTTTTTGGTATAATGTATTGTTATTAGTGAGCAACATGTATTATGTTACGAACTTACTAAGCTTTGAAAGCTTACTGTGTGATTTGTTTCTCTATTTTACAATGTCAGTGAAGCTATCTCGGATTTGGGGATTGTCAGTGGCTCTATCACACTATCGGCTATCTATTTCAGTACTTTTGAAAGATGTATATAGATGGTATATGGCATGTATAAGCTAGTAGTTATGCTGCATTTTGTGATGTTTGAACCTTGCCATGTGATTTGGCTTGGAAGTTGAATGATATTGATACTTATATGAACTATGGTAATGATGAATATGGCATGAGATAGTAAGAATGGAAATGGTATGTTATATGTAATTTGGTTGATGAGAATGATGGATGAAATGTGAACTTGTAGTAAGAATTACATAATGCTTGGTTTATATGAATTGAGTTGTGATCATGGTGCTTGAATGGAATTATTTGAGTAGGAATTGAGATTATGAATAGATGATATTGTTGAGGATTATTTGGAGTATAATAGAGTATGTTTTTTGTTGCCTATTGGGGTATAAATGCATGAGATTTGAAGCTTGTAGGTGAATCAATGTGTGGGAGGCAAGTTTGGCCTTGAAAATGGCCTATAATTGCCCACACGGTTGAGCACACGGGCGTGTGGCTCGACCGTGTCGTTTAAGTTTACCAAGTGAAACAAGTCAGTAGCGACCACGGGCTGGACAGACGGGTGTGTGACTGGCCGTGTGGTGCAAGTTCGAGTACACCATGGGTAAGGCACACGGCCTACCCATACGGGCGTGTGACCTCTGCAGTTTAGAAAAATTTTTAAATTTCTGAGAATTCCCGTATGTATACGGTTTGGTCCCGACCCTATTCTAAAGCGTGTTTAAGGTCTCGTAGACCTCGATAAGGTACTATATGTTTGTATTTGCATATATTTGATTGATGATGGGCTTTGTGTTGATTAAATAGGTGTCAAATGTTTCAAATGTTTAGTAATGCCTCTTAACCCTATTCCGGCGACGGTTTCGGGTTAGGGGTGTTACATTGTTTTAGGGTGTGGATGACCATTATTTATTTCCATATCATGAGTGGTAACACATTGATTGGTGAAATGTCAAATCAGATTCATTTAAAAAATTCTAATAGAGCCTTAGAACATCAAGCGAATTTGTAGGATAAATTTGAGGGGACAAGAGAAACATTAATTGATCGAGCATAGATTATGGGTTAAGCCATGGGACCATAGAGTTGAGCAGAGCATATATATGGCAATTACCCAATGTGGTAATTTCTGAGCCTATAAGGCATATATGCAATGGTTCAAGTAGGTGAGTGTAACACCCCAAACTCGGCCTAAACGTTACGACCGGATCTGGCATGTCACATAAAAGGGTTGTTTAGAAACTGCGCGTTTGTTAAAAATTTCGAGCTTTAAAAATTTATTCGCTTGTTATCATTTTGTTAACATTTTGGAAAATGGTTATTAAGGGTTTAGGAAATTCCGGTATTGAACATTTGATAACAATAGGCAGTAATCATATTTAAGGCTAAACCAAATAAAATACCAAAAATACAGTTAAAGTGGCCCTATTACATAACAAAATCCCAGTTACAAATAAGTTTAACTAAGAGAACGAGTTTACGAGAAAAACATTGTATGGTCACCACAAGTCTACCTCGGCTCCCAAATCCGCGATCTAACCATTACCTGCAAAATTAATAAGGGGTGAGTCACCGAGACTCAATGTGTAAATCCCCATCCAAAAGATGTTAAGCTCGTACACAAATTCATATGCAAATATGCATGTCATGCAACCCATCCAACTTATCCATCCGAAACTCCCAAATCTACCCAGTGTGGTACCAAACCACCGGTGGTGTTAAACCACCGTGACCCAAAGTCACTGATATCAATATAATTGTGGTGCTAAACCACTGGTGACCCAAAGTCACGAATAATCCATATGTGGGGCCAACCCACGTTGTGATACCAAATCACTAGCGACAATCCCGTTTTATCAAATGTGGGGCCAACCCACTGTGGTGCTAAGCCACTGGGACGGGTCGCTATGAGGTGCCAAACCTCTGGTGACCCAAAGTCACAAATATCAATAATCCAAGTGTGGGGCCAACCCACGTTGTGATACCAAATCACTGGCGACAATCTCGATATATCAACTGTGGGGCCAACCCACTATGGTGCTAAGCCACTGGGACGAGCCGCTATGAGGTGCCAAACCTCTCGTGACCCAAAGTCACGAATATCAAGCTGTGGTACCAAACCCTTTGGTGGTGCTAAACCACCGTGACCCAAAGTCACAAATAAACATATCTTCCCCCTCCTCTCATCATACCCATGTCCATGCCATGTTCATCAGTCATAATAATTCGTGTATGTAGTATGACAAGTATGCAAATCATATATCAAAGATAACGCATGAAACGTATTACCATCATAATTAGAATAACAAATACGATATAACCAAGCTAATCAACCTCTAAAGGGTATAACAAGTAATTTTTACCTACCAAGGCATTTTCGTAATTTACCTTTTAAGGGTATTTTGGTAATTTACCCACTAAGGGTATTTCAAGTAATTTCATACTGGAATGGCCTTTCCAGAGGCCTTGAGATCGCCCGAGCGACTCAACTACCATTTAGGTCTTTCTGGGACTATTGGGCCTAAAAACCGATTTTCGGCCCATTCTCGCCCACACACGTCGTGTGGCCCACCTAACACAAATCTAGCCACGTATATAAGTTCCACCTAGTCTAGTTCACTATATACTACATCATCATACAATTTATTCTATTGGACCCACGGGCCCATTGGGCCCACTTTGGCCCATCGCGCCCAAGCAAAATTCCAACCCACAAGAATACTACCGATGGCCTCAACTATCGCGCGTGAAGCCCCACACGTGCGCTCACACGCTCGTGTGGCTACTATTGCCGTGATCGGCACTTCGGCATTTGCCGCTCTACAGCTGGAGTAGAGAGAGTTACACACCTGATAGGAGTCTGGTGTTGAACCGCGCTGTGACCACTCCTGCGCCCAAACACCCTCCAAGGTATGTCAACTCTCCTCTTGGAATGCTCTTTATATAGCTAGCTCTTCACCATCCTTCTTTGTATCTTTCCAAGTGGGATCCCTTCACAAGATAGAGTTTAAATTCAATCAAACTCTTGCCAGCCCAATTCGCAAAATAAATACTCCATTACTTGTCATGAGATTCGAACCCAGGCTCCCCTGTAGCATAATCCATGCCACTAACCACTTGGCCACAAGCTCCTCTTGTGTCTTAAACCATGCACAACTAAGTATAAATCTATAGCCAAATTCTAAGGTCCAAGTAAAAAGAAAACCAAAATGCAAAAGCCAAGACTTGAACCTTGGATCTCCTTCCTTCCTTGTGGCATCACTCCCTTGCCTCTTATGTGGCGTCACTTTGCCACTATACCACACACTCCACTTGTGTCATTTTTCTCCATATTTTATTCTTAAGGCCTACCTGCCAACTTCCAGGGTTTTTATCGCCTAAAACCAAAATTTCCCCAAAGCTAAAGTTTGATCCCGGGACTTCATAGAAGCCCTCTAACCTTCCAAAATCACTTATCTAATAAGTCTAACTTGCATTAATGCCGTTCTCAAAAATTTTAAATGCTACTACGCCTAAGGCCCATTGGGCCCAATCTTACTAGGCCCAATTTTGGGATGTTACAGTGGGCCACGGGTAATTCTATCTAGTAAGGGAGTATCTGGTGGTATGAGAATGACATGTACCATCATGCCATTGACAAACACATCAGCAAGGCTATTCTTGAGCATTCCAACCTCTCTAGATAGACTTAGAGCTACCAGTACAGTAGCTAAACCCACCTACCTCTATGACATACTATCCTTGTAAAATTGCATACCTTGTTGGGGAGGAATTTGACCATGGCAATGTCCCTGTGTCACTATTTGTGGCTCCAATAATGGAAATGAAAATCATGAATCCAAAGTTCATATAGCTCTTCAATTAGATGAACTTGAGCACATTTTCTCCTTTACATCTTTTGCATCATTTATCTTTGATGGGGCAGTTAGGTGCATAGTTCTAGTTCTTCTGAGCAACACGTGAAACAAACAACGAGAGATGATGCGCCAATCCAAGATCCATCGCAATGAAATTCAACATGAAACTTTCATCCATTGAGTCATGGAATTCACCCTTCGTATTGGCATCATTGATGTACTTTTTTTTTTTGTTGCTTGGGTTCAGTGTTTAGAACATTATATAAATTGTAGCATTTTTATGTGTAAGGATATTTTTGTTATTTCTATTTGTGTTTAGTTATTAAATTCCAAAATTATTGAGTTAGGAAATTTGCAAATCAAACAAGGAAGGTTCATTTTAGTCTTTCTAGTTTATAGTTTAGGAAAACACAAGTTAAAATACAAATCTAAATTTAAATTTTGAATCTGCAATTCAAACTTAACTACAACATCACAATGTAAGCATATAGTGAAAAAAATATATCAGAATTCATTAAAAAAAAAAAAGATGAATGTGACAATTTTTTTTATATTAGTTGTAATCAAGTGATGTTTTCTTGTGAAACCAAATGGTTTAATGGTGGTTGTGTTGAATCTAGCACCCTAAGTGTAGTATTCTCCTTTGTATGCTTGTATTTTTTAACAGATTGACTTAGTAAAATTATATATAAATTACGTTAATATCATTTGTATATTGTCCTTAATAGTTTTTTGCATGTAAAGCAATGAAAGCAAATATTGTCTCATTGGTTATCTAACGTTTAATTAATACTAAGTGGTATTACATGATCGAATCGCAATATGAAAAAGAAAACTTGACATTAGTAGATGAACCTAAACATGACATTAGTCTAATTGGAAATGAGCAAACAGATTGAAAGGCTAATATATCGTCTATCAAGTCCAATAGGGAAGATGCTTTTTCTTGAGTATCGAAGCGGATGACTCCAAAAGATAGATACATAGAAGTGACTGACTAGACTGATAGTACATCGGATAGGACCCAAGTAGAATAGATCATGAATCTGTTTATGGATTTATTCACTCATATACTTTGATGTAAGTAAAAGTCTGAGTTCAAATAAATAAGGAAATGAAAGCTGGTGTGTTAGGTATACAACTTCTGACGTATGTAGTATCATTCACAATAGTGGAATTCATATCCTAAGAAATGGGTAAATGATATCCTCTCATTGGAATTATATTATAGATAAAAAAATTAAACGTGGCCATGAGTCGTTTGTAATTGTGATAAATGACTTAATTACTATTTGATAGTAATTGACTTTTCATGAAGGAAGATGTAACGATTACCATGAGATAAAATGAGATCATATTAGGAGAATGAATTTATCCCAAAAAGATAAAGGATATCCTATAAGGGTAGAACACTTATGATAATGTCATTAGATGAGCACATATTGAGTAGCTTTCATAATGGTATATAATTACGAAGAACTCAGTCACAATACTATAGTAAAATGACTTCATGACTAAATGAGTTTATAATTAATAGGCGAAAAGCTGAAACTTAATTATAAATCATTTGATCCCTAATTATATATGTTCAATTGATCTCTCCGCTTGCTAATTGAAACAAAAAATGAATTGCATTTAGAATCAAATGAATAGAAATTGATAGAATTGATAAAGTTAGAGAAAGAAGCTACATTCAAAAATGAATGTGGGTTCTCATTAATTATGGAAATGACTTGAGAATTAATTTAACTTTTTTGAATTATTATTTTCAAATAATTGAAGTCCAAAAAATGGATTTAAATTACTTGATCATTGTGGATCCGTTGAATATTGAAATTAATTATATTTTCTCATAGATTCTTTTACGGTAAAGTTGCCATGACTTTAATGAAATTAGAATTGGGTTGAAAAAAATTATTTAATTGGAAAAATTAATTAGTTTAAATTAATTTAATAAATAATATTTATTTTGGGAATTAGAAAATCATGTATTGGATTTGGTTAAATTATAAAGTGTTGGGTTAAAAGTCCAGGAATCACATATAAATGGACCCAATACAAGAGAGCCCGAAACCCCCTTAAAATATGTATGATGAGGCGACAACCCTAGTATATTTAACTAGAGTGTGCTGCCGCTCCTCTCTCTTTGTAGAATTAGGGGACTAGTTTTTTCTATCAAATAAGTATTATTTGTATTCTTCCAATTCAACCATGATTCTTCTATCTCTCCCTATAAATAGATGACATTGGTAGGGCTATAAATACTCAACTTTGAGATATTATTATTCTAATAAAAAATAGTGAGAATTTATTTTCTAAGTATAAATTCTATTTTCTAGGAATAATAATTCTACCAATTTCTATTAAAAGAGAGATTTACTTTGCTGGATCTGGTGCCCTAAGTGTAGTATTTTCGTCTAAGTACACCTGCAATTTTTCGAATAGATTAGTTAATAAAATAATTCATGATTATATTAATACTTTGTATATTATCCTCACACGGTTTTTGCATACAAAGCAAAATGAAAGCAAATGTTACTCATTGGTTGTCTAATGCTTAACTAATGCTAAACGATATTCTGTGGTCAGATCATAGTATGAAAAGGCAACTTATATTAGTAAATGAACCTAAACATGTCCTTAGTATAACTGAAAATGAGAAAACCGACTGAAAGACTAATATGACATTTATCAAGTCCAATTGGGGAGATGTTTTGTCTTAGGCATCAGAGCAGATGATTCCCGGAAGATAGAGACATATATGTAACTAATTGGACTGACAATACATTGGACATGACCCAAGAAGAATAGATCCAAGATCCGTTTATAGATTTATTCACTTGTGATGTTCATACTGTGGCCTACCTAAATCCTAAGTGGATGAGGTACACTTTGATGTAAGTAAAAGCTTGCGTTTGAATAGATAAGGAACCGAAAGTTGGTGTGTTGGGTGTACAACTTCCACAACATGTAGCATCATTCACAATAGTGGAATTCATAACTCGAGATATGGGTAAATGATATCCTCTTATTAGAATTACATGGTTGATGAAAAGTAAACGTGGCCACGAGTCATGCGTCTCTGTGATGAATGACTTGATTACTATTTGATAGTAATTGACTTTTCATGAAGGAAGATGAAATGATTATCATGAGATACAATAGGATCATTTGGGGAGAGCGAATATTATCGCAAAGAGATTAAGGATATCCTATGAGGGTAAGACACTTATGAAAAGGTCATTGGACGAGCACTGAATAGATGCTTCCGTAATGGTATGTCATTAGGGAGACCTCAGTCATGATACTAAAGTAGAATGACTTTGTGACTAAATGAGTTTATAATTAATAGGAAAAAATTAAAACTTAATTGTAAATCATTTGAGCCCTAATTGCATATATCCTATTGGTCCCTCTACTAGCTCGTTGAAACCAACAATGAATTGCGTGTTTAAATCAAAATGAATAGAATGAATAGAAATATAGAAATAGGAAACATTCAGGAATGATTATGGTCTTCTTCGAAATGGAGAAATGAAATCATTTGGAAATGAATGTAGGTTTCTCAAAATAGAAATGAAAATGAAAATGAAAATGAGAAATGATACATTTGCAAATGTACATGGATTACTTCGAAATGATTGGAAGAGAGAGTTTATGTTTTTGAGCTACTTTAAAGCCCAAAAATGAAAATAAACCATTCGGTCATCTGAACATGTTGAGTGGTGAAATATTAAACATATTTTCTTGAAAATTTTATCAGGGTAAAATTGTCATAATTTTACTAAGGGTAAAATTGAGATGAGAAAATTATTTGATATAAAATATTGAATTTTATTTTGGGAAATAAAAAAACATAATCGGGTTGGACCAAGTTACAAAGTACTGGGTCGAAAAGTCTAGGAAGTACTCGTAATTGGATCCAATGTGAAAGAGGCCCAAGATCCCCTTATGGAATATGAAGGGGTGGCAACCCTAGTAGAAATACTAGTGGATGTCGTCCATTTTACTCCTACTATAGGTAAGAAGTTGTTTTTCTAGTTGAAATAAACTTCTATAGTTCAATAAGGTTCTACTTTCTCTTCTTATAAATAGATGATACCGGTAGAACTAATAACACACAACTTTGAGAGATTGTTACTCTACTAAAACATAGAGAGAATTTATTCTCATCTATTAAATATATTTTTCCAGAATAATAATTCTACCAGTTTCTATTAAAGAAGAGAGAATTTTTGCTTTCACCCCAAAAGGAAAAGAGAACATTTTCTAGTTCTTTATTTTGATTTAATTAATTTGAGCCACACTCGAAGTAGTTCATGGTACGAGAATAGCGGAGAAGATCATTTTTCTGAAATCCAAAAAACATCAAGAAATGCTTATCTGAAAACACAGGTACGCTTTCGATATAAAGTTTATTGTTATAAATATTAGAAATCGGATCGGTTTTCAAATTTTTAATTTTTTTGTACAAAAAAAACCATTTTTAAAATCGGATATTTTTCCAACAATTGATATGAAAGCCAACTTGTGTTATGTTTATAGTGTAAATCGAGATCGAATCACTGTCTTCATCTTGCTTGATTAATATTTGATAAGATGTGGCATTCTTGTAATTATTTGCATGTTTAGGGGATGTATGTGAATAAATGTATATAATTATTTTATTGTTATGGATGCTAAAATAATTTTGCCAAAGTTGTGACTCTTAGAAATTTATTTGTAATTTAATTTTTTTTTGGCCCATGCATATTTTAAACTGTGGACCATCACCTCCACATAGGATTTTTGTGAGCTGAAAACAGAGATAAGAATTTTTGTAAAATTATTTTTCAACGAAACCTGAGAACCGAGACAACTTAATATGAACCTGAATCGGAGGGTGGTCGATAATGGTCCAATAGTAGGAGGTTGCTAGTGATAGCCAACGGCGGTCCACCGATGGTTGGTGATAACCCAATTTTTCTCGACGGCTGCCCAATGGTGGTCAGTGGTAACAATGACACGAAAATAGTGGAAGAAAAACGATAATGAAATTAATGCAAACTAGTACCGCAACAGAAGTCTGTGGTGGCAAAATTGAAGACCCAAAGTATGCTTTAGGGTGAATTTTGTAATTGTATTATTTTCTAGGATGAAATCATGGAAACTTTGGCTGGTCAGAGTCATTTAAATTTTATGCTTTTATATTTATGAGATAAGCATAATGATATTTGGATGACTACGAATTTAAGTTCATACATATATGAGATAAGCATGCCATGTAAATTAGGGAAGAATGCCACATGTACTTGTCATGCATATAGTGATAATTCATGATTGAAACTAGATTTAAAAAACCTTGAGTATTTTTTAAAATATTGAGTGGGAGAAGGTCCTTAAACAAGGCCTATGACCTCCATCAATGTTATTTTTTGATGGTATGACAAGTGCAGTACCCCACGGTAGGATTTTCATGTGTATCTCACTGAAAATATTTTCTAAAAGTGAGAAGAATTATCTTCTATTCATATGATAATTGGACCGACCTATATGATAGGTATTGTCATATGGAATAGCTAGAAGTTTTATCTTCAAAAAGCACAACTATTCAAAGCATGCTACTTGGTGAGATTTTCCCACGATGACTCATTTGTGGTGCATGATGCGATAGGTGTTAAGTTGATGGTTATACACTCAAGATTTTCTAGTTAAGTAACTCCACATGGAGCTTTATTTAAGTTATAATGATGGCTAGATGTTAAACGATTATTATTATGTGTAAATGCCTAAGGAATTAGGTTCATGTACTAATTGGATAGAATTCTATGTTCTTACTAGTTGATCATGATCACCCCATAGTAGCTTGATTCAATGGGTGTGGCAATTATTGTTGCAACGGCTTACAAATGTTTTTAAGGTTAAATGTAAGATGTATGCATCATCTTAATGAGTACTGTAATGTTTCTTATACAAAGATATTAATAAATGAATGTTTTATTTCAGTTTGAAAATGACATCTACTCTCTTATTGAACATACTTACTGAAAACAAACTAAATAGAAATAACTATAAGGAATAAGAAAGGAACCTAATAATTATTCTAACCTGTGAGAAACTTAAAATAATTCTTGATAATAAGTGCCCTTCGGCACTCAAGCTAGTGCTAGAAAACAATAGGAAGAGTTTGATGATATAGCTCGTTGCTATATGCTGGCAAGCGTGTGATATGCCATAATTCGTTGTAGCAGATTAAACTAGTTTTCATACTTAAGTAGCTTGAATACGAGCATCTCTACTAGGTTTTAGTTAGTTTTTCTATTTTAGTTTCAATTCAATAGAAAAGTGTAATTTGAGTCTTTTTATGACCTATGGGATAAAAGAGGTGTAACAGCCCGATTTAAGGGCTAGTTGGAATGGTGATCTCGGGATCACTAATCCGAGATTTGAGAATTTATTTTCATGATATATATTATGAGTTAGAACATAAGAGCATATGTACATGAAAATTTTGGTGCTTTAATTTTAGCGATTTCATGTTTAATCGTGAAAAAGGACTAAATCGCATAAAGTGCAAAAGTTCCATTTTTATTTCTAAAGGTGCCAAATAGCCATCAATTCTTAAAATGAGGCTTTTAAAAGGAAATTTAGCCCTTGTCATGTGCTTGGCCGGCCATAGACTCAAAGGGAGACAAAGATGGACAAATTTAGTTAAAGTTAGTACGAGTAGGTGACAAGATTTGACTAGTTTAATATTAGAGTAAAGAAAGAGAAAATATCATCTTCCTTGTTCATATCTCCCACTGAAAATTAGCAGCAATAAGGGGTAGAAAACTTCAAAAATTTCAGCAAGCTTTCATCCCTTCAAGTAAGTGTTCTAGTGAACTTTTCTTGAAAATAATTGTACTTTTGAGACCTCTAAAGCTTAAGCTTTCAAATGAGGGGACTATTATGCAATGTTGTGGAAATTTTAGAGTTCTACCATGAGAGCTACCTTAGTTATTTGCTGCATTCTTATGGGAGAACTTGAGTCTTAGTTGCTACATGAACAACTTTTGGAAAGGGTGTTAACATGAAAACACCAAATGAAACCTTGATAAAAAGGTTTCAAAATTTGTAGTAAGTATGTGAAATATTGATTTTTGATGATGGTTATAGGAGAATTAAATGTTCACCTAGGCTTGTTGAAAGTAGAAATGTGATTAGAAATTATTTTCGAGCCTAGGGGCAAAATGGTCATTTTACCAAAGTCTAAGGGCAAATCTGTAATTTTGCTTAAGCATGATTATTGAAATGCTTATATTAATGTAGTGATTAAAATGAGCTAATTTTCTATTATAGAACAAGAAGAGTCAAGAATCCGCCTCGATCGGGGAAAGGATAAAGTCTTGGACTGAATCAAAGAACTAGCTTATTTTGAAAATGAGGTAAGTTGTATGTGAATTAATGCAATATTATATTGATATAATTGAGAATGCTTGGAATCATATTGATGTATTACACTCCATTAAATTGGGAAATTGATGTGGAATATGAAAAATGCTATCACATATTATGAGGGCCAGTGTAAGACCATGTTTGGAACATGGCATCGGCGTCGATACGTGTGCTAGTATAAGACCATGTCTGGGACATGGCATCGGCCACATTACGAGAGCCAGTGTAAGACCATGTTTGGAACATGGCATCGGTATTGAGACGAGAGTTGGCGTAAGACCATATCCGGGATATGGCATTAGCATCTAGAAGTAATCCCATATAAGACCATGTCCGGGACATGGCATTAGTACCTGAACGAGACTTCATGTAAGACCCCGTCGAGGATGTAGCATTGGCTTTATACTTATGATAGTGTTTATAAATACACGTCTTGATTAACCTATGTGAATGGCGGGATAAGTAGATAAATTTTGAAGTAGAGATGAGAATGATACATAAGTCAGATGAATGGATGAATGAATACAGGTACTCGTGAATGAGTCACAAAAAATTAGCTCAATATGTGGCACGGTATGTGCTAGATAAGGGAAATGGTAAGCAAGTATTGTCAAGAAGCATTGACTTGTGTACGGTTAGCTAATACCATGGAGGAATTACTTTTATGAGTATTATGATTGCTATGTATTTTCATGCAACTTACTAAGCTTTATGCTTACCCCTTTTTCATTGCCCTTCTTCTTTGTAGTATTGCCATGATAACTCGAGGATCGTGATTGCAGGAGCTCAGAAATCACACTATCGACAACACTTTGGTATAACAATTTTAGACTTGTTTTGAGTATAGCATGTATATGACTTGGGTATTTTGTCAAGTTGTATTTGTTAGTTAAAGTGTTGGTTTTGTAAGTCATTTTGTAAATGGCCTTGAGATAGGCAAATACTTGACAATTACTTTGCTTAATGAAAGTAGTTCTATCGAAGTGTATACTTTTGTGCATGAATATTTATATGGGGACCTAAAAGTGTTTGGGAACCACCAAATGTGTTAATTGGAGTTGGTGTATGTATGTATGTGTGCAATGTAGAGTGGCCAAGGGCTTGGTAATTAGCCTTCTTTTGGTCCACACGGGTGACACACGGGCGTGTGTCTAAACCGTGTGAGGGACACGGCCAATATATGGGGGTGTACCTGGGCCGTGTGAAGTCTGCACCTTTCTCATATAAATCTAAATTTCCCATGGCCAGGATACACGGGCGTGCGTATAGGCCGTGTGGATTAAGTCAGAATGTTAAGGTTTTACACACGGGTTAGGGCCACGGGCGTGCTATGGCCGTGTAGTACAAGTCAGTATAGTACAGGGGTACAAGACACGGGCATGCCTTATGGGACACGGGCGTGTCTCGAGACTTGTACGGGCGTGTGGCCCCTGTTTTGTTCAAAAAGGTTTCTGGACTCGTGAAAGTTCCGGGAAAGATCCCGATACTTCTCAGAAGTTTTTCTTTGGGCCTCCTAGACTGAGCAGGTGTGAACGATGGGTTTAAACAAAATTTTATGACCCTATTCTAGATGTTTATGCAAGATTAGATAGGTAATGCCCTAAACCCTGTTCCGGCTTTAACACGGGTAAGGGGTGTTACAAGAGGCCTAAGAGAGGACTAACGTACTTTGTGAGTGTGCAACATACTATTCAAAGGAATAAAGGATCAAGGTTGGTCGCATTGTTGCAACACGGGAGTCCAATGTCGCAACATAGTGAACAGAGTGCCAAAATTACAAGATTGTCTTTGGTGTCGTGACACAACTAGTAGATGTCACAACATACCCCCAAAGTTGAACCTAAAGCCTAACAAACTGCCTTCGATGTCGCGACACAGACACTAGATGTCGCGACACCAGCCCTATACATGAAAGCATTACCGAGTTGTGGGCGTTTTGGTCCTCACAATGAAAATTAACGTAAAATCGTCAGTTGACTTAGGGCTAAAGACGACAACCAACCTAATACTATAAATAGAATTATAAGACACTTGAGAAAATATGACTTTCATAACTTAGAATTTTCTTTGTAATTTAGTTTTTAGTTGTTTTTAGGCTTAGGATTTATTTTCAGTTGTTTCGTTCGTGTTCATGGAAGATCTGTTTTATAGATCCAACATAAACTTTGTGGATTTTTGTGTATCAATTATTAAATACAATTCAGGATTCTTCTTAAACTTTACTCTTGATTCGTCTTTATATTTATCTTATTTATCAAGTTTACTATGTTTATGGAATCCATGAGGAACTAATCCTCTTATGGGCATTAGTGAGTGGAAGTGTGATTAATTAATTTCTATGTAATGTTTTCTTAGCGGATCAACTGTTTGTGATAGGAAGAACTTAAACCCTAGGCCTAACAACCCTAGGAAGTCATCTAGGTGGGAATTAACCCAAAATTGGTTTTGCCTATCTATGAACCCTTTACCCCAATTTGGTTTGGATTGTGAGGTCGGGAGATAAGTAGTTCTTGCCGACTCATTAGTTTAGTGGAAGATTGAGAGATCCTACTAGGGTAACTACTAGTTGATTGGGTAGAAACTCGAAGTAGGAATTAGTTATGACCACTGAAGCGAGCTAATCACCCATGCCATATATTTGGTTGATTTACATCTTAGTTTTCCATGTTCACTTTATTTTTCATATTTATTTCTTTTCTTATAAAACCTAAATTCTTTTTTTATGTTTAATCGTAATATAGTTTATTTAAAGTACTAATTAGATCTATTTTCATTTAGGCTAATATTAATTTAGTACTCGCCTCCCTTGGGTATGATCCTCAAAGTACTTACCGACTCCTTTGTAATCTATATTACAACCTGACCTATATACTTGCAGACACCGCATCAAATTTTATATCTTTAGTTGTAGTATTCACACTTTGGACATTAGTACGTCTGGAGACAATCAAGTTGTTGGCACCGCTACCGTGGAGGCAACACTACTAGATTAATTTTAATTTTTGCATTAATATAATAATTAGAAAAATTTTAAGTTATAGCTATGATTTGTTATTTTATTTTTACTAATGCTTTTATTTTCTTTTGTGAATGTAATAATGATTGTCTATACTTTGCTGGCATAATTATAGTACTTATGTAATCTTTTTTATGGATCAATATACTTGATAATCTTTTTGCTTGTATAATTTGTAATACACTAAACTTAGGTGTTTGATATTAATAATGATAAGTCGATTATATATCATATCAAAATTACATATACTCACAATTATACTTATTTGCTTACTCCCAAATTGATCACTATATCATACTTGCTCAAGGGTCGTCTATTATTTAGTTCTACTATTTGCATGTTTGTTTTGCTTGAGGACAAGAAATGACTTAAGTGTGGGGGAGTTTGATCTACTACAATTTGTTATAGCAAATTAGGCCTCTTTCTATACTTATTGAGCTTGTTGGAAAGTAATTTAGTAATGTTTTTACTTAGTTTTATCTTTAGCTCTTAGAGAATAAAATGAGTAATTAGGAGTGTTGTATGACCTTTTAGGCTAATTCAGACCTAAGGGAGGACTAATATGTTGGTTGAGTGTGCAGGACATTGATTTAGGTCGAAAAGTCAATGGACTACTCCCGATGTTGGCACACACTGCACTGATTACGCAACACTACATCCAGAACACCAAAAGATCCTACTACTGACCATGTCATGACATAGACCATAGGATGTTGTGACACAATCATAAATGAAGGCCAAATGAGAAAATTGTCGTCAGTGTCCTGATATAGGCGTAAAGGTGTCACGACATAACTATGATAAGGCCACTTAAAAGAGCAAAGGTGTTTTCGTCCATACAAATCAACTTAATGATGTTTAGTCAATCATATTAGGTCAAAACGAGGCAGCTAGCTTGGCTCCTATAAATACCATTACTTAGAACTATTTAGGGGATCTTGTTCCCTTTTATTTCAATTTATATTTTTAGTTTTTAGGGTTTTACTTTTACTTTTTATTTTTATTCTTGTTTTGTTTATTCAGTGGATTTAGATTGTGAATCACTCACTCTCTTAAGGATTGCAATTCAAGCTTCAATTATTATTCAGGATCTTTCTTTTCTCTTTACATTGTTTTGCAGTATTTTATGTTTTAATTCAAATCAACGATGTTATTAGATAGATCGATGTGTAACTAAAATCCTTAAGAGATTTACAAGTAGATGGGGGAATAGTTAATGATTATCTGAGGGTTTCTCAGTGGATCAATTGGTTTGGGAAAAGAGCACTTAAACCTTAAGCTTGACGACCCTAGGAAGTCATCTAGGTAGAAAGGAATCTAAGAGGAGAAGTCTATTGGGCACCCCTTAGCCTGACCCAGTTTGACCTATGACATTGAGAGATTAGTAATGCTTGTCGACTCATTAGTTTAGTAAAAGGCTAAGAGGCCATACTAGGTTAATGACTAGTTGATTGAATAGAACCCGAAATAGGAGTTAACTATGAACACTGAAGCGAGTTAGTCTTCTACCTTTAAAATTTGAGAAATCTATAATCTATTTCTCTCGATATTTTGTATTTTTTTCATTATTCTTGTTTTTATTTCTTTTATGAATAATCGCAATATAATTTGGATGAAGTACTAATTAAACTGATTAGTGTAGAATTTAGTATTAATTTAATCAAGCCTTCTTTGAGTATGATCCTCGGAATACTATCTTGTTCCGTTATAACTTCTATATTACAACCTGACCCATATACCAGTGGATACCACTTTAGTTCTTGTTGCAGTATTCACTAACATCAGAAGGCAGTCATAAAGGCCCAAAAGCCTCTCATGTTTAATGCTAGGGAAAAAAACAATCCTAGTTTAATTTATTAGGGTTGCCACCCCACCTAATCCTAGTTAAAATAAGAGTTAGTTTTTCTATTCATATAGACTTCTACAATTTAATAAGGGTTTCACCTGTTCTCTCTATAAATAGATAGCACCGGTAGGGCTAAAAATACATAACTTTGATATATTGTTATTTTTCCTGAAAATACTAAGAGTTTATTCTTCAAGTATAAATCCTATTTTTCGAAATAACAATTCTATCAATTTCTATGAAGAGAGAATTTTCCTTTCCCATTGAAAGTAAAGTACACAATTTTTTTTCTATGTTTGATTCAAATTGTTGGAGCCCACACTTGAAACAGTTCCTGGTATGAGAATAGTGGAAAAGGTTGTTTGGTTGAAGGCAAAGAAAGACAAGGATCCGTCTACCCAAATGCACAGGTACGGTTTCAATAAAGGGTTTATTACTATAAATATAAAAAACCAATTCAGTTTTCAAAATTTTTATTTTTCACTGTGAAAGAAAACCATGTTCAAATCAAATTTTTCCAACACGTATGTGCTTATCAAACATTAATTATTCAATCACCCCTAACAATCCATTGCATGATATGTTTGGAAGTGCCAGAATACTCCCACCAATAAAAACAGAAATCTTATGGCATGCCAACTGTGCCCGAACTCTACCTGTTATTGTTAATAGGGAAATTCTATATTATCAATTCTTATAAATATATATACATGAATTCACATATCATTCATTTATTCCTTTCATTATATTGTCACGTTCTCATCATGTTACAAGCATAATACATTTATACGCATTAGCTCAAGCCGTAGAAACTTGCATTTGCAATTAGCCACTGACATTTCATTCTGTTTCAACAATAAAAATTCTTGTTTCCTATCCTCTAAATACAATTCTTCAACGTACTTTTTCGGAAACTTGGCTTGAAAGAATTCCCAGTTAGGTTGCTTAGCAGGTACGTGGTGTGTTACTGTCTGCCACAACGTATACACTTCTTATTGTAGTAGAGAAACAACACAAATTACACATTCACATGGGCTACACTCGAGTTGTTGAAAAATACGTTTACTCGATTCTAACCAAACTTCAACAGTTGAGGGAATAACCCCTTTTAGACCCAAAAACTTGGTAGTACCATATCTCTATAATTATTTAATTGGAGACTATCGAACAACAAACACAGGTACTTCAGTAGGAGTAGCTTTTTCCACCCTTTGAAGAGCATCAGTAATAGCTCAAAGTAGAGTTGAATCACCTTGCCCCTCATTTCTATCTCTGTCAACCCTATGTTGTAGGGCACCAGCTGAATCAACGCTCAGTGCCACCAATTCGATCCTAATTTCAGTCTCAGTGGAGTGACTGCTACTGTGAATACTCTTATTTACTTTATTTTTAGATTCTCCGGACATCATTTAACTATAAAATAGAAACAATAGAATCAACATCCAAATCCTAACTCAGACTTGACTCAAATTTGGCATGTACCTCTAGACTCAATTATGAGCTCGATTTAGTCTGAGAATTAGCTAAACCTATAGCTCTAATACAAATAAATTTAACTGTACTACCCTTAACCCGTATTCGTCTCCGGAATAAGGTTACGAAGCATTACCAAAGTTTACAGAATAATTACAAATATTTCGCATTATTTACTATTCATGTCCGATACTAATCATATTGTCCCTTGAATGGGCCTTCGAGGCCCAATATAAACATTAGAATCAAATTGGGACTTAATTGAGATCTTAGAAATTTTTTCATGAAATTTCAAATTTTTTCCTAGATGCAGGGCTTACACGCTCGTGTGACCCTATGACAAGCCCGTACATCAATCCGTGTCCTCCTAATAAACCGTAAAAGTAACATATTTTTATCCCACATTTAGTACACTTTTGGATGATTTATCCCTCGATTTATGTAAAAAGGTGCTCTTAATCCTTTCTTTTCATGTCTTATACCCAGGAAAGCACCCGAGGATAAAAAGAACGTAAAATGGGCCCAAAATGGAATAAATGGGCCATATCATAAAATCGACACGGCCTGGGCCCAAGACCACACGGCCGTGCTGCTCTAGTCATCTAGAACATGGCCTACCCCCAATTTACACGGTTGTGCCTCATTAAAGAAGTCCGAGCACGGCTTGACCACAATCCACACGGGCGTGTGCCATTGCCGTGTCCCTGTCGCTGGAAAGAACAATTTCATTCAGAATTGGATACTTAGGAAGAAAGAAACGTATTTTAAAAGCCTATATAAATCCCCTAGGTACCAGCTGAAAGGGGGGCGGTTAGCTAGGCCAAGGAGCTAAGCCGAAAAGGTCAGAATTGTGGGAATCACTCGAAGATAGCCAATTAATCCATTTCAAGGAGCCGGAATTCTACTCAAAACGGTGGATCTCTCCTTCAATTCTTTCGGGGAGTTTTGGGGATTTCTTATGTTTTGTTTTATCTTTTCTCTTGAGATGTTTTCTTTGTTTGTTATGAACTAAACCCTTTAGATACCTGAAGAGGATGAAACCTGTGATGGATTTTGTTATTGTTTTCTGAATTATTTGATAAATACTTAGTTTGTTCTTAATTATGTGAATTTAATCTAAATTTGATGTGCTTAGGTGGAGCCTAAGAGTAGATCTAGCATAATTAAGTGGAGTTAATTGCACGCCTAGCGATAGGGTGACGAGATTTTGCCAGATTAGGGTGAAACCTAATATGGGAGTCCATAAACTGGTTTACTGCTATTCTAGGGGGTTATTATAAGAGAACGAGAGTTCCACTAATTAACCTAGGGTTAGACGTTATTCGCCTCGAGAGAGGGTTTAATATAAGTTAGGGAGTCTTACGGATCAAACTAAGTGAATAAATTGTATGGTTCAATGTTAGATAACAAGTGAAGTCTAGGTGGATTCTTCCTGAGGGTATCATCGTGATCAACTGAGTTTTTCTTCAAGTTATTTTCCAATTCGTTCTTTTTGTCATTGTGCCTTTAGCTTAGTAGTCGTTAATTTAGATTAGAGCAACTTCACTTTAATTTAGGCTAAATAATAAAAAAAAAGTTAGTATTAGTACTTTTAGTTCCTTTGGGTTCGACAATCTAGTCTTGCCTAAACTATACTACTATTCGATAGGTACACTTGCCTTTAATCGTTATCAGAGTTAGTTTCTAGGTTCGATCATTCTTTTATAAATTTTAAAACTCGATAAAACAGTGATCAAGTTTTTGGCGCGTTGTCGGGGAACTAAAATATTAAGAAAACTCTATTTTTATTGCTTTAACCATTATTTTTATTTTTTGGTTAAATTTTAATTTTGCTAACTTTTCTTTCTTTTCTTTTTAGGTACCTCTAGTTTATGACTAGAAGGAACCCGAGAGGACCTTTAGTACACGACAGTGATATTGAAGCAACCGCTCGCAGGAATCGCAGAGACATCAGGCGAGTCCTAGATAACACAGAAAGAGAGGAAGAAGGCAGATCCAATCCTACTGAAGGGATGGATGAGAATAATCCTCAACCACATGATGTGGGGGAAAATCATGCTCCACGTACTATGTTTGATTATGCTAAACCGCATTTAACAGGAGCAGAATCGAGTATTGTTAGGCCCGCTATAGCTGTTAATAATTTTGAATTAAAGCCTAGCACTATACAAATGATTCAACAGTTTGTTCAATTTGATGGTTTGTAGGACGAAGATCCAAATACTCGTATAGCTAACTTTTTAGAGTTCTGTGATACCTTCAAAATAAATGGCGTTTCTGATGATGTCGTACATCTTCAGTTATTTCCCTTTTCATTAAGGAATAAAGCCAAACAGTGGTTAAACTCGTTACCACGAGGGTCAATCACTACATGGGAGCAAATGAACGAATTTTTTTTAAATATTTCCCACCGGCCAAGACGGCCAAATTACAGAATGGTATCTCTTCTTTTGTGCAGATGGATTTAGAGACATTATACGACGCATGAGAAAGATACAAGGATCTCTTGAGAAGGTGTCCACACCACGGTTTACCTTTGTGGCTTCAAGTCTAAACCCCTCAACGAGGCAACTAATCGACTCAGCCGCCGGTGGAACCCTAAATAATAGAACTGCTGAAGCAGCCTATGAGTTTATTGAGGAGATGTCACTGAATAATTATCAATGGCAAGTTACAGAAACGAAACCGACAAAATCAGCCGGAGCTTTCAACATAGACACAGTAACCATGCTATCAACACAGATGGAGATGATGAAAAAAAAGATTGATAGTTTGTGTTCTTCGCAAGTACACCCAGTAATGCAGTGCGACGCAAGTGGAACTGTGGCGAATTCTGAGTACCCACCCTACCAACTGGGAGCAGAGAGCAAACAAATGAACACTATAGGTAATAATTTTAGATCTAATAATAATCCTTATAGTAATACTTACAATCCAGGTTGGAGGAACCACCCAAATTTTTCAGGTGCAGGTCAAGGAAATCAAGGAAATCAAAGACAACAACCTCCTCAAAACTTCCAAAATCAGCTATATCCGCAAGAGAAGAAGCCAAACCTCGAAGAGATGCTAACAAAATTTATGACAAACACAGAAAACCATTTCCAAGAAAATGAGAAAATACTAAAAGGTCAACAAGCGTCGGTTGAAAAAGTTACTAAGTCAGTCAAGGAAGTTACTAATGTAGTCGAACAACTTGCAAAGTTAATGTCTGAACGACCGCAAGGACGTCTACCAAGTAACACCGAGATTAACCCAAAGGAGCAAATTCAAGCCATCACAGCTCATGACAGTGAAAGGTTAGATGAACCCAATCCAATACAAGAAACCATGGTAGACGAAGGTAAAGTAGAGGTAATGCAAGAAAAGCCGAAACCGGTAATCAAGGAGTACCAACCTTGCATACCTTATCCCGAAGCGCTAAAAAGAGACGATTCAGAGGAACAGTTCGGTAAGTTTCTTAAACTTCTAAAGAAGTTACATATTAACTTACCTTTTCTTGAAGCTCTTTTTTAAATGCCAGAGTCGAGGAAATTTTTAAGACAGCTCTTGACAAACAAACGCAAATTAGACGAAGAGCTACATGTGGAAATTAACACAAAGTGCTCAGTAATTCTGCAGAATAGGCTACCGCAGAAATTAAAAGATCCAGGGAGTTCTATAATTCCATGTTTAATCAGTAGTTTAACTGTTGATAATGCGTTAGCTGATTTAGGGGCAAGTATAAATGTCATGCCTTATACATTGTTTAAGCGACTAGGTCTAGGGAAGCCCAAACAAGCTAGGATGAGTATTCAATTAGCTGATACAACTGTTAGAATTCCTAGGGGCATTATCGAAGATGTTCTTGTCAAAATCGATAAATTTGTTTTCCTAGTAGATTTTGTTATCTTAGACATTGATGAGGATAATTCAATCCCCTTAATTTTAGGAAGACCCTTTTGAGCAACTGCTAATGCTAAAATTGATGTTGCCATAGGAGAGCTCATACTTTGTGTAGGTAATGAGACATGCACTCTCCAAGCTCTCGACTCAGCCAGGGCATCGAATGACCAAGGTGAGGAAGAAAAATCCATTGATAACCATTCAATTAACATCTCTTTTTAGGAACCAACAAAAAAGGGCACGATTGAACCTGATCCTCAGCTCAATGCCAACAAAGAAATAACTCACGAGGAGCAAAGGATTCAAACCAATGACTTAGATGAGTGGAAAGCGCACTTCAAGGAAAAATTAGGGATACAGGAAACAAAACCAAAACCACTCTACGAGACAGACAAATTCAAAATCAAAGATCAGGTATTGTTAGACCCACGATTAATCCCTCCGGACCCTGACACAAACAAAGAAATCCTTTTTAAGGTAATCAAAATTCTTCCACACGGAACAGTCGAGGTAAGCAATCCTAATTTTGGTACTTTTATAATAAATGCTTCTCGACTTAAACTTTATCAAGAAAATAAAACTATAAGCATGAGGGAAGATATTCAAACCTTTAAACCTCCATGGTTTTTTTTAAAAACAAGGAAAGTCTAGCTTAAGACTATAAACGAGCGCTTCTCGGGAGGCAACCCGAGCACTAACCCTAATTATTTTCACATTTTGCTTTCCATTTATTTATTCTTTCTTTCTTTTCTTTCTAAATACCTAGTTGTAAACTAACAAAAAGTGTAGAACTCCTGACCACACGGTCTTACACACGGCCGTGTCCGTAACCATGTGGACCACCAGAATCTTGGTACTAACGTGTCCGTAACCGTGTGGACCACCAGAATCTTGGTACTAACATAGTAGAAGCTGTACAAATCAGTCTCAACGACATTTCGACGTCACGGATCCAACCACTACACCATGGGTACCGACAAAGTGGCACGGCCGCGCCCCATGATCGTATGAAGCTACTGACTTGCCAACCATGGGCAGCACACGCCCGTGCCTTCAACCCATGCCAACATACTGACTTATCAAAAAATGGGCGTGGCTTGCAGAAAAACGGGCATGGAGAATTAACGCGACTAGACACACAGCCGTGCGAGGCGGCCGTGTGAGCCGACACGCCCTTGGACCACGACCGTGGGAGAGTACCAGAATTGAAATCCTATTTAAACCCAACCCCCTTCCTTCCTCCTCTCACCACCATCCTTCTTTCCTCCTTCCTTCCTCATCTCAACACTCTCCCCTTCTTTCTAACAAAGTCTCTAGCACTCTTGAGCCACACCAAAACCATGATAAAGAAGTGTAAAAGGCCAAACTCCTCAAAGAAGAACAATTTACATGAGTTCATGCCGGCAGCTTCATCCAAATAACAAGCCAAGGGTCTTTGAGACCATTTAGTTTCTATTTTTCTTTTCTCTTTTGCTTCAATTTCCTTCTCTTTGACTATTTTTTACTTAATTTAGTTTATTTTGTTTTAGTTTCGTAGTGTCAGGTTCGAAAGGCTGCTAGGGAATCACTCCACTTCCGCCACCGCCAGCAACCCGACCACCATGATAACCTTAGCCTTTGAAATCACACCCTACAATAAGGACCTAATGGTCCATTTATCTTTGGTTTTAATCCTAGTTTCATTTTTGTTTTTCTTCACTTTAGCTTGCTTTTCTTTTATTATAAATTTAGGTTATTTTAAATTTTTCTTTTTCTATCATGGCTAACCCTTCATGAACTCCCCAATTTCTTCATCTAGCACAGGATCGTCATCCAGACCGGCTCCTCCAACTTATCTTTCACCTCTAACGCCGGAAAACCATCCAAATTCAGGGAGTTTCACTTTTCCCCCTCTCTTTTGATTTATCTAGTAAATATTATCTATCTTTGTACATTGAGGGCAATATACATCTTAAGTGTGGGGGGGTGAATAGTTATTTTGAGAAAATGCCTAACTTTCTGCATTATTCTCAAATCCCTGAGGAGAAAGTGCCTAACTTTTTTCATTATTCTCAAATCCTTGAATTCAATCTTGTTTGAAAGTAATTTCCTCATATTACTAATTAGGATGAAATTTCTGAAGATTTATGATTTTTATTGACATGTTTTAGAGTAAGTCATTGATAATTGTGCATTGATAATTAAAATTGAAGAATACTAGAGAATCAAGCATGATAAGTCTATCTTTCAAAAATAAAAAATTTTAGGTTGTCTACCTGAATCTGAATATTATCTTGAAGTTTGAAATTTACGAGGTTGATGTCAAAAACACCCATAATTTTTGTGAGATTTTGAGCCTTAAAGAGCGTATATTCTTTTTCATGCTCACTTTATTGATTATGAGTATGTCAACTATGAACTGTTATTCTAGAACTTGCCTTGATTATACATGTCAAGACCATATTTATGATTTGATATACCGAGATGATAAAGGCACTTAGGTTTTAACCCACTTACTCCACTAAAAACCCTACCTTCATAATTAACCCCTAGTGAACCCCATTGAGCCTAACAACCCTTTTATTGACTCACCCACTAATATTAACCCAAAACCCTTTGTATTTGTTATTGCATCCTTCTAATTACCCTTTTTGTCGAGATTTGATTTTGAGAAGTTACCTAACTATGTTCTATATTTAAGTCGTTAAAGTCATTATTAATTATTAAGTTTGTTCAAATATATATATTTCAGTTCAAAGTATATTCAGTATTAGTGTTAGAAAGAGTAAGCTTATACAGTTAAAGTCTAATTATCAAAAGAAAAAGCTCGTGTTATTAGTATTATAAATTTTCAATTGATGTAAATTATCTTAGATCAGTCTATTTTTTTCTAGATAGGTAACTTGTCAATTCGATCTCGATTCTAACCCTCTAATTTAGCCTATATCCATACCCTTAACTCTAGCCCTGTTACAACCCTGTTAAAGACCTTTTGATCTGTTTGTCATCTCATTTTACAGTGGTGGAGATTTGATTTTCAGGCAAGCCTATGGGATTAACTTTTCATGTTCGACTTATGAGTGATCTTCTAATTTTGAACCTTAAACACTTTTTGAGTGATTTGAGTGAATCTTTTGTGAGGATGTCAATCCTTGTAGATTTTGAATTAAAGGTAATTATTTAACCTAGGTTTTCGTGCTACAAATGTATGACTTATCTTGTTTGAATCTTTAGGACTATTTGAGTTGAATTATCCACGTATAAATTATCTATGAATTATGATGAGACATTGTTGATAGGAATTATGATTCATGGGAAGTTCATTTTAATTGTAAGTTGAGAATGTTTGCTTGAGGACAAGAAAAAGCTTAAGTGTGGGGGTATTTGATAAACCGTAAAAATAACATATTTTTATCCCACATTTAGTACGCTTTTGGATGATTTATCCCTCGATTTATGTAAAAAGGTGCTCTTAATCCTTTCTTTTCATGTCTTATACCCAGGAAAGCACCCGGGGATAAAAAGAACGTAAAATGGTCCCAAAATAGAGGAAATGGGCCATATCACAAAAGTGACACGGCCTGGGCCCAAGATCATACGGCCGTGCTGTGCCAGTCATCTAGAACATGGCCTTCCCCCCATTTACACGGCCATGCCTGATTAAAGAAGTCCGAGCATGGCTTGACCACGATCCACACGGGCGTGTGCCATGGCCGTGTCCCTGTCGCTGGAAAGTGCAATTTCACTCGGATTTGGATACTTAGGGAGAAAGAAACATATTTCAAAAGCCTATATAAACCCCCTAGGTACCAGCTGAAAGGGGGCAGTTAGCTAGGCCAAGGAGCCAAGCCGAAAAGGTCACAATTGTGGGAATCACTTGAAGATAGCCAGTTGATCCATCTCAAGGAGCCAGAATTCTACTCAAAACGGCGGATCTCTCCTTCAATTCCTTCAGGTAGTTTTAGGGATTTCTTATGTTTTGTTTTATCTTTTCTCTTGAGATGTTTTCTTTATATGTAATGAACTAAACCATTCAGATACCTGAAGGGGATGAAACCTATGATGGATCTTGTTATTGTTTTCTGAATTATTTGATAAATACTTAGTTTGTTCTTAATTATGTGAATTTAATCTAAATTTGATATGCTTAGGTGGAAGAGGAATAGACCCTGCCTAAGAGTAGATCTAGCATAATTAAGCGGAGTTGATCGCACGCCTAGAGATAGGGTGACGAGATTTTGCCGAATTAGGGTGAGACCTAATATGGGAGTCCATAGATCGATTTACTGCTATTCTGGGTGGTTATTATAAGAGAACGAGAGTTCCACTAATTAACCTAGGTTTAGACGTTATCCGCCTTGAGAGAGGGTTTAATATACGTTAGGGAGTCTTACGGATCAAACTAAGTGAATAAATCGTATGGTTCAGTGTTAGATAACAAGTGAAGTCTAGGTGGATTCTTCCTGAGGGTATCGTTGTGATCAACTGAGTTTTTCTTCAAGTTATTTTCCAATTCGTTCTTTTTGTCATTGTGTCTTTAGCTTAGTAGTCGTTAATTTAGATTAGAGCAACTTCACTTTAATTTAGGCTAAATAATAAAAAAAAAGTTAGTATTAGTACTTTTAGTTCCATTGGGTTCGACAATACGGTCTTGCCGAAACTATACTACTGCTCAATAGGTACACTTGCCTTTAATCGTTGTCAGAGTTAGTTTCTAGGTTCGATCATTCTTTTATAAATTTTAAAACTCGACAAAACAACGATCACCTGCCCCGTGTAACTCTCTGACTTGCATTACATGGCTAAGTCACACGTCCGTGTCCTAGGCCATGTTACCCACACGACTGAGACACACGCCTGTGTCTCTTCCCGTGTGCTCAATTCTAAGCATTTTGTTTCTAAAATTTAAGATGTAGGGGACACACGGCCAGACCACACACCCATATGCTAAGCCGTGTGTCTACTGGTGTGGAAAAAATAAAGCCATTTCCTAGCTTTATTTTTCACCCCTTTTAGTCTTGCACCTACACCAACACTTATACACAATTTATCACATTCACCAACCACATTTTCATACCAAAATTTTAGTCTTATACATGTCAATTTATACTCATATTTACCTAGATACCATGTTCACATTTGTGCATATTGTATCAAATATGCTGATTTAATTCATTTATACATATCTCATTGTGATTTCTATTAATCAATCATTTTCAAACATATACCATGATATAGTCTTTTATACATAAACACCACAACATGTTCATAACTAGCCATTCTAATAGCTAGTCATTAACAAATATTTACATGCCAGTCCTTGGCCAATTTAACCTATACATGCCATTAAAACCACAATTGTTTTACCTTATATATCAAATTGAGTCGATGGATAGTGTGAGTGATCTCCATTGAGCTTCCAATCCAACGAGCTTTCGATTTACAATAGAACAGGGACAAATAAAACAGAGTAAGCATATAATGCTTAGTAAGTCCGTATAACTTGGTAATTAAGTTACCAACTATTCATATTAAAAATAAACATGTAAATCACAACCAACCATTCGATCCCAAGCCCTAACACATATTCTCATCACCCTTGTTAGTAACTTATTTCATATAAACATCAAGAAACACATATATGAGCTCAACAATATTCGGATTCTCATATACATATGTTTTCTACATCATGTATTCATATAACATATATACAAATTATTTCCATATTTTTTCGGAGAGATTCTATAATAATTCATCTAGAGTTTTAGTATATTTCATGTTAGAACTTTGCTTATTATTCAACTGAAATATTGATAATCACACAGATAATACACCCGAGATGTACAAATCTATTCTCATAGATGAATGTATTCATCAAACAAATTTCCATGTTCATATATCATGATTTCATACTTCCATATTTCATATAACATCATTTTCATGTACTTCAGGCAGATACATGTAAAAACCCTTTTCTTTTCATATTAGGATTTTACCAGTTGAATTATTGAAAATATCGATGGATACTCAGGTAGTACACACAAAGTGTACAAATCAGCGAATTCGCCAATTCATATTCAGGTGTACCCATTAAGGAACTTAATCAGGAAACACACTCTCGAGCCACATATCATATAACAAGATTACCAGTCCAGGCTAAATCCCTTCTGTAACATATGCTCGAGAGGGATTATATCAGGATTACCCATCTAGGTTAAATCCTATCTGTAATGAGGTCAATAGGATTACTCATCTGAGCGAAATTTCGTCAGCAACAAATGGAGGACCTCATTCTTTTCAAGAAATCACATATCCATCAATTTTTCATTTACTCAAATGCAATTTGACATTTATCAGGCAATTTTCGGGTATGTGATCAATCTCATATATTTATGCATTTATGCAATTCAAATGTTCACATTCAACTCAAGCATAAAAATAACATTTTTATCATTTATCACTTATTAGGTATTATCATTTATTTCAGGCACTTTCATTTATCGGGCTTTAACGAATATATGGTCATTTCACATAATAATTGCATTTATACAATTTACATACACAACATTAAATTCAAGCATATAAACATATACAATTTAGTTATACGAACTTACCTCAATAATTGTGCGTGTACATAAAGTCTACTAATTCGACATTTTCTCCTTTCCTCGTTCTAACTCCATATTCAGTTTATCCGGATCTATACGAGTAAATTTAACATCAATTTAATGTAGCTGAAACACCCCAAACCCGGCCCACGAGCCTTGACCGGATCTGGTATGTTCCTCGATGTGAAACGGTTCAAAATTCTTTTGTTACTTTGGAAAAGCTGTGTGTTTTGAAAGAAAGATTATTTTTGGGTTGGGCTCGAGTTGAAAACAAGTTTATCTTATATTGAAAACCCCTTTATTTTAGGTGACAAAACATTTAGAGTTTACTTTAAATTAAATTTACTTAATCTTTAGTTGATAAAAATTCGTAACATAATAAATTCAAATAAAAATCATGCATTAAACAGTTAATATTATGGCCTTATTACAACCGAAAACAATACCAAAATGAATAAAAGTACTTAAAATGTAAAAGTCCAAAGTTTAATAAACTTCAAGTTGAGCATGGCCACCACTAAGCTCCTGCCGACCCGGTCCATCACTGATCGTCACCTGAAAAATGTTCCCACAACGGGGTGAGTCAACAGACTCAATGTGTAACCACAACACTAAGTCCTAACAAATTCAGGCATATCAAGTCATACATGTACATATAACATTTAAATAATATGATGCAAACCCGAACCTAAACCTAGGTACCATCCGCTACACATCACCCGTACCAACCTGCACACCGTGGGGACTACTAAGTCAACCCTCCATCCGCTACACACCATCAAGGCGCATCGGCTGCGATCGACGTGCTCATCGCCCTTATAAATATTGTGGCATAGCCACCAGATAATATTTTGTGTCATGAGACACCACATTCTGATAATTGTGACCAAGGTCACCACATTCAAATATTGTGACATAAGTCACCACGTTCACTTTCCCTTCATAATATCCCATATGCCCCATGTCATACAAATACTCATTAACCATGTCATATCCCTTATTCACATTCTTATAGTTTCACATATGCACCATAACAGATCTTATTATAATCCTAGCAGGAGTAGGAAAACGTACCTGAGTACTTTGTACCATATCATGGTAACTTAGCCCTATTTTACTCACTCTTATAAACACATATATATTAAATGGATGCCATAAATCTATTAAAAGATAGTGTGGGGTACACACCTGGTTTACTTATCGAGTTCACTGATTTCCCGAAAATCTCGATCTACTGCTTAAGATCCTTAATCCCTTGATGCCAATTTGATTACTAATCAAATCCCGAAACTTGTAGTCTTTCTTCCTTGAAATCGGCTAATCCTTGTGTTTTGAAATCCTGAAATTGCTATTTACCCTTGGTATCTGTCGGAATCACCTTGACACATGTTAGATTAATTTCTAACATTTAATCATAATAAATGGCCCTTGGCCGAAAACTTGCCTTACCTTAGATCTCGATACCCAAAGCTCTCCTCCTTGTAGTCGACTATAGACAATTCCCGAAAGATCCTATGTAGTTTCGGCAACCAAGGATATTGAGGAGATTAGTTCTTAACTTTCGGCTAAAAGAAAGAAAAAGATGATGACTATAGATCCTTACCCCTTATATTGAAATCAGTGGCACCTTTTCTTGAATCCACAGGGCTATTCGGCTATGGCCTAAATGCTGATCACTTGTTTTCGGCTTTTGAAGGACACTAGAGGATTTCGGTTTTAACAAAGAAAGAAAAGGAAAAAGCTTGAGGGTTTTGGCAATGGTGGAATGTAAATTCGGCTAGCACAGGGAGTATTTCGGCTTAACAAAATAAAAGAGAAGAGGAGAATTGTTGCCAGAGAATTTCGGCAGATGAACAAGGGAGAAAAGAAAGAATGATGAATGGCCTTATTTTCCTCCTTTTGCCGAAATTACTGAGCCTAGAGTCCCCTACTTGGCCATCACTATCATATCCTTATTTTCCTCTTTATCTCCTCATTTAAAATTAAAAATAATCCATCATTTATCCCTTGAAAATAAAAGGATAAAACTCCTAAAATTTAGCCTTAGTGCCGTCCCCTACTCCCCTCTCATTGACGTCACAAGCAAAAATAAAAACCTTAAAATTTTGCTTCCCACGCGACTCGAACACAAGTCCTTCCCCCCTAGCATATGGCGTCATTTCCAGAGCCCTAAGTGGCACCTCCAAGCCACTTTTCCAAGCCCAATTGTGTGTCATATTTCCTCTATAAATTTTCTTAAGACCACCTTGCTTAGCTTCCTCTTTTAAAACTTTAAATTCAAGTAATTTCTAAGGCATTCACTACACCCTAGGGTTCACAAAATTCATAAAACACATAGTGACACACAAGGCATGCTATTTCATATAATTCAGCAAAATGCATAAGCCCAATTTCAGGATATTACAGTTCTACCCCCCTTAAAATAATTTCGACCTCGAAATTACCTGGCTAAAACAAGTGAGGGTATTGCTATCGCATTGCCTCTTCTGGCTCCTACGAAGCTTCCTCTGATCCATGATTGCGCCATAACACTTTAACTAGAGGAACTGATTTCCTTCGTAGCACTTTCACATCTCGTTCCAAGATCTGAATCGACTCCTCCTCGTAGGACAAATCTGGCTGTAACTCCACCTCTTCAACTGGAACCACATGAGATGGATTCGATCGATAACGACGTAGCATGGACACATGGAATACATCTTGCATCTGCTTCAATTCCGAAGGCAACTCCAACTGGTATGCCACTGGTCCAACTCGCTTCAATACTTGATAAGGTTCTATAAACCTTGGACTTAACTTCCCTTTCCGACCAAATCTCATCACCTTTTTCCAAGGCGAAACCTTAAGAAATACTTGATCTCCCACATCAAATTCTATTTCCTTTCGTTTAAGATCTGCATACGACTTTTGTCTACCAGAAGCTTCCTTCAACCGTGCCCGGATTATCTCAACCTTCTCTTCGGATTCTGCCACAATCTCTGGACCCAAAACTCGTCGTTTCCCTAATTCAGTCCAACACGTAGGAGTTTGACACTTCCACCATACAACGCTTCATACGGTGCCATCCGAATACTAGCCTGATAGCTGTTGTTGTAGGCAAACTCTGCTAAAGGCAAATATTCCTCCCAACTTCCTCTGAAGTCCATCACACAGCCCCTCAACATATCTTCTAATACTTGGATTACTCGCTCAGACTGCCCGTCCGACTGTGGATGAAAAGCCGTAGTGAAATCCAACTTAGTGCCTAAAGCTTGATGTAGAGCCTTCCAAAACCGAGAGGTAAATCTTGGGTCCCTATCTGAAATGATTGACACCGGTACTCCATACAACCTCACAATTTCCGCCATATATAACTTTACCAACCTCTACAAAGAATAGTCGACTCACACTGGAATGAAATGCGCGGACTTTGTCAACCGGTCCACTATCACCTATACCGAGTCCTTCTTAGTAGGCGTAAGGGGAAGCCCACTAATGAAGTCCATGGTAATTCTCTCCCACTTCCACTGCAGAATTTTGATTGGCTGAAGCAACCCTGACGGAACTTGATGTTCAGCCTTAACTTGCTGACACGTTAAGCATTTGCCAACGAATTCTGTAACTTCACGCTTAAGACCAGGCCACCAAAATTGTTCCCTTAAATCCCTGTACAACTTAGTACCTCCAGGATGCATAGCATAAGGGCTACTATGCGATTCCTGAAGAATTCTCCGCCTAAGTTCCTCATTCTTCGGCATACAGACCTTACCCTTGAAACACAATACTTCATCACTGGATATACTATAATCCTCTAAACCACCATTCCGAACTAGCCGCATCGTAGCACTTAAATCCTCATCTGCCAACTGACTCTCTTTTACCTCATCCAACCATATTGGCTTAACTTGCAGCTCTGCCAGCAGACTTCCATCATCATACAAACTCAGATGTGCGAACATCGCCCTCATATCCGACACAACCTTCCGACTTAAAGCATCCGCCACTACATTCGCCTTGCCCGGATGATACTCTATCGAACAATCATAGTCCTTCAATAATTTCACCGACCTTCGCTTTATCAGGTTCAGCTCCTTCTGAGTCAACAAACACTTAAGGCTCTTGTGGTCTGTATAGATTATTGACCTTTCGCCATAAAGATAATGCCTCCACACCTTAAGAGCAAAGACCACTGCCGCCAATTCCAAATCATGAGTCGGGTAGTTAACCTCATATGGCCTCAATTACCAAGACGCATAAGCGACTACTTTCCCATCTTGCATCAGTACGGATCCCAATCCTGTATGAGAAGCGTCACAGTACACTACAAAGTCCTTCCCTGCCTCCGGCTGAATTAAGACCGGGGCTTCAGTCAAAACCTTCTTAAGCTTCTCAAAGCTCTCCTGTTGTTTATCTGTCCATACAAAAGGTACTTCCTTCCTTAATAACTTTGTCAATGGCGCGGCTATCAAGGAGAATCCTCCAAATCTCCGCCACAGACTTAGGTGGTTTCCAATCTAGTACTGCCTCAATCTTCCTAGGATCCACCCTTATTCCTTCAGCAGACACCACATGCCCTAAGAAAGCAACCTCCTTCAGCCAAAATTCACACTTGCTGAATTTGGCATAAAGCTTCTTCTCCCTTAACACTTGCAACACAATCCGAAGATGCTCATAATACTCTTCTTCAGACTTTGAGTACACAAGAATGTCGTCGATGAACACAACGACGAACCTATCCAAGTAGGGTTGAAAGATCCGGTTCATCATATCCATGAACGCGGCTGGGGCATTTGTCAACCCAAACGGCATCACTAAGAACTAATAGTGCCCGTATCTTGTTCGAAAAGCCGTCTTATGGATATCTGCTTCCTTCACCTTCAGCTGGTGATATCCCGACCGTAGATCTATCTTCGAGAATACTGCTGCCCCCTTCAGCTGATCGAAGAAGTCATCTATCCTTGGCAAAGGATACTTGTTCTTGATGGTCAGCTTATTCAGCTAACGATAGTCTATGCACATGCGCATAGTTCCGTCCTTTTTCTTCACAAACAAGACCGGTGCTCCCCACAGAGACACACTGGGTCGGATAAACCCACGATCAAGCAACTCTTGGATCTAAGCCTTGAGCTCAGCCAACTCCTTTGGTGCCATTCGGTACGGGGCAATTGACACAGGAGCTGTTCCCGGCAGCAAGTCAATTCCAAACTCCACCTCCTTATCTGGGGGTATTCCTGGTAATTCCTCCGGAAACACATCTTCAAAGTCCCTTACAGTTCTAACTCCACTGACACCTTCTTCCTTTCCATCTAACGCACTTACGAAGGCTAAAAACACCTTGCACCCTTTCCGAACCATCTTTTCAGCCTTTAGCGCCGAAACTACATTAGACAAGTAGTTTCTTCTTTCTCCAATCATAATGACCACCTCATCCTCCGGGGTCCTTAACTCCATTCGCTTAGCTGCACAGTCCAACACAGCCCGATGTTCCACTAGCCAGTCCATACCAAGTATGAGATTGAATTCTCCGAAGGGAAGTTCCATCAAGTCGGCAGAAAATACTACGCCTTGAATTTCTAAAGGTACACTCTGAAGGATCTTATTCACCACTACAGTTTGACCTAGTGGGCTTACTACAGTCATCTCCCTATCAGAAAGTTCAGAGGCTATGTCTAGAGTTTCAACTACTCTACATGCAACATAAGAATGGGTCGAGCCCACATCAATTAAAGCAACATAAGGCTTGCCATAAATAAGGAACGTACCAGTTATAACGTCCAGTGCGTCTCCATCCTCCCTCCGGTGAACCGCATAAACCAAACCTGGCTGCCTTGCCTCAGTATTAGTAACACCTCTGCCCGGTGTTCCACGTCTTCTGCCGCACCATTTCCTCTGTTATTCAGACCACGACCCCATTGAGGCTGCTGTATACCTCTACCAGCCTGATTAACATTCTGAGCTGCTGGTCGATTCCCATCGGGTTTCATTGGACAGTCCTTAATCATATGATCTTTGGACCCACACTTAAAGCAACCTCTCGTCTTTTTCCAACACTCCCCTAAGTGTTTCTTCCCACACTGATCACAAGTATGATACTGCCCTCTTGTAGCAGCTTGCTGACCTCGCGGCCCATCAACTCTAGGCCTCTTCTGCACATTTCCAGTTGGTCCTGACGATCCAAAACCTCTTTTTGGCCTATTTCGATCCATATTCTGCTTCACAGAATCCTTAATCCCTTCCGCTACCTTAGCTTTCTCTACTAATGCAGAAAATTTTCGTTCCTGATGTGGAGCTATTATCAACCTCAGATCATCCCTTAGCCCGTCCTCAAATCGGACACATCGCTCATGTTCCGTAGCTACTACTCCTCGAGCATACCGGCTCAACCTCAAAAATTCAGCCAGACTCGCTCACGGACTTGTTCCCTTGAACCAGCCCCCAAGAAATGCCTTCCTCGCCACAAGATAACGCTGCGCTAACGCGTTCTTCTTCGATACGCTGCCTTAACATACTCCCAGGTCAGATCCTCAGCTATGGCACCGTCCCTAACTGTGAGCCACCATTGATACGCCTCATCGCATAGCAGCGCCACCATTCCTTTCCGTTTCTTTTCAAGGGTTAAGTCGAGCTCATCCATAATCCGCTCAGTCGCTTCCAACCAAGACTTTCACCGCGTTTGGTGCCACACCGATACTCTACGAAACACCTCGGCTCGTTAGCTCGAGTCATTTGGGCTCTGAACTTCGAGCTCCCATATTCCGTCCCAAAGACCAGCCACCATATTCGAGAACTCGCGCAAGACGGCTTGTGATACAAAGATCGCTCTCCGTCTGATCTTGCTATTCAGCACCAACAGTTGGTGGTGGTGGTACTTCATTCTCTGATCCTTGACCCGATCTAACGGGTTCCGACACGGTCATTCGGCCTCGACCGCGTCCATGCACATTACGACCATGTCACCTAGAGCTCATATCTACGTTCGCGTTTTAATCTGATTAAGAAATTTTATGTATTAGCATACGTTCCACTGATTACTCGCGAAGAAATTTTATGGAAGGAGTTTAATAGTAGTTATTTCGATCAATCAAAGTTTCAAGTCTTCTATCCTAATTCAGAGGAGCACATACATTCAAACATTCAATCAATAGCATCCGTCACTCACACCTTCATTATTTCTATGTTTTTGTCTATTCCTACCCAAGGGGTATTTTTGTCATTTGTCTTATAAGGGTATTTTGGTAATAAATCGGGGTCAAGTTGAAAATCTTAATAAATCAAGGGTATTTCAGAATTTGTAAAACTTGGGGGTTATTTTTGAGAATTTGCTTTCCAAATTGGTGTTGTTGCAGAAATTTTGAAGATCGGGGGTTATTTTGGTAATTTTGTGAAACAGGGGTGATCTCGTAAATTTCCAAATCAAGGTGTCTTAGTATTTTGTAACAATAAAGTTTTGGGACATTTTTGCAAAATCGGAAAGGTGTTATTGAAATCGGGGGTAAAATTGGAAATTTTTAAAACTAGGGGCATTTTAGTAATTTTACCACTAGGGGTATTTTAGTAAATTTTCCCAAATGAAGACATTTTGATATTTTGCAAATTAGAGTTTTTGAACATTTTATATGTAAGGAAATTCTGATAAGAACCGTGGGTAGTTTGGACATTTTATAAACCAAGGGCATTTTTGTAATTTTACAGCCAGGGGTATTTAGGTAATTTTGCAAATCGGAAATTCTTTGAAAATTTTCCAAAATAAATTTTTGCTACTATTTAAAGGGGTAATTTGGGGATTTTAAAACTAGGGTCTCCATGAAAATATGGCTAGTCCCTTTCGGGTTTTAGTTATTGGGTTTAGCCCGTAACTGAGTCCTCTTGGTTAGGGTGAACCGAAGCTACGCACCAGGTAGGATTCCATCGAAGAGGAGGTGAGTCACTAGGACTGCTTAAGTACCAGGCTCTTCCGGATCCAATCCTAGACATGCGCACAATGGTTGCCACACGCGACTAAGTCACAGGGTTGTTTAATTAGGCACTTAAGTTTTATGTAATTGTTGGGGTACACTAGTCCTAGGGTTCAAGCACTTAGTATACTAATCTACGTTCCCATTCTAACCTTCTGCAAATCATACTATAAATCACACAATGGATAGGGGTACTTACCTGGTGGACTGCGGGTCGGAGACTTAGGTACCATGCCAGAAAAACCTGCTTATTTCATAAAATTTTTTCATAAATAGATTTGGGCCTAAATTTTAAAACATTGTGGGCTTTAAACCCCAGGCCGAGAGTTTAAAACTGAGCTCTGATACCAAGCTGAAACACCCCAAACCCAGCCCACGAGCCTTGACCGGATCTGGTATGTTCCTCGATGTGAAATGGTTCAAAATTCTTTTGTTACTTTGGAAAAGCTGTGTGTTTTGAAAGAAAAATATTTTTGGGTTGGGCTCGAGTTGAAAACAAGTTTATCTTATATTGAAAACCCCTTTATTTTATGTGACAAAACATTTAGAGTTTATTTTAAATTAAATTTACTTAATCTTTAGTTGATAAAAATTCGTAACATAATAAATTCAAATAAAAATCATGCATTAAACAGTTAATATTATGGCCTTATTACAACCGAAAACAATACCAAAATGAATCCAAGTACTTAAAATGTAAAAGTCCAAAGTTTAATAAACTTCAAGTTGAGCATGGCCACCACTAAGCTCCTGCCGACCCGGTCCATCACTGATCGTCACCTGAAAAATGTTCCCACAACGGGGTGAGTCAACTGACTCAATGTGTAACTACAACACTAAGTCCTAACAAATTCAGGCATATCAAGTCATACATGTACATATAACATTTAAATAATATGATGCAAACCCGAACCCAAACCTAGGTACCATCCGCTACACATCACCCGTACCAACCTGTACACCGTGGGGACTACTAAGTCAACCCTCCATCCGCTACACACCATCGAAGGCAAATACGTTTGCGATCGGCGTCTTTGATCGCCCTTATAAATATTGTGGCATAGCCACCAGATAATATTTTGTGTCATGAGACACCACATTCAGATAATTGTGACCGAGGTCACCACATTCAGATATCGTGACATAAGTCACCACGTTCACTTCCCCTTCATAATATCCCATATGCCCCATGTCATACAAATACTCATTAACCATGTCATATCCCTTATTCACATTCTTATAGTTTCACATATGCACCATAACAGATCTTATTATAATCCTAGCAGGAGTAGGAAAACGTACCTGAGTACTTTGTACCATATCATGGTAACTTAGCCCTATTTTACTCACTCTTATAAACACATATATATTAAATGGATGCCATAAATCTATTAAAAGATAGTGTGGGGTACACACCTGGTTTACTTATCGAGTTCACTGATTTCCCGAAAATCCCGATCTACTGCTTAAGATCCTTAATCCCTTGATGCCAATTTGATTACTAATCAAATCCCGAAACTTGTAGTCTTTCTTCCTTGCAATCGGCTAATCCTTGTGTTTTGAAATCCCGAAATTGCTATTTACCCTTGGTATCTGTCGGAATCACTTTGACACATGTTAAATTAATTTCTAACATTTAATCATAATAAATGGCCCTTGGCCGAAAACTTGCCTTACCTAAGATCTTGATACCCGAAGCTCTCCTCCTTGTAGTCGACTATAGACAATTCCCGAAAGATCCTATGTAGTTTCGGCAACCAAGGATATTGAGGAGATTAGTTCTTAACTTTCGGCTAAAAGAAAGAAAAAGATGATGACTATAGATCCTTACCCCTTATATTGAAATCGGCGGCACCTTTTCTTGAATCCACAGGGCTATTCGACTATGGCCTAAATGCTGATCACTTGTTTTCAGCTTTTGATGAACACTAGAGGATTTCGGTTTTAACAAAGAAAGAAAAGGAAAAAGCTTGAGGGTTTTGGCAATGGTGGAATGTAAATTCGGCTAGCACAGTGGAGTATTTCTACTTAACAAAATAAAAAAAGAGAAGAGGAGAATTGTTGCCAGAGAATTTCGGCAGATGAACAAGGGAGAAAAGAAAGAATGATGAATGGCCTTATTTTCCTCCTTTTGCCGAAATTACTGAGCCTAGAGTCCCCTACTTGGCCATCACTATCATATCCTTATTTTCCTCTTTATCTCCTCATTTAAAATTAAAAATAATCCATCATTTATCCCTTGAAAATAAAAGGATAAAACTCCTAAAATTTAGCCTTAGTGCCGTCCCCCACTCCCCTCTCATTGACGTCACAAGCAAAAATAAAAACCTTAAAATTTTGCTTCCCACTCGACTCGAACACAAGTCCTTCCCCCCTAGCATATGGCGTCATTTCCAAAGCCCTAAGTGGCACCTCCAAGCCATTTTTCCAAGCCCAATTGTGTGTCATATTTCCTCTATAAATTTTCTTAAGACCACCTTGCTTAGCTTCCTCTTTTAAAACTTTAAATTCAAGTAATTTCTAAGGCATTCACTACACCCTAGGGTTCACAAAATTCATAAAACACATAGTGACACACAAGGCATGCTATTTCATATAATTCAGCAAAATGCACAAGCCCAATTTCAGGATATTACAGTAGTTCATACCCAATTTAGTCCAATTTATACTTTAGACAAAATTACCATTTTGCCCATAAACTTTTAATAAATGACGATTTCATCCCTAGACTCGGAAAATAAAATTCATGCAATTTAATCCTTGTTCCAAGCCTAACCAAAATTTTCATGTAATATTTACAGCCCATAAATTTTATAAAAATAAGAATTTTTCAATGGATTTCTCATTTTTACAATATAGTCCCTAAATCAAATTTTCATCAAAATTCACTTTGTAAAAGTTGTTTATCTATCAACAACCTTTCATTTTCTACCATAAATTTCATAATTTCAGCATATTCATCCATAGTAAAAATTCTATACTTTGATATCTTTTCAAATTGATCCCCAAAATAAATAGATTAAGTTACCCTGATTTCAAAAATATAAAAATTACTAAAAATGGAGCTTGAATACTTACCTAATTTGACCAAGAAAGCATGCTGTCTCTTTCCTAGGGTTTCCATGCAAAATATTTGGGGAAGATGATGATAAATGATGATATTTTCATCTTTTATTATTTATCACCTTTATTTTTTTATTCTTCCAATTTTATCCTTTTCTTTGATTTTATTTTCCATGGATGAATCATCATCCTTAATGACTAAGCATTTTTAATGGTCTAATTACCATATAAGGACCTCCAGTTTAAATTTCTATAGCTATTTAATCCCTTTAGCTAATAGAACTCAACTTTTGCACCTTGTGCAATTTGGTCGTTTATCAATTTAAGCATGTAATCGATAAAATTTCTTTACGAAATTTTCACACAACATCATTATCATATTATAGACCATGAAATAATATTAAAATAAATTTTATTTTCGGAATCGGATTTGTGGTCCCGAAACCACTGTTCCGATTTATCTAAAAATGGGGTGTTACAACTCTCCTCCTTAAAAATTTTCGTCCTCGAAAATTTTATAAAGTAAAAAGATTTGGATATTACTTTCTCATGTTTTCTTCCAGTTGTCCCAAGTAGCTTTCTCTATATCATATCACTATTAGAATACTTTTACCGAAACTACCTTTTATTTCTAAATTTTCTCAATTTTCTCACTTTACGTGCTAGAATTCTGATCAATTCTTCATTATAACTCATGTCAAGCTGAATTTCAATATCCATCAGAGGAATAACTGATAATGTATCTGATTAAAACCATCCGATAAGTAACACTTCCAACTCTTTCAGTAAATTTCATGTAATTCAATAAATTAAGGACTTAATTTGCCTTTACTGTCAAACCGTAAAACTTTCTTCCATGGCAAATTTTTCAGAAACACTTTGTCATCAGCTTGAAATTCTATTTCTTTTCATTTAAAATTCACGTAAAATATCTAACAATCAGAAGTTGCTTTAAACCTATCTCGGATCTCTTCCACATTTTTTCTGTTTCACGAATCATATCAACTTCATGTATCTTTTCTTACCAAGCTTAGTCCAATAATATGTGACTAATAACAATTATTTCTTTTCCGTTTGCCTTCAAATTCTAAAATACAGCATCAAAACATATCTTCAAGAATTAGAATAACATACTCGGACTGACCATCAGTCTGAAAGCAAAATGCGGTATCAAAAATTTGTAACTGCTTACCTAGAGCTTCTTATAATTTATTCCAAAATCAGGAACTGAATTGTAAATTGTGGATCTCTATCAAACATATTGAAGAGTGACACTCCATATAGCTTGACAATCTCAGAAACTTATATCTCATTCAATCTATCAAGTGAATAATCCATTCATACTGAGATAAAATGTATGAACTTTGTCAAACAATTGACGATTACCTAAATACCATCTTTCTTTTTTCTGAGACAGGGGTAATCCCGATATAAAATTCATAATAACTTTATCCCATTTCCGTTCCAGTATCATCACTAGTTGTAACAATTTTAAAAGTATTAGTACCTGATATTCAACTTTAATCTGCTGACATATTAAACATTTAAACATAATTCTAGAGACATCACATTTCATTCTAGTTTACCAATACATCTTTTTCAATTTATCATACTTCCCGGATGACAGATATATTACCATTGTGAGTTCTGTATAAAATTTTCTCTACAAGCTTTAAATTCTTTAGTACACAGGCTCTCTCTTAGAATAACAGACAATCATTAGATACAAATTTGATATCCTGAATCAGTAATTATTTAACTCTGTACTCGTTTAACTTACAACTCATTATCACTTTTCTGGGCTTCACAGACTTGTTGTAGAAACATCAACTTAGCTTTAAGCTCAGCTAAAATTAATCTTTCATGAGACAATAGCAATCGAGTATTTATTGCTTATAAAGAAAACAAAGATTTTTTACTCAAACTATCAACAACTATATTTACTTCTCCTAAATGATAATCAATTACCAAATCAGGGTCTTTCAATAATTCAAACCATCTACTTTGTTCCAGATTCAAATCTTTCTATACCATCGGGTGTTTTAAAGTTTTATGATTAGTACATATATGATATTTTCACCATACTAATACTATTACCAAATTCTCTCTGCAAACACAATAATTGTCAATTCAAGATCATATATAAGGTAATTCTTTTCCTATAGTTTTATTTGGCTGAAAGTATAGACCATTACTTTGCCTTTCTTCATCAAAATACAGTGTAATCCATTCAATAATGTATCACTGTAATAATAAATTCCTTACCGGTTCATACTGAACCAAAACTGATGTTTCGGTCATCAGGGCTTCCAACTTGTCAAAGCTTTACTTACATTTATCAGTCCATTCAAATTTTACATCTTTCTATAATATCCATATCATTGATGTAGCTATCATAGAAAACACTTTCACAAAAATTGAAAAGGATATCGAAGCTTTAAATTATTCTGAGGCTACAATCATCAGATAGGTTAAAACCATAATACTATAATAGATCTGACATTTTTAACAATATAAATGGAACAATACCTCAACTTCAATAATATTTTTCAAATAGAAGAGGAAAGCCAAGGGTGATTCCAATATCAACCAGCGCAATAATACAATTTCTATAATCTGTGATCCATATTTCCAAATTCCCATGATCAAGTAAGAATTCATAACAGTAGTAAGTATAATTACCACTGACCAATGAATATCTTTTTCAGTCAGACAATAAAATAACAAGAACTGAGATAACAAAATCCAAATTGCAAAGCTATACTAAATTTTCAAGAAGATAATCCATGTTGAATAATAAAAAGAGTGATGACATCTCAGAGAAAGTCCAGAAGAGTAATATTGCACATTTACACTATAAACAGTCATAATAGAGATAGTGTAACTTGCACATTTGCCATTCAGAACTTCAACCAAGAAAGAAAATAGTATCATACGAATCTTATCATTAAGTCTTCTGTCACCTATAATGGCTTGGAAAACCAAAGAAAAATAAAGCAATACCACTCATGAATCAATCAGACTTGAAATAATTTCCACATATTACCATGTTTAGCCAACCTTTCCATATAATGATTACAGCATCCGAACATGAATAGTTACATATATCTCTGAGAATAACAGCACATATAGAATACTCATATAAAATACCCAGAAGAGATTGTTGTAATATACCCGATTATAACAATTGTATCCAAATATTTTTGACATTTCATCATTAATCCACTAACATATATAGTCATCAATAATCTCACATCATTCAGTTCACTCACGAAGCTTATTTGGAAGAAATTTTCAATTAACCCATTCTGTAGATACCATATCTGAATAAATCGATTTCTCATAAATAACTTCTTTATTTAATAGTGGAATTGCATATACCAAATTATTTTCAGAAAAATCTGATATCTCTCTTCAGAACCCACCTTTATTTACTAGCCCATTCTCAGTTTTAACTGCTTTATTTATCATTCAGCCACTGAACTCTTCAGTTCCACATTCCTGAACTAAATCAATATAAGTCTTATGAATTTCATTACATATAACAGTACTAATAAGGGGGTGGAATCGTAAAGCTTCACAATTTAACTTTCATGGATATACTCATATAACAATACATTTATCATTCTCATGTACTATAAAATATTTTTCCGTACCTTTTCGAATTCTGTTTCATCATAAGTAACATTTTATTCAGATACTTGAGTATCACTTTCGGAATTATCGAAATTAGCTCGATTGGAAAGCATCTCTGTCTATTTGTGAAACAATTCTCATCAGAGTCGGGAGATATCACAGTATCACAGGTTATATAATGGCATGTATTTTTAAACTTCACATATGCTACATTCAGTCTGAGAACCGGCTAAACTGTAGCTCTAATACTAATAAATGTAATACTCCTAACCCATATCTGTCACCAGAACAAGGTTACAGAGCATTGCTAAAGTTTACAGAATAATTACAGATATTTCACATTATTTACTATTCATGTCCGGTACTAATCATATTGTCCCTTGAATGGGCCCTCGAGGCCCAATATAAACATTAGAATCAAATCGGGACTTAATCGGGATCTCATAAAAGTTTTCATGAAATTTCAAAATTTTTCTTAGATGCAGGGCTCACATGCCCGTGTGGCCAAGGGACACGCCTGTGTGACCTTATGACATGCCCGTACATCAGGCCATGTCCTGCCCCATGTAACTCTTTGACTTGCATCACACGGCCAAGTCACACGCCCATGTGCTAGGCCATGTTACCCAAAAGACTGAGACACACGCCCGTGTCTCTGCCATGTGCTCAATTCTGAGCAATCTATTTCTAAAATTTTAGATGTAGGGGACACACAGTCAGACAACACGTCCATGTGCTAAGTCGTGTGTCACACACGACCAAGACACATACCCGTGTGTCTACCTGTGTGGTCAAAATAAAGCCATTTCCTAGCTTTATTTTTCACCTCTTTTAGCCTTGCACCTACACCAACACTTATACACAATTTATCACATTCACCAACCACATTTTCATACCAAAATTTAAGTCTTATACATATCAATTTATACTCATATTTACCTAGATACCATGTTCACATTTGTGCATATTGTGTCAAATATGCTAATTTAATTCATTTATACATATCTCATTGTGATTTCTATTAATCAATCATTTTCAAACATATACCATGATATAGTCTTTTATACGTAAACACCAAAACATGTTCATAACTAGCAATTCTGTAACACCCCTCACCCGTATTCAACGCTGGAATAGGGTTTAAGAGGCGTTACTGGACTTACAACACACAAAATCATACAATTCGAATAATAAATCCTTAACCAATTAAAATCCATTTAAATACACTCACATTGTCCTTCATACGAGCCTACGAGGCCCTAAACATGCTTTGGGAGTAGTTCAATACTAAACTGATAACTTTGGAATCCTTTTAAACACTTAGAAAATTTTCTCAAAAATTTTCTCAAAAATTTTCTCACATGGCCAACAGACACGCCCGTGTCACAGGCCGTGTGGACATTCGAAATGGGAGCACATGGTCATGTCCTAGCCTGTGTCCGACCTCATGTAACTCTCTGACTTGGGTCACACGGCCAACAGACGCCCTTGTGGTTAGCCCGTGTGCCCTAAATATGGCCATTTACACCCGTGCGCCAGGCCGTGCCAAATCTGTAGGGTATACTAACTTACGCCACAGGGCGAGGTCACACGCCCGTGTGTGAGGCCGTGTGGAGCATACTGACTTGATTTTAATTACAACACCAAGGGACACATGGCCGTGTAACATGACTGCCCGTGTCTCTGCCCGTGTGGACAAAAATAGGCTATTTACCAAGCCAATTTGCCATCCAAATTTTGTGCACACCTACATCAAAATAATTGGCACCAAACATATCATATAAAAGGCATTCCAACATCCTGACTCAAGTATATTTCAAACCATATTCAACACCAACCAATCCAAAACATAACTAGCACAATATGACATCCAAATTCATACCAAATTTTTACTTACTTTAAACATCAAAATGGTTAGACTCAAATATGCATTATTTTGCCTAAACTTCACAAGCATACCATTATCCACAACTTAACCATTTAACATTCATAGTACTTATAGCTATCAAGCATCACACAACCATATATGCTCATATATATACATAGCCAAAACAACCAAATTAAGCCAACTCTCATGGCTATATTTACAAACCAAAACATATACATTTACAAGTCATTTTCAAATGACCAAAATCGTTATCAACCCAAAATCAAAATGACTCAAAATACCTATACGTGCCATATAACCAAACCACAAGCTCAAAAGTACCAAATTTGATAGCTTGATAGTGTGATGATGTCTCCGACGATCCCCGAGTTTGAGTTAGCTTTAAAGTCACTATAAAACATGGAAAATTAAACAAAGTAAGCTATAACGCTTAGTAAGCTCGTATAAAATAATCTCAATTCAATCCCAAGATTATAATTCAACAATTTGAATATATATCAACATTTAGCATATATTAGCTAACAAACCTCTCATATACACAATTATGATATTAATTACATTCTTCACAAGTTTCTTCGAAATAGAGCTTATACATATTACGTACGTACCCGTACCATCTCATATCATTCTCATACTCAATCACATCATTCGTTTACCGGTTGAACCATTCAGAATAGAAGTCGAATACTCAAGAGTCTCGCACATTAAGTACCTATACCATGGCCCGAAGCCAAATCAAGGTACCTTATATCCGGAATACTGATATCATAGCCCGAAGCCAAATCAGTCGATATTTATGGCCTGAAGCCAAACTGGTATAACTCACACCCGAAATGCTAATATCATGGCTCGAAGCCAACTCAATGTATCCTCTAATGACATGTCACTAGTATCCTAAACTATTCCTAAGGTTCAACCGGGATTTCAAATGTCGAATCATCGTCAAATCACTATCGATCATATCCATAGTCTCGTATTCACAATTTAGGCAATATCAAAGCATATGTAATACATTTGTAACAAAACTTATAATATACGAACTTACCTCGGGTTCAAAAACAATGAAATAGACTGATCAATCCGAAACTTTGTTTTTCCCTCGATCTAATTCCAAATTCCGCTTTTCTTGATCTATATAATATCAAATTCAGCTCATTTAATTATCCTTCTATTCAATTTAGTCCAAAACACACTTTAAAGCACATTTACACTTTTGCCCCTAATATTTCACATTTTTTACAATTTAGTCTTTATTTCATAAAATCACAAATTAATGAAATTCAATGTAACACCCTGGAATTAGGGGCTCTGCACTTTATGTTTGCTGTGTGTTTGGAATGTGCTGTTGTTAAGTTGATCTGTTTGGGGGTTCTGGGAAGGCTCGGGGTTAAGCTAGAGCCTTGGTGAAAAATTCTATTTTTTAGGCACTTTAGGAGAGAGCTAGATGAGGCGGGCCTTAAGGGTAATTACTTGTGTTTGCTGACACAAGAAGAGGTGTGGTAAAGTGGCAAGGAGACGCCACTTAAGATGAAGAGAAGTGGCGTCACAAGGGGGCAGCAGTTGGGAAGAGTTCGAATCCTATTAGCCTCACTTTGAAGCTTTATTTTTGGCACCTGGATGGGGAGAAGGTGGATTCGGCAGGGACTCTCCAAGGATGATGGTTGAATGGGTCAACATATTCAAATGGGTGGACAAGAATGCTTGAAGGGATTTGAATTGGTCAAGCCAATTTGAATGAGTGTAGGGGAGTGGAAATATGAGGAAATTGTGGGATATGATGTTGGTGGAAGTGGTTGGCTGAATGTGGGGTTTGTGGGAAGGAGGAATTCGGCTAGGGGGCTATAGAAAGCATTTTCAGTTTAGCTACTTGAGGTGTACCGAATTTGGGGAGAAAGCTTTTTGGTTTACCATTTCGAGTTGCCTAGTTTCAATATGAGCCGATTTTCCCTAGTACATCTAAGGTCTTTTCTTGTGGAATTCTTTTTGTTTCTTTTCAACCTTTTTTATCTCTTTTCATTTTGTTGTCAACCTTCACATTTGTGCATTGTCTTTCTTCAAGGTTACCAAAGTCACTTTGGTCGAATCTCTTCTTATCATCCTCCCTATTCACCCAATTTTCTTCTTCTTTTGCTACACTTTTCTCCAAAGCCAAAACCTTCTTGTTCACCTTTTCTTCTTGCACTTTACTTTCTTTTCTCCTCTGACCGAAGTCTACTTCCTATCCTCCTCTCTTTATGTTTCATTCCTACATCCTTCACATAGCCGAACCTCCATCTCTCCTTTCTGCTTCTTTAGCAAACCGACACTCCTACTCCTCACGGGTCTCGACTAGTCTTCATCATAGCCGAATCTTCTTATTTTTCAATCGGTATCTCTGCTCAGGGTAAGGTGCTTTCTTTTATTTTCTTATGACCAATCTCTTTATTCTTTCTTTCTAAGAGGAAGCCGAATCTCTCCTTGAATCAACTAAGCCTTTTCTTTCCATTCTATGCTTTAAGCTGAATCTCAGAAAGCAAGGTGTTGGTGACTGTTGAAGGTTCTCTTCGGTCGGGGTTTGTTTGTGCAAGGCAATTAAAGATTCTATCACCCTTCTCTGTGCTTTCAGTTTTATAAGAGTCATAGCCGATGGCTATTGTGTTTATATGTTTAAGATTTCAGCTAATATTATCTCTTTTCTCTCGTTATGGAATGCTTACTTCGGGAAACCCCAGAAGCCAAATGTTTGGAGGTTAAAGCCTAAGGAACGGTTGATTTTTAAATATTATCTTTCTATTCGGGTTCAAGGTAAGGAGCCTCTTTTGTTCTTTATGTGGAGCCTTTATTCATTACCTTGTATTAATCGAATCTTGTGGTTAGCCAATCAAAGGTTCCTTTTACCTCTGATCAAGTCTGTTTCATGGATACAAGAAACGGTCAAATGTGGTGGGGAGCGAACCCGTAATCCCTGCTTATAAATTCAAAAGGCGTGCTGTGTCGGTGATTCAGGACTATCCACCGGGTTGTGGTAGGGAGCCGACGTCTACGTGGGATAGGCCAATAGTCGTTGCCCCTGTTAGTGAAAGTGTCAACATAGAAAGCTTAGTGTTGCGCGTTATCAGGTGTGTATTACTCACACGTTTCTTGTTGTTGTATTATTAACTGTATTGGCTGAAAGCCGAAATGACTAATTTGTTAGTCGAGATACCCATGTGGGTAAGGTTGTAGACACCGGGTAAGTTCTTCTATGACGATATTTCTAATTATATGCATGTATGTGATAATTAACTGTTACACATTGAGAGCATGTTGCATTCATATTTAGCGTGATGAAATGAGCATGGGCTCGGGATGGAATGAAAGGGGAAGTGTGAATTAAGTGTCTACGGTCACGGTGCTCTAAGAACCATAGTGGTTGTAACCACGTATATGTTTATCAGTGACTTGTCTCGGTGGTCAAATACCATAGTGGGTTGGCCCCACGTATTCATAAACTTATCAGAGATCGCCACGGTGGTCTAAGACCACAGTGGGTTAGTCCCACGATTATATGATTTAGTAACTTTGTCACGAGTGGTCTGGGACCACGGTGGTCAAGAACCATAGTGGCTTAATGCCACGGGTGTTTGGATGGAAAGCTAAATAGGGCTAGGCTACATTGCATACATGTGATATATGCCATACTGTGTGGGTTTAAGGCCCAGTTTGCATTATACGGGGATTTACACACTGAGTCTCGGTGACTCACCCTTCTGCTGAATTTTGCAGGTAATCACTAGATCGTGGGCTTGGAGCCGGGGCGGACTTGAGGTGGCCATGCATTACTGTTTCTTTCGTAAACTTCGTACTTTATTTTGAATTTATTTAAATTCGGGATTTTAATTTGTAATAAGGCCGCTTTAACTTTATTTTTGGGGTTTTGATTTAATACCGATTTTGTATATGTGTTAAAAACTGTCGGAAATGAGGTTTTCTTAAAAATGTAAATAATGGTTTTCCAAATATTAATGTACGGACCACAAACAATAAATAACTAAACTTGGGATTTTCTTAGTACTACAAATATTATTTTCAAAGGTCATGTCCTCAACATTGGTTACAATTGTCACCTTATAAAAATTTTCTAGGTTCGGTTTTACAAAATAAGCCCGTTTTCAACTCCTAGTTGTTTTAATAAGAAGTGGTAAGATATTCTCAAACAATATTTTTAACTATCCCTTAAAATGGAAGTACTAAACAAAAAGTTTTCAAAACTGCGATATCTCCTTAAAGTCCAAAAGTTCTTTTAACAACCTTTCCCTGTGACATACCAGATCCGGTCGTGACGTCTAGGCTGGGTTTGGGGTGTTACATTCAATGTTAACCCATGCTAGCCGAATTACTATTATACCCCTAGCAGCCCATATTTTTCATTTATTTCACATTTTAACCACAAAGTTTCAACATTTCTCAATTTAATACTTAATTTGCATTTTCACTAAAAATCACTTAACAAAAGTTGTATGTCTACCAACAAGCATTCATAATCTATCAAGAAACTTCAAAACACATGCTATTTCATCAATAACAACATCTAAAATCTTTAACAATTTTGCAAATTAGTCCCTAGGCTAGCTAGAATAAGCTGCAACGATCCAAAAACATAGAAATCATTAAAAATGAAATGAAATTCACTTACATGCAAGCTTGAGAGTGAACCAAATGCTTCAAGCTATGCTAATGGATTTCTTAGGTATATGTTTGATGGATGAATGATAATGGAAGATGATAGGAAGTATTGTTCTGTTTTAATTTATTTTTATTTACTAATTTACTATATTAACCTTAGATATAAATCATTAAATTCACCTAACACATGTCCAACAATGTCCACTAACATTATAAATGGACTAATTACCATTTTAGGACCTCCAATTAAAGTTCCATGGCTATATAACACCTTTAGCTAATAGATACACTTTATGCAATTTAGTCCTTTTTACCGAATTGAACATTCAAATGATAAAATTTCTTAATGAGATTTTCACACCATCATATTATCATGTTGTAAACATTAAAATAATAATAAAATAAATTTTTTGACTTCAAATTTCTGGTCCCGAAACCATTGTTCCGATTTGACTAAAAACGGGCTGTTACACATTCCAATAGCTAGTCATTAACAAATATTTACATGCCATTCCTTGGCCAATTTAACCTATATACGCCATTATAACCACAATTGTTTTACCTTATATATCAAATTGAGTCGATGGATAGTGTGAGTGATCTCCGTTGAGCTTCTAATCCAACGAGCTTCCGATTTACTATAGAACAAGGAAAAATAAAACAGAGTAAGCATATAATGCTTAGTAAGTCCGTATAACTTGGTATTAACTTACCAACTATTCATATTAAAAATAAACATGTAAATCACAACCACCATTCGATCCCAAGCCCTAACACATATTCTCATCACCCTTGTTAGTAACTTATTTCATATAAACATCAAGAAACACATATATGAGATCAACAATATTTGAATTCTCATACACATGTTTTCCACATCATGTATTCATATAACATATATACAAATTATTTCAATATTTTTCGGGTACATTCTATAATAATTCATCTCGAGTTTTAGTATATTTCATGTTAGAACTTTGCTTATTATTCAACTGAAATATTGATAATCACACAGATAATATGCTCGAGATGTACAAATCTATTCTCATAGATGAATGTATTCATCAAACAAATTTCCATGTTTATATATCATAATTTCATACTTCCATATTTCATATAACATCACTTTCATGTACTTCAAGTAGATACATGTAAAAACCCATTTCTTTTCATGTCAAGATTTTACCCGTTGAATTATTTAAAATATCGATGGATACTCAGGAAGTACACACAAAGTTTACAAATCAGTAAATCCGTCAATTCATATTCAGGAGCACCCATTAGGGAACTTAATCAGGAAACACACTCTCGAGCCACATATTGTAACACCCCAAACCCGGCCTAAACGTTACGATCGGATCTGACATGTCACATAGAAGGGTTGTTTAAAAACTCAAGCGTTTGTTAAAAAGTTCGCATTCTTTTTTAAACTTCGAGTTTTGTTGTTTGTGAAAAACCAGATTTGTTTTTGTGGTTTCCTTGTGAAAACATTATTATTATTATTACTATTAAAATTATTCCCAAAAACTTGTTTAATATAGAAATCAACTTCAGTATTCTACGAAAATGTGATATTTTTGAAAACAATTATTGTTGTTTAAGGAAAACTACGTATTCGTAAATCTAGCAGTTATAAAAGAAAATTTAAAAGAAATTATACCAATGGCCTTATTAGAAAAATATTAACCCAAAATAGAATAAAACTAAATAGAGCAAAATCAAAAATTTACTAAGTTCCTGAGAAATTATTCCGATGTATGGACACCACAGAGTCCTCCGCAGCTCCCAAATCCGCTATCACTGGGGATCACCTGCAAGGTCAAAACAACGGGGTGAGTTACAAGAACTCGCCATGTAATCGATTCGATCGCGATCATAGTTTGATGCGGGCCTAAGCCCCATGCAGTATCAATTTGGGCCCATGGCCCCAAAGTCATGGTAATGCAAACAGAAAATGCAGCCCCAACCTAATAGTCCATCCACTACACTCCACCCGTACTAGCCCTACACTCCATGTGGGGACCAAGTCAACCCACCCAACCCTTCACCCCAATAATGCAGTCGAGCTGCCAGTATAAACGTATCAAAGCTGCCAGTATTAGTTTATGTAGCTGAGCCACCAGTAGCAGTATTGCAGCAGAGCTGCCAGTAACAGTATTTGTGGCAAAGCCACCAGTAATAGTACACTTCTTCCATTAATATAACCCAACCCCATGCATCATGTCATGGCATAATAATTTCGGGTATGCAGTAATGTATCATCATGGCAAATTAATCAAAGTATACACAAACAAACCATATCTGCCCCTAAGCGTATAACAGTAATTTTACCCGCAGGGGGTATTTTAGTAATTTACCCACCAAGGGTATTTCAGTAATTTACCCATTAAAGGTATTTCAGTAATTTACCCATTAAGGGTATTTTGGTAATTTTGCATTTAACGGCCTTTCCGAAGGCATACTGTCGCCTCGAGCGACACGGGACCCTTTTTGGGTCTCTACAGAGCTATTGGGCCTAAAATCCATTTTAGGCCCAAATGGGCCCACACGCTCGTGTGGCCCAAAATGCGGGGTTTCGATTCCGGATATGCAGATTTCGCATTCAGATTTATCTTTTGCTAGTTTTCCAACAAATTGGCCCAAATGGGTCGGATAGCCCATTGGGCCTATTTGGCCCATTTCGGGCCGGTTAGAGATACTCTTATCGACTTAACATCATGATTGGTCTTTCGATTTACCACTGCGAGCGTTCGCACGCTTGTGTGGTCATAGATGCTGGTTTTCCGGCTTTTTGGCTTTTCACCGATTCGCACAACACCACAAGCAATCATTCAGGAAAGGGGTGTGAGATTACACACCTGATTACGTAGAGTACTATACACTCACGATCGCAGTCACCTTCACTAAAGCGGGCAACCACAATTTGCCTATCCAAACCAGATGCCGACATCCTTCCACAACCCGGCGAAAAATCCCAAACCGCTGACACCCTACGCCGCTTAAACCTGGGAGCAGGTGCTACGAGTCCATTTCCATTAGGCAAACCCCTTGATCCCCCCTCAGACTGGCTATCACCTGACTCCATGAAGAACTCCCCATTAGCAAAGTACCACAGAATCGACAATTGACTAGCAACGAGTTTCGGTTATCACCAATAGAGAACAACGATGGAGTGTTAAGGGAAACAAAAGATAGGTTTGGCCTAAACATAAGAGTCAAAATGAAAGTTTCGACATTCGCAAACAGGGAAACAGAGAAAAAGAAAAAAAGTAGAGAAAGATAATAACCATTACCTCACACTAGGAATAAGTTGAATAGAAGATGAGGTTTAGCAACCAAGCGAAGAAGCTGAGGATCAACAACAGAACAAATCAGCACTTAGCGGCAAAAAAAAAGTCCAAATTCGGCTATCAGCAAAGGAATGAAGAAACAGTTTCAAGTTGGAGAAGAAAGGGGAGATTCGGCTTAGCCAAGTCAAAAGAAAAAAAAAACGAAAGTCATGGAAGAAGGAGAAAGAACCATTACCTTTGATCAGAGAGAAGTTGACTGGAAGAAAAAGATTCGGCCCCCAAAAGTAGAACACCAAGCAATCGGCTACAAGGATCAAAGTAGGTAGGGTGGCTATTGATCGATGAAAAGATGAGAAGTGAATGTAGTGAGAAAATAAATGAGTAGGAGGGGGTTCGGCTATGGTGAAGAAAAACAAGTAGAAGAGAATGGAACAATACGATTTAAAGAGAGGAGAAGAAAGGCTGAAGAAGACAATTACCCGTGTGGTCAATCTCATAAGTAGATTTAGCCAAACAAAATAGGAGGAAAGGAAGAGAGGAGAAAAGTGTAGAACGAGAAACCAAAGAAATGCAATGCCAAAAGAGGAGAACCCTACTCCAAATGCTCTTTGAAAACAAATGGCACTCCCCCCACTTGACCGAATATGCACCTCCCAAAAAGCCAAAAACCTTGACCGAAATCCCCCTAAACAAACCCCACATTCGGCCAACTCCCTACACTCACCAACCCCATGATTCTCTCCTCAATATCCTCCACAAATTGCTCTACACCTTCCATTTGAAACATTTGACTGAGTCTTCAACCACCAAGGCAGAGTTACAGCTGAACTCTACTTCTTCCACCTGCTCAGCATAAAATAAAAGCCACAATTTGCAGCCTGAGAGACTCGAACTCCCTACCTCCAAGTTCCCTTAGTGACGCTACACCATAATGCCACATGCCACCTTTTGTCTTAAAACATGCACCACAAAAGATAAGCCTATAGCTAAGGTTTAATTCCCTTTTAAAAGAAAATAATTTCTAAAAGAAAAGCAAGTACCAAGACTAGAACCTTGGATCCCTTGCTTCCTTGTGGCGTCACTTCCTTGTCCCCCATGTGGCGTCATTTGCCACTAGACCATAACTCCTTTTTGTTAGCAAATTACCAACAATTTCCCTTAAGCCTTGCTTCCATCAGCTCTATCCCCTAAAAGGCCAAAAATGAAAATTTTTCCTATGGCCTAACTTGACCCCGGGACTTCATAGAAACCCCGTAACCTTCCAAAATGACCTTCCTAGCAAGTCCAACCTGAAATAACGCCATTCCCATTTTCCTAAAAATTCTAAATTTTTTTTTTGCGCTCGGTCCTAATAGGCCCAATTCTACTAGGCCCAAATTCAGGGTGTTACACATATCATATAACAGGATTACCAGTCCAGACTAAATCCTTTCTGTAACAAATGCTCAGAAGAGCTCAATTAGGATTATCAGTCCAGGCTAAATCCTAATTGTAACATATGCTCGAGAGGGATTATAACAGGATTACCCATCCAGGCTAAATCTTATCTGTAATGAGGTCAATAGGATTACTCATTCGAGCTAAATCCCGTCAGCAACAAATGTAGGAACTCATTCATTACGGGAAATCACATATCCATCGATTTTTCATTTATTCAAACAAAATTTGACATTTATTAGGAAATTGTCGGGTATGTGATCAATCTCATATATTTATGCATTTATGCAATTCAAATGTTCACATTAAACTCAAGCATAAAAATAACATTTTTATCATTTATCACTTATCGGGTATTATCATTTATTTCAGGCACTTTCATTTATCGGGCTTTAACAAATATGTGATCATTTCACATAATTATGACATTTATACAATTTACATACACAACATTCAATTTAATCATATAAACATATGCAATTTAGTTATACGAACTTACCTCAATAAGTGTGCGTGTACATAAAGTCTACTAATCCAACATTTTCTCCTTTCCTCATTCTAACTCCATATTCGGTTTATCCGGATCTATACGATTAAATTTAACATCAATTTAATGTAATTCATACTCAATTTAGTCCAAATTACACTTTACGCAAAATTACCATTTTGCCCCTAAATAAAAAATGACAATTTCGTCCCTAGACTCGGAAAATAAAATTCATGTAATTTAATCCTCTCTCCGAGCCTAATCGAATTTTTCATGTAATATTTACAGCCCATATATTTCATAAAAATCAAAATTTTTCCATGGATTTCTCATTTTTACAATTTAGTTCGTAAATCAAAATTTCATCAAAATTCACTTGTAAAAGTTGTTTACCTATCAACAACCTTTCATTTTCTACCATAAATTTCATAATTTCAGCATATTCATCCATGGTAAAAATTCTATACTTTGATATCTTTTCAAATTGATCCCCAAAATAAATAGATTAAGTTACCCCGATCTTAAAAATATAAAAATTACTAAAAACGGGGCTTGAATACTTACCTAATTTGACCAAGAAAGCTTGCTTTCTCTTTCCTAGGGTTTCCATGCAAAATATTTGGGGAAGATGATGCGAAATGATGATATTTTCATCTTTTATTATTTATTACCTTTATTTAATTATTCTTCCAATTTTATCATTTTCTTTATTTTTATTTTCCATGGATGAATCATCATCCTTAATGACTAAGCATTTTAAATGGTCTAATTACCATATAAGGACCTCCAATTTAAAGTTCTATAGCTATTTAATCCCTTTAGCTATTAGAACTCAACTCTTGTACCTTGTGCAATTTGGTCCTTTATCAATTTAAGCATGTAATCGATAAAATTTCTTTACGAAATTTTCACACAACATTATTATCATATTATAGGCCATAAAATAATTTTAAAATAAAATTTCTTTTCGGGATCCAATTTGTAGTCCCGAAACCACTATTCCGATTTCCCTAAAAATGGGCTGTTACATTAATACCCTTCACCCAATCCGGTCGTCGGACACGAGTAATAGGATGCTACAAATAAATACCAAACCATTACAAATAATTTGTAATTCAAAATCTCAATTAATCAACATACAATTTAAGAATAATCAATTTAACATGTGTTTCAATCAATTTTAGTTTAATATCTTGCTTATGAAAGTTTAAAACTATGCAGGCAACTATTCATGATCAAATTAAAACTAATTCAAAAAGGTAGAAAAAGACTGCAAACAGGGGTCACACAGTCGTGTCCCCTGGCCGTGTGCAAAAGCTAAACCCATGTGTGATGAACCACAAGGTCGTGTCACTAATCGTGTGCGAGAGTTAAGCCCTATGAGATAAGCCACACGGCCGTGTCCCTAGACCCTATAAGTAACTATTATCGTGTGCACCAAAATCACCTAATTTTTACAGACCACACCACTTGGAAAATGCCTTTCAACAAGCTATTCAACCATGAAACACTTATTCCACAAACTACCATTTAAGCCACATTTCAATCTATTCAAAAGCATCCAACTCAAGTCAAAATCATCATTTGAAACAACCATCCTAAGTTCCTAACCAATATGCCACAATTGGCACCTCAATCAATAATTCAAAACTAGCTAAGTGACCATATTCAATCATGCCAATATACCTTCAATGGTACATCAAATGATCAAGCCATACATGTATACATTCAACCATTCAACCGTCTCATGTTAAAGTATCAAACTTTCCAAAACATTTTTTAAACATAACCTAAACAAATCATCCACCAAACCAAACCTAAGCATAAACTAAAACACAAATACCTAACATGATATTTTCTCATCCATGAAGACATTAAGCATATAACCAAAGCAACCTATCAAGTCATCAACCACATGACCATTTCCATCACACTTATACATATTTACATAGTCTTAAAAAGGCCAACGAGATACAAAATAACCATTATAAGCATTAAACATCCTAGGTACATGCCAATACCAAAATGAACAATTCACCAATACTTGAGTTCAAGATTGTCGTTGGATGCTGAGTCGATGATTGAACTGATAAATACCTAACCTGCGCATGGAAAAATAAAATCACATGCTGAGTATAACTCGGTTGTATTTCTATAATCTAAATATTTGAACAAAATAGAGATCATCAAGATACAAAATTGGCACCCAGCGCCTGATCAAATCGTAGTCCAAGTAACCCTAAACTCTACCTATCCTATGACATGCCAACGAAATCCGACTTTGCCCGAATAGTTAATAGGGTTCCCATTTCATATTTCATATTTCATTATCCAAAATTATCCCTTTCAGACTTAATTTAATCACAACACATTTATTCCACATATGGCAGCAATAGATCATCACATTTCATACTCAATTTCACATTTTCATAAATATATGCCCTTTTCATAAATATACAATTTAGTTCTTAGATATATTAGTCAATTCAAATCAACCTATTTCATTTGATTATGACAAATAACTCACCTCATATTCTTACCATACACAAACAATTCAAATTGAAGCAATTTACGAGTATTTCGGATTATAGAAACACAAACAGTAAACTCCGAGCTATTCGTTGAAAATTTTCTTTTCCTTTCTTTTTTAAGGAATCCGGGTTAATGTTAGCTATGGATTAAAACAAACATAATAAATTATCAATACATAGCCAATTTTGCATTCAATTACTAAATTATTCAACTTTTTTCATTTTATTCGATTTAGTCCCTAAAATTGAGACTAACATAACTTTCAAAATTAACATCAAATTTTAATACTGATTTGACTTTAGGCCTAATTTAACTCCCTATTTCTCATTTCTACCCCAAAATTTTGAAATTTATGCAATTTGATCCATATTGCACAAAATCATCAATTGACTTTACAATTTAGTCCTTTTACAGCTCTAAACTTAAAATCTATCAAAATATCACCAAAAGCTTCGACTATCTAACAATGAAAACTTACTAATTCTTTAACCATATCAAAAAATTCAAGATAGGTCGATCATTGTGAACTACCGAGATTTTGAAAACATAAAAATTACTAAAAAATTACTAAATTGAACTAACCAAATTGAGCTTTGAAGATTAAAACACCATGGTCGTTTGTCCTCTTCTTCCCCCTAGCTTTGAAATGATTTTGGATGAAGGAATTTAACTTTCTTTTTCAATCCACTACTTGTTTTTATTTTATTAGGCTTTTGCTTAATGTTTTATTTTAATTAATTTACTTTTCACTTTATAATTTATTTTATCACAATTTTTAACCATATAAAGCCATATTACCATCCAATATAATTTTGAATTGGTTTAATGGCCTTACTAATCTCTTAAATATGTTCTACCTTATAATTTAATAACAATTCACACTTTTATCAATTACTCGATTTAGTCCCTGATGCTAATTAAACCTTAATTAAATAAAATTAATTGACCAAAATTTAATTCACTTCTAACATATCTCCGTAAATATTTAATAAAAATGTTTTCGAGTCCAATTTACAAAAACGGGGTTCTAAAACCATAATTTTTTACACTACTGACTTTTGGGTCATTATAGGATAAACGAATTGTAAGTTGTAAACACAAGGCTTTGCATAGGGGTTGTCAATAATTGAGATGATAGTGATTTGTATGTAAAGGAGTTTTAATTTGGTAATCCTACATTCTTTAAGCAGTTGTTGTTGTTGATCCGAGAAGGATGTTTGAGTTTGGAGCTTCGAACTATAGTAGGTGAGTAACAGGTGAGTCTCTACCCTGACTCTTCTATGTAAACTGTTCAAGTAGAAGTATATATATGTATAAAGGGCAATGTGATCTAAAATATTTGGTAAGAGTATGAGTATTTTAAATATGATATATGTGATATGATGATATGTATAAAATTTTGTTGGAAAGAGTGTTGATTGGTAATCATGCAAGTAAAGTCCAATATAAGAAAAGTATGAATCAATCAGGAATACGAACATATCTAGGTAAGTGAATGCTGAGCAATGTCCCTCTGTGATGCCACTGGTAGGGCAATTGTATTGCTAACCAGATTGGCAGATCATGATATGAAAACAAATGTAAGACCATGATGTTGTGACCCATGACATTATATAATATGAAAATACTCATGGTGTAGCCTCTAGTAATATGTAGACTGGACTGGCAAATCGTGATACACGAAAGTGTGTAAGTCTACGTGGCTGAGACCCATGGCAAGATATGACTATATGAATGTTAATGGTGTAGCCTTCGATAATATATAAATTAAACTGGCTAATCACGATACATGAAATTTATGTATAAGTCTATGAGGGAGAAACCTATGGCACCTATTTTCAAAATCCACTGGGACAATAAACACATGACTTTGTATGTTTCCTTTGTGGCATATTTCGTATGTTGCTTTTATGGTGTATTCTGTTTGTCCCTTGTGGCGTACTCTGCTAAGTCAGTATGATAAAATATGATTATCTGCCCTTGTGGTAAGTTTTGGGTAAGTTTAGATAATTCTTTGATTAGTAAATCTATGTGTAATATCCCGGGTTAGGGGCTATTTCGTTGTGGCATGTTTTGCATGTGTTTGGTATGTTGTGTTGTTGTTTGTGTTGTGTCGGGGTTTAAGTGTAGGCTAGAAGTAAGCCTGAGTAGGTAGAAAAATTTTAGTTTTGAGCTAAGGTATAGGGAGCTGAGGAAGCAGGGGCTTTTAAATTTGTTTTGGGTGTTTGTTAGCACAAGAAACAAGTTGGTGGAGTGGCATTGTAGGCGCCACTAAGGTTTGGAGTGGGTAACGCCTAAAGCAAGGTGGAGGCCTTGTGTTGAGCCACAGAGTCCCTTTTTGGCACTCATTTTGACTGGCATGGAGGAGGAGTTTGTAGGCGGTTCAAACTCGCCTTGGACTTTGTCAACCCATTTGAATGGTGGGTGGAGAGTAAATTAAGGATGAAGACTTGTTCAACTATTTTGAAATTATGGCTTGGAGTAAAAGTGGGGATTATGGCGAATTTTTGGGGAGGTTGGAGGAGAGAGTGGACGGCTTGGAGTGGCAAAGGGTAGTGCAGAAATGCTCTTTGGCATTTGGTGCATTTTCGGCCATTTGGGGTTAAACCGAATCCTCTCTTTTGTCAATAGCCAACCGAAACATCTTTTGCATTTTTATTCTCTTTTCTTTTTGTTGTTGAAACCAGAAAGTTCATATGCTTATTGCCGAATTGGCTTGCTTTTCTTAGCATTTCTTGACAAGTTGAATTACCTATCTGTTCTCCTCATTTCTTTTGTGCCGAAACTACAACCATTTTGTTTCCAATCTTCATTTTCTTTTCCTAAGCATTGTAGCCGAAACTCTATTCTTTAAACACCCTCTTCATTTCATTTCTTCTCAAACCAGAAAAGAACCTATCTCTTTTCCCATTTTCTTCTCTTGTAAAGACCTTGGCCGATTCTCTTCTTGGACACATCTTCCTTTTCTTCATTTTAAGGTACTAGCCAAGAACCTCCCTTGGTGATTGCCGAAATCTCTTTCTAGTTTGTGTTGGTACTGGCCGAATATTAATTCTTCTCCTCATCTTTTCTTGCGTTTCTTTCTTGTCGTGGGTAGAATCTCTCCTCTCCTTGTAGCTCTTTTGACCGAATATCAGTGAGGTTGGGGTCCTTGCTTCAATCGTTGGTGTTGGTAAGCTTTTGGCCGAATGGCCATATCCCCTCTCTGCGATCTTTGTTGGTTGTTTGGTTAAGGACCGATTATGGTCATGTTGGAAGGGTTCTAATCTCGTTGTTATAGGGTCTTTGGAGGGTGGAAGCAAGCAAGGGAATCGTCAATCTTTTGTTAAACGATTGGTAAGTAGGGGTAAGTACATGGTATTGTTATTATTTCAATCTTTTTAGGTTCGATTAAGGCAAAGGATTAACTGTTCATCTGTTATGGTGTAGCCGATTGCTAAAGAAGGAACCATTGTGGTTCGGGTTTGGTAGGAAACCAAACGTGTGCAAGGTAAAAGTGATTCGACAATCCTTGTTGGTCTAAATGGTGTTGGCCGAATGTCATAGATGCCTAACCCCTAATGTTTGGCCGATTGTAGGAGTCAGTACTCGAGGGACCTAGATCGCTTTGGTTGAGATTTCTAGACTCGTACTATCAGGTGTGTAACTAACACACTGATACTTAGTAAGATTTTTAATAAACCTGTTTGCTGTTAAAATTATAAGCGATTATGATGGACAAATGAATACCCAAGCGGGGTATGTATACGATTCGGGTAAGTCTTTCTATTATGAGTACTATTGATGAAGCATGATATCATGATTTATGTTATGCATGTTATGAGTTGTAATGCTTGGTATGATTGGCATGATATGCATGGTTAGTATGAGATGCATAATCCCATGAGTATGATATGTATGGGTGATACGAGAGGAGGGAGCAGTGATATATTGTCTTGTGAGCACCAGTGCTTTAGTAGCACACTTTGTGACTTTGGGTCACGAGAGGTTTAGCACCTCCAGGAGGTTTGGTACCTCAGCATCTCGTCCCAGTGGCTCAGTACCACGCAGTGGGTTGGCCCCCTGAGATGATTATATCTGGGATTGACGCTTGGTGTTTTGGTAACACACGATGGGTTGGCCCCATCACACGATTTGTGACTCACGGTCACGGTGCTTTGGTAGCACATTGTGTCTTTGGGACACGGAGGTTTGGCACCTCATTGCGACTAGTCCACGTGGTTTGACCACCGTGGGTTGGCCCCACTTGAGATATGGGATCGTCTGCTAGTGTTTTGGTAACACACGATGGGTTGGCCCCATTATCGATTTTGTGACTACGGTCACGGTGCTTTGGTAGCACATTGTGTCTTTGGGACACCAGTGGTTTTGGGACCACATTGATGGATAATGTGTCTTTGGGACACCAGTGTTTTGGTAACACATTGTGACTATACGTCACCAGTGGTTTGGCACCACCAGTGGTTTGGTACCACACGGGGTAGAAAAAGGTGTATGGATGGTTAGGATCGGGTTGCATTAATTATGTTGCTATGTATGATGTGTGTTAGCATGTTGTTTTATCGGGAGCGGGGTTTACACACTGAGTCACTCGACTCACCCTCTCCTTTGACATTTCAGGTGACTCGTAGATGCGGACTCGGGGTGCACATGCCATGCTCTAATAAAAGTTTTGCACAGTTTATTGCATTTGGGTACTTTAGTTTATTTATTTTTATTTGGGTTTATCTTGGATTTGTAAAAGCTTTCTAAGATGTGCTTTATGATGTTTATATTTTTACATTAGATTTTAATATGCTGTAACGAAAATAACTTGGCACGAATTTTATTAAAATTTGGAAAGACACCGTTTTCAAACCAACAAAGCGAGATGTTTTTGAACTATACCATCGGGTATCACACCGATTTTATAATTTAATGAAAAACAATCGGATTCAAACTTGAAACCAAAAATTTTTACTAAGACTGAATGTTCTAGTAGCAATATTCAACAACTCGTTTTCGAAAAGAAACAAAGTTTTATCAAGTCTAACTAGTACAACCTCAAAGTTTTCAAATACGTTTTCTCTCGTAACATACCAGATTCGGTCGTGGTGTTTGGACCGGGTTTGGGGTGTTACAATTGTGGTATCAGAGCTAAGTTCAAAAGCTCGGCTGTGGGCTTGAGGCCCAAACTGTTTTCAAAAGTTTGTTTTAAGTGTTTTTGGGATGGAATACATGGTTTACAAGGCATGGCACCGAGTCTCTGCACTGATTCGCCGGGTAAGTAACTCTAAACTCTTACGTGAATTATTATTTGTAGAAGGGTAGGTGATATGGGCGTAGTTAGATTTATAGGACCTGGAACCCTAAGTTAGATCACTCAAACACTCGAACTAAAGCATAAGACTTAAAGCACTAAACCAATCTATGACTCACCCACGGGGCTAGGGTGTGGTAACTCCCGTGACGCATGTCTAGGAGAGGATCAGGAAGAGCTTGGTATTTAAGCGAGTCCTCGTGACTCACCTCCTCTTCGCAGTATCCCACACAGTGCGTAGCTCGAGTTCACTACGACCAAAAAGGCTCGGTCATAGACTTAACCTAACGACTAAAAACAGAAAGGGAATCACCATGTTTTCGAAAATACAACAACAACCCTAATGTTTTTATACTTTTCGCAATAAACTCTTTCAAAACCGAAAATGTCATATTTACAACAATTTTCTTGAAAAACCCTGATTTATGGAAAATTACAAAAGTGCCCTTAGGGGTAAATTTACTAAAATGCCCTCGGTTTATAAAATAGCAACTCAATGATTTTGCCCAAAATTTCAATGATGTTACTAAATTCAAACACTCTGTTTTACAAAATATCGATCAAAATTTTGATTTTTGGAAAATTTACGAAAACGCCCTCAGTTTGTGAAAATTACTAAAATACCCCTGGTTTCCAAAACGAAGTATTTTTTCAAAATTTTCAAAGAACACTCTCAATGTTTTTTTTTATTTATTTCAAAGTGATCGGTTTTACAAAAGTTTTAAAATATCGTTTATTACGAAAACACCCTGTAGGGAAAATGACGAAAATACCCTTGGGTTAGAAATGGGCAGCAATGTCCGAAGAGTGAATAGGTATGGAAAGGATTAAGGAATGAATGTATAATCTCTTTTGGGTGGATAGGATAGAAGATTGAAACCTTGGTTGCTCGAAAGAACTCGATTAAACTCCATCCATAAAATTTCTTTTGCGGTTAAGAAAGTGGGAACGATACTAATGCATAAAAATCTTCTTAATCGAAGCGTAGATCGTTAGACATGAGCACTCGAGGCGGACGTGGTCGTAATACTCGTGGTAGAGGTAGGGGTAGGATGACGGTTTACGAACGTAGGATGCAGTCAAGGGTCGAGAAAATGAGATCTGGGATTCGCCACCGGGTGAGGTGGTGAGTTCGAGATCGGCCGAGACGATGCGATGTCACGAGCGTCTTTGCGGGTGTTGGAAAAGGGTAGCTGGTGTAAGTGGTGGTGCGGGAGTTAGGAAATGCATTCCGAGAGACTCAGGGCTAGCGGGGCCGAATTTTTCCGGAGTGTATCGGGTGTTGCTCCTAGATCTTTGAATATTGGTGGAGGCAGCGGAGCGGATCATGGACGATCCGGACTTGTGGTGAAGAGAAGTTGAAGGGCATCGTATCGCTTCTTCGGGATGAGTCATATCAATGGTGGCTCACAGTTCGGGGACGGTGTGGCGGTGAGGATCGACATGGGATTATTTTAGAGCTGCATATCAAAAGAAATACATCGGGGCTAGTTACATCGACTCCCGTGAAAGGCATTTACGAGGCTCGTTCGAGGAGTAAATACATTCTTGAGTACGCAGGTGAGTTCTGAAGGTTGAGTAGGTATGCCAGGGCATTGTAGCCATGAGCATGAGAGGTGTGTTCGTTTCGAGGGCGGGCCGAGGCGAGTTAAGGGCTGCGATTGCTCCTCGCCAGGGCGAGTTTCTTTGTCTTAGTCGAGAAGGCTAAGGTAGCCGAAGGTGTTAAGGAGTCGATAAGACAAAGCATGGACAGGAGTAGGCTTAAGAGGAGCTTTGGGTCTTGGGATCGTCGGCAATCCGCAGAAGAGAGGCTAGGCCAGAGAAGGCGAGTCGATCTGCTAGGTTTGTTCTTTGCTAGGCGAGGACCGCCGATGATGTAAGTGTGGGAAATCTCATTGGGGTGGTTGTTGGGTGGTGGTAAAGGGTGCTTTGAGTGTGGTTCTCTGGAGCATCGCATTAGGGATTGTCCGCGTAGGATGGCGAGGATTGATCGAGAGTCGGGGCCGTAATGAGTCTGAGAGGTAATGGACCGCCACCGCAGAGGGGCCGTGGTAATGGCGAGAGGTGGTAATGGATTTGGTCGAGGTCGTGGAGCACCGCAGGCGGAGGTGCGGGTAGTTACGAGGCACGGCACTGATGCGGTGTATGCGACTAGGCCGCGAGGGGCGACGCACCGGACGTAATCACCGTGCGTTTTTGATTTTTGGTTCTCCTATCACGCTTTAATTGACTTGGGTTCCACGCGATTCGTATGTTGCTAGTAGTATAGTTGAGACCATGGACTTAGACTCTCGAGATATCTTTCAGGCGGATGGACTGCACTTAGCCCCTACAGGTCACTCTGTAGTGGTAGATAAATTTGTATAAGGATGTACCCCTAGAAACTCGGGGGTAGTTTTCTTCGCCGATCCGATGGAACCGCCGTTTGATGAGTTCGATCGATTCTCGGGATGGGTGGTGGTGAAGTACCGGCCAAGGTGGATTGCGCGGCTAAGCACATGGTTCTATCGACGGATAAGGAGATGAAGTGATTATGATAGGTAATAGGAGAGATTACTTATCAATGTGGTGTCGGCCTTAAAAGGCTGTAAAGATGGTCGGGAAGGGTGTGAAGCGTTTGTGGTTCATGTGTATGCCTTGGAGGCTAAGGAATCTCTTTGTTGAGAAGGTTAAATCTTGTTAAGGAATTTGTTGATGTGTTTCGGAGGAGCTTAGGGTTTGCCACCGATCGTGAGGTAGAGTTTGGGATAGATGCGCTACGGGGGGCTGCGCCGGTGTCTATTGCTCCATATAGGATGGCACCAAAGGAATTGGTGGAGCTTAAGGCTCGATTCGGGGAGCTGTTGGATCGAGGCTTCATTAGGCCAAGTGTTTCGCCGTGGGGAGCGCGTGATTATTCGTCGTCGAAGAAGGGCGGTTCGATGCGGATGTGTATCGACTCACCGCCAGCCCCGAATAAGTTTGACGATTAAAAACAAGTATCCGTTACCACGGATAGATGACTTGTTTGATCATTTGAAAGGTGCATCGTGTTTTTCAAGATCGATTTGAGGTGCAGGTACCATCGGTTGAAAGTTAAGGAAGCGGATATCCATAAGGCGGCGTTTCGGACTCGGAAATACGAGCACTACGAATTCCCCGTAATGCCGTTTCGGGTTGACTAACGCTCGGCGGCTTTTATGGATATGATGAATAGGGTGTTTCAGCGATGATCTGGATCGGTTCGTCGTGGTTTTTATTGGCGACATCTTGGTCTATTCAAGGTCGGAAGAAGAGCATGATGCACACTTAAGAGTGGTGTTGCAAATTTTGAGGAGAAGCAACTCTATGCTAAGTTGATAAAGTGCGAGTTCGGCTTAGTGAAGTGGACGTTTTTGGGTCATGTAGTATCGGTGAGGGATTAGGGTAGATCCTCGGAAGGTTGAGGCGGTTTTGGATTGGAAGCCTCCTAAGTCGGTCATGTTGAGATTCGAAGTTTCTGGGTTTGGCAGGATACTCACTAGAAGGTTTGTTGAGGTTTCTCGTTAATTGCGCGCACCGATGACTAAGTTGTTAAGAAAGGGAGTTCCGTTCGTTTGGGAGAAGCAAGCAGGAGAGTTTTGATAAGTTGAAGAAGATCTTGTGAGGCTCTGTGTTAATTCAACTTTGAGGTTGGTAAGGAATTCACGAGTGTCTTTGCGATGCATCACACACGGGCTTGGGTTGTGTCTTGATGCGAGGAGGGTAAGGTTGTGGCTTACGCTTCTCGGCGGTGAGGCCACACGAGGTCAACTATCCGAGCCTTACGACTTGGAGCTAGCGGTTGTAGTCTTCGCCCTAAAAACTGGAGGCACTACTTATGCGGTGAGAGATCAATAGTCTACCACGAGATCATAAGAGTCGAAGTACCTATTGACTCGAAGGATCTGAATTTGAGGCGGCGTAGATGGGTTGAATTGCTCAAGGACTACACATTCGTTCGATCGAGTATCATCGGGCAAGGCTAACGTGGTGGCGACGCGCGTGAGCCGTAGGGTTGTTTCGGACTTAAGAGCTTTGTTTGCCCATTTGAGCTTGTACGACGCGGGAGTATTCGCGCAGGCTGCGAGTTAAGCCTACGTGGGTTGAAGCGGATCAAAGAGAAGCGATTGGAGGATGAGGTTACGAGTCGTGCGCGAAGGTTACAAGTGCGAGAATGGTGGTTTGGAGGGTTACTGACTTATGCAGTGATGAGGTTCTGTGTTTCCAAGGGAAGGCTTGTATGCCTAAAGATGTTGAGTCGAGGCGAAGATTCTTCAGGCGCACATGCTTGATCCTTATGCTATGCATCCCGGAGGTAGCAAGATGTATAGGGATCTTAAGGGAGCGATTTTGGTGGCTTGGCTTGAAGAAAGAAGTAGCGAGTTTGTTGGAAAATGTCCGACTTGTCGCCAGTCAAGGCTGAACATTAGTTGCCGTCGGGTTTGCTTCACTGTGAAGATTCCTCGGTGGAAATGGGAAAGGATAACTATGGATTTACGTCGGTGGTTTATCGCCACGCCAAGCAAGAAAGATTCGATTTGGGTTATTGTGGACCGTTTGACTAAGTCGGCCCATTTCATTCAGGTAAGAGTGGACTATTCACTCGAGAGGTTGGCGAAGCTTTATGTGTCGAGATAGTGAGGCTACGGTGTTCGGTTTCGATAATCTCGGATAGGGATCCCGAAGTTTACTTCAAGGTTCGGAAGGCATTGCATCAAGCATTGGGTACTCGTTTGGATTTCAAAGACGGCTTTTCACCCGTGATCGGACGGTCAATCGAGAAAGGGTTATTCAGATCTTAGAAGATCTTTGAGAGGTTGTGTCTTGGATTTGAGAGGTAGTTGGGAGGAGTTTCACTGTTAGTGAGTTTGCCTACAACAACGATTACAAGCGAGCATTAAGATGGCTCCGTATGAGGCGTTGTATGGTAGGAAGTGTCGCTCACCTACTTGTTGGGCGAGTTAGGTGAACGTCGGTTGTTGGGACCGAGTTGGTTGCTGAGACGTAAGACAAGGTTAAGTTGATCCAGGCTCGTTTGAAGGAAGCTTCGGACCGGCAAAAGTCTTATGCCGATCTTAAGCGAAGAGATATAGAGTTCGCTGTGGGAGATCGTGTTTTCTTAAAGGTCTCGCCTTGGAAGAAGGTGCTGAGATTTGGCAGAAAAGGCAAGCTAAGTCCGAGGTTTATTGGGCCGTATAAGGTATTGAGGCGAGTTGGACTAGTGGCGTATCAGCTTGAGTTGCCAGCAGAGCTTAGCCAGATTCACGATGTTTTTCACGTTTCGATGCTTCGGAGGTATCGTTCAGATCCATCACATGTAGTAGCAGTGGAAGAGATCGAGGTAAATCCGAATTTGACTATGGAAGAGGAACCTGTGCAGATTCTTGATCGGGATGTGAAGGTTCTGCGTAGAAAGTCCGTGCCTTTGGTTAAGGTTCTTTGGCGGAATCATGGTGTGGAGGAAGCCACGTGGGAACCCGAGGATACGATGAGATAGCAATACCCGCAACTCTTTTGACCAGGTAATTTCGAGGCCGAAATTAGTTTTAAGGGGGTAGAAGCGTAATATCCGGGTTAGGGGCTATTTCGTTGTGGCATGTTTTGCATGTGTTTGGTATGTTGTGTTGTTGTTTGTGTTGTGTCGGGGTTTAAGTGTAGGCTAGAAGTAAGCCTGAGTAGGTAGAAAAATTTTAGTTTTGAGCTAAGGTATAGGAGCCGAGAAGCGGGGGCTTTTAAATTTGTTTTGGGTGTTTGTTAGCACAAGAAACAAGTTGGTGGAGTGGCATTGTAGGCGCCACTAAGGTTTGGAGTGGGTAACGCCTAAAGCAAGGTGGAGGCCTTGTGTTCGATGCAGAGTCCCCTTTTGGCACTCATTTTGACGGCATGGAGGGAGGAGTTTGTAGGCAGTTCAAACTCTGCCTTGGACTTTGTCAACCCATTTGAATGGTGGGTGGAGAGTAAATTAAGGATGAAGACTTGTTCAACTATTTTGAAATTATGGCTTGGAGTAAAAGTGGGGATTATGGCCGAATTTTTGGGGAGGTTGGAGGAGAGAGTGGACGGCTTGGGTGGCAAAAGGGTAGTCTTGAAATGCTCTTTGGCATTTGGTGCATTTTTCGCCATTTGGGGTTAAACCGAATCCTCTCTTTTGTCAATAGCCAAGCCGAAACATCTTTTGCATTTTTATTCTCTTTTCTTTTTGTTGTTGAAACCGAAAGTTCATATGCTTATTATTAATTGGCTTGCTTTTCTTAGCATTTCTTGACAGCCGAATTACCTATCTGTTCTCCTCATTTCTTTTGTGCCGAAACTACAACCATTTTGTTTCCCCAATCTTCATTTTCTTTTCCTAAGCATTGTAGCCGAAACTCTATTCTTTAAACACCCTCTTCATTTCATTTCTTCTCAAACCGAAAAGAACCTATCTCTTTTCCCATTTTCTTCTCTTGTAAAGACCTTGGCCGATTCTCTTCTTGGACACATCTTCCTTTTCTTCATTTTAAGGTACTAGCCGAACCCTCCCTTGGTGATTGCCGAAATCTCTTTCTAGTTTGTGTTGGTACTCTGGCCGAATATTAATTCTTCTCCTCATCTTTTCTTGCGTTTCTTTCTTGGTCAGGGCCGAATCTCTCCTCTCCCTTGTAGCTCTTTTGACCGAATATCAGTAGAGGGTTGGGGTCCTTGCTTCAATCGTTGGTGTTGGTAAGCTTTTGGCCGAATGGCCATATCCCCCTCTTGCGATCTTTGTTGGTTGTTTGGTTAAGGACCGATTATGGTCATGTTGGAAGGGTTCTAATCTCGTTGTTATAGGGTCTTTGGAGGGTGGAAGCAAGCAAGGGAATCGTCAATCTTTTGTTAAACGATTGGTAAGTAGGGGTAAGTACATGGTATTGTTATTGTTTCAATCTTTTTAGGTTCGATTAAGGCAAAGGATTAACTGTTCATCTGTTATGGTGTAGCCGATTGCTAAAGAAGGAACCATTATGGTTCGGGTTTGGTAGGAAACCAAACGTGTGCAAGGTAAAAGTGATTCGACAATCCTTGTTGGTCTAAATGGTGTTGGCCGAATGTCATAGATGCCTAACCCCCAATGTTTGGCCGATTGTAGGAGTCGATGCTTTCGAGGACCTAGATCGCTTTGGTTGAGATTTCTAGACTCGTACTATCGGTGTGTAACTAACACACCGATACTTAGTAAGATTTTTAATAAACTGTTTGCTGTTAAAATTATAAGCGAGTATGATGGACAAATGAATACCCAAACGGGGTATGTGTATGATCGGGTAAAAGTCTGTTTCTATTATGAGTACTATTGATGAAGCATGATATCATGATTTATGTTATGCATGTTATGAGTTGTAATACTTGGTATGATTGGCATGATATGCATGGTTAGTATGAGATGCATAATCCCATGAGTATGATATGTATGGGTGATACGAGAGGAGGGAGCAGATGATATATATTGTCGATGTGAGCACCAAAGTGCTTTTGTAGCACACTTTGTGACTTTGGGTCACGGAGGTTTGGCACCTCGGCAGGTTTGGTACCTCAGCGTCTCGTCCAGTGGCTCAGTACCACTGGTGGGTTGGCCCCACAGATGATTATACGGGATTGACGCCGAGTGTTTTGGTAACACACGATGGGTTGGCCCCATCACACGATTTGTGACTACGGCCACCAGCAGTGCTTTGGTAGCACATTGTGTCTTTGGGACACCGAGAGGTTTGGCACCTCATTGCGACTAGTCCACGTGGTTTGACCACCGTGGGTTGGGCCCCACTTGAGATATGGGATCGCCTGCTAGTGTTTTTGCAATGCACGATGGGTTGGCCCCATTATCGATTTGTGACTACGGTCACCACGGTGCTTTGGTAGCACATTGTGTCTTTGGGACACCAGTGGTTTGGGACCACATTGATGGATAATGTGTCTTTGGGACACCGAGTGTTTTTAGTAACACATTGTGACTATACGTCACAGTGGTTTGGCACCACCGGTGGTTTGGTACCACACGGGGTAGAAAAAGGTGTATGGATGGTTAGGATCGGGTTGCATTAATTATGTTGCTATGTATGATGTGTGTTAGCATGTTGTTTTATCGGGAGCGTGGTTTACACACATCGAGTCACTCGACTCACCCTCTCCTTTGACATTTGGGTGACTCGTGAGACGCGGACTTGGAGCCGGGATGGACTCGGGTGCACATGCCATGCTCTAATAAAAGTTTTGCATGATTTATTGCATTTGGGTACTTTAGTTTATTTATTTTTATTTGGGTTTATCTTGGATTTGTAAAAGCTTTCTAAGATGTGCTTTATGATGTTTATATTTTTACATTAGATTTTAATATGTCAGAATGCTTGAAAATAACTTGGCACGAATTTTATTAAAATTTGGAAAGACACCGTTTTCAAACCAACAAAGCGAGATGTTTTTGAACTATACCATCGGGTATCACACCGATTTTATAATTTAATGAAAAACAATCGGATTCAAACTTGAAACCAAAAATTTTTACTAAGACTGAATGTTCTAGTAGCAATATTCAACAACTCGTTTTCGAAAAGAAACAAAGTTTTATCAAGTCTAACTAGTACAACCTCAAAGTTTTCAAATACGTTTTCTCTCGTAACATACCAGATTCGGTCGTGGTGTTTGGACCGGGTTTGGGGTGTTACACTATGATAAGGTAATGATATGTCTGAAATGAATTTGATTGAATTAGTTCTGTGAAGTAATCGGATAAGACTTAAGGGAAGTTCTTGATAAGAAGGGAGTATTTGTATGTTCAGAGAGGGTATCCACCATGATAATCAGTTAGTCTGTGATTTGGACTTGTTCATAGTTATGATTGAGATAAGGTATCTATTAATCTAAGTTTGTCCGTGCCATGTAAATTTGAAATTGAGTTATTGTTATCTGAATATCTAGGGTTCAAAAATAAAAATATGTGGAATTCATCTTGATGATTTGCATAATTCATTATCAGTACAAGATTGTTGAGAATTGAAGAAGAATATTATTTGATAAGTAAACTGATGGTATTCAATCTGCTTGGGAATCCATAAATGACAGTATCTGTGAACAACTGTTTTGGAATAAGTGTAGCTATGGAGAGATGGTCTGTAAGAAGTGGGCTTTGAAGAGATATTCTTTGAAAAGTGCCTTTGTGGTTCTAAGAAAAAGAAGAGATTAAAGTAATGTCTAGAAGGATCTTAAATTAGTTAGGTAGTTAAGAGAGAATTGGTACGATTAAGAGTATAGTAGTTGGCGTGTAAGTGTAAGCTTGAAATTGTGATAGTATCCGCCTGAAATAGAAGTAAGTGGTTAAGAATGGTAGCTGGCATACATATATTCTTCAAATATTATAAAGGTATCCGCCAAGGTATTCTGTATTAACTCTCACTAAGTTATCTTGAAATTACAAGTTTTATTTCTATGTTTCATGTAATTATAAGGTGAGATTGCACTAAGAGGGACGACGCTACGATTATGCCAAGGAAGTAGCGTATCGAGTTATTATGCATACAGTGGAAAAGTGGCATATCGTTGGCTTTCACCCTAAAGAGTCTGTCTTTAGTAAATGTTTGTATTATAATAGATTTAGTGAAAAGCATGATGTAACATTTTATTCTTAAATATTTTCCTTTGTTTTCCTAAATTTGAGTCTTTGAATAAGATAAAAAGTTACATGTTTTAAGTAAGGGGTATCTATCAATAGTTCCAAAATTTTGTTAAACGATATGTGAAGTAACACCTGAGATCCGGTAAATCAGTTTGGTTGAGGGTGCTATAGCTCTCATCAATTGTAACTTAAGCCAACTTCTACAATTACCAAAACTAACTATTGGGTTAACTACACCAAGCTTACTAGATAAAAAAAAATCATAAAATAGTTCAATGGAAACCTTTATTCCCCCAAAAATTGGTGGATGGAAATAAAAATGTAAAAACATAGAATTTATTTCTTCTTTCTCCTTCAATGGAAGACACGAAGAAGATGGGAAAGGCTTTATGATTATTTTTTTCTCTTTCTTATGTTGGAAGTTGTGTGACCCAAAATAAAATACAAGTGGCAAGATAGGGGGATTTACGAGGGAGAAGGCCAAAGCCGATCGTAGGTCCCCCAATGAGCAAATTATTGGATTAGGATCGTACCTACAGTATTGTACATGTAACACCCCAAACTCGGTCCAAACGCCACGACCGGATCTGGTATGTTACGGACTTAAAGTTTAAAAACTTTGCTTTGAAAGAATTTGAAATCTTGGTTGATTTGTTGAAGTATTCGTTGAATAAGTGACAAATGAAGAAAACTTTTGTAGTTTTTTTTTTGTTTTTTGTTTATAAAACTTCTTGTTTGAAAAGCCCATTTTATTTCTTTTTATAATTAAAACTTTGAACATAAATTGATAAATGTAAACATCTTCAAATATAGATCAAAACATTAAGCTAGGGAGGCCTTATTACAAAAATAGTCGCAATAATTCATAATTTAAATAAACATCCAAAATAGTCTAAGAAAATATATAACTTGATGGCCCCTCGAGTCCGTCTCGGCTCCCATGTCCATGATCTACTGCTCATCTGAAAGAGTAGAGAAAAATGAAAGGGTGAGTCACCAAGACCCAGTGTATAAATCCCGAAACACACAATGACCTGAGGCCCAAAAACACATTATGAGCCCTGGCCCATACATAAAGGCAACAACCATAATAACATGATAAATAATAGATGATGAATAGCCCAACCCATCCTAGAATTCCATCCTCTACACACCAACCCGTACCAACCATCACACCTCGGGGATTTCTACAATCAACCCTTCATCCGCTACACACCATAACGATAGCCGTACTGTCTATTCCTATTAATTAGGAATCATTAAACGTGGCATAGCCACCGATCACTATGTGACCTAACATTTGAATTTGTGGTTTAACCACCGATCACCAAGTGACCTATCATGCACTTTCCCTTCATTATCATAATACCACCCTATGTATACACACATGAAAAATTGAATACATCATACCATCTTTAAGAAAACAGGCTTTCATATATACATATCGATACACATAGAGATTTCTATGATCACGTACCTGGCATCCTTTGCCTAACCCTTTTAGGGTTTTATTCGACTGTCTGCATAGCCTCTTTCCGGCTTTTAGCCCATAGCACATATATTTTACAGTTAAGTAGTGTGTTAGAGATCTACACACCAGATTACAGTCAAGACGAGACCTTCTATGTCGACACTATCAGAAGCCGATACGACTGCTAACTGTCTAAGATTTTTTTCTGACGCCGGTCCACAACCCGGTGGCCAATCCTGAACTGTTGACACCGCTCATTTCATAAACTTAGGATTGGGTTTATGGACTTAATCCTCTCCTTTGCCTGATCGATATTTGATTCCATCAAAAAGTCCTTGTCAAAACTACTATGACGAAATAGGGTTGTTAAACCTTAACATATGGTTAAGATCATAAATACGATAGTGAATCTAATGGAGATCTAAAGAGAACCCTTTACCTTGAATTCCCAAAATTAGAGACTAACGATTTCTGGCTTTTAGATCTAGATGATCTTCTTCCATTCTCGATGTCGCCAAACAAGAAAATACATAAAACCATTAAACCATTAGCCTTTCGGCTTTGTCTTCCAAACCTAAAAGAGATCTTAAGGAATAACAAGAGTCGACACTCACCTTAGATTCGGCTACTCCCAGAGGATTCTGGCTTTTTTGCGAAAATCAGGAAGAGAAGATGATTCAAAGAAATCTATGGAGATTCAGCTTTTAATGAAGAAATCGGTAGGAAGAAGAAAAGAGAATTTTGGCAGACTATAGGTAGGTTCGGCTTCAGCAAAGATGAAAAGAAAAGAATGTAGAGAAAGGATTATGAGGTTTCGGCTTTTAGAAGAAATTAAAAGGAAAGGTTGCAGAGAATGGCTGAGGGTTTCGGCACAGAGAATGAAGAAAAGAATAGGGTTCAAATGCCGGAATTGAAGAGATACTACCTCAATTTGTAGAGAATTTCGGCACTTACTTATCAAATCCCGGAAGTGCCCTTCCTGGTAAAATTAAACAAATAATAGGGTAAATTCGACACCCCCTATGGCAAATAGAAACCTATTTCTTCCCCCCTCTTAGAGTCAAAATTTCGGCCACTACCTAGCCTTGCAGATAACTCGTTGATTCTTTCCTTATCCTCATCTGACTACTCTTGCACAGTGTCATGGATAACACTACCTCTTCCTTCCTTTATCAGCACATTATCCACCTTATTATCACATTAAATAAATTCCTAAATTTAAGCATCATTGCCAAACTCCACTACTGCTCTTATAAATGCCAAAAATATTTAAAATAAAAGGTACCAGGTGACTCGAACCTTGACCTTCAATTGTCGCCATCTCCCTTCCATTTTAGTGTTGCCATTTTGCCACTGGGCCACAAGCCCATTTGTGTTTTAAAACACAGCTAATATCTGTTATGCCCTAACTTAACAAGCTTTCCATTAAAGTGTTCAAACAAGAATTTTAACTACAGCCTCGGCCCAAACCTGAGCCCATTCTGAACCCCTAACACTCACATTAAACATAACCACACATTAAATGCATAGGCCCAAAAATTCAAGAGGTTACAGTTCTACCCCCTTAAAGAAATTTCGTCCTCGAATTTCCAACTAACTATTAATCATACTACCCAAGTCTCACCACTATGCTTTCGCTGCGAACTCTAATTCTAAAGCTAAAAGAAACACTTAGTATACTATGATAGAAATACGTGAGGTGTTCAGATCTAGAGCGTCCTCGTCCTCTTGGCGACGTCATCGCATAGACCAAAGCCGGGTCGCCTCGCCAAAGATAACTCGGACCTCCACACATGTCGCACGACCATGTTCTGTGCCATTGCCACCATTGCCTTGACCACGGCCCCTTGGTGGTTGTTGACCACCTCTTCCCGATTGTGCATTCCCTTGACCTGTGAGCCCTTCACTGCCCCGTTGGTACGGACAGTTTCTAACTTGGTGGTCCGTAAATCCACACCTAAAGCACTTTTCACTGCTTGCCCAACACTCGCCTTCATGGAATTTATCACATCGAACACACTTCTGTGTCTGACCCGCAGCAGCAGGTCTCTCATCTCGTCTCGCCTCGTCTGTCCTGGGTCTTTTCTGATTACGCCCATCTACCCCTGATGAAATTTCTCTTACTTTCACCCCTATCTCTATCCTGATTCAGTCTCTCTGTCCGCTTCACCTCCTCAGCTATCTTAGCTTTCTCCACAAGCACAGTAAATTCCCTTTCCCGCTGCGGGGCTATCAACACACGCAGATCATCTCTCAGACCATCCTCAAAACGAACACACCGTTCATGCTCTGTGGCCACCATTCCCCGAGCATAACTGCTAAGGCGTAAGAATTCCGCTTCATACGCAGCCACCAACCTACTTCCCTGAACCAGATTCAGAAATGCTCCGCGCTGCGCATCCACATAACTCGATCCAATATACTTACCCTGGAACGCCGTTTTGAAAAACTCTCAAGTAGCACGGTCAGCCACTGTACCATCTTTAACCGTAAACCAGCATTGGTACGCTTCGTCCCGTAGGAGAGATACAACCCCTTTCAACTTTTCCTCCTCCGTAAAATCCAGATCATCCATTATACTCTCAATCGCCTCCAACTAATATTCAAGTGTGTACTTGGGCTCTCACCAAATTCCCTAAACACTTCACGCAATTGGCTCTAAGTCGCATGTACGCAGCATTTACGGGCTCCGTGCCCATGCCTACCCCAAAGAACCTCTCTAAAACCCTTAACATTGCCTGAGATACCGCGTCATCTCCGGCAGTCTGATCCTGAAATGCCTCTTCCGCAGCTGGTGGTACTGGCATCTCGTTTCTAGATCCATGGTCCGATCCCATTGGTTCCGACACCGTCATCCTACCCCTACCACGACCACGCGGTGGATGTCCTCGACCCCTTGTACTCATTCTACCGATTCGTGTTTATCTGATTAGAAATTTTATGAATTATTAGTTTTCTTCCACTGATTAACCACGAACAGTCTTATGAATAGTAGTTTTAAGAGTGGTTCTTTCGAATTCGCAATTATATCTACAATTCAGTCTCAAGTTCACATCTCCTAGTTCTAGGAAGCACATACATTTAATCATCAACCATCAACATACAAATAGCATCCATGAACTCCCGTTCATCATATAAGGGTATTTTTGTCATTTCACTACCCAAGGGTTTTTCCGTAGTTTTGCCCTACAGGGTATTTTCCAAAATAAAGTATCTTGGTGATTTCCTTCGAATTAGTGGTACTTTGGTACATTTTTTTAAAGCAGGGGTACTTTGGAAAATTTAATTTTGCAACCCGAGTTACTTTTGTAATTCTAGAGGTTTTCGGGTAAATTTCAAAACATGGGTACTTTATAAAATCACGATTGTTTTGGTAATTTTCACAAACCAATGGTATTTTGGAAATTTTGCCAACCGGGGTGTTTCGGTAATTCCACAAATTTTGGTAGTTTTACAGTTCTGGGGTATTCTGGGAAATTTTCACAAACCAAGTGTATTTCGGAAGTTTTACTAAACTTGGGGGTATTTTAATTGTGAAATAGGGTGGCTGGTCCCTTTCGGGGTTTAATTATAAATTCTAGCCCGTCAACAAATCCTTGTGGCTGAGGAGAACAGTCACTACTCACCAGGTAGGATTCCAGCGAAGAGGAGGTGAGTCGCTAAGACTGCTTAAGTACCAAGCTCTACCTGAATCCAATCCTAGACATGCATATGCCTGTTGCCACACCCTAACCCATCGACTCGTTCACGGGTTTGTTTGGATAGATTAAGTCTTGTGAATTTAAAAAGTTGTTTTAACTAAGCCTATAGTCCATCCATGCCTAACTAGTCTACGTCCATCAAGCCCATCAAGCCCACATACATATCACATCCAAAAGTTTAGAATACTTACCTGCGTGGATCGGTTGCCGGTAGACTTGAAGGCCATATCTTCATCCAAGACATTTTTCTCAAATTCACATCAAATTTTCAAAACACTACTAGACCCATTTCACAGCCCTAGTTTTGAACTGGGCTCTGATACCAAAATGTAACACCCCAAACTCGGCCCGAACGCCACGACCGGATCTGGTACGTTATGGGCTTAAAGTTTAAAAACTTCGATTTGAAAGAATTTGAAATCTCGGTTGATTTGTTGAAGTATTCGTTGAATAAGTAACAAATGAAGAAAACTTTTGTAGTTTTTTTTTGTTTTTTGTTTTATAAAACTTCTTGTTTGAAAAGCCCATTTTATTTCTTTTTATAATTAAAATTTTGAACATAAATTGATAAATGTAAACATCTTCAAATATAGATCAAAACATTAAGCTAGGGAGGCCTTATTACAATAATAGTCACAATAATTCATAACTTAAATAAACACCCAAAATAGTCTAAGAAAATAAATAACTTGATGGCCCTTCGAGTTTGTCTCGGCTCCCATTTCCACGATCTACTGCTCATCTGAAAGAGTAGAGAAAAATGAAAGGGTGAGTCACCAAGACCCAGTGTATAAATCTCGAAACACACAACAACCTGAGGCCCACAAACACATTATGAGCCCTGGCCCATACATAAAGGCAACAATCATAATAACATGATAAATAATAAATGATGAATAGCCCAACCCATCCTAGAATTCCATCCTCTACACACCAACCCGTACCAACCATCACAGCTTGGGGATTTCTACAATCAACCCTCCATCCGCTACACACCATAACGACAAATTGCATCGCCTATTCCTATTAATCAGGAATCATTAAACGTGGCATAGCCACTGATCACTATGTGACCTAACATTTGAATTTGTGGTTTAACCACCGATCACCAAGTGACCTAACATGCACTTCCCCTTCATTATCATAATCCCACCTCATGCATACACACATGAAAAATTGAATACATCATACCATCTTTAAGAAAACAGGCTTTCATATATACATATCGATGCACATAGAGATTTCTATGATCACGTACCTGGAATCCTTTGCCTAACCCTTTTAGGGTTTTATTCGACTGTCTACACAGCCTCTTTCTGGCTTTTAGCCCATAGCACATATATTTTACAGTTAAGTAGTGTGTTAGAGATCTACACACCTGATTACAGTCAAGATGAGACCTTCTATGTCGACACTACTATCGAAGCCGATACGATCGCTAATCCATCTATGTGTTCGACACTGTCCACAACCCGATGGCCAATCCCGAACTGCTGACGCTGCTCATTTCATAAACTTAAGGATTGGGTTTACGGACCCAATCCTCTCCTTTGCCTGATCCATATTTGATTCCATCAAAAAGTCCTTGTCAAAACTACTATGACGAAATAGGTTTGTTAAACTATAACATATGGTTAAGATCATAAATACGATAGCGAATCTAACGGAGATCTAAAGAGAACCCCTTACCTTGAATTCCCGAAATTAGAGACTAACGATTTCCTACTTTTAGATCTAGATGATCTTCTTCCATTCCCGATGTCGCCCAACAAGAAAATACATAAAACCATTAAACCATTAGCCTTTCCGCTTTGTCTTGCAAAACAGAAAGAGATCTTAAGGAATAACAAGAGTCGACACTCACCTTACTAGAGAAGATTCTGCTACTCCCAGAGGATTCTAGCTTTTTTGAAAAAATCAGGAAGAGAAGATGATTCGAAGAAATCTATGGAGATTCGGCTTTTAATGAAGAAATAGGCAGGAAGAAGAAAAGAGAATTTCGGTAGACTACAGGTAGGTTCGACTTCAGTAAAGATCAAAAGAAAAGAATGTAGAGAAAGGATTATGAGGTTTCGGCTTTTAGAAGAAATTAAAAGGAAATGTTGCAGAGAATGGCTGAGGGTTTTGGCATAGAGAATGAAGAAAAGAATAGGGTTCAAATGCCGAAATTGAAGAGATACTACCCCTATTTATAGAGAATTTCGGCATTTACTTATAAAATCCCGGAAGTGCCCTTCCTGGTAACTAAAAATTAAACAAATAATAGGGAAAATTTGACACCCCCTATGGCAAATAGAAACCGATTTCTTCCCCCCTCTTAGAGTCAAAATTTCGGCCACCACCTAGCCTTGCAGATAATCCTTGATTCTTTCCTTATCCTCATCTGACTACTCTTGCACAGTGTCATGGATAACACTACCTCTTCCTTCCTTTATCAGCACATTATCCACCTTATTATCACATTAAATAAATTCTTAAATTTAAGCATCATTGCCGAACTCCACTATTGCTCTTATAAATGCCAAAAACATTTAAAATAAAAGGTACCAGGCAACTCGAACATTGGACCTTCAATTGACGCCATCTCCCTTCCCTTTTAGTGGTGCCATTTTACCACTGGGCGACAATCCCATTTGTGTTTTAAAACACAGCTAATATCTGTTATGCCCTAACTTAACAAGCTTTCCACTAAAGTGTTCAAACAAGAATTTTAACTATAGCCTCGGCCCAAACCTGAGCCCATTCTGGACCCCTAACACTCACATTAAATATAACCACACATTAAATGCATAGGCCCAAAAATTCAGGATGTTACAGTATAGGTTGCATTATTAAAATCCATATAGAAGTTTACTTCCTCTATTTGATGTTGATAGAATAAGGTGTTTTAATCTTACTACACTACTTCTATTTGACTTTGATTAGAATAAGGTTTTTAAACCTATAAATAGACATAACCATCTCTCCTCTTGTATCATTCAAATTTGACATAATGAATTTTCTTCCTATCTACCCATGGTTTTTCCCAAAAGGGTTTCCACGTAAAATCTATGTGTTCTATTTTTCTCTTTTTCTTTACAATTCATTGTCATTATCGACGTTCTATTTTCACATCCTACTGATCACATATTAGTTGGTTTAATAACTTAATTAACCTTAATTTTAATTAATCTAATGGCTACGATTAGTAATGGCATGATTTAGTGGAATTCAGTGGGTGAGATCATCTTAATCCACTAATATTAGCTTAATCATTGGTAAATTTCTAATAGGTCTTCATTAAATTACCACTTAAAGGTTTGTTCAATTCTTGACCAATTCATCCTATTTTCCACACTTCATAATTTAGTTCATTTACTACATTTTATCACTAATCCAATTTAATCAATTAACTATTTGACCTTATTCTTCGTATACAACATGTTAACTCCTTAAATAAAATTATCGGGTTAACTTGACCTAGAAAATTTAGCCTCAAAATCGACTTTTTTTGACACATACAAAAATTGGGTTGTTACATTATATGTTTCATTACTCACAAATCTATAGAAATTATACAAATTTCTTGCACCCCTCATGGCTCATTGTCCACTTGAATTGTTGACTTCACAACCTTCCTTCAAAAAGTTTACATATAATGACCCGATATTCAGTGGCATTAAAAAAATGTGGTCTCAAGCCCTATTTTTATGAATCGAGTTTGTAAATATTAAATATGAGTATTTACAGAGCTTATATAAAAATATATTAAAGATTGTTCTAATAATTTTTCCAAATTGATAGTCAATTAAGGCTCATAGACTAAATTGTAATAGTCCAATCACTATAGAGTTTTAATTGACCAAAGGATTGGGAACTTATATGGCAAGTAGTCAAAAGTTCAAAATGGTAATTAAACAATTTTCCATTATAAGGTAGTGTGAATTGATGATGTTGGCCACTTAGTTTAATTAAAACAATAATTAACATGATTAACATCTAATTAAACTAATTAAGTAAGATTATTTAATTTATAATCAAGGTATATAAGCTTAGCTTAGTAGAGATGTAAGTGTCATCTCTTTCATTCTTGTTCTTTACCATTCCAAGAAAGAAAAACCTAAGGGAAAGTCCATCTTCATGTTTCTTTATTTGGTCATCAATAGGTAAGGAAATTAAGTCATTTTGTAACGCCCTGATTTATTTAAATTTGGTTTTGTGAATTCTGTCATAAATATGTATATGCTTCAGCGGCTAAGTGTTATGATTGTGTGTTTGAGGTTTTTGGTTCAAGTCCCACTTTTGGAAATTATGCTATTTTTTAGAAATTATATAGTTTGATTGCTCAATTTGATAAAAGGACAAAATCGCGTAAAGTGTAAAACTTGAGTTCTATTAGCTAAAGGTGTCTAATAGTTATGAAACTTTAAAGTAAAGGTCCTTACATGGTAATTAGACCATTAGTATGTTAGTGGACATTTATGAGATTGGTATTGTTGAAATTTGATTTAAATTAAAAGGTTAATTTAGTAAATTGATAATTAATTTAATGTTTAGTAAAGAAAAAGAAAATAAAATGGCTATCATCTTTCTCATTTCATCTTTCCACAATTGAAATAGCCATTTTTAAAGAAGGGAGCTTTGATTTTTCATTTTGCTACATGCATGGTACGTTTTAAATTTCGTTTTTAATGATTTCTATGTTTTGAGATCATTTCAGCTTAATCTAGCTAGCCCAGGGACTAATTTGCAAAACTGTTAAAGGTTTGGGGTTTTGCCATTAAAGAATGTATTTGTATTTTGATGTTTGATGATATAAAATGTATTATTGTTGTTAGATAAACAACATTTGTAAAGTGATTCTTTTTTGGTAAAATTTTCAATTAGGGATTAAATTGAGAAATGTGAAAAATTTGTGATAAAAACGTGAAATAAATGTAAAATATGAGTTGCTATGTTAATAAAGGAAATTTGGCCAGCTTGGGTAGGAATCTAATTGCATGAATTCGTATTTTTACGAGCTAAGGACTAAATTGTAAAGATGTTGAAATATTAGGGGAAAAGTGTAATTTTGCCATAATTTAATTTATGGGCTAAATTGAATAGATTGATAATTGAATAAGTTAAATTTGATATTATATAGATCAAGAATAATGAAATTCGGATGAAAATAAAGTTTTGGACTAGTCGATCCATTTCGTCGCTTTTGCGATCGAGGTAAGTTCATATGTCAATAAGCATTATTATTATTGTGTTTTAAATGCTTTATTATTGAATTTAATTGTGAATATGACCTTACAGATATGTTAGATGAAGAATTTGGCAATGTGAAATCTTGGTTGAACCTTAGGAATAAATTAGGATATAAAGGCATGTCATTAGGGGTTATGTGATTTGGGTGATGGTCCGTATGTCCCCTCTTTGGTGGTGAGTTATCGACATGTGTTGCGAATTTGCTTGTCACCGTGAGCACCAGGTGTAGCTATGTCATGGACCATGATCGACTTGTGTGAGCAGACCCGTTGATAGCTCAAGAGTGAACATTTTATGAGATCTAAGATTGAGATAGCTTTGACTATGTATTGGCACTTAGGATGCGAGATTCCCGAGTATCTGATAGTATTCCAAATGGTTCAATGGGTATGTCAAGGATATGGATGAGTATGAGATTGATACAATTTGCACAGGTATGCACATGAACTATACAAGCATTGAATCGAAGAAACTTGTGAATTTCATATCTAACCTTATTAATGAATATGTGATAGGTTTGTGGATTAATATAAGTTATGTTATGATATGTTAATTGCTTAAATTGTGTATAAATGGTAAGTTTTACTTTAAGCATACGAGCTTACTAAGCTTTATACCTTACTTTGTTTACTTTTTGTGTTTTTATAGTGAATACCAAAGCTTGCTCGGATTTGGGAATCGTCAGAGATCTCATCACACTATCAAGCTGTCATTTTGGTACTTTTGAACTTGTGATTTTGGTTATATGGCATGTATAGTGGTTATGGTAATTTTGGTATATATATTAGTAATTGATTTAGCCATTTGATTTGGCTTGTAATTGATGAATGATTAGTTATGTGTATAGCCATGTGATTTGGCTTATTTTGATATATTTGGTGATGTATATATAGGTGCAAATGGCCTTTTGATATGTTGTGTATAATTTCTATATAAATTCTTGATGTGAATTGGTGTTTGGAGTTCCAAATGGTTGAAAATTAAGATTGGTATGCTTGTGGCTTTAGGTAAAGTGATGCATAAGTGAAAGTGACCATATAGGTGATTTGTGATTGTGAAATTGGTATGAAATTGTATAGCTAATTGTGATACTCATGTGTCTTGAGGTTGATGATGTGGAATTAGCATGAATTAGGCTTGGTTGAGATTGTTTTGAATGCCTATCTATGCCATGTTGTAGGGCATTTGGTTTTTGTAGGTGATTGAAAGTTTGGGTGAGAAAAATGGCTTGGTAAATAACCTATTTTTGTCCACACGGGCAGAGACACGGACGTGTGTCACAGTCGTGTATGACACACGGTCAGGTGACACGGTCGTGTGTCCCCTGTTGTTTAATTAGAATCAAGTCAGTATGCTCCACACGGCCCAACACATGGGTATGTGACTTGGCCGTGCGGTACAAGTTAGTATACCCTACAGTTTTGGCACGGCCCAACACACGGGTGTGTGACTTGGACGTGTGGCACAAGTCAGAGAGGTACATGAGGTCGAAAGTGAGCTGGATCATAGCCATGTGATCCCATTTCGAATGTCCTCACGACCTGTGACACGGGCGTGTCTTTGGCCGTGTGAGACACACGGCTGGGCCACATGGGCATGTGTCCCCTGTATTTTGAAAATTTTTCTATGTTTTCCAAAAACTTCCTAAGTTATCGGTTTAGTCCTGAACCACTCCGAATGCATGATTGAGGCCTTGCAGGCTCGTATTAGAGACGATATGAATGATTGTGACTGATTTATATTTGAAATGGAAAAATGTATGGGAAATGTATGTTTATTTGTGTAATAAGTTTGGTAATGCTCTGTAACCCTATTCCGACGCTGAATACGGGTGAGAGGTGTTACATTTATTTGTATCAGACCTACGATTTAGTCGATTCTAGGACTAAGTAGGTATGTGAGAGTCTAACTATACATGCCATATATAACATGTGATAGTGTGATATCTCTTTACGGTTTAAATTGTGTTTTCATATAGCAATGGATCCCAATTGAGTAGTGGCTGATGGTGTTGAGAGTAATGCGCCAGCCTCCATTCATAGAGTAGCACAGTCTGAGTTGAGACCTGTATCGGGTAGTCAAGGAGGAGAGGCCAAAGAAACCTTTTTCCAAATGATGAACGAGTGGTTCACTGAGTTTGTCATTACTAATCCGGCTGCTCAGAAACCTCCACTCGTACTTATTCCCCAACCGGTCCCTGTAGCTTCTCAAGGTTTGAAACCTTTATGTTTAAGTAAGCTGCCTGTTGATAAAATTTGGAAATACGAGGCTAAAGAGTTTAGAGTTACAGTTGATAATGATCCTGAGAGAGCCGGGTTTTGGCTTGAGAATACGGTTCGGGTATTTGATGAACTTTCTTGCACACCAGTTGAATGTGTAAAACGTGTTGTATCGCTTTTGAGAGATACTACATATCAGTGGTGGAATACTTTGATATCTGTGGTACCAAGAGAAAGAGTCACGTAAGAATTCTTTCAAACTGAGTTTACAAAGAAATACATCAGCCAGTAATTTATCGATAAAATACACAAAGAATTTCTAGAACCGAAACAAGGTCATATGTCTGTGACTGAGTATGAAAGAGAATTTGTGAGACTCAGTAAATATACTCGAGAATATGTTTCCATCGAGGCAATTATGTGTAAATTATTCGAAGACGGGTTGAACGAATTAGACTTCTAGTCGGGATTCTAGAATTGAAAGAATTTGTTGTGTTAGTCAACAGAGCTTGCAAAGTCGAGGAGCTTGGTAAAGAAAAGAGGGCATCTGATTTTAAGGCTAGAGATTCGAGAAAGAGGTCGATGAGTAAACCCTATCACTCTTCATCAAAGAAATCACATGAGTCGTATAACTGATTGACTACTTCAGTGGCGTATTCTAATAGAGATCGTGGAAAGCAATACACGAGTCCTAAAGCTCCAGCCACTTTAGTATCGAGTGTTGGTAGTGTTAGAACCAACAAACCCAAGTGTCAAAAGTGTGGAAGACAGTATTTTGGAGATTGCTGGATGAATAACAAAGCTTGTTTCAAATGTGGCTCGCTAGATCACTTTATCCGGGATTGTCCTGAGTTAACCGAGAAAGATAAATTTCAAAATGCAAGACTGAGTAACACAGCTGTTAGAGGGAGACCACCTAGAAATAGGGGAAATGTGACTAGTAGCAAAGGAGCAACACAGGACTCTGCTGTGAGGTCCGAGGCTAAAACACTAGCCAGAGCTTACGCTATTTACGCTCGCAAAGATGCGTCATCACCAGATGTTATCATCGGTACATTTTCTCTTTATAAAACTAATGTAATTGCCTTGATTGATCCTGGATCGGCTCATTCATATATATGTATGAATTTAGTGTCTAGTACGAGTTTGCCTACTGAGTCTACTGAATTTGTGATTAAATTATCGAAACCCTTAGGCAAGTATGTCCTAGTTGATAAAGTTTGCAAGAATTTTCCTTTGAGGACTCGGGGTTACTGTTTTCTGGCAAATTTGATGCTTTTACCGTTTGATAATTTCGATGTGATTTTGGGTATGGATTGGTTGACTCTGCATGATGCTGTTGTGAATTGTAGATGAAAGACTATTGAATTGAAATGTCAGAATAATGAAATTCTTCAAATTGAATCTGATGAGTCGATTGAGTTGCCTATTGTGATATCGACGATGTTAGCTCAGAAATATGTGAGGAAAGGTTGCAAAGATTATCTTGATTATGTATTGGATTTAAAAGTGTCTGAATCGAAGATTGAATCAGTACCAGTGGTTTGTAAATATCTGGATTTGTTTCCAGAAGAGTTACCTTGGTTGCCACCGATCAGAGAGGTCGAGTTTGCTATTGAATTAGTACCGGGAACATCACCGATATTGATAGCTCTATATAGAATGGCTCCAATAGAATTGAAAGAATTGAAAGCTCAGTTGCAATAGTTAACAGATAGAGGTTTTGCACGACCTAGTTTTTCACCCTGGGGTGTACCAGTTCTATTCATAAAGAAGAAAGATAGATCGATCAGACTGTGTATCGATTATCGTTTGCTCAACAAGGTTACGATTAAGAATATGTAACAACCCGATTTAGGGGCTAGACAGAATAGTGGTTTTGGGACCACTAATCCGAGATTGAAAAAAATTATTTTAATATTATTTTATGAGTTATAGCATGATTATATGGGTGCATGAAAATTTTGGTGCATTAATTTTAGCTATTGCATGCTTAATTTCAAAATAGGACTAAATCGAATAAAGTACGAAAGTACTATTTTGCAAGCTAAAGGTATCAAATATCTAAGGAATATTAATTGGAGGCCCCTAATTTGCAATTAGGCCTTTTTTAGGGTGGTAGCCAGCCATAGGGACAAAGAAAAGACTTTGTCAATTGGTTAGGTGAAAATTTGGTGACTAAATTGATTTTTAATCATAAAATATAGAAAAGAAAAATATCATCTTTTCTCTCCATGTTGAGAGCTCAAAAATTTCAGCAAACCTTTTCTCCTTGAAAGTAAGTGATTTTGATGGTTTTTCTTGAAAATTTTTGTACATTTAGGATCCTTGTAGCATGATCTAGCTAATGAAGGGACTATTTTGCAAAAAATGGTTGAGATTCTAGGGTTTTTCCATGTGAGTGTTCATGTTTATTTTTGAAATTTTATGGAAGAAAATGAATCTTAGTTGTTAAATAAACAACTTTTGTGAAAGGTGTTTCCATGAAAACACCTAAAAGGACCTTTTTGCAAAGGTTATGAAATAGGTGTTAAATGTGAGAAATAATTGGAATTTGGAATTGCTATAAGCTTAAAATGTATCCAGCTAGGCTTGTTAAAGGAGGGAATTTGATTAGAATCGATTTACGAGCCTAGGGGTAAATAATTTTGCCAAAGTCTAAGGGCAAAACATAATTTTTGCCAAAGTATGATTCATGAGTTATTTTAGTCAATGTGAGCATTAAACAAGTGAAATTGTTATTATAGATCAACAAACACGAAGCCCAGACCGAAACTGAGGCAAGAACAAAGTGGTGGACTAAATTGGACGATTCTATATATATTTTGGTACCGAGGTAAGTTTGTGTGTAATAAATTCAACATCATGTTATTAAGTTTTAAAATGTTTGATATTCATGAAGATGTATATTATTTCTATGAAAATTGAGTAATGATGTTAAATGAGAAAATGATGAAAATTTATGATGTTGAAGTCCCAGTTGGACTTTAAGAAGTGAGAGGATATCATCATCAAGACATAAGATTGGTAAGGTCCAGTATAAGACCATGTCTAGGACATGGCCTCGGCATCGAATTGAGATCCCATATAAGACCATATCTAGGATATGGCACTGGCGTCGAATATGAAAATCGTATAAGACCATATCTAAGATATGGCATCGACATCGATATGAGATCCCGTATAAGACCATATCTGGGATATGGCATCGGCATCGAGATGTGATCCCATGTAAGACCATATCTGGGATATGGCATTGGCGTCGTGTTTATGTGTATGATGATGATTAGATATCCTCGAATATTCAAGTGATTCATTGGGATAAATAGTTAAGCTTATAATAGAGATGAAATTAGTGCTAAAGCTATGTGATGATGTGATATAGGTACATGTGAGTAATTCACGAGAAATGTTGATGATATGTGACATGACATGTAATTGGTAAGAGTAAGTATGAGTAAGTTATGGCAATGTGCTTGAGACTTTGTGTTTTTATTCAATGCAATGAATGGATGACATTAAGAGCCTTCATGTTGCTATTTATTTCATGCAAACTTACTAAGCTCCATGCTTACCTCTCTCATTTCCCTTTTCCTTGTAGTATTGTCAATCTAACTCAGAGATCGTAGGACGTCGGAGTTCCGGATCACACTATCAACTTCTCTTTGGTATAGAAAAGTTTGTTGAATTTTAAGTATGGCATGTATAGGGATTTGGTTATTTTTGTGATATGTCATATTGGTTAGCCAAGGTGTTACTATCAATGTCATTAAATTCATTTTGTAAATGGCCATTGGAAATTGGCCAATACTTGATAAGTTTTATATTTTTAAAGCTGAAGAAGTTCATGAAGTGCATGCTTGTGTGTTTGGATGATAAATGAGTAAGGAATATGCATAATGAATGTAGTGTAAATCTATGTATGGATGAATTGATTTTGGGCATTAGAAGTGCCTTATGGTCATGATGCATGTTGCATTGAATTGGTAGAAGTGTGGTTGTTTGGTGGGGTGGCAATTGGCTTGGTAGATAGCCTTACAATTGTCCACACAGGTAGACACATGAGGGTGTGTCTAGGCCGTGTGTGACACACGGTCAGCCCCATGGGCGTGTTGATAGGCCGCGTGTACCTCTGCATGCTAAGTTGGTAAGTCAGTATGCTTGGTAGTAAACAGACGGGTTGAGACACGACCGTGTGTCTCAACCATGTGGGAGACATGACCTAAGACATGGGCATGTGCCCCGGGCCATGTGAAGTCTGCACCTGAAATTAGGAATTTAATTCGTAACATGGTCGAAGGACACGGGCGTGTGCCTTGGCCTGTGACCTTTTTGAGATGATGATGTCATAAATATAATGTAGAGGTTTTCACACACGGGTGAAGACACGGGCGTGTCGTGGCCGTGTGAGGGACACAGGACATGGACACAGGCGTGTGTTCGGCCGTGTGAAAAACCTTTTAGGTTCGAAATGAGAAATAAATCCACATGGGTGTAGAACACGGGTATGTGAAGTTCCACACGGGTGTGTCATTTTCTTCATACGGGCGTGTGGCCCTATTTTGTGTAAAATTTTTCTAAGTGTTCAAAAGTTTCCGGTTTAATTCCAAACCATTTCATATATATGTTTAAGGTCTAGTAGACCTATAAGAGGGACGTTATGGTTTCGAATGAGAAGTTTTAAGTAGGAATGAGATTGTATGTTTAAGTAAGATAAGTACGGTAATACCTTGTACCCGGTTTCGACGTTGAATATGGGTAAGGGGTGTTACAGAATAAGTATCCTTTGCCGAGAATTGATGATTTGTTTGATCAGTTGAAAGGAGCAACAGTATGTTCGGAGATTGATCTGTGATTTGGTTATTATCAGTTGAGAGTTAAAGATTCGGATATGCCAAAAACTGCATTCAGAACAAGGTACAGGCATTATGAATTTCTTGTTATGCCATTTGGATTAACTAATTTTCCTGCAATTTTTATGGAATTAATGAATCGAATCTTTAGACCGTATTTAGACAGATTTGTTGTAGTATTCATTGATGACATTCTGATCTATTCCCAAGATGAATTTGAGCATGCTGAACATTTGAGGATTGCGTTACAAACATTGAGAGATAAGAGCTGTTTGCTAAATTCAGTAAATGTAAGTTTTGGCTTCGAGAGGTTGGATTTTTGGGATATATTGTGTCAGCGGAAGGCATCCGAGTTGATTCGAGTAAGATTTCAGCAGTTGTTGAATGAAAACCACCAAGAAATGTGTCTGAAGTCAGAAATTTTCTGGGATTAGCTAGCTACTACTGGCATTTCCTAAAAGGGTTCTCGATGATTACTACACCGATAACTAGATTATTACAGAAAGATGTGAAGTTTGAATGGTCTGAGAAATGCCAACAGAGTTTTGAAAAGTTAAAAGCACTAGTTCTAGTTCAACTTGAGTCGGGTAAATAGTTCGTGATTTTTAGTGACGCGTCATTGAACGGTTTGGGATGTGTTTTGATGCAAGAAGGCAAAATGATAACTTTTGCTTTTAGACAATTGAAACCGCATGAAAAGAATTATCCGACCCACGACTTAGAGTATTATGTTCGCAGTGAAAATTTGGCGAAATCATTTATTCGGTGAAGAGTGTCATATCTTTATAGATCACAAGAGTTTGAAGTATTTAATGTCTCAGAAAGATTTGAATTTGCGACAACAGAGATGGCTCGAATTGTTGAAAGATTATGAATTAGTAATTGATTATCATCCGGGGAAAGTGAATGTAGTCGTGGGTGTTCTAAGTAGAAAATCTTTTTCTGCTTTGCTAGCAATGAATACGCAGTTAACTTTGTCTGATGATGGTTCGATTTTAGCTGAGTTAAAAGCTAAACCGTTATTTCTTCAGCAAATTTATGAAGCTCAGAAGTGTGATAACGAATTACAAGCTAAAAGATTACAATGCGAGTTGACTACTGATTCAGACTATCAAATCGGATCTGATGATTGTTTAATGTTCCGGGGTAAAATTTGTGTACTAAAGAATTCTGAGCTTATTCAAAAATTTTACACGAAGCACACATTGGTTGTTTATCTATTCATCCGGGGAGTACAAAAATGTACAATGATTTGAAACAGTTGTATTGGTGGTCGGGCATAAAACGAGACAATTTAGAGTTCGTGTCGAGATGCTAAATTTGTCAACAAGTTAAAGCCGAACATCAAGTATCTTCAGGACTACTACAGCCGGTGATGATACCAGAGTAGAAATGGGATAGAGTTACGATGGATTTCGTATCGGGATTACCCCTATCTTTGAAAAAGAAAGATGCTATCTGGGTTGTTGTTGATCGTTTGGTGAAATCAACATATTTCATTCTAGTACGTACAGACTTTTTGCTCTACAGATTAGTTGAATTCTCTGAGATTGCCAGATTATACGGGGTGCCAGTTTCTATTATTTTGTATAGAGATCCGAGGTTTACTTAACGATTTTGGAAGAAATTGCAAGAAACTTTAGGTTCACGATTGCACTTTAGTACCGCATTTCATCCCCAAATCGACGGCCAGTTTGAAAGAGTAAAGATTCTTGAAGATATGCTTCGTTGCTGTGTTTTAGAGTTTGAAGGCAACTGGGAAAAGTATTTACCGTTGGTTGAATTTGCATATAACAACATTTTTCAATCGAGCATAAAGATGGCACCGTATGAAGCATTGTATGGTCGCAAATGCCGAACTCCATTGTACTGGACTGAGCTTAGTGAGAAAAAGATTCACGGGGTTGATTTAATCTAGGAGACCAAAGAGAAAGTGAAAGTAATTCGTGACAGTTTGAAAGCAGCTTCAGATCAACAGAAATCGTATGTGGTTTTGAAACGTAAAGACATTAAACTTCAAACCGATGATAGAGTATTTTTGAAATCATCTCCATGGAAGAAGATTCTTCGTTTTGGTCGCAAAAGAAAATTGAGTCCGTGACTTATTGGGCTGTATGAAACTATCGAATGAATAAGGCCAGTGGCATATCAACTAGCTTTACCGTCAGAATTAGAAAGGATCCATAATGTGTTTCATGTGTCGGTGTTATGATGGTATTGATCAGATCCATTGCATGTAATTTCCTCGATAGAGATTAAAATTTAGCCTGATATGACGTATAGTGAAGAATTGATCAGAAATTTAGCTCGAGAGGTTAAAGAGTTGAGAAATAAAGCATAACTTTAGTGAAGGTTCTATGGCAACATCACGGTGTTGAAGAAGCTACGTGGGAACTCGAGGAAGCTATGAGAAAACAGTACCCTAACCTATTTTCTAGTAAGATTTTCGGGGACGAAAATTCCTAAGGGGGGAGAGTTGTAACAGTCTGGTTTTAGTCAAAGCAAAATAGTGGTTTTGAGACCGTAAATTCAAGGTCGAAATAATTATTTTATTATTATTTTGAGGTCTATAGTATGATAGTATGATTGTGTGAAATTTTCATTAAGAAATTTTATAGTTTGATTGCTCAATTTGATAAAAAGAACTAAATCACGTAAAGTATAAAACTTGAGCTTTATTAGCTGAAGGTGTCTAATAGCTATGGAACTTTAAAGTAAAGGTCTTTAAGTGGTAATTAGACCATTAGTATGTTAGTGGACATTTATGAGATTGGTATTATTGAAATTTGATTTAAATTAAAAGGTTAATTTAGTAAATTGATAATTAATTAAATGTTTAGTAAAGAAAAAGAAAAGAAAATGGCTATCATCTTTCCACAACCGAAATAGCCATTGTTGAAGAAGGGAGCTTCGGTTTTTCATTTTGCTACATGCATGGTACGTTTTAAATTCTATTTTTAATGATTTATATGTTTTTGAGATCGTTGCATCTTAATCTAGCTAGCCCAGGCACTAATTTGCAAAACTGTTAAAGGTTTAGGGTTTTTCCATTGATGAATGTATATGTATTTTGATGTTTGATGATAGAAAATTTATGGTTGTTGTTAATAAACAACATTTGTAAAGTGAATTTTTTTTTGGTAAAATTGTCAATTAGGGATTAAATTGAGAAATGTGAGATAAATGAAAAATATGGGCTGCTATGTTAATAAAGGAAATTCGGCTAGCTTGGGTAGGGATCTAATTATATGAATTTGTATTTTTCTGAGCTAAGAACTAAATTGTAAAGATGTTGAAATATTATGGGGTAAAAGTGTAATTTTGTCATAATGTGATTTATGGGCTAAATTGAATAGATTAAAATTGAATAAGTTAAATTTGATATTATATAGATTAAGAATAATGAAGTTCGGATTTAGATCGGGGGAAAAATAAAGTTTTGGACTAGTCGATCCATTTCGTCATTTTTGCGATTGAGGTAAGTTCGTATGTTAATAAGCAATATTATAATTATGTTTTAAATGCTTTATTATTGAATTTAATTGTGAATACGACCTTACGGATATATTAGACGAAGAATTCAACAATGTGAAATCTCGGTTGAACCTTAGGAATAGATTAGGATACAAATGACATGTCATTAGGGGTTATGTGATTTAGGTGCTGGTCCGTACATCCTACCGGTGACTGAGTTATCAGGCATGTGTTCTGGATTCCCGTCAGCTTATGTGAGTAGCACCGTGTAGTTACGTCATGACCGTTAGCTTGTGTAAGCAGAACCGTTGATAGCTCGAGAGTGAGCATTATATGAGATATGAGATTGAGATAGCTTCAGCTATGTATTGGCACCTAGGGTGTGAGATTCTCGAGTATTCGATAGAATTCTAAATGGTTTAACGGGTATATCAAGGATATGGATGAGTGTGAGATTGATATGAGTTGCACTGGTATGTACATGAAATATACAAGCATTGAATCGAAGAAACTTGTGAATTTCATATCTAACCTTATGAATGAATATGTGATAGGTTTGTGGATTAATATAAGTTATGTTATGATAGGTTTGCGGTAGACCGTGTGCGACACACAGTAATGTGACGGGTGTGTGTGTGGCCGTGTGGGTCACACGACCTAGCCAATTTGGGTGTGTGGGCCCATAAGATCAAGCCATATGGGCATGTGGGATAGGAAGTGTGGGCCACAAGGGCAGGGCCAGTTTGGGCGTATCGGCCTTACGGGCATGTTGGCCTAAAATTTAAAATTTTTCACTAGGGTCAAACACATTGTTTCGATCGACCGTGGGCCCTCTGTAGGGTCGTATGGGCAAAAAAACCTTAGAGCATGGAATTTGCTACTTTGTAGATTGGTATGAGTATTATGAAATATAATATGTATGATCTGGTTATTATATATAATCATGTTTAATATCTGTATATGAGCATGTGTAACATGTTAATTATAATATATATGTTTACTGCCTATATCTGGTTTTGAGGTGGGATATGCTTATATGGAGGAAATATTTGTATGAGGCGACCCCTCGCCAATTATATTGGCAGGATGGCTGCGATTATTCTGATAAGTGTCGTACAGGCACTACGTGGTGTGTAGGGCTAGGTCATTGGTTTATATCCCAGGTGGTGTGTTGGGATGGTCGAAGTTGGTGTGTAGAGAATAGGGGTAGGACTTTGTATATCTGTTTCTATATGATTATGTTGATAATCTGATTCTGTAAAGGATATATGTCTGTATTTGTTCTATTTTGTTGTGTGAAAGAATCTGAATTTATGTTTTCGTTGAATTACATACTGAGTTTTAAAACTCATTTGCAGTTTGTCTGTTCTGCTCAGGTAATCCTCAAGCGTAGGTAGGTCGGTGCGTTGGAGGCTCAGTTGTGGCCACATATCCGTAAAATTCATATACTTTAAAAGCTTACTTAAATTTCTGGTTTTCGAGAGTTTTGTAATTTTGAGACTCTTTAGATTTTTGGGTTTTATTTTTGGATTTGGTTTAGATTTGAGTGTAACAGCCCGGTTTTAGCTAAATCAGAATAGTGGACAAATTTGAGGTAAAATAATTATTTTAATATTATTTTATGTGGTTAAAGTATGATAGCATGTATGTGTGAAAGTTTCGTGATTTAATTTTATCGTTTGAATAGTTAATTTGAGAAAAAGGACTTAATCGCGTAAAGTGTAAAACTTGTGTGCTATTTTTTAAAGGTGTCAAATTCCTATGACTTATTACATGAAAGGTCCTTATGATGTTATTAGACCATTGATAGTGGAATTTGACATAGATGGCCTTATAATTTATGATTCAAATGTTTATTAACCAAGGACAAATTAGTAATTTTTGGTAATTAAGTTAATAAAATAAAACAAAATGGATTTTTGTTGTCATCTTCATCATATTTCCAAATTTACAAAGAAAAAAAAGAAGGTCTCCATGTCCATCTAAGGTTCAGCCATATAGATCATTGATTAAGGTACGATTTTTACTTGATTTTTAATGATTTCTATGTTTTTAAGATCGTTGCTTTGTATTCTAGCTAGCCCATGCCTTAAATTTTGAACTTATTAAAAATTTTGAGAGTTCCCATTGTTGAATCTATGTGTTCTTTTATTTTATGATGAAAAATGAATATTTGTTGATAGTTATACAAGTTTTGTAGTGATTTTGAGTAAAAATGCCTATTAAGGGTTTAATTGTGAAAAGTGTAAATTGAGGGGTTGAAATGTGGAATCAATGAAAGTTTTGGGCTATTAAGGACCCTATAGAAATTCGGCACTCATGAATTTAGAAAGAAATTGTGTAATTTGTGTATTTGTGAAATAGGGACTAAATTGTAAAAATGTGAAACTTTAGGGGCTAAAGTGTAAAAATGCTCAAATATGTATTTGTGGACTGAATTGAATGATTTGATGAATAAATGAGTTAATTTGGAATGTATATAGATCAAGAACAAAAGAAATCATATTTAGATTGGGGAAAATCAAAGGTTATCAAATAGTTGATCCATTCCGTTTATCCCAAAAACAAGGTAAGTTCATATGAAAATAAATGTCTTTAAATTGAATTATATATGTTTAATTGTCATTGAACTGCTATGAATGTTGAATGATTAAATACGAGCAAGAATTGATAGGGTTACAATATCCGAAAGTCCCGTACGAACCTTAGGAATAGTATAGGATACAAATGTCATGGCATTAGGATTAACGAGATGTTATTATGTGTAAGACCATGTCTGGGCCATTGGCATCATATGTGATTATGTGTAAGACCATGTATGGAACATTGGCATCGTTATTTGATCTCGTGTAAGACCATAGCTGGGCTATCGACATCGATATGTAATAAAATGTCAGACCATATCTGGGATATGGCATTGTATGAGCTATATGTGATTTCTGAGCATCCTTAATGATTCCGAATGGTTCAACGGGCGAACTCAAGTCGAGAAAGAATGTGAGAATGAGTTAAGTGACTCAAGTACATACGAGATTCATATAAGTATTGAAATGGGAAATATTTGATGAATTCATTTATGATATTGAATATGTCTACATTGGGAAAGGTTTGTGAGCTTATATGTGTTTACTCATAGTTTGCCTATTGATGGAAATGATGTTGATTCATGTGGTAATTTTATTTTTATATGGCTTACTAAGCTTTTAAAGCTTACTTTGTGTGCTCTTTCCCTATTTTATAGATAATCGAAGCTAGCTCAGACTCAGGGATCATCAGGAACATCGTCACACTATCGATCAACTTGTTGGTACTTTTTATGTTTTGTAAATTTGGTATATGGCATGTATAGGATAGTGATATGATAATGTGTTTTGAGATATGTTATTAGCCATGAGATTTGGCTTATGAATGATGTAAATGTTGGTGTGTATTTGGCAATTTGGGTTGGCTTATTTTATGAATTTGGTAAGTGATATGTGATGTATATATTGCCTTGTGTTTTGGAATATTTGGTATAGTTGTTGTGATGGTTAAGTGGTTAATTGTTTTTGATTAATCACCAATGGTATATCATGGTTGATTTGGTATGATATAAGTATTTGAATAGGTAATGATATGGAATTGAGTATTGAAATAGTTAAAATGAATATGGCATGATTCTGTATTGATTGATGAACTTTGGCTGCACATTTGTGTCTTAAATTGATGTCATTTGAGCTTGTGTAGGTATGTGTAAAAAGGGTGGCAAATTGGCTTTGCAAATGGAATATTTTTGTCCACACGGGTAGAGAAACAGGCGTGTGTCTCAGCCGTGTGCGACACACGGTCATGTTACACGGCCGTGTGTCCCCTAGTGTTGAGATGAATTGAAGTTAGTATACTCCACACGGCCTCACACTGCAGCGTGCAGCGGACCGATGTGACACAAGTCAAGATATTCTTCTAAATGGCACACGGCCTAGCACACGGGCGTGTGACTTGGCCGTGTTGCATAAGTCAGTATACCCTACAAGATTGGCATAGCCTAGCAAATGGCCTGGCACACGGGCGTGTGTGGCCATTTCAAAGGGCACACGGGCTAGACACACGTTCGTGTGACCCAAGTCTGTATGTATGCCCTATTTTCACACAGCCTAAGACACGAGCATGTCTGGAGCCGTGTGAGGCACACGGCCTGTTCACACGGGCGTGTGACCCTTATATGTTTGAGTTTTTTCTAAGTTTCCAAAACTTTTATAAGTTATCGATTTAGTCCTGAACCACTTCTAAAGCATGTTTAAGGCCTTGTAGTCCCTTATAAGGGACAATGTGTTTATGATTGAATGGTGGTTTTAGAATGGATGCTTAAATGTACGTTTTATGCTGTGATTTGATAGGTAATGCCTCGTAACCTTATTCCGGCGACGGATACGGGTTAGGGGTGTTACACTTAGATTGCTTACGACTTTCAACAAAAACAATTTAGAAAACTATTGTTTTATGCGATCTAAAGCTTTTGAGAAAGAGACTAGGTTTTCAAAATATAATGACTTATAAAACTTCCGTTGCGATTTATTGTTTTGTTTGAAAGAGTAAACAATCGATGGTTTTATTAATGAATATAACGACAGATTTTTTAAAATAAAAAGGTACGATGTTTTTAAAAGAAAAGACAGATTTCTAATTTTTCATTGCAACATCTCCAAATTCGGCCATAATGTCTAGGCCGGGTTTGGGGTGTTACATCAAGTGGTATCAGAGCCAGGTTACAAAAGTCGGGCTGTAAAATTTTGGGTTCAAAATTTTTGTAAAAGAAATGGTTTTCAGTTAAAGTTTATTTCTTTTTGAGTAAAGTATGTGGTATACCGAGTCTCCAACATCGATCCTGTAAGTACTTCTAAACTTAGAAATACTGTAGTTAGAATACTCTGAACTGTTTAAAACTGCATATAGTTAGTTAGAGACTGAAAACTCTAAACTTTCTGAACTACTTCAGATAATGGTTTGAAGAATAAAATATTGCTAATAAATATTGAAACTGATTTATAAAATTTCGTAATGTAGATAAACTTTGAAACGATGAGTGCTCGAGGAATACATGGTTGTGGTACTCGTAGGTGTGGCGGCTACTGTGGAGGGGATCGAGCTGAGTTGTCTTCGATGGGCAATATGCCCAGTCGGGATACGAGTGAGACGCCGACTACACCTACTATCGAGACTGGGTCTCAAAGCCGTTCGGCTGGGGACGATGCATTGTCCCAAGCTATGCTGAGAGTGTTGGAGAGGGTCGTTGAGCCCCATTCTAGTTCTAGGAGCTGTGGATCGGTAATTGAATGACTCCGGTCTAATGGTGTTGAGCTGTTTAGGGGTGTCAATAGAGTCTCTTCGACTGTGGCTGAATACTGGTTGGAGGCCACAGAAAGGATAATGAATGATATTGGTTGCACTCTTGAGTAGAAATCAATCGGCGTAGTATCTCTGCTTCGCAACGAGGCGTACCAGTGGTGGTAATCGGTTGAGGAAGGTACTCAATCGAATCGAGTTAACTGGGAATACTTCAAGACTACTTTCCAAAGGAAATATGTGGGAGTGAGTTATGTGGATACTCGTAGATGTGAGTTCATGAACCTCACCCAAGAAGATAGGATAGTGGTCGAATATGAAGCTGAATTTTTGAGATTAAGCTGTTACGCTCAAGGGATGGTGGCATCAAAATATGAAAAATGTGTTCACTTTGAGGATGGTCTAAAAGACAATTTGAGAGTTCTGATAACTCCGGAGAGGGAGCGGGAGTTCACCATGTTGGTAGACAAAGTGAAGATGGCCGAAGAGGTTAAGCGCATTGAGCGCTAGAATAGGGATCGTGAGAGAAGTAAGAACAAGAGGGATTCAGAGCCCTCTAGTTCTGTTCAGAGGCCTAAGAAACGGGCCAGATCTGATGGGCCTTATAGAGTTAGAGTTTCAGTTGCTTCTACTGTAGCCCAACTATGTGGTGGTTGTGGTAGATGCCATTCGGGCAAGTGTTGGAGGAGGTTGGGGGTATGTTTGCGATGTGTGTCAATGGAGCATTGTATTAGAGATTGCCCACAACGTTCTGATCAGATTCAAACTCCAGCTTTGGGTTTTGTTCAGCCACAAAGGGTAGCATAGCAGCCATCTAGGGGTTGTGGTCCGACCAGGGGTGGTTATGCTGTGGGTAGGGGACAGAAAGCACCGGACAGAGGTGCTAACCAGACTAAGGTGAGACAACCTGCACTGGTTTATGCTGCTTGATGTCGTGAGAACATAAACACCGCAAATGTGATTACGGGTACGTTCTTTATTTTTGATGCCCCTTATGTTGCACTAATATATATAGGGGCCAACACACTCCTACTAGCTAGTCCCATCTCTAATAACTTGGGGATTCCTGTTGAGAGTACTTCTAGTGAGATTTCTGTACTGAGCCCGTTAGGTTAATCGATTCAGGTAAATAGACTGTATAAGGATGTAGCGTTGGAAGTGCAAGGGGTTGTGTTTCAAGCTAATCTAATGGAGCTACCGTTTGGAGAATTTAATTTGATTCTGGGTATAGACTGGATAGTGGAGCACCGAGTCAGTCTGGATTGTGCTGCTGAGAGGGTAGTTCTGAGATCTGAGAATGATGTAGAACTGGTTGAGATCTGAGGACGGGTTTGTGTACCGAAAGAGTTTGATATGAAACAGTCTATTTTAAGGGAAGCACATAGTAGCCCATATGTTATACATCCCGGTAGGAATAAGATATATCGGGATCTTTATGAACTGTATTGGTGGCCAGGTTTGAAACGAGAGGTAACGGATTTTGTTTTTCATTGTCTGACATGCCAACAAATTAAGGCTGAGCATCAGTTACCTTCGGGTTTGCTCCAACCCGTTAAGATTCCCTTATGGAAATGAGAGCATGTGACTATGGACTTCGTTAGTGGGTTACCTTTAATACCTACTAAGAAGGATTCTGTTTGGATCATCGTGGATCAGTTGACCAAGTCTACCCACTTCATTCCTATTCGAACAGATTATTCTCTTAAGAAGTTCGCCAAGCTTTACATTTCTGAGATTGCAAGACTTCACGAGGTTTCAATTTCGATAATTTCGGATAGAGATCCTCGCTTCATGTCTCAATTTTGGAAGAAACATCATAAAGCCCTGGGTTCAATATTGGACTTTAGTACTGCATTCCATCCTCAAACTGATGGTCAATCTGAGAGGGTGATTCAGATACTAGAGGATATGCTTCGAAGTTGTGTGATTGGTTTTCGAGGTAGTTGGGAGGATTTTTCGCCATTGGCCGAGTTTGCCTACAATAACAGTTTTCAGTCTAGTATTCAGATGGCACCTTACGAGGCTCTGTATGGTCGTAAGTGTCGTACTCCTTTGTTTGGACTGAGTTAGGTGAACGATGAGTTTTGGGTCCTGAGTTGGTTTTCGAGGTTGAAGACAAAGTCAGATTGATTCGGGATCATCTTAAGGCAGCTTCTGATAGACAAAAGTCCTATGCAGATCTAAAAAGAAGAGATATTGAGTACTTCATGGGTGATTACGTATTCCTTATGGTATCTTCATGGAAGAAGGTTCTACGGTTTGGACGTAAGGGCAAGTTAAGCCCTAGGTTCATTAGGTCGTATCAAATTCTGAAACATGTAGGACTGGTTGCTTATCAGTTGGAGTTACCTCTGGAGCTAGACTGTATCCGTGAAGTTTTTCATGTCTCTATGTTGAGGCGATATTGGTCGGATCTATCTCATATTGTCCCTGTTGAAGAAATTGAGGTTAGACCAGATCTGACATTTGAGGAGGAGTCAGTTCAAATTCTAGATCGAGAGTTAAGGTCTTAAGGAGGATATCTATTCCATTTGTTAAGGTTCAGTGCTAGAATCATGGCACTGAGCAAGCCACGTAGGAACTGAGGACTCGATTCGTCAATAGTATCCGCATCTGTTTGAATAAGGTAAATTTTGAGGTCAAAATTTCTTTTAAAGGGATAGAGTTGTAACACCCTGATTTATTTAAATTTGTTTTTGTGAATTCTGTCATAAATATGTATTTGCTTCAGTGGTTGTGTACTGATTATGTGTTTAGGGTCTTAGGTTGAAGTCCCACTTGTCCCACTTTTGAAAATTCTACTATTTATTATCCTAGCCTTATCTTGTTTGGGTGGGCTTATGTTATATTTTCGGTCAACTCATAGCAGAATGAGCTTGCTGGTTTAAGTGGTAAGGTGTTGGCTTGCCTTAGGGCCTTGTGTTTGATTCCCCGTATGAGTGAAGGATGTTATTTTTGCTTTTGTGAGTGTGTACTGATTTTGTAGTAGAAGTTAGGTGGAATTAAAACTCTGTGGGAGTGGATAAGTGAGTGGGTCAGTGTTGGGAGTTTAGTGGTTAGTTAGAGTTGGTTTGAATTTGAAATAATGGCTTAATTTGATGGATTAAGGGGATATTGTGTTGGGGTTTTTATTTTATTTTTATTTTTATTTTACTTTCTTTTTTCGAAAATTTCCCTTCCTTATTTCATGTTTAACTTCCCATCTCCCATCTCCCATATTGCTTTCTTTTTTTTTTCCTTCCTCCTTTTTTTGATTGGTCAAACGACAGCATTGATTGTTCATAAATTTTGTTTCTTCGTTCGGGTTCTTGAGATTATTCGTTTTGCATTTGGGGTGTTTCGTAAGTAGCGTTCTTACTTTTTACGTTTCGTTTCAGAGATTTTCTATTCTGGGAATTTGATTTCAATTACTCGAATGTTGGTTTAATTGTTAGTTTTGATTGACTGTTTAGGAGGATCATAGGAGTAATTTAATCATTCGACGAATTAGGTGTTGGGAAGCATCGATTCGTCGAAAGTGAGCACTTCGGTGAATTGGGGTTTTAGTTCTATAAATCGTTTCGATTATTAAATCAGTATTTTCAATCAATGTTTTAGGTTTTGGTTATCTCGTAGGAGCTTTTGCATCAAAATCGAGCTAGGTGTGTAACGAAATAGCGAGAAAACGCCAATCAGCGAAAGCCAAAAATTTTGCCAGTCGACGCCATACGGATGTGTGCCTGACTGTTTGGTAGGCCATGTGCGACACACAGTCGTGTGACAGGTGTGTGTGTGTGTGTGGTTGTTTGGGTCACACGGCTTAGGCCAATATGAGCATGTGGGTTCACACGGGTAAGCCACACGGGGGTGTGGGCAGTGGGTCAGGCCGTGTGGGCCACACGGACATGTGGGCCCACAATTTAAAATTTTTCTCTAGAGTCGTACACGTTGTTCCGATCGACTATGGACCCTCCGTAGGGTCGGTATGGGCAAAACAAACCTTAAAGTATGAAATCTGGTACTCTGTAGATTGGTATGAGTATTATGAAATACAATATGTATGATCTTATTTTTATGTATAAGCATGTGAAATATCTGTATATGAGCATGTGTGACATGTTAATTTTGATATATGTGTTTACTGTCTGCATTTGGTTTTGGGGTGGGATATGCTTATGTAGAGGAAGTATTCTGTATGAGGCGACACCTAGCCAATTATATTGGCAGGATGGCTGCGATTATTCTAATAAGTGTCGTACGAACACTATGTTATGTGTAGGGCTGGGTGGATGTTTCATACCCCATGTGGTGTGTTGGATGGTCGGAGTTGGTGTGTAGAGGATGGGGGTAGGACTTTGTATATCTGTTTCTGTATGATTCTACTGATAATCTGATTCTGTAAAGGATATATGTTTGTATCTATTTTGTTCTGTTGTACGAAAGAATTTGAATTTATGCTTTCGTTGAGTTACACACTGAGTTTTAAAACTCACTTTATATTTGTCTATTCTGTTCAGGTAATCCTCAAGCTTAGGCGGGTCGGTGCGACGGTGACTTAGTTGTGATCACATGTCCGTAAATTTCATATACTTTAAAAGTTTACTTAAATTTTTGGTTTTCGAGTGTTTTGTAATTTTGGGACTCTTTGGACTTTTGGGTTTTATTTTAGGATTTGATTTAGATTTGAGATTGCTTGCGACTTTCCACAAAAATAATTTACAATACAACTGTTTTATGCGACCTAACGCTTTTGAGAAAATAAACTAGGTTTTCGAAATATAAAAACTTATAAAAATTCTACTGCGATTTATTGTTTTGTTTGAAAGAGTAAACAATTGATGGTTTTATTAATGAATATAACGGCAGATTTTTTAAAATAAAGGGGTACGATGTTTTTAAAGGAAAAGACGAATTTCTAATTTTTTCTTCGTAACATCTCTAGATTCGACCATAACGTCTAGGTCGGGTTTGGAGCATTACACATTTTCTTATAACTTTTATGGATTTGGGGTTATGAGAGCTTGATTTAGCAAGCCCATGTACCAATTTGTAAAATTGTTAAAGTTTTATGAAGTTGTCATGATTGATTTCTTGAAGAACTAGGCTTGAAATTGATAGATTTTAAGTTTAGAATATGAAAAGGACTAGATTGTACAGTTAATTTAGCTTGTTTGTTAGCTTTGTTACATTAGGGACCAAATTAAACAAATGTAAAATTTTACATGAAAATATATTAGAAATAAAAAAGATAAGGTCTTTAATGAGAATATATGAATAAGATTTTAATCTGAAGCTAGGAATCAAAGATATGTTGTAACACCCATAACTCGATCCGGTCATCGGACACGAGTTACGGAATGCTACAGTCATAACCAAAATAGAACACATTCAATACATATTGAATATCTCTAATAAACATAGAATACTTCATAAATGCATAATTATTACTCAAATTTAACAAAAATCATCCAAACATAGTCGATTCAGTTTAGTATTAACATATACGTCATTTCATAGATCATATACGAGCTTCTCCAATACCATCCAGAATTTAACTCAGACTAATTTGCAACATTTTCAAAATTTCAGTTCAATTATAAATAAAAACAATTCAGAGTTCAATTTAATCATCATAAATCAATAGTCAATCATTATTCATAGAATATATGCAAAAATAAAACTTAAATTGGGTCCACGGGACTTTAAAATCAGTTTGGAAATAAACAGGGATTAATTTGAAAAAATAGAAAAATATGGGAAAAACTGAAAACAAGGGTCACAAGGCCGTGAGGTCAAGTATGTCAGTGTGGCTATTCCGTACTCCCGTGTCCTCAGACAATGTACAATTCAAAATAGGGTCACACGATCGTGTCTCTAGGCCATGTAGCAAACTAAACCCATGTGAAAAATCCTGCAACTAAAATCAATAGGACACACGATCATGTAGCAAACCGTGTGTAATCAAAATGACTTCAAGAAAAAGTAATTTCAGTCATCATTTCCTAGGTATCAAACCCAACCAGTTTCACCTATTCAAAACATATTCAAACATTCAAAAACATACCTAAAACATTCAACCTAAGTGCCTAACCAATGAATCCTCATTGGTACCATAATTAAAACATTTAGAATTCAATTCACAAAACATGTATCTATCAAGCATTTCATAACCTTAAACCATAATCAAAACCAAACTTGAAAAGGCTTAGCCCTAGGTTCATTGGGCCTTACCGTACACTGAAGTGTGTGGGACCAGTCACCAATCAACTTGAATTGCCTCCATAATTAGACTGAATTCACGATGTGTTCCATGTCTCCATGCTGAGGCGTTATCGCTCTGATCCCACACATATAGTACCAGTCGAGGAGATCGACGTTAGGCCAGATCTAACCTTCGAGGAGGAGCTAATGCAGATATTGGACCATGAGGTTAAGGTACTAAGGAAGAAATCAATCGCACTGGTTAAACAGATTTGGCGAAATCACGATACTGAGGAAGCCACATGGGAACCTGAGGAGGAGATGCGACAATAATACCCTCACCTATTCTGACAAGGTAAATTTCGAGGCCGAAATTTCTTTTAGGGGGTAGAATTGTAACGCCCCAAAAATCCATGTTTTAATTTTATGTGTTTTGACTTGAATAATGGACTATTTGAGTGGTTTAGGAGTGGTTGAGAGTCTCTGAAAAACTCTAGGTTTGAGCCTTATTTTTAGCAAAAAATTGTTTTTCTTAATTAAAGGGGTTAAGTGTAACAACCCGATTTTGACCCTAATCAGAATAGTGGTTTCGGGACCACAAATTTGAGTCCAAAAAAATTTTAATATTATTTTCTGTTTTAATTATGTGTGAATTTACATGTGTGAAATTTTCGTGAATTAATTTTACTGTTTGTGTGCTTAATTTGAGAAAAGGGCTTAATCGCGTAAAATGAAAATTTGATGGTTAAATATGAAAGTATCTAATTGTTGTTGTCTTTTTTATATGGAGGCTTTATGATGCAATTAGGCCATTATTATGGATAGTGGGTGGTAATGGACTAGAATAACCTTAATATATAAATGTTTTATATGTTTAATAAAAGGTTAAATAAGTAAATGAATAAATAATGTATTTATAATAAAACAAAACAAAATGAAAGCCATGTTCATCTTTTTGTTTATGAATCAAAACTAAGGAAAAGAAAAAGAAATAAAAAGAGCTACGACATTCGACCATTGTTGAGTTTGATTAAGGTACGTATCTAGCTCGATTTTTGATAATTTTTACGTTTTTGATATCGTTACTAAGTTATCTTCAAAGCCCATGTTTTAATTTTTGTATTTGATGATGATTTTGTGTTTTGCCATTGATGATAGCTTGTGATTTTTGTTGTTTGATGATGAAATATTAAAGATATGTGTTAAATTATCATGTTTTGTCTTTGGATTTTTGATGAATTTGAGTAATTTGGACTAAATTGTAAAACTAATATTTTGGGGGACTAGAATGTGAAATAAATAAAATTTGTGGAATTAGATGGACTATAGGAAGATTCAGCCTAGCTATGGTATATGCAAATTTTGTGTATTTTGTGTTTTATGCAATAGGGACTAAATTGCAAAAAGTGTGAAATGTTAGGGAAAAATGGTAATTTTCCTATTTATGTGTTTTTGGTTTAAATTGAATAAATTTGTGATTAAATTAGTTAAATTTAAATTTATTTAGATCAAGAACGAAAGAAAACGGAATTAGATCAGGGAAGTCGAAAGTAGTCGAGTAGTCGATTTCATCCGTCAATATCCAAGGTAAGTCTATAAGCATTTAAATGTTGTTAAATTGAGAATATATAAATGTTATGTGATGAATTGAATTATTCAAATATATATATGTGTGTGTTTTGGACGAATGTGAATATGAGATAGGGAACTATGTTTCAAGTTCGATTCGATCGAGATTCAACGTCCGAAAGTCCCGTACGAACCCTATGAATAGATAGGATACATATGTCATGACATAGGATTTCTGATATGTGTTATCGTGTAAGACCACATCTGGGATGTTGGCATCGACTTGTGTTTACATGTAAGACCATGTCTGGGACATTGGCATCATATTTGATTCGTGTAAGACCTTGTCTGGGACAGTGGCATCGATATGTGGTTACATGTAAGATCACACCTGGGACGTTAGCATTGTACGAGCTTCTGACTATCCACGTATCCTTTTTAATTCCGAACAGTTCAATAGGCAATGTTAAGTAAAGATCGATTGTAAAATCGAATAAAAAGATTCAAGTATGTGCTTATCCTAAGTTATGAAAATAAGGTAAGTTGTATGTTAAATTGATTGCATAAATGTTTAAGTTATAAATGTGAATTATGTGTAAGCATATGTGATTGTGTATATTCGGCCAAATGAGATATATGTGATATTAGTAGTGAGATTTATATATTTGTTCATGTGTAATTATGTAATTATCCATATGATATATGAATGTATGATTAAAATGATAACTTGGTATTTGAAGATATGTATATTCGGCCTTATTAACTTAATGTTAATATACAATCATTGATATATATATTTTGCTTATGACATACTAAGCTTAAATAGCTTACTCTGTGTGTGTTTTTGTTTACCTTGGTTTTATAGATTTTAAAGTCACGTTACGAGCTCGGGGATCATCAGCAAAGTCTATCACACTAGCGACTTCTTTTGGTATTTTGTTAAAGTTTGAACTCAATTTTATGGCATGTATAGGCTTGTTTATGTTTGTAATTTGGAACACCCCTAACCCATATCCAGTGTCGGACTAGGGTTAAAGGCATTACCGGATCGATCAAAAACATTTTCAGAAGTTCATACATTCATCCATCAATCTCGAACATAATGTCCCTTAATACGGTCAACGAGACCTAAAACATGCTTATAAACCGGGTCGGGACTAAACCAAAACACATACAAACATTCATAAAACTTTAAAACTTTTCTAAGTTTCAGGGGTTACAAGCCCGTGTGGACAGGCCATGTGCCTCCTACGGCTGCTAGACACCCCCGTGTGTCCTCCCTGTGGTCGAAATTGACATATCTTCCACGGCCACTAAGCACGCCCGTGTAATCAGGCCATAGTCGATCCTATCAAAAATCACACGGCTACTAGGCAGCAGACACGTCCGTGTGCCAAGGCCGTGTACTCTTGTGCTAGCTATTACTTAGCCCACGGTCACAAGGCACGCCCATGTGCCACGACCGTGTGACATTATAGGCCATTTTCAGGGCCAAAATATCACCCACTTGGGTCATACCTACAAGCAAGATTTACAAACACATTACATGCATACTAGACAACCAAAACAACCATTCAATCTAAACATTCAATATCCATTTCAACCATGCCAACTTCCAAGACCAAAACTTATGTATATCAAGTATAATTCAACCAAATGCCTACCCAAAAACTTGACCAATTCACATGCTTCAACCATACCAAAGTATACTTCATATACCATATTCATTTAATCATAATACCAACATATAACTAGCCAAATCACATGGCTAAATTCGCTTCATTTAAAAATACAAAAGACTGGCCTATACATGCCATATCTAGCAAAATATATTTCCAAAATGTACCAAAAACAAGTTGAATAGTGTAATGACGATCCTCGATGGCCCCGAGCCTTGAGTAGCTTTGACGACCTATAAAACAGAGAAATCACACACACGGAATAAGCTTTCCAAAAGCTTAGTAAGTCATATACAAATAAACTTGACATGTATAACATTTAAACATATAGAACATTGGCACAATTCATATTCATATTGTATTTCTCACATATATACATTAAACCATATCCTTGGCCAAATTTGCTTATCAATTCAAGAATCACATGTATATGCATATCTCTTGCATAACTATTCTTGTATCTCATTCACATTCTCATATTCAATTGGACATTTCTTCAAATCAAAAATCACTTAGGTATTTACCTTTTTATACATATTTAGTGTACATATGAAACGTACCTGAAACGAACATACATTCACGTATTTGTTCTTAGCTCGAAATTTCAATTCATATCACAGACCTGCCCGTTGAACCGTTAGGAATCTAGTAGGATACTCAAAAAGCTCAGAATAGTCGTACAATGCCAACGTCCCAGACGAGGTCTTATATGCACTCAGATATCGATGCCACTGTCCCAGACAGGGTCTTACACAAATCAATTCGATGCTGGTGTCCCAGACATGGTCTTACACGTAAAGCTCATATCAATGCCAACGCCCCAGACGTGGTCTTACACGAAATCTCAAATCAACGCCAACATCCCAGACGTGGTCTTACATGATAAAACTGAATAGATACCTATGTCATGACATAGCTAATCCTCTCTATTCCTAGGTTCGTACGGTACTTCTCGGATATTGTCATTGTATTGATCTTATCTTGGAATTCATGTACAGATCATATCGTAAACATTCATCTATAGCAATAGTCATAGGAATACACATAATTCATTACTAATACGTTTATTTGCATAATGACTTACCTCGGATTCGGTTTAGCTGAAACGGAAACGGCTACTCGATTAGTCTCCCCTTCCTGCGATCTAAGTTTGTTTTCTTCGATTCTTGATCTAAATATGTTCAGAATTAACCCTTTTATTCACTAACTCATTCAATTCAATCCAAAGACACACATTTAGGGCTATTTACAAATTAACCCTCACATTTGCACAATTTATCAATTTAGTCCATTTTTCTCAAAACATCAAATTCACAAAATCATCACACATCCAAGCTTAGCCGAATGCACATATATATCATACAAGCCCATACTTTGCATCAAATTTGCAATTTAGTCCCTCAAATTGCTATTTTCTCAATTTAGCCCTAATTAGCTAAATTCATCAAAAATCCAAGAATAAAGTATGTTCATCTAGCTCAAAACTTTCATTTAACACCATAAATCACCATAAAGCTCAACATATCATCAATGGCATATCACACAAACATCATTAATTCACAAAATTAATACATGGGCTTGATAGTAGACTAAGCAACAATCTCAAAAAACATAAAAATTATCAAAATCTAAAGCCAAAACATACCTTAATCAAAGAAGACAATAGCCGAATGCCCTAATTAGTTTTCTCTTTTCTTTCTTTGCTAGTTTCGGTCAAATGGAGAGAATAAAGATGAACACTTTAATCTTTTTGTTTAATTAATATGATGATAATAACTCATTTACCAAAGTAACCTTCATGCATAAATATATATAACATATAAATACAAGGTCACTTATGACCTTAGCCATCCACTAACCAAGGTAATGGCTTAATTGCCACATAGATCCTCACACTTATAAAGACATCACAATAGGCATCTTTTCAGAAAACATGTAAATTTGCATTTTAATGCAATTCAATCCTTTTGTAAAATTAAACACACAAACAGAAAAATTAGCTCACAGAAATTCACCACATGCTTAGTCACATATCAACAACACAGAAAATAATATTAAAATGTTATACGGACTCAGATTTGTGGTCTCGAAACCACTGTTCCGACTAGGGTGTAAACCAGACTGTTACAATTCTCCCCCTTAGGGATTTTCATCCCCGAAAATCTTACCGTTAAAGAGATTCGGATATTGTTGTCTCATTGAATCTTCAAGCTCCTACGTAGCCTCTTCTATTCTGTGTTGATTCCATAGTACTTTGACTAACGAAATTTTCTTGTTTCTCAACTCTTTCACTTCACGAGCTAAAATATGGATCGGTTCTTCTTCATATGTCATATCAGATTGGATTTCAATTTCAAATGGGGCAATCACAGGTGACGGATCGGATCGATATCTACGGAGCATCGAAACATGAAATGCATTGTGTATCTTTTCTAGCTCAGAGGGCAACCTTAATCTATATACAACAGGCCCAACACGTTCAATGATCTCATACGGTCCGATGAACCTCAGACTTAATTTGCCTTTACGTCCGAATCGGAGTACTTTCTTGCATGGTGATACTCTTAGAAATACTTTGTCACCGATTTCAAATTCTATATCTTTTCGTTTCAAGTCGGCATAAGACTTCTGTCGATCAGATGCTGCTTTCAAACAATCTCGGATCAGTTTCACTTTCTGTTCTGAATCTTTTATCAAATCAACCCCATGTAGCTTATTTTCTGTAACACCCCAAACCCGGTCTAACCACTACAATCGAGTCTGGCGTGCTACGGGAAAGAAAATGTTTGAAAATCTACTTGTCAATTTTGTTTAAGGAGAAAATTGTTGGATAATTTTAGGGAAAATGAATTTGAATCTTGTGGTGTTCAAAATGTGTTAAATCTTGTTTTAGAAGAACTTAGTTGCTCAATTGTCACTCCATACTTATTACTTAATAAGTGAACATTTCAGAAAACACATTTTTATTGAGGTTTTAAAAACAACCAATTCATATTTACCAAGTATGCTTATCGAAAGATATAAAAAAACAACCAAATAAAACATTACAAAAATAAAAGTTAGGCAGCCTTATTACAACGATGAAAACCCAAAATTTAAATGAAACAGCTAAGTCCAAACAGAAAACTTTGATATAAAACAAATGCTGAGCATGGCCACCTCGAGTCTACTCCGGGTCCATAACCACGATCTAAGTCTGATCTGCAAAATGTAAAGGAAGGAGTGAGTCACCGAGACTCAGTGTATAAATCCCCATCCCAAGAGAAGTTATGCTCTTACACAAATTCATTACACATATGCATGTCATGCAACCCGTCAACCTATGTATCCATCCATGTCTCCCAAATCTACCCCTTGTGGCACCAAGCCACTGGTGGTACCAAACCACTGGTAACCGGAGTTACAAAATTAATATATGTGGTACCAAACCACTGGTGGTCCCAAACCACTGAGACTTAGTCCCAATTTTTATAATATGTGGGGCCAACCCATTGTTGTGATGCCAAATCACTGGTGACAGTCTGATAGATCATACTTCCCCCTCCTCTCATCACCCATAACACAGAGCTATGCTAACAATATCAGTACGATCATGCTTAACATACATAATTATGTATACAGAATATCATGCCCTCATAGATCACAATCAACGCGAGAAACATAACAATTTACCCGACATTCTCGCCTTTTACCCACAAGGGTAATTTGGTAACCATTGCCGTCATTCCGGCTTTTAACAAGACATAACATTTAACATAATAAGTAAAGAAAGTGTGTAAGAGTTACACACCTGGTTCTCGTACTAACGCTTTTACTGCTTCTATGTTACCGTCCCTCGAGACTACCACTATAGGCCTACGATCCAATTCCCGATACTTATTCATTTCTTGTACTTTAGCGTTGGATTTACAGATCCAACCTCTACTGCTTGACTGTTATTCGAGTTCAGAATAACCCCTTGGTTACTAAACCAATCAAATCGATGAGATCTAATATATAACCATAGTGTTTAGACGAAACCCTTACCTAAACTGTCGAATCCTGAAAGTCTTTAAGAAAACTTCACCACCCTATCTACATTCGGCCAACACTCATATATTAAACCAACCCCTTAATCACAACCCATTAAACACCTTATGATATTCAGCCAAAAGAATAATAAACAAGAAAGGCCATTCGGTCGAACCTACACCAACCCACCTTCGGCTTTTCCACAACTCTGCACTTTAGATCTCAGCAATACATGATTCAGCTTCTAGGAACAAAGAGGGGAAATCGACAGGCCTTAGAACAAATGGTTCGGGTTAGCAACTTAATGAAAAAGAAAGAGAGAAACTGCAGGGGAAAAACCTTGAAAACTTACCAAACTTAAAGAGGAGTACTCGGCTTATGGTGCACCTTCGGAAAAAATCCACCCTTGTAGATTCGGCTATGGGAAGAAGATGATATGCACAAGGAGTATTCGGCTTTTAGAGAGTTTTTGAGGAGAGGAGAAACAACTAGGGAGTTTCGGTTTCCACAAAAGAAGAAGACAAAGAGAGAAGCCTAAAGGGGTTTCAGCCATGGGAGGAAAAAGAGAAGAGAGGAGAAAAGCTTAGGTGATTTTCGACAACAGAGAGATTGAGAGAATAACAAAGTTTCAAGAAGTAGAAATCCACTCAAAATGCCGAAAATACTATCACCTTAGCACTAAATTTTGGCACACACACAAACACACACAGAGTTGGAGTTTCGGCCAACCCTCTCCCTCCTGATAGCCTTTATCTCACCTGATAACCCAATCATTATCTCACCTGATAACTCTTCCCTCTTAATTATCAGCATTTTATCACTAAAATAAAAAAAAATAAACTCCTAAATTGTGGCCACTATGCCGTCCACCCCTTCCCCCTTGAAGTGCCGAATTTTTGCCCCAAACACTTGGGCCTCAAGCGGCCACACATGGCCCAATAACTCTCCTAGGTGACGCCACCTCCATGCATACATATAGCACCTCTAATTTTTGGGCCACAAGCCCAACTTGCTACCAACATAATTACTTAACTTAATTTATAAGCTAACACTATTTATGAAAAATTTTAACCCAGGTTTTAAGTCCAAGCCTGAGCCCACTACACACCTCAAAACCTCAATTACCAATTTAGCCATACAACATACCAAACGCACAGACCCACCAAATCAGGATATTACATTTTCACTCAGCTCAGTCCAATATAGAGGTGTACGACATTTACGTCCGTACAAAGCTTCATAAGGTGCCATTTTGATACTTTACTGAAAACTGCTATTGTATGCAAATTCAATCAATGGCAAATACTGTTCCCATATACCGTTAAACTTAAGTATACAACATCTTAACATATCTTCAAGAATCTGAATGATCCGTTCGAACTGACCATCTGTTTACGGATGAAAAGTTGTACTGAAGTGTAATTTTGTGCCCAAAGCTTCTTGCAACTTTTTTCCAAAATTGTGATGTGAATCTCGGATCTCTATCTGACACAATGGATAGTGGCACCCCGTGCAATCTCACAATCTCAGAAATATAAAGCTTGGTTAATCTCTCAAGTGAGAAATCAAATCTTACCGGAATAAAATGGGTAGATTTCATTAATCGGTCAACTATGACCCAAACCGCATCTTTCTTTCTCAGAGTCAGAGGCAAACCAGAAACAAAATCCATTGTTACTCTATCCCATTTCTATTCAAGAATTAGAATTGGCTGTAGCAAACCAGACGAAACTTGATGTTCGGCTTTCACTTGTTGACAGATTAAGCATTTCGAAACAAAGTCAGAAATGTCTCGTTTCATACCAGACCACCAATAGTGTTGCTTCAGATCATGGTACATCTTTGTACTTCCCGGATGAGCAGATAGATGACTATTATGTGCTTCACTTAAAATCAGCTGAATCAACTCCGAATTTCTCGGAGCACAGATACGACCTCGGAAATTCAAGCAATTATCAACAACCTAAAATTCAGATTCAGAATTCAAATCACACAGAACTCGTTTCGCTAATAACTCATTATCAAATTTCTGAGCATCATATATCTGCTGTATAAATAATGGTTTCTCTTTTAACTCAGCTAACACAGAACTATCATCAAACAAATCTAACTGAACATTCAAAGCACGTAATGCACACAATGATTTTCTACTCAAAGCATCAGCAACAACGTTCGCTTTACCGGGATGATAATCTATCACGAGCTCATAATCTTTTAACAGCTCTAACCATCTTCTTTGACGCAGGTTCAAATATTTCTGAGTCATCAGATATTTCAGACTTTTATGATCTGAAAACACATGACATTTCTCACCGTACAGGTAATGGCGCCAAATCTTAAGTGCAAACACAATCGCAGCTAGCTCAAGGTCGTGAGTCAGATAGTTCTTTTCATGAGGTTTCAATTGTCTCGAGGCATAAGCTACAACTTTGCCTTCCTGCATCAAAACACATCCCAGAGCATTTAACGAAGCATCACTTTATATAACAAATTCTTAACCCGATTCTGGCTGTACTAACACTGGAGCTTCTGTTAACAGAGTTTTCAACTGATCAAAACTTCTCTGGCATTTGTCCGACATTCAAATCTAACATCTTTCTGAAGTAATCTAGACAACAGAGTAGCTATCACTGAAAATCCTTTTACAAATCGACGATAATAACCAGCTAAACCCAGAAAACTACAGACTTCAGATACATTTTTCGGAGGTTTCTAATTTAGAATAGCAGAAATCTTACACGGATCCACTCATATTCCAGAAGCTGACACAATATGCCCCAGAAAACTAACCTTGTGCAACCAGAGTTCACATTTGCTGAATTTTGCTTACAATTGCTTTTCTCTCATGGTTTGCAACACGATTCTCGAATGTTCAGCATGTTCATTTTCATCACGTGAAAAAATAAATATGTCATCTATGAATACCACAACAAATTGATCTAAGTACGGTCTAAAGATTTTGTTCATCAGATCCATAAAAACAGCAGGAGCATTGGTTAGTCCAAATGGCATAACTAAAATCTCATAATGCCCGTACCTCGTTCTGAAAGCAGTCTTCGTAATATCTAAATCTTTAACTCTCGACTGGTAGTATCCGATCTCAGATCAATCTTGGAAAACACAGTAGCTCCTTTTAACTGATCAAATAAATCATCAAATCTGGGAAACGGGTATTTATTCTTTATAGTCACTTTATTCAATTGACGATAATCGATGCACATTCTCATCGTGCCATCTTTCTTTCTCGGTCTAGTAGACCCTCTATCTGTCAATTCTTGCAACTATAACTTTAACTCTTTCAACTCTGTTGCTGCCATTCTATATGGAGCTATCGATATAGGTGTAGTACCAGGCAATAGATCAATACTAAACTCAACTTCACGAATTGGAGGCAAACTCGATAATTCTTCAGGAAATACGTCAGAAAACTCACAAACAATAGGCACTGATTCAACTTTCTTCTCAGATACTTTCGAATCAATCACATAAGCAAAATATGCTTCATATCCCTTTGAGCTTTTAATACAGATATTACAACAGGCAATCCATTCAATCATCAAACTCAATCCGTACAATTTCATTATTCAGACATCTTAAGTCAATAGTTTTTCTTTTACAGTTCACAATAGCATCATGCATAAACAACCAGTCCATACCCAAAATGATATCAAACTCATCAAATGGCAAAAGCATCAGATCAGTAGGGAAACAGAAGTCTCGAAACATTAACGGACAATTCTTGCATACTTTGTCAACCAGGACACTTTTACCTAAGGGGTTTGATACTTTTATAGTAAACTTAGTAGACTCTATAGACAAAGTCTTGCTGAATACTAAATTCATGCATATATACGAATGTGTAGAACCAGGGTCTATTAATGTAATCACAGAAGTATCACAAAGTGTAAAAGTACCCGTTATAATATTTGGTGATGAAGCTTCCTCTCGAGCTCGAATAGCATAAGCTCTGGCAGGCACTCTAGCTTCAGACTTGGCAACATTGTCTCTCGTGGTTCTCTGACTACCACTGACATTTCTTACATTCTTCGAAGGTCTACCTCTCACAGGTGCATTATCGGATCTCAGATTTTGAACAGTCTCTGGCTCGACAGACTCAGGGCAATCACGGATAAAATGACCAAGTGATCCACATCTGAAGCAAGCTCTGTCATTAAGTCTACAACTTCCCGGATGCCTTTTTCCACAATGTTTACATTTAGGTCTCTCAGTCCGGACATTACCAACACTGGCCACTGAAGTTGCTGGGGTTTTGGAACTCATTTGCGGTCTAGATCAATTTCTGTTCGAATGTCCCACATTATCTCTGGAACGACTTTGATTATCTCTGAATCTTTTCAGAGCAGACTGAAATAATTTACTCTAAAATCTCTTTCTCATATCTCGAACTTCAGACTCAGCTTTTCTTTTATCTTTCCCGAGTGTCTCAGCTTTGCACGCTCAATCAACGAGTGTAACGAACTCTTTTATTTCTACAATCTCGACTAAAAAATGAATGTCTTCATTAAGACCATCTTCAAACCTTTTGCACATTATCACTTCAGATGATACACATTCTCGAGCATACTGACTCAGTCTCACGAATTCTCGTTCATATTCTGAAACATTCATTCGGCCTTGTTTTAGTTCCAAATATTTCTTTCGTTTCTGATCGACGAATCTTTCACTGATGTATTTCTTTCAGAACTCGATCTAAAAGAAGTCCCATGTAACTCGCTCTTTTGGAACAACAGAAATCAAAGTTTTCCACCATTGATAAGCTGCATCTCGGAGTAATGACACAATACACTTTATACACTCTTCCGGAGTTAAAGACATCTCATCAAATACCCGGATCATGTTTTCTAACTAGAACTCAGCTTTTTCAGCATCATCATCATTAGTAGCTCAGACCTCTTCAGCCCCATACTTACAAATCTTGTCAACCGGAGGCTTATTCCACGAATTGAGATTTGCAGTCAGAGGTATATTGGATGCTTGAGGAGGATTAACTGGGGGCGGGGGTTGCGAAACAGTCGGGTTATTCTTTACAAATTGAGTCAATCACTCACTCATCATCTAGAAGAAAGCTTGTTTAGCTTCTCCCTCTTGATCGCTCGTGAGCGGTCTCAAATCGAGGCGTCACCTTGCGCGCGAGCAGCGTATTACTTTTACGTGCCGCCACGCTCTTTCGGGATCCATTACTATACAAAAATCACATTTTTACACATTAGGATTCATCACACTATCATAGTTCAGATATATGGCATGTATGGCTAGACTCTGACATGCTACGATAGTCCGAGAACCGGCTAAATCGTAGCTCTGATACCAACCAAATGTAACACCCCTAACCCATACCCAGCGTCGAACTAGAGTCAAAGGCATTACCAGACCGATTGAAAACAATTTAAAAGTTTCATACATTCATCCATCAATCTCAAACATAATGTCCCTTAATACGGTCAACGAGACCTAAAACATGCTTATAAACTGGGTCGGGACTAAACTGAAACACATACAAACATTCTCGAAAATTTAAAACTTTTTTAAGTTTCAGGGGTTACACACCCGTGTGGGCAGGCCATGTGCCTCCCACGCCTGCTAGACACCTCCGTGTGTCCTCCCTGTAGTCAAAATAGACTTATCTTCCACGGCCACTAAGCACGCCCGTGTAATCAGGCCATAGTCGATCCTATCAAAAATCACACGGCTACTAGGCAGCAGACACGTTCGTGTGCCAAGGCCGTGTACTCTTGTGCTAGCTATTACTTAGCCACAGTCACTAGGCACGCCCGTGTGCCACAACCGTGTGACATTATAGGCCATTTTCAAGACCAAAATATCACCCACTTGGGTCATACCTACAAGCAAGATTTACCAACACATTACATGCATACTAAACAACCAAAACGACCATTCAATCTAAACATTCTATATCCATTTCAACCATGCCAACTTCCAAGACCAAAACTTATGTATATCAAGTATAATTCAACAAATGCTTACCCAAAAACTTGATCAATTCGCATGCTTCAACCATACCAAAGTATACTTCATATACCACATTCATTTAAACATAATACCAACATATAACTAGCCACATCACATGGTTCACTTCATTTACAAATACAAAAGACTAGCCTATACATGCCATATCTAGCAAAATATATTTCCAAAATGTAACAAAAAACAAGTTGAATAGTGTGATGATGATCCTCAACGGTCCCGAGCCTTTAGTAGCTTTGACGACCTATAAAACAGAGAAATCACACATACGGAATAAGCTTTCCAAAAGCTTAGTAAGTCATATACAAATAAACTTGACATGTATAACATTTAAGCATATAGAACATTGGCACAATTCATATTCATATTGTATTTCTCACATATATACATTACATCATATCCTTGGCCAAATTTGCCACATTTATCAATTCAAGAATCACATGTATATACATATCTCTTGCATAACTACTCTTATATCTCATTCACATTCTCATATTCAATTGTACATTTCTACAAATCAAAAATCACTTAGGTACTTACCTTTTTATACACATTTAGTGTACATATGAAACGTACTTGAAACGAACATACATTCAGGTATTTGTTCTTACCTCAAAATTTCAATTCATATCACAGACCTGCCAGTTGAACCGTTAGGAATCTAGTAGGATACTCAAAAAGCTGGAATAGTCGTACAATGCCAACGTCCCAGATGAGGTCTTATATGCACTCAGATATCGATGCCACTTTCCTAGATAGGGTCTTACACAAATCAATACGATGCCGATGTCCCAGACATTGTCTTACACGTAAAGTTCATATCGATGCCAACGTCCCAGACGTGGTCTTACACGAAATCTCAAATCAACGCCAACATCCCAAACGTAGTCTTACATGATAAAACTGAACAGATACCTATGTTATGACATAGCTAATCCTATCTACTCCTAGGTTCGTACGGGACTTCTCGGATATTGTCACTATATCAATCTTATCTCGGAACTCATTTACAGGTCATATCGTGAACATTCATCTATAGTAATAGTCATAGGAATACACATAATTCATTACTAATACGTTTATTTGCATAATGACTTACCTCGGATTCGGTTTAGCTGAAACAGAAACGACTACTCAGTTAGTCTCCCCTTCCCGCGATCTAAGTCTGTTTTCTTCGGTTCTTGATATAAATATATTCAGAATTAACCCTTTTATTCACTAACTCATTCAATTCAATCCAAAGACACGCATTTAGGGCTATATACAAATTAACCCTCACATTTGCACAATTTATCAATTTAGTCCATTTTTCTTAAAACATCAAATTCACAAAATCATCACCCATCCAAGCTTAGCCAAATACACATATATATCATACAAGCCCATACTTTCCATTAAATTTTCAATTTAGTCCTTCAAATTGCTATTTTCTCAATTTAGCCCTAATTAGCTAAATTCATCAAAAATCCAAGAATAAAGTATGTTCATCTAGCTCAAAACTTTCATTTAACACCATAAATCACTATAAAGTTCAACATATCATCAATGGCATATCACACAAACATCATCAATTCACAAAATTAATACAATGGGCTTGATAGTAGACTAAGCAACAATCTCAAAAACATAAAAATTATCAAAATCTAAAGCCAAAACATACCTTAATCAAAGAAGACAATAGCCGAATGCCCTAACTAGTTTTCTCTTTTCTTTCTTTTCTAGTTTTGGTCAAATGGAGAGAATAAAGATGAAAACTTTCATCTTTTTATTTAATTAATATGATGATAATAACTCATTTACCAAAATAACCTTCATGCATAAATATATATAACATATAAATACAAGGTCACTTATGACCTTAGCCATCCACTAACCAAGGTAATGGCTTAATTGCCACATAGATCCTCACACTTATAAAGACATAACGATAGGCATCTTTTCATAAAACATGCAAATTTGCATTTTAATGCAATTCAATCCTTTTGTCAAATTAAACACACAGACAGACAAATTAGCTCATGAAAATTCACCACATGCTTAGTCACAAATAAAAACCACAGAAAATAATATTAAAATATTATATGGGCTCAGATTTTTGGTCCCAAAACCACTGTTTCGACTAGGGTGTAAATCGGACTATTACATGATTAGTTTTGGATCATGTATATATATAAATAGCCATGCGAAAATGGCTTAATTTCCATGCTCGTGTTCAGTTTGGTTTAAAATTGGCTTGTCCATGATCATTTTGTTTAAGTTGGATTTTATGTACTTTTAAATGGGTGCTTGATGTGTTTAATTTTTATGCTCTAATTTGACTACATTTATCATGATTTGAGCTTGCATTCGAATGAGATATTCAAGTTATATGTATGTGATAAATTTGGTTTATGCTAGGTATTAAAGTCTTGAAATATGAGGTTGATGAATATAATTAGGTTATGCATAGTTAATGATTTATTATTGAGATGTCTAAATTGTAATATGAATCGGTTTGATTATTGTTTATAAAGTAATTATGTATTTGAATTTGAAATGAAATATGTATGTGATGGTTTGAAGTTATATATACTTCGGCTATGGTTATTAAATCTTATCGTCAAGTGTTTGGTTATATGATCATGATGGATTTGTGGTATAGGACATATGTGAACTAAGTTAGGGATTAGAGAATGTGGTTTCTGTATAGATTTGAAATGGCATGCTTTAATGAGTAAATTGGTATGTCTTGTTAATCTTTTGATTTGATCATGGTTTTAGTAAATCGAGAAGAAAAATCATGTATAGATGAATATGTGGCATATGGATATGTATTTCGGCAATAATCTAAGTAATGGTTATAAATTGTTGGATATTTAGTCATGTTATATATATACTAGAGATGAGTTTGTTATAAATTGTTAATTATGGAATGATATATTTAGGTTCGGTAATGTGTGTGATGTGATTTAGTAGAACGAAAATAGACATTTACTAAAACATATGAATTAGCATGTTTATATTCGGCTCTTGTATTTGTTTTTGGGTTTGACCGTTTGAATAATGATTTGTGTTTTAATAAAAACTAGAAGGATATATGTGATTTAAGTAAATTGGTCTTTGTTATTTGGATTTTAATGACTAAGTAGTATTTAGAGGTATAATGGTATATATATTAAATTCGGCCAATGTAAGTTATTGAATGAAAATGCATGATGTGCCGATTATGAAAAGGTGATTTTGATTTATTTGATATTTTTGCTTATGATTTATGTGACTACATATATGTTCGTTTTATAATATGAAATGATTCGTAAAGAGTTTATGTTAGCTTTATGATTTAAAATTTGATTGATTTAAGAGACTTGTTTATGAGTACATATAAAATTGCTCAGATGTGTGCTATGTTTAGTAATGCCTCGTAACCCCATTTTAGCGACGGATACGAGTTAGGGGTGTTACATTGAGCATTAGCAGGTAGGCTTTATAAATAAATGTAAGGGAAAAGAGACACACATTGAACATTTATAAATAAATGTGAGAGCTTGGGTTCGAATCCCTTGGCATGCAAAGGAGTATTTATTTTATTTCTTTGCAGCATGAAAAGTGGCGTTAGACTAAAACTTTGTAAGGTGAAGTTTGAATTGGTCTTGGAGTTGTTATGGAGGATATCAAGGAGTAAATCAAGGAGGGATAAGGGGAGTGATTTGTGGAGATTTTCAAGGAATTTGAAGTGTGAGGGGAGTTGTGGCCGGTTGGGACTCTAAGGCTTTAGTAGAATTTGGCTAAGGGGAAAATAGGGAGCATTTTCAGCACTAGGCATTTCCTTGTTCGGTTTTATGAGTGTTGATAGGAGAACTGGCGAATTTCTTTGTTAGCAGTTTAGGTTTTTGCACTTTTTGCATTTCGGGTTCTCTCTAGTTCTCTTTGTGCTACGAAATTGACCACTCGTGTCATTCCTTCTCTGCATTTTTGCTATTCTCTTCCTCTCTTCTTGGCCGAACCTAACATCTATTTTTCCTTACCCCTTTTCTTCTGCAATCGAATTCTTTCATAGCCTAGCCGAACCTTTCCTTTCTTTTCTTTTAACTTCTGTTCATCTTCTATTTTAGTCTGGCCGAATATCACTGCTGTTAATCCCTCGCTGCATCGATCTACTGTAAAGGTTCTGACTATCGATAAGTGTTCAAAATCTATCCTCTGCTTTTCTTTTTAAAACTGAATACACCATGCTCTTATTTTTCTTTTTCCAAAACCGAATTCCCCATTTTACTAACCGATTGTCATTTCCTCCTTCACGTACGATACTCGTTGTGATTCTAGGGTCTTCCTCAAGGAGTGGTGGAGTGTGAACGGTTTGAAGGAGTCACACTTTCGTCCTCAACGTACAGGTAAGGTAAACGTTTTACCTTATGTTCTTTAGGGTTGGCCGAATGTGCCCTATCACTTACTAATCGAATTTTGATTGAACTATAGGAAACCAACAAGGGCATGTGATTGTTTTTAATGCCCCGACTTTTGGACCTAGAAGAAATGGGCTTCGCGTGTCGGAGGGATTGGAATTTAGCTGTGCAAGTGAATAACACAACTGAGTGTCTGCTTCAGTGGTTAAGTGATTTAGCAGTGTTTGGGAGTGTCTAAGAAGTCTTGGGTTCAAACCTAGGCTTTAGCAAAAATTTTGGTTTTAAGTGGATAAAACCCTGGATGCTTGTATGTAGGCCTTTTAAATTATTATGTTAAAAAAATGACACAAGGAAGCATGTGGTCTAGTGGTTGTGGTGTCATTAAGGTTGCAAGGGAGCCAGGGTTCAAGTCTTGGCTCTTGCAATTTGTTTTGGTTTTTCTTTTATAGGAACTTGGACTTTGGCCTTTAGACCTTTTAATTTATTAAAGGTAAAATGTGACACAAAGAGAGTGGGTGATCTAGTGGCAAGGTGGCGCTACATGTGTGGCAAGGAGTCTGAAGTTTGAGGCATGGCGTGCACAATTGTATGTTTATTTTGCTGCTTGAGCTGGGGAGGTGTTGGAACTAGACTAAAACTCTGTGGTTGAATTGGTCATAAGAATTTGAATCATAGAGGGTTGGAGTAAATCAAGGAGAAAATTCGGTGGAGGGATTGGTGGAGATTTTTAAGGAATTTGGAAATGGGAGAAGTTGTAGCCGAATTGGGTAGCTGGTAGGTGCATATTCAACTAGGGAGTCATTTTGTGCATTTTCGACAATTGTAAGTGCTTGGAAGGGATTTCTTTTCTCCTTTTGGCAAGTGGTGGCCAAATCTTGTAGGTCAATTTCGGCGCTTTGCTATTTCGAGTTTTTGCCTCTTTGACTTTGTGTTTTCCTCTTTTCTTAATTGGCCGAATACTTTATTTTTTTCCCCTCGGACTGTTTTTTTTCTTTTTACTGTGGAAACCAAATGCCTTGGTAGTCAATAACCTTGTTTTTCTTCTCTTCTCCTTAACTTTTCTCTTGGCCGAACCCTACTTCTTTCTTCCCTCAATTTCAATTCCTTCTTGGTCGAATACCCCTTTTCCCTTTTCTCTCTTTTCCTTCAACTCTTTTCGAGTGTCCCTCCTTGTATTGCTAAAACTAAATGCTCTTTCCCTCATTTCGTTCTATGGTTCTCTACGTTTTGTGTTAGCCAAACATTCCATCTCAGAAGCGCGATTAATCCATTTTACCTCTATCATTCTCTGTACTTTCAGCTTTTGTGTGGGTGTGGCGATTGTTCTTTCTTCTAATCTAGACTCTGCGTTTTCGGTGAGTGGCTTCTCCTCTAGTTCAAACTGTTCAATTGTTTGATGGTTGATAATTGTTGGTTGGAATGCAGATAACCCCTAAGGCCTATTGATCAATCTCTTGTAACGGTTTAAGTGAGTGATCCTCAATCGTTCGATCAAGGTTCTACGCTTGTGGGCTACTGCGTTCTTCTCCAACAAGGTGTGTACACACACCACTCCAACTGTAGATCGATAAATTTCGAAATGCCAAAAATATGAAAACGGTTACTATACGAGCGCACGAGCGCTCGTGTGGGAAATTCGATTCAATGACGGAGGCCACCATGAACGATCTCAAGGTCTTGAACTGCTTTTGGGTCAAATGGTTCGAAATGGGCCGTGTGGGCCCAATGTGCTCAGGGGCCCACATGGGGTCGTATAATGGGCTTTGGGCCCATTCACACTGATGACTGTAAGGTAAGATTATCGAAATACCCCCATAGGGTAAAATGACTGAAATACCCCCATAGGGTAATTGACTGAAATACCACTATAGGGTAAAATGACCGTAATACCCCTGTAGGGTAAAATGACCGTTATGCCCTTGAAGGGAAAAATGTCTAAAATAACCCTATATGATACATGACTGATCTTGTATTCCATTTGATGATATGTTTGCATTGATGTGATATTATGCTGCATGGGGGATGGGATCATTGATTTGGAGGAAGTATATGATTTATTAGGGTCGCATGGTCGCTTGACGATTGTGGATCCACTGATGGCTTTAAGCCGATTATGTGATTGGCAGCTCTGCTACAATATTGTCTAGTGCCCCAACCGATGCTACACAAGGAGTGTAGGGATGGGTGGGTCAATTAAATCCCCACAAGAGTGCAAGGTTGGACAGGAGACGGAGTGCAGGGTTGGTTTGGGTATTCATGCATTGCATATGCTGATTCTGATAGTGAGATGGGCTTAGGCCCAGAGAGATGTGACATGTGACATGTGATATGGGTTAAGGCCCAACTGAGGCTATTATGGGCTAAGGCCCAATTGCCACCGTTACTGTGTTGGGCTTAGGCCCACATTGATTACTGTAATAGGATTAGGCCCGGATTGATGTGATGCATGTTTTGTGATCGATGAGGGTTGTGCACATTGAGTTTTCGTAAACTCACCCCCTCTTTTTAATTTTTAATGTAATTCTCAGTAAGTGTTCGACGTACTGGAGTACTCGGAGGTGGCCACACTACGGACAACTTCAAATTTTAGTAGTCTAGTTTACCTTACTTAAACCGCTTTCTTATTGGGTTGTAATAAGGCCTCTTTTAATTTCTGGTTTTTAATTTGGGGTTTTTAGTTATTACGTTTCCTATCTGTTAAAAGTAGATCGCAGTTTTCCAAAACAATAAATGTTTTCAAAACACTACGCTTTCACAATTTAATCTATAAACATCATGTTTTCGTAAATCGGTTACTTTTAAACTTAGCTTCTGCAACTGAAAAAAAAATTTGGGAATAAACTTAATAATTTTTCTATATACCACATTTAAAATAAAATATTAATAATCTAACATAACTGGGATTTTACTCAAGCTTTTCTTTAAGAAGGGTTTTTAATGAAAACATGGTTTTCAAAAAACACTTCAATGTGACAAGCCATATTCGACTATAATGTCTAGGCTGGGTTTAGGGTGTTACATCGTTTCTAAACAATGATCATAGAGGAACTAAGGTCACTCTCTTTCAAACAAGGTAAGAAGGGTGTTTCGGATTAAGCGTCAATAAGAGGGTGCTTTGCCCTATCGGTTAAAGGAGCAACTTCAGATCTTGTTTGAATCTAGGTTTGGTACTCATGGAGCGTAGAGCAATATCGTAATTAGGTTTGTAATCACACTATCTCCTCCGCGAAGTCGAGAAAAGTGTGGCGAAACCTCTATGATATGAGGCCTTACGAGCGGCGGCGACGTCGTGGTGGTAAACTGAGCCCACAATCATGGGCGATAGACCATAGAGGCCACCTCGAGTGTTCTCGTGCTCTTGGGGCCGTTGTGGGCCTCGTTTGGCTAAAATGGGCCGTGTGAGCCCAATAGGCTTGTGGGCCCCACACAAAATAAATCCACATTAAGTGGCAAATACTAGACTAGGCTATATCGTTCGCATAGCCATGACTGAATTTGGGCTAAACGGGCCACACGAGTGTGTGGGCCCACCTGGGCCGAATATTGGACCTTGGGCCCCTTTATCTCATTTTGACCATATAGATTATCTGTGTCGCTCGAGGCGACTGTGGACCTTTGGAAAGGTCATTATCTGCACTGAAACCCTAAAATAGGTAATATGACCAACATAACCCTAAAGGGTAAAATTACTATTTTACCCCTAATAGATGGAAATTACCATTTTACCTCTAGAGGTAAGTCAACTGATGAATGCACATTATTGTATGAATTTACTGAGTAAGACATATTGCATACATGAGATATTTATGACATGGCATACTGCATGGGGTTGGAGGAAGTGTACTATTACTGGTGGCTTTGCCACAAACATCAGTATCGCGGCTCTCTTCGTGATATCGACATCGCAAATTTCTATCAAATATCATATCGATGGCTTTGCCACATATATTGTTACTGGTATCTCTGTTGCGCTATTATTACTGGTAGCTACGCTGCAATATTGGTGTGTTGGCTGGGTGGGTCAATTTTATCCCCACATGGTGTGTTGGTTGGTACGGGTGGTGTTTTGGTTGGATTGGGGTGTGTTACATATGTACACCATATTGATATTGTATTGGGCTTAGGCCCACATTGATTACTGTATGGGCTAAGGTCCACACTGTATTGTTACTAAATAGGGCTCAGGCCTGGACTGTTATTGCATAATAGGGGATTACACACTGAGTTCTCGTAACTCACCCTTTTCTTTTAACTGTACAGGTAATCCCCAGCCTAGATGATTTGGAGCTACGAGGGACTTGGAGGTGGCCACACGTTTGCTAATATTTTATTTTAGACCTAGTTATTTAATTTTTTTATATTGAGTTGATATTTATGTAATAAGGCCTCTGGTGATTTTAATTTCTTTTAATCGGGTTTGAATTCTTATTTTGAAACTGGCAAACTGATACAAACAAGTTTTCAAAGATAACAACTGTTTTAAAAGACAAACACACATTTTTCAAACTTTAAAATGACATTCATTAGAGTAGCTTCTGCTGGTTTTTAACCAACTAAGAAACCAACAGTAACAAACATGGCAATCGTTTAAAAACGATGTTTGTCTCAACAAGCCTAATTTCATAAAACACTTCGATGTGACACGTCAGATTCGGTCGTAATGTCTAGGCTGGGTTTGGGGTGTTACAATAAGTTAACGTAAATAAGGTGTCCATGAACAGTCCATACAAAGCATGAAAGGGTTACGTAAAGTTAATGCACATGAATAGTGTTTAAATGAATGGGTATCTGTGTGAATTATGCTTAACAATGGAAAGTGTGCGCATGTGACCTAACTTCAATTATGGTGAAATTGTATGTGTTGTAATTAGTCATAACTAATACTTGCATGAAAATTGAATTTACTAGTGGTTGCATTTAGTAGCGATAGTATCCGCCAGTGAACCCTAAGTGTTTGAAGTTATGAATTCGCCAATTGTTCGTACACAACCATACTGGTTTATTTGTGTGTAAATTGTAGGTGTTATTGATTTTATTAAAAGATTATTATTTATCCTTGGTACTCACTAAGTTCATTATGAACTTACCTAGTTTACCCTACCATTTCAGGATCTGTTGATATAGTGGGCTTTTTAAGGGACTCACCAGCCAGCGGACTCTTTTTTGAGCCATTCTTGACTCTGTCGTAACATGCATATCAAATTAGGGTGGCATTTGCTCTAAATATCTTGTAAATGAATTGTAAAGGCGAATTGAACTTTTGTTGAACCATTTCAAATTATGGCACTTCGCCAATTTACTTACTTTTGTGTTATTGGAATTAAGGCTTACTCTTACTTCCCCTTTGATTTGTGCTTTAGATATTTAATCCACTGAGTGAAATTTTGGAAAATTTTATCTTTATTTTCCTTTGTTTTTTTTTTTAATATACTACTTTGTCAAGCCTCATTTTAATATTATTTATTTAAAATCGTATTGATTGACTTAACTAGTAAAACCAATGTTTTTGTCAAATTCAAAATTATTTATGTTTTCTAGTAACATCGCCTTCTTCACGGCCGACAAGTGATGGGTGAGCGATATACAAAAAGACTTTTCTAGTACTTTCCAATAGGTACCAATTACAAATACAAAAATTTCATACTCTTCGATGTTGAAAATGGTGTTTTCTTGTGATCCTCGAAAGGCACTGAGCCTTGATTCAGAAGACATTCTCACAAAAACAACTATGCGTTAAGCACAAAACTGAGTAAGAAAATATGAAAGTTTCCTATATACTTACCTTTTAAATGGTAATTCAAACTTTATACAATAGTTTGTAAAACATTTCAAAAACAAAATACTCATAACATCTAATAAAAAATTCAGGAAACAAAAAAAACTAATTAGTTTCCAAAATGGTAGTATGTAAATAATAGCATTTGTCAAGTTCAAGAAGTCATTTATACAAAAAAAAATGTTTGAGTTCAACCCATAGTAAAAATATATAAATAAAGAGGGGATACTAAGGACTAGTTGTTTAGAGCCACAATAATAGAAACATTGAAATGTGGGTGTACGAAGACCAGATCAGAATTGCACAAAAAGTGCCAGTAACTGAAGTGTCAAAGTACTAATAACAGAAGTACTATAATACTAGTAACCGAAATCCCCTATTGGCATGCCAATCATATCCAAACCGTTTAACTAAGCTACTAAGGCCTTGTTTCAGAATCCCTAGAATGCCAGTGTTAAAAATCTCCATACAAGTTTACAGTTTGAAATGATATTCAAGGCAATAAACACTATATCATGGGATAATAATTTCAGTCATAACATTAAGCTACTAAATCAAGTTTCAAACTCATATTAATTTTTCTACAAGAGACATAACTTGAAAACCATTTACAAAATTATTTTATTGTCATTAACCACACTTTCATAGCATTGAGACATTAACGTGCCATAACATATTCAAAATTATAATTATATCAATTCAATTAGAAACAATATTAATTTAAAATAAGTAAATTAATGGATTTTTCAAATATTTGACCAGACTAATTTTTGAAGAGTTGTTGGAGAAGTCTACATCTACCTCAATCCACTAGATTTTCTTTCCCTTTTGCTAGTATTTCCCTTACTTTTTCTATTTCTTCACCATTAATAAAGATCTCATAAATACCAAAACATTAAATAGTCATTAATATAGCTCAACAACACCTAAAACTTGTAATAAATATGCTTTAATACATGAATGAGATGAAAATTGAAAAACTCATGCCTTAATCACATATTTTCTTCCTCTAACACACTTTCTCACATTAGAGCTCAAACACTGAACACTTGGATGGTGGAGATGATGAAGGATATTGCTCAATAAAGGTTTATTAATGATGATTTTACAAGAAATTGATAGGAAATGAAGAAAAATGAAGAAGTTTCTCCACACCTCTTGATTGGTCACTTTTTAAGGAAGAAGAAGAGATATTTCTTCTTTTATTTAAAAGTTTACAATATAATATTCATTAGGAAGAAGTTAAAAAGTCAAAGAAATTTTTATCATGTGTTAAAAATGTCATTATAACATTTAAAAAATCAATAAAAATGTCTTATCATCATCCAATCACCATAAGTCAAAAATTATTTGTAATACTTAATATCATGTCCTTCTAAATGTCTAAAATACCTTCAATGGAAAATTTACTATTTTACCCCTACTCTTGCATTTTTACCTGATTAGGCTAATGATAATTAGATTATCTAAAATATTTTTCTAAAGGCTTCCCAATAAATTAAAATTAATTTAATCCCTCGAATATTCTAATTTTCTCATACTAGATTTCTACTAAATTTCTCAGTATATCAATATTAAATAATAAAAAATTTTGGGGGGTTACAAGTGGAGCATAAGAGATGGAACTTCCTTCATAGCCTCCATGGTAGCAAACAGTGTAATGGATCACCTTCAACTATCTTTCAAAGTCTTCTCTGATACCAATTGTAAAAGAAACTTGTAATAGTTTATTTTTAGTCAAATCAAAACAGTGGTTTCGAGACCACAAGTTTGAGGTCAAAATATTTATTTTATTATTATTTTAATGTTTACAGCATGACTGATTGTTAGTGTGAAAATTGCGTTAGAAAATTTTATCGTTAGACTGGTCAATTTGATAAAAAGGAACTAAATCGCGTAAAGCGTAAAACTTGAGTTCTAATAGCTGAAGGGGTCTAATAGCTATAGAACCTTAAAGTAAAGGTCCTTATGTTGTAATTATACCACTAATAGCATGAGTAGACAATTAGGGACAACCATTATGTGATTTTAATGGTTTTATACTAAGGTTAATTAGGTAAATATGTTAATAAACATTAAATAAATAAAACCATAATAAAAGTTATCATCTTTTATGGCTCTTTCAACCGAAAATGGAGAAAAGAAAATGTTCATGGAAGCCATTAGGGTTTAGCAACTTCAAGCTTAAATTGGTGAGTGTTTTTAACCCGGTTTTTAATGATTTTTATGTTTTTGTGATCGTTGCATCTAGTACTAGCTAGCCCAGGGACTATTTTGCAGAACTGTTAAAGATTTTGAATGATGCCATTGATGAGTACATGTGTATTTTGAAGTTTCTTGATAGATTATGAATATTTGATGGTAGTTAAACATATTTTGTAAAGTGATTTTGAGTAAAAATGCAAAATAGGGATTAAATTGAGAAATGTGTAAAGTTAGTGGATAAAATGTGAAATAAATGAAAAATATGGGTTGCTAGGGGCATAATGGTAATTCAGCCAAGCATGGGTGTTTTGAAATTTGTATGAATTTGTGATTTTGTGCAATAAGCACTAAATTGTAAAAATGTGAAAGTTTAGGGGCAAAAGTGTAAATAGCCCTAAAGTATATTTTGGATTGAATTGAATAAATAGATGATTAAATAATTTAATTTTGAATATATTTAGATCAAGAAAACAAGAATTCGGACTTAGACTGAGGAAAGAACAAAGTTACGTAATAGTTGACTCGATTCGCAGTTTTAGCAACCGAGGTAAGTTCGTATGCAATGAGCTTTATTTATTGTGTTTAAATGCTTTGATATTGCATGAACTGTGGAAACGAGACTACAGACATGTTCAACAAGATTCGAGAAATATTCGACAATAGATTGAAAGCGATTCAACTACGATTTGGTATTGAAATCCCGATTGAACCTTAGGAATAGTTTAGGATACTAGTAACATGTCATTAGGGATATTTTGAGTTTGCTTCGGGCCATGATATAGCACTTTGTGTGCGAGATAAATTAATTTGGCTTCGAGCCATGCATATCGGATGATTTGGCTTTTGGCTATGATATTAGTACTTCGGATAAGTTACCTTGATTTGGCTTCAGGCCATGGTATAGGTACTTATCGTGTGAGATCCTTGGGTATCCGACTTCTATTCTGAATGGTTCAACGGGTAAATGAAAGACAAGAATGTGTATGAGATTGGTACAAGATGATACAGGTATGTAAGGAAATGAATTGAATATTGAACCTTAGTAAGTTATGTGAATGATCATTGATAACTTTGTGATTTAATAGAATTGTTGTATATTGTTTTTTTATTATTTGAATGATTAAAGAATAGTGATATTTGCTCATTGTTAACATACAAGCTTACTAAGCTATATAGTTTACTTTGTTGCTTTTCCATGTTTTATAGTGATTTCAAAGCTAGCTCGGATTCGGGGATCATCGGAGACTTCATCACACTATCCGCTGACACTTTGGTACTTTTGAAACTATGTTTTGGGTCATATGGCATGTATAGGGACTTTGAGTCAATTATGGTAAATGATGTAGCCATTTGAATTGGCTTTTAAATGTCTATGTTTGGTTTGTATATAGCCAAGGAAGTTGGCATATTTTGGTTGAGCTGGATGTGTTTATAGATGTGCTAATGGTTTTGTTTTAGGTTTTGTAATTGACCTATCTTGTGAGATTGAGGTTAGAATTATGATGTTTAATGGTATTAGGTATTTTAATGTTAAAGGGGTTGATATTTGAGAAGTTATGTGCTTGTGAATTGGTACATGATAATGCATGTTTGGAAGGGTTTAGTTAATTGAATTGTATATGTGAATTAGGTATGAAACTAGATGAAATTGTGGTATCTGTGCTTTGTATTAATGGTAAAGAAATGGTATGATTTGAACAATTGTTGATGGTATTTGGCTGCATATTTGTGTCTTGAATTGGTACCATTTGGATTGTTTAGGTACATGCAAATTTGAGTGGCAAAAGGGCTTGGTAAATAGCCTATTTTTGTCCACATGGGCAGAGACACGGGCGTGTGTCTCAGCCTTGTGTGACATATGGTTATGTTACATGGCTGTGTGTCCCCTGGTGTGGTTTTAGAAATCAAGTCAGTGTGCTCCACACGGCTTCATACATGGGTGTGTGGTTTGGGCGTGTGGCATAAGTCAGTATACCTTACAGGTTTGACATGGCCTAGTACACGGTCTGGCACATAGGCTTGTATGGCCATTTTTAGGGCACACGGACTAGTCACACGGTTGTGTGTGTTGGCTGTGTGACCCAAGTCAGAGGGTTACACGGGGTCAGACACGGGCTAGGACATGGCCATGTGCTCCCATTCCGAATATCCACATGGCCTGTGATAGGGGCTGCGTGTGTCCCCTGTTTTGAGAAAAAATTTCAAAGTCATGTGAAAGTTACTTGAGTTATTAGTTTAGTCTCGAACCACTCCCAAAGCATGTTTAGGGCCTCGTAGGCTCATAATAAAGACCTTGTGATTGAAATTGATTGATGATTGCTTGTAATGTGAAAAATTATGCAAAGTTGAATGTTTAATTGTTTTATAAGTTCGGTAATACTCTGTAACCCTATTCCGGTGTTGAATACAGATGAGGGGTGTTACAAAACTTATTTTCGCTTTGTCCCAACTTAATGTCCTAACAAACTTTTGAATACAAGTTCGAATAAGACAACGTAATGAAGGCAATAAGCAAGTAACAGAAAGAGAGTAGGCACACAAACTTTATTAGTACAATTTGAAAAACAATCCTTCACTATAAAGCCTTTCTAGGTGAATGATTTATTAAAAAACCGATCCAGTTCCTATTAGCTAAAGCCCAATCTACCCTTACACTAGAAGTAATTACAGTCCCAACAAAGAGGCCCGACTTTATACAATCACTCACCCAAATAACCTCACTTACAACAATTTTCAACTCTCCAATAAGGCCTATAAAATGAGTGCAAAGTACAAGCAAAACCTTAAAACAAATCCAAGAAAATGCAATACTAGTGCTCCTCAAAGATGTGTCAAGTCATGCATAAATGATGCATATTTATTAGAAAAATATGGTAGCTACTCCAAGTCACTTTGTGTAGATAATATCACCAAAATTATCCAAGAAAAAGTCCTCAATATTTATCTCATATAAAATTGTCCAAGATAAGTAAAATAATTAGTTTAATCATCAAGTAAATGGCTTAAAGGATAAAGATGAGATCTAGAGATAAGGCAAGTCGATCCTTCATTCTCTACTTCACCCAAAATCGATTAGCAACAATTAGGAAATAATAAAACATAGCCTAGGGACCATTTGCTACTAGTGTAACACATCATAAAGATCAAAGTAAAAAACGCCAACTTTATAATACACTTAGGTTGTCCTTAATGGATGTTCAAAGGTATATCCAAACATGTTGTTTGAACATGGGATAGAACATGATGACAAAACATGTAGTTCAATAGGTTATTCAAACATGAGATGAAACTTCAGAAACATGACAGTTAAGGTCCCAACAGATTCGAACTCATTGCACCCTCTCAGATTGCTCTAATCATCATGTCTCAAGTGTTTGGCCAAGTTTTCATTGGTGGCAATTGCATTATGTCAAGATCTCCATACAAAACATGTAGTTCAATAGGTTATTCAAACATGAGATTAAACTTTAGAAACATGACAGTTAAGGTCCCAACAGATTTGAAGTCATTGCACCCTCTCAGATTGCTCTGATCATCATGTCTCAAGTGTTTGGCCAAGTTTTCATTGGTGGCAAGTGCACTATGTCAAGATCTCCATAAAATATTCTTAATCTTTAGTGGATGTTGAATCTAACAGAAAAGAAAATCTTAATAAAAGTAAATAAAGTTGTAAATAATAGTGAGTAGGATCATATCCATAAGGATTGATAAAACTTTATTTGTTAAAAAAAAACAAAATAAAAATAAAATGGAGTTTTAAAATTAAAAATTATGAATAGAAAAATTAAAAATAAAATTTGAGAAATCAATATATAGAAGTCTAGTCAAAGGCAAAATCTCAATTTTAATTCCCGTGTTTGCTTATCGATGTAAAAATAAATTTAATATTCTTCAGTAAATTAATTATAGTTACCATTGTTGTGCCTAGAAATTAATTTCTCCTCACTTTTTCAATAACTAAGAGAAATCTCATTGAAATTATTTCCCTTATTAACTAATAACCCTATAATGAAAAGCCTAGGATTTGTTATAAAATAAAGAGAGATGGAGAGAATAAAGAACAAAGAAAATATGAAAGTAATAGATGATGTACTTTATTGATCAAAAGGGATGATTACAATGCTTCATCAGAGTCTCAATTTATAGGCATAAGAAGCACAAAAGAAGTAGGGATCTAATTCTAATAACTATTAGAATTTAATGTATATCAAAACTTTATCTTGATCATGATGGACATTCACTTAATAAGATATTCATAACACTCCCCCTTGGATATCCATCAGTAGATAATGTGCCTCGTTAAAACCTTATTAGGAAGAACCCTGTGGGATAAAAACCTAATGAAGGAAAAAGAGTACACAATATATAATACACATAATATGCTGCCTCGTTAAAAAATGTAACACCCAAAAAAAATCCTTTATAATTATTTTCGTGTGTTTGTGACACAAATCTGTATCTGCTTCAGTGGTTAAGTGTTCTGGGAGTGTCTGAGAAGTTTTGGGTTCAAGCCTTGGCTTGGGAAAATTTTTTGTTTTTCTTTGAATAAAGCCCTACCTTTAGATAGTAGGCTTTTAATTAAATGTTGGTAAAATATGTCAGAAAGGGCCTATTGGTCTGGTGGTTAAGTGGAGTGTAAATAAACTGGAAGTCTGGAGTTTGAGTCTCTATGCAAACAAGGGATTTATTTTGTTGCTTGTGTCGTGTGAGAGTTTGAGATAGACTAGAAATCTGAGTAGCGGATATAGTGGGGAGTTTGATAGAGAGAATTAAGGGATTTTGGAGGTTATCAAAAAATCTGATAGAGATTTAATTTGTTTTTTTCCAAAAACTGTTCATCTTTCTAACATTTTTCTTTTCTTTTCCCCTCTTACCGAATTTTTCTATTGGTTTCTCCCCCTCTATTTTCCTTTGCCAAAATCTGCCTCTCTTCTACCCTACCTTACCCCCTTTCCTTTGTTTCCCTTGCTCACCTTCTCCGTTATGCCTCAGTTGTTTTTCTTGTGATCGGTAAGATTGTGCATTAATGGGATTCTATCGTTGTTTATGGCTAAATGGGTAATAAGGGGTTTGTTTGGTGTCAGGGAGTATACAAGGGGCTGAAGTTTCGCCATCAAGGCTATAAGTGTGCAATATTCTCGTATCTCCATTGAAGGTAAAGGATTTTAATGGTTAAAGGTTGGCAAATCTCATTATGTTTTAGATTGAATGATGATTAAGTGGCTAAGTTGGGTTAATATTGGACAATTTTAGGTGCTGGAAATCTCGGGAGTGCTTTTAGATCAGAAATGTACCTGGTGTGTACTCGAAACACTAAAAATGCATCTCGGTGAAAAGCTAAAAAAGCTCTCTGTCGATGCCACACGGGTGTGTGGTAGCCCGTGTGGTAGGTCGTGTGACGATACACGGGCGTGTGATCGACGAACTAGGCCGTACGCGCATGACACGTGCACATGACACGACTGTGTGATGGCCGGTGAGGCCGTGTACAAGACACAGGCTCGACCAATTAGGCCATGTGGGCCCATATGGGCATGTGGGATTTTGGGCCAGGCCGTGTAGAATTTGGGGCGTGTGGGCCCACATGTGCAGACAACATGGACGTGTGAGCCCATTTTCACTGGTTTGTTGCTAAGGTTGCATAGGTCGCCCGAGACGACTGTGAGCCTACTGTAGGGTCGATAAGCTACCTAGACCCCTAATTGTAAGAAACGACTGAATGACTGTTATACATATATATGTTATTGAGCATGATAATATTCCACTAAACTGATATCTTATGCACTGTTACTATGAGATAGCATGTTATAACTGTATGTTGCATTGTATTGGGTTGGGGATTGATATTGATTGGAGGAAGTGTACTGAAAGGCTTCAAGCCTAACTTACTGGCAGCTTAGCTACAACTACTATCTAGTGTCGCTTTCGGTACTATTTAGAGTGTAGGGATGGGTGGGTTGATTATATCCCCACATGGAGTGTTGGGTTGGACGGAGATGAAGTGTAGAGGCTAGTTGGGTAGGATTTTATAACTGCATAACTATTACTGTTACTATACTGTGATGGGCTAAGGCCCTAATGCTTACTATTACTTAAATAGGCTAAGGCCCAAACTGATACTGAAATTGAAAAGGGCTTAGGCCCAAACTGAGATTATCTGTTATTGTCTGTTTGTTTGCATAGAGATTACACACTGAGTTTACGTAAAATCACCCCTTTTATTTAATCTGTACAGGTAATCCCCAAACATAGGTGGATCGGTGCAGCGGAGGACTCAGTGGTAGCGATACGACTCCTTTTTGATATTTGATACTTATTCACAGTTTTAAGTTTTATATTGGGGTATTTTTCTGTAATAATGGCCTCTATGGATTTTTATCTAAAGTTTGGATTTTATACTATTTTCTGTTTATATCTACTAGAAGTAGGTAAAACTCGGGTTTACAAAAGAGATGAATGTTTTATCAAAATACCATGCACACGCAAACTATTTTAAAAACTTCCGCAAATTATAACATTTTGGAAATGAATCACGATTTGAGAATTAATGAAATGTAACAATAAGTTCTAAACGGGAAACAGTTTTAGCAATGATACAGTTTTCAAACGCACTTCCATGTGACATCACCAAATTCGACCATAACGTCCAAGTCGGATTTGGGGTGTTACAAAAAACCTTACCAAGAAAACCCAATGGGACAAAACCTCGATTAAGGGAAAAAGAGTGCAACGCGTATTTACTCCCCCTCATGAAAACACCACATATTTTCTCATAGTCTACGTATTCAATCTTGAATAGAAATTTTTTAAATAACTATTTAAATGTATTTGCTAAGGATTTATATTACCATTCTTTTAAAAGTCACGAGTGAGGGAAATTTAGGGAAAGAGATTTTGATCTCTTCAGGAGATTCAATAATAATCATAACAAACTTTAATTGTAATTCTTTTATAAAAACACAAATAAGTATTTTGAATCATTTTATAATCAGTATTTTGGATCATTTTATAATCCTCCTTTAACTACTATTTACTAAGTCAAATTCACCACATATGTTCAAATTATTTCAATTCATATAAATGACCAATTTCTCAAGAATTTCAGTATGCTTCTAGCATCCTAAATCCTTCAAGGATTTTAATATGAACTATACTATATAATGATTTATAAAATGTTGTAACAATAACCATTAGACACAAGTTAAATCCTTTATGAATTGTCAATTTAATCATATATCTAAAGGTTATTACATCCACTACAAAAGAATATTATATCTTTTCATAATAAATGCTAGGATTTAGCAAAAAACTTCATATTTTTATTCCGTTTTTACAAAACTACTTCAATTGCACCCTCATTGGCTTTATACCTTTAGATATTTGGACTACTGGTCTAAAAACTCCATGAATTTAATTGTACTTAAGTTGTGTCTTTCTATTTTAATCAATTTATTCCATATCTATATTTCTCAATAGCTTTATTCAAGACCCTCCTTTTATTTCATTATTTCAATAATAATATTGCATTCAAATTCATTGCCGACCACTTTTATTATTCGTTTCCATATTTTCTCGAATTGACATAACTTATCGAGATCTCTTATTTTCATTATTTTTAAAATTTAGTTTTAGGTACCTGAATCTCTTCTGAGGTTTTACTTATTAGTTATGTCTTATATCTCTTTTGGAGCACCCGCCTCCACTATATGACCATCTAGAAGAATTTTCATCTCTGGAACTGATCAATCCATTATTTATTCTAACCAACTGTCTTACTAGGACTTTGATTCAAATTAAAATATTAGATGGTATATAATACTTGGTTATTCTCATTAAGTTTGTAAATACATCTAATAGTTAACTTGTAATGAGTTATCCATATTGAACTTCTGGTTCAAATTACTCTCCCCCTAACTCATTACAAGTTATTATTTTTCTCCCCCTAATGTTGGGAAAACTATCGAATCAAAATTGTAATTACAAATCATGTCATAATTGAATCTCGAATACATTCAAAACATTTAATAATATAAATAAACTTGTAATTAATATATATTCCCAACTTTCTTTGAGGATTCCCTCATCTTTGTGCATTGTGGTGGAGCAATTGAAACATATATGAACATAGAAAAATTCAAAGAAGTGAAATATTTAGCTTTTAATCAAAAACCAATTATAACGGAGAGTATTTATAACTTATTGGCTTGATGCATTCAACACATAAATTAACATAATCTCATGTTGAAATAAGAAGTTTAGTTCTCATAAGTAATGGTTTAGACATTAATTAGTGGCGTTGTAACAACCCATTTTAAGTGAAATCGGAACAGTGGTTTCGAGACCACAAATCTGAGTCAGAAAGAAAATTTATTTTAATATTATTTCATGAATTGTATTATGATAGAAATGACGTATGAAAATTTCATTAAGAAAATTTTACCGATTTCATGTTTAATTGTGGAAAGGACCAAATTGCATAAAATGCAAAAGTTGAGTTCTAGTAGCTATAAGTATCAAATAGCTAGGGAATTCAAAACTTGAGGTCCTTATATGGTAATTAGACCATTAAGAAAAGTTAGTAGATATTTATGATGAATCATTCATGGAAAATTAGAAAAAAAAAAGGGACCAAATTGGAAAGTAGGAAAAATAAAGAGTGATATAATAATTAAATAGGAATAACATATTATAATTATCATCTTCTTCCCCAAAAATACATGGAAACTGTAACACCCCAAACTCGGCCTAGACGTTATGGCCGAATCTGACAATGTCACATGGTAGTGTTTTGCAAAAAGTGAGTTGTCGTCAAAAGAAAATCCCTTTTTTATCGCTTCTTCACACTCTCTTATGTAAATTTTAAGACGTGTCGATCAATTTTAAAACGTAATTCATTGTCAAAAAGTTATTCTCTTTCTAAACGTTATTAATTTACAAAACGTCACTTATCGTGGAAGCTTTTAAAACAGTTTGCTTATTTGTTACAATGTTTGATTCTTTTTGAAAACTCGATTATTCCTATTTCTAGCAGTTGTAAATCGAAACAATAGAAATCCCAAATTAACCATGAAAACCCAAAGAGGCCATTATTACATTAAATTACCCTAAAATAAAATCAAAATTATAATTAAGTACTAAAATAGAACGAAATGGGTCGTGTGGCCACCGCTGAGTCCTCCACCGCACCGATCCACCTATGTCTGGGGATTATCTGTATAGTTAAAAAAAAAGGGTGAGCTTACAAAAACTCAGCATGTAATCCCATATAGAACAAACAGGTAGATAGAAGGCAATCACAATCTGGGCCTAAGCCCTTTTCAGAATCAGTGACAGTATTAGTTTGGGCTTTAGCCCATCTTAGTACAGAGGCAGTCATGCATTTGGGCCTTGGCCCTTTATAGTATTAGTAACTAGTACAGTATCAAATTATACAGTATACAAGTCTTACCCAGCCAGCCTCTACACTCCATCTCCGTCCAATCCTATACTCCATGTTGGGATATAATCAACCCACCCATCCCTACATTCCAAAAAGTACCCAATGCGGCACTAAACAGTAGTTCGCAGATGAGCTGCCAATAAGTTAGGCTCGAAGCCCTTCAGTACACTTCCTCTAATCTATATAAACCCATCCCCATGCAATGCATCATACAATCATGTCATGCCAAATCATGGTATCATATATGTATTCAGTTCAGTTTTAACAGCACGCTCAAAATACAGTTGTACATATATATAAAGTACATGGATATAATAATCATTTAGTCAATTAGGGATCTAGGTAATCTTATCGACCCTACAGTAGGTTCACAGTCAACTCGGGCGACCCATCCAACCTTAGTAGTCAAAATAGTTCAAATGGGCCCACAAGCCCATGTAATTTTCCCATGTTGGCCCACACGCCCGTGTGGCCGACAAGGCCCAAAATGGCCTTAGCCGTGTGGATCAAATGGCCTGGCCCAATAATCCCACACGACCCAATCTGGCCCGGCCCATAAATCACACATGGCCAGCCTCATCGATCACACGCCCGTGTTCAGTTACACGGCCTACCACATGGGCGGCCGCACGCCCGTGTGGCGTTGAATTCACCTATTCTGACTTTTACCGAATTCCAATTTCAGAGTTGTGTTTACACACCTGGTTACGAAAAATGCGCACACCGTTCTTGAGCACTCCAAACCTATGTTCGACCATAACACGCAATTAATCACATAACAATTGGATTAAAACGACCCCTCTGAAAAACACTTGTCCAAAAGATCGACTGCCACATGCCTTGTTTGAACAACTAAGGCCTTACACACTTAAATTGTAACACCCCAAACCCGGCCTAGACGCTATGGCCGAATCTGGCGTGTCACAGTGAATTGTCTTTCGAAAGTTTGCCTTGTTGGTAAAAATTTGTTTCTAAGTTTAAAAAAAAACCTCCTTATTATTATTCAACAAATCATTTAGTCAAACGTGTGCCTTATTAGCTGCTCTTGATATAGTAGGTTGAGTTAAATTCGCGGAAGCATTTGAAATATATGATATCCAAATTTTTTTGTCTTTGAAAATGGTAATTATTTTGAAAACTTGTCTTCCCTAAACTAGCAATTTAAAATAAGTAATCAAAGCCCAATTAAAAACTTAAGCAAATACCAATGGCCTTATTACATAATCAAAGCCCAATATGAAATTTAAATAAATAAGTCTAAAGCAGAACACTAGCGATCATGTGGCCACCTCCGAGTCCCTTGAGGCTCCAAATCATCTAAGGCTGGGGATTACCTGTACAGTTAAAAGAAAGGGTGAGTTTATGAAAACTCAGTGTGTAATCCTCTAACAGTCAATCAGTAACAATACATGCAGTAACAATCTGGGCCTGAGCCCTATTTAGTAACAGTGCAGTATGGGCCTTAGCCCATTACAGTAACAGTGTGGGCCTAAGCCCAATACAGTATCAATATGGTACAAATATGCAACCTACCCACACCATCCGTACCAACCAACACACCATGTAGGGATAAAATTGACCCAGCCTGCCAGCACACCAATATCGCAGCATAGCTGCCAATAATAATAACGCAGCAGAACTGCAAGTGACAATGAATGGGGCAGAGCCACCAGTACAATACTTCCTCCATATCAAAATCCCAACCCCATGCAGTATGTCATGTCATAAATAGTTCGTGTATGCAAAGTGTCCTACTCAGTACAGTCTTACAAATAATAATACACTCATCAGTTAACCTACCTCTATAGGTAAAATGGTCATTTCCATCTATTAGGGGTAAAATAGTAATTTTACCCTTTAAGGGTATTTTGGTCACTTTACGTATTTTGGGGTCTTGGTGCAGATAACAACCACTCTAAAGGTATACAGTCACCTCGAACAACTCAAATAACCTAATTGGTCATAACGATGTAAATGGCCCAAGGCCCATTATTCGGCCCAAGTGGGCCCACACGCTCGTGTGACCCATTTAGCCCAAATTCAGTCATGACCATGCGAACCATATAGCCCAGTCCAGTATTTGCCACTTATCGTGGATTTTATCCGTGTGGGGCCCACTTGGGCCCACATAGCTCATTTCGTCCAAATAAGGCCCATATCGGCCCAAGAGCATGAGAACGCTTGTGATGGCCTCTACAGTCTATCGCCCACAATTTTTGGGCTCGATTTACCACACAAGCGATCGCATGCTCGTGAGGCCTCAAATGCTGAAGTTTCGGCATTTCGACTTTTGCCTATTCACAAAAGAGAGGAGTGTGACTACACACCTGTTTGCGTAATCAACAGATTACCCCACGCGCGATCAACCTACAATAATCCCAACACAATCAATATTTCATTCTTTAGATCATTAACACTAAAGCCCCAAACTGATATTACCACTTACTTTGACCGAATGTTTTGCGACTATTACTCTTAGATCGCTGGTTGAAAATGATCACCCTTCTTCTCTATTTAATGCACATATAACGGATTTCATTAGCAATAATTGTTTAACACAATGCTTGAATTGATGCCCAAATTCCAAAAAATTAGAGTCAGAGTAAATTGGGTATTCGGCCAATCCAACAACCTACTTTCCCCACAGTATTCATCCAAAGAGATATTCGAAGAAGAAAGCAGAGATGTACAGAGAAGCAAGGCAGTCAACGTTCCACCGATTGACAGAGACTAACATCCACATGGTTTCGAAATAACAAGACAAGATTTATGATATTCAGTATATATTGGAAAAACAAAGAAACAAATAAGAGGGGAAAAGAGGAGATGTAGGATTTGGCTTACCACAGTGTTATGAACAGAAAAAAGAGATCTCCACCCACTACCAAACCGACTGGCATAGAAGAGAAAGAAAAAGAGAGTCGGTCACTCAGTCAAAGAGGAGAGGGGAAAATTTGAGAAAAGGTGTAGGAGAAATAAGAGGAGAAGAATGAATTTGGCTAAAAGGAAAAATAGCAGAGAAAAAGGAACCCGTAAGGTACCGAGAGGCACTTACCAGGAATCAACGATGCCAAAACACAAAAGGACAATTTGGCCAGGGAGAAACAAAAAGAAGAAAACAGAATGCCGAAAGAAAGAAGCCGAACAAGGACTATATACAGAATGCCGAAAGAAAGAAGCCGAACAAGGACTATACCCAAAAGAAGTTTCTGTCGAATTTCTGAGTAGCTAGACACCAAATTCGGCACTACTCACCCCACACCCAAGCTCCTTGATTTCTTCCTAACATCTCTCCCTAATCCTCTCCATGATTTGCACCACAATCCACTCCTCAAATCTCCCCAACCTCTCATCTATCAAAATTTTACTACAACTCAACTATTAGTCAAACCTTCAGCAAAATAAATACCCCCTCATGCTATGCCAACACTCGAAACTCAAACCCCTTTGCCACACTTGTAATGCCACAACCACTGCACCAATAGGCTTTTTGTGACTTAAAACAAGCACAATAATTAATAAGACCTATGTACCAGTGTTCAGATTCATTTAAGAGCAAATTTTAAAATTTCTGCAAAAGCCAAGACTTGAAACCAGGTTTCTCAAACACTCCCAAACACACCCAAATCACTTAACCACTGAAGTAAACAAGTATTTGTGTCAGAACATGCAAAATTAAAGACCCTAAATTTTTGGGGCGTTACATAAACCATTGATAAAGAGTGATCACTAGCTCCATAGTTAATATCTGCATTTTAGCCAAACCCCTATTAATAAGTATTCGCACGACTAGCTTGAAACAAAATGAAAATCAACTTACCGAAAATGCAAATCCATGTATAGGGGAAAGAAATTATCAGCCTACAACCAGAAAGAAGGCCAAAAGCACAACGATTTGACAGAGAAAAAAGATAGAACAATCGCACCCCTCGCAATAATTGGCAAGTTAACCAAAATAAATAAATAAGAAGAAACTAAAAATAGGGATTGTAGGTAGCGAAATCGGCAGCAAAAAGGGAGGTGTTTGGTGAAGCAACCTGATACGAACTCACCTATAAAGCCTGTGACGGACGTCAACAATGACCCGATGAGGCTACCTAATGGACCAATTACACGTTCCCGAACCAAACAATTCAAAGATGCCGCAATGGTGTTGGTGGCACAAATTTGGAATGACGATAGAAAAGAGTCCAAAAACATGCTGAGCTATTACAATTTCTTTAGAGTTGAATATACTAGCTAGTCCGACTGCTAGAATATTTAACACTATAAAATACGCATGTTTGATTAATTTTCAGAAGTTGTTACATTTTCTTAAATTCTCATTATTTTGTTTAAATAGCACGAGTTTTTAATAAATCCTTTGTCATAGTGAATAATAGTGTGTTTTATCTAGTATTTAAATAAATTGATTAAAATGTGTGTTAATTTATGTTCAACCGAAATTTTACTAATGTTTGGTTTATATTTTATAGGTGATTCACGTTATTTTGATGACAACAATTGAAGCACAAAGGATGATGATGGAACAAGTGGCGTGGGATATAATGGGAGAATCTTGGCTTGAATAAAATAAATGAAGAATTTTTAAAGATTGCGGAAGCGTTGGACGGCTTAGAGTGGGAATTAATTAAGCATGTGCTAATGGATTAATAAAGAAATAGAACATGTGTGGCTAGTGATTGTTAGACGGCAATGAATAAATAAAAAAATTGGAGTGCAAAAACCATCATGGATAAACAATTGATGCTAGTGGACAGCAAAGTCAAATGAGAATTAAAAGTTTGATGCATGGACTATCTAGGTGGACGGCAAACATGAAGCACATGGAGAAATTAAAGAATTAAACAATTGGAAATTCAACAACATGGGGACGGCACAAAGGGAATTTGGTGGAAATAAAAAAATAACTTTGTCTTGTTAGGGACAATATGGACAGCAACAAGCTTTGGAGGAATTTAATTTGAAAATTATGGAAGGCTATAGTTGGTTTATTAAACAAAGGAGAAAAAAAATTGAATGTGCTGCATAAAATAGTGGACTACATGGAGAAATGGAATTTGAAATTAACATTTGAATGCCTTAAGAAGCCAACTAATGGGACGGCTCAAGCACTTTAAATTAGGATAATTTAAGTGGCCATCTATTCTCTTGGCCGATTGTTACCCTCAAATTAATTCTTCCCTATTCGGCTATCCTTAACAAAGTCCTATAAATATTGCACATTTACATTCTTGTAAAAACACAACTTGAATTTGAATGAAAGAAAATTTTCTTTTGGTGAGTATTCATTCTCCTAAATTCTCGAGGTTTGAATTGACTTATCTAGTTTTCTAGTGGCGTCGTTCTTTCCTTATTTGAACTTATCATCCTTTCGGGTGTGGCGTTCATCTACCTATACCGTTGGTTCCTATCTCGCTAGATAGTGGGTCTCGATTTTATTTCGAAATACCATACCGTTGGTTCCTATCTCGCTAGATAGTGGGTCTCGGTTTTATTTCGAAACTCATTCCATCAATTTGAAACTTATAAGATTCGGGTCTTTAATTTTTATTAAAGGTTCTTTCTTGTTTCAAATACGTATCCATTTCAATCCATCACCTATCTTTTCATTTCAAAGATATCATTTCCAATAAAATTATTCCTTTTGTTAGTTGAACGAGAAACTGTCTAATTTACGATCGGGCAACTTTAACGATTCGCCTCCTAACCCGAGACGGGCCGTCATCACAACCACTTTGGCAGAGAGAGTAAGGAAACAACCATTGCGCACCAAAAACAGATTGGACAAAGAACAAAAAGAGAACAGTGAGAAGAGGCAGGTTTCGGCTACAAGGAAGGATGAGATAAAAAAACCAAAAGATAAAGTCGGTAGCTAAAAAAGACAAGGTGAAAATCGGTAGAAAAGCAAACAAGATGAAAAGAGAGAAAATTGCCAAAATCGAAAAAATTGTGAGAATGAGAGGAAGAGTGCCAAAATTTTTAGCCAACCAAATATGGGATAACTTCAAAATCCCCAAATCTTCTCCTAAAAACTCTGCAACCTTCCCACTACCTAGAATTTTAGTGAAATACAAACTCTAGTCATCCATAATAGCAAAAATAATGCCCACACCAGTACTCAAACACAAGACCTCCAACACGCCAACACTCTACTTATCCACTAGACCAGCAGGCCCTTTCTGACATATTTTACCAACATATAATTATAAGCCTACTAATTAGAGATAGGGGTTTATTCATTTAAAAACAAAAATTTGCCTAAGCTAATGCTTGAACTTGGTACATCTCAGACACTTCCCAAAACACTTAAATACTGAAGCAGACATACAATTGTGTCACAAGCATACGAAAATAAATATTAAGGATTTTTGAGGCATTACAGAAACCCTAGTAATTTTGTCACAAGCTTAATTGGGTAAGCAATCTTGCTCCATTTTTAGTAATTTTTATATTTTTGAGATCGGAATAACTTAATCTATATATTTTAGGGATTAATTTGTAAAGATATCAAAGTATAGAAATTTTTCCATGGATGTAAATTTTGAAATTTTGAAATTTATGGTAGAAAATGAAAGGTTGTTGATAGATAAACAACTTTTACAAAGAGAATTTTGATGAAATTGTGATTTGGGGACTAAATTGTAAAGATGTAAAACCTATGGAAAATTTCTGATTTTAGTAAAATTCATGGGCTATTATTGTAACATGTAAAATTTGGTTAGGCTTGAAATAAGGATTAAATTGCATGAATTTCATTTTCCGAGCTTAGGGATGAAATTGTCATTTGTGAAAAGTATAGGGGAAAAATGGTAATCTTGCCTAAGATGTGAATTAAATTCAATTGAGTATAAAGTGAATTAAATTGATGCTAAATTCATTTATATAGATCCGAAAAGATCAAATAAAGAGTTAGATGAGGAAAAGAAAGGTGTTGGATTAATAGATTTTCATACACGAACAAGTGTCAAGGTAAGTTCGTGTAACTTAATTATGCATATAAATATGTTTGAATTGAATGTTGTTTTTGTGTGAATTGCATAAATGTTTAATGTATGAAATTATTCACATGCCCGATATTGTTCTATAAATGATAAGTCTCGTTCGAATAATGAAATACGATGGATATAGTATTTTCCCGTATTGATTGTAGTCCTGCAAATGTTACGGACATTATAGCTCGGACGAACATCCTGTTAAAAGCCTTCTCGAGCATTCATGTTATATGGTTCCTGTGAGCATCCTGATCGATAGTGATTCTACATGTGTTGCGAACTACCGCAGCTTTTTGTGAGTGTTCTATTTTTGATTTCTTGTGATCCTGTATATGATGCGGACACAAACGCAGCTCTTTATGAGTGTCCTGTTATAGCTCGCTTGAACTTCCTATTAAATGGCTATCCGGAGCTCCCTGATAATAACTCTTTGGAGTTACCTATTAGGCTCAGTGAGCTTCCTGATTAAAACTCTTATGAGTTTCCTATTTAGCCTGAATAAGCTTCCTGATACATGGCTCACATGAGCATCCTGTTACATGGCTCGAGAGAGTGCTTCCTGATTTTGTGCCCTAATTGGGTACCCCTGAATACGAATTGACGAATTTACAGTTTTGTACACTTTGAGTGTACTACTGATGTATCCATCAATATTTCAAATAAATTCAACGGGTAAAGTTTTAACATCTCTAAACTGGACTTAAGATGACTTGTTAGGGAAATGTATGAGTTATCTGAAAATACGATATGAAAGGATTATGTATATGAAAGTTATTACCTGACGAGTTCATCATTATTACTTGAAAAGTATTTAGAAAATTTATGACTAACTAGCTTGATTGAGTGCATTTGATTAGGTAAATGGCTAATTTGTTGGATGCATGTTATTGTTATGCTTATTTAAAATGAACATGATTGGTAAGTGAAATTCCTGTTATACGAACTTACTGAGCATTAAAGGCTTACTGGGTTTTCTTTATTTTGTGTTATGGTACTCAAAAGCTCATAAAGGTTGGAGATCTGTTGGAGTATCATCACATTATCCTCTAGGTCGTTTTGGTATAAATAGGAATCTTACCTTGGTGTAATTGCATGTATAGGCTAATGATAATAAATGAGGGTATGTAAATGTTTTAGTTGTAACTATCCATTGGAATGGCTAGTGATAGTAAATTTATTGCATTCTTATGCATGAGGTTTATTATATTTAGTATATGAATGTGTTTGGTTTAACATATTAGATGCAATTAAGTTTGGGTAAGTACATAATTTTAATGTAAAGATGATACTTGAAAGCATAAGTAAATGTGTCATGCATAAAACTTGATCGTTAGATTGATTTATATGCCTTAAATTGGTTGGTAAATATATTGAAGTGTTGATGTAGGTGCAAGGTATAAAGGGTGAGAAATAAGGCTTGGAAAATGGCCTTATTCTGAACACACGGGCAGACACATAGGCGGGTGTCTCAATCGTGTATAACACATGGCCATGCGCACGAGCGTGTGGTTTGGCTTTGTGTCCCCTACATCTTAAAATTTCATAAACAAAATGCTCAGAATTGGCCACACGGGTAAAGACACAGGCGTGTGTCTCATCCGTGTGAAACACACGGCCCAACACACGAGCGTGTGTCTTAGCCGTGTGAACCCTGCACCTAATTTTCAAAAATTAAATAGTCCACACAGCCTAGAACACGGGCGTGTGGCTGGCCATGTGACCCAAGTCAAAGAGTTACATGGGTAAGGACACGGGCTGGGACATGGGCGTGTCAATGGTCATGTGATCCACACGGCCTGGCCACACGGGCGTGTGTCCCCTACACCTAAGAAATTTTGAGATTTCGCGAAAAATTTTCTGTAATCCCGATTTAGTCCCGACTTGATTCTAATATGTATTTTGGGCCTCGAGGACCTATATAAAGGACATTATGATTGATTGTGATTGATTTTTAGAAATGAATAGTAAATGACATAAATTAATGATAATGGAATTGTAAACTCTGGTAATGCTCTGTAACCTTGTTTTAACTACGAATATGAGTTAGGGGTGTTACAGGCGTTCAATCAATAAATTCTCTAAACCATTATGAACATAAATAAAAAAACTTTTGCAAATTTTTTTCAAACTCAATCAATAAAATATTGAGATATAAACTCATCAGTATTAGCAAGATGAATTGTCTTAATTGCATGATCTGAAATTAATTATAAAAAGCAAGCAATCTTCCAAACGGCAGGTTGCAAATTGATAACACATATGTGATTATTTTGTAGATGCATCTACCAAAATCATATAATATCAAAACTATCCACATGGTGAAGGAATGGGCCCATATTCATTTCAAAAATACAAGACATTAAATCTCAATTTTAGCTAGTGAGTTTCTAATAATCAATTTTCATTGAGAACAAGCAACATATGAGAATTCTTGTAAATTAAAGAATCTTTTGGTTCTTTAATGAATGTCCATATAAATTCTTAATTAATTTTTTCATCATATATGATCCAGGATGGTCTAATTGGTCACGCCAAGTAGTAACTGCATTTGTATCAATAAACTTCTATTTTACTTTAACATGTGTTTCAATTGTACTAAATTGTAACAAATTAATAATTTTACTATCGTTTATTTTACTTTGTATCGACATATAAGTGCTATTGTGACATTTACTATTGGAAATGTCTAAATCAATGTGAATATTATAATTCTACTAAGTCAATAAAATAAATATAATTTCCAAACAATTATATGCAATATACACTTCAGGGAATATGTTAAAATCTTCAAATATCTGAAAACAAATTGCAACTTCAGGTGCATCCAACCAGAACGAGCTTTAGATAGAATTATCATATTTTATTGCTCATAAATAGATCTTTCAAAGTCAAATATTTTTCTTCCAATCCCTTAATGGGAATGATGACAAAAGAATATCACGAAGATTATAAAATAAATATAAATTAATAACTCAATCCTCTATTTTTCATCCTTTCAAAATAGATATTTATAGCAATAGTGATTCATATGAAATATAATATTTTCATCATTCACAGTCTCAATATAAGATCCATTATAAATATCTTTTAAAACCAATGGATTAACCATCACAAGATATTAATATATTAGCTCTTCTAGGGCTTTCAACTAATTTTGTACTATCAAATATTGGAATAATATTTGTTTGTTTTAGTACCAAATAAGATAAATATTTTGTATCTATAATAATAGAATTTATTACTACATTCTCATATCCTTCCTCAAAGAATATTAACAGAAATAAAATATTTAGGCATATGCCACCTTTGTGGCTAATAATCTTTCATATCACATTGATAACATAAGTTATCTTTACCAATTGAAAAGTTATCTTGATAACTCTCATTGTTCTCTTATTTATTACTGTGTTTCCACTTTTAGTGGTCCATGATTATATCTTTTATTTTCTTTATTTTTGAATTCACTTCAGAGAATGCAATAAATCTGGTAGGACAGACTTCTAAATGCCTCCATTGATTCTTTATTTCATAATCACCATCGCAAAACATGTGTGGATTTCAAATCAAAATCTAACTATTCATGTTGTCATGATTAGTCTCCAATCACATCCTCAATTACAATAAACAATCATGATCTCTATATTTTCATTTTTCATAATTGTTATATATTGCTACATTCACTTCATGGAATAAAGCAAAACTAATGCAAAGAATTTCATAGTTTTTCATTAGTAACTTATTATATTGCTTAGTGTAATACCCCAAACCCGGCCTAGATGTTACGATTGAATCTGACGTGTCACATAAAAGTGTTTTTCGAAATCAGGCTAGTTGAAAGAAAATCATTTTTAAACAATTGCCATGTTTGTTATTGTTGGTTTCTTAGTTTAAAACCCCGCAGAAGCTGCTCTAATTAATGTCATTTTGAAGTTTGAAAATGTGTGTTTGTCTTTTAAAATAATTATTATTTTTGAAAACTTATTTGTATGAGTTTGGTAGTTTCAAAATAAGAAATTAAACCCAATTAAAAGAAATTAAAATCACCAGAGGCCTTATTACATAATTATCAACCCAGTATAAAAATTTAAATAACTAGATCTAAAATAAAATATTAGCGAATGTGTGGCCACCTCCGAGTCCCTCGCAGCTCCAAATCATCTAAGGCTGATGATTACCTGTACAGTTAAAAGAAAAGGGTGAGTTACAAGAACTCAGTGTGTAATCCCCTATCATATAGTAACAGTCAGGGCCTGGGCCCTATTCAGTAATAGTACAGTGTGGGCCTTAGCCCATTACAGTAATTAATGTGGACTAAGCCCAACACAGTATCAATATGGTGCACATATGTAACCCACCCCAATCCAACCAACACACTACCCGTACCAACCAAAACACTATGTGGGGATAAAATTGACCCACCCAGCCAACACACCAATATTGCAGCATAGCTGCCAGTAATAATAACGCAGCAGAGCTACCAGGAACAATATATGTGGCAAGGCCACCAGTAATAGTATTGCAGTAGAGCTGCCAGTAACAGTGTTTGTGGCAAAGCCACTAGTAACAGTACACTACCTCCATAACAGTATCCCAACCCCCATGCAGTATGCCATGTCATAAATATCTCGTGTATACAGTATGTCCTACTCAGTACAGTCATACAATAATATGCTGTCAACTTACTTCTAAGGGTAAAATGGTAATTTCCATCTATTAGGGGTAAAGTAGTAATTTTACCCTTTAGGGGTATTTTGGTCATTTTACCTATTTTAGGGTTTCAGTGCAGATAACGATCTTTCCAAAGGTCCACAGTCACCTCGAGCGACACAGATAACCCATATGATCAAAATGATGTAAATGGGCCCAAGGTCCAATATTCAGCCCAAGTGGGCCCACACGCTCGTGTGGCCCATTTAGCCCATATTCAGTCACGGCTATGCGAACGATATAGCCCAGTCCAGTATTTAACACTTATCGTGGATTTATTCCATGTGGGGCCCACGAGCCCATTGGGCTACACGGCACATTTCAGCCGAACGAGGCCCGTAATGGCCCAAGAGCACGAGAACGCTCGTAGTGACCTCTACAGTCTATTTCCTATGATTGTGGGCTCGATTTACCACACGAGCGATCTCACACTCGTGAGGCCACATAAGTTAAGGGTTCAGCTTTTTGGCTTTTGCCGATTCGTAGAGGAGATAGTGTGATTACACACCTAATTACGATATTTCTCTACGTTCCACGAGCACCCAACCTAGATTCAAACAAGATCCAAAGTTAGTCCTTTAATCGATAGGGTAAAGCACCCTCTTATTAACACTTAATCCGAAACACCCTTCTTACCTTGTTTGAATGAGGGTGACCTTAGTCCCTCTATGATCACTATTCAGAAATGATCACACGCCCTTGTTGGTTTCCTGTACATTGAGGACGAAAGTGTGACTCCTCCAAACCGTTCACACTTCACCACTCCTTGAGAAAGACCCGATAGTTAGAACCTTTGCAGTAAATTGACGCAGAGAGGGATTAACAACAGTGATATTCGGCCAGACTTGAATAGAGGATGAACAGAAGTTAAAGAAGAGAAAGGGAAGGTTCAGTTAGGCTATGAAAGAATCCGATTGCAGAAGAAAAGGGGTAAGGGGAAATAGATGTTAGGTTCGGCCAAGAAGAGAGGAAAAGAATATCAAAGATGCGGAGAAGAAATGACACAAATGGTCAGTTTCGTAGCACAAAGAAAACTAGAGAGAACCCGAAATGTAAAAAGTGCAAAAAAAAAAACCTAAACTGCCAGCAAGGAAATTTGGTAACTCTCCTATCAATACTCCCCAAAGCCAAAACAGAGAAATGGCTCTATTCGAAATTGCCCCCTTTTTCCCTCTAGCCAAAATCCAATAGAGCCTTAGAGTCCCAATCGGCCACAACCCCTTACCAACCTCCCATTTCAAAATTCCTTGATTTTCTCCCCAATCTCCTCCTTGATTTGCTCCACAAAACCCTCTAAGACCAATTCAAACTTCACCTTATAGAGTTTCAGTATAACTCCACTTTTCATGCTGCAAGGAAATAAAATAAATGCTCCCTTACGCATCATGAGACTCGAACTTGAGCTCCCTTGTAGCCTTAAACACACCACTTACCACTGGACTACAAGTTCTTTTGTGTCATAAAACAAGCACTATTATTAATAAGGCCTAAGTGCTAGTGTCCAGGTTCAGTGAAGATTAAAACTACAAATCTTGCAAAAGTTAAGACTTGAACCGACGCTACCCAAACACTCTCATACACACCCAAATCACTTAGCCATTAAAGCAAACAAGTAATTTGTGTTAGAACATGCAAAATTAATGACCCTATATTTTTGGGGCGTTACAACTCTACCCCCTAAAAGAAATTTCGGCCTCGAAATTTACCTGGTCAGAATAGGTGAGGGTATTGTTGTCATATCGCCTCCTCAGGTTCCCACGTGGCTTCCTCGATACTGTGTTTTCACCAAAGCACTTTAACCAGTGGGATCAATTTTTTCCTTAGTACCTTAACCTTACGGTCCAATATTTGCACTGGCTCCTCCTCGAGGGTCAGATCTGGCCTAACCTCGATCTCCTCGATTGGTACTATATGTGTGGGATCAGAGTGATAACACCTCAGCATGGAGACAAGGAACACATCATGAATCTGGGGTAATTCTGGAGGCAACTCAAGTTGATAGGCGACTGGTCCCTCATGCTTCAGTATACGGTAAGGCCCAATGAACCTAGGGCTAAGCTTACCCTTCCACCCAAACCTCAGTATCTTTTTCCATGGAGAGACTTTAAGAAATACGAAGTCTCCCACAGAATACTCAATCTCTCGGTAGTTTAAGATCTGCGTAAGACTTCTGCCTATCAGACGCTTCCTTCAACCTATCTCGAATCAGTTTTACCTTTTCTTCGGTATCAAAAACTAACTCTGGCTGCAAAACTCGCCGCTCACCCAGCTCAGTCCAACAGGTAGGAGTACGACACCTACAACCATATAACGCCTCATACAGTGCTATTTGAATACTGGACTGATAGACGTTATTATATGCGAACTCTGCTAGTGGCAAATAGTCTTTCCAGCTGCCTTAGAAATCAATGACACAACTTCTTAACATGTCCTCCAGTATCTGAATCACCCTCTCTGACTGACCCTCTATCTGAGGATGAAACGTAGTACTGAAGTCTAACCTGGTACCCAAAGCCTCGTGTAATTTCTTCCAGAATCGAGATGTGAATCGAGGGTCTCTGTCAGATATAATAGAAATCGGTACCTCATGCAGTCTCACAATCTCAACCACATACAACTTTGCCAGCTTCTGCAACGAGTAATCAGTACGGATTGGTATAAAATGGGCAGATTTAGTCAATCGGTCTACAATAACCCATACCAAATCCTTTTTAGTAGGCGTTAAGGGCAACCTACTCACAAAATCCATAGTTACCCTCTCCCACTTCCAAAGTGGAATCTTAACGGGCTGCAGTAACCCAGAAGGTAGCTGATGCTCAGCCTTAACTTGTTGACATGTCAAGCACTTACTCACAAAATCAGTAACTTTGTGTTTCAGCCCTGGCCACCAATACAGCTCACGAAGATCTCGGTATAACTTGTTTCCACCAGGATGCATAGCGTATGGACTACTATGCACCTCTCGCAGTATAGACTGCCTTAGATCAAAATCCCTTGGTACACAGACTCTCCCATGGAAACACAATACTCCCTCACCATTCAACCCAAAATTCACAGTCTCTCCATTCTCAACTTGTCGGAAACGAGGAACCAGTGACTCATCCAACCACTATTTCCCCTTAACTTGCTCAGTCCATGATGGTCTCACTTGAAGCTTAACGAACAAGCTACCATCATCATACAAGATGAGATGAGCAAACATTGCTCTCAAATCAGATATAGCCCTAAAGCTCAGTGCGTTAGCTACCACATTAACCTTACCAGGGTGATACTCAATCGAGCAGTCGTAATCCTTATCTTCGCTGCCTAAGATTCAGCTCCTTCTGAGTGAGGAGGTACTTAAGGCTCTTGTGATCTGTGTAGATAATACATTTTTTGTCGTATAAATAATGCCTCTAAATTTTCAATGCGAATATCACCGCGACTAACTCCAAATCATGAGTTGGGTAATTCGCCTCGTGAGGCTTAACCCGGCGAGACGCATAAGCAACCTCCTAACCCTCCTGCACCAGCATACAACCCTATCCAATGTGTGATGCATCACTATAGATAGTAAATTCCTTCCCAGGCTCTGGCTGTATCAAGACAGAGGCCTCAGTCAGAACTTTCTTCAGTTTCTTAAAAATTTCTTGCTGCTTATCAGTCCAGTTAAACGGTACCCCTTTACGCACCAACTTAGTGAGAGGTGCAGCAATCAAGGAAAATCCCTCAATAAAACGTCTGTAATACCCTACCAAACCCAGAAAGCTTCGAATCTCAGATACAGTCTTAGGTGGTTTCCAGTCCAGTACGGCTTCAATTTTCCAAGAATCAACCTTAATCCCCTCAGCAGACACCACATGACCCAGAAATGTCACCTTTTGCAGCCAGAACTCGCACTTGTTAAACTTAGCATACAGTTTTTTTCTCCCTTAAAATCTGCAGAACAATTCAGAGATGTGCATCATGTTCATCCTCTATTCTCGAATACACCAAGATATTGTCTATAAATACCACCACGAACCGAACTAGATTGGGCTGGAACACTCAATTTATCAGGTCCATAAAAGTAGCTGGTGCATTCGTCAGTCCAAAAGGCATCACTAGGAACTCGTAATGGCCATAACGAGTCCTAAACGCAGTCTTATACACATCAACCTCTTTAACCCTCAGTTGATGGTACCCAGAACGAAAATTTATTTTGGAGAAAATTGAAGCTCCTCACAGCTGATCAAACAGATCGTCAATTCTCGGCAAGGGATACTTATTTTTGATAGTCAATTTATTAAACTGCAGATAATCGATGCACATGTGCATGGACCCATCCTTCTTCTTTATAAACAACACTGGTGCTCTCCATGGAGACACACTAGGTCGAATGAATCCTCGATCCAACAGGTCTTGGATCTGATCTTTTAAGTCTATCAGCTCCTTTGTGCCATCCTATAAGGGGCGATGGACACTGGAGTTGTTCTAGTCAAGAGCTCGATACCAAATTCAACTTCGCAATTCGGAGGCAACCTAGGGAGTTCATCAAGAAACACATTAGAAAAATATTTAACTATCTTGATAACTCCAGCAGAAGGACCCTCAGAGTCAAATACTCCAACATAGGCTAAAAACGCCTTACAACCCTTGCAAACTAGTTTTTCGGCCCTTAGTGCAGAAATCACATTAGACAGGAAGTCCTTTCGCTCCGCAATTACCGCCACTTCCTCATCCTCAGTAGTTCTCAACACCATATGCTTAGCAGCGCAATCCAAACTTGCATGGTGTTTCACCAGCCAATCCATACCCAATATAAGGTTAAATTCACCAAACGGCAATTCCATCAAGTCTGCCAGAAAGGCAACCCCTTGAAACTCTAGGGGCACATTTCTGAACAATTTGTCTACCCTAACCGATTGTCCCAGTGGACTTAACACCGTCATTTCATTAACAATACTCTCACACAAGATACCCAAGGTGCCAGACACAGTACATGCAATGTATAAATGCATAGACCCTATATCAATCAGAGCAATGTACGGTATATTATGAATCAGGAACGTACCGATTATAACATCTGGAGCATCATCATCCTCTCTGTGACGAGTAGTATATACTAGGGTTGGCTGCCTCACCTCAATGTTCCCAGCACCTCTGCCTGGTGCTCCACGACCTCATCCTCTACCATTACCACCTCTGGCCTGCCCACGGCCTCTCGGTGGCTACTGACCACCTCTTACTAGCTGACCATAACCCTGTCCTATAGCTTGCATCTGAACAAGCCTCAGGGGACAATTCTTAACCTGTGATCCATGGATCCGCACCTGAAGCACGCCCCACTCCTCTTCCAACACTCACCCTGGTGAGATCTCCCACAATCAGCACAAGGCTGTGGTCTAGCAATAGCAATAGGAACTCCAGTCCGAACCGGCCCATTAAACTTGGCCTTCTTAATAGGCCTCCCAGAAGAACTTGAGGGCCCAAAATCCCCCTTATATTTGCCCTTATCTTTTTAACGGTTCTGGCACTCCAAGCACTTCACCTCTTCAGCAATCTTTGCCTTTTCTATAAGAGCAGCAAAATCTCGCTCCCTCTGCGGAGCTATCAATACCCTTAATTCGTCTCGAAGGCCATCCTCAAAATGCACATAGCGTTCATACTCAGTTGTTACTATCCCTCGAGCATACCGACTCAACCGCAAGAACTCTACCTCATATTCTACCACTGTCTTATTCCCTTGGGTCAGGTTCAGAAATTCCCTTCTTCGGGCGTCCACATAATTTGCGCCCACATATTTCCCTTGGAAAGCTGCCTTAAAGAAATCCCATGTCATTCGATCGGCCTCCGTACCCTCTCTCACAGTGAGCCACCATTGGTAGGCCTCATCTCGCAGTAAGGACACTGCCCCTTTTAATTTTTGCTCCATAGTACAGTTAAGGTTGCCCATTATCCGTTCGGTAGCCTCTAACCAGTACTCCGCGACATTTAGGGCTACTCCAGAAATACCCCTGAAAATTTCCACTCTATTAGACCGGAGACGCTGTGAAATTGACCATCGACCCACTGTTCCAATACTATCTCCAGCAACCCTCTCTAAAACGTAGAGCATCGCTTGGGATAGAGCATCATCCCCAGCTGCTCGATCAAAAGACCCCAACTCAGTTACTGACGTGGCTGGTGCCTCCCTAGCAGGCATATGGCTCGATACCGAAGATCCAACCCGAGCACTTCTTAGGCCTCTACCGCGGCTCCGTGTACCCCTTTCACGAGTACCTCTTATACTCATTTCAATATGCACTTTATCTGATTAAAAAGCCTTATGCATCAGATTATAATTTCAATAAAATGTATTATGAAAAACAGTCATTAGGAGTTTATTTTCATAGATCGAGGTATCATTACAGTTTACAGTCTTCCTGCGGTCTCAATTTTGTCTATCTAGAGTTTCATAGTATATTAGTAATTAGAATTAAAGAACTTACAGATTTGGCGCCGGAGACTCAGTATGCCACACTTGTACATCTTTCAAAAACGTTTCAAATCTTTATAATCTACTTTCAGAAAAACTTTTCAAAACCCATTCCACAGTCGAGTTTTAACACCTGGCTCTGATACCCTAAATGTAACACCCCAAACCCAGCATAGACGTTACGACCGAATCTGACGTGTTACATCAAAGTGTTTTTCAAAATCAAGCTTGTTAAGAGAAAATCATTTTTAAACAATTGCCATGTTTGTTACTATTGGTTTCTAAGTTGGTTAAAAACCTACGGAAGCTACTCTAATGAATGTCATTTTGAAGTTTGAAAATGTGTGTTTTTCTTTTAAAACAGTTATTATTTTTGAAAACTTATTTGTATCAATTTTGTAGTTTCAAAATAAGAAATTAAACCCAATTAAAAGAAATTAAAATCACTAGAGGCCTTATTACATAATTATCAACCCAATATAAAAATTTAAATAACTAGGTCTAAAATAAAATATTAGTGAACTTGTGGCCACCTCTGAGTCCCCCGCAGCTCCAAATCATATAAGGCTAGGGATTATCTGTACAGTTAAAAGAAAAGGGTGAGTTACGAGAACTCGGTGTGTAATCCCCTATCATGCAGTAACAGTCTAGGCCTGGGCCCAATTCAGTAATAGTATAGTGTGGGCCTTAGCCCATTACAGTAATCAATGTAGGCCTAAGCCCAATACAGTATCAATATGGTACACATATGTAACCTACCCCAATCTAACTAGCACACCATCCGTACCAACCAAAACACCATGTGGGGATAAAATCGACCCACCCAGCCAACACACCAATATTGCAGCATAGCTGCTAGTAATAATAATACAGTAGAGCTACCAGTAATAGTATATATGGCAACGCCACAAATACATGATATGATGCCAGAATTTGCGATATCGATATCGCGAAAAAGCGCGATGCGATGTTTGTGGCAAAGCCACGATGTGATACACTTCTTCCATAACAGTATCCCAACCCCATGCAGTATGCCATGTCATAAATATCTTGTGTATGCAGTATGTCCTACTCAGTATAGTCATACAATAATATGCTGTCAGCTTACCTGTAGGGGTAAAATGGTAATTTCCATCTATTAGGGTTAAAGTAGTAATTTTACCCTTTAGGGGTATTTTGGTTATTTTACCTATTTTAGGGTTTCAATGCAGATAACGACCTTTCCAAAGGTCCACAAGCGCCTCAAGCGACACAGGTAACCCATATGATCAAAATGATATAAATGGGCCTAAGGTCCAATATTCGGCACAAGTGGGCCCAGATGCTCGTGTGGCCCATTTAGCCCATATTCAGTCACCTCTATGCGAATGATATAGCCAAGTCCAGTATTTTCCACTTACAGTGGAATTATTCCTTGTGGGGCCCACGAGCCCATTGGGCCTGCACGGCCCATTTCAGCCAAACGAGGCCTATAATGGCCCAAGAGTATGAGAACACTCGTGGTGGTCTCTACAATCTATTGCCCATGATTATGGGCTCGGTTTACCATACGAGCGATCGCACACTCGTGAGGCCTCAAATGCCGAGGGTTCGGCTTTTTGGCTTTTGCCGATTCGTAGTGGAGATAGTTTGATTACGCACCTGATTACGATATTCCTCTACACTCCACGAGCACCCAACCTAGATTCAAACAAGATCCAAAGTTAGTCCTTTAACCGATAGGGTAAAGCACCCTTTTTTTGACGCTTAACCCGAAACACCCTTCTTACCTTGTTTAAATGAGGGTGGCCTTAGTCCCTCTACAATTGTTATTCAGAAACAATCACACGCCCTTGTTGGTTTCCTATACGTTTAGAAAGAAAATGTGACTCCTCCAAATCATTCACACTTCACCAATCTTTGAGAAAGACCCTATAGTTAGAACCTTTGCAGTTGATCAACGCAGAGAGGGATTAACAACAGTGATATTCGGCCAAACTTGCATAGAAGATGAACAGAAGTTAAAAAAGAGAAATGGAAGGTTCTGCTAGGCTATGAAAGAATCCAATTGCAGAAGAAAAGGGGTAAGGGAAAGTGGATGTGAGGTTCGGCCAAGAAAAGAGGAAAAGAATAGCAAAGATGCGGAGAAGAAATGACACGAATGGTTAGTTTCATAGCACAAAGAAAACTAGAGAGAACCCGAAATGCAAAATGTGTAAAAAAAACCTAAACTGCCAGTAAGGAAATTTGGCAGCTCTCCTATCAACACTCCCCAAAGCCGAAACAGAGAAATGGCTCCAGTCGAAATTACTCCCCTTTTTCCCCTAGCCGAAAGCCAATAGAGCCTTATAGTCCCAATCGGCCACAATCCCTTACCAACCTCCCATTTCAAAATTCCTTGATTTTCTCCCCAATCTCCTCCTTGATTTACTCCACAAAACCCTCCAAGACCAATTCAAACTTCACCTTACAGAGTTTCAGTCTAACTCCACTTCTCATGCTGCAAGGAAATAAAATAAATACTCCCTTGCACATCATGAGACTTGAACTTGAGCTCTCCTGCAGCCTTAAACACTCCACTTACCACTAGACTACAAGTTCTTTTGGGTCATAAAACAAGCACTATAATAAGGCCTAAGTGCCAGTGTCCAGGTTCATTTAAGAGAAAAACTACAAATTTTGCAAAAGTCAAGACTTGATCCCAAGCATCCCAAACACTCCCATACACACCCAAATCACTTAGCCATTAAAGCAATCAAGCAATTTGTGTCAGAACATGCAAAATTAAAGACCATATATTTTTGGGGCGTTACACTTAGCCACTAGAAGGTATGAGATCGTTCAAAAATACTTTTAAAGTCATTTTCTCCATATTACACTACAGGAGCACATTAGATATTTCAATCATATAGTGTAATATATTCCTTTGGGGAATATATATAATACAAATACATTAGTATATCATGTTATTTATATATATGGTTTTAATGTAAAACACATGAAGGTTTTATTCAATATATATCTTCTTGATCTAAAAAATAATATTATATTTTATAAAATTTTGCATCGCAAGTAGCTAAAATATAAGCTTTTAAAGAGCTTTTTACAATTTGATGTAATATTAGCTCTTCAGAAGCATATAATCATTTTATTATATAACCTTAATGAATGCTTAATTTATTTTAAATAAAATTTTATTTATTCATATAAAAATAAAATAAATATGTATAAATAAAACATATATTAAACGTAACAAATAATAAATTCATGTCACTAATAAATCATTGTGGTTAGATAATATATATTTTATATATCATATCACAACAAAATACAAAATATTATAATGTCAAATTAAAATAACTTTACAGTTATAAAAGTTTTAACATAAACATTTTCTAACCTCCACCTCTTATGACATATTTTTATCTCAAATTTTACAATGATATGAAATTATCACAGATAGGGTGAATGTAACACCCATAACCCACATCCATCACTGGACTAGGGTTACGAGGTATTACCGGTCGAATCATAACATTTAAACAACCATGGCTCACACATCAGCATATCATAATTATTCAATAACACAAAGTCCCTTTTTAAGGTCTACAAGGCCTTATACATGCTTTAGAGAAGGTTTGGGACTAAACCGATCTCATACTGAAACTTTACAAACTTAGAAAATTTTTCTTTCAAAATAGGGCATACGCCCGTGTGGCTAGGCCGTGTGTCTCACACGGTCATGCCTTAGACCATGTCCTACCCCGTGTGTAACACTGGCTAGGGTCACACGTCCTGTCACACGCCAGTGTGTCTGACCCGTGTGCAAGACTGATTTGCTTCGAATTGGGACATTGAAGGACATGGTTGAAACACACGCCCGTGTACTCACTCGTGTGGACAATTATAGGCCATTTACAAGGCCAAATTGCCACCCAATTTGGGTATCCCTACACATTCAATTCTAATATCAAATTACATACAAATCATTCACCATCTCAAATACCAATTCAAGTATGAAACATACAATTTCTCTTATACCAAAGCACACTATAATGGCCATTCAACAAGACCATATATATACATCACAAACACCATTTTCACATAGCCAAAACATGTACCAAAGTCATTCTAAAGTCTCATCCATTATCAAGTCATATCACATGGCAAGATTTATACATCTCAAAACATTCCTCAACCTCACTAGCCTGTACATGCTATATAACATAAATACAACTTCCAAAAGGTACCAAAATAAATGTCTGATAGTGTGATTGAGTTGCTGACGATCCCCAAATCCGAGCTAACTTTAATGATACTGTAAAACAGAGAAAGACTTCACACAGTAAGCTTGAAAGCTTAGTAAGTTTGTAATATAACACAATTAACTCAATAATTCAAATTCGATATGTAAAATTAACTAACACTAAATTCAATTCACATAATATTCCATCTATCTCATACACTATATCATCAACCACATAGGTTTTGTACATACCTGTACCATCACGTATTTATCTATCACATTTACCATTCAATGCTTGATGTCATAATTCATTCAATCCTCTTTTAATATTCGATGAACTCGCACACTTAGTGCCAACTAAATAGCCGAAGTTGTAATAATATCGAACACTTAGTGCAATCACATTAAACCGAATTTATCTCGGTATCGCACACATAGTGCCAAATAATACAGTTGATGCCTTCTTTATCTTGCACACTTAGTGCCATTCATCACAGTAACTATTCTATTTACGCACACTTAGTGCCACATATCTTCAAACTCACATTTTGCATTACCAAACTCTACAATCACATTTCCATTCATTTCATCACATTTGAATATTATTTAAACAATACGTATTATACACGAACTTACCTCGAACGTAGAAACAACGATATTAGTCGATCAATCGAGCACTTTGTTCTTGCCTCGATCTAGGTCCAAATTTCTCCTTTCTTCATCTATATCATATCAAATTCAACTCATTCTGTAACACCCCCAGACCCGGCCCAGACGTTATGGCCGAAACCGAAAATGTCGCATCAAAGGAATAATTCAAAACGATTTTACTAAGTTAAAAAAAATCTAGATTTAAGACTTAGAAACTCAAAATCCTTGCAATTTATTAAGTTGGGATAAAAGCTCATGTTTTAAGTGTTTCAAAAACCATGTTTAAACTTAAGAAATTTATCTAAGTTTAACAATTAAGTAAACAGTCCAAATAACAAAATTCAAAATCTAAAGTCTAATCGGAGATACAAGGCCTTATTGCAACGAAGTAATTAAAACTAAGTCTTTCAAAACTAAATAAAACTGTTTGCAGTGTGGCCACCTCTGAGTCCTCTTCCACGTTGAGCTGTCTACTGAGGAACACTTGAAACATTAAATAAAAGGGTATGAGTTTTGAAACTCAGTGTGTACGACCCTTGGTAATCCAATCCAATCATGCAAATATCACATTGGGCTTAAGCCCTATCAAATTTGGTGGTCTTGGGCCTTAGCCCACAATGACCTCATATCAAAACAATATCACATGAATGCAATGCACCCATCCCAAATCCAACCCTACACTCCATTTCCCTTCCAACCCTAAACTCCTGTGGGGATATAAATATCAACCCACCCATCCCTACACTCCAAATGTAGCACCAGTAGCGGCACTACTCAAATGTTGCAGCAACCTGCTATAATGGGCTTAAAGCCACCAGTGGATCCACGGTCGTCGAACGACTATGCGATCCTCACATATCTTCCTCCGTATCATCAAAACCCACCCAAGTGCAAAATACATTTCATGAATGCAATACATATTTTCACACATTAAGCACTTAGGGGTATTTTAGTCATTTCACTATCCAGGGGTAGTTTCATAAATCTACCCTATAGGGTTTTTTTCATAAATTTCCAAATCAGGGTTTTTTTGGTAATTCTGCAAATGAGGGGTACTTTGGTGATTTTCCAAACTAAGGGTATTTTATTCATTTTTGCCCTTTGGGGCATTTCGATCATTCTTAAGATTTATGGATTTAGTACCCACCTAGGCCCGTTAACAAGTCCCTATCGGTCAAAGTGAACAGACACTATGCACCAGGTAGGATTCCAAAGAAGAGGAGGTAGGTCCTTGAGACCGCTTAAGTACCAAGCTCTCTCTAGATCCAATCCTAGACATGCATATACCCATTACCACACCGTAACCTTATGACTTGTCCACGGTTGCAATTTTGTGTTTAAGTTTTATGTATGTTTTAGCAGTTTTCAGATACTAAGATCAATCCCTATACAAAGCCCAAATAAGCCTAAATACATGCAAACGGCCCACTAAGCCCAATCCCATTCATATGGCCTATTAGGCCCAAATCACATCTATATGGCCCATTAGGCCCAAATCCCATTCATATAGCCCATTAGGCCAAAATCATATCCATATGGCCCATTAGGCCTAAATCAATTCCAGAGCATGTAACATGCATGACCAACTTAATTCATATAACCAAATCAACAATTTCACAAAACTTAGCCTTAGGGACCACCGGGCCCATTTAGCCACTTTTGGCTTTTCGGCTTTCCGGCATCGCCAATATCATGTGTGTGTAGTGTTTGTACACACATGGTCACAACGCATGCTGCAACCCCTTAATCACAAACCTACAATTGTCATCACTTAACGATTAATCTTGGCTCAATACACACTTAATCAAAACCGAAACCTTACCGTAACCTTATGGTGTGCCACTCGTTCTAGTAGCTCTTCCTTAGCTACTATTCGGGAATATCCCTAGATCTGCACCCACACATACACCATCAAAATTCAAGTGACTCATAATCCATACAAGTCACCCCTATAGATCATACCCACATTCGGCCATTTACTTAAACAATAATTGAGTTGAGTACACTTACACTTTGCTACGATCCTTACCACGCTTGCGAACCCTAAACCTTACCCTTGTTAATACAAGATTAACGACAACAAGAAGTTAGATAGCTCTTCGGCTTGTAACAAAAAGCACTAAGGGGGTTAACAGAATACTTACTGAATCCAACCTTAGATCCTTCGGCCTAGATAGCTACTGAACGAGATTCGGCTTTTAACCTTGACTGAGAGTAGATAACAATCAAATTGTAATGGAGGAAAACAACAAGGGTTCGGCACAAATAGGAATCTCAGCAAGGAAGGATGATGGTGTAATTCGGCAATAGGAGAATTTAGCTATGAGGGAATTCGGCAAAAGGGATTCGGCTATAGGAGATTTCGGCAATGGAAGAATTTGGCTATAGGGGAAACCGATTGAGGGGAGAAAAGAAAATGACTAATGGAACTCAAATAACCTTTCAAAGCATTTGACCCTCTCCTTTTATAGCCACAAGCCGAGTTCACCTTTCCCCAAAGTCCCATTCAGCACCGATTCCTCCCAATCCTCATCTCCTAACTTTTCTCCCTGATAACACCTTAATCCTATCCAAAATTTCCTCCACATCCATCAAACCAGATCACTTCAAAATCTCCACGAGAAGAGTTCAAAACCGACACAACTCTTGCCATCCACTCTGTAAAACAAACACTCCACAAAATACCACTACTAATCCTTGAACCCTGGACCTCCTCAGCTGACAATCACGCCACCTTATAGCTCCCCAAGTGACGCCACTTGCCACTAGACCACAGGCCCACTTGTGTCCTATTTTCCCCTTAATCTGCTTAAGAGGCCTAATGCCTGAGACTAGGGTCCACTAAAGCAAGAAAATAAATTTTTCCCTATGGTCTTCCATATCTCTAAGACTTTAAATAATCCCGATAATACCTTAAAATTAATATTCTAAGTGCTACTCATATATACCAACTTCAGTGCATAGAAATTTAGAGTTTCAGAATTTTCGGGGCGTTACAATTCTACCCCTCTTAAAAAATATTTCAGCCTCAAAATTTACCTGATTGAAACAAGTGAGCGTATTGTCGTTGCATTGCCTCCTCAGATTCCCAAGTAGCCTCCTCGGCATTATGGTTACTCCAAAGCACTTTAACCAAAGGAACAGACTTCCTTCTTAGCACCTTAACATCTTGATCAATTGTTTGAACTAGCTCCTCTTCAAAAGTTAGGTCTGGTCTTACCTCGATCTCCTCGACTGACACGATGTGAGAAGTGTCTGGCCAATAACGCCTTAGCATTGACACATGGAACACATCATGTATTTGGCTCAGTTTAGAAGGCAATACCAGTTGATAGGCAACTGGCCCAATTCGCTTTAATACTCAGTATGGCCCGATGAATCTAGGGCTTAACTTGCCCTTCCGACCAAATCTTAACACCTCCTTTCAAGGGGAAACCTTGAGAAACACCAAGTCCCCCACTGCATACTCAATCTCCCTCCGCTTAAGATCAGCATACGACTTCTGTCTATCCGCCGCCTCCTTCAACCGATCCTGAATCAACTTTATGTTATCTTCGGTGTCTGCTACCAACTCCGGACCCAATACTCGCCGCTCACCCAACTCAATCCAACAAATCAGAGTACGACATCTTCGCCCATATAGTGCTTCATATGGTGCCATTCCAATACTTTCTTGATAACTATTGTTATACAAAAATTCAGCTAACAGCAAGTAATCCTCCCAACTTCCTCGAAACTCAATATCACACACTCTCAGCATATCCTCTAGAACTTGAAGTACCCTCTCCGACTGACCGTCCGTCTGAGGGTGAAATGCTGTATTAAAATCCAACCTCGTACCCAGTGCTTCATGCAGCTTTTTCCAAAATACATAAAACAGGGGTTTCTATCAGATATAATAGAGATTGGAACCCCATGCAATCTCACAATCTCCGCCACATACAATCTTGCCAACTCTATAATGAATAGTCAGTGCGGACCAGTATAAAATGGGCAGACTGTGTTAATCGATCGACAATAACCCACACAGAGTCCTTCTTAGCAGGCGTCAACGGTAGCCCACTAACAAAATTCATAGTAACCCGCTCCCACTTCCATAGTGGAATCTTAATCGGTTGGAGTAACCCTGATGGTAGTTGATGTTCCGCTTTCACTTGCTGACATACCAAGCATTTGCCCACAAACTCCGTAACCTTTCGTTTCAATCCCGGCAACCAATAAAGCTTTCGTAAGTCCTGATACATCTTGTTACCTCCGGGGTGCATAGCATAGGAACTGCTATGCACTTCCCATAGTATGGACTTCCTTAGCTCTTCGTCCCTTGGCACACAAATTCTACCACGGAAACACAACAACCTGTCACTATTTATCCCAAAATTTGTTGTTTCCCCATTCTCAATTTGCTTGAATTGAGAATCCAGAGTCTCATCCAATGAGTGCTTAACTTTAATATGCTCAACCCACAGTGGCTTCACTTGCAACTTGGCTAACAAACTCTCGTCCTCATACAAACTTAGTCGAGCAAACATTGCCCTCAAGTCCAACATAGCCATACGGCTTAGCGCATCAGCCACCACATTTGCTTTGCCCAGGTGATAGCCAATCGTGCAATCATAATCCTTTAACAGCTCAATCCATCTGCATTGTCTCAAATTCAACTCCTTCTAAGTTAAAAGGTACTTCAGACTCTTGTGATCCTTATAGATGGTGCACTTCTCTACATACAAATAGTGCCTCCAAATCTTAAGTGTGAATACCACTGCCACCAACTCCAAATCATGGGTTCGGTAATTTCTTTCATGAGTCTTAAGCTGGCGTGACGCATATGCAACCACCTTCCCTTCATGCATCAAAACACAGCCCAAGCCCACGTGTGACGCATCTCTATAAACTGTAAACTCCTTCCCGTGCTTCGGCTAAATCAAAACAGGTGCCTCTGTTAAATCCCTCTTAAGCTTCTCAAAGCTTTCTTGCAATTTATCAGTTCACACAAACGACATCCCCTTCCGTAGCAGCTTGGTCAAGGGTGCAGCGATTAGGGAAAACCCTTCAACAAACCGCCTATAGTACCCTGCCAGGCCTAAAAAACTCCAAATTTCTGACACCGTCTTAGGTCATTTCCAATCTAACACTGCTTCCACTTTCTGAGGATCAACTCTAATTCCCTCAGCTGAGACCACATGCCCTAAAAAAGTGACCTCCCTTAGCCAAAATTCGCACTTGCTAAACCTAGCATAAAGTTGCTTCTCCCTTAGAATCTGCAGCACATTCCTTAAGTGCGCATCATGATCATCCTCCATCCTCGAGTATATTAAGATATCATCTATGAAAACTACTACAAACTGGTCTAGATACGGTTGAAAGACTCGGTTCATAAGATCCATAAAAGCAGCAGGTGAGTTCGTTAGCCCAAAAGGCATCACCAAAAACTCATAATGTCCATAACGAGTTCTAAAAGTTGTCTTATACACATCTACTTCCTTAACCATCAGTTGATGGTACTCTAAATGCAAGTCAATCTTTGTGAAAATCGAGGCTCCCCTAAGTTGATCGAAAAGGTCATCTATCCTAGGCAGAGGGTACTTATTCTTAATGGTTAACTTGTTTAACTGCCTATAGTTGATACACATCATCATGGACCAATCCTTCTTCTTCACGAATACTACCGGTGCTCCCTATGGAGACACACTTGGTCTAAAAAATCCGCTGTCCAATAACTCCTGAATCTGAGCCTTCAACTCTTCCAGCTCCTTCGGTGCCACCCTATAAGGTGCGATAGACACTGGAGCCGTACTCGATAACAATTCTATCCCAAACTCCACCTCTCTATTGGGAGGTAACCCAGGCAATTCCTCTGGGAAACATCGGGGAATTCTTTTACTATTCTCAAATCCTTAATAGTAGGACTCTTAGATTCCAAATCACTAATATAACCTAAGTAAGCTTCACAGCCCTTCTTTACCAACTTCTCCGCCCTTAAGGCTTAAATCACATTCAACAAGTAATCACGTCATTCCCCGATCACTACTACTTCATCACCTTCCATAGTTCTTAACACCACCCACTTCACAGCACAATCTAGACTTGCTTGGTGCATCGTCAACCAATCCATGCCTAAGATGAGGTCGAACTCACCAAATGGTAATTCCATCAAGTCCGCTAAGAAAGTAACTCCTTGAACTACCAACGGTACATTCCTAAACAACTTACTAACTTTTACCGACTGCCCTAAAGGGCTTAACACAGTCATTTCATTATCAATGGTTTCAAACTCAACCCTTACAGTTTCGGTCCTATTGCATGCAATGTACGAATGTGTCGACCCCACATCAATTAATGCAATATAAGGTAGCTCACGAATAAGGAACGTACTTGTTATCACATCTTGTGCATCACCTTTCTCTTTGTGACGAGCAGCATAAACTAACGCTGGCTGTATCGCCTCTGCCTGACCTGCACCTCTGCCTGGTGCTCCACGTCCTCGTCCTGCACTATTATCGCCTCTGGCTTGACCCCGGCCCCTTGGTGGTTGTTAACCACGCCTCTGCGGCTGGAAATCACCTCTGCCCTCAGCTCGCACCTGATCTGGCCTTCTCGAGCACTCCCTAATCCTATGTTCCATAGATCCACAGCTCAAACAAGCTCCCATCTTTCTCCAACATTCGTCCGTATGCCCTTTTCCACACACAGCGCAAGGTGGTATCCCGGTATTAGAAGCAGTAACATGGCCCTAACTCTAATCGGCCCATTCACTCTGGCCCTCCTCGTAGGCCTCTATCCAGCCCCCATAGCTTCTACATTTTGTTTGTTCTTGCCTTTCTTCTTCTCTCGGTGGAGATTTTTTGTGCGCTTTACTTTCTCCGCTATCTTTGCTTTCTCCACCAAGACCACAAAGTCCCACTCCCTCTATAGAGCTATAAGTGCCCTAAAGTTGTCTCTTAACCCATCCTCGAACCGTATGCATTTGTCATACTCTGTTGCAACTATTCCTTTGGCATACCGACTAAGGCGTAGAAACTCAGCCTCATATTCTGCTACCGACTTATCTCTCTGAGTTAGACTTAAAAACTCCTTCCATCGGGCATCCACATAGCCCGCTCCAATGTACTTCCTCTGGAATGTCAATTTGAAGAAATCCCAGGTGATCTGCTCCATTTGGTTGCCTTCCTTTACGGTCAACCACCATTGATAAGCTTCTTCCCTAAGTAGGGATATCGCCCCCTTCAACTTTTGTTCTGTCGTGCAATCCAGGTCGTCCATTATTCTTTCCGTAGCTTCCAACCAATACTCCGCCACATTTGGGGCCACCCCAGCTACTCCTTTGAAAATCTCTGCCCCATTAGCTCGGAGTCGCTCCACGATTGATCCACAACTTCCCGTACCATTATTGGGCCCAGCGACCCTTTCAAAGATCCTAACATGACCTGCGATACTGCATTTTCTATAGCGGTAGCTTGTTCATATTGTCCCGTTTCAATTACTGGTGAGGCCGAAGCCTCTCCTACTCCAACGTTGGGCATATGATCCGACGCCGACAACCCAGCCCTAACACTTCCACGGCCTCTCGCACCTCTTCTAGCGCTCATCGTTCCATGTTTCTGGATTAAAATTTTTATGAAATTAGTTCATAGTTTCACTGTTTAAAGCACAAGTCTTATGCATTTAACAATTTTAGAAGTTGTTTCACAGTCATAAATCCACTATAGGCCTAAGTTTCCTACGGGCTTTAGTCTCTAAAAACCTATTGTTTAAGTGGCCCAATATCAAGATATAGTTCAATATTTTAAACAAATGTAAGCACAAAAAACTTACTTGGCTCGACCTCGAGGGCTCGGTGAACCGCACTTCAAGAATCCTGCAAAACTTTTTAATCTATTTATTTTTAAAACCCAAAATCTAAGGACCATTTCACAGCCCGAGCTTTGCAACCGGGTTCTGATACCACTAAATGCAACACCTCCAGACCCGGCCCAGACGTTATGGCTGAATCCAGGAATGTCACATCAAAGGAATAATTCAAAACGATTTTACTAAGTTAAAAAAAATCTAGATTTAAGACTTAGAAACTCAAAATCCTTGTAATTTATTAAGTTGGGTTAAAAGCCCATGTTTTAAGTGTTTCGAAAACCATGTTTAAACTTAAGAAATTTATCTAAGTTTAACAATTAAGTAAACAGTTGAAACAATAACAAAATTCAAAATCTAAAGTCAAATCAGAGATACAAGGCCTTATTACAATGAAGTAATTAAAACTAAGTCTTTCAAAACTAAATAAAACTGCTTGCAGTGTGGCCACCTCCGAGTCCTCTTCCACGTCAAGTCGTCTACTAAGGAACACCTGAAACATTAAATAAAAGGGTGTGAGTTTTGAAACTCAATGTGTACGACCCTTGGTAATCCAATCCAATCATGCAAATATCACATTGGGCCTAAGCCCTATCAAATTCGGTGGTCTTGGGCCTTAGCCCACAATGACCTCATATCAAAACAATATCACATGAATGCAATGCACCCATCCCAATCCAACCCTGCACTCTATTTCCCTTCCAACCCTACACTCCTGTGGGGATATAAATATCAACCCACCCATCCCTACACTCCAAAGGTAGCACTAGTAGCGGCACTACTCAAACGTTGCATCAAGCTGCTATAATGGGCTTAAAGCCACTGGTGGATCCACGGTCGTCGAGCGATTATGCGATCCTCACATATCTTCCTCCGTATTATCAAAACCCACCCAAGTACAACATACATTTCATGAATGCAACACACATTTTCACACATTAAGCACTTAGGGATATTTTAGTCATTTCACTACCCAGGGGTATTTTTGTAAGTCTACCCTACAGGGCTTTTTTTTTTGGTAAATTCCTAAATCGGGGGTATTTTTGGTAATTCTACAAATGAGGGGTACTTTCTTGATGTTCCAGACTAAGGGTATTTTATTCATTTTCGCCCTTAAGGGTATTTCGATCATTCTTAAGTTTTATGGATTTAGTACCTACTTGGGCCCGTTAACAAGTCCCCATCGATCAAAGTGAACAGGCACTATGCACCAGGTAGGATTCCAGAGAAGAGGAGGTGGGTCCTTGAGACTGCTTAAGTACCAAGCTCTCTCTAGATCCAATCCTAGACATGCATATACCCATTACCACACCTTAACCTTATGAGTTGTCTACGATTGCAATTTTGTGTTTAAGTTTTATGTATGTTTTAGCAGTTTTCAGATACTAAGATCAAGCCAGTATACAAAGCCCAAATAAGCCTACATACATGCAAACGACCCATTAGGCCCAAATCTCATCTATATGGCCCATTAGGCCTAAATCACATCTATATGGCCAATTAGGCCCAAATCTCATTCATATAGCCCATTAGGCCCAAATCATATCCATATGGCCCATTAGGCCCAAATCAATTCCAGAGCATGTAACATGCATGACCAACTCAATTCATATAACAAAATCAACAATTTCACAGAACTTAGCCTCAGGGCCCACCGGGCCCATTTAACCACTTTTGGCTTTTCGACTTTCTGGCATTGTCGATACCATATGTGTGTAGTGTTTGTTCACACCTGATAACAAGGCATGCTGCAACCCCTTAATCATGAAACTACAATAGTCATTACTTAACGATTAATCTAGGCTTAATACACACTTAATCAAAAATCGAAACCTCACCGTAACCTTACCGTGTGCCACACGTTCTAGTAGCCCTTCCTTAGCTACTATTCGTGAAAATCCCTAGATCTGCACCCACACATTCACCGTCAAAATTTGAGTGACTCATAATCCACAAGAGTCACCCCTATAGATCATACCCACATTCGGTCATTTAGTTAAACAATATCGAGTTGAGTACACTTACACCTTGCTACGATCTTTTCCATGCTTGCGATCTCTGAACTTTACCCTTGTTAATACAAGATTAACGACAATGAGAAGTTAGATAGCCCTTCGGCTTTTAACAAAATGCACTAAGGGGGTTAACAGAATACTTACCGAATCAAACCTTAGATCCTTTGGCCTAGATAGCTACTGAATGAGATTCGGTTTTTAACCTTGACTGAGAGTAGATAACAATCGATTTTAATGGAGGAAAACAACAAGGGCTCGGCACAAATAGGAATTTCGTCAAGGAAGGATGATGGTGTAATTCGGCAAAAGGAGAATTTGGCTATGAGAGAATTCGGCAAAAAGGGATTCGGCTATAGGAGATTTCGGCAATGGTGAGAATTTGGCTATGAGGGAAACCGATTGAGGGGAGAAAAGAAAAAGACTAATGGAACTCAAAGAACCTTTCAAAGCATTCGGCCCTTACCTTTTATAGCCACAAGCCGAATACACCTTTCCCTAAAGTCCCATCCGGCACCAATTCCTCCCACTCCTTATCTCCTAACTTTTCTCCATGATAACACCTTAATCCTATCTGAAATTCCCTCCACATCCATCACACCAGATCACTTCAAACTCTCCACGGCAAGAGTTCAAAACCAACACAACTCTGGTCGTCCACTCTATAAAATAAATACTACACAAAATACCACTCCTAAGCCTCGAAGCTTGGACCTCCTCAGCTAACAATCACGCCACCTTATAGCTCCCCAAGTGACGCCACTTGCCACTGGACCACAGGCCCACTTGTGTCCTATTTTCCCCTTAATCTACTTAAGGGGCCTAATGCCTGAGACTAGGGTCCACTAAAGCAAGAAAATATTTTTTTCCCTATGGTCTTCCCTATCTCTAAGACTTCAAATAATCCCGATAATACCTTAAAACTAATATTCTAAGTGCTACTCATACATACCAACTTCAGTGCACAGAAATTTAGAGTTTCGGGATTTTTAGGGCGTTACACATTCAATCTCATCTTCATCCAAAACAATTCATAAACACATAGTTAGGGAATTTTACACTTTAGCCCTTATAATTTCACATTTTAACATTTTAATCCCTATTTCACAATTACACAAAATACACATAATTTACTCACACCCAAGCTTGGCCAAATTTCATACTAGTCCTTAGCAACCCATATCTTTCATTTATTTCAAATTTTAACCCTTCAAAGTTTCATTTTTACAATTTAGCCCATAATAATCAATTTCATCAAAATTCCAAATACAAAACATATTTATCATTCATCGTGCTTTCTTATTTCACCAATTATCAACACAAAGCTCATATATTCATCAATGGCACATCTCAAAATCAATATAAATTTCATAAATTAATGCATGGGCTTAAGAGAACACTAAGCAATGATCACAAAAACATAAAAATCATAAAAAAACTGAGCTCAAAACATACCTTAATCAAAAACAACAATGGCTGAACCCTAACTAGCTTTCTTTTCTTTTCTTTTCTTTCTTTGTATTTTTGACAAGATGAACACATAATGTCCATTAATTCATGTTTTTTTTAATTAATATTAACTTAATAACCAAATTACTATTTTATCCATTAATTAAAACATTATAAAATCATTCATTTAATAGCCATTTATGTCAAATTCCACTATCAATGGTCTAATATCAACATAAGGACCTTTCATTTAATAATCCATGGCAATTAAGCACTTTAAACTACTAGCACATAGCTTTTGCATTTTACGCGATTAGGTTCTTTTTCACAAATCGACACATAAATGACAATTTTCACACAGAACTTTCACACATACTTAATCACATGTCATAAACACCAAAAATAATATTAAATTATATCTCTGACCTCGAATTTGTGGTCCTGAAACCACTATTCCGACTAGGGTCTAAATTGGGTTGTTACAGTGAATACCCCAAAGTTCATGACAAGTATTTTTACTCACACTCTGCAACAAAGTTCATGACAAGTTTTACTCACACTCTGCAACAATCATATATCTTAATCAAAATCAAAATTAAACCAATCAATTCTATTAAATGAAAAAAATATTTATCTCCACATAAAAATCCCAATAACTAAATGTGTGAAAGGCTTTACAAATTCATAGAGATACGTATAGTAAATTATATAAATTGAACTTTTTAATAGAAATCAGACCAAATTTCAAAAGAAGTTGATTAGATTGACTTACGTTACCATGGATGAGAAGTAGTGATTATAAACATCCTTTGTAATGAAGAAAAAAAGAGCATCCCCAAGCAAATATCAAAAAGAAAAATTTGAAAGTGAATCTTACTTCTCGATTTCATATAGATAACAATATCAAATCTTTCACCATACTTAAGAACAAAAAGTAAAATAAGTTAATCAAAACAATGATAACGTATAATGAAAGAAGAATGAAAAATAATAATCAGATATGAAACATTAAATAAAAGAAACTTCATGTAAAAACTTTGCAACTTGCCATCAAATATATTGAAAATCATGAAGGATAAATTTGATCCTAATAAAAGGAACTATCACTTTGAGCAAGATCATGCTGATAACGTGTTATAAAATAGAGATGGAAAGAATAAAGAACAAAGAAAATATGAAAGCAATAGAAGATGTACTTTATTGATCAAAAAGGGATAATTAAAATGCTTTATCATAGTCTCTATTTATAGGCATAAAAAGCATCAAAGAAGTAGAGATCTTGTAACGCCCCAAATTTTAGGCCTAGAAGAAATGGGCTTTGCATATCAGAGGAATTGGAATTTATTTGTGCAAGTGAATAACACAAAAGTATGTCTGCCTTGGTGATTAAGGGTCTTGAGGAGTATTGGAGAAGCCTTAGGCTCAAACCTGGGCTTTAGAAAAATTTTATGTTTTAAGTGATCAAAACCCCTATCTTTGGTTAGTAAGGTTATAAATAAAATGTGGTGGAAGGTGACAAAAGAGGATTTGGTGGTGTGGTGGAAGGTGGCGTCACAAGTGTGACAAGGAGGTCAAAGGTTCGAGACTTTGAGTAAGGTATGGATTATTTAATTTGCAACTGTGTCGCCCAGTGGTCGTGTTGGAATTGAATTCTACTCAAGTGGTTGTGGAATTGGTCTTGGGGGAGAGATTTGTGGGATATGGACTTGGAGGAGTTTGAAAGGAGTTTGAATAGGTGGTTGAGTAGAATAAGGTGGAGAGATTTTAGGAGAGGGATAAGGGGGAGGAAAAAGGGGAGTTTGTTATAGAGTGAAGTTGTGCCAAATTTGGGTGTTATGCTTAGGGAAATTTGACCAAGAGTGCTTTTCTCCCATTTGGTTTAGTTTTTGTCACTTTTTGATTGGAAAAAATCTCATTTCTTTGCTGAGTGGTTTTGAGCTCTAAAGTATCGTATTAGTTTATTTTCTGTTTGCGTTTTTGTTACTAGGGTTGTCAAATTGACTATTTGGGAAAATCTGGTGGGTATTGCTGAATGTTCTTCTTCTTTTACCTTTTCTGCCTTTACACCTCAATTGGCCGAATACTTATCTTTTCTTCTTCCCTGCAGTGTCATTCTTTCTTTTTGATTTCTAGCCTAGCCGATTGCTTCTTCTCTATTCCTTCTTTCCTCTTTTCTTTCTTCTGCTTGGTAGACTGAAGGTACTCAACCTTCTTCTCTCCCTATCCTTGGCCAAATATTTTTATGATCCACTGTTGGTATTGTTAATCTGTTCTGCAAGTGATCCTGACTGAAGGGTAGGTGTTTATACTTTCTCCTTTACACTCAAATTTGATCACTTTTAGTATTTCTTTGGAAGTTGAATGCTTATGTTCTTTTGGACTTTAATTACGCTCTTGATTCTCTTGCGCGATATGATGCTCGTTAGGGGCTAGTCAAATTCGAAGAGTGAAGAAGTTCTAGAGTGCTAAGGCCGTCGAGGTTTTTCTCTCATCGTCGGATTAAGGTAATTTTTTATCTTACTCTTTGGGTATAGACCGATTAGGCCCTATGGGTTTGCAAAGTAAAATTTGGGTTGTAGGCTACATCTATGATCAGTACTACCTAACAGAGATCTATCGTTGTGCAGTTTGTCGGCAAGGCATATGATCTATCATAGTTAGCGATCTTAGAGGACTGGAGGCACTCACTCAATCAAGGTAAGGGTGGTGAATGTTTTGGGGCTAAGTATTAAGAAGGTGGTATGTTTATGTGACTATTAAGATTGGTTGTGTTCCTATCAACATGTGATTAATCGTGTGTTGGGAATCGATGTAGGTCTTGGTGCTCAACGATTATTTGCTTTCTTCGCAACAAAGGTGCGTAACAGTACTGTAACACCCCAAACCCTCCCTAGACGTTATGATCAGATCTAGCATGTCACATAAAAGGGTTGTTTAAAAGCTACACGTTCGTTAAAAACTTCGTATTCTTTTTGAAACTCTGAACTTTGTTGTTTGTGAAATTCAGGTTTGCTATAACTGTTTTCTTGTAAATATGTTATTATTATTTTCGAAAACTTTGTATACTACTGAAGTTTAATTTAGAAACTGCGGAAACATGATATTTTTAAAAACGATTATTGTCGTCCTAAGAAAACCCAGAGTTTAATCATTAATAATTTAAAAATAGCTAAAATGAAAGTTTAAAAGGAAATAAAATCCAATGGTCTTATTACATAATATTAACCCCAAATTAAATAATCATAAAATAAAGTGAAACTGGATTTACTAATTTTTGTGAAAAGTAACCCCAATGTATGGCCACCACCGAGCCCTCCGCAGCTCCAAATCCTCTAACGCTAGGGATTACCTGCAGGGTTAAGAGAAAGGGGGTGAGTTACGAGAACTCAGTGTGTAATCCCTTAAACGGTCACTATCTGGGCCTGAGCCCTTACGGTATCAATCTGGGCCTAAGCCCTATAATCATGTAATGCAAATAATGAAATGCAAGCCAACCCAATCCAACCAATCACACCCCGTACCAACCAATCATCACCTGTGGGGATCAAGTCAACCCGCCCCGCCAATCACACCAATGTTCCAGACAAGCTGCTAATCACGATATTTATGGCTGAGCCACCATAATAATAATATATATGTGGCATAGCCACTAAGAAAGTATGTGGCAAAGCCACTAGGCTACACTTCCTCCGATCATCAAAACCCAACCCATGCAAAATGATATAAATGTAATGTATCAAACATATAAAAGTGTAAATAAAATCATATACACGATATTCAACCATAATTGGGGGTATAACGGTCATTTCCTCATACAAGGGTACAACAGTAATTTACCCTCCAGAGGTATTTCTATAATTTTACTCTCTAAGGGTAATTCGGTAATTTACCCTCTAGGGGTATTTCAGTAATTTTGCAATCCGAGGGTATTTCGATAATTTTGCAAATCAGGGGTATTTCAGTAATCTTGCAAACCAACGGTATTTTAGTAATTTTGCAAACCAAGAGTATTTCAGTAATTTTGCAAACCAAGGGATTTCGATAATTTCACAAATCAGAGGTATTTCGGTAATTTTACAAACCGGTGGTACTTTGGTAATTTCGTAAACTAAGGGTATTTTAGTAATTTTGTAAACTAAGGTATTTTAGTAATTTTGTAAACCAAGGGTATTTTAGTAATTTTATAAATCAAGGGTATTCCAATAATTTTGTAAACCAATGTATTCTAAACAGAGATAACAATACAAATGGGCCTAGGGCCCATTGTCGGCCCAAATGGGCCCACATGCTCATGTGGCCCATTTAGCCCAAATCTAGCCTTAAATATGAGATTCACATAGACCAGTTCACTATCTACTACACAATCATACAATTTATTCATATGGGCCCACTTGGCCCAAGGCAGCCTAGACTCATGAGAACACTCATGAGGGCCTCAACTATCGCGTCGAAGCTCCCACACATGTGCTCGCAAGCTCATATGGCTATCATCGCCGTGTGATGGGCATTTGCTGCTCTACAACTAGAGTAGGGCGAAATACACATCTGATAGGAATCTAGAGTTGATCCGCGCTCCGACCAATCCTATGCCCAACGCCAACCAAGGTATGCTTACTCTCCTCATAGATCGCTCTATTTAAAGCCAGCTTCCCGATGTGGGATCCTTACTTTAGCAGAGTTTAATTCCAACACAAACTCTGGCCGTCCCAACTTAGTAAAATAAATACCCCTTTTTGCTTGCGATGGGATTTGAACTCAGGCTCCCCTGTAACTTAATCCACGCCGCTAGCCAGTAAGCCACAAGCTCCTCTTGTGTCTAAAATCATGCGCAACTAAATATAAGTCTATGGGCCAAAATCTAAGTTCACTTAAAAATAAATCAAAATGAAATGCAAGCGCCAAGACTTGAACCTTGGACCCCTTGCTTCCTTGTAGCGTCATTCCCTTGTCTCTTATGTGGCATCATTTGCCACTAGACCACAACCCCTTTTGTGTCATTTTTCTCCACATTTTATTCTTAAAGCCTACTTACTAACTCCAGGGTTTTATTCACCTAAACCAAAATTTTTCCTAAGCCCAGGTTTGATCCCGAGACTTCATAGAAGCCCTCTAACCTTCCAAAATCACTCACTTAATAGGTCCAACATGCATTAGTGTCGTTCTCTTATTTTCAAAAATTTTAAACGCTCCCCTAGCCAAGGCCCAATAAGCCCAATTCTACTAGGCCCAAATTCGGGTTGTTACAAGTACCCTGTATTCGATAGTCGACAAGAAAGCCGATAGAGTGTGTGTATTTGTATGTGGTATTCGATGATCGGCTGAAAAGCTGAAAGTATGTGTTGTTTACACTGCTATGACTATAGATCGGCAAAATACCGAAAAGCCAGAAATATGGCGTATGATGCCACATGAGCATGTGATCGTGCATGTGGTGAATCGAGCCCACGAACATGGGCGTTAGTCTATAGAGGCCACCACGAGCGCTCTCGTGGTCTTGGGCTATTCTAGGCCTCGTTGGGCCGAAATAGGTCCTGTGGGCCCAGTGGGCTTGTGGGCCCACACGGATAAAATGTATGTGATGTGGTAAGTGTTGCTTGGACTGTGAAGTTTGCATAACTGTGGCTATTTCTGGGCTAAATGGGCCACATGAGTGTGTGGGTCCACTTGGGTCGAGCAACGGGCCTTAGGCCCATTTACACTGTTATGACTATTTAGGTTACTTAAGTCACTTGAGGCGACGGTGGACCTTCTGCTGGGCGCTGAGACCTCGATTTGCAAAATTACTGAATTACCCCTGATTTGTAAAATTATCGAAATACCCTCAGATTGTGAAATTATCGAAATACCCCTGATTTGTGAAATTATCAAAATACCTTTGATTTGTGAAATTATCGAAATACCCTCAATTTTTAAAATTACCGAAATACCCTCAAATTGTGAAACTATCGAAATACCCTCGGATTGTGAAATTACTAAAATGCCCCCAATTTGTGAAATTACCAAAATACCCTCAATTTGTGAAGTTACCTAAATACCCTCGATTTGTGAAATTACCGAAATATCTCTAATTTGCAAAATTACCTAAATACCCCTGGAGGGTAAATGACTATTTTGCCCTTGTGGTAAATGACTGACTTAGATTATGAATTTGACTGATTTGACTGGATTGTATGACTGTGTTTTAACTGACTTGACGGTGGTTGTATGTCTGATATGCTTTTAATATATGTCTAAATGACAGTTACTGAGCATGGCCATTTTGCATACACGTGTAATGATTGAGCATGACATACACGACAAGTTGCATAGGGTTGGGACATTGATACGGAGGAAGTTCTAATAGGGTTGCACGGGTCACATGAGATGACTGTGGACCGACGAATGACTTAAAGCCGCATAATCTGATTTTTGCACTGTGCCAACCTAGACATGGCTCTGTGCCATCTTGATTATGGCTTTGTGCCAATCGTATTTAACCGTGGCTATGTGCCTAACATATATACTGATGACTTTGTGTCGATCATAATTACCCGTGGCTGTGTGCCGATTATATTATCGTCGCTGATGGCTATGTGCCAAACTTATTACAGTTACTGATAGCTTTGTACCATCTTGATTATGGCTCTGTGCTATCCTGATTATGGTTTATAATCATTCTATTTATGGCTTTTAGTCGTTCTCTCCACGGGGCCGAGCCGTTCTGTTGACTTAGTGCCGCAACCAGTGCTAAGCTTGGTGTGTTGGCTGGGTGGGTCGATTTTATCCCCACCTAAGTGTAGGGTTGGTACGGGTGGTGTGTTGGCTGGATTGGGGTGGGATGCATCCTCATCACTTTGCATATGCATATCCATTTATGAGATCACATCCGCATCTTTGAGCTTAGGTCACTTGTTCTATATTGGTTTGGGTTGGGCCCAATTGATTCTATTATGCGCTGTGACCCAAATGATATTGTAGTGGGTTTTGGCCCACGTATGCTCTGAACTAGACTGTACTATTACTGTTAAAGGGCTTTGGCCCAGACTGTTTCGGTTTCTGATTCTGTATACTGACTATTACTCTAGTAAGGGGATTACACACTGAGTTTTCATAAACTCACCCCGTTTTTAACTGTGCAGGTAATCCCCAGTGTTAAGAGAATCGGTGCTGCGAGGGACTCTGAGGTGACCACACGACTACGGCTGTTATGCTTTGGACTTTATATATGTTTTAAATTCCATTTTGGGTTTTAATTTTTGTAATAAGGCCTCTCTGGATTTACATCTGAATTTGGGATTTTGTTACGTTTTATAGCTGTTAGACGTAGACGAGTTTTCAACCCAATTACTATTTTTTAAAACATACGTTTTAAACTTCTTCACCTTAAATTAGCTTCCGCAACTAAAAGAGATTTCAACGAAGTTAATAACGTTTTTAAAAGTAATTAACTTTTGAATGAACCACGTTCTGAAATTGAACGAACACAAACTGAGATTTGAGTTTTAAATTTCAAGAAGGGTTTTCAATGAAAACATGGTTTTTGAAAAACACTTCAATGTAACACGTCAGATTCGGTCATAACGTCTAGGCCGGGTTTGGGGTGTTACAAATCTAAGTCTAATAACTATTAGAATTTAAAGTATATCAAAACTTTATCTTGATCATGATAGACATCTACTTAATAAGATATTCATAACAGGATTTAATCTATTAATAACATGAAAAATTAAAGAAATTTGATTCTAGTTAAGTAACACACAAGTGTGATTCATTTAGACTAGATTACATATCCTCTTAACAATTAGTTGTATACTTAGGCATACATAACCATACTATTTGCTACAAATATTTGAATAATTAAACAATTACATGTTTAACAATTCTAATTAACAATGCAGATGTTCTAAGCTATCAACTACAAGCCTTATATTCAACAAGTTTTAGAATTCATAATTAAAATAGAAAATATGTAAATACAAAAGAATAAATAAAAATAAAAACAAATTAGACCTCATAAACTTAAAATATCATATCTGCAAAATGTTTTTGACTAGAAAAAGAGTTTAGTAACTCATGTTAAGAAGAAAATACAAAACAAAATAATAATTGTAACAGCCCATTTTCAGTGAAATCGAAATAGTGGTTTCGAGACCACAAATTTGAGTCCGAAAGAAAATTTATTTTAATATTATTTTATGGTCTGCATTATGATAGGAATAACGTATAAAAATTTTGTTAAGAAAATTTTACCAATTTCATGATTAATTGAGAAAAGGACCAAATTTCATGAAATGTAAAAGTTGAATTTTAGTAGCTAAAAGAATCAAATAACTATGGAATTCAAAATTTGAGGTCCTTATATGGCAAATAGACCATTAAGAGGAGTTAGTAGATAAGTTTGATGATTCATCCATGAAAAATAAGAAAAAGAAAAGGATAAAATTGGAAAGATAAAAAATAAAGATGATAAATAAAAAAATAAAGAAAATATCATAATTTTATCATCATCTTTCCCAAATAAAATATGGAAACCCTAGCCATGGAGAATTGAAGAAAGAGAAAACTTATTTGGCCAAATTAGGTGAGTATTCAAGTCTCGTTTTTAGTAATTTTTATATTTCCGAGATCGTAATAGCTTAATTTAGCTCTCTCGGGGATTATTTTGCAATGTTATTAAAGTACAAGGGTGTTTCCATGGGTGAATATGCATGAATTATGAAATTTATGGTAGAAAATAAAAGGTTGTTGATAGATAAACAACTTTTGTAAAGTGAATTTTCATGAAATTGTGATTTAAGGATTAAATTGCAAAGATGTAAAATTCATGGAAAAATTTTGAATTTTATGAGTTACATTGGCTGCAAATGTTATATGCAAAAATTAGTTAGGCTTGGAATAAGGATTAAATTGTATGAATTTCATTTTCCGAGCCTAGGGACGAAATCGTCATTAATTAAAAGTATAGGGGCAAAGTGGTAATTTTACCTAGGACGTAAATTGAATTGAATTGAATATGAATTGTATTAAATTGAGCTAAATTTATGCGTATAGATCTGGACAAATCAAATACGGAGCTAGATTGGGGTAAAGAAAAAGTATCGGATTAGTACCATACAAACACGAACATTGTCGAGGTAAGTTCGTGTAACTAAATTGTATATTTATGTGATATGCTTGATTTATATGTATGTGATTTGTATAATTTTAAGTATGAAAATAACTCGCATATTCGACAATGTCCGACAAGAAAAAAATCACGTTTGAGCAAATGAAATTAGATGGATAAAGGATTTCCGGAGTGGTTGTGGTTCTGCGTATGTTACGAACACACCATAGCTCGCATGAGCGTCCTGTTATAGCTTACATGAGCATCCCAATATAAGATCTCTTGAGATTTCTAATACATGGCTCTCCCAAGCTTTCCGTTTATATGCTTTAATGAGCATTTTGATCGGTAATGATCTTGCATGTGTTGCGGACTCACCGCAGCTCTTATGACTGTCCTGATATATGACTATCCAGAGCTTCCCGATTAAAAGCTCTTTCATGAGCTTCCTGATAATATCTCTTCGGAGTTACCCGTTAAGCTCGCATGATCTTTCTGATTTAAGCTCGTATGAGCTTCTTGTTATTAAGCCCAGATAAGCTTCCTGTTCCAAGCTCACATGAGCTTTATGTTATTTGGCTTGGAAGAGCTTCCCGTTTAAATGCTCAATGAGCATTCCTGAATATGAATTAATGGAATATAGTATGTACACTTTGTGTGTACTAAACATGTATCCATCGATATTAAAAGTGGTTCAATGAGTAAAGTTATGATAAATAACAATATGAGTTTGTGATGAAAGCTTATAGGCATATATTTGACTACATGAATATGATTTGTATATGAAGTTTAAATACATGATATGGAAAATACATGAATAAGGAAACTTGATTAATGATAAGTTCATGCTTGTTTATTGATATTCAAGTGAAATAAATCACTAACATTTTTATGAGGAAATGTGTATAGACCATTGGCCAACTTGCTTTGAATATATTATGTATATTTACCTTAAATGCAATTAAATGCTAAGTTAATTTCCATTATACGAACTTACAAAGCAATAAATGCTTTCACTGTTCTATTTCATTTGTTTTATTGTAATTTGGAAGCTCGTTGGGTTGGAGGTTTGGAAGAGATATCATCTCTTTATCCATCAGCTTATTTCGGTATATATAGTATTTACATTTTGGTTATAATGGCATGTATAGGCTAAAAGTGGTCATGGATGGTATGTATGTGTTTGGTTGAAATTAGCCATTTGATATGGCTTGTAATTGGTATGTTTTGATGTGTATATATATATGGCCTTAAAGTGATTGATATGTTCTTGAAATGGTTGAATAATGGAAATCATATAAATATATTGATAATTGATTTGAGGTGGCATATTTAGTAAAATAAATATGCATATATATGTGTATTTAGTAAGTATGAATACTTGAACATATGTATTGATATGTCTTACATAAAACTTGGTTTTGGTTTGGTTTAAGTGTCTTGGATTGGCTTGTGAATGTGTTAAAATGTTAATGTAGGTGGAAAATCAATTGGGTGAGAAATAAGGCTTGGAAACGGCCTTATTTTTTTCCACACGGTCAGAGACACGGGACACACGGCCTAGCACATAGGTGTGTGGATTGACTGTGTGTCCCCTGCATCTTTAAAATTTAAAACAAAATGCTCCAGATTTTTCACACGGCCTAGCACACTGGCATGTGACTTGGTCGTATGACGTAAGTTAGAGAGTTACACAGGTATGGACATGGGCGTGTCTCCTGACTGTCTGAGCCACACGGTCTGACCACACGGGTGTGTGTACCTTGTAATATGGAAAAATTTTGAGATTTTGTGAAAAATTCTCTAAGTACTCGGTTTTGTCCCGACTTATTTCGAATGCATATTTTGAGCCTTAGGGGCTTAAATAAGGGACTTATGAATCATATATTACATGAATATTAATTATGAAATGCTTGTATTTGATCTGTTTATTTCGATAATACTCTGTAACCCTGTTCCGGCAATGGATACGGGTTAGGGGTATTATATTTATTGGTATCAAAGCTACGGTTTAGTCGATTCTCGGACTAACATAGCGTATCCGAGCCTAGCTATACATGCCATTATATAATCTGTGATAGTGTGATATCTCCTGACCATTTTAAATATGTTTTTCGTATAGTAATGTCATCCAACCGAGCTGAATTCGATGAAGCTAAGAGGAATGCCCAAGCTTCAGTACAAAGAGTAGCATCTAGTAGTAGAAAGCCCATATCTGAGGGCCGAGGAGGAGAGGCAAAAGAAGTCTTCTTCCAAATGATTAATGAATGGTTTACAGAGTTTGTAAGAACAAACCCGACTGTACAACAACCACCACCCCTCCTATTTCTCAACCAGTACCTGATATGCCACAAGGTACATAACTTGTTAGAACTGGTAAGCCTCCTGTAGATAAAATCCGTAAATATGGGGCAGAAGAATTTATAGCTACCACTAAAGATGATCCAAAAAGGGCTAAATTCTGGTTGGAGAACACTATCAGGGTTTTGGATGAATTATCTTGTTCACCGGATGAATGTCTGAAATATGATGTATCACTACTAAAAGACTCAACTTACCAATGGTGGAACACTTTAATTTCTGTTGTACCAAAAGAGACGGTCACTTGGGAATTTTTCCAAACTGAATTAAAAAAAGAAGTATATTAGTCAGAGATTTCTTGATCAGAAAAGAAAACAATTTTTGAAGCTTAAATAGGGGCATAGAAAAGTATTTGAATATGAAAAGCAATTTGTCCGATTGAGTAAATATGCTAGAGAGTGTATCCCGACTGAAGTCGCAATGTGCAAACGATTTAAGAAGGTCTGAACAAAAGGCATAAAGTTGCTAGTTGGGATTCTGGAATTAAAATAATTTTTTGTATTGGTTGGTCAGGCTCATAAAGCTGAAGAGCTTAGTAAAGAGAAAAAGCAAGCCAAAATGGAAGCTAGAACTTCAAGTAAAAGATTTACCAAAAAGTCATATCAGTCTTCCTCAAAAAAATCAAAGAAATATCATGACAGTTCTACTACCTCTACGGGGTATTTTGGGTGAGACAGAATTATTCAACGCTCTAATCTGAGATCTCATGCTACATCTGTAGCGGGAACAGACAGTGCCAGAAACACCAAACCCAAGTGCAAACATTGTAATAAATTTCATCTTGGTAAGTGTTGCGTGAGAAGCGGAGCATGTTTTAGATGTGGTTCTTTTGACCACTATCTCAGAGACTGTCCAAAAAAGCCTAAGAAAGATATTGTACAAACTTCAAAGCCAAGCAACTCTACCACAAGAGGTTCACCTCATAATCCCAGCAATATGAATAATAGCTGAGGTACGGAAAAAGATTCTACTGTCAGATTCGAAGCACGAGCACCAGCCAGAACTTATGCTATTCGTGTACGTGAGGATGCCTCTGCACCTGATGTTATTACTGGTACTTTTTCTCTTCTTGATACTGGTATAGCTACTTTAATTGATCCTGGTTCGACACATCCATACATTTGCATGAATTTAGTGTCTATTAAAAATTTACCTGTTGAGTCCACTAAATTTGTTGTTAAAGTTTCAAACCCTCCAAGCCAGTATGTGATGGTGGATAAAATTTGTAAAAATTGTTTGTTAATGATACATGGTTTCTATTTTCTGGTTGATTTGATGTTATTGTAATTTGATGAATTTGATGTGATTTTGGGTATGGACTGGTTAACTCAGCATGATGCCGTGGTAAATCGTAAACAGAAGTATATTGTGTTGAAATGTCAAAATGGTGAAATGCTCTGTACTGAATCAGATAAATTGGACAGGTTGTCTAATGTGATATCAGCCATTTCAGCACAGAAATATGTCAGAAAAGGTTATGATGCTTATCTTGCTTATGTATTGGATACTAAAGTGTCAGAATCAAAGATAAAGTCAGTGCCAGTAGTCTGTGAATATCTTGATGTGTTTTCAAAAGAGTTACTCGGGTTACTGTCGGTCAGAGAAGTTGAATTTTCTATAGATCTTATTCTAGGAACAACACCGATATCTATAGCACCATACAGAATGGCCTCTACATAATTAAAATTAATTAAAAGTACAGTTGCAAGAACTGATTGATAGAGGTTTTGCTTAACCTAGCTCTTCACCTTGAGGTGCACAGGTTCTGTTTGTTAAGAAGAAAGATGAATCTCTGAGATTGTGTATTGATTATCAGTAGCTTAATAAAGTTACAATCAAGAACAAGTATCCACTACCTCGGATTGACGACTTGTTTGACTAGTTAAAATGTGCTACAATGTTTTCAAAGATTGATCTCCGTTCTGGTTACTATCAGTTACGAGTGAAAGATTCGGATGTACCAAAAACAGCCTTCAGAATCAAGTACGGGCATTATGAATTTCTAGTAATTTCGTTTGGCTTAACTAATGCACCTGCAGTATTTATGGATTTAATTAACAAAATTTTCAGACCATATCTGGATAGATTTGTTGTTATATTCATTGATGATATTCTGGTATATTCCTGAAATGAAAATGAGCATGCTGATCATTTGAGAATTGTTCTACAAACACTACGTGAGAAATAATTATATGCTAAATTCAGTAAATGTGAATTCTGGCTTCGGGAAGTTAGTTTTCTTGGACATATAGTATCTGCTGAAGGCATCAGGGTGGATCCGAATAAAATTTTAGCAATTATTAATTGGAAGCCACTGAAAAATGTATCTTAAGTCAAAAGTTTTCTAGGATTAGTCAGTTATTATCAGAGATTTGTACAAGGGTTTTCGATGATAGCTTCGCCGATGACATAGTGTTGCAAAAAGATGTGAAATTTAAGTGGTCTGATAAATGTCAGCAAAGCTTTGATCAGTTGAAAGCCTTGTTGATCGAAGCACCAGTTTTTGTTCAGCCTGAATTGGGTAAGGAATTTGTAATATATAGTGATGCATCATTGAATGGTTTAGGCTGTGTTTTGATGCAAGAAGGTAAAGTAATAGCCTATGCTTCTAGACAGCTTAAGCCACATGAAAAGAATTACTCGATACATGATATTGAATTAGCAGCTATTGTATTTGCTTTGAAAATTTGGCAACACTACTTGTTTGGTGAATAATGTCATCTATTCACTAATCTTAAGAGTTTAAAGTATTTGATGTCGCAAAAGGATTTAAATCTAAGACAACGCAGGTGGCTTAAGCTGTTGAAAGATTATGACATGGTTGTTGACTATCATCCGAGAAAAGCAAATATGGTTGCAGATGCTCTGAGCAAAAAATCTCTGTTTACCTTGCGAGCAATGACTACCCGATTGTCATTATCTGGTGATGGCTCAATCATAGCTGAGTTAAAAGCTAAACCGACATTTCTACAACAGATATGGGATGCTCAGAAAAATGATAATGAGTTACAAGCTAAACGGGTTCTGATTCAGAATTTCAGATTGGATCTAATGACTTCCTATTATTTAGAGGCAGAGTATGTGTTCCAAAGAATTTAGAGCTTGTACAGAAGATATTGCACAAAGCTCATAATGGTATTATGTATGTTCATTTTGGGAGTAATAAAATGTACAATGATTTGAAACAGATGTACTGGTGGCCAAGAATGAAACGCGACATTTCTGAATTTGTATCTAGATGTTTGATATGTCAGCAAGTTAAAGTTGAACATCAGGTACCTTCAGGACTGTTACAACTAGTTACGATACCAGAATGGAAATGGGAAAAAATTACCATGGATTTTGTGTCAGGATTACCCCTATCTTCGAAAAAGAAAGATGCTATTTGGGTAATCGTTGACCGTTTGACAAAGTCTGTACACTTTATTCTGGTATGTACGAATTTCTCCCTGGATAGATTGGCTAAGTTGTATGTTTATGAGATTGTCAGATTACAAGGTGTGCCAGTTTCTATTATTTCTGATAGAGATCCGTGGTTTACATCCCAATTCCAGGAAAAGCTACAAGAAGCTTTGGGCACTCAATTTCATTTTAGTACCACATTCCATCCTCAGACAGATGGTCAATCTGAACGTGTGATACAAATTTTGAAAGATATGCTTCGGTATGGTGTTTTAGAATTTGAAGGTAATTGGGAAAAATATCTACCATTGGTCGAATTCGCATATAATAATAATTATCAGTCAAGTATTAAAATGGCACCATATGAAGCTTTGTATGGTCGTAAATGTAGAACTCCATTGTATTGGACTAAGGTTAGTGAGAAAAAAGATACATGCAGTTGATCTGATCCGTGAAACTGAAGAGAAAGTGAAAGTGATCCAAGGTAGTTTAAAAGTAGCTTCTGATCGTCAGAAATCCTATGCGGATCTTAAACAGAAAGAAATAAAATTTCAAGTTGGCGATAAGGTATTCATTAAAATATCGCCTTAAAAGAAAGTTCTTCGGTTTGGTCGTAAAGGCAAATTTAGTCTGCGATTTATTGGGCCGTATGAGGTTATTGAAAGAATCAGACCCGTTGCATACTGATTGCCACTACCACCAGAACTTAACAAGATTCATAATGTTTTTCACGTGTCTATGTTACGGTGATATCAACCAGATCCTTCACATGTTATCTTCTCGATAGAGGTTGAGATCCAGCCTGACATGACTTATAGTGAAGAACCAATCAAAATCCTCGCACGTGAGATGAAAGAATTGAGAAATAAAAAGGTAGCTTTAGTAAAATTCCTTTAGCAACGACACGAAATAGAAGAAGTTACCTGGGAGCCTGAGGAAACTATGAGAAAGAAATATCCAAACCTCTTTAATGGTAAGATTTTGGAGGACAAAAATTCTTTAAGGGGGAGAGTTGTAACAGCCCATTTTTAGTGAAATTGAAATAGTGGTTTCGGGACCACAAATTCGAGTCAGAAAGAAAATTTATTTTAATATTATTTTATGGTCTGCATTATGGTAGAAATAACATATAAAAAAATTTTCGTTAAGAAAATTTTACCGATTTCATGATTAATTGAGAAAAGGACCAAATTGCATAAAATGAAAAAGTTGAATTCTAGTAGCTAAAAGGATCAAATAGCTATGTGTAACATCCCAAAATTGGGCCTAGTAGGATTGGGCCCAATGGGCCTTGAGCGTAGTAGCGTTTAAATTTTTTTAGAATAAGAGATCGGCTTAAATGCAAGTTGGACCTATTAGATAAGTGATTTTGGAAGGTTAGAGGCCTTCTATGAAGTCTCGGGATCAAACTTTGGTTTTAGGGAAATTTTGGTTTTAGGAGAGAAAAACCCTGAGAGTTAGTAGGTAGGCCTTAAGAATAAAATGTGGAGGAAAATGACACAAGTGGAGTGTGTGGTGTAGTGGCAATGTGACGCCACTTAAGGGACAAGGGAATGACGCCATAAGGAAGGAAGGAGGTCCAAGGTTCAAGTCTTGGCTCTTGCATTTTGGTTTTCTTTTTACATGGACCTTAGAATTTGGCTATAGATTTATATTTAGTTGCGCATGGTTTAAGACACAAAAGGAGCTTGTGTTGTGGTGGCGTGTGGGCCTGAATGGGCCGAAATTGGGTTTTAGGCCCAATAGTCCGGTACAACCGGAAATGGTAGCTAAGTCGCTCGAGGCGACATTAGGCTTTCAGAAAGGCCATTGCAGGTGCGAAATTACTGAAATACCCTTGATAGGTAAATTACGAAAATACCCTTGGTAGGTAAAATTACTGTTATACTCCTTAGAGGTTGATTAGCTTGATTATGTTGTATTATGTCTATCTGATTATGATGGTAATTCATGTTATACTTAAATTTGATATATGTTTTACATACATGACATACTGCATACACTAATTATTATGTCATATTGCATGGGATTTGGGAAGTTATGATGTTTAAGGGGAAGTGCTTGATTATGAGGTCACATAGTGATCGGTGGCTATGCCACGTTATATTATGAGGTCACATAGTGATCGGTGGCTCTGCCACACTTGATTATAAGGTCACATGGTGATCAGTGGCTCTGCCACACTTGATTACAAGGTCACATAATGATCGGTGGCTCTGCCACATTTGATTATAAGGTCACATGGTGATCGGTGGCTAAGCCACAGTTGATTTTAAGGTCACATGGTGATCGGCATTATAATTGACAGCATAACTGTCAAGACGGCGTGTAGCGGATGGAGGTTGATTGTAGAAATCCCCACGGTGTGATTGGCTGGTACGGATGGCGTGTAGAGGATGGAAAAAACTAGGTTGGGCTGGGACATATTGCATTCATATCTTTTGTATGCCATCTTGAGCGGGCTAAGGCCCAATATGCATCTGTGGGCTTAAGGCCCAGATTGCGTTTATGGGGATTTACACACTGAGTCTCGATGACTCACCCCTTTGTTTAATTTTGCAGGTAATCATTAGATCACGGATTTGGGAGCGGAGGCGGACTTGTGTTGGCGATGCAATGTTTTCTCGTAAACTCATTCCTTTTATTTGGACTTATTTTTATTTGCGTTTTTGTTATGTAATAAGGCCACTATAACTTTAATTTTGGTATTTTATTTGGTTTAGCTTTTAATTTGATTACTACCTATTATTATTAAATGTTCAATACGGGAATTTCCTAAACCCTTAATAACCTTTTTCCAAAATGTTAAATAAAGGATTACCAGCGAATAAATATTTAAACTCGAAATTTTTAACAAACGCGCAGTTTATAAACAACCCTTTTATGTGACATGCCAGATCCGGTCGTAACGTTTAGGCCGGGTTTGGGGTGTTACACTATGGAATTCAAAATTTGAGGTATTATATGGCAAAAAGACTATTAAGAGGAGTTAGTAGATAAGTTTGATGATTCATCCATGAAAAAATAGAAAAAGAAAAGGATAAAATTGGGAAGATGATAAATAATAAAATAAAGAAAATATCATCATTTTTCCCAAATAAAATATGGAAACCCTAGCCAAGCAAAATTGAAGAAAGAGAAAACTTATTTGGCCAAATTAGGTGAGTATTCAAGTCTCGTTTTTAGTAATTTTTATATTTTCGAGATCGTAATAGCTTAATTTAGCTATCTCGGGGATTATTTTGCAAAGTTATTAAAGTACTAGGGTTTTTCTAGGGATGAATATGCATGATTATGAAATTTATGGTAGAAAATAAAAGGTTGTTGATAGATAAACAACTTTTGTAAAGTGAATTTTCATGAAATTGTGATTTAGGGACTAAATTGTAAAGATGTAAAATTCATGGAAAAATTTAGAATTTTATGAATTACATGGGCTTCAAATGTTATATGTAAAAATTAGTTAGGCTTGGAATAAGGATTAAATTGCATGAATTTTATTTTTCGAGCCTAAGGACGAAATCATCATTAATTAAAAGTATAGGGGCAATATGGTAATTTTGCTTAGGATGTAAATTAAATTGAATTGACTGTGAATTGTATTAAATTGAGCTAAATTTACTTGTATAGATCCGGATAGATCAAATACTGAGCTAGATCGAGGTAAAGAAAAAGTATCGGATTAGTACCATACAAACACGAACATTGTCGAGGTAAGTTGGTGTAACTAAATTGTATATTTATGTGATATGCTTGATTCATATGTATGTGATTTGTATAATTGTTAAGTATGAAAATAAATCACATATCCGACAATGTCCGACAAGAAATAAATCACGTTTGAACAAATGAAATTAGATGGATACAGGGTTTCCAGAGTGGTTGTGGTTTTGCATATGTTGTGAACACACCATAACTCGCATGAGCATCCCGTTATAGCTCACATGAGCATCTCGGTATAAGCTCTCTTAAGATTTCTGATACATGTCTCTCCAAAGCTTTCCGTTTATATGCTCTTATGAGCATTTTGATCGGTAATGACCTTGCACGTGTTGCAGACACACCGCAGCTCTTATGAGCGTCATGATATATGTCTATCTAGAGCTTTGCGATTAAAAGCTCTTTCATGAGCTTCTTAATAATAGCTATTTGGAGTTACTCGTTAAGTTCGCATGAGCTTTCTAATTTAAGCTCTTATGAGCTTCCTGTTATTAAGCCCGGATAAGCTTCTCGTCACAAGCTCACATGAGCTTTCTGTTATTTGGCTTAGAAGAGCTTCCCATTTAAATGCTTAATGAGCATTCCTAAATATGAATTGACGGAATATAGTATGTACACTTTGTGTGTACTAAACATGTATCCATCGATATTATAAGTGGTTCAATGAGTAAAGTTATGATAAATAACAATATGAGTTTGTGATGAAAGATAATAGACATATATTTGACTACATGAACATGATTTGTATATGAAGTTTGAATACATGATATGGAAAATAAATGAATAAGGAAATTTGATTAATGATAATTTCATACTTGTTTATTGATATTCAAGTGAAATAAATGACTAACATTTTTATGCGGATATGTGTATAGACTATTAGCCAACTTCCTTTGAATATATTATGCATATTTACCTTAAATGCAATTAAATGCTAAGTTAATTTCCATTTTACGAACTTACTAACCATTAAATGTTTACTCTATTCTATTTCCTTTATTTTATAGTAATTCGGAAGCTCGTTGGGTTGGAGGTTTGGCGAAGATATCATCTCACTGTCCATCAGCTTATTTTGGTATATATAGTAATTACATTTTGGTTATAATGGTATGCATAGGCTAAAAGTGGTGATGGATGGTATGTATGTGTTTGGTTGAAATTAGCCATTTGATATAGCTTGTAATTGGTATGTTTTGATGTATATATATATGGCTTTAAAGTAATTGATATGTTCTTGAAATGGTTGAATGATGGAAATCATATATTGATAATTGATTTTAGATAGCATATTTAGTAAAATAAATATGCATATATATATGTATTTAGTAAGTATGAATACTTGAACATATGTATTGATATGTCTTACATAAAACTTGGTTTTGGTTTGGTTTAAGTTTCTTGGATTGGCCTGTGAATGTGTTAAAATGTTAATGTAGGTGGAAAACCAATTGGGTGAGAAATAAGGCTTGGAAATGGCCTTATTTTGTCCACACGGGCAGAGACACATGCATCTGTCTCAGTCGTGTATGACACATGGCCTAGCACATAGGCGTGTGGATTGGCCATGTATCCCCTACATCTTTAAAATTTAAAACAGAATGCTTAGGATTTTTCACGCAGCCTAGCACACGGGCGTGTAACTTGGCCGTGTGACGTAAGTCAGAGAGTTACACGAGTATCGACACGAGCGTGTCTCTTGACCGTGTGAGCCACATGTCTGACCACACGGGCGTGTGTACTGTAACGCCCTGAATTTGGGCCTAGTAGAGTTGGGCCTATTGGGCTTTGGGCTTTGGGTCTCAGAAAATTTTTAAGTGAGCAAGAAAATGACAAATGACATGACGGCTTTAAAGGTTTAATGAATTTGGAGTGTCTAGGTGTGTTGGAGAAGCTCTGGGTTCGAGTTTTGTGGTGGAGGATTCTTAATTTAATTAATTAAGGAATCAGGGTTGTGTGTAGTAGGCTTTTAAATAAAAATAAGTGAAAAATGGCACAAAGAAGCCTGTGGTGAAGTGGCTAAGTGACGTCACTAGGGTGTAGAGAGGTGGCGACATATGCATCCAGGGAGGTCTGAGGTTCGAGTGCTAGCTTAGCTTTATTTTGGAGTTTAATTTTAGGCTTCTAGAAGGTTGGAAGTGGCATGTAGAGGGACTCTAAGGAGAAGTGATCAATAGAGAGAATTTAGGAGAAGGATAAAAGAGATATCATGGAGAAAAATTAGGAGACGAGCAGTGGATGAAATGGTGCCGAATTAGACTTTAGGGGTGGCTAAGTTCCGGCTATAGGCTATATAAATCTGTGTGTGCCGAATCTGGGATCCTAGGTAATGCCAAATTTTCCATTTTTTTCTTTTCCTTGTCGAAACCTTATTTTTCTACAACCGAAAATACCTTGCCTTGTTGTCGAAATCTCCTATAGCCGAATCCTTTTTGCCGAATTCTCTCATAGCCAAACTCTTTTATTACCGAAGTATCATCATCTTCTCTGGCCGAAATCCCTATTAGTGTCGAATATTTGTTGTTTTTGCCCGTCACAAATCGATTGTTATCTACTATCAGTCAAGTTAAAAGCCGAATCTCGTTCAGTAGCTATCTAGGCCGCAGGACCAAAAGTGGATTCTGTAAGTATTCAGTTAACCCCTTAGTGTGTTTTGTTAAAAGCCGAAGGGCTATCTAACTTTTCATTGTCGTTAATCTTGTATTAACAAGGGTAAGGGTCAGAGATCGCAAGCGTGGTAAGGATCGTTAGCAAAGTGTAAGTGTACTCAACTCGATTATGGTTTAAGTAAATGGCCGAATGTGAGTATGATCTATAGGGGTGACTTGTGTGGATTATGAGTCACTCAAAGTTTAATGGTGTATGTGTGAGTGCAGATCTAGGGGATACTCGTGATTAGTAGCTAAGGAAGGGCTATTAGAACCCGGTGGCATACGATAAGGTTACGGTGAGGTTTCGATTTTTGATAAAGTGTGTATTAAGCTAAGATTAATTGTTAAGTGATGACTATTGTAGGTTCGTGATTAAGGGGTTTGCAACACGCATGGTTACCAGGTGTGTACAAACACTACACACACATGATATCGACAATGCCGGAAAGTCGAAAAGCCGAAAGTGGCTAAATGGGCTCGGTAGGCCCTGAGGCTAAGTTTTGTGAAATTGATTGATTTGGTTATATGAATTGAGTTAGTCATGCTTGTTACATGATCTGAATTGGATTTGGGCTTAATGGGCCACATGATAGAGATTTAGGCCTAATGGGCCATACAATTGTGTTTGGGCCTAATGGGCCATATGATTAAGAATGGGCTTTGTATATGGATTTGGGCTTAGTACCTGATAACTGCTAAACTTTCATAAAACTTAAAAAACTTAATTGCAACCGTGGACAAGTCATAGGTTGAAGTGTGGTAATGGGTATATGCATGTCTAGGATTGGATCTAGGGATAGCTTGGTACTTAAGCGGTCTCAATGACCCACCTCCTCTTCTTTAAAATCCTACCTGGTGCATAGTACCTATTCGCTTTGGCCAACGGGGATTTGTCAACAGACCCAGGTAAGTATTAAATCCATAATACTTAAAAATGACCGAAATGCCCCTAAAGGTGAGAAATACTAAAATACTCCTATGTGTTAAACTTAGGATTTGTGGATGTTACATGCTGCATTCATATGATATACTGCCTAGGTTGTATATGGGTAGGAATTATTGAATGGAGGAAGTATATGAGGATCACATGGTTGCTTGACGGCCGTGGATCCACCGATGGCTTTTAAGCCCATTAGCAGCTTTGCTGCAACGTAGGTAGTACCGCAACCGGGCTACCATTGATGTGTACCAGATGGGTGGGTTGATGTAGACATCCCCACATGATGTGTATCGGGGGACGAAGATGATGTGTAGCGGATGGATTATTTGGGGAGGGCTGCACAGCATTGCATGTATGATGTTGAGATGTTGAAAACGGTTTAGGCCCAATTGATTGCTTGTATGCTATTTGTTTGCTGAGGGTTGTACACACTGAGCTTCGAAACTCACCCCCACTTTTATTTTTCTCAGGAAATCTTTAGTGACGGTTCGACGAATGGAGGGACTCAAAGGTGTCCAGCTAGCAAGATGTTTCGCTTTACTTGATTTTCTTTATAGTTTTAAGTACTTTGATCATTTTAAGTTGGATGGTAATAAGGCTTTCCCTCTGCTTAACTTTACATTGAATGTTTTACTTTATTTCTTTTAAGATTTATATCAATTTTTTCTGAAAACAAGTGTTTTATTCAAAACTAAGCTTCCACTGGTAAAAAGTTTTATTTTTAAATAATTGTTAACTTACAATTGAAAAGACAGATTTCCTAATACACTTCGTTTTGGAAGACAACTATGAGTTGGGTTTTTAATCAAAATTCTTTAAGAAGGGTTTTCAATGAAAACAAGGTTTTTGGGAAAAACATTTCAATGTGACACACCGGATTCGGGCCTAACTTCTAGGCTGGGTTTTGGGTGTTACATGTACCCTGCAATATGGAAAAATTTTGTGATTTTGCAAAAAATTCTCTAAGTACTCAGTTTTGTCCCGACTTGTTTCTAATGCATAATTTGAGCATTGATGGCTTAAATAAAAGACTTACGAATAATATCTGACATGAATGTTAACTAATATGAAATGTCTGTATTTGATCTGTTTATTTTGGTAATACTCCGTAACCCTATTTCGGAGACGAATACGGGTTAGGGGTGTTACAATAATATTGAATGTGACTAGCTCAAACTCTTATAGAATAAGGCAGAAAGACAAAATTGCCTTAATGAATTAATGCATTTTTAAAAATATTTAGTATGTTCATATGGTAAATCAACTTTGCTTACTGTTCATTTTAATGGCAATTAGAACGAAATAGGAAGCGGAAAAAAGCCAAAAAGAATCAAAACAACCAATCTTTGTTAACACAATTCAGAAACAATGGTCCAATGCCTATGGAGTCTCGCCCAGTGAATGATTTATTCAAAAATCATCTGAATCACCTATTGGTTTAAGCCCAATCTACCCTTACACAAAAAACTGATTACATCCCTAATACCGACCCCAATTTTCACAAATCACTCACCCAAATACCTCACAGTACAATTAATAAACTCTCCAAAGAATACGTAAAAAAGTGTCACATAATAACCACAAGAAAACACAACAAAGTTGTCAACAAAGACATGCCAAAAACTACTCTTGATGTGCTGCACAAAATAACCTAATTATAAGCCTCTTCGAGTGGTCAATCAATAGTATTTTGATAGATTTTATGTAACAGCCCGATTTTGGGGCTAGTCGAAATAGTGGTTTTGGGACCACTAATCCGAGGTTCAAGAAAAATATTTTTAATATTATTTTATGTGTTCTAGCATGATTATAAGGATGCATGAAAATTTTGGTGCTTTAATTCTAGCGATTGTATGCTTAATTGCGAAAAAGGACTAAATCGCATAAAGTGCGAAAGTTCCATTTTACAAGCTAGAGGTGTCTAATAGCTATGGAATATTAAATTGGAGGTCCTTAATGTGAAATTAGGCCAATGAGATGGTATTGGTCGGCCATACGGACAAGGGAGACAAGGGCATTAAATGAGTAAAAAATTTGGTGATATTAGGTGACTAAAATGAATAAAATAAGTTAAATAAAGAAGATGTCATCTTTTACTATTCCCATTTCTTCTTCCACTGAAAATTGAAGAGAAAATAGAGGCTTTTGGATCTCAAAATTTCAGCCAAGCTATTCCCTTGCAAGTAAGTGACTTTAGAGGTCTTTCTTAATAAATTTTGTACTTTTGGAACCCCTAAAGCTTAAGCTAGCTAATGAGGGACTATTTTGCCAAATGGTTGACAGTTTAGGGATTTTTCATGAAAGTGTTTATGTTTTTTGCTGAGTTTTTATGGAAGAAAATGAATGTTAGTGGGATAAGGAATAACTTTTGTGAAAGGTTTTTCCATGAAAACACCTAAATGGGACTTATTTGTAAAGGTTGTAATTTAGTAATAAAGGCATGAAATGATTGGTTTTGTGAATTGTTATAAGAGAAATAAATGTTCAGCTAAGATTTTTTAATGAGAAAATGCGATGAAAAATGATTTATGAGCCTAGGGCAAAATAGTAATTTTGCTAAGTATAAGGGCAAAATGGTCATTTTTTGCCTAAGTAAAATTTTTGATGTGTCATGAGTTATGTAGTGATTAAATGAGTGAATTTTATTATTATAGATCAAGAAGAGTGCAGAAACAACCTTGACCGAGGAAAAGACAAGGATACGGATAAAATCATCAATTAACATTTTGCACCGAGGTAAGTTTATGTGTAAACGATACATCTTTAATACACATGTTGTTTTCTATTGATGCATTGTATGGATGAAAATACTTATTGGTGAGATTGATTGAAAATGATAGAAATGAGTAATTCTCGTATGAACCTTGGAATAGAAATGTAAGTACGGATAAATATCCGTAATTATCATTTGGTAGGCTGTGTGCGATACCACCTTATTATTTATTCACGATGGGCTGTGTGCAATACCATCGTTTATATTATCATTTGGTGGGCTATGTGTGAAACCACCGTAATTATCATTGTTGGTGGGTTGTGTGCGATACTACCCTATTATTGATTAATGGTTGCCTGTGTGCGAAACCACCGGGTACTTGTATCTTTCCGAAGGGTTCATCGAGAAACTTGTTTAAGTGAATATTTCATGTAGCTTTGTGGTGATAAATGCAGGGCTTAAGTACAAATAAATGTGAGCAATGTAAATGATATGGTTGGGATGTGGTAAGAGTTGAGATGAGTAAACATGATTATGGAAATGTGAATTATTCTTACATAGTATGTAATGTTATTGGTTGATTAGCATATGGTATGATACTTATTGTTTACATGTAGACTTACTAAGCTTAAAGCTTACTCCCTTTCTTTTCCCTTGTTTTACAGTGTCAAAGAGCTAGCTCGAAATACGAGGATAATCAGAAGATCACCCACACTATCAGCACATCTTGGTATATTTAGATTTAGCATTTTGAGTATGGCATGTATAGGGACTAGACTTAGTGAAATGTCTTTTTGTTTTGGCCAAGTGTGTTGGCTCTTTTAAAGATGAACTCTTTTGTATATGGCCATAGTTGATGGCTCATTATTATTAATATATGAAAAGATGAGGTTATTCATGATTGTGTTTGATGCATGATTGGGTTGCTTGGTTAAAATATGCATGAATAGGTTGAAGGTTGAATGTGATTTATGTTTGTATGAGTTAGGGTGATAGAAAGAGCTTTGCAAATAGCCTTGTTCTTGTCCACACGGGTAGACACACGGGCATGTGTCTAGGCAGTGTGTGACACACGGTCAACCTAATGGGCTTGCATGCTAGTTTTACAAGTCAGTATGCTTAGTAGTAAACACAGGGTAGAGACACGGCCACGTGTCTCAGCCGTGTGGATGGCACGGCCATGGGCATGGGTGTGTGCCCAGGCCGTGTGAAGTCTGCACCTGAAATTGGAATTTAATTTGCCACACGGTCAAATTACACGGGCGTGTGCCCAGGCCGTGTGACATTTTTGAGTTGATGACGTCAGAAACAGAATGCCAAGATTTTGGCACACGGGCTAAGACACGGGCGTGTCGAGGCCGTGTGAGGGACACGGGCGTGTGTCCGGCCGTGTGAAAACCCCTGTAGGTTCGATTTGAGTAATAATTCCACACGGACGTGTCCCTTCCTCCACACGGTCGTGTGGATTGTTTAAGGAAAATTTTCTAAGGTCTTCATGAGAGCTTTCAAAGAGCTCGACTTGATCCCTAACCATTTCTAAACTATGAATTAGGCTTCGTAGGCTTGTTTAAGAGGTGTTACCAAAAGTTTTAATTTGGAGTGAAAAGTCAAGTCTCGATGTGGTGTGATTGTTTGCGTATAAGCCTAGTAATGCCTCGTACCCTATTCCGACATTGAATACGGGTAAGGGGTGTTACATTTTAAACTCCTATTTAAAACATGAAATTATCCCTTTAATTATCTTGAGTATTTATCAAATAAAGGCCTTCATAAATCAGTCTTCCAACTACTCCGAAACTCTCTCAAGAGATAAAATACTTTCAAGCTTATCAAACCACCTTAAAGTATTTGATTAGAAGACTTAGTATCCAGTCAACCCATGCTACTATTTTTTCAAATATGTCACACTCAAGTGGACTGAATTCAGCTAAGCTAAAACTTGTACAAGTCCTAACACGATGACCCAAGCAATAAAATAGATTCATTACAATATAACATGGAACGAGTAGCAACAACTTCCCCAACACATTTTGTTTTCAAGTTTTGATAGATTTCAACTGCATACTTCAATTTCATTTTTGGGCATCTTCCCAATGTTTTTAGTCTACAAGTGTTGACATAGCTCGATTAAATCTTTTAATTTCCTTGGAAATGGTATAATATAGGCCTAAATTGAAGATTTTAGCTCTAGATATTATCATAACAGTAAAGTAAGGTCTAGTTGGAATATCTAAATGTGTCCAAATCACCAAGTCTTCCTAAAAATATTTTTCAACCTTTGTTTACTCCAATTCTTCAAAATTTTTCATGAAAAAAATCAAAATATAAATATTTAAGGGCTTAAATAGTAAAAATTCAAAAAGAAAAATATCACAAATAATTTTAATTTTTACACTTATCAAATCCCCCATATTTGAACGAACCTTATCCTCAAGCATAACAAAAACTAAAGACCTAAATAAAACACACAACAATTTGCAACCTCATGCATCCAAACACTTAACTAAAACAAGCAATTAGATTACTAAGGCTTTGATGTAAAACATTATAACAATGATGAGGTTGCAAAGCATGACCAATAAAAGTCAAAGGATGCTTTACATGACATAATGGTCCCAAAAAATCAACATGAATTAGTTAGCATTAAAAACAATCGACATTTGTGCTCATATGGTTACCTATGAGCAAATTTATCCATAATTAGATAATAATTAGTAAGTAAATAAAGCATGATTTAATATACCTAATAGTTATCTTCTTTTCTTTAAATCAATTCCAATATGTAGGATAAGATCACTAAGTCTTCAAAACTTGTAACATAAGTTATAGATTAACATGAGATAAAATATCTTTCCCAATATTTCTAAATTAACACTCCAGACATTTTCAGCTTCACTCTTTTCCGTTCGCCTCCTTATTTCTCTAAACCACATAACAACAAACCATGAATTAGAAAAAAAAAATCTAACTAAAAGAAATAACAAAAACAAATAAACAATTTTCTTTTCATAATGATTTCAACTATAAGTGCTATCAAACTTTTTTTTTCTTTTTGACAGTGAAAGTACCACAAAACCCCCCATCTACTATACTTGGGATGGCAATTTAGCACTTTTATTTAAAAAAAAATGAGTAAATTAGCCCCTATACGTTAGATGAGTAAGCAAAATAGCCCACCCGTTAAAATTTGGTGTTTATATAAAAGGTATAACAACAAATTTATCTCTCAACCTTTACACATTTATTGAATTTAACCCCTAATCTTTTATCGAAAGTCAATTATAAAATTTTGAAACTAATAGGGTTGAATGATCAAAAATGCCTTAGTAACAAATTACAAAAAAATAAAAAATAAAACCAATTAAGCCCTTTTAAATTTTTAAGAAATTATTTAAAAAATCATAAAAATTATAAAAAAATTATAATTTTTTTATTTTAAAAATAACAATACTGGTCCATTAAAATCTAATGGTTATAAGATTTAAAGAAAAATTACCCCTACTCTTTTATTGGGTGGGTATTGTTATTTTTTTAATAAAAATTTTGTAATTTTAAAACTTTTATAATTTTTATGATTTTTAATTTTTAAAAGAGCTTAACTGATTTTTTTTTAAATTGTTATTAAGGCATTTTTTACCCTTTAGCCTTATTAGTTTCAAAAATTTCTAATTTAGTTCCAATAAAAGAGTAGGGGCTAAATTGAATAAATATATAAAGGTTGAGGGTTAAATTTATTATTATACCTTATATATAAACACTAAATTTTAACAGAAGGATTGTTTTGGTCACTTATCTAATGTATAGGGACTAATTTGTTAATTTTTAGAAGAGGGGTAAAATACAATTTAGGCCATAGTACAAGGTTTTTGTGGTACTTTCATAAAGCTAAACTTAAATTTTAACTAGTATATAACTCTAATATTAACCAAGTATAATTAAGATGCTTAGAGTTCTTATTTTTTATATAATTCTAACTTATTAATGCTAATAAGCTCCATTTCTTATTTGTATTTTTTTCTTAGGTTCTACTTAATTGAATATACCTAACTATTAAATGTTATTTATAAAGCTAAACTTAAATTTTAATTGGTATATAACTAATATTAATTAAGTGATTAAGATGCTTAGGGTTCTATTTAAGTAATAACTTTATTTTACATCAATAAAATTGGTACATTTTTTTAAAAAAAAATTAACACAACAAATTATTTACCTCAAATTTTTTAACTAATAATTGTAAATTAAATTATAATTATAATCGTCAAAATTTTTTCATATATTTTATGCTTAGAGTTGTATTAAAGTAATAACTCTATTTTAAAATTAGCACAATTTTTTAACTAACAATTCTAAATCATTTTTAAAGTTAATTTAGTAATATAATGAAAAATAAAGGCTATTCTTGTCAGTTTAATTTTTTTTCAAACTCATGCTTTTATATATACTAGTTTCTAATGTCACATATGTTGCGTATGATTTTATGTGTTTATTTATAATTTATTAAATAATTTTATAATCTCAAAAAAAATATAGTTACTAATTAAATGAGTATTAATCTAATTTATAGTAAAAATCAATCAATTTTAAAAATAACTAAAAGAATAAAATAAATTTTTTAAAGCTAATGAAAATAAAAAAAACAACAATAAAACAATTTTTTAGTGATTGAATAAAATAAATATAAAATTAATTTATAAATTAAAAAATTAAAATAATTAAAAAATTCTAACGATATAAAATAATTAATTACTTGAAAATGATAATTTCTTTTTTTATATCATACTTTCATTTTTTTTTTAAGTGGAAAAAAAAGTTGATTTGACATTAATAGTGATACCAATAATATCTAACAAAATAAAAAATAATTAATAAAAGTACAAAAAGTAAAATATATTATTACATTTGTCATAATATAATTATATTTAATAATGACATTATACTTAACAAAAATCATCTTAACAAACAAAATCATAAAATAAAAAAAATTTGTAAATCAAAATGTTTCTTCGTTAACGACGATATGCAAAGTGAAAAAGACTTTATCATGACATTTCTAAAAAGAAAAAAAAAACATATATATTTTATGCTTGCAAAATCTTACATGTATATAGAAATCAAATAAATAAATATATTTTGATATGTGTAATTACCTCTAAGTATTGGATACAATTAGAAGTGCTCATGGATCAGGTTTGGGCTGGGTCTAAGTATGATATTAACATAATTTATGCTTGTTCGAGCTCGGTTCGGGCTGAAATTTGAGGTTAAAACTTTGTCCAAACCTGTCCATATTTGCAAAAGACTAACCTAAACCCATTTTAAGCCTGCCCATATTTTTAAATTTTTAAAAAATATATTTAAATTATATTATTTTAATATTTAATAATCTTATACATTTTTTTATTAAATTTTTTCATATAGTCATCTTAACATTATTTTAATGTTTATATTTGAGTAGTATTATATATTTAGTATAAGTTTATTTTTTTTAATGTGTTCTAAATTGCATAATATATAAAAATAACATAATATAAAATATTATAAATTTAAAACCGGTCGGATTGGGCCAAGCCCGAGCCTAGCCCATATTTCAAACGGGTCTTTTTTTTTTTTTGCCCATGCTCATTTTTCGAGCCTAATATTTTTTTCTAGACCCTCTCAAATTCCACGCAAGCTTTCGAGGCTGAATGAATAGCCTGGCTCATGGACAAATCTAGATACAAAAAACTGCAAATGAAAAAAAAAAAAAGTGAATACAAATTATTCTGACTTTATCTATTCCAATATTATTTAATTTTAATTTAATAATATTTTTATAATATTTAGAATATAATAAATTTTAATATATAATGATATTTCTTTAATTTTAAATTTTATATAATTATAAATTTTTTAGGTAAAATTTAATTTAATTTATAGTGGAAGTTTATTTTTTTTTATAAGAAAAAGAAAAAGGAAAAATTACATGGTCACTAATCTTGGCTAACCCCGCATTATGATTTTATATCAGCTTCATGACTTCACTGGGAGCTACGCGAGGAAGAGGTTGTTGATTGCCAATCTGTAATAATACTTCCTTTTCAGTTCCCAATTCTAACATATATGTTAAGAAAAAGAATGGAGTAACCTATAAATTTTGATAATATAAAATTTCATTATAATTATAAATCACAAATGTAAAGAGACATATTTGATGATAATATATATATACATTTAAATTAAAGTTAAAAACTTATCTAAATTCTTTCAATATTTGGACATTTTTTATTAACAGAAGTGCAAAATATATTAAATTTGTATATAATCAATAACAAAATAAAAATAAAACAAAACCAAAGTCCATTTCTTGCTCATGTAATGCATATGTCAAACCACAAAAATAAGTGCAAGTTGTTGTATAGAATTAAATATTAGTTTTAATGCAAATGTCATTTTGTGTCTATTTATAGTATTAAATATTAGTATATAAATGTAATATTAATTAAGTGATAATTAATTTAAAATAATAAATATAATTTATTATAAATATAAAGTTTAATTCAATATTATTTATTTAAAATTTTATAATAGAATATTTATACTCAAAAATTATTTTTATAAATAATATTACTTTTTTATTATTTAATAAATTATTTTTAATGTCAATTTAATAATATAACGGAAAAATAAGGGGTATTTTCAATCTTGCGTTTTTATATATTTTTTATTATATAGATTATAGATATATAAAGTTTTAAATTTGAAAGAGTTATATGAAAATAAATTATAATAAGCTATAAAAAATTTAAAAGTCTATATAAGAAATCATCAAACCCTTGAACTGTCTACATGATTAGTCTGGGTTAATATATCGTCAACCCCTATTTGAGCGCGGGATGAAAACCAATGAATGATCCAAATCAGTTATTTCTAATTTGAGCACCAAATTAAACATTAGCAGTTCAACTTTTGTGGCTATAACTTAGGAGCATTATTATTTGTTATATGATCCATGTCTACTACTGGTGCTAAATCCCGCGTTAAGAGTTAGCTCTCGGTTGGGAACACATGAATACACTGTCACTCATTTTTCCGTTTCTTGTAGACGTTTTCAGTGCTTCATCTCCATCACCTTCCTCCATGCTTAAGTGCGGTGCTGTCTAATGACCCACCTCGATAAAACAATAACGTGGTGGGTGTTTGTGACACTGTTGGCGAATAATCGTACGATGTCACAAAATTCGGATACGTCAATATTAACTCGGGCGTCGATATTGGCATCAATGATGGCATCGGTGTCACAATCGGTAATGCTACTAGAGTCGACATTTGGCTCGACATTTGCGTTAGCATCGATGTTGGCATGGGGGCGTAGAATGCTGGGGACGGAGGTTCCCCAAAATATGTACTTGCTGAAGGGGTAGAAGCAGGGTTCTATAGTGGTGCTTGTGAAAAAAACACGGAATTAGCAAAATGAATAGGAATAAATTGTAACACCCCTTACCCGTATTTGTTGTCGGAATAGGGTACGAGGCATTACCGGAGTTTACAAATTTTATTTTTTTACTCAATATAGCCCCTAATTATTTTTATTCAATTTTTTTATGATTTTTCAAAATCAGAACAGGGGAACTCGAATTCTTTCTGACCTTGTCTCACAAAATTTATTATATCTCACGATTTACAAATCCATTGCTTACATCATTTCTTCTATGAGAAACTAGACTCAATAAGCTTTAAGTTTATATTTTGTTCATCTTCCAATTCGATTTCTACAATTTATGGTAATTTTTCAAAGTTAGTCTACTGCTGCTGTCCAAAATTGTTTTAGTGCAAACTGTTTATTACCATTTTTCCCCTAAGCTTTTAATAAATAATAATTTCGTCCCTACTCAATTAGCTCTCAATTGAGCTGATTTTTCTCAATTAACACTTTATTCTATCATTTTAAATTACTTTATAACCTTTAGGAATTAGAATTTCAGTAATAGACTTTAATTCCAAACATTTTCACAATTAGGTCCTAAAAATCAATTTCTATTGAAATTACCTAATGAAATCATCTCATAAACAAATTAAAGCTTCAATTTCATTCTATTTCATAATAAACTTACATCACTCAACCATGGTGACTTTCAATTTCATCCATGAAATCAAAGACTAATGAATTTAATAGTAGGACCTAATTGTAGACACACAAAAATTACAAGAAAAAGGTAAGGGTTAACTCACTTGGTGCAAAAATTATGAAATACCAGCTTAGAAAACCCTCCTATGGCGTTTTTGGCTGATGAGAATGAAGAAAAATGAAGAGATTTCTAGATATCCCAAATTAGTCCTACTTTTATTTAGTAAATTTTGTTATTTTCCTATTTTGCCCTTATTTCAGTAATTCTCCTGATTTTTCTCAGCTTATGCCGCCCAAAATATCTCCTTTGAGCTTATTTTCTCTTTAGATCCCTCCTCATTTGACAATTGAGCTATTTAATCCTTTTAATAACTTTTACACCCTTTTCAATTTAGTCATTTTCATTTAATTACCTACCCAAACATTAAAATTTTCTAACGAAATTTTAATACCACATTACTAACATTTTATAAATATTTATAAAAATATTTCCTTCAATAATTCCTTTTTCTAACTAACCACTAAATCGATAAAATTTTTTTATCGATATTTTAATACGATTTTCCTATCATATAAATATTCATGCAAATAAATTGAAATAAATTTCTCTTTAAATCGGATTTATGGTTATGAAACCATTGTTCCGATAACCTTGAATTTAGGCCATTACAACTCTCCCCCCTTTAAGGATTTTCGTCCTCGAAAATCTTACCAGTAAAGAGGTTTGGGTATTGTTTCCTCATTATCTCCTCCGGTTCCCATGTTGCTTCCTCAATCCCGTGCTTTTGCCACAATACTTTTACCAAATTTATTTTTTTATTTCTAAGCTCCTTTGTTTCCCGTGCCAATATCTTGATCGGTTCTTCACTGTAAGTCATATCCGGCTGAATCTCCACTTCTGTCGGAGAAATAACATGTGAAGGATCTGATCGATACCGTCGTAGCATAGACACATGAAAAATATTATGAATTCTATCGAGTTCCGATGGTAATGCCAATCGATAAGCGACCAGTCCAATTCTTTCTATAATTTCATATTGCCCGATAAATCTTGGACTCAATTTACCCTTTCGACCAAATCGGAGAACTTTCTTCCAAGGAGACACTTTCAGGAATACCTTGTCACCCACCTGAAATTCAATCTCTTTTCGTTTAAGATCGGCATATGATTTTTGACGATCGAAAGCTGTTTTTAAATTATCTCGAATTACCTTTACTTTTTCTTCTATTTCCCGGATCAAATCAACCCCATGTATCTTCTTTTCACTGAGTTTTGTCCAATATAACGGTGTTCTACATTTTCTACCATACAAAGCTTCATATGGAGCCATTTTAGTACTGGATTGATAACTATTATTGTAAGCAAATTTAATCAAAGGTAGATACCTCTCTCAATTACCTTCAAACTCTAGTATACAACATCGGAGCATATCTTCCAATACCTGAATTACACGCTCAGATTGGCCATCTGTTTGAGGATGAAATGCAGTACTGAAATACAACTGAGTACCCAAGGCTTCTTGTAATTTATCCCAGAAACGAGACGTAAATCGGGGATCTCTATCCGATATAACGGAGACAGGCACTCCATGTAGCCTGACAATCTCAAATATGTACAGTTCAGCCAGTTTATCTAAAGAATAATCCATACGTACCAGAATAAAGTGTGCTAACTTTGTCAATCGGTCAACAATCACCCAAATAGCATCTTTTTTCCTCGGAGACAATGGTAACCCTGATACAAAATCCATAGTGATTCTTTCCCATTTCCATTCCGGTATCGTAATTGGCTGAAGTAACCCCGAAGGTACCTGATGTTCAGCTTTAACTTGCTGACATATTAAACACATTGATACAAACTCAGAGATATCACGTTTCATTCCTGGCCACTAGTACATCTTTTTCAGATCATTATACATTTTATTACTCCCCGGATGTACAGACATAGTACCGCTGTGAGCCTCGTGTAGAATCTTCTGTATGAGCTCTAAATTCTGAGGTACACATACCCTACCTCTGAATAACATACAACCATCAATCCCAACCTGAAATTCAGGACCAGTACCTGACTCACACTGTGCTCTTTTAACCTGTAACTTCTCATAATTCTTCTGAGCTTCACATATCTACTATAGAAATGTCGGTTTAGCTCTCAATTCAGCTATGATTGAACCATCATCAGTCAGTGAAAATCGGGTATTCATAGCTCGTAAAGCAAACAGAGATTTCTGACTCAAAGTATCAGTTACAACATTAGCCTTACCCGAATGGTAATCAATAATCAAATCATAGTCCTTTATTAGTTCAAGCCACCTGCGCTGTCTCAAATTCAAATCCTTCTGTGTCATCAAATATTTCAAGCTTTTTTTATCGGTATAAATATGACATTTCTCACCGTACAAGTAATGCCACCATATCTTCAGCGCAAATACAATAGCAGCTAATTCAATATCATGCACTGGGTAATTTCTTTCATGTGGTTTAAGTTGTCTTGAAGCATAGGCTATTACTTTACCTTCTTGCATCAAGACACAACCTAAACCATTTAATGAGGCATCACTGTAAATAACAAATTCCTTACCCGATTTAGGCTGCACTAATACAGGTGCTTTCGTTAGTAGATCTTTCAATCGATTGAAACTCTGCTGACATTCATCAGTCCACTCGAACTTTACATCTTTCTGCAATAATCGAGTCATCGGAAAAGCTATCATAGAGAATCCCTGTACAAATCTACGATAATAACCAGCTAAACCCAAGAAACTTCTAACTTCAGATACATTCTTCGGTGGACTCCAATTGACAATAGCTGAGATTTTACTTGGATCTACCCTGATGCCTTCAGCGGATACAATATGTCCAAGAAAACCTACTTCTCGAAGCCAAAATTCACATTTACTGAATTTAGCATATAACTACTTCTTTCGCAGAATTTGCAACACAATTCTCAAATGTTCTGCGTGTTCTTTTTCATCTCGAGAATAAACCAAAATATCATCAATGAATACTACCACAAATATATCTAAGTACGGTCTGAATATCCGATTCATCAGATCCATAAATACTGCAGGTGCATTAGTCAGCCCAAATGGCATAACCAGAAACTCATAATGCCCATATGGTTACGAAACCATTGTTCCGATAACCTTAAATTTAGGCCATTACATAAATGGAGTGAATTGACTGGGATATCGCGTAAAAATCGATGGTGCATGTTGGGTTGGAGCCGGTGATGAACCCGTCGCGGCACCTCTTCCAGACCTACACTATTGGGACGTTCGTTGTTGCCTACTCCTCGCCTCCACCGATAGCAGATACGGCTTGTCAACAACTCTGAACCAGGGCATGTACTCCAAATAGGTTGCCATGTCTGATGAGAAAAAGAGTTCGCGGATGGGTAAGAATTTTATCCTACGATCCTAAATATCGATATACTCCTTGTGATAATCTTGCCAATTCTTGTTGTGCTTTCCCCGCAAATCCAATTTGTGCAATGCTTCCATGTTTCACAGTGGCGATAGAATTTGTTGCCTCCAGCCAAACTACCGCATCACCCGATCCGATTCATGCATTTCCACCATCGCGTACACTATCAACAACATCTTCGCGTTCCACATACTTCGATTGGCCAAAAATTTTGGTGAGACACATTCTATGATATCCGAGTCGACGTATGGCATCCATTCAAACTATAGTGCACAATTGTAATTTATGTTATGTATGGAATTTTATTTATAAATCATTGTGTAATTATTACAGGTTTGGAAAAATAAGTAACTAACCTTAGCTTTTTACCGTTGAATTAATAGTAGTCAGATATCTTTGAGCTGTTTGGGTAGTCCCACGTCATGGTTCCACCTATACAAGTGATATGTTAACTCAAACATATAATAAATAAACAACATTTACTATTCATACTGCATATTTATTAAGAAATGATTTTTACCTTGTCACCAATGGGAACATATATGGGTCGTTTACTAGGGGACATAGAAATGGTAGTCACCACTAGGCCCATGATTGCAATAGGAGAAGACAACTATCGATTGACATCTTATCCAGTTTCGTGGCCCAACACAGCTCCCAGTACAATGTAGCCAACACAGCTAATCCCCAACTCATCCGTCTGCTTTCTTTGAAGTCGGCTAGGTGCAGTAGCCACCTTATGTGTACCAAATTTTGATATTTATCGGCCATTAAAATGCTCCCGATTAACCTTAAGATAAATGCTCGAGCGTATTGTTATTTGACGACATCGGGTGCGTCCTTAGGAAGATCTTTGAAATTGGTTTTCAACCACTTCATATCTATCCTGCTATTGTAAAACTTATTTGACATATTCCCAAAAAATGCCTCGCAAATGTCCTCGTTATCGGAAGCGACTGCTGACCTCGTGACGATTGGCCCATCCACCGGTAAACCGAGTTATAAAACTACATCCTCGAGTGTGATTGTACACTCGCCGCATGAAAGATGAAAAGTGTGTGTCTCGGGCCTCCATCTTTCCATCAACGCTCTGATGAGTGTAGGATCGAGTTTGGAGCCCTTGAGCATATGGGATGCATGCAAGAATCTCGTGTCTTGCAAGTAACCACGAATTTTGGTATCTGGAATCTTTGATAGGTTATGTATGAACCCCTTCAAAACACGATCATTCGTCTATTTATATTGACAAAATAAATTAATTTAAAATATTTTCAAAAATAAAATACTTTAAATTTTACTTAATTGAAAATAATGAAATTTAAATTTTCATCTTACCATTATCGCTTGAGCAAAAGAAATGTGCTTGTCGTCGAAATGAATCGAAGAGGTAGTCATTCGTGAAAATTTAATTGAAACGAATAATATACAAAATAATTAAATAAAACTATAATATTTTTAAACAAGTTTATTGGAAAATTTAGAATAAAACTTGAGAAAATTGAAAGAATTGAGAGTTTAAAAAGAATTGAGAGAGTTGGATTTGAGTGAAAAGAATGAAAAATAACTTGTATTTAAAGGAACAAAAAAATTATTATTGGGCCCTTCAAAAATTTTACCGTTACCAGAGTTTAAAAAAAATGACCTTTTGCAGAAAGCGCACCCAATTGGATGTACTTTCACACACTCTCTCTAAAATGATCTACTTCCTTAAATTAAAAAAAAAATGGCCTAAAAGGCCAAATAAAAACAATCAGCATATATGCCATATTTAGCCTTCGTCTAATGTAACAATGAATCATGAAAAAAATGTTGTAATGTTCAAGAAATTAAAATAAATAAAGAAAAAATTGCAATGTTCAAGAATTGAGGTCGAGTTTTTTTTTTTTTTTTTTCCTTTGTACAAATCCCCAAATCTCATATATTCCACTGAAGTATACCTTGTATCAATTTAAAGACTAACCAATTAAAGGTCCGTAATATTAGAGCAGTAGTCGAGGAATTCGAGTTCCTACCTGCTTTGATGATATTGCAAATTCGACAGTGAAGTATTCAGAAAGCATATTAAATACCGGTCCTACATCTAACAGCTCATATTGACACTCACAGACCAAAACCGAAGGCCTTGTACACAAAGAATGGTATTACTCATAGTATCCTCAATGGCAGAGCTTTCCAGAAGCAATATGCAAAAAAGACAGGAAAAAGCACTTACATACTGCATAAACTGAAGCTCTGTAGATTACACTGAACAGGTATACTCGTACACATAATTGTAATACTAAATCATCCCCGTAGTCCTAATTAATAGGACTCTAAATGAAACATGTCAGCTATACACAATAAAAAACAGAGCACCGAATTACAAGATATTCATTTTGCTAACCAAAACAAGAAGCAAGAGTAACATCATAGCTACTTGAAAATTAACAGCAAACTGCTTATGCCAGCGGCTAGTGGAAAACTGCTTTGAGCAACCAGCTGAAACAATGGTCTTTGACTTCATAAAACCCTTTTTGCTTGATTCAGAAAGGGATATTTCATGGGGTATGTCCATGGTGCCACAGGCAGCATCACTACCAGATGCCATATTCTGTTCCATGACTTTTACGTCCTGCAAAGACAACTTCTAATAAGATCCAATACATATCTGGATTTAGCAGTGGTTTTATACTATATCACTTGCAAATTTCTCACCTTGGTAACAACTGGTTTTGAACCATCTTTTTTTCCTTCACTATAACAAGTGCCAACTTGAAGTTTACACTGCAGACGTATTCTTCTTGGGGCATAACCCTGTATCACAGAGTTCTCAATGTTTGGTTGACTTTGAGCAGCATGAGACCTAATCCTGATTCCGGTGATAGCATTATCAAGATTACAAGTTGTAGTCACATGATTGCTTAGTTCTTCTTTACTATTTAACACAATGTCCTTGTTTATTGGAATCGTACAATCTTGGGCAGTGGCTTTAATCTCTAGAGGAGTTCCTTTGTCAGCAATTTCTCTCCCAAGCTGTTCCAAAGGAAAATTCTCGTTTTAGGAAGGAAGAAAGGGTAATTTGCAATAAAAAAAAATATATTAATGCTAGAAGATGCAAATATGAAACTATGCATATATGCAATCATAATTCATAGACCGGTCTGAACCATACACTTGAATGAATCTTCACACTGTACAATGTTAAGCAAGTACTAAAATAAACAAGATGACATACCTGGCTTCCAATCATCAATACTTGGGCCACTTCAGCATCTTGTTCACTGCGTATTCTACCATCCTCAACAACGGCCATGGTTTTAGGGGTCTCACTTTCATTTGCTGAATACTGCCGACTGCTAGAATCAACACTGTAGTAGTCATCTGAATTGTTAAGGATAGAATTTAAGAAATCAGAAATAGAAGCATCATTTTTATTTGTCTCATGCTCAAACTCCACCGCACTTAAACTGCTCCCAACTTGATGGAACGTCCAAGGAGCCTGCTCTGCTTCAACCTGTGAGCGCAGTGGAGAAAAGAATTTGCGGTCCGGTGGCTCCACCATGGGATCATTAAAATGATTCAAAGCTTCTCCAACTTGATCGACCTGGAACTGAACAACATTAATGCTACAGCAATTATTAAAAAACAAAATCTAAAATCCAAATTCAGTTTCCTTTTTCACCTTGTCAGTAACAATTTCTGCCACTTGACCAGTTACACTGTAAGCTTTAGAGTCAACGATATTGCACTCTAACATAGGTGGAACAGCGTTAGAAACCACATCATTTGGCAGGCCCCCAGAACAAGTTCCATTGTTATGGGGAAACTTTGGTTGGGCTACCCCTTCCAGCGCAGGTGAGTCTTGAGGCCCTTCTAACTCAGACTGCATGTCTTCAGTAGGAGAAGATACATGAACTTCATCACCATTAGTATCTTCAATGCTCTCGTCTTGTTTCTTGAAGAGACGACAAATTACAAACGGATTCTGCACAAAAATAACGAATATGTGAAAAAACTATCACCCGAACTTCAACACATTATCAACAATTGACCCAACAACACTAGAAATCGTGTACAAAACAGAACTATCAACCCAATTGAAAACAGAAATCAATGTAAACGGAGTCGCATAACAATTCTTGCACCAAAATTATACCACATCAAGGAAATTCGTGATGTCAACTAATTTACACTACTCATATTCAAAATCAACCTTTATCTTCCATGATCATAGGGAAAAGGGTAAGTAAAGGGTAAAAGGAGGAACCTGTCCAGGCTTGGTCCCGTCAAGCTCAATGAGTGTAGTACGGTACTCGTGCATAACCCAATTAGTTCGCTTCCCCCTAGGAGCCCTGCCGGTATAAAACACCAGACTTTTCTTCATGCCGATCAAGCTGGACCCAGACTTAATCTTACGATCATTACCCGTAGCCTTCCAGTAACCAGCTTCCGTAGCCCTATTAAGCCTATTGCCGTTTGGATACTTCCTGTCGAGTGGGCAAAAGAAAAACCACTCGGGATCACGAGTCTCTATAGCAGACATATGAGGTAAATCCCACGGCTCACATTTACAAACATCGATTTCACGAATGACTTCAACCTCATCGTTTCTTTTTCCGTTTATCTTAGCCCGTAAGTAAAAATCGATCAATTCCTCGTCCGTCGGTCGGAACCGAAATCCGATAGGCAGTGAATTCAGTGATAGAACAGCCATGACAAATGTTGATAAAATAAATTTATAAGAGTTTCGCTGAGTGATTTTCAGAAAACAATTTAAAAAAAGAAAAGGAGATTCAAGGAGGGATAGTATTTTGGAAGATTAAAGGAGAAGAAGATGGCCCATACTTTCAGTTCATACAAAGGAAAAGAGTTTAGAAAGCCGTCAACTCTTTTATTTATATTTATTTCTCTTTAATTTTAACGTTATGCATTGACTTTATCCGTGCTTCAATCCGCGTATGGTTTATGCTTTTACTAATATACCCAAATACAGAAGTTTGTTTTAATATTGCATGTAGGTATTTTTCTTATAAAACGAAGGGCGTATTATTAGAAAGCCAGTGAAAAATTGAGTAAGCCGGCTAATGAAATTCTGACATGTGGCGTCATGTTAGGTTTAGAGAAATTATAAAGTGCCAACCTAACAAACTGGTCCGAGCATTTCCTACTTTGGGGTTTTTTACAATTATTTACCAGGTGGTTTGTATGCTTTTTTTTTACTTAAATAATACAGAAGAAATAAAATTAATAACTGAAATGATATCTATAAGATTATTTATCAAAATGGTATGGTTTTATTGGTGCTGCCTCTTAAATTGGCTGTACTAGATTAAAATATAATGATCTAAAGTATTCAGGGATTTGGTATGCAAATTTTTCATTTTCAGTGGCTGCTAGAAGAAAGATGGATGAGTGTCGCCTAAGCACCAAACCTTAAACGTGGCTAATTGCCTTGTAAGCCCTATTTATTTATTATTTTCTTTTTATTCCCCTTCAACTCACTATATTGTGTTTTAAACAAGCACTTAAGTTATTTTTGTAGTTAAATAAGCCCTTAACTTATGATTTTTACTTATAAAATCCTATTATTTTAATATTAAAGTAAATATACTTTACCTAAAGTAAAGCTATTTAAAATATATAAACTAATTAGAATTTTATGATGATGTGAATTTGATGAGAATAGTTTATTAAATAAAAAAATATAAAATTTTAAAATTTCTTGAGAGTGCTTATATACATGATATTCGTAACTACTCTTTTGAAAATTTTGATTACTTTTTTAGATTTTATGTTGATGTTAAAGTGTATATAATTTTTATTGCATCAACAAAAAATTAAGATAAGAGCTTGAAATTCAAAATATATTTACTTTAATAATAAAATAAAGGGTTTTTATGATTAAAAACCATAAGTTACGAGCTTATGTAACTACAAAAATAGGTTAAAGACTTGTTTAAACACAATATAGTGAGGTGAAGGGGAATAAAAATAAAACAATAAATAAGGAGGGCTTACAAGGCAATTAGCCACATTTAAAGTTTGGTGCCGCCACACTGTCAGGCGGCACCCTTTCACTTTTTTTAGTAGCCACTCAAAATGAAAAATTTGCATATCATGTCCTTAAATACTTTAGATCATTACATTTCAGTCTCGTTCCACCAATTTGACAGGCGACACCAATAAAACCATACCATTTTGGTAAATAATCTAATAGGTATGTCATTTCAGTTATTAATTTTATTTTTTGTATTATTTAAGTAAAAAGCCTGGTTTGTATAATATTGGGTGTTGCTTGATACATTGATGGTATCGTCTTGAATTCTTTTTTATTATCAGTCAATTATATTGTATGAGAAAAATAATTTTTAAGTGGTGTCGTCTAATAGATTGGCGTTATCGGCATGTTTTTTTTTTTTTTAAATACCCATATTTCCTCCCAAAATGTAGTACAAATGATATACAAGTAAAAAATATTTGTTTTTGATGTAACCTGACACATTGGCGACCGGTAACTCTAAAATATAAAGTTATCGACGGTACTTTTTAACTAGTAATTCATGCAAATTAAGATTGATTGACAACAAATTTTGTTGTTTTTATTATAATTTTGTCAAGTTGAATAAAGTTAAGGAAAATTTTCTATTTTTACGTAATTACATGATAATTTTACATATTTTCGCAAATTTGAAGCAGGTTTGTGCACTAGAAAGAAATTAAAGCTTGAAACTTACTTGTTGAGGCCTAATGCTGCAGCATTTCCACAGCAAAAGGACTTATGTGCCGAGCTAATAAATTTCCAGCTTGGGACGTTCAAAATAAAGATTATTGGACTTCTAATTTCATTTTAACCCAGTTCTTGATTGGGTCACTGAAGCTGGACAGCCTGCCACGAAACATTAGGCCCAAACCGTCCATTAAAGGAAGAAAGAGCCCAAACTGCCCATTGGGATGCCCCCGTCCAAAAAAGACTTGGTAAATAGCAAAATCAGCAAAGAACCTCCATTCCTCAAAAATTGCAAATCGTTCACCTTCATTCTCATTCAATGCAACCTCTTCTACAAATTAAGCTCCACAATGAAAGCATATCCATTCCTTTTCCACAATTCAAGGGTCGGCCATCCTACTCCATTTAGTATAAATAGAGGCCTTTGCTCTCAATTTCAAGCATTCATCATCCTTTAGTCATTCAAGCAGTTCTCTTCTCTCATTTTCATTTCTTCATTCTCTCTACATTTGAGAGAAACTTGAGTGAGCAATTCTATAGTGTTAAAGCTCTCAGGACCGGCCACCTGAGGAGTAAATTTGCATTAAAGCAAGAACCACGAGCAGTGTTACAGAGAGCTTGTAACACCTTACGCCTGACCTGTCCACCGGATCCGAGTATGGGGCGTCACAAATGGACCTATACTTAGTTTGGCTAACTTAATTGCTACAAAAAAGTCTAAAATAAAATATTCTAAACATAAAATCAATAATAATTATAATTCCAACAACTAAGGCCTTAAGCCATTGAGTGTTTGTTTCTTAAATTTCTATCTCTAGTCTAACTATTTGTTTATAGTACAACTCTTAAAATCTCACTAAGGACTATCTGTCTTAAAAATCTAGATTCCATGGGAGGTTATCTAGCTTCATTGTTATTGATCCTAAAAGAAGCTTCCAATGGTGCCCCTGTATGCATGAATTGATCCATCAACGATCCTTGATCTCCACTCCATCTGGCTTGGTCGCTCTTCCAAGTCCTCGATCAACCTCACAAATCCTACAAACATCCTTCACATTGCTGTAAGTTCAAATGAACTTAATAAGTTCCAGTACGGCTTCAATTTTTTGAGGATCCACCCTGATCCCCTCGACAGACACCACGTGACCAAGAAATGTCACTTCTCGCAGCCAGAACTCACACTTGCTGAACTTAGCGTACAATTGCTTCTCCCTTAAAATCTGCAGAACAATTAGGAGATGTGCATCATGATCATCCTCGATTCTCGAATACACCAAGATATCGTCTATAAATACCACCACGAACCGATCCAGGTAGGGCTGGAATACTAGGTTCATCAGGTCCATGAAAGCAGCTGGTGCATTCGTCAGCCCAAACAGCATCACTAGGAACTCGTAATGACCATACCGAGTCCTAAATGCAGTCTTATACACGTCAGCCTCCTTAACTCTAAGCTGATGGTACCCAGAGCGAAGATCTATCTTGGAGAAAATCGAAGCTCCTCGTAGTTGATCAAAAAGATCGTCAAATCTTGGTAGGGGATATTTGTTCTTGATAGTCAGTTTGTTTAACTACCGATAGTCGATGCACATACGCATGGATCCATCATTTTTCTTTACAAACAACACTCGTGCTCCCTATGGAGACACACTCGGTCGAATGAATCCTTGGTCTAGAAGCTCTTGAATTTGAGCCTTTAACTCCACCAACTCCTTCAGTGCCATCTTGTATGGGGCGATGGACATCAGAGCTGTTCCAAGTAAGAGCTCAATACCAAATTCGACTTCGTGGTTCGGAGGCAACCTAGGGAGCTCATCAGGGAATACATCTGTAAAATCCTTCACAGTTCTAATATCTCCGATAGAAGGACCTTCAGAATAAAAAATACTAACGTAGGCTAAAAACGCCTTACTACCCTTGCGAATTAGTTTCTCGGCCCTTAATGCTGAGATCACGTTAGATAAATAATTCCTTCGCTCTCTAATCACAGCCACCTCCTCATCCCCAGTAGTCTTCAACACCATACACTTAGCAGCACAGTCCAAACTAGCTCGGTGTTTCACCAGCCAATCCATATCCAAAATAAGGTCGAATTCACCAAATGAAAGTTCCATCAACTCCGCTGGAAAAATTACTCCTTCGACCTCAAGAGGCACATCTCTGAATAACTTATTTACCCTAACTGACTGTCCTAGTGGACTTATCACAGTTATCTCACTAAACTGAATACCCAAGGTTCCCAACACAGTGCATGCAATGTAAGAATGTGTAGACCCAATATCAATTAAATAAGTGTGGGGTACATTGTAAATTAGGAACGTACCAGTTATGACGTTAGGGGCGTCACCATCCTCTCAGCGACGAGCAGCATATACCAGAGCTGGCTGCCTCACTTTAATGTTACCAGTACCCCTGCTTGTGGCACCACGACCTTGTTTTATACTGTTTCCACCTCTGGCCTGCCCACGGCCTCTCGGTGTCTGCTGACGACATCTCACTGGCTGGATATGACCCGGTCCTGCAACTTGCATCTGAGCCGGCCTCTGAGGACAATCCTTAACCCAATGATCCATGGACCCACATCTAAAGCACACCCCAGTCCTCTTCCAGCACTCACCCTGGTGAGATCTCCCACAATCAGCGCAAAGATGCGGTCTGTTAATAGCAACAGGAACCCCAATCCAAACCAGCCCATCAAACTTGGCCTTCTTAAAAGGCCTCCTAGAAGAACTTGAGGGCCCAATGTAACAGCCTGACTTAGGGTCTAGTAGGAATAGTGGTGCGAGACCACAAATCTAAAGAAGAAATATGTGTTTAAATGATTTTATAAGGCTTATGAGGTATTTGCATGATAGTGTGAAAATTTCATGAAGGAATTTGATTAATTAGTGAATAAATTATCCATTGGGACTAAATTGCAAGGATTAGAAAATATGAGATTTTAGAAGATTTAATATGAAATAGAATTATAAAAATTATTAGAGGTCCTTATTTGGCAATTAGACCATTATATGTTAATATGTACAAAAATGGACATAGGAAGGAAAAATATCAAGAAAGAGTCATTAAGAGCATTTTTATCATTTGGTAAATTAAAGAATTAAAAGGGAAAAGAAGTCAAAATTTGTGTTCATCATCTCCATGCTAGCTGAAAATTTCAAGGGCACCATAGCTAGGGTTTTTTCATCTTTCAAGCTTGATAGTAAGTGCATCCTAGCCCCGTTTTTAATGTTCTTTGTATTTTTGAGATCCTTGTAACTCGGTTTATCTATTTCTAGCTATATTTTTAGCTAGGGTCTACGTTCAAAAATTTATCCATGTATGACATACATGTATTTTGATGTTTTAGGGGAAGAATATAAAAGCTTGATGCAAGATAAACATCTTTTTCTAAGTAATTTTCATGAAAAATACATAAAATGACCAAATTGTAAAAGTTGTAGAAATGGTCATACACGAGTGAAATAGTGGAAATTGAATGTTGTAATAGTTGAGAATGAGATTTGGTTAGGCTTGAAATGCAAGAAAGTTGAATGAAAATCATTTTACGAGCCTAGGGGCAAAAGTGCAATTATGATAAAGTTTAGGGGCAAAAATGTAATTTTTGCCAAAGTATGAAATAGGAGTCAATTTAGTCAATGTAAGTATTAAACAAGTTAAATTGTTATTATAGATCAAGAAACACGAAGCCTGAATCGAAACCGAGGCCAGAATAAAGTCGTGGACTAAAGTTGCACATCTACACATATTTTGGAGTACCGAGGTAAGTTTGTATGAATTTCAGGCTACATATACTTTTATGATTAAATTACTTACTATGTTTTATAATGTACATTATTTTCATGGAGTTTATTACTAATGCCTAATAAGAAATTTCTATGAAAACAAGTAAGTGGAAGTCCCGGTTGAAGATTCGGAATAACGAGGATACTTATGTCACTACATAAGATAAGGAAAGCCCATGTAAGATCTTGTCTAGGACATGGCATCGGCACTGAATATAGGTCTTGTATAAGACCATGTCTAGGACATGGCATCGGCGCCAAACATAGATCCTGTGTAAGACCATGTTTGGGACATGGTGTCAGCATCGAATAAGGAAGGTCTCGTGTAAGACCATGTCTAGGACATGGCGTCGATACCATACAGGGAAGGTATCGTGTAAGACCATGTCTGGGACATGGCTTCGGCACTAAAAGAAGATCTCGTATAAGACCATGTTTGGGACATGGCATCGACATCGAGTTAAGAGATCCCGTGTAAGACCATATATGGGATATGGCATCGGCATCATGAGGCGATCCCTGTAAGACCATATCTGGGATACGGCATTGGTATTGAGACACATGTTTAGTGAGTTGAGAATCCTCTGGTACTCCGAGTAATTCACGGGCAAAAGAGCTACGTATGAAAGAGGTAACATAAGAGCTAAGCAAGTAAAGATAGTAATAAGTTAAGTTATTCAAGGTTGATAAAGAGCTATATTTAAATCAAGAAAGATGAAGATTTGAGTTATGTTACACTAGTGAAAGTGCTAATCTATGTGATTAAGTGATACAGATACCATGATTAAAACACGAGTATGAAAGTAATATGTAATATGTGATGAGTAAAAGTAAGCATGAGTAAGTAAGCTCAAGCATTTGAGATTTATGTGTTCTTGTTTCGTGATGGATCAATTTATTTTGAGCAAATATGTTGCTATATGAATTGTCATGCAAACTTACTAAGCTATATGCTTACTTCTTTCTTTTCTTTCTTCCTTGTAGTTTCGCCAAGCTAGCTTGGGGATCATAGACGTCGGAGCTCAGATCACATTATCAATCATTATTTTGGTATAGTCAAGTTCTTTTATTTTAAGTATATGTATAGGGATTATGTCATTTTGAGTTATATCATATTAGGAGCCAAAGTGTTGGTTATTAAGGTTATTATCCTTTTTGTATATAGCCAAAGAAATTGGCTAATATTTGTTATGTTTCATATCTTATTGATGATGAGTTTTATGAATTCTACAGGTGATGTTACAAGGGTTATTCATAGAGTAATAAGGCCATGTTATGAATTACTTGAGTTGGTATAAGTATGTTAATGATTCAAGGTGACAATTGGCTTGGAAAATACCCTCTAAGTGTCTACACGGGTAGACACACGGGCATGTGTCTAGGCCGTGTGTGACATACTGTCAACCTCTATGGGTGTGTTGATAGGCCGTGTGCCCCTGCATTTAATAGTGAGAATTGAATTCGTTACACGGGCCAGCACACAGGCGTGTGCTTAGGCCGTGTGCTCCTTAAGGGGTTGCTGACGTCATAATCAAAATACCCCTAGTTTTCACACACGGGTGAGGACACGGGCATGTCTAGGCCGTGTGAAGGATATGGGCCATTGACACAGGCGTGTGTTCAATCATGTGAAATCTCCTGTAGGTTCAAAATAAAAATAAATCCTACACGGGCCAGGGACAAGGGCGTATGCGACCACATGCCTGCCCACATGGGCATGTCCCAAGCCACACAGGCGTGTGACCCCTGTTTAGGCAAAAATTTTCCAAGAGTGTAAAAGTTTCCAGTTGAATTTCGAAACCTTCCGGATGTATATTTAAGGTCTCATAGGCCTAAGATATGTATGTTATGACTAAGAATGAGAATTTTTAGGTTGGAAGGAAATTTATAGCCCAATACTTCATGTTCAACTAAGGTTGAGTTCGGTAATGCCTCGTATCCTGTCCCGGCGTCAGACACGGGTAAAGGGTGTTACATTTGGTGGTATTAGAGCTATGGTTTAGTCGATTCTCAGACTAACGTAGTGAAGTATGGTTTAGCTATACATGCCATACATATAAGTATTTATATAATGATAGTGTGATGACTCATAATGACTTAAATTGTGTTTTTAATATAGTAAATGGATCCCGAAAGAGCTGTGGCTGATGATTTAGAAAGTAACACGCCGGTTCCCGTTGAAGGGATGGTGCCGAATGAGAATAAGAATAGACCTACAGTAGTAAGTCAGAGAGGAGGAGAAGAGGCTAGGGAAGCTTTTCTCCACATGATGGATGCTTGGTATACGGAGTTCGTTTGCACGAACCCGGATGCGCCACCCCCTCCACCCCCGCCTATTCCTCAGCCTACCCCAGTAGCCCTTCAAGTGGTAGAAGTGTTAAGAAGAGAAAAGCCTCCGGTTGATAGGATCTGGAAACAAGGAGCAGAGGAATTCCGGGCTGGTAAAGATGACGATCCTGAAAAGGCAGAGTTTTGGCTAATGAGTTATCGTGCACACCTGAAGAGTGCATGAAGTGTGTAATTTCTTTCTTAAGAGATTCTGCATATCAGTGGTGGAATACCTTATGTCGGTTGTATCAAGGGAAAGGGTCACATGGGAGTTTTTCCAAGAAGAATTCAAGAAGAAATACATTAGTCAGAGATTCATCGACCAGAAAAGGGTGGAATTCTTGGAACTGAAACAAGGTAAAATGTTAGTAACAGGGTATGAGTGCGAGTTTGTAAGACTCAGTAAATATGTTCGAAAGTGTGTATCCACTGAAGCCATCATGTGCAAGAGATTTGAGGACGGACTAAACGAATACATTAAATTGTTTGTTGCTGTCCTAGAGTTGAAAGAGTTTGTTGTGTTGGTGGATTGGGCTTGTAAAGTCGAAGAATTAGTAAAAGAGAAAAGAAAAGCTGAGATAGAGTCTCGTGACTCGAGAGAGATAGTGGAGTAAGTCCTTCCAGTCCTCGTCTAAGAAGTCAAGAGATTTCTCCACCCGATCAGCTACTTCAGCTGGGTTCTCAAGTAGAGGCAATAGTAAACAGTATTCGGGGAATAAGGCTCAAACTACTTCAGTCGCTAGTGTCGGGAACGTTTGATCTAATAGACCAGAATTCCCACAGTGTGACAAACGACATCCTGATGAATGCCGTACACATGAGAGTGCTTGTTTTAAGTGCGGTTCCCGAGATCACTTTATCAGAGAATGTCCTAAAATGGTTGAGAAAGACCAAGTTCAGAGTGTAAGAGTAGGGAGCACTAATAGAGGAAGACAACAAAGGAACCCGAGAGGTGGGGCGAGTAGTAAGAGTACACCCTGAGAGCAGGCTGCAAGATCTGAGGGTAGAGCGTCTGCAAGGACTTATACCATTTGCGCTCGTGAAGAGGCATCATCTCTCGATGTAATTACGGGTATAATTTCTCTTTATGACACTGATGTTGTTGCTTTAATTGATCCGAGGTCTACTCATTCATATATTTGCATGAAATTAGTATCTAGCATGAGCATACCTATTGAGTCTACGAAGTTTGTGATAAAAGTGTCTACCCTTTAGACAAAAGTGTATTAGTTGATAAAGTATGCAAAGATTGCCCATTGATGATTAGAGGTCATTATTTTAAGGCAAATCTCATGCTATTGCCATTTGATGAATTCGATTCTTGGTATGGACTGGTTAACCACTCATGATGTGACAGTAAATTGTGAAAAAAAAATATATTGAGTTGAGATGTGAAAATGGGGAAACTCTTCGTGTTGAATCAGATGAACAAGACAGGTCGTGGGTAGTGATTTTTCACATGTCGGCTTAGAGGTATATAAGAAAAGGGTATGAGGCGTATCTTGCTTTTGTGATGAATGCCAAAGAAACCGAGTTAAAGATGGAATCAGTACCAATAGTATGTGTGTACCCAGATGTTTTTCACGAGGTATTGCCAGGATTGCCTCCGGTTAGAGAGGTTGAATTTGGTATTGAGTTAGCTCCCGGTACTGTACCGATATTAATTGCTCCTTACAGTATGGCTCCAACTGAGTTGAAGGAGTTGAAGGCACAGTTGCAAGAGTTGACAAACAAAGGTTTTGCTAGACCGAGTTGCTCTTCGTGGGGTGCTCTAGTGTTATTTGTGTAAAAGAAAGATGGCTCTATGAGATTGTGCATAGATTACCAACAGCTTAATAAAGTAACATTGAAGAACAAGTACCCATTGCCAAGGATTGACAATTTGTTTGATCAATTGAAGGGAGCCACTGTATTCTCCAAAATAGACTTGAGTTCGGGATACTATCAATTGAGAGTAAAAGACTCAGATGTGTCGAAGACTGCATTTCGGACGAGGTATAGGCACTATGAATTTTTAGTCATGCTTTTTGGTTTAATTAATGCCCTGGCGGTGTTTATGGATCTAATGAAACGCATCTTTCAGCCATACCTAGACAAGTTTGTGGTTGTTTTTATTGATGATATATTGATATATTCCCGAGATGAGCCGGAGCATGCTAAGCACTTAAATACAGTTTTACAGATTCTACGAGATAACCAGTTGTACACCAAGTTCAGTAAAAGTGAATTTTGGCTCAAGGAAGCTGGGTTTCTAGGACACATTGCCCCGGGAGATGGAGTCCAAGTTGTCCCAAGTAAGATCTCAGCCATTGTTGATTGGAAACCCCAAAAAATGTATCTGAAGTTAGAAGTTTTCTGGGCTTAGCTAGCAACTATAGGCAGTTTGTCAAGGGTTTTTCCACGATAGTGACTCCAATGATGAAACTGTTACAGAAAAATATAAAGTTTGAATAGACGGAAAAGTGTCAACAGAGTTTTGAGAAATTAAAGGCAATGTTGACAGAGGCTCCAGTTCTAGTACAACCTGAGTCGGGAAAAGAATTTGTGATCTACAACGATGCATCCTTAAATGGATTGGGCTGTGTACTTATCCAAGAAGGCAAAGTGATAGCGTATGCCTCCAGACAGTTAAAGCCACAAGAAAAGAATTACCCGACGCATGATTTAGAGTTGGCTGCTATTATTTTTGCATTGAAGATTTGGAGACACCATTTGTATGGCAAAAATTGTCAGATATTCACTGATCATAAGGGCCTGAAGTACTTGACGACTCAAAATGAATTGAACTTAAGGCAACGAAGATGGTTAGAGTTTATAAAGGATTATGAGTTAGTAATTGACTACCACACAGGAAAAACGAATGTAGTCATTGATGCTTTGAGTAGGAAATTCCTATTTGCTTTGAGGACTATGAATACACAGGTGACTTTGTTCGATGATGGTTCCATTCTAGCTAAGTTGAGGGCTAGACCGATGTTTCTTCAAGAGATTTATGAGGCTCAGAAAAATGATAGTGAATTGCAAGCCAAAAGAATTCAGTGCGAGTCAGGTGTTGAGTGTGACTTCCGGATCAATTTCGACGGATGTTTGATGTTCAGAGACAGAGTCTGTGTACCAAGAAATGATGAGCTCATTTGTAGAATTTTACATAAGGCTCATAGTGGATGCTTATTTGTACATCCGGGAAGCACTAAGATGTATAATGACTTGAAGAGATGGTATTGGTGGCCGAGCATGGAGAAAGATATTTCTAAGTTTGTTTTGAGATGCTTGATTTGTCAACAAGTAAAGGCTGAACATTAAGTACCCTCGAGTTTTCTTCAACCTATTATGGTTCCTGAGTGGAAATGGGACAAAGTAAACATGGACTTTGTAACGAGTTTGCCGTTGACACCGAGCAAGAAAGATGCTGTATGGGTAATAGTCGATAGACTTACGAAGTCAGCCCATTTCATACCCATATGTGTCGACTACTCACTCGATAAGTTGGAAAATTTATATATCTCTGAGATTGTTAGGCTTCATGGGGTGCCTTTATCGATTATATTGGATAGAGATCCGAGATTTACGTCTAGATTTTGGAAAAAGTTGCAAGAGGCTTTGGGCACAAAGTTAAGTTTTAGTACGACTTTTCATCTCCAAATCGATGGTCAGTCAGAAAAGTTAATACAAGTACTTGAAGATATGCTACGATGTTGTATTCTTGAGTTTTAGGGTAGTTGGGAGAAATACATTCCCTTGGTGGAATTCGGCTACAAAAATATTTTTCAGTCAAGTTTGAAAATGACGCCATATGAAGCTTTGTATGGGCGTAAGTGCCGAACGCCTTTATATTGGACTGAACTTAAGGAGGACCAAATTCACGGGTTGATTTGGTTAGAGAAATCAAAGAAAAAGTAAAGGTGATTCGAGATTGCTTAAAAGCTACTTCCGATTGACAAAAATCCTATTCGGATTTAAAAAGGAAAGAGATAGAGTATTTTTGAAAGTGTCGCCATGGAGAAAAGTTTTTATATTTGACTGGAAAGGCAAATTGAGTTCGCATTTTATCAGACCATGCGAGATCACCGAGAGGATAGGGACGGTAGCCTATCGGTTGGCTTTGCTACATGAGTTGGAAAGGATTCACAATGTATTTCACATGTCCATGTTACGACGTTACCGATCAGACCCTTCACATGTGATTGTACCGACAGAGGTTGAGATACAACCCGACATGACTTATGGTGAGGAACCAATTAAGATTCTAGCCCAAGAAATCAAGCAATTAATAAATAAAACTATAGCTCTCGTGAAATTCTTATGGCAGAGACATGGGATAGAAGAGGCTAGGTGGGAGCCCGAGGAGGCTATGAGGAATTAGTACCCAAGCCTTTTTGCCGGTAAGATTTTCGGGGACGAAAATCCCTAAGGGGGGAGAATTGTAATAGCCTGACTTAGGGTCTAGTCAGAATAGTGGTGCCAGACCACAAATCTAAAGAAAAAATATGTGTTTAAATGATTTTATAAGGTTTATGAGGTATTTGCATGATAGTGTGAATATTTCATGAAGGAATTTGATTAATTAGTGAATAAATTGTCCATTGGGACTAAATTGCAAGGATTAGAAAATATGAGATTTTAGAAGATTTAAGTATGAAATAGAATTATAAAAATTATTAGAGGTCCTTATTTAGCAATTAGACCATTATATGTTAAGATGGACAAAAATGGACATAGGAAGGAAAAATCTCAAGAAAGAGTCATTAAGGGCATTTTTGTCACTTGGTAAATTAAAGAATTAAAAGGGAAAAGAAGTCAAAATATGTGTTCATCTTCTCCATGCTAGCCGAAAATTTCAAGGGCACCATAGCTAAGGTTTCTTTATCTTCCAAGCTTGATAGTAAGTGCATCCTAGCCCCGTTTTTAACGTTCTTCGTATTTTTGAGATCTTCATAGCTTGATTTAGCTATTTCTAGCTATATTTTGAGCTAGGGTCTACGTTCAAAAATTTACCCATGTATGACATGCATGTATTTTGATGTTTTATGGAAGAATAGGAAAGCTTGATGCAAGACAAACATCTTTTTCTAAGTAATTTTCATGAAAAATACATAAAAGGACCAAATTGTAAAAGTTGTAGAAATGGTCATACATGAGTGAAATAGTGGAAATTGAATGTTGTTATAGTTGAGAATGAGGTTTGGTTAGGCTTGAAATGCAAGAAAGTTGAATGAAAATCATTTTACGAGCCTAGAGGCAAAAGTGCAATTATGATAAAGTTTAGGGGTAAAAATATAATTTTTGCCAAAGTATGAAATATGAGTCAATTTAGTCAATATAAGTATTAAACAAGTTAAATTCTTATTATAGATCAAGAAACACGAATCCCGGATTGAATCCGAGGCAAGAACAAAGTCGTGGACTAAAGTTGTACATCTACACATATTTTGGAGTACCGAGGTAAGTTTGTATGAATTTAAGGCTACATATACTTTTATGATTAAATTACTTACTATGTTGTACAATGCACATTATTTTCATGGAGTTGATTACTAATGCCTAATAAGAAATTTCTATGAAAACAAGTAAGTGGAAGTCTCGGTTGAAGATTCAGAATAACGAGGATACTTATGTCACTACATGAGATAAGGAAAGCCCATGTAAGATCTTGTCTAGGACATGTCATCGAAACTCAAGGAATGTAGGTCTCGTATAAGACCATGTCTAGGACATGGCATCGGCACTGAACGTAGATCCTGTGTAAGACCATGTCTGGGACATGGCGTCAGCATCAAATATGGAAGGTCTTGTGTAAGACCATGTCTGGGACATGGCGTCGATACCGTACAAGGAAGGTCTCGTGTAAGACCATGTCTGGGACATGGCTTCGACACTAAAGGAAGATATCGTGTAAGACCATGTTTGGGACATAGCATCAACATCGAGTTAAGAGATCATGTGTAAGACCATATCTGGGATATGGCATCGGCATCATGAGGTGATCCCTTGTAAGACCATAGTTGGGATATGGCATTGGTATCGAGACACGTGTTTAGTGAGATTGAGAATCCTCTGATATTCCGAGTAATTCACGGGTAAAAGAGTTAAGAATGAAAGAGGTAACATAAGAGCTAAGCAAGTAAAGATAGTAATAAGTTAAGTTATTCAAGGTTGATAAAGAGCTTTATTTAAATCAAGAAAGATGAAGATTTGAGTTATGTTACACTAGTGAAAGTGCTAATCTATGTGATTAAGTGATACAGGTACCATGATTAAAACACGAGTATGAAAGTAATATGTAATATGTGATGAGTAAGAGTAAGCATGACTAAGTAAGCTCAAGCATTTGAGATTTATGTGTTCTTGTTTCGTGACGGATCAATTTATTATGAGCAAATATGTTGCTATATGAATTGTCATGCAAACTTACTAAGCTATATGCTTACTTCTTTCTTTTCTTTCTTCCTTGTAGTTTCGCCAAGCTAGCTCGGGGATCATAGATGTCGAAGCTCGGATAACACTATCAATCATTATTTTGGTATAGTCAAGTTGTTTAATTTTAAGTATATGTATAGGGATTATGTCACTTTGAGTTATATCATATTAGGAGCCAAAGTGTTGGTTATTAAGGTTACTATCCTTATTGTATATAGCCAAAGAAATTGGCTAATATTTGTTATGTTTCATATCTTATTGATGATGAGTTTTATGAATTCTACAAGTGATGTTCTAAGGGTTATTCATAGTGTAATAAGGCCATGTTATGAATTACTTGAGTTGGTACAAGTGTGTTGATGATTCAAGTTGACAATTGGCTTGGAAAATAGCCTCTAAGTGTCCACACAGGTAGACACATGAGCGTGTGTCTAGGCCGTGTGTGACACATGGTCAACCTTTAAGGGTGTGTTGATAAGTCGTGTGTCCCCTGCATTTAATAGCGAGAATTCAATTCGTCAAACGGGCCAGCACATGAGCGTGTGCTTAGGCCTGTGCTCCTTAAGGGGTTTCTGAAGTCATAAGCAGAATCCCCTAGTTTTCACACACGGGTGAGGACACGGGTGTGTCTAGGCCATGTGAAGGACATGGGCCATTGACACGAGCGTGTGTTCAGCCGTGTAAAAACCTCTGTAAGTTCGAAATAAAAATAAATCCTGCACGGGCTAGGGACAAGGGCGTGTGCGACCACACAGCCTGCCCACACGAGCATGTCCCAAGCCACATGGGCGTGTGACCCCTGTTTAGGAAAAACTTTCCAAGAGTGAAAAATTTTCGATTGAATTCTGAAACCTTCCGGATGTATGTTTAAGGCCTCGTAGGCCCAATATATGTATGTTATGACTAAGAAGGAGAAGTTTTAAGTTTGAAGGAAATTTATAGCCCAATACTTCATGTTCAAGTAAGGTTAAGTTCGGTAATGCCTCGTATCCTGTCCCGGTGTCCGACATGGGTAAAGGGTGTTACACCCAAAATCCCTCTTATTTCTGCCCTTGTCTTTTTCACTGTTCTGGCACTCTGAGCGCTTCACCTCTTCAGCAATCTTTGCCTCTTCAATAAGAGCAGCAAAATCTCACTCCCTCTACGGAGCTATTAATACCCTTAACTTGTCTCGAAGGCCATCCTCAAAATGCACACAGCGTTCATACTCAGTTGCTACTATCCCTGGAGCATACTAACTCAACCGCAAGAATTCTACCTCATATTCTGCCACTGTCTTACTCCCCTGGGTCAGGCTTAGAAATTCCTTTCGTCGGGCATTCACATAACTTATGCCCACGTACTTTCCCTGAAATGCCACCTTAAAGAAATCCCACGTCACAAGATCGGCCTGCGTACCCTCTCTCACGGTGAGCCACCATTGATAAGCCTCATCTCGCTGTAAGGACACTGCCCCTTTTAATTTTTGCTCCGTAGTACAGTCAAGGTTGTCCATTATTCGTTCAGTCTAACCAGTACTCCGCCACATTTGGGGCTACTCTAGAAATACCTCTGTAAATTTTCGCTCTATTAGATTGGAATCGCTCTGAAGTTGACCCTCAGCCCACTATTCCAGTACTAGCTCCAACAACCCTCTCTAAAATGCGGAGCATTGCTTGGGATAAAGCATTATCCCCAGCTGCTCGAACATGAGACCCCGTCTCAGTTATTGGTGAGGCTGGTGCCTCCCTAGCAAGCGTATGGCCTGATGCCGACGATCCGACTCGAGCACTTCTTTGGCCTCTACCGCGACCCCGTGTACCCCTTCTGTGAGTACCTCTTGTGCTCATTTCGATACGCGTTTTATCTGATTAAAAAGTCTTATGCATTATATTATAATTTCAGTAATTATTAACAAATGTATTATGAAAACCAGTTATTAGGGGTTTGTTTTCGCAGATCGAGGTCTTCCTATAGTTTACAGTCTCCTAAGGTTTTAGCTTCCTCTATCTAGAGTTTCACAGTATATAAGTAATCAAAATTAGAGAACTTACAGATTTAGCGTCGGAGACTTGGTGTGCCACACTTGTACATATTTCGAAAACATTTCAAATCTTTAAAATCTTTAAAATCTACTTTCAGAAAAACTTTTCAAAACCCATTCCACAGTCGATTTTTGCAATCGAGCTCTAATACCACTAAATGTAACACCTCAAACTGGGCCTAGATGTTACTACCGAATCTGGCGTGTCACATCGAAAGGTTTTTCGAAATCAAGGTTAATGGGAGAAATCGTCCGAGTAAAAATCCATTTAGTTCTTGTTTCTTAGGAAAACAATTGGTAAGTTATGAAAACCAATATCTAGTAAAACGGTTACCATTTTTGTTACTGTTAGTTGAAAATTCACGGAAGCTACTCTATTATCAGTTATCATGCGGTTGAAAATATGTGTTTTCCTTGTAAAACAGTTATTAGTTGTGAAAACTTGTTTGTGTCCATTTGGCAGTTCAAAATAAGAAATTAAAAACCCCAATTAAAAGAAATTAAAAATCACCAGAGGCCTTATTACAAAAATATCAACCCAAAATAAAATAATTAAATGATTACGTTTAAACAAACATCCTCGATCATGTGGCCCCCTCCGAGTCCCACGTAGCTCCAAATCTACTAAGTCTGGGGATTACCTGTACAATTAAAAGAAAAGGGTGAGCTACGAGAACTCAGTGTGTAATCCCTATCACTCAATCAGTAATAGATGCAAGAATGATGCAGGCGTGAGCCCTGTTCAAGAATAATACTGATGTGGGCCTTAGCCTAATCTGATGTGATGTGGGCCTAAGCCCGATATAATATTAGTATGGTGCAAGTATGCAAACCCACCCCAATCCAACCAGCACACCTCCCGTACCAACCCAACACACTATGTGGGGACAAAGTCGACCCACCCAACCCTCACACCAATATTGCAGCATAGCCGCTAGTAATAATAACACAGCAGAGCTGCCAGTACAGTATATGTGGGAAAGCCACCACTAACAGTCATTGTGGTAGAGCCACCAGTATCAGTACGTGTGGTAGAGCCACAAGTAACAATACTTCCACCATTACAGAATCCCAACCCCATGCAGTATGCCATGTCATCAATATTTCGTGTATGCAACATGAGCTACTCAGTACAATCATACAATACATATCTTCATCTGTCAATCTATCTTTAGGGGTAAAATAGTTATTTTCAAGTATTAGGGGTAAAACGATAATTTTTCCCTTTAAGGGTATTTTGGTCATTTTACTCATTAAAGGTATTTCAGTCATTTTACTCATTAGGGGTATTTCAGTCATTTTACGCATTAGGGGTATTTCAGTTATTTTACTTATTAGGGGTATTTCAGTTATTTTACTCATTAGGGGTATTTCAGTCATTTTACCCATTAAGGGTATTTCAGTCATTTACTCATTAGGGGTATTTCAGTCATTTTACTCCCTAGGGGTATTTCAGTACAGTTAATGACCTTTCTGAAGGTCTACAGTCACCTCGAGCAACACAAATATTCCATTTGGTCGAAACAATATAAATGGGCTAAAAGCCCAATATTCGGTCCAAATGGGCCCACACTCTCGTGTGGCCCATTTGGCCCAAATTCAATCACGGCTATGTGATCTACATAGCCTAATCCAGTTTCTGCCACTTTTTGTAAATTTTATTTGTGTGCGGCCCACACGGCCCATTTCGGCCCAATGAGGCCCAATACGGCCCAAGTGCACGAGAACACTCGTAGTGGTCTCTTTAGTCTACTGCCCTCGATTGTGGGCTTAGTTTTTCCACATGAGCGATCGCACGCTCGTGAGGCCCTAAATGCCGAAGTTTTGACTTTTCGGCTTTTGCCGATTCTTAGCAGAGATAGTGTGATTACACACTTTTTTACGGAGTCGTTCCAAGATCTACGAGCACCCAACCTAAAATCATCGAGATCCAATGTTAGTCCTTAATATGTTAGGGCACCCTTTTATCACATCTGTTCCCAAAAAGGCACTTACTACCTTACCTTGATTGAACGAACTACGGCCTGTTCCTTTTAGCTCATGGGCTAAAACCGATCACACTTTTCTTGCCGATAAACTGCGATAAAAAAAGATTTTAACAGATGGGACCAATTATTACTGTGGCTTAAATCCATGAGTATTGGTTTTACAGAAAGATATAAAGATATTCGACCTATTCAAAAGGTAAGGTAATGTCTTTACCTTAAATGGAAGACAGGTTTTGACGACTTGAGTAACTTCTGCACTTCACCACTCCTCGAGAATACCTAAAACCCAACGATCACTACACCAAGAGGAAGGGATCCCAATCAAAGACCAAGTGTAGCAGAAACATTCGGCTTTTAGAGGAAAGGGGGATAGGAGAGAACTGTTTTAAATAAGAAGTGAAGAATATGAACACCTACCGATTTCAAGAATACTTGCAGAACTGAAACAGAGAGGGAAGAAAGCAGAGAATTTGGTCACCACATAACTAATCAAGAGAAAATAAAAAGATTCGGTTCACAAGCCAATAGGAAGCCGAAAAAAAAAATGAATGAAGGGGGAGAGGAAATGTCTTCGGCTTAACTTGGGAGAGGGAGAGGGAGAGGGAAGCAGAGATTCGGCCAACAAGGAGCTTGAAGAAAAAGTGCAAAACTGAAACAACAAAAATGCACGAGTGGTAAGTTGCTATTTCGGCACTTAGAGAGAAAAGAAAGAAAGCAGGAATTAGAAGTCCAAAACCGGTGACAAAATTGATCAAAAATGAGGGAAAAACCCCTCAGCCGAAATTCCTTGGCTTCCTATACCCATTCGGCACAACACTCCCACACACATCCACTTCCTTGATTCTCTCCACAATACTCTCCCTTAATCCTCTCCATGATTTTCTCCTACAATCTCTCCATGACCAATTCAAACACCTCATCAACAGTGTTCCAGTCCAACTCTTTTTCCTTCCCAGCTCAAGCAGCAAAATAAACACTCCATTGCTTATCCCAGGATTTGAACCTCAGACCTCATAGTTGTGTCACACGCCACTTGCCACTAAGCCACAAGCTCTTCTTGTGTCACTAAACATGCATTATTATTAATAAAGCCTAAGTGCCAGTGTCCAGGTTCATTTAAGGGAAAAATTTAAAAATTCTGCAAAAGCCAAGACTTGAACCCAGGCTTCTCACACACCCCCATACACACCCAAATCACTTAGCCATTAAAGCAAACAAGTAATTTGTGTCTAAACGTGAAAAATTAAAGTCACTAAATTTTTGGGGCGTTACACTCTAGGCCATGTAACTTATTATGCCTGTGTGACTTAGGATCACACGGCCATGTCCTAGGCCGTGTGTACCTAAAAATGACTTAAAAATCAAGGTAACTTTCACAAAATACTTGGGTAATAAACTAAACCTAAAACACAACATTTTTATACCTTCAAATGCATTCAAAAAAAGTTCAAAACGTAGCAAAACATACAACCTAAGTGCCAAACCAATGTGCCCTCAATGAGACCATAATTCAATTACCAAACCAAACAACTACATTTCATCCATTCATTCCATCCATTTGGGTATCATGAAAAAACAACATTAACAGCAAAGCTTTACATTATATGCCAACCAAAGTACAATCATAAAGATGACTATTAACATACATTACCAAAAGACCAGCTTCATCAGAATATATATCAACTTTACACCTAAGGACATTTACAACCAAAATACCAAGACATTCACAAATTTAACATAACAACACCCTATATACATGCCACTTATAACCCAACCAAAATTAATGAATAACTACTGATTAAGATGCCAGGTAGTGTGATCTCTAAAACTTTCAATCAACAGCAAAAGTCTAACAACCTACAAGGAAATACAACCAAAACAAAGTAAGCTTTCATATAGCTTAGTAAGTTTGTAAAAAAACGTTACAAACCTTTTTCTTAATTATAAACATATAAAGCATGTAACTAAAATTTCTTACTAATATACCATTGTTTCAACTTTCTGAAACATTTAAACCGGGATAATTTATATCATTAAGATACCATATGATAAACGATTATAAATCAAAGCATTGTTATAATAACATTTCATTTAGATAGTCAAAAGAATAATACTTATTCGAGTTAACTTTAGAACTTTAACTAACTCATGATGCTACTCACACAAGCTTCAGAATATCGGTAAGACATGCAGGATATCAAGCCATCATAACCGTCTATATCACCAGTACATAGTACGTGCTAAATAATCTTCGGCTCAAATCCTGCTAGGTAAACATCGGCTCAAGGCCTGCTAAATAATCATCGACTCAAAGCATTCTAAATAAACACCAGCTTAAAGCCTGCTAACTATCCACCAGCTCAAAGCCTACTATACAATCACAGGCTCAAGGCCTGCTAAATAAAGTACATCTTGTGTTTACTAAAATCATTTATTATTTATTTTCCAATCAATAAATAGATATTAATAACATTAAATCCAATTGTAATAAAATGTGTAATAAGTAAAAATCATTATAAACATTGGATAATAATACAAACTTACCTCAAGTACAACAATTGTTACAACAAAGTCGAGAACTAATCCGAGACTTTTGTTTTCCTCCGGTTCAAGTCCGGTTGATTATTTTCTTGATCTAAATAATAATTTCATTCAATTAAATAATTTAAATAGCTTAATATCATTAATTCTAACTTATAACCCATTTTAACGTGAAATTACGAAATTACACCTAACTTTTTAACTTTTACAATTCAGTCCTTAAACCTGAAACTTACAATTTAATCATAATTAAAACAATTTCATGCTAGGCAATCTTTATAGGGTTCCTCAACAACCTATATTTATCAAAATTTCACATTAACTCCAATGAATTTTACTATTTAAACAATTTAATCCTTAATATTCAAAATCACTAAAATCTCTTAACAAAACAATCTTACTCTTCAATCAAACTTAATATTCTATCAACCAAATTCACAAACACATGTAACTCATTCATCGTGTGTCCCTAAACATTAAATATTTTTACTAATTGACCCCCCGACTAGCTAGATTAAGCTAATACAAACTCAAAAACATAAAAATTACTAAAAATGAAGTAAAAAACATACCATGCATGAAAAATATCCTTGGCTGAAGCTTCCCCCTTCTACTTCAATGGTGTTTTAGTTTTCACTTAACAAAAATGAGAAAGATGATGATTTTAGCTTACTAATTTTATGTTTAATTACTAATTTACCATTTTACCCTTGTTAATAATTAATAGTTTCAACTAAACCTTGTCCAAAACTATACACTAACATATTATATGGTATAATTACCATCTACGTCCATTAGATTAAGACTTTACATCCATTTGATCATTTTAACTATTAGAAATCTACTTTTGCACCTTTTTCAATTTAGTCCTTTTTACGTAATTAACTATTTAAAACTCAAAATTTCTTAACAAAAATTCAATATGATCCTAATATGACCCTATAGACATTAAATAAATGTTAAAATACTAATTCACTTGTTAGAATCATGGTCCCAGAAATAGCTGTTAAAATCATAGTCCCAGAAATAGCTGTTAGAATCATAGTCCCAGAATAGCTATTCCTGACACCACTAAAAATAGGCTATTACATCTCCACTCTCCATTGCTTCAACTTTTTCCATTTGCCGCTAGTCTACCTCTCTTCTTTGCACCATTATCATTGCCAATGTTGTTCTCCTCCTTGATAACTGACTCCATAAAAAAATTTTAGTGAACAAGTTCTTTCACTTTTGTTTATTTATTTCTAATTCATTATTGTTTTAATTGCTATATTAGTGTTTATATAAATTGCATTACCAAAGGCTCTAAGAAAAAATCACTGAACCACACAACTGGTAAAATTAGAAGAATTTGATTCTACACGATTTCGGAGTCAAGAAGTTAGAAATCCAAGGACAAAATTTTATCTAAGAACGCGAGTTTGGCCCATTGTTGAATTTGAATGATGAAATTTAGTATTTAATACGAGTTAATCAATGGTTGACTTTTGTCTAAGATCGAAAGAGTCAGCGATTGACTCGATGGTGTACAAGTTCTATGCCTCGTTAATAGAGCGGGAAAATAATAAATTCTAGCATGATGTGCAATCACGTTATCATCCGAGGCAAGGAGGTCTTATGCACTCCTCTAGAAATTTGCATTTTTTTATAATGCCCCATACTATATCTCCAATGTGTTAGACGCACTAGAGATCGATTATTTTTGAGACATAGATATGGAGGAGATTGTTTCTTATTTAATCGAGGGGGTGTTTAGAAATGCCAACCGAGCACTAATATCCCTTTGTCGTTCAATCAGGCAATATATTTTTTCTGTTGCCAAAATGTGGATGTAGTTCAGCTATACACGAATTTCTTTAGCTTTTAACATGTTTAACGTTAACACTTTTCAAGATTTTCTGCTTTATTGTATTCTGTAGTGTAAACAAGTGTGCATCAGCAAATGGATCTACAAAGCAATGTTCACCTGCAATAGTGGCAAGAAGTTTTGGATCTTTTTCCCGTATCTAGTGGTTGCCTTATGCTAAAAGGCCAAGGTCCCAATGTCCACAACAAAGCAATTCATTAAGCCGAATAAGAACACCCTCGGGAACTCCATCTACGCCTAATATATCGAGCTCAACCACAAGCATATCTAAGATTAGAATGAACAACGGAAGTAAAAGACGGATGTTCTGCCATCCCTCAAGCAGAAGACAAAGTAAAAGGGCCAAGGGAGCCAAGGACTCGACGATATGACTGATATGGAGTGGGTCATTTGGTGGATACAGTGGATGACACTGTTGGGCATAATTACTCCCAGTAATTCAAAATTCCCATCACTGAGCCACCACCAAATAGGTACCCACCCATGCCACAAGCCAACGAGGAATAGGAAGAGGAGGAAGAAGACAATGACAACGAAGAAGAAGAGTTAACCCTCGACTATGATTTCAACGAGATGTTCTGACTCGAGCGGCCATCAGTCAGAAGAGTTAAAATTTACACCCCGAGTTGCACAAGCTCAACTAGTTCTACGGGTGTGAGGGCCACCACACAGGACTCATGTTAAAGGAAGGACCCAATGATCGAGGAGAATCGTTCGAATCCCAATTCTGATTAAAAACTTTTGAAACTTTTAATTTTATTTTTTTGAGGGGACTTGTAACATTTTTGCATTAGTTTTCTTTTAATTAAGTTCTATGTAGAAACCCCAAACGATCTAAGGCACTACATTTTGGAATTAAATCGGCACGAGGAGGATCACCTGATCACATCCAAGGACCTTCAACACTAAAATCGGGTAGCCTCTTCTTCTATCTTTGGGTCGTACATTAGGAAAAATGTGCCAAATAAAGTGTAGGGCGTAACATAGAATTGTTTTCAAATTTTTATGTTTTTATTAATTGTTCATTTTTGTGTGTTTGTTTGTGCGCAAGTTTGTCGCAATATAAGTGATTGGTTAGGAGCATGTAAATAGGATTTTGTGTTTGAATTATAAATTTAATTGTTATTATTTTCACATTTTATTTGAAGTGTTGTATGACTTGAAGCAATTCGAAGTTTATTGCCGATTTTGTTACAGAAATTGAAAGAACTGTTTGGAGGAGACTACGAGAACAAAGGAATATGGCTTTGTCAAGAAACACTACAGTTATACCCCCGATGCAAAACCAAAATGCTAATGACCCACTGTTGTAGCAAGACGGTCAGATACAAAAAAGGATTATACGAGATTTTGTAGTACCTGTCTTAGATGATTTACAACAGGGAGTTGTTAGGCCAGCAATCCAAGCTGGAAATTTTGAACTCAAGCTAGTAATGTTCCAAATGTTGAATTCTAATGGGTAATATGCTGGGCTGCCACATGGAGATGCACGAGAACATCTCAAATCATTTTTATTGATTTGTGCTTCCTTTAGTCAACAAGGCGTTCCTGATGACGCTCTGAAGATGCAATTATTTCCTTATTCCTTGCAGGGAAGAGCTTGTACGTGGTTCTTTGGATTACCTGCCGGATCAATTACTTCTTGGAATGCCCTAGCAACACAGTTTGTTTTGCGATTTAACCTACCAATAACAAATGCCCGTCTCCGAAATGATATTATAGCTTATCATCAGCTGGACGATAAGAATCTTCACACTACATGGGAACATTATAAATCTTTGCTTTGACGTTGTCCGATGCATGGTATTCAACAGGAAACACAAATTGAGATTTTTTATAATGGGCTAAATTCACACACGAGGAATCTTGTCGACACATTAGCCAATGGTCCTTTGCTGGATTGTAATTATAATGATGCTATTGGAATTCTTGAGAGAATTGCTCAAAACTATTATCAATATCCTATCTCTAGAGCTATACAAGGAAAAGCTACTCCAGGAGTTATTAAATTGGACACAATATTAGCACTTAATGCTGAAGTTTCTTCTCTTGCAAATATGATAAAAAAAATGCAATGAACTAGTGACGTTGCACCTATACAAATTGCTCAACAAGTTGATGTTCCTACCTTTTTGTAACACCCCTCACCCGTATTCATTGTCGGAATAGGGTTACAGAGCATTACTGGACTTATTACACAATTAAATATACATTTCTCATACATTTTTCCGTTTCAAATATAAACCAATCACATTCATTCACATTGTCCCTAATACGAGCCTACGAGACCCAAAACATGCATTGGAAGTGGTTCAGGACTAAACTAAAAACTCAATAAATTTCTAGATCACTTAAAAAATGTTACAAAATATAGGGGACACACGCCCGTGTCGCAAGCCATGTGGGCATTCGAAATGGGATCACATGGCCGTGTCCCAGCCCGTGTAACTCCCTGACTTGGGTCACACGGCCAACCACAAGCCCGTGTGACCAGGCAGTGTACCTTTCGAAATAGCCTCACACGCCCGTGTGCTAGGCCGTGCCAAACCTGTAGGGTATACTAACTTATGCCACATGGCCAAGTCACAAGCCCGTGTGCTAGGCCATGTGGAGCATACTGACTTGCTTTCTAATTAAACATCAGGTGACACACGGCCGTGTCACCTAACCGTGTGTCACACATGGCTGAGACACACGTCTGTGTGGACAAAAATAGGCTATTTACCAAGCCATTTTGCTCACCCGATGTGCATACACCTACACCAAACCAGTAGGCACATAACAAGGCTTAAATAGGCATTCATCAAATCTCAAATAAGCTTAATTCATGCTATATCAATACCAACAATAACAGTACACAATTACCACAATATGCCATTCAATTTCATACCAAAACTTATATTCTTAAATAATCAATAAGACCAGATTCATTTATGCATCATCTTGCCTAAAATCACAAACATACCAATCTCAAATGTCAACATTTGATACTCCAACTACCAATTCACAACAAGCATATAAATGGCAATTATACACAACAATTCAAAAAGGCACTTCTCACATATATACAACCATTATCAAACATACCAAAATAAACCAAATCTCACGGCTACACATAACAAACCACATAACATTTACAAGCCAATTCAAATGGCTAAATTCATTACTATCATATATATATACCAAAATGACCGTAATACTTATACATGCCATATAACCAAATACATAGATTCAAAAGTACCAAAGTGATAGCTTGATAGTGTGATGAGATCTATGACAATTCCCAAATCTGAGCTAGCTTTGAAATCACTATAAAACATGGAAAATAAACAGAGTAAGCTATAAAGCTTAATAATTTTGTATAATAATAAACTCATCCGACCATGCAAACACAATTCAAAAAATTTAACATATCACGATATAATTCATAATGATACACAACCTATCACATTTTCATTTTCAAGATTAGATATGAATTTCACAACTTTCATCAATTCAATGCATGTAAGGTTCATGTACATACCTGTACCATCTTGTATCAATCTCATACTCATCCGTATCTTTGATATACCTGTAGAACCATTTGGAATACTATCGGATACTCGGGAATCTCACACCCTAAGTGCCACATGCATAGCCGAAGCTATCTCAATCTCATATCACATATAATGCTCACTCTCGAGCTATCAACGGGTCTGCTCACACAACCTGACGGTCATGACAAAGCTACATGGTGCTGCTCACACAAGCTGACGAGAATCTGTAACACATGCCGGATAACTCAACCACCGGTAGGATGTACGAACCAGCACCCAAATCACATAACCCCTAATGACAGGTCATTCATATCCTAATCCATTCCTAAGGTTCAACCAGGATTTCACATTTGTCAAATTGTCGTCGAACGTTTCCGTACAATCATATTCATACAACAACTTAAATAATAAGCATTTAAAACATAATTTCAATAATGCTTATTAACATATGAGCTTACCTAGAATGCAAAAACGACAAATTGGATCGATTAATCCAACACTTTATTTTCCCCCCGATCTAAATTCAAATTTTGCTTTTCTTGATCTATAGAATATTAAATTTAATTCATTTAGTCATCAATCTATTCAATTTAGCCCAAAATGCTTATTATAACAACTTTACACTTTTGCCCCTTATATTTTAACATTTTTACAATTTAGTCATAATCTCATAAAAACACAAATTCATGCAATTAGGTCCCTACCCATGCTACCCGAATTCCTTTTATTACCATAGTAGCCCATATTTTTCATTTCTTTCACAATTTAACCAAAAAATTTTTCACATTTCTCAATTAAATCCCTAAATGACAATTTTGTCAAAAATCACTTTACAAATGTTGTTTATCTAACAACAAGCATACATTTTCTATCATCAAACATCAAGATACACCTATATTCATCAGTGGAAAAACCCTAAACCTTTAACAATTTTGCAAATTAGTCCCTAGGCTAGCTAGATTAAGTTGCAACGATCTCAAAAACATAAAAATCATTAAAAAGGGGACAAAAATGAACTTACAATTAAACAATGAAGTGGTCGAACCTTATAACTCTTCCATGGAGGTTATTCTCTTGTATTTTTGGTGGAGAAAGATGATTTAAAAGATGATAAAACTGTTTTCTTTATTTTTTTACTTATCTTATTTTAAAAATTACTAAATTAACCTTAATAATAAACCATTAAAATCACCTAATTAATGGCCATATTTGTCCACTCATAATAATAATTGTCCAATTACAACATAAATCCCTTAACTATTTAATTTCATGACCATTTAGTAGCTTTAGCAATTAGAACATTACTTTTGCACTTTACGCGATTTAGTCTTTTTTTTTATCAAATTAAGCACTCAAACTATAAAATTTCTTAACCAAATTTTCACACAATCATATTATCATGCTGTATACATTAAAATAATAATAAAATAAATATTTTAACCTCGGATTTGAGGTCCTGAAACCACTGTTCCTATTTGACTAAAAATGGGTTGTTACACTTTTGTTGTGATATTTGTAGTGACAATCACATCTATGAAGATTGTCCACAACATGCAGAGAATGCCTTTTATATCGATAACATCCGTAACAATTCTTGTGGCAACTCTTATAATAATTCCGCACGCAATCAACAGTCTTGGGGAACTCAGAATGTTGGACAAAATGCTGCGACATTCAGATATGGAAGTATATCCACTCAACACAATTATAATTCAATATAAAGGAATTACAATCCTCAAAAGCAAAACTACAATCAACACACTCAGATGCATCTACACCAGACCCAGAAGCATCCACAACATTCTTCAATATTGAATCAGCATAGTCAAAAGCATCGACGACAATAGTACACGCATGCTTCTCCTTTTGACCCGTTAGCAGCTCTTGAAAATTTAATGCGAGAACTTATGACTCGTACAGAAGCTATTGTGCAAGGTAATTCGTCTTCTATTCAGTCGTTGGAAGAACAATTAGGACAACTTGTGTAACGCCCCTAACCCAAATCCGTCACTGAAATAGGGTTACGGAGCATTACCGGAGTTTACAGAACAAATAGCATATATTTCATAATTCTTTAGTAATCATATCAGATTTCAATCAAATTTCATCATATAGTCCCTTCATCATATAGTCCCTTACATGATCCCTTGAGGCCCAAATCATGCATTAGAATCAGGTCGGGACTAAACCAGGTACTCAGAGAATTTTTCGTGAAATTTTAAAAATTTTCCTAGGTGCAGGGGTCACACGCCTATGTGGTCAAGCCGTGTGGCTCACACGGCCAAGGACACGCCCATCTCTTAGACCGTGTAACTCTCTGACTTAGGTCACACGGCCAAGTCACATGTTTGTGTGCTAAGTCGTGTGTAGGTGTAGGGGTCACACGAGCAAGCCACACGCCCGTGTTCCAGGCCGTGTGATCAATTTTGAGCATTCTATTTTGACATTTTAAAGATGCAGGGGACACATGGCCAGGTCACATGCCCGTGTCTCTGCCCATGTGGACGAAAATAGGCTATTTTTCAAGCCACATTTCTCACCCATCTTGTCTTTCACCTACACCAACACTTAAACACATTCACAAACCTTTTCAAAGCATTCAAAACAAGTCCAAATCATGTCTTAAACATGACATAATATCACATACAACCAATGTACCCTTAGGCACCACAAATGACAATTTATTATCATGTTAATCTATCTTTCATATATATCTATTTACCAAATGTACACATGCATGGTCACATTCATTTTCAAACATGATAAATCCACTTATAAACATGTCAAAATATGTCAAATACAAGCCATTCCAATGGCTAGTTTCATACAGAACATTTACATGGCAATATTGGCTAAATAACCTATAAATGCCATTATAACCATAATTGATTTACCGTATATACCAAAATGGGCTAATAGATAGTGTGAGTGATCTCCACCAAGCTTCCAATCCAATGAGCTTCTGAATTACTATAGAATAGGGGAAAATAAAACAGAGTAAGCATATTATGCTTAGTAAGTTTGTATAACATGGTAATAAACTTACCATTCATTTAAATTCAATATAGATATACAAGGCATATTCAATCAACTGAATCAATAGCCCTAACACATATCATCACCCTTGTCAGTCATATATTTCTTATAAAAAAAATAGGAAACATGTATGGGTCAACAATAACTAAATTTTCATATTCATATACTTTTCACATCATGAATTTATATAACATATATCTTATCCAGGTATTTCAAGTACATCTTCATAATAATTCATCTCGAGTTCAAATTATTTTACATTGGAACTTTACACATTAAATCATTTGAAATATCAATGTCACATGGGTAGTACACTCAAGGTGTACAAATCTATAATCATGGATAAACATATTCATCAAATAAATTCCATGTTCATGTACCATCATCTCTTACTTCCACATAACATATATCATCGTTTTCATATGTTTCAGGTAGATACATGTATTAACTCATTTCATATTCATATCTTTTCATGTCAGGATTTTACCTGTTGAATTTATTCAAAATATCGATGGATTCACAGGTAGTACACTCGAGGTGTACAAATTAAGATCCTTCAATTCATATTCAGAGGTACCCATTTCGGGCACATAATCAGGAAGCACTCTCTCCAGCCACATATATCAGGAATGATCAGAAGAGCAATGTAGCAGAAAGCTTATCTGGGCTAAATTAGGAAGCTCACAAGAGTTATAACAAGAAGTTCACTAAGAACTTTTAATCAGAAAGCTCGTGAAGAGCCTATCAGGAAACTCACAAAGAGTCATGTAATAGGAGCTCTGAAAAGCCATATATCAGGGAGTTCAAGAGAGCCACATTAGGACGCTCATATAAAGTTACGTTTATGTTCACAACGTATGCAAGATCACAACCGATCACATAACAGGACGCTCATAAAGAGTTGCGTTTGTGTCCGTAACATATGCAGGATCACAACCGATCGTATAACAGGACGCTCACACAGAGCTGCAGTAGTCTGCAACATATGCAGGATCACTACCAATTAGGATGCTCGCAGGAACTATATAACAAGAATGCTCATGAGGGCTTTTAATAGGATGCTCGTCCAAGCTATAAAGTCCGCAACATATGCAGGACTATATTAATTACTAGAAATCACGTATCCATCGACTTTCATTTATTCAAACAGGATTTAACACTTTTCAGGCATTATCAGGCAGGTGATTATTTCATACATTTATAATATTCATATAATTAAAATAAACACATTCCACATTCATTTCAAGCATAAAAGTAACATCTTTATCATTTATCATTTATCGAGCATTGTCATTTATTTCAAGCATTATCATATATCGGGTTTTGTCAGATATGTTTTCAATGTCAATATATATATGATATTTATACAATTCACACACATAACATTTAATTCAAGCATATAAATATACACAACTCACCTCGACAAATGTTCGTGTACGTAAAATCTATTAATCCGACATTTTCTCTTTTCTTTGTTCTTACTCAGAATTTGGTCTATCCGGATCTAATTAGCCAAGAAATCTTGCTTTCTCTTTCCTAGGGTTTCCATGAATTTTGGGGAAGAAGACGACATAAAATGTTGATATATTTTTATTTAATTAATTTATCACCTTTTATTTTTCATCTTTCCAATTTCATCCTTTTCTTTATTTTATTTTCCATGGATGAATCATCATCCTTAACAACTAAGCATTTTTAATGGTCTAATTATCATATAAGGACCTCCACTTTAAATTTCTATAGCTATTTAATCCTTTTAGCTATTAGAACTCAACTTTTGCACTTTGTGCAGTTTGGTCCTTTATCAAATTAAACATGTAATCAGTAAAAAATTTTACGAAATTTACATACAAAATTATTATCATACTATAGATCATAAAATAATATTAAAATAATTTTTCTTTCTGGACTCAGATCTGTGGTCACGAAACCACTGTTTCAATTTTACCGAAAATGGGCTGTTACAACTCTCCCCCTTAAGAATTTTTGTCCTCGAAAATCTTACCAGTAAAGAGATTCAGATATTACTTTCTCATGATTTCTTCCAGTTCCCAGATAGCTTTCTCTAATCATATCATTGTCAAAGAACTTTCACTAAAGCTACCTTTATATTTTTCATTTCTTTCACTTCATGTAACAACCCGATTTTAGCTAAATCGGAACAGTGATTTTGAAAACCACAAATTCAATGTCAGAAAATTATTTTAATATTTATTTTATGTGTTTACAGCATGATATCATGTATGTGTGAAATTTTTGTGAAGTAATTTTATTGTTTAATTGCTCGATTTGAGAAAAGGACTTAATCGCGTAACATGCAAAAATTGCATTTTATTAGTTAAAGGTGTTTAATTGTTATGATTTATTAAATTAAAAGTCCTTATGACGATATTAGACCATTGGTAGTGATAATGGAAAATTATGGCCATCCATTATATGTTTTTATATGTTTATAGTAATTTGATAAATTAAGTTAATTAAATTATACCAAAAGATGAAATTGTGTTCATCTTCTTCCTTGGAAACTCAAAATAGAAAAAAAAATAGGGTTTGAAGCTTTTAAAGTTTCAGCACACTCCTAGCTTGATTAAGGTACGATTTTAGCTCAGTTTTTTTACAATTTCTATGTTTTTGTAATCGTTACTTCGTATTTTAGCTAGCTCGTACATAGATTTTGAAAATGTTAAAGATTTTAAGAGTTTCCATTGATGAGTTCATGTGTTATTTGATGGTTTAAAATGAAATATGAATTTTTGATGATAGATTTTCATGTTTTGTAAAGTGATTTTTGATGAAAATGCATAATAGTGACTAAATTACTAAATGTGTAAAGTTAGTCATTAAAATGTGAAATAAATGAGAGTTTTGGGCTACTAGGGACTTATATGTAATTCGGCTAAGCTTGGGTTTAATGAAATTATGTGAATTTTGAGTATTTGTGAAATAAAGACTAAATTGTGAAAATGTGAAAGTTTAGGTGCTAATATGCAAATATGATTAAATGAGTGTTATGGACTAAATTGAATGAATGATTGATTAAATAAGATAATTTTGAATATATTTAGATCAAGAAAAGAGGAATCCGAAATTAGATTGGGGGAAAGGCAAGATTATCGAGTAATTGACTCATTTCGCTGTTTTCATACTAGAGGTAAGTTCGTATGTTACGAGCTCTATTATAATTGTGTTTATATGTTGTGCTATTGTAGAAATTGCAAATATTAGACTACGGACTTGTTCGACCATGACTCGACAACGATTCAACAATAATTCGAAATGATTTGACTACGAAATTGTATTGAAAAATCCTGGTTGAACCTTAGGAATAGTTTAGGATGCTAGTGACATGTCATTAGGGTATTGAGTTAGCTTCGGGCCATGATATCGGCACTTCGGGTGCGAGTTATGCCTTGATTTGGCTTTGGGCCATGGTATAGGCACTCCGGGGATAAGTTACCTTGATTTGGCTACGGGCCATGGTATAGGTACTTATCGATTGAGATCCTTGAGTATCCGACTTCTATTCTGAACGGTTAAACGAGAAAGTGAAAGATGTGGACTAGATTGAGATTGGCACGAGTTGGTACAGGTATGTTCGTAAAGTTTATAAACATTGAATCCATAAAATGGATGAAATCTTAGTAAGCTAGTGAATGAATGATTGAATGGTTTAAGATTTAATGTATTTGTATTATCTTGCATTTATATTCATTGAATTGTGAATGAATGGTGAGATTGCTCATTACGTTAATACAAACTTACTAAGCTATGAAGCTTACTTTGTGTTATTTTTCCATGTTTATAGTGAATCAAGGCTAGCTCGAATTCGGGAGTCATCAGGAACATCATCACATTATCAGACATCTATTTGGTACTTTCAAATTGTGTATATTTGGTATATGGTATGTATAGGCTTGAGTCATATTAGTGAATGATGTAGCCATTTGAGTTGGCTTATGAATATCTATGTTTGGTTTGTATATAGCCAAGGAAGTTGGCATATTTTGGTTGATTGAGTTGTGTTTATAATTGTGCAAATGGCTTATGTTATGAGTTGATGAATAAAATAGTGATGCTTGTTGATAATGGGTATTATGATATCAAATAGTAGCATTTTGAGTATTGATATGCTAGTGAAATAAGGCAAATAATGCATATTTGATGGTAGCCACATTGATGGATTATGATGATGAGTTTTTGGAATAAATTTGAATGGCCTAATTTGGTATTTAGATATTTGCATTGTTGATATTGGGAAAGCATGTTTTGATCTTGATTTGGTTGCTTAGAATGTCCAATTATGCTATTATTATGTGCCATGTGAGTTATGTAGATGGGTGGTAATTTAGGGTGGGAAATTGGCCTTGCAAATGGCCTATTTTTGTCCACATGGCAAAAACACGGACGTGTGTCTCAGCTGTGTGCGACACACGGCCGTGTGTCCCCTGGTGTTGATATTAAAATAAAGTCAGTATGCTCCACACGGTCTCACACACGAGCGTGTGACCGGCTGTATGGCACAAGTCAGCATACCCCCTAAATGGCACACGGCCTAGCACACGGACGTGTGACTTGGCAGTGTTGCATAAGTCAATATACCCTACAGGTTTGGCACAACCTAGTACTCGGCCTGGCACACGGGCGTGTGAGGCTTATTCGAAGGGCACACGAGCTAGAAACACGGGCGTGTGGTCGGCCGTGTAACTCAAGTCAGTATGTATGCCCTTTTTTAACACGGCCTGGGACATAGGCGTGGTTGTAGCCTTGTGAGGCACATGCCTGTTCACACGGGCGTGTGACCCTTGTGTGTTTGAAATTTTTATAAGTTTTCAAAATTTTTGTATGTTATCGGTTTAGTCCCGAACCACTTCTAAAGATTGTGTAATGCCTCATAGGCCCTATTAAGGGACAATTTGATGATATTGAGTGATTTATGAGAATGAATGCTTTATATTTGATAAATGTATGCTATATGTTTCGAATTGATAGGTAATACCTCGTAACCCTATTTTGATGGTGAATACGGGTGAGGGGTGTTACACTTCACATGCCAGAATTTTGATCAGTCACTTACTGTAAGTCATGTCAAGCTGAATTTTAATTTCTATAAGAGAAATAACATTTGACGAATCTGATCAATACCATCGTAACATAGATATATGAAAAAAACTATGAATTTTGTCAAGCTATGAAAATAATACAAATTGGTACACAACAAGTCCGATTCTTTTCAATGATCTCATATGATCTAATAAATCGCAGACTTAATTTGCCTTTACGACCAATCTGGAGAACTTTCTTCCATGAAAAAAATTTCAAAGATATTTTGTCGCCAATTTGAAACTCTATTTCTTTTCATTTAAGATCTATATAAAATCTCTGACGATCAGAAGCTGTTTTATAACTATCTCGAATCACTTTCACTTTCAGAAGCTGCTTTATAACTATCTCAAATTACTTTTCATATTTATAAATTGTAGCTCTGATACCAATAAAATATAACACCCCTAACCTGAAACAATCGCTAGAATAGGGCTAAGAGGCATTACCGAACAATCAGAACATTTCACATCCATTTCACAACACAAAGTCTTTCTTCAATCAAACATATTCAATTATAATCATATAGTCCTTTATTGAGGTCTACGAGACCTTAAACACGTGTTAGAAAGAGGTCGGGACTAAACCGAACACTTACAAAAACTTTCAGGAATTGAAATGTTCTTCAACACTGCAAAAGTCACACGCCCGTGCGGTCAGGCCGTGTGCCTCACACGGCTACCGAACACGCCCATGTGTCTAGGCCGTGCCAGAACAGGGTATACATACTGACTTGTCCACACGGCTACCAGACAAGCCCGTGTACCATGGCCGTGTGAAATTAAGCTAGCTACTAATGTGGTGACACTATAACACCCCAAATTTGGGCCTAGTAGATTTAGGCCTATTGGGTTGTAACGCCCCAAAAATCCCGAAACTTTAAATTTCTATGCATTGAGGTTGGTATGTATGAATAGCACTTAGAATAATAATATTAAGGTATTATCGGGATTATTTGAAGCCTTAGAGATAGGGGAGACCATAGGGAAAAATTTATTTTTCTTACTTAGTGGACCCTAGTCTCAAGCATGAGGCCTCTTAAGCAGATTGAGTGAAAATAGGACACAAATGGGCTTGTGGTCCAGTAGAGGGTGGCATCATTTAGGAGCTATGAGGTGACGTGTTTGTCAGTTAAGGAGGGCCAAGGTTCGAGGCCTAAGAGGGAAAATTAAGGAGGTTTATTTTTATGCCTGGACAAAAAGAGGTGGCGTTGGAGGGGACTCTGAAAGAGAGTGTTCAGGAGAGAAATTTAAGGTGAAGATAAGGGAGAAAAGATAAGGATTGGGAGGTGGATATAGTGGTGTCGATTTGGACTCTGAGGAAAGGGAAGTTTCGGCTGGGGCTATACATATGGGTGTCAAATTAAGTTCCTAGGTTGATGCCGAAATTTTGCTTTCCTTTTGGCCGAAATTCCTTTCTTGTAAGATGCCCAAACACCCTTTTTCTTTCTAAGTGTTCAGAAGCTGAATCCTTCATACTCTCCCTTCTAAAATTTCCTTTTTGGTCCACCACTTGATTCTAGCCGACTCACCTCTTTTATTATTCTCTCTAGTGTTGCCGAATTACCTCTGTTATTTTACTAGTCTTAAAAGCTGGACTTAAGCTGTAGGATCAAAGGAGAATTTCGGTAAGTGCTTAGTTAAATTTTTAGTGCATTTTGTTAAAAGCCGAAGGGTTATCTAACCCAATCCTTGTCGTTAACTGTGTATTAAAAAGGGAAAGGATCAACAATCAGAAACGTGGTAGGTAAGAATTGCTAACAAGGTGGTAAGTGTTCTCGACTCAGTCATCGTTTAATGGTCGAATCTAATGTGGCTCGTAGGGGTGAATTGATATGAACCAGCTCAGGGTGAGTCGAAATGTATGCGGGTTGCCCAATCGTCTACGAGGAGGAATTAAGCCTTTGGAAAATAATCGGACAATATAAATGAGTTTATGGAAGCTTAAGTGAATAAAATAGAAGATGGTTCGGTTTGGTGGAATGAAATAAAAATAAATAGATACATAAACGGATAATTTAATGGAGATAGATAAAGAACTTAAACGAGAAGCGATTCAACACTAAAGAGTGTCACCCCGGGTTCTATAATGTTTAAGGTGGATAAATGGAATCGATGATGGAAATGGAAATACGAACTTAACTTAAGAAAGATTCAACACTATATAACAGTGTCACCCCGTTTCTTATATCATTAAGGTGGATAGATGGAGACAGGTTGATGAACGCCACACCAAAAGAAATTGATGATAAGTTCAACAAGTCAAAGACGCCACAAGCAAGCTTGATAAGTCTAACGAAACTTGTACGAAAATGAAGAGGAGATAAACTCACTCAAATGAACAAAGTTCATAAAAATTCATTCATAAAAATTCTGTGTCCCTTCACAAATGAAATAGCCGGCATTTATAGGCTATTCTACTGCCTTACGAATAAAAGAAAATAGCAAGAGCTTTGGTCTTCAATTGCCATCCATGCTGTAAGAGAAATGGGATATGTTATTTAATTCTTGCAATCCCCATTTGACCTTGCCGTCCACTTATATCCATTATCCCAAAAAGAAATAATCATGATTCACTTTTAAACTCCAATGCTCCCAATTTTCGTCCATCTCCAACATTTGAAGCAATAAAGAAATTCATCTCTTTAAAATAAGCTCCATCATCTTTAAAGTAATGCTCCATCATGCCATTCATACCCATGCCGTCCAAGTCTCCACTAGTTTCCTATTATTTTATTCAAAGCCTTGCCTAATTTAATTCCCACATGCTCAATCCAACTTGATTATTTTAATGCTCCATGTGCCCAATTTAGAATGTGCTTGCCGTCCACTACTAAGCTTCCATGCATGCTTTCCATGATGCTATTATTTTATGCACCCACTATGCCTTATTTAATTTGTTATTTAATTCAAAGCTTGTCAAACCTCATGTGCTGTCCATGCTTCCTAATGCCTTCAATTTGTTTAATCCAAAACAAGCTTGCGTCCATATTATCTAATTGTTCCACTATGCACCACATCCCACAATATTCCTTCACCAAGCCGTCCAAGTCTCCATGTAATTTATTATTTATTCAAAAAAAATGTCCATGCTTTCTCAATTACATGGATCCTTGCATTCATGCTCCAAGAATTAAAGCCCATATTTCTTCCATGAATTTCGGCCTTCCATTTGTATTCTCTTGCCTCCAAAGATGCACTTGCTCATGGATCCTTCTAGCAATTTTAAAATTCACGAAACCATGAATACTTGTTCACCATATTCGGCCAAGAAGGATTAAGCTCCATACTTGATTCATGCTACCTGCAACACATTAAGCCAACTTATTAGTTTATAAAATGAGCACATTACAATGGCAATTAGATATCAAAAATTTGGCAGTCACTAATTAAATTAATTAGTGACACATATTTATTGACACAAACTAATGTACGAAAGAAGACAAATTAATTAAAGCTTGCACAAATTAATTTTAACTAAATTACTTAATTAACTTAAACCAAATTAATTAAAATTCATTTAATTAACTTAAGCTAAGTTAACTAATTTTTATTCCAGCAATTAACTAATTAAAATGAGCTAAGAGATGAACCAATAACGAGCTCCACAAATTAAAATTCGTTGGTGCCCCGGGTGTGCTCGTATCATGAATTATGTACAATATAGGTCACTTGGTTTTGACGATATAGGTGTTTGAGTGCAGATCTAGAGGATAATCGCCAATAGTTGCAAAGGAAGGGCTACTAGAATGTAACATCCTGAAATTGGGCCTAGTAGAATTGGGCCCATTGGGCCTTGGGTGTAGGAGCGTTTAAAATTTTTAAGAATATGAGAATGGCATTAATGCAAGTTGGACCTATTAGGTGAGTGATTTTGGAAGGATAGAGGGCTTCTATAAAGTCCCGGGATCAAACTTGGGCTTAGGAAAATTTTTGGTTTTAGTTGAATAAAACCCTGGGAGTTAGTAGGTAGGCTTTAAGAATAAAATGTGGAGAAAAATGACACAAGTGGAGTGTGTGGTGTAGTGGCAAATTGACGCCATTTAGGGAGCAAGGGAGTGACGCCACAAGGAAGGAAGGAGGTCCAAGGTTCAAGTTGTAGCACTTGTATAACTTTTAGATTATTTTTTAAATGGATTTAGACATTGGCCATAGACTTAGCTTTAGTTGGGCATGTTTTAAGACACAATAGGAGCTTGTGGCTTAGTGGCTAGCGGCGTGGATTATGTTGTAAGGGAGCCTGGGTTCGAATCTCATGACAAGCAAAGGAGTATTTATTTTGCAGACTGGACGGCAAGAGTTTGAGTTGGATTTAAACTCTGCTAACGGAGGGATCCCACATCTGAAAGATACAAAGAGGAAAGGTGAGAAGCTGGCTATATATAGAGCTATCTATGATTGGAGAGAAAACATACCTTGGTGGGCATTGGGCATAGGAGCGCTCGGAGCGTGGATTAGCAGTTTTCGATTCCTATCAGATCTAGAGGATAATCACCAATAGTAGCAAAGAAAGGGCTACTAGAACGTGAGGTACACAGTAAGGGTACCGTGAGGTTTCAGTTTTTGATAAGTATGCGTTAAATCTTGGTTAATCGCTAGTAAAATCGATTGTAGGGTCGTGACTAAGGGATTTGAAGTGCGTGTGGTTACCAGGTGTGTACAAACACTACACACGCGATATCAGCAATGACGAAAAGCTGAAAAGCCGAAAGTGGCTAAATGGGCCCGGTGGGCCCTGAGGCTATGTTTGATGAAATGGTTTGGTTGGTTATACGAATTGAATTAGTCATGCATGATACATGAATTGGATTTGTTTTGGGCCTAATAGGCCATATGATTAGATTTGGGCCTAATGGGCCGCAAGGGTGTGATTTGGGCTTGTTAGGCTTATGGGGACGTAGACATGTATGTTAGGGTTTGTGGACCTTAGGCCTAGTTTGAACAACTCTTAAATTCCATAAGACTTAATCTAATTAAACATGTCTATGAACAAGTCGCTGGGTTAGAGTATGGCAACGGGCATACGCATGTCTAGGATTGGATTTGGGGAGAGCTTGGTACTTAAGCGGTCCTAATGGCCCACCTCTTTTTCTCTGGAATCCTACTTGGTGCGTAGTGTCTATTCACTTTAGCCGCGAGGACTTGTTGATGGGCCAAAGTTCATAACTAAAACCCGAGAGGGACCAATTACCCTTATATTTGTAAATTTACTAAAATACCCTTGATTTGTAAAATTACCGAAATACCCCTGTTTTGCAAAATTATCAAGATACCCTTATTTTACCAAATTACCAAAATACCCCTGTAGGGTAGAATTACGAAAATATCCCTAGGTAGTGAAATGACGAAAATACCCCTATGTGACAAATATGAGTTTGTGGATGTTACTTTTTTGTTTGATGCATTCATATGATATTCTGCTTAGGATGCATATGGGTGGGAATTATGGTACGGAGGAAGATTTGAGGATCGCATGGCTATACGGTATGGATCCACAGAAGGCTTTAAGCCCAACATATGATTAGTAGCTTTGCTGCAACTTCAGTAGTACTGCAACCGGGCTACCCTTGGTGTGTAGCGGAGGGGTGGGTTGAGCTAGAATTCCCCACAGGAGTCATAAGTTGGAAGGGAAATGGTGTGTGTAGCGGATGGACTTTTGGGGTAGGTTTTGCATTATCTTGTTTGAATATGATGCGATATGATATGATATGATGTCATTGTGGGCTAAGGCCCAATACCACCTATTTTGATAGGGCTTAGGCCCAGTGTGAATATTTGTAAGTGATTTGATTGCCAAGGGTTGTACACACTGAGTTTCGAAACTCACACCCTTAATTTTAATGTTTCATGTAATCCCGATTTTGGGTTTTTATCTTTAATTAATAAGACTAAAAGATTTTGGGCTTTTGGGCCATAAATTTTTAATTAGCAAAACTGTTTTGAATTGCACCTCAATGTTACACGCCAGATTTGGGCCTAACTTCTAGGCCGAGTTTGGGGTGTAACATTTAGTGGTATCAGAGCCCAGTTGCAAAGCTCGGGTTGTGAAATGTGCCTTAGATTTTAGGTAATTTTAAAAAAGTTTTGGCAGGATTCTTGAAGTGTGGTTCATCGAGCCCTCGACGTCGAGCCAAGTAAGTTTTTCTATTATTGTTTGAATTATTGAACTGTATAGATAATGGGCTACTTAAAAATAGGCTTTTAGAGACTAAAGTCCGTAGGTAACTTAAGCCTGTAGTGGATTCTCGACTGCGGAATAACTTTAAAATTTTTGTTACTTACATAAGACATGTGCCCTAAACAAGTGGAACTAAGTACTAATTTCATAAAATTCTTAATTCAGAAATACGCAACGAGGAGCGCTAGAAGAGGTGCAAGAGGCCGTGAAAGTGTTAGGGCTTTGTAACCATTTGAATCGAAATTTGATACTTATCCTGCGTATGTTTGAAAATGTTTGCGATAGGTAGATGTTTTGGGTATGTATTAAAATTATTAAATCAGAGTGCGCAGCGAAAGCATAGTGGTATGTCTTGAGCGGTGCGTTTAGTGGTTAGTTGGCAATTTTGAGGATGAAATTTCTTTAAGGGGGTAGACTTGTAACATCCTGAAATTGGGCCTAGTAGAATTAGGCCCATTGGGCCTTGGGTGTAGGAGCGTTTAAAATTTTGAAGAATATGAGAATGGCATTAATGCAAGTTGGACCTATTAAATGAGTGATTTTGGAAGTTTAGAGGGCTTCTATGAAGTCCCGGGATCAAACTTGGGCTTAGGAAAAATTTTGGTTTTAGGTGAATAAAACCCTGGGAGTTAGTAGGTAGGCTTTAAGAATAAAATGTGGAGAAAAATGACTCAAGTGGAATGTGTGGTGTAGTGGCAAAGTGACACCACTTAGGGAGCGAGGGAGTGACGCCACAAGGAAGGAAGGAGGTTCAAGGTTCAAGTTGTAGCACTTGCATTTCTTTTAGATTATTTTTTAAATGGATTTAGGCATTGGCCATAGACTTAGCTTTAGTTGGGCATGTTTTAAGACACAAGAGGAGCTTGTGGCTTAGTGGCTAGCGGCGTGGATCATGTTGCAAGGGAGCCTGGGTTCAAATCTCATGACAAGCAAAAGAGTATTTATTTTGCGAACTGGATGGCAAGAGTTTGAGTTGGATTTAAACTCTGCTAACGGAGGGATCCCACATCTAAAAGATACAAAGAGGAAAGGTGAGAAGCTGGCTATATATAGTGCTATCTATGATTGGAGAGAAAACATACCTTGGTGGGCATTAGGCATAGGACTGCTCGGAGCGTGGATTAGAAGTTTCTGATTCCTATCAGATCTAGAGGATAATCGCCAATAGTAGCAAAGGAAGGTCTACTAGAACGTGAGGTACACGATAAGGGTACAGTGAGGTTTCGGTTTTTGATAGGTATGCGTTAAATCTTGGTTAATCGCTAGTAACATCGATTGTAGGGTCGTGACTAAGGGATTTGCAGTGCGCGTGGTTACCAGGTGTGTACAAACACTACACACACGATATCGGCATTGCTGAAAAGTCGAAAGTGGCTAAATGGGCCCCGTGGGCCCTGAGGCTAAGTTTGATGAAATGGTTTGGTTGGTTATACGAATTGAATTAGTCATGCATGATACATGAATTGGATTTGTTTTGGGCCTAATAGGCTATATGATGAGATTTGGGCCTAATGGGCTGTAAGAGTGTGATTTGGGCTTGATAGGCTTATGGTGACGTAGACATGTATGTTAGGGTTTGTGGACCTTAGGCCTAGTTTGAACAACTCTTAAATTCCATAAGACTTAATCTAATTAAACATGTCTATGAACAAGTCGCTGGGTTGGAGTGTGGCAACGGGCATACGCATGTTTAGGATTGGATCTGGGGAGAGCTTGGTACTTAAGCGGTCCTAGTGGCCCACCTCCTCTCTCCTCGAATCCTACCAGTGCGTAGTGTCTGTTCACTTTAGCCGCGAGGACTTGTTGATGGGCCAAAGTTCATAACTAAAACCCGAGAGGGACCAATTACCCTTATATTTGTAAAACTACTAAAATACCCTTATATTTGTAAATTTACTAAAATACCCTTGATTTGTAAAATTACTGAAATACTCCTGATTTGCAAAATTACTGTAATACCCCTAGTTTGTAAAATTACTGAAATACCCTCGATTTGCGAAAGTACCAAAATACCCCTATTTTGCAAGATTATCAAGATACCCCTATTTTTCCAAATTACCAAAATACCCCTGTAGGGAGAATTACGAAAATATCCCTAGGTAGTGAAATGACGAAAATACCCCTATGCGACGAATATGAGTTTGTGGATGTTATTTTTGTGTTTGATGCATTCATATGATATTCTGCTTAGGATGCATATGGGTGGGAATTATGGTATGGAGGAAGATTTGAGGATCGCATGGCCGTATGGTATGGATCCACAGAAGGCTTTAAGCCCAACATATGATTAGCAGCTTTGCTGCAACTTCAGTAGTACTGCAACTGGGCTACCCTTGGTGTGTAGCGGAGGGGTGGGTTGAGCTAGAATTCCCCACAAGAGTCATAAGGTTGGAAGGGAAATGGTGTGTGTAACGGATGGACTTTTGGAGTGGGTTTTGCATTATCTTGTTTGAATGTGATGCGATATGATATGATATGAGGTCATTGTGGGCTAAGGCCCAAGACCATCGATTTTGATAGGGCTTAGGCCCAGTGTGAATATTTGTAAGTGATTTGATTACCAAGGTTTGTACACACTGAGTTTCGAAACTCACACCCTTAATTTTAATGTTTCAGGTAATCCCGAATGGACGACTCGATGTGGGAGAGGACTCGGAGATGGCCACACTACAAGAGGCTTGAATTTTCATTTATTTGTTTCAAAATACATGTTTTTAGTTACTTAATTTTTGGTGGATGTAATAAGGCCTTGTACTCTGTTTTGATTTCAGATTTATTTTGGGTTTGGAGAATAATTGTTTATTTAGTTATGAAACCTAAGTAAGCTCTTCTGTTCAAACTTGGTTTCCGAAATACTTAAAATAATAAAATGGGTTTTTATCTTTAATTAATAAGACTAAAAGATTTTGGGCTTTTGGGCCTTAAATTTTTAATTAGCAAAACCGTTTTGAATTGCACCTCAATGTTACACGCCAGATTCGGGCCTAACTTCTAGGCCGGGTTTGGGGTGTTACATAGAACGTAAGGCACAGGGTAAGGGTACAGTGAGGTTTTGATTTTTGATAAGTATGTGTTTAAGCCTTGGTTAATCGTTAGTAATGTCGATTGTAGGTTCGTGACTAAAGGATTTGCAGCGCGTGAATACTAGGTGTGTACAAACACTACACACATGGTACCGGCAATGCCGAAAAGCCGAAAGTGGCTAAATGGGCCTGGTGGGCCCTAAGGCTAGGTTTGATGAGTTTATTTGGTTTGGTGTATGAATTGAGTCTGTCAAGCATAATACATGATCTGGAATTGTTTTGGGCCTAACAGGCCATAAGAATGTGATTTGAGCCTAATGGACCGTAAGGATGTAATTTGGGTTTGATGGGATTTATGGGGACGTAGACAAGTATGCTAGGGTTTATGAACTTAAGGCCTAGTTTGAACAACTCTTAAATTTCATAAGACTTAATCTAATTAAACATGTCCGTGAACAAGTCGCTAGGTTAGAGTGTGGCAACAGACATACGCATGTCCAGGATTGGATCTAGGGAGAGCTTGATACTTAAGCGATCCTAGTGGCCCACCTTCTCTTCTCTGGAATCCTACCTAGTGCGTAGTGTCTGTTCACTTTAGCCGCAAGGACTTGTTGATGGGCCAAAGTTCATAACTAAAACCCGAAAGGGACCAAATACCCCTAGATTTGTAAAATTTACCAAATACCCTTAGATTTGTAAAATTACCAAATACCCTTAAATTTGTAAAATTACTAAAATACCCTTAGATTTGTAAAATTACTGAAATACCCTTGGTTTTCCAAATTACTAAAATACCCTTAGATTTGTAAAATTACTAAAATACCCTTAGATTTGTAAAATTACTAAAATACCCCTGTTTTGCAAAAATACCAGAATACCCCTGTTTTACAAATTATCGAAACACCCCTATTTTGCAAAATTACCAAGATACCCCTATCTTGCTAAATTACCAAAGTACCCCTATAGGGTAGAATTACGAAAATACCCCTAGGTAGTGAAATGACTAAAATACCCCTATGTGACGAATATGAGTTTGTGGATGTTACTCATGTGTTTGATGCATTCATATGATATTCTGCTTAGGATGCATTTGGGTGGGAATTATGGTACGGAGGAAGATTTGAGGGTCGCATAGTCGCTTGACGACCATGGATCCACCGGAGGCTTTAAGCCCATTATATGATTAGCAGCTTTGCTGCAACGTTAGGTAGTTACGCAACCGGGCTACCTTTGGTGTGTAGAGGATGGGTGGGTTGATTTAGAAATCCCCACAGGTGTGGTATGGTTGGAAGGGAAATGGTGTGTGTAGCGAATGGATTTTTGGGGAGGGTTTTGCATTATCTTGTTTGTATATGATACGATATGATATGATATGATATGATATGATATGAGGTCATTGTGGGCTAAGGCCCAAGACCACTGATTTTGATAGGGCTTAGGCCCAATGTGAATATTTGTATGTGATTTGATTGCCAAGGGTTGTACACACTGAGTTTCGAAACTCACACCCTTTTATTTAATGTTTCAGGTGATCCTGAATAGACAGCTCGACATGGGAGAGGACTTTGAGATGGCCACACTACAAGCTGATCAAATGCTTTATTTTGTTCAAATGAATTTATTTTAAATACTTTGTTTTTTTTTTCATTGGATTGTAATAAGGCCATATAACTCCTAATTGACTTTAGATTTTGGGTTTTATTATTATTGTTTCAACTATCCGCTTGCTAAATTTCATAAAATTTCTAAAGTTAACATGGTTTTCGAAATAACTTAACCTATGAATTTTTTCTAAAATATGGGTTTTTCAACGTAACTTAACAAGATACAAGGGTTTTGGGCTTTTGGGCCTTAAATTGTTAAATGGTAAAATCGTTTTGAAGTGTGCCTTTAATGTGACATTCTGAACTAGGGCCTAACTTCTAGGCCGGGTTTGGGGTGTTACACACACAGCCACCAGGCATGCCTATGGGCCACGGCCGTGTAACCTGCCCAGGCACCCCTCAAAGTGGCCCTTGAGCCACACAGCAGAGACACATGCTCGTGTCCCTTGGTCATGTATGAGAAATAGGCCATTTGCAAGACCAATTTGCCATCCACACAAGGGCCATCCCTACAAGCAAAATCAAGCATTTTTCCGCACACAATTTGGCAACCAAATACATTTCAAATGATCAACTTATCATCCCATCCAATCTTATTTCTAATCATGTCAAATTATGTACCAAATTGCACAACTAAAACACATGCATTACCAAGCATGATTCATCCACAATATCACTAGATCACAATAGTATCAATTCATCACTAAGCTTACCATTCATAAGACATTTTCATTACCATCATGTGATACCATAATATGCATCATATACCAAATCCACTCATGCATATAGCCAACATTTATCTAGCCACATCACATGGCTTTTTACACATCTCAAATATGTTTCAAAACAACTAGCCTATACATGCCATATTCAAATATACACATCTTCAAAAGTACCAAAATAGATTGCCGATAGTGTGATAGAGATGCTAACGATTCCCAAATTCGAGCTAGTTTACTGACACTGTAAAATAGAGAAACAAATCACACAGTAAGCTTTCAAAAGCTTAGTAAGTTCGTAACATAATACATGTTTCTCATTAATAATAACACATTATACCAAAACAAACCATCACATAGATTAATTCACAATCACATATACCATACCATCCAAAGCTAATATGTTCAATTAACCTTCCATAAACTCATTCATAATTTCATTAACCATATAGGTTTCGAACGTACCTTAGCCAACACTTAGTTATCGATCACTTATGCTACTCAATACTCAATTTTTCATTTCAATCAACTTTCGTCACTTCTTCGGTTCAATCACACACTTAGTGCCCAAATAAATAGCCGAAGCTTAATTAACATCGCACACTTAGTGCATCTATATCAAACCGATCTTAAATCGGTATCGCACACACAGTGCCATGCACAAAGCTGAAGCTTATATTATTTCACACACCCAGTGCTAATCATCTCGGTCACATTTCCGAATACGCACACTTAATGCCACACAACTCTAGTCCTCACATATCATTCACAATTCAATAATATCATACCATTCATTTCATAACATTAAACATAGTTAAATACACATATTATGTCTGAACTTACCTCGGACGTCAAAATACTGAAATAGTCGATTAATCGAGCAATTTGTCTTTGCCTCGATCCGAACCTCTCCTTTCTTGGTCTATACACATTCAAATTCAATCCGTTCAATCACCAATTCATTCAATTTAGTCCACACACACTTATTTAGGGCATTTTACAAAATAGCCCTCACATTTTCACATTTCGAAACTTTAGTCCCTAATTCATAAAATCATCAAATACACATAATTTGCTTGTGCCCATGCCTAGCCGAGTTCTCACTATACTCATACAAGCCCAAGTATTTCATTTATTTTACATTTTAGTCCCTCAATTTATGCTTTTATCAATTTAGCCTAAATTACACAAATTCATCAAAACTCCAAAGACAAACTATTTTAATCAAACACATATCTTTCATTTTCCACTATCAAACATTCAAGAACCCACATGTTCATCAATGGCATATTTCAAAAACATCATCAATTCACAAAATTAAGACATGGGTTAGTTAGAGCACAAAGCAACGATTACGAAAACCTAGAAATTATCAAAAACCGAACAAAAATCACATACCAATTTTTGCTTCAACTTAGCCAAACCTTAAAGCTTATTTTCTTCTTTCTTTTTCTTCAATAATTGGTGGTGGATGGATGAACAATCGATTAACATTTTTCTTTTGTTTTATTACAACACCTTAATACACATTTTACCATATTACCCTTTTTGTTATAACATTAAAACATTTATTCATTATGGTTATTTTGTCCATTACCATCCACTAACCTTAATAATGGGTTAATTGCCTCATAAGGCCTTCACATTATAAAGACAACAACAATTAAGCACTTAACAATTAGCACACAGCATTTTACACTTTATGCGATTAAATCCTTTCTCATAATTCAACACATTGTCGATAAAACTTTCACACCAAATTTTCACACAGGCTATATCACATATAATAAACATCAAGAATAATATTAAAATATTATTCTAACCTCAAATTTGTGGTCTCGAAACCACTGTGCCGACTAGGGTCTAAACCGGGCTGTTACAAGATCAATTCAATTCCATATATTTTTTTTCTCACTAAGCCCAGTTCAATACTATGGAGTTTTACATTCATGATCATACAGAGCCTCGTACGGTATCATTTTAATACTTAACTGGAAACTGTTTTTATATTCAAATTCGGTTAATTGTAAATATTTCTTTTTCAATTACTTTCAAAGTCTAAAACATAGCACTGAAGCATATCATCCAAAAATCTGAATCACACATTCAGATTGACCGTCTGTCTAAGAATGAAATGCAGTACTAAAATGTAACTGTGTACCCAAAGCTTCTTGTAACTTATCCAGAACCAGGTTGTGAACTGTGGATCTTAATCAGAAATAATGAAAATTGGCATACCATGTACTCTGATAAATCTCAGAAAGAGATAATTTAGACAATCTATCAAGTGAGAAATCCATTCATGGCAGAATAAAATGTGCAGGCTTCGTCAAATGATCAATGATTACCCAAGTAACATCTTTCTTTTTCAGAGACCAGGGTAATCCTGATATAAAATTCATAGTAACTTTAGCCCATTTTCATTTCGGTATCATCACTGACTGTAACCATCCTGAAGGTATCATTTTTAACTTGCTGACATATCAAACATTTATATACAAGTTCAGAAATACCACAATTCCATTCTGGGCTACTAATACATCATTTTCAAAGCGTTATGCATTTTATCATTCCCTGGATGAACAGACATAGTACCATTGTGGGTATTTGTGTAAAATTTTCTGTACAGGCTCCAAATTCTTTGGTACACAGACTCTAGCTCAGAACAACAGTCAATCATCAGATCCAATCTAAAATTCTGCATCAAGAGTTAATTCAAACAGTACTCGTTTAACTTGCAACTCATTATCATTTTTCTAAGCTTCACAATTCTATTGTAAAAACATTGGTTTAGCTTTATACTCAACTAAAATTAAGCCATTATCAGACAATAACAATTGAGTATTCATTACTTGTAAGACAGACAGAGATTTTATACTCAGAGCGTCAGCAATTACACTTGGCTTTCCCAAATGAAAATCAATTATCAAATTATAGTCTTTCAATAGTTCTAGCTATCCACACTGTCTCAAATTCACAACTTTTTGCGACATCAGATAATTTGAACTTTTATAATCAGTAAATATGCAGCATTTTTCACTAACTGATAATGTCGCCACATTTTTAGTGCAAATACAATAGTTATAGATTCTAAATTATGTATCGGGTAATTCTTTTTATACGATTTTAGCTGTCTGAAAGTATAGGCTACTACTTTACCTTTGTGCATCAAACATACTCTAACTTATTCAATAATACATCACTTTAATAACAAATTTCTTACCCGATTTAGGCTAAACCAGAATTGATACTTCGGTTAACAAGGCTTCCAACTAGTCAAAACTTTACTGATATTTATCGGTCCATTCAAATCTTGCATCTTTTTTGTAATAACCGTGTCATCAATGTAGCTATTTCAATTATTAACATTGAAGCTTTGAGTTTTTTTGAAGCCACAACCATCAGATAGATTAAAAACCATAGTGCCATAATAGGACTGACATTTCAAAATAATATAGATGGAACAATACCTCAACATCAATAGAACTCTCCAAAATGGAAATGGAAAATAGAAAATAGCCCCATTAATAACTAGTGCCTTAATACAGTTTCTATAATTTGTGATCCATATCACCAAGCTTCATGATTAGGTTAGTATTTATAACTGTAATAAATGTAATTACCTCTGGCCAATGAATATCTTTCACAGATAAACCCTGTTTGAATAATAAAAAAATTGATAATATCCCAAATAAAGTCCAGAAGAGTAATATCGCTCATATGCAGTAGAAACAACTGTGATAGAGACAATGTATATTACATATTTGAAATTCAGAGCTTTAACCAATAGAAGTAGAAAATAGTATCATATGAATCTTATCTTCAAATATTCTATCAAATATAATAGTCTTAAAAACACCAGAAGAAGATAGAGTAATGTCAATCATAAGTCAACCAACCAAACTAACAATAATTCTATCTAATATCATGATTAGCCAACCTTTCTATATGATAAACATCGCATCTGAACATGAACAATTTCATATGCCTCTAAGAATAACAGGACATATAGAATACCCAAAAGAGATTGTTGTAATATACCCGATTATAACAACTGCATTCAAATATCTTTGCAATTTCATCACTATTCCACTGACTAATAAAGTCATCAGTAATCTCACATTATTCAATTCACTAAAAGAGCCAATTCGGAAGAAATTTTTGGTTAATCCGTTCTATACATGCCATACCTGAATAAGTTGATTACTCATGAATAACTTCTTCCTTAACAGTGACATTGGGTATCCCAAATAATCTTCAAAAAGATCTGATATTTCTATTAATACCGTCTTTACTTACTAGCCCATTCTCAACTCTGACTGCATTATTAATCATTCAGCCACTGAACTCTTTAGCTTCACACTTGTAAACTTAATCAATATAAATCTTATGAATTTTATTGTATAAAACTATACTAGTGAGGGGGTGGAGATCGTAAGGCCTCAAAATTTGGCTTTCATATATACACATATATCATAACATTTATCATCAACATGTTCATTAAAAAAACATTTATTTCATACCTTTATGAGCTCTGTTTCATCATAAGTAACATTTTTACTCAGACACGTGAGTATCACTTTCAGCATTATCAGAATTAGAATAGTTGGAAAGCATCTCTTTCTATTAGTAAAACAATTTCTCATTAGAGTCAGGAGATATCACACTATCACAGGTTATATAATGGCATGTATTTCTAGACTTCACATATGCTATGTTCAGTCTGAGATTCGAATAAACCGTAGTTCTGATACCAATAAACGTAACACCCCTAACCCGAATCCATCGCCGGAACAGGATTACGGAGCATTACCGAAGTTTACAAAATAAATAACAGACATTTCACAATTCTTTAGTAATCATATCAGATTTTAATCAAATTTCATCATATAGTCCCTTACATGAGCCCTCGATGCCGAAATCATGCATTAGAAGCAGGTCAAGACTAAACCGGCTATTCAGAGACATTTTTGTAAAATTTCAAAACTTTTCCTAGGTGCAGAGGTCACACACCCATGTGGTCAGGCCATGTGGCTCACACGGCCAGGGACACGCCTGTGTCTTAGGCCGTGTAACTCTCTGACTTCGATCACACGGCCAAGTCACACGCCTGTGTACTAATGTGTAGGTGAAAGGCTCACACGGCGAGCCACACGCCCGTGTGCCAGGCTGTGTGATCAATTCTGAGCATTCTGTTTTGACATTTTAAAGAAGCAGGGGACATACGGCCAGGTCAGACACCCATGTGCTAGGCCGTGTGTCACACACGGCTGAGACACACACCCATGTCTTTGCCCGTGTAGATGAAAATAGGCTATTTTGCAAGCCACATTTCTCACTCATCTTGTCTTTCACCTACACCAACACTTAAATACATTCACAAACCTTTTCAAAGCATTCAAAACAAGTCCAAATCATGTCTTAAACATGACATAATATCACATACAGCCAATGAACCCTTAGGTACCACAAATGACAATTTATTATCATGTTAATCTATCTTTCATATTTATCTATTCATCAAATGTACACATGCATGGTCACATTCATTTTCAAACATGATAGATCCACTTATAAACATGTCAAAATATGTCAAACACAAGCCATTCCAATGGCTAGTTTCATTCAAAACATTTACATGCCAATATTGGCTAAATAACCTATAAATGCCATTATAGCCATAATTGATTTACTATAACGACCCGAATTTAGGCCTAGTAGAATTGGGCCCATTGAGCCTGGGCATGAGAGCGTTTAAAATTCCAGAGAACAAGAGAACGACACTAATGCAAGTTGGACCTATTGGGCCGAGAATGGGGGCCCTAGGCCCATTCGCATCGTTATCTCTGTTTAGATACCTTGGTTTAAAAAATTACTAAAATACCATCGACTTGTAAAATTATCGAAATACCCCCCGATTTATAAAATTATCGAAATACCCCTAATTTGTAAAATTACTGAAGTACCCCCGATTTACAAAATTACCAAAATACCCTCGATTTGTGAAATTACCGAAATACCTTAGTTTAGAAAATTACTGAAATACCCTAAGTTTGCAAAATTACCGAAATACCCTCGAATTGCAAAATTACTAAAATACCCCTAATTTGTAAAATTACCAAAATACGCTCAGATTGTAAAATTACCGAAATACCCCTGATTTGTGAAATTATCAAAATCCCCTTTAATTACAAAATTACCGAAATACCCTTAATTTGTGAAATTACTAAAATACCCCTAGTTTGCGAAATTACTGAAATACCCCAAGTTTACGAAATTACCAAAATACCCCTAGATTGCAAAATTACTGAAATACCCTTAACAGGTGAAATTACTGAAATACCCTTGATGGGTAAATTACCGAAATACCCCTAAGGGGTGAAATTATCGTTTTTACCCCTAAACAAAAAAATGACCGATGTTTGAGATGCACGGCATACATGGATTAGTTACGAGTAGAATTACCAAATTACCCTAGTAGGGTAGGATTATCGAAATACCCTTATAGGGTGAATGTCTGTTTTGCCCTTGTAAGTAAATGACTGACTTGTGCTAGGATTTCACTATGATTGTATGACTATGTTTTAACTGACTTGAGGAGAGGAAGCATACCTTAGTGGTCGTTTGGGCATAGGAGCATTCGGAGCGCGGACTAGCTTCAGACTCCTATCAGGTGTGTATTTCGCACTACTCTAGTTGTAGAGCGGCAAATGCCGAAATGCTGGTCACACGGCAATGATAGCCACATGAGCGTGTGGGCCCATTTGGGCCGAGAATGGGCCTTAGGCCCATTCGCATCGTTATCTCTGTTTAGAATACCTTGGTTTACAAAATTACTAAAATACCATCAACTTGTAAAATTATCGAAATACCCTCGATTTATAAAATTATCGAAATACGCTTGATTTGTTAAATTATCGAAATACCCCTGATTTACAAAATTACCAAAATACCCCAAAATTATGAAATTACCAAAATACCCTTAATTTGGAAAATTACTAAAATAACCTCAATTTGCAAAATTATCGAAATACCCCTAATTTGTAAAATTACCGAAATACCCCCAGATTGTAAAATTACCAAAATACCCCTGATTTGTGAAATTACTGAAATACCCCTGGTTTGCAAAATTACCGAAATACCCCTAGTTTGAAAAATTACTGAAATACCCTCAACGGGTGAAATTATCGAAATACCCTCTATGGGTAAATTATCGAAATACCCCTAAAGGGTGAAATTATCATTTTACCCCAAAACGACAAAATGACTGATGTACCCTCGTGGTAGTACTAGTGTTGTATGTGTTAATTGTATGGTTGATTATGTTTGAGATGCACAGCATACATGGATTAGTTATGAGTAGAATTACCGAACTACCCCTGTAGGGTAGGATTACCGAAATACCCTTATAGGGTAAATGTCTGTTTTGCCGTTGTGAATAAATGACTGACTTGTGCTAGGATTTGACTGTGATCGTATGACTATGTTTTAACTGACTTGACTGTGACCGTGTGACTGATATGCTGTTAATATGTATTGAAATGACTGTTACTAAGCATGGCCATTTTGCATACACGTGTAATGATTGAGCATGACATATACTACATATTGCATGGGGTTGGGATATTGATGATTAGAGGAAGTGTAATCTAATGGCTCTACCACATATTCTGGTGGCTCTGCCACATTCGGTTTAGTGGCTATGCCACGTATATTCTGTTATTCTGGTGGCTACGCCACAAATTCTGCGATGAGCAGCATGACTGCCATTGAGGTGTGTAGCGGATGGAGGGTTGATTGTCGAAATCCCCACAGGTGTGTTGGGCTGGTACGGGTGGTGTGTAGCGAATGGATTATTAGGTTTGGGTTGGGCTGCATACTCTATTTGCATATCTGCTATGAGATCTGTTACTGGTTTGGGCTAGGCCTAATTGATTCTGTTATGGGTTGTGACTCAAATGATATTATAGTAGGCTGGGCCTACGTATGCTCTGATCATCTGCATCACATTGTTAAAGGGCTTTGGCCTGCACTACTTGGGTTCTATTTTCGTATATCGACTTACTCTAGAAAGGGATTATACATCGAGTTTTCATAAACTCACCCCATTTTTAATCAGCGAGTAATCCCCATCCTTAGCGATTTGAGCTACGAGGGACTCGGAGAAGACCACATACTGCTTATGTTTTCCGTTTTAATTATCTACTTTGAAATATTTTGATTTGGGTTGTAATAAGGCCTTTTAAATTTTTACACTTTAAATTTTAGATCGGTTTTATTTTAATTAATATCTGTTAGGAGTAAATCATAGCTTTCTGAAATGTTAACTGTTTTAAAACAACACTACGTTTTCGCAACATTTTTTTAAATGGTTTTATGATTTAATCTTTTCGTAAATCAATTTCTTTCAAAATTGGCTTCCGCAACTCAAAAAAAAGTTTTGGAAATAAAACTAACGTAACTGGGATTTTACTTAAGCTTTTAAATAAGAAGGGTTTTCAATGAAAACATGGTTTTTGAAAAACACTTCAATGTGACACGTTAGATTCGGGCCTAACTTCTAGGTCAGGTTTGGGGTGTTACATTTAATGGTATCAGAGCCCGGGTTACAAAACTCGACTGTGGATTGGGTTTTCAAAATTGAATTTTTGAAAGTTTTGTTTCAAAAAGCCTTGATAAGATTTGAAGTTCTGAAATGTTATATTGATCGTTTTTCTACTAGTGTGGTACACCGAGTCTCCGGTGCCGAATCCGTAAGTTTTCTGAGTACTTTTGTCTGTTTAGAAATTTAAATATAGTAGAAATACAGTGATTTCTTAGATATTAGATTGTATGGCTATACTTAAACTTAGAGTTTGAATTTATTCTATGTATATTGGAAATTATTTGCGTGTGATGTCCATCCGCTCTGATGGATAGATAGTAAGGTACGGGCTTGTGTGGTTAAGATCAGAGAGCGCAGCGAGAGTGTAGTGTGGTAGGTTAGGATGTGCAACTGTTCCTATAGTTGAAAATTTCGAGGACGAAATTTCTTTAAAGGGGTAGATTTGTAACGACCCGAATTTGGGCCTAGTAGAATTGGGCCCATCGGGCCTTGGGCACAGGAGCGTTTAAAATTCTAGAGAATAAGAGAACGACACTAATGCAAGTTGGACCTATTAGGTGAGTGATATTGGAAGGTTAGGGGGCTTCTATAAAGTCCCAGGGGTCAAACTTAGGCTTTAGGAAAATTTTTGTTTTAGGTGAATAAAACCCTGGGACTTGGTAGATAGGCTTTAAGGATAAAATGTGGAGGAAAATGACACAAAAGGAGTTGTGGTCTAGTGGCAAATGGAACCACATGGGAGACAAGGGAGTGACGCCATAGAGGAAGCAAGGGGTCAAAGGTTCAAGCCTTGGCACTGGCATTTCATTTTGATTTTTTTTAAGTGAACTTGGACTTTGGCCCACAGATTTATATTTAGTTGCACATGATTTTAGACACGAGGAGCTTGTGGCTTAGTGGCAAGTGGCGTGAATTGGCTGATGGGAGAGCTTGGGTTTGAATCTCATGACAAGCAAGGGAGTATTTATTTTACGGATTGGACGACCAGAATTTGTGTTGCATTTAAACTCTACTGAAGGAGGGATCCCACATCGGAAAGCTAGCAAGAGGGAAGGTGAGAAGCTGGCTATATATAGAGAAATTTCTACATGAGAGGAAGCATACCTTGGTGGGCGTTTGGGCATAGGAGCATTCGGAGCGCGGACTAGCTTCAGAATCCTATCAGGTGTGTATTTCGCACTACTCTAGTTGTAGAGCGACAAATGCCGAACTGCTGGTCACACGACAATGATAGCCACACGAGCATGTGGGACTATTTAGGTCGAGAATGGGCCTTAGGCCCATTCACATTGTTATCTCTGTTTAGAATACCTTGGTTTACAAAATTACTATAATACCATCGACTTGTAAAATTACCGAAATACCTCGATTTACAAAATTACCGAAATACCCTTGATTTGTAAAATTACCGAAATACCCATGTTTTATAAAATTATCGAAATACCCCTAATTTGTGAAATTACCAAAATACCCTTACTTTGGAAAATTACTGAAATAACCTCAGTTTGTAAAATTATCGAAATACCCTTAATTTGCAAAATTACCGAAATACCCCCAGATTGCAAAATTACCAAAATACCCCTAATTTGTGAAATTACTAAAATACCCCAGGTTTGCAAAATTACCGAAATACCTCCGGTTTACGAAATTATCGAAATACCCCTAGTTTGCAAAATTATTGAAATACCTTCAATGGGTGAAATTATCGAAATACCCTCGATGGGTAAATTACCGAAATACCCCTAAAGGGTGAAATTATCGTTTTACCCCTAAACGACAAAATGACTGATGTACCCTCGTGGTAGTGCTAGTGTTGTATGTGTTAACTGTATGGTTGATTATGTTTGAGATGCACAGCATACATGTATTAGTTATGAGTAGAATTACCAAATTACCCATGTAGGTTAGGATTACCGAAATACCCTTATAGGGTAAATGTCTGTTTTGCCCTTGTGAGTAAATGACTGACTTGTGCTATGATTTGACTGTGATCATATGACTATGTTTTAACTGACTTAACTGTGACGGTGTGACTGATATGCTATTAATATGTGTTGAAATGACTGTTACTGAGCATGACCATTTTGCATACACGTGTAATGATTGAGCATGACATACACGACATATTGCATGGGGTTGGGATATTGATGATTAGAGGTAGTGTAATCTGGTGGCTCAACCACATATTCTGGTGGCCCTGCCACATATTCTAGTGGCTCTGCCACATATTCTGGTGGCTCTGCCACATTCGATTTAGTGGCTATGCCACGTATATTCTGTTATTCTGGTGGCTTCGCCACAAATTCTGCGATGAGCAGCATGACTGCCATCGAGGTGTGTAGCGGATGGAGGGTTGATTGTCGAAATCACCACAAGTGTGTTGGGCTGGTATGGGTGGTGTGTAGCGAATGGATTATTAGGTTTGGGTTGGGTTGCATACTCTATTTGCATATCTGCTATGAGATCTGTTATTAACTTGGGCTAGGCCCAATTGATTCTGTTATGGGGTTGTGACCCAAATGATATTATAGTGGGCTGGGCCTACGTATGCTCTGATCTATACTGTACTGTTACTGTTAAAGGGCTTTGGCCCAGACTACTTCGGGTTTTGTTTCTGTATACTGACTGTTACTCTAGAAAGGAGATTATACACTGAGTTTTCATAAACTCACCCCGTTTTTAATTGTGCAGGTAATCCCCATCCTTAGACGGTTCGGAGCTGCGAGGGACTCAGAGAAGACCACACACTGCTTATGTTTTCCGTTTTGATTATCTACTTTGAAATATTTTGATTTGGGTTGTAATAAGGCTTTTTAAAGTTTTCGCACTTTAAATTTTAGATCAGTTTTATTTTAATTAATATCTGTTAGAAGTAAATCACAGCTTTCTGAAATGTTAACTATTTTAAAACAACACTACGTTTTCGCAACATTTTTTTTAAATGGTTTTACGATTTAATCTTTTCGTAAATCAATTACTTTCAAAATTGGCTTCCGCAACTCAAAAAAAAGTTTTGGGAATAAAACTAATGTAACTGGGATTTTACTTAAGCTTTTAAACAAGAAGGGTTTTCAATGAAAACATGGTTTTCGAAAAACACTTCAATATGACATGTCAGATTCGGTCCTAACTTCTAGGCTGGGTTTGGGGTGTTACATTTATCGTATATACCAAAATCGGCTGATAGATAGTGAGAGTGATCTCCGCCAAGCTTCAAATCCAATGAGCTTCAGAATTACTATAGAACAAGGGAAAATAAAACAGAGTAAGCATATTATGCTTAGTAAGTTCGTATAACATGGTAATAAACTTACCATTCATTTAAATTCAATATAAACATACAAGGCATATTTAATCAACTAAATCATGAGCCCTAACACATACCCTCATCACCCTTGTCAGTCATATATTTCATATAAAAAAATAGGAAACGTGTATGGCTCAACAATAAATTAAATTTATATTTATATACTTTTTACATCATGAATGTATATAACATATACATATCTTATCCAAGTATTTCAAGTACATCTTCATAATAATTCATATCGAGTTCAGATTATTTCATATCGAAACTTTACACATTAAATCATTTGAAATATCAATGTCACATGGGTAGTACACTCAAGGTGTACAAATCTATAATTGTGGATAAACATATTCATCAAATAAATTCCATGTTCATGTACCATCACCTCTTACTTCCACATAACATATATCACCATTTTCATATGTTTCAAGTAGATACATGTATTAACTCATTTCATTCATATCTTTTCATGTCAGAATTTTACCCATTGAATTTATTCGAAATATTGATTGATTCACAGGTAGTACACTCGATGTGTACAAAGTAAGATCTATCAATTCATATTCAGGGATACCCATTTAGGGCACATAATCAGGAAGAACTCTCTCAAGCCACATATATTAGGAATGCTCATAAGAGCTATGTAACAGGAAGCTTATCCGGGCTAAATCAAGAAGCTCACAAGAGCTATAACAGGAAGTTCACAAAGAACTTTTAATCAGAAAGCTCGTGAAGAGCCTATTAGAAAACTCACAAAGAGTCACGTAACAGGGGCTTCAGAAAGCCATATATCAAGGAGTTCATGCGAGCCACATTAGGACACTCATATAGAGCTGCATTGTGTTCGCAACGTATGCAGGATCACAACCGTTGCATAACAAGTTGCTCACAAAGAGCTGTGTTTGTGTCTGCAAGATATGCAGAATCACAACCGATCGCATAACAAGACGCTTACACAAAGCTGCAGTAGTCCGCAACATATGCAGGATCAGTACCGATTAGGATGCTCACATGAACTATATAACATGAATGCTCATGAGGGCTTTTAACAGGATGCTCGTCCGAGCTATAATGTCCGCAACATATGCAGGACTGTATACATTACGGGAAATCACATATCCATCGACTTTCATTTCTTCTAACGGGATTTAACATTTTTTAGGCATTATCAGGCATGTGATTATTTCATACGTTTATAATTTAAATAAACACATTCCACATTCATTTCAAGCATAAAAGTAACATCTTTATCATTTATCATTTATCAGGCATTATCATTTATTTTAGGCATTATCATTTATCGAGTTTTGTCGCATATGTTTTCAATGTCATATATATATATATATGATATTTATACAATTCACATACACAACATTTAATTCAAGCATATAAATATACACAATTTAGTTACACGAACTTACCTCGACATGTTCGTGTACGTCAAATCTACTAATCTGACATTTTCCCTTATCCTTATTCTAACTCTGAATTTGGTCTATCTGGATCTAATTTGCCGAGAAAGCTTTTATAACAGCCCAATTTTGGGTCCAGTCGGAACAGTGGTTTTGGGACCAAAAATCCAATGCAGTAAAATTTATTTTTATGGTCTGCAGTTTTATGGAATGACTTCGTGAAAATTTCATTCGAAAATTTTAACGTTTGGGCACTCAATTTAGTTAAAGGGACTAAATTGCAAAAAGTGAAAAAATGGAATTCTATATGTTAAAGGTGTCCAATTGCTATGAGATCTTAAATTAGAGGTCCTTAGGTGGTAATTAGACCATTATACTTTTAGTATGGACAAAAATGGTCATGGTTAGGTGAAGTTTTGAAGTTAGGCATTAAGGGCATTTTGGTCATTTGGTAAATAAAGCCAAAATAAAATAAATAAAATATGTTCATCTTTCTAATTTCATCCCTCATAGCCAAAAATTGAAGGGTCTCCATAGCTAGGGTTTTGGCCAACTTTCAAGCTAGATTGTAAGTTCGTTCTTGCCCCGTTTTTCATGATTTTTATGTTTTTAAAGTTGCCTCAACCTAATTTAACTATTTCAATAACTAATTTGAAAGAAAATCAAAGTCTAAAATTTTACCCATGTTGGATATTTTTGTATTTTGATGTTTAATGGTAGAAAATGTATGTTAGTTGTAAGATAAACAACATTTACCTAGTGATTTTTGATGAAAATGCCTAAAAAGAACCTATTTGTAAAAATTGTAAAATATGTGTAAAAAATGTGAATAAATGAAAAATGTGGGCTGTTATGAGTATGAAAATGGTTTGGCTAGACTCGGCTTTTGAAGAAATTGACTATATTTCATTTTACGAGCCTAGGGACTAGAGTGTAAAATGTTGAAAAGTTAGGGGCAAAAATATAATTTTTCATAATGTGATTTTTGGGCTGAATTGAATAATGTGAGTATTAAATGAGTTAAATTTGCTATTATAGATTAAGAAAAAATGAGGTTCGGACCTAGATCAGGGGAAAAACAAGGTGTTTGACGATTAGGTCTAATTCTAATATTTTTGTACCAAGGTAAGTTCGTATATTAATAATGCAACGTTACAATTGTATTTATAATGTTTTGATATTGCATGAATTGTATGATTGACTTTATGGGCGTAATTGACGAATTTTCGACAAGCGAGAAAATTTCGGTTGAACTTTAGGAATAGATTAGGATACAAGTGACATGTCACTAGGAACCCATGTGATTATGTGATTATGTGACCTGGGTGCTGGTCCTGTACATCCTACCGGTGGTTGGGTATACCAGCATATGTTGCGAATACCTCACAGCTTGTGTGAGTAGCACTGTGTAGCTACATCTTGACTGATAGCTTGTAACACCCCTTACCCGTATCCGACGCCGAAATAGGACACCAGGCATTACCGGACTTATACACAAGCAAACATTCAAAACCGAGACATGAATTTCCACTCAAATTTAAAACTTTTCAAAAACATTCATATTGTCCCTATTACGGGCCTACGAGGCCCAAACCATGCATCGGAAGTGGTTCGGGACTAAACCAAGAACTCTGGAAACTTTTGGGAAACTTATAAAAAAATTTCATGTAAAAGGGGTCACACGCCCGTGTGGGTTCGAAACATGCCCGTGTGACCCTAAAACATGCCCCTCCTTCAGGCCATGTTCAAATTAGGGGGCATTCTATTTATGACATCATCATCAAATTAAGGTCACACAGCAAAGTCACACGCTCGTGTGCTTAGGCCGTGTGATCGATTATATTTTCATAATTTTTCGTAAGATTGGTGCAGACTTCCCACAACCAGGGCACATGCCCGTGTTCAAGGCCGTGCCATCCACACGGCTGAGACACACGCCCGTGTCTCTGCCCATGTGCTCATTACTGAGTATTCTATTTTGCAACAATTAAGGTGCAAGGGACACATGACTGAAACACATGCCCGTGGGACAGACCGTGTGTCGAACACGGCCTAGACACACGCTCATGTGTCTACCCGTGTGGACAATTATAAGGTTATTTACCAAGCCTTTTTTGCCACCCTTGCATGCAACAACCTACACAACAAAATATGGCACCAATCCAAACATATTCATACAACCAATTCAACCACAAACAAGATATCAATATATCATTCACATGTTATTTTCTATCACATACAACATCACAAACTTATCATCTAAAACCATGCAAAATCCACATCTATGAAAGATATCATCATATGCATATACACTTAATTAATATTAGCCAATTTGAATGGCCATTTACAAAATGAATTATCAACTAACATAAGCCAACACTTTTGGCCAAATCAACTATGACACATAACAAAAAGACCAAGTCCCTATACGTGCCATAACTCAAAATATTGAATTCATAAGTACCCAAAATGATAATTTGATAGTGTGAATGGATCTCTGACCGTCTTCTATCCCCGAGCTGGCTTGGTGACACTATAAGACAAGCGAAAAACAAAAGGAGTAAGCTTTAAAGCTTAGTAAGTTCCTATGCAAATAATAGGCATCATAAACACACTTCAACATACAGTTAACGTGAAGTAAATTAACATAAATGACATTGTGAATTCATAATCAAGCTTAGCATAGATGTTATTAAAATCTTAACATCATAACTTACTCAATCGAACTAATCCGAGGTTTCATCACATATTAAACTCATTAAGCATGAGTTTTATTTACATACCTGTACCAACTTACAACTTACCATAATATTTCACATCATACCGTAGTCTTTCACAACTTAATCTTTGCCGCTGAGTTTCCCATTGAACCACTTGGAATACTAAAGGATACTCAGGAAATTTCACACATATGGTACTATACCAATGCCATATCCCAGATATGGTCTTACATGGGATTTCATATCGATGCCAATAGCCCAGCTATGGTCTTACACGAAATCTCATATTGATGCCATATCCCAGATATGGTCTTACACGTAATCTCAACTAACCCTAATGTCATGATATTTGTATCCTAACTATTCCTAAGGTTCAACTAGGATATTTCTCACTTGTCGAAACTTTGTCTAATTACATTCAAAGAGTAAATCATAATTCATGAAATATTAAAGAAATTAAATTATAAATAACGATGCATTATTTACATACAAACTTACCTTGGTACAAAAGTAATAGGAAATGATTTAAACGTCAAACACCTTATTCTTTCCCCGAAAAAGGTCTGAACTTCATTTTTCTTAATCTATAATAGCAAATTTAACTTATTTAATATTCACATTACTCAAATCAGTCCAAGCATCACATTATGGAAAAATTACATTTTCGTCCCTAAACTTTGACATATTTACATATTTACATTAATAGTAAAATGAAACGTGTGCAATTTCTTTAATGTACAAGCCTAGCCGAACCATTTTTATAACTATAGCAGCCCAAAATTTCCATTAAAACACACTTTTACTACATATTTTTTAACTTTTACAAAACTATTTTCATCAAAAATCACTTAGTAAAAGTTGTTTATCACACCTTAAACAATCAGTATCTTCCATCAAACACCAAAATACATGCATATCACACATGGGTAAAATTTTAAACATGAAACCTACTTCAAAATAATGGTAGAAATAGAAAGATCGAGTGAATACAACTTTAAAAACATAAAAAGCATTAAAAACGCAGCTAGGATGTACTTACAATAAAGCTTGGAAATTGAAGAAAACGCTAGCTATGGTGTCTTCAAATTTATGGCACTTGAGGGAGAAGATGGACAAGATTTTAGCTTGATTTTCCCTTTTTATTCTTTTATTTACCAAATGACCAAAATGCCCTTCGCTTAAAACTTTGAAATTTTATCTCACCATGTCCATTTTTGTCCACTATCTTAAAAAAAGGTCTAATTACCATATAAGGACCTTCTATTTAAAATTTCATAGCAATTAGACACCTCTAACATGTAGAACTCAACTTTTTCACTTTTTACAATTTAGTCCCTTTTACTAAATTGGGTGCTTAAACCTCAAAATTTTCGAACGAAATTTTCACAAAATCATTCTGTGAAATTATAGACCATAAAAATATAATAAAAATAAACTTTTCTATGTCGAATTTGTGGTCCCGAAATCGCTGTTCCAACTAGGCCCAAAATCGGGTTGTTACACAGCTTATGTGAGCATGCCCGTGGATAGCTCGAAAGCGAGCCTATATGTGTTATGGGAATTGTGGTAGCATTGGCTACATATTTGCCACTTATGTGCAAATTGTTTCGTGTATCCGATAGTATTCCAAGTGGTTCAATGGGTATGTCAAAGATGAGAAAGGATGTGCTTATGTTACAAGTTAGTACAGGTATGTACGAAAAACTCAAAGGAAATAGATTCGGTATATGATGAGCTATTGGTAAGAATATGATTGAGTATATTATGTTCATGAAGTTTTAATGACATTTATGTTGAATCATGTTATGTTATGTATATGATAAATGTATAATTAATGTTGTTTATTATTTGCATATGAACTTACTAAGCTATATAGCTTACCCCTTTTCTTTCCCTTATCTTATAGTGTCACTAAGCTAGCTCGGGATTGGAGATCGTCGGAGATCCATTCACACTATCAACCATTATTTTGGGTATCATTGAAATATCGATATTTTGAGTTATGGCATGTATAGGGACTTGGTCATTTAGTTATATGTGTCATTGGTAATGTGACCAAATGTATTGGCTTATAATGGTTAATGATTTCATTTTGTATATGGTCATGAAAGTTGGCTATGGTTGGTTATAAGTATATTTATATGTTGATACCATTCATGAATGTGGAAACTTGTATGGTTTTTGAATTGATAAATTATGATGTTAAAGCATGTTAGAGGTTAGTATGTTGATGTAATGTTTTTTCCATGATTGTGGATGTTTTGGTTGCCTAAGTATGTCATGAATTATGCCATTGAATTGGTTCAGTGTAGGTGTAAGTGAGGGTGGCAAATGGCTTGGTAAATAGCCTTTATTTTGTCCACACGGGCAGACATACGGGCGTGTGTTTAGGCCATGTATAACACAGGTGTAACATCCCGAAATTGGGCCTAAAAGAATTGGGCCCAATGGGCCTTGGGCGTAATAGTGTTTAAAATTTTTGGAGAACAAGAGAATGGCTTTAGTGTAAGTTGGAATTATTAGGTGAGTGATTTTGGAAGGTTTGAGGGCTTCTATGAAGTCCTGGGATCAAACTTTAGCTTTGGGGAAGTTTTGGTTTTAGGTGAAAAAAACCCTGGGAGTTAGTAGGTAGGCTTTAAGAATAAAATGTAGAGAAAAATGACACAAGTAGAGTGTGTGGTGTAGTGGCAAAGTGACGCCACATAAGAGGTAAGGGGATGACGCCACAAGGGGGAAGGAGGTCCAAGGTTCAAGTGTTGGCTCCTGCATTTTGGTTTTCTTTTTACATGGACCATAGAATTTGGCTATAGATTTATATTTAGTTGTGCATGGTTTAAGACACAAGAGGAGCTTGTGGCTTGGTGGCAAGTGGCGTGTTGAGCTATTGAAGGGAGCAAGAGTTCAAATCTCATGACAAGCAAAGGAGTATTTATTTTGCGGATTAGACGGGAAGAGTTTGGGTTGGATTTAAACTCTGCTAACGGAGGGATCCCACATCGGAAAGATACAAAGAAGGAAGGTAAGAAGGTAGCTATATATAGATTCCTATCAGGTGTGTACTTCTCTACTCTAGCTATAGAGCGGCAAATGCCGAAATGCCGGTCACACGGCGATAGTAGCCACACGAGTGTGCGAGCGCACGTGTGGGGCTTCGACGCGATAGTTGAGGCCACCATTAGTATTCTTGTGGGTTATGGCTGCTTGTGCCACGATAGGCCGAAGTGGCCCCAATGGGCCCGTGGGCCCATATGAGTAAATTGTATGATTGTGTAGTATATATTGAACTAGACTAGGTGAATCTCATGTACGTGCTTAGATTTGTGCTAGATGGGTCACACGAGCGTGTGGGCCCGAATGGGCCGAAATCGGGTTTTAGGCCCAATTGTCTGGTAACGACAAAAAATGGTAGCTGTATTGCTCGAAGCAACAGTGGGCCTTTGGATAGGCCGTTATAGGGGTAAATTACGGAAATAACCTCGATGGGTAAAATTACTGTTATACCCTTAGGAGTTGATTAGCATGATAGTGTGTATTACTCACACGGCCTCTTTGTTGTTGTGTTATTAACTGTAGTGGTTGAAAGCCGAAATGATTGAAGTGATAGGCAAAATACCCGTATGGGTAAGGTTGGAAACACCAGGTAAGGTCTTTGATATTGATATTGTTGATGATATGCATGTATGAAATATGATCTGTTATACACTATGATATTGGTTGCATACATATTGTGCACGATGTAAAGAGCATGGGCTCAGGACTGTATGAAAGAAGGATAGAGAATCAGTGTCGACTGTCACGAGTGACTATTGTCAAGAGTGGTCTAAGTACCACGGTGGTTGAAACCACGAATGCTTTAATCAGTGACTTGTCTCGGTGGTCAAGTACCATTGTGGGTTGGCCCCACGTATGCGTAATTTGTCAGAGATCATCACGGTGGTCTAAGACCACAATGGGTTGGCCCCACGGTTATATATTTTAGTGACTTTGTCACGAGTGACTGTTGTCACGAGTGGTCTGGGACCACGATGGTCAAGAACCACAGTGGCATAATGCCACGGGTGTTTGGATGATTCTGGTGTGTAGAGGATGGAAAACTAGGTTGGGGTTAGCTGTATTGCATATATGTTTAATATGCTACATTCGGTGGGCTTAAGGCCCAGATTGCGTTGTATGGGGATTTACACACTGAGTCTCGATGACTCACCCCTTTGCTGATTTTGCAGGTAATCATTAGATCGCAGACTTGGGAGCCGAGGCAGACTTGGGGTAGCCATGCAATGTTTCTCGTAAACTCGTCTCTTTTATTTGACTTATTTTTAATTGGGATTTTGTTATGTAATAAGGCCGCTGTAACTTTAAATTTGGGATTTCATTTGGTTTTGGATTTAATGTTGATTTTATTTATGTTATAAACTGCCAAAAATGGGGTTTTCTTAAAAATGTAACTCAAAATGTTAACAAAAAGGATAACAAGCGAATAAATAATTAAACTCGAAATTTTTAACAAACGCACAGTTTTAAAACAACCCTTTTATGTGACAAGCGAATTAATAGCCTTTATTTTGTCCACACGGGCAGACACACGGGCGTGTGTTTAGGCTATGTATGACACAGATCTGCCCCGCTGGCATGTGATTTGACCGTGTGTCCCTTGCACCTTAATTTTTAGAAACAGAATGTCCATAATATAGCACATGAGTGTGTGTCTCAACTGTGTGTGGTACACAGCCAAGAACACGGGCGTGTATCTTGGCCGTGTGAAACTTACACCTAATTCAAATTAAATTAACTAGCCACACGGTCTAGCACACGGTCGTGTGGCACAAGTCAAAGAGCACCCTAAATCGAACACGGCCTGAAGCACGGGCGTATCTTAGGGCCACACGAGCATGTCCCTTAGACCACACGGGCGTGTGAGCCCTACTTTTAGCAAAAATTTTCTAAGTTTCATAAAAATTCTTTAAGTTCTCGATTTAGTCCCGAACCATTTTCAATGCATGTTTTGGGTCTCTTAGGCTCGTATTAGGGACTTTATGATAGAATATGGATGGTTTTAATTTGGAAACAAATTTTATGATTCGATTTGTAAGAATATTTGTGTTGTATGTCTGGTAATGCCTAGTACCTTGTTTCGACGTTGAATACGGTTTAGTCGATTCTCAAACTAATGTAGCATGTCTAAGAGACTAGCTATACATACCATAAATGAGCCGTGATAGTTTGATGACTCCTGACAACTTTAGATTATGTTTTTATATAGTAAATGGATCCCAATGGAGCTGAAGCTGATGACGTAGAAAGTAATGCGCCAGCTCCCGCTCAAGGGACCGTGCCCTCTGAAAGTAAATCAATGACAATTGGTTAAGGAAAAAGGGCTAGGGAAGCCTTCCTCCACATGATGAACGAGTGGTATACGGTGTTTGTTCAAACAAATCTGACTGCTTAACCCCCTCTACCCCTATTTATTCCTCAGCCGGTTCCCATAGCTCCACAAGGTATGGAATTTGTACGATTGAATAAGCCTCCGATTGATAAAATCCAAAAGCATGGGGTTGAAGATTTCGAGCTAATGTTGATGATGATCCTGAAAGAGCCGAGTTCTGGCTCGAAAACTCCATCAGGGTATTCGATGAACTGTCTTGCACATCGGATGAATGTTTGAAATGTACTTTGTCGCTTCTGAGAGACTTAGCATAACAGTAACACCCCTTACTCGTGTTCAACGCCGGAGCAAGGTACGAGCCGTTATCTAACAATAACACTTACAACTAAACAAATTCAAGGCATAAATTTTCATTTAAAATTTAAAACTTTTATCTTATATCATCAATCCCTAAAATGGGCCTACGAGGCCCAAAACATGTTTTGGAAGCGATTCGGGACTAAATCGAGAATTTTTAAAACTATTGGAACATTTAGAAAATTTCCTTGTTTTGGAGAGTCACACACCCGTGTGGGTAGGCCGTATGGTTACACCCGCCCGTGTGGCCCAGGACATGCCCGTGTCCTCCACCCGTGTAACTCTCTGTTTATGACATCATCATTTTTTTGGATCACACGACCAAGTCACACTCCAGTGTGCTAGACCGTGTCCTCCACACGGCTGAGACAACGGTCGTGTCTCTGCCTGTGTGGTCAAGAAGTTAGCTATTTTCCAGGCCACGGCTGAGACAACGGTCGTGTCTCTGCCTGTGTGGTCAAGAAGTTAGCTATTTTCCAAGCCAATTTCTACCCTATCCTGTCCATACTTGAGTATAACTTGAATGACACATTTCATGACATATTAAAGCTACCAAAACATCTACCACACATACATAGCAAGTCATAGTATACAATTTACTCAACCATAGAATGCATCATCATGAGTTTATAGCATAACCAATTTATTGGCCATATTAAATGGCTTTATGCAACAATGAACTCCAAATATTATGGGTCATGATTCTAAGACAACTCATAGTAACATATACACTTGACCAAGTTTCCTATGCATGCCATAACCTTAAGTATAAAATCATTGATACCTAAATTGTAAGCTCAATAGTGTGATAGGTTCTCCGGCGACTTCCAACTCGAGCTAACCTGAGTACATTTTAAACACGAAAAATAATGGAGTAAGCTATAAATGTAACATCCTTAAGTAGAGGCCATTGTGTTTGAACTTCTTTACATGTGTATGGATTAATTGTATTATGTTTTGAGGTGTTCTAGAGGTTGGTTATAAGTCAAGGGTAGGCCCAAACTATAGGAAAGATTTATTTTTAAGCTTTAGTTAAGGAGAGCTGAAGGAACTAGGGGTTAAGTATATTTCATGGGGAAATTAAACACAAGAATGGGCATGGTAAAGTGGCAAGGAGGCGCCACTTAGGGACTTGAGAATGACGCCACATGGAGGGAAGGGGGAGCCCAGGTTCGAGCAGCAGAAATCCTATTTTCTGCTTACCATTTTGACGCCAAGCTGAGGAGGAGTTGTGCTCAGCTTAAACTCTGTCAGATAATTATGGATTAAGTCAAATTAATTTGAATTTGTGGCAAGGAGAGAATTTAGGAGTTTGAATAATTCAAACTCATTCGAATTAGTGGCCAGGAGGAGCTTAAGGTAGTTGCTGAATTTTGAACTCTTGTTTGAAGAAGAGTGTTCGGTTGGAAAGCTGAGTAAGGGGGGTGCCGAAATTCCATAATTAGCTTAGGGGGTCATTTTTGGCTAGCAAAGCCTTGAAGCATTTGGTTGGGAGGTAAACCGAAACCCTTTTTGCACTTGCCGATTTTTCCCTAGTGCATTTTTTTTGAAGCAAACTCGAAACCTCAAGTGGCACCTGTAGAATTCTCTTGAAAGCACCTAGCCGAATGTCCATCTAAACTTCCTTAGTTTATTTCTTTTCTTCTTTTCAAGGGTTTGGCCGAAACTTCTTTTCCCCCATCTCTCTCTCTTTTTGTTTCTCTCCTAATTGCTCAAACCACATCTTTTTCTTTTCCTCTTTTTTGCCGAAACTCTCTTAATCCCTTTTCTTTAAACCAAAGCCAAATACCATTCATCTTTCTCCCATTCTTCTTTTTCATCTTAGGCTGAATCTCAATTGTTTTTCTTAAGCCATAGCCGAATCTCCTTTGTTGGCCCTCCATTATTGCCGAAATCTCTCAAACTCTCCCCTTCTCATTGTTGGCCGAATATCAATCAAGCAGGGATCTTCTTTGGTTATCCTCTAATCGATTTTGACGAGGGTAAGTAGTCTTGGCTGAAACTCTATTCTCACTTTCTCTTTTTCTCTGTCGACATGTGTAGACAAAAGTCAAATTTCGGCATTTGTCTTGGCTTTTAATCAACCATGCGATTGGTCTCTTTTAGGATCTTCGGGATTTTGAAGCAGTGGATCGGGATTATTATTTCTCTGTCAATCGATTTCATTAAATATGTGGTAAGGGTTCATGTCGATTTAATCTTTCTATCATCCTATTGGAAAGCCGAAGGCTAATTGTTTCCATGTGACAGTGTGTGGCCGATTGCAAGGAGGAATCATTACATAGTTTCGGGATTTGTTTGGAAACCAAATTGGCACTAAGGTAAGGATTGAGGTTTTGTGTGTTAACCCTTCGGGATTTGCTAGTATAGCCGAATGGCTTTTGCTAATAAACTATGTGTTGGCCGAATGTAGGAAAAGGGGATATAGTGCGTTAGATCGGGCACTTCGGGTTTCAGTTATCGCGATATGTTAAAAGCTGAAAGTTGTGTAGATCTTGATATGATACCTTAATGGGTATGAGCATGGATTTCGGGTAAGTTCGTTTTGATGAGATTATGCCATATGATGTTTGATGCTATGATCTACGATATATTTGATATATGTCTAATATTTGAGCATGCTGGCATGATTTATATATGTGTTGCATAATTATGGGTGATATGAGAGGAGGGGGAAGTTGATATCTGTGACTTTGGGTCACCAGTGGTTTGGCACCACCAGTGGTTTGGTACCACAGTTTATTTCGTGACATTGGGTCACCAGAGGTTTGGCACCTCATAGCGACTCGTCCCGGTGGCTTAGCACCACAGTGGGTTGGCCCCACATTTGATATAACGGGATTGTCGCCAGTGGTTTCGTATCACAACGTGGGTTGGCCCCACAACTGGATAATTCGTGACTTTGGGTCACCAGTGGTTTGGCACCACCAGTGGTTTGGTACCACACGGGGTTGAAAACGGAGTTGTGGATGGCTAGGTTTGGGAGCATGATATATTTGCTTGATTATGATGTGTGTAAGCATGTTGCAATAATTGGGAGGGGGATTATGCACTGAATCTTGGTGACTCACCTTCTCCCTTATCTTTTCAGGTGATTCGTAGATAGCGGATAAGGAGCCGGGTGGACTCGAGGTGGCCATGCGATAATTGCTTCTGGTTTTACATGGACTTTTGACTTGGGTATTTTCTTTAAATTTCGGTTTTTATTTGGGTTGTAATAAGGCCTTTAAACTATGTTTTGGATTATTTCTATCTGTTTTGAATCCGATTTCGAATATGATTAAGTAAATTATCTGATTTGTTTTAATAACCTGAGACACACAATTTTCTAATTAAACTACGCAACGGGTTTTCAAAACTTTACCATCGGGTAATACAACTTACATGATAATAAAGCCAACCTAAATGATTTTCAAACTTAAGTTCTCGAAGCTCAAATACGAATAGTTTTTATTAATCAAGTTAATAACCACCCGGGTTTTAATTAACATAAACGTTTTCCATTGTAATGATTGACAAATGAGTTTAAAAGGATTTTCGAAATTTCGATAACACATTAACATTTTCAACTTCACATTCACAAGTTTTTCCCAAACACTAAACAGTACAAGGGGTTTTCACTGAAAGTAAATCGGTAACTCGTTTTCTTCAGAAAGTGTTTACGCTGTAATACGTCAGATTCGGTCGTGGTGTGTTGACGGGGTGGGGTGTTACAATTATGGTATCAGAGCCAGTTTCAAAAGCTCGGCTGTGGGCCCGAGGCCCAAAGTGTTTTAAATTGTGGTTCTAAAATGTTTTGTTAAAAAATACATAGTTTGAAACGCATGGCACCGAGTCTCCGGCACCAATCCGAGCAGGTAAGTACCCCTAACTGGTGTTTGCATATGATTATGATCATGAGGATTTATGATATGGATGTATAGTATCAATGGACTGCCCTAGAGACTAAAGCCTATAGGATTTTATGATCTTGCGAAAATAAAACTCTGTATTAATAACTGTTCATAAGACTGTGCCCTAATAATAGTGGAATAAAGACTGACGCATAAAACTTTTAAATCAGATAAGTCGAGATATTAGACATGAGCACTCGAGGTCGTGGTCGTAATACGCGTGGACGCGGTCGAGGTAGGATGACCGTATGCGAACCGGTGCAAGTGCAGTCGGGGATCGAAAAATGAGATGCCACCACCACCAGCTGCAGGTGGTGAGTTTCAGGATCAGACAGGGGATGACGCTGTGTCGCAGGCGATGCTGCGAGTTCTTGAGAGGGTGGCTGGAGCAGGTGGAGGTACAGGAGTTCGAAAATCTGTATCTTAGCGACTCCGAGCCAATGGAGCCAAGGTATTCCGAGGTGTTTCTGTTGTGGCTCCCAATACGGCTGAGTATTGGTTGGAGGCCAGGAGCGAATCATGGACGATTTGGATTTGACTGCTGAGGAGAAACTGAAAGGAATAGTGTCACTTCTCCGGGATGAGTCATACCAGTGGTGGCTCACGGTTCGGGATAGTGCTGCAGCGGATGATCTTAATTGGGATTATTTTAAGGTAGCTTATCAGAAGAAATATATTGGATCTAGCTACATTGATGCGCAGTGAAAGGCATTTTGAGATTGGTTCAGGGGAGTAAGTCTGTGTCAGAGTACGAGGCGAAATTCTTAAGGTTGAGCCGGTATGCTTGGGGTATTGTGGCTACAGAGCATAAGTGATGTGTCAGGTTTGAGGACGGACTGAGGGATAAGCTGAGATTGCTGATTGCTCCACAGCGGGAGTGAGAGTTTGCCGTGTTAGTAGAAAAGGCTAAGATAGCCGAAGGGATAAAAGAATCGGTGAGGGAGAATCATGACAGGAATAGACATAAGAGAGGTTTTGGATCAGCTGGATCGGTTGGTAACTCTCAGAAGAGGGCTAGGCCTAGTGGGCCAAATCAATCTGGGAGGTCTGTTACTGCTAATTAGGGACCAGCACAGTGTAATCGATGTGGGAAATCTCATTGGGGAGAATGTTGGACTGGTGGACAAGGGTGCTTTGAGTGTGGCTCGTTGGATCATAGTGTGAGGGATTGTCCACGGAAGTTAGCGAGATTGACCCGAGGGTCGTGGCCGTGCTCGATTCAGAATGAGGACCGCAACCGCAGAGGGGTCGTGGTACTGGTAGAGGAGGTAATGATTCTGGTCGGGGCCGCGGAGCACAGGGCAGAGGTGCAGGTAACACTGAGGCAAAACAGCCTGGATTGGTATATGCAGTGAGGCGTCGAGAGGAGGGCAACGCACCGGACGTCATAACCGGTACGTTCTTAATTTTTGGATTTCCATATACTTCTTTGATTGATGTTGGTTCGACGCATTCGTATGTTGCTAGTGGCATAGTAGAGACAATGAACTTAGACTCTGAGATTACTTCTAGGGAGATGAGAGTAATTAGCCCTTTAGGTCACTCTGTAGAAGTAAAGCTGTATAGGGATGTACCCCTAGAACTCCAAGGGGTAGTGTTTGTAGCTGATCTGATGGAACCTCCGTTTGGGGAGTTCGATCTGATTCTTGGGATGGACTAGTTGGTAAAGTACCAGGCAAGTTTGGATTGCGAGGTTAAGCTCATGGTTTTGAAAACGGTGGAGGGTGAAGAAGTGGTAATGATAGGTAACAGAAGGGATTATCTGTCTAATGTGGTGTTTGCTTTGAAAGCTAAGAAGATGGTCAGGAAGGGTTGTGAAGCGTTTATGGTTCATATCTGTACCTTGGAGGCCAAGGAGTTAGCTGTGGAGAATGTCTGAACGGTGAAGGAATTTGTCGACGTATTTCCAGAAGAACTTCCAGGTCTGCCTCCGGATCGGGAAGTCGAATTTGGTATAGATCTGTTACCAGGGACTGCGCTAGTGCCTATTGCTTCGTATAGGATGGTGCCGAAGGAATTAGTGGAACTGAAGGCTCAGATTCAGGAGTTGTTGGATAGGGGTTTCATCCGGCCAAGTGTTTCGCCTTAGGAGCGCCAGTGCTCTTTGTCAAGAAAAAGGATGGTACAATGCGGATGCGTATAGACTACTGCCAGTTGAATAAGCTGACGTTCAAAAACAAGTATCCTTTGCCCAGGATAGATGACTTGATTGATCAACTTAAGGGTGCATTGGTTTTCTCAAAGATCGACTTAAGGTCTGGGTATCATCAGCTAAAGGTGAAAGAGGGTGATATTCACAAGACGGCATTTCGCACTTGGTATAGACACTACGAGTTTTTGGTAATACTGTTTGGGTTGACTAACGCGCTGGCAGCATTCATAGACATGATGAATCGAGTGTTCCAGCAATATTTGGACCAGTTTGTCGTGGTGTTTATAGACGACATTGGTATACTCAAGGTCTGAAGAAGAACATGATGCGCATCTGCGAATAGTTTTGTAGATTCTGAGGGAAAAGCAGTTATTTGCCAAATTTAGTAAGTGCAATTTTGGCTTAGGGAGGTGGCTTTATTGGGTCATGTGGTGTCAGCTGAGGGGATTAGAGTGGATCCTCGCAAGATTGAGGCAGTGTTGGACTAGAAACCGCCTAAGTCAGTGGTAGAAGTTCGAAGTTTTCTTGGTTTGGCAGGGTATTACCGCAGATTTGTTGAGGGATTCTCTTTGATCGCAGCGCCGATGACCAAACTACTGAGGAAAGGAGTTCCATTTGTGTGGTCTAAGAAACAGCAAGAAAGTTTCGACAAGTTGAAAAAGATTCTAACTGAAGCTCCGGTTTTGATTCAGCCTGAGGCAGGAAAGAAATTCATGGTATATTGTGATGCATCACATACGGGCTTGGAATGTGTGCTGATGCAGGAAGGGAAGGTAGTGGCTTATGCATCTCGGCAACGAAGACCGCATGAGGTTAACTATCCGACACATGACCTGGAATTGGCTGCAGTGGTTTTTGCCCTAAAGATTTGGAGGCATTACTTGTACGGTGAGAGGTCGATAGTCTACACGGATCACAAGAGTCTAAAGTATCTTTTAACTTAGAAGGATTTGAACTTGAGACAGCGTAGATGGATTGAGCTGTTGAAGGACTATGACTGTTCAATTGAGTATCATCCAGGCAAGGCTAACGTGGTGGCTGACGCATTGAGCCGTAAAGTGGTATCGGACTTGAGAGCGATGTTTGCACATCTTAGCTTGTATGACGACAGGAGTCTTTTGGAAGAATTGCAAGTAAAGCCGACTTGGGTAGAGCAGATTAAGGTGAAACAGTTAGAGGATGAGGGTTTGAATGCTCGGAGGCTGCAAGCTCAGAATGGTGGGTTGGGAGGTTACAGCTTGTCCAGTGATGGAGTGCTGTGTTTTCAAGGGAAAGCTTGTATGCCGAAGGACGTCGGGTTGAGATAGAGGATTCTTCAGGACACACATAGTAGCCCATATGCTATGCATCCTGGAGGTAGCAAGATGTACCGGGATTTGCGAGATCAGTTTTGGTGGCCAGGACTGAAGCGGGAAGTAACTGAGTTTGTGGGGAAATGTCTGACGTACCAGCAAGTCAAGGCTGAGCATCAGTTGCCGTCAGGGTTACTTCAGCCGGTGAAGATTCCACAGTGGAAGTGGGAAAGGATTACTATGGACTTTGTCAGTAGTCTACCCCTTATGCCGAGTAAGAAAGACTCAGTCTGGGTGATTGTGGACCATTTGACTAAGTTAGCTCATTTTATACCGGTGAGGGTTGATTACTCACTTCAGAGGTTAGCTAAGCTATATGTGGCAGAGATAGTGAGGTTGCACGGTGTTCCAGTGTCAATTATCTCATACAAGGATCCCAGGTTCAAGTCGAGGTTTTGGAAAGCGTTGCATCAGGCGTGGGGTACACGATTGGATTTTAGTACGACATTTCATCTGCAGACAGATGGACAGTCAGAGAGGGTTATACAAATCCTGGAAGATATGCTGAGAGGCTGTGTCTTGGAGTTCAGAGGCAGCTGGGAAGAATTTCTATCGTTAGCTGAATTTACGTATAACAATAGTTATCAGGCAAGCATTAAGATGGCACCATATGAGGCATTGTATGGTAGGAGGTGTCGTACACCTACATGCTGGACAGAATTGGGTGAGCGTCAGTTGTTGGGACCAGAGTTGGTTGTTGAGACCGAGGATAAAGTCAAGTTGATTCAGGCTCGTTTAAAGGAAGCTTCGGATAGGCAGAAGTCATATGCCGACCTTAAGCAGAGAGACATAGAGTTCGCAGTGGGTGATAGTGTTTTCTTGAAGGTCTCGCCGTGGAAGAAAGTGCTGAGATTTGGAAGGAAAGGCAAGCTAAGTCCAAGGTTTATTGGCCCATATAAGGTGTTGAGACGAGTGGAACTAGTAGCTTATCAGCTCGAATTACCAGCGGAGCTGAGTCAGATACATGATGTGTTCCACGTCTCTATGCTTAGGCGCTATCGCTCAGATCCATCGCATGTGGTAGCGGTGGGGGAAATTGAGGTGAGCCCAAATTTGACCATGGAAGAGGAACCAGTGCAGATTCTAAATTGGGATGTGAAAGTTTTGCGCAGGAAGTCAGTTCCATTAGTGAAGGTATTATGGCGAAATCATGGCGTGGAAGAGGCTACGTGGGAACCAGAGGACATAATGAGACAGCAATATCCTCATCTCTTTTGACCAGGTAATTTCGAGGCCGAAATTATTTTTTAGGGGGTAGAATTGTAACATCCTTAAATAGGGGCCATTGTGTTTGAACTTCTTTGCATGTGTATGGATTAATTGTATTATGTTTTGAGGTGTTCTAGAGGTTGGTTATAAGTCAAGGGTAGGCCTGAACTATAGGAAAATTTTGTTTTTAAGCTTTAGTTAAGGAGAGCTGAAGGAACTAGGGGTTAAGTATATTTCGTTGGGAAATTAAACATAAGAATGGGCTTGATAAAGTGGCAAGGAGGCGCCACTTAGGGACTTGAGAATGATGCCACATGCAGGGAAGGGGGAGCCCAAGTTCGAGTAGTAGAAATCCCATTTTCTGCTTACCATTTTGACGCCAAGCTGAGGAGGAGTTGTGCTCAGCTCAAACTCTGTCAGATAATATGGATTAAGTCAAATTAATTTGAATTGGTGGCAAGAAGAGAATTTAGGAGTTTGAATAATTCAAACTCATTTGAATTAGTGGCCAGGAGGAGCTTAAGGTAGTTGCTGAATTTTGAACTCTTGTTTGAAGAAGAGTGTTCGGTTGCGAAGTTGAGTAAGGGGAGTGCCAAAATTCCATAGTTAGCTTAGGGGATCATTTTTGGCTAGCAAAGCCTTGAACCATTCGGTTGGGAGGTAAATCGAAACCCTTTTTGAACTTGTTGATTTTCCCCTAGTGCATTTTTTTTGAAGCAAACCCGAAACCTCAAGTGGCACCTGTCGAATTCTCTTGAAAGCACCTAGCCGAATGTCCATATAAACTTCCTTAGTTTATTTCTTTTCTTCTTTTCAAGGGTTTGGCTAAAACTTCTTCTCCCCCATCTCTCTCTCTTTTTGTTTCTCTCCTAATTGCTCAAACCACATCTTCTTCTTTTCCTCCTTTTTGCCGAAACTCTCTTAATCCCTTTTCTTTAAACCAAAGTCAAATACCATTCATCTTTCTCCCATTCTTCTTTTTCATCTTAGGCTAAATCTCAATTGTTTTTCTTAAGCCATAGCCGAATCTCCTTTGTTGGCCCTCCATTATTGCCGAAATCTCTCAAACTCTCCCCTTCTCATTGTTGGCCGAATATCAATCAAGCAGGGATCTTCTTTGGTTCTCCTCTAATCGATTTTGAAGAGGGCAAGTAATCTTGGCCGAAACTCTATTCTCACTTTCTCTTTTTCTCTGTCGACATGTGTAGACAAAAGCCGAATTTCGGCATTTGTCTTGGCTTTTAATCAACCATGCGATTGGTCTCTTTTAGGATCTTTAGGATTTTGAAGCAGTGGATCGGGATTATTATTTCTCTGTATATCGATTTCATTAAATCTGTGGTAAGGGTTCATGTCGATCTAATCTTTCTATCATCCTATTGGAAAGCCGAAGGCTAATTGTTTCCATGTGACAGTGTGTGGCCGATTGTAAGGAGGAATCATTACATAGTTTCGGGATTTGTTTGGAAACCAAATCAGCACTAAGGTAAGGATTGAGGTTTCGTGTGTTAACCCTTCGGGATTTGCTAGTATAGCCGAATGGCTTTTGCTAATAAACTATGTGTTGGCCGAATGTAGGAAAAGGGGATATAGTGCGTTAAATCGGGCACTTCGGGTTTCAGTTATCGCGTTAGTGATTAGGTGTGTAACTTATACACTTCTTAATCGTAGTAAATATGCTAATAACTTAAATATGTTAAAAGCCGAAAGTTGTGTAGATCTTGATATGATACCTTAATGGGTATGAGCATGGATTTCGGGTAAGTCCGTTTTGATGAGATTATGCCATATGATGTTTGATGCTATGATCTACGATATATTTGATATATGTTTAATATTTGAGCATGTTGGCATGATTTATATATGTGTTGCATAATTATGGGTGATATGAGAGGAAGGGGAAGTTGATATCTGTGACTTTGGGTCACCAGTGGTTTGGCACCACCAGTGGTTTGGTACCACAGTTTATTTCGTGACTTTGGGTCACCAGAGGTTTGGCACCTCATAGCGACTCGTCCCAGTGGCTTAGCACCACAGTGGGTTGGCCCCACATTTGATATAACGGGATTGTCGCCAGTGATTTCGTATCACAACGTGGGTTGGCCCCACAACTGGATAATTCGTGACTTTGGGTCACCAGTGGTTTGGCACCACCAGTGGTTTGGTACCACACGGGGTAGAAAACAGAGTTGTGGATGGCTAGGTTTGGGTGCATGATATATTTGCTTGATTATGATGTGTGTAAGCATGTTGCAATAATCGGGAGAGGGATTATGCACTGAGTGTTGGTGACTCACCTTCTCCCTTATTTTTTCAGGTGATTCGTAGATAGCGGATAAGGAGCCGGGTGGACTCGAGGTGGCCATGCGATAATTGCTTCTGGTTTTACATGGACTTTTGACTTGGGTATTTTCTTTTAATTTCAGTTTTTATTTGGGTTGTAATAAGGCCTTTAAACTATGTTTTGGATTATTTCTATCTGTTTTGAATCCGATTTCGAATATGATTAAGTATATTATCTGATTTGTTTTAATAACCTGAGACACACAGTTTTCTAATTAAACTACGCAACGGGTTTTCAAAATTTTACCATCGGGTAATACAACTTACATGATAACAAAGCCAACCTAAATGATTTTCAAACTTCAGTTCTCGAAGCTCAAATACAAATAGTTTTTATTAATCAAGTTAATAACCACCCGGGTTTTAATTAACATAAATGTTTTCCATAGTAATGATTGACAAATGAGTTTAAAAGGATTTTCGGAATTTCGATAACACATTAACATTTTCAACTTCACATTCACAAGTTTTTCCCAAACACTAAACATTACAAGGGGTTTTCACTGAAAGTAAATCGGTAACTCATTTTCTTCAGAAAGTTTTTACTCTGTAATACGTCAGATTCGGTCGTGGTGTGTTGACCGTGTTGGGGTGTTACAATAAAGATTAGTAAGTACGTATGTAAATAACTAATGATTGATTACCATGCTTTTAACAATCCTCATTATAAGTTCTCAAGATAATACCATCATTATTGCATAAAATTTCAAAATTCATTTATGTTAATCTTGAGCTGTTTACTCAAGTTACAGTCACTAAATTATTTTTATCCAAAGCTAAGAAACTCCAAATTAAGATTCGATAATTTTCCCTGTAACTAGACTCACACATCTTCTTACCATAAAATTTCCAGAATTTTTTTATTCAGCCAATCAGTACAGTTTATTCTTTAAATTCTCCCCTGTTTCGCTGTCCAATAGTTCCGACCCCTCTTCACTAAAAATTAGTTATCTCGTTGTACAAAACTCTAATGACATTATTGTTTGTTTCTATTGAATATAGACTCATTATTAATTTCAAGAATATAAATTTTATCCCATGATTATTTTTGTACAATGTTTAATGAATTTCCCAAGTTAGAGTAGAGGATTCCAAAATCATTCTGACCCTGTCTCACAAAAATGCAATTATCTCAGCATATGAGATTCGTTTTATTATTCTATTTCTTTTATATAGAAATATACTCAATAAGATCTAATTTAATATCTCATTCAACCTCAAATTCTATTTCCACCATTTTTGGTGATTTTTTAAAGTTACACAACTGCTGCTGTCCAAAACTGTTTTATATTAAATTTCACTCTTTCATGAAACATCATAACAATATGCTCACATTCAATAACATAATTTGATTAGCATGAATAATAAAAAACTTTATCACTTCACTTACTCATTTTAATCCTCCCCAAGATTCATCACATATCAAATTCATTGCTCACATGAAATTCCACTTAGTCGAATTTTCCCGATGAACACTTCGGAGTAATTACGGATACACGGTGGTATCGCACACAGCCCACCAATAATAACAGATTCACGGTGGTATCGCACATAGACCACCAATAATAATAGATGCTATCCGGTGCACATAATAACCTGCACTTAGTATTACACATGTGACCATAGCTATTTTATTCCACAATCTCACATAGAACCATATCTTGATGCCATAGTCTAACTATGGTCTTACACGATTTCACTTAGTAACACTTTGCCATGACTCATTCATGGTCTTTTCAGTCAATTCATCTTTTAGTACCGAACGAAAGTGTTCACCTTTGCGTTCGCTAGTCTCGAACATTAGATTTTCATTGTACAACAATTAATATAATTAAATTAACAAATTATTCATCAATTTATCAAATAAACATTTATGATTAACATACGAACTTACCTCGGTATAAAACGATGAAATAAGTCAATTACTCGATTATCTTGCTTTCCCCCCGATCTAATTCCAAATCTCATCTTCCTTGATCTATAACATCACAGTTAATTTATTTATTCATCATGCTATTCAAATTAGCCCAATTTTACATTTTGGGTAAAATTACATTTTTACCCCTAAACTTTGTCATATTTACACTTTTGCCTCTAGGCTCGTTAAATGATATGTGTCCAATTTCTTTACTACCCATGATAGCCGAACCTTTTTCATGCGTATAGCTGCACACATTTTCCATTATTTCACACCTTTACTATCTATTTCGCAATTTTTACAAAATGGTCCATTTTAGGTGTTTCCATGAAAATCACTTAACAAAAGTTGTTTATTTAACAACCAAGATTCATTTTCTTCCATAAAAATGCAGCAAACAACATGAATATTCTCATGGAAAAACCCTAGACTTTCAACCATTTTGCAAAATAGTCCCCTCATTAGCTAGATAAAGCTACAAGGGTTCCAAAAATACAAAAATCGTAAAAAATGACCATCAAAAGCACCTTTTTTTTTATTTCTATTATATGCAAAATAAATTTTTATTTATATGAAAATAGGAAAAAAAAAGAATTGTTGTGAATCGATTCCAAGTTGAAGAAGGATAGGAGAATCCTTTGGAAGAAAGAGCAGCGGCCAATGCTGGAACTAAGTGAATATTCTGTCTTTGAAATGGAAAGGGGAAAGCCAGCTAGCTTCGATGAATAGATTGTATCTCTTTTTTCAATCGGACTTACTTGTAAGAGTTAGAAGTTGCTAAAATTTTCAAGCTTCCATGGCCATTTTTTTGGGTAAGAATCGATGGAGAAGAAAGAGAAATAAAAAAGATGGTAGCTTTTTGCTATTTTATCTTATTACGCCTATTAACTTATTTACCAATTTAACCTTTTAATCTTCACCAAATTCACCTACTACATGTCCATATTTGTCTCCTCACTTTTATATTTGTATAATTACCATGAAAGTGCTCATACTTTTCAATTCTATAGTGATTTAGTGCCTTGATCAATTAGACCTCAGGTTTTGCACCTTACGTAATTTAGTCATTTTTATCAAATTGAGCACTCAAACGAGAAAATTTCTTTATGAAAATTTCACACAACTTTAGTATCATACTGTAGACATCAAAATAATAATAAAATAAAATTTTTGATGTTGGATTTGTGGTCCCGCAACCACTGTTCCGACTAGGCCCAAAATCAGGATGCTACAATCCCCCCTTAGGGATTTTCGTCCCCGAAAATATTACCAGAATCTAGATTTGAGATTCGTTTTCTCAGTGCCTTATCAATTTCTCATATAACCCCGGATTCTCCATTTTTTTATCTCTCAAGCTAAGATTCTGATCCGTTCTTCACTTTCCATCAAATCAAACTAAATTCCAACTTCTCTTTATAATTAAATCAAGAATTTCTATTTCCACAACTATACTTTCATAAACATTTAGTTTACTATCTTAAATTCAACGATTTTACGCATCAAGTCTGTATATATTTTCTGTCAATCTGAAACTGCTTCTAACTATTATGAGTTGCTTTCACTTTCTGCTCAAATTCTCTGATGAAATCGTTGAATTGAGATTCGTTTTCTCAGTGCCTTATCAATTTCTCATATAACCCCGGATTCTCCATTTTTTTATCTCTCAAGCTAAGATTCTGATCCGTTCTTCACTTTCCATCAAATCAAACTAAATTCCAACTTCTCTTTATAATTAAATCAAGAATTTCTATTTCCACAACTATACTTTCATAAACATTTAGTTTACTATCTTAAATTCAACGATTTTACGCATCAAGTCTGTATATATTTTCTGTCAATCTGAAACTGCTTCTAACTATTATGAGTTGCTTTCACTTTCTGCTCAAATTCTCTGATGAAATCAATCCCGTGGATATTTTCTCACAAAACTCGATCAAGTGTCAACCAAGTTCGGTAATTGAAACCATACACACTCCATACAAGGCCATCTTTACGCGCACTAAAAGATTATTATTACACACAACTCAATTAATGGTAATTTTTTTCTCATTCGCTTTCAAATTCTAAAGCACCACAACGAAACATTTCATCGAGGATCTAAAATTCCCTTTCGGGTTAACTATCTAAAATATTAGAGTTTAGCACATTGATTGATCTAAAAGTCTTCGACATGTATAATTTGATCTATCAAAAGAGTATTCTGTACATACCGAGACAAAATGTGCACACTTCTCCACATGATCAACAATAATTCAGACATTATCTTCCTTTTACACAAAATCCTTTGAAATTTTATTTTCTCACCACTCAAATAATAACACAGACTGTAACAGTCCTAAAGGTACTTGATAATCAGTTTTAACCTGTTGATAATTCAGACATCTGGACATATAGTTAGAAGTATCACGTTTCATACTCGTTCGCTAGAACAATCATCTCAAATTATCATACATCTTAGTACTCCCTGAATGAACATATAATTATTTTATAATCTCAGGGTTTCTTAATACACAAGCTCTATCCCGAAACAACGAATAATCATAGGTTCCAATTTGAAATTCTAAATCAGGAGTCAATTTACTTTGACCCCTTTTTAACTTGTGATTCACTGACACATTTCTGGGCTTCATAAATTCGATGAATACACACAATTTAGTTTCTAACATAGCTAGTGACTATCCATCATCCGATATAATCAATCATATAATCATCGCTCACAAATTACTCATAGGTATCCTGCTCAAAAAATCTGTGACTAATCATTTTCTATGGATAATAATCAATCACTGACTCAAAAGCTTTCGGCAATTCAAGCCATCTTAGTAGTCCCAAATTTAGATCTCTTAAAAACATCAAATTTTTTAAATTTTGTGGTCATCAAAAGGTTACATTACTTATCAAATAATTAATGTTTCTTACTATTCAACACAATTGCAAATAGCTCGAATAATCTTTCAAGCAAATAATCTAATCAAACTAGACATCTGAATCAATATTGACTGTCAAATTATGACTTTTCAATTATTAACCAACGAAGCTTTGAACCACCTTGAAGCCACAACCATCACATGGATTAAAACCATAGTGCCATAATAAGGCCGACAGCTTAACTGTGTGGATAAATAATATCTATGAGAAAATCCGGGAATAAAGCATTTTTCTTCTGTACTGTAATCAATTATGACCAAGGATATATAATCCCCAGTATACTAAGCACACAATAGCCGGTAGAAACAGAATACTATCATCACCTCAATTCTATAACCAATTTTTCTTTAACAAAAGAGAGATAGAATACCAGTATAAGATGGAACAATGCCAAACATAGCCCAAATAGATCAACCATGCTTTCTGTAACATCCTTAAAACGGGGCCTTTGTATTTTATCTGCTTGCATGTGGATAGTATAGATGTCATGTTAGTTTGGGCTATTTTAGGGTCTAGGCATGAGCCAAGGGTAGGCCAGAGCTAAAGGGGAAATTTGCGTTTTAGGCACTTTGAAGGAGGGAGCTGATTGAGCTGGGTTTTAAGGGTAGTTGATGGTGAGTTGTGGCACAGGAAGTGCCTTGGCAAAGTGGCAAGGGAGGCGCCACTTAAGGCTCAAGGAAGTGACGCCTCATGTGAGTGGATAGAGCCTGGGTTCGAGCTGCGAGAATCCCCTTTCTGCTTATTATTTTTGACGCCAAGACTAGGAGGAGTTGTGCTCAGGATGGACTTTGGTGGATAAGGGTTGAAAGAGTCAACAGATTTGGATGAATGGATGAGAGAAAATAAGGAGTTTAAAACATACAAATAGGTTTGAATGTATGGTCAGGAGGAATTTGTGGAGAGAAAAGGGGGATGGACACTTGAGCTTGGAGTTGGCCGTATGTCAAACACTAAGTGAGGGGGGAGGTTTTTGGTGGCTTAGGGGTGCCAAATTTCACTTTTGGATTTAGGGGGAGAAGTGTTCTCAAGTGAGCATTTTTGGCTAGCTAGGAAAGGCTGAAAACATTCTTTTGCTTCATCTCTTTTTGACAAAACCGAAAGACCCCATAACACCTTTGTTGCGTTTTCTTTTCTCTCAGGTACCAAAAATGAAACCCTCCTAAACCTCTTTTCATTTCTTTCTACTTTTTTTATGTTTGGCCGAACCCATCTTGCTCTCCACCCATCATTTGTGATTCATTTTCTTGCCATATCCTTAAGAACTGAAACCTCATCTATCATTCCTCCTCTTCATCTTTTTCACTTTTATTTTGTTGTTAGCCGAATCCTTCTGAAGCCTCATCCTTTGCCGAAACCTCTACTACTCTTCTCTTTTCTCTTTCAACACTTTGGCTGAATCTCTCTCACCTCTTTTCCCTTCCCTCTATCGTTTTCTATGGGAAGAAAAGGTGGGATTTGACATCTGTTTTAGGTAGTTCTTTAGTCGAATTCCTTTGGCTCTCATAATCATTTCTTCAGTTCTTGTAACAGAAGATCATCATTATCTATTCTCCTCCACTCCCAATCGATTTTGCTAGTGTTGTTGTAAGTGTCCCTGGCGTTCAATCTTTTCTTATTGCGCTAAATACCGAAGGCAGAGATCCAATTCTATTTGATGTTTGGCTGAATGTAGGTGGGGTGTTGATGATTTCTTTTGGGCTCTTGGGATTCGGTTGGTATGTAAATCGAGCCTGAAGCCTCGGGATTTGTCGATTTAGGTAAGGGACTTTGTTTCGAGTGTTAATCCTTTTGATTTGATTTCACTGCATTAATTCAGTTTAGTGACCAAGGTGTATTCATGGACTCTAATGCCAGTCAAGCGGTAGGAGGGGTGGGATCGGTAAACCCAGCCCCTAAGTTCAAGAAGCGGGCAGTATCAGCGGGGCGAGATTGGTCATCGGATTGTGGGCTAGCTTTTGAAAAGGAAAGTAGGTAGATAGCGGTAGTGTCGGTTAACGACAGTGTCGACGTAGATAGTATGGTATTGCGAGTAATCAGGTGTGTAACTCTTACACACTTCATATGCTAATATGTTATTATTTTGTATGTTGTCAAAAGCCAGAATAACTATAGAAAATGACCCTAGTGGGTAAAAGCGAGGACTCCGAGTAAGTCCATTTTGGTGGCTAACGTTAATTACCTCTGCTAAATCTGCATATACCATGTTATATTATTTCTGAATGTTAAGCATGATAATAATGCAATGAAAAGTATGTTCATAAGATGGGTATGATGAGAGAAGGGGGAAGATATGATTATCAGACTGTCACCAGTGGTTTGACACCACACAGTGGGTTGGCCCCACTTCTCATTACTTTATGACTAAGTCTCAGTGGTTTGGAACCACCAGTGGTTTGGTACCACATATATTTATCTTTGTGACTCGTCCAAGTGGTTAGGCACCACAGTGGGTTAGCCCCACATAATATCAGAAGGGATCGTCACCAGTGGTTTGGTACCACAAAGTGGGTTGGCCCCACACATGTTATTTGTGACTTCGATCACCAGTGGTTTGGTAGCACATATGTTATTTGTGACTTCGGTCACCAGTGGTTTGGGACCACCAGTGGTTTGCTACCACACGGGGTAGATTTGGGAGTTTCGGATGGATAGGTTGGATGGGTTGCATGACATGCATATTTGTATATGAATTTTTGTATGAGCTTAACAAATTTTGGATGGGGACTTACACATTGAGTCTTGATGACTCACCCCTTCTGTTAATATTTTGCAAGTGATTCTTAGATCGCGGATGGGGAGCCGAGGTAGACTCGAGGTGGCCATGCATGATATTTCAGGTTTTAATTTAAAAGTATTTCAGGTTTATTTTAATTTAAGTTGGATTTTAGTTTTGTAATAAGGTCACTTAAATTTTAACTTAAGTTACTTACTTTGTTAATTACTTAAAATACACTTTGATCATTGGGGCGTGCTTAACAAACTATGAAATGGACGTTTTCAAAAAAAAACTTGAATGAACCTTTGGGTTTTCCAAAATTTTATCATTGGATAATTAACCTGTATGTAATAACAACAAAGCACTCTACTTTCTTTCAAACTAAGTTTCACAAACATTTTCAATAAATTCGCTTAGTACAAGTTTTACTCTTTAATAAACGCAAAGGTTTTCTTCCCCACTCAAAGCGACAACTAGGTTTCAAAATGTTTTCTCTTCTGTGACATGCCAGATTTGGTCGTAGCGTCTTGACCGGGTTTGGGGTGTTACTATTATGGTATCAGAGCCAGGTTCAAAAGCTCGGTTGTGGGTGTAAGGCCCAAAATGTTTTCAAAAAAAAAGGGGTTGCAAAATAATTTAGGTAAAAATACATGTTTCGGGAAGCATGGCACCTGAGTCTCTGACACCAATCCGCAACGGTAAGTCCCCTAAGTACTGTTTATGTGGTTTAAATGGTTGTGGTATGAATGCTGGTAATAGGAATTCACTGTAGAGACTGAAACTTGTAGGACTGGGTGAACTTGTAGGAATAGCTACTTTAATAAATTGCTCATAAAATTGTGCCGTAATAAATAGTGGAAGAAAGCTAACTCATAAAATTCTTAAATCAGATTAAATCGTTAGACATGAGCACTCGTGGACGCGGACGTAATACACGTGGTCGTGGTAGGGGTAGGATGACTGTGTCTGAACCAGTAGGGTCTGATCAGGGGTCAGAGAATGAGGTACTGCCACCGCCGCCAGCTGTGGGCGCTAGGTATCAAAACCAAACAGGTGGCGATGACGCTGTGTCGCAGGCAATGCTGTGGGTTCTGGGGAGAGTTGTTGGTGTAGGAGGAGGTTCGAGGGTTCGAAAATCTGTGTCCGAACGTCTTCGAGCTAATGGAGCAGAAGTATTTAGGGGTGTTTCTGGTGTAGCTCCTAGCACAGCTGAGTACTGGCTTGAGGTGACTGAGCGCATAATGGATGATTTAGACTTTACGGCTGAGGAGAAGTTGAAAGGGATAGCGTCTCTTCTCCGGGATGAGTCTTACCAGTAGTGGCTCACGGTCAGAGATGGTGCGATGGTTGATGATATCACTTGGGATTTCTTTAAGGTAGCTTATCAGAGGAAGTATGTTGGGTCTAGTTACATCGATGCACAAAGATAAGGCATTTTAAGTCCAGTTCGGGGAGTAAGTCAAGATTCGAGCACGAGGCGAGAATTCTTAAGGTTGAGCCGTTATGCTCGGGGTATCGTGGCTATGGAGCATGAGTGTTGTGTTAGATTTGAAGACGGTCTGAGAGATGAGTTATGGTTGTTGATTGCTCCACAGCGAGAAAGGGAATTTGCTGTTCTTATGGAGAAAGCCAAAATAGCTGAGGGGGTGAAAGAGTCCACGAAGCAGAACCTGGACAGAAATAGAAACAAGAGGAGTTTTGGGCCGTCAGGGTCTGCTGGCAATTCTCTGAAGAGGGCCAGACTTGGGGAATCAAGTCAAGCTGTAAGGCCTGCTGCTACTACTCAATGGCCACCACGGTGTGCTCAATGTGGGAAGTCTCATTGGGGGGAATGTTGGACTGGTAGCATAGGGTGTTTTGAGTGCGGGTCGATGGATCATCGAGTAAGGGATTGTCCAAGTAAGCTAGCTAGGATGCAGGCTGAGGGTCAGGGGCGTGCTCAGTTCATGAGTAATGGACAGCAACCACAGAGGGGTCGCGGTTCTGCCAGGAGAGGTAATGGTTCTGGATGAGGCTGCAAAGCACTTGGCGAGAGGTGTCTTTGGGAGCTCGAGGCAAAGACACTGGGTTGATCGGCGCTTTGCGAGGTGTCGAGAGAAGGCCGACGCACCGGACGTCATAACCGGTACGTTCTTAATTTATGGGTTGCCTTATACAGCTCTGATTGATGTTGGTTCAACGCACTCTTATGTTGCTAGTAGTACAGCGGGAACTTTGAACTTAGCCTATGAGATTTCTTCTAGGGAGATGACTGTAGTTAGCCCTCTAGGACACTTTCGGTGGTAGTGAACAAACTTTATAGGGACGCACTCCAGAACTACAGGGGTAGTGTTTTTGGCCGATCAGATGGAACTGCCATTCGGGGAGTTCGATTTGATCTTAGATATGGACTGATTGGTGAGGTATCAGGCGAATCTAGACTGTGCAGCTAAGCGCATGGTGTTGAGAACGGTTCAGGGTGAAGAGGTGGTGATGATTGGTAAAAGGAGGAACCATCTAGCTAATGTGGTGTCTGCTTTGAAGGTTGAGAAAATGGTGAAGAAAGGATGTGAGGCATTCATGGTTCATGTTTGTGCTTTGGGGGTCAAGGATTCAACTACGAGGGATGTCCGAACGGTGAAAGAATTTACCGATGTGTTCCCAGAAGAGCTTCCGAGTTTGCCTCCAGATCGCGAGGTTGAGTTTGGTATAGACCTGCTACCGGGAACCGCACCAGTGTCTATTTCTCGATATAGAATGGCGCCAAAGGAGTTAGTGGAGTTGAAAGCGCAGATTCAGAAGTTGCTGGATTGAGGTTTTATCCGGCCTAATGTATCACCTTGTGGAGCACCCGTACTTTTTGTTAAAAAGAAGTAACCTTCTTGGGTAATGTGGTGTCAGCTAAGGGGATTAGAGTGGACCCTCGGAAGATTGAGGCGGTATTGGACTGGAAACCCTCTAAGTCGGTGGCAGAGATTTGGAGTTTTTTGGGTTTGGTTGGATACTACGAAAGGTTTGTGAAAGGGTTTTCTTTGATTGCAGCGCCGTTAACCAATTGTTAAGGAAAGGGGTTCCATTTGTGTGGTCAGACAAGCAACAGGAGAGTTTTGAGAAGTTGAAGAAGATTTTGATAGAAGCTCCAGTTTTGATTCAGCCTGAAGCAGGGAAAGAATTTACGGTTTATTGTGATGCATCGCATACAGGGTTAGGATGTGTGCTGATGCAAGGGGGGAAGGTAGTAGTGTATGCTTCTCGACAATTGAGACCTCACGAGGTGAATTACCCGACGCATGATCTGGAGTTGGCAGCTGTGGTTTTCGCCTTGAAGATTTGGAGACATTACCTGTATGGGGAGAAGTCTGTTGTCTACACGGACCATAAGAGTTTGAAATACCTTCTTACTCAGAAGGAGTTGAATTTGAGACAGCGAAGGTGGATAGAGTTATTGAAGGACTACGATTGCTCGATTGAGTACCACCCGGGGAAAGCAACGTGGTGGCAGAAGCGTTGAGCCGGAAGGTGGTGTCGGACTAAAGAGCAATGTTTGCCCACCTTAGTTTGTATGATGACGGAAGTCTGCTAGTGGAACTGCAAGTGAGCCGACATGGGTAAACCAGGTGAAGGAAAAATAATTGGTAGATGAAGTTTTAAGTGCTCGATGTTTGCAAATGCAGAATGGTGGATTAGAGGGGTATAGCTTAAACAGTGAGGGTGTGTTGTGTTTCCAGGGAAAGGTTTGCATGCCGAAGGATGTGGAGTTAAGGCAAAAGATTCTTCAAGAGGCACATAGCAGACTGTACGCTATGCATCCTGGAGGTAGTAAGATGTACCGAGATTTGCGGGAGCAATTTTGGTGGCCGGGTCTGAAACTGGAAGTAACAGAATTTGTAAGTAAGTGTCTGACGTGTCAGCAAGTCAAGGCCGAACATCAATTACCTTCGGGATTGTTACAACTTGTAAAGGTTCCGTAGTGGAAATGGCAAAGGATCACGATGGATTTCGTCAATGGGCTACCCCTTACGCCTACTAAGAAGGACTCGGTTTGGGTGGTTGTCGATCGTTTAACAAAGTCCGCTCATTTCATACCTGTACGGATGGATTACTCTCTTCAGAAGTTAGCCAGATTATACATAGCAGAAATTGTGAGACTGCATTGGTGCCAGTGTCGATTATCTCAGATAGGGACCCCAGGTTCACGTTAAGATTTTGGAAAGCGTTACATCAGGCATTGGGTACAAGGTTGGATTTTAGTACGGCGTTTCATCCTCAGTCAGATGGACAGTCAGAGAGAGTAATCCAAATTTTAGAAGATATGTTGAGGGGCTGTGTTTTGGATTTCAGAGGTAGTTGGGAAGAATTTCTACCGTTGGCAGAGTTCACGTATAACAATAGCTACCAGGCAAGTATTCAGATGGCACCGTATGAAGCGTTATATGGATGGAAGTGTCGTACCCCTACGTGTTGGATAAAGTTGGGTGAGCGTCAATTGTTGGGTCCAGAGTTGGTTGCTGAAACAGAGGATAGGGTTAAGTTGATTCGAACTCGTTTGAAGGAAGCTTCGGATAGGTAGAAATCTTATGCCGATCTTAAGCGAAGGGATATAGGGTTTGCAGTGGGTGACAAGGTTTTCCTGAAGGTGTCGCCGCGGAAGAAGGTGCTGAGATTTGGTCGGAAGGGCAAGTTGAGCCCTAGATTTATCAGGCCTTATAAGGTGTTGAAGCTTGTGGGATCAGTAGCTTATCAGCTCGAGTTACCATCAGAATTGAGTTAGATTCATAACGTGTTTCATGTTTCCATGCTTAGACGCTATTGTTCAGATTCGTCTCATGTTGTGCCAGTGGAGGAGATTGAAGTAAGCCCAGACATGTCTTTTGAGGAGGAGCCAGTGCAGATCTTGGATCGGGATGTCAAAGTTTTGCGTAGGAAATCAGTTCCTTTGGTGAAGGTGTTATGGCGGAATCACGGTACAGAAGAGGCCACGTGGGAGCCAGAGGATGTGACGCAGCAGCAATACCCTCAACTCTTTTGACCAGGTAATTTTGAGGCCGAAATTATTTTTAAGGAGGGTAGAACTATAACATCCTTAAAACGGGGCCTTTGCATTTTATCTGCTTGCATATAGATAGCATGGATGTCATGTTAGTTTGGGCTATTTTAGGGTCTAGGCATGAGCCAGGGGTAGGCTAGAGCTGAAGGGGAAATTTATGTTTTAGGCACTTTGAAGGGGGGAGCTGATTGAGCTGGGTGTTAAGGGTAGTTGATGGTGAGTTGTGGCACAGGAAGTGCCTTGGCAAAGTGGCAAGGGAGGCGCCACTTAAGGCTCAAGGAAGTGACGCCTCATATGAGTGGATAAAGCCTGGGTTCGAGCTGCGGGAATCCCCTTTCTGCTTATTATTTTTGACGCCAAGACCAGGAGGAGTTGTGCTCAGGATGGAGTTTGGTGGATAAGGGTTGAAGGAGTAAACAGATTTGGATGAAAGGAAGAGAGAAAATAAGGAGTTTGAAACATTCAAATAGGTTTGAATGTGTGGTCAGGAGGAATTTGTGGAGAGAAAAGGGGGATGGACACTTGAGCTTGGAGTTGGCCGTATGTCAAACACTAAGTAAGGGGGGAGAAATTGGTTTTTGGTGGCTTAGGGGTGCCGAATTTCAAATTTGGATTTAGGGGGAGAAGTGTTCTCAAGTGAGCATTTTCGGCTAGCTAGGAAAGGCTGAAAACATTTTTTTGCTTCATCTCTTTTTGACAAAACCGAAATACCCCATAGCACCTTTGTTGCGGTTTCTTTTCTCTCAGGTACCAAAATCGAAACCCCTCCTAAACCTTTTTTCATTTCTTTCTGCTTCTTTTTTGTTTGGCCGAACCTGTCTTGCTCTCCACTCATCATTTGTGATTCATTTTCTTACCATATCCTTAAGAATCGAAACCTCATCTACCATTCTTCCTCTTCATCTTTTTCACTTTTATTTTGTTGTTAGCCGAATCCTTCTGAAGCCTCATTCTTTTCTGAAACCTCTACTACTCTTCTCTTTTCTCTTTCAACACTTTGGCTGAATCTCTCTCACCTCTTTTCCCTTCCCTCTATCGTTTTCTATAGGAAGAAAAGTCGGGGTTTGACATCTGTTTTGGGTAGTTCTTTAGCTGAATTGCTTTGGCTCTCATAATTATTTCTTCGATTCTTGTAACAACAGATCGTTGTTATCTATTCTCCTCCACTCCTAATCGATTTTGCTAGTGTTGTGGTAAGTGTCTCTGTCGTTTAATCTTTTCTTATTGCGCTAAATGCCGAAGGCAGATATCCAATTCTATTTGATGTTTGGCCGAATGTAAGTGGGGTGTTGACGCTTTCTTTTGGGCTCTCGGGATTCGGTTGGTCTGTAAATTGAGCCTGAAGCCTCGGGATTTGTCGATTTAGGTAAGGGTCTTTGTTTCGAGTGTTAATCCTTTTGATTTGATTTCACTGCATTAATTCGGTTTAGTGACCTAGGTGTATTCATGGACTCTAATGCCAGTCAAGCGGTAGGAGGGGTGGGATTGGTAAACCCAGCCCCTAAGTTCAAGAAGCGGGCAGTATCAGCGGTGCGAGATTGGCCACCGGGTTGTGGGCCAGATTCTGAGCAGGTACTTAGGCGGATAGCAGTAGTGACAGTTAACGATAGTGTCGACGTAGAGAGTGTGGTACTGCAAGTAATCAGGTGTGTAACCCTTACACACTTCATATGTTAATATGTTGTTATTTTGTATGTTGTCAAAAGCCGAAATAACTGTAGAAAACGATAAGTTACCCTAGTGGGAGGACTCCGGGTAAGTCCATTTTGATGGCTAACGTTAATTGCCTCTGCTAAATCTGCATATGCCATGTTATATTATTTCTGAATTTTAAGCATGATAATAGTGCAACGAAAAGTATGTTCATAAGATGGGTATGATGAGAGGAGGGGGAAGATATGATTATCAGACTGTTACCAGTGGTTTGGTACCACACAGTGGGTTGGCCCCACTTCTCATTACTTTGTGACTAAGTCTCAGTGGTTTGGAACCACCAATGGTTTGGTACCACATATATTTATCTTTGTGACTCGTCCCAGTGGTTAGGCACCACAGTAGGTTGGCCCCACATAATATCAGAAGGGATCATCACCAGTGGTTTGGTACCACAAAGTGGGTTGGCCCCACACATGTTATTTGTGACTTCGGTCACCAGTGGTTTGGTACCACATATGTTATTTGTGACTTCGGTCACCAGTGGTATGGGACCACCAGTGGTTTGACACGGGGTAGATTTGGGAGTTTCAGATGGATAGGTTGGATGGGTCGCATGACATGCATATTTGCATATGAATTTGTGTATGAGCTTAACAAATTTCGGATGGGGACTTACACATTGAGTCTCGATGACTCACCCCTTCCGTTAACATTTTGCAGGTGATTCTTAGATCGTGGATAGGGAGCCGAGGTGGACTCGAGGTGGCCATGCATGATATTTCAGGTTTTAATTTAAAAGTATTTCAGGTTTATTTTATTTTAAGTTGGATTTTGGTTATGTAATAAGGCCACTTAAATTTTAACTGAAGTTATTTACTTTGTTAATTACTTAAAATACACTTTGATAATTGGTGCGTGCTTAACAAATTATGAAATGGACATTTTCAAAAAAAACTTGAATGAACATTTGGGTTTTCCAAAATTTTACCATCGGGTAATGAACCTGTATGTAATAACAACAAAGCACTCTACTTTCTTTCAAACTAAGTTTCACAAACATTTTCAATAAATTCGCTTAGTACAAGTTTTACTCTTTCATAAACGCAAAGGTTTTCTTCCCCACTCAAAGCGACAACTAGGTTTCAAAACGTTTTCTCTCCTGTGACATGCCAGATTTGGTCGTAGCGTCTTGATCGGGTTTGGGGTGTTACACTTTCGTCTATTAGTATATTTAGTTAACGTGTTCATACAATAAGAATTTCATCTGAAAAATACATCCATATATACCTCTAAGAGTAAATAAATACATATGGTACTCAGAAGAAATCATCATAAATCATTCGACTATAATCACTGTAATCAACTATCTTTACACTTCAAACATTATTCCACTGTCTATCTCTAATACCACTGATTTCTCATTATTCCATTGCTACAGAAATCATTTGAGAAGAACTTCCAGTTAATACATACATTCTTTAGGTATCATACCTGAATATTTTGTCTCATCAAATTTAACTTCTTCTTTAACCGTGACATTGCATAATCTGTATAATTCTTAAAACAATATGATATTTCTTTCAAAACTGAGTTCATTTGTCACACTATGCTCAACTCTATTTGCATTACTAATTATTTCACCACTAAACTCTTTAGTTCACACTTATAAACTTATTCAACATGACTCTCGTAAAATTTCGTCATAAAGCAACACTGGTAAGGGGGTGAGGTCGTAAAGCCTCTAACTTAACTCTCATAAATACATACATATGACTTAACATTCATCACTAATGTAATACTCTCATAATCACATAGTTCATTCCAAGTAAATTAACACATCTATTTATTATACGAATGTTTTCTGTCATCCACAATTTCACACAATGAATTTACTTACTCAAGCTCAATATTAATATCTAATTAAATTCCAACACTTGGCTTCCATTTTTCTTACCGACATTTGTCAAATTAAAGAACGCCTTATGGGTTTGAGTACGTCGTTCACTTGATGCCATAGTCCAACTATGGTCTTACACAAAGTCTCACATCGATGCCATGTCCCAGACATGGTCTTACACGGAATCACAATGCCATAGCCCAGATATGGTCTTACATTCCATACTTTGCCATGGTCCAAACATGGTCTTTTCCGTCAATTCTTCATTGAATGATCGTACTCATTTCCTGCGTTCTACTCGGTTTACACATTTAATTTCTTTTTCATAACTTGTCAACATTTATAACATTTTATCGATTGCATAAAATCACCATAATTCATCGAAATACAACATTCAACCAGGACAGCAACATTGTCCCCAAAATTCTCAAATTATAGCTATTTCATTTTATACATCATCATATGCATATTATGAACTTTTTTTTTTCGTACCTTACCATATTTCAACTTATCATCAACACATTGTAACACCCCAAACCCGGCCTATACGTTACGAGCGGATTTGGTATGTCACACGAGCAAAACATGTTAAATCCTTTTTATTCGTACTAAAATAGGTATTCATTTGTTAAAATCAAGAAAACAAGTTTGATTTGAAATATTTGATAAAATTTCTACTAACCTCGAAGATTGATTGATAAATCGATAAATTTGAACTAGAGAATTTATAAACCATGACTTTTGAAAACGACGTTGAAAATTCGAAAGAGAATTCGAGTCTTTTGAAAATAGCGTTAATAGTTTGAGAGAAAATATCCAAGTTAAAATATTTGTAAAAGTTTATTTTGAAATTCATCTGTTAATCGATTTTGGAAAACCTTTATTTAAGTTTTTAGAAAATTCTCATTAAAAACAATTTAAGTAAGAAAATAAGTATATCAAACATAAAGCAAATAATAAAATACTCCAGAGAACTTATTACAACATAAAAACCCAAAATAGTAAAGTGAATGAAAATAGAAATCTAAAGTTCAAAATTAAAAACCATTTCTGAAATATGGCCTCCACCGAGTCATCCATGGCCCCAAGTCCTCGTCACTGAGCATTACCTACAAGGGTAAAGAAAGGGGAGTGAGTTACAAGAACTCAGTGTGAAATTCCCTTACCGTTATCCATTGGGCCGAAACCCATTTAGCAATATTTTGGGCCTAAGCCTATTTACAATAACAATAATGTATCAAATATAACATGTGTATGAAATGCAATTCCCAAACCAATCCTAATAATCCATCCGCTACACACCACTGCACGTACCAACCAACACACTGTGGGTGATCATCGATCAACCCACCCCGCCAACACATCAAACGCAGCATTAAGCCATTTATAGCAAATTTAGTTGTGGACAAGCCACCAGAGTAACAGAATTTACGTGGCATTGCCACTATACAAATTTGTGGCAGAGCCACCAAACTATGTGGCAGAGCCACCAGAACTTCTCTTCAATATTATCCCATCCCATGCAAAATCATGTATATAATGCATAACAAATCACAATATAACAACAGTAATTTATTCGGATATTTATTACAAAATTATGGCCCATTATCTCAATTAATCAAAAAGGCCCATTAAGCAAAATATCAAATTTGGCCCATTTAGCAAAATATTAGATTGACCCACTTAGCAAAATATCATATTGGCCCATTTAGCAAAATATCAAATTGGCCCACTTAGCAAAATATCAGATTGGCCCATTTAGCAAAATATCAGATTGGCCCATTTAGCAAAATACCAGATTGACCCATTTAGCAAAATATCAGATTGGCCCATTAATCAATATGTCCATTCGGCCCATAAGCAATTTCGTATTTTGGCCCTTTAGAGGCATTCCCATTTCGGCCCGTAAGGGCAATTTCGTAATTCGGTAATTTACCCACTAAGGGTAATTCGGTAATTTCGCAATCCAGACTTAACTACTAATTTGGGCATAACAATTTAAAACTGTCCATCTGCGTCTTACTGAATAAATTGACTATAACTTGAGTTAGAAATCTTGAAATCTAAATCCGTAAATTTCCCTTGAAACTAGACTCATATATCTTCTTACTACAATTTTTCCAGAATTTTTGGCTTAACTATTTCGTATATTTTATTCCTTAAAATTTCCCTTGTTTCACTGTCCAACGATTCTGACCTCTCTTACCTTAATTTCAAATATCTCACTGTACGGTTTTCATATATTGCTCCCACTTCTTTCTAATGAAAATAGGCTCACTAAGGAATCCATACATATAAATTATAACCCATAATTCACTTTTTAAAATTTTAAATGATTTTTCCAAAACATATCAAGGAACCACAAAGTCAAACAGAACCAGTCTCACTAAAATTAACATATCTCAGAATATAAAATTCCTTTTCCTTTTCCGTTTCCTTCATATTAAAGTAGACACAGTAATATTTAATTTGATATCTTATTCACTTTCTAATTCCATTTCTCCTATTTTTTGAGATTTTTCAAATATACATCACTGCTTCTAACCGAAACTATTTTATTACAAAATACGATTACCACTACGATCATACGCACGCCCGAGTGATCACGGATGCCGGTTTTTAGTTTTCTTCGGTATTTCGACCAACTCACAGAACATTTCATACAAAATTTCAGAGAAGTGTGAGATTACACACCATTTCAGATATGTATACGGAAGGTACGGGATTACACACCTGATTTCGATTTCCTAACGAACCAGTCGTCGATGACCTAGAACAATACCAACCAAAAGTTAGCCTCGGATTTCCAAAAGATTTCGTATCACTTACACTTGAATCACTTACCACTATGTCCGAAGGTAGAATATATCGAGTGATTTATCCCTAAAACATATAGTCGATTATTTCAAATTATTACTCCGTTAGCAACCAATCGAATATTGAATAATATCAATAATCCATAAGAACTCCTTACCTTATGAATATTGGATCCGATTTCTCCATTCGACTTAAGGCTAGAATGATGTTCAGCTTCCTGTTAGAATACCAGAAAAGGGAAAAACAATCTCGATTGAGAAAGTAGAACAAAGTGATGGTCTCGATCAATATGGTCATCCCACACCAAGGCATAGATTCGGCATTAAGAGGAAGAAAAAATAAAATGTTGAAATGAATCACTTACCGATTGATCAAAGTATGAGTAGTAATACGGTTGAGAAGAAAATATGGATGAGATGGAAGATTCAGCTATAAGGGACAATGAACAATGATATTCGGCTATGGGGTAAAAACAAACATCAATATTCAGTTATGAAAAATATTGATTTGAGAGGAAGAAGAAAGGTGTTTGGAAAATTTTGTAAAAAGAAGAGAGAGCAATATGGTCTCAATGGCTTAGGTACATTCGGCAAGAAGAAAGAAAGAAAATATGCACACTCAAGGCTTGAAAATTCGGCAAGGAGGAGAAAGTTTGGAGAGAAAAGAAAATATGACACAAAAGTTGCATAAAGGAATTTTGGCCAAAACCATCCACATTCATGATCAAAATGGTCAAAATTAACCAACCATACTTTCCATAACATTTCCCTTAAAAAAGGCCACTTGTTCCCCATACTTTCCCCTTTTTCTTGATTTCTTTCCTCACCTTCATTCTTTCCAATTCTCCTTAGCCATCTTGCCAAAAATAAAAAGTCCACCTTGCCATATTTACATGCTTGGCCGAAACTTAAGGAAAGAGTGCAAAAATAATAGTCAAAATTTGCACACAATGGGATTTGAACCGCTTCCCTCAAGTTGCTTCATGTGGCGTCATACCCTTCTTACCAATAGCTCATTTATGTTAGCAATTTACTCTTTTATTTCCATAAGCCTTGATGCCACTTTCTATCTCTCCTTAATAGGCTTAAACACAAAATTTTACTAAGGCCCAACTTGAACCCGGAGCTTCATAGAACCCTGTAACTTTCTAAAAATCACCTTCCTAATAAGTCCAACTTGAAATAATGTCGTTCTCTTGTTCTCAAAAACTTTAAACATTCCTACGCACAAGGCCCATTGGGCCCAATCCTACTAGGCCCAATTTCGGGATGTTACACACATTTTCAAATATCTCAGTGTCAATGTCAGCATTTTTGAAAATAGCTCGATTGGAAAGCAACTCTGTCTCAACAGAACAATTTCGTTAGAGCCCGAAGATATCACACTATCACGGTAAACATATGGCATGTATAGCTAGACTCTTACTCATGCTAGGTTACTCCGAGAACCGACTAAATCATAGTTTTGATACCACTAAATGTAACACCCCTTACCTCTGTTCAACGCTGGAATAGGGTACGAGGCGTTACCGGACAATAACACTTGCAGCTGAACAAATTCAAGCCATAAATTTTCATTTAAAATTTAAAATTTTTATCTTATATCATCAAGTCCCTAATATGGGCCTACGAGGCCCAAAACATGCTTTGGAAGTGATTCGGGTCTAAATCGAGAACTTTTAAAACTATTGGAACATTTAGAAAATTTTCTTATTTTGGAGAGTCACACGCCCGTGTGGGTAGGCCGTGTGGTTACACCCGCCCTTGTGGCCCAGGACACGCCTGTGTCCTCCACCCGTGTATGTAACGTCCCGAAATTGGGCCTAGGAGAATTGGGCCTATTGGGCACCGAGCGTAGAAGCATTTTAAAATTTTTAGGAATATGAGAACGACATTATTTCAAGTTGGACCTGTTGGGAAGGTGATTTTGGAAGGTTATATGGTTTCTATGAAGTCCCGGGTTCAAGTTAGGCCATAGGAAAAATTTTGAGTTTTGGCTCTTTAGGGGAGAGGGCTACTGGAAGTAGGACTTAAGTAAAATTAGGTGTGTTTAGGAGACACAAGTGGAGTGTATGGTGTGGTGGCTATGGCGTCATTGGCAGAGTAGGAGGAGAAGGGTTCGAATCTTACAGATGGCAAATGGAAGGCTTTTATTTTGCTTAAGAGAAGACAAGAGGTTATATTGGAATCAAATACTGATGGATAAGGGTTTGAATTGGTCAAGGTTGTTGGGTGAGTTTGAATAAGAGATGGAGAGTGAATTAATGAGGGATTTATGGAGAAAATCGTGGGGATGGATGAGTGAGGGGGAGTTGGCTGAATGTGGGGAAGTGAATAGGGAATTTCGGCCAAGGTTTTTGGTATTTTGGAAAGTGCATATTAGGTTGTGCCAAAGGGGTAGCCGAATTCTCAGTTGGCTTTTCTCCCATTTTCGGCTTTTGTTTTCCACCTAGAGCATTTCAGGTTTTCTCATTTTGGCATATTATTCCTTCTTCTCTTTGCACACTTTTCTTCTCTCTTTCTTTTTTCCATTTGTGTTTTGGCCAAATCTGCTTGTGAGATTGACCACTCGTGCATTTGTTTTCTTCAACTTTTCTTCTCTTCTCTTTGATCCAAATAGCCACATCTCTTCTATGTGATTTTCCTTTTAAACTGTACATCGATCGGTTGGAGTTCTCTTTTGTTGGCCGAACGTGGTAAGCCTTTGCACTCATTCCCTTTCTTTTCTCCCTCATTCTATTCTTTTTCCCTTGACCGAGCATAACATCCTCTCATTCTCGTCAGATCCTACTTCTTTCCTTTCTAGACATACGCTGAAACACTCTTGTTGAGGGGCTAGGCCCAATTTTCTAGCAAGCAAAGGGTGGAGATCATTAACGTTGGTTTCGGAACTCATTTCAATAGCCAAGGAGTAAAGCCGAATACTGGTATTCTGTAAGAGGGGATCACATCTTGTGGGGCAACAAGGAGTAGTTCTTCCGACAAATCCAAATTAGGTGTGTAACCTTACACCTTCCAAATGCATGCTTGCAATGTTTTGTGATTTGGCCGAAAGCCGAAAAGCCAGAAAATCGGCATCTGTGACCACTCAAGTGTGCGAACGCTCGTAGTGGTAAACTGAAACGCGAATAATGACGGTAAGTCATTGAGAGTGTCACGAGCACTCTCGCAAAACCGAGGCTGTAATGGGCCTGATTGAGCCGAAATGGGCCAAGTGGGCCCAATGGGCTATCCGGCTCACTTTGGCAAAACTGTTAGAAAACTATCAAATGATAGGTTTGAATGCGAAATCTGCAAATCTGAAACCGAAACCATGCGTTTTGGGCCACACGAGCGTGTGGGCCTGTTTGGGCCTAAAATGGGTTTTAGGCCCAATAGTTCCGTAGAGACCCAAAAAGGGTCCCGTGTCGCTCGAGGCGACAGTAGGCCTTCAGAAAGGCCGTTAAATGTGAAATTACCGAAATACCCTTGGAGGGTAAAATTATTTATAACACCCCTGGAGGGTAAATTATCGTTATACCTCTGATTATGGTTGGCTATTATGTATATGCTTTATTTACACTGTTATACGTATGTTGCATTGCATTTATGATATGTTGCATGGGGTGGGATTGATGATCGGAGGAAGTGTTATTCTGGTGGCTCTGCCATAATTCTATCTGGTGGCTATGCCACATATATTCTGTTATTCTAGTGGCTCTACCACAAATTCTGTGATGAGTAGCTTGTCTGCATTATTGGTGTGTAGGGCTGGGTTGGTTGACTTGGTCCTCACAGGTGTGTAGGGCTGGTACGGGGGTGTGTAGTGAATGGATTATTAGGTTGGGCTGCATACTCTGTTGCATTATCATTTGTATAGGGCTAAGGCCCAGATTGTTACTGAATAGGGCTTCGGCCCAGTCTGCTTCTGTATGGGCTCAGGCCCAGTCAATGACCATTTAAGGGATTACACACTGAGTTCTCGTAACTCACCCTTCTGCTTTAACCTTGCAGGTGATCCCCAGCATTAGAGGATTTGGCGCAGCGGAGGACTCTGCGGTGGCCATACATCGGAATACTTCTCATGAAATTTTTTAAATTTAATTTAACTTGGGTTTAAGTTTGTAATAAGGCCATTGGACTTTAATTTTTCTTATAAATTTTCATTTCAGTTATACGCAAACTATAAATGATTAAACTCCAAGTTTCTTAAAACATCATTAACTGTTTTTCAAAATATCACATTTCCGCAAATTACTAGATCTGATTTCTGCTATAAACAAAGTTTTTACGAATAACATTATTAACATTTTTACAAGATAACCATAAAAGCATATTTGAATTTCACTAAACAATAAAGCATGTAATTTAAAAAAGAATACGAAGTTTTTAACTAGAACGCAGTTTTTAAACAACCTATCTATGTGACATGCTAGATCCGGTCGTAACATCTAGGCCGGGTTTGGGGTGTTACAGTGTAACTCTCTATTTATGACATCATCATTCTTTTTGGATCACACGACCAAGTCACACTCCCGTGTGCTAGACCGTGTCCTCCACACGGCTGAGACAACGGTCGTGTCTCTGCCTGTGTGGTCAAGAAGTTGGATTTTTCCAAGCCAATTTCTACCCTATCCTATCCATACTTGAGTATAACTTAAATGACACATTTCATGACATATTAAAGCTACCAAAACATCCACCACACACGCATAACAAGCCATAACATACAATTTACTCAACCATAGAATGCATCATCATGAGTTTATAGCATAACCAATTTATTGGCCACATTAAATGGCTTTATACAACAACGAACTCTGAATATCGTGGGTCATTATTCTAAGACAACTCATAGTAACATATATACATGACCAAGTTCCCTATACATGCCATAACCTTTATAAAATCATCGATACCTAAATTGTAAGCCCAATAGTGTGATAGGTTCTCCGGTGACTCCCAACCCGAGCTAACCTGAGTACATTTTAAACCTTGAAAACAACAGAGTAAGCTATAAAGCTTAGTAAGTACGTATGTAAATAATAAAAAATTGATTATCATGCTTTTAACAATCCTCATTATAAGCTCTCAAGATAATACCATCATTATTTCATAAAATTTCAAAATTTATTTATGTTCATCTTGAGTTATTTACTCAAGTTACAGTCACTAAATTATTTTTATCTGGAGCTACAGAACTCCAAATTAAGATCCGCTAATTTTTCCTAAAACTAGACTCATATGTCTTCTTACCATAAATTTCTAGAATTTTTGGTTTAGCCAATCAGTACAGTTTATTCTTTAAAGTCTCCCCTGTTTTGCTATCTGACACTTCTGACCCCTCTGCACTAAAAACTAGTTATCTCATTGTACAAAACTTGAATGACATTTCTATTAGTTTCTCTTGAAAATAGACTCAATAATAATTTCAGGCATATAAATTTTATCCCATGATTATTTTTGTACAATCTTTAATGAATTTCCCAAATTAGAACAGAGGATTTCAAAATCATTCTAACCCTGTCTCACTAAAATCCAATTATCTCACCATATGAAATTCTTTTTCTTGTTCTGTTTATTTTATGTAGAAATAGACTCAATAAGATTTAATTTCATACCTCATTCAACCTCACAATAGATTTCCACCATTTTTGGTGATTTTTCAAAGTTACACAACTGCTGCTGTCCAAAATATTTTATTTTAAATTTCACTCTTTCATGAAACATCATAACAATATGCTCACATTCAATAACTTGATTTGACTAGCATGAATAATACAAAACTTTACCACTCCACTTACTCATTTTAATCCTCACCAAAATTCATCAAATATCGAATTCATTGCTCACATGAAATTCCAATTAGTCGAATTTTCCCGATGAACACTTCAAAGTAATTACGGATACACGGTGGATGCGCACATAGCCCACCCATAATAACAGATACACGGTGGTATCACACACAACCCACCAATAATAAGAGATTCACGGTGATATCGCACATAGCCCACCAATAAGAGATTCACGGTGGTATCACACACAGCCCACCAATAATAATTGATTCACGGTGGTATCACACAAAGCCCACCGATAATAATAGATTCACGGTGGTATCATACACAACCCACCAATAATAATAGATGCTATCCGGTGCACATAGTAGCCGCACTTAGTACTACACATGTGACCATAGCTATTTTATTCCACAATCTCACATGGAACCATATCTTGATGCCATAGTCTAACTATGGTCTTACACGATTTCACTTAGTCACACTTTGACATGACTCATTCATGGTCTTTTCCGTCAATTCATCTTTTATACCAAACGAAAGTGTTCAACTTTGCGTTCGCTAGTCTCAAACATTGGATTTTCATTTTACAGTAATTAATATAATTAAATTAACAAATTATTCATCAATTGATCAAATAAACATTTATGATTAACATACGAACTTACCTTGGTATGAAACGACGAAATAAGTCAATTACTCGATTATCTTGCTTTCCCCCCGATCTAATTCCAAATCTCATCTTCCTTGATCTATAACAACACAATTAATTTATTTATTCATCATGCTATTCAAATTAGCCCAATTTCACATTTTTGGTAAAATTACATTTTTACCCCTAAACTTTATCATATTTAGACTTTTGCCTCTAGGCTCGTTAAATGAAATGTGTCCAATTTCTTTACTACCCATGCATATTCGAACCTTTTTCATGCGTATAGCTGCCCACATTTTCCATTATTTCACCCATTTACTACCTATTTTACAACTTTTACAAAATGGTCCATTTTAGGTGTTTTCATGAAAATCACTTAACTAAAGTTGTTTATTTAACGACCAAGATTCATTTTATTCCATAAAAATGCAGCAAAAAACATGAATATTCTCATGGAAAAACCCTAGACTTTCAACCATTTTGCAAAATAGTCCCCTCATTAGCTAGATTAAGCTACAAGGGTTCCAAAAATACAAAAATCATCAAAAATGACCATTAAAATCACTTACATGTGAGAGTGGGAAGTTGCTGAAATTTTCAAGCTTCCATGGCCATTTCCTTGGGTAAGAATTGGTGGAGAAGAAAGAGAAATAAAAAAGATGGTAGCTTTTTGCTATTTTGTCTTATTACACCTATTAACTTATTTACCAATTTAACCTTTTAATATCTTTACCAAATTCACCTACTACATATCCATCTTTTTCTCCTCTTTTTTATATTGATATAATTACCTTGCAAGTGCTCATACTTTTCAATTCTATAGCTATTTAGTGCCTTTATCAATTAGACCTCAAGTTTTGCACCATACGCAATTTAGTCCTTTTTATCAAATTGAGCACTCAAACGAGGAAATTTCTCTATGAAAATTTCACACAACTTTAGTATCATATTGTAGACATCAAAATAATAATAAAATAAATTTTTTGATGTCGGATTTGTGGTCCCGCAACCACTGTTCTGACTAGGCTCAAAATCAGGATTTTACAATACCGGTGGTGGAAAACTCTTGTGTTATAAGTACCGAGAGAGAGGGTTAACTAGGAATTCTTCCAAGATGAGTTTAGGAAGAAATATATCAGCCAGCGGTTCATTGATCAGAAACATAAGGAGTTTTTAGAGTTGAAACAGGGCCGAATGTCTGTAACCAAGTACGAACGAGAGTTTGTCATGTTCAGTAAGTACGCTCAGGAGTGTGTTTCCACTGAGGCTATCATGTGTAAAAGATTCAAAGATGGGTTGAATGAGGATATCCGATTGTTAGTTGGAGTTCTTGAGCTAAAAGAATTTGTGGTGCTATTCGACCGAGCTTGTAAAGCTGAATAATTAAGCAAAGAGAAGAGGAAAGTTGAGTCTAAGGCTAGAGAAGCAAGAAAAGGCCGATGAATAAGTCAGTTCAATCTCAGTCTAAGAAATTAAGAGAATTGTATGCTCATTCGAGTGCTTTAGCTAGGTATTCCAATAGAGATCGTGGGAAGAAATTTCGGGTTCTAAGGCCCAAACTACATCCGTAGCGAGTGTTGATAACATTACGTCTGGTAGGCCTGAATGTCAACATTATGGCAGACGACATCCCAGTGAATGTAGAATGAATGACTAGGCTTGTTTTAAGTGTGGCTCTCACGACTACATTATTCGGGAGTGCCCTGAGATGGCTGAGAAAGATAAGATTCAGAATACAAGATCGGGCAACACTGCCACTAGATGGAGACCCTCGAAGAATACGGGGAATGAGACCAGTAGTATGTGACTAAGGATTCAACTGTAAGATCTGAGGCTAGAGCACCTGCTAGAGCTTATGCTATCCATGCTCGCAAAGAAGCGACATCTCCCGATGTTATCACTGGTAATTTTTCTCTCTATAATACTAATGTAATTGCATTGATTGATCCTGAATCAACTCATTCTTATGTTTGCATGCAATTCGTAGCTAGTAAGAGCTTGCCTGTTGAGTTTACCGAGTTTGTGATTAAAGTGTCAAACCCCTTAGGCAAACATGTATTAGTTGATAGAGTTTGCAAGAATTGTCCCTTGATGATTCGAGGTTACTGTTTTTTGGCTGGTTTAATGTTGTTGCCATTTGATAAGTATGATGTTATTCTGGGTATGAATTGGTTGACACTACATGATGCTGTAGTGAATTGTACACTGAAAATTATTGAATTGAAATGTGAAAATAGTGAAATTCTTCGGATTAATTCAGATGAGTCGAGTGAGTTACCTATTGTGATCTCTTCGATGTCTGCCCAAAGGTATGTAAGAAAAGGTTGTGAAGCTTATCTAGCTTATGTGTTGAACGCTACACTGTCTGAATTAAAATATGAAGTAGTGCCGGTAGTTTATGAATATCCGGATGTTTTTCCAAAAGAGTTGCATTGGTTGCCACCAATTAGAGAAGTTGAGTTTGGTATTGATTTAGTAATAGGGACTTCACTGATATCGATTGCTTCGTAAGAATGGCTTCGACTGAATTGAAAGAAGTAAAAGCTCAGTTGCAAGAGTTGACAGATAAGGGTTTTGCGAGACCGAGTTTTTCTCCATGAGGTGCACCAGTATTATTTGTAAAGAAGAAAGATGGATCTATGAGACTTTGTATCGATTACTGATAGCTCAACAAGGTAACGATAAAGAACAAGCACCAAGAATTGATGACTTGTTTGATCAGTTGAAAGGGGCAACAGTGTTCTCGAAAATTGATTTGAGGTCTAGCAACTACCAGTTGAGAGTTAAAAAGTTGGATGTACCTAAAATCACTTTTAGAACAAGGTACGGGCATTATGAATTTCTTGTCATGCCTTTCGGATTAACTAATGCTCCTACTATTTTTATGGACTTGATGAACCGAATCTTCTGACTGTATTTAGATAAATTTGTGGTTGTGTTTATTGATGACATTCTAATTTATTCTCGAGATGAGACTGAGATACCGAGCACTTAAGAACTGTATTGTAGACTTTGTGAGATAAGAAATTATTTGCTACATTTAATAAAAGTGAGTTTTGGCTCCGAGAAAGCCAGATTTTTGGGACATATTGTTTCAGGAGATGGTATTCGGGTTGATCCGAATAAGATTTCAGAAATTGTTGACTAGAAGCCGCCAAGAAATGTATCAGAGGTTAGAAGCTTTTTGGGCTTAGTCAGCTATTATCGACAATATGTTAAGGGTTTTTCGATGATTGCTACTCCTATGACTAAGCTGTTGCAAAAAGATGTTAAGTTTGAATGGTCCGAGAAATGCCCCAAGAGCTTTGAACAGTTGAAAGCCTTATTGGCTGAGGCATCGGTTTTAATGCAACCTGAACTGGGAAGAGAGTTTGTGATTTATAGTGATGCGTCACTGAATGGATTAGGATGTGCATTGATGCAGGAGGGAAAAATGATAGCCTATGCCTCGAGACAGTTGAAACAGCATGAGACGAATTATCCGACAAACGATATAGAATTGGCTGCCATTATGTTTGCTTTGAAGATTTGGAGATATCACTTGTATGGTGAGAAATGTCATGCCTTTTCGGATAATAAAAGTTTAAAGTACTTGATGACTTAGAAGGATTTGAATTTGTGACAACAGATATGGCTTGAGCTACTAAACAATTACGAGTTGGTGATTAACTACCATCCCAGAAAGGTGAATGTAGTCATAGATCCTTTGAGCAGAAAGTCCTTGTTTGTCTTGAGAGCTATGAGTACGAGGTTGACTTTATTTGAAGACAGTTCGATTCTAGCTAAGTTGAGAGCTAGATTGGTATTTCTTTAGCAAATTTGTGAAGCTCAAAAAAGTGATAGTGAGTTGCAAGCAAAAAGAACTCAATGTGAATCGTGTAATGATTCAGAATTTCGGATCGATTCTGATGATTGCTTAATTATTCAAAAAATTCTTCATGAGGCACATAATGGTTGTTTATCTGTTCATCCAGGCAGTACAAAAATGTATAATGATTTGAAGAAATTGTATTGGTTGCCGAGTATGAAGCGAGATATTTCAAAGTTTGTTTCGAGATGTTTCATTTTTCAACAAGTAAAAACTGAACACCAAGTACCTTAGGGTTTACTTCAGCCATTGATGGCATCGGAATGGAAATGGGACAGAATTACGATGTATTTCATAACTGGATTACCTCTGACTCTGAGAAAGAAATATGTCGTTTGGGTAGTTGTTGATAGATTGACGAAATTGGCTCATTTTATTTCGGTATGTACCAGCGATTCACTTGATAAGCTCGCTGATTTGTACATTACTGAAATTGTTAGATTGCATGGGGTGCCTATTTCTATTATTTTGGATAGAGATCCGAGGCTTACTTCACATTTTTGGAAAATGTTGCAAGAAGCTTTGGGTACAAAGTTAAACTTTAGTATCGCATTTCATCTACAAACCGATGGTCAGTCTGAAAGAACGATACAGATTCTCGAAGATATGCTCTGACGTTGTGTTCTCGAGTTTGAAGGTAGTTGGGAAAAATCTACCTTTATTCGAATTTGCTTATAACAACAGTTTTTAGTCGAGTATTAAGATGGCACCATATGAAGCATTGTATGGCTGTAAGTGTCAAACTCCGTTGTACTGGACCGAACTCAGTGAGAGACAGATTCACGGGGTCGATTTGGTTAGAGAAACTGAAGAAAAAGTGAAAGTAATTCGTGATTGCTTGACAGTAGCTTCGAATCGATAGAAATCCTACGTGGATTTGAAAAGAAAAGAGATTGAGTGTCAAGTTGGTGATAAAGTATTTCTGAAAGTATCCCTGTGGAAGAAAGTTTTGAGATTTGGTCGCAAAGGCAAGTTAAGTCCCCGTTTCATCGGGCCGTATGAGATTATTGAAAGAATAAGGCCAGCGACATACCCGTTAGCTTTGCCGACAGAGTTGGAAAGGATTCACATTGCATTTCATGTGTCTATGTTGCGATGATACTGATCAGATCCTTCGCATATAATTTCACTGACAGAGGTTGAGATCAACTTGATATGACTTATGGTGAAGAACCGATCAAGATTTTGGCTCGGGAAGTCAAACAATTGAGAATTAAAAAGTATAGCTCTAGTGAAATTTTTATGACAATGACAGGCTACGTGGGAACCTGAAGAAGCTATGAGAAAATAGTACCCAAACCTCTTTTTTGGTAAGATTTTCGGGGACGAAATCCCTAAAGGGGGTAGAGTTGTAACAGCCAGATTATGGGTCTAGTCAGAATAGTTGTAACAGCTTGTGTGAGTAAGCCCGTGGATAGCTCGAGAGTGAGCCTATAAGTGTTATAGGATTTGTGGTAGCATTGGCTACATATGTGGCACTTATGTGCAAATCTTTTCATGTATCCGATAGTATTGCAAGTGGTTTAACAGGTATGTCAAAGATGAGAAAGTATGTGATTATGTGACGAGTTAGTACAGGTATGTACGAAAAACTGAAAGGAAATAGATTCGGTATATGATGAACTATTGGTAAGAATATGATTGAGTATGTTATGTTCATGAAGTTTTAATGACATTTATGTTGAATCATGTTATGTTATGCATATGATAAATGCATAATTAATGTTGTTTATTATTTGCATATGAACTTACTAAGCTATATAGCTTACCCCTTTTCTTTCCCTTATCTTATAGTGTCACTAAGCTAGCTCGGGATTGGAGATAGTCAGAGATCCATTCACACTATCAACCATTATTTTGGGTATCATTGAAATGTCGATATTTTGAGTTATGGCATGTATAGGGACTTGGTTATTTAGTTATATGTGTCATTGGTAATGTGGCCAAATGTATTGGCTTATAATGGTTAATGATTTCATTTTGTATATGGCCATGAAAGTTGGCTATGGTTTGTTATAAGTATATTTATATGTTGATACCATTCATGAATGTGGAAACTTGCATGGTTTTTGAATTGATAAATTATGATGTTAAAGCATGTTAGAGGTTAGTATGTGGATGTAATGTTTTTGCCATGATCGTGGATGTTTTGGTTGCCTAAGTATGCCATGAATTGTGCCATTGAATTGGTGTAAGTGTAGGTGTAAGTGAGAGTGGTAAATGGCTTGGTAAATAGCCTTTATTTTGTCCACACGAGCACACACGGGTGTGTGTCTAGGCCATGTGTGACACACAGTCTGCCCCACGGGCATGTGATCCGACCGTGTGTCCCTTGCACTTTAATTTTTAGAAACAGAATGTCCAGAATATAGCACACAGGCAAAGACATGAGCATGTGTCTCAACCGTGTGTGCTACACGGCCTAGAACACAGGCGTGTATCTTGGCCATGTGAAACCTGTACCTAATTCTAATTAAATTAATTAACCATGCGATCTAGCATACGGGAGTGTGGCACGGCCGTGTGGCACAAGTCAGAAAGCACCCTAAATCGAATACGGCCTGAAACATGGGCATGTCCTAGGGAACACGAGTGTGTCCCTTGGACCACACGGGCGTGTGAGCCCTACTTTTAGCAAAAAATTTCTAAGTTTCATAAAAATTCCATGAGTTCTCGTTTTAGTCCCGAACCATTTCTAATGCATGTTTTCGGCCTTTTAAGCTCGTATTAGGGACTTTATGATTGAATATGGATAGTTTTAATTTGGATGCAAATTTTATGATTTGATTTGTATGAATGTTTGTGTTGTATGTCTGGTGATGCCTCATACCCTGTTCCGGCGTTGAATACAGGTAAGGGGTGTTACAGCTTGCTTTCTCTTTCCTAGGGTTTCCATGCATTTTGGGGAAGAAGATGACATAAAATGATGATATTTTTTATTTAATTAATTTGTCACCTTTTATTTTTCATCTTTCCAATTTCATCCTTTTCTTTATTTTAGTTTCCATGGATGAATCATCATCCTTAACAATTAAGCATTTTTAATGGTCTAATTACCATATAAGGACTTCCACTTTAAAGTTCAATAGCTATTTAATCCTTTTAGCTATTAGAACTCAACTTTTGCACTTTGTGCAGGTTGGTCTTTTATCAAATTAAACATATAATCAGTAAAATTTCTTTATGAAATTTTCATACGACATTATTATCATACTATAGATCATAAAATAATATTAAAATAATTTTTCTTTTTGGATTGGATTTGTGGTCCCGAAACCACTATTCTGATTTTACTAAAAATAGGCTATTATAACTTGCTTCAAATCTGAAAACTCGACCACCGGGTACACTACCTAGTGATACGAAAAATCCCAGTCTGAGGGGAAAAGATCACTATAAGGCTATCATGCTTAAGAGTGGTAAACAACGTGGAAAGTCGACTACAGACTCTACTTTCGCAACTCAAATCCCTAGTGGGAAGGTTGAATCTAAAAAGCTTGTCGATGTACCGTACAAAAAAGTCCCACAAATTGTCACCCATGTGCCTAATTTCCAACCCTTAAAACTATCGACGCAATCAAATGTCTCTCCACCCTTACCTTTTCCACAAAGATTCAAGAAGAATGAGCAGGATAAGTAGTACCAATAGTTCTTAAACACACTGAAGCAACTTCAGGTCAATATTTCTTTAGTAGACGCTCTTGTGCAAATTCTGAATTATGGGAAATTTATGAAGGAGCTCTTGTCTAAGAAGAAGAAGCTCAGTGACATGGAAACTATTACACTCACAGAGAGTTGTAGTGTTTTTTTGACAAATAAGTTGCCCCCGAAAATGAAAGATCTTGGGAGCTTTACTATCCTATGTCCAATTGGTAACCATTATTTGGGCAAGGGTTTATGCGACTTGAGGGCTAGCATCAACCTAATGTCACTATCAACTTTCAGAAAGTTGGGAATTGGTCACATGAAACCTACCGCAGTGACATTGCAACTAGCTGATCAATCTGTGGCTCAACCTAAAGGGCAAATTAAAGATATCTTAGTTCGTGTGGATAAATTTTCTTTTTTGGCTGATTTTATCATACTTGACTGTGAGGCAGACAAGAAGGTTCCCATAATATTGGGACAACCATTTTTGGCCACCGGACGAACTCTTATTGATGTTTACAAAGGTGAACTGACCATGCGGCTTAATCATGAGCACATTAACTTTAGTGTTTTCAAATTTATTCTATGAAAGGAAAAAGAAGAATGCTATACTATCGATGTGCTAGATGATCTAATTACGAAAGAATTCAATGGCCAAAGCACAATACTTTCTAAGGACTTTGCATTGATATCGGATGATGAATTCTTAGATGATTGTGACAGCATGGTTGAAGATAATAATATTGAACGCAGGCATGGATGGCTGATCGAATCTTTAGATTTAGCCAATAGAACAACTTCAATTTTAAGCCATCTATCAATGAAGCTCCTACTCTAGATTTGAAACCACTGCCTACTCATCTTAAATACGTCTTTCTTGGTGATAATAATACTCTTCCAGTTATTGCCTCCGTAACACTGGATGTAACTCAAGAAGAGAAATTGTTCCATATTCTTAAGCAACATAAACGAGCTATTGCTTGGAGTATGCCAATATTCGAGGCATTAGTCCATCTTTTTGCATGCACAAGATCAAGTTGGAAGATGAAGGCAAGCAATAGATTAAGCAACAAAGAAGATTAAATGAGAAGATGAAGGAAGTTGTTAAGAAAGAATTTATAAAATGGCTTGATGTTGGAATTATTTACCTTATTGCTGTAGCACTTGGGTAAGCCTAGTGCAATGCGTTCATAAGAAGAGTGGCATCACTGTGGTTAGCAACGACAAAGACAAATTAATTCCTACACACATCCCTACGGGATGGCGAGTCTATATGGATTATCGCAAACTTAATGCGGCCACAAGGAAGGACCACTTCCCACTTCCTTTCATTGATCAAATGTTAGATAGGCTTGATGGAAAAGCCAATTATTGCTTCTTAGATGGATATTCTATATACAATTAGATTGCTATTGCACCAGAGGATCAAGAAAAAACTACCTTCACTTGTCCCTTTGGTACTTTTCCTTTTCGTCGAATGCCTTTCGGTCTTTATAACGTACCAGCCACATTTTAAAGGTGCACGATGGCAATATTCTCGAATATGATTGAAGACTCTTTAGAGGTGTTTATGGATGATTTCTCAGTCTATGGAAATAATTTTGATCATTGTGCTGATAATTTGTATAAAGTATTGCAGCAATGTGAAGACACACATGTAACAACCTGATTTTGGGGCTAGTCAAAATAGTGGTTTTAGAACCATTAATCCGAGGCTGAAGAAATTTTTTTAATACTATTTTATGTGTTATAGCATGATTATATGGGTGCATGAAAATTTTGGTGCATTAATTTTAGCGATTGCATGCTTAATTGCGAAAAATGACTAAATCGCATAAAGTGCAAAAGTGTTGTTCTACAAGAAAAAGGTGTCTAATAGCTATAGAATATTAATTGGAGGTCCTTAATGTGCAATTAGACCTTTCTAAGGTTAATAGCTGGTCATAGGGGACAAAGAAATAAGATTTTCAATGAATTAGGTGAGGTTTTGGTGGTAATTTGTCTAGAAATAAAATAAAATAAAGAGAAGAAAAGATATCATCTTTTCTCATCCTTCTCTTTACCAAATTTTCCCAAGAAAAACAACCATGGAAGCTTGAAAATTTTCAACAACTCCTCACCTCTACAAGTAAGTCATCTTGATGATTATTTTTGATGATTTTTGTACTTTTGAGACCTTTGAAGCTTGAGCTAGCTAATGAGGGGACTATGTTGCAAAATGGTTGAAAACCTAGGGTTTTTCCATGAAAGCATTTATGTTTTTTGCTGAATTTTTATGGAAGAAAATAAGTCTTAGTTGTTAAATACACAACTTTTGTGAAAAGTGTTTCCATGAAAATGCCTAAAAGGGCCTTTTAGTAAAGGTTATAAAATAGGTGGTAAATGAAATCTTAAGTTGCTATAAGAGGGAATATGAATCGGCTAGGCTTGGGGGTGTGAAAAATGAACACATTTCATTTTACAAGCCTAGGGGTAAAATTGTAATTTTGACAAAGTTTAGGGGCAAAAACATAATTTTTGCCATAGTATGATTTTTGAGTCACAATGAATAACGTGACTAATGAGAAAAGCATGTCACTTGCCAGTTGAACTGGAACACAAAGCAATGTGGGCAATTCAGCAAGTGAACATGGACTATGAAGCTGCTGTAAAGAAAAGGTTATTGGATATCACTGAACTAAAGGAGATTAGGCGAAATGTTTATGAAAACGCTACAATTTACAAGGAAAAAGACCAAACGATGGCATGAAAAAATTATTTTGCAACGACAATTTATCGCGGGCCAATAAGTTTTATTATTCAATTTTAAACTAAAACTGCACCCGGGTAAATTGCGCTCACGTTGGTTTGGACCTTTCGAAGTTGTTGAAGTATCTCTTCATGGTGTGGTCACAATCAGAGATTTACATGATGGACAGCAATTCAAAGTGAATGGTCAACGATTGAAACATTATCTTGCAAATATTGATCAAAAGAAGGTAGAGACCATTCAATTGGTCGAAAATTTTTAATTTTTATTTGAATTTATCATTATGTTGTTTTATTTTATTATTTTTGTTCTGATTTGTTTTATATTTTATATTTTATTTTTTGCAGAATAATTAGGTACCATTGTCGATGCACTTGGGCTTTATTGTCAATGCAGTTCGTACTATTGTTTTGTTACTTTTGACTCAACAAGAATGAGGGAAAATCAAAAGTTTTAGATCCCACCGTTTGATCAAAAGGCACCTAGTCATTTAATCTGTCTGAGCAGGCACAATTCTTATTGGAGGCATTTATTCCCGCAAGCTTTATTTCCCTTTAGAAAATCACATCTTTCCATCTTATTCTTTCACTCACTATAAACCCCCTCTTCACTGTGCCGACTGTGAAACACCCAAGTAGCAATTTTTATTCCCTTTCTCTTTCTCAAGTTAGTACCTTTACACCTTTAAACCATTTTCACTCCACAAACCAAGCAAAATATGGCAAAAAGGAGAGGATCAGTTAAGAAAGCCACCAAGCCTATTAAAGAACACTCATCCTCTACAATTGCAGTTCATGAGTCAGAATCTTCCATGCCAAAGAGAAAAAAGAGCTGGTGATCTTTTTAACGAAATCGACCAAAGATTGATTCCAAAACAACATATTAAAGTGAAACTTTCACCCAGAACAGGGTATTCTCCTTTTACAATAGTAAGATTTGGGCAAACAAATCTCTAAAACCATCTCTAAGTTGAAGTGGGTGACTTTCTGCACGCATCCTGGATGCTATTCTCCTTCATTGGTACGTGAGTTTTACGCTAACCTTTATGACCATGAGTTGGAGTTTATCTTTGTTTGAGAAGGTTTAATCCCATGGGATGCTACAGAAATCAATGAGTTGTACAACACTAAGGTGGATATCGATTGTAACATCCTTAAATCGGGGTCACTGCATCTTGCATGTGTTTGCATGTGATAGTATGGCTGTTGTGTTTGTTTGGTATGTTTTGGGGCTTAGGCATGACCTCGGGTTAGACCTAGGTCATGGCCAAAATTTTTGTTTTAATGCTTAAGAGGAAGGAGTTAGGTGAGATAGGGGTTAAGAGAATTCATTTGAGGTCCTAGACACAAGAAGTGCCTTGGTAAAGTGGCAAGGAGGCGCCACTTAAGACACAAGGGAAGTGACGCCACAGGGAGCAAGGAGGACCTTGGTTCGAGCTACAGAAATTCCTTTCTGCTTATTTATTTTTGACGCCACAAGCTAGAGGAGGAGTGCTCAGGTGGGACTTTTTTGAAATGGATGGAAGGGAGAAAAATTTGGAGTTGACTCATTCAAATTTGTTTGAATGAGTGGATGGGAGAGCTTTGAGGAGGTTGGCCAAATTTGAACTCTAGGGGGGAGGAAGTGTAGTCGGTTTGGGAAGCCTTTAGGTGGTGGCCGCATGTCTATGGTAAGTTAGGGGAGTGTTTTGGCTAGCTTGAGGGCCTTTCTTCTTTTACGTTTTCTGCTAAAAAATCGAACCTCAGGTGTTCATTCTCTCTTTTCCTTTTTGGCAAAGTGGGCATTTGGCCAAGCTAGATATTGCCATTCTTTTGTGAAAACCGAAACTCACATAGCTATTCTCTCTGATTCTCTTTTTGGGTCACTCTTTGTTAGCCTCTCTTTTCGAATCCACTTTTGTTCACCTTCACTTCTTCCTTTCTTCTTTTTGCTCAATCGAAACCAAGAATCTCACCCCCATTCGGCACCTTTTCTTTTCTCTCTCAAAACTCTTTGTGTCGAAATCCTTTTCATGTACCTTGGCCAAATCCTTCTTCCTCCATACTCATTTTCTTCTTCATCTTGATTGTTCCCAAAGGCCGAACCTTCTTGGATAGCCAAACCTCTCTACTCTTTACTCTTTTCTTTTGTTGACACCTTGGCCGAATATTGTGTCCATAAACCCCTCTCTTCTTGCGTTTCTCTTCATCGCCATAAGTGCCGAAATCAAGGTTGCTTTTGGGGACATAGCCGAATCTTCTGGTAAGGGATCTCTTCTCTTCTTTTTGATTGATTTGAGTAATGCTGAACCTCTTCTATCCCTCTTTTGATATTTCTTCAATCGTGGTAATCGAAATCTTAACTTATTCTTGTTCTATGTGATAGCTGAAACCTCTAAACACCAATAGGAAGTACCGATCTGTGGTGTTTAAAGGCCAAGTCAGTCGTTAAGGTAAGGGGGGACAAACTCTTTTGGTTTTGGATTCATGCTATGGCCGAATGGCCTTTGGTTCCTTAATGATGTGTGAAACCGATTGCAGGGAGGGCTATAGCCGAATAAAGTGAGTCTTCGGGATTTGGTTAATAACCAAATCAGCTTAAGGTGAGTGCGATATTTGGGGCGTCATCTTTTTGGGATTTCTAGTTAAGCCAAATAGGGCTTTTGATTACTAACTAAGCATTGGCCGATTGTAGGAGCAGTGAGGGCATACGTTTTGGGATCTCGAAGTATCACGTAGCTTCGTGATTTCTCATTAGATCTACGTATAGTCAGGTGTGTAAACGCTTACACACTTTATTAGTTTAATGATGCTTATTATGTTACTGTATAACCTTCGATATTAGTGACTTTTCCTTGTGGGCATGAGCTTGGATTCCGGGTAAGTCCCCTGCTATGTGATTTTTGTTATACATCATCATGATTTGTTAAATTCTATGCTATGCTTTAAATGCATGATACATGATATTATGACACGTATGATATGAGTATGATGATGATGGGATTGATGAGAGGAGGGGGATGATTTATTTGGACTGTCACCAGTGGTTTTGACCACAATATTATTATTTGTGACTAAGTCCCAGTGGTTTTGACCACCAGTGGTTTTGACCACACTATTGATATTTGTGACTACAGTCACCAGTGGTTTTGACCACACATGGATATTGTGACTCGTCCCAGTGGTTTGGTACCACAGTGGGTTAGCCCCACATGATATATTACGGGATTGTCATCAGTGGTTTTGACCACACGATGGGTTGGCCCCATCACTTGATTTGTGACTACGGTCACCAGTGGTTTTGACCACACTGATATATTTGTTACTTCAGTCACCAGTGGTTTTGACCACCAGTGGTTTTGACCACAAGGGGTAGTTAAAGGAGATTGGATGGCTAGGTTATGGGTTGCATAATCTGCATGTTTTACTGATGATCTGTGTAAGTGCTTGAATGCTCGGGTTGGGGATTTATACACTGAGTCTTGGTGACTCACCACTTCCCTTATATTTTGCAGATGAGGCATAGATCGCGGATATGGAGCTAGGGAGGACTCGAGGTAGCCATGCATCCTAGTTTGATTTAACTTTAAACTACATTTTCGGTTTTATTATTTCTTTCAAATTTGGTTTTGGGTTTGTAATAGGGCCGCTAAGCTTTATTCTTTTGGTTTTTATAATTTTCTTTTTCTTTGAATATATTATACTTGTTGGAAGTAATGACTTGATAAATTAACCGGTAAAAAGCAATGGTTTTCAAAGTTATATCTCTTCGAGTTTTCCAAACATTACCATCGGGTAACAAAGTTCATAAAATAATAAGAATGGTAACTTGAATGTTTTTATGATTACAAATTTTCAAACAACTTCAAAGGCAAATGGTTTTAAACTTGATTATACTCGTCACACTCTGTTTTTCATAAATACCAGATGTTTTCTAAAATTAAGGATAACAAATAGATTTTTCAAGAATGAGTTTGCTAGGTTTAAAGCAACCCTAAAAATAATTTCAAACTTCACTTCATATTATGTTTTCTAAACTAAAAACGACAAAGAGATTTCAACAAAATTTAACCGGTAATTTGTTTATGCAAACGGTTTCACTCTGTAACATACCAGATTTGGTCGTGGTGTGTTGACCGGGTTTGGGATGTTACATCGATGAACACTCCAAGTTTATTGAAGATATCACAAATGAAAAAAGGGACCTGTTGGTGAAAGATTTATGTGTCGAAGAAGCATTGTGGACGGGTTCACATAAAAAGAATTATATGATGTACCACCATTTCCTGACACTGCAAAGCAAAATCTGGTTTCATTTTTGTCAACTACGGGCTATTGCCATCTACTCATAGCACCACAATCAACCTTTGATCGTTGTTTTATGCGATGTCAAAGTCTTAAAATTTATAAAGAATATGATCGAACCTGGAAACCAACTATGACAACGATTTGAGGCAAGTGCACCTATCGAACAGTAGTATAGTTTAGGCAAGACCAGAATGTCGAACCCAAAGGAACCAAAAGTACTAATACTAACTCTCTTTTTATTATTTAGCCTAAGAATTAAGGGAATTTTTTATTTAATCTCAAATTAACTAACTATTAAACTAAATACTCTAAGAGAAAGAAGAATGAAATTGTGAAAATAACTTGAGGAAAAACCAATTGATTAAGACGGCACCTAAGGAAGAATTCACCTAGACTTCACTTGTTATCTAACTCTGAACCAGATGATTTATTCACTTGACTTGATCCGTAAGATTCCCTAAGTTATATTAATCCCTCTCTCGAGGTGACTAATGTCTAACCCTAGGTTGATTAATTGAAATCTCTTTCTAATTAAAACCCCTAGAATCGCATTAACTAGATCTATGGACTCCCATATTATGTTTCACACTAATCCGGCAAAATCTTGTCACCCTATCTCTAGGAGCATGATCAACTCCGCTTAACTATGATATATCTACTCTTAAGCAGGAACTTTTGCTCATCCACCTAAGCACATCATACTTGAATTAATATCCCGGAAATACCAAAACAAGAATTAAGAACACATAATTAAGAACAAGTCAAATATTTATCATATAGTTCAGCAAACGATAACAAGATTCTCTTAGGTTTCATCCTCCTCAGGTATCTAAGGGTTTAGTTCATAATGATAAAAAAAGAATACATCTCAGAAGAAAAGATAAAACAAAACATAAGAAATCCCTAAAACCCCCTGAAGGAATTGAAGGAGAGATCCTCCGTCTTGAGTATAATTCCGGCTTCTTGAGATGAATCAACTGGCTGTCTTCGAGTAATTCTCCACAAATCTGCCCTCTTTGGCCTAGCTGGACGCCCCCTGACTAAAGCTTTGGGTTCTAGCTTCTGCCGAACTCCCCTTCAAGTTGCCCCTTTGGGTGTTTATATAGACTTTGAGATACCTTACTTGGCCCCTAAGTATCCTAATTCAAGTTGAATTCCTACTAGGGTGTTTGAATAGGCTTTGGAATGTGTTTCTTTGCCTCCAAGTATCCAAATCCAAGTAAAACTTCTCTTGGCCGCTGCAGGGACACGCCCATGACACACGCTCGTGTAAGTCATGGCCAGGCCGTGTTTGAACCTGTTGAATTGGGCATGGCCGTGTGGTCTTGGGTTCAGGCCGTGTGGATTTCGTGATATGGCCCATTTACTCTGTTTTGGGCCCGTTTCTGTTCTTTTCATCATCTGGCGCTCTCCTAGGTATAAAACATGAAAACATAGGATTAAGAGCACCAAATTACACAATTCAGGGCTTAAATCATCCAAAATCATGCTAAATGTGGGCTTAAAATATGTTACTTTTACGGTTTATCAAATACCCTACACTTAAGCTTTTGCTTGTCCTCAAGCAAAATTCTCAAGTCATAATTAAAACAAATTTCCTCGATCCATAAAATTTATCATTAATGTTTCATCATAATTCAAAGATAATTTATACATGGATAATTCAACTCAAGGGTCCTAAAGATTCAAACAATCAAAGTCATACATTTTTAGCCCTAAAAAAGTTAGGTGTTTCCCTTTACCTAAATAATTACCTCTGATTCGAAATTGACAAGAGTTGACATCCTCACTAAAGATTCACTCAAATCACTCGAAGTGTTTAAGGTTTAGAATTAAGCACTCAACAGTCCAACATGAAAAGTTAATCCCATAGGCTTGCATGAAAATCAAATCTCCACCACTATAATATGAGATGATACACAAATAAAAAGGTCTTTGACAGGGTTGTAACGGGGTTTGGGTTAAAGGTGTGGATAAAGGCTGAATTAGACGATTAGAATCGAGACTGACCTGACAAATTACCTAACTAGAAATATGAGTACTCCTAAATAATTACAACAATTGAAAACTTGTGATAATACTAGCTTTTTCTTCGAGATTTAGAATTTACATGTATAAGTTCAGCTAACATAGAACTAATAATGAATATACTTCGATTTTTTTTAAGAAAAGTCAAATACCTAATAAAGGATAGATTGAAATAGATAAAATAGTTAGGAAACTTAATCAAATCAAATCTCGACATAAGGGTAGTAAAAAGGAATGGTGATAACAAATACAAAGGGTTTTGGGTTAATATTAGTGGGTGAGTCAATAAAAAGGGTTGTTAGGATTAAACGGGGTTCACTAGGGGTTAATTATGAATGTAGGTTGTTTTAGTGAAGTAAGTGGGTTAAAACCTAGGTGCCTTTACCATCTCTGTATATCAAATCAAAGGTGTGGTCTCGACATGTATAATCGAAGCAAGTTCTAGAATAACAAATCAATGTTGACATACTCATAAAAAGTGAGCACGAAAATGAATATATGCTCTAACAGGCTCAATGTCTCACAGAAATTATGGGTATTTGGTATCAACCTTGTAAATTTCAAATTTCAAGGTAACATTCAGATTTAGGTAGACAACTTAGAAAAATTTAAATTTTGAAAAATAAACTTATCATGCTCGATTCTCTAGTATCCTTCAAATTTAATCATCAATGCAAAATTATCAATGACTTAATCCAAAACATATCAATAAAACTCATAAATCAAAGGAATTTTCATTCTAAACGTAATATGAGAAACTTACTTAAAGACAAGGCATAATTTAGGGCTTTTCAAGTAATACTATAGTTAATCCCCCCACACTTAAGATGTACATTGTCCTTAATGTACAAAGATAGATAATATCAAAATAATCATAAAATCGTAAGATAGGGAGAGAAGTGATACTTCCTGAACTTTGGATGAAGTCAATGAAAAGAAACCGGATAGGATTGGAGGTGATAGTGGGGAAGCGTCTCGAACCGTTTGAAATTGAGTCCTCGGCATAATGTCTCCGATTTTATTGTATCCTAAGCTAAATCTAAATGGTACGAAGAATAAGAAGAAGATAATAAAGAAAATAAAAAAATAAAAAAATAAAAATAAAAATAAAAGTAAATAATGGAAAATGAAAGAAGAAAGATAACGGGAAAAAGGAAGGGATGAAGAGGGTTAAATAGAAATTATGGATCTGGTAGTTGGCCCCGCCCTTGTACCTTCCTGTGGTGGCCACACGGGCACGGCCACGACCTTGTGCAAGGCCGTGTGGTATGGAAATCTGTACTTTGGTTAGTTTATGGTTAGGTGCTAAAAGGAAAAATAAAAGTAAAAAATAAAAAATGTAAAAATTAATGGGGTTAGTGCTCGGGTTGTCTTCCGAGAAGCGCTCGTTTATAGTCTTAAGCTAGACTTTACCTCTCATTCGTATGGTCATGGTGGTTTGAGGAGGTGGAAATCCTTTCTGATGCGATCAATTCAGCTATTGATATAAAATTTAAGTCGAGTAATGTTTTCCTGAAAAGTGTTGAAATTAGAATGTGTTACCTCGACCGTTCCATCTGGGAAGATTTTGAGTACCTGATCTCCTATCTTAAGCTGGGTTGTCGCATTATTAAGTTCGTCGTGGAGTTGCCTCGTTTTTGCTTCGTCTATTTTTAGTCTCTCCTTGAAGTGTGTCTTCCATTCGTCTAGTTCATTGATCCAAAGCCTTCGTTCCTCATGAATTTCTTCTTTATCGACACGAGGTCTAGGGTCTAGCATCTGCGAAAGAGCTTCTAGAAACGGCAAGTTAATATGAAATTTCTTTGAAAGTTTAAGAGACTCACCAAGTTGTTCCTCTGTGTGGTCTTTCTTTTTCGCTTCGGGGTATGGCACATAGGGTTGGTACTTTGTAATCACCGGGTTTGGTAAATCATGGCTTACCTCAACCTTACCTTCACTTACCACAGGCTCTTGACTTGGGTCAGATTCTACTAACCTTTCACTGTCATGAGCTGTTACGGCTTGAATTTGCTCTTTTGGGTTAGTTCAGTGTTGCTTGGCAAGCTTTCTTGTAGTTGTTCTGAGATCAGCTTAATCAGTTGACCAAACTGATCCTTGATCTCCTGTGTTGATGCCTCAAGTTTCATTTCTATCTTTTGGAAACGTGTTTCTGAGGCTGCTATAAATTTTGTCAGCATCTATTCAAGGTTCGGCTTCTTTTCCTGTGGGTAGGGCTGTTGTTGAAAATCTGGAGGAAGTTCCGGTCTTTGGCTACTTTGATCATCCCACGAGAAATTGGGATGGTACCTCCACCCTGCATTATAAGTATTATCATAATTATTTTGAGGTCTAGAATAGTTACCCATATAGTGGACTTGTTCGTTCTCCATGCCATATTCCTAGGGTGGGTACTCAGGATTCGCTACGCCTCCTAGATTCGAGTCATATTGCATTATTGGGTGTACCTGTGAGAGACTATACAAACCATCGAACTTTTTATTCATCATCTCTAGCTGGTTAGATAACCTGGAGACCACGTCGAGGTTGAAGGCACTGGCTGCTTTAGTAGGAATTGTCCTCATGACTTGCTACTGATAATTATTTAGTGCCATCTTCTCTATAAATTATCTGCCAGAAGCAAACAAAAGAAAAATTAGTAAAGTAAAAATAAAAATAAAAATAAAAATAAAAATAAAAAATAATAATGAAAATAAATTGCAATAAAAAATGGCTAAAGTAATAAAAATTAAGCGTTATTAATATTTCAGTTCCCCGGCAACAGCGCCAAAAACTTGATCGTTGTTTTATGCAATGTCAAAGTCTTAAAATTTATAAAGAATATGATCGAACCTGGAAACCAACTATGACAACAATTTGAGGCAAGTGCACCAATCGAACAGTAGTATAGTTTAGCAAGACCGTAATGTCGAACCCAAAGGAACCAAAAGTACTAATACTAACTCTCTTTTTATTATTTAGCCTAAGAACTAAGGGAATTTTTTATCTAATCTAAAATTAACTAACTACTAAACTAAAGACTCTAAGACAAAGAAGAATGAAATTGTGAAAATAACTTGAGGAAAAACCAATTGATTAAGACGGCACCCAAGGAAGAATTTACCTAGACTTCACTTGTTATCTAACTCTGAACCAGATGATTTATTCACTTGACTTGATCCGTAAGATTCCCTAAGTTATATTAATCCCTCTCTCGAGGCGACTAACGTCTAACCCTAGGTTGATTAATTGAAATCTCTTTCTAATTAAAACTGCTAGAATCGCATTAACACGATCTATGGACTCCCATATTAGGTTTCACCCTAATGCGGCAAAATCTCGTCACCCTATCTCTAGGCACGCGATCAACTCCGCTTAACTATGCTAGATCTACTCTTAAGTAGGGACTTTTGCTCCTCCACCTAAGCACATCATACTTGAATTAATATCTTGGAAATACCAAAACAAGAATTAAGAACACATAATTAAGAACAAGTCAAATATTTATCATATAGTTCAGCAAACGATAACAAGATTCATCTTAGGTTTCATCCCCCTCAGGTATCTAAGGGTTTAGTTCATAATGATAATAAAAGAATACATCTCAGAAGAAGAGATAAAACAAAACATAAGAAATCCCTAAAACCCCTTGAAGGAATTGAAGGAGAGATCCTCCGTTTTGAGTATAATTTCAGCTTTTTGAGATGAATCAACTGGCTATCTTCGAGTAATTCTCCACAAATCTGCCCTCTTTGGCCTAGTTGGACGCCCCTTGACTAAAACCTTGGGTTCCGGCTTCTGCCAAGCTCCCCTTCAAGTTGCCCCATTGGGTGTTTATATAGACTTTGAGAAGCCTTACTTGGCCCCTAAGTATCCTAATTCAAGTCGAATTCCTACTAGGGTGTTTGAATAGGCTTTGGAATGTGTTTCTTTGCCTCCAAGTATCCAAATCCGAGTAAAACTTCTCTTGGCCACGGCAGGGACACGCCCATGGCACACGCCCGTGTAAGTCATGGCCAGGCCATGTTCGAACCTGTTGAATTGGGCACTGCCGTGTGGTCTTGGGTCTAGGCTGTGTGGATTTCGTGATATGGCCCATTTACTCTATTTTGGGCTCATTTTCCGTTCTTTTCATCATCCGGTGCTCTCCTGGGTATAAAACATGAAAACAAAGGATTAAGAGCACCAAATTACACAATTTAAGGCTTAAATCATCCAAAAGCATGCTAAATGTGGGCTTAAAATATGTTACTTTTATGGTTTATCAACCTTGATAGAATGTGTCTGATGCATTCAATTGTCAAGGGCAGAAATTTTGATGTTGGCGCAATACTCCACCAGGAAATTACTGATATCAAGACAAAATGGAACTGTGGTTTTCCCATCGTTAGTGATGCTATTATGCCAACAGAAAAGAATCGTGCCCCGTGATGATAAAGAGATCTTTGAAAATAAGGGTCCGATCAATGAAGCGTCTATTAAAAGAATGACTCGTGGCAAAGATACGCGGAAAATGAATGAGGCAGAGACTAGAAAGACAAGGAAGGGCAAAACCATAGCAGAAAGCTAGGGAACAAACTTGACTACAGGGACATTATTGCTGCACAAAATGAAGGATATCGAGAAGTTGGCCAATTCCATCATCAATAAGCAAATCAGGCTTGTCGCTACAATAGAGGATATAGACAGATCACAAAATTTGCTCTATGCTTATACCAGGGCCTACAACAACTCTATTGTAGCCACATTACGTTAGTTAAGCCCGACCCTACTCCTAGAATTTCTAGTGTTCCCATCGATTATCTGAGAATATGAACCCTCTTCCGAGGGAGATGACCTAGGGGACCGAGACTGATCGGTGGAATCTCCTCTCATTGTGGATGTCTCTGATGTTGAAAAAGAAAAGGAATCAAGGGACGTTGAGGAGTGCATGTGAAATATTGATACCTTGGTCGAGGGTGAAGTCATTATTGATAAAGAGGTGCCTAATGTTGAGGAGGAAGTTGTTGTGGAAGAGGAGGACATCCGTGTTGAAATTGTGAACGAGAAGGCCGAAGAAGAAAATACTGAGATAGAAGCTATTGAGAAAGAATCTGTTGAGGACATTGTCAACGCATCCGAGTTTGTGGATGCAACTAAAGATAATATGGAGCAAGATAGAGCTAGACCGGAGGAAGCTGAAGAGGTAATAAGTGAGGAGCACCACAATTCGTTGGATATAGTGGTCTATACCGGACCACTGAAGGTGACCCCTCCTACACAAGAAGCAGCTGATGATGCCAGGGCAGAGCCAGAACCTGAGGAGCCATCCGAGGACTATGTAAAGCCTAAAAAAAGAAGAGAAAGCGCTCCAAAGACAAAAATCACAAGAAGGAGGAGAAAAGAGGAGAAAGAAGAAACATTGTGCAACCACTTTGATAGCTAAGGGAAACTGAGTTAGTTTATTTTACATTTTAATTTTAGTAATCATGCATTGCATTTAGATGTAAGTTAATTTTACATTTTAGTTTTAGTAATCATGCATTGCATTTAGCTGTAAGTTTTCATTTTGTTAGTGAACATTGTTATTGCATTGTTATTGCCATCACATTTTAATCTTAGTGCATTGAGAATAATACAAACTTTAAGTTTGGGGGAATGCATATGGGGATTGGAAATACACCCACATTTTAATTTTTTTATGAAGCATGCAAGGTTTATTTTTGATTAATGCAAATGTGTTGAAATTTTTTTTGTTACATTCGATGCTTAAGTCTTGAATCATGTGAACTATCAATAAATGAGTTGTATAAATATGACTAAATGTTGTATCTTTAATTCTTTGATGAATGATTTAGGATTGCATTAGTAATGGATGACTAGTAGCATTCCTTGAATCTTGAATGAATCTGCCTTTTACAGCTACTCATATGTTTATAAAATTATGAATAAGTGACACTCCAAAGTGGGTGTATTGTGAAATGTTAAAAAGGGAACACTCCAATGCAAGCGTTAGAAATATGAATCTAGCCAAAGGCTATCTCTACATGAGTGTGTGTCGACACAGTTACATACTTCCTGGGGGTTTGTTGCACCCATCATTACTTATCAGGAACAAAGGTACAATAATTCAACGATATCCCTTATTCACACAATAATAATAATAATATACAATAAATGTTGTGTTGGTAGATAAAATTTAAGATTTGAAGCATGATATTGGTTTTGATGAAGATGCAATCTTAGTCATTCATACTTATGTACTGTCCATACAATATTCTGTCATCTAAATGTGAATCATTGGAATTTTAGGTGATTAAAGTTGCTAGAATGATCATTTACTTTATTGAATTCTTGTTTAGCCTTGCTAGTTTCTGTTTTACTTGAGGACAAGTAAAAACTCAAGTTTGGGGGTGTGATAGTACTAGAAAGAACATATGTTTTCTCCGTACTTATTGGTTAATTTGTTCCCTTTTTAGTTATCTTTAGCACATATTTTAGTATTTTCAGTTCAGTAATTTTCATTTTATGAGTCAGTGGGTCTTAGCTTATTTACCCTCAAATTTATCATTATTAATTATTGATGTCACTGCATGAGTAATTTCAGATTGCACCCAGAATTATCACTGCACCTAATAGATGTTCAGATTGCACCCAGAATTGTCACTGCACCTAATAGCTGTCCGGATAGGAACAAAAAGTCATGAGCTGTCAGTCTGGTACAACTAACTTGTACATACAGAGGTAGCATGATTCTGATGAAAAGGAACCTGGGCTATTTGGGGGAAAAGAGAGATAAATGTTAACAAAAAAAATGGGGAAAAAAAGGAGGGAGGGAGCTTTTTGGATCATTTTCTTCAACTTACCTCGTGAACCTTTTGGCTATTACGGCTTAAGCTCCAACGTGTGAACCAACATGAAAAGGATGCAGACCAACTCTTGACGAGGAACCCTGAGTGCGACATAATAGGGAATATATATATTCAAGTTGAGTTGTCTAGGAATAGTATTCTCCACTTGTTTCTTTTTTTTTTCTTTTCTAACACTGGTGATTACTATTGATTTCGTGTTAGTATGGAAGTACACATGATTTCTGGGTTTAATGTTATTTATTCGATCATGCTTCTACAATTTAACCTTTGTGTTTGAATGTTTTTAGTATGGAAGTGTTTTAGCAGTCACTGACACTGGAAGGTGCAGTGACAGTTCAAGCTAACAAGCATGACAACGGAAGTTGCTTGAGGATTAGAGGAATTTAATCCACTTGTTCTTAATAGTGTTCCATTGCCATCATCGAAAGGTGTAGCTAATGTGAATGTTTAAGTTTTAGATTAAATATAGAAGTTAAGCTTGGTAAGATATTCATTATAGTTTAATGCATTGACAATCACCTATCATTTTTACCCTGTGAGCACCTAGCATTCTGTTGAATATTCATGTTGGGGATCCCAGTTTCTCACTATCATATTGTAACGCCCTGAATATGGGCCTATTGGGTTGTACTGCCCGAAAAATCCCGAAACTCTAAATTTCTATGCACTGAGGTTGGTATGTATGAGTAGCGCTTAGATTATTAATTTTAAGGTATTACAGGGATTATTTGAAGTCTTAGAGATAGGGATGACCATAGGGAAAAAATTATTTTTCTTGCTTTAGTGGACCCTAGTCTCAGGCATTAGGCCTCTTAAGCAGATTAAGGGGAAAATGGGACACATATGGGCTTGTGGTCTAGTGGTAAGGTGTTTTTGGAGTGTTTATTTTGCTTAGTGGATGGCTAGAGTTGTGTGGAATTTGGGTAAGGTGTTTTTGGAGTGTTTATTTTGCTTAATGGATGGCCAGAGTTGTGTGGAATTTGGAGTTTTTGTTGAAGTGTTTGAATTGGTCTTATGAGCTGATAAAGGAGGGAATTTCGGATGAGATAAGGGAGATATCATGGAGAAAAATTAGGAGATAAGAGGTGGGAAGAGTTGGTGCTGAATTGGACTGTGGGGGAAGGTAGGATTCGGCTATTGGCTATAAAAGGAGGTGTCAAATTCCTTGGAGGGGTTCCATTACATTTCTTTTTCTCCCCGTAGCCAAATTCTTCCATTTGCTGAAAAAAACCCATCATTCCTTTGCTGAAATTTTGGTTCTCTCTAGCCGAATTCCCCATACCTTCTCTTCTTAAATTCCTTCTCTTGTTCACCTTTAGTTCTAGCCGATCACTTCTCCTCTTCTTCTCCCTATTGGTGCCGAATTGTCTCTGTCACTATACTAATCTCAAAAGCCGAAAGCTTCTGGGGTCGATTACTTCTTGGGTAAGTACTTAGTGAATTTCCCTTTAGTATGTTCAGTAAAAGCCGAAGGGCTACCTAACTTCTTATCGTTGTTAACCTTGTATTAACAAGGGTAGGGTTCAGAGATCGCAAGCGTGGTAAGGATTGTTAGCAAAGTGGTAAGTGTACTCGTCTCAGTTATGGATTAATGGATGGACGAATGTAGGTATGGCTTATAGGGGTGACTTATGTGAAAAATGAGTCACTCGATTTTAATAATATATGTTTAGGTGCAGATCTAGGGATATTAGCGAATAGTAGCTAAGGAAGGGCTACTAGAACGTGTGGCACACAGTAAGGTTATGGTGAGGTTTTAGTTTTCGATAAAGTGTGTATTAAATCAAGATTAATCATTAAGTGGTGACTATTGTAGGTTCGTGATTAAGGTATTTACAGCAGGCGTTGTAACAAGGTGTGTACAAACACTACACACACATGATGTCGGTAATGCCGGAAAGCCGAAAAGCCGAAAGTGGTTAAATAGGCCCGGTGGGCCCTGAGGCTAAGTTTGATGAAATGGATTAATTTGATTATATGAGTTGGGTCAGGCATGCATGTTACATGATCTAGATTTGTTTTTGGCCTAATGGGTCATATGACTGAGATTTGGGCCTAGGAGGGCATAAAAATGTGATATGGCCATTATGGGTTATATGAACGTGAAATGGGTTGATGGGCTTTATGGGGACATAGACTAGTATGCTAGGGTTTTATGGACTTTGGGCTTAGTACTGAACAACTCTTAAACCACATAAGACTTTCTAATAATTAAACATGTCTGTGGACAAGTCGCTAGGTTAGAGTGTGGTAACGGGCATGTGCATGTCTAGGATTGGATATAGGGAGAGCTTGGTACTGAAGCGGCCCTAGCGGCCCATCTCCTCTTCTCTAGAATCCTACCTGGTGCATAGTGTCTGTTCACTTTAGCCGCGAGGACTTGTTAATGGGCCAAAGTTCATAACTAAAACCCGAGAAGGACCAAATACCCCTAGATTTGTAAAATTACTAAAATACCCCTGATTTGAAAATAACCAAAATACCCCTGATTTGAAAATAACCAAAATACCCTTAGTTTGAAAATTACCAAAACATCCTTAGATTTGTAAAATCACTAAAATAGCCCCGAATTGTGAAATTACCAGAATACCCTTGGTTTGCAGAATTACCAAAACATCCCTGATTTACAAAATTTCCAAAGTACCTTTGTTTTGCAAAATTACCTAAATCCACTGTAGAGTAGATTTACGGAAATATGCTTGGGTTGTGAAATGACGAAAATACCCCTATGTGATAAGTATAAGTTTTGTGGATGTTACTCATTTGCATATGATATTCTGATTAGGATGCATATGGGTGGGAATTATGGTACGAAGGAAGATTTGAGGATCGCATAGTCGCTGGCGACCATGGATCCACCGGGTGGCTTTAAGCCCATTATATGATTAGCGACTTTCTTGGCGCAACGTTGAAGTAGTGCATTGTGAGTGCTACCTTTGGTGTGTAGAGGATGGTTGAGTCGATTTAGAAATCTCCACAGGTGTGTAGGGTTGGAAGGGAAATGGTGTGTAGCGGATGGATTTTTGGGGAGGTTTTGCATTACCTTGTTTTGCATATGATATGTTATGATATGATATGATATGAGGTCATTGTGGGCCAAGGCCCAAGACCACCGGCTCAGGCCAATGTGATAATTGTATTTTGAATTGAATGCCAAGGGTTGTACACACTGAGTTTCGAAACTCACACCCTTTATTTAATGTTTCTGGTGATCCTCAGTAAATGGCTCGACGTGAGAGAGGACTCGGGGATGGCCACACTACAAGATGTTTAAACTTTTATTTAATTGTTTCAAAAGACAAAGTTTTAATTGCTTATTTTTGTTGGATGTAATAAGGCCTTGTACTCCGATTTGACTCTAGATTTTGGGTTTTGTTGTTTCAACTATTCACTTAATTATTAAACCTAAGTAAATTTCTTACGTTTAAACTTGGTTTTCGAAGTACTTAAAATTATAAAAATGGGTTTTTTTTTATTACTTAACAAGACTCAAGGATTTTGGGCTTTTGGGCCTAAATTTTTAATTAGCAAAATTGTTTGAATTATGCCTTTGATGTGACACACCAGATTTGGGCCTAACTTCTAGGCCGGGTTTGGGGGGTTACACATATATTATCTTATTATTTTCAAGTTATTGCTTCGACAACTACTATCACAATTTATCTCATTTTATCTATTTATTGCACTGACATTAATAGACAAAAGACAACAATCCTCGTGGGATCGATATCTGACAGACTCATATCTATCTAATATACTTGCATGCAGTGTACGCTTGCACATTATTGCTGTAATGTTAAACAACCGATCAATGACTAAATGAGTTTATAATTAATAGGCGAAAAGTCGAAACATAATTATAAATCATTTGAGCCTCAACTACATATGTCCAATCAATCCTTGTGCTAGCTTGTTATAGAAATGAACGGAATGAATAGAAAAAGAGAAATGGGAAACATTCATGAATGATTATGGTTTTCTCCAAAATGGAGAAATGGAAATAAAAATGAAAAATGGGAACTTGCAATTCTATATAGGATTACTTAAAAAATGATGGAGGAATGAGTTTTTGTTCTTGGACTGTGTTGATGCCCGAAAATGAAAATAAATCATCCTGTCATACTGAACATGTTGAGTTGTGACATATTGAACGGATTTTCTCAAAATTTTACCAGGGGTAAAATTGTCAGAATTTTACTATGGTAAAATTTTCAATATTTTACTGGATAAAATTGGGGTGAGAATTTTTTTAATATGTAGATATTAAAGTTTATTCTGGGAAATAAAAAAATTGAATGGAGTTAGATCATATTACAGAGTACTGGGTCAAAAAGGCTCAAAAAATACTCGTAAATGGACCCGATGTGAGAGAGGCCCAAAAACCCTTATATAACATGAAGGGGGTGGCAACCCTAAAAGAAATGCAAAGATGATTCATTCACCCCTCTCCTACTCTAAGTAGGATGTTTTTCTATTTAAAATAAACCTATACAACTCTACAAGGGTTCTACCTTCTCTTCCTATAAATAGATGGCACCGATAGAGCTATTTACACAACTCTTGGGAGATTGTTATTCTACCAAAAATTAGAGAGAATTTATTCTCAACTTATGAACATATTTTTTATAATAATAATTTTATTGATTTCTATTAAAGAAGAAAGAATTTCCATTTTCACCCAAAAGGAAAACTTTTTCTAGTTCTATGTTTCGATTCAATTGGTTCGAGCCCACACTCGAAGCAGTTCATGGTATGAGAATAGCAGAGAAGATCATTTAGTTGAAAGCCGGAAAACATCAAGGATCCACTTATCCAAAAACACAGGTATGAATTTGGTTAAGGTTTATTGCTATAAATATCACTAACCAAGTCGATTTTCAATTTTGTTTTGATTTTCTGTTGTGCAAGAAAACTATTTTCAAACCGAACTTTTTCCAACACCCTCAACCTGGCACACGGCCTAGCCACACGATCGTCTGACCCTATTTTATAATTCCCCCTACATTTTGTTACTTTTTTTAATATAGTCCTTATTTGATTTTGATTTAATTTAAGAGCTCTCGTAAGCTCGATTTAAGTTCAAATTTGTACGATAACCATGTTTATTTGAATGTTTATGATATTTTGTATGATTTTATCAGATTTTTTACTTAAATTCATACGTTCCTATTCTTCTAGTTACTGCAACATCCCGTAATCCAATTCTGACAATAGAGACGGGTGGAGGGTGTTACAATTGGTACTTGTTCTAAAATTTAGAAATTATTGCAATTTGGTCCTTTTCCAATCTCAGGTTAATCTTGAGCATACATAGGCTCGTATAAGTTCCAAGAAAAGTTTTAGATCAAATTTTTATACTAAAGGACTTATGTTTACATGAAAAATGAATGGATATAGTAATTCTTAGATTTAGTAATTGAAAGAATCAAAGGGACTGTGAGATTGGTTGACTTATAATAAATCAAGTGATTTAGGATGTAAATTATTTTATGCTTGCCTTTGGGAAGGTGAATATATTTAGATTTAGTAATTGAAAGAATCAAAGGGACTGTGAGATTGGTTGACTTATAATAAATCAAGTGATTTAGGATGTAAATTATTTTATGCTTGCCTTTGGGAAGGTGAATATATGTGTCATAAATTGTATGAGTTTAAATTAACAATAGAATGATTGTATGTTACATGTTAATATGTTGGTATTTGAATATGGCTAATGGGACATGAATTGTAAATGGTTTAAACTTGATATGTTATTCTAGGATGCTAGTGATCTCGGTGAATTAATTATATTGCACATAATTTTGTATGAGATTCAATAGCTAATTAGTTTATAGTATTTGGAAACACAAGAATATATAGACTTTTTCAGCACCTTTTAAGCTCTAATTCATGCAGATTCATGCAGTTTCATAGTAAATTTGGTCAAAATTCAACTTTAATTATAAAACAATTAATTTGCACTTATATTATTAACATATTTGTTTTTAATTATTTTTATAATAAATTTTCACAAATTTGGTTTATTTTTGACATTTTTGCACAAAAGGTGAAAATTGGTTCGGCAGACACCTTAGAAGGCTTGAACTGTTGGGGAATTTTTGCATCAATTGAACTAAGGACAAGATTAAATATTTTTTTTCAGCCAAGGTCAGTCCAAATGATGATCATTTACTTTATATTTAATTTTTATCCAAGTTAAATTGGGTTTAAAAGTAATATAAAGCCTGAAGGAGAAAGTGGCCTAGTGTGCTAAGCATTGAAGACTGATCCAATAAGAAATTTTGCAGCACAAAACCGACCAATAAGTTAACCTAATTAGCTTATTTATCTGACTAAATTAATTGCAAAACAAACCTCAAATTTCCTTAAAATTCTATTAAAATCCCTCCACTTTTTGTGCCTTTGAAGATTTCCCCCAAACTAAATTTAGCAAAATTTGAAACATTCAAACTTTGCTCCATGTCTGGCTAGCCAAGGGAAGTGTGTGGCTACTAATTATGTAACACCCCAAACTCGGTCAACACACTACGACCGAATCCGGCATGTCATAGGAAAAATCGATTTTAAAGAAAACAAGTTGTTGATTTGATTTTGTAAAGAAACGTTATTGGAAACAAGGTGTCGTCTCTTACTTTAAATTTGAGTAATATTGCTGAAACCGTTTCGATTTTAGTCTTAAGGAAAATTTTGTTAACTTATTGTTACTACTTGTTTGCCGTTACCCGATGGTAAAGTTTTAGAAAAATCCTGATAATTTGTGAAAGTTTGGAAACCATTCATTTTATAGGTTATTTAGGCATGCCGTTCTATTTAGCTTAAACAAAATTTAGTGAAAACTCAAAACAGATAAATAATCCCAAAAATGAAATCTAATGGCCTTATTACAACCCAAAACCAAATTTAAAGTAAAGTAAAAAACCAAAATAATAGTTTAAAACAAAAACCCGAAATATTGCGCATGGCCACCTCGAGTCCGCCCCGGCTCTACATCCGCGATCTATGAATCATCTGCAAAATGCAAAGGAAGGGGTGAGTCACCGAGACTCAGTGTATAAATACCCATCCTGAAGATATTGATGTCCTTACACAATTTCATAAGAGAATATGTATGCCATGCAACCCAAAACCTAACCGTCCGAAACTCCTGAGTCTACCCCGTGCGGTACCAAACCACTGGTGGTCAAAACCACTGGTGACCGCAGTCACAAATAATATAAGTGTGGTGCCAAACCACTGGTGGTCAAAACCACTGGTGACAATCCTGTATATCGATATGTGGGGCCAACCCACTGTGGCACCAAACCACTGGGACGAGTCACAAAGATAGATACATGTGGTACCAAACCACTGGTGGTCAAAACCACTGAAACTTAGTCACAATATTATAGGAAGCGGGGCCAACCCACTGTGTGGTCAAAACCACTAGTGACAGTGTGAAATTATACCTTCCCCCTCCTCTCAATACCCATTTTTATGAACATACTTTTCATGGCATAATAATCATGCTTATCATACAGAAATATCATGGCGTGGCATATGCAGATTTAACACAGGCATTTAATGTTAGCCAATCAAAGTGGACTTACTCGGAGTCCTCGTTTTACCCACAAGGGTAACATACCGATTTCAACAGCTATTTTGGCTTTTGGTAATATACATGATAAAACATATTAACGTATGAAGTGTGTAAGAGTTACACACCTGATTACCCGTAATACGACACTCTCTACGTTGACACTGTCGTTAATCGACACTACCGCTATCTGTCTACTGCTTTGCTCAGTTGCCGGCCCACACCTAGGTGGCCAATCTCGAACAACCGACACAGCCCTCTTCTTGAACTTAAGGGCTGGGGTTTCAGATCTAACCCCTCCTAACGCTTGGCTGGCATTAGGGTCCATAACACCTTTGTTCACTAAATCGGATTAACACAGAGAATAACTATGAATAGAGATTTAACCCGAATGAATAAATCCCTTACTTAGACCGACAGATCCCGAAGATTCAGTGACTTAGACCAAAGCACTACTTGAATACCCAGTCGACTAACGCCAAGGCTCTCTTACACCGTTCAATCAGCCAAGATCTATACGCTTAGCTCCTGCCTTGAGCATTTAACACAATAGGAAAAGATTGAATCGGCATAAACTCTTACCACCACACTAACAAAACCGATTGGGAGTGATGGCCACCCGATGTTAGTGATCCACTGCAACAAGATTCAAACAAGAAAGGTTTGAGTGCCAGGGATTTCGGCTTTTCTTACCATAGCAATCAGATTAGAGAAAGAAATAGAGATGTCGCAGAGAAGAAACGACAGAGATCTTACCAAAAAAATGATTCGGCTATGGAGAACTTCGAGAAAAGAGGCTGATCTTTGGAGACTTCGACTATATGAAAGGAATGGGAGTATGGTTTTGGCTATGGTCACCAGATAAGAAAGAAAAGAAGTCGAACGAAAGGGGGGGAGTGATGGTTCCGGTTCTTGCTAACATGAATGGAAGAAAAGAAAAAGAGTGATATGGTTTTGGGGAGGTTCGGCTACAGGGAGTTTTCGGCTCTAGAAACAAAAGAAAGGAGAATAAGAAGTAGACAATAGATTTCAGCTAACAAAGTGTCTCAAAAGGGATTTGGTGATTCGGCTTTTGAAAGGGAGAAGAAAAGATGAATAATAGTGACCCTGATGGTCTTCTAGATTTTGACTATGGATTCTAAAAGAAGAGAAAGAGAAGAAGTCAATAGAGAGGAAGGGGTAATGGTTTCGGTTTTGACACCAAATGTGAGGAAAAGTAGAGAATTCGGCTATGGCTCTTTGAGGGAAAGAAAATGAGGAATCGCACCAACGAAGATGGGAGAAAAAAGTTCTAAATGCACTCCCCAACCAACCGAATATACACACTCCCTAAAGCACATTCGGCCACCCCCTAAAGCACCCAAAATCGATTGCTCCCTTCCCCTCCAGAGTTCAAGTTTCGGCCAACTCTAAGTCCCCTGTCCATCTCCACAATTTTCTCCTGACCACTCATTCAAATCTGTTTGAATGATTCAAGCTCCTTAGATTTCTCTCCTCCACTCATTTGAATCTGTTGACTCTTTCAACAGCTATCCACCAGAGTCCCTCCTGAGTACAACTCCCCTGGTCTTGGCGTCAAAAAAATAATAAGCAGCAAAGGGATTCTTGCAGCTCGAACCAAGGTCCTCCAGTATACATGAGGCGTCACTCTCCTTGTGCCTAAGTGGTGCCTCCCTTGCCACTTTACCATTGGGATTCTTGTGTCAACTCTTACCAACAACTTCATTTAACACCCAGCTCACACGGCTCCCCTCTTCTAAAAGCCCAAAACAAAAATTTTTCTATGGCTCAGGCCTACCCCTAGCTCATGCCTGGACCCCAAAACACCCTAAACTAACATAACATTCATACTATCTACATGCAGGCAAATAAAATGCAAAGGCCCCGTTTTAAGGATGTTACATATTATTTTCTATTTGTAGTAGCCACTCCCACCTATAAATACCCCCTTCACCTATTAACTCAACACACTTTTCATTCCACACATCTCTCTCCATTTCACTCACTTTCTCTCATTATTTTCCCATTTTCCCCTTCTATTTCATGTGTCAATTTCCCTCATGGAAAAGATCCCTTCAACCACCTTGGATAGAAGCATTCAAGTGCTTGTAGAAGTCTCAGTTCAACAGAATGAGTGGAGAAGAAGTAGCAGAGCAAACTAACCAGCCTTTAGAGAAACACAAGATTTGATTCTAGTTTCGCTTCCTTTTAACTTTTCTTGTTGTTGTTATGAACATGTCTATGAATATTTGTTATGTTTTTATTCTAAATTTAATTAACATGTTTGGATTTTGTCTACTTAAGTTATTAAAATCATGTTTGTGTTGTTATAGGTCTTGGTAAGTTGTTTGATTAAGTAAAACCATAATTATGTTATACTTGCGTTAGAATTTTAAGGTAAATAATGAATTAATTATTAATCATATTGAAATTTTAATTAATTGACATAATACTTAACCAATACATGTTTAATCTTCTAAGGTAGCTGAGGGTTAAATTAGCGATAGTATTAAACGATACATTAGCCCTACATAACTTGCAAGATTATTGTGATTAAATTGTTTCAATGTAGGTATATATTGTTACCTCACTTAATCTTTTACTGCTTATTAAAATTGATTAATTGTTTGAATTGGAAATAGTAATATGTTCAGGAGATTAGTTAATTTTGTAAGTCTGTATGTGTTATAGTAAACAAATAACCAAGTTGCTGTGAATTTATTCGCAACAACATGAACATTGTTTTTGTAACAGCCTGAATTAGGGACTAGTTAATCCGGGTTCAGAGAAAATTTATTTTAATTTTATTTTATGGGTTATAGTATGATTATAAAGGTGCATGAAAATTTTGGTGCTTTAATTTTAGCGATTTCATGCTTAATCGCGAAAAAGGACTAAATCACATAAAGTGCAAAAGTTCTATTTTAATTGCTAGAGGTGCCAATTAGCTAAGGAATATTAATGGGAGGTCCCTAATGTGCAATTAGGCCTTGTTTAATGTAGTGGCCGGCCATAGGGACAAGAATTGACATGTCATGGTTAGGTGGGGTTTTGGTGACTTATTTGATAAATTAAAATAAAATAAGAAGAAAGATGATAACACCTATCATCTTCATCATTTTTCCACCAATACAGCAAAGGGTGGGTTTTGAAAGCTTGAAATTTTTAGCAACTCATCTTCTCTACAAGTAAATGATTATGATGGTTTTACTTGATAATTTTTGTACTTTTGGAGTCCCCAAAGCTTAAGCTAGCTAATAAGGGGACTAAATTTCTAAATGGTTGAAAGTCTAGGGACTTTCCATGAGAGGGTTTATGTTCTTTGCTGAGTTTTTATGGGAGAAAATGAATGTTAGGGAGATGGGAAACAACTTTTGTGAAAGGTGTTATCATGAAAGCACCTAAATGGGACTAAGTTGTAAATGTTGTAATTTGGCAACAAATGTATAAAATAGTTGGATTTGTGAGTAGTTGTAAGAGAAATAAATGTTCAGCTAGGCTGTTTTAATAAGAAAATGTGATGAAAAATGATTTATGACCTAGTGGCAAAATCATAATTTTGCCATAGTACAAGGACAAATTGGTCATTTTTTCCTAAGTAGAGATTGTGATGTAATACGATCATAAAATGATTGAATGAGTAAAATTTATTGTTCTAGATCAAAGAAAATGAGATTCGGACCTAGAACGGGAGAAAAGAGGAATATGGACAAATAGGTCCCTTTCTACCTTTTTCGGTATTCAGGTAAGTTCGTGTGCTCATAATGCAACTATAGTGAAGTATTTAATATTTCGATGATGTATGAATTGTATATTGACTCTATGAATATATTAAATACGTTTTGACAAGATGTCAAGAATTGAAAGTCTTAAATTGAATTTGAGAATAGAGGGAATGCAAATAGCATGATACTAAGATAATTAAGGTCCCGTGTAAGACCATATTGGAATATGGCCTCATTGTGAGATTTCGTATAAGACCATGTCAGGGACATGGCATCGATATGATATTTCATGTAAGACCCTATCCGGGGTATAATGTTGCTATAATACTAGATGCATGAGTCGTAAGAGTATTCTTTAGTATTTTGAACATTTCAACAGGTATGTTGAAAATGAGAAAGTATGTGGTTATATCATGAGAGGTACAAGTATGTGCCAGAACTAAATTGAGGTGAATTCGGTATATGATGAACCCAATGGTGAATTATGTGTAAATGATGCATCCTAATTTCATATGTTATATTTATTAATGCATTGCGTGAATGCAAATGATTATTGTAGAAACCTATTTAAGAATGATAGTGTGTGAGGACATTCCTGGATGAATATTCAAAATATGAAAAGGTGTGTGGATAAAGATCTGTAAATGTATAATCAATGGTGGACTGTGTGCGTTACCACCTTACTATTTGTAACCAATGGGCTGTTTGCAATACCATCGTGCTTAGTGTTAAATGGTGGGCTATGTGCGATACCACCTTATAAATTATTAAATGGCGGGCTATGTGCGACACCACCTTATAAATTATTAAATGGTGGCCTGTATGCGGAACCACCGAGAGTCTGGTATTATCCTGAATAGATCATCGAGAAATTGATTAAGTAAATGTTTCATGGATTATTGTGATGATAGATGCAGGGATTATGTGCTAACAAATGAGAGTGCTATAATTGTCACATGGTTAGAATGTGGTAAGAGATGGAATGAGTAAGTATTATAAATGATTGAATGGGTAACCATGAGTTTGAGAGTAAATCTCATTAAATTACCTTTATGGTTGAGTATAGTCATTTGAATGTAAATACTTGATTATTATTTGCATATGAACTTATAGAAAGGTGATACAAATGATAGAATTTTATTCCCAACGATATCTTTATCTTTTTTGTTTTATTTATTTTGTCCTTTCTCTTTTTTGTTGGGGTTTATTTGGAAACTATTTGTAAACGATGAAAGTGGAAAAGTAGTCAGATGATACATCATCAGATGATTGTATAAGTAAGGCAGTAGATTATCTAAAAGAAAGGGTGAAAAAGAATATATATAACTAAAGGAATTTTTTTGATTGGACCAGGCATCACTTTTTGTAATCGGTGTGGATAAAAGATCTTCCTATGTTATACTATTCAATTCTCGATGGTGAATCGATTTGATAGCCTAGATATTGTTATTCATGATATCGATTCGATTCAATGTCATTGATATGTAAGTCATTGCATTGAATTTACAAGAGACAAATTTATCATCTCTATGGGATTAAATCCCGAGTTATTACGAAGTAAAAAAAAAATAATGAAATTATGGAAGTAAATCTAAACATTATTACTTACTCCACTTCCTTTCCTATCTCTTATAGGTTAAGCTAACTAGCTTGGATTGGAGACCGCCAAAGATGTTTTCACACTATCGAGCAGACACTTGGGCATGAGATCCAAGTCTTCTTGAGATATGGCATGTATAGGGATCTTATTTTGGTTTAATTAAGTCATAGTTAAAGTAGCAAAAGGTGTTGGCCTAAAAGAGTTTATAGATTGGTTGTGTATAGCCATAGATGATGGCTCAAGTCGATTGTAATTGTACTAGTAATAGTTTCCCCTCGTATATAGGATGAAAATTTGATTTTCATGATTCAAATGTGATAATTAAAGAGTTATAATTGATGATTTGGAAATGTTAAGTGATGGTGTGTGAATGTGTGCAAGTGAGAGTGACTAATTGGCTTGGAAATAGCCTTGAATTGGTCCACATGGGTAGGTACACGGGTGTGTGTCTAGACCGTTGTGACACACTGTTGGCCCCATGGGTATGTGATTTGGCCGTGTGTCCCCTTGCATGCTAGAAATGCAAGTTAGTAAGCTTAGTAGTAAACACATGGGCAGAGACAAGCCGTGCATCTCAACTGTATGGGAGGCACGACCTTGGACATGGGTGTGTGCCCAGACCGTGTGAAGTCTGCACCTGAATTTAGGAATTTAATTTGACACACGGTCTAAAGACACGGCGTGTGCCTTGGTCGTGTGACCATAGTGAGGTGATGACGTCATAAACAGAATGCCAAGGTTTTGGCACACGGGCTAAGACACGGGCGTGTCGAGGCCAGGCCAGGGACACGGAAGTGTGTCCGGCCGTGTGAAATAAGTCAGTGTCGACCACGGGTGAGGGACATGGGTGTGTGTGACCACACGGCCTGCCCCCACGGGCGTGTCCCATTTCACACGGATCTGTGGCCCCTGTTTAGGTAAAATTTTTCTAAGTGCGTAAAAGTTTCTGATTTATTTTTGAAACCTTCCAAAAGTTTTAATTTGGAATAGAGTTTAGTAACCCAAAGTTGTATGACCATGTGAGTCAAGTATGGTAACGCCTCGTACCCGGTTCCAGCATAAAATACGGGTGAGGGGTGTTACATTTAGTGGTATCAAAGCTATGCTTAGTCGATTCTCGGACTAATCTATCTTATGAGAGTTTAGCTATACATGTCATATTACCACTCATGATAGTGTGATATCTCTCGGCTCTAACAAAACTGTTTTGTCAAGACAGAGGTGATTCCCAATAGAGCTATTTCTGATAAATGCTGAAATTGATAACGAGATAATTGAAATGTGTTTACAAGGTGATGAAATTCAGAAAAGTATGAATAGAAGTTCATGACATGTGTGTGATAAGATACGAAATAAGAGAATCATAAGTTGAGAAAGGTGAACAATGTGGAATGAAAAGAAAGTCATATGGTGATAAGTTCATCCCTGTTAGTTCAACATGCATACGGTGTTATACGTTCAACATATTTGATTGAGCGAATATGATGGGTAAACTTATGCAATGAACATGATATATGTGTCTGTACACTTTGTTGAATAATGAATAGTCAATATGTTCACATAGTTGAATCTCATGTGTGACTGTTAAATTAGAGGATATATAATGTTTTGTTTTTTGACTCTATTATGAAGCCATAACTGTTATAATAGTGTGGGAGTTAAATTGGGAAGTTAAATTAAGTAGAACGTAGGAGATTAGTACGGTCGTTCAATGATAAATTGATGAATAAGACCATGGTTGGACCATGACAGTACATTTGATCGCATATAGGACCATGTCTGGGACATGGCATTGGCAACGATACGTGATTCTGTGTAAGACCATATCTTGGATATGGCGTCTACATCGATATAAGATCCCGTGCAAGACCATATCTAGGATATGGCATCGGCATCAACATGTATTTCCATGTAAGACCGTATCTGGGATATGGCATTGGTATCGATATGAGATTTTGTGTAAGACCATAGTGAGGCTATGGCATCGTGACGACATGTAGGATTATAACTGGGCTATAATATTGTGATACGAGTAAGACCATAGTTGGACTATGTCAATCAAGTAAACGACGTACTCAAACTCATAAAACGTTCTCTAATTTGATAAGTGATGGTAAGAGAAATCGGAGTTAAATGTTGAGTACTTGAATAGATATTAATATGGAGCCTGCGTTAGTAAAATCATTTTTTGAAAATTTTGGGTGATAGAAACAATTGTAACATGAGTAAGCATGAAAACTCGCTTGGAGCGAGTTGTGTGACTATGATGATATTTCATTAACAATGAATGTTAAGTTATATGTGTGTAGTCATGAGAGTCAAGTCAGAGGCTTTATGACCTCACCGCCCCTTACCACTGTTGATTTATATTTAGATTTTTACGAGAGTCATGTTAAACAAGTTCATGAGTATGAAATAAAAAAGTTCAGTGGCGAAATAATTAGTAATGTATATAGAGATAAAGGTAGTTGGAAGGTGAGAACAGTTTTGGGAAGAATATCTGAATGTTTTAAGGATTGTACTAATTATGCAATGTTACGAGCAAAGAGAAACTTGGCCTCGGGTCTTTGACTCAATTGAGTTGGAAGCCTGAGGTGTGTACTTACCGAGATCTTCTTGAATTGATGTTCATTAGTGAAAGGAATATTAAAGGAGTCCATGATGACGAAAATGGTTAGAGAAACAATGTTCGAACTGTGAAAGTGTTTTATTATGACTACCATAGTTGAATGGATTATAATGATCTCTTTGAGTATTCTGTATGGATATCCATTTCCCTTCAGGGGTTATGTGGTTGTTCTTTTTATGAAATTGTGATTGTGTGGGAATGTTAGTTGACTGTAAAATCAGACAAAACGGTTTTTGGTTTGGTTGATTGAAATCGACATTCCATTATCTCTTTGTAATTCTATTTTGGTATTTTGAGAATGAAGTTGGTAATAAATATTTTATGTGAGACTACTCTTATGTTTCTATTGACCATGGTTATCTTTAAAGTGTGTTCAACAAGTTGTGATAGTTATATCTATCATGATTATTCTTTTAGTTGATCATAGAAAGGTGATAATTCTAATATATAGATATCTCTGATTTTTGTATAAGATGTTAATATCGAAAAAAAGTATAAGAAGTGAAATCACAAGATTCAAATTATGAGATGGATTTTTTTCGGGTAAGCAGAGTAGAGTTAATGCATTCAATTGAGATATCCCTTTTACCTTGAACTAAGGCGATAGTAAAGGTTTTGATTATCATAATAGGAGAAATTCAAATGATTTTGTGTTTGAACTGTATTCTCAGTGTGGAGAAAAGAGTAGATTGATGTATTGAGATATGATTTAAGTTATGTGTATATCTACACATGCTTCAAAAAGGAGAATAAATTCTGTGTGTTCATGAGTAGGAAGATGGATAGTCTAAATGAGGAAATTAGATTTTAGGAAGCATAATACAGAGATATGCTTATTGAAAATTCTAATCGGGCAACATTAATTTCAAGTTGAAGTTGCTCTGATTGAAAGGTTATCACATCTATGAAAGTTTAAATGGTTTGTTCCAGAATGGTAAAGTCGAATGCTATTGAAGGTACTATTAACTGAAAGTTCTAGTACTGAGTTTAGTTTGAATATAAAAAAAGAATTTATGGTATATAGTGATGCGTTAATGAATAAATGGAAAAATGATATGTGCTTCCTGAATCCTGATGAGTTAAAGTATCGAATATTGCAAAAAAATATGAATGTGAGACAGTGAAAATGACTTGAACTATTATCGAAACACTTCTCGAATAGTGGACATAGTACAGATACCTAGATGCAAAATCCCTATTTAATCAATACGAGTTAGTTACTCGATTGACCTTAGTTGATAATATCGTAGTTTCAGTGAGGTTAATGGCTAAAGCGAGTTTTCCTTTCAAAACATATGATTTTAGAAGTGAGATAGTGAATGGTATTTTAAATATGCTCTAAATGAGTTTGTTTCAGATGTTAAAATTCAAGTCAGATAAGATTTCCGTTATTATTGTTACTTTAAGATAGAATTTGCATGTTGATGAATTCAGAACTTATGCAGAAGTTTTGGTATGAGACTCAGTAGTAGCGTGCTTGCTCATTCAAGAATAAGAAAACGTGCAGTTATATGCATAAATGTTTTGACAATTGAGTACACATCATAATATGATTGAGTTTATGTTCAGAAGTAGTCAGCCGGTAAAAGCTGAATTTTCAAAGTATTCAAAGTCAGGACTATTACAGTCGGTGTAGATCCCAGGGAGAAAATGTGATAAAATACTATAGATTTCAAATTTGGATTGACATGATTTCCCAAAGAGGGGGATGTCAACCGAATTGTAGTGAATTATTCAATAAGACCTAAATGATCATTTTAGCTTGCGCAGAGTTCACATTTGTCAGATTACTTAGTATATGTGCCTTAGAGAAAGAGTAATTTAAGTTTTAAAATTGTGCTTCAACCTTGTGTATTACAGCTTAAAGGTTTTTGGCAAGAGAAATTGAGGGTGAATTGATTTTTGATTCTGAAAAGTTAGTGGAAATGTTTCATGAAAGTTGAAAGCAACTTTTTCTTGTAAGATTTTCGAGGACGAAAATCCCTAAGGGGGAGAATTGTAACAGCCTGAATTAGGGGCTAGCCAGAACAGTGGTCTCGGGATCACTAATCTGGGGTCGGAGAAAATTTATTTTAATTTTATTTTATAGGTTATAGTATGATTATAAGGGTGCATGAAATTTTTGGTGCTTTAATTTTAGCGATTTCATGCTTAATCGCGAAAAAAGACTAAATCGCATAAAGTACGAAAGTTCTATTTTAATTGCTAGAGGTGCCAAATAGCTAAGAAATATTAATGGGAGGTCCCTAATGTGCAATTAGGCCTTGTTTAATGTAATGGCCAGCCACAGGGACAAGAATTGACATGGTCAATTGGTTAGGTGGAGTTTTAGTGACTTATTTGATAAATTAAAATAAAATAAGAAGAAAGATGATAACACCTATCATCTTCACCATTTTTCCACCAAAAATACCAGCAAAGAGGGCTTTTGAAATCTTGAAATTTTCAGCAACTCATCTTCTCTACAAGTGATTATGATGGTTTTACTTGATAATTTTTGTACTTTTGGAGTCCCTAAAGCTTAAGCTAGCTAATAAGGGGACTAAATTTCTAAATGGTTGAAAGTCTAGGGACTTTCCATGAGAGGGTTTATGTTCTTTGCTGACTTTTTTATGGAAGAAAATGAACGTTAGGGAGATGCGAAACAGCTTTTGTGAAAGGTGTTATCATGAAAACACCTAAATGGGACTAATTTGTAAATATTGTAATTTGGTAATAAATGCATGAAATAGTTGGATTTTTGAGTAGTTGTAAGAGAAATAAAAGTTCAGCTAGGCTGGTTTAATAAGAAAATATGATGAAAAATGATTTACGAGCCTAGGGGCAAAATCATAGTTTTGCCATAGTACAAGGGCAAAATTGTCATTTTTGCCTAGGTAGAGATTATGATGTAACATGATCATAAAATGATTAAATGAGTAAACTTTATTTTTATAGATCAAAGAAAATGAGATTCGGGCCTAGAACGGAAGAAAAGAGGAATATGGACAAATAAGTCCCTTTCTACCCTTTTCGGTATCGAGGTAAGTTCGTGTGCTCATAATGCAACTATAGTGAAGTATTTAATATTTCGATGATGTATGAATTCCATATTGGCTCTATGAATATATTAAATATGTTTTGACGAGATGTCAAGAATTGAAAGTCTTAATTTGAATATGAGAATAGAAGGAATGCAAATAGCATGATACTAAGATAATTAAGGTCTCGTGTAAGACAATATTGGAATATGGCCTCAGTGTGAGATTTCGTATATGACCATGTCAGGGACCTGGCATCGATATGATATTTAATGTAAGATCCTATCGGGGGTATGATATTGCTATGATACTAGATACATGAGTCACAAGAATATTCTTTAGTATTTTGAACATTTCAATAGGTATGTTGAAAATGAGTAAGTATGTGGTTATATCATGAGAGGTATAGGTATGTGCCAGAACGAAATTGAGGTCAATTCGGTATAAGATGATCCCATGGTGAATTATGTGTAAATGATGCATCCTGATTTCATATGTTATATTTATTAATGCATTGCGTGAATGCAAATGATTATTGGAGAAACCTATTTAAGAATGATAGTGTGTGAGGACATTCCTGGATGAATATTGAAACATGAAAAGGTGTGTTGATAAATATCTGTGAATGTATAATCAATGGTAGGCTGTGTTCGCCTTATTAATTGTTAGCAATGGGCTGTGTACGATACAATCGCCAATATTATCAATGGTGGGTTGTGTGCGTTACCACCGTAGTATTTGTAACTGATGGGCTGTCTGCGATACCATCCTACTTAGTCTTAAATGGTGGGCTATGTGTGATACCACCTTATAAATTATTAAATGGTGGGCTATGTGTGACACCACCTTATAAATTATTAAATGGTGGGCTCTGTACGGAACCACCGAGAGTCTGGTATTATCCTGAATAGATCATTGAGAAATTGTTTAAGTAAATGTTTCATGGATTAATGTGATGATAGATGCAAGGATTATGTGCTAACAAATGAGAGTGCTATAATTGTCACATGGTTAGAATGTGGTAAGAGATGGAACTAGTAAGTATTATATACGATTGAATGGGTAACCATGAGTTTTAGAGTAAATCTCATTAAAATACCTTTGTGGTTGAGTATAATCAATGAATGTCAATACTTGATTATTATTTGCATATGAACTTACTAAGCATTATGGCTTACTCCTCTTCTTTTCCTATCTTTTATAGGTTAACCTAACTACCTCGGATTGGAGACCGCCGGAGATGTTTTCACACTATCGAGTAGACACTTGGGTATAAGATCCAAGTCTTCTTGAGATATGGCATGTATAGGGATATTATTTTGGTTTAATTAAGTCATAGCTAAAGTAGCCAAAGGTGTTGTAAAAGAGTTTATGGATTGGTTGTGTATAGCCATAGATGATGGCTCAAGTCGATTGTAATTGTACTAGTAATAGTTTCCCCTCATATATGGGATGAAGATTTGATTTTCATGATTCAGATGTGATAATTAAAGAGTTATAATTGATGAATTGGAAATGTTAAGTGATGGTGTATGAATGTGTGCAAGTGAGGGTGACTAATTGGCTTGGAAATAGCCTTGAATTGGTCCATACGAGTAGGCACACGGGCGTGTGTCTAGACCGTGTGTGACACACGGTTGGCCCCATGGGCATGTGATTTGGCCGTGTGTCCCCTTGCATGCTAGAAATGCAAGTCATAAGCTTAATAGTAAACGCACGGGCAGAGACACGACCGTGTGTCTCAGCCGTGTGGGAGGCACGGCCTTGGACATGGATGTGTGCCCAGGCTGTGTGAAGTCTACACTTGAATTTAGGAATTTAATTCGACACACGGTCTAAACACATGGGCCTTGGTCGTGTGACCATAGTGAGGTGATGACATCATAAACAGAATGTCAAGGTTTTGGCACACGGGCTAAGACATGGGCGTGTCAAGGCCGTGTAAGGGACACGGGCATGTGTCTGGCCGTGTAAAATAAGTCAGTCTCGACCACGGGTGAGGGGCATGGGCGTGTGTGACCACCAGCCTGCCCCCAAGGGCGTGTTGCCCCTGTTTAGGTAAAAATTTTCTAAGTGCGTAAAAGTTTCTGATTTATTTCCAAAACCTTCCAGAAGTATGTTTAGGGCCTTGTAGGTCCATTATAAGGAGGCTAGATATGAGAATGGAAATGTTTTAATTTGGAATCAAATTTGGTAACCCAATGTTGTATGACCATGTGAGTCAAGTACGGTAACGCCTCGTACCCGGTTCCAGCGTAGAATATGGGTGAGGGGTGTTACAGTTTTAGTAATATTAAGTTAAGAAATGTAATTGATCTAACACAATTTTGTCATATTGATTAAACTTGTTTTTTCAGAAATCGTGCATTGTAAATTTTACCTTTTAATTTTCTTAGTTAATTTATTTAGTTAAAATATAGTTTTATTAAACCATTTTTCAAACAAATGTTTTTTCTTCACCAAAGTGTTTTTAATTGCATTTCATAAATATTTCTTTGTACAATCCCTGTGGGTACGATAACTCGACATTGACTTGTCACTTTATGACTTATTGTGATTGTGTAGACTTGCACATTTTCATCGTTCCAGTATTGAGCTTCTATAAACTCATATTAAACCTGAAATTGATTGTATATTAATTGAAACGAATGAATTAGGTGATATTAGAAGCGGTAAATTGGAAATAGGGCTGATGAGGGCATGTTTTGATATTGAAATTTGTTAAATTGTTATTATTATACACATAATGAAATGTCTCTATAGATTACATTGAAGAGCGATATGTTGGTGTCTGTAATGCGTAGGTTTGTGCAAGTGTACATAGTCGTTATCAAGTAATAAGTGAGTATCGAGTTATCGTCTCCACAGGGATTGTATTTGTGTCAAATCACTTAATTTCAAAATTATATTAACAACTTGGTAAATAAAAACACAATATGATTGAGAAGTGATGATTAAAATTAAATATATTAAACTAAATGCAATGATCCCCAATGCGAATTATCCTAAATATGCAAACTATATGAATGAAATAGATTTTAGCAAAATTAAACATAATTTTCAACAATTATAACATAAATAAACTAGGACAATTACTTTAATTAAACTCTATTTGTTATCAACATGCTTAATAACATTCGAAAAAACATTCCATGAAAAATCAATATTTCATGAGTTTGGAAACCGCATTAGGTCCTTTCGGAATCCTTTACTTAGTAAATACACATTTTACTGATCCTTATTTACTAAGGGTTTCTTAGCATTTGTGTGAGATAACAGGGACGTGTTAGGTTTGAAACAGTTTAATCACACAAATCTAAAAACTATGCATATAACAGAGCTTGGTTAAAGTTGTTATGCAACCTACAATTTAATCAGGTTAGGATCTAAATTGAGCATGCATATTTCAATTATGTGTCCACTAGCCATCGTCTGGTTAGGATCGCTCAGCTAATTCAGGTGCATTTCAATCACATAGGAACGAAATACAGACTTGATTTTAATTGAAAAAATGATTGAGGCACAAAAATTATAAGCATGAATCAAATAAATATTATTTAATCAAAGCAATCATCCTAGCTTAAATAAAATTAAGCTAACATTGTTGTAAACAAGAAAAAAGAACACATAGCAATCATTTTCAGATAAAGAAAAAAATAAAAAGAAAGATTAAACCCCAATTAAAGTGGCTGCCACCCAAAACTCTGATCGACGAGACTCCTTCGCTCATTCACTTTGCTCCTTTGCTGACAGCTCACCAAGGTGGCCGACCAAGGGCTCTTTAAGAGGCTTAATTGCTAAACTCTCTATGAAGAGATGATGCTAGGCATGGGGGAAGGAAAATGCTTAAGAGAATTGAGAGAAAAGACAGAATGATGAAGGATGAGGGATGATGGATGAGGATCAAATGAGGTCTTATTTATAGGTGAAGAGAGGAGGGTAGTTTGCTAAAAAATAGAGAGGTTTAGTCTCTTCATGCTTTTCCAATGAGTGGCCGGCCATGCTTAGTGGATTTTAAGTTGATTTTTGCTTGATTTATATGCAATTTAAATGCCATAACAACTTTGGACTGAGATTCGGTCCAATATAAATCTTCGGGCAAATCTCTAATTTCTTCAACATTGCAAGGACCTTATGTAATCAAACCAAAAAGTGGTTTATGGGGACAGCCATGTGTAGCCGAATTTGGGTTGACTTTGTAACATCCGGGATTTAGGGGCTTTGCATTTAATCTGTATCTGTGTGTTTGGAATGCTTTGCATGTTGTTTGAGTGTGTTTGGGGTCCTCGGGAAGGCTCGGGGGTAAGTCGGAACCTTGGCCAAAATTTTAATTTTGGGCACTTTAGGAGGGATGCTGACAAGGGCAGGATTTAAGGTTTATTGTTTGTGTTTGGGGACATAAGAAAGACAATAGTAAGGTGGCAATGAGACGCCACCTAGCATGCAGGGAGGTGGCGTCACAAGGAGAAGCTGAGAGGGAGAGGGTTTGAATCTCTCAAGCAGCACAAGGGAGTATTATTTTTGGCTCAGGCAAGGGAGGCAGCTGGATGGTAATCAAACTCTAGAGGAGAGAGACAAGACCTGGTCAAATAGTTCAAACAAGTGGTGGAGAGTTATTTGGGGAGTTTGAATTATTCAAACTAAATTAAATGAGTGGAGAGGGAATTAACGAGTGTTTCAAGGAGTGGTGGCTTGTTGGGAGCTTGTTAGCCGGATTTCGAATGTTGGTAGGGAGAGAGTTTCGGTTTGGAGCTAGGAGGGTGGTGAGCCGAAATCTTAAGGTTGGTAGGTCTAGGTCCCTCTCTTAGCAATGGTTCAATCCGTTTTGAGGTGCCTAGAGGTGCCTATTTCTCCTTAGTGTCATTTTGAGCATAAGGTTGCAAAACAAACACGGAAACACTCTCTTCTCTCTTTTGTTTGAACCTTTCTCTTCATTTCATTGATAGCCAAAACCGAAACTTGTTGCCCTCTAATCTATTCATCTTTTCTCATTTTTTTCTTTCGTTATTCGTTTATCATATCTTCTTCTCTCTTTTTCTTGTACCGCCGAAACCTCTTGAGCTTTACCGAATCTCTCTTTTTCTCATTTTTGGTGCTTTCATTTCATTTTCATTCACCTTTGATCATTGCCGAATCCCCTGCCTAACTCTTTTTCTTTTCACATCGTTTCACTTGTGCCTAGTAAGGTTATCTTCTTTTCATCTCATTTGATCACTTGACTGAATTATCTCCTTCAACCATTCACTTCTGTCACCCTAATACCTTAGCCTTCCTTCCTGTTTCTCTTTTCTTTCTTCACTTTTTTGTAATTGTTTCTGTACCAGTTATCCCTTGGGAGCCGAATCTAAGCCCTTGCTGCTGATTATTTTTCCTTCAATTTTGATTTCAAAGATCCGTTGGTAAGTAGTTAATCATTCCCTTTTATTTTCTTTATTCTCTCTTGCCAAGGCCAAATCTTTTCTCAAGGCCGAACCTCTGAATGTAGTTTTCTTTTTCTTCTCTAGAGATATTATCTGTGTTAGCCTAACACGGTGGAATAAGGTGATAGGAATCTGCTTCGGGATCTCAAGGTAAGGGTTTTCTCTTTAGATATTTGATTGGGTTCTCCTTTCGTTGTTCGCTACCTTAACCCTATATTGTTGTTAAACAACCACTGTTTCATTATAGTATCTTCTGACCAAGATCATTTTTATGCAATCGAGTACCAGCCAAAAAAAGGAGGGGGTTGGACATTCAGTCCCTACCCCTAAATTCAAGAGACGTACGGTGTCAGCAGTTTAGGATTGGCCACCGGGGTGTGGGCTGGCTTTGAAAAGGGATAAATAGATCGCTGTGATCCCTACGAGTGAGGACGTTAGTGAGATCGATAGTGTAGTCCTTCAGATTTACAGAGGTGTAATTAGCACACTATTTTCCTTAATTCTATAAAAGTGTATGTGCTATGTTTGAAAGCTAAAAATCGTGGCAATGGTGCTTGAGTTACCCATGTTGGGTAAAACCGAAACCCCGGGTCAGTATTTTATAAACAATCCTTATAATTATTGTGGATAACATGAATGTGGGTGTATGCTAAGTATGACATGTATTACATCATATAATCTATCTGTTATGGTATATTGCATGTGCATGGGATATTGGGATTATTATGATATGAAGGGGAAGTGTATACTTGTGACATTGTCACATTAAATGATGGCGCGGTGCCTCATAATTGAATTGGTGATTTAATCACATGTAGATCAGTGGATAGACCACGATATGTGGACTTTGAGCAGTGTGTCTGTCAGCATGACTGCCAAAGAGGTGTGTAGAGGATGGAGGGTTGATTGTAGAAATCCCCACAGGTGTGTTGAGGATGGACATATGGAGCAGTGTGTAAAGAATGGAATTTAGGCTGGGTTCGGGCTATCATATTGATTATTTGACATGTTGTGATAATTCGATGATGTGTTGGGCCTCAGGCGCACTCGTGGAATTTTGTGGACTAATTGCACACTGAGTCTGGTGACTCACTCTATTTTTCTCAAACAACTTGCAAGTAACTCTGAGTTCTTTGGACCGGGCTGGAGTGGACTTGTGGTGGCCATGCATGGGTTATTTTTATTAAACTTTATTTTACTTATTATTCTTAGCTACTTTTCTTTTGGAAATTTTTAATATGTAATAAGGTCACTTCAAATTTGGTAAATGTTGGATTTTAAATTTGATTTGCTACACATTAATTACGAACTACTCGATGGAACATTTTTATAAAATATAAACGAGAGTTTTCTTTGCAAACTGTCGAACCACATTTTTCCTATAAAAAGAGATTTTATTGATAATCTATAAAAAAATGATAAGTGTTTTTCTAAACGTCACCTAAGCGCAAGGCTTGGCTCACTAAATTTCTAACTAAAAAAAAATAATGGAACCATGAAACTTGAGGTTTTTAACACAAGTAGAAGTCATCTTAATATCCTTCCACAATTTGTAAAAACTTTTCAAACCCTTTTTCTAGTGACATGCCAGATCTGGTCTTGGTGTTTGGGCCGAGTTTTGGCGTGTTACAATTTGGTATCAGAGCCTGGTTTAAAAAATCGGCCTTGGGTTTTGGGACCAAAACGTTTTCAAATTTTGTATTAAAAATGGTTTAAAAAGAGAAATTACTTATAAACTTGTCTTTTAGAAGTATGGCACTCGAGTTTTCGGCCTAGGTCTGCCAGGTAAGTTTTCTGATTGTAAAGTGATTTGCGTGAGGTAGTTATATAATTTCGTCATGGATGTTGGAATTTAGAAACTTTATTGTAGAGATGAAAACCTTTAGGATTGTGTGTGCTTTGCGGAGGAACTACTTATAACTTATCTTCATAAAATTTTTCATTAATAAATAGTGGAAAGAAATACTGACGCATAAAATTTATAATCAGAAAAACGGAGTGATAGGCATGAGTGGTAGAGGACGAGGACGTGTTATACGTGATCGTAGAAGGGGCTGGGGTGCTGAAGCTGAATTCTCAGAAGCGAGGAATGAGCCCGAGGGCAAAGCGCCAGCATCACCTGTGGCGGGAGTGGGTTCACAAGACAGAACTGGTGGAGATGATGCCCTGCCTCAAGCGATGTTGCGTGTGTTAGAGCGTGTGGCTTGGGCAAGAACTGGAACAGCAACTCGGAAGTCCATCCCTGAGCGACTCCGAGCTAATGGAGCTGAAATGTTTAGAGGTATCTCTGGCGTAGCTTCAAATGTGGCTGAGTATTGGCTAGAGGTAGTCGAGAGAATTATGGATGATCTAGACTGCACGGCGGAGGAGAAGTTGAAAGGCGCAGTGTCTCTACTTAGGGACGAGGCATACCAGTGGTGGCTTACGATAAGAGAGGGTATTCCAGCGGATCATATTGACTGGGATTTCTTCAAAACTATATTTCGAAGGAAATACGTTGCGGCAAGTTATGTGGATGCTCAGAGGAAAGCATTTCTGAATCTGGTACAAGGGGGTAAATCGATAACTGAGTATGAGGCGAAATTTCTGCGGTTGAGCCGGTACACTCGAGGGATAGTTGCGACTGATTATGAGCGTTGTGTGCGGTTCGAGGATGGGTTGCGAGATGAGTTGCGAGTGTTGATAGCTCCTCAGCGGGAGAGAGATTTTGCTATATTGGTGGAAAAGGCCAAAATAGCCGAGGAGGTAAAGCGGACTGAGAAGCAAAATAGGGACAAGGACAAAGGCAGGAATAAGAGGAGTTATGGACCGTCAAGATCATCTGGAGGTTTTTAGAAAAGGCCTAGGGTTGATGGGCCTGTTCATGCTGCAACGTCGGCTGCTATTGGGCCATTTTGATAGTGTGCTCAGTGTGGGAGGTCACATACAGGAGAGTGCTGGGGAAGAAATAAGGAATGTTTCAAGTGTGGGTCAAAGGATCATCTAATAAAGAATTGTCTGGTAGATATGACCAGGGCTCGGATGGTGGGTCAGGGGTATGTACAGCCAGGAAGGGGTGGTCAGCAGGTGCCGAGAGGTCGTGGTCCGAACCGAGGAGGGATTGGTTTTGGTCGGGGTCGTAGAGCACCAGGCAGAGGTGCAAGGAACCCAGAGGTGAGATAGCCCGGGTTAGTTTATGCAGCCAGACATCGGGAAGAGGGTGATGCACCAGATGTTATAACAGGTACGTTTCTCATTTTCGGTTTACCCTTTATTGCATTAATTGACATTGGGTCGATGCATTCCTATGTTGCTAGTGTGGTGTCTGGAACCTTGAACATGAACTCTGAAACTACTTCTAGGAAGATGACTGTATTTACTTCTTTAGGGCAATCTGTAGTAGTAAATAAACTTTTTAGAAATGTGCCTCTAGAAGTACAAGGGTTGGTTTTCCCGGCTGATTTGATGGAACTACCGTTCGGGGAGTTCGATTTGATCTTAGGCATGGACTGGTTGGTAAGATATCGAGCAAACTTGGATTGTGCTGCTAAGTGTATGGTATTAAGGACTCTTGAAGATGATAAAGTTTTAGTGATAGGTTAGAGGAGAGACTACTTGTCCAATGTAGTGTCTGCTCTTAAGGCGGAAAGAATGGTGAGAAAAGGGTGCATGGCTTTCTTAACTTTTATCAGTGCGTTGGATGCAAAAGAAGTGACCGTGAATGAAGTTAGAATAGTAAAGGAATTTGTGGATGTCTTTCCTGAAGAGCTTCCAAGGTTACCTCCGGATCGTGAGGTGGAGTTCAGAATTGAGCTACTTCCAGGTATGGCTCCGGTGTCCGTCGCCCCTTATAGGATGGCACCAAAGGAGCTGGTTGAACTTAAAGCTCAAATCCAGGAGTTGTTAGATCGTGGTTCTATTTGACCCAGTGTATCTCCATGGGGAGCACCGATGCTATTTGTAAAGAAGAAAGACGGATCTATGCGTATATGCATTGATTACCGCCAGTTGAATAAGTTGACTATTAAGAACAAGTACCCACTGTCGAGGATTGATGACCTGTTTGATTAGCTCAAAGGGGCTTCTGTCTTTTCAAAGATAGATTTGAGGTCGGGATATCATCAGCTTAAGGTCAAGGAAGCAGATGTTTGCAAGACGGCTTTCCGGACTCACTATGGCCACTACGAGTTCTTGGTGATGCCGTTTGGGTTGACAAATGCACCAGCTGCATTCATGGATATGATGAATCGGGGTTTTCAACCCTATCTAGACCGGTTCATTGTAGTGTTCATAGACAACATTTTGGTATATTCCAAGGCGAAAGAGGAATACAGTTCACATCGACGGGTGGTTTTATAAATTTTAAGGAAGAAGCAATTGTACGCCAAATTTAGCAAGTGTGAGTTTTTGTTGAAGGAAGTTACATTTTTGGGTCATGTGGTATCTGCGTAAGGGATTACGGTTGATCCCCGGAAGATTGAAGCAGTGTTGGATTGGAAACCGCCTAAGTCCGTAGTGAAAATTCAGAGTTTCCTTGGGTTAGCTGGGTATTATCGAAGGTTCGTTGAAGGGTTCTCATTGATTGCGGCACCATTAACCAAGTTGTTGAGGAAAGGGGTACCTTTTGTTTGGACTGACAAGCAACAGGAAAGTTTTGAGGAGCTGAAAAGGATTTTGACAGAGGCTCCGGTGTTGATTCAGCCTGAGGTCGGAAAAGAGTTCATGGTTTATTGTGATGCTTTACATACGGGGTTAAGATTTGTGTTAATGCAGGGTGGGAAGGTTGTTGCGTATGCGTCTCGGCAGTTAAAACCGCATGAGATAAATTATCCCACGCATGATTTGGAGTTGGCTGCGGTGGTTTTTACTCTGAAAATCTAAAGAAATTATTTGTATGGAGAGAAGTCCGTCATCTACACCGACCACAAGAGTTTGAAATATCTCCTAACTTATAAGGAATTGAATTTGATCAGCAAAGGTGGGTTGAGCTGTTGAAAGATTATGACTGCTCGATCGAATATCATCCGGGTAAGGCTAATGTGGTGGCAGATGCGTTAAGTCAAAAGGTAATATCAGATTTGAGAGCGATGTTCTCCCACCTCAGTTTATATGATGACGGAAGTCTATTAGCTGAACTCCAGGTGAAGCCAACGTGGGTAAAGCAAATTAAAGAGAAACAGTTATCGGATGATGTCTTGAGTGCTCAACTTCTGCAAGTACAAAATGGTGGGGTAGAAGATTACAGTTTGAATGGTGATGGAGTTTTGTGTTTTCGGGGGAAGGTTTGCATGCCGAAGGATGTGGAATTTAGGCAGATGATTCTTCAGGAAGCACATAGTAGCCCTTACGCTATGCATCCTGGAGGGAGTAAGATGTACCGGGATCTGCAGGAACAGTTCTGGTGGTCTGGATTGAAGTGGGAAGTTACGGAGTTTGTGGGAAAGTGTTTAACTTGTCAGCAGGTAAAAGCCGAGCATTATTTGCCTTCGGGGTTATTGCAGCCGGTGAAGATTCCATAGTAGAAATGGGAGAGGATCACTATGGACTTTGTTAGTGGGCTACCTCTTACGCCTACTAAGAAAGATTCGGTATGGGTGGTTGTGGATCGGTTGACGAAGTCTGCACATTTCATACCTATTCGTGTCGACTATTCTCTTCAAAGGTTGGGTAAGCTGTATGTGGCAGAAATTGTGAGGTTGCATGGAGTGCCAGTATCGATCATATCAGATAGAGACCCTAGGTTTATGTCGCGATTCTGGAGGGCACTGCATTAGGCATTGGGTACAAAACTAGACTTCAGCATAGCCTTTCATCCACAGACTGATGGTCAGTCTAAGAGGGTAATTCAGATCTTGGAGGATATGTTGAGAGGATGTGTCATTGACTTCAAGGGTAGCTGGGAAGAGTTTCTACCATTGGCAAAATTCGCTTACAACAACAGCTACCAATCTAGTATCCAGATGGCGCCCTGTGAAGCGTTAAATGGGCGGAGGTGTCGTACTCCTACATGTTGGATAGAGTTGGGTGAACATCAGATGTTGGGTCCAAAATTGGTTACAGAGACAGAGGAGAAGGTTAAGTTAATTAGGGCTCGATTGAAGGAAGCATTCGATAGGCAAAAATCTTATGCAAATTTGAAGCGAAAAGAGATAGAGTTTTAGGTTTGGATGGAAGGGCAAGTTAAGTCCTAGGTTCATCGGGCCTTATCGGGTTTTGAAACATGTGGGACCAGTGGCGTATCAGCTGGAACTACATTCAAAATTGAAACAGATGCATGATGTGTTCCATGTTTCAATGTTAAGGTGCTACCGTTCGGATCCGTCTCACGTCGTGCCAATAGAGGAAATTGAGGTAAGGCCAGACCTATCTTATGAGGAGGAACCAATCCAGATTTTGGAACGAGACATCAAGGTGCTAAGAAGGAAACCGGTCCCGTTGGTTAAAGTCTTGTGGCGAAATCATGGAATGGAAGAGGCGACATGGGAGCCAGAGGATGCGATGCAACAGCAGTACCCTCACCTCTTTTGACCAGGTAATTTCGAGGTCGAAATCTCCTTAAGAGGGTAGAACTGTAACATCCGGGATTTAGGGGCTTTGTATTTACTCTGTATCTATGTGTTTGGTATGCTTTGCATGTTGTTTGACTATGTTTGAGGTCCCCAGGAAGGCTCGGGGTTAAGTCGGAACCTTGGCCAAAATTTTAATTTTGGGCACTTTAGGAGGGAAGCTGACTGGGGCAGGACTTAAGGTTTATTTTTTGTGTTTGGGGACACAAGAAAGACGGTAGTAAGGTGGCAAGGAGATGGCACCTAGCATGCAGAGAGGTGGCATCACAAGGAGAAGCTGAGAGGGAGAGGGTTCGAATCTCTCAAGCAGCACAAGGGAGTATTTTTGGCTCAGGCAAGGGAGGCAGCTGGATGGTAATCAAACTCTAGAGGAGAGAGACAAGACCTGGTCAAATAGTTCAAACAAGTGGTGGAGAGCTATTTTGGGGAGTTTGAATTATTCAAACTAAATTAAATGAGTGGAGGAGAGGGAATTAAGGAGTGTTTCAAGAAGTGGTGGCTTGCTGGGAGCTTGTTGGCCGAATTTTGAAGGTTGGTAGGGAGAGAGTTTCGGTTTGGAGCTAGGAGGGTGGTGAGCCGAAATCTTAAGGTTGGTAGGTCTAGGTCCCTCTCTTAGCAATGGTTCAATCAGTTTTGAGGTGCCTAAAGGAGCCGATTTCTCCTTAGTGTCATTTTGAGTATAAGGTTGGAAACTGAATAGGGAAACACTCTCTTCTCTCTTTTGTTTGAACCTTTCTCTTCATTTCATTGATAGCCAAAACTGAAACCTGTTGCCCTCTAATCTATTCTTCTTTTCTCATTTTTTTTCTCTCATTATTCATTTATCAGATCTTCTTCTCTCTTTTTCTTGTGCCGCCGAAACCTCTTGAGCTTTACTGAATCTCTCTTTTTCTCATTTTTGGTGCTTTCATTTCGTTTTCATTCACCTTTGATCATTGCCGAATACCTTGCCTAACTCTTTTTCTTTTCACATCGTTTCACTTGTACCTAGTAAGGTTATCTTCTTTTCATCTCATTTGATCACTTGACCGAATTATCTCCTTCAACCATTCACTTCTGTCGACACCCTAATACCTTAGCCTTCCCTCCTGTTTCTCTTTTCTTTCTTAACTTTATTGTAATTGTTTCTGTACCAGTTATCCCTTGGGAGCTGAATCTAAGCCCTTGCTGCCGATTATTTTTCCTTCGATTTTGATTTCAAAGATCCGTTGGTAAGTAGTTAATCATTCCCTTTTATTTTCTTTCTTCTCTCTTGCCAAGGTCGAATCTTTTCTCAAGGCCGAACATCTGAATGTTGTTTTCTTTTTCTTCTTTAGAGATATTATCTATGTTAGCCTAACACGGTGGAACAAGGTGATAGGAATCTGCTTCGGGATCTCAAGGTAAGGGTTTTCTCTTTAGATATTTGATCGGGTTCTTCTTTCATTGTTCGCTACCTTAACCCTATGATGTTGTTAAAAAACCGCTGTTTCATTATAGTATCTTCTGACCAAGATCATTTTTATGGAATCGAGTACCAGCCAAACAAAGGAGGGGGTTGGACATTCAGTCCTTACCCCTAAATTCAAGAGACGTGAAGTGTCAGCAGTTCGGGATTGGCCACCGGGGTATGGGCTGGCTTCAGAAAGGGATAAACAGATCGCTGTGATCCCTGCGAGTGAGGATGTTAGCAAGATCGATAGTGTAGTTATTCAGATTTACAGGTGTGTAATTAGCACACTATTTTCCTTAATTCTATAAATGTGTATGTGTTACGTTTGAAAGCCGAAAATCGTGGCAATGGCGCTTGAGTTACCCATGTTGTGTAAAACCGAAACCCAGGTCAGTATTTTATAAACAAGCCTTATAATTATTGTGGATAACATGAATATGGGTGTATGCTAAGTATGACATGTATTACATCATATAATCTATCTGTTATGCTATATTGCATGTGCATGGGATATTTGGATTATTATGATATGAAGGGGAAGTGTATATGTAACATCCTTAAATCGGGGTCTTTGCATTTTTGTGTGTTGCATGTGATAGTATGTTGTTGTGCTAGTTTAGGGTGTTTTGAAGTCCAGGCTTGAGCTTGGGGGTAGGCCTAGGCCATAGCAGAAATTTTTATTTTTGGGAACTCGGAAGGGAGAGCTGAAGGGGTTGAGTGTTAAGAGTATTCCATAGCAAGTTTTGGCACAAGTAATGCCTTGTAAAGTGGCAAGGAAGGCGCCACTGAGAGCTTGGAGAGATGACGCCACAAGGAGCTAGAGGAGCTTGTGTTCGAGCTGCGAAGATCCCTTTCTGCTATTTATTTTTGACCCCAAAGCAAGGGGGAGTTATGCTCAGGTGGAACTCTGGTAGGATGTTGAACAAGTCAACAGATTCAAAACGGGTGAAGAAGAGGAATTTGTGGGTTTTGAGGAATTCAAACTTGTTTGAATGGTTGGCCAGGAGAAAAACAAGGAGAGAAAAGAGGGATTGAAGTGAGGGAAGGCTTAGCCGAATTGTTGTAGTGGCTATGAGAGCTTGGAGCATTCAGTCTTTGTGTGTGATTGGTGTGCCGAAATTCAAAAGGGGAAACTAGCTATAGGTGTATTTTCGGCTTAGTGGGAGGGTATCAAAAGTTCTTTGGGTTTTTCTTCCTTTTTGTTAAACCGAATAGTCCCTAAGCCTTCTTTTCTTTTCTTCTCTTTTCAACTTATAGTGCTTGGCCGAAACTTCATTCCCATTCAACTCAACCTTTTGTTGATTTCTCTTCACTTCATTATAAAAACTAAAACCCTCTTTCTTGTCGTCATCTTTTTCTCTTCCTTTGTTGTGCTAGCCGAATCCATTCCATCCACTTTACTTTATTTTCCTTTCCATCTTTTCTAAAGACGAATCATCACCCATCTTGTTTTTTTTTTCTCCATCTTGTTCTTGATCGCAAAACACTCTGTTAGCAGAAAACTCCTTGAGTCTCTCTACTTTGGTTTAAGTCTTATTTCAATCATTAAAAGCCGGAGATCATACTTCCTTTGCTCATTGCCGAATCTCAACTCTTGGTAAGTTCTCGATTCATCCTCTTTTTTTCCCTTCTACTTCTTTTGTCATGAGGCCGAATCTCTTTCTATCTTTGCTCTCTTCTTTTTGTCGTTTCTTAAGGGAAGTAAAAGCCGGGAGTAGAGAGGTGGATGGATGGTGATTTAGTCGACTACCCTTAGTCTTATATTCATTCTTCGGGTTTTGTAACAGCGGATCATGGTCATCTATTCTTTTCCAATCGGTTGCGTTATGGACTGTGGTAAGGGTTTTGTCGATTCAACCCTTTTATTATTTGAAAAACCGAAGGCTATTTGTTTATATGGTTTAGATCTTGGCCGATTGTAGGGGGAGGCTTATCATCCTGCTGCTTCGGGTTTTGCTTGGTGATTAAAGGGTACCAAGGTAAAGGGGGGAATATCTTATTACGTTTTATCCTTCAGGATTTCTTGATTAAAGCCGAATGGATAGTTACTTAATGGTATTGTGTTGGCCGAATTTAGGAAGGGGGTAGTCAAGCATTTGGATTCCCGGGTTTCACTCGATTCATGGGTTAGATCTTGATTGTCAGGATTCGTAGTCTCGTGAGTAATCAGGTGTGTATCTCTTACACATTTCATAATCAATGTATTGCTATGTTATTAACGTAAACACTGTTAAAAGCCGGAATAAGTGTGGATATCGATAAGTTACCCTTATTGGTATGAGCGAGGACTCCGAGTAAGTCCGTTCTGATAGTTAATGATATTCGATTTCTGATGAATATGTACATGTTATGTTACAGTATGTTGTTAATCGATAGAGCACGTTAGTATTGTATGTATAAGCATGTGCATTGAAATGGGTATTATGAGAGGAGGGGAAAATATGATATTAGTGACTTTGGGGTCAAAGTGGTTTGGCACCTTGATGGTTTGGTACCACATATGATATTTGTGACTTTGGGTCACCAGTGGTTTGGCACCACATTGGATTTTAGCGACTCGTCCCAGTGGCTTAGTACCATAGTGGGTTGGCCCCACATCTTACACTGAAAAGGGATTGTCCCTAGTGGTTTGGTACCACAGAGTGGGTTGGCCCCACATATGGATAATTGTGACTTTGGGTCACCAGTGGTTTGGCACCACCAGTGGTTTGGTACCACACGGGGTAGAATATAGAGTTCTGGATGGCTAGGTTTGGGTTTCATGACATACTTACTTGGCTATGAAACTGTGTAAGAGTGTGGTTATAATCGGTAGGGGGATTATACACTAAGTTTCGGTGACTCACCTCTTCCCTTACATTTTGCAGATGACTCGTAGATCGCAGATGTGGAACCGGGTGGACTCGAGGTGGCCATGCATATTGCTTTCGGTTTTAATTTATTCACTCTTTTGGGTACTTTGATTTTTAAATTTGGTTTATTTGGGTTTGTAATAAGGCCACTAACTAATGTTTTTGGATTATTTTACCTGCTTTAAGTATTATCATATTTTGCTTAAGTTAAATAACATGGCATGTTTAAATAACCTGTAAATTAATGTTTTTCTAAGTTACACATCCTACCGGTTTTCTAAACTTTACCATCGGGTAAGAATAAATAAGTGATAACAACAAATCTGCTAAAACTTCCTTTAAACTAAGTTTACTTCAATTCATAATGGTTAAAAATGGTTTTCAACTTTAGACCTAAATAAAGTCGGGATTTTCCTTAAATCACATGGTTTTCTTCAATTAAACGATGACATATGGTTTTTCTCAAAGGGGTTCTTCTTTCGTTCAAGATTTTTAAACATCTAACAAATTCTCAAATATCACTTCTTTCAAATTGAACCTATAACTTGTTTTGATCAAAATATTTTTATCTTGTGACATGCCGGATTCGGTCGTAGTGTATTGACCGGGTTGGGGTGTTACAGTTATAGTATCAGAGCCAAGTTCAAAAGCTGGCACTGAGTGGGTGTTACAGTTACAGTTTTAAAAGTGGGTTTTAAAAAGGTTTGGTTGGAAAATACATGGTCTGGGAAGCGTGGCACCGGGTTTCCGGCACCGATCCGCCCAAGTAAGTACCCCTAACTACTGTGTTTATATATGATTGTGATGATAGTGATATGATTGATAGTACTAGTGGATTACCCTAGAGACTGAAATGCATAGGATTCTGTGAACTCGCGAAAACAAAACTCCGTAATAAAACTGTTCATAAAACTGTGCTGTAATAACAATGGAATAAGTCTAATGCATAAAACTTTTAAATCAAATAAATCGAGAACGTTAGTTATGAGCACTCGAGGACGTGGTCGTAATACGCGTGGACGCGATCGAGGTAGGATGACTGTGTCTGAACCAGTAGGGTGGGGTCAGGGGTCGAAAAATGAGGTACCACCGCTACCAGCTACGGCTGCTGAGTTTCAGGATCAGACAGGTGATAATGTAGTGTCGTAGGCGATGCTGCGAATTCTGGAGAGGGTAGCTGGAGCAGGTGGAGGTACGGGAGCTTGAAAATCTGTGTCTGAGCGACTCCGAGCCAATGGAGCAGAGGTATTTCGGGGTGTTTCTGGTGTGGCTTCCAATACGGCTGATTATTGGTTAGAGGCGACAGAACGTATCATGGACGATTTAGACCTTACGGCTGAGGAGAAGTTGAAGGGTATAGTGTCTCTTCTCCGGGATGAGTCATACCAGTGGTGGCTCACGGTTCGGGATAGCGACGGCGGTGATGATCTCACTTGGGACTATTTTAAGGCGGCTTATCGGAGGAAATACATTGGGTCCGATTACATTGATGCACAGAGGAAGAGCGTTTCTAAGGTCGGGTTCGGGAGTAGGTCGATGATCTGAGTATGAGGCGTAATTCTTAAGGTTGAGCCGTTACGCTCGAGGGTATCATGGCAGCTCTGAACATGAGGAAACCATCGTGTCGTTTGAAGACAAAGCTAAGAGATGAATTGAGGTTGCTGATCACTCCACAGCAAGAGAGGAAGTTTGCTGTGTTGGTAGAGAAGGCTAAGATAGCCGAAGGGGTGAAGGAGTCTACAAAACAGAATCTGGACAGGAATAGACACAAAAGGAGTTTTGGGTCGCCGTGGTCGACAGAAATTCTCGAAAATGGCTAGGTATGGTGGGTCGAATCAAATCGTGAGGGCCTACTCGCTACTCGAGGACCCGATGCAGTGTGCTCGATGTGGGAAATCCCATTGGGGGGAATGTTGGACTGATGGCAGAGGATGCTTTGAGTGTGGGTCGTTGGATCATCGTGTGAGGAATTGTCCGCGTAAGCTAGCCCAGATGCAATTTGAGAGTCAGGGGCATGCTCAGTTCAGAGACGGTGGACAGCAACCGCAGAGGGGTCATGGTTCTATCAGGAGAGGTAATGGTTCTGGTCGAGGCTGTGGAGCACCGGGCAGAGGTGCAGGTAATACTGAGGCAAGGCAGCCTGGGTTGGTATATGCAGCAAGGCGTCGAGAGGAAGGCGACGCACCGGACATCTTAACAGGTACGTTCTTAATTTTTGGACTACCTTATACTGCTTTGACAGATATTGGTTCGACGCACTCGTATGTTGCCAGTAGCATAGTGGAAACCATGAACTTAGACTTTGAAATTACTTCTAGGGAGATGACAGTAATTAGCCATCTAGATCACTCTGTAGAAGTGAATAAACTGTATAGGGATGTACCCCTAGAACTCCAAGGGGTAGTGTTTGTGGCTGATCTGATGGAACTGCCATTCGGGGAGTTCGATCTGATCCTTGGGATTGACTAGCTGGTGAAGTATCAAGCAAGTTTGGATTGCGCGGCTAAGAGCATGGTATTGAGAACTGTTGAAGGTGAAGAAGTGGTAATGATAGGTAAGAGAAGGGATTATCTATCTAACGTTGTATCAGCTCTGAAGGCTGAGAAAATGGTTAGGAAGGGGTGTGAGGCGTTCATAGTTCAAGTGTGTGCTTTAGAGACTAAGGAATCAGCTGTAGGGAATGTCCGAACAGTGAAGGAATTTACCGATGTATTCCCAGAAGAACTTCCAGGTCTGCCTCCGGATCGTGAAGTTGAATTTGGCATAGATCTATTACCCGGAATCGCGCCAGTGTCTATTGCCCCGTATAGGATGGCGCCAAAGGAATTGGTGGAACTGAAAGCACAGATTCAGGAATTGTTGGACCGAGATTTTATTCGGCCAAGTGTTTCGCCTTGGGGAGCGCCTGTGCTCTTTGTTAAGAAGAAAGATGGTACAATGCGGATGTGTATAGACTACGGCTAGTTGAATAAGTTAACGATCAAGAACAAGTATCCGTTGCCGAGAATAGACAATTTGTTTGATCAGCTTAAGGGGGCATCAGTCTTCTCTAAGATCGATTTGAGGTTGAGGTATCATCAGCTTAACGTAAAAGAGGCTGATATCCATAAGAGGGCGTTTCGCACTCGGTATGGGCACTACGAGTTTTTGGTAATATCGTTCGAGTTGACCAACGCGCCAGCAGCGTTCATGGATATGATGAACCAGGTGTTCCAGCCATACTTGGACTAATTCATCGTGGTGCTTATAGATGATATATTGGTGTACTCCAAATCCGAGGAGGATCATGATGCGCATCTGCAGGTGGTTTTGCAGATTTTGAGGGAGAAGCAGCTATTTGCCAAGTTTGGTAAGTGCGAGTTTTGGCTTAAGGAGGTAACTTTCTTGGGTCATGTGGTGTCGGCGGAAGGAACTAGAGTGGACCCTCGGAAGATTGAGGCAGTGTTGGACTGGAAACTGCTTAAGTCGGTAGCAGAAATTCAGAGTTTTCTGGGTCTGGCAGGGTACTACAGAAGATTTGTGGAAGGGTTTTCTTTGATTGCAGCGCCGTTGACCAAGTTGTTGAGAAAAGGGGTTTCGTTTGTATGGTCTGATAAGCAACAGGAAGTTTTGACAAGTTAAAGAGGATTCTAACCGAGGCTCCGGTCTTGATTCAGCCTGAAGCAGGGAAAGAGTTTACGGTATATTGTGATGCATCGCATACTGGTTTAGGATGTGTACTGATGGAAGAAGGGAAAGTAGTGGCATATGCGTCTCGACAGTTGAGACCGCACGAAGTTAACTATCTGACTCATGATCTGAAATTGGCTACAGTTATTTTCGCCTTGAAGATATGGAGGCATTATTGTACGAGGAGAAGTCGATAGTCTACATGGATCACTAGAGTCTGAAGTACCTCTTGACTTACAAGGACTTGAATTTGAGGTAGCAGAGGTGGATCGAGTTGTTGAAAGACTATGACTGTTCAATTGAGTATCATCCGGGCAAGGCCAACGTGGTGGTAGACGCGTTGAGCTGTAAGGTAATGTCAGACTTGAGAGCGATGTTTGCTCATCTCAGTTTGTATGTCGACGAGAGTCTATTAGCAGAATTGCAAGTAAAGCCGACTTGGGTATGAGGGTCTGAGTGCTCAGAGGTTGCAAGTGCAGAGTGGTGGATTGGAAGGTTACAGCTTGACCAGTGATGGGGTGTTGTGTTTCCAAGGAAGGGTTTGTATGCCGAAGGACATCGAGCTATGGCAGAAGATTCTTCAGGAGGCACATAGCAGTCCCTACGCTATGCACCCTGGAGGTAGCAAGATGTACCGAGATTTACAGGAACAGTTTTGGTGGCCGGGTCTTAAACGGGAAGTAACTGAGTTTGTGGGTAAATGTCTGACGTGTCAGCAGGTCAAAGTCGAACACCAATTATCGTCGGGTTTGTTGCAGCCAATGAAAATTCTGCAGTGGAAGTGGGAAAGGATTACGATGGATTTTGTCAGCGGGCTACCCCTTACGCCTAGCAAAAAGGATTCAGTCTGGGTGATTGTGGATCATCTGACTAAATCAGGTTATTTTATACCGGTTTGGGTTGATTACTCACTCTAAAAGTTAGCCAAGTTGTATGTGGCAGAGATAGTGAGGTTGCATGGAGTGCCAGTATCGATTATCTCTGATAGGGATCCCAGATTCATGTCAAGGTTCTGGAAAGCGTTGCATCGTAATCGGGTACGAGATTGGATTTCAAGATGACATTTCATCATGATCGGATGGGCGTCGGAAAGGGTAATACAAATTCTGGAGGATATGTTGAGAGGTTGTGTCTTGTATTTCAGAGGCAGTTGGGAAGAATTTCTACCGCTGGCAGAATTCGCATACAATAATAGTTACCAGGCAAGCATTAAGATGGCACCATATGAGGCATTATATGGTCGGAAGTGTCATACACCTACGTGCTGGACAGAGTTGGGTGAGCGTCAATGTTGGGTCTGGAGTTGGTTGCTAAAACGGAGGAAAAGGTTAGGATGATTCCAGCTAGTCTGAAGGAAGCTTCAGACAGGCAAAAATCTTATGCTGATCTTAAGTGAAGAGATATAGAGTTTGCAGTAGGTGACAAGGTTTTCCTGAAGGTCTCGCCGTGGAAGAAAGTGTTGAGGTTTGGTCGGAAAGGCAAGCTAAGCCCTAGGTTTATCGGGCAGTATAAGGTGTTGAAACGTGTGGGACCAGTAGCTTATCAGCTCGAGTTGCCAGTAGAATTGGGTCAGATTCACGATGTGTTTCATGTCTCCATGCTTAGGCACTATCGTTCTGATCTGTCGCATATTGTGTCAGTGGAAGAGATCGAAATGAGCCCAGATTTGACCATGGAAGAGGAACCGGTGCAGATTCTGGATCAGGATGTTAAGGTTTTGCATAAGAAGTCGGTTCCACTGCTGAAGGTATTATGGTGGAACCATGGCACGAAAGAGGCCACGTGGGAACCAGAGGATGTGATGCGGCAGCAATACCTTCAACTCTTTTGACCAGGTAATTTCGAGGCCGAAATTATTTTTAAGGGGGTAGAACTGTAACATCCCTAAATCGGGGTCTTTGCATTTTTATGTGTTGCATGTGATAGTATGTTGTTGTGCTAGTTTAGGGTGTTTTGGAGTCCAGGCTTGAGCTTAGGGGTAGGCCTAGGCCATAGCAGAAATTTCTGGTTTTGGGAACTTGGAAGGGAGAGCTGAAGGGGTTAAGTGTTAAGAGTATTCCATAGCAAGTTTTGGCACAAGAAATGCCTTGGTAAAGTGGCAAGGAAGGCGCCATTGAGAGCTTGGAGAGATGACGCCACAAGGAGCTAGGGGAGCTTGTGTTCGAGCTGCGAAGATCCCTTTTTGCTATTTATTTTTGACGCCAGAGCAAGGGGGAGTTGTGCTCAGGTGGAACTCTGGTGGATAGATGTTGAACAAGTCAACAGATTCAAAACGGGTGGAGAAGAGGAATTTGTGGAGTTTGAAGAATTCAAACTTGTTTGAATGGTTGGCCAGGAGAAAAACAAGGAGAGAAAAGAGGGATTGAAGTGGGGGAAGGCTTAGCCGAATTGTTGTAGTGGCTATGAGAGCTTGGAGCATTCGGTCTTTGTGTGTGATTGGCGTGCCGAAATTCAAAAGGGGAAACTAGCTATAGGTGCATTTTCGGCTTAGTGGGAGGGTATCAAAAGTTCTTTGGGTTTTTCTTCCTTTTTGTTAAACCGAATAGTCCCTAAGCCTTCTTTTCTTTTCTTCTCTTTTCAACTTATAGTGCTTGGCCGAAACTTTATTCCCATTCAACTCAACCTTTTGTTGATTTCTCTTGACTTCATTATCAAAACTGAAACCCCCTTTCTTGTCGTCATCTTTTTCTCTTCCTTTGTTGTGCTAGCCGAATCCATTCCATCCACTTTACTTTATTTTCCTTTCCATCTTTTCTAAAGACGAATCATCACCCATCTTGTTTCTTTTTCTCCATCTTGTTCTTGATCTCAAAACACTCTGTTAGCCGAAAACTCCTTGAGTCTCTCTACTTTTGTTTAAGTCTTCTTTCAATCATTAAAAGCCGGAGATCATACTTCCTTTGCTCATTGCCGAATCTCAACTCTTGGTAAGTTCTCGATTCATCCTCTCTTTTTCCCTTCTACTTCTTTTGTCATGAGGCCGAATCTCTTTCTATCTTTGCTCTCTTCTTTTTGTCATTTCTTTAGGGAAGGAAAAGCCGGGAGTAGACAGGTGGATGGATGGTGATTTAGTCGACTACCCTTAGGCTTATAATCGTTCTTCGGGTGTCGTAACAGCGGATCGTGGTCATCTATTCCTTTCCAATCCGTTGCGTTAAGGACTGTGGTAAGGGTTCTGTCGATTCAACTCTTTTATTATTTGAAAAGCCGAAGGCTATTTGTTTATGTGGTTTAGATCTTGGCCGATTGTAGGGGGAGGCTTATCATCACGCTGCTTCGGGTTTTGCTTGGTGATTAAAGGGTACCAAGGTAAAGAGGGGAATATCTTATTGCCTTATATCCTTCGGGATTTCTTGATTAAAGCCGAATGGCTAGTTACTTAATAGTATTGTGTTGGCCGAATATAGGAAGGGGGTAGTCAAGTGTTTGGATTCCCGGGTTTCACTCGATTCGTGGGTTAGATCTTGATTGTCGAGATTCGTAGTCTCGCGAGTAATCAGGTGTGTATCTCTTACACACTTCATAATCAATGTATTGCTATGTTATTAACGCAAACACTGTTAAAAGCCGGAATAAGTGTGGATATTGATAAGTTACCCTTATGGGTATGAGCGAGGACTCCGGGTAAGTCCGTTCTGATAGTTAATAATATTCGATTTCTGATGAATATGTACATGTTATGTTGCAGTATGTTGTTAATCGATAGAGCATGTTAGTATTGTATGTATGAGCATGTGCATTGAAATGGGTATTATGAGAGGAGGGGAAAATATGATATTAGTGACTTTGGATCACCAGTGGTTTGGCACCACCAGTGGTTTGGTACCACATATGATATTTGTGACTTTGGGTCACCAGTGGTTTGGCACCACATTGGATTTTAGTTACTCGTCCCAGTGGCTTAGTACCATAGTGGGTTGGCCCCACATCTTACACTGAAAAGGGATTGTCGCCAGTGGTTTGGTGCCACAGAGTGGGCTAGCCCCACATATGGATAATTGTGACTTTAGGTCACCAGTGGTTTGGCACCACCAGTGGTTTGGTACCACACGGGGTAGAATATGGAGTTTTGGATCGCTAGGTTTGGGTTGCATGACATACTTACTTGGCTATGAAACTGTGTAAGAGTGTGGTTATAACCGGGAGGGGCATTATACCCTGAGTCTCGGTGACTCACCTCTTCCCTTACATTTTGCAGATGAATCGTAGATCGCAGATGTGGAGACTGGCGGACTCGAGGTGGCCATGCATATTGCTTTCGGTTTTAATTTATTCACTCTTTTGGGTACTTTAATTTTTAAATTTGGTTTATTTGGGTTTGTAATAAGGCCACTAACTAATGTTTTTGGATTATTTTACCTGCCTTAAGTATTATCATATTTTGCTTAAGTTAAACAACATGGCATGTTTAAATAACCTGTAAATCAAGGTTTTTCTAAGTTACATATCCTACCGGGTTTTCTAAACTTTACCATCGGGTAAGAATAAATAAGTGATAACAACAAATCGGCTAAAACTTCCTTTAAACTAAGTTTACTTCAAATCAAAATGGTTAAAAACAGTTTTCAACTTTACACCTAAATAAAGTCGGGATTTTCCTTAAATCACATGGTTTTCTTAAGTTAAACGAAGACATATGGTTTTTCTCAAAGGGGTGCTTCTTTCGTTCAAGATTTGTAAACATCCAACAAATTCTCAAATATCACTTCTTTCAAATTGAACCTATAACTTGTTTTGATCAAAATATTTTTATCTTGTGACATGCCGGATTCGGTCGTAGTGTATTGACCGAGTTGGGGTGTTACAGTATACTGGTGACATTGTCACATTAAATGATGGCGCGGTGCCCCATAATTGAATTGGTGATTAAATCACGTGTGGATTAGTGGCTAGACCACGATATGTGGACTTTGAGCAATGTGTCTATCAACATGACTGCCAAAGAGGTGTGTAGAGGATGGAGGGTTGATTGTAGAAATCTCCACTGGTGTGTTGAGGATGGACATATGGAGCGGTGTGTAAAAGATGGAATATTAGGCTGGGTTCGGGCTATCATATTGATTATTTGTCATGTTGTGATAATTCGATGATGTGTTGGGGCTCAGGCCCACTCGTGGAATTTTGTGGACTAATTGCACACTGAGCCTGGTGACTCACTCTATTTTTCTCAAACAACTTGCAGGTAACTCTTAGTTCTCTGGACTGGGCTGGGGTGGACTTGAGGTGGCCATGCATGGGTTATTTTTATTAAACTTTATTTTACTTATTATTATTAGCTACTTTTCTTTTAGGAATTTTTAATATGTAATAAGGTCACTTCAAATTTGGTAAATGTTGGATTTTAAATTTGATTTGCTACACATTAATCACGAACTACTCGATGGAACGTTTTTATAAAATATAAACGAGAGTTTGCTTTGCAAACTGTCAAACCACATTTTTCCTATAAAAAGAGATTTTATTGATAATATATAAAAAAAACGATAAGAGTTTTTCTAAACGTCACCTAAACGCAAGGCTTGGCTCACTAAATTTCTAACTAAAAAAAAATAATGGAACCATGAAACTTGAGGTTTTTAACACAAGTAGAAGTCGTCTTAATATCCTTCCAAAATTTGTAAAAACTTTTCAAACCCTTTTTCTAGTGATATGCCAGATCCGGTCGTGGTGTTTGGTCGGGTTTTGGGGTGTTACAGACTTGGTCTTCAATTTAGATGGTTTTTATAATCCAACAAAGCTATCAGACTTGTCCAAAATAAATCAATAAATTAAAGGAGCAAAGAATAAAATTTATCCAATTTAAATAATTATTAAAACCCAAGTTATTAATGAAATATTTTAAAATGAATTATTGAATATAATTTTATATTTTATTATTTAATTTAATCATGCATGGCCCATTTTATGTCTTAAAAATATAATATGTTCAAACAAATCTAAATAAGCCATTTTATGCATAAAAACTATATAATAAAACATAAAATCACATTTTAATAATTTCTATGTCCTAATTTCATATTTTCACATATTTCATTAATTTATTAAACAATTACTTAGTTTTAACAACAAATTTAAGTAAAAAGGTGACAAATTACATAAGAAAAATCCTATATATTTTTCAGTTTACACACACCCAAACTTAAACCATTGCTCGTCCCGAGTAATGTTTATGCACAGCAAAAGGTCTTGCTAAGGCAAAATTGCTAATTGTGTAAGAAGCATCAATCTTTGTCCTATAATCATGCATTAATAACTTCATGTTCGTAGATCTTCTTTATTAACAAGTAATTCATATGCAAATATTTTTAAAGTTATACTAGGCCTCAAAATATGCCAACATGAATCATAGTTTATATGTATGTCACAGCCACAGATAACATTCTTCATTCAACATAATTTCTTATCAATCAAGCAAACAATCATAAGGCTTATTTATGATCTTCATATGTTGAACTTAGTACTTCCTCTCCACTAATGTAGGTGACATAATCATCAAATTAATAGGTCTTTTATAAGGTTGTAATGGGGCTCAGCTAAAGGTAGGGATTTTAAGAGATGAGACATTTCTGTTTCAACTTTGTCTTGGTTTTCTCGAAATATAGCCTTTTTCTTTAAGTGGACCTTTGGAACACCCCAAAACTTATTTTGAACTCAAGATCATACATTTTCTTTTTGGAGACTGAGCATCGCTCTTTTTTTTTTTTTAAGCATAAGCACATACATCTTTTTCAAAATTTCCTCAAATGTTGATTACCAAGACCACTTTAGTTAAGATGGGTGCACAAAATTAGGATAGCTTAAAAAGATGGTAATTGGCTTATAATGTAGGTTCATTGCAATAAACAGGCCTTTAGGCTCAAAATTTACAGTTTCAAGGGTCTAATATCATAAGGTTGGCTTGAAAAGGCTCAAACGATCCAAAGAATTAGTGCCTATATCATTTTAGATTCTTCTGCCTCCTAGGATTTCGCCTCAAGAAAGCTACTAAGTCAATTCTAAAGATATAAACCTTCATGCATGTCTAATCTCAAGAGAAACTAAGTTTTCATGGAAAACATTACTAAGGTTAAGATCATACAAGCATTCCATTCTTCATGATAACATACTTTCACTCAAATAGAATCATCATTCATACTTGCATGCAAACTATCTTATTAACAAAATGTCTCTAAACATTCATTGATTAAAACATACTTATGAAAGAAATGATTGAAATATACTTGAAAATTTAAAAATTTGAGCAATTTATTTGCCTTACCCCCTTTAAAAAGAAGAAATGTCCTTATTGCAAGAACAAAGTAATGAATGAAAACTGAACACCAAGTAGGGTTGTAAAGAAAGAGAGGTGAGTCATTAAGACTGCTTAAATACCAAGTCTATCCTAATAACCCAATCCTAGACATGTTCATTCCCATATTACCACATCACTTAGTCTTTTTCTTTCTAAAGAAGTGTTAAGTTTATTCATTCTTTTTATGTTTTATTCTGTAGAAATTAAATCCTAATTACAAAAGAAATAAATTCCTAAGGACCTAAAAATAATTAAATAAATAACAAGACAAGAATCCCCTATTTTATTTTTCTCACTCATTCCCCTTATATTCTTTAGATCCATCTCTTCTTGCATAGTCAATAGCTTTTGTCCATGTCTCAAAGATAGCATCTGGGAATTCAGGAACAAAAGTATTAGAGATATTCTTAAAAGTATTTCGAATTGAGTCATCTCTAATTTTTGCATATTTCCAGTAAGTTTGTTGTTGATTGTGCATGAACTTGCACATATCCATCAGAATTGACAACTCCAATTTCCTTGAAGCACTTGTAGAAGTCGACATATGAGTTGTAGGTCCAGGTTCAACACTTAGCTTGACTGGTTCTTCTTCTTGTTCAACCCTTGGTTCAGGGTTTGCAGATCCTTCAACTGGTTTATGACTGTTATGTTCCTTATCAAATTCTTCATCTTCAGTGTTTATAACTGAACTAGCTTCAGTTTCAATTTCATTTGTTGACTCCTCGGTATCTGGATCAATTGGCTCTTCTTGCTCGCCTTGGTTCAGCTCATGCACCTTCTCTACTAACCTTTCAAGATCATGATTTGTAATGCACCCTTGAACATATCGCCCCTTCAGATTTGCTTGTGTTTTAACATGGTCCCTTAAGCAAAGTGAAGTGATTAATGATGGGAAATAAACACTTCATGTCTTCTTTTTAGCACAATCATGAATCTCTTTGAGAATAATTTTCCCAACATTAATGAACTTTTGCATATAACAAAAACATCCATTCCATCCAGATGGTGGAACTATGTGAGATAGGCATAAAAATGTAGTGAACGAAATAAAATTAGATATTCCCTTCAACAAGAATGGCTCACATACTTTCTTATAATCCATTGGGATCCCGGATTTGTCATAAAATCAAGCACTTGTTAAAGAAAATCCCAATTGATATTGTTCATCATAGGGTAGTACTCATCTTCTTCAACATCAGGTAAGTTAAACAAATCATTGATGGACTTAGAAGTAAGAGGTACATTTTTCTTTCGACCGATGACCTCAGTAGCATCTTGCGTAGTCAAACTAGCATAGAATTCTTGAACTAGCTCATCATCGGGAAGTGAACGAGCATCACAAAATCGTTCCCACTTGAGGGCATTGATTTTCTTTCTAATCGATATAGGAACAACCAGCAAATCATTATTCTTCAAGTCAAAACATTTTTTCGGCATTATAGGTTAATGCTTGAAGATTGAATCAAATCTCTCTTTCACTTCTTCATCGATCAAAATCGAGTTTTTAGGAGTAGTCTTTAAAGATCTGGTTCTTTTACGAGACATGGTATCTTTTCTTGAAAATTGGCAAAGTTTCAGCACAAGGGGGAAAGAAGGAATCGGCAAAGTGGTAAAGACTTGCTACGGAAAAAATCTTACGACGGTAAGAATAGTATGCGACAATGACGGTGTATGATAGCCAAGGTAGTGTACGACGGTGAGAACGGTGATCTGCGGTAGCAGCGATGACACTTTGGAAATCTTCTTGCGGAGGTAGTAGATGGCTTTGGCAAAGAGGGAAGAGAACTAGGGTTTCTTTCGGGATTTGAGGCTTAGCGGCACAGAAAGGAGATTTAAGGATTTGTACGGTTAAGCAAATTGCTTTGAGGGATATGAAAAATAGTAGAATGAAGAGGAGTTTATATAGGGAAGAATTAAGGCAATATGTAGCGAAAATTTAGCTACATTAGGGTTACTTGGGCGGCAAGTAAAGGGAGTGGCGACGAAGTACGGATTTTTCCCTCTTTTTTGCTGTATTGGGCTTCAACTCAAACTGTATTTACAAAATGACCCAAGAAAAAAAAATTGATTAGTACTTGGGCCAAATTTGACCCCCTTTATTAACATAAAAATTTAAAATTTAAATAAAACAAATGAAACTTGAAAATTTTAAATCATAATTAGAAAATTTCTTCTTAACAAATTATATTAAATTAATTCCCAGGAAAGGTTGGGGGTCACAGCAGTCCCGCTTAAGTTCAAATCTCCTTAGATAGAATTAATTAAATGTAATAAGTTAAGAAAATAAGTTCTAATTATTTATTTATTTACAAAACGAGTTCATGAAAAATTAAGGGTCTGTTAATTTGAATGAAGATTCAACTCGCTCAACTTCACCATCCTAGTAGTGTTTGAGACGTTGACCATTAACTTTAAACGTACCTCATTAATTGGCGTATAATTCAATAGCTCCATAAGAATAAACTCGATAGATGGTATTAGGTCCTTTCCATAGGGATTTAAGCTTCCCAGGAAATAACTTCAACCTTGAATTAAACAACAAAACCTTCTAACCTTCGTTAAACTCACAAGGTTGTATATGACTATCATGCAATCTCTTTGATCTTTCTTTACACAGTTTGGAATTCTCATAGGAAAACAACCTCAGCTCTTCCAACTCATCAAGTTGTAACATCCTTCTCTCACCGGCTTGCTTAAGATCAAAGTTCAACTGCTTCAAAGCTGAGTGAGCTCTATTCTCCAACTCTAATGGCAAATGACATGCCTTTCCAAAGCCTAACCGATAAGGAGTCATTCCTAACGGTGTCTTAAATGTTGTTCGATAGGCCCATAATGCATCATTGAGCCTTCGAGACCAATATTTTCTGCTAGGGCGTGTAACGCCCCAAATTTGGGCCTAGTAGAATTGGGCCCATTGGGCCTTGGGCGTGGAAGCGTTTAAAAATTTTGAGAACAAGAGAACGGCTCTAATGCAAGTTGGACCTATTAGGTAAGTGATTTTGGAAGGTTAGGGAGCTTCCATGAAGTCTCGGGATCAAACTTGGGCTTTATGAAAATTTTGGTTTTAGGTGAATAAAACCCTGGGAGTTAGTAAGTAGGCTTTAAGAGTAAAATGTGGAGAAAAATGACACAAAAAGGAGTTGTGGTCTAGTGGAAAATGACGCCATATAAGAGACAAGGGAATGACGCCACAAGGAAGCAAGGGGTCCAAGGTTCAAGTCTTGGCACTTGAATTTCATTTTGATTTATTTTTAAGTGAACTTAGACTTGGCCCAAAGACTTATATTTAGTTGCGCATGATTTTAGCCACAAGAGGAGCTTGTGGCCTAGTGGCTAGCAGAGTGGATTAAGTTATAGGGGAACCTGAGTTCGAATCCCATCGCAAGCAAAAATGGATATTTATTTTGCTAAGTTGGGACGAGTAGAGTTTGTGTTGGAATTAAACTCTGCTGAAGGAGGGATCCCACATCCAAAAGATAGCAAGAGGAAAAGGTGAGAAGCTGGCTTTAAATAGAGTGATCTATGAGGAGCATACCTTGGTAGGCGTTTGGGCATAGGAGTGTTCGGAACGTGGATTAACTCCAGATTCCTATCAGGTGTGTATTTCGCCCTACTCTAGCTGTAGAGTGGCAAATGCAGAAAAGCCGGTCACACGACAATGATAGCCATACGAGCGTGTGATTGCACGTGTGGGAACTTCGATGCGATAGTCGAAGCCACTATGAGTATTCTTGTGGGTTGATGCTGTTTGGGCCATGATGGGCTGAACGGGGCCAAATGGGTCCAATGGGTCCGTGTGCCCATATGAATAAGATGTATGATTGTGTAGTAGATGTTGGATTAGACTATGTGAATCTCATATCTGTGGTTAGATTTGGGCTAAATGGGCCACACGAGCGTGTGGGCTCATTTGGACCGAGAATGGGCCTTAGGCCCATTCGAATCATTATCTCTGTTTAGAATGCTTGAGTCGCTCGAGGCGACTGTAGACCTTCTGAGGGATGACAAAATTACTTGACAAAATTACTGAAATACCCCGGGTTTGCAAAATTAATGAAATAGCCCCGATTTGTAAAATTACCGAAATACCCTCGATTTGTGAAATTACCAAAATACCCCCAGTTATCAAAATTATCGAAATACCCCCGATTTGTGAAATTATCGAAATACTTTCGATTTACGAAATTAACGAAATACCCCTGGTTTATGAAATTATCGAAATGCCTTCGGTTTGTAAAATTATTGAAATACCCCTGGTTTATGAAATTATCGAACTGCCCTCGGTTTGCAAAATTACCGAAATACCCCTAGTTTATGAAATTACTGAATTACCCCTATAGGGTAGAATTATCGAAATACCCCCGAAGGGTAGGACTATCGAAATACCCTTATAAGGTAAAATGACTATTTTGCCCTTGTAGGTAAATGACTGATTTAGACTGTGAATTTGACTATTTTGACTGTGATTGTATAACTATGAGTTTAACTGACTTGACTGTGGGGGTGTGACTGATATGCTGTTAATAAATGTTTAGATGACTGTTACTGAGCATGGCCATTTTGCATACATGTGTAATGATTGAGCATGACATAAACGACATATTGCATGGGGTTGGGATTTGTATTTTGCAGGAAGTACTGTACTGGTGGCTATGCCACGTTTTATTGATTTAGTGGCTTTGCCATGTATACTGATTCTAGTGGCTCAGCCACATATACCGTTATTAGCAGCAAGGCTGCATTATTGGAGAGCTTGGCTCTGTGCCATCTTGATTATGGCTTTGTGCCAATCGTATTTACCCGTGGCTATGTGCCTAACAGATATCGATGACTCAGTTTCGATCATATTTACCCAATGCTGTGTACCGATTATATTACCGTCACTGATGGCTATGTGCCAAACATAATACAGTTACTGATGGCTCTATGCCAATTATAATATCGCTATTGAAGGCTTAAGAGCCGCATATATATATGACAGGCAATTTCAATTTGCGTTCTTGAGTGTGGGTGGGTAGGTTGACTTGGTCCCCACATGGAGTGTAGGGCTGGTACAGGTGGAGTGTAGGGTTGGATTGGGGTGGGATGCATCCTCATACTGTTGCATATCTGTTTATGCTCTGATCTATACTGTACTGTTACTGTTGAAAGTGCTTTGGCCCAGACGGTTTAGGTTTATGCTTCTGTACATTGAGTAATACTCTAGTAAGGGGATTACACACTGAGTTTTCATAAACTCACCCCGTTTTTAACTGTGCAGGTAATCCTCAGCCTTAGACAGATCGGAGCTGCGAGGGACTCGGAGGTGACCACACGTCCGGTTGGCTTTAAAGTACACGTCCTATTTTTATTTTAGTTTAATTGGTTGGGTTATAAATTTTGTAATAAGGCCTTAAGATTTCCGAACTTTAAGTTTTTGGATTTTATTAATTGTTTTATAATTGCTAGAAGTAAATCACGATTTACCGAAAATAACTATTGTTTTTTTCAAAATATCACGTTTTGCAACTGTTTTAAATTAAGCTTTTAGCAACAAACAAGGTTCTAAAGATAATAATGTTTTCCAAGAATGATATCTAATAAACCAAGTTTTGAAAATAAGCAAACGAAATCTGAGGTTTTGAATAGCAGAAAGTTTTAAGTTCTTTAAGAAGGGTTTCTAATGAAAGCATGGTTTTCAAAAAACTCTTCAATGTAACACGCCAGATTTGGGCCTAACTTCTAGGCTGGGTTTGGGTGTTACAGGGCATACTACCTTTTCAAAGATACCTTTGATTTCATGAGTTACTTTTTCAACTTGCCCATTAGACTGGCAGTGATAGACAGTAGCAATCTTGTGCTTCACACCATATTTGTAAAGCAACCACTTAAGCCATTTGTTCACAAAGTGAGGACCTTCATCACTAATAATAGCTCTTGCTGTCCTAAATCGTGTAAACACATGCTTATGTAGGAATCGCATGACTACCTTAGCATCATTTGTATGGTATGCTTTAGCTTCAACCCACTTGGAAACATAGTCCACAACAAATAAGATGTATTTTTTCCATATGAAGAAGGATATGGGCCTAAGAAGTCAATGCCCCATACGTCAAATAATTCAGTCTCCAAAATGTTTGTCAAGGGCATCTCATTCCTCCTTGATATATTTTCGATCCTTTCGCATTTATCACAGTTCTTCACACAAGTATAAGCATCTTTAAATAATGTAAGCCAAAAGAAACCTGCTTGCAGAATCTTTGCTGCAGTACATGATCCACCAAAGTGTCCCCCACTTGGAGATGAATGGCAATGATACAAGATCTCAAAAATCTCACTTTTAGCTACACACTTTTGGATTATGTTATTTGCACACTATTTAAACAAAAACGGATCCTCCCAAAAATAATACTGACTATCATGAAGGAATTTTTTTTTCTTTATTGGTATGTCATTTCTTGAGGAATTATTCCACATGCAAGATAATTGGAAAAATCAACAAACCAAGGTGTTTCATGAATTAGACTTACCTCAAATAAATGTTCATCTAGGAAATTCTCGTTGATAGGCACACATGATCGAGTTGCCTCATCTTGCTCCAACCTCGACAGATGATCAGCTATTTGATTTTCGACACCTTTTCTGTCTTGGATCTCAAGGTAAAATTCTTGGAGTAAAAGTATCCAACAAATTAACCTCGATTTCGCATTTTTCTTTGTGAGCAAGTATTTAATGGTCGCATGGTCAATAAATACTGTAGCTTTGGTACCTATAAGATCTGAGCGAAATTTTTCAAAAGCAAAAACTATAGCAAAGAGTTCCTTTTCAGTTACTATATAATTGAGTAGGGCTCCCGCAAAAGTTCTACTTGCATAGTAAATAGGGTGAAACACTTTGTTTCTTTTTTGACCCATCACAGCTCCAATGGCATAATCACTTGTATCGTACATCAACTCAAAAGGTGAGTTCCAATTAGGTGTAACGATTATTGGGGTTGAGATTAACCATTTTTTTAGATCTTCAAAAGCTTCCAAACATGCTTTGTTGAAATCAAACACTGTATCTTTATCTAACAACAAGTACAACGGTTTAGAAATTTTCGAGAAACCTTTGATAAACCTTCAGTAAAAACCGGCATGGACTAAGAAACTTCTGACTCCTTTCACATTAATTGAGGCAGTAATCTTTTGATTATGTCCACATTTGCTTTATCGACTTCAATTCCTATCTTTGAGATTTTATGCCCTAAGACAATCCTTTCCTTAACCATAAAGTGGCATTTTTCCCAGTTAAGGACAAGATTCGTCTCTTCGCTTCTCTTCAGTACCTTAGCCAAATTACTCAAACAAATATCATGAGTGTTACTAAAAATAGAAAAATCATCCATGAAAACCTCAACAAAATTTTCAACCATATCGGTGAATATTGCCATCATGCATCGTTGAAATGTTACAGGTGCATTGCATAAACCAAAAGGCATTCGTCTAAAAGCAAACGTATCGTATGGACAAGTAAAGGTTGTTTTATGTTGGTCCTTTGGAGCTACAACTATTTGTTTATATCCCGAATAGCCATTTAAGAAACAATAGAATTCATTACCTGCCAGACGATCTAACATCTAATCCATTAAAGGCAACGGAAAATGGTCCTTCTAAGTGGCTTTATTCAACTTTCTGTAATCAATACAAAGTCTCCAACCAATAGCAGTTCTCATTGGAATCAACTCATTATGCTCATTTTCAACAATCGTGATTCCACCTTTCTTCGACACATACTACACCAGACTTACCCACGAACTATCTAGAATAGGATAGATGATTCATGCATCTAACCATTTGATCACTTACTAGATGATTCATGCATCTAACCATTTGATCACTTCCTTTCTCACAACTTCTTTCATAATAGGATTCAACCTCCTTTGCCCATCAATTCGAGCTCTTTCACCTTCTTCTAAAATAATTTTATGCGTGCAAAAAGGACTTGTACCTCAAATATCAGCTATGGTCTAACCAATTGCTTTCTTAAATTTCTTTCTTAAATTTCTTTAGAACAACAATTAGTTGCTCCTCTTGATCTTTAAATCGATTCTCATTGAAATAATCACAGTGTAATCGCAATGATTACCTAAATAAACATACTTCAAATGGGAAGGAAGTACCTTTAGTTCGAGTTTAGGTGGTTATTCAATTGACAGCTTGGGTTGCACAAATTCTCTGACTTCTAACTCCAACGGTTTAAACCGTGTGGATTGAATAAAATTTCTCGGGTTAGCTTCCAACAAAGCCATGTTTTCTTCACATTCTTCATCCTCCAAAAGGTCAAGATCTAAAGCTTTCTCCAATGGATCTTCTTTAAAATTGCTTTCTATAGAAACCAAGGTTTCTATCTCTTACATAACTGAACACTCTTCTGTCAGATTGAGAAATTTCATCGCTTTAAGAATGTTAAAGGTTACCTGATCATCTTGAATCGCATGGTGAGTTCACCTTTCTGCACATCAATTAACGTTCTTCCCGTGGCTAAGAAAGGTCTCCCAAGGATGATCAGCACTTCCTTATCTTCTTCAAAATCTAAGACAATGAAATCAGCAGGAAAAATAAATTTATCGACTCTTACCAAAACATCTTCAATCTTTCCCTCGGGATATGCTAAAGATCGATCCACTAGCTGAAGCGTCACAGTTATAGGTCTTACTTCACCTATGCCTAGCATCTTGAAAATAGACTTAGGCATCAAGTTGATACTTGCTTCTAAATCACACAAAGCTTTACCACGTAAGATTTACCAATGTTACAGGGTATAGTAAAACTTCCTGGGTCCTTCAATTTCGGTGGCAATATATTCTACAGGAAAGCACTGCACTCATTTGTCAAGGAAACACTCAGTCATTTTTTCTTGGACAGTATATGCTTCATAAACTTCACATAATTTGGAATTTACTCTAAAGCCTCCACCAACAGAATATTGATGTGTAACTACTTCAGAACATCCAAAAACTTCTTAAAATGCACCTCATGTTTCTACTTGTGTTGTTGCAATCTTTGTGGATATGGAGGTGATGGAACTTTCGGTTGAATTGGATAACTCTTCTAAGTAGGTAAATCTGCATCCAAAGAAGATCTTAAAGTATTTGAATTCACTAAGTTAGGATTTACCTTGTTTCGTCTTTGCAAATTCTGATTCCTTTGGTATAGGAATTTCAACAGCTGGTTGATTCTTCTCAACGAGCTTATCTTCGACATCAATTAATAGGGGTTCCAGAATTTTACCACTTCGCAATGCCACTGCCTTGATATGTTCTTTACCCAAATTTCTTGGATTCTCAGTATCGCTCGGCAAGGTTCCTTGCGGTCTATTACGAAGCTCTGTAGCTATCTGACCCATTTGGTTTTCCAAATTTTTCAATGTTGTGCTTGGCTTTGGATCAAAACATCATTCTTTGCCATGTATGCTTTTAAAAAGTTCTCCAAACTGTTTGATGCCTCAGCTTGAGGTGGTTTTGGAGCTTTTTAATTAAACCCTTGATATTGGTTGGGTCTATGCTGCAATAAGTTGTTATTCGGTCTATTTCCTTGGTTGTTCCAAGAAAAGTTAGGATGATTTTGCCATGAAGGATTGTAGAAGTTGGACTGAGATCCTTTTCCACTTCTATTTTGATATTGGCCCCCCACATAGTACAATGATTCGGGATTTGATGGAAAATTCTCAAAAGAATGACCTTGTAACACCCCCTTACCCAAGACCGTCGCCAGAGTCGAGTATGAGGCATTACCAGACTTAACTTACTAGTTCGGGGCATAAAAAATTACTTTTAAAATTAATTCGTTCACATGCATCCAATATATTCCTAAAAAGGGCCTTCGAGGCCCTAAAACATGCAATTGAAACGGTTCAGGACCAAATCAGAAACATTAAAAATTTTTCTGATTTCTGAAACAAATCAAAACAATTTATTTCTCTATTCATAATAAAACTGTCCATTTGCGTCATAGTCACTAATTCGACTATAACTCGAGTTACGAAACTCAAAATTTAGATCCGTAAATTTTCCTTGAAACTAGACTCATATATATTCTTACTATAATTTTTCCTAAATTTTTGGTGTGGCCAATTAGTACAGTTTATTAGTTAAAATCTCCCCTGTTACACTATCTAATGGTTCTAACCTCTCTTCACTAAAACTCAACTTTCTCATAATATACAATTCTTTTTCCTACACCGTTTCTTTCATATAAAAATAGACTCAATAATATTTAATTCTATATCTTATTCACATCCTAATTCCATTTCTACTATCCTTAGTGATTTTTCAAAATCACGTCACTGTTGCTGTCCAAAAACTATTCCATTGCAAATTTTACTCTTTCATAACTTCTTTGTAATAACTATCATTTAGGCATACATAACACCCAAAACATGTTCTTAATTAGCCATTTTAATGGATAATCATTATCAAGTATTTGCAGGCCATTCTTTAGTCATATCATAAGGACATACACAGAAAATGGCTAAGTCCCTATACATGCCATAACTTAAAACGTTTCGAGTCACAAAATACCGAAATAATCCTTTGATAGTGTGAAACAATCTCTGACGTCCTTGTGATCCCTGAGTTGGCTTGCGATACTATAAAAATAGAGAAAGGAATGGGAGTAAGCATAAAGCCTAGTAGTTTTGCATGTAAATAAATAATAACATTCTTAATCAATTATCTTATTCATTTCTTATCAAGATCATTTAAGCCTTTAACTCAATATGCTTAAGTCTTGATTTCTTACCTGTATCTTTTTAGCATGAACTTGTCTTACCTTTCCTTTGGTATACTCTTTGAATTTTCCGTTGAACCACTTGGAATAATAAGGATACACGGGTACCTTTCCTTTTGAAACTTACCATTGCCATGTCTTGACATGGTCTTACGTGGTATCCTTGCCTTATAAACTCACCAATGCCATGGCTTGGCATGGTCTTGCATGGGATCTTTGCCTTATAGTAACTTATCAATGCCATGTCTTGACATGGTCTTACATGATTTCCTTAAATTCTAATGTCATGACATTTGTATCCTACACATTCCTAAGGTTTAACCGGGACTTTCTAAGATTGCTTCTCCGTCAACTCATGGTTGAGTCTTTAAATGATAAATTTACAGACTAAATATGTAATACTGGAATTTAATAGTATTAAATGTAAAATAATAGAATACTGCATTTATTTACCACAAACTTACCTCGGAACAAAATACGATCAACTATTTTGATTTAGTCCACTATATTTTTCTTTCCCCGGTCTAACTCCAGATTTCATTCCTTTTGATCTATAATAGCAAATTTAGCTTATTTAATACCCACATTTATTAAAATAGTCATTGACTCTAACTTTGGCAAAATTATGATTTTTTCCCTAAACTTTTACATATTTACACATTTGCCCCAAAGCTCAAAAATTAAACTTTATCCCTTATTCTTATGTTTTGTGACATGCTGGTCATTTATCCCTTCTATGAAAACATCAAATTCTCACTCTAACATGTACTTATGAACATTAGGTATTTTAACCGATTAAGCCGTTTTACTCATTTTCACTCAAAATCGCTTAGAAAAAGTTGTTTAACATAATTTCAAACTTCATATTCTATCATAAAACATCAAAATAAACACATTTCACCTATGGGTATTTTTCCAAATATGAACACTAGGTTAAATTATTGCTAGATTAAGCTAAATCAAGTTACTGGGACTCCAAAAACGTAAAGAACATTAAAAACGGGGCTTAGATGCACTTACTATGAGCTTGAGAAGTTGAAGAAACCCTAACTATGGTGTCCCCTTTGAAATTTCGGCCTAATGAAGAAGATGGACAACATGTTGCCATCTTTTTCCCTTTTAATTCCTTTTTAATTCCAAATGACTAAAATGTCCTTCATTAAAAATTTAGTTATTTTTATCTATATATGTACATTTTTGTCCATGGAAAATATAATGGTTTAATTACCATTTAAGGACTCCTACTTCAAACCCCCATTTCAATCAAGTACTCTATGAATTAGAACCTCCATTTAGCAACTTTTGCAAACAAGTTCTAGTAGGCAATTTAAGCATGCAATCAATAAAATTTCTTATCGATACTCTAACACATGTATTTAATCACTCGATAAATCATAATAATTAATCGTAATAAACTTTTCTATCTCAGATTCATGGTTTTGCAACCACTATTCCGCTTAGGCCCTATTTCAGGATGTTACAGACCTTTCCCACAGTACACATAAGAAACTACTTCAAACGGACTTGGTGGCTGAACTGCAAAATTATTAACAGTATTAGCGGTAAACTGTTTTAACATAGAAGAAATTGACGATACCTGAGCTGATAACGAAGTTAGGGCGTCAACTTCATGAATTACGGCTGCACATCTTCCTGAAACTGTTCGATTTGATGGCCATTGATAGTTATTACCCGCGATCCTCTCGTTGATCTCATAAGCCTTATTATAAGACTTAAGACAAAATTACACCATTTGCAGAAACATCTACCATCAATCTTGTCTCGGCATTGATACCATTATAGAATGTCTCCAACTGGATACAATGAGGAATCCCATGATGAGGACACTTACAAAATAACTCCTTAAACCACTTCCAAGCCTCATACAAAGACTAGTCATCCAATTGTTGGAAAGTTGTGATCTCATTTTTCAACTTAGCGTTTTTGCTAGGCAGGAAATACTTAACCAAAAACCTCTTTGCTAATTTTTGCCATGTAGATATGAAACTTGGTGGCAATGAATTGAGCCATGCTCGTGCTCAATCTCACAACGAGTACGGAAACAACTTCAACCTGAATGCGTCTTCAGTCACACCGACTATCTTGAATGAATCACTCACCTCCATAAACAATCGAAGGTGGAGATGTGGATCCTCCATGGGCATACCACTGAATTGGCCTACCGTTTAGAGCATCTGAAACATCACTGGTTTTAATTCAAATTGGGTTGCCTTAATATCTGACCTTCTAATTCCTGGATTTAACTCACTAAAAATTAGCACAACATATTGTCTGATGCATCGATCCCTATCATCAGCAACGAGGATAGGATTTCGTACACGATTGGCCTCATTACCTTAGTCTTGATTCTGATTTCCAAGGTCCATCTCAACTTGTCTTTAGTTGTTTGTTCACGTATTCTTTGTCTGAAAGTTCGCTCAATTTTAGGGTCTACAAGGAGTAAATCAATAATTCGATCTATGCTCATAAAAACCTCTAAAGAAAATCACAAAATTAAAAAGAATAAGTTCGTAATGTTAGAAATACACCAAATTTGAAGTAAATAATTTCACAAAAAAATGACTATGGCAACGGTTAACAATCCCCAGCAACTACATCAAAAACTTGTAACTTGTAGGTTTGTGCAAGTGTACACAGTCGTTATCAAGTAATAAGTAAGTATCGAGTTATCGTCTCCACATGGATTGTATTTGTGTCAAATCACTTAATTGCAAAATTATATTAACAACTTGGTAAATAAAAACACAATATGATTGAGAAGTGATGATTAAAATTAAATATATTAAACTAAATACAATGATCCACAATGCAAATTATCCTAAATATGCAAACTATATGAATGGAATAGATTTTAGAAAAATTAAACACAATTTGCAACAATTATAACATAAATAAACAAGGACAATTACTTTAATTAAACTCAATTTATTATCAACATGCTTAATAACATTCGGAAGAACATTCCATGGCAACTCGATCTTTCATGAGTTTGGAAACCACATTAGGTCCTTTTAGAATCCTTTGCTTAGTAATACACATTTTACTAATCCTTATTTACTAAGGGTTTCTCAGCATTTGTGTGAGGTAACAGGGACAAGTTAGGTTTGAAACAGTTTAGTCACACAAATCTTAAAACTATGCAGATAATAGATCTTGGTTAGAGTTGTTATGCAACCTACAATTTAATCGGGTTAGGATCTAAATTGAGCATGCACATTTCAATTATGTGTCCACTAGTCGTCATCTGGTTAGGATCGCTCAGCTAATTCAAGTGAATTTCGATCACGTATGAATGAAATACAGACTTGATTTTAATTGAAAACATGATCAATTGAGGCACAAACATTATAAGCATGAATCAAATAAATATCATTTAATCAAAGCAATCATCCTAGCTTAAATAAAATTAAGCTAACATTGTTGTAAACAAGAACAAAGAACACATAGCAAACATTTTCAGATTAAATAAAAGAAAAGAAAGATTAAACCTAAATCATAGTGGCTGCCACCTAAGACTCTGATCAACGTGACTCCTTCGCTCCTTTGCTTTGCTCCTTTGCTGATGGCTCTCCAAGGTGGTCGACCTAGGGCTCTTTAAGAGGCTTAATTGTTAAAATCTCTATGAAGAGATGATGCTAGGCGTGGGGAATGGAAAATGCTTAGGAGAATTGAGAGAAAAGAGAGAATGATGAAGGATGAAAGATGATGGATGAGGATGAAATGAGGTCTTATTTATAGGTGAAGAGATGAGGGTAATTTGCTAAAAATAGAGAGGTTTAGTCTCTTCAAACTTTTCCAATGAGTGGTCAGCCATGCTTAGTGGATTTTAAGTTGATTTTTGCTTGATTTTTAAGCAATTTAAATGCCATAACAACTCTAGACTGAGACTCGGTCAAATATAAATGTTTAGGCAAATCTCTAATTTCTTCAAAATTGTGAGGACCTTGTGTAATTAAACCAAAAAGTGTTTTATGTGGACAGCCATGTGTAGCCATATTTGGGTTGACTTGGTCTTCAATTTGGACTATTCTTATTATCTAACAAAGCTATCAGACCTATCCAAAATAAATCAATAAATTAAAGGACCAAAGAATAAAATTTATCCAATTTAAATAATTAACTAAAACCCAAATTATTAATGAAATATTTTAAAATGAATTATTGATTATAATTTTATATTTTATTATTTGATTTAATCATGCATGGCCCATTTTATGTCTTAAAAATATAATATGTTCAAACAAATCTAAAATAAGCCATTTTATGCATAAAAACTATATAATAAAGCATAAAATCACATTTTAATAATTTATGTGTCCTAATTTCATATTTTCACATATTACATTAATTTATTAAACAATTACTTAGTTTTAACAACGAATTTAAGTTTTAACAACGAATTTTAGTAAAAAGGTGACAAATTACATTGGAAAAATCCTATATATTTTTCAATTTACAGTGTCAGTCTCATATACATAACATGTTTGTATTAAAATGTAAAGCTTGGTAACTTTGAGTTACAAGTATGTGGTAGACAGGTGCATATAGATATACATGTTCTTTTAAGGTAGAATTGTTAATGCTAATATTAATGTAACAACCCGTTTTCAGTGAAATCGAAACAGTGGTTTCGGGACCACAAATCCGAGTCAAAAATAAAATTTATTTTAATATTATTGCATGGTCTGCATTATGATAGGAATGTTATACGAAAATTTTGATAAGAAAATTTTACCGATTACATATTTAATTATGGAAAGGACCAAATTGCATAAAATGCAAAAGTTGAGTTCTAGTAGCTATGAGTATCAAATAGCTATGGAATTCAAAACTTGAGGACCTTGTATGGTAATTAGACAATTAAGAAAAGTTAGTAGATATTTATAATGATTCATCCATTGAAATTAGAGAAAAGAAAAGGACTAAATTGGAATGTTAAAAAATTAAAGATGATAATTAAATTAAAAGACAAAAATATCATATTATTATCATCTTTTTCCCCAAATTTCTATGGAAACCCTAGGGAAGAGAAAGAAAATCAAGCAAGCCTAATTGGGTAAGTAATCTTGTACCGTTTTTAGTAATTTTTATATTTTCGAGATCGAAATAACCTAATCTAGCTATTTTGGGGATTAATTTGTAAAGTTATCAAAGTATTAAAATTTTATCATGGATGAATATGCTGAAATTTTGAAATTTATGGTAGAAAATGAAGGATTATTGATAGATAAACAAATTTGTACAGTGTTTTTTTATGAAATTGTGATTTAGGGACTAAATTGTAAAGATGTAAACTTCATAGAAAATTTCTAATTTTTCTGAAATACATGGGCTGTGAATGTTATATGAAAATTCTAGTTAGGCTTGGAATAAGGGTTAAATTTCATGAATTTAATTTTCTGAGCCTAGAGACGAAATTGGAATTAATCAAAAGTATAGGGGCAAAATAGTAATTTTTCATAAGATGTGAATTGAATGGAATTGAATGCGAATTTTAGTAAATTAATATTAAATTCATTTATATAGATCTGGAAAACTCAAATACGAAGTTAGATCGAGGAAAAGAAAAAGTGTCAGATTAGTAGATTTCTGTATACGAAGAAGTGGCGAGGTAAGTTCGTGTAACTAAATTGTGTATATTTATATGCTTGAATTAAATGTTGCATATTGATTGTATTGTTGCTATGAATATGAAATTAATATTATATCTGATAACGCCTGACAAACATCAAGTCCCGATTAAATAAATGAAATTCGATGGATACAGGATTTCCTGTAATGGTTGTGATCCTACATATGTTGCGGACAAATCACAACTCAAAAGAGTGTCTCGTTATTAGCTCTCATGAGCATCCTAGTATTTGGCCTTCTCGAGCTTCTTGTTATATAGTTATTGTGAGCTTCCCGTTAATAGCTCTTCGGAGCATCCCGATTGGTTATGATTCTGCATGTATCGTAGACACATCACAGCTCTTAAGCATCCTGTTATATGGCTCTATGTGAGCTTCCCGATTAAAAGCTCTTTGTGAGCTTCCTGATTAATGGCTCTCCGAAGCTTCCCAATATAGCTCGTTTAAACTTCCCAATACATGGCTATCCGGAACTTCTTGTTTAATGGCTCTTCAGAGCTACCCGTTATTGGCTCTCATGAGCTTCTCGATTATGGATTTTATGAGCTTCCTATTATATAGCCCAGATAAGCTTCCCGTTATATGGCTCACATGAGCTTCTTATTATATGGCTCAAGAGAAGGCTTCCCGATTATGTGCTCTAATGAGCACCCCATATATGATTTGACGGATCATTGATATGTGCACCTTGTGCGTACTACCTTGGTATCCATCGATATTTCAATGATTCAATGGACAAAACTCCTGATATGAGAAAATATGAGAATTAAATGAATTATATCTTGAATATCCCTAAAATACCTGGAAATGGTTGTATGATGAGCTCACCCCTGATTTCTTGATATTCATGTAAATTTCGTGACTAACTAGTTTGATGAGAGCATTTGTCTAGGCAATTGGCCACAATGTTTTGGATGAATGTTTGTATACTTACTTTAAATGAATATGATTGGTAAGTTGAATTCTTGTTATATAAACTTATTAAGCATTAAATGCTTACTCTGTCCATTTTCTCTGTTTTATAGTACTCGGAAGCTCTTAAAGGTTGGAGCGGGTCGGAGCAAGATCACACTATCATACAGCTCACTTTGGTATAAATAACAAAACTACTTTTAGTATAATGGAATGTATAGGCTAAAATAGAAAAAGTGATGAAATATTTTGGTTGTAACTAGCCATTGGAATGGCTAGTGTTATACATATTTTGATATAATTATACAAGACTTTAACATGTTTAATGTGATATGAAATGGTTATATGGTGGAGAGTATATAAACCTATTGATGAATGATTTTCAATTAGTATATTTGATAAAATTTTTCTATAAACATAAGTGTGAAATTGGTAAGTTTAAATACTTGAACATATGAGCTAATATGACATGCATAAGATTGGTTTTGGTTTAGTTTTAATATCTTGAATTGGTTGGTAAATGTATTCAAGTGTTGTTGTAGGTTGATGGTATACTTGGGGTGAGAAAATGTCCTTAAAAATGGCCTATTTTCGTCCACATAGGTAGACACATGGGAGTGTGTTTCAACCGTCTGTGACATACGGCCATGCGCACGGGCATGTGGTTTGGCCATGTGTCCCATGTATCTTAAAAATTTAGAAACAAAATGCTTCGAATTGCTCACACTGGCAGAGACACGGGTGTGTGTCTCAACCGTGTGTGATGAATGGCCTAGCACAGAGCCGTGTTTCTTAGCCGTGTGAATCCTGCACCAAATTTTCAAAAACTAATTTGTCCACAGGGCCTAGCACACGGGCATGTGGCTAGCCATGTGACTCAAGTCAGAGAGTTACACGGGTAAGAACGCGGGTTAGAACATAGCTGTGTGCCTCACATCAAATGCCCACACAGCCTGAGACACAGGTGTGTCATTTGGCTGTGTGAGCCACACGGCCTACCCACACAGGCGTCTGTTCCCTACATCTAGGAAAATTTTTGAAATTTCGTGAAAAATTCTCTGAGTTTCCGATTAGTCCTGACTTGTTTCTAATGTATAAATTGGACCTCAAGGGTTCGTTTAAAGGACAATATGATTGAATATGATTGGCTTTGATATGAATAGTGAATAACATGAATTAATTGTATTTGTTCTGTAAACTCCGATAAGGCTCCGTAACCCTATTCCGATGACGGATATGGGTTAGGGGTGTAATATCCTGGATTATGGCTTATGCATAATTGAATGTGAAACCATGTCTTATGTGTATGAATGTGTTTGTATGAATTTGTGGGAGCCCTAGAATATAGGAGAATGATTTAGAAAATATCGTATTTTAAGTTATAAAATAGGAAGCTAAGCCTGATAGGCCTTAAGAGAAATTGTCAGGGAAAATAGACACACAAATGGGCTTGGTTAAGTGGCTTAGAGGCGACACTTAAGGCCCTGGAGATGACGCCACAAGCAGGAGTGAGTGGGCCAAGGTTTGAGTCGCATGGGAAGCAAAATAAAGGTTTTATTTTGCAGCAGAGGTGAGCAGCAAGGGACGGCACTAAGGCTATATTTTAGGAGTTTAATTCTTTTTTAAAATTCGGCTAGATAAGGGATAAATGATGGATTAATTTTATAAGGTGATAAGGAGGAAATTTAAGGATTAGATAAGGGGGTGTGGAGTTGGCCGGATAGGGGACTCTAGGCTTAGTAATTTCGGCAGAAAGGGGAAAAGCAACCATTAATCCCTTTCTCTTTGAAGCCTCTACCGAAATCTCTCTCCCTCTCTCGATACACCTTTAGCCGAAATCTCTCTTATATTGCCCTCATTACCGAAACTACTTCAACTCCATACTTGTTCATTTGATAGCCGAATGTGCATCACCATTTGAAGCCTTGCCGAATCTTTCAACCTCTTATTCTCTTCTCTCTATCACAAGTCTTAAAAGCCTAAGCAGTAAGCCGAATCCTTAAGGAAGGTGCTGGCGAATTTTTACTTGTGATCTCTCTTCAATCGCGTAGTGGTAAGTGCATTCTTCCTTAAGCAATCAGTTTTAGGCTCTTCTTTTAATATGCCGAAATCAAGTGTTTAAACCTTGATCTAAGGTTGGCCGAATGTTCATAGTGCCTTGGTAATGTGTTTCGCTTGTTGTAGCCGACATTAAGGAGCATCAAGGGATCTCTCGGGTTTGGAACATCAAGGTAAGTGGTATGTAGTTTTGGCCAAGGGTCATGTTTATGGAATTATGTATTAAAGTCGAATCTAACTATGGATATTTAGGGGGCAGTCGATAGTGGTATACAAGGATTTCGGGATTTCAAATCGCCAGGTAAGTACATATGTACAATCGACCAAGGCTATATTTGGTGTCTTAGATCTATTTCTTATTTTATTCAAAGCCGAAACTAACTAGTTGAAGGATTTGGTGGCTAGCCGATTGCAAGAGGAGTCATCACGAAGTTCCCGGGATTTGTGTAATAACAAATCGGCAGCAAGGTAAGGTTTTGGTTATAATAATCCTTCAGGATTTAGTGGTATAAGCCGATTGGGTTTTCCTAACATATCTAGGGTTTGCCGAATGTAGGATCTTAAGATCTAGGAATAAATCGGGATATTTGGGATTTGAAGTGAACTCGTTAAGCAAATTAGGTGTGTAACCCCACTAAACCTCATTAGATTACAGCTATAATTAATTACGTGTGTTTTTAATAATATGAATGTGGCCAAAGGTACCATGCAATGGTACGAAGTACTCAGGTACGTAATTTACTACTACTGTAGTTATTCCATTATGAATATATGATATGGCACGTATGTGAACAGTGGTAAGAATATGAAATAAGGCATGTTGTTGCATGATATGTATGACATGGGCATATGGGTGTTTATGAAAAGGGAAGTGAATGTGGTGACCTTGGTCACATTATCTGAACGTGGTGACTTTGGTCACAATTATCTGAATGTGGTGTCTCACGACACAAAGTATGATATCTGGTGGCTATGCCACAATTTTATAAGGGCGTTGAGCACGTTGACTGTAGCGACTGCCTTCGATGATGTGTAGCGGATGGAGGGTTGACTTAGTAGTCCCCACGGTGTGCAGGTTGGTACGGGTGATGTGTAGCGGATGGTATCTAGGTTTGGGTTGGGATTGCATCATAATCTCTATTTGTTATGAATGTACGATATGTATGAAATATTATGTTATGCTTAAATCCTTTCGGACTTAGTGTTGGTTGTACACACTGAGTCTGTTGACTCACCCCATTGTGGGAATATTTTTCAGGTGACGATCAGTGATGGACCGGGTCGGCAGGAACTTGATGGTGGCCTTGCTCAGTTCGGGACTTTATTTTAATTTGGACTTTTTAATATTTGAAGTATGTTTGAATTTATTTCGGGTTTTGTTGTAATAAGGCCATGGTTATGAACTGTTTTAGGCATGCGCTTTAGTTATTTTCCTATGATACGGAATTTTTATCAAAATAAAGACTAAGTAAATTTTATTTAAGAATGAACTCTAAACGTTTTGACACCTAAAAGAAAATGATTTCTAATTTAAAGATAAAGCCTAAAACAAATTCGGCATATCTTTTAACTTAAAGTTTTTGAAACTTAACAATGGAATTTTGTTTTTATAAAAACTTATATTTCAAAAAAATAAACTAGTTTCCAACTTGAGCCCAACCCAATCTGAGCTTTCTTCCAAAATCACTCAAAGATTTTTCAAAAGATACAAACCAGTTTTGAACCGTTTTACTCGAGAACATATGCAGATTGGTCAAGGCTCGTGGGTAGGTTTGGGGTGTTTCAAGGGGTGTTACAATTACATACTTAAATTAAAGAATTACCAATGAGTGTTTCACTCAGCATTTGGGGTGTTTCAGCTTGGTATCAGAGCCCAATTTTAAACTCTCGGCCTTGGGTTTAAAGCCCACAACGTTTTCAAAATTAAGCCCAAATAATTTTTTGTGAAAATTTTTGGAATTGAGCAGGTTTCCTGGCATGGCACCCAAGTCTCCGACCCGAAGTACACCAGGTAAGTACCCCTATTCATTTGTGTGATTTATAGTATGAACTGTAGAAGGGTAGAAATGGAACGTAGAATAGTATGATAGGTACTTGAACTCTAGGACTAGTTTACCTCAACAATTACATAAGACTTAAGTGCCTAAGTAAACAAACCTGTGGCTAAGTCACCGAGTTAGGGTGTGGCAACCTTTGTGCGCATGTCTAGGATTGGATCCGGAAGAGCCTGGTACTTAAGCAGTCCTAGTGACTCACCTCCTCTTCGCTGGAATCCTACCTGGTGCGTAGCTTCGGTTCACCCTAACTAAGAGGACTTAATCACGGGCTAAACCCAATAACTAAAACCCGAAAGGGATTAGCTGTATTTTCATAAAAACTTCGGTTTTAAAATCATCAAATTACCCCTTTAAATTGTAGCAAAACATAGTTTGAAAATTTTCCAAAATATTTTTGATTTACAAAATTACCTAAATACCCCTAGTGGAAAAATTACTAAAATTCCCTTGGATTTCAAAATTACCATACTACCCCTGATTTTAATAAAACTTTTCGATTTTGCAAAAATGTCCAAAAATCTTATCTTTACGAAATACCAAGACACCTTGATTTGGAAAATTTACGAAATTACCCCTGACTTACAAAATTACCAAAATGACCCCCGATTTCCCAAAATTTCTGCAACAACACCGATTTGGAAAACAAGTTCTCAAAAGAACCCCAAGTTTTGCAAACTTTGAAATACCTTTGATTTATAAGGATTTTTGGAAGTTACCCGATTTATTACCAAAATACCCACCAGGACAAATGACGAAAATACCCACAGGATAGGAATAGACAAGGAAGTTCGAGCGGTGAATGTGTGTGCTAGGTACTACTGAATGAATGTTGGAATGAATGTGCTCCTCTGAATTAGGATAGAGAACTTGAACGAAAACTTTGATTGATCGAAAGAACTGCTATTAAACTCCTTTCATAAAATTTCTTCGGGAATAATCAGTGGAACAAGGACTAATGCATAAAATTTCTTAATCAGATTAAAACGTGAACGTAGACATGAGCTCTAAGGGACGTGGTCGTAACGTACGAGGACGCGCTCGAGTAGAATGATCGTGTCAGAACCCGTTAGATCGGGTCAAGGATCTGAAAATGAGGTACCACCACCCCCACCACCAGTTGTTGGTGCTGAACAGCAAGATCAGACGGGAGATGATGCTGTATCGCAGGCTGTGGTGCGAGTTCTTGAAATGGTGGCAGGTGCTGGAGGAAATATGGGAGCTCCGAAATCTGTACCCGAGCCAATGGAGCTGAGGTGTTCCGTGGTGTATTTGGTGTGGCACCCAGTACGGCTGAGTATTGGTTGGAAGCGACTGAGCAAATCATGGATGAGCTCGATCTGACCGCTGAGGAAAAGTTGAAAGGGTTGGTGTCGCTTCTTCGCGATGAGTCCTATCAATGGTGGCTCACGGTTCGAGATAGTGCTACGGCTGAGGAACTTACTTGGGAATACGTTAAAGCGGCATATCAGAAGAAGTATGTTGGTACTCACTACATTAATGGGCAGAGGAAGGCATTTCTGGGGCTGGTTTAAGGAAATAAGTCTATAGTAGCATATGAGGCTGAATTCTTAAGGCTGAGCCGTTATGCTAGAGGGATAGTGGCTACTGAACATGAGCGATATGTCCGATTTGAGGACGGACTGAGTGATGATCTAAGGTTATTGATAGCTTCACAGCAAGAGAGGGAGTTCGTAGTGTTGGTTGAGAAGGCTAAAGTAGCCGAGGGAATTAAGGACTCTGTAAGGCAGAACTCTGATCGGAATAGATAGAAGAGAGGATTTGGGTCATCTGGATCGTCAGGAAATGTGCAAAAGAGGCCTAGAGCTGATGGGCCGTGAGGTCAACAAGCTGGTTCAGGAGGGCAGTATCATACATGTAATCAATGTGGGAAGATGCATCTAGGAGAGTGTTGGAAGAAGACGTGAGGATGCTTCAAGTGTGGGTGTAAGGACCATATGATTAAGGACTGTCCTATGAAACCAGATGGGAATCGATCAGCAGCTCAGAATGTTAATCAGGCTGGTAGAGGTGGACAGCTGCCTCAGCGAGGTCGTGGTCCGAATGGCAGAGGTAATGGTGCCGGAAGAGGACAAGGAACACCCAGCAGAGGTGTTGGGAATATAGAGGCAAGACAGCCGGGTTTGGTTTATGCGGTTCGTCGGAGGGAGGATGGAGACGCGCCGGACGTTATAACCGGTACGTTCCTTATCTTTGGCAAGCCTTATGTTACTTTGATCGATGTGGGCTCGACCCATTCTTATGTTGCATGTAGAGTAGTTAAAACTCTAGGCATAGCCTCTGAACTTTCTGATAGGGAGATGACTGTAGTAAGCCTATTAGGCCAAACTATAGTGGTAAATAAAATCTTTCGGAGTGTACCTCTAGAGATTCAGGGAGTAAACTTTCCTGCCAACTTAATGGAACTACCCTTCGGAGAGTTTGATCTTATACTCGGCATGGACTGGCTAGTGGAACATCGGGCTGTGTTGGATTGTGCAGCCAAGCGAATGGAATTAAGGACCCTAGAGGGTGAAGTGATAATCATGATAGGAGAAAGAAGAAACTACTTGTCTAATGTAGTTTCAGCACTTAAGGCTGTAAGGATGGTTCAGAAAGGGTGCAAGGCTTTCTTGACTTTCGTTAGCGCGTTGGATGTTAAGGAAGGGGTTGTTAGTGGAGTAAGGACAGTAAGGGATTTTGTGGATGTCTTTCCGGAGGAATTACCTGGAATACCCCCAGATAGGGAAGTGGAATTTGGAATTGACTTGCTACCAGGTACAACTCCTGTGTCAATTGCCCCGTATAGAATGGCACCAAAGGAGTTGGTTGAGCTCTAGGCTCAGATCCAAGAGTTGCTTGATCATGGGTTTATCTGACCCAGTGTGTCTCCGTGGGGAGCACCGGTCTTGTTTGTGAAGAAGAAGGACGGAACTATGCGCATGTGCATAGACTATCGTCAGTTGAATAAGCTGACCATCAAGAACAAGTATCCTTTGCCGGATAGATGACTTGTTCGATCGGTGGTGGGGTAGCAGAGATTCGAAGATAGATCTCATCGTCGAGATATCACCAGTTGAAGGTGAAGGAAGCAGATATCCATAAGACGGCCTTCCGAACAAGATACGGGCACTATGAGTTCTTAGTGATGCCGTTTGGGTTGACAAACGCCCCAACCGCGTTCATGGATATGATGAATCGGATCTTTCAACCCTACTTGGATAGGTTCGTCGTTGTGTTCATCGACGACATTCTTGTGTACTCAAAGTCTGAAGAAGAGCATGATGAGCACCTTCGGGTTGTGTTGCAAGTGCTGAGGAAGAAGAAGCTTTATGCCAAATTCAGCAAGTGTGAATTTTGGCTTAAGGAAGTTGCATTCTTAGGACATGTGGTGTCTGCTGATGGAATAAGGGTGGATCCCAGGAAGATTGAGGCAGTGTTGGATTGGAAACCACCTAAGTCTGTGGCTGAAATTCGTAGCTTCTTGGGATTGGCAGGCTACTACAGAAGGTTTGTAGAAGGGTTTTCATCAATAGCCGCACCATTGACAAAGTTGCTGAGGAAGGAAGTACCTTTCGTATGGGCGGATAAGCAACAAGAGAGCTTTGAGAAGCTTAAGAGGGTTTTGACTGAAGCTCCGATCTTGATTCAACCGGAGGCCGGGAAGGACTTCATGGTGTATTGTGACGCTTCTCACATCGGTTTAGGATGTGTATTGATGCAGGACGGAAAGGTTGTCGCTTATGCATCTCGGCAATTGAGGCCACATGAGGTTAACTACCCGACGCACGACTTGGAATTGGCGGCAGTGGTCTTTACTCTTAAGGTATGGAGGCACTACCTTTATGGAGAAAAGTCGGTGATTTACACGGACCATAAGAGTCTTAAGTATCTGTTGACTCAAAAGGAGTTGAACTTGAGGCAGCGAAGATGGGTGGAGTTATTGAAGGACTACGATTGTTCCATAGAATATCACCCGGGCAAGGCAAATGTAGTGGCAGATGCTTTAAGTCAGAAGGTGGTGTCAGACCTGAGGGCAATGTTTACACATCTGAGTTTGTATGACGATGGAAGTCTGCTGGCAGAGTTACAAGTCAAACCGACATGGTTGAGTGAGGTAAAAGAGGGTCAGTTGGCAGACGAAGATCTAAGTGCTAAGATGCGGCAAGTTCAAAATGGTGGTTTAGAGGATTACAGTATGTCCAGTGATAAAGTATTGTGTTTTAAGGGTAAGGTCTGTATGCCTAATGATAAGGATCTAAGACAGAAGATTCTTCGGGAATCGCATAGTAGCCCTTATGCTATGCATCCCGGAGGTAGTAAGTCTGCATGCAGACCGAGAGAAAGCTTTGGTGGCCTGTCTCGAAGAGGAAGTTCTGTAATTTGTCGGCAAGTGCTTAACGTGTCAGAAAGTTAAGGCTGAACACCAGGTTCCGTCGGGATTGCTTTAACCAGTCAAGATTCCGCAGTGGAAGTGGTAGAGAATCACCATGGACTTCATTAGTGGGCTTCCCCTTACGCCTACTAAAAAGGACTCAGTATGGGTGATAGTGGATTGGTTGACAAAGTCCGCACATTTCTTGCCGGTGCGAGTTGACTATTCTTTACAGAAGTTGGCGAAGTTATATGTGGCGGAAATTGTAAGGTTGCATTGAGTTCTGGTATCGATCATTTCTGATAGAGATCCAAGGTTTACATCTCGATTTTGGAAAGCTCTACATCAAGCGTTAGGCACCAAGTTGCATTTCACTACAGCCTTTCATCTACAGTCGGATGGGCAGTCTGAGCGAGTAATCCAAGTGTTAGAGGATATGCTAAGGGGCTGTGTGATGGACTTCGGAGGAAGTTGGGAGGACTATTTGCCTTTAGCGAATTTATGCATACACAATAACTATCAAGCTAGTATTCGGATGGCACCTTATGAAGCACTGTATGGACGGAAGTGTCGCACTCCTACGTGTTGGACGGAATTAGGGGAACGTCAAGTTTTGGGTCCAGAGATTGTGGCAGAGTCTGAGGAAAAGGTTGAGGTAATTCGGGCATGGTTGAAAGAAGCATCTGATAGGCAAAAGTCATACGCGGATCTGAAATGGAAGGAGATAGAATTTGCTGTGGGAGATCAAGATTTCTTAAGATTTCGCCTTGGAAGAAAGTGATGAGGTTGGTCACAAAGGGAAGTTAAGTCCAAGGTTTATAGGACCTTATCGGGTATTAAAGCGAATTGGACCAGTGGCATTCCAGTTAGAGTTGCCTCCAGAATTGCTGCGGATGCACGACGTATTCCATGTGTCGATGCTACATCGTTATCGATCAGATCCATCTCATGTGGTACCAGTTGAAGAGGTGGAGCTAAGGCCTGATTTGTCCTACGAGGAAGAGCCGATTCAGATCTTGGAACGAGATGTGAAAGTGCTACGGAGGAAGACAGTTCCTCTAGTCAAAGTGTTATGGCGTAATCATGGATCTAAGGAAGCTTCATGGGAGCCAGAGGAGGCAATGCGACAAAGAATACCCTCACTTATTTTAGCTGTAATTTCGAGGACTAAATTATTTTAAGGGGGTAGAACTGTAATATCCTGGATTATGGCTTATGCATAATTGAATGTGAAAGCATGTCTTGTGTGTATGAATGTGTTTGTATGAATTTGTGGGAGCCCTAGAATATAGGAGAATGATTTAAAAAATATCATATTTTAAGTTATAAAATAGGAAGCTAAGCTCGATAGGCCTTAAGAGAAATTGTAGGTGGAAAATAGACACACAAATGGGCTTGGTTAAGTGGCTTAGAGGCGCCACTTAAGGCTCGGAGATGACGCCACAAGCAGGAGTGAGTGGGCCAAGGTTCGAAGTCAGATGGGAAGCAAAATAAAGGTTTTATTTTAAAGCAGAGGTGAGTAGTAAAGGGGACTGACTAAGGCTAAATTTTAGGAGTTTAATTTTTTTTTAAAATTCGGCTAGATAAGGGATAAATGATGGATTAATTTTATAAGGTGATAAGGAGGAAATTTAGGGATTAGATAAGGGGTGTGGAGTTGGCCGAATAGGGGACTCTAGGCTTAGTAATTTCGCAGAAAGGGAAAAGCAACCATTAATCCCTTCTCTTTGAAGCCTCTACCAAATCTCTCTCCTCTCTCAATACACCTTTAGCCGAAATCTCTCTTATATTGCCCTCATTACCGAAACTACTTCAACTCCATACTTGTTCATTTGATAGCCGAATGTGCATCACCATTTGAAGCCTTGCCGAATCTCTCTTTCGCAAGTCTTAAAAGCCTAAGCGATAGTTTCAATCCCTAAGGAAGGTGCTTTGGCAAATTTTTGCTTGTGATCTCTCTTCAATCGCGTAGTGGTAAGTGCATTCTTCCTTAAGCAATCGGTTTTAGGCTCTTTCTTTTAATATGTCAAATCAAGTGTTTAAACCTTGATCTAAGGTTGGCCGAATGTTCATAGTGCCTTGGTAATGTGTTTCGCTTGTTGTAGCCGACATTAAGGAGCATCAAGGGATCTCTCGGGTTTGGAACATCAAGGTAAGTGGTATGTAGTTTCGGCCAAGGGTCATGTTTATGGAATTATGTATTAAATCTGAATCTAAATATAGAAATTTAGGGGCAATGATGTGGTATACAAGGATTTGGGATTTAATCTCGTGTAAGTACATACGCATAATCGATCAAGGCTATATTTGGTGTCTTAGATCTATTTCTTATTTTATTCAAAGCCTAGAAATTAACTAGTTGAAGGATTTGGTGGCTAATGATTGCAAGAGAGTCATCACGAAGTTCCCAGATTTGTGTAATAACAAATCAGAGCAAGGTAAGGTTTTGGTTATAATAATCCTTCGGGATTTAGTGGTATAAGCCGATTGGGTTTTGCTAACATATCTAGGGTTGGCCGAATGTAGGATCTTAAGATCTACGAATAAATCGGGATATTCGGATTTGAAGTGAACTCGTTAAGCAAATCAGGTGTGTACCCCACTAAACCTCATTAGATTACTGGCTATAATTAATTACGTGTGTTTTTAATAATATGAATGTGGCCAAAGGTACCATGCAATGGCATAAGTACTCAGCACGCATTTACTTTACTACATCAGAGTTATTCCATTATGAATATATGATATGGCACGTATGTGAACAAAGTGGTAAGAATATGAAATAAGGCATGTTATTGCATGATATGTATGACATGGGCATATGGGTGTTTATGAAAGGGGAAGTGAATGTGGTGACCTCGGTCACATTATCTGAACGTGGTGACTTCGGTCTCAATTATCCGAATGTGGTGTCTCACGACGTAAAGTATGATATCCGTGGCTATGCCACAATTTTATAAGAGGCGATGAGCACGCCGATCGCAGCGAACGCGCTTCGATGATGTGTAATGGGATGGAGGTTGACTTAGTAGTCCCCACGGTGTGTAGGTTGGTGCGGGTGATGTGTAGCGGATGGTATCTAGGTTTGGGTTGGGATTGCATCATAATCTCTATTTGTTATGAATGTACGATATGTATGAAATATTATGTTATGCTTAAATCCTTTCGGACTTAGTGTTGGTTGTACACACCGAGTCTCGTTGACTCACCCTTGTGGGAATATTTTTCAGTGACGATCAGTGATGGACCGGGTCGGCAGGAACTTGATGGTGGCCTTGCTCAGTTCGGGACTTTATTTTAATTTGGACTTTTTAAGATTTTAAGTATGTTTGAATTTATTTCGGGTTTTGTTGTAATAAGGCCATGGTTATGAACTATTTTATGCATGCGCTTTAGTTATTTTCCTATGATACGGAATTTTTATCAAAATAAAGACTAAGTAAATTTTATTTAAGAATGAACTCTAAACGTTTTGACACCTAAAAGAAAATGATTTCTAATTTAAAGATAAAGCCTAAAACAAATTCGGCATATCTTTTAACTTAAAGTTTTTAAAACTTAACAATGGAATTTTGTTTTTATAAAAACTTATATTTCAAAAAAATAAACTAGTTTCCAACTTGAGCCCAACCCAATCTGAGCTTTCTTCCAAAATCACTCAAAGATTTTTCAAAAGATACAAACCAGTTTTGAACCGTTTTACTCGAGGAACATACCAGATTCGGTCAAGGCTCGTGGGCCGGGTTTGGGGTGTTTCAAGGGGTGTTACAATTACATACTTAAATTAAAGAATTACCAATGAGTGTTTCACTCAGCGTATGGTTTATTTTTTCTGTGCACTGGTTAGATTTAATTAGAGATTTCTGAGAATTGACTACAACATTCAATCCAAAACATCGGTCTTAGCAACGTTTGTTTGTTTCCAATATTACTTATATAACCTCCTAAACCAGGCCTAGATGTTATGGCCGAATCGTGAAGATCACATTGGTCACCTATGCGAAAAAGCTACGCTACTGTTTGACAAAAACCTTAAGTACTCACATTTTTAAGAAAAACCATGGTTACCCTTGTTATTTTTTGAAAATGTTCATTAATAAAAATCAATATTAATAAGTCATGTTATTAACATCAGTGTGGTTTAGAAAACATTTTACTCATCATTGCTTTTGTAGAATCTTATTATCTTTAGTTATGGCAGCAAACTTAGTTACTCATTAAGCCAAGTATTATGCTCTGTCCAATTTCAGTTTATGCCTAAAAACAAATTTAAGTTATGTGTAATATGCATGCATGAAAACCCAAAAATAGAATAAAATCCCAAATCACAGTTCAAATAACTTTACACTCCAAAAGCCAAATAAATTTTGGGGAAACTTAAACAAAATAATAACTAAGTCCGAAGTTCGTCGTAGGTCTACATGCCATGTCCGAAGAGTCATGTTCGTTACCTGAGAAGGTTGAAACTATGTGGTGAGCTAACTAGCTCAATGTAAGTCTAATCAATAAGTACATACAACATTCATTTAAGATCAAACATCGAAAACAACACTGTAATACAATCATATAATATTTAATAATATTCACATGTGTCATGGATATATTGTAATGCATATTGATTTCCTACCCCAACCATCCACTTCACAACACAAATTCCTCTAGTGCAATAGAATCGCCAATCTCTGCAGTACTCCCGGTGCAATGCACTAACTACATATCAATGCAGACTTAATATGTTGTCATCAATAAAAATCTCACCCCATGCATATGCGATATGTCATACAAATTACAATCAAATCATATTCCCTTACTTTTCCACTTCTAGAACATGTTCAACATGCTCTCTGTAACACCCCAAACCCGGCCCAAACACCATGACCGGATCTGGCATGTCACTAAGGAGATTTTTAAAAAAAAATGTCGCAATTCCGGAAAATATTTTTCTTGATTTTAACATTTTATTCGGGAAACTAAATGGTTGAATAATTTGTAAAAGATATACATTTTATATTAATGCCTTAGTGAATTAAGAACCGAAATTTGATACATGCCTTAGCTTAATTAAAACGTAAAATATAAATGTCTAGTGATAATAAAAGCCCAAAGCAAACGAGAATATAAAGCTAGTGGCCCATGGCCTTATTACAATGAGATTTAAAACCCACTAACTGTAAATATTAAAAATTCATAAACTAGTAAAGTCTTTTGCTGAATCAAAATAATCTCTCGCATGGCTACCTTGCGCTCCTCTCCAGCCTGGTCCGATGCACTAGGTGCTACCTGAAAGATGTTAAATAATGGGGTCAGTCACGAGACTCAGTGTGCAACTCTCGTGCACCATCGGATTGGGCCTTAGCCTGATGCAATGAATAACGAGTATAATATATCGGAAAATATGCAAAGCCCAACCCAATCCTAGGTTTCCATCCGCTACACACCACCCGTACCTGCCAATCACATCATTGGGGATTTCTACAATCAACCCACACCGCTACACACCATCGATGGCAATCATGCTGTAGATAGCTGCTCATCGTCAGATCATGGCAATAGCCACTACAACAGATCATGGCATTAGCCACTACAACAGATCATGGCATTAGCCACTACAACAGATCATGGCAAAAGCCACTACAACAGATCATGGCAAAAGCCACTATAAAAGAACACTTCCCCTTTCATCAATCACCCTACCCCGTGCAATCACAAAAATTGGCATACATGTTTATCATATCAAATCGATGGAAACATTCACTTTAGAATGATAGAGATCGCTAACCTGGTGATTCGCCTTTACCCTCCTCGGGTTTTCAACAGCCATGCCAGTATTTCGGCATTTAACAGAATATAACAGATTCATAAGCATATACTAACAGGTAATCCAAATGGTGTGAGAATGTTACGCACCTGATTAATGCGTAGGACTACCCTCTAAGTCGATACCCTCGCTAATCGGATCTACTGCCTTCTGTCTACAACTTTGCTCAAAAGCAAGAAAAACGCGAAGATAAGGCCTCTCCTATATTCGGCCAAGGGTTAGTGTTTACCCGAATTTATACTTTTAAATTAACAGATCTCCTTACCTTGAAATCCTAAAAGTAGTATGATTCGAGTGCTACTGAACTCTGGCTTAGAAATCTAAGCGATTGAATCCCCTTCAAATCCCGAAATGCCGCAAATGAGAGAAAACACCCGATTAGTTAACCATATAGTCATTCGGCTAAGACCTCTAAAAGCCAGAAAAAGATTGAAATCTCGCGAACTGACACTTACCTTTAGTTTTCTTCAAGATTCGGCACAAGCAGACACCACAGAAAGAATTCGGCAATCACAGGAGATGAGATCCAGGGATTTCGACTTTTGAGAAAATCTCGAAAAAGATGAACGAGAGAAATACTGATGCGTTTTCGGCTTTTGGAAGAACTAGGAATTGAAAAGATGGGCAAGGAAGTAGATAGAGAGATTCGGACAAAGAGTTTGAAAGAGGAGAAGGTAAATTGCAGGGGTTTCAGTTTCCAACAGAGAGAAAATAAAAAGAAGAAAAGATGATTCTAGTTGCCGAAAAAGAGAGAAAACTTGAGGCTATTCTCAGAAAACACAATGAAAAATTCGGCACACCCCCCTTGCCTATACTGAACCAATTTTCCCCCCTCTCCTGTGTTTGATTTTCGGCCAACTCTGCAACCAAGAGATCACTCTTATCATTCTATCCCTTATCCTTAACGGAACACTCATCCAACAGAGACCTATACCACATCACTATTTCCCCTTTATCAGCATTATATCAGCATAATTTAAAACATAAAATCCCCTATTTTGTAGCCACATTGCCGTCCCCCCTAGCTCTCCTTGGGCTGCCAAAATTAGCCCAATTTCTTCGGCTCCAAGCGGCCACATTGAGGCCCCCTTTTTTTGCCTACTGGCGCCACTTATAGCTCCCTCCTACTGCACCTCTTGTTCTTGGGCCACAAGCCTATTATGCCTATTTCACTCTCAATATTTTATTTAAACCTCATAGTCTCTAAACAAAATATTTAGCCAAGACCTAGGCCCATTCCTGAGCCCAATTCGCACTTCTAATTCTCAAACTAACCCATTAAACATACAACACACCAAACTGCATAGGCCTATTAATTCAGGATGTTACACTCTCAAAATATCATTCAGTTATGTTCAATAAGATCAGTTATCGAACATTCAATTTTACCCTTAGTACGGTGCCGTTCAATCATGCCACAATTTCCATATCATTTTATAACATTTTTCCCAGTGCATGTATAGCAGACTTTCATTCAGTACATTTCATAGAATTTCACCCATACCTACATTTTATATACACAAGCTTTAATTTCATTCTGATACATGCTATACATACAACCATCATCTATTATATTAACAAACCACTCATAACAATACCAAACATACAACCATTTAGTCAATCACGCAACTTCGCAAACATACCATATAGTTAGGGCTTGAAACGTACCTAATTCAGTCACCTTAAAATTATTTACTTAGCCATTTAGCTAAGCTTGAACAGCAAGCTTAAACATCCTTTTTAAATATTACAAATATTAATTAACATTTAATCTTATAGGTTAGAGCCCACACCTTATTTGCGCACTACTGTAGTACCACAAGCGAAACCCGCAATTTTAAGACCTTAAATAGAACCTAAATTAAAATAATTTTTTATCATATTAGAACACTATCAAAACAAACCCAAAACAATCCTTTAATATTTTGATCAAATCTATTTACAACCATACAAGTTTTTTGATCCAAAAACGACTAGGTTACTTACACCGGTTTGATGTGAATTGTACACTCGAACGTCTAACGGCTTCACTATTGATTCGAGATGTTTAAGTCAACACCTGACACGATTAAAATAATGAAAATAAGTAGCTAAATAATTATTTAAAACCCTAATCTAATCATTTAACAAACTCCCAATAATCAAATTGAAAATCTCGTATTAACCCGCAACAACCATACTTACGTTTCCTGATTTGTCATATATGAGTCGACGAACGATCAAGATTGAAATTTTGTAAGTAACATATCATTAAATGCTGATTAGGAGGGGTTTAAGAGACCAAGATTTTCCTAGAAATAGATGGTAAAGTTTACAAAAATAGCAGCCCCTTTTTGTTGCTTCTAGGCGCAGCACACCACCACCAACAATGGCAAACCAGGGTTGATTTAAGAGCATATTGAAAACACTTTTAAAGGATAGAAAATAACTCTTAAAATCATAAAGAATCACCCCAATTCTAGATCTAGAAAATTGGGTATTTTATTGAATGATTTGTCAAGAAAATGAAAGAAAGGCGACACTTACTCTTGCTAGAAGAAATGGATGGTAATGGAGCTCCCTAAGCAATAATGGAGATCGATTTTGGGTGTTCAAAATTGCAGGTTTAAGGCTGGAAAATATATACAAGTAGAAACAAAGGAGAGGAGGGGAAATGGTGCAAGAACTCATTGCAAAAGATAGAAAAAGGGATGGTGGATCTTAATGTTTTGGGTAGCGGCGCAAAAGGGAAAAAAAGAGAAAAAATAAAGAGAAGAAAATGAGAGGAAGAGGGAGGGGTGGCTAAAGAAAAAAATAATGACTAAAAGCTGAAAAAATAATAACAAGTGATATTTATACCTAGGTTTACTAGGTACGGGTGGCGCAAAAATAGGGAAAAGGGGAAATTTTGCAAAATTGAGTTATTTGTGAGGGAGGGGATTCAAACTTGAGACCTTGGTCTAATTACATCGCTTTCTTATTTTTCTTTTAACCACTCAACTATTTCTACATCTTTGAAATAATTTCTCATTCTATTAAGCTAAAATTTGGGATGTTACAACTCTACCCCCTTAAAGAAATTTCGACCTCAAAATTTACCTGATTCAAAAAGGTGAGGATATTGAAACCGAATCAAGTCCTCTAGCTCCCAAGTTGCCTATTTGATGTCATGGTTTCTCTAAAAGCATTTTGACTAAGGGAATCTATTTCCTCCTCAAAAATTTAATCTCATGGTCCAAAATCCAAATGGGTTCCTCCTCAAACATCAAATCTGGTCTGACCTTGATATCCTCAATTGAAACAATATGCGAGGGATCAATTTGATACCATCTTAACTTCGAGACATGGAACACATCGTGAATACGATCCAACGCAAACGGCAATTCAAGCTAATATGCCACAGGACTAACTCTTTTAAGCACTCGATATGGACCCATGAAATTAGGGCTCAACGTGCCCTTTCAACCAAATCTCAGAACCTGGAGAGACTTTAAGAAAAACACAATCTCCTACATTAAGTTCGGTGTCTTTGCGCTTTAATTCGGTTTACGAATTTTGTTTTTCGGAAGCTACCTTCAACCTATCCCAAATTAACCGAATCTTAACCTTAGTCTACGAAACCAATTATGGACTCATTAACTTCTTCTAACCCAACTCAGTCTAACATAAAGGTGAATGACACTTACGATGATAAAGAGCCTCATAAAGTGCCATTTGGATACTTGAGTGGAAACTCTTATTATAGGCAAACTCTGCCATTGGTAGATACTCCTCCCATCTACCCTGAAAATCAATCACACAACTCCTTAACATATCTTTTAAAGTTTGAATGACCCTTTCTGACTAACATTTGGTTTGTGAATGAAAGGTTGTACTAAAGTCTAATCATATACCCAAAGGCTTGCGCAATTTCTTCCAGAACCACGATGTAAAGCGAGGATCCCAATCTAAAATAATTGACACTGGCGCTTTACGTAGTCTCACAATCTCAAAAATGTAGAGTTTAGCTAGCTTTTGAAGAGTATAATCAGTGCGGATGGGAATAAAATGGGTAGACTTCGTCAATCTGTCCACTTCAACACAAATTAAATATTTCTTACATTGTGTTAAAGGAAGCCCACTACCAAATTACATTGTCACTCTTTCCCACGTCCACTATGGAATTCGAATTGGTTGTAGCAACCTTGATGGAAACTAATGCTCACCCTTAACTTGCTGGCAAGTCAAACATTTTGATACCAACTTCGTTACCTCTAGCTTAAGACACAGCTACCAATATACTTCCTTTAAATCACAATACATCTTATTACAACCAAGATGCATAGCATAAGGGTTGCTATGTCCTTCCTGAATTATAGATTGTCTTAAAATTTGATCGTTAGGTATACAGTATTTACCTCTAAAGCAAAAAATTCCATCAGAATTTATCCCAAATCCTCAGTCAACCCATACTCAACCTATTTCAATCGAGGTGCTAGAGGTTCATCCAAACTCTTCTTATCTTTGATTTCCTAAATCCAAATAGGCCTTACGTGCAACTCAGCCAAGATACCCCCATCGTCAAACAGACTGAAGTGAGCAAACATAGCCCTCAAATCAGACATTTCCCTTCTACTCAAAGCATCAACCACTAAATTAGCTTTTCCAAGGTGATTCTCAATTGTGCAATCATAATCTTTTAACAATTCAATCCACCTGTGCTACCTCAAATTAAGCTCTATCTAGTTAAGACGATATTTGAGACTTTTATGGTCCATGTAAATAATACATTTCTCACATATAAGTAGTGTCTTAAGATTTTAAGAGCGAAAACAATAATCACCAACTCCAAATTATGAGTAGGATAATTACACTCATGTAGCCTAAGCTGTCTTGAGGCATAAGCTACTACCTTACCATCTTCGTTAAAACACATCTAAGCTAAACATGTGAAGCATCGATGTACACAACATATTCTTTACCAGATCCTGGCTGAATTAGGATGGGAGCTTCTGTCAACTCAGATTTGAATTTCTCAAAACTAGTCTATTGCTCTTCTCCCCACTTAAATGGAGTGTTCTTTCTTAACAACTTAGTCAGTGGGGCTGCTATTAAGGACAAACCCTCAACAAACCTTCGATAATACCCAGCGAGATCCAAAAAACTTTGAATCTTTGAGACATTCTTCGATTCCTTCCAATCTAAGATGGTTTCTACCTTTTTAGGATCTACACAAATACCTTCATCTGATACCACATAACCTAGAAACATAGCTTCCTTCAACTAAAATTCATACTTACCAAGTTTAGCGAAAAGCTATTTTTCATGAAGTATCTGTAGAACTAGCCTCCGATGTTCATCGTGCTTAGATTCTATCTTGGAATATACTAAAATTTTGTCAATGACCACAACGATGAATTGGTCAAGGAAATGCTAAAAGAAACAGTTCATAAGATCCATAAATGCCACTTGCGCATTAGTCAACTTGAAAGGCATGACAAGGAACACATAATGTCCATAATAAGTCCTGATTACCATTTCCATCTCGGTTCTGATTATGGCTCCTCTGAACTCCTTGATTACCCATCTGATTCTAACCCCTAACCGAACAATGATTCTGAATTGGATCTTGTATCTGATCATTCTAGTGAGGACAATCCTTAATCTTGTGCTCCATTGAGCAATAAACCAAACAAGCACCCATTCTTCTCTCGCACTCACCTAAATAGTACCTCTCACAATACTGATATACCTAAATCTACCCCTCTCTAGGACCCATTATTCCCCTGTTTTGCAGTGGCCTAACCTCTCTAGTCTGTTTAACTAGACACGAATTTAGGCCAATAAAGCCTACCTCTCTTCTAGGTTGATCCCTATGCTTCCTATTTTTTCTCGCGCTTCATGCACTTAATCTCCTCATTAATTTTGGCCTTCTTGACCAAAGCCTCAAACACATGCTCCTGATGTGAAGCTATCTAAACTTTAAGGTCGTACCTCAAACCCTTTTAGAAACGAAAACTGTTTTCCCTATTCTGACACCACCATACTAAGTGCATAGCGACTCAACCTCAAAATTTTTGCCTCATACTCAGATGCTATCATGTCACCCTGTTTAAGCTTTATGAACTCCAAACGTCGAGTCTCAACATAGCGTAAACACACAAACTTACCCTAAATGGCATCTTGAAAATAAGTCCTATAAATACGCTCTAGTAGTGTACCTCTAACCACTGGTTATCACCACCTATACGCCTCATCCCTCAACAAGAATTCAACACCCATAAGTTTCTGCTCAGGAGTGCAATCTAGATCATCCAATATACATTCAGTAGTCTCCATCCAATATTCAACCATTGTAGGGGCAATTACAGAAAAACCCTGAACAACTCTACCCCACCTAAGCGAAGCCTCTCACCAATCGTCCCACGACTAACACCACCAATCGGGGCACGAATGACCCTCTATAAGGCCTTTAATAGAGCTTGTGTTACTGGATCATCCTCATCGTATTCATTATTATAATCCTGATTACCCGTATTCCTACCTTTATTAGTGGGTTCACTAATAGCCTCATCCGGTTTGTTATTCTGTTTAAGTTCTTGAAAAGCAAATGACTCAGCCAGAACCATCAACGGTCGCCCTTTAGGGCCCCTCCAACCATGAGTTATCATTCCATGGGTATTCATTTCAATGTTTTATGGAATCTACAATTTACAAGTAAGAATATTTTAGTATTTTGTTTAATCTTTTATGGCACTATTAACTAAGTTCTTTTATTTAAAATTTTATGCAATAGTTTCTAGTGTCTTTCTAAAGTTTCCATACTATTTCTATGTGCATGGCATTGGACCTTTAGACTTCTTCGTTTCCTAAAAGAAATACTTTTCAAAATACTATAGTTTGTTTTTCCCAAAGATTCCCCCTTTTATGGATGCATGCATGTGTAAACTCTAAATTATATAGATTTTTTCTAGTAATTTATAGCACTTTTTTACTTAAAAATAATGTTTCATTAGGTGAATTTTGTTCATATTACGAGAATGGGCATGATTTAATAAAGTATGCAATTGTATGCTTTTAGGTATTAATTTTGTGTATAATTTAATTAATTCATGCTACATATTAATTTCCTTTATTTAAATGTTGCAATGAGGCCATGAAGTTGATAATTTATGAAGCTTATTTTAATTTTGCATGGGCATGAGACTTATTCTACCTAGTTGGACAGCAAAGGCAAGTAATTTGGGTCATGAAAAATTCATATTGATCTAGTTAAAGATGATTAAATTGAAGGACAAGTCTAACAACTAAATGGATCACAAAACTGTCCAAACAAAAGGGGAAGCAGCCCAATTTGGCAAGGGCATTTAAGCAACCCAAAATTAGCTTTTGGGGGAATTTTTCAGAGGTCTTTATACTTGCAAAATAATTAAAAATAAGCTCTTAAAAATCACCCATGAAACCACCCACCACCTTGCTTGGTTCGAGTGTGATTTCATGCATGAATCAAGCAACCAACAACCTCCTCTCTCCATAATTCATTGTCGACCAAGCAAAAAAGCATATCAAGGGATCCTTAAGCTATTTTTAGCAAACACTCATGTCACCCCTCTACTATAAATACCAACCCTCACTTCTCATTCCATCATCCATCATCCATCATCCCTCATCCTTCATCCCTCATCCCTCATTCTTCACTTCACATTCTCTTCTCTTATTTCGTTTTCCTCTCTCTTTCACGCATGGCCATCCTCATTTTCTCTTAGCTAGAAATTCCTTGAAAATACTATCTTGGTCGGCCACCTTGAAATGTACTTTGCGAATGAGCAAATACGAGGACTAGAGGAAGCTAATACGATCGATTTCTGGAAGGCTGTCGAATCGATCAGAGTTTATTCTTTGTTATCTTTGTTTTAATTTTGATATTAATAATGTTCGCAATTTGTTTTTTTTCATCAACAATGGTAGCTTAATTTTGTTTAGCTAGAATGATTACATCAATTGGATGAAGTTCTTTTGACTCATGATCATGGTGTTTTGTGCCTCAATCGTTCATGCTTTCAATTAAAATCATACACGTGTCTCATTCATTAAAATGTGATTGAATGCATTAGAATTAGTTGCTTAATCTGAACCAAATGGTGATTAATGGACATAATAATTCAAAGGTGCATGTTTAATTTATATATGACCCAGAATAAATTGAATGTTCATAATAACTTGAATGAGCTCTATTACCTTGCATAGCTTTTAGGTTTATGTGATTAAATTGTTTCAAATCGACCCAATCCCTATTACTTCACATGAATTCTAAGAAACTCTTAGTTAAATATGATCATGGTAGTATACATGTTTTTCTAAGTAAAAGATTCTAAAAGTACTTAATATTGGTTTCAGGTTCATAAAAGATTGAGTTGCCATGGAATATTTTCCTGAACATTATTAAACATGATGAAGATGAATTAAGTCAATTGATGTGATTATTCTAGCCTATTCATGTTATTGTTGTTGAAGCTTGTGGATTTGTTGCAAAATCCATCTCATACATTTTTTATAAACCATAAAAGTAACATATTTTAAGCCCACATTTAGCATGCTTTTGGATTATTTAAGCCTTGAATTATGTAATTTGGTGCTCTTAATCCCTTTTTTTTTATGTTTTATACTCAGAAGAGCACCAGATGATGAAAAGAATAGAAAACGGGCCCAAAACGGAGTAAATGGGCTATATCACGAAATCCACACGGCCTGGGCCTGAGACCACACAGTCGTGCCTCATTCAACAGCTTCAAACACGGCCTGACCACGACTTACACGGGCGTGCACCATGGGCGTGTCCCTGTCGTGAGAAAGAAGAGTTTCACTTGGATTAGGATACTTAAGGGAAAAGAAACATAATCAGAAGCCTATATAAACACCCTAAGTATGACCTAAAAGGGGGGAACCCAAGGCTTTAGTTAGGGGGCGTCCAACTAAGCCAAAGAGGGCAGATTTGTGGAGATTTACTCGAAGATAGCCAGATGATTCATCTCAAGAAGCTGGAATCATACTCAAGATGGAGGATCTCTCCTTCAATTCCTTCAGGGGGTTTTAGGGATTTCTTATATTTTGTTTATCATTTCTTCTGAGATGTTTTCTTTTATTATTATGAACTAAACCTTCAGATACCTGAGGGGGATGAAATCTAAGATGAATTTTGTTATCGTTTGCTGAACTATATGATAAATATTTGACTTGTTCTTAATTATGTGTTCTTAATTCTTGTATTGATATTTCTGGGATATTAATTCAAGTATGATGTGCTTAGGTGGAGGAGCAAAAATCCCTGCCTAAGAGTAAATCTAGCATAATTAAGCGGTGTTGATCGCAAGCCTAGAGATAGGGTGATGAGATTTTGCCAGATTAGGGTGAAACCTAATATGGGAGCCCATAAATCGAGTTAATGCAATTCTAGAGGTTTTAATTAGGAAGAGATTTCAATTAATCAACCTAGGGTTAGACGTTAGTCGCCTCGAGAGAGGGATTAATATAACTTAGGAATCTCACGGATCAAGTCAAATGAATAAATAAATGCAGTTCAGAGTTAGATAACAAGTGAAGTCTAGGTGGGTTCTTCCTTGGGTGTCGTCTTAATCAATTGGTTTTTCCTCAAAGTTATTTCCCCAATTTCATTCTTCTTTGTCTTAGAGTCTTTAATTTAATTATTAGTTAATTTTAGATTAGATAAACAATTCCCTTAATTCCTAGGCTAAATAATAAAAAGAGAGTTAGTATTAGTACTTTTGGTTCCTTTGGGTTCGACATTCCGGTCTTGCCTTAACTATACTATTGTTCGATAGGTGTGCTTGCCTCAAATCGTTGTCATAGTTAGTTTCCAGGTTCGATCATTCTTTATATAAATTTTAAGACTTTGACATTGCATAAAACAATGATCAATTTTATTGCATACATTACATTTAGGTTAAATTGCATTTAGATTATTTTATTTTATTTAAACATCAAACACCTAAAAATTATTGTGTTTTTCTACCAACTTGTAAACCTTTAGTTTTACAATTAATTTATTACCATACACAGTCCCTGTGGAGACGATAACTCGTTTACTTACTTATTACTTGATTACGATTGTGTAACTTGCACAAACCCAGGGTTATAGAATGCAGACTAGTTTTTGAAAAGAATAAAAATAAAGTTTGAGGTTTTGAACCTTGGATTTGATACCACTAAATAAAAACTCCAAAACTCGGCCTAGATGTTATGGCTGAATCGTGAAGATCACATTGGTTACCTATGCGACAAAGCTACTCTACTGTTTGACAAAAACCTTAAGTACTCACCTTTTTAAGAAAAACCATGGTTACCCTTGTTATTTTTGGAAAACATTCATTAATAAAAATCAACCTTATTAAGTCATGTTATTAACATTAGTTTGGTTAGAAAACCCTTTACTCATCATTACTTTTGTAGAACCTTATTATCTTTAGTTACAGTGGCAAACTTAGTAACTCATTAAGCCAAGTATTATGCTTTGTCCAATTTCAGTTTATGCCTAAAAACAAATTTAAGGAATGTGTAATATGCATGCATGAAAACCCTAAAACAGAATAAAATCCCAAACCACAGTTCAAATAACTTTACACTCCAAAAACCAAATAATTTAGGGGTAACTTAAGCAAAATAATAACTAAGTCTACAGTTCATCGTATGTCAGCACGTTGTGTTTGATCCTAAACATGTTTGTTACCTGAGAAAGTTGAAACTATGTGGTGAGCTAACTAGCTCAGTGTGATTCTAATCAATAAGTACATACAAAATTCATTTAAGATCAAACATCCACAACATCATTAGAATACGATCATAGCATATTCAATAGCATTCATATGTGTCATGGATATATCGTAATGCATAATGATTTTCTACGCTAACCATCCACTACAAACCACAAGTTCCCCAGAACCCATCTGCCAAACTCCAAACATTACGAGCAAACCACCATAAAAATGTAATGTAACCCCCCAGAATTTCTATCTATATTTCTATGAAATCTTGACACAAATATCTGTCTACTTCAGTGATTAAGTGTACCGGGTATGTATGTGAGGACCCAAGCTCAAGCCATAGCTTTGGAAGATTTTGTTATTTTTTTGAATAAACCCCTATCTCTGTTATGTGGCTTATATTTAATTATTTGTAATACCACATCAGAATGAGCCTGGTGGTTCAAGTGGTAAGAAGTTAGCTTGCTGGAGGTCTTGTGTTCAAATCCCTACACGAGCGTGGGTATTTATTTTTGGCTCGTTTAACTGAGAGAGTTTCTGTTGAACAAGAATTCTGAGTAAGTGGTTACATAGTGGGTTAGTGGGAGAGATATGGGGGATTATGGCATCATCTTTTATTTTTTCAAAAATTTCATTTTCTCTCTCCTTTTGAAAATTTCTTACGTGAGTTTTCCTCCTCTCTTCTTCCCTTTGTCAATCTAAAAAATTTTCTTTTTATTGCTCGTGATACACTCGAAATTTTGTGCTTGTTGTAGGATCAAGGTAAGTGGGCTTTTTCGTATTTAATTTTTGGTAAACTGTTAGATATCTCATTTTCTGTAGTGTGATTTTTGGTGTTGTTACGGGGTTTGATTTTTACAGAATTCTGGTGTAGGAGAAGGTGGTGGTGAAGAAGATTCGCTCTGACAGTTTAAATTGTGTCGATATCTATTTTTTTCGACGGTAAGTTCTTGTGTTGTTTCGAGATTATGAGATTTTCAAGTGGGCAATGGATTGTTGTTTCATAGGCTTCAGAGGGCTCGGGCTTGCTGTAGCATCTTAAATGAACTAGGTGTGTACCCGAAAAGTAAAAAAATGGGACTCGGCGAAAATCAAAAAACCCCTCTGTCGACACCACATGGCCGTGTGGTAGGCCATGTGGTAGGCCTTGTGCAACGACACAACCATGTGATCGACGACGGCCAGGCTGTGCGCTAGACACGGTCGTGTGATGGCTGGAGTGTGGGCATGTAGACCACACGGGCTAGATTGAATTGGTTGTGTGGGCCCACACGAGCACGCCACATGGGCGTGTGATAACTGGGCTAGGTAGTGTGATCCACACGAGCTAGGCCAATCTGGGCATGTTGGCCCACACAGGCAAGCACACTATAATGTGGGCCCAAATTTCTAAAATTTTCCCTAGGGTTGCACGGGCTGTCCCAAACGATTGTGGGCCTAATGTAGGGTCGGTAAGGGCTAACAAAACCCTAAACTATATGATCAGTTTGATTGATATTCTGTACTGAGTATGATAGTATATGCATCTTATATTTGTATGTAAGCATGTAAGCATAGTTAATCTAAATGTATAAAACTGAATATTTTGTATCTAATATTGGGGTTGGGATGATATATATACATATTGGAGGAAGTGTTCTGAAAGGCAAATTATGCCTAATATATGGCAGCACAGCTACATTATATCTGATATGTGTCACATCGGTACAGCGTGGTGTGTAAGGCTGGGTGGGTGTTTTAAACCCCACATGGTGTGTAGGGATGGTCAGAGATGGTGAGTAGAGGAAGGAGGTAGGACATTTGATATCTGTTTCTGATATGTATAACTGTATCTGTATATGTATCTTTATATGTACTGGGCTTAAGCCCGAATTCGCATCTGTCTGATTCTGATATTCTGTTGTGTGCATGCTTAATTTTGTGGGGTTACACACTGAGTTTACATAAACTATAACACCTCAAACCCAGCCTAGACGTTATGGCTGGATCTAGCATGTCACGACAAAAGGTAGTTGAAAAGCTAAGCGTTCGTTAAAACTTTGTTTATATTTTTGAAACTTCGAGTTTGTTGTTTGTAAGAAAACAAGATTCGCTTAGGAGTATTCTTGAAAAGATGTTATTTTCGAAAGCTTTGTTCGTTGCAGAAGTTTAATTACGGAATTGCGCAAACGTGATATTTTGAAAATGTTTATTAACTTTTTAAGAAAACCCAGTGTTTAATCATTTAACAATTTACTAATAGCCGATATGAAAGTTCAAAAAGAAAATAAAATCCAATGGCCTTATTACAAAACATTAGTCCTAAAATAATTAACATAAAATAAAATAAAAACTGGATTTACTAAGTTTCATGAGAAGTAACTCCGATGTATGGCCACCATCGAGTCCTTCGCAGCTCTAAATCCTCTAATGCTGGGGATTACCTGCAAGGTTAAGAGAAAGGGGGTGAGTTACGAGAACTCAGTATGTAATCCCCTAAACAGTCACTATCTGGGCCTGAGCCCTTACGGCATCAATCTGGGCCTAAGCCTTCTAATCATGTTAATGCAAACAATAAAATGCAGCCCAACCCAATCCAACCAATCACACCCGCGTACCAACCAATCGCATCGTGTGGGGATCAAGTCAACCCACCCCGCCAAACGCACCAATAATGCAGTCAAGCTGCTAATCAAGGTATATGTGGCTGAGCCACCAATATAATACGTGGCATAGCCACTAAAACAGTATGTGGCAGAGCCATCGGGCTACACTTCCTCCAACATCAGACCCAACCCATGCAACATGATATAAATGCAATGTATCAAACATATAAACATCATAAATGAAATCACATACACGATATTCAACTGTAATCGGGGGTATAACCATCATTTCCTTATATAAGGGTACAACGATAATTTACCCTCCAAGGGTATTTCGGTAATTTACTCTCTAGGGGTATTTCGGTAATTTACCCTCCAGGGGTATTTCGATAATTTGGTCACTTAACGGCCTTTTCAGAGGTGTAATGTCTCCTCGAACGACTCGAGACCCTTTTTGGGTCTCTACGGTGCAATTGGGCCTAAAATCCATTTTAGGCCCAAACGGGCCCACACGCTCATGTGGCCCTTTACGTATGTTTTCAGATCTCGATGTTGCGGACTTCGCAGTCGCATTCGTCATTCGGTAATTTTCTATCAATTATGCCCGTGTGGGCTCGTTAGCCCATTGGGCCCATTTAGCCCGTTTAGGCAACAATGAGTAAAGAAAAGTGTTTGAACAAAATAAGAAGAAGAGAAGGAGAAGTTGTGGTTTCGGCAGAAGGAAATTGCGAAAGAGTTAACCCGAAATGCTTAAAGAAAAAGTTCACAAAACGTAAGAAAATGCTAAGGAGAAACTAGAGAAATTCGACACCCTTCCTACTAAAGACCGGATATGCTACCCAAAGCCCCTCTTCAGCCGAAATTCTTCTCCCCCAGCACTCCCAAATTCGGGCACTACTACCACTCTCCCCTATCCCACGATTTCCTCTCCTTTTTGCTCTTCAATTTGCTCTTCACCTTCCATTCAAAGTTGGTTGACCAAGTCTCCATCCACCTTGTAGAGTTCTAACCCAACTCCAGTTCTTCCACTCACCTGACACAAAATAAAAGCATTTTATTTTCCATCTGTGGGATTTGAACCCCTTCTCCCCTTGCTCTCCTATTGACGCCACCACCACTCCACCATGTGCTTACTTGTGTTAATAAAACACACATTAATTTATATAAGCCCCGCTTCCACCAGCTCTCCCCACTAAAGAGCCCTAAAACCAACATTCTCCAGGGTTGAACTCGAACCTAGACCTCCCTACAGCCCCTAAACACCCTCAAATAACCCGCAGAGCAAGCACAACAAGCAATTATATAGAAAATCACCAACCCCTAATTTTTGGGATGTTACAATTCTGCCCCCTTAAAGAAATTTTGGCCTCGAAATTTACTTGATCAAAAAAGATGAGGGTATTGCTGTCGTATTGCCTCCTCAGGCTCCCACGTGGCTTCCTCTGAACCGTGATTACACCACAACACTTTGACTAACGGAACAAATTTTCTCCTCAACACTTTAACATCACGATCCAAAATCTGCACCAGTTCCTCTTCAAATGTCAGATCAGGTCTTACCTTAATCTCCTCCACCGGCACTTTATGGGAAGGATCCGAACAGTAGCGTCTCAACATAGAAACGTGAAATACATCATGTATCTAGTTTAACTCAGGAGGCAGCTCAAGCTAATAGGCAACCAGTCCAACACGTTTTGACACCCTGTAAGGTCCGATGAATCTAGGGCTTAACTTGCCCTTCCGTCCAAATCTCAGAATCTTTTGCCATGGTGAGGCCTTCAAGAATACATAACCCCCCACAGAGAATTCTATCTCTTTACGCTTTAATTCCACATACGACTTCTGTCTATCAGAAGCTTCTTTTAACCGACCCCGAATCAACTTCACATTTTCCTCAGTTTCTAAAATTAGCTCTGGACCCAACACCCGTCGCTGTTGTTATACGCAAATTCCGCTAAGGGTAAATAATCTTCCCAACTACGCCTGAAATCAATCACACAGCTCCTTAACATATCTTCTAGAATTTGTATTACCCTTTCTGACTGGCCATCAGTTTATGGATGAAACGCTATGCTGAAATCTATCCATGTACCAAAGCTTCATGTAACACTCTCCAGAACCGAGATGTAAATCTAGGGTCCCTGTCTGAGATGATAGACACTGGCACCCCATGTAGTCTCACAATTTCTGCCACGTACAACTTGGCCAACTTCTGTAACAAGTAATCAGTTCGAACCGGTATGAAATGGGTGGACTTAGTCAATCGGTCAACAATTACCCACACTGAATCTTTCTTAGTAGGCGTCAGGGGTAGCCCACTAACAAAATCCATTGTTATTCTCTCCCACTTCCAGAGTGGAATCTCTACATGTTGCAGTAGTCCCGAAGGCAATTGATGCTTAGCCTTCACTTGCTGACATGTCAAACACTTGCTTACGAAGTCGGTAACTTCCCGCTTCAGCCCTGGACACCAGTATAGTTCACGTAAATCTTGGTACAACTTGTTTCCACCGAGATGCATAGTGTATGGACTACTATGCGCCTCCCGTAGAATCATCTGTCTTAACTCAGACTCCTTTGGCACACAAACTCTTCCACAGAAACATAACACCCCTTCACTATTCAGCCCAAATTCCACCGTCTCTCTACTTTTCACCTACTGAAACGAGAACCCAACGACTCATCCAATAACTGCTTCTCTTTAATCTGATTAACCCAAGTCGGATTCACCTGAAGTTCTACAAACAAACTACTATCCTCGAATAGACTGAGACAAGCAAACATTGCTCTCAAATCAGATACCACCTTACGACTTAGTGCGTCAGCCACCACGTTGGCCTTTCTTGGATGGTACTCAATCGAGCAATTATAATCCTTCAGCAACTCTATCCACCTCTGTTGCCTAAGATTCAACTCCTTTTGGGTAAGAAGATACTTAAGACTCTTATGGTCGGTGTAGATGGTCGACTTTTCCCCACACAGGTAATGTCTCCATATCTTCAGTGCAAACACTACTGCAGCTAGTTCCAAATCATGAGTGGGGTAGTTCACCTCATGTGGCCTAAGTTGACGGGATGCGTATGCCACCACCTTCCCTTCTTACATCAGCACACAACCCAAACCCATGTGCGACGCATCACAATAGACAACAAATTCTTTCCCAGCCTCAAGCTCAATCAACACCGGTGCTTCAGTCAAAATCTTCTTCAGTTTCTGAAAAATCTCTTGCTATTTATCTGTCCAAACAAATGGTACACCCTTATGCAGTAACTTAGTTAGGCGTGCAGAAATCAAAGAAAACCCCTCAACGAACCGCCTGTAGTACCCAGCCAAACCCAAAAAACTTCAGATCTCTGATACTGACTTCGGTGGCTTCCAATCTAATACAGCTTCAACCTTTCGAGGATCAAGCCTAATCCCCTCAGCAGACAGAACATGACCCAAGAATGTCACCTTCTTTAGCCAGAACTCGCACTTACTAAATTCGACATAAAGTTGCTTCTCTATCAATATCTGCAGAACAACCTAAAAATGTGAATCATGCTCCTTTTCAGTTCTTGAATACACCAAAATATCATCTATGAACACCACCACGAACCGATCTAGATAGAGTTGGAAGACTCAGTTCATCATATCCATGAAAGTAGCTGGTGCATTCATTAACCCAAACGGCATGACCAGAAACTCGTAATGCCCATAACGAGTTCGGAATGCAGTCTTGTATATATCTGCCTCTTTGAACCTCAACAGATGATACCTCGATCTTAAATCTATTTTAGAGAAAACTGAAGCTCCTCACAGCTGATCGAACAGATCGTCTATCCTTGGTAACAGGTATTTGTTCTTAATCGTCCGCTTGTTCAACTGACGATAGTCAATACATATATGCATTGACCCATCCTTTTTCTTCACGAACAATACCGGCGCTCCTCATGGAAATACACTTGGTCCGATAAATCCTCGATCCAACAGCTCTTGGATCTGATCCTTTAGTTCTACCAGCTCCTTCGATGCCATCCTATAAGGGGCGATAGACACCGGAGCCGTTCCCTGTAACATCTTAATGCCAAATTTGACCTCGCGATTTAGAGGTAACCCTGGAAGCTCTTCAGGAAATACATCCGAGAATTCCTTTATGGTCCTAACATTCCCCACAGACAAACTCTCAGTATCAGTCGTGTTGACATAAGCTATGAATGCCTCACAACCTTTACGCACCAGCTTTTCAGCCTTTAACGCTGAGATTACATTGGACAAACAATCCCTTCTCTCCTATCACTATCACCTCCTCATTCTCTAAAGTCTTTAATATCATCCACTTAGCCACGCAATCCAAGTTCGCACAGTGTTTCACTAACCAGTCCATGCCCAGAATGAGGTCAAACTCGCCAAACGTCAGTTCCATCAGATCTGCCGGGAACACAGCTCCTTAAACCTCGAGAGGCACATCTCTAAATAATTTGTTCACTACTACAGACTATCCTAAAGGACTAATCATCGACATCTCCTTAGCAAGAAGTTCAAATTGTACACCAAGGGATCCAGACACATTACAAGAAATATACGAGTGTGTAGACCCAATATCAATTAAAGCTGTAAATGGCACATCATGAATGAAAAACGTACCAGTTATGACGTCAGGTGCGTCACCATCTTCCCGACGTTGAGCAGCATAAACCAATCCTGACTGCCTTGCCTCTGTTTTACTAGCATTACCAGCACCTCTGCACGGTGCTCCACGACCACGGCCTAACCCATTTCCCCCTCGAAGCGGACCGTGACCTCTCGATGGCTGCTGACCACCTCTCCCTGGCTGCACAAAACCCCGACCTACTACTTGCGTCCGAACAGGCTCCCGAGGACAGTCTTTATACCGATGATCCTTAGACCCATATCTGAAACACCCGCCAGTTCTTCTCTAGCACTCCCTCGAATGTAATTTCCCACACTCCATACAAGGTTGCGATCAACCCACAGCAACTGGAACCCCAACTCAGACTGGCCCATCTAACCTAGGCCTCTTATGAAATCCCCCTGAAGGACCTGAAGACCCAGAATCTCTCTTAATCATGCCCCTTTCCTTATCACGATTTTGTCGCTCAGAGCGTTTCACTTCCTCGGCAATATTTACCTTCTCAATCAAAACGGAAAAATCTCTTTCCCTCTGCGGAGCTATCAGTACCTGCAACTCATCCCAAAGACCATCCTCAAACCGCATACAGCACTTATAATCGGTCGTAACTATACCCCGAGCGTACCGACTCAAGCGCAAAAACTCTACCTTATACTCTGCTACGAATTTATTCCCCTGAACCAGATTCAAAAATTCCTTTCTCTGGGCATCCACATAACCTGCCCCTACATACTTTCCTTAGAAAGCTACTTTGAAGAAGTCCCAAGTCACCCGGTCAGCTGGTGTTCCTTCCCTTACTGTAAGCAACCACTGGTATGCCTCATCTCGCAGTAAGGACACTGCTCCTTTCAGTTTCTATTCTACTGTACAGTCTAGATCATCCATGATTCGCTCTACAGCCTCTAACCAGTATTCCGCTACATTCGGGGCTACACCATAGATGCCCCTACAAACTTCGGCCCCGTTTGACCGGAGTCACTCAGAAATAGACCCCCGAGCTACCGACCTCATACTCACTCCAACAACCCATTCTAAAACTCGCAGCATTGCTTAGGACAAAGCATCATCCCCTCCGGTCCGGTTATGAGACCTTGTTTCAGTCACCGGCGATGCTGGTGCTTCCCTTTCAGGTATATACCCCGATGCTAAGGATCCAGCCCTAGCACTTCAGCCTCCATCACGGCCACGTATACTTCATCCGCATCCTCTTATACTCATATTGCTAAATCGAGTTAATCTATTTAAGAGTTTTATGCATCAGCTTATTGTTCAAGTAATTATTGACAGATGTTTTATGAAAGTATAGTAATAGAAGTAGTTTTCGCAATCTTGATTTTCCTAAAATTTTAGTCTCTATAATCTCAGTTTCCCTAACCAAAAGTTTGATATACTACTACTATCCCTAGTAGTTTTTTAGTATAGTCACTATGACATATAACCAAATATAAATCAGAGACTCAGTGTGCCATACTTCCAGTAACGCTATAATTTCTTTCTAAACCACATTTTTAAACTGATTTGGAAAAGTTTTCAAACCCATTCCACAACCGTGTTTTGCAACCGGGCTTTGATACCATAAAATGTAACACCCCAAACCTGGCCTAGACGTTATGGTCGGATCTAGCATGTCACGACAAAAGGTAGTTGATAAGCTAAGCGTTCATTAAAACTTTGTTTATATTTTTGAAACTCCGAGTTTGTTGTTTGTAAGAAAACAAGATTTGCTTAGAAGTATTCTTGAAAAAATGTTGTTATTTTCGAAAGCTTTGTTCGATGCAGAAGTTTAATTAAGGAATTGCGGACACATGATATTTTGAAAACGTTTATTAATGTTTTAAGAAAACCCAGTGTTTAATCATTTAACAATTTAATAATAGTCGATATGAAAGTTCAAAAGGAAAATAAAATCCAATGGCCTTATTACAAAACATTAGTCCCAAAATAATTAACATAAAATAAAATAAAAATTGGATTTACTAAGTTTTGTGAGAAGTAACTCCGATGTATGGCCACCATCGAGTCCTCCACAGCTCCAAATCCTCTAACGCTAAGGATTACCTTCAAGGTTAAGAGAAAGGGGGTGAGTTACGAGAACTCAGTGTGTAATCCCCTAAACGATCACTATCTGGGCCTGAGCCCTTACGGCATCAATCTGGGCCTAAGCCCTATAATCATGTTAATGCAAACAATAAAATGCAGCCCAACCCAATCCAACTAGTATTATTCCTTTCCCTTCTGCCGAATGTCCCCTCTTTTCTCTTAGTCTGATGATGGTTGGTACCTAGGGTTGCTCGAGGTTTGATAGAGGGGCAAGTGACTAGAAGCAATCGACATACTACTTTTGGTTATTGACCAAAGTAAGTGTTCTTGCCTTGTTTTGGTTAGAGGCCGAATATTCCTGATGGCTTTGTTAACTTTGAAGTGTGGTTTTAACTATATAGTTATAATCTCTTTTAATAAGGTTTATTTAACGCAGAATCCGACAATAGGTTTAATAGTCGCTAACAGTTAGGGAGGACTTAGCAAAACTAGTTTGATTGAGGTGAGGTGCCCGGGATTCGTAGTGCGCTTCGTAGCAAGTGTGTACACATACCACCCAAACTATAGATTGGCAAATGCCGGATTCCCGAAAAGTTAAAAGTACGACACCGGTTGCCATACGAGCCCGCAAACACACGTGTGGAGAATCCAACGTGATAGTAGAGGCCACCATAAGCGCTCTCATGGGCTTAGGTTGTTTTGGGCCGTGTTGGGGCCGAAATAGGCCGTGTTGGCCCAATAGGCCTGTAGTGGGCCCCACACAGATTAAATGTGCATATTATGGTAAATGTTAGACCGAGCCGTGTAGTCCACATGGCTAGGGTCATTTTTGGGTAATGGGCCGTGTGGGCCCACTGGGCTGGTGGGCCCCACACGGATAAAATGCATGTTATATGGTTTTTATTGGTTTGAAATGTGTTGTTCATATAGCCGAGGCTATTTTTGGGCTAATTGGGCCCCACGAGAGTGTGGGCCCATTTGGGCCGAGTAATGGGCCTTAGGCCCATTTACACCGTTGTGATTGTGTAGGTTACGTAAGTCGCCCGAGGCGACGATGGACCTTCTGTTGGGTCGCTAAGACCCTGATTTGGGAAATTACCGAAATACCCCTGGTTTGCAAAGTTACCCAAATACCCCTCATGGGTAAAATGTTTGTTCTGACTCGATAGGATATATGGATGACTATGTATGCTATGAGATGATTTGTATATGTATATTTATTCTGTCTACATGCATGATAAGATTTAATAGCATGCCACTAGTGTATGTTGCATAACATGGGGTTGGGTTATGTGATTGGAAGGAGTATTCTGTTCTGGCAGGAATGCTGCGTATCTCTGATGGCTATTAGCCCACCATTCTGGCAGCTCTGCTACAAATTCTGTTTAATGCCTCATCGGTACTATTATGTGGTGTGTAGGGATAGGTGGGTTGATACTATATCCCTACATGGTGTGTACAGTAGGACGGAGCTGGTGTGTAGAGGCTAGATGGATATGGTTTTTGCATGCTTGATTATTCTGATTCTGTTTTGTATTGGGCTAAGGCCCACACTGCATCAGTTCTGTAATGGGCTTAGGCCCAGTTGGACACTGCTTTTCAGATGGGCCCAGGTCTAAATTGTTCTGATTGATCGCTGTTTTTATTTGGGGTGCACACTGAGTTTTCGAAAACTCACCCAACTGTTTAACTGTGCAGGTAAACCTCATTCATAAACGGTTCGGAGCTACGAGGGACTTGTTGATGGCCACACATTTAAACTTGCTTTGGATTTATTTACCTTATTTATTATTTTTGGGTTGTAATAAGGCCTTTCTAATTTCTGGGTTTTAAATTTGGAATCTTATTTATAGGTTTATAATTGCTAGAAGTAGGACACCAAAACAACAATTGTTTTTCAAAACATCACGTTTCCGCAACAGTTTTAAATTAAGCTTTCGCAACAAATAAAGTTTTAAAGGTAACAACGTTTTACAAGAGAATGACTTTTAATAAACCTCATTTTAAAAATAAGCAAACAAAATCTGAGGTTTTAAATAGCAAAAAGTTCTAATTATAAGAAAGGTTGTTGAATGAAAACCTGGGTTTCAAAACGCACTCTAATGTGACATGTCAGATACGGGCCTAACTTCTAGGCAGGGTTTGGGGTGTTACACCTCGAAAAAATTGAAGCCACACGAAAAAAATTATCTAGCGTACAATCTTGGATTAGCCGCGATAGTGTTCGTATTGAAAATTTGGCGCCATTACTTTGTTTGGTGAGAAATGCCATATTTATACCGACCACAAAAGCTTGAAATATCTAATGACTCAGAAAGACTTGAATTTACGACAGCGGAGATGGTTAGAATTGCTAAAAGACTATGAATTAGTGATTGACTATGTAACACCCTAAACTCGGTCTTGATGTTATGACCGGATCTAACGTGTCACATTAAAGTGTTGTTTGAAAACTACGCTTTCGTCAGGACCCTTCTTACAATTTAAAAACTTAATACTATTAAAACCTCAGATTTTGTTGCTTATTGTTTTTAAAACACGATTCACTCAAAACAAATTTCTCGCAAAATATTATAATTTCTAAAGTCTTGTTCGTTTAGTTGGAAATTAAATCAATACAATTGCGGATACGTGATGTTTTGAAAACGGTAGTTGTTATTTTAAAAACCCATGTTTCATAAACTAGCAGGTTATAATTAAAAGCAACAACATATAAAGTTAGAAAAAAAATCCCAATGGCCTTATTACAAAAATTATTAACCCCAATAATTTAAAATAAAATAAATTAAACTAAAATCGCTAAGTTTAACTTATTAGCATTTCTTACATGTGGCCATCTTTGAGTCCCTCGCAGCTCCAAATCCTCTGAGGCTGGGGATTACCTGCATAGTTAAAAGAAAAGGGTGAGTTACGAGAACTCAGTGTGTAATCCCCTATGCGGTCACAGTTTGGGCCTGAGCCCTTACGGTATTAATCTGGGCCTAAGCCCAATTCGGTAACGGTCTAGGCCTAAGCCCTATTTGGTAACAGTCTGGGCCTAAGCGCTATATCATATCAATGCAAACAGTCATGCAACCCACCCTTGCCCAGCCAACTCTCCACCCATACCAACCATCTATCCATGTGGGGACCAAGTCAACCCACCCAACTAACTATCTAATAATGCAGCCAAGTTGCAAAAAACGGTATACATGGTTGAGCCACTAGAATCAGTATACGTGGCGATGCGACTATAACGGTACTTCCTCCAAATTAGAAAAACCTAACCCAATGCAATATGTTATGTATGTAGTGTATCACAATCATTTACAGTTATACAAATATCACATAAACATCATTTCAACTACCACTAAGGGTATAACAGTCATTTAGATGGTTAGGGGTAAAACAGTCATTTCAACCCTTATGGGCATCTTGGTAATTTTACCCATCGATGGTATTTCGATAACTTTACCCATTGAGGGCATTTCGATAATTTACCCACTGAGGGTATTTCGGTAATTTACCCACTAGGTGTATTTTGGTAATTTACCACTCGAACGGCCTTTCCGGAGGCCCACTGTCGCCTTGAGCAACACAGGTTCCATTTCTAGTCAAATCGGTGCAATTGGGCCTAAAGCCAATTTCAGCCCAAAAAGGCCTACACGCTCGTGTGGCCCATTCAGACCATTTTTGGTCTCGGTTCTACGGACTTCGCAGCCATTTCAATCATTCGGTACTTACCATGGATTTTGCCCTTGTGGGCCCATTAACCTATTGGGCCCACTTAGCCCACTTCAGCTTTACAAGGCCCATTATAGCCCCAGTCCCACGAGAGAGTTCGTGACACTCCCAACAGTCTATCGCCAACACTAGAGGCTAGGTTTATCTCTACGAGCGCTTGCACGCTCGAGTGATCTCAAATACCGATATTCCAGCTTTTTGGTATTTTGGCTTTTAGCCGATTCACAAATCATAACATTAACAGAACAAACAGTGGTGTTAGATTACACACCTTTAGCGAGACGCGCGATTAACCCTTCGTACCCAACCTACACATTATCAGAATATCTCATTAGCTAAGCGTTACTTAAGGTTAATCATTTATAGTACTAGCCCAATACGCCCTCCTCACCTTGTTTGAGCAAACGGCCCTAAACACACAAGATTACTAAGCACGATTGGCTTCACGTCCTTAACAAGAATCTATACAAAAAGATACTCATAAGTGTGGCTAAAATCTGCATACCACACATCACATACACCTGGCACATTCGGCCAAACCCAATATTATGAAAAACGTTCTTACCTCACTTGAACGATGAATCAACAATAAAGGTTTGATTAATTCCAACCACTTGTGCCCCTTCACCTATTGAAATCCCTAAGCGCAACGATGGCCAAATCACAGAAAAGAACATATTTTTAGCCACAAAGTGTAAGGAAGAACATACGGTTATTAAGGAAGAAATCGAATGGGAACAGAGTTATTGACAAGAAAGAACTATAAACTTACCGATTGTCACACTCCTTGCAGAACCATAATAGAAGAGGACAAAACTTTGATTCAGCTAAGGACTAACTCACAGGATGCAGTGAATATGCCCAACAAAAAGTGATAGTGTGTGTTCGACCGAACCAGAATCAAAATTTAAGAACCAAAGAAGAGCGTTGAGAAAAAGGGAAGAACAGGTTCGGCTATGAGGGTAAAATTGAAATATCAAATGATAAGGAAAGAAGAGAAAAGGAGCTAATTGAAGAATAAAAGAAAAGGAAATAGATTCGGCTATGGAGAGGAGGCGGTTCAAGAGAGGAAAAGAGTAATGTGAGAAGAGGAAAGAAGTTAAGAATATGGTTTTCGGCATAAAGAACATACACTACCCAAATCCCGAAAAGAACCAAAAGAACACTTCAAAACACAAAGAGATTTTGGTTTCTACTATTACTCCAAATTGCCGAAAATGCTACCAATGACCCCTCTCCAGCCGAAATTCTCACTTAGCCACACTCCCACTTTTGGCCAACACTCCCTCACACATCCATCCCTTAATTTTCTCCCCCGAGATCTCCTACTTTTGCTCCCCTCCATCCATTTGAAACTTTTGACCAAGTCTCCAACTCCCCTTGAAGAGTTTGATCCGAACTCTGCTTCCTCCACTCTCAAGTCACAAAATAAAAGCCTCTAATTGCAGTCTGTGGGATTCGAACCCCTCCCTTCCTTGTTCTTCCATTGACGCCACACCACTAAGCCACATGCTCATCTTGTGACTCCTAAATGCACACAAATATATTTAAGTCCTACAACTGCCAACCCTCATCACTTTAGGGTCAAAAACCAAAATTTTTCCAAGGCTCAGACTCGAACCCAGGCCTCCCTAGAACCCTTAAATACACTCAAATAACCAGCTGATCAAGCACAACATGAAATTATGCAAAAACTACAACCCCTAATTTTTGGGACGTTACAGACTATCATCCGAGAAAAGTGAATGTAGTTGCTGATGCTTTGAGTCGAAAGTCCTTATTTGCTCTACGTGCTTTGAACACACAAATAGTTATGTCTGATGATGGTTCGATAGTAGTCGAGTTGAAAGCGAGACCGTTATTTCTACAGCAGATTTGTGGGGCTCAAAAATTTGATAATGAATTGCAAGCAAAACGAGCTCAATGTGATTCGACTTCTGATTTCGAGTTTTGAATAGGTTCTGATGACTGTTTGATGTTTCATGATAGAATATGTGTACCAAAGAATTCTGAACTCAATTAGAAGATTCTAAACGAAGCACACAATAGTTGTTTATCAGTACATCTGGGATGCATGAAAATGTATAATGATTTGAAATAGCTTTATTGGTGGCATGGCATGAAACGAGATATCTCAAAATTTGTTTCGAAATGGTCGATTTGTCAGCAAGTTAAAGCTGAGCATCAGGTGCCGTTAGGTTTATTACAGCCTATTATGATTCCAGAATGGAAGTGGGATAGAGTAATAATGGATTTTATATCGAGTTTGCCCTTATCTCCGAGAAAGAAAGATGCGATCTGGGCTGTTGTTGACAGAGCAACAAAATCAGCTCATTTCATTCCTATACGTACGGATTATTCACTTGATAAATTGGCTGAGTTTTATATTTCAAAGATTGTTCGATTGCGCAGAGTGCCACTATCTATTGTTTCGTATAGAGATCCGAGGTTCACATCGTCATTTTGGAAGAAATTGCAAGAAACTTTAGGTACAAAGCTGCATTTTAGCATTGCGTTTCACCTACAAACGGATAGTCAATCTGAGCAAGTTATTCGGATACCTGAAGATATTTTGAGATGTTGCATTCTTGAGTTTGAAGGTAGCTGGGAGAAATACCTACCATTGATTGAATTTGCTTACAATAATAGCTTTCAATCGGGAATAAAGATGGCACCATACGAAGCTCTATATCATCGTAAATGTTGAACACCGTTGTATTGGAGTGAGCTCAGTGAAAATAAGATTCACAGGATTGACCTGATCAGAGAGACTGAAGAAAAAGTGAAAGTAATTCGTGATAGTCTAAATGCAGCTTCGGATCGACAGAAATCGTGCGCAAACTTGAAACGGAAAGATATTTAGTTTCAGATCGGGGATAGAGTGTTTCTGACAGTGTCGCAGTAAAAAAGATATTGCGGTTTGGTCGAAAAGGGAAATTGAGTCCGCGATTTGTCGGACCGTATGAGATTATCGAACGAGTCAGGCCAGTTGCTTATCAACTATCTTTACTATCTGAGTTAGAGAAAATACATAATGTGTTTCATATGTCGATGCTTTGATGATACCAATCTGACCCTTCACATGTCATTTCCCCGACAGAGGTAGAAATTCAGTCTGATATGTCATATGCTGAAGAACCGATCCAAATTTTAGCTCGTGAGATCAAAGAGCTGAGAAATAAGAAAATTGCATTAGTGGAAGTATTATGGCATTGACATGGGGTTGAAGAAGCTACATGGGAACCCGAGGTTGCTATGAGAAACCAATACCCGAACCTATTCACTGGTAAGATTTTCGAGGATAAAAATCCCTAAGGGGGAAGAGTTGTAACAGCCCGGTTTTAGCTAAATCAGAACAGTGGTTTCAGAACCACAAATCTGATGTCAAAAAATTATTTTTAATATTATTTTGTGTTTATATCATAAAAGTAAGAATGTGTGAAATTTTTGTGAAGTAATTTTATCGTTTAATTAGTCAATTTGAGAAAAAAGACTACATCGTGTAAAATGCAAAAGTTGCATTCTATTTGTTAAAGATGTCAATTGGCTTTGGTTTTTAATTATGATGGCCTTAATGGTAATTAAACCATTTGAAAGGTAAGTGGACATTAATGGACATTAATATGATGATATTAATGTTTTATCATTAAGGGTAAATTAGTAAATTGTCTAATAAGGTAATTATAATAAAAATAGAAGACAATTTTGTCCATCTTTTCTTTCTTCTAGCTGAATATTGAAGAAGAAAAGAAGCCATTGATGAACACTTAGGGTTTGACACACATTAGGCTTGATTAAGGTAGGTTTGAGCTCGATTTTTTATTATTTTTACGTTTTTGATATCGTTGCTTTGTATTCTAGCTAGCCCATACCTTAGATTTTGAAATTGTTAAAGATTTTGAGAGTTTTCATTGTTGAATACTTGAGTAATTTGATGGCTGATGATAGAATATGAAAGCTTGGTGATAGTTTTACATGTTTTGTAAATTGATTTTTGACAAAAATGTCTAAAAGGGATTAAATTGTGAAATTTGTAAATTGAGGGGTTTAAATGTGAAATAAATGAATGTTATGGGCTGCTAGGGACCTATAGGTAATTCAGCTAAGCTAGAGAAATGAAATTATATGAATTTTTTGTATTAGTGAAATAGGGACTAAATTGTTAAAAGTGTGAAAGTTTAGGGGTTAAAGTGCAAATATGCCTAAATGTATGTTTTGGACTAAATTGTAAGAGTATATGATTGAATAAGTAAATTTTGAATTCATATAGATCAAGAAAGAAAGAATTTGGATTTAGATCGGGGAAAAACAAAGTTAACAAGTAGTCGATCCAATTCTTCAATTCCAAATATGAGGTAAGTTCGTATAATTGAACTTAAATGCGAACCTATCTATTTGATGGATGAAATTGATATAATAATTATTCTATTGGATAAATGTTGAGATATTAAATGAAATGTATGAGTTTAGTAAGACAAGTTGTTAAATAAGACCATAGCCGGGCTATGGCAATCGAATAATAAGACCATAACTGGGTTATGGCATGTGAATGAAAGACCAAGGAAGGGCCTTGGCAATATATGTGAAAGACTAAAGCTGGACTATGGCATTGGAAAAATCGATGAATTTGTATCAAAAGCATTTGTAAACTGGAAGGGTTTGATAAGAGTATTGATGAGAAATAGATATGTATCGATACAGGTACGTACAGAAGATTATTCAAGTATCAAGATATATGAAGTTGAGAACTTATGAATGATGATATGGATAAATTTTATGATAGCTCATGAATTGATGCTTTAAATGTTGATAAAATCCATTTTGAATTGCTAATGAATGTTATGATTATTTCATGTTCATATACAGACTTACTAAGCTTTATAGCTTACTTTGTTTACCTTTCGATGTTTTATAGTTCTGCGAAGCTAGCTGGGATCCAGGGATCGTCAGAGACTTCATCGCACTATCGATCATCTATTTTGGTACTTTTGAAGCTATGTGTATATGGCTTATGGCATGTATAGGCTTGTGTCAAAATGGTTTATTTGATGGATGTGTATTTTGGCCATTTGTGTTGGCATAAAATGATGAACTTGATGATGTTTATGAATATGCAAATTGTTTTACTTTTAATGTTTGGAAATAGACCTATCTTAAATGCATGGAGTTGAAGTGTTTATGTATATTTGAATTGGTTTAGTTAGATGAATTACAATGTGAAATATGCTTGGAAAAGCAAGTTAAATTGCTTGGTATTTAAATAGGTAAATGATATGAAATTGAGTATTGAAATGGTTGAAATGGATTAGGTATATTTGTGTATTGGTTGATGACTTTTGGCTGCATAATTGTGTCTTAAAATGTTGCCATTTGAGCTTGTGTAGGTATGTGCAAAAAGGGTGGCAAATCGGCTTTGTAGATGGCTTATTTTTGTCCACAAGGGTAGAGACACGGGCGTGTATCTCAGCCATGTGCGACACACGGTCATGCTATACAGCCGTGTGTCCCCTGGTGTTGAAATGGAAATGAAGTCAGTATGCTCCACACAGTCTCATACATGAGCATGTGACTGGCCGTGTGGCATAAGTCAGTATACCCCCCTAAATGGCACACGGCCTGGCACATGGGCGTGTGTGGCCATTTCAAAGGGCACACGGGCTGGACACACGGGCGTGTGGATGGCCGTGTGACCCAAGTCAGTATACCCTCCAGTTCTCACATGGCATGGCACACGGGCGTGTCTTCGGCCATGTTATGCAAGTCAGTATGTATGCCTTGTTTCCACACGGCCTAAGACATGGGCGTGTCTACTAGCCGTGTGAGACACACGGCCTGTTCACACAGGCGTGTGACCCTTATATGATTGAAAAATTTCTAAGTTTTCCAAAATTTTAGTATGATATCAATTTTGTAACATCCCGAAATTGGGCCTAATAGGATTGGGCCGATTGGGCCTTGGGTTTAGGAGTGTTTAAAATATTCAAGAATATGAGAATGGTGTTTTTGCAAATTGGATTTATTAGTTAAGTGGATTTGGAAGGTTATGAGGTTTCTATGAATTCTTGGGTTTAATTGGGCTTTAGGAAAAATTTGAGTATCATCTTGTTGCTTGTGATAGCTCGGATATGACTTTTATTGTGTGCCTAGTATAGTCTTGTGAAGGCTTGGAATTATTTGGATTTAGAATAATTTTTAGTATGGAGAATTTAGTGAAGTGGATTAGGTGATCCTGACACTTAAGTTAATTTAAGTGTTAAATTCTAGCACATGAGGAGTTAGTGGCAAGGTGGTTATGGCGCATGGATGGTTGCTTGAGGGAAGTAGTTCGAGTAGCATGGAAGGCATATTAAGGATTTTATTTTTATGCATCCTAGCCTTAAGTGTAGGTCAAGTTCTAGTTATGGAAGGTTGGACTTTCAATTTTTGGCAAGTTGAATATTGGTTTAGGAAAGTTTGTACTTTGGGAAAGGAATCTTAAGGTTTATGGAAGGATGGGGGGACATAAGGCTTGGCTTAAGGGAGTTGTTTTGGAAAATCTCCTATGGCCATTAGTGCATGAATGTGGATGGCATGTGTGGCTAGGGGGGTGGCCGAATGTTGATAGGAAGTTTGGGGGGGGAATAGTTGGCCAACTTTAGCATTTTGTGCATCATTTGGCATTTTTCTCTTCCTCTCCAAAAACTTCCTCTTTGGCCGAATGTACCTTAGGCATTTTTGTGCAATTTTGCTTTTGATTTAGCTCTCATTTGTGTTTGAATCAAATTCTAATTTCTTTCTCTCATTTCCCTTTTGAAACCGAAACCATATTTTGCATTTTTGTGCACTTTTCTTTTCGGCAAACTAGGTGTTTGGCCGAACCTCTTTCTACCATCTCTCTCTTTTCTTTCTTTTGATAGTTGCTCAAAAAACCACATTTCCTTTTCACTTCCTCTTGGCCGAATCTTCCTCCTTCCCAAATCCCATTTCTTTCATTTTTTTTGTTTAAAGTTAAAAACATCCATTATCATTCTATTTTCTTTTTCTATTTTCTTCTTTCTTCCATTTCCGAATCATCCTTCTCCTATTTCACTTTCACTTTTATTTTTCCTTTCTTTTTACTCCACCATAGCCGAATCTTCTTTCTCTCTTTTGGTGTTATATTGGCCGAATATCATCAAGGGTAGATAATCTTTGGGTTTTCTTCAATCGGTTTTGGAAGATAGGTAAGTGTTCATGGCCGTATTTCCGTTATTTCTTTCTCCTTTCTAAATCGTTTTCTTGTGGACAAAGGCTAAATCTTTGGGCATTTGTTTGCAAAGTTCTAACCATTATTAGGAATCGATCATTCTTTTAGGCTCTTTGGGACTTTGGAAGCATTCAATCTAAGCCTTACTTCTCTAGCAATCAAAGTTGGTAAGTCAAGTGGTAAGGATTCATGTCGATTCATTATTCTTTTTGAGGATGAAAAGCCTAAGGCTAATGGGATTAAGATGTGATGTTGGCCGAATGGTCTTGATTATAGTTTTGTGGTTTGGCCGAATGTAGGACAAGGTGATCTAGTACGGTAGATCGGATCTTCAGAAGTTTATTTGCGTTGGTGAAAGGTGTATACCTTACACACTTTATAACTCGGTAATATGTATATATGTGTTAAATAACTATTCATGTTGTTAAAGCCGAAAACTATGAGATCTTGATATGATACCTTGATGGGTATGAGCATGGATACGGGTAAGTCCGTTTTGATATGATGTTGCTATATGTTGTTAATTATCACGATTTACGATATATATATTGGTTATATATTCATATCAAAGTATAATGACATGATTTGTTTATCTATTGCATTGGTATGGGCGATATGAGAGGAGGGGGAAGATTTAATATCCGTGTCCTTCTGACACCAGAGGTTTGGCACCTCCAGTGGTTTGGTACCATATATTTCGTGTCTTTGGGACACCAGAGGTTTGTCACCTCATAGCGACTCGTCCCAGTGGTTTCACACCACCGTGGGTTGGCCCCACATTTGATGTATTGGGATCGTCGCCAGTGATTTGGTATCACACGTGGGTTGGCCCCACACCTGGATCGTTTATATTTCGTGTCTTTGGGACACCAGAGGTTTGGCACCTCATTGCGACTCGTCCCAGTGGTTTCACACCATCGTGGGTTGGCCCCACATTTGATGTATTGGGATCGTCGCCAGTGATTTGGTATCACACGTGGGTTGGCCCCACACCTGGATCGTTGATATTTCGTGTCTTTGGGACACCAGAGGTTTGGCACCTCATAGCGACTCGTCCCAGTGGTTTCACACCACCGTGGATTGGCCCCACATTTGATGTATCGGGATCATCGGCAGTGATTTGGTATCACATGTGGGTTGGCCCCACAACTTGATTATTCGTGACTTTGGGTCACCAGTGATTTGGCATCACATTATTGGATATCGTGACTTTGGGTCACCAGTGGTTTGGCACCACCAGTGGTTTGGTACCATACGGGGTAGAAAAAGGAGTTATGGATGGCTAGGTTGGGTGCATCATATGTATACATTGCTTGGTTATAATTTGTGTAAGAATGTGGCATTTACCTGGGAGAGGGATTATGCACTGAGTCTTGGTGACTCACCTTCTCCCTTACCTTTTCAGGTGATTCGTAAATTCGCAGATGAGGAGCCGGATGAACTCGAGGAGGCCATGCAATAAAAATTGGTTTTACATGAACTTCCATTTGGGTACTTTATTTTAATTTGGTTCCATCTTTTTATGGATTTGTAATAAGGCCTCTTTAATTATGTTTTTGGAATATTTATATGCTTTGGATTTGTTTTAAATACGGCTTATAAATTACATAGTTGATATAATAATTTGAGTACAAAGTTTTCTAAACTACAAAACGCGATAGTTTTCAAAATGTTACCATCGGGTAGCATAAATCATTTGATAATATTTAACATCTTAAGTGTTTTCGATAACTTAAACTATTTTCCAAAACTTAAGTTTCCAAATTTCAATTAGAAACGGTTTTCAAAATAATCGCTTGGGTTTCTTTTAAAATTATAAAAGGTTTTTCTAATCTATGGATCTGTAACTAAGTTTTAAAGATTTATTTCTGGAATTTCAAAGTAAATTTTTAGTTTTTAACTTATTATACATCTGATTTCTACAAACATAGGACAACAAAGAGTTTTTCACCAAAATTTAAATCGTTAACTCGTTTTACTTCAAAATGTTTTCTTCTGTGGCATGCCAGATTCGGTCATGGCGTATTGACCGGGTTTGGGGTGTTACAAATTTAGTCGCGAACCATTTCTAAAGCATGTTCAAGGCCTCATAGGCCCTCATAATGGACAATTTGATTGTATTGAATGACGTATGAGAATGATTGCTTGAGATTGATAAATGTAAGCTATGTGTTATGAATTGATCGGTAATACCTTGCAACCTTATTCGGTAATGAATACGGGTTAGGGGTGTTACAGAGAATTTGGTAACCAATCATTTGAGTCGAATACCTCCGTTAAAAGATGTCACACCACTTAAAGACGATTTCCCTGATGAAAGTCTACTTTCTACTTAAACGGTTTTTCCTTGGTACGCAGACATGGTGAATCACATTGCTACAGTTATAATTTCATCTAATTTATCACAATCTGAAAAAGATAAGATTAAATTAGAATCGCGATACTAAATTTGGGACGACCCCTGTCTTTGGAAATATTATTCGGAGAAGGAAATTCGTTGATGCGTTGTAGAAACTGAGGTAAAATTGATTCTATCTTTTTATCATTCTTACGCATGCGGTGGACATTTCGGCTCTAAATGAACTGCGCATAATGTAACAGCCCTTACCCGTTTTCGAAACCGGAACTGGTATGAGGCATTACCTAACTTAACTTACTTAAACATAACACATCAAGCTATAAAATTTCACTTCAGTTAGAAACTTTTCATTTAAACTCATAACTTACTCATTCTGGGATTACAAGGCCCTAAACATATTTCTGGGAGGTTTTGGAATTAAACCGAGAACTTTTACGCGCTTAGAAAATTTTTATCCAAACAGGGGCCACATGCCTTTGTTGTTCTAGGGACACGCCTGTGTGCCCCTGAGACATGCCCGTGTTCTTCACCCATGGTCGGCACTGACTTATTTGATACGGCCAGACACACGCCCGTGTCCCTGGCCCGTGTCCCTCACACGGCCTCGACACGCCCGTGTCTTAGCCCATGTTCCAAAAACTTGGAATTCTGTTTATGACATCATCACCTCACTGAGGTCACACGGCCAAGGCACAAGCTCGTGTCCTTAGACCGTGTGTCAAATTAAATTCCTAACTTCAGGTGTAGACTTCACACGGCCTGGGCACACGCCCATGTCTAAGGCCGTGCCCTCCACACGGCTGAGACACACGGCCGTGTATCTGCCCGTGTGTTTACTACTGAGCATACTAACTTGTAAACCTAGCTCACAATGGAACACACGGCCGATCAACAAGCCCATGGGGTTGACCGTGTGTCTCACACGGCCTAGACACACGCCCATTTGTCTACCCGTGTGGGCATTAAAAAGGCTATATTCCAAGCCAAATGCCACCCTACATAGCAACCATGCTTATACTAACTCAAATCAAACATCCACACAAGCATACACTTCATGATTCATCATCAATGAATATATATCTATAAGAACTAGTCAAGTATTGACCCAACTTTAATAACCATTTACAAAATGAATTGGAACAACTTTAGTAGCCAAGACATTTGGCTTGCAAATGTGACATAACCAAAACATTCAAGTCTTATACATGCCATACTCAAAATAAGTCTAATTTGACTATACCAGAAAGTGGTCGATAGTGTGATCTCCAACTCCAACGTCTACGAATTCTGGAGCTAACTTTGCAATACTACAAGGAAAAGGGCAATGAAAGGGGTAAGCATAAAGCTTAGTAAGTTTGCATGGGAATAAATAGCAACAATAAGCTCATGATAAAATCCATCCATGGCATTAATTAACCATACACAACGTTATAGGCTTCTTGCCATACTTACTCATACTTGCCCTTATTTAGCACATACAATGCCACATATCATAAATGCTTCTTCGTGAATTCTCACGGGTACCTGTGTTAACTCAATCACATAGCTTTAATAAAATTCTCGTTTCTATTTCTAAGCTGACCTATTCATCCCAATAAATCGCTAGTGATGCTCAAAGATGCATATTTATAATCATTAGCATAAACTCAAAACCAATGCCACATCTCGGATGTTGTCTTACATGGGGTCACCTCTGAGTGCTGATGCCATATCCCGGATGGTCTTATACGGAACCTCACATCAAGTATCGATGCCATATCCCGAATATGGTCTTACACGATTCTCATACTCAATGCCGAAGCCATATCCTGGATATGATCTTATACGGGATCTCAATTCGGTGCCGAGGCTATGTCTCGAACATAGTCTTACACGGGACCTTATCCATCTCATGTCTTGATGATAGTATTCTCACATTTATTATAGTCTCACCGGGACTTCAACATCTCAACTTTTATCATCTTTCTCATTTAACACCAATATTCAATTTCATAGAATATCATATATCATTATAATATCAACCATTTTCAAACATGCTAACATAAATGTTGAATTTATCACATACAAACTTATCTCATTTTCAAAATAGGCTAGATTGTCGGTCTAGTCCGATATTTTGTTCTTTCCCCGTTCGAGGTTGATTCTTGGCTCTTCTTGCTCTATAATAGCAAATTAGCTCATTTTAATCATCACATTAATAAAAGCATTTCAATAATCATGCTTTGGTAAAATTACTATTTTGCCCTTAGATTTTGGCAAAATGACCATTTTACCCCTAGGCTTGGAAATCAATTCTAGTCAAATCTCTACCTTCAACAAGCCTAGGTGAACATTTATTTTTGTTATGGCTATCATCAAAACCCAACATTTCACACATTTACTACAAACTTTATAACCTTTACGACAAGGTCCATTTAGGTATTTTCATAGTGACACCTTTCCCAAAAGTTGTTTATCTAACAACTAATACTCATTTTCATTCATAAAAATACAGCAAACAACTTAAAAGCTCACATGCAAAATCCTTAAACTTTTTACCATATTGCAAGATAGTCCCCTCTTTAGAAAGGTTAAGCTTTAGGGGTCCCAAAAGTACAACTATCATCAAGAAAAAACTATTAAAATTACTTACTTGTAAGTAGAAGAGTTTGCTAAAATTTTGAGCTTTCAAAACCCCTGTTTTGCTTGCTATTTTCGGTGGAGGAAGAGGAGTAAAAAGATGGATATCATCTTTTCATTATTTTAATATTAAACCATGAATTTAGTCACCAAACTTACCAACTTTGACCAACTTTGACAATTCTTGTCTCCTATGGTCGGCCACCCTATACTTAGGGGTATAATTGCACTATAAAGACCTCTAATTAATGTTCTTTAGCTATTAAACACCTTTAGCTGGAAATTTCAAACATTCGCACTTAATGCGATTTAGTTCTTTTTCTCGATTAACCATGAAATAGCTAAAATTTAAAACACTAAAATTTTCATGTACTTATATCATCATACTCTAATTCATAAAATATCATGAAAATAATTTCTCTAACCTTGGATTAGTGATCCTGAGATCACTGTTCCGACTAGCCCCTAAATTGGGATGTTATAATTCTCCCACTTAAGGATTTTCGTCCTCAAAAATCTTACCACTGAAAAGGTTGGGATATTGGTTTCTCATAGTTTCCTCAGGCTCCAATGTAGCCTCTTCTATTCCATTTCTTTTCCATGGCACTTTCACAAGATCTATACTTTTGTTTCTAAATCATTTGACCTCTCGTGCCAAAATCTTAACCGATTCTTCGCCATAAGTCAAGTCTGGTTGAATTTCTACCTCTGTTGGTACTATCACATGTGAAGGGTCCGAACGATATCGTCGTAACATGGATACATGGAAGACGTCGCCAATCTTTTCCAGCTCAGGTGGCAAGGCCAAACGATAACCTACCGGTCCTATCCTCTGGGTAACTTCATAAGGTCCAATAAAATGCGGATCAATTTGCCTTTCCGGCCAAATTTGAGGACTTTCCTCCATGGTGATACTTTCAGAAACACTTTATCACCGACTTGGAATTCAATCTCTTTCCTTTTTAAATCCGAATAGGACTTTTGTCTATCTAAGGCGACTTTCAGACAGTCACGTATCATTTTTACTTTCTCTTCGATTTCCTTGATCAAATTGATCCCATGTATCTATTTCTCTCTGAGTTTTATCCAATACAAGGGCGTTTGGCACTTTTGCCCATACAATGCTTCATAAGTTGCCATTTTCAAACTTGACTAAAAACTACTGTTGTAGGCGAATTCCACCAACGGTAAGTATTTTTCCCAATTACCTTGGAATTCCAAAACACAACATCGAAGCATGTCTTTGAGTATCTGAATTACTCTTTTCGACTGCCCGTCGGTTTGAGGATGGAAAGCTGTACTAAAACTCAATTTTGTGCCTAAGGCCTCTTGCAACTTTTTTCCAAAATCGTGACGTGAATCTCGGATCTCTATCGAATTATCGATAATGACACTCCATGAAGTTTTAATATCTCTTCCACGTACAGTTCAGCCAACTTATCAAGTGACTAATCAACTCGTACTAGTATGAAATATGCCAACTTCATAAGTCTATCGACTACGACCCACAGGGCATCTTTCTTTTTCGACATCAATGGTAAACCCATCACAAAGTCCATGGTAATACGGTCCCACTTCCACTTAGGAACCATAATGGGTTGAAGTAGACCCGAAGGTACTTGGTGTTCAGCCTTCACTTACTAGCAAATCAGACATCTCGATACAAACTCGGAAATGTCCTTCTTCATACTAGGCCACCAACACCACTTCCTCAAGTCGTTGTACATCTTCGTGTTACCTAGGTGCACAGTTAAACATCCGCTATGTGCTTCATGCAAAATCTTACGAATAAGTTCATCATTTTTGGGTACATAGACCCTATCTCGAAATGTCAAAAATCCATCAGGATTTACCCGAAAGTCTGACTCAACATCTGACTCACATAGAACTCTTTTGGCTTGTAAGTTGTTGTCATTTTTCTGTGCTTCACAAATATTTTGAAGAAGTAACGGTCTAGCCCTCAACTCAGCTAGAGTAGAACCATCATCTAACAAAGCCATCCGTGTGTTCATGGCTCTCAGCGTAAACAATGATTTTCTGCTTAAAGCATCGGCGACCACGTTCGTCTTTCCTAGAGATAATCAACTACTAAGTCATGATCCTTGATCAACTCTAGCCACCTTTGTTGCCTCAAATTCAACTCTTTTTGAGTCATCAGGTATTTTAGGCTTTTATGGTTGGTGAATATCCGACACTTTTCACCATATAAATGGTGTCTCCATATCTTCAATGCAAATACAATTGCAGCTAACTCCAAGTAGTGGGTTGGGTAATTCTTCTCATATGTCTTTAATTGTCTAGAGGCATACGCTATCACCTTGTCCTCTTGCTTAAGTACACAACCCAATCCATTCATGGATGCATCACTGTAAACCACAAATTCTCTTCTAGGCTCAAGTTGCACCAAAATAGGAGCTTTAGTCAACAACGCCTTTAGTTTCTCAAAACTCTGTTGGCACCTTTCTGTCCATTCAAACTTTACATCCTTCTGTAACAACCTCATCATTGGAGTAGCTATCACGAAAAATTCCTTAACAAAATGTCTATAGTAACCGGTTAGACCCAGAAAGCTTCTAACCTCAGTTACATTCCTAGGTGGCTTCCAATCAACAATCGCTGAAATCTTACTCGGGTCGACTCTAATTCCATCTCCCGAGACGATGTGCCCCAAAAATCCAACTTCCTTAAGCCAAAATTCACTTTTACTAAACTTGGAATATAATTGTTTATCTCTCAAAATTTTCAGAACCTTTCTCAAATGCTCGACATGATCGTTCTCATTTTAAGAGTAGATCAGTATATCATCGATAAAGACCGCGACAAATTTGTCCAAGTATGGTCGAAAAATGCAATTCGTCCGGTCAATGAAAATGGCAGGGGTATTCGTTAGACCAAAAGGCAAGACCAAAAATTCATAGGGGCCATACCTCGTCCGAAATGCAGTTTTCAGCACATCCGAGTCCTTGACTCTCAATTGATAGTACCTAAACCTTAAGTCTATCTTGGAAAATACTTTGGCTCCCTTCAATTGATCAAACAGATCATCAATTCTCGGCAACGGGTACTTGTTGTTCATAGTTACCTTGTTAAATTGTTGATAGTTTATGCATAATCTCATGGAATCATCTTTCTTCTTCACAAATATTACGGGAGCATCCAACGGAGAGAAACTAAATCTTGCAAAACCTTTATCCGTTAGTTATTGTAACTGTGCTTTCAATTCATTTTGCTCGATTGGAGCCATTCTATATGAAGCAATAGAAATGGGGGTAGTGCCTGGAGCTAACTCAATCCAGAATTCAATCTCTCTAACCGGAGGTAACCTTGGCAATTCCTCTAGGAAAACATCTGGATACTCGCATACTATGGGTACCGACTCAATCTCAATTCAGTCTCTTTAGCATTCATCACAATGGAAAGGTAAGCTTCGTACCTTTTTCTTAAATACTTCTGAGTCAACAAGGATGATATCACTACTAGTGATCTGTCTTGCTCATCTGATTCAACACGGATAATGTAACAGCCCGATTTAGGGGTTAGATGGAACAGTGATCTCGGGATCACTAATCTGAGATTAGAGAAATTTATTTTTTATTTCATTTTATGAGTCAGAGCATGATGGTATATGTACATGAGAATTTTGGTACTTTAATTTTAGCGATTTCATGTTTAATCACGAAAAGGGACAAAATTACATAAAGTGCAAAAGTTCCATTCTATAAGCTAAAGGTACCAACTAGCCATAGATTGACAATTGGAGGTCTTTAAAAGGTAATTAGACCCCCAATATGTGTTTGGCCGGCCATAGACTAGCATTGGAGACAAGAATTGACCAAGTTGGTCAAAGTTAGTGGTGTTTGGTGGACTAAATTGTTAGTTTAATATTAGAATAAAGAAAAGATGATGTCTATCTTTTTGCTCATCCTTCTCCACCAAAAATAGCAAGCAAATAGGATTTTTTAAAAGCTTAAAATTTCAACAAGCTCTCATCCATACAAGTAAGTGTTCTAGTGATCTTTTCTTGAAAATAGTTGTACTTTAGGGACCCCTAAAGCTTAAGCTTTCAAATGAGGGGACTATTGTGCAATATGGTAAAAAGTTTAGAGTTTTTCCATGAGAGCTATCTTAGTTATTTGCTACATTTTTATGGAAGAAATTGAGTCTTAGTTGTTATATGAACAACTTTTGTGAAAGGTGTTGTCTTAAAAACACCTAATTGGACCTTGATGAAAAGGTTACAAATTTGTAGTAATTATGTGAAATGTTGAGTTTTGATGATAGCTATAAGAGTATTAAATGTTCACCTAGGCTTGTTGAAGGTAGAAATGTGATTAGAATTAATTTCTGAGCCTAGGGACAAAATGGTCATTTTGCTAAAGTCTAGGGCAAAATAGTAATTTTGCCTAGGTATGATTATTAAAATGCTTTCATTAATGTGATGATTAAAATGAGATAAATTACTATTATAGAGAAAGAAGAACCGAGAATCTGCCTCGATCGGGGAAAGAACAAGGTCTCGGACTAGACCAACGAGTTGGCTCATTTTGAAATCGAGGTAAGTTTGTATGTGAATAATACAACATTCATGTTAGCATAATTGAGAATGCTTGGTATCATATTGATGCATGATACTCTACTAAATTGAGTGATTGATGTTGAATATGATGTTGAAGTCCTAGTGGACTATAATGAATATGAAAATGCTATCATCGAGATATGAAATAGATAAGGTCCCGTATAAGACCATGTCCGGGACATGGCCTCGGCACCGAGTTGAGATCCCGTATAAGACCATATCCAGGATACGACTTCGGTAATGAATATGAAATTTGTGTAAGACCATATCCGGGATATGGCATCGATATTAAAATTGAAAATCCATACAAGACAATATTCGGGATATGGCATTGGCATTTAGAGGTGACTCCATGTAAGACTACCTCCGGGATGTGGCATTGGCTTCGTACCTATATTGATGATGATGAATATGCATCTTTGAGTATCCCTAGTGATTAATGGGATGAGTAGATGAGTTTGGAAGTAGAAATGAAATTAGTACTAAAGTCATGTGAATGACTGAATACAGGTACCCGTGAATGAGTCACGAAGAAACGGTTACGATATGTGGCATGATATGTGCTAAATAAGGGCAAGTGTGAGTAAGTATGGCTAGAAGCCTAAGACTTGTGTATGGTTAGTTAATCCCATGGATGAATTATATTATGAGCTCATTGTTTCTATTTATTTCCATGCAAACTTACTAAGCTTTATGCTTACCCCTTTCATTGCCCTTTTTCCTTGTAGTATTGCCAAGATAACTCGGGCATCTTGGACGTAGGAGTTCGGCAATCACACTATCGACATCACTTTGGTATAACAATTTAGACTTATTTTGAATATGGCATGTATAGGACTCGAGTATTTTGTTAAGTTGCAATTGTTAGCCAAAGTGTTGGCTATGTAAATTATTAAATTCATTTTGTAAATGGCCTTATAAGTTAGGCAAATACTTGGCAAATTGTATTGCTTAATGAAGATGAATTTCATGAAGTATATGCCTTTATGTACATCTTGATTCTTTGAGCTCCTAGAGGTTCCTATGGATTATCTTTTATATTGGAATGAGTACGTAGATGTGCCTTGGGATAGGACTTATATTGTCTTGAATGGAAATATGTATGTGTACAACGTAGGGTGGCTGAGTGATAAGCCGTAAAAGTAACATATTTTAATCTCACATTTAGCATACTTCTGGATGATTTATCCCTTGATTTATGTAAAAAGGTGTTCTTAATCCTTTCTTTTCATGTCTTATACTCAGGAAAGCACCGGAGGATAGAAAGAATGAGAAACGGGCCTAAAACAGACCAAATTGGGCCAAAGTGGAAATCGACACGGCCTGAACTTAATCCCAGATAGTCGTGCCTCCTTGAGAAACTAGAACACGACCTGATCCCGATTCACACGGCCATGCCTCATTAAAGAACTCTGAACACGGCCTAAAGACGATTCACATAGGCGTGTGCCATGGTCATGTCCCTGTCGTGGAGAAGAGCAAGTCTATTCGGAAAAGGATACTTAGGGGTAAAGAAACCTATTTCAAAAGCCTATATAAACCCCCTAAGTGTAACCTTAAAGAGAGCGGTTAGCTAGGCCAGGGAGCCGAGCCGAAAAGGTCAGATTTGTGGAAATCACTAGAAGATAGCCAGTTGATCAACCTCAAGAAGCCGGAATTCTACTCAAGACGGTGGATCTCTCCTTCAATTCCTTCAGGGGGTTTTAGGGATTTCTTATGTTTTGTTTTATATTTTCTTCTAAGATGTTTTCTTTTATAGTTATGAACTAAATCCTCTTTTATAGTTATGAACTAAATCCTTCAGATACCTAAAGGGGATGAAACCTAAGACGGATCATGTTATTGTTTTCTGAACTATATGTTAAATACTTGACTTGTTCTTAATTATGTGTTCTTAATTCTTGTGTTAATATTTCTGGGATATTAATTCAAGTTGGATGTGCTTAGGTGGAGGAGAAAAAGTCCTGCTTAAGAGTAGATCTAGCATAATTAAGCGGAGTTGATCGCACGCCTAGAGATAGGGCGACGAGATTTTGCCAGATTAGGGTGAAACCTAATATGGGAGTCCATAGATCGAGTTAATACAATTCTAGGGGATTTAATTAGAAAGAGATTTCAATTAATCAACCTAGGGTTAGACGTTATTCACTTCGAGAGAGGGTTTAATATACATTAGGGAATCTTACGGATCAAGTCAAGTGAATACATCGTCTGGTTCAGTGTTAGATAACAAGTGAAGTCTAGGTTGATTCTTCCTAAGGGTATCGTCTTAATCAACTGAGTTTTTCCTCAAGTCATTTTCCCAATTCATTCTTTTTTTCTTTGCGTCTTTAGCTTAGTATTTAATAAATTTATATTAAACAACAACTTTATTTATTTTAGGCTAGATAATAAAAAGAAATTTAGTATTAGTACTTTTAGTTCCTTTGGGTTCGACAATCCGGTCTTGCCTAAGCTATACTACTGTTCGATAGGTGCACTTGCCTCAAACCGTTGTCATAGTTAGTTTCTAGGTTCGATCATTCTCTTTATATAAATTTTAAGACTCTGACTAGCGATCAAGTTTTTTGGCGTGCTGTCTTGGGGAACTAAAATATTAAGAAAGCTCTATTTTTATTACTTTAGCCATTATTTTTTATTTTCCGCAAATTACTTTTATTTTTAGTTTAAATTCTAATTTTGCTAAATTTTCTTTCTTTCTTTTCTTAGCAGGTACCTCGAGTTTATGACTAGAAGGAACCCGAGATGACCACTAGTATACGACAGTGATATTGAAGCTACTGCTCGCAGGAATCGTAAAGAAATTAGGCGAGCCCTAAATTACACAGAAGAAGAGCGAGAAGGCAGATCCAATCCTACTGAAGGGATGGACGAGAATAATCCACCACCACAAGATGTGGTAGAAAATAATGCTCCACGTACTGTGTATGATTATGGTAAACCTCATTTAACAGGAGCAGAATCAAGTATTGTTAGGACTGCTATAGCTGCTAATAATTTTGAATTAAAGCCTAACATTATACAAATGATTCAACAATTTGTTCAATTTGATGGTTTGCAGGACGAAGACCCAAATACTCATATAGCTAATTTTTTAGAGTTCTGTTATACCTTTAAAATAAATGTCGTTTCTGATGATGCCATACGTCTTCGGTTATTTCCCTTTTTATTAAGGAATAAAGCAAAACAGTGGTTAAACTCGTTACCACGAGGGTCAATCACTACATGGGATCAAATGACTGAAAATTTTTTATTAAAATATTTCCCACCGGCCAAAACGGCCAAATTACGTAATGATATCTCTTCTTTTGTGCAGATGGATTTAGAGACAGTATACGACGTATGGGAAAGATACAAGGATCTCTTGAGAAGGTGTCCGCACCATGGTTTACCCCTGTGGCTCCAAGTCCAAACTTTCTATAACGGTGTAAACCCTTCAACGAGGCAACTAATTGATTCAGCAGCTGGTGGAACCCTAAACAATAAAACTCCTGAAACAGCCTACGAGTTTATCGAAAAGATGTCACTAATAACTATCAGTGGCAAGTTACAAGGACAAAACCAACAAAATCAGCCGGAGTTTACAACCTCGATGCAATAACCATGCTATCAACACAGGTAGAGATGATGAATAAAAAGCTTGATAGTTTGTGTTCTTCGCAGTACATCCGATCATGCGAGGCGCGCGCAAGTGGAACTGTGGCGAATCCTGAGTACCCACCCTACCAACCAGGAGTAGAAAGCGAACAGATGAACTATATAGGTAACAATTTCAGATCCAATAATAACCCTTATAGTAATAATTATAATCCAGGTTGGAGGAACCACCCAAATTTTTCATGGGGAGGTCAAGGAAATCAAAGACAACAACCTCTTCAAAATTTCCAAAATCTACCCCATCCACATGAAAAGAGGCCGAACCTCGAAGAGATGCTGACAAAATTCATGGCAGCCACAGAAACCCGTTTCTAAGACACTAAGACGACACTCGATAATTAACAAGTATCGATCAAAGGGATCGAGAACCAAGTTGGGGAACTTACTAAGTCAGTTGGACAACTTACTAAGATAGTTTCTGAAATTCGATCAGAAATTTTTTCTAAAGGAACCGAACAGGTAAAGGCAGTTACACTGAGAAGTGGAAAGGAGTTAGTCAAACCAAAGAAAAAATTACCACACGAAGATAACAAAGCAAATGAGGAGGGAATTGAGGATGAAACTCCAGTGCACAAAGAAAGTAAACCACCAATCCCATACCCAGCAAAGTTGAAGAAAGACTGATTAGATGCCCAATACGGTAAATTTCTTGAACATTTTAAACAAATACATATTAACTTACCCTTTGTTGAAGCCATTTCACAGATGCCAACGTACGAAAAATTCTTAAAAGAACTCCTGACTAATAAAAGGAAGCTTGAAGAAATATCAACAGTGGAGCTTAATGAAGAATGTTCAGCCATCCTCCAAAACAAGTTACCAACCAAATTAAAAGACCCAGGAAGTTTTACTATTCCCTATTTAATTGGTAGTTTAAATATTAAGAAAGCATTAGCTAATCTAGGTGCCAGTATTAATTTAATACCTTATAAAATGTTTAAACAACTAGATCTTGGGGAACCAAAACCCACTAGGATTAGGATTCAGTTAGCTGATAGATCTATTAAATATCCTAGAGGAGTTATCGAAGATGTCTTGGTAAAAATTGATAAATTTATTTTCCCTGTTGATTTTGTTGTGCTTGACATGGATGAGGACATTGAGGTTCCCTTAATTTTAGGGCGCCTTTTTTTATCTACTGCTAGGGCTGTTATCGATGTAGGTGACGGTAAACTTGCATTAAGGATAGGCGATGAGGAAATTATTTTTCAAATTTATGATGCCATGCGATATTCTAAAGAACAAGATGATTCCTGTTATTTTGTTGATACCACTGATCAAATCATTCAAAACTCGTTACAGGAAATTATACATGATGACACGATGGAACTGTGCCTGACTCAAGAAGAGGGGGAAGAAGATGAAGTTGACGAGCTGACTTTAAATACATCTTCATCTAGACATCGAAAGAAGAGAGCATTAAAGTCAATGATGAACTAAAACAAAAACCCTCCATTGATGAGCCGCCCAAATTAGAATTAAAACAGTTGCCGAAAAACTTAGAATACACATTCCTCGGGGAAAATTCTACGCACCGGTGATTATCTCTTCAGAATTAGAACCCAAGGAAAAAGAGGAGTTGATACAGGTACTAAGAGAACATAAAAGAGCCATAGCTTGGAAAATCTCTGACATTAAGGGAATAAGCCCATCATTTTGCACCCACAAATTTTAATAGAAGAAGAATACAAGCCATGTATGCAACCTCAAAGATGATTGAATCCCAACGTAAAAGAAGTTGTGAAAGCTAAGGTAATTAAACTTCTAGATGCTAGAATAATTTATCCTATTTCTGACAGCAATTGGGTAAGTCCTGTGTAGGTTGTTCCAAAGAAAGGAGGCATGACGATGGTAGCCAACAAAAAGAATGAACTAATTCCCACCAGGACAGTCACAGGTTGGAGAGTTTGCATTGATTACAGGAAACTGAACGACTCCACTAGAAAAGATTTTCCTTTGCCCTTCATTGATCAAATGTTAGAAAGGTTATCTGGGCATGTGTACTATTGCTTCCTAGATGGACTCTCCAGCTATTTCCAAATCCCAATAGCACCTGAAGATCAAGAGAAGACAACATTCACATGCCCATACAGTACGTTTGCTTATCGTAGAATGCCTTTTGGATTATGTAATGCTCCTGCTACTTTTCAGCGTTGCATGTTGGCAATCTTTGATGAACTTGTGGAAGACATTATGGAGGTATTTATGGAGGATTTCTCGGCATATGGTAATTTTTTCCATCTTTGCCTTAAAAATTTAAAACGAGTTTTAATGAGATGTAAGGAAACAAACCTTGTTTTAAATTGGGAAAAATGTCACTTTATGGTACAAGAGGGAATTGTATTAGGACATAAGATTTCTAGTAAAGGGATTGAGGTAGATAAGGTAAAGATTGAAACCATAGAAAAATTACCTCCCCCTAGTTCAGTTAAGGCTATTAGAAGCTTTTTAGGACATGTAGGATTTTATAGAAGATTCATTAAAGATTTTTCTAAAATAGTTAAGCCTTTAACAAAACTACTAGAAAAAGATGTTCCTTTCAATTTCGATCAGGAATGTCTAAATGCATTCAATATCCTTAAGGATAAACTAATAAATGCTTCGATTATAATTGCACCTGACTGGAATCTACCCTTTGAACTAATGTGTGATGCAAGTGATTTCGCAGTAGGTGCAGTTTTGGGACAACGAAGAGACAAGCATTTTCAGTCAATCTATTATGCTAGCAGAACTTTGACACCTGCACAGGAAAACTACACCACCATAGAGAAAGAATTGCTAGCTGTAGTTTTTGCTCTTGACAAATTTAGACAATATTTATTATTATCTAAAGTTTTCGTTTACACTGACCACTCCGCTCTTCGTTATCTTTTAACTAAACCGATGCAGAATCTCTACTAATAAGATGGATTTTACTTTTATAGGAATTTGATTTGGAAATACAGGATAAGAAGGGAGCTGAAAACCTTGCAGCGGATCACCTCTCTAGGCTTGAAAACCCACATATCGAAGAGCTCAATGAAAGTGAGATAAACGACTTGTTTCCCGAAGAAAAACTCTTTTCTATAACCCACTCTGAGGTACCATGGTTTGCAGATATTGTGAACTATTTAGCTGCTAATATCTTGCCAAAAAGACTAACACATCACCAAAAGAAGCGATTCTTTGCTGATGCAAAAAACTATTTTTGGGAAGATCCCTTTCTTTTCCGCATATGTGCAGATCAGGTAATTCGAAGATACGTTACAAAGGCGAAAGCAAGCAAAATTCTGGAACATTGCCATTCAGGACCTTCAGGAGGACACTACAGTGGCATTAAGACAGCACATAGAATACTCGAATCAGGTTTTTATTGGCCCACTCTATTCAAAGATGCCAGCAGGTATGTCACTTCTTGTGATAAATGCCAAAGAACATGTAATGTTTCTAAATGTGATGAAATGCCTCAAACATATATGCTATCATGTGAAATATTTGATGTATGGGGTATTGATTTTATGGGTCCATTCCCTAGTTCATTTGGAAATAAATACATCCTAGTAGCAGTTGATTACATGTCAAAATGGGTGGAAGCTGAAGCTTTACCCACCAATGATGCTAGAATAGTAGTTAAGTTTCTTGAGAAACTGTTCTCTCAATTTGGAACACCTAGAGCAATCATTAGTGATAGGGGCACTCATTTTTGAAATACTCAATTTGACAAAGTCTTAAAAAATATAGAGTACACCATAGGATAGCTACCCCATATCACCCTCAAACCAGTGGGCAAGTTGAAGTAGCAAACCGAGAACTTAAACGTATCCTAGAAAAAATAGTTGAATCAAACAGAAAAGATTGGGCATTAAAAGTAGATGATGCCCTATGGGCCTACAGAACAGCGTTTAAAACCCCCTTAGGAACATCCCTATACAAACTTGTCTACGGGAAAAGCTGTCATCTACCATTCGAGTTAGAACACAAAGCTTTTTGGGCTATAAAATTTTTAAATTACGATCTTAAAATTGCAGGAAAGAAAAGAATGATGCAGATGAATAAGCTAGATGAATGAAGAGCTGAAGCCTACGAGAACTTGAAACTATACAAGGAGGCAACGAAGCGACGCCATGATGCTTGACTAAAGAGATCGAGGCAATTCAAAGTAGGAGACTTGGTCCTGCTATACAACTCAAGGCTTAAATTGTTTCCTGGAAAACTGAAACCAAGATGGTCAGTCCATTCATGATTAAAATAATCTTTCCCTATGGCACAATCGACGTAACCCATCCCACTCAAGGCACATTCAAGGTAAATGGTCACTGACTCAAAATCTATAATGGTAAAGATTTTAGGGATATGAGAGAGGAGCTTCAGCTCCGTGAACCTTCTTTTAGAAATGAAAACAGGGTAAGTCTAGCTTAAGACTTCAAATGAGCGCTTCTCGGGAAGCAACCCGAGCACTAACCTTATTAACATTAGATTCTTAATTCTTAGCATTTAATTCCATACTAATTAATCCAATAAAGCGCAGGTTTTTGAACACACGGCCTTGCACACGGGCGTGCCCTTGGCCATGTGGAAGCCAGGGGACGAACCACGGGCGTGCCAATAGCCATGCACAACAAAGAAGAATTTTTTTTCCCAACATGGGCTGCGATAATAGTCCACACCCGTGCCGACTTTTCGTGGACTATACTGACTTGCCAAACATGAGAAAGACACTGCCGTGCCTCACAACCGTGTGAAGATACTGACTTGTTGAACACAGGTGGAACACATTCGTTCTAAACGACTATGTGAAAAAAAAAAAACGGGCGTGCCACTTTACCCACAGCCGTACCCAAACACCCTGAACGTGCCAAAAATTCAAAATCACGAAAAACACGGGCTGATTAAAATGAAGCACGAGCGTGGCCCCTGCCCGTGTTTCCACCCCTATTTAAGCAACTTAACCCTTCATCCTCCCCAACACCAACCCTAAATCGATCCTCTTACCTCCTTCTCTCCTAAATCCGGCCACCATACCCAAAATCACCTACATTTTGACCCCCAAAACCCCTCAACCTTCCCTTCTTTCCAAAACCCATACAAAACCGCAACCACGCTCGCGCCAAACAGAAGCCCACGCCCCTGCCACCGCTGTGCTGCCCAAGAAAATCACACCACACGATCATGCACCATCGTGCTCAGCCTGTGTTCAACCATTTATACTGCCACACCCCTAAAACACTGCCGGTTCCCTTCATTACTTCATTTTCAACCATTTACTGATTGTTTGACTTAATTTTCATAATATTTTGTTCATTTTTACTATTAGTATTAATTATTTTCTTTTAGAATAATTCCTTGAAATTTAGAACTAGTCTAGATTTTCATATTATCTAGTTTCCTTTACTCCTATTAATGTTATTTACTCTCTTGCAAACCCATTTGATTGCCATATTGAAAATTTTGCTTTAGATATTTATTTTGAATTAGATAGAATAAAATTCGTTGCTCATAGTTAGAATAGTCGTATTTAGCCTTTATAGATTTTGGGTCTAGATAAAAATGCTTGATTTAATACAAACATTACTTGAATATAAACTATTTTTAGGTACAATGTCATCGTCGAGAGGAAACGAACCGCGATCGCCCCCACTAAGAAACGAAAGGGACCCGGCTCGTCCTCCGCCAGTGCCTCTTCCGAAGTACACCACCAGTTCCTCCAATTTACTCAGGAGACCCAAAGTAAGCAAGACAAAACATTTTGAGCACGACCTTTCTGCACCGGTAGGAGCATTGACTGGGACGCTTTACAACAGGTCGGGCTAGCAGTCGATATCCGAGCACTTCTTTCGACCGAGCTGTGGGAACAATTCTTTAACATCATCGAACCCACGTACTTGGAACTCACCTTAGATTTTTGTGCCACCTTTACACTACAGATGGTGATGGCCCAATATGATGACCCGGGCACAATTCAATTCTGTCTAGGGGGCACGGTACGATGACTAAATGTGCCACAATTCGGGGCCGCATTCGGCCTTTACACAGAGGACTTCGTGGCAGAAAATGACCTCTCCAAGCTACACCACCACATCCACTTGACTCCCGTCAACTGTTGGTATAACGTTGCCCCCAACAAAGGCAACTACGACCCCAGTCGCTCCAAGGCGACGGCCTTGGCCCCATCTCTAAGGTACGTACACGCAATTTTGGCTCACACTCTTATAGGTCGATGCGAGAGCACCGGCGTCGTAAACATTCACGACGTCTAGTACCTGTGGTGCATGCCAAAGGCACACGTCTTCGACCTAGCCTATTTCATAGCCCGCGCCATACAGCACCAAACGGAGCCACATAGGAGGGGAATCCTATCGATGGGCCCATACAACACACGTTTGGCTCGGTACTTTGGCCTCCTCAACACCGAGAACCAAACCTCCTCCCTAACACTGATGGGACAGATGGTACCCAAGGGTATCCAGACGATGATGTACATGAGAATGATCAAATATCGACGAGAGACCGATCCTCCTCAATACCGACTAGCCCCACCCACTGACGAGGAGGAGCATGAGGGTATTCCTGATGATGTCCCACCACCACAGAAGGAACCATTCCCGAGCCAGTGCCCCTTCCATGCAGCAGCTTCACTTTCAGACATTTTTGCACGCCTCATTCAATTTGAGCAGTACTGTACGCAGCAATTTGATAACACAGCTCGACGATTTGACATCATTGATGCAACTCTTCAGCAGATCTATCATCACTTCCATATCTCTTCACCACCACCACCGCAGGACCCAGCAGATAATGAGGACATCTGAATCCTCTTATTATCTTTAATTTTAGTTTTCTCTTCTTTATTTTTAGTTCTTAGTTTTAATTTCTATTTTTATTTTTATTTAAACTTGTTGCATTTTATACTTCAAACTTTTATTTCATTCAAAGATATCATTGGCTATCTAACCTTCTAGTACTACTAACAACCACTTGTTTAATCATGCCACCGAGACATCTAATTGATGACTTTGCAGTTTCAATTGCACACTCCAAATAACGAACAAATCACTAGGAGTAATTCAATACCACATAAGTCATCATCTTTTCACCTCCGACTCAAGGAATACATCCAGAATTCAGGAATGTCACTTCTCCCCTTCTCTTTTGATTATCTCTTAAATGTTATTATCTATCTTTGTACATTGAGGACAATGTACATCTTAAGTGTGAGGGGTTAACTATAGTATTATTTGAAAATCCCTGAATTATGCCTTGTTCTAAAGTAAGTTTCTCATATTATGATTAGAAAGAAATTTCCTTTGATTTATGATTTTTATTGATATGTTTTGGATTAAGTCATAGTTAATTGTGCATTGATGATTAAATTTGAAGAATACTAGAGAATCAAGCATGATAAGTCTAATTTTTCAGAATTAAAATTTTTTATTTGTCCACCTGAATCTGAATGTTATCTTGAAATTTGAAATTTACGAGGTTGATATCAAAACATCTATAATTTTTGTGAGATTTTGAGCCGTATAGAGCATCTATTCTTTTTCTTGCTCACTTTATTGATTATGAGTGTGTCAACATTGAACTGTTATTCTAGAACTTGCCTTGATTATACATGTTGAGACCACATCTATGATTTGATATACCGAGATGATAAAGGCACCTAGGTATTTAACCCACTTACTCCACTAAAAAGCCTACCTTCATAATTAACCCTAGTGAACCCCGTTTAATCCTAACAACCCTTTTTATTGACTCACCCACTAATATTAACCCAAAACCCTTTGTATTTGTTATCACCATTCCTTTTGACTACCTTATAACGAGATTTGATTTGATTAGTTACCTAATTATATTATTTCAGCAGTTGAATTTATCTTTTATCACTTGATTTGTTCTTTTTAAAAAACGAAGTATATTTAATATTTGTTCTATGTAACTGAGCTTATATATTTAAATTCCAAATGTTGAAGAAGAAGCTCATGTTAGAGTATTATGATTGGTAGTATTAAGTTTTCAATTGATGTAAGTATTTAAGATATGTTCCTTTTTTCTAGTTAGGTAATCTATCAGGTCAATCTCGATTCTAACCTGCTAATTCAGCCTATATCCATACCCTTAACCTAGCCCCATTACAACCCTGTAAAGACCTTTTGATTTGTGTATCATCTCATTTTATAGTGGTGGAGATTTGATTTTCATGCAAGCCTATGGGATTAACTTTTCATGTTCAACATTTGAGTGCTTAATTTTGAACCTTAAACATTTTGAGTGATTTGAGTGAATCTTTAGTGAGGACGTTAAATCTTGTCGATTTCGAATCAGAGGTAATTATTCAGGTAAAAGGAAATGCCTATGTTTTCATGCTATAAATATATGACTTTCATTTGTTTGAATCTTTAGGACTCTTTGAGTTGGATTATCCATGTATAAATTATCTTTGGATTATGATAAAACATGATTGATAAATATTATGTATCAAGAAAGTTTGTTTTAATTATAAATTGAGAATTTTGCTTAAGGACAAGCAAAAGCTTAAGTGTGGGGGTATGTGATAAACCGTAAAAGTAACATATTTTAATCCCACATTTAGCATACTTCTGGATGATTTATCCCTTGATTTATGTAAAAAGGTGCTCTTAATCCTTTCTTTTCACGTCTTATACTCAGGAAAGCACCGGAGGATAGAAAGAACGAGAAACGAGCCTAAAACGGACCAAATTGGGCCAAAGTGGAAATCGACACGGCCTGGACTTAATCCCACACGGTCGTGCCTCCTTGAGAAACTAGAACACGGCCTGATCCCGATTAATTCAAGTTGGATATGCTTAGGTGGAGGAGCAAAAGTCCCAATTAATTCTTAGTTCTTGTGTTAATATTTTCGGGATATTAATTCAAGTTGGATGTGCTTAGGTGGAGGAGCAAAAGTCCCTCCTTAAGAGTAGATCTAGCATAATTAAGCGGAGTTGATCGCACGCCTAGAGATAAGGTGACGAGATTTTGCCCGATTAGGGTGAAACCTAATATGGGAGTCCATAGATCGAGTTAATGCGATTCTAGGGGTTTTAATTAGAAAGAGATTTCAATTAATCAACCTAGGGTTACACGTTATTCTCTTTGAGAGAGGGTTTAATATACATTAGGGAACCTTATGGATCAAGTCAAGTGAATAAATCATCTGGTTCAGTGTTAGATAACAAGTGAAGTCTAGGTGGATTCTTCCTAAGGGTATGGTCTTAAATAACTGAGTTTTTCCTCAAGTCATTTTCCCAATTCATTCTTTTTGTCTTTGCGTCTTTAGCATAGTAGTTAATAAATTTAGATTAAACAACAACTTTATTTATTTTAGGCTAGATAATAAAAAGAAAGTTAGTATTAGTACTTTTAGTTCCTTTGGGTTCAACAATCCGGTCTTGCCTAAGCTATACTACTGTTCGATAGGTACACTTGCCTCAAATCATTGTCATAGTTAGTTTCTAGGTTCGATCATTCTCTTCATATAAATTTAAGACTCTGACTACGATCACTGAGGGCTTGGTAAATAGCCTGCTAATCTTCCATATGGGTAGACACACAGGTGTGTGTCTAGACCGTGTGGGAGGCACGGCTTGCACATGGGCGTGTGCCCAGATCGTGTGAAGTCTGTACCTTGCACTTGGAATTTAAATTGCCCTGCGGCTGAAGCACACAGACGTGTGCATAGACCGTGTGGATAGGTCAGAATGCCAAGGTTTGCCACACGGGCTAGGGCCGCGAGCATGTCAAGGCCGTGTGACCTCAGTCAGAATGGACCGCAGGTGGAAGACACGGGCATGTCTTAGGGGCACACGGGCGTGTCCCTAGACCAACACTGGTGTGTGGCCCCTGTTTTGTTGGAAAGTTTCTCGAGTTCGTAAAAATTCCTGGAATAGTTCCGAAACCTCTATGAGGTATGTTTAGAGCCTCTTACACCGAGTATGCACAAGTGATGGGTTTAAACAAAGTTTTATAACCCTATTCGAGACGTTTAAGTAAAGTTGGTTAGGTAATGCCTCAAACCCAGCTCTAGCTTGAATACGGGTAAGGGGTGTTACAAATAAGGTTTCCATTTTCACATTTCAACTCAATAAACTTCTTTCCACAATTCACAATTACATCATGAGTAACTAACCAATCCATCCCAAGGATGACATCAAACTCATCAAACGGCAATAGCATAAGATCAACCAAAAAGAAATGATCCCTAATCATCAAAGGACAACCTTTGCATACTCTATCAACCAGCACATACTTGCCTAGGGGATTAGACACTCTTATTACAAATTCAATAGACTCTATAGGCATGCTCATGCTAGAGACTAAATTATTGCATATATATGAGTGGGTAGATCCCGGATTAATTAAAGCTATAACACGAATATATAAAGAGAAAAAGTACCAGTATTTACGTCAGGGGAAGATGCCTCTTCACGAGCACGAATGGCATATGTTCTCGCTGGTGCTCTACCCTCGACTCATGCAGTCTGCTTTCTAGATGGATTCTTGTGACTGATTTCATTTCCCAAGTTTCTCTGCGGTCTTCCTCTAGCAGCACTTCCCGGTCTTGCATTATGAGACTTCTATTTCTTACCCACCTCAAGGCAATCTCTGATAAAATGGTCTAAGGACCCACATCTGAAACAAGCCTTCTTGTTTGCTTGACACTCACCAGAATGACGCCTGCCACACTGTGGGCATTCCGGTCTACTCGGTCAAACGTTGCCCACACTAGCAACTGATGTGGCCTGCGCTTTAGACCCTGAGAATTGTTTGTCGTTACTTCAGTTTGGAAACCCGACTGAAATGGCTGATCAAGTAGCAAAATCCCTCGATTTCTTAGATGAGTGATAAACCGTAAAAGTAACATATTTTAGGCCCATATTTAATATGCTTTTGGATGATTTATCCCTTGATTTGTGTAAAAATGTGCTCTTAATCCTTTCTTTTCATGTCTTATACCCAGGAAAGCACCTGAGGATGAAAAGAACACAAAACGGGCCTAAAACAAAGCAAATGGGCCTTTCCACGAAATCAAAATGGCCTGGGCCAAGGACCACATGATCGTGTCTCGATGAACATCTAGAACACGGCCGAATCCCGATTTACACGGCCCTGCCTCATTAAAGAAGTCCAAGCATGACCTCCTCACCACCACGCACTGCCATGCCATTAGTAAAATCTGAACACGGGCAGGTCTCGATTTGCACGAGCGTGTGACATGGCCGTGCCTCTGTCGTTGGAAAGAGCAATTTTAGTCGAAAAAGAATACTTTGGGAGAAATAATCGCTTTCCACGAGCCTATAAATATACCCCAAGTACCACCTTTGAAGAGGGGCAAAAGCTATGCCAAGGAGCCAAGCCGAGAAGGTCATAGTTAGGGAGTAACGCGAGGATAGCCAGTTGATTCATCCCAAGAAGCTGAAATTATACTTAAGACGGTGGAATTCTCCTTCAATTCCTTCAGGGGGTTTTAGGATTTTTCTTATGTTTTGTTTTATCTTTTCTCTTGTGATGTTTTCTTTTTACATTATGAGCTAAATCCTTCAGATACTTGAAGGGGGATGAAACCTAGACAGATTTTATTATTTGATTTTTAAGTTATATGATAAATTACTTAGTTTGTTCTTAATTATGTTGCTTAATCCAAATTTAATGTGCTTAGGTGGAGGAGGAATAGACCCTGCCTAAGAGTAGATCTAACATAATTAAGCGGAGTTGATCGGGCTCCTAGAGATAAGGTTACGAGATTTTGCCGGATTAGGGTGAAACTGAATATGGGAATCCATTGATCGATTTACTGCATTCCTAGGGAGTTATTATAAGTGAATGAGAGTTCCACTAATTAACCTAGGATTAGACGTTATTCGCTTCGAGAGAGGGTTTAACATAGGTTAGAGAGTCTTACGGATCAAGCTAAGTAAAAGAAATCATATAATTTAAGGTTAGATAATAAGAGAAGTCTAGGTGGATTCTTCCCGAAGGTATCATAAAAATCAACTGAGTCTTTTTCAAGTTTCCCCAAATTCATCTTTTTGTCTTTGTTTCCTTAGTTTAGTTGTCATTAATTTAGTTTAAAATCAACCTTTATCTTAGTTAGGTTAAATAATAAAAAGAAAGAGAGTATTAATACTTGTAGTTCCTTTGGGTTCAATATCTGGTCTTGCCTAAGCTATACTACTGTTCGATAGGTACACTTTCCTTAATATTGTTGTCAGAGTTAGTCTCCAGGTTTGATCATTCTTTTATAAATATTAAAACTCTGATTTTTCAGCGATCAAGTTTTTGGCGCCGTTGCCGGGGAATTATAATATTAAGAAAGCTCTATTTTTATTACTTTAGCCATTATTTTATTCGCAATTTATTTCTTTTGTTTTCTTAGGTTAAATTTTAATTTTTCTATTTTTTTATTTTTCATTTCTTTCTCTTTTCTAGGTACCTCTAGTTTATGACTAGAAGGAATCTGAGAGGACCTTTGGTATACGATAGTGATATCGAAGCAACCGCTCGTAGGAATCACAGGGAAACCAGGCGAGTCCTAGGTTACACAGAAAGAGAGGAAGAAAACAGATCCAATCCTACTGAAGGGATGGGCCAAAACAACCCACCACTACACGATGTAGGAGATCACAATGCTCCACGTACAATGTTTGATTATGCGAAACTGCATTTAACAGGAGCAGAATCTAGTATTGTTAGGCCTGCTATATCTGCTAATAATTTTGAATTAAAGTCTAACACAATACAAATGATTCAACAGTTTGTTCAATTTGATGGTTTGCAGGACGAAGATCCAAACATGCATATAGCTAATTTTTTGGAGTTCTGTGATACGTTCAAAATAAATGGCGTTTCTGATGATGCCATTCGTCTTTAGTTATTCCCTTTTTCATTGAGAAATAAAGCCAAACAGTGGTTAAACTCATTACAACGATGGTCAATCACTACATGGGAGCAGATGACCGAAAAGTTTTTAATGAAATATTTCCCACTGGCCAAAACAGCCAAATTACGTAACGATATCTCTTCCTTTGTGCAGATGGATGTAGAGACACTATACGACGCGTGTGAGAGGATCAAAGATCTCTTGAGGAGGTGCCCACACCATGGTTTACCCCTATGGCTACAAGTCCAAACCTTCTATAACGGAGTAAACCCCTCAACGAGGCAACTGATAGATTCAGCCGCCGGTGGAACGCTGAAAAATAAAACTCCTGAAGCAGCCTACGAGTTCATTGAGGAGATGTCGATAAACAATTATCAATGGCAAGCTTCGAGAACAAAACCAACGAAATCGGCAGGAGTTTTCAACGTCGACACCTTGACCGTGCTATCAACTCAGCTAGAGATGATGAATAAAAAGCTTGATAGTTTGTGTTCTTCACATATACATCCAGTCATGCAGTGCGACGCTAGTGGAACTATGGTGAATCTAGAGTACCCACCCTACCAACCAGGAGCAGAAGATGAACAGATGAACTATATAGGTAATAATTTCCGATCTAATAATAATCCTTATAGTAACACTTACAATGTAGGTTGGAGGAACCACCCAAATTTTTCATTGGGAGGACAAGGCAATCAAGGAAATCAAAGTCAACAACCTCCTCATCCACAAGAGGAGAAACCAATACATGAAAGGGAATCAGCAATCACATACAAACGCCTGCAAGATATTGAGAGAACCCTTAAAGATCAACAAACATCAATTGAAAAATTTACCGAGACATTTTGGGAATTTACTAAGATGGTTGGAATGCTTACCAAAATAATTGAACCACGTACAGAAAATTTTCCAAAGGGGACAGAACAGGTAAAAGCAGTCACACTAAGAAGTGGAAGAGAATTGAACGAACTAAAGAAACACTCCCCAATAGATAGTAACAAAGTAAGCGACAAGGGAATTGAGGATGTGACTCCATTACGTGATGAAAGCAAGCCATCACTCCCATACCCGGCAAAGTTAAAGAAAGAACGAATAGATGCACAATTCGGTAAGTTTCTTGAACTTTTTAAGCAAATACATATTAACTTACCTTTTGTTGAAGCTATTTCACGAGATGCTTGGAAGCACATGCAAAATTCTTAAAGGAACTCCGACAAATAAGCGAAAATTTGAAGAGGTGTCAATGAGTGGAACTTAATGAAGAATGCTCGACCATCCTCCAAAACAAGCTACCAACCAAGTTAAAAGACCCAGGAAGTTTTACTATCCCTTGTCTAATTGGTAGTTTAAATGTTAAGAAAGCATTAGCTGATCTAGGCGCCAGTATAAATTTAATGCCTTAAAAAATGTTTAAACAACTAGATCTTGGGGAACCAACACCCACTAGGATGAGTATTCAGTTAGTAGACAGATCCATTAAATATCCCAGAGGAGTCATCGAAGATGTTTTGGTCAAAATTGATAAATTTATTTTCCCTGATGACTTTGTTGTATTAGACATAGATGAAGACATTAATGTTCCCTTAATATTAGGGCGTCCCTTTTTAGCCACTGCTAGGGCTGTTATTGATGTAGGAGATGGTAAGCTCACATTAAGGATAGGAGATGAAGAAATTATTTTCCAAATTTATGATGCCAAGCGATATTCTAAAGAGCAAGATGATTCCTGTTATTTTGTTGATACTACTGATCATATCATTCAAAATTCATTACAGGAAATCATACATGACGACACGATGGGCCTGTGTCTAACTCAAGAAGAGGGGGAAGAAGATGAAGATGATGAGCTGAATTGGAAAACTTCGTCATCCAAACAAATGAAGGAAGAAATCATTGACAATGATGACGAAACAAGATAGAAGCCCTCCATCGAAGAGCCACCCAAATTAGATTTGAAACAGTTACCAAAACATTTAGAATACGTATTTCTCGGAGACAATTTTACATTACCGGTAATCATATCTGCAGAACTAGAACCTGAGGAAAAAGAGAAGCTGATAAAGGTACTAAAGGAGCACAAAAAAGCCATAGCATGGAAAATTACTGACATCAAGGGAATAAGCCCCGCGTTCTGCACCCACAAAATTCTAATGGAAGAAGAATACAAGCCTTATGTGCAACCTTAGAGGCGGCTAAATCCCAACATGAAGGAAGTGGTCAAAGCGAGGTCATAAAACTCTCCTAGATGCAGGAATAATTTATCCTATCTCTCACGATGACACTTGGGTAAGTCCATGTACAGGTAGTCCCAAAGAAAGGGGGAATGGCGGTAGTGCCTAATGAAAAGAATGAGTTGATTCCTACAAGGACAGTCACAGGCTGGAGAGTTTGCATAGATTATAGAAAATTGAACGATGCCACCAGAAAAGATCACTTCCCTCTACCTTTCATAGATCAAATGTTGGAAAGATTATCCGGGTATATGGACTACTGCTTTTTGGACGGACTCTACTTTCAAATCCCCATAGCTCCTGAAGATCAAGAAAAGACAACATTCACATGCCCATATGGTACGTTTGCTTATCGTAGAATGCCTTTTGGATTATGTAATGCTCCTGCTACTTTTTAGCGTTGCATGTTAGCAATCTTTGATGAACTCGTGGAAGACATCATGGAGGTATTTATGGATGACTTCTCGGCATTCGATAATTATTTCCATCTTTGCCTTAAAAATTTAAAACAAGTGTTAATGAGATGTGAGGAAACAAACCTCGTTTTAAACTGGGAAAAATGTCACTTTATGGTGAGAGAAGGGATTGTGTTAGGACACAAAATTTCTAGTAAAGGGATCGAGGTAGATAAAGCAAAGGTCGAAGCTATAGAAAAACTACCCCCTAGTTTTGTCAAGGCTATCCGAAGCTTTTTAGGACATACAGGGTTTTATAGAAGATTTATTAAAGATTTTTCTAAAATAGCTAAGCCTTTGACAAAATTACTAGAAAAAGATGTTCCTTTTGATTTCAATCATGAATGTTTAGTTGCATTTAATATCCTTAAAGATAAACTAATAAATGCGCCAATTATTATTGCACCTGATTGGAACTTATCCTTTGAATTAATGTGTAATGCAAGTGATTTTGCAGTAGGTGCAGTTTTGGGACAACGAAGAGACAAGCACTTTCAGCCAATTTACTACGCTAGCAGAACACTAACACCCGCACAAGAAAATTACACCACCACAAAAAAGGAACTGTTAGCTGTAGTTTTTGCTTTTGATAAATTTAGACAGTATCTAATAATGTCCAAAGTTGTCATTTACACTGATCACTCAGCTCTTCGTTATCTTCTAAACAAAGCTGATGCTAAACCCAGGCTCATACGATAGATTTTACTCTTACAGGAATTTGACTTGGAAATACAAGATAAGAGGGGAGCTGAAAATCTTACAGCAGATCACCTTTCTAGACTTGAAAATCCACACATCAAAGAGCTCAACGAAGGTGAAATAAATGACTTGTTCCCCGAGGAACAACTCTTTTCTATAACACATTCTGAAATACCATGGTTTGCGAATATTGCGAATTATTTAGCAGCTAACATCTTGCCAAGAAAATTAACACATCACCAAAGGAAGCGATTCTTTACTAATGTGAAAATTTATTTTTGGGAAGATCCCTTTCTTTTCCGCATTTGTACAGATCAGGTCATTCGAAAATGCGTTACAAAGACAGAAGCAAACAAGATCTTGGAACATTGTCATTCGGGACCATCAGGAGGACACTATAGTGGTATCAAGACGACACACAAAATACTTGAATCAGGTTTCTTCTGGCCCATTCTATTTAAAGATGCCAATAGGTACGTTACCTCATGTGATAGATGCCAACGAGCAACGTGTAATATCTCTAAGCGTGTGAAATGCCCTGGACATATATGCTATCATGTGAAATATTTGATGTATGGGGTATTGATTTCATGGGACCATTCCCTAATTCATTCAGAAACAAGTACATCCTAGTAGCAGTTGATTACGTGTCAAAATGGGTAAAAGCGGAAGCTTTACCTACCAATGATGCTAGGGTAGTAGTCAAATTTCTCAAGAAACTTTTTTCTCGATTTGGCACACCGAGAGAAATCATTAGCAATAGGGGTACGCACTTCTGCAATACTCAGTTTGAAAAAGTTCTAAAAAAATATGGAGTGTATCACAAGACAGCAACCCCATATCATCCCCAAACCAGTGGGCAAGTTGAGGTGGTAAACTGAGAACTTAAGCGCATTCTGGAAAAAACCATTGAAACAAATAGAAAAGACTAGGCATTAAAATTAGATGACGCATTATGGGCTTATAGAACAGCTTTTAAAACACCTTTAGGGACATCCTCATACAAGCTTGTATACGGGAAAAGCTGTCATTTACCGTTTGAATTAGAGCACAAAGCTTTTTGGGCGATAAAATTTTTGAATACTGATCTCAAAATTGCAGGAAAGAGAAGAATGATGCAGATGAACGAGCTGGATGAATGGAGAACGGAAGCCTATGAGAACTTAAAAATGTACAAGGAAGCAGCGAAGCGACGCCATGATGCTCATCTCAAAAGATCGAGATAATTTAAAGTAGGAGATCTGGTTCTATTATACAATTCAAGGCTTAAATTATTCCCGGGAAAACTAAAGTCAAAGTGGTCGGGCCCATTCATGATCAAAACAATTTTTCCATATGGCACTATCGAGGTAACCCATCCAACTAAAGGCACATTCAAGGTAAATGGTCACAGACTGAAACTTTATAATAGCATAGATGTTAGAGATAAAAGAGAGGAGCTTACGCTCCATGAGCTGACTTTTAGAACCGAAAACAGGGAGAGTCTAGCTTAAGACTATAAACAACCGCTTCTCGGGAGGCAACCCATGCACTAACATACTAACATACTAACATTGTTTTTTTTCCTAACATCGTATTAAAATGCAGGATCGTACACACGACCTTGAACACAGCTGTGACATGGGCCGTGTAGAAAATAGGGGAAGGCACACGGGTGTGCCACGCACTGTGCCTAAACAGGGTAGAATTTTTTTCCCCGATAACACGGGTTGCACCTCCTGAACACGGCCGTGCCCCATGACCGTGTGAAAATATTCAAGCCATTAACTTTTAACACAAGGGTACCACACGGCCGTGCCACACAACCGTGTAAAATTTCTGAGGTTACTGACTTGTTATACACAGGCTAACCACGGCCGTAGGACCTCGCCGTGCCTACAGTTTACCTTACAAAGCACGAGCGTGCCTAATATATACACGGCCATGCCCCGAATTTTGAAGGCGTCTACTCATGAAAGACGTGAAAAACACGGGCAAATTCAAAATGACATGGGCATGCCGACAGACCGTGCTCCCCTCCCTATAAATATAAACTAACTGTTATCTTCCCCAAACACAAACCCTAAAATCAAAATTTTCACCCCCAAATCTCAAAATCTGGCCACTCAACCAGTCTACCCCATTCCCACCACCGTTTCTCCTCAAAAATCTTAGTCCAACCACCCACTCGGCCACAACACAGTCATGCCCACGCCACAAACACAGCAACACCACCGTGCGCGCCGCCCGTGCTTGTCATTCACCACCACTGCTGGTTCATTTTTTTCTTAAAGTCTTCTTCCCATTTTTGCATATTTCTCCTTTATGTCATTTTGTGTTTAGAAATTTGATTAATATTATTTAGTTTAGTCAATTTCTTGTTTAGTTTACAGAAATTCTTTATTTAGTTCACAGAAATTTGATTAATATTCTTTGTTTTCATTTTTCTTTGTCTTCATGTTTACTTTATTATGCTTATGTAAATTGCAAAATTTTCAATGTTTGATTCCTCTTTTTATTAATGCATGTTAGAATAGTTTGTTGCATGATTCTTGAATTAATGCTTTCATATTGATAAAATACAATTGGGAAATTTTGCAAAATATTGGTTGAACTAGAAAATTTTGCATTTGATTTGCAGGAATATGTCATCGTCACGAATTAAAAGAGCCGTCCCAAGCAAGAAACATAAAGGACCTGGTTCCTCTTCTGCAAGTGCCGAACTTCGACACCCGTTTCTCTATTTTCCACAAAACGCTCAGGAGGACCGATACAAAGCCATAAGGGATAGGGCAATAGGCACTGGTCGCTGAATTGATTGGGAGGCCGTCAGACAAGTGGGGCTCACTTTTGATATCCAAGCACTACAGTCAACTGATCCATGGGAAACCTTCTTCGCAATTAATGAGCCTACATACCTCGAGCTTACACTCGAGTTCTTCTCCACATTCATGTTATAAACGGTGATGGCTCAATTCAATGACCCCGGCACCATACAATCCCGTCTCGGGGGCGCGTTAATTGAGCATACCCTAATTCGGAGCAGCCCTTGGCCTCTACACAGCAAAATTCATCGCAGAAAACCTGCTAGCAGGACTAAACCGAGAACCTCACAAACTCCCCTACGACTGCTGGCTCACCCTCAACCCAACGACAGCCATTTACAACCCCAGTAAATCTAAAGCAACAGCCCTTCCTCTCGTCTTACGATACATTCATGCCATTCTCGCGCATACCATCACAGGTCGAAAGGAGAGCATCGGCATCGTCAACAAACACGACGTTTACTTCCTATCCTGCATGTCTGAAGGACATGTGTTCAACTTGGCATACTTCATTGCATGCGCGATGCAACATCAAACCAAAGCTCATAGGAAGGGAATTCTGTCAATGGGACCATACATTACGAGGTTAGCTCGATGCTTCAACCTCCTCAACTCCGACGAGCAGATCTCTTCCCTCACGCTGATAGGGAACATGGTTCCTCAAGGCATCCAAACCATGCTACACTTGAGGATGATAAAACAACGTCGAGGGACCAATCCTCCGTAGTACATACTAAAGTCACCATCCACCGAAGAAGAGGACGAGGACATTCCCGATGATGTCGCACCACCACCAGAGGAGGCAACGAATCCGAGCCAGTATCCACACCATGCGGCCACATCATTAGCAGACATCTCTACTCGACTTGATCGATTCGAGATGCATTTTGCTGAAAACACCCGGCGCTTTGACGGAATAGAGGCAACGCTCCAACAAATATGTCAGCAACTCCACATTTCGTCATCAGCACCGCCACCAGATCCAACTATTGATGAGGGACTCTGAGTTTTGTTTTACTTTAATTTTATTTAGACTTCTTCATTTTTAAGATTTTATTTTATTTTATGCTGTTTAATTTGAAACTTTTATTACAATTTTTTATCATTGGCTATTCAATTCTACAAAAGCGTCCCTAACAAACTTTTTCATCGAAAAGATCACTAACAAGTGACTTTGCAGAATCAAACATATATATTCCATCTACACACAAGCACAAATAGGCGATATGCGAAATGTCACCTGATGCCACACACTGTCTACATCCTCAAGGAACTTGTCTGAATATACAGGAAGTAAAACTTTTCCCTCCTATCTTTTTGATTGATCACTAATTGTCATTATCCATCTTTGTACATTGAGGGCAATGTACATCTTAAGTGTGGGGGGTGAATAGGTATTCTGAGAAAATGCCTAATTTGTCATTATTTTCAAACCCTGAGGATAAAAATGCCTAACTGTCTGCATTATTCTCAAATCCTTGAATTTAATCTTGTTTTAAAGTAATTTTCTCATATTGCTAATTAAGATGAAATTTCTAATGATTTGTGATTTTTATTGATATGTTATGGAATAAGTCATAGTTAATTGTGCATTGATAATTAAATTTGAAGAATACTAGGGAATCAAGCATGATAAGTCTAATTTTCTAAAAATTAAAATTTTAGGTTGTCAACCGGAATTTGAATATTATCTTGAAATTTGAGATTTACAAGGTTGATGTCAAAAACACCCAAAATTTTTGTGAAAATTTGAGCCTTACAGAGCATACATTCTTTTTCATGCTTACTTCTTGATTATGAGTGTGTCGACTATGAATTGTTATTCTAGAACTTCCCTCGATTATACATGTCAAGACCACAGTTATGATTTGATATATCGAGATGATAAAGGCACTTAGGTTTTAACCCACTTACTCTACTAAGTAGCCTACCCTTATAATTAACCCTTAGTGAACCCCGTTGAGCCTAACAACCCTTTTTATTGACTTACCCGCTAATTTTAACCCCAAACCCTTTGTATTTGTTATCACCCTTTATTTTGACTACCCCTTAATCGAGATTTGATTTGAGCCAGTTATCTGAGTTTATTATTCTGGTAGTTAAATTTATCTTGTATTTATTTTGTTCTAAAAAAATAAAAAAAATTCAATTTTTCAATATTAGTAGTATGGAAAGTGAGCTTACACAATCAAAGACTATTTCCCAAACGAAAAAGCTCGTATTAGTAGGATTTTTATTATTTTTAGTTGATGTAATTATTATCTTAGAAATTTTTAGGTAGGTAACTTATCAATTCAATCTCGATTCTAACCTTCTAATTTCAGCCTTTATCCACACCTTTAACCCTAGCCCCATTACAACCCTAACAAAGACCTTTTGATCTGTTTATCACATCATTTTACAGTGGTGGAGATTTGATTTTCAGGCAAGCCTATGGGATTAACTTTTCATGTTCGACTTCTGAGTGCTTAATTTTGACCCTCAAACACTTTTTGAGTGATTTGAGTGAATCTTTTGTGAGGATATCAATCCTTGTCGATTTTGAATTAAAGTTAATTATTTAGATGAAGGGAAACACCTATGTTTTTCGTGCTACAAATTTATGACTTATCTTGTTTGAATTTTTAGGAATCTTTGAGTTGAATTATCCATGTATAACTATCTATGAATTATGATAAGGCATTGTTGATAGGAATTATGAATCATGGAAAGTTCGTTTTAATTGTAAGTTGAGAATTTTGCTTGAGGACAAGTAAAAGCTTAAGTGTGGGGGTATTTGATAAATCGTAAAAGTAACATATTTTAAGCCCACATTTAATATGCTTTTGGATGATTTATCCCTTGATTTGTGTAAAAAGGTGCTCTTAATCCTTTCTTTTCATGTCTTATACCCAGGAAAGCACCCGAAGATGAAAAGAACACAAAACGAGCCTAAAACGAAGCAAATAGGCCTTTCTACGAAATTGACACGGCCTGGGCCAAGGACCACACAGTCGTGTCTCGATGAACATCTAGAACACAGCCGAATCCCGATTTACATGGCCCTACCTCATTAAAAAAGTCCAAGCACGGCCTCCTCACCACCACACACGGCGTGCCATTAGTAAAATCCGAACACGGTCAGGTCTCGACTTGCACAGGCGTGTGACATGGTCGTGCTGCTGTCGCTAGAAAGAGCAATTTCAGTCGAAAAAAGATACTTCGGGAAAAAGAATCGCATTCCAAGAGCCTATAAATATACCCTAAGTACCACCTTTGAGGGGGGTGAAAGCTAGGCCAGGGAGCCAAGTCGAGAAGGTCAGAGTTAGGGAGTAACGCGAGGATAGCCAGTTGATTCATCCCAAGAAGCTGGAATTATACTCAAGACGGCGGAATTCTCTTTCAATTCCTTCAGGGGGTTTTAGAATTTTTCTTATGTTTTGTTTTATCTTTTCTCTTGTGATGTTTTCTTTTTACATTATGAACTAAATACTTCAGATACCTGAAGGGGGATGAAACCTAGACAGATTTTATTATTTGATTTTTAAGTTATTTGATAAATTACTTAGTTTGTTCTTAATTATGTTTCTTAATCCAAAGTTAATGTGCTTAGGTGGAGGAGGAATAGATCCTGCCTAAGAGTAGATCTAACATAATTAAGCGGAGTTGATCAGGCGCTTAGAGATAGGGTTACGAGATTTTGCCAGATTAGGGTGAAACCTAATATAGGAATCCATTGATCGATTTACTGCTTTTCTAGAGGGTTATTATAAGCGAACTAGAGTTCCACTAATTAACCTAGGATTAGACGTTATTCGCTTCGAGAGAGGGTTTAACATAGGTTAGGGAGTCTCACGGATCAACCTAAGTAAAAGAAATCATATAATTTAAGGTTAGATAATAAGAGAAGTCTAGGTGGATTCTTCCCGAAGATATCATAAAAATCAACTGAGTCTTTTTCAAGTTATCCCCAAATTCATCTTTTTGTCTTTGTTTCCTTAGTTTAGTTGTCGTTAATTTAGTTTAAAAGCAACCTTTATATTAGTTAGGTTAAATAATAAAAAGAAAGTGAGTATTAATACTTGTAGTTCCTTTGGGTTCGATATCTGGTCTTGCCTAAGCTATACTACTGTTCGATAGATACACTTGCCTTAATATCGTTGTCAGAGTTAGTCTCCAGGTTTGATCAATCTTTTATAAATATCTAAAACTCTGATTTTTCAGTGATCAATAAGGATTGGAGTAACTTATTCAGTTGTCTTTTCCTCGAGTCACGGGACTCAATCTCAACTCTTCTTTTCTCTTTAGCCAATTCATCAGCCTTACAGGCTCTGTCTACCAACACTGCAAATTCTTTTTGTTCGAGAACTCCGACGTATAAACGGATATCCTCATTTAGCCCGCCCTTGAATCTCTTGTACATGATAGCCTCGGTAGACACGCACTCCCAGGTATACTTACTAAGCTTTGCAAACTCACGTTCGTATTCAATCACAGTTATTCGACCTTGCTTTAACTCCAAGAACTCTTTTCTATTCTGGTCAATGAATCTCTGGCTGATATACTTCTTCTGAAATTCCTCTTGGAAGAATTCCTAGCTAACTCTCTCCCTTGGTACCACCGACACAAGGGTGTTCCACCACTGATAGGTCGAATCTCTCAAGAGAGATATCACACATTTATGCACCTTTGTGCATGACACGTTATCGAATACCCGGATAGCATTCTTGAGCCAGAATTCTACTCTCTCCGGGTCATCATCCTTACTAGCCCGAAATTCCTTGGCTCCTTGTTTCTAGATCTTATTGACCAGAGGCCTTTCCCTTCTCACTACCTCAACCACTTGATGAGCTACAGGAGCGGGTTGAGGAGTAGGTGGGGGTGGAGGGGGTTGAGCATTAGGTTTTGCTCGAATGTACTCAGTATACCAGTTGATCATCATATGGAGAAAGGCTTCTCGGGCCTTTTCTCCCTGACCCAAGGTCTCGAGTCTACTATCTACTGGCGCGGTCCCTTGCACGGGAGCCGGCGCATTACTCGCAGCATCATCAGCTGCAGTCTGATCGGGATCCATAACTATACAAACAATACAATTTAAACCGTCAAGAGTCGTCACACTATCATTACACAATTACTCTTACGTATAGCATGTACAGCTAGACTCTTACTTATGGTATGTTAGTTCGAGAACTGACAAAATCATAGCTCTGATACCAATAAATGTAACACCCCTTACCCATTTTCGAAGTCAAAACCGGATATGAGGCATTACCTAACTTAACTTACTTAAACATAACACATCGGGTTATTAAATTTCGCTGCAGATTAGAAACTATTCTTTTAAACTCATAACCTACTCATTCTTGGCTTACAAGGCCCTAAACATACTTCTGGAAGGTTTCAAAATTAAACCGAGAACTTTTACGATCTTAGAAAATTTTTATCCAAACAAGGGCCACACGCCCGTGTGCGCCTGAGACATGCCCGTGTTCTTCGCTCGTGGTCGACAATGACTTATTTCACACGGCCGGACACATGCCCGTGTCCCTCACACGACCTTGACACGCCCGTGTCTTAGCCCGTGTGCCAAAACATTGGCATTCTATTTATGAAGTCATCACCTCACTAAGGTCACACTGCCAAGGCACACACTCGTGTCTTTAAACCGTGTGTCGTATTAAATTCCTAACTTTAAGAGCAGACTTCACACAGCCTGGGCACACACCCATGTCTAAGGCCGTGCCCTCCACATGGCTAAGACTGCAGTAGTGTGTCTCTGCGTGTGTTTACTCACGAGCATCTTGACTTGTAAACTCACTCATAAGGGAACATGGCCCGATCAACGCGTCATGGGAAATTTGACCGTGTGTCTCACACGGCCTAGACACATGCCCATTTGTCTACCCGTGTGGGCATTAAAAAGGCTATATTCCAAGCCAAATGCCACCCTACATAGCAACCATGCTTATACCAAAAAAAATCGAACATCCACACAAGCATACACTTCATGATTCATCATCAATGAATATATATATAAGAACTAGTCAAGTATTGGCCCAACTTTAATGGCGATTTACAAAATGAATTGGAACAACTTTAGTAGCCAACACATCTGGCTTGCAAATGTGACATAACCAAAACATTCAAGTCCTATACATGTCATACTCAAAATAAGTCTAATTTGACTATACCAGAAAGTGGTCGATAGTGTGATCTCCAACTCCAACGTCTGCGAATTCTTGAGCTAACTTTGCAACACTACAAGGAAAAGGGCAATGAAAGGGGTAAGCATAATGCTTAGTAAGTTTGCATGGGAATAAATAGCAACAATAAGCTCATGATAAAATCCATCCATGGCATTAATTAACCATACACAAAGTTAGAGGCTTCCTGCCATACTTACTCATACTTGCCCTTATTTAGCACATACCATGCCGCATATCGTAAATGCTTCTTCGTGAATTACTCACGGGTATCTGTGTTAACTCAATCACATAGCTTTAATAAAATTCTCGTTTCTATTTCTAAGCTGATCTATTCATCCCAATAAATCACTAGGGATGCTCAAAGATGTATATTCATAATCATTAGCATAAACACGAAACCAATGCCACATCCCGGATGTGGTCTTACATGGGGTCACCTCTGAATGCTGATGCCATATCCCAGATGGTCTTATACGGAATCTCACATCAAGTATCGATGCCATATCCCGGATATGGTCTTACACGATTCTCATACTCAATGCTGAAGCTATATCTCAGATATGGTCTTATACAGGATCTCAATTCGGTGCCGAGGCCATGTCCCGAATATGGTCTTACACGGGACCTTATCCATCTCATGTCTTGATGATGGTATTCTCACATTTATTATAGTCCCACAGGGACTTCAACATCTCAAATTTTATCATCTTTTTCATTCAACACCAATATTCAATTTCATAGAATATCATATATCATTATAATATCAACTATTCTCAAACGTGCTAGCATAAATGTTGAATTTATCACATACAAACTTACCTCGTTTTCAAAATAGGCTAGATTGTCGGTCTAGTCCGATATTTTGTTCTTTCCCCCTTCGAGGTTGATTCTTGGCTCTTCGTGCTCTATAATAGCAAATTAGCTCATTTTAATCATCACATTAATAAAATCATTTCAATAATTATGCTTTGGTAAAATTACTATTTTGCCCTTAGACTTTGGCAAAATGACCATTTTACCCCTAGGCTCGGAACTCAATTCTAGTCAAATTTCTACCTTCAACAAGCCTAGGTGAACATTTATTTCTCTTATGGCTATCATCAAAACCCAACATTTCACACATTTACTACAAACTTTATAACCTTTACAACAAGGTCCATTTAGATGTTTTCATAGTAACACCTTTCCCAAAAGTTGTTTATCTAACAACTAAGACTCATTTTCTTTCATAAAAATACAGGAAACAACTTAAAAGCTCACATGGAAAATCCCTAAACTTTTCACCATATTGCAAGATAGTCCCCTCTTTAGAAAGCTTAAGCTTTAGGTGTCCCAAAAGTACAACTATCATCAAGAAAAAACCATTAAAATCACTTACTTGTAGGGAGAAGAGTTTGCTGAAATTTAGAGCTTTCAAAACCCCTATTTTTCTTGCTATTTTCGGTGGAGGAAGAGGAGTAAGAAGATGGATATCATCTTTTCTTTATTTTAATATTAAACAATCAATTTAGTCACCAAACTTACCAACTTTGACCAACTTTGACAATTCTTGTCTCCTATGGCCGGCCACCCTATACTTAGGGGTATAATTGCCCTTTAAAGACCTCTAATTAATTTTCTTTAGCTATTAAACACCTTTAGCTAGAAATTTCAAACTTTCGAACTTAATGCGATTTAGTCTTTTTTCGCGATTAAGCATGAAATTGCTAAATTTTAAAGCATCAAAATCTTCATGTACTTATACCATTATATTCTAACTCATAAAATATCATGAAAATAATTTTTTATAACCTCGAATTAGTGATCCCGAGATCACTATTCCAACTAGCCCTTAAATCGAGCTGTTACACATAAAGTACTTAAATGTGGACTGTATCAACCACATATTTTTCGTGATGTATATTTATTCTATAAGACTTTCCAAAAATGTCAAAAGGTAAGAAATTTGAGCAGAAAAAATGAAATGCCTCTAACACCTATACATGTATGTGAAAATTTTTATGTATGAGGCGTCGACTTTATGGGGCCTTTTGTCTCATCATTCGATAACATTTATATTCTACTTGGAGTTGATTATGTGTCAAAATGGGTGGAAGCTAAAGCCACCCGACGTGCTGATGCCAAAACTATAGTGGATTTTCTAAATAGTTATATTTTTTTCTAGGTTTGGCATACTGCGAGCTTTGATTAGCAATTGGGGAACGCATTTCTGCAATAAGGTAATCAACACACTTTTAAAAAAAATGAGGTAATGCAACGAGTTGCTATGACATATCACCCTCGATCAAACGGTCAAGCAGAGTGTCAAATTGAGAAATCAAGTTGATTTTGGAGAAGATCGTTAAGCCAAATAGGAAAGATTGGAGTTTGCGACTAAATGATGTACTGGGGGTGTACCACACAGCTTATAAGGGACCCATAGGTATGTCTCCTTATTGACTTATTTTTGTTAAACCATGTCATCTTCCTATGGAATTAGAACTGTAAAGCCTGATTTTGGGGCTAGTCGGAATAGTGGTTTTGGGACCCCTAATTCGAGGTTGAGAAAAATTATTTTCATATTATTTTATGTGTTATAACATGTATATAATGATGCATGAGAATTTTGGTGCTTTAATTTTAGAGATTGAAGGCTTAATTGTGAAAAAAGACTAAATCACATAAAGTGCGAAAGTTTCAAATTTCAAGCTAGAGGTGCCTAATAGTTAAAGGATATCAAAAAGGAGGTCCTTAAAGTGAAATTAAGCCATTAGATGTGTGTTGGCCGGCCATATAGACTAGGGAGACAAGAGCATTTAATTTTGGTCAAATTTGGTGGAAATTAGGTGATAAAAAATGAATAAAATATGATAAAAAGAAGAAATATCATCTTTCACTATTCAATTTTCTTCTCCACTGAAAATTGAAGAGAAGTAGAGGATTTAGAGCTCAAAATTATCAGCCAAGCTATCTCCTTACAAGTAGTGATTTTGATGGTTTTAGTTGATAATTTTTATACTTTTGGAACCCCCAAAACCTAAGTTAGCTAATGAGGGGACTAATTTGCAATATGGTTGAAAGTCTAGGGACTTTCCATGAGAGAGTTTATGATGTTTGTTGAGTTTTTATGGAAGAAAATGAAAGTTAGGAAAATGAAACAACTTTTGTGAAAGGTGTTGTCATGAAAACACCTAAATGGGTCTAAGTTGTAAATGTTGTAATTTTGTAATAAATGCATGAAATAGTTGGAGTTGTGAGTAGTTGTAAGAGAAATAAATGTTCAGCTAGGCTTGGTTGATAAGAAAATGTGATGAAAAATGATTTAAGAGCCTAGGGGCAAAATCGTAATTTTGCCAAAGTGTAAGGGCAAAATGGTCATTTTTTTCCTAGGAATAGATTTTGATGTATTATGAATTATAAAGTGATTGAATGAGTGAATTTCATTATTATAGATTGAGAAGAGTGCGGAAACAACCTTGACTAAGGAAAAGGCAAGGTTACGGACTAAACTGCCAAATAAGACATTTTTTGCACCGAGGTAAGTTTATGTGTAAACTACTCATTTCGAGTGTGCATGTTGTTTATAGATGGTGCATTGTATTGATGAAATTATTCATGATTGAGATGAATTGAATTCAATAGATATTGAGTAATTCCCGTGTAAGTCTAATTAAAGATAAATGGTGCGCTATGTGTGATACCATCGTTTATATTATCATTTGGTGGGCTATGTCCGATACCACCTTAATATAGTTTAATGGTGGGCTATGTGTGAAACCACCGAGTGTTTGGTATTATTTCAATGGTTCATTGAGAAATTGTTTAAGTGTTTGTTTCATGTGGCTTTGTGGTGATAAGTGCAGGGAATGTGTGCTATTAAATGTGAGCATTTTGCTTGTTATATGGTTGGAATGTGGTAAGAGATGAAATGAGTAAGCATGACTATGGAATGTGGATTATTCTTGCTTAGTACATCATGCTATTTATTGTTTAGCATTTTAAGTATGGCATGTATAGGGGCTAGACTAGGTGAATTATTTTATTATTTTGGCCAAATGTGTATTGTATATTGCCATAGTTGATGGCTTATTATGATTAATTTATGAAAATATAAGGTTATTCAAGAAAGTGTTCGTTGCAAAAATTGACTTACTTGGTGATTTGTTGTATGGGATCATGTTGTTTGAGTTAGGGTGACAAAAAGAGCTTGGCAAATAGCCTTGTTCATGTCTACACGAATAGGCACACGGGCGTGTGTCTAGGCCGTGTGAGACACATGGGCAGTCCCATAGGTGTGTGACGAGGCCGTGTGTCCTCTGCGTGTTAGTGTTTCAAGTCAGTGTCAACCACGGGCTAGCCACACGGGCGTGTGCCTAGGCCGTGTGTCCCTTATGAGGTTGCTGATGTCACAAATAGAATACCCAAGTTTTTACACACGGGCGAGGACACGAGCGTGTCTAGGCCTGTGGAGCACACGGGCCAAGAACATAGGCATGTGTCCAGCCTTGTGAAAACCCCTGTAGGTTCAAAGTGAAAATAAATCCCACACGGGCTAGGGACATGGGCGTGTGTGACCACACGGCCTGCCCACATGGGCGTGTCCAATCTTACACGGGCGTGTGGCCCTTGTTTAGACAAAAAAATTTAAGCACACAAAAGTTCTCGGTTGGACTCCGAAACCCTCCGTATGCTGTTTAAGGCCCATAGGCACTTAAGGAGAATGTTTTGATTGAATATGAGAAATTTTATGGTTCAAAGTTGCATGACCAAGTGAGTTAAGTTTGGTAATACCTCGTGCTCGGTTTCGGTGTAGAATATGGGTAAGGAGTGTTACAAGAACACAATGCATTTTGGGTGGTTAAGCAATGCAACATGGAGCTGGAAGCTGCAGGTAAGTATCGTAAATTACATATTCAGGAACTTGAGGAAATTCAATGAGAAGAGTTTAAAAGTGCCCAAATGTATAAGGATAAAATCAACGCATACCATGATCAAAAGATATCCTGTAAACAATTTGTGGTAGGGCAGAAAGTATTACTTTATGACCCTACACTAAGAATCTTTGCAGGTAAGCTCCGAACTAAGTGGTTAGGGCCTTTTATTATTACTCACATATTTCCACATGGTGAAATTGAAGTCAAAAGTGAAGAATCTAGAAAAATCTTCAAAGTCAATGGACAGCGATTGAAGCCTTTCTACGAAAATTTTCAAGTCCACATGGTTGAGGAATTAATCCTTAAAGAGTTGATCGAATAAATTTCCAGGTCATCAAGCTAACGACATTAAACAAAAGTGCTTCTTGGGAGACAACCCAAATTTATTTTATTTTATTAAAATTTTGAATTTAATTTAGATTGAAAATAAAATGAATAATAACCAGATTATTATTTAATCCAGTTTATATGTTATTTTTTAGATACATAATGGAGGTTGTCAATTTCCAAAAATCAGTTACTGATGATGGTATGGGCATGTCGTGCTAAGTGCTGACATTTATTTCCCTACAAACAAAACCCAACACCCCTAACCCAAATAAAAACCCCAAAACCCAAATCCAGTTAATCTACCTACCCCAAACCCAATACAAACCCAACACCCAAAAAAACACCAATTACACAAAACCCAAAACAAACACATTTCCTTAAAACCCAAACTGGCCCAACGAAACCCAAAAAAAAAAAGAAAAAAAAAAGAGGGCCAAACGACCAAATTGGTGTAAAGAATAAAAAGGGAAAAAAAAGGCCCAACCAGTCAAAAAGAAAAAGAAAAAGAAATCCCCTAAACCCTAACCTTTCCTTTCCATTTCCCTTTCTTCTTCATCTTCTCCACAAAAACCCTAACCCCTTTAACACCACAACGCTGCTGCCATCACTGCATATCGCCACCATGTCTTTTGGCTGATGGTTCCTCTTCACACCCTCGCAACACTGCATCAAGTCGACACCAAAGAATACTGTTTCACAAGAACCGTCTCTCATTTCTTTCCTCCTTCACCTTTATTGATCTTGGAACCCACAGCATCACCGTGGTCTCGCCATGTCTTTCCTCGTCGACCGACTCCCTTTCTTCCCTTCTTATTGTTGTTCACCTATCATTTTCTCCACCATAAACCACCATTCGAATGCCCTTCCTCTTACCCAAGAACCACCAATCTTTCATAACATCAAACCACCACCTTCCCTCCATTAACGCCACCTCCTCTACACCCCAAAAATCTCCTCTTTATAAAAATCGTCCATGAACTATCACCGTGATCAATAGTAAACAAACGTTGTTTTTTCTTCAAGCCCATTTGTATACCATGGTTCAAACTAGGAACCAAGCAGCCGACGGGTTTTTGGCTTAGCTCAATCGCAGACGAAACTGATTTTTAGCGCCTCCAGTTATCGATTTAGACGATGACAACTTGGAACCGTCTCCACCCCTTATAAGACGAATGGTCACACCTACTAGGAATCGTCACCGATGAAGCCCAACTCTGATCGAGACAAAACATTCACACAGTAGGCCCACTACTTCCGAAAGGTCGTTAGAAACATACTATGCAGGTTGTTCAGATGAGACTAGGACTTCTAACGACCATGGTGAAGGTCCTTTAACTAGAAACGAGCATGTTTCTCAGTTTCAAACACGATCGTCCACCATCGACCACATCGACCACCAATTGATGTGCTAATGATGCCTCCACATAGTAATACTGACGCTGCTAGAAATTCAAGCCTACCACCCAGCTCGCCTAATGAAAATGTTCGACCATCCTGATACGGTCAATGTAATAGGCGAGGTTGTACCTACACTACTCCCACCAAAGGATAATTACGAGGGTCTTTAAACTTTACAACCTCAGAGCATTACACAAAATACAACAACATTCGACAATGCCCACTTCCAGTCTGTAAGCAAACTGATGTTTACACTCTAGACATGTTAAATACACGTGATGATGTGTTTACCTATTTTGATGCTATTGGTTGGAATTCATTTGCAAATATTTTGTGTACGCATATTATGAACTAGTTTATGAATTCTACACAATATTTAGTTTTAATATTAATGCATTGCGAACTATTGAAACTCAAGATGTTGTCTGTTTTTGGTTACTTGGTAAAAACTTTAGAATTTTGATTTCAGATTTTAACGCCGCGCTGGGTTTTGTTGACACTAACGATGTTCAAAGCTATTCTTACCATACTGCTTTATTGGATATACCAAGTGATTTTGATGCAAATGATGTTTATTCTACTTTAACTCATTTTGGGAATCAACTTTATAATCCCAAGACCTCTAAGGACTTGTTGGTGCATGAACCCGCTTTGAGATACATTCATCGATTTTTAGCTTTTAACTATTCGGGTCGAATTGATATGTCATCTATTTTAACTAAAACATATTATTCTTTTTGTGGTGTATGCATTCTGGATTTAAAGTTAATTTAGGATATTGGTTCACACAAAATTTTTATGTTGTTTTATGCTTTAATCGACCACTAATACTTGGCCCATATATTACAAATTTAACCTCTCAACTTTCCCTCTAAAGTCGATTTATCGTTCTTAACATGTGCATATACTATGGATAATCTAAATGAGTATTGTTTGGATTCTATCGGTTTGCTTGCTGGCACCCCTACTGCGTATTATTTTATTCCTCTAGGTACACGAACTACTCACAGTAATAGGGTCTTTCGCCAACATCCAAATTTCACTACTAGGGAGCAAGAGGAGTAACCTTCTTCATCTGTAGAGGCACATTTAAGCAGGATCAAAGCTCGAGTTGAAATCGGTTAAGTAGGGGGTTTGAACTAGTAAGTAAGCATGGTTGACTTTCTTTTGCTGTATGTTTTTTCTCTCACATCTGTTAACTCTTATGTTGGATTATTCGTTAATTTGTTTGACATTGAACCTCTAATTCCATTGCTTAGTCAATTTAGATAGTTGGGTGATTCTTGAATTAAAGTGTTCAAATATCTAATTTAATCGACATTTGTGTTTTAAAGTTGATATATGTAATTAGACTGTTTCATGAAATTTGACTTTTTATAATTGCTTGGTATGAATATTGTATTTGCTTGTAAATAAATAAATGTAAAAAAGCAAAAAAAAAAGGGGGGCTTAATTTATGAGTGAAGGTTTCAGAAAAGTAAATAAATTTAGTAACCGAAATAAGTTGTTTGGGTTATCATCTCATCTAGCGTAAAAAGGTTTGAGTGATGAACCGAAAACTTGCAAACATTTCTCTAATCGAGCTGCCATAAGTAGGGTAAAATAGTCCATTTGGAGACATGTCAAATTGAGTAATCGGGGTAGGGTGCTTGGGCTGTCATCCTAGTTCACGTAAAAAGGTTTGACTACATCCCAAATTTACTGCATAATTAATTAAGATTAATACTTTGCAAATTTTGGGTCAAACTCAATTAGTAAAATGATTTAATTTACATATTTTAATTTTATGGATACCTATTGATCAAACAAAGTATTTGAGAACTTATTCAATTTTTGCCTAATTGCTTGCATTGATCATGGTTGTAGAAAAGAGACTTGATTTCTGATAAGTTACTGAATAATTTCTAATGTAGGAACGTACAGTATGCTTGAGGACAAGCATAAGCTAAGTAAGAGGGATTTGATAGCTTGTTTATTTTTCATATTTTACGTGCTCAACTTGACTTGTTCTTGAATTAATTCCTGTTAATTGGTGAATTTTATGTTTAAATATTGTCAGGAACAGAATTCGGATGTTGTAAATCAAAGACAAGCAAAAAGAGGATTAAATGAGAAATAGAAAAGGGATCGAATTGTAAATTTGGGACATTTGAGGGGCTAGCTAGATTTTTGACCTTGTAAAGGCCAAATTTAGAGGGGCTGAATCTTAAATTTGGAACTAACCTACTTTTAATATATGATTTATCTATAAATAGGTGGTATGGTACACTTGAAAAATCACACCTTAGTTAGCTGGAATTGAATTGAAATTGTTTTTTATTCTTTCCAGTTCCTGCGTCAGTAGGCATACTACCACTTTCATTTCATTTCCTATTTCTTAAAAAATTTGTTTAATTATTTCGTAAGTCATTTCCCCTTTTCATATTTCTCCATTACCATTAAATCCACTTCCATAACCAACAAAGCATGATAAATTTCATGCTTCACTAAATTCCAATTAGCTTTAGGCCAGTATTTTTTCCAGTCAAGAATCATGAGAAATAGTATATGCACTAAAAATCCTTCAAATTGATATTCACCATCTCTCTGGAATATCGAGATTGACAAATTCATCCCTTAAATTTAACTCGATTTCAATTCAAAAAGCGCATTGGGTTGGAGTCATTTTGACGTATAGTTAAGAAGACGAGTTGGTCATGTTTTATTTGGATTTCCATGAACAAGTTAAAGGAGATTCTGATTGGATTTAAATGTCCCATGCGGTTGAGGCCATTAATCCGAGTTGGATTCTTCAGAATACAAGGCTACTGAGGTATTGAATTGCGAACACGTGTATCACGGTTAGACAATCGGTAAGGGTTGGTTTGTAGGGTGTACTGAGATCAACTATGAGAGGAAGAGTTGGCGGTTAAGACGTTTTTAGCCGCTACAACCAGCTTATTGTTTATTTCTTCCATTTCATTTATTTAATTTCTAGTCATTTTGAAACTCCCCTAATTTATTTATTTCTCAATAGGTCATTTGGAGCTGCGGGCACATCTATTGCCACGATTATCGGCACAACAAAAATTTTGTTCATGAGAAAAACACGAAAGTTGATCATAATCACCAGTCCCTATGGAATCGGCCTACTATTTTTTACTACTGTTTAGAGTTATTTTATTGTAGGAATTATTTTTATTTGGTGGTTTCGACACCAATCAAATTTTTATTTCTTTATGTTATTTTATTTTATTATTATAAAAAAATCTTAAAAACTCCTTTCATTTTATTTTCATACTATAACTGAATTAAAGTACTAATTAGATCTTTCAGTGTTTAGGTTAAATTTGATCTAGCACTAGTCTTGCTTGGGTACAATCCTCGGAGTACTCACCTACTCCGTTGTAACTATATTACAAATGGACCTGTATACTTGTGGATACCACCTCATTGATATATATTCTACTGTAGTATTCACACTTTGGATGTTAATACGTCCGGAAGCGGTCACATGATTATTTATATCCTCGCTGACAGCTTCTCTCGAATTAACTGAAATTCTTCTTTACTACAATAAAAAATCACAATTTTTTAATACTAAATATCAGGACTTAGCACCTCTAAGAATGGCAAGGGTACATTTGGCCTTAAATTTTTTTAAGAATCGACTAAACGTTGGCTCTAATACCAAAAATCATTTGGCGCCCCAGCCCGGACTCCCAAGAGGGGACCCAAGGTTGGCGCGTCACACGGGTTTTAAGCCCTCAATCTAACTAAAAAAACTTCTTTCTTTTCTATCATTTAAACTTAATTGTTTAATTGGAAAGTAATTTACAAAAGAAGCATCTCATCCTTCCATGATTATAAAATAGAGTTCTTTCAAATCTCAAACAAAAGAATTATTAAATAAATGTTCAAACTCAGATACACTTTACACACTCAAGTTTAATAAGTAAAATAAAACTAGTAATAGAGAAAGATTGGTTACAACAAAAAGTGGCATCAAATCCTCGTTTTCCCCCTCTAATTGTCATGCTTAATACCAAACATATAAAGGCCTCACAGCAAAATGTTTCTCTAGGGAAGTCTTGCACAAGTCCTATTCCTCGAGGGTCATAAAGAGGGAAACTAATTGGGGTAAGTTCATAGAACTTAGTGAGCTCCCAAACTGGACAACAACAATTTGGAAGGTGAATACAACTTGTAAAATTGATTGGAACACATAGTTTGCCACAATGGTAGACTCGGGCGACAACAATTCAGAAAGTAAATACTACTTGTAATACTGATTGGAACATATAGTTCTCCACAATAGCGAACTCAAACTACTCATCGAACTCAACGTCCCACTTTTACCAATGCATCATGTACTCAACTCTTCTTCATGTTAGCCAACCTTATCCATTATAGAAAGTCTCTTTTTCCAAACATTTGTTATGCCCCGCCTTCCTAGTTTGCAAGGTCAATTATGCTATCAATGGTTGCATAACCATACTTTATATAACGTGATCTTCCAATTCAATTGCAACCCCAGTTGAAGGTATCACCTAGGAATCAATATTTTTTCTCATTTACGACCATATGGTTCCTTTCCGAAGCAAGAAGGGCATTGGCTAAACATGCAACATATGTTATATACTCCTTTGCAGACATTCTAGAATAGACTTTTATCCTTGTCACAAAACTTATACTTATCTCACACAGACATTCGTAAGGAGATACTGAATAGGTACGAAGGAACTCACCAGGAAATGCAGAAATAAACTGCAAAACTCTTGCCCTTATCTCAGGAACTTTCAGGATTCTCTTGAGCTATAATAACAAAAGTCATTCTATCAGACCATATTACCATATTCAATATTAGTAACAAGTTTATCAGCAGAAAATGTAAGGATCTAAAAGTTCTTTTCGTTCTTTATCCACCAAGTTCTAAGGTGAGAAACTCCTAAATTCTTAAGGAAACATAGCCTTGTTTGTAACAGCTCGGTTTAGACCCTAGTCAGAACAGTGGTTTTGAGACCACAAATCCGAGGTCAGAATAATATTTTAATGTAATTTTTGGTGTTGATTATATGTGATATAGCCTGTGTGAAAATTTTGTGTGGTAATTTTATCGACTGTGTGCTAAATTAAGAGAAAGGACTTAATCACGTAAAATGCAAAAGCTATTTGCTGATTGTTAAGTGTTTAATTGTTGATGTCTTTATAATATGGAGGCCTTATGAAGCAATTAGCCCATTATTTAGATAATGGATAGTTGAAGGACAATTATGCCCAAAGTTTAAATGTTTATTTATTAAGGTTTTATTAAGGGCAAAATAGGAAATGAATTATTAATATGTTAATAATAAAACAAGTGAAAAAGCTAGTGGATGTGTTCATCCATTCTAGCCAAAATTACCAAAGAAAAGGAAGAAAGAAATCAAGCTAGGGCATTCGATCATTGTGAGCTTAATTAAGACCAAGAGAGGAGAGGTTCGAATCGAGATCGAGGCAAAGATAAAGTGCTCGATTGATCGACTGTTTCTGTAGTTCGACGTCCGAGGTAAGTTCGGACATAATATGTGTATATAGTTATGTCTAAATGCTATGAAATGAATGGTATGATAATATTGAAATGTGAATGCTATGTGAGGGCTCGAGATATGTGGCACTAAGTGTGCGTATTCGGATATGTGACCGAGATGATTAGCACTGTGTGTGCAAAATAATATAAGCTCCGACTTTGTGGTTGGCACTGTGTGTACGATACTGATTTAAGATTGGTTCGATATGGATGCACTATGTGTGCGATGTTTATTAAGCTTCGGTTAACTATTTGGGCACTAAGTGTGCGATTGAATCGAAGAAAGGACGATAGTTGATCAGAATGAACTAATGAGTATTGAATGGCATATGTAGTCGACAACTAAGTGTTGGCTAAGGTACGCTCGGAACCTATGTGGTTGATGAAACTATGAATGTGTTTATGGAAGGGTTAATTGAACATATTAGTTTTGGATGGTATGATATATGTGATTGTAAATTAATATATGTGATGGCAGGTTTTGGTATAATGTAATATGTTACGAACTTACTAAGCTTTTTAAAGCTTACTGTGTGATTATTTCTCTGTTTTACAGTGTCAGTAAAGCTAGCTCGGATCCGGGGGATCGTCAGCATCTCAATCACACTATCGGCAATCTATTTTGGTACCTTTGGAAAGATGTACATTGTTGAAATATGGCATGTATAGGCTAGTTGTTTTGAAACATATTTGAGATGTGTAAATAGCTATGTGATATGGCTAGATATATGTTGGCTATAAGCATGAATGGATTTGGTACATGATGCATATTATGGTATAGCTTGTTGGTAATGAGAACGTCTTATGAATGGTAAACTTAGTGATAGTTTGATGCTAGTATGATCTAGTGAATTTGAGAATGAATCATGTTTGGTATTGAATGTGTTCAAGTTGTGCAATTTAGGTTATAAGTTAACATGTTTAGACATGAGATTGGTTGAGATGATATGACTATTTGACATGTATTTGGTTGCCAAATTGTGTGTGAAAACATGCTTAATTCTGCTTATAGTGTTGACCCTTGTGTGGGTGGCAAATTGGCCTTACAAATGGCCTATTTTGCATATTTGGTTAAGAGACACAGGCGTGTAACTTCACCGTGTGGTTCAAGGACCACTTAGAAGTGTGTCTGGACAGGTTACACGGTCATGGCACACGGGCGTGCTTGGTAGCCGTGTGACCAAATCAGTAGGTAGCCTAAGAACACACGGCCATGGCACACAGGCGTGTCTAGTGGCCGTGGGAATAAGTCAGTATGTATGCTATGTTATGACATGGCCTAGACACATGGATGTGTCTGGTAGCCGTGTGAGGCACATGGCCTGACTGCACGGGTGTGTGACCTCAACAGAATTGAAGAATGCTTGAAATTTAGAAAACTTTCGTAAGTGTTTGGTTTAGTCCCGACCCCTTTCTAGCATGTGTTTAAGGTCTCGTGGACCTCATTAAGGGACTAAATGATTATGTTGTGATATGTTTTACTGATGATTGACTTTGTGTCGTGAAATGGATATGAAATGTTCTGATTGTTTGGTAATGCTTCTAAACCCTATTCCGGCGATGGTTTCGGGTTAGGGGTGTTACATTGTTACACAGCTTGGGTTCATAGACACTTACTAGAAGCACAATAGTTAATGGAGTTTGCTAGTAGCAGCAAATTCAACCCTTAGCTGGTTCTAAAGTTTCTCAAAAAAGTGCATAAAGATCTTGAGAATTGGGAGGCTAAATCCTATAGAAAATCAAATCTTAACCAAAAAGTCTTATCCCTCTATATCAGCACTCAGGAAAGCGGAAACTTAGTGGGCAAGTTTGGTTTTCCCACTACCCTTCCCTTGTTATATGTGACTAATGACCTTCTCTCTCTTCTTTAATGCACATCCTATCAATTTCAAACGTTTTGTTCTATCCTAAAAAAATTCTTGTAACTAGCTGGCAATTCTATCTGGTTAGTGTAATAGTAAGCTAACGATCCTCCTAGATCAAAAACTTAAGAAAAGAAGAAGAGAAAGAAAAAATCAAAACAAAATCTTCTAAGGCAAAGGTGGTGTGCCCTTTTCGGGAAAGTTCACCAACCTCAAAAACTCATCTGTTCTTAGACTTCGCCTAAGGGCATGGTTGACGTCCTATTTACATTAGAAAATCTTTCGGCACTTAATTCTACTAAATTACACACTATAAGGCTACCTTATACGAATGATACGTGTTTTCAAGTACTACACTATGCGGGATGTTAAATGTATGCTATACGCCAGCTCAACCCAATTCAGACAAAACCATTCTCATGCCAGCCACATACCCAGTATCCAAAATCAGAAGCATATCATTTAGTCTTATTCACATACATTCTCTCCTTTCACTCTTCATATCATTTTCATTTAGAACAATATGTTTTATCTTGACTTGCCAATCTGGTTTCCAATATAGCTGTCTTATTAGAGGCTACACGGACATATCTCTTCATCTTTATCACCTCATATCAGTTCATATCATATCATATCATATCATACATATCAGAAGCAAATGGTAGTGGCTTAAGTATGAAGAATGGCACTTACTTTATATCACAGACAGACTGCACTTAGACTGAAGACTTTGGATAACCATTACCCACACAACATCTTTCATCCATTACAAAAGAGGATTACTTACCTTACACGAATTATAAAATAAAGAAAATTACAACACATGGAAGTAAGAAGGAACTCACCAGAAACTCTAACACAAGTTTATAAAGTAGGTCATTTGTCTTTATCACTTGGACCTTCGTTAACTTCTTGAGCTGAAATAAATATAATTAAACATATCACATCATCAATCGATCAAATCTGATCATACATGCAAGAATCAACAACACTTAATCTAGAACTAAGAAGTTTTCTTCCTCACACACAATTCTAACATATATGCATGCAGAACAAGAAATATGTAAATGACTTAGAGGGTAACCTAGGGTTCATCAGTAATTCCCAGTGAGCTGGTACTAACGTAGAAGTTAGTTGAATACTGCAAACCTTACTTCGAAGAGGTTTTTTTTTTTTTTTTGAACTTAGCTTTTTAAAGAGTTTTCAAGGGAAATCAAGGAATAAGAAAAAAAAAACATAAAAGTGTTCAAAAAGACCACCGCTGTCCTTATATACTTAAGCTCGGAGACAAGGATTAATGAAAAAATTAGATAATTCTACTAACTCTCTTGATTCTAGTGATTAAGTGCACTTAACATAATTTAAGTCTTATCATCTACAGTAGTCTAGTTCCGTTCTAACTAATCTCAATTTAACTAACCAAATTACCATACTTAAAAAATAAACAAATCTAAATAGTTGCGAACTTAACGAGTTCGCCTAAAGCATCTGGGTTTGACGGATATTTAACAGAAGAATCCGCCAAACCACCAAACTCGCCAAAACTAAGAGTTCGCCAAATGGCGCAATACACATAATTCTATACTTAGCCAAGACAAAAATTTTACTTACTCATATCTATCCTTATTTTACCAACTATACGCCAAATCGTAACCAGATACAAAGACTTCGTCGGGCATGCTGTACATGGTGTCACAAGTCAACTAAATACCAATTCAATTGGGAAATGAATAAAAACTTATTATTACAAAATTATATTATTGTGAAGGCTTTTTTGTCTTTTTAAATATTTTTATATAAAATAAAACAAAATCCCACACATTGTGATGTTTGAACCTAAGGCACTCAAATTTTACCATTTTAACTAAAATTTTATTTATTTTTATATAAACTTTTAATAAATCTATGTAATTTTTTTTCACCCATCTTTTGAAATTTGTGAAATAATTAATAAGAATTTTTAGGATATTTTACTAAAGATAATTATTTGATATATTGCGTGCAGAGTGTTTTAAACTCCACAAGAGAATTGAGGATATATATATATACTACACCCTACGAGACGTTTATCACACCCAATATCCAAATTTTTTTTATAAAACAAGTACAACAAATTTGTTAATTTTGTAAAGACTATTAAGAGATTTGGTTTCAAAGTTGAGAAAGCAATTAGGTGGATGAAGACACTAAACTCAAAAAATCTTCTACCCATGGGCATAACAAAAGAAATGGAATTGCAACTTGGAGGACACTATCATGAAAATGAAAATGAGGTAATATCACTCAATGACTATGACTTTGTAGTTAGACTAAATTTCCTTGATCAGATTAATACACTTACTATTCCTTGTGCTAAGCACATATGTATGTTGGATCTTTTCCATCAATGGTTGTATCGGTGAGTTGTAAGATAAGTGTTAAAGCAAAGGTATTGTCTACAATAAAAAATGCATACATGTTGACTTTCATGTTAGCGGCTTTTACTATTTTTTTTAAAATTTAATATCTAAACTATCATTTTCATTTATTTTATTTTTTAAATAGAAAAATATTATCAATAAAAATGTGACACATGATATCCATAATTTTTAAATAAACTGAAACAAAAAAATTAATAATTTAAATATCAAAATAAAAATAAATAAATATCAAAGTAAAAATATGAAACAAAGCGTCCAAACTTATATTCTTGAATCTCATTAGATACTCTTTTAAGACATTCAGGTATACCTGTTTTGTTAGCTGTTAGAAGGGTTAGGTTGGAGAAACTCTGTACCTTCCCTTCTTTGATGGGTTAAAATTTCCAAATTTTCGATTCAAATCTCTTAATTATATAAATTCACAACAAACATTGCTTTAATAGAAATGATAAATTTGAGATCCTTTTCAATATACTAAATTTAACACAAAGTCGACAGAAATGAACAAAAGGCAAACAAGGTGTGTCACCGCTGGAGGTGGACCAGCAGAAAGGCTGGTTGGTCGACCCCAACATTAATTTTACATAGTTAATGTATGAGTCAAAAATTTGAACCCAAGCCATGAATCAATTTTTACAGCTTATCTAGTATTCCTAGTTGTTGAACTCACGGCAGGGCATTTTCCGCTAAAACATGCTATAATTATTAAGTTAGAATCCATTGATTCTTTTTGTCTTTTGCTTGAGTGGCCAAGGAACAGAAGCAAGCCATGGAAGAATCCAAAGATGAGATAAGAGCTCCTCTCAGTGAGTTTTTTTCTTTGTTTTGTGTGTGTGTGTTTCAATGTGTAAAACCCAATGAATCTTGATGTTTTTGTTGTTGTTTATTTGCAGTATCTAAGGATGAAGATGATAGCAATCTATCATCATCAAGGTCAGAGGCCTTGGCATCAAAATCTGAAGCAGAGATCAAAGAAGTGGAAGAAGAAGAAAATTCACCGGTGAGACAAGTGGCCTTAACCGTACCAACCACAGATGACCCTTCGCTACCAGTGCTGACGTTTCGAATGTGGGTGTTAGGCACCATTTCATGTGTCCTGTTATCGTTTCTTAATCAGTTCTTTTGGTACCGCACAGAACCCTTGACAATCACGGCCATCTCAGCCCAGATTGCAGTGGTTCCTCTTGGCCAATTGATGGCCGCCAAGATAACAAAACGTGTTTTCTTCAAAGGAAGTCGCTGGGAATTCACCTTGAATCCAGGGCCCTTCAATGTCAAAGAACATGTTCTTATTACAATCTTTGCCAACTCTGGAGCTGGCAGCGTTTATGCCATCCATGTTGTGACAGTTGTAAAGGTGTTTTACAAGCAGCACATTACTTTCTTTGTCTCCTTGATTGTCATCCTAACTACTCAGGTCTGTTCCTGTTTTGTCGATTCCTTGCTGCATTGATGTGTGTGTGTATTGGTTTGGTTGTAATTAAATAGTTTGGTGAGTTTTGAATGGTAGGTGTTGGGGTTCGGATGGGCTGGTATATTCAGGAGGTACCTAGTGGAACCAGCAGCTATGTGGTGGCCTGCAAATCTTGTTCAAGTTTCTCTCTTCAGGTAATCCGATTATGGTTTGTATTATTGCCGGACGGATATTCCCAGATTCCGGCGATTTTGTAGTTTTCTATAGTTGCCTATTAACTCGGATTCCATTTTCTGACGCTGATAGCGATGCTCAGTTTTAGTGTTCCGCTGGGAAATCTTAGCTGGACCTAACTGATGAGAATCAATATACCAAGTTGAGTTAATAATATTTGATATTTTAACTTCACACTTTTTTCTTTTTAATTCGGTAATTAACCTTTTTTTTTTTTTTTCAGTTTCATATCTAACATTATACAAATTTGATAGAATCTGCCCATGTTAGTCTTAAATTTGTTATTTTTTCTACCTCATAAAATAATAACATTGGAGAAACATTTGACAAATTTAGATATTAATTTGAGAAAAAAAATTTAAATATTAAATTAAGAAAAAATATCAAAATTAGATATTAAGAAAAAGTATATATCAAATAAAAAATATTTAAATATCAAATTTTAAAAAAATGTCAAATTCAAGTAACCTACAAATAAATAAAAGAACATTATCGTCTGCTTACTAGGGCTTAGGGCTCTAAACTTAGGTTCTTAAAATATTTTGACCCATTATTTATAACAGTTGTTCAAACATGGGATCATGACAGGGCTCTCCACGAGAAGGAAGAGAGGGCCAAGGGTGGGGTGACCAGAACCCAATTCTTCCTTATTGCCTTCATTTGTAGTTTTGCTTACTATGTCTTCCCTGGCTACCTTTTCCAAATGCTAACTTCCCTCTCTTGGATATGCTGGATATTCCCCAAATCTGTGCTAGCCCAACAACTCGGTTCCGGCCTTTACGGGTTAGGAATAGGTGCTATTGGTTTGGACTGGTCTACCATCTCCTCTTATCTTGGTAGCCCACTTGCAAGCCCATGGTTTGCCACTGCAAATGTTGCAGCGGGATATATCTTCGTCATGTATGTTTTGACTCCCATCTGCTACTGGCTTAATGTCTACTCCGCCAAAACCTTCCCCATTTTCTCCGATACTCTCTTCACCTCCACAGGCCAAGAATACAATATCACTGCTATCATTGATTCCAATTTTCACCTTGATATTGCCGCTTATGAGAAAGAAGGACCTCTATACCTTAGCACATTTTTTGCAATGACTTATGGTGTTGGTTTCGCTGCACTAACTGCCACAATTGTTCATGTTGGGCTCTTCCATGGAAGGTAAATCATATTTTAATAACCAAAGATCAGTTAGGCTTGACTTTGTCTTGAATGGAATGTTGAAGATTACAGTTTTGCAGAGAAATATGGGAGCAAAGCAAAGCTAGTTTCCAGGAGAAAAAAATGGATATACACACCCGACTCATGAGGAAGTATAAGCAAGTCCCTGAATGGTGGTTTGTGTGCATCCTTTTGGTTAATATTGCAGCCACCGTATTTGCCTGTCAGTACTACAATGATCAACTTCAGCTTCCATGGTGGGGGGTTCTATTAGCATGTGGCATTGCCATTGTATTCACACTTCCAATAGGCATCATTACAGCCATTACAAACCAGGTAATCCCATCATATTCTGCCAGAGTTACAATTTATTAAGTTGTCTGAACATCTTAAAAATAATTCATATGCAACTTTACATCACTGATAGATTTATGTTGCAGACACCAGGTTTGAACATCGTCACCGAATATATAATCGGGTATATATATCCAGGATATCCTGTAGCTAATATGTGCTTCAAGGTGTACGGATATATAAGCATGACACAGGCCATTACCTTCCTGCAAGACTTCAAGCTTGGTCACTATATGAAAATTCCACCTAGAACAATGTTCATGGCACAGGTCTCAGTAAAAGTAGTTTTTTCTTTTCCTTCTGCTGAATGTTTATTTCCCACTAATTTGACAGTTGCTTCCTCATTTGTCTTAGATCGTGGGAACCCTCATTGCTTGCTTTGTGTACCTGGGAACTGCCTGGTGGCTGATGGAGAACATCCCTGATATTTGCGACACAACGGCCTCCAACAGCGTGTGGACATGTCCAAGTGATACCGTGTTTTATGATGCTTCGGTCATCTGGGGTTTAATAGCACCCCGCAGAATTTTCGGGGACTTAGGAACTTACGAGGCAGTCAATTGGTTCTTCCTTGCAGGAGCAATGGCTCCTCTACTTGTCTGGTTGGCCTCCAAGGCCTTCCCTAGTCAAGAATGGATCAGGCTCATCAACATGCCAGTCCTGATAGGTGCGACAGGCAATATGCCACCAGCTACTGCAGTCAACTATACTACATGGATCATTGTTGGCTTCCTGTCTGGCTTCGTGGTGTATAGGTATCGACCGGATTTATGGCAACGATACAATTACGTTCTTTCAGGGGCACTGGATGCTGGGCTTGCTTTTATGGGTGTGCTGCTATATTTGTGCTTGGGATTAGAAAATATTAGTTTAGATTGGTGGGGAAATGATCTGGATGGATGCCCACTGGCTAGCTGTCCAACAGCCCAAGGTATTAAGGTGGAAGGCTGCCCACTCTTCACCTAGTTATAGTATTCCTAAAATTTATTGCTCTGTGAATCTTGAACAAGTATACCTTGGTTAAGTAGGAAATTGCATACCAACACATCTGTTTATATATTGCTTTCGAGCAGGAATTCCATTTAAACTGTCAAGTGCTTTTGTACATTTAAGCATATTATTGCATGCTTGGTGTAAAATGGAACTAGATGCAACTTGTAATTATATATTCTCTTATTCTTACAATTTGGATTTTCAATTTTCATAGCCATTTTAGTTGCAAGTTGTTTCCAGAACAACATAAGGTGAAAAAATTATGAAAGCTCAAAAAGACAATATCAAGGAGCTCTGAACTATATTACCTGAATCCAAAAAAAGACCTAAAAGCTATATTTCTGTCATTGTTTTAACAAGAGAATGGCTCTTGCTGCAAGCACTAAACAGTTTAGTGTCAGAAGTTTATTCCCTCTGAAATCAATTAACCATTTAATGGAACTCCCTCTGGATCCATCTCTTCCATATTTAGCCAATCTTGTGATCCTGCAGTAAGATTTATTACAAAAGAAAGTTGCTTTTTAGACACTATAAAGCTCTAAGGTGAAGCGTATAGAAGAATATGATAAAGCCAAGTGCACAACTTACTCGACTTGTGTATCTCCGCAATCACCATAAGACGCCTCTGCAATAAAGATGCCACGAAAAGGAAAGCCGAGCACATGCCAAACATGACGGGCATGGGAAGTGCTTTTACCTTTCAAAGAAACAATATTGCATTTTCAACAAAATTAAAAACCATATGAACCTTGGTGACTGACAGGTAACTTAATAACATTCAGCTCACAGCATGTCAACTGGTTAAACTTAAAACTATAGAAAGTTCTATTCAACCATTTACAAAAAGATTTTTTACTTGTTGCGGTGGCATTATCAAAACAAGAAAAAAAAAAGTTGAATGGTAGACTAACATTGTATAATGCAATGCAGACAAAGATGTTGAGAGGAATGCGAAAGAAGTTCATGATAGTGCTTCTTGCTTCCTCAGGAATGTATTGAGACCTCATCTTCATGATAGATGGCCAGAATATCCCAACGCAAGCTTCAAATATGCAGAAACCAATGAGCTGGATACACCCAGAAAATGAGATGCTCCCACCTTTTACGTTTGATGGTGCTACCAACAACTGTTGAGACTTAAAAGAGTTAGTTTTCCGGGGAGCTTTTGGGAGAATGGAGAAAATATGTGCAAAACTACGTACATTTGTGACAACAGGAAGTAGTAGGGCTATTGAGGAGAGCATGAATACAGTCTGCATATAGCTCTCAACTCTTGGAGTAGGTTGAGCCAGCAATCGTGAGGCAATGGAACTTCCAAGCATTGAAGATAACATCAATGTCGCAAATATGAAACCGTGCGGAATGTCCTCGTCATTTGGGCTCAAAGCAGGTGTCCATAGGAACACAAAGGTGTACATTGAACCTTCAAACAGCGATTGTATGGCACCCAACAATGTAACTTTCTCATCTGATAGAAACATGGATCTTGCTTTAGTATATTTCCCAGCATATCATACAGACTAAAACAGAAAAAAAATACCCAACAAAAAAGTTCATAGTTGGTAGCCTAGGCATTCATTGTAAGTGATGGTTAGAATTACCAGTAGCAATGGCAGCAGCGGCACCCTTGAATTGAGTAAGCAAATCCTTGTTTTCCGAAGGGTCACCATAATTTTCAGTCCATGTGGACAGTATAATTGTCATGCCAATTGCAAGGAAGCAAGATGCAGCATCAAATGGAGCAACAGGGCCGAATTTCAAACTATCCACCAGTACATTACCAAACAACCCAGATAAAATTGCCATCAATCCATTTCCAAGAAATATTGCCTTTGCGAATGTTATAGAAAGCCACTGTTGATCAAAACCTCGCTGTCAAATCCAAAATTGTAATCAGATTCAGAATCAAGGCAATCACCAAACCAAACACAAGTACAGAAACTATAAAACCCGAAGCGTAACACAGTTCCATCAAATTGCAGGTTGAACCAACGAAGGTAGCAATGACACACCTTGTTGTGCTCAGCAACAAGCCAAGATTCGAAGGCTGAGAAAAGAAGGGAAGTTGCAACGCCACCCAAGACTCGTCCTAGCATTAAAATCTTGTACTGAGGAGAATGTTTGGTAATGCAGCTCAGTATGTAAGTTATGCAGTAAGTGACACAAGCCCTCTTTCGACCCCTGAATTCAGAATGCAGGGAACCCAGTAAGGATAGAAAGTTGGGTGAGGAGTCTAAAACAACCCAACATATTACCTTTTGTCGGCTAAAGATCCAACCACTGTACCAAACAACATGGAAGATCCAAAACCAGCAATGAAAAGGTGGCCAATCTCCCCCTTCCCAAATCCGTAATGACTGTAAAGGTAGTAAACATATGGCCCCTGCAACCAATCCCCAGCTGTTTTTTTTTTTTTTTAATTTTATGATCACCATAATCAGTTTCGGAACGATAAGCAAACAGATGATCAATTCAAATGAAGATTCATCAAATGAAATGCAAATCCTTAATTTTCTGAATTTGAGCACAATAAACACCAAGATTAGAAAAACCAAAACAGGAGAAACTAGACATAAAGCATGGATTTCCTTAGACAAAACATAAAAATATAAGGAAATTCTAGATGAAACCCAGATAAGAAAATCAAATTTCATGTAAACTAGCACAAAGATAGAATACCCATCATCAGAGAGTATACAACAAGATAGTTGTTTTTGAAAGAATTGAAAGCAGAGGAGGTACTAAAGCGATCTTTGCTTGTTTTGCTTAGCTCCAATACTGCAACCAGGGAGGCCAGAGACCCAAATACCACCAAGTAAAATGGTTCCATTGTAGCTATTCTTCTTCTTCTTTTGGCCTGGTAATGAGGACCCGGATGAAAAACAGAGAGACAGAGATTAGTGAAAGCAAGGGATAACAGTAAAATCTAAAAAAAACAAAGGAGAGCCAATTGGCATGAAGCGAGGAATTGACATTTTCTATGAGGGAGATTGGTAGGGGGTGCGACTATGTGTGTCTCCCCTGTTTTCATTCCTATATCTTAAGGCTGACTGGCAGAGGCGGATCCCCTTGTTTCGTGATTTTCCCGGGGAATTTGCACTTTCTTTTCTTTTCATTATTTTATGGCTTAATTCCAAAACAACTCTCAAACTATCGTCTTTATTTTAAATTAGTATTCTAACTTCATAACTTTTAATCACTCCTCCATTTATCTATATCATATCAATAATGGTTTTAGTCATGCTGGTCTTTAGTTGGTGTAAAGTATATTTAAAATAAACCAATTAAATTTTAGATACACATGTGTACTTAGTGGATAGATAGCTTAGATTTCATATGTTAAAATAACATTCGCTATCACTAAAATTTAAAAGCATTATTTCTTTATTTATATATATATATATAAAAGTTGTTCATACAAAAGATATATGCATATTTAAAATTTTATTCATGTCGATTGAGTGTTAATTTCATTAGCATCTGTATTTTTGCTAGTGTAGTGGCGTAGGTTAAAGTGTGCCCAAGAAAATTTTATCCTTTTATTGAAGGGCTGGAGATGAATTATGGGTATTTCTTAACATTTTATAAAAAATAAAATTTGATCAGTGTATTTTAAATATGCTTCAGGTTATATTTGAGCTGACATTTAATGCATAACTTGATAACAAAGTTAGTGAAAGAATATTAATATTTTAAAAACCTCAATTACAATGTTTTAAGTTTCGAGACTAAACAATTAACTTTCAACTATTAGATCTGAGTGTTTGGGCTAAAAAAGAAAATATTAGGTCGGGTTTCATCCAAAGCAAATCAGGAAATGAAAGTAATTTCTTACTAACATATTAAAATTTATATTAAAAATTAGAAATATATATATTTATCTAAATTTTTTATTTTTATTTTTTAAAATAATTTTTTTTATCATAATGTTTTTTTTATAATTTTTAATATAATTAATATTTTAACAATACTCCTATCGAATATAATTCAACTTCTTATGGACGTGAAATTTTAAATACATCTCATGTTTCTATGATACTAATAAAAGAAATTTTAATATAAAATTATTGGTTGAAAGTTTTTTTATTAAATAAATAGCTAGATAATCATATTTGAAGCATACAAAATTAATTATAAAAATGTTAAAATTATTTTAATTTTATAGTAATTTGTAATTTTAAAATATATAACATATATAACTTTAATATTTCTATTTATATAAATAGATATATTGTTTCTTGAACTTGTCCAAAACTATCTAGCAAATATCTAATTTTTCTTATCTAATTGGTACTTAAACTTGTATTATGTTACTTAGGTTGGTATCTCTTCACACACACCGTTAGTTTATACTAACATGTACTGATAGTCAATTCGAAGGTGACACGTAGTATCCTCTCAGTATGTCATGTGGTATGTATAAATAAAAATAAAAATAAAAATGTAAAAATATATAAATTAATAAAAAGTATAATTTTTTTTTAACATTTGTCCAAATACAAATTCAAATTCATTCCAAATGTTTTTTTAGTAGGTTTATATATTTAATTTTTTAATAAAATATCATAATATTTATATTATTATTTTGAAATTAAAAATATATATATAATTTTAAAATATATAAATTAACAAAACAATTGATATCAAGAATGAACCTGGATGGAGCATTGTCCAGTCCTTGACGTGCTTTTTAACAATTTTATATATTTTTATTTTTTTTTTATAAATTTATATATTGTTCAAAACATTATAGGTTTTTTTTTTACATTTTTAATTATATATTTTTTACATTTTTTATAAATTTAAATTTTATATATATTTCAAAATAATAATAACCTTAAAAAACTATTTTTTATAAAAAAAATAAAAAAAAATGAACTCATTAAAAAAATGTATCTAGAATGAATCTGGATAAAATAGGTGTCCATATTCAAATGTATATGGACAAACGTTTATTTAGGTCTTGTTGTCAAAAGAAATTATATTTTTTACTAATGTATATATTTTTAAAGTTCTTTATTTTTTTAATTATGTTTACCATGTGGCATGTTAAAAAGTTGCCACATGTCATCTTTGAATTGGTTATCAATGTCATATAAGCAGAAAATTAACAGTCTTGATGCAAAGGTATCAACTTGAATGAAACAATACAAATTCAAATGTTAACTAGATATAAAAACATATAAGCATAAACTAAATACTTTTGAGACTAACATATAAGCATAAATTGTGTAACCTTTTAGTGGAGGGATTTTGAAAGGTAGTTGACAGATGAAAGAGCTTAGGATATATGCGAGAGGAAAGCATGGAAGAAAATGAAGATTGTTTTTAATACTAAAATAGTCCGATTTTATAAAGATAAAACAATTCAAGGTAATAAATACAAGTTCAAAGGAGTTGAAATAATAAGATATTAAATGGTTTGTTTGCAAATTTCAATAACTTTCGTATATGTATGTATATACAATTTTCAATAAGAATATACAAAAGATGTTCTTTACAGAAAGCCAAAGCTTATAGGTTACGTCCCATAATAAATTAATAATAAATGGGCTTTGCCTCTGCTCTGCACTCTGGGATATAAATTATATTTACATGGAAATATGGAAGAGAACATCCTCGTCATGTACGCATAACATTTGCTTATTCAGTAATTAAAAGAGCTCCCTGCCGTATTCTGTTTCTAACGTTGTTGACGACGCCCCCATTCTTTTTCACGCAGCATCATTCCCATTCTCTTCCGCACCAGCCATGAGCCTTAGTTCTTGTTGCAACTGCATTTTCATTGTTCAAATCATCACCCCCTACTAACCCATCATTACTCCATATATCATGTGCTTCTTTTTTCTTTTTTTCTAATCAGTGACACCACAATCGTAGAATAAAGTAGAAGCTGCTATTCTCATTTATATAAAAACTCTGTAAGAAACTCACCTCTTCATATCTCAACTTTTCAGCATTCAATTCATCCCTCAAATTCATCATTCTGCTACAATAAGTGTTCAGCGAAGAGACTATGAGGAGAAAGTTGGATGTGTAGTGGGAAACCAAGGTACAAAATTACTTGGTATAGAATTCATGACAACCGACCTAGATTGTAGCTCTGAGATCTTGCCGAGCAGTAGACGCTCCCTCTCAGAAGCTGCTGTTTCAAGTTCAACCTATTCAAACAACACGAAGATCAGAGAGGGACAAAAGAAGAAACCACTTGAAATTACTTAACACTAAACAAAGACAAGGCTCTCACATTCCCATTGCTCTCGGAACGAGGTAGAAGAGGCAACTTTCCATTTTGTGAGGCTGGAAAAACAAAATAGAAAAATGATTACTACACTGCTAAACACTGTATTTCCTAGTTTAATCATGCCAAAGTAATAGGAAAATCAGCTTTCACTTACCATCTACAACCTCAGCTGACTGCAAGCTATTCAACAAATTCACGATAAGATCCTAGCATGCCGAAGAAATTTCCAGTGAGAACATCATTCATCTTTAAGGCAGACACTCAATCTATAAACAAAATAAGATACTGTCTCAACTCAAAGTCTTTACCTGTTGAAGTGAGGTTTGCTGGAAAAGATTTTGAAGGTGAGTTGTAAGAATCGATGCGGACACACTACCATTGGTCAAATCCTTAGGGGCATGATTGATAGCCTGAAAAGAAATGGTCCATAAGAAAACAACTTATTTATTTAGTGCAGCAACATACTGGAAAGCTTCCATTAGCAGATCAATAGGGCTACATAAAAGATGAGATGAATATATACTTGATTTCTATAAAGTGTGGTTATCAAGTTGTTAAAGCATGGATGTTAGCACCTTTCCTTTATTGAAGCAAAATAACAAGTTATTCTTTTTGTTACTATCAGCTCGTTGTATATAAACAAACAGAAAAAAGTTGGTTGGTTGAGGAAAGTCCTTCTGTGCCTTTTCAATGGCATGTGCCTCAATAAAGGTGTCTCCCACCAGAAGGAAGAGAGGTACTTTCCTTGATTTGTGCCTCACCTTATTACCTGGGCACACACCTTAATACCAGTTCCTCTGTTAATAAGAGATCCTTAAGCTTCAAGATGCAAAATGTTGCAATAAATGAAACAGTACAAAAATTCACAATCAACCACGTTGAAGGAAAGATATAGATCACAAACCACTTGTTTTGATTCAAGTATCCAATCCCCTACGCTAGCAGACTTTCTGATAGGTGAAGTCTGAAACTCAAGAAGAAACAGAGCAACCAATAAGAAGTGGACAATTAATATTGTTAATATAATAATATTTAAGCAAAGAGCCAAAGACCAATAGCCCACCTGCAAAGATCGGCGTGAAACTGAACCTAAAGGAATATCCTAGAAATTAATATTTGGTTAGTGAAGTTGCATGGGAGAACAAATATGGTATTAAAACTGAGTCTTACCTTTACAAGATCTAAATTTTCTGATGTTACTGAAAATCGACCTTTAATTTGCACCAGATTAGCCTTTGACTTCTCATCCAGAGAATCCCTAAACCCTGTTGTAGGAGAAAAGTTTGCTATATATATATATATATATATATATATATATATATATATATCCTAGAAGCTATAATAGTAGCACTAGTAGTGACCCAGGTGATAAAAAAACAATAATGATCCTAAATGCTATGAATTTGTTACCTCCTGATGGTTTAATTGGAGCTGATAAGCTGTTCCCAGATGCTCGATTAGGAAGCATCAATGGACCACTAAAGCTTGGTGCTTTACGAACTTGACAAACTCTCTCATTTGCAAGTAAACTTTCATTCTCAAACCTAATCATCAGCAGACCATAGGCTTAACATCTCCAATTTTCTCTTCCACTTTATTTTCTTAGGCTAAAATAGACAAGATATTAATCACATATGAAACCAAATGAGCTAAATCACTTTCCTATCCTTCAATTTCTAAATCATAACAAGGCCAAAGCAATAACAAATAACACAGGAAACTATAATATATATGTAACTTTAAAACAATCTATCATTATCAATGTTTGGTTGAATCAACCCAAAGAACATTGGAATCAAGACTTGAGTTCCCCTTCTGTTTTGGTTTTTTTTTTTTTTTTGGGGGGGGGGTGGGTGGAGAGAGCTAAAAATAACCCAAAACAGCAGTATATTTTTACTAGCTCAACTTTTAAACCATGTTTAATAAAACATAATTCAGCAGCAGAGTAAAAACATGTGAGTGAATTAACTAGCCCAATTTATAGAATGCATCTGTCAGATTACAGTTTCCTAATAAGGAATATTTAGTGTATTAGATAGAATCCTGAAGATATTTTATTGACTGCTATCCCTAACTTTAAGGCTGTGTTTTAAGGGACAGCATCCCTAGAATCAGTTTCCTTCCTAGTTTAGAGTTTCCTAAAGTTAGGCTCACTATGTATATAAATATTAGTGTAATTCCTTGTGAAATAATATAACAGAAAAAGCCTATTTCTAACATGGTATCAGATTAGACCGATTTCTGGGAATTTTTTTCTGGTAATCTTTTACTCCCACACAACCCTCAAGCCTGCTTCTTTTGTTCAAAAGAAATATGTCTGAAATTATCCAAACCAATACCAATGGGGATAGTTCAGAAATCTCTATAAAAGACTCCAACCAAACAAGTGAGTTGCAGAACATTCAAGTGGCCTACAGGTTAAATGGGAAGAATTACCTGAAGTAGTCTCAGCTGGTTCGCAAGTTTTTGAAGGGCTGAGGAAAGCTGAATCACTTACTCGGCACAGGACCTAAAGAAGGAGATCCTCAGTTTGCTGCTTGGGATGAACAAGACTCTATGGTCATGTCTTGGTTATGGAATTCTATGATGCCCGAAATCAGTGACACATGCATGTTTCTTAACTCACCCAAAGAAATATGGAGGCTGTGAAGCAGACTTATTCTAAAGTTCGAGATGCTGCTCAAATCTATGAAATCAAGACTAAGATTTCATCCACCAAGCAAGGAAGTCGTTCCATCACGGAATATTCTAATCTTTTGCAAAGCTTATGGCAGGAGATGGACCATTACGATGCATTAAAATGCAAATGCGATGCAGTCATGATGCAAAGACTCTGAAAAGGTTCGTTGAAAAGGACCAAATTTATGATTTTCTTGCTGGGCTAAATGTTGAATTTGATGCAGTAAGAGTCCAAATACTTGGAAAGGAGGAGCTACCATCACTAAATGAGACACTCGCGATAGTTCGTGCTGAAGAAGGAAGAAGAGGAGTTATGCTTGAAGATAATTGAGTAGATGGTTCTGCCTTAGTTACAATGGCTGTCAGTGAGAGGAAAATTGCCATGAAATGTTTAAGCGGCAATGATATGAAGCGTAAAGATTCTACAAGGCCTATTAAAAGGAGTCTCAGATAATGCACCAATCAGTAAAAAATCTCGTCACACAAAAGAAAACTGCTGGAAGCTCCATGGGAAGCCACAGACGATTAAAAGGAATTTTTCTGAAAACAGCGGACAACCAAACGAACAAGGGCGAGCAAATATAGCACGACAGATGGATGAAGAACAGAATTCTGGTGTTTTTAATAAAGACGAAATTGAGAAGTTAAAGACGTTGCTGGGATCATTGGAAAAGTCTTCTTCAACAGGTACTTGCAGTTTGGCGCTTTCAGGTATTTCCTATTCTCAAAATTCTAATGTCTCTGACACACCACCCATGAGTCTTGGGTCATTGACTCAGGAGCTACAGACCATATGACCCACTCCTCACACAAATTTGTTTCATATACACCTTGTCCTAGTAATAGAAAGATTACAGTAGCTGATGGTTCTGTAATAATGGTGGCTGGTCAAGGTGATATTGTTATAAATAAGACCCTTACTCTTAAAAATGTCCTTCACATTCCTAAACTATTTCCCAATCTTCTCTCCATCCAAAAACTTACCAGGGACTCTAATTGTAGTGTGGTTTTTTATCCCAATCAATGTTTTTTCCAGAATGAATCTGAAAAGATGATTGGGACAAAGCTAAGGAAGCAAATGGCCTATATTATCTTGAAGAATCTAGTGGAGAAATTAGTGCTCTGAATTCCTCACCATTATCCTTACTATCAAAGTCTGTTCAAGTTAATAAAGACCAAATTTGGCTCCATCACCTCCGCCTTGGTCATCCTTCGTTTCTAGTCCTTAAATTTATGTTTCCTTCCTTGTTCAAAGGAATAAATGTTGAAAATTTCCATTGTGATGTTTGTGAACTTGCCAAACATAAACGTACCTCCTTTCCAGTAAGCAATAAAAGAACATCCGCTTCTTTTACTCTTATTCATAGTGATATTTGGGGACCATCAAACATTTCAAACATCTCTGGGGCTCGGTGGTTTGTTTCCTTTATTGATGATTGTACCCGTGTGTCTTGGATATTTCTTTTAAAACAAAAATCTGATTTAAGGTCTGTTTTTACAACCTTTTACAACCTGATTAAAACACAATTTGGGGCTGCAATAAAACGGTTTAGGTCAGACAATGCTAAAGACTATTTCAATCAGTTTCTCTCCTCATATTTTCAAAAAAAAGGCATTCTCCATGAGTCCTCTTGTGTTAACACACCCCAACAAAATGGTGTTGCCGAAAGAAAGAATGGTCACATTTTAGCTATTACTAGAGCTCTATTGTTTCAAAACAATGTCCCTAAAAAATAATGGGGGGAGGCTGTTTTAACTGCTACATATTTGATAAATAGGTTGCCTACAAAGGTCCTTGCCTCTCAAAGTCCCATACAAGCTCCATCTAAATTTTTTCCTTATTTCAATACCTCAAATCTTCCTCCCAAAATATTTGGGTGTGTTGCCTTTGTCCATGTCCATTCTCAAAATAGGGGAAAACTCGATCCACAAGCTATCAAATGTGTCTTTCTCGGTTATTCCTCTACACAAAAAGGGTACAAATGCTATAATCCAGCCACCAAAAAATTTTTTGTTTCAGCTGATGTCACTTGTGCAGAAGAAGAAAATTTTTTTACTCATCCTTATCTTCAGGGGGAGAACTTATTCACAGAAGATAAGGGCAGAGATTTTTTTCTTCTTGATTTTCCAAACTTCATTCAAATTTCGCCCAACTTAATTTTTTAGCTCCTATTCAGCAGCCAAACACTCAGTCCTTACCTACCAACCAGCCTACCCATCTTGACCCTATGCAACCTGAAATAGAGCCTACTACACCTAAGTCACCAAAAGGAATTCAGGACACTACTCGCCCTTTACTAGTTTACTCAAGGAAGAAGACACAGGTGCAAGTTCAATCATCTTCTTCGGATAAACAACCTACTGCTCTACAACCCGAGGTAACTACTGAACCTACTTTGAATACTACTGAAAATTCAGATTAGAAAAACTATGATTTTCCTATTGCTATTAGAAAAGGAACTAAGGCCTGTACAAAACATCCCTTGTACTCATTCATGTCCTACAAAAACTTGTCCCATAACCACAAAACCTTTCTTACTAGCCTAAATTCTATCTCCATTCCCAAAACTGTATCCGAGGCATTAAATAATGAGAATTGGAAAAATGCCATGAAGGTTGAAATGGAAGAACTTAAAAAAAAATAAAACATGGGATTTGGTAAAATTACCAGAAAGGAAAGAAAAACAGTTGGATGTCATTTGGTGTATACAAAGATGAAATACAATTCAGATGGCTCTTTGGAGAGGTACAAAGCAAGATTAGTTGCTAAAGGGTACACTCAAAAGTATGGAATAGACTACCTTGAGACATTTGCCCCGGTTGCAAAGATGAACACTGTGAGAGTGTTGTTGTCACTTGCTGCCAACAGAGGCTGGAAACTACAACAGTTTGACATCAAGAATGCTTTCTTACATGGTGATCTTGAGGAGGAAGTCTATATGGATGTTCCACTAGGGTTCGGTTTAGATACAGGACAGGTAGTTTGCAAACTAAAAAAGGCTCTATACGGACTAAAACAATCCCCGAGAGCTTGGTTTGGAAGATTTACTAAAGTGATGCTCAAGCTGGGGTATAAACAGAGTCAAGGAGATCACACTCTGTTTGTAAAGCACTTATCTTCAGGGGGAATGACTGCTTTGTTAGTCTATGTAGATGACATTATAGTGACAGGTGATGATTTGGAAGGAATGGAAAATTTGAAGAAATGCCTAGTAAAAGAGTTTGAGATCAAAGAGCTTGGTAAATTAAAATATTTCTTTGGTATTGAAGTAGCACACTCTCGGGAAGGAATCTTCATATCTCAGCAAAAATACATAATTGATTTGTTGACAGAGATGGGCAAGTTGGGATGTAAACCAGTAGAGACACCCATAGAAGTGAACCACAAACTTGGAGATGCACTAGAAAATGCAGTAGTTGATAAGGGTTCATATCAAAGACTCGTAGGGAAGCTCATTTACTTGTCACATACTAGACCAGATATTGCCTATGCAGTTGGTGTTGTAAGTCAGTTCATGCACAATCCTAAAGAGTCACATCTTCGAAGTTGTATACCGTGATTCTACAAGACTTAAAAGGCACACCGTGCAAAGGAATCCTATTTAAGAAAGGGAGAATTTAACCCTTGAAGCCTATACTGATGCAGATTATGCAGGATCTATGGTTGATAGAAGATCAACCTCGGGCTATTGCACATTTCTGGGAGGCAACCTTGTAACTTGGAGAAGTAAAAAACAGAATGTTGTGGCTAGATCTAGTGCAGAAGAGAATTTAGAGCAATGGCTCTTGGAATTTGTGAATTATTATGGCTGAAAATTATTTTGGAGGATTTGAAGATTAAGTGGGAAGGTCCAATGAAGTCAGACATTGTGATAATAAAATCTGCTATAAATATTGCACATAATCCAAAGGCAACATGATCGTACGAAGCACATTGAGGTTGATAGACATTTCATCAAGGAGAAACTTGACAATGGCCTAATTTGCACTCCATATGTGTCCACTGATGGACAACTGGCAGATATCCTTACTAAAGGATTATCTGGGAAGACCTTTCAGAAACTAGTAAGCAAGCTGAGAATGGATGATATCCACTTCCCAGCTTGAGGGGGAGTGCCAGATTACAGTTTCCTAATAAGGAATATTTAGTGTATCGAGATAGAATCCTGTAGATATTTTATTGATTGCTATCCTAAGCTGTAAAATTTTGTGTTTTAAGGGACAGCATCCCTAGAATCAGTTTCCTTCCTAGTTTAGAGTTTCCTAAAGTTAGGCTCACTATGTATATAAATATTAGTGTAATTCCTTGTGAAATAATATAACAGAAAAAGCCTATTTCTAACAGCATCTATTCTCACCACAGGCAATAGAACAGTCCAAAAAGAAAGACCTAGATTCATGTTTGAAGTTAAAATGCTAATCATGGCTTACAGCCGTCATATAGCAGATTGAGTCCCGTTCCCATGTTATAAGCTCCAATTTAGACTAAAATTAGAATCAAAGGTGTTCATGCTTATGCCCAAAAAAAAAAAAAAAAAAGATTACGTGGATAATAACAGGTTCATATCAGTTTAAATGCCCATAGAGAGAAGTCATATGAAACACGCAAGCAAACCTAAGCATGAAATACAGCTGACCTTTCAGAGTTATGAACCCAATCTGAAGATGAACGACTAAGAACAACACCAGGTGTGAGTGGCCCAGTTTGGGTTTCCCTAGGATTCACTGTATTAGCCCTGGTTAAGACCACATCCTTTTCTGAAGTTGATCCCATAACATCAATGATTGATCCATTTTTCTTCAAACCGAGAATCTCCTGGCAACCAGCTTCAACTATATTGCATTCCAGATTCTTTCCCTTTCCATTAAAGCAATCAATTTGTAATAACTCGATACTCCCTGGACCTCTACATTCAGCCTGAGATACTTCCCTATTTAAACTCAACTTTCCCAAACTAGGTTCACAGTAAGCTGTAGCCTGTCATGTCAGCAAATAACAAGAACCAATTATGTAGTTTGTTATAAAGGACAAATTTGACAAAAATACAATTTCAAGTTACATAAGTACAGAAGGTAGTATTTCAACCTAGTCCAAAGATGTATCACAGATTTCTGAGGCAAAAAAATAATTAAATAAATAAATACAACTGCTGACCTTATGACCAAGACTTGATTTCATGCTTTCATCATCATCTTTGCACTCATGAATGTCATCATCATCACAGACCTTAGAATGTTAAAGTGAAAAAATTTAGTATACACTAAATGATATAACCAGCAAAGAAATTAAATCGCATACTATGTCTCTATATTAAAATATTTATTATTAAAGGTAAAGCTAAAAATATGTCCTACCAAAGATGCTTGCGCTTTCAAATCGTCAAGATCAAAATTCCAGGCACTAACTCCTCTTTGATACTCACTCTGACAAACAAAGACAAGATAACACCCCCAGCAGTAAGAAAATAAAAATGTACCCAACTCAACAGCTAAAACTTTCACAGATATGTTATTTGAAGCAAAGGCAAATACAATTTAAGATAAAGATAACTTCGGATTGATGACTCCTAACCTGTGATAAAGCTTCTTGCTCTGCTGAAGGCATTTTCTTTAAAGCTAGTTGTGCAGCATCTTTAAGCTGCAGAAAAGTAGAAGGATTACATTAGACAAACATTGTGGAAAAATGTACAAAACACCTATATTGTGAGCTGTGGCAGTGAGATCAGCAACCTGAAGAGCTTTCACACGATTCCAAAGTGGTGGCAGATCAGACAATAATTTCTTCAAGGAAAGCTCAGGAGGCTTTGCATGCTTGAAAAAGGAGTGCTTTAATAATTTCTCTGCAGTAGGCCTCTTTGTTTGATCTTTCACCAGGCACATGGCAACCATTTCTTTAAAAGACTGATTACAACTGGAAGTCCTTTAATTAGAAATTTGCTATGACAAATAAGCAATTGCAAAACACAATTACACACCTCAATCAACATTATGTGTACGTATTGACAAATAAAATGCATGTCACTGTATCCAGAAAGAATAGCAGTACCTTAGAGAACTTCTTATCACGATCATAATCAAGTCCCGGGGGAGCATTTTGTATGGTCATCAAGAGAACCTGTTTATTGTTAGAAGGCAAAGTTTTAAGACATAAAATGTTGACTGAGAACTCATGTATCAAACCCACATTGCTCACCATTTAATATTTTTTCAAATGGGATTAGATACCTTCATTGGTGGATATTTTGAAAAAGGTGCATGACCATGAGCCAACTCCAATGCTGTTATCCCAAATGACCATATATCAGCCCTGTGCAATAATGCAACCAACTAATAATATTTTAAAATTATGGTGGAAAAAAAATGGATCATTTCTCTAAATATACCAAGTTACATCGACTCTATAAGCACCGAAGCCATATTCAATGCAATCCAAACCTAATAGCTATACAAAATACAACCAGATTGCAATAATACCATTTTAATATTTTAATATGCATTGAAATGAATATGCAAAGCTGATGGCTTTGAGGTACATAGGTACTTCAACAGAAAGCTATGATGAATAGATAAAATGAAATTTGAGGTTTTGGAACAAATAACTTGCCGGATCAAATCAGGACAACTTTTAGGTTCAAATCACAACCAACCCTTGCTACCAAGAAGAGGAAAATACTTACGTCCCCTAAGATACATGCTTACTTGTATGTTGATCCAATGTATTTGGGCAAAATTCTAAGACCTGAAATCATTTTTAAAATCATAAACACATATTGAAACTCACTTGGAATTATATCCACTTCCTGGCTGCAAGATCTCTGGTGCCATCCTGCAGAGAAAGGATATATAGGGATATCAAATAATTAAAAAAGAAAAGAAAAAAAATTGAACTCTGTCAAAAGCATCAGACTGGAGATGAGCAGAGGATAAAGCCAATCCTTTGACCAGTTTGACAAAGATAGCTCACCAGCAAGGAGTCCCAACAAAGGTATTTCTAGAACGTTGTCTATCTCCTGCATCAAACATGCAAGCTGAAACACCAAAGTCAGCAAGCTTTACTGTACCATTGTTATCAAGCAGTATGTTCCCAGCCTATAATGTCAAATACAAAAAAAAAAAAAAAAATCAAAGCACAGGAATGATAAAATCATTTGGATAAAATAATGTCAATTATGCAATGACCTTAACATCTCGATGAATATGTCCTTGCCGATGAAGATAATCTAAAGCTTTAAGCGCTTCTTTCAGAATAGAACCAATGGCAGGCTCCTCAAGTCCATCAGGGTAAGCTATCTTCATGAGGTGCAAACAAGAACCCTCCGACATGAATCGCATGACTACCCACAGGTTACGGTCAACTACAAATGAACAATATGCCCGTATAACATTTGGGTGATCAATCAAACTCATTGTTTGAGCTTCCCTACGTATGTCATCCTACAAAAGAGCATTAGTCATCAAGAGTCAGTATATCATAAACAGAGGATGCATCCACTAACATGAAGAGTAGAAATACAGACCTAAACTGTATCTCTCATGATAAATAAAATTCCAATAGCCAAAGTAAATTGCGGCATGCAGACATATTGAGTGATTATATTATCATCAAATTTATAACCTTTTCAGTAGAGTGATTGATGACCTATATACAAAACAACAAACATTCCAGAAGTTGAATATGCATGAATCGGAACTAAGGCTTTGTTTGGATTAAGAGGAAACTAAGGAGAAGAAACGTAAAGAGAGTAGAGCTGTCTCCTTTGTTTAGAAAACAGTTTCGCAGAACAGGATTTTAATCCCACAACAAACAAGTGACAAATTTAAACTCTAATCTCTCAGTTTTTTCTCAAATTTTGTAGCAAAAATTCTGTGAGAACATAATCATCGCCTTGACATAGCAACTCCACAATAATTCAATTCCTCTATGTGCATATTACAAACTCACAGAAACTTCCATAAAAAAACGAAAAAGAAAAATCCCAAATATTCAGTGGTGGCAGCGTTGTGAAGTGTTCCCCGATGGAAGATATCTAGATTTAAGTAATCATGGAATGTGGACACACTATTACGCGCTGTAGCAAATGTCAATTCAGCACTGAAATGCCTCAGCTAAATAAATAGAACGGATGCTACAAAAGGAAGGTCATATTTAAATTGTATGATTCGAATAATAAATTAAGTTGGTTTTTCTAGCTTCCTCATAAGCAATGGAAGGAACAACTTTCAATTTAGAAATTTTCGAAAAGGAACAAATAGCAAGAGAAAGAACTTCAATTTAATCATAATTCAAGACCTAATATACTCCGAATTCAAAGAAACGAATTTCAATCAGAGAAACCCACAATCATTTCCAATTTTAGTAAGACAACATCTATAATCATAACTAACTAAAATCAAATTAAGTTACAGTCATTTATTTGACTAGAAACCGTAAAAGATAAAGAAAAAAAATCGAAAACTAAAAATCAATTAAGGAGGAAAAAGCCGAACCAGATTACTGTTGCAACGATCGAGATCCAAACACTTGATAGCTACAACGTCGTTAAAAGGAAGATAGATCGCTCTATAAACAGTAGCACTGGCGCCATAACCAATCTCTTCTAGAAGCTTGTAGTCGCTAGGATTCGCCGAATAATCCCGACTCCCTCCCATTCTCCGCATGCACTGAAGCCTTAAACCGCACTTGGAAGATAAAACCAATAGCCGCCTAGAAATCGTCACTCAAAGTCGCCGGCAGAAGAATTGAAGTAAAATGGCCGCTCTTGTCTTTTCTTTTCTAATTATTGATTGATTGTTTGGTTAAGTGTTTATTTGATCCGTTGACGCCATTAGTTGCGATATAGAGAGAAGGCGTCTGGTGTGAAGGAAAGAGAGAAAATCGGGTGGATGCTGACGTCGCTGTTTGATGCTTAGATGAATGAGTTTTTGACACGTGGATTAGATGGTTACTTAGCGATGGATTAATTGTTTGTATTTTTAAGTTTGCAATCAAATTAAAAGACCCAGGAAGTTTTACTATTCTTTGTTTAATTGGTAGTTTAAATATTAAGAAAGCATTAGCTGATTTAGGTGCCAGTATTAATTTAATGCCTTATAAAATGTTTAAACAACTAGATCTTGGGGAACCAAAACCCACTAGATGAGTATTCATTTAGCTGATAGATCTATTAAATATCCTAGAGGAGTTATCGAAGATGTCTTGGTAAAAATTGATAAATTTATTTTACCTGTTGATTTTGTTATGCTTGACATGGATGAGGACATTGAGGTTCCCTTAATTTTAGGGTGCCCCTTTTTAGCTACTGCTAGGGCTGTTATTGAAGTAGGTGACGATAAACTTACATTAAGGATAGGCAATGAGGAAATTATTTTTCAAATTTATGATGCCATGCGATATTCTAGAGAACAAGATGATTCCTGTTATTTTGCTGATACAACTGATCATATCATTCAAAACTCATTATAGGAAATTATACATGATGACACGATGGGCGTACTGCACAGCTCGAAGAGGGGAAGGAGATGAAGTTGACGAGCTGAACTTGAATACATCTTCATCTAGGCATACGAAAGAAGAGAGCATTAAAGTTAATGACGAACTAAAACAAAAACCCTTTATTGATGAGCCGCCCAAATTAGAATTGAAACAGTTGCCGAAACACTTAGAATATGCCTTCTTTGGGGACAATTCTATGCTACCGGTAATTATCTCTTCAGAGCTAGAACCCAAGGAAAAAGAGGAGTTGATACAGGTACTAAGAGAATATAAAAGAGCCATAGCTTGGAAAATATCTGACATTAAGGGAATAAGCCCATCGTATTGTACCCACAAAATTCTAATGGAAGAAGAATACAAGTCATGTGTGCAACCTCAAAGACGATTGAATCCCAATGTAAAAGAAGTTGTGAAAATTAAGGTAATTAAACTTCTAGATGCTAGAATAATTTATCCTATTTCTGGCAACAATTGGGTAAGTCCTGTGCAGGTTGTCCCAAAGAAAGGAGGCATGACGGTGGTAGCCAACGAAAAGAATGAACTAATTCCCACCAGAACAATAACAGGTTGGAGAGTTTGCATTGATTACAGGAAGTTGAATGACGCCACTAGAAAAGATCACTTTCCTTTGCCCTTCATTGATCAAATGCTAGAAAGGTTATCTTGGCATATGTACTATTGCTTCCTAGATGGACTCTTCAACTATTTCCAAATCCTAATAGCACCTAAAGATCAAGAGAAGACAATGTTCACATGCCCATACGGTACGTTTGCTTATCGTAGAATGCCTTTTGGATTATGTAATGCTCCTGCTACTTTTCAGCGTTGCATGTTGGCAATCTTTGATGAACTTGTGGAAAACATTATGGAGGTATTTACGGATGATTTCTCGGTATATGGTAATTCTTTCCATCTTTGCCTTAAAATTTTAAAATGAGTTCTAATGAGATGTGAGAAAACAAACCTTGTTTTAAATTGGGAAAAATGTCACTTTATGGTACAAGAGGGAATTATATTAGGACATAAGATTTCTAGTAAAGGGATTGAGGTAGATAAAGCAAAGATTGAAACCATAGAAAAATTACCTCCCCCTAGTTCAGTTAAGGCTATTAGAAGCTTTTTAGGACATGTAGGATTTTATAGAAGATTCATTAAAGATTTTTCTAAAATAGCTAAGCCTTTAACAAAATTACTAGAAAAAGAGGTTCCTTTCAATTTCGATCAGGAATGTCTAGATGCATTCAATATCCTTAAGGATAAACTAATAAATGCTCCGATTATAATTGCACCTAATTGGAATCTACCCTTTGAACTAATGTGTGATGCAAGTGATTTGTGAGAGGTGCGATTCGGGACAACGAAGAGACAAGCATTTTCAGCCAACCTATTATGCTAGCAGAACTTTGACACCCGCACAGGAAAATTACACTACCACAGCTTTTGACAAATTTAGATAGTATTTATTATTATCTAAAGTTGTCGTTTACACTGACCACTCCGCTCTTTGTTATCTTTTAACTAAACCTGATGCAAAACCTCGACTCATAAGATGGATTTTACTTTTACAGAAATTTGATTTGGAAATACAGGATAAGAAAGGAGCTGAAAACCTTGCAGCGGATCACCTCTCTAGGCTTGAAAACCCACATATCGAAGAGCTCGATGAAAGTGAGATAAACGACTCGTTTCCCAAAGAACAACTATTTTCTATAACCCACTCTGAGGTACCATGGTTTACAGATATTGCGAACTATTTAGCTGCTAACATCTTGTCAAAAAGACTAACACATCATCAAAAGAAGCGATTCTTTCCTGATGCAAAAAACTATTTTTAGGAAGGTCCCTTTCTTTTCCGCATATGTGCAGATCAGTAATTTGAAGATGCGTTACAAAGGCGGAAGCAAGCAAAATTCTGGAACATTGCCATTCAGGACCTTCAGGAGGACACTACAGTGGCATTAAGACAGCACATAAAATACTCGAATCAGGTTTTTATTGGCCCACTCTATTCAAAGATGCCAACAGGTATGTCGCTTCGTGTGATAAATGCCAAAGAACAGGTAATGTTTCTAAACGTGATGAAATGCCTCAAACATATATGCTATCATGTGAAATATTTGATGTATGGGGTATTGATTTTATGGGTCCATTTCCTAGTTCATTTGGAAATAAATATATCCTAGTAGCAGTTGATTACATGTCAAAATGGGTGGAAGTTGAAGCTTTACCCACCAATGATGCTGAAGCAGTAGTTAAGTTTCTCAAGAAACTGTTCTCTCGATTTGGAACACCTAGAGCAATCATTAGGATAGGGGCACTGTAATATCCTGAAATTGGGCTTATGCATTTTTGCTTAATTATATGAAATAGCATGTTTTATGTGTTATGAATGTGTTGTGTGCATTTTTAGAACCTTGGAAATGTAAGGAAATGTCTTAGGAAATATTAAGTTTTGAGCTTAAAAAGAGGGAACTAAAGCAAGGTGGCCTTAAGAGAATTTGTAGGGAGAATATGACACACAATTGGGCTTGGAAAAGTGGCTTGGAGGTGCCACTTAGGGCCTCTGGAAATGATGCCATATGCTAGGGGGGAAGGGCTTGAGTTCGAGTTGCATAGGAAGCAAATAAAATAATTTTATTTTTCTGCATGGATAAGCAGTGATGGACGGCACCAAGGCACTTGAGGAAGAGTTTAATTCTCTCTAAAATTCGGCTAGATAAGGGGGATAATTGTTGGATTAATTTGATTAATTTTTAAAAGAGGTAAGGGAGAGAAAAACAAGGGATTGGATTGAAAGAGAAGAGTTGGCCGATTGGGGTAGACTAAGGCTAGTAATTTCGGCCAAAGGAGGAATTAAAGTCATTATTCATTCTTTTTCCTTTTCCTTCCTTTCTCTCTACCGAATTTCTTCTTGTTATTGAGCATCCATCTTTTTCTTCTTTTTCTTTTAGCCTCCTAGCCGAATTCTTCTAGTTTTTTTTTCTCTACATCTTTTCCTCTTTTGGCCGACTTTTCCATCACCATTTGAAAAGGTTCGCCGAATCTCAAGGCAACCTTTAGCCGATTGTTCAGCAAAGCCTAAAGCCGAAGGTTCATTCTTTTTGAATCGATCTCTCCTGCAAACTCTTTGCCGATTCCAATATTGAGGGTAAGGGATCCTATTATTGTCATTCTATTTCTTTTCTTTTAACCGAAATCAAGATATTAATCCTATTAATAATCTTGTTTGCTGAAACTTTGAAGAGATCTTTCGGGTTTTGCTAGTGTCGACTTCAAGAGAGAAGGTTTCCGGGAGTTTTAAGATCTAAGGTAAGATATGTGGTATTCGGCCTTAGGCCATTCTATTGAATTTAATGTTGAATTAGATCTAACATGTGGCCATAGGGATTTTGACATTATCAAAGAAACAAGGATCGATTGGTGGGAATTGAAATCGCAAGGTAAGAGCACCTATACATTCGGCCAAAGCCTATTTACCGATTTAGATTTATTTCTTATTTGTAAAAATCGAAAACTAACCATTTAGGTGATCTAGTAGTGACCGATTACAAGAGGGAAAATAGCAAAGTTTCGAGATTTGACTCATAATCAAATCGGCAATAAGGTAAGGGTTTTGGATTATAGTAAACCTTCGGGAATTGATTGTTTAGCCGAAAGGCTTGTTGCTAACATGTTTAGAGTTGGCCAAATATAGGAATCAAAGATCTAAAGTAGTAGATCGGGATTTTTCGGGATTTTTGGGCTTTCAGCGAATTTGTTAAGTATATCAAGTGTGTACCTCACACTGTTTCTCGATAGATTTATGGTATGTTTAATTAAATATGTTAATAAGAATGTGAACAATATGGCTAAGGTACCATGCAATGGTACAAAGTACTCAGGTACGTTTTCCTACTCCTACTAGGGTTGTAATGTGATTTGTTATGACATATGTGAAATTGTAAGAATGAGAAATAGGAATGTGACATATGCATATTTGTATGACCTAGGGCATTTTGGGTGACTATGAAACGGGAAGTGAATGTGGTGACTTCGGTCACATTATCTGAATGTGGTGACTTTGGTCACAATTATCTAAATGTGGTGTCTCATGACACAGAATATACTCTCTGGTGGCTATGCCACAAATTTTATAAGGGCGATGAGCATGTCGTCTGCAGTGACTGCCTTCGATGATGTGCAGCGGATGGAGGGTTGACTTAGTAGTCCCCACAGTGTGCAGGTTGGTACGGGTGATGTGTAGCGGATGGTATCTAGGTTTGGGTTCGGGTTTGCATCACTACTTTTATCTGTTATATATTTATGAATTAATATAATATGCCTGAATTATTGAGGTCTAGTGTTGGTTACACATTGAGTCTGTTTGACTCACCCCGGTGGGGAATATTTTCTTCAGTGACGTGATCGGTGATGGACCAGGCCTCGCGGGAGCTTAGTGGTGGCCATGCTCAGCCTGAAGTTTTATTTAATTTTGAGACTTTTGTATTTTATATTTTTGGAGTTATTTTGGGTATTGTTTTCGTTTGTAATAAGGCCACTGATATGAAACTGTTGATGCATGCCTTTTAAGTTATTTTATTTTGATACGATTCTTATTTAATTGAACTCAAATCAATTTTTCCTAAAAATAAAAACGTTAGATGTTTTGACGCCTAATGTGAATGAATTTTTAGTTTAAGACAAACTTTGAAACAGAGTAATAAAGTTTTACAAAACCTAGATTTCAAATAGATAAACTTGTTTTCAACCCGAGCCTAACACAAATTAAAAATTTCTTTCAAAACTATCCAAATTTTCCAAAGTATCCAAAATGTTTTGAACCGTTTTTACTCAAGGAACATACCAGATCCAGTCAAGGCTTGTGGGCCAGGTTTGGGGTGTTTCAGCTTGGTATCAGAGCCTAGTTTTAAACTCTCGGCCTTGGGTTTAAAGCCCATAACCGTTTTCAAATTCGAGCCCAAATGAATTTTGTGAAAATTTTGTGAATAAGCGTGTTTTTTCGGCATGGCACCTAAGTCTCAACCATGATCCACCGGTAAGTACCTCTATCCATTTGTGTGATTTATAGTATGAAGCTGTAGAAGGGTAGAAATGGAACGTAGAATAGTATGATAGGTACTTTGAACCACAGGACTAGTTTACCCAACAATACATAAGACTTAAATGCCTAACTAAACAAACACTCGTGGCTAAGTCGCGAAGTTAGGGTGTGGCAACCTTTGTGCGCATGTTCAGGATTGGATCCGGAAGAGCACAGTACTTAGCGATCCTAGTGACTCACCTCCTCTTTCTTTGGAATCCTACAGTGCGTAGCTTCGGTTCACCCTAACCAAGAGGACTTAGTCATAGGCTAAACTCAATAACTAAAACCCGAAAGGGATTAGTTGTATTTTTATAAAAACTTTGGTTTTAAATCACCAAATTATCCTTTTAAATGGTAGCAGAACTTAGCTTGAAAATTTTTCCAAAATATTCTCGATTTACAAAATTACTAAAATACCCCTGGTTGTAAAATTACAAAAATGCCCTTGGTTTATAAAATGTCCATACTACCCACAGTTTCATTAAAATTTCCTTACTTTATAAAATGTTCAAGAACTCTATTTTTGCAAAATATTAAAATACTCCAATTTGGAAATTTTACGAAATTACCCTTATTTTTACAAAATTACCAAAATGACCCCCAATTTTCAAAATTTCTGCAACAACACCGATTTGGAAAACAAATTCTCAAAAAGAACTCCAAGTTTTGCAAATTTTTGGAAATACCCTTGATTTATTAAGATTTTCAATTTGACCTCGGTTTATTACCAAAATACCCTGTAGGACAAATGACGAAAATACCCCTGGGATAGGAATAGACTGAAAATGTGTGAATAATGAATGTGTGTGGTAGTAATATTGAATGAATGTGTCCCTCTGAATTAGGATAGAAGACTATTGAACTTCTATTCATAAAATTTCTTCGCGAACAATCAGTGAAACAAGGATTAATACATAAAATTTCTTAATCAGATTAAAGCACGATAGTAGAAATGAGTCTAGGAGACATGGTCGTAACGTACGAGGACGCGGTCGAGGCCGAATGACCGTGTCGGAACCCGTTAGGTCGGGTCAAGGATCTGAGAGTGAAGTACCACCACCACCACCGTTGTTGGTCTTTGAGCAATGAATCAAGATCGACGGAGACGATCTTTGATCGCAGTCAGGTCGCGAAGTTCCGAATATGGTGGTCAGGTCTTTGGAGGAAATATGGGAGCTCGTAAAATCGGTACCGGCGACTCCGAGCCAACGGAGCTGAGGTGTTCCGTGGCATATCTCGTGTGCTTACACCTGATGGCCGAGATCTTGGTTGGAAGCGACTGAGCGGATCATGGATGAGCTCGATCCGACCGGTGAGGAAAAACTGAAAGGGTTAATGTCGCTTCTCCGCGATGAGTCATATCAATGGTGGCTCACGGTTCGGGATAGTGCTACGGCTGAAGAACTTACTTGGGAATATGTTAAAGCGGCATATCAGAAGAAGTATGTTGGTACTCACTACATTGATGCAATGAGAGGAAGGCATTTCTGTGAAGTGGTTCAAGGAAATAAGTCCGTGGCGACATACGAGGTCAATTCTTAAGGTGAGCCATTATGCTAGAGGATAGTGGCTCTACCGAACATGAGCGGTGTGTCCGGTTTGAGGACGGACTAAGAGACGATCTAAGGTTATTGATAGCTCCGCAGCAATAGAGGGAGTTCACAGTGTTGGTAGAGAAGGCTAAGGTAGCCGAGAGAATTAAGGATTCTTTAAAGCAGAACTCTGATCGAAACAGGCAGAAGAGAGGTTATGGATCATCAGGATCGTCTGGAAATATTCAAAAGAGGCCTAGAGCTGAGGGCCCGCGTGGTCAGCAAGCTGGTACAGGAGGGCAGTATCGTACATGTAATCAGTGTAGGAAGATGCATTTAGGAGAGTGTTGGAAGAAGACGGGCGGATACTTCAAGTGTGGGTCTAAGGACCACCGTCCCATGAAGATAGACGGGATCCGCCCGACAGGTCAGAATGTTAATCAGGCTGGTAGAGGTGGACAGCAGTCTCAGAGAGGTCGTGGTCCGAATGGTAGAGGAAATGGTCCTGGCAGAGGTGTCAGTAATACAGAGGCAAGACAGCCGGGTCTAGTGTATGCAGTTTGCCAGAGGGAGGAAGGAGACTCGCCGGATGTCATAACCGGTACGTTCTTTATATCTGGCAAGCCTTATTTTGCCTTGATTGATGTGGGCTCGACCCATTCCTATGTTGCATGTAGTGTAGTGAAAACTCTAGACATAGCCTCTGAACTTTCTGATAGGGAGATGACTGTAGTAAGGCCACTAGGTCAAACTGTAGTAGTGAATAAGATGTTTTGGAAAGTACCTCTAGAAATTCAAGGAGTAGTATTCACTGCTGGCTTAATGGAACTAACCTTCGGAGAGTTTGATCTTATACTCGGCATGGGGTGGTGGTGGAACATCAATTTTGTGTTGGGTCTGCTTGACTAAGCGAATGGAGTTAAGGACCCCGGAAGATGAGGTGGTCATTATGATAGGAGAAAGAAGAAACTACTTGTCTAATATAGTTTCGGCGCTAAAGGCTAAAAAGATGGTTCGGAAAGGGTGCAAGGCATTTTTAGCCTTCATAAGTGCGTTAGATGGAAAGGAAGAAGGTGTCAGTGGAGTTAAAACTGTAAGGGGTTTTGAAGATGTGTTTCCGGAGGAATTACCAGGAATACCCCCAGATAGAGAGGTGGAGTTTGGAATTGACTTTGCTGTAGGAGCAGCCTCGTGTCAATTGCCCCGTATCGAATGGCACCAAAGGAGTTGGTTGAGCTCAAGGCTCAAATCCAAGAGTTGCTGGATCGTGGGTTTATCCGACCCAATATGTCTCTGTGGGGAGCACCGGTCCTGTTTGTGAAGAAGAAGGATGGAAATATGCGTATGTGCATAGACTATCGTCAGTTGAATAATCTGACCATCAAGAACAAGTATCCTTTGCCAAGGATAGATGACTTGTTCGATTAGCTTAAGGGGGCGGCAGTATTCTCAAAGATAGATCTACGGTCAGGTTATCATCAACTTAAGGTGAAAGAGGCAGATATTCATAAGACGGCTTTCCGAACAAGATACGGACACTATGAGTTCTTAGTGATGCCGTTTGGTTTGAGAACGCCCCAGCCGCGTTCATGGACATGATGAACCGGGTCTTTCAACCCTACTTGGATATGTTCGTCGTTGTGTTTATCGACGACATTCTAGTGTACTCCAAGTCTGAAGAGGAACATGATAAGCATCTTCGGATTGTGTTACAAGTGCTAAGGGAGAAGAAGCTCTATGCCAAATTCAGCAAGTGTGAATTTTTGCTGAAGGAAGTTGCGTTTTTGGGACATGTGGTATCCGCAGAAGGAATAAGGGTGGATCCTCGAAAGATTGAGGCAGTGTTAGATTGGAAACCACCTAAGCCTGTGGCTGAGATTCGTAGCTTCTTGGGATTGGCAGGCTATTACCGAAGGTTTGTGGAAGGGTTTTTGTCGATAGCCGCACCTCTAATGAAGTTGCTGAGGAAGGAAGTACCCTTTGTATGGACAGATAAGCAACAGGAGAGCTTTGAGAAGCTTAAGAGGGTGTTGACTGAAGCTCCGGTATTGATTCAGCCTAAGGCAGGGAAAGATTTTGTAGTGTACTGTGACACCTCTCATACAGGATTGGGATGCGTTTTGATGCAAGACGGAAAAGTGGTCGCTTATGCGTCTCGACAGTTAAGGCCTCATGAGGTTAACTATCCGACTCACGATTTGGAATTGGCGGCAGTGGTCTTTGCTCTTAAAGTGTGGAGGCATTACCTTTATGGAGAAAAGTCAGTGATCTACACAGACCACAAGAGCCTTAAGTATCTCACGACTCGAAGAGAGTGAGCCGAACCGGAGGCGAAGGTGGGTGGAGTTACTGAAGGACTATGATTGTTCGATAGAGTATCATCCAAGCAAGGTGAATGTAGTGGCGGATGCCCTAAGTCGAAAGGTGGTGTCGGATCTAAGGGCGATGTTCGCATATCTAAGTTTGTATGACGATGGAAGCCTGTTGGCAGAGTTTCAAGTCAAACCGACGTGGCTGAGTAAGGTAAAAGAGGGTCAGTTGGCGGATAAGGACTTAAGTGCTAAGATGCGGCAAGTTCAGAATGGTGGTTTAAAGGGTTACAGTATGTCCTGTGATGGAATATTGTGTTTCAAGGGAAAGGTTTGTATGCCGAAGAATGAGGAGCTTAGGCAGAAAATTCTTCGGGAGTCGCATAGTAGCCCTTATGCTATGCATCCCGGAGGGACTAAGTTGTACAGAGACCTAAGGGAACAGTTTTGGTGGCCTGGTCTAAAACGGGAAGTTACAGAATTTGTTGGCAAGTGTTTGACATGTCAGCAAGTTAAGGCTGAACATCAAGTTCCGTTAGGGTTACTTCAGCCAATCAAGATTCCGCAGTGGAAGTGGAGAGAATCACCATGGACTTCGTTAGTGGGCTTCCCCTCACGCCTACTAAGAAGGACTGGGTATGGGTAATAGTGGACCGGTTGACCAAGTCCACACATTTCATTCTGGTAAGGGTGGATTATTCGTTGCAAAAGTTGGCAAAGCTATATGTGGCGGAGATTGTGAGGTTGCATGGAGTTCTGGTATCAATTATCTCAGACCGAGATCCAAGGTTTACGTCTCGATTTTGGAAAGCTCTACATCAAGCTTTAGGCACCAAGTTGGATTTCACTACGGCTTTTCATCCACAGTCGAACGGGCAGTCTAAACGGGTAATCCAGGCGTTAGAGGATATGCTAAGGGGCTGTGTGATGGACTTCAGAGGAAGTTGGGAAGACTATTTGCCTTTAGCAGAATTTGCTTATAATAACAACTATCAAGCTAGTATTCGGATGGCACCATATGAAGTGTTGTATGGTCGGAGGTGTCGAACTCCTACATGTTGGACTGAATTAGGGGAATGACGAGTTTTGGGTCCAGAAATTGTGGCAGAGTCTGAGGAAAAGGTTGAGATAATTCGAGCACGGTTGAAGGAAGCGTCGGATAGGCAGAAGTTATACGCAGATCTCAAGCGCAAGGAGATAGAATTTGATGTGGGAGATCAGGTATTTCTTAAGGTTTCGCATTGGAAAAATGTGATGAGATTTGGTCGCAAAGGGAAGTTAAGTCCAAGGTTTATAGGACCTTATCGGGTATTGAAGCGAGTGGGACCAGTGGCATACCAGTTAGAGTTGCCTTCGGAATTGAAGCAAATGCACGACGTATTCCATGTGTCCATGCTACATCGTTATCGATCGGATCCATCTCATGTAGTTCCTGTTGAAGAGGTGGAGCTAAGACCAGATTTGTCCTACGAGGAAGAGCCGATTTAGATCTTGGACCGAGATGTGAAAGTGTTACGGAGGAAGTCAGTTCCTCTAGTCAAAGTGCTATGGCGTAATCATGGATCAGAGGAAGCTTCGTGGGAGCCAAAAGAAGCGGTACTGCAACAATACCCTCACTTATTCTAGCCAGGTAATTTCGAGGACGAAATTATTTTAAGGGGGGTAGAGCTGTAATATCCTGAAATTGGGCTTATGCATTTTTGCTTAATTATATGAAATAGCATGTTTTATGTGTTATGAATGTGTTGTGTGCATTTTTAGAACCTTGGAAATGTAAGGAAATGTCTTAGGAAATATTAAGTTTTGAGCTTAAAAAGAGGGAACTAAAGCAAGGTGGCCTTAAGAGAATTTGTAGGGAGAATATGACACACAATTGGGCTTGGAAAAGTGGCTTGGAGGTGCCACTTAGGGCCTCTGGAAATGACACCATATGCTAGGGGGGAAGGGCTTGAGTTCGAGTTGCATGGGAAGCAAATAAAAGAATTTTATTTTTCTACATGGATAAGCAGTGATGGACGGCACCAAGGCACTTGAGGAAGAGTTTAATTCTCTCTAAAATTCGGCTAGATAAGGGGGATAATTGTTGGATTAATTTGATTAATTTTTAAAAGAGGTAAGGGAGAGAAAAACAATGGATTGGATTGAGAGAGAAGAGTTGGCTGATTGGGGGAGACTAAGGCTAGTAATTTCGGCCAAAGGAGGAATTAAAGTCATTATTCATTCTTTTTCCTTTTCCTTCCTTTCTCTCTGCCGAATTTCTTCTTGTTATTGAGCATCCATCTTTTTCTTCTTTTTCTTTTAGCCTCCTAGCCGAATTCTTCTAGTTTTTTTTTCTCCACATCTTTTCCTCTTGTGGCCGACTTTTCCATCACCATTTGAAAAGGTTAGCCGAATCTCAAGGCAACCTTTAGTCGATTGTTCAGCAAAGCCTAAAGCCGAAGGTTCATTCTTTTTGAATCGATCTCTCCTGCAAACTCCTTGTCGATTCCAATATTGAGGGTAAGGGATCCTATTATTGTCATTCTATTTCTTTTCTTTTAACCGAAATCAAGATACTAATCCTATTAATAATCTTGTTTGCAGAAACTTTGAAGAGATCTTTGGGGTTTTGCTAATGTCGACTTCAAGGGAGAAGGTTTCCGGGAGTTTTAAGATCTAAGGTAAGATATGTGGTATTCGGCCTTAGGCCATTCTATTGAATTTAATGTTGAATTAGATCTAACATGTGGCCATAGGGATTTCGACATTATCAAAGAAACAAGGATCGATTGGTGGGAATTGAAATCGCAAGGTAAGAGCACTTATACATTCGGCCAAAGCCTATTTACCGATTTAGATTTATTTCTTATTTGTAAAAACCGAAAACTAACCATTTAGGTGATCTAGTAGTGACCGATTACAAGAGGGAAAATAGCAAAGTTTCGGGATTTGACTCATAATCAAATCGGTGATAAGGTAAGGGTTTTGGATTACAGTGAACCTTCGAGAATTGATTGTTTAGCTGAAAGGCTTGTTGCTAACATGTTTAGAGTTGGCCGAATATAGGAATCAAGGATCTAAAGTAGTAGATCGGGATTTTTCGGGATTTTCGGGCTTTCAGCGAATTTGTTAAGTATATCATGTGTGTACCCCACACTATTTCTTGATAGATTTATGGTATGTTTAATTAAATATGTTAATAAGAATGTGAACAATATGGATAAGGTACCATGCAATGGTACAAAGTACTCAGGTACGTTTTCCTACTCTTACTAGGATTGTAATGTGATTTGTTATGACATATGTGAAATTGTAAGAATGAGAAATAGGAATGTGACATATGCATATTTGTATGACCTGGGGCATTTTGGGTGATTATGAAAGGGGAAGTGAATGTGGTGACTTCGGTCATATTATCTGAATGTGGTGACTTTGGTCACAATTATCTGAATGTGGTGTCTCATGACACAGAATATACTATCTAGTGGCTATGCCACAAATTTTATAAGGGCGATGAGCATGTCGCCTGCAGCAACTGCCTTCGATGATGTGTAGCGGATGGAGGGTTGACTTAGTAGTCCCCACGGTGTGGAGGTTGGTACGGGTGATGTGTAGTATCTAGGTTTGGGTTCGGGTTTGCATCACTTCTTTTATCTATTATATATTTATGAATTAATATGATATGCCTGAATTATTCAGGTCTAGTGTTGGCTACACATTGAGTCTGTTTGACTCACCCCGTTGGGGAATGTTTTCTTTTAGGTGACGATCAGTGATGGACCGGGTCGGCGGGAGCTTAGTGGTGGCCATGCTCAGCTTGAAGTTTTATTTAATTTTGGGACTTTTATATTTTATATTTTTGGAGTTATTTTGGGTATTGTTTTCGTTTGTAATAAGGCCACTGATATGAAACTGTTGATACATGTCTTTTAAGTTATTTTATTTTGGTACGATTCTTATTCAATTGAACTCAAATGAATTTTTCCTAAAAATAAAAACGTTAGATGTTTTGACGCCTAATGTGAATGAATTTTTAGTTTAAGACAAACTTTGAAACGGAGTAATAAAGTTTTATAAAACCTAGATTTCAAATACATAAACTTATTTTCAACCCGAGCCTAACACAAATTAAAAATTTCTTTCAAAACCATTCGAATTTTCCAAAGTATCCAAAATGTTTTGAACCGTTTTTACTCAAGGAACATACCAGATCCGGTCAAGGCTCGTGGGCCGGGTTTGGGGTGTTTCAGGCACTCATTTTTGTAATACTCAATTTGACAAAGTCTTAAAATAATATGGGGTACACCATAGGATAGCTATCCCATATCACCCTCAAACCAGTGGGCAAATTGAAGTAGCAAACCGAGAACTTAAACGCATCCTAGAAAAAATGGTTGAATCAAACAGAAAAGGTTGGGCATTAAAAGTGGACGATGCCCTATGGGCCTATAGAACAGTGTTTAAAACCCCTTAGGAACATCCCCATACAAACTTGTCTACGGGAAAAGCTGTCATCTACCATTCGAGTTAGAACACAATGCTTTTTGGGCTATAAAATTTTTAAATTACAATCTTAAAGCTGCAGGAAAGAAAAGAATGATGCAGATGAACGAGCTAGACGAATGGAGAGTTGATGCCTACGAGAACTCAAAGCTATACAAGGAGGCAACAAAGCGACGCCATGATGCTCGTCTAAAGAAATCAAAACAATTTGAAGTAGAGGACTTGGTCCTGCTATACTGTAACATTCGGGATTTAGAGGTTATGCGTTTTAATTTATAATTCATGAGATAATGTGCTTTGGGTGTGGTTGAATGTGTTATAGGGGTTTTTTTTGGAACCCTGGGATATAGGTGAATGCTTTAGAAAAATTTTGGGTTTTAAGTCATTAAGGGGATCTGAGCAAAACAGGCCTTAAGAAAAATGGTATGGGGTTTTAAACACAAGTAACCTTGTAGCAGAGTGCCAAGGAAGGCGCCACTAAGAGCATGAGGGAGTGACGCCTCAGGGAGCTAAAAGGGGGCAAGGTTCGAGCTGCAGAGGCAGCATTTTGGCATTTGTTTTTGCGTCAGGAAGAGGGGAGAGTTGGATTCGGCTATGGCACTAAAAAAAAGGGGATTTGACTGAGTCAAATTATTTTAAATGTGTGGCAAAGAGAAGGGATGAGGTTGGACTTAATTTGAACTCATTTGAAAGGGTGGTATTGAGAGAAAATAGGAGAAAAATAAGGGATAGGGAGTGAGGTTGAGGAGTTGGCCAAATATGGGACTTTAAGGGGGGCAAAATTCGGTCATTCAAGGGGAGCTAGGTGCCGAATTTACTTAGAGTAGTAATAGGCATCTTTTTGTGATTTTTCTCTCTTCCAAAAGCTCTATTCCCTTTCTCTTTTCTTTTGTGACCTGAAACCGAAAACCTCTCAAACCTTTGTTCTCTTCTTCTCCATCTTCTCACGATCCGACCATCTTCAAAAGTCGAAGGAGCTTTTCTTCTTTTATGAAGTTATAGCCGAACCTCTTCTGAGCCTCACCCTTATTTCTTCTCTTTCATTCTTTTCTAGAACGTTGATTCTCAAGGGTTGTTATCAAGCCGAATCGGGTTAGTAAGGTGGTAAAGATTTCCTTTTTTCAATTTTCTCTCTTCTTTTCTTGGTTGGCCGAAATCAAGAAACTAATCATGTGTATTTGTTGACCGAAATCATGAAGGACTAGGTTGTGGGTCTTTTGCTTTTAGCTAGCGTTAAGGGTGCTAAGGAGCTCTCGGGATTCGATCCATCAAGGTAAGCAAGCAGTAGTATTCAGCCAAGAGCCACATATTTTTATGTCTTTAAGTTAAGGTCGAAACTAATATGGTTCCATCTAGGGATTTCGGCAGACTTTTAGGTCCAAACGTGTGACTCCGGGATTCGATTAGTTGAGGTAAGATGATGGTAGTGGTAGGCCAAAGGCCGTTATTTTTGCTTATTTATGTTAGAGCCGAATCTAACATAGTTGTGTAGGAGGGAGTTCAACAAATTGCAAGGTGCAAATTGTGTAGGCTATAGGGTTTGGGTTTAGGCGACTTTTCTAAAAAGGTGTGTAGTTATCGCACTGATCTCCTGTTGTTTGTATTTGTTGATATATATTTATATATATATATATACATGCATATATGATGTGTGTGGTAGCCGGAAGTAATGGCTGAGATGGTGGCTACACATGGTGGGTAATTGGTTAACCAGGTCAGTGTTTTATGATATTATTTTACCCATGGTATATGTGTGGAATTGTGGTAAGCATGTGATGTATGCTCATTGGAATTATACTGTTATATTGTCATGATACTGATATATGCATGGGGATTAGGATATGATTATTGAAGGACAGAGTGTACATTTTATGTACGTGGTCTGATGTTAGCCTTGATCTACATCGGCACTTGATGTTGGCTATGTGCTTCATTAAGGAGGGGTGTTGGCTATGTGCCACATCGTGGGCGGATGATAGCTGTGTGCATCACCGTGGATTGAGGTTGACCTTGAGTCACCTCTTGGATACAGATATGTGGGGTCACTTAGGTGATCGGTGGCTAAGCCACGGCTTTGAGTAGCATGACTGCCAAAGAGGTATGTAGCGGTTGGAGGGTGATTTAGTAATCCCCTGGTGTGTGCGGCAGGTACGGGGGTGTGTAGCGGATGGACAATAGGTTGGGTTGGGATTCATATTGCATGATTGTGTATGTGGACTGTGTGGATGTGGGCCAAGCCCATTTGTGGAGACATGTGAAATAATTACACACTGATTCGGTTTGACTCACCCTATTTTTCCAAAACAATGTAGGTGATACATGATGCTTGGACCGGGCTGGAGCGGTTACGAGGTGGCCATGCAGAAGATGTTTTTTTATTTATTTCATGCACTTTATATTTTTCAGTACTGTTGAGTAAATATTCATGTAATAAGGGCCACCTAAAGTATTTGGGGATTGTTATTATGTTTAAGTTGGATTGACGAACAAATTAATATTTGGGAATGTTTTATTTTTCAAAGCAATTTACACTTTGAAAACTTATATTAAAGTTTTAAATCCGGACATTTGTAACAACATGATTTTACTTAGAATTTTAAATATACAATGTTTTATAAATGACAGAAAACTTTTAAGTTTTTACCCTTATGTCAAATTCTTCTCAAACGTTTTCCTCAGTAGCATTTCTAAATTCGGCCGTGGTGTTTGGGTCGGGTTTGGGGTGTTACATATACAACTCAAGGCTTAAATTGTTTCCTGGGAAACTGAAATCAAGATGGTCAGGTCCATTCATGATTAAAACAATCTTTCCCTATGGCACAATCGAGGTAACTCATCCCACTCAAGGAACATTCAAGGTAAATGGTCACCAACTCAAAATTTATAATGGTGAAAATTTTAGGGATATGAGAGAGGAGCTTCAGCTCTGTGAACTTTCTTTTAGAAATGAAAACAGAGTAAGTCTAGCTTAAGACTTTAAACGAGCGCTTCTCGAGAGGCAACCTGAGCACTAACCTCACTAACATTAAATTCTTCATTTTAAACATTTAATTCCATACTAATTAATCTAATAAAGCGCAGGTTTTAGACCACACGGCCTTGCACACGGGCGTTTCCGTGGCCGTGTAGAAGCTAGGGGATGAACCACGGGCGTGCCAGTAGCCGTGCACAACAAAGAATTTTTTCCCCAACACGGGCTGTGATAATAGTCCACGCCCGTGCCGACTTTCTGTGGACTATACTGACTTACCAAACACAGGAATGACACGGCCGTGCCTCACAACCATGTGAAGATATTGACTTGTCGAACACGGGCAGAACACGCCAGTTCTAAACGACCGTGTGAAGAAAAACACGGGCTTGCCACTTTACCCACGGCCGTGCCCAAGCACCCTGAACACGCCCAAAATTTAAAATCACGAAAAACACGGGCTGATTAAAATTAAGCACGGGCGTTGCTCCTGGCCATGCCCCTACCCCTATTTAAGCAACTTAACCGTTCATCTTCCCCAATACCAACCCTAAATCGATCCTCTTACCCTTTTTTCACCCAAATCCGGCCACCATACCCAAAATCACCCACATTTTGACCCACAAAACCCCTCAACCTTCCCTTCTTCCCAAAACCCATACAAAACTGCAACCACGCCCGTGCCAAACAGGAAGCCACGCCCCGCCACCATCGTGCTGCCTAGAAAAATAACAGTACACGACCGTGCTCCGTTCGTTCCCGATGCCACACACCCCAAAACACTACTGGTCACCTTCTCTATTTCATATATTTAACTATTGTTTGATTAACATTGCATATTATTTAGTTTCTTTTCTTTTACTATTAGTATTATTTCTTTTTGAATAATTTCATGGACTTTAGAACTAATTAACCATTTAAAATTCCATATTATTTAGTCTCCCTTGCCTATTAGTATTAAGTTTAATTCTTTGAAATTTTAAGAATTCATTTGATTGCTTTATTAAGTATTTTTCTTTAATAATTGACTAGAATTCATAGTTGACAAATTGGTTGATCATGGCTAAAAAAGTCGTATTTAGCCTTTGGATATTTCAGATTTTGATAAAAGTACTTGAATTATTACTTGAATACCAACTATTTTCAGGTACAATGTCATCACTTCCATATTTCTTCACCAACACCACCGCAGGACCCAGCAGATGATGAGAACCCCTGAGTCCTCTTATTTTCCTTATTTTTTTCTTTCTTTTCTTTATTTTAAGTTTTTCATTTTTTATTTCTATTTGTCTTAATTTAAACTTTTTCCCCTTTTATATTTCAAATGTTTATTATGTTATCATTGGCTATCTAACCTTCGAGTATGCCTAACATATATTTATTTAAATTACGCCCCTGAGACATCTAACTTATGACTTTGCAGTTTCAATTGCACACTCCAAATAACAAACAAATCACTAGTAGTAATTCACTACTACATAAGTCATCTTTCACCACGACCTCTGCCAACTCAAGGAATCCATCCAAAATTCAGGAAGTGTTCTTTTCCCCTTCTCTTTTGATTTAGTATTGCATGATTAATTATCTATTTTGATGTAGTATTGCACGATTAATTATCTATCTTTGTACATTAAGGGCAATGTACATCTTAAGTGTGGGGGGTGGGTAGTTATTTCGAGAAAATGCCTAACTTTTTGTATTATTCTCAAATCCCTGAATTTAATCTTGTTCTTAAGTAATTTCCTCATATTACTAATTAGGATGAAATTTCTGATAATTTATGATTTTTATTGATATGTTTTAGAGTAAGCCATAGTTAATTGTGCATTGATACTTAAATTTGAAGAATACTAGAGAATCAAGCATGATAAGTCTAATTTTTTAGAATTAAATTTTTTTTAGGTTGTCTACCTGAATCTAAATGTTATCTTGAAATTTGAAATTTAAAAGGTTGATATCAAAACACCAGTAACTTTTGTGAGATTTTGAGCCTTATAGAGCATATATTCATTTTCTTGCTTACTTTATTGATTATAAGTGTGTCAACATTGAACTGTTATTCTAGAACTTGCCTCGATTATACATGTTGAGACCACACCTATGATTTGATATACAGAGATGATAAAGGCACTTAGGATTTAACTCACTTACTCCACAAAAAGCCTACCTTCATAATTAACCCCTAGTGAACTCTGTTTAATCCTAACAACCCTTTTTATTAACTCACTCACTAATATTAACCCAAAACCCCTTGTATTTGTTATCACCATTCCTTTTTAACTACCCTTATATCAAAATTTGATTTGATTAGTTACATAATTATATTATTTCAATAGTTGAATTTATCCTTTATTATTTGATTTGTTCTTAAATATATATATATTTTGAAGTACATTCATTATTAGTTCTATAATTAAGAAAGCTTACATGTTTAAATTTCAAATCTTGAAGAAAAAGGTCGTATTATTAAAATTTTCAATTGATGTAATTATTTAGGATTAGTTCATTTTTCTAGATAGGTAACTTGTCAGTTCAATCTCGATTCTAACCTTCTAATTCAACCTTTATCGACACCTTTAACCCTAGCCCCGTTACAACCCTGTTAAAGACCTTTAGATCTATTTATCATCTCATTTTACAGTGGTGGAGATTTGATTTTCAGGCAAGCCTATGGGATTAACTTTTCAGGTTCGACTTATTGAGTGCTTAATTTTGAACCTTAAACACTTTGAGTGATTTGAGTGAATCTTTTTTGAGTATGTCAATCCTTGTCGGTTTTGAATTAAAGGTAATTATTTAGATAAGGGGAAACACCTATGTTTTCGTGATACAAATGTATGAATTATATTGTTTGAATCTTTAGGACTCGTTAAGTTAAATTTATCCATGTATAAATTATCTTTGAAATATGATAAGACATTGTTGATAGGAATTATGAATCATGGAAAGTTTGTTTTAATTATAAGTTGAGAATTTTGCTTGAGGACAAGCAAAAGCTTAAGTGTGAGGGTATGTGATAAATTATAAAAGTAACATATTTTAATCCCACATTTAGCATACTTCTGGAAGATTTATCCCTTGATTTATGTAAAAAGGTGCTTTTAATCCTTTATTTTCATGTCTTATACTCAGGAAAGCACCAGAGGATAGAAGGAATAAGAAATGGGCCTAAAATGGACCAAATTGGGCCAAAGTGGAAATCGACATGGCCTGGACTTAAGCCCACACGGCCGTGCCTCCTTGAGAAACTAGAACACGGCCTAATCCCGATTCACACGACCGTGCCTCATTAAAGAAGTCTGAACACGGCCTAAAGACGATTCACACAGGCGTGTGCATGCCTGTGTCCCTGTCGTAGAGAAGAGCAATTCTACCCGAAAAAGGATACTTAGGGGCAAAGAAACCTATTCCAAAAGCCTATATAAACCCCCTAAGTATAACCTGAAAGAGGGCGGTTACCTAGGCCAAGGAGCCGAGCCGAAAAGGTCAGATTTGTGGAAAACACTCGAAGATAGCCACTTGATCCATCTCAAGAAGCCGAAATTTTACTTAAGACGGCAGATCTCTCCTTCAATTCCTTCAGGGGGTTTTAGGGATTTCTTATGCTTTGTTTTATCTTTTCTTCTGAGATATTTTCTTTTATAGTTATGAACTAAACCCTTCAGATACCTGAAGGGGATGAAACCTAAGACGGATCTTGTTATTATTTTCTGAACTATATGATAAATACTTGATTTGTTCTTAATTATGTGTGCTTAATTCTTGTGTTGATATTTTCGGGATATTGATTCAAGTATGATGTGCTTAGGTGGTGGAGCAAAAGTCCCTGCTTAAGAGTAGATCTAGCATAATTAAGCGGAGTTGATCGCACACCTAGAGATAGGGTGACAAGATTTTGCCCGATTAGGGTGAAACCTAATATGTGAGCCCATAGATCGAGTTAATACGATTCTGGGGGTTTTAATTAGAAAGAGATTTCAATTAATCAGCCTAGGGTTAGACGTTATTCGCCTCGAGAGAGGGTTTAATATAAATTAGGGAATCTTACGGATCAAGTCAAGTGAATAAATCATCTAGTTCAGTGTTAAATAACAAGTGAAGTCTAGGTGGATTCTTCCTAAAGGTGTCATCTTAATCAACTGAGTTTTTCCAACAGTATTTCCCCAATTCATTCTTTTTGCCTTTGCGTCTTTAGCTTAGTAGTTAGTTAAATTTAGATTAAATAACAACTTCATTTATTTTAGGCTAGATAATAAAAAGAAAGTTAGTATTACTACTTTTAGCTCCTTTGGGTTCGACAATCTGGTCTTGCCTAAGCTATACTAGTATTCGATTGGTGCACTTGCCTTAAGTCGTTGTCAGAGTTAGTTTCCAAGTTCGATCATTCTATCTTTATAAATTTTAAGACTCGACAGCTACGATCAGTCCATTTTAGGTGTTTTCATGGAAAATTCTTTCACAAAAGTTGTTTATTTAACAACTAAGATTCATTTTCTTCCATAAAAATTCAGCAAACAACATAAATGTTTTCATGGCAAAACCCTAGACTCTCAACCATATTGTAACAGCCCGATTTAGGGGCTAGTCGGAACAGTGATCTAGGGATCAAATCCGAGGTTAGAGAAAATTATTTCCATGTGAGTTAGAGTGTGATGGTATAAGTGTATGAAAATTTTGGTGCTTTAATTTTAGCAATTTCTTGCTTAATCACAAAAAGGACTAAATCGCATAAAGAGTGAAATTTCTATTTTATAAGCTAAAGGTGCCAAATAGCCATAGATTGTTAATTGGGGGTCTTTAAAAAGGCAAATAGCCATTTTGTAAATGGTTGGCCGGCCATAGGGGACAATAGGAGAAAAAATTAGTCAAAGTTGATGTAGTAGGTGGATTAAATTGACAAATAGAATAAAATAAAGAAAAGATGATATCCATCTTTTCTCTTCATCTTCCTCCACCAAAATTTGCAAACAAAATAGGGGTTTTGAAAGCTCAAAATTTTAGCAAGCTCTTTTCCATTCAAGTAAGTGATTTTAATGATTTTTCTTGAAGATAGTTGTACATTTAGAACCCCTAGAGCCTAAGCTTTCAAATGAGGGGACTAATTTGTAATATGGTGAAGAGTTTAGAGATTTTCCCAGAGAGCTTTCATTGTTATTTGCTGCATTTTTATGGAAGAAAATGAGTCTTGGTTGTTAGATGAACAACTTTTGTGAAAGGTTTTGCCATGAAAACACCTAATTGGACCTTATTGTAAATGTTATAAAGTTGGTAGTAAATGTGTGAAATGTTAGGTTTTGATGATAGCCATAAGAGAAATAAATGTTCACCTAGGCTCATTTAAATGTAAAGATTTAATTAGAATTTATTTCTGAGCTTAGGGGTAAAATGGTCATTTTGCCAAAGTGTAAGGGCAAAATAGTAATTATACCAAAGCATGATTTACTTTTATTAATGTGATGGTTGAAACAAGCTAATTTACTATTATAGAGCAAGAAGAACCAAGAATCAACCTTGATCGGGGCAAGAATAAAGTCTTGGACTAGATTGACGATCCAGCTCATTTTAAAATCGAGGTAAGCTTGTATGTGATAAATTCAACAATTATGCCAGCATGCTTGGGAATGCTTAATAATTTGATGATACATGATATTCTATTAAATTGAGTAATTGATGTTGAATGAATAAGTTGAGATATTGAAGTCCTAGTTGGACTATTATGAATGTGAAAACACTATCATTGAGACATGATTTGGATGAGTCCCGTATAAGACCATGTCGGGGACATGGCCTCGACACCGAATTGAAATCCCGTGTAAGACCGTATCTGGGATATGGCTTCGGTGATTGAATATGAGAATCAGATAAGACCATATCCGAGATATGGCCTCGATGCTGATGATGAGAATACCGTATAAGACCATATCTGGGATATGGCATCGGCACTCAGAGGTGACCCCATGTAAGACCATATTTGGGATATGGCATTGTCTTCATGCTTGTAATAATGACAATGAGTATGCGTCTTTGAATATCCCTAGTGATGAATGGGATAAGTAGATAAGCTTGGAAATAGAAATGAGATTAGTACTAAAGTCATGTGATTGAGTGTATACAGGTACCCACGAGAAATTCACGAGAATGTTATGATATGTGGCACTGTATGTTCTAGATAGGAACGAGTATGAATAAGTTATGAAAAAGTGTATATGACCTTGTGTGGTTATCTAGTGCCATGGATTGATGTCATTATGAACTTATTTGTGCTATTTATTTTCATGCAAACTTACTAAGCTTTATGCTTACCCCTCTCATTTCCTTTTTCCTTATAGTATTGTCAAGATAACTCGGGGATCGTGGGACGCAGGAGTTCAGAAATCACACTATCAACATCACTTTGGTATAACAATTTAGACTTATTTTGAGTATGGCATGTATAGGACTTGGGTATTTTGTTAGGTCATAATTGTTAGCCAAAGTGTTGGCTATGTATGTTATCAAAGTCATTTTGTAAATGGTCATTGGAAGAGGGCCAACACTTGATAAGTTTATATATATTCAATGATGATGATGAAATTATGAAGTTTATGCTTATGTGAATGCTTTGAATTGAGTTCTTGGATGTGCCTTTGCGTCATGAATGATGTTTATATGAGTTGGAGTAAGTATGTTTACTATGCAGGGTGGCATTTGGCTTGGAATATAACCTTTTTATGTACACACGGGTAGACACAAGGGCGTGTGTCTAGGCCGTGTGGTACACACGGTCAGCCCCATGGGCGTGTTGGTTGACCGTGCATCCCCTGCATGCTAGGTTTACAAAGTCAGAATGCTTAGTAGTAAACACACGAGAAGAGACACGACCGTATGTCTCAGCCGTGTGGGAGGCACGACCTTGGACATGGGTGTGTGAAGTCTGCACTTAAAAAGTGGAATTTAATTTGACACACGGTCTAAGGACACAGACGTGTGCCTTGGCCATATGACCACAATGAACTGATGACGTCATAAACAGAATGCCAAGGTTTTGGCTTACGGGCTGAGACACGGGCGTGTCGAGGCCGTGTAAAGGACACGGGCGTGTGTCCAGTCGTGTGAAATAAGTCAGTGTCGACCACGAGTGAGGGACATGGGCGTGTGTGACCACACAGCCTGCCCACACGGGTGTGTCCCATTTCACACGAGCGTGTGGCCTCTGTTTACGTAAATATTTTCTTAGTGCATAAAGGTTTCCGATTTATTTCCAAAACCTTCCGGGAGTATGTTTAAGGCCTCGTAGGCCCAGTATAAGGATGTTAGATATGTGAATGAGAAAGTTTTAGTTTGGAATGAAATTTGATAACCCAAAGTTGTATGACCATGTGAGTCAAGTACGGTAACGTCTCGTACCCGGTTCCAGCGTAGAATGCAGGTAAAGGGTATTACACATATTGCAAAATAGTCCCATCATTAGCTAGCTTTAGCCACAAGGGTTCCAAAAGTGCAAAAATTATCAAGGATAGCCATTAAAATCACTTACTTGCAAGGGTATAAGTGGCTGAAAATTTTCAAGATTTTCAAAGCCCCTTTTTGGTGAAATTTTCGATGGTTGTAGGAAGAAGATGAAAGGATGATATCATTTTATCTTTATTTTATTATTACAAGTCAATTTGTCACCAAAACTTCACCTACTCTTAGAAAGTCTTATTTTCTTTTCTTTATGGCTGGCCTACACATCCCTAAGGGTCTAATTGCACATTAAGGACCTCCAATTTAATATTCTATAGCTATTAGACACCTTTTTCTTGTTGATTAAAACTTTTGCACTTTATGCGATTTAGTCCTTTTTCAAAATTAAGCTTGCAATCACTAAAATTAATTCACCAAAATTTTCATGCACTCATATTATCATGTCATAACACATAAAATAATATTAAAATAATTTTCTCTCGAACTCGGTTTAGTGGTTCCAAAACCATCTTGCTCGACTAGCCCCAAAATCTGGGCCACACACATAGTATGAGGAGCAGCATTTGCGGCAACCACAAGAGGTAGCTAATTATTCTGATTTTCAGCCATCTCCTCAGTAACAACAATAACTTCCTCTTGCTCTTCTACTATACTCTATCGACTCTACCTCGCTTCTCTACGATTTCTGCGAGCTGTACTTTCAATTCACTGTCAAATACGAGAGGTCCTGACGGGTTTCTTCTAGTCATATACTAAAGGAACTTGCCAGAAGCAAACAAACAGAAAAGCTAGTAAACAAAGATTAAACTAAAAACAAAAATAAAATAAAAATGGCTAAAGTAATAAAAATTAAGTGTTCCTAATATTTTAGTCCCCGGCAACGGCGCCAAAAACTTGACGATGTGATTCACTTAACTAATTAAAATCACGACAAAGGCAAGCGCACCTATTGAATAATAGTATAGCTGGTGAGTCGGGAATATCGTATCCACGAGGACTAAAAGTACTAGTACTTACTATCTTTCTATTATCTAGCCTATAAATTGAAGGGTTGTTTTTAATTTAAAATTAAACTAATTATTAAAGCCTCGACAGAGAATGAATTGGGAAAATATTCAAAGAAAACGAATGATAAAGATGATACCCAAGAAAGAATCCACCTAAACTTCACTTATTATTCTAAATCTGAGTTAGATAATTTATTCACTTGCCTTGATCCGTAGAAATCACTAAATTATACTAATATCTCTTTCGAGAGTAAAAACAACTAACTCTAGGTTGATTAATTCAAACCTTTTTCTAATTAAAACCCATATTGTCGCATTAACTCGATCTATGGATTCCCTTATTAGATTTTTACTCTAATCCGGTAGATTTATGTCATCCTATTTCTAGGATTGCATGCAACTCCACTCAATTATGCCAGATCTACTCTTAAACTGGGACTTTTGCTCCGCTAAAATCAGCACATCAATCATGACTTAATATCCTGAAAATATTAACACATGAAGTAAGTACACATAATTGAGATCAAGAACAAATATTTATCATGTAACTCAGAAAAATCATATAATAATATTCATCATAGGTTTCATCTTCCCTAGGTATCTAGGGAATTTAGTCATAATTTGGGAAGAAAACATCTCAAAATTAGGGAAACAACAAGACATAAAGAACCCAAAAACTTCTAGAGAAATTGAATGGAGATCTTCAACCTTGAAGGAGATCCTACTTCTGAGTTGATTCCGACGGCATTCTTTAAGTAATTTCTTTGTTCTACTCTACGTGCCCCTTTAGATCTTCTTTTAAAGTGTATTTATAAACTATAGAAAGCTTTGAAACCCTAAAAATTGGTTTTTTTCTACATAAAAGAGAAACATAGAGCGATATCGACAAAGGGTGGCCACATGGGTTGGCACATGGGAGTGTGGCCAGCCCGTGTGGCTCACACGGGCGTGTGCTCAGCCCGTGTGGGAATGGCCAGGCCGTGTGGATCCTGAAAGTAGCTTATTTTGCCCAATTTTGGCCCGTTTTCTGCTCCTTTTACTCCCATATTCTCTCCTAAGTATAGAAACATGAAATTAAAGGATTAGGAGTATCAAGTTCACTAAATTATAAAATAAATCATCCAAAAACACATCAAGAATGTGATTAAAATATGCTACTTTTATGGCTTGTCAACAAAGAAAAAAAATTCTCTCAATCTAAATTTTTTTTTGTGTAAAACCTAGAGTAATTGAAACATATTTATAGACTAAAATTCGTAGCATCTAGGTCAAAAAAATTTTAATTAGGAGAAGAAAAACTAAAATAAGTTTTGGTCAAAATAAGAGGTATTCTCCCACAAAGGAACTTGCAATCTAAAATGTTGCATCAACATCTTTATCATTTAGGGTCTATTTGTTTGCATATAAAATATTTTTCGTAAAATATTTTCATTGTTTCTTTGTAACACCCTACACCCAATCCAGTTGTCGAGCCCGAGTAACAGGACGTTACACCACCGTCACACATCATGCGCATTATAAATTGTCTCATTGTTAAGCAAACATATTTTATTTTAGCATTTTGTAAGAATTTTAAGTCAAACATACTCCAATCATCATTAAAACATGCTAAAAACTTATCAATCAAACTTAAAACAAAAGTTAAACATGCTTTTAAATCACAAAAAAATTGAATTAAACACGTAGGTAATGTAACAGCCCGATTTAGGGACTAGTCAAAACGGTGATCTCGGGATCACTAATCTGAAATTTTAGAAATTTATTTTCATTTGATTTTAGGAATTAGTATATGGTTGTATAAGTACATGAGAATTTTTGGAATTTAAATTCTAGCGATTTCATGTTTAATCGTGAAAAAGACTAAATCGCATAAAGTGCGAAAGTTTTATTTTCATTTCTAAAGGTACCAAATAGCCATAGATTATTAAATTGAGGTCTTTAAAAGGAAATTTAGCCCCTTGAAATTGCTTGGCCAGCCATAGGCTATATGGGAGACAAAGATGGACAAATTTTGGTCAAAGTTAGTAAGAGTTGGTGACTAATTTGACTAGTTTAATATTAGAATAAAAAAAGAGAAAATATCATCTTTTTTTTCATCTCTTCCACCAAAATTGCAAGCAAAAATAGGGGTTTTGAAGGCTTAAATTTTCAGCAAGCTCTCCTTCATTTTAGTAAGTGATTTTGATGATTTTTCTTAGTAATAGTTGTACTTTTGAGACCCCTAAAGCTTAAGCTTTCAAATGAGGAGACTATTGTGCAATATGGTGAAAAGTTTAGAGTTTTTCCATAAGAGCTATCATTGTTACCTACTGCAATTTTATGGAAGAAATTGAATCTTAGTTGTTAGATGAACAACTTTTATGAAAAGTGTTGTCTTGAAAACACCTAATTGGACCTTAATGAAAAGGTTATAAATTTGTAGTAATTATATGAAATGTTGAGTTTTGATGATATCTATAAGAGTATTAAATGTTCACCTAGGCTTGTTGAAGGTAGAAATGTGATTAGAATTTATTTCTGAGCCTAGGGGCAAAATGGTTATTTTGCCAAAGTCTAGGGGAAAATAGTAATTTTGCCAAAGCATGATTATCAAAATGCTTTTATTAATGTGGCGATTAAAATGAGAAAAATTATTATTATAGATCAAGAAATACGAAGCCCAGATCGAAACCAAGGCAAGAACAAAGTCGAGGACTAAATTTCATATCTACATACATTTTGAATACCGAGGTAAGTTTGTATGAATCAAAAAAATTACGTGTACCCACGTTCAATTACTTATTACGTTGTATAATGTATATTATTTCTATGAAGTAAAATTATTGATATTATGATGAGAAAAGTAAATGAGAATATGTATGAGAAAGCCCCGATTGAAGTCTCGGAATAATGAGGATACTATTATCACAACATGTGATAAGGAAAGCCCGTTTAAGACCATGTCAAGACATGGCATCGGCATAAGGCAAGGATATCATGTAAGTCCATGACAAGTCATGGTGTTGAAAAGTTATTATGAGGCAAAGGTCCCATGTAAGTCCAAACCAAGGCTTGGCATTGGTGAATTCATAAGACAAAGATGTCATGTAAGTCTATGTCAAGACATAGCATTGATAAGATTTATAAGGCAAGGATACCACATAAGCCCATGTCAAGACATGGCAATGGTAAGTTTCCAAAGGAAACACATAAGGAAGGTCTCGTGTAAGACCATGTTTGGGACATGACATCGACACGGAGTTAAGGGATCCCATGTAAGACCATAGCTGGGACATGGCATTAGCATCGAGATACATGTTTGATGAGATTGAGTAACCTTAATTATTCCGGGAAATTCAACGGGTAAAAGAGCTAAATATGAAAGAGGCAACAAGAAAGTCAAGTAAGTAAAGATAGTACTAAGTTGAGTTATACAAGGTTAATATAAAGCATTTTCCATGTTAAGAAAAATGAAAGTTGAGTTTACTATTGCATCAGCAAAATGTACTAATCTATGTGATCAAGTAATACAGGTACCATGATTATAATGCAAGTATGAAATTATTATGTATCATGTGAGGAGTAAGTAAGCCATGCACTTGAGTTTTATGTTGTTCTTAACTTGAAATGTATGAGTTATAATGAGTTAATATATTTCTATATGAGTTTCATGCAAACTTACTAAGCTATATGCTTACCTCTCTCTCTTCTTCTTTCTTCGCAGTGTTGCCAAGCTAACTCATAGATCATTGATGTCGGAGCTCGAAGCACACTATCAATCACTATTTTGGTATAGCCAAGTTGTTTTTATTAAGTATGGCATGTGTAGGAATCATTTCACCTTGATGTAAGTCCTAAGAGGAGCCAAAGTGTTAGCTATTATGGTTATTATTCTTTTTTTATTTGGCTAAAGAGATTAGCCAATATTTACTAAGTTTATACATCAATTGATGATGAGTATGCATTGTTATTCATGTTTTATAATGAAGTATTTGAGTGGTTGGATTAAGTATATGAATGATCTTGATATCAGGGTGGCAATTGCCTTGGAAAATAGCTTTTAAGTGTCCACACGGGTAGACACTCGGGCGTGTGTCTAGGCCGTGTGAGATACACGGTCAACCCACATGGGTGTGTTAATAGGCTGTGTGTCCCCTGCATGTTAGCGAATTAAGTCAGTGTCGACCACGGGCTAGCTACATGGGCGTGTACCTAGGCCGTATGCTCCTTAAGGGGTTGATGACGTCACAAATAGAATACCCAAATTTTCACACGGGGTGAGGACACGGGCATGTCTAGGCTATGCGAAGGACACGGGCAATTGACATGGGTGTGTGTCAAGCCGTGTGAAAACCTTGTGAGGTTTGTAATAAAAATAAATCGCATACCTGCTAGGGACATGGGCGTGTAAGACCACACCCGCTTACTCCGCACGGTGTGTCCTAGGTCACACGAGCATGTAGCCCCTATTCAGCCTAAAATTTCCCTAGAGGGTAAATTGTAACATCCCGATTTAGGGCCTAGTTGGAATAGTGGTGCGATACTGCAAATTCGAGGGTTATGAATGAGTTTTTGAGGTTTATGCCATGTATGCATGCTAGTGTGAGAGTTTTATGAAGCAATTTTGTGAAATTGCGGTTGAATTGTCCAAAAGGACTAAATTGCAAAAGTTACAAAATGTGAGATTATAGAAGCTATTTGTGTGAAATTGCTTTAGAATATTAATTGGAGGTCTTTAAATAGCAATTTTCCCAGTTTCTAATTTTTGGGCAAAATTGGGCATGAATGAGTTAAAATAGAAAGTTTATCAAAAAGGGCATTTTGGTCATTTAACAATTAAATGATTAAAAAGGGAGAAAAGATGACAAAAATTCATTAATCTTCTTCTCCAAGCTGCCGAAATTTGAAGGAAGCCATTGTTAGGGCTCTTCAACTTTTCAAGCTAGCTAGTAAGTGTATTCTAGCCCCGCTTTTGATATTCTTTGTATTTTTGAAGTCCTGTAGCATGAATAAGCTATTTTTAGCTATATGTTGAGCTAGGATTGATGTTCAAAAATGTACCCATGTATGACATGCATGTATTTTGATGTTTTATGGAAGATTATGAAAGCTTGATGTAGTAGAAACATCTTTTGCTGTGTGAATTCCATGAAAAATGCATGTAGGGACTTGTTTGTAAAAGTCTTGAGATTGGTCATAAATGAGTGATTTAGTGAGAATTGATGATTTCTTTAGTTGAGTGAATAAATCAGCTAAGCATGAAATGCTAGAAAGTTGAATGAAAATCACTTTACGAGCCTTGGGGCAAAAGTGTAAGTATGAGAAAGATTAGGGGAAAAAGAGTATTTTTTCCAAAGTATGAGATAAGTGTCAATTTAGTCAATGTGTGTATTGAATAAGCTAATTTATTCATTATAGATCAAGAAAAACAAAGTCCGGATCTAAACCGAGACAAGAGCAAGGTGGTGGACTAAATTACATGTTTCTATACTTTTGAGTATCGAGGCAAGTCTATGCATAAACAATGCATTCATACTTACAAATTGTTAATGCTAGCTAGTGTGTAGCATGATTGAGAATGATTGAGAACCTATGTGGGATGAATGTGGTAGAATTTGTGAATGGATGTATGGTTAAGTAAGTAGATATGTGAATGTGTAGTCAGAATGCTAAATGGTGGGCTAAGTGCGATACCATCCTAATGCATATTGACGATGAGCTGGCTATGTGCGATGGTATCGTTAGGTATATCGTCTAGTAGGCTATGTGCGAAACCATTACAAATACCTTTGTGGTAGGCTAAGTGCGATACTACCTTATCAATTGATTGTGGTGGGCTAAGTGCTAAACCACCGAGAAATTAGCTGTGTGGTACATAAATATGTGCTGATAATGTGGACGATCTTCCGATTGATCCTCGTATCTCAATTCAACACTTTTACTCTATAAGACGAGGATCAATCGGAAGATCGTCCACATTATCAGTACACTCTGGTACATGAGACCCAATGTTTTGTATATGGCATGTATAGAGGCTAGACAAGTTGGTGAATTTTGTTGTAAATAGCTAAGATATGTTGGCTTTTAGATGGATAGTCTATTTTGTGTAATGCCATAGTAGTTGGCTACCTTATTTTATGAAAAGATTGTAGTTATCTATGTGAGATTGCACTTCAATATGAGTTGATTATAGATGTGTTGAATGAATGCATACTGTGTATGCTAGATAGGTGAAAGGAACTTAGCACATAGCTTTATTTTTGTCCATGTGGATAAACACACGGGCGTGTGTCTAGGCCATGTGTGACACACGGTCAGCTCATGGGCATGTGACTTGGCTGTGTGTCCCCTGACTGTTGAAATTTTAGGTCAGAATAGACCACGGACTAGCCACACAGGCATGTGCATAAGCCGTGTGAATTTAGTCAGTGTTGGCCACAGGCTAGCCACACGAGCGTGTGACAAGGCTTTGAGGCAATGCGTATGTGGTCAGTATTCATCACGGTTGTGGAGCATGGGCGTGTGGGTCTATGCACGGGCGTGTCTCTTCTTGCACGGGCGTGTTAACCCTGTACAAAAGAGAAAATTTATAAGATTGGAAAAAGTTCCGAAATAGTCTCGAGAGCCCTCGTATGTATGAGTGAGGCCTCGTAAGTTGAGAATAAGGTTGTTGAGATGACTAGAGAGAGTAGTCAAGATGAGCCTAAGTGGCGATTATGAGGATTTTATTCGGTAATGCATCAGCCCGGGCCCCGCGTAGAACCTGTGTGTAAAGGATGTTACATAAACGTTTCTAGTTGAACTCCGAAACCACCAGGATTTATGTTTATGGCCTCGTAGGCCCATGAGATGAATGTTATGATCGTGAAAAGAAAGTTTTAAACTGGAATGAAATTTTATATCCCGTTTATACGTGTTTAAGTAAGGTTAAGGATTGTAATGCCTCGTATCCGGTCTCGGCATCGAACATGGGTAAGGGGTGTTACATTTAATGGTATCAGAGCTATGGTTTAGTCGATTCTAGGACTAACGTAGCGTAAGTATGAGTTTAGCTATACATGCCATACATAAGAGTATGTTCATAATGACAGTGTGACGACTCCTGACGACTTAAATTGTGTTTTCATATAGTAAATGGATCCCAAAAGAGCTGTGGCAGATGATGTAGAAAGTAACACGTCGGCTCTCCCTGAAGGGACAGTGGCAAATGAGGATGATAATAGACCCACTACGGTGAGTCAGAGAGGAGGAGAAGAGGCTAGAGAAGCCTTCCTCCACATGATGGATACATGGTACACGGAGTTCATTCATGCGAACCCGAATGCACAACCCCCTCCACCCCCGCCTATTCCTCAGCCTACCTCTATAGCCCCTCAAGTGGTAGAAGTAGTAAGAAGAGAAAAACCTCCGGTTGATAGGATCCAAAAACAGGGGGCAGAGGAATTCTGGGCTAGTAAAGATGACGATCCTGAAAAGGCAGAGTTTTGGCTTGAAAATACCATTAGGGTATTTGATGAATTATCATGCACACGTGAAGAGTGCATGAAGTGCGTGGTTTCCCTTCTGAAAGATTCCGCTTACCAATGGTGGAATACCCTTGTGTCGGTTGTACCAAGGGAAAAGATTAAATGGGAATTTTTCCAATAAGAATTTAGAAGTACATCAGTCAAAGGTTTATAGATCAAAAGAGAAAAGAATTCCTAGAGTTGAAGCAAGGCAAGATGCTAGTAACTGAGTATGAGCGTGAGTTTGTGAGACTCAGTAAATACTCTCGAGAGTGTGCATCCACTGAAGCCATCATATGTAAGAGATTTAAGGATGGACTAAACGAAGACATTAAGTTGTTTGTTGTTGTCCTAGAGTTGAAAGAGTTTGTTGTGTTGGTGGATCGGGATAGTAAATTCGAAGAATTAGTAAAAGAGAAAAGAAAAGTCGAGATAGAGTCTTGTGACTAGAGAAGGAGATGATGGAGTAAGCCCTTCCAGTCCTCATCTAAGAAGTCAAGATATTTCTCCATCCGATCGGCTACTTCAGTCAGGTTTTCAAGAAGAGGCAAGAGTAAATAGTATTCAAAGAATAAGGCTCAAACTACTTCAATTGTGAGTGTTGGGAACATTCGATCTAATAGACCGGAATGCCTACAATGAGGCAAACGTCACCCTGGTGAATGTAGAGCACATGAAAATGCTTATTTTAGTGTGGTTCCCAAGATCATTTCATAAGAGAATGTCCTGAGATGATAAAATAAGAGAAAACTCAGAGTGCGAGGTCGGGAGCGTTGTTAAAGGAAGACCACAGAGGAAATCCGAAAGTGGAGCAAGCAGTAAAGGTAACCCCAGAGAGCAAGCTGCGAGACCTGAGGGTAGGGCGCCTGCAATAACTTATGCTATTCACGCTCGCGAAGAGGCATCTTCTCTTGATGTTATTACGGGTACCTTTTCTCTTCATGATACTAAAGTTCTTGCTTTAACAGACCCCGGATCTAGCCACTCATACATTTGCATGAAATTAGTATCTAGTATGAGTATGCCCATCAAGTCCATGGAGTTTGTGATTAAGGTGTCTAATCCGCTAGGCAAAAGCGTGCTAGTTGATAAAGTATGCAAAGGTTGTCCATTGATGATTAAATGTCATTACTTTAAGGCCAACCTCATGCTATTACCATTTGACGAATTTGATATTATTCTTGGTATAGACTGGTTAACCACTCATGATGTGATAGTAATCTGTGGAAAGAAATATATTGAGTTGGGATGTGAAAATGGGGATACCCTTCATGTTGATTCAGATGATCAAGATAGGTCACCGGTAGTGATCTCTTATGTGATGGCTCAAAGATATGTAAGAAAAGGGTATGAGACGTATCTTGCCTTTGTGATGAATGCCAAAGAAACTGGGTTAAAGATTGAGTTGGTACCGACAGTATGCGAGCACTTAGATGTTTTTCCCGAGGAATTGCCAGGATTTCCTCTGGTTAGAGAGGTTGAGTTTGGCAGCGAGTTAGTTCCTATCATTGTGCCAATATCGATTTCACCTTATAGGATGGCTCCAACTGAGTTAAAAGAATTAAAGGCATAGTTGCAAGATTTAACGGACAAAGGTTTTGCTAGATCGAGTTGTTCTCCATGGGGTGCTCTAGTGCTTTTTGTAAAGAAGAAAGATGGCTCTGTGAGATTATGCATAGACTACCGACAGCTTAATAAGATAACAGTGAAGAACAAGTACCATTGCCAATAATTGACGATTTGTTTGATCAACTAAAGGGAGCCACTGTGTTCTCCAAGATAAACTTGAGTTCAGGATACTATCAGTTGAGAGTAAAGGACTCTAATGTGTCTAAGACGGCTTTTCGAACGAGGTATGGGCATTATAAATTTTTAATCATGCCCTTTGGTTTGACCAATGCTCCTGCGGTGTTCATGGATCTTATGAATCGCATCTTTAGGACAACCTCGATAACTTTGTAGCCGTTTTTATTGATGATATACTGATATAATCTCAGGATGAGAGTAAGCATGCCAGCACTTAAAGACAGTTCTACAAATTTTGTGGGATAATTAGTTGTACGCCAAGTTTAGCAAAAGTGAGTTTTGGCTTAAGGAAGTTGGATTTTGGGACCTATTGTCTCGGAGATGGAGTCCGAAGTTGACCTAAGTAAGATATCACTATTGTAGATTGGAAACCGCTGAAAAATACATCTGAAGTTAGAAGTTTTCTAGGCCTAGCTGGCTATTACAGGCGGTTCGTTAATGGGTTTTCAATATTAGTGACACCGATGATAAGACTATTACGGAAGAATGTAAAGTTTGATAGGACAGAAAAGTGTCAAAAGAGTTTTAAGAAATTGAAGGCAATGTTGACAGAAGCTCCAATTCTAGTACAACCTGAGTCGGGAAAAGAATTTGTGATCTACAGCGATGCATCCTTAAATGGATTAGGCTGTGTACTTATACAAGAAGGCAAGGTGATAGCATATGCATCCAGATAGCTAAAGCCTCATGAGAAGAACCACCTGACGCATGACTCAGAGTTAGCTGCCATAGTTTTTGCACTGAAGATTTGGAGACACCATTTATATGGTGAAAAATGTCAGATTTTCACTGATTACAAAAGCTTGAAGTATCTGATGACGCAAAAGGAGTTGAATTTAAGGCAACGGAGATGGTTAGAGTTGATAAAAGATTATGAGTTGGTCATCGACTACCATCCGGGAAGGGCGAACGCAGTCGCTGATGCTTTGAGTAGAAAGTCCTTATTTGCATTGAGAGCCATGAATATACAAATGACTTTGTCTGAGGATGGTTCTATTCTAGCTGAGTTGAGGGCTAAACTGATGTTTCTTCAAGAGATTTATGAGGCTCAGAGAAGTGACAGTGACTTACAAACCAAGAGAGCTCAGTGCGAGTTAGACATTGAGTCTGATTTTCGGGTTAATTTCGATGGATGTTTAATGTTTAGAGACATAGTTTGTGTACCGAGGAATGATGAGCTTATACGGAGGATTTTGCATGAGGCACATAGTGGATGTTTATCTGTGCACCCGGGTAGCACCAAGATGTACAATGACTTGAAGCAACGGTATTGGTGGCCAAGTATGAAGAAAGATATTTTAGAGTTTGTGTCAAAATGTTTAATTTGCCAACAAGTGAAAGCGGAACACCAAGTGCCTTCAGTGCTCGTTTCACCTATCATGATACCCGAGTGGAAGTGGAATCAGATTATTTTGGACTTTGTGACAAGCTTACCTTTAACACTAACTAAGAAAGATGTTGTATGGGTTGTAGTTGATAGACTCACAAAGTCAGCCCATTTTATACCGGTGCGAGTCGATTATTCTCTTGATAAATTAACGGACTTGTACATGTCAGAGATAATAAGACTTCATAGTGTACCATTGTCGATCATTTTGGATAGAGATCCAAGATTCACGTCACTATTTTGGAAAAAGTTGCAAGAGGCCTTGGGGGTAGTGAAATTGAGTTTTAGTACTGACCTTCCACCTGCAGGCATCGACGAGTAGTCGAAAAGAGTATCTGGGATACTCAAGACATGCTTCGATGTTGTGTTTTAGAGTTCCAAGGTAATTAGGAAAATATTTATCGTTGGTGGAATTCGCTACAACAACAGCTTTTGAGCAAGTTTGAAGATGGCGCCTTATGAGGTATTGTATAGGCGTAAGTGCCGAATGCCCTTGTATTGGATAGAACTTAGAGAGAAACAGATACACGGGGTCGATTTGATTAAGGAAATTGAAGAAAAAGTAAAGGCAATATGTGGTCATGCCCTCAAAGCCACTCGAGATAGGTAAAAGTCCTACTCAGATTTAAAAGGAAAGAGATCAAGTATCAAGTTGGTGATAGGGTATTCTTGAAAGTGTCGCTATGGAAGAAAGTACTTAGATTTGGCCGGAAAGGCAAGTTGAGTCCGCGTTTTGTCGGACCATATGAGATCACTAAGAGAATTGGGCCGGTAGCCTATCGGTTGGCTTTGCTGTCTGAGTTAGAGAAGATTCATGATGTGTTTCATGTGTCTATGTTATACTGATACTGCCTGGACCTTCACATGTCATAGTACCGACAGAGCTAGAGATACAACCGGACTTGACTTATGGTGAAGAGCCGGTTAGAATTTTGGTGCGGAAGGTCAAATAGTTAAGAAATAAAAGCATAGCCATAGTGAAAGTTCTATGGAAAAGGCACAGAATAGGAGAGGCTACATGGGAGCCTGAGGAAACGATGAGAAACCAATACCCCAACCTTTTTCACCGGTAAGATTTTCGGGGACGAAAATTCCTAAGGGGGAGAATTATAACAGCCCAATTTAGGGGCTAGTCGAAACGATGATCTCGAGATCACTAATCCGAGATTTGAGAAATTTATTTTCATGTGATTTTAGGAATTAGTATATGGTTGTATAACTACATGAGAATTTTTGGAATTTAACTTCTAGCGATTTCATGTTTCATCACGAAAAAGGACTAAACCGCATAAAATGCGAAAGTTGCATTTTAATTTCTAAAGGTACCAAATAGCCATAGATTATTAAATTGAGGTCTTTAAAAGGAAATTTAGCCCCTTGAAATTGCTTGGCTGGCCATAGGCAATATTGGAGACAAAGATGGACAAAATTTGGTCAAAGTTAGTAAGAGTTGGTGACTAATTTGACTAGTTTAATATTAGAATAAAGAAAGAGAAAATATCATATTCTTTTTTTCATCTCTTCTACCGAAATTGCAAGCAAAATAGGGGTTTTGAAGGCTTAAATTTTGAGCAAGCTCTCCTCCATTTTAGTAAGTGATTTTGCTGATTTTTCTTAGTAATAGTTGTACTTTTGAGACCTCTAAAGCTTAAGCTTTCGAATGAGGTGACTATTGTGCAATATGGTGAAAAGTTTAGAGTTTTTCCATAAGAGCTATCATTGTTACCTGCTGCAATTTTATGGAAGAAATTGAATCTTAGTTGTTAGATGAACAACTTTTATGAAAGGTGTTGTCTTGAAAACACCTAATTGGACCTTAATGAAAAGGTTATAAATTTGTAGTAATTATATGAAATGTTGAGTTTTGATGATAGCTATAAGAGTATTAAATGTTCACCTAGGCTTGTTAAAGGTAAAATGTGATTAGAATTTATTTCAAGCCTAGGGCAAAATGGTCATTTTGCCAAAGTCTAGAGGCAAAATAGTAATTTTTCCAAAACATGATTATGGAAATACATTTATTAATGTGATGATTAAAATGAGCAAAATTGTTATTATAGATCAAGAAATGCGAAGCCCGGATCGAAACCAAGGAAAGAACAAAGTCGAGGACTAAATTTCATATCTACATACATTTTGAATACCGAGGTAAGTGTGTATGAATCAAAAAAATTACGTGTACCCTCGTTCAATTAATTATTACGTTGTATAATGTATATTATTTCTATGAAGTAAAAATATTGATATTATGATGAGAAAAGTAAATGAGAATATGTATGAGAAAGTCTCGGTTGAAGTCTCGGAATAATGAGGATACTATTATCGCAAATGTGATAAGGAAAGCCCGTGTAAAACCTTGTCAAGACATGGCATCGGCATAAGGCAAGATATCATGTAAGTCCATGACAAGTCATGGCATTGAAAAGGTATTATGAGGCAAAGGTCCCATGTAATTCCTAGCCAAGGCTTGGCATTGGTGAATTCATAAGGCAAAGATGTCATGTAAGTCCATGTCAAGACATGGCATTGATAAGATTCATAAGGCAAGGATACCACGTAAGCCCATGTCAAGACATGGCAATGGTAAGTTTCCAAAGGAAACACATAAGGAAGGTCTCCTGTAAGACCATGTGTAGGACATGGCATCGACACTGAGTTAAGGGATCACATGTAAGACAATATCTGGGATATGGCATTGGCATCATGAGGCGATCCCATGTAAGTCCATGTCTAGGATATGGCATTCGCATCGAGATACATGTTTGAAGAGATTGAGTAACTTCAATTATTCTGAGAAATTCAACCGGTAAAAGAGCTAAATATGAAAGAGGCAGCAAGAAAGTCAAGTAAAGATTGTACTAAGTTAAGTTATACAAGGTTAATATAAAGCATTTTCCATGTTAAGGAAGATGAAAGTTGAGTTTACTATTGCATCAAGAAATGTAATCGATCTATATAATCAAGTGATACAGGTACCATGATTATAATGCAAGTATGAAATTATTATGTATCATGTGAGGAGTAAGTAAGCCATGCACTTGAGTTTTATGTTGTTCTTTACTCGAAAAGTATGAGTTATAATGAGTTAATATATTGCTATATGAGTTTCATGCAAACTTACTAAGCTATATGCTTACCTCTTTCTCTTCTTCTTTCTTCTCAGTCTTGCCAAGCTAACTCGTGGATCATTGACGTCGGAGCTCGTAGCACACTATCCATCACTATTTTGGTATAGCCAAGTTATTTTTATTAAGTATGGCATGTATAGGAATTATTTCACCTTGATGTAAGTCCTAAGAGGAGCCATAGTGTTGGCTATTATGGTTATTATTCTTTTTGTATTTGGCTAAAGAGATTGGCCAATATTTACTAAGTTTATACATCAATTGATGATGAGTATGCATTGTTATTCATGTTTTTAATGAAGTATTTGAGTGGTTGGATTGAGTATATGAATGATCTTGATATCAGGGTGGCAATTGGCTTGGAAAATAGCCTTTAAGTGTCCACACGGGCAGAGACACACCAAGCGCAGTGTCTAGGCGTGTGAGATACACGGTCAACCCACATGGGTGTGTTAATAGGTCGTGTGTCCCCTGTATGTTAGCGAATTAAGTCAATGTCGACCACGGGCTAGCCACACAGGCATGTGCCTAGGCCGTGTGCTCCTTAAGGGGTTGCTGACGCCACAAACAGAATACTTTGAATTTTCACACGGTGAGGACACGGGTGTGTCTAGGTTGCGCAAAAGACACGGCCATTGACACAGCATGTGTCAAGCCGTGTGAAAACCCCGTAGGTTTGTAATAAAAATAAATCGTATAATCGCTAGGGACATGGGCGTTTGAGACCACACGGCTTACCCACACGGGCATGTCCTGTGTCACACGGCATGTGACCCTGCTTAGCCAAAAATTTCCCAAGAGTGTAAACATTTCAGCTGAACTCAAACCATTAGGATGTATATTTATGGCCTCGTAGGCCCATGAGATGATTGTTATGACCGCGAAAAGAAAGTTTTAAATTGGAACGAAATTTTATAGCCCATTTACACATGTTTAAGTAAGGTTAAGGATTGTAATGCCTTGTATCCGGTCTTGGCATCGGACATGGGTAAGGGGTGTTACAGGTAACGATACTGAATCAATGGTATCGATAATACTTATGGATGGTACCAATACCACTCTGGAAAGTGGTACCAAATTAGCATTCTATTTTTCACTTAAAACCAAAACCCAATAATTTTTCAGTACATTTCAAAAAGTATCTATTTTATTTTCCCGAGTATTGATACTTGTGATATGGTATCGATACCAAATTGTGTTACTAACTTCCTACATATTCGAAATATCAAAAGGTATCATTTTTAAAACCCAAATAGCGATACCTCTCCGCTCTGCACAACAAAAATACAAAGATAAGAAGGCATTGAATTCATTCTAACTAATAACTATTCACCATGCATAAATTACCTCATCAAACCATCATCAAAACAACCAAAATGATAATTCAAAACATCAAAAATATATCCAAGCAAGAATCAGCTTGACAGGGTCCAAGTCCTTAAATCCTAAGAGCAAATAAGTTATGAAAATATTCAATACATCATGGCAAAGTTCAGCTAAAACATCATGGCAATGAACAACCCAAAATTCTACCACATTGTCTTATTCCCACAATTCAAATAATAATTATAATTCACCTATTCAAATTCTAACTACTTGGATTAGTCCTTTGGAATACTCTGCACCACTCACACTACAACACTATCAGCCTGCAAAGGCTTAAAAAGGAGTGGATGAGCTTTACAAGCCCAGTAAATGGTCAGAATAACAACCAAGTAAACATAAAGTCATACATTAAAGGAACACGACAAAGGCACATTCACATACTAAGACCATATCAATATACTATAGCATTCATGCAATATCTAATAGCTTATTCAACATTGTGACCACACATTTATGCATATATCAGATCTTACAGTTTTACATTTAATTATACATTAACACTTGAGGTTATGAAACAAAAGAATGGGCTCTATCACCACGCATCAGATACACGGATCTCCAACACACCAAATGACTCATTGAGTCGAACATATCCCAAAAATGTAGCACATAGCTAACACTTTCCAACACACCAAACATGTCCCGGTGAATGATGCTTAGCTAATATTCCTTTATCTCTCTAAACTATCCCAGACCTTAGCACCCCAAAACATGACACAAATATGAGTACTCATAATCCTATGGCATGCCAACTATATACAATGGTCCCATAGAATCACAAGGCCAAAGTATCCACATTAAACCATATAATCACTTACCATTTTTTTGCACTTTCTTATCGCATATTCACATTATAAACATAACATTATCTCTATCAATCAGCAAGTACAACTATAATATCCCAATTTTAGAGGTTAGAAGGATTTAGGTTTGCAAATAAGTCAATGGTTTCGTATAGAATTTTTATGTTTTCCTTGTTATTTGGGAATAGATTAAGTTTGTTGGTTCAGTGGTTGTGGGTGTGTTAGTTTTCCTATGGGTCCTTGGTTTGAGTCCTCATGTGTGTTAATGAGGAATTGATTTTATTCTTGTTTTGTTTTGTTTTACAGTTTTAATTAATTATTTTTATTTTTATGTTTATTTTTATTTTTATTTGAAAATAGGAAGTTTTCTCAAAAGGAAAAAAAAAATTATCACATTCTATTTTTCTCACATCTCCTATTCTTAAGTTTTTATTTTCTCTCCATCAATTTGAAATTTTGGTCTTTTGCCTCTGAAAATTTTGTTCCCTTGTTGCCAATTTAGTGTCCTTTATGATACTCAATTTCTGCTTCTTATTCGCTAATTTGTTTTACACTTTCGTCGACAAAAGTTTTCTGGGTAAGTATGGTTTTGAGTTATGGATTGCTTTACTTTCATTCTAATTGGTACTGTAAACTTTATGTTCTGATGAGCTTTTGTGTGTGTTATATTGAGGTTTAGATTGAGGTTATTGTGGTGCATCGATCGATTTTTGGGTGCTTTATATTGCGAATCAGATGTGTTTCTAAAATTAAAGTGGTTACCGGTTGATTAAATGGTGAAATGCATTATCTTCAATTAATTTCGGTGTGTGTTTTCAATATTATTGATGTTAGAAATCGATTTGTTAGGGAAATTCAAGATTTTCAGCCTGTATCGGTGTGGTATGGTGACCATACAAGTGGCCACACGGGTTGTCCACGCGGTCGTGTGCCGCACACAAGTGGCCCACGCGGTTGTCTGCCACACATGGGTGGTCCACGCAATCGTGTGACGCTGTGAAATTAGGGTTTTTGACGTTTTCCAGTGCCATACAGTCTTGGGGCTATTGATTGAGGATTTTGTCAATTTTCACATTGGCATGTGCCTCGGACACACAGCCATGTTTCTTACCGTGTCAGCACTGCTTCTTAATTTTGCTATTTTTTGCACAATTGCAAAATGAGTTGCACGGGCTACTCACACGGCCATGCAACTCGATCACATAGGCATGTGTAGCCACCACACGACCGTGTGCCACTTTCACACAGTCGTGTGCCTCTTTCACACAGCCGTGTAGACCCCCACACGATCTGAATTCTTCCACACAGTCATGTGCCTGTGTTTCGTATATTTCTGTTATGTGTTGTAAATTGACTCGTTTTATGTTTCTGTGTAATCCGACTCTTGGTTAAGCCTTGGTAAGTGTGTTTGGGACTCCGCTACAACTCGGATTCAAGTACGTATGTGTTTGTGCGAGATGAGTTTAAATAATCAGGAAATGTACTAAGGTGAGATGATGAATGAGCTTGAAATACCTCCTTGTTCCTACTTATTAAATATGTACAAGTATTATTAATTCTGAATCTATCCGACTGAGTATGAATCACTATTTCTATGAGTCTATTAGCGAACTGTAAGCATTCCTTCATTTGCATAAATTTTTATGAATCACTGTTTCTATGAGTCTATTAGCGAACTGTGAGCATTCCTTCATTTGCATAGAATTTTGATATTGGTTGTGAAGAGAAGGAAGACAGAATTGGCAGTGTAACTATATTGTTTCTATACAGTGATTTACCGCACTAATTTAGGTGGCCAATGTAACTTTTGAAATTCGGTATAAACTTGTAGGTCGGGTTTGGGGCTGTTACAACAACATGCCCACAATTAACACTTTCGCAATAGTTATCACAATCATATTTCACATGTCATAATATCACATTATAATTCTTGTTACACAACACATAATCAAGGAATATAAGAAAGCTTACACTCAAAACTTAGAGTAGGGGTTTAGGCTACTCTCAAGTTCTCAATTAATGCAATGAACTGCGTCTACAAGTAGCGATTCCAAACACTCACTGTTTACACTTTCTCCTAGTCGCCAAAAGCTCAAACTAACTTTTCCTTGCCTTTTGCTTTACTCGTAGAAGGTCTTAAAGAATCTGAAGCTTCAACAAAGTAAAGCACACAACAGCACAATCAACATTCAATCAAAGACTCTCCTAAATCAGTCAAAAACACAAGTCTAAGCTAAATTTTCTTGGAATTGAAACTTCCGACATAGCAAAATTAAAACCCAATTATATCGATCTAGACTTAATATTTTTGCCTAAAATATATTCTATTCATCTAATTATTCACCTACGAATGATTCTCAACCATTAAGCGATGCAAAACTACACAATTCATGGTATCAAAATTTTTAGATATATTATGGCAATTTTCACTTAAAAATCATTAAATCATTAAAATTATTCAATAAACTGGAAAGTGGGTTTAGAATCCTTCTAACCACTTTAAAATTAATTGAAAACCACTTTGAAACCATATTTTTACACAAGATCCCGAAATCCACCATTAACAACCCAATTTTTGGCTTTTATTCAAAACATGTGATTTAATGGCTAAAAACTCGATTCAAAAGACCAGATAACATCTAAAACTAATAGAAGGATGAATTGTATATCGATGGAAAAAAAAAAAAAAGAGGTTTAGTCGTAAATCCAAAATCCTACAAGCTTGAGAGATGACAAATTCAATGGTGTCTTGGGTGTTTTTCTTAAAATTCTATGAAGGTTTAACGTTGTGAGAATGAAAGAAATCAAAGGAATGGGGTCCCAAATCAAAATTTGAATAGGAAGAGCTTGGGAGAGCAAGGGATGACAAACAAAATAAAAGAAAGAAAACTATCACGAAATCTGTAGATGGGGGGAAGATATTAGGATTTTAATGTTTTGGTTTAACTGCCTTATAAACACTCAAAAATTAGCCCCTTTTACAAATCAATTTTTATTTAAAAATTAATGATCTTTTACATACCATTTTCAAAAATTGATTTAATTTTATAAAAGTCATAGACGAAAAACATTTTTGGTTACCATGCCTACAAAATTCTCGAGCACACAAAAGTTAAAACCCCTAAAATACCCCCAAAACTCCTAGGCCTGATTTTGGGGTGTGACATTTACCTAATACCACTAAATATAACACCTCTAACTCATATTCGTTGTCAGATTAGGGTTACAGAGCATTACCATGCAATTAAAAACATTTAAACACAATATCATTCAATAATATATAATTACAATATAAACCAATCATATACATAGATATAGTCCCTAATTTAAACCCTCAAGGCCCTAAAAATAACATAGGAGTAAATCGGGACCGATTTGAAACAATTTGGAGATCTTAGGAAAAACATGTAAAATTTTCAAAACAGGGGTCACACGCCCGTGTCTCAAGCCGTATAACCTTCGAACTAGGGACCCACGGCCGTTTCCTCACCCGTGTAACTCTCTGAGTAGGGTCACACACCCGTGTGCCAGGCCATGTGTTAGGCCGTGTGACTCTCTGACTTGCAGCCCAAGAAATTTATCAGATGACACATGGCCATGTCGTCAAGTCGTGTCTCTTACAAGGCTGAGTCAGACGCCCGTGTCTTAGGGTGTGTGGACCCAAATTTACCTAAAATCAAGCCATTTCCAAGACCAGTCCATGCACAATCTTTCAACCCATTTAAGCACACTTTAATGAGACTTAAACATAACCAAAACACACATCAAAATGCCATATCAAGACCCTAATTCAACCAACCAATATGTCTTTCAAAGACACCTCAATATACCAAGACATCAACCATCAAAACATGTCAACATTGTACCAATTCATTCATGATAACCTATTCAATTACTTACCTAAAACATACCAAAAATTGACCATTCTCAAACCAACAATTTATACCAATATTCTATAGACACCCATTATCAATAAGTGACCAAAAAGACTTACCTAAGCAAGTATTATAAGTCCATCAACAATCCATAATCATCAAAGCACAAACATACCAAGTTGTCATTTTACATGTTCATCAAAAACACCATTATATACCACCCTATACATGCCATTATAAAACTTCTCCAAAATGCACAAAAAATACCAAATTGACTTTTGGATAATGTGATAGATCTCCGACGAGCTTCCGAAAATCTATAAAACATAGAAAAGAAACTACGTAAGCAATTAATGCTTAGTAAGCTCGTATAATTCAAAACACAACTTAACATTTCATTTGCATAATATAAAGCATAAATATAATGTAATCCAAACCATAAGCTTGGCACAAGCCTATCCATCACCACCAATACACAAGTTAGCACACTTGTAAATAATTCAAATGAACTAACCATAAGATAAGTCATTTTCCATATGAAGTACATCATTTAGTTCATGCATTCTTTTCAGAAGATTATGTTTAGTTTCATTTAATACTTACCATACCATCTAGAATTTCATCGGATACTCGAGAAAGCTCACATGAAGTGTGCCTTTACATATAACCGTAACCTTTCCTTTACATCATTACTCACATGAGCTGTGAAATGGACCTGCTCACACGAGCTGTGGGTCGGAATGTAAGCTACACGATGCTGCACACACAAGCTGTGGAGAACCTGCAACAAATGCGGTAACATCCTGAATTGGGGGTTGTGTATTTGATGTGTTTCTGTATGTATGTTGTGTGCGGTGTATTGTGTCGGTGTGTTTGGGGTTCCGGAAGGCTTGGGGTTAAGCTGAGCCTTGCTAAAAGTTTCTGCTTTTGTCACTTTTAAGGAAAGCTAGCTGAGTTGGGCCTTAATGGGTATTGTTTGTGTTGGATGACACAAAGAAGTGCTTTAGTAAAATGGCAAGGAGGCGCCACTTAAGGGTTAAGGTAGGTGACACCACAAGGGAGCTGGAGGGAGCAGGTTCAAGACGCGTATTCCTCATTTTAGGAATTCTTTTTGGCGTCAAGGGGAGCAGAGGTGGAGTTCGGCTAGGATGCTTGAAAAGGGGAGAGTTGATTGAGTCAAATAATTCAAATGTATGGACAGGAGTAAAAAGTGGGTTTTGAAACTTTCAAACAATTTCAAGTGTGTGATCAGGAGAGAATTAAGGAGAAAAGGAAGGGATTGAAAAGGTGTGAGGTGCTAGCCAAATTTGGAAGTGGCTAGGTGTTGTTGGGCATTCAGTTTTAGGGGTGTGTGAGCCGAAAATTTAAGAGGGGTTAGCTTTAGGTGTTAAACTCTTTTGTGGTGTTTTTCGGCAGTAGAGTGTTTTGCGTTCGGATAGTGTGGTGCATTTCTTTGAGTAGCCGAAATTTCCAAGAGTGTCATTCGTTCTTCTTCAGTCAAACCAAAATCATCTTTTCTCTCTTCCTCTCTTTGTATTTCGGCAACTTAGGTTCTTTACTTTACCAACAAAAGCCGAAAACCCTCTGGTACTCTAGACTACGCATCATTCCATTCCAATCTTGTAGCCGAACCTTCCTATCATCTTGCCATTTCTTTATTTTTCTTTTATTTCATTTGCATCAGCAAGAGCCGAAACTCCATTCTCCATTTCTTCTTTTCATCCTTTCTATTTCTTATTTAGCCGAACCTCTATAGCTGAATTCTTTTCGCATTTTCTCTTTATTCCTTTATGAGCCGAAACCCATCTCCTCTTCTTTCTTATTAAGTTGTCCTTTTCTCTATGTTTCTTACATTTGAATCCTCCTTGAGTACTCATCTCTTTTCTGTCATTCTTTGATCAGCAAATTGCCGCCACCTTATTTCACAACTTGTCAATCGGATTCTCATTGATCGTGGTAAGTGTTCCCTTTTCGTCTTAGCTCTCCTTTCTCTTCTTTCTGATACTGAAGGCATTAATCTTGTCTTTTAATTCTTGGCCGATTGAAGGAGGGGCTTGTCTTCGCGTTCTTTCGGCATCTGATTTGTGATTGAGGGGTGTTAAGGGTTACATGGTGTTAGTCAATTTAAGTATTCAATCGGCACTTTCATCCAAGTCATTGAATCTTCGGGATTTGTCGATCTAGGTAAGGGATCTTTACGTTTTGTTCATATTCTTATTTGTTTCCTATCCAAATGCGTTAATCCGGTCTATTGACCAAGATCTTTTCATGGACCCAAACGTTAGCCTAGCGAAGGAAGGGGTTAAACCCATAGCCCCAGCCCCAAAGTACAAGAAAGCGATTGTGTCCTGCATTGTTCGAGATTGGCCACCAAAGTTGTGGGCAGCTTTCGAAAGCGAGAATAGTAGATGATAATGATGAGTGTCTGTTAGCGATAGTGTCGACATAGCGAGCGTTGTGTTACGTATTATTAGGTGTGTAACTCTCACAAACTTCGTATTTTAATTATGTTATTAACTATGATTGGTTAAAAGTCGAAATGATGGATGGATCACTAAGTTACCCTTGTGGGTAAGATCGAGGACTCCTGGTAAGTTTTGTTGTGTTCTGTTATTAGTTAATGTATGTATTGCTGAGATGATTATTTGTTATAGTTCGAAAGCATGACCATACCATTTTATTTGTTAAACATGAGCATGGATTTGGGGAACGATGTGAAGAGGGAGAAACATGATTTCCAGACTGTCACCAGTGGTTTGGTACCACAAGTGGGTTGGCCACACATATTATATTTCGTGACTTTTGTCACCAGTGGTTTGGAACCACCAGTGGTTAGGTACCACCAGTGGCTAGGTGCCATGAGATATGGGGTAGATTCGGGAGATAAGGTGGATGGACATAATAGGTTGGTTGGGTTGCATTACATACATACTTAATATATGAATTTGTGTGAGAATCCAAAACTCATTTGGACGGATTTACACATCGAGTCTCTGACTCACCCCCTCCATTAAATTTTGCAGTAATCCTTAGATCGCGCGGATAGAGAGTCGAGGTGGACTCGAGGTGGCCATGCATAATGTTTTAAGTAATTTTATCTTCAATATTTAATTTGAATTATTCTACTTAGAGCTCGAAAATGCGTGGTCGAACGACTTAGAGCTAATAGAGTGGAGATGTTGGTGGTGTTTCGTGTGGCCCTAACGTAGCGGAGTATTGGTTAGAAGCGGTGGAGCGTATTATGGACGGCCTTGACTGCACTCGCAGAAGAGAAATTGAAGGGTATAGTGTCTCTACTCCGAGATGAGGCATATCAATGGTGGTTCAGGTTGTGGATGGTACAACGGTACCACCACATCACACGGGAGTTCTTTAAGTCAAGATTTCAAGGAAAATACATCGGGTCGAGCTATGTAGACGCCAAACAAAGGCATTCCTTAATTTGGTTCTGGAAGTAAGTCGGGCGCAGAATATGAAGCGGAATTTTTCGTCTCACCGCTATGCTCGTGGTATCATAGTAATGCATCATGAGCGCTGTGTCTGATTTGAGGATGGTCTGAGAGACAAGTTGCGAGTATTAATAGCTCCGCAACGAGAAAGGGAGTTTATCGTGTTGGTTGAGAAGGCTAAGATAGCCGAAGAGGTGAAGAGGTCTGAAAAACAGAATCAGGACAGGAGTAGGAATAAAAGAAGTTTTAGGCCATCAGGATCGGTTGGGGTTTTCAGAAAAGGTCTAGATTAGGTGGGCCGAGTCAAGGCTAAGCTTCGTTGTTATTCGTCAAAGGCCACCTCGATGTACTCGGCGCGGGAAATTTCATTCGGGAGTGTTGGGCAGGTAATAGAGGATGTTTTGGATGTGGGTCTATGGATCATCGGATAAGGGATTGCCCATGGAGGCCAATCAGGGCACAATCAGAGAGTCAAAGACGTGTACCGTTCAGAAGAGAGGGTCAGCAACCGCAGAGAGGTCGTGGTCTGGTCGAAGGAGGAAATGGCCTTGGTCGGGGGCGTGGAGCACTGGGCAGAGGTGTTAGGAATACAGAGGTGAGACAGCCTAGATTGGTCTATGCAGCTAGGCGCAGAGAGGAGGGCGACGCACCGGATGTCATAACCGGTACGTTCCTTATTTATGGGTTGCCATATACCACTTTGATTGATATTGGTTCGACACAATCTTATGTTGCTAGTGCTATATCGGGAACTTTGAATTTAGACTTTGAGACTTCTTCTAGGGAGATGACTGTAATTAGCCCTCTAGGACAATCTGTAGTGGAACAAACTTTATAGGGATTGTCGTAACCTTTTTTTTCGAAAACGGGAATCGACTTGGTTGCAAATAAACTGAGTAAATACATCGATCTTTTATTAGGTGTGATCGAGATCATCTTTGTTTTAATAAAACATTTTGATTTACTAAAATAATGTTTTTGGTCTACGTAAAATTTGAGAAAATGGGTTTCGAGTCGGTTGCACGTGCGAGGAAGGGTTAGCACCTCACACGCCCAAAATTGGTACCAAATTGATTAATTAATGTCCTAATGTCGAAAGTTTAAAAATTTCGAAAGAATTGAAAATTTTGATCTCTTTCGGAAACGTTTGAATTTTCCCTGAAGAGTTTAGAGATTTTCCCTGAGAGCTTTCATTGTTATTTGCTGCATTTTTATGGAAGAAAATGAGTCTTGGTTGTTAGATGAACAACTTTTGTGAAAGGTTTTGCCATGAAAACACCTAATTGGACCTTATTGTAAATGTTATAAAGTTGGTAGTAAATGTGTGAAATGTTAGGTTTTGATGATAGCCATAAGAGAAATAAATGTTCACCTAGGCTCATTTAAATGTAAAGATTTAATTAGAATTTATTTCTGAGCTTAGGGGTAAAATGGTCATTCTGCCAAAGTGTAAGGGCAAAATAGTAATTATACCAAAGCATGATTTACTTTTATTAATGTGATGGTTGAAACAAGCTAATTTACTATTATAGAGCAAGAAGAACCAAGAATCAACCTTGATCGGGGCAAGAATAAAGTCTTGGACTAGATTGACGATCCAGCTCATTTTAAAATCGAGGTAAGCTTGTATGTGATAAATTCAACAATTATGCCAGCATGCTTGGGAATGCTTAATAATTTGATGATACACGATATTCTATTAAATTGAGTAATTGATGTTGAATGAATAAGTTGAGATATTGAAGTCCTAGTTGGACTATTATGAATGTGAAAACACTATCATTGAGAGATGATTTGGATGAGTCCCATATAAGACCATGTCGGGGACATGGCCTCGACACCGAATTGAAATCCCGTGTAAGACCGTATCTGGGATATGGCTTCGGTATTGAATATGAGAATCGTATAAGACCATATCCGAGATATGGCCTCGATGCTTGATGTGAGAATACCGTATAAGACCATATCTGGGATATGGCATCGGCACTCAGAGGTGACCCCATGTAAGACCATATTTGGGATATGGCATTGTCTTCATGCTTGTAATAATGACAATGAGTATGTGTCTTTGAATATCCCTAGTGATGAATGGGATAAGTAAATAAGCTTGGAAATAGAAATGAGATTAGTACTAAAGTCATGTGATTGAGTGTATACAGGTACCCGCGAGAAATTCACGAGAATGTTATGATATGTGGCACAGTATGTTCTAGATAGGAACGAGTATGAATAAGTTATGAAAAAGTGTATATGACCTTGTGTGGTTATCTAGTGCCATGGATTGATGTCATTATGAACTTATTTTTGCTATTTATTTTCATGCAAACTTACTAAGCTTTATGCTTACCCCTCTCATTTCATTTTTCCTTATAGTATTGTCAAGATAACTCGGGGGTCGTGGGACGCAGGAGTTCAGAAATCACACTATCAACATCACTTTGGTATAACAATTTAGACTTATTTTGAGTATGGCATGTATAGGACTTGGGTATTTTGTTAGGTCATAATTGTTAGCCAAAGTGTTGGCTATGTATGTTATCAAAGTTATTTTGTAAATGGTCATTGGAAGAGGGCCAACACTTGATAAGTTTATATATATTCAATGATGATGATGAAATTATGAAGTTTATGCTTATGTGAATGCTTTGAATTGAGTTCTTGGATGTGCCTTTGCTCATGAATGATGTTTATATGAGTTGGAGTAAGTATGTTTACTATGCAGGGTGGCATTTGGCTTGGAATATAACCTTTTTATGTACACACGGGTAGACATAAGGGCGTGTATCTAGGCCGTGTGGTACACACGGTCAGCCCCATGGGCGTGTTGGTTGACCGTGCATCCCCTGCATGCTAGGTTTACAAAGTCAGAATGCTTAGTAGTAAACACACGAGAAGAGACACGACCGTATGTCTCAGCCGTGTGGGAGGCACGACCTTGGACATGGGTGTGTGAAGTCTGCACTTAAAAAGTGGAATTTAATTTGACACACGGTCTAAGGACACAGACGTGTGCCTTGGCCATGTGACCACAATGAACTGATGACGTCATAAACAGAATGCCAAGGTTTTGGCTTACGTGTCTCAGCCGTGTAAGGGACACGGGCGTGTGTCCAGTCGTGTGAAATAAGTCAGTGTCGACCACGAGTGAGGGACATGGGCGTGTGTGACCACACTGCCTGCCCACACGGGTGTGTCCCATTTCACACGAGCGTGTGGCCTCTGTTTACGTAAATTTTTTCTTAGTGCATAAAGGTTTCCGATTTATTTCCAAAACCTTCCGGGAGTATGTTTAAGGCCTCATAGGCCCAGTATAAGGATGTTAGATATGTGAATGAGAAAGTTTTAGTTTGGAATGAAATTTGATAACCCAAAGTTGTATGACCATGTGAGTCAAGTACGGTAACGTCTCGTACCCGGTTCCAGCGTAGAATGCAGGTAAAGGGTATTACACATATTGCAAAATAGTCCCATCATTAGCTAGCTTTAGCCACAAGGGTTCCAAAAGTGCAAAAATTATCAAGGATAGCCATTAAAATCACTTACTTGCAAGGGTATAAGTGGCTGAAAATTTTCAAGATTTTCAAAGCCCCTTTTTGGTGAAATTTTCGATGGTTGTAGGAAGAAGATGAAAAGATGATATCATTTTATCTTTATTTTATTATTACAAGTCAATTTGTCACCAAAACTTCACCTACTCTTAGAAAGTCTTATTTTCTTTTCTTTATGGCTGGCCTACACATCCCTAAGGGTCTAATTGCACATTAAGGACCTCCAATTTAATATTCTATAGCTATTAGTCACCTTTTTCTTGTTGATTAAAACTTTCGCACTTTATGCGATTTAGTCCTTTTTCAAAATTAAGCTTGCAATCACTAAAATTAATTCACCAAAATTTTCATGCACTCATATTATCATGTCATAACACATAAAATAATATTAAAATAATTTTCTCTGAACTCAGTTTAGTGGTTCCAAAACCACTGTTCTGACTAGCCCCAAAATCGGGCTGTCACACATAGTATGAGGAGCAGCATTTGCGGCAACCACAAGAGGTAGCTAATTATTCTGATTTTCAGCCATCTCCTCAGTAACAACAATAACTTCCTCTTGCTCTTCTACTATACTCTATCGACTCTACCTCGCTTCTCTACGATTTCTGCGAGCTGTACTTTCAATTCACTGTCAAATACGAGAGGTCCTGACGGGTTTCTTCTAGTCATATACTAAAGGAACTTGCCAGAAGCAAACAAACAGAAAAGCTAGTAAACAAAGATTAAACTAAAAACAAAAATAAAATAAAAATGGCTAAAGTAATAAAAATTAAGTGTTCCTAATATTTTAGTCCCCGGCAACGGCGCCAAAAACTTGACGATGTGATTCACTTAACTAATTAAAATCACGACAAAGGCAAGCGCACCTATTGAATAATAGTATAGCTGGTGAGTCAGGAATATCGTATCCACGAGGACTAAAAGTACTAGTACTTACTATCTTTCTATTATCTAGCCTATAAATTGAAGGGTTGTTTTTAATTTAAAATTAAACTAATTATTAAATCCTCGACAGAGAATGAATTGGGAAAATATTCAAAGAAAACGAATGATAAAGATGATACCCAAGAAAGAATCCACCTAAACTTCACTTATTATTCTAAATCTGAGTTAAATGATTTATTCACTTGCCTTGATCCGTAGAAATCACTAAATTATACTAATATCTCTTTCGAGAGTAAAAACAACTAACTCTAGGTTGATTAATTCAAACCTTTTTCTAATTAAAACCCATATTGTCGCATTAACTCGATCTATGGATTCCCTTATTAGATTTTTACTCTAATCCGGTAGATTTATGTCATCCTATTTCTAGGATTGCATGCAACTCCACTCAATTATGCCAGATCTACTCTTAAACTGGGACTTTTGCTCCGCTAAAATCAGCACATCAATCATGACTTAATATCCTGAAAACATTAACACATGAAGTAAGTACACATAATTGAGATCAAGAACAAATATTTATCATGTAACTCAGAAAAATCATATAATAATATTCATCATAGGTTTCATCTTCCCTAGGTATCTAGGGAATTTAGTCATAATTTGGGAAGAAAACATCTCAAAATTAGGGAAACAACAAGACATAAAGAACCCAAAAACTTCTAGAGAAATTGAATGGAGATCTTCAACCTTGAAGGAGATCCTACTTCTGAGTTGATTCCGACGGCATTCTTTAAGTAATTTCTTTGTTCTACTCTACGTGCCCCTTTAGATCTTCTTTTAAAGTGTATTTATAAACTATAGAAAGCTTTGAAACCCTAAAAATTGGTTTTTTTCTACATAAAAGAGAAACATAGAGCGATATCGACAAAGGGTGGCCACATGGGTTGGCACATGGGAGTGTGGCCAGCCCGTGTGGCTCACACGGGCGTGTGCTCAGCCCGTGTGGGAATGGTCAGGCCGTGTGGATCCTGAAAGTAGCTTATTTTGCCCAATTTTGGCCCGTTTTCTGCTCCTTTTACTCCCCTATTCTCTCCTAAGTATAGAAACATGAAATTAAAGGATTAGGAGTATCAAGTTCACTAAATTATAAAATAAATCATCCAAAAACACATCAAGAATGTGATTAAAATATGCTACTTTTATGGCTTGTCAACAAAGAAAAAAAATTCTCTCAATCTAAATTTTTTTTTGTGTAAAACCTAGAGTAATTGAAACATATTTATAGACTAAAATTCGTAGCATCTAGGTCAAAAAAATTTTAATTAGGAGAAGAAAAACTAAAATAAGTTTTGGTCAAAATAAGAGGTATTCTCCCACAAAGGAACTTGCAATCTAAAATGTTGCATCAACATCTTTATCACTTAGGGTCTATTTGTTTGCATATAAAATATTTTTCGTAAAATATTTTCATTGTTTCTTTGTAACACCCTACACCCAATCCAGTTGTCGAGTCGAGTAATGTGACGTTACACCACCGTCACACATCATGCACATTATAAATTGTCTCATTGTTAAGCAAACATCTTTTATTTTAGCATTTTGTAAGAATTTTAAGTCAAACATACTCCAATCATCATTAAAACATGCTAAAAACTTATCAATCAAACTTAAAACAAAAGTTAAACATGCTTTTAAATCACAAAAAAATTGAATTTAAACACGTAGGTAATGTAATGTTTGATTTAGGACTAGTCAAAACGGTGATCTCGGGATCACTAATCTCAAATTTTAGAAATTTATTTTCATTTGATTTTAGGAATTAGTATATGGTTGTATAAGTACATGAGAATTTTTGAATTTAAATTCTAAGCGATTTCATGTTTAATCGTGAAAAGGACTAAATCGCATAAAGTGTGAAAGTTTTATTTTCATTTCTAAAGGTACCAAATAGCCATAGATTATTAAATTGAGGTCTTTAAAAGGAAATTTAGCCCCTTGAAATTGCTTGGCCAGCCATAGGCTATATAGGAGACAAAGATGGACAAATTTTGGTCAAAGTTAGTAAAAGTTGGTGACTAATTTGACTAGTTTAATATTAGAATAAAAAAAGAGAAAATATCATCTTTTTTTTCATCTCTTCCACCAAAATTGCAAGCAAAAATAGGGGTTTTGAAGGCTTAAATTTTCAGCAAGCTCTCCTTCATTTTAGTAAGTGATTTTGATGATTTTTCTTAGTAATAGTTGTACTTTTGAGACCCCTAAAGCTTAAGCTTTCAAATGAGGAGACTATTGTGCAATATGGTGAAAAGTTTAGAGTTTTTCCATAAGAGCTATCATTGTTACCTGCTGCAATTTTATGGAAGAAATTGAATCTTAGTTGTTAGATGAACAACTTTTATGAAAGGTGTTGTCTTGAAAACACCTAATTGGACCTTAATGAAAAGGTTATAAATTTGTAGTAATTATATGAAATGTTGAGTTTTGATGATATCTATAAGAGTATTAAATGTTCACCTAGGCTTGTTGAAGGTAGAAATGTGATTAGAATTTATTTCTGAGCCTAGGGGCAAAATGGTCATTTTGCCAAAGTCTAGGGGAAAATAGTAATTTTGCCAAAGCATGATTATCAAAATGCTTTTATTAATGTGGCGATTAAAATGAGAAAAATTATTATTATAGATCAAGAAATACGAAGCCCAGATCGAAACCAAGGCAAGAACAAAGTCGAGGACTAAATTTCATATCTACATACATTTTGAATCTTTGAGGTAAGTTTGTATGAATCAAAAAATTACGTGTACCCACGCTCAATTACTTATTACGTTGTATAATGTATATTATTTCTATGAAGTAAAATTATTGATATTATGATGAGAAAAGTAAATGAGAATATGTATGAGAAAGCCCCGATTGAAGTCTCGGAATAATGAGGATACTATTATCACAACATGTGATAAGGAAAGCTCGCTTAAGACCATGTCAAGACATGGCATCGGCATAAGGCAAGGATATCATGTAAGTCCATGACAAGTCATGGTGTTGAAAAGTTATTATAAGGCAAAGGTCCCATGTAAGTCCAAACCAAGGCTTGGCATTGGTGAATTCATAAGACAAAGATGTCATGTAAGTCTATGTCAAGACATACCATTGATAAGATTTATAAGGCAAGGATACCACATAAGCCCATGTCAAGACATGGCAATGGTAAGTTTCCAAAGGAAACACATAAGGAAGGTCTCGTGTAAGACCATGTTTGGGACATGGCATCGACACGGAGTTAAGGGATCCCATGTAAGACCATAGCTGGGACATGGCATTAGCATCGAGATACATGTTTGATGAGATTGAGTAACCTTAATTATTCCGGGAAATTCAACGGGTAAAAGAGCTAAATATGAAAGAGGCAACAAGAAAGTCAAGTACGTAAAGATAGTACTAAGTTGAGTTATACAAGGTTAATATAAAGCATTTTCCATGTTAAGAAAAATGAAAGTTGAGTTTACTATTGCATCAGCAAAATGTACTAATCTATGTGATCAAGTGATACAGGTACCATGATTATAATGCAAGTATGAAATTATTATGTATCATGTGAGGAGTAAGTAAGCCATGCACTTGAGTTTTATGTTGTTCTTAACTTGAAATGTATGAGTTATAATGAGTTAATATATTTCTATATGAGTTTCATGCAAACTTACTAAGCTATATGCTTACCTCTCTCTCTTCTTCTTTCTTCGCAGTGTTGCCAAGCTAACTCATTGTAACGACCCGAAATTCGTGGGCACCAGAAAAAAAAAAAAAAAAAATGTGTTATCGGGCCTCCGTCTTAGTAAATCGAGTTAGTAAATAATCATTAGGAGTAATTATGAGTCTAGTAGTGTGCTTAATTAGATTTTTATTTAGTGAACTTAGCTTAATTGAGAGTAATTAGGAAAAAGGATCAAATTGAATAAGGAGTAAAAGTCTAATTGTAGATTAAAAGAAAATAAAAAGGACCAAAATGGCAATTATGCCATTTAGCATAAGTTGAGGCGGCATAAGCTTAAAAAAAAATCTGAGATTTTATGTGTTAAAATATATTATTAATATTATTAAATAATTATATTAATATAATATTATATTATATAATAAAGTAAATAGTAAATGAAATAATAAAAAAGAAACAAAGAAGAACAGAAAAGAACAGAGAGCATACTGAAACAAGCAGGAAAGAAAGAAGAAAAAGAAGGAAAAGGAAAACTAAAGATTCAAGGTTTTAAACTTTAAAAGGTAAGTCAATCAAGTCCTATTCTTTTAATTTTGATGTTTTAGAAGCTTTAAAGCAAGATTTTGATGAAACTAAGTTGATATTTTGAGAGTTTATTGGTTTTTAAGTATAGTTTATGTTAAAGAAAAGATGAACAAGGGTTAAATTGAATGAAATTTAAGTTAGAGTTAGTAAAAGGATTAAATTGTAAAGTAAGCTATAAGTTTTGTATTATAGGGATTGATTTGGAAGAAATTATAAATTAGGGTTTATTTTGAAAATTTTGTAATCAAGTTGAATATGGAAGGAATTTAAGTAGAATCAAGCATGAATTAAGTTAAGAAAATAAGTAAACTTAACTAGGATTTAATTGCAAAATAAGTCATAAGAAAACAGATTTAAGACAGCAGCAGTAGAGTAACTTTGAAAATTCACCAAAAATCGTAGAAATGGAATTAGAAGTTGAGTGAGATATGAAATTAAAGATTATTGAGTCTATTTTCATATGAAAGAAACAGAGATAGCAAATAAGTTCTGTATTGTGAGATATTTAAATTTTAGTGAAACTGGTTCAGGGTGATTTCGAGATCCCCTGTTCTGACTTGTAAAAATAATTAAAAATTGTATAAAAATGATTTTGGAACATAATTTATATGGTTAAATTCCTTAATGAGTCTAGTTTCAAATGAGCTAAACAAGGAGGCCATCTAAATTCTGTACAAAGAGTAATTTAATTCGTAGTGAAGAGAGGTCAGAGCAGTTGGACAGTGAAACAGGGGAAACTTTAAGAATAATCTGGTATTGATTGGCCATACCAAAAATTCTGAAAAATTTACAGTAAAAATATATATGAGTCTAGTTTCAGGAAAAATTTACGGATCTTAATTTGGAGTTCCGTAGCTCCAGATATAGATGATTTAGTGACAATGACTCAAGTAGACAGCCTAGAAAGAACTTATAAGTAAATAATAGAATTGTGTATAAAAGATGTGGAATGAAGAGGAAGAGTAGAAATTGAATAAAATTCAATTATTTATTGTAATTTAATGTTGTAATTAATAATGTAAATTATTATTTTCGTAGCTAAAAAGGAACTCGAGGCATCAACCCATAAAGGAAAGGAGAAGGTTACCGAGGAATAATCAAGCAAATTCGGGTTTGTATTACTATAATTCAAGTTATTTATTTATTCATTAAATATTAGATTAATTTATGGATATGGTAAGTAAATTATAAGGTAAGTGTTTTTATTGAAATTGAATTGTATCCTGATTGATATGGAAAAGTGTAATTAATATTGAAATTGAATTTATTATGAAAATGAAAATGAAATTGAGAAATCAAATACCCTATTAACTAGTCGGGCTGAGTCGGATATAATTGGCATGCCATAGGACATGGAAGAGTACGGATTTTGCCGGCCATCGATCAGAGCACTTACGTGCGACTCATCATCGTTATCGTTATCGTTACCGATTCGACACTTTGTGTGTCGAGCATCGTTATCGCTATGTTACAATTCTGTTCAAGACTTTGTGTGTTGAATATCGATATTGTTATTATTATCGATTCGACACTTTGTGTGTCGATATCATCGTTACCGTTAAGGCACATTGTGCCGCATCGAGTGTTGGGTTGGAATCCGTGTATCCGTTAAGGTCCAAGTGCATTAATAGGGGTAAATAAAGAAAAGGTTAAATTGAATAAAATGAAATGGTTGAGCCATTGGAAGAAATGCGAAAATAGAACATGAACTGAAAAATGTGATTGAAATATGAGCATGAGAAAAGAAAGTATGAACCATTGGTTCAAGAAATGGATAATGGCTCAACATGATTGTGTATTATTTCAATTGTTAAATAGCTAAATTTGAATTGTATGAATATATTGAGAATGATAAACTTATGTTTGAATTGGGTTAGTTAAATTAAAGTTATATGATTTAATGATATGATTATTATGTTTATAATTTGAATTATGGTAATACCATCGAGTATATGTATACTCAGCAGACGAGTTGCTTCGTATGCGCGAGTTGTAGAAGTCAAACATCGAACCAAAGATCCAAGCCGCAGGACCGACTTCAACAAACCTTTGGTGATGTATATTTCCTTTTATAATGTGGCATGTACGTAGGTTGTGTTTAAATGTTATTATGTTTTGAATGTAAATGGTTAAAAATGTTAGTATTACAAGTTTAAAAAAATTATAATGAAAGGAGTATATTTATTTTAATCTAATCGATATTTTGATAAATTTAAGTTGATATTATATTGATTGAGTTTGATTAGAAGGTATTTAGAATAGAAAATGAATTTATCAAATGAATTGGTTAAATTGGTTGTTTATTGAAATGAATACGATTTATTTTATTGTGGGGTTTTATATATTAATAAGCGTAAATGTTGCTAAATTTATATTAAACAAAATTTATATTTGCAAATTGTCCGATATGTCCGTAATGCTTCGTAACCTGCTCCGCGATGGTTCGGGGTTAGGGTGTTACATTTATTGATATTCATTTTCTCGCCATGTCTTACTTGAATTTATTACTCGTTTCATCATACTTAATTACCTTGTATTAAAATATTAAAGATAATCACATATTTTCATGTCCCGATAAATATCATTCACTTGCCGCTTTCTTCATAAACATAAAACAGCTTAATTTATCATATCAATATTTCACGCACCATCAACTCATATTTTCTTATATCATATAATTAAGTTACACGAACTTACTCAAGCTAAATCAAATCAGTAGAAATATCAAGATTGTGGTCATTTTGGTAATTTTCTATTTTCATCGATTTTTCAATCGATCTTAATCTAAATTACTAATTTCATTCAATTTTGCAATTTTAAATAATAAAATAATCTATTTCATGCAAATTGGACATTTCTACATTTTTACAAAATTAATCATAAAGTTTTACTTTTATTCAATTTAGTCCTTGAGTCTAAAACATTTCAAATTAGCCATACTACCTAAATATTCATACATATTTTCCTCCTCCTCCTCTCCATTCCACATCCTTAATGTATATAACATGCTATAAGTAACATTGTCAATAATTTCATTAATTACTCATAAGTATATTCAAAACTGTCCATTTGAGTTATAGTCACTAAATTATTTATTTCCGGAGCTACAGAACTCCAAATGAAGCACCGTTAATTTTACTGAAACTAGACTCACATATATTCATACCATAAAATTTCCAGAATTTTTAGCCTAGCCAATTAGTACAGTTTATTCATCAAAGTCACCCCTGTTCTGCTGTCTGGCAGTTCTGACCCTTCTTCACTAAAAATTAATTATCTCCTCATACACAATTCATATGATGTTCTCGTTTATTTCTATTGAAAATAGACTCATTCAGAATTCTAGACATATAAACTTAAGCCCCTAATTATTTTTCTCCAATTTTTATGATTTTCCAAAGTCAGAACAGGGGATCCCGAAATCCCTTTAAACCAGTCTTACAAAAATATAAACATCTCAAATTACAGAATTCCTTTGCTTTCCTTGTTTCTTTCATATGAAAGTAGACTCAATAAGCTTTAATTTCATATATCATTCAGCTTCTATTTCAACTTCTACGATTTTTGGTGATTTTTCAAAGTTACTCTACTGCTGCTGTCCAAAACAGTTTTGTTATAGCTTATTTTACAATTAAATCCTTTACCCAATTCTAACTTCAAATTCTTTCAATTAAACCACTAATTCATCTTTTGTTCATCATATGCTATATTCAACAGCTTTAAAACTTCAAAAACTTCAACTTAAATTCATCAAAACTTTGTTCTAAAACTTATAAAGCATCAAAATTAAAAGAGAAGGACTAAATTAACTTACCAATTAAACTTCCAAGCTTCAAACCATCAATTTCTCCTTTTTCTTTCTTTCCCCTTTTTCTTCCCTTGCTTTCGCCTTGTTCTCTGTTTCTTTTCTAGTATTCTTCCCTTTCTTTTCTTTTGTTTTTGTTTGTATATATATAAAATAATATAATATATATTTTTATTGTATTCTGAGCCTATTTATGCTTTAATTGACCCGGGTTCATCACATTCATATATTAATTTAAAATTAGTTGAATCGGGGAAGTTAGAATCTGAAATGTCTAGAGTTTTCATAGAGGTGTCTAGCCCTTTGGGACAAACAAAGTGTTAGTAGACGAGTATGCCGGAGGTGCCAAGTTAATAATACATGATAAAATGTTTCGTGGATTTGCCGATCATGCCTTTTGGCGATTTTGATATCATTTTGGGTATGGATTGGTTATCCAACATGAGGTAGTTTTGGATTGCTATAAAAGAGGTTTAGTATTCAGCAGAAAATGGGGACAGAATTGAAGTGAATGGCATCCGCATACGCTGGTTCGACACGTATCATTTCAAACTACTAAAGCTAACAAGTTATTACTGCAGAGGTTGTTCAAAACAGATTTGGCATATGTTATTAATTCCGATTGGTGGGAAGCCAATGCAGCCGATTAGGACTGTATGCGAAGTTTCCAGATGTATTTCCGTAAGAACTACCGGGTTTACCACCGAGCAGAGAGGTTGAATTTGCTATTGATGTGTATCCGTGCACAAAGCACCAATTTCTATACCTCCGCATCGAATGTCGCCATCGAATTGAAAGAGTTGAAGGTGCAAAGATTATAAGATTTATTAGATCGAGGATTTATCCGACCGAGTATTTCACCTGGGGAGCTCCAAGATTGTTTGTTAAAAAGAAAGATGGTTCAATGCGGTTGTGCATTGATTATCGACGATTGAACAAAGTGACAATCAAGAACCGGTATCCTTTGCCTCGTATAGACGATTTGTTTGATCAGCTTAAGGAGCTTGGTGATTTTCTAAAATTGATTTGAGATCCGGTATTATCACTGAAGGTGAAGGAAAGTGATGTGCCTAAGACCGCCTTCCGTACTCGTTATGGCCATTATGAATTTTTGGTGATGCCGCTTGATTGACCAATGCTCCACCGCTTTTATGGATTTGATGAATCGCATTTTCCAGCCGTGATCTAGATCGGTTTGTGGTGGTTTTATTGATGATATATTGGTATATTCAAAAACAGAGGCGAGTAACATGATCAAGATCTTCGAAAGGTTTTACTGATTCTCGCGGAAAAACGGTTGTATGGGAAATTAAGTAAATGTGAATTCGTTGTCCAAGTGGTATTTTTAGGACATGTGGTATCCGCTGATGGGATTAGAGTTGACCGAAGAAGATCAAGCAATTGTTCAAAGGAAAGCGCCAAAGAATGTGTCTGAGGCACGTAGTTTTTTCGGTTTGTTTGGATATTATCAAGATTTGTAAATGGATTCTCAAAAAATAGCAATGCCGATGACTAAACTACTACGTAAGAATGTTCCTTTTATCCGGGATGATCATTGCGAGAATAGTTTTGAGACTTTGAAGCAAATGTTGACAGAGGCACCTGTATTAACATTACCAGTCGGAAAAGATTTTATTGTGTACAAAGTGATGCTTCTTTGAGTGGTTTGGGTTGTGTATTGATGCAAAATGGAAAGGTTATTGCATATGCATCTAGACATTAGAAGCCGCATGAACGTAATTACCCGACACATGACTTGGAGCTAGTGCAGTAATTTTTGCTTTAAAGATTTGGAGACATTATCTTTATGGCGAGAAATGTTACATTTACACAGATCATAAAAGTCTCAAATATCTGCTGTCACAGAAAGATTTAAATTTAAGGCAAAGACGGTGGATCGAGCTTCTAAAAGATTATGATTGTGTTATAGATTATCATCCAGGAAAAGCAAATGTGGTAGCTGATGCATTGAGCAGAAAGTCATGATTGAATTACTTGAGCAATGTTTGCTCGGCTTAGTGTTAATGATGATGGAAGCTTGTTAGCCGAAAGTTAAAGGTTAAGCTTAATGATGTTAGAGCAGATTAAAGCAAATTTCGGATGGAAGATGTCAAATTATTAAAGAAAAGAGAAATGGTTCTAATGGTACAAATGAAAATTTTAGTATTGATGAACATAATTGTTTGAGGTTTCAAAATCGGATTTGTGTTCCAACTACTTCTGAATTAAAGAAGATGATTCTTCAAGAAGCACACGATGGTACTTTTGCGTTGCATCCGGGTGGAACAAAAATGTATCGTAATTTAAGGGAGCACTATTGGTGGCCAGGAATGAAGAAAGATATAGTTGAATATGTCAAGAATGTTTGACTTGCCAACGAGTAAAGGCGAACATCAAAAATCGCATGTGGTTACTCGATCTATTAGTATTCCCGAATGGAAATGGGATAGTATTACTATGGATTTTGTTACGGGGTTGTTGCCAGCATCGAGAGAGCAAAAAGAATGCCATTTGGGTGATAGTTGATCGACTTACTAAGTCCGCTCATTTCATAGCGATCGGACTCGATTGGTCTTTACGAAGCTTGTTGAAGTATATATCCAGAAATTGTGAGATCGCATGGCATTCCAAAGATCTATAATTTCGATCGAGATCCACGATTTACATCGAGATTTTGGAAGCAAAGTTACATGATTCTTTGGGTACTCGGCTTAATTTTAGTAATCGCATTTCATCCACAAACCGACGGACAATCGTAACGGTAATTCAAATTTTAGAAGACATGCTTCGGGCTTGCATTATTGACTTTGAATCAAAGTTGGGAACGATACTTGCCATTAGCTGAATTTGTTTATAATAATAGTTATCAATCTAGTATTCAAATGGCTCCATATGAAGCATTATATGGTCGAAGATGTCGATCACCGGTATGTTGGACAGAGTTGAATGAGAAAAAGATTGTTGGACCGGAATTAATTCAGGAGACAGAAGAAGTAGTTAAAAAGATCAAAGACAGGTTGAAAGTAGCTTTTGACAGACAAAAGTCTTATGCAGATCTAAAGCGACGAGATATAGAGTATTCTGTGGGTGATAAAGTGTTTTTAAAAGTATCACCTTGGAAGAGAATTTTGAGATTTGGTCGCAAGGGAAAATTAAGTCCTCGTTACATTGGGCCATATGAAGTAATTGAAAGAATCGGACCAGGTTGCCTATCGATTAGCTTTACCTCCGAATTACTGAGAAAATTCATAATGTTTTTCATGTTTCCATGCTACGAAGGTATCGATCGGATCCATCTCATATTATTTCTACTGAAGACATTGAGATTAGACCGGATTTGTCATATGAAGAAGAACCGGTTCAAATACTAGCTCGAGAAGTGAAAGAATTAAGAAACAAACGAGTCCCTTTGGTAAAAGTATTGTGGAGAAGCCATAATGTAGAAGAAGCAACTTGGGAACTCAAGAAACTATGAGAGCGCAAAGATCCTCACCTATTTTCGGAGTAAATTTCGAGGGACGAAATTTATTAAGGGGGGGAGAAATGTAACGACCCGAAATTCGTGGGCACCAGAAAAAAAAAAAAATGTGTTATCGGGCCTCCGTCTTAGTAAATCGAGTTAGTAAATAATCATTAGGAGTAATTATGAGTCTAGTAGTGTGCTTAATTAGATTTTTATTTAGTGAACTTAGCTTAATTGAGAGTAATTAGGAAAAAGGATCAAATTGAATAAGGAGTAAAAGTCTAATTGTAGATTAAAAGAAAATAAAAAGGACCAAAATGGCAATTATGCCATTTAGCATAAGTTGAGGCGGCATAAGCTTAAAAAAATCTGAGATTTTATGTGTTAAAATATATTATTAATATTATTAAATAATTATATTAATATAATATTATATTATATAATAAAGTAAATAGTAAATGAAATAATAAAAAGAAACAAAGAAGAACAGAAAAGAACAGAGAGCATACGAAACAAGCAGGAAAGAAAGAAGAAAAAGAAGGAAAAAGGAAAAACTAAAGATTCAAGGTTTTAAACTTTAAAAGGTAAGTCAATCAAGTCCTATTCTTTTAATTTTGATGTTTTAGAAGCTTTAAAGCAAGATTTTGATGAAACTAAGTTGATATTTTGAGAGTTTATTGGTTTTAAGTATAGTTTATGTTAAAGAAAAAGATGAACAAGGGGTTAAATTGAATGAAATTTAAGTTAGAGTTAGTAAAAGGATTAAATTGTAAAGTAAGCTATAAGTTTTGTATTATAGGGATTGATTTGGAAGAAATTATAAATTAGGGTTTATTTTGAAAATTTTGTAATCAAGTTGAATATGGAAGGAATTTAAGTAGAATCAAGCATGAATTAAGTTAAGAAAATAAGTAAACTTAACTAGGATTTAATTGCAAAATAAGTCATAAGAAAACAGATTTAAGACAGCAGCAGTAGAGTAACTTTGAAAATTCACCAAAAATCGTAGAAATGGAATTAGAAGTTGAGTGAGATATGAAATTAAAGATTATTGAGTCTATTTTCATATGAAAGAAACAGAGATAGCAAATAAGTTCTGTATTGTGAGATATTTAAATTTTAGTGAAACTGGTTCAGGGTGATTTCGAGATCCCCTGTTCTGACTTGTAAAAATAATTAAAAATTGTATAAAAATGATTTTGGAACATAATTTATATGGTTAAATTCCTTAATGAGTCTAGTTTCAAATGAGCTAAACAAGGAGGCCATCTAAATTCTGTACAAAGAGTAATTTAATTCGTAGTGAAGAGAGGTCAGAGCAGTTGGACAGTGAAACAGGGGAAACTTTAAGAATAATCTGGTATTGATTGGCCATACCAAAAATTCTGAAAAATTTACAGTAAAAATATATATGAGTCTAGTTTCGGGAAAAATTTACGGATCTTAATTTGGAGTTCCGTAGCTCCAGATATAGATGATTTAGTGACAATGACTCAAGTAGACAGCCTAGAAAGAACTTATAAGTAAATAATAGAATTGTGTATAAAAGATGTGGAATGAAGAGGAAGAGTAGAAATTGAATAAAATTCAATTATTTATTGTAATTTAATGTTGTAATTAATAATGTAAATTATTATTTTCAGTAGCTAAAAAGGAACTCGAGGCATCAACCCATAAAGGAAAGGAGAAGGTTACCGAGGAATAATCAAGCAAATTCGGGTTTGTATTACTATAATTCAAGTTATTTATTTATTCATTAAATATTAGATTAATTTATGGATATGGTAAGTAAATTATAAGGTAAGTGTTTTTATTGAAATTGAATTGTATCTGGATTGATATGGAAAAGTGTAATTAATATTGAAATTGAATTTATTATGAAAATGAAAATGAAATTGAGAACTCAAATACCCTATTAACTAGTCAAATGAGTCGGATATAATTGGCATGCCATAGGACATGGAAGAGTACGGATTTTGCCGGCTTCATCGATCGATCGAGCACTTACGTGTCGACTCATCGTTATCGTTATCATTACCGATTCGACACTTTGTGTGTCGTATCGTTATTCATCATTATCGTTAAAGTTCAAAGACTTTGTGTGTTGAATATCGATATTGTTATCAGCATCGATTCGACACTTTGTGTGTCGATATCGTTACCGTTAAGGCACATTTGTGCCGCATCGAGTGTTAGGTTGGAATCGTGTATCCAAGTAAGGTCCGAGTCTCATTAATAGGGGTAAATAAAGAAAAGGTTAAATTGAATAAAATGAAATGGTTGAGCCATTGGAAGAAATGCGAAAATAGAACATGAGCTGAAAAATGTGATTGAAATATGAGCATGAGAAAAGAAAGTATGAACCATTGGTTCAAGAAATGGATAATGGCTCAACATGATTGTGTATTATTTCAATTGTTAAATAGCTAAATTTGAATTGTATGAATATATTGAGAATGATAAACTTATGTTTGAATTGGGTTAGTTAAATTAAAGTTATATGATTTAATGATATGATTATTATGTTTATAATTTGAATTATGGTAATACCATCGAGTATATGTATACTCGTGTCACGGGTTGCTTCCGTAGATGCGCAGTTGTAGAAGTCAAACATCGAACCAAAGATCCGAAGCTACACCGACTTCAAAGAAACCTTTGGTGATGTATATTTCCTTTTATAATGTGGCATGTACGTAGGTTGTGTTTAAATGTTATTATGTTTTGAATGTAAATGGTTAAAATGTTAGTATTACAAGTTTAAAAAATTATAATGAAAGGAGTATATTTATTTTAATCTAAGCGATATTTTGATAAATTTAAGTTGATATTATATTGATTGAGTTTGATTAGAAGGTATTTAGAATAGAAAATGAATTTATCAAATGAATTGGTTAAATTGGTTGTTTATTGAAATGAATACGATTTATTTTCTGAGGGGTTTTATATATTAATAAGCGTAAATGTTGCCGAAATTTATATTAAACAAAATTTATATTTGCAAATTGTCCGATATGTCCTAGGTAATGCTTCGTAACCTGTTCTAGCGATGGTTCTTCAAGTTAGGTGTGTTACACTCATGGATCATTGATGTCGGAGCTCGAAGCACACTATCAATCACTATTTTGGTATAGCCAAGTTGTTTTTATTAAGTATGGCATGTGTAGGAATTATTTCACCTTGATGTAAGTCCTAAGAGGAGCCAAAGTGTTAGCTATTATGGTTATTATTCTTTTTTTATTTGGCTAAAAAGATTAGCCAATATTTACTAAGTTTATACATCAATTGATGATGAGTATGCATTGTTATTCATGTTTTATAATGAAGTATTTGAGTGGTTTGATTAAGTATATGAATGATCTTGATATCAGGGTGGCAATTGCCTTGGAAAATAGCTTTTAAGTGTCCACACGGGTAGACACTCGGGCGTGTGTCTAGGCCGTGTGAGATACACGGTCAACCCACATGGGTGTGTTAATAGGCTGTGTGTCCCCTGCATGTTAGCGAATTAAGTCAGTGTCGACCACGGGCTAGCTACATGGGCGTGTACCTAGGTCGTATGCTCCTTAAGGGGTTGATGACGTCACAAATAGAATACCCAAATTTTCACACGGGGTGAGGACACGGGCATGTCTAGGCTATGCGAAGGACACGGGCAATTGACATGGGTGTGTGTCAAGCCGTGTGAAAACCTTGTAGGTTTGTAATAAAAATAAATCGTACACGGGCTAGGGACATGGGCGTGTAAGACCACACGGCTTACCCGTACGGGTGTGTCCTAGGTCACACGAGCATGTAGCCCCTATTCAGCCTAAAATTTCCCTAGAGGGTAAATTGTAACATCCCGATTTAGGGCCTAGTTGGAATAGTGGTGCGATACTGCAAATCCGAGGGTTATGAATGAGTTTTTGAGGTTTATGCCATGTATGCATGCTAGTGTGAGAGTTTTATGAAGCAATTTTGTGAAATTGCGGTTGAATTGTCCAAAAGGACTAAATTGCAAAAGTTACAAAATGTGAGATTATAGAAGCTATTTGTGTGAAATTGCTTTAGAATATTAATTGGAGGTCTTTAAATAGCAATTTTCCCAGTTTCTAATTTTTGGGCAAAATTGGGCATGAATGAGTTAAAATAGAAAGTTTATCAAAAAGGGCATTTTGGTCATTTAACAATTAAATGATTAAAAAGGGAGAAAAGATGACAAAAATTCATTAATCTTCTTCTCCAAGCTGCCGAAATTTGAAGGAAGCCATTGTTAGGGCTCTTCAACTTTTCAAGCTAGCTAGTAAGTGTATTCTAGCCCCGTTTTTGATATTCTTTGTATTTTTGAAGTCCTTGTAGCATGAATAAGCTATTTTTAGCTATATGTTGAGCTAGGATTGATGTTCAAAAATGTACCCATGTATGACATGCATGTATTTTGATGTTTTATGGAAGATTATGAAAGCTTGATGTAGTAGAAACATCTTTTGCTGTGTGAATTCCATGAAAAATGCATGTAGGGACTTGTTTGTAAAAGTCTTGAGATTGGTCATACATGAGTGATTTAGTGAGAATTGATGATTTCTTTAGTTGAGTGAATAAATCAGCTAAGCATGAAATGCTAGAAAGTTGAATGAAAATCACTTTACGAGCCTTGGGGCAAAAGTGTAATTATGAGAAAGATTAGGGGAAAAAGAGTATTTTTTCCAAAGTATGAGATAAGTGTCAATTTAGTCAATGTGTGTATTGAATAAGCTAATTTATTCATTATAGATCAAGAAAAACAAAGTCCGGATCTAAACCGAGACAAGAGCAAGGTGGTGGACTAAATTACATGTTTCTATACTTTTGAGTATCGAGGCAAGTCTATGCATAAACAATGCATTCATACTTACAAATTGTTAATGCTAGCTAGTGTGTAGCATGATTGAGAATGATTGAGAACTATGTGGGATGAATGTGGTAGAATTTGTGAATGGATGTATGGTTAAGTAAGTAGATATGTGAATGTGTAGTCAGAATGCTAAATGGTGGGCTAAGTGCGATACCATCCTAATGCATATTGACGATGAGCTGGCTATGTGCGATGGTATCGTTAGGTATATCGTCTAGTAGGCTATGTGCGAAACCATTACGAATACCTTTGTGGTAGGCTAAGTGCGATACTACCTTATCAATTGATTGTGGTGGGCTAAGTGCTAAACCACCGAGAAATTAGCTGTGTGGTACATAAATATGTGCTGATAATGTGGACGATCTTCCGATTGATCCTCGTATCTCAATTCAACACTTTTATTCTATAAGACGAGGATCAATTGGAAGATCGTCCATATTATCAGTACACTCTGGTACATGAGACCCAATGTTTTGTATATGGCATGTATAGAGGCTAGACAAGTTGGTGAATTTTGTTGTAAATGGCTAAGATATGTTGGCTTTTAGATGGATAGTCTATTTTGTGTAATGCCATAGTAGTTGGCTACCTTATTTTATGAAAAGATTGTAGTTATCTATGTGAGATTGCACTTCAATATGAGTTGATTATAGATGTGTTGAATGAATGCATACTGTGTATGCTAGATAGGTGAAAGGAACTTAGCATATAGCTTTGTTTTTGTCCATGTGGATAAACACACGGGCGTGTGTCTAGGCCATGTGTGATACACGGTCAGCTCATGGGCATGTGACTTGGCTGTGTGTCCCCTGACTGTTGAAATTTTAGGTCAGAATAGACCACGGACTAGCCACACAGGCATGTGCATAAGCCGTGTGAATTTAGTCAGTGTTGGCCACAGGCTAGCCACACGAGCGTGTGACAAGGCTTTGAGCAATGCGTATGTGGTCAGTATTCATCACGGTTGTGGAGCATGGGCGTGTGGGTCTATGCACGGGCGTGTCTCTTCTTGCACGGGCGTGTTAACCCTGTACAAAAGAAAAAATTTATAAGATTGGAAAAAGTTCCGAAATAGTCTCGAGAGCCCTCGTATGTATGAGTGAGGCCTCGTAAGTTGAGAATAAGGTTGTTGAGATGACTAGAGAGAGTAGTCAAGATGAGCCTAAGTGGCGATTATGAGGATTTTATTCGGTAATGCATCAGGCCCAGTTCTGGCGTAGAATCCCGGGTAAAGGATGTTACATAAACGTTTCTAGTTGAACTCCGAAACCACCAGGATTTATGTTTATGGCCTCGTAGGCCCATGAGATGAATGTTATGATCGTGAAAAGAAAGTTTTAAACTGGAACGAAATTTTATATCCCGTTTATACGTGTTTAAGTAAGGTTAAGGATTGTAATGCCTCGTATCCGGTCTCGGCATCGAACATGGGTAAGGGGTGTTACATTTAGTGGTATCAGAGCTATGGTTTAGTCGATTCTAGGACTAACGTAGCGTAAGTATGAGTTTAGCTATACATGCCATACATAAGAGTATGTTCATAATGATAGTGTGACGACTCCTGACGACTTAAATTGTGTTTTCATATAGTAAATGGATCCCAAAAGAGCTGTGGCAGATGATGTAGAAAGTAACACGTCGGCTCTCCCTGAAGGGACAGTGGCAAATGAGGATGATAATAGACCCACTACGGTGAGTCAGAGAGGAGGAGAAGAGGCTAGAGAAGCCTTCCTCCACATGATGGATACATGGTACACGGAGTTCGTTCATGCGAACCCGAATGCACAACCCCCTCCACCCCCGCCTATTCTTCAGCCTACCTCTATAGCCCCTCAAGTGGTAGAAGTAGTAAGAAGAGAAAAACCTCCGGTTGATAGGATCCAAAAACAGGGGGCAGAGGAATTCTGGGCTAGTAAAGATGACGATCCTGAAAAGGCAGAGTTTTGGCTTGAAAATACCATTAGGGTATTTGATGAATTATCATGCACACGTGAAGAGTGCATGAAGTGCGTGGTTTCCTTCCGAAAGATTCCGCTACTAATGGTGGAATACCCTTGTGTCGGTTGTACCAAGGGAAAAGATTAAATGGGAATTTTTCCAATAAGAATTTAGAAGTACATCAGTCAAAGGTTTATAGATCAAAAGAGAAAAGAATTCCTAGAGTTGAAGCAAGGCAAGATGTTAGTAACTGAGTATGAGCGTGAGTTTGTGAGACTCAGTAAATACTCTTGAGAATGTGCATCCACTGAAGCCATCATATGTAAGAGATTTAAGGATGGACTAAACGAAGACATTAAGTTGTTTGTTGTTGTCCTAGAGTTGAAAGAGTTTGTTGTGTTGGTGGATCGGGATAGTAAATTCGAAGAATTAGTAAAAGAGAAAAGAAAAGCTGAGATAGAGTCTTGTGACTAGAGAAGGAGACAGTGGAGTAAGCCCTTCCAGTCCTCATCTAAGAAGTCAAGATATTTCTCCATCCGATCGGCTACTTCAGTCAGGTTTTCAAGAAGAGGCAAGAGTAAATAGTATTCAAAGAATAAGGCTCAAACTACTTCAATTGTGAGTGTTGGGAACATTCGATCTAATAGACCGGAATGCCCACAATGAGGCAAACGTCACCCTGGTGAATGTAGAGCACATGAAAATGCTTATTTTAGTGTGGTTCCCAAGATCATTTCATAAGAGAATGTCCTGAGATGATAAAATAAGAGAAAACTCAGAGTGCGAGGTCCGGGAGCGTTGTTAAAGGAAGACCACAGAGGAAATCCGAAAGTGGAGCAAGCAGTAAAGGTAACCCTGAGAGAGCAAGTCATGAGACTCGAGGTAGGGCGCCTGCAATAACTTATGCTATTCACGCTCGCGAAGAGGCATCTTCTCTTGATGTTATTACGGGTACCTTTTCTCTTCATGATACTAAAGTTCTTGCTTTAACAGACCCCGGATCTAGCCACTCATACATTTGCATGAAATTAGTATCTAGTATGAGTATGCCCATCGAGTCCATAGAGTTTGTGATTAAGGTGTCTAATCCGCTAGGCAAAAGCGTGCTAGTTGATAAAGTATGCAAAGGTTGTCCATTGATGATTAAATGTCATTACTTTAAGGCCAACCTCATGCTATTACCATTTGACGAATTTGATATTATTCTTGGTATAGACTGGTTAACCACTCATGATGTGATAGTAAACTGTGGAAAGAAATATATTGAGTTGGGATGTGAAAATGGGGATACCCTTCATGTTGATTCAGATGATCAAGATAGGTCACCGGTAGTGATCTCTTATGTGATGGCTCAAAGATATGTAAGAAAAGGGTATGAGACGTATCTTGCCTTTGTGATGAATGCCAAAGAAACTGGGTTAAAGATTGAGTTGGTACCGACAGTATGCGAGCACTTAGATGTTTTTCCCGAGGAATTGCCAGGATTTCCTCTGGTTAGAGAGGTTGAGTTTGGCAGCGAGTTAGTTCCTATCATTGTGCCAATATCGATTTCACCTTATAGGATGGCTCCAACTGAGTTAAAAGAATTAAAGGCATAGTTGCAAGATTTAACGGACAAAGGTTTTGCTAGATCGAGTTGTTCTCCATGGGGTGCTCTAGTGCTTTTTGTAAAGAAGAAAGATGGCTCTGTGAGATTATGCATAGACTACCGACAGCTTAATAAGATAACAGTGAAGAACAAGTACCATTGCCAATAATTGACGATTTGTTTGATCAACTAAAGGGAGCCACTGTGTTCTCCAAGATAAACTTGAGTTCGGGATACTATCAGTTGAGAGTAAAGGACTCTAATGTGTCTAAGACGGCTTTTCGAACGAGGTATGGGCATTATGAATTTTTAATCATGCCCTTCGGTTTGACCAATGCTCCTGCGGTGTTCATGGATCTTATGAATCGCATCTTTAGGCCAACCTCGATAACTTTGTAGCCGTTTTTATTGATGATATACTGATATAATCTCAGGATGAGAGTAAGCATGCCAGCACTTAAAGACAGTTCTACAAATTTTGTGGGATAATTAGTTGTACGCCAAGTTTAGCAAAAGTGAGTTTTGGCTTAAGGAAGTTGGATTTTTGGGACCTATTGTCTCGGGAGATGGAGTCCGAGTTGACCTAAGTAAGATATCAGCTATTGTAGATTGGAAACCGCTGAAAAATGCATCTGAAGTTAGAAGTTTGCTAGGCCTAGCTGGCTATTACAGGCGGTTCGTTAATGGGTTTTCAATATTAGTGACACCGATGATAAGACTATTACGGAAGAATGTAAAGTTTGACAGGACGGAAAAGTGTCAACAGAGTTTTAAGAAATTGAAGGCAATGTTGACAGAAGCTCCAATTCTAGTACAACCCGAGTCGGAAAAGAATTTGTGATCTACAGCGATGCATCCTTAAATGGATTAGGCTGTGTACTTATACAAGAAGGCAAGGTGATAGCATATGCATCCAGATAGTTAAAGCCTCATGAGAAGAACTATCTGACGCATGACTCGGAGTTAGCTGCCATAGTTTTTGCACTGAAGATTTGGAGACACCATTTATATGGTGAAAAATGTCAGATTTTCACTGATCACAAAAGCTTGAAGTATCTGATTACGCAAAAGGAGTTGAATTTAAGGCAACGGAGATGGTTAGAGTTGATAAAAGATTATGAGTTGGTCATCGACTACCATCCGGGAAGGGCGAACGCAGTCGCTGATGCTTTGAGTAGAAAGTCCTTATTTGCATTGAGAGCCATGAATATGCAAATGACTTTGTCTGAGGATGGTTCTATTCTAGCTGAGTTGAGGGCTAAACTGATGTTTCTTCAAGAGATTTATGAGGCTCAGAGAAGTGACAGTGACTTACAAACCAAGAGAGCTCAGTGCGAGTTAGACGTTGAGTCTGATTTTCGGGTTAATTTCGATGGATGTTTGATGTTTAGAGACATAGTTTGTATACCGAGGAATGATGAGCTTATTCGGAGGATTTTTCATGAGGCACATAGTGGATGTTTATCTGTGCACCCGGGTAGCACCAAGATGTACAATGACTTGAAGCAACGGTATTGGTGGCCAAGTATGAAGAAAGATATTTTAGAGTTTGTGTCAAAATGTTTAATTTGCCAACAAGTGAAAGCGGAACACCAAGTGCCTTCAGGCCTGCTTCAGCCTATCATGATACCCGAGTGGAAGTGGAACTGTATTACTTTGGACTTTGTGACAAGCTTACCTTTAACACTAACTAAGAAAGATGTTGTATGGGTTGTAGTTGATAGACTCACAAAGTCAGCCCATTTTATACCGGTGCGAGTCGATTATTCTCTTGATAAATTAACGGACTTGTACATGTCAGAGATAATAAGACTTCATAGTGTACCATTGTCGATCATTTTGGATAGAGATCCAAGATTCACGTCACTATTTTGGAAAAAGTTGCAAGAGACCTTGGGTACGAAATTGAGTTTCAGTACAGCCTTCCACCCACAGACCGACGAGTAGTCGAAAAGAGTAATTCAGATACTCGAAGACATGCTTCGATGTTGTGTTTTAGAGTTCCAAGGTAATTAGGAAAAATATTTATCGTTGGTGGAATTCGCCTACAACAACAGTTTTCAGGCAAGTTTGAAGATGGCGCCTTATGAGGTATTGTATAGGCGTAAGTGCCGAATGCCCTTGTATTGGATAGAACTTAGAGAGAAACAGATACACGGGGTCGATTTGATTAAGGAAATTGAAGAAAAAGTAAAGGCAATATGTGACTGTCTGAAAGCCGCCTCAGATAGGTAAAAGTCCTACTCAGATTTAAAAAGGAAAGAGATCAAGTATCAAGTTGGTGATAGGGTATTCTTGAAAGTGTCGCTATGGAAGAAAGTACTTAGATTTGGCCGGAAAGGCAAGTTGAGTCCGCGTTTTGTCGGACCATATGAGATCACTAAGAGAATTGGGCCGGTAGCCTATCGGCTGGCTTTGCTGTCTGAGTTAGAGAAGATTCATGATGTGTTTCATGTGTCTATGTTGCGCTGATACCGTTCAGACCCTTCACATGTCATAGTACCGACAGAGCTAGAGATACAACCGGACTTGACTTATGGTGAAGAGCCGGTTAGAATTTTGGTGCGGAAGGTCAAATAGTTAAGAAATAAAAGCATAGCCATAGTGAAAGTTCTATGGAAAAGGCACGGAATAGGAGAGGCTACATGGGAGCTCGAGGAAGCGATGAGAAACCAATACCCTAACCTTTTCACGGTAAGATTTTCGAGGACTAAAATTTCTAAGGGGAGAATTATAACGACCCAATTTAGGGGCTAGTCGAAACGATGATCTCGAGATCACTAATCCGAGATTTGAGAAATTTATTTTCATGTGATTTTAGGAATTAGTATATGGTTGTATAACTACATGAGAATTTTTGGAATTTAACTTCTAGCGATTTCATGTTTCATCGCGAAAAGGACTAAACCGCATAAAATGCGAAAGTTGCATTTAATTTCTAAAGGTACCAAATAGCCATAGATTATTAAATTGAGGTCTTTAAAAGGAAATTTAGCCCCTTGAAATTGCTTGGTGGCCATAGGCAATATTGGAGACAAAGATGGACAAAATTTGGTCAAAGTTAGTAAGAGTTGGTGACTAATTTGACTAGTTTAATATTAGAATAAAGAAAGAGAAAATATCATATTCTTTTTTTCATCTCTTCCACCGAAATTGCAAGCAAAATAGGGGTTTTGAAGGCTTAAATTTTGAGCAAGCTCTCCTCCATTTTAGTAAGTGATTTTCTTTGATTTTTCTTAGTAATAGTTGTACTTTTGAGACCCCTAAAGCTTAAGCTTTCGAATGAGGTGACTATTGTGCAATATGGTGAAAAGTTTAGAGTTTTTCCATAAGAGTTATCATTGTTACCTGCTGCAATTTTATGGAAGAAATTGAATCTTAGTTGTTAGATGAACAACTTTTATGAAAGGTGTTGTCTTGAAAACACCTAATTGGACCTTAATGAAAAGGTTATAAATTTGTAGTAATTATATGAAATGCTGAGTTTTGATGATAGCTATAAGAGTATTAAATGTTCACCTAGGCTTGTTAAAGGTAAAAATGTGATTAGAATTTATTTCCAAGCCTAGGGGCAAAATGGTCATTTTGCCAAAGTTTAGGGGCAAAATAGTAATTTTTCCAAAACATGATTATGGAAATACATTTATTAATGTGATGATTAAAATGAGCAAAATTGTTATTATAGATCAAGAAATGCGAAGCCCGGATCGAAACCAAGGAAAGAACAAAGTCGAGGACTAAATTTCATATCTACATACATTTTGAATACCGAGGTAAGTTTGTATGAATCAAAAAAATTACGTGTACCCTCGTTCAATTAATTATTACGTTGTATAATATATATTATTTCTATGAAGTAAAAATATTGATATTATGATGAGAAAAGTAAATGAGAATATGTATGAGAAAGTCTCGGTTGAAGTCTCGGAATAATGAGGATACTATTATCGCAAATGTGATAAGGAAAGCCCGTGTAAAACCATGTCAAGACATGGCATCGGCATAAGGCAAGGATATCATGTAAGTCCATGACAAGTCATGGCATTGAAAAGGTATTATGAGGCAAAGGTCCCATGTAATTCCTAGCCAAGGCTTGGCATTGGTGAATTCATAAGGCAAAGATGTCATGTAAGTCCATGTCAAGACATGGCATTGATAAGATTCATAAGGCAAGGATACCACGTAAGCCCATGTCAAGACATGGCAATGGTAAGTTTCCAAAGGAAACACATAAGGAAGGTCTCCTGTAAGACCATGTGTAGGACATGGCATCGACACTGAGTTAAGGGATCACATGTAAGACAATATCTGGGATATGGCATTGGCATCATGAGGCGATCCCATGTAAGTCCATGTCTAGGATATGGCATTCGCATCGAGATACATGTTTGATGAGATTGAGTAACTTCAATTATTCCGAGAAATTCAACCGGTAAAAGAGCTAAATATGAAAGAGGCAGCAAGAAAGTCAAGTAAAGATTGTACTAAGTTAAGTTATACAAGGGTAATATAAAGCATTTTCCATGTTAAGGAAGATGAAAGTTGAGTTTACTATTGCATCAGCAAAATGTACTGATCTATATAATCAAGTGATACAGGTACCATGATTATAATGCAAGTATGAAATTATTATGTATCATGTGAGGAGTAAGTAAGCCATACACTTGAGTTTTATGTTGTTCTTTATTCGAAAAGTATGAGTTATAATGAGTTAATATATTGCTATATGAGTTTCATGCAAACTTACTAAGCTATATGCTTACCTCTTTCTCTTCTTCTTTCTTCCCAGTCTTGCCAAGCTAACTCGTGGATCATTGACGTCGGAGCTCGTAGCACACTATCCATCACTATTTTGGTATAGCCAAGTTATTTTAATTAAGTATGGCATGTATAGGAATTATTTCACCTTGATGTAAGTCCTAAGAGGAGCCATAGTGTTGGCTATTATGGTTATTATTCTTTTTGTATTTGGCTAAAGAGATTGGCCAATATTTACTAAGTTTATACATCAATTGATGATGAGTATGCATTGTTATTCATGTTTTTAATGAAGTATTTGAGTGGTTAGATTGAGTATATGAATGATCTTGATATCAGGGTGGCAATTGGCTTGGAAAATAGCCTTTAAGTGTCCACACGGGTAGACACACGGGCGTGTGTCTAGGCCGTGTGAGATACACGGTCAACCCACATGGGTGTGTTAATAGGTCGTGTGTCCCCTGTATGTTAGCGAATTAAGTCAATGTCGACCACGGGCTAGCCACACAGGCATGTGCCTAGGCCGTGTGCTCCTTAAGGGGTTGCTGACGTCACAAACAGAATACTTTGAATTTTCACACGGGGTGAGGACACGGGTGTGTCTAGGCCGTGCGAAGGACACGGGCCATTGACACAGGCATGTGTCAAGCCGTGTGAAAACCCATGTAGGTTTGTAATAAAAATAAATCGTACATTGCTAGGGACATGGGCGTTTGAGACCACACGGCTTGCCCACACGGGCATGTCCCAGGTCACACGGGCATGTGACCCCTGTTTAGCAAAAAATTTCCCAAGAGTGTAAACATTTCCAGTTGAACTCCGAAACCATTAGGATGTATATTTATGGCCTCGTAGGCCCATGAGATGATTGTTATGACCGCGAAAAGAAAGTTTTAAATCGGAACGAAATTTTATAGCCCATTTACACATGTTTAAGTAAGGTTAAGGATTGTAATGCCTTGTATCCGGTCTTGGCATCGGACATGGGTAAGGGGTGTTACAGGTAACGATACTGAATCAATGGTATCGATAATACTTATGGATGGTACCAATACCACTCTGGAAAGTGGTACCAAATTAGCATTCTATTTTTCACTTAAAACCAAAACCCAATAATTTTTCGGTACATTTCAAAAAGTATCTATTTTATTTTCCCGAGTATTGATACTTGTGATATGGTATCGATACCAAATTGTGTTACTAACTTCCTACATATTCGAAATATCAAAAGGTATCATTTTTAAAACCCAAATAGCGATACCTCTGCTCCAGACAACAAAAATACAGCATAAGAAGGCATTGAATTCATTCTAACTAATAACTATTCACCATGCATAAATTACCTCATCAAACCATCATCAAAACAACCAAAATGATAATTCAAAACATCAAAAATATATCCAAGCAAGAATCAGCTTGACAGGGTCCAAGTCCTTAAATCCTAAGAGCAAATAAGTTATGAAAATATTCAATACATCATGGCAAAGTTCAGCTAAAACATCATGGCAATGAACAACCCAAAATTCTACCACATTGTCTTATTCCCACAATTCAAATAATAATTATAATTCACCTATTCAAATTCTAACTACTTGGATTAGTCCTTTGGAATACTCTGCACCACTCACACTACAACACTATCATCACGCTGCAAAGGCTTAAAAGGAGTGGATGAGCTTTACAAGCCCAAGTAAATGGTCGAATAACAACCAAGTAAACATAAAGTCATACATTAAAGGAACAACACGACAAAGGCACATTCACATACTAAGACCATATCAATATACTATAGCATTCATGCAATATCTAATAGCTTATTCAACATTGTGACCACACATTTATGCATATATCGATCTTACGCTTTTACATTTAATTATACATTAACACTTGAGGTTATGAAACAAAAGAATGGGCTCTATCACCACGCATCGATACACGGATCTCCAACACACCAAATGACTCATTGAGTCGAACATATCCCAAAATGTAGCACATAGCTAACACTTTCCAACACACCAAACATGTCGGTGAATGATGCTTAGCTAATATTCCTTTATATCTCTAAACTATCCTGGACCTTAGCACCCCAAAACATGACACAAATATGAGTACTCATAATCCTATGGCATGCCAACTATATACAATGGTCCCATAGAATCACAAGGCCAAAGTATCCACATTAAACCATATAATCACTTACCATTTTTTGCACTTTCTTATCGCATATTCACATTATAAACATAACATTATCTCTATCAATCAGCAAGTACAACTATAATATCCCAATTTTAGAGGTTAGAAGGATTTAGGTTTGCAAATAAGTCAATGGTTTCGTATAGAATTTTTATGTTTTCCTTGTTATTTGGGAATAGATTAAGTTTGTTGGTTCAGTGGTTGTGGGTGTGTTAGTTTTCCTATGGGTCCTTGGTTTGAGTCCTCATGTGTGTTAATGAGGAATTGATTTTATTCTTGTTTTGTTTTGTTTTACAGTTTTAATTAATTATTTTTATTTTTATGTTTATTTTTATTTTTATTTGAAAATAGGAAGTTTTCTCAAAAGGAAAAAAAAAATTATCACATTCTATTTTTCTCACATCTCCTATTCTTAAGTTTTTATTTTCTCTCCATCAATTTGAAATTTTGGTCTTTTGCCTCTGAAAATTTTGTTCTCTTGTTGCCAATTTAGTGTCCTTTGCGATACTCAATTTCTGCTTCTTATTCGCTAATTTGTTTTACACTTTCGTCGACAAAAGTTTTCTGGGTAAGTATGGTTTTGAGTTATGGATTGCTTTACTTTCATTCTAATTGGTACTGTAAACTTTATGTTCTGATGAGCTTTTGTGTGTGTTATATTGAGGTTTAGATTGAGGTTATTGTGGTGCATCGATCGATTTTTGGGTGCTTTATATTGCGAATCAGATGTGTTTCTAAAATTAAAGTGGTTACCGGTTGATTAAATGGTGAAATGCATTATCTTCAATTAACTTCGGTGTGTATTTTCAATATTATTGATGTTAGAAATCGATTTGTTAGGGAAATTCAAGATTTTCAGCCTGTATCGGTGTGGTATGGTGACCATACAAGTGGCCACACGGGTTGTCCACGCGGTTGTGTGCCGCACACAAGTGGCCCACGCGGTTGTCTGCCACACATGGGTGGTCCACGCAATCGTGTGACGCTGTGAAATTAGGGTTTTTGACGTTTTCCAGTGCCATACAGTCTTGGGGCTATTGATTGAGGATTTTGTCAATTTTCACACGGGCATGTGCCTCGGACACACAGCCATGTTTCTTACCGTGTCAGCACTGCTTCTTAATTTTGCTATTTTTTGCACAATTGCAAAGTGAGTTGCACGGGCTACTCACACGGCCATGCAACTCGATCACATAAGTATGTGTAGCCACCACACGACCGTGTGCCATTTTCACACAGTCGTGTGCCTCTTTCACACAGCCGTGTAGACCCCCACACGATCTGAATTCTTCTACACAGTCATGTGCCTGTGTTTCGTATATTTCTGTTATGTGTTGTAAATTGACTCGTTTTATGTTTCTGTGTAATCCGACTCTTGGTTAAGCCTTGGTAAGTGTGTTTGGGACTCCGCTACAACTCGGATTCAAGTACGTATGTGTTTGTGCGAGATGAGTTTAAATAATCAGGAAATGTACTAAGGTGAGATGATGAATGAGCTTGAAATACCTCCTTGTTCCTACTTATTAAATATGTACAAGTATTATTAATTCTGAATCTATCCGACTGAGTATGAATCACTATTTCTATGAGTCTATTAGCGAACTGTAAGCATTCCTTCATTTGCATAAATTTTTATGAATCACTGTTTCTATGAGTCTATTAGCGAACTGTGAGCATTCCTTCATTTGCATAGAATTTTGATATTGGTTGTGAAGAGAAGGAAGACAGAATTGGCAGTGTAACTATATTGTTTCTATACAGTGATTTACCGCACTAATTTAGGTGGCCAATGTAACTTTTGAAATTCGGTATAAACCTGTAGGTCGGGTTTGGGGCTGTTACAACAACATGCCCACAATTAACACTTTCGCAATAGTTATCACAATCATATTTCACATGTCATAATATCACATTATAATTCTTGTTACACAACACATAATCAAGGAATATAAGAAAGCTTACACTCAAAACTTAGAGTAGGGGTTTAGGCTACTCTTAAGTTCTCAATTAATGCAATGAACTGCGTCTACAAGTAGCGATTCCAAACACTCACTGTTTACACTTTCTCCTAGTCGCCAAAAGCTCAAACTAACTTTTCCTTGCCTTTTGCTTTACTCGTAGAAGGTCTTAAAGAATCTGAAGCTTCAACAAAGTAAAGCACACAACAGCACAATCAACATTCAATCAAAGACTCTCCTAAATCAGTCAAAAACACAAGTCTAAGCTAAATTTTCTTGGAATTGAAACTTCCGACATAGCAAAATTAAAACCCAATTATATCGATCTAGACTTAATATTTTTGCCTAAAATATATTCTATTCATCTAATTATTCACCTACGAATGATTCTCAACCATTAAGCGATGCAAAACTACACAATTCATGGTATCAAAATTTTTAGATATATTATGGCAATTTTCACGAAAAATCATTAAATCATTAAAATTATTCAATAAAACTTGAAAGTGGGTTTAGAATCCTTCTAACCACTTTAAAATTAATTGAAAACCACTTTGAAACCATATTTTTACACAAGATCCCGAAATCCACCATTAACAACCCAATTTTTGGCTTTTATTCAAAACATGTGATTTAATGGCTAAAAACTCAGTTCAAAAGACCAGATAACATCTAAAACTAATAGAAGGATGAATTGTTATCTTCGATGGAAAAAAAAAAGAGGTTTAGTCAGAAATCCAAAAATCCTACAAGCTTGAGAGATGACAAATTCAATGGTGTCTTGGGTGTTTTTCTTAAAATTCTATGAAGGTTTAACGTTGTGAGAATGAAAGAAATCAAGGGAATGGAGTCCTGAAATCAAAATTTGAATAGGAAGAGCTTGGGAGAGCAAGGGATAACAAACAAAATAAAAGAAAGAAAACTATCACGAAATCTGTAGATGGGGGGAAGATATTAGGATTTTAATGTTTTGGTTTAACTGCCTTATAAACACTCAAAAATTAGCCCCTTTTACAAATCAATTTTTATTTAAAAATTAATGATCTTTTACATACCATTTTCAAAAATTGATTTAATTTTATAAAAGTCATAGACGAAAACATTTTTGGTTACCATGCCTACAAAATTCTCGAGCACACAAAAGTTAAAACCCCTAAAATACCCCCAAAACTCCTAGGCCTGATTTTGGGGTGTGACATTTACCTAATACCACTAAATATAACACCTCTAACTCATATTCGTTGTCAGATTAGGGTTACAGAGCATTACCATGCAATTAAAAACATTTAAACACAATATCATTCAATAATATATAATTACAATATAAACCAATCATATACATAGATATAGTCCCTAATTTAAACCCTCAAGGCCCTAAAAATAACATAGGAGTAAATCGGGACCGATTTGAAACAATTTGGGGATCTTAGGAAAAAAATGTAAAATTTCCAAAACAGGGGTCACACGCCCGTGTCTCAAGCCGTATAACCTTCGAACTAGGGACCCACGGCCGTTTCTTCACCCGTGTAACTCTCTGAGTAGGGTCACACACCCGTGTGCCAGGCCATGTGTTAGGCCGTGTGACTCTCTGACATGCAGCCCAAGAAATTTATCAGATGACACATGGCCATGTCGTCAAGTCGTGTCTCTTACAAGGCTGAGTCAGACGCCCATGTCTTAGGGTGTGTGGACCCAAATTTACCTAAAATCAAGCCATTTCCAAGACCAGTCCATGCACAATCTTTCAACCCATTTAAGCACACTTTAATGAGACTTAAACATAACCAAAACACACATCAAAATGCCACATCAAGACCCTAATTCAACCAACCAATATGTCTTTCAAAGACACCTCAATATACCAAGACATCAACCATCAAAACATGTCAACATTGTACCAATTCATTCATGATAACCTATTCAATTACTTACCTAAAACATACCAAAAATTGACCATTCTCAAACCAACAATTTATACCAATATTCTATAGACACCCATTATCAATAAGTGACCAAAAAGACTTACCTAAGCAAGTATTATAAGTCCATCAACAATCCATAATCATCAAAGCACAAACATACCAAGTTGTCATTTTACATGTTCATCAAAAACACCATTATATACCACCCTATACATGCCATTATAAAACTTCTCCAAAATGCACAAAAAATACCAAATTGACTTTTGGATAATGTGATAGATCTCCGACGAGCTTCAGAAAATCTATAAAACATAGAAAAGAAACTACGTAAGCAATTAATGCTTAGTAAGCTCGTATAATTCAAAACACAACTTAACATTTCATTTGCATAATATAAAGCATAAATATAATGTAATCCAAACCATAAGCTTGGCACAAGCCTATCCATCACCACCAATACACAAGTTAGCACACTTGTAAATAATTCAAATGAACTAACCATAAGATAAGTCATTTTCCATATGAAGTACATCATTTAGTTCATGCATTCTTTTCAGAAGATTATGTTTAGTTTCATTTAATACTTACCATACCATCTAGAATTTCATCGGATACTCGAGAAAGCTCACATGAAGTGTGCCTTTACATATAACCGTAACCTTTCCTTTACATCATTACTCACACGAGCTGTGAAATGGACTCTTTCACACAGTGTGGGTCGGAAATAAGCTACACGATCTTTGCACACACAAGCTGTGGAGAACCTGCAACAAATGCGGTAACATCCTGAATTGGGGGTTGTGTATTTGATGTGTTTCTGTATGTATGTTGTGTGCGGTGTATTGTGTCGGTGTGTTTGGGGGTTCCGGGAAGGCTTGGGGTTAAGCCTGAGCCTTGCTAAAAGTTTCTGCTTTTGTCACTTTTAAGGAAAGCTAGCTGAGTTGGGCCTTATGGGGTATTGTTTGTGTTGGATGACACAAAGAAGTGCTTTAGTAAAATGGCAAGGAGGCGCCACTTAAGGGTTAAGGTAGGTGACACCACAAGGGAGCTGAAGGGAGCAGGTTCAAGACGCGTATTCCTCATTTTAGGAATTCTTTTTGGCGTCAAGGGGAGCAGAGGTGGAGTTCGGCTAGGATGCTTGAAAAAGGGAGAGTTGATTGAATCAAATAATTCAAATGTATGGACAGGAGTAAAAAGTGGGTTTTGAAACTTTCAAACAATTTCAAGTGTGTGATCAGGAGAGAATTAAGGAGAAAAGGAAGGGATTGAAAAGGTGTGAGGTGCTAGCCAAATTTGGAAGTGGCTAGGTGTTGTTAGGCATTCAGTTTTACGGGTGTGTGTACCGAAAATTTAAGAGGGGTTAGCTTTAGGTGTTAAACTCTTTTGTGGTGTTTTTCGGCAGTAGAGTGTTTTGCGTTCGGATAGTGTGGTGCATTTCTTTGAGTAGCCGAAATTTCCAAGAGTGTCATTCGTTCTTCTTCAGTCAAACCAAAATCATCTTTTCTCTCTTCCTCTCTTTGTATTTCGGCAACTTAGGTTCTTTGCTTTACCAACAAAAGCCGAAAACCCTCTGGTACTCTAGACTACGCATCATTCCATTCCAATCTTATAGCCGAACCTTCCTATCATCTTGCCATTTCTTTATTTTTCTTTTATTTCATTTGCATCAGCAAGAGCCGAAACTCCATTCTCTATTTCTTCTTTTCATCCCTTCTATTTCTTATTTAGCCGAACCTCTATAGCTGAATTCTTTTCGCATTTTCTCTTTATTCCTTTATGAGCCGAAACCCATCTCCTCTTCTTTCTTATTAAGTTGTCCTTTTTCTCTATGTTTCTTATGGCCGAATCCTCCCTTGAGTACTCATCTCTTTTCTTTCATTCTTTGATCAGCAAATTGCCGCCACCTTATTTCACAACTTGTCAATCGGATTCTCATTGATCATGGTAAGTGTTCCCTTTTCGTCTTAGCTCTCCTTTCTCTTCTTTCTGATGCTGAAGGCATTAATCTTGTCTTTTAATTCTTGGCCGATTGAAGGAGGGGCTTGTCTTCGCGTTCTTTCGGCATCTGATTTGTGATTGAGGGGTGTTAAGGGTTACATGGTGTTAGTCAATTTAAGTATTCAATCGGCACTTTCATCCAAGTCATTGAATCTTCGGGATTTGTCGATCTAGGTAAGGGATCTTTACGTTTTGTTCATATTCTTATTTGTTTCCTATCCAAATGCGTTAATCCGGTCTATTGACCAAGATCTTTTCATGGACCCAAACGTTAGCCAAGCGAAGGAAGGGGTTAAACCCATAGCCCCAGCCCCAAAGTACAAGAAGCGCGCGGTGTCCGCTGTTCGAGATTGGCCACCAGGTTGTGGGCCGGCTTCTGAGTAGAATAGTAGACAGATAGCAGTAGTGTCTGTTAGCGATAGTGTCGACATAGCGAGCGTTGTGTTACGTATTATTAGGTGTGTAACTCTCACAAACTTCGTATTTTAATTATGTTATTAACTATGATTGGTTAAAAGTCGAAATGATGGATGGATCACTAAGTTACCCTTGTGGGTAAGATCGAGGACTCCTGGTAAGTTTTGTTGTGTTCTGTTATTAGCTAATGTATGTATTGCTGAGATGATTATTTGTTATAGTTCGAAAGCATGACCCTACCATTTTATTTGTTAAACATGAGCATGGATTTGGGGAACGATGTGAAGAGGGAGAAACATGATTTCCAGACTGTCACCAGTGGTTTGGTAGCACACGTGGGTTGGCCCCACAAGTTATATCTTGTGACTAAGTCTCAGTGGTTTAGAACCACCAGTGGTTTGGTACCACATATACATTATTTTTGTGACTCGTCCCAGTGGTTTGGTACCACAGTGGGTTGGCCCCATGTATAAATGTTAGGGATTGTCACCAGTGGTTTGGTACCACAAGTGGGTTGGCCACACATATTATATTTCGTGACTTTTGTCACCAGTGGTTTGGAACCACCAGTGGTTAGGTACCACCAGTGGCTAGGTGCCACAGATATGGGGTAGATTCAGGAGATAAGGTGGATGGACATAATAGGTTGGTTGGGTTGCATTACATACATACTTAATATATGAATTTGTGTGAGAATCCAAAACTCATTTGGACGGGGATTTACATACTGAGTCTCGGTGACTCACCCCCTCCATTAAATTTTGCAGGTAATCCTTAGACCGCGGATAGAGAGTCGAGGTGGACTCGAGGTGGCCATGCATAATGTTTTAAGTAATTTTATCTTCAATATTTAATTTGAATTATTCTACTTAGAGCTCGAAAATCTGTGTCGGAACGACTTAGAGCTAATGGAGTGGAGATGTTCAGGGGTGTTTCTGGTGTGGCCCCTAACGTAGCGGAGTATTGGTTAGAAGCGGTGGAGCGTATTATGGACGGCCTTGACTGTACTGCAGAAGAGAAATTGAAGGGTATAGTGTCTCTACTCCGAGATGAGGCATATCAATGGTGGTTCAGGGTTAGGGATGGCACAACGGCTGACCACATCACCTGAGAGTTCTTTAAGTCAGCATTTCAAGGAAAATACATCGGGTCGAGCTATGTAGACGCTCAGGGAAGGCATTCCTTAATTTGGTTCAGGGAAGTAAGTCAGTGGCAGAATATGAAGCGGAATTTTTTCGTCTCAGCCGCTATGCCCGTGGTATCATAGTAACAGATCATGAGCGCTGTGTCTGATTTGAGGATGGTCTGAGAGACAAGTTGCGAGTATTAATAGCTCCGCAACGAGAAAGGGAGTTTATCGTGTTGGTTGAGAAGGCTAAGATAGCCGAAGAGGTGAAGAGGTCTGAAAAACAGAATCAGGACAGGAGTAGGAATAAAAGAAGTTTTAGGCCATCAGGATCGGTTGGGGTTTTCAGAAAAGGTCTAGATTAGGTGGGCCGAGTCAAGCTGCGAAGCCTGTTGCTGTTCAGTGGCCACCTCAGTGTACTCGATGCGGGAAATTTCATTCGGGGGAGTGTTGGGTAGGTAATAGAGGATGTTTTGGATGTGGGTCTATGGATCATCGGATAAGGGATTGCCCATGGAGGCCAATCAGGGCACAATCAGAGAGTCAAAGACGTGTACCGTTCAGAAGAGAGGGTCAGCAACCGCAGAGAGGTCGTGGTCTGGTCGAAGGAGGAAATGGCTTTGGTCGGGGGCGTAGAGCATTGGGCAGAGGTGTTAGGAATACAGAGGTGAGACAGCCTAGATTGGTCTATGCACTACTAGGAAGCGAGAGAGGGAGGCGACCTGCCGGACGTCATAACCAGCATGCGTTCCTTATTTATGGGTTGCCATATACCACTTTGATTGATATTGGTTCGACACAATCTTATGTTGCTAGTGCTATATCGGGAACTTTGAATTTAGACTTTGAGACTTCTTCTAGGGAGATGACTGTAATTAGCCCTTTAGGACAATCTGTAGTGGAACAAACTTTATAGGGATTGTCGTAACCTTTTTTTTCGAAAACGGGAATCGACTTGGTTGCAAATAAAACGGGAGTCGACACTGATCTTTTATTAGGTGTGATCAGATCATCTTTGTTTTAATAAAACATTTTGATTTACTAAAATAATGTTTTTGGTCTACGAAAATTTGAGAAAATGGGTTCTGGAGTCGGTTACGTGCGAGGAAGGGTTAGCACCCTCGTCACGCCCAAAATTGGTACCAAATTGATTAATTAATGTCCTAATGTCGAAAGTTTGAAAATTTCGAAAGAATTGAAAATTTTGATCTCTTTCGGAAACGTTTGAATTTTCTCGAATTGAACATTAAGATTTTCTTGCTCCGAAGGAATAAAGTATCACATCCAGTACGTTAGGACACGATAATTTGAATTCTCGAATTCAAGATCATCTTTATAATTCCCGAGCCCCACGCGTTAAAAAAAATCAAAAGGATATTCGATTGTTTGGCCAAGCAAAAAAAAAACCGAAACCCAACACATAGAGCACGATCTTTCGAATTTCCAAACACAAAATATTGCCTTATTTTGAAAAATTTGGCTTTTGGATAAAATTGATAAAAAATTTAGGTCGTGCTTTAAAGAAACATTATTCAAAACGCGAATAGGGTCATGCGACGAAAAGAACGATGATGTAACACGAATTTGGCATCATACATATAATACATAACATTGGAATCTTTGGCCCTAAATATTAACATGCATGAATAACAATAACGAGAATCGAACAATAATACGTGGGCACGGAATTACACATAATGAACTATAATAACATGACAATACAAATAAATGAATTACGGCACATGCAAAAGCAATAATTAAATAATATAAATCATCTAAGAAATAGCATTAATAAACAAAAACCAACGAATTAAACAATTTAGAGAAAGATAATGCATGAATCCATTTAAAATGATTAACAAAATAATTTTAAATAAAGAATATGTAACAAAAAATATTATATGAGATAATTTTAAAACAGTGCCAAAAGGGGAATAAAAATAAATATTAAAGTAACAATACAGTTTAATAAAGATAACAAACAAATGATAATAATAACAATAATAATAAGATGAAATAATACAACACAGTATAATACTAAATATAATGTAGTAAATGAGGCTAAAATGATTGTAAAGAAATAGATGACGATATCAAAGGGACTAAAATTGAATCAAAACAGTATATCGGGGGCCTCATTGTGATACGCTGAAAGGCCGAGGGACCAGGCGAGAAAATATCCGGAGCCCCCTATGCGTTGCATTTTGATGTGGACCAAGTTCAAAGGCAGACGAAATAATCGGGTAAATTTTTTTAAAAAAAAAGAGAAAATGCTAAAGACGGCTTGATCAAATGGCGCCAGAAAAGAAAGGGGATCAATCACGCAATTATCCCTTTTAGGGGATATGCGCAGTCTCCCTTAGAAAAAATGGCACCGTTTGGTTCAACATCATCTTAAAAACATTTTACCCCTAAGAAATTTTAAAACTCAGCAGCCATCAGTCTCTTTCTCTCCCACTTCCCGACGTTTAGGCTCCCTCCGGTGTGTTCACCACACAGCCACCGCACCAGGTGGCTGACGACGCGTGAAGATGGGCTTTGACGCCCTGCTTCTGAGTCAGTACGAAGGTAGAGCCTTAGCGCTACGAACCCCGAGAGAGTGGAAGAAAAAAACACTGCCCCTTTCTCTTAGTCCGATTTCGAAGGTAAGGGAGGGGCCTTCGGCGATAAGGCCACGGAACGTTTCCGGTGAGGTCTTCTCTTCTTTCTTCTTCTTGTTATTTCTACTTTTATTTTGTTATCGATCCCTTTTTTTAAAATGGGTAAAATATATGAATGAAGCAATTATGAATAAATAGTGACAGAAAACACAAAAAAGACTAAACTGAATCAACCTAAAACTTTCTTTTTCTTTCGATTACTGATGATTCGTAAACCCATATATTCTCTGCTAGGGTTTTAAATAACTCATCATCGCACGGTGCCGAGCCACTGTGACTCCACCGTGTGTGGTAATCGGGGTCACGCGAAGGCCGGATTCAGGTAAGTTTTTCTCCCCCTTTTCCCTTTTACATTATTTATTTACAAAGATTCGAAATAAAAAATAAATAAAATGACAGTAGATAAAAACCAAAAATAAACAGATTGTTGGGTACTCCGGGTTGTAAAATGGGCCGTTCAGGTTGTTGGGCTCTGGGTCTCTTCGTAAATGGACATTGACCTATTATTATTAATTTGGACTATTTTCATACTATTTTTGGGCTTATTTTGTTTGACTTGTTTGGGCTTTATTATTTTTGTTTTATCACTTGGGCCTCTAATCTGTATTAGGCCCGGGCAAAAATTGGTTATTACACGGATGTACCTCTAGAAGTTCAAGGGATAGTGTTTCAAGCTGATCTGATGGAACTGCCATTCGGGGAGTTCGATTTGATCTTAGGTATGGATTGGTTAGTGTAGTATCAAGCAAATTGGACTGTGCAGTCAAGCGCATGGTGTTAAGAACTGTCGAGGGTGAAGAGGTGACGGTGATAGGTGAGAGGAGGAACTACCTATCTAATGTAGTATCCGCTTTGAAGGCTGAGAGAATGGTGAGAAAAGGATGTGAGGCATTTATAGTTCATGTTTGTACTTTGGAGGCCAAGGAATCAACTGTGGGGGATGTGCGAACAGTAAAGAAATTTTTTGATGTTTTTCCAGAAGAGCTTCCTGGATTACCTCCAGATCGCAAAGTGGAGTTTAGTATTGATCTTTTACTAGGAATAGTGCTAGTGTCTATTACCCCATATAGGATGGCGCCGAAGGAGTTAGTGGAGCTGAAGGCGCAGATTCAGGAACTGTTAGATCGAGGTTTTATCCGACCGAGTGTATCACCTTGGGGAGCGCCGGTACTATTCATTAAGAAAAAGGACGGATCAATGCGTATGTGCATTGACTACCGTCAGTTGAATAAGTTGACGATCAAAAATAAGTACCTGTTGCCGAGGATAGATGACTTGTTTGATCAACTTAAGGGAGCATCAGTCTTCTCAAAGATAGATTTGAGATCAAGCTATCATCAGCTCAAAGTTAAAGAGGCAGACATTCATAAGACGGCGTTTCGTACTCGTTATGGTCACTACAAATTTTTAGTGATGCCGTTTGGGTTAACCAATGCACCAGCAGTGTTTATAGACAAGATGAACCGGGATTTTCAACCCTATCTGGATCAATTCGTCGTGGTGTTTATAGACGATATTCTGGTTTATTCAAAGTCTGAGGAGGAGCATGATTCACATTTTCGAGTGGTTTTGCAAATTCTAAGGGAGAAGCAGTTGTTCGCTAAGTTCAGTAAGTGTGAATTTTGGCTAAGGGAAGTTACCTTTCTGGGCCATGTGGTGTCAGTTGAGGGGATTAGGGTGGACCCTCGAAAAATTGAGGCTGTGTTGGATTGGAAACCACTTAAGTCTGTGGCAGAAATTCAGAGTTTTCTAGGGCTGGCTGGGTATTACAGAAGGTTCGTGGAAGGATTCTCATTGATAGCGACACCGTTAACAAAGTTATTACAGAAAGGGGTACCATTCTTTTGGTCAGTTGAACAGCAGGAAAGTTTCGAGAAGTTAAAGAGGATTTTGACAGAGGCGCCGGTGTTAATCCAGCCTGAGGCAGGGAAAGAGTTTACCGTTTACTGTGATGCGTTGCACACGGGGTTAGGATGTGTGCTGATGCAAGAAGGGAAAGTAGTAGCGTATGTTTCTCGACAATTGAGACCTCACAAAGTGAATTATCCAACGCATGACCTAGAGCTAGCTGCAGTGGTTTTCGCCCTGAAGATCTGGAGGCACTACTTGTATGGGGAGAAGTCTATCATCTATACGGATCACAAGAGCTTGAAATATCTCCTTACTCAGAAGGAGTTGAATTTAAGAAAGCGGAGGCGGATCGAGTTGTTGAAAGATTACGAGTGCTCGATTGAGTACCACCCGGTTAAAGCTAACGTTGTGGCAGATGCGTTGAGCCGTAAGGTAATATCTGACCTGAGAGTAATGTTTGCCCACCTTAGTTTATTCAACGATGGAAGTTTATTAGCAGAGTTGCAAGTGAAGCCGACATGGGTAAGTCAGGTTAAGGAGAAACAGTTATTAGATAATGTCTTAAGTGCTCGACTTCTGCAAGTACAGGATGGTGGAATAGAGGATTTCAGTTTGAACAACGATGGAGTGTTATGTTTCCGCGAGAAGGTTTGCATACTGAAAGATGTGGATTTGAAGCAGAAGATTCTTCAGGAAACGCATTATAGCCCTTACGCTATGCATCCTGGAGGAAGTAAGATGCACCGGGATTTGCGGGAACAATTTTGGTGGCCGGGACTGAAGCGAGAAGTAACTGAATTTGTGGGTAAATGCTTGACGTGTCAGCAGGTCAAAGCCGAACACCAGTTGCCTTTGGGGTTGTTGCAACCGGTCAAGATTCCACAGTGGAAATGGGAGAGGATCACGATGGACTTTATTAGTGGGCTACCCCTTACGCCTACTGAGAAGGATTCAATTTAGGTAGTCGTTGATCGTTTGACGAAATCTGCTCATTTCATACTAGTGTGTGTGGACTACTCTCTTCAGAAGTTGGCTAAATTATATATAGCAGAGATTGTAAGGTTGCATGGGGTGCCAGTGTCGATCATTTCGAACAGGGACCTTAGATTTACATCGAGATTTTGGAAGGCGTTGCATCAAGTGTTGGGTAAAAAGTTAGATTTCAGTACAGCGTTTCATCCACAGTCTGATGGACAGTCGGAGAGAGTGATTCAGATCCTAGAGGATATGTTGAGGGGCTGTGTTATAGACTTCAAAGGTAGTTGGGAAGAATTTCTACCGTTGGCAGCATTCGCGTATAACAATAGCTACCAGTCGAGTATTTGATGGCGCCGTATGAAGCGTTATATGGTTGGAAGTGCCGTACACCTACGTGTTGGACAGAGTTGGGCGAGCGTCAATTGTTGGGTCCAGAGTTAGTTGCTAAAACGGAAGATAAGATTAAGCTAATTCGAACTCGATTAAAGGAAACTTCAGACAGACAAAAGTCCTACGTCGATCTAAAATGTAAAGACATAGAATTTGCAGTGGGTGACAAAGTTTTCTTAAAGGTATCACTGTGGAAAAAGGTGTTAAGGTTTGGACGGAAGGGTAAGCTAAGCCCCAGGTTTATCGGGCCTTATCGTATGTTGAAGCGTGTGGGACCAGTAGCTTATCAGCTCAAGCTACCTTCAGAGTTAAGTCAGATCCATAATGTGTTCCATGTTTCGATGCTAAGACACTATCTTTCGGATCCATCTCATGTGGTGCCAGTGGAAGAGATTGAAGTAGGGCTAGATCTGTCTTTTGAAGAGGAACCAGTGCAGATCTTGACATCGTCAAGGTGTTGCGTAGGAAGACAGTTCCATTGGTTAAGGTTCTGTGGCGAAATCATGGTTCCGAGGAAGCAACGTGGGAACCAGAGGATGTGATACGACAGCAATACCTTCAACTCTTTTGACCAGGTAATTTTAAGGCCGAAATTTCTTTAAGAGGGGTAGAACTGTAACATCCTGAATTGGGGGTTGTGCATTTGATGTGTTTCTATGTGTATGTTGTGTGCAGTGTGTTGTGTTGGTGTGTTTGGGGGTTCCGGTAAGGCTTGGGGTTAAGCCTGAGCCTTGCTAAAAGTTTCTTCTTTTGGCACTTTTAAGGAAAGCTAGCTGAGTTGAGCCTTATGGGGTATTGTTTGTGTTGGATGACATAAAGAAGTGCCTTAGTAAAGTGGCAAGGAGGCGCCACTTAAGGGTTGAGGTAAGTGACGCCACAAGGGAGCTGGAGGGAGTAGGTTCAAGTCGTGTATTCCTCATTTTAAGAATTCTTTTTGGCGTCAAGGGGAGCAGAGATGGAGTTCGGCTAAGATGCTTGAAAAGGGGAGAGTTGATTGAGTCAAATAATTCAAATGTATGGACAGGAGTAAAAAGTGGGTTTTGAAACTTTCAAACAATTTCGAATGTGTGAGCAGGAGAGAAATAAGGAGAAAAGGAAGGGATTAAAGAGGTGTGAGGTGCTAGTCGAATTTGGAAGTGGCTAGGTGTTGTTGGGCATTCGGTTTTAGGGGTGTGTGTGGGTGCCAAAAATTCAAGAGGGGTTAGCTTTAGGTGTTAAACTCTTTTGTGGTGTGTTTCGGCAGTAGAGTGTTTTGCGTTCGGGCAGTGTGGTGCATTTCTTTGAGTAGCTGAAATTCCCAAGAGTGTCATTCGTTCTTCTTCAGTCCAACCAAAATCATCTTTTCTCTCTTCCTCTCTTTGTATTTCGGCAACTTGGGTTCTTTGCTTTACCAACAAAAGCCGAAAACCCTCAGGTACTCTAGACTATACTTCATTCCATTCCAATCTTGTAGCCGAACCCTCCTATCATCTTGCCATTTCTTTGTTTTTCTTTTCTTTCATTTGCATCAGCAAGAGCCGAAACTCCATTCTCCATTTCTTCTTTTCATCCCTTCTATTTCTTGTTTAGCCGAACCTCTATAGCCAAATTCTTTTCGCATTTTCTCTTTATTCCTTTATGAACTGAAACCAATCTCCTCTTCTTTCTTCTTGAGTTATTCCTTTCCTCTATGTTTCTTGTGGCCGAATCCTCCCTTGAGTGCTCATCTCTTTTCTTTCGTTCTTTGATCAGCAAATTGCCGCCACCCACAACTTGTCAATCGGATTCTCATTGATCGTGGTAAGTGTTCCCTTTTCATTTTAGATCTCCTTTCTCTTCTTTCTGATGCTGAAGGCATTAATCTTGTCTTTTAATTCTTGGCCGATTGAAGGAGGGGCTTGTCTTCGCGCTCTTTCAGCATCTGATTTGTGATTGAAGGGTGTTAAGGGTTACGCGGTGTTAGTCGATTTAAGTATTCAATCGGCACTTTAATCCAAGTCATTGAATCTCTGAGATTTGTCGATCTAGGTAAGGGATCTTTGCATTTTGTTCATATTCTTATTTGTTTCTATTCAAATGCTTTAATCCGGTCTATTGACCAAGATCTTTTTCTGGACCCAAACGTTAGCCAAGCGAAGGAAGGGGTTAAACCCATAGCCCCAGCCCCAAAGTACAAGAAGTGCGCGGTGTCTGCTGTTCGAGATTGGCCACCGGGTTGTGGGCTGGCTTCTGAGCAAAATAGTAGACAGATAGCAGTAGTGTCTGTTAACGATAGTGTCGACATAGAGAGCGTTGTGTTACGTATTATCAGGTGTGTAACTCTCACACATTTCGTATTTTAATTGTGTTATTAACTATGATTGGTCAAAAGCCAAAATGATGGATGGATCACTAAGTTACCCTTGTGCGTAAGATCGAGGACTCCTGGTAAGTTTTGTTGTGTTCCGTTATTAGCTAATGTATGTATGGCTGAGATGATTATTTGTTATAGTTCGAAAGCATGACCATACCGTTTTATTTGTTAAACATGAGCATGGATTTGGGGAATGATGTGAAGAGGGAGAAACATGATTTCCAGACTGTCACCAGTGGTTTAGTACCACACGTGGGTTGGCCCCACACGTTATATCTTGTGACTAAGTCTCAGTGGTTTGGAACCACCAGTGGTTTGGTACCACATATACATTATTTTTCTGACTCGTCCCAGTGGTTTGGTACCACAGTGGGTTGGCCCCACATATAAATGTTAGGGATTGTCACCAGTGGTTTGGTACCACAAGTGGGTTGGCCACACATATTATATTTCGTGACTTTTGTCACCAGTGGTTAGGTACCACCAGTGGCTAGGTGCCACAGATATGGGGTAGATTCAGGAGATAAGGTGGATGGACATAATAGGTTGGTTGGGTTGCATTACATACATACTTAATATATGAATTTGTGTGAGAATCCAAAACTCATTTGGAAGGGGATTTACACACTGAGTCTCGGTGACTCACCCCCTCTATTAAATTTTGCAGGTAATCCTTAGACCGCAGATAGGGAGCCGAGGTGGACTCGAGGTGGCCATGCATAATGTTTTAAGTAATTTTATCTTCAATATTTATTTTGAATTGTTCTACTTTAATTTGAATTATTCTACTTTAATTTGGATTTTGGTATTGTAATAAGGCCGTTGGAACGTTAATTCGGGTTTCTTGTTTTATTTATTTTATTTTAAATTTTATTTTGATTGTTAAGGCATGCCTAATAAATTATCTAATTGGGTGTTTTTCAAAACTTAAAATTTTGGATTTTAAGATTTTATAACTGGCTAATTAAGATCGGGTTTTACTAACAAAATTAACTCAAATTTTTAGACTAAAGCTCAATATTGTTTTCAATCAATCGCTCAGTATAATTTTCCTTTGAAATTCGACTTTGGATTACGAAACCTGAACTGTATTATGGCTTAAGTTAAGCAATCGTTTTTAAATCATTACTAAAGGCATAGTGATATGCAAAGATTTTTCTCAATTTATGATCTTTAACTCGACTTTTAAAAATTCTTCTTTTCTGTAACATGCCAGATTCGATCGTAGTGCTTTGACCGGGTTTGGGGTGTTACAAATGCAGGACCTCTGCCATTGGTAGGACATTCAAAACCTTCACCTGAAACATGAAATCCCTAATGATATGTCATTCGTATCTTAAGAAAGGTTCAACCAGGACTCGATATCTGTAAATTCTTCATAGTATTGATAGGTTTATGTATCGATCATTTACATTATAAACAACATAGAAACTAATCAATTTAGCTAACATTAAAGCTATCATAGTTCATACGAACTTACGTCGATGACTAATGGCGTATAAGTTAAATCGAGCTAATTTGAACCTTTCGTCTTTCCTTGATTTAGGTCCGGTTGAAATTTATCTTGACCTAAATAGATAATTATATCCAATTAAATACTTCAATTAACCTCAAATGTTCAATTCAATCCACATTTCATATTTATGCAAATTATCAATTTGCCCCTAACATTTTAACTGTTTCACAATTTAGTCCTTAAGCTTATAACTTAAAATCTAACCATTTTGATCTAATTCCATGTTAACCAAACATGCAGGGGACCTTGAAACTTCTCATATTTATCATTATTTCACAATAAAACCTTAAAATTTATACCTTTAACAATTTAGTCCCTAATTCCAAAATTTACCAAAAATTACTTAACAAAACTTGTTTATTTTTCAAAAAAAATTTCATAATCTATCATTTAACATCAAAAACCATTCAAGAAAATTCATGGAATAACCCTCAACCTTTAAAGTTTTACAAATTAACCCATAGGGTAGCTAGATTAAACTACAACGAATTCAAAAACATAAAAATCATTAAAACGGAATGAAAAACACATACCATGCACTATAAAGAACCTAGCCGAATTAAGCATTCATCCATAGAGGTTTTCTTCCTTAAAATCAGTTTAGGGATGACAAAATAAAAGATGATACCTTGTTTATTTTGTTTTAGTTTTAAGTTTAATTACCTAATTACCATATTAACCTTTAAAAACTAACAAAATTTCAATAAAACCATGCCATACACATCCACTAACCTTATGAATTGTATAATTATCATTTAAGTCCATTTACTTCCATTTCCATAGTCATTTATCCCTTTTAACTAATAGAACTCAACTTTTACACTTTTTACGATTCAGCCCTTTTCACTTAATTAACTATGTAAACATCAAAGCTTCTTAACGAAATTTTAACATGACCTTAATATGTTCCCGTAGACATTAAAATATTAATTTACTCGTCATAATTATGGTCCCGAAACCATTTTTGTGATATCATTGAAATCGGGTTGTTACACTCATTTTCATTAACCAATAGATATACCCAAACAACACAGAGGAATCATCAACCAATGTCAAAAAATAATGAGATCCACAAGATGAAGTGTCATAAAACTCTCATAAATCACAATGAATTAAATAAAAATTACAATTGCCTTTTTGTTCACTAATAGAAGAGCTATTTCTAGTTTGGTTAGCACAATGACAAGTTTCACATGCTTTATTCAGATGATCTCTAGAGTTACTAAAGTAACTTTAATACTTTCTAGGAAGGGTGAGCCAATCTTCTATGCCAAAGTTCCAAAGAAGATGAAGCTTCAACCAAAACTGTTTTTACCGTTGAAACTTGCCGAAAATAATAAAGTCCATCTCGTCTCTCACCCACTCTAATCAACTCCCTCGAATGAAGGTCCTAAATAGCACTATGCTAGTAGAAAATTGGACAAAACAGTTCTTATCATCATTCAACTGGGAAACTGAAATTAAATTGCAGTTTAATTTAGGAACGTAAAGAATGTGTTTTAAGTGAATTTTGTTTATCAATTTAACCAGTCCTTATTGGGTAGCCACCATTGTTTGGCTATCAGGGTGTCCTACGGGACATATTACAACATCTCTCACATTTATCAAATAAATAATATCACCAGTAACATGATATGAACACCCCATATCAACAATCCAATTATTCTTGGACTTACCATTCAACCGAGTGAAAGTTGATTGTTTATTACCAAACACAGCCAAAAGAGACTATCATTGCTCAGCAATAAAACCAACAAATGTCACCACCCGGTGGTGGTGAAGGAGGAGAAGACTCGCAACCAGCCATTTAGAATGATGAAAGAAATTTTTGTGTGTGAAAAACCTTGCTCAAATGCCATGACAAGAATAGGGTAATCTCTTGAATTTAATTGATAGACCTCAAAGGTGTATATATATCGATACAGTAGTAGTTACGTAAGAATCAAATTGCTAAAAGATAATATTCCATAATAATATCCTATAATATCCCATTAGGAATCAAATTGCTAAGAAATAATATCCCATAATAATATTCTATAATATCCCATTAGGAATCAAATTGCCAAAAGATAATATCCCATAATAATATCCTTACAGAAGAAAATGTATTTTTTAATTAAGAATGCTATTTGTTATGGTTTAAGGAGAAACTAAACCAAAATGATAAAAAAGTGTTAGGTTGGAAAATACCAAGAGGTGGGATAAATTGGTATTTTAAAAGTTCTAACACAATGAATTTATAGTGGTAGGACCTCAATTACCTATCTCCACTACCTTAGCTTTCCTCCACTGAGTATTTTCCAATTCACTATTAGAATTGATACCTTTCAAGGAGAAAGTATAACTATTACAACACTATCTCTTTCTTAAGGCTTAAATAGAACTTTTTCCTTAGCTTTAATGGCTAAATTAAAACATTTCTTAGTTTTTATGGTTCAATTAAAACCTTCTCAATTTACAATTGGTGAATGAAAAATAAACAACAACAACCTCTAAGAAGGTTAATGTTTACAAGTTTGAGCTCTAAAAACAAATATGTGAATGGTAAAAGATTTGACACAAAGCTCCTAAAGGTTACAAACAAAAGAAATGAAAGAATGAAGATTTTAAGACTTTGATCTTTAAGCTTTGATGTTTCTCTTATATGTCTTAAAGTATTCTTGAAGAGTATTTATACCAAGGAATAAGTTTATGGACATTTCTGGTTGTTAAGGGTGAAATAGAGTCACTGGAAACATTAATTTTAGGCTAAAAAAGTGTCCCTGGAACTTATGTCTTGAAACTTAGCTGAAAAATAGGCATTATATAGTCGTTAGAAGTATGCATCTTAAGACTTTGAAGGTTTGTCTTGAGACATTACATCCTTGGAGCAAAACTTTGGTTTGAAAATTGCATGTCTTGAGACAACCAAGCCTATGTCTTGAGACATGGTTGAATTTCTTAAGACTTTCAGGTAAGATTCTAAAATTTGCTCCCCTAAGGCAATGTTTGACTACTAATTTGCTCTTTTCAAGATTTAGAGTCCTATGTCTTGAGACTTGACTACCAAAGTGCCTAAAGTATTTTGACTCAAAAACATTTGATACACTATGAAACACATCTAAAACATGTTTTTGAGCATTTGCAAGTCATTGGAAATGTTTAATCACTAAATGACTTAGTAATGAAATTTATATTAAATATTATTATATCAAAATCTTGGGAGATTAAAGTCAACAAAAAGAATGAAAACTTTATCCTTGAACATGTTATTTCTATTTTAATAAAAAAACATTATAATTTATTTTACTTAGAATAAAATGAAATATGATACAGAACCCGAACAATTAACTTAGAGTAAATTGAATGATAAACAATCTTTCTTAGAAAAGAAGAAAGTCATGGCAATAATGACTTTTGAACATTTAGTACATTAAAAACCAATAAATAATTTTTAGAATTAAATAAAAGAAACAAAGATGGAAGAATGGAATGATGAAACCGAAGGTAGAAGATGCAACAAGATAGATAGATAAGTAGCCTAGCCTCCTTTGATGAAGTTGCACCAATAAAGAACTATAATGACTTTTAATCAATCTTCCCAATTAACTTGAGTTAGGCTAACTGAAGTTATGGTGAACTCCCTCAAGAATCCTTGAAGAATTGAAGCAAAAGCCTATCAACAAAATCACAAGAAACTATTCTTGAAAGAAAAATTCACTTGGAGCCATTTTATTAATAAAATAAATCAAAGATATAATATATATGGTAGTTATAGAAAATATAATGTCATATACATAGACCTAAACTATGTGGAAAACAAGGAAACAACCTTTCATTTGTCTCCAAGCAATTAACCTAGTCATAACCCCAGCTCCAAGCCAACCTTGCACCGCTTGCTTCATCATTTTTGTTATTTGCATAAGCAAGTTTGCTTCTCTAATTGTATCCTTTGTTGTCATTTACTATTGTTACAAGCCTTGATCTCCTCAAGAAATTGATGTTGCACTGTCGGGTTTGTTGGTAAAATTTCCCATTTTATTTTCGATATTAATATTGATTGTTGGTTTAATGTTTACATGATGTATGGGTGTCATTATTAAGATATAGTATGATGATATTGTTAAGTTTATAATAGTAATACATATATTGTTATATGTAGTAGTATATATGCCTTAATGCTATCCTGATGTGGCCTTATTGGGTTATAATATAGAGTATAGTTATTGAATTTAGCATTTTTGTCTTTTTTTTTTTATTTAGCTTAATAGCATGTATGTATTAATGAAAGTAGAAAAAATTTAAAATTTGTTAAGAAAATGTGGTTTCGTTAGTAAAACTTAGATCTGTTGTACTTGATTTATATTAGTGTTGACGTGTAGTCATTTCAATTTTGATGAGTTGAGCACAATTTCCATTAATTCATGCGAATGCATGAAATGTTTTTAAACAATTTTTTAATAATAAGGTAATTGAAAAAATTGTTATTAAAATATATAAAAATATGATCTCGTTAATTATTAAATGCCCTTTCCAAATTTAAGTGAATAAAAATTTTGTTATTAGAATAAAAAATTTGTTTTTGAAAATATTTCAAGTTTTAGAATTATTATTCACTTAGTTAATAAAGTGTATTGAATCATAATTACAATTTGTTTAAGATTAAAATTAGATTAATTGCAATGAATTTGGTAATTTAGGTTTAGTTTTTATAAGTTGGTATGTTTTTCTACATTGAAGTGAAAGAGGTAAGCAAATCATCGAAAGCTAAGGTCATTAACGGTTGGTCGCTTCTAAGTAATAAACGTTTAGAAATTTAGTTTGTGATATTTTATTTTTAATTGTCTTATATTATGGTCAATTTAATTGCTTGATGTGTTAAAATTACTTTGTAAAACTGATGAAAAGATTTTTTATGTATTTATAAAATTGCTTTTAAATGATTCCTAAATGCCTGGTAACATTGTGGTAAAGCTTTCGGATATAATTAGAATGTCATAGGGTATAAAAAACCCCATATTATTTATTTATTATGTAAATCGCCTTATGCGTCCGGAAGTTGCTTATAACATGCATTGAAGTATTGTTTTTGTTATAAAAAGTGTCTTGTACCTTTTTCATTGATTGTTTGGTGTTCAATTGGGTAGTTGTGTATTTAAATGCATTTTCTACATGTGTTATTACTTGAGATAATTTTGAACTATAAATTATATATACATCGACATGTTATGAAAATTGATAAAAATAATAAGAATAATGTTATTGAAAAATTACAATTTGTCATTAAAAATATTTTATGAAATTGTGCGAATAGTAGAAATCTTGTTTTTACATTGTTTTAAAAATGTTTCATGGATTTTACTAAAAACCTTATTCAAAGTGTTTAAAATTTGTTTTTCAATTACTTTTTAATTAACTATAAAAATATTAGAATTTAGAGATCACCATTGAGCTGTGAAAAGCTTGGGTTTTTAATTTCATGTGTAAGTTATAAATAGTTCATGGTCGAGCATAATTGTCAAAGAGTCTCCACAATCCATAATCTATAAATTGGAATGTACTTAGAATCATTATTAGATTGGTTGGTTATATTGGTTAATTGTTTGACTGTTTGACTAAGCTGTGTTAAATGATTTTAATCTTTTTAAATTTTTTTATAAGTAGGATTTTGTTAAATGGTTTATTATTTGTATGTTTATGTTTTATGTTTTATGTTTTATGTTTTATTGTGTAATAATTGAATGATTAATCGAGCTAGTGGCATTGGCAACCATTATGATGCTCCAGATCCAACTGGACTTCAGGAGTGAGTTTGGGGTGTTACAAAAAAAATATATTGACCCCATCCAAAAATGCATTGCAAATCGATTGATCTTTTAGACTTGAAAACGAGTAGCTTTGGTGAAATTAATTTTGAGTTTCAACGCATTCGTGCATGCATCAAAATAAGAATAAAATCTTATTTGATACTGTTAGGAATATGAGAATGCTGCCTCAAAATAATATTTGAAACTCAAACATGAAAATCCTATGTCGGAATCTTACATTACCCTAGGAATTTTACAATCTTGGAAACCATAGAATTTTACATTCTTGGTGATATTATAAAATTTCGAAATTATATTCCCTTATTTGATTTTGAAAATCATTTTTTTAAGAACTATATTAGTGGTCGAATCGACCAAATCATCAATTTTTTATTCAACTATCGATTCAACTAGTTTAAAATTAAAAATTCTAAAAAATTACAAACATTCAAAAATGCATAAAAAAATCATAAAAATAATAAATAAAAAAACAAACAAATACAAATAAAAAATAATATAAATAAACATTCATTTTATAAGTTGTAAATAATGAAATATTTAAACTAATTTAAATTTGATTCAACTGATTTTTAACCAATTTTTTACTCAGTTCAATTAATTTTTTATCGGTTCAACCATTTTTGTGTTGGTTCAATCTTCCTCCAATTTTTTGGTATTGGTTGGGCTACCAATTCAAGATTCAATTGGTCAATTCGGTCCAATTCCAGAACCATTCTAAAAATTACTTTGAGTTAGTTGTTGGTAAATCAGGTTTGAAAAGCGCAATGAAAAATAAATTTAAGGGAAAATCGGAGTTTTAAATTTTTTTTCCAAAACAAGAACTTGGTTATGATATTTAAAGTAATAAACATTTAATCAAAATTGTACATTTTCGATTCGTCTAGATGAACGATTCGACTGAGTAGTCTTATCCGCTATCCTCAAGCCCACGTCTGTCGAGTATAGGCTCACTTCGAATCAGAAAAATTTTCACAAAAATTACCAGTGGTGTAATTTCGTAATTTCTTTAAACTTTTAGGCCAAGTTATAAATAAGAAAAATATCTCTAGAAATTTTCTGAAATAATTTTTTCAGAGAATTTTCTCTCTACAACTTTCTTTTGAATTCAATTGTGTGTAAAATAATGACTCAAAACTCTCTTTATATAGGGAGAGTTTAGAGAGTTCAACTATGATTAAACTTAATCACTTTAACATTAAATTAATAAAATACTATTAAAATAAGTATTAAATTTAATTTAATATTAAATCTATTAAAATAATATTATTTTTATAATATTTAATCTGAAATCAAATTCTCTAGTAGAGTCTCAGTAGGAGTGCAATTATTCCACTATTCAACCACCAAAGACCCACCATGGCTGACCATTTGTCAGCCACCAAAATGTCGCTGTCATAGCCGCCGGCACCCCAAGCTGGTTTGGTTATTGTCGGTTCGGTCCCAACCAATGACACTCGATCGATCCGATTTAGCCGCCGATTGGACCATCGGCCCTGTTTCACATTCCAGACCCAATTCGACCAGTTTTTGAGTCTTGGTTTCGGTTTTGGACTCTCAGGCCCAATTTATTATCTCAGGTCCAATTTTCAATTTTAATTACCCATTTGGCCAATTGTTTGACTTCAAGATTAATTTCCAAAAATATTATATTAATTTTAATAATTTAATTTTACTTGATCAAATTTAATTTTCCCAAAAATCACTTAGATTTGAAATTAATTTTTCAAAAAAATTATTTAATCAAATTCTCTAGTTGAACAATTCTTACAACCACCAAATTTAATTCCACATTGAACAAATCGACTCAATTAAATTACTTCCAAAGTCGTAGAATTTTCTTCTGATTCAAATACAGTCCGATCGAGCTTTTGTTGAGCTAGCGGAGGAACCAATTAAACATATACAATTAGAATCTAGTAATTGCAATTATCTTCAGAAGCATCGTTTCGATAATTTGCAATTACTTAATCATGGAGTCAGTCCACAAGAAGTACCATGATTGAAAAGTACTCCTTATTGTATACTCTTTACTAAAGCAATTCATCCAACTCTTTTGTCCAATGACCTAGTCATGTGTGTTACCCTCATAAGATATCATTTATTCCTTCGAGTTAAATTCGTTCACTCAATACAATCCTATTGTATCTCATTATCACCATTGTGTCTTCTTAATGATTAATATGATCAGTGTCAACAAATGATTGTGATAAATTGCTAGTTCGAGAACTAATAACCCTTGGCCACGTTCCATATTTATCAATCCAGACAATGTCAATGAGAGGGTATCGTTAACTCTTTAATTGAGTTATGAATTCCACTATTGCTAGTAAAGCCATGCTATACACAAGTCATGTATCCAGCATACCGACTATCGTCTTAATCATCTTTATAGCATGGGCCTCTACTTATATCAAAGCACATGAGCTACATATGCATGGTTAGTGACTAACTCAGGATTTAGTAAATCATACCATGAATGTCAAAAGAGAATTAATTTACAAACGGTTCAGAATTAACTCATCTTAGATCCAGTCCAATGTATCATTATTTCAATGAAGACATCTATATCTCTACCCACGGACTCAATTGCTCCGATAGCCAAGACTAATCATCTCCTCAATTGAAATTGTAGACGACATAATAATCTTTCTCAATATTTGAATCAAATGCTCACTTTGATTCTTTTACGAGATTACGGACTCATTTAGATTATCTATTGAAGTAAGTTGTCTTTCTCGCAATGTAAACGTTCTTACAGTGCCACTTATCGTCAGTTTAAACTTAGACAATCAATGAGCTAATATTTGTTTGTCACAATTTTGTTATGCATGCAAAATATGAAAGATAGAAATACAAAAAATATAACAGTGAAATGTAAAATTTATTTATTCATCGTTCAAATACATAGAAAACAATTACATATTTACTACAATATGGACATATTTTCCAACATTAGCAATCTTATATTTCCAATTGTGTTAGAATTTAGTAATATAAAGAGTAATTTCAATACACCTCATCCTAAGATGTTTATTTTAAGACAACTTTTTATATATAGTTTCGATATATTATAGCTAATTCTCCACTTTTTTTCTACCTTCTTTTCTATAATTTGCAACAATTTAACTATTTCTAAACTAGATGAAATAAATTGATTTAGTTAAATTGAATAAGTTTTTTTTTATAAACATAGATTTGGTTTCAATTACATTAATATTTATATATTTGGATTCGATCAGTTTCAATTACATTAATTTAAGGGGTCTTTGGCCTTGTGGTTTGAATCTCAATTCTTTGTTAATTTATTTTTATCTCTAACTATTTGGTTTTGCTTTATTTTAACAGACGTCGAGTCTTCATGCTAAATTTTGTGGAGAATTGGCAACTCAATGACTGTTAAATGATGCTTAAAGGCTATCAGAATCTGAATTTAATAAGTATGGGGATCTTTACAGGAAATGTTGGTATAACCATATCTTGGCATTTGAGTCTCAATCATGACTGCTTACGTAAAGCTTGGACCTATATTTTTTTCATCTCTTTGACATCCCAAGAAACAAGGCAGGCAACATCAAAGTTACTCCACACACGTTGGTTCTCCATGATGAAGTTGGGGACGACATTGAATAGTAACTAATTTTACCGGATTCACGATTCACCGACTTCTATATCAACTTTTTCTTTTCTCATTTTTGGTGATTATATTGAATTTTAGACAACCAACTTGTAATTACTTCAATTTATCAATAAATGTTATTTAATGTAAATACAAAAAAAAATTATTATTTAAATGAAATATAAGTAAGTTTATGTTAATAGAGAATTTTGAAAGGAGTATCATTGAATGTTTAATGCTTGCAAATTTACATTTTCTTTTAAAATCTGTCCAACAACAGAAAATACATTATATAAAATCATCCAAACATAATAAAATATCAAATTTTTCAAAAATCTTTTTCTAGAAGTTATTTTTCATGAATCAAACGAACTCTTAATTCTTGAAAATCACATTTGAACTAAATTATTTATTTGTTGTTGCTATTTAGCTTTGGATTTTTGGAAATATATATATTTACTTTACAATATTATGTCCAAAATATAAATTTTATTTTTTCAAAAATAGACGTTTAGAATCTTAAACCATGCTAAGAATTATTTGAAGTAGCTAGAGCTTCTATCAGTCATCTAGATGGGGCAGGTTTAAACTCTGTCATCTTCTTTGCCTCTCTTAATATCATAATGTAAAAAAAGCTAAGTAATTTTATACAAAATTTTTTGTACTTTACAAAAGAAAAAGTAAATTAGCCCTTAAAATCTATTCAATTTTCTTTTCCAACTGCACAATACATGTATATTTGATAAATTGTATAGAAGCAATAAGATATTGATTGAAAAGAAAAGATTGTTGAGCATGTGATTAAGGATAAGGCTGATCGACCTTGCTTTGTAAACAAACTACCTAATTTTGCATTCTAATTTCTATAATTAGTACTAAACAATTCGTTTTTTAGCCGATCTAAGGCATGCTTTAAAAGCAATTAACTCATTACCGCCGTAGATGTGAGAAAAAAGGCAGGGTTTTATCATTTCCAAATAAAAAATTCCCCCAGTGAAGCTGTGCAATTGGATCAAAGACCGTTGATTATATCACCTCAATAAGACGGTTCCAATCTAATGTCTTAACTTTTACAAATTTGCATAAACTATTGAGCAGACATGTTCATGGTATATCTACTTTTTAAACCTTTAGCTGTTCAAATCAGCAACACGAAAAGAAAATCACGCTTAAAAATATATCACTATGTAATTTGCAGCATGCAAATCAAAGCCCTATCCATGTCTTAGTAACCCACGCTAGTGCTTGCAACCAACAAGTAACCCAGAGAAATATTTACCTAGAATAACCAGATGGTGGGTACTGAGGAGGAGGGTATGCAGCGGGCGGGTAACCTTGAGCTGGATAAGGCTGTCCATATGCTGCTGGTGGATAGCCAGCTGCAGGAGGAATTGGTTGATCAATGCGAGACATCTGCTGAACAGGGGGGACTGCCATTGGTTGTGGACCAAACTTGCCGTCTCGTTTGTCCATTTCAACCTTATGTTGCGTCTGTAACAAGAGAAAATGTTAAGACATGGTTCCAAAAAAGGATAATAAGTTTCCCATTTGCATGTGTTAGATGCACTTCATACCTGCATACATGCACAGACCCTGGGAAAAAAAAAAAAGCAAAATAAAGGACTACTTTCAGTATGGTATCTCTGAGGAAAACTAGCAAAGACATTGATAGAGCTGAAAGGAATGTAAGACTTTACGTGCAGTAAACCATATCAGCCAAACAACTCAGTATTTGTGATGCCTCTTGAATCTCATCGCTTCCAACAATCATTGCAACTATGGAGAATATGCATGCAATTTGTTGTAAGCAGAACATGAAACCCTGTATATCAAGGGGCAATATGTTTAATCAATAGCCAGGAAGTGCAAAAATAATTACAGATCAAAGAAACAGTTGTAGGAGAAGAAAGATTACAATGATGCAATTGTCACATTTTGTTGTTTGAATGTTGAATTCATCTTGCAAGAGGAATCGGGTAGAGGCCACAGAGTTTCCAAAACAAAGGAAAACCTGGAAATTAAAACACAAATATACAAATCTTAGATTCTAAAAATTAAGGCACTAGTTGAAGTAACAGCAAAAGCAATACAGACCACATAAACAAACTTCCTTTCCTACCTCAGTGCAAAGGCAAAACTCGGGACATTTACTCTCTCCACACCTACCACTACATGGCATATAACCAGCACAACATGTATACCTACAACAAAGACAAGAGACTATGTTGAAAACAAGATGTTATACCATTGAATTGTACTTCAAAGATGAACGAAATGGGTCAATTACCTTGACATGTCATCATAAAGCGCTCGTTTCCGGAGCATGTAGGATGCACATGGTCCACTACAACAGAAGTATGATTAGACGGTTTTAAAGTGTTAAACTAATGAAACTAAAAAAAGGCGAGGGACAGAGGGAAGGGTTTTAGCTTATGCAGAAATTCAGCACATCATTTACCAGGAAAGAGCTAAAAAGTAAGGGTGGTAATGGCTCACTTCAGATTGATTTTGAAAAATATTCGCGGTTACAACGCAGTAATTTGGTTTTTCAGAAACCAGACTGAAATCGAATATCAAAGATGGCCAAGAGGAATCAAAGTTCACAGAGGTTCTGATCAGTTTTGTTCATCAGTTTTTTTAACTTTTTTAAATATAAATAGTTGTTATACCCCTATCCTAATTGGGACACGTGGCAACATGAGAACCAACCGGGGAGACACTTGTGAGTGACCCTCGGTCTTGTACCATCCGGTAGTCACTCAGTGACCATCGATCTACATGCCTCATACCACCCACGATAGGGACCGCCCATCCTTAACCATCCAATTAGATCCTCTGTTAAGTCATCCGCTATTAACGGATGCGATCTCCTTAAGAGGAGACCACCCACAAACCCTCACTTACCTATAAATACCCTCAAGGTGCAACATAGTATGAGAACTTCTTTCCTCTCTCTAGAAATCCTGACACACTAAGCTCTCTTCCTTCTTTACCAGAGTCCCTCTACTTTTCTGAGTCTCAACTCTAGAGTGAGTGAATGGTATCACAATAGTATTCAAAGGTTTTTTTACTAATTTAAATAGAAATAGTTATTTTTGTATTATAAATTAAATAAAAAATGAAATTCAGTTGAGTTAGGATAACTATGGCTTTCCAACTAATGAACAGTGACCAAACTGAATTAAATAAAACCGAAGTGAGATGGAACAGAACACTATGGTTGGAGTTGCTTTTCGTTTTCTTAGGTTTTCTTGCTCACCACCACCCACTAAACCAGTAAAAAGCCGAGGCAAGAAGGGAGTATTTTCCATGGCGAAAAGATATCTAATATCTTCCATCAAACATCATTAAAATTTAAATACTATCAAGCATAAGGCGAAAAAGTGAAACGAAGCATTCCTGAAAAGATAATTAATCATCCAAATTCAGGAACAGAAACATGAAAGTAAGCAAAGTGAACACTAGGTCACTCAAGTAAACAACCTCCTATTCTTCAAAGCCTAAAACATGATTGGCAAAACCCCTAGTGCAACTAATTATAAATGAGAAACACTATAGAAAAACACACAATTGAGAAGACAAAGGTAGCAGATCTACGATGCGGAAAAAAAGATAATAAAAAGAAAAATCCGGAATTACTTACCACCATAAAGCAAAGCAACAATCTGACGAAAAACACAAAAAAGGAAAGAAAAAAAGAATCAATAAAACAAAGAACTAGAAAAAGGAAAAAGAAAAAGAGAGCCAAAAAAGAGAAATAAGTTTATACAAAGAGGGTGGCGATGAATGGTAGTGATGAGATCAGTGTGCCAAAGATTCCTATAGTTCTGACGGAGCTGCATCTTCTCCAGGTGTTGTTGGGACGCCATCACTCAAGAACCTTTCGAGAGAGAAAGAATGAATGGAAATGGAAAGGAGGGTGTGTTTTCAAGTCTCTGATTAATTCTTTTTACTCTTAAAAGTCGTCATCTCCATTTAAATTCAAATATGGAATGGGAAGGGAGAGCGAAAATAATAAAAACGCTTTATGAATTATGACTACTCTTCTGGATTTTTCATTTTGAAAAAATATATATCTTCAACCAAAATTCAGTTACTTTCTGTATGTGTCCAAAAATAAATACTGACCCTTCCCTCTTATACTAATATTAAATTTCTTTTGGAGGTTTTACAAATAGAGTCGCTTGGGTTCGTAAGCGAATAATAAAATATTTATTTCTATTGTTTTTCAAATAAAATATAATACACTTTTATTATATCGAATACTCACCTTAATATTATCATTAACAAAAATTTACACTACTTTCTAAACTATAGATATACTTATCCATTTTTCCTTGTAAAGCTTAATCAAAAATATAGGTTTAGATATATTAAAGGTCCTTACGATGAGTCGCTATATTCTTTTTTATATCAATTTGATCTTTTACTCTTTAAAAGTATATAATTATTAAAAATATATATTTTAATTTTTCTTTTTTGTATTTTTAGTAAACTTATAAAAAATAATTTTTTTAAAAGAACTTCATTTTAAATCATTTTTAAAACATCAAACATACAAAAGTTCAAAAAATGCAAATATATATATGTGTTATTTAATGAAGTCTTTAAATTTTAAGCTATTCATCTCAAATTTGAAAAAAAAAAAATTATTATTTTAAATCAGATTAATTAATTATATATCAAAAATATTTTAATGCATATTGAATTATAAAGTACATAAAATATTAATATAAAAATATGTTTTAGATAATGATCCCAGCTCTCAATCAATTCAAATTAAATTTAATATATATTTTTATTCAAAATAGACTAATTTGAAAATTAAATTACTTTTTTCATAAAATTTAAAGAAACCAGTGGCATGTATTCTCCTCAAATATAAATAACTAGCAAAATCTGTGTCGGTAAGCTTTTATATATAGTTGTCAATTAAAAATAATCACTTGAAAACCTTTCTTTTACCATAAATTTCGTATCAGAAAGCTCACCAATTTTCAGCTTTGAATGTAAAGCATAATGTTAAGATTCTAGGAATAACTGAGATTGGTAATGATGCTAGTAAACAATGGCAAAGAGTAAGTTGTTATGATCATAAATATACAGTACTTTCCAATAAACAACCAAGCATAATAAGTGAATCAGGATGTGTTGGCCATGGACTCGATTAGGAGCTGGTAACCTTCTGGTACTGCTGTCTCTGTGCTAACACACTCTGCTAGTGCTGGAACATCGGAACCTAGACCATGAGACATGGCTAGAAACAGCAGCAAATGGAAATCCGCGATACGCTTCACGAATGGAAGGCTCTTTGTCCTATCTAGATGATTCTTCAGTGTCCTCATCGTCGCAAGGTTGTTCCGGTTCTCAATAGGAAAGGTTGATGAAAGAGGTCCCTGCATTGAAAGCAACCATTCATTTGTGTTTCAGAGTAAGTTCTTAAGTAAAACACAGGTCCAACTCCAACCTGAGAAATAAAAACATAATAACAACCACTCTTGTATTTATTGTAAGACTAGTAGCAAACATAGGTGGACTTCGTTAAGCCACATACAAGTCTGCTAGCAGAAAATGACAGTCGATGATGTTTTTCAGGAGCCTTATACTCTAATATTAGCACTGCACATAGTTACACACCTAACAAGGGTGATTTCACTTGTTTCAAAAGTGATTGTCCGGTATGGTGCAAGGCATCAATCTCAGAGTGACAACAATCAAGACCAGACAATCATGTCTACTTCCAAACTTAAATACTAATTGTAGAGCAGCAATACACGAAATTTAATAGCTGTAGGACAAAAAGAGCTGAGCATTATATTCATGGTTATCAGATAATCAAGTATCCAATAGGGTCTCAGACCATGTTAAAGTTTTGTCCAACAAATGCAATGCAGGTGGGAGGTCAATTCATTGGATATCATCGACCTTATAACTATAGAGGCTAACTACAACATACATTATAAAAGAAACTAGATATATTGAACCTATTGGTTCTACTTGGCAAAAATACTACCCCATTACCAAAGCCAAAAACGACTTCCAACTTTCCACTAACCTTAGATCTAACCTGAGTTTCTAACCTCAACCAGACTTGAATAGTCGAATACCAGATAGAATAACTGATTAATCATATAATCCAACCTAAATGTGAAGGCAAACCGGCAGCAGGAGCTGAAACAATCTATAATTTTAAGGGAAGACCCCTACCACCATCACATACAAAATCAATCTATCTTATGTATATGGTAAGAACTAAAATAAAAGAAAGATGTAATAAAAAACTACATCGAAACTTCTCCCTCATGCCCCTTCAATTCCGAGAGACCATTTAAAAATAACATCAGTGTGGCTTTACATTAACTATATATGGTACTTCCTTCTTCACATACACAAACCATGTGCAGAAAAGCTAGTTTTGATAATATTATGTATGGCTCCTCTCTCCCTACTCACATTCCTTTATGCCACATTTTTAAACTACTTATATCCAGCATTATTTGCCTTAGCTGAATCATTAACAACCCTTAGCACCCATGATAAATTGAGCAAGCAATTCAACAGCTAAAATTATAGTGAAAATGCAAACTTCACATGCAACACTCACACCTTGGAGATCAATAGGTTAATCATAAACACAAGTACTAACCATAAAAAGCAACTAATTCAACAACATGAATTGGTTAATATCAGATAATGACTAAAGAATTATGCACCTGATGGTCGATAATCTTAACCACCACTAAGAAGAAATCATTATCCACCTCCTTAACATCCTTCCCACCTACGACGACTTCTTTCTTCATCTTGGAAAGCTTTGGATCATCGTCTTCCCCGAACTCGGTCACGAACCATCCTTCCTTAAATAACTTAACACACATATCACTCATTTGGAAAGCTTCAAAATGTACATCGGCATCCCCATCTTCATTGGCTTCCAGCTTCACCACAACAGTCACCCACTCCTTCAGCCCACTCTCAGCGTGAAGCTCAGCCGCCTGTAGAACCTCCTTGTTGGAAAAATTATAGTCCTTTTTGTCCTGCATTATCGTCTGGGTAAAAATAAACCCTACCCTCTCCCTACCTAACCCAGCAGCAATGGCATCAACCAATTTCTCTTCTTCGGGATCCCTCAAGAGAATCAAATCATCTTCCATTCCTTGCTGAGGCGGCTCGTAAATGAAATCGACTTCCACCCTACCTTCTTCGGAGACGGTGCCGTACATAAAGCCGCCGCGTTTCACGGCGAACGCCAGCGTTTCGTTGACGTACCGCTGGAAAGCATTGGCGGAATCGCGGTCAAAGGAAACCGAATCGCAGTGAGGCGATTCCTGGCGGGTGATCCGTGTCTGCTTAGCGATGAGGTCGTCCATCGTCATCTTACGCCCGAAGGATCCGGCGGGACAGACGGGGGGTCCGCCGCGGACGGTGCGTTCGCCCTGGTAGTAGAGGAAAACGACGGAGCCGTGGGAGAGGTTCAAGGAGGAGAGGGGACGGGAGGGGTCGGACATGTCGGTGAAACGGAGGAGGTCGGCGGGGGTTTTAGCCAAGAGAAGATTGCGATCGGTGGAAAGGGTTTGGTTATGAATGGGGATTTGGAGTTGGGATTCGATTAAGGCTTTCAATTGGGAGATTGAAACGTGAGGACCGCCGACCTGGACACGTTCCAGGCCGTCTCGGCTGCGGATTCTGAGCAACATCTTGGGGTGGATACGGCGGCGTTTATGAATGCTGGAAATCTTGATTAGAATTGAAATTTTTACGAAGATTTAGTTACTTTTTATAATGGAGAAGAAAAGAGTCGGTGTTGGAGAGAACAAGTTCTTGGAGTGGCAGAGTTGAGTTGGAACCTGGAGGAAAAGCTAACAAGTTCTTGGATCGCTTGCCGTGGGAGACCACGACTAGGACACGAAAGAGATATATTTACTCCACGATTAACTTTCTTTTTAATCCTCCTTTCAACCTCTACAAATTATTTACTGTTGCAACAGTAAAACGTCAACGTTCTCAACTCAACCATGAACTCGTAATAATTTAAGTTTGAGAAAGTTTACGCCCATTATAGATTTAAACTCAAAAAAATTTTAACCATAATAATGTGAATTTGAGGATCCATTTGTTTATTAATAAAATGTTTTTTGAAAAATGATTTTTAAAAAATAATTTACTTTTCTAAAAAGTGATTTACTGAAAATATTTTTTAGTATTTGGATGAATATGTGTAAAATATTTTCTGTTGTTTGGCAGATTTCTTGAAAATTTTCCGGAAAAATTGTTTTTATATATATTAATAAATTTATATACATATTAATAATTTTTTATATTTTAAATTGTTTTTACATATATTGCAATGATTTATTTATTCAAATTAAATATATAATAACACTCAATTATTAAGCTACATTATTAACCATCATAAATTGAAAACAACCAAAGTCAAATAAATTATTTGTAATTATGTTAAAAAAATAAAAAACAATGATTGAATAATTATAATTTAACTTCCAAACCACAATTAATACTAGAAATTAATAATATTATCCAAATGCATAATTAGTAGAACACCACATAATAACAACAACATTGTCCAAGTGCATAACTAATATTACACCACATAAAAGTATCAATATCTTCAAACTTGAGAAAATTTTTGAAGCCAAATTTTTTTATGCTTCTTACTTTTAACTAAAAAAGCTTTGGTCTCGGATTCATGACTCACTAGATAATCAAACACAGAACATAAGAAGTCATCATCAAATCCTTCTTCCTCCATCGACATCACTTGTTCGTAAAGCTGTGGTGTCTTATCCGCAGTAAATTGTTCCAAAGCATTAGCAATTTTGCCAAGTTGTTCACCCACAAATTTAATTTGTTCATCAACGACACTTTCTTGAACACTTTTTCTTTTACGTTTGGATGTGCCAGATGAAGATACATTTGTTCTTACCTCTTCAGCCTCTTCATTGTCGCAATCTAGAGGCACTGAATCCTGGTTACCATCATCCAAATCTATGTTAGCAAATGTTCTGGTAAAACTCCCTGTTGCCATATCTTTGCCAACAACCAAAGCCATTTCATCATAATGATCAATGCTTTTATTCAAAAATGGTTCATACTTCTTGTGTGCCTATTGGATATTATACACAATTAGAATAACAAGTAAAAAACAATTGAAATATACTTAACATATATATACATATATTACCATCACTACTGCATCATATGTCGCTCTATCACATATGATCATTTTCATGTTATCATCCCATCCAAAACCACTTTCACCTCGAATTTTTCATATAATCTGCCACTGAGTTTTTACAGTCCTCAAATGATTTTCCACATGCTTCGCATCGCATTGGACTTGGAATCTTTCAGAAATAGCTTCGACAACTCGATTAATAGAAAGTATTAGAAGGCTTATTTCCTTTCTGGGCCTCCTCTGCTAGAATTTCAAGAAAAACATGTTCCATCGATTTTGTCCACCTGAATTGCTTGGAGGCCCCTTCTTTGTTGCCCTTACTCATTCTACATTACTAATTGTCATTGTCAATCATTTCAATATCCAACAAGCTTAAAACATAATAAATTCAATATCTAACAAGCTTAAAACATAATCAATATCTAACAAATTCAAGACATAATAATTTCAAAATCCAACAAACTAAAATTTCAATATCATTATCCAACCAACATTAACAAAAAAAAAAAAAAACAATTTTAATACTAAAACATACATTACATAGAAACAGTGACCCTAAGCCCTAAACCTACCTAATATTTCTAGCCATATAATCAGTCCACATAGTTTGTGCAATTTCGTCTCTCTTAGCAGACCATTCTCTTGCTTATTCTCTTTCTTCTCTCTCCGTAAGAGTTGGTATTATCAAATCAGACTCAGGCTCCTCGTATAATCTTTGATTAAGTAAATCACTAGGATCAACTCCCATTATATGATTATGAATAATACAACAAGCCAAAACTATATCTACTTGAGTTTGAAAATTCCAAAATGGTTCAGCATCTAATACATGAAACTGTTTCTTCAAAATCCCCAAAACACGTTCAATAGTGATTCGTAATGATGAATGACGAAGATTAAAGAGTTCCTTTGCATTTTCAAGCCCTTGAGCACTAAACTCTTTTAAATGATATCGAAAACCACGATATGGGGTAATATGTCCATTTCGGATGCCATAATTAATATTTACCTACAATTTTACAAAACATAATTAATACTAATAAATTATGAGCTTACTAGAACTATTCGGTATTTAATGATAATTATTACCTTCCGGAATTCTTAATCCTCCTGGACGTGAAAGTGCATCACTTAAAATACGAGAATCATGTGCACTACCTTCCCAACCAACTAGAACATAGGAAAACTTCAAATCAAATGTAATGGCAGCCAATACATTTTGTGTCGTCCCCCTTAGAGTACTACTGAAATCTTCCTTGAATGCTAAGTGGAACGGATGCACGAATATGAGTTCCATCTAATGCTCCAATACAATCTTTAAAATAAGGATAAAACCTTGGATTCTTTCTGATTTCACTAGGAGTTGACTTATCAGGTAATCTAATAACTAGTATATACAATTTCAAAATAGCTCTCAATACAACCCTAAAGTGACGGTGAACTGTCTCAGTTGATCTATAATAGCTAGATCTAATCACTCAAAACCTTACATTATGACCAATTATATGTAAAAACATAACTACTTGCTCCCTAATATTGACAGATTTAGATGATTGTAACAAACTATTCTTACTAAGAATATCACATAAATTAAAAAAGGCGATCGGTCTCATCCTTATCACATCAATACAATACTGGTCACCACTATATAAAATACTATTAATATAATTTTCTCTTTCATAATCTCGATTCACACGAAGATAAGAAGCAATTTCCTTCCTAATTTTTAATTTTTTAATCCAAATAGCCCCAAAAGCTAAAATTGAAGCCACGACTCCGACAATTGCATTTTGATCTTGATTACGATCCATCTACAAAAAATGACGACACACAAATATGAAAATCACTACAAAAAAGATGCAAGCTTTTCATAAGATCACATATATGAATAAAGTTACCATGACTAAAGTGCATACATACATATAAGATAGGAGATGGCATATTCTATTATATCCATAACCAACCCTACTAGCTTTGGAAGAGCATGTACATGGAAATGCAATTTATTCACCCTTTTATGACTACCTATATGATTACCTGTTTGTTAGTTAATGTGGGGGATAAATGCCTTCACTAAAACATTGGGTTCTTGTTCAATGGTGCTATTCTGGGGCCAAATATTTTAAATTTTATTAGATTTACTTTTTGTAAAGAAAATTGCTAATAATTTAAAGGAAGAAAAAGGACAAACAATCTATACAGAGTTATTTTTTTAGAGGGCAGGGAACTTAAATTTTGCATCTTCCTCTGGTTTTCTCACGCTGAAAGATTCATTGAATGATTATTTGGAGTGCTTCTACTGATTCAACCTATTTGTTCAAGATGCTATAATTTAAGTTGTGGCTGCCAACTTGGTTGTGTTTAGTATGTCTGGGTTTTGATTCTTTTAATTACATTTTGGTTCCTTTAGCAGTTAAAAAAAATCTAAATATGTTGTAAAATCTGAAAGGTTGTATTTTCATGAGTATTTTGACCAGTGTAGCTTTGGTCTAAGTTCTTGGGAAAGTCAAGGTTTTGTTTTGAATGTTATTTTTTTCTCCTTTTGTTAAAGGGTTGGAGTTTAAATATCATTTATTGATTAGTTGAGTTAAGTTGGTTTATTTGTCTTGTTTTTGGCTTGTTGATATCAGTCCATCAAACTTAACAGTAAATCATTGAGAAGCTTAATGATTTTTTAATGATTTTTGGAGTGTATTTTCTTGTGTAAGAAAAAGTGTGTTTTTCCTTAAAACTCCATGTTGGACAAAGAAAGAGCTGGAGATTAGTTAGGTATGGGTTGTATTTAGCTTGCTCCTCTTATTTATTTTCCTTATTGTATCCAATACATATTATCATACACCCCTGTCCAACATATTTATATAACTAGCAGCAAATTGCTCATGGTTGTAATTTTTAATCTTTTATGCATCTTTACAATGTTGAATTGATTTTCCTCTGTTAAAAGTTATGTGAATCCCTTTTGCTCTTAGAACTTTTGACAGAGTATGTTACATACATTTCAAACAGGATTATATCACTTAGGGGTTATATCATTTGGTATAATTTGTTTAATCCTTTCTTTTAAAACAATCATTAATGCATAGCTGTCTCATAAATTAAATTGTAAGCTTTTACAAAGGCCTAAAAGCTAATATACATCAAATTTTACCTTTTACTAGTAAATCAAAGCAAAAAAAAAAAAAAAAGAAGTCATAGCTTCTTTAAAAGTTCAAAATTTAACATCCAATTAAACAAACGCAGCAGCAGCATCAATCAAAATACACCGTTTACATAATAAAAACAAAACAAAAATTCAAGTATTCGTTACCTTGACTTTTTCACCGCTCAAATAACATAGATCCTGACTTAATTTGATCTCCACCAACTCAACGACAGATCCAGAATTTTCCACTCAAACAACATTTAACTATGTTCAACATAGAACTAGAATTAGGTATAGATTGTTTGCCTAAAAAGACCCAACTCGACAGCCTAGTTATTGCCTAACATCACAACGGAGTTTCAGTCTTGATTCTTTTATAAAGAACTATTTTAATTGTAAACCTTATAAATATCTTTTATGATTTTTGCATGACATTGTTATGAAATTGATCCTTGACAATAAACAGAAAAATTTCGCAGAAATGTATAAATGGCATGACTGCATCAAGAAAATCAAAATTTATCACTAAAAGGAAGAGACGGGGGAACCTTTGACTCTTGAGGCTCCTTGCAAATTGCTTTCTGCAAAATAAACACACATTCCAAAAGGATTTTTAAATTATAGTAATCAAGATAAAAAGATCATAACATAAACATCTAGAATATACAAATAGAAGATTTGAAAGCTAAAATGTTCAACATAGAACTAAAAACCATACACTAGAGCTGGATGGTTAGTAACAAATAGAACAAAACTCCTGCTTTTATTGAATGTTATAGGGTGAGCAAACTAAAATTATTATGCTTCAAGTTACACCACTTTTTCCATCACAGAAACTTTATGTTCTAAACAAACAACATAGATCTACGTTATCCATCTCATTTGATTATAAAAAGCTATCCCAACTCAACCAACATAGATCTACCTTATCCATCTCATTTTCACCGCTCCACCATTTTTAACTTTTTCAAAAATAGGGTAAAAAAGATATAAAATCCGCCTACCTTTCAATTAAATCAATATATCCTGACTTAATTTGATCTCCACCAACTCAACGACAGATCCAGAATTTTCCACTTACAATTTCAAGATTAAGTTCCCTTTTACCTAATTTTTAACTAAAAAATAAGACCAAGGATCTGGAACTATACAGCAAGAAGCAAATCTCAGAAGATCCATGGAAGATAGTTAAGAACAGATCTATATAAAAATAAAACAGAAGAGTAAGAAAATTAGGTAAGGTTTACTGATTTCACTTACAAACTGTAGGAAATGATGAAACAAAAAGGATTGAAGAAAGGTAAAAAATGGAGAGGAAGTGCTGGAAATCAGTGGAATGGGAGGAATTGGAAAGATTTTTCATTATTAAAATACAGAAAATTCAAAATCTTTCCAACTCCTCCATTCCAAAAATTTCTAGAAACGGTCTCTCCTTTTCCTCCTTCACAACAGTCTAAAAAATTACAAGCCATAGAGAATTACACATCTAAAAAATGAGTAGAAATGAAAGTGGAAATAGAAAATATAACTTTCTAAAAAAAGTCTGTGAAGAAATTTTTGAAGCTGAGACAATGAGAGTGTAGAGAAGGGAATGGAAAATGTCTTACTGATTCCAAATCAGTAAGACGTTTTCCAGAACCAAGGAAGTGATTTTACCCGTGTCTGGAAAATGTTTTCCTTTAGGAATTCATTTTCCACCAAACAAACGCTGGAAAATCTGGAAAATGTTTTCCGGAAAACATTTTTCACCAAACAAACGGAGCCTGAAATTGATCTAGCTCAAACCAAAAATAAATTCTACCCAAAACTTGGAAAACCTAAAATTTATAATTGTAGAACCATAATAAATATTAATAATTAATATAATTATATAAAATTATTTATTTTATAAAAATATATTTCTAAGCATTACATATTTATATTAAAATTTTTTTAATAGAAAAAATAATTAATAATAAATAATATATAATAATTAAAAGATTTTGTATTACTACTATACTAAGTGATATAGTATTACTTAATGTAATAATATATATTAAAACTATTAATACATATATTTAACTATGAATTGGTCATTGTATCAAAAAACAATTATTAATTGGGCCAAAATCAAAACCAAAGTTATTAATTGATTTGCTTGAATTGATTCAATCTGATGGGTTAAATCGGTTTTAAACGCTAACTATAATAGATGATATACTATTTGCATAATATATATATATATAACTATTACTAAAACTATTATGTTAAGTTTGGTTGAAGCATTATTGTATCCACATATTTTAGTTATTGGTTAGCTAAAAATTAATCACAACTGATAATTTTTAGCCACTCATATGACTTGTTTGTAGCAAACAAAAAAGATAACTTTTTACTTATTTTAAAGAGGTCTTATTTTCTACAATGAGTTTTTACTCATCTTTCTAATTGCTTGTTTAAATTTGTAATAATTATTCTTTCTTTTATGTCTAACTACTTTAGAACATATGTGGGGATTTTTACCAAAATAGGATAGGAAAAAAAAACATGTTCCAAAATAGGATGCCCCCCCAATTATTTACCAAAATGGGTTAAAGCAGGGTGGTCACGCCACTCCCATAGGCGGCACCACCCTGCTGCTGGGCCTCTCAAACAACAAAGCCTGCACCAAGCAGTGAAGAGAACGACCAAACAAGAAGAGAGAAAAGAAGAGGCATGCATGCAAACAGGGAAAAGTGAAAAATACTCTCCCATAGGCGGCACCAAACTTGAAGAATACCATCCCATAGGCGGTACCAGTGATCAATACCCTCCCATAGGCGGCACCTGCATGGCCATTTGTCGAAACCTGCTGCTGGGACCTTAAATGGTCCTCCTCCTCGCCCCACAAGGAGAAGCGAGAAACAAGCGTATGCGTGTGGTAAGAAGAAGAAGAAAGAAAGAAGGAAGAGAGAAAAGAAGGAAGGAAGAAAGAAAAAGCAAAGGAAGGAAGAAGAAGAAAAGAAGGAAGAAAGGAAAAAATTAGGAGAAAATTAGGTATAATTTTTTTAAAATAATGATTATGTTGTTGATTTTTTATTTTTATTAAATTATTTTATTATATGTTAATTTTTATTTTATGACTTAGTTTATAACTAACATTAGTAGTTTAAGTAGTAATTAGTTAGTAAGTTAGTTAAATACTATTATGATTAATAGGTTAATAAATACTATTATTAATAAGTTAGTTGAAGTAGTAATTAGTTAGTAAGTTAGTTAAATACTATTATTAAAAAAATATTTAATCATATTAGTTAGTTAATAAATTATGTTAGTGTGTATTAATATGTTAGTTTTTAACTCTAACATGATTTTAGTTAGTATATTGTTATTAGTTAAACTTTAATAATTAATTTAGTTAGTATATATATAAAACATTAAAATAAAATAATAAAAATAATACATTTGTTAAAGTAATAGAATCTGAGAAAAACATTTGTTAAAGTAATAGTTATTGTTAGTTTAAAGAACATTAAAATAATACATAAAACATTATGTATAAAAATAAATAATATAAAATAATAAAATACGAAAATAGTATATTTTTTAAAGTAATAGAATCTGAGAAAAAAGAAAATACGAATAAATAGTTAAAATAAGTGGGTTTTACTAAATTGATATATAAAAAGTAATAAAACAATACATTTGAAATATTACGTAGTTTTTAGTAGTTTAAGTAGTAATTAGTTATAACTAACATTAGTAGTTTAAGTAGTAATTAGTTAGTAAGTTAGTTAAATACTATTATGATTAATAGGTTAATAAATACTATTATTATGATTAATAGGTTAATAAATACTATTATTAATAAGTTAGTTTAAGTAGTAATTAGTTAGTAAGTTAGTTAAATACTATTATTAAAAAAATATTTAATTATATTAGTTAGTTAATAAATTATGTTAGTGTGTATTAATATGTTAGTTTTTAACTCTAACATGATTTTAGTTAGTATATTGTTATTAGTTAAACTTTAATAATTAATTTAATTAGTATATAAATAAAACAATTATTATTATTGTTAGTGTAATATATTATAGTTATTGTTAGTATAAAGAACATTAAAATAATACATAAAACATTATGTATAAAAATAAATAATATAAAATAATAAAATACGAAAATAGTTAAAATAAGTGGGTTTTACTAAATTGATATATAAAAAGTAATAAAACAATACATTTGAAATATTACGTAGTAAAAGAAATAATATAAAATAATAAAATACGAAAATAATAAAACCAAATATTTGATTTATTATGCACTAAAATGTGTCTGTAAATAATATATTTGAATTATTATGTACTAAAATAATATAAAATAAAACGGACAAAGGCTCGTAATATATCTATAATAATTATGTACTAAATTATTTTTTGTTAATCAATTGTTTTATTAGAAGAAGGTATACCTATACGTAATATTATTATTAAGGAATCGTAAAAATTATTATTATTACTTTAGCTATGTTAATATAATATTATTATTAAGAAACCGGAAATATTATTATTAGTTATTATAATTATTTGTAAAAAAACTATAATTAAAATTTGACTTAATATTATGATGTTTGTATAAATAATAAAATATTATATTTATTATGCGTTGTTTACATGATGTTCTTATTGTATTATTAGTACTGGCATATTATTTGTTACTAATTGAATATAGATTTATTGTTTTTATGTAGGTAAAAATTGATTTGAGACGGAAATGGCTTCATTGATTAGTAAAGTTCTCACATATGCGATGTTGCTAATAATATGGTAATGTATTGGTATTTATTAATCACAGTTATATGAACAAAATAGCTACATAATAAATTATGTTATTCTACATAAGTAGTAATCTTTTATGATTTAACACGGGACTCGACTGCACTGTATTACTGGGCGGGTGAATGGCGTAAAAATCCCGGATGAATGGATGGTGCCATATATAGAGCAAGTTTGGATTCGGTCGCAAAGATCGATCCGGACGTTTGACTTGCGGTATGATTTAATATCTGCACTAGTCGAGCGTTGGCGCCCGGAGACCCACACTTTTCATTTTCCGTGTGGAGAGTGCACAGTCACTCTAGAGGATGTTGCCGCTGGCTTGGGCTCCCAATTGACGGGAGTCCCGTTCACGGGCGTGAAGTGATGGCGTGACCCGTTTACCTTCGTGAAAGCCTACTAGGGCACTCGTACGACAACAATGGAAAATATTTTACAGAATTAAAATTTACATGGTTGAGATCGAGGTACGAACATATATCAGCTGATGCCACTGAAGGCGACTTGATGTGCGCAAGTCGAGCGTACATTATGCACATCATAGGGGGTATACTGATGCCTAGTGCAAACAATAATAGGGTTCATATTCAGTACCTACCCCTATTGGCTGATTTAAGCAATGCTCGCTCGTATAGTTGGGGATCCGCAGTTCTTACGTGGTTGTATCGTGAGCTTTGTCGGACGACAGACCCAACGACCGGAGACATAGGCGGATGCCTTACACTATTGCAGTCCTGGGCTCTGTATTGGATGCCATTCTTGGCATCAGTTACCCACCAACCATACGTATATCCATTAGTGAACAGGTGATAAAATATAACTTATTTTTAATTGAAATTTCTTTATATTGATACTGTTTGACTTAATTTTTTTTTTTGTAGGTGGAGTAATTATCAGGGTATCGGGAGGTCGACATCCTCTGTCGATATACCGCTTATGATTGAACAACATGCCGGGAAGGGTAAGCGATTCCAATATTAGTTACGTAGTAGTTTGTATATCTTACGCACAATGTGTTTAATTTTAACAATGTTATTAATCGTGCAATTTATATGGATGCCATCACAGTAGACCAGAAATTGTAGCCGTTATACCCCCATCCTCCTATATCCACTCAGTATATGTGGTGCACAAACGCACCAATTGTGCATTTCTATGTAGTAGAGTGGTATTACTGGGACCGAAAGTCTTTGCGGCAATTTGGTTGCGCCCAATACATCCCGGAACCGCCGTGCCAGGTGGGAGAGGTTCATGGCAAAAATAAGAGAGGGAGACTAGACTTGGATTGGGGGGTTAGGCATGGTCAATTTATTGCGGTGTGGAATGATCGCATGTCCCGAATGCCTCGGATGGATATGGCTTCCAGTCTTCAACCTCCAATAGAGTACATACAATGGTACTCTAGTATGGAAGCCATATATACTCGGAGGCGATCTGATGTAGTCCCCACATGTGCGGCATGGGGCATACGAGCCAGTGGTAGATATGGAGGCTGAGGCAGCTGCAGATCCTGATCCCGAGCCGGAGGCCGAGCCGGAGGCGGAGCCGGATCCCGAGCCGGAGGCCGAGCCCGAGGCTGAGCAATTACAATCACATTCGGATGCACATTCGTATCATCCATATGTGCCAGGCTCGTCATCAGGAGGTGGATACCAGTACGGGGTTGATATATTCAGATCGTACACACCGCGAAGACGGTACTCCGACTTCGTATCTGAGGTTATATCCATCGCATCGGGACGTATCCATCCGCTCGAGTTCATCTATGCCCTTCGAGGACATGATTTTTCGGCCATGTTTAGCACACCGCCATCCGGACCCCACCGAGACCGCGGCGAGGATGTTGGTTGTCGTGAAAACGAACGCAGCGTGAACGTCGACCACCGTAGAAGTACACACCGAGGACTACACCATCGAACCATCAGTTTTAAGGTGTTTCTTCCGGTCTTGATTTTCTTGTATTTTGTATTTGTAAATATTACGATGTTTATACTTTATTTGTATGAAATTAACTTGGTTATTTGTAGCTATAATTACTTAATATTGTTATGATTTTTGATGATTTGGAGCTTTAAAATTTCGTAACAAGATTTTAAGACATGACACCAACAGCTCACTGTACACCAACAACTAAATTGATTTGTTTACTTTACACATGGGATCTAGTTGCAATTTAACCACATTTCTATACTCCACATTTCAATATTCGAAACATACAACGAAAAAATAAATTCAAACCTGGGGCAGTTAATATGCATGATAACAATCTCAAAAATGTTGAAATTAATGAAAACTAAGCTCAATTCCCTGTCGCTCGTGACGATTATCCAACATGATAGTTTCACGAGGCATTTACTCGATTATGACCAGCTAACTCGCATATTCCACAGTACTTTTACAGTCGATTTCTCCCTAAAGTCCATCTCATTACGGATTCTGGATGATTGCGAACGGCCTCTCGGATTCCTGCGTAGCGCTCTGTCTGGGACAAGCTCAAAAGACGTCCGAGGCACCTCCCATGTAGACATGTCGGGCAGGACAGGGAACTCATTTTCCCAGACACGCAATGTACGCTCTAGCGTGTACACATCATTGACAAAATGTTCAACACTAAGGTTCGCTTTAGCACACGTTGCCACAACATGTGCACACGGATAATGAAGTGTCTGGAACCTCCTGCATTCGCACTGTCTGTTCCGAAGGTCGACTCCATAAGACCTAGGTGGCAAACCAGGTCGATGACCTATAGACTCCATAACTCGAAAAGTTTCCATTTGTCGTGAATATATTTCTACAGTCATTGACCTCGCAATCCGGCGGTTTGCAATCAATGCATCCCTGACATCTTCCACAAACACGTGTCCCGCATCTATCTGGTTGACTTGTTGTTCACCCATTCTTGGCATCAAGGTTGCCAACCTATAGAATGTAGCCGAGAAGACAGATGAAATCGGTAGATGTCGTGTTTTCAACAACACAGCATTGACCCCTCCACAAAGTTTGTGGTCATTTGACCATGACGAAAGCCCTCGTCAAAACTTTGAGCCCATTGCCACGGCTCCATTGTACCCAACCACTCCCGAAAAGATTTGTTCGCTTGACCTTCCATGTCACTCTCGAGTTGAGTCATCATTTGGCGAAAAATATGTGGCTCTAACTTGTACGCTGTACATGTTTTAATAAATGTCAGTTACGGTATCTGGATAACACAAAAACATTAAACTATACATATTGAAAATATAAGGTTATCCTTTACCCATTTTCACCACTTCTCTCTTCCAGTTTGGATTCTTATACTCTCGAAGAAAGTTAGCCGCAATGTGACGGATACAGTAAACGGATCTCCATGGCACACCGGAACGCCTAATTGCGGCAATTAATCCTTTCCCTTTATCGGAGATGATGCAAATATTATCGTTGTTAATAACATACCTCCGCAGGTTGGTCAAGAAGAATTCCCAAGATTCCATATTCTCCTTATCTACTATTGCAAATGCTATTGGGAGCACGTTCCTATTGCCGTCTTGAGCAACCGCAATAAGTAAGATCTGTGTATATTTTCCATATAGCCATGTCCCATCCAGCTGCACAAACGGCTTACAGTGTGGAAATGCCCGTATACATGGATCAAACGTCCAGAACATCCGATGAAAAATTCTTTTCCCCGGCTGTAATTGGTCATTTGGGCCGTAAAAAGGTTGTGTCTGTAACTCAATCACAGTTCCCGGTATGTACTCCCGCATGGCAGCTATCCATCCTTGTAGCTCATTATACAATGAATCGTAATCTCCGTACAATTGTTCCATTGCCATCTGTTTAGCTATCCACGCCTTTCGATATGATACTCGATACTGGAATCGTGCTTGTATTTCACCAATCAGTACCGAAACTTTAATAGTCGGCATGTCCTTCACCATTGGTATGATACACGTACATATAGTTTTGGAATCAAGTTTTCCATGATATTCTGTCATACGTGTCGATCTGCATGTGTGAGGCCCAACCAATTTTCTTATCTCCCACATCTGTGATTTTTGAATGAATGCAGCTCGTATCCGCCAATTGTATCCGTTCGCTGCCTTCCAACACTCTGCAATATATAGTGTTGATTTAGACTCTGCGACTTTGTAATCCACTGATATATCCATGCTATACCGTTTAATCGCAGATACGCACTCTTCTTTACTTCCAAATCTCTGGCCTACGAATAACTCCCCATGATCAAAATTTACGGTGAGCCAGTGAGCAGGATATATTTCAGGGTACTCTGGAAACTCGGTTACACGCGCTGCGCCGGGGTCTATGAGTGACATGTGTGGCCTAGGATTATTGTGTATCGTAATACATCGCATATGGTTCCCGATAGAAGACGCACTAATGTTCCAATCGTCATTCACGTCTTCATCGTCAATATCATCAGGTATATCATCCATATCGGGATCACTGTCAATATCGACCTCTTCCCCACAATCATCACTACTGTCGTGTCTATCATCACCAACCACATCAATATCGGGTGTAATATTAAGATCGATATCAATCCGACGTATATTCGATTCGTCATCAACATACGATCTTGGAGGCACCATGCACGATTCTTGAGCTCCATGTTCTTCACCATATGCATTGGTGTCTTCATTTGCCTCAATACCGGCTAACTCAGCAAATAAGTGAATCGGTGCATTTCTGTTACTCCCATTCCCACAGTAAAGCGCAATCATTGTCTCCACGTCTTCGTCTTCTACAAGTTCCATTTCTGTGAATTTGATCGGATCTGCCGAAATTGGAAACTTGTAGAAAATTCTCGATATCGTTTTCCCACACCGTCTAACGATTTTTGAGTTTATGCTTCGCTTCATATCATCCAACGATACATTTCTATTAAATCTCATTGCTATTTGTTGCCGACATTCAAATATGCATCCAACGGTTGTTGTCGGTATGATTCCATCGAAATAAACGCATACTCTGGCGATCATCCATCTTGATGGTCAATCTGTTCAAAAATAAACAAAATTTCTCAAACAAAATTTAAAACATAACATTCACAATAAAAAATTAATTAATATAAACACATAATTTACTAACAAATCAAAATAAACAAACAAAATATCTTTAAAACAAAACTAAAAATTTTGGCACTATTTTGGCACTATGTTCGTTCGTATTTCCTAAGTGTTCAAATCTTATAATTTTCAATAAAATACTATTAGATTTAGTAAAATCACTTATTTTGACCATTTACTTGTATTTTCCTTTTTCTCAAATTACATTACTTTCAAAATATATATTATTTATTTTCAATCATAATGTTTCATGTATTATTTTAATGTTCTTTTATACTAACAATACTTATAATATTTATTTACTAACAATAACAATATAATACTAAATAAAATAACATTTACCATTTTTTAATAATAACAATATTACACTAACAATAATAATAATAACAATTTTATATACTAACTATAAAGTAATCATTAAGGTTTAACTAATAACAATATACTAACTAAAATAATGTTAGAGTTATAAAATAACATATTAATATATACTTTACTAACTAATCAAAATAATTTTTTAGGGTTTCCAACTAACTAACAATAATACTATAACTAACTTATTTACTAACTAAACACTTAACCTACTAATTCTAACTCACAATACTTATAATATAAACTAAACTAAAGTAACTAACAACATATAATTAATAAAATTATAATTAATATATAATTAAATAATATAATAACAATTCAAAAACAACACAAATATTATTTTAAAAAAAACCTACCTATTTTTAAAACTTTTTTTTTCCCGTAACCTCCCTTCCTTCTTTCTCTTTCTTTTGCTGGCGCCTTCTTCTTCTTCTTCTTCTTCTTCTTCTGCTTTGCTTTTCTTACTGCTCTCGCTTGAAGCTTCAAGTTTCCCCCGGGGGGGGGGGGACGAATTTAAGGCCATAGTCCCGCCTCTGCATGTCCATTTTTTGCTTTTGGTGCCGCCTATGGGAGGGTATTGATCACTGGTGTGCACTTTATGGGATGGCATTCTTCAAGTTTAGTGCCGCCTATGGGAGAGTATTTTCACTTTCCCATGTTTACATGCATGCCTCTTCTTTTTCTCTTCTTGTTTGGTCTTTGTTCTCTTCTTGTTTGGTGCAGGCTTTGTTCTTTGGGAGCCAGCGTGCCAGGTGGTGCCGCCTATGGGAGTGGCATGACCACCCTGCTTTAACCCATTTTGGTAAATAATTGGGGGGGCATCCTATTTTGGATCATGTTTTTTTTCCTATCCTATTTTGGTAAAAATCCCAACATATGTGTTAAATAAGCTTTTTTTCGTGTTATTACACTAGTAACCAAACGTAGCATTAATATATATAACTCTCCGGACAATTAATATTTTAGCAACTTGACCATTAAATTTATCAATATAGTTGTACTTATCATGAATATAAAGTTTCAAATAGACTCTAAATCATTATAATATAGATAGAAAAATACTATCTTTATTAATACATATATTCAACAATTGGTATAATGATTACATTTTATTAATTATCAATAATACATCTACAATAGATTATAATATGACAATATAACGTAAGTATCAACAATTATGTGTAATTTAGTATAGGGTAAATTACACCAACAGTCACTCAACTTTGGGGTAGCTGACAAAATAGTCACTCAAGTTTCAATTCAGTCACTCAACTTTCGAAAAATAACAAAACAATCACCACTAACCATTTTCCGTTACAGACGTAACGAAGCTACCATTTTCCATTACAGACTTAATGGAGCTGCCATTTTCCATCCCCTATCACTGCTCTCCCATCGCTCTCCCTCTTCCCCACCATATACTTGACCTCTACGGCCAAAAAGTTCTCTCCCCAAATCAGATGCTTCGATAGCAAGAACTGGAGGAGCAATCTCACCACAAAAGAACAAGATGAGGAACATGAGCTTGAAAGGATGACGAAGATTGAAGAATCAAACATTGTAACATCCCAAACCCGGCCCATGCGTTATGACCGGATCTGACATATCATATGAGACAACGTGTTAAATCCTCTTGATTCATACTAAATAGATATTATTTTGTTATAATCGCGAAAACAAGTTTGATTTGAAATATTTGATAAAATACTATTAACCTCGAAGGTTGATTGATAAATCGATAATTTGAACTAGTGATCTTATAAAACCGTGACTTTTGAAAATATCGTTGATAATTCGAGAGAAAATTTCCAAGTTAAAATATTTGTAAAAATTTATTATGAAATCCATTTGTTAATATATTTTTGGAAAACCTTTATTTAAGTTTTTAGAAAAATCCCCATTTAAAACAATTCAAGCAAGATAATAAGTACGTCAAACATAAAACAAAATAAAATAGTTCAGAGGCCTTATTACAACCTAAAAACCCAAAATAGTAAAAGTAATTAAGTAAACGAAAATAGAAATCTAAAGTTTAAAAACACCATTACTGAAGTATGGCCTCCACCAAGTCATCCATGGCCCAAGTCCACATCATTGAGCATTACCTGCAAGGGTTAAGGAAAAAGGGGTGAGTTACTAGAACTCAGTGTATAATCCCCTTACTGTTGTCCACCGGGCTTGAACCCGTATAGCAATATCTTGGGCCTAAGACCATTTACATAATAATATTTATATGACAAGTATGCAACCCAGCCCATCCATCCATCACACCCTCGTACCAGCCAATCACACCTGTGGGGATCAAGTCAACTCACCCCGCCAATCACACCAATTTGCAGGCAAGTTGCCATTTATAATATTTTTATTGTGGCCAAGCCACAGAAATCATAATGAAACATAGTAATAAACATTTTTGTGGCAAAGCCACCAGGTTACACTTCTCTTCAACATTTTTCCCATCCCATGCAAAATATGTAAATGCAACATACATTATAAAGTATAATATCCACATATGTGTACAACCATCATTAATCCAATAATTTAATAAGGTCAATCGGCCCATTATAAAACCTTGTAATTTGGCCCACTAAGGCATTTTTGTAATTCTGCCCATAGGGGCATTTTGGTATTTCGGCCCATAGGTGCATTTTCGAAATTCAGATAATTTTAATACCAATTTTGACAAATCTATAGAAATAATGTAATTTAAGTAAATTTCTCGGTTTATGCCATATTACAATTTTAATCATATAAATAATAACGATCTATTTTCCAACGTGACATCGAATCATAATTCTACGGGATTTCGGTGTGAGATTACATACCTGATTACGGTAAGTATTAAACTCTCTTGATCGTCGGCACCTATGATAACATGACACTTGATTAATCTAATGAATGAGATTTTTATTAATTTAAATCTAAACCAAGCGATCAATTGAAACGCTTACCCTTGATATCGTGAGCGACCACGATTTGTCTATTCTCACCGGATGATGGTCCACAACCCGGTGGGAAATCTCGAATCGCCGATATCGCTCTACGCTTGAACTTAAAAGTAGGAATCGCAAATCCACTCCTTTTGTGTTCTCCAATCACTTTTCCTTTCAAATCGGTCCCACTTGCCTCCATAGGGAAAATCTCGGTCAGTAAAATACTACTATGAAAGAAAGTAGTCGTTTAGGGATAAGATTTGGCTTACCTCTATTTCCGAAGGATCAACGATTGAATAAGAATGAACGATAAATCCTATAATAACCGCTTAGTCAAAACTTCGGTCCGATTTGCATCATAAACGAGTAAAGATGTTTCGAAAGATCCAAGAATAAACTCCTTACCTTAACGATGATGAATCTTATTTCTATCGATTGACTTATGGCTATGGATGAGACAAGATTATGAGAATCGACTTTCCTCTATAACACTACACTAGAAGAAGAACATGATATAAGAGAGTAGGAGAGATATATTTTGATTAAGAAACAAATTGAAATACCGATTTGTGATGGACACATATATTTGGCTAGGAAGAAAAAGAAAATGAAGATGAAAAGAGGGGAAAGAAGTCACTTACCAATTCGGTCAAGAAGGGAGTGCCCAACACAAAAGAAAAAAGAAATGAGGAAGAAGAGATTAGGTGTTAATAGGTTCGGCTAGTGAAGAGAAAAGAGGAAAAAGAGATAGAAAAGAAGTGTAGAAGTGTTAGGGAGTTTCAGTTGACACAAAAATGAAAATGATCAAAATGGTCAAGATGATCAATATGAGATGGGTGTTTCGGCAACAAGGGAAGAGTGAGTATAGATGGATTGAGAGTTTCGGCACAACAAAGGAACAAGATGAACAAAAATGTAATGAGAATTTTGGCCAAAACAAAGGAAGAGAGTTGGGAAGAGAAAACACCAATATGCTAAAAGAAAGTAGGCCTTACAAGCACTAAATTTGCCAAATAACTAATGAAAAATTCGGCTACCCAAAACCCCCTCCCAAATCGTGTATCATCTTAACCAAAAGATGAATATTGACCAAATAAAATCTTTCCAAAACACCTTCCACACTATAGGCCAACATGTTCCCTTCTCTTTCCTTTTCTTTCATTTCTTTCCTTACCCTCATCCTTACCTTATTTCCTTAGCCATCTTTCCATAATTAAAAAGTCTTACTTGCCTTAAATAAAGCCTTGGCCGACTCTTTGGATGGATAACACAAAAAAATAATCAAAATTTTGTACTAGGTGGGATTCGAACCTCTTCCCTCCATGCTCTCCACCTGACACCACAACCTCCTTGCCATATGCTCATTTATGCTAGCAAATTACTCACTTATTTCCATAAGCATTGATGCCACTTACCTTCTCTCCTTAAAGTGCTTAAACATAAAAATTTTCTAAGGCCCAATTCAACTCCGAGCCTTCTTAGGACCTTAAAACATACACAATTAATAATTTTTAACTAGCCTGTCGCATGGTATAATACAACACATAAAATTCTGAATTTCAGGATGTTACAAACATTACTGTTGGAGTTGAATTAGAGGAAGTTGGTGGGAGTTCGTTTGAGATTTTGGTTGATGGTAAGTTGTTCTCGGATCTTCCGGGCCTTCAGCCTGATTTATGGGAAGGTCCCAAGTGGGATGTTCTTGGTTTCCTTGTTCAGTATTTGTTGGCTTTTGGCATAATTTTCGCGGTATATCTCAAAGCTCTTTATCTTTGCCTTTTTTTCCATTGTTCAGTTTTTTGTGTTGATGCCTAAAATGATTGATGTTTGAATTCATATAAGCCTATGAAGGATTAGGATTATGGTTTTAAATCAAATTTATAAAATTTAACAATATGATAGCTTCTGCATATTAGTAAAGGGAAAAAATCTACCCTGAATCCAAATGGTGATTAGAACTTGAACTTGGGTTTGAAGATTTTAATTGCAAAGTTCAAATGAAAATTTATGAGCCGGGGATGTGCCATAAGAAAAGAATGAAATTTTTGCCTATGTTAGAGTCCAAAGCTCCATTGTGGAGTTACAGGGAAAAGGACTAAGAAAGAATGTTCATACTTGAGAAATTTTTTGTAGATTACATTTCCTCGAAAGGGGGATAAAGGAATAAATTAAAAAGTTCAGATAAACACTAAATATGCACCCATGAAATTTGGAGAATTATGGGAGACTAATCTGACATTTTATTCGAATTTGGTGGGTGCAACAATGTAGCCTAGACTATTTTTTGAGATTTACTTTTCTTGGGTTTGTGATGAGAATTAAGGAAGGTGAACAACATGCAACACCTAGACTTGCTAGGCTTGATTTTGTGCTAACCAAATATGAAGATGTGGTTCCCGAGTTTAGTGAAACATGGTGGGGAAGAGGGGGGGAGGAAGAAAGAATTAGAGTAGGGGGTGGTGGGGAAGAGGGAGAGGGATGGGAGACTAGTGATAGGGGGATGGAAAATGGCGAAACCGTTAAGTTTGTAGAAAAACGATAGCTGCATTTACGTCTCAGAGTGAGAAAAGGGTTAGTGGTGACTGTTTTGTTATTTTTCGAAAGTTGAGTGACTGAATTGAAACCTGAGTGACTGTTTTGTCAGCTACCTTAAAGTTGAGTGACTGTTGATGTAATTTACCCTTTAGTATATTAAAACACTTGTCTAAAATTAATAATACACAAAATATTATTAAAATTTTAATATCATAAAAAAATATTTTTATTAAATTAAATTTTGAATTGGGAGAAGAATAGGGATCATAAAAAAAGATTAAAATTGCTCAGGCCGTAACTAAACATGCATATGTATTTGAAAATTTCACAAAAAAAGGGAAATTTCTTGAACCTCGGCACAAAGTTTTTAAGTGAAAGAAAGAAGGAGAGTGTATAGGTTCTTTTAGAACATTGCCCTAATGCCTCCTCCATCAAACATTTTGGGCTTGCACCTCTTTAAATCTAAGAAATGTCAAAGTCGACAAAACAGTGATAGCTAAGGAGAATGATCAACTCAATGACCATGAAATGGAAGATCTAAGGCTTGACAAACTCAATGAGACAACTAATAATATTGACCAAACCAAGCAAATAAGACTGATCAGAAGCTATACACCGATTGAATGGCAGTGACCACTGAGGTTCTTCATGAAAAAAAAAAATAAGAGAAGAGAAGAGAAAGATAAAGAGATAAAAAAATGTAAAAACTTTTAATTTAATTACTTTAATAAAAATAGATTTCACGATTTTTTATAAACCCATTCATTAGATTGTCATAAGTTATTTTTTAATGTTTATTATTGTTTTTTTTTGTCTTTATTTTTTTGGGTGTAATTCATTTTAAGGTCTTTTGAATTATTTTAAATAAAAAAATCTGACAAAAAAGTGACATGTGTCATAATTTTAGTGGTTCACGTGTTTGACAAGTAAAAGATTAACATAATTAGTTAAAGGTATTACATTGCTAAACGAAAAAAAAATATATAGGTATCAAAATAGACATTTTGAAAGTAGAGATACCATATTAGAAGATTTGATAAAGTTCAGGTACCAAATACTACATTAAGCCATTAGTTTATTTTGAGTTTAGATAATAATGAGTATATTATTTAGATTTTGGCCTAGTATAATATATTTGAGTTTTGAAATAAATATATTAGAATATGAGTATTAGGTTTATAAATTTAATAAGAAAGATAAAGGTTATTCAATTGCTAATATAATATAAGAATAAACAATAAAAAAATATTTTTGTCAATTCATATACATATCATATAATAATAAATTTTACATACAATACGTACTTTAATTATTTTATATAAAATAAATCTATTAAATATATAATAATTAATATATTATGTATCTGTAACACCCCTACCCGGCCTAGAAGTTTAGACCAAGTCTGGAGGCTACATCAATTCATATCAGAATAAACCAACCTTTTACTACTAGAAATCAACAGTTAAAAATAATGTAATTAGTTGAATCAACATAGAAATTCAAACCTTCAAGGCGTAATCCAAAATAACACACAATAACATAAGTTTATAAAAAATGGTAAAATAACTATGGGAAATTGACCGAGCTCCTGCCACACCAAGTCGCCTAAGTCTGTGCATTACCTGTAATCCAAACAAACAGACTAAATGAGTTTTCACTTAGTGTGTAACTTATATTCTCAATTAAATAGTAGTATAACATATGTGATTTCAATTCGTTTTTAGTCAATCAATTCTCAGAATCAGATATAGAAATAGAATATATCAAATATAATTGTAGAACAATTCAGATAGAGATGCAAATTCCTACCCTTAACCGCTACACACCACCTCCATCTATCCCTACACACCATATAGGGTATCAAGTACCCATTCATCCCTACACACTGCATAGTGACTGCATGTCACGTTTCAGAATAATTGCAACCTAGCTGTCAGATCAGAAGCGATAATTCGCTAGAATTAAAAATGTACGTGGCTTAGCCACCGGATTTGGCAGATTATTAAACTACCCAACTTCCTTCTTTATACAGTCCCAATATAGATGAAGATGTAACATTAACAAATATCAGATACAAGTATACAATAATACTATTTCAGATCATGATCATGTAATGCAATCACACTGATTTATCAAATCTCATAAACAATGTATATATCAGGATAACATATTACTCAGTACCAGAGTGTCAGATAACAATTTCAATGTCTAATTTAGATCTTACGGACCCTACAGTAGACCTACATTAAATCCTAACGAAGATTACGACCCTAGCAAAAATTTTTTATTTTTGGCCCACACGGTCGTGAGTTACACGATCTGGCACACGACCAAGCACATGCCCGTGTGACTCACAACCCCTCACACGGTGTAACATCCCAAAATTAGGCCTAGTAGGATTGGGCCCAATGGGCCTTGGGCATAGGAATGTTTAAAATTTTTTAAAACAAGAGAATGACATTATTTCAAGTTGGACTTATTAGGAAGGTGATTTTCGAAAGTTACGGGGTTCTATGAAGTTTCGGGTTCAAGTTGGGCCTTAGTAAAATTTTGTGTTTAAGCCTATCAAGGAGAGATAGTAAGTGGCATCAAGGCTTATGGAAATAAAAGAGTAAATTGCTAGCATAAATGAGCTATTGGTAAGAAGGATATGGCGCCACATGAAGTACTTTGAGGGAAGAGGTTCAAATCCCATTGTGTGCAAATTTTGACTATTATTTTTGCACTCTTTCCTTAAGTGTCGGCCAAGCATGTAAATATGGCAAGGTGGACTTTTTATTTTTGGCAAGATGGCTAAGGAGAATAGGAAAGAATGAAGGTGAGGAAAGAAATCAAGAAAAAGGGGAAAGTAAGGGGAACAAGTGGCCCTTTTCAAGTGAAATGTTATGGAAAATGGTGGTGGCTAATTTTGACCATTTTGGTCATGTATGTGGATGGTTTTGTGTTAGGAGGGATAGCCGAATTTTGCTTGGTGTTTTGGTAAAGTTTTAGTGTTGTTTTGGCCAAGATTTCCTTTATGCAACTTTTGTGACATTTTTCTCTTCTCTCCAAATTTTTTTCCTGCCGAATCTTCAACTTTGAGTGTGCATATTCTCTTCTTTTCTTTCTTCTTGTTGCCGAATGTACACCAACCATTAAAACCAAAATTTGTTCTTTCATCTTTCTTGAAAACCAAACTAGTCAAACATCTTTCTTCTTATTTCTTTTCTTTTTCACGAAATCCTTCAAGCATCTTTTTTGTCCTAATTCTTTTTCACCATAGCCGAATATCAACATACAATTTCCTCCATAATCGAACTTTCATCTTTTCTCTATTTCTTCTTCTCATCCATATTAACATCCATTTCTTTCTCTTAATGCCGAATCTATGTTTTGGTTCGGGATGGTCATTTTGACCAAGACCATCACCTTATTCTCTCTCAACAAGATCTTTTTCTTCTTCGTAGTGATATAGTGGGAGGCCGAACATCATTCTAGCCTTAAGTTGAACGGAGAAATCGGATCCAATATTAATAAGGTAAGGAGTTCTTATGGATTATTGATATTATTCAATATTCGATTGGTTGCTAACGGAGTAATAATTTGAAATAATCGACTATATGTTTTAGGGAAAAATCACTCGATATATTCTACCTTCAGACATAGTGGTAAGTGATTCAAGTGTAAGTGATACGAAATCTTTTGGAAATCCGAGGCTAACTTTTGGTTGGTATTGTTCTAGGTCATCGACGAGTGGTTCGTTAGGAAATTGAAATCAGGTGTGTAATCCCGTACCTTTCGTATACATATCTGAAATGGTGTGTAACCTCACACTTCTCTGAAAGTTTGTATGAAATATTCTGTGAATCGATCGAAATACAAAAGAAAACCAAAAACCGGCATCCGTGATCACTCGGGTGTGCGTATGGTCGTAGTGGTAATCGTATTTTGTAATAAGATAGTTTCAGTTAGAAGCAGTGACGTGTCTTTGAAAAATCACGAAAAATAGGAGAAAGGGAATTAGAAAGTGAATAAGTTATCAAATTAGATCTTACTGTGTCTACTTTAATATGAAAGAAATGGAAAAGGAAAAGGAATTTTATATTCTGAGATATGTTAATTTTAGTGAGACTGGTTCTGATTGACTTCATAGTTCCCTGATCTATTTTGGAAAAATCATATAAAATTGTACAAAGTGAATTATGGGTTATAATTTATATGTTTGGATTCCTTAGTGATCTTATTTTCATTAGAAACAAGTGAGAGTGAATTATGAAAACCGTACAGTGAGATTTTGAAATTAAGGTAAGAGAGGTCAGAATCGTTGGATAGTGAAAAAATGGAAAATTTAAAGAATAAACTGTACTAAATGGCTAAGCCAAAAATTCTGGCAAAATTGTAGTAAGAAGATATATGAGTCTAGTTTCAAGGAAAATTTACGGATTTAGATTTTGAGATTTCTAACTCAATTTATAGTCAATTAAGTTAGTATGACATAGATGGACAGTTTTAAATTGTTATGCCCAAATTAGTAGTTAAGTATAAGTTGCGAAATTATCGAATTACCCTTAGTGGGTAAATTACTGAATTACGAAATTACCCTTACGGGCCAAATTATGGAAATGCCCCTAAAGGGCCGAAATACAAAATTGCTTATGGGTCGAATGGACATATTGATTAATGGGCCAATCTGATATTTTGCTAAGTGGGCCAATCTGATATTTTGCTAAATGGGCCAAATCTGATATTTTGCTTAATGGGCCTTTTTTGATTAATTGAGATAATGGGCCATAATTTTGTAATAAATATCTGAATAAATTACTGTTGTTATATTGTGATTTGTTATGCATTTTATACATGATTTTGTATGGATGGGATAATGTTGAAGAGAAGTTCTGGTGGCTTTGCCACATATTTTGGTGGCTCTGCCACAAATTTGTATAGTGGCAATGCCACGTAAATTCTGTTACTCTAGTGGCTTGTCCACAACTAAATTTGCTATAAATGGCTTAATGCCTGCGTTTGGTGTGTTGGCGGGGTGGGTTGATGGATGATCACCCACAGGTGTGTTGGTTGGTACGGGTGGTGTGTAGCGGATGGATTATTAGGATTGGTTTGGGAATTGCATTTCATACACATGTTATATTTGATACATTATTGTTATTGTAAATAGGCTTAGGCCCAAAATATTGCTAATGGGTTCCGACCCAACGGATAACGGTAAGGGGATTTCACACCGAGTTCTTGTAACTCACCCCCTTTCTCTTAATCCTTGTAGGTAATGCTTGATGATATGGACTTGGGCTATGGATGACTCGAGGGAGGCCATACTTCAGAAATGGTTTATTTGGACTTTAGACTTCTTTCTTGTTTATTTTATTACTTTACTATTTTAGGTTAAATGTTGTAATAAGGCCTCTGGACTATTTTTATTTTTCTTTATGGTTGGGATGCTTTTATTATTTTTCTTAAATTGTTTAAAAAAGGAATTTTCTGAAAACTTAAATAATGGTTTCCAAAATCGAATAACAAATGAATTTTTACAATAAACTTTTACAAATATTTTTAACACGGATATTTTCTCTCGAACTATTAACGCTATTTTCAAAAGACTCGGATTGTCTTTCGAATTTTCAACGTCCTTTTCAAAAGTCACGGTTTTGTAAGATCATTAGTTCAAATTTATCGATTTATCAATCAAATCTTCGAGGTTAGTAGTATTTTATCAAATAAGACTTGTTTTTTTTATTCCAAAAAGCAATATTTTTTTTAGTACGAATAAAAAGTGTAACAACCTGAATTTTTGGGCCTATGCGTTTAATGTGTAGACATGTTTAATTAGTTAATTTGAGAACTAGAGGTGCAATTGGGCTCAAGGATTGAGCTGAGGCTTTGACTAAATATTTTGTATAGACACTCTAGGGGCTTAAATTAAAGTTGTAGTAGATTAATTGACATATTGGGCTTGTGGCCCAGCAACTAGGGGCACAGTAAAGGTGAGCTATAAGTGGCGTCACTAGTGCATGAGGAAGGCCCAAATTGTGGTTTTTTGAAGCCCAAGTCATAGGGCTAAATTTCGGAACTTAAAAGAGTAAAGGGGGGACGGCACAAGGCTATTTTTTGGGGGAATCTTATTATATTTATTTTATGTGGATAATAAGCAGATAAAGGCTATTATTTAGGGATTTAGTCTTTAAGGAAACAAGCAGATAAAGGCTATTTTTGAGGAGATAACAAATTAAGATAAGGGAAAAGGGATAGGAGCTATCATGTGTGGCAGTGTTGGCCGAAAATCAATCTCTGCTAAAGGGAGAAATCGCTTTTCTATATAAAGAGGGGGTGTGCTAAAATTTTGAAGCCTCTCTTTTATTTTCTTTTCTCATCTTCTTCCTCTCAAAAGCCGAAAACCACCATCTTCTTCACCCTTTCTTCCTCTCTAAAATTTCTTGGCTGGCCGAATCATTTAACCTCTATTGTTATTCTTCTTCTAATCCCTAAAAGCCGAAATCACATCTCTATTATTCTATTCTCCTCCTTAATATTCATTGGCCGAATCTCTCTTAGCCATCTCTTCATTTTGTACATCTTCTAAAAGCCGAAATTCTTAGATCTCACCTCCTGAAGTTGCCGAATTTTCTTCAGTAAAGTCTACTTGTGCCGAATTTTGAAGGAAACTATAGGTAAGTGTCAGTTTCGAGATTCCAATCTTTTCCGGCTTTTTAAAGTCCCTAGTCGAATGGTGATTTAGAAACTAATCTCTTATTTTTCTCTGATTTTCAGTATTCCGGGATCTGAAAGGGGGCCAATCGCATAGATCTCTAAGTCATAAGTTCGGTAACACTCGAAACATGTTACTTTCAGGATTTCAAGGTAAGAAGATCTATTGATTTTTAGCGTAAAAATTCGGGATTTACTAACCCTTGGCCGAATATAGGAGAGGCTCTATTATCACATCTTTCCGGCTTTTTGAGCAAAGTTGTAGATCGATCTAGCAAGGGTATCGACATTAATCAGGTGTGTAACTTCTCACACCATTAGATTGATCGCTAATATATATATGTGTGTAATAAATCTGCTATACTCTATTAAATGCCGAAATTCTGGCATAACGTTTGAAAACCCGAGAAGGGTAAAGGCTAAATATCAGGTTAGTGTTTTCTGCCATTCTTCAGTGAATGTTTCTGTTAAAAAGATATGTTTTATATGTCTATTTCTATGTATGCTTGGGGTTGGGTGAATGATGAGAAGGGGAAGTGATCTGTTCTGGTGGCTTCCGCCATTTCACCTGGTGACTCGTCACAACTCGCATTTCGTGGCTTCGCCATTTCACTGGTGACTCTATCACAACTCTGACGATGAGCGGCATGACTGCCATCGATGGTGTGTAGCAGTGTGGGTTGATTGTAGAAATCCCCAATGGTGTGATTGGCAGGTAAGGGTGGTGTGTAGCGGATGGAAACTTAGGATTGGGCTGGGTTTTATGTATGTTATCTTTCATATTATGTTCTATATTTTGATCTGGGGGTTAAGGCCCAAATCTGATGGTGCATGAGGGTTGCACACTGAGTCTCGCGACTCATCCTATTATTTTAACAATTTCAGGTGACACTTAGTGCATCGGACTGGGCTGGAGGGGAGAGCAAGATGGTCATGCAAAAGAACATTTGGATTCAGCAAAAAGACTTTAGTTTATTACTTTATATTTGCATTTAATGGGTTTTAAATCTCGTTGTAATAAGGCCATGGGCCACTAGACTATTGTACTCTGTTTTGGTTTTATTTTGGGCTTTTATTTTTGTTAGACACTTAGATTTTTAATTAAACTAAGGCATGTTTTAAGATTTTGGTTTTTATTCATAAAAGAAAAAATTAAATTTATATCTTATTTAAACTTATCAAGTTATTAAGTTTTCCCGAACAAAAGATTAAATACCAGAAAAATATTTCCCGAAATTGCGACATCTTTTACAAAATCTTTTTAGTGACATACCAGATCCGGCTGTAGTGTTTGGGCCGGGTTTGGGGAGTTACAAATTGGTATCAGAGCTCAGTTCAAAACTCGGCTCTGGGGTTTTTGGGCTCAAAACATTTTCTAAAGTTGGGTTTTCGAAACATGCATATTTATAAATGATACCGGTCTGTTAGCTCGGTATGGCACCTGCGTCTCCGGCCCAAGTCCGCCAGGTAAGTATTCTGAACCATTGTGTGATATATATATATAAGTGGGTTTGATGGGCTTTATGGGACGTAGATTAGTTAGATTAGAACTTGATGGACTTTAGGCCTAGCTGAAACAACTCTTAAAATCTCATAAGGCTTAACTTCACTAAACAAATCCGTGAACGAGCCACAAGACTAGGGTGTGGTAACAGGCATACGCATGTCTAGGATTGGATCCGGAAGAGCCTGGTATTTAAGCAGTCCTAGTGACTCACCTCCTCTTCGCTGGAATCCTACCTGGTGCGTAGTGACTGTTCACCCTAATCATGAGGACTTGTTGACAGGCTAAACCTTATGATTAAAACCCGAAAGGGACCAGCCACCTTATTTTTTTTACAAATTGCTAAAACACCCTTATTTCGAAAACAAATACCAAGATACTCATGGGTTGCAAATATACCCCGATTTACAAAGACAACAGAATTTTTCCTTAGAAATAAAATTGAAAATACCCTTGATTTGTGAAAATAACTAAAATATCCCTGATTTGTAAAAATTACTAAATTGCCCCTGATTTGTAAAATTACCAAAGTACCCCTGATTTCAAAATTATCGAAATACCCCCAGATTGGAAAATTACCGAAATACCCCGGATTGAAAACTTATTGAAATACCCCCCGGATTTTAAAATTACCAAAATACCCCTGGATTGTAAAAAAAATTATTACCAAAATACCCTTATTTCATAAAATCAACAAGGAACTCAATTTAGGAAATTACGAAAATACCCCTGTAGGATAAATTATGAAAATACCCCTAGGTAGTGGAATAAAAAAAATACCCCTATGTGTTGAATGTGGGTGCATGGATGTTGTCTGTATGTTGATTGTTGAATGTATGTAGCCTCTAGAATTAGGAGGTAAACTTGAGACTGAAACTGTAGATAGGTTCGAATTCGAAAGAATCACTCTTAAAAGTACTATTGATAAGACTGTTCGTGGGTAATCAGTGGAAAGAATTAATGATTCATAAAATTTTTAATCAGATAAATGCCAATCAGAAGAATGAGTACAAGGGGTCGAGGACGTCCGCCGCGTGGACGCGGTAGGGGTAGGATGACTTTGTCTGAGCCAATAGGGTATGGCCACGGGTCAGGAAACGAAATGCCGGATCCTCCAGCTGTGGACGGAGAGTTACGGGATCAGGCGGCTAGAGATGATGTGGTATTTCAGGCGATGTTGCAGGTAGTCGAAAGAGTTTCTGGGGTAGGCATGGGTTCAGGAGCTCAGAAATCGATATCTGAACGACTCCGAGCCAATGGAGTAGAAGTGTTTAGGGGTATTTCTGGCGTAGCCCCTAACACCACTGAGTAGTGGTTGGAAGCGACTGAGCGTATAATGGATGACTTAGATTTCATGACGGAGGAGAAGTTGAAAGGGTTCGTGTCACTTCTTCGAGACGAGGCTTACCAGTGGTGGCTCACGGTGAAGAAGGGTACTGCCGCAATCGGATTGACTGATATTACTTCAAGGAATCGTTTCAAGGGAAGTATGTTAGGGCCAGCTATGTGGACGGCCAAAGGAAGGCATTTCTGAACTTGGTACAGGGAAGTAAGTCTGTATCTGAATACGAGGCGGAGTTTCTGCACTTGAGCCACTACGCTCGAGGAATGGTAGCAACCGAATATGAACGTTGTGTTCGATTCGAGGATGGACTAAGGGATGATCTGAGGGTATTAGTAGCACCGCAGCGGGAAAGGGATTTTGCGATTTTGGTTGAGAAAGCTAAGATAGCTGAGGAGGTTAAGAGGACTGAGAAACAGAATAAGGATAAGGATAGGAATAGGAATAAGAGGAATTTTGGGCCGTCGGAATCATTTGGAAGTTTTCAGAAAAGGCCTAGGTCTGATGGGCCAGCTCGTGCTCTGACACCTGCTACGGGGAATCAGAATTGATTATGTAATTGGTGCGGGAAAGCACATTCTGGGGAGTGTAGAAAAAGAACCGATGGATGCTTCAGGTGTGGATCCCTAGAGCATATGATCAAGGACTGTCCACATAAGGATCAAGTGCAGCCAGCTAGACGAGGTTCTGATCAGGTTGGGAGAGAAGGTCAACAACCACCAAGGGGCCGTGGTCAAGTCAACGGTGGCAATGGCACAGAACATGGTCGTGGAGGTGCAGGTTATGCTGAGGCGAGGCAGCCAACTTTGGTCTATGCAGTACGTCTCCAAGGGAACGAGGACGCTTTAGATGCGAATACCGGTGCATACTCTACCATAGTATACTGAGTGTTTCTTTTGGCTTTAGAATTAGAGTGCGCAGCAAAAGCATAGTGGTGAGACTTGGGTAGTACGATTAATAGTTAGTTGGAAATTTCGAGGACGAAGTTTCTTTAAGGGGGTAGAACTGTAACATCCTGAATTTTTGGGCCTATGCATTTAATGTGTAGACATGTTTAATTAGTTAATTTGAGAATTAGAGGTGCAATTGGGCTCAAGGATTGAGCCGAGGCTTTGACTAAGTATTTTGTATAGACACTCTAGGGGCTTAAATTAAAGTTGTAGTAGATCAATTGACATATTGGGCTTGTGGCCCAGCAACTAGGGGCACAGTAAAGGTGAGCTATAAGTGGCGTCACTAGTGCATGAGGAAGGCCCAAATTGTGGTTGTTTGAAGCCCAAGTCATAGGGCTAAATTTCGGCACTTAAAAGAGTAAAGGGGGACGACACAAGGCTACTTTTTTGGGAATCTTATTATATTTATTTTATGTGGATAATAAGCAGATAAAGACTATTATTTAGGGATTTAGTCTTTAAGGATAATAAGCAGATAAAGGCTATTTTTGAGGAGATAACAGATTAAGATTAGGGAAAAGGGATAGGAGCTATCATGTGTGGCAGTGTTAGTCGAAAATCAATCTCTGCTAAAGGGAGGAATCGCTTTTCTATATAAAGAGGGGGTGTGCTGAAATTTTGAAGCCTCTCTTTTATTTTCTTTTCTCATCTTCTTCCTTTCAAAAGCCGAAAGCCACCATCTTCTTCACCCTTTCTTCCTCTCTAAAATTTCTTGGCTGGCCGAATCTTTTAACCTCTATTGTTATTCTTCTTCTAATCCCTAAAAGCCGAAATCACATCTCTATTATTCTATTCTTCTCCTTAGTATTCATTGGCTGAATCTCTCTTAGCCATCTCTTCATTTCGTAGATCTTCTAAAAGCCGAAATTCTTAGATCTCACCTCCTGAAGTTGCCGAATTTTCTTCAGTAAAGTCTACTTGTGCCGAATTTTGAAGGAAACTATAGGTAAGTTCCAATATTTTTTGGCTTTTCAAAGTCCCTAGTCGAATGGTGATTTAGAAACTAATCTCTTATTTTTCTCTGATTTTTGGCATTCTGAGATCTGAAGGGGGCCAATCGCATAGATCTCTAAGTCATAATTCAGTAACACTCAAAACGTGTTACTTTCGGGATTTCAAGGTAAGGAGATCTATTGATTTTTAGTGTGAAAATTCAGGATTTACTAACCCTTGGCCGAATATAGGAGAGGCCCTATTTTCACATCTTTTCGGCTTTTTGAGCAAAGTTGTAGATCGGTCTAGCAAGGGTATCGACATTAATCAGGTGTGTAACTTCTTACACCATTGGATTGATTGCTAATATATATATATGTGTATAATAAATCTGCCATACTCTGTTAAATGCCAAAATTCCGGCATAACGTTTGAAAACCCGAGAAGGGTAAAGGCTAAATATCAGGTTAGTGTTTTCTGCCATTCTTCAGTGAATGTTTCTGTTAAAAAGATATGTTTTATATGTCTATTTATATGTATGCTTGGGGTTAGGTGAATGATGAGAAGGGGAAGTGATCTGTTCTGGTGGCTTCTGCCATTTCAGCCTGGTGACTCTGTCACAACTCTGTTTCTGGTGGCTTTTGCCATTTCAGCCTGGTGACTCTGTCACAATTCTGACGATGAGCTGCATGACTGCCATCGATGGTGTGTAGCAGTGTGGTTTGATTGTAGATATCCCCAATGGTGTGATTGGCAGGTAAGAGTGGTGTGTAGCGGATGGAAACCTAGGATTGGGTTGGGTTTTGTGTATGTTATCTTTTATATTATGTTCTATATTTTGATCTGGGGGTTAAGGCCCAAATCTGATGGTGCATGAGGGTTGCACACTGAGTCTCGGGACTCACCTTATTATTTTAACAATTTCAGGTGGCACTTAGTGCATCGGACCGGGCTGGAGGGGAGAGCAAGGTGGCCATGCAAAAGAACATTTGGATTCAACAAAAAGACTTTAGTTTATTACTTTATATTTTTATTTAATAGGTTTTAAATCTCGTTGTAATAAGGCCATGGGCCACTAGACTATTGTACTCTGTTTTGGTTTTATTTTGGGCTTTTTTTTTTTTTGTTAGACACTTAGAATTTGACTTATCAAGTTATTAAGTTTTCCTGAACAAAAGATTAAATACCAGAAAAATATTTGCCGATATTGCGACATCTTTTACAAAATCTTTTTAGTGACATACCAGATTCGACTGTAGTGTTTGGGCCGGGTTTGGGGTGTTACAAAAAGGGTTTAACATGTTTTGCTTGTGTGACATGCCAAATCCGCTCATAACGCATGGGTCGGGTTTGGGGTGTTACACATGGCCTGGACACACACCCACATCCTTGGCATATGTGACAAACGGTGAGTTACACGGCCTAGACACACGCCCGTGTCCTTAGCCTGTGTGACCTTAAATCCAAAACAATGAGTTACACAGCTTGGACACAAGCTCGTGTGCCTTCAATTTGAAAATAGTGAGTTACACGGCCTACCACACGGCTTGACTCACGACTGTGTGGCATTGGAAGCCATGTTTTTTAGTGTTCACAATTCGCAGAAAATCAGGTTTTCGTTACACACCTGATACGGATTCAACGTAGAAGCAACAAGAGTGATTCCAAAGCCTAAAAACGAAAACTAGAGGTTCAATCAATGACTTAAACAAAATAGTTCACATAAAAACAACAATCAACCCAACATGTCAAAAGCTTCAACGCAAACCCCCAAAGAAAACTAACACTTGCCGATGAATCAACAACAATTACTTGAACTTAGACTACTAGAGGAACGTTTCCCACAAGACCTTTGCCTAACAAAACCTCGCCATCGCACAATTAACGGAATTCAAAAAAACAACAATAATTTCTAACTTTGAAGAACAACAATGAAATTTCGTGAAAACAAAACGGAATAATGATAGAACTTACGTAACAACCTTTCAAACGACGCAATGAACAACACATAATTCCCAATTAAACCTGGTAACAATTTACAGAAGCAAGCAAAAAGAAAAGAAAATAAATGTAAAAGAATAATAGAAAAGAGAAAAATAAGAAAAAAGGAAAAAAAGTTAAAGAACATGGTTTTTAAAACAACAAAAACTAATAGGCTTTTACCAAGTAGCATAAAAATATTTCCTTAATGCATGCGCAGAGATTCGAACACAGAACCAAAAAGTATACAGAAGCTTAACCATTGAACCAGTAGACTCATTCTTGACACAAATCAACGCTGAAATAGACTTAAGTCAAACGTTCAACGCTAAGGGTTAAGTTAAAGAAAATAAAAAAATTTCAAACAGTGAGTTTTGAACCCTTGACCTCTAACATACAAACAGAACACGTAGCCATAAATACCGAGACTTAATTATGTTAGAATTTAACAAACAACACTCAAATTTTTGGGGTGTTACAACTCTCTCCCCTTAAAAGAAATTTTGGCCTCAAAATTTACTGACTCAAACAAATACGAGTATTGCTGACAAATCAAATCCTCAGATTCCCAAGTGGCTTCCTCAGTGTCATGATTCCGCCACAGAACCTTAACCAAAGGAAAGATTTTCCTCCTCAGAACCTTGATGTCTCGATCCAGAATCTGAACAGACTCTTCTTCAAAAGTCAGATCTGGTCCTACCTCAATCTCTTCAACCGGAACAATATGAGATGGATCAGACCAATACCGTCTCAACATAGAAACATGGAACACATCATAAATTAGATCCAACTCATGAGGTAGCTCAAGCTGATAAGTGATAGGTCTGATACATTTTAGAATACAATAAGGTCCAATGAACCTCGAGCTCAACTTGCCCTTACGTCCGAACCGAAGAACATTTTTCGACGGAGAAACTTTCAGAAATACCTGATCACCCATAGAATACTCAATATCTCACCTTTTTACATCTGCATACAACTTTTACCGGTCAAAAGCTGTCTTAAGACGGTCACAAATCAATCTAACCGTATTCTCAGCCTTAGATACTAGTTCAGGACCTAGAACTCGATGCTCACCTAACTTATTCCAACACAGAGGGATACAAAACTTATGACCATACAAAGCCTCATAAGGTGCCATCTGAATGCTTAACTAAAAGCTATTATTATACGTGAACTCAGCCAACAACAGATACTCCTCCTGAATACCCCAGAAGTCGATTATACAATTCCGCAGTATATCATCCAGAATCTGAATGACTCGTTCAGACTGTCCATCGATCTAAAGATGATATGCTATACTAAAATACAATCGAATTCTTAGGGCTTCTTAAAGCTTCTTCTAGAACCAAGAAGTAAAATGTGGGTTTTTTTCAGAGATGGTTGAAACCGGCACTCTATGAAATCATACGATCTTAGAGACATACAACTTAGTCAATCTCTTAAGCGAATAATCAGTCATGATTGGAAGGAAGTGAGCAAACTTAGTCAATCGATCAATGATGACCCAAACTAAATCTTTCTTAGTAGGTGTCAAGGGCAACCCACTAACAAAATCCATAGTCACACGCTCCTACTTCCAAAAGGCAATTTTAATTAGTTGTAGCAGACCTAAAGGTGGCTAATTGTAACAGCTCGATTTAGACCTTAGTCAGAATAGTGGTTTCAGAACCACAAATCCGAGGCCAGAGAAATAATTTAATATTATTTTTTATGTTTATGGCATGTGATAAGGTATGTGTGAAAGTTCTGTGTGAAAATTTTATCGTTTGTGTGCCGGTTTGTGAAAAAGGGCTTAATCGTAGAAAATGCAAAAGTAGCCTTCTAATTAGTTATGCTGAATTAATATAGCTTATTAATGTGAGGTCCTTATTGTAAATGGACCAATTTTCCCGAGCCCATAAAACCAAAAAAGCAAAGCAAACAGAAAATACAAAAAATAAATAAAATAATAAAAGTCCAAAACAGTCCCCTTTTTTTTACAATTCTTTACAAACCCACAAATTAAACCCGAGCCCAAATGTTATACCTAAACTAGACCCAAAAAAAAACCCATTGACCCAATAACAGAAACTGGCCCAGATGGCCCAGACAGGATGGGATTTCGAAAACCCTAGCCACCCTAGCCAGCCTAGCAGCGCCGCAAGCACCCTCCCACGCACGCTCGCGCCAGCACCGCAAGCTCCAACGCACAGCCTCCGTACGTGCCACGTCCACGCCTCCGTACGCGGCCTTGTACCTGCGAAAATAATGACAAAAGACAGCACAGCAAGAAAAGAAAAAGGAGATTTGTAATTTAGATTTTTTATTTTTATTTTTTCGAATACGGTTATATAAAAACCGAAACAAATGATTGTAAGGCTCTCTACACATTTTTACGAATACACGCACAAAGATTCAGAGAAATAGAAAAATAAAAAATAGAAATTTGAAGGTTTTTTCGTTTTCAATCTCTTTCAATTTCCAAAATCCGGATCTGTTGGCTTTCGATTTATTTCTTTTGTGCATGCGAAAATAAACAAAATAAAAAGAAAAGTGAAAGATATACTTTCGTGAATAAACCGTTGGAATCTCCTCCTCCTCCGTCGAAATCGGGGTTTCTGGAGGGATTTCAGCTTCGAAATGGATCTACTACTTACATTGGGGTTCTAAGTTGGGTCTCTGTGCCCCACTAATCACTGCTTCTGGTGGAATAATGGTGTTCGAATGGGGATCCCTTGCGGCGGCTGAGAACAAGAACCAGAGGGACTTAGGTTTTCACTTTCTTTTTTTAAAATGGCTGAGCATTGATATTTTAGGTTTTTTTTTTTTGTTTTATAAATGGTGCAAAGCGGCACCGTTTGGAGTCGATTCATTGACACCAAAAGCGGCGTCAGATGGCCAATATCCAATGACCGACCCGATTTCAAATTTTTTAGATTCGCGTGTTTCAGTTCCTAAAGGAACATTTGCACATTTAATCCTTCCATGTTTCGTAGCATTTTAATTAAGCCATATAGGTGTTTTTATTTTCTTAATTTTGCACTTGAATTTGTGCGACATTTCAATTCAGTCCAACGTGTACGCTGCGTTTTGAACTATAAAAATATTTGCTGGTTTAGCCCTTGGTTGTTTGCGCGCGTTTCGGTTTGATCCTTGAATATGTTTAAATGATTTTATTTATTTATAAAATATCCTTTAATTTCATTTTTATTTCGATTAGGTATTTTCTTAGTCTTTTATTTACAATTTTAATGTCCTTTCTATGATATTAAATTTATTTGTTCTTTTAATAAATTATCAAATCAATTATTTTATCGATTTTACAATGTTTTAATTTGTTTTATACTTCCATATATATATTATTTCTTATTCAAATATTAGATTTCAAAATCTTCATTTATATGCTTCTTTATTTTAAATTTTTTTAAAATAATATTTGATTTAAATACTATTATGTAATCAATTTTATGTAGAGGTGGGCATGGGCCGGGCGGGCTGGCCCGGCCCAAAGGCCCGCCCGAAATGTGGGAGGGTTTGGGCAAAAATATAGGCTTGAAAAATAGGCTTGGACAAAAAAAAAGGGCCCGTTTAAAAAATGGGCCGGGCTCGGGTAAGGTATTTTTGGCCCGGGCTCGGCTCGGCCCGGCCCGAATTTGTAACACCCCTTACCCGTATTCGACGCCGGAATAAGGTACGAGGCATTACCGGATTACAAATTTATTTATCAGACATTTTATTTCATTTAGCATTTATATTTGAAACCAATCAAAATCAAACATATTGTCCCTTAAATATATTTATTTTTATCGACATGCCTTACTTGAATTTATTACTCGTTTCATCATACTTAATTACCTTGTATTATAATATTAAAGATAATCTCATATTTACATGTCGTGATAAATATCATTCACTTGCCGTTTCTTTATAAACATAAAACAGTTAATTTATCATATCAATATTTCACGTACTATCAACTTATATTTCCTTATATCACTTAATTAAGTTCACGAACTTACCTGGTTGAATTTGCAGAAATATCAAAATTTAGGGGCACTTTGGAAATTTTCTATTTTCATTGATTTTTCAGTCAATCTTAATCTAAATTAATAATTTCATTCAGTTTTGCAATTTTAAATAATAAAATAATCCATTTTATGCAAATTGATCATTTTCACAATTTTACAAAATTAATCACAAAGTTTTACTTTTATTCAATTTAGTCCCTGAGCCTAAAACATTTCAAATTAGCCATACTACCTAAATATTCATACATATTTTCCTCCTCCTCCTCTCCATTCCACATCCTTAATGTATATAACATGCTATAAGTAACATTGTCAATAATTTCATTAATTACTCATAAGTATATTCAAAACTGTCCATTTGATTTATAGTCACTAAATTATTTATTTCCGGAGCTACAGAACTCCAAATGAAGCACCGTTAATTTTTAATGAAACTAGACTCACATATATTCATACCATAAAATTTCCAGAATTTTTAGCCTAGCCAATTAGTACAGTTTATTCATCAAAGTCACCCCTGTTCTGCTGTCTGGCAGTTCTGACCCTTCTTCACTAAAAATTAATTATCTCCTCATACACAATTCATATGATGTTCTCGTTTATTTCTATTGAAAATAGACTCATTCATAATTCTATACATATAAACTTAAGCCCCTAATTATTTTTTTCCAATTTTTTATGATTTTCCAAAGTCAGAACAGGGGATCCCGAAATCCCTTTAAACCAGTCTTACAAAAATATAAATATCTCAAATTACAGAATTCCTTTGCTTTCTCTGTTTCTTTCATATGAAAGTAGACTCAATAAGCTTTAATTTCATATATCATTCAACTTCTATTTCAACTTCTACTATTTTTGGTGATTTTTCAAAGTTACTCTACTGCTGCTGTCCAAAACAGTTTTGTTATAGCTTATTTTACAATTAAATCCTTTACCCAATTCTAACTTCAAATTCTTTCAATTAAACCACTAATTCATCTTTTTGTTCATCATATGCTATATTCAACAGCTTTAAAACTTCAAAAACTTCAACTTAAATTCATCAAAACTTTGTTCTAAAACTTATAAAGCATCAAAATTAAAAGAGAAGGACTAAATTAACTTACCAATTAAACTTCCAAGTTTTAAACCATCAATTTCTCCTTTTTCTTTCTTTCCCCTTTTTCTTCCCCTGCTTTCGTCTTGTTCTCTGTTTCTTTTCTGGTATTCTCCCCTTTCTTTTCTTTTGTTTTTGTTTGTATATATATAATATTATAATATAATAATATAATAATATAATATAATATTAATATATAATATAATAACATACTTTAAAAAATCTCAGATTTTTCATACTTAATCACTCAACTTTACAAAATGGTATAATTACCATTTTGGTCCTTCATAATTTCTTTTAATTTATAATTCAACTTTTACACCTTTTTCAATTTAGTCCTTTTCATTTAATTACATATCCAAACGTTAAAATTTCTCAACTAAACTTTAATAATAACTTAATGACACTCCATAAATATTTTTAGAAATATTTATGGCTCACTTTATGAATTCGAGCTCTCAATACCTTGTTTTTGGCCCAATTTTTCTAATTAATTCTTTTAGTTCACAAAATTCACTAATTTTAAAATATTTCCAAAATCACACTTAACTTATAATTATCGATTAACAAAGTTTTCTAACTTTTCAGTCGATTTAGAAATCTCAAATCACTGTTCGACACTATTGAAATTGGGTCATTATAACTCTTCCCCTAAAAAAATTTCGTCCTCGAAATTTCCTTGTTATTTTGATCATGAACTTCATTATTTCTATAATTCTATAGCTCCTTTGTACACATATTTATCTAGTTTATTATTTATATCCATTCTATATCCTTTCAGTTTGCAATTTATTTTTAATTCAATATTGCGAACATACTTTATAACAAAAATTACTTACTTTTTTTTTTTATTTTTATTTTTATAAGAGGTCCAATAGATTAAACAGAACACTTAGGATATATGAAACAAATATAGAAGTGTATTATTATGTACTATTAATCAGATAGCATTTGATGAGTACCAACGTGTTATTACCAGAGAATGCGCTGAAGTCCCTTAATGGTATACCACTAATATCTTAGTAGATCTAATCTCATTTATTTGGGAAAATTACATTATACACGCATGTCACTTTTACAATTTTAACATAATGCTTTTACATACTTTACAATTTAACCATTGTACTAAAAACGTGTATGTTTATATCTTTTCTTTCTTTAATATATGTAACATATTTCAAAATTTACTAGTCATTCTTAATTTACTAATAATTCTTATTATGTGCTTCACATATCATTTTTTTTCAATTTCAATTTTACTTCAATTTATTCACAACTAAATTTAATTTCACTTTCTTATTAATATACAATTCAATACTAATATTTATCCATCACTTAATTCAATTTCCATTTAATTCAACAATAACACTTACCTCATACTTCACTTGTTGTATGCATAATTTAAATTTAACATTTAATATTAAATAATAGACATCAAACATGTAACAATATAAGTCATATGTGTTAATTTATACTTTAGTTTCATACCTCAATAATAGTCTTTCATCAAATAGCCTCATATACCATCTACATTATCTTTAATCAATTCATAAACCTTTGGTTCAAGCTTTCAATCTCATATCTCAATTTCAATTTACATTTCAATTCCTAATTCCACTTTTCCATACCTTCAATAGTTCGACCGATCAAATTCAATCGATTTTCTCATTTCGTTTATTCAATGATTTCAATAATAATAATTTGATGTTTTAACAAATTTATGAACCTTAAGTTCATACTTCAATTCTCACATTTCAATTCGATTCACAATTCAACTCATAATTTCTTACTCATATTTTTAATAGTTCAATTGATTAAATTTATTTAGTTTTTCTCATTTGATTTATTCACCCTATTAACAATCCGGACTTTGTGGATACACGATTCCAACCCAAACACACCAGAATATCCAACCAAAACACACCAGAATAATCATGTAATCCTCCAAAACACACCATAATCAGATAATCCTCCAAACACACCAATATATTATAATCCACCCAAAACACACCAGTATAGCACATAGTGCCTCTTCGGATAATTCCGAAGGATATAATAACTTCATTATCTCCAAATCCCTTCTCAAATCTTATGGCATGCCAATTATATCCGACTAGCCTGACAAGTTAATAGGGTATTAGATTCTCATTTCAATTTCACATAATATTCATATTTACCCCTATTAACAAGACTCGGGCTTTGACGGATACGCGGATTCCAACCAATCACACCAAAATATCCAACCCAATCACACTCGAAATAATATAAATCCTCCGTAACACACCAGTATAATATAACCTCCCAAACACACCAATATACCATATCCTCCCAAACACACCAATATATCATATCCTCCCAAACACACCAATAAGGCATTAAATGCCTCTTCGGATAAACCGAAGCATATAATAACAGAATCATCTTCTCGGCCGAGCTACAAATCTCCTCATCACATCACAAATCCTATGGCATGCCATTTGTATCCAGTCTAGTCTGATAAGTTAATAGGGTATTCAAATTATTATTATTTTTTTTTATTTCAAATTCACTTTTTCATTTTCTAATCATTATACAATTCAATACCAATACATATTTTACATATAATCATACTTCAATTCGAGCCCAACCACTTTTCAATCAATACACGATTCATATATTTACACATATTCATAATTTAATTCAATCAAATTTAAAATCACTAATTACTTTTCAATCAATATACATTTCAATTACTCACATATTTTCTTTATTTAATTTAATTGGATTCAATTCAAATCACTTTTAGTTTCCTATTAATATACCTTCAAATATTCACATAATTAAGTAATTCGATTCACGTAATTTAAATAAATTTTAATTTTCAATTCATTCTATTTTCACTTCTTATTTCGATCAGTTTCATAGTATTGCAGTAATTCATTACATCAATAATTTCATAGTTTAACGCAATACATATAACAATATTTAGTAACTTCACAATTCAATTCAGTACTCAAAATAATATTCAATATTCCATAATTCAGTTCAGTATCAGTCTCAATTTTCAGTACCCAATCTTAAATTTATCATTTTACTAAATACTTACCTTAAAATACTTACCACACATAATTAATAAATTACACATAATAGTGATACAAATATCATCAAAGTCGGAACATATCATATTATCTCAAGTTATATATTAATAATGGCATATATTTCTAGACTTCACATATACTACGTTTGGTCCGAGAACCGACTAAACCTAAGCTCTGATACCACTAAATGTAACACCCCTTACCTGTATTCGACGCCGGAATAAGGTACGAAGCATTACCGGATTACAAATTTATTTATCAGACATTTTATTTCATTTAGCATTTATATTTGAAACCAATCAAAATCAAACATATTGTCCCTTAAATATATTTATTTTTATCGACATGCCTTACTTGAATTTATTACTCGTTTTCATCATCATACTTAATTACCTTGTATTATAATATTAAAGATAATCTCATATTTACATGTCGTGATAAATATCATTCACTTGCCGTTTCTTTATAAACATAAAACAGCTTAATTTATCATATCAATATTTCACGTACTATCAACTTATATTTCCTTATATCACTTAATTAAGTTCACGAACTTACGGTTGAATTTGCGAAATATCAAAATTCAGAGGGCACTTTGGAAATTTTCTATTTTCATTGATTTTTCAGTCAATCTTAATCTAAATTAATAATTTCATTCAGTTTTGCAATTTTAAATAATAAAATAATCCATTTTATGCAAATTGATCATTTTCACAATTTTACAAAATTAATCACAAAATTTTACTTTTATTCAATTTAGTCCCTGAGCCTAAAACATTTCAAATTAGCCATACTACCTAAATATTCATATATATTTTCCTCCTCCTCCTCTCCATTCCACATCCTTAATGTATATAACATGCTATAAGTAACATTGTCAATAATTTCATTAATTACTCATAAGTATATTCAAAACTGTCCATTTGAGTTATAGTCACTAAATTATTTATTTCCGGAGCTACAGAACTCCAAATGAAGCACCGTTAATTTTTAATGAAACTAGACTCACATATATTCATACCATAAAATTTCCAGAATTTTTAGCCTAGCCAATTAGTACAGTTTATTCATCAAAGTCACCCCTGTTCTGCTGTCTGGCAGTTCTGACCCTTCTTCACTAAAAATTAATTATCTCCTCATACACAATTCATATGATGTTCTCGTTTATTTCTATTGAAAATAAACTCATTCAGAATTCTAGACATATAAACTTAAGCCCCTAATTATTTTTCTCCAATTGTTTATGATTTTCCAAAGTCAGAACAGGGGATCCCGAAATCCCTTTAAACCAGTCTTACAAAAATATAAATATCTCAAATTACAGAATTCCTTTGCTTTCTCTGTTTCTTTCATATGAAAGTAGACTCAATAAGCTTTAATTTCATATATCATTCAACTTCTATTTCAACTTCTACTATTTTTGGTGATTTTTTAAAGTTACTCTACTGCTGCTGTCCAAAACAGTTTTGTTATAGCTTATTTTACAATTAAATCCTTTACCCAATTCTAACTTCAAATTCTTTCAATTAAACCACTAATTCATCTTTTGTTCATCATATGCTATATTCAACAGCTTTAAAACTTCAAAAACTTCAACTTAAATTCATCAAAACTTTGTTCTAAAACTTATAAAGCATCAAAATTAAAAGAGAAGGACTAAATTAACTTACCAATTAAACTTCCAAGCTTCAAACCATCAATTTCTCCTTTTCTTTCTTTCTTCCCTTTTCTTCCCCTGCTTTCGTCTTGTTCTCTGTTTCTTTTCTGGTATCCTCCCCTTTCTTTTCTTTTGTTTTTGTTTGTATATATATAATATTATAATAATATAATAATATAATAATATAATATAATATTAATATATAATATAATAACATACTTTAAAAAATCTCAGATTTTTCATACTTAATCATTCAACTTTACAAAATGGTATAATTACCATTTTGGTCCTTCATAATTTCTTTTAATCTATAATTCAACTTTACACCTTTTTCAATTTAGTCCTTTTCATTTAATTACATATCCAAACGTTAAAATTTCTCAACTAAACTTTAATAATAACTTAATGACACTCCATAAATATTTTTAGAAATATTTATGGCTCACTTTATGAATTCGAGCTCTCAATACCTTGTTTTTGGCCCAATTTTTCTAATTAATTCTTTTAGTTCACAAAATTCACTAATTTTAAAATATTTCCAAAATCACACTTAACTTATAATTATCGATTAACAAAGTTTTCTAACTTTTTCGTCAGATTTAGAAATCTCAAATCACTGTTCCGACACTATTGAAATTGGGCTGTTACAGAATTCATTAATGGAAAAAAAAAACTATTTTTTGATATTATTTTACCTCTAATTTTATGTACATATTGTTGATTTCATAACATCTAGGTATGTATTTTCTTTTAAATCTATCTATTTATATATTTTATTTTAATTTTGTATAAATGTATAATTATTATTTTAAAAATCTTGTTTCATTATATTTCGGTTTATTTTAAACACCTCCCTATATTATTATTTCCATGCCATTTGTTTCTATTTTTATCCTTTATTTTGTGTATATCTCTTGTGTTGTTTTTGTCAATTGTTGATATTGGAATTGTATATTATGTGATTATTACTATCATGTGAATTATGATTCCTTAATGTAATATTTTGTGTATGCATTATTACTTTGCTTTGTATATTATCATTCCATTACGATTTATTTGTTAAAGAAAATCGAGTTTAACATCGTTCAAATCTCAAAATCATTCGAAGTTTTTTAAAAATAAGGCAATGTTTCGTGTTTAGAAATCCGAGAGATCGTGCCCTAACGTGCTGGGTTTCGGCTTTTCGTTTGACCAAATAACCAAATATCCTTTTAATATTTCATTTATGTTTTTTCAATTAAAAAACAAGGCAATATTTCACGTTTGGAAATTTGGGAGATCGTGCCCTAACGTGCTGGGTTTCGATTTTCTGTTTGATCCCAAATAATGAAATACCTTTTCAAAATCTAAATGCATGAGTTTTGAGAATTTTGGGATGATCTAGAATTCGAAGACTTAAATTATTGCATCCTAACATGTTGGATGTGATATTTTTTTCCTTCAGAACTAGAGAATCTTAATATTCAAACTCGAGTATTTTTCAAATGGGTCAAAAAAGGGTCGTAATTTTAAAATCTTTCAAATTCTCAATGTTAGGACATTAATTAATCAATTTGGTACCAATTTTGGGCATTGCGAGGGTGCTAATCCTTCCTCGTACGTAACCGACTCTCGAACCTGTTTTCTTAGATTTCGTAGACCAAAACTATTGTTTTAAATCAAAATGTTCTATTAAAACAATCCATCTCAAGGTGACCCTATCACACATCGAATAAAAGATCGGTGGCGACTCCATTTTTTATTTTAAAAGTCGATCCCCGTTTTTCAAACTCGTTAAAAAAAGGGGTTTCGACACTTATGTTGTGAATGGACCATTGGTTTAATGAATGGACATAGTTGTACATGAGTTAGTGGATTTTAAATGAAATCATTAAGGTTAAATATGGTATTTGATAATTAAAGTTAATATTAACAAAATAAAAATATTTTGATGGCCATTATCATCTTCTTGGCACCGAATATTGAAGGAAAAAGAAAGAAATTTATCTAGTTAGGGTTCGACACTCAATTTGCTCATTCAAGGTATGTTTCGAGCTCGATTTTTAGTGATTTTTATGTTTTTGTGATTGTAGCTTAGCATTCTATCAAGCCCATGCCTCAATTTCAGAATTTGATGATAATTTTGAGTTATGCCATTGTTGATTTTGTGAGCTTTGTGATGTTTGATGATAAAAACTAAGTGTTTGATGATTGATATACATATTTTCTAAAGTGATTTTGAGTAAAAAAAAATGCATTTTTGGGATTTAATTGAGAAATGTGAAAACTTTGTGTTGAAATGTGAAAGAAATGTGAAATATGGGCTGCTAGGGGCACTATGGTAATTCAGCTAAGCATGTATTAAATTGGATTTTGTGAATTTGATGTATTAGTGAAATAAGGACTAAAATGCTAAAGTGTGAAATTATAAGGGTTAAAGTGCAAAATTCCCTAATTGTGTGTTTGTGAATTGAATTGAGTAAAGATGAGATTGAATGAGTTGAATTTGATATTATATAGATCAAGAAAAGAGAAATTCGAGTTTAGATCGATGTAAGAACAAAGTGCTCAATTGATCGACTAGTATTGTTGTTTCTACGTTCGAGGTAAGTTCGTGTATAATACGTATTGTTTAAACAATGTTCATATGTGATGAAATGAATGGAAATGTGATTGTGGAGTTTGGTAATGTGAAATATGAGTTGGAAGATATGTGACACTAAGTGTGCGTAAATAGAATCGTTACAGTGATGAATGGCACTAAGTGTGCAAGATAAAGAAAGCATTGGCTGTATTATTTGGCACTACGTGTGCGATACCGAAACAAATTTGGTTTAATATGATGGAACTAAGTGTGCGATATTATTATAGCTTCAGCTAATTAATTGGCACTAAGTGTGTGAGTTCATCGAACGTTTAAAGAGGATCGAATGAATTATGGAATCGAGCATTGAAGTGGTAAATGTGATAGATAAATATGTGATGGTACAGGTATGTACAGAACCTATGTGGTTGATGATATTGTGTATGAGATAGATGGAAGATTATGTGAATGAATGATGAAAAGAGTTGGATTGAGTAACATTATAAATGCTTGTATATGAACCTATAGATATGGTATGAAAGTGAGTAATAGCTATGTATGAGATTGAGTAGTGATATGAAATGAACTAAGTGTTAGTTAATTTTGCATATTGAATTTGAATTGTTGAGTTAAATATGTTATATTACGAACTTACTAAGCTTTAAAGCTTACTGTATGAAGTCTTTCTCTGTTTTACAGTGGTATTTAAAGCTAGCTTAGATCCCGGGATCATCAGCGACTCAATCACACTATCGAACATCTATTTTGGTACCTTTTGAAAGTTATATTTATGGTATATGGCATGTATAGGCTAGTAAGGTTGTGGAATATTTTGAGATGTATAAATCTTGCCATGTAATATGGCTTGATAATGGATGAGACTTTAGATTGATTTTGGTATATGTTTTGTTATGTGAAGATGGTGTATGTGATGTGTATATATATGGTCTTGTGTGAATGGCCAAAAGAAATGGTCAATTTTGGTAAGTTTTATGGTTGATTTGGGAAATTGATATGATGAGAAATGCTATGATTTGAAATGGATTAATATGATGTAAGAATCACATGTTTTTTATGTGAAGTTGGTACTTTGAATTGGAATGTTTGAGTTGGATTTGTATATGGAAATGAATAATGTTGTTACGGGTCAAATTGTGCATGATTTGGTATGTTTTTGGCTGCCTTTGGGACATGAATTGATGCTTGTTTGATGCTTGTAGGTATGACCAAATTTTGGGTGGCAAATTGGCCTATATTTTCCCACAAGGTTCAGCACACGGGCTTGTGTCTCGACCGTGTCTCTCCAGGTTGCAATTCGAAGCAAGTCAGACTTGCACACGGGCTAGACAGACGGGCATGTGACAGGCCGTGTGACCCAAGTCAGTGTTGAACATGGGCTAGACACACAGGCGTGTGACAGGCCGTGTGACCCAAGTCAGTGTTGCACACAGGGTAAGACATGGTCTAAGGCATGGCCATGTGAGGAACACGGCCTAGCCACACGAGCATGTGCCCTGTTTTAAAATAAAAAATTTTCTAAGTTTCGTAAAGTTTTCGTATGAGATTGGTTTAGTCTCAAACTTTTTCTAAAGCATGTTTAGGGTCTCGTAGACCTTCTAAAGGGACTTTGTGTTATTGATTAACTATGATATGCTGATGTGTGAGCAATGGTTGTTTAAATGTTATGATTCGACCGGTAATAGCTCATAACCCTAGTCCAGTGATGGATACAGGTTAGGGGTGTTACACTGATGCTCATCCTTAACCTTTTGATATGTCAAACAATGAGAGATAAAGGCAGTTACCTCCCGTTTTGAACTAGGCCACTACTATAATTCTCGATTATCTCTATGCATCTTATTCCTATTGGGATGCATAGTATAAAGGCTACTATGCGCTTCTCGTATAATCAATTGCCTCAAATCGACATTATTAGACACACATATCTGACCCCTGAAACACAGAACCCCATCGCTGTTTAATCAGAAATAAGAAGTCACACTATCCTCAATCTGATGAAAGCGAGAAACTAGAGACTCATTACTTAATTATTTAGCTCGAATCTGATCAACCCAAGTTGGTTTAACCAACAATTTAGCCAGTAGACTATCGTCATCAAACAAACTCAAATGAGCAAACATTGCTCTCAAATCAGTCATCGCTCTACAACTAAGAGTTTCAGCCACAACATTGGCCTTACCGAGATGGTACTCTATCGTGCAATCGTAGTCTTTAAGCAACTCAATCTATCTATGTTGTCTAAGGTTCAACTCCTTCTGAATCAACAGATACTTGATGCTCTTATGGTTGGTGTAAATGATACACCTCCCACATACATATTGTGCCCCTATATTTTTAGAACAAAGACAACCACAGCCAACTTAAGGTCATGCATGGGTTAATTGCCTTCATGTGACTTAAGTTGTCGAGATGCGTAAGCCACCACCAAATCGACATGCGATGCATCGTTATAAAAAAAATACTCTACCAGATTCAGGCTATATCAGAACAAGTGCATGAGTTAGGGGAGCTGTGATAAGCGAGAATCCCTCAATGAAAGGCTAAGGAAACTTTGAATCTCAGACACATTTCTTGGTTGTTTCCACTCAACTACAGCCTTGACTTTTTTAGGATCTACTCTGATCCCCTCAACTGAAACAACATGCCCCAGAAAGGTAACCTCTTGCAACCAAAATTCACACATGCTAAACTTAGAGTAAGTTGTTTCTCACGGAGTATCTATAGAACTTTCTGAAGGTTCTCATTATGCTCACTCTCAATTAGAACAAACCAAAATGTCATCGATGAAGACAACGACAAACTAATCCAGATACAGTTGAAATACTCGATTCATCAGATCTATAAACACAGCCGAAGCATTCGTCAAACCAAAGGGCATAACTAGGAACTCATAATGCCAATAACAAGACCTAAAAGTGATCCTATACACATCAGTCTCTTTAACCTTGAGCTGATGGTACCCGGAACAAAGATCAATTTTGAAGAACACAGATGCTCCCCGAAATTGATCAAATAGGTCGTCAATTCTCGTGAGTGGATATCTTTTCTTTACCGTCAACTTATTTAGCCAACAATAATCCACACACATTCTCATCATGCCATCCTTTTTCTTGACAAACAGAACCGGTGTTCTCTATAGTGACACACTTGGTCGAATGAACCCTCAATCAAGAAGTTCCTAAATTTGGGCTTTTAGTTCCATAAGCTCCTTTGGAACCATGTAATAAGGGGAAATCAACACAAGAGCTGCACCCGACAAAATTTCAATGCGAAACTCAACCTTCCTGTTCGGAGGTATCCTCGGCAGTTCCTCTAGGAAAACATCTGGGAAGTCTTTTACAGTTTGAATATCCTTAACAGAAAGCTTTACAGAACCATAATCAGACACAAAGGCCAGGTATGCTTCACAACCTTTCCAAAATAAAAAAATTTACCAATTAATTTGCTTGAATTAACTCAATTTGGTCGGTTAAGTCGATTTTAATTGCTAACTATAGTAAATGATATAGTATTACATAATATAATAATATAGTATATAACTATGACTAAAACTATTAATATATATAGTTATATATATTATAAATTATAATAAAATATATAGTATCAATAGTTCTGTGTAATTTAGTATATTACAATACATGTCTATAACTAGCAATACATAGAATATTAGTCAAAATTCAATATCTTAATAAAATATAATTTTTATTAAGTTAGATTTTGATTTGGGCTTAACTTTTACAAATTGTATTTGAGTATTGAGTTTAATTTCTTTTTTATTTTGGACTTAATATTTAGGGGGTTTATCAATAATACGAAAAAATATAATTACGAAAATGTGGTGCAAAGCAAATTATTTACGAGAATGAGTTGTTTTGAACAATAGAGCACAGTGTCATCATGTTGTCAAACGACACCAAAGTACACCTATAATGAGTAAATGATTTCAATTGAAAAAAAATTAATTGGTGGCAACACCCAAAATTTTAATTTCCCAATATATTTTCCAATTTCCCTCAGAGTATATTATGGTAGAAAATACTAATGTCCCCATATAGGGTGACGACACCACTTTTTTACCCTGACCCTTCTCTACTCGTGCTTGGGTAATGAGCAAATAAAAAATGAATGGTGTTGTCAACAAGGAAAGCGGCACAAAATTAGTATTACCTTCTTTCCCAGTGAAAAAAAAAATCAAAAGCCCTGGTTGTTTTGGATCTTTGAAACAAACCGAGAGAAAAAAATTAAGTTCTTAAGAAATATTAGGTTCTAAACACAAGGGTGAAGCTAGAAAATATTTTTAGGTGGGGCCAAAATTAAATTTTAATTTTTAATAGTCTATATATTTATATTTTTCAAAGGATTAAATAAAATTTTTATCATTTTTGAGGGGGCAACGTGCAATTTTACATTTACTAATTTAAAATTTCAAAACTTTTAAAGGGCATAATGGACAATTTTCCATTTTAGGGGGGTCGGGGCACCCTACATGCGCCACTGTCTAAACAGTTACAAAGGTTGAGTTGATAAGGTTAGATTCTAATTGATTTTTATGTTATTTCTTTTTTTTTTACTATTAGGTATAATTATGTTATTATATGGTGATAATAATTTATAGGATGACATGTAAATTATTTTGTTTGATATACAATTTTTTATTGATTTAATAAGGTATAAATTATTTTAATAGCAACTAATGTATATTTTTATTTTATTTTAGAGGTTTAGTATAGAAGATGAACAACCAATTCTTTGTATACGTCCATTTCGATGAGGTAATTTGTCATACAGAAGTTGGTTGTATATTTGAATTGTGTTATCAAATAGAAATGATGTTTAACAAGGGAGTAAAACTTGATGAAATTGAACAAAAGATTGGTGCGAAAATTGCTTAACATTGTGGGAGGAGGATGTCTAGACTATACTACAAATTTCCAGTTTCATCAAATTCGTGCAAATATGGGGAGATGCAACTTGTAGAGGATGATGACATGGAGAGTTTCGAGAGCTCTATGGATAGGAAATCTTTTGTACATAGGTTTGGCTTTGATTTGAATGTTAAGTGGGTAGAACCGTGTGATTATGGAGCAATATTAACATCGAATGGCAATTCACACAATGTTTATGTTCTATATAATAACCCTAATTTGTGTCCTTCTTTAAAAATACATACAATGGTGATTGGTACCCATGCAAATAGTGAAGAAACACTCAATAATGATTATGGTCCCTATCACCAGGGGAAGGAATTTAGTAACCTTGATCTCGATGAGGTTCTAGATGATATCGATGATAAAGGTGAATGCAATGATGATAATGTAGACACCCTTCTTCTTGGGATTGTTATACGAAACAAACCTTCAACCCACATGCTGAGCATAGATCTTGATGTTGCGCATGCATTTGAGTTCCCAAAATAACCAAATATAATACCTTTCCTCAAGTTGGTGCCAAATTTTGAATAAAAAGAGTTGGTTGTAGGTCAAAAATTCTCAAATAAGAAGTCATGTGTAGCTACTATCAAGAAGTATTATATAAAAGTGTCGGTGGACTACAAAGTCGTTGTATCTAAACCAATATTGTATATTGAGGAGTGTTGAAGGTCTACAAAAGGGTGGAATTGACGTGTACGAGTTGCACTGATACAGATGACACGACTTTGAGAGATTTGGAAATATGTAGGGACTCATACATGCACTATTGTAAGGATGTCACAAGATAATGGGAAACTTGATGCGAATTTAATTTGTAGTTACATCATGCCAATGGTGAAAGACATGCCCAAAATTCCTGTATCAGTCTTGATTGTGGGCATGCAATCCTGGTTTTAGTACAAAGTGTCACATAAAAAAGCATGATAGGCTAAACAAATGGTGATGGAACAGTTGTATGGTGATTGGGATGCGTCGTACAATGAACTTCAGGGATGGTTGGCCGCAATACAAGAGTATGTGCTAGGAACTATGGTTGATTTACAAACATTGCCATATTATGACCCGAATGACCAACTAAATCTAGGGAAAATAATTTTCCACAACTTGTTCTAGACATTCGATCCGTGCGTTAGTGTAACACCTTATTACCCGACTCGATCATTGGGTCTGAGTTACAAGGTGTCACATTTGTTGCCGGAGCAACTACGATCAACATACTCAATTACCCATATTTTCTAATCAATTACATGTAAAAAATGCTTTACAGGCAATAAATAATCACTTTTAGGTCACATACGAGCTTATGAAAGCTTAACAATATCCTGAGATTGAAAAAGGACCAAAATGTAAGGTTTTTAAAAGCATTTCAGGTGAATGTTGTGACTTTAAGGGTTTGGTGTGAGAATTTGAAGTTAGTAACCAAGCTTCTCAACCTGAGGACTATTTTGTAAAGTTTTCAAAACTAAATAGGGCTAGTAACCAAGCTTCTCAACCTGAGGACTATTTTGTAAAGTTTTCAAAACTAAATAGGGCCGACATCACGACCTCAAGCATGTGACATCTCGATGAGTAATGTAATATCGCAATATTCAAGTTTTAATGTTGCGACACTGAAGACAAACCCCAAATCCTTTGTTTCCAATGATTTCCAACAATTATAATAACCAAGTCCATATGCAAATCATTCCCAACAGTTAAGTATGCACAAACATAACTCTCAAACCAATAGCACATACAAAACATGTCATAACCAAACTCCTTAATTACACATATATAAGTTGTTTTAGACCATTTTTATCATTTGACCAATACTCTTAGGTACATGTCATTTGCAAAATAAAAAGGGTTATTTAAACTTTGATCGAGTCACTTGTCGTAGTCTAGATACAGACTTTACTTTCCTAGGGTTTCGAGAATACTTGTACCTGTGCACGGAACAAACAAACTATACACTGAGCAATAGGGATTAGTGGAACATTTATAATTCAGAGCATAAGAACATAAGCATCAACAACACACTTCAAGCCAATACATGTATATAAATATGCACATAACATCTAGCCAACTTACATTTCAATGGTCAAACATTTCATCAATAATACAAATACAAAAGTATGCAGATAATACATACTAAATCGTCCTACTCCAATTACAACATATATGTGTTGGGAAATGTGTCCATATTATAGTAAACATGTAATTGTTTTCTATGTATTTGAACGATAAATAAATAGATAAAGTTAATTTCATATTTCAGTACTATATCTTGTGTGCTTCTTTCTTTCATGTTTTGCACACATAGCGAAATTGTGACAAGCAAATATTAGCTCATTGATTGTCTAAGTTCAAACTAATGATAAGCGGTATTGTAAGAACATTTACATTGCTAGAAAGACAACTTACTTCAGTAGATAATCTAAATGAGTCCATAATCCCGTAAAAGAATCAAAGTGAACATTTTATTAATATACTTAGAAGGATTATTATGTCGTCTACAATTCCAGTTAGGGAGATGGCTAATTGATATGGATCATAGCAGAAATAGGACTGTAAGTTTGTCCAATTCGTAAATTTAACTTAGGGCTTTAAACATTCGGAAAGAAACTTGGATTTTGACAAAACCTGAAACGCAAACAAATCGAAGTCAGATAAAAAATTAACGAAAGTAATTAAATAAATAACTAAGATACATAAAATAGAACAATAAATCAAAGATTAGAACAATAAAGAAGATAGATGGAAAAGATGGAACGTGATATGCAGAAGTCCTAAGGAGCTTTGGAAATAAGAAGAATCCACAACCTTCTTCAAGCGGCTCTAATTTCCTCTATAAGAAAGAAAACTTGGCAAGAAAAAGTTTGAAGATAATCCTTACAACTTGAAAAGATTGTTAAAACTTTTCTAAAAGAAAACTCAAGAAAATTTCTTGAAAGGAAAAACTTAAAGAGAATTTATTAACTCAAAAGAGAAGTTGAATAATAATGAATTGATTGAATTGTGTACAATGCAAAGACCTTTATATACGCTAGCTAAATAAATATAAATAAAACTCTTAAGTATACTAGAACTCTAATTAACTTAAAAAAGAAGTAGTTTTAAACTAAACTTTCTTGTTGACATAAAACTCCTAAATAACTTTAAATACTTAATAATTATAAAAAATTTGAAATAAAATAGTAAGAGCTGATAAATACAAATTTGGGCTCATATATAATAAAAAGTAAGACTAAAACTTGAACTCAATATGATTTAAACTCAAATTAAAAGCCCTGAACTTGTAATTTCCATAATAATCTCGTCTAGAAATTTTGCTCGCGCAGTCTTCACTAAAACAGTCTTAACTTGAGTTTCTAAACGCAAAATCTAGTGATTCAAAGTGCGTTTTGAATCTAAGAGAAAGATCTTTGGATTCCATAAGATATCTTAATCCAAAAATGCCTAGATACAATCCAAAAATTTGTCACAAGTTTACTAATATTTTCAGCTTGAAAATTGATAGCTTGGTTGAATTGACTTTAATACACTTCACCTATTCTGTGCATGTATCATTCCTGGTTTCCTCAAAAAAATTCATCCTCACATTGTAACACTCCAAACCCGGCCCATGCGGTATGATCAGATCTGACATGTCATATGAAGAAAGTGTAAAACATCATGTGATTCTTACTAAAATAGGTGTTACTTAGTTGTGTTTAAGTAAACAAGTTTTGTATGTAAATATTTGATAAAATACGGTTATTTTAAAAGATCGTTTTATGAGTCGAAAATCGAGGTAGTGAGCTTTAAAACTGTGACTTTTGAAAATTTCGTAGATAATTTTGAAAGAAAATTTGAGTTAAATCATTTGTAAAAGTTTGCTATAAAATCCATTTATTAATCAATTTTGGAAACCATTATTTATATTTTTTGAAAATTCCCTTTTTAAACAAATTAAGAAAAATAATAAAAACATCCCAACCATAAAACAAAAATAAAAATAGTCCAGAGGCCTTATTACAACTTAAAAACCCAAAATAGTACAAGTAATAAAGTAAACGGAAATAGAACTTAAAGTTCAAAACACCATTTCTGAAGTATGGCTTCCATCGAGTCATCCATGGCCCATGTCCACATCACTGAGCATTACCTACAAGGGTTAAGAAAAAGGGGGAGTGAGTTACAAGAACTCAGTGTGAAATCCCCTTACCGTCTTCCACTGGGCCTGAACCCATATAGCAATATCTTGGGCCTAAGCCCACTTACATAACAATCTTAAAATGAAATGTATGAATGTATGCAACCCAACCCATCCTAGATATCCATCCCCTACACACCACCCGTACCATCCCATCACACCTGTGGGGATCAAGTCAACCCACCCCGCCAAACACACCAATCGCAGGCAAGAAGCCATTTAATTCGCAGGCACGAAGCCATTTAATTCGCAGGCACGAAGCCATTTAATTCATATATATATTTATTGTGGCCAAGCCACCGAAATCAGAATATACGTGGCATAGCCACTATCAACGGTAATATAATCGGCACACAACCTTGGGTAAATATGATCGACACAGAGTCATTGATTCATATGTTAGGCACATAGCCGTTATCAGAATTTGTGGCAGAGCCACTGGAATCATAATGAAACATAATAACAAACATTTTTGTGGCAATGCCACCGAGCTACACTTCTCTTCAATATTTTTCCCATCCCATGCAAATTATGTAAATGCAACATATTAATAAAGCATAATATCCACAAATATAAACAACAATCATTAATCCAGTAAATTTATTACGGTAAATCGGCCAATTATAGAACTTTGTAATTCGGTCCACTAAAGCATTCTTGCAATTCGGCCCATTAGGGGCATTTTCGTAATTCGGCCCGTAGGGGCATTTTCGTAATCCGCTAATCTTACCTACTAAGGGTAATTCGTTAATCTCGCAACCCAGGGGTATTTCGGTAATTTACCCTCCAAGGGTATTTTGGTAATTTCGCAACCCAAACTTAACTACTAATTTAGGCATACAAATTTGAAACTGTCCATCTGCGTCATTTTGACTAAATTGACTCGAAATTTAAATCCGTAAATTTTCTTTGAAGCTAGACTCATATATCTTCTTACTACAATTTTTCCAAAATTTTTGGCCTATCCATTTAGTACAGTTTATTCGTTAAAGATTCCCTTGTCTCACTGTCCAATGATTCTGACATCTCTTACCCTAAACTCAAATATCTTGCTGTACAATTTTCATATGGTGCTCCCACTTATTTCTATTGAAAATAGGCTCACTAAGGAATCTATACATATAAATCATAACTCATAATTCACTTCGTACAATTTTAAACTATTTTTCCAAGACAGAATAGAGAACCATGAAGTCAATCAGAACCAGTCTCCCTAAAATTAGAATATCACAGAATATAAAATTCCTCTTCCTCCTCTGTTTCTTTCATATCAAAATAGACATGGTAAGCTTTAATTCGATATCTTATTCACTTCCTAATTTCCTTTCTCCTATTTTTCGTGATTTTTCAAAATCACGTCACTGCTAATGACCAAACCGTTTCATTGCGAAATATGGTTACTACTACGAATATACGCATACCCGAGTGGTCACAAATGCAGGTTTTCTCTTTTCTTCGGTATTTCTACCGAATCACAGAATATTTCACGCAACATTCAAAGAGGTATGAGATTACACACCATTTCAACCATGTATTCGGAAGGTAGGGATTACATGTAACACCCTATACCCGAGACCGATGCTAGGACTGGATACGAGGCATTACCATGCTTAAACTCACTTAAACATGTACTTACGGGCTGTAAAATTTTGAACCAACTTAAAACTTTTCTTTCTTGATCATAACATGCATATTATGGGCCTACGAGGCCTTTAACAATTAACCGAACTCTTTTGGACACTTCATCTAACACTCAACTTGGAAGTAGGGTTCACACGCCCATGTTACTTAGAGACACACCCGTGTACCCATAGACACGCCCATGTCTACAACTGTGGGAGGTTACTGACTTTATTCACACTGCCTTGACACGCCCGTGTCTACCAACCGTGTGAAGCTACTGACTTCAACCACACGACCTGGGCACACGCCCATGCTTTGAATGTGTGTCTTACACGGTCCTTACACACAGCCGTGTAAAATGACCGTGGTCTAACTTTATTTAAAACATTAAGGCATGGTCTAGACACACGCTCGTGTGTCTAACTGTGTAGGCAATTATAGGCTATTTACCAAGCCATTTTCCTCCCTGAAATTAAGATCAACCCAACTCAAAACAATACAATTCATTAATAACATATTTCATGAATAATACTACGTATTTCATTGATATTTATATACAGACAACTTAAACAAGTTTGGCCAACCACTTAGCCATATACAAAAGAATAATAAACTTGATAGCCTATACAATGGCATTACACAAAACATGTTCTCAAAATGAATGATTCCTATACATGCCATACTTAGCCTAATAATTTGGCTATACCAAAATAAGGGTCGATAGTGTGCTACGAGCTCCTACTCCAATGATCCACAATTTAGCTCGGCGGGACTACATAGAAAGAAACAATCAAAGACGTAAGCATTTAGCTTAGTAAGTTTGCATGTATAACACATAATAAATAAACTTGCTTCAGATAAACCATTTGACATAAGAATGGTATCATTATCTCATCTATAAAACTTACTTACTCATACATGATTCTTACTTGTCTCATGGTACTTACTAATCTCATACTTGTAAGGTAACAAGGTACCTGCATCACTTGATCACATTGATCAGTATACTTAAACATAATGATTATGTCTTCTAACTCATCATTTATAACATGAATAATATTCAATTTCAACTTGGTAATAGCTATGCTCTCTTAACATTCTTGTTTTCACATTTTAGCTTACTCATTTGCCCAATGAATTTCTATGAATTACCGAGGATACTAGATCTCTTGTCATGTACTTCATGCCACTGCCATACTCTAGATATGGACTTATATGGAAGATCCCTTCTTAAATCAATGCCAAGCTTGCCTTGGTCTTACATGATAACTTATTCAATGCCAAGCTTGAGTCCTTGGACTTACATGATAACTTGCTTGATAACTTTATCAATGCCAAGCTTGAGTCCTTGGGCTTACATGATAACTTGTTCAATGCCAAGCTAGGGTCCTTGGACTTACATGATAACTGGTTCAATGCCAAGCTTGGGTCCTTGGACTTACATGATAACTTGCTTGATAACTTGATCAATGCCAAGCTTGAGTCCTTGGGCTTACATGATAACTTGCTTGATAACTTGATCAATGCCAAGCTTGAGTCCTTGGGCTTACATGATAACTTGCTTGATAACTTGATCAATGCCAAGCTTAAGTCCTTGGGCTTACATGATAACTTGCTTGATTGCCGATGCCATGCCTTGGCTTGGTCTTATACGGACTTTCTTATCTCATATAATAGACCGTATCTCCCGGGTAATTCATCTTCAATCGGGACTTTTTCTTGTTTAATCTTATTGACTTCTTTGTTTAACATAACATTAAACCATTCATGATAACAATATATATTATACTAAGCAATTAAATGATAAAATCATAAAGCTTAGAACTCATACAAACTTACCTCAATATACAAAATGTATGTAGTTATGCAATTTAGTCCTCGACTTTGTTCTTGCCTCGGTTTCGATCCGGGCTTTGTTTTTCTTGATCTATAATCATAAATATATCATTTAATAATCATATTGACTAAATTAACTCATAACTCATACTTTGGAAAAATTACTAATTTGCCCCTATACTTTCTTATATTTGCACTTTTGCCCATAGGCTCGTAAAATGATTTTCATGCAACTTTCTTAAACATCATGCTTAGCTGAATCATTTTCTCTACTATAGCAATCATCAATTCTCTCTATTTCTAATAGGTATGACCAATTTTATAACTTTTTACAAAATGGTCCATACTATCATTTTTCATGAAATTCATTAAGAAAAAGATGTTTATCTAACATCAAACTCTCATAAACTCCCATAAAACATCATTTAGCATGCATGTCATTCATGGCTAAATTTTTGAACATGCATCTTAACTCATTTAATAGCTAAAAATAGCTAATTCATAATACGAGAACTTTGAAAATACTAAGAAAATCAAAAACGGGACTAAGATGAACTTACTAGCAAGCTTGAAAAAATGAAGAACCCTAGCTATGTTGTCTCCACTTTTTCGGCAGCAACAAGGAAGAAGATGAGTGAATTTTTCTCATCTTTTTCCTATTTTAATCACTTATTAGGAAAATGACCAAAATGCCCTTCCTCTTAAAAATTTCTATTACACCATCTCAAGGCCAATTTTGTCCAAAATTATATTTTTGGGAAAATTGCTATTTAAGGACTTCTAATTACTATTCTAAAGCTATTTCATACAAAAAGCTTCTAGAAAATCATATTTTGCAACTTTTGCAATTTAGTCCTTTTGGACCAATCCACCACAATTTAATAAAATTGCTTCATGAAACATTCATACTAGCATGCAAACATGGGATAAACTTTTAAAAACTCATAAATTCACCTCGAATTCGTGGTCTCGCACCACTATTCTGACTAGGCCCTAAATCGGGCTGTTACATTACACACCTTATTCGAAATCCGTAACACGATACTCTTCGTGGCACCTAAAGGTACAATCGGTCAACAATTAGTCCAAAGTCCAATTTACAACTTCAATCAAGTATTGCGATTGATTATCAATCTATATCACTTACCAACAATCCGAGTCTCTTATTACGAGGGATAATTGTTCGATTGGCCCTCCGATAAAGTACTTCGAGACCTACTTACCAAACTTCCTTCCAAAAGCCAACGGCTAGAAAGATGATGAGAGTATAAGCTAACACTCTACCGATTTGGCCCACACCAAAAGAACCAAGAAGATGGAAGTAGCAAAGAATAGATTCGGCCTTGGTCAAAAGAACAGGGTGAATAATTAGTTTTAGAAGAGGGAGTAAAAGAGAGACAGGAAGAAAATAATAGAAGAGGAAGAACACTACCTTGCAACCACCGAAAACCGATAAGGCAAAGAAGCTTTGGCAACCACAAAAAAAAAGTTTCGGCTATGAGATGAAGTTGATGTTTCGGTTGTGGTGTGTAAAAGAGAATGTTTGAAAAGAAAAGAGTAGAAGTCAATAGGCCAATTGAAGTTCTGGCCAAGAGGGAATGCAATCAAAAAAACCAAAATATTTAGAAAGGAAAATGAAATGACCCCTCAAAAAAATGTGAAAATGAAAGGGAGCGCTAGAGCAATTCGGCTCCCCCTATTTCCCTAACCAAAACCTTGTATTCATCTTTTCCAAAAAGATGAACATTGACCAAAATAAAGTCTTTCCAAAACACCTTCCACACTATATGCCAACATATTCCCCTCTCTTACCATTTTCCTTCATTTTTCCCCCGTTTTTCCTTAGTCTTTCTCCTTACCATAATCCTTAGCCATCTTTCCAAAAATTAAAAAGTCTTCCTTACCTTATTTGATGCCATGGCCGACACTTGGAAAGAAAGCACAAAAATAAATCCAAATTTGCAAAAGATGGGATTCGAACCCCTTCCCTTCATGCTCTCCACTTGACACCACACCACTCCACCATGTGCTCAACTTATACTAGCAAAATACACTATTATTTCCTTAAGCCTTGATGGCACATACCTTTTCTCCTTAAAGTGCTTAACCACAAAATTTTTCTTATAGCCTAATTTGAACCCCGAACTTCCTAGAACTCCGTAACTTTCCAAAATTACCTTCTTAATAAGTCCAACTTGAAAAAATGTCATTCTCTTATTCTCAAAAATTCTAAACACACCTACGCCCAAGGCCGGATGGGCCCAATCCTACTAGGCCCAATTTCGGGATGTTACAATTCTACCTTCCTTAAAGAAATTTCATCCTCGAAATTTCCAACCAACTACTAAACGCACCGCTCAAATCACACCACTATGCTTTCGCTGCGCACTCTGATCTTAATAACACTAATGTACTTTTACCATAATCTTGAATCCTCTTTCACACAACCAAACATCTAACCACAGAAGTAAGCCATTATCTACCACTTATACCTAAAACTTTCCACATTCAATCATCACGTTCAACCAAAACATACCTGACTTGATGGTGATGAAACAATCCCGAGCCTTATGCTCCTTAGACCCACATCTCAAGCATGCTTCTAACCTCCTCCGGCATTCTCTCGGATGACGCCTTCTACAATAATCGCAAGCCGAAAAGTTTGGACGTGCTTTAACACACTTCACGAAATGAGACTACGACCCAAAAGAACTGCGATCTCTTTTCTTCTTACAGTCTACACACCCAACTCGAAGTGCTTCACTGATTCCTTTAACCTTCTTCAGTACCTCCTTAATTATCTAAGTCAGCTCATCAACCCCAGCTAGATCATGGGATCCCGTCTCAGCCACTGGCGATGCCAATGCCTCCCTTTCGGAAACATGGCCTGATGCTGAAGGTCCAGCCTTAGCACCTCGGCCTCTATCACGGCCGCGTCTACTACGTCCATGTGCTCTAGCGCTCATATGTGCTAAATCGTTTTAATCTTATTAAGAGTTTTATGAATCATTATACTATTTAATGTTTATTAAGCAATGTTTTATGGAGTATAGGAAATAAGGTTGTTTTCGCAAAACGCATCCTAAAGTCTCAATCTCTATAGTTTCAACTCCTAAGGCTAAAACTTCTAGAGTAATCCTACAGTCATACCACAATAATCATAAATTGAAAATATAAACTTACTTGACTTGGTGCCGGATACTCGTGGTGCCATACTTCCTTTAGAACATGTATTTAAAAATTAGAATTTTAAACAGTTTTGGAAAACGCTTTTGAACCCAAACCACAGCCGAGTTTTGTAACCGAGCTCTGATACCATAAAATGTAACACCCCAAACCCGGCCCATGCGATATGACCGGATCTGACATGTCACATGAAGAAAGTGTAAAACATCATGTGATTCTTACTAAAATAGGTGTTACTTGGTTGTGTTTAAGTAAACAAGTTCTGTATGTAAATATTTGATAAAATACAGTTATTTTAGAAGATCGTTTGATGAGTCAAAAATCGAGGTAGTGAGCTTTAAAACTGTGACTTTTTGAAAATGTCGTAGATAATTTTGAAAGAAAAACCGAGTTAAATCATTTGTAAAAGTTTGCTATAAAATCCATTTATTAATCAATTTTTGAAACCATTATTTATATTTTTAGAAAATTCCCTTTTTAAACAAATTAAGAAAAATAATAAAAACATCCCAACCATAAAGTAAAAATAAAAAAAGTCCAGAGGCCTTATTACAACTTAAAAACCCAAAATAGTAAAAGTAATAAAGTAAACAGAAATAGAACTTAAAGTTCAAAACACCATTTCTGAAGTATGGCCTCCATCGAGTCATCCATGGCCCATGTCCACATCACTGAGCATTACCTACAAGGGTTAAGAAAAAGGGGGAGCGAGTTACAAGAACTCAGTGTGAAATCCCCTTACCGTCTTCCACTGGGCCTGAACCCATATAGCAATATCTTGGGCCTAAGCCCATTTACATAACAATCTTAAAATGAAATGTATGAATGGATGCAACCCAACCCATCCTAGATATCCATCCCCTATACACCACCCGTACCATCCCATCACACCTGTGGGGATCAAGTCAACCCACCCCGCCAAACACACCAATCGCAGGCAAGAAGCCATTTAATTCGCAGGCACGAAGCCATTTAATTCATATATTTTTTTTTTTGTGCCCAAGCCACAGAAATCAGAATATACGTGGCATAGCCACTATCAACGGTAATATAATTGGCACACAACCTTGGGTAAATATGATCGACACAGAGTCATTGATTCATAACATAGCCGTTATCAGAATTTGTGGCAGAGCCACCGGAATCATAATGAAACATAATAACAAACATTTTTGTGGCAATGCCACCGGGCTACATTTCTCTTCAACATTTTTCCCATCCCATGCAAATTATGTAAATGCAACATACATAATAAAGCATAATATCCACAAATATAAACATCATTAATCCAGTAAATTTATTAAGGTAAATTGGCCAATTATAAACTTTGTAATTCGGTCCACTAAAGCATTCTTGCAATTTGGCCCATTAGAGGCATTTTCGTAATTCAGCCTGTAAGGGCATTTTCGTAATCCGGTAATCTTACCCACTAAGGGTAATTCGGCAATCTCGCAACTCAAGGGTATTTAGGTAATTACCCTCCAAGGGTATTTTGGTATTTTCGCAACCCAGACTTAACTACTAATTTGGGCATACAAATTTAAAACTGTCCATCTGCGTCATACTGACTAAATTGACTATAACTCGAGTTAGGAAACTCAAAATTTAAATCCATAAATTTTCCTTGAAACTAGACTCATATATCTTCTTACTACAATTTTGCCAGAATTTTTGGCTTATCCATTTAGTACAGTTTATTCGTTAAACATTCCCTTGTTTCACTGTCCAACGGTTCTGACCTCTCTTACCCTAAACTCAAATATCTCACTGTACAATTTTCATATGCTGCTCCCACTTGTTTCTATTGAAAATAGGCTCACAAAGGAATCTATATAAATCATAGCTCATAATTCACTTTGTACAATTTTAAACTATTTTTCCAACACAGAACAGAGAACCACAAAGTCAATCAGAACCAGTCTACCTAAAATTAAAATATCACAGAATATAAAATTACTCTTCCTCCTCTATTTTTTTCAAATCAAAATAGACACGATAATCTTTAATTCGATATCTTATTCACTTCCTAATTCCCTTTCTCCTATTTTTCGTGATTTTTCAAAATCACGTCACTGCTAATGACCAAACTGTTTCATTGCGAAATATGGTTACTCCTACGAATATACGCACGCCTGAGTGGTCACAAGGGCCGGTTTCCACTTTTCTCCGGTATATCTAACGAATCATAGAATATTTCATGCAACATTCAAAGAGGTATGAGATTACACACCATTTCAACCATGTATTCAGAAGGTACAGGATTACACACCTTATTCGAAATCCGTAACACGATACTCTTCGCGGAACCTAAAGGTACAATCGGTCAACAATTAGTCCAAAGCCCAATTTACAACTTCAATTAAGTATTGTGATTGATTATCAATCTATATCACTTACCAACAATCTGAGTCTCTTATTACGAGGGATAGGTGTTCGATTGGCTCTCCGATAAAGTACTTCGAGACCTACTTACCAAACTTCCTTCCAAAAGCCAACGACTAGAAAGATGATGAGGGTATAAGCTAACACTCTACCGATTTGACCCACACCAAAAGAACCAAGAAGATAGAAGTAGCAAAGAATAGATTCGGCCTTGGTTAAAAGAACAGGGTGAATAATCAGTTTTAGAAGAGGGAGTAAAAGAGAGACAGGAAGAAAATAATAGAAGAGGAAGAACACTACCTTGTAACCACCGAAAACCCGAGAAGGTAAAGAAGCTTCGGCAACCAAAAAAAAAAAAACAAGTTTTGGCTATGAGATGAAGTTGATGTTTCGGTTGTGGTGTGTAAAAGAGAATGTTTGGAAAGAAAAGAGTAGAAGTCAATAGGCAAATTGAAGTTCCGGCCAAGAGGGAATGCAATCAAAAGAACCAAAATATTTAGAAAGGAAAATGAAATGACCCCCAAAAAAAATGTGAAAAAGCAAGGGAGAGCTAGAGAAATTCGGTTCCCCCTATTTCCCTAACCAAAACCTTGTATTCATCTTTTCCAAAAAGATGAACATAGACCAAAATAAAGTCTTTCCAAAACACCTTCCACACTATATGCCAATATATTCCCCTCGTTTACCATTTTCCTTTATTTCTTTCCCCCTTTTTCCCTAGTCTTTCTCCTTACCATAATCCTTAGCCATCTTTCCAAAAATTAAAAAGTCTTCCTTACCTTATTTGTTGCCATGGCCGACACTTGGAAAGAAAGCACAAAAATAAATCCAAATTTGCAAAAGATGGGATTTAAACCCTTTCCCTTCATGCTCTCCACTTGACACCACACCACTCCACCATGTGCTCAACTTATGCTAGCAAAATACACTCTTATTTCCTTAAGCCTTGATGCCACATACCTTCTCTCCTTAAAGTGCTTAACCACAAAAATTTTCTTATAGCCTAACTTGAACTTGGAACTTCCTAGAACTTTGTAACTTTCCAAAATTACCTTCTTAATAAGTCCAACTTGAAATAATATCATTCTCTTGTTCTCAAAAATTCTAAACACACCTACGCCCAAGGCCCAATGGGCCCAATCCTACTAAACCCAATTTCGGGATGTTACACACATACTGGCTTTGGTAGAATCTTGTTTTGATTTTCTTAACCTTTGACCTTGTTCTTGGGCTTGAAGTAGTGTAAGCTCATCACATCCATGGGCTTGAAGTTAAGCCTTGAGACTCGTATCACAATGCAGTATGACATGCTAAAAATGGATCAATACTGTAGCATTTAATTATGCTTTTAATAGAACAATACGATAACAATCAATATGCTTATATAATAGTTTAGTACAGTAGTAAATAATATGTTTATATCAGATCGATTCAATAACAAAACTCATGCTTATTAAGTATTTGGTTTAACGGTAACATAAAGCATACTTATATCAGATTAAAACGGAAATGCATAACATGCTTATAACAGATCAAATATGGCAGCAATAAGTATGCTCTCAACTAATCCATACAGTAACCCAAGACATATGTTTTTCAAGGATCCAATTTAGTGGTATCATAAAGCATGTTATACGAACAATCACAAATATAGATAGATTAAACATATTTATTCACAATTCATTCAAATATATATAAATATCATATTATTTTAGTCATTTATATCATGGATTCTAGCATTATTCATATTATGAACAAATCATATAATTTTGAGTTAAAATTGTAAAATTTATAAAAATAGGGGCAAAACTATAAAATCTAAAAAAATATGGGTAAAACTGTAAAATTTGAAAAATAAGAGCAAAACTGTAAAATCTAAAAAAATAGGGAAAAAACTATAAAATCTAAAAAATAAGGGACAAACCTATAAAATTTTAAAAAATAAGGGCAAAACTATAAAATCTAGAAAATAAAGGAAAAACTATAAAATCTGAAAAATAGGTGCAAGATTGTAAAATCTAGAAAATAGGGGAAAAAATTTTTAAAAATTTAAAAAATAGGGGCAAAAATGTAAAATCTAAAAACAAAGATACATGACCGTGTGGCTAGGCTGTGTGAAAGGGTTACACGACCATGTGACTAAGCCGTTTAACAAACTGAAGCCGTGTGGTTCATGAACTACACTAGGGTTTCCAGAACACGTGGTTGTGTGGTAGGTCATGGGTCCACACACCCGTGTGGTCCACACGCCCATGTGGAAGGGTCATGCCCATGTGAGAAGCGAGCTATCCTAAGGTTTGTAGGGAGACATGGTTGTATGGCCTTATCCTAGGCACGATTTTGCCTCAATTCTCTTGTAAAAGAACACACACCTTTCATCGAGAGACCGAGCGACGTCTCTCTCGTTCAAATCTGATCCGGGTACCTAAAATGGGTCCTTCAACCGACAACTACACAAGGATTAACAGTTGATTTCAAGATAAAACAAGATGGTCGAAAGTTACGATGAAAAATCGAGAAAGATCGTTTAATTGATTGCAAGATTATTCTTAGATACGAATTCTTTATATATTCGAGATCTAAACCTCGGGATTGAGTAGTATTACCGATTCTTGACTAGGATTTGGAATGTTTCTAATAACAATTTCGATCCTATTGGAAAAATGAGTTAATGGAGACTAACTTTAATTCGGGAAAGGCAATAATAATTCAGCAATGGATTAAAAATATGACGAAAAGAAAAGGGGGGAAAAGAAAAGATGAAGATATAGAGGAAAGAGGGAGGAATTCTAATTTGGAATGGAAAATAAAATAAAATCCTGATGTTATTAGGAAAAAAGGGATTAAATAGTTAGGTTTTTAAACTTTTAAAGGGTTGTAGGGTAATTTACCTTTGCTATCGAAATTAAAAGGAAAAATGGGGGAGTTTGGTATGGCTTAAACCTAAGATGTAAAAGATAAGTAACTACTTAACCATTTGGACTACTACCCATTTTTATTATATTTTTACCCTATTTAAGATTTATTTTAAGAGTGTTTTACAACCTAGTTTACTGAAATAAAAAAGAAAAAAAATAAGAGTGGAGTGGAAAGAAGTAAGAACCTAGGATCTCTAGGGAGTGCACTAACTAATTATCCATCAAGACTAATTTATTTCTTGGTTATTTATTTCATTTAACCCCCTATATTTTGGGGCGTTACAAGTTGGGTGTCGCGACACATCAATGGCTAAATGCTCCCCTTTTAAGCTCGAAGTTGGGTGTCGCGGCATTCACTCTGAATGTTGTGACACCCGGGGCAGTGTACTGATCCATTGGCCTAAAATATTGTCCTACACACTTAATCAACATGTTAGTTTCCTCCTTAGGCCCATGTTGGCTTAACAGGTCATAAAACACATTAAAAGCTCATTTTATTAAATTTAATGCAAAACTAACTAAGTCTAAAAACTAAATAGAAAGATCTAGAATTACATGAATACAAGCTCATTAAGTGCTAAAAAGAACTTAATTTGCTGCAACGAATTGTGGCAGGTCAGTTAATAATGAGAATATTATTTGGTTAGTATAATATATTTGGATTTAGAATAACTATTTTAAAATATGAGTATTATGTTTATAAATTTAATAAGAAAGATAAAATTTATTCAATTATCAATATATAAAATTTATTGAATTATCAATATAACACAACAATAAACAATAAATTTTTTTGTCAATTTATATACATATCATACAATAATAATTTTACATACAATAAGCATTTTAATTATTTTTATATAAAAGAAATCTATTAAATATATATAATTTATGTTTTTTATAAGGGAAATTTGAATTACCTTGTCATTGTGTAGAAATAAAATGAATTATTAAATTCGAAATTAAAATTTTTTATACCTTAGAAAATTCAAAATTATTTCAATTCGACAAAACTCACCGAGCTCGATTTGAGCTCGACAAATTTGAGTTCAAAAAGACCCAAGCTTGAGAAAATCTAAGCTCACGCTGATCCAAACTCAAAACAATCTGAGCCTCAGAAAATTTGAATCTAAAGAAAGCCCAATCCAAGCCTAATTGAACTCGCCCATTTGCCACCTTTGATTTATAATATATCAAATGAATTAATGATCCAATGTACAATATAAGAATTAAATTTTTATTTGGTACAAATATATACATGAAAATTTAGTTTTTGCTTAATTATAACAATGAAATATTGGTTTTGATTAAAATTCAATCCTACACAAATTTTTTTATAAAAAATATACATTTCATTTATCTTCATGTTGGATTTTTTTTTACATTTTTTTTTTACTTTTTAATTATGTACTTTTTTAGAAATTAGTTCTTGATCTCACGTGAATATACGTGCTTATATTTTTATTATTTTAAAAATATTTTTATTTCATATTCATTATTAAAAATAATTAATATATAATATTCAAAAAAATAAAATACTTTTAAATCATAGTAAAGTAATTGTTACAATATTAAAGAAATATATATGTACGTTGTTTAAAATATAGACATATTGCGGATTTATACTCTTTATTTTTCCATCTTAATTTTTTTAATCTCTACGAAACTACTTTTTATTCTTCAATCTTAATTTTTTAATCTCTACAAAATCGACATAACTGCATTTTTTTGTGTATGTCTCTCTTTTTTTCATCTGATAATATATTTAATCTTGGTTTAAATAAAAATAATTTAAAATAATAAGATATGTTATTGATTAAATTGAATAGTTTAATTTATAACCAAACTATAAACGAAAGTTAAATTACTTTAACACTTTTTATGAGTTTGAAAAAGGTAAAACAACAATTCTATCTTAAAATTTTTGTAAATATTTTAAAGATGGAATTCCAAAATGCAAAAAGTATTTTGAGAACTGAGATTATATTTTGATTTAATTTGGATGTATACACTAATAATAGATCAAATTAATTATGATTTTAATGTATTGAAATTATTGAATTATGTTAGGTTGGCAAGACCTACAAAAATAAAACCTACTTGAAAAATAGTAATTATAAGAAGTAACAAGTAGGCTCATGTTCACAAAGATCGGTAATAATTTTATTTCTTCAAGAAAAAATGATAAAAGTAAATTGTAAGGGGTCAGTCTGTCTGCAATTGAAAACTTAAAATTAAATTAAAACTAAATTTAAATTGAAGAAAGCTATAATTAAAAGATTTGGGAAAATCGATGGGAAAAAGCTCTAGCCAAAGGTAAATCTTCGGTTGATTTATGAATTTATCATCGACGCAAAGATAACTTCAATGCCTTTAATAAATTAGTTTTAATTGCTAACTCAATGCCAAGAAACCAATCTCTCCTTACTTGTTCAATAACAAGAGATAACTCGTTTGAAATTACTTCCCTAACCAATAGATAACCTCGTAACTCAACACCCAAGATTTAACGTACTGGCAACATTAAGAACTAAAGAGACCTGATTCTAACCAACAAGCTCGTGTTAATAGGGTTCATTTAAGTTAAACCACACATCCACATCATATAAATGTAGGCTACGACATAAATAAGTTATGCAGTTTGTTACTAATATTAGAATAAATTACAAATTTAATTATCTTAATTGACAAGGCAACCATTCTAAGCTATCAAATATCGGTCGGATATTTAATAAACTTGAGCAGTTGTAATTAACACAAAAGATGCATGAATACCAAAGAACAAAAAAGAATTAAAGCGCAAATAAGTCTCACAAATTTATTAAACCAAACTTCACTAAAACCTTTGACTAGAAAAGGAGAGTTTAGTAAGCCATAAAATCAAAAGAACGTAAAGTAAACAAATATAGCTATTTGGTCCGACCAAAAGTCCTAACTCCCTCTTAAAATAGAGTATTTGTAATATATATTCAATCCAAATTAGGTTACAGAAACTTGATTTAGGTCATAAAACTCACAAATGACCACGATGCCCTTGAAACATGATCAAAATGTGGAATTTCAAGCCAAAATGGAGGGATTCAGTGCTAGAGCGCCAAAATTGGCACAGGGGCACTCGAGGTTTGGTGTTTGGGTGTCAAGCGATGCGGAGATGCCAATGAAGGTCCTTCTCTTCTCACACTGGAGCATCGCTGCTCGCGCACAGGGCCGCCAAAATGTTGTGTCGGGGCTCCAAACTCCTCATTTTCGGCTACGCTCTGCCTCAATTCTCATTTCTTAATCTAATCTTTCAATGGTAGCTTCCATGCACCTATTTCAAGTTCAAAATATCTAAATTAAATTAAATTCAATCATCTAAAAATGCATAAAATAAAGGAAAAAATCATTTAAAAGATAAATAAATGCAAATGAGACTTAGAATAAGAATCTAAACTAAAATGCAATATTTTACCTAAGGATTATGGAAAATGTTAAATGTTCAGGTATAAAATATGTGCACTTATCAAATTAAATATTAGTTTTTAAATTTAATATTAAAACATTAAATTCCATTTTTTAGTTTTAATATTAAAAACCATTTTTGAACATTTTATATTTATTTTTTCTAATTTAAAACCAAATGAATCTTTTTAAATAAAAATTAAATTTAAATTGTGTCTAATATAATCAAATTAAACTTTATAATTTTGTTCAAAATCAACTTATCTAATCTAAATAAGATGATCATAATATATTTTCTAATTTTCTAATAGTTTATTTTCATAAGCGAGACGAATATTGATATTATTAAAAGATCTAATTATATTATAAAAATATGGAATAAATTAAAGATAATTTAAAAAAATTCAACTTCCTAATTAAAATAAAGGTATATTTAGATAAGTTAAAAAATCAAACCCCCTGAGAAATTAAAATAAATGATAATATTTTAAATATATATATTTATTTTTATTTCAATCTTCTACTTCAATCTATCATTCTCATCATTATTTTCTATCTTGATTTTCTTTTTCAATCAATCATTGTCGTCATCATCTTCTATCTTAATCTTTTTATAACAGCCCGCGCGGCGTAGACTGTATCGGTATATTGTTTGGCATATAGTTGAGTAAGCCAGGGTAGAAAAAGGATGAGATTGGTGGATTATTCGTTAAGTGTCTGAGTGGCATATTGCGTGGATTCAGCAGTACGTCTATGTAACACCCCTTACCTGTAACCGACGCCGGTACAGGGTATGAGGCATTATCTTACTAAAACACATACTAGCATACATTTCCAAGTCATAAAAGTTCGTTCAAAGTCAAAACTTTTCAAACTTTCTATTAACGTCCTTAATATGAGCCTACGAGACCCAAAACCATTTTAGAAACGTTTTGAGATCAAATCGAGTTCTTTAGAAAACTTTGGAAAATGTCACTCAAAACAGGGGCACATGCCCGTGTGGCAAGGGACACGCCTGTGTGGGCAGAGCGTATGGTCACGCATGCCCATGTCCCTAGCCGTGTGGATTTATTTCTCAATTCGAACCTACAGGGGTTTTCACACGGCCTGGAACACGCCCGTGCCCATGGCCCGTGTCCCCCATACGGCCATGACACGCAACTCGTGTGCAAAAACCTTGACATTCTATTTCTGACGTCATCAACCTAATAAGGTCACATGGCCAAGGCACATGCCCGTGTCCTTTGGCCGTGTGGCGAATTAAATTCCTAAATTCAAGTGCAGACTTCACACGGCTTAGGCACATGCCCATGTCTTATGGCCATGTCCTCCACAGGGTTGAGACACACGGCCGTGCCTCAGCCCGTGTGGTTACTACCGAGCATTCTGTTTAGCCAACTTAGGATGCAGAGGGACACACGGCTGAACCACACGCCCATGCCTATAGGGCAGACCGTGTGTCACACACGGCCTAGACACACGCCCGTGTGTCTACCCGTGTGGACAATAACAAAGCTATTTACCAAGCCCTTTTTGCCACCCTTACTTTTACCAAAATAAGCCACATTAAGTAGTACCAATCCACACATAAACATCTGACCAAATTAGCCACAACCAAGACATACACACATCAAGGCCACTACACTCCATTCACATGCAAAACTTATCACATACTTTATCAATCCAATCATGCAACTTACTCATTCATGCATTAACACACCATATATTTCACCATACAAATTCAACATTCATAAAAAAAACATCATCATTCACATATATCAACAACAAGTATTAGCCATCATCAATGGCCTTGTACAAAACGAATTCATCTTCAAGACAAGCCAACACATTTGGCCAAAACAATATGACACTTGACAAAAGACCAAGTCCCTATACATGCCATACACAAAATGATAAATCTAACTATACCAAATGTTTCAAATGATAGTGTGATCGAGCCTCCGACGTCCTTTGATCCTCGAGCTAGCTTGGCGATACTATAAGAAAAATGGAAAGAAAAGAGAGTAAGCACAAAGCTTACTAAGTCGCATGTAAGTAATTAATAACAATTACCATGCATTATCATACTTATAGCATATCATAAATGTAACATCCTGCACTAGGGTTGTTTGCAATGTATTCTATTTATTGCATGTTTGCTTAAATAAATGCATGTGCTATGGTTTGGTCAGAAATCTCGAGTTAGGTCGGGTTTAAGGTTAAAGGTTTCTTTAGTGCTTGAGCAGAAAAGGCTAAGAGAGGAAGCCTTATGTATATTTTAGGGGCGAATCTTGACACAAAGAATCGACTCGCAAAGTGGCGTGGGAGCGCCACTTAAGGGCCCTCGTGTTAGGGGCTCGGGTTCGAATCACAATGGCGCAAAAGGAGTTTGTTTTTGTTTTGGGCGTTGAAGTGAATGAGTAGTTAAAAGAAAATGCTGTCGAGTTAGGTTACTGAACGGCACATTAGAAGAGTGGTGGAGGCTTGGGATTATTCCTTACGGTCTTGCGCTCGAGTCACGGGAGTCACACTTAGAAGCGTTTTAAATTTTGCTCTAGCGCTTAAACTAAAAAAGCCATTGGGGAAGGATTAAAAGAATTATGCAACGCGCGTTTTTGTCACGAAATTCCAATTGGCCGAGTGGTGGGGCGCGATATTGCTCCAGTCTCGGTTTGAAACCCCGGGCGTAGATTGGGTATTTTGTTTTGGCCTCGGCATTAAATGCGTGGGAGCCAAGTGATGGAAGCTTAAAAAGAAATTCGACGCATTTATAACAGAAATGGCGCGAAGAGGCGAATGGTCGAGGCATGGGCGATCTTCCCGTGTCTCGGGTTCAAGACCTGGCATTTGTGATAAAGGAATTTTAATTTTTTCGCTTTTGGTCGGCGAGAATGCAAGTGGCATCCTCTGCATGGGCGACGCGATGCACAAGGCATGCTTTGCCATGGTTGTGCGAAATTATGGGCATTAGCCATTAGTGTTATTATTATATATTATCATTATTATTACTTTATAATTTGAAGTATGGGTTGATTTCTTTTAATTATTAAAGGCATGGGGGAATGTTTTATTATTATTGAAGGAAGGAAACAAATTATGGGAACATTAATTAATATTGTGCACTCTATTTCAAAGGTATGGGGAATAATGTTTGTTTTGGGGGGGATTGAAATTTATCAAAAGAAAAACAAAACAAGAGGAGCATAGCCGGCCGAATGTTTGGCAAAAAGAATCACCATTTTTTTTTTAAGCATGGCCAAAATGCATTGCTTTGTTTTTCCTTCTCTCCCTTTGTGCATGGCCGAATATGAAGAAATTCCTAGGGGCCTCAACATTCAGTTTTGAGAGCTTTGGAGGTGCTAAGATTTCTTAGTTTGGTTCTACTTTCCCTTCAAGTTGTTATTTGGCCAAAATTCTCGAAATTGCTTTCTTCTCTTCATCTTATGGTAGCCGAATGGGCATAGAAAGGGGGGCAAAAATCGGCAAGCTTGGAAGGTTTTGATCTTTTGCATTTAGTGTTAAGCCAAAATCTCCATCAACACTTGAAAGCCGAAAACTTGACTTGTAAACCCTCTTTTCTTGCGTTTCTCCTCATCATCTTAAGTGCCGAAATCAAGGTGGTTTTTTTTAGGGACAAAGCCGAATCTTCTGGTAAAGGACCTTTTTCTTTCCTTGGGTCGATTTGAGTAACGCCGACCCTCTGCTATCCCTCTTTTAATATTTCTTCAAATTGTGATAATCGAAATATTGACTTATTCTTGTTCCACATGATAGCCGAAACCTCTAAACACCAAAAAAGAGTGCCGAATCGTGGTGTTTAAAGGCCAAGTCAGTCATTAAGGTAAGGGGCAACAAACTCTTTGGTTGTGAATACATGCTAGGGCCGAATGGCCTTTGTCTCTAAATGAAATACTAAAATCGATTTCAGGGAAGGCTATAGCCGAATGCTGTGAACCTTCGAGATTTGGTTGGTGACCAAATTGGTGTAAGGTGAGTGCTATATTTGGGCCACATTTTATTGGGATTTCTAATTAGGTGATTAGGGCTTTTTGACTACTAACCTATGATGGCCGAATATAAGAGCAATACGGGGGCACGTTTCGGGACTTTTATAATATCGTGTAGATACGGGATTTCTTATTAGACCTTCGATTAAATAGGTGTGTAAGCTCTTACACACTTTGTTAGTATAAATTGTTGTTTAATGATATTTATAACCTCTCATGTGGTAACTTTGCCTAGTGGGCATAAGCTTGGTTTTCGGGTAAGTCCCCTATTACTCGATTTACGATATATGTTGTATATGCCATCATATGCTGTGAAATGCTATGCTATATACGATTGCATGATATATGGGATCATGATACTTGTGATGTGAGCATGATAATGGTGGGATTGATGAAAGGGAGTAATATTCGTGTCGACGGACACCAGTGTTTTGGTAACACATTGTGACTACGGTCACCAGAGGTTTGGTACCTCCAGAGGTTTGGCACCTCATAGTGTCTCGTCCCTGTGGCTTAGTGCCACCGTGGGTTGGCCCCACATTTGAGATACGGGATCGACGCCAGTGATTTAGTATCACACGATGGGTTGGCCCCATCATTTGATTGTGACTTCGGGTCACCAGTGGTTTGGCACCACCAGTGGTTTGGCACCACGCGTATTGACGGATATCGTGACTTTAAGTCACCGGTGGTTTGGCACCACCGGTGGTTTGGTACCACCACACGGGGTAGAAAAGGAGCATGGATGGCTAGGTTGGGTTGCATAATTGCATGTCATACTAATACCTTGTGTATGAGCGGTATTTTCGGGTTGGGGATTTATACACTGAGTCTTGGTGACTCACCCTTCCCATATCATCTTGCAGGTGAGTAGCGCGGATGCGGGCGAGGGGAGAGCTCGAGGCGGCCATGTTTGTTTTGTGGACTTGGAATTTTATTTTTGCCCGCTTTAAGTTTACTATTCACTAAAATTCGATTGGGTTGTAATATGGCCGATTATTATTATTTTGGATGTTTAAGTAGTTGCTTTACTTTATTACATAACTGATGAACTTATGAACTGTCAAGCAAATCGGTTAAAGATAACGTTTTCAAAATAAGTACTCGTAGGCGTTTTCAAGAATGTTATTATCGGGTAACAAAATTTCCTAAGTTATTGATGACTCTAATGCTTTAAAACCTAAGTGATTAAATGGTTTCAAAGGAAAAAGGAAAAGTTTTCAACTCTATCGTATTTATCAAGCCAACCCATCTAAGTTTTAGCAAACACCATTTTATTACCCCCATAAATTGAAAATTTCCATTGAACTTTTCAAAACGTTTTTACTCCGTGACATACTAGATCCGGTCAAGGCTTGTAGGCCGGGTTTGGGGTGTTACATTTTGGTATCAGAGCCAGGTTCAAAACTCGGCTGTGAGGGCCTAAGGCCTAAAAAAATGTTTTCTAGATAGGCTTTTGAAAACCTCTATGAAAATGGTTTTGGTTGAACAACATGGCGTCGAGTCTCCGGCACCGATCCGCTCTCGTAAGTATCTCTAATCTATGTATGAATGATTATCTGTAAAGGGGTAGAAATGGGACGTAGATAGTATGAAAGGTATATGAACCCTAGGGCTTGTTTACCCCGAACAATCGCATAAGATTTATAATTGCATTAGTAAACAAACCTATGACTAAGTCGCCGAGTTAGGGTGTGGTAATCCTTGTACGCATGTCTAGGATTGGATCCGGAAGAGCTTGGTATTTAAGCGGTCCTAGTGACTCACCTCCTCTTCGCGGGAATCCTACCTGGTGCGTAGCTTCGGTTCACCCTAACCGTAAGGACTTGTTCGTGGGCTAAACCCTATTATTAAAACCCGAAAGGGAATTAGCCGCGTTTTGATAAAAACTCTAGTTTTAAAGACTTCCCTCAAACTTATGAGATTTATATTACAAAATTCTCTTGGTTTATGGACATTTTAAAATACCCTTAGTAGTAAATTACAAAAATACCCCTAGTTTTAAAATCTACTAAGCTACCCCAAAATTTTAACAAAATTTTCTTATACCCAAATCCCTAATTGGCAAAATATCAAAAATGTCGTGATTTTGGAAAATTACGAAATTGCCCCTAATTTGTAAATTACCAAAATAACCCTATTCTTAAAGTTTTTGCAACACTACTAATTTGGGAAGACAATTTCTCAAAAAGAACCCCAAGTTTTGCAAATTTTTAAGTTTCCCTTGATTTATCAAGATTTACAAACTTACTTTATTTTATTACCAAAATACCTCTGTAGGGTAAATGACGAAAGTACCCGGGTTAGGAATTGGACAAAAAGGGGATGGAATAAGGGAATATGTATCTTCGAATTACAATAGAAGACTTGAAACTTGTTTGATCGAAAGAACAACTTCTTAACTTTGCCCATAAAATTTTTTTCTAATAATCAGTGGAACATCGGCTAACTCATAAAACTTTTTAAAATAGATTGCGCTATAAGAAATGAGCTCTAGAGGTCGCGGCCGTCGGGGACGCGGTAGAGGCCGGATGGCCATGTGAGAACCCGATTAGGTCGGGCCAAGGATCGGATAATGAGATACCACCTCCACCACCACCCCAACTTTTGGTGATGGACATCGAGGATCGACGGGGTGAGTCGATATCGCAGCTATCTTTGCGTGTTTTAGAAATGATGGCATTTGAGACCGAGAGAAGTACAGGAGCTCGAAAATCAGATCCGAGCGGCCCGATCCAACTGAGTCAAGTATTTCGGGTGTGTCGTGTGTCGCACCCACTACGGCCGAATATTGGTTAGAATCGGCAGAGAGGATCATGGACGATCTCGATTTAACAAATGAGGAGAAGCCGAAAAGGAGCAAAGGTCGCTTCTAAAAGATGAGTCATACCGGTGGTGGCTCACGGTTCGGGATGGTGCTACGGCAGATGACCTTACTTGGGAATACTTCAAAGCTACTTATCGGAAGAAGTATGTGGGCACCGATTAATCGATACTCGGATGAAAGCTTTTCGGGATTAGTACAAGGCAATAAGTCGGTATCGAGTGCAGGCGCAGAATTCACGAGGTGAGAGCACGCCACGGGAGTTGTGTCAATCGAGCATGATCATTGCGTCCGTTTTGAAGACGGACTTAGGGATGATTTAAGGTTGTTGATTGCTCCACGCAAGCGCGTGAGTTTGCTGCTCGCAGTAGAAGGCTAAGGTAGCCGAAAGGGTCGTGGAGTCCGTGAGACGTAACTATGATCGGAACAAGCGAGAAAAGAGGTGTTGGGTCGTGCGGATCGGGAAATAATGCACAAAAAAGAGGGCTGGATGCAGTGGGCCAAATCAGGTGGAAGGCCCATGGCTTCTAATCGAGACCGCCTGTAATCGTTGTGGGAAGTCACATTGGGGAGGTTGTTGGACCGGTGAGAGGGTTGCTTTGAATGTGGATCTTTGGATCATCGTAAGGGATTGTCCTCGGAAGATGGCAAGGAATCACCAGAGGTCGTAATCGTGCTCAAAGCAAGGAATGTGGGACCACCGCAGAGGGTCGTGGTAATGGTAGAGAGACAATAGTCCTAATCGAGGTCGCGGAATTCGGAGGCGCAGGTACGGGCAACACGTAAGCTAGGCACCGGCTTAGTCTACGCAATGAGGCGTCGCGAGGAGGGTGACGCCGGATGTCATCACCCTGTCACGTTCCTAATTTTTGGTCTTCCTATGTTGCATTAATTGATGTGGGATCAACGCATTCATACATTGCTAGTAGTGTGGTAGAGACTATGAACTTAGACTTGAGGATCGCTTCTAGGGAGATGATCGTAATTAGCCCTCTAGGGCACTCGTGGTAGTAAACAAGCTATATAGAGATATACCCTAGAACTCCAAGGGGTAGTGTTTGTGGTCGATCCGATGGAACCGCCGTTTGGGGAGTTCGATCTAATTCTTGGAATGGGTCGGGTGGTTAAGTATCGTGCAAGGTTGGATTGCGCCGCTAAGCGCATGGTTCTAAAGACAGTGAGGGTGATGAAGTGGTCATGATAGGTAACAGAAGATACTATCTATCCAATGTAGTGTCTGCCTTGAAGGCCGAGAAAATGATCAGAAAAGGGTGTGAGGCATTGTTGGTTCGAATTTATGCCTTGGAGGCTAAGGAGTCAGCAGTTGAGAAGGTCCGAACTGTAGGGGAATTCGCTGATGTGTTTCCAGAAGAACTTCCGGGTCTGCCTCTAGATCGGGAAGTGGAGTTCGGTATAGACTTGTTGCCCGGGACGACACCTGTATCTATAGCACCCTATCGAATGGCACCAAAGGAGTTGGTGGAGCTGAAGGCTCAAATTCAGGAACTCTTGGATAGAGGGTTCATTCGGCCTAGTATATCTCCGTAGGGAGCACCTGTGTTGTTTGTCAAGAAGAAAGACGGGTCAATGCGGATGTGTATCGACTACCGTCAGCTTAACAAGTTAACGATCAAAAACAGGTATCCGTTGCCTCGGATCGATGACCTGTTTGATCAACTGAAGGGTGCATTGGTATTCTCGAAGATAGATCTTAGGTCGGGCTATCATCAACTTAAGGTAAAGGAGGCTGATGTGCACAAGACGGCATTTCGTACCCGGTATGGGCATTACGAGTTCCTAGTGATGCCGTTTGGGTTGACCAACGCGTCGGCAGCGTTCATAGACTTAATGAATAGGGTGTTTCAGCAATACTTAGATCAATTTGTCGTGGTGTTTATAGACGACATATTGGTTTACTCAAAGACGGAAGAGGAGCATGATAGGCATTTGCGTATAGTTCTACAAGTGCTGAGGGAGGAGCAGTTGTATGCCAAATTCAGTAAGTGCGAATTTTGGCTTAGAGAGGTGACTTTCTTGGGTCACGTGGTGTCAGCTGAAGGGATTAGAGTGGACCCACGCAAGGTTGAAGCGGTATTGGATTGGAAACCGCCTAGGTCAGTGGCGGAAGTACGAAGTTTTCTGGGGCTGGCCGGGTACTATCGAAGATTCGTGGAAGGATTCTCTTTAATTGCAGCGCCGTTGACTAAGCTATTAAGAAAAGGAGTCTCATTTGTCTGGTCAGAGAAACAGCAAGAAAGTTTTGATAAGCTAAGAAAGATTCTGACGGAAGCTCCAGTGTTGGTACAGCCTGAGGCGGGGAAATTGTTCACAATTTATTGTGATGCGTCCCATAATGGTTTGGGATGTGTGTTGATGCAGGAAGGGAAGGTAGTGGCCTATGCATCCCGTCAGCTAAGACCGCATGAGGTTAACTATCCGACTCATAACTTAGAGTTAGCGGCAGTAGTCTTTGCTTTGAAAATATGGAGGCACTACTTGTACGGGGAGAAATCGATAGTCTACACGGATCACAAAAGTTTGAGGTATCTCTTGACTCAGAAGGACTTAAATTTGAGACAGCGCCGATGGATTGAACTGTTGAAGGACTACGACTGTTCAATTGAGTACCATCCAGGCAAGGCTAACATGGTGGCTGATGCGTTGAGCCGAAAGGTCGTGACAGACTTAAGGGCGATGGTTGCTCGTCTCAGTCTATTCGACGATGGAAGTCTTTTGGCAGAATTGCAAGTTAAGCCAACCTGGATCGAGGAGATTAAGGAAAAGTAATTAGGGGATGACAGTTTAAATGCACGGAGGTTGCAAGTTCAAGATGGTGGTTTGGAAGGGTATAGCTTGACTGGTGATGGTGTGTTGTGTTTTTAAGGGCGACCTTGTATACCGAATGATGTGGGAGTGAGGCAAAAAATTCTTCAGGATGCACATTGCAGCCCATACGCTATGCATCCTGGAGGTAGCAAGATGTATGGAGATTTACGGAAGCAGTTCTGGTGGCCAAGGTTGAAGCGTGAGGTAACTGAATTCGTGGGAAGGTGTCTCACGTGTCAGCAAGTAAAAGCTGAACATTAGTTGCCATCAGGGTTACTTCAACCAGTGAAGATTCCTCAGTGGAAATGGGAGAGGATCACTATGGACTTCGTCAGTGGGCTACCCCTCACGCCCAGCAAGAAGGACGCAGTTTGGGTGATTGTGGACCGTTTGACCAAGTCGGCTCACTTCATACCGGTAAGGGTGGATTACTCACTTCAGAAGTTAGCTAAGTTGTATGTGGCGGAGATAGTGAGGTTGCACGGTGTGCGTTGTCGATTATCTCGCAGACGAGACCCCAAATTTACGTCGAGGTTTTGGAGAGCGCTACATCGGGCTTTGGGTACGGTTGGATTTGAGACAAAGATTCCATCCACACGATCGACCAGGCGATCGGAAAGGGTTATTCAGATTTTAGAGGACATGTTAAGAGGCTGTGTTTTGGACTTCAGAGGTAGTTGGGAAGAATTTCTGCCATTAGTTGAGTTCGCATACAATAACAGTTACCAAGCGAGCATTAAGATGGCACCATATGAAGCGTTGTATGGAAGAGGTGTCGCACACCTACTTGCCGGATGCGATTTGGGTGAGCGACGGATGTTAGGACCGGAATTGGTTGCGGCGAGGATAAGGTGAAGAAGATCCAAGCTCGGTTGAAAGAAGCCTCGGATAGGCAAAAGTCATATGCCGATCTCAAGCGGAGGGACATAGAGTTTGCCGTGGGAGATGAAGTTTTTCTGAAGGTCTCGCCATGGAAGAAAGTGTTAAGATTTGGGAAAAAGGGCAAGTTAAGTCCAAGGTTCATTGGACCGTTTAAGGTGTTGAGGCGAGTGGGACCAGTAGCTTATCAGCTCAAGTTGCCAGCAGAACTGAGTCAGATTCACGATGTGTTCCATGTCTCCATGCTTAGACGCTATCGTTCTGACCCATCACACGTCTTGGCTGTTGAGAAAGTTGAGGTGAGTCCAGATTTGACGATGGAAGAAGAACCTGTGCAGATCCTAGATCGGGATGTGAAAGTTTTGCGTAGAAAGTCAGTTCCTTTAGTAAAGGTCCTATGGCGGAATCATGGCGTGGAGGAAGCTACGTGGGAGCCCGAGGATGCGATGCGGCAGCAATACCCCCAACTCTTCTGACCCAGGTAATTTCGAGGATGAAATTATTTTAAGGGGGTAGAACTGTAACATCCTGCACTAGGGTTGTTTGCAATGTATTCTATTTATTGCATGTTTGCTTAAATAAATGCATGTGCTATGGTTTGGTCAGAAATCCCGAGTTAGGGTCGGGTTTAAGGTTAAAGGTTTCTTTAGTGCTTGGAGCAGAAAAGGCTAAGAGAGGAAGCCTTATGTATATTTTGGGGCGAATCTTGACACAAAGAATCGATGGCAAAGTGGCGTGGGAGCGCCACTTAAGGCCCCAGTGTTAGGGGCTCGGGTTCGAATCACAATGGGCGCAAAAGGAGTTTGTTTTTGTTTTGGGCGTTGAAGTGAATGAGTAGTTAAAAGAAAATCTTTGTCGAAAGTTAGGTTACGAACGGCACATTAGAAGAGTGGTGGAGGCTTGGGATTATTCCTTCTAGTCTTGCGTTCGAGTCACTGAGTCACACTTAGAGCGTTTTAAATTTTGCTCTAGCGCTTAAACTAAAAAGCCATTGGGGAAGGATTAAAAGAATTATGCAACGCGTTTTTGTCACGAAATTCCAATTGGCCGAGTGGTCAGGCGCGATATTGCTCCAGGTCTCGGGTTCGAAACCCCTGGGCAGCAGTTGGGTATTTTGTTTTTGGCCTCTGGCATTAAATGCGTGGGGGAGCCAAGTGATGGAAGCTTAAAAAAGAAATTCCGACGCATTTATAACAGAAATGGCGCAGTAGCCGAATGGTCAGAGGCATGGGCAGTCTTCCCGTGTCTCGGGTTCGAGAGACTGGCAATGTGATAAAGGAATTTTAATTTTTTCGGCTTTTGTCGTGAGAACGCAAGTGGCATCTGCATGGGGGCGACGCGATGCACAAGGCATCTTTTGCCATGGTTGTGCAAAGAAATTATGGGCATTAGCCATTAGTGTTATTATTATATATTATCATTATTATTATTTTATAATTTGAAGTATGGGTTGATTTCTTTTAATTATTAAAGGCATGGGGAATGTTTTATTATTATTGAAGGAAGGAAACAAATTATGGGAACATTAATTAATATTGTGCACTCTATTTCAAAGGTATGGGAATAATGTTTGTTTTGGGGGATTGAAATTTATCAAAAGAAAAACAAAACAAGAGGAGCATAGCCAGTACGAATGTTTGGCAAAAGAATCACCATTTTTTTTTTTAAGCATGGCCAAAATGCATTGCTTTGTTTTTCCTTCTCTCCCTTTGTGCATGGTCGAATATGAAGAAATTCCTAGGGGCCTCAACATTCTCGGTTTTGAGAGCTTTGGAGGTGCTAAGATTTCTTAGTTTGGTTCTACTTTTCCTTCAAGTTGTTACTTGGCCAAAATTCTCGAAATTGCTTTTTCTCTTCATCTTATGGTAGCCGAATGTGCATAGAAAGGGGGCTAAAATCGGCAAGCTTGGAAGGTTTTGATCTTTTGCATTTAGTGTTAAGCCAAAATCTCCATCAACACTTGAAAGCCGAAAACTTGACTTGTAAACCCTCTTTTCTTGTGTTTCTCCTCATCATCTTAAGTGCAGAAATCAAGGTGGTTTTTTTAGGACAAAGCCGAATCTTACGTAAAGGACCTTTTTCTTTCCTTGGGTCGATTTGAGTAACGCCGACCTCTGCTATCCTCTTTTAATATTTCTTCAAATTGTGATAATCGAAATATTGACTTATTCTTGTTCCACGTGATAGCCGAAACCTCTAAACACCAAAAAGGAGTGCCGAATCGTGGTGTTTAAAGGCCAAGTCAGTCGTTAAGGTAAGGGGCAACAAACTCTTTGGTTGTGAATACATGCTAGGGCCGAATGGTACTAAAACCGATTTCAGGGAAGGCTATAGCCGAATGCTGTGAACCTTCGAGATTTGGTTGGTGACCAAATTGGTGTAAGGTGAGTGCTATATTTGGGCCACATTTTATTGGGATTTCTAATTAGGTGATTAGGGCTTTTTGACTACTAATCTATGATGGCCGAATATAGGAGCAATACGGGGGCACGTTTCGGGACTTTTGTAATATCGCGTAGATACGGGATTTCTTATTAGACCTTCAATTAAATAGGTGTGTAAGCTCTTACACACTTTGTTAGTATAAATTGTTGTTTAATGATATTTATAACCTCTCATGTGGTAACTTTGCCTAGTAGGCATAAGCTTGGTTTTCGGGTAAGTCCCCTATTACTCGATTGACGATATATGTTGTATATGCCATCATATGCTGTGAAATGCTATGCTATATACGATTGCATGATATATGGGATCATGATACTTGTGATGTGAGCATGATGATGGTGGGATTGATGAGAGGGAGTAATATTCGTGTCGACGGACACCAGTGTTTTGGTAACACATTGTGACTACGGTCACCAGAGGTTTGGTACCTCCAGAGGTTTGGCACCTCATAGCGTCTCGTCCCTGTGGCTTAGTGCCACCGTAGGTTGGCCCCACATTTGAGATACGGGATCGACGCCAGTGATCTGGTATCACACGATGGGTTGGCCCCATCATTTGATTGTGACTTCGGGTCACCAGTGGTTTGGCACCACCAGTGGTTTGGCACCACGCGTATTGACGGATATCGTGACTTTAAGTCACGGTGGTTTGGCACCACCGGTGGTTTGGTACCACACGGGTAGAAAAGGAGCATGGATGGCTAGGTTGGGTTGCATAATTGCATGTCATACTAATACCTTGTGTATGAGCGGTATTTTCGGGTTGGGGATTTATACACTGAGTCTTGGTGACTCACCCCTTCCCATATCATCTTGCAGGTGAGTAGAGCGCGGATGCGGAGCCGGGGAGAGCTCGAGGCGGCCATGTTTGTTTTGTGGACTTGGAATTTTATTTTTGCCCCGCTTTAAGTTTGCTATTCACTAAAATTCGATTGGGTTGTAATATGGCCGCTTATTATTATTTTGGATGTTTAAGTAGTTGCTTTACTTTATTACATAACTGATGAACTTATGAACTGTCAAGCAAATCGGTTAAAGATAACGTTTTCAAAATAAGTACTCGTAGGCGTTTTCAAGAATGTTATTATCGGGTAACAAAATTTCCTAAGTTATTGATGACTCTAATGCTTTAAAACCTAAGTGATTAAATGGTTTCAAAGGAAAAAGGAAAAGTTTTCAACTCTATCGTATTTATCAAGCCAACCCATCTAAGTTTTAGCAAACACCATTTTATTACCCCCATAAATTGAAAATTTCCATTGAACTTTTCAAAACGTTTTTACTCCGTGACATACCAGATCCGGTCAAGGCTTGTGGGCCGGGTTTGGGGTGTTACAATAAACTTGCACAAAATTCTCAGATAACTAAAGGCATAACTTACTTATTTTCATCCTTACTAATCATACAACATAAATCGAGCTCATTTCTCATGAATTTCATGTAGGTACCTGTATCACTTACAACATAATCGTAACTTTTCTCACTTTTGACACAAACTTTAAATTTCTCATTGAACTAGTTGGAATACCAAAGGATACCCGACAAGCCTCACACAATAGGGTAAAATGCCGATGTCATGTCCCAGACATGGTCTTACACTGGCTCACATGTCGAGGCCGATGCCATGTCCCAGACATGGTCTTACACTAGCTCTCTTCTCAATGTCGATGTCATGTTCCAGACATGGCCTCACACTGGCACTCACATATCGACGCCGATGCCATGTCCCAGACATGGTCTTACACTGGCTCTCATAATATGGCCGATGTCATGTCCCAGACATGGTCTTACACTAGCTTTCTTCTCAATGATGATGCCATGTCCCAGACATGGTCTTACACTGGCACTTACATATCAACGCCGATGCCATGTCCCAAATGTCATGGCATGGATATCCAATCTATTCCTAAAGTTCAACCAGGAGTATACCACATCATATTTGTCATGCATTTTCATAACAATAATCAAACATTTTATGCCATATCAATTTTTTAATGTATAAAAACAATAAATTTGTATTATTTATGTACAACTTATCTCGATATACAAAATATGGGCGACTTGTTCGATTTAGTCCAATAACTTGGTTTTCCCCCAGTCTAAGTCCGGACTCTGTTTTTCTTAATCTATAATGATAAAATTCACTCATTTAATCACCACATAAATCAAGAAATTCCAAAATCCCTACTTTTGCAAAATTATCGCTTTGCCCCTAAACTTTCACAAAATTATGATTTTGCCCCTAGGCTCGTAACACGATTTTCATCAAATTTCCTCATTAACCAAGCCTATCCGAATCTATTTTAAACTTATAGCAACTTACAAATCCAATTATTTCACACATTTACTACCTATTTTACAACCTTTACAAAAAAGGTCCATTTTAGGTGTTTTCATAGAAACCCCTTTCACAAAAGTTGTTTATTTAACAACAAAGATTCATTTTCTTTCATAAAAATTCAGCAAAAAACACTAATTCTCTCATGGAAAAACCCTAGACTTTCAACCATTGTGTAAAATAGTCCCCTCATTAGTTAGATTATGCTACAAGGGTCCCAAAAGTACAAAAATTATCAAGAATGACCATTAAAATCACTTACTTGCAAGGGTTGTAAGTTGCTAAAAATTTAAAGCTTCCAAAACCCCTATTTTTCTGATATTTTCTGTGGAGAGGATGAAGATGAAAGGTGATATCTTTTTTTTCTCTTTATTTTATTTTATTTCATCAATTAAGTCACCTAATTCCACCAACTTTGACCAATTTTCATTTTTTCCCCTATGGCCAGCCAACACTCTCTTAAGGGCCTAATTTCACATTAAGGACCTCCAATTTAAGGTTCTATAGTTATTTGACACCTTTAGCTTGTAGAACAAAACTTTCGCACTTTATGCGATTTAGTCATTTTTCAAAATTAAGCATGCAATCACTAAAATTAATTCACTAAAATTTTCATGCACTCATATAATCAGGCTATAACACATAAAATAATTTTAAAAATAATTTCTCTGGCCTTGAATTAGTGGTTCCGAAACCACTATTCTGACTAGCCCCAAAATCGGGTTGTTATAGTCCATTTGCAGAACACCTCACTGGAATTTGCTGTTTGACGGACTCTTTTGGGAGGCAATCTGCCAACCTCAGATACTTTAGGGTGAGCTTGTTACTTTTTAGATTGATAGATTTGTTTTCCGTGCTTTAGCATAAAAACGATGGCTCGATGAGTATATTTAGAGTTTAGTTGAGACCTAGTTGGGATTGAACTAGAGTACTGTAGATGACAGCTTGATGTGTTTACGTAGTTGAATGATTTGTTTAGTTGACTTGTTTTAGTATGCAAGCAACATTTTACTACTCACTAAACTTATTAGTGGTAGTTGTTATGTTTGGTAGATGATTAGGTTTCAAAATTCTAGGCAAGTCTATTCTTGGGTTACAAGGGTTATAGTGGGATTTTCTGACCCCCATTAAGCTTTGTCCCGCTGTCTGTGCTATATAAGGATGTTAATAGCTGGTACGTTTTACCTTTATTTTTCTATGCATTCATTGCTAAGTCTTTGGAAATTTTTAAGGTATTTTCATTAAAGAAGACAAAGGAGATTCCAGTAGCTAGTCAAAATGCTCTTGTTAAGCCAGCTTACTGGTAATTTTTGGAGAGCACTTAGGTGGTTATCGAAGAGATTTACATTTTTGCATTAGTGCGTGCATGATTAAATTAGATAAATGGTCTAATGGTTATAATTATTTCTTATTTAACTCAAGAAGTTAGTGAAGGTCCGAGTAATCGAGGTAAAGGACCAATAGAGTAGATTTTGTTTTGAAACTTGCTGGTGAGTTCCTTTTTACTTCCTTTGAGCTAAGATACTTCCATGATATGTGGGTTGTGTACAGTAAGTTGTCCCTACTATAAATAAGTCGATGTGTTACATCTGGACGTATGTGTAATAAACTAATGTTGTATGTATGAGTATGGCCATATGTGAAAATATGGAAAGGAAATATGTTTGTGATGCCTCCGATGGGGTAACTATATTGCAAATCGAACTGACAGGTCACGACCCGGCTTTGTAGAAGAACATGTGTTTAACTTAACAAGGATGATATAAATATGAATATGACTGATTTTTTATTCTGAATTCTGAATTATGTGTCTGAGTCTTGCACAATGAAGGGTCATTTGTAAACATGCATGACTATGAGAGATACACATGAGTTGGCAGACAGTAAACACCTGTGTACTATGTGTGTAACATCCCAAAAACTAGGTTAGTAGAAATTGAGTTTGAAACCAAGAGTGGTCATCCCTCAATTTTGAATTTAGATTTTAGTAAGTTTTTGACAAGTAGATTGATCTGGTTCAGTGGTTAAGTGTTCTGGTTATGTATGTGAGGTTCTAGGTTCGAATCCTACCTCTTGAAATTTTGCTACTTTTGATTAAATCTTTATCTTTGGACATGTGGGTCATAAGTTAAATTCAACCAATTGATGATAAGAATGAGCTTGTTGGTTTAATGGTTCAGCTTATGTGTATTATGTGGTCTGGTGTTTGAATCCTTGTGAAAGCAATAGGGAGTGTGTTGTTTTTTAATTTCATTGGTTGGTAGTTAGTTTCAGGTGGTTAATTAAACTTTCCAGAAACCCCCTGGGTTGATGACATTATTCTATTTTCTTTTTACTTTTCATTTCTATTTTCTTTCATTCCTCCGTTCTTTCTTTATTCTTTCTTCATTTTGGTTCTTCTCTTCAAGCTACATTTTTTTCCTATGTTATGTCGAACTGATTTTGTACAGGGTTTGACTTCTCCTTCTAGTTTAATTCATTGGTCGGTAAGTTCAATTTCAAGTTTTATGTTGAAAGTTCTTCGACGTAACTTCGATTTTATAATGTTAGTTTTGAGCGATTTGACTGGGAATTAATCAATTGTTGGACAATTGCATATCGTTTAGGGACGGGAACTCATCATTGTTGCTTCTACTTCAAATCTGTATCAGGTGGCTATCTAAAACCCAATTTTTATTCTGAGTTTAATCGTTGGAAAACAAACTGTCAACGCTACACGGCCGTGTGTCAGGTTATGTAGTAGGCCGTGTAACTCACTTTTCGCAAAAATTGGGGGCACACGGGCGTGTGCCCAAACCCTGTGTGGTTATAAGATGTATAGGGTTTACATGAGCCAGTGACACGGGCATGTGACCTGGTCGTGTAACCCACTATTTGCGAATTAAGACCACACAGACGTGTAGACCATTATTGAACTTTTACTCTTGGACCACAAGCGTCATCTGAAACGAATGCAGGCCTACTATAGGGCCTGCATGATCTAAATTAAACTATATAACTTGATATCCGATGATCTGACGATGAACAACTTGGGAACTATACGTATGTCTGCTATATTGAACCTAAGTACGTAAGATCTGTCAAAAATGCAATGTGCTATTGTATAATGTATGTGAATTATCCATGTACAATATGTATTATGTTATGTCTGATGGTACACCTTTGCGTTACACTATTAATGAAGAATATGTGATATCTGAATATTTTAGATTGATTGTTTCTAATTTTGATTTATAACCCTCTATGTTACTCTATTGATGAAGAATATAGGATATCTAAATATGTTAGATTGATTGTTACTGATTCTGATTTATAACCGTGCATGTGACTTCATGGAAAATCTAATATAATCTGTTGAGGTTTGATAAGTCTGTTTTACAAAACATAAACTCCCATGTCTACTAATTATATTATTGAATGATAGCATGACTTACATACTCATCACTTCGGTTCTTTATATGCATGCCATGACACATTGCATGGGACTTGGGTTGATGTGAAAAGAGGAAGTTTCTGGCAGTTTAATGATCTACATTATCTGGTGGTTTATCCATAATTCTGTTCTGGCAGCTTGGCTATAATATAGTGGTTTGACTACATATATCTGGTCTGGAAATTGTGACTACAAATTCAGGTGGCACTGTCTACAGTTATCTGTTGGTGTGATTCAGTTGGACGAGTTCTGGGGAACTCTATTTTGGTGTGTCGTGAAGTTGGGTAGGATGGATTCTGATCAATCTGCATTCTAAATTGTTTTGAAAATACTGCATCAGCATAAACATTATATTTTGTTCTGCGTTGTTCCGTTCTACTCTGTTCTGTTCTGTTCTGTTTTAGTTTTGTTTTGTTGTATTATCATTATGAAAATCTCTACGATATTCCAATCTGTTCTGTCTTGGTTATACGATCTGTGTCATTCAGGTTATGTGATCTGTGTCGTCTGGTTATATGATCACTATTAAGTTATCTGTGTTATTTCAAATTATATGTCTTTATTCTATTTATTTGTATTTGGGGTTGTTTTTACATTGTGCTTTGTAACTTACCCCTTTGTCTCATTTCTGTCTGTTCAGGTAAACCTCTAACCTAAGACCGAACGGCGTGTGGAGCTCAGATTATTTTGCTCTGATATAAAAATATTTTGATCCTTTCGATTTGTAATCTACTTTTGAACTTGTCTTGGTTTTGACAACCTCATCAGTAACTGATAATTTCTAACTTGAAACTACAAAATCACTTAAGTCGACTAAACGGATTTTGGTTTTCAAAATTAAAACCCCAAAAAAATTTTCGTTACTAATCAAGTAACAGTTTGAGTGTTTTCTGAATATCCTGAAATCAATTTTCAATATGTTGGGTTAACTCTTCTAGGTTTGGCTTAAACTTCTAGCCCGAGTTTGGGGTGTTACAGTGTGTGTTATATTTAAATTGGCAAAATGTTTCCACCAATAAACTATAGATAATATTATTGATGTATTGTGCTTGTATGACAGAGTCTCACGAATAAGTCTGTTTTTCTTATGGGTATTGATGCTTGTTGATTAGCAGTATTTCCATAAATTATTTGCGTTCATTTTTGGAACTCACTAAGTTCAATTGAACTTACTTCATTACTTATCCTTCTACAGACGTATTTCTAGTAGAAGAGGAATCAGTGAAGGGGACTACACTAGAGCAGCGCTTGCGAGTAAGCCACTTGTTTTTTTTTAATCATGCATGGCTATTTGGCAAATGGCATATACATACTATAACACCTCAAAAATTGAAGGTTAAAAGAATTAGGGTCTGCTGGTTAGGTCAGTGGTTAATAGAAAACTCAGAAACTGTAATATTAGAATTGTAGGGCTTTTGAATATTTATTGTATTGTGTTTTGGAATTGTAGATACCCTAAGATTTTAGACTCGGGAACTATTATGGAATTTGATGGAAAGCAAAATTATGAGGATTAGCCTAGTGGGACTTTGGATGAGTCCTCAGTTTCTTCGGGGGTGTCCCTACTCAAGAGACGAGAATCGCTATGGTTACGTTAGCTACTGGTGGTGGTAATTCAGAGACTGGTGTTGATACGTTGACCCAGTCGGTATTGGGAGTCTTGTTGAAACTCTTCGAGACTATGTTGGAAAGGTCCAAGGGGGTAGATAAAGGTAAGTGTGCAGAATGTCTGAGTAAAGGGAAAGGTAACGCTCGAAATAAGAGAGGTTCTAATCTTTCCAGTTTAGAGCCGCGATCTACGAAGCAGGTTAGAACTCAGCAAAATGTTGGGAAAAATAATGTGAGTGGTTCTGATAGTAGTTTAGACATGTCGGTATGTGGGTACTATAAAAAGTGCCATCTAGGCGAGTGTAGGAAAAAGTTGGGGACGTGTTTCAAATGTGGATCCATAGAGCATTGAATTATAGATTGCTCTCGCCGACCACCTGTTCACGGGCAAACCTCGAAGAAGAGTCGAAATCGGGGAGCTATAATTGACAACGAGACAGGTACTGTGGTGGGTTACTTGATTTGTGTTTTGTTCTATTTGGGCTTAGTTTGACCTTTTTTGTTTGTTGGTTGAGGTATTTTGTGTGGTAGCAAACCTAGATCTTTAAGACTGTTCGTAGGAATTTGTAAAGTTAAGTATGGGTTGGTAGTGTGTTGGGATCAGAGTGCGCAACGGAAATGTGGTAGCGACTTTGACATTTTAGCGACTGTGATGTTAGCGGGAAATTTCGGGGACGAAATTTTTTTAAAGAGGGATGAGTTGTAACACCTCGAAATTAGGGGTTAGAAGAATTAGGGTCTGTTGGTTGGGTTAGTGGTTCGGTTGGATTTTTAAGTTAGTTTTTGTGTTTAGGAACAGAATGAGATTGTTTTTTTGGTGGTAAGGTGTTAGCTTACCCTTAGGTCTCGTGTTCGAGTCCTTGAGGAAGCTTAAAGGAGGTTAATTTTTTATTTAATTTTGTTATAAAAAATGATGAATGATAATTATAATTTTGATAGGTTGGTTTTGTCCTATTTTGCTAAAGTTATTTTATTTTATTGTTATTTTTGGAAAATAGGGAAATCCCTAAAAAAATTCATCACGTTCCTTCACTCACTCACTCTCTCTCTCTCTCTCTCTCACATTAGTCTCCCTCTCTTCCCAATTTTCAGATTTGGACTTTGGTTTTCCTTTCAATTTTTATTCTTTTTTATTTTAACAATTCAGAAGCTTAGTTTGTACCCTTATTCTTCATTTAACCGGATGTCAAATCAGGTCGGTAGGGCAAACAGTCGATTCTTTATGCCTTGGAAGCACGTTTCAAGTGTGTGCTCTAATCATTTGTGATCGGTGTGTATGGGTTCTAACTTTTGTATGTTTTGGTGTTAACTGTAAAATTGTATGATTGTTCATAAGTTAGCTAATTCCTATAGTTATATGGTAGGGCTAATTGTTTGGTTTCAATATATACGTTGTTTAGCTATTTTAATTGTTGTTTATTTGTTTAATTCATATTTTTTTTAATTACCGATAAATGACAACTAAATCTATTTATGTTCTAAGTGTTAGCATTGCTCAAAGATTTTAATGGAATTATTTACGATATTTCAATTCACGATTTTTTTTTAGCTGATGTTAAATTTTGTATTATACTCTTATTTTTTTTTCATATTAAAGTGGTTTTCGTTGAGTTCTTTGTTAGTTGTTAAGCTACTGTTATTCACTTTTGGATGATCTAATATGTGGTTGAACTTTGAGAGACATGAGAGTGACTTTGTGAGTGTAAAAAAAATTATGTCAGTATTAGGAATCAATGGTTGTTAGGATACCCAATTGAAAATATATATTATTAAATTTCTTCATTTATTTGATTTTATTCTTTATGAAATTTGCAAACACACTGATAAACTTGATTTCACGTTAACTATAAATATTACGAGATGCTATACTAAAGTACCACCACCAAATAGTGAAGTTTTCATTAATGTTTTAGTGCTTCTTAAAATTAGTTCAAATCTTCTAATTTGTTTTGATAATTAATTCGATTTAGAATAATTAAAATGTGTAATTTTAAGATTAAAATTATGTTAATTGTTATGGAACTGATAATTTAGAATTATTTTTATTAGATTCGTATATTTTTTTATATTGAAGTAAAAAAAGTTAGGTGATATGCTTCAGTGGTTAAGTGTTTTGGATGTGTGTGCTTTTAAACACGTGTAATTAAAGGTAATTCGATACTGATTTTCGTGAGTTGCAACAAGATTTGGGGTGGTGTATGAACCACACAAGCGTGTGCCGCACACGGACGATCCACACGGCCATGTGTTGCCTTAAAATTTAGGGTAATGTTTTTGTCACACCCTGAAATAGGTCCCACAGGCAGGCCACACAGCTGTGTGACCACTGTTAGGGAATTTATCGATTGCACATAGCCTGGGGAGTTTCCACACAGCTTGAGACACGGCCGTGTCCCCCTGCTTCTTAATTTTGTAATTTTGTCACACGAGACAGTGAGTTACACATTCTGGCCACACGACCGTGTCCCTCATTCACACGAGCGTGTCTCTCAGTCACACAGCCATGTACCCCTGTTACATGGTTTGGACTCACCCACACGGCTTGAACACACAGCCATGTCGTTCTTTTTCCGCAGTTTTGTCACCTTGTTGGCAAATTGTTTCATTTCCGTCTCCGAGTGATCCCTTACATGTCTAAGCCTCTGTAGGTATGTTAGGGACATTAATATTGATTGTTAGTTAACTGTGATGTGTGTGTTTCTGGTGGATATGTTTACGTATTCGTACATATGTATAAGTTTTGGTTATTATGATTCGTTAAATTGATTATGTGATATAAGATTTATTGGATGTGTTAATATGAAATCATGCATGTTATTGACTTTGTTGATTTGTATTGGTCATGACTATGATGTGAATGATAAAAAATGAATATGAACACGTCTGATTCGGAAATTATTCATACTAATGATGTGATTTGCATTGGCATTGTGTTCAGGATATGATCATGAAGAGAAGGAAGTCTGATTTGGTAGTCTACATTACTATACTATGGTGGTAAAACCACAATAGTGTTAACAGCTTGACTACATAACAATCATGTGGCATATGACCACTTTATGGTGTGTATCGGTTGGATGGGTCCACCATAACCCAATATCGGTGTGTAGAGGTTGGAAAGGGTTTAGTATGCCCCTAATGGTGTGTGTGTGAGATTTACGGAGATGGTGTGTAGAGGTTGGATAGGTTGATATTTTGGTATTGGTTACATTTGATCATGATTTGCATTATTATAACCCAATTTGGTTATGATAACATAAAGTTATGCTTCGTTCCGACATGATTAGAAAATGATTGTTGTATGGTTGTTCGGTTGTTTGCTACTATATGACTCGGTTTATGTACATCTACTAAATGTTAACATAGTATGGTGTTTTATTCTGAAGTGATATACAAATATGATTCAAATTTGGGGTTTTGCATGATTGTTCAATTATTTATTATTGCACTGTTTATTTACATTTGTCTTAGACTCACACTAAGCTTTCGTAGCTCACCTATTTAGTTTTCTCCATTTCAGGTAACCTTCGAGGTTAGGTGTTGGATTTGGCAAGTCAGAGGTCTCTGAATGACACATTTTGGTTTGACTAAATAAAGTCTTTCATAAGTTTTAATAAACTAAATTCTTTCAGACTGTAATTAATTTTTCTAAAAACTGTGGTATAGTTTTATTTTGGTTTGGAGCGTAAATTGAGATTTCGTGCATGTCACTGGTTTTGAGACGGTTCTGCTTTAGTAAGTGATCACGTTTTTAAATGTCGATTTTATGGTTTTCAAATAATAGTAAAATTGATAGATTTTCTGTTGTAACACTTGTTTTAGAACATCGGCTATCAAATTGTTAATTCTGAAATATTTGCAAACCGATTAGGGATTTCGTAATTTGGTTTTTAATTTGTTTAAGCTACAATAAAACTAATATTTGGTATGTGAGAAAGGATAATTACGAATTTTTGTTAAATGTGAAAAGAAAATGATATCTTAAAAAAAAGTTCGAATTCTGATCATCGTTTTGTTTTTGGCTATTTCGATGGCCAATGTGACATCCGGAATCCGGTTGAAACTTTTGGGCAGGGTTTTCGGGTGTTACACATACGTTTGGTATTTAACTTTAGCAAGTAACTTTGTCGTTTTTATTGTTTTGTCTTAAAAAGAGAATTGCCCCTTACTAAGAAAGTGTACACCAAACGCCCTTGAATTGTAGTTTATGAACTTATCTTTTATATGCATATGCCATAAATGGGTAGTGGTTGGATAATAGAACTTTTCTTGTATAATTCCTATTACTTCCTTTAAATATGCTTCAAATAAAAGAAAAATAATATTTTTAAACTAAAAAGGAACCCTTCATAATTGTTTTCTCAAAGATTTAAGTGGAGCCAAAGGATTTGACTCTGTCGGCAATGCTCCAGTCTGTTGAGGGGTTGTCTGACTGAATGACATACGCCATATCATCTTGATGGGTATCTTCTTGATGGGTTAAAGGGTGTTACAATTTTTTCTTCTTCTTCAATCTATCATCCTCGTTATCATCTTCGAACAACACTGGTCTTTTGATGAAATTAATTACTTTGGAGTTGCAAATTACCTAAAAATTTATAAACTTATAATAATAAATAATAATAATTTATTGTTGTAAATTGGATATTTTTATAAAATTATAATAGTAATTGGAAAAATATCATAAAATTAAAATTAATAATAACGTACACTTATAAAGTGAAAATTTTAACTTAGACAATAGAATGATAGGTGAAAGTGAATAAGGGTGAGTTTAAAATAAATTGAGTATAATATGTATAATAAATTAAATAACTGTGTAATGAAAAATATAATAATTTTACCTCATTATCGACTAAAATAATCTTTCATCTCTCTCCGGTGATATTGTGATTTGAATATGACTTGAAATTTTTTATTCGAAAAACCGCTACTTTAATACTCCATTATTTTAAACACTTCAAACTTATCAATGTTATTTTTTGGTGATATTATTCAGATGCAATTTGTTTGAAAATGCTTAAGTGTCGAATGTTATTTATAATGGTTAATCTTAATTTTAATTGTTATATAAATATAACACTAATTAAATTATAATTAGTTTAAAATAATAATTACTATTATAATTTATTAATATACTCAATTTTTTAGATCAAACCAAAAAAGACATTCCATGCAAAAAAAAATATCATTATATGATTTTATCTATTAATAGTTAATTAATATTGCTTATTATTAATACATTGAATTCAACTTCAACTCAACTATATAGTTAAATAAAAAGTCTATTTTAAAAAAATACTTTTATATAATGTCTATTTAGTAATATAATGAACAATAAAAGATATTATCGTCGATTCAAAAAAATTTCTAAACTTGTCTTTTTATATATATTATAGAAAACTATCTTGTTTTAATATATGGAACTTTTTACAATTTATGATAAAAATCTACTAAAACAAATGTATCAATTAGTGATAAATATTCCATGTAACGCTTAAAATAATGTCACAAAAATATTATAAATAAAGTCATGTTTAATGATTGGTGGCATATCTTATATGATAATTTCAAAAAATGTCATATTTATGTCACTATATGTTTCAAGCTAAAATTTAGCTCTAAAATATTTTGATAGACTAATGATTTTGTGGAGTCTCAAAAAAATTTGTGATAATTTTCTATCATCACCGACATTATTTCTCATTAATGATGAATTATTATTATTTTAAATGGCAGCTTGGTGATTGACATTGATTGAAAGACAATATCGAAGCTCAACGGCTTATGTAAAAGTAATAATATAAAATAAATAAATATATATGAAAATAAGATAACAGGAATAATATTTACGAGAATAGGTAAAATCAACAGTGCAATACAAGTGCCGCCTGACTAGCCGTATCACTTTATTTTTTAAAAAATTATTTTTTTAGGTGCTGTCAATTTAGAACAAAAAATATGAATTTTTTTTTAAACAGTATACAAAAAATCGAAAAAATTATTGGTATCGTTGTGTGAGGCGGCACCTAAAAAGTTTTTTAAAATTGTTTAAGCTAAAACAAAAAAGAAAAAAAAAGCGACACCAACCTGACGGCTAACGCGGATTTGACCCTTCAATCACATACTCATGTTTTAATACTCGAAAAAAATTTAAAACACCAATGTTTTTTCGTTTTCAGCTAAAAAAATTATTCTTTTTATTATAAAAGGGGTTGGTTCCACACACAAAAAACTTTGAAGTTCTCCTCACCCCCAGCAAAACCAAGGTATGTTTCCTTCCTTCCCTTCATTTGTTTTTGTTTTTTTTTTTAAATTAATATTGTTAATAGTAGTTTAATATTGTTAAAGTATGTTATATTTCTTTTATTAAGAAGTTAGTATTTAATTTATTATCTCAAAAATTAAATAAAAAACTATGATTAATTTTTTTAAGTATAATTAATTATATTAATAGGTTTTGTACTAATTAATTTTTTATTATATTACAAACATTTAAAATTGTGTTACAAACATTTAGAATTATAAAAGGGGGCTGGTTTGGTACCCAACCCCCACACAGAAAATTTAAGTTGAAGGTCCCCTCACCCCAGCACAACCAATCTATGTTTATTTTGTTCCCTTCCTTTGTTTTTTTTTTTTTTAATTAATATTGGTAATAGTAGTTTAATATTGTTAAATAAAGTGTGTTATATTTTTTATTAAAAAGTTACTATTTAATTTATTATCCCAAAAATTAAATAAATAATATGGTTAATTTTTTTAGTATAATTAGTTATATTAGTAGGTTTTTGTACTAATTAATTTGTATATTTTTTTATATTACAAATATTTAGAATTATGTTAAAAGTATCAATTTTTTTAGATATGTAGTTATATTATATTTCACATTTTCATTGGTTGATATTATTTTTTAATGTAAATTTAGATAAAATTAATAGTTTTAAGTATTAGTACAAAGCATTATTTTTATATTGTTATTTATTAAGTTGAATAACAAAATTTCTCATAGTTTTTTGCAGATATCGATATGAGTTCTTTACTTACTGTACAAGATCACATAGTTAGGACGATCTATTTACCAATAAGAGAATGTTTTAATGTTGTACATAATTTCTAACATAGTTGCACGTGATTTTTTTTATTTAATTTCTCATTATTAACCAATTTTGTAATATGATTAGGGTCTGTACCACATGTTGAGGCCGCGTAGCCATGGTTCGAGCTACCGATCGAACGCACAAATTATGCTCTACTTAGATGCCGCGGGATTTGGATCAACGACATTAATTCGTTTGTTTGAGGTGAGGGGCGATTTAATATCAGCACTAGTTGAGTGGCGGCTCCCAAATACGCACACCTTTCATTTACCATGTGGGGAATGCACTATCACATTGGAGGATGTCACAATACAATTAGGGCTCCCCATGGATGGTGATGCGATAACCGGTACAAGAGGTATAACATATCCTATGACTCTCTGCTATTACTTACTTGGATGCTCTCCCAGTGATGGTATCGAAAAATTTACGAGTTTAAAATTTGTGGTTGAGGGAAAATTTTGAAACATTATCAGATGATGCAACCAAGATTGAGATGATACAGTGCTCGGGCCTATATACTACAGCTTATAAGGGATACTTATGTCGGATTTGAATAATAATATAGTCCACTTGATGTACCTGCCCTTACTTAGTTCATGCAATGTGTCCGTTCATACAGTTGGGGTTCCGCAATACTAGCTGCGCTATATCATGAGCTTTGTTGGGCGACAAAGCACATAACTGTCAATATAGGTGGCTGTCTGATACTACTACAATCTTGGACGCTATACAGGATTCCATTTTTGGCATCAATGGGTCACCAAGTACATGTGTTCTCACTTGTAAATAGGTAAAAAAAAGTTAAACTTGGGTTAAGATTCTTTTAATTAAATTATTTTCTAACAACTTTGGTTTATATTTTTAGATGGTATAGTAGTTCAAACATCGGGAAGTCGGAAATACTAATTATATATTGATAGATGATCGAAGGATATGCCGGGGATGGGGTAATTTATTTTTAAAAAATTGCCTGATAATAATGTCATGTAATTAGTTTATTTATTAAATTACGATGTAATTAGTATTTTAATCATGTGTTTAATTGTGCAGTTCGTGTGGATGTTGTATATTGCATCAGATGTTGCTTCTGTCATTCCTCCATCGACTAGAAAAGATGCAACTGTATGGTGTGTCAACGCACCCATTATAAATTTTCAAATGGTAGAGTGGTATGCCGGGGATCAAGTGCTTCATCATTTTAAGTGTAGTCAACATATTCCGGATGTTCCTATACAATTGGGAAAAGAAGTCCACAAAATTGACAAAAAGGGGAAACATGCAAAGAATTGGGCGTTAGAGCATCAATCATTTATTGTGTTGTGGAACACTCAGTTGGAAAGAATGCGTAATTTAGTGTCATGTTTTCCTGATTTCACTTCCTCGATGGACTACCAGAAGTGGTACGTAAAGAATGGGTTACCCTACTTATACGGTGATCGATTGATGTTAATTCCTCCGCATATAGAACGACAAGGTCTTCTATAACCCCGTCCTCATTAGCAATCTCATCCACCACCCCAGCTCCAGCCCAATAAGTCGTTGTCATTCACACACTTGACCGGTAGTTCCTATCATCCGGAGAAGGGGGTTGCAGTTTTGCCCCAAAGTAATCGGGTTACGCAATAGATTCGAAGATGGGCAGTTGTAGTTCTTATTAGCAGCTAACCTCAGAAATAGTATTTGACATGTTTAACCCATCCCAACCCCAATACTACATCCCTCACGAGCAAGCATTTGTGACCAATGATTTTTCAAGTTTGCTCAATACACCTCGAGGATCGCCTATAGGTGATGACATTGTAGTTTCGAGTAAGACAGAAATTGACCATCAGGAGCACCCACAACTTGAAAGAAGGCCACTACAGCAATACACCCCACGGACAACCCCGTCAAACTGTATATTTTGATGGTTTTAATTCAAATAATTCGATTTATTGTAATGTTCCATTTATTAATGAAATTTGACATATTTTATTCCTAGCTAAAGTTTGTTTCATATTAATGAAATGTTTTGAAACAAGTTCATGCAAATATACGTGGCCATCAAGTAGCTAAAGTTCATTCAAATATTTTACAAATTCATCTAAATAATTGAAGTTGATACAAGAATGAAAATTCAATAGAAAAACAGAAACATAATGCAAATATGTGTAAATAATTGAAGTTGATATAAGAATGAAAAATCAATAGAAAAACAGAAACATAATACAAATATATGTATATAATTTAAGTTGATACAAGAATGAAAATTCAATAGAAAAACAAAAATATAATGCAAATAAATGTAAATAATTGAAGTTGATACAAGAATGAAAATTCACTATATAAATCACATTCTATTCGGCTAAGACGACTCTCCCAAGTGGTACCCTCGATACGAGCATTTGCTTCGATTATGACTCGTTGATTTACACATGCCACAATGTTTAGTGTTGATCCTTTCACTTATGCCCATGTCATTTCTTATCCAAGTGACATGTGGATGACCTTTGAGCTTCCTACGGAGATTGGGGTCTAGGACCATCTCAAAACTTGGCGGGGGAACTTCCCACATTGACATATCCCGCATTGTTAGGAACTCATTTTCCAAATACGTTGTAACAGTCTAGTTTATACCCTAGTCGGAATAGTGGTTTCGGGACCACAAATCTGAGTAAAAAAAATATTTTAATATCATTTTCTGTGTCTACTGTGTGTGATTAAGTATGTGTTAAAGTTCCATGAATTTATTTGTCCGTTTGTGTGCTTAATTTGAGAAGAGGGCTAAATCACGTTAAGTGCAAAAGTGACTTGCCAGTTGTTAAAGGGTTATATTGACATGGCTTTATTAAAATGAAGTCCTTATGTTGCAATTTAGCCAATGAATAAAGGCATGGACAGTAGTGGATATGTTATGAGTGTTTTATATTAGTGAATCATTAAGGGTAAAATGGGAATTTATGTATTAAATGGATTAATAATAAAAAAACATGAAAATGGACTTTAGTTCATCCATTTTTCCACCGAAAATCAAAAGAAAAGAAAGGTTTAAAAGCTCTTTTACATTCGGCACATACAAGCTTGAATTGAAGGTTAGTTTTTTATCTGTTTTTGATAATTTCTACGTTTTTGTAATCGTTGCTTTGAGAGCTACAAAACCCATGTTTCAATTTGATGAATTGATGATGTTTTTGTGAGTTACCATTATTGATATTTTGAGTTTTGAGATGAGTTTAGTTGTTAAATGAAAGATTTGAGCTAGATGAACATACGTTGTTCTTGAAGTTTTGATGAATTTAGCTAAATAGGGCTAAATTGTGAAAATAGCAATTTGAGGGACTAAATTGCAAATTTGATGGAAAATATGGGCTTGAATGAGATGTATCTGCATTCGGCTAAGTATGTATATGTGTTGATTTTGTGAATTTGATGTTTTGAGAAAAATAGACTAAATTGATAAATTGTGCAAATGTGAGGGTTAATTTGTAAATAGCCCTAAATGTTTGTCCTTGGATTGAATTGAACGAATTAGTGAATAAAAGGGTTAATTCTGAATATGTTTAGATCAAGAACCGAGGAAAACGGATTAAATTGTGGGAAAGCAAAATTAACCGAGTAGCCGTTTTCATTCCGATAGATCTAATCCGAGGTAAGTCACTATGCAAATAAACGTATTTGTATGAAATTGTAATTGTTTATATGATTAATGTTGATAATGGATGCTTATGAGAGAATTATGCATATGAGTTCCGAGATAAGTTTGATATAGTGACTAAGTCCGAGAAGTCCCGTTCGAACCTAGGAATAGATGGGATTAACTTTGTCATGACATAGGTATCTGTTCTGTTTTATCATGTAAGACCACGTCTGGGAAGTTGGCGTTGATTTGAGACTCATGTAAGACCACGTCTGGGACGTAGGCATCGGTATGAGATTTACGTGTAAGACCTCGTCTGGGACGTAAGCATCAATATGAGATTTACGTGTAAGACCTCGTTTGGGACGTAGGCATCGATATGAGATTTACGTGTAAGACCATGTCTGGGACATCGGCATCGTATTGATTCGTGTGAGACCCTGTCTGGGATAGTGGCATCGATATCTGAGTGCATATAAGACCTCGTCTGGGACATTAGCATTGTACGACTATTTCGAGCTTTCTGAGTATCCTACTAGATTCCTAATGGTTCAACGTGCAAATCTGTGATACAAATTTCAATTCTGAGTTAAGAACAAATACGTGATTGTACATTCGTTTTAGGTACGTTGATATATATATATATGCTTTGTATAAGCATGGAAGGTAAGTATGTATGTGCATTAATGCAAATGAACGTTTGAGATATATGTATGTTTTAGATATGAGCAAATGAGATATTTGATATGTGTAGATTGGTAAGAAATGGCAAACCAAGTGAGCCAAGAGTTTATTTATGTGCTTGAATTGAGGATATGTTAATGAATTCAAATTGCCATACTTATAAATGAATTATGTTAAGTTTATTTGTTTATTACTTACTAAGCTTTTGGAAAGCTTACTCTGTGTGTGTGTTTTCTCTGTTTATAGGTCGTCAAAGCTACTGAAGGGTCGGGACCGTCAAGGATCATCATCACACTACTAAAATCATTTTGGTACACTTTGAAAATGTATAAAGCTAGATATGGCATGTATAGGCTAGTATTTTGGGTATAAGTTGTTATATTAACTTAGCCATGAGATTTGGCTAGAGATGAGTTGAGATTATGCATTAGTAATCATGATATGTGAATCATGTTTTGGCATGGTTAGTTGATTCATGAAATAGTCAAGCTTTTGAGTTAAGCAAATGAATGTACTATGTTTTTGTTATAATTTGTGGTTTTGTTAGTTGACATAGTTGAAATGGATATTGAATGTGTGGTTTGAATGGTTATTTGGTATGTTTTGGTGGTCATAGGTGTATGATATATGCTGGTATATGTTGCTTGTAGGTGAGACCCAAATGGGTGGCTTTTTTTGGCTTTCAAAATGGCCTATAATATCACATGGGCGTGCCTAGTGACCGTGGGGACCAAGTCAGGATAGTACATGGCCTTGGCACACGGGCGTGTCTACTATCTAGTAACCGTATGATTTTTGGCAGAATCGACCAAGGCCTGGGTACACGGGCGTGCTTATTGGCCGTGGGAATTAAGTTAGTTTGACCACAGGGAGGACACACGGGTGTGTCTAGCTGCAGTGGAAAGCACACGGCCTACCCCAAGGGCGTGTGTGCCCTAAAATCTAGAAAAGTTTTTGAATTTCTGAGAAATTTTGTATGTGTTTCGGTTTAGTCCCGACCCATTTTATAAGCATGCTTATGGTCTCGATGACCTATTTAAGGGACATTGTGTGTATGATTGATGAATGAAATATGTAAAATGTTATGAAAGTTTCTAATCTGTCCGATAATGCCTTTAACCCTAGTCTGGCGATGGATAGGGGTTAGGGATGTTACATACGCAACGTACGTTTCAGTGTGTATACCTCATCAATATATTGTTCGAAATTGATAGAGTATTCAGCACGTGCTGCAATGACGTGCGCACACAGGTAATGAAGTGTTTGAAAGTTCCCACAGTCGCATCGCCTACTTAGGAGATCAACTCCGTATGACCTAGGCGGGATACCCGGTAGACAACCAATGATCTCTGTACTCGAAACGTTTCATTATGTCAAGAATATAATTGAATATTCATGGTTCTCACTTTTCGACTGTTGACCGCCATTGCCTTCCTAACATGCTCGATGTGTACGAACCTCACATTAAATTTGATTTACTTGTTTGAGCCCCATTTTCGGCATCAATGTGGCCAACCAATAGAAAGTAGCTAAGAATACAAATGCAATTAGGAGATGTCATGTATGCTTAAATACCACGTTAACGCCCTCTGCTAGATTGGTGGTCATATGACCAGATTTTGAACTGTTATCGAAACTTAGAGCCCATTATCAAGGCTCCATACTCCTAAACCACGGATTTTTGAATTACCTATCCTCACAACTTGTCTTTGCCAATCCGTATTTTTGAATTCCTTGTGGAAGTTCACCGCAATGTACTTAATATAGTACACATATCTCCACGGAACACCCAAACATCAGATTGCGGCAACTAGCCCCTTTGATCTATCTAAAATGATGCAAAGTTGTCTTGAGTCACAACATATCTTCACAAGTTCTCCACAAAAAATTGTCACGACTCCAAGTTCTCTCCTTTGACAATAGAAAAGGCTATCAGTAGAATGTTCTTGTTCTCATCTTGTGTAACCGAAATGAGAAGGATCTGCGTATATTTCCCATACAGCCAAGTTTCATCTACCTGCATAAGTGGCTTACAATGGGAAAAGGTCTTAATGCTGGGATCGAATATCCAAAACATTCGGTGAAAAGTTCTTTTCCCCAGATGTAGTTGGTTCCCTTGGTCGTAATAAGGTAATGGCTGCAACTTAATGACAGTCCCTGGAACGTACTCTCACATTGCGGCTATCCATCCTTAGAGTTCATTGTATGAAGCATCCCAATCTCCGTACAATTTATCCATAGCCATCTATGCAGCAAACCATGCCTTTTGGTATGAAACTCGGTAGTAGAATCGTTCTTCCATTTCGGTAATCAACGAAGATACAACAATAGTGCGGTCCCCTTTAACCATTGCCAATATGCAACTGCAGATGGTTTTTGAGCCAAGCTTTCGCTGGTCCTACGTCATACGAGTAGAAGTACATGTATGAGGCCCAACAAATTTTCGTTTCTCCCACTGCTGTGACCTCTAGATAAATGTAGCTTGTACCTGCCACTTGCACCCTTCTATCAACTTTTAACACTCACTAACATAAATCATCGGTTTAGAGTCAGCCACCCTGTAGTCGATAGAAACTTTCAAACTATAGCATTTGATGGCATCAACACACTCGTTTTTGCTCGCAAATCTTTGACCCATGAACAAATCTTTCGATTCAAGATCTTCTTTAGCAGGTATGATGTTTAGGTACTCGGGGAACTCAAAAGCATGCGTCCCATTGGGATCAACGATCGACATATGGGCATTAGGATCATTACGTATAACGATGCCATGACTCAGGTTTCCAGCCGAAAAGGCGTGATCATTTCCACCAACCGATCTTTCGTCGTTGATATCCTCTAGGACATCATCTAAATTTGGGTCACTAAAATTGTAACACCACTTACCTGTATCCGATGCCAGGACAGGGTACGAGGCGTTACCTAACTTAAACACATGTATACAAACAATTTCGAATCATAAAAGTCCGTTCAAATCTAAAATTTTTTGAACTTCCTCTTAACATCCTTAATATAGGCCTATGAGGCCCAAATCACATCTTAGAAACTTTTTGAGATCAAATCGAGTTCTTTGGAAAACCTTCGGAAATGTTATTAAAAATAGGGGCATACACCCGTGTGACTTAATAACATGGCCATGTTGATAGATCGTGTGATTCATACGGCCTAAACATATAAAGACACAACAGTGTCCCAAGCCCGGTGGATTTATTATCACAATTCAAACCTACAAGGGTTTTTACACAGTCTGACACATGTCCGTGTTCATGGTCCGTGTCCCTCACCCGGCCATGACGACACGCCCGTGTCTTATCCCGTGTGCAAAAACCTTGACATTTTATTTCTGACGTCATCAACCTAATAAGGTCACATGGCCAAGGCACACGCCCGTGTCCTTAGACTGTATGGTGAATTAAATTCCTAAATTCAAGTGTAGACTTCGCACGGCCTATGCCCACGGCCATGTCCTATGACCTTGTCTTCCACACGATTGAGACATACGGCCGTGTCTCAGCCCGTGTGGTTACTACTGAGCATTCTATTTTGTCAATTTAGAATGAAAGGGGACACACGGCCAAACCATACGCCCGTGGGGCACGTGTGTCACACACGACCTAGACACACGCCCGTGTGTCTACTCCTGGGGACAAGAACAAGGCTATTTACCCAGCCCTTTTCTGCGACCCTTACTTGCACCGTCATAAACCACATCAAGCAACCTATTTATTCATGTATAACTATATCATTTACTCAACCATGCAACTTGCACATTCATGATAAACATCATCATTTTCATATATAAATAATAAAATTTAGCCATCAATTATGGCCTTATACAAAATGAATTGAGTAACATTAATAGCCAACATCTTGGCTAACCAATATGACATATAACAAAATAATAAAGTTCCTATACATGCCATACCCAAAATAATCAAACTTTACTATACCAAAAGAATAGCTTGATAGTGTGAACTGAGCTTCGACGTCCTACGATCCTCGAGCTAGCTTTGCGATACTACAAGGAAAGGGAAAAGAGAAGGAGTAAGCATAAAGCTTAGTAAGTTTGCATGCAATAAATGACAACATAAAATCTTATGATACATTCATACTTTACTTTAAGTAATAGCACAAGTTCTTAAGCACATTGACATAGCTTACTCATGCTTACTCTTACCAATCACATATCACATATCGGACTTATTTCTCTTGAGTATATCATATGTACCTGTAGCACTTCATCGCATAACTTTAGCATTTTTACCATCTTGAACATAAACATAACTCTTTACCATCTTTAATGTAAACTTAGCTCTTTACCCGTTGAACTGTTTAGAATGTCTAAGGATACCTGGAATTCGTCATGCACGTAGTAAGATGTGAATGCCATATCCCAGATATGGTCTTACATGGGATCACATGTCGATGCCGATGCAATATCCCAGATATGGTCTTATACGAAATCTCATATCGATGTCAACGCCATATCCCAGATATGGTCTTATACGGGATCTCAATTCGGTGCCGAGGCCATGTCCTAGACATGGTCTTATACGGAACCTTACAAATCTCATGTCTTAACGATGGTATCCTCTCACTTCCTAAGGTTCAACCGGGACTTCAACATCATAAATTTTCATCATATTCTCATCAAAACATCATTGATAAATTTCATAAAAATAATATACATCTTTACGAAATGTCAAGCATTTTAAAACATAATAACATGATGTTGAATTATTACACACAAACTTACTTCAGTTCCAAATATGCCAATTTGCAAATCTAGTCCGAAACCTTGTCTTTTCCTCGGTCAAGGTTAATTCCCGTTCTTCTTTATCTATAATAACAAATTTACTCATTTAATCACCACATTGATCAAGACATTTCAAAAGTCATACTTTGGAAAAAAATTATCGTTTTGCCCTTAAACTTTCATAAAATTATGATTTTACCCCTAGGCTCGTAAATCGATTTTCATCAAATTTCCTTATTAACCAAGCCTAACTGAACATTTACTACTCTTATAGCAACTCACAATACCAATTATTTCACACAATTACCACATATTTACAACCTTTACAAAAAGGTCCCTTTAGGTGTTTTCATGGAAACCCCTTTCACAAAAGTTGTTTATTTAACAACAAAGGTTCATTTTCTTCCATAAAAATTCAGTAAATAACACTAATGATCTCATGGAAAAACCCTAGACTTTCAACCATTTTGCAAAATAGTCCCCTCAATAGCTAGCTTAAGCTACAAGGGTTCTAAAAACACAAAAATGATAAAAAATGATCATCAAGATGGCTTACTTGCAAGGATGAGGAATTGCTGAAAATTTTAAGCTTCCAAAACCCCTCTTTGGCTGATATTTTCGGTGGAAGAATATGAAGATGAAATGTGATATCATCTTTCTCTTTATTTTATTTTATTATATCAATTAGTCACCTAATTCACCTACTTTGACCAAATTATTATTTTCTTGTCCTCTATGGCCAGCCAACCCTTTCCTAAGGGTATAATTGCACATTAAAGACCTCCAATTTAAAGTTCTATAGCTATTTGGCACTTTTAGCTTGTAGAACAAAACTTTGCACTTTATGCGATTTAATCTTTTTTCGCAATTTAATCCTTTTTCGCAATTAAGCATGCAATCGCTAAAATTAATACACCAAAATTTTTATGCACTCATATAATCATGCTATAACATATAAACTAATATTAAAAATAATTTTCTCCAACCTCGGATTAGTGGTTCCTAAACCGCTATTCCGACTAACCCCTAAATCGGGCTGTTACAAAAATCTTCACATTTGTGATTAGAACTATCATTATTATCGAATCTATCTTCACAAAAATCGCATCGGTTTCAATAACGAATGAATGTATCTATAATCCACCACTGTACTAATTTGAACATCCAATGTTGAGATCGATATCAAAACCGTACACAGACGACCTGAGAACCTCTATACGCGGGTCTTTAACTCCATATGGTTGACTTAACTGTGTTACATTTTCAACAAGCTCCGCATCTTCTACCTCAGCAAATAAATGAATAGATTCAGTGTTCAACCTCTCTAGCGGGCAATACAATACGACCATTTCAATGTCATCATCATCCAGAAGTTTCATATTAATAAATTTGATATGATTTGACGACACTGAAAATCTGTAGAACAGTTTTGTCATTCTCCTTTCATAACGCTGGGAAATTGTAACACCTCTAACCCGTATCCGTCGCTGAAATAGGGTTTCGAAGCATTACTAAATAAACGTAATCTAAATCATTCATTTCAAAACATTTTAATAATCATAATATAATTCATCATGGACATGCATAATGTCCCTCATTCAAGCCTTCGAGGCTTAAAAATCACTTTAGAAACGATTTGGGACTAATTCGGGAACATTTGATAATTTTAGGAAAAAGTTAGAAAAATTTAACTGCAGGGGTCACACGCCCGTGTCTCAGGCCGTGTGGGTACTCAAATTAGGGACACACGGTCGTGTCCCCAACCCGTGTCCGTACCTATATAACTCTCTGACTTGGGTCACACGGCCAAGCCACACGCTCATGTGCTAAGCTGTGTAACTCTCGAAATGGCCTCGCACGCCCGTATGCTAGCCGTGGTTCTCACATGGCCAAGTCACACGCCCATGTGTCTGGCCGTGTTGACCTAAATTGTGCCTTAAACCACAAGTTTAAGCAACTCAAAAACCAATCGTTTAACCTATTCAAAACACAATTAAACACACTCAAAACATGCCAAAACATTCATCCTAGATGCCTAACCAAATCACCCTCATTGGTACCACATTTATATCATCAAAACATATCATCATTACATCATTCAAATCAAAGTTCCAAACATACCAAAATCACTCCGTTTACCCTAGTTCATAACCACATAAACATCATTAGTAAATTTACATACACCTAAAAATCTTAGGTTCAAAACAACATGCCCAAATTATGGCTTCAAACATAACATGTGTTTATATACATATCAAACAACATTATACTCAAACTCAACTACATAACATATACCAAATTCATTAAAAACCCAAATACATCCTAGGTACATGCCATTACAAAAGATAAACATCACCACAATTGAGATTGGGATCGTTGTTGGATGCTGAGTCAGTGATCAAAAGTGAAGTACCTAACCTGCACATTGAAAACAAACCATACGCTAAGTAAACTTAGTGATATTTCTATAATCTGAACATTTAAAGACAAGAGAATACAAAATGCACAATTGAATTATAAGCACATGTTATTGTCTAAGATCACAACTACCATAGACTAACATTTTGAATTCATGCATTGTATCACCCATCACCCGTATTCACTATCAGAATAGGGTTACGAAGCATTACCGGACTTACAACACTTTAAAAAATACATTTCATATACAATTTATCAATTCAAATTCAATTTTATCACAATCAATCATAGTGTCCCTTAAATGAGCCTACGAGGCCTTAAACATGCATTAAGAAGGGTTTGGGACTAAACTGGTAAATCAGAAAGCTTTTCCACACTTAGAAATTTTTTCTCAAAATAAGGGACACACACCCGTGTAGTCAGGTTGTGTGTCTCACACGGCCACCAGACACGCTCGTGTCACAGACCGTGTGGACATTCGAAAGAAATGGGAGCACATGGTCGTGTCCCAGCCCGTGTCCTACCCCATGTCCAAACAAGTGATTTTATTGACTTGGGTCACACGGCTAACCACATGCCGCTGTGTCTAGCCCGTGTACCCTTCAAAGTGGCCATACACACCCGTGTTCCAGGTCGTGCCAAACCTGTAGGGTATACTGACTTATGCAACACGGCCAATTTACACGGTCGTGTGCCAATTAGGGGGTATACTAACTTGTGCCACACAGCCGATCACACGCCCGTGTGTGAGACCGTGTGGAGCATACTGACTTCATTTTAATTTCAACACTAACCGTGTGTCACAAACGGTTGAGACACACGCCCGTATGGACAAAAATAGGCTATTTGCAAAGCCATTTTGCCATCCTATTTTTACATACCTGCACAAGCATAATTTGCAACATTTTGTAATTCAATAGGCAGTTATCCCATAACATTTCATACACATATTTGAATACTTATATGCAACTAAAGCATTATACCAAGTTAAGCCAAATCAAATGGCTTTATCTTATACCACAATATGTACCAAAATCACTAGCTCAAGTAACTATAACTATCATCTTTATAACTAGCCTATACATGTCATATTTACATATATCCATGAGTTCAAAGGTACCAATCGGCAACTGGATAGTGTGATGCGTATCTCTGACTTTATCCGAATCGAGTGAGCTATCGAACCTCTATAAAACACGGAAAAGAAACGGAGTAAGCTTTATAGCTTAGTAAGCCCGTATAATTTAGAATTAAACTTACCATTTATACATAATCAAGTCAATAATTAAGGTATACTCAATTCAATTACCAAATGCCTAAACACAAGCATTCATCAACAAGTTAGTCACATAAGTGCATATAATCATCCATTATCTTAATTTAATACTCAATACACTTTATCATATCAAATTCATATATCACGTACATCATTTGTAACCATTCACTCTAAATTATATAAACAATAATTCATTCGATAACAGTAACTCATCCGTATAAACACATAGCTTTATCACATAACCAATAACACAATTTATGCCCGTTGAACCTATTAAAAAATCGAGGGATACTCGGGTGATATACTTTATGTATATAAATCAGTAATCCGTCAATTCATTATCATTTCCTCTCTTTTGAGCTATGAACAGTAAGCTCCTCCTGAGCTGATGGACAGTTAGCTCTATTGAGCTGAAATGGTAAGCTCTGACGAGCTGAAAACAGTAAGCTCTTACGAGCTGATATAATCATCAAATTACTCAAACATTCAACAATGGCAACATGATAAATCTTTAACAGTTTCGAAATCTGAGGTACGGGCTAGCTAGAATACGAAGCAACGATCATAAAATATAGAAATCATTAAAAACAGTTTAAAAATGCATACCTAATTGAATAATAATGGCTTGCCGAAATTTAAGCCCTAAAATGGCTTTTCTTGTTGCTAATTTCGGCTAAAGGATGAAGATGACACCAAATTATAATTTATGTTTTATTAATTAACCTATATTTCATGAATTACCAAACTAACCTTAATGATAAAACATTTATATCATCCATTTCATGTCCATTAATATCTACTTACAATTTTAATGGTCTAATTACAACATAAGTGTAAATGGCCCAATTTGTCCGGGCCCATAAAATAAAAAAGCAAAGCAAACAGAAAATACAAAAAATAAATAAAATAATAAAAGTCCAAAACAGTCCCTTTTTTACAGTTCTTTACAAACCCACAAATTAAACCCGAGCCCAAATGTTATACCTAAACAAGACCCAAAACAAAACCCATTAACCCAATAACAGAAACTAGCCCAAATGGCCCAAACAGGATGAGATTTCGAAAACCCTAGCCAGCCTAACAGCGCCCCAAGCACCCTCCCACGCACACGTGCGCCAGCGTCACAAGCTCCAGTGCACAGCCTCCGTACGTGCCACGACCACGCCTCCGTACACGGCCTTGTACCTGCGAAAACAATGACAAAAGACAGCACAGCAAGAAAAAAAAAAGGAGATTTGGATTTTGGATTTTGGATTTTTTATTTTTTATTTTTATTTTTCGAATACGGTTATATAAAAACCGAAACAAACGATTGTAAGGCTCTCTACACATTTTTACAAATACACGCACAAAGATTCAGAGAAATAGAAAAATCAAAAAAAGAAATTCGAAGGTTTTTTCATTTTCAATCTCTTTCAATTTCCAAAATCTGGATCTGTTGGCTTTCGATTTATTTCTTTTGTGCATGCAAAAATAAACAAAATAAAAAGAAAAGTGAAAGATATACCTTCGTGAATAAATCGTTGGAATCTCCTCCTCCTCCGTTCAAATCGGGGTTTCTAGGGGGATTTCGGCGTCGAAATGGACCTATTGCTTACATCAAGGTTCTAAGTTGGGTCTCTATGCACCACCAACCACCGCTTCTGGTGGAATAATGGTGTTTGAATGGGGATCCCTTGCGGCGGCTGAGAACAAGAACCAGAGGGACTTAGGTTTTCATTTCCTTTTTTAAAAAATGGCTGAGCATTGATATTTTAGGTTTTTTTTTGTTTTATAAATGGTCTGAAACGGTACCGTTTGGATTCTGATTTATTGACACCAAAACGATGCCGTATTGGCCAATATCCAATGACCCGACCCGATTTCGGCTTAGATCCCCGCGTTTCAGTTCCTAAAGGAACATTTGCACATTCAATCCTTCCATGTTTCGTAGCATTTTAATTAAGCCATAGAGGTGTTTTTATTTTCTTAATTTTGCACTCGAATTCGTGCCACATTTCAATTCGGTCCAACGTGTACGATGCGTTTTGAACTATAAAAATATTTGCTGGTTTAGCACTTGGTTGTTTGCGCGCGTTTCGGTTTGATCCTTGAATATGTTTAAATGATTTTATTTATTTATAAAATATCCTTTAATTTCATTTTTATTTTGATTAGGTATTTTCTTAGTCTTTTATTTACAATTTTAATGACCTTTCTATGATATTAAATTTATTTGTTCTTTTAATAAATTATCAAATCAATTATTTTATCGATTTTACAATGTTTTAATTTGTTTTATACTTCCATATATATATATATATATATATTATTTCTAATTCAAATATTATATTTCAAAATCTTCATTTATATGCTTCTTTATTTTAAATTTTTTTAAAATAATATTTTATTTAAATACTATTATGTAATCAATTTTATGTACATATTGTTGATTTCATAACATCTAGGTATGTATTTTCTTTTAAATCTATCTATCTATATATTTTATTTTAAATTTGTATAAATGTATAATTATTATTTTAAAAATCTTGTTTCATTATATTTTGGTTTATTTTAAACACCTCCCTATATTATTATTTCCATGCCATTTGTTTCTATTTTTATCCTTTATTTTGTGTATATCTCTTGTGTTGTTTTTGTCAATTGTTGATATTGGAATTGTATATTATGTGATTATTACTATCATGTGAATTATGATTCCTTAATGTAATATTTTATGTATGCATTATTACTTTGCTTTGTATATTATCATTCCATTACGATTTATTTGTTAAAGAAAATCGAGTTTAACATCGTTCAAATCTCAAAATCATTCAAAGTTTTTTAAAAATAAGGAAATGTTTCGTGTTTGGAAATCCGAGAGATCGTGCCCTAACGTGCTGGGTTTCGGTTTTTCGTTTGACCAAATAACCGAATATCCTTTTAAGATTTTATTCATGTTTCCTTAACTTCAAAATAAGGCAATGTTTCGTGTTTGGAAATCCGAGAGATCGTGCCCTAACGTGTTAGGTTTTGGTTTTTCATTTGACCAAATAACTGAATATCCTTTTAATATTTTATTCATGTTTTTTCAATTAATAAATAAGGCAATATTTCGTGTTTGGAAATTCGGGAGATCGTGCCCTAACGTGCTGGGTTTCGATTTTCCGTTTGATCCCAAATAATGAAATACCCTTTCAAAATCTCAATGCATGAGTTTTAAGAATTTTGGGATGATCTGGAATTCGAAGACTTGAATTATTGCATCCTAACGTGTTGGATGTGATATTTTATTCCTTCCGAACCAGAGAATCTCAATATTCAAACTCGAGTATTTTCAAATGGGTCAAAAAAGGGTCGTAATTTTAAAATCTTTCAAATTCTTGATGTTAGGACATTAATTAATTAATCAATTAGAGTAAAGGCAAATATTGATGCAAGAGCAGTTGGCCAAAATTCAACAGGGTATGCGAGATCAAATAAATATGATGCGCCAGTTAACCCAATTACTAGTCGGAGGGCTTGAAAAAAGGAGTGCCCCAGTGGTCGACAGTGTGGATGATGATGAAGACATCGTTTATTCTCCAATACATGTCTCGGCCCGACCAAACGTTCTTCCGCAAGGGGCACCTGTCATTATCAAACCCCAATGCCAGATTAATACCTCGGCACTGTTGAACTTCCCGATGGGCTCAGGTTTTAACCCGGAGGATGATCGAGCCAAATCGTTTGTTCTGGTGGAAACAAAGGAAAAGGGAGAGTGGGCTTCAAGGGCCCCGAAAAGGAAGGACAATGATGTGAATAATACGAGTGGGTATAACAAGGGCCATTCGAAGCCGTTTATAGTAAACCATCCAAAGACGGTAACCACCAGCTATCAGGTCTCCCCAAGGCAAGAGCCCAACTCAAGACCGAACTCAGAGAAACCCCAGTTCACACCTATTCCAGTGACATATAGGGAGTTATACCAGAGCTTGTTTGATATGCATGCTGTAGCTCCTCATTACCTGAAACCAATGCAACCTCCATACCCAAAATGGTATGACCCAAATGTCCAGTGTGAGTACCACGCAGGGATCACAGGGCATTCGATAGAAAATTGCCTTGTTTTCAAGAAACTGGTGGAAAATTTCATCAACATGGGTATTGTGAAGTTAGATGACGCACCAAATGCAGAAATATAAACCTTGGAGCATTTTGGACAATCGGACTGTGGAAGAAATTCTTGTAGTATTTAGAGCTTACTTAGAGTAATATACAAAACGCACTTGTTGCTTTAAGGCTAGAAGCAATAAGATTTCTTTTGTGAAATAGGCTTGTCTCCAGAATTTCTATTTCAATAAAACACATCTTTTTAAGCAAATATTTTTTTCATTCTTTCCATTTCATATTATACATTCTTTTAGGATATTCTTTCATTCTTTATTCATGACCATACTATACAAATGATCATCCTTAAAATTATTTATTCTTTGGATTATTTGCCTTCGTAGCTAGGTACCCAGATATCAACGACGTGAGTGAGTTGTTACTGACTCCCTTTTTGAATGAGATATGGGTTTAAGAGATCTGAGGACTTTGAAGATGACAGAGATTGTATCCTATCTTTCGATTTGTTAAGGATGGTAGAACAAGATGAAAATAGACTCTACATTGCAAGAGGTCGGTGGATGTTGCGAGCTTAGGAAAAGGATAAAGATCGAAGCCTAACTCACCACAAAAATAAGGTGAGACATCATTGAGCTATTTTCAAGAATTCCAAGATGTTTTCGCATGATCATATCAAGGCACACCAGGCTATTGAAACATGGGTATGCTGTTAAGATTGGTGTTTAAAGAACACATGTTAATGATTCTATGATGGCCAGGCTAATCAGGAGATTCGAGCTGTTGATTTACCAAGAAAAAGAAATTTCATCAGTTACGTTGTAAACGCCAAATTGAGAAAGACAAAATTTATGTGCTTCCTCCATTTTTTCTATATGTGGGGCATAGATGTTATGGGGCTGATCTCGTCAAAAGCATCTAGCTGACACCAATTCATCTTTGTGGTTGTCAATTATTTCACTAAGAGGGTGAAGGTCGCTTCATATGCCAAAGTTGCAAAGTCAACAGTCATCAAATCCAAATCCAAATCCAAATCCAAATTCGAAAAAAAAAAGTGGCAATAAAGAATGTCAGAAAGAAACATAATTGCACAATGTCAAAGATTTATAGTCTGTTCAAATATCAGACACCATATTAGTGCAGCAAAGGCAGCCAAAAGACCATTCAAAATTTTTTGAAAAATGACTGAGACTTGTAAAGATTGGCATGGAGAAGTTACCATTTACCCTCTATGTTTCTTAAACATTGGCCAGGACCTTCACCGGGGCATCTTTCCCATTGGTTTATGAGAGGAAAGCAATTGTTGGAAGTTATGATTCCTTTTCTCCAAGCTTTGATTGAATTAAGAATTGGATAAAGCAGAATGTCTCCAGTAAGCTTGATTGAAAGTATTCATCATGGTCGAATGTACCAAAAATAGATGATACGGGCTTATAACAAAAAGGTTCACCCAAGAGAATTTCATGATGGGAACCTGGCATTAAGAAAGATTCTTCTCATCCAAAAGGACTTCAGAGGTAATTGCCAAATTTGGAAAAAAACCTTATGTGGTGAAGAAGGCTTGTTCTGGAAGATCATTAACTTTGACCAAGATGGATGGTAAGGACATGCTCAAGCCGGTGAATCCAGATTTCTGTCTAAAAGGAGAGGCCAAGGTGAAACCCCGCAAAAGGGCATTTTAAAAAAAAATGAAAATTCAATCAAAAGAAGAAAGAAAAAGGAGAGGCCAAGGCGAAAATTCGCAAAGGGCGCTTTGAGATCAAAGGGGATTTGAGTTGAAAACCCGAAAAGGGTGACTCATATTTTGTTTGAAAGTGGTGCATACAGTAGTCTTGCTACGCTTGAATTAACAATGAGGAAATATGTTACGTCTTGGGGCATCGACAAAGTACTCCAGATCCCCTAAAACACATATTGAGCTCAGAATGGTCCTCAAGAAGTTTGAACAAAGAAGCTCAGGCTGCGATATCTGGGGCACCTAGTTTCTATTTTACCCATTTTAAATTTGTTATTTGTGATTATATTATTCTTTTCAAAATAAGTTCACAATAAATTTCCTTCTTGATTGCGATTGCTATCTTTGCTTAGCTTATTTGTTTCGAGCTATGCTCTTAATTAATTTCCTTCTTGTCCATTGTTATGATCTCCTTCAAGCATTTCGCATTGAAATAACGATTAGTGGACTAATAATACTTTCATGAAAGGAGTTTCGCATATTACTCTGGAAGCTTCTGAATAATACAAGAATTTGAAACAGGACTATTGTTTAAAACTCACCAAGTTTAAGGAAGAGTCTAAACTGAGACTATCTCTTCAGATTTTTGTCAAAAAATGGTGGTTGAAAATGATAAGATATTGCGTCACTAGTACAATCTTGACAAAAAAAATAGGCATTGTTAACCCAAGTGTAAAAGGGGAATCATTCGCAAGAAAAAATGATATTTTGCATCCATGCAGATATCATGCATACACATGTGGTTAGATCACCTGAGGAGCGATCAGTTGATTGAACAAGTTACAGTCCTCTACCCCTGAGTTGCAGTGGCATGGATGGAAAATGATACAAGTCTTATACCTTTGAATAGGAATGCGATGGATTGAAGAAGAAACAAATCCTACATTTTGGAGTCGCAGCTGGATGGATTCAGATCTTATATCCCTAAGTCACAATGAGATGAACCCTGAAGTTATAGTGGGGCAAATCTGTTGGGCAAGATATAATCGTTTTCTCGAGTTTTCTGTCGAGAATACCAGCCAAACAAGATGGCAGCATAATACATCAGTGATAAAGCCTTAATAAATAATGAGCGATGACACCTTAAACTTTTAACAAAGGATCATTCTCATGACATTCTGCATTCATGCAAATGTCATTCATAATATCATTTAGTTAGGAGCATTCGATTCATTCTGATCATTGCATCCCAATCATTGTAAAAAGACCATTCTCATGACATTTTGTATTCATGCAAATGTCATCCATAATACATTCATTTAGGAGCATTAGATTCATTCTGATCATTGCATCCTTATCATTTAGCATAAATATAAGCTCAAGAAATTGAGTCAACAGGATAGGTTCCCCAGAGAACGGTGTAGCAACATTGAAGATTTCAGATTTTGTCCCCTAGAGATAGTAGTGGGGCAGATCGAAGATTGTAGTCTTATCTTCCTAAGATAGCAGGGAAGCAGACTGAAGATTTCAGATTTTTTTCCCTCAAGGTAGCAGTGGAGCAGATCAAGGATGACCAGTCCTTCTCTCTGAGCAATAGTAGAGTGGGCTGAAGATGGCAGATCTTGTCTCCCTAGGCAGTAGTGGAGTAGATCAGTTAAAGATTGTAGATCTTATCTCACTGAGCAGTAGTGAAACAGATCGAACACCTGAATTCTTATATCCTCGAAGTTTCAGTGGAGTAGGTTGAAGCTACAAATCCCTCCTCCCTGAGTTTACAATGAGGATCAATCCGTATTTCTTTAAAGTTTTAGCAGAGAAGATTGAAGTTACGAATCTCTTCTCTCTGAATTTCTATCTCCTCAAAGTTCTAGTGGAGTAGGTTGAAGCTACAAATCCCTCCTCCCTGAGTTTACAATGAGGATCAATCCGTATTTCTTTGAAGCTTCAGCAAAGAAGATTGAAGTTACGAATCTCTTCTCTGAATTTCTATCTCCTCGAAGTTCTAGTGGAGTAGGTTGAGGCTACAAATCCCTCCTCCCTGAGTTGAAAATGAGGATCAATCCGTATTTCTTTAAAGTTTCAGTAGAGAAGATTGAGTTTACGAATCTCTTCTCTCTAAATTTCTATCTCCTCGAAGTTCCAGTGGAGTAGGTTGAGGCTACAAATCCCTCCTCCCTGAGTTTACATTGAGGATTAATCCGTATTTCTTTGAAGTTTTATCAAAGAAGATTGAGGTTACGAATCTCTTCTCTCTAAATTTTTATCTCCTCGAAGTTCCAGTGGTGTAGGTTGAAGCTACAAATCCCTCAACCCTGAGTTTACAATGAGGATCAATCTGTATTTCTTTGAAGTTTCAGCAAAGAAGATTGAGGTTATGAATCTCTTCTCTCCAAATTTATATCTCCTCGAAGTTCCAGTGCAGTAGGTTAAAGCTACAATTCCCTCATCCCTGAGTTTACAATGAGGATCAATCCGTATTTCTTTGAAGTTTCAGCAGTGAAGATTGAGGTTATGAATCTCTTCTCTCTGAATTTCTATGTCCTCGAAGTTCCAATGGAGTAGGTTGAAGCTACAATTCCCTCCTCCCTGGGTTTACAATGAGGATCAATCCGTATTTTCTTAAAGTTTCAGCAGAGAAGATTGAGGTTACGAATCTCTTCTCTCTGAATTCTTATCGCCATGAAGTTCTGATGGATCAAATTGAAGCTACAAATCTCTTCTTCCGAAAATTACATCGAATTGGATCGAAGAGCTAATTCTCAGGCCCCTAAAGATGCAGCGAGATGGAACGAAGCTACTCGAAAAAGAAAAGTACTGAAAGAGGTCAAGACCGGGCAAAATTAGCCCTTTTTAAAGTCTTTGCTCTATTCTCGTTACACAAAAATGAGCAAAGAGGGGCAGCTGTAAATGGCTCAATTTGCCCGGGCCCATAAAACCAAAAAAGCAAAGCAAACAGAAAATAAATAAAATAATAAAAGTCCAAAATAGTCTCTTTTTTTTATAGTTCTTTACAGACCGACAAATTAAACCCGAGCCGAAATGTTATACCTAAACTAGACCCAAAACAAAACCTATTGACCCAATACCAGAAACTGGCCCAAATGGCCCAGACAGAATGGGATTTTGGAAACCCTAGCCAGCCTAGCAGCGCCGTAAGCACCCTCTCAAGCACGCGCGCGCCAGCGCCGCAAGCTCCAGTGCACAGCCTCCGTACGTGCCACGTCCACGCCTCCGTACGCAGCCTTGTACCTGCGAAAACAATAACAAAAGACAGTACAGCAAGAAAAGAAAAATGAGATTTGGATTTGGGATTTTTTATTTTTATTTTTTGAATATGGTTATATAAAAACCGAAACAAACGATTGTAAGGCTCTCTACACATTTTTACGAATACACGCATAAAGATTTAGAGAAATAGAAAAATCAAAAACAGAAATTTAAAGGTTTTTTCGTTTTCAATCTCTTCCAATTTCCAAAATTTGGATCTGTTGGCTTTCAATTTATTTCTTTTGTGTATGCGAAAATAAACAAAATAAAAAGAAAAGTGAAAGATATACCTTCGTGAATAAATCGTTGGAATCTCCTCCTCCTCCTCCGTTGAAATCGGGGTTTCTAAGGGGATTTCGGCGTCAAAATGGATCTACTGCTTACATCGGGGTTCTAAGTTGGGTCTCTATGCGCCACCAACCACCGCTTCTGGTGGAATAATGGTGTTCGAATGGGGATCCCTTACGGCGGCTGGGAACAAGAACCAGAGGGACTTAGGTTTTCATTTCCTTTTTTTAAAAATGGCTGAGCATTGATATTTTAGGTTTTTTTTTTTGGTTTTATAAATGGTCTGAAATGGTACCGTTTGGATTCTGATTCATTGACACCAAAACGGCGCCGTATTGGCCAATATCCAATGACCCGACCTGATTTCGTCTTAGATCCGCGCGTTTCAGTTCCTAAGGGAACATTTGCACATTCAATCCTTCCATGTTTCGTAGCATTTTAATTAAGCCATATAGGTGTTTTTATTTTCTTAATTTTGCACTCGAATTCGTGCCACATTTCAATTCGGTCCAACGTGTACGCTGCGTTTTGAACTATAAAAATATTTGTTGGTTTAGCACTTGGTTGTTTGCGCGCGTTTCGGTTTGATCCTTGAATATATTTAAATGATTTTATTTATTTAAAAAATATCCTTTAATTTTATTTTTATTTCGATTAGGTATTTTCTTGGTCTTTTATTTACAATTTTAATGACCTTTCTATGATATTAAATTTATTTGTTCATTTAATAAATTATCAAATCAATTATTTTATCGATTTTACAATGTTTTAATTTGTTTTATACTTCCATATATATATATATATATATATATTATTTCTAATTCAAATATTAGATTTCAAAATCTTCATTTATATGCTTCTTTATTTTAAATTTTTTTAAAATAATATTTGATTTAAATACTATTATGTAATCAATTTTATGTACATATTGTTGATTTCATAACATCTAGGTATGCATTTTCTTTTAAATATATATATATATATATATATTATTTTAAATTTGTATAAATGTATAATTATTATTTTAAAAATCTTGTTTCATTATATTTCGGTTTATTTTAAACACCTCCCTATATTATTATTTCCATGCCATTTGTTTCTATTTTTATCCTTTATTTTGTGTATATCTCTTGTGTTGTTTTTGTCAATTGTTGATATTGGAATTGTATATTATGTGATTATTACTATCATGTGAATTATGATTCCTTAATGTAATATTTTGTGTATGCATTATTACTTTGCTTTGTATATTATCATTCCATTATGATTTATTTGTTAAAGAAAATCGAGTTTAACATCGTTCAAATCTCAAAATCATTCAAAGTTTTTTAAAAATAAGGAAATGTTTCGTGTTTGGAAATCCGAGAGATCGTGCCCTAACGTGCTGGGTTTCGGTTTTTCGTTTGACCAAATAACCGAATATCCTTTTAAGATTTTATTCATGTTTCCTCAACTTCAAAATAAGGCAATGTTTCGTGTTTAGAAATCCGAGAGATCGTGCTCTAACGTGTTAGGTTTTGGTTTTTCATTTGACCAAATAACCGAATATCCTTTTAATATTTCATTCATGTTTTTTGAATTAAAAAACAAGGCAATATTTCGTGTTTAGAAATTTGGGAGATCGTGCCCTAACGTGCTGGGTTTCGATTTTCCGTTTGATCTCAAATAATGAAATACCCTTTCAAAATCTCAATGCATGAGTTTTGAGAATTTTGGGATGATCTAGAATTCGAAGACTTGAATTATTGCATCCTAACGTGCTGGATGTGATATTTTTTTTCCTTCCGAACCAGAGAATCTTAATATTCAAACTCGAGTATTTTCAAATGGGTCAAAAAAGGGTCGTAATTTTAAAATCATTCAAATTCTCGATGTTAGGACATTAATTAATCAATTTGGTACCAATTTTGGGCATTGCGAGGGTGCTAATCCTTCCTCGTACGTAACTGACTCCCGAACCTCTTTTCTTAGATTTCGTAGACCAAAACTATTGTTTTAAATCAAAATGTTTTATTAAAACAATCCATCTCAAGATGACCCTATCACACCTCGAATAAAAGATCGGTTGCGACTCTATTTTTTATTTTAAAAGTCGATCCCCGTTTTTCAAACTCGTTAAAAAAATGGTTTAATTTATGTTTTATTAATTAACCTTTATTTCATGAATTACCAAACTAACCTTAATGATAAAACATTTATATCATCCATTTCATGTCCATTAATGTTCACTTACTATTTTAATGGTCTAATTACAACATAAGTACCTCCACTTTAATGATCCATAGCTATTAGACACCTTTAGCGAATAGAACATCACTTTTGCACTTTACACGATTTAGTCCTTTTTATCAAATTGACCAATCAAACGATAAAATTTCTTCACGAAATTTTCACACATACATGCTATCATGCTGTAAATATTAAAATAATAATAAAATAATTATTTTTACTTCAGATTTGCTGTCCTAAAATCACTGTTCCGATTTGACTAAAAACGGGTTGTTACATACATAGTAGAATATCATTTCATACTATATTCAATTTACACATGCTATCATATTTAATTTGTTTAACAAATGTCCCAATTCACACCGCTTGCTATATAAATAAATTTTCACATATCAAATCACATTTGTTTATACATTGGTATTATCCATTCAATATTCCATTCATGAATAATTAACTCATTTATTTCATTTAATCACAACATATCTAATTTTTCATGTTTCAATTCACAATCCCATTTCCAATTCACATACAATACCATTCAATATCGATTATAGAACTTTATTATTTAATTACACCTATTAATACAACTCGGACTCGGACGGATACACGGATCCAACCAACAAACTAGTTTGGCACCCAGTGCCTCATCAGATAAATTTGAAGTAATAACTGCGCCCAGCGCTATATAAATTGACACTCAGTGCCTCATCGACTTGAAGTTGAAGAAATCCCTGAACTCTTCCTATCCTATGGCATGCCATCTATATCCAACTCAGCCCGATATAGTTAATAGGGCTTAATTTCACATTTCAAATGCAACCAATATCCAATTCTAATATTTGCACATATATTCATTTCAATTCAATTAATCAATACATTCATAATGTATATACCAATTCAATCCATTTCAATCAACTATCAAAATATCAAATACTCACCTCAATCACTTACCATATGCATTAAATCGAATTACAATAATTAGCAACTAGGTTCAGATTTATAGAAATACAAACTGTGGATTTCAAGCTATTCAACGTCGATTTTATCCTTCCTTATTTTAGTCGAGGATTCCGGTACAACGTTAGCTACTGAATTAAAACAATTAAAATACATCAATACTGTAACATCCAGAAAATGGGCTTATGTATAATTGCTTAATTGAATGTGAAAGCATGTCTTTGTGTGTATGAATGTGTTTATATGAATTGTTGTGAACCTTAGAATAATAAGAAATGCCTTAGAAAATATTAAGTTTTAAGTTTTAAAAGGAAGCTAAATTGGATAATTGCTAAATGGAGAACCATAAAGCTTCATGGTGGAATTAAAGGAATAAATAATTGAAGAATTAACAAATGTGTAAGTGTGTGAAAGTGGAAATGCATGTGCAATTAATTGAAGCATAAAATGAGATGATGAGCAAACTTTGTCTTTTGTGAATCATGTTGGACGGCAAAAGACTATAGTGGGATGATTCATAAAACACTTAAGGCATGTATTTGTAATATATTAAAAGAAAAATGGAGCATGAATGGCTAGTAGGTGTGGACGGCAAGAGAGAGAGATTTTTATTTTAAAAACATGTGGGGATAATGGTAGGTTTTATTAAATTATTTTGTATGGGTAGGATAAGAGATAATGGTGGCATTATTTTATTTATTTTAGTTTAAATAGGTGATGAGAGATAATGGGTTGGATTATTTTATTTTATTTGTAAGGTGATAAAGAAGAGTTAAAATAGGAGATTAATTTGGGGGATTTGATAAGTGAGCACATGGTGGCCAGCCAAGGAACTTTGTAAGTGGGTATTTTCGGCTATGTAGTGGGGGATTAAGTGCCAAAATTATTTGTTCATCTTTTAGTCCCTATTGTCGAAATCTAAGTCAAGAGGATTCTCTTTTTCCTCCCTTTTCATTTGAAGCCGAATTCTCCCTTGTCACCATTGCCAAAGTTCTTCAAACTCTTCTTTCCTTCTTTCTCTAATTGTTCTTGGCCGAACCTACATCTCTTATCCAAGCTCTCTCTCTTTTGAGTTGGTGTTAGTAGAATGCCCTTGTCAATGAAAGTGATAGTCTAAATTGTGATACACATCAAGGCCATAGCCGAACATTGCTAAGGGTTCAAGCAAGGGTTCCAACGAATTCATCATTAAGGGTAAGGATTAAGCGATATTGTTCTCTCTTTATTTTAGATTAATCAAAGATAAGCATCTAACCCATTATCTTTGTTCTTGGCCGAAACATGGGAAGATCTTTCGGGATTTCAAATCACAAGGCAAAGTACATAGGTACAATCGGGCAAGGCTATATTTGGTGTTTTAGATCTAGTTCATTTGTTTTTTTCGAAAGCTGGAACTAACCAAGTTAAGTGATTTAACATTTGCCGATTGAAGGAAGGTCACAGATTTTTGGGATTTGACTAATAATCAAATCGGCAGCAAAGAGTTTAAGATCTAAGGCTTTAGATCGAATTTTCGGGATTTGGAGTGAAAGCATTAAGTAAATCAGGTGTGTACCCCACACTAAAATCCTAATCGATTTAAGGTTATGTTTTAATATATAAGTGTTTATAAGAATGTGAAAAATATGGCTAAGGTACCATGCTATGGTACAAAGTACTAAGGTACGTTTCCTTCTCCTACTAGGATTATGAATATATGTTATATTTAACAAGTGAAAAGTGATAAGAATGTGAGTTAAGGCATGATATGCATGATATGTGTGAAATGGGGCATTCGGGTGATATGAAAAAGGGGAAGTGAATGTGGTGATCTAAGACCACGATATCTGAATGTGGTGACTTCGATCACAATTATTTAATCTGGTGGCTATGTCACGAATTTTATAAGGGCGATGAGCACGTCGACTACAGCGACTGCCTTCGATGGTGTGTAGCGGATGGAGGGTTGACTTAGTAGTCCCCACGGTGTGCAGGTTGGTACGGGTGACGTGTAGCGGATGGCTAACTAGGCTTGGGTTTGGGAATGCATCATTAATTGTATACTATGAGATGAATGTGTTTGATTTATTATGCCAGAATCTATTTGGACTTAGTGTTTGTGTACACATTGAGTCTGCTTGACTCACCCGTTGTGGGAACGTTTTTCAGGTGACGAACAGTAATGGACCGGGTCGGCAGGAGCTTGTGGTGACCATGCTCAGCTTGAAGTTTATTTAATTTTGGACTTTTACACTTTAAGTACTTTGAATTTAAAGTTTGGAATTTATCTTGATGTAATAAGGCCATAGTAAACTATTTTATTTCTATTTTATTTATTATGTTACGAATTTTTAATTATTGAAGATTAAGTTAATTTAATTTAAAATAAACCCTAAATGTTTTGTCACCTTAAATAAATGGGTTTCAATATAAGATAAACTTGTTTTAACTCGAGCCCAACCCAAAAACAATCTTTCTTTCAAAACGCACAAGTTTTTCCTATGTAACAAAAGAATTTTGAATCGGTTTTATTCGAGGAACATACCAGATCCGGGCAAGGCTCGTGGGTCGGGAATGGGGTGTTTCAGCTTGGTATCAGAGCCCAAGTTTTAAACTCTCGGCCTTGGGTTTAAGGCACAAAACATTTTCAAAGTTAAGCCCAAAAGAATTTGTGAAAAATCTTTGTGAAATAAGCAGGTTTTTCTGGCATAGCCCCTAAGTCTCCGACCCGAAGTCCACCAGGTAAGTACCCCTATCTCTTGTGTGATTTATATTATGATTTGCAGAAGGGTGGAAATGGAACGTAAAAATAGTTTGATAGGTACTTGAACCCTAGGACTAGATTACCCCAACAGTTACATAAGATTTAAAGCCTAATTAAACAACCCTGTGACTAAGTCGTCGAGTCAGGGTGTGGCAACCATTGTGCGCATGTCTAGGATTGGATCCGGAAGAGCCTGGTATTTAAGCAGTCCTAGTGACTCACCTCCTCTTCACTGGAATCCTACCTGGTGCGTAGCTACGGTTCACCCTAATCATGAAGACTTATTCACGGGCTAAACCCAATAACTAAAACCCGAAAGGGATTAACCCTATTCTTACAAAACTTCAGTTTTTAAAATCACCAAATTACCCCTTTCAATTGTAAAAAAAAATTATTTTTGAAAATTTTTCCAAAATATCTCCGATTTACAAAATTACTAAAATACCCTAGTGGTAAAATTACTAAAGTGACCTTGGTTTCCAAAATTACCATACTACCCCCGATTTCAATAACATTATCTGATTTTGCAAAAATATCCAAAAACTTTATTGTTTCAAAATACTAAAGCACCTTAATTTGGAAATTTACGAAATTACCCCTGCTTTACAAAATTACCAAAATGACCCCCGATTTTTAAAATTTCTGCAACAACCCCGATTTGAAAAATAAATTCTCAAAAAGAACCCTAAGTTTCATAAATTTTGAAATACCTTTGATTTATAGAGATTTTTCAAATTGACCCGATTTATTCCGAAAAAAATACCTGTAGGACAAATGACGAAAATACCCCTGGGATAGGAATAGATAAAAATGCACGAAGAGTGAATGTGTATGGGTGATATTATGGAATGGAAGTGTTTTCTCTGAATTAGGATAAAAAACTTGAATGAAAACTTTGATTGATCGAAAGAATTACTTCTGAACTTCTTTCATAAAACTTCTTCTCGGATAATCAGTGAAACAGGAACTAATTCATAAAATTTCTTAATCAGATTAAAGCGCAACGTTAGATATGAGTTCTAGAGGACGTGGTCGTCGTGGACGCGGTAGAGGCAGAATGATGGAATCAGAACCCGTTAGATCGGGTCAAGGGTCTGACAATGAGGTACCACCGCTACTACCACCTCCAGCTGTTGGTGTGGAACGGCAAGATCGACGAGGGATGATGATCTTTGTATCGCAGTCGTGTCTTTGCGAGTTCTTGAAATGGTGACTGGCGCAGGTGGAAATATGGGAGCTCGAAAATCTGTACGCGAGCGACTCCGAGCCAATGAGGCTGAAGTGTTTCGTGGAGTATTCGGTGGCACCCAAGACGGCCGAAAGCATCGTTAGAGGCGACCGAGCGTATTATGGATGAGTTGGATTTGACTTCTGAGGAGAAACTGAAAGGAATGGTGGCACTGCTATGCAATGAAGCGTACCAATGGTGGCTCACAGTTCGGGATGGTGCCACAGCTGAGGATCTTACTTGGGAATATGCTAAGGCAGCATATCAGAAGAAGTACGCCGGCACACGTTACATTGATGCGCAGAGGAAGGCTTTTTTGGGGCTGGTTCAAGGGAACAAGTCCGTGGCAGAGTACAAAGCTGAATTTCTAAGGTTAAGTCGGTATGCTCGAGGAGTAGTGGCTACGGAGCATGAGCGATGTGTCCGGTTTGAGGACAGACTAAGGGATGACCTGAGGTTGTTGATAGCTCCACATCAGGAGCGGGAGTTTGTCGCATTAGTGGAAAAAGCTAAGGTAGCCGAGGGAATTAAGGACTCTGCAAGGCAGAATTATGATCGAAATAGATAGAAGAGAAGTTTTGGGTCGTCTGGATCAGCGGGGAATGTTCAGAAGAGGTCTAGAGTTGATGGGCCGCGCGGTCAGCAAGCTGGTAGAGGAGAACAGTATCGTACTTGTGATCAATGTGGGAAGAAGCACTTAGGTGAGTGTTGGAAAAAGATGGGAGGATGCTTTAAGTGTGGGTCTAAGGATCATATGATTAAGGACTGTCCAATGAAACCAGATGGGAATCGACCGTGACTCGGAATGTTAATCAGGTGGTAGAGTGAGACAATGAATTTCGGCGAGGGCGTGGTCCGAACGGTAGAAGAAACGGTGCTGAAAGAGGACGTGGAACACCTGGAAGAGGTGTAGGTAATATAGAAACAAGACAGCCGGGCTTAGTATATGTAGTTCGCCGTAGGGAAAATGGAGACGCGCCGGACGTCATAACCGGAATGTTCCTTATTTGTAGCAAGCCTTATTTTGCTTTGATTGATGTGGGCTCGACCCATTCGTATGTTGCATGTAGAGTAGTTGAAACTCTAGACATAGCCTCTAAACTATCTGATAGAGAGATGACTGTAGTAAGACCACTAGGTCAAACAGTAGTGGTGAATAAAATCTTTCGAAGTGTACCTCTAGAAATTCAGGGGGTGGTATTTTCTGCCGACTTAATGGAACTACCTTTCAGAGAGTTCGATCTCATACTTGGAATGGATTGGCTGGTCGAACATCGAGCTATTTTAGATTGTGCAGCTAAGCGAATGGAGTTAAGGACCCCGGAGGATGAGGGAGTAGTTATGATAGGAGAAAGAAGAAACTACTTGTCTAACGTAGTTTCTGCTTTAAAGGCTGATAAGATGGTTCGGAAAGGATGCAAGGCGTTCTTGGCCTTTGTTAGAGCCTTGGATGAGAAAGAAGGGGGAGTTAGTGGAGTACGAACAGTAAGGGACTTTGTGGATATCTTTTCGGAGGAACTACCTTGACTACCCCCAGATAGGGAGGTGGAATTTGGAATTGACTTGCTGCCTAGAACAGCTCCTGTGTCAATTGCCCCGTACAGAATGGCACCAAAGGAGTTGGTTGAGCTCAAGGCTCAAATCCAAGAGTTACTTGATCGTGGGTTTATTCGACCCAGTGTGTCTCTATGGGGAGCACCGGTTCTGTTTGTGAAGAAGAAGGATGGAACTATGCGTATGTGCATAGATTATCGTCAGTTGAATAAGCTGACCATCAAGAACAAGTATCTTTTGCCAAGAATAGATGACTTGTTTGATCAGCTTAAAGGGGCCACAGTATTCTCAAAGATCGACTTAAGGTCAGGATATCATCAGCTGAAGGTAAAGGAAGCAGATATACATAAAACAGCCTTTAGGACAAGGTATGGCCACTATGAGTTTGTAGTAATGCCGTTTGGATTGACGAACGCCCCAGCCGCGTTCATGGACATGATGAACTGGGTCTTTCAACCCTACTTGGATCGGTTCATCGTTGTGTTCATCGACGACATCTTGGTGTACTCCAAGTTTGAAGGGGACATGATGAGCATCTTCGGATTGTGTTGCAAGTGCTAAGGGAGAAGAAGCTCTATGCCAAATTCAGCAAGTGTGAATTTTGGCTGAAGGAAGTTGCATTTTTAAGACATGTGGTATCCGCGGAAGGAATAAGGGTGGATCCTCGAAAGATTGAGGCAGTGTTGGATTGGAAACCACCTAAGTCGGTGGCGGAGATTCGTAGTTTCCTGAGATTGGCTACAGAAGGTATGTGGAAGGATTCTCGTCAATAGCTGCGCCTTTGACAAAATTATTGAGAAAGGAAGTACCCTTTGTATGGACGGATAAGCAACAGGAGAGCTTTGAGAAGCTTAAGAAAGTGTTAACTGAAGCTCCGGTTTTGATTCAGCCAGAGGCAGGAAAGGATTTCACGGTGTATTGTAATGTTTTTTACACGGGACTAGGGTGTATTTTGATGCAAGACGGGAAAGTAGTCGCTTATGCGACTCGGCAACTAAGGCCACATGAGGCTAACTACCCGACTCATGATTTGGAATTGGCGGCAGTGGTCTTTGCTCTTAAGGTGTGGAGGCACTATCTGTATGGAGAAAAGTCGGTAATTTACACAGACCACAAGAGTCTTAAGTACTTGTTGACTCAGAAAGAGTTGAACTTGAGACAGCGAAGGTGGTTGGAATTGCTAAAGGATTATGACTGTTCTATAGAGTATCATCCGGGCAAGGCGAATGTATTGACGGATGCCCTAAGTCGGAAGGTCGTGTCAGATCTGAGGGCGATGTTCGCACATCTGAGCTTGTATGATGATGGAAGTCTGTTGGCAGAGCTGCAAGTTAAGCCGACATGGTTGAATGAGGTGAAAGAGGAACAGTTGATTGATGAGGATCTAAGTGTTAAGCTACAGCAAGTACAGAATGGAGAGTTGAAGGATTACGGTATTAATGGCGATGGAGTATTGTGTTTCAAGGGTAAGGTCTGTATGCCTAAGGACAAGGATCTAAGACAAAGGATTCTTCAGGAATCGCATAGTAGCCCTTATGCTATGCATCTTGGAAGTACTAAGCTGTACAGAGATCTAAGAGAACAGTTTTGGTGGCCTGGTCTTAAGAAGGAAGTTACAGAATTTGTTGGCAAGTGCTTAAGGTGTCAGCAAGTTAAGGCTGAACACCAAGTTCTGTCAGGATTACTCCAATCGATAATGATCCCGCAGTGGAAATGGGAGCGAGTTACCATGGACTTTGTTAGTGGATTTCCCCTTACGCCTACTAAGAAGGACTCGGTATAGGTGATAGTGGATCGTTTGACAAAGTCCGTGCATTTCATTCCAGTGCGGGTCGACTATTCTCTGCAGAAGTTGGCAAAAGTGTATGTGGCAGAAATTGTAAGGTTGCATGGAGTTCCGGTATCAATCATTTCGGATAGGGACCCAAGGTTTACTTCTCGATTTTGGAAAGCTCTACATCAAGCTTTAGGCACCAAATTGGATTTCACTACGGCATTTCATCCACAGTCCGACGGGCAATCTGAACGAGTAATCCAAGTGTTGGAGGATATGTTGAGAGGCTGTGTGATAGACTTCAGAGGAAGTTGGGAAGACTATTTGCCTTTAGCGGAGTTTGCCTACAACAAGCAATTTATCGAGCCGAGATATACGGATGGCACCGTATGAAGCGCTATATGGTCGGAAGTATCGAACTCCTACATGTTGGACAGAATTAGGGGAACGTCGAGTTTTGGGTCCAGAGTTAGTGACGGAATCTGAAGAGAAAATTGAGATAATTCAGGCACGGTTAAAGGAAGCATCTGATAGGCAGAAGTCATACGCAGATCTGAAGCGGAAGGAAATAGAATTTGATGTGGGAGATCAAATGTTTCTTAAAGTTTCGCCTTGGAAGAAGGTAATGAGATTTGATCGCAAAGGGAAGTTAAGTCCAAGGTTTATAGGACTTTATCGGGTTTTGAAGCGAGTTGGACCAGTAGCATATCAGTTGGAGTTGCCACAGGAATTGAAACAGATGCACGACGTATTTCATGTGTCCATGCTACGTCGTTATCGATCGGATCCATCTCATGTAGTACCGGTTGAAGAGGTAGAGTTAAGGCCAGATTTGTCCTACGAGGAGGAGTCGATTCGGATTTTGGAGCGAGATGTGAAAGTGTTGCGGAGGAAGTCAGTTCCTCTAGTCAAAGTATTATGGAGAAATCATGAATCGGAAGAAGCTTCATGGGAGCCAGAAGAGGCAATGCGACAGCAATATCCTCACTTATTTCAGCCAGGTAATTTCGAGGACGAAATTATTTTTAAGGGGGGTAGAACTGTAACATCCAGAAAATGGGCTTATGCATAATTGCTTAATTAAATGTGAAAGCATGTCTTTGTGTGTATGAATGTGTTTATATGAATGGTTGTGAACCTTAGAATAATAAGAAATGCCTTAGAAAATATTAAGTTTTAAGTTTTAAAAGGAAGCTAAGTTGGATAATTGCTAAATGGAGAACCATAAAGCTTCATGGTGGAATTAAAGGAATAAATAATTGAAGAATTAACAAATGTGTAAGTGTGTGAAAGTGGAAATGCATGTGCAATTAATTGAAGCATAAAATGAGATGATAAGCAAACTTTGTCTTTTGTGAATCATGTTGGACGGCAAAAGACTATAGTGGGATGATTCATAAAACACTTAAGGCATGTATTTGTAATATATTAAAAGAAAAATGGAGCATGAATGGCTAGTAGGTGTGAACGGCAAGAGAAAGAGATTTTTATTTTAAAAACATGTGGGGATAATGGTAAGTTTTATTAAATTATTTTGTATGGGTAGGATAAGAGATAATGGTGGCATTATTTTATTTATTTTAGTTTAAATAGGTGATAAGAGATAATGGGTTGGATTATTTCATTTTATTTGTAAGGTGATAAAGAAGAGTTAAAATAGGAGATTAATTTGGGGGATTTGATAAGTGAGCACATGGTGGCCGGCCAAGGAACTTTGTAAGTGGGTATTTTCGGCTATGTAGTGGGGGATTAAGTGCCAAAATTATTTGTTCATCTTTTAGTCCCTATTGCCGAAATCTAAGTCAAGAGGATTCTCTTTTTCCTCCCTTTTCATTTGAAGCCGAATTCTCCCTTGTCACCATTGCCAAAGTTCTTCAAACTCTTCTTTTCTTCTTTCTCTAATTGTTCTTGGCCGAACCTACATCTCTTATCCAAGCTCTCTCTCTCTTTTGAGTTGGTGTTAGCCGAATGCCCTTGTCAATGAAAGTGATGGTCGAAATTGTGATACACATCAAGGCCATAGCCGAACATTGCTAAAGGTTCAAGCAAGGGTTCCAACAAATTCATCATTAAGGGTAAGGATTAACTGATATTGTTCCTCTCTTTATTTTAGATTAATCAAAGATAAGCATCTAACCCATTATTGTTCTTGGCCGAAACATGGGAAGATCTTTCGGGATTTCAAATCACAAGGCAAAGTACATAGGTACAATCGGGCAAGGCTATATTTGGTGTTTTAGATCTAGTTCATTTTTTTTTCGAAAGCCAGAACTAACCAAGTTAAGTGATTTAACATTTGCCGATTGAAGGAAGGTCACAGATTTTTGGGATTTGACTAATAATCAAATCGGCAGCAAGGAGTTTAAGATCTAAGGCTTTAGATCGAATTTTCGGGATTTGGAGTGAAAGCATTAAGTAAATCAGGTGTGTACCCCACACTAAAATCCTAACCGATTTAAGGTTATGTTTTAATATATAAGTGTTTATAAGAATGTGAAAAATATGGCTAAGGTACCATGCTATAGTACAAAGTACTAAGGTACGTTTCCTTCTCCTACTAGGATTATGAATATATGTTATATTTAACATGTGAAAAGTGATAAGAATGTGAATTAAGGCATGATATGCATGATATGTGTGAAATGGGGCATTCGGGTGATATGAAAAAGGGGAAGTGAATGTGGTGATCTAAGACAACGATACCTGAATGTGGTGACTTCGATCACAATTATTTAATCTGGTGGCTATGCCACGAATTTTATAAGGGCGATGAGCACGTCGACTGCAGCGACTGCCTTCGATGGTGTGTAGCGGATGGAGGGTTGACTTAGTAGTCCCCACGGTGTGCAGGTTGGTACGGGTGACGTGTAGCGGATGGCTAACTAGGCTTGGGTTTGGGAATGCATCATTAATTGTATACTATGAGATGAATGTGTTTGATTTATTATGCCTGAATCTATTTGGACTTAGTGTTTGTGTACACATTGAGTCTGTTTGACTCACCCCGTTGTGGGAACGTTTTTCAGGTGACGAACAGTAATGGACCGGGTCGGCAGGAGCTTGTGGTGGCCATGCTCAGCTTGAAGTTTATTTAATTTTGGACTTTTACACTTTAAGTACTTTGAATTTAAAGTTTAGAATTTATCTTGATGTAATAAGGCCATAGTAAACTATTTTATTTCTGTTTTATTTATTATGTTACGAATTTTTAATTATTGAGGATTAAGTTAATTTAATTTAAAATAAACCCTAAATGTTTTGTCACCTTAAATAAATGGGTTTCAATATAAGATAAACTTGTTTTAACTCGAGCCCAACCCAAAAACAAACTTTCTTTCAAAACGCACAAGTTTTTCCTATGTAACAAAAGAATTTTGAACCGATTTTATTCGAGGAACATACCAGATCCAGGCAAGGCTCGTGGGCCGGGAATGGGGTGTTTCAAATACAACACAATTCAATTTCACATTAAATATTTCAATTTTTACTCAATATTTTCCTAAATTCCAATTTAGTCCTTAAACCGAGACTAATTTTTATTCTTTACATTTAATTCTATATTTTTATACTAATTTCACTTTAAGCTAAATTTAGCTCCCTATTTTCAATAAAACCCCTAAATTTTAAATTTTTCACAATTTAGTCCCTATTACTCAAAATTTACAATTTGTTCTACAATTTAATCCTTTTCCATTTTTAACTTAAAAATCTATCAATTTAATCCTTAATACTAAAACTATTCAACATTAACAACATTTAAGATCTTAATCAATGCTAAATTTTCAACATTAATTTGATAAAACTTAACACCGAGATTTCAAAAACATAAAAATTACATGAAAAGGAACTAATTTAACTAATCAATTGAACTTGGAAAAATTTGGAACCCTAGGCGGTGCGTGGTTCTTTCTTTTCTTTTTCTTTATTTTTCTTTCTTAATTTTGCATGTTTCCACTTACTATACTATTAATATAATTATTATCATTATAACTATTAGTATTATATAACGATTATCATTATTATATAATATATATATATTCATTTAGTTATTAAAAAATTTCTTAATATTATAATATATATATATAACATATGCCGTCCACTACATTAAGTAAATGTATGTTTACTACATTAGTCCTTTAATAAATTTTAATTTTATAAATCCACTTCTAATACTTATGCAATTTGATCCTTACACTTAATCAACTTATAATTCAAGCAAATTCACTTCACCGGAACCTATTTAACTACACAACTAGCTTCGTAAATATTTACGAGCCCGATTTATGAGAACGGAGTCTCGGGAATGCACTTTCAGACACCCCTGACTATAGGGTCGTTACAAAATTTTTTCATTGACATTCTCTTTCGTATCACTGATGGACAAATTCCTACTGAATCTCATCCCGATTTTTTGATGAGTTTCAAAAATACAACCAACGGTTGTTTTTAAAATAACACCATCTAAATGAATTGCTGCAAAAAATTGATTCTTCTTTTTTTTTTTAAACTAAAAAAATAGAAAAAAAAAACCTTAATAAATTAACAATAAAAAAATAATTAAACTAAACCATATGAAACAAAATAAATTGTCATATAAAACAATTAAAATATTAATTTTTTTAATAAACTTAATTGATGAGGGAGAGAAGGAGCTTCAAAACTAAACTACAATTGAAGAGAGTAAAGAGCTTCAAAAGATTTTTTGAAACAACAATGGATGTAACCAACCCCCTTTTATAATTAAAAAATAATAATTTTTTAAAAAAATTAGTTGAAAATGAAAAAAAAAACTGGTGTTTTAATTTTTTTTGAGTATTAAAATACGAGCATGTGACTATATCGGCGGCACCAACCTGACGGCTAACGCTGATGTGACCCTTCAGTCACAAGCGTGTGTTTTTAATACTCGAAAAAAATTTAAAACACTAACTTTTTTTTTTTGTTTTAACTTAAAAATTTTTTAAAAACTTTTTGGATGCTGCCTGATACATCGGCGGCACCAATAAAAAAAATATTTTTTTCGATTTTTTATATACTGTTTTAAAAAAACTCGTATTTTTTCTAAATACTGGTGTCGCTGATGTGTTAGGCGGCACCAAAAAAATTGATCTTTAAAAAAATAAAATAAAATAGTGCCACTGATTAGCCAGGCGACACCTGTATTACCCTGTTGATTTTGCCTATATTCGTAAATATTATATAAAATAATTTATTTTATATTATTCATGTAAAAAACCCAAAAGAATCTCAGCCTTAGAGCTTGTTATTTTATGCCTCCATTATATAATTTAAACTAAATAAATTTGTAATTTATTATACTTTATTTTATTACTGAAAGTTGAGTTTTGCTTTTATTTATTTATCTTAATTGTGTACTAATTACAATTTTTTTTTAAATAAACAAGAGTATTGATAACTACCAAAATTTGTAGCAACTTGTGTGTGTTAGTTTTTGTGAAGAATATATCAAACTATTTATGATCTTTTGTTTTAATATTACAAAATTAATTACCAACATATCATGTAAATTTCAATTCTATATATCAATATCAATATCAAGTATTTAGTACTATACCGATGAGTATGCTATTTTTCTATCAGTACCCGCAAGTATTGGTATTAATTTATTTCAATGTATCATTTTAAATTTATCGTTTTTTTTTTTAAATTTGATATATATAAAATATTTATAGATAACAAATAATTAATAAATAAATAAATCTAAAATTTAAAATACTGTTAGTTATATAAAATTTAGTAACCTTCCCAAATACAATCCATCATTAAACAAATTCAAAATAAATAGGTAAAAAATATTCCACAAACTAAACAATAAGATTATCCCGCATACAACCATCCATAATTCAACGAATATAAATATAATAATAAAATTACCTCATAGTATGCATACGTATATGTTAAGATTGAAGACTCGTGCCTATTGATTACACAAACTCAAATATAAGTACTTAAAAGGCTTAAGGCAATTGGAGACACTGAAATATATAGATTTTTTCAGCCCCTTTTAAGCATTAATTCATGAAAATTTCAAGTATTTTCTATCGAAATTGTGCTTACGTTATAAAATAATTAAATTCAACATGATATAAGACACATCTTAAATTTTAATTATTTTGATATTAAAGTTACGTAATTTTGTTAATTTTGAGCAGCTTTGCACAATATTGCCGGGGCATCTTCGAAGTTTTAGCTGATAAATTAACAGCTATGGACGACCGAAAAAATAATTAATTTTTGGACTCCTACAATGCAATTGGCCCAGCTCTCAATTATGGTGATATAATTGGACAACTTTATGTAGAGAATGGGGCCCATAAAATTCAACTTGAAGGGGACTGATCCACAAGAGAGAGAGCAGCCCAAGTCGACCCAATTTGCTGCCCAAATCAGCTATTTTAAGCTGAAACAGCTAATTTGAACAATTGCAAAACAGCCCTGAAATTTTCCTCATACCCAATCCAACCCCTCCACTTCTTAAGCTTTCACATTCAAGCATCTAGCTAATTATAGCAAAACCACCCAACCCCTTTCTCCACAATATATGGCCGGAGAAATTCAAGGCTCCTAACTGCGATTTTTAGCCATCACCAACTAGTATAAATAGGACCCTTATTTGGCTTTCAAAGCATCCGATTCATTCTTCATTTCTCTCCATTTGAGCTTCCTTTTCTCTCTTTTCCATACCATTTTTCTTCCTCTTGAGAAAGAGTTTTGTGAGGCCGTGAGACTAGCTATAATGCGGCTATATTGAGGGTGCTTGGCTTAGTTGTGACCGCAAGACAGAAGATCCAAGGAGGGAGCAAGCAATTTATGCCTCGGGAACGTCCATAATCGACTAGAGTTTCTTTTTCCCTTTTAATTTTTGTTCTTGTTCAATTCATAAACATGATTTCAACTAAGTTTTTTTCATTCTAATATAATCATGATTACTTAAATTCGTTAGCGTTAGAATGATCTGATTTTCATAGATTATTTTATTCAATTATGTTAAAAGTTGTTTTGTGCTTTTGATCAATTTATTCATGCAAGTAAAATCACCATTCAATTCTTATGTATGTTTAATGTAAAAGAGATGTATAAATTAATTAATTAATCTTAACCAGATTTACTTAGTCGACACACTACTTGCATGGTGTAATGTTTAATAATGTATGGATTGAATTTGTAATAATACCAAAATTATTATTACCTTACATAACCCTGTAATATGTTTAGCTTATGAATTCTAAGTCTATTAAACATAGAAATATGTGAGATAGGTTTAATAATTAATTAAGCTAAATATTTTACTAATTTTAATTAGGGTTAATAAATGATCATCCATAACATCTTTAAACAGTGTGTGAATTATTCTAAGCTTAGAATGACGATTGTTCTAACACAGGCATGCTAATTGTGATACTCTTCAAGACTTGTATTTTTTGTGTTCATTTTAATTTTATAATTTTTAGCATAATAAATTTGATAGTTAATTCGCTTTTATTTATTTGCACCACACTTTCAACTTTAAAGAGTTCTTGTCACGAGTGTATACACTTGTACATTTCCATCGTTCCAGCAACTACTTTAACCAACAATATCAAATCCTCATTCATGTTGAAGTAATGATTTTTAAGTTAACAATAGGAAAATTTAAAAGTTTTTGAATAAATTAGTTTCTCCATTTATGTAAATTAACTAATTTTTTTTTTTTTGAAATTGATAAAATAGAGAGATAAAATATAAAAGTATACATTATATTTAACTTTGTTTTCCACATTGGTTGCTTCCTTAATCATGATTTCCATTTCTAATGCCAACCTGATTACCCTCAATTAAATATTGCTTATTGCTTTTTAAAGGGAAAATCATGACAGTAGTTGGATGGGCCCTTCAAAAGGGACATCGTTTAAAAAGTTAAGATAAAATTCATTAGGGTTAAAACAAAATTAATAAAGGGGTACCGTACAAATTTATTACTTAATCTTACGTGACTGAAATAGATTTAGCGGTTAAATTTGTTATTAGTTCATGTATTTTGTTAAATAGTTATGGATTTAGTCTATATATTTCAATTTGATCATTTTCAATCCATACATTTTTTGATTCAGTCCTTACTAAATAGTAGTTGTTAAATTCATTAGGTTATAGTACTTCCAAAATCTAATGTGGCAAACATATTATTACACGTGTAATGCTATCCTAAATTTGAAAATTCGAAAAGCATATGGCTTAGGGATGATTAAATTAAAATCTAAGAGCTAAAATTGATTAAATTAAAGTACAAGAACTATATGCACAACTTAAAAAGTGTACAAGGACTAATAGAAAATTTTGACCAAATTTAGCAAATTGTTTAATCCGTGTAACTTTATCATTTTATATTTTTGTAGAGCATACTGTTCTATTTTAAATGCATAAATTAGTAAATTAGCCCCTAAACTACACTTCAATTTACCTTGATCCTTAAAGATTTTTTGTCTACTTAAATTATCAATTTTGTCCAATTTCATCCAAAACGAATATGTTTTCCCATAAGAATACACCAGGTGTCATGTCCTTACTGGCTGCTTTTGGTAAGCTAGGATAAAATTAATAATTGAGGTGCCAGTAAAGATTAATCCGAATTTAGGGACCAAATTATGAATAAAACCACAATATGAGGTAATTCCTTCAATCACGCGAGGGAATGAAAGACATAAAAAAAAGGAAGTAAACCTTATTGGAAATATAAAGTATCAAATCAAAGATTGTCCTTCTCCTTTTTATCCCAAGCACCAGTCATTTTTCGTCAACGGCTCTATTTGCCTTTATTTAATAATAATTTTATAAATTAATTAAATAAAAGATATTAATTTTCCAATCAAAAGTATACAACATTGAAGAGCCAAACGTTGTATTTTCAAGGATTTCTTTGGGAAATGAGTCATGTGTTTTTCTTTTCTTTGTTTAATTATTGTTATTAGGGTTTTTTTAATTAATTATTCTAAATTAGTAGTTTTTACCTTTTTAATTCTCATTCCTTCAAAATTAAAATAAATCAACTCTTGATTTTTCCCCAAAATTAATATTTTATTAAAAATTTAAACACAAAACTTAATTAAAAAAAACAAATATCCTGTATTTTAATTTGGGTATAGATTAATATTTGTATTTTAAAAATACCATCCTATTATTAATGGTTTCAAATATCAAACAAATAAAATGATATTAGCACTCATTTTATTTAATCTAATTGATTTTTTTAAAATTTTATAAGTGATTTTATGCCATCTACATAAACTTTGATTCAATGTGTAATATCATAAGTGAACTTTGATTCTGTGTAATTTTATATTTTAAAATTTGATTCAATTTTCACAAATTATTTATAATATTATCGAATTAGCACAATTTTATATTGATATATTACATACATAAACAATTATATTATTTCAATATATGTATTTATTTTCTAAAACGTGTACAATTGAATTAAAATCAAAATTTTATGTATACATATGAAAATCAATTCAAATTTCATATATATAATTATATCAAATCAAAGTTCATGTATTAATTACACGTCAGACCAAATCTCATATATAAATTTAAAATTTATCCTGATGTTAATTATAATTGTGACGGTAAAGATTAGTAAAATCAATTATAAATAATAAACACACGGGAACGGTCTTGACCCTTAGATTATTGGTATAATGCCATTTTTAGTCCTTTTAATTATAAAATATTAAATTTAAGTCTTTTTAAAATATTTTTTTTTACCTTTAGCTCCCCAAACTAATAAAATTTTATTTTGACTTCAATAACAAAATCCTAGCTTTGCCCAATAAGCACCAAATTATGTCTCACTTATCATACACTTACTAATTATCAATGGTGAAAAAAACTATGTTGAGTGTATATAATTTAAATGGATATAATTTCTTTTAAATGGAATGATAATTTTAAAAATTAGTAATTTAAATGGTCATTAAACTATTTAAAAATTTTCATTTAAATTACAAAACTATTAAAGCATTATTGTATGGCCTTCTTTGTTCATACTACTTGCACCAATCGAAAGCTCCCATTCCCTTTCTTTTCTACAGTTTAGTTTCTTTTTTCATGAAACAACTTTGAATGTCATGAATCTATGAACCAAAATCCAAACAACTTTCTTCTTTGATCTTCGGCATTGATTGTCATATCGACTTGGATCTAAGATATATTCTTCTACTTGTCAATGAGTACTGATTGACCGTACTAATTGTTACTAGGAGCTCGCTAGCCAAACTTTAAAATAATACTTAACAATCCGTGACTTAATTAAAAACTTTCGTATAATTTAGTGGCTTAAATGAGAACTTTTAAATGATTCAGTGATCATTTTATAACTTTTAAAAATTGAATAACCAAAGCATAAAATTACTAATAGTTTATTATTTAAGCGATGTTTACCTTTTAGATTATACTTATATCAATTTTATGATTATTATTAATGATTTATATTATGTTTTAAATAAGTAAAGACAAATAAATAATAAATATTATTGAATTAAAAATTTCAAATTTTTAATATATTTTAACATTTCAACCGTATTTGTCTATTATATTACATTTTTTTCATATCACTATTAGTTAAGAAAACTTAACATTTGTCTATAAATTACCTGTAACTGAGGTTTTTTTTTTCTTTTTGATATATCTTAAAACTAAATCAATTTTAATTTAACATGAATTTATTTATATGCGAATTTTTATTTTAAGTAATTTTTTATATGAAATTTTGATTTAATTCAATTATCATAAATGATGATATATTTAATAATATAACCAAAGATTAGGTCAAATGCTATTATTAATCCTATACTCTCGATTTAATTTTTACATTTTAATTTTGTCAATTTTAATATATATATATTAATTTGGTCAAATTTAGTCTCTATACTTTTTAGATTTTGAAATTATAATATCAATTCAAACGATAACAGTTAAATTTTATAAATAGTCTTGTATTATAAAAAAAGTTATAGATTTTAATTCATGTTCTCGAATTAGATCGATTTTTTTTTCTATGCTTTTCAACTTTCAAAATTTTAGTTTGACGCAAACTAGAATTGTTAAGTCCATTAATTGGTTTTTTGCCAATAATATGTGAAAAATAACAAGTTGACATAATGATAGTATATTAGCAATACCAAGCTTCGAAAATAGAAGAACTTAATGAATTTTAACAATTACTATTTAGTGAAGACTGAAATTTTAAAAGTGAAAAGTATATTATTAAAAATGACTAAATTAAAGTGCAGAGACTAAATCTACAGGCTACATATAATAGAGGGACTAAAAGCAAAATTTAACCAGAAAAGTCCGTATAATTGTGCGTTTTGGGCACGTGGCATTCTCGAAATATTAGGACAACCACAAGGCCAAATGCAATTGTTCACTGTAGATAAAGTAAAAAAGATAAAATTTGAAAAACAAGTGGCCGTTAGTAATAAATAAATAAATAAATAAAACCTCTTTCACTTACAAACTTTCCTATACTTAAATGCAACACAACAAAAAACTCGTTACCAAATTTAAAACCTCGTGATTCTTAAGAGGGAGAGAGAAATCCAAAGCCGATTTAGATAATGACTGCTCCAGTAATGGTGACCAAAGGAGGTGGCTGCGGTGGTGGTGGCAGTGGTAAGAAGCGAGGAGCTAAGAACTCCGAGGAAGAGCAGCAGCAGAATCAGATTTCCGTTGCGGCGTTGCTTTTAGCCGCTTTAAGGAAATCCATGGTGTCTTGTCGTGTTGATGGAGAAGATGAAGCGATGCATTCCGCCGTTAATAACATGGAAATCGGGTGGCCAACCAACGTACGACACGTAAGCCATGTTACCTTTGATCGCTTCAATGGGTTCTTGGGTCTTCCCCTTGAATTCCAAGTTGAGGTACCGGGTCGGGTTCCATCCGCTAGGTAATTTCTCCTTGTTGCTTCTTCTTCTTTTTTTAATATATTTCAAGTGTTTATTTTTTTAAAATACAAATATGAAGTGCTAGAGTGAAAATTTTATGCTCAAAATTTTAAATTGAATTGTCAATTTTTTAGAGGACTAGAAATGCATTTTACCATATTATTTTTTATGAAAATTTTCTTTCTCCTTTTTAGTAACTAGAAACTTAAAAAAGGAATCACCAGAAAGATATGCAAATTTTTAATTAAACTATAATTTCTAGTTAGACCTTTTGTCTTAATTATATTTAACTGTTATATATTTATATATAATTTTATAAAATAATAATTTCTATTTTATATATTGATATGTAATATTTTAGTCATTTTTAAAAAAATATCTACCAATATTTATTGTGAAATTTTTTTGGATTTTCAAAGAATTTTGTTTGATAATTATCTGAATTCAATTTTAGGTTAAATTATCGTTTTGATCCCTTAGCATAATTAAGGCCGTTAATTATTTCTGTTAATATACTAACATGAATTTTTCTTTTTTAACACAAAAAAATACATTTCAGATAAAAGAGGTGCTTTTAAAAAAAAAAATCAAAATTTTAACCAAATTTGAACTATCTAATGGGATTATAAAAAGTGGATTAAATTATGGCAAATTAAAATACAGGGACTAAATCCCAAATTTGAGCGTTGTAGAAGGACCAACCAGAATATCCTCTTTTATCACTTTTCTCTATATTTTAACCACGTAGTCCTTAATTGCAAATATATTTTTTCTTTGTAGTGCGAATGTGTTTGGGGTCTCAGCGGAATCAATGCAATGCTCATTGGATCCAAAAGGGAACAGCGTCCCCACTATACTGTTGCTGATGCAGGAGCGGCTTTATTTACAAGGAGGGCTTCAGGTTTTCATTATTTTCATTTTAGTCCCAGCTTTAGTACTTAGTATTTACATCTATTTGCAATTACCCTGGTTATATGATGTTATTGCTGTTTAATTTGTTCTTGTTTTCAGGCAGAAGGGATTTTCAGGATAAATCCTGAGAACAGCCAAGAGGAGCTTGTAAGAGATCAGTTGAACCGTGGCATTGTGCCGGATAATATCGATGTTCATTGCCTTGCAGGCCTTATCAAAGCCTGGTTCAGGGAGCTTCCTGCAGGTGTGTTGGATGGACTTTCCCCAGAACAGGTTCTCCATTGCGATAACGAAGAGGAGTGCGTTGAGCTCGTGAAGCAACTGAAGCCAACGGAAGCCGGATTGCTCAATTGGGCAGTCGATCTTATGGCAGATGTCGTGGAAGAGGAGGAAACGAACAAGATGAATGCAAGGAATATTGCTATGGTTTTTGCACCAAATATGACTCAGGTATATATATTTGGGACATTGTTGGATTAAAGATTGTAATTTAAAACTGCTTTTGTAAAAATAAAGCATTTGATTGTTTGATTGTTTTTCTCTCTTGGAACAGATGTCCGATCCGTTGACGGCTCTGATGCATGCTGTTCAAGTAATGAACTTGCTCAAGACCTTGATAATGAAAACGCTACGAGAACGAGAAGAGACCGCGAGTTCATCTCATTCATTCGATCATCATACAGACGAGGAGTTCGATTGTCGTAGTTTAGATGAGATGGATATGAGCTGCGAAGGGCCTATATCTGATTATGATAATTCCCTTTACGGTAACTATAGCGGAGATGACGAGGAAGACGGAGTAGAGGCATTTGGTGAAATAGAGGAATGCTTCTTGAGGCAACCGGATGATGAGAAAAACAAGGACGCCACCTATAGTTTTCTGGAGAAGCCATCTGATGAATCACATACTAGTACTCCTCCAGGAAGTTGGACGGGCTGCAATCTCGAGTCCAGCATTTCATTTACCGATAGCAAGAACGAGAATTCGGGCTCAACTACAAGTGATGGCGAGGACAATGATGGTGTGGATATGATGGACAAACTAGTCGAGTCTACAACACTCAACGTTATTTAGAACAATACCAACATCCTTTGGATCACAGCTGCTTTGGTAAATCGATAAAGTTGGGTTTTGGTTGAAATTCAGGTAGGGGAAGTATTGGTTTTCTGGGGATTGTTTGTTTGAATCATTGGTTCAGCAAGGGCTGAACTTTGTGGGGTGCTAGTGTTGTGTTCGGCATGTCCGGGAATTCTAACATCGACTGGATTAAGATTGGATAAAATGGGGTCCGATGTTAATGTACTTGTATAATACATCTAGGCAGATGTGCAAAATTAGGGAGTTACAGGGAAAGGTGTAATGTTTTAGATATGGTTGATTTGTAGTGAATAGGGGTCCATCAAAAGTCATTTAGACTTGGTTGTGCACTAGCCAATTTCAGTATGTAATTGTCTTATAATCTCCTTTCTAGCAATCTATGATAATATATGTTGTTGGGATTTTATTAATTTTTATTTTAAATATTTATATTAGGATAGCTTTGTTTTAAATTATGTGATATAGAATCAATTGCTTCTTAGTCTAATGACAATATAAAACCAATCAAAAATAGAATTGAAGCAACTTTCATATATATTCAAAACTAATAAACCTGAGACTTTTACTAAACATTGTAGCCACTCGCATTCTTTTTTTATTTTATTTTTTGTTATTTATTAATAATTATATTTAATATTTTTATGTTAAATTTATGTTGGGGGAGAATGTTGGAAGCAAATTAAATTAGTTAATATTAAATGGATTAATTTAGTTTATGAATCATTAAAAATAACAAAATAACAGAATTAATATTTATTATTTATTGCTTAAGGGAGTTAATATTTTGAAGTTTTTTATGGTTTTATAAATAAAATATTTTGTTTGGAGTTGAATTGCAGATAATAAATAAATAAATTTCATGCCATTTTTTACGCAATAAATATTAACTTTGTTACATGTTAGTCTTATTTTATTCTTGGGTAAACTACTCAATTAGTCACCTTAAAATAGTATCGTTCTTATTTTGGTCACTCTAAAATTCCTTTTTGTCAATTTAATCATAGTTGTTACAAAAATTTATTCAAAATAGTCACCTAACCATTATCTTATTAACGGAATGCTAGTTGGACCTACCACGTCAACCTTTTTTCACTAAAAAAATAGACAAAATAAAAATTGTTTTTTTAATCTTTTAAAAGTTATAAAATTTTCCTTCATCTTCCATTTGGCTAAATTTCTCCAAGCTAGGGGTGTTTATAGTTCGGATAAAATTGAATTAACCGATCTAATTCAGTTAATCGGTAGTTAGTCAATTAATGATTTTTTTAAAATTCGGTTAGCATTGAATTCGATTTGAAATTTCATAATTAACTGAAATAAATAATATATATTATATATAATTATTAACTTTTTGTTTGGTTGTTAATTTCTAAGATTTATGTAGTGTTTTTAATGTCTTATTTTTTGTTTTCCCCACTATTTAAATTTTTTTGAATTATTTGAAAAAGCATTAACAATGTATTTTGTTTTATATATTTTATATTTATTTTAATCGAAAGAAAAAAAAAGCATATAAATTTGTAACTGATTTAACCGAATATTTCAATGTATTAAAAAGAAAGAGTTCAATTTAATTAACTGAATACACCGTTTCAACACCCCTGCTCCATGCGCATCGAACCTCAAAAGCACACCCTCAACCAATTCCCCATTACCATCATCTGGTTCGAATAAACCGATTTCGGGACATGAGAAAAGTTAATACAAAATCCTTGTGTTTATGGTTACCATGGCCGGAAGCTGGTGCTGGTTCGTCTCTAACCGACAGAGCGGAACAGCAGTTGAATTGAAGAAATTTTGGTTAAGGCCAGGCGTAGATTGGGATACTTGTTTTTACTAAAAGGGAAAAAGGGTGAAAACCCCGACGGGAAACAAAAACACCGTTCATTACTTTCGAGTTACCCATTTCATTTTCCTCAACCCTAGACATGTTCGCGTGAACCAAATTTACACAAAAATCAGGAATTTTAACTAAAAAAATTGCCTTTTTCCTCAAAAACAAGAAATACCCATTTCATTTTCCTCAACCCCAGACATGCTCGTCCACAAAACCAGTGTCCTCTGTCAAACAAAATTACACAAATCTTTTTCCCTTTTTTCAAGTCACTCCACTTTACCCTCTTTTTTGCACGAAATTAAGCTCGCGTTTTAACCAAAATTAAACAAAAATTAGGGGTTTTATCAAAAAGAAAGAAAGAAAGAGTATGAATCAGTTTACTCAGATCGATCAATCTGGGTTCCAATCCAGCGGTCGGCTAGTATGCCCATACAGATTCCATTGAAAGGGAAGCAAAGGGAGGACGACCACCATCATGGAAGATGACGTTGGTTCAAAAGATTTAACTTTTAAAAAATATATGTATCTTTTAAAGGGACTAAAAGGAGAATTTTTCATTTTACAAAATTTTCACAATTCGTTGAGAGAACAATTTGAACAATTTTATAATAAAATTAAAAAAAAAAAGTCAAAATAGGAAGTGATATTATATTAAGAGCAAGTAAGAAGATAGTTGAACCTGGATTCTGTTAAATAGAAAATTTAATAAAATAGGAGTTAATATGATTTAGTCCCGACTTCACGAGTACATTTTCACATATATAAAAGTTAGCAATGTGGGGTAAATGAAGAGTGAAAATTGAATTATAGGATGAAATTACAAAATTAGCAGACACTAAATCTACTATTTTACCCGAACCCCTTGGGTGTTTGAAAGTAAGTTTTCAGGTGCAATCATTGAAGTAAAAGGTTTTTAATGTGGAGTTGAAGGTTAGCTTCAACTACAATGTTAGTTCAACATGCATTTTCTTATTTAATTAATACGGTGATTTTGTCTTTTTTGTTTTTTTAACATGAATTTTGGGAATGATCGGGGTTCAATTCTAATTACTCTCCGCATTTTATAAAACAAGAATAAAATGTAATATCACGTAAATTCAAAATAGTACCCACTCCCACTTCATATGTTTAGATTCACTTTTCTTTTCTTTTCTTTTTATAAATAACTTCAATTTTAGTTTTTGATACCATTAGATATTTTTATCAATTTTTACAACTATTTGTCACACACCATTATCAAAAATTTAAAAATGTATTTTTGTTACATTTATTCTTAATTTGAATCCATATCAGAAAATGCCAGATATATTCATCGCCTGCCTGCCCCACCTCTCCATTGCAGATTTGCAGCAAACTTTATTAACTGCAAAATTAAATTTATAAATGAAATAAACATCTATTCATTCCATTTGATTTTCTTTTCCTTATAAAATCATGTTTATATATTTACAATTAGCATTAATTTCAATTTTTTAAAAATAACCAAAAACCTACAAGGCGAAAGAACTAAAAAATACGGTGATATGTAACAAAAAGAAAAAGACGACTGATGAAAGCTTGTTTAGCTAGCGAGAAAAAAATAAGAACAAAAAAAGGAAGAAAACCCAGATTTTCTAGGAAGCCAAACAAGTTTCCCAAAAAAGCCTGTTCTTTTCCATCTCGTTCATGGTTTCGCTTGAGTTTGAGTTTTCAGCTGATGAAGAGGATTTCTTTTCTTTCCCCACACCAACTCCTTTAATACGTTGATCATCCCTGCAACTTTTTTTATACAATTGAACCTCCTTTTGCTCCACCACCCCATCGTCGTCGTCGTCATCGTCATCATCTTCATCGTCGACACCTTCAACAACATTTGCAAATTTGTTTTTTAAGCTACCACCAACCTCTCTAACACCATGAACAACATCAGGTGCAGTATCACAGCTACATGACTCTGCATCATCATCATCACCGTCATCATCGTGACTGATATCAACCATGGCTGGATCGGAACTACAACCAGATTCCGAATCGCCGGTGGCCTCGAAGAGCAAGAAAGAAGACACGTCAACAACTTTACTTCTTCTTCTTCGGATACCCATTAATAATCTGTAATTACCAAACCACAAAAAACAAAACGGAAATTCAAAAGAAAGTTTTTATTGGTACTGACTTTGGGTTATTTAAGCCTTTGCTATATACATCAGAAAGTTTCATCAAGTAATAATTAAAAAATAAAATAAAATAGGAGGAGGGAAGGGTGGGCTACTATTGCTTGTTGCTACCGTGTTTTACGCTTTGGAAAATTTTATTATATTTTTGGTTTCTAGAATGAAATAAATATACGCTAACGCAACGGTTGATATTGATAGAATCACAGTTCAGACCAGAGTAGGCCAGGTCCCACCCTTCTAGAAGCTTAACAATCACATAAATATCAAATCTTCTAGAACCCCACGTTCCTAATTGTATTTTTTCTCTCTCTCACTTATTGTTTTTATTATTATTATGGCAATTTCTTTTTTGTTTTATTGAAAGAATAAAATACTCATACATGTCGATTTTTTAAAAAAATTTACTTTATTAGGTCGATTTTTAGGAAATTTACAGGAATAAGTTGATTTAACGAAAATGCTTATAGCTAAAAGTATTTTCAGATGAAATGTAGAAAAACACTTTCAGCTAGATGCGTTTTTAGCTTGATGCCAATAAAATGCTTCCAACTGAAGGCGTGCGTTTTTGTCAACTCACCTAAAAGCGCTTCCAACTGGAAGCGTTTTCCCAATAGTAACCCCACAATGGCTACTTTTCTCATGGCTAATTAAAGTAGCCATTGGCGCCCCCACTCCCAACGGCTACATCTTCCTAAACCCTATAAAACCCCCTTACTTTTTTCTCACAAGTTTCTCTAAGATATCTCTTAAAATTCTCAAATCACTCTAAGAAATCTCTCAAATTCTCTGTTAAATTCTTATTTCAATATTATTTCTCTCTAAATTATTTTTTTATCAAAATTATATTAATATTTTTGCAAATAAATTTTTTATTAAAAATTAACTCTTGTTTTTTGAAATTAGAAATGGCTGGATCTCTAATCCATTTTGATGACAAGCACATTTCGGTTGATCAATTGTAAATGGTAAGAATATTTTTTTAATATATTTCAATGTTGTTTAAATTTTTTTATTTCATTGTTATTTTTTTTTTTTTGTAAATGTGCGAAAGATCAAATTTTGTAGTGTTATATTTGTTATCTACCCACTCCTCCATCACCCTTGATCAAATCGTACTTGAGGGAAGCCAATTTTTTCACACGTGGCCCTTGTAGGTCGAGGGTGTAAGTTGGATCTAACACTCATAAGCGCGTTGGTGAAAAGGTGGAGACCCGAGACGCATACATTTTATATTTCATGCGACGAGTGTACTATCACTCTGGAGGACATATAGTTATAGTTGCGGCCGATTGGAGATGCGCATGCGATGAATTTTGGGGTTTGGTTTGGGAGACGATTTATGGAGGTTGGATCAAAATGAGTTGGTTAAGAAGAGACTTCGGAGGGCTAGAAGAGGATTCAGCTGAAGTCGAAAGAGAACGACATGCTCGGGCGTACATCCTTCAGATCATCGGGGGTATTCTAATGCCGGATAAGTCACAAAATTTCATCCATCTAAGGTCGCTACTAAAACTCGTCAACTACGAACTCAGTTGGGGGTCCGCCGTGTTGGCAATATTGTATTGGGAGATGTGTCGAGCGACGCAATCACAGAAAATTAAAATTGGTGTTTGCATTCTACTATTGTAGTCATGGGCGCGGTACTAGTTGCCATTTTTACGTCATCGAGCGAATTACCCATATACATTTTCACTCATAACAAGGTAAAATTCATCAGATGATATGGTGTCCATAATATGATTAATTTAAATATTATTATGCTAACAAATTTTTTCAATAGGTGGAACCATGAGACGAGTTACGCAGGATTACTGAATGAGCTGTGAGAAATACGACTTATGTTACACCAACGATCGGAAACGGATGTATGAATTTATTTAAGTTTGAATTATATCGAATTAATTAAAGTAGTCGATTAGAGATTCTGTAGTATATATATAGCACTAAAGTTTTGATTATTTTAATATAGTTTGAATAGACACCATATGAAGATTCGACAATTTGAGAATGCATCATTGAGGAATTCTTTGTGAATCCGAACATCTAGCATGTGAAGGTGCCATTGGTAGTTTATACTATCGTCGAGATGCACGAGTCGGAAAGAGAGTTGTGGCAGTTCGGGTTTTGACAATTGATTCTCGTGGCACCTCAAGACCTTGATAATCTGTATCGTATCAACTTGCGGGGGTTGACGGATAAGAACTGGTTGGTATTTCACGATCAATATATCAACATATGGAATAAAAGGTATGATTTCTTACCTACTCGCGAGGCTATTGTTGTTCCTAAGAAGACTTGTACAAAAAAAAAAAGAAGCAAAAAGAGAGCAATTTTCTAGTTCATTTTATAGCATTAACATTTTCTATATCTTCTTCTTCATTGGAAAAAAATACCATCTCCATATCTGGTTCATCAAGAGATAAGCTAGCAACTTCAAGAATTCCAACTACTTCAAATGAGCTAAATACATCACCTCCAATATCCCACATCTTGTTCTCTACTTCTTTATAATGAAAAGTATTTATTGAAAGTAATGAAAGAGCATGCATAAATACTAAATCTTCGACACGTTGAGGATTAATCTTATTTCTCCTAATGGAATGGATAAACAAATATGTACTCCAATTCCTCTCATAACAAGATGATGAAGAAAGTTGTCCAAGAAGTTTCAAAGTTAAGTTTTGGAGCAAAGGTATTGAAGCCCTTTGAACTAACCACCAAGACTTGATATCAAAAAGCCAACTATCTTGTAGTGAATCAAATGAACTAAAAACATCTAGTGCTCCTGAAAATCTTGCAAACTCTTGGAAAGCTATCTTCTTTTCTTCGGTAGAAAGAAAATATCTTCTTAAGCACTTATTCTTTTCCTCTGAGATTGCTACATCTTTATGTGGAGGAAGGTGATTTGGAACCTCATTAAGCCAATCACTACAATAATACTTATGTAAATAAATAAATTTAAATTTTTTATTTGATAATAAATAAAACAAGTATAAAAGAATAAAAATAAGCATAAATGGAATATATGCTATCTAAGTTTACCTTGGATTTAAAGAATGAGCCATACGATGAAGTGGTGTATTGCTCTTAGTCTATCAATCAATAAGAATATCATATACCACTTCATAAAAGATTAATCTTTCCTCTCTTTTCTTCCCTTCATACCTGTAAATGCTTGTCTTCACTTTTTCGATCATTTTATCTCACATCTCATAAACCAAGTGAAGAGTATGCTTGTACGTGTCTATAATTCAAAGCGTATTATATATAGGTCTCGTAAAATATTTTTTGAAATGTGATAAATGGAAACGTTAAAGGCAGTAAAGCAAGTACAAAGCTCGAAAGCTTATCAAATAAGCTAATTTTTTTTAGTTTTTATTTTACTATTATGATTGACTATTTAATGTTTTAACTTTTAAGTCTTTCCAACGTTTACATAGGTTGATAGTAAAACTCAGTGTTTCATTAATAGACTATTAGTAAAACTTAACGTTTCATTAATAGGAAACCCTAAACTTCATATTTCTTCTTTACATCATCTTCTTCTTGTCATTGACTATTTATCTGCTACTTTTGAAAGCCAAAATTTCAGCCGTCGTCCGTCAGCCACCATCTACTTTTCTTGCGTTTGTCATGTGTCTGTTTTTAGACACCCATGTCAGGACCATGTCTGACCTTTTTTTTTATGTATTCCAGTGTGTCCTGTACATATTCAACGAGTGTTCATGTTAAAAACACGCACGATACCGGTACGAGGAGGGATGAGCCGTGTCCGTGCTTCTTAGCCTAAAACCATAGGTCTTTGTGTGAGTGACACACTAGATGCATGCAGTTCGCTCGTGCCGTAACCTTCCTAATTTTTTTTCAATACATTTGGGCTCCATACTTGGCCTCCCTGTAATTGGCCAACATAATTTGCCGCTCACTTTGGGAAAAGTTCGCCAAACAGAAATATGTCTCTTTCACAACTGAGGTTATCGGAAAATGACACATTCTCTTTAAAAATGAATTAATGCATTCTGTCAAGTTTGTCGTCAGGTGGCCATATCATAAACCTCCATCGTAGGATTGTGTCCATTGATTGAATGGTATGTTAGGGAGGTAGCTTGCCCCCGCATTATTAGTTGACCGTAAGTTTTCCAACATTTCATGGAAACGAGTTTTCATGAAGATGTACCTTATTGAGAGAAGTGAGTAATGGCAATTACAAACCAAAGAATTTGAAGTTCAAATCAAAGAATATTTAATAGTGGTGATTACATACCTATATTGATCACTTGTGCTCGCTCAGCGATAGAGATATATTCTCCGTAGTAGTTTAACACAACACGTCTTAGACAATACTTATAATGTGTACGGTTCCAGAGGCTTCCTTGTCATTTAATTGCCGCCAATATTTTGGGTCCCTGATAGGAGATGACACATATATTGTTGAGGGAAAACATGCCTCTTCAACCTGGAAAAGAAGAAATCTCAATTGTTTGTTGTAACACCCCTTACCCAAGTTTTACGCCAGAACCGAGCCCGAGGCATTACCGTAATAAAACCACTTGATCGCCACTTAGACTCATCGTGACTACTCTCTTAAGTCACCTCAACAACCTCAATCTCGACTTACGAGGCCTCACTCATACACACGAGGGCTTCCGAGACTATATCGGAACTATGTCCAATCTTAAAAATTTTCTCTTTTGTACAGGTTAACATGCCCGTGCATAGATCCACACGCCCACGCTCCACAATCGTGGTGAATACTGACTACATACACACGGCCTCAAAGCCTAGTCACACGCCCATGTGGCTAGCCCGTGGCCAACACTGACTAAACTCACACGGCCTATACACACGCCCGTGTGGCTAGTTCGTGGTCAATTCCGACTTAAAATGTTAACATGCAGGGGACACACGGCCAAGTCACACGCCCGTGGGCTGACCGTGTGTCACACAAGGTCTAAACACACGCCCGTGTGTCTATCCACATGGACAAAAACAAAGCTATGTGCGAAGTTCCTTTCACCCCTCTAGCATACACCATATGCATTCATTCAACACATCCATAATCAACTCAAATTGAAGTGCAATCTCACATAGATAACTACAATCTTTTCATAAAATAAGGTAGCCAACTACTATGGCATTATACAAAATAGATTATCCATCTAAAGGCCAACACATTTTAGCCATTTACAACAAAATTCATTAACTTATCTAGCCTCTATATATGCCATATACAAAACATTGAGTCTCATATACTAGAGTGTGCTGATAATGTGGACGATCTTCCAATTGATCCTCGTATCTCGATTCAACACTTTTACTCTATAAGACAAGGGAAAAGAAAGGAAGTAAGCTTTGAGCTTAGTAAGTTTACACATAAACAATTAAGCATCATAATATAAGCTAAACAATAATTAGCATCATACTAACATATAATGTACAACAACGCTTACTCTTTCTATCCCTTACCACATTTGCAACACATCATGAGTCACATACTCATAACCATTGAAATGCACCCCTGCATTCAATATCACATTTACACAATATACAACACAACATCATTTCTCGATAATTCATCCATACAGTTAATTAACTCATTAATATAACCACACAGCTAAGCCACGCAGCTAATCCACGCAGCTAATTTCTCGGTGGTTTCACACTTAGCCCACCTCAATCAATTAATAAGGTAGTATCGCACTTAGCCTACCACAAAGGTATTCATAGTGGTTTCGCACATAGCCCACTAGACGATATACCTAACGATAGCATCGCACATAGCCAGCTTATCGTCAATATGCATTAAGATGGTATTGCACTTAGCCCACCATTTAGCATTCTCACTACACATTTACATATCTACTTACTTAACCATACATCCATTCACAAATTCTACCACATTCATCCCACATAGGTTCTCAATCATTCTCAATTATGCTACACACTAGCTAGCATTAAGAAATTGTAAGTATGAATGCATTGTTTAAGCATAGACTTACCTCGATACTCAAAAGTATAGAAATATGCAATTTAGTCCACCACCTTGCTCTTGCCTCGGTTTAGATTTGGGCTTCGTCTTTCTTGATCTATCATGAATAAATAAGCTTATTCAATACACATATTGACTAAATTGACACTTATCTCATACTTTGGAAAAATTACCCTTTTGCCCCTAATCTTTCTCATAATTACACTTTTGCCCCAAGGCTCGTAAAGTGATTTTTATTCAACTTTTTAGCCTTTCATGCTTAGCCTAATCACTTACTCAACTAAAGTATTCACCAACTCTCACTAAATCACACATGTATGACCAAAATTAAAACTTTCACAAACTAGTCCCTACATGCATTTTCATGAAAAATCACTTAGCAAAAGATGTTTCTACTATATCAAACTTTCATATTCTTCCATAAAACATCAAAATACATGCATGTCATACATGGGTACATTTTTGAACATTCAATATAGCTCATAAAATAGCTAAAAATAGCTTATTCATACAACTAGAACTTCAAAAATACGAAGAATATAAAAAACGGGGCTTGGATGCACTTACTAGCAAGCTTGAAAAATTTGAAGAACCCTAACAATGGCTCTCTCAATTTTCGGCAGCCTTGGAGAAGAAGATGAATGAATTTTGTCATATTTTCTCCCATTTTAATCATTTAATTACCAAATGACCAAAATACCCTTTTTGATAAACTTCCTATTTTAACTCATCCATGCCCAAATTTGTCCAAAAATTAAAATTTGGGTAAATTGCTATTTAAGGACCTCTAATATATATTTAAAGTCATTTCACACAAATAACTTCTAGAATCTCACATTTTGCAACTTTTGTTTAGTCCTTTTGGACACAATTCAACCAAAATTTCACAAAATTGCTTCATGAAACTTTCACACTAACATGCAAACATAGCATAAATCTCAAAAACTCATACATAGACCTCGAATTTGTGGTCTCGCACCACTATTCTGACTAGGCCCTAAATCGGGATGTTACATCTGTTGACTCTCTCGGCGTTATTACAAAAGCAATTGGTAGGATTCTCTAATTGTCATCATGTGCTACAGCCAACAACAACTGATGGGTATATCTTCCGTACATAAAGGTACTATCAATTTGTACAAGTGGCCTGCAGTACTGGAATGCTTGTTGACATTGCTTGAAAGTCCAGAACAGATGATGGAACACTCGGCATCCACAGAGCAACCGGTCGTTGTAGTACGTATGCCTCATTTTTAGATCGATTACATAACCTAGGACGTACCTCTCTAGCATCTGACACCACTGCCATACTTCGTTGTATGATGTGTCCCACCCATTGTGTATCTTCTCCAATGCCTTCTGCTTTGCTATCCACTCATTACGGTACAAAGGCGTGTAATCGAATTGGCTATGAATATTTGTAATTAAAACCGGCACAACGATCTTGGGACTCGCTTTCACCGTAGGTAGTATTATGTCCGCGATCATCTCTTAATCCAACCTTGGATGATCCCGTGAAATACCCGTGACAACACACGTATGCGGAGCAGCAAACTTTTTTATCATCCACAACCCCGTCTTCTTCTTAACAGAGGCCATGATTTTCCATGCGCATCTATTATCTCGCATTACGCACTTAGCTTCGAACTTTTTAGATCGGGATTTAACCACGTGGAAGTTCACCCCGTTTTTGATGTTGTATCGCTTTACAGTAACGACAAAACCATCTTTAGTGAAAAACTCCTTTCCCACTTCCAAATCCCCCGAATCCAATGAAGAATTCATGTGGCTCGACCTCCTGTGTGGTAGTTTTGCAACTCCAACCCATCCTTTGCCAATAGTTCCATATTATGCATGTAAGCTGGAGACGAGTACACCATGAACCGTCTTCTTTCACATCTTCGTTAAGATCTCCATCTCTTTTATCATCTTCTGGTTTTTTTGGAATCGACTCTAGTTTAGAAAATAATGCAATTTCTAAATCATCAGCATTGGGCTCCCAAATTGAATCGACATCGGATTCATTACCATCTTCATTTTCAGACCCACTAATATCTATCGTGTGGGATGTCCCATCGTTGATGGACGTCGTAGGGAGTACATAATCCCTTCTTGTGTATTTGTCAAAACATCCAAAATCACTTGTCGATTGCCAATAGTTGCAACTTGATGTCATTTCCTATAAGTGTTCCTTGTTTTGAATATTGGCATACCGAAGTTCAAATTAAAGCGACTAATTGAGTGTCGCGCAGGGGTCGTGTATTCTGTCCTACCACCATAACTTGATTGTTCAGTGTTCTGCCTGTCACATTTTAAATCTAAGGTTGAGACGAATGAGTGTCTTCCCTATAACACCCCCAAAACCCTTATCCGTCGCCGAAACAGGGTTACGGAGTATTACCAGTCATTTCAGTTCAAATATAAACATTACGCAATTAAATAACATACATTTCATAAATCAATCAATCTAATGATCTAACCTATTTATTTATATAAATACCTTAACCATAATATCCAAATTAATTCAAAAACCACCATTTGAACCAAATATAATATTATACTAATTTCAACCAAAATATATCATTTAATAGCTATAACTCAAAACATATTTATATAAGTACCAAGATTAGCTTATACTTCATTTACAAACATTAACCAAAATGACAAGTATAACATCCTAGGTACATGCCATTTACCAAAAAGAAATGTACATCACCACTTTGAGTTCGGGATTGGCTCTGGATGCTGATTCAACGATCTGACTTACCTAACCTGTGCACGGAAACAAACTGTATACTGAGTATAAACTCAGTGGTATTTCTATAATCTGAATACGTATTAAGCAAAAATTTATATTGTTTATATATATATATTCATACAAACATAATCACTCAAACAATTAATCAATTTCTTATACATATCATTCATAACACTTTCAATTATCATCTCTTCTATATCAATATCATAATTGCTATTCAATAACTTTTCATAACAAGATACTCAATTCAATTTCAATATCAATATTCTTTTCATGAATCCATGATTCATGCAATTTCATGCATTTCAATTGCATATTTCATTTCATTGTTCATTCCAATCCATATTCAATATCCTTCAATACCATTCAATAACAATCAATTGTTCAATACAATTGTATACCCCTATTAACATGACTCAGACTCGGACGGATACGCGGATCCAACCAAAACACTCCAGTAGGACATTAAGTGCGTCATCGGCTATGCCGAAGTAAACAATACGGTACTCAGTACCTTATCGGATTTAATCCAAAGCAATAATACGACACATAGTGCCTCATCAGAATTATCTGAAGCAATATTACAACACATATAATGCCTCATCGACTCGAGGTCGAAGTATCCCTGAACACTTCCAATCCTATGGCATGCCAACTATATCCGGCTTAGTCCGATACAGTTAATAGGTATTCAATTCATTTCTCAATTCACAGTAATTATACATTTCAATATCAATTTCACAATAGTCACAAATCATCATAATCTCAATTCAATATTAATATAATAACAAATAATACTCAATTCAATTCCATTTTATTCAATTCAACACCACAATTATTCAATATTCAAATATCATATTAATCACAAATTCACATACATTCAATTCAATATCAAAACACTAATACTTACCTTAATATCTTTTCATACACATATAATCAAAATTCAACAATTAATAATTAAATTCGGATTATAGAAATACAAACCGTATTTTTCCGAGTCACTCATCGTTGACTTTCTCTTTTCCCTTTTTAGTCGATGTCTTCGGTTCAACGTTAGCTATGGAAATTTAAAACAATTAAAACTTATCAATACAACACAATTCACATCAATTATTTTAATTTCTATTCAACTTTTGAATAAATTCTAATTTAATCCCTAACCAAAACTAATTTAATTTTCTTTACAATTTATTCTCTATTTTTCATTCAACTATCACTTAAAACCAATTTCAACTCTCTAATTTCACCATAAACCCCTAATTTCAAAATTTTTTCAATTTAGTCCCTACTACATAAAACTTATGATTTATTTTACAATTCAATCCTTTTCTCAATTCTAACTTGAAATTCTATCAATTTAACCCATAATTCTTCAATTATTTCAACATGAACAATATCTAAAAATCAACTAACTTTCAAAATTTCAACATAAATCAAGTAGTATTTTATTCTAGGATTCCAAAAACATCAAAATTACAAGAAATAGGACTTAATTAACTTACCAATCAAGCTTTAAACCTTGAAATCCCTATTTCTCCTTTCTTTCTTTCTTTTCTTTCTTTCCTTCCTTCTCCCCTGATTTTCGTTTGGCTATTCTGTTTCTTTTCTAACTTTGTTTCTTTATTTCTTTATTTAATTTATGTTTTATTATATTATATTATATTATATTATATTATATTAACTTAATAATTATTTCTTAAATTATAAGTAAATACATGTATTTATTACAAATGTATGTATATTATTTAATACACTTGTATTTTATTTTTACCACACACTTGGCACCTATGGCTTAATTGCTAATTTAGTCCATCATCTTTTCTTTATTCTACAATTAAACTTTCACATTTTATTTAATTTAATCCTTACACTAAATTAACCTTAATTCAAGCTAATTCACCTAGCCAAAACTTAATTAACCTCACAATTAATTTCGTAAATATTTTTAATAAATATTTACAAACCCGTTTTACGAGAACAATGACCTGAAAATACACTTTTCCAATAACCGTAAATTTCGGGTCGTTACACTTCCCATTGATGATTCTAGGATATCATAATGGGAACTTTCTAACAAATTAGTTAAACCCTAAACACTAAAGAAACCCTAACCCTAAAAAATACTAAACAAAAACGCTTCAAGCTAGAAACGTTTTCGTTAAATCGACCTATCTCCGTAAATTTCCCAAGTCGACCTAATAAGGTAATTTTTTTTTTGAAAAAATCGGCATATATGAGTATTTTAATTAAATTTAAAAGGTTCATAATACTTGAATTATTTTTCAGTCAAAGTTTCTTTCTTCTTTTAAGTATATTTTATAAATATAATTTTACATACTTTTCTTCCTCTTCATGAATATGTAATATTCTAATAATTACAATACATTTAAATAGTTAAATTATGATTTGGTTTTATTACTATACTGTACTCATATTTGAGATTTGATTCTTGTATTTTTTTAAAATTTAATTTTAAAATTTACTTATTTAGTTTAAATAATAAACATTATTAACTATTATAATTTATAATAATTAAGATGTGGAACCTCAAGACAGAGAAGAACAAATGTATAAGATCGAGATCCTAAGAAGAAAACCTAATAATTTACATACCCTTTTTTTTAGCCTACCATAAGACTATTTTATTTGGTGGCTCTTCATCTTTCTTAAAAAAGGTTATACATCCATACTCATCACATACATTTTTATGTCAACAATATCAAATGACTAGCAATTATCAAATTAGAGTATATCCACTAAATATCATCCTAGGCATATTGTGAAATACTTTAGGAATACTGCACATGTTTTTAAATCCTTCAACCCCGGGTTAAATTTAATTTACTGTATTAAGGTACAACAAGTTGAGCAGAATATAAAAATGTCAGCACCGACCAAAGAAAAAAGAGAATAAAAAACTGTTTTGAATTATTATTATAACTGGTTCAACGAAAGTGACTAAGAATTGGGTGAGGTTTTCTCTTTTGGTCTATTTTGGACTAAAATTTATTCGGTTTCAAACAAAGAAGATTTATGTCTTTTACCCCACTTTAGTTTCTTAACGTTAGAAACATGCGGCAGCAATGGCAAAAAATTTATGCTAGGGACTGGAGTAAGAATATCAAAATGATGAAATAAAAATATTATTAATTTTATTTAAAATTTAACTTAAAATTTGATATCAATAACTCAAAATTCAACATTGAATAAAAGCAAAATGATGGTGATTCACACGAATATGAAGTGTTGAGAACAACAATTGAAGGGAAACGAAAAGAGTGTACAAGGAATAAACATGAGGAGGAGAAGCCTTTAAACACTAATGATGAGTAGTTATAAGTGACTGTGATATTCCGTTTACACTTTATCTAAATTGATCATTAAAGGAACATTATAATATTTCAAATAAGTGATGATGTGATTGATATGAAGTTGATAGGATCTCATATGTGATTAAAAGAATTCCCATGTGGCTAGCAAAATATTGTCTAATGAGAAAGTCTGGGCGATGAAATGTACATTAGATAATAAAAATAACCCTTAAATTCTAAGCATGAAACTAAAATTTAAAATGTTAGATAAATGTTGTATTATTTTTTGGGTGTAAGAAAAATGGAAAATAATAGAGAAGAAGGCAAAAGGGGACTGACATTCTTAAGTGCTCCCCTGAAAAAAGGATTATTGCTGTCATTAACCACAAACCAGCTCTCAAAAATAATTTAATTGATTAGTGGTATTAATTATTAGTACATAAATATTGTTTCAAAGGAATAATACCTAAAAGCAGTGTTAGCAAAATTATATGGAGGGCAGTGGAGCATTGAAGAGTGGGGGATGATGTTTGCTAAAGACCCTGCACTGCAATCCATTCCATTCATAAAAATAATAGCTTTTTTTCTTTCTTACCTATAACTTGAATCCTTCTTTTAAAAGGTAAATGCAGTTAAACAAGTGATTTTTCTTTGTTAAATTAAAATTTACGAAGCTAACAATAATTTTTAAAATTATAGGTTTATAATGAAGCATGTCAACTGTAAAACAATGATAAATTCGACAATATCTACGCTGAAATGGGATAAATGATGAAAACCATTATCATCTCTGGAAACTACTTGATTGTCCTCATTTAAAATAGCAAACTTAGTTTATTATGATTATTTTGGAGCCTGTTTTTTGTTGCTTTGTCTATAAACTTGTAACACCCCAAACCCGGCCCACAAGCCTTGACCGGATCTGGTATGTCACGGAGTAAAAACTTTTTGAAACGTTTTGAAAATTTCAGGTTCACAGTGGAAATCTGAAACTATTATCGAATTTGTAAAACAACGCTTGCTAAAAGAGAGATAGTTTGGTTTGATAAACACGATGGGGTTGAAAACTTTTTCTTTTCCTTTGAAACCATTTGATCATTTAGATCTTTAGAAATGTCGGGGTTATTAATAGCTTGGTAAAATTTACTACCCGATGGTAACGTCCTTGAAAACGCGTACGGGTACAAATTTTGAAAACGTTGCTTTTACCGATTCGCTTAACAGTTCATAAGTTCGTTAGAAATAAGGTAAAAACTAGTACTTAATCATACGAATAATAATAGAAATAATAAGCGGCCATATTACAACCCAATCGAATTTAGCAAATAGTAAACCTTAATGGTACGAAATAAAAACTTCAAACCGAGAAACAAGCATGGCCACCTCGAGTCCTCTCCAGCTCCATCTCCGCGATCTACTCACCTGAAAAGATAGGGAAGGGGGTGAGTCACCAAGACTCAGTACGTAATTAATACACATGTCCCCACATACGGGCTTAGCCCATATCCACAGAACAAACATATACATGAATATGCAATTATGAAGCCCAACCTAGCCATCCATACTCCTTTTTCTACCCCGTGTGGTACCAAACCACTGGTGGTGCCAAACCACTGGTGACTTAAAGTCACGATATCCGTCAATACGTGTGGTGCCAAACCACTGGTGGTGCCAAACCACTGGTGACCCGAAGTCACAAATCGAATGATGAGGCCAACCCATCGTGTGATACCAAATCACCGGCGCCGATCCCGTATCTCAAATGTGGGGCCAACCCACGGTGGTACTAAGCCACGGTGGACGAGACGCTATGAGGTGCCAAACCTCCGTGACCGTAGTCACAATGTGTTACCAAAACACCGTGTCCGTCGACACGAATATCACCGCCCCTCCACTCATTTATCCCACATCATCATGCTCACATAACAAGTATCATGATCCCATATATTATGCATTTGTATATAGCATAACATTTAACAAACATGTGATGGCATACACAACATATATCATAGATCGAGTATTGGGGACTTACCGAAAACCAAGCTCATGCCCACAAGGCAAAATTACTACATGATAGGTGATAAAATATCATTATAATAACGATTTATACTAATAAAGTGTGTAAGAGCTTACACACCTGATTTAACGATCACCCAACTTGGGTATCCAACATCATAGCCATTGTTTCGGCTAACATGCACAACATGTATTTTTACAATAACATATATAAACCAGCAAGAGAACAGTGCGATAACTACGCACCTGACGTTAGCGAGATCCGAGATCTGATTTATCTAACACAATCTAAAGTCCCGAAACTTGTCTCATTTCTGATGTTTTACCTTTAAACCAAAGTTAGAAATCGGTTGGCCACTTAGATATCAGAATGGCCTAAGCCGAATACCACAACTACTAACCTTGAGTACTTCAATCTCTCGAAAGATTCATTTGATGTACCGTAATACTAGCTACACACGAACAAAGTACAACCTTATGGCCTTATACATCTTGGCCACTCCTTCATGTGTATCTATTTTCAAAAGAACCCTTACTCCTTTAATGCTATCTCCTTTGACAAAACAATTGAAGAGCTCTCAAATACGTAGTTGATAGCATCTTTCAAAACTAGATTCGGCTATGGTTCCTCCATCGTAAAAGAAATATTCGGCCAAGACAAGAAGGGAGAAGAAGAAAACAAGGCAAGGCCACCTTCCTTGCTAAACAAAATCGAGAATGAATGCTCTTAGGTGGATCACATTCGGTCATGCTCAAGCGGGAGAGGAGGGTAAGACAAAAACATGTATTTTTGTTCAAGCACCATAAGCAAAGAAAACAAAGAATGTTGGCCATCCTTTCTCAAACACAAGGCCGGCCAAGGAATCCCCTGAGCAAGCTTCATTCCCACCGTTATTCTCTCTCTCTTTTTGCCAAATTTTCTAACATCCATTTCCAAAATCCCCATGCCTCATCCTTTTCCCATACAAAAATTATTAAAAAAAAAACATAATAAAATAAGCTAACAAATAAATTAATATCCATGTTGCACATGCTTTCTTTCCCCAAGCAAAACCCATTATCATAAAAAAATATATTACTTATTTTATCTTCTATCACCTTTCATAATTTGACAAAACATATACCATACTTCTCTATTTCCATAAAATGATAATAATCCATCATTAAATAAAATAATAACACAATAACATAAAAGTTGAAGTCTCATGCTTCCAAAACAAATAATAGATAAAAAAAAAATAAAAAAAAATGATGAAACAATAAAAGGTTATTGTCCAAGCTCCCATGACAATGCTTCCAAAAACCAATACAATAAAGCATTGATTGATTCCTTTATTCTATCCTTTTCCCATATTCTCATATAAGTTGATAATGATAATAATATTATATATATTATCCCATTATCCTAAACAAACAAATAAAATAAAATAAAGCAACCTAGAAAAGACACCACAAGCATGCGTGCATGCCTCTCCCTTTTTCATAAATCAAGCCGGCCAAGCACTCTTCTCCCTTGCTAATCTCAACATCATTTTCCATTGTTTTAATAATATCATCACCTAACTCATCCTCTAAAAATAATATCTAAACAATCCCATTGTTCTAGGTAAACAAAATAATAGTAATAATGGTTTAAACTCATGCTTTTACAGCTTTGAAAGCAACAAAAAAATAAAATAAAAGCAGTACCTATACCATGCGTGAAATCCCCTCCCAAAACTGCATGCATGCGCATGGGCCATGCAGGCCATATAGCTCCCACGCTGGACCAAAAAGGAAAACAAACCTCAGGTGTAGCCCCCAGGTCTCGAACCCGAGACCTGGAGAAAAGTTCTCCATGCCCCAGCCACTCGGTCCTTTACGCATTTCACGACATATATCGCATCAGAATCTCTTTTAACCCTTACTTCGCTGGCGTCTGATGTTTTAGCGCTAATATAAAAATAAAGCGCCTTAAGCGCGATTCTCAGGGCTCGAACGCAAGTCCTCGAGAGGTCTCCCGGTGCCACGCATTTTAACCACTCGGCCACTATGCACTTTATGCTAACAACCCCATCTAAAATCCTTTTAACCTTTACTTCTTGAGCTTCCCTGAGCTTTAATGCCAAGCAAAAATAAAACATTCGTGCGCTTCTCCTCGGGCTCGAACACCCAACCTCTAAGTCGCACTCACACTCTCGCTACTGGTAGCCACTCGGCCAACCGGGCTTTCACGCCCATTAACGTTTAAAATATTCTTTTAAAACCTTCTTCGGTATTAACACCTTACAAGGCAAAAATAAAAACCCATGCGCCAAAGATGGCTCGATCCTTGACTGTTTAGCGTTAAACCAAACCTTAAGTGGCATGCAAAGACCACTTTACTGTGGCATTTTATATGCCAAAATTTTACAAAAATTTTACTTAAGGCCTCCTTCAATATTTTCCTCTTTGGTCCAGCGTGGGAGCTATATGGCCTGCATGGCCCATACGCATGCATGCAGTTTTGGGAGGGGATTTCACGCATGGTATAGGTACTGCTTTTATTTTATTTTTTTGTTGCTTTCAAAGCTGTAAAATCATGAGTTTAAACCATTATTACTATTATTTTGTTTACCTAGAACAATGGGATTGTTTAGATATTATTTTTAGAGGATGAGTTAGGTGATGATATTATTAAAACAATGGAAAATGATGTTGAGATTAGCAAGGGAGAAGAGTGCTTGGCCGGCTTGATTTATGAAAAAGGGAGAGGTATGCACGCATGCTTGTGGGTGCTGCTCTAGGTTGCTTTATTTTATTTTATTTGTTTGTTTAGGATAATGGGATAATATATATAATATTATTATCATTATCAACTTATATGAGAATATGGGAAAAGGATAGAATAAAGGAATCAATCAATGCTTTATTGTATTGGTTTTTGGAAGCATTGTCGTGGCGATCGGGTCAAGGGGTTGATAATAAGGTATCACCTCCACCACCAACCCTTGGAAATGAGCAGCAAGGTCAGACGAGGGATAATGCTGTATTGCGCTGCGAGTTTTAGAGATGGTGGTTGGAGAAGGAGAAATATGAGAGCTCAAAAATTTGTTTTCGCGCGACTTTGAACCAATGGAGCGGAGTTGTTCCGTGGTGTATCCGGCGTGGCACCCAGTACGGTTGAATAATGGTTGGAAATAACCAAGTGAGTTATGGATGAGCTCGATCTGAGCCGGAGGAAAAACTGAAAGGTATGGTGGCGCTACTTCGCGACAAGGTGTATCAATGGTGGCTCATGGTTCGAGAGAGTGTCACAGCTAAGGACCTCACTTGGGAGTATGTCAAGACGGCATACCAGAAGAAGTATGTCGGTACTCACTACATTGATGCTCAGAGGAAGGCGTTTTTGGGGCTGGTTCAAGGGAACAAGTCCGTGGCGGAATACGAAGCGGAATTCCTAAGGTTGAGCCGCTATGCTCGAGGGGTAGTTGCTATGGAGCATGAACGATGTGTCCGATTTGAGGATGGATTAAGGGACGACCTAAGATTATTGATAGCTCCTCATCAGGAACGGGAGTTCGCGGTGTTAGTCGAAAAAGCTAAGGTAGCCGAAGGGATTAAGGACTCGATGAGACAAAACAGAGATAAGGATAGGAACCGAGATAAGAGAAATTTTGGACCGTCTGAATCATCTGAGGGTCTTCGGAAAAGACCAAGGATTGGAAATTTTGCTTGTATGGCTAAGCCAGCTGTGGGAAATCAGAGCTGTCCGTGTGCTCAGTATGGAAGGTACCATGACTGGCGAGTGTTGGAACCGGAATTGAAGATGTTTTAGGTGTAAATCTAAGTCTCACTTGATTGGGATGCGCCTCAAGTGATGGATAGGCGCGAAGTCAAGGACATGGAACTTCAAGCCGAGATGCTAAAGGTTTGGATGCGAGGCAACCGAGGATGTGGTAGCGGTGAGTTTCTTGCTATGGAATATCTTTTATTATTTGAGTTTTATAAGATTGGTTCATGCTTGTACTATTGGCGTAAGTGTTCGAATTTTGGATGTGAACTTAGAACCGTGCTTAGAAGGTAAGATAGTTCGTGTTTGTATGCTAGTGGAGTATGGAACCTTGAGTACTTAATCTCGAGATAGTATATAAGGAATGTGTTAGTTTTGTAGAATCGAGATGTGACATAAGCGTAGAAAGTGGTGAATTGGAATGTGCGGATGTTAGTTTGTGAGCAATTTCGAGGACGAAATTGTTTTAAGAGGGGTAGATTTGTAATATCCTAAATTGTAGGTCATGCGTTGGAGCAAAAATTCACGAGTCGATAGGCCTTAAGAATTGTTTTCATGTGTTTTAGGGGTTATTTAAGCTCAAGGATGAAAAGGGACTATTTTGGAAATTTTTGAAAATTTAGTGTTAAAAGAGGAAAATATTGAAGGAGGCCTTAAGTAAAATTTTTTGTAAAATTTTGGCATATAAAATGCCCTAGTAAAGTGGTCTTCGCATGCCACTTAAGGTTTGGTTTAACGCTAAACAGTCAAGGGATCGAGCCATGTTTTGGCGCATGGGTTTTTATTTTTGCCTTGTAAGGTGTTAATACCGAAGAAGGTTTTAAAAGAATATTTTAAACGTTAATGGACGTGAAAGCCCAGTTGGCTGAGTGGCTAACAGCGCGAGGGAGTGAGTGCGACTTAGAGGTTGGGTGTTCGAGCCCGAGGAGAAGTGCACGAATGTTTTATTTTTGCTTGGCATTAAAAGCTCAGGGAAGCTCAAGAAGTAAAGGTTAAAAGGATTTTAGATGGGGTTGTTAGCATAAAGTGCATAGTGGCCGAAAGTGGTTAAAATGCGCGCAGGTGGGAGACCCTCTCGAGGACTTGCGTTTGAGCCCTGAGAATCGCGCTTAAGGCGCTTTATTTTTATATTAGCGCTAAAACATCAGACGCCAGCGAAGTAAGGGTTAAAAGAGATTCTGATGCGATATATGTCGTGAAATGCGTAAAGTAAAGCAGTGGTGGGGCATGGAGAACTTTTCTCCGTGTCTCGGTTCGAGACACTGGGGCTACACACGAGCTTTGTTTTCCTTTTGGTCCAGTGTGTGGAGCTATATGGCTCGCATGGCCCATGCGCATGCATGATTTTGGGAGGATTTCACGCATGGTATAGGTAAGTCGCTTTTTATTTTTTTTTTTTGTTGCTTTCAAAGTCAGTAAAGCATGAGTTTAAACCATTATTACTATTATTTTGTTTACCTAGAACAATGGGATTGTTTAGATATTATTTTTAGAGGATGAGTTAGGTGATGATATTATTAAAACAATGGAAAATGATGTTGAGATTAGCAAGGGAGAAGAGTGCTTGGCCGGCTTGATTTATGAAAAAGGGAGAGGCATGCACGCATGCTTGTGGGTGCTGCTCTAGGTTGCTTTATTTTATTTTATTTGTTTGTTTAGGATAATGGGATAATATATATAATATTATTATCATTATCAACTTATATGAGAATATGGGAAAAGGATAGAATAAAGGAATCAATCAATGCTTTATTGTATTGGTTTTTGGAAGCATTGTCGTGGGAGCTTGGACAATAACCTTTTATTGTTTCATCATTTTTTTATTTTATTTTATCTGTTATTTGTTTTGGAAGCATGAGACTTCAACTTTTATGTTATTGTGTTATTATTTTATTTAATGATGGATTATTATCATTTTATGGAAATAGAGAAGTATGGGATATGTTTTGTCAAATTATGAAAGGTGATAGAAGATAAAATAAGTAATATATTTTTTTATGATAATGGGTTTTGCTTGGGGGAAAGAAAGCATGTGCAGCATGGATATTAATTTATTTGTTAGCTTATTTTATTATGTTTTTTTTTAATAATTTTTGTATGGGAAAAGGATGAGGCATGGGGATTTTGGAAATGGATGTTAGAAAATTTGGCAAAAAGAGAGAGAGAATAACGGTGGGAATGAAGCTTGCTCAGGGGATTCCTTGGCCGGCCTTGTGTTTGAGAAAGGATGGCCAACATTCTTTGTTTTCTTTGCTTATGGTGCTTGAACAAAAATACATGTTTTTGTCTTACCCTCCCTCCCGCTTGAGCATGACCGAATGTGATCCACCTAAGAGCATTCATTCTCGATTTTGTTTAGCAAGGAAGGTGGCCTTGCCTTGTTTTCTTCTTCTCCCTTCTTGTCTTGGCCGAATATTTCTTTTACGATGGAGGAACCATAGCCAAATCTAGTTTTGAAAGATGCTATCAACTACGTATTTGAGAGCTCTTCAATTGTTTTGTCAAAGGAGATAGCATTAAAGGAGTAAGGGTTCTTTTGAAAATGGATACAGCAAGGAGTGGCCGAAGATGTATAAGGCCATAAGGTTGTACTTTGTTCGTGTGTAGCTAGTATTACGGTACATCAAATGAATCTTTCGAGAGATTGAAGTACTCAAGGTTAGTAGTTGTGGTATTCGGCTTAGGCCATTCTGATATCTAAGTGGCTAACCGATTTCTAACTTTGGTTTAAAGGTAAAACATCAGAAATGAGACAAGTTTCGGGACTTTAGATTGTGTTAGATAAATCGGATCTCGGATCTCGCTTAACGTCAAAAGTAGTGAATTATCGACCGTTTCTCTTGCTGGTTTATGTATGTTATTGTAAAAATACATGTTGTGCATGTTAGCCGAAACAAGGGCTATGATGTTGGATACCCAAGTTGGGTGATCGTTAAATCAGGTGTGTAAGCTCTTACACACTTTATTAGTATAAATCGTTATTATAATGATATTTTATCACCTATCATGTAGTAATTTTGCCTTGTGGGCATGAGCTTGGTTTTCGGGTAAGTCCCCTAATACTCGATCTATGATATATGTTGTGTATGCCATCACATGCTGTTAAATGTTATGCTATATACAAATGCATAATATATGGGATCATGATACTTGTTATGTGAGCATGATGATGTGGGATAAATGAGTGGAGGGGGCAGTGATATTCGTGTCGACGGACACCAGTGTTTTGGTAACACATTGTGACTACGGTCACCAGAGGTTTGGTACCTCCAGAGGTTTGGCACCTCATAGCGTCTCGTCCCTGTGGCTTAGTACCACCGTGGGTTGGCCCCACATTTGAGATACGGGATCGACGCCAGTGATTTGGTATCACACGATGGGTTGGCCCCATCATTCGATTTGTGACTTCGGGTCACCAGTGGTTTGGCACCACCAGTGGTTTGGCACCACACGTATTGACGGATATCGTGACTTTAAGTCACCAGTGGTTTGGCACCACCAGTGGTTTGGTACCACACGGGGTAGAAAAAGGAGTATGGATGGCTAGGTTGGGCTTCATAATTGCATATTCATGTATATGTTTGTTCTGTGGATATGGGCTAAGCCCATATGTGGGGACATGTGTATTAATTACGCACTCGGTCTTGGTGACTCACCCCTTCCTATCTTTGGTGTGAGTAGATCGCGGAGAGACGGCGGGAGAGGACTCGAGGTGGCCATGCTTGTTTCTCGGTTTGAAGTTTTTATTTCGTACCATTAAGGTTTACTATTTGCTAAATTCGATTGGGTTGTAATATGGCCGCTTATTATTTCTATTATTATTCGTATGATTAAGTAGTAGTTTTTACCTTATTTCTAACGAACTTATGAACTGTTAGCGAATCGGTAAAAGCAACGTTTTCAAAATTTGTACTCGTACGCGTTTTCAAGGACGTTACCATCGGGTAGTAAATTTTACCAAGCTATTAATAACCCCGACATTTCTAAAGATCTAAATGATCAAATGGTTTCAAAGGAAAAGAAAAAGTTTTCAACCCCATCGTGTTTATCAAACCAAACTATCTCTCTTTTAGCAAACGTTGTTTTACAAATTCAGTAATAGTTTCAGATTTCCACTGTGAACCCGAAATTTTCAAAACGTTTCAAAAAGTTTTTACTCCGTGACATACCAGATCCGGTCAAGGCTTGTGGGCCGGGTTTGGGGTGTTACAAGTTGGTTTCGGGGTTATTAATAGCTTGGTAAAATTTACTACCCGATGGTAACGTCCTTGAAAACGTGTACGAGTACAAATTTTGAAAACGTTGCTTTTACCGATTCGCTTAACAGTTCATAAGTTCGTTAGAAATAAGGTAAAAACTAGTACTTAATCATACGAATAATAATAGAAATAATAAGCGGCCATATTACAACCCAATCGAATTTAGCAAATAGTAAACCTTAATGGTACGAAATAAAAACTTCAAACCGAGAAACAAGCATGGCCACCTCGAGTCCTCTCCAGCTCCGTCTCCGCGATCTACTCACCTGAAAAGATAGGGAAGGGGGTGAGTCACCAAGACTGAGTACGTAATTAATACACATGTCCCCACATATGGGCTTAGCCCATATCCACAGAACAAACGTATACATGAATATGCAATTATGAAGCCCAACCTAGCCATCCATACTCCTTTTTCTACCCCGTGTGGTACCAAACCACTGGTGGTGCCAAACCACTGGTGACTTAAAGTCACGATATCCGTCAATACGTGTGGTGCCAAACCACTGGTGGTTCCAAACCACTGGTGACCCGAAGTCACAAATCGAATGATGGGGCCAACCCATCGTGTGATACCAAATCACTGGCGTCGATCCCGTATCTCAAATGTGGGGCCAACCCTAGGTGGTACTAAGCCACAGGGACGAGACGCTATGAGGTGCCAAACCTCTGGTGACCGTAGTCACAATGTGTTACCAAAACACTGGTGTCCGTCGACACGAATATCACTGCCCCCTCCACTCATTTATCCCACATCATCATGCTCACATAACAAGTATCATGATCCCATATATTATGCATTTGTATATAGCATAACATTTAACAGCATGTGATGGCATACACAACATATATCATAGATCGAGTATTAGGGGACTTACCCGAAAACCAAGCTCATGCCCACAAGGCAAAATTACTACATGATAGGTGATAAAATATCATTATAATAACGATTTATACTAATAAAGTGTGTAAGAGCTTACACACCTGATTTAACGATCACCCAACTTGGGTATCCAACATCATAGCCCTTGTTTCGGCTAACATGCACAACATGTATTTTTACAATAACATACATAAACCAGCAAGAGAACAGTGCGATAACTACGCACCTGACGTTAGCGAGATCCGAGATCCGATTTATCTAACACAATCTAAAGTCCCGAAACTTATCTCATTTCTGATGTTTTACCTTTAAACCAAAGTTAGAAATCGGTTAGCCACTTAGATATCAGAATGGCCTAAGCCGAATACCACAACTACTAACCTTGAGTACTTCAATCTCTCGAAAGATTCATTTGATGTACCGTAATACTAGCTACACACCTAACAAAGTACAACCTTATGGCCTTATACATCTCTTGGCCACTCCTTGTCTGTATCCATTTTCAAAAGAACCCTTACTCCTTTAATGCTATCTCCTTTGACAAAACAATTGAAGAGCTCTCAAACACGTAGTTGATAGCATCTTTCAAAACTAGATTTGGCTATGGTTCCTCCATCGTAAAAGAAATATTCGCCAAGACAAGAAGGAGAAGAAGAAAACAAGGCAAGGCCACCATCCTTGCTAAACAAAATCGAGAATGAATGCTCTTAGGTGGATCACATTCGGTCATGCTCAAGCGGGAGGAGGGTAAGACAAAAACATGTATTTTTGTTCAAGCACCATAAGCAAAGAAAACAAAGAATGTTGGCCATCCTTTCTCAAACACAAGGCCGGCCAAGGAATCCCCTGAGCAAGCTTCATTCCCACCGTTATTCTCTCTCTCTTTTTGCCAAATTTTCTAACATCCATTTCCAAAATCCCCATGCCTCATCCTTTTCCCATACAAAAATTATTAAAAAAAAACATAATAAAATAAGCTAACAAATAAATTAATATCCATGCCGCACATGCTTTCTTTCCCCAAAGAAAACCCATTATCATAAAAAAATATATTACTTATTTTATCTTCTATCACCTTTCATAATTTGACAAAGCATATCCCATGCTTCTCTATTTCCATAAAATGATAATAATCCATCATTAAATAAAATAATAACACAATAACATAAAAGTTGAAGTCTCATGCTTCCAAAACAAATAACAGATAAAAAAATAAAAAAAAATGATGAAACAATAAAAGGTTATTGTCCAAGCTCCCACGACAATGCTTCCAAAAACCAATACAATAAAGCATTGATTGATTCCTTTATTCTATCCTTTTCCCATATTCTCATATAAGTTGATAATGATAATAATATTATATATATTATCCCATTATCCTAAACAAACAAATAAAATAAAATAAAGCAACCTAGAGCAAGACTCCACAAGCATGCGTGCATGCCTCTCCCTTTTTCATAAATCAAGCCGGCCAAGCACTCTTCTCCCTTGCTAATCTCAACATCATTTTCCATTGTTTTAATAATATCATCACCTAACTCATCCTCTAAAAATAATATCTAAACAATCCCATTGTTCTAGGTAAACAAAATAATAGTAATAATGGTTTAAACTCATGCTTTTACAGCTTTGAAAGCAACAAAAAAATAAAATAAAAGCAAAGACCTATACCATGCGTGAAATCCTCCCAAATCGCATGCATGCGCATGGGCCATGCAGCCATATAGCTCCCACTGGACCAAAAGGAAAACAAACCTCGTGTGTAGCCCCTGTGTCTTGAACCGAGAGACGGAGAAAAGTTCTCCATGCCCCACCACACTGCCCTTTACGCATTTCACGACACATATATCGCATCGAATCTCTTTTAACCCTTACTGGCCAAGGCCTCGATGTTTTAGCGCTAATATAAAAATAAAGCGCCTTAAGCGCGATTCTCGTGGCTCGAACGCAAGTCCTCGAGAGGTCTCCCACCGCACGCATTTTAACCACTCGGCCACTATGCACTTTATGCTAACAACCCCATCTAAAATCCTTTTAACCTTTACTTCTTGAGCTTCCACGAGCTTTAATGCCAAGCAAAAATAAAACATTCGTATGCGTTTCTCCTGGGCTCGAACACCCAACCTCTAAGTCGCACTCACTCCCTTGCGCGTTAGCCACTCTACCAACCTGGGCTTTCACGCCCATTAACATTTAAAATATTCTTTTAAAACCTTCTTCGGTATTAACACCTTACAAGGCAAAAATAAAAACCCATGCGCCAAAGCATGGCTCGATCCTGACTGCTTAGCGTTAAACCAAACCTTAAGTGGCATGCGAAGACCACTTTACTGGGCATTTTATATGCCAAAATTTTACAAAAATTTTACTTAAGGCCTCCTTCAATATTTTCCTCTTTTAACACTAAATTTTCAAAAATTTCCAAAATAGTCCCTTTTCATCCTTGAGCTTAAATAACCCCTAAAACACATGAAAACAATTCTTAAGGCCTATCGACTCGTGAATTTTTGCTCCAACGCACAGCCCCTAATTTAGGATATTACAAAACAAATCATTTAACCCATTTTCTGGGTGAAGACAAAGAGTAGTTCAAAAGGGATAATTCAGTGTTCTAAAATTCGCTAACAATAAATGTGTATTTAGATGCATTAATGGTTAGTACTACGTATCACATTCAACTATTTATTTTCAAAAGAAGCTATAAAGTAGATTCAGATGATGTATACAACCGAATTGATTGACTTGTTTAGTTTAACAATCAAGTTAACTACTTAATTCAACATTTATACTTGACTTTTTAGTTAGTAAGGAAGTATCAGATAACTAAGTTACGCAAGTTTCGTTGAATAAAAGATATTGACTAATTTTTTTATGAAAAATGAGCTACGTAGTCATGTGTTTGGCGTGGAATTTTATACCCTTTCAAACAAGTTTCGATATTTTTTTTTGGTAAATTAGAGTAGAGTCCACCCAATTATGTTCTTTTTACTCATCTATCTGGGAAAAGTTACAAAATGATGATCCGAATATTACTAAATTTCTTTTTTTTTATCAACCAACTATAAAAAGTTACAAAATAGTCATCAAACTATTTAAATTTATCTTTTTTGGTCACTAGCTAGCTAACGTAAAAATGAAAACACCAAAAAATTCAAGATAGTTGGGTGATCAGAAAAGACAAATTGAAATTGTTGAGTGGCTATTTTGCAACTTTTCATGGTGGGATGATAAAAAAAACATAGTTGGGTGACTACTATGTAATTTACCTTTAAACTAGTTTAGCCCACTAGATGTAAATAGTCCACGTGCACTATGGGCAGTTTGAGGTCTTTGAGGAACTCTTTTTCATAAGATGCAAATACACTCTCAAGCAATTTCTTCCATCACATTTAGGAAGCATTTACAAGTTCTCCCGTCAGTTCGTTTAAAAAAGCACAAAATGCATGAAGAACCCAACGATCCTAAAAATGTGAGAGAGCCAATCAGTAAATCGTTAGATCCAAATACTTGCCCAATCAACTTAGTGCAGAGAAAGAAAACTCATAAATACTCATGATAAATCACAAAGGTATGTTGATATATCGCTTACAACTGTTAATTTAAATTTGTATTTTAGCATGCAAATTAGGCTATAACGTAGGATTTTGACTAGTTAGTTTTCATGTATAGTTCCTAAGTACTAATATAAATACCTAACATTTGTATAACAATAGATATACTGAAATTCATTCCTCTTTCTTTTCCTAAGTTTAATAACATGGTATCAAAAGTTTATGTTCCCCTTTTTTTTTTTCTTTACTCTTTTAGTCTTGTTTTGGGTATCACCACCCCCATTTCTTCCTCCTTTTCTATCTATTGATCAAATCGCTCCCACCATTTTCCGTTGTTATCCTCCTATTTCTTCATGCTCTTTCCATCTGATTTGTCTCTACATGGAGAAAATAGAGATATCCTGCCCCATTTTTGCTATTCCGGATGGGACAGATTACAATCTTTGGGCTTTTGGTATTCATAGATTCCTTATTGGTCGAAAATTGTGTCGCATTGTTACAAGAGATGATATTCAACCTATTCATGGACGGATAAGATTGTTATCGAGTATAAAGACTGTTTGCTGGATTGGGATAATAAGAATTATAGAATTATCACTTAGTTTTGTAATACTTCTGGTCCAAACATTTATGTGCAGTTTGATGAGTTTGAAATAGTAAAAGAGATCTGTGATTTTCTTATTGCTCGATATCAAACCACCAATCTTGCTCACTATTTCCAACTATGAAGTAGCCAGCATAGTCTCAAGCCAAATCCCGATCAATCTGTGAATGCCTTTCTAGCCAAAGTAAAGTCGATCTAGACCCAGTTGTCCCAAGCCAAGATCAAAGAGGATCATCTTTGCCTTATCGAGGTCCTCATGGCACTTCATCTTGAATATGAGCCAGTTCGAGCCTCTCTGCTACATCGAAGTCCCCTTCCATCCTTAGACACTTATTTTTGAAGAGACTCATCTGGGGTTGGTTTAGGCATCTTCCAACGATGTTTCCATTGCTACTTAAGCACTATCTCAGAAGTCTAGCTCTGGCAACATTTTCTGTAAAAACTGTCGTCAAAACGATCATCAATTCTCCTCCTTCCCTAAGGTGGAATGTTGTTACTATCATAAACACGGACACCTTATTCGCGATTATCCAACTCAACCCCTTCGAACTGGTGAAACTACTAAGGTTAGTGGATCTCCCAACTTCAAAGGAGTTTTTTTATGTTCCTAGTTCATTAGTTGTTGTTGCTGCCCCCGTGGATTTTGCTTCTCTCTCATTGAGTGAATTAGTACCTCTCTAAAATAAGTTATATCTTCAAGTTCCTCTTCTCATTCTGTTCTATCTGTCACTCCGATAATTCTACTTGGCTTTTCGATTATGCTTATTATAATCATATGACACCTAATTTACAAAATTTCTCCACACGTCTCTACCTCCTCTCTTCCACTTGTTCATACAACTAATGATGGACAAATGCCTATCACACATGTAGGTCATGCATCCACTCCAACCTTAGTCTTCCGAACACCTATTGTGTTCATACCTTAGCTTTTAATCTTATTTCTATTGGACAACTTTGTGATCTTGGTCTTAAAATTATTTTTTCTTCCTCTAGTTGTCAAGTGCAGGATCCAGCTACCAGGATGAATCTTGGAACATGCCAAAAAGTGGGAAGATTATTTGATCTCGTTACGCTACATCTACTTGAGAAAACTATCTCTACTTTCACCATCTTGTAACCTTCTTTACTTCATTAGCATCTTCAACTTAATCATGCCTCTAAAAGGAAGCTTCGTCTATTAGTGTCTCATAGTTTATTAGGATCCACCAAATTTGATTCATTTAAATGTCTTGAGTGTCAACTTGCTAAACAACAAGCTTTGTCTTTTACTAGTAGTACTTCTATTACTACATCTCCTTCCGAACTTATTCAGTCTGACATTTGGGGTCCTTCTCCTATTTTTACTATTAGTGGTTCTCAATATTTCATTATTTTTATTGGTGAATACTCTCAATACTATGATGGTAACCTGCTTATGATTTCCAACATTCATTTACTTCAAAAGGTTGTATTCTTGTGGGGAGAGGTAGAAAAGGACATAAATATAGAAATTTCAAAGAGAAAGTCTAACTTAAGAAGCCAAACAAACTGAACTGTGAGGAAAATTAATTAAAAATAATGATCATCGTGATGAAGATAGAGTTGAGTTACATCAGATGGACAACGCTTCTTTTTCAACAACCATAATTTATTTAGGCTAAACTCTCCCTAAATTTTTATTAATATTACATTTTAATCACTTAACTTTTAAAACTTACATAATTTAAAAGGTTAATAATTAATTTAGCCCTTCAACTATAACTAAAATATCAATTTGATGCTTTCAAATTTTTTCTTAATAACAGTTCTAAAAAAATTCAAGGGTAAACTACTTGTCACCTAAGTTTTAATGTGTTCCTATTTTGGTGACTTATTATTATTATTTTTTTTGTTAATTTAGTGACTTCCATTAGATTTATTGTCACTTTTAGTCACTCCATCATTAAAATGCATTGGTCACTGAACAAAAGTTGATGTGGCAATCTTTTAATTGCTATAATAACAAATTTAGCCCTTAACACTTTACATATTCTGTCAAGTTGGTCCTAATTCTAGAAATATTCAATAAATTTAACCCTCAATGTTTACACATTTTGTCAATTTAGTCCAAATTCAAAAACTTTATAATTTTAAAAACTTGAAAAAATATATAATTTATTACAAAAAGACATAAAAATATATAACATTACATAAAGGTTTAATTGCCATTTGGTCCTAATTCTAAAAGATTCAAAAAAATATAAATAAGATATTAAAAAATATAAAATATTAAAATAAATAAATCAAAACCCAAAATCGAAGTAAGTAAAGTTTCCTTAGTTATAATTCAAAACCATGAAAACTCACAAAGTGCTCCTACATTTGATATATTCAACTGTACAACATTGGATTAAAAAATTACAAGAAAAAAACTTCAAAATTTTCTTTCCTATTATCAAATTTTTTGGTCAACCAAACAAAAGAGAGAAACTTTGTAAAACAACACTCATCCCTTCATCTTTAGGCTTCCCATTGTTCTAATACTCCTACCAAACCTTACAATCTCAAATATCATATCAAATCCATACCCAACTTTACCAGACCCAAAAATCCATCATCACTTCATCATTGAGCATTCACCATTAAACCCACACCCAAAGTCAATTTCTTTTTTTTTTTTTTTTTTTTTTATATAGACACACCCAAACTCAATTTCACATTTTCTTTTAATGAGGAAAAACGATCATGAAGCACCACTTAAGCTTAAGCATTTAAATCCCTCAAAGCCCAACACTTTTCCACCAAGATAGAGCTTGAGATATTTCTATAAGTAAAGGCTTTCTTATTTGAATCCCCCAACCAACTGTTTGATCATGGTGTTGGTTGAATTTGGTAGTGATTGATTCAAAAAAATTAATTCAAATGACTCGTTTTAGCTTGGTGGGGTCTAAAGATGAAAGGGAAATATTGGTTCAAGAAAATTAAGAGAAATTGAAGGTTAAAATTTGTTGAATCTCTAAAATATTTTGTTAAAAATTCAAGAAATATTGATTTAAATCCCTCAACCAAATTCATATTTAAGCTTTTATGTAAATTTATATATATTTAATAATTTATATTTTTATGTCTTTTCATAATAAATTTGATATATTTTCATGTTCTATTTTTTAAAATTTAAACTAAATTGACAAAATGTGCTTCTATTGATGGTTAAATTTATTGAAATTTTTAGAGTTAAGAATAAATTGACAGAATATGTAAAGTGTTAAAAGGCTAAATTTATTATATAAATCAAAAGATTGCCATGTCAACATTTTGTTCAGTAACCAATACATTTTAATGGTGGAGTAACTAGAAATGACAATTAACCTAACGGAGTGACTAAATTAACAACAACAAAAAATTGGTGACCAAAATAGGAGCACGTTAAAACTTGAGTGACTATCTAAGTAGTTTACCCTTTAAATTTTTTAGAATTATTATTAAGAAAAACTTTAAAAGGATCAAAATGATATTTTAATTATAGTTCAAAGGCTAAATTGATTATTACCCTTTGAATTAACGTGTCACGTCATCCTCTTAACGGGAGGTTAATGGATGAGTGACCAAAATGTAATATTTCGGTAACTTTAATGATAATTATGTAAAATTTAAAAGTTAAATAACTAAAATTTGATTTTAATAAAAGTTTAAAGATAATTGGTATAGTTTGCCCAGTTGTTTATTAGTCGAATAGGAACAGTCCAAGACTAAAAAACCCAAAAACGATATATAATAATTGGAAAACAAGGGTTCAAATGGCCCAAGAGCTCAGCTCCAAACAACATGGGCAAACTCTAGTTCCCAAATGGAAAGGGATCCAATCGGAGACCATGTTTGTCAGTGAGAAACCTAAGGAACCAAACCCCACAATTGTGAGACAAAAAGGGCAGGACACTCACTCTTAACAAAACGAGTCAACTCCCACAGGTCGGTCGGATCGGGATACAAGAGTACTTGGGGTTTGAGTTTTAATATTGAGGGCTCTAAACTCAGTTTAATTCCATCTATTTTTTATTTTTTAATATATTACATTGGGAAATATTTGTTATATTACTAATGAAATTTTTAGGCTCCACGACTAAGGTCAGGAAGATGACAAGTGTCAGATAGAAGTATAGTAAAATATTAAAAAAATAAACACATGATAATTTTTTAAGGTTGTTTGTAGAATTAAAAAAAATAAACCGTTGATGTACCAAATATGCACCTTATTACATTATGTTATTTGTATATATTATATAGTTTATAACACATAAAAGTTAAATTTATAGTAGCTTAAAATATGTCATAAGTCTCTATACTTTTCACAAATTTAGAATTTTGTCTCTATACTTTTTAGATTTCAAAATTCAAGTCTAATTATTAATGCTGTTAAATTTTTTATTAAATTTATTAGTGTGACATTTTGAAATTAAAAAAAAAAACTAACTTAATAGTAATGTAACTAAAAACATGAAGTTGTAAGAACTTGAATTAAAAAAAAAAAAATCTTAGTGTTAAGAGTTGGACTTGAATTTTGAAATTTAAAACGTATATGAACTAGATTCCTAGAAATGAAAGTACAAAGACTAAATTTCAAATTTATGATTAGTATAAGGACTTATGGCATATTTTAATCTTTATAGTAATATATACTACTATAATGTGAACATTTAAAAAAATGATAAATTACTTATATATAAATTTTAAATAAATGTAAAAATATATAAAATTTTAAATTTTAAATTAAAAAAATATGAATAGGATTAAAATAAACTTAAATTAATCATTTATAAATATAAATTATATTGCAAATTAAATTGGGGATATGTTATTAAAATGCTAAAATCGGAGGTTAATAAAATGCTTAAATCCAACTAGTAGGACTTTTACTACTAATTATCGAATCTCCAAAAATAATGAAAATCTTAAGAAAAAGATTGGATGTAACTATTATTAGCCCATCTAACTAGTGGGCCTTGAAAAAGGGTAAGCGCAAAGGAAGATACACTTAGACCCCAAAATATAAAAGTTGGTTGGCTCATCGAATCTTATACAGCACTAGAATTTATCAGATACATGACCTAATATTTATATAAAAAACTAATTAATAAGTGAGTTATAAGAACAACCATAAAGTATTTTTTGAATAAATTTTTGTTAGGTAATGAGTGTGGAATCCATCAAAATTAATTATTTTACTCTTAAAAATATATTAAAATCAATAGATAGGTGGATCCCATTGAGACTGAAATAATCAGATTTGTTAAAATATCTTTTGGCTAAAGGAAAAAAAGGTATTTAAACGGTTGCAAAAATAGTAAATAAAATGTAGAATCATTGAGAAACAAAATGTAAAATAATATTTCAAAATAAAATAGATTTAACCAAATTCAAAAAGTTCTTGCCTCATGTACGAGGTTAGTTACAGAGTTTATGATGAATCGCACATAATTTCTAACTTGATGATAAGTCGATTCTAATCAATGACTAGTCGTAAATTAATTGTAAGAACAGTCTAACAATTACTCTTATCAAATGAACAACCTTTAGAGTAGCTCTTATAAAATAATTCCTTGACAACCTTGCAAACAAGAAAAACCCGACTCTAATCAATGAACTCAACCATGCTAACTTATTCTTCAGTTAAAATAATATGAAAATTATAGCTCAAACTTTTTTTTTATAAGAATACATACCAAATTACATAATCGATTGTATATTTTTATGATATTTTATTTTGTGTTCCTTGATTCTAGTAGGTGTTTTGTTTTGAAGCAGTCTAAGTTAGTTATATTTGATGTAACAAAGTAGATTCTTTACGATATACTTTGTATATAAAAACCATGACCATCAATAGAAAATGACAGGGAAACATATTCACCATAAATCTTCTCCTCTTCCTTACCTTTCCTATTTATGGTATTTGTAACACCCCTTACCCGTATTCAACGCCTGAATCGGATACGAGGCATTACCGAACTTAACTTGCTTAAACTCACAACATCAGCCCATAAAGTTTCATTATAACTTAAAACTTTTCATTTATAATCATAACGCCCCTATCGAGGGTCTACGAGACCCTAAACATACATTTGGAGTGATTCGGGACCAAGCCGAAAACTTTCGCCCATTTAGAAAAATTTTGCTTAAACAGGGCCACACACCCATGTGGAATGGAACACGCAGGTGTGGGCAGACCGTGTGGTCACACACACGCTTGTGCTCCACCCGTGGTCGACACTGACTTGCATCACACAGCCAGTCGCACGCCGGTGTCCCTGGCCCATGTTCCTCACACGGCCTCGACATGCCCGTGTGCCAAAAACCATGGCATTCTGTTTATGACGTCATCACCTCACTATGGTCACACGGCCAAGGCACACGCCCGTGTGTTGAATTCCAAATTCTAGGTGCAGACTTCACACGGCCTGGGCATACACCCATGTCCATGGCCGTGCCACCCATACGGCTGAGACACACGGTTTTGTCTCTGTCCGTGTGTTTACTACTGAGCATACTGACTTGTAAACCTAGCATGCATGGGGTCACACGACCAACCAACACGCCTATGGGGCTGACCGTGTATCACACACGACCTAGACACACGCCCGCGCATCTACCCGTGTGTACATTTGAAAGGCTATCTACCAAGCCAAATGCCACCCTACAACAATCATACTTACACCAATACAATCCAACATATATCAGGACTATAAAGCACTTCCAAAGACTCAAAATTAAGACATTCACACAAGCATACACTTAATGAATTTCATCATCATTGAACATATATAAACTTGTCAAGTTGGCCCAATTCCAATGACCACTTACAAAATAAATTTAACAACATTAATAGCCAACAATTTAGCTAACAAATATGACATAACAAAAGAGTCTAAGTCCTATACATGCCATACTCATAATGAATCTAACTTTACTATACCAAAGAGTTGTCGATAGTGTTATTTCCGAACTCCGACGTTCCACTAATTCTAGAGCTAACTTGGCAGTGCTACAAGGAAAAGGGAAATGAGGGGAGTAAGCATAAAGCTTAGTAAGTTTGCATGAAAAATAAATAACAACATAAGCTCATAATATCATCTAATCATAGCATTGGATAAAATGCAAAGTCTTAAGTACTTTGCCATAAATTACTCTTGTTTGTTCCTATTACATACATACCATGTCACATATATCAAACCATTTCTCATGAATTACTCACGGTTACCTATATTCACTCAATCACATAGCTTTAACACTAATCTCATTTCTATTTTAAACTCAATTATTTATCCCACTAAATTACTTGGAATACTCAAAGATACATGTTCATCATCATTCACACAATTACAAAGTCAATGCCATATCCCAGATGTGGTCTTACATGAGGTTACCTTTGAGTGCATATGCCGTATCCCATATATAATAACAATTTAGCTCATTTAATAACCATATTAATCAACACATTTCAATACACGCTTTGGCAAAATTACCATTTTGCCCTTAGACTTTCACAAAATGACCATTTTACCCCTAGGCTCGGAAATCAATTCTAATCAAATTTATTTCATTAACTATCCTAGGTGAACATTTATGACTCTTATGGAAGCCCTCAATACTCATTATTTTATTCATTTACCACCTATTTTGCAACCTTCAGAAAAAGGTCATTTTTGGTGTTTTTATGGTAACACCTTTCACAAAAGTTGTTTATCTAACAACTATGACTCATTTTTTTCCATAAAAATACAGCAAACAACTTAAAGGCTCACATGGAAAAACTCTAAACTTTTAATCATTTTGCAAGATAGTCCCCCTCTTTAGAAAGCTTAAGCTTTAGGGGTTCAAAAGTACAAATATTATCAAGAAATGATTACTAAAACACTTACTTGTAAGGAGAAGAGTTTGCTGAATTTTTTGAGCTTTCAAAACCCCTATTTGCTACTAATTTTCGGTGGATGAGTGAAGGAGAAAAGATGATATCTTTTCTTTATTTATTTTATTCTATTTCATCAATTTAATCCACCTACTACACCAACTTTGACTAATTTTGACTTCTTTGTCCCCCTATGGCCGGCCACCTCTTAAAATAAGGCCTAATTGCACATTTGGGACCTCTAGTTAATATTCTATAGCTATCAGACACCTTTAGCTTGGAAAATTAAACTTTTACACTTTATGCAATTTAGTCCTTTTTCACGATTTAGCATGAAATTGCTAAAATTAAAGCACCAAAATTTTCATGTACCTATATAACCATGTTATAACTCATAAAATAACAGTAAAATAATTTTCTCCTACCCTGAATTTGTGGTCCTAAGACCACTATTCTGACTAGCCTCTAAATCGAGCTGTTATAGTATTAGTGCACCTATCTCATCCGAGCTTAGGTTTCTAGTCCTTGCACTTGCTTGTTTTAAAAAAATTCCTCTCTTAACCACTTCTTGAATATTTGATCAACTCTTATCTAATGGCAGCTAGAAATACTCAGGCTATCCTCCCAAACACTCCCCTAACCTTAGTCACAATCCACAACTCCATCAAACTTACCTCCACCAATTATCTCCCTTAGGAAACCTTGATCGAATCCATCATCATAGGTTATGATTTGCACAAATTTACTAACGGTTCGCATCCCTCTCTGCTTGCCACCACCATTATCAGCAATGCAATTTCCCCTAATCCTGCATATTAAACATGGTTGAGACAAGTCAAACATCTGTTTAGAGCACTAGTGGGCATGATTTCACCCAACCTTGTGCCACTCATTACTTAATCAAAAACATCTCGTGACGCTTGGAAAGCCCTCGCCAACACTTATGCTTGTCATTCTCGTGGACATATCAAACAAATCAAAGACAACTTGAAAAACATCTCCAAAGGATCATAATCTGTCACCAACTATATGTAAGCCATAAAGACTAAAGTAGACGAACTTGCCACCCTTGGGAAACCACTTGATCATGAAGACTTAATTGAGAAAGTTTTAGATAGTCTTGATGACACCTTTTAATTTGTTATCGATACAGTCAATAGTCGTGACACGGTCATCACCTTTGATGAACTCCATAAAAAACTCACCAATAAAGAGCTGTCTTTGTAACACCCCTATTCCAGGTCTGACCGTATGGATTCAGTATAAGACTATTATAGAGATAGCATTTAGATTAATACATATCCCCTTCCCACAAACATTCACCATTTTTTAAAGAACATTCTTATTCATAGTTCTTGCATATGTTAGGCACATAATTCCATATCAGACACTTCCTTAGAAATTTTTTCCACAGCATTAGCCTCGTTAGCTCTAACTTTATTTAGGATCCTACAGTTAGATGACTTGTGCCCCTTCTTGTTGCAATTGAAGCATTTTTCATAAAATTTTTGCTTCTTGGAAACACCTCATTTTGGTCCTAGTTTAGACCCATTCTGCTGTTGTTTTCCCTTTTAAAATCTTTCTTGACTTCTACGATGTTTTCCCTAGCAACATTATTATTTGCTACTTTGTTGAGCCTCTTTTCCATACCTTTATTGTCTTCTTCAATCCGAAGTCCAACAATTAGGCCTTCCACTGACATTTCCTTTCTTTTGTGCTTTAGGTAATTCTTAAAGTCATTCCAAGCAGGAGGCAACTTCTCAATAATGGTTGCCACTTGAAAGGATTCACTTATTATCATCCCTTCAGCAAGAATTCCATGAATGATCAGTTTAAGTTCTTGCACTTGATTCACAACTAATTTAGAATCAACCATTACAAAATTCAAGAATTTAGCAACTAAGAACTTTTTAGTTCTAGCATCTTCGGCTTTGTATTTATGATCCAACGATGTCCATAATTCCTTAGCTGTTTTCTTAACACTATACACTTCTTACAGTGCATCCGACAATCCATTCAGGATATAGTTTTGACATAGAAAATCTGAATGTTTCCAGGCTTCAACAGCAATGAAAGCTGTAACTTCATCTACCTTACCCTCTTTAACAGTAGGAAGGTCATCTTTCAAAAAATTGGCAAAGTTTAGCATGGTCAAATAAAACAGCATTTTCTGTTGCCAAGTATTGAAATTCTATCCCAAGAATTCTGTAGTTTCTCGTTGTGGCTTACACAGCCACTATCGGCAATAATGAGTTTTGGATTAAGGATTGCGTTTGAACCAAAGTTTCAGATTGTGAATTGATTGAATTGGTAGGAGTGTCCATTTTATTGTGAAAATCAATTCGATTAGACAAACTAATTTTAAATAAACACATATGAAATAAAATATAAAGAGAATTATTTATAATTAATTTATCAAATACGAAAATAAAATAAAACCATAATAAAAAGTTGAAATAAAGAAGAATCGAAATTTTACGAAACGTTGAGGCCTGTGAAACATAGTTTCCTTAAGACAGATTCAGCAGCTCCTACGGTACTTGGAGAAACATTGGTCGAATGTCTCTCAAGATATAACAACAACAGTGATCAAAGTAGTAGCACCTCTACAACAATCAACGAACGAACTTTGCCTTTTTCTATCACCGAAACGTTTGAAAAAAATACGGAGAAGAAAAGGAAGAGTTTTAAGAGTAAAGAGTTTCAGTGTAAGAGAGTATGAGTATATATATTTCTACAGAATACACAACCTTTTATAGGCATTTAGGATGGTGGAAAATTTGGAAATAACCACATAATCTGCCATTAATGAGCCAAAAAATCAATTTGATTTAAAAATTAAATCAAATCAGATACTATCTATATATAAGCAGATTATGTCTGTTGAGGAAAATAAATTCGTGTTGGACTTAAAATATTCGTAGACTTGACAGGTCAGGACATTTCACGCCGCCCATGTTGTGCGGGTGCGCCCCAACCCAGTCAGATTTAGACCTATACCCCTCTTGCGCGCGAGGCAGGGTTACAAGCTTAGTCATTCAAGTACCCTTGAAGAGGATTCACATATATAAACACATCTCACACTTTGGGTGGGACCTAAGCTTTTATTTTTCCTCAACAATATTTTCAAGTAGCTTAATTTGAGCATCAATTTCTCATTCATCACTCAACCATTTTGAGCATATGATATACCGTTGTAAAGGTCTCATGAAGCAGAATATAAAACTATAATTTTATGATTCAAATCTCCACCTTTACCTATTGAGAATATGCCTCAAAGTTTAAAAATGCAAATTTTCCAACATTCGTTTCATTAAAATTTTACTTTAATAAAATAACTCATGTACCATTCATAATGCGACATGTGCCCGCCTTTGCTGAGTCAGCACCAAGTTAACAGACCATAAAGAACTTGGACGAAAAACTAGTTTCAAGGGGTTCAATTGGGTACTAATTATGATTTACAGGGCTCAATTAAGTGCACTTTTCATCGATAGACTCAATTGATTTTTTAATTATTTGTGGAGGACTTTTTTTTTTAGCATTTAAGCATTATAAATAAAAATAAAAACAACAATTAAAATAAAAAAATCCAAATAAACTTTTTGCTTCCATGTGAAATCTTCCCAATATTTCACATTTTAGCTTATATTCTAACATTGGACATATGTTGCACGAAAATAAACAATTAAAATACCAAATTTAGTAGCATCTGTAACGCCCCAAAGTTTTGATTTGTGATTTGTGAAATTTTGTCATGTGATAAGTAATTGTTGAAGTAAGTACTTGTTGAAGTGGCTGAGGGCTTTGTTAATGTGTTAAGGGTATTTGGTTTGAATCTTCGTGTGGGTAAATGGGGTTATTTTGTTTTTGCTAAGGATTTTGTGAGATGTTGGTTGATAGAGTTTAAATGGGAATTGATTTTTTTTTTTTTTTAAAAAAGAAGAAGAAGAGAATCTATTGGTTAATAAAAGGTTAGTGGGTAGTTGAGATAGTAGTGGATTTTATGTATATTTTTTTTTATTTTATTTTGGCTTTATCTAAAAATAATAATAAAAAGATTTCATTTCCCCCACTTTTGACCTTTTTTTTTTTTTTTCATTTGTTTCTACCCTGTTGAATTTCAGCATTTCCAGTAAAGAAAAAAAAGAACTTCCAAATTATGATTCGTCATTTTCTTCTCTTTCTTTGATCTTTGCCATTGTTTCATTCGGCTTTTGGGTTTTGTTCCTTGATTCAATTGTTTCTTGTGGGTTGGTGGTGGTTTAATCTCAGTTGCTCTTGCGAATTTAATTTTTCGGGTATTGAATGATAAGTGTTTCTATGGAATTTGTTTTTCTTAACGGTGGTGTTTATAGGTTGATTATTTCTTCTTTAAGGCTTGGGTTAATCTTGTGAAATCTGTGTTGTTAGGTGATAGTCAAGGAATTCGGAACTCTCATTCTGTGAGTTAGTTATCTTAAAGGCTGCTGTGGACATTGGGTAAGTTTCAAGCGCCTAAGAGTTCGATTTTTGTGTTAGAATTTTTTATGTTGCGTTGTAGTCAAGTGGGTTGTTTTGGTAAATTGAGGAATTGGAACTGATTTGGGGGCAATTTATTGTTGATTTTAGGTGTTGGACATCACGTGGTTGTTTTCGCATCAGAATCGAACCAGGTGTGTAACGAGAAACCCAAAAATCAATAAATGGCGAAAGCCAAAAAATAACACTGTTGATACCACACGGTCGTGTGCCAGGCCATGTGGTAGGCTGTGTGCAACAAACGGTCGTGTGATAGGCCTTATACTGGACCGTGTGTGACACATGGTCTGGGCTATTTGGGCCGTGTGGGCTCAAAATTTAGATTTTTTCCCTAGGGTCGTACACGTCGTCCTAATTAATTGTGGGTCTTCCGTAAGGTCGGTATGTGATTAAATATACTATAAAACATGAAATTTGGTCATCTTTAGTATAATTTTTGCTATCTGCAAGTGTATTTGGGATGTTATATGATAAATAAAACCTAGAACAATGTTATATATGTGATTTGTATCTAATATGTTATGTATGATTTCTGCTCTAATTATATCTGATTCGGGTTGGGATATATATAATGTGGAAGAAGTGTTTCTGTGAGAGGCGCCATCTCACCCACTATACTAGTAGCACAGCTGCAAATATCCTTTAAGTGTCTTAACAACACTAAGTGGTGTGTAGGGTTGGATGGATATTTCAAGTCTCATATAGTGTGTTGGGATGGTCTGAGATGCTGTGTAGTGGTTGGGGGTAGGAAATATATATATTTGTATCTGAACTGCCTGTTAAGATTCTGTATTATTAAATTGTATGTTAATAATTATCTGTTTGAGTTGTTTGTTACAAATTAAGCTTCAAAAACTCATATTTTGTTTGACTTTTATTTTCAGGTAATCCTCGAATTTAGACAGATTGGTGCAATAGGGAGCTCGATTAATATCATATTTTTCTTAAATTTGACTTATTGAAATTTTTGGTTTAAGAGTTTTGTAAATTTTGGACTCTTTGGACATTTGGGACTATTTTGGGTTTTGGACTTTACTTTCCGTTTTCGTGTAATATTGTTGAAACATTTTATCAACAACGATTATTTTCTGCAAAAACAACGGGTTTCAATTAACAAAATGTGTTTTCAAAAATACATATTTCTAAGGGTTTTAACTGCAAAACCATATGTTTTAGAAAATATAATCAAACATTGCTTTCAAATAAATAGTTAGATAAAAATATGTTTTTAATTTGAAATTTTAAGAGTTTACGACGAGTTTCAAGATACACGAAAACCAAATTTTCAATCATTTAACATAACAACTCCAGATTTGGCCATAACGTCTACACGGAATTTGAGGTGTTACAACATTAATATCCAAAATTCTTTAGAACAAACTACAAAAATATGTCAATTAAGCACGTTATCATTATGCTTTGTCATTATATTTTTAGTAGTTTTATTTAGGTATTATGATTTATTTGACGCTCCTACCTTTACAAAAATAAAATAAAATCATTTTGGCCATGCATTTTAATTTTTCATTTTTTATAATTTTTAAACTTGTGTTTTCTTATCAAATTACTTTAAAATGGATGAAAATTTTAATATATATATTTTTAACTTTGATAACATATCGTATACATTGATTGCCATGTCATCATTTAATTAATTTTTTTTAAAATTTTAAAAAATTAAAATATTGTCAATAAATGTCAATAAACTGAGAGTAGTTACTAACAACATTTTCTTTCATCAGCTAAAAAGAATACTAGTTGACTTATTAACATTTTCTTCCTCCTTCTGCAACAAGGAAACAATGTAAAGAAATGCATCATATATAAACTAGAAATATCACCACACATTGCGTGATTTGATTTTATCATTTTAATATCATAATAATCATCTTATAATTATTATTTTATTAAATTTATAAAAGATTTATGATTTATACATTTCTTCAATATTAATATTATATCTTCGCAAAGTTAAATTTCAATGAAAAACTTAAAATGAAAAATATAATAAGAATAAAATATTAATTCACATCAGTTATTGATTAAAAATAATAAATGTAATAAAAATATTTTTGAAAAACTAAACTTATAAATATTACAAACAAAATACTTTATAGTTAAAAAAGCAAGCTATAGAAAATGAATACAATAGGTAAGATTGAAAGGAAATTAAAGGTGTTTTTATTATTATTGAGATTTAAGATTTAAGTTGAGAATTAGAGAGGGTGAGGTTACTCGTTCAGACTTGAAAGTTTACGTGATATTTGAAAGAGTTTGAATAAAAATAATAAGTTTAAAAATGGGTTTAAGTAATAAAAAAAAAAATTCTATTTGAAAATATGGGTTGGACTCGAGTTTAAATATTCAAGGCTTATGCCCAGTCCAATCTATTTTTAAGTTTATAATATTTTATATTATGTAACTTATAACACATTAAAAAATAAACTTATATTAAATATATAATACTATTCTAATAAAAACATGAAAATAATGTTAAGATGACTATATAAAAAATTAATAAAAAATATTAAATATTGAATTAAAATAATATAAAAAATTTTAAAAAAATATACGTATGGGCCTTTAATGAGCTTGAGTTAATCTTTTGCAAATATGGTCAAACTTGGGCAAAATTTTAGGCTCATATTTCGAGTCGGGCTTGAACAAATATAAAATATGTTAATATCATACTTAAACCCGATCCAAACCCAACCCCACTCAACCCGTAAACACTTCTATAAAAAATTATAAAAAGGAGTTTTAAATATATATATATATATATATATATATATATCTTTTTTTCAATTTCTCCATGTGTTTTCACAATGTTGTACATATGTTTTTATAGTGTGAAAAAACTGCGGACATGATTTGCAATTAATGCTTTCTATTTGTGGTTGAATTTGGTTCGAAGAATATTTAATACTTGATATTGTAATAGCATTAAAAAGCATAAGAGTGCGTTTGGTTCACTGTAATAGAATAGGGTTGTAATTGAATAGAGTTGTAGTAAAATAGATTTATGATCAGTAATTCTATTATTTGGTTAAATGGAATGGAATAGAGTTGTAATAGTATTCTTGTGTTTGGTTGAATGGAATAGATATTGTAATAGTATAAGGAAAAAGACTTAAATGACCAAAATACCCTTAACAGAATTTTTGTAGGTAGTTGATTATTGTTATTAAATTTTAATAAGATTATTGTTAAATATATTTTAATAAAAATAATAATAAATAATTTAATCATATTTTAATATAATTATTATTAAATACAATTTAATAAAATAATATATAATATAATAACATTCTTAATATAGTTATTAATAATATTTAATAATAATTTTAATATAATATTATTATTAAGAATATTTCAATACCTAATATATTTGCTTTAATGTAGCCTTTCACCTCTTCTCTTACAAAGAGGTCACAATCGCTAATATAAAAATGAGTTTAACATATAATATGATAATCCACTAATAAAAATTTATTTTAATAGTCAACTTTAATAGAAGACATATTTTTTTATATTTTATTTTATCCTTTATAATAATATGGTAACAATAATTAATTATAAGGTATTCTCTTTAATCAATTAATTACTTATAGCAATCTTTTGGTGAAATAAAAACCTTCAAATTTTACATAAAAATGACTAAATTTTAGTAACATTAGTTCTTTTCATATGTGAAATAAAAAATCAAAATTCATAGTCCTTTGTTATTCAAAAACCATAATCCTTGATTTTATATTATTCAAAAATTCATAGTTCTTTATGTTATTCAAAAACATGAAGAAAACTCGACATAAATACAGACCATAATCCCTTTGTCTCAAAAGCCATTCCTCATTTTATGTTATTCAAAAACTCATAGTTCTTTATGTTATTCTCGTATAAGAAATAACGAATTTTCTCCATAGCATTGGCTACTCTTAGAAAGTCAAACTCATATACGATCTTGATGACACAAAAGATAAATAATTAACGATATGTAAAAGAAAAATGAAATCCAAATCAATTGGAACGATACTCTCAATTTACATAATTTGAAAAGTACATAAAAGAGGATAGAAAATTGTTCATTATAGAAAATATATATCAAGTGGATTATTACCTTAGAACTCTCTTCTTCAGCTTGTTCATTATAGAAAATTGTTTGAGCCTAGCTTTTACAGTCTCACCCAACGGAACATTGGGTGCTTTCTTGGCATTTTGTGGCCATGGATGTTCTGCATACAATAGTTGGGATGATTTTTCATGCATAGAAAATATATATCAACATAAATAAAGCATGTAACATGTACAGAACGTTACCAAGCACTTCTTGTACTGTAAGACGCTGCCTTAGATCAGGATTAAGCATTTTCTTTACAAGGTCCTTTGCATTGTCCGAAACCTTAGGCCACGGGTCCCTCTTCAAGTCAATAGCAGAACGAATAATTTCTTGTGCCACCCCCTGCTCAGTCTCTGTATGCAAACACGAGAAATGTAGTTTATATCTATTTTTCTAAAAGTAAAAGAGTAGATGTGAATCGTATGCAAAAGAATACATCAAACTCCGGATACATAATATTAAAGATAATTCAAAAGTTTTTTTTCTTTATCTCTCTCTTTTCTTTATCCAAACTCTAGAAGCACACATTGTCTCTACATTTATCTAGAGATATAACCTTCATGATGTGAAAAAAAGGGAAGTACTTGAAAATAGAAAGACAAACCTTCCCAGAATGGTGGCACACCACAAAGTAAAATATAGATGATAACTCCAGCACTCCAGACGTCAACCTCTGGGCCATAATTACGTTTAAGAACCTCTGGAACCATGTAATATGGGCTTCCCACTATCTCATTGAATCGTTCACCTGTTAAAAGAGAGCATTCTTGAGCTGCTTAAGTATAAATATAAAAAGGAGATAACTAAAGCAGTCCTATAGTTGCATGGACCTATAGTTCCTAGAAAACAATCGCTTTGAGATAGAACGATTGTGTGTATGCAAAACCACGTTCCACAATGATCCAGCCTCATATATAGTTGGAGATAACAAAGAAAAGGCCTTCTACTCACAGGCATTAGATCTTGGCATTCAGATGGCTAGAGATTTTTGTGCAGAAAGTTATGGCGTTGAGGGAGCTCAACAAGCTAATCACATGGGTGTTTTGGTTCAAGCAGATAGACTTACTAATGCTGGTGATAGAGATGACCAGAATGTGATTAAAAATGCCCCTCCAAAGGTTGGTGAAACAGACACTGCCATCACTGGTTCCCAATCTCCAACTTTTGCTAAAGGGAAACAGATGAATGCAATTGTCTCTCTCCCTAATTTTATGGAACGCTCAGAAGGGCTAGCCACTAAAAACTAACAACAACAATAACAGTAATGTTCGGATGCTATAGCCAATAGCTCCCTCGCTCGTGTTTGTGCCCCACAATATTTCATATAATACCATAACAACAGTAGAGCATCCGAACCGGAGTAGTAATCTCAAATTTAGGGGTGAAAAGGAACTATGAATGAACACATAATCAAAATCCATTCTACCTGACCAATAGTAGCAGGAATCGGTGGTAGACATAAGAGCAATCTTGACCAGTTGAGGCACATTTCCCATAGGATATGAACCATATTGGCACATAATATCCAAGTTAACTATAAAACAATCTATCAAAAAAACCTAGTTAATCGAAGTAATCAAAAACACACATCAGACAACTTTCTATCAAAAACCAAGAAATAATTCAGACTGACTCATTCGACATTTTGAACTGATAATCCAAATTCCATATTCAAATGCATTCAATGTGACTATAAAATTTGAAACTAATAATAAGAAAAAGAAGATTGGATTTATTAGATTCTAACATCTAGGATGAGATCAACAAATCTGCAGACAAGTCCTTACAAACCATTTACTGAAGAAACTGTACTGCCCTGGAGGTATAGCTATTTTCCAGAACCCCTAGATAATTGCTTTATCACATTACAATGTCCATAAAACATTCCTAAAAGGTACAATTTTGTAAGGGTTGAAAAAGATGTTCAAAATGGAAGACTCAAACAATGCAATATATAGTAATCGAAAACCCAACCAAAAACAGCTAATAGACATGGACAGGCCTTGTTTAGATTAAATTAGAGATGGTGTTTCTGAGTGCATGGTATACCATTAGAAAATTTATAGAAGAGAATCATCGAAATGTTTTATTTGAATGCGAAACAAAAATTGCATAATGATATTGAACCAATTTCAAAAATATATAGAAAGATGAGATCATATAAACACAGGACTATAACTATTTCTTCATTACAAGAAAAGGATGAAATCAAGTCCTTACTTGCTCAATGTCTTGCTTTATCATTGTGTCAACAATATCCTCAACTTTTGAAACATACCTTGCAATCGCTCGCTTGTTCATTGTGTCAATTGTATGTAATTCAGAAATCATTGCCTTCTTGCAATGTGCACCAATCAATATACTATTTATACCAAGAATTAAGCAAGGAAGGGATGATTTTTGATGTTGTAGATAACAACATTTGATCAATTACACAAGCCATGAATTAAGCATAATTTGTAATAACAATATTGATCTAATGCCTTTCACCTTCAATTCCAAATAAGAGATCAAGAGCATCCTTTAACAACGAAGACAAGCAATGACAGTGCTAATACCACAATGTTGAGTTCCAAACCTCATACTTCCATCATACTTAAAAACCAAACATCTTTATTAGCATTATATTGTAAGCAATTAAAAGAGAAATTTTAATTTGATTACAAAATCCATTAATCAAAGTGGAAAATTTTATAGCATCATGTTGAAGACCTAACTTCAGCATTTCCCCTAAACAGAAAACCCAGAATCAATTTGGCCTAATTGACAAGAAAGCATTTAATCAAAATGCTAAAAGCACTATCGAAGCATCATCAACATTTATGATTAGGTTATAAATTATTTGTTTAGTTTAATGTGTAATGTGATTTGTTATAATGTAATTTTATTTGTTTTTTATTTATTTGACAAAATTTTTTGATTTATTGAAATGTTGATTAAATTTGTTTTTATATAATTTTATAGGTTGTTTGAAAGAAACTAAACATGTATGTTTCTATTTTATTTTTTGTCGATTCGTATGTTATTAATGTTTAGATAGTTTATGTTTATTTAATTATATTATTATTGTAAACTACCATAATTTTTTTATGCAGGTAAAATATGAGAATTTATGAGATATTTTTTATTATAATTATACTATTATTGTACTATATTTATCGTATTATTTACTATATGTATAATATAAATGTGTTTTGATAGTTATTGAAAATGGACCCTTTAGAAATTAATTATCGAAATTACTTATCTCAGTTTAGTATATAATATTCTTTCTCCTATTATTGGGATAAAAATGCTCAAATTCAAATTATTTACTGTGTTTTTTGTAACAAACTAAATGAATTCTTTTTTTTAATTGTAGATTTGCAACAAATGGGTTCTTTGATTAATAATGATGATCACATATCAAATAATATTAATGAGATGGTAATAAAATTGTTATTTGTTACTCACGTCATTTATAGAATTAAATTAGATTATATTAACTATTTTACTAATTTAATAATGTCAGGGCTCATACCGCGCATTGAGGGGCGTGTGAATGGTGCAGGCTATCTGTTAAATGAATATCTCATGCCATACTTGGAGTTAGCAGGATTAGGATCAGTGGCATTGATCCGGACCTTTGATTTGCGATATGACTTAATATCTGATTTGGTCGAGCAATGGCATCCGGAGACCCAGACATTTCATTTGCCGTGTGGGGAGTGCACTATCACTCTACAGGATGTTGCACTGCAGCATGGGCTCCCCATCGAAGGGAATGCAGTCATGGGCGTAAGTTCAATCTCTAGGCTGGCCGTCCTTTGCTATAACTTACTTGGACGCTCGCCCAGTGAAGCAAAATTTACGGGTTTAAGGTTTTCATGGCTAAAGGTCAATTTCAAGCATTTACCAAGTACTGCCAATGAATGAGATGTGATGTACGCCATTCGAGATTACATTATGCACATTATAGGGGGTGTACTCATGTCGGATGCAAACAACAACAAGGTTCACTTGATGTACTTACCCATATTATCTGATTTGCATAACATCTGTTCGTACAGTTGGGGGTCCGCAGTGTTAGCTATGTTGTATCGTGAACTTTGTCGGATGACAAATCCTTCTGCTGTGGATATAGGCGGATACATCATATTGCTACAGTCTTAGGGGCTTTACCAAATGTCATTCTTGGCATCGATTAGTCACCAATCATATGTATTTCCACTCATGAATAGGTGGTGAATTTTTACTTATTATAAAATTCAGAGGTTGATATCTTTAGCCCACTACCACCGCAGTACTCGACTCCTCTTGACCCGTATCCATCACAGTACTCCACTCCTCCCCACTCAAGTTCATCGATGGCGTTTGAGGCATATAATTTTTCATCTATGTTTCGCACACCCCCACGTGCGGGTGAAGAGAACGTTGATCGCCGCAATCACCCGCAACGTGAACGTTGACCTCCACAAAAATATACCCCTAGGACTACACCATCAAACCATCAATTTTAAGGGTCTTTGCAATTTAAATAGTCAAGTTTTTATTTATTTAATTCTAAAAAAATATAAATGCTGAACTTTAGACTAACTTTGTAATTCAAATTAGATTAATTGTAACAAATTTTAGACAAACTTTGATTTTATTTAATTGAGATTCATTGCAACATTGGAGTACATTAACTCAATTTTTACCCAATCACAATGATTGTCCAATATGATAGTTTCAGTGCGGGAATTTACTCCGATTATGACCAACTAATCTGCATATGCCATACAGCTTCCTATTGGATTTCTCCCTAATATCCATCTCATTATGGATTCTGGATGATTGCGGACGACCTTTCGAATTCCTACGCAACCCTTTGTCTAGGACAAACTTCGAAAGTCGTCGGAGGTACCTCTTATGTAGATAGGTCAGGCAGGACGGGGAACTCATTCTTCCAGACACGCAACGTGCGCTCGAGGGTTTTGCACCTCATTGATAAATTGTTCAACATTTAGTGAAACTTTAGCAGAAGCTGCCACGATATGTGTACATGGATAATGAAGTGTCTGGAGCCTCTTGCAATCGCACCGTTTGTTTTAGAGATCAACTCCGTAGGACCTAGATGGTATACCAGGTAGACTACCGATGGTTTCTATAACTCGAAATGTTTCAAGATGTCGTGAATATACTTCTACATTTATCGACTTTGCCATCCGACGATTTGCAACAATTGCATCCTTGACATCTTTGACAAACACATGCCACGCCTTTGGTTGACTTGTTGCTGCCCTATTTTTGGCATCAAGGTAGCCAACCTATAGAACATAATCGAGAAGACAAATGAAATTAGAAGATGTCGTGTTTTCATAAATACGGAGTTAACCCCCTCTGCCAAGTTGGTGGTCATATGACCATAGCGAAAGCCATCATCGAAACTTTGAGTCCATTGCCACAGCTCCATGGTACCCAACCACTGTCAGAAAGGTGTGTTCATTAACCCTCCATGTCACTCTCAAGTCGAGTCATCCTTTGCCGAAAAATGTGTGGCTCTAGCTCGTACGCTGTGTATGTATTAAGAAAAGATAAGTTACAGTCTCACCCTAAAACGTTAAAACATATATTGAAAAGATAAGGTTATCCTTTACCCATTCTCACAACTTGTCTCCGTCAGTCTGCATTCTTATAATCTCTGTGGAAGTTAGCCGTGATGTGTCGAATGCAGTAAACGAATCTCCATGGTACACCGGAACGCCTAATGGGGGCAATTAATCCTTTCCCTCTATCGGAGATGATGAAACTATTATCGTTACTAATAACATACCTTCGCAGGTTCGCAAAGAAGAATTCCCACGATTTCATGTTTTCCTTATCCACAGTGGCAATCGCTATTGGTAGCACATTCTTGCTCCCATCTTAAGTAACCGCAAAAAGCAGGATATGTGTATATTTTCCGTATAGCCAGGTCTCATCTACTTGCACAAACGGCTTGCAATGGGGAGATGTGCGCACGCATGAATCAAACATCTAAAACATCCGTTGGAAAATTCTTTTCCTCGATTGTAGTTGGTCATCTATGCCGTAATAAGGTCGTATCTGCAACTCAATAACAGTCTCCGACACATTCTCCCGCATGGCGACTATCCATCCCTGTAGCTCATTATACGACACATCGAAATTTCCCACTTGCTCCATTGCTATCTGTTTAGCTATCCATGCCTTCTAGTATAATACTCGATATTGGAATTGTGCCTGCATTTTTGTAATCAATACTGAAACTTTAATAGTCGGCATATCCTTCACTATTGGCGTGATACACGTACAGATAGTTTTGTAATCAAGTTTCCAATGATCTTCTGCCATACATGTTGAAGTGCATGTGTGAGGCCCAAAAAATTTTAGTATCTCTCACATCTACAACTTCTAGATAAATGCGGCTTGTACCCACTAATTGCAGCCTTTTGCCGACCTCCAACACTCCCCAATATATAATGTCGGTTTAGACACTACAACTTTGTAGTGCATTGATATATTCATGCTATGCCGCTTAATGGTAAATATGCACTTTTCCTTACTTTCAAATCTCTGGCCCACAAACAACTCCTCAGGATCGAAATCTACGGCCAACCGGTGAGCAAGTAATATATCAAGGTACTCCGGTAACTCGGCTGTGTGTACTGCATCAAGGTCTATGAGCGACATGTGTGCTCCAGGATTATTGTGTATCACAATACATCGAATCTAATTCCCGACTGAAGACGTGTTAATGTTTTTATCGTCATTCACGCATTTGTCGTCAATATCATCCAGGACCTCGTCCACATCGAGATCACTATCACTATCGACCTCGTGATCAGAAGGACCACTATTACCGTACCCATCATCACCAACCACATTAGTCTCGGGTGCAGCATTAAGATCGATGTCAATCCCGCGTACAGTCGATTAACTATCAACGTGCGATATCAGAACCATCATACATGGCTCTTGAGCTCCATGTTCTTCACCTAATGGAATGGGATCTTTAGTTGGCTCCACACTAGATAACTCAGCAAATAACTGAATTAGTGCATTTTGGTCGCTCCGATTCCCACAATAAAGAGTGACCATTGTCTCCACGTCTTTATCGTCTACAAGTTCTATTTCGGTGAATTTGATGGGATCTGTCGAAATTGGAAGTTTGTAAAAAAGTTTCGAGATCCTTCTCCCACAACGTCTAACAATTTTTACAGTAATCATTTCTTTCATATCATCGAACGAGACATCTCTATTAAATCTTATTTCTATTTGTTGGCAACATTCAAATATACATCCAACGGTTGTCAAAATTACTCCATCAAAACAAACGCATACGAAAAATTGATTATCCATCTTCAATACTAAGTTTGTTAAAATAGAAATAAAAATTCTCAAAACAATTTCAAACAGCAAAAAAAATACTTACATAAAAAAATTAATGAATAAAGAAAGACCAAAATTATATCAATATGCAGAATTTTTCATTCATAAGCTCAGACTTTTTTAGTTCTCATTTTGTATATTTACAACAATATTTACTCATTTTTTCACATTCTCTACTCTCTAACATTTTTCTTTACATTTATCCACTTAAACTTATTTCTACGTTTTCTTCCATCTCCGATTCTGTATCTTCCTCCTAGAAATTCTCTATATTAAATTTTGATTTCTCTTCAAATTCATCTTCTACAATCCAATTTAGAAACTTCTCAATATCTTTTTCCTCTTTAATCTTTATAATTGGTATTGAATTTATAAATTCTCTTAGTAAATTCCTAATAACTACTTTATCCATCCATGGCAAGTCAAAGACATTATGCTTCCAAGTCAACTTTTGCAAACCTACAATTTGTCTCGCTCTTTTCCTTGCTCCATAAGAGATTATAAACTTCACGAAGTATATAACTATATTCCAATAGGTTTGTGGTACTAATATCTTCCAAAGTTGGTCTAAAATGATTTGATACTCTCGTTCTATTAATGTCCCTATGAGGGTCAAGTATTACACTTCATTCTTTCTAATCAGTTCATGACACTTCTATAACACTTTTTGCATCTTTTGATTTACAGTAATAAGGTGTTGAACGATATCTTCTTTTGGTTTCATTCTATAAACTTGCAATTCTCTCACCATCTTATCAACTTTCTCCCTTTGTCTTTGAAGTTGTTATCTAATCGAGCAATATCGATTTATTGCCATTTCTACCAATATCTATGACAGAAAATAAATTTTTTCAGTTTTTATCTATTTTCCTATGATGTCATCACTAACTAATAATTAATTTATAATTTTTACTAACAAAATAACTTTCAAATAAATTAAAAAATATTAAAAGATTACATTCATAACCTAACAAATCACAATAAACCATAAACCCTAAACAAACAATTAACCTAAGCACAAAACTTACTGACAAAATAACTTTTGCGAACCTACAATTTGTCTCACTATTTTCCTTGCTCCATAAGAGATTATAAACTTCACGAAGTATATAACTATATTCCAATAGGTTTGTGGTACTAATATCTTCCAAAGTTGGTCTAAAATGATTTGATGCTCTCGTTCTATTAATGTCCCTATGAGGGTCAAGTATTACACTTTATTCTTTCTAATTAGTTCATGACCCTTCTATAACACTTCTTGCATCTTTTGATTTATAGTAATAAGGTGTTGAACGATATCTTCTTTTGGTTTCATTCTATAAACTTGCAATTCTCTCATCATCTTATCAACTTTCTCCCTTTGTGCTGAAGTTGTTATCTCATCAGGCAATATCAGATTTATTGCCATTTCTACCAATATTTATGACAGAAAATAAATCTTTTCAGGTTTTATCTATTTTCCTATGATGTCATCACTAACTAATAATTAATTTATAATTGTTACTAACAAAATAACTTTCAAATAAATTAAAAAATATTAAAATATTGCATTCATAACCTAACAAATCACAATAAACCATAAACCCTAAACAAACAATTAACCTAAGCACAAAACTTACTGACAAAATAACTTTTGCGAACCTACAATTTGTCTCACTATTTTCCTTGCTCCATAAGAGATTATAAACTTCACGAAGTATATAACTATATTCCAATAGGTTTGTGGTACTAATATCTTCCAAAGTTGGTCTAAAATGATTTGATACTCTTGTTCTATTAATGTCCCTATGAGGGTCAAGTATTACACTTTATTCTTTCTAATCAGTTCATGACCCTTCTATAACACTTTTTGCATCTTTAATTTACAGTAATAAGGTGTTGAACGATATCTTCTTTTGGTTTCATTCTATAAACTTGCAATTCTCTCACCATCTTATCAACTTTCTCCCTTTGTGCTGAAGTTGTTATCTAATCAGGCAATATCAGATTTATTGCCATTTCTACTAATATCTATGACAGAAAATAAATTTTTTCAGTTTTTATCTATTTTCCTATGATGTCATCACTAACTAATAATTAATTTATAATTGTTACCAACAAAATAACTTTCAAATAAATTAAAAAATATTAAAAGATTACATTCATAACCTAACAAATCACAATAAACCATAAACCCTAAACAAACAATTAACCTAAGCACAAAACTTACTAACAAAATAACTTTTGCGAACCTACAATTTGTCTCACTATTTTCCTTGCTCCATAAGAGATTATAAACTTCACGAAGTATATAACTATATTCCAATAGGTTTGTGGTACTAATATCTTCCAAAGTTGGTTTAAAATGATTTGATGCTCTCGTTCTATTAATGTCCCTATGAGGGTCAAGTATTACACTTTATTCTTTCTAGTCAGTTCATGACCCTTCTATAACACTTCTTGCATCTTTTGATTTACAGTAATAAAGTGTTGAACAATATCTTCTTTTGGTTTCATTCTATAAACTTGCAATTCTCTCATCATCTTATCAACTTTCTCCCTTTGTGCTAAAGTTGTTATCTCATCAGGCAATATCAGATTTATTGCCATTTCTACCAATATTTATGACAGAAAATAAATCTTTTCAGTTTTTATATATTTTCCTATGATGTCATCACTAACTAATAATTAATTTATAATTGTTACTAACAAAATAACTTTCAAATAAATCAAAAAATATTAAAAGATTACATTCATAACCTAACAAATCACAATAAACCATAAACCCTAAACAAACAATTAACCTAAGCACAAAACTTACTGACAAAATAACTTTTGCGAACCTACAATTTGTCTCACTATTTTCCTTGCTCCATAAGAGATTATAAACTTCACGAAGTATATAACTATATTCCAATAGGTTTGTGGTACTAATATCTTCCAAAGTTGGTCTAAAATGATTTGATACTCTCGTTCTATTAATGTCCTTATGAAGGTCAAGTATTACACTTTATTCTTTCTAATCAGTTCATGACCCTTCTATAACACTTTTTGCATCTTTTGATTTACAGTAATAAGGTGTTGAACGATATCTTCTTTTGGTTTCATTCTATAAACTTGCAATTCTCTCACCATCTTATCAACTTTCTCCCTTTGTGCTGAAGTTGTTATCTAATCAGGCAATATCAGATTTATTGCCATTTCTACCAATATCTATGACAGAAAATAAATTTTTTCAGTTTTTATCTATTTTCCTATGATGTCATCACTAACTAATAATTAATTTATAATTGTTACTAACAAAATAACTTTCAAATAAATTAAAAAATATTAAAAGATTACATTCATAACCTAACAAATCACAATAAACCATAAACCCTAAACAAACAATCAACCTAAGCACAAAACTTACTGACAAAATAACTTTTGCGAACCTACAATTTGTCTCACTATTTTCCTTGCTCCATAAGAGATTATAAACTTCACGAAGTATATAACTATATTCCAATAGGTTTGTGGTACTAATATCTTCCAAAGTTGGTCTAAAATGATTTGATGCTCTCGTTTTATTAATGTCCCTATAAGGGTCAAGTATTACACTTTATTCTTTCTAATCAGTTCATGACCCTTCTATAACACTTCTTGCATCTTTTGATTTACAGTAATAAGGTGTTGAACGATATCTTCTTTTGGTTTCATTCTATAAACTTGCAATTCTCTCATCATCTTATCAACTTTCTCCCTTTGTGTTGAAGTTGTTATCTCATCAGGCAATATCAAATTTATTGCCATTTCTACCAATATTTATGACAGAAAATAAATCTTTTCAGTTTTTATCTATTTTCCTATGATGTCATCACTAACTAATAATTAATTTATAATTGTTACTAACAAAATAACTTTTAAATAAATTAAAAAATATTAAAAGATTACATTCATAACCTAACAAATCACAATCAACCATAAACCCTAAACAAACAATTAACCTAATCACAAAACTTACTGACAAAATAACTTTAAAATAAATTAAAAATTAGTAAAAATTTACATTTATAACCTAACAAATCACAATAAACATTGAAATAAACAAATAATTTATAATAGTAACTAACAAAATAACTTTAAAATAAATTAAAATCAACATAAAATAACAATAAACAAACTACACAATACTAATAAAATAATTTATCATCATCATAATCCTTTCTATTTAAAAAATAAATAAAAATATTTTATCCTTCTTTTTTCTTCTCCTTTCTTTCTTTCTTTCTTCTCCCTCTCTTCTTCCTTCTCTTCTACTATTTTTTTTTAAGTGTAATTCTCTTCTTCACCAAGACCATTAAATAGGAGTTCAAAATTGCTTCACTGGTGCTGCCTATCAGACAGGGGTCACCAATGTCGCCTATCAGATAAGGTTCACTAGTGCCGCCTATCAAATAGGCACCACCCCTATATACTAATTCCATAGTTATACACGGCGCATAACAGACCCAAAACTTGCATACGAATGTGGTGTCGCCTATGAGGGAGGCATCACTAATAAAATAATATTTTTAAGAAATAAAAAATAAATTTTATTAAAAAAAAATGGTGGTGCAGCCTATGAGATAGTCACCATCGCTACTGACATAACATTTTCGTATTTAATCTTACTGACATACCATTTTAGTATTTTTTTTTTTTTACAATATTTAGGTAAAAAAGCCCAAACATCCATATTTCTAAGAAAATCTTGTTATATATAGTAAACCATAGGGGAAAAGAATGATAAATCTTAAGAGGAAAATAATATATGACATTTAAAAAATATTATTCTAATGTGTAATTAATTATATTCAGAGTTGTGATGAGACCATAAAACCCTACCTACCATTCCTTATATTGAATTGATGCCAGAGAAGATAAATAAAGTAAAATATATTTAAAAAATAGTAATGTGTTAATATTAGAAGCCATTGATTTTGTAATTATTTTATATTTCAAATAAACCTCAAAGTAGTAAAAATGTATATATTTTTTATACAGGAAAAGTATTATATTCTAAAACATTATTTTTTAAATTTTTTTTAATATTTAAAATAAGAGATAATATAACTGTAACAAAATTAAATTGGGTCTTAATACTTGATACTAATAAGAAACAACCATATTAAATGTGAATGAATACTATTTTGATATTGATAAAAGGGTTTGCTAAACACGCCATGCCACGACTTACCAACTCTGAGTAGAGAATCAACACAAAAATATTAGAAATTAAAGTGGTTTATTAGCATGTGTGACAGATCAATTGTAATATTTGTGTTACAAAGAAATCTTAGTGGCTCTTAATGGGTTTTTTTTGTAGAAGATGATAGCAGCACCAATGGTGATGAAAGCACAATCAAAGTTGAGGTTTTTACACTTTTGAAGGTTAACAAAGCTAAGATCTATTCGATACTTTAAAGAGAAATCAAAATACAAAGAATGTTTTTGTATTTAACTCCAAGAAAATGAAAGCTACAGTAAAAACTAAAGAAACTTCCGGCTAAAACTAACTAAGCTGAGAAAGGAAAGGATTCTAAACCTAAAATGAAGAAGAGAATAAAAGAGAAGCTAAAAAGATGATAAAAGTTGCCTCATTTATGTTTGACAACAAAAGTGTCTTTAATACAACCAAAAATCAACCCTAGAGTTTGACAAAAATGCCCTAGGACTTTATGAACTTATTGGAGTTGGTGTTGGAAAAAAAATTACCCTTATATTATTTTTCACCCTATCAGGCTCTAGTGTCGCGACACCTAAGCTTTGGTGTCATAACATCCTTCACAAAAGCACAATCTTGGCTTTGGGGGTTCTTGATGTCATGACAAATACCAGTTGGTGTGGCGACATCCTTAATACTTATCTTGCTTGGTGACGCAACACAACACACCTAACGTCACGACATCCTCGGCAGACCGTTCCAGGTTGGTTTCTTGTTGAAGTCTTACTTCCTAACCGTCGTTGTCTCCCTACACAAACTCAAACACAACATTAGACTCCCAATGACACCGTTTCACCAATTTGGGTCTCAAAAGGATTAAAATGAAAGAAAAATGATTATTAACACTAGAAACTAAAAATTATAAAAATCATAGAAAAGACTCATAAATTGCTTGAGAAGAAACTCATCATGTTCGAGAGAGCCTAATTTGATGTATCATGTAACCTCCCTAACCCGATCTAGATGTTAAGCCCAAATCCAGAAGATTACATTGGCCACTGAAATGGCCTAGTAAGCTATTGGGATTTATAATATAGTCACTTTAAAATATTTATTTATCTTAGAAGTAAAATTTTTCTATTTTCAGAAAAAGTCTCGAGTTAACAAAAACCAATTAAGTAAAACATTTGCCTTGTAATGGTAACTACTTTTGAAAACTTAGTTAATTTCCAATTTAATTATTCTTCAAAAATTTATGGATAATCTAGCAACAGAAAAGTGATTTTTAACTTAGTTTTAGTTAAGTAAAGTCAGAATAAATTCTATGCAAAATTAATTTCTAAATCCATATTTTATCATCCTAAATTTAAATTAAATATCATGCATGCTAAATAAACCCTAAACTTAAGTCTAATGCCACAGTTTAAAATAAAATAATACAATCTCTAAATAATAATGATATCAAAAATGTTTTAATAAATGAAACTGAGTCGAGACCCTTTGAATGCCGTGTCCATGTCCTAACCTGGTGAGTTATTTGTAGAGATGGAAATAAAAAGGGAGTAAGCTATGAAGCTCAATGTGAGTTCCATTACAAGAAAATCAATGCAAATAGTAGATGACTCATACAACATAACAAGTCTCAGAATGATCACACTCATATAGTGATTCAAAGTATCAATTCTTTAGATCAACACATTAATTTCACAATATTTTAGAATTCACAGTTTATGTATGTACATGCTCATGAATGGCGATGAACTTGTAATTTATCAGAAAAAGGTCCTACCCCACCACTACACGCCACACTGTGAGTTCCCAAAACTCATCCAATCTTATAGCTCATAAATGGCAGTGCACAATATTTTTGTGAAAAAAAGAAAGAAAACTGGAAGCTTGAAGATGGTAGAAGCAGTTAAAGCTTGAAGATGATAAAATGGTGTAAGCTTTGCACAAGGAAGCAATCGATTTTTTTTTAGGTGTTTGGTTGATGAGAAAATTTAAGAAAAATTGGTTGATGAGAAGAAAATATAAGAAAATCTGGTAAAAGCAAAACTATTATGTTGACAATTGGGGTGTTTAGCATTGAAGACTAAGGGCTAGTTTAGCATTACTTTTGAGAAGTGTTTTTAAAAAGTACTGTGGAAAAGTGATTTTGAGAAGTCATTTTGAAAAGTTTGGTTTAAGATTTAAGTGTTTAGTATTACTGTCAAGGAGTGTTTTTGGGAAATAAAATATTTATTTTAGACATGGTGTTATAAAGTAATAAATATGCATTTAAATAATGTTCAAATTAGTTAATACTATGATATCTTAATAAGAATATAAAAAATAATTTATTATAATTTATTGTTAATATTTTAATATATGAAATATAAATTTTAAATAATTTTTTAAAATTATATTAATTATTCTTACAATTTAAATCGAATATATAAATTATATTTTAAATAGCAAAATATAACCAATAAAAATTTAAAAATATTATATTTATATAAAAAAATTAATAGGGAAATAGTTACATACAAAATATATATATTATATCATATATATTATAAGGGTTAAAACTATCATTTTGTCTAAAAGCACTTTTGTCAATAGCGAAAACTAAAAAAAACTGTTTTTGCTTTTAAGTTCAAAATTAGTACTTTTCAAAAATACATTTGACTCCAAAAGTTGTTTGTCTAGCATTGCTTCTTACTTGAAAAGTGCTTTTGACCTCAAAAGCACTTTTGAAAAGCAATGCTAAACAAAGTTTAAGTATTTTTTGTCCAAATTAATCCTTAAAGTTGAAGATTTTTCAATTATTGGGACTTTTTTTTTTTTTGGATCAAGTTAGTCCATGATATTTCTTTGAAAAAAAGTAGGACTAAAAAAATTAAGCCTCAATGTTAGAACAGTTGCCAAGTTAAGAAATTAGGTTGGACAAAAAAAAAATTCAAACCCTATTATGAGAACAATTACCAAGTTCATACCAAAAAATGAATTAACCTTAAAAAAATTTAAAAACAATAATTTTTTTTATTGATTTTATATTTTCATATAATGGTTGTTTTTAAATTTAAAGTTTGGATTAAAGATTTTCAACTACCATAAATGAAAAAAATACCAATGAACATTAAAATGATTATAAAATAAGTCATAGTTCTAATAGAGAATAAATTAATTTTTTTTTTGAGAAAAACTAAAATGTGAAAAATGAAATTGGCTTTATCAAAATAGATGTCCCTCTAACCTAATGTTGTAATTATTTATATATTAAAAGAACTACTAATCAAAACTGGAACTGTAAAAAAAGGTTACTGAAAACTGAAATATTTAATTAGAATATTTAATATATATTTAGAAAGGAAAATAAAAGGTGCTATACTTGGAGCTTTGAAGGCTAGAGTTAACATTTCATTGATTCAATTATTATTAGTTAATATTAAGTAAAAAATACTAAAAATAATCATAAATTAAGTGATATAACAAGAGTTTCTTATTTTAACTAATAATTGAAGATTCGATTTTGGTCCTGATTTATTAAATGGACAAAAATATAATGAGAATAATTGAATGCTACTGGTATTAAAACATTTGCGATTACTGTGTTTTAATTGCAAAAATAAAAATGGATTTTGTCAGATTTTCTTGAGATTTCATGCGTGAAAAGTTGGTTTGAAAAAAAATATGTACAAATCGATTTCTTTTTATAAAGAATTTGCTTAATGATATAATGGTTGATGGTACATCATCATCCAAAATAATAATTTATAAATAATCATAAATTATTTAAAAGGAATATTATCATGTACATTGTTAAAAAAAAATTAAAAACACATCAACAGGTTTGGTGCATGTTTATATACCTATCATAATTAAGTTAAATATTTAAATTATTTAACAATTCTTAAATGAAAAAAAAAAGATATATAGAATATATTCAAGCAAATAATTAAAATGATTTATATTTAATGTATTGTTTATGTATAAATTTATGTACTGATATTTAATTATTTGGAGATGTTATTGCATGATTAATAGTCAATTTATATATTCATGCAAAGATAATATATTAAATACAATTTTTTTTCAAGAATATGAATTAGAATCTCAAGTTATGGCCTATTGATTGGGTGTTCATCTACCCAAGATAAATCGAGTTCTAATGATCATTGTATCAAAAAAAAATATGAATTATTTATTTTTACTTGAGTGTAAAATGTTATCTTTTTAAAAGAAAAAAGAGAAAAAGATTCAATCACCGTATAAACTTGACATTTACATAAAAATAATTTTTGAATCTTGACTTTAAAATTCATTCAAATAAAGAAATAAAAATGGATAAGATTTACTTTGAAACTAAACTAAAATGGTAGAAATTGGTATTTTATTGAGGAAACATCTACTAAAACTTGTATGAAATTTAACAGTCACAACTATAAGGAGGAATCACAATAATTACAAAAAGAAACCTAAATTTAACTACCAAGAAACCTAAATAAAATTAAAAAATAAAATTTAGCTATGAGAAAATAAATTCATGTGACTTGGAGGAATCACAATAATTTTATGTATATGTGCAATAAATAAGTGTATTTGAAATATCATTTATATAGATGAATGCAAAAAATTTATCTGAAACTTAACTTTAAAAAGTTTTTTTTCTCATCATCCTCCTATACAAAAATTGAAATAAAATCTCAAATTAAAATAGAATAAACTTTAAAATGACTTCCAACAGTCAAATTGTCACACCCCAAAATAAAAGGAGTTAATTGAAATAATTAACTAAGAAATGAAATAGGCTTGATGGTTAAATAGTTAGTACCCTTTTTAGAGGTCCTAGGTTTAAGCTACCCTTTTCCCATTTCTCCTCTTTTTATTTTCAGCAACTTAGAATAAAAACCATACTGAAATAAATATTATTAGGAGTAAAAACTAAATAAAAAATAAGCTTCAAGTTTAATGGTTAAAAGCTTACTTCCCTTCCCATTAACCCAAGTTTGAAACACACTCCTCCCATTTCCATTTTTTGAACTCCGACCAATTTTGGGTAAATTGCCCATGCTGTTCCTAAGGTTTGTAAACCCTAAGTATTTAATCAATTAATTTCCTATTTGGTCTTCACTTTCCCTCTTTTCAAATCCTAATAGAATTGCTCTTCATCCTTTCTATTTATCCTCTTTTTCCTTTCTTTTTCTCTTCTTTACACCATATTTTGCATCTTTTTGCTGTTGATAATCTTTCTTTTCCATGTCAAATAAATCCTCATTAAATCATATTTTTACTGGTTGTTGAATTCATCATCAATAGCCTTTGTATCTTCATCAAAGTTCGGTAAGTACACTCGTTTCAATAAATAGAACTTGTAATCTCATAACCTCATTATTTCACAAAGATCTTTCACTTGATTAATCAATCTTTTTCAGTTCTAGCCAAATCTTTCGATAAATCTTGTTAAATCTTGAAATCAACCATTAATTTATTTGTAAATGTCATTTGAAGGACCTGATTTAGGTGAATTGGACCAGAACAAAGCGTAAGGAACATCGATTAGACCTCCGGCGACAGGTATGTGCTCTTTTACAATGGAATCGGGGCAAACTGTGTGTAAGATTAGGGCCACATGATCTCTCACACGGCCCTGTACACAGCCATGTGCCTTGCAAACCCTAGGCTAGTTCATGAACCACATGACCACAACCCTCTTACACAATCGTGTCTCCCTTGTAGGTTACTTTTTGCAATTGCCACACAGCCAATCTGTTACACTTTGTCCAAAAATTTGTGAATTGTTCTATTTAGTTCCTATATAGACCTCGAACTATTTTTAGAGTTTGATTACTCACGTTTGAACCCCTGATAATATGAATAATTGAAAGTTGTGATCTAAATGATTGAATTACTACTTTTATATGCATAATATGTGAACAATACATGCCTATTGTCTCTGTATTACTGATTGCATGTTCAACATGCCTTTTGATATCATTAAACTGAATACATGTTAAGCATGGATTTGCTACCGTACTAATTTGTTAAAAGCATGTCTATTGCTATCATATTGATTTGTTATAAGCATGTTTATTGCGCTACCGTATTGATTTGTTATAAGCATGTTTATTGCTACCATATTGAAATACTATAAGCATGCCATATTGCATTGCATGGGGTGGGACAATATGAATGAAAGAGGTGTCAACATTTTATCCGTATCGATGAGTGGTTTATTGATGAGAGTCTCAAGGCCCAAAATAAAGCTCATACAAGTGATGGGCTCAAATTTCCTCATGTCCCAATAACAAGGTCGAAGGCAAAGCAAATCCGAGCAAGATTGAATGAGACCATTCAAGACTTCATTACAAGGCCCTATATGTGCACACGACTGAAAAAGAAAAATCAAGAAACCAAATTTTTGTCCAATTTTATTGTTTCAGAAAATTTCAAGAATCAAGAAAATCAAGATTTCAAATCTTGGAAATCTTGGTCCAAGAAGCTGAATCTTGTAGCCAAGGTGCATCAGATTTTATTTTAATAGGTGGATCATCATGTAAGAATTCAGCCCAAAGAGCCCATTTAATTCCTTTGGCTGAATTCCCATTAAAAGTCCACACTTAGAATTATTTTGCTTTTTTTATTTGATAAGTTATCATGTTAGTTATTCCATTAGGGGTAGGAACACTTATTTTGGGGGCCTATAAGTAGCATGGACGTTCACCCTTATACACACACAATTGATTTATGTTTTTTTTTTTTTGAGTTAATAATAATTCTCTTTGAGTTTTTCTTCAAGAATTGCTCTTGAGTTTCTTTTAGAAGCTATTTTAACAATCTTTCAGGTTGTGGGAATCATTTTCATGCTTTTTCTTACCAAGATCTTTTTCTTGGAGGGGGAATTAGAGCCATTAAAAGGAGTTGTGCATCTTAATGTTTCCAAGTCTTCTTAGGACGTCATCTTCTCTTTTTTATTTTTAATTTATCATTTCTTGCTTATTTAAGTTAGTTCTTGCTGTTTTAGCTTGTTGATTTTATTGATTTTCGTTCTAGGTTAAAGTTGTAACACCCTAAACCCAGCCTAGAAGTTTAGACTGAACCCCGGATGTGACATTGATCACCGAAGTGATCGTAGGTAAATTTTGCAAAACAAGTTATCACGTCAAACTGAAACATTTAATCGTTTGAATTCAGTCAATAAAATTACAGTTAAGATTATTATAAATCCAGAATTAAATATACGAATAAAAATTGGAAACGGAGCTTGTACCATAGTTTTATAAAACTTTACAGTTCAAAAATCGAATAAAAAAATAGAACTAAAAATACAAACTGATAATTTATTTTTCTCCACGACTGTCCGAGACCTCCGCATACTGAGCCAGCGTCAAAATTCTAAATAGGTACCTGAAAGGGAAACACTAAGAGGGGGTGAGCTACTCAAGCTTAGTGTGAGTCTGAATCAAGACTAAAAACACATTACACAATTCAAATCAATATCGTATCAGATTTACAGATATACACCGAGTCAGAAGAAACCTGGAACTAACGTCCCAACAGAACATAACACTCGAGCACACTAATTCACAAACAAATAGGCAGAGTATAGTCAGATAATAAAACCCACCCATCCCTGGCCAACACACCTTTTTGTCCCCCAATCACACTCCATAAGAGTCGTTTAAGTTCATCCAACCAAAACACACCACATAAGACCTTGAGGGCCCATCCAACCCTACACACCATATATGTGGACTAAGCCACTCAGATGTCAATACGCAGCAAAGCTGGCGTATGTGCTGTATAGTGCAATACGTAATTCGCTGTACAGACATGTTGCAATTTTAACTGCCAGATCAAATAATAGCACGCAACAAAGCTAATGCACATGCAGTACAGTGCGATAAATCGTTGTATGAGTAATTGCAGTAGAATTGCCAGATCAGATCAGAATCAGACTCTCTTCTCTTCACAATCCCACCCAAAACACTTTATGCAAGTGCATGAATGCAATCAATCTCACAGAAATGATGAACACCTAAATAGACAATCAAACAGAAACAGGCAAGCACACACACCCAACAGACCAAATTCGGATTCAAACATTTCACTAAACAGTCACAACAACACATAAGCAGAGCACATGGGCATGGTTACAGAAACTTAAACACCACCACCTAAGCCTAGCCAAGGGTCGAAATACCTTGAGACATTTTCAGATCACAACATGCACAAACTAAAAATTTGGTGTCTTAAGACCACATGCCCGTGTGCTCTGGCCATGTGGAAATGCATAAGCTGTGTGGGAAATCAAAAGCCCGTACAAAAAAGGGCACACGGTCGTTTGGCTGAGGCGCATGCCTGTATGAAAAGAGGTACACGGCCGTGTGACTGAGGCACACGCTTGTGTGGGCTAGGGACATGGCCATGGAAACAGGCCGTGTAACTCATTATCCATTTGCACTAAAATAGAGTATAAGGCAGACACGGCAGTTTGAAGGTCTCACATGCCCGTGTGCCCACTAGGCACGACCGTGTGTCCAAAATACACACCCATGGGATCTCTAAATCCCTAAATTAGCTACACGATCGTGTGGCACCAAATCACTCAATCCCTAATTCCCAATCACACAAGCCCGTATGCCCAAGAGACACGACCGTGTGAAAATCGACAAAATCCCCAAATCAGCCATACGACCATGTGACACCAAAACTTTTCGAAAAACTCTAATTCCTAAAAGCACACGACTGTGTGAACTAGCACACGCCCGTGTGGCAACCCCTGTGGCCACGAAACCACTTCGGAACAAGCCAAAATCGCCAATTTAGCTATCGAAACAGCCCCCATCCTTCGTAATGATAAGAGTATATCGAGATATGCAGTAATCTCCATACTATTTCAACAACTAATACGCAAAATCGACAGTTTAGATAACACTCAAGAAAATGTTGAAACAATTATTCGCAAAAATAGAAATAGTCAAGGTTCGAATCTCACACCTGGTTCGTAATCAGAGACGTTCAGACACTAACTTGACGACGGAGGAGCGAAATTCTCGAAATCAGCCAGTTAAATCATTTTTTTAGAGTTAATTTAAGGAAAAAGTAGAAGAGAAACAAAAAGAGAGGAAACAGAGAGAATGAAGAGGAGGAAAAGTCCAGCAAAAAGAAAAATAAAAGAGAATAATTAAATTTAATAGATAAAAATAATAAAACCAATTCTTAATTAAAACTTAAAAATCAATTTGCTAATTAACAAAATAAAGTTATATTACTTAAAATGCACACCTAAAGACTCGAACCCAGAACCCAGAGGTTCACTAACACTCTCTCAACCACCAGACTAGCAAACCCATTCTGACACTTAAACGCGCTACTAAACACAATAACACACCCCTGCCTCTGACCCTAACCACAAAACCCAAAACTCCTAGCCCCAAAATTTAGGAAGTTACAAAAGTTACTTCAAGAAAAATGTTCTTTTATCTTGTTCCATCAAGAAACACATCAAAATTAGGAGTTTTAATCTTTTATTGTTGTTTCAAGCATTCTTGCACAAAACAGTTTGCTTTTGTCTTTAAAATCACTTCTACAAATCTATTTGTGTTTTGTTTTTCCAAATCTAGTTAGGGCGTTTTCTTGAGGTCCAAGGACAGTTTTTCTCCATCCAAGAAACCCTAATTCGTTATATTTTGGACTCTTTACCAGTCGGTTCGTCTTTCTTTTGTTTTAATTTCGTTAAACTCTCTTTTGTGACAACTAATCTATTTTTGTTATTTCTCGTTTCAGTTTATGTTCCTCTAGAGATCTAGGATAAATCTGCGACTTTAACAAACTTTACGGTCCGCTTCCGCATTCATCCATATCATTCTTTATCATTTATACTTATAAGCAGTTTATCTGCACAGATTAGTGGTTTATCCACATCGTATTAACAGCTTTTATCTACACTGATGAGTGGTTTATCAACACCATATTAGAAGCTTTTTTCGTCACCAATAAGTGGTTTATCCACACCTTACTAGTAACTTGTCTGCAAAAACTTCTTATCAAAAAATCTAGTGGTTCATCCACCCTTTTTTTATTACTAGTGGTTCATCCACACCGTCGTGTAAAGGTAAAGGAGTCCTAGGGGAACTCCTATTATGGTGTGTGATGGTATTGGGTAGGATCTATCCTAATAAATTGAAACCGCATCATCATGCATGAGCATGTGCATACTTAAATTATGAATTCAAAAATATTATGACATTGATGTGTTGATCTAAAGAAACAATTCTCTAAATTGTTTTATTGGTGTGATTGTTCTGAGAATTGCTATTTTGTATGAGTTATATGTTGTTTGCACTAATTTAATTGTTATATGACTTACACTGAGCTTCATAGCTCACCCCTTTTAATTTCCATCTTTACAGATAACCCACCAGGTTAGAACGCAGACACGGCTTTCGGAGGATCTCGACTCAGAATTAGTTTTTCTATATTTAAAAGTGTTTTAGATTTATTATTTATGTGAAAATAGGAATGTCGATAATAATAATGAATCGCAAAGAAAGAGAGAAAAATAGAACACACCGAATTTTACATGGAAACCCTTTTAGGAAAAAATCACTGGCGGAGAAAAAGAAAATTCACTATGTCGAATTTGAATGATATAAGAGGAGAGACGAATACGTCTATTTATAGGTTTAAAAAACATATTTTAACCAAATATCAAATAGGGGAAGTAAACTTCTATATGGATTCCACTTGTGCAGCTTCTACCGTACCGCGGAAGCCTCCAATCCCCGCACCCCCGGTTGCGACCCTAGTCTAGTATTTTGCTTATTGGGGATCTATGATGGGCTATGGCCTTCGCCCTCGTAGATCCCCCTATCTTGCCACTTGTATTTTATTTTAATAGGAATTTGTGTCACACAACTCTAACAATTTAAAATTTATGATATTCAAATATGGTATTGTTTTATTTATGAATCGTGGCATGAGACTTAGGTTTTGAGATTTATATAGCATGCATGACATTTACTTTAATTATAAGATTTTGAAAAAAAAATTATATTAATTAATTATGCATGAAATTGGGTTTTTATTAAAACTATGATTAGATATCAATTTTCCGTTGCATGTAGACGAGGTTTGAAAGATATAGTTATTTATAATTCTAGAATACAAATTTTGCAAAACAATCATTAAGGTCAAATAATTTTTTAAATTAAATCATACTCATGTTTGAAACACGCTAAGTTTTCTTTAGAAATTAAAGAAAATATTTTAAACACCACTAGTTCTGCTAGGCCATTTCGGTGGTCAATGTAATCTTTCGAATTCGGACTTAACATCTAGGTTGGGTTAGGGAGGTTACACAAATAAAATATCATCTTGTAAATAAGATCTCAATTCAAAATAGAAGAAACAAATTAGAAAGGAATACTTACCACAAAATAAAATATCATCCCACCTTAAGAGTTTAGCCATCAACAGCAAGGTAATAACAAATACATAATCAATACGAACAAAATTCTCTTTATGTTTTTCTTTTCAAGAATTTTTCTTGAGTTTTCTTTCAGAAGAGTTTTAGTAATCTTTTTCAGATTGTGGGGATCATATTCAAGCTTTTTCTTACCAATTTTTTTCCTTGGAGAGGAAATTGAAGTCGTTTGAAAGGGCTTGTGGATTAATTTGGTTTCCATGACTCCTTAGGATTTCTACACGTAACTTTCCATCTTTTCCATCTATCATGTTTCGTTTTTTTGTTATTATGTTTTATTCTTGTTTCATTATTTCTAATCTTTAATTTGGATTTATTGTTTTTTTTCTATCTTTAATTTCTTGTTTTAATTGTTGTCCTTTTAAATTCTTAAATCTGACTTGGATTTGTTTGCGTTTCAAGTTGTGTCAAATTCCAAGTTTTCCCTTCATTAGTCTAGAGCCCTAAGTCAAATCCGCGACTTGGACAAACTTACGATCATCTTCCCTCTTCTCCTTATCATTTGATATTAGTTTCTAGGGCGTTTTGGGTGTTCTTTGTATTTTTTTTATAAATTGATTTCCAGCAAAACAGCTTCAAAACAATTTTTTTCACTCCGAAGACTTTTGGAAAAAATATTATTCAATGGGTAAATGTTTTCCAAATGATCTTAAATTTTACATATTGTTATTTGACACTCTCTTAGAATATTAAAAAATGTTTCTCACAAAAAAGTGACCGAAAAAGAGGAAAAAATAGAAAACTACAAAAAATAAAGAAAAAATAAAAAATATTTTGTGGTTGAATTTGTAACGAAACTTTCCAGATCAGATCTAAATTATTTGAGAAGACTCTAGTTTAAATTTCATGATTTTTGGAAATCAAGAACACCTTTAATGAAATTTGTCAAATTGCTTCACAAGTTTCAGGTTTTTAGTAATTTTAATTGATTCTTAGCCTTAGCCTTAGTTTTTATTTATTTTTGTTTTTTATTGTTCCTTTACACATCCTAACACTTTATTATTTCTTGTGTTAGTAGGTTAAAGCACATTGCATATTCATTACTCTGTGCAACACAATTCTTTGGTGTCTAGCCGATTTTGGACTCCTATTGTCATTAGGTTTGCTTTGCTAGATCGATTCTCACACATTCTGATTGGTTATATAAACACTTTAAAAGACTCACAAGATTAATTCTTATCTCTTTGAGAGTTTAATTCTATTTCTTAGTGCATAACGATGAGACTTGCTTAATTTTCTTTTCTTTTCTTGAGTGTTGTGTTCTTTTCAGGCTTTCACAATGATTCATGATACTATGATCGGAAAGTTGCAAAAGGATCAAGAGGTTCAAGATGTTTGAGATCAGCAACGAGACACTATTCTAGACACAATCATCAAAAGTTTTTAACTTGTCTAAGTACCCAAATTGAGTGTTTGACTTATAATTAGGGCGATGATGATGGTGTTGAGGTTGAACAATCTCGTGCTCGTGGAAATAATTCTAGGCGTGTCCCTCGTGCTAGTGGTGAGATTTTGGTTGATAATGATTGTCGCCTGCCTTCTTTGGCTAAACCAAAGTTCTCTATTCCATAATTTCGTTGAAAGGATGATTTAGAGGCTTATTGAGATGGGAAAGTTGGGCAAAAATTAGTATCCCAATTCAAGAGGAGATAGCCAAATGAAAGGAGGAATACAATTGATTTCTCACCTGTTGTTAAATGTTATTTGTGTAGTTCAAAAGATCATGAGGGTTTACAATGTCCATTTCAATATCCAACTTGAGAAGAAAGTACGTATTATTTTGTGCATTATGTTGAATCTTCTTACTCTAGTGGAAAAAATATTTGTGATGGCGAACTTTATGAATTGAAAAAAGATGATAGTGAGAATTTTTTCCTCAAATCTATGGATTTAGATGAAATAGAAATGTCATGTTCTCCTACAAAGATGTAATGTATTGAACTGAATTTTTCAAGAATTTCTCTTGAGTTTTCTTTTAGAAGAGTTTTAACAATTTTTTCATATTGTGGAGATCATTTTCAAACTTTTTCTTGTCAAGTTTTCTTTCTTGGAGGAAAAATTAAAGTTGTTTGAAGGAGGTTATGGATTCATTTGGTTTCCAAGGCTCCTTAGGACTTCTACATGCTACTTTCCATCTTTTTCATCTATCTTGTATCGTTTTTTTTGTTATTATGTTTTGTTCTTGTTTCATTGTTTCTAATCTTTAATTTGGATTTCTTTTTTTTTTCTCTATTTTATTACTTTTTTAATTGTTGCCCTTTTAAATTCTTAGATTTGACTTGGATTTGTTTGTGTTTCAGGTTGTTTCAAATTCCAAAATTTCCCTTCATTCGTCTAGAGCCCTAAGCAAAATTCGCGACTTGGACAAACTTGCGATCTTGTTCCCTACGCGTCTTTATCATAGTGAAGTGAGAGAATTTATTATGCATGCAGACTTCTCTTTAGGAGTAAGCGTTCGATCAAATCGAGTGAAAAAATTTCAAGTTAATTGAGTTGACGAGTCATATTTTATCATCATAATTCAATTTAAAAATTTTTCGATTCGATTCGAGTCGAATCGAGTGAAATTGTTCAAGTTAAATTAAAAAATTAAACATGTCAAATTAAAATCTTATTACAGTATAACTAATTCCATGTTAGAACACATAAATTTCAAACCATTTATATTTGAAAACGTTTTCAAAGAATAATAATAATAATAATAATAATAATAATTTATTAACTTATTGATGTCCCCAAAATTATTATTTTAGGAAATTTTAAATTTTTAACTTTATATATTCTTTATATATTTTTAAAAAAATTTATAATATATTTTTTGAATTGTTTATAAATATTTTGAATTTTGAAAATTATTTTGAATTATTTTGTAATTTTTGTTGAGAAGAGAGACCAATTTATTCATTTTTAAAAATGACAGGGACTAAAAAGATATTTACACCAATTTGTTATTCGAATTATTTGAGTTATTTGAATTGCAAAACTCAACTTAACTCGAACTCGAAACTCGAATTTCTTATTCGAGTTGACTGGAATAACTCTAATAAGTCTAATAACTTGATTCGATTAATTCAAAATTTAATTTTTATTTTTATTTTTATTTTTTCGAATCGAATTGATTTTGCTCATCCCTACTTCTCCCGTTACCACACCATAAAACTACAGTTTCATATGGATTTACCTTATCTCATTTCGTCTTGTACGTCATCTTTCCAAATAAGCATTGACTTCCATTCTAGATGCCAAGTATGCACATAGGATGGAATTTATTTCTGTTTTTCTTCTTGGTTGGTGATATTGCAAGGTCATGTTCCTGTTACAGCCATGCCACCACTACTTTACCCAACGAGTGGAGGATTTGATACTGTCAATGCCAATCCCCAGCCTTCTGAAGCTAATCCTTATTCTAGTTAAGGTCACTTCCATATCTAAAGTAAGAGCATAGGTAATCCCTATATGCTATTGACAATGAAGTTTTTTGTTGATTAAGGGTGTATGGTACGTAATACATTTTTACAAGGTTAGCTAGTCTATTAGACTTGCAGCATATCGAAAATGGGATGATTTCATAAAACAAAAAAGAAATTGACTCATTTTGCTTTTGGGGGTTGAATTTGTCTTATGGAAAAGCATATAAACTTTGCAAAAAAGAAAAATATTATCTAGTGTCAAAATGTTTTAGGCCAATAGAAGTCCAAACTTAAGCTAGCCAACAGGCTTTTCATTTGATAATTTGGGATTATGTTAATGGTTGGTTGATGATAACACTTTAGAACGACATGTTTTTATGTGCTAATTGTGTATTAATTTCGAATATGACTCTACTAAATTGGGCCATTTATGGAATTTTATCTCGTAGGGACTAAATTGGAGACCAATGCAAGATTGAGGGCCAAAATCGAGAAATTGAAGATGAAAATGGACCAAGTGCAGAAGAGTAGAAAGAAGGTGCCAAAAGTACAAACATGGAGGGTAGAGGGATTGAAATGCAAAAAGAAGAGACTTTGCTTTGTCAAATTCTATTTTAATTAATTTAGGATAATTATCTAGGATTATTTTGATTTCTTTATTTATCTCTATTTATTTTTAAATTAAATTGTAATTATCTTGGAGAGTTTGAATAGAATTAGGCTATCTTCTCTAAGCACTATAAATAGGGGATGGAGTAGCTCATTTGGTGTTCATCTTTTTCTGTACACTCCTCTCCAATACGTTTTTGTGTTTCCTTTATTTTCTTTTCAATAAAAACTCTCTTTTCCATATTTTTATATTTTATTTATTTTTCCACCACAAATATGAGTCACTAAATTCCATCTAGCCGAAGGTTGTCGAATTCCCCAGAAAAAGGTTCTTGAGGCTTAGAACCCGCACTCAACTTTCTCACCCAAGTATTCATCGTTTCTCCGCATTACAGGGCTGACGCTTCCGTCCAGGTCCCTTTAAAAGTAACCCTTTCAACGTATGCAAAGGCGGCCGCTTTGTGTGTTTTGGGAGGATTGCACCGTCGGTTCGTGAGCTTACTGCGTCAGAGGTTAGCGAGCCCAAGAGACAAAATGGCGTGGGATTCGCCATTGGGAAACGTTGATCTAGCATAAATGACCCCACAAGGGCAATAGCAAGCTAGAGTCAGGCTCCCTAAATCTGTAAGTTAAAACTCTTGGAGTTGGTGGTCGTAGGCGTCCTCTTCCACTATAACTGGCTTACCTGGGCAGAGAAGGGTCATCCAAAAGCCGAAGACGGAGCCCAAGGAGGAACGAGACAACCAGAGGCTGGAATCTCTCCACATAAGACACTTTTCTCTAAACCCTTTTCATTTATTTATTTATTTTTCTCAATTTATTTTCGTAATTTCAAATCATCTTAAATTCAGTTTTTTTTTTTTTTCCAGATCAAAAATTATTAATTCTTTTTTTTATTTTTCCAGGAACGCAGGTTTTCTTGGGCACGATTCTGCCCAGGATTTTTAAAAAAAAAACAGGCATTTGTATAATCCGATCCCTGTGGATTCGACCCTACTTACCCTTTACTGTTATTTTCGCTATTTTACAGGGAGTAGGACATATTTTGGTGCATTCAACGACGCATCAAATTTTGGCGCCGTTGCCGGGGATCGGTAACGTACTAATCCTGATTTTTTGTTTTCTATGACCAGATCTGCTCCAGGCATTCTTGCGTTTGATTCGGAGATCGAAAAGACTGCGAAAGCCAATCGAAAAGAAACCAAGTTGAGGAAAAAGTAGTCAGCGGTGGTAGTGACTCGAAGCAATCCACCACCAGAAATTAGGACCGACGACGAAGCGGAGTCTAGGGTTAACGAAAACCCTACTCAAACGCTTGAAAGTAAAGCAGAAGAAGTCGATCCATTTGAAGAAGTGTCCAACGCTAGGGTTGACGATAACCCTAATTTGGTACAGGAACCAATGGCTCAAACGATTCGGCAACTAGCCGAAGCTCCGACGGAACAACCGCCACTGTGCATCGCATATCCTACCATGGATACCGATTTTGAGCTGAAATCAGGGTTGATTCAGTTGCTGCCAACATTCCGAGGGTTACAGAATGAAAACCCCCATAAACATTTAAAGGAGTTTCATATGGTTTGTCTGAGTATGAAACCTCAAGGCGTAACTGAGGATCAGATTAAATTGCGCGCTTTCCCTTTTTCCTTAGCAGACTCAGCTAGGGAGTGGTTATTTTATTTACCTCCTGGATCTATAACTACTTAAATGATTTATCTCGTTTATTTCTTAATGAGTTTTTTCCAAAGATCTAGAGCGGTGAGCTAAGAAGGAGATCGTGGGGATTAAGCAAAAAGAAGTAGAGACTCTTTACGATTATTGGGAGCGGTTTAAGAAGTTGTGCGCGAGCTGCCCACAACACGGTATAACAGAGCAATTTCTCCTCCAGTACTTTTATGAAGGTTTAAAACCGATGGAGATGAATATGGTAGACGCTGCTAGTGGAGGAGCGTTGGTCAACATGACCCCCCAACAAGCAAGGGACTTAATCTCCACAATGGCTGCAAATTCTCAGCAGTTCCGAGCTAATACTGAACCCCCCAGAAGGGTTCACCAGCTAAGTAATTCAACCTTAGAGGATAAAGTTGATAGACTTACTAATATGATGAATACTCTTCTTGCAGAAAAAACAAAGACAGCTCGGTTATGTGGAATATGTGCTACACCTGAGCACACAACTGATACTTGTCCCAGTCTGTATGACGATACTATGGCTCATTTAAATGCTGTGGGTAATTTTCCTGGTCCACCACAGAGGCGATATGACCCTTACGCTAATACCTACAACCCAGGATGGAGGGATCACCCTAACTTAAGTTATGGGGCCAACCCACAATATACCCAGCCATACTAAAATCGAGTTCCACAGCAGCCACAAGACTCAGGTAATTCTCTAGAAACTTTGGTCAATAAATTAGCAGCTAATATGCTTGATTTTCAACAGAAAACCGAGGCATCTATAAGAGAATTGACCATATCAGTTGAGAAATTGAACTCTCAAGGGAAGCTACCGTCACAAACAGAACCGAACCTAAGACAAAACGCAAATGCAGTGACGCTGCGAAGTGGAAAGGTACTGGAATCGATTCCCGACAGGAATCGTGCCCAAGAAATCGCCCAGGAAAAATCTGAGAAAGACGAACAGGTCCGACCAAGACTTCCATTGCCCAAAATTCAACCTCCCTTTCCAGAACGTTTCAACCAATGTCGAAAAGGTAAGGAGGACAAAGAGATCCTCGAAACATTTAGGAACGTCGAGATCAACATTCCGTTGTTGGATGCCATCAAGCAAATACCCAGGTATGCTAAATTTCTTAAAGAGCTTTGCACCAACAAACGAAAGTTAACAGGTAATGAAAGGGTGAATGTTGGTGAAAATGTGACCGCGATGTTACAAATGGAAAATGCCTAGCAAAATGCAAGGATAGGGTATGTTTGCAATACCATGCAAAATAGGACATTTAGGAATTAAAAAGGCTATGTGTGATTTAGGAGCCTCCATAAATGTAATGCCCTATTCTATTTATGAATCACTTAACGCAGGTTTTTTAACAAAAACAGGTGTTATCATTCAACTAGCGCAGTAAAGTCCGTTGTGCGTCCCGAAGGAGTCCTCGAGGACGTGTTGGTAAAAGTTAACGAACTTATTTTTCCTGCAGATTTCTATGTGATAAAAATGGAGGAGGACAGTGCTCCGGGATCTTCAGATCTCTTGTTAGGATGACCATTCCTTAGTACAGCTAGTACTAAAATTGACGTTCAAGTGGAACTCTCACGATGGAGTTTGATGGGGAGATCGTGAAATTTAACGCTCACGATGCCATTAGCCACCCCAGTGAAATTTTGAGCGTGAATTGTGTCGATATAATCGACTCATTAGTGGAAGAAAATTTTGAATCCATTTATGATTTTAAATTTGACTTTGATAAATTTGAATCCGTTAATGAGTTGTTATCCCCAGGTACTAAGCTTTTACCTTTTGTTGTGCAGGCATCAGATCCAAAATTAAAACCACCTCTCGAGCATCTCAAATTCACATTTTTAGAGGATGATAAGACCATTGCCGACTTAAAAGGGATTGACCCCTTGGAGGAAAATATGAAACCCAAAGATGGACAATTAAACCCAAAGATGGTGGATGTGATAAAAAATGAGAATTTCCAAGCTCACATGATTAAAAAAATTTATTTTGAGCCACCGTAGAACCATTTAAGTCGTCGAGCTAATGACGTTAAACAAGCGCTTGTTGGGAGGCAACCCAATCTTTATTTTTCTTTTATTATTTATTTTTATTTTTTTATTTATTGTTTTCTTTTCTTTTCTTTTTAATTTCTTTTATTTAAATATCAATAAATTTCTCTTCTTTGCTTAGCTAAAATGGAGCGCATTGAGGTTCGACTCGATACTTTTGGCCAAAGAACTCACCGAACTCATTGCTATCCTCCCGCATTCGACAAGAGCTACACGGGAGTTTTTCTAAACTTTTCTTCTTATTTATTTCTTTTTGCGTCCACATTGAGGACAATGTGCTTTAAGTAGGGGAGGTACTCTTCAGTACATCGTCTGTCTTCTTTGTGATTTATGTTTCTTTCGCTTGAGGCTCCATTTTGTCCATTCATTTTTTTAAAGAATATTCGTCGCTTTTCATGCCCAAGAATTTGACCACGACTTGCCACTGTTTGACCTACATGCATGATTCTTGTCTACTGAGTTAGTTATGGTTCTGTCATGCATTTGATTTTGTCTCCACTGTTTTATTTCTATTAGGATAAAAATAATTATGATTAATAAGTTAATTCTATCTTGCTTTTCGTAAAATTGACCAAGTTTAATATCAAGTGGACACTTAATACGTTTGCATGCCTAAGTTATGTTCATGACTATTAGGTGGTTACTAGAACTTATTTTTGACACTTGATTATTTCTCTTAGGTCCTCTTAAAATTAAAATTTCGTGTAAATTTTATTTAATAAATGTTTCAAGGTTATGAGTGCTGACTTAGAACGTGATCGATCGAGTATGTGGGGTAGGGTGCTTGGGTTGTCATTCTACTGCGTCAAAAGGTTTTGTGACGTAATAGGTAAAACTCGCTAGCCAAGGTTATGAGTATGACTTTAAGCGTGATTGATTGAGTACTTGGGGTAGGGTGCTTGGGTTGTCATTCTACTTGGCACAAAAGGTTGTGTGACGTGACGAGTAAAACTCCGCTAACTGGAAATATTTTCCGAAGTAAATAAGAAAAAAAGAAGAAAAAGAGAAAAAAAAGAAAAAAAAAAGAAGAAAAAGAAAAAAAAAAGAGAAAAGAAAAAAAATATAGTACTAATAAAATTTCAGTTGGGGACTAAAAGCAGAAATAAATAGAGTGTCTTAGTAGGTTTGGTAATTTACCTAATTGTCATGAAATAATTCAAGCCGATTTTAATTTTTGTGTGTGTTTAATTAGGAAACTTTTTCTGTTTTACTTGAAGTAAGCTTAGAAGTTCTCTTATTTTTCATATGCATTTTTGACTAATCTTTATAAAACTTTGGAGTAAAATTTCTTTCAGGATCTAATCTTCACAGTGGTTAGGAACCATACTTGAGGGCAAGCATGGGCTAAGTAGGGGGGATTTGATAACACTTTAGAACGACATGTTTTTATGTGCTAATTGTGTATTAATTTCGAATATGACTCTACTAAATTGGGCCATTTATGGAATTTTATCTCGTAGGGACTAAATTGGAGACCAATGCAAGATTGAGGGCCAAAATCGAGAAATTGAAGATGAAAATGGACCAAGTGCAGAAGAGTAGAAAGAAGGTGCCAAAAGTACAAACATGGAGGGCAGAGGGATTGAAATGCAAAAAGAAGAGACTTTGCTTTGTCAAATTCTATTTTAATTAATTTAGGATAATTATCTAGGATTATTTTGATTTCTTTATTTATCTCTATTTATTTTTAAATTAAATTGTAATTATCTTGGAGAGTTTGAATAGAATTAGGCTATCTACTCTAAGCACTATAAATAGGGGATGGAGTAGCTCATTTGGTGTTTATCTTTTCTCATGTGATCCTCTCCAATACGTTTTTGTGTTTCCTTTATTTTCTTTTCAATAAAAACTCTCTTTTCCATATTTTTATATTTTATTTATTTTTCCACCACAAATATGAGTCACTAAATTCCATCTAGCCGAAGGTTGTCGAATTCCCCAGAAAAAGGTTCTTGAGGCTTAGAACCCGCACTCAACTTTCTCACCCAAGTATTCATCGTTTCTCCGCATTACGGGGCTGACGCTTCCGTCCAGGTCCCTTTAAAAGTAACCCTTTCAACGTATGCAAAGGCGGCCGCTTTGTGTGTTTTGGGAGGATTGCACCGTCGGTTCGTAAGCTTACTGCGTCAGAGGTTAGCGAGCCCAAGAGACAAAATGACGTGGGATTCGCCATTGGGAAACGTTGATCTAGCATAAATGACCCCACAAGGGCAATAGCAAGCTAGAGTCAGGCTCCCTAAATCCGTAAGTTAAAACTCTTGGAGTTGGTGGTCGTAGGCGTCCTCTTCCACTATAACTGGCTTACCTGGGCAGAGAAGGGTCATCCAAAAGCCGAAGACGGAGCCCAAGGAGGAACGAGACAACCAGAGGCTGGAATCTCTCCACATAAGACACTTTTCTCTAAACCCTTTTCATTTATTTATTTATTTTTCTCAATTTATTTTCGTAATTTCAAATCATCTTAAATTCAGTTTTTATTATTTTTTTTCCAGATCAAAAATTATTAATTCTTTTTTTTATTTTTCCAGGAACGCAGGTTTTCTTGGGCACGATTCTGCCCAGGATTTTTAAAAAAAAAACAGGCATTTGTATAATCCGATCCCTGTGGATTCGACCCTACTTACCCTTTACTGTTATTTTCGCTATTTTACAGGGAGTAGGACATATTTTGGTGCATTCAACGACGCATCAGTTGACATGATTTGAATTGTGCCAAAACAAATGTAAATATGTCATCATTCTTCTAAATTTTTCTTTTTTAAAAAAAAATTAGATGTTAAATATAGTCTTAAATATGACAAGCTTTGTTGTGTAAGTTTACACAAAGGAACCACTGAAGCTATTATGAGAGTACCAATCTGTATCATGTTTGTTTTTTTCTGTTCTTTTATGATAGCTCTTTTCTCTTAACAAGGGATCCTACCTTGTAGTTTTAAAACTAGACCTAATGATTATCATGACCATATTTTTTTTTTCAGTCAATTGGAGTCAAATGGCATTCCTCTCATCTGATGATTTTGTATTCAGTTGAAAGTCGATGCCACCCCATGGGTCTGGAGCTTTCTACAGTTCTCCTGTATGTGATATATTCCATACAATAGCACTACAGTACTATAACTCTCTTGGATTTACTAAGGAAATGATTATTCATACAGATAGCTTAAACCCTAAACCACCTCGGTTTGGCTATATCATGCATCCATCTTTCAACACATACATCCGTACATAGATGCATGCATGCATAAGTACATAGTCACAAGTGAACTAATATGTGTGTTCTGCTTGGTATAGAATATGTAATATTGGTGGATCAAAGGAATCATTTAGTTACTGAAGTGAGTTGATATCATCGGCTATGTTGAGTGCATCGCTAGCCGCCCCATATAGCCCCCTTCTCGACAGACCGACGCAGTACAAACCATTCTTTCCTTTCCAATGGTTTGGGAAACTCACCTTGGAAATCCCATCATCATTCAGCAGGTAATCATCTCCCTGTTTCAGTTTATTATAGTAAAGCGCTGTTAGTCTTCTGATGTTGTGGTTTAAGGGAAAACATAGGGTATGGTATGTTACCTTAAGCCAGACATTAGTGGAGCGCTTGAAGCCGGTGCAGAAGACGATTGTGTCGAAGGGATGCGTTGTGCCGTTCTCGAACACCACCTCATTGCCTCTTATGCTACATATAGACGGCAACACCTGCAAAATATTATGCATTTTTGGATTATTTGAAAACCAAATATCTAAGCGAAGTAAGATGCCTTAATTGGGCCCGGCCAGGGGCGGTCAATTTTTTTATTAAAAATTTCAGTCAAGCTCATATCAAATTTGCCCCTTCCGAAAATTTTGCCAGTCTTTTTTATTTTTATAATTATTTTAATATTTTTAATTAGATTTTTAAGCTTTTATAAAAAATAATATTAATTATTTATACAATAATTAAAACTACCCATAAACCTTCTCAAGTCATGTTCTCTTGTACTAGTGACGATGTTAATACCAATTGATTTAAGATTCAATCAACATAAAAAAAATTATAATATAAAAAAATACAACTTTTGAGAAAAAAGGATTGTGTGAAACTATAATTCTATGTCATATTTATCCTTTTCTAATAGATGAATGATAAATCAGATTTTTCTCTTAATTTTTAGTTTTTTCCTCCTAAAAAAATTAAGTTGTTTTTAGGATAATTAATTTGTATTTTTTTTTAATTGAAATGGGGACAAAAAAAAAATATAAAACTCATGTCAGAATCCGTTATGATTGACCAAACCAGTGAATAAAAAAAAGGGGAAAAGAGATTCTTAGGTTTTAAGCAAATTAAGGGAGGCCTTTGTTAATTGCAAATGACATCACCAACTTTTTTGGTTCACGTTATTGTTACAAACCCTCGTACGTCAGTTAGATTATCAATTTTCAGTTCGATTGGTTTGACCATGTATACAACAATAATTAAAATTCATTTTTAATGAAAGATGTAACAAAGTAATTGGTAGAGAAAATGAAAATAATATTACCTGAATCTCCTGGGACTTGATCTTCTTACATGTACCAATATCAGTAATAGGGTATTTTCCATAGACAGCTTTCATGAAAAATGGACCCTCCTTGGGCCTGTTGATTCCGTACTTGGACAAGTCCCCATAAACAAGCTTGCTAAGCATCATCATTAACGAGTCCACCAAGTTTACCCGTATATACCTCACCAAAATTAGCCCCAAGTAAACCATATCCCTTGAAAGAATGTGAACCTGCAAAACATATCAACCATTGCAAGTAATTTAAACTGTTTCATCACTTCAACCATTACAAAGTAGTACAAGTAGTCCTTGGTAATGATTTGATATCAAGGCAAGTCAGTAGTTGACTAACCCTTCACATTATTTAATATTTTGGTTTTAATAAAATCATTAGCAAGTTGAAGATACAACTTCCATCACAAAAAGATTTATATCAACATTATTTGAAAAAAATTATTAGAATAATTAATAAAATTATAAATTATGTGAAATTCGAGGACTATGGAACCAAAGTTCAACTTGTTAATTACCGGGCTTCTAACAACTAAAGAAGTTTGGGCACCATGATTGGCAAGGTCAAAAGCGATCTCCATGCCCGAATTCCCCGACCCAACAACCAAAACCTTCCGCTTTTGAAACGCCTTCCCATTTTTGAACCGCGTCGAATGAAGAACATCGCCGGGGAAAGTATTAAGCCCTTCAATCACCGGCGTAAAAGGGTCGCTCGTTTCACCGCTAGCCACCACCAAGAACCTCCCTTCCAACTCCTCCACCTCGCCGGAACCCAAGTTCCTGGCCTTAACGATCCATTTCCCGGTCTCTCCGTCGAACTCCGCTGACTCGACGGTCCGACGGTACAAAGGGCTGATCTTAAAACGAGAAACGTAATCGTCTAAGTAGCTTACGAGCTGTTGTCTGGAGACGAAACGTGGGTAAGAGTCGGGGAAGGGCATGTGAGGGAGCACGCAGAATTGCTTGTCTAAGTGAAGGTGGAGACGGTCGTAGGCGTATTTCTTCCACAGAGAAGCGATACAGTCTTCTCTTTCAAGGATTATGTATGGGATTGAGTGGTGGTTAAGGCAAGCCGCCATGGCCAGCCCCGAAGGGCCCGCTCCGACGATAATGACCTGTTCTTTCTGCATCCCCGACGATAATGACCGGCTATGTAGTAGCGCGATATCAAGCAGAATGGGTCGCTGCCTTGGGGATGGAAACATAGCTGTGGGCAGATATTTATACTATTATAGTACCACATTGTTTATTGAGAAATTATTTGTTACGGTTGGAGATTTTAGATTGAAGATCAACGGTTGATAAATGTGGTTAAAGATATAGAAGATTATTTAAAAAATAGAAATATATGATAATTTTTTAAAATAATCTGTCAACATGTGACATTTATATATTTATAGAAGGTAAAATATATCTGTAGTGATTAACTATTAATTGAAAAAGTTATAAAATGGTCATTTAACTATTAATAAGTTTCTTTTTTATCACTTAATTATAAAAAATTATAAAATAATCATTCAACTATCTTATTTTATTTTACTTTATCGCCAGCTAGCTAACTGACTAATAGTGGTAACTTTTAAAATTGACATAATAACTTTAACCATTAATATTTATATTTTGTGTCAATTTAGTGTTGATTATAAAAATCTAACTCTTAATTTTTACACATTGAGTAATTTGGGTGACCAAAAAAGACAAAATTAAATAATTTAGTAACTATTTTATAATTTTTTATAGTTATGTGACAAACAAATTAAGTGAGAATGAGTATAATTTACCTTTTATAAAATTGTAATTGGAGGAATGAATTTAATGATTTTAGTTATTCTAATACATGTTTATTTAAAGATTTTATATAAAAAGATAAAAAAATTATTATTTTATTATATTATTTTAAGTTTTTTTAACTATAAATTGATATTGGTTAACTCATAACATTATTTTAATTAAGAGTATTATAAGAATATCATATTAAAAGAATTTAATATAAAAATTAAATATGACTTTAGTTATAATAGTAAAATTGAGGCAATGAATATATCATAATTTGTAAGTAATTTTCAAAAGTTGATATAAAAATATAAAATGATGAAATTACCGTGGAAATGATATATATTTTTAATTACTTATAAATATGTGTTGTTAATTTGCTGTGATTACACGTAGTGACGAAAAGATATGATCCTTTTTTTATTTATTTAATTTGATTGACTTGCGGTGCTTTTAAATTAGGTTTATTTCATTTGCATTATACTATCATCTTGCAAAACCAATATTCAAAATATCAAAATAGAATAAAATTTCTATTAAACAAAATATACGAATATTAGGTGTACCGACACCTTCCCCAATTTGAGGATAAATTACAAACCTAAAAAATGTTTAAAAATTTATAATTAATTTAAGAGTAAATTATTATAAAGTATGAATAAATTTAAAATTATAATAATACTTAAATTATAATAAAAATTTTTTAAAATATGGATCTTCATTTGGAATTTCAAAATTCTAAACATCTTAACCCTGCTATAAAACCAAAGTTTCATTCATAAAATTAATAAAAGGAATAAAACTCAAATTTACGCACCAATTTGTGTCTAATGTGTAAAGTTATATATGACTATTTAGTGAGTATATTTTTATTTTAAAATATCATATTAGTAAACTTATTAGAAAAATTAAACAGAACTAATAATTGAACTTGAAATTTAAAACATAAAAAAATTAAATTTCAAATATACAAAAAAATAAAGTACTTAAAGACATATTTTAAGCTATTATATATAGTATCTATTTTAGTTACACCTAGGACACTATTGTACAAATCTCATAAATTAGATTTTTTAAAATTTTTATATAAAAAATTAATTATAAGTGAATACGGTGTGATGGTTATTACAATAAATCATAATTTTTTATTTTAATGCGTCATGAAAATATAAATTATGTATTCAAATAAGAAAAAAAAAACTACTCATATTATTATTATTTAAAAATTTTACTTAATTACTATGATGAATTAATCCCAAATTTATTTTAAAATATAATTATTTTATATATTGTTACTGGAGTAAAAAAAATCTGTCTAAATTGATGTAATTTGCTTTTAGAGTATAATAAAATAATAATTAAAAAAACACTTGGCATTAGTAGACAGTGACACGTGGTTGTATTATTAAAAATTGATGTGATTGATGGAATAACTAGACAGTGACACGTGGTGTGCTATATATATCTCCAGCTGACATACAATAACCAATTTTTAATATTAGAAATGAATATAATTTTTAATAGAAGAATTAGTTTGCTCTTTGATATAATATACATAGACTAATTTACCAATTTTTAAATAAAATGAGCAAAATATAATCTGATTATTAGTACAAAAGCCTCAATGATAATTTTACTTGATTGTGCTTGTAGGGCCCAAATTTTGCCCGGGCCCAGTACCATACCAGAAAAAAAACCCAAAGTAAACAAAAAAAAAAATAAAACAAAAGTCCAAATTTATTTAAAAAAAATCCATGGCCCAAATCCTAAAGCCCAAACCTAGCTAGCCCACTACCTAAATAGAAGTGAAACCCTAACAGTCCCAGCGCCGCACGTCCAGCAACCACCTCTCCGGCGCGCGCCAACAGCCCCTACGCACTTCGCATCGTGCGAGCCTCCACCACACCCGTGTGAAGAGCCCCCCTCCGCCACGACGCTCGTACCTACAAAATAGGGAAAACTTTATAAAAAAAGGGCTATAAAAAAGCCGAAATAAACAATGTAAGGGGACAATTTTTTTTACAAAAATACACACACAATTTTCAGAGATACGAAAAACAAGATCAAAGAGATATCTGCAAAAAAGAGAAAGGTTTTCGTTTATTTTCTTTTATTATTTTTTCGAATCTATTTCTTGTTTTTTTCCCTCAAAAGATTTTCTTTTTTTTTTCTAAAAAAATATAAGTATTAAAATACCAAAAAAAAAAAAAGAAATAAAAATCCTTTTAAACTCCCATGTTTTGGCCAATATTGGTCATTTCACTTTTATCCCAAACAAATCGAACAAATGCATTCTCAGTCAATTTCATAATCGCTTATTTGAGAGCTTTTGAAAACAAGGCAATGTTTCGTGTTTGGAAGTTTAAAAAATTGTGCCATAATATGCTAGGTTTCGGTTTTTTGTTCATCCAAATAACTAAATATCCTTTTAAGATTTGGACCGTGTTTTCTTAACTTCAAAAATAAGGCAATATTCATGTTTGGAAATTCGAAGAATCGTGCCCTAACGTGCTGGGTTTCGGTATTTTCGTTCGTCCAAATAATGAAATACCCTTTTTAAAATTGCAATGCATGAATTTTGGAAATCATGAAATGATCTTGGTGTTAAGGGTTTGAAACATCGTATCCTAACATGCTGGATGTGATGTTTCATTTTTTCGGAACAAGAGAATTTTGATATCCAATTCGAATTATCCAAACATTTTCTCAAGGATTCGTATTTTAAAATCTCTTCCAATTTTCGATATTAGGATATTAATCAATCAATAAGGTACCAATTTTGGGCGTTGTGAGGGTGCTAATCCTTCCTCGTGCATAACCGACTCCTGAACCTGTTTTCTTAATATTCGTAGACCAAAATGTTTTATAAGGTGGCCCAATCGCACTTCAAAAAAGATTGGTGGTGACTTCATTTTCCTCTTTAAAGTCAGCCCATTTTCCAAACGAAAAAATGGTTTTGACAGCTTGGCGACTCCGCTGGGGGTACTATAAGAGAGTCAAGCCGTAGAATTGATTATTTTTTGTCCTTTTATCGAAAATTAAAATTTGATTTTGATTCTTCCACCGCATGAGTTTGTGTCGCGTCATATGTTGTTGTGATTTGAGCCTCGTAGGATATTCCTACATCATATTGCATGACCATTGTGGTTACACCCTTTAAGTGTGAGCGAGAAACTATGCCTTCGTAAGGTTTTCACTTCCGCATAGGCTAGTGGACTGCTTCCGGGATACATCCGTACCTATGTCTTCGTGAGGTTTTCACCTTCGCATGGCCATAGGGAAATGTATTCCCCTGAACTGAACTCGATCTGTATGAGCCTATAATGGGTGAGGATTGAGGAATCTGCTGGTTCAGGTACCCTTCCTTTAGAACTAAGCCACATATAGCGATCCTTTAGAACCCACCCTAAATAGAGCCATGCCGAACCTTAGCGGTTACCTAGATAGCTGTTTGACATTTTTTTTACTTGCTTTGGTTACTGTTATTCGATACTAAATTGTTGTGTTTTGGCTATGATTGCATGTCATTTCATATTAAAAAGGTTTCGGTTCTTGTTTGGTTACTAAATTAGAAGGCTTGTCATGGAGAACGAACTTCTTGATAAAATAGAGGATAATGCGGCTGTTTGTATATGGTCAGAGAATATACAACTTGAGAAAGGGGATAGTCTAGCCGAGGGATATACGTCGGAGTTGTGGGACTTCACTAGTATCAGTGTGACACATAATAAACTCCAGAAATTAAGAGATATATGGGCCCGTTGGGATGATGAGACTAAACAGCTCTTCTATCTTAATTATGGCGATCTACCCTACCTGTTTGACATCAAAGTGGACAAGGACTTATTTCAGGCTATGACTCAGTTTTGGAACCCCACATATAGTTGTTTCACGTTTGGGAAAGTGGACTTGGTGCCTATTATGGAAGAATACATAGCCTTGCTTCGATGTCCAAAGGTTCGAGTCGACAAAAATTATTCCAGGGCCGCTAATGTATCAAATTTTGTGAAAAAGCTGATGAGTATCACCGGGATGAGTAAACAGTGGGTCACGGCCCGAATTCAGCAAAAAGGTGAAGGAAAATGCATTCCTTGGGTGAGTTTGAGGGACTTGATTGTAGCAAATCCAGATATAAAGAGGAAAGTTGACATCTTCGCCTTGACTATCTATGGTTTGGTAATTTTCCCCAAAGCTTTGGGGCATGTAGATGAAGCAGTTGCTGACCTATTTGATCGACTTGACAAGGGGGTTACGCCGGTACCAGCGATTCTTACCAAAACATTCAGATCTTTGAACGCATGCAGGAGGGCAGGTGAAGGTAGAACCATGGGATGCGCGCAACTATTGTTAGCTTGGATCCATAGCCATTTCTGAAAGGTGGATAAAGTTTCTTATCGGGTTTTTTCTGAGAATTACTCACGGTTAAAGGAGTTAGAAGCCACGCCCAGGAGATATGACATATCAGAAGAAAATTGGATCTCACTCTTTTGGAATCTCTAAGAAGAGGACGTTGAGTGGAGAGCCCCTTGGTTGGTTCCCGATGAAATTCTTTACCGATGTGGAAGTTTTGATTGGGTCCCTTTGCTGGGAATTTGGGGAGTCGTTGTGTATACTCCTTTGCTTGTGCTAAGGCAATACAGATTAAGACAGTTCATACCGGCAATGCATGGCTAGCTCAGTTTGAATTTATGTATGGAGAAGATAACTACAAGAAAAGGGTTAAAGAGTTTTCTATTGCTTGGAAGCAGACTCGCCGAATGAAAAGAGTTGCTGCAAGTCTGATGACAACCCTCGAATATGATGCGTGGCAGAATAAGAGAATCAATGACAATATCCCCAGACCGACACAAGATGGTGCTCGACCAATGGAGGAATACCTGTAAATAGTCCCTTCTGAGTTGGAAATCATAAAATAGGATTTCAAAAATAGAAATTCAGAGTTAGGGAAAAGATAGAACAACTAGAGGAGGAAAGAGCGCATTTGAGGTTAGATATCGAAGTCCAGAAATTAGAGGCTAAGAAACTGAGAAAAGGGAAAAGAAAGGCTGAGGAAGATTTGGACAGTTTGAAGATCGATTACAAAAAGTTGCATTCATCGATGAGAACTGCTGGGTTGGGTAAAACCTCAGAATAATGGCGTCAAGAAATTCAAGAAAAGAAGGCTAAGGTCGATCAATGGAAGAAGAGGTTTCATGATGCTCAAGCACGAGAGGATACTCTGAAGAGCACTGTTTCGAGAGCCAAATTGAAAAGGAAATGTTAAGAGCTCGAGTAGCAGAACTAGATAAGGCATTGGGTCGAAGCCGTAACTCTGCGATGAAGCTGGAAACAAGCCTAAACAAGATTGAAGAGTTGAAAGGAAAGGTGGGAGAGCTCGAAACGGCACTGCAAAATAGTGAACTCCGGTTGCAACTATTGGAGGCAGATAACGAGCGATGGGAAGAACAGTTTCAAAGATCTCAATACTAGGCCAGAGAAAGAGATTACATCATGGGCAAAGCTGTGGCTTAGATACGAGAAGTGGTTGATCATTTACAAGCTTTAGCGGTTCAGGCTGATGTGTTAAGTGTGAAATATGAGCTAGAGTCGGATCGAGGTCGAGAGTTAGCTTGGCTTCTTAAGAAAGTTAAAGCTTTTAGCATAAGGGCTAAGCCGTATATGTGATTTTGTTTTATGTAAAGGATTTTGTTTTCTTATAAAGTTATTCTAAAAGGAATTAAACCAGAATCGACACCTTTTATTTTTGCATTCATATCATGCATTTGCATTACATCACATCATATACATTAAATATAAAAAAAAAACCCTATTAACTAGAGTGATGCGTCGTTGAAAGCACCAAAAATATTCTATTCCCTGTAAAATAAGAAAAATAATGGTAAAGGAGAAGTAGGGTCGAATCCTCAGGGACCGGATTGTACGAATACTCGTTCTTGAAATCCTAGACAATTTCTTGACCAAGAAAACTTACGTTCCTGGAAAAATGAAAAAAAAAATAGAATTAATAATTTCGATATGGAAAAAAAAACAGAATTTAAAGTGAATTGAAATTACGAGAATAAATTGCGAAAATTAAAATGAGGAAAATAAAAAGAGTTTAAAGAAAGTTTCTTTTGTGGAGAGATTCCAGCCTCTAGTTGCGGCTTTTAGATGAGCTTTTTCAGCCCGAATAAGCCAGTTATAGTGGAAGAGGACGCCTACGACCACCAGCTCCAGAGATTTAGACTTCAATTTGGTGGAACCTGACTCTAGCCAACAATCGCTCTTGTGGGATCAACGTTTCTCAATGGCGAATCCCACACCATTTTGTCTCTTGGGCTCCCCAACCTCTGACGCAGTAAGCTAACGAACCGACTGTGCAACCTTTTCAAAATATACAAAGCGGTCGTTCCTTACACACGTTGAAAAGATCACTTTTTAAGGGACATGGACGGAAGCGTCAGCCCCGTAATGCAGAGAAACAATGAATACCCTGTTGAGAAGGCTAAGTATGGATTTTAAACCTCAAGAACCCTTTTTAGGGATTTTCGGCAACCTTTGGCTAGATGGGTTTTAGTGGCTCATGGTTGTGGTGGAAAAGAAAATAAATATATAAATGGAGATTTTATTAAAAAGAAATATGGAAAGAACAAAAGACTTTTGGGGAGAGAGTTTACAAAAAAAGATGCATCCAAACTAAGTCACTTCATCCCGTATTTATAGTGCTAAGATAGATAGACTAATCCTACTCAAATTCTTAAAGATAATTACAAATAATCAAAGATAAATAAAGATAAATAAAATAAATCCTAAAATAAAATAATCCTTAATAATTATCTTAATATTAATTATCCTAATATAATCAAAATAGAGTTTGATAGAATAAAATCTCTTCTTTTTGCATTTCAACCCTTGTGTTCTCCATGCTTGCACTTTTGGCCCCAACTTTTCCCTATGTTGCACATTGGACCATTTTATCTTTAATTTCACGCTTTTGGCCCTTAATTTTGCTTTTGCCTCCAATTTAGTCCTTACAAGATAAAATACCATAAATAGCCCAAATTAGTAGAATCGTACTCAAAATAAAAATGCAATTAGCACATAAAAATATGACGTTCTAGATTATTATCAAATTCCCCTACTTAGCCCATACTTGCCCTCAAGTATGGTTCCTATCCACTGTGAAAATTAGATCCTGAAAGAAATTTTACTCCAAAGTTTTATAAAAATTAGTCAAAAATGCATATGAAAAATAAAAAGAACTTCTAAGCTTGCTTTAAGTAAAACAGAAAAAGTATTCTAATTAACACACACAAAAATTAAAATTGTTTTAAATTATTTCATGCTATTTAGGTAAATTACCAAACCTACCAAGACACTCTATTTATTTCCTCCTTTAGTCCCCAACTGCAATTTTATTAATACTATTTTTATTTTTATTTTTTTATTATTTTTTATTATTATTACTTTTCATTTATTTACTTAGGAATATATTGAACCTTTTGACGTGAAGAGAGATGACAACCCAAGCACCCCACCCCGGTTACTCAGCCCAACATACTCCTAAAAATTATTTATTTCCGGTTAGCGGAGTTTTACCCATCACGTCACACAACCTTTTGACGCGAAGGAGAATGACAACCCAAGCACCCTACCCCGGTTACTCAGTCAGTCACGTTCTAAGCTGCACTCATAACCTTGGAAACATTTATTAAACAAAATTTACATGAAATTTTAATTTTTGAAGGACCTAAGAGAAATAATCAAGTGTCGAAAATAAGTTTTAGTAACCACCTAATAGACATGAACATAATTTAGGCATGCAATTGTATTAAACTTGATCAATTTTACGAAAAGCAAGATAGAATTAACTTATTAATCATAATTATTTTTAGCCTAATAAAAATAAAACAATGGAGATAAAATCAAACAGATAGAATCATAACTAACTCAGTAGCCAAGAATCATGCATGTAGGTCAAACAGTGGCAAGTCGTGGTCAAATTCTTGGGCATGAAAAGCGACAAAATATTCTTAAAAAAAATATGGACAAAATGGAACCTCAAGCAGCAAATACAAATCACATCAGCGGCGGTGATAGGGAGAGAAAGGATGCATCGGCCAAATCAATTGTTTGAGGGGCAAAGAGGCGGCAACAACGAGAGTTAACGGTGAAAGGAGGCTCGGCGGCAGCGCGGCTTTGGGTACGGACCATGGCTGGCAGCAAAATGGCGGTGGGTGGTGGAGGAGAAATGAGTCGGCGGCTATGGAGAAGGTAAAGGAAATTTGGGAAAAAAATGTAAGGTTTGGGGGTTTTATTTGCTAAAAAAGGGTGTTTGGTTGCAGGTTTTGGGGATTCTGAGGCTTGAATAGAGGCTGTTTGGTACCGTGAATAGGGCTGTTTGGTTCCATCTTTCTGACTTTTCTCCTTTTTTCTTAGTATTTTCACTCTGTTTTACCTAGATGGAAGAAGAGAAATTTATTAATATTTAAATAAAATAAAATAAATTAAAAAAAATGAAAAGAAAATAATAAATAAAAAATAAATAAAAGAAAAATAAAGATTGGGTTACCTCCCAGCAAGCGCTTGTTTAACGTCATTAGCTCGACGACTTAAATGATTCTACGGTGGCTCAAAATAAATCTTTTCAATCTTGTGAGCTTGGAAATTCTCATTTTTTATCACATCCACCATATTTGGGTTTAATCGTCCTTGCGTCTCTTTCATTGGTTTCATATTTTCCTCCAAGGGGTTAATCCCTTTTAAGTCGTCAATGGTCTCATCATTCTCCAAAAATGTGAATTTGAGATGCTCGAGAAGTGGTTTTAATTTCGGATCTGATGCCTGCACAACAGAAGGTAAAAGTTTAGTATTCATAGGAGCCAATAATTTATTAACAGATTCAAAATCATCAAACATCATTTTAGATTTATCTTCATAAGATGACTCAAAAGTTTTTTCTACTGATGAGTTAATTATATCGACACGGTTTACGTCCAAGACTTCACTTAGGTGGCTAATTGTGCCATAAACGTTAAATTTCACGATCTCCCCATCAAAATCCATCGTGAGGGTTCCGCTTCGTATGTCAATCTTAGTATTTGTAGTACTAAGGAAAGGCCGCCCCAACAAGATGTCTGATGACCCAGGAGCGTTATCCTCCTCCATTTTTATCACATAAAAGTCTACAGGGAAGATAAGTCCATTAACTTTGACTAATACGTCCTCGAGGACTCCTTCAGGATGCACAACGGACCTGTCTGTCAATTGAATGATAACACCTATTTTTTTCAAAAAACCTGCGTTAAGTGATTCATAAATAGAATATGGCATTACATTTATGGAGGCTCCTAGATCACACATAGCCTTTTTAATTCCTAAATGACCTATTTTGCATGGTATTGCAAACATGCCCCTATCCTTACATTTTGCCGGTATTTTCCACTGTAATACTGCGGACACATTTTCACCAACATTCACTCTTTCATTACCTGTTAATTTCCGCTTGTTGGTGCAAAGCTCTTTAAGAAATTTAGCATACCTCGGTATTTGCTTGATGGCATCCAAAAGCGAAATGTTGATCTTGACATTCCTAAATGTTTCGAGGATTTCCTTGTCCTCTTTACCTCTTCGACACTGATTGAATCGTTCTGGAAATAGAGGTTGAATTTTAGGCAATGGAGGTTTCGATCGGACCTATTCGTCTTTTTTAGATTTTTCTTGGGTGATTTCTTGGTCAAGATTCCTGTCAGGAATAGGTTCCAGTACCTTACCACTTCGCAACGTCACTGCATTTACGTGTTGTCTTAGATTCGGTTCTATTTGTGACGGCAGCTTCCCTTGAGAGTTCAATTTCTCAACTGATATGGTCAATTATCTTATAGACGCCTCAGTTTTCTGTTGAAAATCCTTCATTTCTCTTTGGAAATTGAGAGTTTGTTGTTGAAAATCAAGGACATTAGCTGCTAATTTATTGACCATGGTTTCTAAGAAATTACTTGAATCTCGAGGCTGTTGTGGAAGCTGATTTTGGTATGGCTAGTTATACCGTGGGTTGGTCCCATAACTCAAGTTGGGATGGTCCCTCCATCCTAGGTTGTAAGTATTAGCGTAGGGGTCATATCGCCTCTGTGGTGGCCCAGGGAAATTTCCCACAGCATCTAGATGGGCCATGGTATCATCATACAAACTGGTACATGCATTATTTGCATGATCATGAGTAGCACATATTCCACATAACCGAGCTGCCTTTACTTTTTCTGCAATAAGAGAATCCATCATATTAGTAAGTCTATCAACTTTATCTTCTAAGGTTGAATTACTTAGCTGGTGAACCCTTTTGAGGGGTTCAGGATTAGCTCGGAATTGCTGAGAATTTGCAGCCATTGTGGAGATTAAGTCCCTTGCTTGTTGGGGAGTCATGTTGACCAATGCTCTTCCACTAGCGGCATCTACCATATTCATCTCCATGGGTTTCAAGCCTTCATAAAAGTATTGGAGGAGAGATTGCTCCATTATACCATGTTGTGGGTAGCTTGCGCACAATTTCTTAAACCGCTACCAATAATCATAAAGAGTCTCCGCTTTTTTTTGCCTTATTCCCACAATCTCTCTTCTTAGCTCAGCTGCTCTAGATGCTGGAAAAAACCTGTTGAGAAATAAACGAGGTAAATCAGCCCAAGTATTAATAGATCCAGGAGGTAAATAAAATAACCATTCCCTAGCTGAATCTGATAGGGAAAAGGGGAAAGCGCGCAATTTAATTTGATCCTCAGTTACGCCTTGAGGTGTCATACTCAGACAAACCATATGAAACTCCTTCAAATGTTTATGAAGGTTTTCATTTTGTAACCCTCAGAAAGTTGGCAACAACTGAATTAACCCTGACTTCAGTTCAAAATCAGTATCCATAGTACGATATGCGATGCACAATGACGATTGTTCTGTTGGAGCTTCGGCCAGTTGTCGAATTGTTTGAGCCATTGGTTGATGTGCCAAATTCGGGTTTTTGTTAACCCTAGTTTCAAGCACTTTTTCAGGTCAATCGACTTCTACTTTTTCGCCTTCAAAAGTTTGAGTAGGGTTTTCATTAACCCTAGACTCTGCTTCGTCATCGATTTTGATTTCTAGTGGTGGATTGCTTTGAGTCCCAACCACTGCTGACTGCTTTTTCCTTAGATTTGTTTCCTTGCGATTAGCATTTGCAGTCTTTTCAATCTCCGAGTCAAACGTAAGAGTGCCTGGAGCAGATCTGGTCATAGAAAATAAAAAAACAAGATTAGTACGTTACCGATCCCCGGCAGCAGCGCCAAAATTTGATGCATCGTTGAAAGCACCAAAAATATCCTATTCCCTGTAAAATAATAAAATTAATAGTAAAGGGGAAGTACGATCGAATCCTCAGGAATCGGATTGTAGAAATGCTCGTTCTTGAAATCATGGACAATTTCTTGACCAAGAAAATTTGCGTTCCTGGAAAAATGAAAAAGCCAGAATTAATAATTTCGATCTGGAAAAATAAAATAAAACAGAATTTAAAGTGAATTGAAATTACGAGAATAAATTGCAAAAATTAAAATGAGGAAAATAAAAAGAGTTTAGAGAAAGTTTCTTATGTGGAGAGATTCCAGCCTCTAGTTGCGGCTTTTAGATGATCCTTCTCAGCCCGAATAAGCCAGTTATAATGGAGGAGGACGCCTACGACCACCAGCTCCAGAGATTTAGACTTCAATTTGGTGGAACCTGACTCTAGCCAACAATCGCTCTTGTGGGATCATCAATGCGAGATCAACGTTTCTCAATGGCGAATCCCACACCATTTTGTCTCTTGGGCTCGCCAACCTCTGACGCAGTAAGCTAACGAACCAACTGTGCAACCTTCTCAAAATATTCAAAGCGGTCGTTCCTTGCACACGTTGAAAAGATCACTTTTTAAGGGACATGGACGGAAGCGTCAACTCCGTAATACAGAGAAACGATGAATACCCTGTTGAGAAGGCTAAGTATGGATTTTAAACCTCAAGAACCCTTTTTGGGGATTTTCGGCAACCTTTGGCTAGATGGGTTTTAGTGGCTCATGGTTGTGGTGGAAAAGAAAATAAATATATAAATGGAGATTTTATTAAAAAGAAATATAGAAAGAACAAAAGACTTTTGAGAAGAGAGTTTACAGAAAAAGATGCATCCAAACTGAGTCACTTCATCCCCTATTTATAGTGCTAAGATAGATAAACTAATCCTACTCAAATTCTTAAAGATAATTACAAATAATCAAAGATAAATAAAATAAATCCTAAAATTAAATAATCCTGAATAATTATCTTAATATTAATTATCCTAATATAATCAAAATAGAGTTTGATAGAACAAAATCTCTTCTTTTTGCATTTCAACCCTTGTGTCCTCCATGCTTGCACTTTTGGCCCCAACTTTTCCCTATGTTGCACATTAGCCCATTTTATCTTTAATTTCACGCTTTTGGCCCTTAATTTTGCTTTTGCATCCAATTTAGTCCTTCCAAGATAAAATACCATAAATAGCCCAAATTAGTAGAATCATACGCAAAATAAAGATGCAATTAGAACATAAAAATATGACGTTCTAGATTATTATCATAGAGATCATATTATAGTTACCCTGGAACATCACCACTACACTCGAAGAAAATTGAAAGCCATGGATCAAAGGTTAGAGAGGTTAGAAAAGATGTAGAATGAGATGCAAGACCAATTGCAAACTCAGATGCAAGAGCAGTTGGCTAAGATCCAACAGGATATGAGGGATCAAATGCTGAAATCCCAGAGAATCATGATGAGCCAGTTAACACAATTGTTGACTGGAGGGCCTGATAAGAGACAGAGCCCTATGGTCGATGCCGGAGATGATAATGAAGATTTTGCTTATCCTCCAGGCTTTGCCCCGGTAAATTCCCAAGTACAACCACCAAGAGTGTCCGTTAATATCAAACCCTAGTATCAATCTGGCACCTCAGCACCGGTAAACTTCCCGACAGGCTCGAGCTCCAACCCCGGAGATAATTTGGCAAAACCAATGGTCCCTGACTTCGATGATGCGGTAGAAGGGGAAAAAGCAAGGGCGAAGCTCCAAAAACAGTTTGAAGATCGATGCAAATGGTTAGAGGAGAAATTCAAAGCATTGGAAAATGTTAATTACCAATGCGAAGTGGATGCTAAGAAGTTGAGTCTGGTCCCAGATCTTGTACTCCCACCAAAGCTCAAGATGCTAGGATTCGAAAAATACAATGGGACCAGCTTCCTTGAGGCCTATATTACAATGTTTTGTCGAAGAATGACGGGATATGTCAGCAACGACCAGTTGTTGATCCACTGTTTCCAGGATAGTTGACTGGAGCCGCGGCTAAATGGTACAATCAGTTGAGTCGTACTCAAGTAAAATTATGGAAGGATTTAGCACAGGCCTTCATGAAGCATTATAGACATGTGACTGATATAGCGCCTGACAGGATCACGTTACAAAACATGGAAGAAAAGTCGGGCGAAAGTTTCAGGAAATACGCCCAGATGTGGAGGGAAGTCGCTACGTAGGTCCAACCGCCATTGTTAGAGAAAGAAACAACCATGCTCTTCATTAATACTCTGAAAGCACCTTTTATCAACCATATGTTGGGGAGTACTACTAAGAGCTTCGTAGACATAGTGATGTCGGACGAAATGATAGAAAATGCGATAAGGTGTGGAAAGATAAAGGCCGGGGAAAGCACAAGAATATCAGCTCCGAAGAAAAGGGAAAATAAAGTAAGCAATGTGAGCTCGAGTTATTCAAAATCCATTACTGTTAATCAACTGAGAACGGTAACCACGGGCCAGCAGGCCTCACCAAGGCAGGAGCTCAACACGGGGCAGAATACCGAGAAATTCTAGTTTACTCCCATACCAATGACGTATAGGGAATTGTACAAAAATTTGTTCGATGTACACGTTGTAGCCCCTTTCTACTTGAAATCGTTGCAACCCCTATATCCTAGGTTGGTATGACACAAGCGCCCAGTGTGAATACTATGCGGGAATCGTAGGGCACTCGATAGAAAATTGCACCTCATTCAAAAGGTTAGTCGAAAGGCTTATTAAAGCGGGTGTTGTGAAATTCGACAAGGAATCTGGTGTGGGAAATCTGTTACCTAGTCATACTGATAAAGGGGTAAACACGATAGCCGAGAACATGGGAAGGAGAATCAAACGGAATGTTGCTAAAGTAAGAACCCCATTAAGGGAGGTTTGGAAGGAAATGCAGGAAAGAGGGTTAGTTCCGCAAGAGTTTGGAAGCAAACCCCGAGATATGAGGAACTACTGTGAGTTGCATAATAAGGAGGACCATGAGATCCAACGATGCAGCGAATTCAGGGCTCTAGTGCAAGGGTTAATGGATAACAAGGAATTAGAGTTTTTTAACTCTACTGAAAGAGAGGACGTATGCACCACAGAAGGAAGGTCAACAGAGAAGGTCCTTAAGGTCAATCACCCAGTGGTGATCATCATGCGACCGAGAATCAATGAAGAATGAGCGAGAGTGGCACCAAGAGTGGTAATTCAGAAGCCCGTGGCTTTTTTTTATAAGGATAGCAAAAGGGTGCCCTGGAATTACAGCTGTAATGTGACATACTCGAGAAAGGAGAGTCCCGTCAACATGCCAAATACGAAGGTCGAACCTGAAAAAAGGAAGTCCCTGATGATTGAACAGGGGGAAGAGAGGACGGAGCCTCTGGTTAATGATCCGGTAACTGAGAATGAAGCCAAGGAGTTTTTGAAGTTCCTAAAATACAGTGAGTATAGTGTTGTGGAACAGTTACACAAGTAGCCAGCATGCATATCAGTACTGGCTTTGCTCCTAAACTCAGAGGTGCACCATAGCGCGCTGATGAATGTGCTAAACGAGACCTATGTCGCTAATGACATTTCGATAAACAAGCTAGACTGCCTTGTTAGCAACATAAGTGCAGACAATTTCATCTCTTTCAGTGACGATGAAATTTGGCCAGGAGGCATGGGATCCACCAAGGCCCTACACATCACTACCCGATGCAAAGGGTATACGCTACCAGGGGTATTAATTGACAATGGATCGGAACTAAATGTCTTGCCCCTATCCACATTGAACAGGGGCCTATAGATAGCTCTCATATGAAAACATGCCAGAACATAGTGAGAACATTCGATGGCACCGAAAGGAAAGTAATGGGAAGGATTGAGATACCCCTACTGATCGGACCAAATACGTATAAGGTAGACTTCCTCGTAATGGACATTAGGCCCTCTTATAATGGTTTATTGGGGAGGCCCTGGATTCACTTGGCGGGGGCAGTACCATTATTATTGCACCAAAAGTTAAAGCTGGTGACAGAAGGTCGGCTGATAACTATAAATGTAGAGGAGGATATTATCACATCCGTTACTAATAATGCACCGTACATAGAAAATGATGCTGAGGCAATAGAGTGTTCCTTTCAATTATTAGAGTTCGTGAATGCCACTTTCATCGTCGAGGGAAGCAAAATCCCTGTGCCCAAAATCTCTGAAGCAACAAAGATGGGCCTATAGCTGACAATGGGAAAAGGGGCGTCGCTTGGAAGAGGACTTGATAAATACCTCCACGGACGAGTCAAATTACCAGTCTTGACCAGTAAATGGGACCATTTTGGCTTAGGGTATAAGCCAAACGCCAAACAGAGAAATAAGGAACTGGAGAGGGAGCAGGAGAGACGAAGGGCACGATTGAGTGGGGCTGAGGTCAAATTGGGATCAATGACTTTTCCCTATATATCCCATACATTCGTGTCAGGAGGGGTTATCCATCTGGGAACACGAATGAAGAAATGGCTGAAGATATGATGAAGAACTTGAACATCAACACCATATCTGAAGAGGGACCGAAGGAAGGAAACTTAGTGGGCATTCGCCCCTATGAGCCAGGAAGTATTCTGAACAACTGGACTGCGGAGGAAACTCCTGTAGTTTTTAGAACTAACACAGAGTTATGTTCAAAACACACTTGTTGTTTTAAGCCTAAAAATAATAAGAATCTTTTGTGAAATAGACTCATGTTCAAACATCTTTATTTTTAATAAAAAGTGCCTTTTTGTGATTCACGCCAAGCAAATATTTTTTATTCTCTAATTTTATTCATAATCATACCATACAAATAAATCATTCTTACATTCATTGGTTTCTTTGGGTATTCTTTCGTACCTACAATAGGTCCCCAGATATCGATGTCACAAGCAATGCTGCTATGGACCCATAATTCCCTTGTGAACGAGACATGTACTTAGAGGGATCTCAGAATTTTACAGATGGCGGAGATTGTAGTTTATCCCCGGATTTGTTAAGGATGGTAGAGCGGGAGGAGAAGTCAATTCAACCTCACAAAGAGACAATTGAGAATGTGATTCTAAAAGAGGGGAAAGAGGTGAAAATTGGCACTTGCATAAATGAGGAAACAATGCAGGATCTCATTAAACTTCTACTAGAGTTCAAAGATGTCTTCATGTGGTCATATCAAGACATGCCTGGGTTGAGCGCCGATATTGCGGTACATCGTATCCCCATAAAAGAAGAATGCAAGCCGGTTCGACAGAAGCTCCGAAGGATGAGACCCGATATTACAATAAAGATAAGAGAAGAGGTCAAGAAGTAATTTGACGCTGGGTTCTTACAAGTGGTGAATTACTGAGAATGGGTGGCCAATGGCATCCCCGTTCTTAAGAAAGATGGAAAAGTATAGATGTGTGTCAATTACAGAGACTTAAACAAGGCTAGCCCAAAGGACAACTTCCCGCTGCCTCACATCGACACTTTGGTGGATAACACGGTAGGGTATTCATTGTTCTCCTTCATGGATGGTTTCTCTAGATACAATCAAATAAAGATGTATCCTGAACACATGGAAAAAAACCACCTTTATAACCTTATGGGGAACTTTTTGTTACAAGGTGATGTCATTTGGGTTAAAGAATACGGGAGCAACATACCAAAGAGCCACGGTAACCTTGTTTCACGACATAATGCACAAGGCCATCGAGGTCTACATCGACGACATGATCATGAAATCCCGAACAAAAAGGAGCATTTACAAGTTTTGAAGAAACTGTTTTTGAGGTTGAGGAAATTTCAGCTGAAGCTCAATCCAACCAAGTGTACTTTTGGGGCTAGGTCAGAAAAATTGCTTGGTTTCATGGTCAATGAAAAGGGAATTGAGGTCGACCCAGGTAAAGTCAAGGCTGTACAAGAATTGCCTTCACCGTGCACTCAAAAGGAAGTCTGAGATTTTCTAGGAAGACTAAATTATATTGCCCGGTTCATTTCGCAATTGACTGAGAAATGTGACCCCATATTTCGTCTTCTAAAGAAACACAACCCAAACATTCGGGACGATGAATGCCAGAAGGCTTTTGACAGAATTAAACAGTATTTATCTAATACTCCAGTACTAATGCCACCCAATCCCGATAGACAATTGATTATGTATTTAACGATATTCGATAATTTAATGGGATGTGTGTTTGGCCAATACGATGAGACAAGGAAGAAAGAAAATGTGATATACTACCTCAGTAAGAAATTTACTGAGTGTGAAATGAGATACTCGCCAATTGAGAAGTTATGTTGTGCCTTGGTATGGATAACTCGGAGGTTTAGGCAGTACATGTTGTACCATACGACTTGGTTAATCTCGAAACTAAACCCTCTTAAGTACATGATGGAGTCAACCGCTCTGAATGGAAGAATGACCCGATGGTAAATTTTGCTCTCCAAATTCGACATAGTCTATGTAAACCAGAAAAAGGTGAAGGGGAGTGCAATAGCAGATTTTCTAGCTAGCAGAGCTCTGAACTTTGATTTTCCCAATGAAGATTGATAAACCGTAATATATACATATTTTAATCACACATTTAGCATACTTTTGGATGATTTATTCCTTAAATTGTGGAATTTGGTGCTCTTAATACTTTAAGTTCATGTTTTATACTTAGGAGAGCACCTGAGGATGAAAAGAACGAGAAACGGGCCTAAAACAGAGTAAATGGGCCAACTTAAGAAATTGACATGGCCTAGGCCCAAGACCACACGACTGTGCCTCATTAACAGACCCGACCACGGCCTGGATACTATTCACACGGGCGTGTGCCATGGGCGTGTCTCTGACGTGATCTGTTTGAATTCTATTCGGAATAGGGTACTTAGAGGCAAAGAAAGACATTCCAAAAGCCTATATAAACACCCTAGAGGCCAACCTTTAAGGGGGCGTCCAGTTAGTCTGAAGAGTCAAGCCAAAGAGGCCAGAATTGTGAGATTTACTCGAAGAAAGCCAGTTGATTCATCTCAAGAAGCCAAAATCATACTCAAGACGGAGATCTTCCCTTCTATTTCCTTCAGGGGGTTTTAGGGTTTTTCTTATGTTTTGTTTTATATTTTCTTCTGAGATGTATTCTTTTGTCATTATGAACTAAACCCTCAAATATCTGAGGGGGATGAAACCTAAGACGGATCTTGTTATTGTTTTTTGAACTATATGATAAATACTTAATTTGTTCATAATTATGTTGTCTTAATTCTTGTTTTAATATTTCAGGATATTGATTGAAGTATTGATGTGCTTAGACAGAGGAGGAATAGACCGTGTCTAAGAGTAGATCTAGCATAATTAAGTGCAGTTGATCGCAACCCTAGAGATAGGATGACGAAAATCTGCCGAATTAGGGTCAAACCTAATATGGGAGTCCATAGATCGAGTTAATGCAATTCTAGGGGTTTTAACTAGAAAGAGATTTCAATTAATCAACCTAGGGTTAGACATTAGTAGCCTCGAGAAAGGTATTAATATAAATTAGGGAATCTTACGGATCAAATCAAGTGAATAAATCGTCTGGTTCAGAATTAAATAACAAGTGAAGTCTAGGTGGATTCTTCCTCGGGTATTGTCTTAATCAATTGGTTTTTCCCACAAGTATTTTCCCCAATTCATTCTCTTTGTCTTAGCATCTTTAGCTTAGTAGTTAGTTAATTTTAGATTAAACAACAATTCACTTTTATTTTAGGCTAAATAATAAAAAGAAAGTTAGTATTAGTACTTTTGGTTCCTTTGGGTTCGACAATCTGGTCTTGCCACTAAGCTATACTACTGTTCAATAGGTGCACTTGCCTCAATTGTTGTCATAGTTAGTTTCTAGGCTCGGTTATTCTTTACATAAATTTTTACGATCAAGTTTTTGGCGCCGTTGCCGGGGAACTAAAATATTAAAAACGCTCAATTTTTATTACTTTAGCCATTTTTTATTTTTACAATTAACTTTTATTTTTATTTTTCTTTTAACTTTGCTAATTTTCCTTCTTTTAATTTTTTTCTTCCTTGCAGGTACCTCTAGTTTATGACTAGAAGGAACCCGACAGGACCCCTAATTTACGACAGTGATATTGAAGGTACTGTTCGAAGAAATCATAGAGAAATAAGGAGAAGCTTAAATTACATAGAGGAAAAGCAAGAAAATGAAACCAATATAGCAAAGAGATGGCTGATAACAATCCGCTGCCTCCTGTAGTTGCCGCAAACCCTATGGATACAAATCTTGCTCCTTGTACTATGTATGATTATGCTAATCCTAGTTTAGTTGCAACTGAATCAAGTATTGTTAGACCTACTATTGCTGCAAATAATTTCGAACTGAAACCTAACACTATACAGATAATACAACAGTTTGTTCAGTTTGATGGTTTGCAGGATGAGGATCCTAACACACACTTAGCGAATTTTTTAGAATTCTTTGATACCTTCAAAATAAATGGCGTTTCGGATGATGCCATCCGTCTTCGGTTATTTCCCTTTTCTCTGAGGAATAAAGCCAAACAGTGGTTGAATTCTCTTCCACGAGGGTCAATCACTACATGGGAACAAATGACCGAAAAATTTCTGTTAAAATATTTTCTGCCGGCCAAAACGGCAAAGTTAAGGAATGATATCTCTTCTTTTGTGCAGATGGATCTAGAAACACTATATAATGCGAGGGAGAGATACAAGGACTTGTTGAGAAGGTGCCCTTACCATGGGTTACCTTTGTGGCTTCAGGTTCAAACCTTCTACAATGGGGTAAACCCTTCAACGAGGCAATTGATCGATTCGGCTGCCGACAGAACCCTGAATAACAAAACTCCTAAAGCAGCCTGCGAGTTTATAGAAGAGATGTCACTGAATAACTATCAGTGGCAAGTCACAAGGACATAGCCAACAAAAGCAGCCGGAGTTTTCAACCTCGACGCAGTAACCATGCTATCAAATCAGGTAGAGATGGTAAATAAAGAGATTAATGGTTTATGTGGTTCTTCACAGGTACATCCGGTAATGTAGTGCGAAACAAGTGAAGGTGTAGCGAATTCTGAGTACCCACCCTACGGACATGGCATGGAAAGCGAACAAATGAACTATATGGGTAACAATTTTAGATCTCAAAATAACCCTTATAGTAATACTCATAATCCAGGTTGGAGGAACCACCCCAATTTTTCATGGGGTGTTCAAGGAAATCAGAGACAACAACCCCCTCAAACTTTCAACAACAGTCCTACCCACAGGAAAAGAGGCCGAACCTTAAGAATATGCTAGAAAAATTTATTTCAATGTCAGAAACTCATTTTTAGAATACCGAAAAGACATTAAATAATTAGCAAACATTAATTCAAGAGCTTAAAAATCAACTAGGACAGCTGACCAAGTTAGTTTCCAAAAAGCAACCAGGTCATTTACTTAATAATATCGAACCTAAACCACAAGAACAAGTAAAGGCAGTAACATTAAGGAGTGGGAAGGAATTAGTTGAAACAGAAAAGAAGATGTCACAAGAAACTAATAAGGATAAAAGTGATGAAATCAAGAATGTAACACCGGTACGTGAAGAATTTAAGCCACCAATCCCATATCCAACAAAGTTGAAGAAAGATCGCTTAGAAGTACAATACGGTAAATTTCTTGAACTTTTTAAATAGTTACATATTAACTTACCTTTTGTTGAAGCTATTTCGCAGATGACGACATACACAAAATTCCTAAAAGAGCTTCTAACAAATAAAAGGAAGTTTGAAGAGATATCAACAGTAGAACTTAATGAAGAATGTTCAGTTTGAAGAGATATCAACAGTGGAACTTAATAAAGAATGTTCAGCCATCCTCCAAAACAAGCTACCAACCAAATTGAAAGATCCAGGAAGTTTCACTATTCCCTGTTTAATTGGTAGTTTAAATATTCAGAAAGCACTAGCTGATCTAAGTGATAGTATTAATTTAATGCCTTATAAAATGTTTAAGCAACTTGGTCTTGGGGAACCAAAACCCACTAGGATAAGTATTCACTTAGCTGATAGATCTACTAAATATCCTAGGGGAGTTATCGAAGATATTCTGGTAAAAGTTGATAAATTTATATTCCCTGTTGATTTTGTTGTGCTTGAGATGGATGAGGACATTGAGGTACCTTTAATTTTAGGGCGCCCTTTTTTAGCTACTGCTAGGGCTGTTATTGATATAGGTGATGGTAAGCTTGCGTTAAGGGTAGGCGACAAAGAAATAATTTTTCAAATTTATGACGCTATAAGATATTCTAGAGAACAAGATGATTCCTGTTATTTTATTGATACCATTGATCATTTTATTCAAGATTCTTTGCAGGAAATCATACATAACGACACGTTGGAACTCTGTCTTACCCAAGGTGAGGGGGTAGATAATGATACGGATGAGTTGAATTCTAATACATCTTCCTCTAGACAAACGAATGAAGAGGGCATTGAAATCAACGAAGAACTAAAATAAAAACCCTCTATTGATAAGCCACCGAAATTAGAATTAAAATAGTTGCCAAACCGCTTAGAATATGCTTTCCTCGGGGATAATTCCATGTTACCAGTAATCATCTCTTCAGAACTAGAACCCGAAGAAAAAAACGAGTTGCTACAGGTACTAAGGGAACATAAAAGAGCCATAGCTTGGAAAATTTCTAACATCACAGGAATAAGCCCATCATTCTGCACTCACAAAATTTTAATGGAAGATGAGTTTAAACCATGCGTGCAACTTCAAAGACGATTGAATCCCAACGTAAAAGAATTTGCTAAAGCTGAGGTAATTAAACTTCTAGATGCTGGAATAATTTATCCTATTTTTGACAGTACTTGGGTAAGTCCTGTGCAGGTTGTTCCAAAGAAAGGAGGCATGACTGTTGTAGCCAATGAAAAGAATGAATTAATTCCTACAAGAACAGTCACAGGTTGAAGAGTCTGTATTGGCTATAGAAAGTTGAACGACGCCACCAGAAAAGATCACTTCCCTTTGCCCTTTATTGATTAGATGTTGGAAAGATTATCTGGGCATATATACTACTGCTTCCTAGACGGGCTCTCCGGCTACTTCCAAATCCCAATAGCCCTTGAGGATCAAGAAAAGACAACATTCACATGTCTATATGGTACGTTTGCTTATAGTAGAATGCCTTTTGAATTATGTAATGCTCCTGCTACTTTTCAGCGTTGCATGCTGGATATCTTTGATGAACTTGTGGAAGACATTATGGAGGTATTTATGGATGATTTTTCAGTATTTGGTAATTCTTTTCATCTTTGCCTTAAAAATCTAAAATGAGTTCTAATAAGATGTGAGGAAACGAACCTTGTTTTAAATTGGGAAAAGTGTCAATTTATGGTTCGAGAGGGGATAGTGTTAGGACATAAAATTTCCAGTAAAGGGGTTGAGGTAGACAAAGCAAAGGTCGAAACCATAGAAAAATTACCTCCTCCTAGTTCAATTAAGGCTATTAGAAGCTTTTTAGGACATGCTGGATTTTATAGAATATTTATTAAGGATTTTTCTAAAATAGCTAAGCCTTTAACGAAATTACTAGAAAAAGATGTACCTTTCAATTTTGATCAGGAATGTTTAGATGCATTTAATATCATCAAAGATAAATTAATAAATGCTCCAATTATAATTGTACCTGATTGGAATTTACCCTTTGAACTAATGTGTGATGCAAGTGATTTTGCAGTAGGTGCAGTTTTGGGACAGCGAAGAGACAAGCACTTTCAGCCGAACTATTACGCTAGCAAGACATTAACGGCCGCACAAGAAAATTACACCACCACAGAAAAAGAATTGCTAGCTGTCGTTTTTGCATTTGATAAATTTAGACAATATTTTATACTATCTAAAGTTGTCGTTTACACTGACCATTCAGCTCTTCGTTATCTTTTGACTAAACCCGATGCAAAACCTCGACTCATAAGATGGATTTTACTCTTACAGGAATTTGATTTGGAAATTCAGGATAAGAAAAGAGCTGAAAATCTTGCAGCAGATCATCTTTCTAGGTTTGAAAATCCACATATCAAAGAACTCAACGAGAGTGAGATAAACGACTCGTTTCCTGAAGAACAACTCTTTTCTATAACCGGCTCTGAGGTACCTTGGTTTGTAGATATTGCAAATTATTTAGCTGCTAACATCCTACCAAAAAGGTTAACACATCGTCAAAAGAAACGATTCTTTGCCGATGCGAAAAATTATTTTTGGGAAGATCCTTTTCTTTTTCGTATATGTGCAGATCAAATAATTCAGAGATGTGTTATGATTTTTGTTTTCGCGATGTCAAAGTCTTAAAATTTATAAAAATGATCGGACCTGGAAACTAACTATAACAACAATTTGAGGTAAGAGCACCTATCGAACAGTAGTATAGTTAAGGCAAGACCGGAATGTCGAACCCAAAGGAACTAAAAGTACTAATACTAACTCTCTTTTTATTATTTAGCCTAAGAATTAAATGGATTTTTACCTAATCTAAAATTAATTAACTACTAAACTAAAGACTCTAAGACAAAGAAGAATGAAATTGAGAGAATAACTTGAGAGAAAAAACCAATTGATTATGACGACACCCAAGGAAGAATCCACTTAGACTCTCGAGGCGACTAACGTCTAACCCTAGGTTGATTAATTGAAATCACTTTCTAATTAAAACCCCTAGAATCGCATTAACTCGATCTATGGACTCCTATATTAGGTTTGTGACACCCCTAACCCATATCCGTTGCCGGATTAGGGTTACAGCCTTCACTAATCTAAATACTAAGTCAGAGCATTCAATTGTACTATCACGTGCTAAACTCATATCATTTTGTATTATCTAATTACACATGTTCATTTCATCTAATTTCAATTCTTCCATGAATATAATACACTCCGCATGATCAATTCCAAGTATTAGTCGAATTGGTACATATGTAAAACATTCAAACATTCAAATATTTCTAATTTCAACCATACATTCTAGCATATACTTAAGGCTGAATATGTACACTATACTACATATCCAATAATCTAAACTAATGAACATTTTCATTAATAATATACTTAGCTTCTCATGGCTTTCATACAATTATTCGTAGCTCGTTAGATGTTAAACATATAACCAAACCATTAACATAGGCTAGTTTCAATACATACACACATAAATCCCATCAAGTCATTTTATAACTTAAGCCACTTTTAATGTGTATAATTTAACAATGACTAGCCTTGTTATGTGGCTTCTCCTTTACCCAAGTATGAATCAACTTACAAATTTCAATAATTATACCAACCATATTAAAATTTAGCCATGACCGAATATGTATGTTAACACATCAATTTACTCACGACTATATAAACAATATGCTCAAATTAAATTCCACATTTAAAAACATCAAACCAACTCATTCATGAGACTTTCTTTTCAAGACATGCTTAAGTCAAACCAATATTGCACATACATATACATCATGATAAGCAAAAATCAAGTCAACCAAATCATAGGAATATAGCCATTTTCGCATGGCATTTGTATATACATCCACAAAATATCATTTGAGTTGACTCTAAAATAGTTTAGCCTATACATGCCATAGTATTTAAATTCATTTTCAAAAAGAGGTGCCAAAATAGTTGATAGTGTGCTTGACTTCGACAAGGATCCCCAAGCTAGAGCTTTGACTTTGAAAAAAACCTATGGTACATTATAACAAACACACCATGTAAGCTATTATAGCTTAGTAAGTTTTAAGCAATAATATCATATACAACAATTCACTATACAAACTTTATTCATTACAACTTAATTATAAAAGTACCTTTAGCCACTATTACAAATAACATATTACCAAGCAATTTTTACCAAATCCAATTGATCCCTAAGTCGAATACTTACATGCTCCACATCCAAATAGAATTGACTTACCTAGTTTATATCAAGATAATGAACTACCATGCGCTACGTACATACCTGAGGCTTTTGCTTACCTCTACTAAGAGTTTTCCATCCTTGAGGAAATCCGATAATCCGCACACACAGTGCATTACACGTAACGTATCACACACTTAGTGCCGTTACTTATCAAGGGCACACTTGATGCCAAATATTTATAATGTATCACACACTTAGTGCCATTACATAGTTTCCACACACACAGTGCCATTCAACCGATTTCGCACACTTAGTGCTCGGTGAATAAAATTCGCACATATAGTGCCCCCTTTTTATTTGATTATCTCCTCATGCACATAATACATATATACATACTTTCATAACTCATACACATAACATATATATCTTTAAAGAAAATAAAACAAACTTTTCTCTCATGTCATACTCTCATATTCGGCCACATCCATACATTCACCTAGAAAATAAATTGAATACCAACATCCCCTATCTCATTGCACACATTAAACCTCTACTCAATTTATAAGCATTCACTCAACCCCAAATATACATTCCATACATAATCTAACACCCATTCAACTAGTACAAATATTAAATCTCACACCATGTCACATTCGGAGAAATTATATATATATTCAACCAACCAAGGAATGCATATAAATAAATACACATACATGTTACTATCACATTCGGCAATTACCTTTAATTTCACCCCATCACATTCGGCAATTGAGGTATAAATTTGTTAAAACTCATTTGAAAATATACATTTCAATTTAACAATTATTCATTTGAAACCAATTGCTTAAAAACTTACCCCGATGGTCGATGAGTTATGATTATCCGGCTACTCGTTTAATTTCGCCTTCCCCCTATCCGATTCCTGTTCTTTCCGTTCTTGATCTAAAATTATTTCGAAAAGAGCTCATTCAAATAAAATTTCATTCATTTTAGCTCACAATACATAATTGGACAATTTTCCACTTTATCCCACACGTTTGCATTTTTACAAATTAATCAAATTTTCACTAAATACAAATATGCCAAGTTTACAAATTTTTGAGCTAAGGCCGAATGTTCCTTAAGCTTATTCAAGTCCCCATGTTTAATTCAATTAAATCATAAATACATAATTTAGAAATTTAGTAATTTACCCCCAACATTTACTATGTTTACAATATAGTCCTTATAGCTCAAAACACAAAATATCAAAAATCCAACCACACCTATCAAAGGCCAAATATCCATAGTCCATATATCAACTCATTTCTTTCATTTTTCTTGCTATTCAGTTCTTTCATGAATTTTCTTTTTATGAATTCCTCCTTATATTAGATTCCATCAAAAATTTCAAAGAAAACCTTGTTAATCTAACATACTTATATCATATTCTATCCTTAACCACACAAACACCCAATTTTTCATCCATGGTAACACTCCAACTATGCAACTAATTCGAAAATTCGTATATGGCTTAACTAAATTACATAACTATAGCCTCAAAAATGTTAAAATTATAAAGAACTAAGTTTAAACATTCACCCTATTTGAACATGCAAGTGCCGAACCCCCTTGAAGCTTTTTCCCTTTTCTTTGTTAAGTTTCAGCAATAAAGAACAAAGATGGAAGATGAATATCCTAAAATTCTTTTATGTTTTTCCTTATTCTAATCATATATAAAATATTAATATAACATCACTCACTAAAACAATTAATTAAAAATATGAAACAATCATCCTACCGTCTACTCACTAAATTTTAGGGTAATTTACTATGCAAGTCCATTCATGCAAGAAAACAAGTCAATTAGACTCTTCCAATTAAATAAAGGCTACTTTTAACTCTTAAACAATTTAATCCTTTTTTCTTAAATTAAACATATAAACAATCAAATTATCTCACCATATTCTAACACATGCTTAAACATATATCACAATTATTAAATAAGATATAAAATTATTTTTCTAACTCGAATTCGTGGTCCCGAAACCACCATCCTGATTAGGGTCGTAATTGGGCTGTTACAAGGTTTCACCCTAATCCGAAAAAATCTCGTCACCCTATCTCTAGGCGCGCGATCAACTCCGCTTAACTATGCTAGATCTACTCTTAGGCAGGGAGTTTTGCTCCTCCACCTAAGCACATCATACTTGAATTAATATCCCGGAAATATCAAAACAAGAATTAAGAACACATAATTAAGAACAAGTCAAATATTTATCATATAGTTCAGCAAACGATAATAAGATTCATTTTAGGTTTCATCCCCCTCAGGTATCTGAGGGTTTAGATCATAACAATAAAAGAAAACACCTCAGAAGAAAAGATAAAACAAAACATAAGAAATCCCTAAAACCCCCTGAAGGAATTGAAGGAGAGATCCTCCGTCTTGAGTATAATCTGGCTTTTTGAGATGGATCAACTGGCTATCTTCGAGTAAATCCCCACTAATCTGCCTTCACCAGCCTAGTCGGACCCCCTGACTAAAACCGTGGGTTCCGGCTTTTCTGGTCGTACTTAGGGTGTTTATATATGCTTTTGAATATGTTTCTTTGCCCCTAAATATTCAAATCCGAGTGAAACTCTTTTTTCCTACGACAGGGACAGGCCCATGGCACACGCCCGTGTAAGTCGTGGCCAGGCCGTGTTCGAACCTGTTGAATTGGGCACGACCTTGTGGTCTTGGGTCCAGGCCGTGTGGATTTCGTGATATGGCTCATTTACTCCGTTTTAGGCCCGTTTTTTGTTCTTTTCATCATCCGGTGCTCTCCTGGGTATAAAACATGAAAATAAAGGATTAAGAGCACCAAATTACATAATTCAACGCTTAAATCATCCAAAAGTGTGCTAAATATGGGATTAAAATATGTTACTTTTAGGGTTTATCATGTTACAAAAGCATAAGCAAGCAAAATCTTAGAACATTGTCATTCAGGACCTTCAGGAGGTCATTACAGTGGGATTAGGACAGCAGACAAAACACTTGAATCAAGTTTTTATTGGCCTACCTTGTTCAAAGACGCTAACATGTATGTTGCTTCATGCAATAGATGTCAGAGAACAGGTAATATCTCTAAACGCGATGAAATGCCTCAAACATACATGCTATCATGCGAAATTTTTTTATGTTTGGGGTATTGATTTTATGGGCCCATTCCCTAACTCATTTGGGAATAAATACATCCTAGTAGCAGTGGACTATATGTCAAAATGGGTGGAAGCTCAAGCTTTACCCACTAATGATGCCAGAATGGCAGTGAAATTTCTTAAGAAATTTCTTAAGAAACTTTTCTCCTGATTTGGAACACCTAAAGCAATCATTAGTGATAGGGGTACACATTTTTGTAATACTCAATTTGATAAAGTCTTAAAGAAATATGGAGTACATCACAAAACATCTACCCCTTATCACCTTCAAACCAATGGACAAGTGGAAGTAGCAAATCAAGAACTTAAGCATATTCTGGAGAAAACAGTTGAATCAAATAGGAGAGATTGGGCATTAAAAGTAGACGATGCTTTATGGGCCTATAGAACAGCGTTTAAAACTCCCATAGGAACATCCCCATACAAACTTGTCTACGAAAAAAGTTGTCATTTACCATTTGAGTTAAAGCACAAAGCTTTCTGGGCTATAAAATTCTTAAATTACGATCTTAAAATCGCAGGCGAGAAGAGGATGATGCAGTTGAACGAGCTAGATGAATGGCGAGCTAATGCCTATGAGAACTCACGATTATATAAGGAGGCAACAAAGCAACACCATGATGCTCGTTTAAAGCAATCAAAGTAATTCGAAGTAGGAGACTTAGTCTTGTTATACAATTCAAAGCTTAAATTGTTTCCTGGAAAGCTAAAATCAAGATGGTCAGGTCCATTCGTGATCAAAACTATTTTTCCCTATGGCATAATCGAGGCAGCTCATCCAACTCGTGGCACATTCAAGGTAAATGGTCAGCGACTGAAAATTTATAATGGTGAAGATTTTAGGGATATGAGAGAGGAACTTCGGCTCCAACCTTCATTTAGAAATGAAAATAGGGTAAGTCTAGCTTAAGACTTTAAACGAGCGCTTTTCGGGAGGCAACCTGAGCACTAACTTCACTAATGTCATATTTTAGATTTCTAGCACCTAACTACAAACTAACCAATTCAGTAAAGCGCAGGTTTCCCTACCACACGGCCTTGTACACGAGCGTAGCCGTGGCCGTGTGGACACCACGAACAGGTATATAGGCGTGGCAAAGATGGTGTAAAAACAGGATAAAAATTTTCCCGAAACCACAGGTGCCGACTAAACCACACGGTCGTGCGACGCGGTTGTGGTCGAAACTGACTAAGGAACATGGGCTGTGATAAATATACACGCTCGTGTGATGTACCCGTGGTCGATACTGATTAATCGACATGGGCGTGGGACACGCTCATGCATTTAAATCGTGGCCAACACTGAGTAGAGGACATGGGTGGTAAACACGCCCGTGCGATAAGGCCGTGGATGAAACTAACTTACAAACACGGGCATAGGACCATTTACACGGCGTGGAAGAAGCGAACGAGACAATACACGGGCATGGAAAATGGTCGTGTGGCCCAACACACCCACGTAACACGAGTGTGTGACACAATTCAGATGCGCCTAAATTCAAAATTCTCGATTCACACGGCCCAAACAAATAGAACACGAGCATGGCTTCTGCCCGTATGGTCGATTCCCTATTTAAACCCCCTCCTACTCATCTTCTTCCCTAATCCTCCTTCCCTCCCCATTCCGGCTACTGATACCCTCTTCCTCTCCTCTCTTCACTTCCTCTCATTCCTTTCTCTTTTTCCTCTCTTTCTCTTTCTCATTCATACACAAAACACGCAGTCCACGCCCGTGCGTAGACTCCACAAACACACCCACCCACGCCCGCGCACCACCACCATGCCCATGCTCCGACCACCGCCTCAATCATGTGCCATCTCCACACCTCCGTCGGTCCATTCTACACCCTCTACTTTACTACTTGATACTTTACATTCCATGATTATTTTTAGATCTTTGATTTATTCTTTAAAATTTTTTATGTAGCATTCACTTTTGTTGATTATTGACAATAACTAATGATTACTTAAGCGTTATATATAGATTAACTATGATTTTTGAATGTCTTGAATCTCTAGAAAATTGTTTGCAGAAATGTTCATTTTAATGAGATTGAAATTGTGGACTCATAGGTATTATCATGAGAGGATATTCTTTATTCTATTATACAGGAACATAATGTCTTCTTTCCAAGGCAAGAAAATCGCAGTCCCCGTTTTGAAAAATTGAAAGAGACCCGGTAGCACATCGGCCGAAGTGAGACACTCATTCCTACGGTTTCCTCCTGGAACTCAAGAGGAACTTTTTCAAATACTACAGGCACGACCTCTCAATCAAGGCTGATGTATCGATTGGGCCGCCCTGGAACACGTTCAACTTGCTGACGATATTCGGGCTCTCCTGACGACTGACCCTTGGGAACATTTTTCAGTATTACCGAGCCTACTTACCTCGAACTAACATTAGAGCTTTGCTCTACTTTCCATTTGCAGGTAGTAATGACAAACCATGACGACCCGGGCACTATTCATTTTCGTCTAGAAGGTTCAGTTCAGAAAATGAGTGTCCTCGAATTTGGCGTCGCTCTGGGCCTATACACGGATGACTTTCGAAGAGAACATGATCTTGCTAAGCTCCAACGCCACATCCATACCTCCTCTGCGAGATGTTGGTATAATATAGCCCCCAACACGACCACTTATGACCCTAGTCGCTCCAAAGCGACAGCTCTCGCCACATCTTTGCTGTACTTACATGCCATCTTAATTCACACATTGATAGGAAGGCGAGAGAGCAACGGGGTCGTTAACACACATCATGCCTACTTCCTCTGGTGAATGGAAAATGGGTACGTCTTCGACCTTGCCTACTTCATCGCTCTGGCCATTCAGTATCAGACGAAGCGCCATCGCACGGGGGTTATTTCCATGGGGTCTTATGTAACATGGCTCACGAGACACTTTGTCTCCTCAACACCGCATCACAATCTACCTCCCTCACCTTGATAGGCCAGATGTCTCCACAGGGCATCTCAACGATGATAAACATGCGGATGATCAAGTGTCGCCGTGGGACCGATCCTCTCCAATATCAGCTAGCCCATACCACCGAGGAGGAGGACCCTGAGGATATTACTGACAATGTCCCACACTCACATGAGGAGCCACAACCGAGCCATCGCCCACTTCATGCAGCTGCTTCACTTTCAGACATCTCTGAACGCCTCACTCAGTTCGAGCATTAGTGTACTCAAAAATTCAATGACACCGCTCGACGATTCGACAGCATTAAGGCGACTCTTCAGCAAATTTGTCATCACTTTCACATATCACCGCCCCCACCACGCGAGCCATCGGATGATGAGGACCTCTAAATCCTTTTCTCTTCGCATGTTTATGTTATTTTTTAAAAAAAATTTCCTAAAAGACTTAGTTTTAAATTTTACTCTTATCTTTATTTTTATGTTTATTTTTTACTTATCTTTATTATTTTCAGAGTCCATATTAGCTTTATCCAATTTTTATTTTTCGGAAAATATTTTAGTAATCCTTATTCTGAAGAACCTAATGATTTTCTCGTAGTTAAAAACCCTAAAATAGAACTCTAAAATAACTCTCTTTATTGAGGAAAACATACAATGCCTCATCCAACTAATCTTTCACCTCCGAATCAAGTTTCCACACTTCCAACTCAAGGGATCCATCCAAAATTCAGGAAAAATTCACTTCTACCTATCTTTTGATTTTCTCACTATATTGTTATTATCTATCTTTGTACATTGAGGGCAATGTATATCTTAAGTGTGGGGGATGAATATTTATTTCGAGAAAGTTCCTAACATTCTGCATTATACTCAAATCCCTGAATGATATCTTGTCTTTAAGTAATTTTCTCTTATTACTACTAGGATGAAATTTCCTGTGAATCATGATTTTTATTGATATGTTTTGGAATAAGTTATTGATAATTGTGCAGTGATGATTTAAACTTTAGGGAACTAGAGAATCAAGCATGATGAGTCTATTTTCAAAAATTAAAATTTTAATTAGGTCATCTACCTGAATCTAATTATTACCTTGAAATTTGAATTTTACAAGGTTGATATCAAAAACCCATAATTTTTGTGAGATTTTGAGCCTTTTAGAGCATACATTCTTTCGTGCTCAGTTTTTGATTATGAGTGTGTCAACATTGATTTGTTATTCTAGAACTTGCTTCGATTATACATGTCAAGACCACATTATTGATTTGATATACAGAGATGATAAAGGCACTTAGGATTTAACCCACTCACTCCACTAAAAAGCTTACCCTCACAATTAACCCTTAGTGAACCCCTTTGATCCTAACAACCCTTTTATTTACTCACAATATTACCTCAAAACCCATCTTGTATTTGTTATCACCATTCTTTGATTCCCTTTTTGTCGAGATTTAATTTGAGCAATTGGCTAATTATGTTCTATATTTCAGTTGTTAAAGTTCTTTCTTATTATTGTATTGATTTGTTCTTAAAAAAATTCAAAGTATATTCATTATTAGTTATATGATTATTGAGCTTATACGCTTAAATTCCACATTTTAAAGAAAAAGCTCGTATTATTAGTATTACAAGTTTTCAATTGATGTAATTATTTAGGATTAGTTCATTTGCCTAGTTAGGTAAATTGTCAATTCAATCTCGATTCTAACCTTCTAATTCAGCCTTTATCCACCTCTTTAACCCGAGCCCCATTATAACCCTTTTTAAAGACCTTTTGATTTGTGTATCATCTCATTTTACAGTTGTAGAGATTTGATTTTCATGCAAGCCTATGGGATTAACTTTTTATGTTCGACTTTTGAGTGCTTAATTTTGAACCTTAAACACTTTGAGTGATTTGAGTGAATCTTTAGTGAGGATGTCAACTCTTGTCGATTTTTAATTAAAGGTGATTATTTAGGTAAGGGGAAACACCTATGTTTTTATGCTACAAAAACTATGACTTTGATTGTTTGAATCTTTAAGACCCTGTACTTAAATTATCAATGAATGAATTATCTTTAAATTATGATGGAACATTATTGATGAATATTATGAATCAAGGAAGTTCATTTTAATTATGAGTTGAGAATTTTGCTTAAGGATAAGCAAATGCTTAAGTGTGGGGGTATTTGATAAACCGTAATATATACATATTTTAATCATACATTTAGCATACTTTTGGATGATTTATTCCTTGAATTGTGGAATTTGGTGCTCTTAATCCTTTAAGTCCATGTTTTATACTTAGGAGAGCACCGGAGGATGAAAAGAACGAGAAATGGGCCTAAAACGGAGTAAATGGGCCAACTTAAGAAATCGACACGGCCTCGGCCCAAGACCACACGGCCGTGCCTCATTAACAGACCCGACCACGGCCTGGATACGATTCACACAGGCGTGTGCCATGGGCGTGCCCCTGACGTGATCTGTTTGAATTCTATTCGGAATAGGGTACTTAAAGGCAAAGAAAGACATTCCAAAAGCCTATATAAACACCCTAGAGGCCAACCTTTAAGGGGGCGTCCAGTTAGGCTGAAGAGCCAAGCTAAAGAGGCCAGAATTGTGGGATTTACTCGAAGAAAGCCAGTTGATTCATCTTAAGAAGCCGAAATCATACTCCAGACGGAGATCTTCCTTTCAATTTCCTTTAGGGGGTTTTAGGTTTTTTCTTATGTTTTGTTTTATATTTTCTTCTGAGATGTATTTTTTTATCATTATGAACTAAACCCTCAAATACCTGAGGGGGATGAAACCTAAGACAGATCTTGTTATTGTTTTCTGAACTATATGATAAATACTTGATTTGTTCTTAATTCTTGTTTTAATATTTCAGGATATTGATTCAAATATTGATGTGCTTAGGCAGAGGAGGAATAGACCCTGTCTAAGAGTAGATCTAGCATAATTAAGCAGGATTGATCGCAACCCTAGAGATAGGATGACGAAAATCTGCCGGATTAGGGTCAAACCTAATATGGGAGTCCATAGATCGAGTTAATGCAATTCTAGGGGTTTTAATTGGAAAGAGATTTCAATTAATCAACCTAGGGTTAGACGTTAGTAACCTCGAGAGAGGTATTAATATAAATTAGGGAATCTTACGGATAAAGTCAAGTGAATAAATCGTCTGGTTCAGAATTAAATAACAAGTAAAGTCTAGGTGGATTCTTCCTCGGGTATTGTCTTAATCAATTGGTTTTTCCCACAAGTATTTTTCCTAATTCATTCTCTTTGTCTTAGCATATTTAGCTTAGTAGTTAGTTAATTTTAGATTAAACAACAATTCACTTTTATTTTAGGCTAAATAATAAAAAGAAAGTTAGTATTAGTACTTTTGGTTCCTTTGGGTTCGAAAATCCGGTCTTGCCACTAAGCTAAACTACTGTTCGATAGGTGCACTTGCCTCAATCATTGTCATAGTTAGTTGTTAGGCTCGATCGTTCTTTATATAAATTTTTAAGACTCTGACACATGATCAAAGATCTGATGTTTATAGCGGCGACTAAAGAAGATACCCTAAAAGATCATTCTTGGAAGTTGAACTTCGACGAAGCATCAAATGTCATTGGTAATGGAGTTGGGGCGGTCCTGATATCCCCAAGCGGAGATTATTATCCATTCACTTGCAAGTTAGATTTTGATTGCACAAACAATATGGCAGAATACGAAGCATGTATCATGGGAATTCGAGCAGCCATAGACCACGAAGTCAATGTGCTAGAGGTGTATAGAGATTCTGCGTTGGTTATTTATCAGTTCAAAGGAAAATGGGAAACGAGAGATCCCAAATTGATCAGTTATCGAAAGTTGGTTTTGGAGTTAATTGAGGAGTTTGATGATATCACCTTCTTTTACCTCCCGCGTGATGAAAACCTAATGGCTGACGCCTTGGCCACATTAGCTTCTATGATCAGAGTAAATGAGCAGGAAGGTATGAAGCCTATCCAAATGAGTATCTGTGAGACTCGGGCTCACTGCTGGAATATCGACAACGAAGAGGAGAGAGATGATCATACTTGGTATCATGACATTCTGTGATATGTGAAGAACTGTGAATACCCTGATCAAGCAACAGAAAATGATAGGAGAACATTGAGAAGACTGGCCAATGACTATGTCTGAGACGGAGAGATCCTATATAAAAAGAGGAAGGATTAGGTGTTGTTAAGATGCGTCGATGCTATTGAAGCTAAGAAAATCCTAAAGAAGTTCATGAAGGTGTCTGCGGGACGCATGCCAATGGATTTACAATGGCCAGGCAAACCATGATATTCGGGTATTACTAGTCCATGATGGAAGGGGATCGCACCCGTTACGCCAAGAAATGTCAAAAGTGCCAGATTTATGGAGACAAAATCCATGTGCCTCCTTCACCTCTTCATGTTATGACTTCTCCGTGGCCTTTCTTAATGTGGGGCATGGACGTTATTAGACCGATTTCGTCGAAGGCTTCTAATAGATATCGATTCATTTTCGTGGTCATCGACTACTTCACCAAATAGGTAGAAGCAGCTTCATATGCCAATGTCACAAAGACGGCAGTTAGCAAGTTTTTGAAGAGGGAGATCATATGCCGCTATGGTATGCCGGAAAGGATCGTATCTGACAACGCGTTAAACCTGAACAATAACGTGATAGCAGAAGTCTACAGTCAATTCAAAATTAAGCCCCACAACTCGTCGTCCTATCGCCCGAAAATGAATGGTGCAGTTGAAAGGCAGCTAATAAAAATATTAAGAAAATTGTGGGGAAAATGACTGAGACCTATAAGGATTGGCATGAAAAGTTACCACTTGCCCTCTATGCCTATCGAACATCTGTTAGAACCTCCACCAGGGTAACACCTTTCTCATTGGTTTATGGGATGGAGGCAATTTTGCCCATTGAAGTCGAAATTCCTTCTCTCTGGGTTTTATCAAAGTTGAAGTTGGATGTGTAACATCCTAGATTAGGGGTTATGCGTTCATGCCTAATTCATGAGTTAGTAGGTTTTGGCAGTGTTGGAAGTATATTAAGGGTTTTTAGAATTCTAGGATGGAAGAAGAAAGATTTGGAAAATTATTGGTTTTTAAGTAAAAAGGGGAGCCAGGTAAATGAGGCTTTAAAAGAAACTCCGTGTAAAGCATGACACAAGGAACCATGTGGTAAAATGGCATGTTTTATGAATTATGAATGTGTTATGTCAATTCTAGAAATAAGGAAATGTATGGAAATGTAAGGAAATGTAAGGAAATGTATGGAAATGTATGGAAATGTAAGGAAATGTAAGGAAATGTATGGAAATGTATGGAAATGTAAGGAAATGTGAGGAAATGTATGGAAATGTAAGGAAATGTAAAGGAATAAAGAGGAAAGTGAACATTTATAGGAACTAGGAAAATGATTTAGAAATGATTCAAAAAAGGAAAGTGAACATTTCTGGAAACTTGGAAATGTAAGGAAATGTCAAATTTAAAGAGCCGAACGAAAATTTTTGGAAACTTGGAAATGAAAAGAAATGTCAAGTTTTAAAGCTTAAAAAGGGGAAATTAAGGCAAGGTGGCCTTAAAAGAAAAAGTTTGTGAAATTTGACACACAAACAGGCTTGGAAAAGTGGCCTGAAGATGTCACTTAGGGCCTATGAAAATGGCACCATATGCAAGAGGAATGGGCCTGAGTTCGAGTCACTTGGGAAGCAAATAAAGGAGGTTTTATTTTTGCTTCCAGAAGACTGAGGTGGACGGCACATGCTTCTAGAAAGGAGGTGTTTTCTTTTCATAAATATTCGATTAAAAAGGTGATAAATAAAGGATTTTTAAATTGGATTATTTTGAAGAGATAAATGTTGGATTAAACTCTTTTATTTATGATAATTAAAGGGATAAAGCTATCAAAATAGAAGAGTGGTGGCCAAGTAAGGGACTCTAGCTAAGTAATTTCGGTTATAAAAGGAAAAGAGAGGCCATTCTGCATTATTTTCTGTTGTTTGAAAGCCTCTGCCGAATTCTCTTCACCAAATCTTCTTCTTCTTTTATTTTTGCCAAGTCGAAATATCTTGTGTTCTAGCCGAATCCTCCATCTTTATTCTTCCTTCTCTAATCCCTCCAAAAGCCGAAAGTTGTGAGATCATCATCTAGCCATAGCCGAATCTCTGAAGATTAAAGTGAAGGTGCAATCGATTTCTTCAAGTAAGGGTAAGATCTCATTCGGTTTCATCCTTTTTCTTTTAAGATTTGCCGAAATCTAGGACTAACCCCATTAATATCTTGTAGCCAAAACTTTGAAGAGATCTTTCGGGATTTACTAAGTGTCGACTACAAGGAAGGAGAAGTTCTTTTCCCGAAGGTACACCATAGGCCACGTGTTCCCTAGTTATTCGGTGAGTTTCGGGATTTAAAATCCACAAGGTAAGCATATGAAGTATTCGGCCAAGGCTTATTTTTGGTATTTAAAATTATTTCCTATTTATTCAAAAGCCTGAAACCGACCTAGTTAAATGATTTGGTGGCTAGCCGATTTTTAAGGAAGGAATACTACAAATTTTGGATTTGATTATTACTCAAATCGGCAAACAAGGTAAGTTTAAGAATACTAATCCTACTAGGATTTGGATTTTGGCTGAATGGCTTTTTATTAAATTAGTAAGTGATTAATCAAATGTAGGGATTAAGGATTTAAGTAAAGAGATCGATTTCAAAATCTCAAAGAATTTGCTAAGTTTAATCGGTGTGTACCCACACTACTTTATAATATGTATTATGGCTATGTTTATTAATATATGTGTTATTAAGTATATGAAAGTGGCTAAAGTACCATGATATGGTACTAAGTACTGTGCACGCTTCCTACTTCCACTAGGATTATGAAATATGTTATTTATAACATGTGAAACTTTATAAGAATGTGAATTTAAGTATGATATGCATGATATGGATAATATGGGTCATTCGGGATATATGAAAAAGGGAAGTGAATGTGATGACTACGGTCTCACTATCTCGAATGTGGTGACTGACTTGGTCACATTATCCGAATGTGGTAACCGGTTACATTATCCGAATCTGGTGTCTCTTGACACAATTATAACTGGTGGCTATGCCACAAATTTTATATGGGCGATGAACACGCCGACCGCAAATGCCTTTGATGGTGTGTAGCGGATGGAGGGTCGACTTAGTAGTCCCCACGGTGTGTTTGGGCAGTGCGGGGTGTGTAGCGGATGGACAATTAGGTTTGGGTTTGGGAATGCATCATAACTTGTATTTTATGTTTTGAATGTGTAACTATTGTATGCCTGATTCTATTATGATTGGTGTCATGTACACATTGAGTCTGCTTTGACTCACCCGTTGTGGGACCATGTTTCTGTGAGTGATGAGCAGTGATGGACCAGGACGGCGAAGATTTGTGGTGGCCATGCTCAACATGAAGTTTATATTTTTATGGACTCTTGAATTTATTTTAGTACTTTGAAATATTTTGGAAACTATTTGATGTAATAAGGCCATAGTTAAATTCCTTTGCTTTTACTTTTATTCATTATGTTTACGAATTACTATCGATTAAATATTAAGTATATTTTTTTTAATAAACTTTAAATATTTAGTCACCTTAAATAAATTGGTTTTTATACAAAACAAACTTGTTTTCAACACAAGCCCAACCCTAAGCAATATTTTCTTTAAATCGCACAAGTTTTTCCTAAGGTTTCAAAAGAATTTGAAACCGGTTTTCTTGAGGAACATACCAAATCTGGTCAAAGCTCGTGGGCCGGGTTTGGGGTGTTTCAGGATGAAGCGGAGTGGATCCAATCTTGGTATGATCAATTGAATCTAATCGAGGAAAAAAGGTTAAGAGCCATCCGTCATGGCCAAATGTACCAGAAGCGAATGATGCAGGCTTACAACAAAAAAGTCCACCCTAGAGTATTCCATGAGGGAGACTTGGTATTGAAAAAAATCCTCCCTATGCAAAAGGACTTCAGGGGAAAGTGGATGCCTAATTGGGAGGGACCTTATGTCGTAAAGAAGGCCTTTTCTGGAGGGGCATTGATACTAGCTGAGATGGACGGCAAGAGTCAACCGAACCCAGTTAATGCGGACTTCGTCAAGAAGTACTTCTCTTAGAAAGGAAAATGGGCCAAGGCGAAAACCCGCAAAGGGCATCTTGAGTCCAAAAAAAAAAAAAGATGGAGAGGCCAAGGTGAAAACCCACAAAGGGCACTTTGAGACCAAATGAGCTTTGAATTGAAGACCCGTAAAGGGCAATTCAAATTTTTGAGGAGAAATAGGACATGCGCTGGCCATCCTATACCTGAGTTAACAATGAGGAGATAGGTTACATCTTCGAGGCATTGACAAAGTACTGCAGGTTTCCTAAACACATGTTGAACTCAGAATGATCTTCAAGAAGTTCGTACAGAAAAGCTCAGGCTGTGATATCTGGGGCACCAATTCCACCATTACTTGTTTTTTGTACCTTAGCAAAAATTTGTTTCCTTTGTTCAATCTATTCTTCACGAGTTTTGTCCCTAATAAATTTTAGTTTTATTCATCTCTATGATCTTTTTCAAGCATTTCATATTGAAATGATGATTACTGAACTAATAATGCTTTCACAAAATAAGTTTTGCATACTATTCTGAAAGTTTCTAAATAATGCAAGAATCTGAAACAGGACAATTATTTAGAACTCATCGAGCTTAAAGGGCTGGGAACACTTGAGATAAGTGTCTCAACAGTGACGACATCTTCAGATTCTCTGTTGAATGTTCAGCTGAACAAGGAGGCATACGTCAGGGATATCACCCTAATGAATGGCGAGCAATGACAGCCCAAATAAAAAAATGGATTATTCTCATGACATTTTGCATTCATTCATATAACATTCATAATACATCTAGTTAGGAGCATTTTCCGATCATGACATCCTGATCATTTGGCATAAACATAGACCCCATGAAATCAATTCTACAGGTAGATTCCCCAGAGGATGATGTAGCAAAATTGATTAGAATTATAGATTTTTGGTGAATATTATCTTCATGTATCGGCAATGGAGTAGATCTAAGCCAATAGTCTTATCTCTATGAATCGACAATGGAGCAGACTGAAGATCGTAGATCTTGCCCCCTGAGCAGGAGTGGAGCAGATCGAAGACAGCAAGTCTTATCTTCGTGTATCGACAATCGAGCAGACTGAAGATTGTAGATCTTGTCTCCTCGATATAGCAGTGGGGCAGATCGAAACAGCGAATCTTATCTCCATGTATCAGCAATGGAGCAGATTTATGCCACTAGCCTTATCTCCTTGAGCAGGAGCGGAGCAGGCTAATGATAGCAGATCTTATCTCCACTGAGCAGTAGTGAAGCAGATCGAAGACAGCAAGTCTTATCTCCATGTATCGGTAATGGAACAGACTGAAGATTGTAGATCTTGTCTCATCGAGATAGCAGTACAGATCGAAGTTGGTGAATCTTATCTCCATGTATCTGCAATGGAGTAGATCTAAGCCAATAGCCTTATCTCCCTAGGATAGCAAGGGGGCAGGCTGAAATTACAAGTCTTATCTCCATGTATCGTCAATGGAGCAGACTGAAGATTGTAGATCTTGTCTCCTCGAGATAGCAGTGGGGCAGATCGAAATGGAGAATCTTATCTCCATATATTGGCAATGGAGCAGATTTAGGCCAATAGCCTTATCTCCCTGAGTAGGAGCGGAGCGGGCTAATGATAGCAGATCTTATCTCCACTTAGTAGGAGTGGAGTAGATCGAAGACAGCAAGTCTTATCTCCATGTATCGGCAATGGAGCAGACTGAAGATTGTAGATCTTGTCCTTTCGAGATAGCAGTGGGGCAGATCGAAGTTGGCGAATCTTATCTCCATGTATCGGCAATGGAGTAGATTTAAGCCACTAGCCTTATCCCTCTAAGCAGTAGTGGAACAGGCTGAAAATTACAAGTCTTATCTCAATGTATCGGCAATGGAGCAAACTAAAGATTGTAGATCTTATCTTCCAAAGTAGTAGTGGAGCAAATTGAAACAAAATTCCTATACCCCTGAAGATGCAGTGGATGGAATGAAGCTACTTGAAGAAAGGAAGCATCAAGAAACCAATATTCGGCAAGACCGGGAAAAATTGGCCTTTTAAAGTCTTTGCTCCATTCTCATTACATGACAACGAGCAAAAAGGGCAGCTGTAGAGCCCAATTTCTTACCCAGGCCCAAAAACAAAACAAAATTAATAAAAGGTCCAATAAAGTCCATTTACAAGGGCCCAACTAAATTATTTTTGTTATTTCATTATTAATTTTATTTTTTATTTCTTCTAATTATTAACACTATTTATTATTATTACGTATATTTTTATTTTTAATATTATCATTACCATCATTTTATTTGTAATTAACTTTATAATTATCATTGTATTCATTAGCATTATTATTGTTATTTTATTATTACCACTTTTTTTTATATACATTATTATTATAACTATATTTATTATTATATTTATTATTATCATTGTTTTTATTATTAGTATTATTATTATTACTTTCAATATTACTATTTATTATTTCTATTTTCATTATTATTTTTTATTTATCACTACTAATTTTAATATTATTACTATTATTTTATTATTAATACCATCTTTTACTGTCACTTTTATTATTGTTTTCATTACTATTTATATTATTATTAGTACTATTATTATTGCCAATTCAATATTATTATTTTACTATTATAATTATTATTTTAATATTATTATTACTTTTATTTTTTTATAATTAACTTCATTATTATTATATTCATTAGTATTATTAGTATTATTTTATTATTATCATTTATATATATATTATCCATTCTAAATAGTTTTTTATTCTACATATATATTATTGATTTCATGTTTTTTTGTGTATATATTTTCTTCTAAATCTATTTATGTACATATATTCTTAAAGTCTATTATATATAGTTTTTCTTTTAAAGTCCTTGTTTTATTATATAGTTTTGTTTATTTCAAATATTTTTATATATTATTACTCATATATTTTTATAATAAGTTTTTTCTTTCATTTCATGTACGTTGATTATTTGCATTGAGATGTATTTTTTTTTCAGTGTAGTATTAGTGCCATGTATTTTTATTTCATGCTCGATATTATGTTTGCGTGGTTCTTATTATTACATTATTGTTCAAACTCCTACGTTTTGGTCGATATTGGTCTTTTCCTTTTTGTCCCAAACAAATCGAGTAAATGCATTCTCGGTCAATTTCATAACCGCTTATTAAGAGCTTTTGAAAACAAGGCAATGTTTTGTGTTTGGAAGTTCGAGAAATTATGCCCTAACGTGTTGGGTTTCAGTTTTCCGTTCGTCCAAATGACTAAATATCCTTTTAAGATTTTGACCGTGTTTTCTTAATTTCAAAAATAAATGCAATATTTCATGTTTGGAAATTTGAGGAATCGTGCCCTAACGTGCTAGGTTTCGGTTTTTTCGTTTAGCCAAATAATGGAATACCCTTTTAAAATTGCACCGCATGAATTTTGGAAATCATGAAATGATATTGATGTCAAGGGTTTGAAACATCGTATCCTAACATGCTGGACGTGATATTTCATTCTTTCGGAACAAGAGAATTTCGATATCCAATTCGAATTATCCAAACATTTTCTAAAGGATTCGTATTTTAAAATCTCTTCTAATTTTCGATATTAGGACATTAATCAATCAATAAGGTACCAATTTTGGGCGTTGCGAGGGTGCTAATTCTTCCTCGTGCGTAACTGACTCCCGGACATGTTTTCTTAAGATTCGTAGACCAAAATGTTTTATAAGGTGACCCAATCACACTTCAAAAAAGATTGGTGGCGACTGCATTTTCCTTTTTAAAGTCGGCCCTGTTTTCTAAATAAAAAAATGGTTTCAACAGCTTGGCAACTCTGCTGGGGAGCATATTCAAATCACAAGCTTTATCACCCTAAGCAGTAGTGAAACAGGCTAAAAATTACAAATCTTATCTCCATGTATCGGCAATGGAGCAGACTGAATATTGTAGATCTTGTCACCCTAAGCAGTAGTGGAGCAGATCGAAGACGGCTAATCTTACATCCATATAGCAATGGAGTAGATTTAAGCCACCAGCCTTATCCTCCTAAGCAGTAGTGGAACAGGCTGAAGATTGTAGATCTTAAAGCAAGGTTAAAGCAAGGCTGCTTGAATAAAGAAAGCATCAAGAAGTCAAGACTCAGCAAGACAGGGCAAAATTGGCCCTTTTAAAGTCTTTGCTCCATTCTCGTTACACGACAATGAGCAAAGAGGGGCAACTGTAGGGCCCAAATTTTGCCCGGGCCCAGTACCATACCAGAAAAAAACCCAAAGTAAACAAAAAAAATAAAAGTCCAAATTTATTTAAAAAAACAATCCATGGCCCAAATCCTAAAGCCCAAACCTAGCTAGCCCATTACCTAAATGTAGTGAAACCCTAAATACCCCCAGCCGCATGTCCAAAGAACCACCCCCTCCCCGTGCGCCAACGGGCCATCTTACGCACACTCGGGCAAGATCGGCGCGCTCCACCACGCCCGTGTGAAGAGCCCCTCTCCACCACGACGCTCGTACCTACAAAATAGGGAAAACTTTGTAAAAAGAGGGATATAAAAAAGTCGAAATAAACAATGTAAGGGGACGATTTTTTTACAGAAATGCACACACAATTTTCAGAGATACGAAAGACAATACCAAAGAGATATCTGCAAAAAAGAGAAAGGTTTTCGTTTATTTTCGTTTATTATTTTTTCGAATCTATTTCTTTTTTTTCCCTCAAAAGATTTTCTTTTTTTCTAAAAAATATAAGTATTAAAATACAAAAAAAGAAATAAAAATCACCTTTTTTTGAATTTTGGCCATCATGCGCGGTGGCCAGTGGCGGCGTCGCGGCAGAAATCGGTGCCGGAGATCCATCGGAACCACGCTGAAAATTGCCAAAGTGGAGAGCTTTTGAAGAGGGCTCTTTTTTTTTTCTTTGAAACAGCAGAAAATGAATTTTTGGGCTAAAAAATTGATATTTATATACCAGTGAAACGACATCATTTTGAGAATTATTTTCGGAGGCCAAAACGACATCGTTTCTCCGACCCGCAACCCGACCCATTAAGCCCAGGATCCGCTTGTTTTCTTGCAGAAGGGCTATTTGCGCTTTTAGCCCTTCCTCATTTTTGGTTTTTTTAATTAAGTTTATGTTATTTTTAATTATTGCCCGATAATTTACTTCGGTTTTCAATTGGGTCCCCCTTGCTGCTGTGCGTTTTGGAGGGAAGGAATATTTTCCCCTTTAGTCCCTCCAAGTTATCCGCGCATTCGGAAAGGTCTCTCATTTTTTATTTTCTTCAAAATTTGCCCCAAACTTTTATTTTAAGTTCAATTCCATCCTTTTTTTATTTCTTTTGTGATTTTTGTTATTTCGTTATTAATTTTATTTTTGTTATTTCTTATTATTATTAGCACTATTTATTATTATTGCGTATATTTTTATTTTTAATATTATTATTACCATCATTTTATTTTTAATTAACTTTATAATTATCATTATGTTCATTAGCATTATTATTGTTATTTTATTATTACCACTATCTTTTTATATGCATTATTATTATAACTATATTTATTATTATATTTATTATTATCATTGTTTTTATTATTAGTATTATTATTACTTTCCATATTACTATTTATTATTTCTATTTTCATTATTATTTTTATTTATCACTATTAATTTTAATATTATTACTATTATTTTATTACTAATACCATTTTTATTTTTACCAATACTTTTATTATCATTTTCATTATTTATATTACTATGGTTATTATTATTACTAATTTAGTATTTTACTATTATAATTATTATTTTAATATTACTATCACTATTATTTTTTATTCGTAATTAACAATGATCTTGGTGTCAAGGGTTTGAAACGTTGTATCCTAACGTGCTGGATGTGATGTTTCATTCTTTCGGAACAAGAGAATTTCGATATCTAATTCGAATTATCCAAACATTTTCTCAAGGATTTGTATTTTAAAATCTCTTCCAATTTTCGATATTAGGACATTAATCAATCAATAAGGTACCAATTTTGGGCATTACGAGGGTACTAATCCTTCCTCGTGCGTAACCGACTCCCGAACCTATTTTCTTAATATTCGTAAATCAAAATGTTTTATAAGGTGGCCCAATCGCACTTCAAAAAAGATTGGTGGCAACTCCATTTTCCTTTTTAAAGTCGGCCCGTTTTCCAAACGAAAAAATGTTTTCGACAGTGCTCATTTTCACACATAACCTCTTAAAAATTTTACCATATTAAGAGTGCATTGGGTTCTCAAAAATGCAATCAAGATATGAAACTTTTTGACAAATTCATTACTGCACTTTAATTTTCTCCAAGTTTTGATAATGAGGTTGTAGCCACCGTGTTAATGATCCATCCATATGTAGGTGTCTCGGGCCACAAATTAAAACTTGTGAAGAATGCACACAGAGCAACCCATAGAGATCAACTGATTAAATGGGGCTCATTAGACCTATTTGAACTAGCCCGATTCATGGAACACATGGAGAAGTCCATCTACTTGAAGCATTGGTGACCCAATGGAACACTCCAGTAAAACTGGAGTTACCATGGTGAATATTGTAAATTCTAAGGGATAAGATTGTATAGAGTTTAAATCCTTAGGACTCTCATCTTGTAGATAAGCATTAATCTCAGCCATTGATGTAACTCAATCTATACCGTTAGATCTGGGGGAGCTCAACTATAAATAAGCCCTCCTTCTTCATTTGTAATCATTCTATTCATAGTGATTGAATATATTTGAGAGCATTTACTCAAACACCTTGTGTGCATTATTTTTGTGTAGCTTTTCAGTTCTTTCATTGCTCATTCTATTTGAGTTTGCTTCCATTTATTTTGGTGCCTTAGAGAATTTCCTTTTTGAATTCTCACTTTTTGAGAGTAAGGCTGACTTAAGCAGATTTCAAGCAAAGAAATTACCTAAGGCCACGCGATTTGCCAAACTACAGTTCTAGCCCTATGACAGTTGGTATTTGAGCCAGTGTTCGAAGGTGCCAGTTGAGATAACGAAAGGAGTAGACGAGAAAATTGAGCTAAAGAGACTTGTGATGGAATGGGTAGGAAAAATAGTAGATCAATGGATATATTGTTGACTTTGAAAAGTCGAGTAGTTCATCTTAAGAAATCCATGGGTAAAGTGAAAGAAACACTCGAGGTAGTTGAGGGACACACTGATTATATACAAAAAAAGTTAATTAATGAATTTAACAAATATCATTTGTGTCAAAACAAAAATCTAAATTTCAAAAAATATAGGGACTAAGAATGATCAAATTAGAGAACATGAACTAAATGTACAACTTTATGCATAGTACACGATTAATAACATAATTTAATCAATTAAATTTAACTGTTATCATTTTTAGGCCAAAACTAAAATTAATCAATTTAAAAAATATAAAAACTAAACTTAATCAATTAAAATATAGATGAAATCCAAATTTAAGCATATACAATAAGCTTAAGTATGTGGTCTCATAGTTAATAAAAAGAAGGGAGTGGGGCCTCAAATGCATCATTTGGATTTCGATGATGATTTCAGGATTTTGGTATGAATTTGAGCAAACAAGTTACCCTTATTTTAGGTAAACTTTTTATTTTTCCTCCTTTTCAAACTCAATTTGAATTTTTTTTATAGAATATTTATAATTATTTCTCATTTTTTAAATAAAAAAATAAATGTGCTTTAATACGTTTAAATTTATGTTCCCTTATATTAATAATAATATCAATACCAATTAAATTAAGACTCTCGACAACTTAAATTTTATATTTAATTTCACAATCTGTCATTATTAATAAATGTTATTCTTTAATCCATATTATTAACATTGTTAAAAAGTTACAATAATCACTTAATATAAAATTTTCTTTTAATAACATGAAAACCTGAAATTATATATTTTAAAAGGTTGAAAAATGTGATTATTAAAATAGTTATTTTCCATTAATATCTCTAGTTATATATTAGTAAAGGTCTTATCATGATATATAATAGTAATTGTGTTGATTCAAGATGATGATGACTATCTAAGACTTAACTTTTTGTACATAACTGATATAGTGGGTCTCTTAAGGATTTTCGTAGTTGTTTCTTGGTCAATCGGTGTTCATCATCAAGTTGATTTAATGATGGTAGGACTAGGATACAAATTTCAACGATTTGATCAAGTTGATTCATCTCTGGTTTGTTTTTTAATATTCCAATATTCTAGTTGATGTTAGTTTGTACTTCTCTCCTGTTTATAGATTATTCTTTATCGTTTGTATTATGTACAATGACTTTGTATTTTTATTGACCACGATTCTTATTAATAATAGTATTTTATTAAATTAGTGTTACGAATCAACTCGACACAACACATTTAGGAAATTATTTAAAAGTCACCTATTACTAAATAATTTAATATTAATATAATAGTGTTTTATATGAAATAATTAAATAAAAATGGGTAAAGATTAATTTATGGATTTTTAAGAAATATTTGAGAGATTCATTCATATGATAGTTTGCTTAGAAATTATAATAAAAAAAATGTAAATAGCATTAAAAAAAGAAGTTGGTTACGTCAATGTAGGAGGGAGAATGTAGAATGCCAAAATTCAAAAGGAATGATGATTTGAGGATAATTTAAGAATGTTGTCGTTATCATCCATCACACTTTTCAAACTTATTAGCTATAATCTAATTGCCTTTCAAAGTATTGTGGATGTTGTTTAAATTGCTAGGCTGCTATATAAACTCATCCTCCCATACTTGACTTTTACTACTTCAATCTTATTACGTCAGCGCCTTTCCCTGTTTTCACTTCCTTCATAAAAACCAATATTTTTATTTTACTTTTTTCAAGTTTTACACTTACGCCAAAAATAAATAAATTACTGTCTTTACGTCACACCAAAACAATTCCTTTCTTAAAATTTGGTATTAACATATAAGTCATAATCATATGTTTAATCCTCAACTTTTACATATTTATTTAATTTAACTTTTACTCTCTTTTTTTTAAAGTAAATTAGAAATTTTCGAAACTAATAAGACTAATGGTCAAAAAAACCTTAGTAATAATTTTTTAAAAAATCAATTAAAACCTTTTAAATTTTAAAATTATTTAAAAAATTATAAACAAGAGTTATAAAAATTTTAAAATTATAATTTTTTATTAAAAAAATAACAAGACCAACCCATTAAAATCTAATAATTATAGGATTAAAAAACTTGACTCCTATTATTTTATTGGATCAATATTAATATTTTTTAATAAAAAATTATTATTTTAAATTTTTTATAACTTTTGTGATTTTTTAAATAAGTATCAAAATTTAAAAAGGCTTAATTGATTTTTTTAAAATTTTTTAATGATGCCTTTTTTATCCTTTAATTTTATTTGTTTTAAAGTGTTTTTTAATTTACTTCCAATAAAAGAGTAGGGATTAAATTGAATAAATGTGTAAAGGTTAAGGGTTAAATTTGTTATTATATCTCATATATAAACACCTAATATTAATGGAGGGATTGTTTTGCCGAGTCATCTAAACATATAGGATCTAATTTTTCTTTTTCTTTTTTTAGTAAAAGTGCTAAAATGCAATATAAGGTGTAATACAAGGGGTTTTATGATACTTTTACCTTCTTCTTTTTTTTTGATATTTAAATTTTTACATTAATTTCCAAAATTAACTGTTTTTCTTAATTTGATCTCTGAATTTAGATTCTATTAATGTATAATGGGTGATACTTTAAAATTATATCATGTCGTCATTTTGAATCTAAATTAATCGTAAATACTTTAACAGGATTAGTGAGTGTAATTAAAATTTGGTAGAAAAGTTAAAAAAATAAAAAATAAATAAAGGGTTTACTGATATCAACATGCATTAAAAAATGCAAATATTTTTTTATTCAACTGACACGAAATATATATATTTTTTGAGAGTAACATTCAAATATTTTAATTATTTTATTGCAAGCCGACTTGAAGATTAAGCGGTTGAGCAGGCATTGACCAAATATTTTCCATCCGTCAAAATCAATACTTGTTTCATAAATAAAAATATCAAGTACTAAGAATTTAATTTTAAAAAATTAAATACTAAATTTAAGTTATAAATTTTATTTTTTTAAAATCAAAATTTTCGATAAATGGAATTTTTAATATTTTAAAAGTAAAGTGTTTAAAAGATAATATTAAAAGAAATAAAATACAATAGAATAAATTGAAATTTTTTACATTAAATATAAGTAGTTATTCTTCTATTTATTATTTTTCACACTTTTTTCTTGAAAAAATTGGGTCAAAATATCGCAGGTAACTCTAAAATATATAGCATTATTTTTATTTTGATCACTCTATTTTTTTATCAATTTAGTCATTCTAATAAAGATAATTACTCGAATTGGTCGTTGTCGTTAAAAAAATTGTTAATCCAGTAATGAATTGTTGATGCAGCATTTTTTTTTACTTTTGACTAAAGTTAAGGACCTCTTTATAATTAGTTCAAAATACTTTTTTTGATTATTTGCAACATAAGACTAAAGTTTATAAGTTTTCTCTTTTTCCTTCTTCTTATTGTTTGTTTCATGGGACAAGTAATAGAAGATGAGGATAGTCTTGCCTCTTTTAAAACAACCCAATCCCACTCTCATGGATGACAGCTAGTAAACGAGGTCATTACTACTCTTATTAGTATTACACGTGCAAAAAACAAAAATTAAAATACTAAAACTTCAAAATTTTAACTAGTTAATATTTTAACTAAAAAAATAAAGAAAAACTCAACGTGATTTATCTTCGACTCTGGCAATTTCCTTTTAATTTTAAAATTATAAAAAAAAAAGTTGAATGTGGTTGGAGATCATTTGCGGAATTATCATTTACCAACTATTCTGACACTTCTTCTATGGCAGCAACGACGTTTTAGATGTCGAAATCTCTTTTTTTTTTAATGCTATTTTTTTTCATCACTAATCAATACTTTTTTTCTTTTTTTACAATTTCAATAGTTAAAAAAATTACAGTAAAATTGTTTATTTGGGTACAGCTTGTTACCAAGATGAAATTGATTGTGTAAATATTACTAGATTGTTAATGCTTGCTTGATTTCCTGAAAAATTGAATTCGCAAGATGGGTTTGATTACCAATGGTTAAGAAGAACCCCCATGGCAAACAAGACTATAACTAAAATAAGAGAAACGAGGTTGAAGATGTCAAGTTGAAGGTGAGAGTGAGGTTGGGTTGGGTTGTTTTAAAAAAGTTAAAACTATTGTCATTTTCCTTTGTTACTTTTTTTCAGGAAACAAACGAAGAATAAAAGGAAAAAGAGAACTTACAAACTTTAGTTTTATGTTGCAAATAAACAAATAAAAAAAGTTTTGGATTAATTGCAATGAGATCTCTAGCTTTAGTCAAAAATAAAAAAAAAATGTCATGTCAACAATCTGTTAGTGAATTAACAAAATTTTAAGTGATGAAAAAATAAGTGTTAAAAAAATTTTAAGTACTAAAAATTTAATTAGTGACTTTAAGTTATAAAATTTTATTGATATATTACTTAAAATTAATTATGGATTGTTTGATAAATATAAATTTCAAAATATAAATAGTTATATTCAAAAATTTATTCCTAAATCTTAAACTTTTCACATTTTTCTAAACAAAATTCAAATTTTAAACATAAAGCTTTTGTAGGATAATATAACATTAAAATAAGTAGAATGAAATTGAATTAATTGAAAGAATTTTCCATTAAGTGATAAGTAGCTCTTCTTTACTTATTATTTTTCACACTTTTTTATAAAAAAAAAATTCTATCGAATTGTTTTTTTTCAATGGGTTCAAGGCCTTACTATTTAAACTTACAATTTTCTGAACAACTTGATCTTTGAATTTTCTTTTTTGTTTTCATTGGTACAAAAATTTAACAATTTGATCTTTAAACTTGAATTCTATTAATATGTGATGATAACGTGACATTTTAAAATTGTGTCATATTATCACTTGAAAATTAAAAATATATATCTAAAAAATAAAAAAATTATATATTAAAAAATCGAAGTTATGATGTAACACAATCTTAAAGTGTCACATTATCACACCTTAATAAAATCCACGTTCAAGGATTAAGTTGAAAAAATGTGTATTGCTTTATTCCAAAAAAATAATTATAGATGGCTAGGGGGCATTTGGTGATTCTAATATAATGTGATAACTTAAAATATTATTGGTGAAATTTTTTTTTTAAAAACATTTAGTATACATTAAAAACTGTTGACTCAAATTATGAGAAGCTTAGGCTAATAGGTTTACTAAATATTTTCTCGGCAACATGATGATAATTCACACAATTACACGAGTAAAATACCCAAATATACCAAAAAAATTAAAAATTACAGAATTTAGCTGATTTCTAGAAAATTTACAGAAAAGGGCCATTTCTCCTCAAAACGCGTCCATGTCAGCACGTTTTGAGGGGAAATGGCAGGAAAGCGCGTCCCTAGGGGCGCGCTTTAGCCTGCAACAATAAAAAAAATGGTCAAATATTTTTGACCGTTAGGGGCCCAATGGTAAAAAGAACCTATAAAAACCCCCCAACCATTTTATTTTTTCACACTTTAATCCTTACTCATTCTTCTCTCAAATTCCATTCAAAATTCTCTAAGTCCTTTAAACTTCCTCTAAAATTTCGAAATAGTCCTTTAATATTTACAAAAAAGCCCTTTTTTAATTTTTTAATATATATTTTTTGAAACTTTTAAAATTTTCGATCAGATTACAAATGGTAGGGAATTACTTAAATCTAGACAACAAGCACATCTCCGTCGATCAAATGCAAATGGTAAGTTTTAATTTTAATTTTTCAATATTATTTAATTTTTTTAGGTTTATGCAATTTTAATTAATTTTTATTTTATAATTTTTTAAACAGTCTGTAGATCGGGTGCTGCAATGTTACATTCGCAATATGCATGGTCCCCCACTGTTGTTGATCGAGAATTACCTGCGGGAAGTGGGTTTTTGGCACGTGGCCATGATAGGCCGGGGGTTCAAGTTGGAGCCGCCTTTGATCAGTGCGTTGATAGAGAGGTGGAGACCCGAGACGCACACTTTCCATCTTCCATGCGGAGAGTGTACCATTACTCTGGAAGATGTGCAGTTGCAGTATGGATTGCCGGTGGATGGGTCAGTTGTCACCTGGTCCGCAACTTCTGGTGATTGGATGGTCGTATGCTACGAGCTTCTGGGTTCCATTCCGGATAATATTCAAGGAGGTCGGATCCAGATGGCCTGGTTACGAGACACATTCCCGGAGCCGGATGAGGATTCGACCGAAATTGAAAGAATACGGTATGCTCGGGCATACATTCTTCAGATAATTGGAGGCTATCTGATGCCGGACCTTTCTAGAAACCTCGTACACTTGAGATGTCTGCTGAAACTTGTTGATTTCAGAGCAGCCGGTGAATTGAGTTGGGGTCTACCGTGCTATCGAGGTTGTATCGGGAGATGTGCGAGGCGACGCGGCCGAGTAAAGTGAAGATCGGAGGTTGCCTATCACTACTGCAGTCATGGGCACGATTTCGATTTCCATTTTTACGTCCTCGACTCGACCACTCATATTCATTCCTACTGATAACAAGGTAAATTTAATGTTATATTTTACATTTATTACGTAGATTTATAGTATAAATTGTATGCTAAAATTTTATTTAATTAAGTGTAACTATTCGGCGAGTTATGCTGGAATACCTACCTCACTTGAAGATATACGACTTCTATTGGACCAACGGTCGGAATCACAAGTAAGTTTCGAATTTCGTATTTCGTATTTATAATTTAGTATTTCGTATTTAGTGTTTAGTATTATGTATATAACTAATATTTTGGTAATGTTAATATAGTTTCAATGGACACCGTACGAGGATCTGACAATTCGGACAGTAAATTCGGAGGAGTTCTTCCAAAATCCAAACAGTTGGCACGTGAAGGTCCCATTGATCAACTATGCGACCGTGGAGATGCACCAATCAGATCGGGTTCTGCGACAATTTGGATTCTAGCAACCGATTCCCGTGCCACCTGAGGTGCTCGATGATGAGCACAAAGTGGACTTACGGCAGTTGCACATGGATTGGCCAAGATTTTGGTCAGCACATATCGAGATGTGGGAGAACCAGTATGACTATTTACCTAACCAAGAAACGATCGTCGTTCCTGAGTTAGCGTGCGTGCCGGAATACATGCCATGGTTTAGGATCCATGGTAAGCCTATCTGTTGTCGGAAGAAGAGAGGCAACGACAACTTCGTCAACAAAGGGAACGTCGGGGCCCTTTAAATCCAAGGAGAATGGGTGATGAGACGGGGCCATCAACAGTGTCGACACAGTCACCGACCCCATCAACAGCGCCCACACAATCACCGGGCCCATCAGTTCAGCCGACGACACCGACATCACAGCCTTTACCCTTTATGTTAGGTGCGTACCCTAGCCCTTATATGTATCCTAACCAATATATGTTTCCTTTTCCCACCCCACCCTGTGTTGGAAATGCATGGAGTTCAAGTCCGTTTTCGACTACTCCGATCGCCGGTGAGCTTGAGGCCGTCGTCGCGTGACAAATTACAGGAGGCGCCGTCGGGGAGCACTTCTTTTTACCAGTCTCCTTCGCCATACAGGATTCAGACACCCCTGCCGTGGTTTATGCAAACACCTCCGGGATCGTTATTTTATCAAGGTGGGTCATCCTCGCGCGTAACCGCCGACCGCCCCCGTGTGGCACTGATTCCGTCCGGCATCAACATTGATTCGGATGGGATTTTTTAATTTTTAAATTGTAATAAAATTTTTTATTTTTTTAATAAAAAAGTTGTTTTTTATTTGTGTTTGTAATTTAATTTTAATATTTTCACTAAAATAGAAGTTGTTTATTTTTTTGTATGTAATTTAATTTGAATTTTTAATAAAATAAAAAAGTTATTTTTTATTTTTTATTTTTTGTAATTTAGTTTTAATATATTTAATAAAATAATAGTTGTTTAATTTTTTATTGTAATTTAATTTTAATATCTTTAATAAAATAGAAATTGTTTAATTTTTTATTATAATTTAATTTTAATATATATAATAAAATAAGAAGTTGTTTTTTATTTTTTATTTCATTGTAATTTAGTTTTAATATATTTAATAAAATAAAAAGTTTTTTTATTTTTTATTTTTTTGTAATTTAGTTTTAATATATTTAATAAATAAGAAGTTTTCTTTATTTTTTATTTTATTGTAATTTAGTTTTAATATATTTAATAAATAAGAAGTTTTCTTTTTTTTATTTTATTGTAATTTAGTTTTAAAATATTTAATAAAATAAGAAGTTTTTTTTATTTTTTATTTTATTGTAATTTAGTTTTAATTTATTTAATAAATAAGAAGTTTTTTATTTTTATTTTTTATAATTTAGTTTTCATATATTTAATAAATAAGAATTTTTTATTTTTTCTTTTTGTAATTTAGTTTTAATATATTTAATAAATAAGAAGTTTTTTTATTTTTTAATTTAGTTTTAATATATTTAATAAATAAGAAGTTTTATTTTTTATTTTTTGTATTTTAGTTTTCATATATTTAATAAATAAGAAGTTTTATTTTATTTTTTATTTTATTGTAATTTAGTTTATATATATTTAATAAATAAGAAGTTTTTTTTATTTTTTGTAATTTAGTTTTAATATATTTAATAAATAAGAAGTTTTTTTTATTTTTTGTAATTTAGTTTTCATATATTTAATAAATAAGAATTTCTTTTATTTTTATTTTTTGTAATTTTGCTTTAATATATTTAATAAATAAGAATTTTTTTTATTTTTTTTATATTTTAGATTTCAAATATTTAATAAATAAGAATTTTTTTATTTTTTATTTTTTTAATTTAGTTTTAATATATTTAATAAAATAATAGTTGCTTATATCTGTTATAAAATAGAATTTGTTCAATTTTTTTTTTGAAATTTAATTTTAAAAATAAAGGAAAAACGCGCCCCTTGGGATGCGCTTTGCGCCACATCAGCAAAGCACGCCCACGTAAGCACGCTTTTGATGATTTGGCACAAAGCGCGTCCCCAGGGGCGCGCTTTCCTGCCATTTTCCCTCAAAGCGCGCTGACATGGACGCGTTTTGAGGGGAAATGACCCTTTTCCGTAAATTTTCTAGAAACCGTCCCAACTCCGTAATTTTTTAACTTTTTTGATATATTTGGGTATTTTACCCCAATTACACTTCTTAATTAAAGTTAATGTTCATGTATTTTAATGTTTTATTATTAAATATGTAATAATAACATTTTAATTGATGATATTTCAAATTCTCATTTTAATTTATAACATTAAGTGATGTAAAAATGACTCAAAATTTTCGATTAAATATATTTTATTTTAATATTATTTTATTATTTACATGTAATATATATTTCTAAAACATAATTTAACTTAAAAATTGGGAGAATAAAATACAAATTTTTATTAATTCATTCTTTAAAATTAATCTGGATTCGAATAGTAAAAAAAAACTATTAATTGCATTTTGTTTTTATATAAATAATGAAAGAAAATGGATTTGAAAGAAGGCTTGTTTGTTTTTAAAGTTAACCTAAATCAAAATAAAGAGAATTTCTTTTATTATTTTCCAAAGATAACTTTTGCTACTTTCCAACTATATTAAAAATTTAAAATTTTTAACAATCATCAACGGAATCACTTTCCAGTAAAATTACTGCTTTAGTTCAAATAGTGAACTTAACAATGATGAAGCCAAATTGGAAATTTTTGGAGCAAAACCTAATAATTTGAGAATATAGGTATGTTGTTTACAAACTCTGTCGAAACCATTTTTTGAGAACGGGGAACGACTAGGATTTAAAAATGAAAATAAAAATAGGAGTCGTCATCGATCTTTGTTAGGTGTGATCGAATCACCTTTGATTTAATAAAACGTTTCAGTTTACTAAAACGTTGTTTTTGGTCTACGAAACTCGAGAAAACGAGTTCGGGAGTCGGTTACGTGCGAGGAAGGATTAGCACCCTCGTCACGCCCAAAATTGGTACCAAATTGATTAATTAGTGTCTTAATATCGAAAGTTGAAAACCGAGAACGAATTTAAAATACGATCCTTTTTATTAGTGTTCATTTTTTTTTTAAAAAGGGGCTTTATTTGAATCGAAACGAGCTTCAAAGGCTCATTCGTCCCGAGATAACGAAATGCCGCGTCCCGTAAGTTAGAATACGACCTTTGAAACCCTTGAGAACAAGTCCGCCTTTAATTTTTCGAAACTCAATATTTTGAAATTTAAAAGGATATTTAGCTATTTCGGTTTACCAAGAAAATCGAAACCCTGTAAGTTAGGGCACGATTTCTCGAATTCCCGAAATGCGAAATATTGTCTTTGTTTTTGAAGATTTTTCTTTTAAAATAATAGCGGGTACAATATTTAAAAGGCATGCATTATTTAGTTCGAAGTAAGATACTACGATCTATATTGGATATGAGAAAAATATAACATCGGTAATGACAAATATTTCGCAAAGAAAATAAAAATAAAAATAAAGAACACACAGATTTTACGTGGAAACCCTTTCGGGAAAAAACCACGGGCAGAGGAGAAAAAAATTCACTATGTCGAATTCAAATCAATTACAAGAGGAATAGACTATGTCTATTTATAGGCTTATACAGCCATATTCTAATAGGAGTGTAGTAAGATTGAAACTCCTTATTCTAATCAATATCAAATAGATGGAGTTTAATAAAGTTTAAAAAACCTTATTTAAAATAAAATAAAAGAAGTGTAGTTCTATAGGGATTCTTCTTTTATTTTATTTTACCATTGTATTTTATTTAAATAAGGATTTGGGTCATTTAATTCTAACAATCTCCACCTTGACACGAATTCTCAATAAACAAGTTCTTCATCGCCAATTTGTAACTTCAATATGTTCCACTGCATCTTCAGGGAAATAAGATCTGCTGCCTTTAGTCTGCTCCGCTGCAACTTCAGGGAGATAAGGCTGGTGGCTTCAATCTGCTCCACTGTAACTTTTGGAAGATAAGATCCGCCAATTTGTAGCTTTAATCTGTTCCACTGCATCTTCAGGGAAATAAGATCCGCTGTCTTTAGCCTGCTCCTCAGCAACTTCAGGGAGATAAAGCTGGTGGCTTCAATCTGCTCCACTGCAACTTCAGGAAGATAAGATCCGCCTATTTGTAGCTTCAATCTATTCCACTGCATCTTCAAGGAAATGAGATCCGCTGTCTTCGATCTACTCCACTGCAACTTCAAGGAGATAAGATCTACAACTTCAATTTGCTCCACTGCTACTTCAGGGAGATAAGATTTATGGATTCATCGATCTTGCTACATCGTCCTCTGGGGGACATGACATGAAAAATCGATTTCATGGACCTGTGCTGATGCTAAATGATTAGGATGTCATGATCGAAATAAATCAAACGCTCCTAACTAAACGTGTATGAATGGACAACATTTGCATGAATGCAGAGTGTCATGAGAATGATCCCCTATTTTAAATGTATAATAATTAAGATGCAATGATCGGAATGAATCAAATGCTCCTAACTAAATGATATTATGGGTGACATTTGCATGAATGCAGAATGTCATGAGAATGATCCTTCTTTTTTAATGTACAATGGTTAGGATGCAATGACCAGACTGAATCAAATGCTCCTAACTAAATGATATTATGGGTGATATTTGCATGAATGCAGAATGTCATGAAAATGATATTTTTAAAATGTATGATGATTAGGATGCAATGATCGGAATGAATCAAATGCTCCTAACTAAATGTGTTTTACATGAATGCATAATTTCATGAGAATGATCCATTTTTTAAATGCTTGGGGTTGTCATTGCTCGTTGTTCCTCCAGGTTGTATTGCTTGACGTAATATCCTGTCTTCTTGCTTGGGTGGTATTCTGATCGAAAACCTGAAGAAACAATCGTATTTTGCTCAACTGGTTGCCCCGCTGAAATTTCAGAGTCCCTTCCATTATACCTTCTGGGACATAAAATTTGTACCTCTTACTGCAACTCTAGGGGGAATAGGATCTGGGTCATCTTCAATCCATCCCACTGCGACTCATGGGTATAGAATTTGTATCATCTTCAATCCATCCCACTGCGACTCAGGGATAATCAATTTGGTCTGCTGCACCTTTCATTCCCTGGGTCTCATGACCGGATGTATAGCTGTCGAGACCATTTTTTAAGAACGGGGATCGACTAGGATTTCAAAATTAAAATAAAAATGGGAGTCGCCATCGATCTTTGTTAGGTGTGATCAAATCACCTTTCTTTTAATAAAACGTTTCAATTTACTGAAACAGTGTTTTTGGTCTACAAAATTCGAGAAAACGAGTTCGGGAGTCGGTTACATGCGAGGAAGGATTAGCACCCTCGTCACGCCCAAAATTGGTACCAAATTGATTAATTAGTGTCTTAATGTCGAAAGTTGAAAACCGAGAACGAATTTAAAATACGATCCTTTTTATTAGTGTTTATTTTTTTAAAAAAAGGGCTTTATTTGAATCGAAACGAGCTTCAAAGGCTCATTCATCCCGAGATAACGAAATGTCGCGTCCCGTAAGTTAGGATACGACCTTTGAAACCCTCGAGAACAAGTTCGCCTTTAATTTTTCGAAACTCAATATTTTGAAATTTAAAAGGATATTTAGCTATTTCGCTTTAACAAGAAAACCGAAACCCCGTAAGTTAGGGTACGATTTCTCGAATTCCCGAAATGCGAAATAGTGCCTTTGTTTTTGAAGATTTTTCTTTTAAAATAATAGCGGGTACAATATTTAAAAGGCATGCATTATTTAGTTCGAAGTAAGATAGTACGATCTATATTGGATAAAATACATTAGGGTTTGATTTACGATACAATGACATGGAATAAAGATATAACAATGAATCATGGAACAATAACATAAATAAAATACTATACGAATGAATAACAATGATATGAAAATATGAATAAGCAAATTATAATATATACAAGAACAATAATCACATACCTTGCACTATTTAAATATCAACATCAATAATCAAAGACAAATAAATTAAGCATCATATATAACAATTTGCAAAAAATATGAAGCAAGTTAAAATAAATAAAACGTAAAAACATACAATTTGAAACGATAATAAATTTGTTTAAAATAGATAATGTAAAAAGAAATTTTAAAACCAATAATATACAAAACAGTTTTTTTTTAAAAAAAAGATGATATATAAAAACTTTAAACAGATAGTGTATATATATCTATATATAAAGTATAAAATATAATACGAAGAAAACTTAAAACAAATAATGATAAGACATTTTAAAATAAATAAAGAGAATTTAAGATAAAATATATGAAATAATTTAAAATGGATAATGAAACAATTTTAAATAATAAAAACGAGTTTGAAAATAGTAATACATAAAGCATTTTAATATAGAATAATTTAAAAATAATTAATATATAAAATAATTTAAAATAAAATGAAGAAGACTTAAAATAAATAATATATATAATATTTAAAAATGAATAAATAAATACTAACTTAAAAAAAATTGAAATCCAACTGACCAAGGACTGAATCAGAATAGAAATAAAATTAAGGGATTAAATAAAAAAAGAATGAATTAGGGCCCGATTGAACGCGTAGGAAAACAAAGAGGATCGAATGGGCAAATATCCCTGGCCTCTATGCGCTGAGCTTTGCGTAGGGCTAAATTGGAACAGACGCAAATATACTGGGGCAAATTTAAAAAAATAAAAAAGACTAAATTAAAAGAGTGAAAAATGCGGAAGGGCTAAAGCGAAAAATAGCCCAATTGTACAAAACGCGCAGATCCTTCCCCTGGTCGGGTCACGCGCGCGGGTTGGGGCCTCATACGACGCCATTTTGGCGTTAGGAATCCTTACCCAAAACGACGTCGTTTCTGATTGTTATATAAGCCATTTTTTTGCCCAAAAAGATTTTCACTTCCTTTTCAAAAAAACGACAAAAGAAAACCCTTGACAATTCTCTCAAACCCCCACAGATGCCTGTCACCGTTCAGTCACGGACCACCATGCGTCGGCGTGGTTCTCCGGCGCCGGCGCCGCCGTATGCGGCGGTGGGGGTTTTAAAAAATGCCTTTTTTCAATCGTTGAACCTTCCAAACATCGTTTTAACGTTAAAACATTCGAAATCCTTCAAAATCCGAGACAGATCAGGCCAATCCCTTCGACTTCCCAAAGAAACTCTGATCATCGAAAAGGTAAGAACTTTTTACCCTTTCTCTCTTGTTTTTATATATCGGAATAAATGAAAACTTTGACAGCAAAATAAAAATGAAAGGACCGAAGTCCTTTTTCTATTTCCTTTTCTTGTTTTGTTGTTTCTGTTTGTAACAATTTCAAAAGAAAAATAAATATATAAAAAAAAGAAATATTAAACAACAGAGAATAAAAAGTAGAAGAGACTAAAATCCACCTTAAAACTTCTATATTTGTTTTTGGATTTCTGATGTTCGTAAAAGGGGAAAAAAATACAAAGGATTGGTCTCGATTCTTATAACCGAGTTACAGATGCGCGTTTGTTGGTTTTCGTTTTGCTTTTTTGTTACTGTTGTCGTTTTCTTTTTGTTGTTGCTTGCATGTAGTCTCTATTTTGTTTTCTTTTACAGGTGACGTGCGAGGCGTAGAGGTGTCAGAGGCGTGTGGCGGTGGCCAGTGGCAGCATCAGAAGACCTAGGGGAGGCTAGGTTTTTGTTTTTTTTTTTCTGATAAGGGTATTGGGTTTAGTTGGGCTAGGGTTAGGATAGGGGTTTGGCTGTTAAGTTTGGGTTCTTATTGGGCTTCGGGTTTAATTTAATTTGGGCCGAAATTTGGGTTGGTTTGTTTAGGTTTTATTTTATTTTGTTGACCTGGGCCAAAATTGACCATTACAGCTGCCCCTCTTTGATAATTGTCGTGTAACGAGAATGGAGCAAAGACTTCAAAAGGGCTTATTTTGCCTAGTCTCTTCGAATCTTGACTTATTTAGTGCTTTTGTTCTTCAAGTAGCCTTGTTTTGACCCATTGCAACTTCAGAAGTATAGGAATTGGTGCTTTAATTTGCCCCACTGCAACTTCAAGGAGATAAAACTTCAACTTCAACTTCAACCTGCTCTACTGTAACTTCAGGAAGATAAGATCCACCGTAATCTGTAGCTTTAATCTATTCCACTGCAACGCCAGGGAAAAAATATTCCCTGTCTTTAGTCTGCTCCGCTGCAACTTCAGGGAGATAAGGCTGGTGGCTTCAATCTGCTCCACTGCAACTTTAGGAAGATAAGATCTGCCAATTTGTAACTTCAATATGTTCCACTGCATCTTCAGGGGAAATAAGATCCGCTATCTTCAATCTGCTCCGCTGCAACTTCAGGGAGATAAGGCTGGTGGCTTCAATCTGCTCCACTGCAACTTCTGAAAGATAAGATCCTCCAATTTGTAGCTTTAATCTGTTCCACTGCATCTTCAAGGAGATAAGATTTACAACTTCAATTTGCTCCATTGCTACTTCAGGGAGATGAGATTTATGAATTCATCGATCTTACTACATCGTCCTCTGGGGGACATGACGTGAAAAATCGATTTCATGGACCTGTGCTGATGCTAAATGATTAGGATGTCATGATCAGAATGAATAAAACGCTCCTAACTAAACGTGTATGAATGGACAACATTTGCATGAATGCAGAATGTCATGAGAATGATCCCCTTTTTTAAATGTATAATGATTAGGATGCAATGATCGGAATGAATCAAATGCTCCTAACTAAATGATATTATGGGTGACATTTGCATGAATGTAGAATGTCATGAGAATGATCTATTTTTTTTTAATGTACAATGATTAGGATGCAATGACCGGAATGAATCAAATACTCCTAACTAAATGATATTATGGGTGACATTTACATGAACGCAGAATGTCATGAAAAATGATCTTTTTAAAATGTATAATGATTAGGATGCAATGGTCGGAATGAATCAAATGCTCCTAACTAAATATGTTTTGCATGAATGCAGAATTTTATGAGAATGCTCCCTTTTTTAAATACTTGAGGTTGTCATTGCTCGTTGTTCTTCCAGGTTGTATTGCTTCACGTAATATCTTGTCTTCTTGCTTGGGTGGTATTCTGACCGAAAACCCGAAGAAACAATCGTATTTTGCTCAACCGGTTTGCCCCGCTGTAATTTCAGAGTTCCTTCCATTGTACCTTCTAGGACATAAAATTTGTACCTCTTACTGCAACTCTTGGGGGGAAAAGGATCTGGGTCATCTTCAATCCATCCCACTGTGACTCAAGGGTATAGAATATGTATCATCTTCAATCCATCCCACTGCGACTCAGGGGTAATTAATTTGGTCTGCTGCACTTTTCATTCCCTGGGTGTCATGACCGGATGTATATGAATGTCGAATTTCTTTGAGAATAATCCTATTTTAATACTTGGGTTACTCATTATTTGTCGAGGCTGTATCACCGACGCAATATCTTGCCTTTTTATTCCACTGATACTTTTGACAAAAAAACTTAACAGGTAGTCTCAAATTAGACTCCTTTCCAAACTTTAGTTTTGGTGAGTTCTGAACAACAGTCCTGTTTCAGGTTCTTGTAATATTTAGAAACTTCTAGAGTAATATGCGAAACTCCTTTTATGAAAGTATTATTAGTCCACGAATCATTATTTCAATGCAAAATGCTTGAAAAAGATCATAACAATGGACCGGAAAGAAATTAATTGAGAGCAAAGCTCGAAATGAATAAATTAATCAAGATATCAAATTTAAAAAAAAAAAACACAAAATGAGAATGAAATAACAAATGAAAGTTATTGGGAGAGTATCTTGAAAAAAAAAGTAATCAAAGATAGCAAATTTAATATGGGTAAGATGAAAACTAGGTGCCCCAGATATCGCAGCTTGAGCTTCTCTGTACCAACTTCTTGAAGACCATTTTGAGTTCAATCTGTGTTTAGGGGATCCGGAGTACTTTGTCGATGCCCCAAGCCGTAGCATACTTCTTCCTTGTTAATTCAGGCATAGCAAGACTGCTGTATGCCCCACTTTTGATCAAAATTTAAGCCGGCTTTTTCGGCTTTTCAACTCAAATCCCCTTAGGTCTCAAAGCGCCCTTTGCGGGTTTTCGCCTTGGCCTTTCTTTTTTTTTTTCTTTCTTTTCCCTTTTTTTTAGAGAACTTTTTATTGAATCTGAATTCACCGGATTGGGCAGGTCATTGTCATCCATCTCGGTCAATATCCATGCTTCCCTAAAATAGGCATTCTTTGCTGCATAAGGTCCTTCCTAGTTTGGCATCCACCTTCTTTTGAAGTCATTTTGTATGGGAGGATATTTTCCTAAACTAGGCCTCCTTCATGGAATTCTCTAGGACGACCTTCTTGTTATAGGCCCGTATTATTTTCTTTTGGTACAATTGACCATGAAGATTGCCGTTAGCCTCTCTTTTTTGATCAAGTTCAGCCAACTATATTGGGATTGGATCCATTCTACTTCATCCGACTTCAACTCTGATAAAACTCTGAGAGAAGGAATTTTGACTTCAATGGGCAAAATCGCATCCATTTCATAAATCAATAAGAAAAACGTTGCCTCGGTGAGAGTCCTAACAAATGTTCGATAAGCACAGATGCCAATCTTCGTGAGTCTCAATCAATTTCCTGACGATCTTTTTTTTTTACCTTTCGTTTTGGGGCATATGGTGTTTAATCTTGAATAGACTACAAATTTTTGATGTCGCGCTGTTGTTTAAATTTAATGCATCGTCAAATATGATCCCCTTTTGGGATTCTATACCGACATAGAATTTGCTGACTGTCGACTTTGTGACATCAGCCTATGAAGTAGCTTCTGCCCACTTGGTGAAGTAATCGACGACCACAGAGGTGAATCGATACCTTTCAGAACCTTTTGGCAAGATTGACCCACTGCGATCCATGCCCCACATAGAGAAAGTCATTGATTCTACTTATTCTTTGTAAGGTGGGATCTGTTTCTCATCTTATTCTACCATCCTTAACAAATTAGAAAATGATCTACAATCTCGGTCGTCTTCAAAGTCCTGAGATCTCTCTAGACACATATCTCACTCAAAAGGAGATTCTAAGTCAGTAGCAATGTCGCTCATGTCGTTGATATCTGGGTACCTATTGTAGGTATGAAGAAAGATTTAAATGAATCTAAGAATGATTATTTGTATGGTATGATCATGGATGAAGAATAAAAGAATATTTGATAGAGAGCTCAAAGAATAAAAGAATTCATAGTATGAGATGGAAAAAACAAAAAAATAAAAGAATATTTACTCAAAAGATGCATCTTATTGAAATAAAGATTTTGGACACAAGCCTATTTCACAAAAGGACTCATATTGCCTCTAGGCTTAAGGAGACAAGCATGTTTTGAATATTACTCTAAATTAGTTCTAAAAACACAGGGATCTCTTCCACAGTCCCATTGTTCAAAACTCTCCCAAGCATATAAGGGTTTAAAAACTTTTATTCCCCAGTTCCCTCTTCTGATATGTCATTTATATTCCCCGATATTCCTTCTAGGCTCTTGCCTTATTCAAGGCATTGCAACTCTCTTGCCCCCATTTTCAACTATCGCATTTATTGCGTTGTTAAAGCGATTAGGTTCTGAAGAATCGTTGAACTTCACAATTCCCATTTCAATGAACCTTTCGACCAACTTCCTGAAAGCGAGGCAGTTTTCTATTGAATGCCCTATAATCCCTGCATGAAACTCATATTGAGCTTTCGCGTCATACCATTTAGGGTATGGGGGCTGCATTGGTTTTGGGTAATGAGGAGACACCACATACGCATCAAATAGATTTTGATAGATTTCCTTGTATGTCATCGGGATGGGTGTCAACTAGAGCCTTTCTATATTTGGTCTAGAGTTGGATTCTTGCCTTGAAGAGCCTTGATAGCCAATGGTTACAGCTCTCGGTTGGCCTACGGTGACCGATTTAAAATTCATGCTCAGGATATTTATTTCATTTTCTTTGTTTCTTGGGGCTGACCTTTTGGTGCTTTCTCCTACTTCAATCCTTTCGTATCTTATCGCATTTTCTATCATCTCACAAGTCATCACTATGTCTGCAAAACTTTTTGTGGCACTTTCCAGCATGTGAATGATGAATGGGCCCTTTAAAGTGTTGATAAAAAGCATTGTGGTTTCTTTTTCTAGGAGAGGTGGTTGGACTTGCGTCGCTATCTCCCTCCATCGTTGGGCATACTGCCTGAAGCTCTCACTTGGCTTCTTTTCCATGTTTTGCAGTGTGATTCTGTCGGGTGCTATGCCCATCACGTGGCCATATTGTTTTATGAAAACTTGTGCCAAGTCTTTCCATGGACTGATTCTATCGACTGTCTTGGAAACAATGTATTAATAATTGATCATTGTTGACGTATCCTATCATCCTTCGACAGAACATTGTGATGTGAGCTTCAGGGTAGCTAGCCCCGTTGTCCTTTTCAAATTCTGGAGCTTTGAATTTCAACGGGAGCACCAGATTCAGACCAAACTTAGGTTTTTAGCATCAATCCTGTAATGGTAGTCAGCACTCTCTATTGCCTTAAACTTCTCTTCCGGCCATCTACAGTGTTCTTCAAGTTGTTTTGGCAGATCCACTCTCACTTTCTCCATCTCTGCCACTTTATCAAGATCCAGGACAACGGGATTAGTTGGATTACCCCCCGGGTTAGAACCCGAGCCCGTTGGAAAATTGATCGGTGTTGATGCACTGGCTTGGTACTGGGACCTAATGGTGACAGGTACCCTTTATGGGTATGCATCCGGTTACATTTGGATGTTCGTTGGGGTAAAACCCGGAGGATAGGGAGGTTCTTCATTGTCATCACCAGAATTGGTTACAGGGCCCTTTCCTTTCTCGGGACCTCCGGCCAATAGCTGGGCCGGTTGGTTCATCATATTTCTTTGGGATTCCAGCATCTGATCTCTCATGTATTGTTGTATTTTAGCCAATTGTTCTTGTATTTGATCCTGCATATCTTTTTGCATTTGTCCTAATCTTTCCATTTTTTGATCCATTGCTTTCGTCTTACGGCAGGTATCGTAGTGATATTTAGTTGGTGGATTTTCGTTGGTTTCTAGGGTAACTATCATAAATTTAATTGATCAGGGTCTTTTTATAAAACTTAATGCATATAATTTAATGCCATGCAGATGCATGAATGCACAAAGAGGCACTAATAATGATTCAATTCCGTTGGAAGAACTTTACTAGAAAATAAATTTCTCTACATAAAGCAGATAATTACACATATGGCATTGCCCCAATATTCAAAGTGAAGACATCGATCTTCTTCTTCATATCCGGATGCTATGGTCGAATCTTGCTAATTTTTCAAAGATGTCTCTATTGTCTCATTTTTGCTTGATCCGTGTCGCGGCCTATTGCTCACTTATCCCCGCAATACTCATTAACTCCTTTTAAAAGAGTTGAGACGTGACGGCTCTCGAATAATCCTTGTTGGCTTGAATCCTCGAGCAATGAAGCAAAGTCTTATTTTCCTCCGCGGACTATCAGTCTTCTTTCGTTGTGTTTACTTGGACCCTATTTGGACGACCGTACTATATTCCACTGTATCAAGAAGTTCATTTTCCTATGACAAGCTCTTCTATTTAGCAATCGAATATGAATCAGCACCTCCTTTCTAAGATGATGCAATGCGATGCAATGCAATCATAAACAAAACAAAATACGTTAGCACAAGAAAAATCAACAACAAAATAGATTACCTAAATGGGTGACCACTAGGGTTTGGCATGGCTCTACTTAAGGTGGGCTCCTAAGGTTCGCTATATGCAGTTTAGTTCTAAAGTAAAGGTACCCAAACCGGTAGATTCCTCGATCTTCACCCATTATAGGTTCATATAAACCGAGTTCAGTTCAGGGGGATACATTTTCCTATGGCCATGCGGAGATGAAAATCTCACATCCCGGAAGCAGTCCACTATCCTATATGGAGGTGAAGACCTCACGAAAGAATAGTTTCTTACTCCCACTTAAGAGGGCAAAATTGACCAATTGATGTGATGCGATATGCAAAGATACATCAAGAGATTTAAACCACAGAATAGGCATAAAGAAAACCATGAAAGTAAAGAGTAATATGCAATGAGATAATCGTGATTTTAAACCGGATTTTCAAATTTCGACGAAAAGATAGAAATTAATCAATTTTTGGCTTGACTCTCTTATTCTCCCCAGCGGAGTCGCCAAGCTGTCAAAACCATTTTTTAAGAACGGGGATCGACTAGGATTTAAAAATGAAAATAAAAATGGGAGTCGCCATCGATCTTTGTTAGGTGTGATCGAATCACCTTTGTTTTAATAAAACGTTTCGGTTTACTAAAACGGTGTTTTTGGTCTATGAAATTCGAGAAAATGAGTTCGGGAGTCGGTTACGTGCGAGGAAGGATTAGCACCCTCGTCACGCCCAAAATTGGTACCAAATTGATTAATTAGTGTCTTAATGTCAAAAGTTGAAAACTGAGAATGAATTTAAAATACGGTCCTTTTTATTAGTGTTTATTTTTTAAAAAAAGGGCTTTATTTGAATCGAAATGAGCTTCAAAGGCTCATTCGTCCCGAGATAACGAAATGCCACGTCCCGTAAGTTAGGATACGACCTTTGAAACCCTCGAGAACAAGTTCACCTTTAATTTTTCGAAACTCAATATTTGAAATTTATAATGATATTTAGCTATTTCGGTTTAACAAGAAAATCGAAACCCCGTAAGTTATGGCACAATTTCTGGATTTCCCAAAATACGAAATATTGCCTTTGTTTTTGAAGATTTTTCTTTTAAAATAATAGCGGGTACAATATTTAAAAGGCATGCATTATTTAGTTCGAAGTAAGATACTATGATCTATATTGGATAAAATACATTAGGGTTTGATTTACGATACAATGACATGGAATAAAGATATAATAATGAATCATGGAACAATAACATAAATAAAGTACTATACGAATGAATAACAATGATATGAAAGTACGAATTAGCAAATTATAATACATACAAGAATGATAATCACATAACTTGCACTATTTAAATATCAACATCAATAATCAAAGACAAATAAATTAAGCATCATATATAACAATTTACAAAAAATATAAAGCAAGTTAAAATAAATAAAACGTAAAAACATACAATTTGAAACGATAATAAATTTGTTTAAAATAGATAATGTAAAAAAAAATTTTAAAACCAATAATATACAAAACAATTTTTTTTTTAAAAAAAGATGATATATAAAAACTGTAAACAGATAGTGTATATATATTTATCTATATATAAAGTATAAAATATAATACGAAGAAAATTTAAAACAAATAATGATAAGACATTTTAAAATAAATAAAGAGAATTTAAGATAAAATATATGAAATAATTTAAAATGGATAATAAAACAATTTTAAATAATAAAAACGAGTTTGAAAATAGTAATACATAAAGCATTTTAATATAGAATAATTTAAAAATAATTAATATATAAAATAATTTAAAATAAAATGAAGGAGACTTAAAATAAATAATATATATAATATTTAAAAATGAATAAATAAATACTAACTTAAAAAAATTGAAATCCAACTGACCAAGGACTGAATCAGAATAGAAATAAAATTAAGGTATTAAATAAAAAAAGAACGAATTAGGGTCTAATTGAATGCGCAGGAAAACAAAGAGGACCGAATGGGCAAATATCTCTGGCCTCTATGCGCTGAGCTTTGCGCAGGGCTAAATTGGAACAGACGCAAATATATTGGGGCAAATTTTAAAAAATAAAACAGACTGAATTAAAAGAGTGAAAAATGCGGAAGGGCTAAAGCGGAAAATAGCACAATTGTACAAAACGCGCAGATCCTTCCCCTGGTCGGGTCACGCGCGCGAGTTGGGGCCTCATACGACGCCGTTTTGGCGTTAGGAATCCTTACCCAAAACGACGTCATTTCTGATTGTTATATAAGCCATTTTTTTGCCCAAAAAGATCATTTCCACTTCCTTTTCAAAAACAAAACAAAAGAAAACCCTTGACAATTCTCTCAAACCCCCCCTCCAGATGCCAATCATGGACCACCGCGCACAGCTGTGGTTCTCCGGCACCAGCGCCGCCGTATGTGGTGGTGGGGGTTTTTAAAAACGCCTTTTTTCAGCCCTTCAACCTTCCAAACATCATTTTAACGTTAAAACACTCGAAATCCTTTAAAATCCGAGACAGATCAGGCCAATCCCTTCGGCTTCCCAAAGAAACTCCGATCATCGAAAAGGTAAGAACTTCTTACCCTTTCTCTTGTGTTTTTATATACCGGAATAAATGAAAACTTTGACAGCAAAATAAAAATGAACGGACCGAAGTCCTTTTTCTATTTCCTTTTCTTGTTTTGTTGTTTTCGTTTGTAACAATTTCAAAAGAAAAATAAATATATAAAAAAAAAGCAATATTAAACAACAGAGAATAAAAGGTAGAAGAGACTAAAATCCGAATTAAAACTTCTATATTTGTTTTTGGATTTCTGATGTTCGTAAAAGGGGAAAAAATACAAAGGATTGGTCTCGGTTTTTTTAACCGAGTTACGGATACGCGTTTTTTGGTTTTCGTTTTGTTTTTTTGTTACTGTTGTCGTTTTCTTTTCATTGTTGCTTGCATGTAATCTCTGTTTGTTTTCTTTTGCAGGTGACGTGCGAGGCGTGGAGGTGTCAGAGGCGTGCGGCGATGGCCAGTGGCGGCGTCAGAAGACCTAGGGGCGGCTAGGTTTTTTTTTTTTCTGATAAGGGTATTGGGTTTAGTTGGGCTAGGATTAGGATGTGGGTTTGTGGTTTAATTTTTTTTTGGGTTTGGCTGTTAAGTTTGGGTTCTTATTGGGCTTCGGGTTTAATTTGATTTGGATCGAAATTTGGATTGGTTTGTTTGGATTTTATTTTATTTTGTTGACCTGGGCCAAAATTGGCCATTACAAACTCGAGTACTAAAGCTCAACAATAGTCTTGCACATTCAAATTTCTACTTTATGAAATACAACAGTCAAGCATATTCGCAAATGGTAAAGAAAAATTTATTCAATCCAGATAAACTTTAATACCAATTCCATTATCAACGAGGGATTGAACCACAGCTCTGATTTTGCCTTCAAATTTATCCCTCTCCCTGGCAGTATAAGAAGCTGTATACACATCGTCTTCTCTGGCTCTCTCGGCCAATATCCTCCCGATCGCCAAGCAAGCCGAAATATCCGATCTGGATCTCAGTACTGCTTTAATGTCCTTTGAGTTTGTGCCTGCAACCGCAACTTGCTTACATGTCACCCTATGTGTAACCGAAACGGAAACAAAGCGCTTTGAGATGAAGACATCGAGTGTAAACGGTTCCATGTAGGCTTCAGTTCATTGTTTGAATGAGACATTGTAACATCCTAAAATTGGGGCTATTTGTGATTAAATTATTTTTGTTATGTGGTTGAGCTGCTGTGTTATTAATTATGGTGTAGTAAGGCTTAATTATGGATTTTTAGTAGGTTTGAGTAAGGGGAAAAATATTATCTTCAAGCTTTTAAGGTGAGGAGCCTTAGCAGGTAGGGGTTACAAGAATAAATAAGGGATTTGTTGTCATAAAATGAGCCTAGAATAAGTGGCAAATGGAGGGCCACTTGGGAGCTACATGTGACGCCACTTTGAGCAAGGGAGAGCCTTGGTTCGAGTCACGGAATTCTCCTTTTAGCACCTTGTTTGGACTAATAATAAGAGAGAAAAATGCTCAAATTTGTTTTAATATTAAAGGATAATATGAGCATTTTAAATTGGATTTTTAATTGCTTAATTCTAAGGATAATAGAGATAAATAGTGAGGATATTACTAAGTTTTAAAAAAAATAGATTATTAATTAGATTTTTATTTAGATAATAAGATAGTAGGATATATTAAGGATAATATTAGCTTTTATCATTGGATATTAATAAGGATGTATTTTATTTTTTTAAATGAATTATCATGGGATTAATTGATGGGATACTCAAGGATTTTATTTGTTTAATTCTAGGGATAATTAGGATAATATTAGTTTTATTTAGATAAACAAGATAATAGAAGATAAAAGGGATATTAAGGGATTATTAATGGATTATTGGGGATTAATTCAAATTATTTTGAATTAATTAAGAAGTGGTGGACGGCAAGGGTACTAAGTGCCTATAAAAGCATTAGTTGACCCCTTGTTTTTTTTTTTTTTTCTTTTCCTCATTTTGCTAAGTGACCGAATTCCCTAACCCTCCTTTGTTCTTCTTGTATTTTCTCCATTCTCTCAAACCCCTTCAAGCCGAAACTCTTAGCACCTTTCTTTCCCCATTAATTTCCTCTTTAGCCGAATACACCAGTTGAAGTGCCAAATTCTTTTCTTTCTCTTTTGTCAAGCCTTAGCCGAACTCAAGCAAGGGCAATCTCCTCTGATTTCTTCTTCAAACGATCCTAAGGGTACTCGGATTCGTAAAGCAATTGACTCAAGCCGCTAATCCATAGTGTTCGGATTTTTGGAAGCAGATTCGTGGAGTTTAGTGTTGTGATTAGTACCCAAAGGTGTGAAGGTAAGAATTCGGGTTCACAAGGAACCTTCTCAAATTATTTGGTTTGGCCGAATGGCCCATATCACTAACCCTTGAGTTGGGCCGATTATAGGAACAAGGAGTTTGTGAGTGGTCGATTGGTTTTGTCAGGAGCTAGGACTATCATCGACATCGTGTGTACATACACACTTATAGCGATTAATATGTGTGATAAATGTATCTTTGTATGTAAACCTGCTTGATGTAGATACGGATTTAGTACCTTAAATGGTACAAGCGAGGACCTCGGTAAGTCTCTATTTATATGAAATTATTATGATGCTTTTGGGAAGCATGTCGTGTTAATACATATAATAAATCTGCTTATGATTGTTGATTGTGTGGGTTGATTGAGTGGAGGGGGCAAAGATATTCGTGTAAGCCGCGGGCACCAGTGTTTTGGTAACACACTGTGACTACGGTCACCAGAGGTTTGGTACCTCCAGAGGTTTGGTACCTCAAAGCGACTTGTCCCTGTGGTTAACACCACCGTGGGTTGGCCCCACTTGAGATATGGGATCGTCTGCCAGTGATTTGGTATCACACGATGGGTTGGCCCCATCACCCGATTTGTGTCACTGGACACCGTGTGTTTTGGTAACACATTGTGACTATATGTCACAGTGGTTTGGCACCACCAAAGTGGTTTGGTACCACAATGGGGTAGACAGTGGCGTATGGCTGGCTAGGTTGGGACACATAACGATTTGCATATTATTTGCTATATGGTTGTGTATGAAAGTGTTTTAACACCGGGGGAAGGGTTACATACTGAGTCTTGGTGACTCACCTTCTCCTTTACATTTTTCAGGTGACACATAGATCGCGGATGTGGAGCCGGGTGGACTCGAGGTGGCCATGCAGTGGATTAAATTTAGAAGAACTTTGATTTTAAGTTATGATATTTCTATTATTATTTTCGGTTTATATTTTGTTCGGATGTAATAAGGCCTCCTGATATTTTCTTTTATTATTCCTCATATGTCGAATACTTAGTTTTAAACTTGATTATTAATATCAAATCAAAGTCACATGTTTTCCCAATGAACACGAAAAATTGTTTTAATATGCCATCGGGCACACTTGAAATTTTATAATAGTTTTACTTAATTAAATTTCTAAATTAAAATCTAAGTATGGTTTTAACAAGCCCACTTAAATGAAGAGTTTTCAAAACTTAAGTTGGTTTTCCAAACGGGTTTTCAAAAAAATATTTTTCCTGTAACAACTAGATTCGGCCATAGCGTTTGGGCCGGGTTTGGGTTGTTACAGACATGCTTGTTCGGATTCTTCGACTTCTTTTCTTTTCGATAAGTTTACGGCCTGCTATTATCATCGTCAAGAAAATCCTCTACCCTAAAAACACTTCTTTGTGAACAATGAACCTGTACATGAGAAAATGTTGTATAAAGTTTGCAACTCTGAACTTAACAAGCTGCTAATGAAGCAACACTTTGGCACCAGCTAGCATTGCACCTTAGCCTCAAACATCGTAAGCGCCTCGAACCCAAATTAAAGTTCTCTTTAATGAAGAAAATCCATCAGTTGTGCCTTCTCTCATGGTACTACTTCCCTATTGGTTACTGTTATACCCATTCTTATACATTACCATCAAGTCACCCGTTATATAGGAAGGCATTGTGAGCCAGGCCAATGGCCCCCTCCTCCATCCCAAAGGCCCCATGACATATTTCTACTAGTTCTCCGAACCGCCTATTGTGAGAACCATCCGATTCTAGCACCCCAAACTTTTGTATTGTAATAGTTATCAAAAAGTATTTAGCCTTAATTCAGTTAAAATTCACAGATTTATTTCTTTCATGCTTCGTATACATAAAGGACTTGACAAAGCAAGTTGCAAAGTAAGATTTTTATTTTTCATGTTTCAACGTACTTTTGTTTCTTGAAATATCAAACAATGAAAACAATCTCTGGACACCAATGCTTAATGGGTTTGGATTTGATTTGAAAATTCTCCAAGGAGGACGAATTGGGTATTTCCACAAAAACTGAAACAAAATTTAAAAGAATAGAAAGTTACCTGTCCAGCATGAAAAGAACTGGTGGGCACGTACATGCAAGGCAAAATAAGTTTATCTCCAGAATCTGAAACTACCCTTTTCCTCAAATTCCATATTACTTGCTTCAACATCTCACAGACAACAGCCTGAAAACCAGAAACGAAATGTTAAACATACATATAACACTTCGCAGAGGGTATAAAGAAGCATTATATCGAACAGTTAACGTGCATTGTTAAACAAAGACTACTGCCAAATGTGTCCCAAAAATGAAAAATTATAGTCGATTTAGAAGTAAAATTGATATGTTTTTTAGGTGGAATAAATGAAAGTGCGATCCAGAAGAGTTTGGGAATGTGTAGAGCTGGTCAAGCCCAGTGAACAAACTTCAATGAAAAGGAAAAAGAAAGAAAACATGGAAAAAACCACCTTTTTTGTTTATTAAAAGATTAAGGTAGATTCTTCTTCATCGTATATGTAAATTTCATCAGGAAAAATGGAAATTACGCAGAAAAAGAATAAAATTTAACTAATGAGGAGAAAAAAGAGTAAAGAGAGAGACCTGTTTGGATTCTGAAACAATCCTTGTTAGCAGTTTTGCGCAGTCAAAGGCTTTCGATGTCCCCACTCCACAGGTGATCTCTGATTGGATTTTTTGCAAATCGTAGCCGTACACGATATTACTATATTCCCTTTTATAATAAAAAAATAATAATATCACATCTGGTACTTGAATTTTTCTAAAATGTCTAATGTGATATTTGAACCATTATTGTTTTATTATGGTACTTAATATTAACACTGTTAGTAAATTATTAAATTAGCTAACGAAAATTCGACATGTAAATTCTCTTTTTTCCAAATTATCAAGGCTAGACTCATTGATGGTGTTAACACCAAGCACCATAATGAAACACATATTAATAGTTTAAATATCGCATTGGATATTTTATGAAAATATAGATACAATAATAAAGCACATATTGATAATTCAAGTACTATATTAAACTTTTTCAAAATACAAATATCATATTAGACATTTTATGAAAGTACACATATGATATTATCTCTTTTAAAATGAAAATTAGTGTTTTGTAGAAAAAATGGAAATCGATCTTCTACAAGTCTTTTCATTTTATATTGAAAAAATTAATAATATATATTATAATTGCTATTAAGTTTTGGTTGTTATTGTAACAATTAAAAGTAAGAGTTTAAAGTGAAGTTGTTCATAATTTGAGCCGAACATAAATGTCATATTAACACATTTTATAGTTGCTTAAGTCTAATTCGACTTGAAACATAAATCTAAAATTTTATTCAAGTTGAGCCATATTTGAAAATGATTAACTCAAACTCATTTTGAGTCCATCATATTTTTTAAAATTTTTTATTCATTAAAATTTTTAATCTAAGCCATAAACCAAAGATATTAAGATAAAACATGCAAACCAAAACTTTTAATATAATAAGTGGTATTACAAATTTCACCCTATTAAAATGATATATACTGAATGTATATATATAAATGAAGAAATGTGACCTAAACTAAAAGCTATACAACAGTAGTAACAGTAACATGAGACTCACTTTAGGGATCCACTGAACAACATCCCAAAAATTCCTTCCTTTAATTTGCTGAATTCCCATTTCATTGGGGATTCCTTAAGTTTTTTAAGCTCCATATTCTCATCCTTGAGCACTTTAATGGCCAAACTCAATTGCCTAATCACTTGTCTCTTTTCTTCATCTTTCCCCAATAATTGAGCCTTCACTTTCTTGTTATCTTCTTTCAATCTCTCCACTTCTTCCCTTAACTTCATCGCTACTTCTTCACTTATTATATTCATATCGTATTTATGTTGGCTTTCAGCGTCATCAACTTCGGATTCGGCATTGTCTTCAGAATCCACAGTATCGGAGCAGCTATCATAGGCTTTATTCGACATGTGCTTCATGGAACGAAATGATGCTCCTAATGTTGTTATGACATGAGTTCCGTGGCTGAACTTGGCTCGATCGTACCGCTCGGCAAGGGAACGGTGAGTTCGGTAGAGATCTTCCACCAAGCTAATCAGCTTGGGTCGTTTCTTGCAGTACATTTCGGCACGTTGGGCAAAGGAATCTGCATCTTCTTCGATCAATTTTAGTATTGCCTTTGTCTTCTTATCCAACTCTGCCATTCACATATAAACCAATTAAAGTGGTCAATGTTGTAATTTTCTTTTTTGTTTTAGACTTTAAATTTGATAATTGGTCTCACTTCAGTATTTGGATTTTTTTTTTTGTCTACTTAGTACTAGAATGAGTCCATTTTAGTCCCTTAATTTGAAATACATAAAAATTTAATAACATGACAATTTAAAATTATATCACATCATCAAATCGAATATATTAAAGAAATCTAAATTTAAAAATTAAAATGAGTTTAGTTGTTAAATTCTAATATCAAAATAGACTACAAAAAGTTAAATGTAACCCAATATTTTTTAAATCGGATGTCATGTCGCTGATTGTCGATTTGATTGGTTCAATCCGATTAAATAATTATTAAAAAATACGATTCAATCAATTTTTTGTTCAATTCAATCGGTCCGTACCAATTTTCAAGTCAACCCGATCAAAGCCCCTCTCCAAACTTATACCATGACCAGTTCTCGATCCAACTAGTTCGATCCGATTCAAACATTGATGTAGTTAATCCACAAATAATTATTAAAGATTAAATGCTTATTCAGATTATTTAAAAAAAAAGACCTTTTAAATAACTTTTTTATTATTTTTGTTGGAAATGAAATCATTGAAATAATTAATAAGTTAAATAACAAATTCTGGAGTGACTATACCTATAAATTAACCTAATGAAAAAAGTAATCAAAGTGATAAGGTTCTACCGGAAAGAGTGGATTGAAGCCATGGGGAGCGGCTTAAGCCGTCATGATGACTATGAAACCACCACCACCGCCGCTGAGAAGCTTCCATCTTGCACATTCCGAAATGATGAAACGATTATTAATAAAATTTTCAACAATCAAACTGGCAAAATACAAAAAGGATTTAATATGGAAAGAAATCTCTGTTTGGAATTTTAGAAATAATAGTCAGGAAAGGAGGGGTTTTTAAGGTTGTAGGAAAATGGGCGGGAGCGTTTCTCTTTTGTCTCTTTCTTGGTTGCTTTCGTTTCACTGAGTCAGGAACTCGAGACTCAACGGGCCAGCCCAATTGTTGCGCTTATGAAGAAAAAATCTATTTCCATAACGGTCTTAAATATATCGTATAAAATTCGTAAACTTTCCCATTTTGATTTCAAAAGCGAATTGAGGCCTTCACTTAATGGTAAATGGAATGTTCGGGAATTTTGAGCTTTTAGGTAAGTTAGTTATTTAGATTAAGGTAAATTATACTCAATGTCATTAAAGATTGTGTTCGGGTAAATAATTTCAGTGGAATGATTTCTTAGATTTTATAAAGGAAATCTATATGAGTGGCTTGTTCTAAATTTGCAAAATCAACAGGGTTGGCATTTGGGAGATGTTTATTGACAATGCCTGTTAGGGATCATCGCTTAGCGCTTGTGGAAAAATCACAATCTTTTCATTTTTTTAAGGTATTTCATAGAGTGATAGTGAAATTATCAAGGTGGTGTATAGCTAAGCAAAGCAATAGGTTACTACTAAAGGGAGCAAGACAAATGACTCACAAGGTAAGTTCTTACATTTATGTTTTAACTAATGATTATGTCCTTTTGAATACAGATGGTTCCGTTCTAGAGGAAGCCGGATTCGCAGCAACAGGGGGAATAGTACGTGATCGAGACGGATATTGGATTCTTGGATACAATTGTTCTGTTTTTGACGCTGAGTCGTGGGGTATACTGGAAGGTCTGTCTTTGATTATGTAGCGAGGATATGACAGTGTATTGATTCAATTTGACTATCTTGAAACGATTATAGCTATTTAGGAGGGATCTACTAAAGTGTCCAACTCTACATTGGTTCGAAGAATTCATCAAATATTGTTGCGTTTTAAACAATGGGACATTAGGCACATTTCTAGAGAGGATAATCAGGACAATTTGATCAAATTGGTCCAATATAAAGATTATGAGTTATGTTTGTTTGCGATCTCTCAGTTAGAGGGGTTGGTCTAGTTTTTGTAATTTGTTTTTAATTCTACTTTTTCACCAAAAAAAGACTTCTGAAAATGATTTTTGGAAAATTATTTACTTTCTTGAAAAAATTAATATTTTCACGTGTTTGGATGCAAATCGAAGATGGCGAATCTTATCTTCCCGAGGTAGCAGGGGAGCAGATTTTAGCCATTGGCCTTATCTTCCTAAGGTAGCAAGGGAGCAGGCTGATGATTATAGTCTTATCTTCCTGATGTAGCAAGGAAGAGACTAAAAATTGTAGATCTTGTCTCCTCAGATAGCAGTGGGGCAGATTGAAGATGGCGAATCTTATCTTCCCGAGGTAGCAGGAGAGTAGATTTTAGCCACAATTCTTATCTCCATGTATCGACAATGGAGCAGACCGAAGATTAAAGATCTTGTCACTCTAAGCAGTAGTAAAGCAGATCGAAGCCACCAGCCTTATCCCCATAAGTAGTAGTGGAACAGGCTGAAAATTACAAGTCTTATCTCCATGTATCGGCAATGGAGCAGACTGAATATTGTAGATCTTATCTCCCTAAGTAGTAGTGGAACGGATCAAAGACGGCTAATATTACATCTATATAGCAATGGAGCAGATTTAAGCCACCAGCCTTATCCCCCTAATCAATAGTGGAACAGGCTGAAGATTGTAGATCTTATCTCCCTAAGCAGTAGTGGAGCAGATCGAAGACGTTGAGCCTTATCTCCCTAAGCAGTAGTGGAACAGGCTGAAGATTACAGATCATATCTCCCTAAGCATTAGTGGAGTAGATTGAAATGAAATTCTTATACCCCTGAAGATGCAGTGGGTTAAAGCGAGGCTACTTGAAGAAAGGAAGCATCAAGAAGTTAAGACTCAACAATATAGGGCAAAATTGGCCCTTTTTAAGTCTTTGCTCTATTCTCGTTACACGAAAATGAGCAAAGAGGGGCAACTGTAGGGCCCAATTTTTTAGCCCGGAGCCCAATAAACCAGTCCAAAATTATAGCAGCAAAATACAAACCCAATTAAATACCATATTTTACATTTTAACTCAAAATACAAATTAAAACCCATAAAGGCCCAAATCCAAAAACCCAATAGCTATTACAACCTAAAAATTTTTGAAAACCCTAGCAGCAACCCTTGCGCCACCAGCAGCCTCCGCATCGCGCGCACCTCCACCACCGAGCCACGTCCACTCCACGTCGCCTACCTGCGGAAAAGAAGGAAACAGAAACAGCATAACAAACAAATCCAGAGTTAGTTGTAGTTGCTTGTTCCTAAAAGGCTATAAAAGCCGAAATAAAACAATGTAAAAAGGGGGCTATTTTTTTCACGAATACGAATACAAAAAGATTCAAGCACAAAAGCAGACAGTGAGCAGTTTAAAAGAAAGAGTAGATCAAGATCTTGCTATTTTGTTTTATTTTGTTTTTATTATTTTCCCTTCGTTTTCTTTTTTCAAAATAGTATACACATACCCATTTTTTTCGTTTTTTTAAAATCATGTACATACCTATATATATATAAAATACAGTAAAAAAAAGAAGAGAAAATTACCTTTTTTAAATTCCGCCATTGCAGCACATAAGAATCACGACAATGATCGACGACGGTCGGTGCGGTGGTTGATGGCCGAAGGGCTGGCCAGATTATGGCCGGATCAAAGAAGGGGAGAGAGTTTTGGGGAATTTTTGAAGGTTTTTTTTTTTGAAACAAGTTTAAAATGATTTTTTTTTTGTTGAAAATTTGGCTTAAATAAATGGTTAAAACGACGTCGTTTTGGCCTGGGGCTTTAAGCCCCAAAACAGCACCGTTTCATGGCTACCCACACGCGAACCGACCAGACTGAGGAGGATCCGCGTGTTTTCTAAAAATGGGCTATTTACAGTCCTGGTCCTTCCGCCTTTTCAATCTATTGCAATTTAGTCCATCTGCTACTTTTATGGTTTTTTTTTTAATTCGGCCACAGTATTTACTGGGCGTTTCAATTTGGTCCTTGATGCGCCGATCCTCTGGGGAAAGGACACGTGTCCAAGGGAAGGATTTATTGCACATTTGGCCCTCCTCTCTTTGGCGCCTCTTCATTTTGGTTTTTTTCCTGTTTATTTATTTATAATTTTAATCTTTAATTTTATTCTTGTTTCAATTTAATCCACGATCTGTTCAATTTTTATTTTTATTTTTTTATTGGTCACTTATTTATTTATTTTTATTATGACCACTATTTTTTATATATACATTATTATTACTATAACTATATTTATTATTACTATATTTATTATTATTATTATTATTATTATTATTATTATTATTATTATTATTATTATTATTATTATTATTATTACTTTCAGTATTGCTAATATTATTTCTATTTTTTTACTACTATTATTTTTTAATCACTATTAATTTCAATATTATTACTATTATTTTATTATTACTATTATTTTTTTATTTTTACTATTAATTTTATTATTATTTTCATTTACTATTAATATTATTATTTTAATATTACTACTACTATTTTTTAATTTTATTTAAAATTAACTTTATTATTATTATATTTATTATTATTATTTTATTATCAGCATTATTACTGTTATTTTCATTATTATCATTATATTTACTATTATTGTTTTCTATTTTTAACATATTATTATTAATATAGTATTGTTATTTTCCTTTTATTATTATTATTATATTTTTCTAAAAAACTTTCCTACTTATTTTTTTATATGCCTACTCGATATTTTAAATTAAGCCTTTACTAATATTTTTTTAGGTTACTTTATTTATTATTCCTTCTATTATTTTTGCTCATTCCATTTTATTTTATTATTGTTCTCATTATTATTGTCTTATTATATATTATCCATATTATGAACCTACCCATTTATTTATTTGCGTCTTTATATGCCTGCAAGGTTATGTTGCTCGTTGTTATTATCGTGTTTACATTATCACTATTCGCTAATATGACCATTTTTACGTTTTAACCGATTTTCTATTTTAAAGGTTACACTGACTTTATCTTTTATTTTTTTCCACTTTTTTACCCAAACTCATAAAAAGGGTTTTTACAAGGGTAATATTTTGTGTTTGGAAGTTCAGGAAATCGTGCCCTAACGCGCTGGGTTTCGATTTTTCATTCATCCAAATGACTAAATATCCTTTTAAGATTTTGGCCGTGTTTTCTTAACTTCAAAAATAAGGCAAGATTTCATGTTTGGAAATTCGAGGAATCGTGCCTTAACGTGCTGGATTTCGGTTTTTTCGTTTGGCCAAATAACGGAATACCCTTTTAAAATTGTAATGTATGAATTTTGGAAATCATGAAATGATCTTGATGTCAAGGGTTTGAAATATCGTATCCTAACGTGGTGAATGTGATATTTCATTCTTTTGGAACAAGAGAATTTCGATATCCAATTCGAATTATCTAAACATTTTCTAAAAGATCCGTATTTTAAAATCTCTTCCAATTTTCGGTATTAGGACATTAATCAATCAATAAGGTACCAATTTTGGGCGTTGCGAAGGTGCTAATCCTTTCCCGTGCATAACCGACTCCCGGACCTGTTTTCTTAAGATTCGTAGACTAAAATGTTTTATAAGGTGACCCAATCGCACTTCAAAAAAAGATTGGCGGCGACTCCATGTTTTTAAAGTCGATTCTTATTTTTAAAAAAAAATAAAAAAATGGTTTCCACATTAATTGTAAAGAAATTATAAAATGGTGTAAAACTACTTAATTGTAATTGGATCTCACCCTTGTAATTTTATTATTATAAATAGATAAATGTATCAATTTTTAATTTTTGATATATTATTTTGATACTTTTTAGTATTTTATTTATTTTCTCAGGTTTTTGTTTTGTATCGTAGTTCTTGCACAATTTATCACAATAATTTGCTTTTTTAATATTTATATAAGATATTAAAATGTAAAAATAGTCTAATACTTTGTTATAGTGATTTAATTTAAATAAAAATATTTTATTAATTATTTAGATTTATTTTATTCTTAAATGATATATTTAAAAATATTGGTTTGTATGTTAACTCAAATGTTGATTTAAGTGAATTTGTCTATTTTTACCTAGTTGGTCTCTAAAATTGAATTCCGTCAATCAGGTTGGTTCCTCTATATTAATACTATTAGTTTGTGTTAACGTGACATTTCTAGCCAATCTAATGGCATCATATGGTAGCCTTCTAGAGCACCACATGACAAACATAATTTATATATTTCTTTAATTTATGTTTGTTATGCGGCACACTAAGAGGTTGCCATGTGACGCAATCGAATTGGCTAACAGTGTCATATCAACACAAGTAACGGTGTTAGTGTGGAGGTACCAACTTGGTTGATAGAATATAAATTCAAGAATCAAGTAAGTTTAAAAAAATTAAGGACCAACTAAGTATAAATGAAAAAATTCAGGGACCAAATTATATATTAACTCATTTAAATTTGAAGGGTGTTGTTAAGGAGCTTGATTTGTCTCAAAACATTTATTTTATTTCAATGATATAAATAAAAAAATTGACACGTACATTAAATCAAAGATGAATTTATTATTCGTATTGGATTCATTGGAGTTAAAAATCATTCTTAAATCTTAACCAATATTAAAATTTTGGTTTTTATAACAAGTAATTATGGGTTAATTACGTACTTGGTAAAATTGAAAAGAAAATATAGTATACAGCTCCCTCGTAGCTGGCACACACAAAAATAATTAAAAAGAAAAAGAAAAAGAAAATACAATCCTGAAAATCCCACTCTCGAAAACCGAACGTGGTTGACCATTGAATTAGAAATCAAAGTTGTCCATGGTGAACACCTTTGATTTAGTACCCTAATCATTAACCATTTTTTACTTAGGATTGAATTGCTCTCATTCTGTCCATACACATCTCTGGTCCAAGATATTGGCTTTCAGAGTGTGGCTCTGAGTTTTTGTTATTTTATTTTACATATATTTTCATTTCGAAAACCTACCTTTATAATCTTAAATATGGAATAGATAAGCTAAGCCAACATTTTGGTGTGAGGGTTCACCAACTAATGGTCCCATGTAATTGACAGTTGTGGCAATTTGTATTTATGATCCAATTCTACTTCTTCATTCAGGAAGTTGGCTGTTTTGGTGGCAACCATTTCAAAATTTATTATTTGTCACTTTACAAGATTATTATCCAAAGTGGGAGGCGAAAGAGTTGGGAGATAAAATCTTTTATTGGAGAGGGATCGACTCTTGGTCAGCACATTTCACAGACTTCATTTGTTTATAAACTTTAGGTTGAGCAAGTTAAGCCTCTTTAGGCAAATTTCGATTTTGGGATAACTAGGTTGGGTCTCATTAGACTAAACATATGCAGGGCAAACAAAGCTTCGGGAAGTAGTAGAATTTATGTTCCAAAACGCTTTTTTGTTACTTAACATTTGAAGAAAAAACCAAAGAGTTGATAATTAAAATGAAATAATGAATATGGTAGTGTGGAGTTTTCGTAAACATTTATTTCGAGATTAGTCTCATAACTTTAGCTACATGACATTGGTAGAAGGAAGTTGTTCGGTTATTAATGTAATAATATAAAGAAAAAACTTATTTATTACATATGTATTATAATAATTAGACATAAAATTTAAATTTAAAACTTGTAAAAAATAAAATCTAGATTTTTTTTTGGTCCTTTTTCAAAATAAATTATATAAATGAGTAAAAATACATTAATCATTAAAAAAACATTCTAAAATAACTTATTTCCCCAAATTAAGTGATAAAAAAGAAATTCAAAGTTGAAATAGTAACTCATAACGAATTGATTGATAATTGAAGTTGTTAGGGAAAGAAAACATATGCGTGGAAGTCCAATCAAATAAGATAAGACACATTGACAATGCTTACTAATTGCCCAATAAGACAAATTACCACAGAAATTCCAGCAAATTTTGACTGCCTGCCAGTGTATTATTGTTATTATTATTGAATGTCTGTCTTTTTCCACTTAATCAATTGAAAATGCCCCAACCTCAAGCATGCCGAAGCTAAATTTTGTCATCTAGTAAACAAAACTTGTAAAGAACTTTCCAAAAGTCTGTCACCATAACATGATATGCTGCCTTTTTGGGGGGACTCCAAATTAAATTAACATAACAAATCATTCTACATTTACTGCTTTCGTGTATTTTTCAAAGTTTACAATACTCCAATTTGAATTTGTTTTACAATACACCCTTCTTCAATAATTTTATTATCTGATGGTACAATTCACCAATAACATTAAAAACTCATATTTATTATAACAATTAAGTTGTATAAAGTGTTGTGATAAATTATAATAGTCCACAATGTAAGTGACGTGAATAACCACTAAAAATAGAGATTTAAACATAGTGTTTGAGTAGATTGATAGAAAGAGGTATTTATAAAGGAGGGTTTCTTTGGTGTAGCCTTTAATCGTTAAGTGCCCTATTTCATAAGTGCAAAAGGTGGAGTGTGCAAATGTCAAATAAGAATATTGTTGGAGTTGACATAAAGGGACTAAATGAAATTGCTAAACAGAGAGTCATTAGGTATGGTGAGATGACGGATTGAAGGGTGTTGGCAATAACTCTTCTTTGCATCTTCTAGGAATTGTGCAAGCCCATATTACATGACATGGTATTTTGGTGAAGCGAAGTTGGGACTATACTCTTGATGACTTTGCGAGGTCGAGTTTCTCCCAATGATGTATATCTTTTGTTTATTTATTATCTTTTATATTTTCATTAAGAAGACTATATTGTTTCTAATAATTATTGAAATCTAGTCTTTATGCTTCTAATTCTAGGAATTTAGTACTTTTATTTGCATGGTCTAATTTAATTAGCAATGCTATTAATGAATTTCCATCGGGAATACAAGGCATTTAATATCTAAAGGTTTAATTTAAAAATTAAAATTCAATTGATAAAACATATTTAAATATAATACAACAATGTTATCCAAATTCTTAAATAAGAAAATATTGAAATTAAAAGTAAAAGGATTAAATTTTAAAAATCTAAACAATAAAGGGATTGGAGCTGCAATTAGACCTTTTAAAATAACACAAAAACTAAAATAACCCAGAAAAAGATTGCAATTTAGCACCAAAATTAAATTTAGAAGAAAAGAAATTTAATTAGTGTTAAGAATGCAAAGAAGTCAATGCAAATCAGTGGTGAAATCTTGAAAAATGCTGATCCTCTTTTTGACAACCCATTACACCAAATCACAAATACAAGACTAATACCCAACTATCCAGCCTAACTTTGAATCTCATAATAATACTATTAGAATTTTAATTTTTTATTTTACGAAAATAGATAGTTCATATTCTCAAAAATTCAATTTTAAAAAAACTACATACGGAATAAAATAATAGGAATTCAATTAACACAGACTCTCTTCAATCACACTCTTCCTAATTTGGTAACCCAAAAATCAGGTAACATTCCAACTTTTGCAAGCAATTTAAACACATGTTTGTCACCTGAAAACATGAGATAAGGAGCCTTCAACTTAACCAATGATTAATATATGAAAAGTAACAAGGAGATTTTTTTTTTTATTTTTAAATAATGGGGTGTTGGAATATGTTTAATTTAATGTAAAAATAAAAACAACGTTTACAACATTTATTTACACAAAATAATATATTAATATAAAAATATGCTGTGTATATTATTTGGTTAATGTATGCAAATGAAAATGAAACTCTATATCTCTTCAAAAAAAAAAAAAGTAATCATTATTGTTTGTATTAAGGAGTTTGTTTAGTTTAATTGAAGACGAAATATACAAGTGAATAATAATGGGCATGATTATCTCCAAGCATTCATATCCCATATCCCATGAAGTCAAAATAGAAACAAAAATATTATCCATCTCCTCATTATGGCCTCTGGTAGACAACACAATGCACTACCAACTTTACATGCACTTTAATATTTCTTAATTTCCAAATCTATGATGAATGACTTATCACTGTTCTTCCACTTATAATTTTTTTTTCTTTTTTTTTTAACATAATATATTTTCAATAATAATTTATGATATAAATATTTTAAATTATTTTCTATAATTAAGGATTTAGGGAATGCATAAACAAATTTTGACCCAAGATTGGATTTTCTTTTTGAAAATAAGGTTTCAAGATGGGTTTAATGTTTTAATTAGTCAGGTTGGATTTAGAAAAAAAACTTACTCTTGTCTCAAGATAATATTATCGTAGTTTAAAATAATAATAATAAAAATTTATTATTCTATTTTATTATCTTTAAAGGATATTGGATTGTTTAAATCTAAATCTTAAATTATTATTTTTGAAAATGAGCAAGTCGAACTAGATTCAACCTTGCTTAAATTTTAAATTAATTGACCAACACTCGAATTAATTTACATATAAATATGTGTTTTAATAATTAAAATATTTGCTAGATATATTAATGTAAACATCAATACTTTTAATTAAAGCATCCTTAAATTGAGACTCGAATTTTTAAGTTAAATTATTTGTGAAGTTAAAATATTTTTAAGTTTTTGATATTTCAGTTCTAATCATTTTACATAAATTTAAGTTATTAATTATTATTATTATTATTATTTTGAATTAATCAAAATTGAGAAATCTCAATCAAAGTGTTTTTGAATTTTTGTCATTATTTGTTGTGGTCCCCGCATATCGAGATCCCTCGGATCCAGCCGTGCTACGCGCATCATGGGATTCATTGCACCACCACTCTCCCCTACACATCACCACATTTTATCAGCCCTCCTCGTATCAATATCTCGTCGTTCCATCTCCTTCCCGATATATTCCTCAAAAATCTCGTCCAACATCTGCCCCTACACGCTCTTCCATACACCCGTTTTCTGCGGTTCCGCTTCGTTGCCGACGGATAAGATCTCCCCTTCACACCGTCCATCATATGGCCCGCATCTCTCCCCCATCACGTGTCTCTATCTTAAACGTCCATTAGTTATCCCCACACAAAAAATTGATACCCTCATCTTTCCTTTCGCTATAATTCTGATTTAGTCCCCGGTAATACTAAAATTTGACATTTAATTTGATATGATTTGTTATAAATTTTTTACAATATCACCCTAATTGGCTATCTTTTCCTATCGCTTGGCTTCTTACTGGTACTTTTATAATGTTATTTGTGTATTTTAAATTTGATAAAATTGTTTTTTGAGATTGTTAACGTGTTTTTTTTTTTTTGTATTATACGATCATACAGTTTATATCACATAAAAATTCAATCAATCATGTTTAACCCCTTTGAGAGATAAAGTAAAAATTGAGGTTGTCAATTTGGATTTACTAATAAAGTATAAAGTTATGTTAAAAAAAAACAGAGAGAGATAAATTTCAAAATTTCAACATAGTAAAGGGATTAAACCTAGAATTAGACCTAATTTGACATGACATATTTAACCATTGTTAAAATCTAACCCTTCGTCTCAACACAATCAATAAAAATTCTTATCCTCTCTCACCTTGTATCTGTCATATCACTTCACTTTCTCTCTCTTTATAGCTCCTTAACCTCTGCTCTCACTGTAAGCTTCATTAATGGCGTTTCAGATCTGAAAATGAACTCTAAAGCTTAAGAAAACCCCAATCTTCGGCCAAACCAAACGGCAAAAAAGAGTATCTTTTTTTGTATATTTCAATCCAAAAAGGCTTAATTTCTCTTTGCGTGTGTGTGTGTCTTTTGTTTCTCTTTCTCGATTTTTCAAAATGCAGAAGAAAACGGCGTATTCGTTCCCCGACGAGATTTTGGAGCACGTGTTCTCGTTCATACAATCGGGCAAGGACCGGGACGCAGCGTCGGTGGTGTGCAAATCGTGGTACGAGATCGAACGGTGGTGTCGGAGGAAGATATTCGTGGGGAACTGTTACGCCGTCAGCCCTACGATGGTGATCAGACGGTTCCCGGATATCAGATCCATTGAGCTAAAAGGGAAGCCACACTTCGCGGACTTCAATCTGGTACCGGACGGTTGGGGCGGGTACGTACTTCCATGGATATCGGAAATGGCTGGAGCCTATCCATGGCTCGAAGAGATCCGGCTTAAGCGAATGGTTGTCACGGACGAGAGCCTAGAGCTTGTTGCTAAGTCGTTTACGAATTTGCAAGTGTTGGTGCTCTTTTCTTGTGAAGGGTTTTCAACTGATGGGCTCGCTGCCATTGCTTCTAGCTGCAAGTGAGTTTGATGAACTCTTTTTTCACTTCGTTTGTTTGGCTTTTTCTTTGCTTTTCAGTTAGACAAAGAATTGAACCTTGGGTCTTTGTTAGATTCAATTTTTGTTTTTGGTTTTAGCTACATTTCTGTTTTCTTTGTGATTTTTAAGGGTAGAGTTTTGTTCACTTCAAATGCCCCTTTTCCCCTAGGATTCCTTGTTCTTGTTTGCTATCCCTAGATTCTTTTTCGGGGGTTGTTTTCCAGATTTTAAACGGTTACTTCTGGGAAACGTGGGCTTTGCTTTTGCTGTATAAACGATGAATAATATATTTTGTAAATTGAGGCTGTAGGGACTGATTTTCCAAGTTGGTACTGCAGATTTTTATGGTATTTCTTTTTTCAAAATTTTTCGTTTTTTTTAATCCTTCTTTGTATGTTATTTTAATTCCATCTTGGGATTTGTTTGTTTTTTGTTCCTAGATTAGAACTTCATTTTCTTGTATGGTTTGAGCAATTAGATGCTTAAAGAATATGCAAATTTCTTCTCTTGTAAGTTCAATTGTAAAAAACGAAACTTTCTTCTTGATTTTGTATTTGATTTGGTCGATTTTTTTAATTCCTTGTTTATATGAATCAAATCTGGTTTTGTGATACAGGAATCTGAGAGAGCTGGACTTGAGAGACAGTGAAGTGGATGATTTGAGTGGGCATTGGCTCAACCATTTTCCTGACACATACACATCCCTTGTGTCTCTCAACATTTCCTGCTTAGGATCCGATGACGTTAGTTTCTCGGCCTTGGAGCGCCTAGTTGGTAGATGTCCCAACTTGAGGAGGCTTTTGCTCAACCGTGAAGTGCCCCTCGATAAGATTGCCAACCTTTTATCCCGTGCACCGCAGCTGATTGAATTTGGCACTGGCACTTATGCAGCTGAGCTACGGTCAGACGTGTACTCGAACTTGGCTGAAGCTTTTTGTAATTGTAAGGAATTAAAGAGCTTGTCCGGGTTTTGGGATGCAGTCCCAGCTTACCTTCCAGTTATTTACTCTGTGTGCTCTAGATTAACATCATTGAACTTAAGCTACGCTCCCATACAAAATCCTGATCTCACCAAGCTTGTAAGCCAATGTCCGAGTTTGCAACGCATGTTGGTAAGTCCATTACGGTATCAATATGCATTTGAATTTATACCTATAGTAAAAAGATTAGGACTGGCGTGAGATAAGACCGTATTGTAAACATTAAAACATTATGTGGCCTATGGATCCGATTTAAACCGTGCTGGGAACATGTTCTGATAATTGAATTGAATCTTGCTTTTATTTCTGTTTTTTTTCTTAAGCTAGGTTGGTTGTGCTCACAGGTACTTGATTACATCGAAGATAGTGGACTCGAAGTGCTCGCATCTAGTTGCAAGGACCTACAGGAATTGCGGGTGTTTCCATCTGATCCATTTGGGGAAGAGCCAAATGTATCCTTGACAGAAAAGGGCCTTGTCGCTGTTTCTTCGGGTTGTCCTAAGCTACAGTCGGTTTTGTACTTTTGCCGTCAAATGTCTAATGCAGCTTTAGTCACCATTGCTCAGAACTGTCCGAACTTCACTCGTTTTCGTCTTTGTCTTCTTGATCCAAAAATAGCCGACTACCGGACCCTTCAGCCACTTGATGTAGGTTTTGGAGCCATTGTTGAGCACTGCAAGGATCTGAGACGCCTTTCCCTCTCTGGTCTCCTCACAGATCGTGTGTTTGAATATATCGGGATGCATGCGAAAAAGCTAGAGATGCTGTCTGTGGCTTTTGCAGGAGAAAGCGATTTGGCACTTCATCATGTGCTTTCTGGGTGTGAAAGTCTCCGGAAACTGGAGATTATGAACTGCCCCTTCGGGGACAAGGCTCTATTAGCGAACGCTGCAAAGCTGGAGACAATGCGATCCCTTTGGATGTCTTCTTGCTCTGTGAGTCTCGGAGCATGTAAGATGCTAGGTCAAAAGATGCCCAGGTTGAATATCGAAGTTATGGACGAGAAGGGACCTCCAGATTCAAGAGCAGAAAGTGACCCGGTTGATAAGCTCTACATATATAGATCTGTTGCCGGGCCGAGGTTCGATATGCCTCCATTTGTTTGGACGATGGACGAAGATTTTGCATCAGAGCTCTCTTGAGAAGTAGGCAACATGTTAGTAAAAAGTCTTTTAATCTCAAGAATCAATGTATCAGGTACATGCTCCTTTTATGTTACTCATGATTCCCTTAGCTTAATCTAATTGCAGACCTTATTGAAGGGTGTAAAATGGTTTTGAGCTCCATCGCCGTTCGTTTTAGTAGTGGCTGGCGGAGCCATCGGAAACACAATGATCAATAAAGAGATGGAAACTCCAGTTGTGGATTAATCAAGAGTTTTTATTTTATTTTATTTGTTTTCCCATAGTTACCATGCATAATGTTGGATGTTGATGCCATTTGTATTATCCTTTTGGGGGTAGTAAATCTTAATTATTGTCCGTTCTCTCAATGCTCAAATTATGTTTTGGTCCCTCGACTAACCTCATTGAATCTGTATCAAAGCTTTAGGTTCTTAAATATTTTCAACCCTTAAAAAATGATGCATTCATTAACCTTCAATATTTTTGTTAGAATTTCATTGCTATTTTCATTTAAAATTTAATTATTGTCTGATATTTTTTATTTTGGTAATATTAAAATAGTTATATATATTTTAATAATATTCGAATTAAATAATATTATTTCTTATTAAACATATGGCGATGTAGTATATGCATATTGGATAAATATTATATTTAAATCATCAAATTATTTGATTGAATTAGAGAACAGCAAAAAGGATTAATTTTATAAAAATAAAATACATATTAGAGGGGCTTTATGTAGAGGGAGAGATGATGATGATGGGGGCACACACACGTTGGGGGGTAATTTATGAAGGGATGGGGGGATCATGCTTCATCATTAATATTCTCTCTGTTACTTATGATTGTTGCCGCTGACTGCTGATTTCATCTCTTTCAAAACTCTCTCTGCTCATCACCTTCACCATTATTAATAAGCAGAGGGTCAAATTCTTTGAGGTTACAGTGCCTCCAGGATATGGGCGTCAGTGCTAACAATGATGGGCTCACAGTTCTGTTAAAAGTCCTCATTGTTAAAATAATAAAGATCAAAGTTGGTGGTGTCATTACAGGCTCATATATTTCTGCAAAATTAATTACATACTACTGCTATTGCTGATAACAATAATGATGCTTTTATCATCACTTTTTGTTGCCTGCCCCCATTTTATTGGTTTCTATATTAAAAACTATTATTACGTTTTGAGTAGGGACGTGTCATATCCAAATAAATTCCTATTCTTTGTTTTTAAGTATTTCCAAAAAAATATACGTAAGAAGAAAGTATAATAAAATATAATAGTTTAAAGGTTTAAACTACTGATGGTGGACAGTACTGAATTTGAGTAAAGAAATACCGAATGAATCTCAAGGTACCTAGAACTAATGCCTTTAGTGTCTCCAACCTATAGCAACTACTATTGTCGGGTTGATGAGATTATACCATGTCACTATTGGATGTTTGTAGGAGATCTAATTGGAGGTACTCATTTCTTCCAATTCTTTACATATCAACTATTAATTTCTCCAATCATAAAAGACTTATATTGACATAAAATCTTAGTTGAAATCAAATCCCGAATCATCCAAAAAAAGAAAAAACTAGTTTCCCAGATTTTTATGTCTAAACCCTCCAAAAATTGTAATTTCAATTACTTTTTATTTATTTATTTATTTCCTGCACAATCTATCAGCTTACAAAGTCAAACAAGGGCACACAGCGATATACAATGATATATTTTTCGAATTTTCAGCTTTCAAGTATTTGTATATAAAGTTCTACAAATCAAAATAACATGTACAAAAGCTAAACTCTACAAGTAAAAAACCAACCTGGTATATATACCCTAAAGCTTTGGCTTAAGGAAGAACAACTACAGAAGGGACAAACATTTTCTAGTAACAAAAAAGCTAACCCAAGTTTACCACAAAGGTTTTCAATGCTTTACCTTTGCGAAACGGCCTTTAATTCTTGTCCTGCTTTCAGCTCGAGCTTTTCTTGATTCATACCTTACGTGCTTATCATATCTGTAATGTTTTCACATAAACAGTGTTTTGCTCAACCAAATACATTCATCATATGTAAGGTTTTTATGTGTATGTAACATTTCTTTATGAAATACAATAAAAATGTATGTCTTGGGTTATGTTTCCTAGACTCTGGATATGAGTATGCATGGAAAAATTATATTCAATACCTATGTCAGGTACTCACACCCAATTTCGAGTAACGCAGCTACTTACTAATAAAGGTTAATGATACCAGTGGTAAGGAACAAAGTGAAGCAAAAAATACCTCCTTGTTTTCTTTTTCTCCTTGTAACGTGAGATTGCAGTCTCTCTCTCCTGGCTATTTAACTCATGGACAGCAACCTTTGGAAGTGCTGATATGGTTCCAACACCAGTTTGAGGTTTCATTTGTTGGTCTTCAGGGCCATCATTCACATCTATATTCCTGCTACAATCTACATGTGTATTAGCAACCCTAGCATTTTCCTCGGTATATAGGAGTGCTTGATTGGTGATCTCAACATTATCATTGAATTTCAAGCACTGTAACGGACTTGTCTGCATCAAGAGAAACTGGATTAGCTGTTCTGTTTTCACTAATCACAGAAGATTAAATGCTGAAATCCATCATCACCATAAACTTTAAGCCATATCAGGCTTCAACCTGAATATATGATGGATCTTAAGTGACAGAGCATGTTCATCGATCCTTTATAGCTTAATCTGACCCGAATGCATGCCCCATTCATCTACTAAATGTGAATATTCAGGTTAAGCTACAATAAGTAGAATCCACATGCCACGCCATATTTCAAACTAAAACCACATCATAAAATCAATAGCTTTTTCAACTATTACAACACTTGTTTTTCTAACTTACAAGGACCTTTGTGCTCATTTTAAAAGTGACTAACATGCACTCTGCCCTATGGTACAAGGACCTATGGGGTACTTTTGCCGCAACAATAAGTTTTGTTTGTTTAGACATAAAATAAAAGACAGAAGGGACCATAAATATGCTTTTCTGCTGATCTAATTGTCAACTTAAACTCTCCTAAATGACAACAAAGACCAATAAACAAACATCTATTGATCTCGAATCAAAATAATAATAAAAAAAGACCCAATGTTGTATATTGAGAATGTTCCATAGAATGTTTCATATATCAAGAGAAGACAACAACATACGAGTTAACAGGAGAGGAAAAGAAAATGCAAACCTCTAAAGCAGGGCATGAAACAGGAACTGCATCATTATTGCAACTTGTTTGCATACTTGCTGGCTGAAAATGATCAGTCTCAGGTATCAGCAACTGCAAATCAGTTTTTTGAAAGGTGAGGGTGGGATCTGATTTTGCCAGTTCATGCAGCTGATGGAATATCTCCTCTTTATGTTGTCCACAAGATGAATTACGATTCTGATTCAAAAACAGTTCATTCAAGTTAATTGCCAATTTCATCATTTATATGACACGGTGCAGATAAAGCTAAGAAATTTGCAGTTAATGGTAAACAGTTCATCCATTTTTTTACTGGAATTCCTAAACAACCATATCCAAGAAAAAGGCAGCCAAATCTCGAAAAAAACTCACCTTACCAACTCAAACGCAAAATTTCACAAACCTCACTCTCATGATTTTCTAAAATACAAAGACATAACCTACAATTTCTCGTCTAAGTGGTAGAATGGTTCGGGTTCGAACAACGGCATGAGTGCTCTATCTACATAGAGCCTAATGGTTGCGTCCTTCAGCGGCTTCAAAAGTGCTCTATGCTCTCTTCCGAGTCGTAGAAAAAACTTGAGTGTATCTTTTTTTTAGTAGCACTCAAAAGAGAAAAATACTTCACAATATCCTCTAATTTATCCATACATATGCGTTCAGTCCATGGGCAAAGCTAGAACAATTTTTTAGGGGGCTCGAGTGAAATTTTAATTTTGTATAGTCTATATCTTTGTAATTTTTAAATGATTAAATCAAATTTTTATAATTTTAGAGGGACCAAAGTGTAACTAATTTAAAATTTTAAAAAATTTTAAAGGGCCTAAATAGTAATTTTCCATTTTAGAGGGGTCGGGGCCCTGCCAGCCTCCTAGATTCGCCTCTGGTTCAGTCTTCTTTATAATAGAATTTGCATTTGGCTATGAAAAAAGTTTTTATAGAAGCAATAGTTACAGTTAATTATTTATTAAATTAATTTTTTATAACATCATGTTCATATTGTTTAAGTAAAATTATAGTTATTCCAATAACATTTAAGAATTATTGGAAAAAACTCATTGTAAATTAGTTAAGGAGACCATAAGTATGTTAGTCAGTTAGTGTATAGCACGATTCCCTTTGTTGGTTAGCATGTTATTCAATGTTTGTCTAGGGTTTAACAATTTTTCTAAGGGCTATTCGAACCTAATGATTATTTTGCTAAGGGGTAAAATGGAGGAGGATCTGACCAACTTGAATATTTCTGAGGAAGAAGAAGCATCATTCCGGGGGTAAGGGAATGCAGATGTGATTGAAGAGGATTACGGGTTTTGCTTGGTAGAAGTGTGTTAAGAGATAGTATGGTGCACTTCCCTTCAATGAGAAATGTACGCTTGCAGATCTATGGCATCCATTGGAAGGAGTTACTATTTTAGATATTGGGGAAAATAGGCACTTGCTCCGATTTTATTATGAAATAGATCTAAAAGGATAAGTGAAGGCATGCCCTGGACGTTTTTAGAACTGAGCTGTTTGATAGTGAGCAGGTGAATAGAACTGAGTCAATTCCACTCTCCCTGTTTGCTGAATAAGCTGAGTCAATTCCACTCTCCCTATCTTGAATAAGCTGTTTGATAGTGAGCAGGTGAATAGAACTGAGTCAATTCCACTCTCCCTGTTTGCTCGAACGGATGAGCTGGTGTGGTAGGGGGATAATACTGGGGGTTTATTTGGCCATGAGTGGCTACAAGTGGCTCATAGCACAAAATAGTGATACAACAGCAAATGATGCAACAAATCAAAATACAATGCTAAAGGATTTTTACAAAAAACTGTGGAGCCTAGATGTTGCTAATAAAATCAAATTTACATGTTGGAACATTGCTAATAATTATTTGCCTACTCTTGGTATTCTTCAAGCAAGGAGAATTGTTGCGGTGATCTATTGTCCTGTCTGTCGGAGGGCTAAGGAGTCGGTCGAGCACGTGTTCAGAGAGTGTCCAATTACAAACCAAATTTTACAGAAGCTAGAAATGTCATTTTCATCCTCTAATAGAACAAACAATTGGAAGTTGCGGTTAGCCCAAGAATTTGTGAATAACAGTTTAGGCACATGCAAAATGTAGGGGATTATTTTTTGGGTAGTATGGCATAATCGCAACATTATTTACCATGAAAGGGCTCATCAAAATGCATTTGGGGTGATAGCTTTTGTGAAAGCTTATGTTCAAGAACTTGAGAATTTGAATGGGGTGATGTCAATCATTCAACAATCAATTATTTTCAGATGTGAGCCACTAATAGGAGACATAATAAAAGTTAATTTTGATGCAATATTTCATAGGTTCTCAAAGCATGTGACAGTTTGGGCCTTATTTTGTAATAATGAGGGATTAATAATGGCTGCGTGTATATACCCATTTGAAAATGTGGCAGATCCAATAGTAGCAGAAGCCAGGGCATGTTTGCAAGTCGTAACATTTATGAAAGAACTTGTGTTTCCAGAAATCATTGTTGAAGGGGATACACTGACAGTCATTAAAAAACTAAGGTCTGATGAGAAAGACGTATCGACAGTAAGTTTTTTAATTAATGAGATTAAAGAACGTGTTAATAGTTTTATATCAGTGAAATTCAGATACATACCACGCCAAGGGAATGACGCAGCCCACTTGTCAGCCGAAGAAGGAAAAAGGTACACGACTCCCATGTTTTGGACAGAGGCACCAAGGGTGGTGGAAGCGGAAGTGGAAAGGAACAGAGAAGCCATCCAAGGTGTGAGGTGAGATGGGTTTTCTTGCTGCTAGAGGATTTGTTCGGTTTTTTACTCCGACGACTGAAAATTAAAAGGAGCAGACTAGATTTAATAAGACAGATGCCATTTCCGATGATGTGGGAAGGTCGGAAGCTCTATTTGATGATTGATGATAGGCAAGGGCGAAGCCAGGGGGGTTGGAGTGGGCCCCGGCCCCCTCTAAAAGGTAAAATTGCTATTGAGGCCCTTGAAATTTTTTTAAAATTTTAAATTAGTAAATGTAAAATTTCACTTTGGCCCCCTAAAATTATAAAAATTCGATTTAATCCTTTACAAATTAGAAAGATATAAACTATAAAAAATTAAAATTTCATCCGGCCCCCCTTAAAAAATTATCCTGGCTTCGCCCCTGATGATAGGTGGGGTGGAAGAATTTGTAAGGTCGTTTCATTTTTACAGATTGGGAAGGGAGGTTTCTTTACTGCTGGTTTTTTGTTTCATTGTTTTTGTGGTTGTGTTTTTTTTAGGATTACTGATTTTTTTTTCCCAATTAAAGTGCTTTTAAGGCATTGACTCTTGTAACCAATCACGTTATGGTTAGGTGGGATGTAACGATCAACTTTAATAAATGTCATCACTAGAAGTTTTTTTTTAAAAAAAAAGTAAAATTATAGTTATTTCATATAAGCAAATTTATTAATTATAATTTATTAAATAAAAAGTTAAAATATTATTTCAATAAAATGCTTAAATATCACATGAAAAAAATATTAATAATATTTTATTAAATGAAATAATCTACCATGGGTGAACATATCAATTCAATGAACTATTAAGTTCCCTAATTAAATATTCTACTATGAATTTAGAATATCATAAATTTATAAATTGAATACTTAAATTTAATAACTCATGATTAATTAATTGAAATTAATAGATTTATAAACTTCATAATTAGTTAGATGAAAGAATGTAAAATAAAATATGCATAAAAGTAATGATAGAAGCACTTGCTATACATCTATTAATTTTGCTATAGGTATATAATAGCCACCTCTCTATATCAGACAAAATCTTGGCAAATAAATGAGGTTGTTGTAGAGAGAGTTGACTGTATAATGTGTTTGACTGAGTTGATGTCACAAGTCAACTCAACACCAACTCAATTAGGGAAATTACTAAAAAACTAGTTTTTAATAAAGTATTGGTTATTAATATAATGATGTTTTCATCTTTTTACCATTGGGTTAAATCACTATTTGGAGCCTAAACTTGGAAACAACTTTCACATTGGGGCTTGAACTTTCTTTTTGTCCAATTTAGTTCATGAACTTGGTAATGATTCTCATATTGGAGCTTGAATTAGGAACTTATTCCCATATTAAAGCCTAAACTTGGTAAATATTCCCAAGTTATGGCCTAAACTTTAGGGTTTTTGAAGAAAATATCATGGATTAGCTTGGACCCAAAAAAGTTCATGTCTCGATATAAGAAAATTGCTAAGTTCATAGGTTAACTTGGAAAAAAAAGTTTAGTCCCTAATACGAGAGTAGTTGCCAATTTAGGCCTAAAAAAATAATTTAACCCATTACTATTTTTATATGAAATGCTTAAATAAAACAACTAAATATGAGAAGTTTAAATATTAAACCCAAGCCTAAAGAAGAGTTATTTACTTTACCACTCTACTTTATATATATAATACTTACCTTTACTCATAACCCTTTCCCAACCCTTAAATTTATACATATCTATATATATTTGTATAATGTGTTTGATTGAATTGGTGTCATAAGTTAAGTTGACATTAACTTAGTTAGATAAGTTACTAAAAAAATAATTTTTAATAAAGTAATAAACATTAACATAACATTGTTTTCGTCTTAAACTATTTTTATATGAAATACTTAAATAAAATAACTAAAAATGAGATGTTTAAAGATTAAATATGAGCCTAAATAAGATTTACTTACTTTACCACTACTTTGTTTTTTTCTAATATAATACCTATTTCTACTTTTAACCCCTGTCCAACGCTTAACCTAGCTATGTTTGGATTGAAGATGGGGAGGGAAAGGAAAGGAAAGACTTTATAAGTTAGTTAGGGAAAGTAAAAGAAGTGAGTACCCCTTACTTTCTTCTTAAAGTTAAATTTTTTATCTGGGTGGAAGGGTAAGGAAAGGAAACTAAAATAAATTTTAAGATATAACATGTTTTTTTTTTTTTGTTATTCTTTCTTTTATAATTTTATGAAAATGTTATAATTGTAAAAATTCATTATAATTAATCATTTCCTTTCATTTTCATTGTTTATCCAAACAAAAACCATTAAAATGACTTAACTTTCATTTCCATCACTAATTTAAACTATCCAAACAAGATAATGAATAATTATTTACTTCATTTAGCTTTCTATTCTTTTCCATTTTTTTTTTCTTTACCGAATTTACTAAAGATAATGTTAAATAAGAGAAATAACGCGTTGAAATTTGTGCCCAATTAATTGTTGCAATAATCACTCTACTTATAATTCAATTCTTGATTTTTTTATAAATATAAATATAATATTAATCTTTTTCTTTCATACCTATTATAAATTATAAAACTAAGGGTTAATACATATGGAGGTACTTAAATTTCGCAATTTGTACCTATTTAGTACTTAAACTTTTTTTAGACTTAACTAGCACTTAAATATAAAAACCGTAAATCAACTTGATATTTTTTAAAGTACCTGACTAATGTCGTTAGAATATGTAGATTATATTTTTAAAATTTTCACGTGTCACCATGTTATTGATTGTCAATGTCACATAAAAATTATATCAATTTTTTTTAACGATGTTAGACAGATACCTAAAGAAAATACTAATTTAACTTATGATTTTCAAGTTTAAATACTAGTTAAATTAAAAAAAAAAAACAGTTGTGAAATACAAGTAGATGTGTATATATTATCCTAAAATGGGGATGTAACTATTCTTTAACAAGGCTGAAAAGAGGAAAATAGTTGAAGTTAGGTTATATGAACGTAAGATGATTAAAATCCCAAAATTCCGCAGCTCACTACAAAAGTTGAAGGTGTATACATTCTTGAGGAAAATGGTTTTGCATTATGAGCAATACATACATATCCCAAAATTCCAAACTTGGTGAATTTTTAATTTTTTCTCATTTTCTAAAACATCATAAAGGAGTAAACTTGATACTAACCTTAGGTAGAGGAGGAACATCCGTAGCCTTAAACCCATGATCCATATCATTCGGAACAATCACTCCATCAAACCCAGAAATCAAAGGACATTCCCAAGTCAAAAAATCCAGAAACCCATCATCTTCTTCACTCCAACAGGAAGCTTTATCGTTACCCAAATCCTCGATCCCAAGAAAACTCAGCAACTCACTCACCGAAGGGCACCCGGTGAAGACTTCTACAGGCCTCCTATTATGCAACGAACACCTGTGGCGTTCCCAATCACAATTGGAGCAAAACACAGACTGCTCCGTTTCGCAAAAGAGGGAAGCAGGTGATTCGTCACAGGCGTCACACAACTGTGACCGAGAGTGCTTAGTAAACAGTTGGTTAGCTGAGTGAACTTCCCTATCGCATGAAAAACAGAGCTTGGCGGAATCAGCTCTGCAATATAACAGAGCTGTGGATTGGTTACAGTAATCACAGAGTCTCCTCTGTATCTGGGTATGACTCTCATCACTCATGTTGTAGAATTGACGTGATGGGGATTTTGGTGATTAAAAAGTACAGGAAAATTTTATGGAGTAAAAGGAATGGAGCTTAAAGTAGGGTGAAACTAAGAAATGAGAGACAGTGATCGAAGCAGGATAATCTTATCGTTTTATTTTATTTTTGGGTCAATGTTACCCACCACGTCTTAATTCTAATGCTTGCTTTTTCCATTTATCCTGATTAATTAAATCGAAATTTCTTCAAAATTGACTACTACAACGCTCAGGTGATTAAAACGTGGTCCATAAATTTTAGGTAATTTTCAGATAAAATAAATTATTAAAAATAATAAAAATTGTTCAATCAATTATTCAATTGATTCGTCTTTGCTGAATTAATATCAGGCTGATTCTTATCCAATCGACAAAATCAGAAATTGTTTTGAAGGGTAAATGCCATTAGATTTCATTTTGGTTGTTTTAATACAATTTTTTATTCATAAATTAGCACTGCCATGAAATTCAATTTGATTAAATTACCTTTGATTTTTTGAACACCAATTGTATTTAAAATATTTTTATTTGTTTTACTATGAGATTTTTTTTTTTTAATACAATTATGAAAGTAAGAAACAGAATAACACAGTTTGAATTTAGGAGTGTTTCGCTCAAAACAAATATGTTATGAGATATTTTGTATTTTATAAATTTTATAGTGATTATATATTTGTCTCATATTTAACTTATCTTTTCATATTACATTATAATTTGACAAAATGATTGTCACTGTTAATGAGAGTGCATTGATAGACTATGAAATATTAATTAAAACTATTTTTAAAGTTTAGAAGTATAATTATAATTAATAAATTCAAATAAATGCAATAAAACTCAGTCATTACAATAAATATATATAATTAGGTTGCTAATTGAAATATCCGAAACTTAAATAATAATAAAAATGACAATATGATGATATTTAAATAAAAATAAAAAGAAATCAAATATCACTTTAATTAAAACTATTTACGGCTGATGTGACTCATGCTCAATACTCGGGTCTAGATACAACATCAAAATTAATATACACGACACCGCTCGTGCTTCATTTTACTTTTATATATATATATATTAAAGAATACTTTTAAATATTTAACAACTATTCCTTTGTATAATATCTTAACATTTAAGTGGATTTTGTTTTAATTTTTTTTAAAGAATAGATATTTTTGCTATGACAAGTTGAGAATTAGGAAGAGCATGCTCACAGATTAAAGAATAACACACCCGCACGAATTCAGCTTTTGCACATCCTCCTTGCTCTTTTCTGCAATGCACCCAAAACAAAAGGAAAAAGTAAGAAGTTTTGATCATTTGGCCATCGTTAGATAAACAGATCAGATCATAAGCCAACGAAAATGCAAATAAAAAGAATCGTGAGCTAACCAAAAGCATGAAAAATGTTATTATTGGAAAATAAGGTTTAGGGGTTTGTAAGCTCTATCATTTGTTTTTCTTCTTTTATACAACTTTTCCCCCTTTTGAAGGCACAAGTAGAAGTTAGTATAACTAATTTATGCAGTTAGTAGAATCCAAACCAAAATAATACCTAAAAAGGTTAAACTCAAGTATGAGATTCAACTGTCAAATATATTCATCTCTAAAAGAAACTTATGCAGTAAGATCAGTGTCAAGTAGTAAGTTAAAAACAAAGACTAGTGTTTGTGTATATATCTATACTATACCTTAAGTCCTTAATTGAGTTAGTATCACAAGTTAATCGGATACCAACTCATTTGAGTAATGACAAGCGTAATAAAAAAAATATAATTTCACTGTTGTATTAACTTATATCTTTATGGTTTTCAAGCGGAGAGAGCCCCTGCGTACCCCTCCCTTTTCTTGGGTAATGACTAAACCCTTTTCTTGGGTAATGACTAAAATACCCCAACATGTTGCAATAAGTGGGGTTGGGGGGAGGGTTGTAAACAAAGTTACATGACATGAATTCAACTAGGATTTAAATGCATCTCTTGTATAAGAGGAATAAAATAAAGGCATCTTAATTCTAAGCAAACTCAAACACCAAAAAGATTTCAAGAAAGAGAGCTGGACAAACCTGTTTTCTTTTTTGTTGTAGCTAGCTGCACTACCACATGCATTATAATGAAACCGATAGGAAGTTCATCAAATGTTATCCTGAAATCAGCGAGTGTTTTGTTGTTTTCCAGAACTTTACCAGCATGTATAAGTTTCAGATCATTTATTGACTTTGGTGTGACTGTTTTCTCTGAAATTACATGAAGGCTCCATTAACTCAAACTCAGGTAGTTGTTTCTGGGGAGGAGCATAATCCAAGACATAAAAATTCCAATTCCATCATTATAAATTCTCATAAACATGACACATGCATACATGAGTTCATATATAATGGCCAACATTAGTCATTTTCTTCAAGCTGAATGGTATCATCAAAATGAAAAATTGTGGTTGATTTTGTTTAGCATAAACATTGTGGCTAAATTAATGTCATTCAAATTAGCATAGAGCAATAACAAACTTTTAAATATACCATGCAGGTTATGATCATTACTGGATTGATTCTTATCAATGAAAAGTCAACAACAGACAACATAGAAAATAAACTCAAAGAAAAGACCTAAAATACTGATTTTTTTTTTTTTTTTTTGGGGGGTAGAATCAAAGTTTACCTTACAATCTAAGAGGAATGTGATGTTAACATCAAAACTCAAAGCCTGGACCTTGAGCTAACAACATAGAACTTTTAACATTGTGGCTAAATCAATGTCATTCAAATGAGTATATAGGGACAACCAACTTTTTAACATACCATGTAGACAATGATTATCGAATTGAATCTTATCAATGATAGGACTAGGAACAGACAATATAGAAACTTAAATACTAATTTTTTTAGTACAATCAAAACTTACATTATAATTTAGAGAGAAGATTATTAACATCAGGACTTGAACCTTGAACGTTGAGATGCCAACACAAAGCTTTTAAGCATTTGCTTGAAATATTGAATTGTTACTAATAAACTTAATAAAAACAATCAAACCGAGCACCTAGGATGGGACTCCCATAATAGAGTTCAACAAAGAGTAAGTTAAGAGGAGGAAACATTAAAAGATAAATAGATTAATAACCTCGAGGCCACTCAGCAACAATCTTTTGCTTAAGATTTGCAACAGTCATAGATGATGTGTAAGTATTGTGTGCTATATCTGTCCCATCATAAATGCGAAATTTAAGCTCAATAAGCTCCTCATCATTAGCCATAGTAGTCTCTTTTCTCGGTTTCTCCACTTTCAAATCGAATGCCATTACAGACGAACAATCTTAGTCTCAGAACACAGTCTCCCTTCACTCACCTGAAGAAAGAACAATAATTCCATGTATCTAAAACTCAAACCTAAAATATTCACATTGCAGAAAAATTATACTCTCAATCTTGAGTAATCAACTCAATTGTCAATCCTAGATATATTAGGCTCACAAATTATTAATAATATATTCTACAATATCAACTAGAAAGCATGAAATGCAGAACTTCTTATTATCTTTTTTTACTATTGTTTTTCATACTCATTGAGAGAAACACCTACTCTACTTCAAATTACATTATATCAAACTAACCTCAGTGAATCCTTTGAGAAATTTTTTTTGGTAAAAGTGTATGCAAATCTACTGCCAGAGAGCCAATAGAGTGAGCACTTCATAGGATCTAACTGATAACTGAATAAGGTTCTTTGTTACTAGCTCACAACCAATGTTCCTTTAACAAAATGCAGAACTCAAATTCAAGAACAAAAAATAATCATAATTAATAATAATATAACAATAAGTTATCAGTATTAAGCTATATTCTGATCGGAGAAGAAAATTGAAATCAAACAACAATATTTCTATAAAAATCAAAACAATACAGAAAAATCTGAAAAGAAATGTAACTAAAAACCTAATGGAGATGAATTCGATAAGATTTCTGGTTTTCGCTTGTTCTTTTTTCTTTCTTTTTCCTTTTTCTGTTTCATCGATCCATTAAATGAATTAACAAAATCATAATACACATTGTCTCTTTTTTTTTTTCCCTCTTAATTCTTTTCGACTTCTTTTCTTGCTCACCAACTAAATTACAAAACAAATCAAAGGAAATGTCAGGAAACAGTAAAAGATCATACATGCACAAAAAATTGAAAGAGAAAATACCTAACCAATAAGCCATTGATGGAAGGTCAGTCTGTATTGTGTGTGTATGTGAGAGAGAGAGAGAGAGAGAGAGAGAGAGAGAGAGAGAGAGAGAGAGAGAAAGCCTTTGTCTGTCAACAACGTAGGTGTTTGATCCAAAAAGAAAAAGAAAAAAACTATTTTCTTTCTTCTACTTTTTCCTTCTTTGCTTTTTTTTTTTAAAAAAAAAAAAAAGGAAAATTCCGAAGATGTCTGTGATAAGATGTTAAAAAATCAAAATAGATAAAAATGGTGGATCCAAACTAGAGCCAAATTTATACTAGTAACTCTACAATTTTACAGGCTTAGTTACCCTATGGATGACAACAGAATAAAGATATTGAAACTCACATTATTTGCTTACCATGTCAAACATAGGGTTTTTCAAAATGAAAAAAATAACCTTACTCTTTACATGGTGCTGCATAATTGGTTTCTCCTATAATTAAAGGTCGTTACCAACTGATAGAGAAAATGAAGGTCGTCGTTATTGTTAGTTATTTCCCCCTAAACTCTTTCAACTACTTTTTCTTTTCTTTTTTCTTTTTGTCTTTTTAGTTAAAAAATAAAAAATAGTTGAACAAAAAAAAAGTCATTTTAAGTATATATTTTTTTTCAAATGCAGAAAAAAGCAAAGATTTTTTTTTTTAAAAAAAAGTTAAATATAATCTTGTCATTATTGATCTCTAGAGAAATCAACACTAAAACAACAAACAAATAATTAGAATGCATATTAATGTGCGGTGTCTATAAGTATAACAGGTCAGTTGTAATATAATTGTACAGTGAAGTACGGAGTACTCTAAGGATCGAACCTAAGAGAGTCGGCAATTGAACAAATTCTAGCTACAAGCATGCAAAATAGATAGTCTAACTAACTAATTGCTAAACACTATAGTATGACAAACCATAAAATCAAGAGTAATTATACTAATTTACCAACTAATTAACACAAGGACTAAAATTGTAAGATATGCAAAGTTACTAAATTAACCAATGAATAAAAAATTGTGGTTGATTGATTCGATGTGGTTCACTAATCTTCGAATTAGGGATCTAAATTGCTTAAACTCCTAAAGTGGTTCCGTTTTACCTCTCGGTCTCAGCTTTACCAAATCAAACAAATTAGTCTGGTTTATCTCTTGATCTCACCGGTTAACCTAGGACTAATGAATTGATGCTCAACAAGATTACCTCTCAGTCTCACTTTCCTAAATATTCCCTAAGGGTGTCAATCCTAAGTTTTTAGGTTTATTCAATTTAGTCTTATTTATTATAACTTAGTCCCTTATCCAAATATTAGCTTACCCACATCTCCAATAACCAACCCCTTTAGAGTTTAGTTACACATACTAAAAACTAAGCTAATAAACATGAAAGAAAAGGAAATGCCAACCATTAACATGAAGTTTAAGAAAAAATATAAAGTTTGGATTTTTAATCTAGAAAACTTAAAAGTAAAGTAAAGATGAGCATTCAAGAGTAAAATGAAAAACAAGAAATATAAAAGGTAAATTTTTTAACAATTGAAACTAAAGGAAACTATTAAGCTAAAGGCTAAAATGTCATCACAAGCAAAGGAAATGGACTAAAAATGCAAATAAACCCTAGCTATAGTGATAACTAACTTTGCTAACTTAAAGAGCAACAAGAAAAAGAAGAAAATTTGTAGAAAAATAAACCCTAAAAATGAAGAAGAAAACTTAAGAGAAACTAAGCTAAACCTAAGCTTACAAGTTGTGTCCCTTTCTCCTCAGTCAAAATTGGCTATTTTTAGCAGCAAAATCTGACCCATTTGTTGACCAAAATGCCCTTGGATGGGCCTTATCTGATTGGTGTTTTTGTTGGGAAAAGACTACCCCTAGTGTCATTTTTTGTCCCCTTCACGATATGGATATCGCGATACTCAGGGTAGGATATCGCGACATTGTTGACAATCTTAAAATAGGGTGCTTCTTGGCAAGTGGGTATCGCGATACTCAGGGTAGAATATCTTGACATTGTTGGCAATCTTAAAATAGGGTGCTCCTATGTAGGTGGTTATCGTGATACCCAAAGAGGATATCGTGATACCATTGTAGGTGGTTTTCATCTCGGGCCTGTTGGAGGTATCGTGATTCCCATGCTTTGATGTCATGATACCCCTTTCTTTAGTGATGTTTTAGCGCAATTTCGGGCAACCGTTGAGTACCTACAACACTCAATCAGACATTAGGGCCCCCAATGATACAATTGGCGAATTTGGGTCTCAAAATAAGTAAAAAAAGGACATTTACGCTTATTTAATTGCAAATACTAAAATTAAGCTAAACTAATAAAAAGACCCTTAAATAGTGACACAAGGAGCCTAATTTGACATATCAAATTACGATAGATCAATTATATGTTACTTTTATTTAATAAAGGCTTTTAGTCATTTAATATATTTTATATATTGCATTATATGACACATAGAATCTATATATCTATCAAGGGGTGAGCAAAATTTGATCTAAAAAAATCAAAAAAAATTTGAATTTTGAGTTAATCGAATCGAGTTATTTAAGTCAACTTGAATAAGTAATTCAAGTTTTGAGTTTGAGTCGAGTTGAATTTTACAATTCGAATAACTCGAATAATTTGAATAACAGATTGGTGTAAATACCTTTTTGGTCCCTATCAATCTTGAAAATTTGAAAATGAGCAAATTGGTTTCTTTTAACAAAAATTACAAAAAAAAAATTCAAAATAAATTTTAAAAATTTAAAATATTTATAAAAATTTTAAAATTTATATTTTTTAAAAAATTCTAAAAAACTATATAAAGAAAGTTAAAAATTTAAAATTTTTCTAAAATAATAATTTTGGGACCTAAATAAGTTAATTAATTATTCAAGTTTATCATACTAAAGATCTTATTTTATTTATTATTTTGCTTTGAATATTTTTTCAAATATATATGATTTTAAATTTATGTGCTCTAACATTTAATTAGTTATACTATAACAATATTTTAATTTGATATGTGTAATTTTTTAATTTCAGTTGATTCGATTCGATTCGACCAAACTCGAATTTCATTTCGCTTAACTCAATTCAAAAAAAAAAAATTCAAATCAAGTTAAGATGATAAAATAGGACTTGTTAACTCGATTAAATTGAAATTTCTTCACTTGATTCGGTCGAACACTTACCCCTATATCTATCTATACACATATAAAGCTCTTGACTAAGTTAATGTTATGAGTCAACCAGACACCAACTTAGCTAAAAAAAGTTTAAAAACCCTTTTTTTAGAAAATAGTAACGTAACATCCTGAAAATTCCCTTAACCGTAAGAAGTGTAAACTCATGAATATATGTGCTAAGATTTATTAGAGTAAATAAAATGTGAATTATCAATGTTAGTAGAAAAGAGTAACATACATTGAAGGAAGTTAAAACAAATAATATGTTGTGAGATAATGCTTTGAAGCAAGGACTAAATTGTAAAAATATTAAAAGTAATAAGGTCAAATCATAAATAATAAAAAATTGAGGATTCAAAGTAAAAAATAAAAAATTATAGGGACTAGTTTATAATTTTGCCAAAGGTTTGAATGGTGAAATTGAAATATTAAAAGTGTTAACGGCAAAATAATCATTTTGCAAGAAAGATAGTTTTTGGAAAAATTACTAAAATGCCCTTGAGTGTCTGGATGAATCATGGCTATTGGATTTACTTGGAGATTAAGGAGAGGAATATGGCCTCTTAGATTATAATTATGATGTTTTTGATATTTTATTATTATTTAATTATTATTTTAAATAATATTTTATTAAGATATTTTATTATTTTAATATATATGATAATTATAAAGGAAGTATGAAGAAAATTATTACTTTCACAAAGCTCCCAACGTCCACAAAAGAGAGAAGAAAGAAAGTTTGTACTTTATGCAATTTAGTCCTTTTTCATTTAGTCCACCATTTTTACCCAAATTTTATAAAATTTTCTATAACCACCAAAAAGGAAAAGTGAAATAGAGATACTAGAGAGTTTGATTATCATTTTGGAAGCAAGGAAGTGGGGTTGGAAGTGGAGGAAGTGTTAAGAGAAGTTAGGAAATCAAGGTATCAAGGCTTCAAGATGAATATAGAAGTGTGAGAAAGCATGGGTATGTGAGGAAATTAGTTAAGAAATTAAGGCAAGTGGTTTAAATTGTTATGTTATATTTATTTGAGTGTTTAATTTGATGAGATATTGTAAGAATTAATTTTGTATAATTATTTTCTATGTTCTAAGTAAAGAAAATATTATGTTTATGTATGAAGAGAATGATGGATGATTTTAGGAACAATTGGATGGATGATTTTAAGTGAAAAACTAAAAAAAAGTAAGTGTGAGTGGTTTAATTATGAAAATTTGTAATTCAAAATTTATTTGTGTGAATGATGAACTATGTATTTGTGACGTGGAAAGTGTGAAATAGTTATTTTGAATATTATTTGGATGAGCAAATTGAAAAATTATTTGTTAATGTGATTAATTTGATAAAAATCAAAATAAGGACTAAATTTTAAATTTGGAAAAAAATTTAAATTAAGGATTTAAATAGAGAGATTAAGTTTTGGATTTTTACGATAAGACTATATGTTGAGGATCGACTGGTATACGCAACGAACAAGAACGAAAAGGAGAAAAGAAAATTGGACACACAAATATTTATGTGGAAAAACATCTTTGAAGAGGATAAAAACCACTGGCAAAGTAGACTTCACTAAATGAGCAAATAATTTGAAAGATTACAAGATGGAGTAACCAAAACAGAAAACTTGAATCCTGGTAAAAACAAAGCTCTTTGACTAAAACACGAAATTCCTTTAAACTCTTTTAATCTTAATGTGATGAAAATGTAAATTCTAGGGTTACTAAGGCCCTTTTATAGGCTGAAATTCGTGTGAATATATGACTAAAATATCCTTAGAATAATCAGAGTTCAACTGAGAAAAGATAGCAGCGTTTAACTAGGAGAAGAAATCCAATTTAAGTTGAATACACGTCGCAACGTCGTGACGTGGCATATCACCTCGTCGAGATGTCGTCCATCCCATCATCGTAATGTCAATTATTTTTCGTCTCTGGTTTGCTTGAAAATGAGAGGCACACCCTACAAATCTCCACCTTGACTCGCATTTTCATAACGCCTTCTTTGCCGAGCCCCTTCTATAACTGCCCGATTTTAGTGGTGTCGAAAACGGTGGTTTTGAGACCACAATTTCTAAAAGAGAATCAATAAATATTATTAATTTAATATTTATGGACATTTAGTAAAGTCATATTAAACTTTAGTTAGGAAATTTAAATATTTGAACCACTAATTAAGCAAAAAGGATTAAATCGTAAAAGTAACAAAAGTTAAATCATATTAGTTAAATATATCAAATAGCCATGAAAAGAGGAATAGGTGGACTTAAAGGGCAATTATACCCTAGCATAGATTAGTGGACGGTAGGTGAACAACTATTAATATTTTATGAGTTAAATTATAAAAATAAAATAGTAATGATTGGTATTAGGTAATAAAAAGGAACAAAACAATTTGGAGGGTATTACTTCTTCTTCTTTTTAAAAAGAAAATCATGAAACCCCACTGTTGAGAAAGAGGAGTTTCAGCCAAGCTTCCTACCTTGCTTTGGGTGAGTCTTTTTGGTCCATTTCTATTGATTTTATGTTTTTGAGTTCATTTTAGCTTAGTTTAGCTAACCCGAGGGTTGATTTGTGAAATCGTTAGAAGTTTAGGAACTTACCATGAAGGTGATAAGTGTATTTGTAAACTTAGTTATTAAATCCTTGAGTTGAAGGTTAAATATAAGTATTTTAATAAATAATTTTTGATGATTTTGAGTTTAAGGACCTATTTGAGAGTATAGTAAAATGCAATGTGAATAATAAGAAATGATAGAAAATTTGGGTTGAATTGAAAACATAGAAAAATTGGCTAGTTTGGTTTTTACATGGATTGTGGTTAAATTATGAATTTCGGTTTAAGGACTTGACTGTACCAATGTTAAAGTGTTGAGGGTAATTTTGTAAAATCACCTTAAAAAGGGTTATGGGTTCGAATTAGTTATTTTAAGCTGACTTTGAATGATTTAATTGAATAAAATTATTATTTAGATCAAGATACGCAACAATCGAACTTGAATCGTGGAAAGGCCAAAGTTTCAGATTAGTCATTGGTACCTTTCTGTGCAGTCGTGTAGTCAAGGTAAGTTCGTTTAATGGTAAACTAACCAATTTTGTAAATTGATGGAAAATTTATTTATGTTGCACTTTGTATATAAATTGTTAATTTGTTATTTGGGCGATATTATAAGATAGTGTAATTTAAGATAATGTGTGTAAAACATTGAAGATTAGGGAATGATATGGAAACATGCTTTGTAATATCCCGGAATAGGAGTTACGAGTTTGGTAAATAACTCAAGTGTTAGTGGGCCTCAAGAGTGGTTTTGATGTGTTTTTTAGAGTTCCTAAAACTCTCGGATTAAAAAGGGAGTACTTTGAAAATTTTGAAAATTTTGGGTTAAAAGTGAAATTTGGCTGAGGAAGGCCTTAAGTAAAAATTTTGTAAGGTTTTGGACATGAAAGTCCAGTAGTAAAGTGGCTTCCGTGTGCCACTTAAGAATTGGCGCCAAGCAGGTCAGGGGATCGAGCAACGCTGGGCGCATGGGTTTTCATTTTTGTGCTGTATAGTGTAATGGGCTAAGGAGGCTTTAAAAGAAAATCAAAGTGGTTCCTGTCACTAATAGAGGTCTTGGCCGAGTGGTTGAGACGCTAGAATGAGAGAGAGATTTTCGCAAGGACTCGAGTTCGAGTCCTGAAGGCAGCGCTTGATTGCGCTTTATTCTGTTTTTACGTCAAGTAAGGGACGCCAGCAAGTAAGGTTTAAAAAGAAAATACGATGCGATATTAGCGCGAAATTCAAAGTGGCCGAGTGGTTAAGGACTTGGCTTGAGAGCTGCGTCTAAGGGGACTCGCGTTCGAAGTCCCGGAGTTCGTGACCGAAGCATTCTATTTTGCTTTTAGCGCTAAAGTGAAGGGAGCCAAGGAAAATAAGGTTTAAAAGAAATTCGCAACGAGATATGGCATGAAAGTCTCAGAGCAAAATGGCGGGAAGTTGAGGATTTCTCCGTGTCTCGGGTTCGAGACACAGGAAATTTACACACTGGGTTTTGTTTTGTTTTGGCTTTTTCAGCATGAAAATAAGTGGTCGCATGGGCATTAAATGCATGCAAACATGCACTTTTAAAAGTTCTTTGCTTGTTTGTTTTATTTTTTTATTGTTCTATTATGGGCTAGTTATTTTTACTTTATTGTTTTATTATTTTATTAAATGATGGGAAATAGATTAACAATAGTAATTGATCTTTGGAACTTAGCAAAAGGAGAGAGAGCATGCGGCTTAGGTGTTGCAAGCGGGGCGAATGGAGCTTCAATCTTTTATTTATTATTTTTTTTATAATTTTAAGGTATGGAAAGATGGATAAGTAAGTAGAATGTTGTAAATGAAATTTTGTTCATTTCAAATGAAGCTTGGCTTACCTTGGTTTTGGTAAAAGAGAAGCATGGTCATTAACCCTTTTATTTTATTAAAGGATGGGTAAAGATATGGAATAATGAATAAACAATGAATTTGTTTATTTCAATGAGGATGGGAATGAAGCATGCCTTGGGGAAGGAGTTGGACGGCTTGGGGGAAAGGATAGCATGGCCGAAATTCCCATTTGGGGTTTTCTCTTCCTTTCCAAACTGTATTGGCTGATCGTGGAGCTGTAAAAGAACCTTCAATTCGGTTTTTCAAGTTAGCAATGGGTGCCAAATTTCCTTGTTTTGTTTTCTATCTCCCCACATATTTCTTTTGCATGGCCGATCTTGTGAATGCAAAGGCATAGCCAAATGACCTTGTTCCATTTTTTTCTGGGTGTATGGCCATTGATTTGGTTGTTCCTTCCTTTTTGTTCTTGACCGAGAGAGGAACCTAAGGTTGGAGCTTCGATTTTGATGAGGCTAGAAAGTATTTTCGGCTAGCAAATATGACTTGTCTTGTTTTCCTTCGTTGTTGTTAGCCGAATGTTTTGGTCTCTATTACCAAATCTTCTGAGCTTTTTCCTTGATTCTTTATTTTTACCTTAAATCTTTGCCTATTTTCGTGAGGCTGATTCTACAATAGTAGGACCATCGAGCCTTTGTTTTTGATTGAAGTAAAAGTCTTTAAGATTCGACTATTCAAGGAAATGGTAAGTGTAATATTCGGCCAAGAGCTTTGTTCATAGATTTGTGTAATAGTTGATTCTAACAATATTTTAGTAGGACCTTTGATGACTTCGAGAGCTAATCGACAAGAACAAAAGGTGTTTCAGGATCGAAATAAGCTAGGTAAATGACTCTTGGCATTCGGCCTAAGGCCATGTTATTGGTACTAAGTGTGACCGATTTCAGTTATGTGTTCTAGGGGCAAAACGATAGAAGTAACAGAAGCTTTCGGGATTTTAGACCTTGTTAGAATCGATAAATCAAAATGTCGCTATAGTCAGGTGCGTAGTTATCGCACTGTTCTCTTGCTTGTTATATGTGTTGTGCATGTTATTTTATGTAAATGTATGAGTTGTGCATGTTAAATAAATAAAGGCTAAGAGTATGGATACTAAGGTAAGTGATCGAATAGTCAGGTTAGTGGTTATGATATTAATCTTTCAGTGATGTGCGATAAAAATTGATTATTGATGAATGTATAAAAAGGTGATGGCATGTGATGTATATTTGTTTTACGTAATATGTTACCATGATACGTATATTTATGCATGGGACTTGGAATGTGACTATTGGAGAAAAGGGTGTACACTATGTGAGTGGTCTAATGTTAGTCTCGTGTACTACATTCGCGATTGATGATTAGTGAACTGATTGATATCCGGATCACTATGTGATCGGTGGCTTGGCCACTACTTTGAGCGATAAGTCTGCTAAGATAAGATATGTGGATCACTATGTGGGTTGAGCTTATTAATTACATATTTATAAATGTATATTCATAATTGCATATTTATAATTGCATGTTTATATATATGGATTGTGTGGATATGGGATAAGCCCATATGTGGAACATGTGTATTAACTATGCACTGAGTCTTGGTGACTCACTCTATTTTTTTATTAAACCTTTCAGTGGCGCTTTAATGCTTGGACCGGGTTTGGAGCGGTACAAAGGTGGCCATGCAAAAGTGGATTTTCATGCAAAGGAATCTCTTGTTTAATGAATTAAATATTTATATTTTCCGTATTTTGATTAAGTGTGTATTGTAAAAAGGCCCACTAAAGTATTTCAGTTCATTTATTAAGCATCGTTATTATCATGCCGTATCATGGATGGATGATTTAAAGGTTGATTTCAAATGGTTTTATTTTTCAAGTAAAGCTTGAACCTGATATTTTTATAACAAACTTTGATTTTTACTTAGAATATTACAAGTCACGAAAATGTTTTGTTAAAGGAAACAAATCTTCATCGGTTTTACTATTAAGAAAGAATATTTTTGAAAGTATTCCGCAGTGGCATTCCAAATTCGGTCGGAGTAAATGGGCCGGGTTTGGGGTGTTATATTTTGGTATCAGAGCATGGTTCAAAACTCGGCTTTGAGGTTTTGGGCCCGAGAACAGTTTTCGAAAGTGGGCTTTTCAAAATGTGAACTTTTATTTTAGACTTGTTCTGGCATGACACCTGTATCTCCGACCCGAAGTCCACCTGGTAAGTACCTCTGACTATTGAGGTATATTGAATATGTGAACTGTATGGGCATAATTGGGCTTGTAGATTAGAAAATTTGGGCTATCGAACCCTAAGACTAGTCTATTCAAAAACAAGTGCATAAGACTTGAGAACTGAAATGACCCTAGAGGTGTAGTGAATGAATGTGTCCCTGCTTATGAACGTCTATGTGATTCTCTGAATTAGATTAGTGAACTTGAACTGAACCTATGTGTGATCGAAAGAACCACTTCTAAATATTTTATTCCATAAAATTGTTCGCGAATAATCAGTGGAACAAATTCCTAATGCATAAAACTTTTTAAGTTAGATTGTGCGATAAGAGATGAGTTCTAGATGACGTGGTCGAGGCAAAATGGCCGTATCGGAATCCGTTAGATCGGGTCAAGGATCAGATAATGAGGTACTACCTCCACCACCAGCCTTTGGTAATGAGCAGCAAGATCAGACGAGAGATGATGCTGTATCGCAGGCGGTACTGCGAGTTTTAGAAATAGTGGCTGGAGCGAGAGGAAATATAAGAACTCAGAAATTTGTTCCCGAGCGACTTCGAGCCAATGGAGCGGATTTGTTCTGTGATATATCAGGCGTGGCACCCAGTACGATTGAATATTGGTTGGAAGCAACCAAGCGAGTTATGGATGAGCTCGATCTGAGCCCTGAGGAAAAAGTGAAAGAAATGGTGGTGCTACTTCGCGACAAGGTGTATCAACGATGGCTCACAGTTCGGGATAGTGTCACAGCGGAGGATCTCACTTGGGAATATGTCAAGACAGCATACCAGAAGAAGTGTGTCGATATTTACTACATTGATGCTCAGAGGAATGTGTTTTGGGACTAGTTCAATGGAACAAGTCTATAGCGAAATACGAGGCTAAATTCCTAAGGATAAGCCGATATGCTCGAGGAGTAATGGCTACGGAATAAGAACGATGTGTTCGGTTTAAGGACGGATTAAGGGACGGCCCGAAACTGTTGCTAGCTCCTCAACAGGAACGAGAGTTCATTGTGTTAATCGAAAAAGCTAAGGTAGCTGAAGGGATTAAGAACTCGATGAGATAAAATCGAGATTAAAGATAGAAACCAGGATAAAAGAAATTTTGGATCGTCTAAATTATCTGAGGGTCTTCGGAAAAGACCAAGGGTTGAAAGTTTTGCTGGTGTGGTTAAGCCAGTTATGGGAAAATCGAGACTGTCCGTGTGCTCAGTGTGGAAGGTATCATGTCGGTGAGTGTTGGAGTATTGGAACCAGAAATTGAGAATGTTTTAAGTGTAAGTCTATAAGCAATTGAATATTGTTAATGTTAGTTATAACCTTGTGCACATGTGGGATTATGGAATTCTGGTTATAAAATATAGTGAAAGCCAAATGTGGATAGACTTTCTATCATGATATGTTATTGAAGTGATAAGTACAAGTGATATGAATTATAATTGTGGTCAGCTTGTAATGTGATTCAGATGGTGATAATATTGTATCAGGCTTTGATGCCTAGCAGGCCTTGTGCCGGTGTATTGTATTTCGGGCTTTCAGCCTAGCAGGCCTTGTACCGGTGTATTGTATTTCAGGCTTTCAGCCCTAGCAGCCTTGTGCCTTGGGTGTATTGTATTCGGGCTTTTCAACCTTCAGCAGCCAGTGCCGTGTATTGTATTTCAGCTTTGATGCCCAGCAGCCTTGTCTTTGGTGTATTGTATTTCAAGCTTTCAGCCTAGCAGGCCTTGTGCCGGTGAATTATATCGGGCTTTGATTGCCTAGCAGGCTTAATGCTGGTGTATATTTCAGGCTTCGATGCCTAGCAGGCTTAATGCCGGTGATGTGTTTTAATAGAAAATTCATGAATCACTTACAAGATGGAACATGTTTATTACCATAAGCTAAATGCTCGGGTAAGTACAAGTCTTTTCCTAGTTGCAAGGAATAAGGAAAGCTAGTATATCCCCATTTAAGTTAAGTAAGATGTGATAAAGTTAAAGCTTCAGTAAGATTTTTAATATGTGCAATTGATTTTACCATTGATGTGTATGATTTTTATTATGGAATTTAAGCTTGAATATGCTTATGGAGAAGTGGCCATATGTGAAAATGCTAAATGTGAAAGAGATTGGATATGTTTGTATATGTGTATAGTCGGGTACATGTAATTGATATGTGGTGAATTGAAATGTACGGATGTTCGTTCGTAAGTAATTTCGAGGATGAAATTATTTTTAAGGGGGGTAGAATTGTAATATCCCGGAATAGGAGTTACGAGTTTGGTAAATAACTCAAGTGTTAGTGGGCCTCAAGAGTGGTTTTGATGTGTTTTTAGAGTTCCTAAAACTCTCGGATTAAAAAGGGAGTACTTTGAAAATTTTGAAAATTTTGGGTTAAAAGTGAAATTTGGCCGAGGAAGGCCTTAAGTAAAAATTTTGTAAGGTTTTGGACATGAAAGTCCAAAGAGTAAAGTGGCTTCCGTGTGCCACTTAAGAATTGGCGCCAAGCAGTCGTGGATCGAGCAACATTTGGGCGCATGGGTTTTCATTTTTAGTCAGATAGTGTAATGGGCTAAGGAGGCTTTAAAAGAAAATCAAAGTGGTTCCGCACTACTAATAGAGGTCTTGGCCGAGTGGTTGAGACGCTAGCAAATGAGAGAGAGATTTTCGCAAGGACTCGAGTTCGAGTCTCCGGCGCAGCGCTTGATTGCGCTTTATTCTGCTTTTACGCCAAGTAAGGGACGCCAAAGCAAGTAAGGTTTAAAAAGAAAATGCGATGCGATATTAGCGCGAAATTCAAAGTGGCCGAGTGGTTAAGGACTTGGCTTGAGAGCTGCGTCTAAGGGGACTCGCGTTCGAGTCCTGGAGTTCGCATTGGAAGCATTCTATTTTGCTTTTAGCGCTAAAGTGAAGGGAGCCAAGGAAAGTAAGGTTTAAAAGAAATTCGTGACGAGATTGGCATGAAAGTCTCAGTAGCAAAATGGCAGGAAGTTGGAGGATTCTCTCCAGGTCTAGGGTTCGAGACCTGGGGGCTACACCTGGGGTTTTTGTTTTGTTTTGGCTTTTTCAGGCGTGAAAATAAGTGGCTGATCGTGGAGCTGCAAAAGAACCTTCAATTCGGTTTTTCAAGTTAGCAATGGGTGCCAAATTTCCTTGTTTTGTTTTCTATCTCCCCACATATTTCTTTTGCATGGCCGATCTTGTGAATGCAAAGGCATAGCCAAATGACCTTGTTCCATTTTTTTCTGGGTGCATGGCCATTGATTTGGTTGTTCCTTCCTTTTTGTTCTTGACCGAGAGAGGAACCTAAGGTTGGAGCTTCGATTTTGATGAGGCTAGAAAGTATTTTCGGCTAGCAAATATGACTTGTCTTATTTTCCTTCTTTGTTGTTAGCTGAATGTTTTGGTCTCTATTACCAAATCTTCTGACCTTTTTCCTTGATTCTTTATTTTTACCTTAAATCTTTGCCTATTTTTGTGAGGCTGATTCTACAATAGTAGGTCCATCGAGCCTTTGTTTTTGATTGAAGGAAAAGTCTTTAAGATTCGACTATTCAAGGAAATGGTAAGTGATATTCGGCCAAGAGCTTTGTTCATAGATTTGTGTAATAGTTGATTCTAACAATATTTTAGTAGGACCTTCGATGACTTCGAGAGCTAATCGACAAGAACAAAGGGTGTTTCAGGATCGAAATAAGCTAGGTAAATGACTCTTGGCATTCGGCCTAAGGCCATGTTATTGGTACTAAGTGTGACCGATTTTGCTTATGTGTTCTAGGGGCAAACGATAGAAGTAATGAAGCTTTTGGGATTTTAGACCTTGTTAGAATCGATAAATCAAAATCTCGCTATAGTCAGGTGAGTTATCGCACTATTCTCTTGCTTGTTATATGTGTTGTGCATGTTATTTTATGTAAATGTATGAGTTGTGCATGTTAGCCGAAATAAAGGCTAAGAGTATGGATACTAAGGTAAGTGATCGAATAGTCAAAGGTTAGTGGTTATGATATTAATCTTTCAAAGAATGTGCGATAAAAATTGATTATTGATGAATGTATAAAAATGTGATGGCATGTGATGTATATTTGTTTTAAGTAATATGTTACCATGATACGTATATTTATGCATGGGACTTGGAATGTGACTATTGGAGAAAAGGGTGTACACTATGTGAGTGGTCTAATGTTAGTCTCGTGCTACATTCGCGATTGATGATTAGTGAACTGATTGATATGTGGATCACTATGTGATCGGTGGCTTGGCCACGGCCTTGAGCAGTAAGTCTGCCAAGATAAGATATGTGGATCACTATGTGGGTTGAGCTTCTTAATTACATATTTATAAATGTATATTCATAATTGCATATTTATAATTGCATGTTTATATATATGGATTGTGTGGATATGGGATAAGCCCATATGTGGAACATGTGTATTAACTATGCACTGAGTCTTGGTGACTCACTCTATTTTTTTATTAAACCTTTCAGGTGGCGCTTAATGCTTGGACCGGGTTTGGAGCGTGTACAAAGGTGGCCATGCAAAAGTGGATTTTCATGCAAAGGAATCTCTTGTTTAATGAATTAAATATTTATATTTTCCGTATTTTGATTAAGTGTGTATTGTAAAAGGCCCACTAAAGTATTTTGATTCATTTATTAAGCATCGTTATTATCATGCCCTATCATGGATGGATGATTTAAAGGTTGATTTCAAATGGTTTTATTTTTCAAGTAAAGCTTGAACCTGATATTTTTATAACAAACTTTGATTTTTACTTAGACTATTACAAGTCACGAAAATGTTTTGTTAAAGGAAACAAATCTTCATCGGTTTTACTATTAAGAAAGAATATTTTTGAAAGTATTCCGCAGTGGCATTCCAAATTCGGTCGGAGTAAATGGGCCGGGTTTGGGGTGTTACATGCTTCATTTGATCCTTAAGAATAGTCAGGATACAAATGACACGTCATTAGGGATTATACGTTTTCGGGTGCTGGTATTAGGTGTCTTGCCGATGGCTGGGATTCTATATTAGTTGCGGATTCTCCACAGCTCGTGTGAGTAGCATCGTGTAGTCTAACATCCCGACCCATAACTTATGTGAGTAGGCCCATTTCAAAGCTTGTGTGAGCATTACATGATACTGTTATACTTACATGTACAGGCACACTTCGTGTGAGAATGGTTCCCGTGTGCCCTAAGTAGATTCGTTTGGTTCAATGGATATTAAAGTTTAAGCAAACGTTTAAGATGTATAAATGTTACATTGGATATATGTTGAATGTTATGTACCAGTTCACTAACTTGTGAGAGTGGTGATTGAAATTAGAAATCAATTATACAGATGAGCATGCTAATGGAATAATGCATTAACTTTATAAATTGAGCCTATTTGGTAAGTTTTTGTTTAAGTTTGTACGTGCTTAATAAGCATTATATGCTTATGTATTTGTCTTTCTTTTCTTGTAGATCATCTGAAAGCTTGATCTGTTGGAATTTCGTTGGAGCACAATCACACTATCCAATCATCTTTTTGGTAGCTTTCGGTTACTTTGGTTAAGGTTATAAATGGCATGTAATAGGGCTTAAATATTATCTCGGTTTGGTTTGATTAGTTGCCAGGTCTATTTGTGTTTATTGCCCTTTTTGAGGATGTTTGTAAACATAGTATAGATATGTGATGTTAAATTCATATGCATGTCCTTTTTAAAGTGAATATTATTGGTTGTTTTGGTATTTTTTATGCTTATTTAAATATGTTTTTAAAGTATGGAAATGGTTGGTTTTAATTTGGCTTGGAACCTAGGTGTTGGATGAAAGTTTGCCTTGTTTTAGAAGCTTTTTATGGTGCACACGGCCTGACCAAATGGTCATGTGTCTTCTTAAATTTAGGTGCAGGATTTTTCACGCAGTCACAGTTAGTTACATGGTCAAGCCACATGGCCATGTGTGAAGCTACACGGCATAGGCTATTTCACATGGTCGTGTGACCCTTGTTTGCAAAAGTTTCAAATTTTTGTATATTTTTCTGTTTTGATTCAAATTAGTCATGGATCGTTCCCAAACTATTTTTAGGGCTCCCAAGCTCGATTTAAGGCCCGTAAGTGTATTTTTACCCTGATTTTTATAAGCTATTGAATATTATCATTTATTTTATATTTTTGTTTCTGTTTGATGATAAATGTCCTGATTTGTACTATAACGCTCCGTAACCCGCCAATTCGACGACGGAGATAGGTTAGGGGTGTTACACCTTCAAGGGCCTAACTTGATTTTGCACGATACTTAATGATAACTCTAAAAAGTATAGAGTTATCTTAAGCTCTTTTAACTATAATTCTTGCTAATTCTGGGTACAATATAATTATTTTCCAAGTTTAATTTAAAAATATTATTTTATTTAATTAAGACTCATAGGAATTAAATTTATATAAATACTATGCTAAAATTTTACAAATTAATATTTATATTAATGACTAGTGAAAGTAATGATTGAAATTGTGCAGGCCGGTGATGAATTTTGCAGTCGATTGGGCCTTAGAAGCTCAAGTGCATGACCGACATGAAGGAGCACCTATTTGGGCATCTTTAAACATCCAACCCAACATGGAGGAGCTCAGCACATCTCTTGACCCAATGTTAAAGCCCAAACCGTGCACATGTAGAAAAAGGGAAGAAAAAATCAAAGAAAATCTCAACATCTTCAACCCTTTCCTTGATTAAAGAAAACCATTCAAACTTCTTCCTTGATACATGCACGGATGGAAACCACATGGAGCAAAAGGAGGAATTCCATGCTATTTTTAGCCATGAATGTTGGACGGCTTCAAGTATAAACAGGGGACTAAGTTGCCATTCACTTCATCACTCAAGCATTATTCTCTCATCTTTTATTCATCAAGCATTTCCATTCTCTCAAGCATTCTCTTATTTTCTTCAAGAGTAGTGAGCATTCTTCAAGTAATGGTAGTTTAACATTAGCTTGTTTAAGCTTTGCTTGTATAGTTCCAAATGAGGAGAAAAGGAAGAGACGTGTTGTAATAGCTCGTTTTTAGTCAAATCGGAACAGTATTTTTGGGACCACAAATCAAAAGCCAAAATAATTATTTTATTATTAAATTAAGGTCTACAACATGATAATATGTTTGTGTGAAAATTTCATTAAGAAATTTTATCGTTTGAATAGTCAATTTGATAAAAAAGACTAAATTGCATAAAGTGTAAAACTTGTGTTCTAATAGCTAAAGGGGTCTAATAGCTATAGAACCTTAAAGTAAGAGTCCTTAAGTGGTAATTATACCATTTCAATTGTGAGTGGACAATTATGGGCATGCATTAAGTGATTTTTTATGTTTTATAACTAAGGTTATATTAGTAAAATGGTTAATAAATGATAAATTAATTAAAAAAAAGCCAACTATCGTCTTTATTTCTTCATTCTTCAACCGAAATAGACCTAAGTAAGCCATTAACAAAGCTTCAAACATTCAGCCATGGATTTTTGAATGCATGGTATGATTTTTGACCCGGTTTTTAATGATTTCTATGTTTTTGAGATTGTTGCAACTAGGCCTAGCTATCCCAGGGACTATTTTGCCAAATTGTTAAAGAGTTAGGATGTTTCTATTGATGAATACATGAGTATATTGATGTTTAATAATAGATTATGAATGTTTGATGATAGTTATACAAGTTTTGTTAAGTGATTTTTAGTGAAAATGCAAATTAGGGATTAAAGTGTGAAATGTGGAAACTTTGTGGTTAAAATGTAAAATAAGTAGAAAATATGGGCTGCTAGGGACCTAATTGTAATTAGGCTAGCATGGGTTTCAGTTGAATTGCATGAATTTGTGTTTTAATGAGATAAGGATTAAATTGTAAAAGTTGTGAAATACTTGGGGCAAAATTGTAAATGTGTTTTAATAAGTGTTTTGGATTAAATTGAATAGTGAGGTAATTAAATAAGGTAAATTTGATATTGTATAGATCAAGAAAAGTGAAATACAGACTTAGATCGGGGAAAGAACAATGTTTTGGATTAATCGACTCGTTTCACCATTTTTGCATCCGAGGTAAGTTAGTATGTAATAAGCTTCATTATAAATGTATTTTAAATGTTTTGATATTGTATAAACTGAATATGAGACTACGGACATGTTCGACAATGATTCGGCATAAGAAATCCCGGTTGAACCTTAGGAATAGATTAGGATACGAATGACATGTCATTAGGGCTTATTGTGATTATGTAATCCGGGTGCTGGTCTTGTACGTCCTACTGGTGGCTGAGTATACCGTCATGTGTTGTGGTTACTTGACAGCTTGTGTGAGCAGCACCGTGTAGCTATGTCTTGACCCACAACTTGTGTGAGTAGGTCCGTTGATAGCTCGAGAGTGAGCATATATGTGATATGAGATTGAGATAGCATTGGCTATGTATGTGGCACTTTGGTGCGAGTTTCCCAAGTATCTGATAGTATTCCGAATGGTTTAACGGGTAAGTGAAAGACGTGGTTGAGTATGAGATCTATATGACATGGTATAGGTATGTACATGAACCGTATAAGCTTTGAATCGAAGAAATTGTGAAGTTTGCATATAGTCTTATGATTTAAGGATGAAAATGTTTGTTAGTTAATAGGAGCTACATATTGATATATTCAATTTGTTAAATTGTGTATTTATGATTACATTGAGTTTATTTCATACGAGCTTACTAAGCTATAAAGCTTACTTTGTTTATTTTTCCGTGTTTTATAGTGAAATCAAGCTAGATCAGATTCTGGGACCGTCGAGAGACTTCATCACACTATCCTACTATCATTGGGTATTTTTGAATTTGGTATTTTGGTATATAACATGTATAGGGATTTGGTCATTCTGATATATGTGTTGTTAATGACTTTGGTCATTTGAAATGGCTTGTAAATGTTAAGTGCTTGGTTTGTATGTATATAGCCATGAGAGTTGGCTTATTTTGGTTGTGTATGTAATTGTGCAAATGGCTCTTGTTATGTGGTTGATTATGGATATCTTATGCTAGTTGGTATTTGGTAATTAGGAGTACTAAATGGTTATAAATTGAGTTGGTATGTTTGTGAGATTTGGCTAAATGATGCATGATTGAAAATAGTCATATTGATGATTTGAAATTATGAGTTTTTGGTGTAATTTGAATGGCACTTTGTGGTATTGATATGTTTGATATTGGTTAGTATTGAAATGGTATAAATGAAGCTTGGTTAAGGTTGATTTGATGCCTATTTATGTCTTGTTTTGGTGCCATTTGGCTTGATATTGGTATATACAAATTTGGATGGCAAATGGCTTGGTAAATAGCCTATTTTTGTCCACACGGGCAGAGACATGGACATGTGTCTCAGCTGTGTGTGATGCACGGTCAGACTACACGGTCGTGTCCCTTGGTGTTGAATTAGAAACCAAGTCAGTATGCTCCACACAGCCTTACACACGGGGCGTGTGACTTGGCCGTGTGGCATAAGTCAGTATACCCTATAGGTTTGGCATGGCCTGGTATATGGGTGTATATGGCCATTTTTGGGGCACATGGGCTAGCCACACGGGCGTGTGTGTTGGCCGTGTGACCTAAGTCAGAGAGTTACACAGGTTTAGACACGAGCTGGGGCACGGCCATGTGCTTCCATTTCAAATGTCCAAATGGCCCGTGACACGGACGTGTCTTTGGCCGTCTGAGACTCACGGGCGTGTGTCCCCTATATTTTGCAAAAATTTTCTAAGTACTCAAAAAGTTTCTAAAGTTATCGTTTTAGTCCCGAACCACCATGAATGCATGTTTTGTGCATTGTAAGTTCGTATTAGGGACATTATGATGGAGTTTGAATGATAGTTGCATGAAATATGAAAATGTATGTGAAATGATTGTTTAATTGATTTATAAGTCCGGTAATGCTCCGTAACCCTATTTCGATGTTGAATACAGGTGAGGGGTGTTACACGTGTGCTCTAGTACGGGCGACCACCGTGAACTACTAAGAGTTCTTTCCTTTAACTTTTTCTATTGTGTTCTTGCTACTGAAAGCATGATTACTTTGTGTTATTGTGTTTTCTTGTTAATTACCATGTTCTAATCTTGTTAATGCTAGAATTGGATGAATTTTTAGTTTATATTCAATAGTATCTTGATGAATTATTTTGTGCATCTGGTTATGTTTACGTAGTTAAGTAAAATCATACTTATGTTTATTAACATGACGTGATGTTAAATAAATAACAAAGTTAGTATATTTATCTGTGAAGATGGTTGCTAATTGAAACGATTCTTAATTGGTGTTTGTTTAATTAATTAAAGATGATTAGTTAATTTTGTAGTTATGTCGGGAGGTACCTACTACCCTACATAACCTCAGGAATGTGTGATTAAATTTGTTTCAGTATAGACTTAATTTTGTTACTTCACATAGTCTTTAGAGTTGCATTTGACATAGAGATATGTGATGAACCTGCAAGGCTAAACATAGTGACTTTGAGAGAAGCCTATTAGTGATTAAATTGTTCCAAGTTAGACTTATACTGTTACCTCACATGATTCTGTAGTAACAATGCCTAAGAAGGTAAGTTAAAATTAATGGTTAGTAACTCATCAGTTATGCCAAAGTTTATTCGTAATAATTTTCATCAAGGTTAAAATGAATATAGGTTAAAAAGGATTAACTATTCTAGTAATTTATGATATTGGAATTACCCATTTGTATTGCTCATTATTCTGTTGATTTTTGCATTCATATAGGATAAAACTCATTTAGCTAGGTCATTTGCATAAAACTCTCACTATAAATTTTGTTGTTACCAAATTGTTAATTAAATCATTTCACAAATATTAGCTTTACTATCAGTCCCTGTAGAGATGATACTAGCATACTTACTACTTTATTACTTGTAACGATTGTGTACACTTGCACATAATTCTTGAAGATTTTAATTATATACACACCGCGACACTTAACCAAGTCCAAACAGTACTTGGAATTTCAAACTGGAAGACTTTTAGTTTTCTGAACTGCCAAATCAAAGCTGACTCATGTCTACTTCCCATAAACACAGTGCTTTGTCTTACCAACTCTTGCACCTAGAAGAGAACCTCTCTTATTCAAAACGGTCATTCTTTTATCACTTATATGAACAAGTTTCCTATGCTTCAAATGAGTCGACTACGAGTCCATAACAGACTAGGAAATTGCCACTTTACTAGTCATTGTTGTACCTTACAGAGTATGTAGACTATCGGTCTTCTGACCTTTCATGAAAATAAGAGCTCCACAACATACCTTAATTTCGCTTGGCTTAATCACTATTCTACAATCATTCGAGTCTAACATACTAATAAGTCTAAATTATATAGGTTTATTTAGCACATTTTTACTTGGAATTTATGCATATCTCAAGCATCTAGATCGCTAATTGTATAATTTTAGTTCATACTGAGACATTGGGAATAATTTTAGTAAAATTTGTAATTTTACATAATTTTACTTTATTATGCTACATGTTAAATTTTTGCTTAAATTGCTACAGTTGGACCATCGAATTGCTCAATGTTGGGAGCTATAATAAAGACACACATGCACGGAAGCTAATTATTTCATATTATGGACGATAAGTTGATCAATTGGACTTAAAGAATTGTATTAACCTAGCTTGGAAGATGATTATTGAAAAGAATTAAGTCTATCTCTAATTGGGTTGCCAAACCGTCTAATAGGGGGAAGAAGAGCCCAAATTCGGAAAAGACATGAAGAGAAGCCCACAGACTTTTGGAACAATTATTTAAGGGTCCTTACATGTGTAAAAAAAATCACATAATGGCCCCAACAAGTTGTCGTAATGATCGGCCAACCTTTCTCCTTTAATCAAGCAAAAATTTGGCACAAATCAAACAACTGTAACGCTCAGTTTGTGCAAGTGTACATAGTCGTTATCAAGTAATAAGTAAGTAAAAGAGTTATCGTCTCCACAGGGACTGTGTATGCTAATCAATATGTTGCAAAATTAAAGTTAACAATTTGATGATAAAAACACAATATCTTGAGTGATAGGTGATTAACTAAATTAAATTGTCTAGATGCAAGATTGATCCCTAATGCAATTTAAACTAGATGCGAAGTATGAAATGAAATGTATGAATGAATTTAACAAAAACACAAACTTCAACAATCAACAACATGAATAGGCTAAGATAATTAGATTATTCAACTTACTTATTTTTATCATGCTTAACAGAGTTCAAAAATTATTCCATGGCAACTCGATCTTTTATGAGTTTGGAAACCAAATTAAGTCATTTCGGAATCTTTTACTTAGTAAAACAAGCATTTTACTGATCATATTAAACTAAGGGTTTGTTAGGATTCATGTGAAGTAACAGGGACAGGTTAGATTTGAAACAATTTAATCACATAAACCTAAAAACTATGCAAGATAATAGAGCTCGTTAAAGTTATTATGAACCTTTAATTTAATCAAGTTAGGATCTAAATTAAGCATGCACATTTCAATTATTGTGTCCACTAGCTATCGTCTGGTTAGGACCGCTCGATTAGTTCTAATGCATCCAATCACGTATGAATGAAATACATACATGAGCTTAATTGAAAACATGATCAACTGAGGCACAAACACTATAGACATGATTTAAACAAACTTCATTAAATAAATGCAATCATCCTAGCTAAACAGAATTTAGCTACTATTGTTGATGAAAAGATAATAAAGCATATTGCAAACATAATTAAAATCAAAATAAAAAAGTAAAGGAAGAATAAACTCTGTCGAATCAGTAGTCTCGTGAACTCTGATTGAAGATGTTTTCCTCCGATCCTTGTATTGCCCCTTTGCTAATGGCTCCTCAAGGTGGTTGGCTAAGAGATAATCTTATCAAGGTTTTTGGCTAAGAAAAAAATATGGGATGCTATGCATGGAAATGAAGAGAGGAAATGAGAGAATGAATGATGATTGAGAGATGTGAAGAATGGGGGATATAGGGATAATGGATGATTGAAATGGGGAATGAGTGGGGGTATTTATACTTGAAGTAGATGGTAGAGTTTATTAAAAATAGGGATTGGAATCTATCCATTTTCTCCATTGCTTGGTTGGCCACATTTTGTGTAAGAAGGTGGATGGTGGTTCTTTTATTTGAGCATAGAATCATGCTAAATTTAAGCATGGGTTGGATGGTTTCAAGGGCAGTCTTTGTGTGCTAATTTTTAATGATTCTCGAAATTTAGGGACCTCCAGTAAATATTCCAAGATAGATTTTTGGGCAGCCAACATGCTTATGTCGAATTTGGGCTTGACTCCCCTTTGTTGGACAGTTTTGTGACCCATTAAATAACCAGACTTGTTGTAACAACCTGTTTTCAGTTAAATCGGAATAGTAGATTTGGGAGCACAAATCCTACGTGAAAATATTTATTTTAATATTATTTTAATATCTACAATATGTTAGCAAGGTCGTATAAAAATTTCGTTAAGAAATTTTATTGTTTGCATGCTTAATTTGGTAAAAAGGACTAATTCATAAAAGATGCAAAATTAGAGTTATATAAATTAAAGGTACTAAATGGCTATGAAATTAAATAGTTATGGGATTTATGTCGTAATTATACCATTATTATTATGAGTGGACAATTATGGGCATTTAATATGTTATTTCAAAGGTTAATAATAAGGTTAATTATGTAATTCATTAAATTAAGTATAATAAAATAATAAACCAATGGTATCATCTTCTTCATTTCATCTAAACTCAACCGAAAATCACCATTGAAGAAGGGTTTTATGTTCGGTCAAGCTATTGTATTGCATGTAAGTGAATTTTGAGCTCGTTTTTAATGATTTCTATGTTTTTTGGAGTCGTTGTAACTCAATCTAACTAGCCCAGGGACTAATTTGAAAAATTGTTAAAATTTTAGGGTTTTTCCATGAATGTATTCATGTGGTTTGTGATGTTTGATGGAAGAAAATGAATCTTTGTTGATAGAAAAACAACTTTTGTAAAGTGAATTTTGTTGAAAATGTCAAATAGGGATTTATTTGTAAAATGTGTAAAATACATGGTGAAAATTGTGAAATAATGAATTGTATGTGTTGATATGGATCTATATGAAATTCGGCTAGCTTGGGTAGGGATGAAATTGCATGAATTTAAAATTACGAGCTTAAGGACTAAATTGTAATGAAATCAAAACAATAGGGGCAAAAGCATAATTTTGAAAAAAATGTTATTTTCGATTGAATTGAATAGAATAGTTATTAAATAGATTGAATTTATTTATATAGATCAAGATAGACCTCGTATGACTTTAGATCAGGGTAAAGAAAAAGCTTCAGATTAGTCGACTCCGTTTCTACGCCTTTATCGTTAAGGTAAGTTCGTGTAATTAAGTAATGTTTTAATGCTATCCTTTGAGCTATATGTAAATTATGGATAGTTATGTAAATGATCAATGCAAATCCAATGATGTTACGACGTCGATCGAGCCTTGTTTGAACATTAGAAATTTGTAGGATAAAAATGACATGTCATTAGGGTTTACATGTTTTGAGTGCTGGTCTTGAATGTCCTACCGATGGATGAGCTCTGGCATGTGTTGTAGATACTCCACAGCTTGTGTGAATAGCATCGTGTAGCTTACATTTTGACGCACAGCTCGTGTGAGTATGCCCATTTCACAACTCGTGTGTGCATACCTATTTCACAGCTCGTGTGAGCAATTATGTATATGACAGGAAAAATTATGATTATATGATTAGCACACTTCGTGTGAGCTATCTCGTGTATCCAATGATATTATAATGGTTCAATGGGCATGCATTTGAAAGGGAATGGTAAGTGTTCCATATGAACCAAGACATGTACGTATGAAATACATTGAAATGGTAAGCTACATGGAAAACATGTTATGTTATGATGGATGATAAATCCAATTGAATCATGCTTAAGTTTAATGGTTATCCATGTTAAATTCATATAAATTATGTTCAAGTAAGCTAACATGTTTGTGTTGGTGCTTAGGCTTATGCCAAGCTAAAGTTGGATTATGCCATGTAAAATTTTAATGTTATGAAATGCAATAGTAAGTTGTGTTTTATGTTATACGAACTTACTAAGAATTATATGCTTACATAGTCTCCTTTCCCATGTTTTTTAGATAATCGGAAGATCATTTAGGTTGGAAGCTCATCAAAGACTTATCACACTATCCAACGACTATATCGGTAGATTTTGATGTTTTGAGTCATGGTTGTAATGGTATGTATAGGTAAATTATGTTTGGTGATCTACTTGTTATGTTTGGCAGGTAAATATGTGGTTACATGGTTGATGAAATTTTGGCATTTTGGTGCTTGATGGCTAATGTTGAAATGGTTAAATGATGAAATGTTTTAAATGACCAAATTAGTATGTTTAGATGTGTTTGGCATATGGTTAATGGTACTATGACTTGGCATGAAAATAGTTAGTTGTGTGCGGTTGATTTATGCCGAATGTGTTTATGTTTTGGTTGATTTAATGATTTGTGATTTAGGTGCCTTTTGGCATATTAGTTGTATGGATAGATACCATATTGAATTAGGTATGTTTTGAAGCTTGATTTTTATGTGCAAATGGCTTGTAGGTGTGAGCTTGATTTGGGTGAAAGAAATGGCTTGAAAATGACCTATTTCTTGTCCACATGGCCTAAGACACGGGCATGTGTCTCAACTGTGTGTGACACACGGCCTGTGTGTCCCCTGCAGGTTTCAAAGGGTTGCAAGTCAGGAAGTTACACGGCCTAGCACACGGCCTGGCACATGGGCGTATGGCTTGGCCGTGTGACCCAAGTCAGAGAGTTACATGGGCACGGACATGGGCTAAGACACGGCCGTGTGTCCCTACTTTGAATGTCCACACGGCCTGAGACACGGGCATGTGTCTCAGTAGTATGAGTCACACAACCTGGCCAAATGACAGTGTGACCTCTACAGTATGAAATTTTCTATCTTTTTCTATAAAATTTTGAATATTTTTGATTTAGTCCCGAATCGATTCTAAAGTATTTCTAAGGCCTGAGGGTTCGAATAAGGGACAATAAGCATGTGTTTGAATGAGTTATGTATTGATTTATGAAATGTTTGACAATTGAATGTTTTAAGTTACATTTTTACGGTAATGCTCTGTAACCCTATTTCGGTGATAGATACGGGTTAGGGGTGTTACACTTGTCCACCATGTAGCATCATTTTAACTGGGTCAAAATAACACATTGTTGACCCATTTAGCATGGTTTTTCCGTCCAACATAGGAAATAAATAGCTCATCTTCATGAAACTTTATAATAAGCTCTTTATTAAATCAATTTCATGGTCCCACTGCACATTTAAATATAACACATTAATAAATAACATGAAATAATTTAATTTATGCAAAAATTCATGTAATAAAGCACAAATTTGCATATTTTATAAATTCATGTCCATTATCGAGGTTTAAGCAAAATTCACTAAATTAATTAACAAATACTTGGGATTAGTATTAAATGTAATTTAAAAGGTGTTATAAACTGCTAAAAAAACCTATATAAATCTGAGTTTACAACAACCAACAACTCTTTATCCCACAAATCAAGGTCGGCCATGCATGGGAGATTCCTAAAGGATGTGCATGCTATTTTTAGCAAACTCACAAGCTCTACCTCAAGTATAAATAGCACATTCCCTTCACCTTTCAAGCTATCCCTTATTCTTCAATCATCATTCATTTCTTTTCTCTCTTTTACATCTAAAGCCTTTCATTTTTCTTCATCTCCCAATTTTCCTTTAGCAAGCATTTCTTTGAGAGAAAAGCTCTTTTGGCCGACTACCTTGAGGAGCAATTTGCAAAGGACCAACAACAGAAATCGGAGGAAGTCACCATAGATAGTTTTTGGGAAATTCCCAGATTCATATTAGAGTTTCTTTTTAACATCCCTTACCTGATTTTTGACACTTGAACCGGGTACGAGGCATTATCGTACTTAACTAGCTCAATCATACTACATCAATCTATAAAATTTTGTTTCAAAATAAAACTTTATATTCAAGACCATAATATCCTTATTATAGGTCTACGAGACCTTAAACTTGTACTCGGGATGATTCGAGATCAAACCGTAAACTTTTGGACATTTAGAAAAATTTGACACAAAATAGGGCCACACGCCCGTGTAGCATATCACATGCCCATGTTCTACACCCGTGTGGATTTATTTTGCAATTCAAACCTACAGGGGTTTTCACATGGCCGGACACATGCCCGTGTCCCTCACACGGCCATGACACGCCCGTGTGTGAAACCTTGACATTCTGTTTATGATATCATCATCTCAATAAGGTCACTCGGCCAAGGCACACGCTCGTGTCCTTAGACCGTATGTCGAATTAAATTCCTAGTTTCAAGTGCAAACTTCACACTGCCCGGGCACACGCCCATTTCCATGGCTGTGCCTCCTACACGGCTAAGACACACGGCCGTGTCTCTACCCGTGTGTCTACTATTGAGCATACTAACTTGTAAACCTAGCATGCAAGGGGGCACGTGGCCAAACAACACACCCATGGGGTTGACACACGGCCTAGACAGCACCTTACACAGCAACCATACTTGTACCAATTCAATCCAACATGCATCATAACTATAAAGCACTTCTAGAGACTCAAAATCAAGACATCCATACAAGCATACACTTAATAAATATCATCATCATTGCATATATATATACTTGTCAAGTATTGGCCCAATTCCAATGACCACTTACAAAATAAATTTGATAATATTAATAGCCAACACTTTGGCTAACAAAGATGACATAACAAAAGAGATCAAGTCCTATACATGCCATACTCAAAATGAATCTAACTTGACTATACCAAAGAGTATTCGATAGTCTGATTTCTAAACTTTGACGTTCCATGAATTCTCGAGCTAGCTTGGCAATACTACAAGGATAAGGGAAATGAGAGGGGTAAGCATAAAGCTTAGTAAGTTTGCATGAAATAAGTAACATGTCATCCATTCATTGTATTGAATAAAACACAAGGTCTTAAGCTCATTTCCATAACTTACTCATGCTTACTCTTACAAATTACATATCATATCTCAAAACGTAAACATTTCTCGTGAATCACTCACGTGTACCTATAATCACTTCATTACATAGCTTTAGCACTAATCTCATCTCTATTATGAGCTTAGCAGTTTACCCATTGATTTCACTTGGAATACTCAGAGTTTCATATTATAATCATTCACATAAATGCGACACCAATGCCACATCCCAGATGTGGTCTTACATAGGACTACCTTTAAATGCCGATTCCATATCCCAGATATGGTCTTATACGGGATCTCATATAGATTGTCGATGCAATATCCCAGATATGGTCTTACACAAATCTCATAATTGATACCGATGTCATATCCCAGATATGGTCTTATAGAGATCTCAATTCGGTGCCGAGGCCATGTCCCAGACATGGTCTTATACGGGACCTTACCCATCTTAAGTCTCAATGATATTATTCTCTCATTTATTAAAGTCCAACCAGGACTTCCACATCACAATTCACATCATTTTCTCATTCAACATCATTTCTCAAATTCATAGAAATATTATACAACAACAATAATATCAAACATTTAGGAACTTAATAACATGATGTTGAGTTTATTGTAGACAAACTTACCTTGACTTTAAAATAGGCCAAGTTGCCGATTTAGTCCGATACCTTGCCCTTTTCTCGGTCAAGGTTAATTCTTTGTTCTTCTTAATCTATAATAACAAATTAGCTCATTTAATTATCACATTAATCAACAAATTTCAATAATCATACTTTGGCAAAATTACCATTTTGCCCTCATACTTTCACAAAATGGCTATTTTACCCCTAGGCTCGTAAATCGATTCTAGTTGAATTTCTTCTTTTTACAAGCCTAGATGAACATTTGTTACTCTTATGGTAACCCTCAATACTCATTATTTGACACACTTACCACATGTTTTACAACCTTCACAAAAAGGTCATTTTAGGTGTTTTCATGGTAACACCTCTCACAAAAGTTGTTTATCTAACAACTAAGACTCATTTTCTTCCATAAAAATGCAGCAAAAAACTTAAAATCTCACATGGAAAAACTCTAAAATTTCAACCATTTTGCAATATAGTCCCCTCTTTAGCTAGCTTAAGCTTTAGGGGTTCCAAAGTACAAATATTATCAAGAAATGATCACTAAAACACGTACTTGTAAGGAGAAGAGTTTGCTGAAATTTTTGAGCTTTCAAACCCCTATTTGTTGTTCATTTTCGGTGGAGGAGTGAAGGAGAAAAGATGATATCTTTTCTTTCTTTATTTTAATATAAACCCTCAATTTAGTCCACCTAACTTCAACAACTTTGACCAATTTTGACATTGTTTGTCCCCTATGGCCGGCCAACCATTACTAGAGGGTTAAATTGCACTTTAAGGACCTCCAATTAATTTTCTATAGCTATTAGACACCTTTAGCTTGTAAAATAGAACTTTCGCACTTTATGCGATTTAGTCCTTTTTTGCAATTAAGCATGAAATCGCTAAATTTAAAGCACCAAAATTTTCATGAACCAATATAATCATGCTCTAACTCATAAAATAACATAAAAATAATTTTCTCTGACCTCAAATTAGTTGTTCCGAAACCACTGTTCCGGCTAGCCCCTAAATCGGGCTGTTACATTCTTCTTCCTTTATCTTTAATTTGTTTTTAGTTTATAAACATGTTTGCAAATTGTTTGATTGATTTTCCATTAATGATAATGACTTAAATTGTTTTAGCTAGAATAATTGCAATGCTTTGATTAAATTCATTCAATTCATGTTTATATTGTTCTGTGCCTCAGCTGTTCATGCTTCCAATTAAAATCATTAATGTTATTCATGCATTAAAATATGTTTGAATGCATTAGAATTAGTTACTTAGTTCGAATCAGATAGTGATTAATGGACGCAATTATTGAAAGGTGCATGCTTAATTCATATCCAAACCAAAATGAATTAAAGGATCGTAATGGTTTTAAAAGAATACTATTACTTTGCATAACTTGAGGTTTATGTGATTAAATTATTTCAATCTGACCCAGTCCTTGTTACTTCACATAAATTCTAAGGAATCCTTAGTTAAATATTGACATAGAAATATGCATGATTTCCTAAGTATAAGACTTAGAAGGAATTTATACCCAAGTTAATGAATGATCAAGTTGCCATGGAATTTTTCTAGAACATTTGTTAAGCATGATGATGAATGAATTAAATTAAGAAGTTGTAATTGTTCTAGCTTATTCATGTTATTGTTGTTAAGTCTTGTGAAATTGTTGCTAAACCATCTTATTGCATTTTATTTCATTTCATTGCATTGCATTTAGGTTAAATCATTTGCATATAGTTGATTAATTTAATTTTAACATCCATCACCTTTAGATATTGTGTTTTCTTAACTAACTTGTGAATATTAATTTTACAATTATTAATTTAAACATATTCTGTATGGAGACGATACTCTTTTTACTTACTTATTACTTGATAATAAATATATATTCTTGCACATTTCATCGTGAGCCACATACTAAGGGAGATGAGGTTTTTCTTTAAATTAGACACATTTTTGACATTTGAAAATGTCCTGATAATTTTTTCGTACATCCTGATATGAACAGTACTAATATTGATTACCTTACAGGGTGAGCTATTCCCCATGAGCACAACTCCACTTTCAACTAAATTGTATGTGGTGAACAAGTCCTTATTTGGACACATATGAAAAGAGCACCCTGAATCCAAAATCCACTTGGATGTAAGCTTAGACCTTTCGATCGTAAACACTAGCAACCAATCATCACCCTTGTTCTCAGCCACACTAGCATCGGTTACTACCCTCTCGTTGCTCACAATGACCCTTCTGTTCATATTTTGCAACTTATAACACTCTGCCTTAATGTGACCTAACTTCTTGCAGTAGCTACTTATCTTGTCTCGAATCCTTGACTTCGATCATTTCTTGCTTCTCAAAACCAAAATCGAGGCTTGCTTATTTGACTTGGTATATGAGCCAAACTCATTGTCAAGTTTTTCTTTGCTCAACAAGTTTCCCTTCACTTTCTCGAATGAGAGTTTACCTCTACCATAAATTAGGCTCTCATTGGAAGACTTATATAAAGGGGGCTAAAAGCACAATAATAGCATAGCCTGATATTCATCATCTATATTAACCTCGACGTTCTTAAGATCATTCAAGAGAGTAACAAATTGATTGGTGTGACCCCTAAGGTACTCACCTTCAGTCATATGAAATGTGTATAAGCGATGTTTCAACACCAATTGATTGGCCATAGACTTTGTCATGTATAAGGTTTCTAACTTTCTCCATAAGGCAGTAGCCGTTTTCCCTATAAGCACCTCCTGCAACATATTGTTTGTGAGACATAATTGAATTATTGACAAAGCCTTCTCAAAAACCTCATCCCATTGTGATTGATTCATATCATCGAGCATTTTCCCTGTAACGACCTTCTTCAAGTCGTACTAAACCAAAATTACCGTCATCTGAACTTGCCACAAACTGAAATTTTTAATCCCATCAAACTTCTCAATATTTTACCTCATTTCCATCTCTGAACGGGTTGATCTGCAGAAGCTAAACTTAACTCTGATACCAATTTATTGGGGATTGACCCATATAAACAACGAAATAGAAAAGGTAGAAAAGATCAAACACAAATATTTTACATGGAAAACTACTCCGACGAGGATAAAAACCACGGGTTTGACTTTTCACTAAATGAGTAAACAAACGAGAGTACAACATGGAGAAAATAATCTTAAATGCACTAAACTTATAAACTCAAACCTCGAAAGCAAAGCTCTAACTCTCATAGAGTTCTCTTAAAAGGGGTACAAAATTCTCTCCATAGTTATCACGAAAACTTTTAGCAAAACTCATCTGTGACTACATCTTGTCGGCTCCAAAAGAAAAGTCTTGTAGTACATCTTTAATTGCCTTTTTAATTGACCTCTCAAAATAAGGATAAAAGGCCCTGTAACACCACTAACCCTTATCTGTCGCCGGAACAGGGTTTCGAACCATTACCAGAATTTATAGATTATTTAACATAAATTTTGCGTCACATAATATTCATACCTGAAATCAATCAAATTTAATTATAATGTCCCTTATGTGAGCCATCGATGCCCAAAATATATATATCGGGACTAAACTGGGAACTCAGAAAATTTTTCGAAAATATTTAAAAATTTTCAACTCTGCAGGGGTCACACGGCTATGTGGCCAGACCGTATGGTTTACACAATACTCATGAAGCTATATTCATCAATTCACAAGGTGAATAAATCCACAGCATTACTTATACATATTATCCCAAGCTTACTATGATTTTAAATAATTTTAACTCTTTCGGGTTTCTTTATTTTCATTTGTATTTCTTTACTTTCCACACTTATTCCAATGCATGACACACAAGTCATAAACATATCACCATTCGACCAATAGCTTGGCATTTGCCTAAGTATCAAACAGCAACACTAGTTAGCATACTTGCATATATTACATATAAATTCAACATTCATAAACTTATTTTCTCGACATGTCACACTTGAGTTTAATACTAGTCTTAACTTACATAATTTTCTTGTACCAACATATCAAAGATAATCATATATGTACATGTCATGATACTTATCATTCTCTTCAATAACATATATCATTCATTTCATTATTTCAATGTTTCATGTACCACAATTTCCATGTATTTCATATATATTTATTCCGGTAATAGTTCAAATCAAACTTAACATTACTTAAATTCCATGTGCATATACTTTCCACACCATGTGTCCATATAACATGTACAAATCGTTATATATATTTCAGGCATATACGGGTAATAATTCATTTCGTGCTCTTATCTTCTCATGTCAGGATTTTACCCGTTGAATTTATTTAAATATAAATAGGTGCACTTATTTCAGATAAATACCAATAATAACCATAAGTCTTTCAATATTAATTTCATATGTTACTTACCAATCTTTGTCAAATTAGAGAATGTCTTACGGATTTGAGCACATCATTTTCTTGATGCCACAATCCACTTTGATCTTGCACATATATTGCCATGGCTCTGCCATGGTCTTTACACTTTGTCACAATGCCATAGCCCAGCTATGGTCTTTACACTTTATCACAATGCCATAGCCCATCTATGGTATTACACTTTAATTACGATGCCATAGCCCAGCTATGGTCTTACACGTACACACATATATTGCCATGGTCTAACCATGGTCTTACGTTCACAATTGCCATAACCCAGTTACGGTCTTTTCCCTGAAATGCCATAGCCCAGCTATGGTCTTACATTCACACTTTTCCATGATCCAACCATGGTCTTAACCGTCAATTCATCACTGATCACTGAACGATCGTACTCAATCCAACGTTCTGCTCAATTTGAACCCTTGCTTCGATTTTCATATTATCACATTAATCATTCTTCCAAAAATATGAATGAGTACATTATATGATTTCAAAATTTTTTTAACGTTTAATCATAAAATTTCAATCATATGAACTTACCTGGCTAAATTGCAGAAATACCAAAATTCAGGGGAATTTTGGTAATTTTCCATTTTCCCCGAATTTTCACCTGGTCTTTGATTTAAATTAATAATTTCATTCAATTTATTAATTTAGACAATAAAATAATTCATTTCCTTCAATTTGGTCATTTTTGACATTTTTAACAAAATTACCCCTATAGTTTTAGTTTTATTCAATTTAGTCCCCGAGCCTAAAACATGCAAATTAGCCATTTTTAATGTAAACCCATACTAGCTAAATATTCATATATATTTTCCTCCTCCTCCTCTCCATTCCACATCCTTAATATATACATAATTACACTATTTACTTATATATTCATATAAAGTTGTCCACTTGAGTCGTAGTCACTAAATTATTTATATCTTGTTCTACAGAATACTAAATTAAGATTCGTTTAATGTTTTTGAAACAAGACTCAAACATATTTCTACCATAAAAATTTTAGAATTTATAATTTATCCAATAAATAAAGTAAAATCTTCAAATTTGTCTTTATTCTGATGTTTGACAGCTTCGACCTTTCTTTACTAAAAATTAATTATCTCTTAGTATCTTATTCGGATGATGTTCCTGTTTATTTTTATTAAAAATAGACTCATTAATAATTTAAACATACAAATTTAAACCCTTAATTATTTTTATACAATTTTTAATGATTTTCCAAAGTCAGAACAGGGGAACCCGAAATCATTCTAACTTTGTCTCACAAAATTTATTATATCTCATAATTTACAATTCCATTACTTACACCGTTTCTTCTTTGGAAAATTAGACTCAATAAAATTTAATTTCATATTTTATTCAACCTATAATTTGATTTCCACAATTTTTTTGATTTTTCAAAGTTAGACTACTGCTGCTGTCCAAAACTGTTTTAATGCAAAATGTTGATTACTAAGTTTATAACACCCATATTCCCTTTCTCTATAATATTTCCCATCACTTTCTTTTATTTCCCTTCACTAACATATCAATAACATAGAACCTTATATAAGAAAACTCTACTATAACATCATTTCCATGCTTTTTCAATAATAACAAACTTAAAAATATATTGAAATCTTGATGTTCTTACCTTGTTCTATTGATTTCAATCTTGACCTTGATTTTTCTCTCTCCTCCAGTTTCTATTTCTTGGATCAAACTTGATATTCTAGCTCCCCATGATCTTCTTATTATCTTTCTCTCTTCTTCTCACGTTAATGCATGGGAAAGATGATGAAAATTCATCATCTTTCATTCCTTATATACTAAATAAACAATAATAAAATAATAAAATATCTCATTAAAATATTAATAAACAATATTTATCTAATTAAATAATTATAAAATATCATCAACATCATCATTGCCTTCTAGATTTCTCTCTCCTTCAAATTGACCATTTTACCCTTTATGATCCCTTAAAATTCCATCCCTGAATCATCATTTAATTTGGTAAAATTGCAATTTAGTCCCTCATAATTCTTCAGCTATTCAATTTGGTCATAATTCATCAACTTTCCTTAGTTTCTAGATCACTCCACCCTTAAAATATTTGCACTATTAGTCCTTCAACTTTTTCATATTTACGCTTTAACCCCTCAAGTTTTGAGTATTTACTCTTAGACAACAACTTTTCTCACTTTTACCATTTAGTCCTTTCTTGAATTAATATATCATAATATACTTCCCAATGTTGTCATAACTCCAAAATTTCCCTTTTTGTCGCTTTATTTCCTTATTTTACTATATCAAAGATAATATCTTACTAAAAAAATTTTTGGGGTATTACATTTCTCTCCCCTTAAAATAAATTTCGTCCTCAAAATTTCCTTTTTTCTTTTGATCATGAACTACATTATTTCTTTAATTCTATAGTTCCTTTTTGCATATATTTACTTAGCTTATCATTTGTATCTATTCTCTATCCTTTCATTTCACAATTTATTTTTACTTCAATATTTCAAACATGAATCAGAGATAATCCTTTACCTTATAACGAAAATTGTTTACCTTTTTCTCAGAGGCTCAGTAGACTAAACAGAACACTTAGGATATACAGAACTGATACAGGGGTGCATTATTATGCACTATTAACCTAAGAGCACAAATGTGCTAATATTTAGAAAGCACTAGCGTGCTATTAATTAGAAAGTGTGTTAAGGTCCATTAATGACGTATCATTAATGTCCCAGTAGTTCTAATCTCGTCTACTTGGGCAAATTATATCATGCACACATGTTACTTTTACACTTTTTGCATAATGCTTTTACACACTTTACAATTTAATCCTTGTACCAATAATCCATATACTTATATCTTCATTATCTTTAATACATGTAATATATTTCAAAATTCACTATTCATCCGTAATTCACTAATGATCCTTATCATGTACTTCACATATCACTTTTGTATATTTTGTAATCTAATCATCAGCACAATATTTCTTGTAGGATTCTTTTTTAATAACACCTATAACATAACAGTCATCATCGACATTATTATAAAACATTTATTCATACCTTTATGAGTTCCGATTCATCATAATCAACTTTTTACTCATATAGTTGAGTATCGCTTTCAATGTTATCGGAATTAGCTCGGTTGAAAAGCATATCATTTTATAAGTAAAACAAATCTCATCAAAGTCGGGAGATATCACACTACCACAGGTTATATAATGATATGTATTTCTAGACTTTACATATACTACGTTCAGTCCGAGAACCGTCTAAACCTTAGCTCTGATACCACTAAATGTAACACCCCTAACCCTTATCCGTCACCAGAACAGGGTTTCAAAGCATTACCAGAATTTATAAATCATTTAACAAAAATTTTGCTTCACATAATATTCATACCTGAAATCAATCAAATTTAATTATAATGTCCCTTCTGTGAGCTATCGAGGCCCAAAATATATATATCGAGACTGAACTGGGAACTCAGAAAATTTTTCAAAAATATTTAAAATTTTTCAACACTGCAGGGGTCACACGGCTATGTGGCCAGACTTTGTGGTTTACACAATACTCATGAAGCTATATTCATCAATTCATAAGGTGAATAAATCCACAACATTACTTATACATATTATCCCAAGCTTAGTAAGATTTTAAATAATTTTAACTCTTCTGGGTTTCTTTATTTTCATTTGTATTTCTTTACTTTCCACACTTATTCCAATGCATGACTCAAAAGTTATAAACATATCACCATTCGACCAATAGCTTGGCATTTGCCTAAGTATCAAGCAGCAACACTGGTTAGCATACTTGCATATATTACATATAAATTCAACATTGATAAACTTATTTTCTCGACATGTCACACTTGAGTTTAAAACTCGACTTAGCTTACATATTTTCTTGTATCAACATATCAAAGATAATCATATATGTACATGTCATGATACTTATCATTCTCTTCACTAACATATATCATTCATTTCATTATATCAATGTTTCATGTACCACAATTTCCATGTATTTCATATATATTTATTTCAGTAATAGTTCATATCAAACTTAACATTACTCAAATTCCATGTGCATATACTTTCCAAAACATGTGCCCATATAACATGTACAAATCATTATATATATATTTCAGGCATATACAGGTAATGATTCATTTCGTGCTCGTATCTTCTCATGTCAGGATTTTATCCGTTGAATTTATTTAAATATCAATAGGTACACTTATTTCAGATCAATACCAATAATAACCATAAATCTTTCAATATTAATTTCATATGTTACTTACCAATCTTTGTCAAATTAGAGATCATCTTACGGATTTGAGCACATCATTTTCTTGATGCCACAATCCACTTTGATCTTGCACATATATTGCCATGGCCCTGCCATGGTCTTTACACTTTATCACAATGCCATAGCCCAGCTATGGTCTTTACACTTTATCACAATGCCATAGCCTAGCTATGGTCTTACACTTTACGATGCCATAGCCCAGCTATGGTCTTACACTTTAATTACGATGCCATAGCCCAGCTATGTTCTTACACGTACACACATATATTGCCATGGTTCAACCATGGTCTTACGTTCACAAGTGCTGCAACATAGTTATGGTCTTTTCACTGAAATGCCATAGCCCAACTATGGTCTTACATTCACACTTTGTCATGGTTCAACCATGGTCTTATCTGTCAATTCATCACTGATCACTGAACGATTGTACTCAATCCAGCGTTCTGCTCAATTTGAACTCATGCTTCGATTTTCATATTATCACATTAATCATTCTTCCAAAAATATGAAATAGTACAATATATGATTTCAATTTTTTTAACGTTTAATCATAAAATTTCAATCTTATGAACTTACCTTGCTAAATTGCAGAAATACCAAGATTCAGGGGCATTTTGGTAATTTTCTATTTTACCTGATTTTTCACCCAATCTTGATCTAAATTAATAATTTCATTCAATTTATTAATTTAGACAATAAAATAATTCATTTCCTTCAATTTGGTCATTTTTGACATTTTTAACAAAATTGCCCTTAAATTTTTACTTTTATTCAATTTAGTCTCTTAGCCCAAAACATGCAAATTAGTCATTTTTAATGTAAACCCATACTAGTTGAATATTCATATATATATATTTTCCTCCTCCTCCTCCTCCATTCCACATTCTTAATATATACATAATTCCACTATTTACTTATATGTTCATATCAAGCTATCCACTTAAGTCATAGTCATTAAATTATTTATTTCTTGAGCTAAAGAATTCTAAATTAAGATCCGTTTGATGTTTTTGAAAATATACTCAAACATATTTCTACCATAAAAATTTCAAAATTTTATAATTTATCCAATAAATACAATAAAATCTTCAAATTTGTCTATGTTCTGCTATTTGACAGTTTCGACCTTTCTTTACTAAAAATTAATTATCTCTTAGTACGGGTTTCAGATGATGTTCCCGTTTGTTTCTCTTGAAATAGACTCATTAAAAATTTAAACATACAAATTTAAACCTTTAAGTATTTTTATACAATTTTTAATGATTTTCAAAAGTCAGAACAAGGGAACCCGAAATCATACTAACCTTGTCTCACAAAATTTATTATATCCCATAATTTACAATTCCATTACTTACACCGTTTCTTCTTTGGAAAATTAGACTCCATAAAATTTAATTTCATATTTTATTCAACCTATAATTTGATTTCCACAATTTTTTTGATTTTTCAAAGTTAGACTACTACTGCTGTCCAAAACTGTTTTAGTGTAAAATGTTGATTACTAAGTTTATAACACTCTTATTCCCTTTCTCTATAATATTTCCCATCACTTTCTCTTATTTCCCTTCACTAACATATCAATAACATAGAACCTTATATAAGAAAACTCTACTATAACATCATTTCCATGCTTTTTCAATAATAACAAACTTAAAAATATTTTGAAATCTTAATGTTCTTACCTTGTTCTATTGATTTTAATCTTTAACTTTATTTTCTCTCTCCTCTAGTTTCTATTTCTTGGATCAAACTTGATATTCTAGCTCCCCATGATCTTATTATCTTTCTCTCTTGGTAACCATGGAAATTATTTTGATTTGTAGGTGAAAATGGTAAATTTTTGGTAGAAGGACCAAATTGTAAAGAAAACGAAACTTTGTTTCTTTCTCTCTTCTTCTCACATTAATGCATGGGAAAGATGATGAAAATTCTTCATCTTTCCTTCCTTATATACTAAATAAATAATAATAAAATAATAAAATATCTCATTAAAATATTAATAAATAATATTTATCTAATTAAATAATTATAAAATATCATCAACATTATTATTGCCTTCTAGATTTCTCTCTCCTTCTAACTGACCATTTTGCCCTTTATGATCCCTTAAAAAATTCCAGCCTTGAATCATCATTTAATTTGGTAAAATTACAATTTAGTCTCTCATAATTCTTCACCTATTCAATTTAGTCCTAATTCATCCATTTTCCTTAGTTTCTAGATCATTCCACCCTTAAGATATTTGCATTATTGGTCCTTCAACTTTTTCATATTTACACTTTAACCCCTCAAGTTTTGAGTATTTACTCTTAGGCGACAAAATTTTTCTCACTTTTACCATTTAGTCGTTTCTTGAATTAATATATCATAATATACTTCCCAATGTTGTCATAACTCCAAAATTTCCCTTTTTGTCGCTTTATTTCCTTATTTTACTATATCAAAGATAATATCTTATTGTAAAAATTTTCGGGGTATTACAGGCCCCTTTAAATATGCTAAGATTAGGGGTTTGATCTACTGCAATTCGTTGTAGCAAATTAAACATCTTTCTATACTCAATGAACATGTTAGAAAGCAATTTAGTTATATTTTTACTTAGTTTTTATCTTTAGTAATTAGGGAAGAAAATGAATAATTTAGGTGTTTTACATTACCTTATGGGCCAAATTAGGCTTAAGTGTAGACTGTGTAACACCCCCTACCCGTATCCGTTGCCGGGATAGGGTACGAGGCATTACCGGAGTTTACTGAACATTTTCGAATAATTACGAGTCATGTATTATTCATATTTTGAAAATAATGATAACGTCCTTCTATTGGGCCCTCGAAGCCCAAAACATACATTAGGAACCAACCGGGATCATAGGAAATTTTTTGCAAAATCCTAAAATTTTTCTACATTGGTTGGCGTACTTTAATATTGACAAACTTATTTTCTTGACATGTCTCACTTGAATTTATTACTTGTCCTAATACACATAATTTTTCTTGTATCAACGTATCAAAGATAGTCTCATATTTACATGTCATGATACATATCATTCTCTTGCTGTTTTTTCATAAATATAAATTATTCAATTCATTATGTTAATATTTCATGTACCATCATTTTCATGAGTTTAGTGTATATTTATTCCAGTAGTAGTTCATAATATTGAATATGCATAATTATCAGGCAAGTTTCACATACATGTATTTTCCACGTCATATTTCAATATATCAAATAATTATCACTTCTATATATTTCAAATTTAATTTCATGATTTCAAGTACTTGCCATTTTCTATATTTATCCCATTGAATTTCTCGGAATTTCGATGGATTTCCAGTAGTACACTTATAGTGTACAATCCCGGGTCCATCAATTCGTACACATATGGGTATACCTTTTTTCCAGAGAGCACACTCCCGTGAACCTCATCCTTACAGCGGGATTACCAGTCTAGGCTAAATTCAGACCCTAATTCGGATTACCCGTCTGAGTTAAATCCATTTTCCACATATTCTTCGGGAGGGCTATATCAAGATCACCCGTCCGTGCTAGATCCTTTTCAAACACATTCTTCGGGAGGGTTTATATTAGGATAGGATCACCCGTCCGGGCTAGATCCTTTTTACCGTCAATTCCTTTTCAGAGATACATCAAATTTTCCTTTCATTCAACCGGGATTTCTTCCTCTTTTTATCAAATATATCAATGTTTCATCAACTTTCACACAATGAACATTCAAATCATATTCACATCAATAACATACATTTCAAGCATTTAAGAATATAATTCAAGTTGCACGAACTTACCTCATTGCTTGTTCATGTTTATTGTTTCACTAATCCGATGTCTTTTCTTTTCCATGCTCAAGTCTCATATTTGAGTCATACAGACCTTTATAAATAAATTTGATCATCATTTTCATTCATTTCATATTCTGATACTTTTAATTAATGATGATTTCATCCTTAGGTTCAGAAAAATAAAATTCTTATAATTTAATCCTTGTTTCAAGCCTAATTATTCTCATATATATTGATAACAGCCCATGAATTCTATGAGATATCAGAATTTTCCATAATTTCAACACATTTCAATTTAACCCCTAAAACATGTTTTCATCCGATCTTGATCTAAATTAATAATTTCATTTGATTTTATAATTTAAATAATAAAATAACCCATTTCATGCAATTTGGTCATTTCTGACATTTTTAAAAAATTACCCATAAAGTTTTACTTTTATTCAATTTAGTCCCTGAGCCTAGAACAAGCAAATTAGCCATGCTAGCTGAATATTCATATATATTTTCCTCCTCCTCCTCTCCATTCCACATCCTTAATTTATATAACATGCTTATAAGTAACATTATCTATGATTTCATTATTTACTCATAAATTTATTCAAAGCTGTCCATTTACGTCATAGTCACTAAATTATTTATATCTTGAGCTATAGAATTCCAATTTAAGTTCTGCTTGATGTTTTAGAAACTAGACTCACATATATTATTAACCTAAAATTTTCAGAATTTTTGGCTTATCCAATAAGTACAGTTTATTCTTTAAACTCACCCCTGTTCCGCTTTCTGACAGTTCCGAACTCTCTTCACTAAAAATTAATTATCTCATCATACATAATTTGGATAATGTTACCGTTTGTTTATTTTGAAAATAGACTCATTTATGATTTTAAGCATATAAATTATAACCCATAATTATTTTCCTCCAATTTTTATTATTTTCCAAAGTCATAACAGGGGAACCCGAAATCATTCTGACCTTGTCTCATAAAACCTATTATATCTCATGATTTACAACTCCATTTCTTACACCATTTCTTCTATAAGAAACTATACTAAATAAGATTTAATTACATATTTTATTCATCCTCTAATTCGATTTTTCAAAATTAGACTCATTTTTGGTGATTTTTCAAAATTAGATTACTGCTGCTGTCCAAAACTGTTTTAGTGCAAAATGTTACTTACCAAGTTTGTAACACCTTTATTTCCTTTCTCTACAATATTTCCCATCACTTTCTCTTATTTTCCTTCACTAACATATCAAGAACATAAAACCTTATATAAGAAAACTCTACATTAACATCATTTCCATGCTTTTTCCACAATATCAAACTTAAAAATATATTGAAATCTTGATGTTCTTACCTTATCTTATTGATTTCAATATTTAACTTGATTTTCTCTCTCCTCCAGCTTCTGTTTCTTGAATCAAACTTTATATCTTACTCCCCACAGTCTCCTTGTCATCTTTCTCTCTTGATGGCTATGGAAATTCTTTTGAATTCTAAGTGAAAATGGTGGATTTTTGGTGAAAGGACCAAATTGTAGAGAAAGCAAAACTTTTTTTCTTTCTCTCTTCTTCTCACATTGGTGCATGGGAAAGCAGATGATAATTCTTCATCTTTCCTTCCTTATATACTAAATAAATAATAATAAAATATCTCATTAAAATATTAATAAAATAATATTTATCTAATTAAATAATTATAAAATATCATCAACATCATCATTACTTTTTAGATTTCTCTCTCTTCCAATTGACCATTTTGCCCTTTGTGATCTTTTAAAATTCCATCATTGAATCATCACATAATTTGGTAAAATTATGATTTAGTCCCTCATAATTCTTTATCTATTCAATTTGGTCCTAATTCATCCATTTTCCTTAGTTTCTAGATCATTCCACCCTTAAAATATTTTCACTATTGGTCCTTCAACTTTTTCATATTTACACTTTAACCCCTCAAGTTTTGAGTATTTACTCTTAGGCAACAAAACTTTTCTCAGTTTTACCATTTAGTCCTTTCTTGAATTAATATATCATAATATACTTCTCATTGTTGTCATAACTCCAAAATTTCCCTTTTTGTCGCTTCATTTCCTTACTTTACTATATCAAAGATAATATCTTATTGTAAAAATTTTCGGGGTATTATAGACTAACATGTTAGGTGAGTATGCAAGGCATCGATTTAGGCCAAAAAGATAGTAGACTACTCCTGATGTTGTAGCACAGAGTATGGATGTCGCAACATGATAGCCAAAATACACCAATGAGAAAACTACTGAGGATGTCACGACATAGACCATAGGGTGTCACGATACAGCCCTGAAGACATACCTAAGAAATTAAATTGCCATCAGTGTCGTGACATAAGCTTAAGTGTGTCGCGATACCGACACAACATGGCCACTTAAAGGAGAAAGAGTCTTTTCGTTCGTACAACACAACTTAATGATGTTTAGTCAGCCAAATCAGGCAGAAAGGAGGCTGCCAACCTAGGGTCTATAAGTACCCTTACTCATAACTGTTTTAGGGACTTTTGCCTCCATTTTATTTTCACTTTCATTCTTAATTTTTAAGTTTTACTTTTAGCTTTTATTTTCATTCTTGTTTTGTTCTTCAAGAGATTCAGATTGTGGATCCATCATACTTTGTCAAGGATTGTGCTCAAGTTTCAATACATATTCAGGATCTTTCTAATGTCTTTATTTGATTTTGTAATTGTTTATGTTTCAATTCAAATCTATGATGTTTGTTAGATCATGAGTAACTAATCCCTTAGGAAGGTTAATGAATGGATGTGGGATTAATTACGACTATGTAAAGTTTCTTAGCAGATCAGTTAGTTGAGAAAGAAAGAACTTAAACGCTAAGTTTGACAACCTTAGGAAGTCATGTAGGTAGATATGAACCCGAAACCGGTATGTTCTACCATCAAGACCTTACCCTGACTCGGTTTGTAACATCCTGAATTTTTGGGCCTATGCGTTTAATGAGAGAACATGTGTAATGTGTTAATTTAAGTAATAGGGGTCCAAATTGGGCTCAGAATTAGGCAAAGGCCTTGGTTAAATTATCTGTTTGGGCATTATAGGGTTTAAAAGGTGGTATCTATGTTTAAAATACCAAAGTGGGCTTGTATCCCAATCTTCGGAGGTGACACCACACAAGGGAGTAAGGGGCCCAAATTTAAGTTTCATGGAGCCCAATTCTTTTAATTTAAGTTAGCTAAATTTTGGGCATTAGGATTAGGTGGAGTGGATGGCAACAAGGCTAAAATTTAGGGGTTTTAATGTTTAAAATATGTGGATAATAAGCAGATAAAGGTTATTATTTAGGAATTTATTTTATGTGGATAACACCAAATAAAGGCTAAAATTTAGGGATTTTAATGATTAAAATATGTGGATAATATGCTGATAAAGGAGGGAGATAATTAAGTCTCTTTTAGATGAGCTAGTAGATTAAGATAAAGGAGAAAAGATAGGATTTATCTGCAAGGTTAGGTAAGTGCCAAAATTTCTATAAATAGGGGGAATATTTCTTCAATTTCAGCATTTGGGTTTTTCTCTCATTCTTTTCTCTTCTTCTCTGAGTAAAAGCCGAAAACTCCTAAAGTTCCATCTTCTTCTTCATTCTCTGTAAAAAGCCGAAATCTCTAAGCCTATCCCCTCATCTTCACTTTGATTCAAAAGCCGAAACTCTTTCCATTCTTTTTCTTCCTAATGAGAAATCTTCAAGTCTCTTCTTTGTTTTCTTTTCTTCTTCTCTTTTCTGTGAACTGAAACTCTTCACTCAAGTATTTTAAAAGCCAAAGACACATCAGCCTTCTCTTATTCATACTTTTTTCGGGATTTTCCTAAAAGCTGAAATCCCTAGATCTCATCTCCTGTGATTGCCGAATTGCTTCTGTGGTGCCTGCTTGTGCCGAATCTTGAAGGAAACAATAGGTAAGTATTGATTTCGGGATTTCAATGTTCTTTCGACTTTTCAAAAGTCCTTAGTCGAATGGTTATTAGAAACTAATCTCTTATTTCACTCTTCTTTTTGGCATTCCGGGATTTGAAGAAGGAGGCCAATCGCATAGATCTCTAAGTTATAGAATCTTGTTACTTTCGGGATTTCAAGGTAAGAGGATTTGTTTATTTATATGTATAAAATCGGGTAGAATACTAACCATGGCCGAATATAGGAGAGGCCTATTTTCGCAATTTTTCTGGCTTTTGAGCAAGGCTTTACACTAAGGATGGTAGATTTCGCGATATCAGGTGTGTAATACTTCCCCACCATCTAGATCTAATCATAAAATGCATGATCATAAGATTTATATGTTTTGATAATTGCCAACATCTCGGTTTATTGATGAAAGCCCAAGGAGGGTAAAAGCGGATCACCAGGTTAGTAAATAATTTGTTTAAATGTTATAAGTAAAATGCTTGTATGTGATTGCATGGGTTGGGTTGATGAAAGGAGGAAGTTATACGTTATATGTGTAGCGGTTTACCGTGATTCGATGTAGCGGCTAATGCCGTGAATCATTATCTGGGCCGGCCATTAAATGTTATACGAGCTTCGCCATTATATGTTATAAGGGCTTCGACCATCATATGTGGATGAGCGCGCATATTTGCCATCATAGTGTGTAGCGGTGTGGGTTGATTGTAGAAATCCCCAATGGTGTGAATGGCTGGTACGGGGGCGTGTAGCGGATGGAAACCTAGGATATGGGTTGGGCTTGCATATTAATTTTTATTATGTAGATTAAACTGTTTATTTTGTTTTATGGGGCTAAGGCCCAAATCTAATGGTGCATGAGGGTTGCACACTGAGTCTCGCGACTCAACCAATTAATTAATATTTCAGGTAGCACTTAGTGCATCGGACCGGGCTGGAGAGGAGCGCAAGGTGGCCATGCAAAAGAACGTTTGGATTCAGCAAAAAGACTCTAGTTTATTATTTTATATTTTTTAATGGGTTTTAAATCTCATTGTAATAAGGCCATGAGCCACTAGTTTATATTTTGTTTTATTATGGGCTTTTATTACTTTTAGTTATTTAAATTTTTATTTTAATTGAACTAAGGCATATTTTATTTAAACTATCAACTATTTATTTTTTTCCCGAATAAAAGGATAAACTTCAGAAAAATATTTTCTAAAAATACGATATGTTTTCCAAGAATTTTCTTAGTAACATACCAGATCCGGTCGTGGTGTTTGGGTCGGGTTTGGGGTGTTATACGGTTTGACCTGTGACATCGAGAGATAAGTAGTGCTTGTCGACTCATTAGGCTAGTGGAAGGTCGAGAGGCCCTGCTAGGTTAATGACTAGCTGATTGGATAGAACCTGAAATAGGAGTTAAACTATGAACATTAAAATGAGTTAGTACTAGTTAGACCTGTTAGCATAGGAATTAATATTAGTGTAATTAAGCCTTCTTTGGGTACGATCTTCAGAGTACTTTTTGCACTTCATTGTACAAACTATATTACAACTTGATCAGTATACTTGCGCACACCGCCTTAATTCCTATCTTTAGTTGCGGTATTCTCAAAATATCATTGGAGTAATCAAAGTTTTATTGAGAAGAGATATTCGGGTACGATCCTCAGAGTACTTTTTGTACTTCATTTTTTGTACAAACTATATTACAACTTGATTTGTATACTTGCGCACACCGCCTTAATTCCTATCTTTAGTTACGGTATTCTCACTCAAAACGTTAGCACGCGAGAGGCGGTCAAGGTCTAATCATACTAAAATATCATTGGAGTAATCAAAGTTTAATTGGGAAGAGATAGTAGAGTTTAACTAAGAGAAGAAACTCAATTGAAGTTGAACACACGTCGCCACGTCGTGACGTGGCATATCGCCTTGTTGGGACGTCTTTCGTTGCCTCGTCGCGACGTCGTGCTCCTCCTCGTCATGATATTGATTCTGTTTCGCCTTTGGTTTGCCTGAAAATGCGAGGTACACCCCACAATATAAGAATATGATATTTAAAGTATTGGAAATTTTGTACTTAAATTAGCATGTTTTAGATTAAAGGACTAAATTGAGAAATTTCTAAAAGTTCAAATTTTAAGAGTTGAAATGTGGAAATTAGGAATTTTAATATCTTAATTGTTATGTATGGTTCTTGATTTGAAAAATTAGAAAAGAGAACATTATGTGATAAGAATTGATGTTACATGGACTAAATTGTAAAGATTTTAAAATCTATAAATTTAAGAAAAATGGATTGACTTATACAAATCTAGGAATTTTGGGTTGCTTTTGGAAGAAACAAATTTTGTTTTCAAGGACTAAAATCATAAAACCATAAAAATAGAACTTCAAGGACCAAATTGTAAAAAAAAAAACTACAAATTTGGAATTTTATGGATTGTTCTGTAAAAAATTTAATATTAAAAAATAGGTATTGTTTAGTAAAGTTTAAAAAATATAGGAGCGAAAATAATTACATAAGTGGTTAAATAGAAAATTTAGGAAATTATTGAATTAAGTATTAAATTAAAAAATAATTAAGTAATAGTATATATATTGAGAATTAATTTAGTAAGAATAACAATATCAAAGTGAAGTGAATTTTATATGGAAAAGAATATGATTAAGAGTAGATTAAATCAATAAAAGAAAATTAAAGTATAGTTAGTATTAGTTCAACTTGAGAAACGACTAATTTGAAAAGAAATTAAATTAAATATAAAATAAAATATTGATGCATAAGTCATGAGGTTCTGATACATGTGTTTCAAAGTTCCAATACATGAAGACTTCGAAGCTAAAAATGAATAGTAATCTAGTACATGTCTCGACACTTATGAATAAGATATCGTTACCTTTGTTCTTTAAACCATAATTTGACCTAAAATGTAACATCCGGGATTTAGGGGTCTTGCATTTTAGTTCATATTTATGTGTTAGTATGCTCTGTATGCTGTGTAAGTGTGTTTGGGGGCTTCGGGAAACCTTGGGGTTAAGTTTAAGCTTTAGTGAAATTTTGGTTTGAAGTTGATAAGGGGGAGAGCTAAGGGAGCTAGGCCTTAAGGGATTTAAAGTGGTAAGTATGGACACAACAAGTGGGGTGGTGGAGTGGCAAGGGGACGCTACTTTGGGTACAGGGGAGTTTGCATCAAAGGAGTTGCAAGAGGGGAGGAGGTTCGAGTAGCATGGATAGCATTTTGGGTTACTTTTTACGTTAAGCAGGGAAGAGGTAGTGGATTCGACTATGGCACTTGAATGGTGGGAGTTTGAATGGGTCAACAATTCAAATGTGTGGCTATGAAGGGAGGTAGGAGTTTGAATCATTCAAATGTGTTTGAATGAGTGGAATGGAGGAAAGTTAGGAGGAAAATAAGGGATGAGGAGAGGGGTGTGAGAGTTGGCCGAATGTGGGGTTCTTGGTGATGGTATTTTCGGTCATGTTAGGAGGGGTAGGTGTCGAATTTGCTTAGTGACTGTGGTAGGCATCTTTTGCGTTTTTTCCCTTCCAAAAAGCCTTTCATTTGTTCCCTTTTCATTTTGACCAAAAGCCGAAATACAAGAGACCTTAGGTGCATTGCCGTCCCACTCTCTTGTTCTCTTCTTTTCTATTTACTACCAAAGGCCGAATCTCCTACCACTCTTTTCCTCATTTTTATTCTTCTCACCATCTTTTTCTTTTGGTAGCCGAAACTTCTTAAACCCCAACTTTCTCTTTTTCTTTTCACCGATTACTTTGTCTTCAAAGCCGAATAACCCTTTTAGCCATTTGAACCCTGACCGAATCTTCTACACACCATTATTCTCTTCTTGTTCGTCTCTACTCTCTCTTTTCTTCTTCCATTATGTTTATTTCTCAAGTCATATCTCTTTGCCGAGTCTGTCAGAGCCTGTAGAGGGGGCGTCGTCGTTCATCTCCTATCAATCTCCCAATCAGTTTCTAGTGTTGTGGTAAGGGGTTCCTCTTTTATTTGATTCTTTCTTCCTTCTCTTTGGTTTGTCGAAACCAAAGGCTTAACCTTGTTCTCATGTATGGCCGAATCTATGATGGGTTGATTTCGGGATCTCTGTTGGGCTAGCTTTAAGGGAGTAAGGGATCTTTCAGGATTTGATCGAGCAAGGTAAGGAGGGTGTACTTTTTAGTTCGGTCAAAGGCCATTTCTTTTGTCCATAAGTGTTAGAGCCAAATCTAACAAGGCTTATGCAGGGGATCTCAACAACTTTTAAGCTCAAGGGTATAGCCTTCGGGTTTTGGTCGACTGTGGTAAGGGTATTCTTTTATCAAGTGTTCTTTTGGGTTTCATTTAGATCTGATTCAATATCTTAACTGGGTCTTTTGACTAAGATACTATCTGATGGATGCGAACACCAGCCAACGAGAGGAAGGGGTTGGACACGTAGTCCCTACCCCTAAATTCAAGAAGCGGTCGGTTTCAGCAGTTCGTAATTGGCCACCAGGGTGTGGGCTAACGTCAGAGCAGGATCGTAGACAAATAGCGATAGTGTCATTTAGTGACAGTGTCGACATAGAGGGCGTGGTGTTACGGGTTATCAGGTGTGTAATTAACATACTGTTTACTTACTTGCTTTAATTAATTATTATGAGTGGTAGCCGAAATAGTGGCTGTGGTGATGCTATTACCTAATTGGGGTAACCCAGTAAACAGGTTAGTATACTACCTATGTGTAGTTGTGGTGAAATATTGTGGATACATGTAAGCATGTCATATGTGCCTATCTGGTATGTTCATACATTATCTTGCCATATCATTATAATCTGCTGCATGTGCATGGGGTTCGGGATATATTGAATAAGGGGAAGTGTGTACATTTATGTACGTGGATTGGTGATGGCCTTGAGCCTCATCGTGGATTGGTGATGGCCTTGAGCCTCATCGTGGATTGATGATGACCTTGAGTCACATCGTGGATATTTGTGATTTAATCACGTGGATCAGTGGCTAGACCACTAAGTGGATTTGAGCGGTGTTCTGCCAAAGAGGTGTGTAGCGGATGGAGGGTCAATTTAGTAATCCCCTGGTGTGTGGTGGATGGATATACGAGTGGTGTGTAGCGGTTGGATACTAGGTTGGGTTGGGTTAGCATTTTGCATCATTATGCGTGGTATGTGGTTATATGTGTGGAGTTGGGCCAAGCTTATTTGTGGAAACACGTGGATTAATTGCACACTGAGTCTGTTTGACTCACCCTATCTTTCCTAAAAACAATGCAGGTGACTCATGATACTTTGGACCGGGCTGGAGTGGATTCGAGGTGGCCATGCAGAAGCTGTTTTTATTTCGATATATACATTTTAAATTTCCAATTACTTCTGGGATATTTTTATTGTAATAAGGCCGCTTTAAATGTTTCGGGATTTTTATTATGGTTTAAGTTAGAATTATTAGCGGACTATTAATTGAGAATGATTTTGAAACATTTACAACTTAAAAATCAAATTGAAGTTTTTGTCAAATTCGGATTACTCACAGACAACTCGTTTTCTCAAAATTTTCATTCAAATAATGACTTAAACTTTACTCAAACTTCTAAGTTTTGTTTTTCCAGCAAGCTATTACTACCCATCGACAAACCTCTTATAAATAAGATAATTATTCTAGAACTCTTAAACCATTTTTACCTTTAAACCGAACTCATTTCAAACTTTTTTTTCAGTAACATTTCGAATTCGGCCGTGGTGTTTTGGGCCGGGTTTGGGGTGTTACATAAAAATTACTCTAGAAAATGAAATTAAGGTTCTCTAATTAAAATTTAATTAATGGTGGAATTTTAAAAGAGATTTAAATGTCATATGGAGCTCTGATAATGCCAGAAAAATATTGAAACTATAAATTTTAATGTGACACTCCTTATTTGTATTTGTTAACAGGTCGGATAACGAGTGTTACAAGTAAATATTTTTATGAGCATGTTTTTGTCTTATCAAATGTAGAAAAATTCTAAAAACTTTTCTCTTTTTTCTCCAAGCAGGTTGCTTATCTTTTGTTTTGCCCAAAGGTGGTGCCATGTAATGATCCAAAATTCACGGGCATCGGAAAGTACATTATCGGGCCTCCTACTTAGTGAAATGGGTTCGTGAAAATTTATTAGAAATATTTACGAGACTAGTTGTGTGTTTAATTAGGTTTTAAATAGGTGAATTTGACTTAATTAGGAGTAATTAATAAAAATGACTAAATTGAATAAAGGGTAAAAGTTGAATTGTAGATTAAAAGAAAATAAAAAGGATTAAAAGGGAATTATACCAAAAGTTTAAATTGAGGCGGTTTATCGTTAGGAAAATCTAAAATTTTTATGTTTAATATATTATTATATTATTATATAATAAAGATATTTTATGTTTTAATTATATATATAAACTAAAGAAACAAAAGAAAGGAAATAGAAACAGAATAGGGGACGAAACAGAAAGAAAAGAAAAAAGAAAAGAAAAGAAGAAATTTAGGATTTTCAAGGTTCAATTTCAAATTGGTAAGTCAAATTAAGTATTTTTCTTGTAATTTTTGAGTTTTTATGAAACTAGAACAAAATACTTTTAAGTATGTGCTGAAATTTTGGAAGATATTAGATTTTTAGACATTAAATTTTATTGAGTAAAAGTGTAAATTGGGGATTGAATTAATAGAATTTCTAACTAGAAGTGGGAGATAGAACAAATTGTAGAATAAGTTATAAATTTGTATAGTAGGGACTAAATTGAAAGAAATTCGAAATTATGATTTTTATGCTAAAAATTTGTTGTTAAGTTTAAGTTTATTTAAAAATTGAGTAGAAATAAAGTATAAATTGAGGTAGAAAATGGATGAATTTAGTTAGGACTAAATTGAAATTAAGGTAGAAATTGAATAGAAAATCAAGTATTTAATGTGAATTAATGTTGTATTAATCATTGTAAATTTATTTTAATTTTTGTAACTAACAAAGAACCAGAGGCATCGGTTCAAAAGGGAAAGGAGAAGATTACCGAGGAGTAAATCAAGAATTTTGGGTTTGTATTACTATAATTCGAATTTATTATTATTAATTGTTGAATTTTAATTAAAATGCTTGGTAAGTGAAATTGAGGTGAGTTTGATATTAATTGAACAAAAGTGAATTAAATTATGAATATGTGTGAATATGTGAATTGTTTGAAAAGTCGATTGAATTGAATCGAAGTATGATTATATGTAATTATTTGAGATGTGTATTGATTAGATATTGAAAAGAAATTTTATACCCTATTAACTAGTCGGGCTAGGTCGGATATAGTTGGCATGCCATAGGATTGGAAGAGTTCAGGGATTCTTCGACCTCGAGTAGATGAGACATTGGGTGTCACTATATTTATTCGGATAGATTCTATGAGGTACTAGGTACCAACTTTCTTCGGCTTTACCGATGAGACACTGGGTATCAATTATATTACTTTGAACTATCCGATGAGGCACTGGGTGCCATTTTGGTGTGTTTGGTTGGATCTGTGTATCCGCCAAGGTCCAAGTCTTGCTAACAGGGGTGAATAAATGAAATAAAGAGTCGAATGAATTTGATTGATTGAATTATTGAAAGAAATGAGAAAATTCAATGAGTTTGATCAATTGATCTACTGAAAGTATGAGAAAGTGGAATTATGAATTGAAATGTGAATTGAAATTGAGATATGAGATTTGTAAGCATGAACCTAAGGTTCATGAATTGATCAAAGATTCGAATTGTTGATACATGATATCAGTTGATGAATTATTATAAATGAAGTATGAATTTGAATGTAAATTAATGCTTATGATTTACATTGTTACATATTTGATGCTTATAGAACATTAATGTTATTTAGTTTGAATTATGGTAATACCACTGAGTATACCCATACTCGTGATCTGGTTGTTTCGCGCGCAGTCGATGAGAAGTCAAAAGTCTCGGTTCAACATCCAGATTAATCCCGACCTCAGAGAAACTCGGTGATGTATCTCTCTTTTTGATAAATGTGGCATGTATCTAAGTTAAAAGTATGAGTCAAGATAGTTATAGTTTGGGTGTAAATGATATAAAATGATGGTTTGGATACTTGGTTTAATGAAATGGAAGTAGAATTATCATGATATGTTTGGTATATTTGGTAACAAGTTGAAGTAGAATGAATGAAGTTTATTAATTTAATTTAAATGATATATGTGAATGTATATTTAGTAAATTACTAATTTGATGTTATGACATGTTTTAGGTGTATTTGAATATGAAAATTGTATGGATTGTGATATTGGTTTTGAATTGGTTGTGGTTTGAAATTGCAGGGAAGGTTAGATATTTATAAAGGGGTTATATTGAGTTAAAAAAATTAATAAAAAAATAAATATGAAAAATTTCCAGAGCAGTCAAACAAGTCCTGAATTACTTTTAACACGTATTTTAGGCCTCGAGGGTCCATTAAAGGGACACTATTAATATTTTATGATATGTTTGCTATTTATTTGTATGATGTTCGTAATTTGTCTGAAAGGTCCGGTAATGCTTCGTAACCCTATTCCAACGACAGTTTAGGGTTAGGGGGTGTTACATGCTAGCCTTCGGGCTGGCTATCTCCTGGCTTTTTCTCCCTCCCACCAACCCTTTTTTTCTTTATTCTTCTCATTCACTCCATGTGTGTTCTCTCTTTTCAGTTTGAAGATCTACTTTGTGGGTATCTTTGTTGTCTTCACAAGTTGTGATGGACAAATGACAACGCATGTCGTTCGCTAAAACTCCACCGACCACCAGTAGTTTTTCTTGGAAAGTGAATGGCTCTTCGCCAGCTTCTTAAAATGTTTTTGTTTTGGAAGTATTTCAGAATAATTAATTATTTCATGAGTCGATTTAGACATGTGTTGTCTTAAATTTTATATGTATTTTTGTTTGTTTTTTCATTGTTTAATAAGTTTTCAATTTTAAAAGTTTTTGTTTGCTCTTGTAGCATGTTTTTTAGTCTTGCTTATTTTAGGGATGGTTTAGTTGTCGTCCTCTCTAGTTTGGTGAATACTCAACTATTCTGTCGATTTTGCTCGCCACTTTGGACCATCGGGGGTTAATTTCCTTATCGTATTAAGTGCTGGCAATCACTCCAGATATGTCGTGCTGGAGTTGTGACAAAGCCAATTATCAACGTGTCATGATGTTCTATCGATGTTGAGGCTAAAACCTTTGTTGTGTTGATGGAGCTTGTCCTTCACCATCTACGGTGAGTGTTTGTTATTTTTTTCACTAAATTGTATTATTCCATTTATTGTATAAATTAATGAATTTATCTTTTAAAAAAAACCTAATTGAATTATGTTAAGTATTAATTAAATTCCAAATTAATTGAGTAATTATAAAAAAATTATTCCTTTTATGAAATACGGAATATTATTATAGGAATATTTTTATAATTTTAAATTAAGTAAGATTTAGAGAAATCCACTTGAATGAATTCTCAATCCAATCCATCACAATTTTAATATATTAACTTCGTTATTTTAAAAAATTAATTATTTTCAATATTAATTTTTATAAATATATTTATTACATAATTTATATAATTATATTATTTTTTTCATATCATATATTTAAAATAATAATATGGTTTTGTCTATATCCAAATATGTCGACCATTTTGATATTCTTGATGATAGAAAAGAATAAAAAACAGTAGAAAAGTCAGAGAGCATGATTAAGACAGGCAAGATTGACTACTAGAAAGCTTAGTTGATGAGTTCCCCTATATTGTGAGATTCCCTTTCTAGGCCTACATTTGGACAGAATCCATATGCTTGTCTCCATATGACAATGGAGGAATTACTGAAAAATATTATTTTTATTTTACTTTGGGGCAAATTTAGAAAATTTTTAAAGATTAAAATTAAATTATAATTTATTAGGGAATAAAATATAATTTTATTATATATTTATATTTATCATTTTAAGGGATTATGTTATTTTTAAAAAAAATTAAAGTGTAATTTATCATATATTAATTTATAATTTTATTATCTATATTCAACCGAATGATAATTTTTCTATTTCTAGGGGCCCAAGGTGCCTGCCCTTTGTGTTGGATGCTTTGTGGGTTGATAGAATATAGTAATAATAATAAACAATATGTACTGCCATGTAAAAACAATATTGCAAGGAATGTAATACCTTCCTTTATCTAAAAAGAGGGGGTTAAATAAAGAAAAACCAATGGTAGCAGACCAAGGGATAATGGCATAAAGCTTAGAATTTTTCTTTTAAAATAGTTTTTTTTTTTTTTTTTGCTTGAGTTGCTTGTGATTTTCGTTTTTTTTTTTAAATATTCATTTGATTTTAATGCATATACATACAACCATGATTGGGGTTCTCAAGGTGGAGGACATCAGCTCTTGTTTGGTCATATACATGCATATATACACACACATTTGAACATTATGTAACATTAGCTTCATTAAGAAATAGGAACAGATTACATGCTACTGCTAGAGAGCTAGCACATGCAGTTTCACTAGAGACTTGCATATTTGAGCCAAGTTTTATTGATTGTTACATCATTTAACACCAAGTTTGATAGGGCTTCAGCATAGGTATCAGCCCTCCACTTAGATGGAGGGACATGACTTCATTGGTTGACCCTACGAGCCTTCCGCCAACGAAGATGGCCGGAACTGGCGCGTTACACCCCAACCTCACGAGAGTTTTCTCTATTTCCCTGCCTTCGGGGTCTTGATCGATCTCGTGGACAGTTGAGGTTACCCCGAGCTCTTGAAATAGAATGGTGATTGCATAACACAGGCAACATGAGCTCTTGCTGAATACCACAACATCTTTCTCTGAGGCCAATCTCATCACCTTGTCCATGTTAAAAGTCTGGATCCACAATGTCCGCTTTCGATTTGATTTAAAGTTCAAAGACCATTGGATCGAATTCTGACGGTATTTGAATTCAATCCAATGGTATAAGATTTTCGGATTTGAGAAGGTAAAATGGGAAAAAGGGAGAAAAGGTTTCAAAGCTTAAAGTTGTAGTTTGGAACTGAAAAGCTCCCATGCATGGTAGAGTATATATAGGGACAATATGTTAATGTACACTCCTTAGTTTGAAGAAGAACATTCAAAAGAAAATGTGCTTTTACCTAGATGCTAAAAACCAAAAAAAGTTACTTTTATGATATGGGAACTACTGTGTTTCCATGGATTTAAACAAGTTGGCAAAACAAGTTTTCTATGCTATAAAATTAAAACTATCAAATTGAGGGATCAACGTTCGAACAAGTTGAGGGATCAACGTTCGAACAAGTTGAGTGAAATTTTTTTTGAACTAATCGAGTTGATGAGTCATATTTTATCATCCTAACTTGATTTGAATTTTTTTTGAACCAAGTCAGGTGAAATAAAATCTGAGTCGAGTCGAATTAAGTGAAATTGTTCGAGTTAAATTAAAAAACTAAAGGTGTTAAATTAAAATCTTATTAATGTATAACTAATTCAGAGCACATAAATTTGAAATTATAAATAAGTATGGTAAACTTGAATTATTAATTAACTTATTTAGATCCCAAAATTATTATTTTAGAAAATTTTTAAAATTTGAACTTTCTTTATATATTCTTTAGAATTTTTTTATAATTTTTATAATTTTTTTAAAAAATATAACATTTAATTTTTTATAAATATTTTAATTTTTTTTTTTGTAATTTATGTTGAAAGAGACCAATTTACTCATTTTCAAAATTGACAGAGACTAAGAGTATTTAGACCAATCTATTATTCGAAATATTTGAATTATTTTAGTTATTAAAATTGTAAAATTCAATTCGACTTGAACTTAAAACTCGAATTACTTATTCGAGTTGACTCAAATAACTCAAATAACTCAATTTGATTAACTCGAAATTCAGAATTTTTTTCGAATCAAATTAAATTTTGCTTACCCCTAATTAAACTAAGTGATTTTGAACATATAGCAATATGATATAATCAAAACTTATGAAAAATAGATGATTCAAGGATGAAGTAGTGGTTTTTTTTAAACAACAGATTCTCACAATAGCTTCCTTTGAAACCTTATGCGGAACGATATCGAATGCTTTGGGTGGCTGTAAATTCATTCCATTGTGCCCACCAACTTGTGTGGTTCTTCCCACATGTGAGCACACAGATAGGCTCACTTCACTTCATGCATAGCCCCTGCTGCTGCTGTTTTCGGTAGTGCCATAACATGTGCAAGTGAGACTGTGAATGGCGAATGATCACACGTACTCGATGACAACGGGAATGGGACAGGATTCTCCTTTTTCATGCTATAAAACAACTATTCATCTAGAAGAGTATCCATAACCACATCAAAGGTGCACATTTGCAAAACCATGAGTAAATTAAGAAATAAAATGTTTTATGTATATCCATAACCACATAAATGTTTATGCATGTGGATGAGTAGCCATGCATAATTTTTTTTTTTTAAAATGGCCTAAGATTTGGATGGAGAGGAATAGATTGGGAGGCATACGAAGTTCCAGCATCACCATTCTGTCTCTCAGATAAGGCCATATATGCACATCGATTGGTCTAAAATCATCAACAAAACTTGCTAGGAACCAACCAATCTGATTCCTCTTTAAAATTTAATTAACACCATGAAAAGAAAAAGCATTGTAAATGGATAAATTTTCGTTAGGGACGATATTTTCAATCGCCAGAAGAGCGGTCATGGACACCGTGGCCTCGAGAACTTTTTAAATATTCTTCAATGGGGGGGTTCCCTTAAACACCATTTGATCCTAAAGTAGATTAAGGCCATCTGCAATTATATGTCTACTTTTTGATAGGAAAGAATCCCAGAAAGTGAAAATGCCACATTGCTTTCATTAGTCAGCAATTTTCTTGATATGTTTTTCATATGCAATGGAAATGGAAGAAAGCACCAGTAAACATTTAATATGTACATAATACATTAACTGTCTTTTTTTTCTCATACAAATGTATTCAAGGAACTCAAGAAAAAGCAAAGCCCCTTTCAACAAGGTGTTAGATTTATTATCGTGACAGTAGGGTACTAAGTTTGCCAACTTTTCATTATATCAGAACCAGATGGCCTTTGCATCCTTGAGCATTTGTTTCAGCGATCCATCCACGTGAAGCGATATGACGTCCTTCGACGAGCCTACAAATCTTCCACCTATGAACACGGCAGGGACCGAGGGATCGCATCCTAAAGCTCGCAGAGCCCTCTCCATATCTCTCCCGTACGGATCTTGGTCGAGCTCATGGATTGCAGGGCTAGCACCAAGCTCATAAAAAAGTGTCTTGATGCTATAGCACATGCAACATGAACTCTTGGTGAATATCACCGCGGCCTTCTTCGATGCCAGCTCTCGTACTCTGTCCATCAAGTACAAAAGAAAGGTAGGCAAGTTTTAGTGTAGGAAGGTTGTGTGTGTGGGTCCTAAGGGTTATAGCTCTCATGGGACTTTGGAGATTTCACAATACACTTATTTATAAGGGCAGAGGAGAGAATTGGATTTCTTTGTTTAATGCAAAAAATCAAAAGAACATTAAAAAAGAAACAATCTAAAAGGATAAAAAGAAGGAAGTTCCTTAAGATATTTGTTTGGATAAGAAAAACCCTCCCCCATGATTTGTTTGACAGTGACGACACTGTATGTTATAAACAAGTTGAAGCCAAATTTCATGGATTTTGGCCGTACAAGTAAACTTGGGCTGGGAATATAAACAGTAAGTTTATCTGGTATAGCATCACAAATATATATATATATATATATATATATAAATGATTTTACATGAAAGAGGGGAGACAAAGAATAATGACACTTCAAGGATATCAAATAATAAAATATAAAAACTAAACAATGAATGGAGTCTATTCTGAATGTCAAATGACCTGGAATAGATTCATTTTCTTTGAGCTTGAGACATTGATTTTATCTGCAGACTTTATATAACAGCATGAAGATGCTGCAACCATCACCAAAAGTCTAAAATGCCATTTTTATCCAATGAAGTAAAATCTTATTTCGTGGTGTTATGTATTTCTTATTACCAACCCGAGACCCGGGCATCCGCGATCCATACATGGGCCCTACCAATTGGATGCACGTAGGTCTCACAGTTGGGGTTCGCCAGAAGGGCTCGCGAAGTTTGCATACACATGGGAGTTTGCATGTAGAGATCGCGAAGTACAACAGGCAAACTGGTGAACACGTGTTAAGTCTAGAGAAATACATGTGTCAGCATGCATGGAGCCCACCTAGAACGTTAACTCCATGAACAGTAAACGTATATATAAATACCCGATTATCCTCTTCAATAGGACACAGTAGAAAAACACTCAACAAGTTTTATGGATGCTTTTTGGGTTACAATTAGATCTTATTAGACCAAGGTGACCAACAGAAAACAACTTTCATCACCGAGGAGGGATTGTTTTGTTATTGGGTCATGCCTTTTGGCCTGAAGAATGCAGGAACAACCTATCAGAGGCTGGTAAACAGAATTTTCAGGGAACAAATAGGATGTGGTGTAGAAGTCTACATTGATGATATGTTGGTGAAAGGTGAAACTATGGAGGAACATGTACAGAACTTGTCAGAGGCGTTCACTGCTTTGAGGGCCCACAACATGAAGTTAAACCTAGAGAAGTGTGCTTTTGGCGTACATGAAGTTAAACCGCTCTTCATCCAAGTAAAAATCCTTCGAGTTTTTCCATTTGGACGCGAACTCTTCCCAGGCAGCTCCCGAAAGGGAGCGTATATCGAAACCCAATTGATCCTTATTTACATCGTAGAATGCGTTGAGATTAACTCTGCGAGCATCAAAAGGGCCACCCAAAACTTGGGTATGCAACCGTATTTATCCTTAAGCCCATGAAGGAAATTGTTAAATTTTTCAAGGGTCTTCTTCTTAAAATTTTCTAAGGCCTCTGCTTGCTTTCGCTCTAAGCTCACTATTACTGCCTTATGCTCTTTAACAATTCTATTTACAGTAGCCCTTTATCCTTTGGTCATTTTCTCAATCTTAGCATTCATAGTCTCTTTCCCTTCTTTTTCAGCTATCACTTCCTCTAATAACTCCTTTATTTTGCACACAACAGACCCTAGATGCTCGATGAGGTCCTTATTCTGCCTGTAAAGTTCTTCATTCTCTTCTATTATCTTGGAGTACAGCTTGCGAGCTCTCTCCAAGGCTTTCTTAGTATCTTAAAAATTATCTTCGAGCTCCCTCTTGGTGGCCTCATCTCTGCTAATACCTTCACTAAGACCTAAGATGACCATGCTAGCCTCAGCCAAGAGAACTTGAAAGGATGGGTCCAACTTTGACAGTGAAGGCTTTCTCACGTCGCTTGATGACCCAGCGAGGTACATTTGCTTCTTAGTAGTTTCTAGCAAAGAAGCTTTCAATTTGTTGGTCACCTCACTGGGATTGTAAGGGAATTCCCGTGCACTCAGATGCTAGCACCACGAGAATAGCTCGCCACCCTTAACATTTAAACCAACCTCACCTAATAGTTCCTTAGCAGGGGGCAAAGAAGAAGGAGGAGAGTTATCATGAATAGCAATCGATAAACTTACATGAGCTATAGATAGCAAGCTCCCAAAGAGGAAATTAGGAATAGCAACCATCATGACAGAAGGCCTAGCGTGATCTGTTCTCTTTTTACGACGCTGCTCTAGTCTTCCACTATCCTCTCTTCTTCACTACTTAAGACTACGTGCACAGACATCGCATTAGTTTTGCGCTTCTGGCGCATGTCTAACATAGAAGCTCGCACATCCATATATTCATAAATTTCGCAGGATAGGCCTTATAGTTTCCTCTGAGTTATCTCCAGAACTGCGAGCTATGCCTACACCATTAATAATTCCAATATCAACAGTAGCATTAATCAAATTAGTGTTTGCACCAATTTCTTCATGCAATGAGGCCATTGAGATCCATGCACAAGGCTTCATCTTGTAGATATAAAAGAAGTTTATTGGTTTGTCTTTACATCCTCTTAATATTAAGCCCAGATTGTCTTTAGCCCCAAGGGGCCACGTATATCTTTCAGGATGCATCCCAACTGTCTCAGCCGCTTCTCTACTATCATCCTATCTCCACCCATTGGGACTAAGGCCTTCCAGATAGTACTGGAATACATTTCTCATAGTTAAAAGATCTTCTAGAACTAGAGCAGGGCCATTGCAAAGCCTTTGAAATTGGGCTAAGCCATCCCTTTTTGTAATGTATCGCTTGAACAAGCACATATCCTTACTCGATAGAGACCACTCGATTTGAAAATCAAACCTATCAGCAAGCTTACACATCACCCGAATGTATTTTCCCCAATTCAAATGGAGATTAGAACTCCGGTTGGAGATGATAGACTTAACATCTTCGCGAGAGTTGAAATAGTAAAAGCCTGATGACTTTTCTCAGTTATGGGCCTTTAGTTGGTATAAACATTGAAAAAGGTGAGTAGTGGTACCTCGTTATGCTAACAGCAGTCGATGAAGTAGGCTATCTTGATCCACCAAGAAAATCCAAGAATCTGACCAAGGGCGATCCTGTAGTCTTGGAGAAGATGATAGAATAAAGAGTTAAGGGGCAAATAGAATTCAACTTCTAAAACATAGAGAGGGAGTAGGAAACTACCATCGTTGGTATCACTCAACTTGTGTGACCCTTCAGGAATAGAAAAGTTGTACACGAAATTGGGGATTTTAATCCCTCGTATAGCCAAAGTTCGACATATTTCTTTGTTTTTCGTAGTACAGACATAGAAATTGGTCTCCATGGGGACCTTCGATGTTCATTCTCGTGGTGGATAACTAGGAATTATCCGACCACCAACTTCTGACTCTTACCATGGTTTCAATGAAAGAAGAAAGTAAATACCTAAGATAAAAAGTTTACAAGATTTACATTGAAGAAAAGCTTTAACCGATCCCAGTTGCAGAAAATGCTAAGTTTATGAGTTTTAGAGCTTCCAAAATCCCCTTTTTAAAGAGTTTCTTTCCCCCGCATTTTAACGATTCAAATAAACGGGGAATAACAATGACCAAATATAGACAGACATAATCCAATCATACACGTGGCGAGACAAATTTCATATATCAGTGATTACATCATGTTCCACAAACCGTGCAAATTCGAAGTAAAGGCTCTAAGAAGTGCCACTTTATAACCCTTCTTAGACCTAATAGGGAGGACTAAATTGTTATGTATTTTTTTATTAATAGCTCGAGACTCAGGCATAACCCGGATTACCTATTTGCAACTCGTACATGTGCCCTACCAGTTGGATGCATGTAGGTCTCATAGTGAAGGTTCGCTAGAAGGGCTCACAAAAGTGGTTCGAGAGCCTTGTTTGCATACACCAGGGAGTTTACGTGTAGAGATCGCGAAGTACAATAGGAAGACTGGTGAACACGTGTTAAGTCTAGATTAGTACACATGTCAGCATGCATGGAGCCTACCTAGAACGTCAATTTTATAAACAGTAACCGTGTATATAAATACCCGATTATCTTTTTCAATAGGACACAATAGAAAAACACTTAATAGTTGGTACGGTGAGCGTGGACTGACTTTTGATCAACAAATTTCTTTCATTTTGAAAAATCACGATGGCTCACCCAAATGAAAATTTTCTCATTAATCTTTTATCCGGACAAGCCGAAGCCTCAGGTTCTAACAGCCAACCCATTAAGACAAACATGTTTGTCGACTGGTTTGCTGATCGGTCAGAAAACCTGGGTAGTGTAACTTACCCGGGAGTTTCAAGCCCATTTGACTTAAACCTTCCTTTTAGGCATGGACCACCACTTTATTCTAGTCAAGAATTATCACCACAGTAGTTTTCTGCTCTTCAAGAGCAAATGATAGTGATGAAGGAACAAATGGCTTTGCAGAATGTACGGTTTTAACAACAACAGACTTTCCAACATAAGCTATTAAAGCAGAATGAGTGGAAACACGAAAATATACACACTTTTTCATGCCTTTTTTAACTCAAATTCATGTAGTTTCGATAAATTTTTTGTTGAAAATTATATAATTATTATAAAATAATTAAATTACACTCAAATTATGAACATATTAAATTTTAAATAATTTTATATCAAATTTTGATTATTTTCGACAGATTTGCGCAAAAGGGCAAAAAATGGCTCGGCAGGCACTAGTGAAACACAAAATCGAGAAAATCGATCCAATCGAGCACTAGGCAGCCTAAAACCATCCCACATGCTAACCCAATCAGCTTGCTTGGCTGATTATTTGGCTTGAAAAATGGCCCTTGAAGACTCCTTAAAATTACATTCAAACCCCTCTACTATTTGTATCTTTCTAGATTTGTCCCTACCTTAAAATAGCATGTTTGAAATTTCAAACATGCCACATGTGTGGCAGGCCATGGGGGGAGTCTCTGGCTGATGATTTTGGCTATTTTTAGCAGCCCTCTCAACCTATAAATACCCCATTGGCTGCTCACTTCAAGCACATCTCAACCCTTCTCATCTCTTCACTTCTCTCTCATTTTTCTCTCTTCATTCCCTTCCATTATTCTTCATTTTCTTACCCTATTCCCTTGTCAATTTCACCTCTTGAAAAAGAGTTAATCAACCATCATTTGGAACAGCATTCAAGTGTTCGTAGAAGCCTCGGTTCGACAAGAATAAGCGGAGAAGGAGGAGTGGAGCAAACTAGTCAAGCCACGAAGAAAACATCAGATTTGATTCTTATTCCCTATCTTTTTAATTTTGTTGTTGTTATGATGAACATGTCTATGAGTATTTGTGATGTTAAATTATTTAATTTAATTGATATGGCTTGAATTTAATTCATGTTAGGTTGATAGCATTTCGTCTACTTGAGTTATTAAAATTGTGTTTGTACTGTTATAGGCCTCGGTAAGATGTTTGATTGAGTAAAACCATGACTAAGGTATTCTTGCATTACAATTGTAAGGTAACTAATGAATTAATTATTTAAACGGATTGAAATTGTAATTAATTGACACAATACTTAATCAGTGCATGTTTAATCATATAAGGTAGTTGAGGGTTAAATTAGCAACGGTATCTAGCAATACATTAGCCTTGCATAACTTGCAAGATTATTGTGATTAAACTGTTTCAAGGTAGAAATACATTGTTACCTCACGTAATCTTGTATGTGCTTATGAAATTAAATTAATTTTTTGAATTGGCGTAGAGATATGTACAAGAGATTATTTTAATTTCATAAGTATGTATGTGCATTAACACATTTGCTTACTAGAATTTGTTTAATCGGTTGAACTGACATAGAGATATAGTCAAGAGATAAATGGATTTTGGTAGGTAAGTATGTTCATAAGTTAGCAAATTATCGAGTTGCTGTGAATTTATTCGTAACAACATGAACATGAGTTTAATAATTCTAAGCTAAGAAATGCAATTAATCTAGTAGAATTATGACATTTTTATTAAAATCATCTTTTGAAATCGTGCATTGGAATTTTTATTTTATTTTTATTTATTTTACTTAGCTAAAATCCTAGTTTTTAATCACCTCCTCAAATCAAAATATTTTCCTTCACCAAAGTGTTTTAAATTAATTTCATAAACAATTATTTTCACAGTCTCTGTGGGTACGATAACTAAACATTTACTTGTCACTTTATTACTTGTTACGATTGTGCACACTTGCACATTTCCGTCGTTTCAATGAGAGCTCAAAAGAAAGGTACAATCTGATAACTCCGATTTCCATAATAATGTAACCATGCAGGAAGAAGGTCCAGGCTTGCATACAAAAGAATAACATAATGAGATGGATGCATTACCGCGAGATGTGAGGGCATTACATTTTAAGCCTTGGGACATGGACTGGTTTTTCTGTTCCAACAATCCTTTGGCCCTGGAAATAGCAATAGTGAGTTTACCACCCTATTTTAAGGTCCCGAAGGATATGCTCGAAGGAAGGAAGGATTGGTACTTGTCTCTTCCCAATGGCTTTATTCGAAGTTTTTCTCAATTGGGTCAGATGTTTTTGGGAAGATTTAAAAAACACAGGACAATCATGAGCACTTCTATGGGATTAATGTTTGTGAATAAAAAAAGAGAAAAAGAGTCTCTCTAGGACTATGTGAAACGATTTCATGCGGCAACACTAAACACTAAAAACCTTGAAGACCAGTAGGTCATAAATGCCTTTATTATGGGAGTACAGAATGAGTACGTACAATATTCCTTCACTGATAACAGGCCTCAAAGTTTGGTGGACTTATATGAACGGGCCTACAAGCTCGTAGAAGCAAAAGAGATGAAAAGGGTGATGCGTGGCACATTTCAAAGAGACGACAGACAATTTAGAAATAGAAAATGAACTCGCAGCAGAGAGAGGGGGGCCCAATCGTGCCTTGCATATACTGGCGATATAGCGATGAGAGAACGTAAACGCATAATGATTCATCCAAGGCTCCTCAGAGATCTCAGCTTGAACATACAAAGAAGTACATCCCTCAAAGAAAGTTTGAAGTCTATACTCCTTTTAACACTACCTGTGCTTATATTTTGAACTAGGTGAAGAATTTAGGCATCTTTCCCAATCTATCTCCTATGTGGCACAATACAAGAAGGTTAAATTCAAGAGATATGTGTGCTTTCTATAATGACGTGGGTCACAAAACTAAGGACTGTTTTACTTTGAAGGATGCTATTGAGGAAGCGGTGAGGAATGGTGAGCTCACAAAGTTTGTGGATCAAGGTACTACTTAGTAGGGTCAGAGTTCTCGTGGTGATCCCAAGAGTAAGCAAAAGGTTAGAGGTATATTCATGTGATTGTGGGCACAGATGAGGATTAGGTAGGTTCTAATACAAATAGGAAAGCCCACATGAGGAGTGTAATGTCAGTTAATGCACTCAAAAGGCAGTGTCAGCTGGGAAAGTGAAATGTTGAGTTTGGTAATGATGATGAAGAATTAGTATGCGGTGAGAAAGGAAATGACCCAATGGTTGTATCTGCAACGGTAATAGGTTCTGAAGTTAAGAGAATACTTGTTGACAGTAGGAGTGCGGTGGAGGTTCTGACCTGGGAGGCTTATCAAAAGATGGGATTGAAGGAATAGGTTTTATGTAAGGCTAGCCCACTGTATGGTTTTGCAAACCACCCAGTTGAGGTGAAAGGTTCTATCACTTTGCCAGTCACCTTGGGAGACGGTGAGCATACGACTACAGAGTATGTTCAAATTTTTTTTTTTGTGAACCATCTTATGGCATATAACGCCATTTTTGAATGTTCAATAATGAGGATGGCGAAGATAATGGTAGTAACATTTTGTATGAAGGTCAAGTTCCCAATGAGGATAAGGGTTGGGTTCATACGATCCGACCAGCAGACAGCAAGGCAAAGTCATATATTATCTGTAAGACAAATGCGAGAGCCCACATCCGAAGGACAGAGTTCACAGCAATTAAGGTTAAGTAGTTAAGCCTTATACTTGGACAATCTAAATGCGAGGGATAAAGAAAGAAGTAAGAAGCCTGAAATGGCAGAGCATGCTGAGACTTTGCAGCTATTCTATGACGACAAGGAAAGGACAATAAGGATTTTATCAACGTTGCCACATGAAGAAAATTGCATTTTGGTTCAGTGTTTAAAGGAAAACTCTGATGTTTTTGCTTGGTCAGCAGCAGATATGCCAAGGATAGATCAACAAGTAATTTTCCATAGGCTAAATGTGCTCCCTAAACCTAAGCCAGTTAAATAGAAAAAGAGGAGGCTTGCTTCACATATAGTGGAAGCCGTGAGGTAGGAGGTAGCTAAATTTTTGTCAACAACGTTTATTAGGGAAGTTGAATATACAGGCTAGGTTTCAAATTGTGGTCATGGTAAAGAAGATGAGCGACAAGTGAAGGATTTGCATTGATTTTACCAACCTAAACAATGCGTGCCCCAAAGATAGTTTCCCTTGACCTTCGATTGGTCGTTTGGTTGATGCTTCTTCTGGTCACAGGTTCATGAGTTTTGTTATGTATTTCTGATTACCAACCCGAGACCTAGGCATTATTCAGATTACCTACCCGTGACCCGTACATGGGCCCTACTAGTTGGATGCACATAGGTCTCATAGTGGGGGTTCGTTGGAAAGGCTCGCGAAGGTGGTTCGAGAGCCTAGTTCGCATACACCAGAGAGTTCGCATGTAGAGATCACGAAGTACAATAGGCAGACTGGTGAACACGTGTTAAGTCTAGAGTAGTACACATGTCAGCATACATGGAGCTTACCTAGAACGTCAGTTCCATGAACAGTAATCCTGTATATAAATACTTGATTATCCTCTTCAATAGTATACAATAGAAAAATACTCAACACATGGATTACATTTTAAGTTTGCAAGATCATGAGATTGCTTTAAAACTACATTTTTTTTTTGTTTCATGGTGGAATTAGTTGGCTGATGTGGAGATCAAAGTTGTAGAGTTTATCCAATTCATTTCCATTGTTGCATTAGTCTTGGTTCCTCCCTTCTTCAATATATATATATGTACATATTATATAACATCAAGAACGAGGATATGTGATTTGAGGAAATTAAGGAAAATGTTGTGAATATGATTAGTAATTGTTATACCTTCAAGCATTAAAAAGGTCAGTTAATGTTAGGATATTTGGAGAACATGAATTAATAAGGATAATATTGGACCAGAGACACAAATAACAAGATTTATCCACCAGCCCATTCCGTTAAGATACTTGGAGAATAAAAATAAATAAAAGGATAGTATTAGGTAAAAAGAGCAAATCACAAGTATTATTCATAAAACAATATAGTATAAAGTCAGCCCACTATGTTAAGATACTTAGATAACAAGAATAAATAAGGGACAGTGTTGGACAAAAAAGACACATCACAAGTATTATCCACCACCCAATATAATATAAAACTAGCCCATTAGGATACTTGGAGAAGAAAAATAAATAAAGGAGAGCGTTGAATGAAAGAGACAAATCACGGATATTATCTCCTTGAAAAAAGACTTCTCTCCTTCCTCTACCTTATTTCGCTTTCCTTTTTCATTACAAAATCTTTAAACCTAGTTAAATTTTAAAACCACTCCTTTAGGTTTTAGTCTCAAAGCTATAGATTTTTTTTAATTTTTATTTTTTTGCAATTTTTAAATTACCACTTTGAAATTATAAACTTCAAAAACATTTTTAACAAAAAAAAGAAAAAAACCTTTTTAGATAGAAATTATGTGAGAGCCATTATTTAGATTAGCTTCAATGACACATTTGTATACTGAATTAGCTAAACAAAAAGAAAGAGAATAGTTATAATAATAGGTTAAGCATTGGATTTGGCAGTGTGGGAGGAATATATTTGGGGCTTATCCAACCCTGCAAAATTGGATGGATGAATTAAATTGTCTTTGCAAGATGGCAAAGGCCAGGACACTATATAGCAACATTTCATTAAAAAGCAGAATGGAACCAAACAAAAAGACTATCTACTTGGCCTTCCCATATCCATCAGAATCTCCATTGCCTAGCCAGTAGCTGCATCATACATTACATGCTCTATCACACAACCAAAAACATATTATTTTAGTTGGACTCGGGATGTGAATTTCATATATATATATTTAATATGAGCATATTAGATTTTTTTTATAAGTTTTTTTTATATATTTAAAGAGTTCTCAAAAAATTATTTAGATGGATGAAATTAGAAATTTACCATTAAGATCGAAAAATATAAAAATATAAAATGTAGATGCCGAAACTAAAATTTTATATTATTAAAATTAGGTAAACGTAGTAATAGTGCGACAGTGACGGTTAATCTTTATTGAAGTAGAGAAGGATGTCATAGCCATAAAGTCGTAAATTTCACATCCATTGTATACTAAAGTTTGATGTTTTAAGCCGTGAGACATTTTTTGGATAAAAAATCATAAAACACAATAAGTTGTAAGTTGATGCGAAAAATGCATAGCTATTTGATCATCCACCACAATTGACATAAATATCGTATATATGCCTAAATGATGTTGACAAAAGGTATCTTGACGTCATCAAAATTTTTAAAAATATAGTTTATAAAAAATTAAAAAATAATAAATTATATAAATAGTCACTCGATTATTAGAAAATTTCTTGATGCGTGATTCAATTTTAAAAAATTATAAAATAATTACTCAATTTATTATTTTATTTTTTAAATCCAAAATCATAAGTTAAGTTAATGACATGTGGCTTTTAAACATTAATTTTTTCCTAATTATTTTCAAATCATTTTAAATCCAAAATGGTCCGTTTTGGATGAGGCTCCAACTTCATCTTCTTTAAACGAGTCGACTTACATATTAAAACTCTTCATGAACGAGTTATCAAAGTTCTTAAAAACACATGGAAATCAAATATATATTCATCAATCAACTCGTTTAAAGAATATGAAGCTGGATCTTATAAAAATATATATATATAAAATGATTTGAAAATCATGTGGAAAAATTAATGGTTAAAAGTTACATGTCATTAACTTAATTGCCATATTAGCAAATTGTTAGTATTTTAACAGTTTTAGACTAAATAAAATAAAATAATAAATCTAATCATCATTTTGTAATATTTTAAAATTAAAAAATCTAAAAAAAAACCTTTCTAATAATTGTATCAACATTTATGTAATTACTTAAAAACAAAAGTGAAGATTTTGAGGGAATGGGAATTTGAGCAAGTAATTATTATTACTATTAAAAAAAATCAAAATTTTTCCTTTTTAATAATATAGCATTAATTTAATCTATTTAACAATAAAATAACTCATTCAATTGGATTCGCTACGCTACAGTTAATTTAGCCCAAAATATGCCCATATGAGCTCATAAGCGATTTTATTTTTAATTTTTTAATTTTTTAAATTTCTAGCCTTGCATAAACAAAATAAATAAATATTGGCTTTTTTTCTTCAAGATTTCTATAGGTAGTAACGCGAGTAAACCCTAGCTAACTCCAACCAATTTCGTGCTTCTTTCAAAAGGTTTGCTTTTTTCTCACTGTATTTCCTTTGTACTAGAAATTTGAAGAACGCAAAAGACAAATTGTCAATGAAATTTCAATTTCATGTTTTAATTGCTTTGCTTTTTCTTTGTAGAAACTAAGCGCCATTTTCAAATCACGCTTGACTAATTTTTAACATAATTTTCACTTTTTGAGTTTCTGATTATCCTTAGTTTCTAGGATTTGCTTCATCTCTGGGTTTGAACTTACGTTAATGGGAGTTTGATAATAAATTACAAGTATTGTTTCTGTTTGATTTCAATTTAATTAATTTAGAAAGGAACCATTTTTGGGTTTTTTTTTTTTTGGTTCTATCGTCGTTTCTAGATGGGAATTTGAATTTAGGATTCTGTTTAATTGGTTACTTTACTCACTTCAAACACTTCATCGATTGAAACAACTTGAAGAGTCTTAGCAAATGCATGGATTTAGAATCGCAGAAAGAAGTTGCACATCTAAGCATTATTTTTGAACTTGGTTTAATGAAAGAGTTATATGTTTAGAAGAGCACCTAGAAAGTTCATGTTGGCAAAATGGTCAGCTGTCTTCATCAATGTATGGACAATATATTTCGGTTGCAAAACTGACAATGTGCGTGTTCGGAAAGCTGAAAACAGAGATGGCCATTTCACCTGTTTAGGCTGCATCGTTGTGGTTTGGACTAGCATAGGTTTTGTTTGATTGTAGAATGTTCTTTGTTCGTCCCATTTAGTTCCTTGGTGAAATATTTTTGGATGTCCTTTTCTTTTGCAACGTTGCAATTTCTTCTATATTAGCATCTACCATGATTTTAGGTGTGCCGAGATGGCCGATGTTCAAGACTCAGATGGCAAACCATGTGAAGAAAGTTTGCCTTGTACATCTCAGAAGCAGGAAATTCGTGATGAAATGCTTTCTAGGCACAGGTAATTCTGATACAATGATATTTAATATACTTCTTTAATTTTTTTTACTTACCTGTAGTTTAATTGATGGTTTTGGATTGTTGACTGATGTGTTCCTTGCTTGCTATCACATTTAATCTAGTTAATTAATCTGGCTTGTTTCCTGGCACAATTTAGATGGTTTAACAAGGCCTACTGCTATTATGAATAAGGCTGATTTATTATTAATTTGCCCTGATTTGAAAATTTTGATTATAAAAAAAACAAAAACTGCATTTTGACAAATTTAGTTGGGGTATTTTTTTTCAACTTAAATATAATCTTTTTTCTCTATAATACTTATTTTTCTTATCCTATTCTGCAGGAGAGAGATATCGGAGCTGCAAAACAAGGAAATTAGCCTGAAAAAGGCAGCAGCAAAGGGTAGCAAGGCTGAACAGAAGGCTAAAAAGAAGCAGGTCGAGGAAGAGATCTCTCAGCTCTCTACTAATCTCAAGGCAAAACATGCGGAAGAGCTTGCTTCACTAGGCTACAGTAACGGAAATGATAAAAGCAATATGGACAACTTGGTGAAGGCCATAGCTGGGGTGTCTGTCGCTCCTCAGCAGGATCATCCAAAGCCCAGTAAAGGTGCCAAGAGGCGAGTGAAAAGAGCTCAGCAAGAGGCAGCTAGAGAACAAAGAATCCAAGAAGAGCAGAGCAACATTGTGAGTGATAGAATGATCGAGGATGAGAAATTGGAGGAAAAACTGAAACCCCTGGGATTCACAATTAATGAAATAAAGCCTGATGGACACTGCCTCTACCGAGCCGTTGAAGACCAGTTGGCACTTCTGTCTGGAGGTTCTTCTCCTTATACATATCAAGAGCTACGGGAAATGGCAGCTGCTTATATGAGGAAACATGCATCCGATTTTCTTCCTTTTTTCCTGTCAGAGAATACCGTAGATGAAAATTCTGATGATTCATTAGCGGAGAGATTCGAGAACTACTGTAAAGAGGTGGAGTCAACTGCTGCATGGGGAGGGCAGTTAGAGCTTGGAGCTTTAACTCACTGCCTGAGAAAACACATCATGATATTTTCAGGATCTTTTCCAGATGTGGAGATGGGAAAGGAGTACAAATCTGATGGAGGATCCTCTTCATCTGAAGGGACTCTCAGGTTGTCTTACCATAAGCATGCCTTTGGGCTTGGAGAGCACTATAATTCTGTCATCCCAAATTTGATCAGATAGGTATAATAGAGTAATCTGTGGATTGTGGAATGTTTCTTTCCATGTGCTTCTTTACTACAATATGAAGTTTTTGAGGGAGCAAGCAAATGTTGGCTCTAAACTCTAATTTGAAACTTGGTTTTGATTGAATCTAGTTCATGCATTGTTTATCTATGTTATTTTAGCATGAGTTAGTAAATGTGCGAGAAACTGTGAGAGATGATGTCAAAATTCTTTAAAAAAGTCTTTTGCGGATGAGAATATATCCTAACTTTATAAATTAATGCCAAAAACTATGCAGAGATGATGATAACATAGGCTCACATCAGATACATGATGAGATGAAACCATATAGGCAAATACCCCATTCTTGAATTATGTAGGTTCCCTGAATATCTCTTCTTAGGAAAGTCAAATGACTTTAAGAAAGTAGTAACTCATTAACAGACCATGTCATAAATCTTGGGAGTGTCAAATATCAACACAAGATTTTACTTTTAAGAAAGTTCTAAATTTGCATCCCACATTTAAATTGCATTTACTGTTGAGAATTGATGAGTATGTTAAGCATAGTGAAGTCCTTTAACTGTATTTATTGTCAAATGTGTATTTATATACAGTTATGCAACTTTACAAATCAATCATCAATGGCAATTTATAGGAATAATGATCTATTGGATTATTTTATTCCTTTTCTGTACCTATTCATGGACAGTATAAATAAGGGTCTCCAGGGTGACTAGGTTCCACATCAGGGATAAGCACTTTTACTCCAGAAGTCTCTCAGTAAGGTCCATTTAACTCCCATTTCCAATACTCTTCTTTGTTAGATAACAATGGAAATGGTTACAAGTATGGTTGCAGACAGGCCGGTGGTGATCTTCAGCCGGACCACTTGTTGCATGAGCCACACCATCAAGACTCTGATAAGTGGATATGGAGCTAACCTGACCGTGTATGAGCTCGATGAAATTCCGTATGGGGGACAGATTGAAAGAGCGCTGCAGCAGATGGGGTGCAAGCCTAGTGTACCGGTTGTGTTCATAGGCCAGCAGCTCATTGGGGGTCCTAACCAAGTCATGTCCCTCCAACTGAAGAACCAGCTTGTGCCATTGCTCATAAGGGCTGGTGCTATATGGCTTTGAAACCTCAAAAATAATTTCCTAATAAAGTAATTCTCTATTTTTGAGCAAAGGTCTGAATATGTGTATGTTTGAACCAGGTTTTATGGCAACCAGCAGCCACAAAGAATGGAATTACAAATAATATTTAAAATTCAAAACGTTGTTTGCTTGCCCTCCATTAATATGTATCAGCCAGGAAAATGGGAGTATGGTATGTATCAACCAGGAAAGTATGGCCCAGACATTGGTACTTATTGAAGTCATTTGGCTTTGTCTAGAGCTTTATGGGTTTATAGGTAGAGGAGCATATCACCTAAGTTGGTATTTTATTATTATTATTATTGGAGTTTTGTCTCCAACTCTCCTAAAAGTGTTATGTTCATAGAGTGTGATGTAGCTTCTCCCCCATAAATAACATATATGCCATTTTTCAATTTGTCAAAGTTTCACCTATTTAAGAACTTTGAAGCGCTATAACTTTTTGATTCCACCAGAGCTCTTGATAGGTTGGGAGACAGAACTCTAATCGGGGGCAATGTGATGTACCTTTTAACTTATGAATACGTAGTACTCTCGACAAAATCAAGACACATTAACCGTAGTAAAAAATAGATAGAGACAATTCTTTTGAATAAATACAAAATTAATTTTGAATGATTACTAAGTCACACATAAATAAGCTTAAAACAACAAATAAATTTAAAATTTGAATTTCAATCTCTACGTATCAGTTTCTAGTAAAAGAACATATAGCAATTTATTTAATAAATTATATAAAACTTAAAAGGGTAAATTACACTAACAACCACTCAACTTTGGGGGAGCTGACAAAACAGTCACCTAGATTTTATTTCATTCACTCGACTTTAGAAAAATAATAAAACAATCACTAACGTTATCAAAAAGTGATAAATTAGTCACTTATTAACATTTTCCATTACTGCCTTAACGGGACCGCTGATGTGGCAGGTTAACTAGTTGATGTGGCCAGTTAACTTGCCACATTGGTGAAGCAGTGGAAGGGTCAAGGTTTGACACGAGTTTAGGGAAAAAATCTAAAGAGTTGGATTGGTTTAGGGCAAAAAAATAGAAATTGATTGTGATTAAGGGGAGAAGGAAAAGAAAATCGATTTGGGAAAAAATTAACAGGGATTTAGGTTAGAAATCGATTCGGGAATCGATTAACAAGGTTGGTTTATGGTTACAAAATTGATTCAATAATCGGTTAACAGGGTCTAGGGTTACAAATCGATTGGTATTTTCCGTTTGGGGAGAAAAGAAGACAAAATGAGAAACCTATCAGTATTTTTGGTTCTTAGCGACAATAGTCAATAAAAGAGAAGCTACAATGTTGTTACACACATTGTAATGGTTAAGTTTTTGTATTTAGTTTTTGATTTTTTGGATTTAAGGTTATTTTAATTTAGGGTTGTCTAGATTTAAAATTTGAAAAATGTTGCATCCACATGGGGTTATTCGATTTAGTTTTTGATTTTTAGGATTTAGGCTTATTTCGATTTTGGTTTCATTTGTTATTAACAAGCATTCAAAAAGATTTTGGTTTCATTTGTTATTCATATGGGGTTTAGGGTTTGCTTATTAAAGTGAATGGCGAATACTGTGTATGGTATGCCATATGCATGATACTGTGTATGACATGTTTATTGTTTGTATCAAACTGAATGGCAGATACTGTCATTGGTATGCCATGTTTATTATTTGTATAAAATAGTATCAAGTTTGGTTATTGTTTGGTTATTAAGACACAAATTTGTTCCTAGTTTCAAATATCAATTGGATTAAATTTGTTCTTTAGCTTCTATATTGTATTGGTTTTTGTCTACCATTGCTTAGGTTTAGGGTTAAAGTGTTTGGTTATTGTCTGCCATGTGCATGACAGAAATGGTTGTGTTTGTATTAAATTATTTTTGTATTGGTTATTGTCTTTCATGTTGTATTAAATTGTTTGGTCATTGTCTATGTTGTATTAAATTGTTTGGTTGTTGTCTGCCTTTATTAGCTGTAAATTTGTTTGGTAGGTTTAATTGATAATAATTTTAATAAGAGTAAAGAAGAAATGTCTGATTTTGATGTGTCTGATAGTGATGTGTCTAATAGGATAAGAGTTATTCTAGATGGTTTAAACATGGATGATATAGAAGTAGGGATCTATTTGATAGTGATGATTCTGGGAGGTTAGATAGTGTACATGAATTTGACTTAGATGGCCAAAATTGGCCATGACATGAGTAATCCTAAACTTCAGGTAATGTTATTTAAGTCTAAAGACAATATAAAAGAATCTGCCAAACAATATGGTAGGTTGAATAGTTATTTTATTAAGTTCCCCAAAAATGATCTAAAGATGTTAAAGATAGTCTGTAGTGAAAAATGTTCTTGGTTCATATGAGCCTCTAGACTAAACCCTAATGACCCTACTGACCAGACTTGGCAAATTAGGAGTTCAAACCCTAACCATACTTGCTCTAAAGTCTATAAAAATAAGAATGTAACCTCAACTTGAATAAGTCAACATTATAAAGAAAAATTCATTGATGATCCTAATTATTCTTTGACATCATTGCAACAAGATGTCAAAAGACATTTATTTTACCTTATCTTACTAGCCAAATGTAGGAGGGCTAAAGTTAGGGCATTGGAATTAATTGAAGGAGCTCATAAGGCTCAATATGAGAAGATTTATGAGTATTTGTTGGAGGTTAGAACCTAAAATGAGGGGACAACAACAATCTGTTATATTCAAATGATGTATGTCTATCTGGAGGCATGCAAAGATGGCTATAGGGTTGGTTGTAGGAGGATAATAGGTTTAGATGGATGTTTCTTGAAGGGCTACTTTGGTGGCTACCTACTGGCAGCTGTTGGGATAGATGCAAATAATGGCATCTATCCTATTGCATATGCTGCTGTCGAAAGTGAAAACCAAGCATCATGGCTCTGGTTCTTGGAGTTGCTTGCACTAGACTTGAAAATTGTGAGCTCATACTAGATATCTTTCATGTCTAACAAACAAATGGTAAAACTCCATTTGTCTACTTTATTTTATGTTATTTTTGTTTGGGGTTTATGGTATGTCAAAGAAGTAAATTGTATTTGTTCTATTTGTAGGGACTTTTAGAAGTAATATATATGTTGTTTCCTAATTTAGAAACAAGATACTATGTTAGACACCTACATCCCAATTTCAAGAAAGTTGGTTTCTGAACAAAGGATTTGAAAGATTTACTTTGGAAAGCTGCCAGAGCAAGCACTCCAAGGGATTTTGAGGATGCCATAGCTGAACTAAAGAATACCAATCAACATGCTTATGATTGGTTGAAGGAAAAGAACCCTACTCACTGGTCAATATTCCACTTCTCAGTTAGGAGCCACTCCGACATGTTGGTGAGTAATCTTTCTGAATGCTTTAACAAGGTAAACCCTTATTTTTTTTATGTTACTTACTAATCATTAAGAACATGCAGTTCACTAATCCTTTGTGTTGCTTACTAGTAGGTGATATTGGAAGCAAGAGGGAAACTTATTTTGACCATGATGGAAACAATTAGGACCAAGATTATGTTGTTGATTGTCAAGAAGAAAGAAAAAGCTGATAAAATTAAAGGAATCTTATGTCCAAAGATTAAGAAAAAGTTGGATATCAATATCAAAGATTCATTGAGGTAAATTTACCCTCTTTAATATATTGATGCCTTTATTCTGCCTTGTGTATAATTGCTGGTGGGGCTGATCACATGTTGTTGGACCAATACTTGTATGTCTTTATTCTGCCATTTTTAATATATTTATGCCTTGTGTATGATTGTTGCTGGGGCTGATCACATGATGTTTTTAATATTATTTTAGTGACTATTTTTAGGTTTGTTCCATCACATACTGGTGGGGACAGGTATCAGGTTAAAACAGTTTCAGTAGTCAGCATGTGGTGGACCTAGTTGAGAATTCTTGCTCCTATAAGAACTAAGATCTCACTAGCATCCCTTGTATGCATGTAGCGGTTGCCATTCATCTAAAAGATGAGTTCCCAAAAACCTATGTACAAACCTAGTACAACAAGAAAACCCATCTTTCCATTTACTCCAACTTCATAAGGCCAGTAAGGGATCCTAAGCAATGAGTGTCTGTGCTAAACATGATGCCAGCACTGCTTCCTACACTAAGAAGGCCACCTGGCATACCTACTAAGGTGAAAAGGAAATAACCTGATGAACCGCAAACAACAGAAAGGTTGAGCAAGAGAGGGGTGGAAATGAGGTGCAATAAATACAACAAAAGAGGCCACAATAAGAGGAGTTGTAAATGGGAAGTTGGCAGAAACATTCTAGTAAGTCATCTGCCTTTGCTTCATTATATTACTTAAGTTATGAATTTGTTTGATGGATTTCACTTGTTTCTGTAGGTCAAAAGACACAAAGTTGGTGTTCACAACCAAGTGGTTGCCTCAACTCAGCAACAGTCTACCCCAACTCAGCAGGGGCTGCCCCAACTCCTTACTAATTTGCCCCAACTCACCAAACTCACAAACAAGATGCTACCCCCAAGAGAAAAGCTTTGATGCAAGAGGAAACCAACCATTGTTAGATGGATGTCTTCTACTTAAGAGTCATTTATGATAGACCAATGATGACATTGTGAACATGACTTTATTTTGTTAACTTTTTGAACTTGTGTAAATTTACTTATACCTGCTACTGATTTATTAACTTAGGCAAATTATTTTTTTTTTTTGTAAATTTGCCTATGATTGCTACTGTTATCTAAACTTAGGCATATAGTCACTATTTTTTTTCTGTAAATTTGCCTACAATTAAGATCTGTTCAATTATATTGAATTGTAGGCAAATTTGGCAATAGTTTTCCCTTCATTTTGTAAACAGTTTGGCTTTAATATATGAGCATAGATCCATGCAATCTGGCAATATTTTGCCCTTCCAATATGTTTCTATTTTTGTCTTTCATTTGTTTTTATCTCTTCTAACATATGAGCATTGATCTATGCAATGTAAGTAAATAAAAAACAATAACCAAATACTCTTTCAAGTCTTAAAAGAAGATTAAACATTTAGAAATTCAAATGAAATGATATACAAATGTGTGTGAATACCAGATCATTATAATAACCAAATATTCTCCCATTACAATTAGCAAACTTCTACCCTTTACAGGCTATTACATTTAGGAACCTAACTCACCATGAATGAATAACAAAATAGTATATCAATAGCCACATAAGCTGGTTTTCGGTGCTAACAACAACATAAGTTGGTTTAGAGTTTAAAAAATAGCAACAATATTACAAATAAAAGCACTAAAAGCCATGTTTTTCTCTCTCTCCTCCTTGCATCCTCCAATATCTTCACTTTTTTCAGAAGACCCAACAACACAATTTGTGAATGGGGTGTCAATAGTGTATCAAACCAGGTGAAAAAACGACATGGTTTTCGAAACCCACTCCTAAACTTCTTACACCCAAAAAACCTCCTACCTGGGATGTCATTGGACCAAGAAATATTTAATTTGGTTGGGTTTTCACAATAGCACACTGATATCATGGTCGGCATCTTCATTTTTTCTCGTCTTCTTCTTCTTCTACTGTTTAAACCCTAAATTTGTAACACTCCTCACCTGTATTCAACGCCGGAATAGTGTTACGGATCATTACCGGACTTACAACACATTTACACAAACTTATCTTATACATTTAATCAATACATGCAATCATCATTCAATCTTAATCAATTTGTCCCTAATACGAGCCTACGAGGCCCTAAACATACATTGGGAGTGGTTAGGGACTAAACCAATAACTTAGGAAATTTTTCAACACTTATAAGTTTTTTTCTCAAAACAGGGGACACACGCCCGTGTGGCTAGGCCATGTGTCTCACACGGCCACCAGACACGTCCGTGTCACAGGCCGTGTGAACATTCGAAATAGAAGCACAAGGCCGTGTCCCAGCCTGTGTCTGACCCCGTGTCCAAATAAGTGAGCTTATTAGCTTGGGTCACACGGCCAACCACACTCCCGTGTGCCAGGCCGTGTGCTAGGCTGGGCCAAACCTATAGGATATACTGACTTATGCAACACGGCCAAGTCACACGCCCGTGTGTTAAGCCGTGTGCAAATTAGGGGGTATACTGACTTATTCTATACGGCCAATCACACGCCCGTGTGTGAGACCGTGTGGGGCATACTGACTTCATTACAATTTCAACAACAGGGGACACACGACCATGTAACATAACCGTGTGTCACACACAGCTAAGACACACGCTCGTGTCTCTACCCGTGTGGACAAAAATAAGCTATTTACCAAGCCAATTTGTCACCCAAGTTTGAATCTACCTACATCAACTCAAATGGCACCACAACATAGCATAATATGACATTATAACCAATCAATTCAAGCTTAACTCATATACATTCACTAATCCCATTCACTATGCACACTAATCACAAAATATATCATCCATTTAACTATTTATACACTTCCAAACATGCATCATTATGCATCAAGATCATTAGCATATAACTACTCCAATATCAATCAAATAACCTCCACAATTTATAATATACAAACCACATATACCTATTCATGAATTCACAACATAAGCCATATATATATACACATGGTTCAAACATACCAAAACAAGCCAACTTTCATGGCTATATACACAAACCAAAACATATACATTGACAAGCCATCTCAAATGGCAAAACTTACTACCGAAACATAACCAACATGACCATAGTCCCTATACATGCCATATACTTAAAATACCAAGTTCACAGGTACCAAGAGATGGGTAGATAGTGTGATGCAATCTCCAATGATCCCCGAGTCCGAACTAGCTTTGAAAACTATAAAACACAGAGAAATACACAAAGTAAGCTTTATAGCTTAGTAAGTTCGTATGAAATAATTTAATGCAATAGCATAAACATAAATCAATAATTTGAATACATCAACATGTAGCTTACTTTAACTAACAAACCTTTTAAATACTCATTCACAAAATTATATACTTTCATCATCATTTCTTTGATTCAATGGTAGAATAGTTTATGTACATACTGTACCATTTCGTATAAATCTTATACATATCCGCAACTTTCATTCACCAGTTGAACCATTTGGAATAGAAGTCGGATACTCGAGGTTCTCACACGATAAGTACCTATACCATGGCCCGAAGCCAAATCAAGGTAACTTATTTGAAATACTAATATCATGGCTCGAAGCCAAATCAGCCGATATACATGGCCCGAAACCACTGTTTTGATTTGACCAAAAATGAGCTGTTACAACTCTCCCCCATTAGGGATTTTCATCCTCAAAAATCTTACCAGTGAATAGGTTAGGATACTATTTTCTAATAGCTTCTTCGGGTTCCCACGTAGCCTCTTCTACCCCGTGACGTTGCCATAAAACTTTCACCAAAGCTATTTTCTTATTTCTTAACTTTTTAACCTTTCGAGCCAAAATTTTGATCGGTTTCTTGTTGTACGTCATGTTAGGTTGAATTTCAATCTCTGACCGAGAAATTACGTGTGATGGATCTGATTGATACCAGCGTAACATTGACACATGAAACACATCGTGGATCTTTTCTAACTCTGACGGTAAAGCTAGCCGATATGCAACTGGCCCTATTCTTTCTATTATCTCAAACAGCCCGATAAATCGTGGACTTAGTTTGCCTTTGCGACCAAATCTAAGAATTTTCTTCCATGGAGATACTTTCATAAATACTTTGTCATCGATCTGAAATTCAATGTCTTTTCGTAATCTGCATACAGCTTCTGTCGATTTGAAGCTGCTTTTAAACAGTCGCAAATTACTTTCACTTTCTCTTCGGTTTCTTTAACCAAATCAACCTCGTGAATCTGTTTCTCATTCAGCTCAGTCCAGTACAACGTAGTTCAGTATTTGTGACCATATAAAGCTTCGTACGGTGCCATCTTTATACTCGATTGAAAACTGTTATTACACAAATTCAACCAATGGCAAAAATCTCTCCCTGTTGCCTTCAAATTCTAATACATAACATCAAAGCATATCTTCGAGAATCTGAATTACTCTCTCAGACTGACCGTCGGTTTGTGGATGAAATGCGGTACTAAAATTCAACCTCGTACCCAGAGCTTCCTGCAATTTCTTTCAAAATCGCCATGTAAACCTCGGATCTCTATCTGAAAGAATAGATACTGGTACTCCATGCAATCTGACAATCTCAGAGATGTACAACTCAGCTAGTCGATCAAGTGAAAAATCTGTACGTACCGGAATGAAATGTGCCGATTTTGTCAGTCGATCAATGACAAACCAAATAGCATCTTTCTTTTTCGGAGTCAGGGGTAATCCCGATACGAAATCCATCGTAACTGTATCCCATTTCCACTCTGGTATCATCACAAGCTGAAGTAAACCTGTACGCACTCGATGTTCGGCTTTAACTTGTTGAAAAATCAAACACCTTGATACAAACTCTAAAATGTCTCGTTTTATACTCGACCACCAATACAATTGTTTCAAATCGTTGTACATTTTGGTACTCCCTGGGTGAACAGATAAACTACTATTGTGTGTTTTGTGTAAAATTTTCTAAATGAGTTTAAAATTCTTTGGTACACAGATTCTGTTTCGGAACATCAAACAATCATCGGATCTGATTTGGTATTCTGAATCACTAGTCGACTCACATTGTACTTTTTTAGCTTGCAATTCACTATCATATTTCTAAGCTTCGCATATTTGCTGAAGAAAAACCGGTTTAGCTTTTAACTCAGTTAAAATTGAACCATCATCAGATAATGTCAACTGGGTATTCATTGCTCTCAAGGAAAACAATTATTTTCTATTGAAAGCATCCGCGACTACATTCGCTTTCTCCTGGTGATAATTAATCACTAACTCATAGTCTTTTAGTAGCTCGAGCCATCTCCGTTGTCGCAAATTTAAATCTTTCTGGGTCATAATATATTTTAAGCTTTTATGATCGGTAAAGATATGGCATTTTTCACTGTACAAATGATGACGCTAAATTTTCAGTGCAAAAACTATAGCGGCCAACTCTAAATCATGCTTCGGATAATTCTTTTCAAGCGGTTTCAATTGTCTGGAGGCATAAGCTACAATTTTTCCCTCTTGCATCAATACACAACCCAAACCGTTCAATGACGCATCGCTGTAAATCACAAATTCTTTACCTGATTCAGGTTGAACCAACACTAGTGCCTCAGTCAACAATGCTTTCAATTGATCAAAGCTTTGTTGACATTTTTCAGAACATTCAAACTTTACATCTTCTTGTAGCAGTCTGGTCATCGGTGTAGCGATCATCGAGAATCCTTTTACAAAACGTCGATAGTAACCAGCCAATCCTAGAAAGCTTCTGACCTTGAATACTTTTCTAGGTGGTTTCCAGTCAATAACTGCAGAAATCTTGCTCGGATCAACTCTTATACCTTCCGCAGAAATAATGTGCCCCAAAAATCCAACTTCTTGGAGTCAGAACTCACATTTACTGAATTTAGCATACAATTTCTTATCTCTCAAGGTTTGCAACACAATCCTCAAATGCTTGGCATGCTCAAACTCATCTCGAGAATAGATCAGTATGCCATCAATAAACACAACAACAAATCTATCTAAATACGGTCTAAAGATCCAATTCATCAAATCCATAAAAATAGCAGGAGTATTAGTTAGTCCAAAGGCATAACAAGAAATTCATAATGTTCGTACCTCGTTCTAAACACAGTTTTATCTGAGTCTTTAACTCGCAATTGATAATAACCCGATCTCAAATCAATCTTCCAAAACACTGTTGCACCTTGCAACTGACCAAATAAATCGCCTATTCTCAGTAACGGATATTTATTCTTTATCATAACCTTGTTGAGCTGTTGATAGTCAATACACATTCTCATGGACCCGTCTTTCTTCTTAACAAACAATACTGGCGCACCCCAGGGTGAAAAACTCAGTCATGCAAAACCTCTATCTGTTAACTCTTGCAACTAAGCTTTCAACTCTGTTGGAGCCATTCTATACAGAAGCTATAAATATCGATGAAGTTCCCTGTATTAACTCAATAGCAAACTCAACCTCTCTCACTGGTGGCAACCCAAGCAATTCTTCTGGAAATACATCCGGATAATCACAAACTATAGTCATTGATTCAATCTTTGATTCAAACTCTTTGGTATCCAAAACAAATGCTAGGTAAGCATCACAACCTTTTCTCACATATCCTTGGGCTGACATCGACGATATCACTATAGGCAACTCACTCGACTCATCTGATTCAAATCAAAGAATTTCACTATTCTGACATTTCAATTCAATAATCTTTCGTCTACAATTCACTACAGCATCATGCAGAGTCAACCAATCCATCCCATAATCACATCGAATTCATCAAATGGAAAAAGCATCAAATCAGCCGGAAAACAGTGACCCCTAATCATCAAAAGACAACTCTTGCAAACTTTATTAACTAAAACATATTTACCTAAGGGGTTCGACACTTTAATCATAAATTCAGTAGACTCAACAGACAAACTTGTACTAGATACAAAATTCATACAAATATATGAATGAGTTGATCGAGGATCAATCAATGCAATTACATTAGTGTCATAAAGAGAAAATGTACCAGTGATAACATCTGGTGATGACGCATCTTCGCGAGCGCGAATAGCGTAAGCTCTGGCTGGCGCTCTAGCCTCGGATCTTACAACAGAGTCCTTTGTCGCACCTTTGCTACTCGTTACATTCCCCTTGTTTCTAGGTGATCTACTAATAAACCATAATTTACACATATTTTAACCCCATGCATGGCTTAATTATGGATGAATTTTCATTAGATTTGATGAATTCGATGCTCCTAATCCCTTAATTTCATGTTTTATACTCAGGAGAGCTTAGGGAGTTGAAAAGATCGAGAAACGGGCCAAAATGGGACAAAATGGGCCTACATAAAAAATTACACGGCCTGGACTATCGGCCACAAGCAGATCACACGGCCGTGTGTGGCGAGCAGAATCAAGCACGGTCGAAGGAGTCCACCACAGGCGTGTCCCTGCCGAACCTAGGTTTAATTCTATTCAGAAAAGGCTACTTGTGGGCCAAGAAAGGCATTCCAAAGCCTATATAAACACCCTAGGGGCAACCTAAAAGGGGACGTCTAGTAGACCCCGAGTAGAAGGCAGAAAATACTCGAAGACAGTTGTTAAGAGCAGCTTAAGAGAAGGATCTTCATCAAGACCGAAGATCTCCCATCAAGTTCTTTAGAAGTTTTTAGATTTTCTTATGTTTTGTTGTTTTCCCTATTTTAAGATGTTCCTTTCTATCATTATGAACTAAACCTCTCAAATGCCTGAGGGGATGAAACCTAAGACAGATCTTATTACCATTTGATTTATAAGATAAATACTTGTTCTTATTCTTAATTGTGAGTTCTTATTCTTGTTTTGATAATTCAGGTTATTGATTCAAGTCGAATATGCTTATTCAGTGGAGTAAAAGTCTCTGTTTAGGAGTAGATCAACAAAATTAAGCAAAGTTGATTGCAACCCTAGAAATAGGGCGATGAAAATCTACCAGATTAGAGTCAAATCTAATAAAGGAATCCATAGATCGAGTTAATGCGACAATAGGGGCTTTAATTAGAAAGAGATTTCAATTAATCAACCTAGAGTCAGTTGTTTTTAGTCTTGAAAGAGATATTAACATAAATCAGGGATTTCTACGGATTAAGTCAAGTGAATAAATCGTATAAATCAAAAGTAATAAGTGAAGTCTAGGTGGATTCTTCTTTAGGTATTGCGTATCTCATAAAGTTGTCTTAAAAGTATTTTCCCAATTCTTTCTCTGTCGTATTTTTAATTAAGTTTTAGTTTAAAAGAAATCATCCCAATTCTTAGGCTAAATAATAGAAAGATAGTAATTACTAGTAATTTTAGTCCTTGAGGATACGATATTCCGGACTCACCACAACTATACTATTGTTCGATAGGTGCGCTTGCCTTTGTCGAAATATTAGTTAGTTTCGAGCCCATCAAGTTTTTGTCACCATTGCCGGGGACTGAGATATTATGAACACTAAATTTTTATTTATTTAGCCATTTTATTTATTTGTAATTTATTTTTATTTTATTTTAACTTTGCTAATTTTTCTTTTATTTGCTTCTGGCAGGTAATTTTAGATTATGACTAGAAGAAACCCGTCAGGACCCTTGATTTTTGACAGTGAGATAGCACATATCGCTGGCAGAAATCGAAGAGAAATAAGGCGAAGCCTACAATACATAGAAGAAGAGCAAGAAGACGAAACCAATACTACCGAAGAGATGGCTGATAATAATCTGCTACCTCCTATAGTTGCCGTAAATTTGGTGAATCAAAATCCTGCTCCTCGTACTATGTATGATTATGCTAAACCTAATTTAACAGGAACCGAATCAAGTATTGTTAGACCTGCTATTGTTGCAAATATTTTTGAACAAAAACCTAACACTATACAGATGATTCAGCAATTTTTTTAGTTTGATGGTTTGCAGGATGAGGATCCAAACAATCACTTGGCAAATTTTCTGGAATTCTACGACACTTTCAAAATTAATGGCGTTTCTTATGATGCCTTTCGCCTTCGGTTGTTTCCCTTCTCGTTGAGGAACAAAGCTAAACAGTGGTTGAACTCGTTACTACAAGGATCAATCACTACATGGGACCAAATAACCGAAAATTTTTTACTTAAATAGTTTCTACCGGCTAAAACGGCTAAGTTGAGGAATGATGTCTTTTATTTTGTGCAGATGGATTTAGAGACACTTTACGATGCATGGGAGAGATATAAGGATCTACTAAGGATATGCCCTCACCATGGGTTACCTTTGTGGCTACAGGTTCAAACCTTTTACAATGGTGTGAACCCCTCAACTAGGCAGTTGATTAATTCAACCGTCGGTGGAACCCTAAATAAAAAGACCCCTGAAGCGGCTTATGAGTTTATAGAGGAGATGGCACTGAATAACTATCAGTGGCAAGTTATGAGAACAAAGCCAACAAAAGCTGCCAGTGTTTTCAACCTCGAAGCAGTGACCATGCTATCAAACCAAGTAGAGATTTTAAGTAAGAAAATTGATGGTTTGTGTGGTTCTTCGCAAGTACATCCAGTTATGCAGTGCGATACAAATGGAGGAGGAATGAGTAATACAAAATATCCCTCCTACAACCCTGGCTTAGAAAGCGAACGGATGAACTATATGGGTAATAATTCTAAAAATAACCCTTATAGTAACACTTACAATCCAGAATGGAGGAACCATCCCAATTTCTCATGGGGTGGTCAAGGAAATCAGAGACAACAACTCCCTCCAGGATTTCAACAGCAACTCTACCCACAAGAGAAAAAGCCGAACCTTGAGGAGATGTTAACAAAATTTATCGCGATGTCAGAAACCCATTTCTAAAACACCGAAATAGCATTCAAAAATCAGCAAGCATCGATTCAAGAGCTCGAGAACCAATTAGGACAACTTGCTAAACTCATATCTGAACGACCACAAGGCAGCTTGCCGAGCAACACTGAAACTAACCCAAATGAGCAAATTCATGTCATTACTGCTCACGATAGTAAAGGGTTAGGTGAACCAAAATTGAGGCAAGAGAATGTTGTAGAAGAAGGTAAGGCTGAGATAAGCCATGAACAACCAAAACTGGTAAGTATAGAATATGAACCTCGTGTGCCATATCCCAATGCGACAAAGAAAGACCGCACAGATGAACAATTCGTAAATTTATTAAACTTTTAAAAAAATTACATATTAACTTACCGTTTATTGAAGCTCTTTCGCAGATGCCCAATTAAAAAAAAAATTTAAAAGAGCTTTTGACAAACAAACGAAAGTTAGACGAGGCATCGCATGTGGAGCTAAATGCAGTGTGCTCAGCAATCTTACAAAATAGACTACCACGAAAGTTAAAAGATCCAAGGAGTTTCACGATTCCTTGCTTAATTGGTGGTTTATCTGTTAATAATGCTTTAGCAGATTTAGGGGCAAGCATAAATGTTATGCCTTATAAAATGTTTAAACACCTAGGTCTAGGGAAACCCAAACAAACTAGGATGAGCATTCAATTGGCTGATAAAACTATTAGAGTTCCAAGGGCTATAATCGAAGATGTACTAGTAAAAATTGATAAATTCATATTCCTAGTAGACTTTGTTATTTTAGACATAGATGAGGACAATAATATTCCTTTGATTTTAGGAAGACCCTTTTTAGCAACTGCTAAAACTAGGTTTGATGTTGGTACAAGTGAACTCACACTTCGTGTAGGTGACGAAACGATCACTTTTCAGGCTCTTGACTCGGCTAGGACATCGAGTAATAAAGGTGAGAACATAAATTCTATTAATGACCATTTGGTTCAACCTTCATTTCAGTAAGCATCACAAAATTACACAGCTGAGCCACATCCTAGACCTCGTGCCAACAAAGAAATAACTCATGAGGAGCGAAGGCTTCAGATCGATGAACTAGACGAGTGGAAGTTACATGTCAAGGAGAAACCAAGAACACATGAAGCAAAACCGAGGCAACTCCATAACGAACTTAAAGATGAAGCAAATTACTTCAAGGTTGGAGACCGAGTTTTAATGGATAATACAGATCCCCATGTTGCCACTTCTAAACCTAACGGAATAACTCCTTTCACGGTACTTAATACTTTCCCATATGGTACAGTCGAGGTGACTCATTCCCAATTTGGCACCTTCAAGGTAAATCGTACTCGTCTAAAACCTTATTTTAATACAATTGATAGCAGGAGAGAGGAGTTTCAATTCCTCAAACCACCATGATTATGCGAATGAAAGGTAAGTCTAGCTTAAGACTTTAAACGAGCACTTCTCGGGAGGCAACCCGAGTACTAACTCTATTAATTTTCATATTTTTAATTTTTAGCACTTAACTAAAAACTAACCAAATTAATAAAAGTGCAGGTTTCCCTACCACACGGCCTTGCACACGGGTGTAGCCGTGGCCATATGGACACCATGAATACGCACATCGGCATGGCAGAGACCGTGCGAACCAAGGACAACAATTTTTCCCAAAACACGGGCTGCAATAAAATGCCACGACCGTGGTCGACACTGAGAAAATAACACAGGCGTGTGACACGCCCGTGTCCCTAGGCCGTGGTCGATACTGATCAAACCACATGGGCGTGGAAACCTCTTCACAGCCGTAGGAGAAACGAATGAAGCAGCACATGGCCGTGTGACCTAACACGCCCAGGAAACACGGGCGTGGGCAGCAACCAGATACCCCAATTTCTATTTAAACCCGTTTTCTGTTCACTTTCTTCCCTATAACCCTTCCTTCCCAACCCTAGCCACCATAGTTTTTCTCCCCTTTTCACCATCTTTGCCACCATCACACAATGACTAAAAACAAAACCAAGACCACCATCCCCATGTCGAAAAAGCGAAAGGATCCTAGCACGGTCTCCCCGTGCGCGACAACTCTACATAAGTTTATACCGGCCGCTTCATTTACTCGACAAGACAAAGACCTTTGAGTCCATTTATTTTTTCTTTTTCTTTTATTTTCATTTTTAAATTCTTTACTTTTATCTTTCTTGTCTTTAATTTATGTTATTATATTTTAATTTCTTTAATTTAGGTTCAAGGGGCTGTTAAGGAACGACCACACCACCACCGGAGTATCCACCTCCACCTTCATCTATGCCCAACTTACCGTTCATCCAAAATTCAGGAAGTTCACTTCTCTCCCTATCTTATTATTTTCTATATTGTCAATATCTATTCTTGTACATTGAGGACAATGTACATCTTAAGTGTGGGGAGGTGTCAACAATACTGAATTATGCCTTGTTCTTAAGTAATTTTCTCATATTACTATTAGAATGAAACTTCTATTGATTTATGATTTTCATTGATATCTTTCGGATTAAGTCATAGGTAATTGTCCATTGATGGTTTAAACTTTAAGACATTAGAGAATCAAGCATGATAAGTCTATTTTTCGTAAATAAAATTTTTTTTAGGTTGTTTCCCTAATCTTAAATTTTACTTTGAAGTTTGAAATTTGCAAGGTTGACATCAAAAAATCATAATTTTTGTGAGATTTTGAGCCTTTAAGAGCATATATTTTCTCGCTCACTTTATTGATTATGAGTGTGCCAACATTGATTTGTTATTCTAGAACTTGCTTCGATTATACATGTCGAGACCACACCTTAATTTGATATACTGAGATGATAAAGGCACCTAGGATTCAACCACTTACTCCATAAAAAGCCTACCTTCATAATTAACCGCTAGTAAACCCTTTTTAGCCTAATAAACAATTTTTTTTGACTCACCAATCAATATTAGCCCAAACCTAAATTTTTTCTCCCACTTTGACTCCCCTTATGTCGAGATTCGATTTGATCAGCTGCCTAACTATTTTCTCTATTTCAGTTGTTAAATTCTATCTTATATTGTATGTTCTTATTCTTATTATTCTAAAAAAAAGTTGGAAATTTATCTATTATTAGTTCGATATTGTTGAGCTTAAGCAATTGATTTCACATTTTGAGAAGAAACTCGTATTATTTAATGTAATTATTAATTATTAGTTCATTGTTTCTAGTTAGGTAAATTATCAATTTGATCTCGATTTTAACCCTCTAATTCAGCCTTTATCCACACCTTTAACCCAAGCCCCGTTACAACCCTTTTAAAGACCTTTTGATTTGTGTATCATCTCATTCTATAGTGGTGGAGATTTGACTTTCAAGCAAGCCTATGGGATTAACTTTTCATGTTTAACTTTTGAGCTCTTAATTTGAACCTTAAACACTTTGAGTGAATCTTTAATGAGGATGTAAATTCTTATCAGTTTTGAATCAGAGGTAATTATTTAGGTAAGGGGAAACACCTATGTTTTCCTGCTATAAAAATTTTATGACTTAGATTGTTTGAATCTTTAGAACTCTTCTAGTTAAATTATCCATGTATGAATTATCTATGAATTATGATGAGACATTATTAATAACGATTATGAATTAAGGAAGTTAATTTTAATTGTGAGTTAAGAATTTTGCTTGAGGACAGCAAAGGCTTAAGTGTGGGGATATTTGATAAACCATAATTTACACATATTTTAACCCCATGCTTGGCTTAATTATGGATGGATTTTCATTAGATTTGATGAATTCGATACTCCTAATCCCTTAATTTCATGTTTTATACTCAGGAGAGCTTAGGGAGTCGAAAAGATCGAGAAACGGGCCAAAATGGGCCTACATCAGAAATCACACAGCCTGGACCATCGGCCACGGTCAGATCACATGGCCGTGTGTGGCGAGCAGAATCGAGCACGGTGGAAGAAGTCCACCACAGGCGTGTCCCTACCGAACCTAGGTTTAATTCTATTCGGAAAAGGCTACTTGTGGGCCAAGAAGGGCATTCCAAAGCCTATATAAACACCCTAGGGGGCAACTTAAAAGGGGACGTCGAGTAGACACCGAGTAGAAGGTAGAAAATACTCGAAGACAGCCGTCAAGGGTAGCTTAGGAGAAGGATCTTCATCAAGACCAAAGATCTCCCATCAAGTTCTTTAGAAGTTTTTGGATTTTCTTATGTTTTGTTGTTTTTCCTATTTTAAGATGTTCCTTTCTATCATTATGAACTAAACCTCTCAAATACCTGAGGGGATGAAACCTAAGACAGATCTTATTATCATTTGATTTATAAGATAAATACTTGTTCTTATTCTTAATTGTGAGTTCTTATTCTTGTTTTGATAATCCAGGTTATTGATTCAAGTCGAATGTGCTTATTCAGTGGAGCAAAAGTCTCTATTTAAGAGTAGATCAACACAATTAAGCGAAGTTGATTGCAACCCTAGAAATAGGGCGACGAAAATCTGCCGGATTAGAGTCAAATCTAATAAGGGAATCCATAGATCGAGTTAATGCGACAATAGGGGCTTTAATTAGAAAAGATTTCAATTAATCAACCTAGAGTCAGTTGTTTTTAGTCTTGAAAGAGATATTAACATAAATCAGGGATTTCTACGGATTAAGTCAAGTGAATAAATCGCATGAATCAAAAGTAATAAGTGAAGTCTAGATGGATTCTTCCTTAGGTATTGCGTATCTCATAAAGTTTTCTTAAAAGTATTTTCTCAATTCTTTCTCTGTCGTATTTTTAATTTAGTTTAAAAGAAATCATCCCAATTCTTAGGCTAAATAATAGAAAGATAGTAATTACTAGTAATTTTAGTCCTTGAGGATACGATATTCCGGACTCACCACAACTATACTACTGTTCGATAGGTGCGCTTGCCTTTGTCGAAATATTAGTTAGTTTCAAGCCCATCATCTACCTCAAGCGGCTGTATTACTCGGTCTTGCATTCTGATAGTTATCTTTCTCGGCTAACTTAGGACAATACCAAATAAAATGATCTTGTGCACCACATTTGTAACAAGCTTTATTTTTTTTATTCCAACAATCACCAAAATGTCTTCTCCCACACTGTTGACACTCAGGTTTATTGTTTCTCACACTGCCAACACTCGATACCGAAACTGCTTGAGCTTTAGGACTGGTATATTGCTTTCCTCGATCTCTATTGGAATGCCCCACTGAAGCTGTCAATTAGTTAAAATAATCTTTCGATTTCTTTGACGAGGAATGATAAGGTTTACTTACCGACCTCTTCCTCATATCTCTAGCCTCAGAATCGGCTTTGCAAGCTCTATCCAACAAAATAACGAATTCTTAAAGTTTTAGAATTCCAACCAGAAGTTTAATGTCCTCGTTCAACCCATCAACGAACTGCTTGCACATGATTTTCTCTGTAGAAACATACTCCCAAGCATACTTACTCAACCGTACAAATTCTCCTCGTACTTTAGAAGTGCAGATTAAGTCAGAATAATGATCATACGACCCTGTTTCAATTCTAGAAACTCTTTGTGCTTTTGATCGAGAAACAGCTGACTTATGTATTTTTTTACGAAACTCAATCTGAAAGAATCCCCAGGTGACTCTTTCTTTCAGTACCACAGATACTAAAGTATTCCACCATTGATACGCAATGTCTCTCAAGAGTGAAACGACACACTTGACACATTCTGCTGGAGTACATGATAACTCATCAAATACTCAGATCGTATTATCTAGCCAAAACTCAACTCTCTCAAGATCATCATCTACTATAGCTCTAAACTCTTCAGCCCCATATTTTCGAATTCTATCCACAGGAGGTTTACTCAACCGTAAAGGTTCCAAACCTTGAGGAGCTACGGGTACCGATTGGGGAACAGGTGAAGGTGGAGGTTGTTGAGTAGCCAAATTTGTTTGAATATATTTCGTGAACCACTCGTTCATTATTTGGAAAAAAGCTTCCTTAGCCTCTCCTCCTTGACTACTCGATACAGGTCTAGATTCAGATAGCGTTGTCCCGTGAGCGGGAGCTAACGTATTACTCTCAATATCATCAGCTATAGCTCGATTGGGATCCATTTACTATATGAAAATACATTTTAAATTGTTAGGAGTCATCACATTATCACAGGTTATATATGGCATGTATAGCTAGACTCTCACACACGCTAGGTTAGTTCAAGAATCGACTAAACCGTAACTCTGATACCAATAAATGTAACACCCCTCACCCATATTCAACGTCGGAATAGGGTTACGGAGCATTACCAAACTTACAACACATTTACACAAATTATTTTATACATTTAATCAATACATGCAATCATCATTCAATCTTAATCAATTTGTCCCTAATATGAGCTTACGGGGCCCTAAACATGCATTGGGAGTGGTTAGGGACTAAACCAATAACTTAGGAAATTTTTCAACACTTATAAAATTTTTCTCAAAATAGGGGACACATGCTCGTGTGGCCAGACCATGTGTCTCTAAAGGCCACTAGACACGCCCGTGTCACAGGTTGTGTGAACATTCGAAATAGAAGCACATGGCCGTGTCCCAGCCCGTGTCCAACCCCGTGTCCAAATAAGTAAGCTTACTGACTTAGGTCACATGGCCAACCACCCATGTGTCTAGCCCGTGTGCCTTTCGAAGTGGTCACACACGCTTGTGTGCCAGGCCGTGTGCTAGGCCGTGCCAAACCTGTAAGGTATACTGACTTATTCAACACGGCCAAGTCCCACGCCCGTGTGCTAGGCCGTGTGCAAATTAAGGGGTATACTGACTTATGCCACACGGCCAATCACATGCCTGTGTGTGAGACCTGTGGGGCATACTGACTTCATTACAATTTTAACACCAAGGGACACACTGCCGTGTAACATAACCGTGTGTCACACACAGCTGAGACACACACCCGTGTCTCTGCCCGTGTGGACAAAAATAAGCTATTTACCAAGCCAATTTGCCACCCATGTTTGAATGTACCTTCATCAACTCAAATGGCACCACAACATAGCATAATATGACATTATAACCAACCAATTCAAGCTTAACTCATATACATTCACTACTCCCATTCACTATGCACACTAATCACAAAATATGTCATACCATTTAACTATTTATACACTTCCAAACATGCATCATTATGCATCAAGATCATTAGCATATAACTACTCCAATATCAATCAAATAACCTTCACAATTTATATAATATACAAACCACATATACCTATTCATGAATTCACAACATAAGCCATATATTTATATATATACACATGGTTCAAACATACCAAAACAAGCCAGCTTTCATGGCTATATACACAAACTAAAACATATATATTTACAAGCCATCTCAAATGGCAAAACTCACTACCAAAACATAACCAGCATGACCATAGTCCTTATACATGCCATATACTTAAAATACCAAGTTCATAGGTACCAAGAGATAGGTAGATAGTGTGATGCGATCTTCGACGATCCCCGAGTTCGAGCTAGCATTGAAAACTATAAAACACAGAGAAATACACAAAGTAAGCATTATAGCTTAGTAAGCTCGTATGAAATAATTTAATGCAATCGCATAAACATAAATCAATAATTTGAATCCATCAACATGTAGCTTACGTTAACTAACAAACCTTTCAAATACTCATTCACAAAATTATATACTTTCATCATCATTTCTTCGATTCAATGGTAGAATAGTTTATGTACATACATGTACCATTTCATATAAATCTCATCGTCAACTTTCATTCACCCATTGAACCATTTAGAATAGAAGTCGGATACTCGAGGTTCTCACACGATAAGTATCTATACCATGGCCCGAAGCCAAATCAAGGTAAGTTATTCGAAATACTAATATCATGGCCCGAAGCCAAATCGGTTTATCTCGCACACAAAGCGCTATATCATGGCCCGAAGCCAACTCACTATCTCCCCTAATGACATGTCACTAGTATCCTAAACTATTCCTAAGGTTCAACTGGGATTTCGAATTATCGAATTATCATCGAATCATTTCCAAACTTGATAGTCACATAATCGCAATTTATGCTATATCAAAGCATATAGAATACATTTGAAATGAAATTATAACATACGAACTTACCTCGATTGCAAAAACGACGAATTAAGTCGATTAGTCCGAAACCTTATTCTTTTCCCAGTGTAATTCCGTATTCCGCTTTTCTTGATCTATATATAAACAAATTTAACCTATTTAATAAACATTCCATTAAATTTAGGCGAAAATTACCTTATGAAAAAATTACACTTTTGCCCCTACTACTTCAACATTTTTACAATTTAGTCCTTATTTCCAAAAATCACAAATTCATGCAATTTAATCCAATTTAACTAGTGTCCCTAGCAGCCTACATATTTCATTTATTTCACATATTTACCACATAAATTTCACATATTTTAATTTAGCTTCCAAATGACAATTTCACTAAAAATCACTTAACAAAAAGTGTTTAACTATCAACAAGGACTTATATTCTTCCATTAAACTTCAAAATACATGTATATTAATCAATGGAAACACCCTATACTTTTAACAATTTTACAAACTAGTTCCCTCATTTGAATGCTTAAGTTACAACAGTTCCAAAAACATAAAAATCACTAAAAACCGAGTTAAAAATCACTTACATGCAAGTGAAATTAAAAACCAAACTTTCACCCTTCTTCAATGGTGTATTCGGATGGAGAAGATGATAATGGGTGAAAATTTTGTTTCATTTTTACTTATTTTAACTTTAATTACTAAATACCAAAATTAACCTTAATGTATAATAATAAAACTTCACCTAACCATGTCCATCTTTGTCCACTCAATTATACAATGATCCAATTACCATTTTAGGACCTCCAATTAAAGTTCCATAGCTATTAAACACATTTAACTAATAGAATCCAACTTTCGCACTTTATGTGATTTTGTCCTTTTTATCAAATTGAGTATTCAAACGGTAAAATTTCTTAACAAAATTTTTGCACCAAATTTTTATCATGCTATAAATATTAAAATAATAATAAAATAAATATTTTGAATTTGGATTTGTGGTCCTGAAACCACTGTTCTGATTTGACAAAAATGGGCTGTTACAAAATTGGTGCTAAAGGGGTTATTTAAATTGGTGCTAACTGACCAATTGGACGGTTAATGACACCAATCAATTCGTCATTTGCCATGTTACTTTGCCATGACGTCTGTAACGGAAAATAATTAAAAGTACTATTTTGTTATTTTTCTAAAGTTGAATAATTGAAATAAAACTTAGGTGACTATTTTGTCAACTACCTCAAAGTTGAGGGACATGATGATGTAATTTACCCCATTTAAAATATTCATTTACTCACTCTTGTTTATACACACGTGTGGTATTTACTAGAAAAGGCAAAAGCATGGAACATTACCAGTTGGAGTCTTAGTTGAGTTTCCGCTAAAGCCACCGTGTCTTTTCCTTAGCCGCTCGGTCACAGCCCTTCAATTTCGCTTGCTCTCTTTCACATTTTATCCGCCATATCCATAGTTAATTCAAGCATAGTTCATCTCAAAGATACATTAGCGGCAACCGCAGCAATGAACTGCGTTGCAATGAGCTCCACAGCTCGATTATTCACTACCTTCAACGACTTCTCAGTTCGACGCCGTTTTACGCCTCAGTCAAGATGTTTGAGAGTGGCCAGACCTTGGCCTAGATCCAGAGCTTCGAGAATCGTTTGTATGGCGGTATGTTCAACGAAAACTGCTTCGTTTTAATTTGATGAAAAGCAGAGCTGAGATTTCGATAAAATGAACTTCTTGTTGGTTATTGTTTTGGATTTTTTTTATTTTTTTGCAGGAGCCGTATCTGATAACGAAACTAGAATCTGCAGAGAAGACGTGGAAGGAATTATCGGTATAGTTCTTAATTTCTCTTTCTTTTGTAGTTAATAAGTTTCGATTATGTGAAAAAAAAAGTGTTTTCAGTTGTGTGTTAGTCAAAATTTTTGCCTATCCAAGGTTTCTCTACCTTAAGCATGAAAATGTTGTTCTCTATGCTGTAAATAGTGTCTTAATTCAATTGTTTAGTAAGGTTTTTGTTTCTCTAAACAATGAGACTGTAGGTTAGGCTAGCTGATCCAGATGTTGTCTCGAATCCCACTGAATACCAAAAACTGGCTCAGTCTGTGTCGGAACTCGATGAGGTACTGGATTTCATTTTGCTTTCTTAGCTGGCTGCTGAGCTTTATCTCTTTCGTTGCTAATTGGCGTTTCCATTTATGTTCTATTTTCTTGGTGGATAGGTTGTATCAACATTCAGGGGATTTAAAGAATGTGAGAAGCAGTTAGAGGAGGCCAAAGGTAATTTTGACAATCATCATCATCTTGATTAAAATGTTTTTACTATAAGATAAAAGCTTGTGGATCCTTTTTTTCTTATTTTTGCAATAATTCTTTTTTCAGCTTTATCTGAAGAGGAGGGCACTGATGTAGATATGGCTGAGATGATAGCATCTGAAATCAGCTCTCTATCTGGTCAACTTAAAGAGCTTGAGGAGAAGCTTAAGGTTTTCTCCCAATGCCTTAAGTTTTATCTCACCATCTCTATAATTGTTTTCCATATCTAGGAGCCACTTTCCCACTGAATAACTTGTGTCTATCGTCTACTTAGTCAAGTGTATGATTAGAAGTTTTGATCAGTTTTCTTTGCATTACGAAAAGTTTTATTGAGTTCCAACAAGTACGGAATGCGATTGATATTGATTGCATATTTTATATAATACTTTTCATTGATGAGCATTAACCAATATTGAGCCTTATTGTGGAATGTATCTTATTATTGCTGCTTATGTTATTTTTTGGTTTTGCTCCCTCTATCTGGTCTCTCAAGCTACTATATTGCTTCTATGTGGGCAGGTGCTACTGCTTCCAAGTGATCCTCTTGATGCAAGAAATATAATGCTTGAAGGTAATTATATCATCTTAATCTTGTTGAGAAGATAATTTAGTAACTTGATTTCTAGGTTGGAAAACTTTCAGGCTGTAGCTTTGCTATCCTTCAAATATGTGCTGCATTTTGAGCAATAATTCATGTCAAAAATTAATTCCTCTTCGATGGATGGTTCTGTGTATTTAAGCGTTTGTCTGCATACAAGTTTTACTTTCCATGTCATACGGATTATAGTTTTAAATGCACCATCTAATGTAATTGCCTTCTTATTGCCACTTTAATGAACTATGCTTGTCTCCTTTCCAGTGAGAGCAGGTACTGGTGGTGATGAGGCTGGAATTTGGGCAGGTGATCTTGTAGGTACATGTTTCTTTATCCTTTCAGATTTATGGCTTGGAATCATGCCCTATCATTACTTCAAATATTTTAAAGCAGTCTAAAAACAGTTGTTAGCCTGACATAGAAGTAGAAAGAAGACATATAGAAAAAAATTTCTGGTGTTGCAACAAGAAACCATTTAATTTCTGTTTCTACTTATTTTCAACACTACCAGTTTCATGGAACTAGGCTACATGATGCATTTTGATTCTTCTTTTTTGGTTGATTTTCTGCTATACATTCACTAGGACTGGCTATAGTTACTTTAATTTACATCTTAAAGGACCGTCAATATTCTGTCTCATTACCCAGGTCAGAATGTATCAAAAGTACAGTGAAAGGAACTCCTGGAAATCCACCCTAATTTCATGCTCCGAGGTATGTCTTATTGCAAGAATATCAAATGTACATATTTTACTGAAATCTTACTAAAATATGTGGCTGCCATTGGCTACTAAATCTGTCCAATCATAACTGCTAGTTAATATGGACTTTAGTACTTACTGTGAAAAAGTTTTAGTTATAATTGTTTACAAGTATTACTAGCATAACACTTAAAATTTTGAAGAGCAACAAAAATATCCATCCTATTGTTCTCAATGACTGTCAAATTTCTGGTATTTTTAAAGGCTGAAAAAGGAGGATTCAAAACCTGTGTGATAGAGGTCAAAGGGAAATGTGTCTACAGCAAATTGAAATATGAATCAGGTGTTCACCGGGTTCAACGTGTTCCTCAAACAGAAACACAGGGTCGTGTGCACACGTCTACTGCAACTGTAGCCATCATGCCTGAGGTAGATTAAATTTTAGACCTGAATCATATTTGACTTGAGACATCTTGCGTGTGAAAGATCTCATCTCAATTTTGTTTTGAGTCAAGCAATAAGTGTCAATTTAGCCTGTTGAAGTCTTATTAGAAGCCTTTGTCTGCATTCTAAATATTTGATCACAAACTCTTTTTGTTCTTTTTCATCTGAACTCATTTGTGTTTGAGATGACTTTTGGGTTAGGCTGATGAAGTTGAGGTGGAAATTGATCCAAAAGACATTGAACTCACAACTGCGAGATCTGGTGGTGCTGGAGGTATGAATGCGCCAAATTTGGATTGAATTAAGATCAAGTGAATTCTTCATGTCTTGTTTCCCTTTCCCCAATGGGTTGGAGAATTCTTATGCTGAGTTATTGTGCAGGCCAGAATGTCAACAAGGTAGAGACAGCAGTTGATCTCTTCCACAAACCAACTGGAATCCGCATCTTTTGCACTGAAGAAAGGACCCAACTTCAGAACAAGAGTCGTGCTTTACAGCTGCTAAGAGCAAAATTGTGAGGCTCAACTTAATCATTTACTGCTTTTCAGCCTTTGTTTTTTGCACTGCCATTTATTTTAGTCAGTAATTATAAATTATTATCTGAGATAAGTAATCAGCATCCTTGTTTTCTTGTTTTCTTAAAATTAGTTTATATCTTCCTTTTTGGTCCATTCCTTATGATCATGTCACCTTACAGGTATGAAATAAAAGTAAGGGAGCAGCAAGAGTTAATAAGGAACCAACGAAAATCACAGGTATAAATTGGTTTGTTATGCTTGTTACATTAGCTGGCAGTTTCATGGTAGCTTATGACAATGATTTTTCATGTCAAGCTTGAAGCACCCCCGTTCCATTCCCGTACCTCCAATTTAACTGATCTTTTAATTTCAGGGGATCATCTTAATCAGTATTAAGTTGAGGTGTTATGTAACGACTAGGCATACCATTAACTAAACATTACAATAATTGTTAAGAGAATCTAAGTCTTCTGTGTGTATGGATATCATGCTTGCTTATGTGATGTAGTGGCATCCTTTTCGGGATATTTGGGGTAGCAACAGACTCGTATGCATAGAAAATATGTTGATTCCGATTTTGTGTAATTGCTTTCTTCTAAATGGATTTTCCTTTTCTGTGGTTGTCTTTGTAGTATTAATCATTAGGATTGGATTGAAATGCCTCACGTGTGTATCACATATGTCTTGATATGCAGGTTGGCACTGGTGCTCGTGCTGAAAAGATTCGAACCTACAATTTTAAGGTCCTGAGCTTCTTCTACGCTGCTTTAGTTAACATGATATAACATATTCACTCGCTTAGAAAAACTGTATAAGAATATTTGGACTAAATTTACACAGTTTGTGAATGAGATAAGATATGCTAAGGTTGTGTTGCCTTTATTAGACTCTAATGGCTTATAGCTGACTGCAAGTCACTCATGAAATCTAACAAGTATCACGCTGCTACCTTTTATCAGGACAATCGGGTTACTGACCACCGGCTAAAGATGAACTTTGAGCTTACATCTTTTCTTGAAGGCGATATTGAGAATGCAGTTCAGGTACCTATTTAAACCTCTATTTCTGTTTTCGTTATCCTTCTCGTTCTCTTCCCAATATTTGGCAATGAACATCTATATCGATATTGAACTAGAAAAATCAAGTAGGGTTCGATACAGAAATGATTCAAAGTGCACTGCAAATTCTTGCCTCTTGCAGGCTTGTTCAGCTATGGAACAGAAGGAACTCCTTGAAGAGCTAGCTGAGTCCGTGGCTACAACTGCCGGCTAAATTGCAACATTCCATGATCTCTGGAATTGGAGCGTTTGGGATGTGAGGAACTTGGAAGGAAATTAAAAGAAATTACTCAATCAACAAATCAAGAAAAGCACCCTGGCTTGCAGCCCCAATTGTTCATGACAATGCTCTGTTGGGTGGCTGTCAAAATTGTTCAAATACAAAGGCAACTTGAACATTTTTAAAATGCAATGGCATGGTGTTGTGTAGAAAATGGTTGTATTGGTTATATTGCTTTCTTTCTGTACTTATTTTTTTCTTTTTTTGTTGCAAAAACTATGATAAAATCTTTGCTCCAGTTTCAAACCTATCTTTGATAACAAGTATTCTCCTTCAATCGATAAGCTAATTATAGTGATCGAGAATGCCTCGGACTACGAATCCTTCCATGTGTAAATTAATTGAAACACACATCTACGATTTAGCTCTCCAGCAACCTTGTGAACTAGAAGGGCCCAATTTGAACCAATGGTGTCAACTGCATGGATCGTTTAGATCCAATTGCTACTTCCCTTGATGGATCCAATCAAGTACTTAATTGGACATGTCAATGTGTTCTTTGGTAGACCAAATACCACTGACGATTGATACGATACTTTTAATTGTTCGCTTATCAACACAGAATCAACAAACTTTTTTTGACTTAGCGCCAATACAACTTTGTGAGATGAACATGGAGATACATATCTCCTAAATCAGATAAACAATAAATATCGGATTGAAAGTTTTTAAGTATGGATTCGGATCTCATGGCTCTCTATTGAATTATTTACCGGCCTAAAGCTAAATGAAAATTTAACTTATCATGAAAAATAATAAATAAACAAAAGAATAAATAAAAATTAAAAGAAAAAGAGAGGAATGGTAGAATGGTGCTCAAGGATGCGTAAGTGTCATGGGGCTAAAACTTTAGTCTGACAAACCATGCGGCCTTAGGTGATTTCTTGGGTTCAAATTTGCCTAAGTTAGCCATACTCTTGAAGTATAAGAATTATTGCATAAATTCTCTAAAATGCTGAAACAAAGTGGAAGCAAATTCGGAAGAGAAAAGAGCAACGAAAGAACAGAAAAGCCACAAGAAAGCAAAAGCATGCCAAATGTTTGAGTAAATGCTTTTAATAATATTTGATTACTATGAAAGATTGCAACTAAGTGATTACCAATGAGGGAGAATACCTCTATTTATAGTTGAGCTGCCTCAGATTCAACGATACAAAACAAATTACATAAATAATGATATGCCATAATTTGATATGTCAAATTAGACTTTCCATTACATTAGAGAAGCTTGTTCTCAAGTAATTTAGGCGTTTTGATTTTCTCGATTTTTAGCTTTTGTTATCAATAAATAGTTTTTTTTATTAGTTTTATGCCCTTTTGAGACCCAAATTGGCCAAATGACGCCTTAGGGGACCTAACAATGTGATTGAGTTGGTGTAGGAAATCAATAATGGCCCGAGATCAAGGAAATCATCATTTAGAGTGGGTATCGCAACACTGAGACCATGGAAGTCGTGATACCCCTGAAGGTATTGAAGTGAAGAAAAATGAGGCTAACTCTAGTGATATTGTGACACTGAGGATGAGTATCATGACACCGAGACCCCAAGACTCCTAATTTCGAAACTGTTTTGGGTATCGCAACATCGAAGCATTGGTGTTGTGATACCGCTACTAGACAAGGAGAAAAATGAGTGCAATGGTAGTTTTTGTCCAACATCAACCCTAATCAAAATTTAGCGTCTTGGGGCACTTTTGTCCAAAATTTTGGGTTGTATTTAGTTGTTGGCTGATAACTTTAAAGGAGTCACCTTTAACGTTATTCCATACACTTTTTTATCATTTTTTTAGCTAAGTATTTATTTCTTCTTCATCTTTTTAGGGTTTTAAGTTATCACTTTTCTGATTTTTAGTTGTTAGTTAGTTGTTACTGTAGCTAGGTGTTATTTAAATTTCAGTCTCAAACTTTAACTTGTATTTTCAATTTCATCTAAGGATTTTAATATAGCTCAGCTTCATTTCATTTTAAAGGTTTAAAAATATGATATTTACTGATATTTTCTCACCTACATTGTGCCTACATCTTTTCCTTCAAGCATCTATCAAGAAACTACTAAGCTTACTTATCTTTACTTTTTGTGCTTTACCTAATGTACACTTTGAATGTTTATTGGGTTGTTGTTTGTATGGAAATGATGTTAGATAACTAAATTTATGGTGGTTGGTTGATTGAAATGTTGCTTGGTTAGTTTTTAGTACTGACACTAAATCGTAAAAACTAGACTAACTTGAATAAACTTTTAAAAAAATAGAATTGATGCCTCTAAAGGAAAATTTAGCTAGGTGAGACCAAGAAGAGATCCTATTTAGTATCAATTCGTTTATCCTGAGTTAGTTTGGTGAGGTCAAGAGATAAATTAGACTAAATCGTCTAATTTGGGGTGACCGAAGGTAAAATTGAGTCAATTAGATGTTTAGGCTTTTTAGATCCCTAATCCAAAGACTAATTAGCAAGATAGAAGTCAACCAACCACTTTCGTTACTTGGATTGTTAATTTGTAGTTTTACAGCTTTACAATTCGGTCATAGCTAGAGTTAGGTAGTCGTTAGTGTAATTAACCCTGACCATGAATTGCTTTAATATAAAATTTAACAAGAAGTTTGCATGCTGTGTAATAGCCCGATTTTTGGGTCTAGTCGGAACAGTGGTTTCAGGACCATAGATCCGACGTAGTAAAATTTATTTTTATTATATTTTTATGGTCTACAGTTTTATGGGATGATTTCGTGAAAATCTCGTTCAAAAATTTTGACGTTTGGGCACTCAATTTAGTAAAGGGGACTAAATTGTAAAAAGTGCAAAATTTGAGTTCTATATGTTACAGGTGTCCAATTGCTATGAGATTTAAATTTAAGGTCCTTAAATGGTAATTAGACCATTTGTTAAGTTAGTGGTAAAAAATGGACATGAAGTAAGAGAATTTCTATATTTTAAGTTAGGGGCATTTTGGTCATTTGGCTAATTAAATGAATCAATAAGTAAAATAAAGGCCAAATTTAGTTCATCTTCTTCATGCTAGTGCCAAAATTTCAAAGGTATCCATAGCTAAGGTTTGGCAATCTTTCAAGCTCGATTGTAAGTCCGTTCTTACTCCATTTTTAATGCTCTTTACATTTTTGAAATTGTTGTAACCCGATCTATCTATTTCTACCACTAATTTAAGAAATAATCAAGGTCTAGGGTTTGACCCATGTTAGATATTTGTGTATTTTGATGTTTAATGGTAGATTATGCAAATATGATGTTGGATAAATAACTTTTACTAAGTGATTTTCGGTAAAAATGTCAAAAAGGACCTATTTGTAAAAGTTATAAAATTTGTAGTAAAAGTGTGATTTAATGGAAATTTTTGGCTGTTATGGGTATGAAAATGGTTCGGTTAGGCTTGTGTATTAAATAAATTGAACACATTCCATTTTACGAGCCTAGGGACTAGATTGTAAAATGTCAAAAGTTTAGGGGAAAAAATATAATTTTTCCATAATATGATTTTTGGACTGAATTTAATAATGTGAGTATTAAATGAGTTAAATTTGTTATTATAGATCAAGAAAAACGAGGTTCGGATCTAAACCGGGGGAAAAATAAAGTGTTTGACGATTATGTCAAATTCTACTATTTTTGTACCGAGGTAAGTTCGTATGTAAATAATGCATTGTTATATTTATGTTTTAAATTCTTTAAAATTGTATGAATTGTGATTGACTCTATGGAAGTATTCGTCAAAGTTTCGACAAGCAAGAAATCCCAGTTGAACCTTAGGAATAGAATAAGATACAAGTGACATGTCACTAGGAACCCATGTGTATATGCGATTATGTGATTCGGGTGCTAGTCTCGTGCGTCCTACCAGTGGCTGGGTAGTCCAGCATGTGTTGTTGATACCGACACTTGCGCGCGCGAAAGAAGGACTGTAGCTACGCCCCGATTGATGTTTGTGCGAAAGCAGTGGCTCGTGAATAGCTCGAAAGCGAGCCTATTTGTGTTATGAGATATGAAGTAGCTTTGGCTATATATATGGCACTTATATTGCAGTTATGAGATATGAAGTATTCGTTAATATTCCGAGTGTTCAATGGGAATGTCAAAGTTGTAAAAGGATATGGTTATGTTACGAGTTGGTATAGGTATGTACGTAAAACTATAATTAATGAGCTCGATGTGTGATGAAGCCTTGGTAAGTTTATGATTGAGTAAGTTATGACTATAAGACTTTAATAACATTCATGCCAATTTTTATCATGATAATTTGTAAGTTAAGTGCGTGGTTATGATGCTTATTATTTGCATATGAACTTACTAAGCTATATAACTTACTCCCCTTTTCTTTCCATGTCTTATAGTGTCACCAAGCTAGCTCAAGGTTCGGAGATCGTCGGAGATCCACTCACACTATCAACAATTATTTTGGTGCCAATGAATTTAACATTTTAAGTTATGGCATGTATAGGGGACTTAGTCATTTTGTTATGTGTCATAATTGATTTGGCCAAATATGTTAGCTTATATTGGTTGAAAGTTCATTTTGTAAATGGCCATTGAAATTGGCTAATATTGGTATAAGCAATTTATATGATGATGCCTTTCATGGATGTGGGAATTTTACATGATATAAGTTGATAAGTATTGTGTATGATAGATGATAGCATGTGAATGATGTGTTGGTGTATTGGTTGTGGCTGATTTGGTTGTATGTATATGCTTGAATTGGTGCTATGTTATATAGTGTAGGTGTGTGCATTAAAGGGTGGCAAAATAGCTTGGTAAATAGCCTTATTTTTGTCCACATGGGTAGATACACGGGCGCGTGTCTAGGCCGTGTGTGACACATGGCTTGCCCCACGGGTATGTGTTCCGGTTGTGTGTCCCCTGCATCAAAATTTTGAGAAACAGAATGTCCAGAATATAGCACACGGGCAGAGACACGGGCATGTGTGCTACATGGCCTTGGACACGGGCATGTGTCTCGGCCGTGTAAAGTCTGCACCTATTTTATGAAAAATTATGAAAATTAAATCAACCACACGGCCTAACACACGGGCATGTGACACAAGTCAGAGAGCTCTCTAATGTGAACACGGCCTGTAGTACAGGCGTGTCCCATGGTCACACGGGTGTGTGACCCCTGTAACATGAAAAATTTTCTGAGTTTTGTAAAATTTTTTAAAGTTCTCGGTTTAATCCCGAACCACTCCAATGCATGTTTTGGGCCTCGTAGGCTCATTTTAGGGACGATACCAATGTGTGTGAAAAGTTTTAATTTGAATGGAAATTTATGACTTGAAAATTTATATTTGCTTGTGTTTATGTCCGGTAATACCTCGTACCCTGTTCCAACGTTGAATACGGGTTAGAAGGTGTTACATTTAATGGTATCAGAGCTATGGTTTTATCGATTCTCGAGCTAACATAGCGTGTCTAAGAGTCTAGCTATACATGCTATATATGAACTGTGATAGTGTGATGACTCCTGACAATTTCAAAATGTGTTTTCATATAGTAAATGGATCCCAACCGAGCTGTAGCTAATGATGTAGAATGTAATGTGTCGGCTCCCGCTTAAGGGGCAGCATCATCTAAAAATAGACCTCCCACGAGTAGTCAGGAAGGAAGGGCTAGGGAAGTCTTTCTCCACGTGATGAATGGGTGGTATTCAGATTTTGTTCGAATAAATCCAAATGCTCAACCCCCTCCACCCTCACCTATTCCTCAGCCAGTTCTCGTAGCTCCACAAGGTATGGAATTTGTAAGATCGAATAAGCCTCCGATTGATAAGACCCGAAAGCATGGGGCTAAAAATTTTGGAGCAAATGTTGACGATGATCCCTAGAGGGCAGAATTTTGGCTTGAGAATACTATCAGGGTACTTGATGAGTTATCATGTACACCTGAAGAATGCTTGAAATGTACTATATCATTATTGAGGGACACAACATATCACTGGTGAAAGACACTAGTATCTGTGGTATCGAGAGAGATGGTTACATAGGAGTTCTTTCAAGAGGAATTCTGAAAGAAATATATCAGTCAGCGGTTCATCGATCAGAAATGTAAAGAATTTCTTGCGCTGAAACAGGGCCGAATGTCGGTGACAGAGTATGAGTGAGAATTTGTCAGGCTTAGTAAGTATGCCCGAGAGTGTGTTTCCTCCGAGGCTATTATGTGTAAAAGGTTCAAAGATGGGCTGAATGAGGACATCCGACTATTGGTTGGAATCTTGGAACTAAAAGAATTTGTTGTATTGGTTGAACGAGCTTCCAAAGCCGAAGAGCTAAGCAAAGAGAAAAGAAAGGCCGAGAGTGAGACTAGAGATGCAATAAAAAGGCCAATGAGTAAGTCATTTCAATCTCAGTCAAAGAAATCTAGAGAAATGTATTCTCGTTCGAATGTATCAGCTGGGTATTCGCACAGAGACCGCAGGAAGCAATATTTAGGTTTTAAATCTCAAGCTACTTCAATGGCAAGTGTGGGTAATGTTAAGTCTAACAGACCCGAATGTCAGTATTGTGGAAGAAGACATCCTGACGAGTGTAGGATGAATGATCGAGCTTGTTTCAAATGTGGTTCTCAAGAGCATTTTATCCAAGATTGCCCTGAGATGGTTGAGAAAAAATAATTTTCGAGTGTAAGGCCGAGTAATACTACCAACAGAGGTAGGCCACCGAGAAACATCGGGAATGGATCTAGCAGTAAAGGTGTGATGAAAGATACAGCCATGAGATCTGAAGCTAGACCACCTGCTAAAGCGTATTCCATTCGTGCTTGTGAGGATGCATCATCTCCCGATATGATTACTGGTACATTTTCTCTTTATGATACAAATGTTATTGCATTGATTGATCCTGGATCGACTCATTCTTATGTTTGTGTGGATTTGGTATCTAGTAAGGGTTCGCCTGTTGAGTCTACTAAATTCGTGATTAAAGTGTCAAACCCCTTAGGCAAATATTTCTAGTTGATAAAGTTTGCAAGAATTGTCCTTTGATGATTCGAGGTCACTATTTTCCAGCTAATTTAATGTCACTGCCATTTGATGAGTTTGATGTTATTTTGGGTATGGATTGGTTGACACTGCACGATGCTATAGTGAATTGTAAACGAAAAATTATTGAATTGAAATGTGAGAATGGTGAAAATCTTCGAATTGATTCAGATGAGTCGGGTGAGTTACCTGTTGTGATTTCTTCAATGTCTACCCAAAGACATGTGAGAAAGGGTTCTGAAGCTTATGTATTGAATACAAAAGTGTCTGAAATAAAGATTGAATTAGTACTAGAAGTTTTTGAATATCCGGATGTGTTTCCAAAAGAATTACCTGGATTACCTCCGATCAAAGAGGTTGAGTTTGCTATTGATTTAGTACCTATGACTTCACCGATATCAATTGCTCTGTATAAGATGGCTCCGACTGAATTGAAAGAATTGAAAGTTCAGTTGCAAGAGTTGACAGATAAGGGTTTTGCAAGACCGAGTTTTTCTCCCTGGGGTGCTCCAGTGTTATTTTTAAAGAAGAAAGACGGATCTATGAGATTTTGTATTGATTACCGACAGCTCAACAAGGTGACTATAAAGAACAAGTATCCTTTGCCGAGGATTGATGACTTGTTTGATCAGTTGAAAAGAGCAACGGTATTCTTGAAAATTGATTTGAGATCTAGCTACTATCAGTTGAGAGTTAAAGAGTTGAATGTGCCAAAAATTGCTTTCAGGAGAAGGTATGGACATTATGAATTTCTTGTTATGCCTTCCAGATTAACTAACACTCCTACCGTTTTTATGGACTTGATGAATCAAATTTTTCGACCGTACTTAGATAAGTTTGTGGTTGTGTTCATCGATGCCATCCTTATTTATTCTCGAGACGAGTCCGAGCATGCTGAGCATTTGCAAACTATATTACAGACATTGAGGGATAAGAAATTGTTTGCTAAATTTAGTAAAAGTGAGTTTTGGCTCCAAGAAGTCAGATTTTTGGGACATATCGTTTCAGGTGATGGTATTCGGGTTGATCCAAGTAAGATTTCGACAATTGTTGAGTGGAAACTGCCAAGGAATGTATCTGAAGTTAGAAGCTTTTTGGGCTTAGCCGGTTATTATCGACGTTTTTTCAAAGGATTTTCGATTATTGCTACTCCTATGACCAAGTTGTTGCAAAAGGATGTTAAATTTGTATGGTCCAAAAAATGTGAGCAAAGTTTTGAGAAATTGAAAGCATTATTGATTGGGGCACTAGTCTTAGTACAACCTGAATCAGGAAAAGAGTTTGTAATTTATAGCCGCTTCATTGAATGGTGTGGGTTGTATGTTGATCAAGAGGGTAATGTGGTAGCTTATGCCTCGAGACAATTGAAACCGCACGAGAAGAATTATCTGATGCACGATTTGGAATTGGCCGCCATTGTTTTTGCTTTGAAAATTTGGCGTCATCATTTGTACGGTGAGAAATGCCATATCTTTACCAATCATAAGAGTCTAAAATATTTGATGACTCAGAAAGATCTGAACTTGCGACAATGGAGATGGCTCTAATTACTGAAGGATTATGAACTAGTGATTGACTATCATCTGGGAAAGGTGAATGTAGTCACAGATGCTTTGAGCAGAAAGTCCTTGTTTGCTTTGAGAGCTATGAGAAAAAGATTGGCTTTATCTGATGATGGTTCGATTCTAGCTGAGTTAAGAGCTAGACCGGTATTTCTTCAGCAAATTTGCGAAGCTTAGAAGTGTGATATAGAACTTCAAGCTAAGAGAGTTCAGTGCAAGTCGAATAGTGAATCAAATTTTCAAATTGGGGCTGATGATTGCTTGATGTTCCGAGGCAGGATTTGTGTACCGAGAGATAATGAGATTATCTAGAAAATTCTTCATGAGGCACATAGTGGTTGTCTGTCTATTCATCCGGGAAGTACGAAGATGTACAATGATTTGAAGAAACTATATTGGTGGTCAGGTATGAAATGAGATATCTTTGAATTTGTATCGAAATGTTTGATTTGTCAACAAGTGAAAGCCGAACACCAAGTGCCTTTGAGTTTACTTCAGCCAGTACTGGTACCCGAGTGGAAATGGGACATGATTACGATGGACTTCGTAACGGGTTTGCCTTTAACTCCAAAAAAGAAAGGTGCCATCTGGGTTGTTGTCGATAGATTGACTAAATCAGCTCATTTTATCTCGGTATGTACTGATTACTCACTTGATAAGCTAGCTAAATTTTACATTGCTGAAATTGTGGGATGCATGGAGTGCCTATTTCTATTATTTCGGATAGAGATCTGATGCCTACTTCACGATTCTGGAAGAAGTTGCAAGAAGCTTTGGGTACAAAGTTGAACTTTAGTACCGCATTTCATCCGCAAACTAACGGCCAATCTGAGAGAACGATTCAGGTTCTCGAAGATATGCTTCGTTGTTGTGTTTTAGAATTCGAAGGTAGTTGGGAAAAATATCTACCTTTAGTCGAATTTGCTTATAACAACAGTTTTCAGTCGAGTATAAAGATGACACCATATGAGGCATTGTATGGCCGCAAATATCGAACCCTGTTGTATTGGACAGAGCTCAGTGAGAAACAGATTCATGGGGTCGACTTGGTTAGAGAAATCGAAGAAAAAGTGAAAGTAATTCGTGACTGTTTGAAAGCTGCTTTAGATCGACAAAAGTCGTATACAGATTTGAAAAGAAAAGAGATCGAATTTTAGATTGGTGATAAAGTATTTCTGAAAGTGTCTCCGTGGAAAAAGATTTTGAGATTTGGCCGTAAAGGCAAGTTGAGTCAGCGTTTCATTGGGCCGTATGAGGTTATTGAAAAAATAGGGCTAGTGGCATATCGATTAGCTTTGCCGATAGAGTTAGAAAGGATTCACAACGTATTTCATGTGTCGATATTGCGACGTTATCGATCAGACCCTTCACATGTGATTTCTCTGACAAAGATTGAGATTCGACCGAATATGACGTATGGTGAAGAACTGATCAAGATCTTAGCTCGAGAGGTTAAACAATTGAGAAATAAAAGTATAGCCCTAGTGAAAGTTTTATGGCAATGACATGGGGTCGAAGAGGCTACGTGGGAACCTGAGAAGCTATGCAAAAATAGTACCCAAACCTATTTTCTAGTAAGATTTTCTGGGACGAAAATCCCTAAGGGGGGAGAGTTGTAACAACCCGATTTTTGGGTCTAGTCGGAACAGTGGTTTTGGGACCACAGATCCGACGCAGTAAAATTTATTTTTATTATATTTTTATGGTCTATAGTTTTATGAAATGATTTCGTGAAAATCTCGTTCGAAAATTTTGACGTTTGGTCACTCAATTTAGTAAATGGGACTAAATTGTAAAAAGTGAAAAATTTGAGTTATATATGTTAAAGGTGTCCAATTTCTATGAGATTTTAAATTGAAGGTCCTTAGATGGTAATTAGACCATTGGTTAAGTTAGTGGACAAAAATGGACATGAAGTAAGAGAATTTCTGCATTTTAAGTTAGGGGCATTTTGGTCATTTGGCTAATTAAATGAATTAATAAGTAAAATAAAGGCCAAATTTAGTTCATCTTCTTCATGCTAGTGCAACAATTTCAAGGGTTTTGGTAGCTAGGGTTTGGACATCTTTCAAGCTCGATTGTCAGTCCGTTCTTGCTCCGTTTTTAATGCTCTTTACATTTTTTGAAATCGTTGTAACTCGATCTATCTATTTCTACCACTAATTTAAGAAATAATCAAGGTATAGGGTTTGACCCATGTTATATATATTTTTTATTTTGATTTTTAATGGTAGATTATGCAAATATGATGTTGGATAAACAACTTTTATTAAGTGATTTTGGGTAAAAATGTCAAAAAGGACCTATTTGTAAAAGTTATAAAGTATGTAGTAAAAGTGTGATTTAATGGAAATTTTTGGCTGTTATGGGTATGAAAATGGTTCAGCTAGGCTTGTGTATTAAATAAATTGAACACGTTTCATTTTACGAGCCCAGGGACTAAATTGTAAAATGTTAAAAGTTTAGGGGCAAAAATGTAAATTTTCCATAATTTGATTTTTGGACTAAATTGAATAGTGTGAGTATTAATTGAGTTAAATTTGTTATTATAGATCAAGAAAAACGAGATTTGGATCTAGACCGGGGGAAAAACAAAGTGTTTGACGGTTAGGTTAAATTCTACTATTTTTGTACCGAGGTAAGTTTGTATGTAAATAATGCATTGTTATATTTATGTTTTAAATGCTTTAAAGTTGTATGAATTGTGATTGACTCTATGGAAGTATTCGTCAAAGTTTCGACAAGCGAGAAATCCCAGTTAAACCTTAGGAATAGAATTGTTTACAAGTGACATGTCACTAGGAACCCATGTGTATATGCGATTATGTGATCCGGGTGCCGGTCTCGTACATCCTACCAATGGCTGGGTAGTCCGACATGTGTTGTGGATACTTGACAGCTTGTGTGAGCAGCACTCCTAGCTACGTCCTGATTGACAGCTTGTGTGAGCAGGCCCGTGAGTAGCTCGAAAGTGAGCCTATTGTGTTATGAGATAAGAAGTAGCTTTGGCTACATATATGGCACCTATGTGCAAGACTTCCGAGTATCCGTTAATATTCTGAGTGTTCAACAAGAATGTCAAAGTTGTGAAAGGATATGGTTATGTTGCGAGTTGGTACAGGTATGTACGTAAAACACATAATTAATGAGCTCGATGTGTGATGAAACCTTGGTAAGGTTATGATTGAGTAAGTTATGACTATAAAACTTTAATAACATTCATGCGAATTTTCATCATGGTAATTTGTAAGTTAAATGTGTGGTTATGATGCTTATTATTTGCATAGGAACTTACTAAGCTATATAGCTTACTTCCCTTTTCTTTCCATGTCTTATAGTGTCACCAAGCTAGATCAGGGTTCGGAGATCGTCGGAGATCCACTCACACTATCAAAAATTATTTTGGTACTAATGAATTTAATATTTTAAGTTATGGCATGTATAGGGGACTTGGTCATTTTGTTATGTGTCATAATTGATTTGGCCAAATGTGTTGGCTTATATTGGTTGAAAGTTCATTTTGTAAATGGCCATTGAAATTGGCTAATGTTGGTATAAGCAATTTATATGATGATGCCTTTCATGGATGTGGGAATTTCACATCATATGAGTTGATAAGTATTGTGTATGATAGATGGTAGCATGTGAATGATGTGTTGATGTCTTGGTTGTGGCTGATTTGGTTGTATGTATATGCTTGAATTGGTGCTATGTTATATGGTGTAGGTGTGTGCATTAAAGGGTGGCAAAATTGCTAGGTAAATAACCTTATTTTTGTCCATACGGGTAGACACACGGGCATGTGTCTAGGCCGTGTGTGACATACGGTTTGCCCCACAGGTATGTGTTCAGGCCGTGTGTCCCTTGCATCCAAATTTTGAGAAACAGAATTTCCAGAATATAGTACAGGGGCAGAGACACTGGCGTGTGTCTTGGTCGTGTGTGCTTCATGACCTTGGACATGGGCGTGTGTCTCGGTCGTGTGAAGTCTGCACCTATTTTATGAAAAATTATGAAAATCAAATCAACCACACTGCCTAACACACGAGTGTGTGGCACAAGTCAGAGAGCTCTCTAATGTGAACACGGCCTGTAGCACAGGCGTGTCCCATGGTCACACGGGTGTGTGACCCCTGTAACATGAAATTTTTTCTAAGTTTTGTAAAATTTTCTAAACTTCTCGGTTTAGTCCCGAACAACTTCCAATGCATGTTTTGGGCCTTGTAGGCTCGTTTTAGAGACGATACGAATGTGTGTGAAAAGTCTTAATTTGGATGGAAATTTATGACTCGAAAATGTATGTTTGCTTGTGTTTATGTCTGGTAATGCCTCGTACCCTGTTCCGGCGTCGAATACGGGTAAGAGGGTGTTACATGCTGATGGTTTCTGAATGTGTTATCATTTAGAGTATAAATACCACACCAAAAATATCAACGGTGTCTGCAAGTATACGAGTCAAATTATAGTATAGATGTGTTACAACGAAACATTAATAAATATTCTGAGGATCGTACCCAAGGTAGGATGAATTAAACCAAAAATATATTTCTACGATAATAAGTCTAAATAGTAATAATTAAAATATATATTGCGATGAGTAATTATATAGAAAGAATCAAACATAAAATAAATTAACAAATTAAAATAATTAAAAATAACCAAACAACCAAATTAGAATGACAAACAGGAGAATAACTTGTTTCAGTGGTCGTATTTAACTTCTGAGTTGGGTTTTAGGTGGAAGTAACTATAACTAGTATTACCTCTCGACCTTTACCAATTAATTAATTAATTAATTAATTAATCGACAAATACTCGCTTATCTCTCGATCTCACTTTCCCTACCAAAAAAACTATGATTTACTTGGTAAACTTATCTCTCGACCTTATTTGTCCTAGATTACTTCCTGGGGTCGTCACTCCTATGGTTTAAGCATACATAATTTATTACTAGTTAATTCCTCTTGAGAAACCTAATCCATCCGTTAACTACTCCCACATCTGCTCGTTAATTGTAACACCCCTCACCTATGTCCGATGCCGAAATCGGATATGGGGCATTACTATCCTTCACCTTACTTAAGCATGTATTAACGGGCTATAAAATTTCATTTCGATTTAAAAACTTCCTTTTCATGGTCATAAGATTCATCTCATGGGCCTACGAGGCCGTAAACATACATCCCGATAGTTTCGAGATCAATCAAAAACTTTTACTCTATTTAAAAATTCTTGTCTAAACAGGGGTCACACGCCCGTGTGACCTGCGACATGCCCCTGGGGACAGGCCGTGTGGTCTTACACGCCTATGTCCCTAGCCCGTGTACAATTTATTTTTATTACAACCTACATGGGTTTCAAATTGCTTGACACACGCCCGTGTCAATGGCCCGTGTCCTTCACACGGCCTAGACACGCCTGTGTCTTCTACTCTTAGAGCTCTATGACTATGACGTCATCGACCCTTAATTAGCACACGGCCAAGGTACACGCTCGTGTGGCTAGCCCGTGGTCGATATTGACTTAAAACACTAACATACAGGGGACACACAACCTATTAAAACACCCATGTAGGTTGATCTGTGTCACACACGGCCTAGACACACGCCCGTGTGTCTGCCCGTGTGGACACTTAAAGGCTATTTTCCAAGCCAATTACCACCTTGGAATCAAAATCATTCATATACTCAATCTAACCACTCAAATACTTCATCAAAAACATGAATAACAATGCATAACTCATCATCAATTGATGTATAAACTTAGTAAATATTGGCCAATCTCTTTAGCCATATACAAAAGAATAGTAACCTAGTAGCCAACACTTTGGCCCCTCTAAGGACTTACATCAAGATGAAATAATTCCTATACATGCCATACTTAATAAAAACAACTTGGCTTAACCAAAATAGTGATTGATAGTGTGCTCCGAGCTCCGTCGTCAATGATCCACGAGTTTGCTTGGCAAGACTGCGAGGAAAGAAGAAGGGAGAGAGATAAGCATATAGCTTAGTAAGTTTGTATGAAACTCATATAGCAATATATTAACTCATTATAACTCATCCATTTCGAGTTAAGAACAACATAGAACTCAAGTGCATGGCTTACTTACTCCTCCCATGATACATAATAATTTCATACTTGCATTATAATCATGGTACCTGTGTCACTTGATGACATAGATTAGTACATTTTGCTTATGCAAAAGTAAACTCAACTTTCATCTTTCTTAACATGAAAAATGTTTTATATTAACCTTGTATAACTTAACATAGTGTATCTTTCCTTACTTGACTTTCTTGTTGCCACTTTCATATTTAGCGCTTTTACCCGTTGAATTTTCTGGAATAATTGAGGTTACTCAATCTCATCAAACATGTTTACTCAATCTCATCAAACATGTATCTCGATGCCAATGCCATGTCCCAGACATGGTCTTACATGGGATCGCCTCATGATGCCAATGCCATATCTCAGATATGGTCTTACATGGGATCCCTTAATTTGGTGTCGATGCCATGTCCCAAACATGGTCTTGCACGAGACCCTCCTTATATGTTTCCTTTGGAAACTTACCATTGCCATGTCTTGACATGGGCTTACATGGTATCATTGCCTTATGAATCTTATTAATGTCATGTCATGACATGGACTTACAAGACATCTTTGCCTTATGAATTCACCAATGCCAAGCCTTGGCTTGGACTTACATGGGACCTTTGCCTCATAATAACTTTTTAATGCCATGACTTGTCATGGACTTACATGATATCCTTGCCTTATGCCGATGCCATGTCTTGACATGATCTTACACGGAATTTCCTTATCACATGTTGTGATAATAATATCCTCATTATTCCGAGACTTCAACCGGGACTTTCTCATACATATTCTCATTTACTTTTCTCATCATAATATTAATAATTTTACTTCATAGAAATAATATACATTATACAACATAACAAGTAATTGAATGAGAATCCACGTAAAACTTTAATTTATACAAACTTACCTCGATATTCAAAATATATATAGATATGCAATTTAGTCCTCGACTTTGTTCTTGCCTCGGTTTCGATCTGGGCTTCGTATTTCTTGATCTATAATAAAAATTTATGTCATTTAATCATCACATTAATAAAATCATTTCGATAATCATGCTTTGGTAAAATTACTATTTAGCCCCTATACTTTCGCAAAATGACCATTTTTCCCCTAGGCTCGGAAATTAATTCTAATCACATTTCTACCTTCAACAAGCCTAGGTGAAAATTTAATACTCTTATAGCTATCATCAAAACTTAACATTTCACATACTTACTACAAATTTATAACCTTTTCATCAAGGTTCAATTAGGTGTTTTCAAGACAACACCTTTCATAAAGTTGTTCATGAAAAAACTAAGACTCAATTTCTTTCATAAAAATGCAGCAAATAAAAATGATAGCTCTCATGGAAAAACTCTAAACCTTTCACCATATTGGACAATAGTCCTCTCATTTGAAAGCTTAAGCTCTAGGGGTTTCAAAAGTACAACTATTTTCAAGAAAATATCACTAGAACACTTACTAATGAAGAGATGAGTGTGCTGAAATTTTTGACACTTTCAACCCTTATTTTTCATGCAAATTTTGGTGGAAGAAAATGAAGAAGAAAGATGGACACCATCTTTTCTTTATTTTAATATTAAACTATCAATTTAATCCACCAAACATCACCAACTTTGACCAACTTGGTCAACTCTTGTCCCCTATGGCCGGCCAAGCATGTATTGGGGGTATAATTGCATTTTAAAGACCTCAAATTATCAATCTATAGCTATTTGGTACCTTTAGCTTATAAAAATGAACTTTCGCACTTTATGCGATTTAGTCCTTTTTCGCGATTAAGCAAGTAATCCCTAAAATTAAAGTACCAAAATTTTCATGTAATTCTAAAATCATGCTCTAACACATAAAATAACATGAAAATAATTTTCCCTAACCTCGAATTAGTGATCCCAAGATCACTATTCCGACTAGCCCCTAAATTGGGCTATTACATTTCTCCCCCTTAAGGATTTTCGTCCCCGAAAATCTTACCATTGAAAAGGTTGGGGTATTGGTTTCTCATCATTTCTTCGGGCTCCCATGTAGCGTCTTCTATCTCATGTCTTTGCCATAGAACTTTCACTTGGGTTATGCTTTTGTTTCTTAACTGCTTGAGCTCTCGTGCCAAAATTCTAACTGGCTCTTAAGCATAAGTCAAGTCCAGTTGTATCTCTACCTCTGTCGGTACTATGACATGTGAAGGGTCTGAATGGTATCGGCGCAACATAGACACATGAAACACGTCATGAATCTTCTCTAACTCAGATGGAAAAGCCAACCGATAGGCTACCGACCCAATTCTCTTAGTGATCTCATATGGTTCGATAAAACACGGACTCAACTTGCCTTTCCGGCCAAATCTAACTACTTTCTTCCTTTTTAAATCTGAGTAAGATTTTTGTCTGTCAGAAGCAACCTTTAAACTATCTCAAATCACCTTTACCTTATCTTCAGTTTCTCTAACCAAATCAACCCCGTGAATCTAGTTTTCCTCGAGTCCAGTCCAATATAACTGTGTTTGGCACTTACGCCCGTATAAGGCCTCAGAAGGCGCCATCTTTAAACTTGATTGAAAGTTATTATTGTAGGCAAATTCTACCAATGGAAGGTACTTTTCCCAACTACCTTGAAACTCCAGAACACAGCATCAAAGCATATCCTCGAGTTCTTGTATTAATCTTTCCAATTGACCGTCGGTTTGGGGATGGAAAGCTGTACTAAAACTCAACTTTGCACCCAAGGCCTCCTGCAACTTTTTCCAAAATCTGGATGTGAATCTCGGATCCCTATCTGATATAATCAACAAGGGCACGCCATGAAGCCTTACTATTTCTGAAAAATATAAATTTGCCAACTTGTTAAGTGAGTAATCAACTCGTACAGGTATGAAATGGGCTGACTTTGTGAGCCTATCGACTACAACCCATACTGCGTCTTTCTTGTTCGGTGTCAACAGTAAACCCGTTACAAAGTCCATAGTAATACGATCCCATTTCCACTCGGGAACTATAATAGGTTGAAGTAGAACTGAAGGTACTTGGTGTTCCGCTTTCACTTGTTGGTAAATTAAGCATTTTGACACAAACTCTGAAATATCTTTCTTCATACTTAGCCACTAATACTGTTGCTTCAAGTTATTATACATCTTGGTGCTACTCGGATGTATAGCTAAACATCTGCTATGTGCTTTATGCAAAATCCTCTGAATAAGCTCATCATTCTTCGGTAAAAACTCTGTCTTTGAACATCATACATCCATCGAAATTAACCCGAAAATCAGACTCAACGCTTGACTCGCACTAGTTCTCTTGACTTGTAAATCACTATCACTTCTTTGAGCCTCATAAATCTCTTGAAGAAACATCGGTCTAGCCCTCAACTCAGCTAGAATAGAACCATCTTCTGTCAAGGCCACTCGCGTATTCAAAGCCCTTAATACAAATAGGGATTTTCTACTCAAAGCTTCGGTGACTACATTTGCCTTTCACGGATGGTAATCAATAACCAACTCATAATCTTTTATCAACTCTAACCATCTTCGCTGCCTCAAGTTCAATTCCTTTTGAGTCATCAAGTACTTTAAACTTTTGTGGCCAGTAAATATCCGAAATTTTTCACCATACAAATGGTGTCTCCAAATCTTCAATGCAAAAAATATGGCAGCCAACTCCAAATTATGCGTCGGATAGTTCTTCTCATGAGGCTTTAGCTGTCTGGAGGCATATGCTATCACCTGACCTTCTTGCATAAGTACACAGCCTAATCCGTTTAAAGAGGCATTGCTGTAAATCACGAATTCTTTTCCTGACTTAGGTTGCACTAGACTGGAGCCTCTGTCAATATTGCCTTCAATTTCTCAAAACTCTGTTGGCATTTTTTCGTCCAGTCAAACTTTACATTTTTCTGTAACAATTTTGTCATTGGGGTCGCTATCATGGAAAACTCTTTAACGAACCGCCTGTAGTAGCCAGCTAGGCCTAGAAAACTTCTAACTTCAGATACATTTTTCGGCGGTTTCCAATCCACAATAGCCGATATCTTACTTGGGTCAACTCGGACTCCATCTCTCGAGACAATATATCCCAAAAATCCAACCTCCTTAAGCCAAAACTCACTTTTTCTAAACTTGGCGTACAACTGATTATCCCACAAAATCTGTAGAACTATCCTTAAGTGCTCAGCATGCTCACTCGTATCCCGGGAATATATTAGTATATCATCAATAAAAACAACAACAAACTTGTCTAGGTATGGTCGAAAAATGCGATTCATTAAATCCATGAACACTGCAAGAATATTTGTCAAACCAAAGGGCATAACTAAAAATTCATAGTGCCCATACCTCATCCAAAAAGTAGTCTTCGGCACATCAGAGTCTTTTACTCTCAACTGATAGTATCCCAACCTCAAGTCTATTTTGGAGAACACAACGACTCCCTTCAATTGATCGAACAAATCGTCGATTCTTGGCAATGGATACTTGTTCTTCACTGTTACCTTATTAAGTTGTCGGTAGTCTATGTATAATCTTATAGAGCCATCTTTCTTTTTCACAAATAGCACTGGAGCACCCCATGGAGAAAAACTCAGCCTAGCAAAACCTTTTTCCGTTAAATGTCGCAACTGTGCCTTGAATTCTTTCAACTCCGTTGGAGCCATCCTGTAAGGAGCAATTGATATCGGTACAGTACCGGAAGCTAACTCGATGCCAAACTCAACCTCTTTAACCGGTGGCAATCCTGGCAATTCCTCGAGAAAAACATCCGAGTACTCACATACTATCGGCACTACCTCAATTTTTAGCTCGGTTTCTTTGGCATTCATCACAAAGGCAAGATACACCTCATACCCGTTTCTTATATACCTCTGAGCCGTCATGTGAGAGATCACTACCGGCGACCTATCTTGTTCATCTGATTCAACATGAAGGGTATCTCCATTTTCACATCTCAACTCAATATATTTCTTTCCACAATTTACTCTCATAGTATGTGTGGTTAGCCAGTCCATACCAAGAATAATATCAAATTCATTAAATGGTAACAGCAAGAGGTTGGCCTTAAAGTAATGACCCCTAATCATCATGGGACAATCTTTGCATACTTTATCAACTAATACGCTTTTGCCTAGTGGATTGGACACCTTTATCACAAACTCCGTGGACTCTACGGGTATACTCATACTAGATACTAATTTCATGCAAATGTATGAGTGGGTAGACCCGAGATCTATTAAAGTAATAACTTTAGTATGATGGAGAGAAAAGGTACCCGTAATAAAATCAGGAGAAGATGCCTCTTCACGAGCATGAATAGCATAAGTCCTTGCAGGTGCCCTACCTTCAGGTCTCGCAGCCTACTCTCTAGGGTTACCTTTACTGCTCACTCCACTTCCGGGGTTCTCCTGTGGTCTTCCTCTAACAACGCTCCTGGACCTCGCACTCTGAGCTTTCTCTTCTTTCATCATCTCAGGATATTCTCTTATGAAATGATCTTGGGAACCACACTTGAAATAAGCATTTTCATGTGTTCTACATTCACCGGGGTGACGTCTACTGCATTGTGGGCATTTCGGTCTATTAGATCAAATGTTCCCAACACTCGCAACTGAAGTTGTTTGAGCCTTATTCCCCGAATATTGTTTACTCTTGCTTCTGCTTGAAAACTCGGCTGAAGTAGTCGATCGGGTGGAGAAATCTCTTGACTTCTTAGACGAGGACTGGAAGGACTTACTCCACTGTGTCTTTCTCGAGTCACGAGACTCTATCTCAGCTTTTCTTTTCTCTTTTACTAATTCTTTGGCTTTACAAGCCCGATCCACCAATACAACAAACTCTTTCAACTCTAGGACAACAATAAACAACTTAATATCTTTGTTTAGTCCGTCCTCAAATCTCTTGCACATGATGGCTTCAGTGGATACACACTCTCGAGCGTATTTACTGAGTCTTACAAACTCACGCTCATACTCAGTTACTGACATCTTGCATTGCTTCAACTCTAGGAACTCCTTACTTTTCTGATCGATAAATCTTTAACTGATGTACTTCTTTCTGAATTCTTCTTAGAAAAATTCCCTTGTAATCCTTTCCCTTGGTACAACCGGTACAAGAACCATTGGTAAGCGGAATCTCTCAGAAGGGAAACCACACACTTCATGCACTCTTCTGGTGTGCACGAAAACTTATCAAATACCGTAATGGTATTTTCAAGCCAAAACTTTGCTTTTTCAGGATCGTCATCTTTACTAGCCCTGAATTCCTCTGCTCCTTATTTCTGGATTCTATCAACCAGATGTTTTTCTCTTTTTACCATTTCTACCATTTGAGGAGTTACAGGGGTAGGCTGAGGAATAGGCGGGGGTGGAGGGGGTGGTGCATTCGGGTTCGTGCGAACGAACTCCGTATACCAAGCATTCATCATGTGGAGAAAGGCTTCCTTAGCCTCTTCTCCTCTTCCCTGACTTACTGTTATAGGTCTATTCTCACATTCATTAGGCACCGTCCCTTCGATGGGAGTCGGCGCATTACTTTCTACATCATTCGCAACAGCTCTTTTGGGATCAATTTACTATATGAAACACAATTTAAGTCGTCAGGAGTCGTCACACTATCATTATGAAAATACTCTTATTTATGGCATGTATAGCTAAACTCATGCTTACGCTACGTTAGTCCTAGAATTAACTAAATCGTAGCTCTGATACCACTAAATGAAACACCCCTCACCCATGTCCGATGCAGGAACCGGATACGGGGCATTACTATCCTTCACCTTACTTAAGCATGTATTAATAGGCTATAAAATTTCGTTCTGATTTAAAAACTTTCTTTTCGTGGTCATAACATTCATCTTATGGGCCTACGAGGCAGTAAACATACATCCCAATGGTTTTGTAGATCAATCGAAAACTTTTACTCTCTTTGAAAATTCTTGTCTAAATAGGGGTCACACGCCCATGTGACCTGGGACACGCCCGTGGGGGCAGGCCATGTGGTCTTACACGCCCATATCCCTAGCCTGTGTACAATTTATTTTTATTACAACCTACAGGGGTTTTCACACGGCTTGATACATGCCCGTGTCAATGGCTCGTGTCCTTCACATGGCCCAGACACGCTCGTGTCTTCTACCTGTGGAGCTCACTAACTATGATGTCATCGACCCTTAATTAGCACACAGCTAAGACACACGCCCGTATGGCTAGCTCGTGCTCGATACTGACTTAGAACACTAACATACCGGGGACACATGAACTATTAACACACTTATGTAGGTTGACCGTGTGTCACACACGGCCTAGACACACGCCCGTGTGTCTACCCATGCGGACACTTAAAGGCTATTTTCCAAGCCAATTACCACCCTGAAGTCAAAATCATTCATATACTCAATCCAACCACTCAAATACTTTATCAAAAACATGAATAACAATGCATAACTCATCATCAATTGATATAAACTTAATAAATATTGGCCAATCTCTTTAGCCATATACAAAAGAATAGTAACCTAGTAGCCAACACTTTGGCCCCTCTAAGGACTTACATCAAGATGAAATAGTTCCTATACATGCCATACTTAATAAAAACAACTTGGCTATACCAAAATAGTGATTGATAGTGTGCTCCGAGCTCCGACGTCAATGATCCACGAGTTTGCTTGGCAAGACTGCGAGGAAAGAAGAAGGGAGAGAGATAAGCATATAGCTTAGAAAGTTTGTATGAAACTCATACAGCAATATATTAACTCATTATAACTTATTCATTTCGAGTTAAGAAAAACATAAAACTCAAGTGCATGGCTTACTTACTCCTCCCATGATACATAATAATTTCATACTTGCATTATAATCATGGTACCTGTGTCACTTGATGACATAGATTAGTACATTTTACTTATGCAAAAGTAAACTCAAATTTCATCTTTCTTAACATGAAAAATGTTTTATATTAACCTTGTATAACTTAACATAGTGCATCTTTACTTATTTGACTTTCTTGTTGCCACTTCATATTTAGCTTTTTTACCCATTGAATTTCTCGAAATAGTTGAGGTTACTCAACCTCATCAAACATGTATCTCGATGCCAATGTCATGTCCCAGACATGGTCTTACATGGGATCGCCTCATGATGCCAATGTCATATCCCAGATATGGTCTTACATGGGATCCCTTAGTTCGGTGTCGATGCCATGTCCCAAACATGGTCTTACACGAGACCCTCCTTATGTGTTTCCTTTGGAAACTTACCATTTCCATGTCTTGACATGGGCTTACGTGGTATCCTTGCCTTATGAATCTTATCAATGCCATGTCTTGACATGGACTTATAAGACATCTTTGCCTTATGAATTTACCAATGCCAAGCCTTGGCTTGGACTTACATGGTACCTTTGCTTCATAAAACTTTTCAATGCCATGACTTGTCATGGACTTACATGATATCCTTGCCTTATGCTAATGCCATGTCTTAACATGGTCTTACACGAACTTTCCTTATCACATATTGTGATAATAGTATCCTCATTATTCTGAGACTTCAACCGGGACTTTCTCATACATATTCTCATTTACTTTTCTCATCATAATATCAATAATTTTACTTCATAGAAATACTATACATTATACAACATAACAAGTAGTTGAATGAGAATACACGTAAAACTTTAATTCATACAAACTTACCTCAGTATTTAAAATATATGTAGATATGCAATTTAGTCCTCAACTTTGTTCTTGCCTCGATTTCGATTCGGGCTTCGTATTTCTTGATCTATAATAAAAATTTGGCTCATTTTAATCATCACATTAATAAAAGCATTTTGATAGTCATGCTTTGTCAAAATTACTATTTTGCCCCTAGACTTTGGCAAAATGACCATTTTCCCTTAGGCTCGGAAATTAATTCTAATCACATTTCTACCTTCAACAAGCCTAGGTGAGAATTTAATACTCTTATAGCTATCATCAAAACTTAACATTTCACATACTTACTACAAATTTATAACCTTTTCATCAAGGTTCAATTAGGTGTTTTCAAGACAACACCTTTCATAAAAGTTGTTCATGTAACAACTAAGACTCAATTTCTTTCATAAAAATGCAGCAAATAAAAATGATAGCTCTTATGGAAAAACTCTAAACCTTTCACCATATTGGACAATAGTCCTCTCATTTGAAAGCTTAAGCTCTAGGGGTTTCAAAAGTACAACTATTTTCAAGAAAATATCACTAGAACACTTACTAATGAAGAGATGAGTGTGCTGAAATTTTTGACGCTTTCAACCCTTATTTTTCATGCAAATTTTGGTGGAAGAAAATGAAGAAGAAAGATGGACATCATCTTTTCTTTATTTTAATATTAAACTATCAATTTAATCCACCAAACATCACCAACTTTGACCAACTTGGTCAATTCTTGTCCCCTATGGCCGGCCAAGCATGTATTGGGGGTATAATTGTCTTTTAAAGACCTCTAATTATCAATCTATGGCTATTTGGTACCTTTAGCTTATAAAATGGAACTTTATCACTTTATGCGATTTAGTCCTTTTTCGCGATTAAGCAAGTAATCGCTAAAATTAAAGTTCCAAAATTTTCATGTAATTCTAAAATCATGCTCTAACACATAAAATTACATGAAAATAATTTTCCCTAACATCGGATTAGTGATCCCTAGATCATTGTTCTGACTAGCCCCTAAATCGGGCTGTTACATTAATCTTTCTAGAGTTTAGCCTCTCATAGATTTATATGCCACAACTCTTAGATTTAATTTAAACATGCAAAAGAAAATAAATAAATTAATCAATTGAATTATATATGGTTGGAGTTGCGTAATCTCGTAATCATTAACTTGATCTTGGATGTTTGAATGAGAACAATGAACTAAAACTGAATACTTCAATAGAAAAAGACTTGGTTCAATCAAACCTAGTCGAAAAGAACAAAGAATTTTGGAAACAAAATAAAATGTAATAAAAGCCTAAATCTACTAACTACGGCTCCTCTTCGCCTCCCTTAGCTTATGAATAGCCTTCCTATTTATAGAGACATTCAGAAACCCTAACTAGGTCAATTGGAAGCCCTAATCTCAGAACATATCAATTGTACATATGATTTTAGCCTTCTGGTACTTGCTCTCCACGTTTAGCCCTGTGCCGCGACACACCATGTCTGTGTCACAACACGACACTGACATGTTTCGATTGGTCTTCTGACTTCACACGCTGCATCTTGGGAACTCGTGTCCTACACAGGTGTAGTCTGTGAGGCTCTTGGGATACTAAATAATCATCTTTCACACTCAATTGAACACATTAGAACTATTTAAGGCCCGCATTGGCCTAATAGGTCAATAAATGTTAATTTATGCATAAAAACACTTATTTTCATATTTAAGCTGTTAATGATGAAAATAACATAATTAATCCTAAAATGCCTAGAAAACAAGACCCTAAAGTGCCGAAATGTACCAAAACTACCACCTTATTTGGTGGTAGGTCAAAAACCCCCACACTTAAGTTTCTGCTTGTCTTCAAGCAAAGAAAAAGAAAAAGAAAATAGAAACGAAAAACATAAAATAAACATGCACGAAAAAAGAAATGTACTTGAGCTAGCTTGGTACATTAGACTATATCGAAGCATTAACACTAGGAGGAATTGACTAAATATATAATTCTAGCTAGAAAATTAAACAACTTACAATTATTCATAGTCAAACCAAGTATTTGAAAATATTACAAAGCAAACAAGTGAAAGAAAATTAAACATAGAATTCCATCAAAATGTACATATGAATATATTATTTATGAGTTAAGAAAATAGTCAGTTCAAATCTTTCCTACTCAACTTATTTTTATTAATGCTTTAAACTTTAATGCAATATTTATAAGCATAAGCACCTATGAGTTTTTGTGCCAATATGAGAGAGATTTTCTCAATTTCTCATATTTTTATTACATTGTGAACACTCAACACTTTCTTGGCTTTTATCCTGTTCTATACTTTTTTCACACTCACAATGCTTTTAACTCTCATAATGCTTTTGTTCCCACAATTTATTTTAAATTAAGCACATGCTTGTAAAGATTATACTTATTATACTGCACTATTTCAATAACCATGAATTTATTTGCTGAGTCTTTTAATTTAAACATCCTAAAATTCAACAAGCATAATTGCCTATTTGTATCTACCTTTATTACTTGGTATATTTAATTTCTTTTTCCTATTCACAGTTCAATAAATTGAACTAATTAGTTTAATTATAAATAACCAAAATTATTTATTTTCAGGCTAAATTTATAATTTAAACAATCAACTTAGGTACATGCTTTTAACCAATCACTTGCAGTTTTATAAGCTCAAGCACATAAAAAACACACACAAAAGAAAATTTAACTACTAAAATAACTAAAAAAAATGAAAGAAAACTAATAAAAATTTAAAATTTTCCTATGTCAGCCCCACACTTTAGTTGGCACATTGTCCCTAATGTGCAAATAATAAATAAAGGAAAGAGATTACCCAATAAACTTGAAAAGTCCTCGGATTTTGGGGGGTGGTCTCCTTCTCACAAATGACACTACACCAAAACAGACTTTTAGCGGCGTTTTTTTGGGCCTTTAGCGGCGTTTTTAAGCGCCACTAAAAGTACTTGCGGCGCTTTCGAAAGCGCCGCAAAAAACGCCGATACAGAAACCGCCGAAAAAATTAGTGGCGTTTTTTGTGAAAAACGCCTTCTGAGTAGGGGCTTTTAGCGGCGCTTTTAAAAGAAACGCCGCATGGTAGGGGCCTTTAGTGGCGCTTTTTAAAAGAAACGCCGCTACAGGTAGGGGCCTTTAGCGGCGCTTTTAAAACAAACGCCGCTACAGGTAGGGGCTTTTAGCGGCGGCGCTTTTGAGACAAACGCCGCTGGTAGAGGCTTTTAGCGGCGCTTTTGAGACAAACGCCGCTCTGGTAGGGCTTTAGCGGCGCTTTTGAGACAAACGCCGCTGGTGGTAGGGCATTTAGCGGCGCTTGAGACAAACGCCGCACTGTGAGAGGCTTTTAAGCGGCGCACGAGACAAACGCCGCTTCTGAGCGAAGGTCTTTAGCGGCGCTTTTGAGACAAACGCCGCTACGGGTAGGGGCTTTTAGCGGCGCTTTTTGAAAAAATGCCACTAATTTGCACGGATCTGCTGTGCACTTTTTTCCCAATATCCTACCCTCCCTGTAGTAAAAACCAGCCAAAAACAGCAACAATTGCATATAATTCCAACCCAATGCAGCAAATAAAACATTTAAATCTCAAGAAAACATTAAATCTAAACAAATACTTCAAATTTAATAAAAGATATATGATATTTATTAAAAATGAAGCATAATTCAAACAATTCTTAGAATAATGTTTAACTGTAACAATGTTAAAAAAAAAATCTTATAACAAGAAAAGAAATGTCTAAGAGGGCGGCCTCTGCATCTTCTGGCTGAACAACTTCATCATAGCTCGCATTGTAGAGTGGAGTTCTTCATACTTTACGCTTCGCTCGCTCGCCTCCGTGCTCTTTGCCTCCGCTCTAAGTTGAGCAACATGCTCGCCTCTCTCATTCTTGCCTCGCTCTAAGCTTAGAAATTTGTTCCGCCTCCTCGCTGCCTTTGCCCGCTCTAAGGCGAGAAATTTGCTCAGTGTGCTCGCTTCCATCGAGATATCGGTCTTTCGTCTCTACGAACTTCAAGACGAGATTGACTCTAGAAGGCATGTATTGCCGAGCCGAATCAAAATATTGGCCTGAGTAACACACGATCCTTGACATCGAACCCGACCATACCTTGTAAGACCCAAAACATTAGTGATAATTACGTTATAAATATACTCAAGATTAACAAAACTATCAATCAAAGCAGTCGTACCTTTCAGGACCCAAAACATCAGTAATAATTCTGTTATCAATCTCGTTGAGATTAACAGAACTGTCAGACGAAGCAATCGCTTCATACTCCGGCTTCTTCTCCTTTAGTTTATCCTAAAAAATCAATAAAAGAGTTAGAAACGAAATATATAATAAAAATGAATGGAACATAACTTAAAATTAGAAATTTAAAACTACAAACGATGAATTAAACCATTATAATTAAACATTATAAATATTTGTAAAAAATCAACTTTTATTAGATAAATATACCAAAATTTCTGTAGCCTTGGATGTCATCGGAGATCCATCCTTCTTCTTATGCGTAATGTCAAAAAGTTGAAGCCGCCCAACTTTTTGACTCGTGTAAACTTCCTACATTATAGCGAGAAAAATATAAGTTAATAGTATAAATTATTAATATTTGAAAGAAGTAATAAATTATAATACCTCAAATTTCAAACCACACGAGCAAAACTTCGGAACTATTTTTCGTGTGCGTGAATTGTTGTTTAAATCACGCTTGTTCCAACTCGCTCACGGTCCTACATAATGGGATTTGAATTATTTATATAGTAAATACGATAAACCGAAAAATTTCTAAGACTTTGAAAGTACGTAATACCTCTCCTTTTTTTGAATTCCAGAATCTAACTTGATCTTCCCATTGGTACCTCAACATTCCCGGCGGGACATTTCGTAGTTTTTAAATCGAGGTGATGTCTTTCTTAAAATATTGTTTTTTTAGGGTGCTTTTATTGTCTCTCCATTTTTTACTCAACGTCTTCTTAATATAGTCATCGGAGACCTCTAAAGCAAATCTACCCTGAAATTTTTTTTAAAAAATTTAATATAAATGAAGGTTAAATTAAAGTATTATAAATTACATTCACCTTTCATTACCTTAATATTTTCGAGAGCCTGATTTTTGTTGGCATCAGGCATGTGATGCCATGATTCGTAGTTAATGGGCAACATATTCGAATTTCGTGCTATGACGCCCAAATAGCTCGCCAACAATCGAGCTTGAGATCCGATAGGTGGCCATGATCGTTTCTCCTTACTTCAACACGCATTGGGTAGGTCAGTAAATCATATAAATCGTAAGCAGCGACGCCCCCGAGCTCTGCGCGCCCCACCACCCTCAGCTAAAAAATGATATATTATTATATTAAAATTGAAAAATGAATCAATAATAAAATTCAACATGCATGTAAAATAAACTTAACATTACTTTGGAATTCTCCATGCTCGTCATCTATGTCCGGCAGAGTAGAAGATCCAACAACTGTATCCTGTCCACTATTTACGTCTTCTGAATTTGGAGTATAATTTCTAATATTTAAACCTCGTAATCGTCTTCTAGGCATTTTTCCTGCAATGCACATAAAATAGTTCAAAATTTTAGTAACAAATAACAACAATAATAGGACATTTAAAATAGTTAAATTATATAACATGACCAACATGAAAATTATAATATTACATATAAATAATAAATCATTAAATCTTCCTACATCATATTTCGTAAATATCTTCGTCCCACATCTCTGACGAACCCATTGAAATTGTTGACTAGTACTAGGATATTTTCGGTTAAGTCTTGTTCGGAAAAGGCAAAGTTTACGATCTTTCGACTATGTCATCTCTACTTCCACTACCAATGTCGAACAAGTCTCAGGGGTGTTTGAAGTACAACGTCACGAACCCTCATCGATTGGATCTTGAGTAAAAACTTGTTTAACTTGAGAAGAAAACACATATGGCTCGTCCATCAGTTGTTCTCCGGTGTGAATCAATCGAGAGAAATTCACCATTGTAAAGCCATATTGATCGTTTTTAATTCCGCGAGCCGTATTCACATCAGCCTAATCACCTCGAAATAAGACAACTTTGCAATTGCCGTAATAATCCAACTCAATGATGTCATTAATAAGTCCGTAATACTCGATTCCCCTCGACCGGGACATCGTCCCTAGCACTAGCATAACTTGTAATCGAAGAATTAACAACAATTCCGCAATTTTGGGTTCTCCTCAATCTCTCGCGATACCTTGTATGAAATCTATATCCGTTGATAAGAAAGCCATTATATCTTTTAACTATTCTGTTTGGACCTTGTGAAAGCCATTTAATGTCGTCATTTACTTTATTCCGGCTCCAAACCTATTGATGGAAAGTAAACCGAGTAATTATGAATGTTATGAGAAAACATTATGACTTGTCAATGAAAACTTAAATTGCATACCATTTGGCTTAACTATTCATGGAATGTTTCTGTGAACAACTTATTAATTTCTCGTCGATTTAATCTTCGGGATCGTGAACGAGCTCTTAATATTTGTTTGTACTCACTATACGGTAAAAAAGGTTTTACTTTGTTAGAAGACAAACAAATTATAATTGATGAGTATTTATCAAATTCTAGAACTTACGTCCGAAATGGTTCCATTGAATCGTGATGAAAAAGAATGTATCGATGTGCTTGGACCCACGATCTATCATCTAATTCTACAATTTTGACTTTGCTGATTGGTTCTCCGAAACTTTGAAATAAATAAGTGTCGACCAAATTATGATCTGTGAGGCCAGCATTTCTACTTGGTCTGTTCATTCTTGTTTCAACATCTTCCAAATACCTCGAACAGAAAGTCATACATTCCTCTGCCAAGTAGCCCTCGGCAATTGATCCTTCCGGATAACGCTTATTGCGGCAGTATGACTTCAATTTGGAAAGGAACCTAAACACGGTATACAACATTAACAAAAGTTGCAACTAAAGGCATTGAGCTGAATGAAGGAATATTTTGCAAATAAATTAGGACCTTTCAATGGGATACATCCATCGATAGAAAACGGGTCCACCAAGAAGTGCTTCACGCGGAGATGAATTAACAAGTGCACCATAATAGTGAAGAAGGAAGGCGGGAAGATCTTCTCCAGATTGCATAAAGTCAATGCGGCTCGATCTTGTAGTCTCTCAAGTTCTTGAACATTTAAAACTTTACCACAAATGCCTTTCATTATATTTGATGGTTCAATTACGAGAGAGCCGTCACCTTTTTCGACATACAACACCGCGCATAGCAATGGCGGCAAGAAGTCTTGCATCAAGATGTGATAGTCATGCGATTTTAAGCCATATAGTCTTTGATCCTTAAGACTCACACATCGCGATATATTTGATGCATACGCATCTGGGACCTTTATATCCTTCAACACCGTACAGAACACTTCTTTCTCCGTCTTTGACATTGAAAAAATAGCAGGCGGCAACCGATATTTCATATTTGGAAGTTCTCGGGGATGAAGCTCACGTCGAATTCCCATGTGGACTAAATCAAGTCGACTCTGAAGATTATCTTTCAATTTTCCATCGACATTCAAAATAGTCCCAATGATGTTCTCATGAGACATTTTTTCTCTATGTGCATGACATCAAGATTATGGCGTAAAAATCGATGCTTCCAATAAGGCAACTCGAAAAAATACTTCTTTTTTTCCACAAGTCCGCCTCATGAGGATCATCCTCTTCATCAGATTCATCATCAGATTCATCCCTAGATCTTCTATTTCTTTGCGGGTTAGCCGGTTGATTCACCTTCCCATAAATGAAATTCATATCTTTCAACATTAAGAATATTTCGGATCCACCGGTGGTCTGCGGAGGAGCTGTGCGAACTCTTGAGTACCATCAAACCGAGCACTCTGAAATCTAAATGTATGATTTTAGGTAACCACCGATGATGCCCCATGTGCGAGAACTTCTTCCCATTATATAACCATTGCGAACATGTTCTGCGCAAGAGACAACACGGACAAGCATAACGTCCTGCGGTACTCCAACCGGATAAATTAGCATAAGCGGAAGTCGTTAATAGTCCACATTAAAGCCGCACGTAAATTAAAGTTCTCTTTTCTCATTGCATCGTATAATACGAACACCAGCCCATAGTTGTTTTAACTCCTCAACAAGTGGCTGCAAATAGACGTCAATATCATTCTCCGGCCCTTTCTCTCCAGGTATAATCATAGACAAGATAAAAGAAGATTGTTTCATGCAAACCCATGGAGGCAAATTGTAGGGCACAAGCACCACAGGCCAAGTACTGTACGTTGTGCTCATGAGTTTGTAAGGGTTAAATCCATCAGATGCTAGCCCAAGCCTCACACTCCGAGGATCGCTTGCAAAGCTTGGAAATTTTGAGTCAAAAGATTTCCAAGCTAAAGAATCTGCGGGATGTCTTAACAACCCATCATCTGTTCGTCCATCCCGGTGCCACGTCATTGATTCGGCTGTCTTCGACGACATGAAAAGCCGTTGAAGCCTTGGTATTAGCGGAAAATACCGCAAAATCTTAACTGGCTGCTTCTTTGACTGTGTATCGTGTTCATCTTCGTTATCGTCCTCTGTATTTCTATTAATCCAACGGGATTGGCCGCATACATGACAGCACTGTTGGTTTATCCGGTCGCCCCAATACAACATGCAGTCATTTGGGCAACTGTGAATTTTGTTGTAGCCAAGGCCTAAATCCTTTATCAATTTCTTCATATCTTTGGAAGATTGAGGGATTTTTGCAAACGGGAACATTTCTTGCAGAAACTCTAACAGCATTGTCAACGAGTTTCCGGTCCACCCCCCCAAACATTTCAAGTGAAAAAGACGAATACAGAATGACAGTTTGGAAAATTTTGATCTCTCATACAGTTCTTCATTCATTTCACCAAGTAACGTGTAGAATCTTGCCGCTTCTTCATTTGGCTGTTCATCTGGTACACTTCTTCCCCCTTCGGTGAAAGTATTTCCAACAAAATTATGATCATCAGTTGCACCCAAGTCAGGTGGAAACGACCCGAAACCATCACTACGCATATTAAAAGCATCTCGCAACATGTTTTCCATGTTATTGTCTCTAACATTCTGATTGAAAGCACTATGATGATACCCCGATTCATCGATGAAGATGCTACACTAGGTGTACACTCTCCACGGAAAAACCATATTTTGTACCCCCGGACAAAGCCATCAACAACTAGATGTTCGTAGACCACTTCACAACAATGCCAGTTAATATTGCAACACTTCTTACACGGGCAAAGAATCATATTCTCTTGGCTTGCATTTTGAAATGCGAAATTCAGAAAAGTTTCTACTCCATTTCGATAGTCGTTGCTTACCCTTGACAATTTCATCCAACTCCTATCCATTTCATTGTTGTTGAAGTCTAAAGTTGACAATAATTTACACGGCTAAATTGTTAATTGATAAGAATTTGATTTTTCGAACAAAAATTTCTTTAAGATGCATCATACATGGCATTGTAAGTTATGTATTATTTAAGATTCTTCATACGTGGCATTGTTACACCTGGGGAGGATCCATTATATCTTCCAGTGAGATATAAGGCAACCCGTCAGGTTTCCAGCCTATATACTTTGAATCTTTTTATTTTTATCTATACAAGTATTAAGTAAGTTATGTATTATTTAAGATTCTTCATACGTGGCATTGTTACACCTGGGGAGGATCCGTTATATCTTCCAGTGAGATATAAGGCAACCCGTCAGGTTTCCAGCCTATATACTTTGAATCTTTTTATTTTTATCTATACAAGTATTAAGTAAGTTATGTATTATTTAAGTTAAATAATTTTATGTAAGTTATGTATTATGTAAGTTAAATAATTTTATGTAAGTTATGTATCATGTATTATGTAAGTTAAATTAAAATTTCAAATCGAGAATCAGTTATGTGTGAACATATATGGCATGCATTACATTGTAGTTTTTTTTTTTAAATATTTATTGGTTTTAGTTTTTCGTTTGAGGTAAATTTGGAAAATGTTATTATATGTTTTTTTATAATCGAAATCTGGTGTGATGTTAAATTTAAAAAGTTTTAAAATTACTTCTTTTAAAAAAAGAATTTATTTTTATAATAAAACGTATTTAAATAATGACCAATATTATTATTATATTGATAACAAAATATTATTACCATTTTGGAAAACATTGAAAATATTAAATATTAAAATCGAACATTAATATAAAAAATTAGTAATTTGATTTTTATATGAAAATATATTTAAATAATGAAAAAATCATTTTAAGAATTTTATGTTGGGGGTTTGACTAAAACAAAACCGATTTCTAAAATAAAATTTAATTTTACCATATTCGAATATTTAAGATGTTGGTATCAAATTATAAACCAATGTTGTTTTCATAAAATATCGGAAGCTTAATCACTACCAAAATCATCATGCTATAATAAACAGCAATATAATAAACAGCATATATACCAACCAAGCAGGATAGTAAACAGCAATTTGGATAGCAATTTGGTCCGACATTTTTGAAGATTCATCATACGTGGCATTATTAAACCTAGGGAGGATCCATTATATCTTACAATGAGATATAAGGCAACCCGTTAGGTTTCCAGCCTATATACTTTGAATCTTTTTTTTTTTTGGACAGCAGTATAACAAACAACATATATACCAACCAAGCAGGATAATAAACAGCATATGAATTACCAACAAATCCAATCCAACAACATATATACCTGTTAAGTTATTACCAACAAATCAAATCCAACGATTTGCGGGAAGCGGTGGCGTGATGGCGAAATACAAACAATATATGAATGAACAAGTGATATTGATTAATAATGCTATTTGCTAAAAACTAATACTCACATTATTTGACTGAAAGAAAAATAGTCAATTCAGTAGTCGAACTAAGTCCTCTTCAATTCTTCTCACTTGCAAAGTACAGATACCTTTCTCAATACAAATCTGTAACAAATACGTATGAAATTTATTAAAACAAAAGTCTATTCACATACATTATTAAACACTAATATGAAATTTTATACAAATATATGTATATGTATTACACATATATTCAAATTAGTATTCTTATTTTATATCACTTTTTTTTAATACCTATTACTTTTATTATACATAGTGTTCATGTCCTTTACAATAATCTATATATAGTCCAAAAATTACAACTATTAAATTTTTTAACAACTTTAGCAACTACTGTAAAACGAAAATTTAAACCAATCAAATCGCTTAAACAGCATATACATACCTTTAGAAATGAAGACAACCCCTAGAAATGTCAGAAATGGTGCTGCCAACTTCTTGAGATCAAATACCAGAATCAAACAGCCCCAAATATCTTCTTATCTACAAACATCATTTTATAAAACAATAATGGTTAGATTCTTGTCATTAAGAAACATTAATCAAACACATAACTAAATTTCAATATAATTCAGTTTTTATTGATTTTATATAAAAGGAGATAAAAATATTTTCATAATCGAAAATAATAAAATAAATGAAAAATATAATGGTATAAATATCAAAAGTACAAGTGAATTAACTTACATTCTTGGTTGGTGAAAATGTAGAGGTGAAACGATTGCTCTCAATCATTGCTTATTCATCTTGTTTGGTTTCTTTGTCAAGAATCGATTCGATAAAAAAAACTTTTCAAGAAAGAATATAAGATTTTGATCCATTAAAAGGAAACTACTACAATTTTTGGATAAATTTAATAGAAAATAAAAATAAGAAAGATGAAAGTATACACTGTTAACATGTTATTGGTAAGAGAAAATGTTTGAGAGAAAGTCAATTTTTCAATAACTTCGAAACATATAATTAAATTAATCAAAATTTACAAATAAATAATCTAAAACTTGCAAAATGACACCACAAAACTTAATAAGGAGAGGAAGCTAGTTGATCTATTGAAAACTTTTCGGATTGTTTTTGTTATATTCAACTGTTACAAAAAGCAGAGAAGACACAAATTTAGTCATATGGACCAAACTTTGAATGGTAAATCTTTGATGACGAACAACATTCACGCTTCTTGAAGAATGAATATGAAAATTATTTATCAAATGCAAACAATATCCAAGCATAAAATGGTGCGATGTACTTCATTTTATTTAGCATAAAAAATATATTCATATGAAATTCAAAATATATAGGGCACTGATGTATTAGCTCATCTTAAGGTTTTCGACGGACTACATGCATGTATTGGGCATTTGAAGTGCAATTTTAAGCTTGCGGCTAGTAAAAGCTCAGAGCAAAGCAAGGATCATCTTGCAAAAGATTTAATCAAAATGAAGCATTTTGCTTTTTCAATAAAATTAAGCAATTGAAACACTAATATAGTACAAGAGTAAAGGAGCTTATCTTGAGGAGGGTAGAAAGGAAGTAGCTGAGACCAAACTACTATGTTGTAAACTTGAATAAGAAGAATAAAAAGTTTCTTTACAAAACTAGGGTTAAAGTAATATGATTTGTTTGTTGAATGAATAGGATGGTGGGCTTATCCCACTAACTAACTTGGTCTTAAAAGAAAACATGGTTAAGGCCACCAAAGGATGCATAATAAATAGAAAATCATTCTTTTTGGCTTTACTATTACAGCAACTTATTAAAATCACTCTGAAGCATGAGATATATGAAATGAAAACTTTATCAATAGCACTATTGAACCAGAAGTTACAGAAGCAGTAGGAAGCAGTAATGATAAATATCTCCATGTATTAATTCATAAGCTTTGTAATTTACTAAGCATCGTTGTTGATACTATTCAAAACATCTAAGTGGACACTTAACAGAGAAGAGGAAGCTTGATCCACGTTAAATATGTAACATTTCTAACGAGAGAAGTGGACACTGCGCGGCACTGGTTTCAGCGGCTTACCCTAGCAAGATATGAAAGTAATCAGCTCCCAACATTAATAAACATTGCGGACTAATGATTGAATTACAAATCTGTTAACATATATCACCATGTTAAAACATTGACAGAATCAAGTTTTGCTTATAAGCAACAAAAAATGAATAGATGTGGAAAGAACAATGAGCTAAGTTTTCATTCGGAAAGCATATAAAGAACTCATAATTTAAAGATGAGGAACAAAAGAATACTATTTATCCAGACGAGGAACTCAGAATTTGGCAGCAAGTAATTAAATAGTGAATATATAGTAGTACTTTGGAAAGAGACTTGAAGCTGATGTGGAGTTGGCTGTAATCCGATGCAAAATGCAAGAATCACAGTACTGTATTTTCATCGAAGAAGATTAACTTTTCTAGACTACACATCTACATTACAGAGATTAAAGCAAATAATCATAACAAAAAAATACCCATCGACAACTTGACCTCGTTCCTTTCTTTGAAGAGCGATCCTACGGCCACCAAATCAACCAAATTTTTTTATACCTAGTTCATACTCGCATAAAAAATTAAAGAAGTTAAACAAAATGAAAAACAAAATTATATAAATAAACAAAATCCCTAAATTAAAAAAGTTTCTGTTTACAAATTCCATACCGTCTTTCTTTGTTGAATGTCGGAGAAGCTTCAGCAGAAATGTTTAGGGAAGAAGGGGATTCTGAGTGGTTTCGGTTGCCATACCGTCCTTTGTTTTCTTTAACCATTCGGCCAGGGGATGAAGGGGATGAAGGGGAAAAGTTGAAGCGAGAGAACAAGTTCAACACTTAGGGATTTCGAGGGTGAAGGGGATAAAGCGATTTTACGACAAAAGCGGCGACGTCTTGCTCAAGCGAGGACTTTATGTTTTGCGGCGTTTTACAAAAGCGCCAGCGATTGTTGACGAGCGGCGTCGTGCTACATATGGACTTTTCGTGGCGTTTTTATCTAGCGCCACTAACTTAAAGCGACGAGCGTCCTCATTGTCTTGATATATTTTGTGGCGTTTTAGTCAACAAACGCCACTAATTCAAACAACAAAGTTTGAGCAGCGCTGTCTTAATATATGTTGATGGATTTTGTGGCGTTTTTTTTAAAACGCCGGTAAATTTTAATGTATTTTAATCTTTATATTTTTATACTATTATTAATTACTCCAATTACTTAATATTATTAACCCTAAATAATCTAAACCATTAAAATTTTAAACTTTAAACTTTAAAATTATTATATATATCAATTTAAAATCTTTAAATCATACACCCATAAATCTTTAAAATTATTTTAAATCATAGTATTTTAATTTTTTCCATTTTAACATATTTTTTTCTATGTCATAATTTGTTCCAAATTTTTTCTTATTAACCCTAAAATAATCTAAACCATTAAAACTTAAAACTTAAAACTTTAAAATTATTATATATATAAATTTAAAATCTTTAAATCATACACCCATAAATCTTTAAAACTATTTTAAATCATATTAAATCATAGTTTAATTTTAAATTATTTTAATTTTTTCCATTTTAACATAGTTTTTTCTATGTTATAATTTGTTTCAAATTTTTTCTAAGTGTTATTAATTTTCTCTAAATAATTTAAATATATAATTAAAAAACTTACATTTTAGTTAATACGAAGTTAAATAATAATTATAAGAAGAGATCAATGAAAGAGTGCTTGAGTACTTTTATTACAATTTTATATTTAATTATTACATAATTCATATCAATTTTAAATAAATAATTTTGGAAATTGTGACTAATATTTAAAAGAATTAGATACATGACATAATTTTTTTATAAAATTTTTATGTAAGAATATTTATATACAAAAAATTTCAAAATATGATATAAAAAAGGTTTAAAATACTATAATATCGCTTTTATGATTATATAATAATTTATTTAATATATAAATTTAAATACTTAATTAACCACAAACCACACAATACATAACCCCAACTTCAAACTTTAAAACCCTAATCTCTAACATATAACCCCAAACCCCAAAGTATATAATAATGATAAAAATATTTTAATATTAAAAATCATATTGTCTATTTTACAATTATATAATAAATTATTTAATATATAAATTAAGGTTAAAAAGACTTGAACCTATTTTAAATAAATAAACACTCGGATAAACCTTAAGCCATAAACCCTTGACCATCGGCCCTAAATTACTAAACTCTAAACCTTAAAACCCTAAACTTCAAATCCTAAACCATAAACACTAACCCCTAAATATTAAAACCCTAAACTTTAGAATCACAAGACTTAAAACTCTAAACCCTAACATTTATCCTCTTAACCCTTAAACCCATAACACCTAAACCCATAAACCTTAAAAGTGTATCCTTTAAACCCTAATCCACAATGAATAACCCCTAATCCCTAAATCATGGATTATAAACATTAAACCTTAAATCATGAAACTGTAAACACTAAACTCATAACCTTATAAACTTATAAACCCTAAACATTAGACAATTGGACCACTAAATTATAAACACTAATGCCGAGTTTTTTTTTCCAATTTTTATATTGATACCAAAATGGTATTTATTTATATTACGGAATAAAATAGCTATTTTATGGCGTTTACGGACAAAAGCAGCGACTATTTTTATTTTATATTGACACCAAAAGCAGCGCCGTTCAATTTAGAATATACATTTCTTGGCGTTTTTGAACAAAAACGCCACTAATGTTGATTTTTTTAAATTTTTATATTAAGCGAAGCAGCGACATTTTATTTTTAATTGAAATGGATTTAATAGATTTTAGCGGCGTTTTTCGAAAAGCGCCGCTAAAGGTCGGACTTTTAGCGGCGTTTTAGTAGAAGCGCCGCCACGATCGTACTTTAGCGGCGTTTTTCGAAGCGCCGCTAAAGTCGGACTTTTAAGCGGCGTTTTAGTGAAGCGCCGCCCACGAGATCGTACTTTTAGCGGCGTTTTCGAGCGCCGCTAAAGTCGGACTTTAGCGGCGTTTTCCAAAGCTACCGCTAAAGGTTGGACTTTTAGCGGCGTTTTCAAGCGCCGCTACTGAGTTGGGCTTTTTGGGCGTTTTTTGACCGCGCGCTAAAGGTCGAGCTTTTAGCGGCGTTTTACGCTAAAGCAGCTTCTGAGTTGGACTTATAGCGGCGTTCTTGTCGAAGCACCGCTTCTGAGTCGACTTTTCTGGCGTTTTTATGATGCGCGCGCACTGAGTCGACTTTTCTGGCGTTTTTGCTAAAGCGCGCTACATATCGACTTTTAGCGTTTTTGCTAAAGCGCGCTTCTGGTCGACTTTTAGCGGCGTTTTGCTAAAGCACCGCTATATATCATTTTAGTGGCGTTTTTAAATTAAACGCCGCTAGTACTCATTTTTTAGCGGTTTCCTTCAAGCGCCGCTAATGTATAATATTTGCGGCGTTTTTCTCTAAAACGCCACTAAAAATACCGCTATAAGTCTGTTTTGCTGTATTGTGAAGATCGAATATTGTAGTGCCGGACAACAATTGAGGAGATCCTACATAAAAAAAATAAAACTACAACCTACCTAATAAATTAAAAATATCTAATCTTGAAAATTAAAATTGTCCAACTAAAAAATAAAATATCCAAATCTTAAAAAGAATAATAAATAAGTCTAAAAAATTAAAAATTGTTTCGATTTAGATGGAATTTATGGTCGTATCCTCCTTTTCTTTTAGATCTTCTTCTTTTTCGGGGGGTTCCTCCTCTTCTGCCAGTTCTTCCTCGTTCTTGCTAGTCCTTATTTTGTCATGGTATTTAGTAGTAGGAAATTATGGTACTCGTAAGCTGTTTTTCCTTGTGTGAACTTCGTAAATTGGTCCCGCCTCATGCATCCAACGAATTATCCATTCTATATCTGTTAATTCATTTGCACCTTGGTTTTGCTTGCTCGGCTCATCCCCTTTGTGCTTCCGATCTTTCCCATAGAGCTCCACACTAGGTTGTTGTATCGCATTTGTTGTTGGTTGCAAGACTCGTCCCCAATGTCCTATCGGTACCTTTGCTTGCTTGCATAGTGCTATTGCTAGATGAGGGAAGAGTAGTTCAACCTTCTCTTTTCTGGACACAACGGATCATGCTCCAGTATATCCATGTCCCAACACAGGTTCTTTCTTGTTGCCCAAGAACATATAAAAGGGTGGCTTGAAAAGTATCAATGTTAGACATATATACCGCAAGGAAAATTCGACTGCTGATAAATTGTAAACACATCCTCACTTTTGGTGATAACTACACTTACCAGAATGATGTTAGATAATCTATCTCCAGATGACGTTTCCATTCCCCGCTTCTGTCGGTTACTACCAGGATAATCATCCTGTCCATGTCTACATTCTGGAAAAACGTCAGGTCAGTTCCTTGTACTAAATTGTACAAATATAATGGAACGTAATAATATTTAGAAATCACTGATGGGGAAATATTTTTTTTCCTTGAACTTTTATTGGTGACCATAACGCGTCTTCTGATAGTTTTAGATCGACCTCTTTTTCAGTGCGGGGTAGCACTCTTGAACAATCGGTATGTTTGCAGGTTTTATGGGGCATCGATAGAATTCCTCCCATCGTTGGTAACTAAATATACCGAGTCTTTTCGTTTAGTGAGAACAAGGATTCAAATCCTCTTTAAATTATTTTCTTAAAGGGGTGTTTTTCTCTCAACCTCACGGAGGTGACGCTTAAACTTCCTTTCCTCTGCTTTTATTTCAATGAAGTTATCGAAACTTAACTCGTAATTGAGAAAATGGTTTAGCATGGTTTAGAGAGGAAAAGCATTCGAATTTCGTGAGATAACCAATGAATATTTTTCTTGGGTGGCTTAGGATGTTTGTTGCCATTCCATATGTTTTTATAGAGGATTTTAGGGCATATTTACCGTGTGAATCTTAGGCAATCTCGGAAGATTTTGTTTTCCTGAAAAGAGGAAAGTTTGTTGATTCATTATGTGTGTCGTGACATAGAGGGTGTGTGTCGAGACATGAAACCTTGAGATGCTCTTCTTTTTGGTTTCAATTTGGTGTGTCGCAAAATAGGCCTTGTGTGTCACTCCAAGCCTTCGATTGTCTATGGTTGTCTTCCAACAACTTGTCTTATTTCTTGCTTCTCGAACACTTTATTCCTAAATCTCAACATAAACAATTAAAAAATCTATAGTACAAATACATAAATAAATAATTTAAACTATTTACAAGTAAAATTATGTTTCCGACGGTTTAATTATGTGTTACTACTAGAATCATTCGGTAGTTTGTTTGATTCAACCATCATTTTTTCTGTCTTTGTCAATCATCCCTGTCTGTCCAATAAAGTTCATTTCCACCTAGATCTCACCATTTTTCTCGTGCCTTTGGGTTGGACTCACCTGCGCTTATATGACTATGCACATATCTCCGATCGAGGTCGTTAGGGGTTAAGTCGAATAGGAAACAACATTCCTTCCCTATTAATTCCTCACTTTGGGCATCATGGCCACATATGAACACTTCTATTTCGCCATCGATTTTCATTATAAATTCATTTTTTTTGAGGTCGATGGTTGATTTAGATGTGGCAAAAAAAATGGCCTACCCAACAGAATGAGAATTTCTCAATCCTCTTTAAAATCGAGGACTACAAAATCTATAGGTATTATGAAGCTCTTCACTTTAACCATTACATCTTTTAGCACTCATTTTGGGCATTCTAGAGATCTATCAGCTGGTTGTAGTGTTATCGAAGTATTTTTTTAACTATTCTAATCCGATTTTTCGATATATAGATCCTAAATCACAGAGGGCCTTACTGAAATGCATATCCCCTATTTCTAAAAGAATCGTAAAACTACTAGGATATTTTTTTAGAATGTATCTTTTCCGTGATAATAGCACTACATGCAGTGTCAATATCAAATTGTTCACCTTTTTCAATTTCTTATGCTTAGCCATAATTTCCTTAAGGTATTTGGCATATTTCAGAATTTTATCAATAAGTTCCAAAAGGGAAAAATTAATATTGAGGGCTTTAAACAAGTTAAGGAAGCTTACAAAGTCTGCTTCATTCCTATTTTATTGTTATCTAACCTTGACGAGAATGGTACTTTTATCGTGATCGACTTTGAGATTACTGGTTCAGTTACCGGTTCGGCTACCTCTTCGATCGACTTTCTGGGCACGGTTTCTTCTTGGGTCTCCTCAACAACTTCAGTTGATTTCTCCTCTTAATGTATGGGTGCTTTTGGTTTGTCAAGTTGATTACCAGACTGCAGGGCAGTCACATTGACCTGTTCCTTCCCATGTAACATCCTGAAAAGGGCCTATGCATTTTCGGTTTAATTGTACGAAATGACATGTCTTATGTGTTATGAATAAATTTTGAACATTTTTGGAAACTTGAAAATGCATGAAAATGATTTAGAAATGAACATTTTTGGAAACCTGAAAATGTATGGAAATGATTTGGAAATGATTCAAAAGAGGAAAGTGAACATTTCTGGAAACTTGGAAATGTAAGGAAATGTCAAGTTTAAAGAGGCAAACGAAAATTTTTGGAAACTTAGAAATGACTTGGAAATGTCGAGTTTTAAAGTTTAAAAGAGGAAATTGAGGCAAGGTGGCCTTAAAAGAAAAAGTATGTGAAATTTGACACATAAACAGGCTTGGAAAAGTGGCCTGGAGATGCCACTTAGGGCCTCTGGAAATGGCGCCACGTGCAAGGGGATTGGGCCTGAGTTCAAGTCACATGGGAAGCAAATAAAAGAAGTTTTATTTTTGCTTCTAGAAGCACAGAGGTGGACGGCACAAGGCTTGCAAAAGAGGAGTTTTATTCTCTTTAAAATTCGGCTAATTAGGGGATAAATAAAGGATTTAATTTGGATTATTTTCAAGAGATAATAAGGATTTTTCTTTAATTATTTTAAATTAAGGAGATAAAGTTATCAAATAAGGAAGAGTGGTGGCCAAGCAAAGGACTCTTGACCTAGTAATTTCGGCACAAGGAGGAGAATTAGGCCATTCATTCATTCATTCTCTCCCATAGAAATTCTCCTAGCAAAAATCCTCTCTTCTCTTTTCTTTCTCAGCCCAGAAAATACACCTTATGTTCTAGCAGAAACTCCTTTCAAATTCCATCAGTGCCGATTCTTTCTAAAGCCTAATATTTCTCTCTTCCTTCATCCTTGAAACCGAATACCTAGAGGGCTCACAGCCTATTGTTCATCAAGTTTCTAAACCGAATCTCTAAAGTGGTGTCAGGAGAGATCTGTCGAATTCAATACTAACGGTAAGAATCTTGTGGTTATCGATTTATTCTCTTCTTTAAGTTGTAACATAGGACCTAATATTATTATTATTATTATTATTTTGGTGGCCGAAATTATAAGGAGTGTTTCGGGGTTCAGCAACTGTCGACTAAAAAGAGGAATATTTTGGGATTCATAAAGATCTAAGGTAAGAAACTATAAGATTCGGCCAAAGGCCATGTTTTAAGTTTTAATGTTACATTAAATCTAACACATGATTATAGGAATTTCGACATCCCTAGGGAGGCAAGGATACTTTTCGGGATTCAAGATTTAGAAGGTAAGTACCAAAGTAAATTCGGCCAAGGCCTATTTTTATATATAGATCTATTTACTATCTTCTCAAAAGCCGAAAACTAACCCGTGGAGTAATCTAGTGTTTAGCCGATTTCAAAGGGGAGGAATACGGAGTTTTCGGCACTTGATTCTTAATTCAAATCGGCAATAAGGTAAGTCTCTTAGTGTACTAATCCTACTAGGATTTGGATTTATGGCCGAATGGCTTTTTATTAAATTAGTAAGTGATTAATCAAATGTAGGAACTTGAGATCTAAGGCGATGGAGATCGATTTGGGATTTTCAAGTGAAGTTGTTAAGCAAATCGGTGTGTACCTTACACTAACTTTTAATACGATTTATGGCGACATTAAATAGAAGTATGTATAAGTATGAATAAGAATGTGAATATGGCTAATGTAGTGTTGTTACGGTACAAAGTACTCGTGATGCGTTTCCTACTCCTACTAGGATTATGAAATATGTTATTTATAACATGTGAAAATTTATAAGAATGTGGATTTAAGTATGATATGCATGATATGAATAATATGGGTCATTCGGGATATATGAAAAGGGGAAGTGAATGTGATGACTACGGTCTCACTATCTCGAATGTGGTGACTTGGTCACATTATGCGAATGTGGTAACCGGTTACATTATTCGAATGTGGTGTCTCATGACACAATTATCACAGTGGCTATGCCACAAAAATTTTATATGGGCGATGAGCACGTCATTGCGATGATTTGCCTTCGATGGTGTGTAGCGGATGGAGGGTTGACTTAGTAGTCCCCACGGTGTGTGCAAAGTTTAGTACGAGGATGTGTAGGCGATGGCAACTAGGTTTGGGTTCGGGTTGCATCATTATTTTATCTGTATATGAATATGCATGTGATATGATACTGATGCTTTGATCTATTAAATTTTTGTGTTGGTTACACATTGAGTCTGTTGACTCACCCGTTGTGGGTACATGTTTGGTGATGAGAAAGTGATGAACGGGACGGCGAGAACTTGTCTTTGGCCATGCTCAACTTGAAGTTTTATCCGATGTGGACAATTTATTTCATTTAAGTATTTCGTTATTTTATTTTGGGTTTTTAATTGATGTAATAAGGCCTCCTTTGAACTATGTTTTTTTTACTTTCTATTTGCTTTATTACGACATTTTTACTTATTAAAAATTTAGTAAATTTACGTTAAAATAAACTTTAAATATTTTGTCACCTTAAATAAATGGATTTCAACACAAGATAAATTTGTTTTCAAACGAGCCCAACCCAAACAACATTTTCTTGAGAATCGCACAAGTTTTTCCTAAGGATCAAAAGAATTTTGAACCAGGTTTAATCAAGGAACATACCAAATGCAGTCAAAGCTCGTAGGCCGGGTTTGGGGTGTTTCATTTGATATCGAGCCTAATTTTAAAACTCTCGGCTTTGTGGGCTAAGGCCCAAAACATTTTCCAATCGAGCCAAATGAGTTTTATGGATGTATTTACGAAAATAAGCGGTTTTTACGGCATGGCACCTAAGTCTCAGACCATGATCCACGGTAAGTACCACAACCATACGTGTGATTATGTGAATTATGGAAGGGTAGAAAAGGAATGGAGCGTAGAATAGCATGATAGGAACTTGAACCACAGGACTAATCTACTCAAACACAAACACATAAGACTTAATTCCATTAAACAAACCTATGGCTAAGTCACCGAGAGTTAGGGTGTGGTAACCCCTGTGTGCATGTCTCAGGATTGGATCCGAAAGAGCACAGTATTTAAGCGATCCTAGTGACTCACCTCCTCTTCGCAGAATCCTGCACAGTGCGTAGCTTCGGTTCACCCTAACCCGGAGGGCTCGGTGGGTGTGGCAACCCTGCGTGCGCATGTCTAGGAATGGTTTCGGTGGGAGCTTGGTATTTAAGCGATCCGCGTGACTCACCTCCTCTCCACTCGAATCCTGCACGATGCGTAGCTTTGGTTCACCCTGACCAAGAGGACTCGGTCATAGGCTAAACACAACAACTAAAACCCGAAAGGGAACTAGCCGTGTTTTTATAAAAACAACAAAACCCTAGTTTAAAAAAAAAAACTCTTAAAACTTTCTTTTAAATTTGTGAAAACCATCCTTACAAAGTCTTCCGAAAAATTTCCGATTTATGAAATTACAAAAATACCCCCAGTGGTAAATTACAAAAATGCCCTTGATTTATGAGATTTCCAAAATACCCATAGTTTTAATCAAAACTTCATTATTTTATAAATATTCAACAACCCTTGTTTGCAAAATATCAAAATACCTTGATTTTTGGAAAATTACAAAATTGCCCCTAACTTACAAAATTACCACAATGACCCTGATTTCCAAAATTTCTGCAACATCACTGTTTTAGAAAACAAATTCTCAAAAAAAAAAACCCTCAAAGTTTTGCAAATTTGGAAATTCCCCGGAAGTATTAAACTTTAAATTTTACCAGTGTATTACCAAAATACCCACGAGTTTCAAAATTACAGAAATACCTCTGATTTCAAAATTTTCCAAAATATACAGGAATTTAAAAATTCCAAAATACTTTTTGACAAAATCACCAAGGAACTCTTTCTTTTGAAAAATTACGAAAATGCCCCTGTAGGACAAATTACGAAAATACCCCTGGGTAGTGGAAAAACAACAACAATGAAAACTGCAACATTTCTCTGAATGAACGAAAGTTCATAATTGATTGATGGATGTATGAATGAATGAAAAGACTGTGTGCATGGATGTATACGAAAGAACCACTCCTAAATTCTTTATCATAAAACTCCTTCACGGGTAATCAAGTGAAACAAAGACTAATTCATAAAATTCCTTAATTAGATCACGACGTTAGAAATGAGCTCTAGAGGACGTTGTCGTCGAGGACACGGTAGAGGCAGGATGACCGTGTCAGAACCCGTTAGATCGGGTCAAGGGTCTGACAATGAGATACCACCGCCACCACCACCCCCAACTGTGGGTGTTGAGCGACAAGCTCAAGCGGGAGATGATCTTTGTATTGCAGTGTGGCCGCGAGTTTTGGAGTTGGTGGTGGTGCGGGAGAAAATTCGGAAATCGAAAGTCTCGTGCTCGAGCGGGCCCGAGCTAATGGAGCCAAAATGTTTCGTGGAGTATCGGGTGTGGCACCGATGCGGTGAAATCTTGGTTGGAAGCAATTGAGCGCATCATGGATGAGCTTGACCGACCCCACGAGGAGAAGTTAAAGGAATGGTGGCATTGTTACGCGATGAAGCGTATCAATGGTGGTTAAGCTGTTCGGGATGGTGCCACAATGAGGAGGATCGACACGGGACTACGTTAAGGAAGCGTATCAAAAGAAGTATGTTGGAACGGTATACGGTGAGCAAAGAAAGGCATTTAGAGGGTTGGTTCAAAGGAACAAGTCCGTGGCGAATATGAGGTGAATTCACGAGGTTGAGCCGGTATGCCCGAGGAGTAGTGGCAACTGAGCATGAGCGCTATGTCCGTTTTGAGGACGGACTAAGGGATGATCTGAGATTGTTGATAGCACCGCATCAGGAGTGGGAGTTTTCTACTTTAGTAGAAAAGGCCAAGGTGGCCGAGGGAATTAAGGATGCTACAAAGCAGACTATGGATCGGAATAGGCCCAAAAGAGGTTTTGGATCGTCTGGGAAGGTTCAAAAGAGGCCTAGAGTTGATGGGCCGTGAGGTCAGCAAGCTGGTACAGGATGGCAGTATCGTCGTTGTGATCATTATGGAAAGAAGCACTTAGGGGAGTGCTGGAAAAAGACGGGAGGATGTTTTAGGTGTGGGTCCAAGGACCATATGCTCAAGGATTGTCCTAAGAAACCAGATGAAAGTCGACCAGCAGCTCAGAATGTGAGTCAGGCTGGTAGAGAAGGACAACAGCCTCAACGAGGTCGTGGTTCGAATAACAGAGGTAATGGTGCTGGCAGAGGACGAGGAACGCAAGGCAGAGGTGCTGCTAATGCTGAGGCGAGGCAACCGGGTTTGGTTTATGCGGTTCACCGGAGGGAGGATGGAGACGCGTCGGATGTCATAACCGGTACGTTCTTTATTTATGGCAAGCCCTATTTTGCTCTGATTGATGTGGGCTCCACCCATTCTTATGTTGCATGTAGTGAAGTGGAAACACTAGGCCTAAACTCTGAACTTTCTGATAGGCAGATGACTGTAATAAGCCCATTAGGCCAAACTGTAGTGGTGGATAAGATCTTTCGGAGTGTACCCTTAGAAATTCAGGGAGTGAACTTTCAGGCTGATTTAATGGAACTACCCTTTGGGGAGTTTGAACTCATACTTGGAATGGACTGGCTAGTAGAGCACCGGGCCGTGTTGGATTGTCTTGGCTAAGCGAATGGAACTAAGGACCCCGGAGGATGAAGTAGTAGTAATGATCGAGAGAAAAAAGTAACTACACATCTAATGTAGTTTATTAAAAAAAGTGAGAAAATGGTTAGGAAAGGGTGCAAGGCATTCTTAGCCTTCGTAAGTGCGTTGGGTGGAAAGGAAGAAGGTGTTAATGGAGTTAGAACGGTAAGGGACTTTGAAGATGTATTTTCGAAGGAATTACCAGGAATACCCCGATATAGGAGGTGGAATTTGGAATAGACTTGCTCAGGAGAGCGACTCTGTGTCAATCGCTCCATACCGAATGGCGCCAAAGGAGTTAGTTGAGCTCAAGGCTCAAATTCAAGAGTTGTTGGATCGTGGGTTCATTCGACCCAGTGTGTCTCCATTGGGAGCACTGGTCCTGTTTGTAAAGAAGAAGGACGGAACTATGCATATGTGCATAGATTACCGTCAGTTGAATAAGCTAACCATTAAGAACAAGTATCCCTTGCCAAGGATCGATGACTTGTTCGATCAGCTGAAGGAGGCCGCGGTTTTCTCAAAAATAGATCTACGGTCGGGATATCACCAGTTGAAGGTAAAGGAGGCAGATATCCATAAGACCGCCTTTAAGACAAGATAAGGCCATTATGAGTTTGTGGTACTGCCGTTTGGATTGACGAACGCTCCAGCCGCGTTCATGGATATGATGAACCAGGTTTTCCAACCCTATTTGGATAGGTTTGTCGTCATGTTTATCGATGACATTCTTGTGTATTCGAAGTCGGAGAAGGAGCATGATGAGTACCTACGGATAGTGTTGCAAGTATTAAGGGAGAAGAAGCTATATGCCAAATTCAGCAAGTGTGAATTTTGGCTTAAGGAGGTGGCATTCTTAGGACATGTAGTATTCGCAGAAGGAATAAGAGTGGATCCTAGGAAGACTGAAGCAGTGTTGGATTGGAAACCACCTAGATCCGTGGCTGAGATCCGAAGCTTCTTAGGTTTGGTAGGCTATTATAGAAGGTTCGTAGAAGGGTTCTCATTAATAGCCGCGCCTTTGACAAAGTTGCTAAGGAAGGAAGTACCCTTTGTATGGACGGATAAGTAGCAAGAGAGCTTTGGAAAGCTTAAGAAGGTGTTGACGGAAGCTCCAGTGTTAATTCAGTCGGAGGCGGGGAAGGATTTCGTGGTGTACTGTGATGCTTCGCATACGGGATTAGGATGCGTCCTAATGCAAGATGGAAAAGTAGTCGCTTATGCGTCTCGGCAGTTAAGGCCACATGAGGTTAATTACCCAACCCATGACTTGGAATTGGCAGCAGTGGTTTTCGCCCTTAAGGTGTGGAGGCACTATCTCTATGGAGAAAGTTCAGTGATCTACATAGACCATAAGAGCCTTAAGTATTTGTTGACTTAGAAGGAGTTGAACTTGAGGCAGCGAAGGTGGTGGAGTTATTGAAAGATTATGATTGCCCGATAGAGTACCACCCGGGCAAGGCAAATGTAGTGGCTGATGCCCTGAGTCAGAAGGTTGTGTCAGATCTAAGAGTTATGTTCGTACACTTGAGTCTGTATGATGATGAAAGCCTGTTGGCAGAGCTATGTTCGCATACTTGAGTCTGTATGATCCAAGTGTTTCTGAAGGTCTCGCCTTGGAAGAAGGTGATGAGGTTTGGTCGCAAAGGGAAGTTAAGCCCAAGGTTTATAGGGCCCTATCTCAAAGTGCATGAAGCGAAGTTAGACCGATGGCGTACCAATTGGAGTTGCCACGAGTTAAAAGCAAATGCACGACGTATTCCATGTATCCATGCTACGTCGTTATCGATCGGATCCGTCTCATGTGGTACCAGTTGAACAAGTGGAGCTAAGGCCGGACTTATCCTATGAGGAGGAGCCGATTCAGATATTGGAACGTGATGTGAAAGTGCTACGAAGGAAGACAGTTCCTCTAGCCAAAGTGTTATGGCGCAATCATGGATCGGAGGAAGCTTCGTGGGAGCCAGAAAAGGCAATGCGACAGCAATACCCTCAATTATTTTAGCTAGGAAATTTCAAGGACGAAATTATTTTAAGGGGGTAGAACTGTAACATCCTGAAAAGGGCCTATGCATTTTCGGTTTAATTGTACGAAATGACATGTCTTATGTGTTATGAATAAATTTTGAACATTTTTGGAAACATGAAAATGCATGAAAATGATTTAGAAATGAACATTTTTGGAAACCTGAAAATGTATGGAAATGATTTGGAAATGATTCAAAAGAGGAAAGTGAACATTTCTGGAAACTTGGAAATGTAAGGAAATGTCAAGTTTAAAGAGGCAAACGAAAATTTTTGGAAACTTAGAAATGAATTGGAAATGTCGAGTTTTAAAGTTTAAAAGAGAAAGGAGGCAAGGTGGCCTTAAAAGAAAAAGTATGTGAAATTTGACACACAAGCAGGCTTGGAAAAGTGGCCTGAGAGATGCCACTTAGGGCCTCTGAAAATGGCGCCACATGCAAGGGATTGGGGGCTGAGTTCGAGTCACATGGGAAGCAAATAAAAGAAGTTTTATTTTTTGCTTCTAGAAACACAGGTGGGCGGCACAAGGCTTGGAAAAGAGGAGTTTTATTCACTTTAAAATTCGGCTAATTAGGGGATAAATAAAGGATTTAATTTGGATTATTTTCAAGAGATAATAAGGATTTTTCTTTAATTATTTTAAATTAAGGAGATAAAGTTATCAAATAAGGAAGAGTGGTGGCCAAGCAAAGGACTCTTGGCCTAGTAATTTTAGCACAAGGAGGAGAATTAGGCCATTCATTCATTCATTCTCTCTCTTAGAAATTCTCCTAGCAAAAATCCTCTCTTCTCTTTTCTTTCTCCAAGCAGAAAATACACCTTATGTTCTAGCCAGAAACTCCTTTCAAATTCCATCGGTTGCGATTCTTTCTAAAGCCTAATATTTCTCTCTTCCTTCATCCTTGAAACCGAATACCTAGAGGGCTCACAACCGATTGTTCATCAAGTTTCTAAACCAAATCTCTGAAGTGGTGTCAGGAGAGATCTGTCGAATTCAATACTAAAGGTAAGAATCTTGTGGTTATCGATTTATTCTCTTTTTTAAGCCGAAACATAGGATCTAATATTATTATTATTATTTTGGTGGCTGAAATTATAAGGAGTGTTTGGGGTTCAAAGAATCATTTATCGACTAAAAAGAGGAATATTTCGGGATTCATAAAGATCTAAGGTAAGAAACTATAAGATTCGGCCGAAGGCCATGTTTTAAGTTTTAATGTTATATTAAATCTAACACATGATTATAAGAATTTCGACATCCCTAGGGAGGCAATGATACTTTTCGGGATTCAAGATTTAGAAGGTAAGTACCAAAGTAAATTCAGCCAAGGCCTATTTTGATATATAGATCTATTTACTATCTTCTCAAAAGCCGAAAACTAACCTGTGGAGTAATCTAGTGTTTAGCCGATTTCAAAGGGGAGGAATATGAAGTTTTCGGCACTTGATTCTTAATTCAAATCGGCAACAAGGTAAGTCTTAGTGTACTAATCTTACTAGGATTTGGATTTATGGCCGAATGGCTTTTTATTAAATTAGTAAGTGATTAATCAAATGTAGGAACTTGAGATCTAAAGCGATGGATCGATTTAAGGATTTTCGATGAAGTTGTTAAGCAAATCAGGTGTGTACCCCATACTAACTTTTAATATGATTTATGGCGACATTTAATATAAGTATGTATAAGTATGAATAAGAATATGAATATGGCTAAGGTACCGTGTTACTGTACAAAGTACTCAGGTACGTTTCCTACTCCTACTAGGATTACGAAATATGTTATATTTAGCATGTGAAAAGTGACATGAATGTGAATTTAAGTATGATATGCATGATATGAATAATATGGGGCATTGGGTTATATGAAAAAGAGGAAGTGAATGTGGTGACTTGGTCTCACTATATCGAATGTGGTGACTTGGTCACATTATCCGAATCAGTAACCGGTTACATTATTTGAATGTAGTGTCTCATGACACAATTATCTGGTGGCTATGCCACAAAATTTTATATGGGCGATGAGCACGTCGACTACAGTGACTGCCTTCGATGGTGTGTAGCGAATGGAGGGTTGACTTAGTAGTCCCCACGGTGTGCAGGTTGGTACGGGGATGTGTAGCGGATGGCAACTAGGTTTGGGTTGGGTTGCATCATTATTTTATCTGTATATGAATATGCATGTGATACGATACGGTACGCCTGATCTATTAAATTTTTGTGTTGGTTACACATTGAGTCTGTTGACTCACCCCGTTGTGGGAACATGTTTCAGGTGATGAGCAGTGACGGATCGGGACGGCAGAACTTGTGGTGGCCATGCTCAGCTTGAAGTTTTATCTGATTTGGACAATTTATTTCATTTAAGTATTTCATTATTTTATTTTGGGTTTTTAATTGATGTGATAAGGCCTCCACTGAACTATGTTGTTTTCTGTTCTATTTGCTTTGTTACGACTTTTTTACTTATTAAAAATTTAGTAAATTTACGTTAAAATAAACTTTAAATATTTTGTCACCTTAAATAAATGGATTTCAACACAAGATAAATTGGTTTTCAAAATGAGCCCAACCCAAACAACATTTTCTTGAGAATCGCACAAGTTTTTCCTAAGGATCAAAAGAATTTTGAACCGGTTTAATTAAGGAACATACCAAATTTGGTCAAAGCTCGTGGGCCGGGTTTGGGGTGTTTCATCTTATCTCTTCGAGGATTGTTTTCTGTGTTATTGGGGATGCCTTGAGCAATTTGAGGATTGTTCTCTGTGTTTTTGGGGATGCCTTGAGCAATTTGTTTTTGCAATAAACTCATCATCTGTCACATCTACTCTTTCATGACATTCATATCTGAACACATTGCTTGATTATCCCCCTCAATCTGATCAACTTTCTGATCATATGTAGCATGGTCGTATCCCATAGATCTTTCTTGCGATCTTTGCATATGGGGTGGTTGGTATAGAGGATTCGGTTTGTTCTACACTTGATTTTCTCTTTCTTGAATCCCTCCCCACTTGAGGTTTGGATAATCTTTCCAACCGGGTTTATAGATGTTTGAATAGGGGTTTCTTGCCCTATTAGCAATAGCTACCATCTTTGTCACACCCAATTTTCATTAAAGCCCAGAGTCAAGAAAGATCAGGGAGTTAATTGGAATAATAGTATGTTTGGTAGACCATATTGGGTAATTTAAGAACTTTTGTGGCTAAAGGGTAAATAGTTTGATTTCAATTCTGGCTTGGTTAAGTTAGAATCGATTGATTCATTAGTAGGAGACAATGTGATTAGGTATGGTTGGTTATTTGAGGCTATGATGACCGTGTGAAATAGAGGTATATATATGTATGTGGGAAGCCTTATGGAGTGGAGGAGAATTCTTCTTAAATCTGTTTATAATTCCTTCTCATCTGCATCGTCTTCTTCAGTTACTCCGAGGAAGAACTGTTAAAGAGGGACCTGCATGGGGCGATGATTGTAAGGTTTAAGTCTAAAATACTTTGAATCTGGTAATTGGTAAGCCTTTCTATCTTACTAAATTCATGAAATTGAGAAAAAAGAAGTAGGGATTTATGAAATCTTTGATAGAGCTCCTATATGAGACTGAATTTTGAGTTCTAAGCTTAAATGCCTCTGATTTAACTGATATATTTGGTTCGTATGCTTAACTTATAGGACGAAGGAGGCTCTGGCGCTAAGAAAAGCAAAGCTGGCGTAGATGAAGGACAACAGGTGAGTTTTTTGTAATGCCCTCGACCTGATCCATTGGACCAGATCTGAACCTTGGGTGTTACTACTAAAATTCTAGACTCATACCGTTTGACACTTACTGACATATTTATACTAAATAATACTTCTTATTCTTATATCATATTAATTGCCTCAAGACCGAGTATACCATGAGTTCTTACAACACTTATCACACCTTACAATTGACGGAGTATTACAACTGGAACATATATACAAATTATTCTACATAACTCCCCTAAAAACATCTTAAGTCTACGACACTAACTACCTTTGCATGGTTAACCCATTGTGTATGTGATTCAGGGTTCACATAATGATTGTACTGATTTAGATACGTGACTTCTAAGGCTCGATCACCTCCAAGTGGATATGCACTAAATGCATAAGTGCCCATTCGCCATTTCCTTGGCGCAACCCTAGATTTGCCACTCCAGACATGTGTTTCCACATGAAACATCAAACACACAAGGGTAAGTTCGATAGAACTTAGTGAGAAATCTCCCATTTTACCTGATTTCTGTTTAGAAGCTTTCTTCTTAGATCCACATCTTTGACTTGCTAGTCTCAAGAGCTTCACCGTGAGATTCAGGTTAGCTTTTTCAGAGTTTGCCGCTTTGGCATTGCCATTGAATCCTTGTCCCAAGGTCATTTCATAGACTTCACCACTAAGGCGTATTCTTGACTTCAGATGTTTTCTCTTGTCTCTGGAAGCTTCAGACACTCGTTTGATTTTCCCTTTTATTGTTCCTTTAGAATACACTTAACCGGCATTATCATTGGATCATTTCCACTAAGGCCATTCTTCAGACTACACCAATAAGGTGTACTCTTCCCTTGACATAGATAACCATAGAGGTATCCTTGTACAATAGATAAATAGCCACAAAGACATCCATACAAATAGATAGCCACAAAGGCGTCCATATAACATTAGATAGCCATAAAAGCATCCTCATATAACAGGCTTCGCCATGAGCGTGCATTTAATAGAACCAGCCACAAAGGCATCCATTTTAACATACTTTGCCACGAAGGGGTATTGACAAAGTCAGGCACTAAGGCTCTATACAACATATATCACCGTAAAGGCTCACGTATAATAGAGAACAACCACATAGGCTTCCACTTATCAGAGAATTAGCCACAAAGGCTTTTACATATCTGAGAATAGCCACAAAGGCTTCCACATTTTAGTAAATGGAATTTTCAACGGTAGAGATTTGCCTAACCATTAGGCTACCCCCCACACATATTAAGTTTCTACTCCAAATAATATTTATTTTAGTATAGTTTTTATCCTAGGTTACTAAAAATTAAAAGGACAAAAAATAAAAATGGAAGAAGTGTGGTGTGAACCTAAGCTCTCTAAAGAGGGAAGCTAACACTTAACCACTAGGCCTAAGGCCTAGTTCTTGCTTATTTGAGTTGCTTAATTGTATATATTTATTACGAGATCAACTTACATATTCTTTATTAGCTCACACATTTACTTAATTTTTTTATTAACTTGTTTAACTTTATAGTTTTTAGCTTATTACTATTTTCATTTATATACAATAATTAATACTCATATTCAAGCCTTATTATTAATATTTTAATTCATTTTACCCTTTTTCCAATTAGGTCTTAACTTTATTAAAATACACTATTGTAACAGCCCGTTTCTAGTCAAATCGGAATAGTGGATTATGAACCATAAATATGAGGTCAAAAAAATTGTTTTATTATTATTTTAATGTCTACAGCATGGTAGTATGATTGTGTGAAAATATTGTTAAGAAATTTTATCGTTTGAATGCTCAATTCGATAAAAAGGACTAAATCACGTAAAGTGTAAAATTTGTGTTCTAATAGCTAAAAGGGTATAATAGCTATAGAACTTTAAAGAGGAGGTCCTTATGTTGTAATTAGGCTATTAATAATATGAATGGACAAATATGTCCATTAAAATGATATTATAAAGGTTAATTAATAAGGTTAATGTTGTAAAATTACAATTAAAAGATATTAAAGTAAAGAAAATAAAAGAAAAACAATCATATTCATCTTTGTCAACCAATTATTTAAGAAGAGAAAGCCATTAAAGAACACCAAACATTCGGCCATAGTTCATCCTTGCATGTAAGTTCATTTTTGTCCCGTTTTTAATGATTTCTATGTTTTTGAGATCGTTGCAGCTTAATTTAGCTAGCCCAGGGACTATTTTGCAAAATTGTTAAAATTTTAGGGTTTTTCCATTGATGAATCTATATGTATTTTGATGTTTAATGGTATAAAATGCATGTTGTTAGATAAACAACATTTGTAAAGTGATTTTTGATAAAATTGTCAATTAGGGGTCAAATTGTGAAATGTGCAAATTTTGTGGTTAAATTGTGAAATAAATTAAAAATATGGACTGCTAGGGACCTAATTGAAATTCGGCTAGCATGGGTTTTGGTTGAATTGAATAAATTAATGATTTTATGAAATAAGGACTAAATTGTAAAAATGTTGAAATGTTAGGGGAAAAGTGTAAATTTACTTTAATGTGTATTTTGGACTAAATTGAATAAAGAGATTATTTAATAATTTAATTTTGATTATATTTAGATCAAGAAAGGCAAAATACGGATTTAGATCGGCGAAAGAATAAGGTTTCAGACTAATCGACTTATTTCACCATTTTTGCATTCGAGGTAAGTTCGTATGTGCTAAACATTATTATACTTGTGTTTTAATGCTTTGATATTTCATAAATTGTGAATACGACACTACTGATATGTTCAACGATGATTCGACAAGTGAGAAAGTCTCGGTTGAACCTCAGGAATAGATTAGGATACGAATGACATGTCATTAGGGGTTACCTGATTGGGTGCTGGTCTGTACGTCCTACCAGTGGCTAAGTTATCTGGCATGTGTTATGGATACTCGTCAGCTTGTGTGAGAAGCACCGTGTAGCTTCGTCATGACTGTCAGCTTGTGTGAGCAGACCTGTTGATAGCTCTAGTGTGAGCATTATATGTGATATGAGATTAAAATAGCTTCGGCTATATATGTGGCACTTAGGGTGCGAGATTCCTGAGTATCCAATAGTATTCCGAATGGTTCAATGGGTATATCAAATACACGGATGAGTATGAGACTAATAAAAGGTGGTACAAGTATGTACATGAACCGTATAAGCTTTGAATCGAAGAAACTTGTGAATTTCACATCTAATCTTATGCTTGAATATGTGAAAGGTTTGTTAGCTAATATGATATGTGTTGATATATTAAATTTTTGATTTGTCTATTTATGATTAATTAAGTTTATTTCATACGAGCTTACTAAGCTATATAACTTACTTTGTTTGTTTTTCTGTGTTTTATAGTGAAATCAAAGCTAGCTCAGATTCGGGATTTTCGGAGACTTCATCACACTATCCTACTATCACTTTGGTACTTTTGAATCTATGTTTTTGGGATATATGGCATGTATAGGAGCTTTGGTCATTTTGGTTATGGTTTGGTAATGAAATTAGTCATTTGAAATGGCTTGTAAATGTTAAATGTTTTGGTTTTGTAAATAGCCATGAGAGTTGGCTTAATTTGGTTGATTTGGTTGTGTATACATATGTGCATATGGATTTGGATATGTGTTTAATGATGGATATGTTATGCTTATTGATATTTGGTAATTAGGGTTGCTAAATGGTTGAGAATTGAATTTGGTATGTTTGTGAGATTAGGCTAAATGATGCAAAATTTGAAATGTCATATTGATGATTTGAGATTATGAGCTTTGGTATGAAATTGAATGGCATATTGTGGTATTGTTGTGATATGTATTGCTTGGCATTCAAATGGTATGATTTATGCTTGGTTGAGAGTAGATGAATGCCTATATATACCATGTTTTGATGCCAAAAGGATTGTTTTAGGTATTTGCAAAGTTGGGTGGTAAATTGGCTTGGTAAATAGCCTATTTTTGTCCACACGGGCGTGTGTCTCAGCTGTGTGTGACACACAGTTATGTTACACGGCCGTGTGTCCCCTAGTGTTGAATTAAAAATCAAGTCAATATGCTCCACATGGCCCAGCACATGGGCGTGTGATTGGCTGTGTGGCCTAAGTCAGTATACCCTACAGGTTTGGCACAGTCTAGTACACGGCCTAGCACACTGGCGTGTGTGGCCATTTTTAGGGCACACAGGCGTGTGTGCTGGCCGTGTGACCTAAGTCAAAGAGTTAGACGGGGTCAGACACGAGCTGGGACATGGCCATGTGATCCCATTTCGAATGTCCACGTGGCCTGTGACATAGGCGTGTCTTACACAACCAGGCCACACGGGCGTGTGTCCCCTGTATTTTGAAAAATTTTATATGTTTTCTAAAAGTTTCCTAAGTTATTGATTTAGTCCCGAACTACTTCTAAACCATGTTTTGGGCCTCATAGGCTCGTATTAGGGATAATGTGAGTGAATTTGATTGATATTGAATGATGATTACATGAAGTTGAAAAAGTAGGTTTAATCGTGTTATAAGTCCGATAACACTCCGTAACCCTATTTCGGCGTTGAATACGGGTGAAGGGTGTTACAACTATTTTCAAATTAAAGCTCATAATCAAGTTTCCTTTTGGATTAATTAATATAATAATACATGGTCATATTATTTCAATACTTTAATTAATTATTTATGACCCTACCTTCGGTATCCGTTTCAAACCCTTGATTTGTAAACACTCAAAGCTAACCATATAAATCAGGGCATAACCACTTTAAGTTTTCACAAACCCGATTTCTTCTAACCCGAATTTTTGGGTGTGACACATGACATGATCTAGTGGTGAACAAGTATACTTATGGTGAATTGGAGTTTGCCAGATTAGTATACAAGGAAGCCTATCAAGGCATAAAAAGGGAAGTCACTATTTGACTCTCGCGACATGTTACATCCCGTCTGACAAAGTGTATTACTTTAAGTATTGTTAACCAAAATAAGGCTAATAGTGTGACCCCCGAATAAAGAAAAGGTTAGAATTTATTAAGTACTTAAGGTCTGCAAATGTGCCCTTGGGTGAAGCCCTAATTAAGACAAACTCTAAGGTTTGGTGGAATCTTTGATAGTGTGTATACCACCCCAGTGGATAGATGGAAATAGTGAGTCCTATTGTTAAGCCCCTAGTCTGACAAAGATGATAAATATATTGTTATCTTATTCTTTGATTAAACTATTTAGTTGTCCTAATGAGGACTAGTCAGGATTAGGCCAAGTTCTGAAAATGAAAGGAAACACATTTAAGATGAGAGAGAAAACTATTGGTCACAGGTCCCAAAGGAAGGTTAGTAGAGGGAAATAAGCTTTTCCACTAAGTTTTTTCTTTCGTGTACACCCATATAAAGCCAACCTTTGCTTCCTAAACAAGTTCTATACTTTCTCTAGAAACTTATACTTCCTTTCAGCAAATTCTCTCTACGTTTTTCTAGAAAGTAATAGAGTCGAGGCTTGTTTGAAGAAGTAAAGTTCGTTGTATCCAACTAACTTCACCATCATGAAACCTGATAAATAACGATGAAACTCTAGCTGTACTCGTGATTTTTTACCTGACCCTAGGGTTTTATGCTTTAAAGACAAATAAAGGTTAAGGAAAGGAAACTTCTAGATTCTAAGTTTCTTGTTTAAGTGTTCTTGAAAGCTTGTTTAGTTCTTCTGAAAAACATGATCTGATGAATTAACTATTTATGTTATATCTCAATAAACTCTAGAAAGCTCTCGAGACAAGGGCAAGAGACCTACTGCTTAGTCTCTACTTCATCTTTTGGTGAGCTCCTTCGTACCTTGTGTGTGTGTTGTATCTGTTTAGTTTAAGGTAAGTTTACCTGTCTAGTAAAAAGTTTGGCTTTGCATGTCTGGGTAGGAAATGAAAGGGCCTTACTTCGTGTTGAGTTATTACCCACTTTACTCTAAAAAAGGAACCATATGGTCAGAATAAAAGAAGTGAATTCATGGTGTTGCCTTTATTGCAAAGAGCACTAAACTGAAAGACTGCGGTATGTGAATGATGTTATGTAGCCTCTGGTAGGGCAAGTGTAATGCAAACGAGATTGGCAAAACGTAACAGAGGAAAAAGGAATGAATGCTACAATCTCTAAACACAGACTAAGGTTTTTGGCTAACACGAAGGAGGTTATTTGCATGAATGCATAGGCATAGTGTATCCACCAAAAATGAATCCTATTCTATAAAACTTTGTGTAAGTTCAGTATTCACTAATATGCAAGTTACATGAAGCCAGTTGTACGGTGTCTTCGCCAATTGGGCCAACTATATGTTCCCTTGAGTTGGGAAGAATCCTCCTGTCTGTATGACGTACATATATCCTAATGTTCACCCTAGAACTTCCTAAGTTCTATGAAATTACTCTATTTATCTTCCCTTATCAGGACCATCAAAGAAGTAAAGGAATTATCAAGGACTACGCTAGAGGACATGTAATAGCCCGTTTTTCAGTGGTGTCAGAAATAGTTATTTTGGGGCCACAAATCTAACGAGTAAGTTAGTAAATATTATTTGTTAATATTTACGAGTCGAATATGGTTTTAAAAAGGTTTTTTTATGATAATTTATATGATATAAGTGTAAGTTCAATTGGTATCACCCTAAGGTCAAGTGGTTTTAAAAAATGAGGTATCGGGACCTTGTTTCTATAAACTGAGTCGTAAATATTTTTATAAATATTTATGGAGTGTCATTAAGGTGGTATTAAAGTTTCATTGAAAAATTTTAACGTTTCGATACTTAATTAATTAAAAAGGGCTAAATCGTAAAATATGTAAAATTTGATCGCTATTTGATTTGAGTGATTAAATGGTTAATTGAATAAATGAAAAGGGACTTAAATGGTAATTAAACCATTTAAGTTTTTAGTGGACGGTTTTGGGCAACTAAAAGCATGAAATTGGATGATATTAAGTGGACAAAATGGTAAATTTTATAATTAATTAATTATAAGAAAACAAAATGTTAAATTATCATCATCATTTTGGTTTTCTTTTCCAAGTACAATTAAATGTCCATGGATGTGAAGCTAGGTTTGGCCATGGTGAATTTCTCATGCATGGTAAGAAATTCTTACCAGTTTTTAATAATTTTGATGTTTTTGAGATCGTTACAATTAGGTTAAGCTAGCCCATACCTTCGATTTTGAAATTGTTAAATATTTTGAATGTTTCCATGAACTTTGTGATTTTAGATGTTAAATGATGTATTTGAAATATTAGTTGTTATTTAAAAGTATTTTATTAAGTGATTTTTGATGAATTTTTCGATTAGGGACTAAATTGTTAAATTAGTAAAAGTACAAGGATTTGATGTGAAATTGTTGCAATAATGGGTTGTATTGGATTCCACTCAATTTTGGGTAAAAATGGTTAATTTGCATGTTTTAGGCTCAGGGACTAAATTGAATAAAAGTAAAACTTTAGGGGGAATTTTGTAAAAATGTCAAAAATGACTAAATTGCATAAAATACATTGTTTTACTATCTAAATTAATAAATTGAATAAAATTATTAATTTAGATCAAGATCGGATGGAAAATCGAGGAGAATGGAAAATTACCAAAATGCTCCTATACTTTGACATTTCTGCAATTCAGTCAAGAAAGTTCGTACGTTTAAATAGCATTTTAAATTATGTTTTAAGTGCTATCATTTGTTTATATCAAATTATGTCTCGGCGGAAAAATCCAACAGCGTATCGGTGATCATCGACCAGTGAAAAGGGATAGCTTTGGCTATCGATTATGAAAAGGGATGGTAACGACCATCAACTATGAAAAGGGATGGTGACGACCATCAACTATGAAAAGGGATGGTGACGACCATTGAATATAAAAGGGATAGCTTCGGCTATCGAAAATGAAAAGAGAAAATGAAAAGAGATAGCTTCGGCTATTGATTAATGAAAAGGGATGGTGACGACCATCAACTATGAAAAGGGATGGTGACGACCATCGATTAATGAAAAGGGATGGTTTCGACCATCAAATATGAAAAGGGACGGTTACAACCATCGTTTAGCACACTTTGTGTGATCTCCAGTAAGGGATCTGTAACATCCCTATACCATGTTCGACTCAAGGAACCGGATATAGGAATATTACATTTGGTGCCAAAGTAATTCTTGGCTAATCACTAATATATTAGAAAATAAAAATGGACAAATAATAAATTTAAATAATTTATAATTTAGTCCTTACAACTACTTGGAACATACATGATTTTCCTAAGTACATGCCATTCTATTCAAAATTTTAAAACGTACCCTCTTGTTGCTTGAAGATGTGATGACATGAAAGCTCGTAATCTCAAATACAATTCTTTAAAATTCCTGTACCTAATCTGTGCATGGAAACAAACCGTACGCTGAGTATACACCCAGTGGTATTACTATAATTCAAAAACTTAAAATAAAAACAATAAATATGCACAATTTACCTTACCACTATTTTACTTTCAATAAAGCATTCATGTATTTAAAACTTTAAATTTTCTTAATAATATGTATCTTAAATAGTTTTTCTTCATTTTAATTTATATATCTTCTTACTATTTCCATATTCATTTCATGCATTTCATTAATAACCATTTCATAAAATCATTATCTCATGTATTTCATTTCTATATCCTAATTCAATAACTTATTCTATTTCATATCTAAAACCTTACAACATTAGTCTTTGAATGATTATTTAAACCAACTTTTTTCAATAAAAATAATTATAATTAATTCATAAGATTATATTCAATTAACTCATACACTATTTCATTATTTCCAATTCATTCTAGTTTCACTTCTTATTTCGATATCTCAATTTCAATTCACATTTCAATTCATAATTTCACTTTCTCATACTTTCAATAGTTCAACCGATCAATTCATTCGATTTTCTCATTTCATTTATTCAACTGATTTCAATATCAATAATTCAAAATTTTAGCAAATTCATGAACCTTAAGTTCATGCTTCAAATCTCACATCTTAATTCCATTCACAATTCAACTCATAATTTCTTTATCATATTTTTAATAGTACGATCAATCAAATTTATTTTGTAACACCCCAAAAACGGGGCTATTTGGAATTTCATTATTTCTATTATGTAAGAACTATTGTGGTATTATTTATGGAATAATAGAGCTTAATTTAAGGCTTTGAGTTGGCTCGGTTTAATAGAAAATTTCGGTTTTTAACTTAAAAGGTAGGGAGCCTTAGCAGAAGGGTGTTAAAAGAATAAGTGGGGATAATTTGACACTAAATAGGCCTTGGAAAAGTGGCAAAAGGGAGGCCACTTAAGTACTTGGAGTTGACGCCACAATGCACAAGGGAGAGCTTGTGTTCGAGTGCAAGTTTCTCTTTTGCTCATTAATGGGACTGGCACAAGGAGGGAGTTTTTCCTCAATTTAAACTCTTTTTTTAATTATGAGGATATTGTTAAGATTTAAATAGATTATTAAATAGATATTATGAGATTTTTAATTATAGTGATAATAAGGGATATTATTAATTGGATTATTAAGGGATTATTGATTTATTATTTAGGATTAATTCAAATTATTTGAATTAATTAAACAAGTGGCCAAGAATAATTTAAGGAGATTAAATGGATTTTGAACTCCTTGGTTAATAGGAGTGGACGGCAAGTCAAGGGGGGGTGCCGAATGCTTATAAATACCCCAACCCACCACCTTGTTGTTCTTTTCCATCTTTGCTTAGCCGAAAAAAACTAACCCTATTTCCTCCTAATTTTTCTCTTCTCAAAACCCTTAGCCGAAATTCTTGTCATCTCTTCCAACACTTTTCTCTCTTCAGCCGAATCATCTATTCCCTTTTACCTCTCTTTCTCTTCTTTTTCACTAAAAATCCAGCCTTGATTGATAATAAAATCAACCATAGCCGAATCCCATCCCTGCTTTTTAGCCGAAACTCTATATCCTCTTCAGTACTTCCTCTTTGGCCGAATATTGAACAAGAAAAGGGAGGCGTTCTTTAGTCAATTTTGGAGGGTAAGTATGTTAAGCCGAATGATTATGATCTCCTCTCTTGTCGACTTAGATCGCTTTTTGGCAATGGTACTAATCGCATGAATAAATCAAAGCGGCATAGGGCTTTTGGAATAGGAAGTAAGCAGGACAAGCCATCAACGTGAAGCAATCGGTTTTGGGGTAAGGTGGTAAGGATCTACCTTTTATTCATATTCGATTAAAAGCCAAAGGCTATTAACTGTAGTGACTAACCAACTATGTGGTAAAGCAGATCTGTGTACTAGTGCCGTGGTTAATAGCAGAAGCAAGGGTAAGATCTCGGGTTCACAAGGAACCCCTCTCTAATAAGTTAAATAGGCCGAATAGGCCATAAGACTAATCCTTGGCTTTGGCCGAATATAGGACAAGTGGATCTGTGGTGACCAACGCTTTCTTTCGGGATTTAGAGCTATCATCGATAACAGGTGTGTACATACACACCATTTAACTTATTAAATTATGCTAAGTAATGTGATTGCTAACTTGATGTATGTAGCAATGGCTTGAATACCATAACGGTATACGGGGTAACCAGGTAAGTACCTGTGCATATGATTTGCTATTTTATGCTTTTGGGAAGCATGCTGTGATAATACATATGATAAATCTATATGTGACTGTTGACTATGTGGGTTGATTGAGTGGAGGGGGCAGTGTATTCGTGCCGACGGGCACCAGTGTTTTGGTAACACACTGTGACTACGGTCACCAGAGGTTTGGTACCTCCAGAGGTTTGGTACCTCATAGCGACTTGTCCCTGTGGTTGAAACCACCGTGGGTTGGCCCCACTTGAGATATGGGATAAATCGCGGTGATTTGGTATCACACGATGGGTTGGCCCCATCACCCGATTTCGTCTCACGGACACGGTGCTTTGGTAGCACATCGTGACTATATGTCACCAGTGGTTTGGCACCACCAGTGGTTTGGTACCACAACGGGGTAGACAGTGGCGTACGGCTGGCTAGGTTGGGACATATGATGTCTTGCATGTTAATCTGTTATATGATGTGTATGAACATGTTTAAACCGGGGGAAGGGTTACATACTGAGTCTTGGTGGCTCACCTTCTCCTTTACATTTTTCAGGTAACGAGTAGATCGCGGAGGTGGAGCCGGGTTGACTCGAGGTGGCCATGCAGTGGGATTTAAGTTTTAACGAACTTTGAATTTCAATTTATTTATCATTGGATTGTGGATTTAAATTTTATTTCAGATGTAATAAGGCCTCCTAGTATTTTTATTTTATTTTTATTTTATGCTCGAATAATTGCTTCAGCTATCTCTTTATGAAATGAGTTATAAAGGTTTTCTAAGCTAAGTTTGTGAACGTTTTTATCAAGCCATCGGCACACTTGTAATTTTATATTAACTCGACTTAACCTAATTTTCAAATTAAAAATCTAAGTACAGTTTGGCAAGCCCACAAAAATGAAGATTTTTTTTAGAACTTAAGTTGGTTTTCAAGAAGGCTTTTCAAAAATATTTTTCCTGTAACGAACCAGATTCGGCCATAGTGTTTGGGCCGAGTTTGGGTTGTTACATATTTAATTTTCTCATTTCAGTTATTCACCCTATTAACAAACTCAGACTTTGACGGATACACGGATTCCAACCCAAACACACCAGTATGACAGATTGTGCCTAAAACGGTACATAGTACCTGATCAATATACGACACATAAGTGCCTGAAACGACACACGAGGTGCCTGAAATACGACACATAAAGTGCCTGATATATGATACATAAAGTGCCTGATCGACAAAGCTGATAAATCCTGTACTGAAACACCCAAAACCCGGCCCACGAGCTTTGACCAGATTTGGTATGTTCCTCAAGTAAACCGGTTCAAAGTTCTTTTGTTACTTTGGGAAAATAGTGTGTTTTGAAAGAAATATTGTTTTGGGTTGGGCTCGAGTAGAAAATAAAATCGTTTTATAATGAAAACCCTTTTAAATTTTAGGTGATAAAACATATAGAATACATTTAAAGTAAATTACTTAATCTTTAACTTAATAAAAATTTCGTAACATAATAAATAAAAACATAAATAAAATAGTGCACTATGGCCTTATGGCCTTATAACATCAAGTAAATCCAAATAATTCGGAGTACTTAAAAATTAATAGTCCATAAAAATAAAAACTTCATGTTGAGCATGGCCACCACAAGTTACGCCTTCCCGGTCCATTCTGCTCATCACCGAAACATGGTCCTCCCAACGAGTGAGTCAATGAACTCAATGTGTACACAACACTAAACCATAATAGAATCGGGCATAACAAATATTACACATTCATATCATAGCATACAAATTATGATGCATTCCCAAACCCAAACCTAACAAGCCATCCGCTACACTCCCCCGTACCAACATGTACACCGTGGGGACTACTAAGTCGACCCTTCTTCCGCTACACTCCATATCGCGGTCTTAGGTCACCGTATTTGTGGTCTTAGGTCACCACATTCAGATATCGTGGTCTTAGGTCACCGCATTCGACATCGTGGTCTTAGGTCACCACATTCGAGATACCACGGTCTTAGGTCACCGTGTTCGTGGTCTTAGGTCACCACATTCACTTCCCCTTTCAATAACCCATGTGCCCCATTTTGTAATATGCATTAATATGCCAAAGTTCACATTCTTATTCTCATGTTACAAATAACATATTTCATATTCCTAGTAGGAGTAGGAAGCGCATTCGAGTACTTAGTACCATAACATGGTACCTTAGTCACTTTCTTATTCTCAATATCACATATTTTAATTAGACATAGCCATAAAACTTATTAAGAATTAGTGTGGGGTACATACTGATTCGCTTAGCAAATTCCTTGAGATCTCGTGTCGATCTACCGCTTAGATCCTTAATCCCTACATTTGATTAATCACTTACTAATTTAATAAAAGCCATTCGCCATAAATCCAAATCCTAGTAGGATTAGTATACTAAAACTTACCTTGTTACCGATTGACTTAAGAATCAAGTCCCGAATTGAATCCTTGCTTCATCTTCTTGTTGTCGAAAAACCTATAGACACATGTTAGAGTTTAATCTAACATTAAACATAATGAATGGCCTTTGGCCGAATCTTATAGTTTCTTACCTTGAATCTTAGAAATCCCGAAACCTTCCTCCTTGTAGTCGATAGTCACAAAATCCCGAAGTTTTCCTTCAAAGTTTCGGCCAACATGAATATGTCATTAAAACCTTGCCTTTTTGTTTTTAAAGAAGAAAGAAAATAATCATAATAGATCCTTACCCTTTTATATGGAAATCGGCAACACCCTTTGATCTACGAAAATATTCGGCTATGGCTTAGATGTGTATCACCAAATTTCGGTTTCCTTGAATAATTGGCTAGGGTTTTCTTTGGGGTTTCGGCTTCTAATGGATTGGAAAGAAAAGAAGAAGAAGGAAGAATAAAGGATGAGAGGAAACTTGTGATTTTGTCAGAAAAGAATTTGGGGAAGATGACAAGAGAATTTCGGCAGAGGCTTGCTTGGAGAGAAAAAAAAATTGTAAAATGCCTCACTTTTCCTCCTATTGCCAAATTTACTAGGCCAAGAGTCCCTTTCTTGGCCATCACTCTTTTATTTGATAACTTTATCTCCTTAATTTAAAATAATTAAAGAATAATCCTTTATTATCTCCTTGAAAAATAATCTAAAATAAAAATCCATTATTTATCCTTATTAGTCGAAATTTAAAGAGAATAAAACTCTTCTTTTTAAACACCTTGTGCCGTCCACCTCACTTCTTCTGGAAGCAAAATAAAATTTCTTTTATTTGCTTTCCCTGTGACTCGAACTCAGGCCCAATCCCCTTGCATGTGGCGCCATTTCCAGAGGCCCTAAGTGGCATCTCCAGGCCACTTTTCCAAGCCTGTTTGCGTGTCAAATTTCACATACTTTTTCTCTTAAGGCCACCTTGCCTTAATTTCCTCTTTTAAACTTTAAGACTCGACATTTCTAAGTCATTTCTAAGTTTCCAAAAATTTTCGTTTGCCTCTTTAAACTTGACATTTCCTTACATTTCCAAGTTTCGAAATGTTCACTTTCACTTTTGAATCATTTCCAAATCATTTAGGGTTTCCAAAATGTTCATTTCTAAATCATTTCCATGCATTTCTAGATTTCCAAAAATGTCAAAAATTTATTCGCAATACATAAGACATGTCATTTCGTACAATTAAACCGAAAATGTATAGGCCCTTTCCAGGATGTTACAGTTCTACCCCCCTTAAAATAATTTCGTCCTCAAAATTTCCTAACTAAAATAATTGAGGGTATTCTTTGTCGCATTGCTTCTTTACGGCTCCCGAAGCTTCTCTCGATCCATGGTTGCGCCATAATACTTTGACTAGGGAACCGACTTCCTTCGCAGCACTTTCATATCACGTTCCAATATCTGGATCGGCTCTTCCTCGTAGGATAAGTCTGGCCTTAGCTCTACTTCTTCAACTGGTACCACATGAGATGGATCCGATCGGTAGCGACGTAGCATGGATACATGGAATACGTCGTGCATCGTTTGCAACTCGGTGGCAACTCTAATCGTATGCCATTGGTCCAACTTCGCTTCCCGAGACTCGATAGGCCCTATAAAACTTGGGCTTAACTTCCTTTGCGACCAAACCTCATCACCTTCTTCCAAAGCGAGACCTTCAGAAACACTTGGTCTCCCACTTCAAACTCTATTTCCTTCTGCTTGAGGTCTGCGTACGACTTCTGCCTATCAGAGGCTTCCTTTAACTGTGCTCGGATTATCTCCACCTTCTCTTCAGTTTCAGCCACTAACTTTGGAACCAAAACTCAATGTTCTCCTAACTCAGTCCAACAAGTAGGAGTTCGACACTTCTGACCATACAATGCTTCATATGGTGCCATCCGAATGCTAGCCTGATAGTTGTTGTTGAAGGCAAACTCAGCTAAAGGCAAGTAATCTTCCCAACTTCCTCGAAAATCCATCACACAGCCTCTCAACAAATCCTCCAACACTTGTATAACCCGTTAAGACTGCCCGTTTGATTGTGGATGAAAAGCCGTAGTGAAGTCTAACTTAGTGCCTATAGCTTGATGAAGTGCCCTCCAAAACCGAGACGTAAACCTAGGGTCTCTATCGGAAATGATCGATACCGGTACCCCATGTAACCTCACAATTTCCACCACATATAACTTGGCCAACTTCTGAAGAGAATAGTCAACTCTTACCAGAATGAAGTGTTCGGACTTGGTCAAACGGTCCACTATCACCCATACCGAGTCCTTCTTAGTAGGCGTAAGGGGAAGCCCACTAACGAAGTCCATGGTAATTCTCTCCCACTTCCACTGCGAAATCTCCATTGGTTGAAGCAATCCTGATGGAACTTGGTGTTCAGCCTTAACTTGCTGACACGTCAGACATTTCCCCACGAACTCAGTAACTTCCCGTTTAAGATCAGACCACCAAAATTGTTCCCTTAGATCTCTATACAGCTTAATGCCTCCGGGATGCATAGCATAAGGGCTACTATGCGCCTCCCGAAGAATCCTTTGTCTTAACTCCTCGTCTCTCGGCAAGATGGACTTTTCCTTGTAGCACAATACTCCTTCATCATTAATGCCATAGTCCTTTAATTCTCCGTACTTTGTACGGTCAGCGTAACTTAGCACTTAGGTCCTTATCACCCAAGCTGTCCCTTTTCACCTCATTCACCATGTGGGCTTGACTTGTAATTCTGCCAACAGGCTTCCGTCATCATATAAACTTAAGTGAGCGAACATAGCCCTTAGATCCGACACAACCTTCCGACTTAGGGCATCAGCCACTACATTTGCCTTGCCCGGGTGGTAAATCATAATCCTTCAATAACTCCACCCACCTTCGCTGCCTCAAGTTCAACTCCTTCTGAGTCAACAGATACTTAAGGCTCTTGTGGTCTGTGTAGATCACTGACCTTTCTCCATAGAGATAGTGCCTCCACACCTTAAGGGCGAAAACCATCGCTGCCAATTCCAAGTCATGAGTTGGGTAGTTAACCTCATGAGGCCTTAGTTGCCGAGACGCATACGCGACCATTTTTCCATCTTGCATTAGGACACATCCTAATCTCGTATGCGAAGCGTCACATTACACCATAAAATCCTTTCCTGCCTCTGGCTGAATTAACACTGGAGCCTCCGTCAACACCTTCTTAAGCTTTTCAAAGCTCTTCTGTTGCTTATCTGTCCATTCAAAGGGTACTTCCTTCCTTAGCAACCTTGTCAAAGGCGCGGCTATTGATGAGAACCCTTCCACAAACCTTCTGTAATAGGCTGCCAAACCTAAGAAACTTCGGATCTTAGCCACGGACCTAGGTGGTTTCCAATCCAACACTGCTTTGATCTTCCTAGGGTCCACTCTTATTCCTTCTGCGGATACCACATGCCCTAAGAATGCCACCTCCTTAAGCCAAAATTCACACTACTTTGAATTTGGGCATGAGCTTCCTCTCCTTAACACTTGCAGCACAACCCGTAGGTGTTCATCATGCTCCACTTCAGACTTGGAGTACACCAAAATATCGTCGATGAATACAACGACGAACCTATCCAAGTAGGGTTGGAAAAATCAGTTCATCATATCCATGAACGCGACTGGAGCGTTCGTCAACCCAAACGACATTACTACAAACTCAAAATGGCCGTATCGTGTCCTAAAAGCGGTCTTATGGATATCAGCCTCCTTCACCTTCAACTGATGATATCCCAACCTCAAGTCTATCTTCGAGAATACCGTGGCCCCCTTCAGCTGATCGAACAAGTCATCGATCCTTGGCAAAGGATACTTGTTTTTAATGGTCAGCTTATTCAACTGACGGTAATCTATGCACATCCGCATAGTTCCGTCCTTCTTCTTTACAAACAGGACCGGTGCTCCCCATGGAGACACACTGGGTCGAATGAACCCACGATCCAGCAATTCTTGGATTTGAGCCTTGAGCTCAACCAACTCCTTTGGTGCCATTTGATACGGGGCAATTGACACAGGAGCTGTTCCCGGTAGCAAGTCTATTCCAAATTCCACCTCCCTATCTGGGGGTATTCCTGGTAATTCCTCTAGAAACACATCTTCAAAGTCCCTTACCGTTCTAACTCCACTAACACCTTCTTCCTTTCCACCCAACGCACTTACGAAGGCTAAGAACGCCTTACACCCTTTCCTAACCATTTTCTCAGCCGTTAACGCCGAAACTACGTGGGACAAGTAGTTTCTTCTTTCTCCGATCATTATTACTACTTCATCCTTCGGAGTCCTTAGTTCCATTCGTTTAGCCGCACAATCCAATACGGCTCAGTGCTCTACTGGCCAGTCCATTCCAAGTATAAGTTCAAACTCCCCAAAGGGTAGTTCCATTAAGTCAGCCCGAAAGTTCACTCCCTGAATCTCTAGGGGTACATTCCGAAAGATCTTATCCACCACTACAGTTTGGCCTAATGGGCTTACTATAGTCAGCTGCCTATCAGGAAGTTCAGAGTCTAGGCCTAGTGTTTCCACTACACTACATGCAACATAAGAATGGGTCGAGCCCACATCAATTAAGGCATAATAAGGCTTGCTATAAATAAAGAACGTACCAGTTATAACATCTGGCGTTTCTCCATCTTCCCTTCGGTGAACCGCATAAACCAAACCCGGTTGCCTTGCCTCAGCATTAGCAGCACCTCTGCCTTGTGTTCCACGGCCTCTGCCAGCACCATTACCTCTGTTACTCGAACCACGACCTCGTTGAGGCTGTTGTCCTCCCCTACCAACCTGACTAACATTCTGAGCTGCTGGTCGACTTTCATCTAATGCCTTAGGAAAATCATTGATCACATGGTCCTTGGACCCACACCTAAAACATCCTCCTGTCTTCTTCCAGTACTCTCCTAGGTGCTTTTTTCCACACAAATCACAAGGACGATACTGCCCTCCTGAACCAACTTGCTGACCTCGCGGCCCATCAACTCTAGGCCTCTTATGAACCTTTCCAGACGATCCAAAACCTCTTTTGGGCCTATTTCGGTCCATAGTCTGCCTGGTAGAATCCTTGATCCCTTCAGCCACTTTAGCCTTTTCCACTAACGCAGAAAATTCCCGCTCCTGGTGCGGTGCTATCAACAATCTTAGATCATCCTTAGGCCGTCCTCAAAACAGACACAGCGCTCATGCTCAGTTGCCACTACTCCTCGGGCATACCAACTCAACCTCAGGAATTCAGCCTCATATTCCGCCACTGACTTGTTCCCTTGAACCAGCCCCAGAAATGCCTTCCTTTGCTCATCCGTATACCTGGTTCCAACATACTTCTTTTGATACACTTTCTTAACGTAGTCCCAGGTCAGATCCTCCGATGTGGCACCATCTCGAACAGTTAACCACCATTGATACGCTTCATCGCGTAACAGTGCCACCATTCCTTTTAACTTCTCCTCAGGGGTTAGGTCAAGCTCATCCATGATGCGCTCAGTTGCTTCCAACCAGTACTCATCTGTACTGGGTGCCACACCCGATACTCCACAAAACATTTCGGCTCCATTAGCTCGGAGCCGTTCAGGCACAGACTTTCGATTTCCCGAATTTCCTCCTGCACCAGCCACCAACTCCAAAACTCATAGCAGACGACCGCGACACAAGATCATCATCCGCCCGAGCTTAACGCTCAACACCAACGGTAGGGGTGGTGGTGGCGGTGGTATCTCATTGTCAGACCCTTGACCCGATCTAACCGGTTCTGACACAGTCATCCTTCCTCTACCTCGTCCACGACGACCACGTCCTCTAAAGCTCATTTCTAACGTCGAGATCTGATTAAGAAGTTTTATGAATTAGTTTTTGTTTCACTTGATTACCCGCGAAGAAATTTTATGGAAGAGTTTTAGGAGTGGTTCTTTCGTATTCATACATGCACACAGTCTTTTCATTCATTCATACATACATCAACCAATTATGAACTTTCATTCATTCAGAGAAACGTTGTAGTTTTCATTGTTATTGTTTCTCCACTACCCAGGGGTATTTTTGTAATTTTGTCCTACAGGGGTATTTTCGTAATTTTTTAAAAGAAAAAGTTCCTTGATGATTCTGTCATAAAGTATTTTGGAATTTTTTTTAATTCCCGAGGTATTTTGGAAGATTTGAAATCCGAGGGTATTTCGGTAATTTTGAATCTCGGGGGTATTTTGGTAATAAACCAGGGTAAATTTGTAAAATTTAACAAATCGGGGATATTTCAAAAGTTGCAAAACTTTGAGGGTTCTTTTTGAGAATTGTTCTTTCCAAAACGGTGATGTTGCAAAAAAAAATTTTTTTGGAAATCAGGGTCATTTTGGTAATTTCTTGTAAGTTAGGGGCAATTTTGTAATTTTCTAAAATTAAGGTATTTTGATATTTTGCGAATTAGGGTTTTTGAGCGTTTATAAAATAATGAAATTTTGGTAAAATTGTTGGGTAGTTGGACATTTTATAAACCAAGGGTATTTTGGTAATTTTACCACTAGGGGCATTTTTGTAATTTCATAAATCGGAAATTTTCCGGAAAATTTTGTAAAGATGGTTTTCACAAATTTAAAAGAAAGTTTTAAGAGCTTTTTTTTTAAACTAGGGTTTTGTTGTTTTTATAAAAACACGGCTAGTTCCTTTCGGGTTTTAGTTATTGTGTTAGCTTGGGGACCGAGTCCTCTTGGTCGTAGGAGTGAACCAAAGCTACGCACTGAGCAGGATTCGAGTGGAGAGGAGGTGAGTCACGCGGATCGCTTAAATACCAAGCTCCCAGAAACCATTCCTGAGACATGCGCATGAGAGGTTGTTGCCACCGACCGAGCCCTCGGGTTTGGGTGAACTGGAAGCTACGCACTGGTGGGATTCTGCGAAGAGGAGGTGAGTCACTAGGATCGCTTAAATACTGTGGGCTCTTCCGGATCCAATCCTGAGACATGCGCATTGTGGGTTACCACACCCTAACTCGGTGACTTAGCCATAGGTTTGTTTAATGGAATTAAGTCTTATGTGTTTGTGTTTGAGTAGACTAGTCCTAGGGTTCAAGTTCCTATCATGCTATTCTATGTTCCATTCCTTTTCTACCCTTCCATAATTCACACAATCACACAGATGGTTAGTGGTACTTACCTGGTGGACTGCGGGTCGGAGACTTAGGTGCCATGCCAGAAAACCTACTTAACTTTAGAAATACTTTTCATAAAACTCATTTGGGCTCGTTTCAAAAACGTTTTGGGCCTTAGCCCACAGGCCGAGAGTTTTAAAACTGGCTCTGATACCAAACAGAAACACCCCAAACCCGGCCCACGAGCTTTGACCAGATTTGGTATGTTCCTCAAGTAAACCAGTTCAAAGTTCTTTTGTTACTTTGGGAAAATAGTGTGTTTTGAAAGAAATATTGTTTTGGGTTGGGCTCGAGTAGAAAACAAAATCGTTTTATAATGAAAACCCTTTTAAATTTTAGGTGATAAAACATATAGAATACATTTAAAGTAAATTACTTAGTCTTTAACATAATAAAAGTTTCGTAACATAATAAATAAAAACAGAAATAAAATAGTGCACTATGGCCTTATGGCCTTATTACATCAAGTAAATCCAAATAATTCTAAGTACTTAAAAATTAATAGTCCATAAAAATAAAAACTTCATGTTGAGCATGGCCACCACAAGTTCTCGCCATCCAGGCCCACATTGTTCATCACCAAACATGGTCCTCAACGGGTGAGTCAATAGACTCAATGTGTACACAACACTAAATCATAATAGAATCGGGCATAACAAATATTACACATTCATATCATAGCATACAAATTATGATGCATTCCCAAACCCAAACCTAACAAGCCATCCGCTACACTCTCCGTACCAACCTGCATAACCGTGGGACTACTAAGTCGACCCTCCTTCCGCTACACTCCATATCGCATCTTACGTCACCGCATTTGTGGTCTTAGGTCACCACATTCAGATATCGCGGTCTTAGGTCACCGCATTTAGATTACTGTGGTCTTAGGTCACCACATTCAGATACCACGGTCTTAGGTCACCGTGTTCGTGGTCTTAGGTCACCACATTCACTTCCCCTTTCAATAACCCATATGCCCCATTTTGTAATATGCATTAATATGCCAAAGTTCACATTCTTATTCTCATGTTACAAATAACATATTTCATATTCCTAGTAGGAGTAGGAAACGTACCTGAGTACTTAGTGCCACAACATGGTACCTTAGCCACTTTCTTATTCTCAATATCACATATTATAATTAGACATAGCCATAAAACTTATTAAGAATTAGTGTGGGGTACACACCTGATTTGCTTAGCAAATTCCTTGAGATCTCGTAATCTGATCTACCGCTTAGATCCTTAATCCCTACATTTGATTAATCACTTACTAATTTAATAAAAAGCCATTCGGCCATAAATCCAAATCCTAGTAGGATTAGTATACTAAAACTTACCTTGTTGCCGATTGACTTAAGGGTCAAGTCCCGAATTGAATCCTTGCTTCCTTACTGTTGTCGAAAACCCTATAGGCACATGTTAGAGTTTAATCTAACATTAAACATAATGAATGGCCTTTGGCCGAATCTTATAGTTTCTTACCTTGAATCTTAGAAATCCCAAACCTTCCTCCTTGTAGTCGAAATGGTCACAAAATCCCAAGTTTTCCTTCAAAGTTTCGGCCAACATGAATATGTCATTAAAACCTTGCCTTTTTGCTTTTAAAGAAGAAAGAAAAGAATCATAATAGATCCTTACCCTTTTATATGGAAATCGGCAACACCCTTTGATCTACGAAAATATTCGGCTATGGCTTAGATGTGTATCACCAAATTTCGGTTTCCTTGAATAATTGGCTAGGGTTTTCTTTGGGGTTTGGCTCACGATGGATTGGAAAAAAATAAGAAGAAGAAAGAATAAAGGATGAGAGGAAGCTTGTGATTTTGTCAGAAAAGAATTTGGGGAAGATGACAAGAGAATTTCGGCAGAGGCTTGCTTGGAAAGAAAAAAAAATTGTAAAATGCCTCACTTTTCCTCCTATTGCCGAATTTACTAGGCCAAGAGTCCCTTTCTTGGCCATCACTTTTTATTTGATAACTTTATCTCCTTAATTTAAAATAATTAAAGAATAATCCTTTATTATCTCCTTGAAAAATAATCTAAAATAAAAATCCATTATTTATCCTTATTAGTCTAAATTTAAAGAGAATAAAACTCTTCTTTTTAAACACCTTGTGCCGTCCACCTCACTTCTTACGGAAGCAAAATAAAATTTCTTTTATTTGCTTTCCCTCGTGACTCGAACTCAGGCCCAATCCCTTGCATGTGGCGCCATTTCCGTGAGGCCCTAAGTGGTATCTCGTGCCACTTTTCCAAGCCTGTTTTGCGTGTCAAATTTCACATACTTTTTCTCTTAAGGCCACCTTGCCTTAATTTCCTCTTTTAAACTTTAAGACTCGACATTTCTAAGTCATTTCTAAGTTTCCAAAAATTTTCGTTTGCCTCTTTAAACTTGACATTTCCTTACATTTCCGAGTTTCCAGAAAGCTTCACTTTCCACTTTTGAATCATTTCCAAATCATTTCCGGGTTTCCAAAAATGTTCATTTCTAAATCATTTCCATGCATTTCTAGGTTTCCAAAAATGTCAAAAATTTATTCGCAATACATAAGACATGTCATTTCGTACAATTAAACCGAAAATGCATAGGCCCTTTCCAGGATGTTACATGTACTCTTCCAAATTGATCGTGTGTCAGAGTCTTAAAATTTTATATAAAGAATGATCGAGCCTAGAGACTAACTATGACAACAATTGAGGAAAGTGCAGCTATCGAACAGTAGTATAGTTTAGTGGCAAGATCGGATTGTCGAACCCAAAGGCACCAAAAGTACTAATACTAACCTTCTTTTTATTATTTAGCCTAAGAATTAAAGGAATTTGTTATTTAATCTAAATTTAACTAATTACTAAGCTAAGGATGCTAAGACACAGAGAAGGAATTGGGGAAATACTTGTGGGAAAAACCAATTGATTAAGACAATACCCGAGGAAGAATCCACCTAGACTTCACTTGTTATCTAACTCTGAACCAAACGATTTATTCACTTGACTTGATCTGTAAGATTCCCTAATTTATATTAATACCTCTCTTGAGGCTACTAACGTCTAACCCTAGGTTGATTAATTGAAATCTCTTTCTAATTAAAACCCCTAGAATTGCATTAACTCGATCTATGGATTCCCATATTAGGTTTGACCCTAATCCAGCAGATTTTCGTCATCCTATCTCTAGGGTTGCGATCAACTCCGCTTAATTATATTAGATATACTCTTAAACAGGGAATATTCCTCCTCTGCCTAAGCACATCAATACTTGAATCAATATCTTGAAATATCAAAACAAGAATTAAGAACATATAATTAAGAACAAATCAAGTATTTATCTTATAGTTCAGAAAACAATAACAAGATCCGTCTTAGGTTTCATCCCCCTCAGGTATTTGAGGGGTTTAGTTCATAATAATAAAAGAATACATCTCAGAAGAAAATATAAAACAAAAAATAAGAAAAACCTTAAAACCCCTTGAAGGAAATTGAAGGGAAGATCCTTGTCTTGAGTATAACTCCGGCTTCTTGAGATGAATCAACTGGCTTTCTTCGAGTAAATCCCACAATTTTGGCCTCTCTGGCTTGGCTCTTCGGCCTAACTGGACGACCCTTGAAGGTTGGCCTCTAGGGTGTTTATATAGGCTTTTGGAATGGCTTTCTTTACCTCTAAGTACCCTATTCCGAATAGAATTAAAACAGGTCACGTCAGGGACACGACTGTGGCACACGCCCGTGTAAGTCGTATCCAGGCCGTGGTCGGGTCTATCAAAGAGGCACGGCCGTGTGGCTCAGCCCCAGACTGTGTCGATTGCGTAATTTGGCCCATTTACTCCGTATTTGGCCCGTTTCTCATTCTTTTCATCCTCTGGTGCTTTCCTAAGTATAAAACATGATATTAAAGGATTAAGAGCACCAAATTCCACAATTCAAGGAATAAAACATCCAAAAGTATGCTAAATGTGGGATTAAAATATGTATATATTACGGTTTATCACAAATCTTATGGCATGCCAACTATATCTGACTCAGCCCGACTAGTTAATAGGGTCTTCAAATTATTTTTTTTTTATTTCAAATTTTCTTTCAATTAAATCACAATTCAATACAAGTTCACCTTTTCACTTCCTAATCAATATACAATTCAATACCAATCACATATAATCATACTTTGATTCAATTCAATCCACTTTTCAATCAATACACAATTCACATATTCACCATATTCATAATTTAATTCACTTTTATTCAATTCATATTTTCGATTCATTTTCCAATCAAGTTCCAATCACTAATCACTTTTCAGTTAATATACATTTCAAATAATCACATATTTTCTTCATTCAATTCATTTTGATTCGATTCAAATCACTTTTAATTTCCAATTTGTTCACATTCAATTTCAATAGCCATAAACATTTTTAAATCAATTTCATTCAAATCAATATCATTATTTCAATTACTTTCCTAAATTTATCTACCATGCATTTTAATTAAAATATAACAATTAATAATAAATATATTTGAATTATAGTAATACAAACCGTGATTTGCTCAATTACTCCTCGATAACCTTTTCTTTTCCTTTCGATGCCTATGCCTCGGGTTCTATTCTAGCTACGTAAATTAAAATAATTTATACTATTAATACATCACTAATTTATATTGAATAATTGAACTTTTATTCAATTTCTACCTTATTTTCAATTTGATCCTAACTAAATTCACTTACTTTTCTAACTCAATTCATACTTTATTTTCACTCAAAATTCAACCAAACTTATACATATCTATCAAAATTTCATCATAAATCCCTAATTTCGAAATTATTTCAATTTAGTCCCTACTATACAAAACTTATGACTTACTTTTCAATTTAATCCATTTATCAAATCTAAATTGAAATTCATTCAATTAAACCCCTAATTCATCATTTTGTTCAACATGAACTATGTTCAAAAACCTAAGAACTTCCAAAACCTCAATTTAATTTCAACAAAACTTTATTCTAAGGCTTCTAAAACATCAAAATTAAGTAAAAATGGCTTAATTAACTTACCTATTAAAGCTCCAAACCTTAAAACCCTAGTTTTTCCTTTTTCTTTTCTTTCCTTAATTCTTTCTCCCTGCTTCGAATTGTTCTCTATTTCTTTTCTTCTATTTGTTTTCTTTTTACTTTATATCTTATATAATAACAATAATAATAATAATAATAATAATAAAAAATATCTATTTAATAACAAATATTTAAATTACAATTGTCATCATTTAATTTGTTAATAATACAAAAATCTTATAATATAATTATTTAACTAATAAATATCTTTCAAATAAAAAATATCTATTATACAATTAATTATATATATATACACAAATGTACACATATTTTTCACTACATTTGTACATCATCAATACCACACACTTGTCATATATTTAATTTATTTATCAAATAAAAATTTTATAATATAAAAATTTAATAAATATCTATTTAATAATTAAATATAAGTATTACAAATGTATGTATTTTTATTAATACACTTGTATTAAATCATCACCATACATTTGTCTTTATTTAATTTATTTCTTAATATAATATTTATAATATAATTAATTTAGTATAATATTTATAATATAATTAATTTAATAATATACTTTATAATTAATTTATATATTTATATAACTAAATCATGTAAAAATCTAAGATTTTTACAATCTTATGCTGCCTCAACATCCAAATGTGGCTTAATTGCCCGTTTGGTCCTTATTATTTTCTTTTAATTTATAATTAAACTTTTATCCTTTATTCAATTTAGTCCTTTTTCCTAATTCCTCTAAATTAAGCTAAATTTACTTAGTTGTAACACCCCAAACCTAGCCTAGACGTTATGGCTGCATCTGGCGATGTCACATTGAAGTGTTTTTCGTGAAGCATGTTGTCGTTGAAATCCTTGTTTCTATTTAATCACTTTGTGTTATTCAATGGTGAATCTAAAAACGTGTGGTTCATTTTCAAAGCAGGACTCCTCGAAAAGTTAATCACATTTAGAAAAAAATGTTATTAATTTTCAAAATGTCACTTATTGCAGAAGCTTTTAAACCAATTGCGTTTTTGAGGTAATTTTGATAAAACATTTATCTATTTAAAAACCCGCGTCTTTTCGTACTGCTAGCAGTTATAAACCAAACCCAAAATAAAATCCCAAATTAAAAATATAAATCCAAAGGCCATTATTACAATAAAATACCCCAAAAATTTAAGTCAAAATCATAAAATACTAAATCGAATTAGATAGGTCATGTGGCCACCGCTGAGTACTCTGTTGCACCAATCCGGCTATGACTGGGGATTGCCTGTACAGTTACAATAGATGGGTGAGTTTACGAAAACTCAGTGTGGAATCCCATAATAGCAAACAGACAGAAAACAAACACAGTCTGGGCCTAAGCCCTTTTTCAGTATCAGTGACAATATCAGTTTGGGCTTTGGCCCATCTCAGTACAGAACAATCATGTGCTTGGACCTTGGCCCATTACAGTAATCAATAATCATTGCAGTAACATATGAAATAGTATACAAGTCCTACCCATCCAGTCGTTACACTCCATCTCCATCCAACCCTATACTCCATGTTGGTATATAATCAACCCACCCATTCCTACACTCCAGAGAGTACCAAATGCGGCACTATACAGTGGTATACAGCTGCGCTGCCAGTAATTTAGGCTCGAAGCCTTTCAGTACACTTCCTCCGATCAATAACAACCCATCCCCATGCAATGTATCAAGCAGCCATGTCATGTCATATCATATTATCGTGTATGTATTCAGTACAGTCTACATAGCATGCTAAAATATAGCCTTACAATATCACACAGGGGCATAACAGTCATTCAGTCAATTAGGGGTCAAAGTAAGCTTACCGACCCAACAGTAGGTCCATAGTCGACTCGGGCGACTCGTGCAACCTTAGTAGTCAAACAGTGAAAATAGGGCCATGAGCCCATGATGCTAGCCCATGTGGGGCCACACACCCGTGTGGCCCACATGACCCATAATGGCCTTGGCCGTGTGAAATGCACGACCTAGCCCAACAATTTCCACACGTCCATAGGGCCCACATTGCCCAGTTCGGTCCGACCCATGAAAGCGCACATGGCCAGCCTCGTCGATCACACACCCATGTTTAGTCACACGGCCTACTACACGGGCGAGCGCACGCCCGTGTGGCGTCGATGTTCACTTATTCCGGATTTTGTCAATTTCCATAATCGCAATTGTGTTTACACACCTGTTATGGTTTCGCAGCAAACCACCCTCGATGTAACATCCTAGATTCGGGGTTATGCGTTCGTGCCTAATTCATGAGTTAGTAGGTTTTGGCAGTGTTGGAAGTGTATTAAGGGTTTTTAGAATTCTAGGATGGAAGAAGAAAGCTTTGGAAAATTATTGGTTTTTAAGTAAAAAGGGGAGCTAGGTAAATAAGGCTTTAAAAGAAACTCCGTGTGAAGCATGACACAAGGAACCATGTGGTAAAATGGCATGTTTTATGAATTATGAATGTGTTATGTGAATTCTAGAAATAAGGAAATGTATGGAAATGTAAGGAAATGTAAGGAAAAGTATGGAAATGTATGGAAATGTAAGGAAATGTAAGGAAATGTAAGGAAATGTATGGAAATGTATGGAAATGTAAGGAAATGTAAGGAAATGTGAGGAAATGTATGGAAATGTAAGGAAATGCAAGGAAATGTAAGGAAATGTCTTGTCTTGGAAATGTAAGGAAATGTCCTGAAAATGTAAAGGAATAAAGAGGAAAGTGAACATTTATGGAAACTAGGAAAATGATTTAGAAATGATTCAAAAAAAAAAAGGAAAGTGAACATTTCTGGAAACTTGGAAATGTAAAGAAATGTCAAGTTTAAAGAGCTGAACGAAAATTTTTGGAAACTTGGAAATGAAAAGAAATGTCAAGTTTTAAAGCTTAAAAAGAGGAAACTAAGGCAAGGTGGCCTTAAGAAAATTAATATGAAGAATTTGACACACAAACAGGCTTGGTAAAGTGGCCTGAAGATATCACTTAAGGCCCAGGTAGGTGACGCCACAAGCTAGGCAAGTGGGCCTGAGTTCAAGTCACATGGGAAGCAAATAAAAGAAGTTTTATTAGGTGGACGGCACGAGGCTTGCAAAAGAGGAGTTTTATTCTCTTTAAATTTCGGCTAAATAGGAGATAAATATTAGAATTATTTAGATTATTTTCAAGAGATAATTGTGGATTAATTCCTTTTATTTTTTTTAATGGATAAAAGAAGAGATAATAGAATGATTATTATTATTAATTCAAAGGATAAAGTTATCAAATAAAGAAGAGTGGTGGCCAAGTAAGGGATTCTGAGTAGTAGTTTTGGCTATAAAAGGAAGGAAAGAGGGCTACTTATCAATTTTTCTTCTTCCTCTTCTCTCTACCGAATTTCTCAGGGCTCTCTTCTCTTCTCTTCTCTTCTCTTCTCTTCTCTTCTCTTTCTAATCCCTCCAAAAGCCGAAAGTTGTGAGAGCATCATTTAGCCATAGCCGAATCTCTGAAGGTTGAAGTGAAGGTGCAATCGATTTCTTCAAGTAAGGGTAAGATCTCATTCGGTTTCATCCTTTTTCTTTTAAGATTTGCCGAAATCTAGGACTAACCCCATTAATATCTTATTGCCGAAACTTTGAAGAGATCTTTCGGGATTTACTAACTGTTGACTACAAGGAGGAATGTTTCGGGATTTCTAAGATTAAGGTAAGACATATGTATATTCGGCCAAAGGCCATGTTTTATGTTTTAATGGTTAGATTAAATCTAACGCAAGGTTATAGGAATTTCGACATTCCTAGGAAAACAAGGATCAATTTCGAGATTTGTTGGTGTCCCAATCAGCAACAAGGTAAGTTTAAGAATACTAATCCTACTAGGATTTGGATTTATGGCCGAATGGCTTTTTATTAAAATAGTAAGCGAATAATCAAATGTAGGGATTAAGGATCTAAGCGGTACATCAGATTTCGAGATCTCAAGAAATTTGCTAAGCGAATCAGGTGTGTACCCCACACTACTTTATAATATGTATTATGGCTGTAACATCCTAAAATAGGGGTTATTTGTTATTGAATTATCTTTCTTGTGTTTGAATGGCTGTGATATTATTTGTGGTGTAATAAAACTTAATTAGGGGTCTTGAGTAGGCTCGGAATAGTAGAAAATTTTCATTTGGAAGCTTTGAAGATAGGGAGCCTTAGTAAGTAGGGGTTACAAGGTTAAAAGAGGGAACATTTGACATTAAAAAGGACTTAGAAAAGTGGCAAAAGGGAGGCCACTTAGGAGCTGGAATTGGCGCCACAAGAGGAGCTAGGGGAGCCTATGTTCGAGTCGTGGAAGTTCCCTTTTTGCACTTTATTTTGGACGGCAAGAGAGAGAGAGAAATACTCCATTTTAATTTCAAGATAATAAAGATATTATGAGGATATTATTTGGATTTTAATTAGATTTTATTTGAGTAATCTAAAAAGGTTGGCAAGGAGAAAAAGTAGGCATTTGAGTATTCAAATTATTTTGAATAATTTTAAACTATTGGACAAGAGAATTTTTAGGAAGTGGCCAAATTTTGAACTCCTTGTTGATAGGAGTGGACGGCAAGGGGGGGCTGAGTATAGGGGGGAGAGTGCCGAATTTCTTCATTTGATTCCTTTTCTTTTTCCTTTTGCAATAGCCGAAATTCCCTACTCTCTCATCTTCCATCTCTTTTTCCTCTTTTCTTCTTTTCTAAAGATACCGAAATCACCATTGTTACCTTCTCTCTTCGTCCTTGTGCTTAGAACTGAAACTCTCCTCTACTCTCTTCTTTCTCGAATCCCCAATCTTCCTTTTTCCCTTTCCTTTTCTTTCTTTGTTAGCCGAATCTACTCCCTAACTATAGCCGAATCTCTTTCTCCCTATTTTGTGAAGTCTTGGCCGAATATCAAAGCAAGGGTGATCCCTTTTCAGTGTGTCCCAATCGGTCATAAAGGAAGGTAAGTGTGCCGAAACTCTTCTCCCATATTCTTTCTCTCTGTCGACTTGGTTGAATGGGAAAAGCCGAATTATTTTGGTGGCTAATCAGTGTTGAAACCGATTCTATTTAGGTGCCCGGGATCTTGAGGTATTCGATCCAAGCCTCCATTCTCGGTCAACCGATTTTGGTAAGGTGGTAAGGATCTATTTTAGTATTTTATGTAGTGTTCAAAAGCCGAAGGTTATTAATTTGGATAAGTGCCAATTGTAGGGAAGTGAAGCTGATTCACACATAGTGTGTGGTGGTTGATAATCAAAAGGCGTTTAGATAAGGTTTCGGGTTCAAGTGTTAACCCTCTAGATTTATTTGGTTTGGCCGAGTAGGCCATATCACTAACCTTTGTGTTTGGCCAAATATAGGGCGAGGGAATCTTGTGTGGCGATCTGTCTTTTCGGGATTTAGGGCTATCGTTGACATCAGGTGTGTACATACACACTTTATAACTAAAAAATGTACTAAGTGTTTGTGTATGCTAAATCTGACCTGTGTAGATTTGGGATCTAATACCATAATGGTATAAGCAGGGATTCAGGTAAGTCCTTGTCGTTATGACTTTCTTTATGATGCTTTTGGGAAGCATGACATATTTGGTATATGTGGTTATGGCTAATGGTAAACTCTATGTATGTTGCTAAATGAGCATGTGGGCATGATTTCTGTTAGATGTATATCCATTATTGATGTGGGTTAAACGGGTGGAGGGGGAAGTGATATTCGTGTCGACGGACACCAGTGGTTTGGTACCACATTTCGTGACTACGGTCACCAGATGTTTGGCACCTCATAGCGTCTCGTCCCAGTGGCTTAGCACCACAGTGGGTTGGCCCCACGGTTTATATTATGGGATTGACGCCAGTGATTTTGTATCACACGTGGGTTGGCCCCACCAGTGGTTTGGCACCACAAATATTAATGGATATCGTGACTTAGAGTCACCAGTGGTTTTGCACCACCAGTGGTTTGGCACCACACGGGGTAGAGAAAGGCGTTTGGATGGCTAGGTTGGGTGCATATTAAACTTGTGCATGGTAAATTATAGTTATGATTTGTGTATGTTGTTGCACTAAATCGGGGAAGGGTTACACATTGAGTCTTGGTGACTCACCTTCTCCTTTAATTTTTCAGGTGATTCGTAGATCGCGGATGAGGAGCCGGATGGACTCGAGGTGGCCATGCAGTGAAAATGTGGACTAAATGAATTTTGAACTATTTTTCTTTATTTTATTGTTGGTTTTATTTTGATTAAGTTGTAATAAGGCCTCCTAAGATTATGTTTTGATTATTTTACCTGTCTTGGATATTTGTTTAAAATACTTAATGATAAAGAAATGGGTACACATGTTTTTTTTTCAAATTCAAACGCAAAATGTTTTATCGTACATCGAAAGTACATTTGAGACCTGAACAACCCTGACTTAATAAATTTTTAAACAAAACTAAGTATGGTTTTCCTCATACAACTCAATGGTTTTTTTTTTTTTAAACAAGACAATATCTTTTACCTTAAATGGAATCGTTTTAAAGAGGGATTTCAAAATATATTTTTTATCTCTATAGCATACCAAATTCGGTCGTAATGTTTGGGCAAGGTTTGGGGTGTTACAAAATTGGTATCAGAGCCCGGTTTAAAGCTCGGCTGTGGGGGCCCAAGGCCCAAAAATGTTTTGGTAGGCCTTTGTGAAATATTTTTGGTTTTGAACAAAGATGGCACCGAAGTCTCCAGATTTAATCCGCCTGTAAGTACCTCTAACTTCTGTGTGATTTATTATTTGTAGAAGGGTAGGTATGGAACGTATATAGTATGATAGGTGTTTGAACTTTAGGACTAGTGTACTCCAACAAAAGACATAAGACTCTAAGTGCCTAATTGAACAAACCTAAGACCAGTCGCCGAGTTAGGGTGTGGTAACCTCAGTGCGCATGTTCAGGATTGATCAGGAAGAGCTTGGTACTTAAGCGGTCCTCGTGACTCACCTCCTCTTCACGGGATTCCTACTACAGTGCGTAGCTTGGGTTCACCCTAACCAAGAGGACTCTGGTCATAGGCTAAACTAATAACTAAAACCCGAAAAGGGATTAGCCATGTTTTATGAAAGCTTTAGTTTTTAAAACCATTAAAATACTCTTTTAAATAATAGCAAAAATTTATTTTTGAAAAATTTTCAAAATATTTTCGACTTACAAAATTACCAAAATGCCCCTAGTGGCAAAATTACGAAAATGCCCTTGGTTTCCAAAATTACCAGATACCCGATTTCAACAAAATTCTCTTACTTTGCAAAAGTATCCAAAATTCTGTATTTCAAAATAATACCCTGACTTTTAAAATTTACGAAATTACCCCTGATTGACAAAATTACCAAAATACCCCTGGTTTCCAAAATTCTACTACACCTTTAAATTGACAAATTTTTAGAAATACCCTCCAGTTTTGGAAATTTCCAAGTGTCCTGATTTATTAAAGTTTTAAAATTTCTTTGATTTATTACAAAAATACCCCTGTAGGAAAATGACGAAAATATCCCTGGGATAGAAACGGACAGAAATGCCCGAAGAGTGAATGTGTATGAAAGGTATTAGGGAATGGATGTGCTCTTCTGTGTGAACTAGGGTAGAGGACTTAAAACTTTGATTGATCGAAAGAATCTCTATCAAACTTTCTTCATAAAATTTCTTCGCGGATAATCAAAGTGAAACACGTACTAATCCATAAAAATTTCTTAATCAGATTAAAGCGCAATAGTTAGAATGAGCTCTAGAGGACGTGGCCGTCGTGGACGCGGTAGGGGCAGGATGACCGTGTCAGAACCCGTTAGGTCGAGTCAAGGGTCGGAGAATGAGGTACCGCCACCACCACCTCCAACTTTTGGAGCTGAGGAGCAGGATCAGACGGGAGGTGAGGCAGTATCGCAAGCTGTGTTGCGAGTCCTTAAGATGGTGGCTGGGGCTAGTGGAGGAATGGAAGCTCAAAAATCTATTCCCGAGCGACTCCGATCCAATGGAGCTGAGGTATTCTGGGGTGTATCGGGAGTGGCACCCAATGCGGCGAAATATTGGTTAGAATCGACTGAGAAAATCATGGATGATCTCGACCTGACGAACGAGGAGAAGCTGAAAGGAGCGATGTCACTTCTAAAGGATGAGTCATATCAGTGGTGGCTCACAGTTCAGGATGGTGCTACAGCAGATGCCCTTACTTGGGACTACTTCAAAGCTGCTTATCAGAAGAAGTATGTGGGCACCAGCTACACTGATGCTCAGAGGAAAGCCTTTCTGGGATTGGTACAAGGAAATAAGTCGGTATCTGAGTATGAGGCAGAGTTTTTAAGGCTGAGTCGATATGCTAGAGGCATCGTGGCTACTGAACATGATCGTTATGTTCGCTTTGAAGACGGACTTAGGGATGAGTTGAGGTTGCTGATTGCTCCACAGCAGGAGCGTGAGTTTGCTGTCTTGGTGGAGAAGGCTAAGGTAGCCGAAGAGGTCAAGGAGTCCGTGAGACAGAACTATGGTAGGAACAACCAGAAAAGAGGATTTGGGTTATCTGGATTAGGTGGTAATGCACAGAAGAGGGCTAGGCAAAGTGGGCCAAATCAGACAGGGAGGCCTATGGTTACTAATCAGAGACCGGCTCAGTGTAATCGCTGTGGGAAGTCACATTGAGGAGGATGTTGGATTGATGAAAGGGGATGTTTTGAATGTGGATCTTTGGATCACCGTGTAAGGGACTGTCCTCGGAAGTTAGCTAAGACTCAGCCAGAGGGTGAGAACCGTGCTCAGGTTAGAAATGTAGGACCACCACAGAGGGGTCGTGGTAATGGTAGAGGAGGTAATGGTTCTAATCGAGGTCGCATATTCCGAGCAGAGGGTGCAAAGCGACACGAGGCAAGGCAGCCTGGTTTAGTCTACGCAGCGAGGCGTCGAGAGGAGGGTGACGCACCGGACGTCATAACAGGTACGTTCCTAATTTGTGGTCTTCCATATGTTGCATTAATTAATGTGGGTTCGACGCATTCATACGTTGCTAATAGCGTGGTAGAGACTATGAACCTAGACTTTGAGACTGCTTCTAGGGAGATGACAGTAATTAGTCCTTTAGGTCACTCTGTAGTTGTAAACAAGTTATATAGGGATGTACCCCTAGAACTCCAAGGGGTAGTGTTTGTGGCTGATCTGATGGAACTGCCGTTTGGGGAGTTCGATTTGATCCTTGGAATGGACTGGTTGGTTAAGTATCAAGCAAGGTTGGATTGTGCTGCTAAGCGCATGGTTCTAGAGATGGCTGAGGGTGATGAAGTGGTCATGATAGGTAATAGAAGAGATTACCTATCCAACGTGGTGTCTGCTTTGAAGGCTGAGAAAATGGTCAAGAAAGGTTGTGAGGCGTTTTTGGTTCGAATTTGTGCCTTGGAGGCTAAGGAGTTAACAGTTAAGAAGGTCCGAACAGTAGGGGAATTTGCTGATATGTTCCCAGGAGAACTGCTGGGTCTACCTCCGGATCGGGAAGTTGAATTCGGTAGAGACTTGTTACCTGGAACAGCATCTGTGTCTATAGCGCCATACCGAACGGCACCAAAGGAATTGGTGGAGCTGAAGGCTCAAATTCAGGAGCTCTTGGACCGAGGGTTTAGCCGACCAAGTATATCTCTGTGGGGAGCACCTGTGTTGTTTGTCAAGAAGAAAGACGGGTCAATGAGGATGTGTATCGACTACCGCTGTTGAACAAGTTAACGATCAAGAACAAGTACCGTTGCCCGAATTGATGACTTGTTTGACCAACTGAAGGGTGCATCGGTGTTCTCGAAGATAGACCTTAGGTCGGGTTACCATCAACTTAAGGTGAAGGAGGTTGATGTTCACAAGACGGCATTTCGTACTCGGTATGGGCATTACGAGTTTCTAGTAATGCCATTCGGGTTGACCAACACACCGGCAGCGTTCATGGATTTAATGAATAGGGTGTTTCAGCAGTACTTGGATCAATTTGTCATTGCGTTTGTAGACGACATATTGGTTTACTCAAAGACGGAGGAGGAGCATGACAGGCATTTGCGTATAGTTCTACAAGTACTGAGGGAGAAGCAGTTATATGCCAAATTAAATAAGTGCGAATTTTGGCTTAGGGAGGTGGCTTTCTTAGGTCACGTAGTATCCGCTGAAGGGATTACAGTGGACCCTCGCAAGGTTAAAGCGGTGTTGGATTGGAAACCGCCTAGGTCAGTGGCAGAAATTCGGAGTTTCCTAGGTCTGGCAGGGTACTATCGAAGATTTGTGGAAGGATTCTCTTTAATCGCAGCACCGTTGACTAAGTTATTAAGAAAGGGAGTTCCATTTGTATGGTCGGAGAAGCAACAAGAAAGTTTTGACAAGCTCAGGAAGATTTCGACTAAGCTCCGCTTCGTATACCGAGGCGAGGAAGTTGTTCACTGCCATCGTGATGCGTTCCATACTGGATTGGGATGTGTATTAATGCAGGAAGGGAAGGTAGTGGCCTATGCATCCCGTCAGCTAAGACCACATGAGGTTAACTATCCAACTCACGACTTAGAGTTTGCGGTAGTAGTCTTCGCTTTAAAGATATGGAGGCATTACTTGTACGGGGAGAAGTCGATAGTCTATACGGATCACAAAAGTTTGAGGTATCTTTTGACTCAGAAGGATCTGAATTTAAGGCAACATCGATGGGATGAGCTATTAAAGGACTACGACTGTTCAATTGAGTACCATCCGGGTAAGGCTAACGTGGTGGCTGATGCGTTGAGCCGGAAGGTCGTGACGGACTTAAGAGCGATGTTTGCTCACCTCAGTCTATACGACGATGGAAGTCTTTTGGCAGAGCTGCAAGTTAAGCTAACTTGGATCGAGGAGATTAAAGAAAAGCAATTAGTAGATGACAGATTGAATGCACGGAGGTTGCAAGTTCAAGATGGTGGTTTGGAAGGGTATAGTTTGTCTAGTGATGGTGTATTATGTTTTCAAGGACGAGCTTGTGTGCCGAAGGATGTTGAGTTGAGACAAAGAATTCTTCAAGATGCACATAGCAGCCCATACGCTATGCATCCTAGAGGTAGCAAGATGTATGGAGATTTGCGGAAACAGTTCTGGTGGCCGGGGTTGAAGCGTGAGGTAACTGAATTTGTGGGAAGGTGTCTGATGTGTCAGCAAGTGAAGGCTGAACACCAGTTGCCATCAGGGTTACTTCAACCAGTGAAGATCCCTCAGTGGAAATGGGAGAGGATCACTATGGATTTCGTCAGTGGGCTACCCCTCACGCCCAGCAGGAAGGACGCAGTTTGGGTGATTGTGGACCGTCTGACTAAATCAGCTCACTTTATACCGGTAAGGGTGGATTATTCTCTTCAGAAGCTGGCTAAGCTGTATGTTTCAGAAATAGTAAGGTTGCATGGAGTTCTAGTATCGATCATCTCGGATAGGGATCCGAGGTTCACATCAAGGTTCTGGAAAGCGTTGCATCAGGCTCTGGGTACACGATTGATTTCAAGATCTGACATTCCATCCTCATCCCGACGGACGCTTGGAAAGGGTCATCTGATTCTAGAGGATATGTTGAGAGGGTGTGTTTTGGATTTGATGGTAGTTGGGAGGAGTATCTACAGTTGGCGGAATTCGCTTATAACAATAGTTATCTTAGTATCCAAATGGCACCATATGAAGTAATCAGTATGGACGAAAATGCCATACTCCTATGTGTTGGATGAACTGGGTGAACGACAAGTTTTGGGTCCGAGTTGGTGACTGAAGCGAAGATAAGGTTAAGGTGATTTGGGCTCAGATTAAGGAAGCGTCGCCGATAGGAAAAAGTCTTATGCCGATCTTAAGCGTAAGGAAATGGAGTATGCAGTAGGAGATAAGGTTTTTCTGAAGGTGTCGCCTTGGAAAAAGGTATTGAGATTTGGGCGGAAAGGGAAGCTGAGCCCAAGGTTCATCGGGCCATATACAGTGTTAAAGCGAGTGGGACCGGTAGCTTATTATCACCGAGTCGCGGCAGAGTTGAGTCAGATTCATGACGTCTTTCATGTGTCGATGCCTAGACGGTATCGGTCGGATCCATCACACATTGTGCCAGTGGCCGAGATTGAGGTAAACTCGGACTTATCTTTTGAGGAGGAGCCAGTTCAGATATTAGAGCGAGATGTCAAATTTTTGCGTAGGAAGTCGGCACTTTAGTGAAGGTTCTATGGCGAAACCATGGTACGGAGGAAGCTACATGGGAACCCGAGGATGTGATGCGACAAACAATAACCCCACCTCTTTCGGGTAATTTGAGGCCGAAATTATTTTAAGGGGGTAGAAGCAGTAACATCCTAAAATAGGGGTTATTTGTGATTGAATTATCTTTCTTGTGTTTGAATGGCTGTGATATTATTTGTGGTGTAATACGACTTAATTAGGGGTCTTGAGTAGGCTCGGAATAGTAGAAAAATTTCATTTGGAAGCTTTGAAGATAGGGAGCCTTAGTAAGTAGGGGTTACAAGGTTAAAAGAGGGAACATTTGATATTAAAAAGGACTTGGAAAGTGGCAAAAGGGAGGCCACTTAGGAGCTGGAATTGGCGCCACAAGAGGAGCCAGGGGAGCCTATGTTCGAGTCGGGGAAGTTCCCTTGTTGCGCTTTATTTTGGACGGCAAGAGGGAGAGAGAAATACTCCATTTTAATTTCAAGATAATAAGGATATTACGAGGATATTATTTGGATTTTAATTAGATTTTATTTGAGTAATCTAAAAAGGTTGGCAAGGAGAAAAAGTAGGCATTTGAGTATTCAAATTATTTTGAATAATTTTAAACTATTGGACAAGAGAATTTTTAGGAAGTGGCCAAATTTTGAACTCCTTGTTGATAGGAGTGGACGGCAAGGGGGGCTGAGTATAGGGGGGAGAGTGCCAAATTTCTTCATTTGATTCCTTTTCTTTTTCCTTTTGCAGTAGCCGAAATTCCCTACTCTCTCATCTTCCATCTCTTTTTCCTCTTTTCTTCTTTTCTAAAGATACCGAAATCACCATTGTTACCTTCTCTTTTCGTCCTTGTGCTTAAAACCGAAACTCTCCTCTACTCTCTTCTTTGCCGAATCCCCAATCTTCCTTTTCCCCTTTCCTTTTCTTTCTTTGTTAGCCGAATCTACTCCCTAACTATAACCGAATCCCCTTCTCCCTATTTTGTGAAGTCTTGGCCGAATATCAAAGCAAGGGTGATCCCTTTTCATTGTGTCCCAATCGGTCATAAAGGAAGGTAAGTGTGTCGAAACTCTTCTCCCATATTCTTTCTCTCTGTTGACTTGGTTGAATGGGAAAAGCCAAATTATTTTGGTGTCTAATCAGTGTTGAAACAGATTCTGTTTAGGTGCCCGGGATCTTGAGGTATTCGATCCAAGCCTCCATTCTCGGTCAATCAGTTTTGGTAAGGTGGTAAGGATCTATTTTAGTATTTTATGTAGTGTTTAAAAGCCGAAGGTTATTAATTTGGATAAGTGCCGATTGTAGGGAAGTGAAGCTGATTCACACATAGTGTGTGGTGGTTGATAATCAAAAGGCGTTTAGGTAAGGTTTCGAGTTCAAGTGTTAACCCTCTAGATTTATTTGGTTTGGCCGAATAGGCCATATCACTAACCTTTGTGTTTGGCCGAATATAGGGCGAGGGAATCTTGTGTGGCCGATCTGTCTTTTGGGATTTAGGGCTATCGTTGACATCAGGTGTGTACATACACACTTTATAACTAAATAATGTGCTAAGTGTTTGTGTATGCTAAATCTGACCTGTGTAGATTTGGGATCTAATACCATAATGGTATAAGCAGGGATTCAGGTAAGTCCTTGTCGTTATGACTTTCTTTATGATGCTTTTGGGAAGCATGACATATTTGGTATATGTGGTTATGGCTAATGGTAAACTCTATGTATGTTGCTAAATGAGCGTGTGGGCATGATTTCTGTTAGATGTATATCCATGATTGATATGGGTTAAACGCGTGGTGGGGGAAGTGATATTCGTGTCGACAGACACCAGTGGTTTGGTACCACATTTCGTGACTACGGTCACCAGAGGTTTGGCACCTCCAGAGGTTTGGTGCCTCATAGCGTCTCGTCCCAGTGGCTTAGCACCACAGTGGGTTGGCCCCACGGTTTATATTATGGGATTGACGCCAGTGATTTTGTATCACACGTGGGTTGGCCCCACCAGTGGTTTGGCACCACAAATATTAATGGATATCGTGACTTAGAGTCACCAGTGGTTTGGCACCACCAGTGGTTTGGCACCACACGGGGTAGAGAAAGGCGTTTGGATGGCTAGGTTGGGTGCATATTAAACTTGTGCATGGTAAATTATAGTTATGATTTGTGTATGTTGTTGCACTAAATCGGGAAGGGTTACACATTGAGTCTTGGTGACTCACCTTCTCCTTCAATTTTTCAGGTGATTCGTAGATCGCGGATGAGGAGCCGGATGGACTCAAGGTGGCCATGCAGTGAAAATGTGGACTAAATGAATTTTGAACTATTTTTCTTTATTTTATTGTTGGTTTTATTTTGATTAAGTTGTAATAAGGCCTCCTAAGATTATGTTTTGATTATTTTACCTGTCTTGGATATTTGTTTAAAATACTTAATGATAAAGAAATGGGTACACATGTTTTTTTTTTTTCAAATTCAAATGCAAAATGTTTTATCGTGCCATCGGGTACATTTGAGACCTGTAACAACCTGACTTAATAAATTTTTAAACAAAACTAAGTATGGTTTTCCTCATACAACTCAATGGTTTTTTTTTAAACAAGACAATATCTTTTACCTTAAATGGAATCGTTTTAAAGAGGGATTTCAAAATATATTTTTTTTATCTCTGTAGCATACCAAATTCGGTCGTAATGTTTGGGCCGGGTTTGGGGTGTTACAATGGCTATGTTTATTAATATATGTGTTATTAAGTATATGAAAGTGGCTAAAGTACCATGATATGGTACTAAGTACTCAGGTACGTTTCCTACTTCCACTAGGATTATGAAATATGTTATTTATAACATGTGAAACTTTATAAGACTGTGAATTTAAGTATGATATGCATATATGGATAATATGGGTCATTCGGGATATATGAAAAAGGGGAAGTGAATGTGATGACTACGGTCTCACTATTCGAATGTGGTGACTTGGTCACATTATCTCGAATGTTGTAACCGGTTACATTATCTCGAATCTGGTGTCTCTTGACACAATTATATCTGGTGGCTATGCCACAAATTTTATATGGCGATGAGCACGTCGATCGCAAATGATCGCTTCGATGGTGTGTAGCGGATGGAGGGTCGACTTAGTAGTCCACGGTGTGTGACCGCAGTGCGGGGTGTGTAGCGGATGGACAATTAGGTTTGGGTTTGGGAATGCATCATAACTTGTATTCATTGTTCTGAATGTGTAACTCTTGTATGCCTAATTCTATTATGATTTAGTATTATGTACACATTGAGTCTGTTGACTCACCCAGTTGTGGGAACATTTTTCAGGTGATGATCAGTAATGGATCGGGTCGGCGGGAGCTTAAAGGTGGCCATGCACAGCAAGAAATTTTATGATTTGGACCTTTATTTTTACTTAAGTACTTTCAATTATTTGGATTTATTTGATGTAATAAGGCCATAGGGAACTATTTTATTTTTCATTTATTTTATTTATTATGTCTACAAATTTTTATCAATTAAAGTTTAATAAAATTTCTTTTAAAATAAACCCTAAATGTTTTGTCACCTTAAATAAATGGATTTCAATGTAAGATAAATTGGTTTTCAACACAAGCCCAACCCAAACAATATTTTTTTTTAAAATCGCACAAGTTTTTCCTAAATAACAAAAGAATTTTGAACCGGTTTACTTGAGGAACATACCAAATCTGGTCAAGGCTAGTGGGCCGGTTTGGGGTGTTTCACTCGAGACCAATAGTACCTTGAAACCTTGAACGAAAGTGCTAAGACTCCACAGAAAAGGGACTTTGCTCCAAACGGTTCCTTGCTGTTAAGACAAAATAACCCCAATCGTCCATTTAACAAGACAACTAGTGATAAATTAACGAGAATTGAACCCGATACAACAAGCCATTCGGCTTTCAGTCATTTTAGTCTTACCACCAACGGAAAATGACGATTACCCAAAGCCATAGTTTTGAGTAGCCGCCCTCAAACTTTGACCATGTCCAAAACGAAAATCGAACCCTTAGTGACCGATTGGTTAAGTGACCATAACAAAAAACATCATCATAACTTACTGAAGGCGTGAAAGAAAAAGAAAGTCGTAGCAATTATGGTGAAATATCGACAGACAAAAAGAAGAGTTTTTAGGGGAAGAACGACACCCAGATGAAGAGGAAAGAAACGACACAGAGAGGAGAAAAAAGAAAAAAAAGAGAAAAACAAAATCCCTCAGCAAAATTTGGCACTTTAGCAGAAGAACATTCGGCAGAAAACACAGAAAAGGATGGAAAAAAAAGAAAAAAAGAAGAAAGGAGAGTAAACAATTCCCTAGCCAAAATTTTGAGAGAAGCAATACCAATTCGACACCAACTCTCCTTCTATCCCCAAAATCTCTTCTCAAAAAATCTCCAACCTCCCACCATCCAAATCCATTAACAACTGATAATCCCCCCTCTTTAGCCTCCTAAAAATTGGCCACACCTTTCCCACACTCCCCAAATTTCAGTCAAAATACAATTCTTCCATGGCCAAGTAGTAAAAATAAATCCCCGTTTTTAACACACAGAGATTAGAACTCCAGACCCCTTGCAACATTAACACTCCACTTAACCACTAGACTAGCAGACTCATTCTGACATGTTTTATCAACAATTATTTATAAGCCTACTTGTAACGCCCCGGAAATTTAGGGTCTGTAATTTTGCATATTTTGAGATAAACTGCTTGTTTGCTTGAATGGCTAAGTGATTTGGGTGTGTATGGGGGTGTGTGAGAAGCCTGAGTTCAAGTCTTGGCTCTTGCAAAATTTTTACTTTTCCCTTAAATGAACCTGGACATTGGCACTTAGGCCTTATTAGTAATAATGCTTGTTTTATGACATAAGAGGAGCTTGTGGCTTAGTGGCAAGTGGCGTGAAATGGCTGATATGAGAGCTTGGGTTAGAATCCCTTGGCATGCAAAGGAGTATTTATTTTATTTCCCTGCAGCATGAGAAGTGGAGTTAGACTGAAACTCTGTAAGGTGAAGTTTGAATTGGTCTTGGAGTTGTTATGGAGGATATCAAGGAGTAAATCAAGGAGGGATAAAGGGAGTGATTTGTGGAGATTTTCAAGGAATTTGAAGTGTGAGGGGAGTTGTGGCCGTTTGTGACTCTAATGCCTTAGTGAAATTCGGCTAGGGGGAAATAGGGAGCATTTTCGACACTAGGATTTCTTTGTTCGGTTTTGTGAGTGTTGAGGGGAGCTGCCGAATTTCCTTGCTGGCAGTTTGGGTTTTTGCACTTTTGCATTTCGGGTTCTCTCTAGTTCTTTTTGTGCTACGAAACTGACTATTCATGTTATTCCTTCTCTACATCTTTAATAATCTATTCTTCTCTTCTTGGCCGAACCTAACCATCTATTTTTCTTTACCTCTTTTCTTCTGCAATCGGATTCTTTCTTAGTCTAGCCAAACCTTCTCTGCTTTTCTTGTTAAAACCGAATACCCCATTCTCTTCTTCTTCTTTTCTAAAACTGAATACTTCCTTTTTGCTAACCGATTGTCATTTTCTCTTTCACGTACTGTACTCGTTGCGATTCTAGGGTCGTCTTCAAGGAGTGGTGAAGTGAGAACGGTTTGGAGGAGTCACACTTTTGTCCTTAACGTGTAAATAAGGTAAAAGTGTTACCTTATGTTATTTTGGGTTGGTCGAATGGGCCTTATCACTTACTAATCGGCTGTTGATTGTACTGTAGGAAACCAACAAGGGCGTGTGATCGTTTCTGAACAGCGATTGTAGAGGGGCTAAGATCACCCCCCATTCAAACAAGGTAAGAAGGGTGTTTCAGTTTAAGCACCAATAAGAGGGTGTTTTACCCTATCGGTTAAAAGGCTAACTTTGGATCTTGTTTGAATCTAGGTTGGGTGCTTGTGGAGCATAGAGCAACATCGTAATCAGGTGTGTAATCACACTATCATTTTTGTGAGTCGGCAAAAGCCGATAAACCGAATAGCTGAAACTTCGACATTTGAGGCCTTATGAGCGTGCGATTGCTCGCGTGGTAAACTGAGCCCACAATCATGGGCGATAGACTATAGAGGCCACCACGAGTGTTCTCGTGTTCTTGGGCCGTTATGGGCCTCGTTTGGCTGAAATGGGCCGTGTGGGCTGAATGGGCTTATGGGCCCCACACTGAATAAATCCATGATAAATGACAAATACTGAACTAGGCTATATCGTTCGCATAGCCGTGACTGAATTTGGGCTAAATAGGCCACACGAGCGTGTGAGCCCTCTTGGGCCGAATATTGGGCTTTGGGCCCATTTACACCGTTTTGACCATATATGTTATATGTGTCGCTTGAGATGACTGTATACCTTCGGGAAGTTGTAAAATAACTAAAATACCCCTAAGGAGTAAAATGATTGAAATACCCCTAAAGAGTAAAATGACTAAAATACCCTTAAGGAGTAAAATGACTGAAATACCCCTAAGGAGTAAAATGACCTTTATACCCCTAAGGGTAGGTTGACTAATGTGTTTATGATTTGTATATGATTGTTACTGAGTATGACTTTCTGCATATACGTATGATTTATGACATGACATACTGCATGGGGTTGGGATACTGTTATGGAGGAAGTATACTGTACTGGTGGCTCTGCCATATTTACTGTTACTAGCAGCCTTGCCGTGTTACTATTATTGGTGGCTTTGCCACATATACTGTTACTGGAAGCTCTGCTGCGTTATTATTATTGACAGCTATGCTGCAATATTGGTGTGTTGGTTGGGTGGGTCGATTTTATCCCCACATGGTGTGTTGGTTGGTACGGGTGGTGTGTTGGTTGGATTGAGGTGGGTTACATATGTGTACCATATTGATTCTGTATTGGGCTTAGGCTCACATTGATTGCTGTAATAGGCTAACACACCTGCATCGCTCATCGAATAGGGCTCGAGCCCAAATCATTCTCGCATGATAGGGGATTACACACTGAGTTCTCGTAACTCACCTTTTCTTTTAATTGTATAGGTAATCCACAGCCTTAGATGATTTGGAGTTGCGAGGGACTCGGAGGTGGCCACACATTCGCTAATGTTTTATATTAGACCGAGTTATTTAAATTTTTATATTGGGTTGATATTTATGTAGTAAGGCCTATGGTGATTTTAATTTCTTTTAATTAGGTTTAATTTCTTATTTTGAAACTGCCAAACTGATACAAGTAAGTTTTTAAAAATAATAACTTGTTTAAAAGACAAACACATATTTTCAAACTTCAAAATGACATTAATTAGAGTAGCTTCTGCGGGTTTTTAACCAACTAAGAAACCAACAGTAACAAACATGGCTATCGTTTAAAAACAATTTTCTCTCAACAAGCCTGATTTTGAAAAACACTTAGATGTGACACGTCAGATTCGGTCGTAATGTCTAGGCCGGGTCTGGGGTGTTACACTACTATCCAAAGATAAGGGTTTATTTAATAAAAACAAAATTTTTGCCCAAGCTAAGGCTTGAACCCAAGACTTCTCAGACACTCCTAGAACACTTAACCATTGAAGCTGACAGATATTTATAACAACAACATACAAAAATAAAAATAGAATTAAGGGTTTTAGGGCGTTACATTAGTAAAAACCTAATTAAGCACACTACTAGACTCATAAGTATTCCTAATAATTATTTACTAATTCAGTTTTCTAAGATTGAGGCCCGATATTGCACTTTTTTGATGCCTGTCATTATGATTTTTACAATCTTATACCGCCTCAACCTCTAAATGTGGCTTAATTGCCCATTTGGTCCCTATTATTTTCTTTTAATCTATAATTAAAATTTTACCCTTTATTCAATTTGGTCATTTTTCCTAATTACTCTAAATTAAGCTAAATTTACTTAGTAAAAACCTAATTAAGCACATTACTAGACTCATAAATATTCCTAATAATTATTTACTATTTCGGTTTTCTAAGATTGAGGCCCGATATTGCACTTTTCCAATGCCTGTGAACTTCAGGTCATTACATTTCTCCTCCCCTTAATAAATTTCGTCCTGAAAATTTACCTGAGAAAAGATGAGGATATTGTACCCTTATTGTTTTCTCAGGTTCCCAAGTTACTTCTTCCACATTATGACTTTTCCATAATACTTTCACTAAAAGAACCTATTTTTTTCTTAACTCTTTTACTTCACCAACTTATCATCTTCTAACTGCGCTGACTTAATCTGATCAACATCACCGATTTGATTTTTAATTCAGCCAATAAACTTTCATTATCATAATTGATACTAAGCTGCGTAAACTTGTTCGCAATTCAATTACTGCTTTCCTACTTAATTCATCAGCTATAACATTAGCTTCACTAGAGTGATAATCAATAACACAATTAAAGTTTTTCAAAGCTCTATCCAACGAGGCTGTCTTAAATTCAACTCTTTTTGAGATAAAAGATTTTTTTAGACTATTATGATCGGTATAAATATAGCACTTTTTATCATACAGATAGTGCATCCCTATCTTTAGAGCAAAAACCACAAGAACTAGTTTTAAATCGTGTGTCAAATAATTGTGTTAAATGCATTTTTAGCTGACGAGATGCATAAGCAATCATTTGCTGTCTTACATCAAAACACAACTAAAATCAGCCAAGGATCATCACTATAAACGACAATATTCTTTCCATAAGAATAAAAAACATTTAGTAGATTACCTTTGGTGTTATTCTTATAATCTTATATTTCATTTTTCTACTCAATTGATCTTTTATTTCTTTTCTTTCTACTTAGAAGTCTTTTCTTTATTTTAGTTTTCTTAAAATCATCTCCATTATTCTATAGTTCCTTTCTGTACATATTTATCTAGCTTATCATTTATACTCATTCTCTATCCTTTCTTTTCTTTCTCTTTTCGAGACAAACAATGATTATCCCAGTTATGGATTAGAGTTATTACTCTCAATCCAAACCTCTTAGAAATCTATTGGCTCGGCCGCTGCCAACAATCTCCTTGAGGTAACTGTTCTTTCCAAAGTTTGCCTCTTTTATTACACAATTTACAGTGTTGCTATTTCTTCTTCTTCTTTTCACACTTTAGATCATAGATCACTCTTTATTCACTAATTCTTAAAATCACTTCGCCACATTTTTTTTATGTTCTCTAAAGTACTCTTACTATTTTATTTTATTTTATTTTTAATATTGATTATTTTCTTAGCTAAGGTCTTTATTTCTTTATATACTTCTTTCTAAAAAATTCATTTTCTGATATTCATAATTGGAGAATATTACTATTCTGTTCTACTTCTCATATTTCTATTATCTCTTCTATTTCCAAAAGATTAACCTTATATTAATATACCAAGCTTTTTATTTAAAAGCTCTAACTTTCTAAGTTCTTATTCTGTACATGTACAACTATATATATATACTCATTTTTCCTTTATATACACTAGCCTCTAATTTTTTACTTTTAACCATTTAAAATTCATTTCCTTAATAATAATTCATATTTTCAAGCATATCAATGCTTCTAATATTGATATCACATCTCATCACATCGATATATCCTATATGGCATGTACTTTTAGATTTGTTCTTTTCCCAGAAATTAGAAAACCTAAGCTCTGATACCACTAAATGTAACATCCCTATACCATGTTCGACTCAAGGAACCTGATATAGGAATATTACATTTGGTGCCAAAGTAATTCTTGGCTAATCACTAATATATTAGAACATAAAAACGGACAAATAATAAATTTAAATAATTTATAATTTAGTCCTTCCAGCTACTTAGGAAAATCAAGTATGTTCCAAGTAATTGTAAGGACTAAATTATAAATTATTTAAATTTATTATTTGTCTATTTTTATGTTCTAATATATTAATGATTAGTCAAGAATTACTTTGGCACCAAATGTAATATTCCTATATTAGGTTCCTTGAGTCGAACATGGTATAGGGATGTTACAGGTTCTAATTAACTTTACTACGACAAATATGGAAATGTATGATGTACCAATGTTCAAACTATGAATATTCATGTTTATGAAAGGTATGATATAAGTGATGCTATGTTATGTACCATATCTTACCATGTGATGATATTGCTGAGTTATGTGTTTAATCACTAGCTTGTGGCTATGGTTACTGTTATGTTTACGTCTTATTTGTATGCAAATGAAATGGTAAGTGTTCAATAAGAACTAAGGCATGTTTATGTGAAACTCAATGGAATTGTAACATCCTAGATTAGGGGTTATGCTTTTGTGCATAATTCATGAGTTAGTAGGTTTTGGCAGTGTTGGAAGTGTATTAAGGGTTTTTAGAATTTTAGGATGGAAGAAGAAAGCTTTGGAAAATTATTGGTTTTTAAGTAAAAAGGGGAGCTAGGTAAATGAGGCTTTAAAAGAAACTCCGTGTGAAGCATGACACAAGGAACCATGTGGTAAAATGGCATGTTTGTGTTATGTGAATTCTAGAAATAAGGAAATGTATGGAAATGTATGGAAATGTAAGGAAATGTAAGGAAATGTATGGAAATGTAAGGAAGTGCAAGGAAACGTAAGGAAATGTATTGTCTTGGAAATGTAGGGAAATGTCCTGAAAATGTAAAGGAATAAAGAGGAAAGTGAACATTTATGGAAACTAGGAAATGTAAGGAAATGATTCAAAAATGGAAAGTGATCATTTCTGGAAACTTGGAAATGTAAGAAAATGGCAAGTTTACAGAGCCGATCGAAAATTTTAGGAAACTTAGAAATGACCCCGAAATGATGAGTTTTAAAGTTTAAAATAGGAAATTAGGGCAAGGAGGCCTTAAAAGAAAAAGTTGGTGAAATTTGACACACAAACAGGCTTGGAAAAGTGGCCTGAAGATGTCACTTAGGGCCTATGGAAATGGCGCCATATGCAAGAGGAATGGGCCTGAGTTCGAGTCACTTGGGAAGCAAATAAAGAAAGTTTTATTTTTGTTTCCAGAAGACTGAGGTGGACGGCACAAGCCTTCTAGAAATAGAAGTGTTTTATTTCCATAAATATTTGATTAATTAGGGGATAAATAAAGGAGTTTTATTCGCATAAATATGTGAATAAATAAAGGATTTTCTTTTAAGAAAATTGAGGAGATAATTGATGGATTAAAGGCTTTTATCTTTTAAATAAAAGAGATAATATTATCAAAAAGAGGAGTGGTGGCCAAGTAAGGGACTCTTTGGCTGATAACTTTGTCTATAAAAGGAAAGGAGGAGGGCCACTCCTCAGTTTACTTCTTTTTCTGCTCTGCCGAAATTCCCTAGCTCTTTCCCCCTCTCTGCCGAAATTTCTCTTCATCTTTTACGCTTCTCTTTTCTTCATCTGTCAAGCCAAAACCCTTTTTCTTTTGATCCCTGACAAAAACCCCATAGCCGAATCTCTGTGACTCTAGGCAAGAAAGCAATCGACTAAGGTATTAAGGTAAGAACAATCAATTTTGTTCTTCTAATTCTCCTAATCAAGATCTAGGGAATAATCTCTTCTATTGTCTCTTAGCCGATTATTAAAGAAGAATATCGGGATTTCAGCTAATCAAAATAAATTCAGCCAAGGCTATTTTAATATATATGTATATGGATTATTAAAAAGCCGAAAACTAATGAAGTGATATGGTGTTAATGAAATCACAAGGAAGGAATACCAAGATTGGCACTTGGTTCTTGAAAACAATTCGGCAACAAGGTAAGAAATACAAATCCTACTAGGATTTGGTTTTAAAGTCAAAAGGGGTTTATTATGTATTTTAATAATGTGGCCGAATATAGGGATTGAGATTTAAGGCAACAGATCAATTTCTTCGGGATTTCAAGGAATCTATTAAGCAAATCAGGTGTGTACTCACACTAACTTTCAATATATTATGGCAATAATTGTTTTAATATATGAATGTGTATAAGAATGAGAATGTGGCTAAGTACCACAAATGTGGCAAAAAAGTACCAGTGCACGTTTCCTACTTTTGATAGGATTATGAATGTGATATACTTTGAACATGTGATTAGTAACATGAATGAAAATTAAGTATGTGGAATATGTTATAAAATAATTGGGGCATTTGGGATATTTGTGAAGGGAGAAAGTGAAGGTGATGACTTCGGTCTCACCAACGAAGGTGTTGACTTCGGTCTCACCAACGAAATATGGTGGCTACGGTCTCATTAAGTGAATATGGTAACCGGTTACATTATCTCGAATATAGTGTCTAATGACACAACGTAAGTGGACGATGAGCACATCAAATGCAATGATCGCAGCCGATGGTGTGTAGCGGATGGAGGGTCGACTTAGTAGTCCCCACGGTGTGCACAGGTTGGTACGGGTGGTGTGTAGCGGATGCACAAATAGGTTTGGGTTGGGTTGCATCATTTTGTTTTGAACATGTACTTGATATGAATATGTATGCTCGATTCGTTGATTGTTAGCACTGTGTACACTGTGAGTCGGTAGACTCACCCCCTTAATGGGACTATTTTTGGTGTGAATGATAATGGACCGGTCGAAGCTAAAGGTGGCCATGCATTCCTTGAAGAGTTTATTTAGAAATTTGGACTTCATTTAATTTTAGCACTTTAAGTTTATTTTGGGTTTTAAATGATGTAATAAGGCCTTAAGGCCCAGTTGGAGTTTCGTTATTTTGTTTATTTTTAATCGATTGTGCTACAATTTATTTGATTAAAGTTAAGAAAAACTAAATTTATTACTTTTAAGGTAATATATCCTAAAACTATTTGACACCTTATTTAAGATGGACTTTGTTTTTTTTTTCAAAATTTATTTAAAAGGGTTTCAATCTAAGCCCAACCCAAAATAATTTTCTTTAAATCTTACAATTTTTCTCTAAGTAGCAAAGAATTTGAAAACCGGTTTACTTAAGGAACATACCAGATCCGGTTCAGGCTCGTGGGCCGGGTGTGGGGTGTTTCAGGAATGGTGATACATGGAAAAACATGATATGTTGTGATGGATGATAAATCCAATTGAATCATACTCAAGTATAATGGTTATCCAAGTCAAATTCATATGAACCATATTTAAATGAACTAACATGTGTTGTTGATATGCTAGGGCTTATGCCAAGCTTGTGGATATGATTGATGTTTATGATTATGCTTGTTTTATTGGAACAATGGAAATGTGCAAATGTACACAATCGTAACAAGTAATAAAGTGACAAATAAATGTCAAGTTATTGTACCCATAGAGACTATAAAAAGAATTATTTATGAATGCAATTAAAAACACTTTGGTGTAGAAAAATATTTTGATTTGAGGAGGTGATTAAAAACTAAGATTTTTAACTAAGTAAAATAAATAAAATAAAAATAAAATTCCCAATGCAAGATTTCAAAAGATGATTTTAATCAAGATGACATAATTGTGTTAGATTAATTACATTTCTTAACTTAGAATTACTGAACTCATGTTCATGTTGTTACGAATAAATTCATGGCAACTTGGTAATTTGCTAACTTATGAACATACTCACCTACCAAAATCCTTTTATCTCTTGACTATATCTCTATGCCAATTCAACTGATTAAACAAATTTTAATAAGCAAATTCTTTAATGCACATACATACTTGTGAAATTAAAAATAATCTCTTGTACATATCTCTATGCCAATTCGAACAGTTAATTCAATCTCATAAGCATATAAAAGACTACATGAGGTAGCAATGTATTCCTACCTTGAAATAGTTTAATCACAATAATCTTGCAAGTTATGCAAGGCTAATGTATCATTAGATATTGTTGCTAATTGAACCCTCAACTACCTTAGATGATTAAACTTACACTGATTAAGTATCGTGTCAATTAATTACAATTTCAATTTTTTAAATAATTAATTCATTATTTACCTTACAATTGTAATGCAAGAATAACTTAGTCATGGTTTTACTTAATCAAACATTTTACCAAGGCCTGTAATAACACAAACACAATTTTAATAAATTAAGTGGACAAAATGCAATCAACATAACACGAATTAAATTTAATCCATATTAATTAGATTAAACATATCAACATCACAATTATTCATAGACATGTTCATAACAACAACAATAAAATTAAAAGGATAAGGAACAAGAATCAAATCCGGTGTTTCTCGGAGGTTTGACTAGTTTGCTCTGCTCCTCCTTCTCCGCTTGTGTAACACCCTAAACCCGGCCTAGACGTTATGGTCGAATTTGGCGATGTCACATGGAATGGAATTTTGAAAACTAATTTATTATGGTAAAATCGTGTTCATTTTATTACTCTTAATGATTCCAGAAATCGCTTACTCATCTAGTCGATTGCTTAAAATGCAATTCATTGCGGAAGCTTTAGAAATAATTTATTTTATGAAAAACTGAGTTAATTAAGTAAATCCGTCCATTTTAAAGAAACCCCTTTGTTTTCGAGAAACTGTTCAGGGATCGAGGGTTTAGAAAATACTTTAGCTTTTGAAAACTGAGTGTTCCTACGTCTAGCAGTTGTGAATCCATAAAACAATAAATAAAAACCACATTTAAGTAAAAGTCCCAAAAAGTTCGGGAGTTACATCAAAATAAACCAATAATCATAAAACAGAATAAAAACCATGAAAGTCCAGAACCGTGGTTACCGTTGAGTCCTCCGCCGCATCGATCCATCTAATACTGGGGATTACCTGAACAGATTAAACAGAAAAAGGATTAGCTTTCGCAAACTCAATGTGTAATCCCTACAGAAAACATGCACACAGCATAATATCAGGAAACAATCATATATTTACAATTCTGGTTTGAGCCCATTACAGAAACGGTGTGAACCTACCCCACTCAGGTACAGAATAAGATACAATTTAGGGCCTTAGACCATCAGATATAATATGCAAAACAGAACAGAACAAAATATCATAATCCTACCCACCAGCCTCTGCACACCATCTCCAACCAACCCTACACACCATGTGAGGATAAAATCAACCCACCAATCCCTACACACCATGCTGTACCGAAATGTGGCACATAATTAGATAATTGCAGCTGAGCTGCCAGATAACATGCTTAATAGCCTTTCAGATACTTCCTCCAATATCATCAACCCACCCCAATGTAATGCAGCATACAATCGATGACATGCTATAATGCAATTAACATATCACACATTTAAATCGGTATATATGCTAAGTGCAACATATTTAATACATATATCATATAATCAGATCACATAATTAGGGGTCTAAGTAATGCTTACTGACCCTACAAAAAGTCCACAGTCGACTTGGGTGACCCGTGCAACCTTACAGACCAGTTCAGAAAAATGGCCTCGCACGCCCATGTGGCCTGCCCGTGTGTCGCACACAGCCTTTCCCTGCCATCACACGGCCGTGTCACTTGTACACGACCTGGCTCGTTGACCACACGGCTGTGTTGTGGCTCACAGCCTTGCACACGGCCTACCATACGGCCTACTACATGGCCGTGTGGCGTCGACAGAAATGTTTTTTGGCTTTAATCGATTCTCATTTTCTGTGTTTTTAGGTACACACCTGTATTGTTTTCGATGCGTAAGCTCTTCTAAGCCTCCAAAACCTAAAAATCGACCAATGTAAGACTCAATTAAACACCTATTTCGTCATTTAATCAAAAGCCTATCAAAATCCATCATCAAAAATCTAACGAAACCCTTACTGTCAACAACCGAAATCACAATTCTTAATTCCCTATAGTAGCACCGATCAATTATTGCCCTTACCTAATTAAAAGAACCACAACAGCCTTCTATAAGAGACTATACACGAAAGCAAAAAGAAAAAGGCAGAACCGATACTTGTCGAGTAAGGAACTCACACGCTTAAACAACGGGAATGGATGGAAAAAGCAAATGAAAAGAGAATAGTTGAGGGGGAATAGATTTTGGCAGCAATGGTGGGGGATGAAGGAGGGAAACGGCAGAGAGAGAAGGAAATTTGAGATGGAAAGTAGTTTTGGAAAAAACAAAAATTAAATCCTATCAAATTTTCCCCAACTCCCCACTATCACACAACTTCACAGACTTTCAATCCCAATCAAACTCATCCACCCCACACGCCCCATGCAAAAAGAATTACTCCCTCGCTCACGTAGGGATTCGAACACAGGACCTTTAAAAAATTAACACTCTACTTAACCACCAGATCAACAGGCCCACTCTGTTAATTTTTTGCAAACTTTGAACTAAAAGCCTACTAACCAGAGATAGGGCTTAATTCATAGGAATAACAAAATTTTCCCAAGTCATGCTTGAAATTGGGACCTTTCACACACACCCAGAAGACATAACCACTGAAGCAGATAGACATTGTGTCACACTTGGAGCGTTACAACTCTACCCCCTAAAAGAAAATTTCATCCTCAAAATTTCACCTGATCAAAAAATGTGAGGATACTGCTGACGCATCGAATCCTCCTGCTCTTAGGTGGCTTCTTCAGTGCCATGATTCCGTCACAGCACTTTTACTAAGGGGATAGACTTCTTTTGCAAAACTTTAATGTCGCGATCTAGAATCTGAACCGGCTCCTTTTCAAACGTCAGATCTGGTCTAACCTCAATGTCCTCCATCGAAACAATATGCGTGGGATTAGAGTGGTAACGTCTCAACATCGAAACGTGAAAAACATCATGAATACGATCCAACTCCGGAGGTAGCTCCAACTGATATGCAACTGGCCCCACTCGTTTCAGAATATGGTATGACCCAATAAACCGAGGGCTCAGCTTACCCTTGCGACCGAAGCTCAAGGTCTTCTTCAATGGCGAGACCTTGAGAAAGACTAAGTCCCCCACCGAATACTCAATATCCTTCCTCTTCAGATCAACATAGGACTTCTGCCTATCAGATGCCGCTTTCAGTCGATCTTGAATCGATCGGACCTTATCTTCAGTTTCAGAAACCAATTCTGGACCCAGAACACGTTGCTCACCCAACTCAGTCCAACATAAGGGAGTGCCACACTTACAACCATACAGGGCCTCGTAAGGTGCCATCTAAATGCTAGGCTGATAGCTATTACTCTGCCAATGAAAAATACTCCTCCCAACTGCCTCAGAAATCTATAACATAGCTCCTCAACATATCCTCCAGTACTTAAATCACCCTCTCCGACTGACCATCTGTCTTAGAATGGAAAGCAGTACTGAAGTCCAACCTTGAACCCAAAGTCTCATGCAATTTCTTTCAGAACCGAGACGTGAAGCGAGGATCCCTATCGGAGATGATCGAGACAGGAACCCCATACAGTCTCACTATTTCAGATATATAGTTTAGCCACTTTCTGGAGAGAAAAGTCTGTCTTGACCTGAATAAAGTGAGCCAACTTGGTCAAACGATCCACGATGACCTAGACAGAATCCTTCTTAGTGGGCGTTAAAGGCAACTCACTAACGAAGTCCATCGTTACTCGCTCCCATTTCCACATTGGTATCTTTACCGGCTGCAGCAACCCCGAAGGCAACTGATGCTCAGCCTTAACTTGTTGACAAGTCAGACAGTGAACAACGAAGTCAGTAACCTCACGCTTCAACCCTGGCCATCAGTACAACTCTCGGAGATCTCAATACATCTTGTTCCCATCGAGATGCATAGCATAGGGACTACTATACGCCTCCCTCAGAATCGACTGTCGCAACTCCTCATCACTCGGTACACAAATCTGACTGCGGAAACAAAGTACCCCATCACTGTTGATCCTAAAATCAGCAGCATCTCCAGTCTCGACCTGATGGAATCGCAACTCAAGAGACTTATCCCCCATCTGTTTACCTCTAATCTGATTAATCCATGTAGGCTTAACCTGAAGTTCCACTAACATTCTCCCATCGTTGAATAAACTGAGTCGAGCAAACATCGCTCTCAGATTGGTCATAGCCCTACGACTCAAAGCATCCACCACCACATTGGCCATACCAGGATGGTACTTGATGGTGCAATCATAATCCTTAAGTAATTCAACCCATCTACGCTGCCTAAGGTTTAACTCCTTCTGAGTGAGGAGATATTTGAGGCCTTTATGCTCGGTGTAGATAGTACACTTCTCACCATACAGGTAGTGCCTCCAAATCTTTAAAGCGAAGACTACAACAGCCAGTTCCAAATCATGAGTAGGATAGTTTACTTCACGCCTCTTCTACTCCATGACGATTCCATAGTACTTTTACTAACGAAATTTTCTTATTTCTCAACTCTTTCACTTCACGAGCTAAGATACGGATCAGTTCTTCCTCATATGTCATATAGGATTGGGTTTCAATCTCAGACGGGGTGATTACATGTGACGAATCTAATCTATATCTACGAAGCATCGAAACGTGAAATACGTTGTGTATCTTTTCTAATTCAGAAGGCAACTTCAATCTATAAGCAACAGGCCCGATACGTTCAATGATCTTATACGGTCCGATAAACCTTGGACTTAATTTGCCTTTTCGACCAAATCGAAGCACTTTCTTCCACGGAGACACTTTCAAAAATACCCGATCGCCAACCTGAAACTCAATGTCTTTACGTTTCAAATTCGCGTATGACTTTTGGCGATCTGATGCAACTTTCAAACTATCTCGGATTATTGACACTTTTTATTCAGTCTCTTTAATCAAATCAACCCCGTTTATCTTGTTATTACTGAGCTCGGTCCAGTACAATGGTGTGCGACACTTGCGGCCGTATAAAGCTTCGTAAGGTGCCATTTTGATACTAGATTGAAAACTATTATTGTAAGCAAATTCAATCAAAGGTAAGTATCGTTCCCACGTACCTTTAAACTCGAGGATGCAATATCTCAACATATCTTCAAGTATCTGAATAGTTCATTTAGATTGACCATCTGTCTGCAGGTGAAAAGTTGTGCTAAAATGTAGTTTGGTACCTAAAGCATCTTGCAATTTCTTCCAAAACCGTGACGTGAATCTCGAGTCTCTGTCTGAAACAATAGAAATCGGCACACCATGTAATCTCACAATTTGAGATACATACAATTCAGCAAGCTTATCGAGCGAATAGTCCATACGAACTGGGATGAAGTGAGCTGATTTAGTTAGTCTATCTACTATAACCCAAATTGCATCTTTCTTGCTCAGGGTCGTAGGCAAACCAGATACAAAATCCATAGCAATTCTGTCCCATTTCCATTCAGGTATCATGATCGGCTGAAGTAACCCAGAAGGCACCTGATGTTCGACTTTTACTAGCTGACAAATTAAGCACTTTGAGATAAATTTAGATATATCCCGTTTCATACCAGGCCACAAATAGAACTGTTTCAAATTATTATACATTTTCGTGCTACACGGATATACCGACAATCGACTATTATGAGCCTCATTCAATATCATCAGAATCAAATCCACATTCCTCGAAACACATATTCGGCCTTTGAAGTTCAAACAATCATTTTCATCAATTCGAAACTCTGATTCTGCATTACTTTCACATTGATCAAAACTTTTCTGACAATTTTTCGTCCATTCGAATTTGACATCTTTCTGTAATAGCTTTGTCAAAGGTGTAGTTATCATAGAAAAACCTTTCACAAATCGTCTGTAGTAACCAGCAAGTCCCATAAAGCTTCAAATTTCAGAAACATTCTTTGGTGGTCTCCAATCAAGTATAGCCGATATTTTATTTGGATCAACCCTAATACCTGACGCTGAAACAACGTGACCCAGAAAACTGACCTCATTCATCCAAAACTCACATTTACTAAACTTGGCATTCAACTGTTGATCTCGCAAAGTTTGTAGCACCAGTCTCAGATGCTCGGCATGTTCGGTCTCTAGCGTAGATCAAAATATCTTTATAAACACTACCACAAACTGATCCAAATACTGTCTGAAAATTCGATTCATCAGATCCATAAAAATAGCAAGTGCATTAGTAAGTCCAAAAGGCATAACCAAGAACTCAAAATGTCCGTACCTCGTTCGAAAAGCAGTCTTTGGCATATCGGAATCTCTGACTCGCAACTGATAATAACCCGATTTCAAATCTATATTCGAAAACATTGAAACCCCTTTCAACTGATCAAACAAGTCATCAATCCGAGGCAACGGGTATTTATTCTTTATGGTCACCTTATTCAGCTGTCGATAATCAATGAACATCGCATAGTCCCATCTTTCTTTTTCACAAATAGTACTGGTGCACCCCAAGGAGAGAAACTCGGTCGTGCAAAGCCCATATCAGTTAACTCTTGCAACTGTGCTTTCAACTCTTTTAATTTGGTAGTTGCCCCTAGTACTAATTCAGTACTGAACTCTATCTCTTGAACTGGTGGTAAACCAGGTAATTCTTCAGGAAACACGTCTGGGTATTCACACACAACTGGTACAGATTCAATCTGCTTTTTAGTCACTTTACTATCCAAGATGATTTCACCGCTCTGACATCTCAAATCAATGGTCTTTCTTTTACAATTAACAACAGCGTCGTGCAAAGTTAACCAGTCTATTCCCAAAATTATATCAAACTCGTCGAAAGGCAACAACATTAAATTAACTGGAAAGCATGAATTTCGAATCATCAACGGGAAACTTTTACACACTTTATCAACTAGAACACATCGACCCAAGGGGTTGGATACACGAATCACAAACTCAGTAGACTCAACAGGCAGAGTCTTATTGGATACTAAAGTTTCACACACATATGAATGAGTCAAACTCGGATCAATCAATGCAATCATAGTAGTATCATAAAGAGTAAAAGTACCGGTGATAACATCTGGGGAAGAAGCATCCTCTCTGGCACGAATAGCATATGCTCTAACAGGTGCTTGAGCCTCTGATCGAACTGCAGTGTCCTTTGTTCCTCTCTGACTGCTACCTACATTCCCCGAATGTCTAGGTGGTCTGCCTCGTGCTGACGCGTTGCTCAGTCTTGTATTCTGGGCCGTATTTTGCTCAGCTAGCATCGGGCACTCTCGAATAAAATGATCCGACGATCCACATTTAAAGCAGGACCAATCACGAAATATACTCTACAACTCCCGAAATGCCATTTACCACAATACTTGCATTCAACCCGATTCTGCTAGACATTACCAACACTGGCCATCGAAGTAGCTCGAGAACCAGCAGGAGGTCGCTCTCGTCTAGAGAAGTCTGAAGTAGCCTTATGTCGACTGGATTCATCTTTAAACTTATTGGATACGGAATGGAAAGTCTTACTCGATGATCTTTTACGAATGTCTCTAGCTTCCATTTCAGCCTTTCTTCTCTCTTTCCTAAGCTTTTCAGCTTTGCAAGCTTGCTCGACAAGCACCACGAACTCTTTAATCTCGAGTATGCTGACTAGCAACTTAATATCTTCATTCAAACCGTCTTCGAACCTTTTACACATAATGGCTCTAGTTGACACACATTCTCGAGCATATCGGCTCAGTCTGACAAACTTCCGCTCATACTCAGTCACGGTCATTCAACCTTGTTTCAATTCTAGAAATTCTTTTCGTTTCTGATCAATGAATCTCTGATTGATATATTTCTTACGGAACTCAGACTGAAAGAAATCCCAAGTCACTTTTTCTTTCGGAACCACCGATACTATTGTATTCCACCAGTGATATGCGGTGTCCCGTAGTAAGGATATAGCACACTTCAAACATTCGTCTGGAGTACGTGACAGCTCATCAAGCACACGGATAGTATTATCACGCCATATCTCAGCTCGTTCCGCATCGTCCTCATCATTAGCTTTAAATTATTCTGTAACATCCTAAAAGTGGGGTTGTTTGTGATTAAATTATTTCTCTTGTGTTTGAATTACTGTGATATTAATTATGGAATGACAGGGCTTAATTAGAGGTCTTGAGTAGGCTTGGAATGGTAGGAAAATATTTTTATAAGCTTTAAAGGTGGAGAGCCTTAGTAGATAGGGGTTACAAGAATAAATGAGGAATTATTTGGCACAAAAATGGCTTTGGAAAAGTGGCAAAAGGAGGGCCACTTAGGAGCTGAAAGTGACGCCACCATGAGCAAGGGAGAGCCTGTGTTCAAGTCGCGAAAATCCCCTTTTTACTCCTTATTTTGGACGGCAATAGGGGGAGAGTTTTTCTCAGTTTAAACTCTTTTTGATAATGAGGATATTATTATGTTTTAATTGGATTATTATGTGAATAATCAACAAGAGTTGGCAAGAGAAAATTTAGGCATTAGAGTGTTCAAATAATTTTGAATAATTTTAAATTAGTGGCCAAGAGGGAATTAAGGTAGTTGTTGAATTTTAAACTCTTCATGGAAGAGTGGATGGCAAGCATAAGGGGAGGGGGGTGCCGAATTCTTTTTAAGGCACATACTTGGCATCTTGTTTCTCTTTTCTTCATTCTTGCACCTAGCCGAAATTTCTCTACTCACCTTCTATTTTCTCTCCTTCTCATTCTCTCAAAACCGAAACCTTCATCAATATCTTTCTCTTGTTTGCTTAAACACCAAAATCTCCTCTCTATTCTCTCTTGTTGCGAAACTCTAACACTCTTTTCTATTATTTTCTTCCTCTAAGCCGAATCTATTCTCTACCCCTAGGCCAAATTCTTTCTCCTATTTTGAACCCCTTTGGCCGAATATTGAAGTGCACAGATTTCTTTGAAGTTTCATTGTCAATTGGTGTGGAAAAGGTAAGTGGTCATGGCCGAATCTTTCTCCTCCATACTCTTTCCCTCTGTCGACTTATAGGTTGGAGAAAAGCCGAAATTTTGGCATTTGCAAGCAAGGAGACTAACCCCCTTTTGAATCGATATCATCTAGGAATAATGGGATTTTCAAAGGGGTGGATCTGACTCTCCTTTCCCTGTCAATCGATTTTGGTAAGGTGGTAAGGATTTATTTTAGAGGATTATTCTTTTAAGAAATCAAAAGCCGAAGACTATTTAACATGGTTGCTGATTTAGGGAAGCAGAAGCACTTGGATTGTGGTGGCTAATAGCCAAAGGCATTTGGGTAAGGTTTCGGGTTCACAAGGAACCCTTTGCAATTATTTTGGTTTGGCCGAATAAGCCATAGCACTAATCTTATGGTTGGCCGAATATAGGTGCAGGAAGATCTTGTGTGGCCGACTTGTCTTTTCGGGATTTAGAGCATTCAGTGGTGACAGGTGTGTACATACACACTTTATAATTAATTAATGTACTAAATTTGTTATGTGCTAATCGAATCTATGTAGATTCGGATTTAATACCATGAATGGTATAAGCAAGGATTCAAGTAAGTCCTTGTTGATTATGAGTTATTTTATGATGCTTTTGGGAAGCATGGTATATTTGAGATGCGTGGCATATGGCTGATGATAAATCTGATATATGTGATTAAATATATGTTGGCATGAATTCTGTTATATAATTATTTGATGTGGGTTGATGAGAGGAGGGGGCAGTGATATTCGTGTCGACGGACACCAGTAGTTTGGTACCACATTGTGACTACGGTCACCAGAGGTTTGGCACCTCCAGAGGTTTTGCAGCTCATAGCGTCCCGTCCCAGTGGCTTAGCACCACAGTGAGTTGGCCCCACAGTTGATATTATGGGATTGACGCCAGTGATTTGGTATCACACGATGGGTTGGCCCCATCATTCGATTTGTGTCTTCGGACACCAGAGGTTTGGCACCTCCAGTGATTTGGTATCACAATTGTGACTTTAAGTCACGGTGGTTTTAGTACCACACGGGGTAGAGAAAGGCGTTTGGATGGCTAGGTTGGGTGCATGACTTAGTGCATGTTAATTGTTATAAATTGTGTATGTTGTGGCATTAAACCGGGGGAAGGGTTACATACTGAGTCTTGGTGACTCACCTTCTCCTTTACTTTTTCAGTGACACGTAGATCGCGGATGTGGAGTAGGAGGGACTCGAGTGGCCATGCGGTGGACATATGATTTAAATGAACTTTAAATTTTAGTTTATTTTATTTTTATTGTTGGATTTATTTTCATCAAGTTGTAATAAGGCCTCTAGATAAATTTTTCATATTTTATGTTTTGGAATAATTTGTCTAAATTATTTAATGATGATAAAGCGGGTTCACATGTTTTCTCAAATCAAACGCAAAAAATGTTTTAAGTGCCATCGGGCACATTCGAAATCTATAAACAACCCGACTCAATAAATATATTTTTTAAAACAACACTAAGTATGGTTTTTAACAAGAGACTTGAAAAATGAAGGGTTTAGACAAAACTTTAAATTATTCTTAAAGGGATTTCAAAATGTTTTTCTCTGTAGCAAACCAAATTCGATCGTAGTGTTTGGGTGGGTTTGGGGTGATCGAGCCAGTTCAAAAGCTTCTTGTGCGGGCCCAAGGCCCAAAATGTTTTGTTTATTGTTAGTAGGCCTTATTGGAATGATTTGAAATGTTGTTGGGTTTTGAGCAGCATGGCGAGAGCCTCCCACACCGATCCGCCTGGTAAGTGTTCCTAACTTTTGTATGAATTATTTTTACGTAGAAGGGTAGGAAGCATGGAACATAGAATAGATCGATAGGAACTTGAACCCAGGATTAGATTACTCAAACACGAAGACAAAACATAAGTCTTAATGAACTAAACCAACCTATGACTTAGTCACGAGCTAGGGGTGTGGTAACCCCACATACGCATGTCTAGGAGTGGATCGGAAGAGCACGGTATTTAAGCGATCCTCGTGACTCACCTCCTCTTCGGCAGTATCCACACAGTGCGTAACCGGTTCACCCTAACTCAAGAGGGCTCGGTGGTGTGGCAACCTTGGTGCGCATGTCTAGAAAGGTCTCGGTGGGAGCTTGGTATTTAAGCGGTCCGCGTGACTCACCTCCTCTCCACTCAAATCCTGCCTGGTGCATAGCTTTGGTTCACCCTGGCCAAGAGGGCTCGGTCATAGGCTAAACATAATGACTAAAACCCGAAAGGGAACTAGCCATGTTTTTGAAAAAGAAGAAAACAACAAAACCCTAGTTTTTCAAAACTCTTAAAATCACTCTTTCAAATTTGAGAACAACCATCTTTACAATTTTTTCCCGAAAAATTTGATTTGTGAAAAAAATTACAGAAATGCCCTTAGGGGTAAAATTACCAAAATGCCCTTGGTTCATAAAATATCAACTCAATGGTTTTGCCCAAAAATTTCATTATTTTATAAATACCCAAAACTCTACTTTGCAAATCACCAATAAAATACTTTGGTTTTAAAAAATTACGAAAATGCCCTCGACTTGCAAATTACCAAAATGACCCTAATTTTAAGATTTTTGTAGCAGCATCGTTTTAAAAGGGGAAACTCTCAAAAAGGAACCCTCAAAGTTCTACAACTGTTAAAATATCCCTGATTTACTAAATTTACAAAATTACCCCTGATTGACAAAATTACGAAAATACCCCTGGTTTCCAAAATGATGCCATATCTTTAAATTTTCTAAATTTCCAGAAACACCCTCCAGTTTTGGGAATTTCAAAGTGACCTGCTTTATTAAAGTTTTGAAATCCCTCAGATTTTATTACAAAAATACCCCTGTAGGAAAATAACGAAAATACCCCTGGGATAGAAACGGACAGAGATGTCTAAGGAGTGAATAAGTATGGAAAGTATTAGGGAATGGATGTACTCTTCTGTGTGAACTAGAATAGAGGAATTAAAACCTTGTCTGCTCGAAAGAATCCCTAATTAAACTTTCTCCATAAAATTTCTTCGCGGATAATCAAGTGGAACAAATGCTAATACATAAAAATTTTCTTAATCAGATTAAAGCGCAGTAGTTAGAATGAGCTCTAGAGGACATGGACGCTGTGGACGCGGTAGGGGTAGGATGACCGTGTTAGAACCCGTCAGGTCGGGTCAGGGTTCTGAAAATGAAGTACCACCGCCACCACCACCTCCAACTTTAGGAGCTGAGGAACAGGATCAGACAGGGGGTGAGGCAATGTCGCAAGCTGTGTTGCGAGTTCTCGAGATGGTGGCTGGGGTTAGTGGAGTAATGGAAGCTCAGAAATCTATTCCCGAGCGACTCCGATCCAATGGAGCTGAGGTGTTTCGGGGTGTGTCGGGTGGCACCCGGTCAATGAGATCTTGGCTAGAATCGGCCAGAGAATCATGGACGATCTCGATCGACAAATGAGGAGAAAGGCGAAAGGAGCGGTATCGCTTCTAAAGGATGAGGCGTACCAATGGTGGCTCACGGTTCGAGATGGTGCGCGGCGCAGACGATCGACTTGGGATTACTTCAAAACTACTTATCGGAAGAAGTATGTGGGCACTAGCTACACTGATGCTCAGAGGAAAGCCTTTTTGGGATTGGTACAAGGAAATAAGTCGGTATCTGAGTATGAGGCAGAGTTCTTAAGGCTGAGTCGATATGCCAGAGGCATCGTGTCAACTGAGCATGATCGTTGTGTCCATTTTGAGGACGGACTTAGGGATGAGTTAAGGTTGCTGATTGCTCCACAGCAGGAACGGGAGTTTTCTGTCTTGGTGGGGAAGGCTAAGGTAGCCGAAGGGGTCAAGGAATGTGTGAGACAGCACTATGATAGGAACAAGCAGAAGAGAGGCTTTGGGTCGTCTGGGTCAGGTGGTAATGTTTAGAAAAGGGCTAGGCAGACTGAGCCAAGTCAGGCAAGAAGGCCCGTGGCTACTAATCAGAGACCAGCCCAGTGCAATCGCTGTAGAAAATCCCATTGGGGAGGTTGTTGGACCGGTGAGAGGGGTTGCTTTGAATGTGGATCGTTGGATCACCGCGTAAGGGATTGTCCTCGGAAGCTAGCTAAGAATCAGCCAGAGGGGCAGAACCATACTCAGGATAGGAATGTGGGACCACAGAGGGGTCGTGGTAATGGTAGAGGAGGCAATGGTCCTAATCGAGGTCGCGAAATTCAGGGCAGAGGTGCAGGCAACACAGATGCTAGGCAGCCTGGCTTAGTCTATGCAGCGAGGCGTCGCGAGGAGGGTGACGCACCAGACGTCATAACCGGTACGTTCCTAATTTTTGGTCTTCCATATGTTGCCTTAATTGATGTGGGTTCAATGCATTCATACGTTACTAGTAGTGTGGTAGAGACTATAAACTTAGACTCGAGGCGCTTCTAGGAGATGGCGTAATTAGCCCCTTTAGGTCACTCTGTAGTAAAAACAAGCTTTATAGAGATGTACCCCTAGAACTCCAAGGGGTAGTGCTTGTGGCCGATCTGATGGAACTGTCGTTTGGGGAGTTCGATTTGATCCTTGGAATGAACTGGTTGGTTAGGTATCAGGCGAGATTGGATTGCGCTGCTATGCGCATTGTTCTTAAGATGGCTGAAGGTGATGAAGTGGTCATGATAGGTGATAGAAGAGATTACCTATCCAACGTGGTGTCTGCCTTGAAGGTTGAGAAAATGGTCAAGAAAGGTTGCGAGGCATTTTTGGTTCAAATTTGTGCCTTGGAGGCTAAGGAGTCAGCAGTTGAGAGGGTCCATACTGTAAGGGAATTTGCTAATGTGTTCCCAGAAGAACTTCCGGGTCTGCCTCTAGATCGGGAAGTTGAATTCGGTATAGACTTGCTACCCGGAACGGCACCTGTGTCTATAGCACCGTACCGAATGGCACCAAAGGAATTGGTGGAGCTAAAGGCTCAAATTTAGGAGCTCTTGGATAGAGGGTTTATTCAACCAAGTATATCTCCGTGGGGAGCACCTGTGCTGTTTGTCAAGAAGAAAGACGGGTAGATGCGGATGTGTATTGACTACCGTCAACTGAACAAGTTAACGATCAAGAACAAGTATCCGTTCTCCCGGATTGACGACTTGTTTGATCAACTGAAGGGTGCATCGGTCTTCTCAAAGATAGATCTCAGATCGGGTTATCATCAACTTAAGGTGAAGGAGGCTGATGTTCACAAAACGGCATTTCAAACTCGGTATGTGCATTACGAGTTTCTAGTGATGCCATTTGGGTTGACCAACGCGCCGGCAGTGTTCATAGACTTAATAAATAGGGTGTTTCAGTAGTACTTGGATCAATTTGTCGTGGTGTTCATAGATGACATATTGGTTTATTCAAAGACGGAGGAGGAGCATGATATACATTTGCGTACAGTTCTACAAGTGCTGGGGGAGAAGCAGTTATATGTCAAATTCAGTAAGTGCGAATTTTGGCTTAGGGAGGTGGCTTTCTTAGGTCACGTAGTGTCGGTGGAAGGGATTAGAGTGGACCCTCGCAAGGTGGAAGCGGTGTTGGATTGGAAGCCGCCTAGGTCAGTGGCAGAAATTCGAACTTTTCTGGGTCTAGCAGGGTACTATCAGAGATTTGTGGAAGGTTTCTCTTTAATCGCAGTGCCGTTGACTAAGTTACTAAGAAAGGGAGTTCCATTTGTATGGTCCAAGAAGCAACAAGGAAGTTTTGATAAGCTAAGGAAGATTCTGACAGAAGCTTCGGTTTTGGTACAGCCTGAGGCAGGGAAGTTGTTTACAGTTTATTGTGATGCATCCCGTACTGGTTTGGGATGTGTGTTGATGCAAGAAGGGAAGGTAGTAGCCTATGCATACCGTCAGTTAAGACCGCATGAGGTTAACTACCCAATGCATGACTTGGAGTTAGCAGCAGTCGTCTTCGCTCTGAAAATATGGAGGCATTATTTGTATGGGGAGAAGTCGATAGTCTACACGGATCACAAGAGTTTGAGGTATCTTCTGACTCAGAAGGATCTAAACCTGAGGCAGTGTCGATGGATTGAATCATAAAAGATTACGCATTATTCAATTGAGTACCATCCGGGTAAGGCTAATGTGGTGGCTGACGCGTTAAGCCGGAAGGTCGTGACAGACTTAAGAGCGATGTTTGCTCGTTTGAGTCTATATGACGATGGAAGTCTTTTGGCAGAGCTTCAAGTTAAGCCAACTTGGATTGAGGAGATTAAGGAAAAACGGTTGGTGGATGATAGTTTGAGCAGCGCAAAGGTTGCAAGCACGGGATGGTGGTTTGGAAAAGTGCAGATCTGTCTAGTGATGGAGTGCTATGTTTTCAAGGGCGAGCTTGTATGCCGAAGGATGTGGAATTGAGACAAAGAATTCTCCAAGATGCACATAGCAGCCCATACGCTATGCATCCTGGAGGAAGCAAGATGTATGGGGATTTGCGGAAACAGTTCTAGTGGCCGGGGTTGAAGCGTGAGGTAACTGAATTTGTGGGAAGGTGTCTGACGTGTCAGCAGGTTAAGGCTGAACATCACCATCGGGGCTACTTCAACCAGTAAAGATCCCTCAATGGAAGTGGGAGAGGATCACTATGGATTTCGTCAGTGGGCTACCCCTCATGCCCGGCAAGAAGGATGCAGTGTGGGTGATTGTGGACCGTCTAACTAAATCAACTCACTCCATACCGGTAAGAGTGGATTATCCTCTTCAGAGGCTAGCAAAGTTGTATGTGACTGAGATAGTAAGATTGCATGGAGTGCCAGTATCAATTATCTCGGATAGGGACCCGAGGTTCACGTCAAGATTCTGGAAAGCATTGCATCAGGCTTTGGGTACACGATTGGATTTTAGTATAGCTTTCCATCCACAGTCGGACGGGCAGTCGGAAAGGGTTATACAGATCTTAGAGGATATGCTAAGAGGTTGTGTTTTGGATTTCAGTGGTAGTTGGGAGGAGTATCTACCGTTAGCGGAATTCGCTTATAACAATAGTTATCAAGCGAGTATTCAGATGGCACCATACGAAGCACTGTATGGACGGAAATTCCGTACTCCTACGCATTGGACAGAGTTAGGTGAACGACAAGTCTTGGGTCCAGAATTGGTTACAGAAACGGAGGATAAAGTTAAGGTGATTCGGGCTCGTCTTAAGGAAGCGTCGGATAGACAAAGGTCTTATGCTGATTTGAAGCGTAAGGAAATGGAGTATGCTATAGGAGATAAAGTTTTTCTGAAGGTGTCACCTTGGAAAAAGGTATTGAGGTTTGGGCGAAAAGGGAAGCTAAGCCCAAGATTCATCGGCCCATATACAGTATTGAAGCGAGTGGGACCGGTAGCTTATCACTCAGTGCACGGTGAGTTGAGCCGATTCATGGCGTCTTTCATGTGTCGATGCTTAGGCGGTATCGGTCGGATCCATCGCCGACGTTGTACCCGATGGCAGAGATTAAGGTAAACTCGGACTTATCTTTCGAGGAAGAGCCAGTTCAGATCTTAGATCGAGATGTCAAGGTTCTGCGTAGGAAGTCAGTGCCCTTAGTGAAAGTGCTATGGCGGAACCATGGTGCAAAGGAAGCTACGTGGGAACCGAGGATGTGATGCGGAAAGCAATACCCCACCTCATCTAATCAAGGTAGTTTGAGGCCGAAATTATTTTTAAAGGGGTAGAAGCGTAACATCCTAAAAGTGGGGTTGTTTGTGATTAAATTATTTCTCTTGTGTTTGAATTCTTTGTGATATTAATTATGGAATGACGGGGCTTGATTAGAGGTCTTGAGTAGGCTTGGAATGGTAGGAAAATATTTTTATAAGCTTTAAAGGTGGAGAGCCTTAGTAGATAGGGGTTACAAGAATAAATGAGAATTATTTGGCACAAAAATGGCCTTGGAAAAGTGGCAAAGGAGGGCCACTTAGGAGCTGAAAGTGGCGCCACCATGAGCAAGGGAGAGCACGTGTTGAGTCGTGAAAATCCCTTTACTCCTTATTTTGGACTGGCAATAGGGGAGAGTTTTTCTCGATTTAAACTCTTTTTGATAATGAGGATATGATTATGTTTTAATTGGATTATTATGTGAATAATCAACAAGAGTTGGCAAGAGAAAATTTAGGCATTAGAGTGTTCAAATAATTTTGAATAATTTTAAATTAGTGGCCAAGAGGGAATTAAGGTAGTTGTTGAATTTTAAGCTCTTCATGGAAGAGTGGACGGCAAGCATAAGGGGAGGGGGTGCCGAATTCTTTTTAAGGCACATACTTGGCATCTTGTTTCTCTTTTCTTCATTCTTGCACCTAGCCGAAATTCCTCTGCTCACCTTCTATTTTCTCTCCTTCTCATTCTCTCAAAACCGAAACCTTCATCAATATCTTTCTCTTGTTTGCTTAAACACCAAAATCTCCTCTATTCTCTTGTTGCCGAAACTCTAACACTCTTTTCTATTATTTTCTTCCTCTAAGCCGAATCTATTCTCTACCCCTAGGCCGAATTTTTTCTCCTATTTTGAACCCCTTTGGCCGAATATTGAAGTGGACAGATTTCTTTGGAGTTTCATTGTCAATTGGTGTGGAAAAGGTAAGTGGTCATGGTCGAATCTTTCTCCTCCATACTCTTTCCCTCTGTCGACTTATAGGTTGGAGAAAAGCCGAAATTTCGGCATTTGCAAGCAAGGAGACTAACCCCCTTTTGAATCGATATCATCTAGGAATAACGGGATTTTCAAAGCGGTGGATCTGACTCTCCTTTCCCTGTCAATCAATTTTGGTAAGGTGGTAAGGATTTATTTTAGAGGATTATTCTTTTAAGAAATCAAAAGCCGAAGGCTATTTAACATGGTTGCTGATTTAGGGAAGCAGAAGCACTTGGATTATGGTGGCTAATAGCCAAAGGCATTTGGGTAAGGTTTCGGGTTCACAAGGAACCCTTTGCAATTATTTTGGTTTGGCCGAATAGGCCATAGCACTAATCCTATGGTTGGCCGAATATAGGTGCAGGAAGATCTTGTGTAGCCGACTTGTCTTTTCGGGATTTAGAGCATTCAGTGGTGACAGGTGTGTACATACACACTTTATAATTAATTAATGTACTAAATCTGTTGTGTGCTAATCGAATCTATGTAGATTTGGATTTAATACCATGAATGGTATAAGCAAGGATTCAGGTAAGTCCTTGTTGATTATGAGTTATTTTATGATGCTTTTGGGAAGCATGGTATATTTGAGATCGTGGCATATGGTGATGATAAATCGATATATGTGATTAAATATATGTTGGCATGAATTCTATTATATAATTATTTGATGTGGGTTGATGAGAGGAGAGGCGGTGATATTGGCGTCAGCGGACACGATGGTTTGGTACCACATTGTGACTACGGTCACTAGAGGTTTGGCACCTCAAAGGTTTGGCACCTCATGGCGTCCCCGTCGGTGGCTTAGCACCACGGTGGTTTGGCCCCACGATTGATATTATGGGATTGGCGCCGGTGATTTGGTATCACGCGATGGGTTGGCCCCATCATTCGATTTGTGTCTTCGGACACCAGAGGTTTGGCACCTCCAGTGATTTGGTATCACAATTGTGACTTTAAGTCACCAGTGGTTTGGTACCACACGGGGTAGAGAAAGGCGTTTGGATGGCTAGGTTGGGTGCATGACTTAGTGCATGTTAATTGTTATAAATTGTGTATGTTGTGGCATTAAACCGGGGGAAGGGTTACATACTGAGTCTTGGTGACTCACCTTCTCCTTTACTTTTTCAGGTGACACGTAGATCGCGGATGTGGAGCCGGAGGGACTCGAGGTGGCCATGCAGTGGACATATGATTTAAATGAACTTTAAATTTTAGTTTATTTTATTTTTATTGTTGGATTTATTTTCATCAAGTTGTAATAAGGCCTCCTAGATAAATTTTTCATATTTTATGTTTTGGAATAATTTGTCTAAATTATTTAATGATGATAAAACGGGTTCACATGTTTTCTGAAATCAAACGCAAAAATGTTTTAAGTGCCATCGGGCACATTCGAAATCTATAAACAACCCGACTCAATAAATATTTTTTTTAAAACAACACTAAGTATGGTTTTTAACAAGAGACTTGAAAAATGAAGGGTTTCCGACAAAACTTTGAATTATTTTTAAAGGGATTTCAAAATGTTTTCTCTGTAGCAAACCAAATTCGGTCGTAGTGTTTGGGCCGAGTTTGGGGTGTTACATCTTCGGCCCCATATTTCCTGATTTTATCAACGGGAGGCCTGCTAGATCTCATCAGATCTACCATCGGAGGTGCTGAAGGTATCGGAGTTGGATCATTCGGGGGTGGGGGTTGCTGTACAGTCGGATTAGTCCGAATAAATTGGGTAAACCATTCATTCATCATCTGGTAGAAGGCTTGCTTAGCCTCCCCCTCATGGCTACCCGAGATAAGTCGAGAGTCTACCGACGCTGACCCATGTGCGAGATCAGGCGCTACGCTCTCTGCATCATTAGCTACGGCTCTGTCAGGATCCATTTACTATATAAAACACAATTTAAATGTCAGAAGTCATCACACTATCATATTATCAAGTTAAGGCATGTATAGCTAGACTCACACGCGCTACGATAGTCCTAGAATTGACTAAACCGTAAGCTCTGATACCAATCAAATGTAAAACCCCTAACCCGTATCTGTCGCCAGATTAGGGTTATAAGGCATTACCGAACAAGACTCAGTTCATCACAGTCATTCATCACTATTCATGCTACAGGTTATAAATATAACTCCTTAACATTTCAATCTCATACACATTCATGATCCATTTGTTTATTAATCCAAACAAGCATATTTGATTCTCAATATTCAACAAATAGTATGTGCATAGCCCATACTCTTATCTCATGCTAATCGAGACTTACAATACAAATCATGCACGTAATTCCAATGTATCATTACTCATAATTTATACAAGTTTTGGATCAAGCTTTCAAAAAAAACAAAACCAATTTATACATATTTCATACTTCTAAAACCCAAACCATCTGACCATCGAATCTAAGATATTCAAACATTTTAAACATATCCAGGCATATATCATTCACTTTATATATATATATATATATATATATATATATATCAGATACATGTCAATACATCTATTTCATTTGTCGAATATCAGCTTATCATTTCATATTATGCACATGTATATATCAAAACATATAGACCCATAATACTCCGTTAAACTTCCATTCATATATGTGGCATTAAAACATTATAGCATAGCCGAACATGCTCCTAATACTAATATCAAACCATGAATATCAATTTTGTGATTATATTAATTCATGAGTTAAGCATATTATTCTAAGATAAGAAATTCTTGCAACATAGTAGGCATACATATATATATTTTACACATAAGTAAGCATTTCCACATAACCCCATTCAACTGAAATAATTTCTATTTTGCATTCATTTAACCAAAGCCACATTAATTATTTATGGACACAAAGATTATTAAATAACCTACCAAACACATGTGCTATATAACTAGTCTGAAATACATAAGTATAACCAATCCATTGACCACATATTTGGACCTCAAATTAAAACTCCAATGATCAACCCAAAATATATACATAAACATTTTCATTATTATCACCGAACCATAACCAAACATCACAAACATATATATATTGATATATACTTTCAATATAAGCTTAAAACATGACTAAAAACACATAACCATTAACAACAAAATCAAGCCATTTTCGCATGGCTTAAATACATCATCAAAATGATATTCAAGCATAAAGTTAGCCTATACATGCCTTAAATTCAAAATCTAAACTTCGAAAATACCAAAACAAGTCAATAGTGTAGATGACTTCACTGATGATCCTCTGAGCTCGTAGCTTGATCAAAATCTATAAAACAGAACGATGAACACACAAAGTAAGCTATCTTAGCTTAGTAAGTCTCAAGCAACTTAACAATTCAACTAGATATTCATTTGAGTTAAATAGAATAAAATTCTTAACATTTATGAAATTACATAACACAAATATATATAATCATAGCCGATTATCAATGTTCATACATAGCAAAATGTTATTCGTCGCATACTTAAAATGTAAGACTTATTAAAAGTACCCCGATCGATAATCAAAGATATATGTATTTCCACATACAACCTAATAAAATCTTCCATGTACATATAAAGTGATATCACATAATTGAATATATACAAATATCTCTATATATATAACGCATGGCCGAACCTATATAGGTATAATTTCTCATATCAATATAATAATCTCAATTAAGCAAGCAAACATACCAACTCAATGTCATTTTTAATCACGTATCTTATGTATCGAATATACGAACACATTTCTATCAACTTACTTATTCAAGAAGCATCACATATATCATGAACTTGATTCAATACGTACCTTTCGACCGAACACACAAACTCATAATAATAATAAACTTTGGCTTGTTCGAATGCCATCGTAACTCAATCATTTCATTCATAGCGTAAACTCGTATTAACAATCACCGGTATAAAACCTGCTAGGCATAAGCCTGAAGCACACACCGGCACTAAGCCTGCTAGACGAAAGGTCCGATATTCATTCACCGGCTATAAGCCCGATATAGTTCACCGGCACAAGGCCTGCTAGGCATAAGCCCGAATATTCACATTACTGAACCAACCAATTCACATTACACATTATCAGTATCATTGCTAAATGACTTTAACACATTCGGCTTTGACATATATCAATTCAGAAATTCATAATTCAGCATGTAGACTAGGTTATAATCGATACTTACGATATTAACTAGCTTTAGGACTTACCTCGACTATCGATGGACGACGAAAACCAGCTATTCATGAACTTTCGCTTTTTCCCGATCCAAATCTGATTTTCTTTGTTCTTGATCTAAACATATTTAAAATAATCTCATTCAAGTACATTTCATCTCAATTTAGTCCCAAAACACATAAATAGGCAAATTACCATTTTACCCTTGACATTTACAACTTTTACAATTTAGTCCCTATTACACAAAACACAAAATACACATAATTTGAATTCAATCCTTTAGGGACGAATCTTCCTCATGACTATCTAAGTCCCTACATTTCATTTATTTTGCATTTTAACCCCTCAAAGATTTATTTTTGCAATTTAGCCCAAAATACTCAATTTCATCAAAAATCCCAAGACAAAACATGTTAATCTAACACATATATTTCATAATTCATCCTTAAATAACATAAACAACTAATTATCAACAATAGCTCAACTCAAAATATTCATCAAATTTAAAAATTAAAGCATGGGTCTTGAAGATTTTTAAGCAACAATCTCAAAAAAGTAAAAATTATCAAGAACCGAAATCAAACTAACCTTGAATTTGAGATTATAGGTGCCGAAAATCAAATGAAACCAAACCCTTGTTCTTTCCTCAACATTCACCTAAGAAAATAAAAGATGATAATGGCCATTTCTTTTGTTTTATTATTACATATATTATGTTATTACTTAATTACCAAACTAACCTTATAATATAAAATAAACATAACATATAAATAAAGACATTATTGGCACATACCGTCCACTACCTTGTAAAATGGGCTAATTGCCCTTTTAGTAACTCATATTAAAAAGCCACTATCACATTATCACCTTTCACTATAGTTTGTAACTTTTGCACTTTACGCGATTAAGTCCCTTTTTTAAAATAAACACACAAACAATCGAATTTTCATACGAAACTTTCCCACATAATAATTCACATATAATAAACACAGAAAATAATATTTAAATATTTTTTAGACTCGAATTCGTGGTCCCGAAACCACCGTTCTGATTAGGGTCAAATTCAAACTGTTACACCCACCTTCACCTCTGCCGAGTTCATCATGCTTCTCATTGGACCTAATTCTACAATTTTCATTTTCCAAGGATTTCGTCCATAATTCAGGAAGTTTCATCTCCTTCCCTCTCTTATGATTTTTTTGCTTACATTGCAATTATCTATCTTTGTACATTGAGGGCAATGTACATCTTAAGTGTGGGGAGGTTAATTATAGTATCTAAATTATGTCTTATTCTTAAGTAATTTTCTCATATTACTATTAGAATGAAACTTCCATTGACTTATGATTTTCATTGATATGTTTTGGATTAAGTCATAGGTAATTGTGCATTTATCGTTTAAACGTTAAGATATTAGAGAATCAAGCATGATAAGCCTATTTTTAGAATTAAAAATTGTTAGATTATTTCCCTAAACTTAAATATTACTTTGAAGTTTGAAATTTGCAAGTTTGACATCAAAAACCATAATTTTTGTGAGATTTTGAGCCTTTTAGATCATATATTTTTCTTGCTCACTTTTTTATTTGTTATGAGTGTCAATATTGATTTGTTATTCTAGAACTTGCTTCGATTATGCATGTCGAGACCATACTTTTGGTTTGATATACTAAGATGATAAGGGCACCTAGGTTTTAAACTACTTACCCCAAAAAGCCTACCTTCAGAATTAGTCCTTAGTGAACCCCTTTGATCCTAATAAACCATTTCTTGATTTACCCTTAATATTAACCCAAAACCCATTCTTTTTGATTCATTGAGAATTTTCCTATTTGTTTTAGCCTCTTTTTGTCGAGATTTGATTTGATCAGTTGCCTAAACTATGTTCTATATTTCAGTTGTTAACTTCTTTATTATTGTTCTTAAAAAAAAGTTGGAAACATATATTCATTATTACTAGTTCTATGTTATTTGAACGAGAATAAGCTCGTGTTGTTATTGTAATTTTTCATTATTAGTTTATTTTTCTAGTTAGGTAAATTGTCAATTCGATCTCGATTTTAACCCTCTGATTCAGCCTTTATCCACACCGCTAAACCAAGCATCATTACAACCCTTTTTAAAAGACCTTTTGATTTGTGTATCATTTCATTTTATAGTGGTGGAGATTTGATTTTCATGCAAGCCTATGGTAATACCTTTTCATGTTTGACTTTTGGGTGCTTAATTTGAACTTAAACACTTTGAGTGATTTGAGTGAATCTTTAGTGAGGAAGTCAACTCTTGTCGATTTTGAATCAAATGTAATTATTTAGATAAGGGGAAACACCTATGTTTTTGTGCTATAAAAATTTGAGACTTAAATTGTTTGAATATTTAAAACTCTTTTAGTTAAATTATCAATGTATGAATTATCTGTGAATTATGATGAGACATTATTGATGAGAATTATGAATTGAGGAAGTTAATTATAATTGTGAGTTGAGGATTTTACTTAAAGATAAGCAAAGGCTTAAGTGTGGGGGATATTTGATAAACCATAATTTATACATATTTTGACCTCATACTTGGCTTATTTTTGGATGAATTTTCATTAGATTTGATGAATTCGATGCTTCTAATCCTTTCATTTCATGTTTTACAATCAAGAGAGCTTAGGGAGTCGAAAAGAACGAGAAACGGGCCAAAAAGGGGCAAAATGGGCCTACCTCAGAAATCAACACGGCCTGGACTATCTCACACAGGCAGATCACACAGCCGTGTGTGACGAGCAAAACCGAACACGGCCTAAGCTTTCACATACGGGCGTGTCCCTGTCGAACCCAAGTCTAATTCTATTCGGAAAAGACTACTTGTGGGCCAAGAAAGGGGCTCCAAAGCCTATATAAACACCCTAGGGGAGGACCTAAAAGTGAACATAGAGTGGAAAGCAGAAAATACTCGAAGACAGCCCTTGGGAGCAGCTTGGAAGAAGGATCCCCATCAATACTAAAGATCTCTTATCAATTTCTCTTGAAGTTTTTGGGTTTTCTTATGTTTTGTAGTTTTCCTTATTTTAAGATGTTTCCCTCTATCAGTATGAACTAAATCCCTTAAATACCGAGGGGATGAAACCTAGATGAATCTTATTACAATTTGATTTATATGATAAATACTTGTTTTTATTCTTAATTGTGAGTTCTTATTCTTGTTTTGATAATTCAGGTTATTGATTCAAGTCGAATGTGCTTATTCAGAGGAGCAAAAGTCCTTGTTTAAAAATAGATTAACACAATTAAGCGGAGTTGAATGCAATCTTAGACATAGGACGACATAAATCTGCCGGATTAGAGTCAAATCTAATACAGGAATCCATAGATTGAGTTAATGCGACAATAGGGGTTTTTATTAGAATGAGATTTCAATTAATCAACCTAGAGTCAGTTGTTTTTAGTCGCGAAAGAGATATTAACATAATTTAGGGATTTCTACAGATTAAGTCAAGTGAATAAATCGTATGAATCAGAAGTAATAAGTGAAGTCTAGGTGGATTCTTCCTTGGGTATTGCCTCTTTCATAAAGTTGTCTAAAAGTATTTTCCCAATTCATTCTCTGTCGTACTTTTAATTAATTTTAGTTTAAAAGAAATCACTCCAATTCTTAGGCTAGATAATAGGAAGATAGTAATTATCAGTACTCTTGGTCCTTACGGATATAATATTTTTGGTCTTACCATAACTATACTATTAACGATAGGTGCGCTTGCCTTTATTATGATCATAGTTAGTTAGAGACACACCAAAAACCCAATCCCCAATCGACTTTTTCAACCTGGCTCTAATACCACTAAATGTAACATCCCAAACCCGGCCTAGACGTTATGGCCGAATCTAGCGATGTCACATGGAATGGAATTTTGAAAACTAATTTGTTATGATAAAAACGTGTTCATTTTATTACTCTTATTGATTCCAGAAATCGCTTACTCATCTAGTCGATTGCTTAAAACGTAATTCGTTGCGGAAGCTTTAGAAATAATTTATTTTATGAAAAACTGAGTTAATTAAGTAAATCAGTCAATTTTAGAGAAACCCTTTTGTTTTGGAGAAATCGTCTAAGGGATCGAGGGTTTAGAAAATACTTTAGCTTTTGAAAACCAAGTGTTCCTACGTCTAGCAGTTATGAATCCATAAAAATAATAAATAAAAATCACATTTAAGCAAAAGTCCCAAAAAGTTCGGGAGTTACATCAAAATAAACCAGTAATCATAAAACGGAATAAAAACCATGAAAGTCTAGAACCGTGGTTACCGTCGAGTCCTTTTGCCGCACTGATCCGTCTAATTTTGGGGATTACCTGAATAGATTAAACAGAAAAAGGATGAGTTTTCGCAAACTCAGTTTGTAATCCTCACAGAAAATATGCACTCAACATAATATCAGAAAACAGCCATATATTTACAGTTCGGGTTTGAGCCCATTACAGAAACGGTGTGAACCTTAGCCAACTCAGATACAGAATAAGATACAATTTAGGGCCTCAGACCATCAGATATAATATGCAGAACAGAACAGAACAAAATATCATAATCCTACCCACCAGCCTTTACACACCATCTCCGACCAACCCTACACACTATGTGGGGATAAAGTCAACCCACCCATCCCTACATACCATGCTATACCGAAATGCGGCACATAATCAGATAATTGCAGCCGAGCTGCCAGATAACAGGCTTAATAGCCTTTCAGATACTTCCTCCAATATCATCAACCCACCCCAATGTAATGCATCATACAATCGATGACATGTTATAATGTAATTAACAGATCACACATTCAAATCAGTATACATGCTAAGTGCAACATGCTTAATACGTATATCATATAATCAGATCACGTAATTAGGGGTCTAAGTAATGCTTACTGGCCCTACAGTAGGTCCACAGTCGACTTGGGCGACCCATGCAACCTTACAGATAAGTTCAGAAAGATGGGCTCGTATGCCCATGTGGCCTGCCCGTGTGGCCCACTCGGTCCATATGCTCGTGTGTTTCACCCGTGTGGGCCCATATGCCCGTTGGGCCTACACGGCCCAAAAGGTCGAGCCCGTGTGACTCACACGGCTTTGCCCTGCCATTACACGGTCGTGTCACTTGCGCACGACCTTGTTCGTCGATCACACGGCCGTGTTCTGGCTCATAGCCTTGCACACGGCATAACACACGGCCGTGTGGCATCGACAGAAACGTTTTTTGGCTTTCGCCGATTCTCATTTTTTGTGTTTTCGGGTACACACCTGTATTGTTTTCAATGCGTAAGTTCTTCTAAACCTCCAGAACCTAAAAATTGACCAATGTAACACTCAATTAAACACCTGTTTCATCATTCAATCAAAAGCCTATCGAAATTTATCTTCGAAAACCTAACGAAACCCTTACCATCAACAATCAAAATCGCAATTCTCAATTCTCTGCAGTAGCACCGATCAATTATTGCCCTTGCCTAATAAAAAAAAACCACAAAAGCCTTCTATAAGAGACTGTACACGAAACCAAAAAGAAAAAGGCAGAATCGATACTTACCAAACAACGAACTCATACGTTTAAACAACGGGAATGGATGGAAAAAGCAAATGAAAAGAGAATAGTTAAGGGGGAATGGATTTCGGTAGCAATGGTGGGGGATGAAGAAGGAAAATGGGAGAGAGAAGGAAATTTGAGATGGGAAGTAATTTTGGAAGAAACAAAAATAAAATCCGATCAGATTTTCCCTAACTCCCCACTATCACACAACTTCACAGACTTTCAATCCCAATCAAACTCATCCACCCCACACGCCCCATGCAAAAAGAATTACTCCCTCGCTCACGTAGGGATTCAAACACAAGACCTTTAACAAATTAACACTCCACTCAACCACTAGACCAACAGGCCCATTTTGTTAATTACTTGCAAACTTTTAACTAAAAGCCTACTAACTAGATATATGGCTTAATTCATAGAAATAACAAAATTTTTCAAAGTCAGGTTTGAACTTGGGACCTCTCACACACACCCAGAACACATAACCACTGAAGTAGATAGACATTGTGTCACACAAATGCAAAAACAAAAAATTTAAAATTTTAGTGCGTTACAGCTTTTTCTTGTTGAATCGAGACTTCCACGAACACTTCAATGCTGCTCCAAATGGTGGTTGAAGGACTCTTTTTCAAGAGGTTAAATAGGCAAGGGAATGGGGAAGAAAATGAATGAAACACCCCAAACCCGGCCCACGAGCCTTAACCGGATCTAGTATGTTCCTCAAGTAAACCGGTTCAAAACTCTTTACTACTTAGGGAAAATTTGTGTAATTTTAGAGAAAATATCATTTTGGATCGGGCTTGGAGCGAAAACCCATTTATTTTACTTAGAAATCATTTAATTATGGTGACAAAACAATTTAGGGTTTATTTTTAAAATAAATTTAATTGAACTTAATTAAAAGTAACTCGTGACATAATAATTAAAAATAAAAGCAAAGAAATAAAACTATCCAACTTGGGCCTTATGGCCTTATTACATCAAGCAACTCCCAAACTTAAAATAAAAGTACTTAGTAAAAATAAAAGTCCAAATCTTTAGATTTCTCCTTGCTATGTATGGCCACCTTTAGCTCCTGCTGACCCGGTCCATTATTGCTTATCACCTGAAAAATATTTCCCACAACGGGGTGAGTCAAACAGACTCAATGTGTACACGACACCAAATCGTAATAGAATCAGACATACAATACATTCAAACATAAAATACAAGTTATGACGCATTCCCAAACACGAACCTAATTGTCCATCCGCTACACACCCTGTGCACTGCATCAAACACACCGTAGGACTACTAAGTCGACCCTCCTTCCGCTACACACCAAATTGCGGGCTTAAGTCACGCATCGTGGTCTTAGGTCACCACTTTTCGGACATCGTGGTCTTAGGTCACCACTTTTGATTATTGTGGTCGTGGTCACCACTTTTCGATTCATTGTGGTCTTAAGTCACCACTTTTCACTTCCCCTTTCAATATACAACCATATGCCCCATATATTAATATGCATAATATACGAGTTCACAATCGTATAATATTCTCATGTTACGAATAACATATTTCATATTCCTAGTAGGAGTAGGAAGCGTGCACTGAGTACTTAGTACCATAACATGGTACCTTAGCCACGTTCATATTTCCATTAACACATATTTTAATACATATAACCATAATTCATGTTACAAAGTAGTGTGGGTACACACACGATTCGCTTAATAATTTCCTTGAGATCACGAAGACGGATCTTTGCCTTTGATCCGTTTACTCTATATTCGGTCAATCATTTAAACACATCAATAAACCTATTCGGCTTAAAAACCAAATCCTAATAGGATTTGTATTCTAAAAACTTACCTTTGATGTCGATTTGATTATTCAAATCCGAAATAGATCCTTGCTTCCTTGATCTTTGTCAAAAATCCTATAAGCACATGTTAGATTGATTTCTAACACTTAATCATCTTTAAATGGCCTATGGTAGAATATTCATATGACTTACCTTGAGTCTTAGAAATCCCAAACTTCGTTGTACTTCTCCTTGTAGTCGACAACTACTAGATCTCAAGAAAACCTTCCAAATTTTGACCATGGAATTCTAAAGGAGTTAGATTCCTATATTTCAGCTAAAGAGAGATTGAAAATCAAATAATAGTGATCTTACCTTTTGAATGAAATTGGCAACACCCATCTTCTGTCACAACAAAGATTCGGCTTTGGCGAGAATGTCGGCTTAGTTGGATTGTGTTTTTGGTTTTGAATAAAAGAGAGGGGAGGCTAGGAATTCGGCTAGAAAAGAAAAGAGAAGAGGATAGAACCTAAGAATTTGCAGAGCAGAGAAAAAAGAAAAGCGATGAGTATCCTCCTTCCTTCCTTTTATAGACGAAATTATCGGCTAAGGAGTCCTTACTTGGCCACCACTCTTCAATTTGATAGCTTTATCCTTTAATTATCATAAAATAAAAGAGTTTAATCCAGCCTTTATCTCATGGAAATTATGATAAATAAATTCCCTTTTGAAAATACTTAAGATAAATCATCATTTATCTCTCCAATTAAAAAAAATCCTTTATTTATCCTTAATAGCCAAATTTTAAAGAGGATAAACCTCCCTTTTTCTAGAAGCCTTGCCGTCCACTCCTTAGCTTATGGAAGCAAAGTAAAACTCCTTTATTTGCTTCCCAAGTGACTCGAACCCAGGCCCATTCCTCTTGCATATGGCGCCATTTCCATAGGCCCTAAGTGGCACCTTCAGGCCACTTTTCCAAGCCTGTTTGTGTGTCAAATTTCACCAACTTTTTCTTTTAAGGCCTTCTTGCCCTAATTTCTTATTTTAAACTTTAAAATTTGACACTTCTAGGTCATTTCCAAGTTTCCTAAAATTTTCAATCGGCTCTGTGTACTTGCCATTTTCTTACATTTCCAAGTTTCCAGAAATGTTCATTTCCATTTCCATGCATTTCTAGGTTTCCAAAAATGTTCACTTTCCTCTTTTAAACTTAACATTTCCATCATTTTCAGGACATTTCCCTACATTTCCAAGACAAGACATTTCCTTACATTTCCTTGCATTTCCTTACATTTCCATACATTTCCTTACATTTCCATACATTTCCATACATTTCCTTACATTTTCTTACATTTCCTTACATTTCTTTTTTTCCTTACATTTCTTTATTTCTAGAATTCACATAACACATTCATACATAATTCATAAAACATGCCATTTTACCACATGGTTCCTTATGTCATGCTTCACACGGAGTTTGTTTTCAAGCCTCATTTACCTAGCTCCCCTTTTTACTTAAAAACCAATAATTCTCCAAAGCTTCCTTCTTCCATCCTAAAATTCTAAAAACCTTTAATACACTTCCAACACTGCCAAAACCTACTAACTCATGAATTAGGCACGAACGCATAACCCCTAATCTAGGATGTTATAGTTCTACCCTCCTTAAAAATAATTTCGTCCTCGAAATTACTTATTAACATTCGTACAATCCTTCTCACCGCACTATGCTTACACTGCGCACTCTGATCTTAATAGAACCATCATACTTTCTAGGCACAATCTCTAAGTTCACGTCCCTTAGAACTCATTTCTAACGTCGCGATTTAGTCGATTTAAGAGTTTTATACATTAGTCCTTGTTTCACTTGATTACCCGCGAAGAAGTTTTATGAAAAGAATTTTAGGAGTGGTTCTTTCGTATTTATACATGCACATAGTCTTTACATTCATACATCCATCAAACAATTATGAACCTTCATTCATTTAGAGAAATGTTGTAGTTTTCGTTGTCGTTGTTTTTCCACTACCCAGGGGTATTTTCATAATTTTGTCCTACAGGGGTATTTTCATAATTTTTCAAAAAAAAAGTTCCTTGGTGATTTTGTCACAAAGTATTTTGGTATTTTTAAATTTCCGGGGTATTTTGGAAAAATTTTGAAATCCGGTGGTATTTCGGTAATAAACTAGGGTAAATTTGTAAAGTGTTAATAATTTAGGGGTATTTCAAAATTTGCAAACCTTTGAGGGTTCTTTTTGTGAATTTGCTTTCTATTTTGGTGATATTGCAAAAATTTTAGAAGTTAGGGTCATTTTGGTAATTTTGTAAGTTAGGGGCAATTTCGTAATTTTCCAAAATCAACGTATTTTGATATTTTGCAAATTCGAGTTTTTGAACATTTTCTAAAGTAATGAAATTTTGTTAAGAACTGTGGGTATTTTGGGAATTTCATAAACCAAGGGCATTTTTGTAATTTACCACTAGGGGTATTTTTGTAATTTCACAAATCGAAAATTTTTCGAAAAATTTTGTAAAGATGGTTTTAAAAGAAAGTTTTAAGAATTTAAAACTAGAGTTTGTTGTTTTGTTCTCTTTTTTTTTTTTTTTTTATAAAACAAAACGGCTAGTTCCCTTTTTGGGTTTTAGTCATTATGTTTAGCCTATTACCGAGCCCTCTTGGTCAGGGTGAACCAAAGCTACGCACCAGGCAGGATTCGAGTGGAGAGGAGGTGAGTCACGCGGACTGCTTAAGTACCAAGCTCCCACCGAAACCATTCCTGGACATGCGCACAGAGGTTGCCACACCACTGAGCCCTAATGAGTTAGGGTGAACCGAAGCTACGCACCAGGTAGGATTCCTGCGAAGAGGAGGTGAGTCACTAGGACTGCTTAAATACCAGGCTCTTCTGGATCCAATTCTAGATATGCGCACAGGGGTTACCACACCCTAGCTCAGTGACTTAGCCATAGGTTTGTTTAGTGTGTTAAGTCTTATGTGTTTGTGTTTGAGTAGACTAGTCCTAGGGTTCCATATTCCTATCATACTATTCTACGTTCCATGCCTTTTCTACCCTTATACAATTCATAAATCACATAATCACACATAGAGTTAGGGGTACTTACCTGGTGGACTGCGAGTCGGAGACTTAGGTGCCATGCTAGAAAACCTGTTTATTTCATAAAATCCTTTCAAAAACTTACTTGGCTCGATTTGAAAACGTTTTGGGCCTTAGCCCACAGGCCGAGAGTTTAAAACTGGGCTCTGATACCAAACTGAAACACCCCAAACCCGGCCCACGAGCCTTAACCGGATCTGGTATGTTCCTCAAGTAAACCGGTTCAAAATTCTTTATTACTTAGGGAAAATTTGTGTAATTTTAGAGAAAATATCGTTTTGGATTGGGCTTAGAGCGAAAACCCATTTATTTTACTTAGAAATCATTTAATTATGGTGACAAAACAATTTAGGGTTTATTTTTAAAATAAATTTAATTGAACTTAATTAAAAGTAACTTGTGACATAATAATTAAAAATAAAAGCAAAGAAATAAAACTATCCAACTTGGGCCTTATGGCCTTATTACATCAAGCAACTCCCAAACTTAAAATAAAAGTACTTAGTAAAAATAAAAGTCCAAATCTTTAGATTTCTCCTTGCTATGTATGGCCACCTTTAGCTCCTGACCAGGTCCATTATTGCTTATCACGAAAAATATTTCCCACAACAGGGGTGAGTCAAACAGACTCAATGTGTACACGACACCAAATCGTAATAGAATCAGACATACAATACATTCAAACATAAAATACAAGTTATGACGCATTCCCAAACCTGAACCTAATTGTCCATCCGCTATACACCCCCGTACCTGTCAAACACACCGTGGGGACTACTAAGTCGACCCTCCTTCCGCTACACACCAAATTGCGGGCTTAAGTCACCGTGATCTCGTGGTCTTAGGTCACCACTTTTTGATTCATCGTGGTCTTAGGTCACCACTTTTTCGGACATCGTGGTCGTAAGTCACCACTTTTCGGGACATCGTGGTCTTAAGTCACCACTTTTCACTTCCCCTTTCAATATACAACCATATGCCCCATATATTAATATGCATAATATACCAGAGTTCACAATCGTATAATATTCTCATGTTACGAATAACATATTTCATATTCCTAGTAGGAGTAGGAAACGTACTTAAGTACTTAGTACCATAACATGGTACCTTAGCCACGTTCATATTTCCATTAACACATATTTTAATACATATAACCATAATTCATGTTACAAAGTAGTGTGGGGGTACTTTTTGATTCGCTTAATAATTTACTTGAGATCCCGAAAAGACTGATCTTTGCCTTTGATCCGTTTACTCCTATATTCGGTCAATCATTTAAACACATCAATAAACCTATTCAGCTTAAAAACCAAATCCTAATAGGATTTGTATTCTAAAAACTTACCTTTGATGTCGATTTGATTATTCAAATCCAGAAATAGATCCTTGCTTCCTTGATGTCACGTCGAAAATCCTATAAGCACATGTTAGATTGATTTCTAACACTTAATCATCTTTAAATGGCCTATGGCCGAATATTCATATGACTTACCTTGAGTCTTAGAAATCCCAAAACTTCGTTGTACTTCTCCTTGTAGTCGACAACTACTAGATCTCGAAGAAAACCTTCCAAATTTCCGCCATGGAATTCTAAAGGAGTTAGATTCCTATATTTATTAAAAAGAGATTGAAAATCAAATAATAGCTGATCTTACCTTTTTGAATGAAATCGGCAACACCCTACATCACAACAAAGATTTGGCTTTAGTGAATTTGGCTTAGTTGGATTGTGTTTTGGTTTTGAATAAAAGAGAGGGGAGGCTAGGGAATTCGGCTAGAAAAGAAAAGAGAAGAGGAGAGAACCCTAAGAATTTCGTGAGCAGAGAGAAAAAAGAAAAAGCGATGAGTATCCCTCCTTCCTTCCTTTTATAGATTTAAATTATCAGCTAAGGAGTCCCTTACTTGGCCACCACTCTTCAATTTGATAGCTTTATCCTTTAATTATCATAAAATAAAAGAGTTTAATCTAGCCTTTATCTCATGGAAATTATGATAAATAAATTCCCTTTTGAAAATACTTAAGATAAATCATCACTTATCTCTCCAATTAAAAAAATCCTTTATTTATCCTTAATAGCCAAATTTTAAAGAGGATAAACCTCCCTTTTTCTAGAAGCTTTGCCGTCCACTCCTTGGCTTATGGAAGCAAAGTAAAACCTCCTTTATTTGCTTCCCAAGTGACTCGAACCCAGGCCCATTCCTCTTGCATATGGCGCCATTTCCATAGGCCCTAAGTGGCACCTTCAGGCCACTTTTCCAAGCCTGTTTGTGTGTCAAATTTCACCAACTTTTTCTTTTAAGGCCTCCTTGCCCTAATTTCCTATTTTAAACTTTAAAATTTGACACTTCTAGGTCATTTCCAAGTTTGCTAAAATTTTCGATCGGCTCTGTATACTTGCCATTTTCTTACATTTCCAAGTTTCCAGAAATGTTCATTTCCATTTCCCATTTCCATTTCCATGCATTTCTAGGTTTCCAAAAATGTTCACTTTCCTCTTTTAAACTTAACATTTCCATCATTTTCAGGACATTTCCCTACATTTCCAAGACAAGACATTTCCTTACATTTCCATACATTTCCTTACATTTCCTTACATTTCCATACATTTCCATACATTTCCTTACATTTCCTTACATTTCCTTACATTTCTTTATTTCTAGAATTCACATAACACATTCATACATAATTCATAAAACATGCCATTTTACCACATGGTTCCTTGTGTCATGCTTCACACGGAGTTTCTTTTCAAGCCTCATTTACCTAGCTCCCCTTTTTACTTAAAAACCAATAATTTTCCAAAGCTTTCTTCTTCCATCCTAAAATTCTAAAAACCCTTAATACACTTCCAACACTGCCAAAACCTACTAACTCATGAATTAGGCACGAACGCATAACCCCTAATCTAGGATGTTACAATGAAGAACAACAGAAGGGGATTGAAGATAGAAAGTGAGAGAGAAGTGAAAGGATGAGAGGTTTTGAGATGTGTTTGAAATGAGCAGCCAATAGTGTATTTATGGATTGGGAAGGCTACTAAAAATAGAAAAAATCAGCAGCCATAGACTTCCCCCATGGCCGACCACACATGTGGCAAGTTTGAAGGTTTCAAACTTATAATTTTTAGGTAGGGGCAAATTTAGGAAGGCATGATAAGTGAAGGGGTTTGAATGCAAATTTAAGGAGTCTTCAAGGGCTGTTTTGCAAGCCTAATAATCAGCCAAACAATCTAATTGGATCAGCATGTGGGATAGTTTTGGGTAGCCCAGTGCCCAGTTGGATCGATTTTCTCGGTTTAGCTCAACTCGACATCTTTTCAAAATTAATTAATAATAATTATTTAACCCAAATTAATTTGGATTAAAATTAAAATTAATTAAATTAAGAATTACTATTCATAGTTTGGACCATCTTCGACTTAAAAATTAGTTCACCTCGATGCTTCAAAATCGCTTCTCTATTTTGCGTTTCTAGTAGTGTCTCCCGAGCCGTTTTTCGCCTTTTCTGTGAATATGTCAAAAATAAATCAAAATTAATCAGAATTTAATATAAAATTAATGAAAATTCAAAATGTTAAAAATTTAAGTAAAATTTAATTATTATATATTTTTCGACAAGAATTTTATCGAAACTGCATGAATTTGAGTTAAAAAGGCATGAAAAAGTGTGTATATTTTTGTGTTTCCAACTATGCATACGAAATAAGTAAGAAAAGGAAATGAGACGGTAAGTACGTAATTTTGTGTATTATATGTGAGCAAATTGCTTATGCTATGAATGAATACATCTATGTCATGGATAAATACACTAAATTGAAAGTTAATAATGTTGTTTAGGCTTATGATAAGCATTGGGGACGGAATGGAAAGTAAGTAAATGGAAAGATATATAATATTATAAAAGGTTGATTATATAATATGTCTCATGAAATCCTATTATGTTATGAATTTTCAACAAATATGTGACATTAATAAACTTACTCATTTGTGAGTTGATGATTATATCAATTTATGAATCTTTTAACATTGGCATAGATTTATGTTTATTCTATAAAGTTTATTATCGAAATGAAATTTTATGCTTAAATTTTATACGAGCTTACTAAGCATACATTACTTACGTAGTTATTTTCCTTTACCTTATAGATTATCAGAAGCTCGATAGGGTTGGAAGCTAGTCAGAGATCCATTACACTATCCATCGACTATATCAGTAGATTTTGATGATTTTGAGTCATGGTTATAATGGCATGTATAGTTATTTTTATTTGATGAAATTTAGCCATTATGTTTGGCTTGTATATATTGTATTTTTGGGTGATGAAATAGTTGCCATGCTATCATGTTTGTGATGAAATTTTTAATGGTTGTTATTTTGGCATCTAAGTACCTAAATAATGGCAGTTGAATTGATGAATATTAAGGTAAGTTATGAGATGTTGGTTTGGTATGGAATTAGATAGTGCATTGAGTTGTTAAATGGCTAGTTTTAGTAGCCTTGAATGTATTTGGCAATTGGTCAATTTGTTAAGGTAGATGATAAATGTGGAAATGGTCATAATGGTATTTGTTGAGTTCGAGAATGGTATGTGAACATTATGGTAAGTGTAATATTTAAGTTGTTCAATTGGTTGATTGATTTATGGATAAATTTAGCAAGTGTTTAATCAATTTTGATTGTTGAAATTGAGGTGTCATTTTGGCATATTGGTTGTATGGTTAATTACTATTATGTTCAAGCTTGAATATACATATGTTAGGTGCAATTTGAATGCATGAAAATAGGTACATTTGGGTTGTGTAAGTGGCAAGATTTTAGTGAGAAAAATGGCTTAGAAATGGCCTATTTTTTGTCTACACGGCCACGGCCAATGACACGGGTGTGTGTCCCCTACAGCTTACAAAGGGTTACAAGTTAGGCAGTTACACGGCCTAGCACACGGCTTGGCACACGGGCGTATGAGGCCATTTTGAAGGGTAAACGGCCTGAGACACCAGCGTGTGGCTTGGTCGTGTGACCCAAATCAGAGAGTTATACAGGCTGGGACACGGCCGTGTGTCCCTAATTCGAATGCCCACACGGCCTGAGACATGGGCGTGTGTCTCATCCAAGTGAGTCACTGTGGCCCTTGCAATTTAAAAAAATTTTTGCATCCTTTTTTTTTTAAAAAATTCTATATGTTTCCAATTTATTCTCAACTCGTTCTAATGTGTTTTTAGGGCATCGAGGGCTCGTATAAGGGAATGTTTTAAATTTTTGAATGCTTTGAATTGTAAACTCCGGTAATGCTTTGTAACTCATTCCGGCAACAGATACGGGTTAGGGATATTACATTTATCGATATCAGAGCTACGGTTTAGTTGGTTCTCAGACTGAATGTAGCATGTGTGAAGTCTAGAAATACATTCCATTATATAACATGTGATAGTGTGATATCTCCCGACTTTGATGAAATTTGTTTCATTTTTAGACAGAGACGTTTTACAACTGAGCTAATTTTGATAATGCTGAATGTGATACTCAAGTATCTGAGTAAAAATGTTGTTAAGGATGAGTAGAAACTTGTGAAGGTATGAATAAATGTTCATAATGATCATGTAATGATGAATGTTACGTTATGTGTATATATATATATATATGAGAGTCAATTTTAGAGGCTTTACGACCTTCACCTCCTCACTCTTAAAGTCTTATACAATGGAATTCACAAGATTTATGTTGATAAGCCCACAAGTATTAGATCGAAGAGTGTAGTGGCTGAATGAATAATAACGCGGTCAGAACTAAGAATGGGTTAGCAAGTAAAGAGAGTTCTAGAAGAGATATTAGATTTTTCTGAAGATAATTTGGGACACGCAACGTCATTGTTAAAGAAGAGGTTAATCGCAGGTAATCGACTTATTCAGGTATGGTATCTAAAGAACGAATTAACCAGAATTTCTTTCGAATTGATTTTTTAGTGAATAGGATAATATGGGATTATTGATGACTTTAGTTGTCAGTGGAATAATGTTTGAATGTAAAGATATCTGAATGCAGCGGTTATAGTCGAGTAGCTTACAATGATCTCTTCTGGGTATTCTATATGTTCATTTATTCTCCAAGGTATATGTAATTGTTCATCTTCAGAGGCGATTCTTATCATATAAAAATGCTGGCTAATCATAATGTTAGACGGAGGTATTGTTAGTCTAGTTGATTATGATCATCATTTCTCTTTTCTTTGGCATTCTATTCTATTATATTCGGTAGAAGATTCAACGACAAGACTTAGATGATGCTATTTTCTACTCCTACTGGTTGTTGCTCTGAATTATATATATATACAATTTAAGTTTTCTCTATCATCCAATGCGTATGAATGATATTCTTCTTTTGGATTTTCTCTAGGGTATCATCAATCTCTTTATCATTCAATATGGGTTGTATTCTCAGAGATTCAATAGAGCTTCATATCTTGGATTTCATTATCTCGATTTTCTGTTGTTCTTATTGTTTAATCTATTAAACATGGTTCATCTGTAAGGGATATTCATTGGCCGGAGATACTTATAACTATTACAGTTATGATTCCTGGTTTGATCATGGAAGCACGGTTATACAGATCTCAGGTTTTTAGTGGTAATGTTCTTATACTAGTTGTTACTGGAACTACATTCGATTTTCCTCTTTTATTTTGGAGTACATTATTGATGTTGAGGTATTATTTTATTTATATGGTTGTAACATTGGTCTTATTTAATCACAAAGGTCTTAATTCATTTGATGGTTGTGGCTTCAGTATGGTTCAAACCTTAGATGTTAATAATTGAGATAGCTTTATTATGTATTCCCTTCTAGCTTTCATGAAGAGGTAGACATCGACAAAAGTATAGACGGTGGAAGATCGAGCTTAAACTTGTATACTAGTTCTAATTCTTCAGGTAATCTCGATTTATGTCAACGAGTTAAAACTGGATGTTTTGTTTCATTTGAGTTAATGCAACTCGTAAAGGTCTTTGATTAGTATTCTGAGGTAATTATGATAGATTGTATGTCTAGATTATCTCGACAACAAGAAGAAAGAGTTATTCTGAAATGTTATGATTTGACTAATAGATCGAATCAATTGTGTTATTCAGAATCGGGTTATTCATTTGAAAAAGTTAATTGAGTTATATGCATTTGAGTTTATCCTCAAGTCAGGGAATAAATTTTGTGAATTCATGGTTAATTTGACAGACAGTCAGAATGAAGGATTCATATTCTAGAAGTCATGATACAAAAATATATCTATCGGATCAGTTCTAACTGGGAAATGTCATTATGGATTAATGAAACACCCCACTTTTGAGCCACGAGCCCAACCAGGATCCGTATGTTCCTTAAGAAAAACGGTTTTGAAGTTCTTTATTACCTAGAGATAATTTGTGTATTTTTTGAAAGATATTGGTTTAGGGTTGGGCTTAGGTTGGAAACCCGTTTACTTAATTTTAAAAGAACAATTATTTAAAGTGACAAAGAAAAACAATCTAGGGTTTATTTAAGAAATATGTTTTTAAACAATCATTAATTTTAAAGTAATTCGTAACATAATAATAAAAATTTAAACAGAAATGAAGCAATCAAACTTGGGCCCTATGGCCTTATTACATCAAATAATTTCCAAAATTAAAATGAAAAGTACTTAGCAAAAATAGAGTCCAAATCGTTTATTTTTCTCCCCGCATGGCCACCTTCACTCTGCCAGGCCAGTCCATTACTTGCTCATCACACGGAAAAAAAAATGGTCCCACAAGGGTGAGTCTCTGAGACTCAATGTGTACACAAAACTAACAATCAATGAGATCGTGCATACATATTCATATCAAGTACATATTCGAATCAAATGATGCAACCCAAACCCAAGCCTATTTGTCCATCCGCTACACACCACCCGCACCGCGGCCACACCGTGGGACTACTAAGTCGACCCTCCATCCGCTATACACCATCAAGCGCAAGCATCGCTGCGATCGCGTGCTCATCGCCCATATAATTTGTGTCATTAGACTCCATATTCAGATAATGTAACCGAAGTTACCAAATTCAGATAATGTAACCGAAGTTACCATATTCAAATTATGTGACCGTAGTCACCATATTCCGTTGGTGAGACCGAAGTCAACACCTTCTTCCCCATTTCACATATAACCCAAAATGCCCCAAATATTATTATATCATGCATAACATACTTATTTCTCATTCATGTTACTATTCACATGTTAAAAATCTATCATATTCGCAATCCTATCAGAAGTAGGAAACGTACTTGGGTACTCTTTACCATATTTGTGGTACTTAGCCACATTCTCATTCTTATGCATATTAAAATAATTATTGCCATAATATATTGAAAGTTAGTGTGAGTACACACCTGATTCGCTTAATAGGTTCCTTGAAATCTCGAAGAGAATCGATCACAGATTTAGATCTCAAATCCTACATAAGTTAATCACTTACTATTTAAAAGACCATTCGACCATTATTCCAAATACGACTAGGATTTGTATTTCTTACCTTGTTGCCAAATCAAATCCTCAAATTGTGGTATTCTTTCCCGAATTCGGCTACCCACTAGATCCACTGGTTTGATTAGTCTTCGATTAAAACAAATAGATCTAATTATTTAAGAGAGAACCTAGGCCGAATATAACTTCTTACCTTGTGATGAGATCCCAAAAATCGATTCCTTGCTCCATTAGGGATGTCGAAATTCCTACAACCCTAAGTTAGATTTAATCTAACTTTAACAAATAGAATATGGCCTTTGGCCGATTATACAGGTGTCTTACCTTAAATCCTTGAATCCCGAAAGATTTCTCCTTGTACTTGACAGTTGTAGACACCTGAGAGATCCCTTGTAGATTCGGACAAAATTGCTAATAGAATTAGTACCCTGATTTCAATAAAAAGAGAAGGAATACAAATCGATTGACCACAGATATTACCCTTTCAACAAAGATTCGGCTTTGACAGTAGAAACAGAGAAGAAAATAGAAGAAGAGAAGATGGATTTTGCTTAAAGAAAAATTCGGCAGAGAGGGGGAGAGAGCTAGGAAAATTTTGGCACACTTAAGAAAAGATGAGAGAAAATCCTTAATTCTCCTTCTTTAGCCGAAATTATCAGGCCAAGATCCTTGACTTGGCCACCACCCTTCCTGATGATAATATCATCCCTTTTATTTAAAATAAAAGTGTTTAATCCATCTTTTATCTCATAATAAAAATAATCCTTTATTTATCACTTATTTATTCACATATTTATGGAATTAAAACACCTCTAATTCTAGAAGCATGTGCCGTCCACCCTCTAGCTTATGGAAGCAAAATAAAACCTTCATTATTTGCTTCCTACGTGACTCAAACTCAGGCCCAACACCTTGCATGTGGCGCCATTTCTCTAGGCCCTAAGTGACATCTTCAGGCCACTTTTCCAAGCCTGTTTGAGTGTCAAATTTTACCAACTTTTACTTTTAAGGCCCCCTTACCTTAATTTCCTATTTTAAACTTTAAAATTTGACATTTTGGGGTCATTTCCAAGTTTCCTAAAATTTTCGATCGGCTCTGTTTACTTGCCATTTTCTTACATTTCCAAGTTTCCAAAAATGTATACTTTCCATTTTTGGATCATTTCCATTTTCATTTCTTAGTTTCCAAAATGTTACTTTCCATTTTGAACCATTTCTTACATTTCTGGGTTTCTAAAATGTTCATGTCCTAATGCATTTCGTGTTTCCAAAATGTTCGAGTTTCCAAAATGTTCATTTCCATTTCCATGCATTTTCATACATTTCTGAGTTTCCAAAAATATCAAAAATTTATTCATAATGCTTAAGACTTGTCATTTCATACAATTAAGCATAGGCCCTTTCCAGGATGTTACAGTTCTAACCCCCTTAAACAAAATTTCGTCCTCGAAATTTCCTAACTAAACAATCGAGGTATTCTTTGTCGCATTGACTCTTCTGACTCCCACAAAGCTTCTTCCGATCTATGATTGCGCCATAATACTTTGACTAGAGGTACTGACTTCCTTCGTAGTACTTTCACATCACGTTCCAAGATTCGAATCGACTCTTCCTCGTAGGATAGATCTGGCCTTAGCTCTACTTCCTCGATTGGTGCCACATGGGATGGATCCGATCGGTAGTGATGTAACATGGACACATGGAAAACATCATGCATCTCTTTGCAACTCGTGGGCAACTCTAATTGGTATGCCATGGCCCAACTCGCTTTAGTACTCGATAGGGCCCTATAAACCTTGGGCTTAACTTCCCTTTACGACCGAACCTCATTACCTTCTTCCAAAGTGAGACTTTCAGGAACACTTGATCTCCCACTTCAAACTCGATCTCCTTCTGCTTAAGATCTGTGTACGACTTTTGCCTATCAGAGGCTTCCTTCAGCCATGCCCGAATTAACTCAACTTTGTCTTCAGTTTCTGCCACTAACTCCGGGCCCAAAACTCGACGTTCTCCTAACTCGGTCCAACAAGTATTAATTCTACACTTTCGAGCATACAATGCTTCATATGGTGCCATCCGAATGCTTGCCTGATAGCTATTGTTGTAGGCAAACTCAGCTAAAGGCAAATAATCTTCCCAACTTCCTCGGAAATCCATTACACAGCCTCTCAGCATATCTTTCAACACTTGTATAACCCGTTCAGACTGCTCGTCTGATTGTGGATGAAACACCGTAGTGAAATCCAACTTAGTGCCCAACGCTTGATGAAGTGCCTTCCAAAATCGAGACGTAAACCTTGGGTCTCTGTCGGAGATGATTGATGTTGGTACTCCGTGTAACCTTACGATCTCTGCCACATATAACTTGGCTAACTTCTGAAGGGAATAGTCGATTCTCACCGGAATAAAATGTGCGGACTTGGTAAAACGGTCCACTATCACCCATACCGAGTCCTTCTTAGTGGGCGTAAAGGGAAGCCCACTAACGAAGTCCATGGTAATTCTTTCCCACTTCCATTGGGGAACTTCGATTGGTTGAAGCAATCCTGATGGAACTTGGTGTTCAACCTTAACTTGCTGACACGTCAGACATTTCCCTACGAATTTAGTCACTTCCCGCTTAAGATCAGACCACCAAAATTGTTCCCTTAGATCCCTATATAGCTTAATGCCTCCGGGATGCATAGCATAAGGGCTACCATGCGCCTCCCGAAGAATCTTTTGTCTTAACTCCTGGTTCTTCGGCATACAGACTTTTCCTTTGTAGCACAATACTCCTTCTTCATTGACGCCATAATCCCCTAATTCTCCGCTCCGTACTTGTTGAAACTTAGCACTTAGATCTTTATCAGCCATTTGTCCCTCTTTCACCTCATTCAGCCACTTGGGCTTGACTTGCAATTCTGCCAATAGGCTTCCATCATCATACAGACTCAAGTGAGTGAACAAAGCCCTTAGATCCGACACAACCTTCCGACTTTAGGCGTCGCTACCACATTCGCCTTGCGGGTGGTACTCTATCGAGCAATCATAGTCTTTCGATAATTCCGCCCACCTTCCGTTGCCTCAAGTTCAACTCTTTCGAGTCAACAAGTACTTAAGGCTCTTGTGGTCCGTGTAGATCACTGACGTTTCTCCATAAAGGTAGTGCCTCCAAACCTTGAGAGCGAAAACCACTGCTGCTAGTTCCAAGTCATGGGTTGGATAGTTAACCTTATGAGGCCTTAACTGCCGAGACGCATAGGCGACCACTTTTCCATCTTGCATTAGCACACAGCCTAATCCCGTATGCGAAGCGTCACAGTACACCACAAAATCCTTGCCTGCCTCCGGCTGAATTAACACCAGAGCTTCCGTCAGCACCTTCTTAAGCTTTGCAAAGCTCTCCTGTTGCTTATCCGTCCACCAAAACGGTACTTCCTTCCTTAGCAACTTTGTCAAAGGCGCGGCTATTGACGAGAATCCTTCCATGAACCTTCTGTAATAGCCTTCCAAGCCTAAGAAACTTCAGATTTTAGCCATAGACCTAGGTGGTTTCCAATCCAACACTGCTTCGATCTTCCTGGGATCCACTCTTATTCCTTCTGCGGATACCATATGTCCTAGGAATGCCACCTCCTTAAGCCAAAATTCACACTTGCTAAATTTAGCATAAAGCTTCTTTTCCCTTAACACTTGCAGCACAACTCGGAGATGTTCATCATGCTCCTCTTCAGACTTAGAGTACACCAAAATATCGTCGATGAACACCACGACGAACCTATCCAAATAGGTTGGAAAACCCGATTCATCATGTCCATGAACGCGGCTGGAGCGTTCGTTAACCCAAACGGCATCACCACAAACTCGAAGTGGCCATATCTTATCCTAAAAGCGGTTTTATGGATATCAGCCTCCTTCACCTTCAACTGATGATATCCCGACCTTAAGTCTATTTTCGAGAACACAGCTGCCCCTTTCAGCTGGTCGAACAAGTCGTCTATCCTTGGCAAAGGATACTTGTTCTTGATGGTCAATTTGTTCAACTAACGATAATCTATGCACATACGCATAGTTCCATCCTTCTTCTTCACAAATAGGACCGGTGCTCCCCATAGAGACATACTGGGTCGGATGAACCCACGATCCATCAACTCTTGGATTTGAGCCTTGAGCTCCACCAACTCCTTTGGCGCCATTTGGTATGGAGCGATTGACACAGGAGCTGTTCCTGGTAGCAAGTCTATTCCAAATTCCACCTCCCTATCTGGGGGTATTCCTGGTAATTCATCTGGGAACACATCTACGAAGTCCCTTACCGTCCTAACTCCATAAACACCTTCATCTTTTCCTCCCAACGCACTTACGAAGGCTAAGAACGCCTTACACCCCTTCTTAACCATCTTCTCGGCCTTCAGCGCCGAAACCACGTTAGACAAGTAGTTCCTCCTTTCTCCGATCATCACTACTACCTCATCCTCGGGGATTCTTAGTTCCATAGGTTTAGCCGCACAATCTAACACGGCTCGATGCTCTACTAGCCAATCCATTCCTATGTTGCATAAACACCCCACACCCGGCCCACGAGCCTGAACCGGATCTGGTATGTTCCTTAAGAAAAACAGTTTTGAAGTAATTCGTAACATAATAATAAAAATTTAAACAGAAATGAAGCAATCAAACTTGGGCTCTATGGCCTTATTACATCAAATAATTTCCAAAATTAAAATGAAAAGTACTTAGCAAAAATGGAGTCCAAATCGTTTATTTTTCTCCTACATGGCCACCTTTAGCTCCTGCCGACCCAGTCCATTACTGCTCATCACCTGGAAAAAATGGTCCCATGAGGTGAGTCTACAGACTCAATGTGTACACAAAACTAACAATCAACAGATCGGGCATACATATTCATATCAAGTACATATTCGAATCAAATGATGCAACCCAAACCCAAGCCTATTTGTCCATCCACTACACACCACCCGTACCTGCCAGCCACACCGTGGGGACTACTAAGTCGACCCTCCATCCGCTACACACCATCGAAGGCGATCACTGCGATCGGCGTGCTCATCGCCCATATAATTTGTGTCATTAGACACCATATTCGAATCAGAATCGAAGTTACCAAATTCGAGATAATGTAACCGAAGTTACCATATTCAAATTATGTGACCGTAGTCACCATATTCCGTTGGTGAGACCGAAGTCAACACCTTCTTCCCCTTTTCACATATAACCCAAAATGCCCCAAATATTATTATATCATGTATAACATACTTATTTCTCATTCATGTTACTATTCACATGTTCAAAATATATCATATTAAGTAATCCTATCGTAAGTAGGAAACGTGCACAGGTACTCTTTACCACATTTGTGGTACTTAGCCACATTCTCATTCTTATGCATATTAAAATAATTATTGCCATAATATATTGAAAGTTAGTGTGAGTACACACCTGATTCGCTTAATAGGTTCCTTGAAATCCCGAAGAGAATCGGTCACAGATTTAGATCTCAAATCCTACATAAGTTAATCACTTACTATTTAAAAGACCATTCGGCCATTATTCCAAATACGACTAGGATTTGTATTTCTTACCTTGTTGTCAAATCAAATCCGAGAAATTGTGGTATTCTTCCCCGAAATTCGGCTACCCACTAGATCCATTTGGTTTGATTAGTCTTCGATTAAAACAAATAGATCTAATTATTTAAGAGAGAACCTAGGCCGAATATAACTTCTTACCTTGTGATGAGATCCCCAAAATCGATTCCTTGCTCCACTAGGGATGTCGAAATTCCTACAACCCTAAGTTAGATTTAATCTAACTTTAACAAATAGAATATGGCCTTTGGCCGATTATATAGGTGTCTTACCTTAAATCCTTGAATCCCGAAAGATTTCTCCTTGTACTTGACAGTTGTAGACACCTGAGAGATCCCTTGTAGATTCGGCCAAAATTGCTAATAGAATTAGTACCCTGATTTCAATAAAAAGAGAAGGAATACAAATCGATTGACCACAGATCTTATCCTTTTGATGTTGTAGTTGATTGCTCCTTTACTTAGAATCAACAAAGATTCGGCTTTGACAGTAGAAATAGAGAAGAAAATAGAAGAAGAGAAGATGGATTTTGCTTAAATAAAAATTCGGCAGAGAGGGGGAGAGAGCTAGGAAAATTTCGGCACACTTAAGAAAAGATGAGAGAAAATCCTTAATTCTCCTTCTTTAGCCGAAATTATCAGGCCAAGAGTCCTTGACTTGGCTACCACCCTTCCTGATGATAATATCATCCCTTTTATTTAAAATAAAAGTGTTTAATCCATCTTTTATCTCATAATAAAAATAATCCTTTATTTATCACTTATTTATTCACATATTTATGGAATTAAAACACCTCTAATTCTAGAAGCATGTGCCGTCCACCCTCTAGCTTATGGAAGCAAAATAAAACCTTCATTATTTGCTTCCTACGTGACTCGAACTCAGGCCCAACACCTTGCAAGTGGCACCATTTCTCTAGGCCCTAAGTGACATCTTCAGGCCACTTTTCCAAGCCTGTTTGAGTGTCAAATTTTACCAACTTTTACTTTTAAGGCCCCCTTGCCTTAATTTCCTATTTTAAACTTTAAAATTTGACATTTTGGGGTCATTTCCAAGTTTCCTAAAATTTTCGATCGGCTCTGTTTACTTGCCATTTTCTTACATTTCCAAGTTTCCTAAAATGTATACTTTCCATTTTTGGATCATTTCCATTTTCATTTCTTAGTTTCCAAAATGTGTACTTTCCATTTTTGAACCATTTCTTACATTACAGGTTTCCTAAAATGTTCATGTCCTAATGCATTTCGAGTTTCTAAAAATGTTCTGAGTTTCCAAAATGTTCATTTCCATTTCCATGCATTTTCATACATTTCTGAGTTTCCAAAAATATCAAAAATTTATTCATAATGCTTAAGACTTATCATTTCATACAATTAAACCGAAAATGCATAAGCCCTTTCCAGGATGTTACAATTAAAGTCATCCCGATATTTGAAGTTGTTGCGCTTGTGTTAGAGGATATTGCTTGGTACTTTCCATGAAAGGAGAACAAATATTAATTGAAAGTTACAGATGCAAACAAGTAAGAAGCATCAGTTAGAGTTTGATAATATGGATTTCTCGGTTATGTCTCGAAAAACAATCAATGGGAACTTCTCGGTAGTTGTACTACTAACGATAAGTTTTGACAGAAGAACATCATAGATGTTCTGTGAAGGTTCGACATAGTATCAAGGTTTAGTATGAGTTCTGATGTGAATTTTGAATCGAGATGAGTTATAATTTACTTATTTATGGATTACCATTAAGAAGTTCATAGAAAGATTCGATGTGATGACTTTTATCAAGTAAGAAATTTCAAGGATGAAATTTTCGTAAGGGGGAGAGTTGTTACAGTTCGTTTTTCAGTGGTGTCAGAAACAGTGGTTTTGGGGCCACAAATCTGACGAGTAAGTTCATAAATATTATTAGTTAATATTTACGAGTTGAATATGGTTTTAAAAAGGTTTTTTTATGGCAATTTATATGATATAAGTGATTAATTAAGTTCAAGTGGTATGAGACTAAGGGCAAGTGGTTTTAGAAAATGAGGTATCGAGACCTCGTTTTTATAAACCGACCTGTAATTATTATTATAAATATTTATGGAGTCATTAAGGTGGTATTAAAGTTTCGTTGAAAAATTTTAACGTTTTGATAGTTAATTAATTAAAAAGGACTAAATCCTTAAAGATGTAAAATTTGATCGCTATTTGATTTGAGTGATTAAATGGTTAACTGAGTAAAGGAAAAGGGACTGAAATGGTAATTAAATCATTTAAGTTTTTAGTAGACGGTTTTGGGCAGCTAAAAGCATGAAATTGGATGATATTAAGTGGAAAAAATGATAAATTTTATAATTACTTAATTAAAAGAAAACAAAATGTTAAATAATCATCATCGTTTTGGTTTTCTTCTCCAAGTACAACCGAATGTCTATGGAAATGAAGCTAGGTTCAGCCATGGTGAATTCCTCATGCATGGTAAGAAATTCTTACTGATTTTTAATAATTTTGATGTTTTTGAGATCGTTGCAATTAGGTCCAGCTAGCTCGTACCTTCGATTTTCAAACTATCAAAGATTTTGAATGTTTCCATTGTTGAACCTTGTGATTTTAGATGTTACATGATGAATTTGAGACATTAGTCGTTATCTAAAAGTATTGTAGTGACTTTTGATAAATTTTTTGATTAGGGGCAAAATTGTTAAATTAGTAAAAGTACAAGGATTTGATGTGAAATTGTTGCAATAATGGGCTGTATTGGATGCCATGATTATTCTTCTAAGCTCAATTTTGGGTAAAAATGGTTAATTTGCATGTTTTAGGCTCAGGGGCTAACTTGAATAAAAGTAAAACTTTAGGGGAATTTTGTAAAAATGTCAAAAATGACTAAATTGAATAAAATACATTGTTTTACTATCTAAATTAATCGATTGAATAAAATTATTAATTTAGATCATGATCGGGTGGAAAATCGAGGAGAATGGAAAATTACCAAAATGCCCATGTACTTTGACATTTCAGCAATTTAGCCAGGTAAGTTCGTACGTTTAAATAGCATTTTAAATTATGTTTTAAATGCTATCAATTTTTAATATCAAATTATATCTCGGTGAAAAAATCCAACGGCGTATCGAAAATCATCGACCAATGAAAAGGGATAGCTTCGGCTATCGATTATGAAAAGGGATGGTGACGACCATCAACTACGAAAAGGGATGGTGGCAACCATCGAATATAAAAAGGGATAGCTTCGGCTTTCGAATATGAAAAGGGATAGCTTTGGCTATCGATTAATAAAAAAGGATGGTGACAACCATCAATTAATGAAAAGGGATGGTCTCGACCGTCAAATATGAAAAGGGACGGTTATAACCATCATTTAGCACACTTTGTGTGAGCTCCGGTAAGGGTCTCGATTGACTTCACTACGAAAAATATGGAAAGGTATGATGTACCAATGTTCAAAGTATAAATATTCATGTTTATGAAAGGTATGATATAAGTGATGCTATGTTATGTATTATATCTTACCATGTGATGATTTTGCTAAGTTATGTGTTTAATCACTGGCTTGTGGCTATAGTTAATGTTATGTTTATGTCTTATGTGTATGCAAATGAAATGGTAAGTGTTCAATAAGAACTAAGGCATGTTTATATGAAACTTAATGGAATGGTGATACATGGAAAAACATGATATGTTATGATGGATGATAAATCCAATTGAATCATAGTCAAGTATAATGGTTATCCATGTCAAATTCATGTGAACCATGTTTAAATGAACTAACATGTGTTGTTGATATGCTAGGGCTTATGCCAAGCTTGTGGATATGATTGATGTTTTTTATTATGCTTGTACTATGCGTATGAAACGGGTAAGAAAAGGGAATGAAATGGTAAATACGTAATTGGGATGTATTATATGTGAGAAAATTGCTTATGCTATGAATGAATACATCTATGTCATGGATAAATACATTGAATTGAGAGTTAATAATGTTGTTTAGGCTTATGATAAACATTAGGGACGAAATGGAAAGTAACTACATAGAAAGATATATAATCTTATAAAAGGTTAATGATTATATATTATATCTCATGAAATCCTATCATGTTATGAATGGTCATTTAATATGTGACATTAATAAACTTACTCATTTGTGAGTTGATGATCATATCGATTTATGAATCTTATAGCATTGGCATAGATTTATGTTTATTCTATAAAGTTTATTATCGAAATGGAATTTTATGCTTAAACGAGCTTATTGCGCATGCATTGCTTACGTAGTTATTTTCCTTTACCTTATAGATTATCAGAAGCTTGATCGGGTTGGAGGCTAGTCGAAGATCCATCACACTATCCATCAGCTATATCGGTAGATTTTGATGATTTTGAGTCATGGTTATAATGGCATGTATAGGTGTTTTTGTTTGATGAAATTTAGCCATTATGTTTGGCTTGTATATATGGTATTTTTGGGTGATGAAATAGTTGTCATGATATCATGTTTGTGTAGAAATTTTTAGTGGTTGTTATTTTGGCATCTAAGTACCTAAATGATGAAAGTCGAATTCATGAATATTTAGGTAAGTTATGAGATGTTGGTTCGGTATGGAATTAGATAGTGCATTGAGTTTTTAAATGGCTAGTTTTGGTAGCCTTGAATGTATTTAGCAATTGGTCAATTTGTTAAGGTAGATGATAAATGTGGAAATGGCTATAATGGTATTTGTTGAGTATGAGAATGGTATGTGAACATTATGGCAAATATAGTATTTAGGTTGTTCAATTGGTTGATTGATTTATGGATAAATTTAGCAAGTGTTTAATCAAGTTTGATTGTTGAAATTGAGGTGCCATTCTAGCATATTGGTTGTATTGTTAATTACTATGATGTTCAAGCTTGAATATGCATATGTTAGCTACAATTTGAATGTATGAAAATAAGTACATTTGGGTTGTGTAAGTGGCTAGACTTTGGGTGAGAAAAGCGGCTTAGAAATGGCCTATTTTTCTTGTACACGGCCAAGGACACGGGCGTGTGTATCAGCCGTGTATGACACACGGCCATGCAACACAACCATGTGTCCTCTAAAGCTTACAAAGGGTTGCAAGTCAGCCAGTTACACGGCCTGGCACACGGGCGTGTGAGGCCATTTCGAAGGGTACACTTCCTGAGACATGAGCGTGTGTCTCAATCGTATAAGTCACTGTGGCCCCTGTAGTTTAAAAAAAATTTGCATCTTTTTTTTGAAAAATTTTATATGTTTTCAATTTAGTCCCGACTCGTTTCTAATGTGTTTTTAGGGCCTCAAGGGCTCGTATAAGGGACAATATGTATGACTTTGATTGAATTTTCTATGTGTGATGTTGTGAATTGAATGTTTTAAATTTTTGAATGTTTTGAATTGTAAACTCCAGTAATGCTTCGTAACCCATTCCAGAGACGGATACGGGTTAAGGGTGTTCTAGGGTAGCTACTGTGTGAGGCTTATAGTGATTTTGTATTATGCATGACCAATGAGGGTGGCATCAAGGAGTGGATTTTGAAGAACAATATGTTGTAACTAAAATTTGTATTCGCCAAACTATATTCTTTCCTTGAATCTTTACGATATACTTTTATATTTTAAAAGTGTTCAATAGAAAAGACTTAGGTTCAATTGAACCTAGTCAAAAGAACAAAGAGATTTGGGAACTTAATAAACACCTAAATCTACTAACTATGGCTCCTCTTCGCATCCCTTAGCTTAGGAATAGCCATCCTATTTATAGAGACATTTAGAAACCCTAACTATGTCAATTAGAATCCTAATATTAAAATATATCGATTATACAGAGTACGTGGTACTTACTCTCTACATTTAGCCCTGTCTCACGACTCAGCATACTTGTGTTGCGAGACAACATGGACATGTTTCAATTAGTCTTCTAGCTTCACGTGTTGCATCTCTAGTACTCGTGCCTCACTTGAGTGTTGTACATGAGGCTCTTGGGCTGCAAAATAATCATCTTGTACACTCAATTGAACACATTAGAACTACCTAAGGCTTGCATTGGCCTAATAGGCCAATAAACGTCAATTTTATGCGTACAATGCTTATTTTTATACTTAAGATACTAATGCTAAAAATAACATAATCAATCCTAAAATGCATAAAAATTCACCCCTAAAGTGTCGGAATATACCAAAACTACCACCTTATTTGGTGGCAAGTCACATGTTTGTCGATTGGGAATCACTTAGTCCCTGAACTCTCTTAGGTTCGATCCTTGGAAAACTCGAGTGTTTTATTGTAACACTAAAAATATTACAACTCGACTTATCACACTTGCAATACACAACTAGATTATTGATTGTTTTTGTGTTGATTTTTAGCCTCGATGCACGCATTTCAGAGCACGATCAAATGACTGATATTATTACTACCTATCTACATGAAGAGAGTCCTAAGGGATTTAAACTTTATACATCTTTATCCATTAGAATTTGCAATAATTACCTTGGTAACTCTAGTTTTACTAAAGTGTTTCATTGGGCCACAAAGGCTTCAAGTAGATGGGTTTCTCCATATGCATGAATTAGACTAGTTTAAGTTGGTGAAATGAGCCCCATTTAATTAGTTAACCTCCATGGGAAGTTCTGTGCGCAAAGGTCACGAGCTTTAATCAATAGCCACTCATTCTCACGATGACCTCGTCACTTCCTCAGAATGAAATGGTTTGACTCTTTTCAAAACTACCTCCATGCCTCAACTGATTCCCTGCTGGCCTTTCTGTCAGGTAGTTCTGACCTTCAAAAATTTTCCTTGGCTTATGTCTCCATCGTCGCCTAACTTGAACTGGATCTTTCTCTTATACATCTCGTTTGCAAGAGCCCACCGCTCTTACTTACCCCCATCATGACTTGCCTCGACTATGATCCCCTTGATCCTCACAAATAAGGTTCAACACTCTCACATTGAACATCGAGTTAACCTTGAATGTTGTCACTAACTTTGGTTTATAAGCCCCTCGGCTTACCCACTTCAAAACTTTAAAAAGGCCCTTGTGTCTTTGCCAAGCCAATGGTAAGTCATAATGTAAAATACTAGATATGTGTTTGAGATGTATCTCGCTCGTAGCATTTACTTGATTCAATCGCCCAATTTGCATCATCACTTTTTCTCTGAAGTCTGATGCACAACCCATATTTTTCATAGGTGGTAACCCCATTAATAACTCAACAGGCTTCATATCGGTTAGGCACCCCTCTAGCATTTCGAAAGGGGGTCTTTGACTACCTCTAAACGTGCAAACATTTAGAGTAAAAATTGTGTAAATAACAATATAAATATTTAAGTGCAGTATCTACAAGCGTACAGGTCAAATTTTAATATACTTTTGTTTACAAGGAAACACTTGGTAAGTATTCTGAGGATCGTACCCAAGGGATTGCAGATTGGAGAAATTATTATGAAATTAATTAAAAAATAATTACTAATCTAATCGAGTCACGAATTAGTAGTGTTGATCCAAATTAATATTTTAATTAAACTAAATAAATTAACTAAATTAAATTAACCTACTAGAATTTCCTATTCCTAGTGTCAACGATACGAGCCTCTAGCCTATGATATATTAAATCCTTAATTATCTAATTAAATAATTAATTATCCTTGATTAAGTTATTTACCACTAAGAATACCCTCCCGGTCTCATCTTCATTAAGGATTACCACCTAAGTCAACCTTCAATACTCTTCCAAGACATACGGTGTAACACCTTAAAATAGGGCCTAAAAGTTCTAGTGGTATTTTAGGGATTTTAGCTTTAGCGTGCTTAGGAATTTCGTTAGCATGGTATTCAAAAATATTTTTGTCTATGGTTTTTTAGAAAATCAACTCAATTTTTGAAAATGGTGTTTAAAAGATCATTAATTTTGAAATAAGGATTGATTTGTAGAAGGTTCTAAATTATGAGTTTTTAAAAGACAATTAAACCAAATTTTAATTTTCACCCTATTTCCCCCTTTATATTCACAAAACCTACATTAGCCTTCTCCATCATTTTCTTTTTGCTATCCCTTCCATCTCCCAAGCTCTTCTCATTCAATTCTGATTCTCAAACTTAATTCCTTAGATTTTTATCATTCTGCAAGCCATAAATCTCCATAGTATTTCAAGAAGAACACCCAAAACGCCATAGGTTTTTCCATTGTTGAACTTTTTAGGGTTTTCGATCAAAGGCATGGATTTTCATCAACTAAGGTAACAAATCAATTCCTATTTAGTTTTAAATGATATCTAGTCTTTTAAACAAAATTTTTAGCCATTAAATCGCAAGTTTTAAATAAAAGTTGAAAATTGGGTCGTTAATGGTGGATTTCAGGATTTTGGGTAAATATGTGGTTTCAAAGTGTTTTTCAACTTGTTTTAACATGATTAGAAGGTTTCTGAACTTACTTTGAAGTTTCATTAAAGAATTCTTGAGTTTTAATGAATTTTTGTTAAAATTTCCAAGAACATGTCAAAAAATTATGATACCATGAATTGAGTAGTTTTGTGTAGTTTAAAGGTTGAGAATTAGTCGTAGGTGAATAATTAAATGAATGGAATTGGTTTTAGGTGAAAATACTAAGTATAGACTAAGATATTCAAATTTAAAGTTTGCTATGTTAAAGGTTTCAGTTACATGAGAACTTAGTTAGGCTTATGTTTTTTGATTGCTTGTGGTGAGCCCTTAGCTAATTTTTGAATGTATTGTTGTGTGAATTATTGTGTTGAAGCTTTGGATTTGCTAGGACCTTCTACGAGTTAGGAAGGACTAGTTTGAGCTTTTGGCTTTTCGAAGAAAGCGTATTGGTGAGTGTTTGGAATAATTGCTTGTGGACATGATTCAATGCGTTATTTGGGAATTTAATTGTAGCCTAGAACCCTACTCTAAATTCTGAGTGTAAGCTTCTTCGTACTAATGTTTAGCTTGTGAAATATGTGCTTGTGTTATTATAAAGATGTAAATTGAGATGTGATATAATTACATGTGACATGTGTTCATGATTATTGTTGTGAAAGTGCATATGAAGGCATGTTAAACATGCCAAGTGACAGTGAGAATTATGTGCTTATGATGTCAATATGCAGTGATAGTGAGCGGTAAATTGGTAAGTAATATATGTGTGTTTAAATACAAATATTTTGGCCTTGTGATACTTGAGACCATTGGATATAGTTGGCATGCCATAAGATTGTGAGTACTCACTTATATGTTATATGATTTGGGCGTTGAGGCCCTGGGACATGTTTGGAGAGATAAAGGAATGTGAGCTAAGCTCCATTCAACGGGATATGTTTACTGTTTTAGAGAGTGTTAACTTTATGCTTCACTTTTGGGACATGTTTGACTTTATAAGTCTATGTGGTGTGTTAGAGATCCGTGTATCTGATGAGTGGTGATAGTACCCACTTTTATGTTTCATAACTTAAGTGCCAAATTATCTATAAACATGTTTTTGAGTATTGTGATATATGCCTAAATGTTATGTGATTATATGAGTATTGTGATATATATTTAAATGTCATGTGATTATATGTGTAATGTGATATATGATTAAAAGTGAATATGATTACCATGTAAATGAACTAGTAAATAATGCATAAGTATATTATGACACTAGAGTTGGATCTATTGAGGTTGTGCAATATGGTTGTTTCGTTAATGCTTGATGAATTGTTTGCATGGTAGTTGTTCTAGGCATTCACTGAGCTTATGAAGCTCGCCCACTCTTTTAAACCATTGCAGACTAGTTGTGTTCTGGTGTGAGCGGTGTGGTTCTAAGGGGGTGATCCAAGCAAGTCCATTTCACTTTTCAAAGGTGTTTATTGTTTATTCAATTATTTTTTGGGAATAAAGGCAATGTGGTAGACTATATGCTATGAATTAAGTTTTTTACATGTTTATTTTGCTTAGAACCTATGGACTTAAAGTATGTTTTATTGGTTTTAGAACCTATGGACATAAAGTATGTTTTATTGGTTTATTTCTTAGCATGATTATGATGTTTTGGGCTGTTATTTTGGACTTTTTGGTGTCTATTTAATGAGGTAAATGATGCATGATGTTTGGATTTAATTTAGTATTGAATATATGCTTGGAACTGTTTTATTTTTAAGGTTTTGAGTAGAGGTATTGATATTCGGGTTTTAAAAATGATACCTTTGTGATTCTCGGAAGTGTAGGAAACAATTTTGTAAGTGGGTATCGATATTTTATCACGGGTATTATTACTTGGGGTAAAATTACCGATACTTTTTTAGTGGTACTAATAATTTTGTGACTTTGGTTTTTAAACGAGAAATAGTAAGCAGTTTTGGTATTGATTTTCCAAGTGGTATCCATACCATTTAAAAGAAATATCGATACCTTTGTTATAGTATCGATACCTACGTATCCAGTTTTGAAAATTTTCTAAATGGACCTTATGCATGTTTAATTATTAGTAGAAAACTAAATAGTAAGATTGACTTAAAACCTATATGAATGATAATATGAAAGACGTTTCTTTTAGAATGAGCTTTTATTTGTTACGTATGACATGAGACAATGGTGTGACATCTTGATATTCGGGCTCGATGATTGGGCCGTGTATAGGGTGTTACATACGGATACCCTCCCGATTTTTTATTTATCTTTCATTAATTTGGCCAATTAATGTTTGTATCAATATCAAGGCGTCATTCCTTAATATACTAAGTACTCTTGAATAAAAAATCAATTTCAAATAAATAATCACTTAATAGATAAATCAGTTTAATAACTGAATCATACAAGATATAAATAAAGCACGATAATCTATCCTAATATTCATACAAACATTAATTGGCCAGATTAACGAAAGATAAATAAAAGAAGAGAAGAGAAGAGAAGAGATAAGAATATGCTCATGAATAAATATATTGAACGCGGGTTCTGAAATCTCCACTCACAAACGTCTTCACATCAGAATAGGATCTTCCAACTACAAAAGAATTAAAGAAAACTAAAATTATAGATCTAAAGAGAGAAAACTGCCTGTAGAAATTTCTATGTTTGATGTCTTAATCTATGAACAAGAGCATCTTATTTATAGGCTAGATTATGTGCACTTTATGCCTGATATGCCTCTGATACTAATAAATGTGAGATATCAAATGGTATTTTAAAATATTTTCAAACACTACTGCTAATGTCATCATTTTTTGTGACCCACGTTTAGGCTATGTCTCAACATAGGGAGCATGCCACGACATGACAGTCATTTTGTGCTCTTAAAAGTTCTTATCGTGCTTTCACAGCTCAAGAAGCTTGTGCAATGCTTATCCCAAGTTCCCATGTCGATTGGGCATAGAATTAAGCATCATGCACCCTTAAATACACAAATTAAACCTCCCTAAGGCCCGTGTTGGCCTAATAGGTCACTAACACTAAAAAATTCTTTAAAAAAAACACTTATTTTATTAACTTTTAATACTTAGCTACTAACTACTGAAAATGCAGTAATTAATATTAAAATGACTAGAAAACAAGCTCTTTAAGTGCAGAAATATACTAAAATAACTACTACATTTGAAGTCAGGTCAGTCTTCATAGCACTCTGATCTACCAAGTCGATGTTCTTTCCACACAATGTCCTTACCAAGTCGATGTTCTTATAATAATTAATATTAAAATAACCTAAAGCCTAAGAAAAAGGAAAAAATAAAAACTAAAACTATGAAGAAAATTACACAATATGAAAAGCTGTCTCCAACAAGTGTTAATTGAGCCTATTTATAGAGTTAGGGTTGTCGTCGTCCTCAACCCTAGGCCAATTGACGCTCTTGTGTTTAATATTTGATTGTGCAGACCAAAACACCCCTGGCTCGTAAGTATTTCTCGTATAGGACCAATGTCCTGACACCCTAGTGCCTGGCGGCATCGACGGTAGTATGCTCTTACTCAGGGTACCTTCAGGGGTGTGTCGTGACATCCCTTGGTTGTGTCACGAGACTGAAGGCAGTCTTGGAATTCCTGCTCTTTGCTTCCTATATTGTGACATCAAACTCCCCGTGTTGTAACACAACGACCAATAATGAGTTGGTACACCCTCTAATGGTCTCCTACACACTTACAAAGTATATTAGCTCACCCTTAGGCCTCAGTTGGCCCCTAAGGTCATTAAAAAGCTCAAATTACACTTTTTATTAAATGTAAACGAAATTAGGAAAACTTAATTACAACATAGTAAAAGTGCTTGTATTCAAACTCCTCAAGTGCAAAAACTAGTTTAATCTGCTACATCAAATTACGATAGATCAAGGGACCATGCCAGAGCTACACCTAAAAAGTGGCATATTAGGTTGTTATGCATACAGAGCAAGTTAGCAGCATGTTCAAAGTCTATAAATCTTCTTAGAAATTCAATTGGGGTATCTGTAATAAATTAGGGTTCCATTTGGACATCATTGTAAGTTAATTACCTCGTGTTGTATCAGTATTTTCTCATTGTATTTAATTATCTATTGAAGTTTGAGATTTTGTAATTAAGTTGTCTTTATTTGTAAATTGTGTAAGTAAATTAAGCTTGTGTTTGTATTTGTGTGGTAATACCCAAGATCCAAATCTGGTTGATTAGATCGGGTTGAGGGTGTTACATTTTTTATGTTTCATTTTTTGAATATAGAATTTGTTCACAGGTGATTAGTATGGTTGACAATTCTAGTGGTGATGATGAAAGGCAAAAGAAAGAGATTTTACAACACATGGAAAGTTTTAACTGGTTATTTCATGTTGCATATTCTTTTGTGCAATTTTAGGATGTCAAAAATTGTATTGACAAGCTTGTTGAGAGTTTTGGAGACAAGATACAATTTGCAAACTTCAAGACACATATCTTCTAGTGAAATGTTGGGAATTTTTTTATACATCTTGGGCATCGGTGCAAAAGTTTCCCAATATCGAGAAAGATTTCAAAGGTCTGGAGCAACAATAAGTTGATACTTTGCAATTGTGCTTTAAAAAGTTTCAAGGATGGCCATTGATATAATTGCACCCAATGATCGTTCTTTTAGATCAATACACGAACAAATACGTAATGATTCTAGATATATGTTGCATTTTAAGGTAAAAGTTTAAAATTATATTATTATATTTTAATAGTTTTAACTAAAAAAATGCGTGGGACTAATATGATTATTTGTTCAGGACTTTATAGGTGCAATTGATGGTACATATATTGTCATTATTCTTCCACCAAATAAACAAATTCCTTGCATTGAAAGAAAATATGTCCTGACTCAGAATGCTATGATAGTATGTGATTTTAATATGTGTTTCACATTTGTTATGGCTAAATGGGAAGGATCGAAGAATGACACCATAATATTTCTTGATGCAATTCAATATCCAAAATACAAATTTCTGCACTCATAAAATGGTAAGATATTTCATTTATTTATTTTTTAAAATAATAAAGTATAAATTCTTTAATTGATAATTTTAAAAAATAAACAACTCTCGAAAACTTTAATAGTTTTACAAATTGGTATATGAGCTAGCTAAATCAAGTTCTCATAACCTCAAATCTATAAAATTTACAAGAAAATAACCTAACTTTTCTTACATATTGCTGGTCGAATGTAAGGATACAAAAATGGCTTTTTTTCTTTATTTTCTTTCTTTTTGAACGGTGGGAAATGAAAGTAAAGAAGATGACACTACTATTCCCACTAACTTAAGTTTTATGCATTGATTATAAGTTAATTAAGCTAACTTAATTAAACTAATTAGGTGTTAATTAATACACCAACTTCATAAATATCCCTATTTCATATTTACTGACTCGGTTTATGGAAATGGGGGTCCCAAAATCACCTTTTCTGGCACCACTAGAAACTAGATCATTACAGCTACGGTAAGTCAAGTGATGCCCTATCGGCTCAACTCTTATTTTTCCCACGACTTCAACCCATCTTTAAACCAGTAGAATGCTTCTTTCTCACTCAGGTTAAAGATTTGAAGCATCAATCCACTGAAGTCTTTGACATACTCCTGAATAATACCTTGTTGCGTAAGACGGTGCAACTTAGCCTGAGCCTCATTCTCGGCATATATAAGTAAAACTTCTTTTTCACCTCCTTTTGGAACTCCTCCCAAGTTCCAATTGTGGTCCTACCACATTTCTCATCTGTAGACTTATGACTCTACTATAAGAGAGCAAAATCAGTAAATTATATTGAAGTAGTGTTTACCTTAGTGACATCATCCTCAATGACCATCACCCAAAAGTATTTTTCCATCTCCTATAAGAATTTGCCCACTTTTCCGGTTTCAGAACATCCATCTTGTGTTGCTTCAGTCCTGAAACCAACATCCCCCTACTTAAAACAACCTTATAGATAGTGAGCATCCCCTTGAGCTCCTCAATCTGTTCTTTCAAAGCCGTTAGCAAGGCTTTGAGAGCATCATTTTTCTCTATCTAACCACCCCTAACGGTATTAAGTGTTGGAAAAGATTCGATTCGAAAACGGTTTTCTAGCACAGTAAAAAATTAAAAATTTGAAAACTGGGCCGGTTTGTGATATTTATACCAATCAACTTTTTTTGAAATTATACCTGTGTTTTCAACTAGACAGATCCTTGTCATTCCCAACTTTCAACCAAATGGCCTTCTCCACTATTCTCGTACAAGTGTTGGCTCAAACAAATTTTAATCAAACACAAACCCAAAAGTTGTTTACTTTACTTTTAATAGGAGAGTAAAATTCCTCTTTAACAGAAACTGGTAGAATTATTATTCTAGAAAATAGAATTTATACTTAAAAAATAAATTCTCGCTATTTTTGGACAAAGTAACAATATCTCAGAGTTGTGTAAAACTTGCTATATCTTTAGCCCTATTGGTGCCATCTATTTATAAGGAAAGAAGTGAAGCCCTTGTTGAATTAGTAGAAGTTTATTTAATAGAAAATTATCCTACTTGAACTAGGAGAGAGAGAGAGAGAGAGAGAGAAAGAGAGAGGATAATAGGGTTTGTTTCCCCTTATATGTATTATAATGGGGGTTCGAACCTCTCTTGTATTAGGTCCAATTTTAAGTACTTCCTAGACTTTTAACCCAGCACTTTATAATTCATTCCAACCCAATACATGTTTTTCTATTTTCCAAAATAAACATCATAAATTAATTTAAATCAATTTTTCAATTAAATAATTTTATCAACCTAGTTCTAATTCTATTAAAATTATGGCAACTTTACTGTAAAAGAACCTATGAGAAAATATATTTAACTTTACTACATTCAACGGATTCACTATGATCAATTAATTTAATTCCATTTTTGAACTTCAATTATTTAATTAATTAAATAATAATTCGAAAAACCATAAATTAATTCTCAAGTCATTTTCATACTTAATGAGAAAACCACATTCATTTCAAAATGTTTCCTATTTCTTTAACTTTACCATTTCTATTCATTTGATTCAACATGCAGCTCATTTATGGTTCCAACAAGCTAACGGAGGGACCGATTAGACATATATGATTAGGGCTCAAATGATTTAAAATTAATTTCCAGCTTTTCAACTATTAATTATAACCCTTCCTCTTGGGGTGGTGATCGTTGGGTTTTAGGTATTCCCGAGGAGTGGAGAAGTGTAGAAGTTATTCAAGTCATCAAACTCTTTCTCTCGTTAAGGGTAAGATCACTACCATACTCTTAGAATAGGCCGATTATTCCTGTGGTTGGTAAGTTAGCATTTGTGGTTTAAGGGCACATATGTGATCACTGTTTTGGTTAATAAGATCTGTTTGGATACAGATATTTGGCATAGGCGTGTGATCAATCCTGATCGATGGTCTTAAGAGATAAAGGTCAGTCGTCAAGCAAGGTAAGGAAGGTGGGCTGGTTTAAGTGTCCATAAGAGGGTGTTTTACCTTAATGATTAAAGGATTAACATGGGTCATGTTTGAATTTAGGTTGGGTGTTTGTAGATCTTGGAACGACCTCGTAAAAAGGTGTGTAATCACACTACCTCCGTTAAGAATCGGCAAAAGCCGAAACTACGGCATTTGAGGCCTTACGAGCACGGGATGGCTCGTATAGAAAATTCGAGCTCACAATCGAGGGCGATAGACTGAAGAGGCCACTATGAGTGTTCTCATGTGCTTGGGTCGTATTGGGCCTTGTTGGGCCGAAATAGGCTGTGTGGGCCTAATGGGCTCGTAAACCCCACCGGGTAAAATTTACGAAAAGTAGTTGAAACTGTTTTGGAGCTACGTAGATCACATAACTGTGATAGGACTTGGGCCAAATGGGCCACACGAGCAATGGGCAGAATATTGGGCTTTGAGCCAATTTACTTTGTTTCGACCAAATGGATTAACGGTGTCGCTCGAGGCGACTTTAGGCCTTTGGAAAGGTCGCTAACTGTACCGAGACTCCTAGGGAGTAAAATGACTGAAATACTCCTAATGCGTAAAATGACTAAAATACCCCTAATGTGTAAAATAACTGAAATACCCCTAATGAGTAAAATGACTGAAATATCCTTAGCGAGTAATTTACCAAAATACCCCTAAAGGACAAAATTATCGTTTTACCCCTAGTACATGAAAATGACTATTTTACCCCTAGAGATAGATTAACAGATGAAAATATGTCTTTGTATGATATTTGTATTGAGTAGGACATGTTGCATACACGAAATATTGATGACATGGCTTACTGCATGGGGTTGGGATTACATTATGTAGGAAGAAATCTCATTCTTGGTGGCTCTGTCACACATCAAATCTTGGTGGCTTTGCCACAATTATTATTACTAGTGGCTTTGCCACATATACTATCTTGTGACTCTGCTTTGTGTTATTATATTTGGCGCCTATCTTTTGCAATATTGGTGTGAGGGCTGGGTGGGTCGACTTCGTCCCCACATGGTGTGTTGGGTTGGTACGGGTGGTGTGCTGGCTGGATTAGGATGGGTTTGCATACTTGCACCATACTGATATTGTATCGGGCTTAGGCCCACACTATTACTGTATTGGGCTAAGGCCTACGCTGTACTATTATCTTGAATAGAGTGAGGCCAGGCATTGCTATTCTTGCATGATAGGGGATTACACACTGAGTTCTCGTAACTCACCCTTTCTTTTTAACTGTACAGGTAATCCTCAGCCTTAGATGATTTGGAGCTGTGAGGGACTCGGAGGTGGCCACACGTTCACTATTATTTAATTTTGGACTTAGTCATTTAATTTTTATATTGGTTTGATAATTATGTAATAAGGCCTCTGGTGATTTTTCTTAATTGGGTTTTAATTTCTTATTTTGAAACTGCCAAACTAACACAAATATGTTTTTAATGTTAATAACGGTTTTAAAAAGACAAACACATATTTTCATACTTCAAAATGATATTAATTAGAGTAGCTTCTGCTAGTTTTTAACCAACTAAGAAACCAACAGTAACAAACATGGCTATATTTTAAAAACGAATTTCTCTCAACAAGCCTATTTTCAAAAAACACATCGATGTGACATGTCAGATTCGGTCGTAATGTCTAGGCTGGGTTTGGGGTGTTACATTTAGTGGTATAAGAGCCCAGTTGCAAAACTCGACTATGGAATAGGTTTGAAAAGTTTTTCTGAAAGTAGATTTCAAAGGTTTGAAATGTTTCGAAAGATGTACAAATGTGGTACACCGAGTCTCCAGTGCCGAATCTGTAAGTTCTCTAATTCTGATTATTGATATACTGTAAACTTTAGATAGAGGAAACTAAAACTGTAGAAGACTGTAAACTATAGTAAGACCTCGATTTACGGAAACAAACCTGTAATGATTGTCTAACATAATACATTTGTTAATAATTACTGAAATTATAAGCTGATACATAAGACTTTTTAATCAAATAAAGCCCGTATCGAAATGAGCACAAGAGGTACTCGCGGAAGAGGTACATGGGGCCGCGATAGAGGCCGAGGAGGTGCTTGGGCCGGATCATCGGCATCGGGCCATATGCCTGCTAAGGAGGCACCAGCCTCACTAGTAACTAAGACGGAGTCTCATGATCGAGTAGCTGGGGATGACGCTCTATCCCAAGCAATGCTCCGCATTCTAGAGAGGATTGCTGGAGCTAGTACTGGAATAGTGGGCTGAGGGTCAATTTCAGAGCTACTCCGGTCTAATAGGGCAAAAATATTTAGGGGCATTTCTGGAGTAGCCCCAAATGTGGCGGAGTACTGGTTGAAGGCGACAGAACGAATAATGGACAATCTTGACTATACTACGGAGCAAAAGTTAAAAGGGCCAGTGTCCTTACTACGAGACGAGGCTTACCAATGGTGGCTCACCGTGAGAGAGAGTACACAAGCTGATAGAATAACATGGAATTTCTTTAAGGTGGCTTTTCCAAGGGAAATATGTGGGTGCAAGTTATGTGGACTCCCAACGAATGGAATTTCTGAGCCTGACCCAAGGGAGTAAAACAGTGGCAGAATATGAGGTAGAATTCTTGCGGTTGAGTCGGTATGCTCCAGGGATAGTAGCAACTAAGTATAAAAGCTGTGTGCGATTTAAGGATGGCCTTCGAGATGAGTTAAGGGTATTGATAGCTCTACAGAGGGAGCGATGTGTGCTGTCAGAGTCTTAAAAATTTATATAATGAATGATCAAGCCTAGAAACTAACTGTGACAATGATTAAGGCAAGCGCACCTATCGAACAGTAGTATAGCTAGTGGCAAGACCGGATTGTCGAACCCAAAGGAACCTGAAATACTAATACTAACTTTCTTTCTATTATTTAGCCTAAGAATTAAAGGAATTGTTGTTTAATCTAAAACTAACTAACTACTAAGCTAAAGATGCTAAGACAAGGCGAATGAAATTAAGGAAAATACTTGTAGGAAAAACCAATTGATTTAGACAATACCCGAGAGAGAATTTACCTAGACTTCAGTTGTTATCTAACTATGAACCAGACAATTTATTCACTTGACTTGATCCGTAGGATTTTCTAAGTTATGTTAATACCTCCGTTGAGGCTACTAACGTCTAACCCTAGGTTGATTAATTAAAATCTCTTTCTAATTAAAACCCTTAAAATTGTATTAACTTGATCTATGGACTCCCATATTAGGTTTCACCCTAATCCAGAAAAATCTCGTCACGCTATGTCTAGGCATACGATCAACTTCCTCGATTCATAATATTCATCAGTAGTGTTTCATTATAATTCAAAGATAATTAATACATGGATAATTCAATTGAAAGGGTCCTAAAGATTCAAACAATCAAAGTCATACATTTATAGCACGAAAACATATGTGTTTCCCTTTACCTGAATAATTACCTCTGATTCAAAACTGACAAGGCTTGACACCCTCACTAAAGATTCACTCACATCACTCGAGGTGTTTAAGGTTCAAGAAAAAGCACTCATAAGTCAAACATGAAAAGTTAATCCCATAGGCTTGCATGAAAATCAAATCTCCACCACTATAATATGAGATGTTACACAAATCAAAAGGTCTTTCAAAATGGTTGTAACGGGGCTTAGGTTAAAGGTGTGGATAAAGGCTGAATTAGAGTGTTAGAATCGAGACTGACCTGAATAATAATGAATAATTACATCAATTGAATACTTGTAATATTAATACTAATAATACGAACTTCTTCTTTAATCAATTGGAATTTAACTGTTTTAAGCTCATAGAACGAATTTTTTGTAAGAATAAATCCAGTACATAATAAAGGATGAATTTACTGCTGAAATAAAGATCATAGTTAGGCAACTGATTAAATCAAATCTCGACAAAAAGGTAGTCAAAAGGAATGGTGATAACAAATACAAAGGGCTTTGGGTTAATATTAGTGGGTGAGTCAATAAAAAGGGTTGTTAGGATCAAAGGGGTTCACTAGGGGTTAATTATGAAGGTAGGCATTTAGTGGAGTAAGTGGGTTAAAACCTAGGTGCCTTTATCATCTTTGTATATCAAATCAAAGGTGTGGTCTCGACATGTATAATCAAAGCAAGCTCTAGAATAACAAATCAATGTTGACACACTCATAATCAAAAAGTAAGCATGAAAAAGAATATATTTAGGGATTTGAGAATAATACAGAAAGTTAGGCACTTTCTCGAAATAAATATTCACCCTCACACTTAAGATGTATATTGCCCTCAATGTACAAAGATATATGTGAAATTTAAGAGAAAGGGAGAGGTGAAACTTCCTGAATTTGGATGGTTTTCTTGAGTTGGGAGTCCCGTGGTGTGATGGCTGCTACCAAGCTCTGCGCTAGATGAAGAAATTGGAAAGCTCGTGAAGAAATATCCAGGAAATATTAAGACACATTTAAAACAAACTAATTATGTATTTAAATACAAGAAAGATAAAAGAAAAGATGAATGGACTGAAAAGTCCTTATTGTTGGATGGTTCGCGAGGTGGGTGTGATTTCTAAGGCTGTTGGGGGTGTTAGCCGTGGTCGAGGTGTGATTCCCTAGCAGCCTTTAGAACCTAAAACCAAGAAAATAAAATAAAATAAACTAATTTAAGCATAAGAGAGTCAAAGAGAAGGAAAATAAAGGAGAAGAGTAAAGAAGAAGAAGAATTAAATGGCCTCAAAGACCCTTGGTTTGTCTAGTAGCTAAAGCGGCCGGCATGAACTTATGTAGATTGATCTCCCTCGGAGAGACTGTGCTTGGAACCTTCCGCTTCTTTGACATATATGTGGTGTAGCTCAAGGGTTTGGGGAATAACTAAAGAAGAAAAGTATGGGGAGGGAGAGATCTAAAGAATGGGATGGAAAAAAAAGAGATGGGTAGTAGGGATGAAGAAAGGGGGTTTAAATAGAATTTTCAGGTCTGGTACATTCCCACACCCGTGTACCATGGGCATGTGGTGTCACACGGCCGTATCGCACGGTCGTGTTGTGCTTCGTTTACTTCTCCCACGCCCATGTTCAGGTCGCCACGCCCGTGTATGATCTAACAGTGTCATCCACGGTAGCATCACACGGTCATGGCGTGGTAGTTAGAGTCCGTGACTCGAAGATATAATTCATTCTGACTCGTACCATCTCTGCCATGTCAGTACGGAGATTCATGGTGTCCACACGGCCATGGCCACGGCCATGTGCAAGGCCATGTGGCATGAAAATCTGTACTTTTGGTTAGCTTACAATTAGATGCTGAAGTAGAAATAGAAAAATAAAAATAAAAATAAAGGAATGTAAAAATTAATAGAGTTAGTGCTTGGGTTGCCTCCCGAGAAGCGCTCGTTTATAGTCTTAAGCTAGACTTACCTCTCATTCGCATATTCATGGTGGTTTAAAGAGTTGAACATCCTCTTTCATGCTATTAATTCTACTATTGTGGTAAAGCTTAAGTCGAGTATCGTTTACTTTAAAAGTTTCGAATGTAGGATTACTTACCTCGACTGTTCCGTTTGGGAAGATATTGATTACCTTGAAAGGGATTTCTTTGTTTGTATTAAAGTCAGGAAGAGATATTTGAGGGTTTGCTTTATCTAACAATAACTGATCTCTGATTTTGAACTTGTTTGTCTTGTGGAGTGGCTTTGGTTGCTTCGTGTATCCCTAGTTTTTCCTTGAAATGCATCTTGCACTTGTCTAGTTCATCGATCTGAAACCTTCATTCCTCCTGAGTTATTTCTTTGTTGGCATGGGGTCCAAGATCGGGTTCAGTTGTGTTTTTTTGTGGTGCTTCCTGAAAAGAAGGTTTAACCAAATGTTTATTGATAGAGTGTACGTTATCACCTTGGTTATTCGATCTCCTAGCCGAATCGAGAGCTTGAAGAGTGATTGTCTCGTCACCTACACAGAGTATGAGTTCACCTACATCGACATCAATTTTAGTCCTGGCAGTTGCTAAAAAAGGTATTCCTAAAATTAAGGGGATTGTGTTGTCCTCATCCATGTCTAAAACAACAAAGTCAACTGGGAATACGAATATCAATCATCATGAGTATATCTTCGATTATACCCATAGGAATTCTAACAATTTTATCAGCTAATTGAATGTTCATCCTAGTTTGTTTAGGTTTCCCTAGACCTAGTTGTTTAAACATTTTATAAGGCATGACATTTATGCTTGCCCCTAAATCAGCTAACGCATTATCAATAGGTAAACTACCAATTAAGCATGGAATTGTAAAACTCCCTGGATATTTTAATTTTCGTGGTAGTCTATTTTACAAGACTGCCGAGCATATTGCGTTTAGTTCCACATGCGATGCCTCGTCTATCCTTCGTTTGTTCGTCAATAGCTCCTTTAAAAATTTCCTAGAATCTGGCATCTGTGAAAGAGCTTTAAGTAACGGTAAATTAATATGTCATTTCTTTAAAAGTTTAAGAAACTTACCGAACTGTTCTTCTGTGTCGTCTCTCTTTATTGCTTCGGGATATGGTATGTGAGGTTGGTATTCTTTGATTACCGGTTTTGGCTTTTTATTACTTACCTCAACCTTACCTTCTTTTACAGAATTCTCTTAGTTGAAATTGGGCTCATCTAACACTTTACTATCTTGAGCTATTATGGCTTGAATTTTCTCCTTTGGGTTAGTCTTGGTGTTGCTTGGTAGGCTTCCTTGTGGTCTTTTAGAGATCAGCTTAGCAAGTTGCCCTAACTGGTTTTCGATCCCTTGAATCGATCCTTGTTGATTTTTAAGTGTTGTCTCAGTATTTTGGAAACGTGTTTATGAGACTGCTATGAATTTTGTCAGCATCTCCTCAAGGTTCAACTTATTTTCCTGTTGGTAGGGCTGTTGTTGGAAGTTTTGGGGTGGTTGTTGTCTCTGATTTCCTTGACCACCCCATGAAAAATTGGGGTGGTTCTTCCAACCTGAATTATAAGTATTACTATAAGTGTTATTTTGAGATCAGAAATTGTTACCCATATATTTCATTTATTCGCTCTCTATGCCTTGTCTGTAAGGTGGGTACTCAGGATTCACCACACCTCCATTTGTCTCACATTGCATAACTAGATGTACCTGCAAGGAACACAAACCATCAATCTTTTTATTTAGCATATATACCTGATTTGATAGTATAGTTACTGTGTCGAGGTTGAAAACTCCGGCTGCTTTCGCTGGCCTTGTCCTTGTAACTTGCCACTGATAGTTATTCAATGACATCTCCTCTATAAACTCGTAGGCTGCTTCAGGAGTTTTGTTATTTAGAGTTCTGCCGGTGGCTGAATCGATTAATTGCCTTGTTGAAGGGTTCACACCGTTGTAGAAAGTTTGGACCTGTAGCCACAAGGGTAATCCATGGTGTGGGCACCTCCTCAACAAATCTTTGTATCTCTCCCATGCATCATAAAGTGTCTCTAAATCCATCTGCATAAAAGAAGAGATATCATTCCTTAACTTGGCCGTTTTGGCCGGTGGAAAATATTTTAATAAAAATTTCTCAGTCATTTGATCCCATGTAGTGATTGACCCTCGTGGAAGATAATGCAACCACTGTTTGGCTTTATTCCTCAAAGAGAAGGGAAATAACCGAAGACGAATGGCATCATTAGTAATGCCATTTATCTTGAAAGTATCGCAAAATTCTAGGAAATTCGCCAAGTGATTATTTGGATCTTCATCCTGCAAACCATCAAACTGAACAAATTACTGTATCATCCGAATCGTGTTAGGTTTCAGTTCAAAATTATTTGCGGCAATAGCAGGTTTAACGAGACTTGACTCAGTTCCTGTTACATTAGGTTTAGCATAATCATACATAGTTCGAGGCGCATGATTTTCGGCCATATCTGGAGGTGGCGGATTGTTCTTAGCCATCTCTTCGGTAGTTTTAACTTCGTCTTCTTGCTCTTCTTGTGTATAGTTTAAGCTTCGCCTTATTTCTCTACGATTTTTGTGAATAGTACCTTTAATATCACTGTCGTAAAGTAGGGGTCTTGTCGGGTTCCTTCTAGTCATAAACTAGAGGTACCTGAAAGGAATAAAAGAACAAAAATTAGAAAAAATTAAAAAATAAAAGTAAGAAATTACGAAAAATAAAAAATGGATAAAGTAATAAAAATTTAGCTTTCTTAATATTCTGGTTCCCCGGCAACGGCGCCAAAAACTTGATGTGTGCTGTCAAAGTCTTAAAAATTTATATAATGAATGATCGAGCCTAGAAACTAACTGTGACAACGATTAAGGCAAGCGCACCTATCGAATAGTAGTATAATTAGTGGCAAGACCGGATTGTCGAACCCAAAGGAAACTGAAGTACTAATACTAACTTTCTTTCTATTATTTATCCTAAGAATTAAAGGAATTGTTGTTTAATCTAAAACTAACTAACTACTAAGCTAAAGATGCTAAGACAAGGAGAACGAAATTGAGGAAAATACTTGTGGGAAAAACCAATTGATTTAGACAATACCCGAGGAAGAATCCACCTAGACTTCACTTGTTATCTAACTTTGAACCAGATGATTTATTCACTTGACTTGATCCATAGGATTCCCTAAGTTATGTTAATACCTCCGTCGAGGCTACTAACGTCTAGCCCTAAGTTGATTAATTGAAATCTCTTTCTAATTAAAACTCCTAGAATTGCATTAACTCGATCTATGGACTCCCTTATTAGGTTTCACCCTAATCCGGCAAAATATCGTCACCCTATGTCTAGGCGTGCGATCAACTCTGCTTAATTATGCTAGATCTACTCTTAGGCAGGGACTTTTGCTCCTTCACCTAAGCACATCACACTTGAATCAATATCCCAAAAATAACAAAACAAGAATTAAGAACAAATCAAGTATTTATCATATAGTTCAGCAACGATAACAAGATTCATCTTAGGTTTCATCCCCCTCAAGTATCTAAGGGTTTAGTTCATAAACGTAAAAGAATACGACTTCAAAGAAAAGATAAAACAAAACATAATAAAAACTCTAAAAACTCCTGAAGGAATTAAGGAAAGATCCTCTGTCTTGAGTATGACTTCGGCTTCTTGAGATGAATCAACTGGCTTTCTTCGAGTAAATTCCACATTTCTGACCCCTCTGGCTTGGCTCTTTAACCTAGTTGGCCACTCCCTGAAGGTTGGCCTTTAGGGTGTATATATAGGCTCTTGGAATGGCTTTCTTTGCCTATAAGTACCCTAATCTAACTGAAACTCTTCTTTCTCACGTCAGGGACACGCCCATGGCACACGCCCATGTGAATCGTGGCCAAGCCGTGATCGAGACTATTACGGAGGCATGACCATGTGGTCTTGGGCCCAGGCTGTGTTGATTTCGTGATATGGCCTATTTACTCCGTTTTGGGCCCGTTTCTCATTCTTTTCATCCTCCGGTGCTTTTCTGAGTATAAAACATGAAAACAAAGGATTAAGAGCACCAAATTACACAATTCAAGGCTTAAATCATCCAAAAGTATGCTAAATGTGGGCTTAAAATATGTTACTATTACGGTTTATCAGGGAGCGAGATTTTGCTGCTCTTATGGAAAAAACAAAGATTGTTGAAGAGGTGAAGTGCTCGGAGCGCCAGAATCGTAAAAAAGATAGGGGCAAAAATAAGAGGGATTTTGGGCCCTCAAGTTCTTCTGGGAGGCCTATTAAGAAGGCCAGGTTTTATGGGCCGGTTCAAACTTGGGTTCCTGTTGCTGTTAATAGACCGCAACCTTGCACTGATTGTGGGAGATCTCACTAGGGTGAGTGCTGAAAGAGGATTAGGGCGTGCTTTAGATGTGGGTCCATGGATTATTGGGTTAAAGATTATCCTCAGAGGCCTGTGCAGATGCAAGTTGTAGGATAGGGTCATGTTCAGCCTGTGAGAGGTGGTCAGAAGCCACCGAGAGGCCGTGGGCGAGGCGGCAGTGGAAAGCGATATAAGGCGAGTCGTGGAGCCCCAGGCGGAAATCTTTGTAACATCTTGTAGCGAGGCGACCGGCTCTAGTATATCTTTGCTAGTCACCGAGAGGATGGTGACGCCCCTGACATTATAACTAGTACGTTACTAATTTACAATGTACCTTAGACTGCTTTAATTGATATTGGGTCTACAGATTCGTACGTTGCATACACTGTGTCAGGAACTTTGGGTATGTAGTTCAAAAATACTATTAATGAGATGACTGTGATAAGTCTACTGGGTCAGTCGGTTAGGGTAAATAAGTTATTCGGAGATGTGCCCCTTGAGGCCCAAGGAGTAATTTTTCCAACAGAGTTGATGGAACTACCGTTTGGTGAATTCGACCTTATTTTAGGTATAGATTGGCTGGTGAAACACTGAGCTAGTTTAGACTGTGCTGCTAAGCGTATGGTGTTGAAGTCTACTGAGGATGAGGAGGTGATTGTGATTGGGGAGCGAAAGAATTATTTGTCTAACGTAATCTCAACATTAAGGGCCGAGAAACTGATTCGCAAGGGTAGCGAGACATTTTTAGCCTACGTTAGTATTTCTGATTCTTAGGTTCTTCTGTCGGAGATATTAGAACTGTTAAGGATTTTTCAGATGTATTTCCTGATAAGCTACCTGGGTTGCCTCCGAACCACGAGGTCAAATTTGGTATTGACCTATTACCTGGAACGACTCCGGTGTCCATCGCCCTATACAGGATGGCACCGAAGGAGCTGGTGGAGTTAAAGGCCCAAATTCAAGAGCTGCTGGACCGAGGATTCATTTGACCCAGTGTGTCTCCATGGGAGCAGCAGTATTGTTTGTAAAGAAGAAAGATGGGTCCATGCGCATGTGCATCGATCATCGGCATCTTAATAAGCTGACTATCAAAAATAAGCATCCCCTGCCGAGAATCGACGATCTGTTTGATCAATTGCAAGGAGCGTCAGTTTTCTCTAAAATAGATCTCCGTTCTAGGTACCATCAACTGAGGGTAAAGGAGGCTGATGTGTATAAGACTGCGTTTAGGACTCGGTATGGTCATTACGAGTTCCTAGTGATGCCGTTTGGGCTGACGAATGCACCAGTTGCTTCCATGGACCTGATGAACTGAGTATTCCAGCCCTATTTGGATCGGTTCGTGATGGTATTTATAAACAATATATTGGTATATTCAAGAACAGAGGATGATCATGATGCACATCCCCAAATTATCCTACAGATTTTAAGGGAAAAGCAATTGCACACTAAGTTCAGCAAGTGTGAGTTTTGGCTGCAAGAAGTGACATTTCTTGGTCACGTGGTGTCTGCTGAGGGGATCAGGGTGGATCCTAAAAAAATTGAAGTTATACTGGGCTGGAACCACCTAAGATCGTATAAAAAATTCGAAGCTTTCTTGGTTTGGCAGGGTATTATAGACGTTTTGTTGAGGGGTTTTCCTTAATTACTGCATCCCTAACTAAGTTTTTGCGTAAAGGGGTACCGTTTAATTGGACTGATAAGCAGCAAGAAAGTTTTGAGAAACTGAAGAAGGTTTTGATTCAAGCCCCTATCTTGATACAACCAGAGTCTGGGAAGGAATTTACTGTCTACAAAGACGCATCACACATTAGATTGGGCTTTATACTGATGCAGGAGGGTAAGGTGGTTGCTTATGCGCCTCGTCAGCTTAAGCCTCACGAGGTGAATAACCCAACTCATGACTTGGAGTTAGCTGCGGTGATATTCGCACTGAAAATTTAGAGGCATTATTTATACATCGAGAAGTGTATTATCCACACAGATCACAAGAGCCTCAAGTACCTCCTTACTCAGAAGGAGCTGAATCTTCGGCAGCGAAGATGGGTAGAGCTGCTCAAGGATTATGACTGCTCAATTGAGTATCACCCTGGTAAGGCTAGCGTGGTAGCTCACGCACTGAGCCATAGGGCTATATCTGATTTGAGAGCAATGTTTGCTCGTCTCAGCTTGTATGATGATGGTAGCTTGCTAGCTTATCTTCAAGTGAGATCGTCGTGGACTGAACAAATTAAGGGGAAACAGTTGGTGGATGAGTCACTGGTTTTTCGTTTCCGACAAGTTGAGAATGAGGAGACTAGATATTTTGGGTTGAATGGTGAAGGAGTACTATGTTTCTGTGGGAAAGTCTGTGTACCAAAGGATTCTGAGTTAAGGCAGTCTATACTGCGAGAGGTGCATAGTAGTCTATACGCTATGCATCCTTGCGGAAACAAGTTATACCGAGATCTTTGTGAGTTGTACTGGTGGCCAGGGCTGAAACGCGAAGTTACTGATCTTGTGAGTAAGTGCTTAACATGCCAGCAAGTCAAAGCTGAGCATCAACTGCCTTCAGGGTTACTACAACTAGTTAAGATTCCACTTTAGAAGTGGGAGAGAATCACTATGGATTTTGTGAGTGGGCTACCCCTAACGCCTACTAAGAAAGACTTGGTATGGGTCATTGTAGACTGGTTGACTAAATCTGCCCATTTTATACCAGTTTGTATGGATTACTCATTATATAAGTTCGCAAAGTTGTATGTGGCTGAGATTGTGAGATTGCATGGGGTACCGGTTTCCATCATATCTGACAGAGACCCTCGATTCACGTCACGATTCTGGAAGAAATTACACGAGCCTTTGGGTACTAGATTGGACGTCAGTACTGCGTTCCATCCTCAGACAGATGGTCAGTCACATAGGGTGATTCAGATACTGGAGGACATGTTAAGAAACTGTGTTATTGATTTCTGAGGCAGCTGGGAAGACTATTTGCCACTAGCAAAGTTTGCATATAATAACAGCTACCAGTCCAATATTCAAATGGCACCGTACGAGGCGTTGTATGGTCGTAGGTGTCGTACTCCTACCTGTTGGACTGAGCTGGGCGAGCGGCGAGTTTTGGGGCTAGAGTTAGTTTCTGATACCGAAGAAAAGGTAAAATTGATTCGAGATCGATTGAAGGAAGTGTCTGATATACAGAAGTCTTACACAGATCTTAAACACCTTGAGATTGAGTATTCTGTGGGAGACTTGGTATTTCTTAAGGTCTCACCATGGAAAAATATACTGATCTTCAGACGAAAGGGTAAGCTTAGCCCTACGCTCATTGGGCCTTACCGTATATTGAAGCGTGTGAGACCAGTCACCTATCAACTTGAGTTGCCTTCGAAATTAGATTGGATTCACGATGTGTTCCATGTCTCCATGCTGAGGCATTACCGCTCTGATCCCACACATATAGTACTAGTCGAGGAGATCGAGGTTAGGCTAGATCTGACTTTTGAGGAGGAGCCAATGGATATTGGACCGTGAGGTTAAGATACTAAGGAAGAAATTGATCCCATTGGTGAAAGTGCTTTGGAGAAATCACGGTATCAAGGAAGCCACGTGGGAGCTTGAGGAGGCAATGCGACAACAATACTCTCACCTATTCTGACCAGGTAAATTTTGACGACGAAATTTCTTTTAGGTGGTAGAATTGTAACGCCCCAAAAATATAGGGTCTTTAATTTTGGCTGTTCTAACACAATTTCATGTTTGGTGTGTTGATTAGGTGATTTAAAAATGTTTGGGAGTGTCTGAGAAGCCATGGGTTCAAACCCTGGCTTTTGCAAAAATTTTGGTTTTTCTCTTAAATGAACCTAGACACTGGCACTTAGGCTTTATTAATAATAATGTTTGGTTAATGACACAAGAAGAGCTTGTGGCCTAGTGGCAAGTGGCGTGTTGGGCATCTATGTGGTCTGAGGTTCAAATCCTGGGATAAGTAGTGAAGTGTTTATTTTGCTGCTTGAAATAGGAAGGTGGAAGAGTTGGACTGAAACACTGCTGATGAGGTGTTTGAATTGGTCATAGAGAGATTGTTGGAGCAAATCGTGGAGAGAATCATACATTTTTAAAGGTAGGTGTGTTGTAGTCGAACTAGGAGTCTTGGGCATGCAAATTCGGCTAGGGGGTTTCTAAATGCTTTTCTCTGCTGTTGTTCGGTTTTTGGCATTTTTTGTTGTTTTTGGGTGTGTCGAAATTTCAACTTACCATTCATGCATCTTTTTGTCTTGCAATTAACCATTCATGCACTTTTGTTGTTCGGTTTAGCACTTCTTCTTCAAGCTCCTTGTTGGCCGAATCTCTGCTTCCCTATCCCTTCCTTTTCATTCATTTGTTTTTCTTCTTTTTTCTTTCTTCTCCTAAGCCAGATATCATCTCATTCCTTTTCTTTCGGCTTTCTATTGGCTTGTGAATCGAATCTTTCTCTTTTCTCTTGATTAGTTCAGTGGTAACCAAATTTCTACTTCCTTCCCTCTCTGTTTCAGTTCTGCAAGTATTCCTGAAATCGGTAGGTGTTCTTATTCTTCACTTCCTGTTTTAAATTGTTCTCTCTTATCCCCCTTTTTTCTAAAAACCAAATGCTTCTGCTACTCATGGTCTGTGATTGGGATCCCTTCCTCTTAGGGTGCTGGTCGTTGGGTTTTAGGTATTCTTGAGGAGTGGAGAAGTGTAGAAGTTATTCAAGTCATCAAACTCTATCTCTCATTAAGGGTAAGATCACTACCATACTCTCAGAATAGGCAGAATATTTCTGTGGTTGGTAAGTTAGCATTTGTGGTTTAAGGCCACATATGTGATCATTGTTTTGGTTAATAAGATCTGTTTGGATACAGATATTCAGCATAGGCGTGTGATCAATCCTGATCGGTGGTCTTAAGAGATAAAGGTCACTCGTCAAGCAAGGTAAGGAAAGTGGGCTGGTTTAAGTGTCCATAAGAGGGTGTTTTATCCTAATGATTAAAGGATTAACGTGGGTCATGTTTGAATTTAGGTTGGGCACTCGTAGATCTTGGAACGACTCTGTAAAAAGGTGTGTAATCACACTACCTCCGCTAAGAATCGGCAAAAGTCGAAAACCCAAAACTACGGCATTTGAGGCCTCACGAGCGTGCGATCACTCGTGTAGAAGAATTGAGCCCACAACCGAGGGCGGTAGACTGAAAAGGCCACTACGAGTGTTCTCGTACGCTTGGGTCGTATTGGGCCTCGTTGGGCCAAAATGGGCTTTGTGGACCCAATGGGCTCGCAGACCCCACACGGGTAATATTTACGAAAAGTAGTAGAAACTGTTTTGGGGCTACGTAGATCACATAACTATGATAAGATTTGGGCCAAACGGGCCACACGAGCGTGTCGGCCCATTTGGGCTGAATATTGGGCTTTGAGCCCATTTACACCATTTCGACCAAATAGATTACCGGTGTCGCTCGAGGCGACTGTAGGCCTTCAAAAAGGTCGTTAACTGTACCGAGACCCCTAGGGAGTAATATGACTGAAATACCCCTAATGTGTAAAATAACTGAAATACCCTAAATATGTAAAATGATTGAAACACCCATAATGTGTAAAATGACTGAAATACCCCTAATGTGTAAAATGACCGAAATACCCCTAATGAGTAAAATGGCTGAAATATCCGTAGCGAGTAAATTACCAAAATACCCCTAAAGGACAAAATTATCATTTTACCCTTAGTACATGAAAATGACTATTTTACCCCTAGAGATAGATTGACAGATGAAAATATGTATTGTATGACTGTACTGAGTAGGACATGTTGCATACACGAAATATTGATGACATGGCATACTGCATGGGGTTGGGATTTTGTTATGGAGGAAATCTTCATTCTTGGTGGCTCGCCACACACATCTGATCTCTTGGTGGCTCTGCCACAATTATTATTCTTGGTGGCTTTGCCACATATCTTTATCTTGGTAGCTCTGCTTTGCGTTATTATTCTTGCGATTATCTTGCAATATTGAGTGTGAGAAAGTGGGTGGGTCGACTTTGTCCCCACATGGTGTGTTGGGTTGGTACGGGTGGTGTGCTGGCTGGATTGGGGTGGGTTTGCATAATTGCACCATATTGATATTGTATCAGGCTTAGGCCCACACAGTTACTGTATTGGGCTAAGGCCCACACTGTACTGTTACTGAATAAGGCTAAGGCCCAGACTGTTACTGCATGATAGGGGATTACACACTGAGTTCTCGTAACTCACCTTTTTTTAACTGTACAGGTAATCCCCACCGTTAGATGATCTGCAGCTGCGAGGGACTCGGAGGTGGCCACACGTTCACTATTATTTAATTTTAAACTTAGTCATTTAATTTTTATATTGGTTTGGTAATTATGTAATAAGGCCTTTGGTGATTTTTCTTAATTGGGTTTTAATTTCTTATTTTGAAACTGTCAAACTGATACAAATAAGTTTTCAAAGTTAATAACGATTTTAAAAAGACAAACACATATTTTCATACTTAAAAATGATATTAATTAGAGTAGCTTCCGTGGGTTTTTAACCAACTAAGAAACCAATAGTTACAAACATGGGCTATCTTTTAAAAACGGATTTCTCTCAACAAGCCTATTTTCGAAAAACATGTCGATGTGACATGTTAGACCGGTTGTAATGTCTAGGCTGAGTTTGGGGTGTTACAGGTTCAGAAACTTTAGTAATTTGATGGCCAATTGAGGTTTAAGGACTAAATCGTAAAAATCATAAAAGTTAATAGTTATTGATTTTGAAAAATCATAAAGGTTTAAGGGCCACCAAATTCAATGAGTAAGTTCATAAATATTATTATTTAATATTTACGAGTCAAGTGTGATTTTAAAAAGGCTTTTGATTTGATAATTTATGTTATATAAGCGATTTATTAAGTTCAAGTGGTAAGACTCTAAGGTCAAGTGGTTTTAGAAAATGAGAAATCGAGACCTTGTTTTTATAAATCGAGTCGTAAATATTTTAATAAATATTTACGGAGTGTCATTAAGGTGGTAGTAAATTTTCATTGAAAAATTTTAACGTTTCGTTTGTTAATTAATTAAAAAGGACTAAATTGTAAAAGTTAAAAAAATCAATCGCTATTAGTTTAAAGGTGTTAAATTGATTAAAGAATTATAATTGGATGGCCTTAATGGGTAAATTACTCATTTTCAAGATGGTGGACTGTTAAAGCTTTAAATTCTTTTAAATTTATATGTTTATATGATATTTTTATTATTAAAATAAAGAAAACATAATGTTTTCTTCCCCATTTTGCTTTTCATCACCGAATTTGCCACGAAAATAGAAAGGGAGAAGCTTGGAGCTACAGCTTTCACTTTGAAGATGCATGTAAGTCTGATTTAGCCCCATTTCTAATAATTTTTATGTTCTTGAGATCGTTGCAATTAGGTCTAGCTAGCTCGTATCTTCAATTTTAAAACTGTTAAATATTTTGAATGTTGCCATTGATGAATCTAGTGATTTTTTTATGTTAAATAATGAATTCGAAATATTATTTGTTATTTAAAAGTATTTTGTTAAGTGATTTTTTATGAATTTTCTGATTAGGGACTAAATTGTTGAAATAGTAAAATTACAAGGATTTGATGTAAAATTATTGCAAATGTGGGCTGTTTTGTGTGCCATGAATATTTGGATGATGTGAATTGGCATTAAAAATGGTTAATTTGCATGTTTTAGGCCCAGGGACTAAATTGAATAAAAGTAAAATGTTAGGGAAATTTTGTAAAAATGTCAAAAATGACTAAATTGCATAAAATACATTGTTTTATTATCTAAATGAAATTATTAATTTAGATCAAGATAGAGTGGAAAATCAAGGAGAATGAAAAATTACCAAAATGCCCCTATACTTTGTCTTTTCTGCAATTTAGACAGGTAAGTTCGTAACTTGTTTAGTTCAATTAATTACTATTCCGATAAATTATTATCTATTTGTGTATATATGTGAATCAAATTTGTCATCTTGAAGGAAACGAATAAGACATTATGGCAGCACAACATAAAGATGTACAAGACCATGGTTGGACCATGGCAATGTTTACGTAAGACCGTAGCGAGGCTATGGTAGTTTTTCAGATGTAAGACCATGGTTGGACCATGGCAGTGTATACATATATGAAAGGCCTTTGTTGAGATATGGTATTCTAATGATAATACCATAACCAGGTTATGGTACTATAAGCGTAAAACCATGACAAGGCTATGGCAGTGCACATGTAAGACCATAGTTGGACTATGGCACAATATGAAACGTGTACCGGGGTTTCAATCGTCTTTACAGTGTTTATCGAATATGAAAAGGAATGATTTCGACCATCGATTAAAGAAAAGGGATGGTTTTGACCTTCGTTTAGCACACTTGTGTGAGCTCCGGTAAGGGTATCGATTGACTTCACTATGACAAATATGGAAATGTATGATGTATCAATGATCAAAGTATGAATATTCATTATTTGAAAGGTGTGATTTAAGTGATGCTATGTTTATATACCATATCTTACCATGTGATGATATTGCTAAGTTATGTTTTAGTCACTAGCCTGTGACAATGATAAGTGTTCAATATGAACCAAGACATGTGTGTGTGAAACTTATTAAAATGATGATACATGGAAAACATGATATGAAGGATAATAGATCCAATTGGATCATGCTCAAGTAAATGATTATCTATGTTAAGTTCACATGAATTATATTCAATCATGATATCATGTGTTGTTGTTGGTTGATTGGCTGTTTAAAATCACAGCAATAATGTGCAAGCGTACACTGTCGATACAAGTATAGTAGACAGATATGAGTCTGTCGGATATCGATCCCACAATGATGGTTGTCTTTTGTCTATCAATGTCAGTGCAATAAATGGATAGAAACAAGATAAATTGTGAGAGTAAGCGTCGAAGCAATAATTTGAAAACAACAAGATAAAATATGATAATGATAAAATGGCATCCTCAATATGAATATTCAGCAAAATGCTAAGTGCTCACAAGGTATAAAAGGTTAGCTGATTGTCGATGTAATAAATTGCAATGAATATCTTACCAAGCTTAACTTCTATATTTAATCAAAGACTTAACATGCACATTAGCCCGATGATGGAAATGGAACAATATTAAGAACAAGTGGATTAAATTCCTCTAATCCTCAAGCAACTTTCGTTGTCATGCTTGTTAGCTTGAACTGTCACTGCACCTTCCAGTGTCAGTGACCTCAATAACACTTCCGTGCTAAAAACATTCAAACCCAAAGATTAAATAGTAGAAGCAAGATTGAATAAAATAACATTGAACCCAGAAATCATGTGTACTTCCATACTAACATGAAATAGAAAGTAACCACCAGTGTTTAGAAAGGAAATATAAAAGAAACAACTAGAGAATACTATTCCTAGACAACTTGAATCTTTATATTCCCTCTTGTGTCGCACTCACGGCTCCTAGTCAAGAGCTGGTCTACATCCCTTTCACGTTGATTCACCTGTAGGAGACTTAAGCTGCCATAGCCGAAAGCTTTAGAGGATAGGTTGAAGAAGATGATCCTCCCAAAAAGCCTTATTTTCCTCTTTTTATGTCAATATATATATTTCCAAATAGCCTAGGTGTCCTTTCATCAGAATCATGCTGCCTCTGTACGTACAAGTTTGTTGTACCAAACTATACAGCTCACGTGTTTTTGTTCCTATCCGGAGAGCTATTAGGTGTGGTGACAATTCTAGACGCAATCTGAAAATACTCATGCAGCGACATCAGTACCAAAACATGACAAAATTAAGGATAACTAAGCTAAGATCCACTAATTTATAAAATGTAAATTACTAAACTGAAAATGCTAAAATATGTGCTAAAGATAACTAAATGGGGACAAATTAACCAATAAGTAGGGAGAAAACATATATTCTATCTAGTACTATCATTGGTGCTTGGGCTTGTGCCAAGCGTATGATTGAATTATATCATGCTTAATCTTAATGAAATACATTAAAATGGTAAGTGCTCAATTGGTAACGTGCTTATGTCCTTGAAAAGGTGAAATAAATCAAAGTATGTAATTTCTTGTGCAATGGTTGATTATGTAGTTGATTCCAAACGAGTTATGTTTAAATGCACTAGTTTATAATCATGGTTGATATTATGCGCATATCTTGTGTGTAATGCATATGAAATGGGTGAGTAAAGGTAATGAAATGGTAAATTCATAGTTGAAATGAAATTTGATGAAAAGGGAGTAATGCGTTTGAATGATGTACTATATGTGAGAAGTTTATGTATGCTATGAATGAATATACCTATATCATGGATTAATACACTAAGTCGGGAATTGAGAATATGGTTTAGGCTTACGATAGGAATTGGGAACGGAATGAAAAGAAAGTAGATTGAAAAGTGTATAATCTTATAGAAAAGTTGATGATTATCTATTAAGTCCCATAAAATCCTAATCATACTATGAATGATAAATGTTTGTGACATTAATGAACTTACTCATTTATGGGTTGATGATCATATCGATTTGTGAATCTTATGAAATGGACATAAATTTATGTTTATTCTATAAAGTCTATTATTGAAATGAAATATTATGGTTAAAGTTTATACGAACTTACTAAGCATACATTTCTTACGTAGTTATTTTCCTTTACTTGACAGATTATCGGAAGCTCGATCGGGTTGGAAGCTAGTCGGAGTGAAACACCCTAAACCCGGTCCACAAGCCTTGACCGGATCTGGTATGTTCCTCGATGTGAAACGGCTCAAAATTTTTTTGTTACTTTGGAAAAGCTGTGTGTTTTGAAAGAAAGATTATTTTTGGGTTGGGCTCGAGTTTAAAACAAGTTTATCTTATATTGAAAACCCTTTATTTTAGGTGACAAAACATTTAGAGTTTACTTTAAAATAAATTCACTTAATCTTTAGTTGATAGAAATTCGTAACATAATAAATTCAAATAAAAATCATGCATTAAACAGTTAATATTATGGCCTTATTACAACCAAAAACAATACCAAAATGAATCCAAGTACTTAAAATATAAAAGTCCAAAGTTTAATAAACTTCAAGTTGAGCATGGCCACCACTAAGTTCCTGCCAACCCGGTCCATCACTGATCGTCACCTGAAAAATATTCCCACAACGGGGTGAGTCAACAGACTCAATGTGTAACTACAACACTAAGTCCTTACAAATTCAGGCATATCAAGTCATACATGTACATATAACATTTAAATAATATGATGCAAACCCGAGTCCAAACCTAGGTACCATTCGTTACACATCACCCGTACCAACTGCGCTTTGCAAGTGGGGACTACTAAGTCAACCCTCCATCGCTACACACCGCCGAAAGCGATCATTTGCGATTGACGTGCTCATCGCCCTTATAAATATTGTGGCATAACCACCATATAATATTTTGTGTCATGAGACACCACATTCAGATAATGTGACCGAGGTCACCACATCCAGATATCATGACATAAGTCACCACATTCACTTCCCCATTCATAATATCCCATATGCCCCATATATCATTCATATCATGCAATCTCATGCCATAGGCCTTATTTCACATTCTTATCATTATTTACATATGTACCATATTCCACTATTCATAGCACTTATTAACTTAAGGCTAAAGTAACGTACCTGGGTACTTGTACCATTGCATGGTACATTGGCCATATTCCTATACTTTCATATTAACACATATAATAAATTAGAGCCATAAATCTATTAAGATTCAGTGTGGGGTACACACCTGGTATACTTAGCGAGTTTATTCCAAATTCCCGAAACTAGATCTACTAATTTAGATCTTTAACTCCTTGGTGCCGATTTGCTTACTAATCCAATCCCGAAACGTTGTACTCCCTCTTCCTTGTAATCGGCTTACGATTTTCAAATCCCGAAAACTTATCTCTTGTCTTGAAGATGTCGAAAATACCAAAATAAATTCTTCTTTCGTTCAAATTCCAAAAGTTCCTTACAAATGGAAAACATCACATATTTATAGGCCAAGGATAGGTAGCCAAATGTTTCAACAATTAAAATTTCCATCTCCAATTTGTTGCCGTCCCATATCGTTCTAATAACAATTAGTTCTATTATTTTATTCATGCCAACAAATCCACTTAGCCGTGCTTCCACTCATCCTTCATGGCCGTCCATGCTAAGCTCCATCAAGGTTTGTTATTTGACTAGTTTATTCCACTTTAAAATTGCCATGCTGTCCACTATCCCTTTTATGCATGCTTTCATATTTGTGTGTCATCCATGTTCTAGGCCGTCCAACTTGACTCCCCATTTGGCAATTTCCATGCATAAATATTCCTTCATCATCCACTTGCTTATTTTAATAAAACAAAACAAGCATGCTTCATTTAAATTGCCATTGCCGTCCCACTCCTCCAAATGCTAGGATTTTAAATTCCCTTTTATCATGCTCCAATCTTTGGAAGTTAGTGCCGCATGTTCACCTTTAAAAACCCACCATGGTAATTTTTTTTTATTCAAAATCAATGCTTGTGCCGTTTATGCTTCAATTAATTTGCACATGCGTTTCCACTTCCACACACTTACACATTTGTTAATTCTTCAATTGTTTATACCCACCATGCCGTCCATGCTCTCACCCATGTCTTGGTGGTCTTCAATTATTTATTCTTTTAATTCCACCATGAAGCTTTATGGTTCTTTGCAATTCACGCATGTTTTAAAAAAAATTCAAGAACTCTGCCGTCCAACATATTGTCATCTCCAATTGACTTTTGTTTATTTAATTCATGTTCTGAAGGCCCTATCCACTTAGCTTCCTTTTAAAACTTAAAACTTAATATTTTCTAAGGCATTTCCTATTATTCTAAGGTTCACAACCATTCATATAAACACATTCATACACACAAAGACATGCTTTCACATTCAATAAAGCAATTATGCATAAGCCCATTTTCTGGAAGTTACAGTTCTACCCCCCTTAAAATAATTTCGTCCTCAAAATTACCTGGCTGAAATAAGTGAGGGTATTGTTGTTGCATTACCTCTTCTGGCTCCCACAAAGCTTCTTCCGATCCATGATTTCTCCATAATACTTTGACTAGAGGAACTGACTTCCTCCGCAACACTTTCACATCTCGCTCCAAAATCTGAATCAGCTCCTCCTCGTAGGACAAATCTGGCCTTAGCTCTACCTCTTCAACCGGTACTACATGAGATGGATCCGATCGATAATGACGTAGCATGGACACATGGAATACGTCGTGCATCTTCTTCAATTCCTGTGGCAACTCCAACTGATATGCCACTGGTCCAACTCGCTTCAAAACCCGATAAGGTACTATAAACCTTGGACTTAACTTCCCTTTGTGACCAAATCTCATTACCTTCTCCCAAGGCGAAACTTTAAGAAACACTTGATCTCCCACATCAAATTCTATTTCCTTTCGCTTGAGATCTGTGTATGACTTCTGCCTATCAGATGCTTCCTTTAACCGTGCCCGAATTATCTCAATTTTCTCTTCAGATTTCGCCACTAACTCTGGACCCAAAACTCGACGTTCCCCTAATTACGTCCAACACGTAGGAGTTCGACACTTCCGACCATATAGCGCTTCATACGGTGCCATCCAGGTATCACCGGCACGATAATTTGTTGTTGTAGGCAAACTCGCTAAAGGGAAATAGTCTTCCCAACTTCCTCAAAGTCTATCACACGACCTCTCAACATATCCTCCAACACTTGGATTACTCGTTGATTGCCCATCTGATTTGTGGATGAAATGTCGTAGTGAAATCCAATTTGGTGCCTAAAGCTTGATGTAGAGCTTTCCAAAACCGAGAAGTAAACCTTGGGTCCCTATCAGAAATGATTGATAGGAACTCCATGCAACCTTACAATTTACGCGCATACACTTTCGCCAACCTCTGAGAGAATAGTCGACCTGCGTCTTCCGGAATGAAATCTGCTGACTTTGTCAACCGATCTACTATCACCCATACCGAGTCCTTCTTAGTAGGCGTAAGGGGAAACCCACTAACGAAGTCCATGGTAATTCGCTCCCACTTCCACTGTGAAATCATTATCGGTTGAAGTAATCCTGACGGAACTTGATGTTCAGCCTTAACATGCTGACATGTCAAGCACTTGCTAACAAATTCTATAACTTCCTTCTTAAGACTAGGCCACCAAAACTGTTCCCTTAGATCTCTGTACAACTTACTACCTCCAGGATGCATAGCATAAGGGCTACTATGCGATTCCTGAAGAATATTCTGCCTTAACTCCTCATTCTTCGGCATACAGACCTTACCCTTGAAGCACAGTACTCCCTCGTCATTAATACCATAGTCCTCCAATTTCTCATTCTGTACTTGTTGTAGCTTAGCACTTAATTCATCATCAACCAACTGTCCCTCTTTCACTTCATTCAACCATGTCGGTTTAACTTGTAGCTCTGCCAGCAGACTTTTATCATCATACAAACTCATATGTGCAAACATCGCCCTCAGATCCGACACTACTTTTCGACTTAGGGCATCCGCCACTATATTCACCTTGCCCGGATGATACTCTATTGAACAGTCATAGTCCTTCAGTAACTCCACCCACCTTCGCTGTCTCAGGTTCAACTCCTTTTGAGTCAGCAGATACTTAAGACTCTTGTGGTCTGTGTAGATCACTGACTTTTCTCCATAGAGATAGTGCCTCCACACCTTAAGAGCAAAGACCACTGCCGCCAATTCCAAATCATGAGTCGGGTAGTTAACCTCATGTGGCCTTAATTGTCAAGACGTATAAGCGACTACTTTTCCGTTTTGCATCAAAACACACCCTATCCTGTATGGGAAGCGTCACAATACACCACGAAATCCTTCCCTGCCTCCGGCTGAATCAAAACCAGAGCTTCCGTCAAGACCCTCTTAAGCTTCTCAAAGCTCTCCTGTTGCTTATCTGACCAAATGAAAGGTACTTCCTTTCTCAACAACTTCGTCAGAGGCGCGGCTATTGATGAGAACCCTTCCACAAACCTTCTGTAGTAGCCTGCCAATCCCAAGAAACTGCGAACCCCAGCCACAAACTTAGGTGGTTTCCAATCTAACACTGCTTCAATCTTCCTAGGATCCACTCTTATTCCTTCTGCAGACACCACATGTCCTAAGAATGCAACTTCCTTAAGCCAAAATTCACACTTGCTGAATTTGGCATAGAGCTTTTTCTCCCTTAACACTTGCAGCACAACTCGGAGATGCTCATCATGCTCCTCTTCAGACTTGGAATATACTAGGATGTCGTCGATAAACACAATGACGAACCTATCCAGATAGGGTTGAAAAACCCAGTTCATCATGTCCATGAACGCAGCTAGGGCGTTCGTCAATCCAAACGGCATTACTACGAATTCAAAATGCCCATACCTTATCCGAAAAGCTGTCTTATGGATATCTACTTCCTTTACCTTAAGCTAATGATACCCCGACCTTAGATCTATCTTCGAGAATACTGCTGCCCCCTTAAGTTGATCGAACAAGTCGTCTATCCTCGGCAAAGGATACTTGTTCTTGATGGTCAGCATATTCAACTGACGGTAATCTATGCACATACGCATAGTTCCATCCTTCTTCTTCACAAACAAGACCGGTGCTCCCCATGGAGACACACTGGGTCGAATAAACCCACGATCAAGCAACTCTTAGATTTGAGCCTTGAGATCAACCAACTCCTTTGGTACCATTCTGTACGGGGAAATTGACACAGGAGTTGTACCAGGCAGCAAGTCAATTCTAAACTCCACCTCCCTATCCGGGGGTATTCCAGGTAATTCCTCCGGAAAGACATCTACAAAGTCCCTTACTGTTCGTACTCCACTAACTCCCCCTTCTTTCTCATCCAATGCCCTAACAAAGGCCAAGAACGCCGTACATCCTTTCCGAACCATCTTATAGCATTTAAAGTAAAAACTACGTTAGACAAGTAGTTTCTTCTTTCTCCTATCATAACTACTCCCTCATCCTCCAGGGTCCTTAACTCCATTCGCTTATCTGCACAATCCAAAATAGCTTGATGTTCTACCAGCCAATCTATTCCAAGTATGAGATCGAACTCTCCGAAAGGTAGTTCCATTAAATTAGCAGAAAATACCGCTCCTTGAATTTCTAAAGGTACACTCTGAAAGATTTTATTCACCACTATAGTTTGACCTAATGGGCTTACTATAGTCATCTCCCTATCAGATAGTTCAAAGGCTATGTCTAGAGTTTCAACTACTCTACATGCAACATACAAATGGGTCGAGCCCACATCAATCAAAGCAAAATAAGGCTTGTCACAAATAAGGAACGTACCGGTTATGACGTTTGGCGCGTCTCCTTCTTCCCTACGGCGAACTACATATACCAAGCCCGGCTGTCTTGCCTCTGTATTACCAACATCTCTGCCAGGTGTTCCACGTCCTCTTTCAGCACCGTTACCTCGGCCATTCAGACCACGACCTCGCTGTGGCTGTTGTCCACCTCTACCAGCCTGATTAACACTCTGAACTATCGGTCGATTCCCATCCGGCTTCATAGGATAGTCCTTAATCATATGGTCCTTTGACCCACACTTAAAGTATCCTCCTGTCTTCTTCCAACACTCTCCTAAGTGTTTCTTCCCACATTGATCACAAGTACGATATTGCTCTCCAGTACCAACTTGCTGACCTCGCGGCCCATCAACCCTAGGCCTTTTTTGAACATTCCCAGCTAACCCTGACGGCCCAAATCCTCTCTTCTGCTTATTCCGATCCGGGTTTTGCCTTACAGAGTCCTTAATCCCTTCAGCTACCTTGGCTTTCTCTACTAATGCAGAAAACTCCCGCTCCTGGTGTGGAGCGATTAACAACCTCAGGTCATCCTTTAGTCCGTCCTCAAATCGGACACACCGCTCATGCTCCGTAGCCACTACTCTTCGAGCATACCGGTTCAACCTCAGAAATTCAGCTTCGTACTCTGCCACGGACTTGTTCCCTTGAACCAGCCCCAGAAATGCCTTCCTCTGCGCATCAATGTAACTCGTGCCGACATACTTCTTCTGATATGCTGCCTTAACATATTCCCAAGTAAGATCCTCAGCTGTGGCACCATCCCGAACTGTGAGCCACCATTGGTATGCTTCATCGCGTAGCAGTGCCACCATTCCTTTCAGTTTCTCCTCAGGGGTCAAATCCAACTCATCCATAATACGCTCGGTCGCCTCCAACCAGTACTCAGCCGTACTGGGTGCCACACTAGATACTCCACGAAACACTTCAGCCCCATTGGCTTGGAGTCGCTCGGGTACCGATTTCTGAGCTCCCATATTTCCACCCGTGCCAGCCACCATCTCAAGGACTCGCGAAGATAGCTGCGATACAAAGATCTTCCCCGCCCCGATCTTGCTCATTCGGTACCAGCGGTGGTGGTGGTGGCAGTGGTACCTCATTCTCGGATCCTTGACCCAATCTAACGGGTTCTGACACGGTCATTCTACCTCGACCACGTCCACGACGACCACGTCCTCTTGAACTCATATCTAATGTCGCACTTTAATCTGATTAAGAAATTTTATGTATTAGCGTTTGTTTCACTGATTATCCACGAAGAAGTTTTATGTAAAGAGTTTAGTAGCAGTTCTTTCGATTAATCAAAGTTTCAAGTCTTCTATCCTAATTCAAAGAAAACACATCCATTCCTTAGTATCTCCCATCCACATTCACTCTTCGAATATTTTTTTTTGTCCATTCCTATCCCATAGGTATTTTCGTCATTTGTCTTACCGGGGTATTTTGGTAATTAAATCAGGATCAATTTGAAAAATCTCTATAAATCAAAGGTATTTCAAAATTTACGAAACTTAGGGTTCTTCTTGAGAATTTTTTTTTCCAAATCAGCGTTGTTGCAGAAATTTTGGAAATCGGGGGTCATTTTGGTAATTTTGTAAATCGAAAATATTTTGGAAAATTTTCAAAAAATAACTTTTGCTACAATTGAAAGGGGTGATTTGGTGATTTTAAAACTAGGGTTTTCATAAAAAAAAATATGGCTAGTCCCTTTCGGGTTTTAGTTATTGTGTTTAGCCTGTGACTGAGTCCTCTTGGTTAGGGTAAACCGTAGCTACGCACCAAGTAGGATTCCAGCGAAGAGGAGGTGAGTCATTAGGACTGCTTAAGTACCAGGCTCTTTCGGATCCAATCCTAGACATGAGCACAGTGGTTGCCACACCCTAACTCGGCGACTTAGCCATAGGCTTGTTTAATTAGGCACTTAAGTCTTATGTAATTGTTGGGGTAACTAGTCCTAGGGTTCAAGTACTTAATTTTCTAATCTACGTTCCATTCCTACCCTTCTATAATTCATACTATAATTCACATAATAGATAGGGGTACTTACCTGGTGGACTTCGGGTCGGAGACTTAGGTGCCATGCCAGAAAACCTGCTTATTTCATAATAATTTTAACAAAACTTATTTGGGCTCGATTTGAAAATGTTTTGGGCCTCAAACCCTAGGCCGAGAGTTTTTTAACCTGGCTCTGATACCAAGCTGAAACACCCCAAACCTGGCACACGAGCCTTGACCGGATCTGGTATGTTCCTCGATGTGAAACGGCTCAAAATTCTTTTTTTACTTTGGAAAAGCTGTGTGTTTTGAAAGAAAGATTATTTTTGGGTTGGGCTCGAGTTTAAAACAAGTTTATCTTATATTGAAAGCCCTTTATTTTAGGCGAAAAAACATTTAGAGTTTACTTTAAAATAAATTCACTTAATCTTTAGTTGATAAAAATTCGTAACATAATAAATTCAAATAAAAATCATGCATTAAACAGTTAATACTATGGCCTTCTTACAACCGAAAACAATACCAAAATGAATCCAAGTACTTAAAATATAAAAGTCCAAAGTTTAATAAACTTCAAGTTGAGCATGGCCACCACTAAGTTCCTGCCGACCCGGTCCATCACTGATCGTGACCTGAAAAATATTCCTACAACGGGGTGAGTCAACAGACTCAATGTGTAACCACAACACTAAGTCCTAACAAATTCAGGCATATCAAGTCATACATGTACATATTAAATAATATGATGCAAACCCAAACCCAAACCTAGGTACCATCCGCTACACATCACCCGTATCAAAACACGCATGCAGTGGGTACTACTAAGTCAACCCTCCATCCGCTACACACCATCGAAGGCGATCATTTGCGATCGGACGTTCTCATCGCCCTTATAAATATTGTGACATAGCCACCAGATAATATTTTGTGTCATGAGACACCACATTCAGATAATGTGACCGAGGTCACCACATCCAGATATCGTGACATAAGTCACCACGTTCACTTCCCCATTCATAATATCCCATATGCCCCATATATCATTCATATCATGCAATCTCATGCCATATGCCTTATTTCACATTCTTATCATTATTTACACATGTACCATATTCCACTATTCATAGAACTTATTAACTTAAGGTTAAAGTAACGTACCTGGGTACTTGTACCATTGCATGGTACATTGGCCATAGTCTTATACTTTCATATTAACACATATAATAAATTAGAGCCATAAATCTATTAAGATTCAGTGTGGGGTACACACCTGGTATACTTAGCGAGTTTATTTCAAATTCCCGAAACCCGATCTACTGATTTAGGTCTTTAACTCCTTGGTGCCGATTTGCTTACTAATCCAATCCCGAAATGTTGTACTCCCTCTTCCTTGTAATCGGCTTACGATTCTCAAATCCCGAAAACTTATCTCTTGTCTTGAAGATGTTGAAAATACCAAAATAAATTCTTCTTTCATTCAAATTCCAAAAGTTCCTTACAAATGGAAAACATCACATATTTATAGGCCAAGGATAGGTAGCCAAATGTTTCAACAATTAAAATTTCCATCTCCAATTTGTTACCGTTCCATATCCTTCTAATAACAATTAGTTCTATTATTTTATTCATGCCAACAAATCCACTTAGCCATGCTTCCACTCATCCTTCATGGCCGTCCATGCTAAGCTCCACCAAGGTTTGTTGTTTGACTAATTTATTCCACTTTAAAATTGCCATGCCGTCCACTATCCCTTTTATGCATGCTTTCATATTTGTGTGTCATCCATGTTCTAGGCCGTCCAACTTGACTCCCTATTTGGCAATTTCCATGCATAAATATTCCTTCATCATCCACTTGCTTATTTTAATAAAACAAAACAAGCATGCTTCATTTAAATTGCCATTGCCGTCCCACTCCTCCAAATGCTAGGATTTTAAATTCCCTTTTATCATGCTCCAATCTTTGGAAGCTAGTGCCGCATGTTCACCTTTAAAAACCCACCACGGTAATTTTTTTTTATTCAAAATCAATGCTTGTGCCGTTTATGCTTCAATTAATTTGCACATGCATTTCCACTTCCACACACTTACACATTTGTTAATTCTTCAATTGTTTATACCCACCATGCCGTCCATACAATCACCCATATCTTGGTGGTCTTCAATTATTTATTCCTTTAATTCCATCATGAAGCTTTATGGTTCTTTGCAATTCACGCATGCTTTAAAAAAAATTCAAGAACTATTCTTTTGTGCCGTCCAACATATTATCATCTCCAATTGACTTTTGTTTATTTAATTCATGTTCTTAAGGCCCTATCTGTAACAGTCCAAATTTGACCCTAATCGGAACCGTGGTTTCGGGACCACGAATCTGAGTCTGAAAAATATTTAAATATTATTTTCTATGTTTATTATATGTGAATTATTATGTGTGAAAGTATCGTACGAAAATTTGATTGTTTGTGTGTTTATTTTAAAAAAGGGACTTAATCGCGTAAAGTGCAAAAGTTACAAACTATAGTGAAAGGTGCTAATGTGATAATGGCTTTTTAATATGAGGTACTAAAAGGGCAATTAGCCCATTTTACAAGGTAGTGGACGGCAACATGTTTTTACAATGCATTTATATGTTTATTTTACATGTTAAATTTATAATTACAAGAGTAGTGGATGACAACATGTTTTGATAATGCATTTATATGATTATTTTATATGTTAAGTTTATTATCATAATAATAAATAAAATATTATAAACTTATTATAATAAAACAAAGCCACATAAATGTTTATTTTTTTTCTTCCTTATCTTCAACCGAATAAGCAAGGAAAGGAGAATATAGAAGCTATAAAAAAAAATGTTAAAGACATATGTGATTAATGAAGGTGTTTGGCTATGATATTAAATCTAAATAATGGTTACAAATTGTTTGATATTCAGCCATGGAGAATGAACCAAGAATTTAATAGTTATGTGTTAGCATAATTTTGATGATATGGTATGAATGTATGGTTTGGTTAATAGGTGTTTGATAAGTACATAATGAATCAGTTATGATTGATGTTTTAAGCCTATTTAAAGTTGGTCATGTTATAGATATATATGTATATTATGTGCTATGTGTGTGTGATTGTGTGAATTTGATGGTTGATATGTTTGAATTAAAAGAAAGGATTTACTTGATAGAATATGGAAGTGACATTAACTAATTAAAAGGGGCTAATTTAGGTACCTTGTAAAGCAAGGGATATGCATGTCAAATAACCCAAATGTTTTGGGAAGTGGACGGAAATGATAGAAAATATGTGAATAAAATGATTAAATTTAGGTGAGTGGGATTTTAAATGAATATTAAAAATAGTAATGGTTAAGGTATAATAAAATAAGATAAATATATATATATATACATGTTCTTATTATTTTTTTTATTCTATTTTTCACTCATCTTCCTCACTCTCACGAAACAAAGAGTAGAAAAAGAGAAGTGAAATTTTAAAACTCCATGGCCGGACTATGCATGTGTTCTTAAGGTAAGGAATCAAGCTAATTTTTGATAGATTTGTACATGGTTATGTTAGAAATCTTGAATGCTATCATTTGTATATGAAAAATTTTGAGCCTAAAGCTTCCCTAGATTCGATCATTAGCAAGAACCATGTCTTATTCATGTTTGATGAAGAAAATCTTGATCTTGGTTAGTATATTAACTTGTTAATTAAGGAAAATAGGTATGTGTTATGGTGGGATATTTGGAAACAATCGGTTGGAAGCTAAATGGCTTGACCGAATGGTTTTATGAAATTAGGAAGTGAGGTATAAGGTTCGGCTATTAAGGGAATTAGTCAAATTTAATGAAAAGTTAGTGATTTTTTTTTTTTTGTTTAGGGATTTAAATTTCAATTAAACAATGTTGTAAACATGGATGGGAATGGCTTAATTGTATTAAAGATTGAATTGTATGAATTCTTTTTGTAATATGGGGTATTCGGCAATGGGGAAATTGAATTGTAAAATAGCAAAATTGTTTGTGAATGGTAGGTAAGGAACTAAATTGAATCGAGTGTCTAATTACAAGTGTAATCTCGTAAGGATTATAAAACCTTGCAATTGACTTGAATTGAGTTAAATCAATTGGAAATACATTGAACAAATGTTATTTGATATTTCTTAGGACCGTGACCAAAAGAAAAGGAACTAGATCTGGGAAGGCCAAAGTGAGCGAATAGCCGAGACGTTTGAATTTATCTTCAATTCGGGTAAGTTATAAGCAATTGGATTGATACAAATTTTATTCAATGTGGAATTGTATATGCTAAAGTGAAATAATAAACTTAATTGTATAAAGCCGAGTAAGGCATGGGAAATATTTTATTATATTGAAATGAGATAAAAATGCATAATTATATGTAAGCTTGAATTAATTGGGTGGATTAAATAATTGTATATGTATCAAGGTATAGTTATACGTGAAAATGGAATGTGATTGATCTTTGAAATTGAAAATGAGGATTTATATATATAAATATATATATTATGTATAATAGTTGTTCTTAGAATGATACATGGGAATATTAAAATAGACTAGATGAGTGGGGTTTATTATATGCATGTAAATATGTATATCTCTTGATTAGTTGAAATAAGCATATGGAAATCCAGTTTTTCTTTAATTGCCGAATGTGATGTGGATTGGGATTAAACGTTTATAACAGCCGAATGTGTGGTTGATTTATGTATGAAATTCGGTAGCATAGAAATTTGGATAAATATTTATGGATTGAGTAGTAGTATTTAAATATGGATCTTGGAAATAGGTGGTGGTATTGAATAATTAATTTAGTATATATATGTATTGATGGTTGCCGAATATGGTGGGTTAAAATGGGAGCATGAACTACGATTAATAGATGTTTTATTGAGGCATAGAAAATATGGATAGTGAACATATATTTATATATTATATAAATATATATATATATATATGTTTATGTGGTTGAGGAAAGGATTTATTTACCAAGCACTGGGTGTGTGAGTTATCATTTTTCATTTCTTCAAGGACCAAAATACCTAATAAAGGTAAATGAAAGTGTCAGGTAAATCTCTAAGTAAATAATTATCGTATATTATTTTCGTAAATTAGCATATGCTGAAATTTGGAATTTTGTAATTATATGTGAATTAGCCGAATTTAGCTAAGTATAAAATTGATTCGGTTAAGTTATTTGTGTGATATGTGCTATCGAATGTTCGTATAATGAGTTCGAAATGCGTAAAAGATTCGATATATGAAATGATTCAGGGGAGAAAATTTAAAGTATTACTACTCAAAGCATGAGCCTAGCAAGCCTTGGTGAGTGAATTTATCGGGCTTTATGCCTAGCGAGCTTATTGCCGGTGAATGATTATCGGACCTTGGGTCCAGCAGAGCTTATTGCTTAGGTGAATGATTATCGACCTTGGGTCTCAGCGGGCTTATTGCGGTGAATGATTATCGACCTTGGGTCTAGCGAGCTTATTGCCGGTGAATGATTAACGCACTTGGGTCTAGCAGGCTTATTGCCGGTGAATGATTATCGGACCTTGGGTCCCAGCGAAGCTTATTGCCGGTGAATGATTAATGGACCTTGGGTCTAGCGGGCTTTATTGCCGGTGAATGATTATCGACCTTGGGTCTAGCGAGCTTAGTCTTGGTGTGTGATTGAGCTCATGCCTAGCGGGTTTTATACCGGTGACTTATAATACGAGCTTATGCTTACGGAATGATTGAATTGTGGTGGCAAATGAACAAGCTTAAGCTTATTCAAGTGAATTTGATTATTTGGCCATAAGGTATGTATTGACTTAAGTACAAATTATATGTGATGTTTATTGATTAAGTAAGTTGATAGATAATGTGTTTGTGTATTCGATATTTTTGGATAGGTGGATAATATGATATTTGATGTTGTTTACTTGCAACATTTGAGTATTCAATGGATGTATGAGTATTTGTACATAAATCAGTTCGGCCATGTGGAGATTTTATGGATGTACATTCGGACATGTGGAATTACTTATATAAATATATGTACTTTCGATTGTATGGAGTAAGTAGTATATGGTACCTATTAAATTGGTGGTATTCGACTAAGATGATCAAAATGTACTATGTGATTTTATTAAGGTTATAAAATGATTTGGTGTATAATAGCAGGCTTTATGTTGGTAAATTATATCAAATTTACTGCCTAGCAGGCTCGGTGCCGGTGTATTGCATTATGCTTTATGCCTAGTAAATTTTACGTGAGCAACGATAAAAATAATCAAATGTGCTAATGAGTTAAAGTGAACAGGTATGTAACAATTTATTTCCCTTTTAGAAATAAGGTAAGTTGATTATTGATATGTGATACAAGTTAAAAATGACGTTAATGGTAGTGAATGTGTATATGAAAAGCTACATATGGATTAATGCATAAATATGTGATATTAATGTTTGATTTTTGAGCTTATATTCGGCCTAATGTTACATGAGGAATAAATTGAAATGTAAAATTTATATTAATATTAAAAGATTTATGTGCCTTCGATTAGTAGGTATTTCAAATGTGAACCTTTAACGTGGTTATAGTGATATATATATATATATGGGCAAAAATAAGGTCTATGGGATATTAAACATATTAATGATTCATGTGTGTTTGGAAATGTTAAAATTTAGGTGTAGATAAATGTTTGGTAGTTAAATTTCATAAGTATGGATTGTTTATACCGTAATAAGTTATCAATGTCATTGAGGTAATATTTGAATTAAGTTAAGCTATGAATTAAGTGAATGAAACCATATGTTTAAGCATATGATGGGTTATATCGGTTTAATGATATAAATATATGTATGATATGGAAATGCGAAATTCATATTCGTGCCAAAGTTTATATGTGCATTTGTCTATAAGGAAATTGAATGTGAAATTATGACTAACGTAATGTGAATTGTATCAATGTATTATGATAGTATGTGTTCGGTCAAACGGATGCTTGTCTGGACAAAACTTATTTCATGTTTAGTTACATGTGGATATTTGAATTTACAAGTATGGTTTGGTTATGTTTTATTAGATTATTATTGTTATTGAGTTATTATTTGCTTATGACTTACTAAGCTATGATAGCTTACCCTATGTGTGTATTTTTACCTATATTCATAGATTTTGGAGGCTAGTTGCAGGCTCGGGGATCGTTAGCGAAGTTTATCACACTATCAACTGCTTTCGGTGTTTAAAAGCTAAATTACAAATTTATGGCATGTATAGGCTATACTACCCTTTCAATACGGTTAAAGTTGTATATATATGTAAAGCCATGCGAAAATGGCTTGTACATCTTGTTAAATCTTGGAATTTATATTTTGGTTTGATTATCATGTTTGGTTGTGGTTTTGGTTGATTTGGTTTTTGGGTATATATATAAGTTAAAAAAAAAAATTCTGTAGTTAAGTTTAGTAATACCTCGTGCTCGACTCTGATAATGGTCTCGGGTAAGGGGTGTTACACTATCCACTTAGCTTCCTTTTAAAACTTAAAACTTAATATTTTCTAAGGCATTTCCTATTATTCTAAGGTTCACAACCATTCATATAAACACATTCATACACACAAAGACATGCTTTCACATTCAATAAAGCAATTATGCATAAGCCCATTATCTGGAAGTTACACGGAGATCCATCACACTATCCATCGAATTTATTAGTAGATTTTAATGTTTTTTTCGTGGTTATAATGACATGTGTAGGTGGATTATAATGTTTAATTGATGAGTTTGACATGTATATGTCATTTTGGTTGATGATATTGGCATGAAATGTTGCCTTGGATTTGAGGTACTTAAGGTACTATTGATGCATTGTTTACGATTAATATGATCAAATTGATACATAGTTTTATGGCCAAAGTGGTATGTGAGCATGTATATATATGTGGTTTTATGAGTGATGACATTTTGACATTTTGGTGCTTAAATGGTTAGTGTTGAAATGGTCAAGTAGATGTATGTTTTTAATGATCAATTTGGTATATTTTGTTAAGGTTTGACATATAGTCAATTGTGCTATGTCTTAGCATGATAATTTGTGGTTGTGTATATTGATTCATGCCAAAACATGTATGTGTTTAGGTTGATTTTAAGATTTATGTTTAAGGTGCGTTTGGGGGATATTGGTTGTATGCAAAAATGCCATATTGATCTAGTTTTATTATGCATGTTTTAGGTATATTTTTTTAATGTTCGAAATAGGTGCAAATGGCTTGTATGTATGAACATGTTTTGGGTGAGAGAAATGGCTTGTAAATGGTTTATTTCTTGTCCACACAGCCTAAGACACGGGCGTGTGCCTCAGCCATGTGAGTCACACGACCGTGTGTCCCCTGTAGGTTTTTAAAGGTTGTATTTCGAGAGATTAAACGGCTTGGCACATGGGCATGTGGCTTGGCCGTGTGACCCAAATCAGTGAGTTACACGGGCTGGGACACGGTAGTGTGTCCTTACTTCGAATGCCCACACGGCTGTGTGACCCTTGTAGTGTGAATTTTTCTATCTTATTCCATAAAGTTTTAAATGTTTCTGATTTGGTCCCGAATCATTTCTAAATTATTTCTAAGGCCTCGAGGGCTCGAATTAGGGATGATATGCATGTGTTTGAATGGAATATGATATGATTCATGAAATGTTTTGAAATGAATGTGTTGATGTTACAGTTTTACGGTAATGCTTTGTAACCCTATCCAAGCAATGGATACAAGTTAAGGTGTTATAATAATAAATTGGAATGGACGGTTAGTGCTATTGTTTAAGTGATTTTTATGTTAAATTTATAATTAAAATTAAGTTATATGTTATAATAAATAAACAAATCTTTCTTCAACTGTGAAAGACTAAGAAAACTAAGGAATCCATTGTTTTTCTTCCAAGCTCATTCAACCCTTGCATGTGAGCAAATCCCAAAGCCCATTTTTCATGAATTTTAGGTTTTTGATATCGTTGTAGCTTAATCTAGATAGCTCAGGTACTAAATCAAAAAACTGTTAATGTTTTGAAATATTGTCATTAATGATTTTTTTATGTTTTTTTTTTTGTTAAATAGCTTTGTTATAAGCTTAGATTTGATTGTAAAGTGAATTTTGTTAGTTATGAACTTAGGGGCTAAAATAAAAATATTTTGAAATTGACATGAAATTTCTATAATTTTTGAGTTTAGAGAGCTATACAAGAATGGAATTGAAATCAGATTGCAAAATGAAGCTTGAATTTGTAAGATATGGCTATTTTGGTTTTAGGGACTAAATTGAATAAAATGGAAAACATTAGGAAAATTTGAAAAATTAAATTGAATTAATATAGGATTACAATAGATTGTTTTGAGATGTTTGAAATTGATAAATTAAAATAAATTATTATATAGAACGAGATTTAAGCTAATTGGGGGATAATCGAGGAAAAGTAAATTTTGTCGGTTAGTCTTTGAAGTTTTGTGTGTCGCTAATTTTTTCAAATAAGTTCGTATGGACTTACTTTATTAATTCTTGATATTTTTTTATTATTTTGTGTTACCATTAGTTAAAAATGTTATACATATATAAAGTTTTTGGCATCAAATGGATTAAATTGTAAAATATGAAATATATGATAAAAATGAATAGATGTGTAGTATTGAATGAATGTGAATTTTTTATATAATTGGATGGTGACTATATGATGATATTATGCAGTTTAAAATGTATTTGGATTGCCTTGTGAAATATGAAAATGTGTTTGCTGTATGAAATGAAACAATTATGTGAAATGGTGATATGTATAGAATGATGATTTAAAGATTAAAATGTTATTAAGACAGTGATAAGGCCCGTTTGAACTTAGTGATTTATTAGGATATAAATGACATGTCATTAGGGTTTAAAAGTATCAAGTACTATGTATCGGTGATCATATTATAGTAGGTACTATGTACCAGTGACTATATTATATCAGGTACTATGTACCGGTGTTTATTTTTTATCAGACACAATGTGCCAATGTTCATATTTTATTAGGTACTACGTACTGGTGTTGGACACCTTACTAATGGTTGAGACCCAAAATTTGTTGCAAATTCTCCACAACTCGTGTGAGCAACACCGAGTAAAGGTTAATGTCCCTAATTATAGTTCATGTGAACAAAGCTATCTCGAGTATCCAAGGTTAATTTACTAAATTTCTCTAGGTGAAAATAGTAAGTAAATGATTCTAAAGTGAATAGAAATATTAAATGTGAAACTGGTTGTTACAGTTATGATTTGTGTGTGAATAAAAGATTGAATGAATTAAATTGTAATTTGCAAATGAGCATGATTAAATGTGATATGAAAAGGAACTTAAGTATATGTGCTTATCAATTGAGGATGAATTGGATGTCATATGCTTTGCTATAATAAATCGTTAAACAAGTATACGCGATTTGCATTAGCAGTTCTTGATGTATAAATAAACTATCATATTGGTTGTTTTTGTGGGAATGTATTCAAAAGTACAAGGAAAACAAGGATGTCATATTAATTATTAAATTGGTTTAATAGTTTAAGTTAGCTTAAGATCAAGGTATGTGGTGTTAAATTCATATGAGCTTACTAAGCATTCGTAATGCTTATTGTAACGCCCCAAAAATCTAACTATTTATTTCTGCATGTTTGTAACACAAATATCTATTTGCTTCATTGGTTAAGTGACTTGGGTGTGTTTGGGAGTGTTTGAGAAGTCCTAGGTTCAAGTCTGGGCTTGTGCAAAAGTTTTATTTTTAGGGAATAAAACCCTTGCCTATAGTTAGTAGGCTTTTAAATTATTATGGGTAAAGCATGACATAAAAAGCCTGCTGGTCTATGGGGTAAGTGGCGTGTTATCTGTGACAGTGGTCTAAGGTTCGAATCTTGCTGGAGGCAAGGGAGTGTTTATTTTGCTGCTGTGCCGTGTGGGTGTTGGAGTTTGACTGAAACACTGAAGTGGTTGAGGATAATTCAAATTGAGTGGTTGAGGGGAGGTGTGATCAGGTAGAGAGATTTTAGGAGAAAATCAAGGGAAATGAGGGGAGAGGTAGAAGTGTGCCGAAAGTGGATTCTAGCACATAAGAAATTCGACCAGAGTGGTATACTGCTGATTTTGGTATACTCGTCATTTCGATTTTGTGTGGTGTTTTCTCTCTTTTTGCTTGAAGGCCGAATGTGGTGAGGGGTTTTTTTTTTTTTTGCATATTCTTCTGTTTCACTTCTTTAGTTTTTGACAACTTCTCTCTGGTCGGATACTGCTCTCTCAATTGCCTCTTCTTGTTTCCTTTACCAAGTTGTAACACCCCTAACCCGTAACCGATGCCGGACTAGGGTTAGGAGCGTTACCAGATAGATCGGAAACTTACAAATCATTTCATACATTACATTCATCATTTACAAACAAAGTGTCCCTCAGGTGAGTCATCAACACCCTAAGCATGCTTATAAACCGAGTCGGGACTAAACCGAAACAAATACAGAATTTCTCAAAAATTTAAAACTTTTCTAGATTACAGGGGAGGCACGCCCGTGGGAGGAGACCGTGTGCCCTCCACGGCTTCTAGACACCCCCGTGTGTCCTTTCGTGTCTAGCTACTGACTTGGTCCCCACGGCCACCAGGCACACCCGTGTGTCCTAACCGTGGTCCTATTCTAACTTCCCCACCACGGCCACCAAGCACACCCGTGTGCCATGGCTGTGTGCTCTTAGCTAGCTACTGACTTCCCCACCACAGCCAATTGACACGCTTGTGTCAAGGCCGTGTGATCCTAAACTGTATCTTACAATTCACCCATGGTTTATAGGCACGCCCGTGTGCCACAACCGTGTGACATTGTAGGCCATCTACAAGGCCAATAAGCCACCCACAAGGGTCATACCTACAATCCATATTCAACAAGATATTTCATGCACATAAAACCATCAAAAGCATACCAAAATAACCATTCAAACCTTGCATTCAAAACCAATCCCAACTGTGACAATCTCAAGGATTAAAACTCATATCATTACAAGACAAATTCATGCATTTGCTCATTCAAAACTTGGCCATTCCACATTCTTTCACCATACCAACAGATGCATCCTATATCACATTCATTTAAGCAAAGTTTCGACTCTTAAATAGCCAAATCACATGGCTAAGATCACATAACTATTTATACCAAAATACTAGCCTATACATGCCATATCTAGCTTTATACATTTTCAAAGTGTACCCAAAAAGAGATTATGTAACACCCCAAACCCGGTCAACACACAACGACCGGATCTGGTATGTCACAGAGGAAAATTGTTTTGAAGAAAACGGGTTACCGGTTAAAGTTCGATTGAGAAAACTCCTTGCTATAGTTAAAATCTTGGGTATGATTGTTTCAAAACCGATGGTGCATTTTAAAACCCGGAACTTTTGAAAACTTAGTTGAATCCATAAGTAAAACCAATTCATATCAATTAAAAATCCAAGTAATTTCTTTTAGTTGCTTAAAACATTATGAACTTAGTGTGGAAAATCTTAAGTTTGGAAAACATTTGAGTTTCATTCATTTTAAATTACTGTGTTCTACCCGATGGTAGAGTTTAAAACGTATCACTTTGTAGTTTTGAAAACCTTTTCTTTTTAAGTTTTATCCATTGTTAACTCAATACTTTACTAAGACATATTTGAAATCCAAACTAGGCATATAAATACTCAAAGCATAATCTTAAAAGGCTTTTTATAATCCCAACAAAACCAAATGAAAGTAAACGAAATAAAGTACCAAGTTTTAAGTCAGTGCAAGTCCAATTTATTCATAGCATGGTCACCTCGAGTCCACCCGGCTCCATGTCCGCGATCTAAGTGTCACCTGAAATGATAAGGGAGAAGGTGAGTCGTAAGACTCAGTGCATAAATCCCTCTCCCGATTAATGCAACATACTAACACACACCGTACATAGCAATACAAGTAATGCACCCAATCCTAGCCATCCATACTCCTTTTCTACCCCGTGTGGTACCAAACCACTGGTGGTGCCAAACCACTGGTGACCCAAAGTCACGATATCCATAAGTGTGGTGCCAAACCACTGGTGACCCAAAGTCACGAATAATCCAAATGATTGGGCCAACCCATCGTGTGATACCAAATCACTGGCGACGATCCCGTATCTCAAAGTGGGGCCAACCCACGGTGGTGTTGACCACAGGGACAGTCGCTATGAGGTGCCAAACCTCGGTGTCCCAAAGACACAAGTGTGATACCAAATCACTGGTGACCGAAGTCACGATTAATCGAGTGATGGGGCCAACCCATCTGTGATACCAAATCACTGGCGTCAATCCCGTAATATCAACCGTGGGGTCAACCCACTATGGTGCTAAGCCACTGGGACGAGACGCTGAGGTGCCAAACCTCTGGTGACCCAAAGTCACAATAATCAATCTGTGGTACCAAACCAATGGAGGTGCCAAACCTCTGGTGTCCCAAAGACACGGATATCATATTCCCCCTCCTCTCATATCACCCATTATCATACCGACTCATGGAAAGTATGCAAATCATGCAAATCATGCTAACATGCCCAATATTGCATCACATAGTACATACATCATAAATCAATAACAGAACTCGTAACTAAAGCGGACTTTACGAATCGTGCTCATACCCCCATAGGGTATCGTATCAATCAACCATCTTGTTTGGCTTTATTAAGCAATCGGGTTATTAAACACATTACTAAGCAAAGAGTGTGTTAGTTTACACACCTGTTAAAACGCAAGCTTTTAAACCCAACGAACCGATCTAAGATCCTCAAATACCTTGCTCCTATAATCGGCCAAACATGAGATTAGCCATCTACACCATTCGGCTAAAACAGATAACACAATAGGGTTAACACCTAAACCCTTACCTTGTAAATGGTTTGGTTTCCTACCAGAACCCGAACCAAACAATGGTTCCTTAGTCAATCGGTCACACCCTAATAAGAAAACAGTTAATCCTTTGAAGACTTGGCTTAATGAAAACTAAACGAATAGACTAAAAGAACCAACTCTTACCACCACTTACCAAACGAACAACCAACGATGACTGCTTCACTTGATCGCCACCAAAATCCAAAGGCCCTATAATGAAATCGGTTCACACAAGGGATTAACTCCTATCAACCCAATGCCGAAAGTGGCTCTCAACCAAATCAAAATCGACAGAGAACAAGGGAGGGGAGAGATGAACATTCGGTCAAACACTTACCTTACTCAAAACCCCGATTGGAACCTACACAAGAGAGATTCACACCACCCCAATATTCGGCCAAGAGAGAAAAACTACTAAGAGACGGGATGTTTTGGCAACACAAGGGAGAGATTCGGCTAGCCTCTTAAAGGTAAAAAGCAAAAGAAATGTGATTAAAAAGGAGAAGAGAAATCGGCAACAATTGAAGAAATATTCGGCTCAAGTGAAATGGAGAAAAATAAATGGGAAAATTCGGCTAAGAAAGCAATGTGAATTCGGCACAAGTGTATCAAGAGAAAAGAAAAGAAAGTATGAGAAGAAAGGGATACTAGTTTCGTCTTACACAAATGAAAAAGAAAGTGGGAGAGAAGAGAACATTCGGCTACCAAGAAAATTGAAAGAAAACAAAGCAATTTTGGCAAAGGTTCCTTGGACTTTCGGTTTCAAGAACGAAATGAAGAAACTCTCTTGAAATTCGGCTAACAACTTGACAAAAGGGAGAATTTTGGCTTTCACAAATTGACCGAAAAACACCAAAAATGCCAAAAGAATTTCGGCACACTCCACTTACCCACTTACCAAAACCGGCCTGTAACATCCCAAAATAGGGGTTATTTGGGATTGAATTATTTTTCTTGTGTATGAATTTCTGTGATATTATATGTGGTGTTATAAGACTTAATTAGGGGTCTTGAGTAAGCTCGGTTTAGTAGGATAATTCTTAGTATGGCTTATTTAATGAAGAGGATTAAATGAGCTTAGCACTTAAGTTAATTTAAGTGTATATTAAAGCACAAGAGGAGTTAGTGGCAAGTTGGTTAAAGAGCTTGAAAGGTTGCATGAGGTTAATGGTTCGAGTAGTAGGTATAGCATTTTTAAAGTTTATTTTTGTATGTTAGCTTTAATGGACGGTCAAACATAATTATGATAGGTGGACTAATAATTTTGATAAGTTGAATTGTTGTTTAAGGAAAGCATGGAATAAGGGATAAGATTCCTAAGGTTATGGTAAGATATCTTGAAGTTATGGTAAATTGAGGGGACAAAGGCTTGGTTTGTGGGAAATGTTTTGGAAACAAATTCATGGCCTTTATGCCATGAACTTGGACGGCAATGTGGCTAAGGGGGGGATTTGGCCGAATAAGCTAGTTGTTGGGAAAGGCTTAGGAATTGTTTTGGTCATTTCTTTCATTTGGTGCAAAAGTTGCAAAACATTTTCTCTCAAACACTTTTTCTTTTGGCCGAATTCTACATTGTGGTAAGCCTTAACTCTTTTGACCATTTGGTCATTTTTGATCATTTGCTATTTTCTCCTTTTCATTCTCTCAAAACCAGAAACTTGCATTAACCTTTTGTTCTCCCATTCGTTTTGCTAAAACATCAAAAACCTCCTATACACTCTTCTTTGCCGAAATTATATTTCTCTTCCTATTATTTTCTTTTTGTCCCATAGCCGAATATACCTCTTTGTTGTGCCGAAAATCTTCTTCTCCTATCTTGATCAACTTTGGCCGAATATTGAAGGTAGCATAGATTTCCTCGGTACTTCTCTAGCAATCGGTTTTGGTAAGGTGGTAAGGGTTTATTTCAAAAGATTATTCTTTTAAGTTTTCGTTTAAGCCGAAGGCTAATAACCTTGATGATGATGGTTGATTGTAGGAAAGTGAGGCCGATTCATTTAGGAGTGTGTTGGCTAGTGTTCAAAGGCTTTTGGGTAAGATTTTAGGTTCACAAGGAACCCTTCTCAATTATTTTGGTTTGGCCGAATAGGCCATGGTTCTACTGATCATTTTTGGTCGAATATAGGGACAAGAATACTTGTGTGGCTGATTTGTTTATTCGAGATTTAGGACTCTCGTTAGTATCAGGTGTGTACATACACATCTTATGACTTTTAATATGCTAAGTGTTATTTTATGTCTAATCAATTTGTGTAGACATGGATGTAATACCTTCATGGTATTAACAAGGACTGGGTAAGTCTTTATTGCTATGAGATTATTATTTGATGCTTTGGGAAGCATGACACAATTGGTATGTGTATTATTTGATATATGGCTTATGATAATCGATTAGATGTTGTTAAATAAATCTATCAACATGATTTTTGTATATGCATATAAATGATTGATATGGGTTGATGAGAGAGAGGGCGGTGATATTCGTGTCGGCGGACACCGGTGTTTTGGTAACACATCGTGACTACTGATCACCGAGAGGTTTGGTACCTCAGAGGTTTGGCACCTCATAGCGACTTGTCCCCGTGGTTTACACCACCGTGGGTTGGCCCCACTTTGAGATATGGGATTGTCGCGGTGATTTGTATATCACACGATGGGTTGGCCCCATCATCTATTTTGTGACCGGTCACCGGTGTTTTGGTAACACAATCGTGTCTTCGGACACGGTGATTTAGTATCACATTTGTGACTATATGTCACCAAAGTGGTTTGGCACCACCCGGTGGTTTGGTACCACACGGGGTAGAAAAAGGTGTTTGGATGGCTAGGTTGGGTGCACATTTTAATGCATGTTAAATTGTTATAAATTGTGTATATTGTTGAATTAAACCAGGAAAAAGGGTTACACATTGGGTCTTGATGACTCACCTTTTTCCTTTAACATTTTCAGGTGATTCGTAGCTGCGGATAAGGAGTCGGATGAACTCGAGGTGGCCATGCGATAAAAATAAGGACTAGGTGGATTTTGAACTATTTTATTTTATTATGGGTTTGATTTATTTTGTAATAAGGCCTCCTAAAATTATATTTTGGTTATTTATCTGTTTTGGATAATCGGTTTAACAACTTAATGACTTGAAAAATGGTTACACATGTTTTATGAAAATTAATACGTAAAATGTTTTATTGTGCCATCGGGTACACTTGAAATTTGTAAACAACACGACTCAACAAATATATTTTTTTTTAAATAAAATTAAGCATGGTTTTTAACAAAGACATTTAAATTGAATGGCATTTCAACTAATTTCAAAATCGGTCTTAAAATGGTTTTCAAAATGTTTTCTCTTTAGCATACCAAATTCGGTCATAATGTTTGGGCCGGGTTTGGGGTGTTACACGGCCACTCCCCCCCATGAAGCATCCAAGATTCGGCCACTACCTCCAAACACTCCCAACCACTAATTCAAATCACTTTGAACTAGTCAACCTCCACAATTTACTCTCCACCCACCATTTGAACAATTTGACTTGGTCTATGGCAGAATTTGAACTGCCTACAACTTCTCCTCCTCCATGCCGTCAAAATGGAAGCAAAATGTGAGCATTCTACAGCTTGAACACAGGATCTCCTCCCCTGCAAGTGGCGCCACACACACAAGCTTCAAGTGGCACCTACCTTGCCACTCCACCAGCTCATTTCTTGTGCTAACATTCACCAAATAATATCTATAGGCCCCAGCTTCATCAGCTCCTCCCACCTAAGCCTAAAAACCAAAATTTTCCTACCACTCAGGCTTACACCAGGCTTACACCTAAGCCCCAAAACAACACAAACAACAACATAGCAGGCCAAAAACATGCAAACCATGCAACAACAAAATAGCCCCTATCCCGAGATATTACAGTTCTACCCCCCTTAAAAATAATTTCGGCCTCGAAATTACCTGATCAGAAGAGTTGAGGGTATTGCTGTCTCATCATATCCTCTGGTTCCCACGTAGCTTCTTCCACGCCATGATTCCGCCATAGCACCTTTACCAAAGGCACTGACTTCCTACGCAAAACCTTCACATCCCAATCTAGAATCTGCACAGGTTCCTCCTCCATGGTCAAATCCGGATTCACTTCAATTTCTTCTACTGCTACGACGTGTGATGGATCTGAACGATAATGCCTAAGCATCGAAACGTGAAATACGTCGTGAATCTGACTTAGCTCTGCTGGCAACTCAAGCTGGTAAGCTACTGGTCCCACTCGTCTCAATACCTTATACGGCCCAATAAACCTCGGACTTAATTTGCCTTTCCTACCGAACCTCAGCACTTTCTTCCATGGCGAGACCTTCAGAAAAACTCGATCCCCCACAGCAAACTCTATATCTCTCCGCTTGAGATCGGCATAAGACTTCTGCCTATCCGAAGCTTCCTTCAATTGAGCCTGAATCAACTTAACCTTGCCTTCCGTCTCTGTAACCAACTCTGGTCCCAACAACTGACGTTCACCCAACTCCATCCAACATGTAGGTGAGCGACACTTCCTACCATACAACGCCTCATATGGTGCCATCTTGATGCTTGCTTGGTAACTATTGTTGTAGGCGAACTCAGCTAATGGCAGAAACTCCTCCCAACTACCTCTGAAATCTAGAACACAACCCCTCAGCATATCTTCTAAGATCTGAATAACCCTTTTCGACTGCCCGTCAGACTGCGGGTGAAAAGCTGTGCTGAAATCCAAACGCGTACCCAAAGCCTGATGCAACGCTTTCCAGAACCTTGACGTAAATCTGGGATCCCTATCCAAGATAATCGAAACTAGCACCCCATGCAATCTCACTATCTCTGACACATACAGCTTCGCCAACCTCTGAAGTGAGTAATCAACCCTCACCGGAATGAAATGAGCTGATTTAGTCAGGCGATCCACGATTACCCAAACTGAGTCTTTCTTGCTCGGCGTAAGAGGTAAACCATTGACGAAAACCATAGTTATCCTTTCCCACTTCCACTGAGGAATCTTCACTGGCTAAAGCAATCCTGACGGCAACTGATGTTCAGCCTTGACCTGCTGACATGTCAGACACTTCCCAACAAACTCTGTCACTTCTCTCTTCAAACCCGGCCACCAAAACTGCTCTCTTAGATCCTTATACATCTTGCTACCTCCAGGATGCATAGCGTATGGGCTGCTATGTGCGTCCTAAAGAATCATCTGTCTCAGCTCAACATCCTTCGGCATACAAGCTTTCCCTTGAAAACACAGCACCTCATCACTAGACAAACTGTAACCCTCCAAACCACCATCTGGTACCTGCAACCTCCACTCACTCAGAACCTCATCCTCTAACTGTTTCTCCCTGATCTGCCCAACCTAAGTAGGCTTAACCTGCAGCTCTGCCAGAATACTTCCATCGTCATACAAACTCAAATGGGCAAACATCGCTCTTAAGTCCGCAACAACCTTACGGCTCAACGCGTCTGCCACCACGTTAGCCTTGCCCGGATGATATTCAATCGAACAGTCGTAGTCCTTGAGCAACTCAATCCATCTACGCTGCCTCAAATTCAAATCCTATTGAGTCAAAAGGTATTTCAGACTCTTGTGATCCGTATAGACTATCGATCTCTCTCCGTACAAGTAATGCCTCCAAATCTTCAGAGCAAAGACTGCTGCTGCCAACTCCAAGTCGTGCGTCGGATAATTGATCTCATGTGGCCTCAGCTGCCTAGAAGCATACGCCACCACCTTCCCTTCCCGCATCAGCACACAACCCAATCCCGTATATGATGCATCGCAATACACTACGAATTCCTTACCTGCCTCAGGTTGAATTAAAACAGGACTTCAGTCAAAATCTTCTTTAGCTTGTCGAAACTCTCCTGCTGTTTCTCAGTCCAAACAAACGGAACTCCTTTCTTCAATAGCTTAGTCATCGGTGCTGCGATCAACGAAAATCCCTCTACAAATCTTCGGTAGTATCCTGCCAAACCCAGAAAACTCTGAATCTCAGCCACTGACTTAGGCGCCTTCCAATCCAAAACTACTTCAATCTTACGAGGATCCACTCTAATCCCCTCAGCCGACACTACATGACCCAAGAAAGTCACTTCCCTAAGCCAGAATTTGCACTTACTAAACTTAGCATAAAGCTGCTTTTCCCTTAGAATTTGCAACACCACTCGCAAGTGTGCATCATGCTCCTCTTACGTCGCCCTGAGTACACGGGATGTCGTCAATAAAAACCACAACGAATCGATCCAAAATATCTGCTGGAACACCCTATTCATCATATCCATGAATCTTCGTCGGTAGCGTTAGTCAACCCGAGCGGCATTACGTAAATTCGTAGTGCCCATACCGAGTACGAAATGCTGTCTTGTGGATATCCGCCTCCTTCACCTTTAACTGATGATACCCAGACTTTAAATTGATCTTCGAGAATACCGAAGCACCCTTCAACTGATCAAACAAATCATATATCCGTGGCAACAGATACTTGTTTTTAATCGTCAGCTTATTCAACTGGCGGTAATCTATACACATCCGCATGGTACCATCTTTCTTCTTGACAAAGAGTACCGGCGCTCCCCAAGTCGAAACACTAGGCCTAATAAAGCCTCGGTCCTACAACTCCTGGATTTGAGCCTTTAATTCCACTAATTCCTTTGGCGCCATCCTATACGGAGCAATAGACACTGGCGCAGTTCCCGGTAACAGATCTATCCCGAACTCCACCTCACGATCTGGAGGCAAACCCGGAAGCTCCTCTGGAAACACATCAACAAATTCCTTAACTGTGCGGACCTTCTCTACAGCAGACTCCTTAGCCTCCAAGGCATACACATGAACCACATATGCTTCACAGCCCTTCCTGACCATCTTCTCAGCTTTCAGAGCAGACACCACGTTGGATAAGTAATCTCTTCTATTACCTATCATGACCACCTCATCACCCTCAGCCGTCTTAAGAACCATACGCTTAGCTGCGCAATCCAACCTCGCCTGGTACTTAACCAACCAGTCCATCCCGAGAATCAGATCGAACTCCCCAAACGGCAGTTCCATCAGATCAACCACGAACACTACCCCTTGGAGTTCTAGGGGTACGTCTCTATATAGCTTATCTACAACTACAGAGTGACCTAGAGGACTAATTACTGTCATCTGCCTTGAAGTAGTTTCAGAGTCTAAGTCCAAGGTCTCTACTATGCTACTAGCAACGTATGAATGCGTTGAACTCAAATCAATCAAGGAAGTATATGGAGAACCAAAGATCAAAAACGTACCGGTTATGATGTCCGGTGCGTCGCCCTCCTCTCGGCGCCTCGCTGCATACACCAAACCAGGCTGTCGTGCCTCAGAACCACCCGCACCTCTACCCGGTGCTCCGCGGCCCCGACCAGAACCATTACCTCCTCTGCCATTACCACGACCCCTCTGCGGTGGCGGTCCATTATTCCTGAACTGAGTACGGCCATAACCCTCGGACTGAATCCCAGCCAACTTACGCGGACAGTCCCTCACACGGTGTTCCAAGGAGCCACACTCGAAACATCCTTTTCCACCGGTCCAGCAACCTCCCCAATGAGATTTCCCACAACGGTTACACCGAGCGGGTCCCTGATTAACAGCAACAGACCTACCAGACTGATTCGGCCCATTCTGTCTAGCCCTTTTCTGAGGATTACCTGACGACCCAGAAGATCCAAAACTCCTCTTATGTCTGTTCCTATCCACGTTTTGCCTCACAGACTCTTTAACACCCTCGGCTACTTTAGCCTTCTCAACCAGGACGGCAAACTCACGCTCCTGCTGTGGAGCAATCAGCAACCTTAATTCATCTCTCAGACCATCCTCAAATCGAACACACCTCTCGTGTTCAGTAGCCACAATGCCCCTAGCATACCGACTCAGCCTCAAGAACTCTGCCTCGTACTCCGACACAGACTTACTCCCCTGAACTAGCCTCAGAAATGCTTTTCGCTGCACGTCAACGTAACTAGCTCCAATGTACTTTTTCTGATAAGCAGCCCTAAAATAATCCCAAGTGAGATCCTCAGCTGCCGCACTGTCTGGAACCGTGAGCCACCACTGGTATGACTCATCCCGAAGAAGCGACACTATCCCCTTCAGCTTCTCCTCAGCGGTCAGGTCTAAATCATCCATAACCCGCTCCGTCGCCTCCAACCAATACTCAGCCGTGCTGAGAGCAACACCAGAAACACGCCGGAATACCTCAGCCCCGTTTGCTCGAAGTCGCTCAGGCACAGATTTCCTAGCTCCTGCGCCTCCACCTACTCCAGCTACCCTTTCCAGAACTCGCAGCATCGCTTGCGACACCGCGTCATCCCCAGTCTAATCTTGAAACTCACCGCCTCCAGCTGGTGGTGGTACCGGTATCTCATTTTCTGACCCCTGACCAGATCCTACGGGGTCAGAAACTGTCATCCTACCACGACCACATCCACATGTATTACGACCACGTCCACCTCGAGTGCTCATGACTAAAGTCTCGACTTGTCTGATTTAGAAGTTTTATGCATCAGTAATTATTCCACTGTCTTTAAAAGCAAAGTCTTATGAATATTGCTTATCAAGGAAGTGTTGTTTTCACAAGTCCACAGAGTCCTAGCGGTTTCAGTTTCTAGGGTAATCTACTATTGCTAGTCATCCAATCACATCTCATCCAAAAATCACAAGCAATAGTAAGGGGTACTTACCTGGGCGGACTGGTGCCGGAGACTCGGTGCCATGCCTTTCAAACCATACATTTTAAACCAAAACACTTAAAACCCATATTTAAAACATTTTGAGCCTCAGGCCCACAGCCGAGCTTTTGAACTTAGCTCTGATACCACAATTATAACACCCCAAACCCGGTCAACACACCACGACCGGATCTGGTATGTCACAGAGGAAAATTGTTTTGAAGAAAACAGGTTACCGGTTAAAGTTTGATTGAGAAAACTCCTTGCTATAGTTAAAATCTTGGGTATGATTGTTTCAAAACCGATGGTGCATTTTAAAACCCGAAACTTTTGAAAACTTAGTTGAATCCATAAGTAAAACCAATTTGTATCACTTAAAAATCCAAGTAATTTCTTTTAGTTGCTTAAAACATTATGAACTTAGTGTGGAAAATCTTGAGTTTGGAAAACATTTGAGTTTCATTCATTTTAAATTACCGTGTTCTACCCAGATGGTAGAGTTTAAACGTATCGCTTTGTAGTTTTGAAAACCTTTTCTTTTAAGTTTTATCCATTGTTAACTCAATACTTTACTAAGACATATTTGAAATCCAAACTAGGCATATAAATACTCAAAGCATAATCTTAAAAGGCCTTTTACAATCCCAACAAAACCAAATGAAAGTAAACGAAATAAAGCACCAAGTTTTAAATCAGTGCAAGTCCAATTTATTCATAGCATGGTCACCTCGAGTCCACCGGCTCCATGTCCGCGATCTAAGTGTCACTGAAATGATAAGGGAGAAGGTGAGTCGCAAGACTCGGTGTATAAATCCCTCTCCGATTAATGCAACATACTAACACACACCGTACATATAGCAATACAAGTAATGCACCCAATCCTAGCCATTCATACTCCTTTTCTACCCGTGTGGTACCAAACCACCTGGTGGTGCCAAACCACCGGTGACCCAAAGTCACGATATCCATAAGTGTGGTGCCAAACCACCTTTGGTGACCCAAAGTCACGAATAATCCAAATGATGGGGCCAACCCATCGTGTGATACCAAATCACTGGCGGCGATCCCGTATCTCAAAGTGGGGCCAACCCACGGTGGTGTTGAGACCACGGGGGACAGGTCGCTATGAGGTGCCAAACCTCTGATGTCCCAAAGACACAAGTGTGATACCAAATCACTGGTGACCGAAGTCACGATTAATCAAGTGATGGGGCCAACCCATCGTGTGATACCAAATCACTGGCGTCAATCCCGTAATATCAACCGTGGGGTCAACCCACTGTGGTGCTAAGCCACGGGACGAGACGACGCGAGGTGCCAAACCTCTGGTGACCCAAAGTCACAATAATCAATCTGTGGTACCAAACCACTGGAGGTGCCAAACCTCTGGTGTCCCAAAGACACGGATATCATATTCCCCCTCCTCTCATATCACCCATTATCATACCGACTCATGAAAAGTATGCAAATCATGCTAACATGCCCAATATTGCATCACATAGTACATACATCATAAATCAGTAACAGAACTCGTAACGAAACAGACTTACCCGAATCCGTGCTCATACCCCATAGGGTATCGTATCAATCAACCATACTGTTTCAGCTTTATTAAGCAATCAGGTTATTAAACACATTACTAAGCAAAGAGTGTGTTAGTTTACACACCTGTTAAAACGCAAGCTTTTAAACCCAACGAACCGATCTAAGATCCTCAAATACCTTGCTCCTATAATCGGCCAAACATGAGATTAGCCATCTAGACCATTCGGCTAAAACAGATAACACAAGAGGGTTAACACCTAAACCCTTACCTTGCAAATGGTTTGGTTTCCTACCAGAACCCGAACCAAACAATGGTTCCTTAGTCAATCGGTCACACCTAATAAGAAAATAGTTAATCCTTTGAAGACTTGGCTTAATGAAAACTAAACGAATAGACTAAAAGAACCAACTCTTACCACCACTTACCAAATGAACAACCAACGATGACTGCTTCACTTGATCGCCACCAAAATCCAAAGGCCCTATAATGAAATCGGTTCACACAAGGGATTAACTCTTATCAACCCCATGCCGAAAGTGGCTCTCAACCAAATCAAAATCGACAGAGAACAAGGGAAGGGAGAGATGAACATTCGGTCAAACATTTACCTTGCTCAAAACCCAATTGGAACCTACACAAGAGAGATTCACACCACCCCAATATTCGGCCAAGAGAGAAAAACTACTAAGAGAGGGGATGTTTCGGCAACACAAGGGAGAGATTCGGCTAGCCTCTTAAAGGTAAAAAGCAAAAGAAATGTGGTTGAAAAGGAGAAGAGAAATCGACAACAATTGAAGAAAGATTCGGCTCAAGTGAAATGGAGAAAAATAAATGGGAAAATTCGGCTAAGAAAGCAATGTGAATTCGGCACAAGTGTATCAAGAGAAAAGAAAAGAAAGTATGAGAAGAAATGGATACTAGTTTCGGCTTACACAAATGAAAAAGAAAGTGGGAGAGAAGAGAACATTCAGCTACCAAGAAAATTGAAAGAAAACAAAGCAATTTTGGCAAAGGTTCCTTGGACTTTCGGTTTCAAGAAGGAAATGAAGAAACTCTCTTGAAATTTGGTTAACAACTTGACAAAAGGGAGAATTTTGGCTTTCACAAATTGACCGAAAAACACCAAAAATGCCAAAAGAATTTCGGCACACTCCAGTTACCCACTTACCAGAACCGGCCACTCCCCCCCATGAAGCATCCAAGATTCGGCCACTACCTCCAAACACTTCCAACCACTAATTCAAATCACTTTGAACTAGTCAACCTCCACAATTTACTCTCCACCCACCATTTGAACAATTTGACTTGGTCTATGGCAGAGTTTGAACTGCCTACAACTTCTTCTCCTCCATGCCGTCAAAATGGAAGCAAAATGTGAGCATTCTGCAGCTTGAACACAGGATCTCCTCCCCTGCAAGTGGCGTCACACACACAAGCTTCAAGTGGCGCCTACCTTGCCACTCCACCAGCTCATTTCTTGTGCTAACATTCACCAAATAATATCTATAAGCCCCAGCTTCATCAGCTCCTCCCACCTAAGCCTAAAAACCAAAATTTTCCTACCACTCAGGCTCACACCAGGCTTACACCTAAGCCCCAAAACAATACAAACAACAACATAACAGGCCAAAAACATGCAAACCATGCAACAACAAAATAGCCCCTATCCCGGGATATTACAGATTAGTAGTGTGATGATGATCCGTGACGGTCCCGACCCTTCAGTAGCTTTGACGACCTAGAGAACAAAAGAAATGTACATAGAGTAAGCTTTTCAAAGCTTAGTAAGTCATAATACAAATAAACTTAGCAAACCATCACATATATGCTTAGGTTCATATACTTGGCCATAATGCCGCATTCATTACTTCAAAAATCATATGTATAAACATAGCTTTCCATACCCATTTTAACATCTCATTCACATTCTCATATTCATTCATACATTTCTTCTAATTAGAATCATATAGGTGCTTACCTTGTATACACATTTAGTGTATGTGCAATGTACCTGAGCTGAACATCCATTTACTTAATCTATCAGAGCTCGAATTTGATATTCATATCTCAGACTCGCCCGTTGAATCATAAGAAATTCAGTTACTTAGAAGCTCAGAATAATCGTACAGTGCCATCGTCCCAGATGAGGTCTTACACATAAGCGGATACTTATGCCAACGTCTCAGACGTGGTCTTACACATAAACAGATATTGATACCAACGTCCCCGACGTGGTCTTACACGTAAACAGATATTGATGCCAATGTCCCCAACGTGGTCTTACATGTAAACAGATATTGATGCCAACGTCCCCGACGTGGTCTTACACGTAAAACAGAACAGATACCTATTCCTAGGTTCGTACAAGGCTTCTCAAACTTAGTTAATATACCGAACTTATCTCGGAATTCAATTACAGAATTTCTCATAAGCATCCATTATCAACATTAATTAAATGAACATGTATAAATTCGTATAAGTACATTTATTTGCATAGTGACTTACCTCGAATTCGGTTTATCGAAACGAAAACGGCTATTCGTTTACTTTCGCTTTCCTGTGATCTAAATTTGTTTTCCTCGCTCCTTGATCTAAACATATCCAGAATTAACTCTTTTATTCACTAGTTCATTCAATTCAATCCCAAGACATACATTTAGGGCTATTTGCAATTTAGCCATCACATTTGCACATTTTATCAATCTAGTCTATTTTTCGCAAAACACCAAATTCACAAAATCCACACATATACATGCTTAGCCAAATACATATGCATCACATACAAGCCCACATTTTTAATCAAATTCACAAATTAGTCCCTCAATTTACCATTTTCTCAATTTAGCCCTATTTAGCTAAATTTATCAAAAATTCAGGAACAAAGTATGTTCATCAAACTCAAATCTTTCATTTAACACCAAAAATCATCAAAAAGCTTAACATAGCATCAATAGCATTTTACACAAACATCATCAATTCATGAAATTGATACATGGGTTTGAAAGCTCTCGAAGCAACGATTGCAAAAATGTAAAAATTATCAAAAACCGATCAAAAACATACCTTGAATTCAAGCTTAGAAGTCCTGAAAATCAAAAGAAATAAACCCTCACTTCTTTCTCTAATATTCGGTCAAAAAGATGAAAATGATAATGGCCATTTTTCATGTTTTTATCACTTATATCATACATAATAATTCATTTACCCTTTTAGCCATTTAAAACAAATTTTTATAACATAAATAACAAGGTCATTTTTTACCATAATCACCCACTAACTTAATAGTGGTTAAATTGCCATTTAAGACCATAACTTTAAAAGGCCACAACAATTTAGTACTTTAGCAATTAGCAAGCAAATTTCACATTCAATGCATTTTAATCCTTTTGTCAAATTACTCACAGAGACGGACAAATTACCTTACGAAAATTTACCATATACTCAATCACCCATCAACAGCACAAAAAATAATATTAAAATAATATTTGGACTCAGATTTGTGGTCTTGGAACCACTGTTCCAACTAGGGTATAGTTCGGACTGTTACAATTCTCCCCCCTTAGGGATTTTCGTCCCTGAAAATCTTACCGTTAAACAGAGTCAGATATTGCTGTCTCATTGAATCCTCAGGCTCCCACATAGCCTTTTCAATTTCATGCCGATTCCACAGTACTTTTACTAATGGAATTTTCTTGTTTCTCAACTCTTTCACCTCACGAGCTAAAATACAGATCGGTTCCTCTTCATATGACATATCAGATCGGATTTCAATCTCAAATGGGGCAATCACATGCGACGGATCAGATCAATATCTACGGAGCATCGAGACATGAAATAGATTGTGTATCTTTTCTAGCTCATTTGTAAACTTTAATCTGCATGCAACAGGCCCGACACGTTCAATAATCTCATATGGCCCAATGAACCTCGGACTTAATTTGCCTTTATGTTCGAATCGAAGCACTTTCTTCCATGGAGACACTTTCAAAAATACTTTGGCACCGATTTCAAATTCTATATCTTTACATTTCAAGTCTGCGTAAGACTTCTGACGATCAGATGCTACTTTCAAGCAATCTCAGATCTGTTTCACTTTCTATTCTGAATCTTTTATCAGATCAACCCCGTGTAGCTTATTTTTACTAAGCTTAGTCCAATACAGAGGTGTACGACATTTACGTCCGTACAAAGCTTCATATGGTGCCATTTTGATACTCGACTGAAAACTATTATTGTATGTAAATTCAATCAAGGGCAGATATTGTTCCCATGAACCATTAAACTCGAGTATGCAACATCTCAACATGTCTTCTAGAATCTGGATGGTCCGTTCAGACTGACCATCTATCTGCGGATGATAAGCTGTACTGAAATGTAATTTCATGCCCAATGCTTCTTGCAGTTTCTTCCAGAATCTCGACGTAAACCTCAGATCTCTATTTGACACAATAGATAGCGGTACTCCGTGAAATTTCACAATCTCATAAATATAAAGCTCAGCTTTGACTTGCTGACAGATTAAACATTTCGAAACAAAGTTAGAAATGTCTCGTTTCATACCAGACCACTAGTAATGTCGTTTCAAATCATGATACATTTTAATACTTCCTGGATGAACATAAAAATTACTTTTATGAGCTTCACTTAAAATCAACTGAATTAACTCTGGATTTCTCAGAACACAGATACGATCTCTGTATCTTAAACAATCATCAACAACTTGAAATTCAGATTCAGAATCCATTTCGCACCGAGCTCGTTTTGCTAACAACTCATTATCAAATTTCTGAGCATCACATAACTGTTGTAAAAACAACGATTTTGCTTATAATTCAGCTATCATAAAACAGTCATCAGACAATTCCAACTGAGTACTCAAAGCTCGTAATGTAGACAATGATTTCCTACTCAGAGCATCTGCAACGGATTTGCATTTCACGGATGATAATCTATTACAACCTCGTAATCTTTTAACAATTCAAGCCATCTTCTCTGTCGTAAATTCAAATCTTTCTGAGTCATCAGATATTTCAAACTTTTATGATCTGAAAACACATGACATTTCTCACCATACAGATAATGGCGCCAAATCTTAAGTGCAAACACAATCGCAGCAAGCTCAAGGTCATGCGCCAGATAATTCTTCTCATGAGGCTTTAATTGTCTCGAGGCATAAGCTACAACTTTGCCTTCCTGCATCAAAACACATCCCAGACCATTTAACGAAGCATCACTGAATACAACAAATTCTTTACCCGATTCTGGCTGTACTAACACTGGGGCTTTTGTTAACAGAGCTTTCAACTAATCGAAACTTCTTTGACATCTATCTGACTATTCAAATCTAATATCTTTCTGAAGTAATCTAGTCAATGGAGTAACTATATTTGAAAAGCCTTTTACGAATCTTCAGTAATAACCAGCTAAACCTAGAAAACTGCAAACTTCAGATACATTTCTCGGAGGTTTCCAATTCAGAATAGTAGAAATCTTACTCGGATCCACTCGAATCCTAGAAGCCAATACAATATGTCCCAGAAAGCTAACCTCATGCAACCAGAATTCGCATTTGCTGAATTTCGCATACAATTGCTTTTCTCTCAAAGTTTGCAACACGGTTCTCAAATGCTCAGCATGTTCAGCCTCATCACTCAAATAAATCAAAATGTCATAAATGAATACGACAACAAATCGATCTAGGTACAGTCTGAAAATTCTATTCATCAGATCCATAAAAACAGCAGGAGCATTGGTTAGTCCAAATGGCATAACTAAAAACTCGTAATGCCCGTACCTCGTTCTGAAAGCAGTCTTCAGAATGTCTGAATCTTTAACTCTCAACTGATAATATCCCGATCTCAGATCAATCTTAGAGAATACAGTACCTCCTTTTAACTGATCAAATAAATCATCAATTCTGGGCAACGGGTATTTATTCTTTATTGTCACCTTGTTCAACTATCGATAATCAATACACATTCTCATCGTGCCATCTTTTTTTTTTCCACAAATAGAACAGGAGCTCCCCACAGCGAGAAACTCGGTCTAGCGAAACCTCTATCAGTCAATTCTTGCAATTGTGACTTTAACTCTTTCAATTCTGTTGGTTCCATTCTATACGGAGCTATCGAAATACGTGTAGTACCAGGTAGCAACTCAATACCGAACTCAACTTCACGAATCGGAGGCAAACCCGATAATTCTTCAGGAACACATCAGAAAACTCACAGACAACAGGCACTAACTCAACTTTCTTTTCAGATACTTTCGTATCGATTACATAAGCAAAATATGCATCATAAACCTTTTTCACATATCCCTGAGCTTTCAAAATAGATATTATAGAAGACAAATCATTTAAATCATCAGACTCAACCCGTACAATCTCGTTATTCGGACCTCTCAAATCTATAGTTTTTCTTTTGCAGTTCACAACAGCATCATCCATAAGCAGCCAATCCATACCCAAAATAATATCAAATTCATCAAATGGCAGAAGCATCAGATCAGCAGGAAAACAGATATCTCAAAACATTAACGGACAGTTCTTGCATACTTTGTCAACAAGGATACTTTTACCTTAGGGGTTCGATACTTTTATAGTAAACTCTGTAGACTCTACAGGCAAAGTCTTGCTGAATACTAAATTCATGCATATATATGAATGCGTAGAACCAGGGTCTATCAAAGCAATCACAGAAGTATCATAAAAAGTAAAAGTACCAGTTATAACATCAGGTGACGAAGCTTCTTCTCGAGCTCGAATAGCATACGCTCTGGCAGGCGCTCTAGCTTTAGATCTGACAACATTATCTCTCATAATTCTCTGACTACCACTAACGTTTCTTACATTCTTTGGAGGTCTACCTCTCAAAGGTGCATTTTCAGATCTCAAATTCGGAATAGTTTCTGGCTCGACAGGCTCAAAGCAATTACGTACAAAATGATCAAGTGATCCACATCTGAAGCAAGCTCTGTCGTTAAGTCTACAACTTCTCGGATGTCTTTTTCCACAATGCTTACATTTAGGTCTCTCAGATCGAGCATTACCAACACTGGCTACTGAAGTTGCTGGAGTTTTATAACTCATTTGCGGTCTAGATTGATTTCTATTTGGATGTCCCGCATTATCTCTGAAACGACTTTGATTGTCCCTGAATCTTTTCAGAGTAGACTGAAATGATTTACTCTGAAATCTCTTTCTCATATCTCGAGCATCAGACTCAACTTTTCTTTTATCTTTTCCGAGGGCTTCAGCTTTGCAAGCTCGGTCAACAAGTGTAACAAATTCTTTTATTTCTAAGATTCCGACTAGCAAACGAATATCTTCATTGAAGCCATCTTCAAATTTTTTGCACATTATGGCTTCGGATGATACACATTCTCGAGCATACTGACTCAGTCTGACGAACTCTCATTCATACTCCATAATAGACATACGGCCCTATTTTAGTTCCAGAAACTCTTTTTGTTTTTGATCAATGAATCTCTCACTGATATATTTCTTTCGGAACTCAATTTGAAAGAAGTCTCATGTAACTCGTTCTTTCGGGACAACAGAAATCAAGGTCTTCCACCACTGATAAGCTGCATCTCGAAGCAAAGATACAACATACTTTATACATTCATCCGGAGTAAGGGACATTTCATCAAATACCCGAACAATATTTTCTAACCAGAACTCAGCCCTTTCAGCATCATCGTTATTAGTAGCTCAAAATACTTCAGCCCCACACTTGCGGATCTTGTCAACCGGAGGTTTATTCCACAGATTTAGATTTGCAGTCGGGGGTATATCAGATGTTTGAGGGGGATTAACCTGGGGCGGGGGTTACAAAATAGTCGAATTGTTCTTAACGAATTGAGTGAACCATTCACTCATCATTTGGAAGAAAGCTTGTTTAGCTTCTCCCTCTTGACCGCTCGTAGCCGGTCTCGACTCAGAGGGCGTTATCCCTTGCACGGGAGCAGGCGCATTACTTTCGACATCGTCAGCTATGGCTTTTTTGAGATCCATACTATATAAAAATCATATTTTCCATATTAGGATTCATCACACTATCGAAATTTAGATATATGGCATGTATAGCTACACTTTGACACGCTACGTTAGTTCGAGAATCGACTAAACCATAGCTCTGACACCAACAAAGTGTAACACCCCTAACCCGTAACCAATGCCGGCCTAGGGTTAGGAGCATTACCAGATAGATCAAAAACTTACATATCATTTCATACATTACATTCATCATTTACAAACAAAGTGTCCCTCAGATGATTCATCAAGACCCTAAGCATGCTTATAAACTGAGTCGGGACTAAACCGAAACACATACAGAATTTCTCAAAAATTTAAAACTTTTCTAGATTACAGGGGAGACAAGCCCGTGGAAGGAGACCGTGTGCCCTCCACGGCTTCTAGACACCCCCGTATGTCCTTTCATGTCTAGCTACTAACTTGGTCCCCACGGCCACCAGGCACGCCCGTGTGCCATGGCCGTGTGCTCTTAGCTGGCTACAGTCTTGCACACCATGGCCAACTGACACGCCCGTGTGAAGGCCGTGTGATCCTAAACTGCATCTTACAATTCACCCACGGTTTATAGGCACACCCATGTGCCATGGCCGTGTGCTCTTAGCTAGCTACTGTCTTGCACACCACGGCCAACTGACACGCCCGTGTGAAGGCCCTGTGACCCTAAACTGCATCTTACAATTCACCCACGGTTTATAGGCACGCCCGTGTGCCACAACCGTGTGACATTGTAGGCCATCTACAAGGCCAATATGCCACAAGCCATATTCAACAAGATATTTCATGCACATAAAACCATCAAAAGCATACCAAAATAACCATTCAAACCTTGCATTCAAAACCAATCCAAAATATGACAATCTCAAGGCTTAAAACTCATATCATTATAAGACTAATTCATGCATTTGCTCATTCAAAACTTGGCCATTCCACATTCTTTCACCATACCAAAAGATGCATCCTATATCACATTCATTTAAGCAAAGTTTCAACTCTTAAATAGCCAAACCACATGGCTAAGATCACATAACTATTTATACCAAAATACTAGCCTATACAAGCCATATCTAGCTTTATACATTTTCAAAGTGTACCCAAAAAGAGATTAGTAGTGTGATGACGATCCGTGGCGGTCCCGAGCCTTCAGTAGCTTTGACGACCTATAGAACAAAAGAAATGTACACAGAGTAAGCTTTTCAAAGCTTAGTAAGTCATAATACAAATAGACTTAGCAAACCATCACATATATGCTTAGGTTCATATATTTGGCCATAATGCCACATTCATTACTTCAAAAATCATATGTGTAAACATAGCTTTCCATACCCATTTTAACATCTCATTCGCATTCTCATATTCATTCATACCTTTCTTCTAATCAGAATCATATAGGTACTTACCTTGTATACACATTTAGTGTATGTGCAACGTACCTGAGCTGAACATTCATTTACTTAATCTATCAGAGCTCGGACTTGATATTCATATCTCAGACTCGCCCTTTGAATCATAAGAAATTTAGTAAGTTACTGAGAAGCTCAGAATAATTATACAGTGCCATCGTCCCAAACGAGGTCTTACACATAAGCGGATATTTATGCCAACGTCCCAAACGTGGTCCTACACATAAACAGATATTGATGCCAACGTCCCCGACGTGGTCTTACACGTAAACAGATATTGATGCCAACGTTCCTGATGTGGTCTTACACGTAAACAGATATTGATGCCAACGTCCCCAACGTGGTCTTACTCGTACACAGATATTGATGCCAACGTCCCCAACGTGGTCTTACACGTACACAGATATTGATGCCAACGTCTCCGACGTGGTCTTACACGTAAAACAGAACAGATACCTATTCCTAGGTTCGTACAAGGCTTCTCTCCTAAACCGTTTATCTCCTTCTCTCCCTCAAGTTTTGTGCTACCGATTTTCCAATTTTGATCACTGCCGAAACCATTCTTCCTCCCTTCTTGTCGATTTTCTCTCCTTCTTCTACCCTCGCTGTACCGACTTTTTCTTTACTCTCTGCCGATTTAGTGTTGTATCCCTATTTTACAGTTTTGTACTTTCGATAAGTTGGTATTGATTTGGCTTAAATTGTTCTAGTAGATAATTGTTAATAAGGGGTTTCAACTTGATTGCAGGTAATAACCCTGAGATATAGTGATCATCGTTTCTCTAGTGGGTGAAGTGCTTAAGGATTTGGTTGTCCAATCAAGGTAAGTGGCTGACGATCAAGTGGATATGTATATTGAATAGGGTTCGTTTTAAATTCAATTGATATGCAATTAACCGAGTGTTATGGGTGAGCATAGGTTCTGGAGTGATCGAGAACTGTCTGCGCATCTTTCGTAACTAGGTGTGTAAACACTGCCCAAATAGTAAACCGACAAAAGTCGAAATGATATGACAATTGACGCTACACAAGCGTGTGCTCGCTCGTGTAGTAAACCGAACACATAAAACATGGGAGTTAGACTGTTGAGGCCATCATGAGCAATTTCGTGGTATTAGGCCGTTTTGGGCCACGTTTGGTCGAAATGGGTCGTGTGGGCCCATCAGGCTTGTGGGCCCCATACGGGTAAACCACACGAACGTGTGGAGAAATTTGGGCCAAACTATGTAATTTTTATGACCGAGACCAATTCTAGGCTACGTGGGCCACGCAAGCATGTCGGCCCACATGGGCCCGTATTATGAGCCTTGGGCCCATTTTCATTATTTGACTGTTAAGGTTGCACGGGTTGCCTGAGACGACTGTGAACCTACTGATGGGTCGCTAAGTATACCTGGACCCCCAAACTGATATAAAAATGATTTTTATGCCCCTATATGGTAAAATAACTGTTATACCCCTATATGGTAAAATGACTGTTATGCCCCTATGTGGTAAAATGACTGTTACGCCCTTATGTTATAAAATGACTGTATGTTTTATGTTACGTATGACTGTATATAAGCATGCCACGATATATATGTCGCATACGTGTATGATTTGTTGCATGGGATGGGACTATTATGATTGGAGGAAGTGTACTGTGCTGGCAGCTCTGCTACAAATACTGTTTAGTGTCGTAACCGATGCTAATTTTGGAGTGTAGGGATGTGTAACAACCCGGTTTAGACCCTAGTCAGAATAGTGGTTTCAGGACCACAAATCCGAGTTAGAAAAATATTTTAATATTATTTTCTATACCTACAGTATATGATTAAGCATGTGCAAAAGTTTCGTGAATTAATTTTATTGTTTATGTGCCTAATTAGAGAAAAGGATTAAAATGCATTAAATGCAAAATTAGCATGCTTATGTAAAAGTATCTATTTGTTTTGGCTTTTATTATATGGAGTCCTTATGTAGCTATTAAGCCAAGGGAAATTTGGATGGACAAAAATGTCGTATGTTAGTGGAAATCAAATGAAATTAACAAGGCTAATTTGGTAATTGGATTAATAATATAAATTATAATAAAAACAAATGAAAATGGGAGTGGGTTGTTCATCTTTTTGAACCGAAAGCAAGAAAAGAAAAAGGATTTTTGAGCTTTCATGATATTCGGCCTTGGTTGAGCAAAATTGATGTATGTAATTTGTTCGGTTTTTGATAATTTCTATGTTTTTGTCATCGTTGCTTTATCTTCTTCAAAACCCATGCTTCAATTTTGTGAATTGCTGATGATTTTGAAATGTTCCATTGATAATTTTACAATCTTTGTGATGTTTGAGGATGAGATATGAAAGACATGTGATATATTAACATAGTTTGTCTTTGGATTTTTAGTGAATTTGAGTAATTTGGACTAAATTGTGAAAATAATATTTTGAGGGACTAAATTGTTAAATAAATGAAATGTTTGGACTTGTATTGAGCATGGGAATATTCTGCCAAGCTTGGGTAATATGGAATTTTGCATATTTTGTGATTTTATGAAATAGGGACTAAAGTGTCGAAATGTAAAAATGCGAGGGCTATTTTGTAAAATGCCCTAAATATGTGTGTTTGGACTAAATTTAATGAATTGGTAATTAAATGAGCTAAATTTGAATATGTATAGACCAAGAAAGGAGTGATTCAGATCGAGATCGAGGCAAAGACAAAGTACTCGATTGATCGGCTAGTTTCGGTATTTCGATGTCCGAGGTAAGTTCAGATATAATACTAGTCATTAAAATTATATCTATGTGATGAGAAATGAATGAATGTATAGAAATGAAATAGAAATGTATTACATATGAAATCAAGTAATGAGGCACTAACTGTGCGAAATTAGAAACGAGACAGAGATGATTAGCACTGTGTGTGCGAAATGATAGAAGCTTCGGCTTATTGATTTGGCACTGTGTGTGCAATACCGATATAAGTTCGGTTTAAAGTATAGGCACTAAATGTGCGATGACAATTATGTTTCAGCTACGAAATTGGCACTAAGTGTGCGAATAAATCAAATGAATAGCAAAGGTTGACTGAAACGTAATATCGAGCATAAATTAGCATAGATGGTGAGTAACTATGTGTTGGCTAAGGTATGTATTGAACCTTTGTGGTTAATGAAATTGTGTATGGAGTTATGAATAGTTATGTGAGCATTTGGCTATGGAAGAGTTTGTGTATTCATGAGAATTAATCTATGTGATGGTTGATTTTGTTTATTGATTTGAAGTATTAAGTTATATGTATTATATTACAAACTTACTAAGATTTAGAAGCTTACTGTGTGATGTGTTTCTCTATTTTACAGTGTTAGTAAAGCTAGCTCGGATCTGAGGATCGTGAGCGACTCAATCACACTATCGGCTATCTATTTTGGTACTTTTGAAAGATGTATATATTTTGGTATATGGCATGTATAGGCTAGTGGTTATGGTATGTTTTGTGAGGTTTGGACCTTGCCATGTGATATGGCTTAGGAGTTGAATGTCGATGGTTCATATGTGAAGCTATGAAAATGATGAATGTGGTATGAAATAGTGAGATTGGAAATGGTATATTTCATGCTTATATTGGTTGTTGATAATGATGGATTAAATGAGGAATTATGATATGAATTACATGATGCTTGTTTTATATGTTTTGAGATGTACATTTGATACTTTGGATAGACTTATTTGAGATGATATTGAGTATGGAAATAGATGATGTTGATGATGATTATTTGCTGCATATATTGGTAAGTTTTGGTTGCCAATTGAGGTATAAATGCATGAGATTTGAAGCTTATAGGTGATTTAAAAGTCTTTGGCCTTGAAAATGGTCTATAATTGCCCACATGGTTGAGCACACGAGCGTGTGGCTCGACTGTATCTTTCGAATTTGTAATTTGATTCAAGTCAGACTCGACCACATGCTGGACACACAGGCGTGTGACTGGCAGTGTGGTGCAAGTCAGTATCGACCAAGGGTGAGGCACACAGGCGTGTCTCAGGCCGTGTGGACAAGTCAGTAGGTACGCCCTGTTTCACCATGGCTTGGACACATGGGCGTGTCTGAGGCCGTGTGCCTACCCACACGGGCGTGTGACCTCTGTAACTTAGAAAAGTGTTAAAATTTTAGAAATTTTCGTATGAGTTCAGTTTAGTCCCGACCCCTTTCTAACACGTGTTTAAGGTCTCATAGACCTCAGTAAGGGACTATATGATTGTAAATTATGTTGTTTGAATGACTGTGTTGAAAATGATATGGAATGTTCGGAGTTGATTAGTAATGCCTCTTAACCCTAGTCCGGCGATGATTACGGGTTAGGGGTGTTACAGGATGGGTGGGTGCTTTTATCCCCACATGGAGTGTTGGGCTGGACGGAGTGGAGTGTTTGTACTGTTACTGTCATTGAATTGGTCTAAGGCCCACACTGATATTGATACTGTAATGGCCTAAAGCCCACACTGATATTGATATTGTAATGGGCTAAGACCCAGCTGAACTGAACTGTTATTGATTTGGGCTTAGGCCCAGACTGCACTTGCATGATTGGTTATTTGCTTATATGGGGTTACACACTAAGTTTTCGTAAACTCACCCCTCTGTTTATCTTACAGGTAATCCCCAATCTTAGGCTGGTCGGTGCTGCGAGAGACTCGGAGGTGGCCACACAACCGTACTTGCTTCTATATTGGATTTTTATTTATAATAATTTAATTTGGGTATTTGTTTTGTAATAAGGCTTCTTTAAATTTTTAACTTTCAATTTGGGATTTTTATTATTTAAAATCTTGCTGATAGTAGTAGGACGCGAATTTCCAAAAGATGAATGCTTTTCAAAACACCACTTTTTCATAAAATAATTTAAAAGCTTCCGCATCAAACATTGTTTTAAATATGGTAACAAACTAATATGATTGACAAACTACTAAAAACAACTTGAGTTTTCAATGAACAAGATACCCTTAAATTTCTGTTATAATTATAAACAAGTTTTAATATAATGGGTTTTCCCAATGAAATGATGTTTTCGAAAAACACTTCAATGTGATATCGCCAGATTCGGCCATAACATTTAAGTCGAGTTTGGGGTGTTACACTTATCTTGTTTTCTTTTCTATCTCTATATAGGTTATTTTGCTGAACGCGTCATCGGATCCATCGGGAGCTTACACTGTCAAGCCTCTAATTTGATAGTCTTTTATTTGTTCCAAATTCGATTATGTGGCATGTATATAGAGTTTTGTTTTTATTTTAGTTATCTTGGATGTTCATGATCTTAGCCTAATGATGTTGATGATGTTGGATGATTTGGTATTATTATGAGATATGTGGCAAGTGAATAACCATATTGAAATGTGATTTACTTGAGCTAATGGATGTATAATGGCGAAGTTTAATTATGGTTTATATGTATATAAATAGTTGTTTGGTATGGCCTAATAGTTGAATTGAATGGCATGTTGGTATGTAGATTGTATAAGGTTTCTAGATGTATGTTTGAGGTGATATAAATGTGTAATTGGTATAAGTTTTTTGAGTGAATTGGTACCAAACTTGTATGCGATTCATTTTGATAATATGATCATTTATAGGTGATTGTAACTTGGAGTTTTATTTCCTTATAGTGGACCTATATGGTTATAATCCAAATTGTTATAAAATGGGATTAAATATTTGAATGGTACCATTGAGGCATATTGGTTAGTTGTTAGGGATGTTGATTTGTGGTATGCTATGGTAGGTATTGTACATTCTTATAAACAAGTCTAAAAGTTTATATAAATGCATAGTCCAATTAAGGAATTGATTTTGGTAGCTTGCACAAAAAGGGACATTTTTGCACCACACGGTTTGACACACGCTCGTGTCACTTTTTAGAAATTAGAAAACATGTATACCACACAGTTCCCAAATGTTACATGGGCTGGCCACACACTCGTGTGAGCACTGTAGATATGGTCACTAAGTTTACACACGCTCTCAACTTGTTACATGGCCCAAGTACACGGTCGTGTGACTTTTAATGAATTTAGGTTCACACGACTTCAGTGTGATACACGGCCTAGCTACACAACCGTGCAACTCAATTTCCACACGGACACAGCTTGGGTATACAACCATGTGAACCCTGTTTGTGAAAATTTCCATGCATTTTGTTAAGTTTTAAATTAAGTCGCGGGTTGATTTAAGAGCTTTCGTAAGCTCAATTGAGATTCATATTTATCTATAAATCATATTATATTTGGATTATGAAATGTTTTATTATTTATTCAAATGTGTGAAGTCAGATTTGTATGTAATATGTTCTGTTAACTGTTGTAGCATCCTATAGCTCGGGTCCGATGATCGGATTGGGTGAGGGGTGTTACACTGAATCTCTTTGAGATAAATCCGCTCTCCCAATATGATCATATTTTATCTCATGGTAACCATTACATCTTCCTTCATGGAAATTCAGTTATTATCAAATAGTAATTAAGTCATTCATCACAAAGACAAACAACTCATGACCACGTTTACTTTTCATCTATCATGTAATGTCAATTTGGGGATATCATTCACTCATGTCTTGAATTATGAATTCCACTATTGTGATGCTACATACTGCAGTAGTCGTATACCCAACACACCAACTTTCGGTTCCTTATCAATTCGAACTCGGGCTTTTACTTACATCAAAGTATACGAGTCACACATAAATAGTTCATTATCCACTTAGGATTAAGGAATACCACATTATGAACGTCACACGTGAATAAATTCGTAAATGGATTCAAAATCTATTCTGCTTGGGTCTAGTCCGATTATCGATCTTTTAGGAGTCATCCACTTTGATGCCCAAGACGAAGCATCTCCCTAATTGGACTTGATAGACGACATATTAGTCTTTCAATTGGTTTGCTTATTTTTTATTAGACTAAGGACAAGTTCATGTTTGTCTACTAATATAAGTTGTCTTTCCGTATTACGATCTAACCATGTAATATCGCTTATTATTAGTTTAAACATTAGACAACCATTAAGCTAATATTTGCTTCTATTTTGCTTTGCATCCAAAAACCATGTGAGGACAATATACAAAAAGTATTAATGTAATTCGTGAAAAATTTTATTAAATCAATCTATTCGAAAAAATACAAGTGTACATAGATGAACATACAACACTTAAGGCATCAGAATTAACATTGAGGGTCTTTTTCATCACATCTCGATTGATGTGTCCCTCGACTACCTCAAGGGTCTCCCTTACATCCCCTATGGAGCCCTCAAGTTTTGCAAAATTGCCTCTCAAAGCTGACATCATATCCCTTGAGCTACTAGCATTCTTTCCCCTCCCAGCACGGGTCTCCATCGAGACGTTGTGCTTGTCTCCTCTTTTTGTTGTCTCAATCAGCACCTTTGAAATCTGGTTTTGAAACCAACTGTCATGGGGCTAGAACTTTAGTCTAGCAAATCGCGCAACCTTAGGCTATAAATTCTTTTAATTACTCTCGAAGTATGAGAATTCTCACAGAAATTCTCTAAGGCACCAAAACAAAGTAGAAGCAAACTCGAAAGAGAAAAGAGCAACAAAAGAATAAAAAAGCCATAAGAAAGCAAAAGCACACCAAGTGTAACACCCTAAACCCGGCCTAGAAGTTATAGCCGAATCTGGCGGTGTCACATTGGAGTGCTTTTTGGAAACTTTTTTTTCCTTGTTGAAAAAAAACTCGTTAGGAAGTTGAAGCCTCTTCGTAGAACTCATGTTAAACCAGTATTTTGTTAATCAATTTAAAACTTCATTACTTCTAAAACCTTGTTTGTTTGCGGAAGCTTAAAAATCGTTGCGAAAACATAGTGTTTTGAAAATAGATATTGTTTTGGGAAAACTGCGTTCTACTTCTAACATGTATAAATCATAATGATTAAAACCTCAGATTGAAAACTATAAAATTGGAGAGACCTTATTACAAATATAAAAAAATCCAGAAAAAAACTAATAATAAATAAAAGCCAAGTAAACGAAAACAGGAGCAGTACTGTGGCCACCTCCAAGTCCCTCACAGCTCCAAATCCACTAAGTCTGGGGTTTACCTGTATAGTTAGATAGAAAGGTGAGTTTGCAAAAGCTCAGTGTGTAATCCCTTATAATACAAACAGTCAGATATACGATATGCAGAAACAAACTGGGCCTAAGCCCATCACAGACATAGTATCAGGTGGATCTTAGCCCATAACAGAACCAGGTGGACCTAAGCATTACAGAATCAGAATCAGATGTAGATATGCAAATAGAAATCCAGCCCAATCCAACCAATTCACCATGTGGGGATAAAATCGACCCACCCAGCCAACACACTAAGCTTAGCATCGGTTGCGGCACTAAGTCAACAGAATGGCTCGACGCCGTAGACAGAACGGCTAAAAGCCATAAATATCACAGCATCGCTGCCGGTTAACAGAATGGCTAAAAGACATAAATATCGCAGAAAGGCTGAAAGCCTTGTACAGAATGGCAATGGGCCTTATACTTCCTCTGCAACTTTGTCCTAACCCCATGAATATGTCGTGTATGTCATGCTCAATCATCACAGGTGTATGTAGAATGACCATACTCAGTAACAGTCATTTAACATATATTACAAGCATATCAATCACACGACCACAGTCAAGTCAGTTAAAACACAGTCATACGATCACAATCAAGTCATGGCACAAAATCAGTTATTTACCCTCAGGGCAAAATAGTCATTTTACCATATATGTAACATCCTGAATTAATGGGCCTATGCATTTAATGTGTAAATATTGAGTGTTAGGAGTCCAAATTGGGCTTAGGCTTGGGCTGAGGCCTTCGTTAAATTGTCTGTTTGGGCACTATAGGGTTTAAAAGATGGTATCTGTGTTTAAAATACCAAAGTGGGCTTGTGGCCCAATGTTAGGTGGCACTGCAAAGGAGCTAGAGGGTGGCGTCACTAGTAGATGGAGAGAGAGCCCAAGTGTTGGCCGCATGGAGCCCATGTATTTGGGCCATTTTTGGCAATTAAGGGAAGCTAGTTGGGACGGCAATGGGGCTAGAAAATAGGTGGATTAAATGATAAGGGACCAACCACACTCTAGCTCCTTTGCAGCGCCACCCTATTTATAATTAAAACCCGAAAGGGACCAGCCAGCCTATTTCGCAACCAAAATACTCCCAAGTTTTGAAAATTTCTGAAATACCCTTGATTTGTGAAAATTTCCCAGAATACCCTGGATTTGTAAAACTACCAAAATTTGTGAAATTATCGAAACACCCCCGGTTGGCAAAATTACCCAAATACCCATGTTTTGAAAATTTACCCGAAAACACCTGGATTTACAAAAGTACCCGGTTTACAAAATTATCAGAATTTGTGAAATTTCCAAAATACCCTCGATTTGGAAAAAAATAAATTTTTCAAAATACCTCTGTTTTAAAAAAAATGTATATCAAAATATCTTTATTTCGAAAAAAATCACCAAGATACCCTATTTTTAAGGAATTACGAAAATACCCCTGTAGGGTAAAATTACGAAAATACCCCTGGGTAGTGAAATGACGAAAATACCATTATGTGATGGATGTGAGTTCATGGATGCTACTTGTATGTTGATGTGTGATGGTTGAATGTATGTGGTTCCTAGAACTAGGAGATACAAACTTGAGACTGAAACCCGTAGATATAATTCGAAAGAACTACTCTTGAAACTACTGTCCATAACATTGTTCATGGTTAATCAGTGAAAGAAATTAATAATTCATAAAATTTCTAATCAGATAAACACGAATCGGTAGAATGAGTTCAAGGGGTAGCTTTTTGGGTTGATCTGATGGAACTGCCGTTTGGGGAGTTTGATTTAATCTTAGGAATGGATTGGTTAGTAAAGTATCAAGCAAACTTGGATTGTGCAGCCAAGCGTATGGTGTTAAAAACTCCCGAAGGAGGCGAAGTGTTGGTGATAGGTGAAAGGAGGAACTGTTTGTCAAATGTGGTGTCTGCCTTAAGAGCAGAAAGGATAGTGAGGAAAGGATGTGAGGCAATTTTAATGTTTGTTCGGGCTCTAGAAGCCAAGGAACTAACTGTTGGGGACGTTAGGACGGTGAAGGAATTTCCTGATGTTTTCCCAGAAGAGCTTCCAAGATTACCTCCGGATCGTGAAGTGGAGTTTGGTATCGATCTTCTTCTGGGGACAACGCCAGTATCTATTGATCTGTATAGGATGGCGCCAAAGGAGTTGGTGGAATTGAAAGCGCAGATTCAGGATGTAACATCCTGAAATTGGGCCTAGCAGAATTGAGCCCGATGGGCCTTAGGCGTAATAGTGTAAAAAAAATTTAGAGAACAACTTTAGTGCATGTTGGACCTATTGGATAAGTGATTTTGGAAGGTTAGAGGGCTTCTATGAAGTCCCGGGATCAAATATTGACTTTGGGGAAATTTTGGTTTTAGGTGAAAAAAACCCTGGAAGTTGGCAGGTAGGCCTTAAGAATAAAATAGGGAGGAAAAGGACACAAAAGGAGTGTGTGGTGTAGTGGCAAAGTGATGCCACATAAGAGACAAGGGGGTGGCACCACAAGGAAGGAAAGAGGTCCAAGGTTCAAGTCTTGGCTTTTGCATTTTAGTTTTCTTTTTAAATAGACTTTAGTATTTGGCTATAGATTCAAATTTAGTTGCGCATGGTTTAAGACACAAGAGGAGCTTATAGCCAAGTGGTTAGCGGCGTGGATTATGTTGCAAGGGAGCCTGGGTTCGAATCTCATGAGAAGCAAGGGAGTATTTATTTTGTGGATTGGACGGTAAGAGTTTTAGTTGAATTTAAACTCTACTGACGAAGGGATCCCACATCAGAAAGACACAAAGAATGAAGGTGAAGAGCTAGCTATATAAAGAGCATGCCAGGAAGAGAGTTAACATACCTTGGTGGGCGTTTGGGCACAGGAGTGGTCACAGCACGGTTTAGCACCAGATTCCTATCAGGTATGTATACTTCTCTACTCTAGTTGTAGAGCGGTAAGTGTCGAAATGCCGGTCACACGGCAATAGTAACCACACGAGCATGCGAGCGCACGTGTGGGGCTTCGACGCGGTAGTTGAGGCCACCATTAGTAATTTTGTGGGTTGAGGCTGCTTGGGTCGCGATGGGCCAAAGTAGGCCCAATGGGCCCATGGGCCCATATGAGTAAATTGTATGATTGCTTAGTATATATTGAACTAGACTAGGTGAATCTCATATACGTGGCTAGATTGAGTGCTAGATGGGCCACACGAGCGTGTGGGCCCGAATGGGCCGAAATCGGGTTTTAGGCCCAATAGTCTGGTAAAGACCGAAAATGGTAGTTGAGTCGCTCGAGGCGACATTAGGCCTTCAGAAAGGCCATTGCAGGTGCTAAATTACTGAAATACCCTCGGCAGGGTAAATTACCAAAGTAGCCTTGGAAGGTAAATTACGAAAATACCATTGGTAGGTAAAATAATGATTATACCCTTAGAGGTTGATTAGCTTGTTTATGATGCAATTTGTTATTTGATTATGATGGTAATTCATATGTTATATTTGATATATGTTTTGCATACATAACATAACGCATACACGTAATTATTATGTCATGTTGCATGGGCTTTGGGATATGATAATGATAAGGGAAGTGATCCGTGGTTTTACCACATTAATCCGGTGATTCATGTCACAATATTATGTATCTGGTGACTCATGTCACAATATTCTGTATCCGGTGACGTTGTCACATTATCTGGTGGCTATGCCACGTATTAAGAGCGATGTGCAGTTGACTGCAGCGACTGCCTTTAACGATGTGTAGCGGATAGAGGGTCGATTTAGTAATCCCCACGGTGTGATTGGCTGGTACGGGTGGTGTGTAGAGGATGGAAAACTAGGTTGGGCTGGGCTGCATTGCATACATGTTTAAATATGCTTCATTCTGTGGGCTTAAGGCCCAGATTGCGTTTATGGGGATTTGCACACTGAGTCTCGATGACTCACCCCCTTTGTTTAATTTTACAGGTAATCATTAGATTGCGGATTTGGGAACTGAGGTGGACTTGAGGTGGCCATGCCTTACTATTTCTTCTGTAAACTACATTGCCTTATTTTGAACTTATTATATTGGGATTCTGTTATGTAATAAGGCCTATGGTATTTTATTTGATTTTAGCTTTTAATTTGGTTCCTGCTTATTATTGATGGAATTTTAATTCTGGATTTTCCTAAAATGTTAATAAATCGTTTCTTATTCAAAATTACTTAAACTTAATTTTTTTCACAATAAATACAAAGAATACGAACTTTTTAACGAACACACAGTTTTTAGACATTCCTTTCATGTGACATGCTAGATCCGGTCTTAACGTCTAGGCCGGGTTTGGGGTGTTACACAGGAGTTGCTAGATAGAGGGTTATTGGAATCAGAGTGCGCAGCGTGAGCATAGTGTTATTGGAATCAGAGGGTTATCTCTTCAATTCTGGCATTTGAACCCCATTCTTTTAAAGCTTTTCTCTCATTCTCTGCCAAACCCGAAATCCCTAAATCCCATTCTCTCATCTTCACTTTTATGCAAAAGCCGAAACTCTTGATTTTAATTCTCTTCTCCATTCTTTATCTATAAGCCAAATATTCATTATTCTTTGTTTGTTCTCTTTTGCTGATCTCTTCACTAAAAGCCGAATCTACATAGATCTCTTCATATCATCTTCTCTTTTTAATTTTCTCAAAAGCCGAAATCTTCTAGGTGTAGCCAAATCTCATGTGATAGGGTGAGTGCCGATCTTTTTCTCTTCACTTTCTCTTTCGATTTTTGGAAGTTAAAGCCGAAAGGCTATTGAGATTGGTAAGGTTGACGTTTGATTAATGGTTTGATGTTTTCTTGTTGGGCCACGACGAGAATCAAAGTAGATCGTTAAGACCTAAAAGCCGGAAACTACTAGTCTCTGAGTCTCACTCTTCTTTCAGGATTTGAAGGTAAGGGGTTCTCTTTAGGTTTTCGTTAGGTTCGCTCATCATAATTATAATCTTAGCTTTATGATAAGGATTAACAACCATATGTTGTGATGGTAGCAACTGATAAGGTCTTTTAATGGAATCAAATATCGATCAGGCGAATGAGGGGATTGGATCTGTCAAACCAATCCCTAAGTTTAAGAAACGAGCGGCATCAGTAGTTCGGGATTGGCCACCAGGTTATGGACCGACTTCTGAACAACACCTTAGGTAGATAGCAGTGGTGTCAGCTACGGACAGCGTCGACATAGAACGTCTCGTCTTGTCTGTAATCAGGTGTGTAGATCTCTAACACACTAACTAATCTGTATTATATATGTTATGGGCTAAAAGCTGAAAAAAAGCTGTATGGACAGTCATGTTACCCGAAAAGGTAGGCAAGGGATGCCAGGTACGTAATCATAGAAACTTCTCTATGTGTATCGATGTATGTAAAAACCTGTAATCTTTTAGGTAGTATTTTGTTTTGATTTTGCATGGATGTATGCATGGGATGGGGTTGATATGATGAAAGGGAAGAGCATGTTAAAAGGTCACTTAGTGATCGGTAGTTAAACCACGATATGTATATCTAGGTCACAATAGTGATCGGTGGCTCTGCCACAATTGATTTAGGTCACAATAGCGATCGGTGGCTCTGCCACGTTATATTATGAGGTCACATAGTAATCGGTAGCCAAGCCACGTTAAATTTATTCCTGATTGATAGGAATAGGCAGCATGACTGTCGATATGGTGTGTAGCGGTTGGTGGGTTGATTGTAGAAATCTCTAAGGAGTGTTGGCTGGTACGGGCTGGTGCGTAGAGGATGGACTTTTAGGTTGGGTTGGGCCATGTTGCATGTAAATATTTTGTTTCCATTGTGTATGGGCCAAGGCCATAATGTGTTTGTGTGCCTCAAGCCTTTTATGTGTTTCGGGATTTGCACAGTGAGTCTTGGTGACTCACCCCTTTATTTTCCCTGACTTTTCAGATGAGCAGTAGATCGTGGACATGAGAGCCGAGGCGGACTCGAGAGGCCATCAAGTCTTTTTATTTTCATAAACTATTTCTGGTTTTTCTTTAAGTTTAAATTTTGGGACTATTTATGTAATAAGGCCTCCATAGCTTAGGTTATCAATTTATAATTGTTAATGACTTCATTTATTTTTTTAAATTTATGTTCAGCAAAAGAGCAAAGGTTTTCTTCCAATATCACTTACTTAACGAATATTTGTATAAAGAAGCTGAATTTCCAAAGGTCATCCAAGTGAAGTTTTTAACGTAAACCCCGTAGCATACCAGATCCGGTCGTAGCATTTGGGCCGGGTTTGGGGTGTTACACTATAAGGGTATTTCGGTAATCATACCCTTTAAGGGTATTTCGATAATTCTAACCTACAGGGGTAGTTCAGTAATTCTACCCTACAGGGGTATTTCGGTGATTTTACAAATCGAGGGTATTTCGATAATTTTACAAGTCAAGGGTATTTCGGTAATTTTAGAAATCGAGGGTATTTTGGTAATTTTACAAATTAGGGGTATTTTGATAATTTTACAATCTGGGGGTATTTCGATAATTTCATAAACTGGGGTATTTCGGTAATTTTGCAAATCGAGGGTATTTTAGTAATTTTGCAAATCGAAAGTATTTCAGTAATTTTGCAAACTGGGGTATTTTGGTAATTTTGCAAATTAGGGTATTTCAGTAATTTTGTAAACCAAGGGTATTTCAGTAATTTCATAAATCAAGGTATTCTAAACAGAGATAACGATGTGAATGGGCCTAGGGCCCATTTTCGGCCCAAATGGGCCCACATGCTCGTGTGGCCCATTTAGCCCAAATCTAGCCACATATATGAGATTCACATAGACCATTTCAATATCTACTATACAATCATACAATTTATTCATATGGGCCCACTTTGCCCAAGGCAGCCTAAACCCATGAAAACACTCATGAGGGCCTCAACTATCGCGTCGAAGCTCCCACACGTGCGCTCACACGCTCGTGTGGCTACCATCGTTGTGTGATCGACTTTTCGGCATTTGCCGCTCTACAGCTAGAGTAGTGCGAAATACACACCTGATAGGAATCTGGAGTTAATCCGCGCTCCGAACACTCCTATGCCCAAACGCCAACCAAGGTATGCTTACTCTCCTCATATATCGCTCTATTTAAAGCCAACTTCTTGTCTACTCTCATGCTAGCTTCCCAATGTGGAATCCCTCATTCAGCAGAGTTTAATTCCAACACAAACTCTGACCGTCCAATCCGTAAAATAAACACCCCCTTGGTTGACATGAGATTCGAACCTTTGCCCTATCCTATGCTCCAGATGCTACATCCCACCACAACACAAGCTCCGTTTGTGACTTAGAACACACGCAACTAAATATAAGCCTATGGGCCAAAGTCTAAGTTCATTTAAAAAGAAATCAAAATGGAATGGAAGTGCAAAGACTTGAACCTTGGACCCCTTACTTCCTCTATGGCGTCACTTCCTTGTCTCCCATGTGGCGCCATTTCCCACTAGACCACAACTCCTTTTGTGTCATTTTTCTCCATATTTTATTCTTAAAGCCTATTTACTAACTCCCAGGGTTTTATTCACCTAAAACCAAAATTTTCCTAAAGCCCAAGTTTGATCCCAAGATTTCATGGAAGCCCCCTAACCTTCCAAAATAACTCACCTAATAGGTCCAACTTGCATTAGTGCCATTCTCTTGTTCTCAAAAATTTTAAACGCTCCCATGCCCAAGGCCTAATAGGCCCATTTCTACTAGGCCCAAAAAATTAGGGCGTCACACCAAGTGTTTGAGTAAATGCTCTCAATAGTATTCAATTACTATCAATTATTACATTTAAGTGATTAAAAATGAGGGGGAAGATCTCTATTTATAGTTGAACCCCCCAAATCCAACAGTACAGATCAAATTACATCAACTATTGATATTAGTGTCTATCTATAAGATGAGAGTCCTAATAGATTTAAACTCTATACATTTTTATCCCTTAGGATTAATAACTATCCTGGTAACTCTAGTTTTACTAGAGTGTTTCACTGGACCACTAAGTCTTCAAGTAGATGAGCTTCTCCATATGTTTCACGAATCAAACAAGTTCATGTAGATCAAATGAGTCACAGTTAATCAATTAATCTTCATAGAATGTTCTGTATGCAAAATTTACGAGTTTTGATCCGTGACCTGTAAGATAAGGTAGATACAAAATTAAAATTTGTTTCAATTGAAAAAAAATGTTCATGGTTGAAAGATGTGCCCCTTGTTGTTCGTCTCCTTTTATAAAACCAAAAATTAAAATTTTTATCTTAATAAAAATCCTTTTGATAAATTTAAGGAATGCAATAGCCCGATTTAGGCTTAGTCAGAATAGTGGTTGCGATACCATAAATCCGAAGTAGAAATATATGTTTTATGGTTTTTATGAGGTCTATGCCATGTTTGCATGGTTGTGTGAAAAATTCATGAAGAAATTTTATGATTTAGTGATCAATTTATCTTTTAGGACTAAATTGAAAAAATTAAAAAATATGAGATTATAAAAGTTTTAAGTATGAGATAGCATTAGAAAATTTATTAGAGTCCTTATTTAGTAATTAGACCATTATATCTCATGATGGACAAAAATGGACATAGAAGGGAAAAATCTCAAGGAATGGCCCTAAGGGCATTTTGGTCATTTTGGTCATTTAGTTAATAAGTTAATAAAAAGGGGAAAAGAAGTCAAAATTGGTGTCCATCTTCTTCCTTAAGTGCTGAAAATTGAAGAGAAGACATAGCTAGGGTTTTGTTCATTTTCAAGCTCAAAGTAAGTGCATCCTAGCCCCGTTTTTAATGTTCTATACATTTTTGAGATCCTCGTAGCTCAATTTAGCTATTTCTAGCCATATTTTAAGCTAGAGTTCATGTTCAGAAACTTACCCATGTATGACATGCATGTATTATGATGTTTAATGGAGGAATATGGAAGTTTGATGTGTAATGAACATCTTTCCCTAAGTGATTTTTCATGGAAACACCTAAAAAGTGATAAAATGTGTAGTAAAAATCAGTTTTGAAGGAAAATGTGAGCTATTATAAGCTTAAGATAGGTTCAGCTATGTAACATCCTCAAAAGGGCCTATGCATTTTTAGTTTAATTGTAAGAAATAACAAGTCTTAAGCATAATGAATAAATTTTTGATACTCAGAAATGCATGAAAATGAATGGAAATGAACATTTTTGGCAACCTGGAAATGCATTAGGACATGAACATTTTAGGAAACCTAGAAATGTAAGGAAATGGTTCAAAAATGGAAAGTACACATTTTTGGAAACTCGAACATTTTGGAAATCGAACATTTTAGGAAACTCCAACATTTTTGGAAACTTGGAATGTAAGAAAATGGCAAGTTTCTGAGCCGATCGAAAATTTTAGGAAACTTAGAAATGACCCCAAATGATGAGTTTTAAAGTTTAAAATAGGAAATAAAGGCAAGAGGGCCTTAAAAGAAAAAGTTGGGGAAATTTGACACACAAAAGCGGGCTAGGAAAAGTGGCTCAAGATGGCACTTAGGGCCTATGGAAATGGCGCTGTGTGCAAAAGGCATGGGCACTGGTTCGAGTCACAAGGGAAGCAAATAAATGAAGTTTAATTTTTGCTTCCTGGGCTTAAAGGTGGACGGCACAAGCATCTAGAAACCAAGGTGTTTTAATTCCATAAATACATGATTAAAAAGTGATAAATAAGGGATTTTAAATTAGGATTATTTTGAGGAGATAAATAAAGGATTAAACACCTTTAATTTTGAATAAAAGTGATAATTAAAGGTTAATATTATCACTTGAGGAGTAGTGGCCAAGTAAGGGACTCTCCTATTGATAATTTCGGCTATAGGAGGAAAACTAAAAGAGTTTCTCTCATCTTTCTAGTGTTGCCGAAATTCTCTAAGCTCTCTCCCCCTCTCTGCCAAATTTTCATTAAGCAAAATCCCTCTCTTTTTCTTCTAGTTTCTTCTCCGTTTCTACTGTCAAGCCGAATCTTTGTGGATTCTAAGAAAGGGGGGCAATCATCTACAACATCAAAAGGGTAAGATCTGTAATCAATCAATTCTTATTTCTCTTCTTTCCATCGAAATCAAGGTACTAACTCTGTTAGCAAATTTGGCCGAAAATTTGAAGGATCTTTCGGGAAATCTAAGGATCTAAGGTAAGAAAATTTATTCGATTAAAGGTTATGATGTATATGTTAGATTAGATCTAACATGAAGATTTCGACAGATATAAAGGAGGCAAGAAATCGGTTTTGGGAATCCCATCACAAGGTAAGTGATATTCGGCCAAGGCTTAATTTTGGTATTTGGGGTTATTTCTCATTTATTTCAAAAGCCGGAGACTCACATGGTTACATGATTTAGTGTTAGCCGATTTCAAGGGAAGGCATATTAGCAATTTTGGGACTTGATTTACAATCATCCAATTCGGCAACAAGGAGTGAAAGATCTAGATCGGTAGATCGTTCTTCGGGATTCAAGGAACCTATTAAGCAAATCAGGTGTGTACTCACACTAACTTTCAATATATATTATGGCAATAATTGTTTTAATATATGAATGTGTATAAGAATGAGAATGTGGCTAAGTACCACAAATGTGGCAAAAAAAATACCCAGGTACGTATTCCTACTTTTGATAGGATTATGAATGTGTTATATTCTGAAAAGTGACATGAATGTGAATTTAAGTATGATATGAATGATATGTAATAATTGGGGCATTTGGGATATATGTGTGAAGGGAGAAAGTGAAGGTGATGACTACGGTCTCACCAACGAATTATGGTGACTACGGTCACATTATTGAAAAAGGTAACTTCGGTTACATTATCTGAATATAGTGTCTAAAGACACAACGTAAGTGGGCGATGAGCACGTCGACTGCAGCGACTGCCTTCGATGGTGTGTAGCGGATGGAGGGTCGACTTAGTAGTCCCCACGGTGTATAGGTTGGTACGGGTGGTGTGTAGCGGATGGACAAATAGGCTTGGGTTTGGGTTGCATCATCCTTTATTTTGTATGAACATGAAATTGATATGACTTGTATGCTCGATTTGTTGAAAATTAGTATCAGTGTACACATTGAGTTCATGGACTCACCCTGTTGGGAATTATTTTTCAGGTGATGAGCAAAGAATGGACCAGGGCCGGCAGGAGCTAAGGGTGGCCATGCATCACTTGAAGAATTTATATAGAAATTTGGACTTTATATAATTTTAGTACTTTAAATTTTATTTTGGGTTTGAATGATGTAATAAGGCCATAAGGCCCAGTTGGATTTTCTTTATTTCTGTTTATTTTTAGTTGATTATGATACTATTTATTTTTGATTAAAGTTAAGTAAATTTATTTCTTTTAAAATAATAAACCCTAAAATTATTTTGTCACCTTATTTAAGTTGGATTTTAAAAATTTATTAAATGGGTTCCAATTTAAGCCCAACCCAAAACAATGTTTTCTAAAATTTACAATTTTTCTCTAAGTAACCAAGAATTTGAAAACCTGGTTTACTTAAGGAACATTCCAGATCGGTTGAGCTCGTAAATTTGGGTGTGGGGTGTTTCAGTTTGGTATCAGAGCCCAATTTTAAACTCTCGGCTTGTGGACTAAGGCCCAAAACATTTTTAATTCGAGCCCAAATGATTTTCTGTGAAAATAAGCAGGTTTCTGGCATGGCACCTGAGTCTCCGACCCATGATCCACAGTAAGTAAGTACCCACAACTTTATGTGTGATTCTGTGACTTATGAACTGTATAAGGGTAGAAAAGGCATGGAACGTAGAATAGTATGATAGGAACTTGAACCCTAGGACTAGTCTACTCAAACACAAACACATAAGACTTAATACACTAAACAACCCTATGGCTAAGTCACTGAGCTAAGGGTGTGGTAACCCCTGTGTGCATGTCTAGGATTGGATCCGGAAGAGCTTGGTTTTTAAGCAGTCCTAGTGACTCACCTCCTCTTCGCAGGAATCCTACCTGGTGCGTAGCTTTGGTTCACCCTAACTCAGAGGGCTCAGTGGTGTGGCAACCTCTGTACGCATGTCTAGGAATGGTTTCGATGGGAGCTTGGTATTTAAGCAGTCCGTGTGACTCACCTCCTCTCCATTCGAATCCCGCTCAGTGCGTAGCTTTGGTTCACCCTGACCAAAGAGGGCTAGGACATAGGCTAAACATAATGACTAAAACCCGAAAGGGAACTAGCCATGTTTTTTTTTTTTAAAAAAAAAAGAGAACAAAACAACAAACCCTAGATTTCAAAACTCTTAAAATTACTTCACTAAATTTTCGAAAACCATCTTTACAAAACTTTTGTGAAAAATTTCTAATTTGTGAAAATTACAAAAATGCCCTTAGTGGCAAAATTACCAAAATGCCCTAAATTCACAAAATGTCAAACTTTTCAATGGTTTTGTCAAAACTCCATTATTTTATAATGTTCATAAACCCTAATGTGCAAACCATCAAAAATACCCTGATTTTGGAAAAAAAATTACAAAATTGCCCCTAACTTGCAAAATTACCAAAATGACCCTAATTTCCAAATTTTTGCAACATCACCATTTGAAAGGTTAAACTCTCAAAAAGAACCCACTAAATTTTACAACTTTTGAAATATCCCTGATTTATTAGTTTTTCCAAATATACCCCAGTTTGTGAAAAATTACCAAAATACCCCGAGGTCGAAAATTACAGAAATATTTCTCAATTTTGAAATTTTTCCAAAATTACCCAGGGCTTTAAAATTACCAAAATACTTTCGACAAAATCACCGAGGAATTTTTTTATTATTTTGAAAATTACGAAATTGCCCTCAGAGGACAAAATTACTTAAAATACCTACAGGCGGTGGAAAAACAATAACGATGAAAATTACAACGTTTCTCTGAATGAACAAAAGTTCATAATTGTTTGATGGATGGATGAATGAATGAAAGACTGTGTGCTATATGAATACGAAAGAACCACTTTTAAATTCTTCTTCATAAAACATCTTCGCGGGTAATAAGTGAAACAAGAATACTAATTCATAAAACTTCTTAATCAGATCTCGACGATAGAAAATGAGCTCTAGAGGACGTGGTCGTCGTGGAAGAGGTAGAGGAAGAATGATTGTGTCAGAACCCGTTAGATCGGGTCAGGGTTCTGACAATAAGATACCACCGCCACCACCACCCCCATTGGCAATGTTGAGCAAAGCTCGAGCGCGGGGAAAATGCGTGTCGCAGGTGTCTGTCGCGAGTTTTGGAATTGGTGGCTGGTGCAAGAGGAAATTCAGGAACCCGTAAGTCTGTGCCTGAATGGCTCTGAGCTAATGGAGCCGAAATGTTTCGTGGAGTGTCTGGAGTAGCACCCAGTACAGCTGAGTACTGGTTGGAAGCAACGGAGCGCATCATGGATGAGCTCGACTTGACCCCCGAGGAGAAGTTGAAAGGGATGGTGGCACCATACGCTGCGATGAAGCGTATTAGTGGTGGTTAAGCTGTTCGGGATGGTGCTACGGCTGCAGATTTGACACGGGAATATGTTAAAAAGCATTCGAGAGAAAAAGTATGTGGGAACGGTATACGGATGAACAAAGAAAGGCTTTTCGAGATTGGTACAAGGAAGTAAGTCCGTCGCGAGAATATGAGGCAGAATTTACGAGGTTGAGCCGTTATGCTCAAGGTGTAGTGGCAGCCGAGTATGAACGCTGTGTCCGCTTTTGAGACTCGGGGTGAGGGACGATCCGAGATCGTTGATAGCACCGCATCGTGAGAGCGGAATTCTTTGCTTTGTGGAAAAGGCCAAGGTGGCCGAGGAATTAAGGATGCTACCAAGCGAGGCTATGGATAGGAATAAGCCCAAAAGAGGTTTTGAAGCAGTTGGAAAGAGTCACAAGAGGCCTAGAGTTGACGTGGCCACAAAATCAACAAGTCGTACGGTGGCGATGACGCCCTTGTGAGCATTGTGGAAAGAAGCACTTGGGAGAGTGTTGGAAAAAGACGGAATGATGTCTCAAGTGTGGGTCCAAGGACCATATGCTTAAGGATTGCCCCCAGTTACTAGATGAGAGCCAACCGCAGCACGTGAACGCTAATCAGAAGTGGTAGAGGCGGACAGCGACCTCAAAGGGGTCGTGGGTCGGCCAACAGAGGTAGTGGCGAGGCCGTGGAGCCTGGGCCGAGGTCTTTGCTAATGCCAAGCAAGGCAACCGGGTTTGGTTTATGCGGTTCGCGGAGGGAAGATGGAAACGCGCGCGGATGTTATAGCCGAGACGTTCTTTATTCATGACAAACCCTATTTTGCTCGATTGATGTGGGCTCTACCCATTCATATGTTGCATGTAGTGTAGTGGAAACACTAGGCCTAGACTCGAACTCTCGATAAGCGAGATAAGCGTAGTAAGCCCATTAGGCCAAACCGTAGTAATAGATAAGATTTTTGGAATGTACCCTCAGAGATTCGGGGAATAAACTTTTGGTGATTTAATGGAGTTACCTTCGGAGAATTTGAGCTTATACTTGGAATGGATTGGCTAGTAAAGCATCGAGCCGTGTTGGATTGTGCGGCTAAATGTATGGAACTAAGGACCCCGGAGGATGAAGTAGTAGTAGTGATGATCGCGAAAGGAGGAACTACTTGTCTAACGTAGTTTCGGCACTAAAGGTCGAGAAAATGGTTAAGAAAAGGTGCATGCGTTCTGGCCTTCGTAAGTGCGTTAGGTGGAAAGGATGAAGGTGTCAATGGAGTTAGAACCGTAAGAGATTTTGAAGATGTATTTCAGAGGTATTACTCAGAACACCCCGAGATAGGGAGGTGGAATTTGGAATTGATTTGCTACCAGGAACAGCTCCTGTGTCAATCGCTCCATATCGAATGGCGCCAAAGGAGTTAGTGGAGCTCAAGGCTCAAATCCAAGAGTTGTTAGATCGTGGGTTTATTCGACCCAGTGTGTCTCCATGGGGAGCACCGGTCCTATTCGTGAAGAAAAAGGACGGAACTATGCGTATGTGCATAGATTATCGTCAGTTGAATAAGCTGACCATCAAGAACAAGTATCCTTTGCCAAGGATAGACGACTTGTTCGATCAGCTGAAAGGGGCAGCTGTGTTCTCGAAGATAAACTTAAGGTCGGGATATCACCAGTTGAAGGTGAAGGAGGTTGACATTCATAAGACCACCTTTAGGACAAGATACGGTCATTTTGAATTTGTAGTGATGCCATTTGGTTTAACGAACGCTCCAGCCGCGTTCATGGACATGATGAATCGGGTTTTCCATCCCTACCTGGATAGGTTCGTCATTGTATTCATCGACGATATTTTGGTGTACTCAAAGTCAGAAGAGGAGCATGATGAGCATCTCCGAGTTGTGTTGGAAGTGTTAAGGGAAAAGAAGCTCTATGCCAAATTCAGCAAGTGTGAATTTTGGCTTAAGGAGGTGGCATTCTTAGGACATGTGGTATCCGCAGAAGGAATAAGAGTGGACCCAAGGAAGATCGAAGCAGTGTTGGAATGGAAACCACCTAGGTCTGTGGCTGAGATCCGAAGTTTCTTAGGCTTGGTAGGCTATTACAGAAGGTTTGTGGAAGGATTCTCGTCAATAGCCGCGCCTTTGACAAAGTTGCTAAGGAAGGAAGTACCCTTTGAATGGACTAATAAGCAGTAGGAGAGCTTTGAAAAGCTTAAGAGGGTGTTGACGGAAGCTCCTGTGTTAATTCAACCGGAGGCAGGCAAGGACTTCGTAGTATATTGTGACGCTTCGCACACAGGGTTAGGCTGTGTGCTAATGCAAGAAGGAAAAGTAGTCGCTTATGCGTCTCGGTAGTTAAGGCCGCATGAGGTTAACTACCTAACTCATGACTTGGAGCTCGCAGCAGTGGTTTTCGCCCTTAAGGTTTGGAGGCACTACCTTTATGGAGAAAGGTCAGTTATCTACACAGATCACAAGAGCCTTAAGTATTTGTTGACTCAGAAGGAGTTGAACTTGAGGCAGCGAAGGTGGGTGGAATTACTGAAGGACTACAATTGTTCGATAGAATACCATCCGGGCAAGGTGAATGTGGTAGCTGATGCCCTAAGTAGGAAGGTTGTGTCGGATTTAAGGGCTTTGTTCGCTCACTTAAGTTTGTATGATGACGGAAGCCTGTTTGCAGAGTTACAAGTCAAGCCCACTTGGCTAAAGGAGGTGAAAGAGGGACAGTTGGCGGATAAGGACTTAAGTACTAAGTTACTGACAAATCTGACAAGGAGGATTGAGAGGCTATGGCGTCAATGATGAAGAAATCTTGTGCTACAAGGGAAAGGTTTGTATGCCGAGGATAAGGAGTTGAGACAAAGGATTCTTCGGGAAGCGCATGGTAGCCCTTATGCTATGCATCCGGAGGCATCAAGTCTGTATAGAGATCTAAGGAACAATTTTGGTGGTCGATCTGAAATGAGAGGTGACTGATTTTGTGGGAAATGTTTGACGTGTCGACAAGTAAAGGTGAACACCAAGTCCCATCGAGATTGCTTCAACCAATCGAAGTTCCCCAATGGAAGTGGGAGAGAATCACCATGGACTTCGTTAGTGGGCTTCCCCTTACGCCTACTAAGAAGGACTCGGTATGGGTGATAGTGGACCGTTTGACTAAGTCCGCAGCGCACTTTATCCCAAAGAAGAATGGATTATACTCTTGAAGCTAGCTAAGTTATATGTGACGGAGATCGTGAGGTTACATGGAGTACCAATGTCGATCATCTCCGATAGAGACCCAAGGTTCACGTCTCGATTTTGGAACGCACTTCATCAAGCTTTAGGCACTAAGTTGGACTTCACTACGGCTTTTCATTCACAATCGACAGGCGATGCGAGCAGGTTATACAAGTGTTAGAGGATATGTTGAGAGGTTGTGTGATGGATTTCGAGGAAGTTGGGAGGATTACTTGCCTCTATTTGAGTTCGCCTACAACAACGACTATCAGCAAGCATTCGGATGGCACCATACAAAGCATTGTATGGAAGGAAATGTAAAACACCAACTTGTTGGACCGAGTTAGAGAACGCCGCATTTTGGGTCCGAGTTAGTGGCGTAAACCGAGGAGAAGGTGGAATTAATTCGGGCACGGTTGAAGGAAGCTTCGACAGATGTAAGTCGCACGCTGTGACCTTAAGCGGAAGGAAATCGAGTTTGAAGTAGGAGACCAAGTATTCTTGAAAGTTTCACCTTGGAAGAAGGTTATGAGGTTTGGTCGCAAAGGGAAGTTAATCCCAAGGTTTATAGGGCCTTATCAAGTCTTTGAAGCGAAGTTAGGCGGTGGCATACCAATTGGAGTTACCACCGAGTTGCATCAAATGCACGACGTATTCCATGTATCCATGCTACGTCGCTATCGATCGGATCCGTCTTATGTGGTACTGTTGAAGAAGTGGAGCTAAGGCGGATCTATCCTACGAGGAGGAGCCGATTCGGATCTTGGGCGTGATGTGAAAGTACTACGAAGGAAGTCGGTGCCTTTAGTCAAGGTGTTATGGCGCAATCATGGATCGGAAGAAGCTTCGTGGAGTCGAGAGGAGACAATGCGACAAGCAATACCTCAATTGTTTAGTTAGGAAATTTCGAGGACGAAATTTTGTTTAAGGGGGTAGAACTGTAACATCCTCAAAAGGGCCTATGGATTTTTAGTTTAATTGTAAGAAATAACAAGCCTTAAGCATAATGAATAAATTTTTGATACTCAGAAATGCATGAAAATGAATGGAAATGAACATTTTTGGCAACCTGGAAATGCATTAGGACATGAACATTTTAGGAAACCTAGAAATGTAAGGAAATGGTTCAAAAATGGAAAGTACACATTTTTGGAAACCTGAACATTTTGGAAACTGAACATTTTAGGAAACCTGAACATTTTTGGAAACTTGGAATGTAAGAAAAATGGCAAGTTACAGAGCCGATCGAAAATTTTAGGAAACTTAGAAATGACCCCGAAATGATGAGTTTTAAAGTTTAAAATAGGAAATAAAGGCAAGAGGGCCTTAAAAGAAAAAGTTGGGGAAATTTGACACACAAACGGGCTAGGAAAAGTGGCCTGAAGATGGCACTTAGGGCCTATGGAAATGGCGCCATGTGCAAAAGGCATGGGCTTGGGTTCGAGTCATAAGGGAAGCAAATAAATGAAGTTTAATTTTTGCTTCCCAGGCTTAAAGGTGGACGGCACAAGCATCTAGAAACCAAGGTGTTTTAATTCCATAAATACATGATTAAAAAGTGATAAATAAGGGATTTTAAATTAGGATTATTTGAGGAGATAAATAAAGGATTAAACACCTTTAATTTTGAATAAAAGTGATAATTAAAGGTTAATATTATCACTTGAGGAGTAGTGGCCAAGTAAGGGACTCTCCTATTGATAATTTCGGCTATAGGAGGAAAACTAAAAGAGTTTCTCTCATCTTTCTAGTGTTGCCGAAATTCTCTAAGCTCTCTCCCCCTCTCTGCCGAATTTTCATTAAGCAAAATCCCTCTCTTTTCTTCTAGTTTCTTCTCCGTTTCTATTGTCAAGCCGAATCTTTGTGGATTCTAAGAAAGGGGGCAATCATCTACAACATCAAAAGGGTAAGATCTGTAATCAATCAATTCTTATTTCTCTTCTTTCCATCGAAATCAAGGTACTAACTCTGTTAGCAAATTTGGCCGAAAATTTGAAGGATCTTTCGGAAATCTAAGGATCTAAGGTAAGAAAATTTATTCGATTAAAGGTTATGATGTATATGTTAGATTAGATCTAACATGAAGATTTAAACAGAGATATAAAGGAGGCAAGAAATCGGTTTTGGGAATCCCATCACAAGGTAAGTGATATTCGGCCAAGGCTTAATTTTGGTATTTGGGGTTATTTCTCATTTATTTCAAAAGTTAGGAGACTCACATGGTTACATGATTTAGTGTTAGCCGATTTCAAGGGAAGGAATATTAGCAATTTTGGGACTTGATTTACAATCTTCCAATTCGGCAACAAGGAGTGAAAGATCTAGATCGGTAGATCGTTCTTCGGGATTCAAGGAACCTATTAAGCAAATCAGGTGTGTACTCACACTAACTTTCAATATATATTATGGAAATAATTGTTTTAATATATGAATGTGTATAAGAATGAGAATGTGGCTAAGTACCACAAATGTGGCAAAAAAATACCTGTGCACGTATTCCTACTTTTGATAGGATTATGAATGTGTTATATTCTGAAAAGTGACATGAATGTGAATTTAAGTATGATATGAATGATATGTAATAATTGGGGCATTTGGGATATATGTGTGAAGGGAGAAAGTGAAGGTGATGACTACGGTCTCACCAACGAATTATGGTGACTACAATCACATTATTGAAAATGGTAACCGGTTACATTATTCGAATATAGTGTCTAAAGACACAACGTAAGTGGGCGATGAGCACGTCGATCGCAAATGATCGCCTTCGATGGTGTGTAGCGGATGGAGGGTCGACTTAGTAGTCCCCACGGGTATGTACAAAGTTGGTACGGGTGGTGTGTAGCGGATGGACAAATAGGCTTGGGTTTGGGTTGCATCATCCTTTATTTTGTATGAACATGAAATTGATATGACTTGTATGCTCGATTTGTTGAAAATTAGTCACTGTGTACACATTGAGTGCTGTGGACTCACCCCGTTGGGGAATTATTTTTCGGTGATGAGCAGTAATGGTAGGGTCGGCAGGAGCTAAGGGTGGCCATGCATCACTTGAAGAATTTATATAGAAATTTGGACTTTATATAATTTTAGTACTTTAAATTTTATTTTGGGTTTGAATGATGTAATAAGGCCATAAGGCCCAGTTGGATTTTCTTTATTTCTGTTTATTTTTAGTTGATTATGATACTATTTATTTTTGATTAAAGTTAAGTAAATTTATTTCTTTTAAAATAATAAACCCTAAAATTATTTTGTCACCTTATTTAAGTTGGATTTTAAAAATTTATTAAATGGGTTCCAATTTAAGCCCAACCCAAAACAATGTTTTCTAAAATTTACAATTTTTCTCTAAGTAACCAAGAATTTGAAAACCGGTTTACTTAAGGAACATTCCAGATCCGGTTCAGGCTCGTGGGCCGGGTGTGGGGTGTTTCAAGCTAGGCTTGGGTAACAAAGAAAATGAGTACATTTCATCATACGAGCCTAGGACCATTTTGCAAATATGTGAAAGTTTAGGGAAAAACTATAATTTTTTCCAAAGTATGATTCATGGGATGTTTTAGTAAATCTGATAATTAAATAAGTGAAATTTTTCATTATAGATCAAGAAACACGAAGTCCAGACCTAAACCGAGGAAAGAATAAGGTGGTGGACTAAATTGAACAACTATCTATATTTTGGTGCCGAGGTAAGTTTGTGTGTAATAAATCAACATAATGTTATTATGTATTTAAATGCTTGATATTACATGAAATGTATATTCTTTTTATGAAATTGGTTAATGAGGTCTCGATGAAAAAAATGATGAAGTCTTACTATAACGAAGTCCCGGTTGAACCTTAGGAATAGAAAGGATACCTTTGTCATGACATTAGATTAATAAGGTCCTGTATAAGATCGTATCTAGGATATGGCCTCGGTACCGAATTGAGATCTCGTGTAAGACCATATCTGGGACCTAGCTTTGGTATGAAATCATGTAAGACCATGTCTGGGACAAGGCATCGACACCCGATCTCGTGTAAGACCATATCTGGGATATGGTGTCGACATTGATATGAGATCCCGTATAAGACCATATCTAGGATATGGCATCGACATCGACATGTGATCCTATGTAAGACCATATCTGGGATATGGCATTGGCATCTTACTACGTGTATGACAATTTCTGAGTATCCTTCGATATTCCAAGTGGTTCATCAGGGTAAAGAATTAAAGTTTATGCTAAATATGGAAAAAGGGCTAAAGTTATGTGATGGAGTGATACGGTACATATGCGAAACTCACGAGAAATGAGTTCGGTATGTGATATGTGGTTGGTAAGAGTGAGCATGAGTAAGCCATGTCAATGTTGCTTGAGAATTTTGTGTTAATTCATAATGCAATATATGGACATTATTGTAAGATTTTATGTTGTCATCTATTACATGCAAACTTACTAAGCTTTATGCTTACTTCCTCTCTTTTCCCTTTCCTTGTAGTATCGCCAAGCTAGCTCGGGGATCGAAGGATGTCGGAGCTCGATTCACACTATCAAGCTATTCTTTTAGGTATAGTAAAGTTTGATTATTTTCGGTATGGCATGTATAGGAACTTGGTCATTTTGTTATATGTCCTATTGGTTAGCCAATGTGTTGACTATTAATGTTACTTATTTCATTTTATAAATAGCCATTGGAATTGGCCAATACTAGTTAAGTTATATCTATTCAATGATGATGAAATTCATAAAGTGCAAGCTTGCACAATTGAACGAGTAATGTGTGAAGTATATTCATGATGAACGCAGTGTGAAATTAAGGTGTGGATATCTTGATTGTGGATATTAGAAGTGCATTATTGTTATGCTATGTGTTGTTGGGAATAGTATAAGTGTGGTTGCTTTTCAGGGTGGCAAATGGCTTGGTAAATAGCCTTATATTTGTCCATACGGGTAGACACACGGGCGTGTGTCTAGGCCATGTCTAACATACGGTCAGCCTTGTGGGCGTGTTGATAGGTTGTGTGTCCCTTGCATCCAAATTTAGCAAAATAGAATGCCCAGTAGTAAACACGCGAGTAGAGACACGGCCCTGGGTCTCAGCCGTGTGAAGCACACGGCCTTAGAACATGGGCGTGTGCCCAGGCCGTGTGAAGTCTGCACATTAATTGCAAGAATTAAATTTGCCACACGGCCTAGCACACGGGCATGTGACTCGACCGTGTGACCCTAAATGTCTCCTGACGTCATAAACAAAATGTCAAGGTTTTCACACACGGGCTAAGACACGAGCATGTCATGGCCGTGTGAGGGACACGGGACATAGACACGGGCGTGTACCAGGCCATGTGAAAACCCTTGTAGGTTCGAAACGAAAAATAAAATCCGCACGGACTAGGGACATGGGCGTGTGTGACCACACGGCCTGCCCACATGGGCGTGTTCTTTTCCACATGGGCGTGTGGCCCTGTTTTGAGCAAAAATTTTCTAAGTGTTCGTAAGCTTCAGGTTTAGTCCCGAACCACACTATATGTATGTTTCGGGTCTCGTAGGCCTATAATAGGGACATTATGAAAACGAATGAAAAGTTTTAAGTTGGAATGAAAATTTATGGCCCGGTTTTGTATGATTAAGTATGTTAAGTCCGATAATGCCTCGTACCCGATTTCGACGTCGAAAACGGGTAAAGGGTGTTATAAGGAATTATTAATAAATAGAAGAGATAAAAGATGATAAAATAAAATAATCGTAATATAAAATTTTAAACTATTATCTAAATAAAATTTCAAAATAAAATTCTGTAGTGTAAAGACACGTTCATAAATTTTTTTTATGTCCAAAAATTTCGGGCAACTCGCAGTTTCAATTTTTCTCGTCTTTCTCGAATTAACTTCGTACCTAAATAAAAATCAAGTAATAAATTCAAAAATTTTATTAAAAAGTAAGGATAAATTTTAAAATTATACATGAACTTTAATTTAATATGTAATTATATATATTAATTTTAACTTGGTACAATTATACACGTGAAACTTTAATTGTGATTCAAATGTATACTTGAAATTTTAATTTTGATTTAATTATATACATTTAAAGAAATAAAGACATCGATTTATTTTTATATTGAATAAATATAATTATTTATATATGCAATATATAAATATAAAATGATGTTATATCAATAATTGTGTTAACAATTTACAAGAATTCGATCAAATCAAATTTTAATGTATAAAATTATACAGAATCAAAGTTTATGTATATTATTATACATTAAACTATAATTCATATATAATTTTAAGATCTATCCCTAAAAAATATCAATTATCACGTTTGCAAATTTTAAATGGTGAAGATGTTTATTCCACTATTAAATAAATAAGTAAATAAACTTATTTACTTATTACTATTTGACTAGCTAAACAAATTCAAAACATACTTTCATAGATGAAAACACAAAGCATCTATCATAAAAAGAGTCAATGAAGAGTCAATAACACAATAAATAATTAAATTTTAATGTTGAATTGAGTTGGAGTATTAAACTCGTATTTATACCCAATTTTTCCTCCCAACTTTTGAAATTTGGTACATTTATTTTTAATTTTAAGAATTTAATTTCTATATTTATTTGGTTTGAAAATTAAAGCTAATTAATAATATCTTTTGATTTTTAATTTCTGATGAGTTTTATTTAAATTTGAATATGTGACTTTTTAATTTTTAATTTTTTAGTTACATATGATATTTTAATATTTAAAGATTTAATCTAAAAAGTGAGTTATCTTAATTAGTATCATTATTGTTACTAGTGTAAGAAGATATAAATTCGAACGAGTTAAAATGTATCTACCCTCCTATTAAATGGTTCAGAAAGGGTTATCAATAGTTTTAGACATCCTAAAAATAATAATGGAAAAGACATACATTTCATTGTCCAAAGTCAAAGTGTCACGGGCCGCGGATCAAAGCTCGTGACAAGTACATACAAATCGTCTTATAGAGATCAATTAATTAAATAAAACTAATTTAATTCATTTAAATTGTGTAACACCCCAAAAATATAGTGTCTTTAATATTTCATGTTCTAACAAATTGCTTGTTTGCTTCAATGGCTAAGTGTTTTGGGTGTGTATGGGGGTATTTAGGAAGCCTGGGTTCAAGTATGGCCTTTGGCAAAATTTTGATTTTTTCTCTTTTGGGAAACTTGGATGTTAGCTTGAAGGGCATATATTAAGTTGTGGTTGTTTTGTGACACAAGAGACCTTATGTTGCGGTGGCAAGTGTCGTTTGGGGCATTTAAGAGGGAGTGGGTTCAAATCCCATGGCATGCAAAGATGGAGTTTTATTTTATATCTCTGTGGCGTGAGAGGTAGAGTTTGATTCAAACTCTGTAGAGGTGATTGGAGACTTGGTCATCAAATTTGAATGGTTTTGAATGGGAGGTTGGGAGCAAATCAAGGAGAGAATTGTGGAGAGAATCAAGAAAATTCAAAGGTGGGTGTGTTGTTGCTGAACAAGGAGTCTTGAGCATGCAATTTCGGCTAAAGGGGATTTCTGAGTGCTTTTCTCTGCACTTGTTTGGTTTTGGGCACTTTTTGGGTGTGCTGGAATTCCTTGCTGAAGAGTTTTCTTTCATTTCTCTCTAAGTGCCGAAATAACAACTTACCACTCGAGCATTTTGTTGCTTGAGTTTTGCACCTTTTTCTTCAAGCTTTTGTTGGCCGAATATTTGCTTCCCTTTCCCTCTTCCAATCTAAGCTGAATACACTTCCTCTTCCTCCCTTTCCATTCATTTGTTTTCTCTTTTTTTCTTCTTTCTTTCTTCCCTCTTCTCCCTTTCTTCTCTTAAGCCGAATATCATTCCTCCTCTTTTTGGTTTTGATTTCCTATTAGCTCGTGAACCGAGTCTTTTCTCTTGAGTAGTTCAGCGGTGACCAATTTCTCTGTTTCCTTTCCATCTCTGTTTCATCTCTTCAAGCGTTTTGAAATTGGTAAGTGTTCATATTTTTCATTTCGTATTTAAAACTGTTCTCTCCTATTCCCTTTTCCTCTAAAAGCCTACTATTTCTTTCCTTCATTTTCTTTGCTGGTCGAATGGTGATCCTTTCCTCTTGGTGTGGTGATCGTTGGGTTTATGTAACACCCCACACTCGGCCTAGACATTATGACTGGATCTAGCGTGCCATATCAGGTGATGTTTGAAAACTTTGTGTTCGTTGAAAAGCGCATCTACGAATCAAAACTTTCTATCGTTTAAAAATCCCGATTTTCGTTGCTTATTAACAAAACAAGTTTTACTCGAAATCATCCCTTTTCAAAAATATTATTATGCATCTATTATTTTGTTTTTTTTAAAACCTTGTCTGTTAGGGAAGTTTGATTTAAACAGTTGCGGAAACGTGATATTTTAAAAATATTAGTTATTGTTTTAAAATCTCATATTTAATAAATTAGCAGGTTGTAAAGAGATACCAAATAAAAGTTAAAAATAATTCTAATGGCCTTATTACAAAAATTATTAACCCAAAAATTAAAGAAAAATAAATTAGCTAAATTAACCTCAAGAACATCCAGGACGTGTGGCCACCTCCGAGTCCCTCGCAGCTCCAAATCCTCTAAGGCTGGGGATTACCTGCACAGTTAAAGAGAAAGGGTGAGTTACGATAACTCAGTGTATAATTCCCTTATTACACCCACAGTTTGGGCCCAAGCCCATGCAGTATCAATCTGGGCCTAAGCCCTATTTAGTAACAGTCTGGGACGAAGCCTTAAGATATGCAAAACCAATACGTACCCAACCTAGTCCAACCAACACACCACCCGTACCAACCAACACACCTGTGGGGACCAAGTCAACCCACCCAACCAGCACACCAATAACACAGACTAGCTATAACATCCCAAACCTGGCCCATATGTTTCGACCGAATCTGGTATGCTACGGGTTATACATTGAAAACTTTTGCTTTATGGGTTTTGGAAATCGTAGATTTATTAGGCAGCAATTAATAAATAAGTGACATTTAAAAAAAAACCCTTGTATTATTGTTATTGTGAATAATTAAACCTTTGACAAAATTTCATAAGTTGCAAATATTTAGAAAAACTACTTAGGCGAATATAAACTATGGGGCCTTGTTACCTAAATATTCCCAAAATAAAACTTAAAGGAAAAACTGAAAATAATCTATAGAAATAAAAACTTGATGGTCCCTCGAGTCCGTCTCGGCTCCCATGTCCACGATCTACTGCTCATCTGAAAAGTTAGGGAAAAATAATAGGGTGAGTCACCAAGACTCAATTTGTAAATCCTGAAAACACATAAAAGGCTTGAGCCCACAAACACATTATGAGCCCTGGCCCATGCACAATGGCAACAATCATAATCACATGACAGATAATAAATGATGCAAAGCCCAACCCATCCTAGAATTCCATCCTCTACACACCAACCCGTACGAACCATCACACCTTGGGGATTTCTACAATCAACCCTCCATCCGCTACACACCATAACGGCAGTCGTACTGCCTATTCCTGTTATTCAGGAATCATTAAACGTGGCATAGCCATTGATCACCAAGTGTCCTAATATTTATATTTGTGGATTTTCTACCACCGATCACCAAGTGACCTAACATTTATATTTGTGGGTTTTCTACCACCGATCACCAAGTGACCTATCATGCACTTCCCCTTCAATATCATAATCCCACCCCATGCATACACACATAAAGAAAACATCATACAGGCTTATACATATTTCGATACACATAGAGAGTTCTATGTTTACGTACCTGGCATCTTGGCATAACCCCTTTTTGGGTTCCATTCAACTGTCTATACAGCCTCTTTCTTACTTTTTAGCCCATAACATAAATATATAGACATACATACAGGATTAATAGTGTGTTAGAGATCTACACACCTGATTACCGTTAGAACGAGACCCTCTAAGTCGACGCTATCCATAGCCAACACCACCGCTATCTTGAAATCCTGAAAAATGATATGAGATCCAGGGACTAGTGTTTCCGGCTTTTAAATCTAAGAGATCTACTTCAATTCCCTGATGTCGCCCAACAAGATAATACATAAAATCATTAAACCATTAGCTTTTTGGCTTTGTCTTCCAAAAACCGAAAGAGATCTTAAGGAATAACAAGAGTCGACACTCACCTTACTAGAGAAGATTTGGCTACTCCCAGAGGATTCCGGCTTTTTGCGAAAATCAGGAAGAGAAGATGATTCGAAGAAATCTATAGAGATTCGGCTTTCTAAAAGAAAGAAGAGAAAAGAATAATGGAGTTTTCGGCTTTTAGAAGAAAGAAGAGAATAATGGAGTTTTCGGATTTTTGAAGAAAGAAGTGAAAGGAATAATGGAGTTTTCGGCTTTTAGAAGAAAGAAGAGAATAATGAAGTTTTCGGCTTTTAGAAGAAAGAAGAGAAAGAAAAGATGGAAACCTTAAATGCCAAAAAATAAAGAAGAGAACCCTCCCTATTTATAGAAATTTCAGCACCCCTCCAAGAGATGGAAATTTGGCCAACACTGCACTCAGCAGATAAATCCTATCTTTTCTCTTCTATCTTAATCTATTCACTCATCCTTAAGTGACATGGATAACACCACCTCTTCCTTCTTTTATCTGCCACATTATCAGCCATATCATCCTCATTATCCAAACAAATAGATCCTATTTTAAAGTATCCTAGCCGACTCCAACTCTGCTCATTTAAATGCCAAAAATTAACTAACTTTAATTAAAATAATTGGCTCTATGCGACTCGAACTTGAGCCCCCTCAGTTGATGCCACCTCCTTGTTCTTTAAGTGGCGCCACTTTGCCATTGGGCCACAAGCCCATTTTGTGCCTTAAAACACAAATAACATCTCTTAAGCCCTATCCTGACAGGCTTTCCACTAAAGTGTCCAAACAGAAAATTTGATTAAGGCCTCGGCCCAATCCTGAGCCCAATCTGAACCCCTAACACTCACATTAAACATAACCACCCATTAAACGCATGGGCCCAAAAATTCAGGATGTTACAGTTCTACCTCCTTAAAAAAATTTCGTCCTCGAAATTTCCAACTAACTATTAATCATGCTACCCAAGTTTCACCACTACGCTTTCACTGTGAACTCTAATTCTAAAGCCAAAAGAAACACTTAGTATACTATGATAGAGTACGCACCGGTATTCACATCTAGAGCGTCCTCGTCCCCTTGTACTTATTCTACCGATTCGCGTTTATCTGATTAGAAATTTTATGAATTATTAGTTTCCTTCCACTGATTAACCATGAACAGTCTTATGAATAGTAGTCTTAAGAGTAGTTCTTTCGAATCCGCAATTATATCTACAATTCAGTCTCAAGTTCACATCTTCTAGTTCTAGGAAGCACATACATTTAATCATCAAACATCAACATACAAGTAGCATCCACGAACTTACATTCATCATGTAGGGGTATCTTCGTTGTTTCACTACCCAGGGGTATTTTCATAATTTTGTCCTACAAGGCATTTCGTAATTTCCCAAAATAGAATACTTTGGTGGGTTTTTTTTTTCGAAATAGAGATTTGTTTCTTTTTCTTTTTTTTAAAACAGGGGTATTTTGGAAAATCTAATTTTTTCCAAATCGAGAGTCTTTTGGTAATTTCACAAATTCTGTTAATTTTGTAAACCGAGTGCTTTTGTAAATCTAGGGGTTTTTGGGTAAATTTCCAAAACATAGGTATTAGGGTAATTTTGCCAACCGGGGGTGTTTCGGTAACTTTACGAATTTTGGTAGTTTTACAAATCTAGGGTATTCTGGGAAATTTTCACAAATCAAGGGTATTTCAGAAATTTTAAGAAACTAGGGAGTATTTTAGTAATTTTTTGTAAAATAGGGTGGCTGGCCCCTTTCGGGTTTTAATTATAGATTTTGGCCCGTCAACTAGTCCTCGTGGCTAAGGTGAGCAGATCACCACGCACTTTTGAGGTAGGATTCGTGTGAAGAGGAGGTGAGTCACTAGGACTGCTTAAGTACCAAACTCTTCCTGAATCCAATCCTAGACATGCGTATGCCTGTTGCCACACCTTAACCCATTGACTCGTTCACGGGTTTTGTTTAGTTGGATTAAGTCTTATGGAATTGAAGAGTTGTTTGACTAAGCCTAAGGTCCATCAATACTATCATACTAGTCTACGTCCATTAAGCCCATATATATATCACAACAAGATTTTAGAATACTTACCTGCGTGAATCGGGTGCCGGTAGACTCGAAGGCCATATCTTCATCCAAAACATTTTTCTCAAATTCATATAATTTTTTTAAAACATTACTAGACCCATTTCACAGCTCGAGTTTTGAACTGGGCTCTGATACCAAAATGTAACATCCCAAACCCGGCCCATATGTTTCGACCGGATCTGGTATGCTACGGGTTGTACATTGAAAACTTTTGCTTTGTGGGTTTTGGAAATCGTAGATTTATTAGGCAGTAATTAATAAATAAGTGACATTTAAAAAAAACCCTTGTATTATTATTATTGTGAATAATTAAACCTTTGACAAAATTTCATAAGTTGCAAATATTTAAAAAAACTACTTAGGCGAATATAAACTATGTGGCCTTATTACCTAAATATTCCCAAAATAAAACTTAAAGGAAAAATTGAAAATAATCTATAGAAATAAAAACTTGATGGCCCCTCGAGTCCGTCTCGGCTCCCATGTCCACGATCTACTGCTCATCTGAAAAGTTAGGGAAAAATAATAGGGTGAGTCACCAAGACTCAGTGTGTAAATCCCGAAAAAACATAAGAAGCTGGAGCCCACAAACACTTTATGAGCCCTGGCCCATGCACAATGGCAATAATCATAATCACATGACAGATAATCAATGATGCAATGCCCAACCCATCCTAGAATTCCATCCTCTACACACCAACCTATATGAACCATCACACCTTGGGGATTTCTACAATCAACCCTCCATCCGCTACACACCATAACGACATCCGTACTGCCTATTCCTTTTATTCAGGAATGATTAAACGTGGCATAGCCACCGATCACCAAGTGTCCTAATATTTATATTTGTGGATTTTCTACCACCGATCACCAAGTGACCTAACATTTATATTTGTGGGTTTTCTACCACCGATCACCAAGTGACCTATCATGCACTTCCCCTTCAATATCATAATCCCACCCCATGCATACACACATAAAGAAAACATCATACAGGCTTATACATATTTCGATACACATAGAGAGTTCTATGTTTACGTACCTGGCATCTTGGCATAACCCCTTTTTGGGTTCCATTCGACTGTCTATACAGCCTCTTTCTTGCTTTTTAGCCCATAACATAAATATATAGACATACATACAGGATTAATAGTGTGTTAGAGATCTACACACCTGATTACCGTTAGAACGGGACCCTCTAAGTCGACGCTATCCGTAGCCAACACCACCGCTATCTTGAAATCCTGAAAAATGATATGAGATTCAGGGACTAGTGTTTCCGGCTTTTAAATCTAAGAGATCTACTTCAATTCTCGGATGTCGCCCAACAAGATAATACATAAAATCATTAAACCATTAGCTTTTCGGCTTTGTCTTCCAAAAATCGAAAGAGATCTTAAGGAATAACAAGAGTCGACACTCACCTTACTAGAGAAGATTTGGCTACTCTCAGAGGATTCTGGCTTTTTGCGAAAATCAGGAAGAGAAGATGATTCGAAGAAATCTATAGAGATTCGACTTTTTAAAAGAAAGAAGAGAAAAGAATAATGGAGTTTTCGGCTTTTAGAAGAAAGAAGAGAATAATGGAGTTTTTGGCTTTTAGAAGAAAGAAGAGAAAGGAATAATGGAGTTTTTGGCTTTTAGAAGAAAGAAGAGAATAATGGAGTTTTCGGGTTTTAGAAGAAAGAAGAGAATAATGGAGTTTTCGGCTTTTAGAAGAAAGAAGAGAAAGAAAAGATGGAAACCCTAAATGCCAGAAATAAAGAAGAGAACCCTCCCTATTTATGGAAATTTTGGCACTTACCTATGAAAAACCGAAAGTGCCCTTCCTGATAACTAACAACTAACAAATAATAGGGGAAATTTCGGCACCCCTCCAAGAGATGGAAATTCGGCCAACACTGCACTCAGCAGATAAATCCTATCTTTTCTCTTCTATCTTAATCTATTCACTCATCCTTAAGTGACATGGATAACACCACCTTTTCCTTCCTTTATCTGCCACATTATCAGCCATATTATCCTCATTATCCAAACAAATAGATCCTATTTTAAAGTATCCTAGCCGACTCCAACTCTGCTCATTTAAATGCCAAAAATTAACTAACTTTAATTAAAATAATTGGGCTCTATGCGACTCGAACTTGAGCCCCCTCAGTTGATGCCACCTCCTTGTTCTTTAAGTGGCGCCACTTTGCCATTGGGCCACAAGCCCATTTTGTGCCTTAAAACACAAATAACATCTCTTAAGCCCTATCCTGACAGGCTTTCCACTAAAGTGTCCAAACAGAAAATTTGATTAAGGCCTCGGCCCAATCCTGAGCCCAATCTGAACCCCTAACACTCACATTAAACATAACCACCCATTAAACGCATGGGCCCAAAAATTCAGGATGTTACACTAGCTGCTAATAACAGTATACGTGGTTGAGCCACTAAATCAGTATAACGTGGCAAAACCACTAAATCAGTATAACGTGGCAGAGCCACCAGTACAGTGCTTCCTCCAAAATCCATAACCCAACCCATGCAGTATGACATGTCATATTAAAATCATGTAAACAATGCATGACCATCAACATCAATCATACAATTACTACTCATTCAACAATGATCCTACCACTAAGGGTAAAACGGTCATTTAGGGGCAAAACGATAATTTTGCCCCTCGGGGGTGTTTTGGTAATTTACCCACCAAGGGTATTTCAGTAATTTACCCACAAAGGGTATTTCGGTAATTTACCCAGCAAGGGTATCTTGGTAATTTACCCACCAAGGGTATTTCGATAATTTACCCACGAAAGGTATTTCAGTAATTTACCCACCAAGGGTATTTTGGTAATTTTTACCCCTACAACGACCTTTCCGAAGGCCTGCTGTCGCCTCGAGCGACACGGTTTCCTTTTCCAGTCAAAACGGTGCTATTGGGCCTAAAATCCAATTTCGACCCAAGCGGGCCTGCACACTTGTGTGGCCCAACCAACCCATTTTCGATCTCGATTCTATGGACTTCGCAGCCGCCTCAATCACCCGGTACTCACCATGGATTTCGCCCTTGTGGGCCCATTAGCCCACTGGGCCCATTTGGCCCACTACGGCCCTACAAGGCCCATTACGGCCTAAGCCCATTAAAAAGATCGTGGCTCGGTTTATCACTACGAGCGCTTGCACGCTTGAGTAATCTCAGATGGCGATAATCTGACTTTTCAGTATTTTGGCTTTTAGCCGGTTCACAGTTCAAAGCATTCACAGGATAAGCAGAAGTGTGAGGTTACACACCTTGATTACGAGTTGTGGTTTCAATCGCTTCCACGATACTTATGATAACGATTTGCCACTAGTCTCAACCTTTGATAACCCTAAATATTGAAACACCCTACTAGACTAACTTCACTTACCACAAACCGCGATCTCCTGCTGTGCAACAATATTCGGCTCTATCCCTTGGCTAATGCAAACGGGTCCCTAGAAATATTTGATGCACAAAAGAGGGTTAGCATCCATCCAATATTCGACCCCCCACAGAGAAAAGAGGGAGACCGAAGTCTGCTCCTAATGTCGCAAGAATACAGATTAGCAACAAATTAAGAAAGCATTTGGATTACACTACCCTTACCAACACCAAAGAACGAGGACAATCGAAAATTGTCTAACAACAGGATTTGGCCCTCACAATGGAGAACAAAAGGGATTCGAGATGAAAAAGGGTGAGTAGATTCGGCCTAGACAACAAGGAGTCAATGTTAAGTGTTTCGGCTTTAGCTATGTAAAGAGAGGGAAACAAGAGGAAAAGAAGACGTTACCTTCAACTAGAGAAGAACCGAATGGAGAAGAGAGGTTCGGCAGCAAAGAGCAGTAACCGCGACATAATGATGAAGTGAAGAAAAGAAAGTGGAAGAAGAGAGGTTTCATAGTTCAATGAATGGCCACAACAAAGGAATAAAAAAGAGTAGAAGAATAGAATTGAATTCGACAGAGGTCAAAAAGAAGAAAGGCAGCAAATGAAACAAACTCAAAATGTCACTCCAGAAAGAAAACTCGACTGATAGAAAAATACCTAAAATGTCACTTCAGAAAAAGACCCGAAGTGAAAAGAAAATAGCAGAACACAAAGGAATTTTAGTTTTGCTCTCACACTCAAATTACCGAAATTGCTTCCAAATGCCACCCCCTAGCCGAATTCCTCACTTAGTCACACTCCCAAATTTGGCCAACACTCCCACACACCTCATTTCCTTGATTTTCTCCCCTTTTTCCTCCTATTATTGCTCCCCTCCATCCATTTGAATTATTTGACCAAGTCTCCAACTCCCCTTGAAGAGTTTGACCAAAACTCTACTTCCTCCACTCTCCAGTCATAAAATAAAAGCCTCCATTTGAAACCTGTGGGATTCGAACCCTTTTCCCCCTTGTTCTCCGATTGATGCCACACCACTAAGCCACATGCTTATCCTGTTACTCCTAAATTATACTTAAGCCCTTCTGCCAGCAGCCCTCTCCACTAAAGAGCCAAAAACTAAATCTTTTCCCAGGCTTAAACTCGAACCCAGGCCTCCTTAGACCCCCAAACACACTCAAATAGCTAGCCGAACAAACACAACATGAAATTAAGAAAACAAATACAACCCCTAATTTTTGGGACGCTACAATTTAGGTATTCTCGAGGAGTGGAGAAGTGCAGAAGTTATTCATCAAACTCTGTCCCTTGTTAAGGGTAAGATCAATACCCTATTTTTAGATTAGGTCGAATATTCCAGTGGTGGATAAGTAGCATTTGTGGATTAAGGCTACATATTTGATCACTATTTTGGTTAATATGATCTGTTTTGATACAGATATTCGGCATAGGCGTGTGATCAATCTTGATCGGTGGCCTTCAGGGGTTTAAGTCAGTAGTCAAGCAAGGTAAGAAAGACATTTTCGGATTAAGTGATATTAAGAGGGCATTGCCCTAACGATTAAGGACTAATATCAGTTTTTGATGATGCTAGGTTAGGTGCTCGTAGATCTTGGAAAGACTCTGAAAAAGAGGTGTGTAATCGTACACCCAGTATTGTTACTGTTAAAACATTGGACAATGGTGTGTACTCACACCTTGCGTTACTGTGCATCGGCAAAATGCCAAAAAGCCAGAAATATGGTGCATGATGTCACACGAGCGTGTGATCGTGCGTGTGGTGAACCGAGCCTATGAACATTGGTGCTAGTCTGTAAAGGCCTCCACGAGCGTTCTCATGGGCTTGGGTCGTAATAGGCCTCATTCGGGCGAGATGGGCCATGTGGGCCTAATGGGATCATGGGCCCCACATAGGTAAAATCCACGTTAAGTGACAAATAATGGATTGGGCTGCGAAGTAACTGAGATTAAGCTGAATGGGCCACACGAGCATGTGGGCCCACATGGCCCGAATAGTGGGCTTTGGGCCCATTTACACTATTTCGACCTATTGGACTATCTGTGTCGCTCGAGGCGACTGTAGGCCTTAGGAAAAGTCATAAAATGACTGAAATACCCCTAATAAGTAAAATGACTAAAATACCCTTATAGGGTAGAATTACCGATGAAACACCCCAAACCCGGCCCACGAGCCTTGACTGGATCCGGTATGTTCCTTGAGTAAAACAATTCAAAATTTGCTTGTTTCTTTTGAAAACTTTGGGTGATTTTTAGAGAAACTTTGATTTGAGTTCAAATTGAAGACATCGTTATTCTTGAAGATTAGGTTTTATTAAAACTTTATTGTTATATTTCAAAACCATAAGTTAAAGGTAAAAGTTGAGTTTTTAGAGTTTATTATTTAAATTGGAAAGTGCCAAAACATTTAGAATTTATTTTTAAGAAAAATTACTTGAACTTTAATATGATGAAAATCGTATCATACTAGATAATTAAAAATGCATGCATAAACAGTTTAATATCAAGTGGCCTTATTACATCAAAACAAACCCGAATAAATCCAAAATACTTGAAAATAGAAAGTCCAAAATAAAATAAATTCTGAGCTGTGCATGGCCACCACTAAGCTCCTGTCGACCCGATCCATCACTGAGTGTCACCTGAAAAGATATCCCACAACGGGGTGAGTCAAACAGACTCAGTGTGTAACAACCAACACTAAGTCCCACGATTCAGGCATATCAGATCATACATATACATATAGCAATTAAATATAATGATGCAATCCCAAACCCAAACCTAGATAACCATCCGCTACACATCACCCGTACCAACCATCACACCGTGGGGACTACTAAGTCGACCCTCCATCCGCTACACATCATCGAAGGCAGTCGTTGCAGACGACTTGCACATCGCCCTTATAAATTTGTGGCATAGCCACCAGATAATATATTTTGTGACATAAGTCACCACATTCAGATTATGTGACCGAAGTCACCAGATATTGTGGTAAAAACCACTAGATCACTTCCCCTTTCATAATCACCCATATGCCCCATGTCATACAAATCATGCAGATATCATGCCATTTTCCTTATTTCACATTCTTATCAGTATTCACATACGTGCCATAACAGATATTCATAATATTATAACTACCGTAGTAGTAGGTTAACGTACCTGAGTACTTTGTACCATTGCATGGTACCCTTAGCCACATCTTACACATTCTTATTAACACATTTACTAAAACAATACCGTAAATCAATCAAGATTCAGTGTGGGGTACACACCTGGTTTACTTAATGCTTTCACTGAAATCCTGAAAATCCCGATCTAGCGTCCTAGATCCTTAGTTCCTATATTCGGCCAACCCTAAACATGTTAGCAAAGAGCCATTCGGCTAAATAATCAAATCCCGAAGGATTATCACAACCCAAAACCTTACCTTGCTTCCGATTTGATCACTAATCAAATCCCGAAACTTCATAGTGTTTCTCCCTTGAGATCGGCTAATACTAGATCACTTCACTAGTTAGTTTTCCGGCTTTTGAATGAATAAGAAACAGGTCTAAAATATTAACTATGGCATTGGCCGAATGTACATGTACACTTACCTTGCGATATTAAATCCTGAAAGTAGTCTCTTGGTGTCTGTCGAAATCCCTACAAGCACTATGTTAGACTCGATTCCAACATTTGGAGTAAATGGCCTTCGGCCTATGGCTACACACGTTTACCTTAAATCTTAAAATCCCGAAGACCTCCTTCCTTGTAGTCGACAAAAGTAGAAATCACGAAAGACCCTTCAAAGTTTCGGCCAAAGATTACTAATGGGATTAGTACCTTGATTTCGGCACACTAATGAAGAAAAGATAAACCAATTACTATGAGAAGTACTTACCACCAACGTTGCTTGAAGAGACTAAAAAGAGAGAAGGTTTCGGCTTCTACAACTTGCGACAAAGAAGAGAGAATAAGGCCACCTTGAGATTCGGCTATAGCTCCTAATGGAGATAGGATATTCGGCTATCTCAAGTGTATTTCGGCTTTTGAGAAACTATGAGAAGAAGAGAATGTTGATGATGGAGATTCGGCTAGAACACAGGGTATTTCGGCTTTGGCAAAATAAAAGAGAAAAGAGAATATTTGCTAGAGAATTCGGCAGAGGCACAGAAGAAAAGAAAAGAATGAATAATGGCCTTGCTTCCTCCATTTGGCCGAAAATACCACCCTTAGACTCCCCCAATCGGCCAACTCTCCTTCCCCCTATCTCATCCCTTCTTTTTCTCCTATTTTCTCTCCTTTTTGCTCATTCAAAAATAATTGAAATAAATCAATAATTATCCTTTGCTTTAGCCGAAATTTTAAAAAGAATCTGATCACATCTAAAGCTCCTCCCTCAGTCTCCCAATGCCGTCCATTACTCCTCCTTGTTGCCGTAAAATAAAAGCTCTTATTCTGTTTCCCTTGTGACTCGAACCCTGGCCCATTTGTACATGCTTGTGGCGTCACTTACAGAGGCTTTAAGTGGCGCCTCCTTGCCACTTTAACAGGCCCATTTTTTGTGTCTAATTTCCCCTACTAATTCTCTTAAGGCCACTCTTGTTCAGTTCCACTTCAAGACTTAAAATCTGATATTTTCTAAGGCATTTTCCTATATTCTAAAGTCCTCAAAATTCATAAAACATACTTATAATACACATAGGCATGCTTTCACGTAAAATTCAGCAATAATTCATAAGCCCAAAATCTCGGATATTACAACCGAAATACCCTTGTAGAGTAGAATTATCGAAATACCCTTGTAGGTTAAAATTACCAAAATACCCTTGTAAGGTAGAATTACCGAAATAACTCTGAGGGGGTGAAATTACCGTTTTACCCCCAACCAACAAAAGGACCATTATACCCCTAGTGGTAGTTTTGTGATGTGTCTATGATATTTATATGACTGGTTATGAATATGACATACTGCACACATGTAATATTAATGAAATGACATTCTGCATTGGGGTTGGGATTCTGATTTGGAGGAAGTACTGTACTAGTGGCTCTGCCACGTTTTTACTGTTCTAGTGGCTTCGCCACGTGTTTTAATTTTAGTGGCTTGGCCACGTTTACTGTTATTAGCAACTTTGCTGCGTTACTATTAGCAGCTATGCTGCAATATTGGTGTGTTGGCTGGGTGGGTCGACTTAGTCCCCACATGGTGTGTTGGTTGGTACGGGTGGTGTGTTGGCTGGATTGGGCTGGGTTGCATCACTGTTCTGTACTGTTATTATATTGGGCTTATACCCACACTGTTACCATATTGGGCTAAGGCCCACACTTGCATTATGCATTGAATAGGGCTCGCCCTGCATCGTTACTACATGATAGGGGATTACACACTGAGTTCTCATAACTCACCTTTTTCTTTTAACTGTACAGGTAATCCCTAGCCTTAGATGATTTGGAGCTGTGAGGGACTCGGAGGTGGCCACATGTTCGCGAGTGTTTTAATTTATACCTAGTTTTTTTTAAGTATTTTATTTTGGTGCTACTATTTATGTAATAAGGCAATTTGAGGTTTTACTTTTATTTGGTCTAATCTTCCTACTTCAACTTGCTAGATTTGAAAACACGGGTTTTAAAAATAATAACTGTTTCCAAAAGAAATCACGTATTTCAAAATTTAAAGTTTACGATTAGAAAAGCTTTCGTGATTTTTAATCCAGATTAATAAACTTGTAATAAATGATATGACCAATAAGTGATTAACAAGTTTTGATTTTACAACCCCAACGTTTTCAATAGCAAATAGTTTTAAAAAGGATTTAAAACTTTAGTCATGAATTTTCTTCGACAAGACTAGTTTTGAAATCAACAGTTTGGTGTGACACGTCTGATCCGATCGTAACGTCTAGACCGAGTTTGGGGTGCTACATTTAGTGGTATTAGAGCCAAGTTGCAAAACCCAGCTGTGGAATGGGTTTTTGAATTTTTTTCTAAAATTGTCTAAATTTTTTATTTTGGCAAGAAAATTGAAAGGTTGTTACTGAAAGTGTGGCCCCCCAAGTCTCTGGCGCCAAATCTGTAAGTTCTCTAACACTGTTTACTGCTATAGATTTAAATGTTATACTGAGAAACTACCATAGATAGTAGGACTTTGCTAAAACTCTTTTGTTAGGGTAAACTGAGACTGTAAAAGACTGAAAACTGTAGTGAGATACCTTGATCTGTGAAAACAAAAACTTTAAATAATGATTGTCATAAAACATCCGTTAATAATTACTTGAACTATGAACTGATTCATAAGATTGTTAAAACTGATAATACGCTATATTGATATGAGCACAAGAGGTACTCGAGGAAGAGGTACACGAGGCCACGGTAGAGGCCGAGGTACTAGGGCTGGGTCTTCAGCATTGAGTCACATGCCTGCTAGGGAGGCACCAGCCTCACCAATAATGGAGACAGGGTCTCATGACCGAGCAGTTGGGGATGATGCTCTATCTCAAGCAATGCTGCGTGTGCCTGAAAGGGTTGCTGGAGCGAGTACTGGGTTAGTGGGCTGAAGGTCAATTTCTGAGCGACTCCGGTCTAATGGAGCAAAAATCTTTAGGGGTGTTTCTGGTGTAGCCTCGAATGTAGCAGAGTACTGGTTAGAGGCTACCAAGCGAATAATGGATGACCTCAACTGACTGTGGAACAGAAATTAAAAGGACACTAACGAGGCATACCAATGGTGGCTCACTGTAAGAGGGTACGCAGGCCGACCGCTTAATGTGGGATTTCTTTAAGATGACCTTTCAAGGGAAGTATGTGGGCGCAAGTTATGTGGACTCCTGAAGAAAGGAATTTTTTAACCTGACCTAGGGAAACAAGACAGTGGCAGTATATGAGGCATAATTCTTATGGTTGAGTCGTTTTGCTCCCGGTATAGTCACAACTGAGTATGAACATTGTGTGCGGTTCAAAGATGGCCTTCGGGATGAGGTACATGTGCTGATAGCTCCGCAGAGAGAGTGAGACTTTGCTGCCCTGGTTGAGAAAGCAAAAATCGCTGAGGATGTGAAGCGCTCTGAGCGCCAGAATCACAAGAAAGATAAGGGTAGACTTAAAAGGGATTCAGGGCCCTTGGGTTCTTTTGGAAGACCTATAAAGAAGGCCAGATTTGATGGGTCAGTCTGAGTAGTTCCTGTTACTATGGTTAGACCGCAGCTTTGCGCAAATTGTGGGAGAGCTTACCAGAGTGAGTGCTGGAAACGAACTGGGCATGTTTTAGATGTGGGTCCATGGATCATCAGGTTAAGAACTGTACTCAGAGGCCTGTTCAGATGCAAGCCGCAGGACAGGGCTATGTTTAGCCAAGGAGAGATGGTAAGCAGCCACTGAGAGGCCGTCGCTAGGCCAGAGGAGGAAATGGTTTGGGAAGAGGTCGTGGAGCATCACGCAGAGGTACTGGTAACACGGAGGCGAGACAACCAGCTTTGGTCTATGCTGCTCATCACCAAGAGGATGGTGACGCCCCGGACGTCATAACTGGTACATTCCTAATTTATAATGTACCATACACTGCTTTAATTAACATTGGGTCTACACACTTGTATATTGCATGCATTGTGTCTGGGACACTGGGTTTTCAGTTTGAAATTACTGATAGGGAGATGACTGTGTTAATTCCACTGAGACAGTCGGTTAAGGTGAATAAGTTGTTCAGAAACATGCCCCTAGAGGTCTAAGGGGTTGTCTTTCCAGTGGATTTGATGGAATTACCGTTTGGTGAATTCGATCTTATATTGGGCATGGATTGGCTAGTGAAACACAGTGTGAATTTGGATTGTGCTGCTAAGCGTATGGTGTTGAAGTCTATTGAGGATGAGGAGGTAGTTATGGTAAGGGAGCGAAAAGATTATCTGTCTAATGTAATCTCAGCATTAAAGGCCGAGAAACTGGTTCACAAGGGTTGCGAGACATTATTAGCTTATGTCAGCAGTTCTGATTCTAAGGGTCCTTCTGTTGGAGATGTTAGAACTGTTAAAGAGTTTCTTGATGTATTTCCTGAAGAGCTTCCTGGGTTGCCCCCAAACTGTGAGGTAAAATTCGGTATTGAGCTCCTATCTGGAACAGCTCTGGTGTCCATCCCCTCTTATAGGATGGCACCGAAGGAGTTGGTAAAGTTAAAGGCTCAAATTCAAGAGCTACTGGACCGAGGATTCATTCGCTCGAGTGTGTCTCCATAGGGAGCACCGGTGTTATTCGTAAAGAAGAAGGATAGATCCATGCGCATGTGCATCAATTATCATCAACTGAACAAACTGACTATTAAGAACAAGTGCCCATTACCGAGGATAGATGATCTATTTGTCCAGCTGCAAGGAACTTCAGTTTTCTCCAAGATAGATCTTCGATCTAGGTACCATCAACAAAAGGTTAAGGAGGTAGATGTGTATAAGACTGTGTTCAGGACTCGTTATGGTCATTACGAGTTTCTAGTAATGCTGTTTGGGTTGACGAATGCACCAGCTGCTTTCATGGATATGATGAACGGAGTATTCCAGCCTTATTTAGATCGATTCGTAGTTGTGTTTATAGACGACGTCCTAGTGTATTCCAGAACCAAGAAGGATCATGATGCACATCTTTGAATTGTTTTGCGCATTCTGAAGGAAAATCAACTATATGCAAAGTTTAGCAAGTGTGAGTTCTGGTTGATAGAAGTGACATTTCTGGGTCACGTGGTGTCTGCCAGGGGGATTAGGTTTGATCCTCGAAAAATTGAAGTCGTATTGATTTGAAAACCACCAAAGACGGTATCTAAGATTCGAAGCTTTCTAGGTCTGGCTGGGTATTACAGACGTTTTGTTCAGGGGTTTTCACTGATTGCTGCACCCCTGACTAAGTTACTGCGTAAAAGAGTGCCGTTTAATTGGACCAATAAGTTGCAAGAGAGTTTTGAGAAACTGAAGAAAGTTCTGACTGAGGCCCCAGTGTTAATACAGCCAGAGTCTGGAAAGGAATTCATTGTCTATAATGATGCGTCACACACTGGATTGGGCTGTGTGTTGATGCAAGAGGGTAAGGTGGTTGCTTACGCATCTCGTCAGCTTAAGCCTCACGAAGTGAATTACCCCACTCAAGACTTGGAGTTAGCTGCTGTGGTTTTCGCACTGAAGATTTGGAGGCATTACTTATACGGTGAGAAATCTATTATTTACACAGATCATAAAAGCCTCAAGTACCTTCTTACTCAGAAGGAGTTAAATCTTAGGCAACGAAGATGGATAGAGTTGCTTAAGGATTATGATTGCTCGATTGAGTACCATCCTGGTAAAGCTAATGTAGTAGCCGATACACTGAGCTGTAAGGTTGTATCTGATTTGAGAGCAATATTTGCTCGTCTCAGGCTGTTTGAAGATGGTAGTTTGTTGGCTGAACTCCAAGTGAGACCGACCTGGATTGATCAAATTAAGGAGAAACAATTGTTGGATGAATCGTTGGTTCCTCGTTTCTAATTGGTTGAGAAGGGGAGACTATGGATTATGGGCTGAATAGTGAGGGAGTACTATGTTTCCGTGGGAGAGTTTGTACACCAAGAGATCCTGAGCTGAGGCAATTTATCCTACAGGAGGCGCATAGCAGTCCTTATGCCATGCATCCTGGTGGAAACAAGTTGTATCAAGATCTGCATGAACTGTACTGGTGGCCAGGGCTTAAGCGCGAGGTTACTAATTTCGTGGGCAAGTGTCTGACATGCCAACAAATTAAAGCTGAGCACCAACTACCTTTTGGGTTACTGCAGCCAATGAAGATTCCACTATGGAAGTTGGAGAGGGTAACCATGGATTTTGTAAGTGGGCTTCCCTTAACACTGGCTAAGAAGGACTCGGTATGGGTTATTGTTGACCGACTGACTAAATCTGCCCACTTTATACAAGTCCACACTTATTATTCGCTGTAGAAGTTGGCTAAGTTAAACGTGGCTGAGATTGTGAGACTGCATGGGGTACCAGTGTCTATCATTTCGGACAGAGATCCTAGATTCACATCTCAATTCTGGAAAAAGTTACACGAGGCTTTGGGTACAAGGTTGGACTTTAGTACGACATTTCATCTTTAGACCGACGGTTAGTAGGAGAGGGTGATACAGATATTGGAGGACATGTTAAGAAACTGTGTAATTGATTTCAAAGGTAGTTGGTAAGGCTACCTGACGCTAGCAAAGTTCGCATATAACAACAGCTACCAATCCAGTATTCAGATGGCACCATATGAGGCGTTATATGGTCGTAGGTGTCGTACCCCTACCTATTGGACGGAATTGGGTGAGCGGCGAGTTTTGGGGCCAGAGTTAGTTTCTGAAATCGAAGAAAAAGTAAAGTTGATTCGAGATCAGTTAAAAGAAGCATCTGATAGGTAGAAGTCGTATGCAGATTTAAAGGGTAAAGAGATAGAGTACTTTGTGGGGGATTATGTCTTTTTGAAAGTCTCTCCATGGAAGAAGATTCTAAGATTTGGACAGAAAGGTAAACTAAGCCCTAGATTTATCGGACCTTACCGAATATTAAAGTGAGTGGGACCGATCGTCTATCATCTTGAGCTACCTCCTGAGTTAAACCGGATACATGATGTATTCCACATCTCCATGCTGAGGTAATACCGCTCTGATCCCTCACATATAGTGCCGGTGGAGGAGATTGAGGTTAAACCTGATCTAACTTTTGAGGAAGAACCAGAGCAGATACTGGATCATGATGTTAAGGTATTAAGGAGGAAATCTGTTCTTTTGGTCAAGGTGCTTTGGCATAATTACGCTACCAAGGAAGCCACTTGGGAGCCTGAGAAGGCAATGCAACAACAATACCCTCAACTATTCTAACTAGGTAAATTTCGAGGCTGAAATTTCTTTTAGGGGGTAGAGTTGTAACGCCCCAAAAATATAGGGTCTTTAATATTTCATGTTCTAACAAATTTCTTATTTGCTTCAATGGCTAAGTTTTTTGGGTATGTATGGGGGTATTTAGGAAGCCTGGGTTCAAATATGGCCTTTGGCAAAATTTTGATTTTTGCTCTTTTGGGAAACTTGGATGTTAGCTTGAAGGGCATATATTAAGTTGTGGTTGTTTTGTGACATAAGAGACCTTATGTTGTGGTGGCAAGTGGCGTGTTGGGGCATTTAAGAGGGAGTGGGTTCAAATCCCATGGCATGCAAAGATAGAATTTTATTTTATATCTCTGTGGCGTGAGAGGTAGAGTTTGATTCAAACTCTGCAGAGGAGGTTGGAGACTTGGTCATCAAATTTGAATGGTTTTGAATGGAAGATTGGGAGCAAATCAAGGAGAGAATTGTGGAGAAAATTAAGCAAATTCAAAGGTGGGTGTGCTGTGGACGAACAAGGAGTCTTGAGCATGTAATTTTGACAAGGGGGATTTCTGAGTGCTTTTCTCTGTACTTGTTCGGTTTTGGGCACTTTTTGGGTGTACCGGAATTCCTTGCTGAATAGTTTTCTTTCATTTTTCTCTAAGTGCCGAAATAGAAACTTACCACTCGAGCATTTTGTTTCTTGAGTTTTGTACCTTTTTCTTCAAGCTTTTGTTGGCCGAATATTTGCTTCCTTCTCCCTCTTCCAATCTAAGCCGAATACACTTCCTCTCCCTCCCTTTCCATTTATTTGTTTTCTCTTTTTTCCTTCTTTCTTTCTTCCATCTACTCCCTTTCTTCTCTTAAGCCAAATATCATCCTTCCTAGCTCGTGAACTGAGTCTTTTCTCTTGAGTAGTTCGGTGGTGACCAAATCCTCCGTTTCTTTTCCCTTTCTGTTTCAGTCTTGCAAGCATTTTGGAATCTGTAAGTGTTCATATTTTTCATTTTGTATTTAAAAATGTTCTCTCCTATTCTCTTTTCCTCTAAAAGTTGACTATTTCTTTCCTTCATTTTCTTTGATGGCCGAATGGTGATCCTTTCCTCTTGGTGTGGTGATCGTTGGGTTTAGGTATTCCCGAGGAGTGAAGAACTATAGAAGTTATTCAAGTCATCAAACTCTGTCCCTTGTTAAAGGGAAGATCAATACCCTACTCTTAGATTAGGCCGAATATTCCGGTGGTGGGTAAGTAGCATTTGTGGATTAAGGCTACATATTTGATCACTGTTTTGGTTAATAAGATCTGTTTTGATACAGATATTCGGCATAAGCGTGTAATCAATCATGATTGGTGGCCTTAAGGGGTTTGAGTCAGTCGTTAAGCAAGGTAAGAGAGATATTTTCGGATTAAGTACTATTAAGAACGATTAAGGACTAACATCAGTTTTCGATGATGCTAGGTTGGGTGCTCGTAGATCTTGGAAAGACTCTTAAAAAAAGGTGTGGAATAGTACACCCAGTATTGTTACTATTAAAACGTTGGACAATGGTGTGTACTCACACCCTTGTGTTACTATGCATCGGTAAAATGCCGAAAAGCCGAAAATATGGCGCATGATGCCACACAAGCTTGCGATCGTGAGTGTGGTGAACTGAGCCTATGAACATGGGTGCTAGTCTATAGAGGCCGTCACAAGCGTTCTCATAGGCTTGGGTCGTAATAGGCCTCGTTTGGCCGAGATTAGCCATGTGGGCCCAATAAGCTCATAGGCCCCACATGGGTAAAATCCACGATAAGTGACAAATAATGGATTGGCTGCGAAGTTCGCATAGCCATGACTAAGATTGGGCTGAATGGCCATACGAGCGTGTGGGCCCACGTAGCCCGAATAGTGGGCCTTGGGCCCGTTTACACTGTTTCGACCAAATGGATCATCTGTGTCGCTCGAGGCGACTGTAGGCCTTAGAAAAGGTTATAAAATGTCTGAAATACCCCTAATGAGTAAAATGACCAAAGTACCCTTATAGGGTAGAATTACCGAAATACCCTAATAAGGTAGAATTATCGAAATACCCTTGTAGGGTATAATTACCAAAATATCCTTGTAGGGTAGAATTATCGAAATACCCTTGTAAGGTAGAATTACCGTTTTACCCTCAACCGACAAAAGGACCATTATACCCTAGTGGTAGTTTAGTGATAAGTGTATGATATCTATATGACTGGTTATGAACATGACATACTGCATACACGTAACATTTATGACACGACATTCTGCATTGGGGTTGGGATTCTGATTTGGATGAAGTACTGTACTAGTGGCTCTGCCACGTTTTTACTGTTCTAGTGGCTTCGCCACGTGTTTTTATTTTAGTGGCTTGGCCACGTTTACTGTTATTAGCAGCTTTGCTACGTTACTATTAGCAGCTATGCTGCGATATTGGTGTGTTGGCTGGGTGGGTCGACTTAGTCCCCACATGGTGTGTTGGTTGGTACGGGTAGTGTGTTGGCTGGACTGGGCTGGGTTGCATCACTATTCTGTACTGTTATTATGTTAGGCTTATACCCACACTGTTACCGTATTAGGCTAAGGTCCACACTATACTGTTACTGAATAGGGCTCTGGCCAACACTGTTACTGGATGATAGGGGATTACACACTGAGTTCTCGTAACTCACCCTTTTCTTTTAACTATACAGGTAATCCCCAGCCTTAAATGATTTGGACCTGCGAGGGACTCGGAGGTGGCCACATGTTCGCGAGTGTTTTAATTTATACCTAGTTTTTTTTAAGTATTTTATTTTAGGGTTGCTATTTATGTAACAAGGCCATTTGTGGTTTTACTTTTATTTGGTCTTATCTTCCTACTTCAACTTGCTAGATTTGAAAACACGGGTTTTAAAAATAATAACTGTTTCCAAAGGAAATCACGTATTTCAAAATTTAAAGTTTACGATTAGAAAAGCTTTCGTGATTTTTAATCCAGATTAATAAACTTGTAATAAATGATATGACCAATAAGTGATTAACAGGTTTTGATTTTACAACCCAACGTTTTCAATAGCAAATAGTTTTAAAAAGGATTTAAAACTTTAGTCATGAATTTTCTTCGACAAGACCAGTTTTCAAATCAACACTTCGATGTGACACGTCTGATCTGGTCATAACGTCTAGGCCGGATTTGGGGTGTTACAAATTGATTCGATTTGTGAAACAGTAGAAAAATTCATCTACTTAAAATCTTAGTGATCTAATAAAATACTTCAGTAAAATTAGAATTTGAAGCCCTTTTAACATTCACATCTTATAAATACACACAGTTGAAAGTGTGAAACTCCACTATAAATAAATATTTTCCTCATTTGTACATACATTTGAAATCTTTAAATAATAAAATACTTTTTCACAGCATTTAACCAAAAGCCGAACGCAAGTGGAGTTTTCACTTCTCAAAATGGCTTAGGTTATGTTCTCCAATGCTTCTCAGATGTCAGTGCAGAAATAAAGAACAGACGTCAGTGCAGAAATTTTTTAACTTATTTTAAGTGCTTTTTCACAGATAAAAAAGTAGAAATTTTTAACTTTTTTCAGCCTAAAAGTTATTTTGGCTGGTATTTTACTTTTTTAACCTTACTATTTCTTATTCCAAATAGACGTTAGAAGAATTTTTCTCCCATTTTCTCTTTTGTCTGAACTTTACTTTTTCCTCTGGTTCTTTGTTCCTCTTCTCTACCGGTGAGTTTATCTTTTTCTTCTCTTTTTCTTCCCTTTAATTATTCATTATGCTTTAGTTTTTAGTTATTTTCTGATTGTTTGATTTTATGAAATATAGTTTAACTTTTTCACATCTTTTTCAATTTTTCTCTTTTGCTTGTACCCTTCGTTCTTGGACTTGACAAAGTAAATCCCAGGTTTGTGAGCTTATTACGTTTCTTCATTTCATTCTTTCATGTTTGATAGACTTCCTCTTTAAGTTGTTAGCCTCCATCTAGGCTTTTGGCTATCCTCTTGCTTAGAAACATCTGGATAGAGCCGTTTTTTGTATGGCAAGCTGCATCCTATAATTATAAAACTGCAACACTAAATCAATCATTAGCCATGAAATAATTCAAGATAAAACCAACACTACATCCTCACCTCCAAGTTGCCAATTTTGTGCATGCAAGTCATTTCTTATCATAGCTTAGCTTGTTCTTTCGTTGCTTCTGCCTTGGATTCTGAATAGTCTGACTTTGATTTCGAATGCAATTCTTCTTCACTGCTACTAGTGATGTTATATTTCTTTCGTGATTTGCTCTGTCTTTTCCCTTTCTCGCTTTTGTTATGGCTTTTTGTTGATACAAGATTTGGGGACAATAGTTGGATGTAGTTAACATTGATGTATCAATTTGAAAAATTCTATTTTATCTTTTTTCCTAAAGAAATGAACTTTACCGCTATAGACAATGACAGCTTGAAAAAAGAAATTTAAAAAGAGGGAAATTTGAAGGATTTTAGAAATTGAGTAATTGCTGGAAAAAGGCTGGATTTTGAGGATTGTTGTTGAATGATAAAACAAAGTAAAGCCAAAAGAAATTGAAAAAATGAATAAAATAGAAAAAAGAATTTGTCTTTATAGGCTTAGCCACTCTCTGTAATTGTAAGTTTTTTTTGCTTTAGCTGACATGGTCACATGTTATAGTGAATACCCAAATTTTAAGCATAAAAATTGATGGCATTTGGGAGCTAGCCATGTTATTGTTGTTAGGCTAATTTTTGAAGTTTCATTGGACAGTGGGAATATAATAAAGATATATAACATTTACTGTCGGGTTCATTTTTGGTAAAATGAATATTAGAGGAAAATATTTTGATACATATGTAAACAAATATACTTATGTGAAATTTGATTTCTTGATTGCTTTACTGGCTGAAACGAATTTGTTCGTATACACAATAGATGAGTACTTCGGCGGTTGAAGTTAGTGGTGAAAAAGTGAAAGAAATATGGGATAAGAGATTGACATAAATATTTTGAGATATTTGTATTAAAGAGATATTGAAAGGAAATAGGCTTGGTACTCATTTCACAAAAGATGGCTGGTTGAAAATAATGACCAACTTTGAGAAAGAAACGGGCAAGGCTTTTTCACAAAGTCAACTTAAAAGTAGGTGGGATGCCCTAAAAAAAGAATGGAAAGCTTGGAAGAAACTTAAAGGCGAAGATACTAGTCTAGGGTGGAATCCTATAAAAAGAATCGTTGATGCATCAGATGATTGGTGGGAGAGTAGGCTAAAGGTACATTAATAATTCTGAATATTTTTGTTTTTTTTCTTATTTATGAGGTTATTGATAATTACTGTTATGAAACTATCATTTTATATGTAGATTGTGCCTGAAGCTCAAAAATTTAGAACATCAGACATTGATCCTGAATTCGAAGGGAAGTTAGACCAAATGTTCATGGGGATAGTTGCAAAAGGTGATAAAGCATGTGCATCTTCTTCTGGTACACTCCGTAGTGATGTTTTTGAGGATGTTAACAACGAAATACCTTAAGAGAATGAAGAAGAAAATGTGATAAATGATGTTCACATTTTAAATGATGTTCACATTTCAAATGATGTTCACATTTCAAATTATGTTCAAATTGATGGAAACGGTCAAAAAAGAAAAAACCCTGATATATCAAGTTCACATTTTAAACCTGAAAGAAAGAAATCCTCAAAGCAAATTGGAGGGGCTGCAAGATTGTCCAGTCAAATAGAAAAATTATGCAATGTAGCTGACAATATGAGTCAAGCCATATCTAATTTGACTCCTATTATGGATCCATATGGTATTCCACAAGCAGTCAAAGTGCTTGACAGCATGTCGGAAGAAGTTCCAGAAGCTAGTCCGCTATACTTTTTTGCACTTAAATTATTGCTCAATAAGGACAAGCGAATTATGTTTTTATCAATTAATCCCAAGATTAGAGCTTTGTGGCTTAAGACGGAAATGGAGGATAGTTGAAAATTTTCTGATCTTCTAGGGTTCAGAGATATCTATTATGTGACTAAACAACAATGTTAAACTAATTTTATCAATAGTTACTTATGTTTGGTTTTTGGATATTGAATTTATGTTCTACTTATTTATGTGTAATCTAGTTTTATCAATGGTTGTTTATGTTTGGTTTTTGGATATTGAATTTATGTTCTACTTATTTATACTAAATTAGTTTTATCAATAGTTGTTTATATATGATTTTGGATATAAAATTTATTCATAGGTGATGAGTATAGTTGAGAATTACAGGGGTGATGAAAGTGATGATGAAAGGGAAAAGAAAGAGATTTTACAACGCATGGAATGTTTTAACTGATTATTTTTTGTTGCATCTTCTTCCGTGCAATTATATTACGAGAAGTATATATTGAAGCAACCATGCATGGATTTAAGACAGTCAGGTGAGACATGGATCTGAGAGATCCTTGACTGTCATGAATCACGTTGTATGATTAATTTTAGGATGTCTAAAATGGTATTCACAAGTTTGTTGAGAGTTTTGGAGACAAGATACAACTTGAAAACTTCAAGAAACATATCTTCCAGTGAAATGTTGGGAATTTTTTAATACATCTTGGGCACCGGTGCAAAAGTTTCCCAATGTCGAGAAAGAGTTCAAAGGTCTAGATCAACAATAAGTCGATACTTTGCAATTGTGCTTTAGAAAGTTTCAAGGATGGCCACTGTAACACCCCAAACCCGGCCCAAACGTCATGACCGAATCCGGAGTGTCACAAGGAAAGGTTGTTTAAAGACTGCGCGTTTGTTAAAAATTTCGAGTTTAAATATTTATTGATTGTTATCCTTTTTGTTAACATTTTGAAAAAAATAGTTATTAAGGGTTTAGGAAAATCTCGTATCGCACATTGAATAATAATAGGCAGTAATCAAATGAAAAGCTAAACCAAAGAAAATACTAAAATTAAAGTTATAGTGGCCTTATTACAAAATAAAATCCTGAATTAAACATAAGTTCAAATTAAAACGAAGTTTACGAAAGCAATCGTAATGCATGGCCACCTCGAGTCCGCCCCGCCTCTAAAACCTACGATCTATGAATTACCTGCAAAAATTTAAGCACAAGGGGTGAGTCAAGAAGACTCAGTGTGCAATCACTCCACACCAACCATAGCTGGGCCCTAGCCCATTTAAATACCAATTGGGCCTTAGCCCTACAATATAGAATAACAAATAGCATATGCAAGATGATGCAAAACCCATCCCAACCTAGATTTCCATCCGCTACACACCTCCCGTACCAGCCAATCACTATTGGGGATTTCTACAATCAACCCTCACCGCTACACACTATTGATGGCAGTCATGCTGCTCATCGTCAGAATCATGACAGAGTCACCAGAACAGATCGTGGCAGAGCCACTACAACAGATCGTGGCAGAGCCACTACAACAGATCGTGGCAGAGCCACTACAACAGACCATGGCAGAGCCACTACAACACTTCCCCTTTCATCATATTCCAAGCCCATGCAACATGTCGTGACATAATAATTCGTGTATGCAGTATGACATGTATGCAAATCATATATAAAATATAACATATGAAACGGATTACCATCATAATCAGAATAACAAATACAACATAATCAAGCTAATCAACCTCTAAGGGTATAACAGTAATTTACCTTACAGAGGTATTTCCATAATTTACCTATAGAGGGTATTTTAGTAATTTTACGCCTACAGTGGCCTTTCCGAAGGCCTAATGTTGCCTCGAGTGACTCAACTACCATTCCCTGTTGTTACCAGACTATTGGGCCTAAAACTCGATTTCGGCCCATTCGGGCCCACACGCTTGTGTGGCCCACCTAACACAAATCTAGCCACGTATATAAAATTCACCTAGTCTAGTTCACTATATACTACACCATCATACAATTTTAATCAATTGGGCCCACTTCGGCCCATCGTGGCCCAAGCAGCCTCAACCCACCAGAATACTACTAATGGCCTCAACTATCACGCCGAAGCCCCACACGTGCGCTTCATGACGCTCGTGTGGCTACTATTGCGATGATCGGCGCCGGCTTTTGCCGCCTACAGCTAGAGTAGAGAGAGTTACACACCTGATAGGAATCTGGTGCTAATCCGCGCTCCGACCACTCCTGTGCCCAATCGCCCTCCAAGGTGCATTCATCCTCCTCCTAGAATGATATATATATAGCTAGCTTCTCAACTTCCTTCTTTGTATCTTTCCGATGTGGGATCCTTCAATCAACAGAGTTTAAATCCAACTCAAACTCTTCCCGTCCAAACCGCAAAATACTCCCTTGCTTCTCATGAGATTCGAACGCAGGCTCCCTTGCAACATAATCCACGCTGCTAACCACTTGGCCACAAGCTCCTCTTGTGTCTTAAACCATGCACAACTAAATATAACCCTATGGCCAAATTCTAGAGTCTATTTAAAAATAAAACCAAAATGCAAGAGCCAAGACTTGAACCTTGGACCTCCTTCCTTCCTTGTGGCGTCATCCCCTTGCCTCTTATGTGGCGTCACTTTGCCACTACACCACACACTCCACTGGTGTCATTTTTCTCCACATTTTATTCTTAAAGCCTACCTACTAACTCCCAGGGTTTTGTCCACCTAAAACCAAAATTTCCCCAAAGCCAAAGTTTGATCCCGCGACTTCATAGAAGCCCTCTAACCTTCCAAAATCACTTATCTAATAGGTCCAACTTGCATTTAAGCCGATCTCTTGTTCTCCAAAAATTTAAATGCTACTACGCCCAAGGCCCATTGGGCCCAATTCTTCTAGGCCCAATTTCGGGATGTTACAGCCACTGATCTAATTGCACCCGAAGATCCTTTTTTTAGCTCAATACCCGAACAAATACGTAATGATTCTAGATATATGCCGCATTTTAAGGTTAAAATTTAATTTTATATTATTATATTTTAATATTTTTGGTCGACCAAAAATATGCACGAGACTAATATGACTATTTGTTCAGGATTGCATAGGTGCAATTGATGGTACTCATATTGCCACTATTCTTCCACCAAATGAACAAATTCCCTATATTGGAAGAAAAGGTATCCCGACTCAAAATGTTATGACAGTATGTGATTTTAATATGTGTTTCACCTTTGTCATGGCTGGATGGGAAGGACCAGCACATGACACTAGAATATTTCTTGATGCAATTCGAGACCCAAAATACAAATTTCCGCACCCACCAAATGGTTAGATATTTTATTTATATGTGATTTTTTAAATAATAAAGTATAAGTTCTTTAATTGATAATTTTTATAAAAAATATTGAATTAATTGTTTGTTATATTATGATATATAGGAAAATATTATCTTTTTGATTCTGGATATCCTCAAATGAAAGGTTATCTTGGACCATATAGAGGTCAGCGATATCATTTACCTGACTTTCGTAGAGGTAGACTGGTATCTGGTAAAGAAGATATATTCGGACTGGTATCTGGTAAAGAAGAGATATTCAATCATTCACATTCATCATTACGTAGTGTGATTGAACGAACTTTTGGTGTTTTGAAAAAAAAAATGGGCCATTTTAAGGGATATGCCAAGTTATAGTTTTGAAAAGCAAATGATGATCGTTGTTGCTACAATGACGATACACAATTTTATCCGAAAACATGTGGGTCGAAATGATGCAGATTTTATGGAATACAAAGATATTAACTAGGCATATGAGAATATTATTGATTCAGAAAATGCGCATGGTTGAGAATGTGATGATGACGACGACGACGATGATGATGGTGATGATGACGGTGAATCAAACAATTCAAGTGGTTTTGAAATGGAATTAACAAGAGATACTATAGCTTCTAGTTTAACGAATTCACTTTAAATTGTAAATGCTATTGTAAAATTTTTAGTATTTATATTTGGTATATAAATATTATCCCTTTTTGAAATTTTAATCCAAATATATGTAATATTTTAATTTGTTAGGTTTATGTTTTCTATGTTATGTTAATATCTAATATGAGTTATATATTCAAATACATTTTAAAATAAAATAATATAAATGTGTTAACAGCATTAATTAAAAATAAAAAATAATTTTTAAAATAATACAATTATGTCAATATCTAATTATAAATATTTAATTATTATATTTAAATATTTAAATATAGTTTATATTGTAACACCTCTTACCCGAATTCAACGCCGGAACCGGGTACGAGGCATTACTGGATTTAACTTGCTTGAACATACAACTTTGGGCTATAAAATTTCGTTTCAACTCAAAATTTCTTATTCACATTTATATTATCCTTATTAAAGGCCTATGAGGCCTTAAACATGAAAATGGAGGGTCTCGAAATCAAACCGGGAACTTTTGTACACTTAGAAAATTTTTGCCTAAATAGGGTCGCACACCCGTGTGAAATGGGACACGCCCGTGTGGGCAGGCCGTTTGGTCACACACGCCCATGTCCCTAGCCCGTGTGGAATTTATTTTTCTTTTTGAACTTACAAGGGTTTTCACACGGCCGGACACACGCTTGTGTCTTTGGCCAGTGTCCTCCACAAGGCCTAGACACGCCCGTGTCCTCACCCGTGTGTGAAAACCTGGGTATTCTATTTATGACATCAGCAACCTCATAAGGGGCACACGGCCTAGGCACACGCCCGTGTGTCTAGCCCGTGGTCGACACTGACTTGCAACACTAACATGTAAGGGACACACGACCCAGTCACACACCCGTGGGACTGACCATGTGTTACACACGGGTAGACACACGGGCGTGTCTATCCGTGTGGACCAATTCAAGGCTATTTTCCAAGCCATTTAGTCACCCTCACTTGCACACATCCATACATCATCACATATCATTCTCAAATCATCAATTGTAATACTTAAATTCTCACATTTAAACCATGGAAACCAAACTATCTTTCCATATACGAGAGAGTACTATCACTATCACAAATACAATCGACATAAGCCATCATCCATGGCTATACACCATCGAACCATAAACTATTTTAGGCCAAATAATTTGGCTACATTAACTATGACTTAATTAAACAAAAGATAAGATCCCTATACATGCCATATCTCAAGAAAACTTGAAAACTTATACCCAAGTGACTGCTCGATAGTGTGAAAGCATTCTATTCATTCTTAAAGTTCGATTAAAGACTTTTACTCCTTTACATCTCGTCAAAATCATAAACAATATATTTCATAAAGACAATTTACAATTCATACAATGTCGAAATATCAAATACCTCACATAGGGTTGCATTATTTGCACACGAACTTATCTCGATACCAAAAAGGGTAAAAATGGACCTATTTGCCCATATCTCTCTTTTCTTCCATTCTAGGTCCAAATCTTGTTTGCTTTGATCTATAACAATGAAATTTACTCATTTAATCATCACACTAATCAATAGATTTTAAAATTTTTACTTTGGTAAAATTACCATTTTACCTTTGGACTTTGGCAAAATTATAATTTTTCCCTTAGTCTCGTATATCGATTTTTATCCAATTTCTTTGTTAATCAAGCCTAGCCGATTCATATTGCCTCCTATAGCAACTCAAGATTCCAACTATTACACACATTTACCACTTATTTCACAACTTCTACAAAAAAAAAAAAGTCATTTTAGGTGTTTTCATGGTAACACCTTTCACAAAAGTTGTTCATCTAACAACTAAGACTCATTTCCTTCCATAAAAATACAGCAAACAACTTAATTGCTCTCATGGCAAAACCCTAGACTCTTAACCATTTTGCAAAATAGTCCCCTCATTAGCTAGCTTAAGCTTTAGGGGTTCTAAAAGTATAATTTTTTATCAAGAAATAATCACTAAAACACTTACTTGTAAGGAGAAGAGTGTGCTGAAATTTTCAACCTTCAATGGTTGTTTTTCTTGAGAAAATTCAGTGGAGAGAAGGGAAAGAAAAGATGATATCTTTTTTTCTCTTTATTTTATTATAAAAATAAATTTTTTTCACCAAATTTCACCTAACCAAATGACAAAGTCTATTCTTTGTCCCCTGTGGCCGGCCATCACTTCCCCCATGACCTATTTGAACTTTAAGGACCTCTAATTTAATATTCTATGGCTATTTGGCACATCTAGCAAATAAATAGAACTTTCGCACTTTATGCGATTTAATCTTTTTTCGCAATTAAGCATGAAATAGCTAAAATTAAAACACCAAAATTTCCATGCACCCTTATAATCATGCTATAACCCATAAAATAAAATTAAAATAATTTTCTCCGACCCCAGATTAATAGTCCCGAGACCACTGTTTTGACTAGCCCCTAAATCAAACTGTTACATATATATTCTAATTAAATTTAATAAATAATTAATATTAATTACTTAGAAATATTTAAAATTAATATTATATTAAAATATTAACAATAAGTTATAATAAATTATTTTTATATTTTTTGTTAAAATATCATAATATTAACTAATTTAAACATTATTTAAATACATATTTATTACTTTATAATATCATATTTAAAATAGATATTTTATTTTTTAAAAGTATTTTTTGAAAAGTAAAATTTTTTAAAAACACTTCTAAATAGCAATTGAGAAAATACTTTTCCACGGCAGTTTTAAAAAGAATTGTGTACCTAGCCCTTTGTTTCTGTAATATCCAAAGAAAACTAACCGTTATCTATTGTCATCTTCGTCATCATCAATCATTCATCATCCACAAAAATCTGCTACAATGGCAGTAACCCAAAATTGCCAGACCCTAAGAATGGACTATCTATCAATCTCTTCGGCACTATCCCTTTATAGAAAACCAACTCAACTTAAAGGCACCCTTGCCGAGCTAAAGCCCCCACTCGTCTCTTTACAAGACGAAACTCCCCTCAAACCCATCGTCCCCAAAACCACTTCCAAGCAACGCCCTTTCACCGTCACTTACCTCATAAACTCATGCGGTCTTTCCTTAGAGTCCGCCATTTCAGTTTCTGACAGGGTACAGTTCCAGTCCCCAGAGAGACCCGACTCGGTTCTAACCCTTTTGAGAAACTACGGCTTCTCCAAAACCCAGATCTCAAATCTCATCAGGAAGCGCCCCATGCTCCTATTGTCCCACCCCGAGAATACCCTTTTGCCAAAGCTCGAATTTTTTCAGTCTATTGGGTTGTCAAGCAATGAGCTTGCCAGGACTTTGTCTTCAGACCCCACCCTTTTGACTCGAAGCATGGAGAACCAAATTATGCCCACTTACGACTTCCTGAAGAGCGTATTGTTATCTGATGAGAAAATCGTTGCTGCTTTGAAGCGTACGACATGGGTTTTTTTAGAAGATCCCTCGAAGAACCTTATGCCCAACGTTACTTATTTGAGAGAATCAGGTGTGCCTCAGAGCTGCGTTTCCCTTTTATTGACTCATTTCCCCGAGGCGGTGATGCAAAAGCATGAACCCTTTGTTGAAACGGTGAGAGAGGTTAAGGAAACGGGGTTTGATCCAAAGAAATCCACGTTTGTGCTAGCAGTTCACGCCCTTTCAGGGAAAGGCAACAAGTCCATATGGGAAAGGTGTTATGAGGTGTACAAGAGATGGGGTTGGAGCAATGATGATATTCTATCAGCATTTAGGAAACACCCTCATTCCATGATGTTGTCAGAGAAGAAAATCATGAAGAGCATGGATTATTTTGTGAATGAGATGGGGTGGGCATCAAGGGCCATAGCTGAATGCCCTGTGGTACTGTTTTTCAGCTTGGAGAAGAGGATCATCCCCAGGTGTTCGGTTTTCCAGGTTTTGTTGTCAAAGGGATTGATAAAAGAAGGTTTCAGCTTAACCACTGTGTTGTTGCCTGTTGAGAAGCGTTTCTTGGAGAGGTTTGTGATGAGATACCAGGAGGAAGTGCCTGAATTGTTGAGTGTGTATCAAGGCAAGGTCAAACTTGAGGGATTATGATCAATTTACTTTCATTGTATCACCTAAGCCTTGGTTGATTTAGGCACCAAATTAGTTCACCATTGGAACTTGCATCTCATGTATATAGTGCCTCTTGATTTCATTTGTTTTTAATTATTTATTCTAATTGTTATCTGTAGACACGGTTTAGTTCATACATCTTTGGGCTTCGGAATAGAGACTTTACAAATAAAGCCCGAGGATTTCTATCGCTGTTATGATGTATACGGTTACAATTATCTACTTTCCCGATGTAGCACCAGTCGGGCTGTTAACTGGTATGTATCATCTTATGAGAACAGAGTATGGTGTAGATCAGCCGGAAGAGGTATCTTTAAAAGTAATTGCTCCAAGGTCTAACCTAGAATTCCGAATTTTATGACATGTTGGGAATCTCGTATGAAAATTATCCACGACCGAAGCGTATCTTAATGCCCGAAACTTATTACAAGTCTACATTTTCTTCTAGCTCAAACAGAGGAACTTAGATTATTTGCATTTTCCCTTTGTGATTTCAATGAGGGTTAAACAGCCGTCTCTATGTCATAATAGCCACACCTTTATCATGTTAAGGCCAAAGGCATATATATAAAGTTCAATATACATGTGTATGCATATGCAGGTTAGCTTCAGTTCCTCTGCAAAATCTAAGATTAAAAACATGGTTTGTTGGGAGAAGAAGATTTCGTTGCAGAATGAGGTCTCAGTTTAATTAGTATGATGAAGCTTTTATCCTGTAATTCTGAAATGACTGCATTTTTTATTTCTAGGATTGGATTTTTGTCGTTGACATGGAATCAAAATGGTGGGTTTTGAAATGGACAACTTACGTGTAAGCTGCAAAGTGTTCTCAGTTTGGAGTTTGTTGATGTGCAGAACACTACATGAGTCGCGTTCACAGAGCTCTTGAGCGGCCATGGTTTAGCGTCTCTAATCTTCGAACTTCTTTTTACTGAAGTTGTGTCCCTCCAATCGACTTTTGAGTGTTAAAATTTAACCTCTCGGCTCTTGAAATTAATTTTTAAATTTTTTTTTTTTAGAAAATTTAAGAGGTTTAATTCAAAAATTTTAGAAGTTTTAATGATAATTTTAAAAAATTTAAACAAAAACTACATAAATTTTTGAAATTTTTGCGGCTAAGCCCATCAGCTCCCATTCACCCTATTGTATATTAAAATTTCGAGCCTAATGTATATTAAAATTTCGAGAAGGGAAGGGATTTATTTACATTGGTGTAAAATTTTTTATATATTTTTGCGATTAATATTTTAAGGATCCAATTGTTGAATTTATCGATATAATTATACTTGTGTAGGAAGATAAGGTGGTGGCTTATGCGTCTCGTCAGCTTAGGCTACATGAGGTGAATTACCCCACTCATGACTTGGAACTAGATGCGGTGGTGTTCGCACTAAAGATTTGGAGACATTACTTGTACGGGGAGAAGTCGATCGTTTATACCGACCATAAAAGTCTCAAGTACCTCCTTACTCAGAAGGAGTTGAACCTTAGGCAGCGAATGGATAGAGTTGGTTAAGGATTATGATTGCTCGATTGAGTACCATCTGGGAAAAGCCAATGTGGTAGCGGATGCATTGAGCCGTAAGGTTGTATCTGATCTAAGAGCAATGTTTTCTCGTCTCAGCTTGTATAAGGATGGTAGTCTGTTAGCTGAACTTCAGGTGAAACCGACTTGGATTGATCAAATTAAAGAGAAGCAGTTGGTGGATGATTCGTTGATTCCTCGTTTTCGATTGGTGAAGAAGGTAGAGACTGTGGATTTTGGGCTGAATAGTGAAGGAGTATTATGCTTCAACGGGAGAATTTGTGTACCGAGGGATTCTTAGTTAAGGCAGTCTATACTGTGGGAGGCGCATAGTAGCCCATACGCTATGCATCCTGGTGGAAACAAGTTATACCGAGATCTAAGTGAACTGTACTGGTGGCCAGGACTTAAGCGTGAGGTTAATGATTTTGTAGGCAAGTGTTTGACATGCCAGCAAGTGAAGGTTGAGCATCAGCTGCCTTATGGATTACTACAACCTGTTAAAATTCCACTCTGGAAGTGGGAGAGGGTAACCATGGATTTTGTTAGTGGGCGACCCCTGACGCCTACTAAGAAAGATTCGGTATGGGTTATTGTTGATCGACTAACTAAGTCTGCCCACTTCATATCGGTTCACGCCGATTACTCGTTGCAGAAGTTGGCCAACTTGTATGTGGCGGAAATTGTAAGGTTACATGGGGTACCAGTGTCTATCATTTCGGACAGGGACCCTAGATTCACATCACGGTTCTGGAGAGTGTTACACGAAGCTTTGGGTACAAGGTTAGATTTCAACACAGCATTTCATCCTAAGACTGATGGGCAGTCGAGAAGGTAATACAGATTTTGGAATACATGCTAAGAAGCTGTGTGATTGATTTCAAGGGCAGTTGGGAAGACTATTTGCCATTAGCAGAATTCGCTTACAATAATAGCTATCAATCCAGTATTCAGATGGCACCGTACGAGGCGGTATACGATCGTAGGTGTCGTACCCCTACTTGTTGGACAGAATTGGGTGAGCAGCAACTGTTGGGTCCAGAGCTAGTTTCTGAAACCGAGGAGAAAGTGAAATTGATCCGTAATCGGTTAAAAGAAGCATCTGATAGACAGAAGTTGTATGCTGATTTGAAGCGTAAAGAGATTGAGTTCGCAGTGGGAGATTATGTTTTCTTAAAGGTCTCACCGTGGAAGAAGATTCTGAGATTTGGGCGAAGAGGTAAGCTGAGCCCTAGATTCATCGGACCTTACCAGATATTAAAATGTGTGGGACCGGTTGCCTATCAGCTAGAGCTGCCCCTCAGTTAAATCGTATACATAATGTGTTCCACGTTTCTATGCTGAGGCGATACCGTTCTGATCCTTCTCATATAGTGCCAGTGGAGGAGATCAAGGTAAGACCTGATTTGACTTTTGAGGAAGAACCGGTGTAAAAACTGGATCGTGATGTTAAAGTGTTAAGAAGGAAATCTGTCCTATTAGTCAAGGTGCTTTGGCATAATCACGGTTCAGAGAAAGCCACGTGGGAGCCGAAGGAAGCAATACGATAGCAATACCCTCACCTCTTCTGATCAGGTAAATTTCGAGGCCGAAATTTTTTTATGGGAGGTAGAGTTGTAACGTCCCAAAAATTAGGGGCTGCAATTTTGCTTAAAATTCACGTTGTGCTTGAATGGAAAACTAATTGAGTGTATTTGGGGGTTCCAATGAGGCCTGGCTTCAAATCTGAGCCTTAGAAAAATTTTAGTTTTTGGGCCTAAAGTGAATAGGGTTGTTAGCTGTAGGACTTAAGTATATTTTTGTGCATTTATCTGTCACAAGATGAGCATGTGACTTGGTGGTGTGGCGTCAATGGGTTAACACGGAAGAGTGGGGTTCGAATCCCACAAATTGCAATTTGAGACTTTTATTTTGTCGCTTGAGAGTGGAAGAAGTAGAGTTGGGATCAAACTCTGCAAGGGAAGTTGGAGACTTGGTCAAAAGTTTCAAATGGATGGATGGGAGCAATTCTAGGAGGTTGTGGTGGAGGAAACCGTGGAGATGGATGAAAGTGGGAGTGTTGGTCGAAATTGGGAGGGTTGTTAGGATGAGAATTTCGGCTAGAAGGTGGGTATGTTGCAAAATAGGCTGAAGGGTCTTTTGGGAGCACTTTCGGCAACTTTGAGTGGGAGTGCAAACTGAAAACTCTTTTGTTGTTTTTTTTTTCTACTTTTCTTTTGTTCATTTTTGGGTTTTTCTTTCTGGGGTGACTTCTCAAGCAACTGGTTACCATTCGAGTTTTCATTCGTTCATTTTTCCCTCAACTGCTGCCCATTTCCTACCTACAAGTCTTTCTTTTCTCATTTGCTTCCTTGTCATTTTTTATTTGTGTGCAAGTTCGTTCTTTCTCTTCTTGACAATATCTTGGCAAAATCCAATCTCCTCTCTTCCTCTCGTCTTCTTTTCTGCACCCTTCAAGATAGCTCTGCGGTGTCCTCAACATTTCTTTTCTTGTTCTTTAAGTTGAGTAAACTGAAATCAATCCCTTCTTATCCTTCTTTTATAGTCTCATCTTTGGGACCGTACTCAAGGAACCAGTTTTGCCGAATTTGAAGAGTAAGATATACTGACTTTCTTTCAATTATTTTCATGGTGGGTAGTATTCTTGTCTCTCCCGTGCCGAATCTCCCTTATCTTTTGTAGTCTAATTTTGGTTGGTATGTAGGTTCACTCGAAGTGTAGGAAGGGGCAAGCGTTTGGAAGCAATCGATACGTACTCATAGCCTTAATCTGGTAGGCATACTCGCTTTATATTTGTCAAAGGTGGACTTGAACCACATGTTTACTCTATCTCTTTTATTAAGAAGTGGATTGTATCGCAGTCCATTCAAGGGTTCTTAATTTTCGCTAACTATTGGAGAACTTGGCAAAACTTGGTTAATCAAAGGACGTATAAGTATGGTTTCGGCTTTTGTAGAGGGGAAGGAAGATAACTCTGTTGATGGGGTGACTAACTAATAGTCTTATTTTAATGTAGGTTCGATGTTAAGGAATTTGTGGCACGTTCGTAATCAAGGTGTGTTATCGTACACCCGTTGCATACTGTTCATACGCAGAATATTGTTGTTCTTGCTTCTGTGCTACTGTATATCGATAAAAACCAAAAAGCCGTAATTTCGGCATTTGAAGGCTCTCGAGCGTGCGAAAGCTTGTAGAAATAATTTGAGCCACAGTCATTGGCGATAAACCGTTGGGAGTGCCACGAACTTTCTCGTGGGCTTAGGCCGTAATGGGCCTGGTTGGGCCATAGTAGGCCGAGTGGGCTAAATGGGCTAATGGGCCCACAAGGGCGAAATCCATAGTAAGTGCCGAATAAGAGATGTTGCTATGAGGTTTGCAGAACCATAGCCGAAAATGGGCTGAATGGGCCACACGAGTGTGTAGGCCCACTTGGGCCGAAAAATTGGGCTTTGGCCCAATTGCACCATTTCGATCAAAAAGGGTATTCGTGTCACTCGAAGCGACAGTAGGCCTTTGGAAAGGCTATTATAGGGGTAAAATTACCGAAATACCCTTTATGGGTAAAATTACCGAAATACCCTCGATGGATGAAATTACCGAAATACCCCTAAGGGGTGAAATGACCGTTTTACCCCTAATCGACTAAATGACTCGTTGTACCCTTAGTGGTAGTACCAGTGTTGTGTGGGTATTAATTGTATGATTGATTATGATTGGGATGCACTGCATACATGGGTTAGTTATGACCTGATATACTGCATTGGGTTGGGTTTTTCTGATTTGGAGGAAGTACCGTTATAGTGGCATCTCCACGTTCTCTAATCCTAGTGGCTCAGCCACGTATATTGTTATTAGCAGCGTTGTTGCATTGTTGGTAGCAGCTAGGCTGCATTATTGGTGAGTTGGCTGGGTGGGTCGACGTGGTCCCCATATGGTGAGCTGGTTGGTAGGGGCAGTGTGTTGGCTGGGTGGGTCGACTTGGTCCGCACATGGTGAGATGGTTGGTACGGATGGTGGGTTGGTTTTTAAGGGTTGGGTTACATGTCTGTTTGCATTGATATGATTTAGGGCTTAGGCCCAGTCTGAAACCGTATAGGCTCAGGCCCAGACTGTGATCATAATAGGATATTACACACTGAGTACTCGTAACTCACCCTTTTCTTTAGCTGTGCAGGTAATCCCCGGTCTTAGAGGATTTTGAGCTGCGAGGGACTCGGAGGTGGCCACATGTTCGATTGGCTTTAAAGTTAAACCTAGCAACTTTATTTTATTTTAGTTTAACTTATTGGGTTAATGATTTTGTAATAATGCCATTTGGGATTTTTAACTTTTTTATGGTGTTTCTTTAAAATTTCAACCTCATAGTCTATTAAACATGGGATTTTAAAACAATAACTACTGTTTTCAAAATATCTCGTATTCGCAACTGTTTTGAATTAAACTTCCGCAACAAACAAGGCTTTAAAATAATAATATTCTACGAGAGAATGTCTTTGAGTAAATCATGTTACAAAAAGTAAGTAACGAAATCTAAGGTTCTAAATGGAAGAAAGTTTTAAATTGTAAAAAGGGTTTTCGATGAAAGCATAGTTTTCAAACATCACTTTGATGTGACACGTTAGATCCGGTCAAAACGTCTAGGCCAGGTTTGGGGTATTACAAGAACATGGAGCGGTCCAAAAGCTAAACATGGGTAATAGAGAACCACATGGGCTAACCACACGACCATATGAGCCACACGGGCGTGTGGATTTTGGGAACAATATATGCTCACAGTTGAAAGTTGCAATTTTTAGATTTTTTGGAACTTTAAGAAGGTATAAATAAGGAAATAAAAGAGTAAGGAAGTGTTCATCATAGAATAGCACAAAAATTACTTAAAGAACATCATTGAAGTCGATTTCCAAGCAATTCTCCATCAAGATTCAAGAGTCCAATTTGATTTCCAAGGGAGTTATCAAGAGTTTCTTTTATTTTAGTGGTTATATTGTATTTTTGGTGTTTATTCTTGCAAGTATGAACTAATTCTTTTAATAACTAGAGAAGATGAACCCTAGGATCGATTCTATCATTTGATTTCTAGTTTTATGTAATAAAATATGAGTTTCTTTATTTTCCATTATGAATGCTTACTTGTTCTTTAGTTGATAATTCTAGAGTATTAATCCATGTTTGATGTGCATAAGTTAAGGTTGAATAGACCTTTCTTGTGACTAGATCTTACATAGTCGAATGAAGTTGCATGCAATCCTAGAAATATGACAACATAAATCTACCGAATTAGAGTCAAATCTAATAGGGGAATCTATGGAGCGAATTAATGCAATAATAGAGGTTTTAATTAGAAATAAATTTCAATTAATCAACTTAGAGTTAGTTGCTTTTATGCTTGAAAGAGATATTAGCATAAGTTAGGCATTTCTACGAATCAAGCAAACTAAATAAATAAATTGCATAAATTAGATTGAGGATTTTAGATGAATTATAGGTGGATTATTACCTAGGTATTGTTTGGTCAATCGGTTGAAATTTTATTTTTTTCGTGTTTTATTCTTTAGTGCAATTGTTAGTTAATTTAGATAGTTTATATTAATTTTAATTAATCATTTGAATTGTTAGGTTAAATAATAAAAAGGCAATAATAACTAGTAATTGTAGTCATCGAGGGAACGATATATGTGCTTATCATAGCTATACTATTAATAAATAGGTGCACTTACTTTAATCAAATTATTAATTAGTTTAGTGGACATCGTTGAGATTCACAACTATGTAAATTAGAAAAGTGTTTTTTCATTCTACTCTGTGATGCTCTTTTACAAGATTTCCCAATTTATATATCTTTGTTATTTATTATTTTTGGGAATATAACTTTGAAAATTTAAGTTTTAATTAATATATAATTTGGAAAGTATAAAAAAAACAAGAATTTGTTAAATTCATTAATTTTTTTATGAATTTTAAATTTATTACTAAATAAACATTTAACAAATTCATGTTTATTTATATTATCAACCGATTTACAATATTTTTAAAATTTAAATCCCAACTTCCAGTTGGAAGCGTTTCAGCTGATTTGCAGAAAAGCACATCCAGCTGGAAGCGTTTTCGGTGTATTTGCAGGAAAATGCTTCCAACTGGAAGCGCTTTCTATCATATAAGCAAAAAACGCTTCTAGCTAGAACTACTTTCCTTATTCGTTTTTTAGAGATAAGGTTTAGTTTTTTTAAAGTAGGGTTAGGGTTTTGTGGATTTTAGGGTTTATGGTTTTGTAGGGTTTTTTATATTTTTTAAGTTTAAAGTTTAGGGTTTTTTTAAATTTTTTTAAGTTTTTTATATATTCCTTTTTCTTATAATTTTTTAAGATGTAAAATTAATAATTGTAACATCCTAAAAAAATTTAGAATCGATACGTTGCATAATTTTGGTGCTCAGCTAGTGAAATGATTCAATTTGTGTGTTTAAAATAGTCTTGAGAAGGCTCGGGATTTATTCGGAATTAGAAAAAAATTTTAGTAATGAATACTTTATTGAAGTGGAACAAGTAACCTTGACGTTTAAGGTAATTAAGTGGCAAAAGCTAGCATAAGATGAGCTAGTAGTAAAGTGGAGTTGGTGCCATGAGTGTTTGCTTGAGGGAAGAGGTTCGAATCCTTTGTTATGCATGTGGAATTTTTATTTTTACTTCCCATCTTTATAGTGTCGGTCAAGCTAGTATTTATGGTAGCTTGGACTTTATATTTTTTTTTATGGCAAGGTGGCTAATGGTTTAAGGCAAGAATTGAACACAGGGAAAGGAATCATGAGCATATGGTATGTAGGGGGAACACAAGGCACTTTTTAAGGGGTATGTTTTGGAAAATTTGGAATGGCCAAACTTTGACCTTGTGTCCATGAACTTGGACGGTTTTAGGGGCTAGAGGGGTGGCCGATTTTTTGAAGGCTTTTGGGTAAGGATAGGTGTTGTTCTGCACTTTTCATTTTGGTCATTTTTTTCTCTCAAAACACTTTTCTTTTCATCTTTTCTCTCCCTAACCGAATGCACATTGGGCATTGGTGAACATATTTGTTTTTCTTCTTTTGGTCATTTCATTTTGACCATTTGGTTTTATTTTGCCTAAACCTCTCAAGTCATTTTCCCCCTAGTGCCGAAATACCAAAAACCTTGAGGCCATTTTCCTCCATGGCCGAATGTTGCTAGCACCATTTTCTTAAATTTTTCTTCATAGCTGAATCTCCCTCACATATATTTTCTTATCAATCATTCTTTCTACTCTCGTTTTGATCAATCGGTAAGAACCCTCTTCGATTCTTTATTTTCTTCTTTTTCTTTTTGTAACACCCCTAAACCCGGCCCATAAGTTTCGACCAGATCTGGTATGCTACGGGTTGAACATTGAAAACTTTCGCCTTGTTGGTTTTGGAAATCGGAGTTTAGTGAGATAGTAGTTAAAAAATAAGCGACTTTAGGGAAAAACCGTGTATATTTTTCTTTAGAACATGTTCAAGAAAAATCCCATTTTATTATTTCATGCAATTAAACCTTTGACATAATTTCGAAAATTTCAAATATTAAACTACTTAGTTGAAAATAAACTATGGGGCCTTATTACATAAATATTCCCGGAATTAAAATGAAACAAAAGAGAACACTGAATTAAAACAGAAATTTCTTTAGATAAGAGTCCCTATGGCCCCTCGAGTCCGTCTCGGCTCCTATGTCCATGATCTACTGCTCATCTGAAAGAGTAGGAAAAATGAAAGGGTGAGTCACTAAGACTCAGTGTATAAATCTCGAACACAATGACTTGAGGCCCACAAACACATTATGAGCCCTGGCCCATACATAAAGGCAACAATCATAATTACATGATAAATAGTAAATGTCCTCTACACACCAACCCGTACCAACCATCACACCTCGGGGATTTCTACAATCAACCCTCCATCCGCTACACACCATAACGACAGCCGTACTGCCTATTCCTATTAATCAGGAATCATTAAACGTGGCATAGCCACCGATCACCAAGTGACCTATCATGCACTTCCCCTTCAGTATCATAGTCCCGCCCCATGCATACATACTTGAAAACAAGAAAACAGGCTTTCACATATATCGATACTAATAGAGAGGTTTCTATGATTACGTACCTGGCATCCTTTGCAAACCCTTTTTTGGGTTTTATTCGACTGTCTACAGAGCCTCTTTCCGACTTCTAGCCCATAACATATAGATTACAGTTAAAAAGTGTGTTAGAGATCTACACACCTGATTATTGTTAGAACGAGACCCTCTAAGTCGACGCTATCCGGAGCCAACACCACCGCTATCTGCCTGAGGTGTTGTTCAGAAGTCGGTCCACAACCCGGTGGCCAATCTTGAACCGCTGACACCGCGTGTTTCTTAAACTTAGGGATTGGATTTATAGACCCAATCCTCTCCTTTGCCTGATCCATATTTGATTCCATCAAAAATCCTTGTCAGAACTACTATAACGAAATAGGGTTGTTAAACCATAACATATGGTTAAGATCTCAAATGTGATAGCGAATCTAACAGAAATCTAAAGAAAACCCCCTTACCTTAAAATCCCGAAATTAGAGACTAGCGATTTCTGGCTTTTAGATCTAGACGATCAGGTTTCCTTCAAATCCCGGAATGTCGCCCAAAACGCAAAAAGAGAGAAAGTATTAGCCTCTATCGACAGTCTTAACAAACCAAGTGGCCATTCGGCCTTGTCTCCTAAAAACCGAAAGAGATCTTAAGGAATAGCAAGAGTCGACACTTACCTTAATAGAGAAAATTCAGCTGCTCTTAAGAGATTCTGGCTTTTTGCGAAAATCAGGAAGTGAAGATGATTCAAAGAAGTATATGGTGATTCGGCTTTTAATGAAGAAATCGGTAGAAAGAAGAAAAGAGAATTTCAGTAGACTACAGGTAGGTTCGGCTTCAGCAAAGATCAAAAGAAAAGAATGTAGAGAAAGGATTATGATGTTTTGGCTTTTAGAAGAAATTAAAAGGAAAGGTTGAGAGAGAATAATGAGAGGTTTTGACCTGAGAGAATGAAGAAAAGAATAGGGTTCAAATGCGAATTGAAGAGATACTACCCCTATTTATAGAGAATTTCGGCACTTACTTATCAAATCCCGGAAGTGCCCTTCCTGATAACTAAAAATTAAACAAATAATTGGGAAACTTCGACACCCCCTATGGCAAATAGAAACTGATTTCTTCCCCCCTCTTAGAGTCAAAATTTCAGCCACCACCTAGCCTTGCAGATAACTCCTTAATTCTTTCCTTATCCTCATCTGACTACTCATCCACAGTGTCATGGATAACACTACCTCTTCCTTCCTTTATCAGCACATTATCCACCTTATTATCACATTAAATAAATTCCTAAATTTAAGCATCATTGCCGAACTCCACTACTACTCTTATAAATGCTGAAAATATTTAAAATAAAAGGTACCAGGCGACTCGAACCTTGGACCTTCAATTAACGCCAACTTCCTTCCCTCTTAGTGGCGCCATTTTGCCTCTGGGCCACAAGCCCATTTGTGTTGTAAAACACAGCTAATATCTTTTATGCCCTAACTTAACAAGCTTTCCACTAAAGTGTTCAAACAAGAATTTTAACTACAGCCTCGGCCCAAACTTGAGCCCATTCTGAACCCCTTATACTCAACTTAACTCATTACACATATTCACCCATTAAACGCATGGGCCCAAAAATTCAGGATGTTACACTTTTTCCGAATATACATATTGGTTGGGAGGGTCTTTTTGACTGAAAATATCATCCTCTATATCTCTCTCTTAGAGAATCTTTTTCGTCTTTGTAGTGACATAGAGAAAGGCCGAAACTCGGAGTGTTCGTAATCATCGTGAATCACAGAGAAAGGCCGAAACTCGGAGTGTTCGTAATCATCGTGAATCGCTAGGACTCGGTCCAAAGTGTTAAGGTAAGGGTTTTTATCAAGGGCTTCCATATTACTCATGATTTCGTTAAAGATGGGGTTTACTAATCGACTTTATCTTAGGGACACTATCGCTCAATTTTCATCCCTTGAACGTAAAGATTTTGTTGTAAGCCGATTTCGCCCTTAAAGCCAATAGTCGTGATTTCTGAAATATTAGTTGGACTAATATTCTTTTGTCAATGGAGGCAAACAAGATAGGGTTAAAAAGGGTGGTGAAGAGTGTTCAAAAGAGGGGCGGATTCACTATTCCCTCTAGATTCAAGCGAAGCTGTTTCGGTAATCCGAGACTTTCTACCGAGTTGTGGACCCTCATCCGGGGAGAATCAATTATTCGAAGTTGTTCGTAGTTCGGAGCGTTTAGCTGTTCGGGGTTTTCCACCTGGTTGTGAATCGTCAACCGGGGAGAACCAACAAATAGTTGTTGTTCGAGATTCCGAGGGTAAAAATTTAGACTGCTTACTCTAGCATAGATTTATTTTAAGAGTTATTGTTCTAATCGAGTGTTATAACGTATTTAGGTATCGACGATCAGGAAAGTGTAGTCCTCACCGTAATCAGGTGTGTAATCTCACACTTATCTCATGGGTTAGATGACTATACCATAGTAAACATTGGATTAAAAATCGCAAAGATGGTAAAATCGAAAAATATGGTATAATTAACACTTTAGTGTTAAGATCATGAAATCGGTATTAAGAATATGGTAAATTACGAAATTGCCCTTAAAGGGGCTAAAACGATAAAATATGATATTTTGGGCCATATGTGATAAATGAGCCATATGTGTTATTTGATAAATTGGCCAAGTGTGATATGAGATGTGAAATGGGACAAATTGTGAAATGGGCCAAATTGAGTAATGAGCCAAATTGTGAAATGGGCCAAATTGTGAAATAGGCCAAAATGTGATATAGGCCAGATTGCAATAAATTTTTTTATAATGGGCCTTTTGTTGGAATAATTATATGAATGAATTATTATGCATGCTGTATACATGATTGCATGGGTTGGGATACTTGATGAAGAGAAGTTCTGGTAGCTTTGCTACAAAATTCTAATGGCTTCATGCCCAGTTTGATACATGGCTTCGTGCCCAGTTTGATACATGGCTTAATTGCCTAGTTTAATATATGGCTAAATGCCTAGTTTGGTGTGTTGGCGGGGTAGGTGACTAAAGCTCCCCACAGGTGTGCTGGTTGGTACGGGTGGTGTGTAACGGATGGAAATTTAGGTTTGGTTTGGGAATTGCATATCACATGCATTCTACACATGTTAAATTGTTATATTTGTAAATGGGCTCAGGCCCAGTGAACTATGGTAAGTGGGTTACACACTGAGTTCTAAGTAACTCACCCCGTTTTCTTTTCCCTTCTCAGGTAATAATCAGTAGTGGAGGCTTGGGCCGGGGATGACTTGTGGAGGCCATACTACGAATGATGGTTTTTATGAACTTTGAACTACTTTTAAGTTTTTCCATTTAATTACTATTTCAGTTGTGATGTAATAAGGCCTCTATGGATGTTTTAGTCGTAGATGGATTTTAATTATGTTTTAGATACTTAAGTGGGACTATTTTATTTTTATAAATGTTTTATTTAATTTACGTACAAAAAGGGGGTTTTTCTTAAATATTATTATCGCGTAAATTTTTCTGTAAGAATTCTTTTAAGAATCTTGTTTTCAAATTTCTTTTGAACTCTTTTAAACTTTTTGTAAAATTAAACCAATTATTTTCTAAATTTCAATTTATAAACTCTTATGTCTTAAATCTTGGATTTTAAATTAACCTCGATTTTTAATAAACTCTTTTTTTTTTCAAAATATTTTTGAGGATCTGTTTTCTTTAAATCATTAGAGGACTAGATATATGTTCGTTTTATGTGACATATCAAATCTGGTCTTAACGCATAGACCGGGTTTGGGGTGTTACAATAATATTTGAATTATTCAAATTGCAAAATTTAATTCAATTCAAAATCAAAACTCAAACTACTCAGCTTGATTAAATTTTAGTTTTTTTATTTTTTTTTCAAATTTTTTTGAATGCATCTAAGTTTTGATCATAATGCTTACACTTCATTATTTTTGAACATTTAGATAAGTTCAGTGCATTATTTTTACCAGTGCTGTAACACCCCTAACCAGTATAGCTCGCCGAAATAGAGTTACGGGGTATTACTGGAACTTTTAGGACATTTACAAACATTTCATGTCAATCACTATTCATTAACCGAGATCATTTGTAACGTCTCTTAAATGGACCCTCAAGGCCCAATACAAGCATTAGAATCGAGTCGGGACTTGATCGGAAACTCTAAGAATTTTTTGTGACATTTCAAAAATTTTCCAAGGTGCAGGGCTCACATGCCCGTGTGTTCCAAGGGACATGCTCGTGCCTCAGGCCGTGTTCGATTTAGGTTACTCTCTGACTTGCGCCACACGGTCATGCCACACTCCTGTGTGCTAGGCCGTGCTGTAATTAATTCCTTTCGAATTAGGTGCAGGTTTCACATGGCCAAGACACAAGCTCATGTTCAAGGCCGTGTCTTCCAAATGGCTGAGACACACGCCTGTCTCTCTGCCCGTGTGCTCAATTTTGAGCATTCTTTTTTCTCGAATTTAAGGTGCAGAGGACACACGGCCAGGCCACACGCCCATGGGGTAGGCTGTGTGTCACACACGGTCTAGACACACGCCCGTGTGTCTGCCCGTGTGGACAAAATAAAGTCATTTCCTAGCCTCATTTTTCACCCAAATTTACTATTTTCCTGCACCAAAACATACCAAGTACAATCCAACCATTCTAAGCATTCGAATAAGCAAATTTCATCATTCAACATGGCCTATCATTGAATGTGTACAGTTTACTATCCTACCTTGGTTCAATTCATGTGTTAAACATGACTTGATCAACTACTTAACATATACATATGGTTACCATAGCATAACATTAAAAGTATATCAAAACAACCATTACTAACTATTCCAATGGCTAGATTACAAGCATCATTTAAATTTACATGCCAACACTGCACCAAAATAGACTTTTAGCGGCATTTTTAATGGCGTTTTAATAAAAAAAAAAGCCACAAATATTATACATTAGCGGCGTTTGAAAGAAAACGCCGCAAAAAGTTGAGCAATAGCGGCATTTTTGGCCCAAACGCCGCTATAGATCTGAGCATTAGCGACGCTTTCGTAAAATTGCCGCTATAGATCTAAGCATTAGCAGCACTTCCTTAAAAACACCGCTATATATCTGAGTATTAGCGGCACTTTCATAAAAACGCCGCTATAGATCTGAGCATTAGCGACGTTTTTATAAAAACACCACAAAATTTTGAGCAAAACAACGTCGTTTATTTTTTGAGCTTTAGTGGCATTTTTCTAAAAACATCGCAAAAAATATTTTATTTTAGGATTTAGGGTTTAAAATTTAAGGTTTAATGTCTATGGTTTAGAGTTTTAGGGTTTCTAATATAATGTTTATTATTTTGGGTTAAGGGTTTATGTTTTATAGTTTAGGGTTTATGGTTTGGGGTTTGGAGTTTAGGGTTTAGGGTTTTATAGTTTAGGTTTGGGGTTTAAGGTTTAAGGATATTGTTTGAAAATTGAAAAACATTTGGAATTTACTGAGGTTCATGCCATTTTGTACTACACCCATATTATTTAATATAAGAATATAAAATATATGTTTTGTACTAAACTAACATTGGCCACATGAATTCCCAAAAAATTGGTCTCGGATTATGGTTTAAGGTTTGCAGTTTAGAGTTTAGGGTTCGAGTTTTATGGTTTAGGATTTATGGTTTGGGGTTTTGAATTTGGGGTTTAGGGTTTGGTGTTTGTGGTTTAAGGTATAATATTTATGGTCTAGGGTTTATGATTTAGGGATTAATCTTGGATTTTTTAGAATATAAATCAAAATAAGATAAATATAAGTTATTATTTTAAAAAAATATATATCAAAATGGGTTATATCCCAAAATCAAACATGAACAATGGTTTAGTGTGCAATTGTATACATGAACTTTAATTTGATCTAGATCTTGTAAAATATTAACACAATTATTGATATAATTAACATAATTTTTTATTTACATATTGCATACATAAAAATTTATATTTATTCAATATAAAAATATATTGATGTATTTATATTTTAAAATAATGTGTATGATTAAATCAAAATTAAAGTTTCAACTATACATTTAAACCACAATTTGAATTTCACATCTAGAATTACACATTAAACCAAAATTCATATATAATTCTGAGATGTATCTATATCAAAATTTAGGTGTATACATATAATTAAATGCCATTTATAACAAAATCTAAACAACTAATGCAGACCATACTTAAAAGAACAATGTTGATGTAAAAAGAAAGAAAAAAGAAATTCCTAAAAGAGTTGATAATGGTAATTAAATTTTTAAATTTTAATAATAAAAAATTAAAAAAATTAAAAACTTAAAAACTTACAAATTTAATATTTAATATTTAATATTTTAGTTAAAAAGTTCAATATTCAAAATTTTCAAAAAATAAAAATTTCAAAAAATTAACGAATATCAGCACACAAATTTTGAAAGAAAAAAATAGAAAAAATATGTTAAAAATGAAAAAATTAAAATTGAAACGCCACAAAAAGTTGAGGTAAAGTTTGCAAAACTTTGCAAAACGGGCCGTTTTTAAATGGTTTTTAGTGGCGTTTTTGGTAAACGCCCCAAATATGTTACACAATTTTGCAAAACACTGTCGTTTTATCGCAGTTTTAGTGGTGTTTTTACAAAAAAACACTGCAAATATGTTACACAAGTTTGCAAAACGCTACCGTTTTAATTAGTGGCGCTTTTTATAAACGCTACAAAATTTAACTAACCTAAATGTCACCCTTTTAATTAGCCACTGCCTTTCTTCTCTTTCCCTCTTCGACTGACTCCCCGAATTTCTAATCCCTAAAAGCCAATTCCTTTCTCCCCTTCTCCACTCCAACACCCACCGGCCACCACCATATCTTTCACCAGTCAGCACCAATCCACCGTCATTAGTTGCCGGATTTGTGAAAACCGACAAGGAATTTTAGAGTAGAGGCATGAAATTTGTTTTCCAATTCTTTTATTCTCTAATTGTTTCTTCTGTACATTTAGATGACAGTGGTGTTCTCCGCCCTTATTGATTTTTTTCTACAGGTGAAACATCGGGTACTACTGCTACACTGGTATTCACATAACCCAGGCATCGCATGATCATTTCCTCTTCAGAAAATTAACGGCTTCGCAGTGTCATGTTTTATTGCATTGCATGCAAAGAGTAGAGGTCGAACTAGGGGATACTGTGGTTAAACAAGTTACTATTTGCACTTAGTTTCATTTGTTGCTACTATTTCAAGTGTAACACTAATTTTATCTTAATTGAGTAATTTTTGTTTTGGTAAATGGGTATGAGAAATAATTGTGAATTTTTTGGGATTTGGTTTTGATTCAGGAAAGATGGAGCTTTTGCTTTAATTAGTGTTTTTGTTAGCCAAAAAAAGGTAGTATGGAAGTGAACTTGGTTAAGTTACTCATGGTGCATGCACAAAAAATTGTTCTTTTCTGTTTAAATTGATGTTTGGATCTTAATAATCTTTTCTTTTCTTTTCTTGTTTTGTATCAATTTGTGGTTGTGGGGATTTTTAGTGCATGGAAAGTAACTACTAGTATTGAGAATTCTGTTGACACTGGATCTTAGTATTATCGCTCTCTTGGGATTGATACAGACTATGTTTTTAGAGATTTTGGTACTTTGAGTCTTAACCCATGGAAAGATGACAATATTGTTGTGTCATGGGTTTTACTATTTGTAAGTTTTTAACTAAAGAAAGCTACATTTTACCGAATCCTGGAAATATTTTGCAATGGTTTACTTGTACAAATGAGTTATATCATGGCAGGCTCCCAAGCAAATGGGTTTGGCAGAAAGTTGGTTAGCTTATGAGTTGAGTGATATAAGAGTTGGTGATGCTTCTATGAAACATAGAGTTCGGTGATTTGCTGATACATATTTGACCTTTTTGATATTCAGTTTAAATTAATATGGTCCATTTCAGTAATTCAATGATATATTTTTTCAAGATTTTTTCAGTTTAAATTAATATGTCTTTAAGATTCTATGCTTCGATTTTTTCTTTATTTCAAGCCATATATTTTCTTTCAATTTACACAATGAGTACAGATATTCCACCCACTATAGTTACTATATACTGATATATCTTTTATCAATTTTCAATCATTACTACTTGAAGATTAAACATGTATAGTTTACAAAGTATTGTTTGATGAGTACTGCATTTTATAAATGTATATATATAAACTTAATCTTCTTTTGGTTTCATGAAACAGATTCACTTTCATTTTCATAGTTTATCGAACTAACATTTTCTTTTAACCATTGCCGAATGCCATTCCCTTTTGGCTGATAGATTATCTTCAAGGAAGTATGTTTATTTTCTTACTTTTGGTTTCCATACTAAGTTTTTTTTAACTACCACTTAATAGTTGTCAACCAAGAGACGAATACACTGCCAACAATCGACCTTTGTTATCCAACCCTATCCAAAACACTTTACAAAAACAAATTATCATATATTTAATTTTTTTGTAAAAATCACGTATAATACATGCCCCATACACTAGAATCAGAATCAACTTAATACGAAACATGATAGTCTAAAAATTGAAATACATCCTTTCAGCTCATTAATTTGTTCTGTAAAAATCACGTATAATACATGCCACATATATTTTTTCTATGCTTATATTTTTTCTTTATTTCAAGCCATATATTTTCTTTTCTTTTATTTGCTTCAGACGATTAAAAAATTGATCCTAGGTTCAAGTCTAACTTATTAAATGTGTGAATTCTTTTCCTGATTTAGTTTTGTTAATTAGCTGGTTTTGTAGAGATAAATTTATTATTCTGTTTAATGATTGATCTATACTAGAGTCTTATTTTACTAAATTATTTTATTTAATTGTTGTTCATATCATCTCACAAGTGTTTCCTTGTTTTGGTTTTAGTATTTTGCTTCACTTTTGATCTTAGCTATTTGTTTATATATGATGTATGATAGCTTCCAATTTTTGTTTCTGTTGATGTTCTATTTTTAATATTCACCCCATTATATATGTAAAAATTATGAATTTTATTTTCCCTTTTTCTTAAAATAATAAAAAATTACCTTTTTTGTTAAGTTATGTCATATCATCTCACAAGTTCTTCTTGTTGCTTTTATTGAGAGTTCTCGTATGTAATTGTTATTTGTAGCTCTGTTCCTGATTTTTAGAAGATTGGCTGCGATCAAATCATCTCAAAATTCTTCCATTGGACTAAGTTCATTATAACACCCTAAACCCGACCCATGCGTTAAGGCCAGATCTGACATGTCACATGAGAAAATTTCTTCAACGTCCTTTTCTATTTGTACGTAAATAAATTTGTTAAAAATCAAGGAAAACAAGTTTTGAAAATAATTGAAAATATATTGCTAACTTTGAAGATTATTTGATAAATTGATAATTTAGAAGTAATGATTTATAAACCGTGACTTTTGATAAGTATTGATGAAAATTTAAGAGAAAATTTTTCGTATTGAAATACTTGTACAAGTTTAATTTGAAATCCATTTGTTAATCCATTTTATAAAAAATCTTTATTTAAGTTTTTAGAAAAATGTCATTTATAGTACCTAACGCAAAATATAAATACGTCAACATAAACGAAATAAAAATAATCCAGAGGCCTTATTACAACCTTAACTCAAAATAGTAAAGTAATTTAAATGAACTAAAAAGAAATCCAATGTCCAAATAAAACCGTTTTGTAGTATGGCCTCCACCGAGTCATCCATGGCCCAAGTCTCCATCACTGAGCATTACCTGAAAGGGATAAGGAAAAACGGGGTGAGTTACTAGAACTCAATGTATAACCCCCTTACCGTTGTCCACTGGGCCTGAATCCCATTTAGCAATATTTTGGGCCTAAGCCCATTTACAAAATAATGTATCAATTATATCATGTGAATGTAATGCAATTCCCAAACCAAACCTAATAATCCATCCGCTACACACCACCCGTACCAACCAACACACCTGTGGGGATCAAGTCAACCCACCCCGCCAACACACCAATCCAGGCATTATGCCATTTATAACAAATTAATTGTGGGCAAGCCACCAGAATCATAGAGTATCATATTATCACATATATTTGTGGCAGTGCCACCGGAATTTCTTCTCTTCAACATTTTCTCATCCCATGCAAAGTCATGTAAATGCATCATACATAGCAAATCATGATATTTACAATATAACAACGATAATTAATAATTCAGAGATTTATTACGAACAATATGGCCCATTAACACTTTGCAAAATCGGCCCACTGAGCCATATATCCAATTGGCCCGTTTAGCAATATATCAGATTGGCCCATTAAGCAATATATCAGATTGGCCCATTAAGCAATATATCAACTTGGCCTATTAGGGGCATTTTCGTAATTCGGACCTTTAGGGGAAATTTCGTAATTCTCACAGTGTTATTACTGATTTTATCACTTTTATCTAAATAATGTATTTCAGGCAAATTTTCCCGGCTTACACCATATTACGATTTTAATCATAGCAATTTGTTCCAATACGGTATCAACCTTAAACCCACGAAAAACGGTGTGAGATTACACACCTGATTACGGTAAGCACTAAGCCTTCTTGATTGTCGACACCTAAGATATCGTAACACTCGATTAGTCGACATACGTGATTTATTAATCAACTCTAAAATGAACGATCTACGGTGCTTACCCTTGGAATCGTGAATGACCACGATTTGTCGGTTTTCCCTGGATGACGGTCCACAACCCGGTGGAAAATCCCAAATCGCCGAAACTGCCCTTTGTTTGAATTTAGGAGTAGGGATCGCAAGTCTGCTCTTTTTACGATCTCCAATCGCTATCCCTTTCGAATCAGCACCACAAGCCTCCATTCGATTAGATCTTATATAGATCGATATTATGATAAAATATGGATTGTCAAAGGGTAAAAGATCGGCTTACCACTAATTCAGAGTGATCAACGAGTGGATAGATCGAGCGATTAAATCCCTAAAATTATAATTGGTTAATCATCACTATTCTAATAACATCTTAATGAATAAAGAACGATTTCATAGAATCCTTGAAGAACTCCTTAACTTAAAGATTTTTAGGACTGATTCCCAACGATTATACGATAACTTCGAAAGAATCAAAGTTTTGGCCTTCTACTGTACCACTACGAAGAAGAAAAATGATCTCGTTTGAGAGAGAATAAGGTGATGGTCTCGGTTAATATGACAATCCCATACCAAAGCATAAATTCGGCATCAAGAGAAATAAAAATAAAATGTTGAAAAGAACACTTATCGATTGATCAAGGAATGAATGTTAATACGGATGAGAAGAAAAGATAGAGAAGAGATGAAGGTTCGGTTATAGAGGAAAATGAATATTGATATTCGGCTATGGAGGATAACCAAACAAGAAGATGTGATCTTATGGTGGTGTCGATTTTAGAGAAGAGGAAAGATTGAAGAAATGGTTAAAAGAAAAGAATGGAAGGTTGGATGGATGTTAGGTGATCCGGCTATCAAAGGAAGATGAACAAGAGATGAATGTTTTGACCAAACAAAAGAGAAGAAAAATGCACAAATGTACTAGGAGGTTCCGGCAAAGAAGAAAGAAAAGAAGAAAAACTAAACTCACTAATGGTTTGAGGATTCGGCAATGAGAATAGCATTTTGGAGAAAATGACACAATTGATGCTAAAGGAATTTTGACCAAAACAAGCACTAAAGCTTTACCAAAATACCAAGAAAAATTCGGCTACCTCTCTCTACACCCAAAACCGTCCATAACATGCCAATAATTTCAAAAAAATTTGGCCAACCAAACTTTCCATAACACTTTCCTCTTTTTGTGCCAACATGTCCCCCATACTTGCCTTTTCTTTTGATTTCTTTCCCCAACCTCAACCTTTCCTTATTTCCTTAGCCACCTTGCCAAAAATAAAAAGTCTACCTTGCCATATATACATCTTGGCCGGCACTTAGGGAAAGTATACAAAAAAATAGTCAAAATTTACACACTATGGGATTTGAACCTCCTCCCTCAAAGTACCTCATGTGGCACCATATCCTCATTACCATATGCTCATTTATGCTAGCAATTTACTCATTTATTTCCATAAGCTTTGAGGTCACTAACTATATCTCCTTAAAGTGCTAAATGCCAAAATTTTTACTAGGACCAAATAAACCCCGAGCCTTCTCAGGACCCCTAAACATACACAATTTATAATTTAACTAGCTTAACGCAAGAAATAATGCAACACATAAAATTCCAAATTTTAGGATGTTACAATTCTACCCTCTTTAAAGAAAATTTTGTCCTCGAAATTTACCTGGTTAAAAGAGGTGAGGATATTGCTGCCGAATCACATCCTCAGGCTTCCATGTAGCTTCCTCCAATCCGTGATTACGCCATAACACTTTGACTAACGGTACCAACTTCCTTCTCAGCACCTTAACGTCCCGATCTAAAATTTGCACTGGTTCCTCTTCGAAAGACAAGTCAGGTCTTTTCTCAACTTCCTCTACCGGTACTATATGAGACGGATTCGATCGATAATGCCTTAACATTGAGACATGAAATACACTATGTATCTGACTCAACTCCGAAGGTAACTCAAGCTGATAAGCCACTGGCCCAACGCGCTTCAACGCATGATACGGTCCAATGAACCTAGGCCTCAACTTGCCCTTCCGTCCAAATCTGACGATCTTCTTCCAAGGTGAGACCTTCAGAAAAACTTGATCTCCTACCACAAACTCAATATCTTTACGCTTCAGATCCGCATACAATTTTTGTCTATTCGAAGCTTCCTTTAACGTGCCCGAATTACCTTTACTTTTTCCTCTTTCTCTGATATCAGCTCAGGACCCAATAACTGTCGCTCCCCTAATTCAGTCCAACAAGTAGGAGTATGACACCTACGACCATACAACGCCTGGTAGGGTGCCATCTGGATGCTGGATTGATAGCTACTGTTATATGCAAACTCTGCCAACGGTAGGAAATCCTCCCAACTACCCTTGAAGTCAATCACACAGCCCCTTAACATGTCTTCTAGAATCTGGATTACTCTCTCCGACTGACCATCTGTCTGAGGATGAAATGCCGTGCTGAAATTCAACCTTGTTCCCAAAGCTTCATGTAAAGCTTTCCAAAACCGTGATGTAAACCTAATGTCCCTGTCTGAAATAATAGACACTGGTACCCCATGTAACCTCACGGTCTCTGCTACATACAACTTGGCCAACTTTTGCAATGAGTAATCCGTACGAACAGGTAGGATATGAGCAGTCTTCGTCAACCGATCCACTATTACCCAGACAGAATCTTTCTTAGTAGGCGATAAGGGTAACCCACTAATAAAGTCCATTATTATCCTTTCCCATTTCCATAATGGAATTTTCACCGGTTGTAGCAATCCCCACAGTAATTGATGTTCCGCCTTCACCTGCTGACATGTCAAGCACTTACTCACGAATTCAGTAACCTCCCGTTTCAACCCTGGCCACCAATATTGCTCATGGAGGTCTCGATACATTTTATTTCCCCCGGGGTGCATAGCATATAGGCTACTACGTGCCTTACATCATATGCCTCAATTCCGAATCTTTGGGTATACAAATTCTTTCGTGGAAACACAATACTCCATCACTATTCAATCCAAAATTCCCTATTACACCACCTTCCTTTTGTTGAAGTAAGGAACCCAACCTTTCATCTAATAACTGTTTTTCCTTAATCTGACTTACCCACGTAGGCTTCACATGAAATTCGGCTAGCAGACTACCATCTTCATACAGGCTGAGATGAGCGAACATCGCTATCAAATCTGATATTACCTTACGACTCAACGCATCTGTCACCACGTTAGCCTTTCAGGGATGATACGCGATTGAGAAGTTATAATCTTTCAACAGTTCTATCCACCTTCGCTGTCTTAAGTTCAACTCCTTTTGGGTAAGGAGGCATTTTAGACTCTTATGATCCGTATAGATGATCGACTTCTCACCGTACAGGTAGTGTCTCTAAATCTTCAAAGCAAACACCACTGCAGCCAACTCCAAATCATGAGTGGGATAATTCACTTCGTGCGGCCTTAACTGACGAGATGCATAAGCCACCACTTTTCCACCTTGCATCAACACACATCCCAAGCCCGTGTGTGACATATAACAGTAAACAATAAACTTTTTTCCAGCCTCAGGTTGAATTAATATTGGCACTTCTGTCAAAATCTTCTTCAATTTCTCAAAGCTCTCTTGCTGCTGATCTGACCACACAAATGGTACTCCCTTGCGCAACAGCTTAGTTAGGGGTGCAGCAATCAACGAAAACCCCTCAATAAAACACCTATAATAACCAGCCAACCCTAGGAAACTCTGAATTTTGGCCATTAACTTTGGTGATTTCCAATCCAACACAGCCTCTAGCTTCTAGGGATCAACTCTATTTCCTTCGGCAGAAACAACATGCCCCGAAAAGGTCACTTCCTTTAGCCAAAATTCACACTTACTAAATTTGGCATAAAGTTGCTTTTCCCTTAATATCTGTAATACTACCCCCAAATGTGAATCGTGCTCTTCTTCATTCTTCGAGTACACCAAGATGTCATCTATGAACACCACCACAAACCAATCTAAATAGGGTTGGAAGACTCGGTTCATCATGTCCATAAATACAGCTGGTGCATTAGTCAACCCAAACGGCATCACCAAGAACTCATAACGCCCATAACGAGTTCGAAACGCAGTTTTGTGAATGTCTACCTCCTTAACCTTAAGTTGGTGATAACCCGATCTAAAATCTATCTTCAAGAAAATCGAAGCTCCTCGCAGTTGATCGAATAGATCATCGATTCTCGGCAACGGATACATGTTCTTGATCGTCAACTTATTCAACTGGCTATAATCGATGCACATACGCATCGACCCATCCTTCTTCTTGATGAACAAAACCAGTGCTCCCCACGGTGACACGCTTGGTCGAATAAATCCCCGATCCAACAACTCCTAAATCTGAGCTTTAAGCTCTTCTAACTCCTTTGGCGCCATTCTATAAGGAGTAATGGACACCGAAGCCATTCCTGGCAACAGCTCAATGCAAAACTCTACCTCTCGATCTGGAGGCAATCCTGAAAGCTCCTCGGAAAAGAAATCCGAATACTCTTCACCATCTTGACACTTTCCACCGACAATTCCTTCGCATCCAAAGCACTGATGAAGGCTAAGAATGCTCTACACCCCTTTTACACCAACTTTTCTGCCTTTAAACAGATTCCACATTAGACAGATAGTTTCTTCTCTCACCTATCACCATCACTTCCTTATCCTTCGAAGTTCTTAGTATCATCTACTTTGTAGCACAATCCAAGTTCGCACGGCGTTTCACCAACCAGTCCATGCCCAAAATAAGGTCGAACTCGCCGAATGGCAGTTCTATCAAATCTGCCAAAAATATTTCCCCTTGAATTTCTAAGGGCACATCTCTAAACAATCTATTTACTATCACAGACTGTCCTAAAGGATTAATTACCGTCATCTCTCTAGCAGTAATCTCAAATCTAATGTTCAGATTTCCAGATACAACACTAGCAACATACGAATGGGTGGATCCGATATCTATCAAAGCAGTAACAGGTACATTAGATATGAAGAACGTACAAGTTATCACATCAGGTGCATCACTATCCTCTTGATGTCTGACCGCATAAACCAACCCTGGTTGCCTCGCCTCCGCGTTACCCCTATAACCAGTACCCCTACCCGGTGCACCCTGACCTCGTCCTACACCATTACCACCTCGACCTGGCCCACGGCCTCTTGGTGGCTGCTGAGCGTCTCTAGCTGGCTGTGCATCATAATTACGAGCATCCTGAGTCTGAACAATCTATCGAGGGCAATTTTTAAGCTGATGGTCTTCGGAACCACATTCAAAACAACCACCGGTTCTCTTCCAGCATTCACTCGGGTGTCGTTTTTCGCAATCTGCACATGGTTGTATCTGATTGGTAGCAGCTGGTACTCTAGCTCGAGCTGGCTCCTCATTCCTGGGCCTCTTCTGAAACCCTCTAGCAGGACCTGAATACCTAAAGTCCCTCTTGCTCCTGCCCCTATCCTTGTCTCGGTTTTGCCGCTCTGAATGCCTAGCCTCTTCAGCTATCTTTGCTTTCTCCACAAGTGTGGCAAAATTCCTTTCTTGTTGTGGGGCTATCATTACCCGCAACTCATCACTCAACCCGTCCTCAAAACGCACACAATATTCGTAGTCAGTTGGCACTATACCCCGGGCATACCGACTCGCACCACGAAATTTCGCCGTAGTAGTCGCCACGATCTTACCTCCTTGGACCAGATTTAGGAATTCCTTCCTTCGGGCATCCACATAGCTAGCCCCGACATACTTTCCTTGGAATGCAGTTTTGAAGAAATCCCAGGTAACACGATCGGCCTGAGTGCCTTCCAGAACTGTGAGCCACTTTGATACGCCTCGTCTCTCAATAAGGACACCGCTCCTTTCAGTTTTTGCTTAGTGGTGCAATCCAGATCATCCATGATCTGCTCCACCACCTCAAGCCAGTACTCCGCTACATTTGGGGTTACACCCCAGATACCCCTAAAAACCTTAGCACCATTCGATCTGAGTCGTTCCGAAATTGACCCACGAGCTACCGGCCCAATTCTTGCCCCAGCTGTAACACCCTGGTTTAGGGGCTATGCATGTTGGGTATAATTCAAGTTCTAGTAGGTTTTGGGTATGCTTGGACGTGTTTTAGAGGTGTTGAGAATGCTCGGATTAAAAGGGAGACTTTGGAAAAAAATTGGATTTTTAGTGTAAAAGGGAATTGGGCCAAGGAGGCCTTATTAATAATTTTTGGTAATTTTTGGCACAAAGGAAGGCGGTGGTAGAGTGGCTTACGTGTCTTTGCTAAGAGCTTGGGAAGTAGCGCCTTGAGGGCTTGGGTTCGAGTCCAAGTGGCAGCAAATGTGGTTTTTATTTTGGGTTTTGGGCGTTAGGCTTAGGAAGGCCTTATAAATAAATGGTGGGGTTTTATGACAAGAAAGACGGGTTGGTGGAGTGGCTTGGGGCGCCTTTGGTGGGGCTTGGCAAGGGACTCGGTTCGAGTAACATGGAAAGCACACAGGTTTTATTTTTGTTCTTGGCGTTTAAAAGGAAGGAACTAAGGAATGATGGCTTAAAAGAATATGTGGCGGAGTTATATCACAAAAATGCGCTAGTGAGAATGGCGTGGGGGTGTTAAAACTTAAGGGGGCTTAGTGCGGTCGGGGTTCAAGACGCAAGAGAAGCAATGTTTTGAACCTTTTAATTTTTGCTTGTGACGTCATTAGCGTGGGGAGAGTTGGGCAGCATGTGGACTTCAATAGGATAAGCATAATAATTTGATTTAGAATTATTTGGAGGGTGGATTTATATTAGTTTATTTTGTTTTTTTTCAATTGATAAGATAATAATAGATAAAAGGTGGGTTTTTATTTTTATTTTATTTTGAATGTAGGATAAGTGATTAATAAGGTTATTTTAATTATTTTGAATGAATTGGGAAGAGTAAAATAAGGGATTGTCTAATTCAAATTGATTTGAATTAGTGGCTGAATTACAGTTTCTTCATGTTGGGAGAGGGCGAATGTTATAAAAGGGGGTGTGCTCTCCTTTGCGTAAAATTTTAGTTTCTTCTTAAGTCTTCACTTTTCTTCTCATATTCTACCAAACACCAAAACCGTCCCTCCTCTTCATTTGTTCACCTTGGCGAAAGTTCAAACCCACTTTTCCTACCATTTTCTTCTCATCTCAATTGTTCATCATTCAAAGTCGAACAGCTTCTTCTCTGCCAAATCTCCTTGTGCCGATTTGTTAGCGTGGTAAGGACTCTCTTTGGGTTAATCTTTTATTCTTGTTTTTGGCCACCAAACCATGAGGCTTAACCACTGTATTTTGTGTATGGTGAGCCTACTCAAGGTCGTGGATTTGTAGCCATTTTTGGAAGCCAACGTTAAGGGGATATCACGAAAGGTCTTACGGGATTTAAGGAAATTCGTGAGAGTTCTTAATCTAGTGACGTTTCGGGAGTAAATCGTTTGTATCAATAAGGTGCGTAATCATCGCACTATTTCTTGATATTATGCTTGCTAACGTTTATACATGAGTAAGTTTGTGGTATTGAAGTTAATGATGTATATATATAAATATATGATGTGGTAATGATATGAGAGGTATGCTCCTATTATATGATGATTTGATAAAATGCGTTATCACATATGCATGGGATTCGGGTTTGATCGAGGAAGGAAGGAGTACACATTGGTGTGCGTGGTCTAGTGTTAGCCGGGCTACACTAGCGCTTGATGAGTTGTTTGTGTGCATCATCAAGGGAGATGTTGGCTTGGTGCCCATCTCGGATGATAGGCCGAGTGCATCACCGTGAGCGGATTACCGATAAGATCACGATATGATCGGTGGCTCAACGACACCTTGTGCGTGCGCAGGCGCCAAGGTAGGATATGTGGGATCACTCGGTTGTGATCGGTGGGTTAGCCACGGCCTTGGGCGAGGAGTCTGCCGAGGTAGGTGTTTGGATGGATTTTAGGGTTGAAATTTGTGATGCATGATTGCATGAATGGTTCTGGGATTGTATGAATGTGGGCTAAGCCTATACGCATGGAAATATGTGATATGATTATGCACCGAGTCGGTGGACTCACTCTATTTTTCCTAACCATTTGGGTGACTCATGAATTGGACCAGGGATCGGAGAGGACACATGGTGGCCCATGCGAGAAAGAAGAGTTTAAATATTTTATACTTATTTATATTAAGTACTTGGGTTTAAATATTGGTGTAATAAGGGCCTTTGATTTTATTTACTTTGGGAATTATTTTATTATTATTTTAAATTATGGTTGGAGTATATTAAAATTACCATGTGAAGACAAATTTTTCTAACAACTTGATTATTCAAATTGGCTTTATATATTCACTAAAGTTTAATTTTGGACAAGATCATAATATCAAAGTTTTATACAATACCTAATGAACATGGATTTTCAAAGGTTAATAAAATTTCACGTTTTAATTTAAAGTCAAAGAATTTTCCCACCATCATTTCGCATGTTGACATAACCGATCGATGCCGTAGTGAATGGCCGGGTTTGGGGATGTTACAAATTGGTATCAGAGCCCGGTTCAAAACTCGGCTTTGAGGGTTTTGGGCCCAAAAACGTTTTCAAATGGGCTTTTCAAAAATATGAATTTTTATGAAATATTTTCAGGTATTCTGGCATGGCACCTGTACCTCCTACCGAGTCCACGTGTAAGTACTTCAAACTTGAGAAGTGATTTGTCGTATAAATTATTTCTTGTAGAAGGGTAGGACGCATGGAACGTAGATAGACTTATAGGAGCTTTGACCCCTAGGGCTAGTGTACTCAAACATATGCATAAGACTTAAGGATTCATAAACAAACTCGTGAAGTAAGTCGCGTGTTAAGGTGTGGCAACCATCAGACGCATGTCGAGGATTGGAATTCGATGAAGAGCTTGGTATTTAAGCGATCCTAGCGACTCACCTCCTCTTTACTTGAATCCCACCAGCAGTGCGTAGCTACTGTTCACCTTAACCAAGAGGACTTGTTCATAAAGCTAAACCAATTATTAAAACCCGAAAGGGACTAGCCGTCATGCGATTTATAAACTTCCTAGTTCTAAAATCCTTAAAATTTCCCTTTATCAGAAAGCAAAAGATTCTTGTGAAAATTTCTCTAAAGTATCATTGAGTTCCAAAATTACCAAAATGCCCCTAGTGGCAAAATTACAAAAATACCTCTGTATTGTAAAATTACCGTACTACCCTCAACTTTTGTTAAAAAGATTTTACATTGCAAAATACCAAAATCTTTAGTTTTGAATATCAAGATACCCCGGTTTGAGAAATTTACTAAAAATACCCTATGTTAAAAATTACTAAAATGTCCCCGACTTTTACAATTTCAGTTTAACCCCAAGTTTAATAAAATCTTCTTACTATGCAAAAGAATCCAATCTTCCAGTATTTCAAAATAATACCCTGACTTTGGAAATTTTCAAAATTACCCTTGACTGACAAATTACCAAAATACCCCTGGTTTCCAAAATCTTGTCATACCTTTAATTTGAGAATTTTTCAAAAATACCATTAAAAGTTTGGAATATCAAAATATCCTGATTTATTAAGGCTTTCAAAATTTTTACGATTATTTACGAAAATACAGGTAGGAAAATGACGGAAATACCCACAGGGTAGAAACAGCGTAAAAGTCCGAATAGTGAATGAGGGTGGTGGATACCACCGAATGTGCCTCTACTGAGGAAGGAATGTGGCTTCATTGAGAAATGAAGGTGCCTCTAGTGATGAATGTGTTCTTATTGATGAATGAATGTGTGTGTGAATGTGATTCCTGAACTAGAGTAGTAAGCTTGAACGGAACCTTTGTGTGATCGAAAGAACTACTTTTAAAATCTTCCTTTCATAAAATATGTTCGTGGTTAAATAGTGGAACCAAATTTCTAATGCATAAAACTTTCAATCGGATCTCGACGTTAGACAATGAGCTCTACAGAGGACGTGGTCGTCGTGGAAGAGGTAGAGGAAGAATGACCAGTGCCGGAGCCCGTTAGATCGGGTCAAGGATCGATAATGAAGTACCACCGCCTCCACCACCCCTGCAACTATTAATGTTGAGCAAAGCAGGCTCGGGACGGGGAAGATCTTTGTGTCGCAGTCGGCCGCGAGTTTTGGAGTTAGTGGCTGGAGCGGTGGGAACGTGAGAGCTGGGAAAGTCGTGCACCGAGCAACTTCGAGCCAACTGAGTGAGGTGTGTTTCGGCGTGTCTGGTGTGGCACCAAAGACGGCTGAATATTGGTTGGAAGCAACCGAAGCGGATTATGGATGAGCTCGAGTTAACTCTCGAGGAGAAAGTGAAGGAATGGTAGCGCTCCTTCGCGACGAGGAATACCAATGGTGGCTAACAATTCGGGATAGTGTCACGGTGAGGACCTCACTTGGGAGTATGTCAAGAAGGCGCACAGGAAGAAGTATGTTGGAACTCACTACATTGATGCTCGAGAGGAAGGCATTTTTGGGGTGGTTCAGGGAACAAGCCCGTAGCGGAATACGAGGCGGAATTTCTAAGGCTAAGCCGATATGCTCGGGTGTAGTTGCTACGAACATGAACGATGTGTCCGGTTTGAGGACGGATTAAGGGATGACTTGAGGTCGTTGATAGCTCCTCATCAGAACGAGTTCGCAGTGTTAGTCAAAAGCGAAGGTTCTTTGAGGAATTAAGGACTCGTGAGGCGTAGCAGAGATAAGGAAAAGAACCGAGATAGGAGGAATTCGGATCGTCCCGAACCATCGGGGGTCTCCAAAAAAGACCGAGGTTGAAAATTTCTTTCGTGTGACTAGGCCGACTTCGTAAAAATCGAGATTGTCCGTGTGCTCGGTGTGGAAGGTACCATGTTGGTAAGTCTTTGGAATCGGGATCGAGAATGCTTGGTGTAAGTCTAAGTCTCACCGATTAAGGATTGTCCCTAATCCAAATAAGGGCTCGGATGGAAGATCAAGGTTATGTGTAACCGGGTAGAAATGGTCAACAAGCGACAAAAGGTCGTGGTCCGAACCATGGAGGGAATAGTTCTGGCCGAGGCCGTGGAGCATTAGGCCGCGGTAATGGTGGCACTGAGGCAAGGCAGCCAGGTCTAATTTATGCGGTTCGTCGAAAAGATGATGACGATGTACCAGATGAGTCAGCTGGTAAGTTTCTTATGCCTGGAATATTTTTTTACCGTTTTGTTCGTTTTGGTGACTATTTGTTTTGTTGCTCGTAAAGTATTGGGACTTTGAGTATGAACTTAGAATCTGTGCCTAGAAGTATGTTAGCTCTTTAATATCAGTCTTGCGACAAAGGCGTAGAATAGCGAGTTATGATTGTTGAGTAATAAGTAATTTGAGGACGAAATTATTTTAAGGAGGGTAGAATTGTAACACCCTGGTTTAGGGGCTATGCATGTTGGGTATAATTCAAGTTCTAGTAGGTTTTGGGTATGCTTGGACGTGTTTTAGAGGTGTTGAGAATGCTCGGATTAAAAGGGGAGACTTTGGAAAAAAATTGGATTTTTAGTGTAAAAAGGGAATTGGGCCAAGGGAGGCCTTATTAATAATTTTTGGTAATTTTTGGCACAAAGGAAGGCAGTGGTAGAGTGGCTTCCGTGGTGTCTTAAGAGCTTGGGGAAGTAGCGCCTTGAGGGCTTGGGTTCGAGTCCAAGCGGCAAAGAAATGTGGTTTTTATTTTGGGTTTTGGGCGTTAGGCTTAGGAAGGCCTTATAAATAAATGGTGGGGTTTTATGACAAGAAAGACGGGTTGGTGGAGTGGCTTGGGGCGCCACTGGTGGGGCTTGGCAAGGGACTCCAGTTCGAGTAACATGGAAAGCACCTGGGTTTTATTTTTGTTCTTGGCGTTTAAAAGGAAGGAACTAAGGAATGATGGCTTAAAAGAATATGTGGCGGAGTTATATCACAAAAAATGCGCTAGCGAGAATGGCGGTGGGGTGTTAAAACTTAAGGGGCTTGAAAGTGCGGTCTGGGGTTCAAGACGCAAGAGAAGCAATGTTTTGAACCTTTTAATTTTTGCTTGTGACGTCATTAGCAGGGGAGCATGTGGACTTCAATAGGATAAGCATAATAATTTGATTTAGAATTTAATTTGGAGGGTGGATTTATATTTGTTTATTTTGTTTTTTTTTTCAATTGATAAGATAATAATAGATAAAAGGTGGGTTTTTATTTTTATTTTATTTTGAATGTAGGATAAGTGATTAATAAGGTTATTTTAATTATTTTGAATGAATTGGGAAGAGTAAAATAAGGGATTGTCTAATTCAAATTGATTTGAATTAGTGCATTGAATTTTGGTTTCTTCATGTTGGGAGTGGCCGAATGTTATAAAAGGGGGTGTGCTCTCCTTTGCATGAAAATTTTAGTTTCTTCTTAAGTCTTCACTTTTCTTCTCATATTCTACCAAACACCAAAACCGTCCCTCCTCTTCATTTGTTCACCTTGGCCGAAAGTTCAAACCCACTTTTCCTACCATTTTCTTCTCATCTCAATTGTTCATCATTCAAAGTCGAACAGTTCTTCTCTGGCCAAATCTCCTTGTGCCGATTTCAGTAGCGTGGTAAGGACTCTCTTTGGGTTAATCTTTTATTCTTGTTTTGGCCAAATGAAACCATGAGGCTTAACCTCGTATTTTGTGTATGAGTGAGCCTACTCAAGGTCGTGGATTTGTAGCCATTTTTGGAAGCCAACGTTAAGGGGGGATATCTGAAAGGTCTTACGGGATTTAAGGAAATTCGGCAGAGTTCTTAATCTAGTGACGTTTCGGGAGTAAATCGTTTGTATCAATAAGGTGCGTAATCATCGCACTATTTCTTCGGTATTATGCTTGCTAACGTTTATACATGAGTAAGTTTGTGATATTGAAGTTAATGATGTATATATATAAATATATGATGTGGTAATGATATGAGAGGTATGCTCCTATTATATGATGATTTGATAAGATGCGTTATCACATATGCATGGGATTGGGTTTGATCGAGGAAGGAAGGAGTACACATTGGTGTACGTGGTCTAGTGTTAACCGGGCTACACTAGCGCTTGATGAGTTGTTGTGTGCATCATCAAGGGAGATGTTGGCTTGGTGCCCATCTCGTGGTGATAGCCGAGTGCATCACCGAGACGGATTATCGATAAGATCACGATGTGATCGGTGGCTCACCACGGCCTTGTGCAGATCGCCAAGGTAGGATATGTGGGATCACTCGGTTGTGATCGGTGGGTTAGCCACGGCCTTGGGCGGCGAGTCCGCCGAGGTAGGTGTTTGGATGGATTTTAGGGTTGAAATTTGTGATGCATGATTGCATGAATGGTTCGGGATTGTATGAATGTGGGCTAAGCCTATACGTGTGGAAATATGTGATATGATTATGCATCGAGTCGGTGGACTCACTCTATTTTTCCTAACCATTTGGGTGACTCATGAATTGGACCGGGATCGGAGAGGACACATGGTGGCCCATGCTGAGAAAAGAAGAGTTTAAATATTTTATACTTATTTATATTAAGTACTTGGGTTTAAATATTGGTGTAATAAGGGCCTTTGATTTTATTTACTTTGGGAATTATTTTATTATTATTTTAAATTATGGTTGGAGTATATTAAAATTACCATGTGAAGACAAATTTTTCTAACAACTTGATTATTCAAATTGGCTTTATATATTCACTAAAGTTTAATTTTGGACAAGATCATAATATCAAAGTTTTATACAATACCTAATGAACATGGATTTTCAAAGGTTAATAAAATTTCACGTTTTAATTTAAAGTCAAAGAATTTTCCACCGTCATTTCCGCAGTGACATAACCAGATTCGGTCGTAGTGAATGGGCCGGGTTTGGGGATGTTACACCAGCAACCCTTTCTAAGACTCGCAACATTACTTGGGACAGAGCATCGTCCTCCCTCATAAGATCATGTGACCCATCTTCAGTCACAGGTGACGCAGGTGCGTCTATTTCCAGCACATGTCCCGACGCCTCAGACATAACTCTAGCGCCTCGGCATCTACCACGGCCACGTCTATCGCGTCCGCGTCCTCTAGTGCTCATATTGGCTAATTCAATTTAATCTGATCAAGAGACTTATGAATTAGTATACTATTTCAGTGTTTATTAAACAATATTTTATGAAGTATAAGAAGTACAGTCGTTTTCGCAAACGCATCCTATAGTCTCAATCTCTATAGTTTCAACACCTAAAACTAAAAGTTCTAGAGTATTTCTACAGTCATATCACAATAATCATAATCATACAATAATAACACATACTTACTTGACTTGGTGCCGAATACCCTTGGTGTCATACTTCTTTTTAAACATGCATTTAAAATTTAAAACATATTTGGAAAACGTTTTTGAGCCCAAACCACAGTCGAGTTTTGAACCTGGCTCTGATACCATAAAATGTAACACCCAAACCTGGCCCATGCGTTAAGGCTAGATCTGACATGTCACATAAGAAAATTTCTTCAAAGTCTTTTTTTGTTCGTATGTAAATAGATTTGTTAAAAATCAAGGAAAACAAGTTTTGAAAATAATTGACAATATATTGCTAACTTCGAAGATTATTTAATAAATCGATAATTTAGAAGTAATGATTTATAAACCGTGACTTTTGATACGTATTGATGAAAATTTAAGAGAAAATTTTCCGTATTAAAATATTTGTAAAAGTTTAATTTGAAATCCATTTGTTATTCCATTTTAGAAAAAATCTTTATTTAAGTTTTTAGAAAAATCTCATTTATAGTACTTAAAGCAAAATATAAATACGTCAACATAAACAAAATAAAAATAATCCAGAGGCCTTATTACAACCTTAACTCAAAATAGTAAAGTAATTTAAATGTACTACAAAGAAATCCAAAGTTCAAATAAAACTGTTTTGTTGTATCGCCTCCGCCGAGTCATCCATGGCCCAAGTCTCCATCACTGAGCATTACCTAAAAGGGATAAGGAAAAACGGGGTGAGTTACTAGAACTCAGTGTATAACCCCTTTACCGTTGTCCACCGGGCCTGAATCCCATTTATCAATATTTTGGGCCTAAGCCCATTTACAAAATAATGTATCAATTATATCATGTGAATGTAATGCAATTCCCAAACCAAACCTAATAATCCATCCGCTACACACCACCCGTACCAACCAACACACCTGTGGGGATCAAGTCAACCCACCCCGCCAACACACCAATCACAGGCATTATGCCATTTATAACAAATTAATTGTGGGCAAGCCACCAGAATCATAGAGTATCATATTACCACATATATTTGTGGCAGTGCCACAGGAATTTCTTCTCTTCAACATTTTCCCATCCCATGCAAAGTCATGTAAATGCATCATACATAGCAAATCATGATATTTACAATATAACAACGATAATTAATAATTCAGGGATTTATTACGAACAATTTGGCCCATTAACACTTTACAAAATCGGCCCACTAAGCCATATATCAAATTGGCCCGTTTAGCAATATATCAGATTGGCCCATTAAGCAATATATCAAATCGGCCCATTAAGTCATTAAGCAATATATTAGATTGGTCCATTAAGCAATATATCAAATTGGCCCATTAGGGGCACTTTAGTAATTTGGACCTTTAGGGGCAATTTCGTAATTTTCACAGTGTTATTACCGATTTTATCACTTTTATCTAAATAGCGATTTGTTCCAGTACAATATCAACCTTAAACCCACGAAAAACGGTGTGAGATTACACACCTGATTACGATAAGCACTAAGCCTTCTTGATCGTCGACACCTAAGATATCGTAACACTAGATTAGTTGACATACGTGATTTATTAATCAATTCTAAAATGAACGATCTACGATGCTTACCCTTGGAATCGTGAATGACCATGATTTGTCGATTTTCCCCGGATGATGGTCCACAACCCGGTGGAAAATCCCGAACCACTGAAATTGCCCTTCGCTTGAATTTAGGAATATGGATCACAAGTCCGCTCCTTTTACGATCTCCAATCGCTATCCCTTTCGAATTAGCACCACAAGCCTCCATTCGATTAGATCTTATATAGATCGATATTACGATAAAATATGGATTGTCAAAGGGTAAAAGATCGGCTTACCACTAATTCAGAGTGATCAACGAGTGGATAGATCGAGCGATTAAATCCCTAAAATTATAATCGGTTAATCATCACTATTCCAATAACATCTAAACGAATAAAGAATGATTTCATAGAATCCTTGAAGAACTCCTTACCTTAAAGATTTTTAGGACCGATTCCCAACGATTATACGATAACTTCGGAACAATCAAAGTTTTGGCCTTCCACTATACCACTACGAAGAAGAAAAATGATCTTGTTTGAGAGAGAATAAGGTGATGGTCTCAGTCAATATGACCATCCCATACCAAAGCATAAATTCGGCATTAAGAGAAATAAAAATAAAATGTTGAAAAGAACACTTACCGATTGATTAAGGAATGAGTGTTAATACGGATGAGAAAAAAAGATAGAGAAGAGATGAAGGTTCGATTATAGAGGAAAATGAATATTGATATTCAGCTATGGAGGATAATCAAACAAGAAGATGTGATCTTATGGTGGTGCCGATTTTAGAGAAGAGGAAAGATTGAAGTTAAAAGAAAAGAATGGAAGGTTGGATGGATGCTAGGTGATTCGGCTATCAAAGGAAGATGAACAAGAGATGAATGTTTTGACCAAACAAAAGAGAAGAAAAATGCACAAATGTGCTAGGAGGTTTTGGCAAAGAAGAAAGAAAAGAAGAAAAACTAAACTCACTAATGGTTTGAGGATTCGGCAATGAGAATAGCATTTTGGAGAAAATGACACAATTGATGCTAAAGGAATTTTGACCAAAATAAGCACTAAAGCTTTACCAAAAGACCAAGAAAAATTTGGCTACCTCTCTCTACACCCAAAACCGTCCATAACATGCCGATAATTTCAAAAAAATTTGGCCAACCAAACTTTCCATAACACTTTCCTCTTTTTGTGCCAACATGTCCCCCATACTTGCCTTTTCTTTTGATTTCTTTCCCCAACCTCAACCTTTCCTTATTTCCTTAGGCACCTTGCCAAAAATAGAAAGTCCACCTTGCCATATATCTTGGCCGACACTTAGGGAAAGTATACAAAGAAAATTGTCAAAATTTGCACACTATGGGATTTGAACCTCCTCCCTTAAAGTACCTCATGTGGAGCCATATCCTCTTTACCATATGCTCATTTATGCTAGCAATTTACTCATTTATTTCCATAAGCTTTGAGGTCACTAACTATATCTCCTTAAAGTGCTAAATGCCAAAATTTTTATTAGGACCAAATAAACCCCGAGCCTTCTCAAGACCCCCAAACATACACAATTAATAATTTAACTAGCTTAACGCAAGAAATAATGCAACACATAAAATTACAAATTTTAGGATGTTACATTCATAGAGCTAATGACTAGACGATTCTGGTAACTGCTTTATATTCAACCTGTAAATTTTCTAATCAAAAGTTCATTTCAACTTCAATTCTTGGATATCAGTTCTAATCAACTCCAATTCTTGGATATCAGTTCTAAATGAAACCTTTACCAAAACAGAAGGGTGCTTTTAAATCCATAAAAAATTGGACAAGTTTAACCTAGAGAACTTTGGATTACTATGGTTGAAACATGGTTTTGATTTCATAAACCCTAATATTATTATTATTATATATCGTATAACATTGGATTTAAATCACAGATATGATTTGAGTCACTTTGAGACTCACCTGGCTTTTACTGTACTGTGGGATATTGCTTCTGGAAGAGATCTTAAGAAGTTTCTCTATGTATATTGTTACTTTTTTTCTTGAATTGTTATGTGTTGATCAGTTTTTATTGATACGAGAGCTACGAATTATGTTATTTTGCATTTAAAAGTTATATCCGAATGACATTATGATTGTTCAAGTGATTGTTGCCTTTGATATTGTCTATTGTTGGAAGTTGGTGCAACTTTGTGACATTGTTTTACATAGATACCGGAGATGCTTCCAAGTGCTTTGGTTTTTTATTAGAAACAATTTCTTTTCTTAATGTTAATTAAAAAAAATTGTTTAAAGGGAAAATGAAACACCCCAAACCCGGCCCACGAGCTTTGACCAGATTTGGTATGTTCCTTGATTAAACCGGGTCAAAATTCTTTTGATCATTAGGAAAAACTTGTACGATTCTCAAGAAAATGTTGTTTGGGTTGGGCTCGTTTTGAAAACCAATTTATCTTGTGTTGAAATCCATTTATTTAAGGTGACAAAATATTTAAAGTTTATTTTAACGTAAATTTACTAAATTTTTAATAAGTAAAAATGTCGTAACAAAGCAAATAGAACAGAAAACAACATAGTTCAGGGGAGGCCTTATTACACCAATTAAAAACCCAAAATAAAATAATGAAATACTTAATGAAATAAATTGTCCAAATCAGATAAAACTTCAAGCTGAGCATGGCCACCACAAGTTCATCGTCTGCCCCGATCCATTGCTCATCACACCAAACATGTTCCCACAACGGGTGAGTCAACAGACTCAATGTGTAACCATCACAAAAATTTAATAGATCAAAGCGTCATCAGTATCATATCACATGCATATTCATATACAGATAAAATAATGATGCAACCCGAACCCAAACCTAGTTGCCATCCGCTACACATCCCCGTACCAACCTGCACACCGTGGGGACTATTAAGTCAACCCTCCATCCGCTACATACCATCAAGCGATCATTTGCGATCGGCGTGCTCATCACCCATATAAAATTTGTGGCATAGCCACCAGATAATTGTGTCATGAGACACCACATTCGAGATAATGTGGCGAAGTTACCACATTCGAGATAATGTGACCGGTTACCACATTCGGATAGTGAGACCAAGTCACCACATTCACTTCCCCTTTTTCATATAACCCGAATGCCCCATATTATTCATATCATGCATATCATACTTAAATTCACATTCATGTCACTTTTCACATGCTAAATATAACATATTTTGTAATCCTAGTAGGAGTAGGAAACGTACCTGAGTACTTTGTACCGTAACACGGTACCTTAGCCATATTCACATTCTTATTCATACTTATACATACTTATATTAAATGTCGCCATAAATCGTATTAAAAGTTAGTGTAGGGTACACACCTGATTTGCTTAACAACTTCACTGAAAATCTCGAAATCTAATCTACTGCCTTAGATCTCAAGTTCCTTGTTGCCGATTTGAATTAAGAATCAAGTGCCGAAAACTTCGTATTCCTCCCCTTTGAAATCGACTAAACACTAGATTACTCCACGGGTTAGTTTTCGGCTTTTGAGAAGATAGTGAATAGATCTATATATCGAAATAGGCCTTGGCCGAATTTACTTTGGTACATACCTTCTAAATCTTGAATCCCGAAAAGTATCCTTGCCTCCCTAGGGATGTCGAAATTCCTATAATCATGTGTTAGATTTAATCTAACATTAAAACTTAAAACATGGCCTTTGGCCGAATCTTATAGTTTCTTACCTTAGATCTTTATGAATCCCGAAATATTCCTCTTTTTAGTCGACAGTTGCTGAACCCCGAAACACTCCTTATAATTTCGGCCACCAAAATAATAATAATAATAATATTAGATCCTATGTTTCGGCTTAAAGAAGAGAATAAATCGATAACCACAAGATTCTTACCTTTAGTATTGAATTCGACAGATCTCTCCTGACACCACTTCAGATATTCGGTTTAGAAACTTGATGAACAATCAGCTGTGAGCCTTCTAGGTATTCGGTTTCAAGGATGAAGGAAGAGAGAAATATTAGGCTTTAAAAAGAATCGGCACTGATGGAATTTGAAAGGAGTTTCAGCTAGAACATAAGGTGTTTTTTCAGCTTGGAGAAAGAAAAGAGAAGAGAGGATTTTTGCTAGGAGAATTTCGGCAGAGAGAATGAATGAATGGCTTAATTCTCCTCTTTGTGCCGAAATTACTTGGCCAAGAGTCCTTTGCTTGGCCACCACTCTTCCTTATTTGATAACTTTATCTCCTTAATTTAAAACAATTAAAGAAAAATCCTTATTATCTCTTGAAAATAATCTAAATTAAATCCTTTATTTATCCCCTAATTAGCCAATTTTAAAGAGAATAAAACTCCTCTTTTGCAAGCCTTAAAACTTCTTTTATTTGCTTCCCATGTGACTCGAACTTAGGCCCAATCCCCTTGCATGTGGCGCCATTTCCAGAGGCCCTATGTGGCATCTCCAGGCCACTTTTCCAAGCCTGTTTGTGTGTCAAATTTCACATACTTTTTCTTTTAAGGCCACCTTGCCTCAGTTTCCTCTTTTAAACTTTAAAACTCGACATTTCCAAGTCATTTCTAAGTTTCCAAAAATTTTCGTTTGCCTCTTTAAACTTGACATTTCCTTACATTTCCAAGTTTCCAGAAATGTTCACTTTCCTCTTTTGAATCATTTCCAAATCATTTCTATACATTTTCAGGTTTCCAAAAAATGTTCATTTCTAAATCATTTTCATGCATTTTCAAGTTTCCAAAAATGTTCAAAATTTTTTCATAACACGTAAGACATGTCATTTCGTACAATTAAACTGAAAATGCATAGGCCCTTTTCAGGATGTTACAGAAAAATTATTTGGTAGCCCTCTGAATCGCTGTTGGCAGCCCTCGACATCGCCTTTAATAGCCCTCTGCATCTCCATCGGCAACCCTCTGTTGCATCGCCATCGGCAACCCTCTGTTGCTACTCCATTTTTAGCCATCCACGTATCTGTTGTCTGCCATACTGTGAGTTCTTTTTTCCAAAAAGTTAGTGAATTAATGTTGTTTGATTTTATTTTTTTTTATTATCTCTGGTTGTTGGAATGTATGGTTAATTGGAAGGTTGAAAATGTCCAAAGCAAGACATGTTTCTTATGATTACCGAATGTTAATGCTTGTTTAATTGGAGTGTAAATGCTGTCCAAAAGAGGGTGGGTTACTTATGTTTTGTCGTATTTAATTGCTTCTGCAAATATATTAAATTAACTGTCCTAATGTGCAGTCATTTATGTTGTTTCATTAGTCAATTATGAGGTTTTATTTAATTAATTGATGTAATATCCTGATTTAATGGGCTAGTGCATTTTGTGTGTTGTAAGTTTAATTTGCTAATTTAAGGGTTAGAGGTCTAGATTGGGCCCAAGAATGGGCTGAGGCCTTGACTAAATCTCTGCGTAGATGCTCTAGCACTTTAAAAGGAAGTTATCTGTGTTTTAAATGACAAAATAGGCTTATGGCCCAAAAGTAAGTGGCGCTATAGGAGAGCTAGAAGTGGCGTCAGTAGTAAGGAAGAGAGGAGGCCCAGTTTTGGCTGCTTGAAGCCCTAAGTAATTGGACCAAGTTCGGCACTTAAAATCTTTTGATCTTTATTATTGTTCATCTCTCATACTCTAAAAGTTGAAACTACACCCCTATTCCCTTCCATAGCCGAAATCTCCAAAAGTTCAGTCTCTATTTCTCGAAGTCTCATCATAGTCGAATCTTCATTCCTAGAAGCCGAGTCCTCTCTGTGGTATCTGCTTGTGCTGAATCTCGAATAAAACTGAAGGTAAGTATCGATTCATAAGGGTTCAATCCTTTCCGGCTTTTTAAAGACTCTAGCCAAATGGCTATAAGGAAACTGACCTTGAGTTTTTCTCTTATTTTCGGCATTCTGGGATTTGAAGAGGAGTCAGTCACATAGATCTCTAAGTTAGAGTTTAGTAACACAGGAATCGTGTTACTTTTGGGATTTCAAGGGAAGGAGATCTATTAATTTTAAACGTGTAAATTCGGGTATTTATTAACCCTTGGCCGAATGTAGGGGAGCCCAAATCTTCATGTTCTTCCAGCTTTTGAGCAAGGTTTCAGACTAAGGGTTGTAGATCCAGATAGTAAGGATATTGACTAAGGGTGTAAAACTACGCGATATCAGGTGTGTAACACTTCCACACCATTTAGATTGCCTGTTAAAAATATGTTTATTAATCTAAAATATTCTGTAAAATGCCGAAACGCCGGCATAACGGATAAAACCCAAGGAGGGTAAAAGCGAATCACCAGGTTAGTGATCTCTGTCATTCCTAAGTGAATGTTCCTGTTAAGATGACATATGTGATAAGTATGTCGATTTTTGTGATTGCATGGGGTTGGGTTCGATGAAAGGGGAAGTGTTCTGTTGTAGCGGCTTTTACCTTGACCTGTTGTAGTGGCTTTTGCCATGACCTATTGTAGTGGCTACGGCCATGATCTGACGATGAGCAGCATGATTGCCATCGATGGTGTGTAGCGGTGTGGGTTGATTGTAGAAATCCCCAATGGTGTGACTGGCAGGTAAGGGTGGTGTGTAGCGGATAGAAACCTAGGATTTGGGTTGGGCGCTTGCATAATTTTTGTTATATATTAATCTGTTATTCTATTCTGTGGGGCTAAAGCCCAAATCTAATGGTGCATGAGGGTTGCACACTGAGTCTCGCGACTTAACCTATTATTTAACATTTTCATGTAGCACCTAGAGCATCGGACCAGGCTGGAGAGGAGCGCAAGGTGGCCATACGAGAGAGTATTTGGATTCAGCAAAAAGACTTTTGCTTATTTAGTTATTTTAATATTTTTTTATTAGTGGATTTCAAGTTTCAATGTAATAAGGTCATGGGCCACTAGACTCATATTTATTTTGGGTTTTATGTTGGGTTTTTATTACTAGACATTTAAATTTTATGCTAAAATTAAGCTAAGACATGTAACAACTTAGTTTTCTTATTTTTCCTAATTCACCAAGGTATCATTTAAATTTATATTTTATACAGAATATTAAATTACTAAGTTTTCCGGTTAAAATGTTTAAACCTGATACTCGTTTTCCAAAATGTGACATGTTTTATAAAAATTCCTTAGTGACATACCTGATCCGGTTGTAGTGTTTGGGCTAGGATTGGGGTGTTACAAATTGGTATCAGAGCCAGGTTCAAAACTCGGCTTTGAGGGTTTTGAGCTGAAAGCGTTTTCTAAGAATAAGTTTTTGAAACATGTATATTTATAAATCATACAGGAGGGTTTTCTCAGCATGGCACCTGCGTCTTCGGCCCAAGTCCGCCAGGTAAGTATTCTGGACTCACTGTGTGTTATATAAGTATGTGGGCCTGATGGGCTTTATGAGATGTAAACTATCTAGATTAGAACTTGATGGACTCTAGGGTTAGCTGAAACAACCCCTTAAATCTCATAAGACTTAATTTCACTAAACAAACCCGTGAACGAGTAGCAAGACTAGGGTGTGGCAACAGGCATGCGCATGTCTAGGATTGGATCCGGAAGAGCCTGGTACTTAAGCAGTCCTAGTGACTCACCTCCTCTTCACTGGAATCCTACCTGGTGCGTAGTGACTGTTTACCCTAGCTACGAGGATTTGTTGAGCCAAAACCTTATAATTAAAACCCGAAAGGGACCAGCCACCCCATTTTGTAAAATCCTAAAGTAACCCTAGTTTTGAAATTTCCAAAATACCCCTAATGTGAAAAATGACCAAAGTACCCTGGTTTGTAAAATTACCATATTACCCCTGATTTATAAAATGACTAAAACACCCCTGATTTACAAAATTACCGAAATACCCCAGATTGTAAAATTACCAAAATACCCCTATTTCACGAACTCACTACGGAACCCTCTTTTTTGAAAAATTACAAAAATACCTCTGTAGGATAAATTATTAAAATACCCCTGGGCGAAAATACCCCTACACGAAGAATATAGGTTCGTGGATGTACTTGTATGCTAATGTTTGATGATTGAATGTGTGTGCTTCCTGGAATTAGGAGGTAAACTTGAGACTGAAACTGTAGATAGGTTCGAATTCGAAAGAACTACCTTTAAAATTTTATTCATATGACTGTTCATGGTTAATCAGTGGGAAGAATTAATGATTCATAAAATTCTTAATCAGATAAACGCCAATCGGAAGAATGAGTACAAGGGGGCGAGGACGTCCGCCGCGTGGATGCGGTAGGGGTAGAATGACCATGTCTGAGCCAGTAGGGTCTGGCCACGGGTAAGGAAACGAGATGCTAGATATGCCAGCTGTGGAGGGAGAATTTCGGGACCAGGTAGCCAGAGATGATGTGGTATCTCAGGCGATGTTACGGGTCCTTGAGAGAGTTCCTGGGGCAGGTACGGGTTCAGGAGCTCAAAAATCTGTGTCTGAACGACTCCGAGCCAATGGAGCGGAGATGTTTAGGGGTGTTTCTGGTGTAGCCCCTAACACAGCGGAGTATTGGCTAGAAGCAAGTGAGCGCATAATGGATGACCTAGACTTCACGATGGATGAGAAGTTAAAAGGGGTCGTGTCTCTTCTTCGAGACGAGGCTTACCAGTGGTGGCTCACGGTAAAGGAGGGTACTGCTGCTGACCGGATTGATTGGGATTTCTTTAAGGAGTCATTCCAAAGAAAGTATGTTGGGGCCACCTATGTGGATGCACAGAGGAAGGCATTTCTGAATTTGGTGCAGGGAAGTAAATCTGTGGCTGAATATGAGGCGGAGTTTCTGCGCTTGAGCCGCTATGCTCGAGGAATGGTAGCAACTAAATATGAACATTGTGTACGGTTCGAGGATGGACTGCGTAATGAGTTAAGGGTTTTGATAGCACCGCAGTGAGAGAGAGAGATTTTGCTGTTCTGGTGGAGAAGGTTAAGATAGTTGAGGAGGTGAAGCGGACTGAAAGATAAGAAAAGGATAAGGATCGGGGTAAGAATAAGAGAAGTTTTGGGCCATCGGGATCATCAGGAAATTTTTAGAAAAGGCCTAGGTCTAATGGGCTAACTCGTGCTCCAATGGGCCAGAATCAATCATGTCCTTCTTGTGGGAAGGCGCATTATAGGGAGTGCAGAAGGAAATCCGGTGGATGCTTTAGGTGTGGATCCACGGAGCATCTGATTAAGGATTGTCCACAAGTGGATCAGATACAGCCAACGGGCCGAGGTTCTGATTAGACTAGGAGAGGTGATCAGCCGGGACCAAGGGGTCGTGGCGCAGCTAGAGGAGGAAATGGGTCTGGTCGAGGTCGTGGAGCACCTGGTAGGGGTGCAGGTAATGTAGATGCGAGGCAGCTGGGTCTAGTTTATGCAGCTCGCCGACGGGAGGATGGTGATACACCGGATGTTATAACCGGTATGTTTCTTATTATTGATAAACCATTTCTTGCCTTTATTAATATTGGGTCAACCCACTCCTATGTTGCATGTTCGGTATCTGAGACCCTAAGTATAGATTCTGAAATAACTACTAGGAAGATGACTGTGGTTAGTCCCCTAGGACAATTTAGGGTAGTGGACAAACTATTTAAGGATGTACCTTTAGAAACTCAAGGGGTAGTGTTTCCGGTAGACTTAATGGAATTACCATTTGGAGAGTTTGACCTTATCGTAGGAATGGATTGGTTGGCTAGGCATCGTGCTAAGTTGGATTATGGGATTAAGCGTATGGTGTTGAGTACCCCAGAAGGCGGGGAGGTGGTTGTGTTAGGAGAAAGAAGGAATTATTTGTCCAACGTGGTTTCAGCATTGAAAGCTGTTAAGATGATTTGGAAGGGATGTAACGCATTTCTAGCTTTTATCAGTGCTTTGGATGCTAAGGAGGTGATTGTCGATGAGGTTCGAACAGTCAGGGACTTCGCGGATGTTTTTCTGGATGAGGTTTGAATATAGCTACTTTCGGGTACGGCTCTGGTGTCCATTGCTCCTTACCGAATGGCGCCGAAGGAGTTGGTGGAACTCAAAGCTCAGATCCAGGAACTGTTGGATCGAGGGTTTATTCAGCCGAGTGTGTCTCCATAGGGAGCGCCGGTCCTATTCGTGAAGAAGAAGGACAGATCCATGCGTATGTGTGTGGATTATCGTCAACTGAATAAGTTGACTATTAAGAAAAAGTACCCACTGCCGAGAATCGATGATCTGTTCGATCAGCTCAAAGGAGCTTCGGTCTTTTCTAAGATTAACTTAAGGTCGGGGTATCATCAGTTAAGGGTTAAGGAAGGGGACATTTATAAGACGGCGTTTCGGACTTGGTACGATCATTATGAGTTCTTGGGGATGCCGTTCGGGTTGACGAACATGCCAGCAGCATTTATGGATATGATGAACCGGGTGTTCCAACCATATCTTGATCGATTTGTCGTGGTGTTCATCGACGACATCTTGGTTTATTCCAAGTCAGAAGAGGAACATGATGAGCATCTTCGTGTGGTGTTGCGAACTTTGAGGGAGAAGCACTTGTTCGCAAAGTTGATAAGTGTGAGTTACGCTAAGCGGAAGTAACTTTCTTAGGACATGTGGTTTTTGCAGAGGGAATTAAGGTAGACCCTCGGAAGATAGAAGCCGTATTGGATTGGAAACCGCCGAAGTCTGTGGCAGAAGTTCGAAGTTTCTTGGGATTGGCCGGGTATTACAGAAGGTTTGTTGAAGGGTTCTCATTGATAGCGGCACCTTTAACTAAGTTGTTGAGGAAGGGAGTATCGTTTTTGTGGACCGACAAACAGCAGGAGAGCTTTGAAAAATTGAAAAGAATTTTGACAGAAGCACCGGTGTTAATTCAGCCAGAGGCGGGAAAAGAATTTACCGTCTACTGTGATACGTCACACACATGTTTAGGTTGTGTGTTGATGCAAGATGGAAAGGTGGTTGCATATGCATCCCGACAGTTAAGACCACATGAGTTGAACTACCCTACGCATGATCTAGAATTGGCGATGGTAGTGTTCGCTCTAAAGATTTGGAGGCACTACCTGTATGGGGAGAAGTCGGTTATTTATAAGGACCATAAGAGCCTGAAGTATATCTTTACCCAGAAAGAGTTGAACCTAAGACAGAGAAGGTGGATCGAGCTGTTAAAGAACTATGATTGCTCAATTGAGTACCACCCGGGTAAGGCTAACGTGGTGGCGGATGCATTGAGTCGTAAGGCGATAGCGGATTTAAGGGCAATGTTCGCTCATCTTAGCCTGTATGAGGATGGCAGTCTGGTAACCAAACTTCAAGTAAGACCCATGTGGACAAGTCAAATCAAGGAAAAGCAACTTCTGGATGATGTCTTGAGTACTCGAATTTGACAAGTGCAGAATGGTGAAGTAGAGGACTATAGCTTGAATTGTGATAGAGTTTTGTGTTTTTGAAGGAGAGTCTGCATGCCAAAGGATGTGGAGTTAAGATAGATGATTTTACGGGAGGCGCATAGTAGTTTATATGCTATGCATCCTAGAGAAGTTAAAATGTATCGGGATTTGTGGGAGAAATTTTGGTGGCCAGGTCTGAAGCGAGAGGTAATAGAATTCGTGGGTAAGTGCTTGACGTGCCAACAGGTGAAAGCGGAACACCAGTTGCCTTCGGGGTTGTTGCAACTGGGGAAGATTTCGCAGTGGAAATGGGAGAGAATCACGATGGATTTTGATAGTGCGTTACCTCTTACGCCTACTAAGAAGGATTCAATTTGGGTGATTGTGGATCGACTCACGAAGTCTTCTCACTTCATACCGGTTCGTGTTGACTATTCTTGCAGAAGTTGGCTACGTTGTACGTGGCTGAGGTCGTGAGACTACATGGTGTACCGGTGTCGATCATATCAGATAGGGACCCTAGATTCACGTCACGTTTCTGGAAGGCTCTTCATTAAGCAATGGGAACAAGGTTAGACTTTAGTACCGCTTTTCACCCATGTGATGATCGATGGTCATCGAGAGGTAATTCGAGATCTTGGAGGATATGCTAAGGGGTTGCATCATCGATTTTAGGGGTAGTTGGGAGGAGTATCTACCTTTGGCAGAATTCGCATATAATAACAGTTATCAAGCTAGTATTCAGATGGCGCCTTATGTAGCGTTATATGGAAGAAGATGTCGTACCCCAATTTGTTGGACAGAGTTGGGTGAATGTCAGGTGTTGGGTCGAGAACTAGTTTCAAAAACGGAGGAGAAAGTTAAGTTGATACGGGCTCGGTTGAAGGAAGCGTCTGATCGGTAAAAGTCTTATGCAGATCTAAAGCGGAAGGAGATGGAATTTGCAGTAGGAGATCAGGTCTTTTTGAAAGTATCTCCATGGAAGAAGGTAATGAGGTTTGGACGGAAGGGTAAGTTAAGTCCTCAGTTTATTGGGCCTTACCAGGTACTGGAATGCGTGGGCCAGTGGCTTATCGATTGGAGTTACTGCTAGAATTGGAACGGATACATGACGTGTTCCATGTTTCAATGCTAAGACATTGTCGTTCTGATCCATCACACATGGCGCCTGTGGAAGAGATTGAAGTAAGGCCAGATTTATCCTTTGAGGACGAACCAGTGCAAATCTTGGATCGAGACTTAAAAGTGTTGAGAAGGAAGTCTGTCCCTTTGGTCAAGGTTTTGTGGCAGAACCATGGCGCGGAGGAAGCGACATGGGAGCCAGAGGATGTTATGCGACAGCAATATCCCCATCTCTTTTGATCAGGTAAATTTCGAGGCCGAAATTTATTTTAAGGGGGGTAGAACTGTAACATCCTGATTTAATGGGCCTGTGCATTTTGTGTGTTGTAAGTTTAATTTGCTAATCTAAGGGTTAGGGGTCCAGATTGGGCCTAAGAATGGGCTGAGGCCTTGACTAAATCTCTGCGTAGACACTCTAGCACTTTAAAAGGAAGTTATCTGTGTTTTAAATGACAAAATGGGCTTATGGCCCAAAAGTAAATGGCGCTATAGAGGAGCTAGAAGTGGCATTAGTAGTAAGGAAGAGAGGAGGTCCAGTTTTGGCTGCTTGAAGCCCAAGTAATTGGGCCAAGTTTGGCACTTAAAAGGGAGCCATAGGAGGGACGTCAACAAGGCTATTTTTTTAGGGATTTCTAATGTTTAATTTATGAGGATAATAGGTAGATAAAGGAGGAAGGAGTTGGTGCTAATTAGGGCTATTTTTGAGGAGTTAATAGATTAAGATAAGGGAAAAGGATAGCAGCTATCTTGTGGAAGCTAGTGTTGGCCGAAAATCAAACTCAGTAAGGGGGAGGAATCGGTTTAGTATAGGCAAGGGATGTGCTGAAATTTCAAAGGCTACCTCAAGCAATTAATCTTTTTCTTTCTTTCCTCATCTTCATTCTCTCAAAAGCCGAAATCACCACTTTCCTCTCCTCTTTTCTTCTTCTTTGAAACCTCCTTCTAGCCGAATCTTTTGATCTTTATTATTTTCATCTCTCATACTCTAAAAGCCGAAACTACACCCCTATTCCCTTCCATAGTCGAAATCTCCAAAAGTTCAGTCTCTATTTCCCGAAGTCTCATCATAGCCGAATCTTCATTCCTAGAAGCCGAATCCTCTCTGTGGTATCTGCTTGTGCTGAATCTTGAAGGAAACTGAAGGTAAGTATCGATTCATAAGGCTTCAATCCTTTCCGACTTTTTAAAGACTCTAGCCGAATGGCTATAAGGAAACTAACCTTGAGTTTTTCTCTTATTTTCGGCATTCTGGGATTTGAAGAGGAGTCAGTCGCATAGATCTCTAAGTCAGAGTTCAGTAACACACGAATCGTGTTACTTTCGGGACTTCAAGGTAAGGAGATCTATTAGTTTTAAACGTGTAAATTCGGGTATTTATTAACTCTTGGCCGAATGTAGGGGAGCCCAAATCTTCGTGTTCTTCCGGCTTTTGAGCAAGGTTTTAGACTAAGGGTTGTAGATCCAGATAGTAAGGATATTGACTAAGGGTGTAAAACTACGCGATATCAGGTGTGTAACACTTCCACACCATTTAGATTGCCTGTTAAAAATATGTTTATTAATCTGAAATATTCTGTAAAATGCCGAAATCCCGGCATAACGGATGAAACCCAAGGAGGGTAAAAGAAAATTACCAGGTTAGTGATCTCTGTCATTCCTAAGTGAATGTTCCTGTTAAGATGACATATGTGATAAGTATGCCGATTTCTGTGATTGCATGGGGTTGGGTTTGATGAAAGGGGAAGTGTTCTGTTGTAGCGGCTTTTGCCGTAACCTGTTGTAGCAGCTTTTGCCGTGACCTGTTGTAGTGGCTTTTGCCATGACCTGTTGTAGTGGCTACGGCCATGATCTGACGATGAGCAGCATGATTGCCATTGATGGTGTGTAGCGGTGTGGGTTGATTGTAGAAATCCCCAATGGTGTGACTGGCAGGTAAGGGTGGTGTGTAGCGGATGGAAACCTAAGATTTGGGTTGGGCTTGCATAATTTTTGTTATATATTAATCTGTTATTCTGTTCTGTGGGGCTAAAGCCCAAATCTAATGGTGCATGAGGGTTGCACACTGAGTCTCGCGACTCAACCTATTATTTAACGTTTTCAGGTAGCACCTAGAGCATCGAGGCCGAGCCGAGAGAGAGCGCAAGGTGGCCATGCGAGAGAGTATTTGGATTCAAACAAAGGACTTTTCATTATTTAGTTATTTTAGTATTTTTTTTATTAGTGGATTTTAAGTTTCAATGTAATAAGGCCATGGGCCACTAGACTCATATTTATTTTGGGTTTTATGTTGGGTTTTTATTACTAGACATTTAAATTTCATGCTAAAATTAAGCTAAGACATGTAACAACTTAGTTTTCTTTTTTTTCCTAATTCACCAAGGTATAATTTAAATTTATATTTTATACAGAATATTAAATTACTAAGTTTTCCGGTTAAAATGTTTAAACCTGATACTCGTTTTCCAAAATGTGACATGTTTTATAAAAATTCCTTAGTGACATACCTGATCCGGTTGTAGTGTTTGGGCCGGGTTTGGGGTGTTACAATTGAACTGTTCAAATGTTATGTGCTGTTGTTTATTGACTTAATTGCAAATATGCTAATTTTCCTTTTGGGGCTCCGATTTTTTATAGTTTTGATTGCTGATTTTGTTAAAATATTTTGTTTTGTTTTCTTTTATTTTTAATTTACATAATTAAATAAATTATATTTAAAGTTTTATTTTAAATATATTATTTTATTTTAGTCAGGAAAAAATATTTTTGATATTTTATTTTATTTTAACATTGCTAAATTAAATTAAATTGTATTTTAACATTGCTTTAACAATCTATCTCCTTTTCTTCCCCTCAAATTCCTTTTAGTTTAAATTTAATCACGAAAAATATTTTATTTTATTTTATTTTGTTTTTAAATTATCTAATTAAATAAAATTATTTTTAAAGTTTTAATTTAAATAGTTTATTTTATTTGAATCAAGAAAAATATTTTCAACATTTTTATTTTATTTTAACATTAGTTAATTAAATTAAACTGTATTTAAAGTCTTACATAATTTGAAGTTCAAATTCATAACTTACATAATTTACATCACTTACATAATACATAACTTACACAATTTAAAGATCAAATTCCATAACTTACATAATTTACATCACTTACATAATACATAACTTACATAATTTAAAGATAAAATTTCATGACTTACATAATTGACATAACTTACATAGTACATAAATATATATCATATCATTACTTACATAACTATAAATAAACAACTTACCCGTGTAATCTATTGTCAACTTTAGACTTCAACAACTACGAAATGGATAGAACCTGGATGAATTTGTCAAAGGTAAGCAACGGCTATCAAAATGGAGTAGAAACTTTTCTAAATTTTGCATTTCAAAATGCAAGCCAAGAGAATATGATTCTTTTCCCATGTAAGAAGTGTTGCAATATCAATTGGCATTATTGTGAAGTTGTCTACGAATATCTAATTGTTGATGGCTTTGTCCGAGGGTATAAAAAATAGATTTTCCATGGAGAGTGTACATCTAGTGGAGCCTTTTCAATGATGAATCTGGGTTATCCTCATAGTGCTTACAATCAGAATGTTAGGGAAGATGACATGGAATGCATGTTGCGGGATGCATTTAATATGTGCAGTGATGGTTTGCAATCATTTCCACCTGACTTGGTGCAACCGATGATTATAATTTTGGTGGAAATACTTTCACCGAAACAAGAAGAAGTGTACCTGATGAACAGCCAAATGAAGAAGCGACGAAGTTCTACATGTTACTTGGTGAAATGAATGAAGAACTGTATGAGGGATCAAAATTTTCAAAACTGTCTTTCTGTATTCGTCTTTTTCACTTAAAATGTTTGGGCGGGTGGACCGGAAACTCATTGACAATGCTGTTAGAGTTTTTGAGATAAATGTTCCCGTTTGCGAAAATCCCTCAATCTTCCAAAGACATGAAGAAACTGATAAAAGATTTGGGCCTTAGGTACAACAAAATTCATAGTTGCCCAAATGACTGCATATTGTATTGGGGCGACCGTAAAAACCAACAGTGCTGTCATGTATGTGGTCAATCCCGTTGGATGAATAGAAATACAGAATATGGTAACGAGGATGAAAATGATGCACAGTCAAGGAAGAAGCCACTTAAAATTTTACGGTATTTTTCGCTAATACCAAGGCTTCAAAGGCTTTTCATGTCATCAAACACAGCCAATTCAATGAGGTGGCACCATGATGGACGAACCGATGATGGATTATTAAGGCATCCTGTAGATTCTTTAGCTTGGAAATCATTTGACTCCAAATTTCCAAGCTTTGCGAGCGATCCTCGGAGTATGAGGCTTGGGCTAGCATCTGATGGATTTAATCCTTACAAAATCATGAGCACTGCATATAGTACTTGGCCTTTGGTGATTGTTCCTTACAATTTGCGTCCATGGGTTTGCATGAAACAATCATCTTTTATCTTATCTATGATTATCCCTGGAGAGAAAGGTCCCGGGAATGATATTGACATATATTTGCAGCCACTTATTGAAGAGTTAAAATAATTATGGGCTGGTGTTGAGACAAATGATGTACTGAGAAAGGAGAACTTTAATTTACGTGCAGCTTTGATGTGGACTATTAATGACTTCCTGGCTTATGCCAATTTATCTGGTTGGAGTACCAAGGGATGTTATGCTTGTCCTTGTTGTGCTGCACAAACATGTTCGCAATGGTTATATAATAGGAAGAAGTTCTCTTACATGGGGCATTGTCGGTGGTTACCAGAAAATCATAGATTTAGATTTCAGAGTACTCAGTTTGACGGTACTGAAGAGTACAGAGAAGCTCTTTCGTAGACCGGTGGATCTGAAATCTTGTTCATGTTCAAAGATATGAATTTCATTTATGGGAAGATGAATCAACCACCGAACGCGCAAAGAAATAGAAGATCAAGGGATGAATCTGATGAAGAGGATGATCCTAATGAGGCGGACTTGTGGAAAAAAAGAAGTATTTTTTTTAGTTGCCTTATTGGGAGCATCACATTTTACGACATAATCTTGATGTCATGCACATTGAGAAAAATGTCAGCAAGAACATCATTGAGACTATTTTGAATGTCGATGGAAAATCGAATGACAATCTTCAGAGTCGACTTGATTTAGAACACATGGGAATTCGGCGTGAGCTTCATCCCCAAGCACTTTCGAATAGGAAATATCGGCTGTTGCCTTCTATTTTTTCAATGTCGAAGATGGAGAAAGAAGTGTTCTGGATGGTGTTGAAGGATATAAAGGTCCCGGATGCGTATGCATCAAATATATCTCGATGTGTGAGTGTAACACCCCAAACCCGGCCCAAACACCACGACCAGATCTGGCATGTCACTAAGAAGATTTAGTAGAACATGTCGCATTTTTGGAAAACAATCATCGATTGTAAGCATGTATACCTGAAAACTTAATAATTTGGATAGTTTGTAGAAGATTTAAATTTTCATTTAAATGCCTTTATGAATTAAAAACCGAAATTTAGTACATGCCTTAACTTAATTAAAATGAAAAATATAAATGTCTAGTAATAATAAAAGCCCAGAACAAACGAAAATATAAAGCAAGTGGCCCATGGCCTTATTACAACAAAATTTAAACCCACTAATTAAAAATATTAAAAAATAGTAAACTTGTAAAGTCTTTTGCTGAATCAAAATAATCCCTCGCATGGCCACCTTGCGCTTCTCTCCAGCTCGGTCCGATGCACTAGGTGCTACCTGAAAGTTGTTAAATAATGGGGTGAGTCACGAGACTCAGTGTGCAACCCTCGTGCACTATCAAATTGGGCCTTAGCCCCAAAGAACAGATAAAAGAGTATAATAAATTAGAAAATATGCAAAGCCCAACCCAATCCTAGGTTTCCATCCACTACACACCACTCGTACCTCCCAATCACACCATTGGGGATTTCTACAATCAACCCACACTGCTACACACCATCGATGGCAGTCATGCTGCTCATCGTCAGATCATGGCAATAGCCACTACAACAGATCATGGCATTAGCCACTACAACAGATCATGGCAAAAGCCACTACAACGGATCATGGCAAAAGCCACTACAACAGATCATGGCAAAAGCCACTACAACAGAGCACTTCCCCTTTCATCAATCACCCATCCCTATGCAATCATAGAATTCGGCATACATATAAAACATATCAAATCAACAGAAACATTCACTTTAGAATGACAGAGATCACTAACCTAGTGATTTGCCTTTACCCCTTTTCGGGTTTTCAATAGCCATGCCGGTATTTTGGCATTTAACAGAATATACAGAATATCACATGTTTATATGCATACTAATCAAGCAATCTAAATGGTGTGAGAGTGTTACACACCTGATTAATGCGTAGGACTACTCTCTATGTGATACCCTCACTAATCAGATCTACTGCACTTTGTCCACAACTTTGCTCAAAAGCCGGAAGAACGCGAAGATAAGGCCTCTCCTATATTCGGCAAAGGTTAGTGTTTTACCCGAATTATATGCTTGAATTAACAGATCTCCTTACCTTGAAATCTCGAAAGTGATACGATCCAAGGCTACTGAACTCTGGCTTAGAAATCTAAGCGATTGAATCCCATTTAAATCCCGGAATGCCGCAAACGATAGAAAACACCCGATTAGTTAACCATATAGCCTTTCGACTAAGATCTCTAAAATTCAGAAAAGAATACACAAATCGACATTTACCTCTACAGATAATTTCGACTACCCCTTGTAGAAAGATTTGGCAATCCCAGAAGAAGATCGAAGCGTAGAAGAGTATAAATCTAGGAATTTCGGCTTTTAAGAAAATCCCGAAAAGATGAACTAGATGTGTTTTTCAACTTTTATAAGAATTGAATGAGGAGTTTTGGCTTTTACTGAATGGGAGAAGAATAACAATGGGGATCAGAAGATTCGGCTAAAAGGAAGTTTCAAAGAAAAAGAAAGAAAAGGTGAGGGAGGTGGTGATTTTCGGCTTTTGGAAGAAAAGATGTTGAGAAGATTGGGAGATTTCGGCTTTTAAAGAAATCAAAAGAAAAGAAATTGCAGAGGGAGACTGAGGATTTCGGCACAGGAAGAGTGGAAAAGAATAGGGTTCCAAATGGCAGAATTGATGAGCTATCCCCCCTATTTATAGAAATTTCAGCACCTACCTATCAAAACCCGAAAGTGCCCTTTCTGATAACTAAAAATTAAGCAAATAAAAGGGAAAAATTTGGCTAACACTAATCTTCTAGAGATAGCTCCTATCTTTCCTCTCTATCTCAATCTACTAACTCATCCAAAAGAGACTTAATTAGCTCCAACTCCTCCCTCCTTTATCAGCATAATATCCACATAATTTAAAACATAAAGTCCCCTATTTTGTAGCCACATTGCCGTCCCCCCTAGATCTCCTTTAAGTGCCGAAAATGGCCTAATTACATGGGCTACATGCGGCCAAAACTTGGGCCTCCTCCTTTGCTATTGACGCCAACTCCCTTCCCTCTTAGTGGCGCCATTTTGCCACTGGGCCACAAGCCTAATATGTCATTTAAACTACCAAGACTTTATTTTAAGCCCTAGAGTGTCTAAATAGAATATTTAATCAAGGCCTCGACCACATCCTGAGCCCAATTTGGACCCCTAACACTTAAATTAACACATTAAACATATTCACCCATTAAACGCATAGGCCCAAAAATTTAGGATGTTACAGTGAGTCTTAAAGATCGAAGACTATATGCTTTAAAATCACATGACTATCACATCTTGATGCAAGACTTACTGCCAGTTGCTATGCGGTGTTGTATGTCAAAAAAGGTGACGTATTGTGTAATTGAACTATCCAATATAATGAAAGGCATTTGTGGCAAATTTTTTGATGTTCAAGAACTTGAGACACTACAACATCGAGCCGTATTGACTTTATGCAATCTGGAGAAGATCTTCCCGCCTTCCTTCTTCACTATTATGGTGCACTTGATAATTTATCTCCCTCATGAAGCAATACTTGGTGGACCCGTTTTCTATCGATGGATGTATCCCATAGAAAGGTGATAATTTATTTGTAAATTATTCCTTCATTCACCTCAATTCCTTTAGTTGCAACTTTTGATAATGTTGTATATCGTGTTTAGGTTCCTATCCAAATTGAAGTCTTACTGTCCCAATAAACGTTATCCAGAAGGATCAATTGCTGAAGGCTACTTGGCAGAGGAATGTATGACTTTCTGTTCAAGGTATTGGAAGATGTTGAAACAAGAATGAACAGACCAAGTAGAAATGCTGGGCTCACAGATCATAACTTGGCCGAAACTTATTTATTTCAAAGTTTTGGAGAACCAATCGGCAAAGTTGAAATTGTATAATTAGATGATAGATCGTGGGTCCAAGCACATCGATATGTTTTTTTTCATCACGATTCAATGGAACCATTACGCAAGTAAGTTCCAGAATTTGATAAATATTCATCAATTATAATTTGTTTCTCTTCTAACAAAGTAAACCTTTTTTTAACGTAGTGAGTACAAATAAATATTGAGAGCTCGTTCAGGTCCCGAATATTACAAGAACGAGAAGTTAATAAGTTGTTCATAAAATCATTTCATGAATGGTTAAGCCAAACGGTATGCAATTGAAGCTTTCATTGACAAGTAATAATGTTTTCTCATAACATTTATAATTACTCAATTTACTCTCGATTCAATATGTTTGGAGTCAGAATGAAGCAATTGACGAAGTTAAATGGCTTTCCCAAGGTCCAAATAGAATAGTGAAAAGATATACTGCCTTCCTCATCAATGGATTTAGATTTCATACAAAATATCGTGAGAGATTGAGGAGAACCCAAAATTGGGGAATTGTTGTTAATTCTTCAATTACAAGTTATGCTAGTGTTAGGGACAGTAATCCAGTTGAAGGGAATGTGGAGTATTACGGACTTCTTACTGACATAATTGAGTTGGATTATTATGGCAAATGGAAAGTTGTCTTATTTCGAGGTGATTGGGCTGATGTTAATATGGCTCGTAGAATTAAACAAGATCAATTTGGTTTTACAATGGTGAACTTCTCTCGATTGATTCACACTAGACAACGATTGATAGATGAGCCGTATGTAAGTTCTTCTCAAGTGAAGCAAGTTTTTTACTCGAAAGATCCAACTGATGAGGGTTGGTACATTGTACTCTAAAACACCCCTAGAGACTTATTTGACATGGGCAATGGAAGTAGAGATGACATTGTCGAAAGATCAGAAACTTTGCCTTTTCTAGAACAAAACTTAAATGAAAAATCCCTAGTACTAGTACACAATTTCAATGGGTTCGTCAAGACATGGACAAAGATATTTACAAATTATGATGTAGTAAGATTTTACGAATTTTTAAATATATGTAATATTATAATTTTAATATTGGTCATGTTATATAATTTAACTATTTTATATGTACTATTTTTGTTGTTATTTGTTACTAAAATTTCAACTATTTTATGTGTATTGCAGGAAAAATGCGTAGAAGAAAATTATGAAATTTAAGTATTGTCCAGAATACTCAAAATTTGGAAGAAGGAAATAGTGAACAGCAGACAGCTATTGGATCTTCGAATATACCAGAGACAGTTGATGAGCCTGCAGAATTATTTTACATGCGTATAAACTTTTATTATTGCTCCTATTTCTCAATTTCAATATAATAATATATTATTTTCTAGTTGAAAGTGGTGGGACGCGCAGAGGTTGAGGACTCACGCCACTTAAAGATTTATACGACTTAAATCCTGTCGAGCGTGTCAAAGTAAGTAGAAACAGTCATGGTCAGCCTGTTGGATCAAAAGCTTGACTTTTGGCAGGCTATTTGGGCATTATAGCACAAAATGCCAATATGTTGCCCATCAACTACGAATCATGGCATCACATGCCTAATAGCAACAAGAATCAAGCTCTCGATAATATTAAGGTAACAAAACTTGAATGTAATTTATAATACTTTGGTTTAAGTTTCATTTATATTTACTTTCTAAACTTGTCTTTTTTAGGAGAGATTTGCTTTACAGGTCTCGGATGGATATATCAAGAAGGCATTGGGTAAAAAATGGAGAGACCATAAAAGCACTTTGAAAAAAGATTATTTTAAGAAAGACATAAGCCTCGAAGAAAAATTGCGAAATGTCCCGCGGGGAATGCTGAGGTAGCAATGGGAAGATGCAGTTAGATTTTGGAATTCAAAGAAAGGAGAGGTATTACGTACTTCCAAACTCTTATAAATTTTTCGGTTTATAGTATTTACTATATACATAATAATAATTTCATTATGTAGGACCGTGAGCGAGTTGGAAAAAGCAGCAGGAAAAAACAAAAATTCACACACACGACAGGGTCGAGAAGTTTTACTTGTATAGCTAAGGCCCAGGTATTATGAATTTATTAATTTTATCAAATATTAATGACTTTCTACTATTAAATAATATTATTACTACTATATTGTAGGAAGCATCGTCTGGTCAAAAAGTTGGACGCCTTTAGCTTTTTGACATTACGCATAGGAAGAAAGATGGATCTCCGATGACATCCGAAGCTGCAGAAATTATGGTATATTTACTTAATAAAATTTGATTTATTATAAATATTTATAATGTTTAATTATAATGGTTTAATTCGTCTTTAGTAGTTTTAAATAATGTTAAGTTATGTTGCATTCCTTTTTTATTATATATTTCATTTTTAACTCTTTAATTGATTTATTAGGAGAAACTAAAAGATAAGAAGGCAGAGTATGAATCGATTGCTTTGACTGATAGTTCTGTTAATTTTGAGGACATTGATAACAGAATTATTAATGAAGTCTTGGGTCCTGAAAGGTATGGTCGGGTTTGATTTCAAGGATCTGGTGTTAACCCGACCCAATATTTTGGATCCAGCTTGCAGCAATACATGCCTTCCGGGAGTCAAGCTCAAGCTGAAGTTCAGAGGTTAAAAGACCAGATAGCTCATATGGAAGCTAGCACAGTTGAGCAAATTTCTCAACTTAGAGCGGAGGCAGCAGCGAGGGAGGCAGAGCAAAATAGAAAGTATGATGAACTCCAGCAACAGCTTTAGACTATGATGAAGATGTTCCAGCAGTCACAAATGCCGCCATCTTAGACATTTGTTTTCTTGTAACTTTTAACATTATTGTAAGAAAATTTTGAATTATACTTCATTTACATAATTTATATCATTTATCTTTCGTATAATTTTGTATCATTTAGATTTGCTGTTTTTAGTTGGATTTTTTGCAAGAAGGGTGGGATATTGGTGAAAAATGTATGTTGCAAATCTGCCCAAGTTAGCGGCGTTTTATAAAAAAGCGCTGCTAAAGACCAGGACTGTTAGCGGCGTTTTCAATAGAAGTGCCGCTAAAGGCCAGGACTTTTAGCGACGTTTTCTATAGAAGCGCCGCTAAAGACCATGACTTTTAGTGGCTTTTTCCATAGAAGCGCTGCTAAAAGTCCTGGTCTTTAGCGGCGCTTTGTAAAAAAACGCCGCTAAAGACCAGGACTTTTAGCGGCATTTTGAATAGAAGTGCCGGTCCTGTAGTGCAATATGGACAATATAACCTATATATGCCATTACAACCATAATTGATTTACCATACTGTACCGACATAGACCGATGGATAGTGTGAGTGATCTCCGCCAAGTTTCCAATCCAACAAGCTTCCGATTTACTCTAAAATAGGGAAAAATAAAATGGGGTAAGCATTGTATGCTTAGTAAGTTCGTATAACATGGTACTTAACTTACCATTTATTCTATTTTGAGGTAACTATGTATGGCATATCCAATCAATTTGACCTCAAGCCCTACACACATCCTCATTGCCCTTGTTAGTCATATAATCCATAATAACAATAAGACATGTATGAGCTCAACAACAATTAAATTTCCAGGCACATATGCTATCCACAACATGTATTCATTTATCATGTATAAATCATCTCTTTGTATTACAAGTATAATTTCATAATAGCTCATCTCAAGTTCAGATTATTTCATGTCAGAACTTTACTCATATGTTACTCGAATTATCAATGTCACACGAGTAGTAGTACACTCAAAGTGTACAAGTCTATAACCAAGGATGAACTTATATTCATCAACCAAATTCCAAGTACAAATATTATCGTCTCATATTTCCATGTATCAATTATCACATATCATCATTTTCTTGTATTTCAGGTAAATATATGTAATAGCTCATTTCTTAATCATAATCTTCTCATGTCAAGAGTTTTACCTATTGAATTTATTTGGAATATCGATGGTTACAATGGTAGTACACTCGAGGTGTACAAATCAAAATCCATCAATTCATGTCCGTTTGTACCCATAAGGTACAATTTCAAAGAGTACACTCTCGAGCCACGCATGTATACAACAGGATTACCAGTCTAGGCTAAATCCTTTATAGGACATATGCTCTAAAGAGCTTGATCTGGATTACCCGTCCAGGCTAAATCCAATCCATAACATATACTCGAGAGGATTTACATCAGGATTACCCATCTAGAGCAAATCCTTTTAGAAATGAGGTCAATAGGATTACTCGACCGAGCTAAATCCCACTAGCAACAAATGCAGGGCCTCATTCATTTCGGGAAATCACATATCCGTCGATTTCCCATTTATTTAGACGAGATTTAACATTTTTCAAGCATTACCAGGCATGTGATCAATCTCATACATTTTTACATCCATGCAATTCAAATGTTCACATTCAACTCAAGCATAAAATTTACATTTTTATCACTTATCATTTATCGAGCATTATTGTTGATCGGGCACATTTCATTTATCGGGATTTGACGAATATGTGATCATTTCACATAATTAAGGAATTTACACAATTGACAAATACAACATTTAGTTCAAGCATAAAAATATATATACAATTTAGTTACACGAACTTACCTAGTCAAATCTTCGTGTACATAAATCTACTAATCCGACATTTTCCTCTTTCCTCGTTCTAGCTTCAAATTTGGTCTATCCGGATCTATACGAGTAAATTTAACATTAATTTGTCACATTTCACATTCAAGTGGACTCAATCTTCATTCTAGGCAAAATTACCATTTTGCCCCTAACTTTTCCATAAATTCCATTTTCATCCCTAGGTTCGGAAAATGAAACTTGTGAAAATTACTCCCTATTCCAAGACTAACCAAAGCCCCATTACAAAATTTACAGCACATGTATTCATAAAATTTTAGAATTTTTCCTTCAATTTCACAAGTTTACTTTTTAGTCCCTAAATCATGTTTTCATCAAAAATCACTTTGTAAAAGTTGTTTATCTATCAATAATCTTTCATTTTCTACCATAAATTTCTAATTTTCAACATATACATCCATGACCCAAATTTCATACCTTGATAACTTTTCAAATTAATCCCCCAAATAGATAGATTAGACTATCCTGATTCTAAAAATATAAAAATCATTAAAAATGGGACTTGATTCATACCTTATTGAGCTTGAAAAGTTTTCATCCTCTCTCCTAGGGTTTCCATGGAAATATTTGGGGAAGGTGATATGAAAATGTTTTTCTTTTCATTTAATTAAATTGTCATTTAATAACTTTTCATCTTTTCAATTTAGTCCTAGCCTTTTTTAATTTTTCCATGGATGAGTCATACCAAAATACCTACATACTTTCTTTAATGGTCTAATTACCATATAAGGACATTTAGTTTTGAATTTCATAGCTATTTGATCCTTCTAGCTACTAGAATCCAACTTTTGCATTTTATACGATTTAGTCTTTCTCGTAATTAAGCACATAACTGGTAAAATTTTCTTATCAAAATTTTCACATGACATTTCTATCATGTTATGGACCATAAAATAAAATAAAAATAAATTATATTTTCGGCTCAGATTTGTGGTCCCAAAACCACTCCGAAATTTGGGTTGTTACAAGTTCATTATTTTTAAACATTGAGATCTGTTGAGTGGGGAAAAGTTTGGAGTTGGAATTGCTAGAGGGAAAACGTTTCACATAGGATGCGTTTTCAATGCACTATCAAAAAAATGCATTGAAAGTGCGACTAGCTGGATGCATTTTCCGCTGACATGGCCTGAAAATGCTTCTAGCTGGACATACTTTCAATGCTTTTTTCTGACAGTGCATTGAAAACGCGTCCTACATGGGGCATTTTCCCTCTAGCAATTTCAACTCCAAACCTTTCCCAGGAAAATTTTCTAAATCAATTACCACTCACCCCGAGTCTATGAAAGTAATCTATTTCAGCATTGAGTGGCATAAGACATTTACAAGCAAAGAAATTTGTAAGAAGATCAAAAGAAGAGAAGTTGGCACATAAGGCATAAGTTAGATCTATCACACAATTTGCATAAAGTAAGGATCTATTTTTGTTGTTCATATTTAATTACAACACTATTTTTTGCATAATATTATTGTTTTGAACACGTGGAACAGGTTATTTCGTTGAAAATGAGTAGACGAATTAATGCTATTGTTTATTACGATGGTGAAGTGTGTGACACCAAGAACGGGGTCGATTTTTTATTAGAGAACACAATGTAATTGACTTTTAATCAGAATATACAATTGCAAAATTGCATTCAAGAATTAGGCGAAAAATCGTCGAATTTAACTAGATAAGAGTATTGTCACTTAAATATTGATTTTGTGCTTCGGTAACCTCGTTAGATATGATGCTTTCAATATTAGAGGTGCGAGAGGGTTGGAAGCGATAGTGTAGATGCATATTGATAGTGTATCACCATATCTCGAGTTATATGCGGAGTTTGCAAGGACAAATGAAGATGCTTAGAGGTCGACACATGTTTCAGTTTGATAGGCCAAAACGGAAGAACAAGCTAAGAGTCCAATGACATAGTTGTGTGGTGGGTTCACTAGCTTGTTAGAATGTTCCCATTATGATATCTCGAAATCATCAATAGGAAGACACTTATCTGTTTCGACCTTAGATTTCAACTGGGGCAGGAAGAACACCAAACTGTCGGTGTTTGATGGTAACACAGAATACTAGACCCTTACACAACACTCAGTTAATAGTTTTGATTTGACTTCGGTCAGCCGATGTTTAATGTTGGGAACACTTACAGGGGAATGACGTCAAATTCTAGCAGTTGGCAATCAACAGGTGGTTTTGGTTGTTTTGACAACTATACAAGAAGAGATGATGTACTCCCTATGACGTCCACCAACAAGGGGACATCCAACCCTCAAAATATTAGTGGGGTTGAGAATGAAGAGGGCACTGAACCCAATGTCAGACCAATTTGGGAGCTTGGTGCTGATGGTTTATAAATTGTATTATTTTCTGAAACAGAGCCGATTCCAACCAAACCAAAAGATGGAGGTTCAAACAGTGAAGGTTTGGGTGAAGATGCTAAAGAAGATCGACGATTCAGGGCATACTCTCTTCCAACCCACACGCATAATGTGGACCTATCAACAAAATATGTGTTGGAGCTTGCAGAACTACCACATAGAAGACTGTGTCATGCGAGTTCTTCGTTGGATTCAAGTGATTCAAAAGTGGGGAAGGAGTTTTCCTCTAAAGATGGTTTTTTCATAATAGTGAAGTGATACAACATCTAGAATGGGGTAAACTTCCATGTTATTAAATCCTGATCTGACAAGTTCAAGGCGAAGTGCGCAATGCAAGATAATAGATGTGCATGGAAAATCATGGCTTCTGTTAAGAATTAGATGAGGTTGTGGACTAAAAAAAATACCGCTCCACATACGTGTGTTGTCACGGGTACTGCATCAATTTTGTTTTGTATTTGGAGAGTTGAATTGCTAATTTTAATGTACTTATGTCATTGCAGGTATTTCATGGGATCATCCAAAATTGGATTCAGAGGTGATTGTAGACATAATACTACCAATGGTCAAAGCGAGTCCTATGGTTGTTGTGTTTGTTTTAATTGCAAATATCCATAGCCAGTTGGATTACACGTCATCGTACCGAAAGGCATGGATCACAAAGCAGAAGGCACTAGAGAAGATGCATAATGGGTGGGACACATCATGCAATGATTTATGGCAGTGGTGTCAAGTACTTGAGAGGTACATTCTAGGTTGCATAATCGATATGGAAACGGCACCTACTTACTACAATGATCGGTTGCTCCATGGATGCTGAGTGTTCCATAATTTCTTCTAGACTTTCAAGCAATGTCGATAAGCATTCCGGTACTGTAATCCACTAGTACAAATTGACAATACTTTATGTACGAGAGACATACCCATCGGTTGTTGTTGGTTATGGCACAGGATGGTAATAAAAAAAATCTCGTCGATTTCCTTTGCAATAAATCTAACATATGTATCATCTCCGATAAAGGACCTGGAATACTGGCCGTAATTGAATGGCGGGGAAACATTTGGGATCGTATATACCATAGGTATTGTCTAAGACATGTTGCGGTGAACTACCATGGATAGCATAATTTTACAGCTCAGCGCGCATAAGTGATTAACATGGGTATGTATTCGCCATTATTTCAACTGATTGATATTTAACCGGGCTGTACGAGTTTGGGCATTATGGATTAAGTATTCACTTTGACAGGGTACGAGCTCGTCAAATACCATTTCCTTGAAATGTTGGAAAACTTACAGGCAATTAACAGTGGCAGGGTAGGGTATCTCTTTAACATACCATTCGATCAGTGGACACAATTGTATGACGAGGGGTCTACAATATGGGCACATGACAATTAACCTGGTGGAATGCATCAATTTTGTATTGAAGGGAACATGTCATTTGCCTGTAACCTCGGTTCTCAAAGAAGCTGTTGATAATAGAAATCATTTTCCCTTGTATATTCTAACAGAAAAATTTACATGGATATTTATACTAAAAGAGTAGGCCTAACTAAGGAAACATGATCAATACATTAAATCAATAATCCCACTTTTAAGATAATCTAATCTCTAAAATTAGTAATGAGATTAGCTGAGATAAGCTATCAACACTCCCCCTGAAGTTGGTGCATAGATGTTACACATGCCCAATTTGCAAATTAAATTATGATACCTTCTGTTATTAAGTCATTTAGTGAACACATTAGCTAATTACTTGTTAGAGGCTACATGAATTAAGCCTAATACGCCAACAATCAACTTTTCTTTAATAAAGTGTTGATCAATTTCTATGTGCTTTGTTCGATAATGTTGTACTGGGTTTTGAGCTATATTAATGGCGACCTTGTTGTCGCAATATAAGGATAATTTTCCTTTACTCGACAACTTTAATTCCTCCGTAACTTTTAATAACCACGGTAGCTTACAAACACCTTGTGTCATGGCTCTGTATTCTACTTCAGCACTTGACCGAACAACCAAACTTTGCTTCCTACTTCTCCAAGTGACTAAGTTTCCTTCCACAAGTGTGCAATATTCAGATGTTGACCTTATATAATCCAGATATCCAGCACAATCTACATATATAAAACCTTCTATCTAGAGAGGACCATGTTTAGAAAAGAGGAAACCTTCTCCTGGGGCAGACTTTAGGTAGCGTAGAGTGCAAAAGATAGCCTGCATATGAGATTCTCGAGGATCATGCATAAACTGACTTACCAAACTAATTGCATATGCTATGTCAGGTCCAGTGTGTGAAAGATAAATTATTCTACCAACTAGTATTTGATATCTTTCTTTATCCACTAACTCTCCTATTCCAGCTTGTAACTTATGTTTGCTTTCTATAGGTGATTTTACATGTTTGCATCCCATCATACCATTTTCAGTCAAAAGATCTAGGATGTATTTTCTTTGAGATATGAATATTCCTTTCTTTGATCTAACAACTTCAATTCCCAAGAAATATTGTAACATCCCTATATCTTTTATTTCAAATTCTTGAGCCAAACTTTATTTTAGCCGAGCCATTTCCTCCTTATCATCTCCTATCATCACTATGTCATCAACATATACAATAAGAAGAGTGATCTTACCCTTGTGGTGTTTGACAAAAGTGATATCATTAGGATTGCTTTGTTTATAACCAAAAGTGATCATATCTTTGCAAAATCTGTTAAACCATGCTCTGGGAGATCATTTCAATCCATACAAGTCTTTCTTCAATCTGCATACTTTCCCTTACGTTTTTACATTATCAAATCCAGGAGGTATCTCCATATATACTTCCTATTCTAAGTCTCTATGTAGGAATGCATTCTTCACATTAAATTGTTGTAGGTTGCTGCACAAGATAACAAAATTCTGATGGTGTTTATTTTGGCAACAAGGGCAAACATCTCTTGATATTATACTCCATAAGTTTGAGTGAAGCCTTTAGCAACCAATCTGGCTTTGTACCTTTCAATCTAACCATGAGACTTGTGTTTCACAATAAACACCCATTTGCATCCCCCCAAATTCTTATCTACTGAATAAGTTACTAACTCTCAAGTCTTATTTTTTGATAGTGCTTTCATTTCTTCAACCATGGCTTCTTTCCACTTGGGATCTTCAAATGTTTCACGCTAATCTTGTGGAATAGACACAGAGGACAAAGACAAGGAAAAGGCTTTATAAGGAGGGGACAATGAGTCGTAAGAGATAAAGTTAGACATAGGGCGTTTAGTATAGGATCTAACACCTTTTCTTTAGGCAATAGGTTTATCTAAATCATTAAGGGGCAACTCACTAGAAGAGAAAGATTCTTGGCACATAGTAGGTTGCATGATGGCTTCTTCTGTTCTAAGACTTCTTGAATACTTCTTTAAATCTAGTTTTTTCAAACGCTCAACAATCTCCTTTTAAACATTAGTCTCCCTCTAAGTAGTAGTTTCCCCTTGAACAATAGTGTTTTTTGCAATCAAGTTTTCAATAGTTACTGAACCAGGTATCACTTCTTCTCTCCCATTTTTCTCCCCCTGAAGAGGTGATTGAGTTGTGCCATAATAGGGCTTAGTTTCTCTAAATGTAACATACATACTAATGAAATTTCTTCGTGAAGGAGGATGATAACACTTGTAACCTTCTATGTTGAAGAATACCCAATGAACACGCATTTAAGGGCTCGTGGATATAATTTGCTTGCTTTCCAATCATGGACATAATAAACACATCCAAATATCTTGGGAGGAACAATATAATTATTTTTACCTTGTAAGGTTTCCAAGGGACTTTTAAAATTAAGGGTTTCGAGTGGCATTCTATTAATAAGGTAGGCGTTTACAAGAATTGTGTCCCTCCAGAATGGTTTTGGAAGGTTTATAGAAAACATAAGAGATCTGGTGACTTCTAACAAATGCCTGTTTTTCTTTTCAGCAACCCCATTCTGTGAACTAGTATCGACGCAAGTTGTTTAATGAATTATCAAATAAGACTTCAAATAGGTATCAAAAGGGTACTTTGTACCATTGTCAAATCTAAAAAACTGTATCTTAGCAGAAAATTGAGTACACACCATTTTATGAAAAGATTAGAAGCATGTAAATACATCATTTTTCTATTTTAGCAAATACACCTCAGTCATCCTAGTGTAGCAATCAATAAGAGTAACAAATCACTGATTACCAGATAATGGTGCATGTCAAGTTGGTCTCAAAACATCAGAATGAATAGTCATAAAAGGAGTATTACTTCTATTATTTCTCAAAGGATAAGAATTTTTAGTGTGTTTATCAAACTCACAAGCTTCACAAAATAATGAATCAAATCGAGTCTCTGAAAATAATCTGGGATATAACTTTTCCATAACAAAAAATGATGGGTGTCCTAACCGCTTATGAACCTGTATAATTTTTTGGTTGATAACCTTATTACCTTCAAAAAAGGCTTGAATAGATTCACTACTGCTCTCCAACATATATAAGCCATCATGCAATCTACCAGTACAAATATTCTTCCTTGATTGAAGGTCCTAGAACACATAATATCAGGGAAAATTTCAATTTTGCAGTTTAAGGTATTTTTGATGGAACTAACAGATAAAAAGTGAACTGAAAAATGAGAAACATGTAGTACAGAGGGATAGTTTAATATTGGATGTACAGTTAACAGAGCCTGGTCTGATTACAGGAGTAAAAGACCCATCGACTATGCTGACACTTTCTTTTGTTTGACTTGGGAAATAGTTTAAAAAACTTTTAGAAGAACATGTCATGTGTCTATTAGCACAAAAATCAATAATCCATGAGTCAGTATTAATATAAGTATAGGCATTACCTTACTTTAAAAAATTAGATGTTGGATTCGAAGGGTTATCATAAATAATATATTTTTTTAATTTTACCATTTTTTCTGTAAAAAAAACTGCACCACAAGAGCCCATAACAACAAGTAAGACTAGAGAAACACCAACAAAGCCATCAAACTCAACGAATGTGAGTTGCACCCACTAAGAGTGAGCAAGTACTGTAACACCCCTTACCGGTATTCGACGCTGGGATAGGGTATGATGCGTTACCTAACTTAAACACATGCATACACACAATTCCGAATCATAAAAGCCCGTTCAAATTAAAACTTTTCAAACTTCCTCTTAACATCATTAATATAGGCCTATAAGGCCCAAAACACATCTTAGAACATTTCAAGATCAAATCGAGTTCTTTGGAAGACCTTGGAAAATGTCATTAAAAATAGGGGTACATGCCCGTGTGACTTGAGAACATGAACCTGTTGACAGATCTTGTGATTCACACGGCCTAAGCATATAGGTAGACACCCGTGTCCCACGCTCGTGTAGATTTATTATCTCAATTCAAACCTACAGGGTTTTCACACGGCCTGACACATGCCCATATCCATGGCCCGTGTCTTAGCCCGTGTGCAAAAACCTTGACATTCTATTTCTGATGTCATCAACCTAATAAGGTCACACGGCCAAGGTACACGCTCGTGTCCTTAGACTGTGTGGCGAATTAAATTCCTAAATCCAGGTGCAGACTTCACATGGCCTGGGCACATGCCGATGTCATATGGTCGTGTCTTCCACACGGTCGAGACACACAACTGTGTCTCAGCCTGTGTGGTTACTACTGGGCATTTTATTTTGCCAACATAAGGTGCAGGGGGACACACAGCCTAACTGCACGCCTATGGGGCAGACCGTGTGTCGCACACAGTCTAGACACACGCCCGTGTGTCTACCGGTGTGAACAGTAACAAGGCTATTTACCAAGCCCTTTGCCACTCTTACTTGCACCATAATAACCACATCAATAACCTACCCATTCATGCAAAAAAATACCAAATTCTCAACCATGGAATTTACACTTTCATGAAATTCATCATTATTTTCATATAACAATAATAAGTAATAGCCATCAACCGTGGCCTTATGAAAAATGAATCAATTCCAAAACAAGCCAACACATTTGGCCAAAACAAAATAAAACTTAACAAGGACTAAGTCCCTATACATGTCATACTCAAAAAGGATAAATCTAGCTATACCAAGTGTTCAGATTGATAGTGTGAACAAGCCTCCGACGTTCTTTGATCCCCGAGCTAACTTGGTGTCACTATAAGAAAATGGAAAAGAGAGGGAGTAAGCATAAAGCTTAGTAAGTTGCATGTAAATAATTAACAACAATTACCTTGCAACATCATACTCATGACATATTATAAACTTGCATATACTTCTCATATAATCAAAGGCATAAATTACTCATTTCCATCCTTACTGATCATACAACATAATTCGTACTCATTTCAAATCTCACCACACCTCAAATATATATCATAAACATTGCTCACATTTGCATGCATTTATAATCTGCACTTGTTATCACATAATCACACGTAAATTCACTTAGTTAAAGTTTCTCTATGAATACTTCGAAATAATATCGGATACGAGGTGGTTTCGCCGAATTAAGAAAAAGGACTTAATCGCATAAAATGTAAAAGCTGAGTGCTGATTGTTAAAGTGTTCATTTTTCATGGATTTCTAAATGAGAAGCCCTTATATTGTTATTAAACCATTAAAAGAGTGGATGGACAATAATGGCTATTAAATGGATGATTTTGGTGTTATATCATTAAGGTTATTTTGGGAAATTTTTTAGTTAATGTTTAAAAAATAAAACAAAACAATTTTAATAGCCATTTTCTGATCTTCTTCACCGACTATTGAACAAAAGAAAACCATTTGAAGCTTGTGATATTCGGCTAGGGCTTAGCTTGATTGAGGTATGTTTTTTACTTGGTTTTTGACAATTTCTATGTTTCTGTGATTGTTGCTTGGTGTTCTAGCTAACCCATGCTTTAATTTTAGAAATTGATGGTGATTTTGAGATATGCAATTGATGAATGTTTGAGCTTTGTGATAGTTTATGATGAAATATGAAAGATATGTGAAAGATTAACATGTTTTGTCTTTGAATTTTTGGTGAGATTGAGTAATTTCGACTAAATTGTGAAAATAATATTTTGAGGGACTAAAATGTGAAGTAAATGAAATATATGGGCTTGTATGAGACTAAGAAGAATTCGGCTTAAGCATGGTGTAGTAAAAATTTGTGTATTTTGTGATTTTGTGAAATAGGGACTAAAGTGTCGAAATGTGAAAATGTGAGGGCTATTTTGTAAAATGCCCTAAATATGTATGTTTGGATTAAATTGAATGAATTGGTGATTAAATGAGTTAAATTTGAATATGTATAGACCAAGAAAGGAGAGGTCCGGATCAAGATCGAGGTAAAGACAAAGTACTCGATTGATCATCCAGTTTCGGTATTTCGACACCCGAGATAAGTTCGGATACAATACAAGTTGTTAAATTTATATCTATGTGAGATGAAATGAATGAATGTATAGTTATTGAATTAGAAATGTGGTATACAAACTTTCGAAATGTGGTACTAAGTGTGCGTAATTGAAATCGATACAGAGATGAATAGCACTGTGTGTGCGATGTAATGGAAGCTTCGGCTTATTGATTTCGTATTGTGTGTACGATACCGAGATAAGTTCGGTTTAAAGTACGAGCACTAAGTGTGCGATGACATTTTTACTTCGGCTAAGAAATTGGCACTAAATGTGCGATTAAATCAAAAGATTAACAAAGGTTGATTGAAATGTAATATTGAGCTTTGAGTAGCATGGATGGTGAATAACTATGAGTTGGCTAAGGTATGTATTGAACCTTTGTGGTTGATGAAATGGTGTATGGAATTATGAATGGTTGAGTGAGTAAATTAGCTATGAATGATATGGTATAAGTATTTGTGAGTTGATCTATGTGATGAATTATCTTTGTATATTGTAGTTGTGTTAATGAACTAAAATATATTATATTACGAACTTACTAAGTTCTTAAGCTTACTGTGTGATGTGTTTCTCTATTTTACAGTGTCTTTAAAGCTTGCTCGGATCCAAGGATCGTCAACGACTGAATCACACTATTGGCTAACTATTTTGGTACTTTTGAAAGATGTGTATATTTGAATATGGCATGTATAGGCTAGTTAATGTAGCATGTTTTGAGTTGTATAAACCTTGCCATGTGATATGGCTTGGAAGTTGAATGTTGTTGGTTTATACTTGAAGCTATGAAAATGATGATTGTGGTATGATATAGTGAGATTGGAATTGGTATATTTCATGCTTGAATTAGTTGATGAGAATGGTGTTTTAAGTGTGAATATTTGGCATGACTAAATGACGCTTAACTTATATGATTTGAGCTGTGAAAATTAGTGTTTTGGATGGATTTATTGAGTAGGAATTGAGTATGAAAATAAATGATGTAGTTGATGATTATTTGCTACATGTGTTGGTAAATTTTAGTTGCATTTGAGGCATGAATTGGTATTGGTTTGATGCTTATTGGTGATTTCAAAGTGTGGATGGTAATTTGGCCTTGAAAATGACCTATAAATGCCCACACGGTGGAGAACATAGGTGTGTTGCTCGACCGTGTCTTTCAAGTTTGTAATTTGATTCAAGTCAAACTCGACCACGAGCTAGACACACGGGCGTGTGATTGGCCGTGTGGTGCAAGTCAGTGTCGACCACGGGCGTGTCTCAGGCCGTGTGGACAAGTCAGTATGTATGCCCTGTTTTGCCACGGCTTGGACGCACGGGCGTGTCTGAGGCCGTGTGAGGCACACAGCCTACCCACACGGGTGTGTGACCTCTGTAACTTAAAAAAATGTTTGAATTTCAAAAAGTTTCGTGCGTGTTCGGTTTAGTCCCGGCCCTATTTTAAAGCATGTTGAAGGTCTTGTTGACATATATAAAAGACTATATGAATGTGAATTGACATGTTTTGTTCTGAAATGATATGAAATGTTTGGAAATGATTAGTAATGCCTCTTAACCCTAATCTGACAACAGTTGCGGGTTAGGGGTGTTACATTTTATTGGTATCAAAGCTATAGCGTAGTCGATTCTAGGACTAACGTAGCACGTGTGAGTCTAGCTATACATGCCATATATATAATTGCAATAGTTTGATGAGTCCTGACAGTTAAAAATATGTTTTTATATAGAAAATGGATCTCGATCGATCAGTTGCTGATGATGTAGAGAGTAACACACCTGCTCTCGCTCAAGGGACGGTGCCAGCCACATCTAGGCCGAATAACAGTAGCCAAGAGGGAGAGGCTAAGCAAGCCTTTTTCTGAATGATAAGTGATTGGTTCTCGAAGTTCGTTCTAATGAATCCCGCTACTCCACAACCTCCACCCCCACAAGTACTTGTTGTGCCACAAGTGACAAATTCGATCCGATTGAATAAGCCTCTTGTAGATAAAATCTGAAAGTATGGGGCCGAAGTGTTTAGGGCCACAGCTGATGATGATATCGAGCGAGCTGAGTTTTGGCTCGAGAATACCATTTGAGTGTTTGATGAGATGTCATTGACTCCTAAAGAATGTATTAAATGTGTTGTTTCCTTGTTGAGAGAATACTTGGGGTTTCTTTCAAGTTGAATTTTGAAAGAAGTATATCAGTCAATGATTTATAGATTAGAAACGTAAAGATTTTCTCGAGCTGAAACAGGGCCGTATGTCAGTTATGGAGTATGAAAAAGAGTTTGTGAGACTAAGCCAATACGCGCGAGAATGTGTTTCAACTGAAGCTACCATGTGCAAACGTTTCATTGAAGGGCTGAATGAAGACATTAAATTATTGGTTGGAATACTTGACATAAATGAATTTGTTGTGTTAGTGGAAAGAGCCTGCAAATCCGAAGAGCTTAACTAAGAAAAGAAGAAAGCAGATTCTGAGGCTAGAGATGAAAGAAAAAGATCGATGAGTAAGTCGTCTCAAACTTCGACGAAGAGATTTAGAGATACAAGCATTTATTCAAATGCTTCGTTTGGACATTCGAATAGAGACTGTGTGAGACAAAGTGTGGGTCTAAGAGCTCAATCCCAATTGAATCAAGTGTTGGAAGTGTCAAAAGCAACAAACCTAAGTGTAGACAGTGTGGAAGACGACACGTTGGTGAATGCTGGGGCAAGTACAATAATAGAACTTGCTACAAATGTGGATCACGAGACCATTTCATTCGAGATTGCCCAGAGTTAGTTGAGAAAGATAATGTTCAAAGTGCAAGACTGAGTAATATGACGGTTAGGGGTAGACCTCCCAGAAACACCGGAAACGTGAGTGGTAGCCAGAAAGGGACCACAGATACAGATGTGAGATCCAAGGCGAGAGCACCTGCACTAGCCTATGCTGTACGCACAAGAGAAGAAGCGTCATCTCCAGACGTCATTACTGGTACTTTTACTCTATTTGATACTGATGTGATTGCATTGATAGATCCAGGTTCTACTCATTCCTATGTGTGTGTGAATCTAGTATCAAGTAAGACTCTACCTATTGAGTCTACTGAATTCATGATTAGAGTATCAATCCCCTTAGGCAAGTGTGTCTTGGTTGATAAAGTGTGTAAGAACTATCCGTTGATATTTCGGGATATTTACTTTCCGGCTAATTTGATGCTGCTACCTTTTGATGAATTTGATATCATTCTGGGTATGGGTTGGCTCACTTTGCATAATGCTAATATGAATTGTAAACGGAAGAGTATTGATTTGAGAAGTCAGAATGGTGAAATAGTTAGAATTGAATCCAGTGATTTGAATGGGTTGCCGGCTATTATATCTTCGATGAAAGCTTTGAACTATGTGAAAAAGGGTTGCGAAGTTTATCTTGCATATGTGGTTGATGCAAACGTAACTGAAAAGAAAGTTGAATCTGTGCTTGTAGTTTATGAGTTTCCGATTCAAGAAGTTGAGTTTGGTATTGACTTAGTGCCGGAGACGACTCTTATCTCAATAGCTCGGTATAGAATGGCACCAACAGAATTATAAGCGTTAAAGTCTCAGTTGCAAGAATTAACAGATAGTGGATTTGCACAACCGAGTTTCTCACCCTGGGGTGCTCATGTGTTGTTTGTGAAAAAGAAAGATGGAACCATGAGGATGTGCACTGATTACCGACTGTTGAATAAAGTGACGATAAAGAATAAGTACCCCCTGCCACGTATTGATGATTTGTTTGATCACCTGAAAGGAGCTACAGTGTTTTCTAAGATAGATTTGAGATCGGGCTATTATCAGTTGAGAGTTAAAGAATCAGATGTACTGAAAACTGCTTTTAGAACAAGGTACGGACATTATGAATTATTAGTTATGCCTTTTGGACTAACGAATGCTCCTGGAGTATTTATGGATTTGATGAACCGGATATTCAGACCGTATTTGGATCGTTTTGTTGTGGTGTTCATTGATGATATTCTGATTTACTCATGTGATGAGACGTAACATGTCGAGCATTTGAGAATGTGTTACAGACTCTGTGTGAGAAGCAATTGTATGCAAAGTTTAGCAAATGTGAGTTTTGGTTGCGTGAGGTTGGTTTTTTGGGACATATTGTATTAGTTGCGGGAATACGAGTTGATCCGAGTAAGATTTTAGCAATTTTAGAATGGAAACCTCCAAGAAATGTGTCTGAAGTCCGTAGTTTTCTGGGACTAGCGGGATATTATAGACAGTTTGTGAAATGCTTCTCGATGACTGTGATTCCGTTGACGAAAAAATAAGTTAAATCTGAGTGGTCAGAAAAGTGCCAACAGAGTTTTGAGCAGTTGAAAGCATTATTCACAGAAGCGCCAGTGTTAGTTCAACCTGAACCGGGTAAAGAATTTATAGTATACAGTGATGCATCGTTGAATGGTTTGGGCTGTGTGCTAACGCAAGAGGGTAAAGTTATAGCTTATGCTTCAAGACAGTTAAAGCCACATGAAAAGAATTACCCGACGCACGACCTTGAATTAGCCGGGATTGTATTTGCATTGAAGATTTGGCGTCACTACTTATTTGGTGAGAAATGTCATGTTTATACTGATCATAAGAGTTTGAAATATTTGATGACTCAGAAAGAATTAAATTTGCGATAGAGAAGATGGTTAGAATTGTTGAAGGATTACGAACTTGTGATTGATTATCATTCGGGCAAAGCTAATGTTATTGCTGATGCCTTGAGTCGAAATTCTTTATGTGCTTTGCAAGCTATGAGTACTCAGATAGATCTATGTGATGATGATTCAGTTTTGGCTGAATTGAAAATGAGGCCGATGTTCGTACGTCAGATTTGTGATGCCCAGAAAAGTGATGTTGAAATGATGGCTAAATGAGATCAGTGTGGATTGAATGTCGATTCAGAATTTCGAGTTGACAGTGATGATTGTTTGAGATTCAGAGATCGGATTTGTGTTCTAAGGAATTCAGAGTTGATTCAGTTGATTTTGAACGAAGCTCACAATAGTCGTTTGACTGTTCATCCGGGGAGTACGAAAATGTATAACAATCTCAAACAGTTTTATTGGTGGCATGGTATGAAATGGGATATCTCAGAGTTTGTTTCGAAATGCTTGGTTTGTCAGCAAGTTAAAGCTAAACATCAAGTCCCATCCGGTTTGTTACAACCGATTATGATTCCTGAGTGGAAATGGGAGAGAATCACAATGGACTTTATGTCGGGATTGCCTTTATCTCCAGGAAAGAAAGATGCAATCTGGGTGATAGTTGATAGATTGACGAAATCAGCTCATTTCGTTTCGGTGAGAACAGATTGTTCACTTGATAAATTAGCTGAATTGTATGTTGCTGAGATTGTGAGATTGCACGAAGTGCCACTATTTATTGTATCTGACAGAGACCTGAGATTTACCTCGCGGTTTTGGAAGAAATTGCAAGAGGCTTTAGGCACAAAGTTGCATTTTAGTACTGCATTTCATCCGCAAACGGATGGTTAGTCTGAGTGGATCATTCAGGTTCTCGAAGATATGTTGAGATGCTGTATTCTTAAATTTGAGAATACGTGGGAAAAACATTTACTGTTGATTGAGTTTGCGTACAACAATAGTTTTCAATCTAGCATTAAAATGGCACCGTATGAGGCTCTTTACGGTCAAAAATGTCGAACTTCATTGTATTGGACTGAGCTGAGTGAGAATAAGATTCAAGGGGTTGATTTGATAAAAGAGATTGAGCAGAAAGTGAAAGTGATTCGTGACAATTTGAAAGCAGCATCAGATCGACAGAAGTCATATGCAGACTTGAAACGGAAAGATATTGAATTTGAGATTGGTGACAAAGTGTTTTTGAAAGTGTCTCCGCGGAAGAAAATACTTTGATTTGGCCGAAAAGGCAAGCTGAGTCCAAGGTTCATCGGGCCGTATGACATTATTGAACGAATTGGACCGGTTGGTTATAGATTTTTGTTGCCACCTAAATTAGAAAAGATTCATAATGTGTTCCACGTATCGATGCTTCGACGATACAGATCTGATCCATCGCATGTGATTACTCCTAGTGAGGTTGAAATTCAGTCAGATTTGTCATATAGTGAAGAACAGATTCGAATTCTGGCACGTGAAATCAAAGAGTTGAGAAACAAGAAGATTTCTTTAGTGAAAGTGTTGTGGCACAAACATAGAGTTGAAGAGGCTACGTGAGAGCCTGAAGATGTTATGGGAGAGCAACATTCACAGCTATTCACTGGTAAGATTTTTGGGACGAAAATCCCTAAGGAGGGAGAGTTGTAACAGCCCAGTTTAGACCCTAGTCAGAACAGCGGTTTCGAGACCACAAATCTGAGGTCGAAAAAAATATTTTAATATTATTTTTGGTGTTCATAATATGTGATTGAGCATGTGTGAAAGTTCTGTGTGAAAATTTTATTGATTGTGTGCCGAATTAAGAAAAATGACTTAATCGCATAAAATGTAAAAGCTCAGTGCTGATTGTTAAAGTGTTTATTTGTCATGGCTTTCTAAATGAGAAGCCCTTATGTTGTTATTAAACCATTAAAAGAATGGATGGACAATAATGGCTATTAAATGGATGATTTTGGTGTTATATCATTAAGGTTATTTTGGGAAATTTTTTAGTTAATGTTTAAAAAAACAATTTTAATAACCATTTTCCTATCTTCTTCACCGACTATTGAACAAAAGGTGAAGCTTTGTGATTTCGACTAGGGCTTAGCTTGATTGAGGTATTTTTTTACTCGGTTTTTGATAATTTCTATGTTTTTGTGACCGTTGCTTAGTGTTCTAGCTAACCCATGCTTTAATTTTAGAAATTGATGGTGATTTTGAGATATGCCATTGATGAATGTTTGAGCTTTGTGATAGTTGATGATGAAATATGAAAGATATGTGAAAGATTAACATGTTTGTCTTTGATTTTTTGGTGAAATTGAGTAATTTGGACTAAATTGTGAAAATAATATTTTGAGGGACTAAAATGTGAAATAAATGAAATATTATGGGCTTGTATGAGACTAAGAAGAATTCGGCTTAAGCATGGTACAGTAAAACTTTGTGTATTTTGTGATTTTGTGAAATAGGGACTAAAGTGTCGAAATGTGAAAATGTGAGGGCTATTTTGTAAAATGCCCTAAATACGTATGTTTGGATTAAATTGAATGAATTGGTGATTAAATGAGTTAAATTTGAATATGTATAGACCAAGAAAGGAGAGGTTCGGATCGAGATTGAGGTAAAGACAAAATACTCAATTGATCAGCCAGTTTCGGTATTTCGACGCCCGAGGTAAGTTTCGATATAATACAAGTTGTTAAATTTATATCTATGTGATATGAAATGAATGAATGTATAATTATTGAATTAGAAATGTGGTATATGAACTTTAGAAATGTGGCACTAAGTGTGCATAATTGAAATCGAGACAGAGATGAATAGCACTGTGTGTGCGATGAAATGGAAACTTCGGCTTATTGATTTGGCACTGTGTGTACGATACGTAGATAAGTTTGATTTAAAGTACAGGCACTAAGCGTGCGATGACATTTTTACTTCGGCTAAGAAATTGGCACTAAGTGTGTGATTAAATCAACCTAATAACAAAGGTTGATCGAAATGTAATATCGAGCATTGAGTAGCATGGATGGTGAATAACTATGTGTTGGCTAAGGTATGTATTGAACCTTTGTGGTTGATGAAATGGTGTATGGAATTATGAATGGTTGAGTGAGTAAATTAGCTATGGATGATATGGTATAAGTATTTGTGAGTTGATCTATGTGATGAACTATCTTTGTATATTGTAGTTGTGTTAATGAACTAAAATGTATTATATTACGAACTTACTAAGCTCTTAAGCTTACTGTGTGATGTGTTTCTCTGTTTTACAGTGTCTTTAAAGCTTGCTCGGATCCAAGGATCGTCAACGACTAAATCACACTATCGGCTAACTATTTTGGTACTTTTGAAAGATGTGTATATTTGAATATGGCATGTATAGGCTAGTTAATGTAGCATGTTTTGAGTTGTATAAACCTTGCTATGTGATATGGCTTGGAAGTTGTATGTTGTTGGTTTATACTTGAAGCTATGAAAATGATGATTGTGGTATGATATAGTGAGATTGGAATTGGTATATTTCATGCTTGAATTAGTTGATGAGAGTGGTGTTTTAAGTGTGAATTTGTGGCATGACTAAATGACGCTTAGCTTATATGATTTAAGTTGTGAAAATTGGTGTTTTGGATGGATTTATTGAGTAGGAATTGAGTATGGAAATAAATGATGTAGTTGATGATTATTTGGTGCTTGTGTTGGTAAATTTTTGTTGCATTTGAGGCATGAATTGGTATTGGTTTGATTCTTATAGGTGATTTCAAAGTGTGGATGGTAATTTGGCCATGAAAATGACCTATAATTGCCCACACAGTTGAGCACACGGGCGTGTGGCTCGATCGTGTCTTTGAGTTTGTAATTTGATTCAATTCAGACTCGACCACGGGCTGGACACACGGGCGTGTGACTGGCCGTGTGGTGCAAGTCAGTGTCGACCACGAGTGAGGCACATAGGTGTGTCTCAGGCCGTGTGGACAAGTTAGCATGTATGCCCTATTTTGCCACGGCTTGGACGCATGGGCGTGTCTGAGGCCATGTGAGGCACACGGCCTACCCACATGAGCGTGTGGGCTCTGTAACTTAGAAAAATGTTTGAATTTCAAAAAATTTCTTGTGTCTTCGGTTTAGTCCCGGCCCTATTTTAAAACATGTTGAAGGTCTCGTTGACCTATATAAGGACTATATGAATGTGAATTGACATGTTTGGTTGTGAAATGATATGAAATGTTTGGAAACGATTAGTAATACTTCTTAACCCTAATCCGGTGACAGTTACGGGTTACGGGTGTTACAAGCCCACTAATAATAAATAACACGGTGGTAACGCACACAGCCCACCAAATAATCACATATCCACGGTGGTTTTGGACACAGCCCACCAACAGTAATAAATATCACGGTGGTATCGCACACAGCCCACCATATAATCACATATCCATGGTGGATTCGCACACAGCCCACCAATAATAATAAATATGGTGGTATCGCACACAGGGCACCAACAATGAATAAAATTGTGAAATCGCACACAGCCCACCAATAATCATTTATTCATGGTGTTTATCCAAGGATTTCCTCACTCTCCATCATCTTAGTAGATGTCAACAATATTCATAGCAATAATCAAACATATTATGCAATATCAATGTTTATAAGCATACTAACAATAGAGTTATATTATTCACATACAACTTACCTCGATATACAAAAATTTGGGTGACTATCTCGATTTGGTCCACTATCATGGTTTTCCCCCGATCTAAGTTCGGAATTTGTTTTTCTTGATCTATAATAATAAATTCACTTATTAAATCATCACAATATTCAAAAAATTTCAAATTTTATATTTTGGCAAACTTACTGTTTTGTCCTTATATTTCATAAAATTACAATTTGCCCCTAGGCACGTGAATTGATTCTAATCAAATTTCCTCCTTTAACCAGCCTAGCTGAGCATTTATTACTCTTATAGTAACTCACAATACCAATTATTTCACATATTTACCACCTATTTTACAACATTTATAAAAAGGTCAATTTTAGGTGTTTTCATGAAAACTCTTTTCATAAAAGTTGTTTATTTAGCAACCAAGTTTCATTTTATTCCATAAAAATTCAGCAAACAACACTAATGCACTCATGGAAAAACCCTAGACTTTCAACCATTTTACAAAATAGTCCCCTCATTAGCTAGCTTAAGCTACAAGGGTTCTAAAAGTACAAATATTATCAAAAATGACCATCAAAATCACTTACTTGCAAGGGATTAAGTTGCTGAAAATTTCAAGCTTCGAAAACCCCTATTTTGCTGATATTTTTGGTGGAGAAGATGAAGAGGAAAGGATGATATCATTCTTTTCTTTATTCTATTTTATTACATCAATTTAGTCACCTAATCCACCAACTTTGACCAATTTTGACATTTCTTTTCCCCTATCGTCGGCCAACACTCTATCAAGGTCCTAATTGCACATTAAGGACCTTCAATTAAGGTTCTATAGCTATTTAACACATTTAGCTTGTAGAACAGAACTTTCGCATTTAATGCGATTTAGTCCTTTATCAAAATTAAACATGAAATCGCTAAAATTACTTCACCAAACTTTTCATGCACTCATATAATCTTGCTATACCACATAAAAAATTATTAAAAATAATTTTCTCTGACCTTGCATTAGTGGTTCTGAAATCACTATTCTGACTAACCCCTAAATCGAGCTGTTACAAGTACGCCAAAGCTATGGGTGGCGTGTGAAAGCCCTGCGTAGGGAGTTTGGTCACTGAATTTTGAGGTTTCGCCAGATATTAGACTATGACTCTATTGAAGGGGGTAGTGAGAAAAACACTAGTCCAAAAAATGAAGAGTACCAAATTTGATTTCTAGGGTTTGAGAATTTCAAAAAAAATAGGCTCCCTAAATTTGGATTCTCATGCTTTTGATACCATGCTGATAATAGGAATCCTTTTATCTTGTATATTCCAACAAAAAATATTTGAATGGTTATTTATACTAAAAGAGTGGGTCTAACTAAGGAAACATAATCAATACATTAAATCAATAATCCTAATTTTAAGCTAATCTAATCCTTAAAAATTAGTAATGAGATTAGCTGAGATAAGCTGTCAACAGTAACATATTCCCATTTGGCTAAACTTTTTCCAAAGCGAGCAGAGAAATATGTTGGATAGATTTAGGCGAGCTACGTCTGAAACGGGGACATATTGAAAGAAATTAGGAAGGTTACAGCACGAGTGAACTGCATGCATCCAGTGTATCATTCACGTGAAGACCAATTGTTGTGGGTTATGGAATTAGACAGACCAGACCCAAGTATTTCTAGGGAGCATGTAGTGTAAACCTGAGACAATGAACTTGCGAATGTGGAAGATTTGACGCACTTCGTTTTCCATGCACTCTGTCGAAACCTTCCCTTTTCTTTAAAAATGGTGGGAATCGAACTTGGATTTTGAAAATAAAAACGGGAGTCGCCACCGATCTTTATTGGGGTGTGATCGGATCACCTTTGTTTTAATAAAATGTTTTGATTTACTAAAACAATGTTTTTGGTCCACGAAATTCGAAAACGGGTTCGGGAGTCGGTTACGTGTGAGGAAGGGTTAGCACCCTCGTCACGCCCAAAATTGGTACCAAATTGATCGATTAATGTCCTTATGTCGGAAGTTGAAAATTGTAAAAAAGATTTAAAAACTGTAAACCTTATCTCGAAATAACGGAATGTCACATCCAATAAGTTAGGACACAACATTTCGAATTTTCGAAAATAAGTTTTTATTTTTATTCAAAAAATTTTATTCTAAAAGATATTTCATCATTTAGGTTGAACGAGAAAGATCGAGACCTAGTAAGTTAAGGCACGATTTTCCGAATTCCTAAACACGAAATGTTACCCTTATGAAAGGAATCAATTTTGTATTGAATAAAATGGAGCACGGATTTGTAACAAAATGCACGAGGTACAATGGAATGGAAATAGGAGTTTATGTGAAGTGATGTAGGTATAAATATATAAATGAAAGTTTAATGAATAATAATGGTATTGAGTTAAGAAAATAAAAATAGAAACAAATATGGTAGATATAATAAAACTAATAATAATACTAGTAATAATAATAGAACCAAATAATAATAATAATAATAATAATAATAATAATAATAATAATATAGTGATAACAAAGTAACAATAGTACAGACACAAAAATATGTACAATATACCAATATAATAATAATAACAATATATACAACATAATGATAATAATACTAATAATAATAATATACATAATAGTAGTAAATATAATAATAGAATAGTAATAATAATGATATGAAATATGTACAATAAATAATAATATAAATATAGTAATACTAGTAACAATAATAATAATACGTATTAATATAGATGTGGTAAAAATAATATAATAATAATATTAGTAGTAAGTATATACAAGTGGTAGTACAATAGTAGTAATATATAAAAAATAATAATAATGACGATAATAATACAAAGTATATGTGAAATAATGATATGAATATAAAAGTAATAATAATAATAATACATAATAATAATAAATAAGAATATGAAAGATAAATAAAGTACCTAATAATAGTAATAATAATATTATTAATTACTAAGAGGGACTAAACTGAACTTAAAATGAAATCTTGGGGTCAATTCAAAATAAATTAAAAGAGAAAAGGACTAAATGCGTGTCACAAGACAACCTTGAGGTCCCAAAGTGGCAATAAAACCTCCATCAAAACAATGCTTATACTGGAAGGAAGGACCAAATTGGAAATCGGACAAACTTTTCGGGTAAATTTTAAAGAAGACGAAAACTTAATTGCAGGAATATGAAATAACGGAGGGGCTGAATGAGCAATTAGCCCCTCCCAAAAAAACACGCAGATCCCCTGGTTGCTGGGTCGGGTCGCGGGTCGGTTCAGTGAAACGACGTCGTTTTGAGGCGTAGGGAAATAGGCCAAAACGACGCCGTTTTGGAATCCCTATTTAAGTCAAGTTTTCCCCCAAAAAATCATTTCATCCCCTCTTTTGAAAAAAAAAAAACAAAGATTTTCTCTGTTTCTCTGCAGGGAAAGGGAGTGGGCGATTTCCGCCGCCCTTCTCTCGTCGCCACGTCGCCACAAGGCCATCAGTGGCGAGAAAAAGGTAAGTTTTTTTATTTTTCTCTTTTTTTTATTCTTTTTATACTCTAAATATTTATATATATATATATGGATATATTTTCGAATAAGAAAGGGAAAAATAAAAATAACAAATATACCTCCGAAGATTACTTCTCTGTTTCCGAAGTTTTTTAGATTTTTGATCTCTGTTGCCTTGAATCTGTTTCTTTTAGTTTTTGATTGCCAAAAAGAGGAGCCAAAAAAAGGTCCTTTCTTTACAGATTTATCTTCGGTTTTATAACCAATTCCTGGAAAATAAAATACAATAGCTCTATTTTTTATTGTTGCCATGGCTGTCGTTGCTTTGTCTTTTTGCAGGTCGTGGGGCGCCCGTGGTAGTGGAGAAGGCGTGATGGCCGACAGTGGCCAGTATGGGAGCACATAGTGGTGTGCATATGCGCACGGCGCTAGACAGGGACTAGGGCCTGCGGTGTTGGAAGAACGGCGCTAGGGTTTCCAAACCCTAGCTTTTTCTGGAAATGATTTAAACTTGTGGGCCTTTTGGGCCAGTTTGTAAATAGCCCCCCTTTTTTTATTGTATTCTGGTAATTGGGCTCGGGTTAGGGTCTTAGTAGTGGGCCCGGGCTAATTTTGGGTATTACAGCTGCCCCTCTTTGCACGTTGTCGTGTAACGGGAACAGAGCAAAGATATAAAGAAGGCCAAAATTTGCCAGGGTCCACTGAGTCTTGTCTTCTTTGGTGCTTTTCTTCATCGGGTAGCTTCAAACTCCATAGTCTTATTGCTTCGAGCTTCAATCTATTTTTGAGTCTTCAAAGAGATAACATTTGTATCCTTCCTCCTATTCCACTACTGGTCAGTGGTAGTAGGATAATCTTCAACCCGTTCCACCGCTGTTTAGTGGCAACAGGACAATCTTTGACCCATTCCACTGCTATTCAATGGCAATAGGATAATCTTCAACCCGTTCCACCGCTGTTTAGTGGCAACAGGAACATCTTCAACCCATTCCATTACTATTCAATGGCAGTAGGACAATCTTCAACCCATTCCACTGCTATTCAATGGCAATAGGATAATCTTCAACCCGTTCCACTGCTGTTTAGTGGCAACAGGAACATCTTTAACCCGTTCCACCACTGTTTAGTGGCAACAGGATGATCTTCAACCCATTCCACTGCTATTCAATGGCAATAGGATAATCTTCAACCCGTTCCACCGCTGTTTAGTGGCAACAGGAACATCTTCAACCCATTCCATTGCTATTCAATGGCAATAGGACAATCTTCAACCCATTCCACTGCTATTCAATGGTAATAGGATAATTTTCAACCCGTTCCATCGCTGTTCAGTGGCAACAGGAACATCTTCAACCCGTTCCACCGCTGTTTAGTGGCAACAGGACGATCTTCGACCCATTCCATTGCTATTCAATGGCAATAGGATAATATTCAACCTGTTCCACCGCTGTTTAGTGGCAACAGGACAATCTTTGACCCATTCCACTGCTATTCAATGGCAATAGGATAATCTTCAACCCGTTCCACCGCTGTTTAGTGGTAATAATCTTTAGTCTATTCCACTACTTGGTCAGTGGTAATAATCTTCAATCTATTCCACTACTATAGGGAATAAAATATGAACTTGCCGCACTGTTCTTTTAGGAATCTATCCTGTAGAATGTGCTTATGCTTAAATGATGATGATGCGATGATTCAAATGTCCCTATCTACATGTGCTATAGATGACATAAGAATGGCCTCTTTACAATGATTATGATGCAATGATCAGAATGAATCGAATGCCCCTAATTAAATGAATGCATGAGAATGATTCCTTTGCAACGGATTACCCTGCCTTTTTGTTTGATTGATATCTTTGGTCGATTACCCCATGAACCTGGTTAGTTCTGAATATTGGCCTTAATTCAAGTTCCCGTAGTAATTAGAAGTTTTTTTTTTTTTTTTAGAGTGACATGCAAAAACTCCTTTAATCTGAATATTAGCTGTCCATTAATCTTTGTTTGATTGACAAGTGCTTAAAAGGTGTCATTACAATGGATATTTGGATCAAGGCTTAAAATGGATAAACTGATCAAAGGATCATGTTTTGACAAGGTAAGTTTAGCTGAAATGTGAAATTGAAGATAGAAACAAATGTTCAGATAGCATGAGCTTCTCCGTATAAATTCCTCGAGAATCCCTTTTTGCTTGATGGGTGTTGGATGGACTTAAGAGACCTTGTTGATGCCCCAAGATGTGACGTCTCTCTCTCTTGTTAATTCGAGTTGTAGCAAGACCGTTACATACCTCCCCCTTAAAAATTTGAATTGCCCATTCTTGGGTTTTCAATTCAAAACCCCTTTGGTCACAAAGTGCCCATTATGGGTTTTCACCTTGGCCTCTCCATTTTTTTTTTTTTTTTAGGATTAGGCGAAGTATTTCTTGACGGAATCTGAGTTCACAGGATTCGGTAAACTTTTGCCATCCATTTCTGCTAAAATTAGAGCTCCACCAGAAAGGGCCTTCTTCACTACATAAGGTCCTTCCCAGTTCGGCGTCCACTTTCCTCTAAAGTTTTTTTGCAAAGGAAGAATCTTTTTCAGGACGAGGTCTCCTTCATAGAATTCTCTAGGGCGAACTTTTTTGTTATAAGCTCACATCATTTGCTTTTGATACATTTGTCCATGACGAAGGGCTTTTAGCCTCTTTTCCTCGATTAGATTTAGCTGATCATACCGGGATTGGATCCATTCTGCTTCATCCAACTTTATTTCAGACAAGACCCGCAGGGAAGGGATCTCAACTTCGATCGGAAGTACCGCTTCCATCCCATACACCAAAGAGAAAGGAGTTGCCCCGGTAGAGGTTCTAACCGATGTTCGATAAGCGTAAAGAGCGAATGGTAGCTTCTCGTGCCAATCTCTGTAAGTTTCAGTCATTTTCCCCACGATTTTCTTGATATTCTTGTTAGCTGCCTCGACTGCTCCATTCATTTTTGGACGATATGGTGACGAGTTGTGGTGTTTGATCTTGAATTGACTATAGACTTCTGCTATCGTACTGTTGTTCAAGTTCAGTGTATTGTCAGATATGATCCTTTCGGGCATTCCATACCGACATATGATTTCTTTCTTTAAGAACTTACTGACTGCTGACTTCGTGACATTCGCATACAAAGTGGCTTCTACCCATTTGGTGAAATAGTCGATTACCACAAAGATAAATCGATACCCATTCGAGGCTTTTGGTGAGATCGGCCTAATGACGTCCATCCCCCATATAGAGAAAGGCCATGGAGAGGTCATGACATGGAGAGGTGAAGGAGGTACATGAATTCTGTCTCCATAGATCTGACATTTGTGGCATTTCTTGGCGTAGCTGACGCAATCTCCTTCCATTGTTGACCAATAATACCCGAATCTCATGATCCGTCTTGCCATCTTAAAACTATTAGCGTGTGTTCCACAGATGCCCTCATGGACTTCCTCGAGAATCGTCTTGGCCTCGTTGGCATCCACGCATCTTAGAAGTACCTGATCTTTCCTTCTTTTGTACAGGATTTTCCCGTCTAGGACATAATCGCTAGCCAGTCTTCTCAATGTCCTCTAATCATTTTCCGTTGCTTGGTTGGGGTATTCCCGATTCTTCACATATTGTAATATATCGTGATACCAAGGGTGATCGTCCTTTTCTCCTTCTTTGCTGACGTTGTAGCAATGAGCCAGAGCCTTATAAATGCTCATCTGGATGGGCTTCACCTCCTCATGCTTGTTTAGTTTGATCATAGAAGCCAAGGTAGCTAGAGCATCAGCCATCTGGTTCTCTTCTCGTGGGAGGTAACAGAAGGCGACGTTGTCAAACTCCTTGATTAACTCCAAGACTAGCCTTCGGTAACTGATTAGTTTGGGGGCTCTTGTTTCCCATTCACCTTTCAGTTGATAGATTACTAGCGCAGAATCGCCGTATACCTCCAACGTTTTAATTTTGCGTTCAATGGCCGCCCGGATACCTAGGATGCATGCTTCATATTCAGCCATGTTATTCGTGCAATCGAAATCTAATTTGCTGATGAGAGGATAGTGATCTCCCTCTGGGGATACTAGGACTGCCCCAATTCCATTCCCTGCCGCGTTTGAAGCTCCGTCAAAGTTTAGTTTCCAAGGGCGGCCCTCTTTTTGCACATCTTCCTCAGTGATCGCCACGTACATTAGGTCTTCATTTGGAAAATCAAAGTTCAACGGCTCGTAGTCTTCTAAAGCTCTGTTGGCTAGAAAGTCTGCTATTGCGCTTCCTTTTACAGCTTTTTGGTTTATGTAGACTATGTCGAACTCAGAAAGCAGAATCTGCCATCGGGCCATTCTTCCATTTAGCGCAGTTGATTCCATCATGTACTTGAGAGGGTCTAGCTTTGTGATAAGCCAAGTGGTGTGATATAGCATATACTGCCTCAGTCTCCGAGTCGTCCAAATCAAAGCACAACACAGCTTCTCAATTGGAGAATATCTTGTCTCGCATTCTGTAAACTTCTTACTGAGATAATATATCGCCCTCTCCTTTCTCCCTGACTCATCATGTTGGCCCAGCACGCATCCCATAGAATTTTCAAATACTGACAAATACAGTATCAGTGGTCTATCTGGGCAGGGAGGCATCAGTACTGGGGGTTCAGACAAGTAATGCTTGACCTTATTAAAAGCTTCTTGACACTTCTCATTCCATTCACCTGAGTTGTGTTTCCTAAGAAGACGGAATATAGGGTCACATTTCTCTGTTAATTGTGCAATGAATCGAGCGATGTAGTTTAATCTCCCCAGGAAACCTCGAACTTCCTTTTGGGTACGTGGTGGAGTCAACTCCTGTATAGCTTTTACTTTGTCAGGATCTACCTCAATTCCTTTTTCACTGACTACAAATCCCAACAATTTTCCCGACCTAGCCCCAAAGGTGCACTTTGCTGGATTGAGTTTCAGTTGGAATTTCCTCAGCCTTAGAAATAGTTTCTTCAAGACTTTTACATGCTCTTCCTCAGTCTTAGATTTTGCAATCATGTCGTCCACGTAGACTTCGATTTCCTTGTGCATCATGTCGTGGAAGAGGGTCACCATGGCTCTTTGATACGTTGCCCCTGCATTCTTTAACCCAAACGGCATTACCTTGTAACAAAATGTTCCCCACATGGTTATGAATGTGGTCTTTTCCATATCCTCAGGATGCATCTTGATCTGGTTGTACCCGGAGAAGCCGTCCATGAAAGAGAAAAGTGAATAACCAGCTGTGTTGTCCACTAAGGTATCGATATGAGGCAACGGAAAGTTATCTTTCGGGCTAGCCTTGTTCAAATCTCTATAGTCCACACACATTCGTACCTTCCCATCTTTCTTAGGAATAGGCACTATGTTTGCTACCCATTCCGAGTACTTGACCACTTGCAAAAAGCCAGCATCGAACTGCTTCCTGACTTCTTCCTTTACTTTTAATAAAACATCAGGCCTCATTCTCCGAAGCTTCTGTTGGACGGGTCTACATCCCTCCTTTATGGGGAGGCGGTGTACCACTATATCTGTGTTCAATCCGGGCATGTCCTGGTATGACCAAGCGAAGACGTCCTTGAATTCTTGGAGTAACTTGATGAGGTCTTGCTTTGTCTCTGCGGCGATGTTAGCCCCTATTTTCAACTCTTTCCCTTCTCCCAAGCTCACAATTTCCACAGCCTCTTTATTGGGTAAGATTTGTTTCTCCTCTTGCTCTACCATTCTTAACAGTTCAAGAGATATGTTACTGTCTCGGTCATCTTCAAGATCTCGAGAATCCTCCATACCCATATCTCGTTCAAAAGGGGATTCTGAGTTAATAACAGTGTTGCTCATGCCATTGATATCTGGGGACCTGTTGGAACAGACGAAGAAAAATGCAAAAACAAAATAATCTAAGAATGACCATTGGTGAATGAATGAAATATAAAGGATAAAAACATTTGCTCGAAAGATGCATTTTATTGAACTAAAGATGCTTGGACATATGCCTATTCAACAAAGGGTTCCCCATTACTCCTAGGCTTAGAGTAATAGGTGTGCTTTGAATATTACTCTGAATTGATTCTAAAAGCTACGGGAATCTCTTCTACGGTCCAATTATTCAGAACATATCCAGGAGCACAAGGGCGAATCCCAGATAAATCCCTTTCTTCAGGCTTTTCTTCGGATATGGCGTTGATGTTCAAGTTTCCCAACATTTCTTCTGCTTCTTCTCTCATTACCATGCTTTGATTAGGGTATAGGATCCCCCCTGAGACAAATGTCCTAGATAAATGAGGAAAGGTCATTGGTTCCCATTTGATCTCTTTTTTGCCTAGGCGCGCCCTTCTTCTTTCCCTTCTCTTTTCTTCCTCTCTCCTTCTTTGTTCCGCATTGGGCTTGACTCCTAAGCCAAAATGGTCTCGTTTTTCTCGTCGTATTGGCACTTCAGTCCTTCCTTGAAGGTACTTTCCGAGCCTTTTCCTTGGTAAGGCTCCCTTCCCAACTGTCATCTGGAGGCACATCTTTGTAGTCTTAGACATTCTGGGTATGGGGATTTTGCTACCCTCGGCAATGAAGGTTGTATTGATAAATTCTAGTGATCGGAAAGAACATTCCATCGCTTCCTCGTCCACTTCAATGTACGGAGCATCACTAGTAACGGATGCTATGATATCCTCTTCCGCATTGATTGTGACCAATCTTTCTTCCGCTACCAATTTCAACTTCTGATGTAGTGATGATGGCACAGCCCCTGCCGAATGGATCCATGGCCTTCCTAACAGACAATTGTAGGAAGGTTTGATGTCCATTACCAAGAAGTCTACTTCATACGTACTTGGGCCAATCCGAAGAGGTATATCGATTCTCCCCATGACTCTTCTCTCCGTACCATCGAATGCTCTCACAACATTATGACAGGTTTTCATGTGGGAGCTATCTATGGGTAGCCTGTTCAATGTGGACAAAGGTAGTACGTTCAGGGCTGACCCGTTATCAACCAACACCCCGGGCAATATATACCCTTTGCAGTGTGTGGTTATGTGTAGGGCCTTGGTGGATCCCGTACCCCCTGGAGGTATCTCATCATCGTTGAAGAAAATAAAGTTATCGGCACTTAAATTTCCAACTAGACGGTCCAGTTTGTTGACAGATATATCACCCGCTACATATGTTTCGTTTAATACCTTCATCAACGCGTTTCGATGAGTTTCCGAGTTCATGAGCAAGGCTAGTACCGATATGCGAGCTGGCTGCTTGTGTAGTTGCTCCACAACACTGTATTCGCTATGCTTAAGGAATTTTAAGAACTCCTTAGCCTCGTTTTCTGTCACAGGTACGTTGACAAGTGCTTCAGGTTCAATTGTTCTTTCTTCCTTTCGCTCAACCGCCACCGCTTTTCCTTTGACTGCTTCTACACTCATGTTTGGGGTGTAACGCCTTCCACTACGTGTAAAGAAACCTCCATCTCGGTCTTCTTCTGTAGCACTGACTAGACTCTCTTTTCCCGGGATTACTACCTTACAATCATAACTCCACGGAACCTTTTTATTATCCCTATAAGGGGAAGCCGCAGGTTTTTGAATTATAACCTTCGGTGTGATTGGCATTCTGGTCTCACCCATCCTTGGTCGTGATATAATCACTGCAGGGCGATTGCCCCCGTAGATTCTCCTGGGTGATCCTTCTTCCGACGTGTGAATCTCTCTTTCTGGTGTGATTTCAACCATTCTAGGTCGTGATATAATTACCGCGCAGGTGGTTGCCCCCCATAGACTCTCCTAGATGATCCTTCTCACGACGCATGGACTTCTCCTTCTTCTGGCTCTCCAATCTCTTCGTAGAATTCCATCTCCTTGTTGTCCATGAGGTCTTGAACGATAGCTTTGAATTTGAGGCATTCTTGGATATTATGACCCATTTCGGCATGAAACTCGCAATATCTTTCCGCTCCTTCAATCTCTCCTCTCGGCCGTCGCGTGATTAAGCCTTTGTTCACCATCTGTTCCCAAACCCATTTTAGCGGGGTTTTTACCTCATCGAAGTTCATTTTCACTCTCTTTCTTTCTTTTTCCCCCATCATGTTCACCCCATTATTGGCGTGATTGGGTAACGAGTGTTCAGTATCATTGACCTTCACAACACCCATTTGAATGAGCTTTTCTACCAACTTCTTGAAGGCAAGACAGTTTTCTATTGAATGTCCGACAACCCCCGCATGGTATTCGCATTGTGCATTTGCGTCATACCATTTAGGGTATGGAGGCTGAAGGGGCTGTAAATAATGGGGGGCGACAACATGTGTGTCATATAATTTTTGGTACAGTTGCCCATACGTCATGTAGATTGGAGTGAACTGGAGTTTCTCCATATTCGGCTTTGCATTGGGTTCTTGTCTATGTGATCTTGGGTGGTCGGTAGTCACGGTACTGGGTTGATTCAGGGTAACTGACTTGTCCCGGGTAGTCACGTTATATACATCACCTTCTCTTTTCTTCGGGGCCGTCTTTCTGGGACCTTCCCCTGTTTCTATCTTGCCACACCTAACCGCGTGTTCTATCCTTTCTCCACACCTCACAATTTCTGAAAAATCTGTCATAGAACTTCCCAACATGTGATTGATGAAAGGAGCTTTCAAAGTATGGATGAAGAGCGTGGCTGCTTCTTCTTCTAAGAGAGGTGGTTGAACCTGTGTGGCTATCTCTCTCCAGCGTTGAGCATATTGCCTGAAATTTTCACTCGGCCTTTTCTCCATAGTTTGGAGGGTGACTCTGTCGGGAGCTATGTCTGCTATGTGGCCGCAGTGTTTCATGAAGGCCTGGACCAAGTCCTTCCATGTCTTAATTTGGGTGCTACTGAGTCGATCGTACCATTTGGCCGCAGATCCAACCAGGCTATCCTGAAAGTAATGTATTAATAATTTCTCATTATCTGCGTATCCCGCCATTCGTCGGCCGAACATTTTTAGGTGTGCTCCCGGGCAGCTGGTCCCGTTATACTTCTCGAAATCTGGAGTTTTAAACTTTGGTGGAAGCACTAAGTTTGAGACCAGACTTAGCTCCTTGATATTGATCCCGTAACGAGTTTCAGACTTCTCTATTGCTTTGACTCTCTCCTCCAACCACCTGTAACGATCTTCCATCTGCGTTGAGGGTTCAACTTTCATTTTTTCTTTCTCTATTTCATCAAAATCTGGTACCATAAGGTTAATAGGGCCATCTCCAGGGTTAGATCCAGAGCCCATTTGGAAATTCATGGGAGATCCCATGTTAGCTTGGTCTTGTTGGGGCCTAATCATGACAGGTGGCCCCCGGGGGTGTTCCTCGTGCTGTAAAGGCACTTGTGGCAGGGTAGATTCTGAAGGAATATCTTCATTCTTCCCTCCAGTGATAGCCATGGGGCTTTTTCCTTTCTCCATGAACTTGTTCAACAGTTGGGTCATTTGAGCTATCTGAGACCGCATGTCCCTCTAGGACTCCGCCATCTCTTGCTGGATCTTGGTTAAATGCTCTTGCATCTGTGCTTCCATTTGGTCATGCATTTCTTTTTGGAATTGCTCTAGTTTCTGATCCATTTTCTTTATCTTAGCGCGAGTACCGTATGGGTGTTTGTCTTCCAGGTTCTCTTTTGTCTTCTGTATGTTTTCAGCTTGTCAGGCTTTCTCTATGGTCTTAAATGTATATGATATGATGCGATGTATGAGATGTGATGTAAATGCATGGAATGGATGCAAAAAGAAGGCATTGATTCTGATCAACTTCATTTTAGAAGACTTTATTAGAAGGCAAGATCCTTTACATAAAACGGACTACAAATATGCTTTGGCCCTTAAACCCAAAGTTTTGATTTTTCTAAGTAAAGAAGTCAGCTCTTGGTTACGATCCGCCTGTAGCTCATATTTCATGCTTATGATCTCAGCTTGAGACGCCAGGGCCTGCAGGTGATCAGCCACTTCCCAAATCTGAACTATCGCTTCGCCCATGAGGTGGTCTGGATCTCTAACTTGCTTGTGGGAATGATGAAGTTCCTCCTTCCATTGTCCTTCTCTTGCTTCTAAAAGTTCAATTCGGAGCTCGCAGCCATGTAATGTTGTCTCTAATCCTTCAATCTTTCCCTTCATTTCTTCGATTTTGTTTAGACTCAATTTCAGTTCATCTTCCGAATCACGCCTTTGGTAGTGATGTAGGGACCGTCCAAGCTCCGCCACCTTAGCTTTTAACCCTTTCTTCTCTTTGTGGTTTTCCGCCATATCTTTTCTTAGAATCTCATTTTGTGTTTGCATTTCCTGGAACCTTTTCTCCCAACTGCTAGCTTTGGCTTTCTCGTCTTGGATCTCGCGTCGCCATTGCGCTGGAGTTTTTCCTAATCCAGCGTTTCTTATTGTCAAACGCATCTTCTTATATTCCATCTTCAGATCATCTCGGTCTTCCTCTATTTTCTCTTTTTCTTTTCTTAACCTCTCCGTTTCTGACTTTTGTCCATCTACGTCTAACTTGAGGAGCATCTTTTCTTCTTCCAGCCTCTCTATTTTTCTTTCAAGTTCCGCATTCATCTTTTTAAAATCTTGTTTCACAATCTCCAGTTCTAATGGGACTACTCGCAGATATTCCTCTCTTGACCGGGCACCCTCGGGATTCGATTCAGGGATGTTATCATTAATTCTTCTAGTCCTCCATTCTCTATGCTCCGGGGTTGTCATTGGGCCTATGGATAGGCTCTTCATTCTATGAATCTGATTCCAGGCACTAGAGATCTCTTTAACCTTTTTCTTATAGCTCCCTCCTTCGTATGAGAACTTACATTGAGCCAACCCATATGTCGTTGGTACGAACTGTCTTGAATTATATTGTCTCAAGACTAGCAGAGGGGCATATGCAGCGGCACCCCAAATTCCTAGTAGAGGAACCCAGTCGAAGTTTCCACAACGATAAAGGATTTGGTCAGTAATCAACCACGGAACTTTCCACCCGATGTCACCCTCTTGAAGGTTTTGGAAGAGCGCGATCCAACTTTCTTCGGACACATCCTCTCTTCTAGGTGTAGCTGTTATTTCTTCTAGCGGGGAGTAATTCTCTGTTATAAACCGATAGGACACCTTCTCCACTTTCCAGAAGTGACTATGGAACCAAGCCAATAATAGCTCATGCGCATCCAATAAACTCTGCCTTCACCCATTCTCTTACATGCATTCGTGGATCCGAACGTTTGGCTAAGATGGCGAGAAGCAGCGTGACCCTTTGTCTAATCGGCTGAATAGATCGATAACTGCTTCGTCGATGTGCCTCAAGGCTTTTGGGAAGATTATCAGACCGTAAATACACAGGGCAAAGACGTCAATCCTCTTCTTTGCATCAGGATGCGTCAAGATCAAGTCTCTCAAACATGTCCAGGGTATGCATTTACCTTCGCCTTTCTTTTGCATTCTAGCTGAGACCCATTGTTCGCTCATTCCGGTGATGCTCATTAATTTCTTCGCGAAGGTTGGGCCGTTAACTGCTTTGGAATAGGCTTTGTCAACTTGAATTCTCGGGCAACGTAACAAGGTCGTGTATTCTTCTACCGTGGGAACTAGATCCACCTTCCCAAAGGAGAAACAACTATAAGCAGCATTCCAAAATTGGGTCATTGCTCGAAATAGGTGCTTATCTATTTTGACATCAAGCAGGTAAGGTAGGTCACCGTATGTACCATAGAATAGCTGCTTCGTCTCGTTATCCCACTGAGTCCAGATTTCTTTCAACTCTTGGAGATCATTTTGTGTGACATTGATGTTGGTGAAACCCCGTAATTCCGACACATACCCCTTGACTAAGCTATCCCCTTTTTCTATTTGGCATTACTCTGACCACGTGCGGACTGCCGCATTGTCTTCCACTTTATCAAGGAATTTGCTTTCCATAACCAGCCTTCTAACTCAGAAACTGACCGTGAATCGATGCCTCTTAAAATATGAAATGATATGCACAAGGAGAATAAAACACAAAAAGTTAGTACCATGGAATACAAAACGGGTGAAATAAACAAACACCTATATGGGTAACTACTAAGGCTTGACATAGTTCAGCTCAGGGTGGGTTCTTAGGCTCTTTACATGTAGTTGAGTTCTAAAGTTCGAGGTACCCGAATCAGCAGATTCCTCGATCCTCACCCATTATAGGCTCATATAGACCGAGTTCGATTCAGGGGAATACATTTCCCTATGGCCATGCGAAAGTGAAAACTTCACGGAGATATAGGTATGGATGTATCCCGAAAGCGGTCCACTAGCCCATGCGGAGGTGAAAACCTCACGAAGGCATAGCTTCTCGCTCCCACTTAAAGGTGTGACCAGAACGGTCATGCAAATATGAATGCAGAAATATCTTAAGAGACTCAACATTATTGCAAATTGATTTTAAAATACTCAAGTGATTTGGAATAAAAGGCCCTCTCATCTTGAAGTATTGGGATGCCATATCCAGTGAGTTAGGACACAGCACGCCAATTCTCGAGAGTAAGATAGGACACGATTCGGATCATTGAAAATTCTTACCTTGAAGTAACGAGGTGTTACGCCCAGTAAGTTAGGGCACGACACTTTGTACTCTCGAGGATAAGCTTTTTACTTAGAAGAATGATTTTTTGAAAACGATTTCCAAATTTTGACAAAAGGACAAAAAGTAATCAATTTTATGGCCTAACTCTCTTATTAAGTCCCCAGTGGAGTCGCCAAGCTGTCGAAACCTTCCCTTTTCTTTAAAAATGGTGGGAATCGAACTTGGATTTTGAAAATAAAAACGGGAGTCGCCACCGATCTTTATTGGGGTGTGATCGGATCACCTTTGTTTTAATAAAACGTTTTGATTTACTAAAACAATGTTTTTGGTCCACGAAATTTGAAAACGGGTTCGGGAGTCAGTTACGTGCGAGGAAGGGTTAGCACCCTCGTCACGCCCAAAATTGGTACCAAATTGATCGATTAATGTCCTTATGTCGGAAGTTGAAAATTGTAAAAAAGATTTAAAAACTGTAAACCTTATCTCGAAATAACGGAATGTCACATCCAGTAAGTTAGGACACAACATTTTGAATTTTCGAAAATAAGTTTTTATTTTTATTCAAAAATTTTTATTCTAAAAGATATTTCATCATTTAGGTTAAACGAGAAAGATCGAGACCTAGTAAGTTAAGGCACGATTTTCCGAATTCCTAAACACGAAATGTTACCCTTATGAAAGGAATCAATTTTGTATTGAATAAAATGGAGCACGGATTTGTAACAAAATGCACGAGGTACAATGGAATGGAAATAGGAGTGTATGTGAAGTGATGTAAGTATAAATATATAAATGAAAGTTTAATGAATAATAATGGTATTGAGTTAAGAAAATAAAAATAGAAACAAATATGGTAGATATAATAAAACTAATAATAATACTAGTAATAATAATAGAACCAAATAATAATAATAATAATAATAATAATATAGTGATAACAAAGTAACAATAGTACAGACACAAAAATATGTACAATATACCAATATAATAATAATAATAACAATATATACAACATAATGATAATAATACTAATAATAATAATATACATAATAGTAGTAAATATAATAATAGAATAGTAATAATAATGATATGAAATATGTACAATAAATAATAATATAAATATAGTAATACTAGTAACAATAATAATAATACGTATTAATATAGATGTGGTAAAAATAATATAATAATAATATTAGTAGTAAGTATATACAAGTGGTAGTAATAGTAGTAATATATAAAAAATAATAATAATGATTTATAATAATACAAAGTATATGTGAAATAATGATATGAATATAAAAGTAATAATAATAATAATACATAATAATAATAAATAAGAATATGAAAGATAAATAAAGTACCTAATAATAGTAATAATAATATTAATTACTAAGAGGGACTAAACTGAACTTAAAATGAAATCTTGGGGTCAATTCAAAATAAATTAAAAGAGAAAAGGACTAAATTGCGTCGCGCGCACAACCTTGAGGTCCCAAAGTGGCAATAAAACCTCCATCAAAACAATGCGCTGGAAGGAAGGACCAAATTGGAAATCGGACAAACTTTCTGGGTAAATTTTAAAGAAGACGAAAACTCAATTGCAGGAATATGAAATAACGGAGGGGCTGAATGAGCAATTAGCCCCTCCCAACAAAACACGCGGATCCCCTGGTTGCTGAGTCGGGTCGCGGGTCGGTTCAGTGAAACGACGTCGTTTTGAGGCGTAGGGAAATAGGCCAAAACGACGCCGTTTTGGAATCCTTATTTAAGTCAAGTTTTCCCCCAAAAAATCATTTCATCCCCTCTTTTGAAAAAAAAAAACAAAGATTTTCTCTGTTTCTCTGCAGGGGAAAGGGGAGTGGGGCGATTTCCGGCCGCCCTTCTCCGTCGCCGTCGCCGCCGCGCTGACCACCGCGCACTCGCGGTGGCCGGAAAGGGTAAGTTTTTTTTATTTTTCTCTTTTTTTTATTCTTTTTATACTCTAAATATTTATATATATATATGGATATATTTTCGAATAAGAAAGGGAAAAATAAAAATAACAAATATACCTCCGAAGATTACTTCTCTGTTTCCGAAGTTTTTTAGATTTTTGATCTCTGTTGCCTTGAATCTGTTTCTTTTAGTTTTTGATTGCCAAAAAGAGGAGCCAAAAAAAGGTCCTTTCTTTACAGGTTTATCTTCGGTTTTATAACCGATTCCTGGAAAATAAAATACAATAGATCTATTTTTTATTGTTGCCATGGCTGTCGTTGCTTTGTCTTTTTGCAGGTCGTGGGGCGCCCGTGGTAGTGGAGAAGGCGTGATGGCCGACAGTGGCCAGTATGGGAGCACATAGTGGTGTGCATATGCGCACGGCGCTAGACAGGGACTAGGGCCTGCGGTGTTGGAAGAACGGCGCTAGGGTTTCCAAACCCTAGCTTTTTCTGGAAATGATTTAAACTTGTGGGCCTTTTGGGCCAGTTTGTAAATAGCCCCCTTTTTTATTGTATTCTAGTAATTGGGCTCGGGTTAGGGTCTTAGTAGTGGGCCCGGGCTAATTTTGGGTATTACACACTCATATTGCAACATGTATAAATCAACATTTGGATCACATGGGATTTGTGGATGAAGTGTACAAACTAGAACACATGTATAACATGTGGAGAAACGTATTCCCACCGGTCCCAAATGAACATATGTGGCAACTGTATCGAGCACTCCACTGAAGTTGTTACCCGATAGGTCATTGCATCGCAAACCAAAAAGTCAACCGAAATCGACTTGGATACAAAACAACATGGACATTCGAGAGAATTCAAACCAATCGAGGTTATACGGGTGGTGTAAGAACCCAAGGCATACAATGTCGTCATGTCCACATTGACGGGATAATATAAGGACAACACCTCATTAATATATTTATTAATTTATTAATTCATACTCAAATTTTGATGTAATTTGAAACACGTGTTTTGATTATACCAAACAAATAAAAAAGTATAGCTTTGGTTTATAGTTCCTGTGCATACTTGATTTAATAATATGAAAAGATAATGAAAACCAGTTTTGATGCAAAAATGATATTTATTTAAAAACATAAGGATGTACAACATCGATATAATAAAAACATTTCATATTTATTTAAAAATTTACATGACAAGTACAAAAATAAAATAAATCAATCCAATCCTCAGCCAAAATGTGTGCAACATCGAAGTGGTTGGCGGTTGCGAGCCGGGTTCCTTCTTGGTTTAACCTCTGGCACAAGTTGTGGTCTCAGCCTCTCATCTTCTTCGCCTTCGTCCGTAGTTGATTGCGATCGGTTGCTCCTCGGTTGCTATTCTGTATCTTCCAATTTTGGAATAAATCGCTGCAAAGATGGTCCACTGATAGGTACTAAAAGTAACATGTTTTAGTCTCATTCTTAATGCTTTTTAGGTGATTATTTAATGTTAATGGTGAATTTTATGCTCATAATTCTTTAAATTAAATTTTCTTATACTTAAGAGAGCATTGGGGAGCAAAAGGAGTGAAAACTAAAAAATTGAAGCAAGGTACAAGGGCCACACGGGCTAGACCATTCCATATTTCCTAGACACACGACTATGTAAGCCACACGGGCTGCCATACAGCCATGTGGCAAGCCGTGTTGATTTCACGAATTGTGCTCCAAACAACCGAAAAACATGATTTTTAGGGGTTTTTGGGCATTCTGAGACCTATATATGAAAAAATTAAGAAGATAGGAGTGGGTCATCATAGAATAGTTAAGAAAACAACTCAAAAAACACCATTGAAGTAGACTATACTATTAATTGATAGGTGCACTTGTCTTAGTCAGATTTTAGTTGGTTTCATGGACATCAAGTTTTAGTTGAAATCAAGAAATAAAAAACAAATGAAAAAAAATTGTTTGAGGTTGAATCGTTAGTTTCATATTCTGTTGAAAAGCTCATTTTCATTTTTTATTTCTTGTTGATGTAAATTCCTTTAATTTAGCAACTGACTTTTTTTCTAGTTTGGCAACTTATCAACTTGATTCTCAATTTTAACCAACTTTTTTGACATTTTCCATACCCTTAACCTAAGCCCTATTACAACCTTGTAAAAACCTCTTGATTGGTGTGTCATCTCATTTATACTGGTGGAGATTTGATTTTCAAGCAAGCCAATGGTAATAACATTTCTCATTTGACTGTTGAGTGCACATTTTTGAACCTTAAACACTTTATATACTTTGAGTGAATCTTTAGTGAGGATGATATTTCTCGTTGAGTTTGAATTTCAAGTAATTTTTTAGATAGGGGAGATGTCTAATGTTTTTAAAGCTTAAAATTCTCTGCTTGGATTGCTTGTGTCATTTAGAGTCATTTTAGTGTAAATTTCCAGTGCATGATTATCTATAAATCATCTTAAGACATTATCGATGAGAACAATAAAATGAGAGAAGTTAACTTGAATGTAACACCCCTTACCCGTCTTCAACGCTGGAACTAGGTATGAGGCTTTACCGGGCTTAACTTGCTTAAACATACAACATTGGGCTATAAAATTTCATTTCAACTTAAAACCTTTCATTCATATACATAACATCCTTATAATGGGCCTAAGAGGCCCTAAACATACATACGGAAGTTTTCGGAACTAAACCGGAAACTTTTGCACTCTTAGAAAATTTTTTTTGCCTAAACAGGGCTACACGCCAGTGTGAAATGGAACACACCTGTGTGGGTAGGCCGTGTGGTTACACACGCGCATGTTCGTAGCCCGTGTGGAATTTATTTTTCATTTCGAACCTACAGGGGTTTTCACACGGCCGAACACATGCCCGTGCCCTTGGCCCGTGTCCCTCACACGGCCTAGACACGCCCGTGTCCTCACCCGTGTGTGAAAAACATGGGTATTTTGTTTATGATGTCAGCAGCCTCTTAAGAGGCACATGGCCTAGGCACACGCCCGTGTGTTGGCCCGTGTGACGAATCGAATTCTCACAAATTTGATGCAGGGGACACACAGCTTATCAACACACCCATAGGGCTGACTGTGACACGGCCTAGACACACGCCCGTGTATCTACCCGTGTGGACAAATTAGAAGCCTATTTTCCAAGCCAATTGCCACCCTGAAACATAAACACAACTATACCAACACAAGCAACATATATCATGGCAATAATACACTATGAAGAATCATTAATCATCATTCATCCACTTCATATTTCAGTCCATCAATAGCATGAACTTTCACTTCATAAACTCATCATCATTAAATATATGAAACTTGACAAATATTGGCCAATTCCCAATGGCCATTTACAAAATTACTGTGTGACACTAGTAGCCAACACTTTGGCTTCCAAACATGACATAACACAAAATGACCAAGTTCCTATACATGCCATACCCAAATTAAAACAACTTTACTATACCAAAGGAATAATTGATAGTGTGATCCGAGCTCGGACGTTCTGTAATCCTCGAGCTAGCTTGGCGATACTACAAGGAAAAGGGAAAAGAAAAGGGTAAGCATATAGCTTAGTAAGTTTGCATGAATTAAAATAGCAACATAAGGTATCATAATAAAATCCATTCATATCATTAAGCAATAACAACACAATTTCCCAAGTGCTTTGACATACTTACTCATACTTACTCATGCTTACTCTTACCCAATACAAATCACATTACGGTTTCATAACTCGTATTTTACTCATGGGTACCTGTATCACTTCTGCACATGGTTTAGCACTTATGATATCTTGAACATAAACTTAACTTATTATCATCCTTAACTTAAATGTAACTCTTGGCCCGTTGAACTATTTGGAATATCAGAGGATACTCAATCTCATCATACATGTATCAAGATGCCAACGCCATATAAAAAATATGGTCTTACATGGGGTCACTTCATGATGCCGATTCCATATCCCATATATGATCTTACACGGGATCTCTTTTCTCGATGTCGATGCTATGTCCCAGACATGGTCTTACACGAGATCTTCCTTTGGTGCCGAGGCCATGTCCAAGATATGGTCTTATACGGGACCTTTCTTATTCGATGCCGATGCCATGTCCCATACATGGTCTTACACAAGATATTCCTTTGGTACCGAGGCTATGTCCCAGACATGGTCTTATATGGGACCTTTCTTATTTGGTGCCTATCCTCGTTATTCCAGATCTTCAGGACATTAACTTAACATATTGTCATCAAGGCATCATTAATCAACTTCATGAAAATAATATGCATTTCTCATAATAATAAGTAATTTAAACATAATAACATATGTAGCCTTAATTTCACACAAACTTACCTCGGTACTCAAAATGCAAATAGTCCACAACTTTGTTCTTGCCTCGGTTTCAGTCCGGGCTTCGTGTTTCTTGATCTATAATAACAATTTCACTTGTTTCATACTCAATTTGACTAATTTGACTCATGAACCATACTTTGGCAAAATTACTATTTTGCCCCTAAACTTTCACATAATTACACTTTTTCTCCTAGGCTCGTAAAATGATTTTTATTCAACTTTCTTGTATTTTAAGCCTAGTCAAATTATTTTCTTCACTACAACAGCCCCCAATTTCCACTATTTCACTCATGCATGACCATTTTTATAACTTTTACAATTTGGTCCTTTTATGCATTTTTCATGAAAATCACTTGGAAAAATATGTTTATCAAGCATCAAACTTTCATATTCTTCCATAAAACATCAAAATACAGGCATTTCATACATGGGTAAATTTTTAACATAAACCCTAGCTCAAAATATAGCTAGAAATAGCTAAATCGAGCGGCGAGGATTTCAAAAATACGAAAAACATTAAAAACGGGGCTAGGATGCACTTACTATCAAGCTTGGAAGTTAAAGAAACCCTAGCTATTGTGCTCTTGTGATTTTCGGCCAAGCTTGGAAAGGTGGACACCATTTTTTGACTTATTTTCCCTTTTTAATTCATTAATTAACCAAATGACCAAATTATCCTTAAGACCCCTTTCTTAAGATTTTTCCTTCCCATGTCTATTTTTGTCCATCTTGACATTTATTGGTCTAATTGCTAAATAAGGACCTCTACTAATTTTTATAATTCTATTTCATACTTAAATCTTCTAGAATCTCATACTTTCTAATCTTTGCAATTTAGTCCTAATGGACAAATTGATCACTAATAAATAAAATTTCCTCATGAAATTTTCACACAATCATGCAAACACATCATAAGCCTCATAGAAATCGTAAAACATATATTTCTACTTCAGATTTTTGGTCTCGCAACCACTATTCTGACTAGGCCTTAAATCGGCTGTTACATTGAATGTGGGTAGAGAATCTTCCTTGAGGACAAGCAAATGCTTAAGTGTGGGGATATTTGATAGGTGCTAAAAGTAACATGTTTTAGTCTTATTCTTAATACTTTTTTGGGTGATTATTTGATGTTAATGGTGAATTTTATGCTTCTAATCTTTTAAATTCATGTTTTTATACTTAGGAGAGCATTTGGGAGCAAAAGGAGTGAAAAATGAGCGAAAGCCAAAAAAATTAGAGTAAGGTACAAGGGCCACATGAGCTGGACCATTCCACATGGCCGTGTGAGACACACGGGCTATCATCCACCTTGGTAGAACAATGATCCTGGAGGTGTTTGCGACACCATCGGTGTAAGGGTATAACTATATTGTGTCTCATACCTCGATGGCATAATGATTGGACTCTTGGTTGGTGCCCCAAACATAGACGGTCTATACGTCATCGTCAAAAATGTTGATGGCATCAGCGTGTAATATGTCAGGGAAGGAGGTCCATAAGCAAAGCCTAGCATCAAAGTAAAAGAAGAAAAATGTGGTGAAATATGTGGTGCTTGTGTAAAAAAAGACAGGGTTAGTATAATCATCAGAATGAGTCGAGTCATACTGGCTCGGAGATGGTGAGGCCATCAGTGTTGGTTCTTGCGTAGGTGTAGACGATGGACTCGCCTCAGCATCTCTATCGTGGCATCCTCACCTTGGATTCCTAGGCGTCCATCGTGGCCTTTTCAAATGTGGTTGTCTACCTTTCGCTCTTTCACATAGCAAATATGGCTTGCCATGGACCCTGTATTGTCCGGGATTTAGGGCTTGTGCATTTTTGCTTAATTGTATGTGGTAGTATGCCTATGTGTGGTTTGAATGTGTTTATAGATTTCGGAAACTTGAGAATGTAGGTGAATGCCTTAGGAAAATACTGTACTTTAAGTCTTGAAGTGGGGGCTAAGCATGATAGGCCTTAAGAAAATTTGTAGGGGGATTTGGACACAAGGATTGGCTTGGTAAAGTGGCAAGGAGGCGCCACTTAGGGCCTTGGGAAGGGACGCCACAAGCAGTGTGCAGGGCTTAGGTTTGAGCAGCAAAGGAAGCAAATGGGAGTTTTTATTTTGCAGCAAGGATGAACAGTGGTGGACGGCAATAGGACACTAGGTGGATAAGCATATGATCAAGTCAAATACATTCAAAATTTGGCTAGGGGCAAAGGATAATGGTTGACTCATTCAAATTATTTTGAATGGGTAGAGAAGAGAAAAAGTAGGAGAAAAAGGAGGAAGCAGATAGGGGAAGGAGAGTTGGCCGGCCAAGGGACACTTTTGATGTCAATTTCGGTCATGAGAAGGGGGGAGAGGCCGAATGTACATAGTGAAGCTTAGGCATTTTTCTTGTGCGATTTCTTTTCCCAAAAGTTCTTCATTGCCAAATCTCTCTAAACTACATCCCTTTTCTTCCATTTGTTAAGGCCGAATATCCCTTTTCTTCTCTTCTTCTTTTCACAATTCTCTAAAAGCCGAAAGTAAGTCTTTCCTAGCCATAACCGATTATTCACTTCTTGCCTAAGCTGAATTTCCTATTTTGTGGCCATAGCCGAATGCTCCTCTACCCTTTTGGAGCCGATTTGATCATTTAATCAGGAGCCGAATCTCTCTGTTCCAAGCAAGGACATTTGATTGAGTTGGTAAGGGATTCTTGGCATTTAATTTTCCTATCTCTTTCTTTTGGATTAGTTGAAATTAGGAATCTAATCCCTTTCCCTCTCTTTGGCCGAAACCATGAAGGTGAGTTTCGAGATTTGTTTGTAGCCGCCTATAAGGGAGATCATCCAGGATTTGATTATCTAAGGTAAGAGAAGTGTGATGTTAGGCCGAAGGCCATTTGCTTTGGTTCATTAAATGTTAGAATTGAATCTAACATAAAGCTTGTAGGGATTTCGACTTCTTCATAGACAAGTGACGATTTCGGGATTTAGATCCGCAAGGTAAGGGAGTATTAATATTCGGCCAAGGCCATATTAAGTGTTAATGTTGGCCGATTCTGACTATGGTTTTTAGGGAGGAGTACAACCTGTTTCGGTAGATTTTCGGGATTTGGTAATCACGTTAGTATCAGGTGTGTAGCCCTACACTAATTCCTGATAGATTAATGGTATTAATATTATGCATGTGATAATGGAAGTATGAAAAATCATATTAAAAGTACCACTCAAAGGTATAGTGAATTCAGGTACGTTTCCCCTTAATGCTCTGTTAATAATGTTATGAACATTTGACACGACACATGTGTGAATTCGTTATGAATTTGGGATAAGGTATATTGCATGATTTCTGCATGTTTTGTATGACGCATGGGCATATGGGTGATAATGAAAAGGGGAAGTGTTCTGGTGGTTTTTACCACATTATCTAGTGACTCATGTCACATACTATGAATCTGGTGACTAATGTCACATATTGTTATCTGGTGACTCCGTCAAATTATCTGGTGGCTATGCCACGATTATAAGGGCGATGTGCAATTGTCTGCAGCGACTGCCTTCGATGGTGTGTAGCGGATGGAGGGTCGATTTAGTAATCCCCACGGTGTGATTGGCAGGTATGGGTGATGTGTAGAGGATGGTTATTTAGGTGGGTTTGGGATTGCATCATTGCTTATATTTGTTATATGTGGTTGATATGCCTAAATCCTTTGGGAGTCTGTGTTGGTTGTTACACACTGAGTCTGTTGACTCACCCTTCGTGGGCTAAAATTTTGCAGGTGATACACAGTAAATGGATCGGGTCGGCAGGAACTTAGTGGTGGCCATGCTCAACTCAGTGTTTTCTTTTATTTTGGGTTTTCATATTAAGTTTTGGATTTATTTCGGGTTTTACTTTGTTGTAATAAGGCCATCACTATTAAACTGTTTTATGCATGCGTTTTAAATTTTTATTATGATACGATCGATATTAAATAAAAAGGGTTAAACAATTTTTTTTTCCTTAAAATAACTTCAAATGTGTTGACACCTGGAAACACGAAAATTTATATACTTTTTCATGCCCTTTTTGACCCAATTTCATGTGGTTCCGAGTAAATTCTTGTCGAAAAATAATTGAATATTATAAAATAATTAATTTGTGCTAAAAATATGAACATGATGAATTTTAATTAATTTTATATTTAATTTTGTTTAAATCGACTATTTTTAAACGTAATCGCAAAAGGGCAAAATTGGCCTCGGCAGACATCGTCAAGAATTAAACCGAGTGTCAAGGCGACTCTATTTCCAGCCCAAGACGGTCCAATTATGAAGATTTAATCATAATTTAATTAATTTTAATTTATTCCCAATTTAATTTGGGTTAAATAAATTATTATTAATTAATTATGAAAAAGGGTCCATAAAAAACCGCATGGTTGAACCGAACCAATTGAACCGGACCAGCCACCAATTGGGCAGCCCAAACCGTCCACAATGAAGGCCCAAATCAGCTTATTTGCTGATTTATTCAGCTTGCAAGGGAGCCCTTGAAGACCTTTCAAATTCTCATTCAAACCCCTCCAAAATTCAAGGCTTTTTAGATTTGTCCAAGCTAAATTTAGCAAAGTTGAATCCATCAACTTTGCCACATAGGATGGACGGTCAAGAGGGACTCTTTGCTGCTGATTTTTTGCTATTTTTAGCAGACCCTAAACACTATAAATACAGCCCCTAGCTGCTCATTCAAAGCATCCCTCAATTCTCCAACATTCTCTCATTCTCTCTTCTTTTCTCTCACTTTTTCTCCATTTATTTTCATTCCATTTTCCCCTTGTTCTTGTGCCGATTTCCCCTCTTGGAAAAGAGGTGTTTTCCAGCCATTTGAAGCAGCATTTGAAGTGTTCATAAGCCCCCTTGACAGCCGAGGACAACGAAGAACGAAGGAGGAATCAATCAGACAAGTCACGGAGAGCCACCGGATTTGTTTCTCGTCCCTATCTCTTTAAATTATTTGTTGTTGTTTTGACGAACATGTTTATGAATATTCATGCTTTTGAAGTGTTTAATTTAATCAATTTAGCTTGAATTTAATTTGTGTTGGTTTGATTTCATTTCGCCCTCTTAGATTATTAAAACTATGTTTATGCTGTTAAAGGCCTCGGTGAAATGTTTGATTAAGTAAAATTATGCTAAGTTATCTGGCATTGTAATTGTTTAGATAGCTAATGAATTAATTATTTAAACGCATTGAAATTGTAATTAATGGACACAATACTTAATCTGTGCATGTTTAATTCTTCTAAGGTAGTTGAAGATTAAATTAGCATTATATTTGACGATATGAATGCCTTGCATAACTTGCAGGATTTTTGTGATTAAATTATTTCAAAGTAAAAATACTTTGTTACTTCACATGATCTTTTATGTGCTTGTTAGGTTGAATTAATCGTTTGCATCGACATAGGAACATGCGAGAGATTGTTTAATTTAATGAGTATGTATGTGCAATAACATGTTTACTTTTTGAAGTCTGTTTAATCGGTTGAATTGGCATAGAAATATGTACAAGAGATAGATGGATTTTTTATTTGTAAACATGTTCATAAGTTAGCAAATTACCGAGTTGCCATGTTTTAACGAGTATAAACACAAGTTTAATAATTCTAACGTAAGGAATGTGATTAAACCAACACGATTATATCATTTTGATTAAAGTCAGTTTTTGAAATCACACACTTGAACTTTGTTTTATTTTAAGTTACTTTGTTTTTCTTTTAGTTTTCAAATAGCTTTCAAAAATCAAATATTTTTCCCTAACCAAAGTGTTTGAAATTATTTCATAAATAATTTTTTTACAGTCCCTGTGGGTACGATAACTCGACATTTACTTGTCACTTTTATTACTTGTTACGATTGTGTACACTTGCACATTTCCACCGTTCCAACACCTAACCACTAAAGATTTTCGACTTAATGATAAGCTCTGAAATTTGGCATAACTTTTAATGTAATATTTTTGAGGTATGAAAATAACGTTTTAATAAATTATAAACTTCAACAATGACACCGTTTTCAATTTAATCACAACACAAATCGATTTTCTTCAAACCAGTCAAACTTTTTGAAATGACAAACAAGCTTTTGAAATGTTTTACTCAAGGAGCATGCCAGATCCGGTCGAGGCTCGTGGGTCAGGTTTGGGGTGTTTCAACTTGGTATCAGAGCCAGGTTCAAAACTCAGCCTTGAGGGCTTTTGGGCCCAAAGCATTATTTTTGGAATTGAGCAGGTTTTCTGGCATGGCACCTAAGTCTCCGACCCGAAGTTCACCAGGTAAGTACCTCTAATTATTGTATGATTTGTATTATTGTATGATTTGTATGTGGGTATTACGGGATCGTAGATTAGTACATTAGGAGTTAATGAACCCTAGGATTAGCTTACTCCAACACAGAATTACATAAAAAATTAAAGCCTAATCAAACAAACCTGTGAGTGAGTAGCCGAGTTAAGGGTGTGGTAACCATTGTGCGCATGTCTAGGATTGGATCTGTGGAGAGCTTGGTATTTAAGCAAATCCTAGTGACTCACCTCCTCTTCGCTCGAATCCTACAGTGCGCGAGTGACGGTTCACCCTAACCAAGAGGACTTATTCACGTGCTAAATTCAATAATTAAAACCCGAAAGGGACCAGCTACACTGTTTTATAAAAACCTTAGTTTTTAAAATCACCAAATCACCCCTTTGATTTGTAAAAAACTATTTTAGATTTTTAAAAAAAAATTCTGAAATATTCTCGGTTTATAAAATTACTAAAATACCCTTAGTTTATAAAATTACCACACTACCCTCGACTTTTACTAAGATAATCTTACCTTACAAAAAGACCAAAAACCCCTATTTTGCGAAATATCAAGATACCCTGATTTGGAAAATTACCAAAATACCCCTATAGGACAAATTACGAAAATACCCTTGGTATTGGAATGGACGAAAATGTTCAAGTGGTGAATGTGTGTAGTAGATACTATTGAATGAATGTGCTTCTCTGAATTAGGGTAGAAGACTTGAAACGAAAACTCTGTAATGATCGAAAGAACTACTACTAAACTTCTTTACATAAAACTTATTCGTGGGTAATCAGTGGAACAAGGACTAATGCATAAAACCTTTTAAACCAGATTAGATTGCGATCGTAGACATGAGTTCTAGGGGACGTGGTCGTAATGTGCGAGGGCATGGTAGAGGCAAAATGACCGTATTGGAACCCGTTAGGTCTGGTCAAGGGTCCGAGAATGAGGTACCACCACCAGTAGCTGTTGATGTTGAGCATCAGGATCAGACGGAGGAGGATGCAGTATCGCAGGCAATGCTGCGGGTTTTGGAGAGGGTGGCTGGAGTAGGTGGAGGTGTGAGAGCTCGAAAATCTATACCCGAGCGACTCCGAGCCAATGGAGCTGAGGTATTCCGTGGTGTATCTGGTGTGGCGCCCAATACGGCTAAGTATTGGTTAGAGGCGACGGAGCGAATTATGGACGAGTTGGATCTGACTGCTGAGGAGAAACTAAAGGGAGTGGTGTCGCTACTTCGCGATGAGTCATACCAATAGTGGCTCATAGTTCGGGATAGTGCTGCAGCTGAGGATCTCACTTGGGAGTATTTTAAGGTGCCGTATCAAAAAAAGTATGTTGGGACTAGCTATATTGATGCGCAGAGAAAGGCATTTCTGAGGTTGGCTAAGGGGAGTAAGTCCGTAGCAGAGTAAGAGGCAGAATTCTTAAGGTTGAGCTGGTATGCTCGAGGTATCATGGCTACGGAGCATGAGCGATGTGTCCGGTTTGAGGACGGACTGAGGCATGACCTGAGGTTGTTAATAGCTCCACAGCAGGAGCGGGAGTTTACCGTGTTAGTAGAGAAGGCTAAGGTAACCGAAGGGGTTAAGGAATCTGTGAGACAGAATACGGATCAGAATAGGCAAAAGAGAGGTTTTGGATCCGCGGGGTCATCCGGAAATGTTCAAAAGAGACATAAAGTTGATGGGCCGCGAGGTCAGCAGGTTGCTACAAGAGGACAGTACCGTACTTGTGCTCAGTGTGGAAAGATGCACCTAAGAGAGTGTTGGAAGAAGACAGGGGGATGTTTTAAGTGTGGGTCCAAGGATCACATGATTAGGACTGTCCCATGAAAACAGACGGGAGCCGACTAACAGGTCAGGGTTTTAATCCGGCAGGAAGAGGTGGACTGCAGCCACCAGTCGTGGTTCGATTGGCAGAGGTAATGTTGCTGGAAGAGGACGGGGAACACCGGGTAGAGGTGTTGGTAATACAGAGGCAAGACAGCCGGGTCTGGTGTATGCAGTTCGCCGGAGGGAGGATGGAGATGCATCGGACGTCATAACCGGTATGTTCCTTATAGCTGACAAGCCTTACTTTGCTTTAATTGATGTTGGCTCGACCCACTCATATGTTGCATGTAGAGTAGTCGAAACGCTAGGCATAACATCTAAACTGTCTAATAGGGAGATGACTGTAGTAAGCCCGCTAGGTCAAACGGTAGTGGTGAATAGGATATTTCGTAGTGTACCTCTAGAGATTCAGGGAGTGGTATTCCCTGCTGATTTGATGGAACTACCTTTCGGAGAATTTGATCTCATTCTTGGCATGGATTGGCTAGTGGAACATCGGGCTAAATTGGATTGCGCAGCTTAAGGACCCCAGAGGATGAGGAGATAATTATGATAGGAAAAAGAAGAAACTATTTGTCTAACGTAGTCTCCGCATTAAAAGCTGATAAGATGGTTCGAAAAGGGTGCAAGGCATTTTTGACCTTCGTTAGTGCATTGGATGCAAAAGAAAAGAGAGTTAGTTGAGTTAGAACAGTAAGGGAATTTGTAGATGTTTTTCCGGAGGAGTTACCTGGGATACCCCCGGACAGGGAGGTGGAGTTCGGAATTGACTTACTGCCGGGTACAACTCCTGTGTCAATTACTCCGTATAGAATGGCACCAAAGGAGTTGGTTGAGCTCAAGGCTCAGATTCAGGAGTTGCTTGATCGTGGGTTTATTCGACCCAGTGTGTCTCCATGGGGAGCACCGGTCTTGTTCGTGAAGAAGAAGGACGGGACTATACGTATGTGCATAGATTATCGTCAGTTGAATAAGCTGACCATCAAGAACAAGTACCCGTTACCAAGGATAGACGACTTGTTCGATCAGCTTAAGGGGGCTGCGATATTTTCAAAGATAGATTTACGGTCTGGATATCATCAGCTTAAGGTGAAGGAAGCAGATATCCATAAGACAGCTTTCCGGACAAGATACGGGTATTATGAGTTCCTAGTAATGCCGTTCGGATTGACGGAAGCCCCAGCTGCGTTCATGGACATGATGAACCGGGTTTTTCAACCTTACTTGAATCAGTTCGCCGTTGTGTTCATAGATGACATCCTAGTGTATTCCAAGTCTGAGGAAGAACATGATGAGCATCTCAGGGTAGTATTGCACGAGTTAAGTGAAAAGAAGCTATATGCCAAATTCAGCAAGTGTGAATTTTGGCTGAAGGAGGTCGTATTCTTAGGGCATGTGGTGTCTGCAGAAGGGATAAGGGTGGATCCTCAAAAGATTGAGGCAGTATTAGATTGGAAACCACCTAAGTCTGTGGCTGAGGTTCGCAGTTTCTTAGGGTTAGCAGGCTATTACAGAAGCTTTGTAGAAGGGTCTTCATCAATAGCTGCACCTCTGACGAAGTTGCTAAGGAAGGAGGTACCTTTCGTATGGGCAGATAAGCAACAGGAGAGCTTTGAGAAGCTTAAGAGGGTTTTGACTGAAGCTCCAGTTTTGATTCAGCCTGAGGCAGGGAAGGATTTTGTGGTGTACTGTGATGCTTCTCACATAGAATTAGGATGTGTTCTGATGCAAGACGGGAAGGTGGTCGCTTATGCGTCTCGACAATTAAGGCCACATGAGGTTAATTATCCGACGCATGACTTGGAGTTGGCAGCGGTAATCTTCGCTCTTAAGGTATGGTGGCATTATCTATATGGAGAAAGGTCAGTGATCTATACGGACCACAAGAGTTTGAAGTATCTGTTGACTCAGAAGGAGCTGAACCTGAGGCAGTGAAGGTGGGTGGAGTTATTGAAAGACTACGATTGTACTATAAAGTATCACCCAGGCAAGGCAAATGTAGTGGCAGATGCCCTAAGTCAGAAGGTAGTGTCAGATTTAAGGGCAATGTTTGCACATCTTAGCTTGTATGACGATGGAAGTTTGTTAGCAGAGTTACAAGTCAAGCCGACATGGTTGAATGAGGTGAAAGAGAGTCAGTTGGCAGATGAGGGTTTAAGTGCTAAACTACGGCAAATACAGATTGAGGAGTTGGAAGATTATGGTATTAATGGCGAGGGAGTATTGTGTTTCAAGGGTAAGGTCTGTATGCCGAAGAATGAGGAACTTAGGCAGAGAATTCTTCAGGAATCGCATGGTAGCCCTTATGCTATACATCCTGAAGGAAGTAAGTTGTACAGGGATCTACGGGAACAGTTTTGGTGGCCTGGTCTTAAGCAGGAAGTTACAGAATTTGTAGGGAAGTGCTTAACGTGTCAGCAAGTCAAGGCTGAACATCAAGTTCCGTCAGGGTTGTTTCAGCCGATAAAGATTCCACAGTGGAAGTGGGAGAGAATCACCATGGACTTCGTTAGTGGGCTTCCCCTTACGCCTATTAAGAAAGACTCGGTATGGGTGATAGTGGATCAGTTGACGAAGTCTGCGTATTTCATACCAGTGCAGGTTGACTATTCTCTGCAGAGGTTAGCAAAGTTGTATGTGGCAGAAACTGTGAGGTTGCATGGAGTACCGGTATCGATTATTTCGGATAGGGATCCGAGGTTTACATCTCGATTTTGGAAAGCATTGCATCAGGCTCTAGGCACCAGACTAGATTTCAGTACGGCATTTCATCCGCAGTCGGACGGTCAGTCGGAGCGAGTGATCCAAGTGTTAGAGGATATGTTGAGGGGCTGTGTGATAGATTTCAGAGGAAGTTGGGAAGAATATCTGCCTTTAGCGGAATTTGCATATAATAACAGCTATCAAGCCAGTATTCGAATGGCGCCGTATGAAGCGCTGTATGGACGGAAGTGTCGCACTCCTACATGTTAGACAGAATTGGGGGACCGTCGAGTTTTGGGTCCAGAGATTGTGACAGAATCTGAAGAGAAGGTTAAGGTAATTTGGGCATGGTTGAAAGAAGCATCTGATAGGCAAAAGTCATGCGCAGATCTTAAGCGGAAGAAAATAGAGTTTGCTGTGGGAGATCAGGTGTTTCTAAAAGTTTCGCCTTGGAAGAAGGTAATGAGATTTGGTCGCAAAGGGAAGTTAAGTCCCAGGTTTATAGGACCTTATCGGGTTTTGAAACGGGTTGGACCAGTGGCATACCAGTTAGAGTTGCCTCCGGAGTTGAAGCAGATGCATGATGTGTTCCATGTTTCGATGCTACGTCGTTACCGATCGGATCCATCTCATGTAATACCAGTTGAAGAGGTGGAGCTAAGGCCAGATATGTCCTACGAGGAGGAGTCGCTTCAGATTTTGGAACGAGATGTGAAGGTGTTACCGAGGAAATTATTTCCTCTGGTTAAAGTATTATGGCGTACTCATGGATCGGAAGAAGCTTTTTAGGAGCCGGAGGAAGCAATGCGACAGCAATACCCTCACCTATTTTAGCCAGGTAATTTCGAGGTCGAAATTATTTTAAGGGGGTAGAACTGTAATGTCCGGGATTTAGGACTTGTGCATTTTTGCTTAATTGTATGTGGTAGTATGCCTATGTGTGGTTTGAATGTGTTTTATAGATTTCGAGAACTTGAGAATGTAGGTGAATGCCTTAGGAAAATACTGTACTTTAAGTCTTGAAGTGGGGGCTAAGCATGATAGGCCTTAAGAAAATTTGTAGGGGGATTTAGACTCAAGGATTGGCTTGGTAAAGTGGCAAGGAGGCGCCACTTAGGGCCTTGGGAAGTGACGCCCCAAGCAGTGTGCAGGACTTAGATTTGAGCAGCAAGGGAAGCAAATGGGAGTTTTTATTTTGCAGCAAGGATGAGCAGTGGTGGACGGCAATAGGACACTAGGTGGATGAGCATTTGATCAAGTCAAATGCATTCAAAATTCGGCTAGGGGCAAAGGATAATGGTTGACTCATTCAAATTATTTTGAATGGGTAAAGAAGAGAAAAAGTAGGAGAAAAAAAAGGAAACAGATAGGGGAAGGAGAGTTGGCCGGCCAAGGGACAGTTTTGATGTCAATTTCGGTCATGAGAAGGGGGGAGAGGCAGAATGTACATAGTGAAGCTTAGTCATTTTTCTTGTGTGATTTCTTTTCCCAAAAGTTCTTCATTGCCGAATCTCTCTGAACTACATCCCTTTTCTTCCATTTGTTAAGGCTGAATATTCCTTTTCTTCTCTTCTTCTTTTCACAATTCTCTAAAAGCCGAAAGTAAGTCTTTCCTAGCCATAACCGATTGTTCACTTCTTGCCTAAGCCAAATTTCCTATTTTGTGGCCATAGCCGAATGCTCCTCTACCCTTTTGGAGCCGATTTGATCATTTAATCAGGAGCCGAATCTCTCTGTTCCAAGCAAGGACATTCGATTGAGTTGGTAAGGGATTCTTGGCATTTAATTTTCCTATCTCTTTCTTTTGGATTAGTCGAAATTAGGAATCTAATCCCTTTCCCTCTCTTTGGCCGAAACCTTGAAGGTGAGTTTGGGATTTGTTTGTAGCGCTATAAGGGAGATCATCAGGATTTGATTATCTAAGGTAAGAGAAGTGTGATGTTAGGCCAAAGGCCATTTGCTTTGGTTCATTAAATTTTAGAATTGAATCTAACATAAAGCTTGTAGGGATTTTGACATCTTCATAGACAAGTGACGATTTCGGGATTTAGATCCACAAGGTAAGGGAGTATTAATATTCGGCCAATGCCATATTAAGTGTTAATGTTGGCCGATTCTGATTATGGTTTTTAGGGAGGAGCACAACCTGTTTCGGTAGATTTTCGGGATTTGGTAATCACGTTAGTATCAGGTGTGTAGCCCTACACTAATTCCTTATAGATTAATGGTATTAATATTATGCATGTGATAATGGAAGTATGACAAATAATATTAAAAGTACCATTCAAAGGTACAGTGAATTCAGGTACGTTACCCCTTAATGCTCTGTTAATAATGTTATGAACATTTGACACGACACATGCGTGAATTCGTTATGAATTTGGGATAAGGTATATTGCATGATTTCTGCATGTTTTGTATGACGCATGGGCATATGGGTGATAATGAAAAGGAAGTGTTCGGTGGTTTTTACCACATTATCTGGTGACTCATGTCACATACTATGAATCTGGTGACTAATGTCACATATTGTTATCTGGTGACTCTGTCACATTATCTGTTGGCTATGCCACGATTATAAGGGCGATGTGCAGTTGTCTGCAGCGACTGCCTTCGATGGTGTGTAGCGGATGGAGGGTCGATTTAGTAATCCCCACGGTGTGATTGGCAGGTACGGGTGATGTGTAGAGGATGGTTATTTAGGTGGATTTGGGATTGCATTATTGCTTATATTTGTTATATGTGGTTGATATGCCTAAATCGTTTGGGAGTCTGTGTTGGTTGTTACACACTGAGTCTGTTGACTCACCCTTCGTGGGCTAACATTTTGCAGGTGATACACAGTAAATGGATCGGGTCGGCAGGAACTTAGTGGTGGCCATGCTCAGCTCAGTGTTTTCTTTTATTTTTGGTTTTCATATTAAGTTTTGGATTTATTTTGGGTTTTACTTTGTTGTAATAAGGCCATTACTGTTAAACTGTTTTATGCATGCGTTTTAAATTTTTATTATGATACAATCGATATTAAATAAAAAGGGTTAAACAATTTCTTTTTCCTTAAAATAACTTCAAATGTGTTGACACCTAACCACTAAAGATTTTTGACTTAATGATAAGCTCTGAAATTTGGCATTTCTTTTAATGTAATATTTTTGAGGTATGAAAATAACGTTTTAATAAATTATAGACTTCAACAATGACACCGTTTTCAATTTAATCACAACACAAATCGATTTTTCTTCAAACCACTCAAACTTTCCGAAATGACAAACAAGCTTTTGAAATGTTTTACTCAAGGAGCATACCAGATCCGGTCGAGGCTCGTGGGCCAGATTTGGGGTGTTTCAGACCCTAAACCATACCATGTACTCCGGATAGCAGGTTAACTCAGGAGTGACAATGCCTTCACGAGTAGGTAAAAACTTGTACATATTGTTCCAAATGTTGATATATTGTGCATGGAATGTAGTTTAATTCTCATTCGTCCTCCCCTGCAAGTCGATATGATGCAGACCTTCAATGTCTTAGGTGTTGATAGAATCGCTTGCCTAGATCCGAATTGTCGCAACACTCTATCCGACTCGTGCATCTCCACGGTAGCATGCACTACCATGGCACCTTCATGTGCCAGATGTTGGGATTAACCAACAATTTTGATAGGATGTATTATTAAATTGCCTAATCGGAATAAGGTGTCCATTCAAACTATATTAAAATAATAAAAATTTTAGTTATTTGTATACTACTAATTTTTAAATAAACTACGTTAATATTATATAATTCAAGTTTAAAAAACACATAACTCCACTTTCGATCGTTGGTCTAACAAAAGTCGCATATCTTGAAACTCATCAGGTAGTCCTACGTAAATTGGCCCATGGTTCCACCTATTGAAATAATATGTTAACACAACAATTTAAAATTTAAATAATTTTATTATGGTAAATATATTATCTAATGAATTTTACCGTGTTACGAGTGGGAATGTATAAGGTAGCTCGCTTGAGGACATAAAAATGGCAGCCGGTACTGTGCCCATGATTGTGGTAGAAGTATGCAACCACTGATTTTGATTTTGTGTGGTTTGATTACCTGACACATCTCTCGATACAATGTTTCCAACACGATTGACCCCACCTGAGTTCACCCGCTTCTCTAAAGTCGACAAGTTTGAGAAGCCAGATTAAATGGATGAAATTTCGTGACTTATCGGGCATTAGGAGACCCCCCGATAATCATAAGGATGTACGCCCGAGCGTGATGTTCTCTTTGGACTTCAGTTGAATCCTTATTGAACCCACTAGAATTTCTTCTTAGCCAATTCATATCTATCCGGGCTCCAAAAATGGTTTTGGGAACCCACTCCAAAAGTTGCTCACATACGTCTCTCCAATCGGTTGCGTAAACTAACCAAGTCACTACCGCACCGCATCCACTGTAACCCGAGCTGTAACTGCACATCCTCTAGAGTGATAATACACTCGCCGCATGGAAGATGAAATGTGTGCGTCTCGGGTCTCCACCTTTCCACCAATGTGCTTACAAGTGTGGGGTCCAATTTACACCCCCACACCAATAAGGGTCACGTGCAAAAATCCGGCATCTCTCAGGTACGGTTTGATTAATGGTGATGGAGGAGCAGGTAAATTATGAATATAAGTCTCCAAAATTCTATCTTCCGCCTATATATAAAAAAACATGCAAAATATTAAATTCCAATATAACAATAAAAGATTTAAATTACAAGACTTTAAATATAATATAAAAAATTTTATTATCATTTGCAATTAATAGACGGAAATGTGCTTGCCATCCAAATGGATTAAAGATTGTGGCATTGTTAATTTCAGAAAACACGAATAAATTGTAATAGAAAAAATATTTTACGAAAATTTTAAGACAATTTTAATAAAAAAATAGAGTTAAGAGAGATAAATTTTGAGTGAGAAATTAAAAGCGAATTGAGAGAAATTTGAGAGAGATTTGAGAATGTGATAGAAAGTTGAGATTGAATTGAATATAAAAATAAAATGGAGGGATTATATAGAAATGAAAAGATGACCGTGGGGGGGGGAGTTGTTGGTCCCAACAGCTATTTAATTAGCCGTAGGGGAAAAGAGCTGTTAAGCGCAAGTGACCGTTGGGGGAAAATGCTTTTAGTTGGAAGCATTTTCAACTTATGTGGCGAAAGCGCCTCCAGTTAGAAGCGTTTTCCCTGCAAATACATTGAAATTACTTCCAACTAGAAGCGTTTTCGTAAAATCGATCTAATCTCATAATTTTTCAAAATAATGACATAATCTGATAATTTTTTTTTTAAATTTTAGATATTTTCATTATTTTATCAGCAAAAAAGTTAACACTTGGGATAAATGAGGAAGAAAATAGATAAAAGTAATGCTAATTTTGTAATTAAAATCTCAGTGAACCAACTGAAGTTGAAACCTTCCGCCACCTCATCTCAGTGGAAGTATCCAAAGGGAGCTTGACTAAAAGTGCATCGACAAGATGCACTTTTTTCGTGAACTCCGCCTTTAAATCGAGCTATCGATATAGAGAGACAAAACCTTAATTTAATCCAAAAATAATACATATTAAAAGATTCGTCGGTTGTAAATGAATGATTTTTTTTTTCTGGAAAAAAATGACCTTCCTTCAATACATTTCAACATTCTAGGACCCAGTGACATTATATGTACAAACAAAACAACTCATATATGTGGTGGTTTGAGAGTGTCGCCTATTGTAGATTTTGTCATAATAAGCCCCATGCACATTTCATGCACAGCTTGTTCTTGAGGATAACTTGGAACCCCCACAGCTTGTTTAAAAATATATTATTTCAACATTTATTCATTAAATTGATTATAAAATCCTATATTTTATAAACGATTTAGTAAAAAATAGGCATCTAACTTTTACCAACTATGATGAATTATTTGAATTTTTTAAAACTAAAAAACCCTTCAAACATTTCATTCAATTATTATTATTATTATTATTATTATTATTATTATTATTATTATTATTATGGGTTAATAGGAATGGTAGTAGATAAGATATTTGTATTTTTTGAATTATTCGAATTTGTATTTCTAAATATGTCTAAAAATTTAAATTAAAGTATTATCATAAATTATCATAATATTACTATCCAAATTTAAATTGAATGCTATTACCAATTGAATATCCAAATTCAGAAAAGAATTAATTTTAAAAATTTTAATCATTTTTCAAATATGCAAATCTGAAAATTTTAAATTTAAATTCATTAATTTTTTTTATACATATACAAAATCAAAATCACAAGTATTTTGTAATTAATAAATTTAAATATCCGAATCTATATTTATTATCTAAATAAACAATGTGAATTCAAATAATAAATATTTGAAGCATGTATCTGCATTCCCTTCAAATTTGTAGTAATTAATAATTTAAAATATAAATTTAAATATTATCGAAATCTGAAAAAACGAATTACATATAGGGGGATTGGGGCACCCTTTAACTAATTATAACAATAAATCGTTAAATATATTTATTCTTTTCAAAAAAATTATTATGTGTTTAAGAAACTCTTCTATAGGTTTTGATCATTTATGCTCTTTTTAACATAATAACTAAAACTACCTATAACTCCCCCAACTTATAAATAAGAAGATAATAAGTTTCAGCGCAATTGGACCCACATCCTCTTGCATTGGCAACAATATCTATGCCAATCGAGCTAAAACTCAATCGCAACACTTTCATAATTTTTATTTTTTTTTTAAAATTTATTTCTACTATAATATCTGGATCTAACATACCTACCATAATTTGATGGAAAAGAAAAAACATTTTTTTCTCAAAAATAATATTTAAATGCCAATAAAATGTTTAATGAAACATTAAATACTAATATATACTACCAAAAATTAAAGGAATTAATGCAGGCCCCTTCTAAATCCCATAAAACCATTTGCAATATATATATATATATATATATAGGCCAAATACCTAAACATGTGTGAATTGTCACGGTCTCTTTCCATATAGTCTCGCGTGATCAGATCTTCTATTCGCTTCTTGATGGCTTTAATATTAGGCTGAAATTTCCAAACTACATCCATCATCAATATATCTGATTATACTTGTTACTCGAGTTGTTTTTGTATCTTATTAATTTGCATTTTAAAATTTTCTTAAGTCATTTGAATTCAAGTTTTTCAGGATTGAAGTTTGAATTTTTCGTAATTATGAATTTAAATCATTTTAGGTTATTTATTTGGATCATTTTGAGGTTAGTGTTATTTTGAACTAAATTTATTAATTTTTTTAATAATCAAATCAAATTGAATCGAATTTATATTTGAATTGATTGGGTCAGATTTTCAATTCGAGTTAGAATTTACATATTGAAATATGTCTGACATAAACTTGTCAATTAGGTGGGTCAAGTTTATGTAGATCTAGTCAAATTTCATTCAAAAATTTAAAATTATTTCAAGCTAACGACAATTTCAAGGTTAAATCGTTTCAAGTTTGGGTTGCTTTGTGTTTAAGTCATTTCGGGTTATTCTGAGTTAAATTTATTGACGTTTTATAATCAAATCGGATTGGATAAGTTTATATTCAAATTGATTGAGCTATATTTTTTATTAGATTAATATACTATTTGGTACTTAAAATCGACTTCAATATTCAATTTAATACATGAGTATTTTATTGGCTAATTTGGTACTTGATATTAGCTTCAATGTTCAATTTGATACTTAAGTTTTTTTATCCTGATTAAATATCTGAGTTTTGCTTCAATGTTCAATTTGGTACCTAAGCTTCTTTTTTTTTTTTTCATTTAAGTACCTATGTTTTGTCAATTGTTCATTAGGCCACATGATATACACATTGAAGTCAAACTCATATACCCAATTAAAAAAAAAAAAAAACCCAGATACCAAATTGAAAATTGAATATTAAAATTAAGGGTAAACAACAAAAAAAAAAAGTCACTTTTGTTTGCCTCATATTACATTTTAGTCACTTATGTTTGAAATATTACGTTTTAGTCACTTACGCTATCGTTTTGTTACGAAGTAGTTACTCTATCGTTAAGCTCCGTTATCTCCCTAACGGCAGTCTTACATGACAGTCCAAATGGGTTTTAAATGCCAACTTGGATGTCTTACACGGTAGTCCAAATTAAATTTATTTAATTAAAAACCTATTTTCATCCCAGCAACTGGACATCCAAATTGACATTTAAAACCTATTTGGATTGCCATGTAGGACTGGCGTTAGGGATGAAACGGAGTTTAACGGTAGAGTGACCACTTCGTAACAAAAAGATAACGTAAGTGACTAAAAAGTAATATTTCAAACATAAATAATTAAAATATAATTTGAAGCAAATAAAAGTGATTATTTTTGTAATTTACCCTAAAATTAAATTCAAATATTAAATTAAACATGAGAACAGTGTATTAACCCTTTTGGATTTGAGTGGGTTTTGGTCTGCCAGTGTGTTTTATAAAAGGTTAGGCGTATAAAAAACCATACCTTAAACATGCGACTCAACTGCTCGATGGTCTCCGAAATTAATTGTTGGTGTGTCATAACTTTCCTACTCTTCATTATGCGCACAATGGCGGCGTCAATGGCGTAAGGCCGATCTTTATCCACATCTTCAATTACCTTCTTCCTTTCATCCACTGGAGGGAGAGGAACCTACATAACACATTTTAATATGTTTAAAAGTTCTTCTCAATCCCGATACATACTAAATGCAACAATAATGTCAAAAAAATAAAAAGAACTCAAAAACTTCTCCACACCATAATCCTCCTCATCTTGTCAGTAAAGTTAGGATTGAACTTGAAGCTGTCACTCTGGGAGATGGACTTTGAGCTTGGCTCTTTATTTAGAATCTTATACTTTGCACATGACAGCGAATGCAGTAACCTGATCAAGTCATCGTGAGCCAGGTTCAATTGAGCCACGAACTCCGAATAGCTTAGCCGTTCTGACGCGTTAAAAGGCAGAAGGACCGCAGCCTGATTATATTGGAACTGGTAATATTAGATTTCCAAGTTGAATCCTAAATCTAGAATTTGGAACGTGAAAGGTTTACCTGATGAGTTGAAACAATCAGTTCTATGGGTTTTGGCTCGAACTTGCCATTAATGTGGGAAGTTCCAAGTGAGTATATCCATGTAAGCTTTCTGTGTTTTGTTCTAGTTTCGTAAAATCCTTTGAAAACTTCTACACACTTGACCTGAAACAATGAATTTTTTTCCGTATAAAACGCGTTTCTGGAAACATGCCAGGGTAAAATAAGGATTACTTTAATACTGTCATGATTACCATCTCAGAAGGGAGAAAGAGATCAAACGATTTATAACTTGGCCAGAATCCGGTGGTAAGAACAGTAACTGTAAAGTCAAGCCGAGGATGTACATCTGGGTTATTCTTAAGATATTCCTGGAAGCTGCTCTGGTTTTCCTTTGCCAGTACCACATCTGTGACCTGTTAGGAAGGCAGAGGACAAGCTTGATCACAATTAGAACTGTAAACCATGAAATGGAATAAAATAGGCAAAAACCAGACCGACCATCATACCATGCCCTCCATCTTTGAGGTGAGCGGTGCACCGAACTGCTGTTTGAGCTTACTCAGAATACTCCTTTCATGATCATCATTAGTACCGCGGTCAAAAAGGAGTCGCCGAGCAAGTTTTTTCCTGTCAATGATTGCACGCCATGAAGTTAGGATCACAATGCACCACATAAATTCATGCCATTACATTTGTTTTATAATGTACATGTAATACTAATCAACAAATAATAATAATAACCTCACCTGTAGAATTCAGCAAAGACGTCCTTATCGATGACATATTGCAGCAACTTAACTACCTGCAGAAACAAAACGAATAGTTTAGAACCAATTTCTGGTCAGCACAAATTTGGCGTCAGACGGTCGATAAAGCCACCTTCTCAAGTGTTTCTCCAATGACTTCATCACTTAATTTCTCACTCCCACCCTTCCTGAGGATATGATCAGCGAAAGATGCCAAAATCTCTGCACTTGGGCTGCCATTAACAGTTTTGTTGCAAAATACCTCAAAAACCTCTTTTAAGGCCTATTGAACATTTCGACAAAGCTTGTGTCAGATGAAATGATTGAACATGAACAAATTATGATTTTGAAAGCAGCTGTTCAGATATGTCATATAGTTATCATGCAGTTCAAGTATATTCTTTACAAGGACCTGATGATGATGATAACAATATTAATTTTCAACATCTGAAGTGAATGCATGAGTATCCATAGTTTAAAAGTTGGAAATTTTACCTGTTCGTGCCCACCAGGAGTATTTGAGGCCTGCGAAAATGATTGACTATCAGCATTTAGAGATGGGCACGTTGAGTAGTAAAAACAATAAATTTATGTATCATCCATTTTTCACTCAGGTGCATAAACAAAATAATAGATAAAAAAAAGAGCCAGATTTATGCTTAAACATTACTCTTGCTGTTTTGCACTCATTATGTTAGTACAAAAGAATAGATTTGATACCCTCACAAGAATACAAATCTTCAGTAATCCTTAGTACAAAAAGACATCAGTAATTGTATCCAGCAATTATACTTGTAACTATGAGAGAAGGGCAACAACTAATTAACCTGGTTACTTGCAGCCTCTTTTGCTTGATGAACAAAGGCTCTACCGTCGATAGTAATTAGGGGTGTGTAAAATTTGGGTAAAATCGAAAAAATTCGGTTAACCAACTGAATTCGGTTAATCGGTTGGTTAACCGAATTTTTTCGGTCGGGGGTCGGTTAATTATTTTTTTATCGGCTAACGGTTAATTCGGTTCGAAATTATAATATATAAATAGGCCCACTATTTACCTAAACCCAATTCAAACCCAAGTATCCAACCCAACCCAACTCAATCATAAAAATTACAAATAATTTAATAAATAAAAATAAAATTCTAAATTTTCTTTTCTTTTTGTAACAAAAATAAAAATAAGAAACCCAACCCACTATTATATGCTAAATTTTTGCACATGTTTTTTTTCTTTTTGTAGGTTTAATGCAAATGGAGATCTTTTGGAGAGAAGAAATGGATATAAATGGACAATATTAAATACTTACATTTCAATTATGTATTAATTTCAAGACTAATCTAATGTTTTTAATTATGTTGTGATTCAAAGACTTATGTAATGTTTTTAATTATATAGTGATTCAAAGACTTATGTAATCTTTTTAATTATGTAGTGATTCATTTCGGTTAATTCGGGTAATTCGGTTAATTTTTAACTAAAAATAAAAAAACATATAATTTTCAGTTAATTCGGTTAAGCGACCGAATTAACCGAAAAAAATTTAGTTTGGTTAATTTTTTTGAAAAAAATTCGGTTCGATTAACGGTTAAAAATTTTGAAAGGTTAATTAATTTAGTTAATGTTATTTCGGGTCGGTTAACCGACTGAACACCCTAACAGTAACATGCTGCAAAAGAAAAAAAAACACTAAGAAAGAGTTAGTAAAGCTGTGAAGTAACATGAAAAGACAATCATTTAGCTTGCAGAACAAGTAAACAGAAATTCATACATGCTTGAATACATTAGCGACAAGATCCAGGCCTTGAGATATTTTATTATAAACCCTGTATGACCTAGAAAGATCGTCCACCTACAGAGCATAAAATAACACAGTTACCGAAATAAACAGCGAAAAGAGTAAAAATTTCTTGCAAAGAGACAAGGTTGAGCAAAATTTACCTTGTCATCTCTAAACAAAACCTTGATCCCTAAATCTTCCTTTTCAAGTAGTTGGTTAAGGTATACAACCAACAACTCATGTTGCACTTTCTACACAAAGAATAAATAGCTATAATTAGAATGCTCTCGGAATTATAGAGTTGTATTCATAGAAACTGTACGTTAACCTGCCTCACATTATTGCGCCTAAAGACAATTCACACAACTTCTATTCTACTATCTTACTAACAACTTTCACACATCAAACAAAATTCATGTATTTCACCTCTTACATGATAACTCCAAAATATAGTTATTTTAAGATCTTTTTACTTTCAAATTCATTCAAGTTTGGGGTGTTTAATAACAAATTCTACAGTAATGGTTTTAATTTCTATTTATTGTTAAATTTATTTGAAATAATTCATTTTTGTTAAGTTATATACTAAAATTGATTTTCAACCCTAAAAGTGCCTAATTCACTTTGATGCCTAATGCTGTAACATCTCTGTAGCAAAGGACCTACACGATGTGGGCTGATATATTATCATCCTTGGATGCACCAATTATAATAATTGGACTTAGAATTCCTCTTGACCCAGCTTTTAAGTGGGTCAACAAAACTGGATAGCCCAACAAGATCGAAAGAGCCCAAATCATCCACTAGGAAGAAATGAGCCCAAATTGTTCATGAAAACTTGATAATCAACCAATTCAACCACCAATCAACCACGAGGGAATCAAGCATAAATTAATCAACATCCTTCCCAAAATAGCATGACTGTCCACCCACCTTCGGCCACCTCTAGAGAGAAAATCAAGGGATTTGGGGCTAAAAATAGCTAAGGGATGTTGGAGCCTTTCTAGTATAAATAAGGAGTCTTTCATCAATCACTCAATCATCCACCATTCATCACTTTTTCTCCTACTTTTCCCTCCACTTAAGTAGATGTGAGCATTTCGAGTTAATTGAGTTGACGAATCTTATTTTATCATCCTAACTCGATTTGAAAATTTTTTAAATCAAGTTGAGTGAGATGAAATTCAAATCAAATTGAATTGAATATATTTGTTCGAGTTAAATTAAAAAATGACTTTGGGTCCTTGTAGCTATTGTCACCCACCATAATCAAATTTACCTACCGTAATCAAATTTGTTATTAGCTTTTACCCCCTCATAATTTATTTATTAATATTTTATATACAGGTTAATTTTTTTGCTTACTTAGTTGCTTAAATTACTTTGCTTACTTAGTTGTTTCAATTATCTTCTGATTCTTATCACCATGTATTTCAAAATTAAAAAATATATTAAATATAAAAATTTTATATACAGGTTAACTTTTTTCCTTACTTAGTTGCTTCAATTATCTTCTGATTCTTGTCATAATGTTGTAATAACCAAATTTGCCCGGCCCATTAAGGCCTAATACCAAGCTAAAAACGAGACCAATTTAAAATCCAGAGTCCTTATTTACAGCAAGGTCTAAATACAGCCCAATACAGGTTAAAAAACCAATGATAAAGTCCAAACAATTTAATACAAATGATCCAGTCCATTTACAATGCAAATTCAGAGCCCAATTGCATAACCAATAAATAAACCCAATAAATAAACAAAAAATAAAACCAAAAAACTCCAATAAATGAAACAGTCCCTTTTAAACAGTTTTTTTTACAAGGCCCAAACCACATAACAAACTCAGCCCAATTGACCCAATTACAAACCCGAAATTAAGCCCAATGAAAAAACAGTCCAGTCTCTTTTACAAACCAATTTTAAAACCCAAAACAGATATTACAAAAGCTGAACCCACTAAACAAAATAGGCCCAAAGCGTAAGCGGCCCAATATGGCTAATTGCCCAGGCGGCCCAACAAACTTAGCATCAAGAAACCCTAGGCGCCGCAGACCACTGCTCGTCACCCCATGCCCACGCGCGTCTATCTGTCACCATGCGCGTCGTTCCCCGAGCCCGCACACTGCACCACGAGCACGCTCTCCGCGCCTCGGCTTCCACCAGCGTCGTTCGCCCATACCCTGCGAAACGGAGAAAGAAGAAGCGACAGACAACGAAGCAAAGAGAGAAACCTGTAAATCGGTTATAAAAGAGAGGGGGAGACGTTTCGGTTTCCTCTCTTCTCCTCCCCCGAATACATTACCAAGAAAAACATAAGAACAAAAAGCAAGAGTCTTTGTAAATTCGGTCTTTTTCCATTTTTACGAACACTGACAATTGAAAGCAAAAATAAAAGAGCAAAAAAAAAACATTCAAAACAGATCCTTTTTACGCATTATCAGCAATCAAGAAGGAACAAAAAACTTGAAAGGTGGATTTTTAGTCTTGCGATTCTGTTAGTTTCTGTTGCTTAATATTGCTTCATTTTCTCTTTATTTACTCTTCCTGTGAAAAATCCTTCTTTGACAAACGAACAATACGGTAAGAAGCAATAAAGGAAAAGGGGATAATACCTGTTATTCAGGGTCGTGCCGTCGTCGGAGGTCACCTCCGTGCGCGCCAAAACCGCGTAAGCCCCTGAGGTTCCCACTCGACTCTCGTCCAAAAGAGACCAAAGCTTCGAGAGAGGACTAAAAGATCCGATTTTAAGCATCACCGGCCACCGACATGGTGGTGGTACGGTGACGCGAAGGAGGGCCGAGAGAACCTCCATCGACGACGCGAAATGGGTTCAGAAAACCCTAGAAGAGAAGAAACTTTGAAAAGGGAGGGGGGCCTTTCGATTCTTTTTTTTTTCTCTAAAGCATAAGAATGGGGTTTCAAACAAAATTTTTAATTTAAAAAATAAATGAAACGGCGCCATTTTTGGGGGGGTAGATCCGCGCGTCGACCCGTTTGGCGACCCGGATCAGCGCCTTTCTTCGTTAAAAGGGATATTTACGAGTTTAGTCCCTCTGTTCTTTGATTCTGTTGCAGTATAGTCCTACCCAAAAGCGGTGTTTTGGTTAACTGAAATATTTCCCGATTTAGTCCTTATTAATTTCTGCACGTTGTATTTCAACCCTTTTTAGATTTCATTTTGATTTATTGCCTTTTGGCCCTCTAATTTCGCTCTGATTTTTGATATAATCCTAAGTCATTTAGTTAATTATTTGTTTATCGATCTCTTTAGTCATTCTTTTAACTAATATTTAATATAAAATATTTTAAACTATTTTAGCTATTATTTATATTATTTATACGATATTTTCATTAATTCTACATGTATATTTGTTATACCTACATGTTATTTATATCAAAATTTTATGGATATATTTTACATTACTTGATATATATGTATTTACTATGTAGATAATTTATTTCTTATAAGTACTACTTACTTTATTTTTATATATCTTTATTATTATATATATACGTTATTTTAGGTCAATTTTTATTCCTTTCATTTATATATATATTTAATTTGATGTATATTATTTGATTATTATTCCTTTAAATATGCTATATTTTAGTATAATTTGCTTTCATGTAGCTATATTTTTAGCTCTCGTTATCTTTTAATAATGTTAATATTTTCAAAAAGGGTGGTGAGACTATTGGTCTTATATATATTGAACTATATGTTCATATTGTTATTTTCCATTTGTATAAGTGTTGTATCTGCGTATGATTCTTTCATGTTTGATACAATATTTCTTTTTCTCATGAGTCAATAAAAGTATTTTAAGTCATTTTTCAAACCACTTATTAGAAAGTTTATAAATGAGGCAATATTTGTGTGTTTAGAAGTACGGAAAATTACATCCTAACGTGCTGGGTGTCGATTTTTTCGTTCGACTGAATACTCAAATACCCTCTTTCTTTTACATGTTTTGAAAATCAAAGATGATCTCGGTATCGGAGTATAAATGTGTCATATCCTAACGTGCTGGGTATGACACTTTTATTCCTTTGAAATGAGCCAATCTCGAGATTCAATCCCAAATTGACAAATTCTGTTTTGTTTTTTTACCTTAAATATTTTCAAGCTTTCAACATTAGGACAACATCAATCAATTTGGTACCAACTTTGGGCGTTGCGAGGGTGCTAATCGTTCCTCGCACGTAACTGACTCCCGAACCTATTTTCTCGAACACTCGCAGACCAAAAATGTCGTTTTAGTAAACAAAATGTTTTATTAAAACAAAGGTGATCCGATCACACCTAACAAAGATCGGTGGCGACTCCCTGTTTTTAAAAGTCGATTCCCGTTTTTTCAAAAAATGGTTACGACAAATGTATTTCAAAATTAAAAAATATATTAAAAATAAAAATTTTTTATACGGGTTAACTTTTTTGCTTACTTAGTTGCTTCAATTATCTTCTGATTCTTATCACCATGTATTTTAAAATTAAAAAATATATTGAATATAAAAAATATTTTTTAATAAAATTTATTTAAAGATAAAATGTGAAATTGATACCAACAAAAAAAAAATTAACTGAATATTGTCATCATCAATAATTCAATTTTTATAGAAATTGATAAAAATTTAGCATGATTAAACAATTCAACAATATAAATAGTAAAAAAATGTGAAATTTAATTCAATAATATAAGTAGTAGATATAAATTCGAAAAAAAAAAAATTGCGGTGTAGGAGGAAGTAAAAGTTTCAGGGGAAAGCAAAAGGAAAAAAAGTTTTGTGAGGTTAGGGAGAAGTAAAAGTTTTAGGGGTTTAAGGGAAGTAAAATTTTTGAGACAAAAGTAAAAGTATTGGAGAAGGTAAAAGGAGAATGATTTTTAGCGTTTGAGGATGTAAAATTTTTGGGGTAAAGTAAAAGGGTTTGACTTTTGAGAGGGGTTTGAGGGGAAAGGAAGTAAAATGTTTGATATTTAGTTTATTCGAATTATTCGAGTTATTCAAATTTGAAAATTCAAATTGAAATTTGAAAAAAAAATTGAGTTAATTCGATTAATTCGATTCGAATGATTCAAAATTCAAACTTTTTTTTCGATTTTTTTGAGTCGAATCGAATTTTGCTCACCCCTACACTTAAGAGAGCATTGAAAGATTTTAAGAGCAATCAATTTTCGTCAATATTGAGAATTTGAACTTAGTAGTCATGAAAAGAAGAGAAGAAAGAAGGAAGAGCAAAGTGAGATGTGCCATAGAAATCCACTGGAATCAGCTTAGCAATTCTCTTTCCCTTTAATCTTTTATTTTTTGTTCAATTCAAGAAATATGATTGCAACTAAGTTTTCTGCTTTTAATGTAATCATAATTGCTTAATTTTTTTAGTGTTAGAATGATTTCAATTCCTTAGCTTAAATTATTTACTCTGTTGAAAATGTTCTGTGCATTTGATTAATTTACTCATTCAAATAAAACTATGAACATGTTTCTCATGCATTATGAATGTAGGGAAGCAATTGAATTATTTATTTAATCTAAACAAGATTGTAACTAATTGACACAATATTTGAATGGTGCATGTTTGATCATTTAATGATTGAGTTAGTAACAATATTAAACCTTGCATAATTCCTGTATGATGTGTGCTTATGAAATTGTAAAGTTGATTAAATATAGAAATATGCTAGAGAAACTTAATAATTAAATAAGTATAATATTATAACTTAAGTAATTAGGATTGGTAAATTATCAATTTTGCCATGGAATCTCCGTAATATCATTTAACATTGTCTTAATAATTCTAAGTTAGGAAGAGTAATTATTCTAGCACATGCATGTCATTGTTATTTACTCTTAAAAACTTGCTTGCTTAATTATTCTGTGATACATTTTATCTGCATACTTAGATTTATTTTAATTAGTTTAGTTAGTAAATTCATCACACTCTTATTTATTTTGCCACAAACCAACTTGCTAAGTGTTAATTTTGCAATTATTGATTCACATTTGCAATGTTTGTAGAGACGATAGCTCTTACTTACTACTTTATTACTTATAAACGACAGTGTACTTGCACATAATCTTGCTGAGACATTACAACAAATAATTTTACAATTTATTTAAGGATAAGAAAAAGTGCACAAATAAGCTGTTAGAGTTGTGTGATCTAATTTCTAATATATTGCTTGCAAGTCAAGTTAGACAAAATATATTTTCTTTCTAGAAAAATTAGTAATATAATATATTTTGCATTGATTAGAATTAAATTTTTTCAACCTAAAATAGATGTGGTTGAAACTCCTTTTGTATAATTGATTCGAATTCGACATTAATGAATTTTCTTTTCTTCTGCCTGTGGTTTCTTCCCGAAAAGGTTCATAAATCTGCGTCTTCTATTTTTTCTTTCTTTTCTTTGCAATCTTTATATATTGCCATTATTGACATTCAGTTTTTAACAAATTAGTATCATAGCTTTTTGGGTTGTTTGTCTCGATCATGGTAATGGCGACAATGAAATATGATATTCCACTGTTGGATCGCAACACCAGATTCTCATTGTCGCAGACAAAAATGCAAGCAGTTCGTGTGCAGATGGATTTGGAGGATGCTCTGGTAGGGTTAGATAAGATGCCTTCGACATTGGCGGAGGAAGAGAAGAAACGTAAAGATCAAAAGGCTTTAACGCAATTACATTTGCATTTGTCTAATGAAATTCCACAGGACGTGATGAAGGAGAAGACTGTTGTTGCATTATGGAAAAAGTTGCAACAGCTATGCATGTCGAAAACCCTAACTAGCGGTTGCATATAAAGCAGTGCCTTTATGCTCATCATTTGGAGGAAGGCTCAATGCGTCTGTGCACGAACACTTAACTGTGTTTAAAGAAATTCTCTCGAGATTCAGTATGATAAAGAAGATTTAGGGTTAATTCTAATTTGTTCGTTGCCCCCATCTTATTCAACCTTTAGAGATACAATTTTGTATTGCCGCAAATCTCTTACAGTTGATGAAGTCTATGCTTCCTTAACATCGTATGGCAAGATGAAGTATCTTGTGTCTGGATTCGACTTTTAGGGGAAGGATCTCATTGTTCATTGTTGAAGAATACCCTTAAGGGGTTTCTTGAAAGATGTGGATAACTTATTTGTTGAGAATTCGTGTCAAGGTGGAGATTGTTAGAGTTGTGTGACCCAAATTCTAAGAGATTGCTTCTAAGTCAAGTTAAACAAAATCTAAGAGATTGCTTGTAAGTCAAGTTAGACAAAATATAGTTTCTTTCTAGAAGATTTAGTAGTATAATTTATTTTGGATTGATTAGAATTAAGCTTTTTCAACCTATAAATAGATGTGGTTGAAACTATTGTATAATTGATTCGAATTCAACATTAGTGAATTTTCTTCTCTTCTGCCTACGATTTTTTCCCGAAAGGGTTTCAACTGTGTGTTCTATTTTTTTTTCTTTCTTTTCTTTGAGATATTTCTACATTGTCATTATCAACATTGTCATTATCAAAGAACACGCGTGCGCACACACACATATATATATGAGGACTTCATTAAGATTTTGTGTAACATCCTGAAATTGGGCCTAGCAGAATTAAGCCTGATGAGCTTTAGGCGTAATAGTGTAAAAAAATAAATAAATTTAGAGAACGACTTTAGTGCATGTTAGACCTATTGGATAAGTGATTTTGGAAGGTTAGAGGGCTTCTATGAAGTCCTGGGATCAAATATTGGCTTTGGGGAAATTTTGGTTTTAGGTGAAAAAAAACCCTGGAAGTTGGCAGGTAGGCCTTAAGAATAAAATAGGGAGGAAAAGGACACAAGTGGAGTGTATGGTGTAGTGGTAAAGTGACGCCACATGAGGGACAAGAGGGTGACGCCACAAGGAAGAAAGGAGGTCCAAGGTTCAAGTCTTGGCTTTTGCATTTTAGTTTTCTTTTTGAATAGACTTTAGTAGTTGGCTATAGATTCAAATTTAGTTGCGCATGGTTTAAGACACAAGAGGAGCTTGTGGCCAAGTGGTTAGTGGCCTGGATTATGTTGCAAGGGAGCCTGGGTTCGAATCTCGTGAGAAGCAAAGGAGTATTTATTTTACGGATTGGACGGCAAGAGTTTCAGTTGAATTTAAACTCTACTGACGAAGGGATCCCACATCGGAAAGACATAAAGAATGAAGCTCAAGAGCTAGCTATATAAAGAGCATTCCAGGAGGAGAGTTAACATACCTTGGAGGGCGTTTAGGCACAGGAGTGGTCAGAGCGCGGATTAGCACCAGACTCCTATCAGGTGTGTGTGTAACTCTCTCTACTCTAGCTGTAGAGCGGCAAATGCCGTAGTGCCGATCACGGCAATAGTAGCCACACGAGCGTGCGAGGGCACGTGTGGGGCTTCGACGCGATAGTTGAGGCCATTACTAGTAATCTTGTGGGTTGAGGCTGCTTGGGCCGCGATAGGCTAAAGTGGGCCCAATGGGCCCGTGGGCCCATATGAGTAAATTGTATGATTGGTTAGTATATGTTGAACTAGACTAGGTGGAACTTATATACGTGGCTAGATTCGTGCTAGGTGGGGCCACGCAGCGGCGTGTCGGCCGGAAAGGGCGAGTGGGTTTTAGGCTCAAACGTCCGTCATCTGACCAGGAAATGGTAGCTGAGTCGCTAGTGGCGACATTAGGCCTTCAGAAAGGCCATTGCAGGTGCAAATTTACGAAAATACCCTTGGTAGGTAAAATTACGATTATGCTTTTAGAGGTTGATTAGCTTGATTTTGTTGTTTTATGTCTATCTGGTTATGATGGTAACTCATGTTATTCTTATATTTGATATATGTTTTGCATACATGACACATTGCATAATATCTGAATAATATGTATGTTGCATGGGCATATGGGTGATATTGATAAAGGGGAAGTGTTCCGGTAGTTTTTACCACATTATCCGGTGACTTATGTCACATATTCTGTATCCGGTGACTTATGTCACATATTATGAATCCGGTGACTCTGTCACTTTATTTAGTGGCTTTGCCACGATTATAAGGGCAATGTACAGTTGACACGATTACCTTCAATGGTGTGTAGCGGATGGAGGGTCGATTTAGTAATCCCCACGATGTGATTGGCAGGTACGGGTGGTGTGTAGAGGATGGATACCTAGGTGGGTTCGGGACTGCATTGTCATTCTTATATGTACATGTGATTTAATATGCTATGGTTCGATATGCTATGTTATGGGCTTATGGCCGAATATGACTAAAGAATGGGTTTTGCATAATTTGGCATGTGTTATCTGCTATACTGTGATATTAGGGCTACGGCCCGATTCGATTTATGTGTGCTTTGGCCAAGTATGTGAGGGCTAAAGCCCAATCTGCTTTTGTAGGCTTAGGCCCAGTTATCACTCGTAAGTGGAAACACACACTGAGTTTTCGTAAACTCACCCCCTCTTTTTAAATGTTTCAGGTAATCATTAGACCGCGGATTTGGGGAGCCGAGGCAGACTTGTGGTGGCCCTGCAATGTTTTCTCGTAAACTCGTTTCTTATATTTAAACTTACTTTTAATTTTGGGATTTTGATATGTAATAAGGCCTTTGGTATTTTAGTTGGTTTTAGCTTTCAATTTGGTTACTGTTTATTATTTAATGTTCAATATGGGATTTTCCTAAAATGATAATAAACCGTTTTTATTCAAAATTACTTAAACTCGATTTTCACAACAAATATAATTTTATTCAAATTAATAACAACTTTGTAAAGTGGGCATTAAATGAATCGGCTTTTATAAACAAACCACAAAACGTGGACTTTCAAAAAGAATACGAACTTTTTAACAAACGTACAGTTTTTAAATAGCCCTTTTATGTGACATGCCAGATTTGGTCGTAACGTTTAGGCCGGGTTTAGGGTGTTACAATTATGGTATCAGAGCCCAGTTTCAAAACTCGGCTGTGGTATGGGTTCAAAACGTTTTTCAAAACATTTTTCAAAATTGGTTTGAAATATGGTTTAGAAAAAAAAATACATGTTTTCTGGAAATATGGCACTTGAGTCCCTGGCACCAAATCCGTAAGTTTCCTTTTTACTACATTCTATTATATGCGGAATGATTGTATTTATTCTGCAATGTGTGGATGTGATGCTTGAATATAGAAATTGTATGTATGTGTGAAAATATCTCATTTGCTTTGGTGTTAGATAGTTGGTTATGTGAAGGGTTCCAAGATTTAGTTAGAACGTATATCAGAGTGCGCAGCGTGGGTGTAGTGTTGTAAGTTAGGATGTCGCATTGTTAGTTAGTTGGAAATTTTGGGGATGAAATTTCTTTAAGGAGGGTAGATTTGTAACATCCACGAAATTGGGGCCTAGCAAATTGAGCTCGATGGGCCTTGGCGTAATAGTGTAAAAAAAATAAATTTAGAGAATGACTTTAGTGCATGTTGGACCTATTGGATAAGTGATTTTGGAAGGTTAGAGGGCTTCTATGAAGTCCAGGGATCAAATATTGGCTTTGGGGAAATTTTGGTTTTAGGAGAAAAAAAAACCCTGGAAGTTGGCAGGTAGGCCTTAAGAATAAAATAGGGAGGAAAAGGACACAAGTGGAGTGTGTGGTGTAGTGGTAAAGTGACGCAACATAAGAGACAAGGGAGTGACGCCACAAGGAAGGAAGGAGGTCCAAGGTTCAAGTCTTGGCTTTTGCATTTTAGTTTTCTTTTTAAATAGACTTTAGTAGTTGGCTATAGATTCAAATTTAGTTGCACATGGTTTAAGACACAAGAGGAGCTTGTGGCCAAGTGATTAGCGGCGTGGATTATGTTGCAAGAGAGCCTGGGTTCGAATCTCGTGAGAAGCAAAGGAGTATTTATTTTACGGATTGGAAGGCAAGAGTTTCAGTTGAATTTAAACTCTACTGACGAAGGGATCCCACATCGGAAAGACACAAAGAATGAAGGTGAAGAGCTAGCTATATAAAGAGCATTCCAGGAGGAGAGTTAACCTACCTTGGAGGGCGTTTGGGCACAAGAGTGGTCGGAGCGCGGATTAGCACCAGACTCCTATCAGGTGTGTGTGTAACTCTCTCTACTCTAGCTGTAGAGCGGCAAATGCCGAAGTGCAGATCACGACAATAGTAGCCACACGAGCGTGCGAGCGCACATGTGGGGCTTCGACGTGATAGTTGAGGCTATTACTAGTAATCTTGTGGGTTGAGGCTGCTTGGGCCGCGATAGGCCGAAGTGGGCCCAATGGGCCCGTGGGCCCATACGAGTAAATTGTATGATTAGTTAGTATATGTTGAACTAGACTAGGTGGAACTTATATACGTGGCTAGATTCGTGCTAGGTGGGCCACACGAGCGTGTCGGCCTGGATGGGCCGAAATTGGGTTTTAGGCCCAAACGTCCGGTACGACCGGAAATGGTAACTGAGTCGCTAGTGGCGACATTAGGCCTTCAGAAAGGCTATTGCAAGTGCAAATTTACGAAAATACCCTTGGTGGGTAAATTACGAAATACCCTTAGTAGGTAAAATTACGATTATACCTTTAAGGGTTGATTAGCTTGATTTTGTTGTTTTATGTCTATCTGGTTATGATGATAACTCATGTTATTCTTATATTTGATATATGTTTTGCATACATGACACATTGCATAATATCTGAATAATATGTATGTTGCATGGGCATATGGGTGATATTGATAAAGGAGAAGTGTTCCTGTGGTTTTTACCGCATTATCCGGTGACTTATGTCACATATTTTGTATCCGGTGAGTTATGTCACATATTATGAATCCGGTGACTCTGTCACATTATTTGGTGGCTTTGCCACGATTATAAGGGCGATGTACAGTTGACTGCAGCGACTGCCTTCGATGTTGTGTAGCAGATGGAGGGTCGATTTAGTAATCCCCATGGTGTGATTGGCAGGTACGGGTGGTGTGTAGAGGATGGATACCTTGGTGGGTTCGGGACTGCATTGTCATTCTTATATGTACATGTGATTTAATATGCTATGGTTCGATATGCTATGTTATGGGCTTATGGCCGAATATGACTAAAGAATGGGTTTTGCATAATTTGGCATGTGTTATCTGCTATACTGTGATATTAGGGCTACGGCCCGATTCGATTTATGTGTGCTTTGGCCAAGTATGTTATTGTGAGGGCTAAGGCCCACTCTGCTTTTGTGGGCTTAGGCACAGTTATCACTCGTAAGGGGAAACACACACTGAGTTTTCGTAAACTCACCCCCTCTTTTTAAATGTTTCAGGTAATCATTAGACCGTGGATTTGGGGAGCCGAGGCAGACTTGTGATGGCCCTGCAATGTTTTCTCGTAAACTCGTTTCTTATATTTAAACTTACTTTTAATTTTGGGATTTTGATATGTAATAAGGCCTTTGGTATTTTATTTGGTTTTAGCTTTCAATTTGGTTACTGTTTATTATTTAATGTTCAATATGGGATTTTCCTAAAATGATAATAAACCGTTTTTATTCAAAATTACTTAAACTCGATTTTCACAACAAATACAATTTTATTCAAATTAATAACAACTTTGTAAAGTGGGCATTAAATGAATCGGCTTTTATAAACAAACCACAAAACATGGACTTTCAAAAAGAATACGAACTTTTTAACAAACGCACAGTTTTTAAATAACCCTTTTATGTGACATGCCAGATTCGGTTGTAACGTTTAGACCGGGTTTGGGGTGTTACATTTTGCAAGGAAAAGATCAGTTATTTTAAATAAAACACTAATCTATCAGCTCAAGCTAGTAGCCTGCAACCAGATAATGAAATGAAGGCTGACATAACACCAAATGCCTTACTATTGAAGTAATATATTCATCAAGTGTCTCTTTGTACTTGTCTTAAAGCCGTTCGGAACAATTGTGAGGCGCCTTTTGATTGCACATATTGTAGATAGTTCTGTAATAGTTGCAATTAAGGAAGATGATGAGAATAAAGAGTACAAGATGCTTAAAAATAATAATAAAGCGGCTGAAAGGAAATTCAACAAAACTGAAATGAAGTAATTGAGGATACGTGTAAAGCGTCATATATTCTCTCAAGGTAAATGGAATTTCTTTCTCTCCTGCCAAAATTCTCTTCAGCTTTTCGATCCCCTTCTCCATCTCTCCCCATCCTTGATCGAATTCAATATTCTCGCACCCCATTTAGTGAAAATCAGGAGCTAAGATATCTTCAAATTTAAATCTACAAAACCGCATAACAAGAAAAAAAAATTCAAAACGTCAAACATCAAACAAGCAAAACAAAAAAACTCGATCACTATAGATAAATCAAACAGGTGATGCAGGTCAACACTGGCCAAAAATCATTACAACATGCAAAAAAGCATAATATTCTAAACAGTGACATCGTACGTCATGGCAATCTTCGAATAAACAAAATAAACGACTTCAAAGCAAACATGAAAAAAGAACGGCGAAATTATAAAATTACCGATCACATAAATAAACACGCAACGAATCAATGCAGTTATTGATCAATGTAAACAATAATGAATAATAAATAATAATAATAACTGGAAAAATAAAATAAAATAGAACGGAAAACACGTACAGTAGAATGGCGACGCGAATGGTTAAAAAGGTCGTGAAAATACTAGGGAAATGAAAATATAAGAGAGAGAGGGGGGGGGGGGCGGATTTTCTGGCTTGCCAGATGTTTTTTTGTTTGTTGTGGCATTAAATAAATTAAGACGGGAAACTAATGTGTCGAGTAAGATTAGGATTTTGGTTTCCATACGAAAAACAAAGAGTTTTTTTTTTTCTTCTACGTAAGTAAACGGGAAGAAATGAAGAAATTCGAAGATGGATTTTTTTTTTTTTTTGGTGATAATAAGGCAAAACTAATTAATTACGTAGCAATGAAAAACTGCCTTTAGACTTATTCATATTGAGAAAAGTGCGAACCATCGTGGGGGAGATTCAAAAACTTGCAAGTCATATTTTTCGACTAAGGCTTGTTTAGCTAAGCAATCTGTAGCTTGATTCTGTTCTCTCAGAATGTACCACAATGACCACTGGCTTTCTTGAGATAAATTACTTTGAATACGCCTAATTAAAGCAGAGTTCGAATTGGTTGATGTTCTTCCAAGAATGGTTTTAACAATTTCCAATCTGTCAGATTGAATGATAACTTGGTCATGACCTCTACGTTGAATAAGCTTGAGGCCCTCAAGAATGCCTCAAGTTCAACATCAAAGATCAAACATTTTCATACATGTCGATGATATCCAAAGATCCAGTCTCCATGTTCATCACGAACAACTCCCCTGGCGGCAACATTTTCGGACTCCAATTGCATTGCACCATCAGTATTTAAAAGGACCCGATCCCTAATAATTCGTTCTCCGAGGGAAGGTTCAGAACAACCAATCAGTACGCCTAGATATGCTGAGAAGAAATGTTTTGCCCAACTGTATGAAGCTTAAACTATCTCTCTCGAGCTCCAGGATTTGCCTTGAAAGATAAATAAGTTATGGTTTTTCCATATGTGCCAAGTGAGTATCCCAAAAAGACATGCCCAGTTGGCTCCTCCCTTGTGAACCGTACTATTATCCTGCACAATAAAAAGAAGTCAATCTTGTGTACTATTAGAGAAAAATTTGTAAGGTGATTACCTGGGATGACCTGATTCTAGTCCTTCTTACCTGCTATACAATCCCTTAGAATTTTTAGAATGTCTTTTGAGTGATAACCACAAATAGGACAGGAGGGATCAGCCGCTAACCCCCTTCTAACCCTTTCCACATTACTAAGGAGTCTTCCCTGTAAAGCAGTCCAAATAAAGAATCAGACCCTTTACACTCCTGGAATCTTCCAAACACTCTTCCATTTCTCATCTTTTGGATTCCAATCACCTTCCCTTAGAACCTTGTAAGCAATTTTAACAGAAAAGGCTCCTGATGAAGTATGACTCTAGGAAATTTTATCAAGACCTTTAGAATAATGTGGAGGAGGGATTCCCTTAATATGTTGGATCACGTCTTCCAATACCAAACCTAGAATAAATCAAGATTCCATGAACCTTCTTCAGTAGTCATCTCATTAAGAAAACTGTCAGATTTAAGATTAATATTAGTAGGAATATGTCTAAGTAGAGGCCCTATATTAGGGATCCAATTGTCCTTCCAACAGTGAATTTTATTGCCATCTCCTACAGACCAGAATAAATTCTCTCTCGAAGCGCCCAAATTTTGGAAAAGAGCTCTCCGAAGAGAAGAACCCCTATCCCGAGCAATGCAAATTGATAGATCCTCCTTCATTTGGTACTATTCAAAGATGGATTTCCACCTAGTGTTTTGTTTGGTTTTTAATTTTAATATATTTGCTTTTTTTTTCTTGTTATTAATTAAATGTCTTTGGTTTAGTTTGATTTTTGGTTCACACTTCAAAAAATTGTAATTATTGAAAGTGGAATGAATTTTTATTTTATTTTTTATGTTACTTATAGTAGATATATAATTTTTTATAATATAAAATAAATATTTTATATTTAAAATTAAATAAAATAATTTTAAAATTATAAAAGGCATTTTAAAAAAAAATTTATAAAGGATTCAATTTGTTTTAATTTCGATTTGAATTGTTAAAAATCAAAATATTGTGTAATAATCTTTAAAAAAAATTGATCCCAGTTATTATAATCCCTACTATTTTTGTTTGCCTTTATCAGATTTTTCTTTTGATTTGTGTATGTTGTAAAAGAATATTCATAATATGAAAGATGAAAATGCGATAATAATGCTTACTGAACATAGCAATATTATTATGTCGAGATGTTAGCATTTTCATGATAGCTTTGGTTTGATTTGTCACGTGGCGAATTTTTATTTTATTTTAATTTAAGCTTAAAAAAAAAGAGAGGAAAAAAATAAGGAGAGAAAAAAAAAAGCTCAGTTGATTTTAAGAAATCAAAATTATTTTTAATTTTTTTCTTATAAAATAAAAAATATTAAAGGAACGTGGATTGGTTGAAAATTTTATAAAATATATTTTAAGAAATGAAAATAAAAATATGTGTGTTGTACCATCTCTGCAAGTCTTATACATGTGTCTTTATTAGACAAGTCTCACACCAAGTGGACTTAGTACATCAAGTAGCATCATGGCGAGTTTTTATTAAGCCATCTCTATTGGGAGCGCATGAAACCTTAGGTCGATTGATTGATTAGCCATTTTAAGATGTTGCGTTCTCAACTTAGAAGGTCACATCACTATCACTACAAGGAGACAAGATGTAACTCTATCACCAATTAACTCAGGGTGTGGGGCATCCCTTGTCTCTCATATATAAACTCACTTATAGCACTTGAGAGACCGCTAAACATACAACCAAACACATACAACTTTCTTTCATTGTCACTCTCACTCTTTAAACTCTCTTCCTCATCACCGAATACAACGACCCTTCATCCCCAAACAAGTGTGAATTGTCGTCATCATTACCATCTGCTCTCTTTTTATTTTTACCTGTCAACAATTTGATGTAGTAAGCGTAGAAAATAATGGCCAATCCAAATTCCAGTGTTCCCCCAACCAATGAGCATAACCTTTGTGACAACCAATAAAACTCCCAAATTGTCCAGTACCCCCACCATGGTAATACAATTACTACCCCCAAGGTCATACTAGTGCCCCCCAACCGATCAAAGCTCTCTCAAGATCCTAACAATTTATCGAGATACAAGAGAAAATGAAGGCACTCAAAGAATAGTTGTCCTCCCAACAAAGAGGTATGAGAAACAATAGAAGTTTATCCAAGAACAATTATAAAGACAAAGACAAACAAATATAAGGAATGAAAAGATTATTAAGGAGTTAAGAGAGGTCAAAGAAGCCTAGAGGCAGAACCACTAGGAATAGGAGGACAAAACAACTCCCTCCAACCATAAGTAACAACATGGTACTGGGAGTGCAATCAATCTTGAGGATAACAACTATAGCCAAAGCTGGTGATTGAATGAAGATATATTTGAGGAGAAAATTTAAGAACTAAGGAAGGAAATGCAATATTATAAGAAATCAAAATCATTTGGCTTAACCAAAAAGTATACTAATGATAATTCTAAATGATATAGACATTTACAGCACCTTCTGACTAGTAATTCATGAAAATTCTGAGTGTTTTGATAGTAAAATTTGTAGTTTTATTACAAATTTGTAAAGTAGGATAAAATTAAAGTTAAATTTTTATTCTTACGTGTTTATAAGCTAATTTTACATATTTTTTCCAATTTGATGCAATTTGGTACAACGAAAGAAAAGTTAGTCTTGAAGCTCACCTATTCGATGCTAGATGCATTCCTACAGCATAGGCCATGCAAACATGAGTTGTTAACCAATTAGCATGGGATGCCCCAAGTTGAGTTATTAGACTCTCAAATTCACCTTGACTCAGCTCTCAAATGGGTCATTGAAGTGGACAAGCTTGGTCCCAAGTATGAAGCTCGAACAGTCCACTAAGGGAGGAAAAAGCCCAATTTGGCCATAGGGGAGTCCAACCATCCATAGTGGTGCTTAAATTAGCCAACCAAAACTTGGTAAAATATCTAAAATCAACCACAAAAATTCTCCATGTGATTGTTCAAACCCCTCCCCATTTCAAGGTTCTTTCCCATGAATCAAGCATGAAACTAGTTAAAAATAACAAAGCCATCCACCCTCTTTCCTTAACTCAAAGGGCCGACCATGGGGAGAGGTAATAACTGGTTAATTAATAACTAACTCGATAAAACCCAAATTTTAAATTTAATTAGGATCACTGACGTGAGTTAATCTCCTTCCTGTTTTATTAGATTTATTTCGATTGTTAATTGGTTAATTTTAATTTTAGGTAATTTTATGTTAGTTTAATTAATCCATTTTAATTTGACTTTCGTAATATATAGTTGAAATCGGTACTATTTAGACTTATTAGTGTAGAAAGTTAATTTAGGTTTAATTCAACCCCAATTGGGTACGATCTTCGAAATTCTTTTCAAAGTGTTTCATTGTAATACTAATCTATATTACAATTTGACCCATGTAAAATTCCCTACCTAACCCGATCACTGAATCCTAGTAGAGAGTGCCACTACTTAAAACATATGAATTTAACAATAAATATTTGAAATTTCTAAAAGTTTTGAGATCTTGGCGTGAACCTTAGTATGACAATGATGAAATAATCAAATTAATGATACGCTAGGTAAAACATTTTTAGACAAAACACATGGCGGATGCCTTACATAAATAGATAGGTAGGTAAATCATAAGATGAATTATTTACCATACAATAGTTTCAAGTACATCATTGGCGGTTACAACAACCTTCAAAACCATTTGGTGTATAAGTCAAAAAGACAATCTCTTAAACCACAATTCATTAGATTAAAATATATACTTCAAAAGTTCATAAAATTTCTTAAATAAAAATGTCTTGACAAAATTTGCAAATCATTATACAAACTGATTATAAAGTAGATCTACACGCCACCTCCAAAAAGGTCATGTATGATATAGAATTAAACAAATGGCTCACTATCAACAGTTCTATGACATAGTCCCTTCAAAAAAATATCTTCCTTCAATCAGCACGTCTAAGAAGGAAAGGATAACAGAGTAAGTTCAAACAAACATAGTGAGTTTCATACATAAAGAAACACAACTAATGTACAATGATTTTACTGGTAAACAAACTTTAGCACCATAAGGATAGCCAACCTTTTAGAGAGCTTCAAATGTAATAATTATAATACGCCCAATGGCATTCACAGAATACAAACAGACTCGATATGCCAACTTAACACAACAAATGGGCGGTTACTATCTGCCAGCTTAATCTTAGCTTATACACAACCCATCCTTATGCCAGCCTTGTACCTAGAATTTAGAGTCGAAATCATATCGATCAGTTGTATTCATACACATACACCTCGTTAACTCCTCATATCATTTTTGTTCAGTTGATATTTTTTTATTGTGATCTACTAGTCTGGTTTGCAATATAGCTGCCTTACCGGAGGTATCACAAACATATCCCCCTTCATCATCATCACATCTCACGTATCACATATCACATTTTGGTGGTACTGGCTCATGCAGTAAGGAGGGCGTTTTACATTAAAACATAAACAAACCATACCCACATTGATTGTGCTGGTCAACACCACACTTACGTTATTGAGAGGGAGCACTTACCTTACTCAATTCATGCAATAATGAAATTTACAACACATGGAAGTAAGAAGGAACTCACCTGAAAATCTAACATAGTAATCTACTCAGTAGGTCCTTTGCCCTTGTTGTTGGAACCTTTGTTAGCTTCTTGAGCTAAAAGAGAGACAAATACATATATGAGATCATCAAACTATTCAAATTTGACATGCATGCATTACTGTAAACACGTAAATTCCTTCGATAATGACCTAAGAGTTTACTAGAAATTACCAGTAATCTGGTGTTAACTAAATATTGGAAACTCCTCGCTAAAGATGCTAACTTAGAATTTCTAAAGCTTCAGTGAAAATGCAAGGAAGAAGAAGAAACATAAGCAAAATGTGCAAACAAGTTAGTCTGATACCCTTATATAGAAGAGATGACTAAGAACAAAAGTTAGTGGAAAGTCAGAGGATTCCAGAATCACTCTAGAAATTCAAGAAGAATTAATTAAGCATCAAATCATCTAGTGTAATATCCCGGGTTAGGGGCTATTTCGTTGTGGCATGTTTTGCATGTGTTTGGTATGTTGTGTTGTTGTTTGTGTTGTGTCGGGGTTTAATTGTAGGCTAGAAGTAAGCCTGAGTAGGTAGAAAAAAAAAATTTTAGTTTTGAGCTAAGGTATAAGGAGCTGAGGAAGCAGGGGCTTTTAAATTTATTTTGGGTGTTTGTTAGCACAGGAAACAAGTTGGGGGAGTGGCAATGTAGGCGCCACTAAGGCTTGGAGTGGGTAACGCCTAAAGCAAGGTGGAGGCCTTGTGTTCGAGCTGCAGAGTCCCCTTTTTGGCACTCATTTTGACGGCATGGAGGGAGGAGTTTGTGGCAGTTCAAACTCTGCCATTGACTTGGTCTTCCATTCAAATGGAAGGTGGAGAGGGATTTTAGGAGGTTGACTAGTTCAACCAATTTGAATGTGTGGAGTTGAGTGAATTTGGGGATTTGGCCGAATATTGGGGAGTTGGGGGAGAGGGTGGCCGGTTTTGGGAAGTGGGGAGGTGTTGTGCCGAAATTCCCTTGGAGCTTGGTGCATATTCGGTCATTTTGGTTTCAAAGAAGAGGTTTTCCTTCTTGTCTTTTGTCAACCGAAACACAAGTGACTTCTTTTGTTTTCTTCATTTATTTTTGTTGAACCGAAAGATCAAAAATCCCTATAGCCTTGCCGAATTGTCTTTGTTTTCTTCTCTTTTGCAAACCGAAAGCTCTCAACCATATCTCTCCCTCTTTCATTTGTGTATGCCGAATGCCCCTTTCATTTTGTTCTTTTGTTCATTGGGTGTTGAGTTGGTAAAACTAGCCTCTCCTCTTCTCAACTTTCCTTTCTTGTTTTTTGAAACCTTGTGAGCGAAACCCCATTCTCTCAAATACCATTCATCTTTTCTTTTTCTTCAAATCAAGTACTTTTTATCTCCTTGTTCTATTTTGTTACTTGGCCGAATATCGCACTATTCTCTGTTGCACTTTGTTTACTCTCCTCTTCAACTCGTAGAAAATCGTGATTGGTATAAATCACCTTGACCGAATCTTTTATTCTTCTTTTGGCACAAGCCTTGGCCGAATATAGAGTGTTGGGTAAGTGATTGGCCGAATGGTCACCTCCTTCTCCCTTACACTCTGTTGATGTTGGTTTGCTTAAGGGCGAATATGGTTATTTTTGGAAGGGTATTAATCTCTTTGTTATAGGTCATTTGGATTTTGGATACAATCAAGTGGAGCCTTCGTTTTTCGATTAGCCAAGAGGGTAAGTTTTGGTAAGGGTTAATACTATTAGTTGATTCCTTTATTTCATTGAGTCAAGTTAATTAGTGATTAATGATTCTATTTCGAGGTGAAGGCCGATTGTCAAAGAGAACCACTATTGGTTGGGGTTTGGTTGGAAATCAAACCATTCGCTAGTATAAGGTAATGGGTAATGTTGATTCTTTGGTTGATGGTTGATGGCGAATGTTGTAAGTGCCTAACCCCTAATGTTTGGCCGATTGTAGGAGTTAGCAATCGAGGACTTAGATCGCTTTGGGTCGATTTCTAGGCTCGTATTATCGTGTGTGTAAACTAACACAATCGATACTTAGTAAGATTATTAATAAACTGTTTGCTGTTAAAAATTATAACGAAGATGATGGACAATGGGATACCCAAATAGGGTATGTGTACGATTCGGGTAAGTCGTTTCTATTATGAGTACTATTAATGAAGTATGATATCATGATCTATGTTATGTATGTATGCTATGAGAGGTAATGCTTGGTATGTTGGCATAATATGCATGACTTGTATGAGAGGCATGATTACATGAGTATGGTATGTTGATGGGTGATATGAGAGGAGGGGAGCGGTGATATTTTGTGGCCGACGAGCACCGGTGCTTTGGTAGCACACTTTGTGACTTTGGGTCACAGAGGTTTGGCACCTCCGGAGGTTTGGTACCTCGGCGTCTCGTCCCTGTGGCTCAGTACCACGCAGTGGGTTGGCCCCATGATGATTATACGGGATTGACGCCGAGTGTTTTGGTAACACACGATGGGTTGGCCCCATCACCGGATTTGTGACTACGGCGGTCCGCGGTGCTTTGGTAGCACATTGTGTCTTTGGGACACCAGAGGTTTGGCACCTCATTGCGACTTGTCCCCGTGGTTTGATCACCGTGGGTTGGCCCCACTTGAGATATGGGATCGCCCTCGCTAGTGTTTTGGTAACACACGATGGGTTGGCCCCATCTTTGGATTTGTGACTTCGGTCACCGGTGCTTTTGGTAGCACAATTGTGTCTTTGGGACACCGGTGGTTTGGGACCACATTGATAGATAATGTGTCTTTGGGACACCAAAGTGTTTTGGTAACACATTGTGACTATACGTCACCGGTGGTTTGGTACCACACGGGTAGAAAAGGTGTATGGATGGTTAGGATCGGGTTGCATTAATTATCTTTGCTATGTATGATGTGTGTTAGCATGTTGTTTTATCGGGAGCGGGATTTACACATCGAGTCACTCGACTCACCTCTCCTTTGACATTTCGGGTGACTCGTGAGACGCGGAGATGGAGCGGGATGGACTCTGGGGGTGCTTATGCCATCTTTGAATAACAAGTTTTACTCAGACATTTTCATTTGGGTACCTTAGTTTGCTTACCTTTAATTTTGGGTTTTATCTTGGATTTGTAAAAAGCCTTTTTAAGATGTGCCTTATGATGTTTATATTTTACATTAGATTTTGGTATGCTGTAAAATAATAACTTGGTACGAATTTATTAAAATTTGGAAAGACGACGTTTTCAAACCAACAAAGCGATACGTTTTCAACTATACCATCGGGTATCACATTGATTTTATAAACCCATAAAGATCAATTGTTTTCTAACGTGAAATCCAATTTTTACTGAGTTTAAATGTTTTAGTAACGACATTAAACAACTTGTTTTCAAAAAGGAACAAAGTTTTATCAAATCTATTTAGTACAAATTCGAAATTTTCAAACACGTTTTCTCTCGTAACATACCAGATTCGGTCGTGGTGTTTGGACCGGGTTTGGGGTGTTACATCTAGAATATCCTAGTTCAGTTCTAGCTAGGTTTCAACTAAACTCTAACTTCACTTACCACGTCATCATAACATATACTAACCACGAAAAAAAAAACTTATCAAGTTGCGAACTAACGAGTTTGCCCAAAACATCTGGGGCTGTCAGATAACTTAATAGAAGAGCCTGCCAAAACTCGGAGTTCGCCAAATGGTGAATCTCATAGAATATGCCACACAAAAATCAAATACTCCTCTAATTTACTCGTTAACTACCCTTTGCATAAATAACTACGTGCCAAACAGTAACTTGATATAATATTCGCCTAGCGGGTAGGGGTATAAATGAACAGAACGTTCGATGAACTCTTCATATAACGTTCGTTTATTAAGCTAAATAAACGAGTATGAATAAAAAATTTTATGTTCGTTTAATAAACAAACACACACGAACAGAGGAGTGTTCAGGTCATTTATGTTCACGAACAAGCTTGTTTATTGGCTCATTTATTTTTTAATGATATTTTCTTATAAAAATTCCATTAGTATATATTAACAAAATTATCTTGGTTTGTATGTTTTTCATTTATAATATAATTATTAATATTTTTATTTGACAATTTTATATCTAAACACTATATGTGTGTGTATGTATGTATTTATTTATTTATTGTTTCTTTGTTTATTATTTATTAACATTGTTCGTGAACAGTTCAATTATATGTTCATGAACATGTTCGTTTAATGTTCACGAACAGGTTCGTGAACATGTTCAATTAAGTTAAATGAACATGTTCGCGAACATTAAACAAACAAACATGAACACACATAATTTTAAATTAACGAACACAAATTGAACACGAACAAGCTTAAAAATAAACAAACGAGATGAATAGAGGTTTGTTCGTTCAACCTCAGTTCATTTACAGCCATACGAGCGGGCTGTTACAACTCATATACTTGCGAACGTCATTGTTTAATTATTTATCTATTTTACTGCAGTATTTCCAGTCCAAACATTTGTATGTCTGACGATGGTCAAGTTGTTGGCGTCGATGCTGATGAGGTTTCGACATTAGACTTGAATTTAATTCCTGCATTTTAATAGGATAAATAGGAAAATTTAGAATTGTGGGTACAAAATTTGATTTTATTTATTTATTTATAATATTTAATTTTACACTAGTAATTTTAACTTTGGTCTTTTACTTCTTGGACTTAGGGGGTTGATTATTTGGAAGTAAATAATGATAACTCTCTTGGGACGGACAATATTTGACACGAGCTAAATTCAACCAAATATAGCAAAAACCATTGTTCATGGGACTCACTTTGAGATTAATCCCCCATTGCTAACTTAGGTGTCAATGAACCTTTAGTACAGTGACGAGGTTGATCTGGATCCAGTGGTATTCTTGAGGAGATTTGAACAGATCTGTAGTACCTCTTCAGGAGTTTCCGATAAAGCTATTAAATTATTATCAATCCCGTTTGCACTCGGAAGTCGAGTTAGATAATGGTTGGAAGCATTACAACCGGGCACTATTGCTAGAAAAACGAGCTTTAGAAAACGTGGCAAAAATAAGTTTAGCGAAATAGAGTTTTAATTTTTTTCCAAAACAAGATCTTGGTTGTGATATCTAAAGTAATAAACATTAAATCAAAATTATACCTTTTCGATTCGTCTAGGATAATTGTTTCGACCGAGTAGTCTTCTTTGCTATCCTCAAGCTTACGTCTGTCGAGTGTGGGCTCGCTTCGAATAAGAAATTTTTTCACAAAAATTACCAGTGGTGTAATTTCACAATTTCTCTAAACTTTTGGGTCAAGTTGTAAATCAAAAAAATATCTTTAGAAATTTTCTGAAATAATCTCTTCAGAGAATTTTCTCTCTACAACTTTCTCTTGAATTTAAGTGTGTATGTTAAATAATGACTCAAGGCTCTCTTTATATAGGGTAAGTTTGGAGAGTTCAATTATTATTAAACTTAATCACTTTAATATTAAATTAATTAATATTTATCAAGATAAATATTAGATTAAATTTAATATTAAGATAATCACTTTAATATTAAATTAATAAAATACTACTAAGATAAGTATTAAATTAAATTAAATATTAATCTATTAAAATAAGATTATTTTTGGAATAGTTAATCTGAAATCAAATTCTCTGGTAGAGCCCCAGTACGAGTGTAACTCTTCCGCTAATCAACCACCGAAGATCAACCGTTGTCAGCCATCAAGATGCCACCATTGCAGCTGCTAGCACCGTTGTGTCTGGTGATACAGATGTGACACCCTTATGGCACCCCGAGCCGATTCGACTGCTACCGATTTGGTCCGGGTCAGTGACAACACGACTGATCTAGTCTAGCCACTGGTTGGACCGTTGGCCTGATTTCACGTACCGGGCCTAATTCAACTAGTTTTTGTGTCTTGGTCTTGATTTTTGGGTTCCCAAGCCAAATTTACGATCTCAAGTCCAATTTTTAAGTTCAATTACCCATTGGGTCAATGTCTGACTTGAAAATTAATTTCCAAAAATATCATATTAATTTTAATTAATTTTGTAACGCCCTTCACCCGGGTCAGTCGCCGGAACAGGGTATGAGGCATTACCAGACATGATCCAAGCAATTGTACAAAATTTAAAATGTAAAATCCGTATAAATTAAAAATTTTCCATACATAGTCATCACACTCTCATTCGACCAATCAAGCATTATCATAAACATATAACTTGATTAATATTAAACATCATCAATACCCATAAGCAAAACAGACCATCAAATTTTTAAAGGCTAGTATTTTAGCCCAATTTGTCACTACAAGTAACAAAACAATTAAGCCTTCTATACATGCCATAATTCCCAAAATATTGTTTTCAAAATACCAAAAGAAGGCTGATTGTATGGATGGATCTCCGACGATCACCGAATCCCGAGCTAGCTTGATGACATTATAGGACAAGGAAAAGAAAAGAGAGTAAGCATATAGCTTAGTAAGTAAGTATATAAATAATAAATAATGGATTTAACATGTTTACAAAATAACACAATCATATCTACATTCAAATTCACTATTTATTCAAGTTCGGAGCAAGCTATCTATTCGAGTCATAGTCACTAAATTATTTTTATCTGGAACTACGAATCCCAAAATTAAGGTCCGTTAATTTTCCCAGAAACTAGACGCATTTATCTTCTTACCATAAAAATTTCAGAATTTTTTGTATAGCCAATAAGTAGAGTTTATTCATTTAATTTACCCCTGTTTCACTATTCGACTGTTCTGACCACTTTTCACTACAAATCAATTTTCTCCTTGTACAGAATTTAGATAATGTTATAATTTAATTCATTTGAAACTAGACTCATTAAGGATTTCAAGCATATAACTTATATTCCATAATTATTTTTGTACAATTTGTAATAATTTTTCCAAGGCAGAATAGGGGATTACGTAATCATTCTGAACTAGTCTCTCAAAAATTTAAATATCTCAAAATATAAAAATTCTTTGTTTGCTATATTTCTTTTATATGAAAATAAACTCAATAAGATTTAAATAAATATCTCATCCAACTTATAATTAAATTTCTAATATTTTTGGTGATTTTTCAAATTCATGTCACTCCTGCTGTCCAAAACAGTTTCATTGTAAATTTTTGCTCTCTCTCACTTTAGTTGTTTTCATTACTTACCTATAACAATCTTTCCAATTTCCGATTACATATTGAGAATATTGCTCATACGTTACACATGCATATATCTACACTTATCACTACAAAGTCACACATAATTTCACTTAATGGATTTTCCCGTTGAACGCTTCGGAAATAATAACGGATACGCGGTGGTTTCGCACACAGCCCACCATTGAAGTTGAAGCTCTCTTATACAAATAGTGGCCTTCACTTAGTACCACTCATGTGACCTAGCTCGATTATACACATAATTCTGGCTCTCTTGTACACATAGTGGCCTTCACTTAGCACCACTCATATGACCTAGCAATCTCGTAGCTCTCTTGTACACATAGTGGCTCACACTACATACCACACATGTGACCTAGCTACGTATAACTTTTTTGTACACATGGCGTACTCTCGGTACCACACATGTGACCTAGATACGTATATATATATCTTTTAGCTCTCTTGTGCACATAGTGGCCTGCACTAGTACCACTCATATGACCTAGCTACATACTATTTATATCTTTGATTTCGAAGGTTCAAACGGAAAGTATCTCACTTTCTAATACTTTATTCCATTCCTTCAATAGTTAATTTTGATTCAAAAATCAGCTACAATACATAAAATATGCTGAAATATAAAAACGTCAATAAAAATAATGAATTATTTACATACAACTTACCTCGATGCAAAATATGGCAAAATTTGCAATTTAGTCCATAACCTTACCTTTACCTCGTTCAAGGTCGATTCCATGTTCTTCCCGATCTATAATAAAATATTTACCTTATTTAATATTTATCCTATTTAATTCAGTCCAAAAATCACATTATAGCAAAATTATATTTTTGCCCCTTAACTTTCACAAAATTACGAATTTGCCCCTAGCCTCGAAAATTAAAATTCATCATATTTTCTTATATTTTATGACATGCTGAACACTTTTACCTTATATGGCAACATCAAATTCTAACTCTAACATGTACTTATGAACATTAGGTATTTTTACCGATTATGACGTTTTACTCATTTTCACGTAAAATCGCTTAGCAAAAGTTGTTTAACATAATTTCAACCTTCATACTCTATCATAAAACATCAAAACAAACACATTTCACCTATGGTATTTTTCCAAATATGAACCCTAGGTTAAATTATTGCTAGAATAAGCTAAACCAAGTTACCGGGATTCCAAAAACGTAAAGAACATGAAAAACAAGGCTTAGATTGACTTACTATGGAGCTTGGAAGCTTGGAAACCCTATCTATGGAGTCCCCCTTGAAGTTTCGGCCTAAGGAAGAAGATGGACAACCTTTTTCCATCTTTTTCCCATTTAATTTCTTTTATTTGACATTTTACTAAAATACCCTTCATTAAAATTTTAGTTATTTCTACCCATGCATGTCCATTTTTGTCCATGAAAATATAATGGTCTAATTACCATTTAAGGACCCCTACTTTAGATATGCACTTCAATTTAATCCTTTAGCATCTAGAACTCACATTTATCAACTTTTACAATTAAGCCCTAATAAACAAATTAGACATGAAATTCATAAAATTTTCTATCGATACTTTAACACATGCATCCAATCAATCGGTAAATCATAAAAATTAATTGAAATAAAATTTTCTATCTTGGATTCGTGGTTTCGCAACCACTGTTCCGTTTAGGCCCTATTTCAGGATGTTACAAATTTGATTAATTTAATTTTACTTGATAAAAATTAATTTTTTCAAAAATTAGTAAGATTTTCCAAATTAATTTTTCAAGAAAATTCTCTAGTTGAACTGTAACACCCCTAACCCGTATCCTCGCCGGAACAGGATTACGGAGCATTATCGGAACATCAGAAACATTTATAGATAATTCATGCAAGTTACTATTCAAATTCTGAAATCATTCGTAACATCCCTTAAATGGACCCTCGAGGCCCAATACTAGCATTAGAATTGAGTCGGGACTTAATCTGAACCTCTAAGAATTTTTCGTGAAATTTCAAAAATTTTCCAAGGTGCAGGGCTCACACGCCTATGTGACCCTGGGACACGCCCGTGCTGCAGGCCGTGTTCGACCCCGTGTAATTCTCTGACTTGTACACATGGCCATGCCACATGCCCATGTACTAGGCCATGTGGTTAATTAATTCATTTCGAAATTAAGTGCAGGTTTTCACACTGTCAAGACACACGCCCGTGTTTTAGGCCCTGTAGCACACATGGTTGAGACGCACGCCCATGTGCTCAATTCTGGGCATTCTGTTTGTCAAACTTAAAGTGTAGGGGACACATGGCCTAACTACACGCCCATGTACCTGGCCGTGTGTCACACATGGTCTAGACACATGCCCGTGTGGACAAAATAAAGCCATTTCCTAGCCACATTTGTCACCCAAATTTACCATTTTCTTGCACTAAAACCTACCAAACACATTCCAAACTTTTCAAGCATTCAAATTAAGCAATTTCCATCATTCAACATGGCATATCATTGCATGCATACATGTTTACTATCTTACATTGGCGCAATCCATGTGTTAAACATGATTTGATCAACTACTTAACATATATATATATATATATATATATAGAGCTACCTTAGTATGACATTACAAGTATATCAAAACAACCATTACTAGCCATTTCAATGGCTAGATTACAAACATCATTATCAAGCCAGTAAAGGCCAAGTTGTCCTATATATGCCATTATATCAAAATGATTTTACTACATATACCAAAATAAGCTAGTTGATAGTGTGACGATGCTCCAATGATCTCCAACCTTCACGAGCTTCCCAGCACTATAAAATAGGGGAAAATTGTAAGCATTACATGCTTAGTAAGTTCGTATAATGGAAACTAAACTTACCAATCCCGTTTATTAAATCTAAGCATACAATATCATGTTTTCCATCCATTTGAAAAAATTGCCTAAACATATGCATCCAATCAAACATGTTAGTCACAAAATTTACATATACATCAAGTAAGGATAGATGAGCTCATCATGCAATATTTTTCAAGACATTATCATTTCATCTCATAATTTTCATACCATGTCAAGATTTTTATGACCGTTGAATCATTGAAATTTTGATGGACACTCGAGTGGTACACTTAAGGTGTATGATTCAATAACCCGTCAATTCTTTTTCAAGAGTACCCATTATGGCACTTAATCAAGGAAAACAATCTCAAGCCACATATCGTATAACAGGATTACCAGTCCAGGCTAAATCCTTTATACAATGTATGCTCAGAAGAGCTCAATTAGGATTACCAGTCCAGGCTAAACCCTAATCATAACGTATACTAGAGAGGTATTATATCAGAATTACTCGTCCGGGCTAAATCCTTTCTATAATGAGGTCAATAAGATTATCGTCTGAGCTAAATCCGTCAGCAACAAATGCAGGACCTCATCCATTTCGGGAAAGCACATATATTCATCGGAATTCAATTTTCAATCGGGACCAAGTCCGCGCACTTTATCCCAGTAAGAGTCGATTATTCTTTGCAGAAGTTGGAAAAATTATATGTAGCAGAAATTGTAAGGTTGCATGGAGTGCCGGTGTCAATCATTTCGGATAGGGACCCAAGGTTTACTTCTCGCTTTTGGAAAGCCCTACATCAGGCGTTAGGTACTAAGTTGGATTTCACTACGGCTTTTCATCCACAGTCGGACGGGCAGTCGGAATGGGTAATCTAAGTATTAGAGGATATGTTGAGGGGCTGTGTGATGGATTTCAGAGGAAGTTGGGAGGAATATTTGCCTTTAGTAGAGTTTGCTTACAACAACAGCTATCAGGCCAGTATTCGGATGGGACCGTATGAAGCGTTGTATGGTCGGAGGTGTTGAACTCCTACGTGTTGGACTGAATTAGGGGAACGACGAGTTTTGGGTCCAGAGATTATGGCAGAATCTGAAGAGAAGGTTGAGATAATCCGGGCACGGTTGAAGGAAGCTTCTGATAGACAAAAGTTGTATGCAGATCTTAAGCGAAAGGAGATAGAATTTGATGTGGGAGATCAAGTGTTCCTTAAGGTATCGCCTTGGAAGAAGGTGATGAGATTTGGTCGGAAAGGGAAGTTAAGTCCAAGGTTTATAGGACCCTATCGAGTATTGAAGCGAGTTGGACCAGTGGCATCCCAGTTGGAGTTGCCTTCGGAATTGAAGCAGATACACGACGTATTCCATGTGTCCATGTTACGTCGTTATCGATCGGATCCATCTCATGTGGTACCAGTTGAGGAGGTGGACCTGAGGCCAGATTTATCCTACGAGGAAGAGCCGATTCAGATCTTGGAGCGAGATGTGAAAGTGCTACGAAGGAAATCAGTTCCACTAGTCAAAGTGTTATGGCGCAATCATGGATCGGAGGAAGCTTCGTGGGAGCCAGAAGAGGCAATGCGACAGCAATACCCTCACTTGTTTTAGCCAGGTAATTTCGAGGTCGAAATTATTTTAAGGGGGGTAGAACTGTAATATCCTGGACTATAGCTTATGCATTAATACTAAGTTATATGAAATAGCATGCTTGTGTGTGTTGTGAATGTGCGTTATGAATTTTGTAAACCTTAGTGCGTAGGTGAGCACTTTAGAAATTACTCGATTTTAAAGTTTAAAGAGGGAACTAAGGCAAGATGGCCTTAAGAAAATTTATAGAGGAAATTTGACGTGAAATTGGGCTTAGAAAAGTGGCTACAAGGCGCCACTTAAGGCCCTGGAAATGACGCCACCAGCATGTGAGGAGGGGCTTGTGTTCGAGTCACGTGGGAAGCAAAACTTTAAGGCTTTTATTTTTGCATGTGACATCAATGAGAGGGGAATAGGGGGACGGCACCAAGGCTAGATTTTAGGAGTTTTTATCCTTTTATTTTCAAGAGATAAATGATGGATTATTTTTAAATAAAGAGATAAAGAGGAAAATAAGGATATGAGAGTGATGGCCAAGTAGGGGACTCTAGCTTAGTAATTTTGGCAAAAGGAGGAAAAATAAGGCCATTCATCATTCTTTCTTTCTCCTTCTCTCTCTGCCAAATTTTCTCTGCCACTATTCTTCTTTTCTTTTCAATTCTTCAAGAATCCGAAAGTTCTTTTCTTTCATCATTCTTGTCGAAAATTTCAAGCATCATACTCTTCATCTCCATATTTTGTTAAAGGCCCAACCACCATACCACTCTCTCTTTTCCATTAGAGCCGATTCTTCACTTGGTCACCATTGCCGAAATTGTTGATCTACATCCTAGCCATAGTCGAATTTCTTTGTGGGTTTAAGCAAGGGTGCAGTCGACTACATCATTAGGGGTTTTCGGGATTTAGGTGTTGTTGACTTCAGAAAAGGATCTTTCAGGATTTGAGATCCGCAAGGTAAGTACATATGTACATTCGGCCAAGGCCTTATTCAATGATTAGATCTATTCCTTATTTTATTCAAAAGCCGAAAACTAACTAGTTCAATGATTAAGTGTATAGTTGATTGCAATAAAGAACCATCACAGAGTTTCGGGATTTGTTTAGGAATGAAATCGATAGCAAGGTAAGATTTTGATTGTGATAAACCCTTCGGGATTTGATTATTTGGCCGAATGGCCTATAGCTAAAGTATGTAGTGTTGGCCGAATATAGGAATTGAAGATCTAAATCAATGGATCGGGTTTTCGAGTTTTGGAGTGATCTCGATAAGAATATCAGGTGTGTACCCTTCCCTAAGACTTAATAAATTTAAAGCATTACATTTAATATAAGTTTTATAATGATGTGAAAGCTATGGCTAAGGTACCATGTTATGGTACAAAGTATCCAGGTACGTTTTCCTACTCCTACTAGGATTATAATAGAATCTGTTATGGTACCTATGTGAAACTATAAGAATGTGAATAAGGGATATGACATGGTTAATGAGTATTTGCATGACATGGGGCATATGGGATATTATGAAAGGGGAAGTGAATGTGGTGACCTATATCACGATATCTGAATGTGGTGACCTCGGTCACAATTATCTGAAAGTAGTGTCTCATGACACAAAATATTATCTGGTGGCTATGCCACAATATTTATAGAGGCGATGAGCACGCCGATCGCAGCGATCGCTTCGATGGTGTGTAGCGGATGGAGGGTTGACTCAAAGAGTCCCCACGGTGTGCAAAGTTGGTACGGGTGATGTGTGAATGATGGCATCTAGGTTTGGGTTCGGGTTTGCATCATATTATTTAAATGCTATATGTATATGTATGATGTGATATGCCTGAATTTGTTAGGACTTAGTGTTGTGGTTACACATTGAGTCTGTTGACTCACCCCGTTGTGGGATTATTTTTCAGGTGACGATCAGTGATGGACCGGGTCGGCAGAAGCTTAGGGGTGGCCATGCTTAGCAAGGAATTTATTTTATTTGGACTTTTTATTTTAAGTACTTTGAATTTAATTTTGGGATTTATTTGATGTAATAAGGCCATAGTTGAACTACTTTATTTTACTTTTATTTATTATGTTATGAATTTTTATCAATTAAAGGATTAAGTAAATTTATTTTAAAATAAACTCTAAATGTTTTGTCACCTAAAATAAAGGGTTTTCAATATAAGATAAACTTGTTTTCAACTCGAGCCCAACCCCAAAAAAAAAAACAATCTTTCTTTCAAAACACACAGTTTTTCCAAAGTAACAAAAGAATTTTGAACTGGTTTACATCGAGGAACATACCAGATCCGGTCAGGGCTCGTGGGCTGGGTTTGAGGTGTTTCAGAAATTGTCGAAGAATGTATCAGAGGTTAGAAGCTTTTTGGGCTTAGCCGGTTATTACCAATGTTTTTTCAAAGGATTTTCGATGATTGCTACTCATATGACTAAGTTTTTGCAAAAAGATGTTAAGTTTGAATGGCCCGAAAAATGTCAGCAAAGTTTTAAGAAGTTCAAAGTATTGTTGATCGAGGCACCAGTTTTAGTGCAACCTGAACCGAGAAAGGAGTTTGCGATTTATAGTGATGCGTCACTGAATTGGTTCGGATGTGTATTGATGCAAGAGGGAAAAGATAGCCTATGCCTTGAGACAGTTGAAACTGCACGAAAAGAATTATCTGACGCATGATCTAGAATTGGCGGCCATAATGTTTGCTTTGAAGATTTGGAGGCATCACTTGTATGGTGAGAAATGTCATGTATTTTTGGATCATAAAAGTTTAAAGTATTTGATGACTCAGAAATATCTAAATTTGCGGCAACGGAGATGGCTCGAGCTACTAAAAGATTATGAGCTAGTGATTCACTACCATCCCAGAAAGGCGAATGTAGTCGTAGATGCTTTGAGCAGAAAGTCCTTATTTGCTTTGAGAGCTATGAGTACGATATTGACTTTGTGTAATGATGGTTCAATTTTGGCCTCTAAAGGTGCCCCTCTATATACAAGAAACAGCTGTCGCGCCTGCCTCTAGAGTCTGGCGGAATCTGGCTTGGTCCCTCCACTCAATTCTTAAGTATTTATTTACCCTGCATACATGTAGTAAATCTTGTAATATCTAAAAGAGCCTAGTGAGATATGTACATGATTGACCATGAAAACTGCATAAAAATTTAGGAAGAGGATATTTTATGTGCCAAGTTTAAACTCCCTGAATTTCATGGGGAATTCGCAAATTTTGTTGGTGTGGCCAAAGTCTTGCTCTCTCTCTCTCTCTCTCTCTCTCTCCAAGTCAAACTTTGGCGAACACAACCAGTAGTTTGATTATAACCATGATTCATGTAGGAATGCTCTCTTACAGGCCTTGTTCTGGTTTACCATTGTTCAAACTTTCCTTATACTCTTCTTGATAGACCTTTTCACTGTAACCCATAATCACCATTCCAGGTTGGTGATAACCATTCACCTTGAACATCTTACCTTACATTGAACTCCAAATGAAATTGTTGTACCATTTCATTGATTATCTACTTTCTTCAACATAGACTAAGCTTGATTTCCTTTCTAATTAAGGTCACTACCTAAACTCTTAATTCAAACTTAATTACGGTGCTTGGATAACTAAACATCACCTTCATTTCCCTAGTGGACTCGTGCCCATAATTTAACCTTATAGTACTTATACTCTTAGTCCTATCCTTTAAGGTACTCCAATGGACAGGTAGTTCCCAGCTTATCATCTCCAATTTATGTATCCCTTGATAGTTTCCACCCTTTGTAGACCTACAAGATCTTCCCCATGCTACATGGCCTTGATGGACTCCCACTTCAAACTATATTTTGATGGACTTTATTAGGCATTTAGCCTTGTGTAAGCATTTCCTCCCACGAGGTATCTTGACGAACTACTCACTCTTTCGGCTACCTCTTTGATGATTGCCAAATTAAGATTTTAACTTGAAATAATCCATTCTGTATTTTTTTAGCCAATATGGGTTCTACAACTTCTCTGGCAAACTCTTATTGGTGAACAATACGTTTGCCAGCTCGTCTAAGGAATTTCTCCCTCCTTTTGCTCATACCTATGTTAAGACACATTTTTTGGCTTCACTTACAATTAATTATGGTAAATCCCCTTATAATCCCTTTTTTTTGCGTTCCCAAACGTGCCTTAACCATACTGTTACACTATCTGTCGCACGAGTTATTCAGCAATGCCCCATTTTTGTGTCTTGCCAGCTTACTAGTTCATCATCCTGGTGAACTTCATCTGCTGCCATAATCTAGCTATGGTCTTACATAATATGATCCCATGTTTATTGTCCTGGCGGACTTTGTGACACCCTAAACCCGACCGGGACGGACCGACTTGAATTCGAAGCATTACATTAGACACCTAGGTGACTCTCTGACTAACAACCACCCAAGACACACCCCGACCTTATAACACCCCAATCTTATCTACTTGTTAATTATTTATTAATGTGGAAGCAAACTATAAGCCATTTTTAAACTTTTTCTAGGTAATTTAACCTAAGGGCATTTTCATCATTTTACCACCAATGGTAAAACAAACCCAATTTTAGGTCTAAGTGTTTACCAAACTCATTTTAGTCAAATTATGTAAGCTTAAAAATTTTAGCTTAATTTGAGTTTGTTTACTATGTCTAATTCAAGTTTTAGTACTAGAGACTAAATTGTAACAAATACAAACTATCAGGACCTATTCTGAATTATAAATTAAGTGCGTTTCTGTCGAATTTTACCCATTACTAGACTATTTCCAAAATTTTACCAAGTTTCCTTATCATGTAAGTCTATAATTAGACTAATAAAATTTTAAGACTAAATTGTCACTTAAATAAATTAGAATACCAATTCAAAAAGATAAAAATTCAAACCCCCTCAAAACCTACGTGGTCATGTCTCCCAGACTGTGTGTCATTAAATGACCATGCTCGTGTCATGAAAAAATTTTACACTGATTGCACACGCCCGTGTGTGATAGCTCCAGTCTCTACACGCCCGTGTCACTTGCCCACACACCCATGTGCAACCCCTCACACGTCCGTATGAAAACCACTGCACCTATTTCTACAAAAGAACTCATTTTAAAATCTGATTTTGCATATTTTAATGGCCAACTAAACCCGACTTAACTACGATTAATTAACATACACATATAAACCTTCGATTGAATTTATTGACATAAATTAAGCCTCAATTATATAGAATTAAGCAATCAATTTCATGCATAAAAAACACTGAATAAATCAAACAAATGGCATACCTTAGTCGCTAGTAACCCACTCCATGAAAGCTTCATTTAAACAATCGTTAGTATAAATTTCATGTCTCACACACCATGTTATCAATCACTGTGTTATCAAGCAATAATACACCGTAAATCATTCAATAATTAAACTCAAGCATGCCTCAAAGTTATTATAAAACCATCCAAAATAAAATGTCCAATGTACAAAGTCCAATTATAGCCAAATTCAACTAATTTCTGAGAGTTCCACAATACCCTATTACAGTCTCTAAAATGTGTAATAAAGTCTCTAGCAAGCCTAAATCTCTTAGAACTCTCTTGATCGGCTCATTAGCTCTTCAAGCCCGACGATTATCTACTCAATTTGTAAGGGTGTGAGCTTTAAAAGCTCAATGAATGTTAATAAAAACGACTAGTAAATCAACATCCAAATCATGCTTAAATCACATCCAATCAATCACAAATTATTAGCCATAATAAAGAAACATGTCAATTTAATTTCCATATGCTTTATCAATATCAATAATCAATTATTCATGCGTTATAAACATTGAATGATATACCAATAATAACACATAAATATATTATCATACACTTCTTATGGCTTAATAGGGTGATCATACATCGAATAAATGGATCTCCGAACTCCCGTAAATATCAAATATAGCCCACCAAGTTGAGCGGGCTGAATCACACGCTCCCTTATAGAGCCTGTAACAGCCCGATTTTGACCCTAATCGAAAAAGTGGTTTCAAGACAACAAATCTGAGTCTGAAAAATATTTTAAAATTATTTTCCGTGTTTATTATATGTGAATTTTTTTTGTGTTAAGTTTTCGTGACTTAATTTTACCGTTTAGGTGTCCGATTAAATAAAAGGACTTAATCGCGTAAAATATAAATTTACAAACTAAAGTGTAAAGTGCCAATTTGATAGTGGCTTTTTAATATGGGGTCCTTAAAGGGAAATTAGCCTATTTTAGAAGATAGTGGACAGTTTGTGCCAAAATTGACCTTAAAATATATGTTATATTTATTTAAATTAAAAGGTTAAAATAGTAAAATAAATGTATCTTATAATATATGATAAAAAAATAAAGTCATTTGTTCATCTTTTCTTCACCGAATATCAAAGAAAATAAAAAAAAAAGAAAAACCTAAGCTACATTCAGCACTTTGAAGCTTTGATTTAGGTATGTGTTTTGTTCAATTTTTGATAATTTTTATGTTTTTGAGATCGTTGCTTCATGTACTTCAAAACCCATGTCTCAATTTGTGATTTTGATGATGATTTTGTGTTTTTCCATTGATGATACCTTGTGGTTTTTGATGTTTGATGATGAAATATGAATTATATGTGTTAGATTAACAAGTTTTGTCTTTGAATTTTTGATGATATTAAGTAATTAGGACTAAATTGAAAAAAATAAATTTTTAAGGGACTAAAATGCAAAATAAATGAAATTTATGGGCTTGTAATAATTCTATGAATATTTGGCCCTAAAGAAGTGTGGTCAAATTTTGTGTAATTTGTGTTTTGTGCAAAAATTGTGAAATATTAGGGGCAAAATTGTAATTTGCCCATTTATGTGTTTTTAGGCTAAATTGAATAAAATGGTGTTTAAATAAGCTTAATTTGAATATGTTTAGATCAAGAATTAATGTAACATCCTTAAAATAAGGCCTTTGCATTTTATCTGTTTGCATGCTGATAGTGTGAATGTTATGTTAGTTTAGGGTGTTTTGGGGTCTAGGCATGAGCCAGGGGTAAGCTTGGACCATAGCAAAAATTTTCGTTTTGGGCTTCTAAGAAGGGGGAGCTGAGTGAGTTTGGTGTTAAGGGAAGTTACTGGTGTGTTTTGACACAAGCATCCCAGTGGTAAAGTGGCAAGGGGGCGCCACTTAAGCACAAGGAGAGTGACGCCACATGCAAGTGGGAGAGCCTTGGTTCGAGCTGCAGGAATTCCTTTCTGCTTATTCTTTTTGACGCCAGGACAAGAGAGAGTTGTGCTCAGGATGGACACTGATGGATGGGGATGGAAGAAGTCAATAGATTTGAGTGGGTGGATGAGAGAAATGTTAGGAGTTTGAAGTGTTCAAACTTGTTTGAATGGATGAGTAAGAGAAAATCAAGGAGAAAAAAAAGGGATCGAATTGGGGGAGGGTGTTAGCCGAAATTTGAATGGTGGTAGGTGGTGTGAGCATTCGGTTTTGGAGTGTGGAAAAGGGGTGTGCCGAATTTGGGGTTACTTTGGGTGATATTTTTGGCATTTGGTGTGTGTTCCTCACTTTTTGCTTTAGCTTTTCTTTCACCCTCTCTTGTGCCGAAAATTTGAGGATCAGTTGGGGCCTAAACCTTTTCTCTTCTTTGCCGAATCCACTCCATCCATTCCTGCTTCATTTTCTTTTCCATCTTTTCCCAAAGCTGAACCATCACTCATCTCTTTTCTCCATCTTGGCCGGAACCCTTAGTGGGTTCTCATCTCTTTTCCTTGTTGAGGTAGCCGAATCTTTCTACCCCATCCCCTTCTCTTGTTCTCAAAAGCTGATTCACCCCTCCCTTTTCTTGTGATTTCTTATTCGTTCTCTTATTTTGGATCCATAGCCGAGTCATTTTGGGGACTGGTAAGATCTCTGCCGTTTTGATATTTCTTTCCTTCTTATTGTCGCTTTAAATCGAATTGCTTCCTATCCATCTTGATGGTTGTTCTCTTTTTCTCCTTGAAGCCAGATATCTCCTGTGGTAATTGGTTGCCGAATCTTTTTCTCTTTTGGGCTACTACCGAATTCTCTTAAGTGCTAGGTGGATCCCTTGTGTTAAGGTTAGCAGCGATTTCCTCTAGATCGATATCTCTTCCTTTTCGGATTTATGCCAAAGCCGAATGGCTATTTGTTGACAGTGATAAGTTTGGCCAAATATAGGAAAGGAGTGACGCAAGTGATTGGATTCCCGGGATTTGCTCGATTCGTGGTTTAGTTCTTGAACTTTTGGGATCTGTCGATCTAGGTAGGGATCTACTCTTTCGGGTTAACTCTTTATTCATCGTTATTCTCTATGTTAATCCTATTTAGTGACCAAAGGTGTTATGGACCCTAATGCCAGCGAAGCGTTAGGTGGGGTTAGATCTGAGACCCCAGCCCCTAAGTTCAAAAAGAGGGCAGTGTCGGCTGTTTGAGATTGGCCACCGAGGTGTGGGCCAGCATCTGAGCAAAGCAGTAGACAGATAGCGGTAGTGTCGATTAACGACAGTATCGACGTAGAAAGCGTCGTATTACGGGTAATCAGGTGTGTAACTCTTACATACTTCATTAGTTAATATGTTTATCATGTGTATTGTCAAAATCCAGATTTACCGTTGAAACTGTTACGTTACTCTTGTGGGTAAGAGCGAGGACTTCGGGTAAGTCCACTATTGATTGAATAACGATAAATGCCTCTATAATATTTGCATATGCCATGCCATGTGATGTTAGTATGTTAAGCATGTTTGTTATGCCATGAAAAGCATGTTCATAAAGTTGGGTATGATGAGAGGAGGAGGAAGGCATGATTCTAGACTGTCACCAGTGGTTTTGACCACATAGTGGGTTGGCCCCGCTTTCTATATTATTATTGTGACTAAGTCTCAGTGGTTTTGACCACCAGTTGTTTTGACCACATATTGCTATCTTTGTGACTCGTCTCAGTGGTTTGGTACCACAATGGGTTGGCCCCACATATCGATATACGGGATTGTCACCAGTGGTTTTGACCACAAGGTGGGTTGGCCCCACCCATACTATTTGTGACTACGGTCACCAGTGGTTTTGACCACACATATATTGCTTGTGACTACGGTCACCAGTGGTTTTGACCACACGGGGTAGATTCAGGAGTTTCGGACGGTTAGGCTTTGGGTTGCATGACATACTTATTGACTTATGAAATTGTGTAAGAGTATTGATATCTTCGGGATGGGGAATTATACACTGAGTCTCGATGACTCACCCTTTCCTTTACATTTTGCAGATGATGCATAGATCGCGGATACGGAGCTGGGGTGGACTCGAGGTGGCCATGCGCAATTTCTTTTTCGGGTTTTGCTTTAACTACTATTTCGGTTTTACTTTACTTTAAATTTGGTTTTGGGTTGTAATAAGGCCACTAATATTTATTTCTGGGATTATTTATCTGTTTTAAACTTTCACTGAATTTTGCCTAAGCTAAAATAAAACGGCATGCCTAAATAACCTATAAAATGAATGTTTTCCAAACTTTCACAAATTATCAGGATTTTTCCTAAAACATTACCATCGGGTAACAGCAAATAAGTGGTAACAATAAGTTAACTCAGTTTTCCTTAAGACTAAATTGGAAATATTCTAGCAACTAAACTTAAACTAATTCGACTTTTCATAAAATCATAAGTTTTCATAAGATAGAGACGACAACTTGTTTTCAAAATACAGTTCTTTACAAAATCTTATGAACAACTCATTTTCTTCAAAAACGGTTTTTCCTTGTGACATGCCGGATTCGGTCATAGCGTTTCGACTGGGTTTGGGGTGTTACAATTAAAGAAATTAGATTTGGATCAGGGAAAGACAAAAGTGGTTGAATAGCCGATTTCACAATCGTCAACGTCCGAGGTAAGTCAATAAGCATTTAAATGTTGATAATCAATGAGTATATAATTATTATGAAATGATTTAAATTATTTGAATTTTAATTGTGTGTAGCCGAATGTGAATGTTACTAATTGACTAAATTTCGAGCTGGATTCGATTGAGATTCGAGTCCATAAGCCCTGTACGAACCTTAGGAATAGATAGGATACATATGTCATGACATAGGATATCCGTTATGTGTTACTGAGTAAGACCATGTCTGGGACGTTGGCATCGATTTGTGTTTACGTGTAAGACCCTGTCTGGGACAGTGGCATTGATATGTGATTTCATGTAACACCACGTCTGGGATGTTGGCATTGTACAAGCTTTCGACTATCTGCATATCCTTTTGAATTCCGAATGGTTCAATGGGCATGTGTAAGTGAAGGCTAATGTGATATTTAAATTAAAAGAACTCAGGTACGTATTTTATATCTGTGTTGAGAAGTGAAAGGTAAGTTACATATCCATTATATTTGTTTGAAAGTTAATGCGTAAACATGTGAATAGTGTATAAGCTTCTATTATGTGTAATCGGCCAAAGAGTATATTATGTGACTTTGATTTGAGATTTGAGTATTTATTTATTATTATGTATAAAGTGTTACTTGATATAAATTTTGTATATGCGATTTTGCTAAGTTAATTGACTTTACTTTGCTATTGATTTACTGAGCTTAAATAGCTTACTTCATGTTTCTTTGTTGGTTTCTGTTTTATATAGATCTTGGATTCATTACGAGCTCGGGGATCATCAGCAAAGCCTAGCACACTATCTATTGTTTCTTTTGGTATTTTGCTAAGTTGAATTTGGGCTTATGGCATGTATAGCATAAACGCAATGTTTGAGTTTGATTTTGGGCATGTATATATATAGCCATGCGAAAATGGCTTATCTCCTTTTTGTGAGTTTGGTATTGAAGCATATGGTCACTAATAGTAAAAATGGAGATTTTGGTTATTCATATTTGAATATGGTATAAGTTAATATTAAGTAAATATATGTTAAACATGAAATGATAAGTTGGTTGACTCGGTTATAAAGTAAATTACATGCTGAATGTATAAGTTTTAGATAAAATTAGGTTGTTTGTGTATAGGTTGATATAAGAAAATATGATATATATATATATATATAGGTAAGGTATGTTTGGCTTGTTGAGATATAAATTCGGATATGACATATATATATTGATAGGTAAAGATTGGTCTTATGGCTTTTGACATATTAAATGGTGTTGAATAAATGACGCGTATGTTCAGTTTAATTATTTGGTTTAAACTTATGTTAGATGTTTATAATTGTTGCGCATTGGTGATGGATTAATATGTGATGAATTAAGTGTCAAATGTATTTGTAATGAAAGATATTAAATTAAATGTATGTGTGTGGGTTAGTAATAGTAAGTATGTTATATACGCATAAGTGCATGTTTTGTTTAACTCTGATATGTTATATATACAGTTATGGCATGTACTTGAAAGGCTAAGTAGAATTTTTGTATTTAAAGAAATTGGCTTGTGGTTAACTAGGTATATTCGGCTATGACATGAGTTTTGGTAATCGCATTATATTAATGGCTAGGGTTATATTTTATGTGATATATTGACATATATGGTTAAAGTTTAAAGTTTAATATGTTATGCATTAGTATATGGTAAGTTCGACTTTTGGGTTATTATTATTATTGTGTCTATATCATGTAGTTATAAATTTTGGTTATAAAGTGCAATGATAATTGAGATAAGATGTATTAAAATTATGAGACATATGTGGATTAGTTATGTTGCATATTAGAGTATATAGTTTTAAAAGTGATGTTTATTTATTCAGACTTTAATAAAATGATGATTGATTATTTTATAATTTAAGATAGGTGTTAGATGTGATATGAATGGTTTTGGTTTTATTATTGTGATATGAAATTTGTATTGATAGAATATGCAATTGACTTTGTTTAAATGTTTCAAAATATATTTTCTAGTTGTGTTTGGTAAGAAAAGTATTAGTACATTAAATTTTAATATATATATATGTCTGTTTTGAGTTGTATCTACTTCGGCGATGCTTTGTAACCCTAGTCCGATGACGGATAAGGGTTAGGGATGTTACATTTAATTGGTATTAGAGCTACGGCTTAGTCGATTTGAGGACTAACGTAGCTTGTAAGAGTTTAGCTATACATGCCATAATTTATACTGGGATAGTGTGATGACTTCTGACATCTGAAAATGTGTTTTCATATAATAATGGATCCCAATCGAGCCGTAGCTGATGATGCCGAGAGTGTAGCGCCTGCTCCCGCGCAAGGGACAGAGCCGATAGAGGGGGAGGCTAGACAGGCCTTCTACCAAATGATGAATGGTTGATTTACACAGTATATTCGGACTAATCCAGCTGCACAACAATCTCCACCCCTAATTAATCCATCTGTAGTGCCAATTATACCCTTGGTGAGTGATCCGATGAGATTATCAAAGCCACCTGTTGATATAATTAGAAAACATGGAGCCGAAGAATTCAGAGCCACAGATGATGATGATGCTGAGCGAGCCGAGTTTTGGCTTGATAATACCATCCGAGTATTTGATGAATTATCTTGTACCCCTGATGAGTGTTTGAAATGTGCTATATCTCTGCTACGGGACACTGCATATCACTGGTGGAATACACTAGTATCGGTGGTTCCGAATGAGCGAGTGACCTGGGAATTCTTTCATACAGAGTTCCGTAAGAATTATATTAGCCAGAGGTTTATTGATCAGAAACGTAAAGAATTTCTTAAGCTGAAGCAGGGATGACGGTGACAGAATATGAGCGGAAATTTGTCAAACTCAGCAGATATGCCAGAGAGTGTGTTTCATCTGAAGCTATTATGTGTAAGATATTTGAAGATGGACTGAATGAAGACATTAAACTGCTAGTTGGCATACTAGAGATAAAAGAGTTCGTGGTACTTGTTGAACGAGCCTGTAAAGCTAAAGAGCTTGGGAAAGAGAAAAGAAAAACTGATTCTAAAGCTAGAGATCCAAGCAAAAGACCATTCAGTAAGCCATTTCAGTCAACCTCAACGAAATTCCGAAATGATACTAGTCGTTCGAAGAATACTGCGAGTCATTTCAGACGAGATCGAGATAGACCACGTATGATCTTGAGATCTACCTCTGTATCTAGTGTGGGTAATGTCAGATCAAATCAACCCGAATGTGAACATTGTGGTAAACGACATCCCGGCAGTTTCAGATTGCATGATAGAGCCTGTTTTAAATGTGGATCCAGAGATCATTTTATTCCAGGGTGTCCAGAGATAGTTGATCAAAATCCGGCTCAGAATACTAGATCAGGTAATACTGCAGCTCGAGGTAAACCACCCAAAAATACGGGTATTGTGAGTGGCAGCTAGAGAGGGACTAAAGATTCAGCTGTTAGATCTGAGGCTCGCGCACCAACCAAAGCTTATGCCATACGTGCTCGTGAGGAGGCTTTATCCCCAGATGTCATTACTGGTACTTTTACTCTTTATGATACTAATGTTATTGCCTTGATTGATCCTGGTTCAACTCATTCCTATGTGTGTGAGACTTTGGTGCTCAGCAAGACTTTATTTGTTGAGTCTACTGAGTTTGTAATTAAAGTATCGAACCCCTTAGGCCGGTGTGTCTTGGTTGAGAAGATATGTAAAAATTGTCCGTTGATGATTCGAGATTCATGTTTTCCAGCTGATTTGATGTTGTTGCCATTTGATGAGTTTGATATAATTCTTGGTATGGACTGGTTAACTCTGCATGATGCTACCGTGAACTGTAAATGGAAGACTATTGATTTGCGATGTCAGAATAATGAGATTATTCGGATTGAATCTAATGATTTGAATGGTTTACCAACAGTGATATCTTCTATGATAGCTCAGAAATATGTGAGAAAGGGTTGTGAAGCTTATTTTGCTTATGTGCTTGATTCTAAAGTGACAGAAAAGAAGATTGAATCAGTACCTATTGTATGTGAGTATCCAGATGTGTTTCCTGAAGAATTACCATGTTTGCCACCTATTCGAGAAGTTGAGTTTGGGATCGAATTAGTGCCGGGGACGACTCCGATTTTTATAGCTCCTTATAGGATGGCACCTATAGAATTAAAAGAATTGAAAACATAGTTGCAAGAGTGGACGGATAGGGGATTTGCAAGACTGGGTTTCTCCCCTTTGGGGCGCACTAGTTCTGTTTGTGAAAAAGAAAGACGGAACTATGAGAATGTGTATTGACTACAGGCAACTTATTAAAGTGGCCACAAAGAACAAGTATCTGTTACCAAGAATTGATGACCTGTTTGATCAGCTGAAAGGGGCTACAGTGTTTTCAAAGATAGATTTGAGATCGGGATACTATCAGTTACGGGTTAAAGACTCTGATGTGCCAGAGACTGCTTTGCGGAAGAGGTACGTACACTACTAGTTTCTGGTTATGCCTTTCAGACTCACTAATGCACCTGCTAATTTTATGGATTTGATGAATTGAATCTTCAGACAGTATTTGGATCGGTTTGTGGTAGTAGTCATAGATGATATTCTGATCTATTCCCGTGATGAAACCGAGCATGCTGAACACTTGAGACTTGTGTTACAGATTTTGCGAGATAAACAGTTGTATGCAAAGTTCAGTAAATGTGAGCTCTGGTTACGCGAAGTCAGTTTTCTGGGCCATGTTGTATCAGTATCGGCTATTCGGGTTGATCCGAGTAAAATTTCGGCTATACTTGACTGTAAACCATCAAAAAATGTTTCTGAAGTTCGAAGCTTTTTGGGACTTGCTGGTTACTACAGACGGTTCATGAAGGGTTTCTCTATGATTGCTATACCATTGAAAAAGTTGTTATAGAAAGATGTTAAGTTCGAGTGGTCAGAGAAGTGTCAGAAAAGTTTTGATCAGTTGAAAGCACTTTTAACTGAAGCTCCAGTGTTAGTTCAGCCTGAACCGGGTAAAGAATTTGTCATTTATAGTGATGCATCTTTGAATGGTCTGGATTGTGTTTTGATGCAAGAAGGCAAAGTCTTAGCTTATGCCTCAAGACAGCTGAAACCACATGAAAAGAACTATCCGACACACGACTTAGAACAAGCAGCCATTGTGTTGCGTCATTACCTGTTCGGAGAGAAATGTCATATTTATTCTGATCACAAAAGCTTGAAGTATTTGATGACTCAGAAAGATTTGATTTTGAGACAAAGTCGATGGTTAGAGCTACTGAAAGATTACGAAATAGTAATTGACTACCATCCGTGAAAGGCTAATGTTGTTGCTGATGCTCTAAGTCGAAAAACATTATCTTCTTTGTGTGCAATGAATGCGCATATGGTTATGTCTGATGATGGTTCGATAATAGCCGAATTAAAAGCAAGACTGTTATTTGTTCAACAAATTTGTGATGCCCAGAAAGTTGATGGTGATTTGTTAGCAAAGCAAGCTCTGTAACACCCCTCACCCGTGTCCAACTCCAGAACAGGGTTCGAGGCGTTACCATACTTCAATATTCACAATCATACAAAACCGGGTTACCAAATTTCGCCCCAAATTTAAAACTTTTCAAAGACATGCATTTGACATTGTCATCTATTTAATCACTTATACCACATAACAAGACATTAACACATACCATGGACAAATAGGCTTATAAGCCAAAATCATTATAAGTCACATCGCATGGCCATAATCAAAAAATAACTATATGCCAATACATTTGGCTAATCACAACAACATCCATCATAGAAAAACTAAGTCCCTATATATGCCACTCACTTGAAAACATTTAACATACACATGCCAATACTCCAAGGATAATGACCCGATAGTGTGATACTGCCTCCGACGATCTCCAACGCTGAGCTGACCTAACAAAACTAAACAAAATGGAAAGGAGGGAGTAAGCTTTACACTTAGTAAGCTCGCATGAAAATAATAAGCAATGAGATAACATGTTATTCTCATATTCTTCCTATTTATTCAAATTCCAGTTAAGCTGTTTTCTTGAGTCACAGTCATTAAATTATTTATATCTGGAGTTGCGGGACTCCAAATTAAGATCCGTAAATTTTACATGAAACTAGACTAACATATCTTTTTACCGTAAAAATTTCAGAATTTTTGGTTTAGCCAATTAGTACAGTTTATTCTTCAAAGTCTCACTATTCTCAATCGACAATTCTGAAAGACCATTCTTTACTAAAATTTAATTATATTTTTGTACAAAATTCAAATGATGTTCTAGCTTGCTTTTTCTAAAAATAGACTCAATAAGGAATCTAATCATATAAATTATGTCCCAATATTCTTCAAAGTCTCCCCTGTTCTGCTTTCCGACAATTCCGACCATTCTTTACTAAAATTTAATTATAGTTTTGTACAGAATTCAAATGATGTTCTAGCTTGATTCTTCTAAAAATAAACTCAATAAGTAATCTAATCATATAAATTATGTCCCAATATTATATTTTTACAATTTTCAATGATTTTTCGAAGTCAGAACAGGGGATCTCGAAATCACTCTGAACCAGTCTCACAAAAATCTGAATATCCCAAAATATACCAGTCCTTTTCTTTCTATGTTTCTTTTATATAAAAATAGACTCAATAAGCTTTAAATAAATGTCTCATACAACTTATAATTCAATTTCTACCATTTTTGGTGATTTTTCAAATTCACCTCACTGCTGCTGTCCAAAACAGTTTTATTGTAAAATTTTGCTTTCTCTCACTTTAGTTGTTTTCATCACTTGCCTATACCAATCTTTCCAATTTCCGATTACACCACATTTCTCAATTGGTCACATTCACACTTGCACTTATTCATAACATGATCGCACCAATCATCATTAGTAAATTATCTCGTTGAACCCCTTCGAAAAACGCCCGATACTCGGTGGTCTCAACACATAGCTCCACCCACACATAATTAGGCTTTCTTGTACACATGGTGAAGGTCCCTTATCACCCATGTGACCTAGCCATTCCATCTCATAGCTCTCTTGTCTACATGGTGTCCAACACTAGGATCCACTCATGTGACCTAGCTACTCATAACCCGTAACTTTCTTGTACACATGGTATACACACAAAGATTACACATGTGACCTAGTTACATATGAAATTATTATCCCGTAGCTTTCTTGCACACATGGTGAAAATCCCTTATCATCCATGTGGCCTAGCTACATATCAAATTTTGCCATCTCGTAGCTTTCTTGTGCACACGGTGAAGTTCCCTTATCACTCGTGTGACCTAGCTACATATTGTCCGTATCTCTCGGTTTTTCGAAGGTTCAATCGAGAATTTCGCATTCCATACATTTTCATATTGTAGTTATCACCCAATGATTTCCATAATATCTAGCAAAATAATTATTGAACAAGTAAAATAAATGCATTATTTACATATAAACTTTCCATTTCACATAATAACCATAGTCATAGAAAACACCTTTAAGCACAACATTTCAACCCATTTTCCATGTCACCTATGTCACCTTTTATCATAAACATATTATTAAATCAATTCACCAACATAATATACTAAACATGTAATTCAGAAAAATCAATTTAATACCACAATTTAGGTTTCAAATATACATTACGACATTATTGCATTATTATTAACACACCAACTTACCTCGAATGCCGAGACGACCTTTTCACCAACTTTCCTGATTTTCGATTTTCCTCCAATTCTAGGTCCAAATCTCGTTTTTCAGGGTCTAAAACATCACATTTCACATAATTAATGTACTATTCAAAACAGTCCTTAACTCAACTTTTGCAAAATTACAATTTTGCCCCTAAACTTTTACATATTTACACTTTTTCCCCAACACTCAAAAATTAAACTTCAGCCCTTATTCTTATGTTTTATAACATGCTTATCATTTTTCTCTTCTATGGCAACATCAAATTCTCACTCTAACATGTACTTATGAACATTAGGTATTTTTACCGATTATGACGTTTTACTCGTTTTCACGTAAAACCGCTTAGTAAAAGTTGTTTAACATAATTTCAGCCTTCATATACTATCATAAAACATCAAAAAACACACTTTTCACCTATGGGTAATTTTCCAAAGATGAACCCTAGCATGAATTATTGGTAGCATAAGCTAAATCGAGCTACCGGGACTCCAAAACTGTAAATAACTTGAAAAACGGGGCTAGAACGGACTTACCATGAGCTTGGAAAGTTGAGAAAACCATAGCCATGTCTTCTCTTGGTAAATTTCGTCCATATGAAGAAGATGGACATATTTGGCCTTTAAATTTTGTTTTTAATTCATTTAATTCACTAAATTACCAAAATGCCCCTTAAAAAATTCTTTTGAAATATACCCATCCATGTCCATTTTTGTCCACCAACTTAACCAATGGTCTAATTATCATTTAAGGACCTCCAATTTAAAATTTCATAACAATTGGACACCTCTAACATGTAGAACTCAACTTTTGTACTTTTTACAATTTAGTCCTTTTGACTAAATTGAATGCCCAAACGTCAAAATTTTCGAATGCGATTTTCACGAAATCATTCCGTGAAATTGTAGACATAAAAATATAAATAAAATAAATTTCTCAACATCGATTTGTGGTCCCGAAACCATTGCTTTCGTTTAGGCCTTATTTCGGGATGTTACATTTCTTCCTCTTAGTGATTTTCGTCCCCAAAATCTTAATGTAATGAGGTTTAATATAATTCTCATGATTTCTAACATCACTAAATAATCTTTTTCAAGACGATATTTTCGAAACACTCTGTCATCGATCTGAATCCTAATAGAATTGGTGAATTTCACAAACAAAGAATCGATACATATTGAAATTATTATGCTAATTCCATCAAACGCTCAAAACAACCCACTAGCATTTCTCTTGGCTCCCCACGGATCAATCGATGATCACTCACAATCTTTCAATAGCTTAATTCATCACCATCGTCTTAAACTCAAATTTTGCTATGCCATCGATATATTAAACTCTCGAAACCAAGAAACATATTACAATCCTCGTTAAACAAATAAAGTATCATCAAATTTTTCAATACATACATAATAGTAACCATCTCTAAATTACTAATCGAACAGCTCTTTTTAATATAATATTAACTTTCTGAAAACATGAACCATTACTTTACATTTTAGAAAATATACACATTCAAATCCGTTTCATTGGTGTGCCCTTTGAAAAACTATAATTCCATTGTGTTCCAAAGTCGATTATAATGAGAGATAAAACATATTCTATACAAATATAAATGAACAATAGCCAAAAGAAACAAAGAAAATCATTTCATATAAGTTTACTGTCACTTTTATCTCAGATGTAATGGAATTAAATTTCAATAAAAGATAGTGGAATACCAATCATAGATCAATCAAACTGACGATTCTTTACTCAGAAAACAAGCAATCATAGTTGTCTCACGAAAGATATGAAAACATAAAATGCCTGTAAAGAGATAGTGAAGCGCTCAACTATGATTTGTCATATTTAAACATCTTCACATGTCAAACATCATTCTTCCGACTAATTCATTCTCACTAATTTCCACATTATTTCTTTCACTAAAGAAAATCAGTTCGTAAAAATTTGATTAATACTTCCTTTCAGTATCTTATTTGAATAAGTCGATTTATCAAAGTTAAATTTTTCACTAATTATGATATTGTATAAACCAAATAATTCTTGAGTCAATATGATATTTCTCTAATCTTGTCCTTCATTTTTCAACCATCCTCAGTCTTTGATCATATCTATAGTTATTCTATAACTGAACTCTTTGATTCCGCATTTAGGAACTTAATCAACATGATTCTCATGAATTTCTGTTATAAACACCTAATCGGGAAGGGGGTGAGGTCGTACAGCCTCTAACTCGATTCTCACACATATATATATACACATATGACACATATTTCATTATCAACATATGTCATTATACCTATACGACCCACTTCGAACAATTTATCATTCATATTTGCCTGACATAAAATTTTCAATTATCTCATTCAAACAAGTGCACTCATTCATACATTCTACAAAATTTGAGTAACTTACTTAGCACATTCACTAATCAATTTTTGTCAAGCATGCTATAGTATGTGAAGGTTTAAAAATATGAATAAGCATATTCATCGTATAAACTTTCATTTCACACATTATCACATATACACATTACGAATTCTTATTCATACTTTTCCGAGTTTAACTCATCATTGCTACACTTTATTCAAATACTTCAATATCATTATTAAATGGTCGAATATAGCTCGATTGGAGAGTACTTCTCTTTTCATAAGATTATCCTCAATCACGTCGGAAGGCATCACACTATCACATATTGGTGGTATGTATAGCTAGACTCTCACACTTGCTATTTTAGTCCGAAAACCGACTAAACCATAGCTCTGATACCACTAAAGGTAACACCCCTCACCTGTGTCCAACTCCAGAACAGGGTTCGAGGCGTTACCATACTTCAATATTCACAATCATACAAAACCGGGTTACCAAATTTCGCCCAAAATTTAAAACTTTTCAAAGACATGCATTTGACATTGTCATCTATTTAATCACTTATATCACATAACAAGACATTAACACATACCATGGACAAATAGGCTTATAAGCCAAAATCATTATAAGCCACATCGCATGGCCATAATCAAAAAGTATCTATATGCCAATACATTTGGCTAATCACAACAACATCCATCATAGAAAAACTAAGTCCCTATATATGCCACTCACTTGAAAACATTTAACATACACATGCCAATACTCCAAGGATAATGACCCGATAGTGTGATACTGCCTCCGACGATCTCCAACGCTGAGCTGACCTAACAAAACTAAACAAAATGGAAAGGAGGGAGTAAGCTTTACACTTAGTAAGCTCGCATGAAAATAATAAGCAATGTGATAACATGTTATTCTCATATTCTTCCTATTTATTCAAATTCCAGTTAAGTTGTTTTCTTGAGTCACAGTCATTAAATTATTTATATCTGGAGTTGCGGGACTCCAAATTAAGATCCGTAAATTTTACATGAAACTAGACTAACATATCTTTTTACCGTAAAAATTTCAGAATTTTTGGTTTAGCCAATTAGTACAGTTTATTCTTCAAAGTCTCCCCTATTCTGCTGTCTGACAATTCCGACCATTCTTTACTAAAATTTAATTATATTTTTGTACAAAATTCAAATGATGTTCTAGCTTTCTTTTTCTAAAAATAGACTCAATAAGGAATCTAATCATATAAATTATGTCCCAATATTCTTCAAAGTCTCCCCTGCTCATTGTCCCGACAATTCCGACCATTCTTTACTAAAATTTAATTATATTTTTGTACAAAATTCAAATGATGTTCTAGCTTGCTTTTTCTAAAAATAGACTCAATAAGGAATCTAATCATATAAATTATGTCCCAATATTATATTTTACAATTTTCAATGATTTTTCAAGTCGAACAGGATCTCGAAATCACTCAACCAGTCTCACAAAAATCTGAATATCTCAAAATATACCAGTCCTTTGCTTTCTCTGTTTCTTTTATCTAAAAATAGACTCAATAAGCTTTAAATAAATGTCTCATACAACTTATAATTCAATTTTTACCATTTTTGGTGATTTTTCAAATTCACCTCACACAATCGCTGTCCAAAACAGTTTTATTGTAAAATTTTGTTTTCTCTCACTTTAGTTGTTTTCATCACTTGCTTATACCAATCTTTCCAATTTCCGATTACATATCGAGCATATTGTTCTCACGACATTTGCCACATTTCTCAATTGGTCACATTCACACTTGCACTTATTCATAACATGATCGCACCAATCATCATTAGTAAATTATCTCGTTGAACCCCCTTCTGAAAACGCCCGATACTCGGTGGTCTCAACACATAGCTCCACCCACACATAATTCGGCTTTCTTGTACACATGGTGAAGGTCCTTATCACCCATGTGACCTAGCCATTCCATCTCATAGCTCTCTTGTCTACATGGTGTCCAACACTAGGAACCACTCATGTGACCTAGCTACTCATAACCCGTAACTTTCTTGTACACATGGTATACACACAGTATTACACATGTGACCTAGTTACATATGAAATTATTATCCCGTAGCTTTCTTGCACACATGGTGAAAATCCCTTATCATCCATGTGGCCTAGCTACATATCAAATTTTGCCATCTCAGTAGCTTTCTTGTGCACACGGTGAAGTTCCCTTATCACTCGTGTGACCTAGCTACATATTGTCCGTATCTCTCGGTTTTAGAAGGTTCAATCGAGAATTTCGCATTCCATACATTTTCATATTGTAGTTATCACCCAATGATTTCCATAATATCTAGCAAAATAATTATTGAACAAGTAAAATAAATGCATTATTTACATATAAACTTTCCATTTCACATAATAACCATAGTCATAGAAAACACCTTTAAGCACAACATTTCAACCCATTTTCCATGTCACCTATGTCACCTTTTATCATAAACATATTATTAAATCAATTCACCAACATAATATACTAAACATGTAATTCAGAAAAATCAATTTAATACCACAATTTAGGTTTCAAATATACATTACGACATTATTGCATTATTATTAACACACCAACTTACCTCGAATGCCGAGACGACCTTTTCACCAACTTTCCTGATTTTCGATTTTCCTCCAATTCTAGGTCCAAATCTCGTTTTTCGGGGTCTAAAACATCACATTTCACATAATTAATGTACTATTCAAAACAGTCCTTAACTCAACTTTTGCAAAATTACAATTTTGCCCCTAAACTTTTACATATTTACACTTTTTTCCCCAACACTCAAAAATTAAACTTCAGCCCTTATTCTTATGTTTTATAACATGCTTATCATTTTTCTCTTCTATGGCAACATCAAATTCTCACTCTAACATGTACTTATGAACATTAGGTATTTTTACCGATTATGACGTTTTACTCGTTTTCACGTAAAACCGCTTAGTAAAAGTTGTTTAACATAATTTCAGCCTTCATATACTATCATAAAACATCAAAAAACACACTTTTCACCTATGGGTAATTTTCCAAAGATGAACCCTAGCATGAATTATTGGTAGCATAAGCTAAATCGAGCTACTGGGACTCCAAAATCGTAAATAACTTGAAAAGCAGGGCTAGAAACGGACTTACCATGAGCTTGGAAAGTTGAGAAAACCATAGCCATGTCTTCTCTTGGTAAATTTCGTCCATATGAAGAAGATGGACATATTTGGCATTTAAATTTTGTTTTTAATTCATTTAATTCACTAAATTACCAAAATGCCCCTTAAAAAAATTCTTTTGAAATATACCCATCCATGTCCATTTTTGTCCACCAACTTAACCAATGGTCTAATTATCATTTAAGGACCTCCAATTTAAAATTTCATAACAATTGGACACCTCTAACATGTAGAACTCAACTTTTGTACTTTTTACAATTTAGTCCTTTTGACTAAATTGAATGCCCAAACGTCAAAATTTTCGAATGCGATTTTCACGAAATCATTCCGTGAAATTGTAGACATAAAAATATAAATAAAATAAATTTCTCAACATCGGATTTGTGGTCCCGAAACCACTGTTTCGTTTAGGCCTTATTTCGGGATGTTACATTTCTTCCCCCCTTAGGGATTTTCGTCCCCGAAAATCTTAACAGAATGAGGTTTAATATAATTCTCATGATTTCTAACATCACTAAATAATCTTTTTCAAGACGATATTTTCAGAAACACTCTGTCATCGATCTGAATCCTAATAGAATTCAAGTGAATTTCATCAAACAAAGAATCGATACATATTGAAATTATTATGCTAATTCCATCAAACGTTCAAAAACAACCCACTAGCATTTCTCTTGGCTCCCCACAGATCAATCGATGATCACTCACAATCTTTCAATAGCTTAATTCATCACCACTGTCTTAAACTCAAATTTTGCTATGCCATCAGATATATTAAACTCTCGAAACCAAGAAACATATTACAATCCTCGTTAAACAAACAGTATCATCAAATTTTTCAATACAGACATAATAGTAACCATCTCTAAATTACTAATCGAACAGCTCTTTTTAATATAATATTAACTGTCTGAAAACATGAACCATTACTTTACATTTTAGAAAATATACACATTCAAATCCGTTCATTGGTGTGCCACTGAAAAACTATAATTCCATTGTGTTCCAAAGTCGATTATAACAGAGATAAAACATATTCTATACAAATATAAACAGAACAATAGCCAAAAGAAACAGTAAAATCATTTCATATAAGTTTACTGTCACTTTTATCTCAGATGTAATGGAATTAAATTTCAATAAAAGATAGTGGAATACCAATCATAGATCAATCAAACTGACGATTCTTTACTCAGAAAACAAGCAATCATAGTTGTCTCTGAAAAGATACGAAAACATAAAATGCCCAGAAGAGATAGTCGTAAACTGCTCAACTATGACTGTCATATTTAAACATCTTCACATGTCAAACATCATTCTTCTGACTAATTCTGCCCTCACTAATTTCCACATTATTTCTTTCACTAAAGAAAATCAGTTCAGAAAAATTTCAGTTAATACTTCCTTTCAGTATCTTATTTGAATAAGTCGATTTATCAAAGTTAAATTTTTCACTAATTATGATATTGTATAAACCAAATAATTCTTGAGTCAATATGATATTTCTCTAATCTTGTCCTTCATTTTTCAACCATCCTCAGTCTTTGATCATATCTATAGTTATTCTATAACTGAACTCTTTGATTCCACATTTAGGAACTTAATCAACATGATTCTCATGAATTTCTGTTATAAACACCTAATCGGGAAGGGGGTGAGGTCGTACAGCCTCTAACTCGATTCTCACACATATATATATACACATATGACACATATTTCATTATCAACATATGTCATTATACCTATATGACCCACTTCGAACAATTTATCATTCATATTTGCCTGACATAAAATTTTCAATTATCTCATTCAAACAAGTGCACTCATTCATACATTCTACAAAATTTGAGTAACTTACTTAGCACATTCACTAATCAATTTTTGTCAAGCATGCTATAGTATGTGAAGGTCAGAAAAAATATGAATAAGCATATTACTGTATAAACTTTCATTTCACACATTATCACATATACACATTACGAATTCTTATTCATACTTTTCCGAGTTTAACTCATCATTGCTACACTTTATTCAAATACTTCAATATCATTATTAAATGGTCGAATATAGCTCGATTGGAGAGTACTTCTCTTTTCATAAGATTATCCTCAATCACGTCGGAAGGCATCACACTATCACATATTGGTGGTATGTATAGCTAGACTCTCACACTTGCTATTTTAGTCCAAAAAACCGACTAAACCATAGCTCGATACCACTAAAGGTAACACCCTCACTGTGTCCAACTCTGCAGCAGGTTCGAGGCGTTACCATACTTCAATATTCACAATCATACAAAAACAGGGTTACCAAATTTACTAAAATTTAAAACTTTTCAAAGACATGCATTTGACATTGTCATCTATTTAATCACTTATACCACATAACAAGACATTAACACATACCATGGACAAATAGGCTTATAAGCCAAAATCATTATAAGCCACATCGCATGGCCATAATCAAAAAGTATCTATATGCCAATACATTTGGCTAATCACAACAACATCCATCATAGAAAAACTAAGTCCCTATATATGCCACTCACTTGAAAACATTTAACATACACATGCCAATACTCCAAGGATAATGACCCGATAGTGTGATATCGCCTCCGACGATCTCCAACGCTGAGTGACCTAACAAAACTAAACAAAATGGAAAGGAGGAGTAAGCTTTTTACACTTAGTAAGCTCGCATGAAAATAATAAGCAATGTGATAACATGTTATTCTCATATTCTTCCTATTTATTCAAATTCCAGCTTAATTTGTTTTCTTGAGTCACAGTCATTAAATTATTTATATCTGGAGTTGCGGGACTCCAAATTAAGATCCGTAAATTTTACATGAAACTAGACTAACATATCTTTTTACCGTAAAAATTTCAGAATTTTTGGTTTAGCCAATTAGTACAGTTTATTCTTCAAAGTCTCTATTCTCTTCTCGACAATTCCGACCATTCTTTACTAAAATTTAATTATATTTTTGTACAAAATTCAAATGATGTTCTAGCTTGCTTTTTCTAAAAATAGACTCAATAAGGAATCTAATCATATAAATTATGTCCCAATATTCTTCAAAGTCTCCCCTGCTCATTGTTCGACAATTAGACCATTCTTTACTAAAATTTAATTATATTTTTGTACAAAATTCAAATGATGTTCTAGCTTGCTTTTTCTAAAAATAGACTCAATAAGGAATCTAATCATATAAATTATGTCCCAATATTATATTTTTACAATTTTCAATGATTTTTCAGAAGTCGTAGCAGGGGATCTCGAAATCACTGAACCAGTCTCACAAAAATCTGAATATCTCAAAATATACAGTCCTTTGCTTTCTCTGTTTCTTTTTATCTAAAAATAGACTCAATAAGCTTTAAATAAATGTCTCATACAACTTATAATTCAATTTTTACCATTTTTGGTGATTTTTCAAATTCACCTCACATTCCGCTGTCCAAAAGCAGTTTTATTGTAAAATTTTGTTTTCTCTCACTTTAGTTGTTTTCATCACTTGCTTATACCAATCTTTCCAATTTCCGATTACATATCGAGCATATTGTTCTCATTACATTTGCCACATTTCTCAATTGGTCACATTCACACTTGCACTTATTCATAACATGATCGCACCAATCATCATTAGTAAATTATCTCGTTGAACCCCTTCGGAAAAACGCCGATACTCGGTGGTCTCAACACATAGCTCCACCACACATAATTCGGCTTTCTTGTACACATGGTGAAGGTCCCTTATCACCCATGTGACCTAGCCATTCCATCTCATAGCTCTCTTGTCTACATGGTGTCCAACACTAGGAACCACTCATGTGACCTAGCTACTCATAACCCGTAACTTTCTTGTACACATGGTATACACACAAAGATTACACATGTGACCTAGTTACATATGAAATTATTATCCCGTAGCTTTCTTGCACACATGGTGAAAATCCCTTATCATCCATGTGGCCTAGCTACATATCAAATTTTGCCATCTCGTAGCTTTCTTGTGCACCACGGTGAAGTTCCCTTATCACTGTGGTGACCTAGCTACACATATTGTCAGTATCTCTCGGTTTTCGAAGGTTCAATCGAGAATTTCGCATTCCATACATTTTCATATTGTAGTTATCACCCAATGATTTCCATAATATCTAGCAAAATAATTATTGAACAAGTAAAATAAATGCATTATTTACATATAAACTTTCCATTTCACATAATAACCATAGTCATAGAAAACACCTTTAAGCACAACATTTCAACCCATTTTCCATGTCACCTATGTCACCTTTTATCATAAACATATTATTAAATCAATTCACCAACATAATATACTAAACATGTAATTCAGAAAAATCAATTTAATACCACAATTTAGGTTTCAAATATACATTACGACATTATTGCATTATTATTAACACACCAACCTACCTCGAATGCCGGAGACGACCTTTTCACCAACTTTCCGATTTTCGATTTTCCTCCAATTCTAGGTCCAAATCTCGTTTTTCGGGTCTAAAACATCACATTTCACATAATTAATGTACTATTCAAAAGCAGTCCTTAACTCAACTTTTGCAAAATTACAATTTTGCCCCTAAACTTTTACATATTTACACTTTTTTCCCCAACACTCAAAAATTAAACTTCAGCCCTTATTCTTATGTTTTATAACATGCTTATCATTTTTCTCTTCTATGGCAACATCAAATTCTCACTCTAACATGTACTTATGAACATTAGGTGTTTTTCTGGATTATGACGTTTTACTCGTTTTCCACGAAACCGCTTAGTAAAAGTTGTTTAACATAATTTCAGCCTTCATATACTATCATAAAACATCAAAAAACACACTTTTCACCTATGGGTAATTTTCCAAAGATGAACCCTAGCATGAATTATTGGTAGCATAAGCTAAATCGAGCTACCGGGACTCCAAAACTGTAAATAACTTGAAAAACGGGGCTAGAACGGACTTACCATGAGCTTGGAAAGTTGAGAAAACCATAGCCATGTCTTCTCTTGGTAAATTTCGTCCATATGAAGAAGATGGACATATTTGGCATTTAAATTTTGTTTTTAATTCATTTAATTCACTAAATTACCAAAATGCCCCTTAAAAAAATTCTTTTGAAATATACCCATCCATGTCCATTTTGTCCACCAACTTAACCAATGGTCTAATTATCATTTAAGGACCTCCAATTTAAAATTTCATAACAATTGGACACCTCTAACATGTAGAACTCAACTTTTGTACTTTTTACAATTTAGTCCTTTTGACTAAATTGAATGCCCAAACGTCAAAATTTCGAATGCGATTTTTCCGTAAATCATTCCGTGAAATTGTAGACATAAAAATATAAACAAAATAAATTTCTCAACATCGGATTTGTGGTCCCGAACCCTTTGTTTTCGTTTAGGCCTTATTTCGGGATGTTACATTTCTTCCCCTCCAGGGATTTTCGTCCCTAAAATCTTAATGTAATGAGGTTTAATATAATTCTCATGATTTCTAACATCACTAAATAATCTTTTTCAAGACGATATTTTCAGAAACACTCTGTCATCGATCTGAATCCTAATAGAATTCAGTGAATTCTGTCAAACAAAGAATCGATACATATTGAAATTATTATGCTAATTCCATCAAACGTTCAAAAACAACCCACTAGCATTTCTCTTGGCTCCCCACAGATCAATCGATGATCACTCACAATCTTTCAATAGCTTAATTCATCACCACTGTCTTAAACTCAAATTTTGCTATGCCATCAGATATATTAAACTCTCGAAACCAAGAAACATATTACAATCCTCGTTAAACAAACAGTATCATCAAATTTTTCAATACAGACATAATAGTAACCATCTCTAAATTACTAATCGAACAGCTCTTTTTAATATAATATTAACTGTCTGAAAACATGAACCATTACTTTACATTTTAGAAAATATACACATTCAAATCCGTTCATTGGTGTGCCACTGAAAAACTATAATTCCATTGTGTTCCAAAGTCGATTATAACAGAGATAAAACATATTCTATACAAATATAAACAGAACAATAGCCAAAAGAAACAGTAAAATCATTTCATATAAGTTTACTGTCACTTTTATCTCAGATGTAATGGAATTAAATTTCAATAAAAGATAGTGGAATACCAATCATAGATCAATCAAGTAGCGATTCTTTACTCAGAAAACAAGCAATCATAGTTGTCTCGAAAGATACGAAAACATAAAATGCCCGTAAGAGATAGTCGTAAATCGCTCAACTATGATCTGTCATATTTAAACATCTTCACATGTCAAACATCATTCTTACGACTAATTCGCCTCACTAATTTCCACATTATTTCTTTCACTAAAGAAAATCGATTGTAAAAATTCAGATTAATACTTCCTTTTCAAGATCTTATTTGAATAAGTCGATTTATCAAAGTTAAATTTTTCACTAATTATGATATTGTATAAACCAAATAATTCTTGAGTCAATATGATATTTCTCTAATCTTGTCCTTCATTTTTCAACCATCCTCGAGTCTTTGATCATATCTATAGTTATTCTATAATCTGAACTCTTTGATTCCACATTTAGGAACTTAATCAACATGATTCTCATGAATTTCTCATTATAAACACCTAATCGGGAAGGGGTGAGGTCGCATGACCTCTAACTCGATTCTCACACATATATATATACACATATGACACATATTTCATTATCAACATATGTCATTATACCTATATGACCCACTTCGAACAATTTATCATTCATATTTGCCTGACATAAAATTTTCAATTATCTCATTCAAACAAGTGCACTCATTCATACATTCTACAAAATTTGAGTAACTTACTTAGCACATTCACTAATCAATTTTTGTCAAGCATGCTATAGTATGTGAAGGTCAGAAAAAATATGAATAAGCATATTACTGTATAAACTTTCATTTCACACATTATCACATATACACATTACGAATTCTTATTCATACTTTTCCGAGTTTAACTCATCATTGCTACACTTTATTCAAATACTTCAATATCATTATTAAATGGTCGAATATAGCTCGATTGGAGAGTACTTCTCTTTTCATAAGATTATCCTCAATCACGTCGGAAGGCATCACACTATCACATATTGGTGGTATGTATAGCTAGACTCTCACACTTGCTATTTTAGTCCGAAAACCGACTAAACCATAGCTCTGATACCACTAAAGGTAACACCCCTCACCTGTGTCCAACTCTGCAGCAGGTTCGAGGCGTTACCATACTTCAATATTCACAATCATACAAAACAAGGGTTACCAAATTTCGCCCAAAATTTAAAACTTTTCAAAGACATGCATTTGACATTGTCATCTATTTAATCACTTATACCACATAACAAGACATTAACACATACCATGGACAAATAGGCTTATAAGCCAAAATCATTATAAGCCACATCGCATGGCCATAATCAAAAAGTATCTATATGCCAATACATTTGGCTAATCACAACAACATCCATCATAGAAAAACTAAGTCCCTATATATGCCACTCACTTGAAAACATTTAACATACACATGCCAATACTCCAAGGATAATGACCCGATAGTGTGATACATCGCCTCCGACGATCTCCAACGCTGAGCTGACCTAACAAAACTAAACAAAATGGAAAAGGAGGAGTAAGCTTTACACTTAGTAAGCTCGCATGAAAATAATAAGCAATGTGATAACATGTTATTCTCATATTCTTCCTATTTATTCAAATTCCAGTTAATTTGTTTTCTTGAGTCACAGATCATTAAATTATTTATATCTGGAGTTATGGACTCCAAATTAAGATCCGTAAATTTTACATGAAACTAGACTAACATATCTTTTTACCGTAAAAATTTCAGAATTTTTGGTTTAGCCAATTAGTACAGTTTATTCTTCAAAGTCTCCCCTATTCTGCTGTCTGACAATTCCGACCATTCTTTACTAAAATTTAATTATATTTTTGTACAAAATTCAAATGATGTTCTAGCTTGCTTTTTCTAAAAATAGACTCAATAAGGAATCTAATCATATAAATTATGTCCCAATATTCTTCAAAGTCTCCCCTGTTCTGCTGTCTGACAATTCCGACCATTCTTTACTAAAATTTAATTATATTTTTGTACAAAATTCAAATGATGTTCTAGCTTGCTTTTTCTAAAAATAGACTCAATAAGGAATCTAATCATATAAATTATGTCCCAATATTATATTTTTACAATTTTCAATGATTTTTCGAAGTCAGAACAGGGGATCTCGAAATCACTCTGAACCAGTCTCACAAAAATCTGAATATCTCAAAATATACCAGTCCTTTGCTTTCTCTGTTTCTTTTTATCTAAAAATAGACTCAATAAGCTTTAAATAAATGTCTCATACAACTTATAATTCAATTTTTACCATTTTTGGTGATTTTTCAAATTCACCTCACATATTGCTTGTCCAAAAACAGCTTTTATTGTAAAATTTTGTTTTCTCTCACTTTAGTTGTTTTCATCACTTGCTTATACCAATCTTTCCAATTTCCGATTACATATCGAGCATATTGTTCTACGTACATTTGCCACATTTCTCAATTGGTCACATTCACACTTGCACTTATTCATAACATGATCGCACCAATCATCATTAGTAAATTATCTCGTTGAACCCCTTCGGAAAACGCCCGATACTCGGTGGTCTCAACACATAGCTCCACCCACACATAATTCGGCTTTCTTGTACACATGGTGAAGGTCCCTTATCACCCATGTGACCTAGCCATTCCATCTCATAGCTCTCTTGTCTACATGGTGTCCAACACTAGGAACCACTCATGTGACCTAGCTACTCATAACCCGTAACTTTCTTGTACACATGGTATACACACGGTGATTACACATGTGACCTAGTTACATATGAAATTATTATCCGTAGCTTTCTTGCACACATGGTGAAAATCCCTTATCATCCATGTGGCCTAGCTACATATCAAATTTTGCCATCTCGTAGCTTTCTTGTGCACACGGTGAAGTTCCCTTATCACTCGTGTGACCTAGCTACATATTGTCCGTATCTCTCGGTTTTCCGAAGGTTCAATCGAGAATTTCGCATTCCATACATTTTCATATTGTAGTTATCACCCAATGATTTCCATAATATCTAGCAAAATAATTATTGAACAAGTAAAATAAATGCATTATTTACATATAAACTTTCCATTTCACATAATAACCATAGTCATAGAAAACACCTTTAAGCACAACATTTCAACCCATTTTCCATGTCACCTATGTCACCTTTTATCATAAACATATTATTAAATCAATTCACCAACATAATATACTAAACATGTAATTCAGAAAAATCAATTTAATACCACAATTTAGGTTTCAAATATACATTACGACATTATTGCATTATTATTAACACACCAACCTACCTCGAATGCCGAGACGACCTTTTCACCAACTTTCCTGATTTTCGATTTTCCTCCAATTCTAGGTCCAAATCTCGTTTTTCGGGGTCTAAAACATCACATTTCACATAATTAATGTACTATTCAAAACAGTCCTTAACTCAACTTTTGCAAAATTACAATTTTGCCCCTAAACTTTTACATATTTACACTTTTTTCCCCAACACTCAAAAATTAAACTTCAGCCCTTATTCTTATGTTTTATAACATGCTTATCATTTTTCTCTTCTATGGCAACATCAAATTCTCACTCTAACATGTACTTATGAACATTAGGTGTTTTTACCGATTATGACGTTTTACTCGTTTTCACGTAAAACCGCTTAGTAAAAGTTGTTTAACATAATTTCAGCCTTCATATACTATCATAAAACATCAAAAAACACACTTTTCACCTATGGGTAATTTTCCAAAGATGAACCCTAGCATGAATTATTGGTAGCATAAGCTAAATCGAGCTCAGGGACTCCAAAGCGTAAATAACTTGAAAAGCGGGGCTAGAAACGGACTTACCATGAGCTTGGAAAGTTGAGAAAACCATAGCCATGTCTTCTCTTGGTAAATTTCGTCCATATGAAGAAGATGGACATATTTGGCATTTAAATTTTGTTTTTAATTCATTTAATTCACTAAATTACCAAAATGCCCCTAAAAAATTCTTTTGAAATATACCCATCCATGTCCATTTTGTCCACCAACTTAACCAATGGTCTAATTATCATTTAAGGACCTCCAATTTAAAATTTCATAACAATTGGACACCTCTAACATGTAGAACTCAACTTTTGTACTTTTTACAATTTAGTCCTTTTGACTAAATTGAATGCCCAAACGTCAAAATTTTCGAATGCGATTTTCACGAAATCATTCCGTGAAATTGTAGACATAAAAATATAAACAAAATAAATTTCTCAACATCGGATTTGTGGTCCCGAAACCACTGTTTCGTTTAGGCCTTATTTCGGGATGTTACATTTCTTCCCCACAGGGATTTTCGTCCCCAAAATCTTAAAGTAATGAGGTTTAATATAATTCTCATGATTTCTAACATCACTAAATAATCTTTTTCAAGACGATATTTTCAGAAACACTCTGTCATCGATCTGAATCCTAATAGAATTCAGTGAATTCTGTCAAACAAAGAATCGATACATATTGAAATTATTATGCTAATTCCATCAAACGTTCAAAAACAACCCACTAGCATTTCTCTTGGCTCCCCACAGATCAATCGATGATCACTCACAATCTTTCAATAGCTTAATTCATCACCACTGTCTTAAACTCAAATTTTGCTATGCCATCAGATATATTAAACTCTCGAAACCAAGAAACATATTACAATCCTCGTTAAACAACAAGTATCATCAAATTTTTCAATCTGAGACATAATAGTAACCATCTCTAAATTACTAATCGAATGACTCTTTTTAATATAATATTAGCAGTAGAAAACATGAACCATTACTTTACATTTTAGAAAATATACACATTCAAATCTGTTCATTGGTGTGCCATTTGAAAAACTATAATTCCATTGTGTTCCAAAGTCGATTATATGAGAGATAAAACATATTCTATACAAATATAAACAGAACAATAGCCAAAAGAAATAAAGTAAAATCATTTCATATAAGTTTATTGTCACTTTTATCTCGGATGTAATGGAATTAAATTTCAATAAAAGATAGTGGAATACCAATCATAGATCAATCAAATCAGCGATTCTTTACTCGGAAAACAAGCAATCATAGTTGTCTCAAAAGATACGAAAACATAAAATGCCTGTAAGAGATAGTCGTAAATCGCTCAACTATGGTGTCATATTTAAACATCTTCACATGTCAAACATCATTCTTCCGACTAATTTACGCCTCACTAATTTCCACATTATTTCTTTCACTAAAGAAAATCGGTTCGAAAAAATTTGATTAATACTACTTCTTTCAAAGATTATCTTATTTGAATAAGTCGATTTATCAAAGTTAAATTTTTCACTAATTATGATATTGTATAAACCAAATAATTCTTGAGTCAATATGATATTTCTCTAATCTTGTCCTTCATTTTTCAACCATCCTCGGTCTTTGATCATATCTATAGTTATTCTATAATCTGAACTCTTTGATTCCACATTTAGGAACTTAATCAACATGATTCTCATGAATTTCTGTTATAAACACCTAATCGGGAAGGGTGAGGTCGCATCTGACCTCTAACTCGATTCTCACACATATATATATACACATATGACACATATTTCATTATCAACATATGTCATTATACCTATACGACCCACTTCGAACAATTTATCATTCATATTTGCCGGACATAAAATTTTCAATTATCTCATTCAAACAAGTGCACTCATTCATACATTCTACAAAATTTGAGTAACTTACTTAGCACATTCACTAATCAATTTTTGTCAAGCATGCTATAGTATGTGAAGGTCAGAAAAAATATGAATAAGCATATTACTGTATAAACTTTCATTTCACACATTATCACATATACACATTACGAATTCTTATTCATACTTTTCCGAGTTTAACTCATCATTGCTACACTTTATTCAAATACTTCAATATCATTATTAAATGGTCGAATATAGCTCGATTGGAGAGTACTTCTCTTTTCATAAGATTATCCTCAATCACGTCGGAAGGCATCACACTATCACATATTGGTGGTATGTATAGCTAGACTCTCACACTTGCTATTTTAGTCCGAAAACCGACTAAACCATAGCTCTGATACCACTAAAGGTAACACCCCTCACCTGTGTCCAACTCCAGAACAGGGTTCGAGGCGTTACCATACTTCAATATTCACAATCATACAAAACCGGGTTACCAAATTTCGCCCAAAATTTAAAACTTTTCAAAGACATGCATTTGACATTGTCATCTATTTAATCACTTATACCACATAACAAGACATTAACACATACCATGGACAAATAGGCTTATAAGCCAAAATCATTATAAGCCACATCGCATGGCCATAATCAAAAAGTATCTATATGCCAATACATTTGGCTAATCACAACAACATCCATCATAGAAAAACTAAGTCCCTATATATGCCACTCACTTGAAAACATTTAACATACACATGCCAATACTCCAAGGATAATGACCCGATAGTGTGATAATCGCCTCCGACGATCTCCAACGCTGAAATGACCTAACAAAACTAAACAAAATGGAAAGGAGGAGTAAGCTTTACACTTAGTAAGCTCGCATGAAAATAATAAGCAATGTGATAACATGTTATTCTCATATTCTTCCTATTTATTCAAATTCCGATTAATTTGTTTTCTTGAGTCACGATCGTTAAATTATTTATATCTGGAGTTGCGGGACTCCAAATTAAGATCCGTAAATTTTACATGAAACTAGACTAACATATCTTTTACCATAAAAATTTCAGAATTTTTGGTTTAGCCAATTAGTACAGTTTATTCTTCAAAGTCTCCCCTGCTTCTGCTGTCGACAATTCGACCATTCTTTACTAAAATTTAATTATATTTTTGTACAAAATTCAAATGATGTTCTAGCTTGCGTTTTCTAAAAATAGACTCAATAAGGAATCTAATCATATAAATTATGTCCCAATATTCTTCAAAGTCTCCCCTGTTCTGCTGTCTGACAATTTCGACCATTCTTTACTAAAATTTAATTATATTTTTGTACAAAATTCAAATGATGTTCTAGCTTGCTTTTTCTAAAAATAGACTCAATAAGGAATCTAATCATATAAATTATGTCCCAATATTATATTTTTACAATTTTCAATGATTTTTCGAAGTCAGAACAGGGGATCTCGAAATCACTCTGAACCAGTCTCACAAAAATCTGAATATCTCAAAATATACCAGTCCTTTGCTTTCTCTGTTTCTTTTATCTAAAAATAGACTCAATAAGCTTTAAATAAATGTCTCATACAACTTATAATTCAATTTCTACCATTTTTGGTGATTTTTCAAATTCACCTCACAGCTGCTGTCCAAAACAGTTTTATTGTAAAATTTTGTTTTCTCTCACTTTAGTTGTTTTCATCACTTGCTTATACCAATCTTTCCAATTTCCGATTACATATCGAGCATATTGTTCTACGTACATTTGCCACATTTCTCAATTGGTCACATTCACACTTGCACTTATTCATAACATGATCGCACCAATCATCATTAGTAAATTATCTCGTTGAACCCCTTCGGAAAACGCCCGATACTCGGTGGTCTCAACACATAGCTCCACCCACACATAATTCGGCTTTCTTGTACACATGGTGAAGGTCCCTTATCACCCATGTGACCTAGCCATTCCATCTCATAGCTCTCTTGTCTACATGGTGTCCAACACTAGGAACCACTCATGTGACCTAGCTACTCATAACTCAGTAACTTTCTTGTACACATGGTATACACACAGATTACACATGTGACCTAGTTACATATGAAATTATTATCCGTAGCTTTCTTGCACACATGGTGAAAATCCCTTATCATCCATGTGGCCTAGCTACATATCAAATTTTGCCATCTCGTAGCTTTCTTGTGCACACGGTGAAGTTCCCTTATCACTCGTGTGACCTAGCTACATATTGTCCGTATCTCTCGGTTTCAGAAGGTTCAATCGAGAATTTCGCATTCCATACATTTTCATATTGTAGTTATCACCCAATGATTTCCATAATATCTAGCAAAATAATTATTGAACAAGTAAATAAATGCATTATTTACATATAAACTTTCCATTTCACATAATAACCATAGTCATAGAAAACACCTTTAAGCACAACATTTCAACCCATTTTCCATGTCACCTATGTCACCTTTTATCATAAACATATTATTAAATCAATTCACCAACATAATATACTAAACATGTAATTCAGAAAAATCAATTTAATACCACAATTTAGGTTTCAAATATACATTACGACATTATTGCATTATTATTAACACACCAACTTACCTCAAATGCCGGAACGACTATTTTACCAACTTTCCCGATTTTAGATTTTCCTCCAATTCTAGGTCCAAATCTCGTTTTTCAGGGTCTAAAACATCACATTTCACTTACTTAATTAATGTACTATTCAAAACAGTACTTAACTAGACTTTTGCAAAATTACAATTTTGCCCCTAAACTTTTACATATTTACACTTTTTCCCCAATACTCAAAAATTAAACTTCAGCCCTTATTCTTATGTTTTATAACATGCTGATCATTTTTCTCTTCTATGGCAACATCAAATTCTCACTCTAACATGTAGTTATGAACATTAGGTATTTTTACCGATTATGACGTTTTACTCGTTTTCACGTAAAACCGCTTAGTAAAAGTTGTTTAACATAATTTCAGCCTTCATATATTAGCATAAAACATCAAAAAACACACTTTTCACCTATGGGTAATTTTCCAAAGATGAACCCTAGCATGAATTATTGGTAGCATAAGCTAAATCGAGCTACCGAGACTCCAAAACTATAAATAACTTGAAAAACGGGGCTAGAACGGACTTACCATGAGCTTGGAAAGTTGAGAAAACCCTAGCCATGTCTTCTCTTGGTAAATTTCGTCCATATGAAGAAGATGGACATATTTGGCATTTAAATTTTGTTTTTAATTCATTTAATTCACTAAATTACTAAAATGCCCCTTAAAAAAATTCTTTTGAAATATACCCATCCATGTCCATTTTTGTCCACCAACTTAACCAATGGTCTAATTATCATTTAAGGACCTCCAATTTAAAATTTCATAACAATTGGACACCTCTAACATGTAGAACTCAACTTTTGTACTTTTTACAATTTAGTCCTTTTGACTAAATTGAGTGCCCAAACGTCAAAATTTTTGAATGAGATTTTCACGAAATCATTCCATGAAATTGTAGACCATAAAAATATAAATAAAATAAATTTCTCAACATCAAATTTGTGGTCCCAAAACCACTGTTCCGTTGAGGCCTTATTTCGGGATATTACAAGCTCAGTGTAAAACTAATGTTGAATCAGAATTTCAAGTTGATGAGAATGGCTGTTTGAGTTCAAAAATCAAATATGTGTTTTGAGGAATTTAGAATTGATTCAGATGATTTAAAATGAAGCTCACAGCAGTCAGTTATCTGTTCATCTGAGTAGCACGAAAATGTATAATGATCTGAAAAAGTTTTATTGGTTGTCTGGTATGAAACGAGACATCAAATTTTGTTTCGAAATGTCTAGTTTGTCAACAAGTAAAAGCCGAGCATCAGGTACCTTCTGGATTACTTTAGCTGATTATGATACCTGAGTGGAAATGGGACAGTCACGATGGATTTTGTATCTGGTTTACCGTTGACACCGAGTAAAAAGGATGCAATCTGGGTTATTGTGGATAGATTGGCTAAATCTGTTCATTTTGTTCCGATTCGCACAAATTATTCACTTGATAGATTGGCTGAATTATATGTTTCTCATATTGTGAGATTACATGGTGTACCTATTTCTATTGTTTCAGACCGAGACCCGAGGTTTAGATCGCGATTTTGGAAGAAATTGCAAGATGCATTAGGTACGAAACTACACTTTAGCACGGCTTTCCATCCGCAAATAGATGGTCAGTCTGAACGAATCATTCAGATACTTGAGGACATGTTGAGATGTTGCATCCTTGAGTTCGAAGATACGTGGGAACGATACTTACCTCTGATTGAGTTTTCTTATAATAATAGTTTTCAATCCTGTATCAAAATGGCACCTTACGAGGCTTTGTACGGTCGTAAATGTTGTACACCATTGTATTGGACTGAGCTTAGTGAAAATAAGATACACGGGGTTGACTTGATTAAAGAAACTGAACAGAGAGTGGCAGTGATCTGTGATAGTTTGAAAGCTGCATCAAATCGTCAAAAGTTATATGCAGATTTGAAATGTAAAGATATTAAGTTTCATATCAGAGATCAAGTGTTTTTGAAAGTTTCACCGTGGAAGAAAGTATTCAGATTCGGTCGTAAAGGCAAGTTGAGTCCGAGATTCATTGGACCGTATGAAATCACAGAGCGTATCGGGCCGGTTGCTTATAGATTGTAATTGTCACCTGAGTTAGAAAAGATCCATAATGTATTCCATGTTTCGATGCTTCGTAGATACCGATATGATCCTTCACATGTGATTAGCCAGACAGATGTCGAGATTCAGCCTGATATGACATATGAAGAGAAACCAATTTGTATTCTGGCTCGTGAGATAAAAGAATTGAGAAATAAGAAAATTCTATTGGTCAAAGTATTATGGAAAAAGCACGGAGTTGAGGAAGCAACTTGGGAGTTAGAGAATACGATGAAAGAAAGTTATCCAAACCTATTCACCAGTAAGATTTTCGGGGACGAAAATGTAATATCCTGAAATTGGGCTTATGCATTTTTTGCTTAATTATATGAAATAGCATGTCTTATGTGGTATGAATGTGTTGTGTGCATTTTTAGAACCTTGGAAATGTAAGGAAATGTTTTAGGAAATATTAAGTTTTGAGCTTAAAAAGAGGGAACTAAAGCAAGGTGGCCTTAAGAGAATTTGTAGGGAGAATATGACACACAATTGGGCTTGGAAAAGTGGCTTGGAGGTGCCACTTAGGGCTCTGGAAATGACGCCATATGCTAGGGGGGAAGGACCTATGTTCGAGTCGCGTGGGAAGCAAAATTTTAAGGCTTTTATTTTGGCATGTGATGTCAATGAGAGGGGAATAGGGGGACGGCACCAAGGCTAGATTTTAGGATGGACCGTTGTGTGATCATTTTACAGGTGATGATCAGTGATGGACCGGGTCGGCAGAAGCTTAGGGGTGGCCATGCTCAGCAAGGAATTTATTTTATTTGGATCTTTTTATTTTAAGTACTTTAAATTTAATTTTGGGAATTATTTGATGTAATAAGGCCATAGTTGAACTACTTTATTTTTACTTTTATTTATTATGTTACAAATTTTTATCAATTAAAGGATTAAGTAAATTTATTTTAAAATAAACTCTAAAGGTTTTGTCACCTAAAATAAAGGGTTTTATATATAAGATAAATTTGTTTTCAACTCGAGCCCAACCCAAAAACAATCTTTCTTTCAAAACACACAGTTTTCCAAAGTAACAAAAGAATTTTGAACCGGTTTACATCGAGGAACATACCAGATCCGGTCAGGCCTCGTGGCCTGGGTATGTGGTGTTTCTGTTTAGTATCAGAGCCCAGTTTTAAACTCTCGGCCTGGGGTTTAAAGCCCACAATGTTTTAAAATTAACACCCAAATGAATTTTGAGAAAGTTTTGTGAAATTAAGCAGGTTTTCTGGCATGGCACCTAAGTCTCCGACCCAAAGTCCACCAGGTAAGTACCCCTAACCATCTGTGTGATCTATGTTATGAACAGTAGAAGGGTAGAAATGGAACGTAGAATAGTATGATAGGCTAGTTTACCCCAACTATTACATAAGACTTAAGTGCCTAATTAAACAAACCTATGGCTAAGTCGCCGAGTTAGGGTGTGGCAACCATTGTGCGCTTGTCTAGGATTGGATCCGAAAGAGCCTGGTACTTAAGCAGTCTTGGTGACTCACCTCCTCTTCGCAGGAATCCTACCTGGTGCGTAGCTTCGGTTCACCCTAACCAAGAGGACTCAGTCACAGGCTAAACACAATAACTAAAACCCGAAAGGGATTAGCCACATTTTCATGGAAACCCTAGTTTTTAAAAGTCAACAAACTACTCTTTTGAATTGTGAAAATTGTTATTTTTGAAAAATCTCCTAAAAATTTCTAAGTTACAAAATTACCTAAATACCCCTGGCTGTAAAATTACTAAAATGCCCCTGGTTTTTAAAATTTCCAATTTTACCCCAATTTTAATAACACTTTTCGATTTTGCAAAAATGTCCCAAAACTTCATCGTTACAAAATATCAAAATACCTTGATTTTGGAAAATCACGAAATTACCCCTAACCTGCAAATTACCAAAATGACCCTAATTTCTGAAATTTTTGCAACATCACCGTTTTGGAAAACAAATTCGCAAAAAGAACCCCCAAGTTTTGCAAATTTTGAAATACCCCTGATTTATTAAGCTTTACAAGTTTACCCTGGTTTTTTACCGAAATACCCCCGAGTTTCAAAATTACCGAAATACCCCCAGATTTCAAAATTTCCAAAATGTAAAATTACCAAATTACCCTTATTGACAAAATCACCAATGAACCTTATTTTGAAAAATTACGAAAATACACCTGTAGGAAAAATTACGAAAATACCCCTGGGGTAGGAATAGACAAAAATATAGAAATAGAGAATGTGTGTGAATGCATGCTTGAATGAATGTGCTCCTCTGAATTAGGATAGAAGACTTGAACTTTGATCGATCGAAAGAACTACTTCTAAACTTCTTTCATAAAAACAATTTCTGCGCGAATAATCAAGTGAAACAAAATACTAATTCATAAAATTTCTTAATCAGAGTAAAGCACGAACGTAGACATGAGCTCTAGGGGACGTGGACATAACGTACGAGGACACGGTAGAGGTAGAATGACCGTGTCGGAACCCGTTAGATCGGGTCAAGGATCTGAATACCGCCACCACCACCACCACCGCTCTTTGGTCTGAACAAGAAGATCGGACGGGAGGCGATCTTTGTATCACGGAGTTGTCCGCGAGTTCTTGAGTTGGTGGCTGGTGCAGGAGGAAATTCGGGAGCTCGAAAGTCGGTACCTGAGCGACTTCGTGCCAATGGAGCTGAGGTATTCCGTGGCGTATCTGGTGTAGCACCAAGTACGGCCGAATATTGGTTGGAGGCAACCGAGCAAATTATGGATGAGCTCGATCTGACTCCTGAGGAGAAACTAAAAGGAATGGTGGCACTACTACGCGATGAAGCGTATCAATGGTGGTTAACAGTTCGGGACGGTGCCACAGCTGAGGATCTGACCTGGGAGAATGTTAAGGCAGCATATCAGAAGAAATATGTTGGTACACGCTATACTGATGAGCAGAGGAAGGCTTTTCTGGGGCTGGTTCAAGGGAACAAGTCCGTAGCGGAGTATGAAGCTGAATTTCAGAGGTTGAGCTGGTATGCTCGAGGAGTAGTAGCTACGGAGCATGAGCGTTGTGTCTGATTTGAGGACGGGTTAAGGGATGATCTGAGGTTGTTAATAGCTCCACATCAGGAACGGGAGTTTTCTACTTTAGTAGAGAAAGCTAAGGTAGCTGAAGGGATTAAGGATTCTGTGAAGCAGAATATGGATCGAAATAGGCCAAAAAGAGGTTTTGGATCGTCAGGGCCAACTGGAAATGTGCAGAAGAGGCCTAGAGTTGATGGGTCGCGAGGTCAGCAAGATGCTACAGGAGGGCAGTATCGTACTTGTGATCAGTGTGGGAAGAAGCACTTAGGGGAGTGTTGGAAAAAGACGGGAGGATGTTTCAAGTGTGGGTCCAAAGAGCATATGATTAAGGACTGTCCTATGAAACTAGAAGGGAATCAACCAGCAGCTCAGAATGTTAATCAGGCTGGTAGAGGTGGACAACAGCCTCAGTGAGGTCGTGGTCCGAATGGCAGAGGTAATGGTACTGACAGAGGACGTGGAACACCAGGCAGAGGTGCTGCTAATATTGAGGCAAGGCAACCGGGTCTGGTTTATACGGTTCGTCGGAGGGAGGATGGAGACGCGCCGGACGTTATAGCCGGTACGTTCCTTATTTATGGCAAGCCTTATGTTGCTTTAATTGATGTGGGTTCGACCCATTCTTATGTTGCATGTAGAGTAGTGGAAACTCTAGACATAGCCTCTGAACTTTCTGATAGCGAGATGACTGTAGTAAGCCCACTAGGTCAAACTGTAGTGGTGAATAAGATCTTTCAGAGTGTACCTTTAGAAATTCAAGGCGTAGTATTTTCTGCCGACTTGATGGAACTTCCCTTCGAAGAATTTGATCTTATACTTGGTATGGAGTGGCTAGTAGAACATCTCAGTGTGTTGGGATCAATGTGACTAAGCGAATGGAGTTAAGGACCTCGAAGGATGAGGTGGTCATTATGATAGGAGAAAGAAGAAACTACTTGTCTAATGTAGTTTCGGCGTTAAAGGCTGAATAGATGGTCCGGAAAGGGTGCAAAGCGTTTTTAGCCTTCGTAAGTGCGTTAGATGGAAAGGAAGAAGGTGTCAGTGGAGTTAGATTGTAAGGGATTTTGAAGATGTGTTTCCGAAGGAATTACCAGGAATACCCCCAGATAGGGAGGTGGAGTTTGGTAGTGACTTGTTGCCAGGAACAGCTCCCGTGTCAATTGCCCCGTACCGAATGGCACCAAAAGAGTTGGTTGAGCTGAAGGCTCAGATCCAGAAGTTGTTGGATCGTGCGTTTATCCGACCCAGTGTGTCTCCATGGGGAGCACTGGTCCTGTTTGTGAAGAAGAAGGATGGAACTATGCGTATGTGCATAGACTATCGTCAGTTGAACAAGCTGACCATTAAGAACAAGTATCCTTTGCCAAGGATAGACGACTTGTTTGATCAACTTAAGGGGGCCGCGATATTTTCAAAGATCGACTTAAGGTCGGGATATCATCAGTTGAAGGTGAAGGAGGCAGATATCCATAAGACAGCCTTTAGGACAAGATACGGCCACTATGAGTTTGTAGTAATGCCATTTGGATTAACGAACGCCCCAACCGCATTTATGGATATGATGAACCGGGTTTTCCAACCCTACTTGGATAGGTTCGTCATTGTGTTTATTGACGATATCCTAGTGTACTCCAAGTCTGAAGAGGAACATGATGAGCATCTTCGGATTGTGTTACAAGTGCTAAGGGAGAAGGAACTCTATGCCAAATTCAGCAAGTGTGAATTTTGACTGAGGGAAGTTGCTTTCTTAGGGCATGTGGTGTCCGCAGAAGGAATAAAGGTGGATCTTCGAAAGATTGAGGCAGTGTTGGATTGGAAACCACCTAAGTCGGTGGCGGAGATTCGTAGTTTCCTGGGATTGGCAGGTTACTACAGAAGGTTTGTGGAAGGATTCTCATCGATAGCCGCGCCATTGACAAAGTTACTAAGGAAGGAATTACCTTTTGTATGGATGAATAAACAACAGGAAAGCTTTGAGAAGCTTAAGAAAGTATTGACGGAAGCTCCAGTTTTAATTCAGCCTGAGGTAGGGAAGGATTTCGTGGTGTACTGTGATGCTTCACACACGGGGTTAGGATGTGTTCTAATGCAGGACGGGAAAGTAGTCACTTATGCGTCTCGGCAATTAAGGCCTCACGAGGTTAACTACCCAACTCATGACTTGGAATTAGCGGCAGTGGTCTTTGCCCTTAAGGTGTGGAGGCACTATCTCTATGGTGAAAAGTCGATAATCTACACAGACCACAAGAGTCTTAAGTATTTGCTGACTCAGAAGGAGTTAAACCTGAAACAGCGAAGGTGGGTGGAATTACTAAAGGACTATGATTGTTCGATATAGTATCATCCGGGCAAGGCGAATGTAGTGGCGGATGCTCTAAGTCGGAAGGTTGTGTCGGATCTAAGGGCGATGTTCGCACATTTGAGCTTGTATGATGATGGAAGTCTACTGGCAGAGTTGCAAGTTAAGCCGACGTGGTTGAATGAGGTGAAAGAGGGACAAGTGGCTGATGAGGATTTGAGTGCTAAGATGTGGCAAGTTCAGAATGGTGGTTTAGAGGATTATAGTATGTCTAGTGATGGAGTATTGAGTTTCAAGGGTAATGTATGTATGCCTAAAGACAAGGACCTAAGACAGAGGATTCTTCAGGAATCGAATAGTAGCCCTTATGCTATGCATCCTGGAGGTACTAAGTTGTACAGAGACCTAAAGGAACAGTTTTGGTGGCCTGGTCTGAAGAAGGAAGTTACGGAATATGTTGGGAAATGCTTAATATGTCAGCAAGTTAAGGCTGAACATCAAGTTCCGTCAGGATTGCTTCAGCCAATCAAGATTCCACAGTGGAAGTGGGAGAGAATCACCATGGACTTCGTTAGTGGGCTTCCCCTTACGCCTACTAAGAAGGACTCGGTATGGGTAATAGTGGATCGTTTGACCAAGTCCGCGCATTTCATTCCGGTAAGAGTGGATTATTCTTTGCAAAAGTTCGCAGAGTTATATGTGGCGAAAATTGTGAGGTTACATGGAGTGCCGCTGTCAATCATCTCAGACAGGGACCCACGATTTACTTCTCAGTTTTGGAAAGCCCTACATCCGGCGTTAGGTATTAAGTTGGATTTCACTACGGCTTTTCATCCACAGTCGGACGGGCAGTCCGAACGGGTAATCCAAGTGTTGGAGGATATGTTGAGGGGCTGTGTAATGGATTTCAGAGGAAGTTGGGAGGAATATTTGCCTTTAGCAGAGTTTGCTTACAACAACAGTTATCAGGCCAGTATTCGGATAGCACCGTATGAAGCGTTGTATGGTCGGAGGTGTCGAACTCCTACATGTTGGACTGAGTTAGGGGAACGATGAGTTTTGGGTCCAGAGATTGTGGCAGATTCTGAAGAGAAGGTTGAGATAATCCGGGCACGGTTGAAGGAAGCTTCTGATAGACAAAAGTTGTATGCAGATCTTAAGCGAAAGGAGATAGAATTTGTTGTGGGAGATCAAGTGTTCCTTAAGGTATCGCCTTGGAAGAAGGTGATGAGATTTGGTCGGAAAGGGAAGTTAAGTACAAGGTTTATAAGACCCTATCAAGTGTTGAAGCGAGTTGGACCAGTGGCATACTAGTTGGAGTTGCCTTCAGAATTGAAGCAGATGCACGACGTATTCCATGTGTCCATGCTACGTCGTTATCGATCGGATCCATCTCATGTGGTTCCAGTGGAAGAGGTGGAGTTAAGGCCAGATTTGTCCTACGAGGAAGAGCCGATTCAGATCTTGGAGCGAGATGTGAAAGTGCTACGGAGGAAATCAGTTCCTCTAGTCAAAGTGTTATAGAGCAATCATGGATCGGAGGAAGCTTCGTGGGAGCCAGAAAAGGCAATGCGACGGCAATACCCTCATTTATTCCAGCCAGGTAATTTCGAGGATGAAATTATTTTAAGGGGGTAGAACTGTAATATCCTGAAATTGGGCTTATGCATTTTTGCTTAATTATATGAAATAGCATGTCTTATGTGGTATGAATGTGTTGTGTGCATTTTTAGAACCTTGGAAAAGTAAGGAAATGTCTTAGGAAATATTAAGTTTTGAGCTTAAAAAGAGGGAACTAAAGCAAAGTGGCCTTAAGAGAATTTGTAGGGAGAATATGACACACAATTGGGCTTGGAAAAGTGGCTTGGAGGTGCCACTTAGGGCTCTGGAAATGACGCCATATGCTAGGGGGAAGGACCTGTGTTCGAGTCGCGTGGGAAGCAAAATTTTAAGGCTTTTATTTTGGCATGTGACGTCAATGAGAGGGGAATAGGGGGACGGCACCAAGGCTAGATTTTAGGAGTTTAAATCCTATTATTTTTTTAAAGATAAATAGGGGATAATTAATGGATTATTTTTATTAATTTTAAATGAGGAGATAAAGAGGAAAATAAAGATATGAGAGTGATGGCCAAGTAAGGGACTCTAGGTTAGTAATTTCGGCAAAAGGAGGAAAAATAAGGCCATTCATCATTCTTTCTTTCTCCTTTTCTCTCTGCCGAAATTCTCTGGCAACAATTCTCCTCTTCTCTTTTATTTTGTTAAGCCGAAATACTCACTGTGCTAGCCAAATTTACATTCCACCATTGCCAAAACCATCAAGCTTTTTCCTTCTCATCTTTGTTAAAGCCGATTCGTTCATTTGATCAAAAGCCGAAATCTATTGAATATCTACTTAGCCTTTAGCCGAATCTTTGAAGTGGTGTCAGGCAAAGGGGTTGTCGACTACAATATTAAGGGTAAGAACGAAAGTTACTCAATTTTAATTCCTTCTTCTTCTAGCCAAAACATAGGAACTAATCACCTTGTTTCTCTATGGCCGACTACTTGAAGGAAGTTTCGGGATTAGGCCTGTCGTCGATTACAAAGGAGGAAGGTTTCGGGATTTTAAAGGATCTAAGGTAAGTCATATTTGACATTTGGCCAAGGGCCATTAGTTGTGGTTAAATGTTAGAAGTTAATATAACATGTGTTTATAGGGATTTCGACAGAAATCGTAACCAAGGATTAATTTCGGGATTTGGGATTCTTAAGGTAAGTGACTATGAACATTCGGCCAAGGCCCTATTTTGGTATTTAGATCTGTTCTTATTTGTTTAAAAATCAAAAACTAACCAAGTCAATAGATCTAGGGCTAGCCGATTACAAAGGAGAAGGTCTACAATATTTCAGGATTTGATTGGTAATCAAATCGGCAGCAAGGAACTTCGGATCTAAAGCGTTAGATCGGGTCTTTCGGGAAATCAGTGAATCGATAAGAATATCAGGTGTGTACCCCACACTATCTCTTAACAGATTTATGGCACCTAATTAATGCATATGTGTTTATAATAATGTGAATATGGCTAAGGTACCATGTTATGGTACAAAGTATCCAGGTATGTTTTCCTACTCCTACTAGGATTATAATAAGATCTGCTATGGTGCATATGTGAAACTATAAGAATGTGAATAATGGATATGACATGGTTAAATGAGTATTTGTATGACATGGGGCATATGGGATATTATGAAAGGGGAAGTGAATGTGGTGACTTATGTCACGATATCTGAATGTGGTGACCTCGGTCACAATTATCTGAATGTGGTGTCCCATGACACAAAATATTATCTAGTGGCTATGCCACAATATTTATAAGGGCGATGAGCACGTCGACTGCAGCGACTGCCTTCAATGGTGTGTAGCGGATGGAGGGTTGACTCGATAGTCCCCACGGTGTGTGCTTGAGTTGGTACGGGTGATGTGTAGCGGATGGCATCTAGGTTTGGGTTCGGGTTTGCATCATATTATTTAAATGCTATATGTACATGTATGATTTGATATGCCTGAATTTATTAGGATTTAGTGTTGTGGTTACACATTGAGTCTGTTGACTCACCCCGTTGTGGGATCATTTTACAGGTGATGATCAGTGATGGACCGGGTCGGCAGAAGCTTAGGGGTGGCCATGCTCAGCAAGGAATTTATTTTATTTGGATCTTTTTATTTTAAGTACTTTAAATTTAATTTTGGGAATTATTTGATGCAATAAGGCCATAGTTGAACTATTTTATTTTTACTTTTATTTATTATGTTACGAATTTTTATCAATTAAAGGATTAAGTAAATTTATTTTAAAATAAACTCTAAAGGTTTTGTCACCTAAAATAAAGGGTTTTATATATAAGATAAATTTATTTTCAACTCGAGCCCAACCCAAAAACAATCTTTCTTTCAAAACACATAGTTTTCCAAAGTAACAAAAGAATTTTGATCCGGTTTACATTGAGGAACATACCAGATCTGGTCAGGGCTCGTGGGCTGGGTGTGGGGTGTGGGGTGTTTCAGAAAATCCCTAAGGGGGAGAGTTGTAACAGCCCAATTTTGACCCTAATCGGAAAAGTGGTTTCGAGACCACAAATCTGAGTTTGAAAAATATTTTAAAATTATTTTCCGTTTTTATTATATGTGAATTTGTTTGTGTTAAATTTTCGTGACTTAATTTTGCCGTTTAGGTGTCCGATTAAATAAAAGGACTTAATTGCGTAAAATATAAAAGTTACAAACTGAAGTGTAAAGTGCCAATTTGATAGTGACTTTTTAATATGGGTTCCTTAAAGGGAAATTAGCCTATTTTAGAAGATAGAGGACGGTTTATGCTAAAACTGACCTTAAAATATATGTTATATTTATTTAAATTAAAAGGTTAAAATAGTAAAATAAATGAATCTTATAATATATGATAAAATAAAAAAAATAAAGTCATTTGTTCATCTTTTCTTCACTGAATATCAAAGAAAAGAAAAAAAAAAGAAAAACCTAAGCTACATTCGGCACTTTGAAGCTTTGATTTAGGTACGTGTTTTGTTCGGTTTTTGATAATTTTTATGTTTTTGAGATCGTTACTTCGTGTACTTCAAAACCCATGTCTCAATTTGTGATTTTGATGATGATTTTGTGTTTTTCCATTGATGATACCTTGTGGTTTTTGATGTTTGATGATGAAATATGAATTATATGTGTTAGATTAACAAGTTTTGTCTTTGAATTTTTGATGAAATTAAGTAATTAGGACTAAATTGAAAAAATAAATTTTTAAGGGACTAAAATGCAAAATAAATAAAATGTATGGGCTCATAATAATTCTATGAATATTCGGCCCTAAAGAAGTGTGGTCAAAGTTTGTGTAATTTGTGTTTTGTGCAAAAAGGAATAAATTGTAAAAAGTGTGAAATATTAGGGGCAAAATTGTAATTTGCCCATTTATGTGTTTTTAGGCTAAATTGAATAAAATGGTGTTTAAATAAGCTTAATTTGAATATGTTTAGATCAAGAATTAAAGAAATCAGATTTGGATCGGGGAAAGACAAAAGTGGTTGAATAGCCGATTTCACAATCGTCGACGTCCGAGGTAAGTCAATAAGCATTTAAATGTTGATAAATCAATGAGTATATAATTATTATGAAATGATTTAAATTATTTGAATTTTAATTGTGTATAGACGAATGTGAATGCTACTAATTGACTAAATTCTGAGCTTGATTCAATCGAGATTCGACGTCCGTAAGCCCCATACGAACCTTAGGAATAGATAGGATACATATGTCATGACATAGGATATCCGTTATGTGTTACCGAGTAAGACCACATTTGGGACGTTGGCATCGATTTGTGTTTATGTGTAAGACCCTGTCTGGGATAGTGATTACATGTAAGACCACGTCTGGGACGTTGGCATTGTACGAGCTTTCGACTATCCGCGTATCCTTTTCAATTTCGAATGGTTCAACGGGCATGTGTAAGTGAAGGCCAATGTGATATTTAAGTTAAAAGAACTCAGGTACGTATTTTATATCTGTGTTGAGAAGTGAAAGGTAAGTTATATATCCATTATATTTGTTTGGAAGTTAATGCATAAACATGTGAGTAGTGTATAAGCTTCTATTATGTGTAATCGGCCAAAGAGCATATTATGTGACTTTGATTTGAGATTTGAGTATTTATTTATTATTATGTATAAAGTGTTACTTGATATAAATTTTGTATATGCGATTTTGCTAAGTTAATTGACTTTACTTTGCTATTGATTTACTGAGCTTAAATAGCTTACTTCGTGTTTCTTTGTTAGTTTCTGTTTTATATAGATTTTGGATTCGTTACGAGCTCGGGGATCGTCAGCAAAGCCTATCACACTATCGACTGTTTCTTTTGGTATTTTGTTAAGTTGAATTTGGGCTTATGGCATGTATATCATAAACGCAATGTTTGAGTTCGATTTTGGGCATGTATATATATAGCCATGCGAAAATGGCTTGTCTCCTTTTTGTGAGTTTGGTATTGAAGCATATGGTCACTACTAGTAAAAATGGAGATTTTGGTTATTCATATTTGAATGTGGTATAAGTTAATATTAAGTAAATATATGTTAAGCATGAAATGATAAGTTGGTTGACTTGGTTATAAAGTAAATTACATGCTGAATGTATAAGTTTTAGATAAAATTAAGTTGTTTGTGTATAGGTTGATATAAGAAAGTATGATATATAGGTAAGGTATGTTTGGCTTGTTGAGATATAAATTCGGATATGGCATATATATATTGATAGGTAAAGATTGGTCTTATGGCTTTTGACATATTAAATGGTGTTGAATAAATGACGCGTATGTTCAGTTTAATTATTTGGTTTAAACTTATGTTAGATGTTTATAATTGTTGCGCATTGGTGATGAATTAATATGTGATGAATTAAGTGTCAAATGTATTTGTAATGAAAGATATTAAATTAAATGTATGTGTGTGGGTTAGTAATAGTAAGTATGTTATATATGTATAAGTGCATGTTTTGTTTAATTCTGATATGTTATATATGTACGGTTATGGCATGTACTTGAAAGGCTAAGTAGAATTTTCATATTTAAAGAAATTGGCTTGTGGTTAACTAGGTATATTCGGCTATGACATGAGTTTTGGTAATCGTATGATATTAATGGCTAGGGTTATATTTTATGTGATATATTGACATATATGGTTAAATTTTAAAGTTTAATATATTATGCATTAGTATATGGTAAGTTCGACTTTTGGGTTATTATTATTGTGTCTATATTATGTAGTTATAAATTTTGGTTATAAAGTGCAATGATAATTGAGATAAGATATATTAAAATGATGAGAAATATGTGGATTAGTTATGTTGCATATTAGAGTATATAGTTTTAAAAGTGATGTTTATTTATTTAGACTTTAATAAAATGATGATTGATTATGTTATAATTTAAGATAGGCGTTAGATGTGATGTGAATGGTTTTGGTTTTATTATTTTGATATGAAATTTGTATTGACAGAATATGCAATTGACTCTGTTTAAATGTTTCAGAATATATTTGCTAGTTGTGTTTGGTAAGCAAAGTATTAGTACATTAAATGTTAATATATATATATATGTCTATTTTGAGTTGTATCTGCTTCGGTGATGCTTCGTAACCCTAGTCCGGCGACGGATACGGGTTAGGGGTGTTACAGCGCCTCAAATAGCCCAATGAGTGGAGACTCATGCTCAACACTCCTTTTTCTACTCTAAACAAATCAGTCCACCTAGAGCCATATGCTCACAATGACACAAATAAAGGTGAGTACTCACAAATCTTATGGCATGCTAACTATATCCAATGGATCCACCATGCATGTTGTCAATATATTCAGTCAAACATAGCATATAAATCAGTCATTATTGTGCTCAATTTAATATGACAAGATGCTTATGTGTAACATGTAACATAGCCATTTAACATGCAATTAAATCAAGCATTTCATTTGCCATTTTCTAATGTTCAATTACCAATTGTAACACCAATATATCATGATCAAAAACTCTATTAAACATGCTTTAATCATCAATATAATTATCCTAATTAAATTGCACAAAATCACCTAAATGCTTACTTACCATTATTCAATAAAAAATCAAATCTTGTACATATAATATCAATCTTGCAATAATCAGTCATTCAACCATAATTAATAAATTGAAATCATCAATTAAGTTACTAATTAAACATAAATGAGGGTCAATTTGCCAAATCGCCCTTAGAAAAACTCACCACACAATTTATTCTACCACAAACAAGTGATCAACCAAGAAAATCCAAGCTTCAAGTCAAGTTAGCTTGGTCCTCTTCAATATTCGAAGCTTCAACATAGATAAAGTAGACATTTCCACCTTTCCAATGCTATAATAAATATGAATTTTAATTAACTGTGTAACAACCCGTTTTTAGTCGAATCAAAAAAGTGGTTTTAAGACCACAAATTTGAGGTCAAAATAATTATTTTATTATTATTTTGAGGTCTGCAACTTGATAGTATGATTGTGTGAAAATTTCATTAAGAAATTTTATCGATTGAGTGCTAAATTTGATAAAAAGGACTAAATCGCGTAAAGTATAAAACTTGAGTTCTATTAGCTAAAGGTGTCTAATAGCTATAGAACCTTAAAGTAGAGGTCCTTATGTTGTAATTAGACCATTTTTAATATTAGTGGACAAAGATGGACATCATTTAAGTGAGTTTTAATGTTTTAATTAAAGGTTATAATAGTAAATTAATAAATAAAGACTAAATAAATGAAATTTTTAGTCATCATCTTCAACCAAATATTCAAGGGAAGGAAACCATTTTTATTCATCTAAGATTCGATCACTTTGAAGCTTGATTGATCAAGAAAACGAAGTTCAGATTTAGATTGGGGGAAAAACAAAGTATTGGACTAGTTGATCCATTTTGTTGTTTTTGCGATCGAGGTAAGTTCGTATGTTAATAAGCATTAATATAATTGCGTTTTAAATGCTTTATTATTGAATTAATTCTGAATACGACCTTACGAATATGTTCGATGAAGATTCAGCAATGTGAAATTCCGGTTGAACCTTAGGAATAGATTAGGATACAAATGACATGTCATTAGGGGTTATTGTGTTTGGGTGTTGGTCTGTACGTCTTACCGGTGGCTGAGTTATCCGGCATGTGTTGCGGATTCTCGTCAACTTGTGTGAGTAGCACTGTGTCATTACGTCATGGCCGTCAGCTTGTGTGAGCCGACCCGTTGATGGCTCGAGAGTGAGCATTATATGAGATATGAGATTGAGATAGCTTCGGCTATGTATTTGGCACTTAGGGTGCGAGATTCTTGGGTATTCGATATTATTCCGAATGGTTCAACAAGTATATCGAAGATATGAAATGGTGAAAGATAGTTACGTATCAGTACAAGTATGTACAGAAATTCATATGAGTATTGAATCGATGAAATTGTGAGTTCATGATCATTATGTGAATGAATATATATTAACCTTGTGATTAAATGGTTTTGTAGTATATTATGTTATTTTACTTGAATGATGAATGAATGGTGGGTTTTGCTTATTAATTCATACGAGCTTACTAAGCTTTATAGCTTATTCTGTTTACTTCCAGTGTTTTATAGTGTTTATCGAACCTTGCTCGGATTTGGGAATTGTCAGAGATCTCATCTCACTATCAAGCTATCATTTTGGTACTTTTCAATTTAAGTATTTTGTTATATGGCATGTATAGGAGTTTAGGCATTTTGGTATATGTGTTAGTAATGGATTTAGCCATTTGATTTGGCTTGCAAATGACGAATGGTTAGTTATGTGTATAGCCATGTGACTTGGCCTATCTTGGTATACCTGGTGATGTATATGTAACAGCACGTTTTTGGTCAAATCAGAATAGTGGTTTTAGGATCACAAATTTGAGGTTAAAATATTTATTTTATTATTATTTTAATTTCTATAGTATGAATATATGCTTGTGTGAAAATTTCGTTAAGAAATTTTATCGTTTAATTGGTCAATTTGAGAAAAAGGACTAAATCACATAAAGTGTAAAATGCATGTTCTATTAGTTAAATGTGTCTATTAGCTATGGATCATTAAAATGGAGGTCCTTATGTTGTAATTTGACCATTTGACACATGAGTGGACATTTATGGACATTTATTAAGGTGTTTTAATGGTTTAATAATAAGGTTAAATTGGGAAATTGGTTAATAACATAAAATAAAAAAAACAAAAATCTTTTATTGTTGGCTATCATATTCCTTAGTCAAATGTTGCAAGAAGAAAAGCCAAGTTGTAACCCCCCCAAACCCGACCCACAAGCCTTGACCGGATCTGGTATGTCACTGAGAAAAACGTTTGAAAAGATTTTGTCGTAAGGGTGAAAACATGAAAATTTGTTGTCATTTGTAAAACCTTGTATATTTAAAATTCTATGTAAAATAATGTTTGTTACAAATTATCCGGGATCAAAACTTTAGTATATATTTTAAGATATAAGTTGCTAAATATAAAATCATTTCCAAATAGTAATTTAATCTTCAATCCAACTTAAACATAATAATAAACTTCAAGTACTTTAAGCGGCCCTTATTACAATAAATAAATATTCAAAATGCTGAGAAGCTCAAGTGCACAAAATAAATAAAAATATCTTCTGCATGGCCACCTTGCAGCCTCTTCAACTAGGTCCAAGATTCACGTATCACCTGCGATGTTGGTAAAAATTTGGGTGAGTCACACAGACTCAGTGTGTAATTAGTCCATGGATTTCCACCCACATAGGCTTAGCCCACAACCACATTAAACCACATTTCAGATAATAAGGCAAGTTATCCACATAATTCCACATATTGGGCTTAGCCCATTTGCATACCAATCCACATACCACACAGGTTTATGCAAAATGCACCCAACCCAGCCTAGGGTCCATCCTCTACACACCCCCATATCCAGCCACCACACACCAGGGGATTGCTAAATCGCCCCTCCAACTGCTACACACCAATTTGGCAATTAATGCCGTCCATGATGTAGCTTGTAGCTAACATCAACCACGATGAGGCACATAGCCACTCATCAAACCACGATATGGCACAAAGCCTTTATCAACCACGATGAGGCATAGAGCCATTCATCAAGCCACGTGAAATTAATCACAGTTAATCCACAACGCGACCTCAGTCAGCGCCAATCCACGATGTAGCTCATGGCTAACATCAAACCACGTACATAAATGTGCACCCGTACCTTCTTTCACATTCATATCCCATCCCATGCACATGCAACCTATAATAGTGCCATGATAATTAATGCATGTACATGTTATTCAGCATACCACACATATTCACATTAGTAACCATGTTTCATCAGATTTGGTACTGACCTGATTATCGACATACCCCTTAAGGGTATCCATTTCATAATATCCACTGCACTTATTAGCGTACACATAACACATGCAAATATAATCATATACCCGGAAAACGGTGGGTTAATCACACACCTGATAACTTGAAGCACTACGCTCTCGATTCCGATGCTATCACTAAGCGAAACTACAGCTATCTGCCTATAGCTTTCCCCCGCTGCTGGCCCACACCCCGGTGGCCAATCTCGCACTGCAGGGACGGATCTCTTCTTGAACTTAGGGATAGGAGCTACCGCTTTATCTTCTTGACTGGTATTCGTCTCCATCGAAGAACACTTAATCAGAACATTCGGTTAATCATCAATATACGAGATCTTAATTGACTAAACCACAACTTAACATCCTTACCAAATAAATCAAAATCCCGAAAAGCTTCTGCTTACTCCTGTCGATTAGCCCCTTACTAATCTAAAATCTGAATCACCACTTGTCTATGAAGTTGACGAAATCCCTGCATGCTAGATTTTAGGTTCGGCTTCAACACATGAATACCTATGGATACATCCCTTGGCCGAAACTACATTACTTACCAAAATCTGAAACTGCACTTGCTCCTGAAACTGTCGAAATCCCTACTAATCAACTGTTAGAATCGGCTTAATACATGGAACTATGAAAATGGCCCTTGGCCGAATACCATACTTGCTTACCTTGATGAATCGAATCCCGAAAGACTCCTTCAATGCTCCTTAACGTTGGCTACACATAAAAGAAACGCTAGATTATGACTTATGAGCATTCGGCTATCCCAAACCAAGGCCTAATCACTTGATTCGGCACCCTTATGAAGAAGAACCTAAAACCGATTGCTAAGAGAGAACATACTTACCACTAACGTTTGCTTGACGAATACCAAAAGTAAGTAGTCGACAGCACCTTCCTTGGGGATTCGGCTTTTGAGAATGATAATTGTGTTTCGGCACTTCATTGGTGAAGAAAGAGAACACAAAAGTGGAGAGAGCTTTAGAAGATTCGGCCAAAAGAGAAATAGATTCCAGGTTTCAGTTTTAATGATCTCAAGGAAAGAAAGTTACAAGATTCGGCTAAGCTTTTCAAGTGGTGCTTGAATATTCGGCTAACAAAAGAACAAGTATGGAGTTGAAGAAAAGAAGAATAGAAAAAATGGAAGAGGCTTAGGAGAATTCGGCAACGGTCTAAAATGCACAAAGTGCTCAAATGGTCACTTAAACTTTCTGGTTCTTGCTTCAAAGAAAAAGAGAGAAAGAAAAGGAATTCTCTTGACTAAGAATTTCGACAAGAGAGACTAAGAAAGAAATAAAAAGATGAACACACTCCCTAATAAAATTCGGCACTTATCCCCTCTTCATGGCTGAATTTTGCCAACCAAAAGAGTCCCTTGGCCGGCCACTATATCCTTTCTTATCACATCCCAATTTCTTCTCCTATTTTTCCTCCATGCTACTCATTCAAAATAATTTGAATGGGTCAACCTTTATCTCTTCTTCCTATCCGAAATTTAAAAGAATAAACAAGGCTTATCCTCATCCCTCCAAAGTCCATATGTCGTCCATCACTCCCCCCCTCTCTTGACGCCAAAATGCAAAATAAAAGCCATACTCCCTTGTTGCCAACATGACTCGAACCTGAGCCCTTCTCCCTTGCTTGAGGCGTCACTTACCAAGGCCCTAAGTGGCGCCTCCAAGCCACTTTACCAAGCCAGTTCTTATGTCCTAAAACCCCTACAAATTTCCTTAAGGCCTCCTTAGCCTAGCTCCCCCTACTAAACTTAAAATCCAATATTTTTCCAAAGCATTCCCTTTTTATCCTAGAGTTCTCAAAACTCCTTAAACACATCCAAACACACACTAAGCCCACTAACACTTGAATGCATAACCCCTAAATCTCGGATGTTACAAAAATTTTAGGGTTCTTGTTTCGGCTATGCTATTTTTCTCATTAAGGTATGGTTTTTGTCCCGTTTTTGATGATTTCTATGTTTTTTTGATCATTGCAACTAGTACTAGCTAGCCCAGGGACTAATTTGCAAAAATGTTAAAGATTTTGAATGTTGCCATTGATGAATAAGCATGTGTTTTGAAGTTTCTTTGTAGATTATGAATGTTTGTTGATAGATATACAAGTTTTGTTAAGTGATTTTGAGTAAAAATACAAAATAGGGATTAAATTGAGAAATGTGTAAAGTTAGTAGTTAAAATGTGAAATAAATGAAAATTATGGGCTGCTAAGGGCATTATAATAATTCGGCTAGCATGGGTTTATTTGGAATTTCACTAATTTATGATTTTATGCAATAAGGACTAAATTGTGAAAAATGTGAAATATATTGGGCAAAAGTGTAAATGTGTTATAAAGTATGTTTGGACTAAATTGAATGAATAGATGATTGAATAAGTCAATTTTGAATATATTTAGATCAAGAAAAGTGAAATACAGGCTTGGATCGAGGAAAAGATAAAGTGATTGTCTAATTAACTCGACTCGTCATTTTATCATCCGAGGTAAGTTCGTATGTAATAAGCATTGTTATAATTATGCTTTAAATGATTTGATATTGCATAAATTGTGTATACGAGACTACAATCATGATTGACGGCAAATCTGTTGCGTATGGCACTTAGTGTGCGATTCAGGATAACTTCGGTTATATATGGCACTTAGTGTGCGAGACCGATATAGCTTCGGCTATGTATTGCCACTCAGTGTGCAAAATATCGAATATTCGATAGTATTTCAAAAAGGTATGAATTCATTTTGAATTTGTACAGGTATGTACATGTAAAGTATGAGATTCAAATAGAAGAAGTTATGAATTTGCGTATAAGCATATGTTTAAGCATGAGGAAGGTTTGTTGTTATCATGAATTATATGTTAAATAGTTAAAATTGATGATTTGTGTATTATGATTTGTTGAACATATTTCGTACGACCTTACTAAGCTTTATAGCTTACTTTGGTTATTTTTCCCGTGTTTTATAGTGAATTCAAAACTAGCTTGGATTCGGGGATTGTTAGAGACATCGTCACACTATCCAACCGTCACTTTGGTACTTTTGAACTTATGGTTTTGTCATATGGCATGTATTGGGACTTTGATTCATTTTGGTTATGTTTGGTAATCACTTTCGCCAAATGAATTGCCTTGTAAATGGTTATGTTTGGTATGTATATATATATATATATAGCCATATGTGATGGATTATTTTGGGTTATTTGGTATGTTTGAATATGGTACTTATATGTATAGTTATGTCTTGTAAATTGAGTTGGTTGAAAGTTACGTGATGATTGATGATAATAGGTACCATGGATGGTAAATTGATGAATTTTCGAATTGGTAATATGCTTGTGAAATGGTACAAAATGATGTATGATTGGTAAAGGTTTAACTAGTTGATTGGTGTATATATTTTGGTATGTTTTGATTAAGAAAAGCATGAGTTATAAGCATATTAGTTATTGGTATTGAATATGGCATGAATTAGCCTTAATTTTGGCTAAATTAGATGTTTATTTATGCTTTGTATTGGTGCCATTTTGGTTGTGAAGGTATATGCAAATTTGGGTGGCAAATTAGCTTGGTAAATAGCCTATTTTTTTCCACACGGGTAGAGACACAGACGTGTGTCTCAGCCGTGTGTGACATACGGTCATGTTGTACGGCCGTGTGTCCCCTGGTGTTGAAATTGAATTGAAGTCAGTATGCTCCACATGGTCTCACACACGGGCAAGTGATCGGTCGTGTGTTACAAGTTAGTATACCCTCTAATTGGCACATGGCCTAGCACACGGGCGTATGACTTGGCCGTGTTGCATAAGTCCGTATACCCTATAGGTTTGACACGGTCTTACATATGGTCTGGAACACGGTCGTGTGTGACTACTTCGAAGGGCATACGGGCTAGACACACGGGCGTGTGTGGCCACTTCGAAGGGTACACGGGCTAGACACACAGGCATGTGGTTGGCCGTGTCACCCAAGTCAGTAACCTCACTTGTTTGGACACTGGGTAGGATACGGGCTGGGACAAGGCCATGTGATCCCATTTCGAATGTCCACAAGGCTTGTGACACGAGCGTGTCTGGTGGCCGTGTGAGACACATGGCTTGATCACACGGGCGTGTGTCCCCTGTTTTGAGAAAAATTTTCTAAGTGTAGAAAAGCTTCCTGAGTTATTGGTTTAGTCCCGAACCATTCTCAATGCATGTTTAAGGCTTCGTAGGATCATTTAAGGGACACTATGATTGATTGTGATTGAATTGTATTCAAATTGATAAATTATATATGAAATGTATGTTTAAAAGTATTAGAAGTCCGGTACTGCTCCGTAACCCTATTCTAACAGTGAATACGAGTGAGGGGTGTTACATTTATTAGTAATAGAGCTACAGTTTAGTCGATTCTAAGACTAACGTAGCATGTGTGAGAGTCTAGCTATGCATTCCATATATAAATTGTGATAGTGTGATGAATCTTGACATTATAAAATGCATTTTCATATAGCAAATGGATCATAATCGAGCTAGCTGATGAGGTTGAGAGTAATGTGCCTGCTCCCGCTCAAGGGACAACACCGTCTAATTCTAAACCTGTAATAGGCAGCCAAGGAGGAGAGGCTAAAGAAGCCTTCTTCCAAATGATGAATGAGTGGTTCACTCAATATATTCAAACGAACTGTAACACCCCTCACCCGTGTCCAACTCCAGAACAGGGTTTGAGGCATTACCATACTTCAATATTCACAATCATACAAAACCGGGTTACCAAATTTCACCCAAAATTTAAAACTTTTCAAAGACATGCATTTGACATTGTCATCTATTTAATCACTTATACCACATAACAAGACATTAACACATACCATGGACAAATAGGCTTATAAGCCAAAATCATTATAAGCCACATCGCATGGCCATAATTAAAAAATAAATATATGCCAATACATTTGGCTAATCACAACAACATCCATCATAGAAAAACTAAGTCCCTATACATGCCACTCACTTGAAAACATTTAACATACACATGCCAATACTCCAAGGATAATGACCCGATAGTGTGATACTGCCTCCGACGATCTCCAACGCTGAGCTAACCTGACAAAACTAAACGAAATGGAAAGGAGGGAGTAAGCTTTACACTTAGTAAGCTCGCATGAAAATAATAAGCAATGTGATAACATGTTATTTTCATATTCTTCATATTTATTCAAATTCCAGTTAAGCTATTTTCTTGAGTCACAGTCATTAATTTTTATATCCGGAGTTACGGGACTCCAAATTAAGATCCGTAAATTTTCCATGAAACTAGACTAAATATCTTTTTACCATAAAATTTTCAGAATTTTTGGTTTTGCCAATTAGTACAGTTTATTCTTCAAAGTCTCCCCTGTTCTACTGTCCGACAATTCCAACCATTCTTTACTAAAATTTAATTATATTTTTGTACAGAATTCAAATGATGTTCTAGCTTGCTTCTTCTAAAAATAGACTCAATAAGGAATCTAATCATATAAATTATGTCCCAATATTATATTTTTACAATTTTCAATGATTCTTCGAAGTCAGAACAGGAGATCTCGAAATCACTCTGAACCAGTCTCACGAAAATCTGAATATCTCAAAATATACCAATCCTTTGCTTTCTTTGTTTCTTTTATATAAAAATAGACTCAATAATATTTAAATAAATGTCTCATACAACTTATAATTCAATTTCTATCATTTTTGGTTATTTTTCAAATTCACCTCACTGCTGCTGTCCAAAACAGTTTTATTGTAAAATTTTGCTTTCTCTCACTTTAGTTGTTTTCATCACTTGCCTATATCAATCTTTCCAATTTCCGATTACATATCGAGCATATTGTTCTACATACATTTCCCACATTTCTCAATTGGTCACATTCACACTTGTACTTATTCATAACATGATCGCACCAATCATCATTAGTAAATTATCTCGTTGAACCCCTTCGTAAAACGCCCGATACTCGGTGGTCTCAACACATAGCTCCACCCACACATAATTCGGCTTTCTTGTACACATGGTGAAGGTCCCTTATCACCCATGTGACCTAGCCATTCCATCTCATAGCTCTCTTGTCTACATGGTGTCCAACACTAGGAACCACTCATGTGACCTAGCTACTCATAAGCCGTAACTTTCTTGTACACATGGTATACACACAGTATTACACATGTGACCTAGTTACATATGAAATTATTATCCCGTAGCTTTCTTGCACACATGGTGAAAATCCCTTATCATCCATGTGGCCCAGCTACATATCAAATTTTGCCATCTCGTAGCTTTCTTGTGCACACGGTGAAGTTCCCTTATCACTCGTGTGACCTAGCTACATATTGTCCAAGATATCTCTCGGTTTTCCAAAGGTTCAATCGAGAATTTCGCATTCCATACATTTTCATATTGTAGTTATCACCCAATGATTTCCATAATATCTAGCAAAATAATTATTGAACAAGTAAAATAAATGCATTATTTACATATAAACTTTCCATTTCACATAATAACCATAGTCATAGAAAACACCTTTAAGCACAACATTTCAACCCATTTTCCATGTCACCTATGTCACCTTTTATCATAAACATATTATTAAATCAATTCACCAACATAATATACTAAACATGTAATTCAGAAAAATCAATTTAATACCACAATTTAGGTTTCAAATATACATTACGACATTATTGCATTATTATTAACACACCAACTTACCTCGAATGCCGAAACGACCATTTCACCAACTTTCCCAATTTTCGATTTTCCTCCAATTCTAGGTCCAAATCTCGTTTTTCAGGATCTAAAACATCACATTTCACTTCATTAATGTACTATTCAAAACAGTCCTTAACTCAACTTTTGCAAAATTACAATTTTGCCCCTAAGCTTTTACATATTTACACTTTTTCCCCAATACTCGAAAATTAAACTTCAGCCCTTATTCTTATGTTTTATAACATGCTGATCATTTTTCTCTTCTATGGCAACATCAAATTCTCACTCTAACATGTAGTTATGAACATTAGGTATTTTTACCGATTATGACGTTTTACTCGTTTTCACGTAAAACCGCTTTGTAAAAGTTGTTTAACATAATTTTAGCCTTCATATACTATCATAAAAAATCAAAAAACACACTTTTCACCTATGGGTAATTTTCCAAAGATGAACCCTAGCATGAATTATTGGTAGCATAAGCTAAATCGAGCTACCGGGACTCCAAAACTGTAAATAACTTGAAAAACGGGGCTAGAACGGACTTACCATGAGCTTGGAAAGTTGAGAAAACCATAGCCATGTCTTCTCTTGGTAAATTTCGTCCATATGAAGAAGATGGACATATTTGGCATTTAAATTTTGTTTTTAATTCATTTAATTCACTAAATTACCAAAATGCCCCTTAAAAAAATTCTTTTGAAATATACCCATCCATGTCCATTTTTGTCCACCAACTTAACCAATGGTCTAATTATCATTTAAGGACCTCCAATTTAAAATTTCATAACAATTGGACACCTCTAACATGTAGAACTCAACTTTTGTACTTTTTACAACTTAGTCCTTTTGACTAAATTGAGTGCCCAAACGTCAAAATTTTCGAATGAGATTTTCACGAAATCATTCCGTGAAATCGTAGACCATAAAAATATAAATAAAATAAATTTCTCAACATCAGATTTATGGTCCCGAAACCACTATTCCATTTAGGCCTTATTTCGGGATGTTACACGAACCCAACTGCTCAACAACCTCCACCCCTCCTAATCCTTAACCGGTTCCCGTAGCTCCTCAAGGAATCGAGCTTTTAAGATTGAACAAGCCTCCAGTTGATAAGATTCATAAACATGAGGTTGAAGAGTACAGAGCTAATGTTGACAATGATCCTAAGAAAGCCGAGTTTTGGCTTGAAAATACAATTCGAGTGTTTAAAGAGCTTTCTTGCATGCCAGCTGAATGTTTAAAGTGTACTATATCCCTTCTGAGAGATACCACGTATCAGTGGTAAAATGCATTAGTATTGGTGGTACCGAGGGAGAGAGTCACTTGGGAATTCTTTCAGATTGAGTTTTGAAAGAAATACATCGGTCAACGGTTTCTGGATCAAAAGCATAAATCAATGCTTTTTCAGAGAAGGTCTTCTTTACATAAGGTCCTTCCTAATTCGACATCCACTTTCCTCTAAAGTCCTTTTGAATATGAAGGATCCTTTTCAAGACTAAGTCCTTCTCATGGAATTCTTTAGGATGAATCTTTTTGTTGTAAGCTCGCATATTTGACCATGACGGATAACTTTCAACCTCTTTTTTTTGATCAAATTTAGCTGATCATACTAAGATTGGATCCATTCTGTTTCATCCAACTTCAGCTCTAACAATACTCGAGGGGAAAGAATCTCAACTTCGAGGAGAATGGCGTTGCCCCGGTGGGGGTCCTGACAGACATTGGACAAGCATATGAATCTCAATCATTTTCGCCACAATCCCTCATTTTCTTCCTCTTCTTCTTCTTCTTCTTCTTCTTTTTTTGTTCGTTTTAGGGCGATACGGTGTTTAATCTTGAACAGACTGCAAACTTCTGATATCATGCTATTGTTCAAATTTAATGCATCGGCATTCCATACTGACATAGAATTTGCTAACTGTCGACTTTGTGACATCGGCATATAAAGCAGCTTCCGCACAGTTGGTGAAGTAATCGACGACCACCAAGATGAATCGATACTCGTTAGAAGCTTTTCGTATGATCATCCCACTGACATACATGCCCCACATATAGAAAGGCCATAGATTCCACTAATTCTTTTTAAGGTGGGATCTGTTTCTGATCCTTAACAAATAAGGAAATGAGCTACAGTCTTGGTCATCTTCAAAGTCTTGAGGTTCCTCTGGACACATATCTTGCTCAAAAAGAGGTTCTGAGTCAATAGCAGCGTTGCTTATATTATTGATATCTGGAGACCTATTATAGAGACGAAGTAAGATTCGAAGAACAAAAGAATCTAAGAATATTTTACTTGTGTGGTATGATTATGAATGAAATGGAAACAATAAAAGAATATGTGCTTGAAGTGAAACAAAGATGCATTTTATTGAAATAAATATATTCGACGTATGCCTATTTCACAAAAGGGTTCTTATTGCTCCTAGGCTTAAAGCAATAAGCATGTTTTGGACATTACTCCGAATTGGCTTTAAAAATACAGGGATCTCCTCCGCAATCCCATTGCTCAAAACATTCCTAGGTACGCAAGGGCAAATGTCTGATCAATTCTCTTCTCTGGCTCCCTCTTCGGATATGGTGTTGATGTTCAGATTTCCCAACATTCCTTCCGACCTTTGACTTCTTCAAGGAATTCCAACTCTTTATTATCCATTAGGCACTACACCAAAGCTTTGAATTCAGTGCACTCTTGGATTTCATGACCTTCATCAGCGTGGAATTTACAGTAGCTCCTCATCCCTTTGGGTGTCTCCTCCGAATTCTGAATGATTAATCCCATGTCTATCATTTGTTTCAAAACCCATTTCAATGGGGTTTTTACTTTTTCAATATTCTTCTTGATTCTCTTCCCCTTATTCTTGATTATCGCATTTATCCCATTATCAGCATGGTTGGGTAATGGATTTTCTACATCAGGCGAATTGTCAAATTTCACAATGCCCATTTGGATGAGCCTTTCAATTAATTTTTTGAAAGTGGTGCAGTTTTCTATTGAGTGTCCCGTGATTCCTGCGTGGTACTCGCATTGGGCGTTCTCATCGTACCATTTGGGAAACGGAGGCTATATAGGTTCAGAGTAGAACGGAAATGCCACATGGGCATTAAACAGATTTTGGTATAACTCCCTATACATCATGGGGATGAGAGTGAACTGAATTTTTTCTGAGTTTAACCTCGAGTTGGATTCATACCTTGAAGGGCCTTGACGGTTGGTGGTTACGGCCCACGGCTGGCTCATAGTGATTGGCTTGGGATATCCTTTACTAAACACGCTCATATTATCCGCTTCATTTTCATTTTTCTTCGGGGTTGACCTTTTGGTACTTTCTCTTGTGTCTATTTTCCCACTCCTTACGACGTTTTCAATCATCTTGCTAGATATTACTATATTTGAGAAGCTCATGGTAGCGCTTCCCAACATATGGTTAATGAACAGGGCTTTCAGAGTACTGATGAAAAGCATCGTCGTTTTTTTTTCCAGAAGAGATGGCTGGACTTGCATTGCCACCTCTCTCCATCTCTGGGCATATTGTCTGAAGCTCTCATTCTGCTTCTTTTCCATATTCTGCAGATTCTACTAGGTGTCATGTCTGTTACATGGCTATATTACTTCATGAAAGCCTGTGCCAAGTCCTTCCACGAGTGGATTTTGGTACAGCTCAGCTGGTTGTACCATTTGGCAGTCAACCCAATCAGGCTGTCTTGGAAGCAGTCGATTAATAGTTGGTCATTATTAACATATCCTGTCATCCTTCGACAGAACATCGTGATGTGAGCTTCAAGACAACTAGTTCCATTATACTTTTCAAATTTCGGACTTGAATTTTGGCGAGAGTACTAGATCTGGGACTAAAGTTAGATCCTTTGCGTCAATCTCGTAATGGTAATCAGCATTCTCTATTGCCCTGAATTTTTCCTCTAACCACCTGTATCAATATTCGAGTTGTTTTGGCAGTTCCACCCTTGCTTTTTCTATTTTTGCCATTTTATCTAAATCAGGAACTACATGATTGGTTGGATTGTCCACCGGATTGGAACCTGAATCGGTCGGGTAGTTCATTGGTGCTGAGGTATCGGCCTGATATTGTTGGGGTCCGATTGTGACCGGTACCCCTTGCGAATACGCGTCTAGTTGGGTTTGAACACTTATTAGGGTAAAACCCGAGGGGTAAGTCGGGTCCTCATTATCTTCTCCAGCATTAACCATAGGGCCCTTTCCTTTATCTATTCCTCCAGTTACCAGTTGGGTCAACTGAGTCATCATATTTCTTTGGGACTCCAACATTCGGTCCATCATGTCTTGCTGGATTTTAGCCAGTTGCTCTTGCATTTGCAATTGCAATTGATCTTGTATCTCTTTTTAGAGTTGTTAAAGTCTTTCCAATCTTTGATCCATGTCTTTTGTCTTTACTCGTGTACCGTAATGATGTTTGGTTGGTAAGTTTTTGTTGGGTTCCAGATTAACTCTGAAATGATTTTAACCAATTAGGGTCTTTCCATGAAATTTAATGCACACGATGTGATGTAGTGCGAATGCATGAAATGAATGCGAAAAGGCGTCGATTCTGATTTAATTTTATTTAGAAAAATTTTCTAGAAAACAAAATTCTTTACATAAAACGGATTACAAATATGGCCTTGCTCTCATACTCCAAGCGAAGACATCGGTCCTTTTCTTCATATTCGGATGTTAAGATCAAATCTCGTGAATTTTCCAATGGATGCCTCTACTAGCTCCTTTTTGCTTGATCCGAGCTGCGACCCATTGCTTACTCATCCCCGTGATGCTTGTTAGCTTCTTTAAGGGAATCGGGACATTAACAGCTCTCGAATAATCTTTGTCAGCTTGAAATTTTTTGGCAACGAAGCAAAGTCGCGTACTCCTCCGTCAGATTATCGCCCTTCTCTCATATTTTCTCGGACCATATTCGGATGGTCGTATTATCTTCCACTTTATCAAGAAATTCATTCTCCATGACAAGCTCTCTAATTTAGTAATCGAACGTGAATCGACACTCTTTCAAATATGAACTGATATGCAGATATAGCAAAAACACAATAAGTCAACACAATATACAAAAACAAAACTCAAAGCAAATGAAAGAGAATCAAGCACCTATCTGGGTAACCGCTAGGGTTTGGCGCAGTACTATCTAGGGTGGGCTCCTAGGGTCTTCTACATGCGGTTTGGTTTTAAAGTTGAGGTACCCAAACCAGCAGATTCCTTGATCCTCACCCATTATAGGCTCATACGGATCGAGTTCAGTTCAGGGGAATACATTTCTCTATGGCTGCACGGAGATGAAAATCTCACGAAGACATAGGTACGGATGTATCCAGGAAGCGATCCACTATCATGCACGGAGGTGAAAACTTCACGAAGGAGTAGCTTCTCACTCTCACTTAAAAGAGGTAAGACCAAACTGTCCTTATGCAATATGATGCGAAAATATTCTGCGAGACTCAAACCACAGCAATCATATGAAATAACACAAACAAATGCAACAAAAGGATCGTAAATTTTCAAATCAGATTTTCAATTTTTTGACAACAAGAAAGAAAATAATCAATTTTATGGCTTGACTCTCTTATTGTCCCCAGCGGAGTTGCCAAGCTGTCAAAACCTTTTTTTTGAAAAAAACGGGTCGACTTTGGTTTTGAAAATGAAAACAAAAAGCGGGAGTCGCCAACAATCCTTTTTAATGAGGTGTGATCGGATCACCTCGTAATTTGGTCATTTTAATAATATATTTGATTTATTAAAACAACTATTTTGGTCTACGAAATTCAAAAAATGGGTTCGGGAGTCGGTTACGCACGAGGAAGGATTAGCACCCTCGTGACGCCCAAAATTGGTACCTAATTGATTATTTGATGTCTTTATGTCGAAAGTTGAAAAGATTTTAAAATACGATCCTCTTTATTTAAAAGAAAACTTGAATAAATTAAATTGGATGCTAAGACCCTCTTATTTCGAAGATGTAAAATGTCACGCTCAGTGAGTTAGGATGCGACATTTTAAATCCTTGAAACTAAGCTTGTCTTTTGACTTTTAAAACTCATGCATTTAAGTTTAAGAAGGATATTCAGTTATTTGGGTCAAATGAAAAATCGGAACCCAGTAAGTTAGGGCACAATTTCTCAAAATTCCAAACACAGAATATTGCCTTTATTTTTAGAAATCCTTACCTCGAGATAGCAAAATGTCACTTTCAGTGAGTTAGGACACAACATTTTTGAATTCCCGAGAATAAGCTCTTATTTAACTTGTATGCTTTGATTTAAAAAAGGATAGTTAGTTCTTTAGACTCGATGAGAAAAATCGAAACGCAGTAAGTTAGGGTACGATTTCTCGAATCTCAAATTACAAAAAAATTACTTAATTAAGAAAAAAAATTTGTATCGGACAAATATTAATGTAACACAATTTTATAGTAAAATGTAAAAAATGAATTACAGTACTAATATGCATAAGAGGCTAGTAATAAATGCATTAATGTAAATAACAATAATAAGAGCAAAAATAAATAAAAAGGTAAATAATAATAAAATAATAAAACAAACCAGTGGTATATAAAATAAAATAATAAGAAAAGTAAATGAACAAACAAAGACTAAAATTTAATTTATAATTAAATAATAACTACTAATGAATAAAGAAATAGAGAAATATTGGGTAGTTTAAAAATACTAATAATGATGAAAATAATATTAATAATAATAATACAAATAATAAATGATCTAAAGTTGGAAATTATTTAAGAGGATATAAATATAATAAATAATAATATGATAAACGTATTTACAAATACTAGGTAAATAAATATTAAAGAAATAATAGTAATGAAAACAAAGTTAATAAATAATGATACATAAATAATAATGATAATATGTTAATAATAACAATAAAAAAAGTAATAAATAAGACAATACTAATAACAATAACGGAAAAAATAAAAAAATAAAATAAATATTCGATAAAAGAAAAATAAAGAATTTTAAAATTTAAGAAAACAAGAAGTTATAAATAAATACATAAGTAAATAAATAAAAAAAATATGAAATATGAAAAGAAATTGAAGTTAAGTAACTAAGGATTGAATTGAAATCGAAATAAAATTAGGGGGCTAAAATTGCAATAAATTAAAATAAAAAAGGTGAACAGGGACTAAAATGACAAGCGCGAGGTCCAAATGGGCAAAAAAGCCCAATCCCTGGACACGTGTCCACTTCCAGCGCATCAATGGGCCAGGGACTAAATTGAAACATGAAACAAATTATGCGGTCAAATTTAAAAATAAGAAAAAGTAGGAAAAGGACTAAATTAAAATAGCCCAAAAAGGCGGAAGGGCTAAAAGGATAAATAACCCATTTTTTCAAAACATGCGGATCCCCAGGCCACGGGTCGGGTCGCGCTGGTCGGCTCTAAAACAACGCCGTTTTGACACAAAAGCACCGAGGGTAAAACGACGTTGTTTTACAGGTGCTATATAAGTCAAATTTAAAAAAAAACCCATTCTTCTTTTTTTTCTCCAAAAAAAAAAACAAAAAAAGCTTCTCTCTTTTCTCTCTCTCTCTCAGCCCCTAAGCCGGCCATAGCTCCGATCGCTGGACCGCCATGGCGGCCACAGGTCGCAGGCGACGGCGCCACCACTCACGGTGGTCGGTAAAGAAAAAAATCACCCTTCTAATATTTCGACCCCCCTGAACCCAGATCTGGCCTTAAAAATCCGAAAAAGCCCTGAAAGTTAAGAGCTTTTTGGTTTCCGGCCACTTTTCATCGGAAGTGGGTACCTCAGCCATTCACGGTGGCGCAAACACAGAAAAGGTATGATTTCTTCCCTTTTTACTCTTTATTATTCATAAAAAAATGAAAAAAAAAATAAGAACTTGAAACGAAAAAAATAAAAATCACCTTCAAATCTTTAATCTATTTTTTTTTGTATTGGTTCTGTAGAAGAAAATTACAGAGGCTCGTTTTTAGATTTTATAGCCGGAATTAAAAAAATACAATATTTTACTTTGCTTTTTTTTCTGTGCTGTGTCTGTTTGTCCTTTTTTTGTAGGTACGGAGCGATGTGGCATGCAGTGGTGCGTGGGGGAGTACGGAGCGACGGCGGCGGCTGAAGAAGCTAGCTAGGTTTTCTTGTTTTTTCTGATTTGTTGTGGGCTAGGGTTAATTTTGGGCTTGTAATTGGGTAATGGATTTGGCCTGATGTTGATTGGGTTTAAGTTGTAAAAGGACTGTTTTAGCCCGGGTCAAAATTGGGCCTTATAGCTGCCCCTCTTTGCTCATTGACGTGTAATGGGAACGGAGCAAAAACTTTAACATGGCCAATTTTGCCTGGCCTCGCTGAATCTCTACTTGTTTTGGCGTCTCTGTTCTTGAGTAGCTTCATTTCATCCCACTACATCTTCAAAGGCATAGGAATTAGTGCTCCGATCCGTTCCAATGTAATTTCAGGGAGAAGAGATTTGTTGCTTCGATCTACTCCGCTGGAACTTCAAGGAGATAAGAATTGGTAATTTCAACCTGCTCCACTGCAACTTCAGGGAGATAAGGTTTTTGTATTTTTATCTTGTTCCACTGCAACTTTAGGGAGATAAGGATTGTGACTTCAATCTGCCCCAATGTAATTTCAGGGAGAAGATCTACCATAATTTGTAGCTTTAATCTGTTCCAATGCAATACCAGGGAAATAAAATTCGCTGTCTTCAGTCTGCTTCGCTGCAACTTTAGGGACATAAGGTTGGCGGCTTTAATCTGCCCCAATGTAATTTCAGGAAGAAGATCTGCCATAATTTGTAGCTTTAATCTATTCCACTACAACGCCAGGGAAATAAGATTTATGGCTTCAATCTGTTCCACTGCAACTTCAGGGAGATAATGTTTGCCATGATCTACTCTACTGCAACTTCAGAGAGATAAGATCTGTAATTTATAGCTTCAATCTGTTCCACTGCAACTTCAGGGAAATAAGATTCACTATCTTCAGTCTGCTCCACTGCAACTTCAGGAAGATAAGACTTGTAACTTCAACCTGTTCCACTGCAACTCTAGGGAGATAAGGTTTGCCATGATCTGCTCTACTGCAACTTCAGAGAGGTAAAATCTGTAATTTATGGCTTCAATCTATTCGACTACAACTTTAGGGAAATAAGATTTGCTATCTTCAATCTGCTCCACTGCAACTTCAGGAAGATAAGACTTGTAACTTCAACCTGCTCCACTGCAACTTCAGGGAGATAATATAACTTCATTGGTCTATTGCACCATTTTCTAGGTAACACGACCTGTAAAATTCATTTCATGGGCCTTTTTTTGTGGCAAATGATTAGGAAGTCATGATCGAAATGAATCAAATGCTCCTATTTGGATGTGTACAAATGACATTTGCATGAATGCAGAATGCCAATTTTTTTAAGAATGATCCCTTGCTTAGGTTGTCATTGCTCTTTATTCATCAAGGTTCTATCACTAATATGCTACCGTGCCATCTTGTTTAGACTGTATCTTTGACAGAAGATCTGAATAAATAGTCATAATTTAGACTATTCTTTCTTAGATGTTTTTAACTCCTGAATTTTCGACCCCCTCGAACCCAAATCTAGCCTCAAAAATACCAAAATCCCCACCAAAAAGACCCGAAAGTTAAGAGCTTTTTGGTTTCTGGCCAGTTTTCATTGGAAGTTGGTACCTTGGCCATTAACGGTGGCGCAAACACGTAAAAGGTATGATTTCTCCTATTTTTCACTCTTTATTATTCATATAAAAAAGAAAAAAAGAAAAAAAAGAACTTGAAACGAAAAAAATAAAAATCACCTTCAAATCTTTAATATGTTTCTGTTGTATTGGTTCTGTAGAAGAGAATTACAGAGGCTCGTTTTCAGATTTTATAGCCGGAATTAAAAAAAATACAATATTTTACTTTGCTTTTTTTTTCTGTGCTATGTCTGTTTGTCCTTTTTTTGCAGGTACGGAGCGACATGGCATGCGGTGGTGCGTCGGGGAGTACAGAGTGGCGGTGGAGGCTGAAGAAGCGAGCTAGGGTTTTCTTGTTTTTTCTAATTTGTTATGGGCTAGGGTTAATTTTGGGATTGTAATTGGGTAGTGGATTTAGGCTGATGTTGATTAGGTTTAAGTTGTAAATGGACTGTTTTAGCCTGGGTCTTACACTAATTATCCACAAGCATCACGTGCCCAACTTTCAAAACATCACACAAGCCATATACACATATATAAACATGAATCAATCATACCAAAATAAACCAACTTTCTCATGGCTATATAAAAAACCAAATCACTTACATTTACAAACCATTTCAAATAGCTATATTCATTACTAACACATAACCAAAATGATCAAAGTACCTATACATGCCATATACCAAAATACCAAACTCAAAAGTACCAAGTGATAGTAGGATAGTGTGACGTAGTCACCGACGATCCTCGAATCTGATCTAGCTTTGAATTCACTATAAAACATGGAAAAATAAACAAAGTAAGCTTTATAGCTTAGTAAGCTCGTATGGAATAAACTCAAACTAATAATAAATACACAAATCATCAATTTGAACATATCAAAATGAAATTCATGTTAACTAACAAACCTTTCACCTGTTTAATCATATGCTTATATGTGCACTTCACAATTTCTTCGATTTAAAGCTTATACGGTTCATGTACATACCTGTACCATCTCGTATCAATCTCATACTCAACCATGTCTTTCATTTACCCGTTGAACCATTCGAAATACTATCGGATATATGGGAAACTCGCACCAGAAGTGCCACATATATAGCCGAAGCTATCTCAATCACATATCGCATATATGCTCACTCTTGAGCTATCTACGGGCCCGCTCACACAAGCTTTGGGTCAAGACGTAGCTACACGATGCTACTCACATAAGCTGTTAAGTAACCGCAACACATGCTGGTATACTCAGCCACTAGTAGGACGTACAGGACCAGCACCCAGATTACATAATAAAAATAATCCCCTAATGACATGTCACTAGTATCCAAATTAATTCCTAAGGTTCAACCGGGATTTCCAATGCTGAATTATCGTTGAATCATTATCGAACATCTCCAAAGACATGTTTTCATAGTTTATGCAATATCAAAGTATTTAAAACATAATTATAAAAATGCTTATTAGATACGAACTTACCTCGGATGTAAAAACGACTAAACTAGTCGATTAGTCGAGAACTTTGTTATTCCCTAGATCTAGATCTGAGTTTCACTTTTCTTGATCTATATGTAATCAAAATTAACTTATTTAATCATCTCTCTATTCAATTTAGTCCAAAATTCACTTTAACATATTTTTACACAATTGCCCCTAATGTTTCACATCTTTTACAATTTAGTCCTTATTTCATAAAATCACCAATTCATGCAATTAGGTCCCTACCCATGTTAGTCGAATTTATTTTATTACCTAAGAATCCCATATTTTCCATTTATTTCACATTTTAACCACAAAGTTTCCACATTTCACAATTTAGTCCCTAATTTGCATTTTTACTAAAAATCACTTAACAAAACTTGTATAATTCACAACAAACATTCATAATCTCTCATCAAACATCAAAATACACATTTATTCATCAGTGGAAACAATTAAAAATATTTAACAATTTTGCAAAAATAGTCCCTAGGCTAGCTAGACCTTGTTGCAACGATCTAAAAACATAAAAATCATTAAAAACGGGCTATTGCAACTCTCCACCTTTAGGGATTTTCGTCCCCAAAAATCTTACCAGTAAAAAGGTTAGGGTATTGTTTTCTCATAGCTTCCTTGGGTTCCCATATAACCTCTTCGACACCGTATTGTTGCCATAACACTTTCACCAAAGCTATGCTTTTATTTCTCAACTGTTTAACCTCTCGAGTTAAAATTCTGATCGATTCTTTGTTGTATGTCCTGTCGGGTTGAATTTCAATCTCTACCAGAGAAATTACATGTGATGGATCTGATCTATATTGGCGCAACATCGGCACATGAAACACATTGTGTATCTTTTCTAACTCTGATGATAAAGATAGCTAATATGCCACTGGCCCTATTTGTTCAATAATTTCATGTGGTCCGATGAATCGCGGACTCAATTTGCCTTTGCAACCAAAATGAAGTATTTTCTTCCACGGGGATACTTTCAGAAATATTTTGTCACCAATCTAAAATTCAATGTCTTTTCTTTTTAAATCTGCGTACGATTTCTGTTGATTTAAAGCTGCTTTTAGACTGTCGTGAATTACCTTCACTTTTTATTCAGTCTCTCAAATCAAATCAACCCCGTGAATCTTTTTCTCACTTAGCTCAGTCCTGTACAACGGAGTTCGGCAATTACGAGCGTATAAAGCTTTGTACGATGTCATCTTTATGCTAGATTGAAAACTATTGTTATACGCAAATTCAACCAATGGTAAAAATCTCTCCCAGTTACCTTCGAATTCTAACACACAACAACGAAGCATATCTTCAAGAATCTGTATTACTCTCTTAGACTGGCCATCAGTTTGCGGATGAAATGTTGTACTAAAATTCAACCTCGTACCTAGAGCTTCTTGCAATTTCTTCCAAAATTGCAATGTAAACCTCGGATCTCTATCAGAAATAATCGAAACTGGCACACCGTGCAATCTAACAATCTCTGAAATGTACATTTAAGCTAATTTATCAAGTGAATAGTTTGTATGTACCAGACTGAAATGCATAGACTTTGTTAGTCAATCTACAACAACCCAGATAGCATCTTTCTTTTTCAGAGATAGAGGCAAACCTGATACGAAATCCATCGTAACTCTATCCCATTTCCACTCTGGTATCATCACCGGTTGTACAAATCCCAAAGGCACTTGATGCTCAGCTTTAAATTGCTAACATATTAAACATCTCGATACAAATTCTAAAATGTCTCATTTCAGTCCTGACCACCAATACAACTGTTTCAAATCATTGTACATTTTGGTACTCCCCGGGTGAATAGATAGACAACCACTGTGTGCTTCATGTAAAATTTTCTGAATAAGCTTAGAACTCTTTGGTACACAGATTCTATCTCAGAACATTAAACAATCATCGGATCCGATGTGAAAGTCAGAATCACTATTCGACTCACATTGCACTCTTTTGACTTGTAATTCATTATCATATTTTTGAGCTTCACAAATTTGCTGAAGAAATGCCGGTTTAGCTTTCAACTCTGCTAGAATCGAACCATCATTAGATAAGGTTAACTAAGTATTCATCGCTCTCAAAGCAAACATATATTTTCTACTTAAAGCATCTGCGACTACATTTGCTTTCCCCGGATAATAATCAATCACTAACTCATAGTCTTTAAGAAACTCGAGCCATCTTCGTTGTCGCAAATTCAGATCTTTCTGGGACATTAAATACTTCAAGCTTTTGTGGTCAGTAAAGATGTGACACTTTTCACCTTACAAATGATGTTGCCAAATTTTCAATGCAAAATAATAGCGGCCAACTCTAAATCATGCATCTGATAGTTCTTTTCATGCGGATTTAACTATCAGGAGGCATAAGCTATAAATTTTCCTTCTTGCATCAAAATGCAACCCAAGTCATTCAATGAAGCGTCGCTATAAATCACAAACTCTTTACCCGACTCAAGTTGAACCAAAACTGGTGCTTCGGTTAGCAATGCTTTCAATTGATCGAAACCCTATTGACATTTCTCGGACCACTCAAATTTTACATCTTTCTGTAGCAATCTAGTCATCGGTTTAGCAATCATTGAAAATCCCTTAACAAAACGTCGATAATAACCAGCTAACCCTAGAAAACTTTTAACTTTGGTTACATTTCTCGGTGGTTTCCAGTCAACAACTGCAGAAATCTTACTCAGGTCAACTCGTATGCCTTTAGTTGAAACAATATGTCCCAAAAATCTGACTTTTTTGAGCCAAAACTCACATTTACTGAATTTAGCATAGAGTTGCTTATCTCTCAAGGTTTGTAGTAGAATCCTCAAATGCTCGGCATGCTCAGACTCATCTCTTGAATAGATCAGAATGTATTCAATGAACACAACAATGAATCTATCTAAATACGGTCTAAAAATCTGGTTCATCAAATCCATAAAGATTTTAGGAGCATTAGTCAATCCGAAAGGCATAACATGAAATTCATAATGTTCTTACCTCGTTCAGAACGCAGTTTCCAATACATCTGAATCTTTAACTCACAACTGATAATAGCCAGATCTCAAATCAATCTTTGAAAACATTGTTGCCCCTTTTAACTGGTCAAACAAATCATTTATTCTCGGTAACCGATACTTATTCTTTATTGTAACCTTATTGAGCTGACAATAATCAATACACATTCTCATTGACCCGTCTTTCTTCTTTACGAAAATACTGGCGCACCCCAGGGTGAAAAACTAAGTCGTACAAAACCTCTATCTATTAATTCTTGCAACTGATCTTTCAACTCTTTTAACTCTGTCGGATCCATTCTATATGGAGCTATAGGTATTGGTGAATTTCCCAGTACTAACTCAAACTTCTCTGATTGGTGGTAACCCCGGTAATTCTTCTGGAAACACATCCGGAAACTTATAGACAACTTGTACTGATTCAATCTTAGATTTAGACACTTTTGTATCTAAAACATAAGCAAGATAAGCTTCACAATCTTTTCTCACATATTTCTGAGTTGACATAGAAGAAAAAACTACAGGCAATTCACTCGATTCATCTGATTAAATTCGAATAATTTCATTGTTCTGACATTTCAACTCAATAATCTTTCGTCTACAATTCACAATAACATCAAGCAGAGTTAACCAATCCATACCCAGAATTACATTGAATTCATAAAATGGAAAAAGCATCAAATCAGCCGAAAAATAGTAACCTCAAGTCATTAAAGGACAGTTCTTGCAAACTTTATCAACTAAAACATACTTGCCTAAGGGGTTCAATACTTTAACCACAAAATCAGTAGATTCAACATGCAATTTCTTACTAGACACTAAATTCTCACAAACATATGAATGAGTCGATATAGGATCAATCAATGCAAACACATTAGTGTCGTAAAGAGAAAATGTACCGGTGATAACATCTGGTGATGACGCATCTTCGCGAGCGTGAATAGCGTAAGCTCTAGCAGGTGCTCTGGCCTCGGATCTCACAGCCGAATCTTTTTTCACGCCTCTACTACTGGTCACATTTCCCAAATTTCTAGGTGGCCTCCCTCTATTAGCTGTGTTACTCGGTCTTGCATTCTGAATCTTATCTTTCTCAACTAACTTTAGGCAATCACGTATGAAATGATTTTATGAACCACAATTGAAACAAGCCCAGTTATTCATTCTACATTCACCAGGATGTCGTCTTCCGCATTGCTGACATTCAGGTCTATAATTTCTCTCACTGCCAACACTCGATACCGATGTAGCTTGAGTTTTAGGACTTAAGTATTGTTTTCCACGATCTCTGTTCGAATACCAAATTGAAGCATTTGGACTAGTGAACAAATTTCTGGATTTCTTTTATGAAGATTAATATGGCTTACTCATCGATCTTTTTCACGAGTCTCTAGCCTCTGAATCTGCTTTTCTCTTTTCTTTGCTAAGCTCCTCGGCTTTGCAAGCTCTATCAACCAGAATAAAAAATTCTTTCAACTCTAGAATTCCAAAAATAAGTTTAATATCCTCGTTCAACCCATCACTGAACAACTTGCACATGATTTCTTCAGTAGAAACATACTCTCGAGCCTACTTGCTCAATCGTACAAAATCTCTTTCATACTCGGTCACTATCTTACGGCCCTGTTTTAATTTTAAAAACTCTTTATGCTTTTGATCGATAAACTGCTAACTTATATATTTCTTTTGAAACTCAATCTGAAAGAATTCTGAGGTAACTCTTTCTCTCGGTACCACAGACACTAAGGTATTCCACCACTGATATACAGTGTCCCTCAATAAGGAAATGGAACAATTTAAACACTCAATTGGCGTGCAGGAAAGTTCATCAAATACCTGGATAGTATTTTCAAGCCAAAACTTAGCTCTCTCATGATCATCATCAACTGTAGCTCTAAACTCTTTAGCCCTGTATTTCCATATTTTATCTACTGGCAGCTTATTCAATCTTAGAAGTTCCACACCTTGAGGGGCTACGGGAACAGGTTGGGGATTAGGTGGGTGATCGTTGTTTTCGCGATGTCAAAGTCTTAAAATTTATAAAAAGAATGATTAAACCTGAAAACTAACTATGACAACGATTTGGGTCAAGCGTACCTATCGAACAGTAGTGTAGTTAAGGCAAGCCCGGAATGTCGAACCCAAAGGAACCAAAAGTACTAATACTAACTCTCTTTTTATTATTTAGCCTAAGAATTAAAGTGATTTTTATCTAATCTAAAATTGATTAACTACTAAACCAAAGACTCTAAGACAAAGAAGAATGAAATTGGGAAAATTATTGATTAAGACGACACCCAAGGAAGAATCCACCTAGACTTCACTTGTTATCTAACTCTGAACCAGACGATTTAATCATGTGACTTGATCCGTAAGATTCCCTAAGTTATATTAATCCCTATCTCGAGGCGACTAAAATCTAACCCTAGGTTTATTAATTGAAATCTATTTCTAATTAAAGCCCCTAGAATCGCATTAACTCGATCTATGGACTCCCATATTAAGTTTCACCCTAATCTGGCAAAATCTCATCACCCTATCTCTAGGCGTGCGATCAACTCCGCTTAATTATGCTAGATCTACTCTTAAGCAGGGACTTTTGCTCCTCCACCTAAGCACATCACACTTGAATTAATATCCCGAAAATATCAATACAAGAATTAAGAACACATAATTAAGAACAAGTCAAATATTTATCATATAGTTCAGAAAATAATAACAAGATTCATCTTAGGTTTCATCCCCCTCAAGTATCTGAGGGTTTAGTTCGTAACAATAAAAGAAAACATCTCAAAAGAAAAGATAAAACAAAACATACGAAATCTCTAAAACCCCCTGAAGGAATTGAAGGAGAGATCCTCCGTCTTGAGTATGATTTCGGCTTCTTGAGATAGATCAACTGGCTCTCTTCGAGTAAATCTCCACAAATTTGCCTTCTCTGGCCTAGCCGGACACCCACTGACTAAAGCTTTAGGTTCCCCCCTTTCTGGTCATACTTAGGGTGTTTATATAGGCTTCTGAATATGTTTCTTTGCCCTTAAGTATCCAAATCTGGGTGAAACTCTTCTTTCCTACGACAGGGACACGCCCATGGCACACGCCCGTGCAAGTCGTGGCCAGGCTGTGTTCGAGACTGTTGAATGAGGCACGGCCGTGTGGTATTGGGCCTAGGCCGTGTGGATTTTGTGATATGGCCCATTTACTCCATTTTGGGCCCGTTTTCCGTTCTTTTCATCATCCGGTGCTCTCCTGAGTATAAAACATGAAAACAAAGGATTAAGAGCACCAAATTACACAATTCAAGGCTTAAATCATCCAAAAGCATGCTAAATGTGGGCTTAAAATATGTTACTTTTACGTTTTATCAAATACCCCCACACTTAAGCTTTTGCTTGTCCTCAAGCAAAATTCTCAACTCACAATTAAAACAAACTTCCTTGATTCATAATATTTGTTAATAATGTTTCATCATTATTCATAGATAATTTATACATGGATAATTTTAACTCAAAGGGTCCTAAAGATTCAAACAATCAAAGTCATACATTTATAGCCTGAAAAATGTTAGGTGTTTCCCCTTACCTAATTAATCACCTCTGATTCAAAATCGACAAGAGTTGACATCCTCACTAAAGATTCACTCAAATCACTCGAAGTGTTTAAGGTTCAGAATTAAGCACTCAAAAGTCGAACATTAAAGAGTTAATTCCATAGGCTTGCATGAAAATCAAATCTCCACCACTATAAAATGAAATGATACACAGATCAAAAAGTCTTTAAAAAGGATTGTAACGGGGCTTAGGTTAAAGGTGTGGATAAAGGCTGAATTATCTGGTTAGAATCGAGATTGAATTGACAATTTACCTAACTAGAAAAATAAACTTATCCTAAATAATTACATCAATTGAAAACTAATAATACGAGCTTTTTCTTCAGAATTTGAAATTTAAACATGTAAGGTCACTTAATTATAGAACTAATAATGAATATACTTCGTTTTTTTTTAACAAATCAAGTAATAATAGGAAAGAACTTTTACAACCGAAATATAGAACATAGTTAGGCAACTGTTCAAAATCAAATCTCGACAAAAAGGGAGTCAAGGAATGGTGATAAGAAATACAAGGGGTTTTGGGTTAATATTAGCTGGTGAGTCAATAAAAAGGGTTGTTAGGATCAAAGGGGTTCACTAGGGGTTAATTATGAGGGTAGGCTTTTAGTGGAGTGAGTGGGTTAAAACCTAGGTGCCTTTATCATCTATGTATATCAAATCATAAGTGTGGTCTCGACATGTATAAAAGATGCAAGTTCTAGAATAACAAACCAATGCTGACACACTCATAATCAATAAAGTGAGCAAGAAAAAAGAATATATGCTCTAAAAGGCTCAAAATCTTACAAAAATTATGGGTGTTTGATATCAACCTCGTAAATTTCAAACTTCAAAGTAATAATTAGATTCAGGTAGACAACCTAGAAAAATTTTTAATTAAATGAAAAATAGACTTATCATGCTTGATTCCCTAGTATCCTTCAAATTTAATCATCAATGTACAATTATCAATGACTTAATCCAAGACATTTCAATAAAAATCATAAATCAAGGGAAATTTCATTCTAATCATAATATGAGAAATTTACTTAAAGACAAGACATAATTCAGGAATTTGAGAATAATGAAGAAAGTTAGGCACTTTCTCGAAATAACTATTCACCCCCCCCCACACTTAAGATGTACATTGCCTACAATGTACAAACATGTATATGCAATTTAAGAGAGAAGGAGAGGTGAAACTTCCTGAATTTGGATGGTTTCCTAGAGTTGGAAGTCAATAGGGGTGGTGGTTACTACCGAGTTCTGCGCTAAATGAAGAAATTGGGGAGCTCGTAGAGAATTAGCCAGGAATTATTAAGACACATTTAAAATAAACTAAATATATAATTAAAGACAAGAAAGATAAAGAGAAAGAAAATAGAAATGTAAATAAAATTAAAATGAAAGATGAATGGACCGAAGAGTCCTTATTGTTGGATGGTTCGCAAGGTGGGTGTGACTTCTAAGGCTGTGGTGGTGCTGGTGGTGGCGGAAGTGGCGTGATTCCCAAGCAGCCTTAAGAACCTGACACTAAGAAACTAAGATAAAATAAACTAAATTAAGCATAAGATAGTCAAAGAGAAGGAAAATAAAGGAGAAGATTAAAGAAGAAGAAAAATTAAATGGCCTCAAAGATTCTTGGCTTGTTGTTTGTATGAAGCGGCCAGCATGAACTTATGTAGACTGGTCTCCCACAGGGAGACTACGCTTGAATCCTTCCGCTTCTTTGACATGGCCATTGTGGAGGTGAGGAGTTAGAAGGATGGTGTGTGAGGTTTAGGATCTGAAAAAGAAAAAAAAAGAAAATGATATGGAAGAAGGGAGATGGGGAGTGGGTTAGAAGAGGGAGGGGTGGTTTAAATAGGATTTTGGGGCCTGATACTTTCCCACGCCCGTGTAATAAGGGCGTAGGGTGTCACATGGCCGTATACCTTGGTCGTGTCGATTCTCACGGCCATGTCGCACGGCCATGGTGGGCTTCGTTCGTTTCTCCCACGCCTATGTTTAAGTGGCCACACCCGTGTGTGATCTAGCAATGTCAGCCACGGCCGCGTCGCACAGTCATGGCATGGTAGTTGAGTCCGTGATTTTGAAAATTGATTCGCTTTGACTCGTACCATCCCTGCCATGTCAGTACGATGATTTGGTGTACCCACACGGCCATGGCCACGGCCATGTGCAAGGCCGTGTGGCTTGAAATTCTATACTTTTGGTTAGTTTATCGTTAGGTGCTATATAGAAAGAATAAAATAAAATAACTAAGATGAAAAATGCAGGAGTTAATAGGGTTAGTACTCAGGTTGCCTCCCGAGAAGCGCTTGTTTATAGTCTTAAGCTAGACTCTCCTCTCCTTTATGTATTCACGGTGGTTTGAGGAGTTGAAAGTCCTTCCTCGTGCTGGCAGTTCCATTATCATGATAGAGTTTAAGATGAGTAGCGTTTATTTTCAAAGTGCCGGACATAGGGTTACTTACCTCGACTGTTCCGTACGGAAAAACATTGATTACCTTAAAAGGGATCTCCTTGCTTGTGTTAGGATCAGGTGGAGATATTCGTGGGTCTGCTTTGTCTAATAGTACCTGATCTCCGAATTTGAACCTGTCTGCCTCGTGAAGTGGCTTCCGTTCTCCTTTGTGTATCCCTAGTTCTTCTTTCAGATGCGCCTTCTCCTCTTCTAGTTCATCGATCTGAATCCCTTGTTCCTTGGGAGTTATTTCCTTGTTGGCACAAGGTTTAGGATCAGACTCAGTTGTGTTCTTTTGTGGTGCTTCCTGAAAAGAAAGGTTAACCGAATGGTTATCAATAGAATTTACTTTCTCACCTTGATTGTTCGATGTCCTAGCTAAATCGAGGCTTTGTATAACACACCAAACCTGGCCCATGCGGTATGACCGGATCTGACATGTCACATGAAGAAAACGTATAAACATCATATGATTCTTACTAAAGTAGGTGTTACTTGGTTATGTTTAGTAAAACAAGTTTGGATGTAAATATTTGATAAAATACAGCTATATTTGAGAGGTTGATTGATGCATCGAAAATCGAGGTAGTGAACTTTAAAACCATGACTTTTGAAAATGACGTTGATAATTTGAAAGAGAATCCGAGTTAAATTTTATTATGAAAACTAGTTATTAATCAATTTTGGAAAACCGTTATTTATGATTTTAGAAAATTCCCATTTAAAATAAATCAAGCTGGATAATAAGAGTGTCAAAACATAAAACAAAAATAAAAATATTCCAGAGGCCTTATTACAACTTTAAAATCCCAAAATAGTAAAAGTAATAAAATGGAAAAGTAATTTACTAATATTCGAAAATATTATGTCCAAAGTATGGCCTCCACCGAGTCATCCATGGCCCCAATTCCTCGTCATTGAGTATTACCTGCAAGGGTTAAGAAAAAAAAGGTGTAACAGCCCGATTTAGGGCCTAGCCAAAATAGTGGTACGAGACCACGAATCTGAGGTGAAATTATGAGTTTTTAAAGTTTATATTATGTTTGCATGCTAGTATAAAAGTTTCATGAAGCAAATTTATTAAATTGAGGTTGATTGGTCCAAAAAGGACTAAATTGCAAAAGTTACAAAATTTGAGTTTCTAGAAGCTTTTTGTATGAAATAGCTTTAGAATATGAATTATGAGCCCTTAAGTAACAATTTGCCCAAAATTTAATTTTTGGACAAAAATTGGCCTTGAGATGGTATTATAGAAATTTTTAGTAATAAGGGCATTTTGGTCATTTGTCTAATAAGTGATTAAAATAAGAAAAATATGATAAAAATCTCATCATCTTCTTTCCCCATTGCTGAAAATTGAAGGAAGCCATAGCTAGGGTTATTCAATTTTTCAAGCTTACTAGTAAGTGCTCCTAAGCCCGGTTTTTGATATTATTCTTATTTTTAAAGTCCCGGTAGCATCAATAAGCTATTTTTTAGCTATTTGATGAGCTAAGATACATGTTTAAAAATGTACCCATGAGTGACATGTATGCTAAATGATGTTTTATGGGAGTTTATGAGAGTTTGATGTTAGATAAACATCTTTTCTTTAATGAATTTCATGAAACATGATAGTATGGACTATTTTGTAAAAGTTATAAAATTGGTCATACCTATTGGAAATAGAGAGAATTGATGATTGCTATAGTAGAGAAAATGATCCAGCTAAGCATGTAGTTTAAGAAAGTTGCATGAAAATCATTTTACGAGCTTTGGGGCAAAAGTACAAATATGAGAAAGTATAGGGGCAAAATAGTAATTTTGCCAAATTCTGAGTTATGAGTCAATTTAGTCAATATGATTATTAAATGATCTATTTATGATTATAGATCAAGAAAAATGAAGCCTGGATCGAAACCGAGACAAGAACAAAGTCGAGGACTAAATTGCATAACTACATACATTTTGTATATTGAGGTAAGTTTGTCTGAGTTCTAAGCTTTATGATTTTATCATTTAATTGCTTAGTATAATATACATTGTTGTCATGAATGGTTTAATGTTATGTTAAACAAAGAAGTCAATAAGATTAAACAAGAAAAAGTCCCGATTGAAGATGAATTACTCGGGAGATACGGTCTATTACATGAGATAAGAAAGTCCGTATAAGACCAAGCCAAGGCATGGCATTGGCAATCAAGCAAGTTATCATGTAGGCCCAAGGACTCAAGCTTGGTATTGATCAAGTTATCAAGCAAGTTATCATGTAAGCCCAAGGACTCAAGCTTGGCATTGATTAAGTTATCAAGCAAGTTATCATGTAAGCCCAAGGACTCAAGCTTGGCATTGATCAAGTTATCAAGCAAGTTATCATGTAAGTCCAAGGACTCAAGCTTGGCATTGAATAAGTTATCATGTAAGACCAAGGCAAGCTTGGCATTGATTCAAGAAGAGATCTTCCATATAAGTCCATATCTAGAGTATGGCATTGGCATGAAGTACATGACAAGAGATCTAGTATTCTCGGTAGTTCATGGAAATTCATCGGGCAAATGAGTAAGCTAAAATGTGAAAACAAGAATGTAAAGAAAGCATAGCTATTACCAAGTTGAAATTGAATATTATTCATGTTATGAATGATGAGTTAGAAGACATAATTATTAGGTTTAAGTATGCTGATCAATGTGATCAAGTGATACAGGTACCTTGTTACCTTACAAGTATGAGATTAGTGAGTACCATGAGACAAGTAAGAATCATGTATGAGTAAGTAAGCTTTATAGATGAGATAATGATACCACTCTTATGTCAAATGGTTTATCTGAAGCAAGTTTATTTATTACGTGTTATTCATGCAAACTTACTAAGCTAAATGCTTACGTCTTTGATTGTTTCTTTCTATGTAGTCCCGCCAAGCTAATTTGTGGATCATTGGAGTCGGAGCTCGTAGCCAAATTATATTACTAAGTATGGAATGTATATGAATCATTCATTTTGAGATCATGTTTTGTGTAATGCCATTGTATAGGCTATCAAGTTTATTATTATTTTTTGTATATGGCTAAGTGGTTGGACAAACTTGTTTAAGTTGTTTGTATATAGATATCAATGAAATACGTAGTATTATTCATGAAAATTGTTAGTAATGAATTGTATTGTTTTGAGTTGGGTTGATCTTAATTTCAGGGAGGCAAATGGCTTGGTAAATAACCTCTAGTTGCCTACACGGTTAGAGACACGGGCGTGTGTCTAGACCGTGTTAACCCTGCACCTTAATGTTTTAAATAAAGTTAGACCACGTTCATTTTACACGGCCATGTGTAAGGACCGTGTAAGACACACGTTCAAAGCATGGGCGTGTGCCCAGGCCGTGTGGTTGAAGTCAGTATATGACCTAACAGTACACAGCCTCGACACGGGCGTGCTTGGTGGCCGTGGTGGGGAAGTCAGTATATGACCTAAAAGTACACGGCCATGGCACACGGGCGTGCCTAATGACCGCGTTAGTATAGTTAGTATAAAAAAGGATGGATACACGGGGGTGTCTAGAAGCTGTGGAGGGCACACGATCTCCTCCCATGGGCGTGTCTCCCCTGTATTTTAGAAAAGTTTCAAAATTTCATGGAATTTCATATGTGTTTCAGTATAGTCCCGACTCGACTTATAAGTATGATTAAGGTCTCGAGGACCCGTTTAAGGGACATTATGTCTGAGAATGATGATTGAATGTATGATTTCATTTGTGAATGTTTCTGATCTGTCCGGTAACGCTCCTAACCTTAATCCGGCGACGGACTCGGGATAGGGGTGTTACAAAAGGGGGGTGAGTTACAAGAACTCGATGCATAATCCCCTTACAGTCATCCACTAGGCCTGAACCCGATTAGAAATATCTTGGGCCTAAGCCCATTTACAAAACAACATTTAAATGAAATGTATGGAGCCCAACCCATCCATCCATGACACCCCCGACCAGCCAATCACACCTGTGGGGATCAAGTCAACCCACCCACGCACACACGCAAATTGCGGTAGAAATTTGCTATATTATATATTTTCATTGTGGCCAAGCCACCGAAATCATAAGTAAACATAATAATGAACATTTTGTCGCAATGCCACCAGGCTACACTACTTTTCAACATTTTTCCCAACCCATGCAATATGTAACATGCAACATACATAATAAAGCATAATATCCACATATATGAACCACAATCATTATTCCAGTAATTTATTACGGTGAATCGGCCCATTATAGAACTTTGTAATTCGGCCTACTAAGGCATTCTAGTAAATCAGCCCATAGGGGCATTTTGGTAAATCGGCTCATAGGGGCATTTTGTTAAATCGGCCCATAGGGGCATTTTTGTAATTTGGCCCATAGTGGAATTTTGGTAAATCGACCCATAGGGACGTTTTCGTAATTTGGCCCATACGGGCATTTTCGTAAACCGACCCATAGGGGCATTTTTTAAAATTTAACAATTTTAATACCGATTTTGACAAATCTATAGAAATAATGTAATTTAAGCAAATTTCTTGATTTATGCCTTTTTACAATTTTTAGCCATATAAAATAATAACGATCTACTTTCCAACGTGATATCGAATCATGAATCTACGGGATTTCAATGTGAGATTACACACCTGATTATGGTAAGGATTAAACTGTCTTGATCGTCAGCACCCTTTTTATCATGAACGACCACGATTTGCCTATTCTTACCAGATGATGGTCTACAACCCGGTGGGAAATCTCAAACCGCCGATACCGCCCTCCGTTTGAACTTAGGAGTAGGAATTGGAAATCCAATCCTTTTGTATACTCCAGTCGCTTTTCCTTTTAAATCGGTACCACTTGCCTCCATTGGAAAAAGTCTTAATCAAAATGATATTACGATGATATGAAACGATTGTCTAAGGAAAAGGTTCGGCTTACCACTATTTTCGTAGGATCAACAAGTGAATAAGAACGATCGATATAATCCCTTACGATGATAAATCCAATTTGCACCGATTGGGCTTACGACTATGGATGAAACAAGGATATGAGATTCGGCTTTCCTCTATAACACTACATTAGAAGATGATCACGATATGAAAGATTATGAGAGAATGATATTTTGTTTTTCAACATAAGTGAAACATCCGAATGTTAATAGACACGCATTCGGCTAGGGAAAAAAGAAAAAGAAAATGAAAAAGAGAAGAATAAGACCACTTACATATTCGATCAAAGAATTGAGTGCCAACACGAACGAGAAAAAAATAATGAAGAAGAAATGAAGGGTTAAGAAGTTCGGCCAAGGAGAAAAATGAGCAAGAAGATTCAGCCACAAGGTAATGTTGTTTTGGGAGAAAGAGAGAAAGTTGAAGAAATGGTAAAAAGAAAAGAAGAGATGGAGGAGAGCACTAGATGGTTTTGGCTATCCAAGGGAAAATGTGCAAAAATGAATTGGACAAAATGGCTAGCTAGTTTCAGCAAAACAAAGGAAAAAGATGCTCACTTTTGGCTTTAGAGTTTCGGTAATGAGGGAAGAAATTGGGAAAAGAAAACACTAAAAAAAACTGCTAAAAGAAGAATAAGCCTTTCATACACCAAAACTTGTAAAAACTATAGGAAAACCGGCCCCTCATTCCCCCTACCAAAACGGTGTATTCATATTTACCAAAAAGATGAGTGTTGATCAAAATTCTATCCTAGGCAACTCCTAATATTTGGCAAACATGTCCCCCTCCCCTATCCCTTTCTTTGATTTCTTTCCTTGTTTCTCCCTTGCTTTCCTCCTTTCCATAATCCTTAGTCTTCTTTCCTTAATTAAAAAGTCTTCCTTACCATATTAAAGCCATGGCCGACACATGGAAGAGAAGTACAAAAATTAATCAAAAATTTTGCACTAGGTGGGATTCGAACTCCTCCCCTAAAGCCCTTTCATGGGACGCCACAACCTCCTTGCTATATGCTCACTTATGCTAGCAAAATACACTCTTATTTCCTTAAGCATTGATGCCACTTATCTTCTCTCCTTAAAGTGCTTAAACACAAAAATTTACCAATAGCTTAACTTGAACCCGGAACTTCCTAGGAACCTCGTAACTTTCTAAAATCACCTTCCTAATAAATCCAACTTGAAATAATGCCGTTCTCTTGTTCTCAAAAATTTTAAACACTCCTACGCCCAAGGCCCATTAGGCCCAATTCTACTAGGCCCAAATTTGGGTCGTTACAATTCTACCCTCCTTAAAGAAATTTCGTCCTCGAAATTTCCAACCAACTACTAAACGCACCACTCAAATCACACCACTATGCTTTCGCTACGCACTCTGATCTTAATAACGCTAATGTACTTTTAACATAATCTTGAATCCTCTTTCACAGAACCAAACATCTAACTACAGAAGCAAATAGTTATATAGCACTTATACCTAAAATTTTCTACATTTAATCTGTAACACCCCTATCCCGAGTCCGCGGCCAGATTAAGGTTAAGAGCGTTACCAGACATATTGGAAACTGATACAGACAATCATACATTCAATCAACATTCACAAACATAGTGTCCCTTAAACGGGTCCTCAAGTTCTTAATCATGCTTAGAAGTAAAGTCGGGACTAAACTGAAACACCTACGAAATTCCATGAAAATTTGAAAGTTTTCCAACATACAGGGGAGACACGCCCGTGGGAGGAGACCGTGTGCCCTCCATGGCTCCTAGACACACCCGTGTCCAACCTTGCTTAAAAATTATACCAACACGGTTATTAGGCATGCCCGTGTGCCATGGCCGTGTACTTTTAGGCCATAAACTGACTTCCCCACCACGGCCACCAAGCACGCCCGTGCCAAGGCCGTCTATTTTTATGCTAGCTACTTACTTATACACCACGGCCATGTGACACGCCCGTGTCAAGGCTGTGTGATTTTAGGTTGCATTCTGCCAATTTACCCACGATCAAAGGCATGCCCTTGTGCCACAACCGTGCGACATTATAGGCCATTTACAAGGCCAATTTCCACCCACAAAGGGTCATACCAACAAACCATATTCAACAAGATATTTCATGCACATAAACCATAAAAAGCATGCCAAAATAACCATTCAAACCTTACATTCAAAACCAATTCCAACTAAGGCAATCTCAAGGATTAAAACTTATAACATTACAAGACTAATTCATGCAATTGCTCATCCAAACTTGGCCATTTCACATTTCCTTCATCATACCAAAGATTCATTCTATAACACATTTATTTAAGCAAAGACTCAACTCATAAATAGCCAAATCACATGGCTAAGATCACATAACTATTCATGCCAAAATACTAGCCTATACATGTCATATCTAGCTTTATACAATAGCAAAATGTACCAAAAATAAGTTTTATAGTGTGATGATGATTCAAGACGGTCCCGAGCCTTCAGTAGCTTTAACGACCTATAAAGCAGAATAAACATACACAAAGTAAGCTTTCCAAAAGCTTAGTAAGTCAATATACAACAACTTAGCATAAAATGCATATATTTTCTTTGATTCATAAACCTTTGACCACATTAACTATATTCCCAATTCAAAGATCATATAAACACCTATCTCACTACTATATTCATAGCATCATAGTAGAATTATATTGATGCTTACCTTGTATACACAACTAGTGTATAATCAACATACCTGAATTAAATTTGCTATCACATATTTGTTCATAGCTCGGATTTGCAGAAAGTATTATAGACTTGCTCACTGGATAGTAATAATTCCAATGGGATAATCAAAAAACTCAGAATAATTGTACAATGCCAACATCCTAGACGAGGTCTTACATGCACTCGGATATCGATGCCACTGTCCCAGACAGGGTCTTATACGAATCAAAACGATGCCTATGTCCCAGACATGGTCTTACACGTAAGCGACATACTGATGCCAACGTCCCAGACGTGGTCTTATACGTAGAGTTTATATTGAAGCCAACGTCCCAGACATGGTCTTACACATAATCAGATATCGATGCCACTGTCCTTGACTGGGTCTTACACAAATTTTAAATCAATGCCAACGTCCCAGACGTGGTCTTACATGATAAAACAGAACAAATACCTATGTCAAGGTTCGTATGAGGCTTCTCAGACTAAGTCATTATACTGAACTTATCTCGGAGTTCAATTTACAGAATTTCTCATAAGCATTCATTATCATCATTAAACATATGAACAATTTCAAATGCATACATTTTCATTTATTTGTATAGTGACTTACCTCGGACGCGGTTTATCAGAATAGAAAACGGCTACTTGATAACTTTCGCTTTCTCGCGATCTAAATCCGTTTTCCCCAGTTCTTGATCTAAACATGTTCAGAATTAACCCTTTTATTCACTAGCTCATTCAATTCAATCCAAAGACACACATTTAAGACTATTTGCAAAATAACCCTTATATTTGCACAACTTAGCAATTTAGTCCATTTTTCTCAAAACATTGAATTCACAGAATCTACTTGTACACAAGCTTGGCCGAATACATATATATCACATACAAGCCCACATTTTTCATCAAATTCACAAATTAGTCCCTCAATTTGTCATTTTCTCAATTTAGCTCTATTAAGCTAAATTCATCAAAACTTCAAGAATAAAACATGTTCATCTGCCACCAATCTATCATTTAACACCTTAAAGCATCACAAAGCTTAACATAGCATCAATGACAGTTTTCCCAAACATCATCCATTCATGAAATTAAAACATGGGTTTGATAGCTCTCAAAGCAACGATTGCAAAAATGTAGAAATTATCGAAAACGGATCGGAAACTAACCTTGAATTCAAGCTTGAACAATGGCCAAATATAGCTAGCTTAAAACCTTGTTTTCTTTTCTTTGTATTTTCGGTGAAAGAATGAATAGAAATGGCCATTTTTTTTATGCTTTATTCTATCATAATATACTTAATAACCCATTTCCAAATTTAACCTTCAAAATAAAATTTATAAAGCATATTATACAAGGTCATTTTTGACCACATTCACCCACTAACTAATAGTGGTTAAATTGCCATTTAAGGCCATAACTTTAAAAAGCCACAACACATTAGTATATCAACAAATGGCGTACAACTTTCACATTTAATGCAAATCAATCCTTTGTTCAAATTAAACACACGAACAGACAATTCACTTACGAAAATTTACCACATGCTAAACCACATATCAGCGGCACAGAATATAATATTAAAATATTATACGGACTCGGATTTATGGTTTGGAAACCACTTTTCTGACTAGGGTATAAACCAGACCGTTACAATTCTCCCCCTTAGGGATTTTCGTCCCCGAAAATCTTACCGTTAAACAGATTCGGATATTGCTGTCTCATTGAATCCTCAGGCTCCCATGTAGCCTCTTCTATTCCGTGTCGGTTCCATAATACTTTCACTAACGGGATTTTCTTATTCCTCAACTCTTTCACTTCACGAGCTAGCATACGGATCGGTTCCTCTTTGTATGTCATATCAGATCAGATTTCAATTTCAGATGGGGCAATCACATGTGACGGATCGGATCGATATCTGCGAAGCATCGAAACATGAAATACATTGTGTATCTTTTCTAGTTTAGAAGGCAACTTCAATTTATATGCAACTAGCCCGACACGTTCAATGATCTCAAACGGTCCGATGAATCTCGGACATAATTTGCCTTTACGTCCAAATCGAAGCACTTTCTTCCACCGAGACACTTTCAGAAATACTTTGTTGCTGATTTCAAATTCTATATCTTTACGTTTCAAGTCTGCATAAGACTTCTGAGGATCAGATGCTGCTTTCAAACAATCTCGGATCAATTTCACTTTCTGCTCTAAATCTTTTTCAAATAAACCCCATGTAGCTTATTTTGAATAAGCTCAATCCAATACAGCGGTGTACGACATTTACGTCCATACAAAGCTTCATAAGGTGCCATTTTGATGCTCGTCTGAAAACTGTTATTATATGCAAATTCGATCGATGGCGGAGCATCGTTCCCACGAACCATGAAACTCTAACACACAGCATCTTAACATGTCTTCCAAAATCTGAATAGTCCGTTCGGACTGACCATCAGTTTGCGGATGGAAGGCTGTACTGAAATGTAATTTCATGCCCAAAGCTTCTTGAAATTTCTTCTAGAACCGTAACGTGAATCTCGGATCTCTATCTGTTACAATAGATAGTGGCACCCCGTGCAATCTAACAATCTCAGAAATATACAGCTCAACTAATTTCTCAAGTGGATAGTCAGACCGTACCAGGATAAAATGGACAGATTTCGTTAATCTATCAACTACGACCCATATCGCATCTTTCTTTCTCGAAGTCTGAGGTAAACCAGAAACAAAATCCATGGTTACTTTATCCCATTTCCACTTAGGAATCGAATTGGTTGCAACAACGAGCATGAACTTGGTGTTCGGCTTTCACTTCTTTGGCAAACTAAACATTTTGAAGCAAAGTCAGAAATGTCCCGTTTCATACCAAACCACCAGTAGTGTCGTTTCAAATCTTGATACATTTTCGTGCTTCCCGGATGAGCAGATAGCGATCGTTATGAGCTTCGCTCAAAATCAACCGAATTAACTCGGATTTCCGGAACACGGATACGATCCTGGAATTTCAAACAATCTTCAACAATTTGGAATTGATTCGAATTCACCTCTGCACCGAGCTCGTTTTGCTAGCAATTCATTATCGATTTACGAGCATCACATATCTGTTGTAAGAACAATGGTTTGGCTTTTAATTCAACCAACACAGAACTATCATCAGACAAATCTAACTGAGCATTCAAAGCACATAATGCAAACAATGATTTCCTACTCAAAGCATCAGCAACAACATTCGCTTTACCCGGATGATAATCTATCACAAGCTCATAATCTTTTAACAGCTCTAACCATCTTCTTTGATGCAGATTCAAATCTTTCTGAGTCATCAGATATTTTAGACTTTTATGATCTGAGAACACGTGACATTTCACCCCGTACAGATAATGACGCCAAATCTTTAGCGCAAATACAATCGCAGCTAACTCAAGGTCGTGCATCGGATAATTCTTTTCATGAGGCTTCAACTGTCTCGAGGCATAAGCTACTACTTTTCCTTCCTGCATCAAAATACATCCTAGACCATTTAACGAAGCATCACTATATACAACAAATTCTTTACCCGATTCTGGCTGTACTAACACTGGAGCTTCTGTTAACAAGGTTTTCAATTGGTCAAAACTTTTCTGGCATTTATCTGACCATTCAAATCTGACATCTTTATGAAGTAATTTAGTCAACGGAGTAGCTATTGTCAAAAAGCCTTTCACAAATCTACGGTAATAACCAGCCAAACCCAGAAAACTGCAGACTTCAGATACATTTCTCGGAGGTTTCCAATTCAAAATAGCAGAAATCTTGCTCGTATCAACTCGAATCCCAGAGGCTGACACAATATGTCCCAGAAAACTAACTTCATGCAACCAGAATTCACATTTGCTGAATTTCGCATACAATTGTTTTTCTCTCAAAGTTTGCAAAACAACTTTCAAATGTTCCGCATGCTCAGCCTCATCACGAGAATAAATCAAAATGTCATCTATGAACACTATAACAAATCGATCTAGGTATGGTCTAAAAATTCTGTTCATCGGATCCATAAAAACAGCAGGAGCATTGGTTAGTTCAAATGGCATAACTAAAAATTCGTAATGCTCGTACCTCGTTCTGAAAGCAGTTTTCAAAATGTCTGAATCTTTAACTCTCAACTGGTAATATCCCGATCTTAGATCAATCTTGGAAAACACAGTAGCTCCTTTCAACTGATCAAACAAATTATCAATTCTGGGCAACAGGTATTTATTCTTTATTGTCACCTTATTCAACTGACGATAATCAATGGACATTCTCATCGTGCGATCTTTCTTTTTCACAAACAAAACAGGAGCATCCCAAGGCGAAAAACTCGGTCTAGCAAACCCTTTATCAGTCAATTATTGCAGTTGTGACTTTAATTCTTTTAACTCTGTTGGTGTCATTCTATACGGAGCTACCGAAATAGGTGTAGTACCATGTAACAATTCAATACCAAACTCGACTTCTCGAATCGGAGCTAAACCTGGTAATTCTTCAAGGAACACATCAGAAAACTCACAGACAACAGGCACTGACTCAACTTTCTTTTCAGACACTTTCGTATCAATCACATAAGCAAAATATGTCTCATATCCCTTATTCAAACAACTCTGAGCTTTCAAAATAGATATCACAGTAGGTAATCCATTCAAATCATCAGACCCAACCCGTACAATCTCATTATTCGGACATCTCAAATCTATAGTCTTTCTTTTACAGTCCACGACAGCACTATGCTTGAACAACCAATCCATTCCTAGAATAATATCGAATTCATCAAATGGCAAAAGCATCAGATCAGCAGGGAAACAGATATCTCGGAGTATTAACGGATATTTCTTGCATACTTTGTCTACAAGGACACATTTACCTAAGGGGTTCGATACTTTTATAGCAAACTCATTAGACTCTACAGGCAAAGTCTTACTGAATAATAAATTCATGCATATATATGAATGAGTAGAACCAGTATCTATCAAAGCAATCACAGAAGTATCATAAAGAGTAAAAGTACCCGTTATAACATCTGATGACGAAGCTTCTTCTCGAGCTCGGATAGCATATGCTCTGGCTGGCGCTCTAGCTTTGGATCTGACAACGTTGTCTCTCATAGTTCTCTGATTACAGCTAACATTTCTGACATTTTTCGATAGCCTACCTCTCACAGGTGCATTATCAGATCTCAAATTCTGAACAGTCTCTGGTTCAACAGACTCAGGGCAATCACGTATAAAATGATCAAACGATCCACATCTAAAACAAGTTATGTCGTTTAATTTACAGCGTCCTGGGTGCCTCTTCACGCAGTGTTTACATTCAGGTCTCTCGGATCAAGCATTACCAACACTGGCCACTGAAGTTGCTGGAGTTTTAGAACTCATTTATGGTCTAAATTGATTTCTATTCGCGTGTCCCATATTATCTCTGGAACGACTCTGGTTATCTCTGAATTTCTTCGAAGATCATTGAAATAACTTGCTTGGAAATCTTTTTCTTATATCACGGGCTTCAGATTTAGCTTTCCTCTTATCTTTCCCGAGTGCCTCAGCTTTGCAAGAACTATCGACGAGTACAACAAACTCTTTTATTTCCAAAATCCCTACTAGCAGACGGATGTCTTCATTAAGACCATCTTCAAATCTCTTGCACATTACAGCTTCAGATGATACGCATTCTCGGGCATACTGACTCAGTCTCACAAATTCTCATTCGTATTCTGTAACAGACATGCGGCCCTGCTTTAGTTCTAGAAATTCTTTCCATTTCTGATCAACAAATCTCTCACTGATATACTTCTTTTGAAACCCAATCTGAAAGAAATCCCATGTAACTCGTTCTCTTGGAACAACAGAAATTAGAGTTTTCCACCATTGATAAGCTGCATCTCGGAGTAATGATACAACACATTTCATACATTCATCCGGAGTCAAAGACATTTCATCAAACACCCGAATCGTGTTTTCAATCCAGAACTCAACTTTTTCAGCATCATCATCTTTAGTAGCTCAGAATTCTTCGGCCCCATACTTACGATTCCTGTCAACAGGAGGCTTATTCAACAGATTCGAATGCATAATCGGTGGTACAACTATAGTCTGAGGGGGATTAATCGGGGGTAGAGGTTGCAAAACAGTCGGGTTATTCTTAATAAACTGAGTGAACCACTCACACATCATCTGGAAGAAAGCTTGTTTAGCTTCTCCCTCTTGACCGCTCCTAGCCGGTCTCGATTTAGAGGGCGCTATCCCTTGTGTGGGAGCAGGTGTATTACTTTCTACGTCATCAGCTACTGCTCTTTTAGGATCCATTACTATATGAAAATCACATTTTTTACATCAGGATTCATCACACTATCACAATTCAGTTATATGGCATGTATAGCTAGACTCTGACACGCTACGTTAGTCCGAGAATTGGCTAAACTGTAGCTCTGATACCAATCAAATGTAACACCCCTATCCCGAGTCCGTCGCCAGATGAAGGTTAAGAGCGTTACCAGACATATTGGAAACTGCTACACATAATCATACATTCAATCAACATTCACAAATATAGTGTCCCTTAAACGGGTCCTCAAGACCATAATCATGCTTAGAAGTTGAGTCGGGACTAAACTGAAACACTTACGAAATTCTATGAAAAATTGAAACTTTGCCAACATACAGGGGAGACACGCCCGTGGGAGGAGACCGTGTGCCCTCCACGGCTCCTAGACACACCCGTATCCAACCTTGTTTACAAATTATACCAACACAGTTATTAGGCACGCCCGTGTGCCAAGGTCGTGTACTTTTAGGCCATAAACTGACTTCCCCACCACGGCCACCAAGCACGCCCGTGCTAAGGCCGTGTATTTTTATGCTAGCTACTGACTTATACACCACGGCCATGTGACATGCCCATGTCAAGGCCGTGTGATTTTAGGCTGCATTCTGCCAATTTACCCACGGTCAAAGGCACACCCGTGTGCCACAACCGTGCGACATTATAGGCCATTTACAAGGCCAATTGCCACCCACAAAGGGTCATACCTACAAACCATATTCAACAAGATATTTCATGCACATAAAACCATCAAAAGCAAACCAAAATAGCCATTCAAACCTTACATTCAAAACCAATTCCAACTAAGGCAATCTCAAGGATTAAAACTTATAACATTAAAAGACTAATTCATGCAATTGCTCATCCAAACTTGGCCATTTCAAATTTCCTTCATCATACCAAAAGATACATTCTATAACACATTCATTTAAGCAAAGACTCTGTAACACCCCAAACCCGGCCCATTCAATCCGACCGAATTTGGAATGCCACTGAGGAACACATTCGAAAAATATTCTTACTTAAGAGATAAACCGTTTAAAATTTGTTTCCTTTAATAAAACATTTTTGTGACTTGTAATATTCTAAGTAAAAATCGGAGTTTGTTATAAACATATCGGTTTCAAGCTTTATTGAGAAAATAAAACCATTTGAAATCAATCTTTAATCATCCTTCCATAATAGGGCATAATAGTAACGATACTTAACAAATGAACTGAAACACTTTAGTGGGCCTTATTACAATACACACTTAATCAAAATACGGAAAATATAAATATTTAATTAATCAAATAAAACGTCCCTTTTTCATAAAAGTCCATTTCCTCATGGCCACCTTTGTATCCTCTCAGGCCGGTCCAAGCTTTACGCGCCACACGAAAGGGTTTAATAAAAATGAGTGAGTCACCAAGACTCGATTGCATAGTTAATACACATGTCCTCACATATGGGCTTGGCCCATATCCACACAATCCATACATATATAACATACAATTATAAATATGCCATTATGAATACACGATTTTATAAATATGATTACAATATACAATTACGAAGTCCAATCCATAAGTGATCCACATATCTTTCTTTTGCACATTATTTCTTAAGGTCGTGGCTAAGCCACCGATCCCATAGAAATCTCACATATCAATCGGTTCACAAATCCACAATCACGAATGTAGCACGAGGCTAGCATTAGAACACTCACATAGTGTACACCTTTCTCCAATAGTCACATCACAAGTCTCATGCGTACGTATATGTATCATAACAACATTTAAATCTGAAACAAATATGTATATTTTATACCATGGTCACATATTACTCATAACAATATACATTACATGTCATCACTTTATTTTACACTCATCGATAATCATTTATAATTGGACATCACCAAAAAGTTAATATCCTAACCATTAACTTGATTTATCGATCACTTACCTTGGTGTCCTTACTCTTAGCCTTTATTTTGGCTAACATGCATTACATATTCGTTTACATAAAACAACACATATCATGAATAACAAACAAGAGTACACGGTCACGATAACAACGCACTTTGACTTTAGCAAGATTCTCGATCTATCAATCTAATATCAACTAAAGTCCCAAAAGCTTAGTTTCTTTTATCGTTTAGCCCCTAGAACACACAATAGAAAATCGGTCATACTTTGTACCAAAAACATGGCTTTAGGCCGAATACCATAAGTCATTTACCTAGCTTATTTCGATCTCGAAATACTATTTGCCTTGATGTACCAAAATCCGAGAGCTCCCTTAAAGATTCCTTCCTTCAACTATACAAAAGAGCACAACAACAAAGTTATAGAAGGTTCGGCCACAAGTAAACCAGATTTAGGTTTTGGCTACCACATCTTAACACTCTTCGAAACCTTCAAAACAAAGATTCGGCTAACACAAAAATATTAAAAACATGGCCCTTGGCCGAAACTACACATCTTACCTATCTTTTCCAAGTCTCAAAATGTTTGCTTGCTCTTGTAGATACCAAATCCCTTGAATAGCCAAACCCAGTAAGCTCTTTTAAAAGCTCCTTAACACTAGCACAATAGAAACATATCAATATAGTCTTTAACATGTTCGGCTATTTTTAGAATCGAAATCTAGCCTTGATTTCGGCATGCAAAAGGAAAAGGAGAAGAAACCAACTACTTAATAGGGGTGCTTACCAACTTTTGTTTAGAGAGATTAAAAGGAAGTAGTCGAAGGCACCTTCTTCAATAAGGATTCGGCAATAGTGCCTATCGTGTTTGGCTAGCATCAGTGAAAGGAACCCATGCAAACACATAAGCTAGTCGAGAGCTTCCTAGCTCCTACCAAAAAATCAAACTCAAGTCTTAGGTCTCTATTTTCTAGCTTCCAAGACCGAAAAGAAAGCCCCTAGGAAGACTATTTCCGGCCAAACACAAAATGCAAAGGTAGCCAAAAGAAAAATCAATATTTTGGCCAAGTTTTTGCAACCAAAACCGGCCATGCTTTGACACTCTCAAAGCTGCCCATTCTCTTAGAAAAGAGAGGAAACATTGTTTAAAATAAATCCCATGCTACATCCTTTCCTATACATAATATAATAGTAAAATAAAACCCATTACCTTAGCCATCCTTTAATAAGATAATAAAACAATAAAATATTAAATTCTCATGCTCCCAAAACCAAGGCCGGCCATATGTTTGAATTTCCCAAGCCACACATGCTTCCTTCCCCCAAAGCCAAGACCCATACCCTTTAAAAATTTATTATTTCATATTCCATCACCTTATATATAAGAAATAATACTAAATAAAAAAAAAAGAATAATATCCCATGATGCCAAAATAAACTAAAGCAAATAGCAGAAACTCTTAGGCTGCATGCGTGCTTTCTCCAAGCATTTAATGCCCATGCACATTATTTATTTTTTTTTCACGCCTGAAAAAGGCCAAAAAGGAAACCTATAGCGCTGTTGGAGAAGAGCCCTCATGCTTCTTGCCATTCATTCCTTTGTGTATTTCGTGACAGTATACGCACAAAAATTCTTTTAAGCCTTACTTCGCTGGCTTCTCCATTTTAGCGCTAGGAACCGAAAAAAAATAAAAACATCCATGCCCTTAATGGGACTCGAACACGAGTCCTCGTGGCGCCTCCATCTTTGCAACGTCTTAACCACTCGACCGTGATGAATTTCATGCAACTAATTGCATCGCATTTTCTTTTAAGCTATCCTTGCCTTGGCTCCCTTCACTTTAGTGCTGAAATAAAAATAAAGCGCCGTATGCGCGATTTCCAGGACTCGAACATGAGTCCCCTTAGACTCAGCTCTCAAGCCAAGTCCTTAACCATTTGGCCAGTGTTTAATTCATGCTAATAACGCACCAATAATTTGTTTTAAGCCCTCCTTCAAAGCAGTGCTATTTTGCAAAAACAAAACACTTATGCCGCACAGAAGACTCGAACCCCTGACCACATTTGGCGCCGAACCTTAAGCGGCACACGGAAGCCACTATGCTACCGGGACTTTCATGTCCATAATTTTACAAAACTTATTATTAAGGCCTCTTCAGCCCAATTTCACTTTTAGCACAAAATTTTCAAAATTTTCAAAAGTGTCCTATTTTATTCCGGGAGTTTTAGGAACCCTAAAAACACATCAAAATCACTCTGAGGCCCACTAACACTCGAGTTATTTACCAAACTCGCAACCCCTATTTCAGGATATTACAGACTCAACTCATAAATAGCCAAATCACATGGCTAAGATCACATAACTATTCATACCAAATACTAGCCTATACATGCCATATCTAGCTTTATACAATATCAAAATGTACCAAAAATAAGTTTTATAGTGTGATGACGATTCAAGACGGTCTCGAGCCTTCAGTAGCTTTGACGACCTATAAAGCAGAATAAACATACACAGAGTAAGCTTTCCAAAAGCTTAGTAAGTCAATATACAACAACTTAGCATAAAATGCATATATTTTCTTTGATTCATAAACCTTTGACCACATTAACCATATTCCCAATTCAAAGATCATATAAACACCTATCTCACTACTATATTCATAGCATTATAGTAGAATTATATTGATGCTTACCTTGTATACATAATTAGTGTATAATCAACATACCTGAATTAAATTTACTATCACATATTTTTTCATAGCTCGGATTTGCAGAAAGTATTATAGACTTGCTCACTGAATAGTAATAATTCCAATGGGATAATCAGAAAACTCAGAATTATTGTACAATGCCAACGTCCCAGACGAGGTCTTACATGCACTCGGATATCGATGCCACTGTCCCAGACAGGGTGTTATACGAATCAAAACGATGCCTATGTCCTAGACATGGTCTTACACGTAAGCGACATACTGATACCAACATCCCAGACGTGGTCTTATACGTAGAGTTTATATTGATGCCAACGTCCCAGACATGGTCTTACACATAATCAGATATCGATGCCACTGTCCTTGACTGGGTCTTACACAAATCTTAAATCAAAGCCAACGTCCCAGATGTGGTCTTATATGATAAAACAGAACAAATACCTATGCCAAGGTTCGTATGAGGCTTCTCAGACTAAGTCATTATACTGAACTTATCTCGGAGTTCAATTTACAGAATTTCTCATAAGCATTCATTATCATCATTAAACATATGAACAATTTCAAATGCATACATTTTCATTTATTTGTATAGTGACTTACCTTGGATGCAGTTTATCGGAATAGAAAGCGGCTACTCGATAACTTTCAATTTCCCTCGATCTAAATCCATTTTCCCCAGTTCTTGATCTAAACATGTTCAGAATTAACCCTTTTATTCACTAGTTCATTCAATTCAATCCAAAGACACACATTTAGGGCTTTGCAAAATAACCCTCATATTTGCACAACTTAGCAATTTAGTCTATTTTTCTCAAAACATCAAATTCACAAAATCTACTTGTACACAAGCTTGGCCGAATACATATATATCACATACAAGCACCCATTTTTCATCAAATTCACAAATTAGTGTCATTTTCTCAATTTAGCCCTATTAAGCTAAATTCATCAAAACTTCAAGAATAAAACATGTTCATCTACCACCAATCTATCATTTAACACCTTAAAGCATCACAAAGCTTAACATAGCATCAATGGCATTTTTCCCAAACGTCATCAATTCATGAAATTAAAACATGGGTTTGATAGCTCTCAAAGCAACGATTGCAAAAACGTAGAAATTATCGAAAACGGATTGGAAACTAACCTTGAATTCAAGCTTGAACAATGGCCGAATATAGCTAGCTTAAAACCTTGTTTTCTTTTCTTTGTATTTTCGGTGAAAGAATGAATAGAAATGGCCCCTTTTTTTATGCTTTATTCTATCATAATATACTTAATAACCCATTTCCAAATTTAATCTTCAAAATAAAATATATAAAGCATATTATACAAGGTCATTTTTGACCACATTCACCCACTAACTAATAGTGGTTAAATTGCCATTTAAGGCCATAACTTTAAAAAGCCACAACACATTAGTACATCAACAAATGGCATACAACTTTCACATTTAATGCAAATCAATCCTTCGCTCAAATTAAACACACGAACAGACAAATTCACTTACGAAAATTTACTACATGCTAAACCACATATCAACGGCACAGAATATAATATTCAAATATTATACGGACTTGGATTTATGGTTCCAAAACCACTGTTCCGACTAGGGTATAAACTAGACCGTTACACAATCATCACGTCCAACCAAAACATACCTAACTTGATGGTGATGAAACAATCCCGAGCCTTATGCTCCTTAGACTTGCATCTCAAGCATGCTCCTGACCTCCTCCAGCATTTTCTTGGATGACGCCTTCTACAATAATCGCAAGCCGGAAAGTTTGGACGTGCCTTAACACGCTTTACAGAACCAGACTGCGAACCAAAAGAATCGCGATCTCTTTTCTTCTTACAGTCTACCCACCCAACTCAAAGTGCTTCATCGATTCGTTTAACCTCCTCCAATACCTCATTAACTATCTGAGTCAGCTCATCAACCCTAGCTCGATCATGCAATCCTGTCTCAGTCACTGGCGATGCCAACACCTCCCTTTTGGAAACATGCCTCGATGCTGAAGATCTAGCCCCAGCACCTCGTCCTTTACCACGTCCATGTCTACCACGTCCACGTCTTCTAGCGCTCATGTTCACTAAATCGATTTAATCTGATTAAGAGTCTTATGAATTAGTATGCTATTCAATGTTTAAACAATGTTTTATGGAGTATAGGAAGTAAAGTCGTTTGCGCAAAACGTATCCTAAAGTCTCAATCTCTATAGTTTCAGCTCCTAAAGCTAGAAGTTCTAGAGTATTTCTACAGTCATACCACAATAATTTCTAAAATGAAAACATAAACTTACTTGACTTGGTGCTGGATACCCCGTGGTGCCATACTTCCTTTAAAACATGCATGTATAAATTAAAATTTTAAACAACTTTGGAAAAACACTTTTGAACCCAAACCACAGCCGAGTTGTGCAACTTGACTCTGATACCATAAAATGCAACACCCCAAACCCGGCCCATGCGGTATGACCGGATCTGACATGTCACATGAAGAAAACGTATAAACATCATATGATTCTTACTAAAGTAGGTGTTACTTGGTTATGTTTAGTAAAACAAGTTTGGATGTAAATATTTGATAAAATACAACTATTTTTGAGAGGTTGATTGATGAGTCAAAAATGGAGGTAGTGAACTTTAAAACCATGACTTTTGAAAATGACGTTGATAATTTGAAAGAGAATCCGAGTTAAATTTTATTATGGAAACTATTTATTAATCAATTTTGGAAAACCATTATTTATGATTTTAGAAAATTCCTATTTAAAATAAATCAAGCAGGATAATAAGAGTGTCAAAACATAAAACAAAAATAAAAATACTCAGAGGCCTTATTACAACTTTAAAATCCCAAAATAGTAAAAGTAATAAAACAAACTAGTAATTTACTAATATTCGAAAATATTATATCCAAAGTATGGCCTCCACTGAGTCATCCATGGCCCCAAGTCCTCGTCACCGAGCATTACCTCCAAGGGTTAACAAAAAAAAAGAGGGTGAGTTACAAGAACTGAGTGCATAATCCCCTTACCGTCATCCACTGGGCCTAAACCCGATTAGAAATATCTTGGGCCTAAGCCCATTTACATAACAACATTTAAATGAAATGTATACAGCCCAACCCATCCATCCATCACACCCTCGACCAGCCAATCACACATGTGGGGATCAAGTCAACCCATCCCGCCACTCACACCAAATTGAAGCCGAGCTGCTATATTATATATTTTTATTGTGGCCAAGCCACCGAAATCATAAGTAAACATAATAATGAACATTTTGTGGCAATGCCACCAGGCTACACTACTCTTCAACATTTTTCCCAACCCATGCAATATGTAACATGCAACATACATAATAAAGCATAATATCCACATATATGAACCACAATCATTATTCTAGTAATTTATTATGGTGAATCGGCCCATTATAGAACTTTGTAATTCGGCCCACTAAGGCATTCTAGTAAATCAGCCAATAAGGGCATTTTGGTAAATCGGCCCATAGGGGCATTTTCGTAATTCGGCCCATAGGGGCATTTTCGTAATTCAGCCTATAAGGGCATTTTCGTAAATAGATCCATAGGGGAATTTTTGTAAATTTAACAATTTTAATACCAATTTTGACAAATCTATAGAAATAATGTAATTTAAGAAAATTTCTCGATTTATGCCTTTTTACGATTTTTAGCCATATAAAATAATAACGATCTATTTTTCAACGTGATATCAAATCATGAATCTACGGGATTTCAGTGTGAGATTACACACCTGATTACGGTAAGGATTAAACTGTCTTAATGGTCAGCACCCTTTTTATCGTGAACGACCACGATTTGCCTATTCTCACCGGATGATGGTCCACAACCCGGTGGGAAATCTCGAACCGCCGATACCGCCCTACGTTTGAACTTAAGAGTAAGAATTGGAAATCCACTCCTTTTGTATACTCCAGTCATTTTTCCTTTCAAATCGGTACCACTTGCCTCCATTGGAAAAAGCCTTAATCAAAACGATATTACGATGATACGAAACGATTGTCTAAGGAAAAGGTTCGGCTTACCACTATTTCCGTAGGATCAACAAGTGAATAAGAACGATCGATATAATCCCTTATGATGATAAATTTGATTTGCATCGATTGAGCTTACGACTACAGATGAAACAAAGATATGAGATTTGGCTTTCCTCTATAACACTACATTAGAAGATGATCACGATATGAAAGATTATGAGAGAATGATAACATAAGTGAAACATCCGAATGTTAGTAGACACAAATTCGGCAAGGGAGAAAGGAAAAAGAAAGTGGAAAAGAGAAGAATAAAACCACTTACATATTCAATCAAAGAGTTGAGTGCCAACACAAACCAAAAAAAAATAATGAAGAAGAAATGAAGGGTTAAGAAGTTCGGCTAAAGAGAAAAATGAGCAAGATGATTCAGCCACAAGGTAATGTTGTTTTGGGGGAAAGAGAGAAAGTTGAAGAAATGGTAAAAAGAAAAGAAGAGATGGAGGAGTGAACTAGATGGTTTTGGCTATCCAAGGGAAAATGAGAAAAAATGAATTAGACAAAATGGCTAGCTAGTTTCGGCAAAATAAAGGAAAAAGATGCTCATTTTTGGCTTTAGAGTTTTGGCAATGAGGGAAGAATTTGGGAAAAGAAAACAATAAAAAAATGCTAAAAGAAGAATAAGCCTTTCATGCACCGAAACTTGTAAAAACTATAGGAAAATTGGCCCCTCACTCCCCCACCAAAACCGTGTATTCATCTTTACCAAAAAGATGAGTGTTGACCAAAATTCTATCCTAGGCAACTCCTAATATTTGGCCAATATGTCCCCCTCTCTTATCCCTTTCTTTGATTTCTTTCCTTGTTTCTCCCTTGCTTTCCTCCTTTCCATAATCCTTAGTCTTCTTTCCTGTAACACCCCAAACCCGGTCAAAATGCTACGACCGAATCTAGCATGTCACAGGAAAGAAAAATTTTGAAAACCGAGTTAACGTCGTGAGTTGGAAAAAATCTTTGATTTTATAGAAACTGATTTTATATTGAGTGCTCAGTTGAAAACAATTTTGAGTCTTAGTTTGAAAATCTAGTTACTTTGCTACTAAAACCCGTTTGTTAATTAATCAATTGTAGAATCTCAAAATCCAATAGTTTTTACGTTTTGGAAATCATCCATTTCGTATTTTATTAGGCATGCCTTAATGATCAAAAATAAAATAAGAGAAAATTAATAAAACAAGTTAAATACCAAATTAAAGTTTAAATGGCCTTATTACATTACCAAAGTCCAATTTTAAGTAGAATAATTCCAAAATAACTCTTTAAAATAAAATCCAAAATATTATGCATGGCCACCTCGAGTCCACCTCGGTTCCTCATCCGCGGTCTAAGGATTACCTACAAAGTTTAAAAGAGGGGGTGAGTCACTGAGACTCAGTGTGTAAATCCCCGTCCAAAGGATTTTTAGGCTCTCACACAGATTCATATGCAAAGTATGTATGTCATGCAACCCAACTAACCTAGATATCTATTCGTATCTCCTGTGTCTACCCAATATTTGTGGCACCTAGCCACTGGTGGTACCTAACCACTGGTGGTTCCAAACCACTGGTGACAAAAGTCACAAATAATAATATGTGGGGTCAACCCACTTGTGGTACCTAACCACTGGTGACAATCCCTAATATCAATACGTGGCGCCAACCCAATGTGGTACCAAACCACTGGAACGAGTCATAGAAATAAGATATAAGTGGTACCTAACCACTAGTGACAGTCTAAAAGAGATCATATCTCCTCCCTTTTCACATCATACCCTATTTTCATGTTCATGCTTTACAATATGGTATGATCGTGCTAGTAATGTACAATAACATTCATTTCACCCATACATGCATCCATTAATAACAGCACATAATAGAACTTACCTGGAGTCCTCGCTTTTACCCACAAAGGTAACTTAGTGATCCATGCCATCACTTCGGCTTTTGGCCATACACAGATAATAACATAATTAACATATAAAGTGTGTAAGAGTTACACACCTGATAACACGTAATATCACGCTCTCTACGTCGACACTATCGCTAAACGAAACCACTGCTATTTGCCTACGACGCTGCTCAGAAGCCGGCCCACAACCCGGTGGCCATCTCGAACTGTTGACACTGCTCGCTTCTTAAACTTAGGTGCTGGGTTCAGGGGTACAACCCTCTCCTTCGCCTGGTCGGTATTGGATTCCATCAAAAGATCTCGTCAGATATTACTATAAGAAAATATAGTTGTTTAACCACAACACAGGGTTAAGATGTCAAACACGATTAGTGAACCTAAACAAAAAGGACTAAGGAGAAACCCCTTACCTTAGAATCCAGAGAAGAGAGATAGGGCTTAGAGATTATCGGTTCCCAAATTGAGATTCAAATGATTAGCCTCACTTCAATTCCTAAACCAGGCGCTTCAAAAAGAATATAAGAGGGTTAAAAAAAATATAAGTCCAATCGAGTGGCCTTACCAAGCCAATTAGCCATTCGGCTTTGGCTTCCAAAATCAAAAGGAAGATAAAGAAAATAGAAAGAATAGCCTCTCATCTTAACGCAACAAATTCGATCAACACCTAGGAAGAATTGGCACCACACCACCGTAGGAAGATTCGGCAAAAGCTAAGGTAGAAGAGAATCAGATAGAAGAGTCGAAAATAGAAATAAAGATCTTTAAAAGGAGGCTTAGGAGTTTCGGCTTTTAGGGAAAGTGGAATAGGGAATGGGAGTTTGATGTTTCGGTTTTGAGAATAAACAAATAGAGAAGGAAAAAGATGAGAAACAGGTTTTAGCTCTTAGGGAGATTGAGAGAAAATGCAAGAGAGAATGGCTAGGAGATTCGGCTTTGGAGAAAGAAAGTATAGGGCAAGGGGTGTTCGGCTCTTGCAAGAAATTAGAGATGAGAAGAGAGTTAAGGAGTTTCGGCCCTAAGAAGAAATTGAGAGAAGAGAAAAGAAACAAAATGAAAGGAGGGTTCGGTTCTAGCAGAAAAGAGATGAAGAGAAAGTAAGAACTTCAAATGCCAAAGATGCCAATTCCGAAAATGAGAAAAGAACTCTTATTTGGCTACACAGCATTTCGGCACTCCCCAAGACCAATAGCTGAAAATGCACTCTTTCGAGAACAAAAATATATGTCTCCTATCACAGAAATTCGGCACACTCTAGCCACACAAAAACCGATCCTCCCCCTACTAAGAGATTGAAATTCAGCCAACACCTCCACCCCTTACTCAATCCCTTATTTTTCTCCTTAATCCACTCCTAATCACTTATTTGAAACATTTTGAACACTCCAAGCTCCACTTTTTCCTCTCTGCCAACCATTCAAATTATTTGACTCAGTCCACTCCCCTATCCTGAGGTGTTTCAGTCGATTTCTGCCTCTGCTCCCCTTGACGCCAAAAAGAACTTCCAAAATGAACTCCTTGCGACTCGAACTTGCTCCCTCTCCCCCTCTCTATGGCGTCACTTACCAGCATCTTAAGTGGCGCCTCCTTGCCACTTTGCCATTCCTTTTCTTGTGTCAACCTACCACTAACAATATACCTTAGATCCTATTTCAGCTAGGTCTTCCATTAAAGTGTCTAAAAAGAAAACTTTAGCCAGGGTTCCGGCTTATCCCCGCGCCTTTCCTAGACTCCTAAACACCCTAAAACAACACATTAAACAAGGCATACACACAAAACACATCAAATGTATAGCCCCAAAATCAGGATGTTACATTTCCATAATTAAAAAGTCTTCCTTACCATATTAAAGCCATGGCCGACACACGTAAGAAAAGTACAAAAATTAATCAAAAATTTTGCACTAGGTGGGATTTGAACTCCTCCCCTAAAGCCCATTCATGTGACGCCACAACCTCCTTACCATATGCTCACTTATGCTAGCAGAATACACTCTTATTTCCTTACGCATTGATGCCACTTATCTTCTCTCCTTAAAGTGCTTAAACGCAAAAATTTACCTATAGCCTAACTTGAACCCGAAACTTCCTAGGAACCTCGTAACTTTCTAAAATCACCTTCCTAATAAATCCAACTTGAAATAATGCCGTTCTCTTGTTCTCAAAAATTTTAAACACTCCTACACCCAAGGCCCGTTGGGCCCAATTCTACTAGGCCCAAATTTGGGTCGTTACAACTTGAAGAGTGACTGTCTCCTCACCTACACAGAGTATGAGTTCACCTGTGTCGACATCAATTTTAGTTCTGGCAGTTGCTAAAAACGGTCGTCCTAAAATTAGGGGGATCATGTTGTCCTCTTCCATGTCTAAAACGACAAAGTCTACCGGGAATACGAATTTATCAATCTTCACAAGTACATCTTCAATTATACCCCTAGGAACTCTAATAGTTTTATCAGCTAATTGAATGCTCATCCTAGTTTGTTTGGGTTTCCCTAGACCTAGTTGTTTAAACAATTTTTAAGGCATGACATTTATGCTTGCCCCTAAATCAGCTAACGCATTATCAATAGATAAACTACCAATTAAGCATGTAATTGTAAAACTCCCTGGATCTTTTAATTTCCGTGGTAGTTTATTTTGCAAAATTGCTGAGCACACCGCATTCAGTTCCACATGTGATTCCTCATCTATTTTTTGCTTACTTGTCAATAGCTTCTTTAAAAATTTCCTGGAATCTGGCATCTATGAAAGAGCTTCAAGAAACGGTAGGTTAATATGTAAATTCTTTAAAAGTTTAAGAAACTTACCGAACTGTTCCTCTGTATCGTCTTTTGTTGTTGCTTGGGGATATGTATGCGAGGTTTGTACTCTTTGATTACTGGTTTTAGCTTGTTATTAACCTCAACCATATCTTTTTCTACTGTATTCTTTTGCTTTGAATTAGGCTCATCTAATCCTTCACTTTCTTGAGTTGTTATGGCTTGAACTTGCTCCTTTGGGTTAGTCTCGGTGTTGCTCGGTAGTCTTTCCTATGGTCTCTCGGAGATTTGCTTAGCAAGTTACCCGATTTGATCCTTGAACTCTTGTGTCAATGCATCAAGTTTTGTTTCTATCTTTTGGAAATGTGTTTCTGTATTTTGGGAATGTATTTTTGAGGCTGCTATGAAGTTTGTCAACATCTCTTCAAGGTTTGGCTTCTTTTCTTGTGGGTAGGGTTGTTGTTGGAAGTTTTGGGATGGGGTTTAGGGTTTAGGGTTTAGGGTTTAAGGTTTAGAGTTTAGGGTTTATGGTTTAGGGTTTAGGGTTTATAAGTATTACTATAAGGGTTATTGTTAGATCGGAAATTGTTACCCATATAGTTCATTTGTTCGCTCTCCATGCCCTGTCCGTAGGGTGGGTACTCAGGATTTACCACTCCTTCACTTGCGTCGCACTGCATAACTGGATGTGCCTGTGAAGAACCATATATATCATCAAATTTTTTATGTAGCAATTCTACCTGATTTGATAGCGCGGCCACTGCATCAAGGTTGAAGAGTCTGGCTGCTTTGGCTGGCCTTGTCCTTGTAACTTGCCACTGATAGTTATTCACTGACATCTCCTCTATAAACTCGTAGGCTGCTTCAGGAGTTTTATTGTTCAGGGTTCTGCCAGTAGCTAAATCGATTAGTTGCTGTGTTGAAGGGTTTACACCATTGTAAAAAGTTTGGACCTGTAGCCACAAAGGTAATCCGTGGTGTGGGCACCTCCTTAACAAGTCTTTGTATCTCTCCCATGCATCATAGAGTGTCTCTAAATCTATCTGCACAAAGGAAGAGATATCATTTCTTAATTTGGCCGTTTTGGCCGGTGGAAAATATTTTAAGAAAAAATTTTTCGGTCATTTGGTCCCATGTAGTGGTTGACCCTCGTGGAAGAGAATGCAACTACTGTTTGGCTTTATTCCTTAGGGAAAAGGGAAATAACAGAAGATGGATGGCATCATCAAAAACGCCATTTATTTTGAAGGTATCATAGAATTCTAGAAAACTCGCTAAGTGTGTGTTAGGATTTTCTTCCTACAAACCATCGAACTGAACAAACTATTGTATCATCTGTATAGTGTTAGGTTTCAGTTCAAAATTATTTGCAGCAATTGTAGGCCTAACAATACTTGACTCAGTTCCTGTTAAACTAGGTTTAGTATAATCATACATAATGCGTGGAGAATGATGTTCGGCCATCCCTGGAGGTGGTGGATTATTTTCAGCCATCGCTTCTGTAATATTTATTTCAGCTTCTTGCTATTCGTCTATGTAGTTTAAGCTTCGCCTTATTTCTCTGTAATTTCTACGAATGGTACCTTCAATATCATTGTCGTAGAGTAAGGGTTCTGTCGGGTTCCTTCTAGTCATAAACTAGAGGTACCTGAAAGGAACAAAAGAAAGAAAGAAAATTTAGAAAAATAAAAATAAAATTTAATTGCAAAAATGAATATGGCTAAAGTAATAAAAATTGATTAACTACTAAACTAAAGACTCTAAGACAAACAAGAATGAAATTGGGAAAATTACTTTGAGGAAAAACCAATTGATTAAGACGACACCCAAGGAAGAATCCACCTAGACTTCACTTGTTATCTAACTCTGAACCAGACGATTTATTCATTTGACTTAATCCGTAAGATTCCCTAAGTTATATTAATCCCTCTCTCGAGGCGACTAAAATCTAACCCTAGGTTGATTAATTGAAATCTCTTTCTAATTAAAACCCCTAGAATCGCATTAACTCGATCTATGGACTCCCATATTAAGTTTCACCCTAATCCGGCAAAATCTCGTCACCCTATCTCTAGGAGTGCAATCAACTCCACTTAATTATGCTAGATCTACTATTAAGCAGGGACTTTTGCTCCTCCACCTAAGTACATCACACTTGAATTAATATCCCGGAAATATCAATACAAGAATTAAGAACACATAATTAAGAACAAGTTAAATATTTATCATATAGTTCAGAAAACAATAACAAGATTCATCTTAGGTTTCATCCCCCTCAGGTATCTGAGGGTTTAGTTCATAACAATAAAAGAAAACATCTCAAAAGAAAATATAAAACAAAACATAAGAAATCCCTAAAACCTCCTGAAGGAATTGAAAGAGAGATCTTCCGTCTTGAGTATGATTTCGGCTTCTTGAGATGGATCAACTTGCTCTCTTCGAGTAAATCTCCACAAATCTGCCTTTTCTGGCCTAGTCGGACACCCCCTGACTAAAGCCTTGGGTTCCCCCCTTTCTGGTCATACTTAAGGTGTTTTTATAGGCTTCTGAATATGTTTTCTTGCCCCTAAGTATCCAAATCCGAGTGAAACTCTTCTTTCCTACGACAGGGACAGGCCCATGGTACATGCCCGTGTAAGTCGTGGCCAGGCCGTGTTCAATACTTTTGAATGAGGCACGACCGTGTGGTCTTGGGCCCAGGCCATGTGGATTTCATGATATGGCCCATTTACTCCATTTTGGGCCCGTTTTCTGTTATTTTCATCATTCGGTGCTCTCCTGAGTATAAAACATGAAAACAAAGGATTAAGAGCACCAAATTACACAATTCAAGGCTTAAATCATCCAAAAGCATGCTAAATGTGGGCTTAAAATATGTTACTTTTACGGTTTATCAGTGGGGGTGGAGGTTGTTGAGCAACTGAATTTTTTCGGACAAATTGCGTGAACCACTCATTCATCATTTTGAAAAAAGGTTTCTTTAGCCTCTCCTTCGTGAGTACTCAATGCTTTTCTAGATTCAGACGGCACTGCCCCTTGAGCGGGTGCTAGCATATTATTCTCAATATCATCAGCTACAGCTCGATCGGGATCCATTTGCTATTTGAAAACACAATTTAAATTGTCAAGAGTCATCGCACTATCACAGGTTATATATGGCTATATAACTAGACTCTCACTCACGCTATGTTAGTCCTAGAATTGACTAAATCGTAGCTCTGATACCAATAAATATAACAGCCTTCACCCATATAAAATGCCAGAATAGGGTTACAGTGCATTACCGGACTTATAAATCAATTAAACATTCATTTCACATACATATTCATATTTCATGCAACTATCATTCAAACTTAATCATGATGTCTCTAATACGAGCTTACGAGGCTCAAAACATGAATTCAAGGTGGTTCGAGACTAGACCGTAAACTTTAGAATCTTTTTGAACACTTAGAAAGTTTTCTCAAAAACAAGGGACACATGCCCGAGTGGCCCGACCGTGTGTCTCACATGGCCAAAGACACACCTGTGTCACAGGCCGTGTGGACATTCGAAATAGGAGCACATGGCAGTGTCCCAGCCCGAGTCTGACCCCATGTATCTCTCTAACTTAGGTCACACAGCCAACACTCACGCCCGTGTGCCCTACAAATAGCCATACACGCCCGTGTGCCCGGCCGTGTGCTAGGTCGTGCCAAACCTGTAGGGAATACTGACTTAGGCGACACGGCCAAGTCACATGCCCATGTGTGAGGCCGTGTGGAGCATACTGACTTGGTTTCTATTTCAACACCAGGGGAAATACGACTGTGTACATGACCGTGTATCACACATGGCTGAGACACACGCTCGTGTCTCTGTCTGTTTCTCTGCCCGTGTGGACAAAAATAGGCTATTTACCAAGCCATTTTGCCACCCAAACTTGCATGTACCTATAGCATATCAATTGGCACCAACACACAGCATATATAAGTATTTAAACCAGCCAATTCAAACATAAATCATGCACATTCTATACTTCTATTTTACATATACACAAATCACCAAAACATGCCATACCATTAGTACCAAACTTTGCTTCCTTAGATCATCAATATGACCATTATCAACTATGCACCATTTGATCTATTTTCTCAAGTATGTCAATCAATCAAAACTTGGCTATTTGATATCTATTATGCTAATTATCCACAAACATCTCATGCCCAACTTTTAAAACATCACACAAGCCAGATACACATATATAAACATGAATCAAACATACCAAAATAAGCCAACTTTCATGGCTATATAAACAACCAAATCACTTACATTTACAAATCATTTCAAGTAACTAACTTCATTACTAACACATAACCAAAATGACCAAAGTCCCTATACATGCCATATACCAAAATACCAAAATTCAAAAGTACCAAGTGATAGTAGGATAGTGTGATATAGTCTCCGACGATCCCCGAATCTGAGCTAGCTTTGAATTCACTATAAAACATGGAAAAATAAACAAAGTAAGCTTTATAGCTTAGTAAGCTCATATGGAATAAACTCAAACTAATCATAAATACACAAATCATCAATTTGAACATATCAACATGTAATTCGTGTTAACTAACAAAACTTTCACATGTTTAATCATATGCTTATATGTGCACTTCACAATTTCTTCGATTTAAAGCTTATACGGTTCATGCACATACATGTACCATCTCGTATCAATCTCATACTCAACCACGTCTTTCATTTACTCATTGAACCATTTAGAATATTATCGGATACGTGGGAAACTCACACCAGAACTGCCACATATATAGCCGAAGTTATCCCAATCACAAATCACAAAATTGCTCACTCTCGAGCTATCGACGGGCCTGCTCACACAAGCTGTGGGTCAAGATGCAGCTACACGGCGCTACTCACACAAGCTGTCAAGTAACCGCAACACATGCCAGTATACTCAGCCACTGGTAGGTTGTACAGGACCAACACCCGGATCACATAATCACAATAATCCCCTAATTACATGTCACTAGTATCCAAATCTATTCCTAATGTTCAACCGAGATTTCCAATGCCGAATCGTCGTTGAATCATTTTCGAACATGTCCGAAGACTCATTTTCATAGTTTATGCAATATCAAAGCATTTAAAACATAATTATAAAAATGCTTATTACATACGAATTTACCTTAGATGTAAAAATGACTAAACTGGTCGATTAGTCGAGAACTTTGTTATTCCCTCGATCTAGATCCGAGTTTCGCTTTTCTTGATCTATATGTAATAAAAATTAACTTAATTAATCATCTCTCTATTCAATTTAGTCCAAAATTCACTTTAAGGCATTTTTACACAATTGCCCTAATGTTTCACATCTTTTATAATTTAGTCCGTATTTCATAAAATCACCAATTCATGAAATTAGGTCCCTACCCATGTTAGCCGAATTTATTTTATTACCTAAGCAGCCAATATTTTACATTTATTTCACATTTTAACCACAAAGTTTCCACATTTCACAATTTAGTCCCTAATTTGCATTTTTACTAAAAATCACTTAATAAAACTTGTATAATTCACAACAAACATTCATAATCTATCACCAAACATCAAAACACACATTTATTCATCAATGGAAACCTTTAAAATTTTTAAAAGTTTTGCAAAATAGTCCCTGGGCTAGCTAGACCTAGTTGCAACGATATAAAAAATATAGAAATCATTAAAAACGGGACAAAAACGGACTTACAATTGAGCAATGCAATGATCGAACCCTAAATAGCTTCCATGGCTTCTTCTTTCTTTCTTTGAACACTCATTTATTCATCAATGGAAACATCTAAAATCTTTAACAGTTTTTCAAAATAATCCCCGGGCTAGCTAGACCTAGTTGCAACGATCACAAAAACATAAAAATCATTAAAAACCGAACAAAAATGGACTTACATGCTCATGGAGACTAGGCCGAATGTTCCAACCTTTTTAATGGTGCTTAAAACCCTAAATTTTGCTGGTGGGAGCTTAATGAAGATGATGATATCATGTTTGTATTATTTTAACTTAAGTTATTTATAATTTACTCATTTAACCTTTATTAAAACATTAAAAATTCATATAAACCATGTACATAAATGTCCACCCACCTTAATAATGGTCTAATTACAACATAAGGACCTTCACTTTAATATTCCATAGCTATTTAATACCTTTAGCTAATAGAACGTAACTTTTAGTCCTTTTTATCAAATTTACTAATCAAACAATAAAATTTCTTAACAAAAATTTCACACAAACATATCATCATGCTCTAAACCTTAATTTAATAATAAAATAAATATTTTAACCTTGGATTTGTGGTCCCGAAACCACTGTTCCGATTTGACTAATAATGAGCTGTTACAACTCTCCCCCTTAGGGATTTTCGTCCCCGAAAATCTTACCAGCGAAAAGGTTAGGGTACTATTTTCTCATAGCTTTCTCAGGTTCCCACGTAGCCTCTTTGACCCATGATGTTGCCACAAGACTTTCACCAAAGCTATACATTTGTTTCTCAACTCTTTAACCTCACGAGATAAAATTCAGATCGATTCTTCGTTGTAGGTCATATCAGGTTGCTGGAGAAATTACATGTGATGGATCTAATCTATATCAGCGCAACATCGACACATGAAACACGTTGTGGATCTTTTCTAATTCTGACGGTAATGCTAGCCAATATGCCACTGGACTTATTCTTTGAATGATCTCATATGGCCCGATGAATCGCGGACTCAGTTTGCCTTTGCGACCAAAACAAAAAATTTTCTTCCATGGAGATACTTTTAGAAATACTTTGTCGCCGATCTAAAATTTAATGTCTTTTAGAAATACATTGGAGTTCGGCATTTGCGACCATACAAAGCTTCATATGGTGAAATCTTTAAGCTCCATTGAAAACTGTTGTTATACGCAAATTCAACCAACGGCAAATATTTCTCCCAATTACCTTCAAACTCTAAAATACAACATCGGAGCATATCTTCAATAATATGAATTACTCTCTTAGACTAACCGTCAGTTTACAGATGAAATGATGTACTAAAATTCAACCTCGTACCCAGAGTTTCTTGCAATTTCTTCCAAAATCGTGATGTGAACCTCAAATCTCTATCCAAAATAATTGAAACTGGCACCCCGTGTAATCTAACAATCTCAGAATATACAACTCAGCCAATTTGTCAAGTGAATAGTCTGTACATACCAGAATAAAATGTGCAGACTTCATTAGTCGATCTACGACAACCCAAATAGCATTTTTCTTTTTCGGAGACAAGGGTAAGCCCGATACAAAATCCATCGTAACTCTATCCCATTTCCACTCAGGTATCGTCACTGGTTGCAGTAATCCTGAAGGCACCTGATGCTCAGCTTTTACTTGTTGACAAACTAAACCTCTCGACACAAACTCTGAAATGTCTCGTTTCAAGCCCGACCACTAATACGGCTGTTTCAAATCATTATACATTTTGGTACTCCTCGGGTGAACAGATAAAACAACCACTGTGTGCTTTGTGCAAAATTTTCTGAATGAGTTTGAAATTCTTTGGTATGCAAATTCTATCTCGGAACATTAAGCAATCATTGAATCTAATATGAAAGTCAGAATTACTAGTCGACTAACATTGTATTCTTTTGGTTTGTAACTTGGTATCACCCTTTTGAGCTTCACAAATTTGCTGGAGAAAAACCGGTTTAGCTTTCAACTCTGCTAGAATCGAACCATCATCGGACAAAGTCAGTCTTGTATTCATCACTCTCAAAGAAAATAGAGATTTTCTACTCAAAACATCTACAACCACATTTGCTTTCCCTAGATGATAATCAATTACTAACTCATAATCTTTTAATAGCTCGAGTCCTCTCTGTTGTCGTAAATTCAAGTCTTTCTGAGTCATTATATACTTTAAACTTTTGTGATCAGTAAAGATGTGACATTTTCACCATACGAATGATGTCGCCAAATTTTCAATGCGAAAAAACTTGCAGCCAACTCTAAATCGTGCATCAGATAATTCTTTTCATACGGCTTTAACTGTCCAGAGGAATAAGCTATAACTTTTCCTTCTTGCATCAAAATGCAACCCAAACCATTTAATAATACATCACTGTAAATCACAAATTCTTTACCTGACTCAAGTTGAACTAAAACTGGTGCCCCAGTTAACTATGCTTTCAACTGATCAAAACTCTGTTGACATTTCTCTGACCACTTGAATTTTACATCATTCTGTAACAATCTGGTCATCGGTGTAGCAATCATCGAGAACCCTTTAAAAAAACGTCGATAATAATAAGCCAATTCAAAAAAGCTTCTGACGTCGGACACATTTCTCGGTGGTTTCCAATCAACAACTATGGAAAACTTACTCAGATCAACTCGTATACCTTCCGCTGAAACAATGTGTCCCAAAAATCCAACCTCTCGGAGCCAAAACTCGTATTTACTAAATTTAGCAAATAGTTGCTTATCTCTCAAGGTTTGAAGTACAATTCTCAAATGGTCAGCGTGCTCAGACTCATCTCGTGAATAGATTAGAATGTCGTCAATGAACACAACAACGAATCTGTCTAAATATGGTCTAAAAATCCGATTCATCAAATCCATTAAGACTGCAGGAGCATTAGTCAATCCGAAAGGAATAACAAGAAATTCATAATGTCTGTACCATACTTACAAGCAAACAACCATATAAATCGTTACATAACTTTCGACCCAAATTTAAAACTTTTTGTAAACATTTATATCACTCCTTAAACAAGCCTACGAGGCTCAAAACATACATAAAATGTAGTTCGAAATTGAACCAGGAACTCATAAACACTTAAAAAAATTTTCCTCAAAATAGGGCCACACGCCTGTGTGGGCAGGCCGCGTTATCAACATTCCCATGTCCCTTATCTGTGAAAATTTATTTCTCAATTCGAACCTATAGGGGTTTTACACGGGCAGACACACGCCCGTGTCCCTCACACGGCCATGACACATCTGTGTCTTAACCCGTGTGTGAAAACCTTGACATTCTGTTTCTGACATCATCATCTCCATAAAGTCACACAGCCAGGGCACATGCCTATGTCCTTAGGCCGTGTGGTGAATTAAAGTCCTAAATTCAGGTGCAGACTCTACACAGTCTGGGCACATGGCCATGTCCTAAGGTCGTGTATACCATACGGTTGAGACAAATGGCCGTGTCTCAGCCCGTGTGATTAATATTGGGCATCCTATTTTGCTAACTTGGAATACAGGGGGGAACACGGCCAAACTACACGCCCATGGGGCAGACCGTGTGTCACACACGCCCGTGTGTCTACCCGTGTGGACAAGAACAAGGCTATTCACCAAGCCCTTTCTGCCACCCCTACTTGCACCATCATAAGCCACATTAAGCAACCAACTAATTCATGCATAAGTAAACCAATGAATCAACCATGCAACTAGCACATTCATGAATAACATCATCATCTCATAGATTAATAAAAAAGAGCCATCAACTATAGCCTTATACAAAAGAATTCATCTCAAGACAAGCCAACACATTTGGCCAAAATAAAATGACACCTAACAAAGACTGAGTCTCTATACATGCCATACTTAGAAGAATGATCTAACTATACCAAATGCGTAGATAGTGTAGGTGATCCTTTGACGGTCTCCATATCCCGAGCTAGCTCTTCGACACTATAAAACAAGGGAAAAGAAAAGGGAGTAGGCTTTAAGCTTAGTAAGTCTATATGTAAACAATAAACATCATACCACATATCAATTAAGATCACTATTTACTATCAAGAACAATTCAGTTCCTCATAATTATACTTACTCATTCAAAGCTTACCACATCCCAAACACATATCATAACCATTGCTCACATTTACATGCACTTATACCCTGCACTTATCACCACAAAGCCACATGAATTTCACTTAGTCAAGTTTCTCGATGAACACTTCGGAATAATACCTAACACACGATGGTTTTGCACACATCCCACCATTTATAAATAACACGGTGGTATCGCACACAGCCCACCTATAATCACATGTTCACGGTGGTATCGTACATAGCCCACCAATAAAAAAAATACGGTGGTATCGCACACATCCCACCAATAATAATAACATGACCACGGATATTTATCCGTCTCCTTTTTCCTATTCCGAAGGTTCATCCGAGAATTTCCTCTTTCTATCATTTTATTTGATACCAATACTATTCATTCACCACAATGCATTAATATGTAAAAACATAAGTAAAAAGGATGTATCATTTACACATAAACTTACCTCGATACAAAATATGTCAAATTGCAATTTAGTCCGAAATCTTGCCTTTTCCTCTGTTAAGGTTGATTCCACGTTCTTCTTGATCTATAATGACCTATTTAACTTATTAAATCACCCCATTATTCAAGACACTTTAAAATTTCTACTTTTGCAAAAACTATCGTTTTGCCCTTAAACTTTGACAAAATTACGATTTTACCCCTAAGCTCGTAAAATGAAATGTGTTCATTTTTCACACACCCCAAGCCTAGCCGATTCATATTTCCTCCTATAGAAACTCAAAATTTCAATTATTTCACACATTTATCATCTATTTTACAACCTTTACAAAAAGGTCCTATTAGATGTTTTCATGATAAATCCTTTCACAAAAGTTGTTTATTTAACAACTAAGATTCATTTTCTTCAATAAAAATTCAGCAAACATAAATTTGTTCATGGTTAAACCCTAGACTTTGAACCATTTTGCAAAATAGTCCCCTCATTAGCTAGCTTATGCTACAAGGGTCCCAAAAGTACAAAAATTATCAAGAAAGACCACCAAAATAACTTACTTGCAAGGAGGATAAATTGCTGAGAATTTCAAGCTTCCAAACCCTTATGCTTGAGTGAAAATTGGTGGAAGAAGATGATAGAAAAAAAAAAGATGACAGCTTTCTTGTTTTTATTTTATTTTATTCATTTCATTACCTAATATCACCAAACATTGACCAAACTTAGTCTCTTGTCCCCTATGACCGGCTATCCCCTTTAGAAAGGCTTAATTGCACTTTAAAGACCTCCAATTTAAGGTTCTATAGCTATCTAACACCTCTAGCTTATAAATTAGAACTTTCGTACTTTATGCGATTTAGTCCTTTTTCGCAATTGAGTATGAAATCACTAAAATTAATTCACCAAAATTTTCATGCACTCATATAATCATGATATCACACATAAAATAATATTAAAAATAATTTCTCCAACCTCAGATCAGTGGTTTTGAAACCACTGTTCTGACTAGCCCCACAATCAGGCTGTTACAACTCTCCCCCTTTAGAGATTTTCGTCCCCGAAAATCTTACCGATAAAAAGGTTTGGGTACTATTTTCTCATTGCTTCTTTCGGTTCCCACGTAGCCTCTTCTACACCATGTTTTTGCCATAGTACTTTCACTAAGGCTATACTTTTATTCCTTAACTACTTAACCTTTCAAGCCAAAATCATAATTGGTTCCTCTTCATAGGTCATATCCGGTCGTATCTCAATTTCGATCAGAGGAATTACATGCGAAGGATCGAAATGATATCATCGCAACATCGACACATGAAACACATTGTGTATTCTCTCTAACTCCACCGGCAAGGCTAATCGGTAAGCTACTGGTCCAATCCTTTCAATAACTTCATATGGCCCCATGGATCGCGGACTCAATTTGCCCTTTTGACCAGATTTAAATATTTTCTTCCACGAGGATACTTTCAGGAACACTTTATCGCCCACCTGAAACTCAATTTCTTTCCTTTTTAAATCCGCGTATAACTTTTGTCAATTTGAAGTAGCTTTCAAACTATCACGGATCACTTTCACCTTCTCTTCAGTTTCCCTAACTAAATCAACCCCATGAATTTGCTTCTCACTAAGTTAGGTCCAATACAAAAGAGCTCGACACTTGCATCCATATAATGCTTCGTACGGTGCCATCTGTATACACAACTGATAACTTTCATTGTAGGCAAATTCGACCAAAGGTAGATATTTTTCCCAACTACCTTCGAACTCTAAAGCACAACATCAGAGCATATCTTTGAAAACTTGAATCACTTTTTTGGATTGACCATCAGTTTGCAGATGGAACACGGTACTAAAATTCAATTTTGTACCCAAGGCTTCTTACAACTTTTTCCAAAACCTCGAAGTAAATCTTAGATCTCTATCCGAAATAATAGATATAGGTAGCCCATATAATCTTACAATTTTGGCAATATATAGCTCAGCCAACTTGTCAAGTGTGTAATCAACACGTATCGGTATAAAGTGAGCTGCTTTCGTTAATCTATCAACGATATCCCACACAACATCTTTCTTTTTCGGAGTTGTAGGTAACCTCGTTACAAAATCCATCGTGATTCGGTCCTATTTCCACTCAGGAACCATCACTAGCTGAAGTAAGCCTGAAGATACCTGATGTTCGGCTTTCACTTGTTGACAAATCAAACACTTTGTAACAAATTCAAAGATGTCTCTTTTCATACCCGGTCACCAATACAACTTTTTCAAATCAGTATAAATTTTTATACTGCTTAGATGTACTGACAAACAACCATTGTGTGCCTCATGTAAAATTCTCCGAATCAGCTCATCATCTTTTGGTACACAAACTCTATCATGAAACATTAAACAATCATCTGGACCAACCCAAAAATCAGAGTTATTTCCTGATTCACACTGAGTTCTCTTAGCTTGCATTTCATTATCATTCCTTTGAGCTTTACCAATCTGCTGGAGAAACAACGATCTAGCCCTCAACTCGGCCAATATAGAACCATCATCAGACAATTTCAAACTCGTACTCATAGCTCTCAAAGCATACAAGGATTTTCTACTTAAGGCATCGGCGACCACATTCGCTTTCCCTGGGTGATAATCAATCACCAGCTCATAATCTTTCAATAATTAGAGCCACCTCTATTGATGCAAATTAAGTCCTTTTGGTTCATCAAGTACTTCAAACTTTTGTATTGGTAAAGATTCGGCATTTCTCACCATACATTAATGACGCCAAATCTTCAAAGCAAAGACGATGGCGGCCAATTCCAAATCATGCGTCGGATAATTCTTTTCATGTGGTTTTAGCTATCTTGAGGCATAAGGTACTACTTTTCCCTCTTGCATCAACACACAACCAAGCCCATTTATTGACGCATCACTATAGATCACAAACTCCTTTCCCAACTTAGGTTGTTCCAAAACGGGGGCATCAGTCAACAATGCTTCAGTTTCTCAAAACTCTGTTGGCACCTCTCTGTCTATTCGAACTTGGCATCTTTATGTAGCAATCTCATCATCGATGTAGCAATCATGGAGAACCTTTTAACGAATCGTCGGTAGTAACCTCCTAAGCCCAAAAAGCTCCTAAACTCTAACACATTCTTCGGCAGTTTCCACTCAACAATAGCTGAGATCTTACTCGGATCAACTCTAATCCCATCACTCGACACGATGTGTCCTAAGAATCTGACCTCTCGGAGCCAAAACTCACTCTTGCTAAACTTAGCATACAACTGCTTATCTCTTAAGGTCTGCAAAACAATTCTTAAATGTACCGAGTGCTCACTCTTATCCCGAGAATAAATTAATATATCATCAATGAAAACAACTACAAACTTATCCAAGTATGGTCAGAAAATATGGTTCATTAAATCCATAAATACAGCAGGAGCATTCATTAAGCCAAAGGGCATAACGAGAAACTCGTAATGGCCATACCTCGTCCGAAATTCAGTTTTCGGTACATCTTGTTCCTTGAATCTTAGCTGGTAATAATCGAATCTTAGGTCTATCTTTGAAAACACCGTGGCTCCCTTCAATTGTTCGAACAAACCGTCGATCCTTGGCAAAGGATACTTATTCTTCACTGTCACCTTGTTGAGCTATCTGTTGCCTATACACAGTCTCATCAACCCGTCTTTCTTCTTCACAAAAAGTATCAGAGCACCCCATGAAAAATAACTCGGTCTTACAAAACCCTTATCTTTTAACTCTTGTAGTTGATCCTTCAAATCTTTTAGCTACAACGGTGCCATCCTATACGAGGCAACCGAAATAGGTGTTATACCAGGTACTAACTCAATACCGAACTCAACCTCCCTAACTGGAGGCAATCCGGGTAACTCTTCTAGAAACACGTCCGGATACTCGCATACCACAGGCATTGATTCAATCTTTACTTCCTAGTCTTGAGTATTTAACACAAATGCAAGATATGACTCATACCCTTTTCTCATACATTAAAAATTCATATAAACCATGTACATAAATGTCCACCCACCTTAATAATGGTCTAATTACAAAATAACCTACAATTTAATATTCCATAACTATTTAATACCTTTAGCTAATAGAACATAACTTTACACTTTACGCGATTTAGTCCTTTTTATCAAATTGACTAATCAAATAATAAAATTTCTTAACGAAATTTTCACACAAACATATCATCATGCTGTAGACCTTAATTTAATAATAAAATAAATATTTTGACCTCAAATCTGTGGTCCCAAAACCACTATTTTGATTTGACTAAAAACGGGTTGTTACAGTCCTTGCCCGTGTAACTCTCTGATTTTGGTCACACGACCAAGCTACACTTTCATGTGCCAATCCGTGTAACACTCGAAGGGGACACACGACCGTGTCACATGACACACAACTGAGACACACGCCTGTGTCTTAGGTCATGTGGACAAGAAATAGGCCAAATTCAAGCCATTTCTTTCACCCAATTTAAGCACACACATACAAGCCATGTAATAGCCCATTTTTCCTTAACTCGGAACAGTGGTTTTGGAACCACAAATCTGAGGTTGAAAAAAAATATTTTCATATTATTTTTGGTATTTACAGCATGTTATTTGATATGTGTGAAAATTTCGTGAGCTAATTTTATTGATTGGGAGGTTAATTCGAAAAAAAGGACTAAATCGCAAAAAAGGAAAAAGTGTTGTTTTATTAGCTAAAGGTGTCAAATAGCTATAGAACATTAAATTTAAGGTCCTTAAATAGTAATTAGACCACTATTATGATAGTGGATGATAATGGTGTAACACCCCAAACCCGGTCAAAACGCTACGACCGAATCTGGCATGTCACAGGGAAGGAAACGTTTTGGAAACCGAGTTGTCGTCTCGAGTTGGAAAGAAAACCTTTGTATTTATAAAAGAACCGAGTTTGTACTGAGTGTACTTGTTGAAAACATTTTGAAACTTAGTTTTAAAGAAAATAGAGTTGTCTTGTTGTTATTACTTGTTTGCTATTTACCCGATGGTAAAATTTTGGAAATCTCGAAAGTTTGTTTAAGGTTTTGAAAAACGTCCATTTCATAATTTACTAGGCATGCTCTTATTATTTAACGAAATTTTAAGGAAATTTAACAAAATAAATAATCCTAAAATAAAATTTAAAGGGCCTTATTACATAGCTGAAACCCAAACCTAAAGTAAAATAAATCCGAAATAATCATTAAAATAAAAACCGAAATATTGAGCATGGCCACCTCGAGTCCACCCCTGCTCCATATCCGCGATCTAGGAATTATCTGCAAAAAGTAATGGAAGGGGTGAGTCACCGAGACTCAGTGTATAAACCCCCATCCAAAAGATTTTAAGCTCTTACACAGATCCATATGCAAATATGTGTGTCATGCAACCCATCCAACCTATCCATCCGAGTCTCCCAAGTCTACCCAAATTTTGTGGCACCTAGCCACTGGTGGTACCTTACCACTGGTGGTTCCAAACCACTGGTGACCGAAGTCACAGATTAATCATATGTGGGGCCAACCCACTTGTGGTACCTAACCACTGGTGATGATCCCTTATATCGGTATGTGGGGCCAACCCACTGTGGTACCAAACCACTTGGACGAGTCACAAAATTAAGCATATGTGGTACTTAACCACTGGTGGTTCCAAACCACTGAGACTTAGTCACAGAATAACAATATGTGGGGCCAACCCACTTTTGGTACCTAACCACTGGTGACAGTCTGATAATCATACCTTCCCCCTCCTCTCATCATACCCTTTTTCATGTACATGCTTTTCAATACAATATGGTCATGCTTAACATTTAAGAAAAATATAACATGGCACATGCAGGTTTTAATATAGGACTAAAATGGACTTACCCGGAGTCCTTGTTTTTACCCACAAGGGTAACTTAGTGATTTCCACTATCACTTCGGCTTTTGACAATACACAATTAATAGCATATTAACATATGAAGTGTGTAAAAGTTATACACTTGATTACTCGTAACACAATAGTTTCTACGTCTACACTCTCGTTGATAGGCACTACCGCTATCTACCTACTACTCTATTTAGATGCCGGCCCACAACTCGATGGCCAATCTCAAACAGCAGACACACCGCGTCTCTTAAACTTAGGGGCTGGGTTCATAGATCCAACCCCTCCTATCGCTTGGCTGACATTTAAGTCCATGAACACACCTTGGTCACTAAATTGGATTAAACCAGTGCAGCCGAATTAACAGAGATTAATGCTTAAGGCTAAGGCCCTTACCTAGACCGACAAATCCCGTGGCTTTAGGCTTGATTCACAGACCAAACGAATTCTAGAGATCTCCAAAAGAATGCGACACCACTTCCACCTATAATCGGCCAGGCATCCAACCATTAAACCAAGTAGCTATACGGCTTTGGCAAGAAAACCCAAAAGAGAAGATAACGATCCAGAAGAAATCATCACTAACCTAAGAGGATTCGGCACTAGCACAAAAGAGGAGAAAATTCGGCAAAGCTAGAGTAAAAGAGAATCCGATGGAAAAGCCGAAATAAGAAACAAAGGTCTTCAAATAGATGTTTAGGCGTTTGGCTTTTAGGGGAAAATAAAATAGGGAGAGGGAGTTTGAGGTTTCAGTTTTGAGAGTGCACAAATGGAGAAGGAGAGAAATAAGAAACAAGTTTCGGTCTTAGGGAGATTAAGAGAAAACGCAAAAGGGAATGGCTAGGAGATTCGACTATGGGGGAAAAAGTATGGGCATGAGATGTTCAGCTTTTGGTAAGGGTTTGAAGATGAGAAGAGAGTCAGAGAGTTTCGGCTCCAAGAAGAAATTAAGAAAAAAGAGAAAAACCAAGATGGAAGGAGGGTTCAGGTTTGATGTTATTGGCAAAGAGAATGAATAAAGATGATGAGCAAAGAGCAATAGGCTTCGGCCAAACACCAAAAGTAAAAAAGAAGAAGAGGCTTAGGAGACCATTCGGTTTTGGGTAAATGAGAGAAAAGAAAGAATGCAAACTATGAAGTGTGGTTTCGGCACAAAAGAAAATGAGAAGGAAAGGCCCTAGGTGCTCCCTAACTAGCCGAATATTCCACACCCCCTAAAGGCTAACATCAACAATTGGCCACCCCCCTAAGCTACACCCAAAAACCGAATGCCCAACCCCCTTCTAACTCCTTTCAAATTCGGCTAACCCTCACCCCTCTTCAATCCCTTCTTTTCCTCCTTACTTTTCTCCTGATCACACATTCAAACAAGTTTGAATACTTCAACCTCCTAAAATTTCTCTCCACCATCTGTTCAAAAACTTTTGACTCAATCCACTCCCCCTTTTCAAGCATCCCAGCCGAACTCCACCTCTGCTCCTCCTGACGCCAAAAGAATTCTCAAAATGAGAATACCGTCACTTGAACCTGCTCCCACAAGCTCCCTTGTGGCGTCACCTCCTGATCCCTCTAAGTGGCGCCTTCTTGCCACTTTTCCAAGGCACTTCTTTGTGTCATCCAACACAAACAATTTCCCTTAAGGCCCAACTCAGCTAGCTCCCCCTTAAAGTGCTCAATCAGCAAATTTTCACCAAGACTCAGGCTTACCTCTAACTCCTTCCTGGACCCTAAAGTACTCTAAACTAGCATGTCAAGCATGGTATTCACATACAACCACATAAAATGCAAAGGCCCTGATCCAAGATGTTACAAATGGCATGGTATAAATAAAATTTTGAATTAATTTAAAGGTTAATTTTGGTAATTGATTATTAAAGGTTAATTAATTAAAAAAACCATTTTTATAAATTGTGATTAAATTATGAAATGTGAAAATTTTGTGGGTGAAATGTGAAATAAATGAAAGTTTTAGTCAGCTAGGGACCTATATATAATTCGGCCAAGCATGGGTTTTGTTGAATTATTGAATTTTGTGTATTTGTGAAATAGGGACTAAATTGATTAAATGCAAAAGTTTAAAGGCTAATGTGTAAAAATGCCTAAATGTGTATTTTTGGATCTAAATAAATAAGTTAATTTTGAATTCATATAGATTAAGAAAGAAAGAATTCAGATTTAGATCGGGCGAAAAACAAGGTTATCGAGTAGTCGACCTGATCCGTCAATTCCGAATATGAGGTAAGTTCGTATGTGATGATTACATTATAAATGCATGTTAAAATGCTTTAATATTGCATAAATTGTTAAAATGGGATTGTGGATAATGTATGAATTGTGAAAATGACTTTACGGAGGCATTCAATGATAGAAATGAAAAGTGTGAAAGCCCAGCTGAACCTTAAGTGTAACACCCGATTTAGGGGCTAGTCAGAATAGTGATCTCGGGATCACTAATCCGAGATTCGAGAAATTTATTTTCATGTTATATTATAAGTCAGAGCATGATAGAATATGTGCATGAGAATTTTAGTACTTTATTTTTAACGATTTCATGCTTCATCGCGAGAAAGGACTAAAACGCATAACGTGTGAAAGTTCCATTCTATGGTTAAAAGTACCAAATGGCCATAGATTGTTAATTGGAGGTCTTTAAAAGGAAATTAGACCCCCAAAATTAGCATGGCCGGCCATAGGAGACAATTGGGTCAAAATTGGTCAAAGTTGTTGATAGTAGGTGGACTAAATTGATGTTTTATATTAAAATAAAGAAAAAGAAGATATCATTTTTTTCTCTATTCTTCTCCACCAAAAATTGGTAGCAAACTAAGGGGTTTGAGAGCTCAAATTTTCAGCAAGCTTCTTTCTTTGCTAGTAAGTGATTTTAATGATTTTTCTTGAAAAAAATTGTACTTGTGAGGCCCCTAAAGCTTAAGCTTTCTAATGAGGGGATTAACTTGTAACATGGTGAAGAGTTTAGAGTTTTGCCATGAGAGATTCATTTTTAATTGCTGCATTTTTATGGAAGAAATTGAGTCTTAGTTGTTAGATGAACAACTTTTGTGAAATGTGTTAGCATGAAAACACCAAAAAGGACCTTGATGAAAAGGCTACAAAATTGGTAGTAAGTATGTGAAATGTTGAGTTTTGATGATAGTCATAAGGGTATTAAATGTTCACCTAGGCTTGTTGAAGGTAGAAATACGATCAGAGTTTATTTCTTAGCCTTAGGGCAAAATGGTCATTTTGCCAAAGTCTAGGGGTAAAATAGTAATTTTGCCTAAGCATGATTTTTGAAATGCTATTATTAATATAGTGATTAAAATGAGTTAAATTGCTATTATAGAGCAAGAAGAATCGAGGACCCGCCTTGATCGGGGAAAAAACAAAGTCTCGGACTAGATTGACAAGCTAACTCATTTTGAAATCGAGGTAAGTTTGTATGTAATTTGAGTAACATTTATATTAGCACGTTGAGAAATGCTTGACCTTATGTTAATGTATGATGCACCACCAATTTGAGTAGTTAACTTGAATGAAATGTTGAAAGCCTAATGGACCATATTGATTATAAAAATGCTATCATTGAAATATGAAATAGATAAGGTCCCGTATAAGACCATGTCCGGGACATGGCCTCGACGCCGAGTTGAGATCTCGTATAAGACCATATCTGGGATATGGCTTCAGTGAGGGATATGAAAAGCGTATAAGACCATATTCGAAATATGGCATCGACACATGCTAGGAAATTCCATATAAGACCATATCTGGGATATGGCATTGGCATTTAGAGGTAATCCCATATAAGACCATATCCAAGATATGGCATTGGCAGTTAGAGGTGACTCCATGTAAGACCACCTCGAAGATGTGGCATTGGCTTTATACTTACAGTAGTAACGATAAACACACGTCTTTGACTATCCTTTAAGAATAGTGGGATAAGTAGATGAATTTAGAAGTAGAGATGTGAATGATATTTAAGTCATGTGAATGAGTGAATACAGGTACTCATGAATGAGTCACGAAGAATTAGTTGTGATATGTGGCACCGTATGTGCTAGATAAGGGCAATTGTAAGTAAGTATTGTCAAGAAGCCTTAACTCAAGTACGGTTAGCTAATATCGTGGGTGGATTATTTTATGAGCTTATTATTGTTAATTATTTCCATGCAAACTTACTAAGCTTTATGCTTACCCCTTTTTCATTGCCCTTCTTTCTTGTGTTATTGCTAAGGTAACTCGTGGACCGTGGACATAGGAGTTCGGAAATCACACTATCGACTGCACTTTGGTATAGAAACTTTAGACTTGTTTTGATTATGGCATGTATAGGGCTCAAGTATTTTGTTAAGCTGTAATTGTTAGTCAAAGTGTTGGCTATGTAAGTTTGTAAAAGTCATTTTGTAGATTGCCTATTGAGTTAGGCAAATACTTGGCAAACTCTTTTACTTAATGAAGATGTAATTCATGAAGCGTATGTCCCTTTTAATTATCTTGTAAGTTGGAAAGAACTCTTAGATTTTTTTTATTTTTTTGTGGCTAGGAGGCATGTATGTGCTCACTCTAAGGTGACAATGGCTTGGTATATAGCTTGTTAATTGGCCATATATGTAGACACACGGGCATGTGTCTAGACCATGTGGGAGGCACAGCTAGCACATGGACGTGTGCCCAGGCCGTGTGAAGTCTGCACCTTGCACTTGGAATTAGAATCGACCATGGTTGGAAGACACGGGCGTGTCAAGGCCGTGTGACTTTAGTCAAAATCGACCATGGTTGGAAGACACGGGCGTGTCAAGGTCGTGTGAAATCAGTCAGTGTTGACAACGGGTGGGAGACACGGGTATGCCTTAGGGGTACACGGGCGTGTCCCTAGGCCTACACGGGTGTGTGGCCTGTGCTTTGTTAAAAAGGTTTCTCGAACTCGTGAAAGTTCCCGGAAAGATTCTGATACTTCCCGGAAGTATGTTTAGGGCCTCTTAGGCCGAGTATGTGTGAGTGACGGGGTTAAACGAAATTTTATAACCCTATTCTAGAAGTTTAAGCAAGTTTAGCTATGTAATGCCTCGAACCCCGTTCCGGCTCGAATACGAGCAAGGGGTGTTACATTAAGAATAGTTTTAGATACTATTGACATGTTAGTAAGTGATACGTTGAGTTGGCTTTGGGCCATGATATTAGCACTCCGGGTGCATATTTTATCAATTTTGCTTCGGGCCATGATAATAGTTCTTCAGATAAGTTACCTTGATTTGGCTACAGCCCATGGTATAGGTACTTATCGTACGAGACTCCTGGGTATCGATTTCAATTTCAAATGGTTCAATGGGTAAACGAATGATGTGGTTGAGAAAGAGGTTAGTACGAGGTGATACAGGTATGTACAAAACCTATTTGAGTATTAAGTAGTGAAAGTTCGAGGAGTTTTTATTTGATCATGTTTTGAGACATGAGAAAGGTTTGTAGTTAATGTGTATATGGTTTTGTCATGTGTAATTGGTTGATTTGTATTTATTCGATGAAATAAGTTATTTACATACGAGCTTACTAAGCTATGAAGCTTACTTCATGTTATTTTTATATGTTTTATAGTGAATCAAGGCTAGCTCAGATCCGAGAGTCGTCGGGAACATCATCACACTATCAAACATCTAAGTTGGTACTTTTGAATTATACATTTATGGTATATGGCACGTATAGGCTAGATGTGGTATTTTGGTTGTGACCATAGCCATGAGATTTGGCTTGTAAATGATGTTAATATTGATGTGTGTTTGGCTATTAGAAATGGGTTGTAAATGTATATGTTTTGGTTTGTATATATATAGCCATGAGTGATGGCTTATTTTGGTTTGTTTTGGCATGGTTGTAACCAAGACATTATGGAAGTTATAATGGCTATATGAATTATGGTAAATAAACCATATTGTTTGATATTGTTTTGGCATGTATTTGGCTAAGTAAATGGTAGTGATTTAAGAATTAAAATAGATGAAATTATAATGGTATGAATTGTGCATTTGATTGATGATTTTGGCTCCCTAATTGTATTATGAAATGGTACCATTTTGCCTTGTGTAGGTACATTGAAGTTGGGGTGGCAAATTGGCCTTGCAAATGGCCTATTTTTGTCTACACGGGTAGAGACACGGGCGTGTGTCTCAGCCGTGTGTGACACACGATCATGTTATGTAACACCCCAAACCCGGCCTGGATGTTATGGTCGAATCTGGCGATGTCACATGGTAGCGTGTTTGAAAACCGTAGCTTTGCTTAAACCATTTTCCGTTTAGAATTCATTTTTATCTCTTGTTAACTCTAAAATTGTGATTTTTATTTAGTTGTTAGTTTTCAAAACATTATACGTTGCAGAAGCTTTTTAAAACTGTTTGTGCCCCTATGGGTATTTTGCTGAAACACATGCATTTCTTTTAAAAACCCTTGTTTTACCTACTTCTAGCAGATATAAACAAAAAATAGTACGAAATCCAAATTTTAGGTAAAAATCTATAGAGGCCATTATTACAGAAAAATTACCCCAAAATAAAACTAAAAATCGTAGATAACTATCAAAAAGCAAAAGGAGTCATGTGGCCACTGCTGAGTCCTCCGCCGCACCGATCTGCCTATGTCTGGGGATTACCTATACAGATTAAATAGAAAGGGTAAGTTTATGTAAACTCATTGTGTAATCCCTATGCAAACAATCAGACAATAACAGATAATCTCAGTAGCCCTTTTTCTGTATCAGTATCAGTCCAGTTTAGGCCTTAGCCCATTTCATTAACAGTATGCATTAAGGCCTTAGCCCATCACAGTACAGTAACAGTAGCAAATATGCAATCAGAAAATCCTACCCAAGTAGCCTTTACACTCCATCTCCGTCCAACCCTACACTCCATGTGGGGATATAATCAACCCACCCATCCCTATACTCCAAGTAGTACCGGTTGCGGCACTAAACAGTAGTTTACAGCTGTGCTACCAGTAATTAGGCTCGAAGCCTTTCAGTACACTTCCTCCAATCAATATAAACCTGTCCCCATGCAATGCATCATATAGTTATGTCATGCCCTATCATGGTAAATCACATTACTACAGTTCAGTACAAACAACATGCTCAACATACAGTCATCCAGTTAGGAGTCTATGTAATCTTACCAACCCTACAGTGGGTTCACAGTCGTCTCAGGCGACTCGTGCAACCTTAGCAATAAATTAGTGAAAATGGGCTCACACGTCCATGTTGTCTACCCGTATGGGCCCACATGGCCCAAATTTGGCCTTGGCCGTGTGAGCCCCAATTGGTCGAGCTGGTGTTTCACACACAGCCTTGCTTGGCCATCACACGGTCGTGTCGCTTGAGCACGGCCTGGCTCGTCGATCACACGGCCGTGTTGTGGCTTACAACCCTGCACACGGCCTACCACACGGGCTACCATATGCCCGTGTGGTGTCGACAGAGAACTTTTTCAGCTTTTCACTGAGACGCGTTTTCAGTGTTTTGGGTACACATCTGATATCGATTCACTGCAAAAAGTACCCCAAGCCTTCCAAGACCTAGATTTAGCCAATACAAACTCTCGATTAATCGCTTAGCAATGAATTAAGCCAAACCCAAAACATGATATCCAACCTTTGAGCGAAAACCCTCACCTTCAATCGAACAGCAGAACACTTACGAGACCCAACCTCCAACTAACAACCACGAGTCCTCGATTCTTCCCTTAATCGACCAAAACAACCCCCATTAATAGAAAGTTAATAAAAAGAAACAAAGCACTTACTCTCAGACTTACCGATCGGATGGAAACCAGAGTTGCATGCAACGGGATGACTAAAATACAATTAAAAAATATGAGAGAGTGGGTAATGGAGAAGCAAGATTTTGGCACAGTAAAGAAGAAGGAAAAGAAACGCAAAGAGGGGAGGATGACAGGAAAGTTGGCGTCAGAGGTTTTTGGAAAGAGAAAATTTGCAAAAAGAAAAGTTACAAAATTTGATAACCTCTAAAATCCCTTAATTCTCTCCCTCAAACTCCCCACTAAATCCACTACTCAGATTTCTAATCCATCTCAAACTCTCACATAGCCCAAGCAGCAAAATAAATCCCTTGTTTGCGCAGTGACTCGAACTCCAGACCTCTAGCTTATTTACACTTCAATTAACCATCAGACCAGTAGGCCCATTCTGGCATACTTTACCAACATTTAATTAAAATCCTACTGTCTAAAGATAGGGCTTTATTCAAAGAAAGCAAAAAAAATTTGCCCAAGCCAAAGCTTGAACCCAAGACTTCTCAGACACTCCTAGAACACTTAACCACTGAAGCAAACACAGATTTGTGTCACAAACACAGAAAAATAAATATAAGCAATTTTTTGGGCGCCACATGTTACACGGCCATGTGTCCCCTAGTGTTGAAATTGAATTGAAGTCAGTATGCTCCACACGGTCTCACACACGGACATGTGACTGGTCGTGTGGTACATGTTAGTATATCCCCTTAATTGACACATGGCCTAGCACACGGGCGTGTGACTTGGCCGTGTTGCATAAGTCAGTATACCCTACAGGTTTGGCATGGCTTAACACACGGCCTGGCATATGGGCGTGTGTGGCCACTTCGAAGGGTGTAATAGCCCGATTTAGGGCCTAGCTAAAATAGTCGTGCGAGATCACAAATCTGAGTTAGTAAAATGAGTTTTTAAGGTATTTGAGATGTTTTCATGATAATATGAAAGTTTCATGTAGAAAATTTATGGAAATTTCCATTTAAGGGTCCCCTAGGACTACATTGCAAAAGTTGCAATATATGAGTTTCTAGAAGCTTTTTGTATTAAATAGCTTTAGAATATTAATTAGAAGTCCTTAAATAGCAATTTTCCCAAATTATAATTTTTGGACAAAAATGGACATGAGTTAGTAAATGGTGAAATTGTAAAGAGAAGGGCATTTTGGTCATTTATCAATTAAATGATTAATAACGGAAAAAGATCACAAAAATCATTCTCATCTTCTTCCCCCAGTGCCAAAAATTTGAAGGAAGCCATAGCTAGGGTTCTTCAATTTTTCAAGCTTGCTAGTAAGTTCATTTTAGCCCCGTTTTTAATATTCTTCGTGTTTTTGGAGTCCTCGTAACATGAATTAGCTATCTTTAGCTATAAGATGAGCTAATATGCATGTTCAAAAATCTACCCATATATGACATGTTTGTAAAATGATATTTTATGGAAGATTATGAGAGTTTGATAAACATCTTTTTCTTAGTGAATTTCATGAGAAATGCTAGTAAGGACTAGTTTGTTATTATTATGAAATTTGTCATACATGGTAGAAATAGTGAGAATTTGTTATTGCTATAGTTGAGATAATGAATCAGCTAAGCATGAAGTTTAAGAAAGTGGTATGAAAATTATTTTATGAGCATAGGGGCAAAAGTATAATTATGAGAAAGTTTAAGGGAAAAATTGTAATTTTGTCAAAGTATGAGTTAAGAGTCAATTTAGTCAATGTGAATATTAAATGATCTAAACTATTATTACAGATCAAGAAAAATGAAGCCCGGATCGAAACCGAGGCAAGAACAAAGTCGAGGACTAAATTGCATATCTACGTACATTTTGTATATCGAGGTAAGTGTGTATGATTTCTGAGCTTTATGATTACTATCATTGGATTGCTTAGTATAATGTACATTATTACCCAAGAAATGTTTAATGCTATGTTAAATAAAGAAATCAATGAGATTAAGCATGAGAAAGTCCCGATTGAAGTTGAATTACTTAGGATACCCAATCTACCACATGAGATAAGAAAGTTCGTATATGACTAAGCCAAAGCATGGCATCGGCAATCAAGCAAAGTTATCATGTAAGTCCAAGACAAGTCTTGGCATTAAAGAGTTATTATGAGATGAAGACCCATGTAAGCCTAAGCCAAGGCATGGCATTGGTGAGTCTCCAAGCAAAGATGTCATGTAAGTCCAAGACAACTCTTGGCATTGAAAAGCTATCATGAGATAGAGATCCCATGTAAGTCCAAGCCAAGGCATGGCATTGGTGAGTAACAAAGAAGATTTCATGTAAGTCCTAGCCAAGGCTCGGCATTGACCAGTTCATAAGTAAAGATACCAAATAAGACCATGTCAAGACATGGCAATGGTAAGTTCCCAAGGGAACACACAAGGAAGACTTTGAGTAAGTCCATGTCAAGACATGGCATCGATACCAAGATGAGAGATCCCATGTAAGACCATATATAGGATATGGCTTTGGCATCGAGTTATATGTGGGATGAGATTCAATATCCTCGGTTATTCACAGAAATTCATCGGGCAAATGAGTAAAGCTTAAATGAGATAGCAAGAAAATTAAGTAAGAAAAGCTATTATCAAGTTGGAAATGAGTATTATTCATGTTATGAATGATGAATCAGAGATTATGGTTATTATAGTAAAGTATGTTGATCTATGTGATCAAGTGATACAGGTACCTTGTTTACCTCATGAGCATGAGACTAGTAAGTATCATGAGATATGTAAGAATCAGTAAGAGTAAGTAAGCTTAAATAGCTGAAATTATGATGCCATTGTTTATGCCAAATGGTTTATGTTAAATAAGTATGATGCTATGCGCATTATATGCAAACTTACTAAGCTAAATGCTTACGTCTTTTATTCTTTCTTTCCATGTAGTCCCGCCAAGCTAATCTCGTGGATCATCATCATCGGAGCTCGGAGCACACTATCAATCACTATTTTTGTATAGCCAAGATGTTTATATTAAGTATGGCATGTATAGGAGCATTTCATTTTGAGAATATGTCTTAAAAAGGGCAAAAGTATGGGTTATCAAGTTTATTATTCTTTTGATGGCTAAGTGATTGGCCAAGATTGACTAAGTATGTATGTTTATTGATATCAATGAAGCATGTAGTATTGTTCATGAAAGATGTAGTAAATTAAGTTGTTGAATTGAATATGAGATTGATTTTGATTTCAGGGTGGCAATTGGCTTGGTAAATAGCCTTCAAGTGCCCACAAGGATAGACACACGGGCGTGTGTCTAGGCCATGCGTCCCCTGCACCTTAGTACCTTAAGTCAGAATAGACTATGGGCTAATCCCACTGCCATTTGTTTAAGCCGTGTGTGACACACGGTCAAAACATGGGCGGGTGCCCCAGGCCGTGTGAATAAGTCAGTATATCAAGGTATAGCAGACGGTCTAAGTCCACGGGCGTGTCAAGGCCATGTGAATATAGTCAGTGTCAATCACGGTTGGAAGACATGGGCGTGTCTTAGGGGTACACGGGCGTGTCCCAAGCCACATGGGCGTGTGACCCCTGATTTAAGGAAAAGTTTTCGATTAAGTTCTGAAAGTTTCCAAATATGTGTTTAAGGCCTCGTAGGCCCATGAAATGTATGATTAGGCTAAGAAAGAGAAGTTTTTAATTCGGAACAAAATTTTACAGCCTATAAGTGCATGTTTGAGAAAGTTCAAGCATAATAATGTCTCATATCCGGTCTCAGCCTTGGACTCGGGTATGGGGTGTTACAAAGGGCACATGGGCTAGAAACACGGGCGTGTGGTTGGCCATGTGACCCAAGTCAGTATGTATGCCCTGTTTCCACACCTGAGACACGAGCGTGTCTAAAGCCGTGTGAGGTGCACGGCCTGTTCACACAGGCGTGTGACCCCTGTATGGTTGAAATTTTTCTAAGTTTCCAAAATTTTTCGTATGTTATCGGTTTAGTCCCGAATCACTTCTAAAGCATGTTCAAGGCCTCGTATGCCCTTATAAGGGACAATGTAATTATGTTGAATAATTTATGAGAATGAATGCATTATGTTTGATAAATGTATGCTATATGTTGTGAATTGATCGGTAATACCTCGTAACTGTTACAAGCCATTTGCACATACAATCAAGCCTTAAAACATACCTAAAACATGCATAATAAGACCAATTCAAATACCAAATTTGATTCAACCAATTTACCTAAACATACAATTTACCTAAACATATACATGTACTTAACACATTTCATTCATCAAAACTTAATTCATTTTCCATTTCAAAACTCATCATAAATTTACCACATTTATACCATTACAAATAGTTCATATCTACCTCAAAGCATAACTCCACTTGGTCTCATATAAACATTCCAAATATGGTTATTCCAAACATACCTAAACATGTGCATATTTAACCATACCATATTAGAATCATGCCATATCAAAATAACCTTACCATTTGGACCATTTCTCACATGCAGCAAAACCATCTAAATAAAAAAAATCTAGCCATTTCCAAATGGTTCCAACAACCAACATATATACAAACTATATTTCAATCATGCACATCTATTCAAAACCTTTCCAAAACATACCATAACTTGACCATGTTGAAGTTAATTCATTACCTGCCATTTTGGCCACTCAAACATCCATTAACACATTTTCATAATGACACACATCAATAAGGCATCAAAAGTACCAAGTGTACACCAACCACAATGACATATATATGCCAAACTTATCAACTAACATGAACCACAAGTTCACCTATACATGCCATTATAACCTTGATTAAGACATCAAAATCTACCAATATAATCGTTGGATAGTGTGATAGTTCTCCGACTAATGTCTAACCTGATAGAGCTTTCGATAATTTAAAAAGTAAGAGAAAGATAACCACATAAGCAATGAATACTTAGTAAACTCATATGAACTTTAAACATAGAATTCCATTTCAATAATGAACTTTATAAGTTAAATATAAACCTATACCAATGCCTCAAGATTTATCAAACCATAATCATCAACTCACAAAAGAATAAGTCTATCAACACCACATATACTTATCATTCCTCGCATAGTAGGATTTTATAAGACTTTGAACCCTTCCATTTACTTACTTTCCATTACATTTACTTACTTTAGCTTAAATAACAGCATCAATTCACTAATTAGTATATTTTTTCATGAATTAGGTATATTCATCCATAGCATACGTAAATTTCTCACATATAAGTACATCTTTCAACTCATCATTCCCTTTTCATCATATTTCATTTCAACTATGAACTGACCATTTCATTACCTTTCTTCACCCGTTTCATATGTATAACACACAAGATATAAGCATAATATCAACCATGACTACAAGCTAGTACATTTAAACATAGCTATTTTTAATCAACTACATGATAAACCATTTCATAAGAAATTATATACTTTAATTTATACCACCTTTTCATGTACATAAGCATTTTACCAATTGAACACTTATCATTTCAATGTGCTTCATTAAGACTAAGCATGATATAATCCAATCATAAGCTTGGCACAAGCCTAAGCATCATCCACAACACATGTTAGAGTATCAACTCATAAATCACTTGAAATAACATAAGGTAACTCTTATACATGAACAACATCATTTGAAATCTTCAATTTCATGAACATAAACATACTTTCATTTAACATTACCTTTTCATTCATTTTCATAAATTCACGACATAAGTCATTTGAATACTTATCGTTCCTTCCCTTTTATGCCTGTTGAACTGTATAGAATACCATCAGATACACGGGATAGCTTACACTAAGTACGCTAAACATATAATCATAATATTTCCTTTCCATTACATCATTGCTCACATGATCTATGAAATGGACCTACTCACACGAGTTGTGGGCTGAAATGTAAGCTACATGATACTGTTCACACGAGCTGTGGAGTATCAACAACAAATGCCGGACCTCATCCATCGGTAGGACATTCAGGACCAGCACCTGAAAATATGGTAACCTTACTGATATGTCATTTGTATCCTACAAATTCATAAGGTTCAAACGGGGCTCAATAATTGTCGTACGTCGTTGGATTTCCATCATTTCTTGACATGAAAAATTGCATAATAACATATATATATATATGTATGTATGTATGTATATTGATTCATTTATATTAGAAAGAACACATTAAACATTCAATTTAATCAACATTTAAGTGATTATAGTTCCTACGAACTTACCTGGCTAAATTGCAGAAATGATAAAGTATAGGGGTTATTTGGTAATTTTCCCTTCTCCTCAATTTTCCACTCGATCTTGATCTAAAGTAATAATTTCATTCAATTTATTAATTTAGATGGTAAAACAATTTATTCTATGCAATTTAGTCATTTTGACATTTTTACAAAATTGCCCTTAACATTTTACTTTTATTCAATTTAGTCACTGATCCTAAAACATGCAAATTAACCATTTTTATTACAAACCCATACCAGTCGAATATTTTTATCTTCCATTTCAGCCTATTTTTCAACAATTTCAAAACAAATCCTTGAACTATTAATATTTTAACAATTTAGTCCCTAATCAGTAAATTCATCAAAAATCACTTAATAAAATACTTATAAATAACAACTAATACTTAAAATTCATCATTTAATATCTAAAATCACATAGATTCATCAATGGCAACATTCAATAACTTTAAATATTTCAAAATCTAAGGTAGGGACTAGCTAGAGCTAGTTACAACGATCTAAAAAACTTCAAAATTACTAAAAACGGGTAAGAATTACTTATCATGCATAAGAAAATCACCATGGATGAAAAGGTTCATCCCTAACTCCATGGTGTTTTCAATTGTGTTCTTAGAAAACCAAAAAGATGATAGCATATTGGCCATTTGTTTCTTTTAATTAATTTAATTATGAAATTACCATTTTGTCCATTTAAAAATCATCCAAATTTCATGCTTTTAGTTGCCTACAACCATCCACTAAATTCTTAAATGGTTTGATTACCATTTAAGTCCCTTTTCCTTTATTCAATAAGCCATTTAATCACTCAAATCAAATAGTAATCAAATTTTACATCCTTTACAATTTAGTCCTTTTTAATTAATTAACTATCGAAACATTAAAATTTCTTAACAAAACTTTAATACAACCTTAATAACACTCCGTAAATATTTATAAAAATATTTACAGTTTGGTTTATAGAAATGAGGTCCCGATACCTCATTTTCTAAAACCACTTGACTTTAGGTCTTACCACTTGAACTTAATTTACCATTTATATAACATAAATTACCATATCAAAAACCTTTTTAAAAACATATTTGACTCGTAAATATTAATAATAATATTTATGAACTTCCTCGTTGGATTTGTGGCCCCGACACTACTGAAAAAATGGGCTGTTACAACTTTACCCCCTTACGAATTTTTCTTCCTCAAAATTTCTCACCTAATAATAGCCATCAAGTCAAGTCTTTCTTCCACCTTTTCAATCGAATTCCATAAATAAATCAATCATAACTCATCTCGATTCAAAACTCATATTAGAACTTAATACTATACCTGAACTTAACTGAACAGCTATGATGTTCTCCTGTCATAACTTTATCATTAATAGCACAATAACTGAGTAATTGACAACAATCACCTGTTGAAACATAACCGAAAGAAAACCCAGATTATCGGATTCCAGGCATATTAGACAATTCATAGCGTTTAATTAAAGTTTGTATTTTTCACAACAGACTCTAACCGATGTTTCCAACACATCTGCATCTGTAACTTTCAACTAAAAAACATTCTATTTCATGAAAAGCTTCAAACAATCTCATCTGAATACAAGTGTATTTGTAACAACCTGTTTTTCAGTGGTGTCAAAAACAGTAGTTTGGGGCCACCAAATTTGATAAGTAAGTTTGTAAATATTATATTTAATATTTACGAGTCAATTATGATTTTAAAAAGGGTTTTGATATTGTGATTTTTGTTTTATAAGCGATTTATTAAGTTCAAGTGGTATGACACTAAGGTCAAGTGGTTTTAGAAAATGAGGTATCGAGACCTCATTTCTATAAACCGAGCTATAAATATTTCTATAAATATTCATGGAGTGTCATTAAGGTGGTATTAAATTTTCGTTAAAAAATTTTACTGTTTACATGTTCAATTTGATAAAAAGGACTAAATCGCATAAAGTGTAAAAGTTGAGTTCTAATAGCTAAAGGTATTAAATAGCTATAGAACTTTAAAGTGGAAGTCCTTATATGGTAATTAGACCATTAAATGAGATAGTGAATGTGCATGGTTTGGCATTAGTGTAATTATTAAATGTTTTAAAGGTTAATTTGGTAAATAAATAATAAATGATAAAATAAATAAAACAAAAGGCAAATCTATCAATTTTTTTTCTTTTTTCTTTATCCAACCGACTTTGCAAATAAAATGAAGCCACGGATGCTGGAAATTTTCAGCTAGTTAATTTCCTTGCATGCAAGCCCCTAAGCTACTAGTTTCTTATAATTTTTATGTTTTTGAGATCATTGCAACTAGGTTCAGTTAGCTCGTACCTTCAATTTTGAAATTGTTAAAGATTTTTAATGTTTCCATTGATGAATCTTGTGATTTTTTTATGTTAGATGATGAATTTGGAATGTTGATTTGTATTTAAAAGTATTTTGTTAAGTGGTTTTGATGATTTTTTTCGATTAGGGACTAAATTGATAAATTAATAAAAGTACAATTATGTAATGTGAAATTGTTGCATAAATGGATTGTTTTTGATACCATGAGCATTTGGATAAGCTCAAATTTGGGTAAAAACCGTTAACTTTCATGTTTTAGGCTCAGGGACTAAATTGAATAAAAGTAAAACTTTAGGGGTAATTTTTTAAAAATTTAAAAAATGGCCAAATTGTATGAAATGAATTATTTTATTGTCTAAATTAATATATTGAATGAAATTATTAATTTAGATCAAGATCGGTGGAAAATCGAGGAAAATAGAAAATTACAAAAATGCCTCTGTAACACCCCAAACCCGGCCTATACGTTACGACCAGATCTGGCATGTTACAGGGTGAAGTAAAAACGAAGTTTTGTTTGGAGTAGGGAAAATCGTACTTGTGAAAACTTTTCAATTTAAAACGATGTCTTTGAAAACAGGGGTTTGGTGGTATAGGAAAATTTCCAATTTTACGTTAATCATATATTCGTTATGTTCGGTGATATTTGGAAGAAACATGTGTCTTGAATTACTTGTATTTTGAAAACCCCACTTTTTAAATTACACGATCAAGTTTGCAAAGTGTCAAATTTATAAATAAACCATAAATAAATAAAATAAAACCCAAATACTAATTTAAGAAGGCCTTATTACACAAATAAAATCCCCAATTTAAATTTAAAGTAAAGCAAGAAAAGTTTACGAAAAATAAAGTCTTTATGGCCTCCACGAGTCCGCCTCGACTCCCATACCCATGATCTACTGATCACCTGAAAGGTTAAACAAAGGGGTGAGTCACCAAGACTCAGTGTGTAAATCCCCTGTAACACATAATCAGCTCGAGGCCCACAATCGCATATTGGGCCTCTGCCCACTCAGGATGCCATAAAAGTAGATGAATCCATTATGACCCAACCCAAACCTAGTTTTTCCATCCTCTACAGACCATCCCGTACCAGCCAATCACACCGTGGGGATTTCTACAATCAACCCTCCATCCGCTACACTCCATATGTGGCACCGAGCCACTGGTGACAGAGTCACAAAATATCAAATGTGGGGCCAACCCACTTGTGGTACCAAACCACTAGTGACAATCCCTAATAATCATGCATGTGGGACCAACCCACTATGGTACCGAACCACTGGGACAAGTCACGAATTCATATGTATGTGGTACTAAACCACTGGTGGTTCCAAACCACTGAGACTTAGTCACGGAATCAAGAATGTGGGGCCAACCCACTTGTGGTACCAAACCACTAGTGACAGTCTTAAGCACTTCTTCTTCACAACACATCCAAGCCATGCATAGCATATGTAAACCAAATGAAAGTATCATGCTATCTAAACGAACAGTAGCATTATGGCATACATACACATATTAACTCATGCATAACAATAAGGTACTTACCTGGTATTTCAACCATACCCATATAGGCATAAAGACTATCCATCAAGTCACTTCGGCTTTTCAGCCCCAAACGATTAGTATCACATATTAATATTAAAGCGTGAAGTTTTATACACCTAATTACACGCAACACTATACTATCTATGTCGACACTATCACTAGCAGAAACTACCGCTATCTGCCTACGACTCTGCTCTGAAGCTGGCCCACAACCTGGTGGCCAATCTCGAGTAGCCGACACCGCGCGCTTCTTGAACTTAGGGGCTGGGTTTTCGAGTCCAACCCCCTCCTTTGCCTGATCGGTATTGGATTCCATCAAAAGATCTTGTCAGATGCTACTATAATGAAACATGGTTGTTAAACCACAATATAGGGTTAAGGTAACGAATACGATAACGAACCTAAAAAAAAATCTAAAGAGAACACCCTTACCTTGAAATCCTGAAAAGAGAAATGGGGTTCAAAGATTAACGGTTTTCGATTTAGGGATTTAGATGATTTGATTTCCTTCAATTCTCGAAATAGCGCCCCAAAGAGAACACAAGAAATAATAAGAATCATAAATCCAACGATGGCCTTACCAAGCCAATTAGCCATTCGGCTTTGACCTCCAAAAACCGAAAGAGAAAATAAAAAGTTAAAAGAAGTCGCCACTTATCTTAACACAAGAGATTCGGCTATCACTTAAGAAAAAATTTGGCAATGACAGGGAAGAAGATGAAAGGGCCAAAGAAATAAAATAATGAACTACAAATGGGATTTAGGGGTCTTCGGCTTTAGAAGAGATCAAAAGAAAAGGTGAAAATGAAAAGGCTATGAAGATTCGGCTTGTAGATGAAATCAAAAAAGGGAACTAGGGATAAGGGACATTCGGCTATAGCATAGAAAATGGAGATGAGAAGGGGGTTAGGGGTTTCAGCTTTTGAGAAAAACAATTGAGAGAAGAAGAATAAAATGAAATGAAAAGAAGTGGTAGGAATGGTAAAGAAGAAGAAGAATTTTTGGCAAGACTTAGGTAGGTTCAGCTTTAGCAGAAAATGAAGAAGAGAATGAAAGAAACCTCAAATGCCGAAAATGGGAAGAGAACTCTCACTTGACTATTCAAAATTTCAGCACTTACCAACCCAAAAGTTGAAAATGCACTATTTTGAAAACAAAAAGCCTATGTTTCCAAAGTAGAAATTCGGCATACCCTAGCCACACAAAACCGATCCCCCCTCTACTATGAGTTTGAAATTCGGCCAACACCGAGCTCACAATGCCCATCCCTTTCTTTTCTCCTCAAATTCCTCCTGATCACTCGTTTGAAATATTTTGAACACTTCAAGCTCCACTTTTTCCTCTCTGCCATTGATTCAAATTATTTGACTTAGTCCACTCCCCTAACCTGAAGTGTCCCAGTCGAATTCTGCCTGTACTCTCCATGACGCCAAAAAGAACTCCCAAAATGAACTCTTTGTGACTTGAACCTGCTCCCTCTCCTACTCTCTGTGGCGTCACTTACCAGCATCTTAAGTGGCGCCTCCTTGCCACTATGCCACTCCTTTTCTTGTGTCAACCAAACACCAACATAATCCCTTAAGTCCTATTTCAACAAGCTCCTCCACTAAAGTGCCTAAAAAGAAAATTTTAGCCAGGGCTCCGGCTTTTCCCCGGGCCTTTCCTAGACTCCCATACACCCTAAACAAGCATATTACACAAAGCATACACAAAAAACACATCAAATGCATAGCCCCTAGATCAGGATGTTACAGCCCCCGAACTTTGATATTTCTGCAATTTAGCCAGGTAAGTTCGTATGAACTATACTATGTATATTTTTTTATTAAATTGAATGATATTATATAAAATTTTATTGAAAATGAATCGATATATATATGCATGTTATTATACAATTTAGCTTATAATGAAACAAGGGAAATTCAATGAAGCACGACGACTATCGAGTCCCGTTTGAACCTTAGGAATATTTAGGATACAAATGACATGTCATTAGGGGTTACTATGTTTTGGGTGTTGGTCCTGTACGTTCTACCGATGGCAGAGTTTTTCGGCATGTGTTGTGATTACTCGTCAGCTTGTGTGAGCAGCATCGTATAGTTACGTCTTGACCGTCAACTTGTGTGAGTAAACCCAGTGATAGCTCGAGAGTGAGCATCTATATGAGATATGAGATAGAGATGGTTTCGACCATGTGTTGGCACATAGTGTGTGAGATTTCCCGTGTATCCGATATTATTCTAAGTGGTTCAACGGGAAATGTGTTGTTACAAGATGATATGAGTTCGATACGAACTAATATAGGTATATACATGAAATACATGGAAATTATGGTACATTATATATTGATATATTGAAATGGATGATATATGTATATAATGAAATGGTAAGATAATGATATGTATCATGACATGTACATATATGAATATCTTTGATATGTTGATACATGGTAATTGTGTAAGTTTAGACGAGTAATGAACTCAAGTGTGACATGTTGAGAAAATAAGGTTATCAATGTTGAATTTATATGAATTATGTTCAAGTATGCTAACATGTGTTGCTGTTTGGTGCTTAGGCAAGTGCCAAGCTGTTGGTTGAATGGTATTATGTTTACTTATAAGTCGTATTGAAATGGTAACTGCTCAAATGAAAATATGCTTATACTCATGAAAAAGTGGTAAGGTTTAAATTATGAAAATTATGAAGTGGTTTATCATGTGATTAATTCTAAAATAGCTATGTTTAAATGCACTAGCATATGGCTATGGTTGATGATACGCATGTGTCTTGTGTATTATGCATATGAAATGAGTGATGAAAAAGGGAATGATGAGTTGAATTGATGATGTTAATTAAGTTAAAGAAAGTAAACGTAATGGAAAGTAATGGCATGCAAATGAAAGGAAGAAAGTTGAAAGAGACTTAAAGTTTTTATAAAATCCTACTTTGTTAGGGATGATAGGTATAAATGATGTTATGGAATTATTCAATTTTTGAATTTCTGAATTTGGTTTCATGAATCGTGTGGTATCGGCATATGATTATTCTTGAATTGTATAAATTTCATATTTGAAATGGATAGATATGATTAAAGTTTATACGAGCTTACTAAGCATTCATTGCTTACGTAGTTGTTTATCTTTACTTTTCAGATTATCCAAAGCTCGATCAAGTTGGAAGCTTCTCAAAGATTTATCACACTATCTAGCGATTATATCGATAGATGTTGATGTCTTGGTTAAGGTTATAATGGCATGTGTATGTATTTTGGCTAATGTTAGCCTATGTGTTTTGGTTGTGAAAATGACCATTTGGTTAGTTTGCATTTTGGTCTTGTGTTGGTAAAATGATATATATTATAAGGTGTATATAAGTAGCTTTGTAATGGTTGATATATGACTTGTTATGGTTGAATGATGGTAGGTAGAAAAGTAGTTGAATGTGCATATTAGATATGACATATAACTTGTTGTGAATTGGTGTTTTGTCATAGTAAGCATATATATAACATCCTGAATTAGGGGCTTTGCATTTGATGTGTTTCTGTGTGTATGCTATGCTTAATATGCTAGTTTAGGTTGTTTTGGAGGTCCAGGAAAGGCTCAGAGTTAAGCCGAAGTCTTGGGTAAAATTCTATTTTTGGGCACTTTAGGAAAGAGCTGGATGGGATAGGACTTAAGGGATTATGTTGGTAGAAGGTTGACACAAGAAAAGGAGTGGCAGAGTGGCAAAGAGGCGCCACTTAAGATGCTGGTAAGTGACGCCACAGGGAGTAGGAGAGGGAGCAGGTTCAAGTCACAAGGAGCTCATTTTGGGAGTTCTTTTTGGCATTAGGCAGAGTAGAGGCAGGATTCGACTAGGACACTTCAGGATAGGGGAGTGGACGGAGCCAAATAATTTGATTGAATGGCAGAGAGGAAAAAGTGGAGTTTGAAATGTTCAAAATATTTCAAACGGGTGATCAGGAGGATTTTGAGGAGAAAAGAAAGGGATGGGCATAGTGAGCTTGGTGTTTGGCCTAATTTCAAACTCATAGTAGAGGGGGGAATCGATTTTTGTATGGCTAGGGTGTGCTGAAATTCTACTTGGAATCATAGGCTGTTTGTTCTCAAAATGGTGCTTTTTCTATTTGTTGGGTTGGTAAGTGCCGAAATTGTGATTAGTCAGTGAGAGTTCTCTTCCCATTTTCAAAGATTTGGGGTTTTCTTCCATTCTCTCTTTCATTTTCTCGCTTAAGCCAAATTTACTCAAGTCTTGCTGAAATTCTTCTTCTTTACCATTCCAAACACTTCTTTTCATTTCATTCTATTCTCCTTCTCTTAATTGTTCCTTTCTCAAAAGCCGAAACCGCTAACTCCTTCTTATCTCCATTTTTCTATGCTATAGCCGAATGTCCCTTGTCCATAGTTCTCTTTTCTGATTTCTTCTACAAGCCGAAACTTCATAGCCTTTTCTTTTTCATCTTTTCTTTTGGATCTCTTCTAAAACTGAAATTCCTAAGTCTCATTTGTAGTTCTTTTATTGTTATCTCTTTCGACTCTTTCAACTTCTTCCCTGTTATTGCTGAACCTTCGCTACAGCTGTGCTTGTGTCGATTTCTCTTAGGTGCCATTTGAATCTTCTGTGTCAAGGTAAGAAGTGATTTCTCCTATTTCTTTATTTCCCTTTCAGTTTTTGCTAGCCAAAGCTGAATGGCTGATTGGCTTAATGTTTTGGATGCTTTGACCGAATATAGGTGGGAGTGGTGTTCACATTCTTTTTGGAGACTTTCGGGATTCACTCCACTTGTGAACCAAGCCTAAAACTTTCAGCTTTTGTCGATCTAGGTAAGGAGATCTATAAGCTAAACGCATAATTTTACTCATATCTTATTCTATGTTTTAACTCGGTCTTCTGACCAAGATCTATTCCATGGACCCAAATGCCAGCAATTCTAAGGAGGGGGTTGGACCCATAAACCCAGCCCCTAAGTTTAAGAGGCGAGCGGTGTTAGGAGTCCAAGATTGGCCATCGGGTTGTGGGCCGGCTTCAGAGCAGAGTCAGAGCAGATGAAAGAAGAGTTAGATTAGCGATAGTGTCGACATAGAGAGTGTGGTATTACGTGTTATCAGGTGTGTAACTCTCACACACTTTGTATTTTAAGTATGTTATAAACTTGTTCGCAAATGCCGAAGTGATGGCATGAATTACTAAGATACCCTTGTAGGTAAGATCGAGGACTCCGGGTAAGTTTTGCTGTGTTCTGTTATTAGCTAATGCACGTTTGGCTGAGATGATTACTTATTATATTTCGAAAGCATGACCATACCATATTATTTGTTAGACATGAGCATGGATTTGGGGAACGATGTGAAGAGGGAGAAACATGATTTTCATACTGTCACCAGTTATTTTGGTACCACACATGGGTTGGCCCCACATACTATATTTTGTGACTAAGTCTCAGTGGTTTGGAACCACCAGTGGTTTGGTACCACATATATAATTTCTGTGACTCGTCCCAGTGGTTTGGTACCACAGTGGGTTGGCCCCACACATATACATTTTGTGACTTTTGTCACGAGTGGTTTGGAACCACCAGTGGTCAGGTACCACCAGTGGCTAGGTGCCACAGATATTGGGTAGATTCCGAAGATATGGAGGATGGATTATAGGTTGGTTGGGTTGCACATACATGCTTAATATATGATTTGTGTGAGAGCCCAAAACTCTTTTGGGATGGGGAATTATACAATGAGTCTCGATGACTCACCCCCACTATTAAATTTTTTAGGTAATCCTTAAACCGCGGATATAGAGCTGAGGTGGACTCGAGGTGGCCATGCATAATGTTTTGAGTAAATTCATCTTTAATATTTATTTTGGACTATTACTATTTTAATTTGGATTTCGGGTATTGTAATAAGGCCATCTAAATGTTAATTTGGTTTTGTTATTAATTGCAAATGTTATGGCATGCCTAATGAATTATCTAAGTGGGTGTTTTCAAAACTGAAAACCTTTGAATTTAAGATGTTATAATTTGGCTAATTGAGATCGGGTTTTAGTAACAAATTAACTCAAATTTTCAACCTAAGACGCAACATTGGTTTCAATTGATCGCTCAATAAAATCTTTTTTTAAAATTGGACTTGGGATCATGAAACCTGATCTGTATCACAACTTAAGTTGGGCCATTGTTTAAAATCTTCACCAAAGGCGAGTTAATATGCAAACTCTTTTGCAACTCATAATTTGTAACTCGGTTTTTTTAAAAATTTTCTTCCCTGTAACATGCTAGATTCGGTCGTAGTGTTTTGACCGGGTTTGGGGTGTTACAATTGTGGTATCAGAGCCATGTTCAAAAGCTCGGCTATGGGTGCAAGGCTAAAAATATTTTCAATAGATGGGTTGGAAAATGGTTTCGACAAAATACATGTTTTCAGGAAGCATGGCACCTGAGTCTCTGGCACCGATCCGCGACGGCAAGTTTTCTAACTATCAGTTGTATGATGTGATTGAAGCCTGTAAGAATGCTTGTGTTCGCGAAAGAAACTACTCTGAAAATATATACTCATAAGACAGTTCTATAATAAACAGTGGAAGAAACTAACTCGTAAAACTTTTAATCAGCTTAAATCAAAACGATAGTCATGAGTACTAGGGGACGTGGTCGTGGTAGAGGCCAAGGTGTCGGGCCTGAACCTTCGGAATCAAGACATGGGCCGGAGGATGAAGTGCCAGTGCCGCCAGTTGTGGAGGCTGAATATCAGGACCAAACTGGGGGAGATGATGCCGTGTCTCAGGCAATGTTACGGGTTTTGGAGAGAGTAGCTAGAGCGAGTGTAGGGTCGGTAGCTCGAAAATCTGTGTCAAAATGACTTAGAGCTAATGGAGCTGAGATGTTCAGGGGTGTTTCTAGTGTGGCCCCTAACATAGCTGAATACTGGTTAGAAGCGGTGGAGCATATTATGGATGACCTCGACTGTACCGCTGAAGAGAAATTGAAGGGTGTAGTGTCTCAACTCTGAGATGAGGCATATTAATGGTGGCTCACTGTTAGAGATGGCACAACAGCCGACCACATCACCTGGGAGTTCTTTAAGTCAGCATTTCAAGGAAAATACATCGGGTCAAGCTATGTGGACGCTCAGCGGAAGGCATTCCTTAATTTGGTTCAGGGAAGTAAGTTAGTGGCAGAATATGAAGCGAAATTTTTACGTTTGAGCCGCTATGCTCGGGGTATCATAGCAACAGATCATGAGCACTGTGTCCGATTTGAGGATGGCCTGAGAGATGAGTTGCGAGTATTAATAGCTCCGCAACGAGAAAGGGGGTTTGCCGTGTTGGTTGAGAAGGCTAAGATAGCCGAAGAGGTGAAGAGGTCTGAAAATAGAACCATGACAGGAGTAGGAATAAGAGAAGTTTTGGGCCATCAAGATCTGCTGGGGGTTTTCCAAAAAGGTCTAGATTAGGTAGGCCGAGTCAAGCTGTGAAGCCTGTTGTTGATCAGTGGCCACCTCAGTGTACTCGATACGGGAAATTTCATTTGGGAGAGTGTTGGGCAGGTAATAGAGGATGTTCCGGATGTGGGTCTATGGACCATCGGATAAGGGATTGCCCACTGAGGCCAGTCAGGGCACAATCAGAGGGTCAATGACGTGCACCGTTTTGAAGAGAGGGTCAGCAACCGCAGAGAGGTCGTGGTCCGGCCAGAGGAGGAAATGACTTTGGTCGGGGGCGCGGAGCACCGGGCAGAGGTGCTGGGAATACAGAGGCGAGGCAACCTGGATTGGTCTATGCAGCTAGGCACAGAGAGGAGGGCAATGCACCGGACGTCTTAACTGGTACGTTCCTTATTTATGGGTTGCCATATACTACTTTGATTAATATTGGTTCGACACACTCTTATGTCGCTAGTGCTATATCGAGAACTTTAAATCTAGACTTTGAGATTTCTTCTAGGGAGATGACTGTAATTAGCCCTTTAAGACAATCTGTAGTGGTGAACAAACTGTATAGGGATGTACCTCTAGAGCTTCAAGGGGTAGTTTTTTCGGCTGATCTGATGGAACTGCCATTCGGGGAGTTCGATTTGATCTTAGGAATGGATTGGTTAGTGAAGTATCAAGCAAATTTAGACTGTGCAGCCAAGTGCATGGTGTTAAGAACTCTCCAGGTGAAGAGGTGGTGGTGATAGGTGAGAGGAGGAACTACCTATCTAATGTGGTGTCCGCTCTAAAGGCTGAGAGGATGGTGAGAAAAGGATGTAAGGCTTTTATAGTTCATGTTTGTGCTTTGGAGGCCAAGGAATCAGCTGTGGGGGTTGTGCGAACAGTAAAGGAATTTTTTGATGTTTTCCCAAAAGAGATTTCGGGATTACCTCTGGATCGTGAAGTGGAGTTTAGTATTGATCTTCTACCGGGTACAGCGCCAGTGTCTATTGCCCCATATAGGATGGTGCCGAAGGAGTTAGTGGAGCTGAAAGCGCAGATTCAGGAACTTTTAGATCAGGGTTTTATCCGACCGAGTGTATCGCCTTGGGGAGCGCCGGTGCTGTTCGTTAAGAAGAAGGACGGATCAATGCGTATGTGCATTGATTACCGTCAATTGAATATGTTGACGATCAAAAACAAGTACCCGTTGCCAAGGATAGACGACTTGTTCTATCTACTTAGGGAGCATCAGTCTTCTCAAAGATAGATTTGAGATTTGGCTATCATCAGCTTAAGGTCAAAGAGGCAGACATTTATAAGACGGCGTTTCGTACTCGTTATGGTCACTACGAATTCTTGGTGATGCCGTTTGGGTTGACCAACGCACCAGCATCGTTTATGGACATGATGAACCGGGTTTTTCAACCCTATCTGGATCAATTCGTCGTAGTGTTTATAGACGATATCCTGGTTTATTCAAAGTCTAAGGAGAAGCATGATTCACATCTTCGAGTGGTTTTGCAAATTCTAAGGGAGAAGCAGTTGTTCGTTAAGTTCAGTAAATGTGAGTTCTGGCTAAGGGAAGTTACCTTTTTGGGCCATGTGGTGTCAGCTGAGGGGATTAGGGTTGACCCTCGGAAAATTGAGGCTGTGCTGGATTGGAAACCACCTAAGTCTGTGGTGGAAATTCAAAGTTTTCTAGGTCTGGCTGGGTATTATAGAAGGTTCCTGGAAGGATTCTCATTGATAGCGGCACCGTTAGCCAAGTTGTTATGGAAAGGGGTACCGTTCGTTTGGTCAGTTGAACAGCAGGAGAGTTTCGAGAAGTTAAAGAGGATTTTGACAGAGGTGCCGGTGTTAATCCAGCCTAAGGCAGGGAAAGAGTTTACCGTTTACTGTGATGCGTCGCACACGGGGTTAGGATGTGTGCTGATGCAAGAAGGGAAAGTAGTAGTGTATGCTTCTCGACAATTGAGGGCTCACAAAGTAAATTATCCAACGCATGATTTGGAGCTAGCCGCAGTGGTGTTCGCTCTAAAAATCTGGAGACACTACCTATATGGGGAGAAGTCCATCATCTATACAGATCACAAGAGCTTGAAATATCTCCTTACTCAGAAGGAGTTAAATTTAAGATAGCGGAGGTGGATCGAGTTGTAGAAAGATTACGACTACTCGATTGAGTACCACCTGGGTAAAGCTAACGTTGTGGCAGACGCGCTAAGCCGTAAGGTAATATCTGATCTGAGAGCAATGTTTGCCCACCTTAGTTTATTCGACGATGGAAGTTTATTAGCAGAATTGCAAGTGAAGCCGACATGGGTAAGTCAGGTTAAGGAGAAAAAGTTATTGGCTGATGTCTTGAGTGCTCGACTTCTGCAAGTACAGGATGGTGGAATGGAGGATTTCAGTTTGAACAGCGATGGTGTGTTATTTTTCCGCAGAAAGGTTTTCATGCTGAAAGACGTGGATTTAAGGCAGAAGATTCTTCAGGAAGTGCATCACAGCCATTACGCTATGCATCTTGGAGGTAGTAAGATGTACCGGGATTTACAGGAACAGTTTTGGTGGCTGGGTCTGAAGCGAGAAGTAATTGAATTTGTGGGTAAATGCTTGGTGTCAGCAAGTCAAAGCTGAACACCAGTTGCCTTTGGGGTTGTTGCAACCAGTCAAGATTCCACAGTGGAAATGGGAGAGGATCGCAATAGACTTTGTTACTGGCCTACCCCTTACACCGACTAAGAAGGATTCGGTTTGGGTAGTTGTTGACCGTTTGACGAAGTCTGCTCATTTCATACCAGTGCTTGTGGACTACTCTCTTCAGAAATTGGCTAAATTATATGTAGCAGAGATTGTAAGGTTGCATGGGGTGCCAGTGTCGATCATTTAGGACAGAGACCCTAGATTTACATCGAGATTTTGGAAGGCGTTGCATCAAGCGTTGGGTACAAAGTTAGATTTCAGTACAACATTTCATCCACAGTCGGATGGACATTTAGAGAGAGTGATTCAGGTTTTAGAAGATATGTTGAGAGGCTATGTCATAGACTTCAGAGGTAGTTGGGAAGGATTTCTACCGTTGGCAGAATTCGCATATAACAATTGCTACCAGTCGAGTATTCAGATGGCGCCGTATGAAGCGTTATATGGTTGGAAGTGTCATACACCTACGTGTTGGACAGAGTTGGGCGAGCGTCAATTGTTGGGTCCAGAGTTGGTTGCTGAAACGGAAGATAAGGTTAAGCTAATTCGAAATCGATTGAAGGAGGCTTCGGACAGACAAAAGTCCTATGCCAATCTAAAATGTAAAGACATAGAATTTGTAGTGGGTGACAAAGTTTTCTTAAAGGTGTCACCATGGAAGAAGGTACTAAGGTTTGGACGGAAGGGTAAGCTAAGCCCCAGGTTTATCGGGCCTTATTGGGTGTTGAAGCGTGTGGGACCAGTAGCTTATCAGCTCGAGCTACCTTCAGAGTTAAGGCAGATCCATGATGTGTTCCACGTTTCAATGCTAAGACACTATCGTTCGATCCATCTCATGTGGTGCCAGTGGAATAAATTGAAGCAAGGCCTGATCTATCCTTCGATGAGAAACCAGTGCGGATCTTAGATCGCGATGTCAAGGTGTTGCGTAGTAAGACAGTTCCGTTGGTTAAGGTTCTGTGGTGAAATCATGGTTCAGAGGAAGCAACGTGGGAATCAAAGGATGTGATGCGACAGCAATACCCTCAACTCTTTTGACCAGGTAATTTCAAGGCCGAAATTTCTTTAAGGGGGTAGAACAATAACATCCTGAATTAGGGGCTTTGCATTTGATGTGTTTCTGTGTGTATGCTATGCTTAATATGCTAGTTTAAGGTGTTTTGGGAGTCCAGGAAAGGCTCAGAGTTAAGTCGAAGTCTTTGGTAAAATTCTATTTTTGGGCACTTTAGGGGAGAGCTGGATGGGATAGGACTTAAGGGATTATGTTGGTGGAGGGTTGACACAAGAAAAGGAGTGGCAGAGTGGCAAGGAGGCGCCACTTAAGATGCTGGTAAGTGACGCCATAGGGAGTAGGAGAGGGAGCAGGTTCAAGTCACAAGGAGCTCATTTTGGGAGTTCTTTTTGGCATTAGGCAGAGTAGAGGCAGGATTCGACTGGGACACTTCAGGATAGGGGAGTGGACGGAGCCAAATAATTTGATTGAATGGCAGAAAGGAAAAAGTGGAGTTTGAAATGTTCAAAATATTTCAAACGGGTGATCAGGAGGATTTTGAGAAGAAAAGAAAGGGATGGGCATAGTGAGCTTGGTGTTTGGCCAAATTTCAAACTCATAGTAGAGGGGGGAATCGATTTTTGTATGGCTAGGGTGTGCTGAAATTCTACTTGGAATCATAGGCTGTTTGTTCTCAAAATGGTGCTTTTTCGGCTGTTGGGTTGGTAAGTGCCGAAATTGTGATTAGTCAAGTGAGAGTTCTCTTCCCATTTTCAGCATTTGGGGTTTTCTTCCATTCTCTCTTTCATTTTCTGCTTAAGCCAAATTTACTCAAGTCTTGCTGAAATTCTTCTTCTTTACCATTCCAAACACTTCTTTTCATTTCATTCTATTCTCCTTCTCTTAATTGTTCCATTCTCAAAAGCCGAAACCGCTAACTCCTTCTTATCTCCATTTTTCTATGCTATAGCCGAACGTCCCTTGTCTATAGTTCTCTTTTCTGATTTCTTCTACAAGCCGAATCTTCATAGCCATTTCTTTTTCATCTTTTCTTTTGGATCTCTTCTAAAATCGAAAGTCCTAAGTCCCATTTGTAGTTCTTTTATTGTTATCTCTTTCGACTCTTTCATCTTCTTCCCTGTTTCTTTATCTCCCTTTCAGTTTTTGGTAGCCAAAGCCGAATGGCTGATTGGCTTAATGTTTTGGATGCTTTGACCGAATATAGGTGGGGTGGTGTTTGTATTCTTTTTGGAGACTTTCGGGATTCACTCAACTTGTGAACCAAGCCTAAAACTTTCGGCTTTTGTCGATCTAGGTAAGGATATCTATTCAGCTAAACGCATAATTCTACTCATATCTTATTCTATGTTTTAACTCGGTCTTCTGACCAAGATCTATTCCATGAACCCAAATGCCAGCAATTCTAAGGAGGGGGTTGGACCCGTAAACCCAACCCCTAAGTTTAAGAGGCGAGCGGTGTCAGCAGTTCAAGATTGGCCACCGGGTTGTGGGCCAGCTTCAGAGCAGAGTCGTAGGCAGATAGCAGTAGTTCCGATTAGCGATAGTGTTGACATAGAGAGTGTGGTATTACGTGTTATCAGGTGTGTAACTCTCACACACTTTGTATTTTAAGTATGTTATAAACTTGTTCGCAAATGCCGAAGTGATGGCATAAATCACTAAGATACCCTTGTGGGTAAGATCGAGGACTCCGGGTAAGTTTTGCTGTGTTCTGTTATTAGCTAATGCATGTTTGGCTGAGATGATTACTTGTTATATTTCGAAAGCATGACCATACCATATTATTTGTTAGACATGAGCATGGATTTGGGGAACGATGTGAAGAGGGAGAAACACGATTTTCAGACTGTCACCAGTGGTTTGGTACCACACGTGGGTTGGCCCCACATACTATATTTTGTGACTAAGTCTCAGTGGTTTGGAAACACCAGTGGTTTGGTACCACATATATGATTTCTGTAACTGGTCTCAGTGGTTTGGTACCACAGTGGGTTGGCCCCACGTATTGATATTAGGGATTGTCACTAGTGGTTTGGTACCACAAGTGGGTTGGCCCCACAGATATAGATTTTGTGACTTTTGTCACCAGCGGTTTGGAACAACCAGTGGTTAGGTACCACCAGTGGCTAGGTGCCACAGATATTGGATAGATTCCAGAGATATGGAGGATGGATTATAGGTTGGTTGGGTTGCATTACATACATGCTTAATATATGATTCGTGTGAGAGCCCAAAACTCTTTTGGGACGGGGAATTATACACTGAGTCTCGGTGACTCACCCCCACCGTTAAATTTTTTAGGTAATCCTTAGACCGCGGATATGGAGCTGAGGTGGGCTCGATGTGGCCATGCATAATGTTTTAAGTAAATTCATCTTTAATATTTATTCTGGACTATTACTATTTTAATTTGGATTTCGGGTATTGTAATAAGGCCATCTAAACGTTAATTTGGTTTTGTTATTAATTGAAAATGTTATGGCATGCCTAATGAATTATCTAAGTGGGTGTTTTCAAAACTGAAAACCTTTGAATTTAAGATGTTATAATTTGGCTAATTGAGATCGGGTTTTAGTAACAAATTAACTCAAATTTTCAACCTAAGACGCAACATTGGTTTCAATTGATCGCTCAATAAAATCATTTTTTAAAATTGGACTTGGCATTACGAAACCTGATATGTATCACAGCTTAAGTTGGGCCATTGTTTAAAATCTTCACCAAAGGCGAGTTAATATGCAAACTCTTTCGCAACTCATAATTTGTAACTCGGTTTTTTTTTTTAATTCTCTTCCCTGTAACATGCCAGATTCGATCGTAGCGTTTTGACCGGGTTTGGGGTGTTACAATATATGTATTTGATGCTAATGGTTATGTGGTTCAGTTGGTACCAAATGGTATGTTTTGCTAAGTGATTTACATGTTGTGTAATGATGCAAACTTAGTTAAAAGTTATTCTATTGTTTAGGCCAAATTGAGGACATGGTTATACATGTTTTAATGTGGTCATTTGAGGTACCTTTGAGCATATTGGTTGGATGTTATTATACCATATGTGTTTGGCTTGATTATGCATGATTTTGGTGCCTTTTGAGGGCTTATGTATATGTGCAAAAGGGATTATAGGTACATGTTTAAAAGGGTAAGAAAAATGGCTTGTAAAATATCCCATTTTCGTCCACACGGGCAGAGACACGGGTGTGTATCTCAGCCGTGTGTGACACACGGCCAGGTAGCAAAGTCTTGTGTCCCCTATAGTTTTCAAAGGGTTGTAAGTCAGGTTTTACATGGCCTGGCACACGGGCGTGTGGTTTGGCCGTGTGACCCAAGTCAATAAGTTACACGGGTATGGACACGGGCTGGGACACGGCTGTGTGTCCCTATTTCGAGTGCCTACACGGCCTAAGACACGGGCATGTCTCTTGGCCGTGTGAGTCACATGGCTTGGCCAAACAGCCGTGTGGCCCCTGCAGTTGGAAAATTTTCATCTTTTCCCTAAAATTTCTATATGTTTTTTATTTAGTCCCGATTTGCTCCTAATGTGTTTTTAGGGCCTCGAGGGTTCGTATAAGGGATAATATGTATGCTATTGATTGGTTTTGCTATGATTGATGATATGAATTAAATGTTTTAAATTTTTTTATAGTTCTAAAATGTAAACTCTGTTAATACTCTGTAACCCTATTCTGGCGTTAGATACGGGTTAGGGGTGTTACAGTATTAATTGTTTCTATCAAGACGATTTTAATCCATAATAACATTTCCTGATTATAATTGACCTGGTAGATATATACCTGTACCACGTCTTCTACAATATGAATTTCCCATTCTGATTGTTTGTCTGTTTGTCCGTGAATTCACAAAATTAATTTTTGAACCTGGGGATAAACTCAAATACATACAACTCAATTTGAAATGAGTTGATTTTATCAATCGGATAATAACATTTTAGACTAATTCTTTCTTCTTATTGTCAAGATAACTCAAACATACAGTCTGTCGTAATTCCCTTAGAATATCAGCCACAGATCACCCCAAACTCCATTAACTCATTCAAAACATGACATCTTGTTTTGATTCGTTGACATAATCTGAGATTACCTGAGTAATGAGAACTAATATATGACGTTAAGCTCGATCTTCCACCATCTATACTTTTACCATTATCTATCCCCTTCATGAAGGCTAGAAACAGGATACATAATAAAACTATTTCAATTAGTAACATCAAAGTTTTGAACCATACTGGAGCCGCACTAATCAGATGAATTAAAACCACAGTGCTATAATAGGACCAACGTTACAACCATATAGATAGAACAATACCTCAAACATCAATAGTGCACTCCGAAACAAAAGAGAAAACCCAAATGTAATTCCAGTAACAACCAGTGCAGCAACACAACCTTTATAAATCTGAGATCTATATCATCGTGCTCACATGATCTGATCAGGAATTATATCTATAATAAATATACTTATCTCAAGTCAATAAATAAATCTTTTATAGATGAACCACATTTGATAGAATAGACCATAAGAATGATAAGAAAGCCGAGATAAAGAAATCCAAGATATAAAGCTCTACTGAATTTCTGAGAATACAACCCATATTGAATGATAAAGAGATCGATGATACCCTAGAGAAAATTCAGAAGAAGAATATCACTCATACGCACTGGAGTCAGTTGTGATAGAGACAACATAAATTACACAATATAAAGCAGAGAAACAACTAGTAGAAGTAGAAAATAGCATCATATGAGTCTTATCGTTAAGTCATCTACCGAACATAATGGAATAGAATGCCAAAGAAAATAAAGCAATGCCAATCATTAATCGACCAGACTAACAATAGATCTGTCTAATGTTATGGTTAACTAGCATTCCCATATGATAAGAATCACATCTGAAGATAAAAAATTATGTATGTCTCTGAGGATAAAAGAACATATAGAATTCCCAGAGGAGATCATTGTAAGATACTTGACCATAACAGCTTCATTCAGATATATTTTTAGTTCCAACACTATCCTACTGACTACTAAAGTCATTGATGATTCCAAATTATCCCGTTCCACTAAAGAAATCAATTTAGAAGAAATTTTAGCTAACCTGTTCTTTAGATGCCATACCTAAATAAGTCATTTACCCTTGAATAACTTCATCTTTAACAGTGACGTTGTGTATCCCGAATGATCTTCAGAAAAGAAATCTAATATCTCTTCTAAAACTCTCTTTACTTACTAACCAATTCTCAGCTTTGACCACATTATTACTGATTCAATCAGTGAACTCTTCAGCTTCTCTTTTGCAGACTTAATCAACATAATTCTTGTAAGTTTTGTTGTATAAGACTTTGAGGGTGAGGGGGTGGAGATCGTAAAGCCTTAAAATTTGATTTTCACATATACATACCAAACATAACTTTCATTATCAACATAATATTATGAACCTCTACTCTTAACTTTATGAGTTTTTATTTATCATTAGCAACTTTTTAATTAGACACTTGAGTATCGCTTTCAGCATTGTAGAAATTAGCTCAGTTGGAAAATATCTTTATCTAAAAATGAAACTAATCTCATCAGAGTCAGGAGATATCACACTATCACAAGTTATACAATGGCATGTATTTCTAGACTTCATACATGCTACATTCAATCTGAGAACCGACTAAATCGTAGCTCTAATACCACTAAATGTAACACCTCTAACCCGTATCCCTCGCTGGAATAGACTTACGGAGCATTATTGTAAAAATGTAACTTATAATATTTTATTTTTAAACATTTCATAAATCATATCATAGTGCATTCAAACACATGTATATCGTCCCTTATTTGAGCCCTCGAGGCCATAGAAACACTTTAAAAACGATTCGGGACTAAATCAGAAATATTTAGAACTTTATGAAAAAAGATAGAAAATTTCACACTACAGGGTCACATAGCCATAGTAACCTTTGGCCCGTAGAAAGTTTAATCATTTGTTAGCATAGATTTAAACATATGGCCCTTAGTAACCTTTGGGGAACTCATACATCGAATTTACAAAATATAACCATCCATCATTCCAATATTCACAACAAAGTGCTCCAACCTACACTCTGGCATAAATTTGCACCATAGTGCTCCAATCTACACTCCAATAGAAATGAAATGCGCACCGTAGTACACCATCCTACACTCCATTATAAGGGCACCAAAGTGCCATATACATCTAAAACCTAAATTCATCGTGTCTCGTACAACCTCGAATCTCGTACCTCGTACGCTATTTTATTTCTATTGAAATGCCAATTACATCTCGATTAAGTACCACAAAATTACTAAGCTTAATCCTAATTCACATAGCATTTATAAGTTCATTCGACAGAACTTTCATTCCTCTCAAAGTCAACATTATCCAAATCCATTTATAATAAAAGAGAATAGCACATATTTCATTTACTATATATTATTACAATAATTTTCATGATTTTTTTTACAACACATGTGCAAAGTAATTTAATATTTCAACCATTCAAAATAGGATTGTTTAGCCATACATCAATCACTAAATTATTTATATCTTGACCTACAAATTTCAAAATTAAGATCCATTTATTATTTCAAAAACTAGCAGATTTTTACCATAAAAAAATCAAAATTTAACTCAAAGTTCATTAAAGTTGACTTAAAAGTTGCTACTAGGCATCTTGAGTCCTCTTTACTCAAATCTATTTTTCTCCTAGATAAAAATTCAAATGCCTTTTTTGTTCCATTTAAAACTAGAATTGCCAAGCTTTTTGAGCATATAAAGCTCTCTATCTAATTCAATTTCTACAACTTTTTGCACATTTTTAAAGTGGGAACACTGCTGTTGTTTTTCCCATAACAACTTACATGCTCTTTAGTTAACTAGTTTTGGTCAAATTCTCAACTAAGCCATAGTCACTAACACTTTCATTCACATGTTTCCAATTAAATAAAATAATTTCATTCATCCTCTCTCTAATGTTATTTATTTTTAACATAACTGTGACACATTATAGCTCATCCTCATTTTTACAAAATCAACCCACTTCATACTTACCACATTTAACTTACTAAATATTTCAATAATTTAAGCCATGAATTTCTAATCATATATATAATATAAAAGAATGTACGGGAGCATACATGGAAACATTGAGTTTTGTGTTAGTTTTTTTAGTTCTAAAATACTTTATCTTTTAGTTATATTTAAAGTGAGTCTCGTCTTTATAATTAAGTTTTAAATATGAATTTCTCACCATTTTAATTAGAATTTATTTAAAATTTTTAAAGTTGGTGTATAATTACATTCATGAGACATTTAAATATATCAATTTTAAACTCCTAGTTATATTTGCTTTATTGATGATGTATTAACCATCAAACGGCACATCAATTGATAAAGATAATTACATTTGCTTTATAAATAATATACGAAATCGTATATTAACATTATAATTATTTTTTAAAATTGTTTTTATTAACCAATGCAGGTGTTAAACATCATATGATAATTACAATGTATAAAGGGTTCAAAATTGCAACTAATACAATATATCATTATTGATTAATATTATCGATTTTAAATTTCTTAACCTGTCAACCAAATATAATTACATGATGTTTTCAAAAAATATATAAAAATATTTATTATAAAAGAAGGTAAGGAAGCAAAAATGAAAACTTTGTGTAATAGCCCATTTCTCTATAGTGTAAGAACAGTGGTTTTGGGGCCACAAATCTGACGTGGGAGCCCGTAAATATTTACTATCTAATATTTATGAGTCAAATATAGTATATTAATAAAATTTGATTTAATGATTTATGATGAATGAAAGAATAATTAGGTTCAAGTGGTTTTAGAAAATGAGGTATCGAGACCTCGTTTCTATAAACTGAGCCATAAATACTTTATTAAATATTTACGGAGTGTTATTAAGGTCGTATTAAAATTTGGTTGAGAAATTTTAATGTTTAGATAGTTAATTAAGGAAAAATGACAAAATCGTAAAGGATGCAAAAGTCAATCGTTATTAGCTTAATTGTATTAAATGGCTAAAGAACAATGAATTAAGGGTTTTAAAAGGTAAATATACCTTGTTTATATTGTCAACGGTTTCAAGGTGTAAATTTAATCAATTCTAGTTTATAAGTTAAGGGTAAAATAGTAAATAAATAAATTAACATAAACAAAAGGAATTAGTGGCTATCTTCTTCTTTCCTTGTTTTTCATGACTGAATGTGTGAGGAAGAAACACCATTGTTGAGCATAAGTTTCGGCTAGCATATAGTCTATTGCATGGTATGATTTTGAACCTCGTTTTTAATGATTTCTATATTTTTGAGTTTGTTTTACCTTAATCTAGCTAGCTCGAGGGTCAATTTGTAAAACTGTTAAATGTTATAGATTATGCCATGAATGGATTTGATATGTTCTTGAAATTTTATGATAGATTATTAGGCTTGGTTGTTTTATACAAATATTTAGTTAAGTAATTTTGATGATTTTCAAGTTTAGGGACTTATTTATGAAAATGGTAAAATTCAAAGAAAATATTGTAAATTGTGGATAAATATGAGCTGTTATAAGATTGGGTATGGTTAAAAATGGTGAAATAGCAAGTTTGGGGTTTAGGGACTAAATTGCACAAATGTTAAAATATTAGGGGTAATTTTGAAATTTTACCTTAAAATGGATTATAGGCTTGAACTAGTTAAGTTATTTGAATGGTTTAATTGAATAAAAAAAATTTATTTAGATTAAGAAACAAGCCAAACGGATTAAAATCTAGGAAAAGCTAAGTGTTGGATTAGTCGTCGATTTCGTTTTTACAACTGTATTTATCGAGGTAAGTTCGTATGAACTATGATCATATTAATGTTAGCTTAAATGAATTTTGGCTATGTTGTTTAATATAAATGAATCTATAAATAAATGTATCCATGTTATGATTAATTGACGGGTAACGAGTCCCAGTTGAACCTTAAGTATTCTTAGGATACAAATGACATGTCATTAGGGATTTCATGTTTCGAGTGCTGGTCTTGAATGTCCTACCGATGGCTGAGGTCTTGCATTTGTTGCGGATTCTCCACAGCTCGTGTGAGTGGCATCGTTTAGCTTACATTCCGACCCACAGCTCGTGTGAGTAAACCCATTTCACAGCTAGTGTGAGCAATGATGTAAAGGACATATATATAAAGGCACACTATGTATGAGCTTTCCTGAGTATTCGATGTAATTCTAAATAGTTTAACAGGTAAGAAAAGGAAATGAAATGGTAAGTAATCAAATGGAATGAGTCATGATCTTATGAAAATATTTATGAGCTAAATGGTGTATTTCCATATGGAAATCTACTTACCAATGTACTAACTTCTGAGTTTGATGATGTTGTATAGGCTTATACTAAGCTTATGGTATTGGCAATGATTTATGCCTAATCTATGACTTGTATTAATGAAATGGTAAGTTATGTTTAAAGTTTATACGAGCTTACTAAGCACTCGTTGCTTACGTAGTTACTTTCCCTTGTCTTATAGATATACGAAAGCTCGTCGGAGACTATCAAACTATCCAGCAATCTTTTCAGTAGTTTTTGTGTATTTTGGCCAAGGTTAATAATGGCATGTATAGGATGTTTTGTAATGGTGATTTGGTATGTTTATGCTTTGAAGATTATGTTTGGTTTGGTGCACTTTAATGCCTTACCAAGTTATGTCAAATTGGTCACTCTTAAGTGCTTGTAAATAAGGTTCTTTTGGCATGTTTTGATGACTTGCAAATGGTCATGTATGGTAGTTAAATGAACTAGGTTGTGTGTTTGAGATATTGGCAAGTTGCTTTGGTATGATTCTTAATGTTTGATATAATTGCATTGCTTTTGAATGGCATATTGGTTAGGTGATTTAGGATGTTTGAAATGGCATATTTATGTATGTTTGAATGATGTTTGAACCCCTTGAATGTGTGCCCAAATGGTTTGAAGGGTTAGGGATGAATTGGACTTTAAATGGCTTGATTTTAGGTAAATTTTAGGTTCACACGGCTTGGGATACAGGCTGTCACACAGCCTGGCGACGCGGCAGCGTGTCATTTGAAATTTCTTAATGTTCAAGTCAGTGAGTTACATGGCCTGGCAACGCAGTGAGTTTCACGGGTAAGGGCACGAGCTGGGACGCAGTCGTGTGTCCCTTGTTCAAATGTTACACGGCCTGAGCTATGTCATATGGCCGTGTGACCCTTGTTTTCCAAATTTTCCAACTTTTTTTTAAAACTTCTGTTTTGTTTCAAATTAGTCTCGAATTGCTTTTGAGCTATTTTTAGGGCCTCGACGGCTCGATTTTGGGACAAAACGCATATGATTGAATGGTTTATAATATGTTTAAGTTATTTAATGTTATGATGTTAAATGTTTTCTGCTTGATCAGTAATACTTCGTAACCCTAATCCTACGACGAAGACGGGTTAGGAGTGTTACACTTTGAATTTCAAAATACTTCCTTTTTTAATTATATTTAAAGTGTATCTCATTTTTAAATTAAGTTTTAAATATGATTTTTTGCCATTAATAATAATAATGTTTTCAATTGTAAACAACTTTAAATAAATAATTTCTATTTTTAATTTCTAATATCATATTTTTTATGAAATTAAATAATTGTTTGTTTAAAAAAATTTAAAAAAACTTTTTAAAAATTTAAAATTTTAAAACATTTTAACATGCATGTTTTAAAATTTTTTAAAATTTTATAACAACATAAATGTCTTAAAAATGGTTAAAATGTAACACCCCGAATTTGGGCCAAGTAGAATTGGGCCCATTGGGCCTTGGGCGTGGGAGCGTTTAAAATTTTTGGGAATAAGAGAACAAAACTAATGCAAGTTGGACCTATTAGGTGAGTGATTTTGGAAGGTTGGGGGCTTTCATGAAGTCCCGGGATCAAACCTAGCTTTAGAAAAATTTTTGGTTTTAGGTGAATAAAACCTTGAGAGTTAGAAGGTAGGCTTTAAGAATAAAATGTGGAGAAAAATGACACAAGAGGAGTTGTGGTGTAGTGGCAAAGTGACGCCACATGGGAGACAAGGAAGTGACGCCACACAAAGAAGCAAGGGGTTCAAGGTTTGAGTCTTGGCGTTTGCATTTTATTTTGATTTTCTTTTTAAATGAACTTAGACTTTGGCCCATAGACTCATATTTAGTTGTGCATGTTTTAAGACACAAAAGGAGCTTGTGTTGTGGTGGCATGTAGCATCTGGAGCAGAGGAGAGGGCAAAGGTTTGAATCTCATGTCAAGCAAGGGAGTGTTTATTTTGCGGATTGGACGGCCAGAGTTTGTGTTGGATTTAAACTCTACTTAAGGAGGGATCCCACATCGGGAAGCTAGCATGAGGGAAGATGAGAAGCTGGCTTTAAATAGAGTGATCTATGAGAAAAGTAAGCAAACATTGGTTGGTGTTTGGGCATAGGAGTACTCTAGTTGTAGAGCAGCAAATGCCGAAATGCCGGTCACACGGCGATGGTAGCCAAACAAGTGTACGAGCGCACGTGTGGGAGCTTTGACGCGATAGTTGAGGCCATCATGGGTGTTCTTGTGGGTTTAGGCTATTTGGGCCACGATGGGCCGAAAGGGGCCAAGTGGGCCCAATGGGCCCGTGGGTCCATATGAATAAATTGTATTATCTTGTAGTGGATATTGAACTGGTCTATGTAAATCTCATATCTATGGCTAGATTTGGGCTAAATGGGCCACACGAGCGTGTGGGTCCATTTGGGCCGAGAATGGGCTCTAGGCCCAATCGCATCGTTATCTCGTTTCTACCTGTTAGGGTGCTTTGTATCGCAGGATGATTTCAGGGATTCTTAATCTTCACTGGTATTCGGAAAGGACTTGGCAAAACCTGGTGAAAGAAGGATCGGTGCTAAGTGGTTGGCGGTACACTCGTAATCAAGATGTGTAATCTCACACTCCTGTTTGTTCTGTAAATGCTATGATCTGTGAACCGGTTAAAAGCTGAAATACCCTTAGAGGGTAAATTATTGAATTACCCTTGGTGGGTAAATTACCAAATTACCCTTGGTGGGTAAATTACCAGATTACCCTTAGTGCGTAAATTACCAAATTACCCTTGGTGGGTAAATTACTGTTATACCCCTGAAGGGTAAAATTACTGTTATACCCCTGAAGGGTAAATTATCGTTATACCCCTAGAGATAAAATTAGTATGTTGGTGTGTATTCTGTTTAATTTTTGTAATGGTTCATTATTGCATACACTTATTTATTATGTCACGACATCTTGCATTGGGTTAGGATGAATAAATATATATAAATATATATATTAGAGGAAGTACTCTACTGGTGGCTATGCCATACTATACTGATTCAGTGGCTCTGTCACGATATACTGATTTTAGTGGCTCATTGCATTATCGATATCACATCGCGCTTTGCTTTGTGTTGATATTGGCAGCTCGGTTGCGTTCTTGGTGTTTAGGGCTGAGTGGGTTGACTTGGTCCCCACATGGAGTGTAGGGCTGGTACGGGTGGTGTGATGGTTAGATTGGGTTGGGCTGCATTAATTTGTTTGCTTTACTTTGTTTGCATTACCATGATTTTTGGGCTAGGCCCAATTGATTCTGTTATGGGCTGCGACCCAAATGATATTGTAGTGGGCTTTGACCCAGGTATGCTCTGAACTAGATCTGCATTATAATCAAGTAAAGGGCTTTGGCCCTGCATCATTAGATTTCTGATTCTTTATACTGACTATTACTCTAGTAAGGGGATTACACACTGAGTTCTCATAACTCACCCCTTTCTTTTAACCATGCAAGTAATCCCCAGCGATAGAGGATTTGGAGCTGCGGGGGACTCGGAGGTGGCCGTACGTCCGATTCGCTTTAAAGTACAAGTCCTATTTTTATTTTAGTTTAATTTGTTAGGTTATAAATTGTGTAATAAGGCCATTGGGTTTTTCTTTTTAACTTATATTTGGTATTTCTTTAAATTACAAACTGCTGGTCTATTAAACACAGGTTTTTAAAACTATAACCACTGATTTCAAAATATCACATATTCGTAAATGTTTGAATCAAACTTCTGCAAAAAACAAGGTTTTGAAAGTAATAATGATTTTGCAAGAGAATGACTTTTAATAAACTACATTTTGAAGATAAGCAAACGAAATCTGAGGTTTTACATGGCAGAAAGTTTCAAACTCTTTAAGAAGGGTTTCTAATGAAAGCATGGTTTTCGAAAAACTTTTCAATGTGACACGCCAGATTTGGGACTAACTTCTAGGCCGGGTTTGGGGTGTTACATTTAATGGTATCAGAGCCAGGTTACAAAACTCGACTGTGGATTGGGTTTTAGAAATTGAATTTTCGAAAGTATCGTTTCAAAAAGGGTTTGAAAAGTTTTGAAGTAATCGAAATGTTTTCAGAATACGGTCCTAAAAGTTTGGCACACCGAGTCTCCGGCACCAAATTCGTAAGTTTCTTGACATTTTACTCTGCTATATGCTGTAATGACTGTATTTTGGTAGTTATTCTGTGTGTGTTTGGTTTGGATGTGATGTTTGGATATAGAAATTGATTGCGTATGGGATATCTGTCTACTTTAATGGTTAGGTGTTTTGAGTATGTGTAGGGAGTTCCAAATTCTAGTTAGAATGTGATAGGGATATTAGAATCAGGGTGCACAGTGGCAGCGTGGTAGAGTAGTCTGTGTTAAACGATTGTTAGATAGTTGGAAATTTCGAGGACGAAATTTCTTTAAAGGGGTAAATTTGTAACGCTCCGAATTTGGGCCTAGTAGAATTGGGCCCATTGGGCCTTAGGCATGGGAGCGTTTAAAATTTTTGGGAACAAGAGAATGGCAGTAATGCACGTTGGACCTATTAGGTGAGCGATTTTGGAAGGTTAAGGGGCTTTCATGAAGTCTCGGGATCAAACCTAGGCTTTAGGAAAAATTTTGATTTTAGGTGAATAAAACCCTAGGAGTTAGAAGGTAGGCTTTAAGAATAAAATATGGAGAAAAATGACACAAGAGGAGTTGTGGTGTAGTGGTAAAGTGAAGCCATATAGGAGACAAGGAAGTGACGCCATACAAAGAAGCAAGGGGTTCAAGGTTCAAGTCTTGGCGTTTGCATTTTATTTTGATTTCCTTTTTAAATGAACTTAGACTTTGGCCCATAGACTCATATTTAGTTGCGCATGTTTTAAGACACAAAAGGAGCTTGTGTTGTGGTGGCATGTAGCGTCTGGAGCAGAGGAGAGGGCAAAGCTTCGAATCTCATGTCAAGCAAGGGAGTGTTTATTTTGCGGATTGGACGGCCAGAGTTTGTGTTGGATTTAAACTCTACTTAAAGAGGGATCCCACATCGGGAAGCTAGCATGAGGGAAGATGAGAACCTGGATTTAAATAGAGTGATCTATGAGAAGAGTAAGCACACCTTGGTTGGCGGCATAGGAGTGTTTGGAGCGCGGATTAACTCCAGATTCCTATTAGGTGTGTATTTCGCACTACTCTAGTTGTAGAGCAGCAAATGCCGAAATGCCGGTCACACGACGATGGTAGCCAAACGACCATGCGAGTGCACGTGTGGGAGCTTCGACGCGATAGTTGAGGCCATCATGAGTGTTCTTATGGGTTTAGGCTGTTTGGGCCACGATGGGCCAGGTGGGCCCAATGGGCCCGTGGGTCCATATGAATAAATTGTATTATCGTGTAATGGATATTGAACTGGTCTATGTAAATCTCATATCTATGGCTAGATTTGGGCTAAATGGGCCACACGAGTATGTGGGTCCATTTAAGCCGAGAATAGGCTCTAGGCCCAATCGCATCGTTATCTCGTTTCTTCCTATTAGGGTGCTTTGTATCGCAGGATGATTTCAGGGATTTTTAATCTTCACTGGTATTCGGAAAGGACTTAGCAAAACCCGGTGAAAGAAGGATCGGTGCTAAGGGGTTGACGGCACACTCGTAATCAAGATGTGTAATCTTACACTCCTGTTTGTTCTGTAAATGCTATGATCTGTGAACCGGTTAAAAGTTGAAATACCCTTAGAGAATAAATTATTGAATTACCCTTGGAGGGTAAATTACCGAAATACCCTTGGTGGATAAATTACCAGATTACCCTTGGTGGGTAAATTATTGAAATACCCTTAGAGGGTAAAATTACTGTTATACCCTTGAAAGGTAAATTACTGTTATACCCCTAGAGATAGAATTAGTATGTTGGTGTGTATTTTGTTTAATTGCTGCGATGGTTTATTATTGCATACACTGATTTATTATGTCACGACATCTTGCATTGTGTTGGGATGAATAAATATCTATAAATATATATATTGGAGGAAGTACTTTACTGGTGGCTATGCCACACTATACTGATTTAGTGGCTCTGCCACGATATACTGATTTTAATGGCTCAGCCACGTATACTGGTACTGGCAACTTTGCTGCGTTGATATTGGCAGCTCGGCTGCGTTCTTGGTGTGTAGGGTTGGGTGGGTTGACTTGGTCCCCATATGGAGTGTAGGGCTGGTACGCGTGGTGTGATGGTTGGATTGGGTTGGGTTGGGTTGGGCTGCATTAATTTGTTTGCATTACTTTGTTTGCATTACCATGATTTTTGGGCTAGGCCCAATTGATTCTGCTATGGCCTGCGACTTAAATGATATTGTAGTGGGCTTTGACCCAGGTATGCTCTAAACTAGACTGTACTGTAACTGTTAAAGGGCTTTGGCCCAAACTATTAGATTTTTGATTCTGTATACCGATTGTTACTCTAGTAAGGGATTACACACTGAGTTCTTGACTCACCCCTTTCTTTTAACCATGTAGGTAATCCCCAGCGATAGAGGATTTGAAGCTGCGGAGGACTCGGAGGTGGCCATACGTCCGATTCGCTTTAAAGTACAAGTCTTTTTTTTATTTTAGTTTAATTTGTTGGGTTATAAATTGTGTAATAAGGCCATTGGGTTTTTCTTTTTAACTTATATTTGGTATTTCTTTAAATTACAAACTGCTGGTCTGTTAAACACGGGTTTTTAAAACTATAACCACTATTTTTAAAATATCACGTATTCGTAAGTGTTTGAATCAAACTTTCGCAACAAACAAGGTTTTGAAAGTAATAATGATTTTACAAGAGAATGACTTTTAATAAACTACGTTTTGAAAATAAGCAAACGAAATCTGAGGTTTTACATGGCAGAAAGTTTTAAATTCTTTAGGAAGGGTTTCTAATGAAAGCATGGTTTTCGAAAAACTCTTCAATATGACATGCCAGATTTGGGCCTAACTTCTAGGCCGGGTTTGGGGTGTTACATAAAAATATGTAAAAATACATTATAATTTGTTAATTAAACAAGTATACAAATTAAATATATTTTTATTGTACTTTAATTAAATAAAAATTTCATTTAAAACTTTATTTAAGTGAAATTTTGAATTTTTTTTAGGAATTCTTAAATATATATACAAGTTAACAACTTAATCAATCTCATCATCATACCCATTATAAGGAAAGTATGAAATCCTTGAGTATTTACCTTTTAAATAACCTAATTAGTGAAGTTGATGTTAAGAATGAGTTTAGAAGGTTATTTAACAAACCCTAGCTTTGGGTGGGTTCTGGATTTGGCGGGTAAACTGAAAGTAACCCGAATGGCATAGTCTATCCTCCCAATTGATGTTCTGGTGTATAGATCGGGCACATAGTAACTATCGAATTATTAAGCGAGGATTGTTCTTGGAATGTATTAAGTTATAAAGAAGAAGAGATTTGGTAAGAGTGTTGGGGATCACTACCAAAGGCATTGTATGCCCAGATTATTTTGTTGTTGTGCTAATTACGTTCTAACGAGGTAATTAGAAAGGAACACAGGGACAAACTAGGAATATAAAAATATTGGATTTTTATTTAAATTTATAAACCATTTGTAAAATTAGCTTTGAATTTGTGTGACATGTGGCAGGTTCCAATAAGAGCTTGGGTCCTATATATATAGATATTTAGGTTTAAAAAGAGGTAGTTTTATTCTTCCTTCTTCAAGAAGTATTTCTGTCTAGATCTAAAGGAACCCAAAGTATTTCATTCTTTCTCTTGAGCTAAAGTTGTAGATTTGGATCTTTACCAGTGATTGCACCATATCGAGGTAAGATTTATGACTCTGCATATTGTGTTGTAAAGAGCAAATCTATTAGACTTGGATGATCAGTAAGATAAAGGATAAAAATGGCATTGCTTGGGGACTTCCAATGTTAAAAATGATAGGAAAAAAAGGGGTATATGAATAGATCTTAATGAGTTTCCTTGTTCTTTAGCAGTAATTTCTGTTGACTGCACGATTGAAGTTTGGATCTAGAGTTTTGAACTGCCGTTGATGAGAATCAGATGAGTTTCTATGCTGACTCTTGTTTATATAATGATAGTACTTGTAGATTAGTAATAGAGTGGCTAAAAGATAATGTCGTTAAAGGTTACAATATGATATGTGTATGACCCGGTGTGTGATTATTGAAATATGTTTATCGCTGTACTAATGTTTGTTGGGAATGATATGCATATTTGGTATAGATTTGTTGAGTTCAAGTAGGTTGATATGATGTATAGTTTCATCTAGACATCTAGATTTTGCACATGTGTCTTAGTTGTATGCTATTCGATATGTTCTAATTAGAGTGGGTCTGAGAATGATGAGCCTGTGTCTGTCTCCGTGAAGTCGTCTAAAAGGGTCCATTGGGACTTTAAACATGATTATGAAAAGAGAAGTCCATGACACCATATCGTTTAAGACTATAGCTGGGCTATGGCATCATATGGAAAAAAATAAATGAAGGTGATTACCCAAAGGGCCTTTTGCGTGACCCAGGACAATAAGGGGCAAACTTGACGAAATGTGAGTCTAGGCGAATCCCTATCGTGAACATACCAGAAATAGGAAACCTTTGTGGTGATCTATGAAGGAAATGCCCTTGTGGTGTATTCTAAAGAATAAAACTTATGGCAACCATCCAAAGGAAACGCCTCTATGGCGGACCCTGAGAGAAAGAAATGGTATTCACGGTGAGCTCTGAAGGAACGATAGTTGTAATGAGCTCAGAAGGAAAAGCCTTGGGGTGTATCCTGTTACACTTTTGATGAGATATTCTAATAAGCTTCCCTTGTGACGAGCTTCGCATGAAATGTTATGGCGTATCCTACATGGTCTTAAGGAAAAGAACAGAGAAACTAGAATGCGCCAAAGCATGTGGTGAATTCAAAGTATGGGTAAAGTCTAAGTCTGATCGTTTGATGAAGGGCATCTATCAGTGAACAATAATAAGAAAGGGTAGTTGAAGAAAGATAAGGAACGTGAATTCAAACATTGTTTTGTGAAGAGTATTGAGTACGGGAATTACGATTAAGATGAGTATGAAAGGAAAAAGTTCTGAGAGGATGGAGCCACTAAAGAAGCAATGTTAAGGGGAATAAACCATAATAACAGAAGAAAAGATTATGTTTCACTGATGATAAACTGTTCTTGGTGACAAACAACTGAAGATTGAAGAAAAGGAGTTGATGGTGATGGACTATCCGCACATTCTTGGAAATCAATGATTATGGTATAAATGGTTATTTCTCACTAAGTTTTAATGAACTTACATGGATTGTGTTCTATTTCAGGTTGAATGTGAGGTTGTGCCTAGGGGAAACGATACCAGGACTACGCCCAAAGAGCAGCATATAAAATTATTATACATGCAGAGCAAGCTTTGATGGCGTGATCATGTCTGTTTGGCACATAGAAACCTTTGAATCGGGATAAATACGTTAAACCAGGACATCATTTTTGTAATATTATAATCGAATTACCTATGTATTATAATCAAAATTATTCAATGTTTGTACTTACATATTGTATAATGAAGTCTTGTAATTAAGTAGTTCAAACCGATTGTAATTTGTGTAAGTAAAATTAAGTTACATCTGTATCAGAGTGGTGACACCCAAGATTCAGATCCGATCATCAGATCTGGTTTGGGGTGTTACATATTTCCATAGAGATTTCAACATAATCTTAAAGTGGATAGTGGAAATTTTGAAAGAAAAATGAAGAAATGAGCACAAAAAAGGAGAAGAGAAGAAATGGTAACAATGGTGGATGCTGGTCAGCAGAGAAAGAAGAAGAATCGGCTAAAAATATACTCTAATGGGCCCAAATCCATGTGTTACATGTCCATTTTTTGTCAAATTGTGGCTCAAATCTTTAAAGCAAGGTTCAAAATGATTTTGGTTATTAAATATCATATTTAAATATTATATTAATCATAAAAGTTTTAGGAATTGAACAAATTATCCTTTTGCGGCAACATTATTTTATTTCCCTTTTTAGCTATTTCTTCTTAAAAATCAATACTTAAACCAATTAATTTTATAATTCATATAATTCCACGAGAGATAAAAATTGCACTTCTGCTCTTTTCCCCATAGAAATGAGAAATCTATCAGTTAATCCCTATACTATTCATTTCTTTCAATTTAGTCCCAAAAGTAAGCTTTTATCACACAAAATCACATTCCAATCCATTTCATGTGAAATAATCCATAAAAATTAATATTTTTCATATTTGGATAATTTTTCACATTAATCCTCGTAGTTTTCAAAATTTGTGATTCGATCCTTTTTGTCATATTATCACTTTGACAACTCATTTCACATATTTTCATCTCCAATATCTATTTCCTTTCATAAAACCTCTTATCTGAGTCATTCCATAATATTTTCATGATTTCATTAGCATTCGAGCCCGAAATTATGCCACATGTCATATCGGATTTTTTTGGGGCTTACACAATTGCCCTGCGTGGATCTTTAGTTCCACTAAACACAGTTTCTGTGTGGGTTTTGACCAAATTATTCTTATTTTTTGTCTTTCCATGCCATGTGTGGGTCTTTAGTCTCACCCAACGTAGGTGCCATGTGTAGGGTTAGTCTAGATTATTCTTGTTCCTCATCTTTTATGTGTTATAATTGTTTGATTTTACTTTATAATTACTCAAACATATTTTTATATTTATGATTATGTTTACACTATATTTGTACTTATAAATTCTAACAAAAAAAAATCTTCTTTATATAAAATTACTATCTTATCAAAAATACCATTTAAAAAAATGTTATTAATATAAATAAATATATTTTTACATAATAATTTTCTTTCTATATATTATATTTATTAAATTTTGAAGTAAGTAAGCTATTCAATTAAGAGATAATCTATATGGACTGTTTGGAAACCATGAATTGTGTAAAAAAAAAATCTAGATTTGGATTTAGAAAATCCAAATACTTTCTTTAGATAATAAATAAAAAGTTGGATTTGACTTTGGGCAATATAAATCAAATTGCATAAGATTTAAATTTTGGATTTTAAAATCTATTTTAAATTTTAGAATTTTCAAAATACAAGATTGGTTAAAGAAAAACATCAGAACTTATTTGTTTTGTTGTTTCACACTTCATTAAACCTAAATAATAAATAAATAATTTTATTTATAATATATCATTAACGAAGCTCAAGGTTTTAAGAATTGGACCAATAGGTGAATAGATTAAACCACCGATTCCCGGTTCAATAGACTTGATTGATCCAATTGGTTCGGTTGAATAAATTATTAAAAATAAAACTTAAATAAAAATAGATAAAATTGGTTCAAATGATTTGATTTCCAGTTCGAGTAGCCCGATCGGTTCAACCGACTCACAAGTCAACCAGTATGCCCCTAATTCCAAATTGGTACCCTGGTTGATCCGATTCTAAAAACATCAACAAAGATTTATGCATTTAATTTAATACAATATAAATCTTAAAAAAAATTCATTTATACTATTATTTCCACAATTTTAATTTTAAACCCTTGACTTTTAATTTATATCTAAGTAAGTCCACTTATGCCCAATGCAATTGGTCTAACCAATTGATTCAGTCCAAATTTGAAAATAGTGACGAAGCTTCGTGTTTTTAATTTAATAGAATATAAATATTCAAAAATTCATTTATTCCTTAAGTTCTACAATTTTAATTCATAAACCCTGACTTTTAATTTATTCCTAAGTAATTCCACTTATTTAAGTACAAATCAAATTGTATGATTTTATTGAGGTCTAAACAAAGTATAAATGACTTGTTGAGAATTTTTTTTTAATATTTTAACCCAAAAAGTTATAAAAATATAAAAATAGAAAGTGACATTTTGTTGGCCAATCAATTCAACCGATTTAATTGGTTTGACTAGTACTATTGGTTCGTCTAATCTATTAAATAAATCATTAAAAAAATTGGTTCAACAGCTCAATCAAAATCCTCCTAAATAATTAAATTTTAATAAAATATTTTTAAAGCTTAAAATTAATTGAAATCCCAATCTAAATTTGATTTATCCAAAAAATAAATTGAGAAATAATAAATTCATAAATTATAAATTTCAAAATTTAAATTTTGAAATCTAAATTTTGTTTTTAGTGAATTATAAGAATAGGCAAAGCCCGAACAATAAATATGACTAACGCGACTCGAACTTAGATCACACTTGGAACAGTGAGCACTCTAATTATCCTGACATCACATAGGGTTGATCTAAATCCAAATTTTAGTTACTAAACGGTACCTAATTGAATTTAAGTTACCCGTTAGTCTAAATTGATTAAATGAACGAAGAAGACAAGGGAAGTTGACAATTAATTAAGAAAATTTCATTAGAAAGCAAATTAAAAGATGTGTTACGGTTCAAAGGGGCAGTTTGTCTAGGTTTTCACAATAAATTTGTTGCTTGTCTGAAATAAATAAGAAAAAAAAGAATCAAATTGAATCTTTTACTTTTGTTTTTCTTTCAGACAGGTATCTTTTCAAACGGTTAATTTAAACACAAGAAGTTCCAAATGACAAACCCTAGAAACCAAAAAAAAAAAAAAAAAAAAAAAAAAGCCTAATTATTTACCCACTCCTATCTTTTTATTAATTCTCTAATTCATTATCTGCATCAACCCATCTCTCAATCATCCTCAGTTGCAGGAAAACTATATATTCAATCCCTTTGAATATTATTTACATTAATATATATTAATTGCTTGCATCATGATCGAGACCTGATGCAGGGTTTTCACGACAAAACAAAGAAATGTCCAAATACTTACTGTGGTCCCAAGATCTCGGATTTTCAGACACAAACCCTAACCTTGGATAAGTATGACTAATTGACTATTTCCCAAGGGTAAATGAAGAAATGACTACACTTGGCATTTGCTCAGCTCTCTATTAAATTTGAAATCTAAATCGGATATAATCCTCAAAGTAGTCAAAAACAGTCGAAGAAATCAGATCAAAATCGAAATTTAAGTAAGCCAAAAAAGAAAGAAAGCAAGAAGAAGCATAAAACAAACCCTAAAATTTTCGTACACAAAATCCCAATTTTGTGGTTTAAACTTTAAACAAAATACCTGCAAAGAAATTTTAAAAAAAAAAAAACCTCAACAATTCTAAAGCTGATATTACTCAATTCAGAAAACAAACGTCAGAGAAACACAGAGTGCTTAATGTAAAATTCAAGTTTTTGAATATTAATTTTATTGTAGTATTGTCCCTTTCAAAAGGGCCTTGTTGCGAGAGAGCTATCGCTCCTCTCGATAGCCCTATTTTGGCTAACTCTTTCTCCTTCTTGTTCCCTATACCTATGCAAATACCTCTTCAATTGCTCGGCGTAGTTGTCAAACCCTAGCGTTGCCAGTGCCCAACAAACGTCGTCCCCGTTAACCGTCTTCCGCTTCTCCTTGTGGCACTTGTCGGATGCCTCCCCGGTGACGAAGCTGATGAACTCCGACACGCATTCCTGCATGGTTTCTTTGGCTTCCTTGGAGATCTTGGCGTTGGGAGGTAGGATCTGCTTCATGATCCGGCCGACATTCGCTATCGGAAGCAGCCGGTCTTGTTCCTTGATGACGCCATCCTCGCCTGAGAGGACACTACTAGCAGCGCCTGCGGCAAAGTTGTACTTAAGACCTTCACTATCTAAATTATTAATCCCTATTTTATCAGCCATTTCTATTAAAAGAAAAAAATAATAATAATACCTCTTAAACTCAGACACGTCTCTTCTAAGTGCTAATTCGCTATTATATAGGCTCATACTTATTTATATACATACACACATCTATATACATATAAATAGTAAAATGGTAAAATTTATTCGACTACATGACAATTCATGATATAAACCGATCAACCAATACAAAGCAAAGCATTGTTGGTGTGAGTTAGGATTTGATTTTCTTATTAAAAAATAATATTTTATGCATTATAGTCAATAATAAAAAAATCATTATTGGGTTAAATAAAAAAATATTTGAGAATTTATAAATATATTTTAATATGTAGCTTTATTTAAACATAAGTAAATGTCGGTTATACTTATTACAATTTGCTCAGATTTTAAATTTCGATTTTAATGTTTATGGTAAAATATTTAAAATTTATATCAAACATTAGGTTTAGGTTTGAGTTTATAAATTAAGGTTTTTTATAATTTCACTAATAATGAAGTGTCATATTATTATTTACTAATATTACATAATTACTAATAATACATTAAATATTCCTAAGAGTAGGGGATCGTGGGAGCAAACTAAACCTTAAAAGGCATAAAGAAAAATACTCAAAACTTAATCACTTACAGACAATGGTCCCTCTTCATAGTCCTTTTGACACTTAGTGCTCTCAATAAGGTTGGAACTCAAAAAAAAAAAAAAAAAATATATATATATATATATAAATATTATAAATAAAAAAATCTGAAAATTTGAAATGTGTGGACTTAAAGATGTGCACGTGTGGGGTTCTTGCAATAGATGCAACAAAATTAATTCTAAATTAAAGCACTAATAAAGTTGGATTACCTACTAATTTAGGGTTTTTCGTACATGATATTATTTATGTCACACTACACGACATGAAATTGTTTCACTTTTTTTAATAGTTGTTTATGTTGTGAGGTAATGTGGTTCGGGTTACACGATCCTGAAACTCTGGACTTGGTATATAATGCCACGTATAGCCCTATGATGACCAAATTAAGTAAATTATTAAGGCCATTAATCTTGATGAATGATGAATCATTACATATGCATGTCATGTCATGTGTATGTATATGACTTTTGTTTAGTTATTAATTCAAGCTTGCATTCTATATATAGTACTAAGCGTGAGGTTTTAACTTAATTATTTATTTATTAATGATGAAAGTGGGTTTGCTTATGTAAACTAATTATAATTTATTATATGCTTATTTTTCATTTGGAATAAATCATTGTTGTCTCACAAAATTGAATATTTGTGAAAGAAAAGAAAACCTTGGATGATGAATAGGTTAGAGAAGATATTTGATGCGTTGCATGCTAATTAAGAATTTTTTTTAGTGGTAATTTTTTTATAAATATTAAAAACGTGTTTTGGGTTATATACATTTGTATACATCTTTAAAAGAGAAAGAAAAAAAAAATTAGTGAAGATTCTTGGGGGATAAAGCATCATTTAATGTATTAATATCTTTCGGTACACCTTGATAGCTTTTCGTAATTAAGTTTTTGAATTTAGATAAAAAGTATGTAAATTAAATCTAAAAAATAAGAAGTATTAAGAAATTATAATAAAATTTAGGTCTTGATATGGCATAATTTTAGAGAATTACATAATCACACTTTAACATAATTCAAGTTTAATAACTGAATTAAGAAATTTTATCAAAATCCAAATTAATATAGACAAAATAAAATAAAAGAACCAAAGTAGAAAAAAAATTGTCAAACTTAGGAATTAAATGTTAATTTGTCCCTTTTTTTTTTTTTTTAAACAAAGGTAAGAAAAACGGTTATCTAAGGATTAAGTACAAAACTAATATCAATTAATTATTTAAACACAAATCATTAATCACTATTCAATAGAAAAATTAGTAGAGAATGTATCTAACAATTAAACTATGCCTTATCCTTAGCTACTATAGGGCTTTGTCAAAGGCAAAAAGTTCTATAAGGATAAGTTAATGGACTAAATCCTAGGTTTAACAAAGGTATTTGTAGCATTTTCTTTTGTTGATCTCTTGGACAAGTAAGCTAAATTTGTTGAAAATCATTATGCAATGGGATAACATGCCTCAATTAAGATCATGGGCACTTAATTAAAGCATATATGGATTCTAGCAAAATAAATAAAACATGTGATACTTAAAGTTGACAAGCAATATTTAGAAAATAAAACTTAAATTTAGCAATCTAATTCTTTGTTTAAATTTTACAACATTTAGTGGATTCATATTTAATGCATTCACTTAGTAAATTTTATGATATCATCTATTAATAAATTTAATTAAATTCTAAAAAAGTTTAAATTTTTTTTCTTTATCATTATAATATTAAAGAAAAGGAATGACAAGGTATAAACACAAACTAAGAGTTTTTTTTTTTGGTGAATTTCAAGAGGAGAGTAAAACCCTAACAATAACGTGACTAGTGCGACTGAACCTAGGCCACACCTGAGACGGCGAACACCCTAATCATCAATTTAACACACCGAATTCTATTAGACAAGAGTTTTAATCATTACTTTTAAATCTTTAGATTTTCTAAGGTTTTTAATAATATATCAACGTTTTATTTACTATAAACCTATAGATTAGGTTAATAATGCATTAAATATAAATTCATAAATAAATATACACTGTAATAATATTTTTGTGATGAAAGGTGAAAGTATGGTTGTTTGCAGGTAAACTCTCGTTGACAGAATCAAATGCAACTTTCACTATGAACGAATGGTGTTTAATTAAAATCTTATATTAAATCAAGTACATATTCAAAGATTTGTCCAACATAAAAATCAGATTAAAAATTTTTAAAGTGAATATAGAAAGAATGAATGAGTATATATAAATACAGTGGCAAAGAATGTGAATCTAAACTGTTTGGAAAAGAAGAAAAATCATGTGCACACACACCTTTAATTATATTCCCCCAATTGTCTCGTAAATGAACGCAATATATATTATCAAAGAGAATATATCCAGCCCTCAATTTAATATTACCATAAATTAATAAACATTAGGTATCTCAAAGAGAAAATTCAAAATTTTAAAAATAAAATTAATTACAAATTTTAAAAAAATTAATTTTTATGATCGATGAAATAAATATAAAGACTACTTTAATTTTACAAAAAACAAAATTTATCTATGTTGGTGCATGTAGTTCCTAGAAGATTTCAAAGCTTGTAAATGGACAATCATCTTCATCAAAACTGTACTTCCCTGCGTGAAATCACTGTGAAGAGAACATGATTTAGTGGTCCATACTCCATATTTACAGGACAAATTTATGCTTTTGCTTTTTAGCCATGAGGGGTTGGGGAAAAAAGGATAAATAAAAACAATAAAACAGACATACTCATCTCCATCTTAAACTTACTTTTAAATTTTTAAACTTTAGAAATAAATGAATAAATCAATAATAATAATAATAATAATAATAAGCCAAAGCTCTTATTTACTTGCTCCTGACTCCTCTCCTGTTCATATAAGGATAAAACACTCAATGTGCCTTTATAATCACAATTTTATTTATGCATGATATGAGTTTTATTCGTATCATTTATGTTAAATCATTATATAATTTAATTAGTTTTTTTTCCATGCAATATACAAATTGATGGTGTGTAATAATTAAAATATGTTATATTTCATATATAAAATGTGTTTTAGTTTTTCAATATTTAATAAATAAAAATATAAAATTTATGTTAAATTTTTTAATGAAATAAAGCGATAATGAACATTAATTTACATAAAAATAAAGTATTTTTTTAAAAAAATATTATAATAATCTAAAATTTTAATCTAATTAATTTAAAGTATGTTAAAAGCTACCAAAATATATGATAAATAAATTAAATTGAAACCAATAATTTTTTTGAACTATCCCATTATAAGTTTTAATCATATCTGTTTTTTTTTTATACAATTCCTAGAATTGCTCATAATCCCCCAAGCTATAATGTGTTTCGATGCCTCGAATTCACGTCCTCCTATATTGACGACAATGCAGATGCCAATCAAGCTAAGACTCAATCGACTGAAACCGATAATTTTAAAAATATATACAAAATATTTAAAATTTATAAAAGTATATTATATAATTTTGTTAGTTAGTAATCATATTTATAATTTAAATATAATCTAATATAAATTTTATTATATAATTCAATTATATTCAAATAAGTTTTTTTCTAAAATTCATCTTTCCCAACATATAGAATTATTGTCTTAACTTGAATGGAGCAATGATTAAAGCTATTGTCAAACACCCATTTGACATGGATTTGACCTGTGTTAACCCCATTCCACACCTCTAATATTGTATTAAAAAACATATAGAATAATTATATATTGACTAAAAAAATATTAATTAAAGACTAAGGATCACAAAAGGTTTTCAAAAAGGGTAATTAATCCTTTATATATATAAATATATTTGCACTCAATTGAGTTTGTGAACATTAAAATTTCAATCAATTAAGCCCTTTGATCATTACAGTTAACGATCAACCGTTACCGAGTAACAACAATCATTTTTCTAGGTTGTTTTCACCATGTAACATGTCAAATTATTTCACATGACGAAAAAGAAAAAGGTATTTTATAATTAAAATCATTAAAAAATAAAACAATCATAAAAAAATTATAATAGTTTATAATATATATTATGATTTAATAATATTATATTTTTGCACTTTTATATATTTTATGATTTTCTATAAATTTTATGTTTTTTTTATGATTTTAATTATAAACTATTTTTTCACTGGGTGGCGCATTTCTAATATGCCAAGTGACAAAAATAACTCAAAAAAAAATTGTTGACTATTAATTTTAGCAATTAAAAGGTTTAATTAATTGAAATTTTAAAGTTCAAGAATTAAATTAAGTAAAAAAATATAGAAGATTAATATTTTATTTTGAAAATTTTAAGGGCTTTAAAAACCTTTTAACCTTAATTAAAATAAAAATATAAAGAAAAGTGATCTCGTCTTAGGAGCCAACCCTTCCCACTTGCATTTAAGATTCTTCTTTGTATATGATATGGTGGGCATCTTAGCGTATTTGAATATTCTTGAACTTTGTTTTAGTATCAAACAATTAAGCTACACATAAAAAGAAAAAAAAACTGTTAATTTAATAATCAAATTACAGATATAAATCTTAAATTAAATTAACGGTTTTTATCTCTCTCTTTTTTACCAAATAATTAAAGAACTTTTTTTATTTAAAAGAAGAAAAAGAATCTCCTTTTACATTTATATATAACTAAAACTAAAATTTCCATAATTTTGGAATATATAATTATATGTCTTTTCTGATTTTTGTATTCTTTTGGTGCCCCAACTGCTACTTAAAAAGAAATACATAGTTAATTACCGGATGCTTGAGCTCTAATATTTGTTTAATATTATACGGTACCTATTTATATAATAAAGATTAGATTCATCATCAGAAAATTAGACAATTAATGAAACCAAAGTTACAGTCAATTAAGGAAATTCCTGAATTAAGTACTCATCTGCATATATTTAATTATTTTCAGGTACATATTATGCTTTTCTTTTTCTCCATAGAGAATCATCATTGCCACTATAGGAAAAATAAAAAGAGACCCACCAAAATCCAACTTAATTGCTAGGAATGATATTTTGGTAAGAAAATCAGAAAAGTTGAAATGATTAATATTCATTAAATTTATTAATATAATTATGTTTATTATGAATTAAATTTCTCTATCATATCTATTAAAAATATTATTTAATTAAAAATTTAAAAAAAATCCATTGTCGATAAAAAAAATACTATTTCAACAAATAAAACTTGCTTTTATTGGTTTTTCTTTTTTAAGAACTTAAGATCACCCAAATTAATTTAAATTTAAAACAAATACAAAGTCGAAGAAAACCAAAAAAAGAAAAGAAAAGAAAAGGTTTTCTTTTTATTTTTTTCAAAAAATATTTCTTTTTGTAAAAATGAGATTTTGATTGTTAGTTCTATAATGTTTTAATATTTATTTCTGATTAAAATTATTTGAATTATATTATTTTCAATTATAATTTTATGTTTTTTAACAACATCATGGATACATAAAAATACAAATTTGAGAACAAGATATAAGGACATAGTTTTTCAACCTACCTTTGTTGTCTTTAGCAGTGAAATTTTGAGAACAAAACAACAATGTTTCCAAGGCTTCCATAATTTAGAATATTATAAGAACTTGACATTTTCTATATTTGGAATATATTATGAATTATTAGAGAGGAATGCTGTTTAATGAAGCATGCAAAACTATTCTTGAGAATCTTGGGCCTAAATTCTGTAGTTAAAATGGCCCCCATTGATTTGGATTCACTCCACTTTTTTTAAGGAAAAAACCCAAACGGGCTGCAAATATTATAACTTAAACATCATCATCTAACACAAGCCAATGGATGAAATGCGGGTAGTCTAAACCAAAACTAAGATCACTATGCCCATCCAACATTCAATGTACCAAATAATGGGTGACACGCCGACACCATTGGCTAAGTGATGAGTGAAGAAAAATTAATAGAAGTAAAACAACCACACATAAAAATGGCCTCTTCAACAATTCAACCATAAATTTAACAAGCCCATGGTATGACAATAAAACTTATTAACAACATTAGTGCAGCCCATCTCTCTCGCCTTTTTGACCGCACTAGAAATGGCCAAAGCTTCAACAGACAAGGCATCAAATTTGCCTACTATCTTGCAAGCAAAGCTCGCATGGACCAGCCCCTCATGATTGCAGATGACCATTCCCACCACTACATGCCTCTTGTCATTGTTCCATGCAACATCAACATTTATCTTCAAAAGACCATCACTCAGGGAAGACCACCTAGCAACAATTGATCTCTTTGAGAGAAAAGGAGTGAACATAAGGTTGTGGATTCGAAATTCATGAAAAATCATTGTAGCCTGAATGACTACATCTTGGGAGACGAGAAGTGACCTTGAACAATCTCCACGTTTTTAGCTTCCCAACACTACCATAACATCACAAGAAGACTCGTGAAAGCATCCTTGTCAAGCTTCCTAATCGAATGTTGCATCCAATCAATAGTCCTATAAAACGAAAGGTACAAAATATCATTATCAATCCTATATAAAGATAAGGCCTCTTTAGAAATTAGAAAATCCCTAATAGAATGTATTATGTCCTTCTTAGGGGAACCACATCTCTAGCACTGAGTGTTTAACACAGTGGAAAAGGGAGCACACTTAGATGCAATGGGAAGAATGTCATGTACCACATTCCACCCAAATAACTTAACTTTAAGGAGGGTCCGAAGTTTCCGTAACTCTTTCTAGTAAATTCTATAAGGACCTAAACCCAAAGAATTCGGGAGGAGCCAATTGTACCTTATGTTAGTCGAGTATATCCTATTAAGGGCAGGACCCCAAATAAGAATATCATCATTCATAGCCCCACTCATTGGGGTATTAAGGATACAGTCATCAATGTCACTAGATCAAATATATTGCACCACAACTATAACAACCCGTTTTTCAGTGGTATCGAAAATAGCGGTTTCAAAACCCCATTTTTGATGTTCGAGTCTAGAAATATTATTAATAGTATAAAAATATATCAAAGTTTGGCTTTTTAATTTTATCGAATGGATAGTTAATTAAGGTACAAGGACTAAATTGTAAAAGTGGTAAAAGTTAATCACTATAGATTTTTATTTAGTTGAAGGACCAATTAAGCAGTTAGACCCTTTTTAAAAATGGCTATCGGTGGTGGATGAAAATTAATCCACCAACTTAGCTAATTGCAATTATAGTTAATTAAACAAAGATTAACTAAGTTAATTATAATTAATTATAAACTAATTAAATCCAAAATTGAAGGTCATCATCTTTTATTTTGTTCTCTTCTCCATTGAAACCACCAAAGAAATATAGGGAAGCCATTGTTAAAGATAACCTTTAGGCCCTTGCATGGTAAGTTCAATTTAGTCCTTTTATTTGTAAATTTTATGTTTTTGTGGTAATGGGCGCTTGATTTAGCTAGCCCATTTACCAATTTGAAAACTTTTTAAAGTTTCTAAAAGTTTTCATTGATAAATGCTTGAAGAAATCGCTACGAAGTTGTTAGATTTTAAGTTTAGAAGTGAAAAAGGACTAGTTTGTAAAAGAAGAATTGTTAGTTTTGAACATAGGGACTAAAGTGTATAAATTTTGAAATTGATGTGAATTTTCTATAAATTTAGATAATATAGAGTTATAGAAGGATGTAATTGAGATTCATTTCAAAATCGAAGCTCAAATTTGAAAGTTATGACAATTTCAATTTTAGGGACTAAATTGAATAAAATATAAAAATTTAGGGGCATTCAAATAATGAAATTGAATTTATATACGCTTATGATATGATGATATAAGATGTGTGGAATTGATAAATTGAATTGAATTATTATCTAGATCGGGATTTGAACCAAACCAAGGATAATCGAGGGAAAAACAAAATTATTGATTAGTCCTTGCAATTCAACTCTTTTGTTGATTTAATCAAGTAAGTTCATATGGTATAATTGTGTTCAAATGGTTGTGTCTTTGAATTATAAATATATGAAAGTTTGATCGAAATTTGGATTGTTTGCAATTTGGTACAAAAGGTGAGATTTGGACTAATTTGTAGACAAATGTATATGAATTTATATGTTGAACTTGCCCTAGTGAACTTAGTAAAGGTCTTGTACACATGGATATAGATTGATTATCGATGATTATCAAAATCCAGCATTTGTTGCGCACTCGAAGATACATATGACATAGGTTTAGCTCAAATGAGTAACTTGAAGCCGCTTTAAAGGTTTAGCCCAGACGGGTAACCTGACATGTATATTTACAGCTTGACCAAGCTATTTGATGTGTCGTTATAAAGGTTTAGCTCAGACGAGTAACCTAATATGAGTATATATATTTAGCTCAGATGAGTAACAAATGTGATGAGTATCAGTGTAGTCGAGTTAATTTACTAAGTTTGATCAGGTGAAACAAATGAAACGAAATGAGGAATCGAGATGACATGTAATGTGTTTAATGCTCAGATTAAGTATTGGTGAATGATTTGAATATAAAGCTTTGGTGTGTATATATATGATTACCTTATTCATGATTGAAATAAGATTGAACAGGTGATTTAAAAGGTATGAATTGGTGTGTTACATATTTGGCATATTACACGATTGATTATGTACTAAAGATCACATTGTTGTTGTGATTGCTATGTTAGGTAAAATTTACCAAATTAATTAGTTTGATATGCTTAATTGTAAATCGAGGTAAGTTTCTTGTTTAAATACCTATGAACTTACTAAGCATTCGAAATGTTTACTCGTTGTTTTTCCCTTTCTTTATAGATTGCTAGTTTGCGAAACGTGTGAATCGAATCGACGATAATCTTACACTATCCACCTATTGACTTGGTAGACTTTTAATCATATTAAGGCTCGGTTATGTCTAGCATTTACATAGGTGTTTAACTATAATAGCTTGGAATGTTAACTTAGTTTGAACCTTAGCTTATGATTGAATTTGAAAAGGTTAATGCTCATAAGTATATGTATGTTTTGGTAGCATGTTGTGACATTGTAAATGGCATTAAAATGGTATGTTGGAGTGTGAAAAGCCATTGTAAATATAATGAAATTGAATGGATAAATGCATGATTGATTAGGTTGAGTTTGAATAGGTGGAATTGGTATGTTTTGATGCCAAGTTGAGGTATTTTGGAATGAATGATTAGAAAAGGCTAAATACCATGTTTTGGCATGTGTTAGGAATGCTTTTATGCAGCTAAGGTTGTGTATTTATGCACCAAACTTGAACTTTGAAAGCTTGATACAAAATAGGTACCAAATGGCCTAATTTGTACTAAAAACAAAGTTCTTGTCCTGACGACCACATTTCCTTGTCACAACACTGGTGTAACACCCTAGGCGAATCCTACATTGGCAAAGCAGCGAGAGACCTGGGCTATTTAAAGGGGTAGCAACACTTAAGTGGTAAAACGCCTTTTGGGGGGTGTATGGGCACTCCCAGGAACAAAGCTGTGAGGGCCATGTGCGCCCAAAGCGAATAATATCTTATCAGACTGGGTGTTTGCTATGAAATTTATTGGTATTAGAACTCGTCGTGCCTCTTGAGCGATGGTGGGGCAAACCTCAGTAAAGATGCTGAGTCCCTAATGGGGTGAATGTAACACCCTAGGCGAATCCCACATCGGCAAAACATGGGAGAGATTTAGGTTATATAAAAGGGTAGCAACACTTAAGTGGTAAGAGATCTTTTGGGGGTGTATTGCCGCTCTCAATAATAAAGCCGTGATGGTCATGTGCACCCAAAGAGGACAATATCTTACCCGGTTGGGTGTTAGTTATGACATTTATTTAAAATCTAAATGTAACGCCTCAAACCCAACTTAAACGCTATGACCGAATTCAGAAAGCTACATTGGCCACCGAAATGGCCCAAAAAATCTTTCGTAGTTTTCAAACGTACTTTTTTAAACCATTTGCGTAAATCATTTCAAACTAGTGAAATTGAGAATTTTAGAAATCGATGACTTAAGTATTTTATTTGTAAAAGTTTGATCGTTGTTCAAAACTTTCGTAGTTTCAATCATATTTCAAAATCATTTATTCAAAACTAAAGAACTTAACTATTCATCACTATTGAAAACATATTAAATTCATAAAATCAAATGTATTTAAAAATTTCATTTGTAAACATTATAAAATTTGAAATTAAGTCTAATTTTATTAAGAACTTATTTCTCAGATTTCCAGCGGAAAAATGTAATATTAATATATTTTTACGAAAATCGCAACGAACCATTTTGCTAAAATCATATTTTGCTAAAAATCAATATTTCATGCAGAATCTTAATCAAATACTAATTTATGCAGTTTTTAAAACTTAATGTTATGCAAGCAATTCATGAAAATCAGAATGAAAAATCCCCAAAGTAAAGTCCCATGCCACAATCCATAATTAAACTTATTACAAACCCAAAATATCAAAATAAAATTTAATTACTTTGAATTAAAAAAGAATTTTGATAAACTCCTCCAAATGCCGTCATCTCATCCTAGCCTCGGGGTTATCTGTAAAATCAAAAAACTAAAGGGGTGAGTTATAAAACTCAGTGTGAATCTTATAACAAGTTAAATAACAATAAGCATATACATATCGTACAACATAATCAATATTATGCATTTGATCATGGTAGTGTAACTTTTGGAAAACAAATTATGCAAATTTTTATAAAACATCCTACCCATCACCGCTACACTCCAAAAAGAGTTCCCCAGAACTCATCCATCCAAACACTCCAATATGTGGATGAAGGCACCAATATTCCCAGACAAGCCGCTATGTAGGTTGTGGATAAACCACCATATAGGTTCTGAATGAAGACACCAATATTTGCAGACAAACTACCATGTAGGTTGTGGATAAAGCCACCAATTCTTCCTTCTTACAATATCCACCCCATGCATGTCATATGGCCATAATGAACATATATATATTTCATTTCAAAATATCATTTATCACATTAGGCATGTTGAGACATGCAAATCGAATCATATGATATCATGTAAGGCATGTTTAACATGCGTTTCATGTATTGTTTCAAGATATCGAAATATCACCATTTATTTATCATGTAAAATCAATTATGTCATAATATCATATAACATGAGAATAAGAATAACATACTTTTCAAATAGTGAAAATCATAACCACACAACATACTTTTCAAAAAATCAACTGGTTCGAAATCACTTGTATAATCTGTTTCGATGGATTTTGCCTCTCATTTTAGAATACTTAAAGTACTCACATAAATCACAAATCAAATAATAATATTTTGTTTAGGCATTATTAACGTTATGTATACATAACTAGTATTGGTTTAGACCCACACCTGAATTCATTTGACCTGATAATAACGATTCCGTTTCCCAACTCTAAGAGAGGAGATCAACCCTGGAATCCTTAGTTAAACTTCAATACCATGTCAATATATTGACATTTTTAATAATATTTTCGAATAAATGGTTAAGTTCAATCACTTACTTAATCAATGGTCCTAATGACGAACACTTCTAAAGGATGGAGTATGGATCCGGGATTTCAAATAAACACTTCATGCACAAATAAGAAATACCCTTGTTAGAATATTTCATAAACAAGAATAAAGAAAGAAATAATCTAATCGGAGGATTTACTAATACTTATGTAATTTGAGGGTAAGGAGACTCAACGATCCTTACGATTATTGAATTAACCAGAAGGATTCTTAAGAAAAAAAGGAGGAGAAAAGAAGAAAAAGATGAAAAATGGTAGTGGTTTATGGCGACAACACGGTGGTTGTGCGGCGATGGTAGTGACGATGAAGGTCTGGCGATGGAGATGTGGTGGTACAATTGGCCAAGAATGGAAGAGATGTGGAAGAATTAAGGAAAAAGGTTTTTTTATGAGGTGAAGTTGAAGAAAAATGAAGAGGAAATGAAGGAGAAAGGAAGAGCAAAAGAGGGGGAAATGGAGAGAAATGAAAAAAATGAACATTAAAAGGTGTAATTCAACTTGTCCAAGTTCAATATATGTCACACAAGGTAAGAGTGAAGAAAATAAACATGTTGAGGGGATAAAGGAGCAAAAAAAGGATCATAGGAGTGAAAGAGAGAGTTTAAGAGGGAAAGCTGACTAGTTAAGAGAGGAAAGAATCTTCCTTTGAATGGTAACTAGGAGTGGACGGTTATGAAAGCTTTTTCCCATGCAAAAGTTGCCAAAAAAATTAAATAAAACATGGAGAGTAAAGAGACTTGAACCTAGGACCCATAAGAAATTATTTAAGCTCCTAACCATTAAGCCAACTTACTTCTTTATTCATAAACTACAACAATTATTTTAAAAACATGGTGTGACCTTTGCTAAGGTTTGAAGCAAATTACACCATATAAAAAATAATGTGAAGGAAGGGATTCGAGCACAGATCATTAAGGACGGCTCCACAACTACTCAATCATTATACTTGATACTTATTTCTTATCAAATGAGAAAAAGATCATATAAAAAAATTCGAGCGTGACCACTCTTGGTTCATTAACCCAATTCCTACTAACCCGGTTTTTGGGATGTAAAAGCTGGCTTACAATATGAGACATCGCGATGTTGAGTGGCCTGATGTCGTGACGTGACAAATTTTTTGGTGACGTTACAACATGGAAGTGGTGACATCATGACGTCGGCCCTAAATTTTTAAAATTTTACAATTTGGTCATATTTCGTGCTCGGGTCAACAAAAGAGCTTTTGTAAGCTCGATTGAGACTCAAAAATAATGTATATCATGATGTGAATATGTTCATGAAATGATTGCATATTTAAATGGTTTATTTATTGTTGATTTGATGGTAGTTGCTCCCGCAACGGTTGTGGCATCCTGTAGCTCGGACCCAGTGATCGATTCGGGTGAGGGGTGTTACATTTAAAGGTATTAGTGCTATGATTTAGTCGTTTCTAAGACTAAAATATAGCACATATGAGTCTAGAAATACATGCCACAATAACTTGTGATAGTATGATGCCTTTTGATCTGATTTGACCATGTTTTCTTATAGATAAATCATGTTGGCCGAATCAAATTGTGTCATATCAAATGAAGTAGACAATAATGTTCCTGCTTATGATTAAGGAGCTTCTCAGAATATGCTTGTTCCACAAGGGCCTGGGAGTGAGGCAAGAGACGCCTTTTTCCAGTGATGAACCAACGGTTCACTCAGTTTATGTGAGCTACCTTTTTAGCTCTACAACCCCAAATGAAACCTCCACCTTCAATTGTGTCTCATGCGGTAACCCCTTTTCCTCAAAATACAATAAATTCTTACTGACCCCAAATTGATAAAATTCATTAGTTTAGGGTTGAAGAGTTTAGAGGTACAAAGGATGAAGGCTGAAAAATACTTTGAGAGTGTTTGTATAACACCCGTTAGCTTGCCAGGAAGACATGGTGTGTATTATTCAGTCAAATAGACCGCCCGATGGACTGGGGCATTACAATAGATTCAAATCCTTCGGCTTAACTTTAAATTGTTAGAAAAACCATTACAAAGATTTTACTTTGTGTAAAAGTCATTTTTCTTCTTTCATTTGGTACGCACATTTAAAGAAAATAATAGGAGTTATAAAAAGAAATTATATTATTCAACTATTGCCTAATTATGGCGTATATATCGAAATCATAAAAAATCATGATCAACAAATCAAGAGGGTTCGACGTACACTTTCAAAAGAAGGGAAAATTTTGTTTTGAAATGGAACAGTAAAAACGATGTAGTTAATTGCAAAGGTTAAATACAAAAACATCTGTATCCGCCATCCACCACATAGCCATACATGATACAAAAATAAACAAGTGACTCACTCGCAACGTAACTCTAATTTAGTCCCCTTCGACAGATCTTTCTTCTACTATCAAAATGCTTGAGAATCAAAAGTAACAGAGTAAGTTCATTTGAACTTAGTGAGTTCCAAAATAGACACAATTAGATTTACAAGAACTCCAATAATCAACAAGTAGCAGTACTTATAAGAAAATAACCACAACTTTTTCGTGAGACTCTATTTACAGACATAATAATCTAATTAACATCCACAGTTCCTTGGTGATAACACTACGCCAATCTATCACAACACATACAGTACTCAGGTGGGCACATTTTGTCGAGTTATACACATTTCCTATAAACCTGCATGGTTATCAACGACCCATCCTTGTGCCAAACTCGAACCTATATATCATAAATCAGAACCACATATCAGTTATGTTTACTTTTATTTCATATCCTTGTTAAGTAGAACATGTGTTCTCCCGCAAGTTCGGGCTATAATTTACCAATCCAGTTTGCAATATAGCTGCCCTACCAAAGGCATCACATATAGATTTCCTTTCCACAAATTTCACATATCATAAATTTCTAGTATTGGGCTTTTGCAACGAGGAAGGTATTTTTACAATAACCATACTCACACACACATCCAGACACAACATATCAATTCATTTACTGAAAGAGAAACTTACCACACATAACCCACATATCATGGAAGTTTCATAACTCAAAGGAAGTGAGAAGGAACTCGTCAGTAACTTTAGAACAAAATCTACTCTATTAGTCCTTTGCCTCGATTTCTTGGACCTTCACTAACTTCTTGAGCTAAATAAGAAACAATTATAACTACCATTCCATTTATCTAATTTTAATCATGCATGTCTAGTGCAAAAACATAAATCTCTTCAATAATAACCTAAGGGCTTTCCAGAACTTACCAACAAGCTGGTACTTAACAAAAGTGTATTGGCTAGCTAATGAAGATATCTTAAAACATTCTAAAGACTTAGAAAAGAATGCATAGAAAAACAAAAGTGAAATATAAAGGCTATTGACATCCTTATATAGCATAGGCAATGGAGACAAGGCTTAGTGAGAAGGTCAGAAAATTTCACTATACCCCTTAAAACCCAAGAATAGGCTTGCCTTAACATCCACCTAACTTAACTACTACCACTAATCAATTTAGTGAGTAGTAAAATATTGCTTGTACTCTAAGACAAGCCAACTAAACAAGTCACTCAGCTACCTAAACACATTAAGTGTCATCTACAAAAATCTAGCTTAATTCCAACTAGGTCTGAACTAAACTCTAGCTATACTCATCGAGTTATCGCTTTCACGCTAAAACAAGAAAAACAAGTCTATCAATCACAAACTAATGAGTTCGCCCCAAATATTTGGGGTTGGCGTATTGTCACACAAAGAGCCTGTCAAACTATACAGTTCGCAAAATGGCAAATTTCAGCTAGGCGTTCCGTAAATGGGTGTACTGTTAAATCCTGCAATATGCCACCTAAACTTATAATGAATAGATCACCAATCTTACCCTTTTTCTACACCGACTTATTCAACTATACACCAAATAGCATATCGATTTGGTCCACATCGGGTGAGCTGTTACAACTCTCTCTCACTTAGAAAATTTCATCTTCAAAATTATTACCTGCGAATAATTTGGGATATTGCTCTTTCACCAAACTCTCCATCTCCTAGGTGGCTTCCTCTGTATTGTGGTTCTTCCATAATACTTTTACCAGTTGGATTTTTTTACTTTCACTTATCTTGCCAAAATATGAACAGACTTCTCTTCATAAGATAAGTTGAGTTCCACATGCAGCGTCTCTACTTGCACTACATGGTCTGAATTCGATCGATATTGCCTCAACATGGACACGTGAAACATGTTATGAATCTTTGATAGTTCTGGATGCAGTACCAATCTATACACCACTAAACTACCTCGCTCCAAAACTTCGTACGATCCTATGAATCGTGGGCTCAACTTCCTTTTTAGTCCAAATCTTATAACTTTCTTCCAATGAGAAAATTTTAAAAATACCTTGTCTTCTACTTCAAATGAAATATCCTTCATTTTTCTATTGATGTAAGCCTTCTATAGATTTTGAGTAGCCTTTAAATGAGTTCGTATGATCGAAACTTTTTCTTCCATTTCCAGCACCTAAATTAGAACCAACTATTTTCCTTTTACTGAGTTCCAACCAACAAGTGGATGATCTGCACCTTCTTCCATACTAGGCTTTGAAAGATGACATTCCTAGGCTTGCATGATGACTATTATTATATGCAAACTCTGCCACAAGAAGATATTTTTCCCAGTTTAATCTGAAATCTAGCACACAACTTCTGACCATGTCTTTAATAACTTGAATTATTCTTTTTGATTGCTAATCAGTTTGAGGATGGAAGGCAATATTAAACTGTATCTTCGTTCCTAAGAATTCTTGCAGTAATTTCTAAAACCTTGATGTTAACCTTAGATCTTGATCTGGCACTATGGATGTTGGTATGCTGTGGAGGTGTACAATTACAAATATGTAGAGTTTTGCCAATTTTTCCAATAAATAGTCTATGTGTACTGATAGGAAAAATGGGTTGACTTAGTAACCTAATCTATAATCACCTAAATTGAGTTCTTTTTAGTAGGACTGAGAGGAAAACCTAAAATGAATTCCATGATGATCTTGTCCCACTTCTACTTTGGAATTTCTAGATGATACAGCTTCCCTAAGGGAACTTGATGTTCTGCCTTCACTTGCTGGCATGTCAGACAACTTGAAACATACTTTGATATATCTTTCTTCATTCCAGGCAACTAATACAAACTTCTTAAATCACGATACATCTTAATGATTCCTAGATGAAGTGAAAATTGTCTTTAGTGAGCCTCCTTTAACAAGTTTTTCCTCAAATCACTTTCGGCTAGCACATACATTCTACCCATAAACTAAAGTTTGCCATCCTTTCCCAGGGTGAAGTTTGTTGCTTTGCTAGACATCATCCGCCTCTTATATTCATCACACTTCACATCTTTTTGATGTTGTTCCAAAAATTGATAAAAGAAAATAGGTCAGTTAGTCAATTTTGCAAGCAATGATCTATCATCTTTCATGCGAGCATTCGCTTGAAGAGATGCCAAAGCTGCCATAATTTTATTGCTTAAAGTATCTGCCACTAGGTTAGGCTTTCCAAGATGGTACTCGGTTGTGAAGTCATAGTCCTTCAGTAGTTCCATCCACCGTCATTGGCATAAATTCAAATTATTCTGTGTTATCAAGTACTTTAAGCTCTTCTGGTTCGGGAACAAGCAACACTTCTCCCTATAGAGATAATGTCTCCAAGTTTTTAGTGCTAGCACCACAATTGCTAGTTCCAAGTCGTGTGTTGGGTAGTTCTTCTCATGCAACTTGATCTGGAGAGATGCATACACCACAACCTTCTCTCTTTTCATGAGCACACATCCCAATCCATTTAGGGATGTGTCAGTAAACATAGTGTACTCCACGCCAAACTCCAGTTGAGCTAAAATTGTGGCTTAAGTTAGAACTGCTTTCAGCTTGTCAAAGCTCCTCTGACATCCCTCTGTCCACTCGAACTTTTCTTTCTTTACTAACAGTTGCATGAGAGATGTCACTAACATGGCAAATCCTTTTACGGACCGTCTGTAATAATCCGCCAGACCTAGGAAGCTACATACCTCTGTGACATTTCTTGGTGGATTCTAGTTGAACACAACTTTTATTTTATCAGGATCTACCTTGATTCCTTCTGCAAAGATAACATGACCTAGAAAATAGACTCTATTCATCATAGTGTACAACTTACTAAATTTGGTGTATAACTTGTTTTCTCGCAAGGTTCTTAACACAATTTTCAGGTGTTCTTCATGGTCTGCACACTTTTCGAGTAGACCAAAATATCATCAATAAAGATGACTACGAGACAATCCAAATAGGACTAGAAGACTTTAATACAATCCAAATAGGACTGGAACACTTTAATCATCAGATCCATAAATACTGCGGGCGTATTCGTTAATCCAAATGGCATCACTAGGAACTCGTAATTTCCATAGTGTGAGCGAAACTCGGTTTTTAGAACATCATCACCCTTAATCTTCACTTGGTAGTAGTAGATTGTAAGTCAATTTTGGAGAAAATTGTAGCTCCACTTAGCTGGTCAAACAAGTCTTCTATCTGAGGTAACGGGTACTTACTCTTCACAGTTACTTTGTTTAGTTGACAGCAATCGATGCATAAGTGGAGAGTCTCATCCTTCTTTTTCATTAACATGAATGGCGCGTTCCAAGGTGAAACACTCGATTGAATAAATCATTTGTCTAGAAGATCTTGTACCTATTTTTTTACCTCATTTATCTCCAATGGCACCATCCTATATAGGGCACAAGAGGTTTGGTACCTCCAGAGGTTTGGCACCTCATAGCGACTTGTCCCTGTGGTTTACACCACCGTGGGTTGGCCCCACTTTGAGATATGGGATTGTCTGCCAGTGATTTGGTATCACACGATGGGTTGGCCCCATCATCTATTTTGTGACTTCGATCACCAGTGTTTTGGTAACACAATCGTGTCTTCGGACACCAGTGATTTGGTATCACATTTGTGACTATATGTCACCAGTGGTTTGGCACCACCCGGTGGTTTGGTACCACGGGGGTAGAAAAAGGTGTTTGGATGGCTAGGTTGGGTGCATATTTTAATGCATGTTAAATTGTTATAAATTGTGTATGTTGTTGAATTAAACCAGGGAAAAAGGGTTACACATTGGTCTTGATGACTCACCTTTTTCCTTTAACATTTTCAGGTGATTCGTAGCTGAGGATAAGGAGTCGGATGAACTCGAGGTGGCCATGTGATAAAAATAAGGACTAGGTGGATTTTGAACTATTTTATTTTATTATGGGTTTGATTTATTTTGTAATAAGGCCTCCTAGAATTATATTTTGGTTATTTATCTGTTTTGGATAATCGGTTTAACAACTTAATGACTTGAAAAATGGTTACACATGTTTTATGAAAATTAATACGTAAAATGTTTTATTGTGCCATCGGGTACACTTGAAATTTGTAAACAACACGACTCAACAAATATTTTTTTTTTAAAATAAAATTAAGCATGGTTTTTAACAAAGACATTTAAATTGAATGGCATTTCAACTAATTTCAAAATCGGTCTTAAAATGGTTTTCAAAATGTTTTCTCTCAGAGCATACCAAATTCGGTCATAATGTTTGGGCCGGGTTTGGGGTGTTAGAAAATTGGTATCAGAGCCCGGTTCAAAGCTCGGCTGTGGGGGCCCAAGGCCCAAAATATTTTTAGTAGGCCTATTTGAAATATTTTTGATTTTGAATAAGCATGGCACTTAGAGTCTCACAGCACCTATCCGCCTGGTAAGTACCTCTAACTTTTTGTGTGGATTATTATTGTAGAAGGGTAGGAGACATGGGACATAGATAGTGATAAATACCTTAAACTTTAGGACTAGTTTACCCCAAACAAAGACATAAGACTTTAATGGCCTAAATAAAACCAACCTAGGACCAAGTCGCCGAGTTAGGGTGTGGTAATCTTGGTGCGCATGTCTAGGATTGGATCCGGAAGAGCTTGGTATTTAAGCAGTCCTCGTGACTCACCTCCTCTTCGCGAGATTCCTACCTGGTAGTAGCTTTGGTTCACCCTAGAGGACCCGGTCATAGGTAAAACCCTAAATAAAACCCGAAAGGGACTAGCCATGTTTTAAGGAAAACTTCGGTTTTAAAACCACTAAATTATCTCTTTTAGATAGTAGGACAAATTTATTTTTAGAAATTATCAAATATTCTCGGTTTACAAAAAAAATTTACCGAAATGCCCCTAGTGGTAAAATTACGAAAATACCCTTGATTTCTAAAATTACCATATTACTTCAATTTGATTAAATTTTTATTTTGTTTAAGTACTCAAAAATTTTGCATTTCAAAATAATACCCTGACTTTGGAAATTTACAAAATCACCCCTGATTGACAAAATTACCAAAATACCCCTGGTTTTCAAAATTTTGCTGTACCTTTAAATTGTGAAATTTACAAAGAATACTTCTCAGTTTTAGAAACTACAAAATGTTTTGATTCATTAAAGTTTTCAAAATTTCTTCGGTTTATTACAAAAATACCCTATAGGAAAATGACGGAAATACCCCTGGGTTAGAAACGGACAGAAATGTCTGAAGAGTGATAGGTATGAAAGGTATTAGGGAATGGATGTACTTTTCTGTGTAAACTAGGATAGAAGACTTAAAACTTTGTTTGATCGAAAGAATCTCTATTAAACTCTTTTCATAAAATTTCTTCGCGGATAATCAAGTGAAACATGTACTAATTCATAAAATTTCCTAATCAGATTAAAGCGCGATAATTAGAATGAGTTTTAGAGGACGTGGCCGTCGTGGACGCGAAAGGGGTAGGATGACCGTGTCAGAACCTGTCGGGTCGGGTCAGGGATCTGAGAACGAGATACCACCGCCACCACCACCCCCAACCTTTGGAGCTGAGGAGCAGGATCAAACGGGTGATGACGCAGTCTCACAAGCAATGCTGCGGGTTCTAGAAAGGGTAGCTGGAATGGGTGAAGGTGGAAGAGCTCGAAAGTCAGTTCCTGAGAGACTTCGAGCTAACGGAGCTAAATTTTTCTGAGGTGTGTCCGGTGTAGTGCCCAATACGGCTGAGTATTGGCTAGAATCGATCGAAAGAATCATGGATGAGATAGATTTGACAAATGAGGAGAAACTGAAAGGAGCGGTGTCGCTTCTCAAGGATGAGTCCTATCGATGGTGGCTCACGGTGCGTGATGGTGCTACGGCAGATGATCTTACTTGGGAGTATTTCAAAACTGCTTATCAGAAGAAGTATGTGGGCACAAGCTACATTGATGCTCAGAGGAAAGCTTTTCTGGGGTTGGTACAAGGGAATAAGTCTGTGTCGGAATATGAAGCGGAATTCCTAAGGCTGAGTCGTTACGCTCGAGGAATAGTGGCATCGAGCATGACCGTTGTGTTCGCTTTGAAGGCGGGCTTAGGATGAGTTAAGGTCGCTGATTGCTCCACGATGAGAAGCGTGAGTTTTTGTCTTGGTGGAGAAGGCCAAGGTAGCCGAAGGAGTCAAGGAGTCCGTGAGGCGGGGTTATGATAGGAGCAAGTCGAAAAAGAGGCTTTGGGTCGTGCAGGTCAAGTGGTATTGTTCGGAAAAGGCTTAGGCGAGTGGGCCAAATCGGCGAGGAAGGTCCACGCAGTGCTAATCGCAGACCGCCCAGTGTAATCGATATGGGAAGTTTCATTGGGGTGAATGTTAGACCGGAGGAAAGGATGTTTCGAGTGTGGTTATTTGGAACATCGTGTGAGGATCGCCCACGTAAGCAAGCTAGGAATCAGTCTGAAGGTCAAGGTCGTACTCAGTTCAGAAAGGAGGGACCAGAATCGCAGAGAGGTCGTGGCAATGGTAGAGGTGGTTATGGCTCTAGTAGAGGTCATGGAGTAATGGCAGAGGTATTGGCAACACGGAGGCTAGACGGCTGGTTTGGTGTATCTTTGCGAGGCGTCGTGAGAGGGAGACGCACCGGACGTCATAACCGGTACATTTTTAATCTTTGGTGTTCCATATACTGCTTTGATAGATGTGGGTTCGACACATTCTTACGTTGCTAATAGCATAGTTGAGACCATGAGTTTAGTTCCTGTGACTGCTTCTAGGAGGATGACTGTACTTAGTCCTCTAGGTCACTCTGTAGTAGTAGACAAGTGTATAGGGATGTACCCCCAGAACTCCGCGGGTAGTGTTTGTTGCCAATCTGATGGAACTGCCGTTTGAGGAGTTCGATCTGATTCTTGGGATGGATTGGTTGGTTAACTACCAAGCAAGTTTGGATTGTGCTGCTAAGCGCATGGTTTTGAAGACGGTTGAAGGTGAAGAAGTGGTCATGATAGGTAATAGGAGAGATTATCTATCCAATGTGGTATCTGCATATTTGAAAAGTCGTAAAGATGGTCAAGAAGGGTGTGAGGCGTTGCTCAGTAGTTCATGTGTGTGCTTTGGAAGCTAAGGAGTCTTACGTGGGGAATGTTCAAAGCTGTAAAGGAATTTATCGACGATTTCCAGAAGAACTTCCGGATTACCTCCGGATCGTGAAGTCGAATTCGGTATAGATCATTACAGGCAGCGCCGGTGTCTATAGCTCTATATAGGATGGCACCGAAGGAACTGTTGGAATTGAAGGCTCAGATTCAAGAGTTGTTGGATCGAGGTTTCATTCGACCAAGTGTTTCACCATGGGGAGCGCCGGTACTTTTTGTCAAGAAGAAGGATGGTGCGATGCGGATGTGTATAGACTACGCCGATTGAATAAGTCGACGATCAAAAAGCAGTATCCTTTGCCGAGGATAGATGACTTGTTTGATCAGCTTAAAGGGGCTACGGTTTTCTCTAAGATCGATTTAAGGTCTGGATATCATCAGCTGAAGGTGAAAGAGGCTGATATCCATAAGACGGCATTTCGTACTTAGTATGGACACTACGAGTTCCTGGTGATGCCGTTCGATTTGACTAACGCACTAGCAGCTTTCATGGATATGATGAATCGGTTGTTTCAGTAGTTTTTGGATCAATTTGTTGTGGTCTTTATAGACGATATTTTGGTATATTCGAAGTCAGAAGAGGAGCATGATGCGCATTTGCGAGTGGTGTTGCAGATTCTTAGGGAAAAGCAGCTGTATGCGAAATTTAGTAAGTGCGAATTCTGGCTTAGGGAGGTGACTTTCTTGGGTCACGTTGTTTCTGCCGAGGGGATTAGAGTGGATCCTTGAAAGATTGAGGCAGTGTTGGATTGGAAGCCGCCTAAGTCTGTGGCTAAGATTCGGAGTTTTCTAGGTCTGGCGGGGTATTACCGAAGATTTGTGGAAGGATTTTCTTTGATTGCCGCACCTATGACCAAGTTGTTGAGGAAAGGAGTCCCATTTGTGTGGACCGAGGAGCAGCAAGAAAGTTTCAACAAATTGAAGAAGATTCTGACTGAAGCTCCGGTTTTGATTCAACCTGAGGCAGGCAAGGAATTCACGGTTTATTACGATGCATCACATATTGGTTTGGGATATGTGCTGATGCAAGAAGGGAAGGTAGTAGCTTATGCATCTCGGCAGTTGAGACCACATGAGGCTAATTATCCGACTCATGACTTGGAGTTAGCGGCTGTAGTCTTCGCTTTGAAGATATGGAGGCACTACTTGTACGGAGAGAAGTCGATAGTCTACACGGATCACAAAAGTCTGAAGTATCTCTTGACTTAGAAGGATTTGAATTTGAGGCAGCGTAGGTGGATTGAGCTGTTGAAGGACTACGACTGTTCGATCGAGTTTCATCCGGGTAAGGCTAACGTGGTGGCAGACGCGTTGAGCCGTAAGGTTGTATCGGATTTAAGATCGATGTTTGCTCGACTTAGTCTGTTCGACGATGGGAGTCTTTTGGCAGAATTGCAAGTCAAGCCGACTTGGTTAGATCAGATTAAGGAGAAGCAATTAGAGGATGATGGTTTGAATGATCGGAGGTTACAAGTTTAGAATGGTGGATTAGAGGATTTTAGTCTGTCCAGTGATGGAGTTTTGTGCTTTAAAGGGAGAGCTTGTATGCCTAAGGATGTGGAGTTGAGACAAAGGATTCTTCGGGACGCACATAGCAGCCCATATGCTATGCATCCCGGAGGTAGTAAGATGTATCGGGATTTGAGAGAGCAATTTTGGTGGCCAGGTCTGAAGCGGGAAGTAACTGAGTTCGTGGGTAAATGTCTGACGTGTCAACAAGTTAAATTTGTGAACATCGTTACCATCCAGGTTACTTTGATCGGTGAAGATTCCTCAGTGGAAGTGGGAGAGGATCACCATGGACTTTGTCAGTGGATTACCTCTTACGCCTAGTAAGAAGGATTCAGTTTGGGTGATTGTGGATCGTCTGACTAAGTCAGCGCATTTCATTCCGGTAAGGGTAGATTATTCGCTTCAGAAGCTAGCTAAGTTATATGTAGCCGAGATAGTGAGATTGCATGGTGTGCCAGTATCGATCATCTCGGATAGAGATCTCAGATTTACGTCGAGGTTTTGGAGAGCGTTGCATCAAGCCTTGGGAATGAGATTGGATTTCAACACAGCTTTTCATCCGTAATCAGACGGACAATCGGAGAGAGTGATTCAGATCTTAGAAGATATGCTCAGAGGTTGTGTTCTGGATTTCAGTGGCAGTTGGGAGGAGTATCTACCGTTGGCGGAATTCACTTATAATAATAGTTATCAAGCGAGTATTCAGATGGCTCCATATGAAGCTGTTGTATGGATTCGAAGTGCCGTGTACTCCTACGTGTTGGACGGAGTTAGGTGAACGCCGAGTTTTGGGTCCGAATTGGTAATCAAACCGAGGACAAAGTTAAGGTAGTCGGGCTCGTCTCAAGGAAGCGTCGGATAGGCAGAAGTCTTACACCGATCTCAAGCGCAAGGAAATGGAATACGAGGTAGGAGATAAAGTCTTTCGAAGGTGTCGCCTTGGAAGAAGGTGTTGCGTTTTGGGTGAAAAGGAAGTTAAGCCCAAGGTTCATCGGCCAGTATCTCGTGTTGAAGGCGAGTAGGACCGGTAGCTTACCGGCTTTGAACTCTCGCGAGAGTTGAGTCGATTCATGACATCTTTCATGTGTCGATGCTTAGACGGTATCGGTCGGATCCATCGCACGTCGTGCGATGGCGTGAGAGATTGAGGTTAACACCGACTTATCTTTCGAGGAGGAACCGATTCGATTTTAGATCTTGATGTCAAGGTTTTGCGTAGAAAGTCGGTACCTTTAGTGAAAGTGCTATGGCGAAACCATGGTACGGAGGAAGCAACGTGGGAACCCGAGGATGTGATGCGTAAACAATACCCCATCTTTTACGATCGGTAATTTCGAGGTCGAAATTATTTTAAGGGGGTAGAATCGTAACATCCCAAAATAGGGGTTATTTGGGATTGAATTATTTTTCTTGTGTATGAATTTACGTGATATTATATGTGGTGTTATAAGACTTAATTAGGGTCTTGAATAAGCTCGGTTTAGTAGGATAATTCTTAGTATGGCTTATTTAATGAAGAGGATTAAATGAGCTTAGCACTTAAGTTAATTTAAGTGTATATTAAAGCACAAGAGGAGTTAGTGGCAAGTTGGTTAAAGAGCTTGAAAGGTTGCATGAGGTTAATGGTTCGAGTAGTAGGTATAGCATTTTTAAAGTTTATTTTTGTATGTTAGCTTTAATGGACTGGTCAAACATAATTATGATAGGTGGACTAATAATTTTGGTAAGTTGAATTGTTGTTTAAGGAAAGCATGGAATAAGGGATAAGATTCCTAAGGTTATGGTAAGATATCTTGAAGTTATGGTAAATTGAGGGACAAAGGCTTGGTTTGTGGAAATGTTTTGGAAACAAATTCATGGCCTTTATGCCATGAACTTGGACATGCAATGTGGCTAAGGGGGATTTGGCCGAATATGCTAGTTGTTGGGAAAGGCTTAGGAATTGTTTTGGTCATTTATTTCATTTGGTGCAAAAGTTGCAAAATATTTTCTCTCAAACACTTTTTCTTTTGGCCGAATTCTACATTGTGGTAAGCCTAAACTCTTTTGACCATTTGGTCATTTTTGATCATTTGCTATTTTCTCCTTTTCATTCTCTCAAAACCGAAACTTGCATTAACCTTTTGTTCTCCCATTCGCTTTGCTAAAACATCAAAAACCTCCTATACACTCTTCTTTGCCGAAATTATATTTCTCTTCCTATTATTTTCTTTTTGTCCCATAGCCGAATATACCTCTTTGTTGTGCCGAAAATCTTCTTCTCCTATCTTGATCAAATTTGGCCGAATATTGAAGGTAGCATAGATTTCCTCGGTACTTCTCTAGCAATCGGTTTTGGTAAGGTGGTAAGGGTTTATTTCAAAGGATTATTCTTTTAAGTTTTCGTTTAAGCCGAAGGCTAATAACCTTGATGATGATGGTTGATTGTAGGAAAGTGAGGCCGATTCATTTAGGAGTGTGTTGGCTAGTGTTCAAAGGCTTTTGGGTAAGATTTTAGGTTCACAAGGAACCCTTCTCAATTATTTTGGTTTGGCCGAATAGGCCATGGTTCTAATGATCATTTTTGGCCGAATATAGGGACAAGAATACTTGTGTGGCCGATTTGTTTATTCGAGATTTAGGACTCTCGTTAGTATCAGGTGTGTACATACACATCTTATGACTTTTTAATATGCTAAGTGTTATTTTATGTCTAATCAATTTGTGTAGACATGGATGTAATACCTTCATGGTATTAACAAGGACTCGGGTAAGTCTTTATTGCTATGAGATTATTATTTGATGCTTTGGGAAGCATGACACATTTGATATGTGTATTATTTGATATATGGCTTATGATAATCGATTGGATGTTGTTAAATAAATCTATCAACATGATTTTTTGTATATGCATATGAATGATTGATATGGGTTGATGAGAGGAGGGGGCAGTGATATTCGTGTCGACGGACACCAGTGTTTTGGTAACACATCGTGACTACGGTCACCAGAGGTTTGGTACCTCCAGAGGTTTGGCACCTCATAGCGACTTGTCCCTGTGGTTTACACCACCGTGGGTTGGCCCCACTTTGAGATATGGGATTGTCTGCCAGTGATTTGGTATCACACGATGGGTTGGCCCCATCATCTATTTTGTGACTTCGGTCACCAGTGTTTTGGTAACACAATCGTGTCTTCGGACACCAGTGATTTGGTATCACATTTGTGACTATATGTCACCAGTGGTTTGGCACCACCAGTGGTTTGGTACCACACGGGGTAGAAAAAGGTGTTTGGATGGCTAGGTTGGGTGCATATTTTAATGCATGTTAAATTGTTATAAATTGTGTATGTTTTTGAATTAAACCAGGAAAAAGGGTTACACATTGGGTCTTGATGACTCACCTTTTTCCTTTAACATTTTCAGGTGATTCGTAGCTGCGGATAAGGAGTCGGATGAACTCGAGGTGGCCATGCGATAAAAATAAGGACTAGGTGGATTTTGAACTATTTTATTTTATTATGGGTTTGATTTATTTTGTAATAAGGCCTCCTAGAATTATATTTTGGTTATTTATCTGTTTTGGATAATCGGTTTAACAACTTAATGACTTGAAAAATGGTTACACATGTTTTATGAAAATTAATACGTAAAATGTTTTATTGTGCCATCGGGTACACTTGAAATTTGTAAACAACACGACTCAACAAATATTTTTTTTTAAAATAAAATTAAGCATGGTTTTTAACAAAGACATTTAAATTGAATGGCATTTCAACTAATTTCAAAATCGGTCTTAAAATGGTTTTCAAAATGTTTTCTCTGTAGCATACCAAATTCGGTCATAATGTTTGGGCCGGGTTTGGGGTGTTACAAAATTCAAATAATGTTCTTATTTATTCCAATAAAAAATAGACTCATTAAGGATTCTAAGCATATAAACTATGCTCCATGATTATTTCTCTACAATATTTAATAATTTTTCCAAGACAGAACAGGGGATTACAAAGTCATTCAAAACCAGTCTCACTAAAATTTAAATATCTCATAATTTCCACTTCTTTTGCTTACTCTATTTCTTTTATATGAAAATAGACTCAATGTGCTTTCAATTAATCTCTCTTTCACTTTCTAATTCATTTTCCACTATTTTTGGGGATTTTTCAAAAGTACATAATTGTAGTTATCCAGTACTATTTTAATGCCAATTTCACTTTTTCATGATTTCCATGTATTCACTTTCATTTTTTTTACACATATGCACTAAAACAATATATAACTTGGCACATAACTATCACTTGATCATATGCACATCTCACTCATTTGCATCCTTACTATTAATGCATCATAATCTAAGCATTTTATTCAACATATAAATCATACAATAACAATTTTGTACACATACCTGTACTACTTATTCATACGATTCTCTACTTAGTTTCATACCTGCATTAGTTTCATACCTGCACTTCACTTATACAAACAAATTCATATTCACACTTACTCATTATTATCACATGATTAAATCCTTTTCACATTCAATCACTTTTCATTATATCAATTCAATACCCGTTGAACCATACAGAATACTAAGGATACGCGGAATAAGGCATATAAATACATCAAACACAATGTTCACTTTCACATTATTATCACATGATTAAATCCTTTTCACATTCAATCACTTTTTCATTATATCAATTTTATACCCATTGAACCATACAGAATACTAAAGGATACACGGAATAAGGCACAGAGTGCCACATTGTAATATAGCCGAAGCTATCACTGTAATGTAGCCGAAGCTACCACTGTAACACTGGGGTTACCCTTGGGCCTGCTCACACAAGCTGTCAGTTCAAGGTTAATATATAGTGCTGCTCACACAAGCTATCAGGTGTCTGCAACACATGCAAGATCACCCTACCACTGATATAACCCAATGAACCAGCACCCAGGGATCACTTTCACACTGAAAACACTGAAATTCCTAGTGACATGTCACTTGTATCCTAATCGTTTCCTAAGGTTCAATCGGGACTTTTTCACACTTGTTAACACTTAGTCAATATTCACTTAATCACTTGTCTTATGATAACACTAATTCACAATTAATCATAACATTCACAGTCATAGAAGTCACATTTAAGTACAACATTTCAATGCACTTCCATGTACCATGGACATATTTTAAATCAATTTATAAACTTGGCACATTAAACATTTGATTTAACATAATTCAATTAATTCACTAATTTAGCTTTCAAATATAAATTACAACATTATTGCATTATTGTTAACACACCAACTTACCTCGAATGCCGAAACGGCTAATTTTCCCGACTTAGCCCACAACTTTGTTCTTCCTCGATCTTAGTCCAAATTTCATAATTTATTGATCTATATAAGCCATGGAAGCTTGGCCGAATGGAGCTCACCCATGGCTGCCATTTTTTTTTTACAATCGGTTGAAGAAGAAGAAAGAAGAAAAAAAGATGATAGCTTTTATCATTTTGTCTTATTAGGCCATTTTAGCTTAATTACAAAATTACCCTTTTCATTTCAACCAAATTTCAAAAATACCAAAAAAATATTTCCCACTAACTTATTAATGGGTTAATTTCTCTTAAGGACTTCCAATTTTAAAACACATAACAATTTAACACCTCTAACAAATAGAACTCAACTTTGGCACTTTTTACAATTTAGTCCTTTTGACTAAATTAAGTGCCCAAACGTTAAAATTTTTCCAACGAAATTTTTACCAAAATTTTTCGTAAAATTATAGACCATAAAAATATAATAAAAATAAAAGTTTCCTCGTCGGATTTGTAGTCCCGAAACCACTATTCCGACTAGACCCAAATTTGGGCTATTACATTCATTTCCTAAAAGATTGTCCGAACAAAATCAAAACTGGTTCAGAACAAGTTACCAAATTGGTGGCATCTCCAAAAAGGGTTAGAAAGCCGAGATCAGATAGAAATGTTGGAGCTAGTTGTGGTGAAACCAGTGATACGACTATGATATTTTGTAACAGCCTGATTTATGGGCTAGTTGGAACAGTGGTCTCAGGACCACTAATTCGGGATCAGAGAAAATTATTTTAATGTTATTTTATGAGTTATAACATGTTTATAAGGGTGCATGAATATTTTGATGCTTTAATTTTAGTGATTTCATGCTTAATCGCAAAAAAAAGACTAAACCGCATAAAGTATGAAAGTTCTATTTTATTTGCTAGAGGTGCCAAATATCCATAGAATATTAATTGGAGGTCCTTAAAGTGCAAATAGGCTATGGGGGGAGTGATGGTCGGCCATAGGGGACAAAGAATAGACTTTCTCATTTGGTTAGGTGAAATTTGGTGATAAAAATTTATTTTTATCATAAAATAAAAAAAGAAAATATCACCTTTTCTCTTCATCTTCTCTCCACCGAAAATCAGCAGCAAAATGGGGGTTGAGAATTCAAAATTTCAGCCAAGCTTTCTTCCTTGTAAATCAAAGCGAACGAGACTTGGACCTAGAAAGAGAGAAAAGAGAAACGTGGCCAAATAGGTCCCTTTTTACCCTTTTTGGTATTGAGGTAAGTTCGTGTGCAAATAATGCAATCTTATGCGAGGTATTTAATATTTCAATGCTGAATGAATTGTATATTGTCTTTACGAATATATATTAAATACGTTTTGATGATATGTCAAGAAATGAAAATCTCCAATTGAACATAAGTATAGAATGAAAGGAAAATATCATAATTCTATGATAATTAAGGTCCCGTGTAAGACCATATTTAGAATATGGCCTCAGTGTGAGATTTCTTATAAGACCATGTCAGAAACATGGCATCGGTATGATGTTTCATGTAAGACCTTATTGGGGATATGATGTTGATATAATACTAAATGTATGAGACTTGAGAGTATCCTTTAGCATTTTGAATGATTCAATAGTTATGTTGAAAATGAGAAAATATGTGGACATGTCATAAGTGGTACAGGTATGTGCCCAGAACTCATTTGAAGTGAATTCAGTATGTGATGAACCCATGGTAAGTATATGTGTAAACGATGCCTCTTGATTGCATATGTTATACTTATTAAAGCATTTTGTGAATGCGAATGATTATTGTAGATGAGCATTCGAAATAGGAAAATGAATGTGGATAAATATCTGTGAATGTGTAAGTAAATGTGGGCTGTGTGCGATACCACCTTAATATTTATTTACGATGGGCTGTGTGCGATACCATCATATTTATTATCAATGGTGGGCTATGTGCGATACCACCTTATTGTTGTTATCGACGGGCTATGTGCGATACCATCATGTTTAGTATTAATGGTGGGCTGTGTGCGATACCACCTTATTTATTATTATTCTGAGGTGATTTCGAGAAACTTGACTGAGTGAAATTTTGCATGTGGTTTTGTGGTTATAAATGCAGAGTTTAAATGCTAGTAAAGGTGAATAATATTTTACGTTATGTATTTGTGTTATGTGAAGGTTTGGAATGAATAAGCATTACGAATGATTGAATGAGTAACCACGAACTTAGATGTAAATCTCATTATAATACCTTTGTGGTGGGGGTAATATAAATGAATGTTAATAGTTGATTTATATTTGCATATGAACTTACTAATCTACTAGTCATCCATTACTAATGCAACCGAAATCATTCATCAAAGAATTGAAGATACAACATTTAGTCAAATTTATCCAACTCATTTATTGATAATTCACATGATTTGTACCATCCTGAATTAATGGGCCTATGCATTTAATGTGTGATTATGTTTAATGTGTTAATTAGAGTGTTAAGGGTCCAAATTGGTCTCGAGGTTGGGCTAAGGCCTTAGTAGAATTAGTTATTGGACACTCTAGTGGAAAGCCAGCTCAGTTAGGGCTTTAAAGATGTTATCTGTGTTCTAAACTACAAAATGGGCTTGTGGCCCAAGGCTAAGTTGCGCTACATGGGACTATGGGGTGGCGTCATTAGCAGATGAAGAGGGCCCAAGTTCGAGTCACTTGAAGCTCAATTCTTTTAATTAAATTTTAGCTAATTTTCGGCTTTTAAATGGATAGAGTGGGACGGCATAGGGGCTTGTAAATAGGAGGATAATTGAAGGGATAATGACATGTGGATAATGTGCTGATAAAGGGAGGAAGATGTGGTGCTATCTAGGCCTCTTTTGAGGGAGTGATCAGATAAAGATAAGGGAGGAAGTTTAGGAATTATCTACTAAGCACAGTGGTGGCCGAATTTCCAACTCTAGCGGAGGTGTCGAAATTCTCTTTAAATAGAGGGGATATCTCTTCAATTCCGGCATTTGGAACCCTATTCTTTTCTTCTTTCCCTGTGCTGAAATTCTCAGTCTTCCTCTGTAAGTTCTTTTCTTTTGATTTCTTCAAAAGCCGAAACCTCCCAATCTTCTCAACATCTTTTCTTCTAAAAGCCGAAAATGCATCAGTATCTATCTTGTTCATCTTTTTGGGATTTTCTTAAAAGCCGAAATCCCTAGATCTCATCTTCTGTGATTGCTGAATTTTCTCTGTGGTGTCTACTTGTGCCGAATCTTGAAGAAAACTAAAGGTAAGTGTCGATTGCGAGATTTGAATTTTTTCGGCTTTTAGAGATCTTAGCCGAATGACTATATGGTTAACTAATCGGATGTTTTCTCTTATTTACGGTATTTCGGGATTTGAAGGGGATTCAATCGCTTAGATTTCTAAGCCAGAGTTCAGTAGCACTCGAATCGTATTCCTTTCGGGATTTCAAGGTAAGGAGATCTGTTAATTTAAACGTATAAATTCGGGTAAACACTAACCCTTGGCCGAATATAAGAGAAGCTTTATCTTCGCGTTCTTTTGGCTTTTGAGCAAAGTTGTAGACAGAAGGTAGTAGATCCGATTAGTGAGGGTATCGACATAGAGGGTAGTCTTACGCATTAATCAGGTGTGTAACTTCTCACACCATTTAGATTGTCTGTTAGTATACACTTATAAATCTGTGATATTCCGTTAAACGCTGAAATACCGGCATGGCTGTAGAAACCCGAAAAAGGTAAAGGCGAATCACCAAGTTAGTGATCTCCGTCATTCTAAAGTGAATGTTTCTATTGAGATGATATGTTTTATATGTATGCCAATTTATATGTATGCATGGGGTTGGGTGATTTATGAAAGGGGAAGTGTTCTGTTGTAGTGGCTTTTGCCATGATCTGTTGTAGTGGCTATTGCCATGATCTGTTGTAGTGGCTAATGCCATGATCTGTTGTAGTGACTATTGCCATGATCTGATGTTGAGCAGCTAGCTGCAGCATGACTGCCATCGATGGTGTGTAGCTATGTGGGTTGATTGTAGAAATCCCCAATGGTGTGATTGGCAGGTAAGGGTGGTGTGTAGCGGATGGAAACCTAGGATTGGGTTGGGCTTTGCATAATTTCTGTTGTATGATATTTTGTTATTCTGTTCTGTGGGCTAAGGCCCAATCTGATGGTGCATGAGGGTTGCACACTGAATCTCGCGACTCACCCCATTATTTAACATCTTTTAGGTAGCACCTAGTGCATCAAACTGGGCTGGAGAGGAGCGCAAGGTGGCCATACGAGAGGTTATTTTGATTCAGCAAAAGACATTACAAGTTTATTAATTTTTAATATTTTCAGTTGGTGGGTTTTAGATTTCATTGTAATAAGGCCTCGGGCCACTAGCTTTATATTTTCATTTGTTTTGGGATTTTATTATTACTAGACATTTAGATTTTACGTTTTAATTAAGTTAAGGCATGTACTAAATTTTGGGTTTTTAATTCATAAAGGCATTTAAATGAAAATTTATATCTTCTACAAACTATCCAAATTATTAAGTTTTCCGGTATACATGTTTATACTCGACGATTGTTTTCCAAAAATGCGACATGTTTTACTAAATCTTCTTAGTGACATGCCAGATCTGGTCGTGGTGTTTGGGCCAGGTTTGGGGTGTTACAAAATTGGTATCAGAGCCTGGTTCAAAACTCAGCTTTGGGGTTTTGGGCTCAAAACATTTTCTAAAGATTGGTTTTGGAAACATGCATGTTTATAAATAACACAGGAGGGTTTTCTCTGCATGGCACCTGCGTCTCTGGCCCAAGTCCGCCAGGTAAGTATTCTGAACTCACTGTGTGTTATATAAGTATGTGGGCTTTATGGGACGTAGACTATTTAAATTAGAACTTGATGGACTTTATGAGCATGGTACTTGCTAGCGATCTAGTGACTCACCTCTTCTCTTTTTTGGAATCCTACAGTGCGTGGTAGGACTGTTCATCCTAACCGTGATGACTTATTAACGAGCCAAAATTTATAATTAAAACCCGAAAGGGACCAGCCATCCTATTTTGCAAAATTACTAAATTACCCCTGATTTATAAAATGACCAAAATATCCCTGATTTGTAAAATTCCTAAATTACCCTTGATTTATAAAATAACCAAAATACCCCTGATTTGTAAGATGACCAAAGTATCCCTGATTTGTAAAAAAATTACCGAAATACCCCGAACTTCAAAATTACTGAAATACCCTTAAATTTTAAAATTACCAAAATACCCCCAAATTTCAAAATTTCTGAAATACCCCTGGATTGCAAAAATTACCAAAATACCCTTATTTCACAAAATCACCAAGGAACCCTATTTTGGGAAATTACGAAAATAACCATGTAGGATAAATTACGAAAATACCCTTTGGGTAGTGAAATGACGAAGATACCCCTACATACTGAATGTAAGTTCGTGGATGCTGCTTTTATGTTAATACTTGATGACTGAATGTATGTGCTCCCTAGAACTAGGAGATGTGAACTTGAGACTGAATGGTAGTTATAATTGCGAATTCGAAAGAGCCACTCTTAAAACTACTACTCATAAGACTGTTCGTGGATAATTAGTGGAAGAAAACTAATGATCCATAAAATTCCTAATCAGATAAACGCGAATCGGTAGAATGAGTACAAGGGGTCGAAGACGTCCACTGCGTGGTCTTGGTAGGGGTAGGATGACCGTGTCCGAGCCAGCAGGGTCTGGCCACGGGTCAGGAAATGAGATGCCGGATATGTCAGCTTTGGAGGGAAAATTTCGGGACCAGGTGCCCGGAGATGATGCGGTATCTCAGGCGATGTTGCTGGTCCTCGAAAGAGTTGCTGGGGCAGGTACGGGTGTAGGAGCTCGAAAATCTATGTCTAAACGACTCCGAGCTAACGGAGCGGAGATGTTTAGGGGTGTTTCTGGCGTAGCCCCTAACACAGCTGAGTATTGGTTAGAAGCGAGTGAGCGCATAATGGGTGACCTAGACTTCACGGTGGAAGAGAAGTTGAAAGGGGTTGTGTCTCTCCTTCGAGACGAGGCTTACCAGTGGTGGCTCACGGTAAAGGAGGGTACTACCGCAGACCGGATTGACTGGGACTTCTTTAAGGAGTCGTTTCAGGGAAAGTACGTTGAGGCCAGCTATGTGGATGCATAGAGGAAGGCATTTCTGAATTTGGTGCAGGGAAGTAAATTTGTGTCCGAGTATGAGGCTGAATTTCTGTGTTTGAGCTGTTACACTCAAGAAATTGTGACGACTGACTATGAACGTTGGGTATGGTTCGAGGATGGACTAAGGGATGAGCTAAGGGTATTGGTAGCACCGCAGCGGGAGAGGGACTTTGCGGTTTTGGTTGAGAAAGCTAAGATATCTGAGGAGGTTAAGCAGACTGAGAATTAGAATAGGGATAAGGATAGGAATAGGAATAAGAGGAATTTTGGGCCGTCGGGATCATCTGAAAATTTTCAGAAAAGGCCTAGGTCTGATGGGCCAGCTCGTGCTCTGACGGGTCAGAATCGATCATGTCCTTCGTGTGGGAAGGTACATTATGGGGAGTGTAGAAGGAGAACCGGTGGATGTTTTAGGTGTGGATCCGCGGAGCATATGATTAAGGATCGCCCACGTGTGGATCAGTATAGCCGGTGAACGAGGTTCCGATCGAGTTGGAGGGTGGACACCATCACCCGAGGCCGCCGTGGTCAAGTCAATGGTGGTAATGGCACAGGATATGGTCGTGGAGCACCAGGTGGAGGTCCAGGTTATACTGAGGCGAGGCAGCCAGCTTTGGTTTATGCAGCACGTCGCCAAGGGGACGAGGACGCTCTAGATATGAATACAGATGCGTACTCTATCATAGTACACTAAGTGTTTCTTTTGGCTTTAGAATTAGAGTTCACAGCGAAAGCATAGTGGAGAGACTTGGGTAGTATGATTAATAGTTAGTTGGAAATTTCGAGGATGAAATTTCTTAAAGGGGGTAGAACTGTAACATCCTGAATTAATAGGCCTATGCATTTAATGTGTGATTATGTTTAATGTGTTAATTAGAGTGTTAGGGGTCCAGATTGGGCTAGAGGTTGGGCTAAGGCCTTAGCAGAATTAGTTATTGGACATTCTAATGGAAAGCCAGCTCAGTTAGGGCTTTAAAGATGTTATTTGTGTTCTAAAATACAAAATGGGCTTGTGGCCTAAGGCTAAGTGGCGCTACATGGGACTATGGGGTGGCGTCATTAGCAGATGAAGAGGGCCCAAGTTTGAGTCACTTGAAGCTCAATTCTTTTAATTAAATTTTAACTAATTGTCGGCTTTTAAATGGATAGAGTGGGATGGCATAGGGGCTTGTAAAAAGGAGAATAATTGAAGGGATAATATCATGTGGATTATGTGCTGATAAAGGGAGGAAGAGGTGGTGCTATCTAGGCCTCTTTTGAAGGAGTGATCAGATAAAGATAAGGGAGGAAGTTTAGGAATTATCTGCTAAGCACAGTGGTGGCCGAATTTCCAACTCTGGGGGGTGCCAAAATTCTCTTTAAATAGAAAGGATATCTCTTCAATTCTGGCATTTGGAACCCTATTCTTTTCTTCTTTCCCTGTGCTGAAATTCTCAGTCTTCCTCTGCAAGTTCTTTTCTTTTGATTTCTTCAAAAGCCGAAACCTCCCAATCTTCTCAACATCTTTTCTTCTAAAAGCCGAAAATGCATAAGTATCTCTCTTGTTCATCTTTTTAGGATTTTTTTAAAAGCCGAAATCCCTAGATCTCATCTCCTGTGATCGCTGAATTTTCTCTGTAGTGTCTGCTTGTGCTGAATCTTGAAGGAAACTGAAGGTAAGTGTCGATTCGTGAGATTTGAAGTTTTTCAGCTTTTAGAGATCTTAGCCGAATGACTATATGGTTAACTAATCGGATGTTTTCTCTCATTTACGGCATTCCGAGATTTGAAGGGGATTCAATCGCTTAGATTTCTAAGCCAGAGTACAGTAGCACTCGAATCGTATTCCTTTCAGGATTTCAAGGTAAGGAGATCTGTTAATTTAAACATATAAATTCGAGTAAACACTAACCCTTGGCCGAATATAGGGGCGGCCTTATCTTCGTGTTCTTCCGGCTTTTGAGCAAAGTTGTAGACAGAAGGCAGTAGATCCGATTAGTGAGGGTATCGACATAGAGGGTAGGCTTACGCATTAATCAGGTGTGTAACTTCTCACACCATTTAGATTGTCTGTTAGTATATGCTTATAAATCTGTGATATTCTGTTAAACGCTGAAATACCGGCATGGCTGTAGAAACTCGAAAAAGGTAAAGGCGAATCACCAGGTTAGTGATCTCTGTCATTCTAAAGTGAATGTTTCTGTTGAGATGATATGTTTTATATGTATGCCAATTTATATGTATGCATGGTGTTGGGTGATTGATGAAAGGGGAAGTGTTCTATTGTAGTGGCTTTTGCCATGATCTGTTGTAGTGGCTATTGCCATGATCCGTTGTGGTGGCTAGTGACATGATCTGTTGTAGTGACTATTGCCATGATCTGATGATGAACAGCTAACTGCAGCATGACTGCCATCGATGGTGTGTAGCGGTGTGGGCTGGAGAGGAGCGCAAGGTGGCCATGCGAGAGATTATTTTGATTCAGCAAAAGACATTTCAAGTTCACTAATTTTTAATATTTTCAGTTAGTGGGTTTTAGATTTCATTGTAATGAGGCCTCGGGCCACTAGCTTTATATTTTCTTTTGTTTTGGGCTTTTATTATTATTAGACATTTAGATTTTACGTTTTAATTAAGTTAAGGCATGTACTAAATTTTGGGTTTTTAATTCATAAAGGCATTTAAATGAAAATTTATATCTTCTACAAACTATCCAAATTATTAAGTTTTCCGGTATACATGTTTATACTCGATGATTGTTTTCCAAAAATGCGACATGTTTTACTAAATCTTCTTAGTGACATGCCAGATCCGGTCGTGGTGTTTGGGCCGAGTTTGGGGTGTTACATGATTCAAGAATTAAGCAAATAATGTAACAAAAATTTTAAAACACGTTTGCATTAACCACAAATAAACCTCGCATGCTTCATTAAACTCAATTTTTTTTTGAAATGTGGGTGTATCTCCAAACCCCATATGCATTCCCCCAAACTTAAAATTAGCATTGTCCTCAATGCACTAAAATTAAAATTCAATGACGATAGAAATGCAACGTCAATGTGCACTAACAAAATAAAAATTACAGCTATGTGCAATGCATGAACACTATAGCTAAAAAAAACTGAAAATAAACTAACTCAGTTTTCCTAAGCCACAGATGTGGCTGCACAATGTTTCTTCTTCTTCCTCTTTTTCTCCTTCTTCTTGTGCTTTTTGTCTTTGGAGCGCTTTCTCTTCTTTACTTTGGACTTCGCACGGTCCTCGGATCGCTCCTTTGGTTCTAGCTCTGCCCCGACATCATCGGTTGCTTCCTCTGCAGCTTCTGTCGGTCTAGCTCCATCTTGCTCCAAATTATCAGTAGTTGCAGCCACAAACTCAAGTGTAGTAACAATGTTTTGAGCAGATTCTTTTCGTTGACAATAAAGCCCAAGTGCGTCAATAATGGTACCTAATTATTCTGCAAAAAAAAAAGAAGAAGAAGTAAAAAAAACTTGAACAAAAAAATAAAATAAAATAAAATCACATAATGATAAATTCAATAAAAATTAAAATTTTTCGACCAATTTAATTGTCTCTACCTACTTTTGATTAATATTCCCAAAATAGTGTTTCGACCACTGTCCATTCACTTTGAACTGGTGTCCATCATAGAAATCCCTAATTGTGTCTGCGCCATGAGGAAATACTTCGACAACTTCAAAAAGTCCAGAACAACATGAGCGCAATTTACCCGGGTGCAATTTCAGTCTAGAATTGAATAATAAAACTTGTTGACCCTCGATAAATTGTCGCTGCAAAATAATTCTATCATGCTATCGTTTGGTCTTTTCCTTGTAAATTGCAGCATTTTCATAGGCATTTCGCCTAATCTCCTCTAGTTCAGTGCTATCCAATAGCCTTTGCTTTCCAGTAGCTTCAGAGTCCATGTTCACTTGCTTAATTGCCCATATTGCTTTGTGCTCCAGTTCAACTGGCAAGTGACATGCTTTCCCAAAAACCAATTGATACGGCAACATCCCTAATGGAGTGTTGTATGCTGTCTGTAGTGCCCATAAAGCGTCATCTAGTTTGGAAGACCAATCTTTCCTCGAAGGGTTCACAACCTTCTCAAGAGTGTTTTTAATTTGTTGATTTGATACTTCGGCTTGTCCATCAGTTTGCGAATGATAAGTAGTAGCCATTCTATGATTAACTCCATACCTCTTCAGTGCGGCTGCCACTTGGTTGCAATGAAAGTGTGTACATGATTACTAATCAATGCCTTTGGTGTGCCAAAGTGGATGCGTATATGCTTGTGAAAAAATTTAAGCACTGTCTTTGCATCATCCTTTGGGACTGCAATAGCTTCAACCCACTTCGAGACATAGTCAACAACTACTAAGATATAAAGATTTCCAAATGAACTTGGAAATGGTCCAATAAAATCCATACCCTAAACATCAAACAATTCAACCTCCATAATTGGCTACTGTAACATTTCATTGTGTCGGGATATAAAACCAGTGCGTTGACACCTATTGCATTGATTCATAAAATTGTGGGCGTCTTTGAATAATGAAGGCCAGTAGAATTCTGATTGGAGAACCTTAGCAACAATTCATATGGCACCGAAATGACTTCTATAAGGAGCAAAATGACAGTGCTTTAGGATTGAAAGCATCTCCTCTTCCAGAACACAACATCGAATGATGTCGTCATTGTATACCTTGAATAAATACGGCTCTTTCCAATGATACTTCAGTACTTCACGAAGAAATCTTTCTTTTTATGGCCTGTCACACCCAATGGGAGTTTTCCACACACTAGACAATTAACCAAATCCGCATACCAAAGGGGTTGCATCTCCAGAAAATAACTTCTCATCTGGGAATGCTTCGACAATTTAAAGTATGTTTTCGTATTCGCTGCCAACTTCTAATCGAGACATATGGTCTGTAACTTTATTCTTTAAACCTTTCCGGTCTTTTATCTCGATGTTGAATTCTTGTAACAGTAAGATCTAGAGTATCAATCTTGGTTTTGCATCATTCTTCGCAAAAAAGATATCTCAAAGCTGAGTAATCAGTAGATACGGTAACCTTTTCGCCGAAAAGGTAAAAATGAAACTTTTCGAAAGCAAAGATTACAACCAACAATTCTTTATCTGTAGTGGTATAGTTGATTTGAGCCTCTGTAATAGTTTTGCTAGCAAAATAGATGGCATGAAATATTTTTCCCTTGTGTTTTCCTAGAACAACACCCACAACAAAGTCACTTGCATCGCACATAACTTCAAAAGGTTGAGACCAATCTGGTGTAACGAAAATGGGTGCATTTACTAACTGCTTCTTTAATTGAATAAATGCATCCAAACATGCATCATCAAAGAATACTCTTCGATTCTGTTTCAGCAATGAGCATAAAGGTTTTGCAATTTTTGAGAAATCTATAATAAATCTTCAGTAAAACCCTACATGCCCAAGAAAATCGTGTATACCTTTCACATTTGTCGGTGGAGGTAATTTCTCAATGATTTCCACTTTAGCTTTTTCTACTTCAATGCCTTGACTAGAGATGCGATGGCCTAACACAATGCCTTCAGTTGCCATGAAATAGCATTTTTCCCAATTTAGAACAAGATGTGTGTCGTCACATTGCTTCAATACTTTATCCAAATTGTCAATGTAATGATCAAAATCATTCCCATAGACTGAGAAATCATCCATAAAAACCTTTAAAGAATCTTCAATCATATCCGAGAATATTTCCATCATACACCTTTGAAATGTTGCTGGTGCGTTGCAAAGACCAAAAAGCATATAGCGAAAAGTAAAAGTACCAAAGGGACAGGTGAAAGTTGTTTTCTCCTGATCCTCCGATGCAATAGCAATTTGTTTGTACCCAAAATAGCTGTCTAAGAAGCAGTAATAGGCTCTTCCAGCAAGCCTATCCAACATTTGGTCAATAAAAGGAAGTGGGAAGTGATCCTTCGTTGTGGCAACATTAAGTTTGCCATAATCAATACAGACTCGCCATCCCGTAGGAATGTGTGTAGGAATTAATTCGTCTTTGCTGTTGCTAACCACAGTGATGCCACTCTTTTTAGGAACGTATTGCGCTGGACTTACCCAATTGCTATTAGAAATAGGGTAAATAATTCCAGCGTCAAGCCATTTTATAATTTCTTTCTTAATGACTTCCTTCATCTTCTCGTTTAATCTTTTTTTTTTTAAACTCAACCGATTGTTTGCCTTCATCTTCCAACTTGATCTTGTGCATGCAAAAAGATGGATTAATGCCTTGGATATCGACAATACTCCAAGTAATAGCTCATTTATGTTGCTTAAGAATATGGAGCAATTTCTCTTCTTCAGTTACATCCGTTGTTGCGGAGACAATAACTGGGAGAGTATTGTTAGCACCAAGAAAGACGTATTAAGATGATTAGGTAGTGGTTTGAATTCCAGAGTAGGAGCTTCGTCAATAGATGGCTTGAAAATTGGAGCTGTTCTATTGGCTAAATCTAATGATTCAACCTGTCATCCATCCTTGAGTTCAATATTATTAACTTCAACCATGCTGTCACAATCATCTAAGAATTCATCATCAGATGTCATTTCAAACTCCTTAGAAAGTATTGTGCTTTGGTCATTGAATTCTTCCTCAATTAGATCATCTAGCACATTGGTAGTATGGCATTCTTCTTTGTCCTTCCATTGAATAGATTTGAAAACACTAAAGGTAACGTGCTCATCATTAAGTTGCATGGCACAGTTCACTTTTGTAAACATCAATAAGAGTTCGTCCGATGGCTAAAAATGGTCGTCCCAAGATTATGGGAACCTCCTTGTCTGCCTCGCAGTTAAGTATGATAAAATCAGTTGGAAAAACAAATTTATCCACATGAACTAAGATGTCTTTGATTTACCCTTCAGGTTGAGCCAAGGATCGATCTGCTAGTTGCAATGTCACTACAGTAGCTTTCATGTGACTAATTCCCAACTTTCTGAAAGTAGATAGTGGCATTAGGTTGATGCTAGCTCCCAAGTAGCATAAAGCCTTGCCCAAATAATTGTTGCCAATTAAACATGGGATAGTAAAGCTCCCAGGATCTTTCATTTTGTGAGGCAACTTATTTTTCAGAATAGCACTACAACCTTCTTTGAGTGCAATAGTTTCAATATCACTGAGCTTCTTCTTCTTGCACAAGAGCTCCTTCATAAATTTCCCATAATTCGAAATTTGCACAAGAGCGTCTACTAAAGGAATATTGACCTGAAGTTGCTTCAGTGTGTTCAGGAACTATTGGTACTACTTATCCTACTCATTCTCCCTGAATCTTTGTGGAAAAGGTAAAGGTGTAGATACATTTGATTGTGCTGACACCTTTGATTGCGTCGACAGTTTCGAGGGCCAGACATTAGGCATATGAGTGACAATTTGTGGAACTTCTTTGTCTGGTACATTGACAAGCTATTTAGGTTCAACCTTCTCACCAGGGATCACTTTACTAGTATCTTGAAGTGCTACAGTAGAGTCTGTAGTCGGCTCGCCAATTTGTTTACCACTCCTAAGAGTGATAGCCTTGCAGTGTTCTTTCCCCCTCGGACTGGGATTTTTCGTGTCACTAGGTAGTGTCCCGGTGGTCGAGTATTCAGATTCGAATCAAGTTGTCCTAATTGTGCCTCCAAAACCTAAATAGAAGATGAATTCCCTTTCACAATAGCTTCTATACGAGTAATATGCTCCCGCATTAAAGCCTCAAGAGCTGTTAACGAGTCAAAAGGAGAAGCTTGCATGTATTGTTGTTGTAGATGTCCTGGGTCATGCTGATTCGGCATTGAAGAGTGTTGTGGTTGCATCTGATTCTGGTGTGGATGCATCTGAGTGTGCTGATTGTAGTTCTACTGTTGTTGATTGAATTTCCCTTGTCTTGGATTATAATTGCCTTGAGTAGATATATTCTCATATTGGAATGTCGCAACATTTTGTCCAATAGTCTGAGTTTCCCAAGATTGTTGATTACATGCAGAATTATTATAAGAGCTGCCATAAGAATTTTGCGGATGTTACTGACATAAAAAACATTCTCTGCATGTTGTGGAAAATCTTCATAGTTATGGTTGTCATTGCAAATCTCAAAACAAAAGGTAGGAACATAAACTTGTTGAGTGACCTGTATATGTGCAACGTCACTAGTCCCTTGCATATTTTTTATCATATTTTCAAGAGAAGAAACTTGAGCACTATGTACAGATATTGCATCTAATTTAATAACTCCCAGAGTAGCTCTTGCTTTTGCAGCTCTAGAGATAGGATATTGATAATCATTCTGAGCAATTACCTCAAGAATTCCAACAGCATCATTATAAGTACAATCCAGCAAAGGACCATTGGCTGATGCGTCAACAAGGTTCCTCATGTGTGAATTTAGCCTATTATAGAAAATTTCAATTTATGTTTATTGTCGAATGCCGTGCATGGGGCAACATCGAAGTAAAGATTTATAACGTTCCCATGTAGTGTGAAGATTCTCATCATCCAGCTGATGATAAGCTGTAATATCATTTCGGAGACAAGCATTCATTGTCGGTGAGTTAAAGCGCAAAAAAAACTGTGTTGCTAGTGCATTCCAAGAAGTAATTGATCCGACAGGTAGCCCAAGGAACCAACTAGAAGATCTTCCCTACAAGGAATAAGGAAATAATTGCATCTTCAAAGTGTCATCAGGAACGCCTTGTTGACTAAAGGAAGCACAAATCAATAAAAATGATTTAAGATGTTCTTGTGCATCTTCATGTGGCTATCCATGCCCATTAGAATTCAACATTTGAAACATTATTCACTTGACTTCAAAATTTTGAACTTGGATTGAGCCTAACAACTCCTGGTTGTAAGTCATCCAAGACAGGTACTACAATGTCTCGTATAGTCCTGTTTTGCATTTGAGCGTCTTGCGACAACGGTGGGTCATTAGCATTTTTGTGCTACACCTGGGGTATGGCTTCATTGTTTCTTGGTAAAGCTATATTCCTTTGTTATTGAAGTCTCCTCCGAATGGTTCTTTCAATTCTGGATCAAAAAATAGGCAATAAACTCTGAATTACTTCGGGTCATCAAATATCTAAAATAAAAAGTGAAAATAGCAACAAAAAGAAAACAAGTTAGTGGAAACTAAATATTATATAATAAAAAAAAACAAAGTGCAAAAAAAAAAAATCTCAAACAAACGCCAGCAATAGTGTGCAAGCATACATTGTTGATGCAAGTATAGTATACAGATATGGGTCTATTGGATATCGATCCCACGAGGATGGTTGTCTTTTGTCTATCAATGCTAGTGCAATAAATATATAGAAATGAGATAAATTGTGAGAGTAGTTGTCGAAGCAATAATTTGAAAACAATAAGATAAAATATGATAATGATAAACTGGGATCCCCAACGTGAATATTCAACAAAATACTAAGTGCTCATAAGGTATGAAAGGATAGGTGATGTCGATGCATTAAATTGAAATGAATATCTTACCAAGCTTAATTTCTATATTTAATCTGAGACTTACACACGCACATTAACCACACCTTCCGATGATGGCAATGTTCGAACAAGTGGATTAAATTCCTCTAATCCTCAAGCAACTTCCATTGTCATGCTTGTTAGCTTGAACTGTCACTGCACTATCCAGTGTCAGTGACCACAATAATACTTCCATGCTAAAAACATTCAAACCCAAATATTAAACTGTAGAAGCAAGATTTAATAAAATAACATTTAACCCAGAAATCATTTGTACTTTCGTACAAACATGAAATAAAAAGTAATCCCCATCGTTTAGAAAAGAAATATAAAAGAAACAACTGAAGAATACTATTCCTAGACAATCTCGACTTGAATCTCTCTATTCCCTCTTGTGTTGCTGATAAACCGTAAAAGTAACATATTTTAAGCCCACATTTAGTATGCTTTTGGATGATCTATCCCTCGATTTTATGTAAAAAGGTGCTCTTAATCCTTTCTTTTAATGTCTTATACTCAGGAAAGCACCCGAGGATGAAAAGAATGAGAAACGGGCTTAAAACGGACCAAATTGGGCCAAGGAAGAAATCGACACGGCCTGGACTTAAGCCCACACGGCTGTGCCATGCCAATTATCTAGAACACGACCTTCTCCCAATTTACACGGCTGTGCCTCATTAAAGAAGTTCGAGCACGGCCTGGCCACGACCCACACTGGCGTGTGCCATTGCCGCGTCTCTGCCGCTGGAAGGAGCAATTTCATTCGGGAAAGGATACTTGGAGGCAGAGAAACACATTCCAAAGCCTATTCAAACAACCTATTAGGAATTTTACTTAAATTAGGATACTTAAGGGCCAAGTAAGGCATCTCAAAGTCTATATAAACACCAAAGGGGGCAACTTGAAAGAGGGAGTTCGGCAGAAGCCAGAACCCAAGACGTCAAAGCTAGGCCAAGGAGCCAAGCCGAGAAGGTCAGAGTTAGGGAATAACATGAAGATAGCTAGTTGATCCATCCCAAGAAGCTGGAATTATACTCAAGACGGTGGAATTCTCCTTCAATTCCTTCAGGGAGTTTTAAGATTTTTTTATGTTTTGTTTTATCTTTTCTCTTGCGAGGTTTTGTTTATTCATTATGAACTAAACCCTTCAAATACCTGAATGGGATGAACCCTAGATGGATCTTTTTATTTGATTTTTTAAGTTATATGATAATTACTTAGTTTGTTCTTAATTATGTTGTTTAATCCAAATCGAATGTGCTTAGGTGAAGGAGGAATAGACCCTACCTAAGAATAGATCTAACATAATTAAGCGGAGTTGATCGAACGCCTAGAGATAGGGTTACGAGATTTTGCCGGATTAGGGTGAAACCTAATATGGGAGTCCATTGATCGATTTACTGCTATCCTAGGGGTTATTATAAGCGAACAAGAGTTCCACTAATTAACCTAGGGCTAGACGTTATTCGCCTAGAGAGAGGGTTTAATATAGGTTAGGGAGTATTACGGATCAAGCTAAGTAAAAGAAATCATATAATTTAGGGTTAATTAATAAGTGAAGTCTAGGTGGATTCTTCTTAAGGGTATCGTCGTAATCAACTGAGTTTTTTCTTCAAAGTTATTCTCCTATTCGTCTTTTTTGTCTTTGTGTCCTTAGTTTAGTCTTCGTTTAAAGCAACTTCACTCTATTTTTAAGGCTGAATAATAAAAAGAAAGTTAGTATTAGTACTTTTAGTTCTTTGGGTTCGATATCCGGTCTTGCCTAAGCTATACTCATTGCTCGATAGGTACACTTGCCTTTAATCGTTGTCGAGTCGGTTTTGAGTTTTGATCATTCTTTTATAAATTTTAAAACTCGATTTACAATGATCAAGTTTTTTGGCGCCATGTTTGGGAACTAAAATATTAAGAAAACTCTATTTTTATTACTTTAGCCATTATTTTTTATTTTTTAGCAATTTATTTTTATTTTTTAGGATAATTGTTAATTTTGCTAATTTTTTGTTTCTTGCTTTTCTTTCCAGGTACATCTAGTTTATGACTAGAAGGAACCCGAGAAGACCTTTAGTATACGAAAGTGATATTAAAGTTACCGCTCGAAAGAATCCTCGGGAAACCAGGCGAGCCCTAAATTATACATAAAGAGAGGAAGAAGACAGATCCAATCCTACTGATAGGATGGACGAGAATAACCCACCACCACACGATGTGGGGGAACGCAACGCTCCACGTACAATGTTTGATTATGCGAAACCGCATTTAACAGGAGCAGAATCGAGTATTGTTAGGCCTACTATAGCAGCTAATAATTTTGAATTAAAACCTAACACAATACAAATGATTCAACAGTTTGTTCAATTTGATGGTTTGCAGGACGAAGATCCAGACATGCATATAGCTAACTATTTAGAGTTTTATGATACCTTCAAAATAAACGGCATTTCTGATGATGCCATACGTCTTCGGTTATTCCCTTTTTCGTTGAGAAATAAAGCTAAACAGTGGTTAAACTCGTTACAACGAGGGTCAATCACTACATGGGATCAGATGACCGAAAAGTTTTTAATGAAATATTTTCCACCGGCCAAAACGGCCAAATTGAGGAATGATATCTCTTATTTTGTGCAGATGGATTTAGAAACACTATACGATGCATGAGAGAGATTCGAAGATCTTTTGAGGAGGTGCCCACACCATGGCTTACCCTTATGGCTACAAGTCCAAACATTCTACAACGGTGTAAACCCCTCAACGAGGCAACTAATTGCTTCAGCCGCTGGTGGAACTCTGAACAACAAAACTCCAGAAGCAGCCTACGAGTTCATTGAGGAAATGTCATTAAACAATTATCAGTGGCAAGCTTTAAGGACCAAACCAACGAAGTCGGCAGGAGTCTTCAACGTCGATGCCATGACCATGCTATCAACGCAGCTTGAGATGATGAATAAAATTCTTGACAGTTTGTGTTCTTCGTAGGCACATCCAGTCATGAAGTGCGACGTAAGTGAAACAGTGGCAAATCCTGAGTACCCACCCTACCAACCGGAAGCAGAGAGCGAACAAATGAACTATATAGGTAATAATTTTCGAGCCAATAATAATCCTTATAGTAACACTTACAATCCAGGTTGGAGGAACCACCCAAATTTTTCATGGGGAGGTCAAGGCAATTAAGGGAATCAAAGGCAACAACTTCCTCAAAACTTCCGAAATCAACCCTATCCACAAGAAAAGAGACTAACCTACGAGGAGAAACTAAAAAATCAGCAAACACAGAAAAACGCCTACAAGATATTGATAGAACAATTAAAAGCAACGAGAGCCGAATGAGTGAAATTGCTAAATTGGTCAAAGAAGTAACTAATGCAGTCGAACAACTCGCAAAGCTCATGTCAGAACGACCGCAAGGACATCTACCGAGTAACACCGAGATTAATCCAAAGGAGCAAATTCAAGCCATAGCAAATCAGAAAATGAGAGATATTTAACCCATCTCGCAACAAGAAAACAAGTAGACAAAAGAAAAATAGAGGTAACGTAAGAAAAGCCGAAACCGGTAATAAAGGAGTATCAACCTCGCATTCCTTATCCCGAAGCATTAAAAAGAGACGATTCAGAAGACCAGTTCGGTAAGTTTCTTAAACTTTTAAAGAAATTACATATCAACTTACCTCTTCTTGAAGCTCTTTCGTAGATGCTAGACTTTAGAAAATTTTTAGAGGAGCTGCTAACGAGAAAGAAAAGGATAGACGAGGAATCACATGTGGAACTCAACTCAAAGTTCTCGGTAATTCTACAAAATAGACTACCACAGAAATTAAAAGACCTAGGGAGTTTTACAATTCCATGTTTAATTGGTAGTTTAACTATTGATAATGCTTAGCTGATTTAGGGGCAAGCATAAATGTTATGCCTTATAAGCTATTTAAACAACTAGGTCTAGGGAAACCCAAACAAACTAGGATGAGGGTTCAATTAATTGATAAAACTATCAGAATTCCTAGGGGTATAATAGAAAATGTTCTAATCAAAATTGATAAATTCGTATTCCCTGTAGACTTTGTCATTTAAGACATGGATGAGGACAATAATATTCCTTTAATTTTAGGAAGACCCTTTTTAGCAACTGCCAGAGCTAAAATTGATATCTATGCTGGTGAACTCATATTTCGCATAGGCGACGAGGTAGTCACTCTTCAAGCTCTTGACTCGGCCAAAACATCAAGTGATAAAGAATACCAACCTCGTGCGCCATATCCCAAGGCAATAAAGAAGGACCACACAGAGGAAGAATCCAGTGAACTCACACTTCGTGAAGACGAAGAAACAATCACTCTTCAAGCTCTTGACTCAGCTAGGACATCAAGTAATAAAGGTACGAACGTTAATTCTATTTAAAATTATTTTGGTTCAACCTTCTTTACAGCAAGCATCGCGAAATCACTTAGTTGAGCTAGATCTTAGACCTCGTGCTAACAAAGAAGAAATACCTAAGGAACATAGCCTTAGGATTGACAAACTAAAAGAGGAGGAAACACAAATCAAAGAGGAACAGGAACCGCACGAAGTGAAACCGAAGGAGACCTCACACGAGCTGATAGGAACAACAAATCACTTCAAAATAGGGGATCAAGTATCGTTGAATAAGGAAGACCCTCGAATCACCAATTCAGACCTCAAGGCAAACGAAGAAATCACTTTTGAGGTACTTAATGTCTTCCTATACGGCAAAGTTGAGGTAAGCAATCCTAAATTTGACACTTTTGAGGTAAACATTACTCGACTTAAACTATATATCCATAACCGAAGTGATCGCATGAGAAAGGATTTTCACCTCCTCAAACCACCATGACCATATGAATGAGAGTTAAAGTCTAGCTTAAGGCTATAAACGAGCGCTTCTTGGGAGGCAACCCGAGCACTAACCTCAATTTTACATTTTTTATTTTATTTTTCCTTTTAGCACCTAACCATAAACTAACCAAAGAACAGATTTCTAGGCCACACGGCCCTACATACGGGCGTGTCCGTGGCCATGTGGAAGCCAGGGGATGAACCATGGGCGTGCTAGTAGCCGTGCACGACATAGAAAAAATTTCTTTTCCCAACATGGGTGGTGATAATAGTCCACGTCTGTGCCGACACCCCGTGCGAGGTTACTGACTAGTTAAGCACGGGCTAAACATGGCCGTGCCTACCAATCGTGCCAACATTCTGACTTAACGAACACGGGAGGACCACACCCGTATTAAATGACTGTATGAAGAAAGACACGGGCGTGCCACTACACCCACGGCCATGCCCGAACACCCTGAACGCGCTCAAAATTCAAAATCCCAAAACACAGGCTACATCTCTATTTAAACATCATTCTCCCTTTTTCTAATTGTCTTTCATTTTCCATTATTTGTTTTTGCTTTTATTTTAATTTTATTTTCATTTCATTATTATTATTTGTACTTTATTTTATTTTATTTTCTTCTTATTCATTATGATATTTAGATTTAGCTTAGGGCACAATAAAATCAGACCGGCTGCTTCGAGGATTCAATTTCAAACTATTCGAGACGCTTCCCCACATTCACCTCCAATCCTATCCGGTTTCTTTTCATTGACTTCATCCAAAATTCAGGAAGTTTCACTTCTCTCCCCATCTTATGATCTTTATGATTATTTTGCTATTATCCATCTTTGTACATTGAGGGCAATGTACATCTTAAGTGTGGGGGGTTAACTATAGTATTATTTTAAAATCCCTGAATTATGCATTGTTCTAAAGTAAGTTTCTCATATTATGATTAGAATGAAATTTCCTTTGATTTATGATTTTTATTGACGTGTTTTGGATTAAGTCATTGATAATTGTGCATTGATGATTAAATTTGAAGGATACTAGAGAATCAAGCATGATAAGTCTATTTTTAAGAAAATTTTAAAAATTTTAGGTTGTTAACCTAAATTTGAATATTATCTTGAAATTTGAAATTTTCAAGGTTGATATCAAAACACCCATAATTTTGGTGAGACTTTGAGCCTTATAGAGCATACATTCTTTTCCATGCTCACTTTTTGATTATGAGTGTGTCAACTATGAAATGTTATTCTAGAACTTGCCTTGATTATACATGTCAAGACCACAGTTATGATTTGATATACCGAGATGATAAAGGCACCTAGGTTTTAACCCACTTACACCACTAAAAATCCTACCCTCATAATTAACCCTTAGTGAACCCCGTTGAGCCTAACAACCTTTTTATTGGCTCACCTACTAATTTTAACCAAAAAAACCCTTTGTATTTGTTATCACAAATTCTTTTAACTACCTTTTTTATCGAGATTTGATTTTAAACAAGTTTCCTAACTATGTTTTATAATTCAGTTGAAAAAATTCTTTCTTATTATTATGATAGTTTGTTCTAACAAAAAAACAAAGTATATTCATTATTAGTTCTATGATTAAGTGAGCTTGCATGTTCAAATTCCAATTCTCAAGGAAAAAAAAGCTCGTATTTTTAGTTTTTAATTAAGTTCATTTTTTCTAGTTAGGAAATTTATCAGGTCAATCTCGATTCTAACCTTCTAATTCAGCCTTTATCTGTAACACCCCGACCCGACCCAATTGCTACAACCGGATCTGGTATGTCACTAAGAAAATTCTGTAAAACATGTCATATTTTCAGAAAATTCCAAATATATTTTATATAAAATATGCCTTTGTAAATAAAACCCAAACTTAATTACATGCCTTAATTTAATTAAAATAAATGTTTCCAATAACTAAAAACAAAAATCAGTTAAACCCATAATAAAAGCAAATAAAATTAGTGGCCCATGGCCTTATTACATCGAAGTTTAAAATCCATTAATTAAAATACAATATGAAATAATTAACTTGAGTCTTTTTGCCAAGCCCACATATTCTTCAGCATGGCCACCCTGCACTCTTCTTCAGCTCGGTCCGAAGCACTAGGTATCACCTGAAATGTTAATTAATAGGGTGAGTCATGAGACTCAGTGTGCATCCCTCATGCACCACTAGATTTGGGCTTTAGGCCCATAAAACAGATTAAACAGTTTAACATGTATAAAAATAACAAAGGAACTAATATGCAAGCCCAATCCCAAAACCTAAGTGTCCATCCACTACACGCCCTGTAACATCCCAAAAATGGGGTTATTTGAAATTTAGTTATTTTTCCTGTAAGAACTATTGTGGTATTATTTATGGAATAATGGAGCTTAATTTAAGGCTTTGAGTTGGCTCGGTTTAATGGAAAAATTCAGTTTTTAACTTAAAAGGTAAGGAGCCTTAGCAGAAGGGTGTTAAAAGAATAAATTAGTATAATTTGACACAAAAAGGGCCTTGGAAAAGTGGCAAAAGGAGGCCACTTAAGGGTTGGAGTTGACGCCACAAAGAGAGTAAGGGAGCTTGTGTTAGAGTCGCAGTAAATCCCCTCCTTTTTCATTTTGGTGGATTTGGCACAAGGGGAGAATTTCTCTCCTTAAATTCTTTTTATTTTAGATAATAAGGTTGTAATTTATTTTAATTCAAATATCATGGATAATCAAGTATTTTAAAGGGATATTATTTGGATAATAAGAGATATTATTTGAGTAAGAGGATTATTAAGTGATTAATTCAAATTATTTGAATTAATTAAACAAGTGGCCAAGAATAATTTGAGGAGATTAAATGGATTTTGAACTCCTTGGTGGAGTGGTGTGGACTGCAAGGCTAGGGGTGCAGAATGCCTATAAAAGGAGCAACCTAGCACCATTCTCTTCTTTTTCTTCATTTTGCTACTTGCCGAAATTTCTTAAGCCCTCTTCATTCTTCTTTTATTTTTCTTCCGACCTCCCAAAACCCTTTTAGCCAGAAACTTTTCTTCCTCTCATCTCCATTATTTTCCTTCCTTCAATAGCCGAATACACCCCCTTGAAGAACAAGATCTCACACTCCTCCTTGGCAAAGCATTGTTAGCCGAATACTAAAGGAAGTATAAGGCTCCCTGAAGTTAGTTTTCAATCGGTTTGAAGAAGGTAGGAAGGGCCAAACTTTCCTCTTTTAATCTTGTATTTTTGTCGACTAAAGTGAAAAGAAAAGCCTAAATTTGGTGTTGGTAACGGCTAACCATTTATCTTCTTTGGAACCAATTCCATTAGGTATCCCGGGATTTTGAAGTGCTTAATCCCAACTCCTATCCTCTAGTAATCGGTTTGGTAAGTAATGGTAAGATTTACATTGGTTAGTTATTTGATATTCATTTAAGCCAAGGCTACTAATGGGAGTTATTGCAATGGCCGATTGTAGGGAGCAAAATAAATAGTTTGGTGATTAGTACTCAAGGGCATTAGGTAAGGCTTAGGGTTAAATCTTAACCCCTTTTGGTATTTTGGTTTTGGCCGAATAGGCCTTTGAGCACTAACTTTGACAAATGGCCGAATATAGGGGCAAAGACTTGAGTGTGGCCGACTTCTCTTTCTGGATTTAAACTCCTTGTTGGTGACATGTGTGTGTACATACACACCATATAGCTTATTAACTATGTTAAGTAATGTGAATGTTATCTTGATTTATGTAGCAATGGCTTGAATACCATAACGGTATACGTGATGAATCGTAAGTACTGTGCACATGATTTTGATATTTTATGCTTTTGGGAAGCATGTTGCGATAGTACATATGATAAATCAGATATGATCGTTGACCATGTGGGTTGATTGAGTGGAGGGGCGAGATTGATCGCGGCCGACGGGCACCGTTGTTTTGGTAACACACCGTGACTACGGCCACCAGAGGTTTGGTACCTCCAGAGGTTTGGTACCTCATAGCGACTTGTCCCCGTGGTTAATACCACCGTGGGTTGGCCCCACTTGAGATATAGGATAAATGCGCCGCTGATTTGGTATCACACGATGGGTTGGCCCCATCACCCGATTTGTGTCTCACGGACACCAATTTGCTTTGGTAGCACATCGTGACTATATGTCACCGGTGGTTTGGCACCACCAAAGTGGTTTGGTACCACAACGGGGTAGACAGCATGGCGTATGGTGGCTAGGTTGGGACACATGATAACTTGCATAATTAATTTGTTATATGTTGTGTATGAATATGTTTAAACCGGGGGAAGGGTACATACTGAGTCTTGGTGACTCACCTTCTCCTTTACATTTTTCGTAACGAGTAGATCGCGGATGTGGAGCCAAGGTCGACTTTGAGGTGGCCATGCAAGTGAATTTAAACCGAATGGATTTTGGCTTTAGTTATTTTAATCTTTAGTTGATTTTATTTTGAATGTAATAAGGCCTCCTAACACTTTAGCTTTGTTGTTTTTTTTATATTACTGAATAATTTGCTTAAACTATTTTTATCAATATTACATTGAATGAACACGTTTTCTCAAAGTAAACGAAAATGTTTTCTGCGTCCGTCGGGCACATTTAAAACTCTAAAACAACTTGACCCAAATGATTTCCAAATTTAATCTAAGTAAGGTTTTATTAAGTCCACTAAAAAGAAGGGTTTTCAAAATTTAAGTTGGTTTCAAAAAGGAACTTCAAAAATGTTTTCACTGTAACGGACCAGATTCGCCATAGCGTTTGGGCCGGGTTTGGGTCGTTACACGCCCCCGTACCAACCAAGCACACCATTGGGGATTTCTACAATCGATCCACACCGCTACATGCCTTGATGGCAGTATTGCTGCTCATCATCAGATCTTGGCCGAAGCCACTACAACAGATCACGGCAAAAGCCGCTACCACATATAACAGATCACGGTAAAACCGCTACAACGTATAACTTCCTCCTTTTACAAACCCAACCCATGCAATCATAAAATAAGTATACTTTTAACATATAACATCAAAACATTCACTGACCTGGTGATTTGCTTCACCCTCTTCGGGTTTCCAACATCAAGCCAAGATTTCGGCATTTATCACAACATATAAACTTGTAAACATGCATATTATAATCGGATCTAGATGATGAGGAAGTATTACACACCTGATATCGCGAAATCTCCTATCCATAGTTGATATCCAGATCTACTACCCTCAGTGTAAAGCCTTGCTTAAAAAAACCGAAAAATCACACGAAGATTTAGCCCTTCAATATTCGGCCAAGGTTAATAAATCTCAACCTTCACATTAAAACTAATAGATCTCTTACCTAATTTATTGAATCCTAAAAGTCCTTAAGAAAACGTCTCCTTCCCACCTACATTCAGCCATTACCCAAAATATTAAACCTTTATGATGATCGCAACCAACCAATTACCCTATGAAATTCGGCAAAAGAGAAATGAATTAGAGAGTGACCATTCAGCCGAACCTACCACCACCTACCTTCAACTGTTCACAAATCGGCACTACAGATCTCAGCAAGAAAGAGTTCGGCTTCTAAGATCAGAGAGTGATCATCAAATGAGATGTTAGAGGGGTAATTCAGTTTAAGAACAATATGAGAAAGAAAGAAATATGGTAGAAATACATCACGAAAACTTACCAAACTAGGAAGGTGTAATCGGCTATGGTGCACCTTCGGGAAAACCAACCTCGAAGATTCGGCTATGGGAGAAAGAAAGTATGAACAAAAGGAATCCGACTTTTAGAAAGAAAATATTGGGGAGAAGAGAGCTAGGAAGTTGCGGCAAAGAACCCAAGAGAGAAAAGAATTTGAAGAGAATAAAAATAAAAAGAATGAGAAAGTGATCTCTAGCTTGTAGATTTCGGCATATACACCCCCTTCCCCAGAGATGGATTTTTGGCCAACTCTACAGACACCTGATAGCTCAAATCCTTATCCCTTATCATGATCTACTGATTCATTTAAAAGAGTTTCAAGTAGATCCAACTCCTCATCCTATTATCAGCATTTAATCACATATTTAAAACATATAACACTCCTAAAAATTTGCCTTGTGCCGTCCCCCCTAAGGCTCCTAAGTGCCGAATTTCTGACCCAAAACTTGGGCTTCAGGTGGCCACAAATTGGGCCTCTTCCCCTTGCCTTTTGACGCCAACTCGTCTTCCTCCTTATGACATCATTTCTTTCTGGGCCACAAGCCCAAAATGCTCATTAATCTACTTAAAACATTATTTTAACCCAAGTAAGCTCAAACAGAATATTTAATTTTGGCCTTAGCCCAAAACCTTAATTTCCAAGTTTTAACATATGAAACAAACACCACATATAAATGCACAGGGCCACTTTTAGGATGTTACAGTTCTACCCCCTTAAAATAAATTTCGGCTTCGAAATTTACCTGATCAAAAGAGATGAGGATACTGCTGTCGTATAACATCCTCTGGCTCCCACGTCGCCTCTTCTGCGCCGTGATTTCGCCACAAAACTTTGACCAATGGAACAGACTTCCTTCTCAACACTTTCACGCCTCGATCCAAGATTTGCATTGGCTCTTCCTCAAATGATAAATCTGACCTTACTTCTATCTCTTCTACCGGTACTATGTGCGATGGATCAGATCGATAACGTCTCAGCATCTAGACATGAAACACGTTATGTATCTGCTCCAACTCTAGAGGTAACTCCAAATGATAAGCCACTGGGCCCACACATTTTAGTACCCGATAAGGCCCAATAAACCGTGGACTTAACTTACCCTTCCGTCCAAACCTCATTACCTTCTTCCACAGAGATACCTTCAAAAAGACTTGATCTCCTACAGTAAATTCCACCTCCTTCCGCTTTAGATCCGCATAAGACTTCTATCGATCAGACGCCTCCTTCAATCGAGCCCGTATTAGCTTAACTTTCTCCTCCGTTTCCGAGACTAGTTCTGGACCCAACACCTGACGTTCACCCAACTCCATCCAACAAGTTGGAGTACGACATCTCCTTCCATATAACGCTTTATACGGCGCCATCTGAATACTAGCTTGATAACTATTATTATATGCAAACTCAGCCAAGGGTAAATACTCCTCCCAACTACCCCTAAAATCGATGATGCAACCCCTTAGCATATCCTCTAAGATCTGAATTACCCTCTCGATCGACCATCACTGTGGGTGTGATGATCAAGTCTAACCTTGTTCCCATTGCTTGATGAAGAGCCTTCCAAAATCGTGACGTGAACCTAGGGTCCCTAATCGATATGATCGACACCAGTACTCCATGTAATCTTATAACCTCAACCACGTACAACTTAGCCAACCTTTGCAAAGAGTAGTCGACCCGAGCCGGTATGAAGTGAGTAGACTTCGTCAGCCGATCCACAATTACCCAAATTGAATCTTTCTTAGTGGTCGTAAAGGGTAATCCACTAACAAAATCCATCGTGATTCTCTCCTATTTCCATTGAGGAATCTTTACCGGCTGCAACAATCCCGAAGGCACTTGGTGTTCAGCTTTGACCTGTTGACACGTCAAACATTTTCCTACATATTCCGTTACCTCTCGCTTCAGCCCTGGCCACCAGAATTGCTCTTGTAAATCTCGGTACATCTTAACTCCTCCAGGATGCATAGATAGGGGCTATTATGCGATTCCCAAAGAATCATCTGCCGCAACTCCCCATCCTTAGGCATACAAATCTTCCCACGGTAACACAGAACTCCATCATTGTTTAGACTATAGTCCTCTACTTCACCCTCCTGCACTTATCGGATACGAGCACTTAAGACATCATCCAAAAGTTGCTTCTCCTTGATTTGACTCGTCCACAAAGGTTGTAGTTTGGCTACCAAACTACCATCCTCATACAAACTAAGATGAGCGAACATCGCCCTTAGGTCTGCTGTCACCTTCCTACTTAATGCATCTGCCACCACATTCGCCTTGCCGGGATGGTATTCAATCAAGCAATCATAGTCCTTCAAGAGCTCAATCCACCTACGTTGTCGTAAATTCAACTCCTTCTGAGTAAGGAGGTACTTCAGACTTTTATGGTCCATGTAAATTACTGACTTTTCCCCGTACAGGTAGTGCCTCCAAATCTTCAGAGCAAACACTACCGCTGCCAATTCCAAATCATGCGTAGGGTAGTTTAACTCATGCGGTCTCAATTGTTGAGATGTGTATGCCACAACTTTTCCCTCTTGCATCAGCACACACCCTAAACCTGTGTGTGACGCATCACAATAGACTGTAAATTCCTTTGCCGCCTCTGGCTGAATTAACACTAGCGCTTCCGTCAAAACTCTTTTCAGCTTCTCAAAGCTCTCCTGTTGTTTGTCAGTCCACACAAATGATACTCCTTTCCTTAACAACTTAGTTAAAGGTGCCGCTATTGAAGAGAATCCCTTAACGAACCTTCGATAATATCCCGCTAATCCTAAGAAACTACGAATTTTCGCCACAAACTTTGGCGGTTTCCAATTTAACACAGCTTCTACTTTTCGAGGGTCTACCCTAATTCCCTCTGCGGAAACCACATGCCCTAGGAAAGTCACCTCCTTCAGCTAGAACTCACACTTACTGAACTTTGCGTACAACTGCTTTTCCCTCAGAATATGCAACACCACACGAAGATGTGCATCATGCTCCTTGTCAGACTCGGAATAAACCAATATATCGTCGATAAACACCACGATGAACCGATCAAGGTATGACTGAAATACTCAGTTTATCATATCAATGAATGCTGCTGGCACGTTAGTCAACCCGAACGGCATTACTAAGAACTCATAATGACCGTAGCGTGTTCAAAATGCCGTCTTATGAATGTCTCCTTCCTTCACCTTTAACTGATGATATCCCGACCTTAAATCAATCTTAGAGAAGACTGAAGCTCCTTTGAGCTGATCGAACAAATCGTCGATTCTCGGTAATGGATACTTGTTCTTTATCATCAACTTATTCAATTAACGATAGTCCATGCACATACGCATGGATCCGTCCTTCTTCTTCACGAATAGGACCAGCGCTCCCCATAGAGACACACTCGGTCGGATAAATCCTCGATCCAATAGCTCCTGAATCTGAAGTTTGAGCTCCACCAGCTCTTTCGGCGCCATTCGATAAGGAGGAATAGATATCGGAGCCGTACCCGAGAGTAATTCTATTCCAAACTCCACTTCGCGATCCGGGGGTAATCCTGGCAACTCCTCTAGAAAGACATCCGTGAATTCCTTGACTGTTCGAACCTCATCAACAGTCACCCCCTTAACATCCAAAGCACTAATAAAATCTAGAAAGGCATTACATCCCTTCCGAATCATCTTAACTGCTTTCAATGCCGACACTACACTGGACAAATAGTTCCTTCTCTCTCCTAACACAACCACCTCCCCGCCTTCCGGGGTACTTAACACCATACGCTTAGACCCACAATCCAACTTAGCACGATGCTTTGTCAACCAATCCATTCCTAGGATAAGATCGAACTCTCCAAATGGCAATTCCATTAAATCTGCCGGAAACACTACCCCTTGAGTCTCTAAAGGTACATCCTTAAACAGCTTGTCTACTACTCTAGATTGTCCTAGGGGACTAACCACAGTCATCTTCCTAATAGTTGTTTCAGAGTCTATACTTAAGGTCTTAGATATGGAACATGTACTATAGGAATGGGTTGGCCCAATATCAATCAAAGCAAGCAAAGGCCTATCAGCAATAAGAAACGTACCGGTGATGACATCCTGTGCGTCACCTTCCTCCTGTCGACGAACTGCATAAACTAGACCCGGCTGCCTTGCGTCTACATTACCTGTACCTCTACCAGGTGCTCCACGACCTCGACCAGCCCCATTTCCTCCTCTACCTGTACCACGGCCCCTTGGTCCAGGCTGATCACCTTTCCTAACCTGATAAGAACCTCGACCCGCTGGCTGTACTTGATCCATCTGGGGAAAGTCCTTAATCAGATCTTCTGTGGACCCACACCTAAAGCATCCACCTGTTTTCATTCTGCGCTCCCCATAATGCGTCTTCCCACATGTAGTACATGTCTGATTCTGACTCATCGGAGCACGAGCTGGCCCATCAGTCTTAGGCCTCTTCTGAAAATTCCCAGATGCTCTTGCTGGCCCAAAACTCCTCTTACTCTTACCCCGATCCTTATCCCTTTCTTGTCTCTCAACCTGTTTTACTTTCTCAGCTATTTTAACCTTATCTACCAAAACAGCAAAAACTCTCTCTCGTTGTGGTGCTATCAGAACCCTTAACTCATTTCGCAACCCATCCTCGAACCAAACACAACGTTCATACTCCGTTGCTACCATTCCCTTAGTGTAGCGGCTCAAACGCAGAAACTCTGCCTCATATTCAGCCACAGACTTACTTCCCTGCACCAGATTCAAGAATGCCTTCCTTTGTGCATCAATATAGCTGGCCCCGACATACTTCCCCTGAATTGTCTCCTTAAAGAAATCCCAGTCAATCAGGTCCACAGCAATACTTTCTTTCACCATGAGCCACCACTGGTAGGCCTCGTCTCGGAGAAGAGACACGACCCCTTTCAACTTTTCCTCTACCGTAAAATCTAAGTCATCCATTATGCGCTCAGTCGCTTCCATCCAATACTCAGCTGTGTTAGGAGCTACGCTAGAAACTCCCCTAAACACTTCTGCCCCATTGGCCTTAAGCCGCTCTGGCACAGATTTCAGGGCTCCTGTGCCCATGCCTACTCCAGCAACTCTCTCAAGGACTAGCAACATCGCCTGAGATACAGTATCATCTCCGGTCACCTGATCTCGTAACTCTCCCTCCACAGCTGGAGGATCTGGTAGTTCGTTTCTTGATCCGTGGCCAGACCCTACTGGCTCAGACAAGGTCATCCTACTCCTACCGCGTCCACGCGGCGGACGTCCTCGACCTCTTGTACTCATTCTTTTGATTTGCGTTTATCTGATTAAGAATTTTATGAATCATTAATTCTTTCTACTGATTAATCGCGAATAGTCTTATGAGTAATAGTTTTAAAAAGTAGTTCTTTCGAATTCATACCCACAGTACAGTCTCAAGTTCATACCTTTATTCATTAACATTCATGAACTTAGGTTCATTACAGAAAAGCGTTGTTGTTGTTGTTGTTGTTGTTGTTGTTGTTGTTGTTGTTGTTTTCACTACCCAGGGGTATTTTCGTAATTTCATCCTACAGGGGTATTTTCGTAATTTTTCATAATAAAGTTCATTGTTGATTTCGTGAAGTAAGGGTATTCTGGTAATTTTACAATCCGGGGGTATTTTTGTAATTTTAAAATCTGGGAATATTTTGGTAATTTTAAAATCTGGGGGTATTTTGGTAATTTTGAAATCTGGGGGTATTTCGGTAATTTTGCAAATCAGGGGTATTTTGGTAATTGTACAAACCAGGGGTATTTTGGTCATTTGACAAAACGAGGGTAGGTTGGTAATTTTTTTCTTTTTTTTTCAAACATGGTACTTTGGGGAAAAATCTAGTTTCATGGTCCGGGTTACTCTTATAAACATAAGATTTTCGGGTAAATTTTCAAAACATAGGTATTTTACAAATTCATGGCTGGTTGGAAGTTTTTTTTTTAAAAAAAACTTTGCAAAACTAAGAATTTTTTTTTTCAACTAGGATGGCTGGTCCCTTTCGGGTTTTAATTATAAGGTTTAGCCCATCAACAAGTCCTCGTAACTAGGGTGAATAGTCACTACGTACCAGGTAGGATTCTAGTGAAGAGGAGGTGAGTCGCTAAGACTGCTTAAGTACCAAGCTCTCCCTAAATCCACTCCTAGACATGCGTATGCCCATTGCCACACCCTAACTCGGTTAAGGTGAACAGTCACTACGCACCAGGTAGGATTCCAGCGAAAAGGAGGTGAGCCACTAGGACTGCTTAAATACCAGGCTCTTCCGGATCCTTCCTAGACATGCGTATGATAGGTACCACACCCTAGTCTTGCGGCTTGTTAACAGGTTTTTTTAGTGAAATTAAGTTTTATGAAATTTTAAGAAGTGGTTTGAACTAAGACCTAGAGTCCATCAAGTTCTAATTCTAACTAATCTACGTCCCACTAGGCCCATTAAGCCCACATATATAAAGATCATACAAAGGTTCAGAGTACTTACCTGGCGGACTTGGGCCGGAGATGCAGGTGCCATGCCGAGCTAACAAATCTGTTATTACTTAAAGACATCCATATTTCAAAAGCCCATTTTAGAAAACGTTTTGAGCCCAAAAACCCCAGAGTCGAGTTTTGAATTGGGCTCTGATACTAATTTGTAACATCCCCAAACCCGGCCCAATTGCTACAACCGGATCTGGTATGTCACTAAGAAAATTCTGTAAAACATGTCATATTTTCAAAAAAGCCCAAATATATTTTATATAAAATATGCCTTTATAAATAAAACCCAAACTTAATTACATGCCTTAATTTAATTAAAATAAATTTTTCCATTAACTAAAAATAAAAATCAGTTAAACCCATAATAAAAGGAAATAAAACTAGTGGCCCAAGGCCTTATTACATCGAAGTTTAAAATCCATTAATTAAAATACAATATGAAATAATTAACTTGAGTCTTTTTGCCAAGCCCACATATTCTTTAGCATGGCCACCTTGCACTCCTCTCCAGCCCGGTCCGAAGCACTAGGTATGACCTGAAATGTTAATTAATAGGGTGAGTCGTGAGACTCAGTGTCCAACCCTCATGCACCACTAGATTTGGGCTTTAGGCCCAAAAAATAGATTAAACAGTTTAACATGTATAAAAATAACAAAGGAACTAATATGCAAGCCCAATCCCAAAACCTAAGTGTCCATCCGCTACACGCCCCCGTACCAACCAAGCACACCATTGGGGATTTCTACAATCGACCCACACCGCTACACGCCTTGATGGCAGTCTTGCTGCTCATCATCAGATCATGGCCGAAGCCACTACAACAGATCACGACAAAGTCACTACCACATATAACAGACCACGGTAAAACCGCTACAACGTATAACTTCCTCCTTTTACAAATCCAACCCATGCAATCATAAAATAAGTATACTTTTAACATATAAAGTCAAAACATTCATTGACCTGGTGATTTGCTTCACCCTCTTCGGGTTTCCAACATCAAGCCGAGATTTCGGCATTTATCACAACATATAAACTTGTAAACATGTATATTATAATCGGATCTAGATGATGGGGAAGTATTACACACCTGATATCGCGAAATCTTCTATCCTTAGTTGATATCCAGATTTACTACCCTCAATGTAAAGCCTTGCTTAAAAAAAATCGGGAAATCACACGAAGATTTAGCCCTTCAATATTCGGCCAAGGTTAATAAATCTCAACCTTCACATTAAAACTAATAGATCTCTTACCTAATTTGTTGAATCTTGAAAGTCCTTAAGAAAACGTCGCCTTCCCACCTACATTTAGCCATTACCAAAAATATTAAACCCTTACGATGATCGCAACCAACCGATTACCCTATGAAATTCGGCAAAAGAGAAAGGAATTAGAGAGTGACCATTCGGCCGAACCTACCACAACCTACCTTCGGCTTTTCACAAATCGGCACTACAGATCTCAGCAAGAAAGAGTTCGGCTTCTAAGATCAGAGAGTGATCATCAAACGAGATGTTAAAGGGGTAATTTAGTTTAAGAACAATATGAGAAAGAAAGAAATATGGTAGAAATACATCACGAAAACTTACCAAACTAGGAAGGTGTAATCGGCTATGGTGCACCTTCAGGAAAACCAACCTTGAAGATTCGGCTATGGGAGAAAGAAAGTATGAACAAAAAGAATCCAGCTTTTAGAAAGAAAATATTGGCGAAAAGAGAGCTGGAAAGTTACGGCAAAGAACTCAAGAGAGAAAAGAATTTGAAGAGAATAAAAATAAAAAGAATGAGAAAGTGATCTCTAGCTTGCAGATTTCGGCATATACACCCCCTTCCCCAGAGATGGATTTTTGGCCAACTCTACAGACATCTGATAGCTCAAATCCTTATCCCTTATCATGATCTACTGATTCATTTAAAAGAGTTTCAAGTAGATCCAACTCCTCATCCTATTATCAACATTTAATCACATATTTAAAACATATAACACTCCTAAAAATTTGCCTTGTGCCGTCCCCCCTAAGGCTCCTAAGTGCCGAATTTCTGACCCAAAACTTGGGCTTCAGTGGCCACAAATTGAACCTCTTCCCCTTGCCTTTTGACGCCAACTCCTCTTCCTCCTTATGACATCATTTCGTTCTGGGCCACAAGCCCAAAATGTTCATTAATCTACTTAAAACTTTATTTTAACCCAAGTAAGCTCAAACAGAATATTTAATTTTGGCCTTAGCCCAAAACCTTAATTTCCAAATTTTAACATATGAAACAAACACCGCATATAAATGCACAGGCCCACTTTTAGGATGTTACATTATCCATACCCCTAACCTAAGCCCCATTACAACCCTGACAAAGACCTTTTGATCTGTTTATCATCTCATTTTATAGTGGTGGAGATTTGATTTTTAGGCAAGCCTATGAGATTAACTTTTCATGTTCGACTTATGAGTGCTTAATTTTGACCCTTAAACACTTTTTGAGTGATTTGAGGGAATCTTTTGTGAGGATATCAATCCTTGTCGGTTTTGAATTAAAGGTAATTATTTAGATGAAGGGAAACACCTATGTTTTCATGCTACAAATGTATGACTTATCTTGTTTGAATCTTTAGGACTATTTGAATTGAATTATCCATGTATAAATTATCTATGAATTGTTATAAGACATTGTTGATATGAATTATGAATCATGGAAATTTTGTTTTAATTGTAAGTTGAGAATTTTGCTTGAGGACAAGCAAAAGCTTAAGTGTGGGGGTATTTGATAAACCGTAAAAGTAACATATTTTAAGCCCACATTTAATATGCTTTTGGATGATTTATCCCTCGATTTATGTAAAAAGGTGCTCTTAATCCTTTCTTTTCATGTCTTATACTCAGGAAAGCACCCGAGGATGAAAAGAACAAGAACCGGGCTTAAAACGGACCAAATTGGGCCAAGGAAGAAATCGACACGGCCTGGACTTAAGCCCACACGACCGTACCATGCCAATCATCTAGAACACGGCCTTCTCTCGATTTTCACGGCCGTGCCTCATTAAAGAAGTCCGAGCACGGCCTGGCCACGATCCACACGTGTTTGTGCCATGGCCGTGTCCCTGTCGCTGGAAGGAGCAATTTCATTCGGGAAAGGATACTTGGAGGCAAAGAAACACATTCCAAAGCCTATTCAAACACCCTATTAGGAATTCTACTTAAATTAGGATACTTAGGGGCCAAGTAAGGCATCTCAAAGTCTATATAAACACCAAAGGGGGCAACTTGAAAGAGGGAGTTCAGTAGAAGCAGGAACCCAATGCGTCAAAGGTAGGCCAAGGAGCCAAGCTGAGAAGGTCAGAGTTAGGGAATAACACGAAGATAGCCAATTGATCCATCCCAAGAAGCCGAAATTATACTCAAGAAGGCAAAATTCTCCTTCAATTCCTTCAGGGAGTTTTAGGATTTTCTTATGTTTTGTTTTATCTTTTCTCTTGCGATGTTTTGTTTCATTATGAACTAAACCCTTCATCTAAAGGGGATGAAACCTAGATGGATCTTTTTATTTGATTTTTTAAGCTATATGATAATTACTTAGTTTGTTCTTAATTATGTTGTTTAATCCAAATCGAATGTGCTTAGGTAGAGGAGGAATAGACCCTGCCTAAGAGTAGATCTAACATAATTAAGCAGAGTTGATCGAACGCCTAGAGATAGGGTTACGAGATTTTGCCGGATTAGGGTGAAACCTAATATGGGAGTCCATTGATTGATTTACTACTATCCTAGGGGGTTATTATAAGCGAAAGAGAGTTCCACTAATTAACCTAGGGTTAGATGTTATTCGCCTCGAGAGAGGGTTTAATATAGGTTAGGGAGTCTTATGGATCAAGCTAAGTAAAAGAAATCATATAATTTAGGGTTAATTAATAAGTGAAGTCTAGGTAGATTCTTCCTAAAGGTATCGTCGTAATCAACTGAGTTTTTTCTTCAAAGTTATTCTCCTATTCGTCCTTTTTGTCTTTGTATCCTTAGTTTAGTCTTCGTTTAAAGCAAATTCACTCTATTTTTAAAGCTGATTAATAAAAAGAAAGTTAGTATTAGTACTTTTAGTTCCTTTGGGTTCGATATCCGGTCTTGCCTATGCTATACTACTGTTCGATAGGTACACTTGCCTTTAATCATTGTCAGAGTTAGTTTTCAGGTTTTGATCATTCTTTTATAAATTTTAAAACTCTGATTTGCAGCGATCAGTCGCACTCAGGGCTCCTCTTCAAGAGCTGATCTACGTCCCTGTCACGTCAGTTCACCCGTAGGAGACTTAAGCCATCATAGCCAAATATCTTTAAAAGATAGGTTGAAGAAGATAATACCCCCAAAAAAGCCTCTCATTTTTTTCCTTTTCACGTAAATATTAATATTTATCCAAATAGCACAAGTGTCCTTTCATAAGAATCATGCTGCCTCTGTACGTACAAGTTGGTTGTACTAGACTAGACAGCTCGCACATTTTTGTTCTTATCTAGACAGCTGTCAGGTGCGGCGACAATTCTGGGCGCAATCTGGAAACACTCATGCATCGACATCGGTACCAAAACATGACAAAATTAAGGATAAATAGACTAAAATCCACTGAGTTATAAAATGCAATTTACTAAATTGAAAATGCTAAAATATATGCTAAAGATAACTAAATGGGGACAAATTAACTAATAAGTAGAGAGAAAACATATTTTCTTTATAGTACTATCAATAACCATTTTGCACATCATTTCATTTGATAATAGTATTTAAACTTATCATATTATAAAATTCAACATAAGGGTCAAATACCTTCATTTCACAATATATCGATTTCTCATTTCCTCAATTCAACTCATTCTCAAATATATTGGTTTGTATTATTTTTGTATCAGCCCTCTGGTTCGTATAACCAGTTCGCATAGTCTTTCACATGTTATCATTATTCGTATATCACAATATTCATCTATATCACCAAATCATATTATCAATTCAATTCTAACATCATTTATCCAATTTACATTCTATATCCATATTAACATGACTTGGACCCGAACAGATACACAAATTCCAACCAACACACCAATTTGACACCTAATGCCTCATTGGAATGTCTGAAGTATATAAACGACGCCCAACACTCTTTGGTATAACTGAAGAAAAAGGTGTGCCCATCACTCATTAGAATGTTCGAAGAAAAATGTGCGCTCATCAACATATAGTCGAAGTAGCCTTACCTCAATATTGTTAACGTAATTTAATTCATAGGGCAAGTAATAACCTTACCTCAATAACCAAAAGTACAAACTAAATCATCGCGTCACTCGTCGGCGACTCTCGCTTTTCCTTTCCCTCTCGACAATCTGACGTTTTCTTTAACTACATACGGTAATTCAATAAATAAATAATATAACACCCCAAATCCAGCCCAGACCTTATGGCCGAATCTGGCGATATCACATTGAAGTGTTTTTCGAAAACATTGTTTCTTTAGAAAAATCCATGCTTTTTATAAAACCTCATTTATGTATCTTAATAGAAATTTAGGGTGTCTTGTTCTTTCAAAACTTAAGTGATTTTGGTAGAACGTTGATCGTATTAATTTTTCACTATATTTTAAAACCAAGTTTGATGCGGAAGCTTTTATTATAAATTACGAAAATGTGGTGTTTTGAAACCAATTATCTTTTGGAAAATCGCGTTATACTATTAATCAAATGTAAACTAATATAAGTAAAATCCCCAGATTAAAAGTTAAAAATTAAAGAAGCCTTATTACATAACAAAAACCCAATTAAATCCATATAAATAAACTTAAATAAATAAATAGATGCGGTTGTGTGGCCACCTCTGACTCCCTCGCAGCACCAATCCGCCTAAGATTGGGAATTACCTATACAGATAAACAGAGAAGTGAGTTTATGAAAACTCAGTGTGTAACCCCATGCAAATAACTAACCAATTATGCCTTTAGGCAAGTACAGTCTGGGCCTAAGCCCAAGTCAATAATAGTTTAGTCCAGTTGGGCCTTGGCCCATTACAGTATCAGTGTGGGCCTTAGCCCATAACAGTATCAATATGGGCCTTAGCCCATAACAGTATTAGTAGCAGTTTAAGCATGCAATCAAAAATCCTACCCATCTAGCCTCTACACTCCACTCTGTCCAGCCCAACACTCCATGTGGGGATAAAATCACCCACCCATCCCTACACTTCAAAACTTAGCACCGGTTGCGGCACTAAACAGTATTTGAAGTAGAGCTGTCAGTACAGTACACTTCCTCCAACATAATAATCCCATCTCATGCAACATATCACACATGAATGCAACATACATATATATATCATGGCATTCTCATATACGGTCATACATAACATAGGGGCATAACAGTCATTTTACCATAGGGGCATCACAGTTATTTTATCAGTTTAGGGTATAGGTCTACTTACCGACCTATCAGTAGGTCCAAAGTCGTCTCGGGCGACCCGTGCAACCTTAATAATCAAACAGTGCAAATGGGCCCAAGGCCCACAATGTGGGCCTATGTGGGCCCACACGTTCGTGAGGCCCACTTAGCCTAAAAAGTGGCTCGGCCATATAATTTACATAGCCTGGCCCAAAATTCTCCACACGTTTGTGTGGTTAACTTGTGTGGGCCCACGAGCCTGTTGGGCCCACACGACTCATTTCGGCCCAATATGGCCCAAGACCACGAAATCGCTCATGGTGGGCTCGGTAGTCTAACGCCCACATTTTTTGCGTTCGGTTCACCGCACGAGCGAGCTCACGCTCATGTAGCATCAATTTTCATACTTCTTTCAGCTTTTGCTGGTGTACGATTTGGCAGTGTTACACACCTGGTTTCGATTCCTTACGAACAGTTGTTCAGGCACTCACCAACCTACATTTGGTCAATCGAACACCATTATCAGTCTTCCTTTATGGATAACAAGAAACCCAAAATTGAAAAACCATTTATAGAGTAGCGTTACCTTCAATCGAACCATAGTGATTCCTCACGAATATTAGACTTCAACGATTAATTAGGAGTTTTTAGAGTCTTTTCTTAACTGCCATACGATTGTTATCAGTTAATACTTAAGGCAGAAAAAAATGAAAGGGAAAGATGATTCTTTAAAGAACTTACCGAAAGAGAGCGAGAGAATCGAATAAAGGATGGGTTCGATACTAGCACATCCTTTCACCTTCGATTTATTGCTATCAAGCACAGTTAAAAACAACCCCACTTAGTAACTCAAAAGCCAAAACTTTAAGTGCTATACTTACTTACCGAATAGGAAGGAGCCAATGAAGAGGATTGGTTTTGGCAGCACAACCCTTAAGGGAGAAGAGGAGGTTCGGTTTAGGTGAGAAGAGAGAAACGAAATTGTAGAGACAACTAAGGCCTATTTCGCAACACAGAGGAAAAAGAAAAAGGCAGAAGGAAAGGGAATGAAGGTATTCGGCCAAGGAGAAAATAGGTGTCAAAAAGTGCAACTAAAGAAAGTGTAGATGCCCTTACCACTACCGGCTAAAGAGAGAAACAAAGCAGAAACCGAAGAAGAAAAAGAAATAGGAAAAAGGGAGATTTCAACAGAGAGCACCTCATTTACCCAGCAAACTAAAACAGAGAATTGCCTGAGAATCCCCCTACAGCAGAATTCTTGAGTCCAGAGTCCAAATTCGGCACTCCATTACCTCTTCCCTCATCCCTTGATTTTCTCCTCAAATCACTCCACCTGTTCACACTCCCTTCAACTATTCAATTCAAATTCACCTCAACCACTGCGGTGTTTCAGTCAACCTCCAACACCTCTCACAACACAGTAGCAAAATAACAATTCCCTTGCCAATACCAAGATTCAAACCTCAGTTCTCTGGCCTATGCAACACGCCACTTAACCCCTAGACCAGTAGGATTTTTATGTCATGCTTTACTCGCATTTATTTAAAAGCTTACTAACCAAAAGCAAGGGTTTTATTCCCCAAAAACCAAAATTTTACACAAGCCCAGGCTCGAACCTAGGACTTCTCAAACACTTCCAAACACACCCAAATCACTTGGCCACTAAAGTAGCCAGGTATTCATGTTAAAAACATGCAAAAATAAATACCTAAGTTTTGGGGCATTACAACTTTACCCTCCAAAAGAAAATTTCGGCCTCGAAATTTACCTGTTAAAACAGATGAGGGTATTATTGACGCATCGCCTCTTCGGGCTCCCACGTGGCCTTCTCTAAATTGTGATTGTGCCAAAGTACTTTACCAGTGGGATAGAGTTCCTCCTTAAGACTTTCACATCACGAGCTAAGATCTGGACCGGTTCCTCCTCAAATGTTAGGTCTGGTCTAACCTCAATCTTCTCAGTTGAAATCACGTGGGTGGGATCAAAGTGATAACGCCTCAGCATAGATACGTGGAATACGTCATGAATCCGATCCAACTCTGGAGGTAACTCAAGTTGATAGGCAACCGATCCTACACATTTCAGTATGCGATAGGGCCCAATGGACCTAGGGCTTAACTTGCCCTTTCGTCCAAACCTCAGTACCTTCTTCCATGGTGAGACCTTAAGAAAGACAAAGTCCCTCACAGAATACTCAATCTCCTTGCGCTTCAAATTCGCATACGACTTTTGCCTGTCTGATGCTGCCTTCAATCGATCCCAAATTAATTTGACTTTATCTTCAGTATCAGAAACCAGTTCAGGGCCCAGAACACGCTGCTCGCCCAACTCAGTCCAACACGACGGAGTACAATACCTACAACCATAAAATGCCTCGTAAGGTTCCATCTGTATGCTAGAATGGTAGCTGTTGTTATACGCAAACTCTACCAATGGCAAGTGATCCTCCCAGCAGCCTCAGAAATCTATTACACAACACTTTAACATATCTTCCAGTATCAGAATCACCCTTTCTGATTGACTATCTGTCTAGGGGTGAAACGCAGTACTGAAGTCCAATCTTGTACCCAAAGCCTCGTGTAACTTCTTCCAGAACCGAGACGTGAAACAAGGATCTCTATCTCTTATGATGGAAATCAGTACCCCATGCAGTCTCACTATCTCAGCCACATACAATTTAGCCAGCTTCTATAAAGCTAGTATGAAATACGCCGACTTGGTCAATCGATCTACTAAGACCCATAATGCATCCTCCTTAGTAGGCGTTACGGGCAGCCTACTGACGAAGTCCATAATTGTCCTCTCCCACTTCCAAAGTGAAATTTTAACCGGCTGAAGCAACCCCGAAGGTAACTGATGTTCGTTTTTAACCTATTGGCAAGTCAGACACTTACTCACAAAGTTGGTAACTTCACACTTGAGACCTGGCCACCAATATAACTCTCGAAGGTCTCGGTACATTTTATTCCCGCCGAGATGCATAGCATAGGGACTACTATGCGCTTCTCTCATTATAGACTGCCTTAAATCAGTATCTCTTGGCACACAGACTCTCCCATGGAAACACAGTACCCCTTCATTATTCAGTCCAAAATTTGAAGTTTCCCCACTCTCAATCTGTCGGAATCGAAGACTCAAAGACCTATCTTCCAACTGTTTACCCTTAATCTACTCAGCCCACGACGGTTTAACTTGGAGTTCGGTAAACAAACTACCATCATCAAACAAGTTGAGACGAGCAAACATCGCTCTCAAATCTGTCATAGCCCTACGGCTCAGTGCGTCAGCCACCACATTGGCCTTACCAGGATGGTATTCAATTGAGCAGTCATAATCCTTAAACAATTCAACCCATCTATGCTCCCTAAGATTTAGCTCCTTTTGAGTGAGGAGATATTTGAGGCTCTTGTGATCTGTGCAAATGATACACTTCTCACTGTATAGGTAATGCCTCCAGATTTTCAATGCGAATACTATCGCGGCCAACTCCAAGTCATGTGTCGAATAATTCGCCTCATGGGACTTAAGGTGACAAGACTCATATGCCACTACCTTACCCTCTTGCATCAACACACATCCCAAACTGACATGTGATGCATCACTGTAGACAGTGAATTCTTTCCCAAACTCTAACTGTATTAAAACAGGGGCCTCCGTTAGAACCTTCTTAAGGGCCTCCGTTAGAACCTTCTTAAGTTTCTCAAAAATCTCTTGATGCTTATCAGTCTAGACAAACGGTACCCCTTTATGCAACAATTTAGTCAGAGGTGCAGCAATCAACGGAAGCCCCTCCACAAAACATCTATAGTACCCTGTCAGACCAAGAAAACTTCGAATCTTAGATACCGTCTTAGGTGGCTTCTAATCCAGAACAGCTTCACTTTTCTGAGGATCTACTCTGATCCCTTCAGTAGATACCACATGGCCTAGAAATGTTACCTCTCGTTGCCAGAATTCACACTTGCTGAGCTTAGCGTATAACTGTTTCTCCCTCAAAATCTACAAAACAACTTGGAGATGTGCGTCATGCTCATCCTCAGTTCTCGAATACACCAGATGTCATCTATAAACACCACTATGAACCGATCCAAATAGGGCTGGAAGACTCGGTTCATCAGATCCATAAAGGCCGCTGGTGTATTTGCTAATCCAAACGACATCACAAGGAACTCTTAATGACCATAACGAGTCCTAAACATTGTCTAGTGAACATCAGCCTCTTTGACTCTCAGTTGATGGTACCCTGATTGGAGATCAATCTTAGAGAAGACCGAAACTCCTCGAAGCTGGTCGAATAGATCATCAATCCTCGGCAGGGGGTACTTGTTCTTAATAGTCAGTTTATTCAGTTGCTGATAGTCGATGCACATACGAATGGATCCATCCTTCTTTTTCACAAATAACACCAGTGCTCCTCATGGTGACACACTAGGGCAAATGAACCCTCGATCCAGTAACTCTTACATCTGAGCCTTAAGCTCCGCTAGCTCCTTTGGTGCCATTCTATAGGGGGCAATGGACACCGGAGCTGTACCCGGTAGGAGCTCAATCCCAAATTCCATTTCACGGTTTGGGGGCAATCCAGGTAGTTTATCGGGGAAAACATTTGGAAAGTTTCTGACTCTTTTGATATCTTTAATAGATGAAACCTCAGAACCGACACCACTGATGAAGGCTACATATGCATCCCAACCCTTACGGACCAACTTCTCGACCCTTAAGGCAGATACCACTTCATCCCCCTCTGCAGTTTTCAGTACCACCCGCTCAGCAGCACAATCCAGATTCACTTGATGCTTAACCAGCCAATCCATTCCCAGTATTAAGTCGAATTCACCAAAAGATAGTTCCATTAAGTCCGCCAAAAAGATGGCTTCTTGCACCTCCAAAGGTACATCTCTGAACAATTTATTTACTTTAACTGACTGCCCTAAAGGACTCAACAGAGTAATTTCACTCTAGTGGTTTCAACCATTATACCCAAAGTCTTAGACACCGAGCATACCCAACATCAATCAGTGCAGTATAAGGTACATTATGGATAAGGAATGTACCAACAATAACATATGGGGCATCTCCGTCCTCTCGGTGACGTACAGCATAAACCAGAGCTGGCTGTCTCGCCTCAGTATGACCAACACCTCTGCCCGGTGCTCCACAACCACGGCCCATATCATTTCCATCTCTGGCCTGGCCACGGCCTCTCAACGACTGCTAAACACCTATCTGTAGCTGAATAGTACCCCGGCTAGCAGCTTGCATCTGATCAAGCCTCCATGGACAATCTCTGATACGGTGCTCTAATGATCCTTACTTCAAACATGCCCCAATCCTTTTCCAGCATTCGCCCTGATGACGTCTATCACAGTCACCACATGGCTGCGGTCCAGTAGCAGCAATAGGGGCCCTAACTCTGATTGGCCCATCCACTCTGGCCTTTTTATTCAACCTCTAAATAGAACTTGAGGGCTCCGAATCCCTCTTATTCCGACCCTTTCCTCGCTTCAGAAGCTCAGTACGCTTCACCTCCTCGGCGATCTTCACCTTCTCAACCAGTGTGGCAAAATCTCGCTCCCTTTGTAGAGCTATCGATGCTCTCAGACTATCCCTGAGACCGTCCTCGAAATGAACACACCACTCATAATCAGCTGCCACCATCCCACGTGCATAGCGGCTTAATCACAAAAATTCAGCCTCATATTCAGCCACTGACTTATCCCCTGATCAAATTTAGAAATTCCCTCCTCCGGGCATCCACATAACTAGCGCCCACATACTTCCCTTGGAAAGCAGTCTTGAAGAATTCCCATGTCAATCAGTCAGCATGAGTACCCTTTTTTACTATAAGCCACGACTGATAGGCTTCGTCTCGCAGCAAGGACACTACACCTTTTAATTTCTATTCAAGGGTGCAGTCGAGGTCATCCATGATCCTCTCTGAGGCTTCAATCCAATATTCAGCCACGCTAAGGGCAACTCCTGTGATACCCCTAAAGATCTCTGCATTTCATTGGATCTGGAGTCGTTCGTGGATCGACCCACCGACCCACGCATGATACCGATATTAGGCCCAAGCAACCCTCTCCGCACTGTAACATAGCTTGGGACAATGCGTCATCCCCAACTGCTCGATCGTGAGACCCAGTCTCAGTCACATGTGAAGCTGGCGTCTCACTAGTCTCCAAATTAGGTATATGGTCAGACGATGATGACCCCGCTTGAGCACCTCTACGACATCTACCATGGCCTCTTGTACCCTATCCACATGTACCTCTTGTGCTCATTATCAAATTGCTTTTTATCTGAATTAATAGCTTTATAAAGATCAGTTTACAGTTTCAGTTATTTATTAGCAAAGTTTTCTGCAAATCATTATCAGTAATTCAGAGTTCGTTTTCATAGATAGCAGTCTTACTATAGTTTTCAGCTCACACTAACTAGAGTGTTTCAGTATAGTCTTCTACCTACAGTAGTCTAAGTATTTTCTATTTATAGCATTTCAGTTTAAAACAAACAATAGTTTCAAAAGACTTACAAGATCAACACCGGAGGCTCGGTGTACCACACATTCAGTAAAACATTTTAAAACTTTTCAGATCGTTTGGAACAATTCTTTTTGAATATTTCAAGTTTTAGAAGAAACCCAAAAACCAGAGTCAGTTTTGAACCTGGCTCTGATACCACTAAATGTAACACCCAAACCTGGCCCAGACTTTATGGCCGAATCTGGCGATATCACATTGAAGTGTTTTTTGAAAACATTGTTTCTTTAGAAAAGTCCATGCTTTTTATAAAACCTCGTTTATGTATCTTAACAGAAAATCAAGTTTACGAAAACTCATTGTGTAACCCCATGCAAATAACTAACCAATTATGCCTTTAGGCAAGTACAGTCTGGGCCTAAGCCCAAGTCAATAATAGTTTAGTCCAGTTGGGCCTTAGCCCATTACAGTATCAGTGTGGGCCTTAGCCCAAAACAGTATCAGTGTGGGCCTTAGCCCAAAACAATATTAGTAGCAGTTTAAGCATGCAATCAAAAATCCTACCCATCTAGCCTCTACACTCCACTCTGTCCAGCCCAACACTCCATGTGGGGATAAAATCAACCACCCATCCCTACACTTCAAAAATGGCATCGATTGCGGCACTAAACAATATTTGCAGCAGAGCTGCCAGTACAGTACACTTCCTCCAACATAATAATCCCATCCCATGCAGCATATCACACATGAATGCAACATACATACATATATATATATCATGGCATTCTCATATACGGTCATACATTACATAGGGGTATAACAGTTATTTTACCATAGGGGCATCACAGTTATTTTATCAGTTTGGGGTCTAGGCATACTTACCGACCTATCAGTAGATCCACAGTCATCTCGGGTGACCCATGCAACCATAACAGTCAAACAGTGCAAATGGGCCCAAGGCCCACAATGCCGGCCCATGTGGGCCCACACACTCGTAAGGCCCACTTAGCCCAAAAAGTGGCCCGGCCATGTAATTTACACAGCCTGGCCCAAAATTTTCCATACGCTTGTGCGGTTTACTCGTATGGGCCTAACGAGCCCATTGGGCCTACACAGCCCATTTCAGCCCAACATGGCCCAAAACAGGCCAAGACCACGAAATCGCTCATGGTGATCTCGATAGTCTAACGCCCATGTTTTATGCATTCGGTTCACCACATGAGCGAGCGCACACTAGTGTAGCGTCAATTTTCATACTTTTTTCGGCTTTTGCCGGTTTACGATTTGGCAGTGTTACACACCTGGTTTCGATTCCTCACGAACAGTCGTTCAGGCACTCACCAACCTATATTTGGTCAATCGAACATCACTATCAGTCATACTTTATGGATAACAAGAAACTCAAAATCGACAACTTATTTATGGAGTAGCGTTACCTTCAATTGAACCACGGTGATTCCCCATGAATCTTAGACTTCAACGATTGATTAGGAGTTTCTAGAGTCTTTCCTTAACTTCCATACGATTGTTATCAGTTAATACATAAAGTAGAAAAAAAAAAGAACGGGAAAGATGATTCTTTGAAGAACTTACCAAAAGAGAGCGAGAGAACCGAATAGAGGATGGGTTCGATACTAGCACGGCCTTTCACCTTTGATTTATTATTGTCAAACACAGTTACAAACAACCCCGTTCAGTAACTTAAAAGTCAAAACTTTAAGTGCTATACTTACTTACCGAATAGAAATGAGTCAATGAAGAGGACTGGTTTCGGCAGCACAACCCTTGAGGGAGAAGAGGAGGTTCGGTTTAGGTGAGAAGAGAGAAACGAAATTGGCAGAGACAACTAAGGCCTATTCGGCCAACACAGGGGAAAAAGAAAATGGGAGAAGAAAAGAGAAAGAAGGTATTCATCCAAGGAGAAAATAAGTGTCAAAAAGTGCAACTAAAGAAAGTGTAGATGCCCTAACCACAATCGGCTAAAGAAAGAAACAAAGCAGAAACCGAAGAAGAAAAAGAAATGGGAAAAAAAGAGATTTCAGGAGAGAGCACCTCATTTACCCAGCAAACCAAAACTGAGAATCCCCCTAGAATCCCTCTTCAGCTGAATTCTAAAGTGCCAGAGTCCAAATTTGGTACTCCACTACCTCTTCCCTCATCCCTTGATTTTCTCCTCAAATCACTCCACCTGATCACACTCCCCTTGTAACATCCCGAAATTGGGCCTAGTAGGATTGGGCCCAATGGGCCTTCGGCGTAGGAATGTTTAAAGTTTTTGAGAGCAAGAGAACAACATTATTTAAAGTTGGACATAATAGGAAGGTGTTTTTAGAAAGTTACGGGGTTTTATGAAGTTCCGGGTTCAAGTTGGGCCTTAGTAAAATTTTGTGTTTAGGCCTATTAAGGAGAAATAGTAAGTGGCATCAAGGCTTATGGAAATAAGTGAGTAAATTGCTTGCATAATTGAGCTATTGGTAAGAAGGATAAGGCGCCACATGTAGTACCTTAAGGGAAGAGGTTCGAATCACTTTGTGTGCAAATTTTGACTAATATTTTTGCACTCTTTCCTTAAGTGTCGGCCAAGAACTAATTATGGCAAGGTTGGACTTCATTATTTTTGTTAAGGTGGCTATAAGAATAAGGCAAGGTTGAAGTTGGGGAAAGGAATCAAGAGAAATAGGAAAGAAAAGGGGACATGAGGCTTATTTCGTGGGTGATGTTTTGGAAAGTTTAAGGGGCCAAACTCTTATCCTAAGGAGGGATGCATGTGGAAGGTTTTGGGGTAGATAGGTGGCTGAAATTTTTATTTTGGCTTTTGGTAAAGTCTTAGCTTTGTTTTGGCCAAAAATCCCTTTGACAACTTTGTGTCATTTCTCCCAATGTTGCAACCCTCCTTGCCGAAACATGTTAGCACAATAGTGCATTGTTTTTCCTCTCAATCTCTTTTCTTTTCTTTTCTTTTGCTTTGTGCCGAAATTACAAGCCTTGCTGACCATATTTTTCTTCTTTCTTTTCACTTGGCCGAATCTTTGACACATCCATAGCCATTGTACAATCGTTGGGAATCGGTTTTATAATCATTAAGGTAAGGGATTCATCATGGTTCTTTTGGATCTTTTTCGTTGATCGGTGTTTTTGCTAAGTGGGTTAGTGGTGGTGACTAATCAAGTTTATCTATAGGGATTAAATTGCTCGATCACCTATCACTCGTAATAAGAGACTCAAATTGGGGTAAGTGATTCAATTGTAAGTAATACGTTGGGTATGAAATCTTTTGGAAATTCGAGGCTAACATTTGGTTGGTATTGTTCTAGGGTCAACGACGAGTGGTTCGTTAGGAAATCGAAATAAGGTGTGTAATCCCGTACTTTCCATATATGGTGTGTAATCTCACACTTCTCTGAAATTTTGTATGAAATATTCTTTAAATTGATTGAAATACTGAAGAAAACCGAAAACCGGCATCCCTGATCACTCGGGTGTGCGTATGATCGTAGTGGTAATCGTATTTTGTAATAAAATAGTTTGGGTCAGAAACAGTGTCGTGTATTTGAAAAATCACGAAAAATAGGAGAAAAGGAATTACAAAGTGAATAAGATATCAAATCAAAGCTTACTGTGTCTATTTTGATATGGAAGAAACGGAGAAGGAAAATAAATTTTATATTCTGAGATATGTAAATTTTAGTGAGACTGGTTCTGAATGACTTTGGGGTATTCTGTTCTGTCTTTGAAAAATCGCATAAATTGTACAAAGTGTATTAAGAGTTATAATTGATATGTATGGATTCCTTAGTGAACCTATTTTCAAAAGAAACAAGTGGGAGCAGTATATGAAAAGCGTACAGTAAGATATTGGAGATTAAGTTAAGAGAGGTCAGAATCATTGGACAGTGAAACGAAGGAAACTTTAATGAATAAACTGTACTAAATGGTTAAGCTAAAAATTCTGGAAAAATTATAGGAGAAAGATATATGAGTCTAGTTTCAAGGAAAATTTACGGATTTTGATTTTCAGTTTTCTAACTCGAGTTATGGTCAATTTAGTCAGTATGACGCAGATGGACAGTTTCGATTTTATGCCCCAAATTAATAGTTAAGCCCAGGTTGCAAAATTACTATAATACCCTTAGTGGGTAAATTACCGAACTACCCTTAGTGGGTAAATTACCAAATTACCCTTAGTGGGTAAAATTATGAAAATTACGAAAAATACCCTTTATGGGCCAAATTGAAATATGTTGCTATATGGGCCGATTGATAATTTGCTATATGGGCCGATTTGAAATAAATTGCTAAATGGGCCAAATGGGATATGTGATAAATGGGCCAAATGTGATATGTGATAAATGAGCCAAATGTGTTACTTGATTTATGGGCCAATTGTGATACTTGACTTATGGGCCAAATGTGATATTGGCTACATGAGCCAAAATGTGATATGGGCCAGATTGTGAGAATTTTTATAATGGGCCATATGTTTCTAATAATTATAGGAATGGATTGTAGTAATTGAATGTACATATTTTATACATGATTTGCATGGGTTGGGATATTTGACAAAGAGAAGTTCTGGTAGCTTTGCTACAAAATTCTGGTGGCTTGTCCACAAATTGATATATGGCTTAATGCCCAGTTTGATATATGGCTTAATGCCCAGTTTGGTGTGTTGGCGGGGTGGGTGACTAAAGCTCCCCACAGGTGTGTTTGTTGGTACGGGTAGTGTGTAGCAGATGGAAAACTAGGTTTGGTTAGGAAATTGCATAACACATGCATGTTATATATGATATTATGTTCTGATTGTAATGGCTTTGGCCCAATAAATGCTTAATTGAATTTTGGCCCACTGAAACTGGTCAGTGGGTTACACACTGAGTTCTTGTAACTCACCCCCCTTTCTTTCTTAATCCTCATAGGTAATGCTCCGTAGTGAGGACTTGGGCCCATGGATGACTCGGTGGAGGCTATACTTCCGAAATGGTGTTTTTGAATTTTAAATTTTTTATTTCCATTTATTTTATTATTTTTTCTATTTTGATTTAATTTGTAATAGGACCTTTGGAGTATTTTATTATTTGCTTTATGGTTGATATACTTATTATTTTGCTTAAATTGTTTAAAACGAGAATTTTTTATAAAAACGTAAATAAAGGTTTTTCAAAAATCGATTAACAAATGGATTTCAAAATAAACATTTAAAATATGATTTAACTCAAACTTTCTTTCAAATTTTCAACGTCATTTTCAAAAGTCACGGATTTAAAGTTCAATTCCTTGATTTGTGATTCATCAATCAATCTCTCAAAAATACTTGTATTTTATCTACGTTTTCGCAATGTTTCAAAATGCTTTTGTAACTCTATTTCAAACGCCACATTTTTGTAAATCATTTATTTCAAATATGCTTTCGTAACCGAAAAGGTTTGTTAAAGATAATTATGTTTTCACGTAGACACAATTGCCTTAGTTGTTTTGGATTTTAACAAAGAGGTTGAAATTCTCAAACAAGTTTTTAACAATTACAAAGATGGTTTTGAAAAACGCTTTCATGTGACATGCCAGATTCGGGTCTAACTTCTAGGCCGGGTTTGAGGTGTTACACCCCTCAACCATTCAATTAAAATTCACCTCAACCACTTCGGTGTTTTAGTGAACCTCCAACACCTCCCACAGCACAGCAGCAAAATAACAATTCCCTTGCCAATATCAAGATTTGAACCTCAGTTCTCTAGCCTATCCAACACGCCACTTACCCCCTAGACCAGCAGGCTTTTTATGTCATGCTTTACCTACATTTATTTAAAAGCTTACTAACCAAAAGCAAGGGTTTTATTCCCCAAAAACAAAAATTTTACACAAGCCCAGGCTCAAACCCTGGACTTCTCAAACACTCCCAAACACACCCAAATCACTTGTCCACTAAAGCAGACAGGTATTCATGTTAAAAACATGCAAAAATAAATACCTAAGTTTTGGGGCGCTACAAATAATATCAATTTTCATCCAATTTACATTCAAATATAAATTCAAGAATATTTTTCATTTTATTCAATTTAGTCCCTAAACTCGGGATTTATATATCTTTTGATATTTAGCTTCGGATCAAAATTCGATTTTACATTTTTCATTAGGGACCCTATACTTTCTATTCTTAGCATAATTACATGACATGTTTTCAATTTATTCAATTTGGTTTCTAACATTACAAAGTTACCTATCAAGCTTATTTACCGTTACAATTTAGTCATTATCATGATCTAAGCTTAATTTCTATTAATTTCAAGCCTAATTCATCAATTTCGCAACAATGGTAATGTAAAAGCTCAATTTTTAGTAGTGTTGAAAAACGTTGGTTTTGGTGCCCCATTTCTAATGAGTGAGTTCGTAAATATTATTATATATTTATGAGTTTATTTATAATTATACTGAATTTTCATTTAGAAATTTTATTGAATTGATAATTAATCAAGGTACAAGTGTAACAACCTTAAAGTCAGTGGTTTTTGAAAATGAGGTATCGAGACCTCATTTTTGTAAGCTGAGCCTGTGAATATTTTTATTAAATATACATGGAGTGAGTATATAGGTCAATTGAATTTTGAATAAGTAATTTTGCTGAAATAGTAACTAATTAAGGTACAAGGATGAAATCGTAAGAGTTGCAAAAATTAGACTACTTGAGGTTTTAATTGCTTAAGGACTTAAAATATAATTAAAACAATACTTGAAATGGTAAATAAACCATTTCAAAAGATGGTGGACAGTTAGGTATATTTTTTTAATTGTGAAGTATGTTAAATTATAAAATGTTAATTTAATAAAACATAAAATAATGAAAGTTGCCATCCATTTTCTTTCCATCGATTTTGGCCATCAAAGAAAACTTGGAAGTCATTTTTTAAGGCTTCAATATTCGGTCCTTGCATGATCGGGAATTTAACCAAACCGAAAATAATCACGAAAAAGTTAAAATTGTTTATTAATCTCTAACACTTCTATTTGTTTGCTGATCCAATTAGGTAAATTCATATGAGAATTACTTTATTAATTGATTATATGTTTGTATTATATTGTTTTGGTTTATAATTTAATTGTTATTATATAATGTTTTTGACATCAAAAGGATTAAATCGAAAAATATGAAATATATAATAGATATGAACATATATGTAGTATCGAATGGTTATGTTGTGAGACAATATTAGTAAAAGTTATACTTGTAGCTTTTAATGGTAATGTGTGATGCTATGAAATATCTATATGTGAAATAGATATTGACTAGTGACCATCGTTAGACGTGTGAACGTTTGGACTTGAAATACTATAACAAATAAATATGATTAAACAACGATGTCTGCAAGTATACAGATCAAATTATAATATAGTAAATAATGTTACAATGAAACATTTCGGAAAGCTTTTTGAGGATCGTACCCAAGGGATGTTGAATTAAACTTAAATTAATTTTCTACACTAATAGGACTAAATAGTATTAATCTAAAATTATATTACGAATAATCAAACTAAAAGTGATTAACCAAAATAACATAAATTATCCAAAATGAAGACAATTAAATAATAATCAAAATTAATTCCAATTAAACAAACAGAAGACTAACTCACTTAAGTGTTCCTAATTAACTTCAGAACTCGGGTTTTATCAAGTTAGCTATTAACTAACCAGTTATTACCTCTTGGCCTCCAACTGATTAATTAATCGACCAATACTTTCTTATCTCTCGACCTCACTTTCTTGACCGAGATAAATTATGATTTACTCGGTAAACTTATCTCTCGATCTCGTTAATCCTAAATTACTTCCTAGGGTCGTCACTTCCTAGAGTTTAATCGCATATAATCTAAACCAACTCGAATTTAAACCCTAATTCATTCGCTAATTAGTCACACATCCGTTCATTAATGTCCCTAAAGAAACTAGCCACTCATGGATCAAGATGCAATAATCCTTAAACTCATATTCAACATACAAAATAGTAAATTAAATAAAAGAAGGGGATAAGAAAATAAATTCGTTTTGATGTCGATTTGTGCACGAAATTTGATTTTCCTTTAACAATTGTGAAGATAATTTTGATTGCAATTGGAAACCAAAAAGAAAGAAATAAAATCTATTTAATTGGAAGCTTGGATAGAAATTGAATTCAAGTTAAACAAGAACAACAACTATTTAATGACTAAATTGAAAGAAAATAAAAACGTAAAAACAACTAAGTGTCTCACTTGATCAAGCCCTTCAAAATGAGGCTAAACAATAGTTTATCGAGTTTATGATCTGACCTAATTAGGGTTGATTAGAAGCCCAAAAATCTTATTACATTAGATTGTTTGGACTAAAATACCCATAATTAAAATTTCTAATCATCATCTGGTGTTGCGACACCACAAGATCGATGTCATCTTACACACTAAATGGAGTCATTAAATCATCCCTTGGCTCGTAGTGTCCCATTAGGTCATGACGCTACTCAAAATTTTGTCAAAATGTTTATTTTGCATAAATTAAACTTAAGATAATAAAAACCGGAAACAATATAAAAACATATAAAAACACTAAAAAACAAGCTCGTTAAGTGACGGAAAGACCCTAATTTGCCACAACGAATTGTGGCAGATTGACTAGATAGAAATTGACTAATGGTATGATGTAAATATTGTGGAATTGAATGGATTATAAATGGTTAAATGTTATATAATATAGGTTAAATTTGTACAAATTGAATTAGTATAATTGGGTATCATATTGAGGTATATTGGTTTAGTTGAATGGAAATTAGTGGATGATGAGCTTGATTATGAAATTGATCTGTATATAGTGATATTACATAGTTTAAATGTATATGTATAGCTTGGAGCTTACAAGTTGTAACTCTATAAATTAATTCATTTAAATTTTTATATAGTTTCGTTCCTTAGCATGATCAAAGGTTAAAGTAAGTTGAGAATAATTGATGGAATCAAGTTGTTGTGAAATTGATGAAAACCCTTCACCACATATTAAGAATAAATAAAGGAAATGCATTATGAGATCAATCCATGCTCTAACAAACCCCATCTTTGTCATCATCTGCCTTAGGAAGTCCCATTCCACCCTGTCATATGTCGTGCTCATATCCAGTTTTAAAGCAAAGTGACCCATTTTATCCATTCTTTTCTGCTTAAAGGTATTCAAAATTTCATACCCTAGTAAAAGGTTATCCGTGATTAATCGCCCAGGGACAAAGGCACTTTGTGCTTCATCTATGCAAACATTCAATACTTTCTGAAGTCGATTAGCTATTGTCTTCGCTATCAGTTTACAAAGCATCAAACACAAACTTATGGGTCGAAATTGTTTTAGGTTATTTGGCTTGACAACTTTTGGAATAATAATGTTAAGAGTGAGATTAATACATGTTAGAGTAACCCCTTCGTTTAACACATCCAAGCAAAAAGATCATACATCATGTGCCACAACATGCCAGTACTTTTTGAAAAATAAAACTGGAAAACCATCTAGTCCTGGAGCCTTTATGGGACTCATTTCCTTTAGGGAAATCATAATTTCTTTCCTTGTATAATATGTTGTTAGGTGTTTGTTCATCTTTTCCGTAATATAGCTCTTGACCCCTCCTAATATGTGGTTCGTATTCTCTAATCCTTGAGTTATGAATAATTTATCAAAGTACCAATTCGTTATTAACAACATACCTTGATGATCCGTGATGTAACACCCCTAACCCATATTAGTCGTTGGAATAGGGTTTAGAGCATTACCGAACTTATTACACAATTAAACATACATTTATCATACATTTCTCATATCTAAATACTAATCATTCATAATCAATCACATTGTCCCTAATACGAGCCTACGGGGCACAAACCATGCATTAGAAGTGGTTCAGGACCAAACCGATAACTCAGGAAATTTTTGGAAAACTTAGAAAATTTTTCAAACTACAGGGGACACGCCCGTTTGGCTCGGCCGTGTGTCTCACACGGCAAAAGACACGCCCGTGTGGACATTTGAAATGGAATCACATGGTCGTGTCCCAGCTCGTGTCCGACCTCGTGTAACTCTCTTACTTGGATCACACGACAACCACACGCCCTTGTGACTAGCTCGTGCACCCTTCGAAATGGCCACACACGCCCGTATGCCAGGTTGTGTGCTAGGCCATGCCAAAACTATAGGGTATACTGACTTATGCCACATGGCCAAGCCACACGCCCGTGTGTTGGGCCGTATGGAGCATACTGACTTGCTTTTTAATTAAACACCAGGGGACACACGGCTATGTCACTTGATCGTGTGTCACGCATGGCTGAGACACACGCTCGTGTCTCTTCCCGTGTGAACAAAAATAGGCTATTTACCAAGCCATCTTTCTCACCCAAACTTTCATTCACCTATACAAACCAAATGGCATATAACATGGCATAAATAGGCATTCCAACCAATCTCAATCAAGTCTAATTCGTGCTATTTCCAAACCAAGAACTATAATGCTCATAACATCATGACTTGCCTATACAAAACATACCAATTTCACATTCACAATTTCACCTAAATGATCAATTTCAAATATGCATCACTTTACCTAAAGGCACAAGCATACCAATATCAAATTTCAACCATTTGGAACTCCAAACACCAATTCACATCAAGCATCTATATTCCAATTATACACAGCATATCAAAAGGCCAGTTGCACATATATATACATCACCAAGCATACCAAAATAAGCCAAATTACATGGCTATACACGTAACCAAGGATACACGTAACCAAGCATTCATCCTTTACAAGCCAAATCAAATGGCTAAATCCATTACCAAACCAAATACCATAATGACCATAACTCCTATACATGCCATATACCAAATACTTAAGTTCAAAAGTACCAAAATGATAGCTTGATAGTGTGATGAGATCTTCGACGACTCCCAAATCCGAGCAAGCTTTGATATTCACTATAAAACACGAAAAAGTAAATAGAGTAAGCTATAAAGCTTAGTAAGCTCGTATAGTTAATAAGTAAAACTTACCATTCATTCATCATTCAAGTGATATAAACATAATGTACTACAAAACCATTTAATTAAAAACATAATGTACTATAAAACCATTTAATCACAAAGTTAACATGTATTTATCCATATAATGATCATGAACTTACAATTTCATAGATTCAGTGCTCATATGATTTTCGTACATACCTGTACTGATACATATTTATCTCACACCATTTTATATCTTCGATATACCCATTGAACCATTTGGAATAATATCGGATACTCGGGAATCTCGCACCCTAAGTGCCAAATACATAGCCGAAGCTATCTCAATCTCATATCTCATATAATGCTCACTCTCGAGCTATCAACGGGTCTGCTCACACAAGCTAACGGTCATGACGTAGCTATACGGTGCTAGTCACACAAGCTAATGAGAATCCATAACACATGTTGAATAATTCAACCACCGGTAGGACGTACGGACCAACAGCCAAACACATAACCTCTAATGACATGTCATTCGGATCCTAATATATTCCTAAGGTTCAACTAGGATTTCATATTACCGAATCCTCGTCGAACTTATCTATAAGGTTGTATTCACAATTAATTCAATAATAAAGCATTTAAAAAACAATTAAATTTATGCTTATTAACATACGAACTTACCTCAATTCACAAAAACGACGAAATGAATCGACTAGTCCAATACTTTGTTTTCCCCCCAATCTAGATCTGAACTTCGTTGTTCTTTATATGCATAAAGGATAGTTGGCTGAATGCTTAAGCTCCTCCCATGGAGACTTTCGGTTGAATATAGGTGAAATGAAGAAGATGATACTTTAATTTTTAGTTAATTTTATCATTATTTACTAATTTACCTTAATACCCTTTACAAACATTAATAATTACACAAAATACCAAGCCATTATCATCCACTATCTAATTAATGGGCTAATTATCACATAAGTACCTCCTCTTTAAGATTTTATAGCTATTAGACACCTTTAGCTAATAGAACTCAACTTTTACACTTTACGCAATTTAGTCCTTTTTTATCGAATTAAGCATTCAAACGATAAATTTCTTAAAAAAATTTTCACACAATCATACTATCATGTCGTAGACATTAAAATAATAATAAAATTATTTTGACCTCAGATTTGTGGTACTAAAATCACTGTTCTGATTTAACTAAAAACGGGCTGTTACAACTCTCCCCCCTTAGGAATTTTCATCCTCGAAAATCTTACCAGAAAATAGGTTAAGGTACTATTTACTCATAGCTTCCTCGGGTTCTCACATAGCTTCTTCGACACCATGCCGTTTCCATAGAACCTTCACTAAAGCTATGCTTTTATTTCTCAACTCTTTAACCTCTCAGGCTAAAATTTTGACCGGTTCTTCGCTATACGTCATATCAGGCTGAATTTCAATCTCTGCCGGAGAAATGATATGCGATGGATCCGATCTATACTGTCGTTACATCGACACGTGAAATACATTGTGAATATTTTCTAACTCTGACGGTAAAGGTAGTCGATAAACTTGTTTTAAACTTAGAAGCTGACAATGAGGAGATATTTTGGGAGCAACGTGCAAGAGTAAATTGGCTGATATTTTGAGATCAGAACACATCTTATTTTCATAGTTTTACATCCTCTCGAAAGAAAAAGAACGCAATTAAAGTGCTACAGAATAAGGATGGTGATTGGATTGGAGAAGAAAAGGGTGTAGCAGAAATTATGACAGATTATTTTAAAGAGCTATTCACATCTACAACTATAGAAGACAATAATCATGTATTAATATTCTAAATAGTAAGCAGTTGAAAGAGAAAACAAGGAGCTAACAATTGAGTTTAAAGGGGAGGAGATCGTGGAAGCAGTTAAAAGTATGGCACCGATGAAAGCATCTGGAGAGGATGACTTCCCGGCGTTATTCTTCTAAAGGTATTGACATATAATAGAGGAAGAGGTATCCAAACATTGTGTTAATATTCTAAATAGTAAGCAGGGGTTGGAAAAAATAATCATACAAACATAGTTCTCATTCCGAAAGTTAATTTCTCAACAAGCATGGCCCAATTCCGTCCAATAAGTCTATTTTATGTGCTTTATAAAATAATGTCTAAGGTGGTGGTCAACAAATTCAGGAAAGTTTTGGATAAATGTATTGACGAGGCTCAAAGGGTGTTTGTACCGGGAAGACAAATCACAGACAATATTCTTATATCATATGAGGTATTGCACTCATTCAAAAGGACAAAGGTTGGATCTAAGGGCTCTTTCGCGCTGAAATTGGATATGAGTAAAGCTTATGATAGAGTAGAGTGGGGAATGATGGCTAGGATAGGTTTATGCGATGAATGGATTTCTCTAGTGATGAATTATGTATCTACGGTGTCGTATTATGTGATTTTTAATGGAGATCAAGGAGAAGTATTTTGACCTACTTAAGGTCTGTAGCAAGGAGACTCATTAAGTTCGTATTTATTCTTCATCTGTGCATAAGATTTTTCAAGTTTTCTTAGAGATGCTAGACGTGAGGGGATAATAAAAGGGGCAAGGTTAGGATGAAGTAGACTATCACTAATGCATTTATTCTTTGCAAACGACAGTATTGTGTTTGGAGAGGCTACAATGGAAGGAGTAAATGCAATGAAATCTGTTGTGCCAGAATATGAAAGCATTTTTGGACATATGGTAAAATTTGATAAACCACTATTGTATTTGCAAATGTTTCCAATGAACTGAAGGAACAAGTAGGAGAAATACTTAGAGTATGCATCTCGAACAACTTAGAGAAATACCTTGGCTTGCCAACAATGGTGGGGAGAAAAAAGAAGGGTGTGTTCACTAATCTCATGGAGAGATTCATAAAAAGGATTGGGAGCTAAGGCACGAGACAATTGTCAATGGGAGGGAAGGAGGTATTTACTAAATCAATATTACATGTTATTCCTATCTACGCAATGAAATGTTTTCTACTGCTAGTATCTTTATGCCATGAATTAGAAAGTATGATTGCAAGATTTTGGTGGCGAAATGCACATACAAACAAAGGTATACATTGGTGCCAATAGAGGGTGGCTTGTTGATCAAAGGGGAATGAGGGATTAGGATTTAAAGATTTAGCCAAGTTCAACATTGCCTAACTTGTGAAATAAGGCTAGAGATTAATTTTGAGGCCTGATTATCTGTTAGAACATGTTATGAAAGCGAAATACTATCCAAGAATACACTTTATGAAAGTAAATTTGGGCACTTACCCTTCTTATACCCGGTGTAGCATTTGGGCCTCAAGGAACCTTCTAGAGTAGGGTTGTGGATGCAGAATGGTGAATGGAAAGAGTATTAACATCTGTAATGATAACTGGTTAACGAGCCCTGGTCAAGGAAGAGTAAGAGCACAGAGGATTAACACGAATTATTTGAATGCTTTGGATCTAATAGAAGATAATTCGGCTACCTAGAAAGTAGAGGTAATTGAAAGATTGTTTATTGACGAGGATGTACAAAGAAATTTGACCATTCCTCTCTCTACTTGCATTAAAGTGGACCAGCTAGTGTGGAGGAGTGACAATACTGGGGTCTACATAGTCAAGAGTAGGTACAGGTGGCTTGGGATAGCAGGAGTAGGTGGCATAGATGGCCTAGACGAGTTACAAAAATCTTTCTTTACAATAATATGGAACTTAAACATTGCAAGCAAGATAAAAATTACAACATGAAAAATTACAAATAATTACATTCCTACATTATCTAATCTACAAAGCAGAAGGACTGGAGCGCAGAATCAATGTTCAGATTGTTGATATGATAAGGAAACTATTGAGCATATCTTCCGCTACTGTGCCTTTTCTCAGCAATTTCTACAAGGAATGAGAGTAACATACTCAACCACCAATGGACAACAAGATTGGAAAACATGGTTAGTAACACAATAGGAAATTAAGCTTTTAGCGGCGTTTTTAGTGGCGTTTGGACCGAAAATGCCGCAAATGTTGTACATTAGTGGCGCTAACCCAAAAACACCGTAATAAGTAAAGTAATAGTGGCATTTATGAGAGAAACGCCGCTAAAGGTAAAGCAATAGCGGCGTTTATGAGAAAATGCTGCAAAATATCCTTTTCTTTTTAACGAAACGGTGTCGTTTTTGCTACCCTTAGTTTTATCCCCAAAAAAGTTTCCTGAAATCCCTTATTTTTTTTCCCCTAAAATTTTTCCCCAAATCCCTTAGATTTTCCCCAAATGTCTACTGCATCATCGTCGACAGTCCTCTGCTACATCGTCGTGTAAGTTTTTATGTTTAGGGTTTAGTTTGTTTGTTAATTTTTTTTTTTATCATCTTTCAGATCCTAACCCACAGCAACGCAGAAATATCGCTTCTGTATAAACACTTCACCAGAATCAACAACCCAGAAAAGAGAAAAAAATAGTAACCTAGGCGAGACAAACAACTCAGGTTTTGGTCAAAGCTTCTCAGGTTAGAGATTTCACATTTTTTTCTCATTTATTATTTCATGATCTTTTATACAGGTAACAGCCCGATTTTGGGTCTAGTAAAATAGTGGTTTCGGGACCACAAATCTGACGAAGAAAAAATCATTTTTATTATATTTTTATGCTCTACCATTTTATGGAATTATTTTGAGAAATTTCGTTCGAAAATTTTGACGTTTGGGCACTCAATCTAGTTAAAAGCCCTAAATTGCAAAAAGTGCAAAACTTGAATTTTATATGCTAAAGGTGTCCAATTGCTATGAAATTTGAAATTAGAGGTCCTTAAATGGTAATTAGACCATTGGTTAAGTTGGTGGACAAAAATGAACATGGTTAGGTATGTTTCTAAAGTTTTTTATTAAGGGTATTTTAGTAATTTGGTTATTAAAATGAATTAATAATCAAATTAAAAGCCAATTTTTCCTCATCTTCTACCCCTTGGCCAAAATTTACAAGAGGAAGACATAGCTAGGATTTTTCAAGCTATCAAGCTCAATTGTAAGTCCGTTCTAGCCCCGTTTTTAATGATTTTTATGTTTTTGAAATCCTTGTAACATGATCTATCTATTTCTACCACTAATTTAAGAAATAATCAAGGGATAAAATTTTACCCATGTTGAACATGCATGTATTTTGATGTTTGATGGTAGAAAATGCATGTTTGTTGATTGTTACACGACTTTTGTAAGTGATTTTAGGTAAAAATGTCAATAAGGACTTATTTGTAAAAGTCTATAAAATGAGTAGAAAAGTGTGATTAAATGAGAAATGAGGGCTATTGTGAGTGTGAAAAGGATTTGACTAGGCTTGGGTTTTGAAGAAATTGAATGAAAATCATTTTACGAGCCTAGAGACTAAATTGTAAAATGTTAAAAGTTTAGGGGCAAAAATGTAATTTTTGCCATAATGTGATTTTGGACTGATTTGAATAGTATAATGATTAAATAAGTTAAATGTGATACTATAGATAAAAAATATGAGGTTCAGAGTTAGAACGGCGAAAAACGAGTATTTGACGATTTAGTCCTTTTTACCGTTTTATCCCTAGGTAAGTTCGTATGTAAATAATGCAATGTTATATTTTTATTTTAATGCTTTGATATTGCATGAAATGTATGATTGATTCTATGAGTATATTTGACGAAGTTCCGGCAAGAGAGAAATCTCGGTTGAACCTTAGGAATAGATTAGGATATAAGTGACATGTCACTAGAAACCCATGTGATTATGTGATCTATGTGTCCCAGGTGTTGGTCATGTACATCCTACCGGTGGCTGGGTATACCTACATATGTTGCGGATACCTGAAAGCTTGTGTGAGCAGCACTATGTAGCTACGTCTCGACTGACAGCTTGTGTGAGTAGGCCCAAGGATAGCTCGAGAGCGAGCTTATATGTGTTATGAGATTTGTGGTAGCATTGGCTACATATGTGGCACTTATGTGCAAAGATTTCTGTGTATCCGATAGTATTCCAAGTGGTTCAATAGGTATGTCAAAGACAAGAAAGTATGTGATTATGTTACGAGTTGGTACAGGTATGTACGAAAAACTCAAAGAAAATGGATTCGGTATATGATGAACTATTGGTAAGGATGTGATTGAATAAGTTATGCTTATGAAGGTTAATGACATTTATGTTGATGTATGTTAAGTTATTCACATGACAAGCTATTGGTAGGAATGTGATTGAGTAAGTTGTGCGTATGAAGCTTAAATGATATTTATGTTGATATATGTTATGTTATTCATATGATGAACTATAAATAAGAATGTGTTTGAGTAAGTTATACTCATGAAATCTTAATGACATTTATGTTAATATTTGTTAAGTTATTTATATGTCAAATGTATGAATAATGTTTTGTATCATTTGCATATGAACTTATTAAGTTATATAGCTTACCCCCTTCATTTCCCATGTTTTATAGTGTCATCGAGCCAGCTCGGGTTGGAGATCGCTGGAGATCCTATCACACTATCAAGCTATCATTTTGGGTATAAATGAATTCAAGCATTTTAATTCTATGGCATGTATAGGGACTAGGTCAATTTGTTATATGTGTCATGATTAATTTGGCCATATGTGTCGGCATGTAATTGTTAATGCTTTATCTTATATATAGCCATGAATGATGGCTTATGCTGATTATAAGTTTATTTGTATGTTAATGCCCTCTTGTGAATGTGAAATTAGTATGTTTTTAATGGGCTAAGTATGATGTTTTAAGCATGATAAATGATGGTATAAGAATGACATGTTATTGTCTTGTTTGTGGTTGTTTGGTTGCATTTATATGCTTGAATTTGTGTCATGTGATGTTATGTAGATGTGTGCAAGTGAGGGTGGAAAAATGGCTTGGTAAATAGCCTTGTTTTTGTCCACATGGGTAGACACACGAGCGTGTTTCTAGACCGTGTGTGACACACGGTCTGCTCCACGGGCATGTGTTCTGGCCATGTGTCCCCTGCTCTTTAATTGCTGCAAAATAGAATGTCCAAAATTGAGCACACGGGCAGATACACAGGCGTGTGTCTCAGCCGTGTGTGCTACACTGCCTAGCACACGAGCGTGCGGCACGGGCGTGTGGCACAAGTCAGAGAGCACCCTAATTTGAACACGGTCCGAAGCACGGGCGTGTCCCCAGGGTCACACAGGTGTGTCCCTTGGAACACACGGGCGTGTGAGCGCTTCTTTTAGCAAAAATTTTCTAAGTTTTGTAAAAGTTCCTGAGTTCTCGGTTTAGTCCCGAACCACTTTCAATACATGTTTTGAGCCTTGTAGGCTTGTAATAGGGACTTCATGATCGAATATGAATGGTTTTAATTTGTCGTCAAATTTTATGACTCAGAATTGTGTGATTGCTTGTGATGTGAGTCCGATAATGCCTCGTACCCTGTTCCGACGTTGAATATGGGTAAGGGGTGTTACAATGTGTATAATTTATATTATAAGCTTATTCGTAGTTTATCAGTATATCTATCAATTGTCAATGTTTTTTGAAGTTCTATTGGCCAGGCAGATGATCAGTGATTGCAAGGAAATAGGTTATTAATGGATATGGAATTTTAGTTTTAAGCATGTTACGTGTTTAAACAGAACCAATTCCAATGAACTTGGAAGTATTGGTTTTACTATATACCATTTTAGAGTCTATGGATCTTAAATCTAATTTCTTAATCTGATGAATCTAATATAAAATTTAGAAATAAAGCTAAAAGAAGGGATTTGAAATTCAGTAGAAACCAAATTTCAATTAAAAAAAATGTAAAAGGTATCTTTTAGCCTTATTATGGCATTCTTGTTGTGGAGAATGATGATTTAAATGCTGCCTGGAGTTATTAATATATAAGTTCTAACTTAGTATTTTATTCTTTTGAAAGACTTGTACTTCTTTGTAATTGCTAAAGGGGTGGAGAAAGGAAAAAAGTATGTATGAAGCTATGCAGAATTAGAGCCCCTTTGGAAATATTTACAAGTGTTGCAACGCTTTTATTTAACCCCACAATTTTTTTTTTGAAAATTCTGATTAATTTTTAAAAGAATTAATTAAAACCTATAAAAATTTTATAAAAGGATGAAATTGAAATTTTGAGATGGGAATGAGTAATAGCTAATAATAAAAAAAGAAAAAAAATACAGTATTACAAAATGAAGAAGAGGGACAGAGGGTAGTGAATATTTGGAAGGGAGACCACTGGTCAACTAGTGGGCTGACTTTTCTTTTTATCAGAATTATGTAATCATGTTACGTGATAGCATCCTGTCTTTATTTAGTATGTAAGTTTTGGAGTTTAGCTGTGTTAAAAAACCATATATAGACAGGGTTCTTGAAATGTTTGGGGAAGACCAAAATGTTGAAACCAAGGCCAATTGTTTTACAGTTGTATTCATTTAAGAATTGTTCATATTTTTGAGCCGTGAATTGAGCAAGAAATCATTTTTTGTAGATTAGTTGTGAATTTAGTTCTTATATTTTAATTTTACCAATTTTATTTATTACTCTTTTTGAATTGATTAATTTTTGTTCTGTGTAGCATATAAATTTTTAAACTTTTGAATTGGTTAAATTCTCTTGATTCTTTTCTAAGTTTGCTAAAAGTGAAATTCCTATATGACTCTTATTTTGACTGTTAAACGCCATGTACTTTGATCTTTAGGTGCACTATCTATTAAAAGAACTTGTAAGGAAGTCTATTGCTGAAACACAGGTAGACAGTTCTTACTGCAGTTTTTTTTTTTTTTTTTTTTTTTTTTTTTTTTTTTTTGATGTTAGTTTCTTTATGACTACTTACTTTCTTTCCATTTTATACTAACAACTATGTTTCCCTCGCCTCTGTCTCTTTGATTGTTTCCGCTTTCAACTTGTTCTACCCTCTTAATTAATATTGCTACCAATAGTAGAATATTAGTATAGTTGAGAATATTGTATGTACATAAATATAGCTTATCCTTGACCAAGATTTCCTGTTGGACACTTCCATCCAAAGTTAGGTATCACTTGGTTTGGTTAGTTATTAACCACTCCCACATTTTCCTTTTAACTTACCAAAATGTATATATTATTTTCCCTGTCTCAATCCAAGTATTCTCCAATTCTAGTTTTAATGTATATATTATTTTCCCTGTCTCAATCCAAGTATTCCCAAATTCTAGTTTTTCTCTCTACTAACAAAATTCATGTTTTATATTTAAAACCGAAATATTCCTAATGAAAGTGATAATCCATTGCCTTTTTATATAATGAAACCAAATTAATTGTGTGGGTTACTAGAGATGATAAGATCACGTGGGTTGACCCAAAAAGCTGGGTCATATTACATAATAATTTAACGAATAATTAATTAATTTCTGATTAATTATATAAATAATCATATTTCATAATAATTTTATGAATAATTAATTAATTTTCAATTAATTAAATAAATAACCATATTTCATAATAATTTTATGAATAATTAATTAATTTTTGATTAATTAAATAAATAATTATATTTCATAATAAAGTTTATGAATAATTAATTAATTTTTTATTAATTAAATAAATAATCATATTTCATAATAATTATATGAATAATTAATTAAATTTCGATTAATTAAATAAATAATCATATTTCATAATAATTCTATGAATAATTAATTAAGTTTTGATTAATTAATTAAATAATCATATTTCATAATAATTCTATGAATAATAATTAATTTTTGATTAATCATTCATTTAATTATTTTGACTCTTTTAATTTTTAAATTTTTGTTTTTTTATCAAATTAACTCAAATTTCGATTAATTTGTTAATTTTTGTCTTTTTAAGTATAGTAAACATAAAGGTGATAAAAAAAATGATAATCATAGCTTACATAAACATTTAAAGGTAATGATTATCATAACTTACATAAACATTTAAAGTTAATAAAAAAAATGCAATTTCTAACATTTAGAGAATATAAAAAATATATATATATCATACCATAACTTACATAAAACTTTAGATCAAAATATATAAAAATCACAGAAATTAGGGCAACACTATTGTTTTTCCCTACTCTTAATTATTCTTTTAAATATACAACTTACTTGAATTAGTTTACACCCATTAAAATACAATGCATTAAATTTTCAAGGTAAATTTTTATAGCGAATTTGGAGTATCCAAACGTAAAATGTTGTCACTAGTATATATTCTTTAAATAATTAGATATTTTATACTTGATATATATATTATCCATTTTAGTACAGTGACATGATTTAAATCTATTTAGAAAACTTAAGTAACTATAATTTATTGTCAACTTTAGACTTGAAGAACTACGAAATGGATAAGAGTTGGATGAATTTGTCAAGGGTAAGCAACGACTATCGAAATGGAGTACAAACTTTTCTAAATTTTACATTTCAAAATGCAAGCCAACAGAATATGATTCTTTGCCCGTGTAAGAAGTGTGGCAACATCAATTGGCATATTTGTGAAGTTGTCTACGAACATCTAATTGTTGATGGCTTTATTCGGGGGGTATAAAAATGAATTTCCATGGAGAGTGTACACCTCGCAGAACCTCTTCAACGATTCCGGCTTATCCTCATAATGCTTACCATCAGTCTGTTAGAGAAGATGACATGGAAGGTATGTTGCGGGATGCATTTAATATGCACAGTTATGGTTTGCAATTATTTCCACCTGAAATTATTGCATCCGATGATTGTGATATTGGTGGAAATATTTTTACCGAAACAGGAAGAAGTGCACATTATGAAGAGCCAAATGGAGAAGCGGCGAAGTTTTACAAGTTACTTAATGAAATGAATGAAGAAATTTATGAGGGATTGAAATTTTAAAAACTGTCATTCTGCATTCGTCTTTTTCACTTAAAATGTTTGGGAGGGTAGACCAAAAACTCTTTTACACTGCTGTTAGATTTTTTGAGAGATATGTTTCCGTTTGCAAAAATCTCTCATTCATGCAAAGATATGAAGAAACTCATAAAAGATTTAGGCCTTGGGTACGACAAAATTCATAGTTGCCCAAATGATTGCATGTTGTATTGGGCTGATCAGAAAAACCAACAGTCTTGTCATGTTTACGGTAAATCTCGTTGGATTAATAGGAATGCATAAGATGTGAATGAGGATGAAGGTGAGGCACAGTCAAGAAAGAAGCTAGTAAAGATTTTGCTATATTTTCCACTAATACCAAGGCTTCAAAGGCTTTTCATGTTGTCAAAGACAACCGAGTCAATGAGGTGGCATCATGATCAACAAACCGATGATGGATTATTAAGGCATCCTACGGATTCTTTAGCTTGGAAATCATTTGACAGTAAATTTTCAAGCTTTGCAAGTAATCCTCGGAATGTGAGGCTTGGGCTAGCATCTGATTGTAACAACTTGAATTTATGGGCCTGTGCATTTTGTGTAGTGTATGTTAAAAATACTAATTTAAGGATTTGAGGTGCAAATGGGGCTCAGGTTTGGGCTGAGGCTTTGATTAAATATTTTGTTTAGACACTCTAGGGGCTTAAAGTAAAGTTTTGGTAGCTTATTTGACATAGTGGGCTTGTGGCCCAGAGGAAAATGGTGCCACTAGGAGGAAGGGGAGTTGGCGTCACTAGTGCATGAGGAGGGCCCAAATTTTGGTTGCTTGAAGCCCAAGCTATAGGGCCAAATTTCGGCACTTAAAAGGGGACTAGGAGGGGACGGCATAAGGCTAATATTTAGGGAATTTTATTATGTTTAAATTATGTGGATAATAAGCAGATAATGAAGAGAGGAGTTGGTGCTAATTAGGGCTATTTTTGAGGAGATAATGGATCAAGATAAGGGAAAAGATGAGAGCTCATCCAGGAGCCTTGAGTTGGCCGAAAATTAAACTCTGTGAAGGAGGGGAAATCGGTTTAGTATAGGCTAAGTATGTGCCGAAATTTGCTGTCAAAGTTCTCATCATTTTTCTCTTTTCTCTGCCGAAATTCCTACTCCATTCTCCTCTCTTTTCTTTTTTTTCTTGATTGGCCAATCCTCTCGATAGATTCCTTTCTCATCTCTTTTAGACACTTTAGCCGAATCTTCAAGCCTCTCTTTGTTTTCTTTTCACTTTTCTTTTTAATCAAAACCACATCAGTTTATCTTTTTCGAGATTTTCATAAAAGTCAAAAGCGTGAGATCTCGTCTCCTGCGGTTGCCGAAATCACTCTGAAGTGTCTGCTTGTGCCGAAATCTGAAGGGAATTTTAGGTAAGTATTGATTTGTGGGATCCAAATCTTTTCCGGCTTTTCAAAGTCTCTAGCCAAATGGCTATTTAGTGACTAATCTATTGTTTTTCTCTTATTTTCGGCATTTCGGGATCTGAAGTGGAGCCAACCGCATAGATCTCTAAGTCATAGTTCGGTAACACTCGAATCGTGCTACTTTCAGGATTTCAAGGTAAGAAGATCTATTAGTTTCAACGTGTAAATTCGGGTATTTATTAACCCTTGGCCGAATGTAGGGGATCCCAAATCTTCGTATTCTTCCGGCTTTTGAGCAAGGTTTTAGACTAAGGGTTATAGATCCGGATAGCAAGGATATTGACTAAGAGTGTAGTACTACGCAATATCATGTGTGTAAATTCTCACACCATTAGATTGATTACTAATATATATATATGTAATAAATCTGCCATACCCTGTTAAATACCGAAATCCCGGCAGAACATTTGGAAACCCGAGAAGGGTAAAGGCTAAAATCAGGTTAGTGATTTCTGCCATTCATCAGTGAATGTTTCTATTAAAAATGGTATGTTATATATGTCGATTTTTATATATGCTTGGGGTTGGGTGATTGATGAAAGGGGGAAGTGATCTGTTCTGGTGGCTTATGCCATTTTAGCCTGGTGTCTCTGTCACGACTCTGTTTCTGGTGGCTTTTGCCATTTCAGCCTGGTGACTCTGTCACAACTCTGACGATGAGCAACTAACTACAGCATGACTGCCATCGATGGTGTGTAGCGGTGTGGGTTAATTGTAGAAATCCCCAATAGTGTGATTGGCAAGTAAGGGTGGTGTGTAGCGGTTGGAAACCTAGGATTGGGTTGGGTTTTATGTATGTTCTCTACTATATTATGTTCTATATTCTGATCTGTGGGCTAAGGCCCAATCTGATGGTGCACGAGAGTTGCACACTGAGTTTCGCGACTCACCCTATTATTTTAACAATTTCAGGTAGCACTTAGTGCATCTGAGAAATTTGAGAGAGAGAGCAAGGTGGCCATGCGATAGAGTATTGAGGATTCAGCAAAAGACTTTACTTTATTTATCTATTTTTAAGAAATTTATTTTAAGTGGGTTTTATATTTCGTTGTAATAAGGCCTTGGGCCACTAGACTATTATTTAAGTTTTGGTTTTATGTTGGGCTTTCATTTATGGGCATTTAAATTTTATGTTTAAACTAAGCTAAGACATTTACGAAATTTCGGTTTCTATTTAAAATTCACCAAGGCATTTTATAACTTTATATCTTATATGAATTGATCAATTATTAGGTTTTCGATATAAATATTTAAACCTATAATTGCTTTTCAAAGTGTCATATCTTTTTGTAAAATTTCCTTAGTGGCATACTAGATCTGATTGTAGTGTTTGGGCCGGGTTTAGGGATATTACAAATTGGTATCAGAGCCCGGTTCAAAACTCGACTCTGGGGATTTTTAGGCTCAAAACATTTTCTAAGGATGGGTTTTGAAAACATGCATGTTTATAAATAATACAGGATGGTTTTCTTGACATGGCACCTGCGTCTCCGGCCCAAGTCCGCTAGGTAAGTATTCTGAATTCACTGTGTGTTATATATGTATGTGGGCTTGATGGGTTTTATGGGACGTAGACTATCTAGATTAGAACTTGATGGAATTTAGGCCTAACTCAAACAACTTTCTAAATCTCATAGGATTTAATTTCACTAAACAAACCCGTGAACAAGTTGCAAGACTAGGGTGTGGCAACAGGCATGCGCATGTCTAGGATTGGATCCGGAAGAGCCTGGTACTTAAGCAGTCCTAGTGACTCACCTCCTCTTCGCTAGAATTCTACCTGGTGCGTAGTGACTGTTCACCCTAGCCACGAGGATTTGTTGACGGGCCAAAATCCATAATTAAAACCCGAAAGGGACTAGCCACCCTATTTTCACAAAATTGCTAAAATATCCTTATTTTGAAAATTACCAAGATACCAATGATTTGTAAATATACCCCTAGATTTACGAAAATACCCCGATTTACAAAGTCAACATTTTTTTTAAAGAAAAAAAAACATACAACACACAACATCAATCAAAAACCGCAAACACTTGAACGCCACTATTATTCTTTTAAAATCAAATTCTCTAATATACCCCTATTTAAAAAAATAATAAATATATAAATAAATACCCCTTAATTCTGTAAAAATTTTGAAAATGCCCTTGATTTGTAAAAATTTTCCAAAATACCCCTGATTTGAAAAGTAAACAAAGTACCCCTGGTTTGTAAAATTACCAAATTGCCCCTGATTTGTAAAATGACTAAAACACCCCCGATTTATAAAATTACCAAAATACCCCTGCTTCATGAAATTACCGAAATACCCTTATTTCTTAAAATCACCAAGAAATCCTACTTTGGAAAATTACGAAAATACCCCTGTAGGATAAATTACGAAAATACCCTGGGTAGTGAAAAGACAAAAATACCTCTACAGGATAAACGTAAGTTCGTGAATGCTACTTGTATATGGTGGTTGATGATTGAATGTGTGTGCTTCCTAGAACTAGGAGATGTGAACTTGAGACTGAATTATAGTTATAGTTGCGAATTCGAAAGAACTACCCTTAAAACTACTACTCATAAGACTGTTTGTGGATAATCAGTGGAAGAAAATTAATGATTCATAAAATTTTTAATCAGATAAACGTCAATCAGAAGAATGAGTACAAGAGGTTGAGGACGTCCGTCGCGTGGTCGTGGTAGGGGTAGGAGGACCGTGTCAGAGCCAGTAGGGTCTGGTCACGGGTCAGGAAAGGAGATGTCGGACCTGCCGACTGTAGAGGGAGAATTTCGAGATGAGGCACCCAGAGATGATGCAGTATCTCAGGCGATGTTGCAGGTCTTCGAAAGAGTTGCTGGAGCAGGCACGAGTTTAGGAGCCCAGAAATTTGTGTCGAAACGACTCCGAGCCAACGGAGCAAAGATGTTTAGGGGTGTTTCTGGCGTAGCCCCTAACACAGCTGAGTACTGGTTAGAAGCGACTGAGCGCATAATGGATGACCTAGACTTTACAATGGAAGAGAAGTTGAAAGGGGTTGTGTCTCTTCTTCGAGATGAGGCCTACCAGTGGTGGCTCATGGTAAAGGAGGGTACTGCCATAGATCGGATTGACTGGGATTATTTTAAGGAATTGTTTTAAGGGAAGTATGTTGGGGCTAGCTATGTGGACGGCCAGAGGAAGGCATTTCTGAATTTGGTGTAGGGAAATAAATCTGTGGCTGAATATGAGGCGGAGTTCCTGCGCTTGAGCCGCTACGCTCGAGGAATGGTAACAACTGAATATGAACATTGTGTGCAGTTCGAGGATGGATTGCGGAATGAGTTAAGGGTATTGATAGCTCCGCAGAATGGAGAGAGGACTTTCTTTGTCTGGTTGAGAAAGTTAAGATAGCCGAGAGAGGTAAAACTGGGTGAAAGACAGAAAGAGATAAGGAGCAGGAAGGAATAAGAGAAGTTTTGGGCGATTAGAGCATCCGGGAATTTTCGAGAAAGGCCTAGGGACTGATGGGCGCACTCGTGTTCGGCGTGGTCGAGAATCGATCATGTAATTGGTGCGGGAAAGCACATTTTGGGGAGTGTAGAAGAAGAACTGGTGGATGCTTCAGGTGTGGATCCACGGAGAATATGATTAAGGACTATTCACAGAAGGATCAGGTGCAGGCAACAGGCCGAGGTTCTGATCAAACTAGGAGAGGTGATCAGCCGAGACTAAAGGATCGTAGTGCAGCCAGAGGAGGAAATGGGTTTGGTCGGGGTCGTGGAGCACCTGGTAGGGGTGCAGGTAATGTAGATGCGAGGCAGCCGGGTCTAGTTTTTATAGCTCACCGACGGGAGGATGGTAACGCACCGGATGTTATAACCGGTATGTTTCTTATTGTTGATAAACCCTTTCTTGCCTTAATTGATATTGGGTCAACCCACTCCTATGTTGCATGTTCGGTATCTGAAACCCTAAGTATAGATTCTGAAACAACTACTAGGAAGATGACTGTGGTTAGTCCCCTAGGACAATCTAGGGTAGTGGACAAACTATTTAATGATGTACCTTTAGAAACTCAAGGGGTAGTGTTCCCGGCAGACTTAATGGAATTACCGTTTGGAGAATTTGACCTTATTTTAGGAATGGATTGGTTGACTAAGTATCGTCCTAAGTTGGATTGTGGGATTAAGCGCATGGTGTTGAGTACCCCGGAAGGCAGGGAGGTGGTTGTGTTAGGAGAAAAGAGGAATTATCTGTCCAATGTAGTTTCGGTATTGAAAGCTGTTAAGATGATTTGGAAGGGATGTAACGCATTTCTAGCTTTTATCAATACGTTGGATGCTAAGGAGGTGACTGTCAATGAGGTTCGAACAGTCAAGGATTTCACGGATATTTTTCCGGAGGAGTTGCCAGGATTACCCCCGGATCGTGAAGTGGAGTTTAGAATAGAGCTATTACCGGGTACAGCTCTGGTGTCCATCACTCCTTATAGAATGGCACCGAAGGAGCTGGTGGAGTTCAAAGTTCAGATCCAGGAATTGTTGGATCGAGGGTTTATTCGACCGATCCATGGGGAGCGCCGGTCCTATTCGTGAAGAAAAAAGACGGATCCATACGTATGTGTGTGGACTATCATCAACTAAATAAGTTAACGATTAAGAACAAGTACCCACTGCCAAGAATTGATGATCTGTTCGATCAGCTCAAAGGAGCTTCAATTTTCTCTAAGATTGATTTAAGGTCGGGTTATCATCAGTTAAAAGTGAAGGAAGGGGACATTCATAAGACAGCGTTCCTAACTCGCTATGGTCACTGTGAGTTCTTGGTGATGTCGTTCGGGTTAACAAATGCGCCAGCAGCATTCATGGATATGATGAACCGTGTATTTCAACCATATCTTGATCGGTTCGTCGTGGTGTTCATCGACGACATCTTGGTTTATTCCAAGTCAGAAGAGGAACATGATGAACATCTTCGTGTGTGTTGCGAACTTTGAGGGAGAAGTAGTTGTTCACAAAGTTCAGTAAATGTGAGTTCTAGCTAAGGGAAGTAACTTTCTTAGGACATGTGGTTTCTGTAGAGGGAATTAAGGTGGACCCTCGGAAGATAGAAGCCGTATTGGATTGGAAACCGCCGAAGTCTGTAGCGATGATTCGAAGTTTCTTGGAATTGGCCGTGTATTACAGAAGGTTCATTGAAGGGTTCTCAGTAATAGCGGCACCTTTAACTAAGTTGTTAAGGAAGGGAGTACCGTTTGTTTGGTCTGACAAACAACAGGAGAGCTTTGAGAAGCTGAAGAAGATTCTGACAGAAGCACCGGTGTTAATTTAGCCAGAGGCGGGAAAATACTTTACCGTCTATTGTGATGCGTCACACACAGGTTTGGGTTGTGTGTTGATGCAAGATGGAAAAATGGTTGCATATGCGTCCCGACAGTTAAGACCACATGAGTTGAACTACCCTACGCATGATCTGGAGTTGGCGGCGGTAGTGTTCGCTCTGAAGATTTAGAGGCACTACCTGTATGGGGAGAAGTAAGTTATTTATACGGACCATAAGAGCCTGAAGTATATCCTTACCCAGAAGGAGTTGAACCTAAGACAGAGAAGGTGGATCGAGCTGTTAAAGAACTATGACTGCTCGATTGAGTACCACCCGAGTAAGGCTAACGTGGTGGCGGATGCGTTGAGTCGTAAGGCGATAGCGGATTTAAGGGCGATGTTCGCTCATCTTAGCCTGTATGAGGATGGCAGTCTAGTAGCCGAACTTCAAGTAAGACTCATGTGGACAAGTCAAACTAAGGAAAAACAACTTCTGGATGATGTCTTGAGTACTCGAATTTGACAAATACAGAATGGTGAAGTAGAGGACTATAGCTTGAACGGTGATGGAGTTTTGTGTTTTCGAGGGAGAGTCTGCATGTCTAAGGATGTGGAGTTAAGACAGATGATTTTACGGGAGGCGCATAGTAGTCCATATGCAATGCATCCTGGAGGAGTTAAGATGTATCAGGATTTGCGAGAGAAAATTTTGTGGCCAGGTCTGAAGCGAGAGGTAACGGAATTTGTGGGTAAGTGCTTGACGTGCCAACAGGTGAAAGCAAAACACCAGTTGCCTTCGGGGTTGTTGCAACCGGTGAAGATTCCGCAGTGGAAATGGGAGAGAATCACGATGGATTTTGTTAGTGGGTTACCCCTTACGCCCACTAAGAAGGATTCAATTTGGGTGATTGTGGATCGACTCACGAAGTCTGCTCACTTCATACCGGTTCGTGTTGACTATTCTCTGTAGAAGTTGGCAAAGTTGTATGTGGCTGGGGTCGTGAGACTACATGGAGTACCAGTGTCAATCATATCAGATAGGGACCTTAGATTCACATCACGTTTCTGGAAGGCTCTTCATTAAGCAATGGGAACAAGGTTAGACTTTAGTACTGCTTTTCACCCTGGACTAATGGTCGACCGGAGAGGTAATTCGAGATCTTGGAGGATATGCTAAGGGGTTGCATCATTGATTTTAGGGGAAGCTGGGAGGAGTATTTACCTTTGGCAGAGTTCACATACAATAATAGTTATCAAGCTAGTATTCAGATGGCGCCTTACAAAGCATTATACGGAAGGAGATGTCGTACTCCTACCTGTTGGACGGAGTTGGGTGAACGTCAGGTGTTGGGTCCAGAGCTAGTCTCAGAAACGGAGGAGAAAGTTAAGCTAATACGGGCTCGATTGAAAGAACCGTCTAATCAGCAGAAGTCTTATGCGGATCTAAAGCAGAAGGAGATGGAATTTGCAGTAGGAGACAAAGTCCTTTTGAAGGTGTCTCCATGGAAGAAGGTAATGAGGTTTGGACGGAAGGGTAAGCTAAGTCCTCGATTTATTGGGCTTTATCGGGTATTGGAACGCGTAGGGCCAGTGGCCTATCGGTTGGAGTTGCCTTCAGAGTTGGAGCAGATACATGACGTGTTTCATGTCTCGATGCTAAGACGATATTAGTCTGATCCATCGCACATTGTACTGGTGGAAGAGATTGAAGTAAGGTCAGATTTATCCTTTGAGGAGGAACCAGTGCAAATCTTGGATCGAGATGTAAAAGTGTTGAGAAGGAAGTCCGTCCCTTTAGTTAAGGTCTTGTGGCAAAATCACGGAGCGGAGGAAGCGACTTGGGAGCCAAAGGATGTTATACGACAGCAGTATCCCCACCTCTTTTGATCAGGTAAATTTCGAGGCCGAAATTTATTTTAAAGGGGGTAGAACTGTAATATCTTGAATTTATGGGCCTGTGCATTTTGTGTAGTGTATGTTAAAAATATTAATTTAAGAATTTGAGGTGCAAATGGGGCTCAAGTTTGGGCTGAGGCTTTGATTAAATATTTTGTTTAGACACTCTAGGGGCTTAAAGTAAAGTTTTTGTAGCTTATTTGACATAGTGGGCTTGTGGCCCAGAGGAAAATGGTGTCACTAGGAGGAAGGGGAGTTGGCGTCACTAGTACATGAGGAGGGCCCAAATTTTGGTTGCTTGAAGCCCAAGCTATAGGGCCAAATTTTGGCACTTAAAAGGGGACTAGGAGGGGACGGCACAAGGCTAATTTTTAGGGAATTTTATTATGTTTAAATTATGTTGATAATAAGCAGATAATGAAGAGAGGAGTTGGTGCTAATTTGGGCTATTTTTGAGGAGATAATGGATCAAGATAAGGGAAAAGATGAGAGCTCATCCAGGAGCCTTGAGTTGGCCGAAAATCAAACTCTGTGAAGGAGGGGAAATCGGTTTAGTATAGGCTAAGTATGTGACGAAATTTGATGTCAAAGTTCTCATCATTTTTCTCTTTTTTCTGCCGAAATTCCTACTCCATTCTCCCTCTCTTTTCTTTTTCTTCAGTTGGCGAAATCCTCTGATAGATTCCTTTTTCATCTCTTTTAGACACTTTAGCCGAATCTTCAAGCCTCTCTTTGTTTTCATTTCACTTTTCTTTATAATCGAAACCACATCAGTTCATCTTTTTCGGGATTTTCATAAAAGCCGAAAGCATGAGATCTCGTCCCCTGTGATTGCTGAAATCACTCTGAAGTGTCTGCTTGTACCGAAATCTGAAGGGAATTTTAGGTAAGTATTGATTTGTGGGATCCAAATCTTTTTCGGCTTTTCAATGTCTCTAGCTGAATAGCTATTTAGGGACTAATCTATTGTTTTTCTCTTATTTTCGGCATTCTGAGATCTGAAGTGGAGCCAATCACATAGATCTCTAAGTCATAGTTCGGTAACACTCGAATCTTGCTACTTTCGAGATTTCAAAGTAAGAAAATCTATTAGTTTCAACGTGTAAATTTGGGTATTTATTAACCCTTGGCCGAATGTAGGGGAGCCCAAATCTTCGTATTCTTCCGGCTTTTGAGCAAGGTTTTAGACTAAGGGTTGTAGATCCGGATAGCAAGGATATTGACTAAGAGTGTAGTACTACGGATATCAAGTGTGTAAATTCTCACACCATTAGATTGATTGCTATTATATATATATATGTAATAAATCTTCTATACCCTGTTAAATGTCGAAATTCCGGCAGAACGTTTGGAAACCCGAGAAGGGTAAAGGCTAAATATCAGGTTAGTGATTTCTGCCATTCATCAGTGAATGTTTCTATTAAAAATGGTATGTTATATATGTCGATTTTTATATATGCTTGGGGTTGGGTGATTGATGAAAGGGGAAGTGATGCATTGCTCGTGGCTTATGCCATTTTAGCTTTGGTGTCTCGTCACGACTGCTTTTCGGTGGCTTTTGCCATTTCAGCCTGGTGACTCTGTCACAACTCTGACGATGAGCAACTAACTATAGCATGACTGCCATCGATGGTGTGTAGCGGTGTGGGTTAATTGTAGAAATCCCCAATAGTGTGATTGGCAAGTAAGGGTGGTGTGTAGCGGTTGGAAACCTAGGATTGGGTTGGGTTTTATGTATGTTCTCTACTATATTATGTTCTATATTCTGATCTGTGGGCTAAGGCCCAATCTGATGGTGCACGAGAGTTGCACACTGAGTTTCGCGACTCACCCTATTATTTTAACAATTTCAGGTAGCACTTAGTGCATCGGACCTGAAATTTGAGAGAGGAGAGCAAGGTGGCCATGCGATAGAAAATCGAGGATTCAAACAAAAGACTTTACTTTATTTATCTATTTTTAAGAAATTTATTTTAAATGGGTTTTATATTTCATTGTAATAAGGCCTTGGGCAACTAGACTATTATTTATGTTTGGTTTTATGTTGGGCTTTCATTTATGGGCATTTAAATTTTATGTTTAAACTAAGCTAAGACATGTACAAAATTTCGGTTTCTATTTAAAATTCACCAAGGCATTTTATAACTTTATATCTTATATGAACTGATCAATTATTAGGTTTTCGGTATAAATATTTAAACCTGCTAATTGCTTTTCAAAGTGCCATATCTTTTTGTAAAATTTCCTTAGTGGCATACCAGATCCGGTTGTAGTGTTTGGGCCGAGTTTGGAGGTGTTACACTGATTGATTTAATCCTTTTAAAATCCTAAGTACTTGGTACAATACTTGGCCTATAGTCCTTGTTCCTTACAATTTTCCTCCGTGGATTTGCATACAGCCACTTATTGAAGAGCTGAAACAGTTATGGGCGGGTGTTGAAACATATGATGTATTGATAAATGAGAACTTTTATTTACGTGCAGCTTTGTTGTGGACTATTAATGATTTCCCTGCTTATGCCAATTTATCTGGTTGGAGTATCAAAGGACGTTATGCTTGTCCTTATTGTGCTATGTAAACATGTTCAAAACGGTTATATAATGGGAAGAAGTTCTCTTATATGAGGCATCATCGGTGGTTAGATGGAAATAATAGATTTAGATTTCAAAGGACTCTATTTGATGGTACTAAAGAGTTCAGAGAAACTCCTAAGCAGACTATTAGATCTGAAATCTTGTTCATGTTAAAAGATATCAATTTCAGCTATGGGAAGAGAAGACCGACGGAGCCGTATGTTGGCAATGTTGACAGGCAAAGTGATGATGAATCTGATTAAGAGGATGATCCTAATGAGGCAAACTTGTGGAAAAAAAAAGAAGTATTTTTTTTTTTTGAGTTGTCTTATTGGGAGCATTATATTTTGCGACACAATCCTAATGTCATGCATATTGAAAAGAATGTTTGCGAGAATATCATCGGGGCAATTCTGAATGTCGATATAAAATCAAAAGACAATCTTCATAGTCAACTTGATCTAGTTGAAATGGGAATTCGACGTGATCTTCATCCCCAATTACTTCCTAATGGAAAATCTCGATTGCCACAATGTCAAAGAAAGAAAAAGAAGTGTTTTGCACGGTGTTGAAGGATATAAAGGTCCCAGATGCATATGCCTCAAATATATCTTGATGTGTAAGTCTTAAAAATCGAAGACTATATTTCCTAAAATCACATGATTATCACATCTTGATGCAAGATTTACTCCCAGTTGTTTTTACGGTGTTGTATGTAAAAAAAAAGGTGACATCTTGTATAATTGAACTATCTAATATAATGAAAGCTATTTGTGGAAAATTTTTTATTGTGAAAAACTTGAGAAAGTAAAAGATCGAGCCGCCTTGACTTTATGCAACTTGGAGAAGATCTTTCTACCTTCGTTCTTCACTATTATGGTGCACTTGCTAATCCATCTCCCTCATGAAGCAAAACATGGTGGACCGATTTTATATCGGTGGATGTATCCTATAGAGAGGAGCTAATTTATTTGCAAAGTTTTCATTCATTATGAATATACCTTTAATTACAACTTTTGAATAATGTTGTATATCGTGTTTAAGTTCCTATGCAAATTGAAGTATTATTGTCGTAATAACCGTTATCTAGAAGGATCAATTGCTGAAGGTTACTTAGTAGATGAGTGTATGACTTTCTTCTCTAGATATTTAGAATATGTTGAAACAAGACTGAATAGATCAAATAGAAATGTTGGGCTCACTAATCATTACTTAGCTGAAACTTATCTATTTCAAAGTTATGGACAACTAATCGGTAAAATTGAAATTGCACATTTAGATGATAGATCTTGGGTACAAATACATCGAAATGTTCTTTTTCATCACGATTTAATCAAACCATTACGCAAGTAAGTTTTATAATTTGATAAATATTTATCTTTTTAATTTGTTTATCTTCTAACCAAATAATCCACTTTTTAACATTGTGAGTACAAACAAGCCTTGAGATCTTGTTCACACTCCCGAAGATTACAACATTGAGAGATTCATAAGTTATTCACAAAATCTTTTCATGAATGGTTAGGGCAGACAGTATGTAACTAAAGCTTTCAATGACAAATAATAATGTTGTTGTATAACATTATAATTAATCAATTTACTTTCAATTCAATAGGTTTGGAGTGGAAAGGACGTCAATGAAAAAGTTAAATGGTTTTCCCAAGGTCCGAATAGAGTAGTAAAAAGATATACTGCCTTCCTCATTAATGGATTCAGATTTCATACAAAATCTCGCGAAAGATTGAGGATGACTCAAAATTGTGGAATAGTTGTTAATTCTTCAATTACAAGTTATGCTAATGCTAGGGACAGTAATCCTGTTGAGGGAAATGTGGAGTATTACAGACTTCTTACGGACATTATTGAGTTGGATTACTATGGCAAACAGAAGGTTGTCCTCTTTTGATGTGATTGGGCTGATGTTAATACTGCTCACAGAATTAAAAAAGATCAATTTGGTTTTACAATGGTGAACTTCTCTCGATTAATTCACATTGGACAACAATTGATAGACGAGCCTTATGTATTTTCTTCTCAAGTCAAACAAGTTTTTTTACTCGAAAGATCCAACTGATAAGGGTTGGTGCGTTGTACTCCATAACACCCCTAAAGACTTGTTTGACATGGGCAATGGAAGTAGAGATGATATCGACGAAAGATCAGAAATTTTGCCTTTTCTAGAACAAAACTAAAATGAAACTATCCCTGGTACTAGTACACAATTTCATTGGGTTTGCCAAGATGTGGATGAAGATATTTACGAATCATGATGTAGTAAGATTTTATGATTTTTTAATTATATGTAATATTATAATTTAAATCTTGATCTTGTTAAATGTTTCAACTATTTTATATGTACTATTATTGTTGTAATTAGTTACTAATATTTCAACTATTTTATGTATATCGAAGAGAAATTACGAAATATCCCGCTAGGAATGCTGAGGTACCAATGGGAAGATGCAGTTAGATTTTGGAATCCAAAGAAATGAGAGGTATTACGTACTTCCAAACTCTTATAATTATTTTAGTTTATAGTATTTACTATATACGTAATAATAATTTCATAATGTAGGATTGTGAGCAAGTTGGAACTACAAGTAGGCAAAAATAAAAATTCACATACACAGCTAGGTCGAAAAAGTTTTGCTTCTGTAGCTGATGACGAGGTATTTTAAATTTATTAATTATATCAAATATTAATTATTTTCTACTAAATAATATTTTTCCTACTATAATGTAGGAATTGTTGTCTGGTCAAAAAGTTGGACGTCTTTAGCTTTTTAACATTACACATAGAAAGAAAGATGGATCTCCAATAACTACTTAAACTGCAGAAACTATGGTATATTTACTTAATAAAATTTAAATTATTTTAAATATTTATCATGTTTAATTATAATGGTTTAATTCATCGTTTATAATGCAAATAATGCCAACTTATATTGCATTTGTTTAATTATATATTTCATTTCTAACTCCTTAATTGATTTCTTAGGAGAAACTAAAAGATAAAAGGGCGGAGTATGAATCGATTGCTTCAAGTGATAGTTCTGTTAATTTGGATGACATTGATAATAGAATTATTACTGAAGTTTTAGGTCCTGAAAGGTATAGTCGAGTTCGATTTCAGTGGTTTCAGAACCACTAATTCGAGGTTAGAGAAATTATTTTTAATATTATTTTATGGGTTATGGCATGATTATATGAATGCATGAAAATTTTGATGAATTAATTTTAGCGATTTCATGCTTAATTGCGAAAAAGGACTAAATCGCATAAAGTGCAAAAGTTTTATTTTACTAGATAGAGGTGTCAAATAGCTATGGAACCTTAAATTAGAGGTCCTTAATATGCAATTAGACCTTTCTAAGGTTGACAGCCGGCCATAGGGACAAGAAGACTAAATTTGGTCAATGTTTGGTGGATCAGGTGACTTAATTGAATAAATAAATAAAACAAAAAGAAAAGCTATCATCTTTTTCATTCTCCTTCTTCCTCCACTGAAACTATCAGCAAAAGAAGGGTTTTGGAAGCTTGAAATTTTTAGAAATTTACACTCCTTGCAGGTAAGTGATTTTGGTGGTCTTTCTTGATAATTTTTATACTTTTGGAACCCCTAAAGCTTAAGCTAGCTAAAGACGGGACTATTTTGTAAAATGATTGAGAGTCTAGGGTTTTTCCAATTGAATATTCATGTTCATTTCATAAATTTCATGGAAGAAAATGAGTCTTGGTCGTTAAATACACAACTTTTGTGAAAGGTGTTTCCATGAAAACACCTAAAATGACCTTTCTGTAAAGGTTGTAAAATAAATGGTAAATGTGTGTAATAATTGAAATATTGAGTTGCTATAAGAGGAAATATGAATCGGCTAGGCTTGGGAGTGTGAAAAATGAACACATTTCATTTTATGAGCCTAGGGGCAAAATAGTAATTTTGTGAAAGTCTAGGGGCAAAATGGTAATTTTGCAAAAATGGAGTGATTTGATTAATGTGGTTATTTAATAAGCTAAATGTGTCATTATAGATCAAGAAGATCATGGAATCAATCTTGACCGAGGAAAAGGCACGGTTTCGGACTAAATTGCAAATTGACATATTTTGTACCTTGGTATGTTTATGTGTAAATGATACATCCTTTTCACTTATGTTTTTACATATTAATGCAATGTGTGAAATGTGAATGAATATTATTGATATCTATTAAAATGATAGAAAGTGAGGAAATTCTCGGATGAACCTTCGAAATAGGAAAATGATACGGATAAAAAATCCATGAATAAGTGATTATTGGTAGGCTGTGTGAGATGCCACCATATTTATCATTGTTGGTGGATTGTGTGCGATACCACCGTAATTATCATTGTTGGTGGGCTATGTGCGATACTACCGTGTTATATGATTATTAGTGAGTTGTGTGCAATACCACCGTATTATTTATTAATGATGGGCTGTGTGCGAAACCACCGTGTATCTAGTATTATTTCGAAGTGTTCATCGAGAAACTTTTTCTAAGTGAAATTTCATGTGGCTTTGTTGTGATAAGTGCAGGGTATAAGTGTATATAAATGTGAGCAATGTCTTATAATATGTTTTTGGGATGTGGTAAGATTTAAAATGAGTAAGTATAAGTATGAAGATCTGAACTGTTCTTGATTAGTAAGTAATGTTTTTGATTGATTAATATGTGGTATGATGTTCATTGTTTACATATAGACTTACTAAGCTTAAAGCTTAAAGATTACTCCTTTCTCTTTTTCCTTATTTTATAGTGTCAAAGAGCCAGCTCGGGATACGGAGACCATCGGAGGATCACCCACACTATCCACACACTTTGGCATAATTAGATTTAGCATTTTGAGTATGGCATGTATAGGGACTTAATCTTTGTTTAAATGTCATATTGTTTTGGTCAAATGTGTTGGCTCATTTGAATATGAATTCTTTTGTATATGGCCATAGTTGATGGCTCTTTCTTATTAATCTAGGAAATGATGGTGTTACTCATGAATGTGCAAGTTGTATGGTTGAGTAATTGGTATATTTATGCATGGATGATTTGGTTGCTAGATATGGCTTATATTGGTGCAAGTAGGAGTGACAGAAAGGGCTAGATAAATAACCTTGTCCTCATCCACACGAGTAGACACAAAGGCGTGTGTCTAGGTCATGTATGACACATGATTTGCCCCATGGGCGTGTGGTTTGGCTGTGTGTCCCCCTACATCTTAACTTGGCAAAACAAAATGCCCAATAATAACCACACGGGTTGAGACACGGCCGTGTGTCTCAACCGTGTGAGAGACACGGCCTTAGGACATTGGCATGTGCCCAGGCCATGTGAAGTCTGCACCTGAATTTAGGAATTTAATTCGCCACACGACCTAATGACACGAGCATGTGCCCTGGCCGTGTGACCTTATTGGGATGATGATGTCAGAAATAGAATGTCAAGGTTTTTGCACACAGGATAAGACACGGGTGTGTCATGGCCGTGTGAGGGACACGGGCCACGGACACGGGCATGTGTCAAGCCATGTGATAATCCCTGGAGGTTCGAATTGAGAAATAAATCTACACGAGTGTGGAACACGGGCATGCGATTTTGTATGATTGCTTGTGTATAAGTATGGTAATGCCTCGTACCTGGTTTCGACATTGAATATGGGTAAGGGGTGTTACAATGAGTGATATCAGAGCTATGGTTTAGTCGATTCTCGGACTGCCATAGTGTGTGTAATAGTCTAGCTATACATGCCATAAAGATATTATGATAGTGTGGTCACTCCTGACAATTTCAAACTATGTTTTCATATAATAAATGGATTCCGGCCGAGCTACTGCTGATGAAGCTGCTAGTAATGCGCTGACTCCCGCGCAAAGGACCACGCTAGTAGAAAGTAGACCTAAGACCTAGGGCTAAGAAGAAGAGGCTCGGGAAGCCTTTCTCCATATGATGAGTAACTGCTATATCGAATTTGTTCAAGCAAATCCTAATGCTCAACCTCCTCCACCCCCTCCTATACCTCAGTCGGTTCTCGTAACTCCTCAAGGTATTGATTTAGTAAGACTGACTAAACCCCCGGTCGATAAAATTCAAAAGCAAAGGCCGAGAAATTTAGAGCCAAACATAGATTATGACCCTAAGAAAGTAGAGTTCTGGCTTGAGAATTCTATACGAGTGTTTAATGAACTTTCTTGCACGCTCGAGGAATGTTTAAAATGTGCTGTATCATTATTGAGGGACTCGGCATACTGCTGGTGGAAAACGCTAACATTTGTAGTTCTGAGGGAGAAAGTGACATGAGAATTCTTCTTAGAAGAGTTTCGAAAGAAATACATAAGTCAGCGGTTTATTGGTCAGAAACAGAAGGAGTTCCTCAAGTTGAAGCAAGGCAAAATGTCTATGGCAGAGTATGAGCGTGAATTTGTCAGACTCAGTAAGTATGCTCAAGAGTGGGTATCTATTGAAGCTATTATGTGTAAAAGATTCGAAGATGGGCTGAACAAGGACATTAGATTGTTAGTCGGGATCTTCGAGTTGAAAGAATTCGTGGTATTGGTCGATAGAGCTTGCAAGGCTGAAGAACTGAATAAGGAAAAGAGAAAAGCTATGATTTAGGCTCGAGATACAAGGAAGAGGCTGATGAGTAAGTAATTCCAATTCCAATTAAAGAGGTCCAAAGAAACAAACCCTCGGATGACCGCTTCAGTCGGGTTTCACATTGAGATCGTGGTAACACATATTCGGGCTCTAAAGTTCAAGCCACCTCATGGCAAGTGTGGGTAATGCAAAGTCAAATAAACCTGAGTGATCAAACTGTGGTAGACAACATACTAGAGAGTGTTGGGAAACAATCGAGCTTGCTACAATTGCAGTTCACTAGACCACTTCATTCGAAACTATCTTGAGAAGGATGAGAAAGACAGAAAACAAGAAATGAGAGTGAGTAATGTACCTTCGAGGGGTAGACCACAGAAGAACCCGAGAAGTGGGGCTAGTAGTAAAAGTGCGCCCAGAGATTCTGCTGTGAGATCAGAGAGTAGAACGCTTGCAAGGACTTAAGCCATTTGTGCTCTCGAAAAGGCATTATCCCCAGATATGATTACGAGTACTTTTTCTCTTAATGATATTTCTGTTGTTGCTTTGATTGGTCCGGGGTCTACTCATTCGTAAGTTTGTATGAAATTGGTATCTAGTATGAATATAACTGTTGAGTCTACAGAATTTGTGGTAAAAGTGTCAAACCCATTAGGCAAGTATGTGATAGTTGACAAAGTGTGTAAAAACTGTCCCTTGATGATTAGAGGCCAATATTTTCTGGCTAACCTTATGCTACTACCGTTTGATGAATTTGACCTATTTCTTGGCATGGATTAGTTGACTGATTATAATGTGTTAGTAATTGAGATGTGTAAATGGAGATATTATTCGGGCTGAATCAGGTGAATCGGATAGCTTGCCTGTAGTGATTTCTTCTATGGCAACTGAGAAATGTATGAGAAAAGGGTATGAGTCCTATCTTGCATTTGTGTTAAATTCTCAAGAGTCAGAAATAAAGATTTAATCAGTGCCTGTGGTATGTGAGTATACGGATGTGTTTCCAGAAGAGTTACCTGGATTGCCTTTAGTTAGGGAGGTTTGAGTTCAGTGTTGAGTTAGTACCTAGTACGGTACCTATTTTGGTTGCCCCGTATAGGATGGAATCATTAGAGCTAAAAGAGTTGAAAGTTCAGCTACAAGAGTCAACGGATAAGGGTTTTGCAAGACTGAGTTATTCTCTGTGGGGTGCTCTGGTACTTTTTGTAAAAAAGAAAGATGGTTCCATAAGGTTATGTATAGATTATAGGCAGCTTAATAAGGTGACCATAAAGAATAAGTACCCATTGCCAAGGATCGATGATTTGTTTGATCAATTGAAGGGAGCCACTTTGTTTTCCAAGATAGACTTGATGTCTGGATATTACCAGCTGATAGTTGAGGAACATGATGTACCGAAAACTGTAATTTGGACGAGGTATGGCCATTACAAGTTCCTCGTTATACCTTTTGACTTAACAAATGCTCCGCTGTATTTATGGATTTAATGAATCGTATTTTTCGACCATACTTGGATAAATTTTTTAGTTGTTTTCATTTATGATATATTAATTTATTCTAGGGATGAGAGTGAGCACAAGGAGAATTTAAGAACTGTTTTGCAAACCTTAAGAGATAAGCAGTTGTATACTAAGTTTAGCAAGAGTGATTTTTGGCTCCGAGAGGTCAGATTCTTAGGACACATCGTGCAGGGTGATGGAATTAGAGTTGATCCGAGTAAAATCTCAGCTATTGTTGAGTGGAAACCGTCGAGGATTGTGTCAGAGATTAGGAGCTTTTTGGGCTTAGCGGGATATTACCGACGGTTCGTTAAAGGGTTCTCCATAATTGCTACACCGATAACGAGATTGCTACATAAGAATGTCAAGTTCGAATGGACAAAGAGGTGCCAACAAAGTTTTCAGAAACTGAAAGCATTATTGACTGAAGACCCCGTTTGGTACAACCTGATTCGGGAAAGGATTTTGTGATATATAGTGATGCGTCAATGAATGGACTTGGTTCTGTGTTGATGCAAGAGGGAAAAGTAGTAGCTTACGCCTCAAGACAGCTAAAACCACATGAAAAGAATTATCCGACGCACGATTTGGAATTGGCTGCCATCGACTTTGCTTTAAAGATTTGGTGTCATTATTTGTATGGTAAGAAACGTCGAATCTTTATCGATCACAAAAGGACTTGAATTTGTGTCAACGGAGGTGGCTCGAATTATTGAAAGATTATAAGCTGGTGATTTATTATCGGAAGGCGAATGTGGTCACCGATGCCTTGAGCAGAAAATCCTTGTGTGCTTTGAGAGCTATGAGTATGAGTTTGACATTGTTTGATGATGGTTCCATATTGGCCAAGTTGAGGGCTAGATCGTTGTTTCTCTAGCAGATTTGTGAAGCTCAAAGGAATGATAGTGAAATGCAAGCTAAGAGAGCTCAGTGTGAATCGGGAAATAACTCTGATTTTTAGGTTGGTCTAGATGATTGTTTAGTATTTCGTGATAGAGTTTGTGTACCAAAAGATGATGAGCTTATTCGAAGAATTTTACATGAGGCACACAATGGTTGTTTGTCAGTACATCCGGGTAGTACAAAAAATGTATAATGATTTGAATAAGTTGTATTGGTGGCCGGGTATGAAAAGAGATATCTCCGAATTTGTTACAAAGTGCTTGATCTGTCAACAAGTGGAAGTCGAGCATCAGGTACCTTCGGGTTTACTTCAAACAATGATGATTCTTGAGTGGAAATAGGACCGAATCACTTTATACCGGTACATGTTGAATACTTACTTGACAAGTTGGCTGAGCTGTATATTGCCGAAATTGTGAGATTACATGGGGTACCTATATCTATTATTTCGGATAGAGATCCAAGATTTACTTCGAGGTTTTGGAAAAAGTTGCAAGAAGCCTTGGGTACAAAATTGAATTTTAGTATCGCGTTCCATTTGCAAACTGATGGTCAATCCAAAAGAGTGATTCAAGTTCTCGAAGATATGCTCTGATATTGTGTTTTAGAGTTCGAAGGTAGTTGGGAAAAATATCTACCTTTAGTCGAACAATAGTTATCAGTCGAGTATACACTGTACGAAACATTATATGGACGCAAGTGTATAACTCCTTTGTATTGGACCGAGCTTAGTGAGAAGCAAATTCACAGCGTTGATTTAGTTAGAGAAACCGAAAAGAAGGTGAAAATGATATGTGATAGTCTGAAAACTGCTTCAGATCGACAAAAGTCATACGCGGATTTAAAAAGGAAAGAAATTGAGTTTCAGGTGGACGATAAAGTATTCCTGAAAGTATCCCTGAAAGTATCCCCGTGGAAGAAAATATTGAGATTTGGTCGGAAGGGCAAATTGAGTCTACGATTCATAGGGCTGTATGAAGTTATTGAAAAGACTGGACCAGTAACTTATTAGTTTGCTTTGTCGGTGGAGTTAGAGAGAATACACAACGTGTTTCATGTGTCGATGTTGTGACGATATCGTTCCGACCCTTCGCATGTGATTCCTCTGACCGAAATTGAGATATGACTAGATATGACCTAGGAAGATGAACCAATTAAGATTTTGGCTTGAGAGGTTAAGTAGTTGAGGAATAAAAGTATAGCCTTAGTGAAAGTATTGTGACAAAAACATGGTGTAGAAGAGGTTACATGGGAACCGGAAGAAGCCATGAGAGAACAGTATCCAAACCTTTTTGGGAACGAAAATCTCTTAAGGGGGAGAGTTGTAACAGCTCGATTTTGGGGCTAGTCAGAACAGTGGTTTTGGAACCACTACTTCGAGGTCGGAGAAATTATTTTTAATATTATTTTATGGGTTATGGCATGATTATATGAATGCATGAAAATTTTGAAGAATTAATTTTAGCGATTTCATGTTTAATTATGAAAAAGGACTAAATTGCATAAAATGCAAAAGTTTTATTTTACTAGCTAGAGGTGTCAAATAGCTATGGAACCTTAAATTAGAGGTCCTTAATGTTCAATTAGACCTTTCTAAGGTTGATAGCTGGCTATAGGGACAAGAAGACTAAATTTAGTCAATGTTTAGTGGATTAAGTGACTTAATTGAATAAATAAATAAAACAAAAAGAAAAGCTATCATCTTTTTCATTCTCATTCTTCCTCCATTGAAACTATCAGCCAATGAGGGGTTTTGGAAGCTTGAAATTTTTAGAAATTTACACTCCTTGCAAGTAAGTGATTTTGGTGGTCTTTTTTGATAATTTTTGTACTTTTGGAACCCCTAAAGTTTAAGCTAGCTAAAGAGGGGACTATTTTGTAAAATGGTTAAGAGTCTAGAGTTTCGCCATGTGAATATTCATGTTGATTTATGAAATTTCATGGAATAAAATGAGTCTTGGTCGTTAAATACACAACTTTTGTGAAAGGTGTTTCCATGAAAACACTTAAAATGACCTTTTTGTAGAGGTTGTAAAATAAGTGGTAAATGTGTGTAATAATTGAAATCTTAAATTGCTATAAAAGGGAATATAAATTGGCTAGGCTTGGGAGTGTGAAAAATGAACACATTTCATTTTACGAACCTAGGGGCAAAATAGTAATTTTATGAAAGTCTAAAGGCAAAATGGTAATTTTTCCAAAATAGGAATTTTGGAGTGATTTGATTAATGTGGTTATTTAATAAGCTAAATGTGTTATTATGGATCAAGAAGAGCGTGGAATCAACTATTACAGAGGAAAAGACAAGGTTTCGGATTAAATTACAAATTGACATATTTTGTACCTTAGTATGTTTATGTACAAATGATACATCCTTTTTACTTATGTTTTTACATATTAATGCAATGTGTGAAATGTGAATGAATATTATTGATATCTATCAAAATGATAAAAAGTGAGGAAATTGATATTTATCAAAATGATAAAAAGTGAGGAAATTCTCGGATGAACCTTCGGAATAGGAAAATGATACGGATAAAATTAATGAATAAGTGATTATTGGTGGACTGTGTGAGATACCACCGTATTTATCATTTTTGTTGGACTGTTTGCGATACCACCGTAATTATCATTGTTGGTGGACTGTGTGCGATACCACCGTGTTATATGATTATTGGTGTGCTGTATGCGATACCACCGTGTTATTTATTAATGGTGGGCTGTGTGCGAAACCACCGTGTATCTAATATTATTTCGAAGTGTTTATCGAGAAACGTTTTCTAAGTGACATTTCATGTGGCTTTGTGGTAATAAGTGCAAGGTATAAGTGCATATAAATGTGAGCAATATTTTATAATATGTTTTTGGGATGTGGTAAGATTTGAAATGAGTAAGTATAAGTATGAAGATCTGAACTGTTCTTGATTAGTAAGTAATGTTCTTGATTGATAAGTATGTGGTATGATAAGTATGTGGTATGATGTTCATTGTATGTGTACAGGCAGTGTGAAGTTTGTATCTGAATTTAGGGATTTAATTCGCCACACGGCCTAAGGACACTGGCGTGTGCCCTGACCGTTGGACTTTATTGGGTTGATGACATTAGAAATAAAATGTTAAGGTTTTTGCACACAGGATAAGACACGGGCGTGTAATAGCCGTGTGAAAGACACGAGCCATGGATATGTGCGTGTATCAGGCCGTATGAAAACACTTGTAGGTTCGAATTGAAAAATAAATCTACATGGGTATGGAACACGGACATGCGATATGCCACACGAGTGTATCCCTTCTTCCACACGGGCGTGTCCCTTCTTCCACACTGGCGTGTAGACTGTTTTTAGAAAATTTTCTAAGTTTTTACAGAAATCTTCTAAAGAGTTTGGTTTGATTTCAAACCGTTCCTGAAGTGTCTTTTGGGACTCGCAGGCTTAAAAAAGAGGGTGATATGAAAAGTTTTAAATTTGAGTGGAAAGTAATGTTACGATTTTGTATGGTTGCTTGTGTATAAGTCTGGTAACACCTCGTATTTTGTTTTGGCATTGAATACGGATAACGGGTGTTACAATTTCAAGGATCTTTTTTTAACCCAACCCAATGTTTTGGATACAGCTCACCGCAATACATGCATTCAGCGAATCAAGCTCAAGATGAAGTTTAGAGATTAAGAAACCAGATGGCTCAGATGCAAGCGAGCACAATTGAGCAAATTGCTAAAATTTAAAGCGAAAGCAACATCGAGAGAAACAGAAGCTAAAAGAAAATATGATGAACTCCAACTACAACTTATAGTGGAGGTAGCAACAAGAGGAGAGGCAAAAAGAAATTATTACGAACTTCAACTACAGTTTTAAAATATGATGAAAATATTTTAACAATCGCAGAATCCGCCATCTTAAACTTCTATTTTCTTATTATGAGAATATCTTAAAAATATATCTTTATAACTTTCGAATATAATATATTATGTTATTTCATTTATTAATTTAGATTATATACATATTTCTTTCGTAATAGTATCATTTAGATTGAAAGTTTCTTGTTGGATTTGATATTACAAGAAATTATGTTAAAAATTTAGATTTTATATAAGTTAAAATTGTTTGATAAAATCTGCTAAAGTTAGTGGTGTTTTCCCACAAACTGGTTTTACTAAAAACGCCGCTAAATAACATAATCTTTAGCAGCCCTTTTCCCACAAACGCCAGTATATAACATGATTTTTAATGGCACTTTTCCCACAAACGCTACTAAAGAACATGACCTTAGAGACAATTTTATTAAAATTATCGTTAAAGATCATGTTCTTAAGTGCCACTAAAGATCATATTCTTTAGCAACCTTTATGGTAAAAGCACTACTAAATATTATATTCTTTAGCAGCGTTTTTATGAGAAGCGCCACTAAAAGTCATGTTGGCATTTTTCCAAATTTAGGTGCGTCTTCCCACATAAACGCCGCAAATTATTTTAACAGGGCCAAAAAAACACCGCCTGTTTTGCTATGGGATAATATAGATTTATGCAGAAAATTGGCAGTCATATTTTCGGTCCCAATAAAACGTATCATGAAGGTACAGGGCAGAACGTGTTCAAAGTAATTTCATTTATTAATGCCTACATGACAGAAATGGACAGTCTAGAAAATGTTACGGGTGGCATGCAGAATAATAGAGCAGTTGTATGGCAGCCATCAGAGGGGGATAGTGTCAAATTAAATTTTGATGCTTGTTATAATAGTCAGTCCAATAGATCAGTAACATGAGTTCTTATAAGAGATAATGAAGGACATATCTTGGCTGCATGCACTTACCCGAATGAGTATGTGAGGGACACGACGATAGCTGAAGCTAGAGCATGTGTACAGGCACTAGTTTTTGCGGAAGAGTTGGGTTTTCGAAAGATTGTGGTGGAAGGCCACAACAAAGGACAAATCTACAACAAAGAACAAATCTATCATATGTGCTTTAATAAAGGAATGTAAAGAAAAGGGTGACGAAATTCGAAATAGTAAGATTTAGCTATGTTCATAGTCAAGCAAATCAACCAACACACGCACTGGCACAGGAAGCAAAACAATACGATTCCCCGATGTATTGGATAGAGTAGGCCCCCGCGAGAGTGGAAGAACTAGCAGATCTGGATAGGGGGCGTTTAAATGAAGAAGAGAGGATGGGAAATGACAGAGAGAAGATTATGCAAACAAGGGAATTCCAACGATCTCAAGATAGGAAAGGAGGGAAGGATCTGCTCAAAAAATTTGTTATAATACCAAACGAGGTGAGGAAAGATATACTCCTGTTGAGTACTGATGATGAAGAACTGAGGAGAAATGGAGAGGAAGATGAAGCGTTTTCACCCACAATTTTATCTGGTTTTGATTTTCTGATAGGGATGATTAGGTGTTGTCTGTTGGGTTTATTATGGGTTTTAAGTTTTCAATGTTTTTATTATTATTATTTAATTTTATTAGTTTAATTACGCCGACCAAGGGAGCAAATAAGAATGTGATAGTTGGCGGGAAGGTGGGAAAATGTAACCATTTCTTCTTCCATATTTAATGCATCAGTTATTATTTCAAAAAAAAAAAAAAAAGTGAGTAAAAGAAATCATAATATTTAAACATAACCAAAGCATTAAACATCTTACATTAGTTTTAGAATTTCAGAAGGCTCAAAAATAATTTTAATTTAATATGCGAATTCGATCTAAAGAAGAATTATATATTACTTTTCATAATTGATAATAATTAAGAAATTTAATAAAAAATAAACTTTTTTATATAATATTTTTTATGCAAAATATCATTGTTTTTAGGGGTAAATTTTAAAATTATATATGAACTCAATGTGCAATGTTATACATTGTTAGAAAAATATGGACATTACATATAAAATAAACATATTACGTATTATTGACTATCGTAAAATATTAACTCAAATTAAAAGTGATCTAATTTGGTTAAAGTTTATTGGGTTTTAGTTATTAAATAAAGTATGAATCATATCTGTGTAGATACTCTAGTAATTAATTTCTAATTGATAATGGATTGATTAAAAATTAGAGTTAATATGCAAAAGTTATAAATATTAGGATTTTGGTCCCCAGATTACACATACGTAACTTTTCTAATATCTCATCTTTAGAAAAGAGATATGACATCTTTAGAAAAAAGAGTCACCTTCTCACTTGTGTGCTAATTTGGAAGATCAAAACCCCAAGACTTGAAGATTTCAAGATATCGATAGATTTAGTTATGCTTCCGCATCTAGTTTTGTACTTGATTTATTCTTAATGATTTGACATAATAGATCTTGATTTACAGTTTTAAATTTAAATCAAATCTTATTTTACGATTCTAACAAGTAGTATCGGAATCTCGTCATGTCGAATCATTAAGAAAGAATTGATTTTTATTTTTATTTTTGGATTGATTTAGTTTTCATGTTTTATAAATTTAATATTTCGATTATATACCATGTTGAAGCTTTGAAATTCTTGATAAATTTTTTTTGGTTTTTGATTAATTATGATTAATTTTTTAGAGTTATTTTTTTATAATAAAGAGAGAATACACTTAAGTATTTTACTTTGATTTCATGGGAATTTGAATTGAATCGTTGTTTCATTCGATGAACCATGATACTTACATAAAAATTATCCCTTAATTTCGTTAGATTAGTGAATCACAGTTCGTTACTTTGAAATTCCCGGCGCATGTGCAATAAAATCTGTTCAATTATTTCTTTTTTTCTTTCTTTCTTGTTAGGAAATTTTTGTTTCTTAAAGACATGTTATTACAAGATATTTACGAGATAATGAAACTGGTTGTACATTTAGATAGTGTGAGAACGAATGCATTATTGCCAAATTTACTTTCATAGTGAGTTATAATCATTGTCAAATTTTAAATTTAAGTGATTTTTGACTAATAATGGTGATTGGGTTTCGTTATGAAACCATTATTTATTTATTTTAGTATATACAGTTGAGTTGGATATAAATGATATATTTTTATTATATTATTTTTAATGGATGTTCGATAAAGTTGTAAGTTTTTTTATATATTCAAATGGGTGTTTTAGTGAAAATTTATGTCAAACATAATACATGTTTAAAGAATTTGGTTTTAACTTTGATTATTGATGTGTCTCACATAACTAACTAAAAATACGACAAAGGCAAGTGCATCTATCAATAAATAATATAATTATGGTGAGTAGAGATATCATATCCACGAGGACCAAAAGTATTAGTAATTATCGTTTTTCTATTTTTTAGCCGACAATTTGGAGTGATAGGTTTTAAACTAAAATTACTAAACTAATCTAACTAAGAACTTATCAGAAAATGAATTAGGAATATAATCGAATAATAACCAATGAGAGAGACAATACTCAGGAAAAAATCCGCCTAGACTTCATCTATTATTATGAATCTGAATTAAACGATTTATTCACTTGGTGTCTTAACCGTAGAAATCCCTAAATTATGCTAATATTTCTTTCGAGAGTAAGAGAAATTGACTCTAGGTTGATTAAATGAAATTTCTTTCTAATTAAAACCCCTATCGTCACATTAACTCAATCTATGGATTACCTTATTAGATTTGATTCTAATCCAGTATATTTATGTCATCCTATTTCTAGGATTGCATGCAAGTCCACTCAATTATACTAGATCTACTCTTAAATAGAGACTTTTCCTCCACTGAATTAAGCACATTAAACATGAATTAATATCCCAAAAATATTAAAACAAGAAATAAACACGCATAATTGAGAACAAGAATCAAGTATTTATCGCATAAAACAGAAATCAAATAATAAAATTCATCTTAGGTTTCGTCTTCCCTAGGTATCTAGGAAATTAGTTCATAACTCTGAATAAAAACATCTCAAAGTCAGAAAAACCACAAGCAACAAAGAAACTCATAAAAAATTCAGAAGAAATGAAAAGCAGGTCTTCGATCTTGATGGAAATTTGCTTCTGAGTTGACTCCAATGGTGTTCTTCGAGTTGTCTTCTTCAAGATTCTCTGATGGCTCTCATATATCTTCTTCTATTTGGTATTTATAAACTTTAGAATGCTCAGAAAGACTAAAAATTACATTTTTTCGCGTGTTTGGGAAGCAAGTTGCGAAATCGACACGGGCTGGCACATGGCCATGTGGCTCACACAGGTGTGTGCCCAACCATTGTGGCTCCTGAAATCTGCTCTTTATGTCCGATTTTCGCTCCTTTTGCTCCCAAATGCTCACCTAAGTATAGGAACATGAGTTCAAAGGATTAAGAGCATCAAATTCACCAATTTGCATAAATAATCATCCAAAAACGCATTAAGAACTTGATTAAAATATGTTAGTTTTATCATTTATCAATTCTATAATATAGGTTTTGACATCTTATGGTTTCAAATATTTGGTTAAATTATGATGATATCATTTATTGTATGAATTGTGAGTTATGGTAACTATTATGATTTTGTTTTTGAGATTTATTAGCTTGAAAATATTTTTCAAGTATTCATGTGAATCTCTGTTTAATCATAAATAAAATTTTATGCAGGATAAGTTTTTCTGTTTGATTTTAAATACACGTATATGCGTGAATTACTTTGATGTTTTTGTCTATGCCAAAATTATGAATACATGTGCTTGTTAATTATTTGGCTTTGAATCACTATATTATTTATATTAGGTTTTGACATATATGGTTTAAAAAAACTAGTGAAAGATTAAAGTTTTCGATCTTTTATTGTGCTATTTAGACAACCTTATTTTGGGTTATTTCAAAATTTGTAGTGCAATCAGAAATTACAGTTCTGACTTTTGACTATTATGAACATTTTAAATTTGAATATTGATATGTTTATATATATATATTAAAATAACTTAATTGAATTAATAAGTTGCCAAAGTGATCTATGTTATTGAAATTATTTTGTTTTAAAATATAAAAGGTTGTGTGCATGTAACTTAAGTCATGTTAATATTGATCGGCCCAAAGGAAGGTTAATATTTAACAAAATTACATGTGCAACTGTGGTGATAAACATGTGACGATTATTTAGTTTTACATGTGAGCAATAAATCGGCGCAAAGGAAAATTTATTGTTCGACATGTTTTTATTGTCAATTTTTTATTACTACAATAAAATATCACTTACAAGTTAATATTTTTTGTCCAAAAATGAAATAATAATGGAGTGCCCGATATCTTGAGATGAGATTTACCTTTATTCAAATTATTTTGGCTTAAATTTGAAATAAATAAATTCATTTTTTTGGCTTTGGGATTTAATTAAGAATGTCTAATATTTTAAATAGATTAGTTGAAACAAAATGCCACCAAAGTGGCTTCTTTTGCGTAGATTAGTTTATTTAAAATATCAAGATGATTATATGTTTTTGTGATTCATGCGTTTATTAATTGTCCCAAATGTAAGTTAATATTTTGGAAGAATTTCAATGACATTTATGGTGATAAATGTGTGACAATTATAAGGTACTTTATGTAAGCAATAAGTTAGTCCAAAGATTGATCATTGTTTGACATAATTTATTGTCAATGTTTGATTGCTACAACAATAGTATCATTTACTGTTAATATTACTATCCAAAAACTTGATATTAATGTTGTGTTTGGTATCTTGAGACGAGATTAGTCATTATTTTGAATTTATTGTTTACTTATGAATATTGATATGAGATTGTTTTATCTATTTTGTTCTATATTCAGCTAGTTCATCTTCTACTGCCACAATATCTGTTAATATAAATTTTATCCTCATAATGAGACTAATTTCAAGGAATGGAAAAGACACTTACTTATAGTACTTGACTGTATGGATATAGAACTTGCACTAAAGGAAGAACAACTTGCACCTTTCATTACGACAAGTACCCCTAACGCTAAAAAGGATTTTGAGAGGTGGGATCGTTCAAATCGCATGAGTCTAATAATCATGAGCACAACATTTCAGAAGCCTTTAGAGGCACAGAATCTGAAGAGATTACTCAGGCCAAAGGTTTCCTTGATAAAATTCAGAAACATTTTGCCAAAAACGATAAGGTTAAGATGACATCACTTCTGATTTTCTTTTTGATATCTATGAAGTATTAGGTCCAAGAAAACATAAGGGAGTGCATTATAGAGATTCTCCATGTTGTTTCAAGACTTAAGACACTTAAGATCAAGCTTTCTAATGAACTACTTGTTCTTATGGTTTTGGTATCACTTCTTGCACATTAACCAATTTAAAATTAGTTACAATTGTCAAAAAGAGAAATGGACTCTAAATGAGCTCATTTCTCATTGTGTGCAAGAGGAAGAAATGTTGAAACATGATAAGTCTGAAAATGCTCATTTGGCCAGTGCCTCTAAAAATAGCAGCTTATATTCTTAATAGAGTACCCACTAAAGCACCTGTAAAAACACCTTATGAGCTTTGGACAAGTCGAAACGCTAATCTAAAGAATTTTCACAATTTTCACATTTGGGGATTTCCAGTTGAGGCAAGGCTTTATACGCCACATGAAAAGAAATCGGACTCCAAAATAGTGAGCAACTACTTTATTGATTATTTTGAGCAATCTAAGGGCTATAAGTTTTATGATCCCATTGTAACAGCCCAATTGGTGAAATCGAAACTGTGGTCTCGGGACCACAAATCCAAGCCGAAAAATAAAATTTATTTTTACTTTATTATATGATCCATATTATACTAGAAATATCGTGTGAAAATTTTAAAAAGAAAATTTTACCGATTATGTGCTTAGTTACGAGAAGGACTAAATCACATAAAATGTGAAAGTTGAATTCTAGTAGCTACAAGGATCAAATAGCTATGGAATTGAAAATAAAAGTTCCTTATATGGTAATTAGACCATTAAGAAAAGTATGTAGATTTTTCTTGATGACTCATCCATGGAAAATGAGAAAAAAAGGCTAGGGACTAAATTGGAAAGTAAAAATTTTAATTAATTAAAAGATGATAAAATAGATATCATCTTATTTTCTCATCTTCTTCTCCAAAATAAACATGGAAACCCTAGGAGAGAGAGAAGAAACTTTCATGGCCAAATTGGGTAAGTTTCCTTGGCTCGTTTTTAGTAATTTTGATATTTTTGGAATTAAGATAGCCTAAACTATCTATTTGAGGGATTAATTTGAAAAGTTATCAATGTATGAAAATGGTTCATGGATGTATTATGCTGGAAATTAGAAATTTATGGTAGAAAATGAAAGATTATTAATAGATAAACAACTTTTACAAAGTGATTTTTGATGAAAACATGATTTAGGGACTAAAATGAAAAGTTGTAAAATATGATGAATTAATGTACTCGTATAGATCTGGAAAGACCAAATTCGGAGTTAGAATGAGGAAAATGTTGAATTAGTAGATTTATGTACACGAACATTTGTCGAGTTAAGTTCGTGTAACTAAATTGTATATGTTTTTTATGCTTGATTTATATGTTGTGTTTCTGAATTTTATTAATGTCATAAATATTAGAAATGATCACCTACTCAATATAGCTCGGTAAATGAAAATACCCAATAAAATGGTAAATAAAATGTTTCTTGTATGCTTGACATGAATGTGGAATGTGTTTCACTCGAATTACATAAATGTTACGGAGGTATGAAATAATCAAACACCCGATAATGCTTGAAAAGTGTTTAAATCTCGGTTAAATAAATGGAAAATCGATGGATATGTGATTTCCCAAAACGAATGAGGTCCTGTATTTGTTGCGGATAGAATTTAGCTCGGATAAGTAATCCTTCGACCTCAATCCTGATAAGATTTAACCCGGACGGGTAATCCTAATATAAGTCCTTTTGAGCATATGTTATAGATTGTATTTAGCCCGGACGGGTAATCCAAATCAAGCTCTTTAAAGCATATGACGTAAAAAGGATTTATCCTGGACTGCTAATCCTGTTCTTTACATATATGTGGCTCGAGAGTGTACTCTCTGAAATTGTACCATATGGGTACCATTGGACACGAATTGACGAATTCTGATTAGTACACCTCGAGTGTACTACTTGTGTATCCATCGATATTTCGAATAAATTCAACGGGTAAAGCTCTGATAAGGGCAACTATGAATTTAAGACAAATTGACATGGAATGATATATATATATGATATGAAATATGACATGAAAAATGGTATTACATGAAATACAAGAAAATGATGATTTATGAATGCGGCAAAAGGAAGGAAAATCCATGGACCAACCCCATCGTCTCTACCCCGTAGGAACTACGAGATCACCCCAAGGACGCCTTTGGTATCCAGGGGTCGCGGAAAAAATGATTCGATTGATGGGATTTGGTATGATACTTATGAGATCGATGATATCGATGAGATGAACGTAATGCTCATAACTTCCCTCTAGACCTAGCTGCTATTGAAGCTCCACCAAACAGTCCGAGCAGCAAGGTACATTGGTCAAGGTTTCCTAATTACCTTATCCCACCTTGAGTGTACTATTACTTGGTGACCTTAATACTCGAATAAAATGAGTAAAGTCCTAACATGAAATGATTTGAACTCGAAACGAACTACTATGAAACTATACTTGTAATAATAAGAGACGATATATACATGCTTAATGAATACATGTTGTGGAAAGCATATATGCATGGAAATTTTATTGTTGATTGATCTTATACATGTCTTGATGTTAATATGGATTATATGACTAACAAGGGTAATGAGGATGTGTATAGGGCTTGAGGTCAAATTAAGTGAATATGCCATACATAGTTACCTCAAAATAGGATGAATGGTAAGTTATGTACCACGTTATACGAACTTACTAAGCATGTAATGCTTACCCCATTTTATTTTCCCCTGTTTTAGAGTGAATCAGAAGCTCTTTGGATTAGAAGCTCGGCGGAGATCACTCACACTATCCATCGGTCCATATCGGTATAGTATGGTAATTCAATTGAGGTTGTAATGGCATGTATAGGATATGTTGGCCATATTGGCATGTAAACATAAACGATGCTTGTAATCCAGCCATTGGAATGACTAATAATGATTGTTTTGATATACTGGTAAAGTCATATTATGTTAGCCACACATATGTTAAGTAGTTGATCAAGTTATGTCTAACATGAGGACATAACCAAGATAAGATTGTAAACACGTATGCATGAAATGATATGCCATGATGATGGATGGAATATGCTTGATTAGAATGCTTGAAATGGTTAGTAATTGTATGTGATGGTATATCATGTTAAATGATATAATTAACTTGAATAAAATGCTTGGATTGGTTGGGTTATGAATGCAAGATGTGGTGTAGGATTTGGCAATGATTGAGGTGAGAAATGAAGCTAGGAATGGATTTATTTTGTCCACACGGGTAGACACACGGGCCTGTGTCTAGACCGTGTGTGACGCACGGCCTGGTAACACGGGCATGTGGTTAGGTGGTATGTCCTTTGCACCTTAATTTTGAGAAATAGAATGCTCAGAATTGAGCACACGGGCAGAGACACGGGCGTGTGTCTTGGCCGTGTGAAACCTACACCTAATTCGAATTGAATTAAATAACCACATGGCCTAGCAGACGGGCGTGTGGCATGGCTGTGTGGCTCAAGTCAGAGACTATCTAGTTTTGAACACGGCCTGCAGCACGGGCGTGTCCCTTGGACCACACGGGCGTGTGAGCCCCGCACCTTGAAAAATTTTAGAATTTTGCAAAAAATTCCCTGAGTTCCCGATTTAGTCTCAACTTGATTCTAATGCTCGTATTGGGCCTCGAGGGTCCATTTAAGGGACATTATGAATGACCTTGGTGAATGAATAATAACTTGCCTGAATTAATTGATAAATGTTTTGAATGTTCGATAACGCTCTGAAACCCTGTTTCGGTGACGAATACATGTTAGGGGTGTTACATTTAGTGGTATTAGAGCTACAATTTAGTCAGTTCTCGAACTGAACGTAGCGTATGTGGAGTCTAGAAACACATGCCATTATTTAACCCGTGATAATGTGATATCTCCCGACTCTGATGAAAATTATTTTACAAATAAATAGAGATGCTTTCCAATCGAGCTAATTCCGATGACTCCGAAAGAGATACTCAAGTATCTGAGTAAAATTTTACTGATGATGAAATAGAAATTGAAAAGGTACGGATTAATTTTTTTAGTACATGAGAATGATAAATGTTATGTTATATGAGTATATATATATATATATATGAAAGATAAATTTTGAGGCTTACGATCTCTACCCCCTTACCGGTATAGTGTTATAAAATGAAATTCACAAGATTTATATGGATTAAGCTTATGAATGTGGAACTAAAGAGTTCAAAGGCTGAATGACTAATGATGTAGTCAGAATTGAGAATGGGTTGATAAGTAAAGACGGTATTAAAAGTGATATCAGATTTTTGTGAGGATTATTATGATTATGTGATGTTATTGTTAAGGAAGAAGTTGTTCATGAGTAGAAGACTTATCTAGACATGATATTTATAGAACGGATTAGCCGAAAATTCTTCTGAACTGACTCTTTCAGTGAACTGAATAATTTAAGATTATTGATAACTTTATTAGTTAGTGGAATAGTGATGAAATTGCACTGATATTTTAATGCAGCTGTTGTAATCAGGGATATTACAGTAATATTTTTTGGGCACTTTATATGTTCTGTTATTATCAGAGGCATATGAAATTGTGTATGTACAGATGCAATATTTGTCGTATTGAAAGGCTAGTAAATCATGATAGATGAAATTACTGAATGTCTGGTTGATTCATGAGCGGTATTGCTCTATTTTACTTGGGTTTCTAATTTATCATGAATGATATAAGATTTGATGATAAGATTCATGTGATATTATCTTCTACTTCTATTGATTGAAGCCTTGAATTGCGAATGTGCAAGGTATATTGTTTTTATCACAGTGTTTTCTACTGAGTATGTGTTATATTATTCTTCTGAATTTTCTCCGAGATATTAACAATCTCTTTAGTATGTAAACTTGGGTTATCTGTGAAAGATATTCTTTAATTAGAGGTAATTACATTCATTACCGATATAAATATTGACTAAATCATAGGTATGGCGATAGGGATCACAGATTATAGAAACTGTATTACTTCTTTGGTTATTATTGGGGCCACATTTGGCTCTCTCTCTTATAAATTGAGGTACACTATTGATATTGAAGTGCTGCTTTATCTATACGGTTGAAATGTCGATCATAATGCAGCACTATAGTTTTGAATCTATTTGATGGATCTGGCTTTAGAAAAACTTAAAGCTTCAATGTTAACAATTGAAATAGTTACATTGATGATCCAATTATTACAGAAAAGAGGTAAGATTTGAATAGACCGATAAATATCATTAAAGTTTTGACCAGTTGGAAGCTCTGTTGACCAAAGTATTAATTCTAGTTCAGCCTGAATCAGGTAAGGAATTTGTTATTATAGTGATATACTGTTGAATAGGATTAAATTGTGTTTTGATGCAGTAAGGCAAAGTAATAGCCTGTGCTTTCAGATAGTTAAAAACCACATAAAAAGAATTACTCGATACATGACCTAGAATTGACAGCCATTGTTTCTGTATTGAAATCTGACAACATTTCTTGTTTGGTGAAAATGTCATATATTCACTGATTATAAAAGTTTGAAGTATCTGATGCTGCTAAAAGATTTGAATCTGAGATAGCGTATATGGTTTGAATGTTGAAAGATTATGACGATAATTGTATATCACTTGGAAAGAATGAATGTGGTTGCAGATGTTCTGAGTAGCAAATCTCTATATATTTTGCAAGCCATGGGTATCAAATATGATTGTCTGATAATAGCTCAATTTTAACTGAGTATAGAGCTAAGCTGATGTCTCTACAACAAATCAATGAAACTCAGAAAGTGTGATAACATATTAATTTGCATGTTATTTTGTGTTTAAATTCGTTTTATTTCTGAATTGATCCTTGCTAATTAGTACTATTATGTTTTAATCTTGTCAGAGATGCAATTAGGACGCTAAAAGACAAAAACAAGCAGAAAAGAACCAAATTGAAACAAAATCAATGGAATGGGACCGAATGAAAAATATGGAGAAAGTCAAGGGCTCACCAGATATTTTGACTTTGTAAAAAGCCAAAAATAGAAAAGTCTTATTTTAGTTTTATTTTATTTTATTTATTTTATTTTTGATTTTATTTTGATTTTATGTTAAATTAGCTAAGGCCAAAAATAGTAAATTTTATGTATATAAATAGGGCCTTAGTGTTCTTTGGAAAATCATGAACGAATTCTGCTTTCCTACTCCGATTTGGAATAGAATTGTTCTTTCTTTTTCTTTGGAATTGACGTGAGCAACTGCTATTTTCATTGGCATTTTGCTTACTTTTATAAATTAGGCAAATTGCCTTTTAGGTCTTTTCATTCCCCAATTTCTTCCATTATCATCAACCTACCTTTTAAAACATACAAAGCATGAATAGTTTCATGCTTCACTAAATTCCATCTTAGCTTTAGGTCGGTGTTCTTTCCAGTCAGGAATCGTGAGATACAAACTTGTGCATCCTTCTAATCGGTATTCATTTTTTCCCTATGGTATTGGGATAGACCAATTATCCCTTAAAGTTAAATTCGATTTCAAGTCAAAGTGCACGTTGGGTAGGAGTCGTGTTTGCTGACTGTTGGAGATTTGAGTCGACTGTGCTGTATTCGAATTTTTAAGAACAAATTAAGGAAGAAGTGATCAGGTTTGAAGAACCCACGTGGTTGAGGTCGTTGATTCGAGTTGGGTTCTTCAGAATACAAGACTGCCAGAATCTTGAATCGGGAACACGTGTATCTCGGTTAGATAATCGGTAAGGGTTGGTTTATAGGTCATATCAAAACTAGCTACGAGAGGAGGAATTGGTGGTTAGGACGTTCTTAACTGCTATAACCAGCATATTGTTTGGAGGAGAAGATTAATTTTCAAGGATCGATTCTTGAAACGAAATTTACCGAGTCTAAGGCTAAGGCTTATTTTATCTGTTTACACAAGTCTAAATTTATTTCCAATTTGCATTTATTTTCAACATTAATCAAGTGTTTATTTAAGCTGATTAGATTATTTACTCTCTTAAACATTCTCAAACTCCTCCTATTTACTTGTTTATTTTTGTTGCAGGTACGTTTAGAGTCGTGGGCACGACTCTTGCCACGACCCTCAATGTAACATCCTGAATTTTTGGGCCCATGCGTTTCATGGGTGAATATGTGTAATGAGTTAAGTTGAGTATTAGGGGTTTCTAATGGGCTCGAGTTTGGGGAGGTGTAGTTAAAATTCTTGTTTGAACACTTTAGTGGAAAGCTTGTTAAGTTAGGGCATAAAAGATATTAGCTGTGTTTTAAAACACAAATGGGCTTGTGGTGATGGCAAAATGGCGCCACTAAGAGGAAGGAAGTTGGCGTCAATTGAAGGTCCAAGGTTCTGAGTCGTCAGTACCTTTTATTTTAAATATTTTCGGCATTTATAAGAGCAAAGTAGTGGAGTTCGGTAATGATGCTTAAATTTAGGAATTTATTTAATGTGATAATAAGGTGGATAATGTGCTAATAAAGGAAGGAAGAGGTAGTGTTATCCATGACACTGTGGATGGGTAGTCAGATGAGGATAAGGAAAGAATCAAGGAGTTATCTGCAAGGCTAGGTGGTGGCCGAAATTTTGACTCTAAGAGGGGGGAAGAAATCGGTTTCTATTTGCCATAGGGGGTGCCGAATTTTCTCAATTATTTGTTTAATTTTTAGTTATCAGGAAGGGCACTTCCGGGATTTGATAAGTAAGTGCCGAAATTCTCTATAAATAGGGGTAGTATCTCTTCAATTCCGGCATTTGAACCCTATTCTTTTCTTTATTCTTTGTGCCAAAACCCTTAGCCATTCTCTGCAACTTTTCCTTTTAATTTCTTCTAAAAGCCGAAACCTCATAATTCTTTCTCTATATTATTTTCTTTTGATCTTTGCTGAAGCCGAACCTACCTGTAGTCTACTGAAATTCTCTTTTCTTCTTCCTGTCGATTTCTTCATTAAAAGCCGAATCTCCATATATTTCTTCGAATCATCTTCTCTTCCTGATTTTCGCAAAAAGCCAGAATCCTCTGGGAGTAGCCAAATCTTCTCTAGTAAGGTGAGGGTCGACTCTTGTTATTCTTTAAGATCTCTTTCGGTTTTTGGAAGACAAAGCCGAAAGGCTAATAGTTTAATGGTTTTATGAATTTTCTTGTTGGGCGACATCGGGAATGGAAGAAGATCATCTAGATCTAAAAGCCGGAAATCGTTAGTCTCTAATTTTAGGAATTCAAGGTAAGGGGTTCTCTTTAGATCTCCGTTAGATTCGCTATCGTATTTATGATCTTAACCATATGTTATGGTTTAACAAACTTATTTCGTTATAGCAGTTTTGACAAGGACTTTTTGATGGAATCAAATATGGATCAGGCAAAGGAGAGGATTGGGTCTATAAACCCAATCCCTAAGTTTAAGAAACGAGCGGTGTCTGCTGTTCAAGATTGGCCACCGGGTTGTGGACCAGCTTCTGAACAACACCTTAGGTAGATAGCGGTGGTGTTGGCTACGGATAGCGTCGACATAGGTAGTATCATCTTGTCGGTAATAAGGTGTGTAGATCTCTAACACACTAGTTAACTGTAATATATATGTTATGGGCTAAAAGCTGGAAAGAGGCTGTGTAGACAGTCGAATAAAACCCTCAAAGGGTTAGGCAAAGGATGCTAGGTACGTGATCATAGAAATCTCTATGTGTATCGATATGTATTTATGAGAGCCTGTTTTCTTAAAGATGGCATGATGTTTTCAATTTTTCATGTGTGTATGCATGGGGTGGGATTATGATAATGAAAGGGAAGTGCATGATAGGTCACTTGGTGATCGGTGGTTAAACCACAAATTCAAACGTTAGGTCACATAGTGATCGGTGGCTATGCCACATTTAATGATTCCTGATTAATAGGAATAGGCAGTACGACTATCGTTATAGTGTGTAGCAGATGGAGGGTTGATTGTAGAAATCCCCGAGGTGTGATGGTTGGTACGGGTTGGTGTGTAGAGGATGGTATTCTAGGATGGGTTAGGCTGTTCATCATTTATTATTTATCATGTAATTATGATTGATGCTTTCATGTATGGGCCCGGGCTCATAATGTGTTTGTGGGCCTTAGGTCGTTGTGTGTTTCGGTATTTATACACTGAGTCTTGGTGACTCACCCTTTCATTTTTCCTCTACTTTTCCAGATGAGCAGTAAATCGTGGACATGGGAGCCGAGACGGACTCGAGGGGCCATCAAGTTATTTATTTTCTTAGACTATTTCAGGTGTTTATTTAAGTTTTAATTTTGGGACTATTTATGTAATAAGGCTCCATAGCTTAGGTTTAAATTATAATTGTTAATGTCTTTATTCTATTTTGTTTTAAAATTTAAATTTTATGTTCAAAGACTTATCTATAAGAAGTAATAATATGGGATTTTCAAACACGTTCAAAGAAAAAGCAAAGGTTTTCTTCAAATATCACTTATTTTAGCGAATACCTAAATAAGCAAACTGAATTTCCAAAATTATCCAAGTGAAGTTTTTAACGTTAACTCCGTAGCATACCAGATCCGGTCGTAGCGTTTGGGCCGGGTTTGGGGTGTTACGATTTTGGTATTAGAGCCTAGTTGCAAAGCTCGGGCTGAAAAATGGGTCTAGTAATGTTTTATAAAGTTGATGTGAATTTGAGGAAAATGTCTTGGATGAAGATATGGCCTTCGAGTCTACCGGCACCCGATCCATGTAGGTAAGTACTCTAAACTTTTGGATGTTATATGTATGTGGGCTTGATGGGCCTGATGGACGTAGACTAGTATGCTAGGCATTGATGGACTATAGGCTTAGTTACAATAACTCTTTAAATTCATAAGACTTAATCTATCCAAACAAACCCGTGAATGAGTCGATGGGTTAAGGTGTGGCAATAGGCATACGCATGTCTAGGATTGGATTCAGGGAGAGCTTGGTACTTAAGTAGTCTTAGTGACTCACCTCCTCTTCGATGGAATCCTACCTGGTGCGTAGTGACTGTTCACCTTAGCCACGAGGATTTGTTGACGGGCCAAAATCCATAATTAAAACCCGAAAGGGACTAGCCACCCTATTTCATAATCAAAATACCCCCAAGTTTTGTAAAATTTCTGAAATACACTTGATTTGTGAAAATTTCCAAAAACAACAGTGATTTTATAAAATACCCATGTTTTGCAAATTTACCCAAAAACCCCTGGATTTACAAAGGTACCTGGTTTACGAAGTTGTCGAAATTTGTGAATTACCAAAATACCCTCATTTTTGAAAAAAAAACCCATTTTGGAAAATCACCAAGATACCCTATTTTGTGAAATTACGAAAAATACCCTGTAGGATAAAATTACGAAAATACCCTTGGGTAGTGAAATGACGAAAATACCTTTAGATGATGAATGTGAGTTCATGGATGCTATTTATGTGATGATGTATGATGGTTGAATGTATGTAAAACTAGGAGATACACACTTGAAACTGAAACCCATAGATATAGTTTCGAAATCGAAAGAACTACTCCTAAAACTACTGCTCATAAGATTGTTCGTGGTTAATCAGTGAAAGAAATTAATAATTCATAAAATTTCTAATCAGATAAACGCGAATCGATAGAATGAGATCAAGGGGTAGCTTTTTGGGCTGATCTGATGGAACTGCCGTTTGGGGAGTTCGATTTGATCTTAGGAATGGATTGGTTAGTGAAGTATCAAGCAAACTTGGATTCTGCAGCCAAGCGTATGGTGTTAAAAACTCCCTAAGGAGGCGAAGTGTTGGTGATAGGTGAAAGGAGGAACTGTTTGTCAAATGTGGTGTCTGCCTTAAGAGCAGAAAGGATGGTGAGAAAAGGATGCGAGGCAATTCTAATGTTTGTTCGGGCTCTGGAAGCCAAGGAACTAACTGTTGGGGACTTTAGGATGGTGAAGGAATTTCCTGATGTTTTCCCAGAAGAGCTTTCGAAATTACCCGCGAATTGTGAAGTGGAGTTCGGTATTGATCTTCTTCCAGGAACAGCTCCAGTATCTATTACTCCGTATAGGATGGCGCCAAAGGAGTTGGTGAAATTGAAAGCGCATATTTAGGAGTTGCTGGATAGAGGGTTATTAGAATCAGAGTGCACAGCGTGAGCGTAGTGTTGTAGGTTAGGTTGTACGACTGTTCCTGTAGTTAGAAATTTCGAGGACAAAATTTCTTTAAGAGGGTAGAACTGTAACATCCTGAATTTTTGGGCCCATGCGTTTAATGGGTGAATATGTGTAATGAGTTAAGTTGAGTGTTAGGGGTTCAGAATGGGCTCAGGTTTGGGCCGAGGCTGTAGTTAAAATTCTTGTTTGAACACTTTAGTGGAAAGCTTGTTAAGTTAGGGAATAAAAGATATTAGCTGTGTTTAAACACAAATGGGCTTGTGGTCTAGTGGCAAAATGGCACCACTAAGAGGGAAGGAAGTTGGCGTCAATTGAAGGTCCACGGTTCGAGTCGTCTGGTACCTTTTATTTTAAATATTTTCGCTATTTATAAGAGTAGTAGTGGAGTTTGGCAATGATGCTTAAATTTAGGAATTTATTTAATGTGATAATAAGGTGGATAATGTGTTGATAAAGGAAGGAAGAGGTAGTGTTATCCATGACACTGTGGATGGGTAGTCAGATGAGGATAAGGAAAGAATCAAGGAGTTATCTGCAAGGCTAGGTGGTGGCCAAAATTTTGACTCTAAGAGGGGGGAAGAAATCAGTTTCTATTTGCTATAGGGGTGCCGAAGTTTCCCAATTATTTGTTTAATTTTTAGTTATCAGGAAGGGCACTTCCGGGATTTGATAAGTAAGTGCCGAAATTCTCTATAAATAGGGGTAGTATCTCTTCAATTCCGGCATTTGAACCCTATTCTTTTCTTCATTCTCTGTGCCAAAACCCTCAGCCATTCTCTGCAACTTTTCCTTTTAATTTCTTCTAAAAGCTGAAACCTTATAATTCTTTCTCTATATTATTTTCTTTTAATCTTTGTTGAAGCTGAACCTACCTGTAGTCTACCGAAATTCTCTTTTCTTCTTCCTACCGATTTCTTCATTAAAAGCCGAATCTCCATAGATTTCTTCGAATCTTCTTCTCTTCCTGATTTTCACAAAAAGCCAGAATCCTCTGGGAATAGCCAAATCTTCTCTAGTAAGGTGAGTGTCGACTCTTGTTATTCTTTAAGATCTCTTTCGGTTTTTGGAAGACAAAGCCGAAAGACTAATGGTTTAATGGTTTTATGTATTTTCTTGTTGGGCGACATCGGGGATGGAAGAAGATCATCTAGATCTAAAAGCCAGAAATCGTTAGTCTCTAATTTCAGGAATTCATGGTAAGGGGTTCTCTTTAGATCTCCGTTAGATTCGCTATCATATTTATGATCTTAACCATATGTTATGGTTTAACAAACCATTTCGTCATAGTAGTTTTGACAAGGACTTTTTGATGGAATCAAATATGGATCAGGCAAAGGAGAGGATTGGGTCCATAAACACAATCCCTAAGTTTAAGAAACGAGCAGTGTCTGCTATTCGAGATTGGCCACTGGGTTGTGGACCGACTTCTGAACAACACCTTAGGCAGATAGCGGTGGTGTTGGCTACGAATAGTGTTGACATAGGCAGTATCATCTTGTCGATAATCAGGTGTGTAGATCTCTAACACACTAGTTAACTGTAATATATATGTTATGGGCTAAAAGCCGGAAAGAGGCTGTGTAGACAGTTGAATAAAACCCTAAACGGGTTAGGCAAAAGATGCTAGGTACGTGATCATAGAAACCTCTATGTGTATCGATATGTATTTATGAGAGCCTGTTTTCTTAAAGATGGCATGATGTTTTCAATTTTTCATGTGTGTATTCATGGGGTGGGATTATGATAATCAAGGGGAAGTGCATGATCGGTCACTTGGTGATCGGTGGTTAAACCACAAATTCAAACGTTAGGTCACATAGTGATCGGTGGCTATGCCACGTTTAATGATTCCTGATTAATAGGAATAGGCAGTACGGCTATCGTTATAGTGTGTAGCGGATGGAGGGTTGATTGTAGAAATCCCCGAGGTGTGATGGTTGGTACGGGTTGGTGTGTAGAGGATGGTATTCTAGGATGGGTTGGGCTATTCATCATTTATTATTTATCATGTAATTATGATTGATGCTTTCATGTATGGGCCAGGGGTCATAATGTGTTTGTGGGCCTTAGGTCGTTGTGTGTTTCAGGATTTATACACTGAGTCTTGGTGACTCACCCTTTCATTTTTCCTCTACTTTTCCAGATGAGCAGTAAATCATGGACATGGGAGCCGAGACGGACTCGAGGGGCCATCAAATTATTTATTTTCTTAGACTATTTCGGGTGTTTATTTAAGTTTTAATTTTGAGACTATTTATGTAATAAGGCTCCATAGCTTAGGTTTAAATTATAATTGTTAATGTCTTTATTCTATTTTGTTTTAAAATTTAAATTTTATGTTCAAAGACTTATCTATAAGAAGTAATAATATGGGATTTTCAAACACGTTCAAAGAAAAAGCAAAGGTTTTCTTCAAATATCACTTATTTTAGCGAATACCTAAATAAGCAAACTGAATTTCCAAAATTATCCAAGTGAAGTTTTTAACGTTAACCCCGTAGCATGCCAGATCCGATTGTAGCATTTGGGCCGGGTTTGGGGTGTTACACTCGACACAACAAATATTCTGTTCATAAATGAACATGAAAGTTGATTATGATATCCAATCCCTGTGGACTCGACCCTACTACCACTATTGACTACTATTTAGAGTTAATTTAGTAGGAATCATTTTTGGTGGTTTCGACGGCCTTGAAATTTTGACGCTGGGTTTGATCCATTTACTACCCACTTTTCGTGAATTACAGAATGAGAATCCGCACACCCACCTTAAAGAATTTCATATGGTTTGCACAAGCATGAAGCTTCAGGGAGTAACGGAAGACCAAATCAAACTTCGTGCTTTTCCTTTCTCACTAGCCAACTCTACTAGAGAGTGGCTATTTTATTTACTCCCGGGATTTGTCAACACATGGTCTGACATGTCTCGTTTGTTTCTTGAGAGATTCTTCCCTGCAGCTCGAGTAGCCGAACTAAGGAGGGACATTGTGGGAATCCGTTAAAAGGACACTGAATCGCTCTACGATTACTGGGAGCAATACAAAAAGTTGTATGCAAGTTGCCCACAACATGGGATGACTGGACAGTCACTCTTGCAGTATTTCTATGAGGGATTACTCCCGATGGAAATGAATATGATAGATGCTGCAAGTGGAGGGGCACTAGTCAATATGACTCCTCAGAGAGCATGAGAGTTGATTTCAACCATGGCTGCTAACTCTCAACCGGCCACAAAACCCACAAGACGGGTTCATGGGTTAAGTTCTTTATCTCTAGAATATAAAATTGATAAGCTAACTAACATTGTTCAAACTTTACTTATAGATAAAACGAGCCCAGCACGGTTGTGCGGAATTTGCGCTAACTAGACCATCTGATGGACTCCTGTCCTATTTTACATGAGGATTCAACAGAGCAAGCGAATGCTGTCGGGAACTTTCCAATACTGCCCCAGAGGCGATATGACCCCTACTCGAACTCGTATAATATGGGGTGGAAGGATCACCCGAATATCAGTTATGGGACGAATCCGTGGTTCAATCAACCGTACCAACAAAGGCCGCCTCAGAATCAACAATTACCACCCCCAAAGTCATCTTTGGAAGCCATAGTGGAAAGGCTAGCCAACAGTACTGAGAAATTCCAACAAAAAACTGACATGCATTTGCAGGAATGGAATAAGTGGAATGACGAAAATGTGCAAGTGTACACAATCACAACAAGTAATAAAGTGACAAGTAAATGTCGAGTTATCGTACCTACAGAGACTGTAAAAAGGAATATTTATGAAATTGATTTTAAAACACTTTGGTGATGGAAAATATTTTGGTTTAAAGATGATTAAAAACTAAGGTTTAAAAACTAATTAAAAAAATTAAAAATAAAAAGGTTCTAATGCACGAGTTCAAATAAGGTTTAATCAAGATGATATAATTGTGTTGGATCAATTACATTCATTTAACGTAGAATTATTAAACTTATTCTTATACTACTACAACCAAATTCACGGCAACTCGGCAATTTGCTAACTACTGCTCATACATACTTATTAAATTAATCAATCTCTTGAACATTTTTCAATGTAAATCCAATCGATTAATCAATCTTCACAAGCATATAAAAGCTCAATTGAGGTAACAGAGTATTTCTACCTTGAAACAGTTTAATCACAATAATCTTGCAAGTTATGCAAGGCATATGTATTGCCGAATACAATGCTAATTTAAACTTCAGCTACCTTAGAAGAATAAACATGCACTGATTAAGTATTGTGTCAATTAATTACAATTTCAATACGATTTAATAATTAATTCATTAGTTATCTAAAAATTAATATTGCAAGAATAACTTAAGCATGATTTTACTTAATCAAGCATCTTATCGAGGCCTATAACAACACAAACACAATTCGGTAATTCAAGTAGGCAGAATATAATCAACCCAACACAGATTAAATTCAAGATAAATTGATTAAAATAACCATGTCAATAGCATAAATATTCATAAACATGGTTTTCAAAACAACGACGAAATTTAAAGAGATAGGGAACAAGAAGCAAATTTGGTGTTCCTCCGTGGCTTGACTGATTGCTCCATTCTTTGTTCTCCGTTGTCCTTGGCTATCAAGGTGGCATATGAACACTTTAATTGCTGCTAAAAAATAGCTGATGAGGACCTCTTTCCCAAGAGAAGAAATCGGCACTTGAACAAAAGGGGAAATGGAAAGGGAAAGTTGAGAGAAAATGAGAGATGAGAAGAGAGAATGAGAGTGTGAGGGGTGAGTTAAATGATCAGCAAAGGGTGGCTTTTATAGCTGACTGTGGCTGATAAAAATAGCAAATTCCATCAGCCAAAGAGACCCCCCTTGGTCGGCCACACACATGGCAAAGTTGAGAGATTCAACTTTGCTAAAAATAGCCTGGGACAAATCCATAAAGCCACATTTTTAGAGGGGTTTGAATGCAAGGTTGAAAGTTCTTCAAAGGCTTCTTTGCAAGCATATTTAGTCAGCTAAAATGCTGATTTGGGTCAGCATATGGATGGTTCTGGGCAGCCCAATTGGTGGCTAGTTCGGTTCACTAAATTCGGTTCAACCAGTGCAGTTCAACTAGACCCTTTTTTCCATAATTAATTAATAATAATTTATTTAGCCCAAATTAAATTGGGTATAAATTAAAATTAATTATATTATGAATTAACAAAAAATTTTGGACCATCTTAGGCTGGAAATAAATTTTCCTTGATACTTCAAATTGCTTCGCGGTTTTACTCTTCGTGTAGTGTCTATAGAGCCAATTTTCGCCCTTTGTGCGAATCTGTCGAAAATAGTCAAAATTAATCAAAATTAACTATAAAATTAATTAAAATTCATCATATTCATATTTTTAACACAATTTAATTATTTTATAATATTTAATTATTTTTCGACAAGAATTTAACTGAAATAGCATGATTTTAAGTTAAAAAGGGCATGTAAAAACACATAAATTTTCATGTTTCCAATAAGCAAGTAAGCAGCCTCGCGTTCACGATTAGCCGTTTGGAGTCCCAAGGTAAGCTTCCATCCCAAACTGAGCCAAACCCTGGACACAATGCAAGCGCTGTGACATTGAGGAGTGGAAAGGTTTACGAGCCCGTACCTAACAGGAGTCGCAGCCACGACACTAGTCAAGATGAGCAGAAACTTGACACAGAGGCTCCAGTAGAGTCAGCACCACAAAAATCATTTACACTACCACCTCCATTTCCCAAAAGACTTCTCCAGTGCAAGAAGGAGAGAGACGAGATGGAGATCCTCGACACCTTTTGAAAGGTGGAAATTAACATACCTCTTCGATGCAATTAAGCAGATCCCACGATACACAAAATTCCTAAAAGAGTTATGCACGAGTAAAAGGAAACTTCTGGGCAATGAAAATGTAAGTGTCAGAGAAAGTCTTTGCCATTCTGCGAAGGAAAATACTGCCCAAATGTAAGGACCATGGTATGATTTTCATATCTTGTAAAATAGGTAGTGTCGGTATTAAAAAAACAATGTGTGACTTTAGCGCATCAATTAATGTTATGCCTTTGTCAATTTATAAACTAATTAACGCGGGTCCTTTAAAGGAAACATGTGTGATTATTCAGCTTGCAGATAGATCTGTGGTGCATCCGGAGGGAGTATTGAAGGACATTCTTGTCAAGGTAAACGAGCTAATATTTCCTGTAGACTTCTACATTATCGACATGGAGGATGACAATTTGGCCAATTCATCTGACATACTTCTCGGGGAGGCTATTTTTGAGTACAGCCCAAACAAAGATTGACGTACGAAGTGGGATACTAACTATGGAGTTCAATGGGGAAGTGGTGAAATTTAATGTCTATGAGGCCATGAACCGCCCTAGCATGATTTCTAATGTTTCTAATATTGATATAATTGGTCCTTCAACTGAATTACATTTAGAATATCATGACGAGGATGAATTACGAACTGTTCTTTGCAAAAGTCTAAACTTTAATGCCATAAAGGAATAAGAAGAGTGGATAACCTTTGAAGAGTCTGTTCACGAAAAGTGGCTCATTTGGAGGCGCCACAATTATGGAGAAATCTAGGTAAATATCTTGAATTATCACCTTCGCAAACTAAGCTTGTACAATCTATTTTGCGGGCTCCAGAGTTGGAACTCAAACCACTTCCAGACCATTTAAAGTACGCTTTTCTTGGTAAAGGAAATACCTTACCGGTAATAATCGTGAGCAAACTCTCGAAGATAGAAGAGGCAATTTTGGTGCGAGTTCTTAAAGACTATCAAGAGATAATTGGATGGACGATAGCTGACATCAATGGAATGAGTCCCTCGACTTGCATGCACAAAATTCAAGTTGTGGATAATGTCATTCCCAAAAAAGAGGCTCAAAGACATCTCAATCCACCCATGAGGGAGGTGGTAAGGAAAGAAGTTCAAAAGCTACTCAATGCTGGGATGATCTATCCCATTTCTGACAGTAATTGGGTCAGCAAAGTCCATGTAGTACCAAAAAAGACCGGCGTAACCGTAACTGAGAATTCGACAGGTGATATGGTTCCCACTCGAGCCTAAAATGGGTGGAGAGTCTGCATCGATTACAGGAAGTTGAATTCTTTAACTCAGAAAGATCATTTTCCACTTCCTTTTATTGCCTGGATGTTAGAACGTTTAGCTGAGAAGTCTCATTATTGTTGCCTTGATGGTTACTTAAGGTATTTCCAGATTCTAGTGGCACTTGAGGATCAAGAGAAGACGATGTTTACGTGCCCATTTGGCACGTTCGCTTACAGACAGATGCCGTTTGGACTTTGTAACGTACCAGCCACGTTTCAAAGGTGCATGGTAAGTATATTTTCCGACTACGTCGAGAAAATAATTGAGGTGTTCATGGACAACTTTACTATATATGGTGAGTCTTTTGAGGTATGTTTATCAAATCTTGCAAAAATCTTGGAAAGATTCTTAGAATTTAATCTTGTTCTAAATTATGAGAAATATCATTTTATGGTAGATAAAGGATTAGTTCTAGGTCATATCATCTCTGCTGAGGGAATCTCTGTCGATAAAGCAAAAATCGATATCATTAACTCACTGCCATACCCTACAACTATGAGGGAGATTCGTTCTTTCCTTGGTCATGCAGGTTTCTATAGGAAGTTTATTAAAGACTTTTCAAAAATTGCACAACCGCTTTGCAATCTACTACAGAAAGACAAGGAGTTCGAGTTTGACCAGTCATACAGAGACGCATTTGATACATTCAAACATAAGCTCATTTCGACACCCATTTTTCAACCACCAAACTGGGATTATCATTTCGAGATTATGTGTGACGCAAGTGACCATAGCGTAGGAGAAGTCCTTGGACAAAGAATCGAGAAAGAACCCCACGTCATCTCCTCTGTGCCTAAGACTTTGGATGCTACCCAAAGCAGTTATTCGACTACTGAAAATGAGTTTCTAGCTGTAGTTTTTTCTTTGGAAAAAATTTGTTCATATTTATTAGGGACTAAGATTGTCATTTTTTCTGATCATGCAGCTTTTAAATATCTGATCTGGAAGAAGGAAGCAAAACCGAGACTTATAAGATGGATATTACTTCTGCATGAGTTTGATCTCGAAATAAAAGACAAAAAAGGATGTGAAAATTTGGTAGCTGACCATCTAAACCGAATACCTCCATCGAAGGATGTCACACCACTAAAGGACGATTTTTTGGGTGAAAGTCTACTTGCTACTCAGACAATTTTTCCTTGGTACGCAGACATGGTGAATTACCTTGCTACAGGTATAGTTTCTTCTAACTTGTCGCAATCTGAAAAAGATAAGATCAAACGTGAATCAAGATACTATGTTTGGGACGACCCCTACCTTTGAAAATATTATTCCAATCAAGCAATTCGACAATGTGTTACAGAAACTGAGGTAAACTCGATTTTATCTTTTTGTCATTCTTATGCATGTGGTGGACATTTTGGTACTAAACGAACTGCGCATAGAGTACTTGAATATGGACTATATTGGCCACATATTTTTCGAGATGCGTATTTTTTCTGTAAAACATGCGAAAAGTGCTAAAATGTAATAAACTTGAGCCAAAAAAATGAAATGCTTCTAACCCTTGTACATGTTTGTGAAATATTTGATATATGGGGCATAGATTTTATGGGACTTTTGTCTCATCATACTATTTAGAGTTAATTTAGTAGAAAGTGATAAAGAGTTGTGAGTTAAATGAGTACAGTGTGAAATAATTTTTGAATCAAAATTTCAAAATAGATTCGGTAAATGCCTATTACTTAGAGACAGAGTCTGTGTACTAAAGAAATTAGAGCTTGTACTGAAAATTTTGCATGAATGATCACAGTGGTACTATGTCTGTTTATCTGGGGAATGATGAAATACATAATGATTTGAAAAGAATGTATTAGTAGCTCGGAATGAAAGGTGACATTTCTAAATCTATATTTAAATGTTGGATGTATTAGCATGATAGAGGTGAGACTTTTAAGATGGTTATAATCATTGAAAATACTGAAATGGAAATGGGACATAGTTATTATGAATTTTATATCAGGATTCTCCCTGTCTATGAAAAAAAATACTATTTGAGTAATTGTTGATTGTTTGACAAAGCCTGCACATTTTATTCTGACATGAATGGATTTCCCGCTTGATAGATTGCTTGAATAACCTGTTTTTGAGATTGGCAGATTATATGATGTGCTAGTTACTGTTATTTATGATAGAAATCTATGGTTTATATTCTGATTCTGAAACAAGTTACAAGAAAATTTGGGTACATGGTTACATTTTAGTACGGTATTTCATCCTCAGATGGATGATCAATCTAAACATATGATTCAGATTTTGATAGATATGCTTCGATGTTATGTACTTGAATTTGAAAATAACTGAGAAAAGTATTTGTTGGGTTGAAATTACTTATAACAGATAAAAGTCACATACAAAATTATACTGTACGAGCTTTAAATGATCACAAATGCAAAACTCTGGTGTTTCGGACGGAGCTCAGTGAGAAAAGATGCATGTGGTATTTTTTTATTTTTTGAACCCAAAGAGAGATGAAAGGGACTTGAGACAGTTTAAAAGCAATATTTGATCATCAGGAATCTGATGTGGATCTAAAATGGAAAGAAATAGAGTTTCTGATGGTGACAAAGCATTTCTGGAGATTCACCATGAAAGAAAGTTTCCCAGTTTGCCTGTAAAGGCAAATTAAGTCTGTGGTTTATCAGGTCATAAAGATTATTGAAAAGAATTGGACTGGTTTTGTATTGATTGGTACTATTATTAGAGTTCTACAAAATTCATAATGTTTTTATGAGTATATGTGTTATGACAGAATCGATCAGACCCATCATCTGCTATTGTTTTGATAAATGTTAAATTCAGCTTGGCATGACTTACAACGAGTGACTGGTAGAAATTCTGGTTTGTGAAGTGAAAGAAACGAAAAGTATAAAGGTATCTTCAGTGCAAGTTCTTAGACAATTATATGATATAGAGAAAGTCATTTAGGAACCGGATAGAAACATGAGAAAGTAATGCTTGAATCTTCTTACTGGTAAAATTTCAAGGACGAAAATTTTTTAAGGGGGAGAGTTGTAACAGCCCAATTTCGGTGAAATCAGAACAGTGGTCTTGGGACCACAAATCCGAGCCGAAAAATAATATTTATTATATGATCCATATTATACTAGAAATGTCGTGTGAAAATTTTGAAAAGAAAATTTTACCGATTATGTGCTTAATTACGAGAAGGACTAAATCACATAAATGCAAAAGTTGAATTCTAGAAGCTATAAGAATCAAAAAGCTATGGAATTCAAAACTAGAGGTCCTTATATGGTAATTAGACCATTAAGAAAAGTATATAGATTTTTCTTGATGACTCATCCATGGAAAATGAGAAAAAGGCTAGGGACTAAACTAGAAAGTGAAAATTTTAATTAATTAAAAGATGATAAGATAGATATCATCTTATTTTCTCAACTTCTTCCCCAAAATAAACATGGAAGCCCTAGGAGAGAGAGAATAAACTTTCATGGCCAAATAGGGTACGTTTCTTTGGTTCGTTTTTAGTAATTTTGATATTTTTGGAATCGGGATAGCCTAAACTATCTATTTGAGGGATTAATTTAAAAAATTATCAATGTATGAAAACGGGTCATGGATGTATTACGCTGGAAATTAGAAAGTTATGGTAGAAAATGAAAGATTATTAATAGATAAACAACTTTTACAAAGTGATTTTTGATGAAAATATGATTTAGGGACTAAAATGAAAAGTTGTAAAATATGATGAATTGATGTTAAATTTACTCGTATAGATCCGGAAAGACCAAATTCAGAGTTAGAACGAGGAAAATGTCAGATTAGTGGATTTATGTAGACGATATTTGTCGAGGTAAGTTCGTGTAACTAAATTGTATATGTTTTTAGGCTTGATTTAAATGTTGTGTTTGTGAATTTTATTAATGTCATAAATATGTGAAATGATCACCTACTCGATATAGCCCGATAAATGAAAATGCCCAATAAAATGGTAAACGAATAAAATGTTACTTGTATGCTTGACATGAATTTGGAATGTGTTTCACTCAAATTACATAAATGTTACGGAGGTATGAAATCATCAAACACTCAATAATGCTTGAAAAGTGTTTAAATCCCAGTTGAATAAATGGAAAATCGATGGATATGTGATATCCCGAAACGAAAAAGGTCATACATTTGTTGCGGATAGGATTTAGCTTGGATGAGTAATCCTGCAACCTCAATCCTGATAGGATTTAGCCCGGACGGGTAATTCTAATATAAGTCCTCTCGAGCATATGTTATGGATTGGATTTAGCCCAGACGGGTATTCCAAATCATGCTCTGTAAAGCATATGACGTAAAAAGGATTTATCTTGGATTGGTAATCCTATTGTTTACATATATATGGCTCGAGTGTGTACTCTCTGAAATTGTACCATATGGGTACCATTGGACACGAATTGACGAATTCTAATTAGTACACCTCAAGTGTACTACCTGTGTATCCATTGATATTTCGAATAAATTCGACCGGGTAAAGCTCTGATAAGGGTAAATATGAATTTAAGTAAAATTGACATGGAATGATATATATATGATATGAAATATGACATGTAAAAGGATATTACATGAAATACAAGGAACTGATGATTTATGACTAGTGATGTATGAAAATATGAAAAGGTGATAATTTTACATGGAAATTATTTGATGAGAGTATTCATTCTTGATTATATATTTGTACACCTTGAGTGTACTACTACTTGGTGACCTTAATACTCGAATAAAATAAGTAAAGTCCTGACATGAAACATTCTGAAGTCGAAATGAACTACTATGAAACTATACTTGTAATAATAAGATATGATATATACATGCTTAATGAATACATGTTGTGGAAAGCATATATGCATGGAAACTTGATTGTTGATTGAGCTTATACATGTCTTGATGTTATCATAGATTATATGGCTAACAAGGGCAACTAGGATGTGTGTAGGGCTTGAGGTCAAATTAACTGAATATGCCTTACATAGTTACCTCAAAATAGGATGAATGGTAAGTTAAGTACCACGTTATACGAACTTACTAAGCATGTAATGCTTACCCCATTTTATTTTCCCCTGTTTTAGAGTAAATTAGAAGCTAGTTGGATTGGAAGCTCGGTAAAGATCACTCACACTATCCATCGATCCATGTCGGTATAGTATGGTAATTCAATTGCGGTTGTAATGGCATGTATAAGATATGTTAGCCATATTGGCATGTAAACATAAACGATGCTTGTAATCCAGCTATTGGAATGGCTAGTAATGATTGTTTTGATATACTGGTAATGTCATATTATGTTAGCCACACATATGTTAAGTAGTTTATCAAATTATGTTTAACATGATGACATAACGAAGATAAGATTGTAAACATCTATGCATGAAATGATATGCCATGATGATGGATGGAATATGCTTAATTAGAATGCTTGAAATGGTTAGTAATTGTATGTGATGGTATATCATGTTAAATGATAGAATTAACTTGAATAAAATGCTTGGATTGGTTGGGTTCTGAATGCAAGATGTGGTGTAGGATTATGGCAATGATTAGGGTGAGAAATGAAGGTAGGAATGACTTTATTTTGTCCACACTGGCAGACACATGGGTGTGTATCTAGACCGTGTGTGACACATGGCCTGGTAACACGGGCATGTGGTTAGGCCATGTGTCCCCTACACCTTAATTTTGAGAAATAGAATGCTCAAAATTGAGCACAGGGCAGAGACACGGATGTGTGTCTCAGCCGTGTGTGCCACACGGCCTAGAACATGGGCGTGTCTCTTGGCCATGTGAAACCTGCACCTAATTCGAATTGAATTAAATAACCACATGGCCTAGCACATGGGCATGTGGCATGGCCGTGTGGTGCAAGCTAAAGAGCTACTTAGTTTTGAATACAGCTTGCAGCACGGGCGCGTTCTAGGGTCACACGGGCATGTCCCTTGGACCACACGGGCGTGTGAGCCCTGCACCTTGGAAAATTTTGGAATTTAAATTGAGTTTTCGATTTAGTCCTAGCTTGATTCTAATGCTCGTATTGGGCATTGAGGGTCCATTTAAGGGACATTATGAATGACCTCGGTGAATGAATAGTAACTTGCCTGAATTAATTGATAAATGTTCTAAATGTTCGGTAACTCTCCGAAACCTTGTTCCAGTGACAGATAAGGGTTAGGGGTGTTATACCCACAACTAGATAGGAACTACAACATTTTTTTGAGGATGTTGAGTTTAGAGGGAGAAATAAAGTTAAAGGCATTGCTTTTGAGGAGGAATTGGATTCTAACTCAGTTCTTACTATCACTTTTGATGATATTCAGGTTCTCATGCCAGTCATTGATCAAGAACCTCAACAAGGCAATATTGAACAACTCTCTATTTAAGATGAGGTAATTGTTTCAGAAGAACAAACTCAACAACCTCAAGAATAAGTGCCATTAAGGAGGTCCATAAGAAAGAAGAGAAATGCTATTTCAGATAATTATATTGAATTTCTCCAAGAACATGAGGATGACAATGGTATGATGGAAGATGATCCAATCAACTTTCGTCAGCCCCTGAAATGTTCTAATTCTTAAAAGTTGATTAATGTCATGCAAGAAGAGTATAAGTCTATACAAGACAATAAAGTTTGGGAACTTGTCCCATTACCTGAAGGTGCAAAACCAATTGGTTTTAAATATCTATTTAAACCAAGAGGAATGTAAATGCTAATGTGGAGAGGTATAAGGCGTATCTTGTAGCTAAATGATATAGTCAGAAAGAAGGCATTGATTTTACAAAGTCTTTCTCTCTAGTTCATCGAAAGACTCTTTTAGGACAATCATGGCGCTTGTTACTCTTCTATCTTGAGTTATATCATCTGGATGTTAAGACTATGTTTCTCAATGGTGACATTGAAGAAACAATTTATATGGTACAATAAGAAAAATTTGAGTTGGGAAACTCAAAGAATATGGTTTGCAAATTAACAAAATCTATCTATGGAATCAAACAAGCTTCTCATCAATGGTACCACAAGTTTCATCAAGTAATTGTCTCTTTAGTTTTGAGATGAATATTGTTGATGATTTTGTGTATCACAAATTCAATGGGAGTAAGTATATATATATTTTTTCCATATGTCGATGACATTTTTATTGCCACCAATGGTATAGGTTCGTTGCATGAAACCAAGCGGTTTTTATCTAAGCATTTTGAGATGAAAGATCTTGGGGATGCCTATTTTGTTTTAGGAATTCAAATACATTGAGATCAATCTCGGGTTATTCTTGAATTGTCACAAAAGAGTTATATCGATAAAGTACTCAAAAGGTTTTGACATGCAAGATTGTAGACTAGGTGACACCCTTGTTGCTAAAGGAGACAAATTTAATCTTACTCAATGCCCTAAAAGTAACCTTAAAATTCATGAAATGCAAAAGATTCTCTATGCATCATCTGTTCGGAGTCTAATGTATGCTCAAGTATGTACGCATCCGGATATCGTACATTGTTGGGATGTTAGGTAGACATTTAAGCAACCTTGGTATGGACCATTGGATAGCATCTTAGAGGGTTAGGAGGTATCTTTAGAAAACAAAAGATTATATATGCTCACATATCGGAGGTCTAATAAGTTAGAGATCATCAAGTATACAGCCTCTGATGTTGATGGAATATTGATGCAAAACTTTGTCACTAGGGTGCAAATTATGGCAATAATTAGTAGTCCTTTATTCCATTAACAACATGAGCACATCAGATTCAAAGCACATAGACTTTAAGTTCCTGACTCTTAAAGTAAAATTTCAAAGTGGTTAAGTGCCTATCAAGCATATTGAGACAAACTCCATGATTCCAGGATATTTAGTTTTAGTGGGAATTTGTAATTTTAAATGCTTTTCTATTATAGACAAAAGTTCGGTTATTTCAACTTAAGGTTATTTTCTATAGAAATAAAAATTTTATTTATTTTATTTACACTCTGATTTTGGTAAGGTTTGATCTTACTAAGGCTAAGGAGGACCAATTAGAAATAGGCATATTCGGATCATATTGCATAAAATTTTCATGCTGCACATCCATACTTGATCTATGTCATTTGGTTGTGTTAATATATGTGATCAAGGATGAATTTAGCTACGATATATGTAACAAAAGTCTCCTTGCTTCTATGTTAAAATAATTAAAGTACAAGATTGTTCTGTAACACCCCAAACTCGGCCTAGACGTTATGGCCGAATTTGGCGATGTCACATGGAATGGGATTTGAAATCGAATTTATCAAGTTAGGACCGTTTCCATTTATAAGCTTCTATTTATCCCTCGTCAATTTCAAAATTATTTTCTCGTTAATTTGATTCTTTTAAAAACATATTCTATAGCGGAAGCTTTTAAAACCGTGATATTTTTAGTAAAACTATTCGCTTTTAGGAAACACGTTGTTTTAATTAAACCGAGTTTTCGTTGAGTTTTGCAGTTTAAAAGTCCATGAAAACGGTTAAAATCAAAAATAAAGGCAAACAGTCAAAAAGTCTCAAATTAGATAAAAAATACCTCAAGAAAATAGGAAATAAAAACCATAAATGAATTTAAAGTAGTTCAATAAACATGTGGTCACCGCTGAGTCCTCCGCCGCACTGATTCATCTAAGTCTAGGGATTACCTGTATAGATAAAACAGAAAGGGGTGAGTTTACGTAAACTCAGTGTGTAATCCCTATAGAAGACAGTCAAACAACAGTTATGAATCAAATGCAGTCGGGCCTAAGCCCATTACAGATACAGTCACAGTTTAGGCCTTAACCCATTCAGATACAGTTTCAAATACAAATTAAGGCCTTAGCCCATTTCAGAATAGTATGCATACAGTAACAGAAATCAGTATCCTACCTACCGACCTCTACACACAATCTCCAAGCATCCCTACACACCATGTGGGGTTTAAAACACCCACCCAGCCCTACACACCAAGTCGTACTGAATGTGGCACATATTAGTAATATTGCAACTAAGCTGCCAGATAATAGGCATGAAAGCCTTTCAGTACATGTAACACCCCAAACCCGGCCCATACATTATGAGCGGATTTGGTATGTCACATGAAGAAATTTTTTTGAGAACTTATGTATGTACTAACGAATAATATAGTTAAGAAAGCAAGTTTGATTTATAACTATTCGATAAAATACAAATTTCGAGAAGTTGATTGATGTATCGGAAACCAAACTTTTGAACTTTAAAAAAACCATGAGGAAAACGTAAAACATCATGTGATTCTTACTAAAATAAGTGTTACTTGGTTGTGTTTAAGTAAACAAGTTTTTATTTGTAAATATTTGATAAAATGCAGCTATTTTTGAAAGATCGTTTGATGAGTCAAAAATCGAGATCGAGAGCTTTAAAGTCGTGACTTTTGAAATGTCGCAGATAATTTTGAAAGAAAATCCGAGTCAAATCATTTGTAAAAGTTTGCTATAAAATCCACTCATTAATCAATTTTAGAAACCATTATTTAAGTTTTTAGAAAATTCCCTTTTTAAATAATTTAAGGAAAATAACAAAAACATTCCCAACCATAAAGCAAAAATAAAAATAGTCCAGAGGCCTTATTAAAACTTAAAACCCAAAATAGTAAAAGTAATAAAGTAACGTAAATAGAAATTCTAAAGTTCAAGAACACCATTTTTGAAGTATGGCCTCCATCGAGTCATCCATGGCCCAAGTCCACGTCACTAAGCATTACCTACAAGGGTTAAGAAAGAAAGGGGGTGAGTTACAAGAACTCAGTGTATAATCCCCTTACCGTTGTCCACTGGGCTTGAACCCGTTTAACAAAAATTTGGGCCTGAGCCCATATAACAATAACTTGGGCCAAAGCCCATTTACAAAATAGAATATATCAAATGAATCAAATGAATGTAATGCAATCCCAAACCAACCTAATGATCCATCCGCTACATACCACCCGTACCATCCAGCACACCTGTGGGGATCAAGTCAACCCACCCCACCAACACACCAATCGCAGGCATTATGCCATTTATAACAAATTTTGATTGTGGGCAAGCCACCAGATTCACAGAGTATCATATTATCACACATATTTGTTGCAGTGCCACCGGAATTACTTCTCTTCAACACTTTCCCATCCCATGCAAAATTGTGCATATGTAACATACATAATAAATGATATTACAAATATAAACAACAATAATTAATTCAGACAAAAGTTCGGCCCATTAACACTTTGCAAATTTGCCCATTATGGCAATTTATTAAATCGGTCCATTAAGCAATATATCAAATCGGCACATTAAACAATATATCAATTCGTCCCATTAGGCAATATATCATATCGGCCCATTAAACAATATATCAAATCGGCCCATTAGGGGCATTTTCGTAATTTAGTAATTTTACCCACTAAGGGTAATTCGGTAATCTCGCAACATAGGGGTATTTCTGTAATTTACCCTCTAAGGGTATTTTGGTAATTTTGGAACTTAGACTTAACTACTACTTTGGGCATAAAAATTGAAACTGTCCATCCGCGTCATACTGACTAAATTGACTATAACTCGAGTTAGGAAGCTCAAAATTTAGATCCGTTAATTTTCCTTGAAACTAGACTCATATATCTTCTTACTACAATTTTTCTAGAATTTTTGGCTTAACCATTTAGTACAGTTTAGTCCTTAAAATTTCCCTTGTTTCACTGTCCAACGGTTCTGACCTTTCTTACCCAAAATTCAAATATCACACTGTACGGTTTTCATATGTTGCTCCCATTTGTTTCTATTGAAAATAGACTCACTAAGGAATCTATTATCCTATAACTCATAATTCACTTTGTCCAATTTTTAATGATTTTTCCAAAACAGATCAGGAACCACGAGGCCTTTCAGAACCAGTCTCACTTAAATTAAAATATCACAGAATAAAAAATTCCTCTTCCTCCTTTGTTTCTTTCATATCAAAATAGACATGGTAAGCTTTAATTCGATATCTTATTCCCTTCCTAATTCTCTTTCTCCTATTTTTCGTGATTTTTCAAAATCACATCACTGCTGCTGACCAAACTGTTTCGTTGCGAAAAAAAATGGTTACTACTACGAACATACGCATGCCCAAGTGGTCACAAATGTCGATTTTTGATTTTCTTCGGTATTTCTACTGAATCACAGAATATTTCATGCAAACATTCAGAGAAGTGTGAGATAACACACCATTTCAAACATGTATTCAGAAGGTACGGGATTACACACCTTATTGATTTCCTAAAGAACCACGCTTCATTGACCCACTATAATCGTATGATCAACAAGTCCATCGATCAAGTGATTTAGTCCCTAAAACATAATCGGTTAGTCACAACAACTATTATCCCGAAAATAACTTAAATGAATACAGAATAATTTCAAATAATCCATGAAGGATTCCTTACCTTTGCGATATTGGATCTGATTTCCACCGATTGTCTTATGATTACGGTTGAATCAAGGACAAGAGATTCGGCCTTCTACTTTAATACTATAACAAAAAGATGATCACAAAATGAAGGATTATGAGAGAATGATATTTCGGTTTTGAACAAAAGTGAACATCTGAATGATAATAAACTCACATTCGGTTAGAGAAAAAGAAAATAAAAGGATAGAAAAGAGCCACATACCGATTGAATCAAAGAAAAGAGTGTCAGCCAAAATGAGAAAGAAGTTATGAAGGAGTGATTATGGATTGAGAGGTTCGACTATGGAGGATATATGAACAAGAATAGTTTCGGCTACTTAGAGAAAAATAAACGAGGAAGATTCATTCTCCAAAATGGTCAACTAAAGAAAGAAGAGAAGAAGATTGAAGGAATGGTGAGAAAACAAGAGAAGAAGAGAAATAGTGACTTGAAAGTTTCGGCACAACAAAGGAAAAGATGACAACTTGGCTTGCTAATTTCGGCAACACCAAAGGAAAAATGCACAATATTGGTTTAAGAGTTTCGGCAAGGTAGAGAAGAAAATTGGGGAAAAGAGCAAACTCAAAAATGCTAAAAAGAATAAGCCTCTTATGCACCGAAATTGCAATAGGTGGGATTTGAACCTCAGACCATTAGTGCACTCTGCACGCCACTTGCCACTTTACCAATAGACTCCTTTGTGCTAACAAAATGCACTCTTATTTCCTTAAGCCTTAGTGCCATTTACCTTCTCTCCTTAAGGTACCTAAACACAAAAATTTTCCTATAGCCTAACTTGAACCCGGAACTTCCTAGAAACCTCGTAACTTTCCAAAATCACCTTTCTAATAAGTCCAACTTGAAATAATGCCATTCTCTTATTCTCAAAATTTTAAAACGCTTCTACGCTCAAGGCCAAATGGGCCTAATCCTACTAGGCCCAATTTCGGGATGTTACAATTCTACCCTCCTTAAAGAAATTTCATCCTCGAAATTTCCATCCCACTACTAAACGCATCGCTCAAATCACACCACTATGCTTTCGCTGCGCACTCTGATCTTAATAACCACAATGTACTTTGAACATAATCTTGAATCCTCTTTTACACAACCAAACATCTAACCACAGAAGCAAACAGTTGTCGACCATTTATACCAAAAATTTTCTTACATCCAATTATCACGTCCAACCAAAACATACCTGACTTGATAGTGATGAAACAATTCTGAGCCTTATGATCCTTAGACCTGCATCTCAAGCATGCTCCTAACCTCCTCCAACATTCTCCTGGATGATGCCTTTTGCAATAATCGCAGGCCAGAAAGTTTAGACGTGCCTTGACATGCTTTACAGAATAAGACTGCGACCCAAAAGAACCGCGATCTAATTTCTTCTTACAGTCCATAGACCTAACTCGAAGTGCTTTACCAATTCTTTTAACCTCCTCCAATGCCTCCTTAATTATCTGAGTCAGCTCATCAACCCCAGCTTGATCATGAGATCCCGTCTCAGCCACTGGTGATGCCAACGCCTCCCTTTCGGGCACATGCTTCGGTACTGAAGATCTAGCCCTAGCACCTCGGCCTCTACCTCATCCACGTCTACCGCGTCCACGCCTTCTAGCGTTCATGTTCACTAAGTCGATTTAATCTTATTATGAGTTTTATGAATCAGTATACTATTCGATGTTTATTAAACGATGTTTTATGGAGTACAAAAAGTAAAGTTGTTTTCGTAGTACGTATCTAAGGTCTCAATCTCTATAGTTTCAACTCCTAATGCTAACAGTTCTAGAGTATTCTATTTTGTGGAATTTTCTTACCATAGTACTAACACAATAATCATAAAATAAAAACACATACTTACTTGACTTGGTACCGAATGCCCGTGGTGCCATACTTCCTTTAGAACATGCATTCATAAATTTAAAAAATTTTAAATAGCTTTGGAAAATGCTTTTGAACCCAAACCACAACCGAGTTTTGCAACTAGGCTCTGATACCATAAAATGCAACACCCCAAACCCGGCCCATGCGTTATGAGCGGATTTGGTATGTCACATGAAGAAATTTTTTTGAGAACTTATGTATGTACTAACGAATAATATAGTTAAAAAAGCAAGTTTGATTTATAACTATTCGATAAAATACAAATTTCGAGAAGTTGATTGATGTATCGAAAACTGAACTTTTGAACTTTAAAAAAACCATGAGGAAAACATAAAACATCATGTGATTCTTACTAAAATAAGCATTATTTGGTTGTGTTTAAGTAAACAAGTTTTTATTTGTAAATATTTGATAAAATACAGCTATTTTTGAAAGATTATTTGATGAGTCGAAAATCGAGATCGTGAGCTTTAAAATCATGACTTTTGAAATGTCGCAGATAATTTTGAAAGAAAATTCGAGTCAAATCATTTGTAAAAGTTTGCTATAAAATCCATTCATTAATCAATTTTGGAAACCATTATTTAAGTTTTTAGAAAATTCCCTTTTTAAACAATTTAAGGAAAATAATAAAAAACATTCCCAACCATAAAGCAAAAATAAAAATAGTCTAGAGGCCTTATTACAACTTAAAACCCAAAATAGTAAACGTCATAAAGTAACGTAAATAGAAATTCTAAAGTTTAAGAACACCGTTTTTGAAGTATGGCCTCCATCGAGTCATCCATGGCCCAAGTCCATGTCACTGAACATTACCTACAAGGGTTAAGAAAGAAAGGGGGTGAGTTACAAGAACTCAGCGTATAATCCCCTTACCGTTGTCCACTGGGCTTGAACCCGTTTAGCAAAAATTTGGGCCTGAGCCCATATAACAATAACTTGGGCCGAAGCCCATTTACAAAACAGAATATATCAAATGAATCAAATGAATGTAATGCAATCCCAAACCAACATAATGATCCATCCGCTACACACCACCCGTACCATCCAGCACACCTGTGGGGATCAAGTCAACCCACCCCGCCAACACACCAATCGCAGGCATTATGCCATTTATAACAAATTTTGATTGTGGGCAAGCCACCAGATTCACAGAGTATCATATTATCACACATATTTATGGCAGTGCCACCGGAATTACTTCTCTTCAACATTTTCCCATCCCATGCAAAATTATGCATATGTAACATACATAGTAAATGATATTACAAATATAAACAACAATAATTAATTCAGACAAAAGTTCAGCCCATTAACACTTTGCAAATCTGCCCATTAACGCAATTTATCAAATCGGCCCATTAAGCAATATATCAAATTGGCCCATTAAACAATATATCAATTCAGCCCAGTAGGCAATATATCATATCAGCCCATTAAACAATATATCAAACCGACCCATTAAACAATATATCAATTTGGCCCATTAGGCAATATATCAAATCGACCCATTAAACAATATATCAAATCGACCCATTAAGGGCATTTTCATAATTCGATAATTGTAACACCTCAAACCCGGCCCAAACACTACGACTGGTTCTGGCATGTCACTAGGAAAGAGTTTAGAAAGTTTACGAGCTTTAGAAGAGTTTTTAAGACATTTTCAAAATCTCAAGTTTCGTGGCTCAGTTGAAAACCCGTTGTTCATTTAAGTTACAAATTTAATTAGCCAAGCCTCGCAATTAGGTGTCATTTGAAAACAGTTATTGATTATTCAATTATTAGATTATTAACAAAATCCCTTTTGTGTAAAAACGTTGTTTGACAGCTTGCAAAGAAAACTTCAGGTTGTATTATTATTATTTTTAAACGTCCCATCAAGCAATTTGTAATTAATATGTCCAAAAATTAAAACCCAAAAGAAAATTACCAAATTTGGAAGTGGCCTTATTACAAATCAAGAAAAATCCCCAAAAGTAGCAAACGATAATCAAATTAGAGTTTAATAGAGTAACCCATGCATGGCCACCTCGTGTCCATTCCAGCCCAGTCCAAAGAACTAAGAATTACCTGCAAGTTGTTTAAGTAAAGAGTGAGTCACAAGACTCAGTGTGCAATTAGTCCACATAATCCACAAGTGGGCCTAAGCCCTAAAACACCATCGGCCGAAGCCCACATTACAGTATAAACAAATAATCAACATGATAGCCCAACCCAGCCTAATTTTCCATCCTCTACACTCCACTCCATATGTCCATCCTCAACACACCTGTGGGGATTTCTACAATCAACCCTCCATCCTCTACACTCCTCTTTGGCAGTCATGCTGACAGACACACTGCTCAAAGTCAATATAACGTGGTCTAGCCATCGATAACCATGTGATCAAATCACAGATACGATAATGAGGCACCAAGCCATCATTTAGTGTGACAATGTCTCCGATATATACTTCCCCTTTATATCATTAATATCCCAAATCCCATGCACATGCAACATAGTATAATAAACAGGTTATATGATGTCATACATGCAACATTTAGAGCACACACATAATCATGCTATCAACGTCATTTATAAGGCTTAATCAAAATACATTGACCTGGGGTTTCGGTTTTATGTATCATGGGTAACTCAATCGCCATTGCCGAGATTTTCGGCATTCACACATAACACAATTACGATTTATAGAATTAAAGAGTGGTGTGGTAATTACACACCTGTAAACACGCAAGACTATACTATCAACCTCGTTAACATCCTCACTTGTAGGGATCACAGCGATCTACTTATCCCTTTCCGAAGCTGACCCACAACCCGGTGGCCAATCTCGAACGGCAGACACCGCACGTTTCTTTAACTTAGGGGTTGGGATTACGAGTCCAACCCCCTCCTTTGCTTGACTGGTATTTGATTCCATCAAAAGATCTTGGTCAGAAGACCTAGTTAAGTCATTGGAACAGAGAAAATAAGAATATATGTTCCAAGCAAAGATTTCTTACCTAGATCGATAGAATCTAGAGATTAGAAGGCTTGGATTAAGAAGTCGATCGAGTACCTAAGCAAATACCAAGTGAGAATCGGTTGAAAGAAAATAGATTAGGAGAGATGGCTTTTCGGCCAAACGAGATACATGAACCCTCCTACCACCATTTGGCCAAAGCACCAAGACACCACATTAACACCTTTGGTTAATCAACCCAAAGAGAGAAAGAAGAGAACGAATAGTAAAGTGAAGAAGATCCCTTACAAAAACCAAAATGTGCCAAATGAAAGATCTACGATCAGAAATCCTCAAAAGTCAACAGAGAAGGTGCAGACCCAGATTTGATTCGACTAGGCAAAAACGAGATAGTAGATGGCAGAAGATACCGATGATTCAAGTCACCCACTGACAATCGATTAACACCAAAGAAATGGATGGGAAAAATTAACAGGAAAAGTTTCGGTCGAAAAAAGAAATGAGAAGAAAGGCTAGGGACTTTCGACTAAAGTAAAAGAATTTAGAGAGAGATGAGTGATGGAAGATGATGATTCGGTCAAGAGAAAAAATAAGGGTTGCGGTTCGGCTTTGAAGAGTGAAGCAAGAAAACAAAAAGAGAAGAAGAGCAAAGGGTCCTACGGCTTTAGAGTAGAAGAGAAAGAACTAAAGCAAAAGTTGACAAAAGGGCTTGAGAGAATTCGGCAAATGTTGGGAGCTTGGGGAGAAGAAGCAATTGAGAGAAAAGAGAGAAATGGACTGAAAAGGATGCCCCAACAAGTTACGGCTTACCAAAGAAGGGATGACCGATTAGCAACCTTGGGAATTTTGGCAACTAGAACAAGAAAAAGTGCCGAAAGTGGAACACACCCCAAATGCCGAAAAAGAACCTTAACACACACACAAGCTACTAAAAACACACCTAAGTTTCAGCATCTAATCCCACTACCAAAATCGAAACCTACCCCCCAACACTACTCAAAAATTTAGCTAACACCCTTCTCCATCTTCTTCCCCTTGATTTTCCCCTAACTTCACTTTTGGTCACACATTTGAACCCATTTGAATCATTCAAAATCCCCTTTTTACTCTTGTCCACCCTTTTGAAATATTTGACTAAGTCCACCTCCACTCTTCAAGGCTCCCAACTGAAACCATCATCCAAGCTCCTTGGCGCATAAGCAAAAAAAAATAAAAATAAGAAGCCATATTGCTCAACGTGAATCGAACCTGCTCCCTCACTGCTCCCCCTGAGGCATCACTTACCTGCACCCTAAGTGGCTCCTCCTTGCCACTTTACCAATTGAATTCTTGTGTCACCAAACACAAGCAATAATCCTTAAGCCCTGCCCTAGTCAGCTTCTCTCCTAAAGTGCCCAAAATTAAAATTTTGGCCAAGGTTCCGACTTAACCCCGAGCCTTCCCGGGGACCCCAAACACATCAAACAACATACAAAGCATACCAAACACACAGATACAAAGTGAATGCAAAGCCCCCAAATCCCGGATGTTACAGTAATTTTACCCATTAAGGGTAATTCGGTAATCTCACAACCAAGGGGTATTTCGGTAATTTACCCTCCAAGGGTATTTTGGTAATTTCGCAACTTAGACTTAAATACTACTTTGAGCATAAAAATTGAAACTGTCCATCCGTGTCATACTGACTAAATTGAATATAACTCAAGTTAGGAAGCTTGAAATTTAGATCCGTAAATTTTCCTTGCAACTAGACTCATATATCTTCTTACTAAAATTTTTCCAGAATTTTTGGCTTAACCATTTAGTACAGTTTATTCCTTAAAATTTCCCTTGTTTCACTGTTCAATGGTTCTGACCTTTCTTACCCAAAATTCAAATATCTCACTGTATGGTTTTCATATTTTTCTCACACTTATTTCTATTGAAAATAGACTCACTAAGGAATCTATACATATATCTTATAACTTATAATTCACTTTGTCCAATTTTTAATGATTTTTCCAAAATAGGTCAGGGAACCACGAGGCCATTTAGAACCAGTCTCACTAAAATTAAAATATCACAGAATAAAAAATTCCTCTTCCTCCTCTGTTTCTTTCATATCAAAATAGACATGGTAAGCTTAAATTTAATATCTTATTCACTTCCTAATACTCTTTCTCCTATTTTTTGTAATTTTCCAAATTCACGTCACTGCTGCTGACCAAACTATTTCATTACAAAAAAAAAATGGTTACTACTACAAACATACGCATGCCATAGTGGTCACAAATGCCGGTTTCCGGTTTTCTTCGGTATTTCTACTGAATCACAGAATATTTCACGCAAACATTCAGAAAAGTGTGAGATAACACACCATTTCAAACATGTATTCGGAAGGTACGGGATTACACACCTTATTGATTTGCTAAAGAACCACTCTTCGTTGACCCACTATAATCGTATGATCAACAAGTCGATCGATCAAGCGATTTAGTCCCTAAAACATAATCGGTTAGTTACAACCACTATTATCCCGAAAATAACTTAAACGAATACAGAACAATTTTGAATAATCCATGAAGAATTCCTTACCTTTTCGATATTGGATCCGATTTCCACCGATTGTCTTATGATTACGGTTGAATCAAGGACAAGAGATTCGGCCTTCTACTTTAATACTATAACAAAAAGATGATCACGAAATGAAAGATTATGAGAGAATGATATTTCAGTTTTGAACAAAAGTGAACATCCGAATGATAATAAACTCACATTCGGCTAGAGAAAAAGAAAATAAAAGGATAGAAAAGAGCCACATACCGATTGCATCAAAGAAAAGAGTGTCAGCCCAAATGAGAAAGAAGTTATGAAGGAGTGATTGAGGATTGAGAGGTTCGGCTATGGAGGATATATGAACAAGAATAGTTTCGGCTACTTAGAGAAAAATAAACGAGGAAGATTCGTTCTCCAAAATGGTCAACTAAAGAAAGAAGAGAAGAAGATTGAAGGAATGGTGAGAAAACAAGAGAAGAAGAGAAATAGTGACTTGAAAGTTTTGGCACAACAAAGGAAAAGATGACAATTTGGCTTGCTAGTTTCGGCAACACCAAAGGAAAAATGCACAATATTGGTTTAAGAGTTTCGGCAAGGTAGAGAAGAAAATTAGGGAAAAGAGCAAACTCAAAAATGCTAAAAAGAATAAGCCTCTTATGTACTGAAATTGCAAAATGCCTATCGGAATTCGGCTCCCCTCTCTTCCTAACTAAACCATCCATTCATATTTACCATAAATATGAGTGTTGACCAAAATTCTATTCTAGGCAACTCCTAGTTTTTGGCCAACATGTCCCCCAACCTTATCCCTTTCTTTGATTTCCTTCCTTCTTTTTCCCTTATCTTCCTCCTTTCCATAATCCTTAGCCTCCTTTCCTTAAATAAAAAGTCTTACTTACCTTATTCAGAGCCTTAGCCAACACTTACCATCTTCCACAAGATGAGCATAAAATTAAATCCCAAAAATTGCAATAGGTGGGATTTGAACCTCAGACCATTAGTACACTCCACACGCCACTTGCCACTTTACAATAGACTCCTTTGTGCTAATAAAATGCACTCTTATTTCCTTAAGCCTTAATGCCATTTACCTTCTCTCCTTAAGGTACTTAAACAAAAAATTTTCCTATAGCCTAATTTGAACCCGGAACTTCCTAGAAACCTCGTAACTTTCCAAAATCACCTTTCTAATAAGTCCAACTTGAAATAATGCCATTCTCTTGTTCTAAAAATTTTAAAGCGCTTCTACGCTCAAGGCCCAATGGGCCCAATCCTACTAGGCCCAATTTCAGGATGTTACAGTACACTTCCTCCAATAATCAATCATCCCTCCCCAATGCATATGCAACTAAACATGCTCAATGCAGTTATACAGAAATACATGCTTACATGCTAAAATCCAGTTATCAGTCATACATACGGATCAGAAAACATGCATAAGTTTACCATGCTCAATACATATATTATACATTCAGGTTACACGATTTAGGGTCTAAGTAGCGTTTACCAATGCTATAGTAGGTTCCCAGTCGACTTGTATGACCCATGCAACCCTAGGAAACATTTTAGCTAAATGGGCCCATACGCCCAGATTGGCCTTGCCCATGTGGATTACACGGCCTGGCCCAGATATCATACGCCCGTGTGGCCCACACACCTAATTCAGTTTAGCTCGTGTGGCCCACACGGCCACACCCCAGCCACCAGACGGTCGTGTCTTGCACACGGCCTGGCCTTCGTAGATCACACGGTCGTGTTGTCACACACGGCCTGCCACACAGGTGACCACACGCCCGTGTGGTGTCGATGGTGGCCTTTTTTGGCTTTTTCTGAAAGCCCAATTTCTGTGTTTCAACTACACACCAGGTAGGTTTTCGATGCAAAAGCACTCTTGGGATCACCATAACTTAAAATTGACCAATCAAAGCCCAAATTAATCTCTTATAACGACATTAACCGAACTATCTTTTAAAAGTCAAGTCTTTGATTTACCAAAAACGCTTACCTTAGAACAACAACGACGCTTACGAGAACTTTAGGTGCTGATTGAAAACCTCTAGCTCTTAAACATCTCCTAAACATTAAATGAATTCCATTAAACCAAGATTCATTAACCAATGCAGAAAACGTACACACCAACTTACCGATATCGCACACAAACGCTGGAATAACAAGGCACAGAATATTGATTCAAAAGAAAGAAAACCAGTAACGAATGGAGAAAAGAAGAAGGAAAAAGAATAATAGCAGGGAAACAAAAATTTAACATCAGAAAATTTGGGGAGAGAAAACAAAATTTACTTTGAGATATCCAGATAACTTCCCACTACTTCACATCCTAACCACCCACTCTCAGTCTTTCAATACAATCGGAACTCTTTCAGTCAAACGAGCAAAATTAATACCCACGCTCACACAGAGATTCAAACACAGGACCTCCACACAACACACAAACTCTTTTACCACTCGAACTAGCAGACTCATTCTGATATGTTTTACAAATAATAAAATATAAGCCCACTAAGTAAGAATAGGGCTTAAGTTAGGAAAATACCAAAATTTTCCAAATGCAAGGCTTGAACTTGGGACCTCTCACACACACCCAAGACACTTAACCATTGAAGCAGATACACATTTGTGTCAAAATTTAACAGAAGCAGATATAAGAGAATTGGGGTGTTACAACTCTACCCCCTAAAAGAAATTTCAACCTTGAAATTTACCTGGTCAGAACAGATGAGGATACTACTGATGCATCGCATCCTCAGGCTCCTATGTGGCCTCCTCAGTGTTATGATTTCGCCACAGCACCTTTCCCAGTGGAATAGACTTCTTCCGAAGAACCTTTACATCGCAATCTAGAATCTGAACTGACTCTTGCTCGAAGGTCAAATCTGGACTGACCTCAATTTCCTCAACAGGGACAATATGAGTAGGATCAAAGCGGTAACGCCTCAAAATGGAGACGTGGAATATGTCATGAATGCGGTCTAGCTCTAGAGGTAACTCCAACTAATAAGCGATCAGTCCCACTCGCTTCAGAATCTGATATGGCCTGATGAACCTAGGGCTCAACTTGCCCTTGCTACCGAATCTCAGAACTTTCTTCCATGGGAAACATTGAGAAAAATGAAGTCCCCCACAGAATACTCAATATCACACCTCTTCAGATCCGCGTAAGACTTCTGTCTATCAGAAGTCATCTTAAGACGATCCCGAATCAATCGAACCTTATCCTCAGTCTTAGAAACCAACTCAGGACCAAAAACCCGATTATGAGCCTAATTTAATCTTTATCATATACTTACCAAGTCCAAGAAATACTCGAACTTTTAAACTGGAAGACTCTTTGTAAACATATTGGTTGAATTGTGTTCTATGCCAATTTTATGAATCTAACCACCCCCTTAAATGATCACCTCTTGAACAAAGTGGTAACAAATGTCTATGTGCTTTGTTCTCTTATGATGCATTTGATCTTTAGTGAGACGTATGGCACTTTGGCTATCACAATATACGACAATTGCTTCTTTTTCACTTATTAGTTCACAAAACAGGCCCCTTAACCAAATTACTTCTTTATTGCTTTAGTAATTACCATGTATTTTGCTTCAGTAGTCGACAAAGTCACTTTAGCTTGAAGTGTAGCTTCTCAACTAATGGCACAATTCCCAAAAGAAAATAGGTAACATATGAGAGATCTTTTTCGATCTAAGTCTCATGCATAATCAAAATCAACATATCCGACTAAGCCCTTTAGGCTTCTTCCAAACTCTAAGCACATGTTAGAAATACCCCGCAAATATCTAAAAATCCACTTAATTGCATACCAGTGTAACTTACCGAGATTGGCCATGTATCGACTAACAACACTAATATATGAAATACTGGGACGAATGCATACCATTTCATACATTTTTGGCCCAAACGCCGCTATTGATCTGAGCATTAGTGGTGCTTTCGTGAAAACGCCGTTAAAGATCTGAGTATTAGCGGCGCTTTCGTAAAAATGCCATTATAGATCTAAGCATTAGCTGGGCTTCCTTAAAAATGCCGCTATAGATCTGAGCATTAGCAGCGTTTTTATAAAAATGCCACAAAAGGTAAGCTTTAGATCTAAGCAAACCAACGTCATTTATTTTTTGAGCTTTAGTGGCGTTTTTAGGGAAACGCCGCAAAAGGTAAGCTTTAGTGGTGTTTTCTATAAAAGCGCCGTAAAAAAAATTTATTTTAGGGTTTAGGGTTTAGAATTTAAGGTTTAATGTCTATAGTTTAGAGTTTTAGGGTTTATGATATAATATTTATTATTTTGGGTTAAGGGTTTATGTTTTATAATTTGAGGTTTAGGGTTTAGGGTTTAGGGTTTTATAGTTTAGGTTTTGGGTTTAAGGTTTAAGGATATTGTTTGAAAATCGAAAAACATTTGGAATTTACTGAGGTTCATGCTATTTTGTACTACACCCATATTATTTAATATAAGAATATAAAATATATGTTTTGTACTACACTAACATTGGCCACATGAATTCCCAAAAATTTGGTCTCGGATTATGGTTTAAGGTTTGTGATTTAGAGTTTAGGGTTCGAGTTTTATGGTCTAGGATTTATGGTTTGAGGTTTTGAGTTTGGGGTTTAAGGTTCTGTGTTGTGGTTTATGGTATAATATTTAGGGTCTAAGGTTTATTATTTAGGGATTAATCTTGGATTTTTTAGAATATAAATCAAAATAAGATAAATGTAAATTATTATTTTAAAAAATATATATATCAAAATGGGTTAAATCCCAAAAGCATACATGAACAATGGTTTAGTGTGCAATTGCATACATGAACTTTAATTTATTCCAGATCTTGTAAAATATTAACACAATTATTGATATAATTAACATCATTTTTTATTTGTATATTGCATACATAAAAATTTATATTTATTCAATATAAAAATATATTGATGTATTTTTATTTTAAAATAATGTGTATGATTAAATCAAAATTAAAGTTTCAACTATACATTTAAACCATAATTAGATTTTCACATCTAGAATTACTCATTAAACCAAAATCCATATATAATTCTGAGATGTATCTATATCAAAATTTAGGTGTATACATATAATTAAATTCCATTTATATAAAAATCTAAACAACTAATGCAGACTATACTTAAAAGAACAATGTTGATGTAAAAATAAAGAAAAAAAAATTCCTGAAAGAGTTGATAATGGTAATTAAATTTTTAAAATTTAATAATAAAAAATTTAAAAATTTAAAACTAAAAAACTTAAAAATTAAAAATTTAATATTTTAGTTAAAAAGTTCAATACTCAAAATATAATAAAAATAAAAATTTAAAAAATTGATAATCTCAGCACAAAAATTTTGAAAGAAAAAATATAGAAAAATATAGGTTAAAAATGGAAAAAAAATTAAAATTGTGTAATAGTGGCATTAGTGGCGTTTTTTTTACCACAAAAAATGGAGCTATATTGGCGTTTTTAGTAAAAACGCCGCAAAATTTCATACAGAAAACTATGTCGTTTTTCTTCTGCTAAAAAACTAAGTTCACTATCCCTATAACCCAGATTTTTATTTTCCTAAACCCTAAATTTCCTAAGTCCCAAAAATTTCCCTATATCTGTTTCCCAAAATCCCCAAACCAAAATCCCCCAAATCGGTTTCCCCCACCGATCTTCGTCCATATGTTAGCACAAAACAAAGTTTGCTTCTTTAGGAAAGGTTTTTTCAAAGATGGCGCATGTTCAAGTTCAGGGACAAAGTGGGGGCATTAACAATGGATCTGGTGGAGCCAATAACCAGTTTGTAACCTTGCTACATGTTGGGGATTTGGATCCAAGTGTGACCGAGACTTAGCTTTATGAGTACTTTAACCAGATTGGTCAGCTGCTTAGGGTTCGCTATATTTTGTTTTCTAAGGATTCTTGCTGGGCTTTTTTTCTGTTCGTATGTCACTTTAATACATTATGTTTTTCACCTAAATAGAAAAGGAAATCTTCTATTTGTTGTCTGTGTTTTTTTTCGGTGTCTCTCTGGGTATGCTTTGCTTTCACTGTAAGAGCTTCTGGATATTTTCTGGTTTTAATTTCTTTTTAATTGGATTTTTAGATCTTGAAATATGGGATTCTTTTGGGGTATGCTTTTTCTTTTTGTATACGTTTGAGGATATTAATGGGTTCTGTTTTAAATTTCTGTTTCAGGGATTGGATTCTCGAGGCTAGTTTTGGCAATATGGAACTGGGTATTGAACTATAATTGAAGAATGGGTAGACTGTGAATTTTAGGTTGGTTTTGATCTTTGGTGTCAAAGGGGTTTGTGTATACAAATGGCTGACATAGCAGCTTTACAAGAAGCAGCGGGGTCTAGATTTAGTGAAGTGGAGTTGATTGGCAGAGGAACTTTTGGTGATTAGTAAAACATGTTTTATAGTTTGCATGTAAAGGAAATAATGAAAGAAGTTCCTTTTTGTTTTTAACTTTTTTTAGTTTAGTTAAATTCAAAAGTGCATTAAAGAAAGAGATATATTTTGCAAGGATGAGAAGTGATCTGGGAACTTAAACAATTTGATTTCAGCTTTATTTGGTATTAAATTGATCTTCTTGTTGTCTCTTTATTATTTGATATTCGTTATGGTTGGTTACCTTTATTACTTTCATTTGTGGAGATCTGCTTCTCAATGTTTGGGAAAATTGGGTTATATTGTCTTGGTTTTATGGACTCAATAGTTGACTTATTTTCTCTTTCAGTGCTTGATTGATTTACCTATTTATTTTTTATTCTACTTCTTCTGCTGCACTATGCCTTGTTTATAATATCAAACTTGGATATGATTTGTTTTATATTTCAGGGGATTGGAATGGGATTTTACTTCTTATGGGTGTGTTGATATCTGTTTTTGTAGTGTGACTTGCATCCTTCAATCCTCTACAAGTCCAAATTAGTAGATCATGAATGAAAGGTTAGTATTGCAAAAACTAGATTCCTTCATTTTATTTAGCCTTTATAGGTTTTCTTTTTCATTTATATCAAATTTTATTGCATTATTTGTTGTTTTATTTAAGGGAGTAAATAATTGAACAACCGCTTTTTTGAAGAGAAAAAGAATTTCACTCGTGATTTTGGATTTACACTGATGACAAAATAATGTTTCATGATAACAGATTGCTTATGAATTTTAAGAAGAAAATAATAAAAGACCTGAACTCTTCCTTACTAAAAACTATTCCAAATATGAAACTCTAAATACATATATGGGTCCAAAGCACTGAAAATATTTCGTCTTTTGATTCATGATAGTAGCTGGATATGTGTCGATTACATTGTAATTTGCTAATAAAGGCTCATGTTATGTAGTAATACAAGTGTGGGAGGTTTTACCTTTTGTTGGAGCTGTTTCGTGGGCTTTTGTTTCTCTTCCAAAGATCAAGTTTGAGTCATCACCATTTCGCTTGTTTAACTTGATGGGTATGTAATTGTGATGACTCCCTTCTTAAATATATTTTTGTCTTTAAGCTACAGATTAAAAATAAATAAAGAAGTTATTTGTTAAGGTGTTGGTATGTCTACTGTCAAGGGAAACTAGGACAAATTTGAAAATTTTAGCATTACTTAATTTACTTAGTGTTCTTCAATGACTCATGTTTGCTCATTACTATTGTGTTCATTTCATTGTTGACTCAAAATGTTAGTAAAAACAATTTCTTGATGTAGGTTTTTAAATTACAACATTGGAGTCATTAAATTACAGATTTCTTGATGTAGGATTTTAGAACTTGTTAGAGTAGAGGCAAATGGCAGACATTTGTTTTGCATTTTAGCCTACTAGTCTACTTGTAGTTTTAAGTTAAGATTTTACGTAAGCTTGGTGTAGTTGTACCTCAATGTTTTTGATATTATAAGAATCTCTCTGTTATGAATTTATGATAATCTTCCGTTCTCTGCAGATGAAATGCATCGAATTTGGCATTCATTAACTAGTACTTCTAATTATTGTTCTTTTCTGCCGCTATTAATATACTTTTTTATGCATCATTCAGCTTATGTAAATGTTTTAACCGGTGATGGAGTAGAGGAATTCTCTTTGGCTCTTTTCTTGTTAATATTTTCAATTTATTTTATGTGTTATTTTGTATCTTCTGGGTTTGACCGCTTCTCTGTATCTCCTTTTTCTACTTTACTCATATTTTGTCCCCTTACATTTATTTTCAGGTTTTTGACAAAGCTTCTCACAGTGGATTTGCCTCGACCCTTTGTACGACCAAAGAAGATTGTTTTCAGGTATCTCGGTAGCTTTGGGTTATCTGGTTTTCTTCCTGATTTTAGTTTGATGACAAGCCTCGAGATAATGTAAGTTGTATATATGATGGAAATCCCTGTTTACTTCTACTGGAGTTTGCTTTTGTATTGCACGTATATTATGGAGCTGACTTGGAAACAGGAACATTTGGCAGTGGCTTTCCTAAGGTGTCTTCTGTGTTAACTAGAAATGATGCAGATAAATATGCAACGTCAGGTTGGAACCTAAATAATTTCCCATGCCTACAAGGTTCGGTCTGAGGTATGGATGATACAGAGCTTCTGTCTGAGGTATGATTCTATCATTCTAGGAAACTACCATGATGGTTAGCGCTGTTTCTTTTTCCTCTGGAAATAAATATTGATTTGATTTAATTGTAGCATGTTACCTCAGAACCTTTTGAGCCATCACCATTCATACCTGGTGTGAACAAAGCATTTGAAAATGACTTTAATGTGACAACTAACTGGCAGCAAAAAGAGCAAAGTGATGCTGATGCCTCTGCTTTATTATTTTCTGCCAATGAAAAAGAAATCAGCAGCACAAGGGAAAATAATGTTGCCAAGATTAAAGTTGTGGTATGCCAATGCTTCATTTCTCTATGCTTTCTCATCCTCTATGGAGATAAGGACATCTCTGTCCTACCTAAGGTTAAAAAACCATACATTTGTCCTGTTTTGTAACTGCCTTTGTGCTTGATTATTTTTCTGGGTGGCTGCAGTTGATGCATTTACCTTGCTTTTTAGATTTCCTAGAAAGCTAATGTTTGTCTTACATTTACATGTGGGATAAGGTACATGAACCAAAGCTAAAGGTTTGTCTATTATCCACAGAAGTTCTTGCGACCTCATTATATGTTTCTGAGATGAATATTTTAGAACTATTTGTGCTTGTTTGATATATTATTTTCTTTTTGTTATATCTGCTTTTATTGTTTGTTAAAGGTGTTCTTGACAGCATATGTCGAGAAGCATGAGTTCGCTTTTGATCTTTGTTACGGATGAGCATGTTAACAATGATGAGGTAGTACTCGGTTGAGCTATTTTGCTTTGTTGCCAGTGTAACATGGTTTCTGAATAATGTTGAGTTTACTATGACCAAAGTTCATCTTCTCTTTGTTTAATATTTGTTAGAGCAAAATTTTGAGTTCTTCTCTTATTTTCTTGTATAGGTTTATCGTGTTACTGTTGAGCCAATTATTCCAATCATTTTCCAGCAAACAAAAGCCACTTGTTTTGCATATGGGCAAACAGGTGCATATAGTTTCTGCATTCTTCCTGAATGGACTATGTGCTATATTTTTGCATTCTACTTTGTATGCTTTAATTATTGCATATGACTAGGCTTTGGAATTTAGATATCACAAGGTTTGATTAGATTAATGAATTACTGCTAGGAAAATAACTAGTGCTGGAAAAAGAGAAGAAGCACTCTTTTCTGAACTAAATCACATAAACCTAAGACATGATTGTTCATTTTCTCATTTTTTCATTTTCTCATTTTCCTTGTCCTTATTCTTGCTCCACATTTCTTTTCCTTCCAGTTCATGGCTGTCCTGCATTGTTGCTATTTTTTACACTAATAATTGATGGTTTATGTTTGTGATTTTAGGTAGTGGTAAGACGTTCACGATGCAACCATTACCTCTCAGAGCTGCACAAGATCTAATGCAGCTGGTGCAGCAATTAGGGTATAAAATTGTACCAATTATGGTTATGATGTATTAAAATGTAAAAAGATCTGTCTAACCATGTGCTTTCCTTATGTGATTAAATTTTTTGATCATGCTATTGGTATCAACGTACCTTGATCGCGATTCTTTATGTCTTGTTCATGAATTTCCATTTTAATATGTATTGTTCATGAATTTTCATTTTAATACGCCTTCAAATTAAATTATACATTTCTAAATTGGATTTGTGGCATTTCTATAATATTTTAAAATTTTTTTATTTTTCATGACATTTAGCGGCATTTTTGGGAAAAGCGCCGCTAAAAGTATAATATTTTAATTTTTTTTATTTTTCATGACCTTTAGCAGCGTTTTTGGGAAAAACGCCGCGAAAAGTCATGTTCTTTAGCGGTGTTTTTTGCAAAAGCGCCGCTAAAGGTCATGTTCTTTAGCGGCGTTTTTTGTAAAAGCACAGCTAAAGGTCATGTTCTATAGCGGCGTTTTTGGAAAAGCGCCGCTAAAGAACATGACCTTTAGCGGCGTTTGTGGGGAAAGCGCCGCTAAAGAGCATGACCTTTAGCGGCGTTTGTGGGGAAACCGCTGCTAAAGGTCATGTTCTTTAGCGGCGCTTTTTCACATAAACGCCGTAAAATTTAGCGGCGGCGTTTCTTACGACGCTACAGGCCTAAAAAAACGCCGCTAAAAGTCTATTTTGCTGTAGTGTACTTCTGACATGTACTTTTCATCTTCTCCATCTTGTAGGGAATCTTAATTTGAGAGTTTAAAGTGTGTAGCTAAATGAGTACATACTGATTTTGAATCTTGCATCTCAAATCGCTAAAGGACCTTCTTAATATACCTTTTTTTTGCGATAAATATAATTTCTTAAAACGTCTATCTCTTAAAATCTCTGTCCCCAAAATTTTCTTTTTGCACCCAAATCTTTCATCTCAAACTTAGAGTTAAGAATGATTTCAGATGGGTTCTTAGCCGCAATCAACATATCATCAACATAAAGCACCAAATATATAAAAGAACCATCACCAAGACATTGTAAATAAACACAACTGTCATACTTACTTCGTGAAAAACCAATACGTATCATAAAGGAGACAAACTTCTCATACCACTATTAAAGAGACTACTTCAAATCATACAAAGACTTTTGTAAGAGGCAAATATGATCTTCTTTACCTTCAAATTTGAAGCCTTCCAGTTGTTGCATGTAGATGCCCTCCTTAAGGTCAATGTGAAAGAAAGTAGTCTTTACATCTAACTGCTCTAACTCAATATTGTTTGATGCAACAAGAGAAAAAAGTGTCAAAATGGATGAATGTTTCACAACGGGAGAGAAAACATCATGAAAATAAACTCCCTTAACTTAACTATAGACCTTTGCAACTAATCTTGCCTTGTACCTAGTGTCTTTAGAACCTAAACCTTCCTTCTTTCTAAACACCTATTTGCATTTAACGATTCTTTTATCGATAGGTGGTTTAACTAGCCGCCATGTCTAATTCTTTTGAAGCAATTTCATCTCTTCTTCCATAGCAATGAGCCATTTTTTAGAATTAGAGGCTTGAACTGCCTTATAATAACACAAAGGATTAATTGAATCAATGCTATTGGCAACACTTAAAGCATAGGATACTAGGTTTCCTTCAAATACCTCTGTGGTAGTCGGGTTTCTCGCCTTTTCTTGTCACGAGCCAACTTATAATTAGTTAACTGACATGGTGAGGGTACCTGAGGGTAGGATGGAGCTATAAACTAATCCGAACCAGCTTCGGACTTGCAAAAATCAAGATTTTGCCTGTCATCCTGATGTTGTATGACTTCTCGTCGAGACGAGCCCTCTGTTCATCGCATTGTTACGGCGTTGGACATCGGCTCATTAGGATGTCGCTTTCTTTTTTGGCTTTTGACTCTTCTTTGCTTGAGATGCTCTGATTTGTTGTGTCTTTAAAGGTAAAAGACCCCTATTCTGATGGAAGCATGGTAGATTCATTGAATGTAGCATCTCTGCTAAAAATTATTTTGTCAATTTTCGGACACCATAGGTTAAAACCTTTTGGACAGTAGAATAACCTAGATAAATGCACTTTACGACCCTTGGATCAAGTTTTCCCTAGCTAACTTTAGTATAAGCATGACAACCAATAATTCTAATATTAGAATAGTTGGGAGGATTACCTGACCATATCTCATTTGGAACTTTACCATTCAATGCTCGATGTTGAGATCGATTTATTAAATGGCTTGCCAAATTTACGACTTTAGCTCAAAACTTCTTCCCTAATTCTGCATTTGCAAACATGCATCGAGCCTTTTCCAACAAGGTTTTGTTTATTCTTTCTACAACTCCATTCTACTGTGGAGTTCCAACAATGGTTAGATGTCTTTCAATTTCTTCACACTTGTAGAATTCGTTAAACTCTAGCGAATAGAACTTAAGGCCAAAGTTTATTCTCAACCTCTTCATGAACTTCCCGGCCTATTTTTCAACAGTGTTTTCCACTACTTGAAGATCTCGAAGACTTTGTTTTTCTATTTCAGAAAAAAAACCCCAACTTTCTTGGAATGGTCATCAATAAAAGTTAGAGAATATTTATTACCTCCTTTTGAGATGTCAAAAATTGAACCCCATAAATTAGAATGGACGTAGTCAAGAGTCCTTTTTGTTCTGTGAACTACTCAATCAAAACTTACTTGCATCTGCTTTTCGTAAGTGTAGTGTTCGCAAAAACCTAACTTACAAATTCCAGTGTTTTTCAGAAGACCTTGTTTGCATAATGTTGCCATACCTTTCAATCTTATATGACCCAGTTGCATGTGCCAAATTTTGGTTGAATCAAAATCGATGGAGAAAAATCACGCCACATCGTTGGGACGTGGAGAGTGTTCTCATTGAGACATCGCGTCATCATGACACCGAGGTCTTTCTCATCTCGACATGGTGATAATTTCAGTTGTTCTTCAGTAATTACAGCTGCACCAGTTACCGTACACCCTTACAGAACATATAGGCTGCCCTTTTTTTTTGTCCCCTTATTACAACAAGAGCTCCACTAGAGACTTTTAAGCCATTGATTCAATGGCTATCCTGCAACTGTTAGAATCCAAAATTCCCAACGAGGTGAGATTTTTCTATAAGTCAGCTACATACCTAACATCTGACAATGTCTGAATTATTCCTCCGTGCATCCTAATTTGTATGACTCCTATATTGGCTATCTTACATGGAAAATTATTCCCCATCAACACAACTCCACCTTTAATTGAACTGTACGTGGAGAACCAATCCCTACTGGAACACATGTGGTAAGAGCACCTTAAATCTAGGATCCATTCAGAAGTATGATTGGAGCTTTCTCTCATCGAAAGCAATAAGAAATCATCACTTCTATCGTCGACTACACTAGCATAAGCAACTTGAACTTTCTGCTTATCTCTCTTGTCGCTTTCGACATCCCTTTTAATTTTATTTTTTAAGTTTCCAACATTCTGCCTTAACATGGCCTTTCTTTTTTCAATAGCCATAGTATTTGTCATAGTTTTTGGATTTGGATATCGCTTTAGACCTATTTTGTTATGTCCTTCTGGATTGTTGTCTGTCTCTTGCAACTAGAATTGAGGCTTACTTATCTGACTTTTTTTTTGGGCCTAACTCATTGTGGAGTTTGTCCTTGCTTAGCAGATTTCCCTTTACATCCTCAAATAAGAGATGGTATCTCCCATAAATTAGAATTTCCCTGAAAGTTCTATCAGAAGAGGGAAAAAAGCATAACAACAACATAGCTTGATCCTCGTCATTAATCTTTGGTTCGAGATTCTTTAAGTCATTAAGAAGGGTAACAAACTCACTAATATGAGCTCTAATAGACTCACATTCTACCCTTCTAAATGTGCAGAGAAGTTTTAATACTAACCTATTGGCCAAAGATTTCGTCATGTTCAAGGTTTCCAGTTACTTCCATAATGTATATATTGCTCTCTTTCAAAACCTCCTGTAACACATTATTTGTTAGGCATAACTGAAATGTGAGTAGAGCTTTCTATCTAACCTATCCCATTTTGATTGTTCCATGTTTACAAGTTTCCTCTTTACAAAGATCTTCACAGTATTACTCTAGATCAAAATTGCTTACATATGAACTTGCCACAAACTGAAATTTGCGATGTCGTCAAACTCGTCGATATCAAACCTTGATGCTGCCATCTCTAAACGGAATAATTGAGAAAATCAAACTAGCTTTGATACCAATTTGTAAGGAATAAACTCGTGTATGCAAGAACAAGTAAATAAAATAAAATCAAGAATATCAAAACACGTAAATTTTACATGGAAAAAACTTCTCAAATAAGGATAAAATCATGGGCAAAAGGAGATTTCACTATACTAAAATAGAGTAAAAGAGATGGAGATAGTCAAAAACAAAACCTGAAGCCCTAGAAGAAAAAATTTGTCAAAAAAATAGAACAAAATTCTCTAAACCTAAATATTTATGTTACGTGTCTAACCTAGAATAACCGAGGCCTATTCATAAGATGAAATTCATAGTACAATATGACTAGAATATCTCTTGATTAATTAGAGTTTAGGTAGGAAACTAAAATAGAGTTTAATTGAGAGAAGATGATAAGGTGTTGCTTGGAAAAACAACGATTCTTCAGTGTTTACGGATCTAGGATTGTAGCAAGCACTTCCCTAAAATTAAACAAAACAAAGAGGTTGGTTTTAGACTTAAAAACACATGAAATTGAATAGATTTGCAGAAAAAATGATGTTGCTGGAATTTCTAGACAGATTTGAAGAAGGTAGAAGATGAATGCTTCAAAATTCATCCATGGCAGCCTTGAAAATTCAAAACAAAGGGCAGAAATAACGCTGGAAACTGGCTGGGAATTTGAACAACGAAGAACTCAAAAGAACTCGCACAATCTATTATGCAAACCCCAATCGAATCTGTTCTACGTCAACGAACTTGGACCCACTAGATAGGGATCTAGGAACCCAAAGTATCACAAGATTGACACAACAATTCAGAATTGAAATGTCAAGAAATAAGTTCAAAAAAAGAACCAAATTTGAGAGAAAACTCACAAAGTAATTTTTATTTCAAAAAGTCTAACCTTTTAACAATGTTTGAAGTAAAACTATATAGAAGAATGAAGAGTGGCCGAATTACATTGTGTGGTTAACATTAAAGGAATTTAAAAATTAAATTTGAATTGAAATAACTCCTTTTGGGTGGAATTAATTTGTAGCCAAGTAAAAAAGAGGGAGTTGGCATGTTTATCACTTTAAACATGTGTTAATTTCGTTTGAAATTCAAACACAACTTCCATTGTCCTTATCTCTTCAGTTGCCGCACAAATGCACAAGAACGGGCTGGTTTTTGGTCACACATGTGCACCACATGTGTACAAGGCTGGCACATGCACATCCACATGCTTGGACGCCACCTAGGCTGCCACATGTGCACTGGTGTACTCCCCGACACGTAGGACACTATTCAACTACTTCTGGACTTGTCAGCTGAAGTTGAGCTAGTGGAGCCGGAGGTGAGCTGACTGGAGCTAAACTGAGCTGAATTCAGCTAGTTAGAAGTGAAATGAGCTGACTGAGCTATTGTAGAGCGCTCTGAGCTGAGTTGAGCTAGGGAACAAGCCTCTGAACTGACTTGAGCTGAACGTGAGCTGCATATACTCTTGTGAGCTGGAGTCCTTTCGTGTACATGTTACAAAACAATATAACACTTATCAAAGCTATGTAAACTTAATATAACATAGTTTAATAAGTTGTAAACAAGTGCACACTTATTCGTTAACACACAAACAACTTGAAGACAATACAAATACTATCAACCAAATCCAAAACATATTTAGCATAATATATACATACTAAACACACCAATATAAGTAGTATGGCATAAGTATGTCACATATCAGCATGCAACACACTATAAAACATATCTTCTAAGACACATTCACTTTCAAAAGAGTCAGAAACTTTAGCACAAGTGAACGAAAGAACTTCCCTAAATTTCTTTTCCTTAGATCGTGTGACAGGTCCTAATGGAAAGACCTCTGGATTAGCCTCCTTGATTGGCTTGGATGTGCCCACATCAGCCCCCTTCGTGAAAGGGATTTGTCCTTAAATCTGTAGAATTGTCATAAGGGGTTAAGTCTGAAACATTAATTGTGGCACTTATATTATATTCACCCGGTAAGTCCAATTTGTAGGCGTTGTCATTCACTTTCTCCAACACCTGAAAAGGACCATCTCCTTGCGATAACAGCTTAGACTGTCTTTGGACTGGAAAACATTCCTTTCGAAAATGAACCCAAACCCAATCACCAACATCGAAGGTGACTTACTTTCTTCCTTTGTTTGCTTGCTTTTCGTACTGCTGAGTCCTCCATTCTAAGTTCTCCATAACCTATTGATGCAACTTCTTCACATATTCTGCTTTCGCTTTACCGTCCTTGTTCATCACATACTCTTGTGGAAAAGGCAACATATCTAGAGGAGTAATAGGATTAAATCCATAAACATCCTCAAATAGTGACATCTTAGTAGCAGAATGTACAGCGTGATTATAAGCAAATTCAACATGTGGCAAACAATCTTCCCAAGTTTTTATGTTTTTTTTAATTATGGAACGAAGTAAAGTAGATAAAACCCTGTTAACAACTTCATTTTGTCCATCAGTCTGGGGATGACAAGTAGTAGAAAACATAAGTTTCATACCTAATTTGCTCCAAAGAGTCCTCCAGATGTGACTTAAAAACTTTACATCCCTGTCAGAAACAATTGACCTAGGAATACCATGTAAACGAACAACATCCCTAAAAAACAAGTTAGCCACATTTACAGCATCATCAGTTTTATAGAAAGTAATAAAATGTGCCATCTTTAAGAACTTATCAACTACAGCAAATATACTATCTCTACCAGTCCTAGTTCTAGGCAATCCCAAAACAAAATCCATCGAAATATCAGTCCAAGGGGAATCAAGAATAGGTACAGGCAAGTACATACCATGTGGTGAAACCTTCGATTTTTCTTTCTTACATGTCACACAATGTTCACAGTACCGTTCAACGTCCCTACACATTTTAGGCCAAAATAGATGCTCCTTTAATGTCTGTAATGTTTTGGTGACTCCAAAATGACCCATCAGTCCACCTTCATATGCTTCATGGATCAGAATACCATGCATGGATCCTTGTGGAATGCATATCCTGTTCTCTTTGAAAAGATAGCCATCATGCCTATAAAATTTTCCTTCTGCACCTTTTGCGCAAGCATTAAACTTATCTCTAAAATCAGAATCATCAATGTATAGCTCATGAATATATGCAAATCCAATAAAATGATAATCAAGGTAATTTAAAAGTGCATACCTGTGTGATAAAGCATCAGCAACGACATTGGCTTTACCTTTCTTGTAACGAATGACATAAGGGAAAGACTTAAGAAATTCAACCTATTTAGCATGTCGTTTGTTTAATTTATGCTGACCTGTGACATATCGTAAAGCCTCATGATCAGTTTGAATCACGAACTCCTTAGGCAACAAATAATGCTGCCAAGTTTCCAATGCCCGAATCAATGCATACATTTCCTTATCATAGATAGGATAGTTCAACGTCACTTCACTAAGCTTCTCACGAAAATATGCAATGAGCCTCTTTTCCTGTGACAAAACAGCACCTATACCAACTCCAGAAGCATCACATTCAACTTCAAACATTTTATCAAAGTTAGGTAATGCTAAAACAAGTGCTTTTGTCAAACACTCCTTTATTTTCAGAAAGGCGTCCTCTTATTCTTTACCCCATGAGAAGACTGAATTCTTCTTTATAATCCCTGTTAAGGGGGCGGTAATAGAACTGAAATAGGGAACAAACCGACGGTAGAAACTAGCTAAACCATGAAACGATCTAACTTGACTAACCGATGTCGGTCATGGCCACTCTTGAATCGCCTTAATCTTCTAAGGATCAACTTCAACTCCCTGAGAACTAGCAATATAACCAAGAAATACAAGCTTATCAGTACAAAACACACATTTCTCCATGTTATCAAACAATCTCTCTTCTCGCAAAGTCTACAAAATAGCTCGCAAATATTTTACATGATCCTGCAAAGTCTTGCTATAAATCAAAATGTCATCAAAGTACACAACACAAAACTTACCAATAAAAGATCGTAGAACATGATTCATCAAACGCATAAAAGTACTAGGAGCATTAGTTAAACCGAAAGGCATCACTAACCATTCATACAGTCTTAGTTTTGTCTTGAAGGCTATCTTCCACTCTTTGTCTTCTTTCATGTGAATCTGATGATATCCACTCTTCAAATCAATTTTGGAGAAGGTAGTCGCTCCACACAACTCATCCAACATGTCATCAAGGTGAGGAATGGGAAGTTAATACTTGATTGTAATCTAGTTCACTGCTCGACAATCAACACACATCCTCCAAGTTCCATCCTTTTTGGGTACCAACGACACTAGTACAGCACACGGACTCAAACTCTCTCGAATGTACCCCTTGTCCAACAACTCAAAAATCTGTCTTCAAAGCTCCTTCGTCTCTTCAGGGTTACTGCGGTATGCTGGTCTATTCAGAATCGTGGCTCCTGAAATAAAGTTAATCTGATGTTCGATGCCATGTATAAGGTGTAAACCCTTCGATGTTTCATCAGGAAACACATCCTTGAATTCCTGCAAAAGAGATGAAATAAAAACAGGCAAATCACTAGGAATCTCAGTTAATAAACAATTATCTTTAAACAATAAAATAAGCATAGAATGCTGAGAGGAAAGACATTTCCTGATTTCCTTGCTGCTACCGTACACATTCATCTTTTTTTCCCTCGAGCTTCTTCAATATTCTTTCGCAATCTCACTTGGTCTTCTTGCACTTGGCTCGGTGTCAAAAGTGCTAAGATGATCTTTTTATCTGCATGAACAAAAGAATACCTGTTTGTAAAGCCATCATGTATCACCCTCTTGCCAAACTGCCATGGGCGTCCCAACAGTAAATGGCTCGCATCCATCGAAACGACATCGCAAAGTACTTCACCTTTGTACTTTCCAATGGCAAACACTGTAACTTGTAAGGATTTGGATGCTGTGTCGTCTTTAAACCTAACTTATCAACCATCACAGAACTAGCAACATTAGTGCAACTACCACCATCGATAATTACAACACATACCTTGTCATTGATGAGACATCTCGTGTGAAAGATGTTCTCTCATTGCTGTTCTTCCTAAATCGATTGAGTATTCAGTCTCCTCTTGACAACAAGTGCTTCACCGGTGGCAAACGTTTGCACATTATCATTATCTTCTTCAACGTCCATTGTAGGGGGCTCTTGTTCGTCTTCTTCGGACTCAGATTCAATCTCGCCACTATCCAACAACATCATGGTCCTCTGATTTGGGCACTGACTGGCAACATGCCCTCGACCAAGGCACTTGAAACACAGAATATCCCTCGAACGTTCTTGCGTCACTACCTGCTTATCACGCTTATTTTCAGTAATAGGAATCTTTAGTTTGCTTGACTCTGCCTTATCTCAAATCTAATGTGGTTCTTGTGATGTAGGCTTCCTGAAATTGTTAGGAGTAGATAAAGGATTTGAAAATGATTTAAATGGAGTATTACCTCGATTTGAAGAATTCCTACGTTGCTATCATTCAACTTTTATTGTCATATGCACCATGTCCTCCAACTCGACATAATGCTACAACTCAACAACATTAGCAATCTCGGAATTCAAACCTGTAAGAAAATGTGCCATAGTAGCCTCTCGATCCTCAACAATGTTGGCTTACATTATGGACACTTCCATTTCCTTGTAGTAGTCCTCAACATTTCTACTCCCCTGTTTCAACGTTTGCAACTTCTGGAATAAGTCACAATGGTAATGAGAAGGAACAAATCTATTACGCATGATTTGTTTCATTTCATTCCATGTTCTCACTAGACCTTCATCGGTGCGTCTCTGACTAATTAGCAATTGATCCAACTAGATCAAAGCATAATCAGTGAATTCCATCGCAGCCAAACGAACCTTTTTCTGTTCTGAGTAATTGTAACACTCAAAAACATGTTCGACTTTGCTTTCCCAAGCGAGATAAGCATTAGAATCTGTTCATCCCTGAAATGAAGGAATAGCAACTTTAATGTTAGACAGATTATCACCAAGTTGTATATGTCTTCTCAGATTCTGCCTCGGAGACTGATCAACTTCATTCTCGTCATTTCCTTCATCAGGGACTGATTGGGAACCACCACCGTCAATTTTGTCCATCTTCGATTGTAGGGGTTCAAGTTCTTGTCTTAAAAGACACTGAAGTTCACGTGTTATGGCTTGCATTTGCAAGTTTGGTTGCCGGCCATCCGAGTTGCTCTCATTAGAACCTGTCATTTTAAATAATAATAATAAAAGAAGCAAGTAAAAACACTATTAAAGATTAGTGAAAATAAAGGAATGGACCTCACAGTACACTCAACACAGTCTCACAGATCGCTCCCAGAGAAAGAACACTTAACAATTTCACTCAGAGCTCGTGTTTCACTTAGGAGAATACTTTAAAGGCTCTTTTTGTTTTCCCTTCTGATCTCACACGCTCAATTGCCTTTTTCCACTAAATATCTCATAATTAGTTCTTTAAAGGAACTAATTTCGATCTTTCAGAATCTGTTTACCGTGTCAACTTGTAAGAAATAACAAGGATAAAGAATCAAGGGTTAGAATGATAATAGGGCTAGAAAAAAATGAGATATAAAGGCTGAAAACAATGAAATACAAAGCTGGAAAATTAACAAGCGAAATGAAGAAAACAAGGATGAAAAAAAATCAACTTACTGCAACAGAAATGCTTACAATGACCCTATCACCGAACAGACAAGAATAAGTTGTTTCGCTTGATTTCCAAGCATTTCATGGCATAATATGAGCATCTTTTATCATTTCAACAAATTAGCACACTTTCTTTTTTCTTTTGTTTCTATTTTGTTATTGTGTTTTTGATCTAATTTTTTTTGTGTTTTTTTTGTTTTGAATTTTCAAATTTGGTTTTTTTTAACTTTTTATTTTGTTTTCTTGATTTTGAGTGTAGAATGTGCTAAAAAAATCCAACCTGGGCTCTGATTACCATATGATAAGGCGTTACTTGGCAAAACAATGATCCTTGAGTGTTTACGGATCTAGGATTGTAGCAAGCACTTCCCTGCAATTAAACAAAACAAAGAGGTTGGTTTTAGACTTAAAAACATACGAAATTGAACAGATGTAAAGAAGCAAAGATGTTGCTGGAATTTCTAGACAGATTTGAAGAAGGTAAAAGATGAATGCTTCAAAATTCATCCATGGCAGCATTGAACATTCAAAAAAAATGGCAGAAATAACGCTGGAAACTTACTTTGAATTTGAACAACGAAGAATTCGACAGAACTCGCACAATCTATTATGCAAACCCCGAATCGAATCTGTTCTACATCAACGGACTTGGACCCACTAGATAGGGATCTAGGAACCCGAAGTATCACAAGATTGACATAACAATTTAGAATTGAAATGTCAAGAAAGAAGTTCAAAAAAAAAAGAACCGAATTTGAGAGAAAACTCACAAAGTAATTTTTATTTCAAAAGGTCTAACCTTTTAACAATGTTTGAAGTACAAATATATAGAAGAATGAAGAGGTGGCCGAATTACATTGTGTGGTTAACATTAAAAGAGTTTAAAAATTAAATTTGAATTGAAATAACTCCTTTTGGGTGGAATTAATTTGCAGCAAGTAAAAAAGAGGGAGTTGGCATGTTTATCATTTTAAACATATGTTAATTTCGTTTGAAATTCAAACACACAACTTCCCTTGTCCTTATCTCTTCAATTGTCGCACAAATGCACAAGAACCAGCTGGTTTTTGGTCACACATATGCACCACATGTGTACAAGGCTGGCACATGCACATCCACATGCTTGGACGCCACCTAGGCTGCCACATGTGCACTGGTGTAATCTCCAACATGTAGGACACTATTCAGCTACTTCTGGACTTGTCAACTGAAGTTGAGCTAATGAAGCCGGAGGTGAGCTGACTGGAGCTAAACTGAGATGAATTCAGCTAGTTAGAAGTGAAATGAGCTGACATGAGCTGGTGTAGAGTGCTCTGAGTTGGGTTGAGCTGTGGAACAAGCCTCTAAGCTGACTTGAGCTGAAGATGAGCTGCATATACTCTCGTGAGATAGAGTCCTTTCGTGTACATGTTACAAAACAATATAACACTTACCAAAGCTATGTAAACTTAATATAACATAGTCTAATAAGTTGTAAACAAGTGCACACTAATTCGTTAACACGCAAACAACTTGAAGACAATACAAATACTATCAACCCAATCCAAAAACATACTTAGCATAATATATACATACTAAACACACCAATATAAGTAGTATGGCATAAGTATGTCACATATTAGCATGCAACACACTATAAAACTTATCTTCTAAGGCACATTCACTTTCAAAATAGTCAGAAACTTTAGCACAAGTGAAAGAAAGAACTTCCCTGGATTTCTTTGCCTTAGATTGTGTGATAGGTCCTAATGACAAGACCTCTGGATTAGCCTCCTTGATTGGCTTGGATGTTCCCACATCAGAAGAAAATCGAAAAACTTGTGGATCATGTCGCCACGTCGGGACGTGGCCTTCGTGTCGTCGAGACAATGGTCATCGCGTCATCAGGACAAGATGTGCTTGCTCGTTGCGACATCAATACAAAAATGCGAGGCATAACTCCACATTATTAAATTAGTTCTCTATAACAACATATATTCTAAACTTTGAAGTAAAATTATAGTTATTTCATATAAGTAAGCTTATTAATTATAACTTATTAAATGAAAATGATCTTAGTTAAAATATTATTTCAATAAAATGATTAAGTGTTAGAATTAAGTGACCCGAATCCTTATTTAAATAAAATACAATGGTAAAATAAAATAAAAGTAAAATCCATATAGAACTACATTTCTTTTATTTTATTTTAGTATAAGGTTTTTTAAACCTTATTAAACTCCATCTATTTGATATTGATTAGAATAAGGTGTTTCAATCTTACTACATTTCTACTAGAATATGATTTTACAAGCCTATAAATAGACATATACTACTCCTCTTGTAATCATTTGAATTCGATATAGTGAATTTTCTTCTCCTCTGCCCGTGGTTTTTTCTGAAAGGGTTTCCACGTAAAATCTGTGTGTTCTTTATTTTTATTTCTATTTTTTTGCAATATATATTGTATTACTGACATTCTATTTTCTATTTATTTTACAAATTGGTATCCTGGCTTCCGGGTTGTTCATCTCGATCACAGTAATGGTGTCTTTGAAGTATGAAATTTCGTTGTTGGATCGTAATAGTAGATTTGCGTTGTGGCAGATTAAGATGCAAGCAGTTCTTGTGCAGATGGATCTGGAGGATACCCTGCTAGGATAGATAAGATGCCTTCGACATTAACAGATGAAAAGAAGAAGTGTAAAGACTGAAAGGCGTTAACACAATTATATCTGCATTTGTCTAACGAAATTTTATAAAATGTAATGAAGGAGAAGATCGCCACTGCATTATGGAAGAGGCTGGAACAAATATGTATGTCAAAAACTCTAACCAGCAAGTTGCATATGAAGTAACATCTTTATGCTCATCGTTTGAAGGAATGTGCGTCTGTGCACGAACACTTAACAGTGTTTAAAGAAATTCTCTCAAACTTGGAGGCCATTGAGGTTCAATATGGTAAGGAAGATCTAGGGTTGATTCTACTTTGTTCGTTGCCCCCGTCTTATTCAACCTTTAGAGACACAATTTTATATAGCCACGAGTCTCTCACAATTGATGAGATTTATGATTATTTTGACCTCGTATGATAAGATGAAGCATCTTGTGGTTAAACCCAAATCTAAGGGAGAAAGTCTCATTGTTCGTGGGAGACAAGAATGGAATGCTGATGATGATCGTTGAAGGACACAGAAATGGAATCCTCACGGTAAATGTAAGGGTAGATCGAAGTCTTTAAACAGAGGTAAAACTTGTAAATTTTGCAAGAAGAAAAGGTACATTAAACCTGAGTGCTATAAGCTACAGAACAAGATCAAAAGAGAGGCCGCAAATCAAAAGGGAAAACAACCAGAAAATTTTGGTGAAGCTGATGTTGTAGAATACTACAGTGACGGTAAACTTCTAATCGCTTCTGTCAACAATTCTAAAGTGAGCGAGAAGTGGATCCTTGATTCGGACTGCACCTTCCATATGAGTCCCAATCGGGATTGGTTTACAAATTACGAAATAGTGTCTGAAGGTGTTGTTTTGATGGGAAATAATGATTCGTGTAAAATTGCAAGTGTTGGAACGATTAAAGTTAAGATGTTTGATGGAGTTGTCGGAACACTTAGTGACATGCCATATGTTCCAAAATTGAAGAGAAATTTAATTTCATTGAGTACTCTTGATTCAAAAGGGTACAAATACACAACTAAAAGTGGGGTTTTGAAGATTTCCAAAGGTTCCCTCGTTGTGATGAAAAGGCAGAGAACGATTGCCAAGTTATATGTTTTGCAGGGTCCTACTGTTATTGGTGATGCAGCTGTCGCTTCCTCTTCCTTATCAGATGATGATATTACTAAAATTTGGCATATGCGCCTAGGGCATATGAGTGAGAATGGCATGGTAGAATTGAGAAAAAGAGGACTTTTTGATAAGCAAGGAATTTGCAAACTAAAGTCCTGTGAGTACTGTATTTTTGGGAAGTAAAAGAGAGTTCGATTCACTGGAGGAATCCATAACACGAAGGGAATATTGAAGTATATTCATTCTAATCTATAGGGGTCATCCAAAGTGCCTTCGAGAGGTTGAGCTAATTATATGCTAACTTTTATTGATGATTTTTCCTGAAAAGTTTGGGCATTCTTTCTAAAGCAGAAAAGTGATGTGTTTTTCACATTTAAGTCTTGGAAAACTATGATTGAAAAGTAGAAGGGACAACAAATAAAATACCTCCATACAAACAATGGCTTAGAGTTCTGTTCTGATAAGTTTAATAAACTGTGCAAGTCAGAAGGGATCGTGAGACACTTGATGATTCGTCATTACATCAAGACAAAGCAAAAGCGGCGTTGCGAAGCGAATGAATAAAACGATCATCGAGAAGGTTCGATGTATGTTTTCAAATGCAAACTTACCAAAGTCATATTGGGCCGAAGCAGCCTCTACTGCATGGTTTTTGATCAACCGATCTCCATCCATTGCCATTGAGAAAAAGACGCCACAAGAGGTATGGTTTGGTAGTCCTGCTATCTATTATGATTTAAAGATCTTTGGGTGTCCTGTGTATATTCATGTTGATAATGGAGAATTGGAACCAAGATCCATTAAGTGTGAATTTCTTGGTTATAAAGATGGTGTACAAGGGTATAAGTTATGGTGTACTGAAAATAGAAAAGTTGTGATTGGCAGAGATGTTTTTTTATGAAACTTATCTCTTGAAGACTCTTCCAATAAAGAAAATCAAAAGTAGGTGGAGCATCAGATTAATCCAGAATCTATAATAGAGTCAACTCGTCAAGCCAGTACAAAAATTCAGAATAGAGTTACTTCTTCACCACAATACTCTATCGCCAAAAATAGAACTAGAAGAGAAATTAAACCTCCAAAGAAGTATGCCGAGGCTGATCTAATTGCTTATGCTTTAAATGTGGCTAAAGATATAGATGCAAACCAAGAGCCATCTAATTATTCTGAGGTAGATAGCTGTGAAGACTAAAAAAACTGGATGTTTGCTATGCAAGAGGAGATGGAATCACTCCACAAAAACAGAACATGGGATCTTATGAAACTTCCTAAAGGTAAAAAGGTTGTTCATTGTCAATAGATGATTAAAAAGAAAGAAATGACTCCAAGAGTTGAAGAACCCAAATATAGTGTAAGGCTTGTTGCAAATGGGTACAGTCAAATTTCAGGAGTAGACTTCACAGATGTGTTCTCCCCAGTTGTGAAGCATAGTTCAATTCGAGCTTTGCTTGGTATTGTGATCATGCATGATTTGGAGCTTGAACAGTTAGATGTAAAAACTGCATTTTTGTATGGAGAACTTGAGGAAGATATTTACATGCAACAACCAGAGGGTTTTACAGTCTCAGAAAAGGAGGACTATGTTGTGTACAAGAGGTTTGATGTAAAAACTGAAAACGTCCTTTTACGGTTTGAAACAGTCACTAAGACAGTGGTACAAGAGGTTTGATTCCTTTATGACTTCTCATGATTCAAAAGAAGTAGCTTTGATAGTTGTGTTTACTTTTAAAAAAATGGTGATGGTTCTTTTGTGTATCTACTCCTTTATGTTGATGACATGTTGATAGCAGTGAAAGATAAAAAAGAGATAAGAAAGGTTAAAGCCCAACTAAGTGAAAAATTTGAGATGAAAGATTTGGGACCAGCAAAGAAGATACTTGGTATGGAAATTTTCAAATATAAAAAGCAAGTAAATTGTATCTAAGTCAGAATGGGTACATTGAGAAAGTTCTTTGCAGGTTCAATATGCAGAGTGCTAAGCCTGTTAGTACTCCTTTAGCAGGCCATTTCAGACTTTTATCAGTTTTGTCTCCACAATCAGATGATGAAATTGAGTACATGTCTCATATTCCATACTCTAGTGGAGTGGGATCTCTCATGTATGTTATGGTTTGCTAACGTCCAAAGTTATCATATGTAGTTAGTGCAGTTAGCAAATACATGGCGAATCCCAGTAAAGAACACTGGAAAGCAGTTCAATGGATTTTAAGATAATTATGAAGTACTATTGATGTTTGCTTATAGTTTGGAAGAACTAGAGATGGAGTCATTGGATATGTTGATGCTGATTTTGCAGGAGACCTTGATAGAAGAAGATCTCCCACAGCTTATGTCTTTATAATCGGAGGTTGTGCAATCAGTTGGAAAGCCACTTTGCAAACTATAGTTGCTTTGTCTACCACTGAAGCTGAGTACATGGCAATTACTGAGGCTTGTAAAGAAGCCATTTGTAACATCCCAAATCCGTATCCGCCGCCGGACCAAGGTTAAGAGGCATTGCCGGACATATCGGAACATTTTACACTCATTTCATAACATCAATCATACAACGTCATTTCATAAAGATTCATACCCACATAGTCCTTTTAGAAGGTCTATGAGACATTGAACATGCTTTAGAGAAGGTTCAGGACTAAAACAATTTCATACAGAAACTTTTCACAACTTAGAAATTTTTCTTTCAAAACAGGGCACACGCCAGTGTGGCTAGGCCGTGTGCTTCACACGGCCGTGCCTTGGGCCATGTCTCAACCCGTGTGCAAAATTGACTTGAATCACACGGCCTGTCACACACCCGTGTGTCTGGCCCGTGTACAATACTGACTTGGGTTACACGGCCTGTTACGCGCCCGTGTGTCTAGCCCGTGTGTAAGTCTGACTTACTACAAATTAAAACAATGAAAGACACGGTCGGGACACACGCCCGTATGTTCAACTGTGTGGGCAATTATAGGCCATTTGCAAGGCCAAATTGCCACCCATATTGGATCATACCTACAAGCATCAAACAAACATCAAATAATGACTCAAAATTAGCCAAAACATGCCAAAATTGACCATCTCTTTTAGCCATTCAAGAGCACATCTAAACATACCAACTTTTACATCACATATCATGAACTATATTCACCCATAATCACATTCATTATCAAGCCTTATCACATGGCTATATATACATGTCCCAGAACATATCTTAACATTCCTAGCCTATACATGTCATACTTTAATATGTAAAATTTCAAAAGGTACCAAAATATAGTTAGATAGTGTGGTGATGATCTTTGACGATCCCCGAGCTCCCAGTAGCTTCGATAATTTATAAAACAATGCAAGCACACACAAAGTAAGCTTTCAAAAGCTTAGTAAGCCATATACAAATAAACTTATCACATAGAACATTTATAAACCATTTCATTCATATAAACTATGGCATAACAAAATAGCAAATTCATATTTCTCATTTGGCTCAATTGTTCTTAACCACTTGCTTACTAACATATCACATTTCCATGTAGCTCATTTGATCATAGCACATTTGTATATAACACATCTTATTTAAATGTTCTCATACATATATCTCAATTCCACATTTTCACATATACTTACTTTTCATACTAAAACTTTGCATACATTTCAAACGTACCTGTATCGGATACACATTTCACATAATCATTCATTTCTCATAGTGCTCGTTGAGCCGTTCAGAATTCATAAGGATACTCGGATATCTCTGAAAGCTCTTATAACGCCAACGTCCCAGACATAGTCTTACATGTAATCAAATATCGATGCCATTGTCCCAGACAAGGTCTTGCACGAAATCATATACGATGCCAAATTCCCAGACATGGTCTTACACATAAATCACAAATCGATGCCAACGTCCCAGACGTGGTCTTACACAATAACACATATCGAAATCCTATGTCATGACATATGTATCCTAATTATTCCTAAGGTTCGTACGGGGCTTTTCGGACATTGACACATTGTCGAAACTTTCTCGGATTTCACATATCTTCTATAGTCATTCATGACAATTCAATTTCATATAAGAATGAATAAATCAACTCTAACACATTTATTTGTATATAGACTTACCTCGTACGAAAAAGAACAGAAACGAACCGCTATTCAACTACTTTTGATTTCCCCCAATCTAATTCTGTTTTCTTTGGTTCTTGATCTATACACATTCAAATTTAACTCCTTTATTCACCAAATCATTCAATTCAATCCATATACACATATTTAGGGCATTTTACAAATTAGCCCTCACATTTTCATATTTTGACATTTAAGTCCCTATTTCATAAATTCAAAAAATACACATAATTTCCTTATACACATGCTTGGCCGAATATTCCATTAGTCCATATAAGCCCATATAATTCATTTATTACACATTTTAGTCCCTCAATTTCTCATTTTCACAATTTAGCCCAAAATAGTCAAATTCATTAAAAATTCAAAGACAAAACATATTAATCTATCACATATCTTTCATATTTCAACAACTATAATCACAAATATTACAAAACCATCAATGGCATAACTCACAATCTTCATCAAATTCAGAAATTGAGACATGGGTTTAAGAGAACACGAAGCAACGATCACAAAAACATAAAAATCATCAAAAATGAATCAAAAACACAGACCTAATTGACCAAGATTAATGCCGAATGCTTGAAAGCTTAAGAACCATATTTCTTTCTTCAATTTTAGTGCAAAAATGGATGATAATGGCCATATTTCTTGCTTGTTTTATTTTATTATCAAATAATAACATAATTACCATATTAGCCTTTTTAATCTTATTTAAAATCCATTATCCTTAGGCATTTATGTCCATCCAATATTCAAATGGTCTAATTACAACATAGAGACCTCCCATTTAATAAACCATGTCAATTCAGCACACAACCAATTAGAACACAACTTTTACCTTTTATGCAATTAGGTTCTTTTTCTCAAATCGAGCACACAAACGATCAAATTTTTATACGAAGCTTTCACACATACTGTAAACACGGATAATAATATTAAAATATTTTTTTGACTCGGATTTGCAGTCCCAAAACCACTATTCCGACTAGGGTCTAAATCGGACTATTACACCATTTGGTTGAAGGGACTCTTTAGTGACCTCGATGAAGACCTTCAAATCAATACAGTATTTTGTGACAGTCAGAGTGCCATCTTCCTTACAAAAGATCAAATGTTTCATGAGAGAACAAAACATATCGATGTTCGGTATCATTTTGTTTGTGATATTATTACTTGTCGTGATACTGTTGCGAGCAAAATTAGTTTCATGAAGATCCTGCAAATATGATGACTAAGTCACTTCCTATAACCAGCTTGAGCATTGCTTAGACTTGGTTGGTGTTCATTGTTGAAGTTAAACCCTTAAGGGGTTTTATGGAAGAGGTGGAGAACTTATTCGGGTTTTATGGAAGAGGTGGAGAACTTGTTCGTTGAGAGTTCGCGATGAATAACTTGCTCATTGAGAATTCGTGTCAAGGTGGAGATTGTTAGAATAAAGTGACCCAAATACTTATTTAAATAAAATACAGTGGTAAAATAAAATAAAAGTAAAATCCATGTAGAACTACACTTCTTTTATTTTATTTTAGAATAAGGTTTTTTAAACCTTACTAAACTCCATCTATTTGATATTGATTAGAATAAGGTGTTTCAATCTTAATACACTTCTACTAGAACATGGTTTTACAAGCCTATAAATAGACATACTAGAATATGGTTTTTCAAGCCTATAAATAGACATAGTCTACTCCTCTTGTGATCATTCAAATTCGATATAGTGAATTTTCTTCTTTTCTACCCGTGATTTTTTCCTGAAAGGGTTTCCACGTAAAATTTATGTGTTCTTTATTTTTATTTCTATTTTCTTTGCTATATATATTGTCATTACCGACATTCTATTTTCTATTTATTTTACATTAAATTTCACGAGAAAAAAAATCTATTAATCATATTTGATTAAATGAAAATAATCTTCAATGAGTGGAATTAAAGATATCAATTCAAGAAACTATTAAGTTCTCTAATTAAATATTCTACTATAAATTTGAAACATCATAAACTTATAAATTAATTACTTGAATTTAATAACTCATGATAAATTAATTAATTTAATTTTATAATTCATATTGGTTAATTGAATTTGTTAGGTTTATAAACTTTATATTAATCATGTGAAAGAATGTAAAATAAAATATGCATAAAAGCAATAATACATGCATCGGTTTTCTGTCTTTTAATTTTGTTGATTTGATTCCCACTTTCTTTCTTTTTTAACATAATTCTCACTTTATTTATTTGATGGAGATTCACAATATGAATTATATGGTAAGTTTACAACAATTATCTCTTTATAACAATATGCTATAGGTGTATAATAACCACCTCTCTATTACAATCAAAATATGGGTAGACAAATAGAGTCGTTATAGAGGGGGCTGGCTGTATATCAACTTTGATTTTGTGCAATTTTATACATGACATTTTGATTTGATTTAATTTTCAAAAATCACTAACATTATTATTGATGCAACACCATCTTTTTGTTTAATATTAGATACACATATAATTATACTTATATTTATAAAAATTGATCGATGTATTCATTTTATTAAATCAGATTGGTAAAAAAAAGAGCTTTTTAGTCCCTCTCAATATCAATATTGAGCAAATTGATCCTCTCAAAAAAAAAATGAAGCAATTTAATTCTTGTAAATTTCGAAAGTGAGCAACCAAGGGCAATTAATCATTGTATTAATGTTCTTTGTCAATTGTATATCATTTCGATTGGTATAATAACAAATTTAGCCTTCAAATTTGATACATTCTATCAATTTGGTCTTGATTTAACAAATTTAGCCCGCAAATTTTGTGTAAATGTTGAGACTAGATTTGTTGAATTTTTTAGAATCAAGACCACAATGAAAAATTATGTAAACACCGAGAGCTAAACTTGTTATTATATCAATAAAACTTATATACAATTGACAAAAGACATTAACACTATGATTAATTGTCATTAGTTGCTCACTTTTAAAATTGATAGGATTAAATTGCTTCATTTTTTTAGAGGAACCAATTTGTTCAATATCGGAATTGAAAGGGACTAGAAAGGTCTTTTTACTAATGAGAACAATTGAATCAAAATCCGAGTTTTTGTATATGCTTAAACCAAAATCATAGTTTAATGCGTATAATTGCACGAGATTAAAGTAAAATATCAAATTACCCATTGAATCAAAATTAATGTATAATTTTATTATTTATCCCTTGTATTTATTATTAGTTTAAGATATTAGTATGATATATTCACCATAAATTATGAAATGGTACATCTAAACATATTGATGCCGGTAAATACCGGTAGCAGTAAAAAATGATAGACTCATTAAGTACTTATTTATAACAACAATAATACCGATTAAGAGTAAGATAAATTAGGTGGATTTCCAAGTTGATTTGTGGTTTGTCCTTATTCTCAAGGGTTGAGAGAAAAACCCGATCAAAGTGAAAGTTAACCTGAACGGAGATATTTGAACGGTTTATGAAATGTAAATTTAAACACTACAACTATTTGAAATTGAACCGAATTCTATTTTTATTTAATATAATTAATTCTAATTTTGTATAATATAAAAATAAATATTTTATATTTAAAATAGGGAAATGATTTAAAAAATCTTGAACACTTATTAATTTTTAAAACTATTTATATAAAAATTTTGAAATTTTATCAAATAATATTTAAAAATCATAAAACAAAACTCGGTTTATTAAAAAAAACTCAATAATATAAAAAATTTAATATAAAAAAAAACCGAAATCCAAATCAAACCGAATAAATTATAAGGATTTCGACTAACCTAACTAATATCGCCCCTATTATTGGTGATCTAAAATTTCAGATTAGAAACAATTTACATACACTGAACATGACCAACGGGAACAAAAGGAAAATTTGTTTCCAGAAATAGAAATAAAGGATTTCATATCTGTAGAAAGCGTGTAATTAATGCCCCTAGGATTCTTTCACATTGGACCATTCTAGAATAACGGAAAGGTCCATCCTTTCACTATTTATGTACACACTGTATGTGTATATAATCTAGCTTCTTCGTGAGCAGAAACCCACAAAATGTTTCTCATCTTCTGAAGCTCTCGAACAAGTTACGGTCCTCAAAACGATTATGGCAGCCATGAAAGTTCATGGATACCCTTTGTCAACAGCTACTCAAAGGGTCCTTGCTTGCCTTTACGAAAAAGATGTTGAGTTTCAGTTTGTTAACGTAGACATGGTCGCTGGAGAGCATAAATCCCCAAACTTCCTTCCCCTCAACGTATGAATCCATATCTATTTCAGCTTTTTAAAAGAAAAAAAATATATATCACAAGACGGGATTTAGCTTCTGTCTTCATTTTTTTCGGTGTTTGGCTGTTTGCCTAAAAAACCCATTAATGAGAAAACTGGAATCTAACATTTCTCGCTGTGGTGATGCAGCCATTTGGTCAAGTTCCAGCTTTTGAAGAAGGGGACTTGAAGCTCTTTGGTAAAGTTTTTCCTTTTTATAACAGCGAAAAACCTTAAAATCGTTGGTTTCTTCGACTATTTTTAGCTAACCCCCTTTTGAACATTTTGTCACATACAGAATCAAGGGCAACCACCCACTATATCGCCCATGAATACGCCGACAAAGGGACCCAACTCTTGTTGCTGGGTTCTAACAAGACTATGGCAGTCTTTCAATTGTGGAAGGAAGTTGAAGCTCACCAGTTCGATCCTCCATCGACGAAGCTAGTCTTTGAGCTGCGTTACAAGCCCCATTTTGGGATGACCACCGATACGGCGGTTGTGGAAGAATACGAAGCTAAGCTTGCCAAAGTTTTAGATGTGTACGAGGCTCGTTTGGCTGAGTCCAAGTACCTGGCTTGTGACCACTTCACCTTGGCCGATCTGCATCACCTCCCTACTGTTCAGTACTTGTTGGGGAGCTCGGCGAAGAAGCTGTTTGATTCGCGGCCACATGTGAGCGCTTGGGTGGCTGATATCACTGCAAGGCCAGCTTGGAGCAAGGTCATGGGTATGCTGAAACAGTAAACACTTGGGGTACAACAATTAGTATTGAATGAATAAGGGCAGGGGTGCAAACGTGTGTAGTTTGGTTTCAATGTTGTGTGTGTCTCTCGTTTGTTGAAATTACAAGTCTCCTGTCCTAATCATTGTGTCTCGAATCATTGCTAAAAGAGATCAAAATCAAGGACTTGGGGATGCAATATAAGAAGCTATTTATTGAATGAATAATGTTTGGTTTCAATGTCTGTGTCTCTGATTTGATGACTTTATGTTACATGATTTGAACCGTAATCCAAATCATATCTTTTTTTTTTTTTTAAATAAAATCTTATCCTTTTTTAAATGCTAATTATTGGGTTAGTGTAAATTTTAGTCACTAAATATGCTGATTGGTACTTTTTTGTATACATTAACTTAACAATCGTTAATCAAATTGGATTTTCTTTTTGGGTCTTTCATCAGCTTCATTTTTTTTATCGTAATGCGGTAACCTCTTAGGATAAGTAACAAGAAAATAAAAATGTAAATATTCGAGAATTTTTAAAAAAAATTACCAGAAAAATCTAAAAAATTTAGAAAAAATATGTAAAAATATCTGAATTTTTTTGTTAAAAACAAGTTATTATATATTTTTATAATTTAAAAATAAAAAATTACTAAAAATTCACGTTTAAAATGAATAAGATAAAGATATCATCAAATTTTAGACAATTAATTTATTAAAGTCCGCATAATTATTTTATTAGATATAAGTACAAAAGCTAACTATGTTATTAAAAGATATATATATATATATATATATAACTTATTTTAACAATTTTATTATAAGTTTCGTTTTTTTTTAGCATAATGTCTAAAACTACTCATAATCCTTCCCCAAGCCATAAATGATACGATAATGCGCTTTAGCTCATTCAAACATATGTCCTCTTGCATTGGTAACAATACTCATGCCGATTGAGTAACTATAAACATACTTAGATGAAGGTTAAAAAAGTATCAACTAAAAAAGTATCAACTTAGGCTTTATTTTATAAACTATAGAAAAAATTAAGTTAATTGTAAATTAATATTTTCAATAATTTAATATTTTTCCATACACTTGATAATATAAAATAAAACAATTCGTTGTAATTTATTCTATAGAAAAGTGTAGAAAATGATAAGTGGATGAAAGTTACATATCACTTAACGAAGAAAATTTTTAATTTATTTTATTTTGAGTGTTGTTTGATAAACTGAAAAAAAAATAGCGGTAATTTAAGCTATTTTTTTTATATATTACTTAAAATTAATTATGAAATATAATTAGATTGTTTGATAAATATAGATTTTAATTATAAAAAATTATATTTTATATTTTATCCTTAATTTTTAAAAATTTCACCTTATTCTAAAAAAAATCAAAATTTAAATATAATGTTTTTATAGGATAATATAATATTAAAATAAATAAAATTAATTGAAATATTTTCTATTAAATGGTAAGTATCTCTTGACACTTTTTTGTAAAAAAAAATTCTATCAGATTGTTTTAATTTTGAATTATCAAACATGTGTAAAAAGATTTAAATCATTAAAAATATTAATTTTCAGTGGATTTAATTTTTTTTAATAGTTTATCAAAAATGCCTAAATTTATTTATTTTTCTTTATATTATCCCATAAATAGTTTGTATTTAAAATAAGATTTTGTTTAAAATAAGGTGAAATGTTTAAAAATTAATGATAAAACATTAAATAAAATTTATCATAATTTAAAATTTTTTATTTATCAAACAATTAAATTATATTATGTACATAATTTTAAGTAATATATTAAACAAATTTTATAACTTAAATGCAATATTTAAAATTTTAATATTTATAAACTTATTATAATTAATTTAATAATAAATTTTGATTGAATTGAAATCGTAGAAAGGTCAATATTTAATTGTATTATCATAGATGAAACTCTATACAATAGCAAAAAAATCATCAACCACCTTCACTCGTTCACACACACATAGATTTTTAATTTTAGGTATTATGATAAATTTAATTTTTAAATGTTTATTTCCTTTTATCATTTAAGCATTATTTATTAGTCACTTTTGCATTCAATTTTTTTTTTTGAAAAAAGAGCCCGTCACTTTATTAAGACAAACAGACCCTTAAAAGAGAACAAACAGGCCAAACATAATTAAAAAAAAAAAGCTCTACAATAGAGAACTCCATGATTAATTAGCAAGAACATGGATTACATCTAATCAGTTCATGAATCTTAATTCTTAAGACTCCACACGAACTAAGTATCGTTTAACGTTTGGCCATCATCTCTAGCTTAAATTTTGTTTCCTAGGAAATTATTTAATAAGAGATGATCTGAGTGTGTAACCATTGACTCAACTCCCATTATGAACGTGCTTTCATTTGTGAGTCATCATGAGACAATCTCTATAAAAGTCATGCATGACTAGTTGTCATTAAAAGGAAATTTCATTTAGTGAACCCACATGACAATGTTTACCTTGGGGTGCGGCCAGGGTAGGAAGCAACTCGAAATTTTATCATGCTATCACTTAGGGACAATCAATGAAGGTCGTAGGTATTGTTCAAGGACCTTCTCCCACTCAATATTTTAAAAACATGTAAGGTTTTTTTATCCCAAATTTAAAGAATGATTATACAATAGTCCTAGTGGCATTCTCACCTATTCTAAATAACATGCTTCCAATATATGCATGGCATGCTATGGCTTTTTATAATATCCATTCATAAGAATCAATCAATCTTAAAACAAATAATTTTGATTCTCCACATTTTTTCTTTTAAGGGAAAAATCGAAGAAGTGAATTAGAACCATGCACCAGGTAGGGTCCTAGGAAAGAGAGGTGAGTCAAATTTAATTGCTTAAAAACCAAGCCTTTCCTAGCTAGAGCCAATCCTAAACATTCACCTTCTCATTACCACACTTCTCACAGTTGTCGAATAACTTAAAGAAGTGAATAGAAAAATACAACACAATTATTTTCTCATTGCCACACTTCTTGTTTTTAATCGATCAACTGTGGATTGTAATAACCAATTTTGGCCCGGGCCCGTCAGCAACAACCGAGGCCCATCAAAAATAAGCCCAATAATAAAACCAATAATAAGCCAATAAGAAGTCCAAAAAATAACAGTCCATTTACAAGATAAACTCAGGCCCGTCAGAAGCAACCAAAGCCCAAACAAAACTAAACAAAAACAAAATCAACCCAACATTTAAAACCCACTTATCCTAGCCCAATCAACTAACCCAAATCCTAGCCCACTAAACCAAAAAACCCTAAGCCCACAACATTTTCAAAAAAATCAAAGGACTTCAGCCACTAAGTGCCTCGTCCGCCGCAACCCCACTACACGCGCCGACCCTTCATCTGCCACTACACGCGTCGACCCTTCATCTGCTGCCACGTGCACTGTCCCCGTCGCACGCCCCCTGACAACCATAGTCCCCATACTCCACTGTCTTGGCCACTGTCCACCATACGCCTCTGGTTTCGCATGGTCAATACATCCTTTTGCCCATACCTTGCAAACAGAGAAAGACGACAAATAACAGAGAAAACAAAGCAACAACAAGGAAAAACGAATCTTTTGTAAAGCAGTTATAAAAGAACCGAAGCAAGCTTTGTAACGAAAAAGGGAGGATTTGAAAAAAAAGAACGAAAAAGAACTCTTGTAGCCTTTTTTTTTTCAATCAAACAGAAATCAAAAGAAAGATACGAATCATTTAGCAATCAAAAGGCACAACAAGAAGTATTAAGGTTGATTTCAAAATTTTATCTTAATTGTTTAATTTTTTTATCGGTTTTTATTTTATTTGTTTAAGAACTATTATAAATGAAATCGAAAAAAGAAAAGACGGGGATACCTCCATCAGAACTCTACGAACGCGGAGAAATCAAAAAGAAAAAACAGAAAATCCAAGCTCGAACTCTAGGGCTTCTTACCTGAACTCTGGGGCGCTGCGTCGGAGGCCCTCCCCCCTCCGTCGTGGAAGTCGAATCAAAACCCCAAAAGGGGTTTTCTTCTCTCGAGCGTTGGGGATCTGGGGCTTGGCTCGTATGAATCCCGAAGCGAGGCCAGAAGCCCATCTGCGCGCACTACCGGCCACCGGATATGGCGTGGTGGCGCGAAGACTGATGGAGGAAGCTCGACCGACGGCGCAATGAAGGGTTATGAAAACCCTAGCAGAGTATTGGGGGGGAGGCTCTTCGGTTGTTTTTTTGAAGCGTGAAATGGGGGGTTTCAAAACAGAAAATTTAGTTTTAAGTACTAAACGAAATGGCACCGTTTCATTTTGGGGAAAACCCGCGCGTCGACCCGAATTCGCCTCAGGGTCCGCTCGTTTTTTTAAGTGGGGTATTTGCACAATCGGTCCCCCCTGCTTGTGTTAACATCTGATTGAGTCATTTTCATTCATTTCGTTCTTTTAAATTTGCCTCGAGGATTTGAGCGTATTTTCAATTTAGCCCTCTTAAAAGCAACGTTTTCGCGGCCGGGAATAATTGCTAGTTTAATCCTTGATCGTTTGCGCGTCTCCCATTTGAGTCCTTCGATTCTATTTTATTTTCGATTTTTGGCCCCAGATTCCTGCGTTCATTTTAATTTAGTCCTCTTTGTATATTTTATTCTCTTCAATTATTGTCATTCTTGCCGTTATTTAACTATTTTTATTATTATTGTTAATAATAATATTATTATTGTTTTACTATATTCAAACTATTATGTATAATATTTTATTCATAAACTAATAAATTTCTATTGTTGTTGTTAAATTATTTTCATGCATATATTGTTATTTTCATATTATTTTTCTTTTAAATCTTTTTATATGTATAAGTATAACTTAAATTTATCTATTAATATAATTTATTTCTTCTTAAGTCTATACTTTATATGTTTTTGTTTATTTCGAAAATCCTTATATATCATTATCTTCATACGTAAATTATTAATATTAAGTTTTATTACACATGCTATAGATTAACGTTCTATTTATGCATTATTTATTTTAAATTTTTTTTTCTCTTTGTATATAATAGTTATTGATAATCTATTGGCACTTAATTTTTTATGATTACGCATTTTATCCCTGTCTCGCTTTTCAAACTTCAACATATTAAAACCTTTCCCAAATATTTTGTTACAAAAAATAAGGCAATATTTGTGTGTTTAGAGGTACGGAAAATTACATCCTAACGCGCTGGATGTCGATTTTTCGTTCAACTAAATAATCAAATACCCTTTTTACATATTTTGAAGATCAAAGATGATCTCGATGTCAAAGTATAAAGACATTATATCCTAACATGCTGGGTATGATACTCTTATTTCTTTGAAACGGGTTAATCTTGAGATTCAATTCAGATTTGATAACTTTTTCTACCTTAAATACTTCCAAGCCTTCGACAGTAGGACAATATTAATCAACTTGGTACCAATTTTGGGCGTGACGAGGGTGCTAATCCTTCCTCGCACGTAACCGACTCTCGAACCCACTTTCTCGAGTTCCGTAGACTAAAAATGTCGTTTTAGTAAACAAACTGTTTTATTAAAACAAAGGTGAACCGATCACACTAAATAAAGATCGGTGGCGACTCCCTATTTTTAAAAGTCGATTCCCGTTTTGTTAAAAAATGGTTACGACAACTTGGCAACTCCACTGGGGATCGGTGAGAGTCAGTCCATAAATTGATTGATGTTTGTCCTTTTGATTAAAAACTTGAAAAATTGTTTGTTTTAAAAATAAAAAAAAATCATGCTTCTCCTAAGGCATTTGTTTGTGCTATAATTGCAATAATATCGAGTCTCATAATACTTGCACTTGCATTACATGACCGTTGTGGTCACACCTTTAAGTGGGAGTGAGAAACTAAGTTTTGATGAGGTTTTCACCTCCGCATTAGCTAGTGTACTGCTTCCGGGATACATCCGTACCTATGTGCTTCGTGAGGTTTTCACCTCTGCATGGCCATAGGGAAATGTGTTCTCCTAAACTGAACTCGATCCATATGAGCCTATAATGGGTGAGGATTGAGGAATCTGCTGGTTCAGGTACCCTTCTTTAGAATTGAACCTCATATAGTGAACCTTAAGAGCCCACCATAGGTAGAGACACGCCAAACCCCTAGTGGTCACCAAGATAATTGTTCTGTGTCTGTTTATTTATCTTGTACTAACGTGTTTTCTTCTGTTTTGATTGCATCGCATTACATCATCAGAAGAAAAGAGGTGTTGATTAACATTTGATTACTAAATAGAGGAGTTTTTTCATAAGGAAATGAATTTCTTGATAAAATAGATTATAACACGGTTACTCAAATATAGTTCAAGTAAACAACGAGAGAAGACGTATAGTCCACGGAAGAATACAAGTCTTTGCTCAATGGTTCAAGCCAACAAGGATTATTCAAGAGTCGTCACGTCTTGACTTTCTTAAAGAAACTTATGGACACCGTGGAGGATAAGCGAGTGAAGAAGTACAGCCCAAACCAAGCGACAAAGAGCTAGAAAAGGCATCTATAAAGAGAGTTCAGGGGGCATGATCATAACATCTGATACGATGAAAGGATTGGTGTTTTCACCAGGACTATGAGGACATAACTGTATATGTAATCCAGTTTATGTAAAGAGCTTCATTTCCTAGAAAAGTTCTTCTAATGGAATCGAATTCATTATCAACACCTCTCTTTCTTTTTGCATTCACACTATGCATTTGCATTGCATTGCATACAGCAGCATCATATCACCTAATCATTCACTAAGGTTAAAATTATATAATCTACAGTTACGACACTACGAATCTAAAATCACATCATCCTTAAAGGACACGGCTAAGAGCTAGAGCTATGGATGCAGAACTCAACGAAAGAATCGAAAGAATGGAAAGGACCCAAAGAGAGTTGCAAGAGCAGTTGGCTAAGTCGCAACAGGAAGCAAGAGATCTGTTGGCGAGATCTCGAGAGGAATCGCTCGAGCAAAGGGATCAAATGGCCAAAACAATGGAGATGATGACAGCCTTGGTCAAAGGAAAAGGACCCACACAGAGCCCTGACATCACAGAGCCGCAGTCAGGAGTTAATCAGGATCTGCTCTATCCCCCAAGATTCACTCCGCTTCACGCCCCTGTAACGTAAAAAGGATATCCTCAAGTGGAACCAGTAGGCTTAGAGCCACGATCTACACCATCTGCTCATCTAGGGCAAGGTATATTTGTATCAAACTCCAGAGATAATTCTGCTAACCCAATGGTTCCAGATTTGGATAACCCGGTAGAAATAGCCAGGTTGAAAATGGAAGATCATGATGCTCAGGAAAAGTATAAGAGTCTGGAAGAAAGACTCAAGGCGATAGAAGGTACCGAAGTCTTCTCTGCACCAAGTGCCAAAGAGCTCAGTTTGGTGCCCGATCTGGTTCTGCCTTCGAAATTTAAAGTGCCAGATTTTGAAAAATATGAGGGAACTAGATGTCCAAAGGTGCATCTTATCATGTTTTGTCGGAAGATGGCTGGTTATGTGAATGAAGACAAATTGTTAATACACTGTTTTCAAGATAGCTTGGTCGGATCAGCCCTCCGATGGTATAATCAACTCAGCAGAGAGAGGATCCGATCATGGAAGGACCTAGCATCAGCATTTTGTGAACAATACAAGCATGTCTCTGATATGGTGCCTGATCGACTAACGCTGCAGATGATGGAAAAGAAGCCAACAGAGACTTTTAGACAATACGCTCAAAGGTGGAGGGATATCTCAGCCCAAATAGAACCCCCACTGACTAAAACTGAGATAACGGTCCTCTTTATCCACACTTTGAAAGCGCCATTCTATGACAAGCTGGTGGGAAATGCCACAAAAGACTTCGCCGATATCGTAATATCTGGGGAACTCATTAAGAATGCCATAAAGAGTGGAAAAATAGATGCAAGAGAAAGTGTCAAAAGGTCAAGCTTGAGAAATATGGAAAATAAAGTGAACAACTTGGGCAAGCGTTCCAAGTCAGCCTCTGCAGGTCAACCGAGGGCTGTGACCACTGGTCATCAGGGATCATCAAGTCAAGAATCCAATGTAAAGCGTCTCCAGTTAACACCAATTCCAATGACATATGGGGAGTTGTTCAAAGCCTGTTTGATGCACATAGGGTGGCTCCTCACTACATGAAACCAGTGCAACCCCTATACCCCAAATGGTATAATTCGAATGCTCAATGCGAGTATCACACGAGAATAACGGGTCACTTAACCGGTAACTACATTGCATTTAAGAAATTGGTGGAGAAGCTTATTAAAATAGGGGTTTTGAAGTTCGATGAGTCGACCGGAGCAATAATTTGCGATAATTGAAGGAGGGGGCGAGAGAGTCTCGATTCCTTAAAGAAGTTATCAGAAGCCTAGAAATCGAGAAGTCAGAATGTCAATGACACATTCGAAGAGAAAACGGGGGCATAAAGCTTTCCGAAGTCTTACACACTTGGGAGTGTTTTGAACAATAAGACCATAAAGCTTTCCGAAGCCTCACACACTTGGGGGTGTCTTGAACAATAGGATTATGGAAGAAAACTGCATTTTTAGCTAATCTGGAATAATATTCAAAACATGCTTGTTGCTTTAAGCCTAGAGGCAACAAGAGTCCTTTCGTGAAATGGGCTTGTTTCCAGAATTGTTATTTTAATAAAATGCATCTTTATTTTCACTCCTCGCATTTCATACTCTACATCGTTTCATTTTCATATCATACTTTTAATTTTCTACCTTCATGCCCACAATAGGTCCCCCAAATACCAATGACATGAGGGACGCTGTTACCGACTCTCTTTTTAATGAGATATGTGTCTAAAGGGATTGGAGGACTGTGGAGATGACAGAGGTCACAACTTATTTCCTAAATTGTCAAGAATGGTAGATCCTATCTTACGAAGCGTCAGCAAACATTACAAGGGAGATAAAGATGGAAGCTTAGCTTGCTGTAGGAACAAGCCAAGGAATCATTGAGTTATCTCCAAGAGTTCAAAGATATTTTTGTATGATCACGTTAAGACACGCCAGGACTACTAAGGCACGAGTATGCTGTCAAAGCTAAGGAAGTCACAGAAGAAGTCCATAAGGATATTTGAAGATCACATGCTGATGGTTCTACCCTGACTAAGCCAATCAAGAGGTTCGAGCTACTGGTCTACCTAGAAAGGAAAATTGCATCAAACGCCAAATCGAGGACAGAACTTATGTACCTCTTCCTTCTTGTCTACACGTGGGGCAGGGATGTTATCAAGCTAATCTCCTCGAAAGCTTCAGGTCCGCATCGATTCATTTTTGTGGATGTCGATCTCTACACTAAGAGGGTGAGGGTCGCTTCATATGCCAATATTATAAAGTCGATAGTCATTAGACCAAAAAGGAAAAAAGAAAAAAATTAACAAAAAAGGCAAAAAGATCATATGTAATCGTACAATGTCAAAAGTTTACTGTCTTTTCAAAGATCAAGTGTCACGTCATAGTGTAAAAAGAAAGAAAAAAAGGGGGCAACAAAACAAAGATTGTTAGGAAGATGACCTAGACTTGTGAATGTGGGCATATAGAAGTTATGTTTACCCTTTTATGCTCATCAAACTGTGGCCAGGACCTCTGCTGGGACAGGCAGAGCCAAAATTGGATAAGGTGGAATGGATCCAAACTCGATGTGATCAAGTGAATTTGAAAAGAAAATGTTGAGAGATATCTGTCACGATCAGATGAAGCGAGTTTACAACAAAAAAGATCGCCTTAGAAAATTTCATGATAGGGCTTTGAAAGAAAAATTCTCTCATGCAAAAGAGACTTCAGAAGAAAGTAAATGTCAAACTAGGAAGGACCTCATGCAGCAAAGCAAGCCTGTTCTATGGAAGCATGGATATTGATAGAGATGGATGGCAAGGACCTGTCCAATTCGGTGAATTCAGATTCTACCTAAAAAATGGGGATCAAAAAAAAATTCTCATCAAAAAAGAAGAAAGAAAAAGGAGAGGCCAAAGGCAAAAACCCGCAAAGGGCGCTTTGAGACCAAAGGTGGGTTTGAGTTGAAAACCCGAAAAGGGCAGCTCAAATTTTGATAAAAAAATAGGGCATACAGTAGTCTTGCTACGCTTGAAGTAACAATGAAGAGGAATGTTACGCCTTGGGGCATCGATAAAGTACTCCGGATCCCCTAAACACATATTGAGTTTAAAATGGTCCTCAAGAAGTTTGAACAGAGAAGCTCAAGCTGCGATATCTGGGGATTTTATCCATTTTGAGTCTACTATCTTTGTCTTTTCAAACTACACTCTAAATAAACTTGCTTCTTCATTGCATTTGCTAGCTTTGATTAACTTGTTTGTTTCGAGCTATGCTCCCAATAAATTTCCATTTCATCCATCATTATGGCCCTTTTTGAGCATTTTGCATTGAAATAACGATTATTGGACTAATAATACTTTCATGAAAGAAGTTTCACATATTACTCTGGAAACCTCTAAACAATACAAGAGTCTGAAACAGGATTATTGCTTAAGATTCACTAAGCTTAAGGGTTAGAAATATCTGAGTCCAAATTAAGGTTATCACTTTGGATTTTTGTCAAAAAATGGTGATTGAACAAAATGACAAAGTACCACGTCAGTGACTCAATCCTGATGGAAAATGGGCATTTGTTAACCCAAGTGCAAAACCAGAATCATTCTCAAAAGGAAATGATATTCTGCATCCATGCGAGCATCATGCATATACATCTGGTTGGGTCACCTAAAGAGTGATCGTTAGAAGGAAGCTGATACAGATCCTGTACCTTTGAATAACAAGAAGGTGGGTTGAAGAAGAGACAAATCCTATGTTTTAGAGTCGCAGTGGGATGAATGGAGGATATTCAAATCTCTACAAAAATGAATCAAGAAACGCAAAAGGATATTCAAACCCCCAGGTCACAATGAGATGAACCCTGAAGCTACAGTGGGGCAAAAGGGTGATATACGAGAAATGCAGATTACTCCTGAGGTTTGAGGATGGGTACAAAACCTGAAAGGGAAGTCAAGAATCGAAGCAATGAATACAGGTCATCATGAAAGTCGTGATGAAAAAGAGATACATAACAAACAAACCCAGGGCGCATGGCATAATCATGTAGGCATAAAAGCATTTAAGACAAACATGTGCATATCAAGATAACATTACGCATGACACATACAGGTACGCCATTAAAGCAAGAAGTTTTGACGATAGCTATATTGAATCAAAGGAAAAGAAGACATCCGAGTTCCGCTAGATGATATGTTATTCAAAACTCAACTCATATAACGAGAGGTGGGTTGAGCCTCGAGTCGCACGCCGAGGTATTTTCAATTTCTGTCTGTAAAAATCAACTCCTCGGGTCGCATGCTGAGATATTTTTAATTTCTGTTTACAAAAAAAAAAATCAACTCCTCAGGTTGCACGCTAAGGTATTTTTAATTTCTGTTTTTCAATTTTTATTTTTTTAAATACCAACTCATAATACGAGAGGTGAGTTGAGCCTCAGGTCACACCCTGAGGTGTTTTTCAATTTCTGATAAAAAATTAACTCATAATACAAGTGAAGCAAATTGAAAACCAGATCTTGCCTTCCTAAGCGAAGCAAATCGAGCATAGTAGATCTCGCCTTCCTAAGCGAAGCAGATCGATGATAGAAGATCTTGCCTTCCTAAGCGAAGCAGATCGAGCATAGCAGATCTTGCCTTCCTAAGCGAAGCAGATCGAGCATAGTAGATCTTGCCTTCCTGAGCGAAGCAGATCGAAGATAGCAAATATTGCCTTCCTGAGTGAAGCAGATCGAAGACAGCAGATATTGCCTTCCTGAGCGAAGCAGATCGGATATAGCAGATCTTGCCTTCCTGAGCGAAGTAGATCGAAGCAGATATTGCCTTCCTGAGTGAAGCAGATCGAAGGTAGCAGATATTGCCTTCCTAAGCGAAGCAGATTGGAGATAGCAGATCTTGCCTTCCTAAGCGAAGCAGATCGAAGATAACAGATCTTGCCTTCCTAAGCGAAGCAGACCGATGTATTTTTAATTTCTGTCTCTCAATTTCTGTTCAAAAATCGACTCATAATATGAGAGATGAGTTGGGCCTCGGGTTATGCACCCTGAGGTATTTTTAATTTCTGTTTTTCAATTTCTGTTAAAATCAACTCATAATGCGAGAGATGAGTTGGGCCTCGGGTTACGCACCCTGAGGTATTTTTAATTTCTGTTAAAATCAACTCATAATGCGAGAGATGAGTTGGGCCTCGGGTTATGCACACTGAGGAATTTTTAATTTCTGTTTTTCAATTTCTGTTAAAATCGACTCATAATACGAAAGTGAGTTGGGCCTCGGGTTACGCACCCTGAGGTATTTTTAATTCCTGTTTTTCAATTTCTGTTAAAATGAACTCATAATACGAGAGATGAGTTGGGCCTTAAGTTACGCATGCTGAGGTATTTTTAATTTCTATTTTTCAATTTCTGTTAAAATCGACTCATAATACGAAAGTGAGTTAGGCCTCGGGTTAAGCATGCTGAGGTATTTTTAAATTTCTATTTTTCAATTTCTGTTCTTCAATGTCTGTTATCAAAACAAAAAAGAAAAAAAAGGGAAAAGGGTAAAAGGTCAACTCACATTGCGAGAATAAGGAAACAGTTTGAAAAGTTCAGATTTCATTGAAGTCCCAATGGAGCAGTTAGGAGATCGAAGCTACAAATCTCTTCGTGTCCTGAAGTCATGTTGGAGCAAGTTAAACATTAACAAGATTGAGGAAAAGAAAATGGAGTCTATATGTCATATCTCTCGAAAATAGCAGTAGAATAGAACAAAGCAACAGGGTTGAAGACATTTGAGGAAGACGAGGACCAATAAGTCAAGGCTTGGCCAAGACCGGGCAAAATTGGTTCTTCTATTTTCTTTGCTCTATTCTCGTTTCACGACAATGAGCAAAGAGGGGCAGCTGTAATAACCAATTTTGGCCCGGGCCCGTCAGCAACAACCGAGGCCCATCAAAAATAAGCCCAATAATAAAACCAATAAAAAGCCAATAAGAAGTCCAAAAAATAACAATCCATTTACAAGATAAACCCGGGCCCGTTAGAAGCAACCAAAGCCCGAACAAAACTAAACAAAAACAAAATCAACCCAACATTTAAAACCCACTTATCCTAGCCCAATCAACTAACCCAAATCCCAGCCCACTAAACCAAAAAACCCTAAGCCCACAACATTTTCAAAAAAATCAAAGGACTTCAGCCACTAAGTGCCTCGTCCGCCGCAACCCCACTACACGCGCCGACCTTTTATCTGCCACTACACGCGCTGACCCTTCATCTGCTGCCACGTGCACTGTCCCCGTCGCACGCCCCTGACAACCACAGTCCCTATACTCCACTGTCTTGGCCACCGTCCACCATGCGTGTAACACCCCAACCCCATATTCGTTGCCGAATTGGGATTATAAGGCATTTTCAAAGAAAACACAGCTATGGTTCAATATAATCAAATATACAAATGATTGTTCATACCACATTACCCAACTCAAAGGTTCATTTCACAAACATATATTTCCTTACCCTATTCGATTAAAACTTTGATTGAATTTGCACAAGCATTAACGACATAAACCGACAATTATATCAAAAGCATGAAACACATACTTAACTGATAATTTAGCCATATTCGCATGGCTATTATATACATGAACAAAAAGTTTTCATCAAAACAAAGTCAAAGTCTTTCCTATACATGCCTCTATCCGAAAACCAAAATGAAAGAGTACCAAATTAGATTGATAGTGTGGACGACTTTCTTGACAATCCCGATGAGCTTGTAGCCTGAACCTAATCTATAAAACAGAGGAGAACATTTCACACAAATAAGCTTACTAGCTTAGTAAGTCCTAAGCTTCTGATAATAAAACATTCAAACATTAAACATTTAAATCATTCAACTTATGACATTGCACATAAACATTTAAGTATATTGATTTATATACAGGCGAATACTAATGGTTCATTAACCTAAGTATATTACAAGAATCACATGCTCCAAATCGTATAAATATAGCATTCATATCAACCATGTTAATGTACTAAAATTTCTTTTACTCATAACATTTCTATTTGAAAACCGAATCTCCATAATAGTACATTCAAACTCAAATTAAATCATATAATACTTGTTCACATCAATCTTAACCTCAAATGTACATAACACTATTCTCATAGTATTAACTTGACTCAAGTAACATTAAACATAACGTACCTTACATGATTACCTGAGCCATTAACTAGATACATTTGCTATGGTTTGCCTTGAACAAAATTCGGTTTCTCCTTTGTAAAACATATCACCGGCATCAAGCCGCTAAGCGTAAAGCCCGATAAGTAACAGGCACAAGGCACCGCTAGGCTCAGAGCAGTAATAAGTCACCAAGACTAGGCTTCGCTGCAGCTTAAAGCTCGAAATAAATCACCAAAGACTAGGCACTGCTAGGCTTAAAGCCCGAAACATATCAATGTGGTCAAACATTCCACACACATTTCATAACTATTTTATATGTATATCCAATTCAATTGAGCTTATTCACATTAAACCAATAAAATCATTATGTCATTATGCAATCCAACAATTCACATCGAGACACTTATTCATATCACATAATCAACTTTAACAATCAATCTAGTATACCTATATGCATTCGGCCATGACATAATTATGTACTAAAATTCATCAAACCTTATTATTTAATATATTCATAAATAATTCTTTGATATGTTTCAACTTAAGGACTTACCTCGGTTGTCGATAGTCCGATGCGAATCGCTTATTCGAGAACCTTCGTCTTTCCCGATCTAATTCGTTTTTCTTTGCTCTTGATCTAAAACACATTAAAATTTAGCTCATTCAAGTACATTTCATCTCAATTTAGTCCCAAAACACACAAATGAGTAAATTACCATTTTGCCCCCACTATTTCACAATTTTGCAATTTAGTCCTATTTGCATAAAACTCAAAATACACAAAATTTTACTAATTAACTCAAGGGCCGAATACTTAATAGGGCTATACAAGTCCATATTTCCCATTTATTTTGCAAATAAGTCCCTATTAATTTTTTATTTTTACAAAATAGCCCTAAATACTAAATTTCACCAAAATTCCTAATACAAAACTTGTAAATCTTTAACATATATTTAATCTAAAACCATCAAATACCAAAACCACTTAAACATGTTAATGGCTAAATCTTATATACATACAAATTTCAAAAATTCAAGCATGGGTCGGGTAATATACGAAGCAACGATCACAAAAACGTAAAAATTATCAAAAACCGACTAAAACTCACCTTGAATTTTAGCCTAGAAATGCCGAAAATCAAATGGATTCAAAGCTTCTTTCTCTCCTCAACATTCGGCCATGGAAGCTAAAAGATGATGGCTTCCTTTTTTTTTTTATGTTATTTTAACATATAACATATTATTTAGTTTATTTACATATTTAACCTTAAAATTAAAATAACTAATTAATATAACTTAAGGACAAACTTGTCCATGGCCATCCACTAACTCATAAAATGGGTTATTTACCCTTTTCATACCTCATATTAAAAAGCCATGCTCAATTTAACACATTTCACTTTAGCATGCTACTTTTTTACGCTTTACGTGATTAAGTCCTTTTATCAAATTAAGCACTCAAACAATAAAATTTTCATCTGAAACTTTCACACACATCAATTCACATATTATAGACTCAAATTATAAAATTAAAATATTTGTCGGACACGGATTCGTGGTCCCGAAACCACCGTTCCGATTAGGGTCAAATTCGGTCTGTTACAACTCTCCCCCCTTTAGGATTTTCGTCCCCAAAATCTTACCGTTAAACAAAGTCGGATATTGTTGCCTCAATGAATCCTCGTGCTCCCACGTAGCTTCTTCAACTCCGTGACAATTCCATAGTACCTTCACTAATGGAATTCTTTTATTTCTCAACTCTTCTATTTCCCGAGCTAAGATACGGATCGGTTCTTCATCATAGGTCAAATCAGATTGAATTTCAATCTCTGACGGTGTGATCACATGAGACGGATCTCGATCTCAGACTTACGAAGCATCAAACGTGAAATACGTCATGTATCTTTTCTAACTCGAGAGGGCAATTTCAATCTATACGCAATGTGCCCAATACGCTCGATGATTTCATACGGCCCGATAAATCTCGGACTCAACTTGCCTTCCGACCAAATCGGAGTACTTTCTTCCACGGAGAAACTTTTAAGAATACACGATCTCCGACCTGAAATTCAATGTCTTTACATTTCAAATGAGCATAGGACTTTTGTCGATCCGATGCGACTCTCAAATTATCTTTGATTATGGCCACTTGCATTCACTCTTTTAATCAAATCAACCTCGTGTATCTTATTTTCATTGAGCTCACCCAAAGATAATGGTGTTCGACATTTTCGCCGCACAAAGCTTCATAAGGTGCCATTTTGATACTAGATTGAAAGCTATTATTATAAGCAAATCCAATCAAAGGTAGGTATCGCTCCCACGCACCTTCAAACTCGAGAACGCAACATCTCAACATATCCTCAAGTATCCGAATAGTTCGCTTCTGATCGACTGTGTGTTTCACGGATGAAAGGTCGTACTAAAATAAAGTTTAGTACCTAAAGCATCTTGCAACTTCTTCCAAAACCGCGATGTGAATCTCTGTCTCTCGTCTCAAACAATGGAACTCGGTACACCATGCAATCTCACAATCTGTGATACGTACAATTCAGCAAGTTTATCAAGTGAATAGTCTGTACATATTGGCACAAAATGAGCTGATTTAGTCAGCCTATCAACTATAACCTTGAGATAGCATCTTCCTACTACTTGTCATAGGAGACCGGATACAAAATCCATTGTAATTCTATCCCATTTCCATTCGGGTATCATGATTGGTGAAGTAGTCCGGATGGCGCTTGATGCTCCGACTTTTACTTGCCGATGATTAAGCACACTTAGAAACAAATTCAGATATATCCCGTTTCATGCCAGGCCACCAATAGAACTGTTTCAAATTGTTATACATTTTCGTGCTACCCGGATGTATCGATAGTCGACCGCTATGAGCCTCACTCAAAATCATCTGAATCAAATCTGAGTTCTTCGGGACACACAATCGGCTTTTAAAATTCAAACAGTCATTTGCATCAATTTGAAAGTTTGATTCTGCATCTTTTTCACACTGAATTCGACAAGCAATCAAATCTTTACCAACTTTCTGTGCATCACAAATTTGCTGAATAAACATTGGTCTTGCTTGCAACTCGGCTATAATCGAACCATCACCAGACATAGCCATTCGTGCGTTCATTGCACGAAGAGCAAACAGTGATTTCCGACTTAACGTATCTACAACCACATTAGCTTTTTTCGGATGGTAGTCAATCACTAATTCATAGTCTTTCAATAGTTCTAGCCATCTGCGTTGTCTCAAATTTAGATCTTTCTGAGTCATTAAATACTTTAGACTCTTATGATCCGAATAAATGTGACATTTTTCGCCAAATAAGTAATGACGCCAAATTTTCAATGCGAAAACAATGGCTGCTAATTCCAGATAGTGAGTCGAATAATTTCTTTCATGCGGCTTCAATTGTCTCGAAGCATAGGCTATAACTTTGCCTTCCTGCATCAAGACGCAACCTAACCCATTCAAAGAAGCATCACTAAAAACGACAAATTCTTTACCCGATTCAGGCTGAGCTAACACTGGAGCTTCAGTCAAAAGGGCTTTCAACTGCTCGAAACTTTTCTGACCACTCAAACTTGACATCTTTCTATAGTAGCTTTGTCAAAAGTGTAGCTATTATAGAAAAACCTTTTACAAACCGTCTGTAATATCCCGCAAGGCCTAGGAAGCTTCAAATCTCGGAAACATTCTTAGGTGATCTCCAATCGAGTATAGCTGCTATTTTGTTTGGATCCACCCGAATACCTGATGCTGATACAACATGACCCAAGAAGCTGACTTCATTCATCCAGAACTCACACTTACTAAACTTTGCATACAGTTGTTGATCTCGCAAAGTTTGTAGCACTAATCTCAAATGCTCGGCATGCTCGGTTTCATCTTTGGAATAGATTAGTATATCATCAATAAACACAACTACAAACCAATCCAAAAACTGTCTGAAGACCCGATTCATTAGATCCATAAAAATAGCAGGTGCATTAGTGAGTCCAAAAGGCATAACCAAAAACTCAAAATGTCCGTACCTCGTCCGGAATGCAGTCTTTGGCACATCTGTGTCTCTGACTCGCAACTGATAATAACTTGATCTCAAATCTATCTTCGAAAATACTGAAGCCCCTTTCAACTGATCAAACAAGTCATCAATCCGAGGCAATGGATACTTATTCTTTATAGTTACCTCATTTAGTTGCCGATAGTCGATACACATTCGTATAGTCCCATCTTTCTTTTTCACAAATAAAACCGGTGCACCCCAAGGAGAGAAACTCGGTCGTGCAAAGCCCCTATCTATCAACTCTTGTAACTGCACTTTCAACTCTTTCAACTCGGTAGGTGCCATCCGATATCGAAATCGGAGTCGTTCCCGGTACTAATTCAATACCAAATTCAATCTCTCGTATTGGTGGTAAACCCGGTAGTTCTTCAGGAAACACATCCGGGTATTCACATACAACCGTGCATGATTCAATCTGTTTCTCGGACAATTTATTATCCAGACATAAGCCAAATAAGCTTCACACCCCTTTTTCACAAATTTTCGGGCTAACATCGAGGATATTACTGTAGGAAATCCACTTAAATCGCTGGATTTAATTCTGATGATCTTCCCGTCCTGACATCTCAAATCAATAAGCTTTCTTTTGCAATTCACCACTGCATCATGTGAAGTTAACTATCCATTCCCAAAATTATATCGAACTCATCAAGGGCAACAACATTAGATCGGTGGAAAGCAAGAATCCGAATCATCAACGGGCAACCTCTACACACTTTATTAACAAGCACACATCTACCCAAAGGGTTGGACACACGAATCACAAACTCAGTAGACTCAACTGGCAGAGTCTTACCGAATACTAGAGTTTCACACACATATGAATGAGTCGAACCAGGATCAATCAATGCAATCATAGTAGTATCATAAAGGGTGAAAATACCGGTAATAACATCGGGGGAGGAAGCATCCTCTCTGGCTCGTGTAGCATAAGCTCTAGCTGGAGCTCTAGCCTCAGATCAAACTGCAGTGTTCTTCGTTCCTCTCTGACTACCACTTACATTGCCTGAATGTCTAGGTGGCCTACCACGCGCTGACGTGTTGCTCGACTTAATGTTCTGAACTGTATTTTGCTCAGCTAACATCGGACATTCTCTAATAAAATGATCTGACGATCCACATTTAAAGCAAGACCGATCATGGAATCTACAACTCCCAGAATGCCATTTCCCACAGTGTTTACATTCGACTCGATTCTGTGGAACATTACCAACACTGGCCATCGAGGTAGCTCGAGAGTCCACTGGAGGTCGATCTCGTCTAGGTAAGTCTGAGGTAGCTTTATGTCGGCTGAAGTCATCTCTGAATTTTTTTGATGTGGAATGGAAATTCTTACCCAACGATCTCTTACGAGTGTCTCTAGCTTCTGTCTCAGCCTTTCTTTTCTCCTTCCCGAGCTCTTCAGCTTTGCAAGCTCGCTCGACTAGAGTCACAAACTCTTTGATTTCAAGAATGCCAACAAGCAACTTCAAATCTTCATTTAAACCGTCTTCGAACCTTTTGCACATAATGGCTTCATGAGATACACACTCTCTAAGCATATCGGCTCAATCGACAAATTTCCGTTTCATATTCGATCCACGGCCATTTGCCCCTGTTTCAATTCAAGAAATTCTATACGTTTCGTCGATGAACCTCTGGTGATATATTTGCGGAATTCATTCTCGAAGAAATCCCACGTCATTTTTCTTTTGGAACCATCGATACTAGTGTTTTCCACCGATGATATGCAAATGTCCGAAGTAAAGATATAGCATACTTTAGGCATTCGTCTGGAGTACAAGATAGCTCATCTAATATAGTGTTATCAAGCCACATTTCGGCTCGTTTGCGTCATCATCATCATTGGCCCTGAATTCTTTGGCCCCAAATTTCCTAATTTTATCAACTGGAGGCCTACTAGATCTCATAGGATCTATCATCGGGGGTGCTGAAGGAATCGGAATTGGATTATTCGGGGGTGGAGGTTGGGGTACAGCTGGGTTAGTCTGAATAAACTGGGTAAACCACTCGTTCATCATCTGATAGAAGGCTTGTTTAGCCTCCCCCTCGTGGCTACCCGAAACTGGTCGAGAGTCTACCAAGACCGATTAGGTGCACGGTCAGGTGCTACACTCTCTACATCATCCGCTACGGCTCTTTCAGGATCAGTGTCCATTTACTATATAAAACACAGTTCAGAATGTCAGAAGTCACCACACTATCAATATATAACAAAGGCATGTATGGCTAGACTTTCACGCGCTACGGTAGTCCTAGAATCGACTAAACCGTAAGCTCTGATACCAATCAAATGTAACACCCCAACCCCATATTCGTTGCCGAATTGGGATTATAAGGCATTTTCAAAGAAAACACAGCTATGGTTCAATATAATCGAATATACAAATGATTATTCATACCACATTACCCAACTCAAAGGTTCATTTCACAAACATATATTTCCTTACCATATTCGATTAAAACTTTGATTGAATTTGCACAAGCATTAACGACATAAATCGACAATTATATCAAAAGCATGAAACACATACTTAACTGATAATTTAGCCATATTCGCATGGCTATTATATACATGAACAAAAAGTTTTCATCAAAACAAAGTCAAAGTCTTTCCTATACATGCCTCTATCGGAAAACCAAAATGAAAGAGTACCAAATTAGATTGATAGTGTGGATGACTTTCTTGACGATCCCGATGAGCTTGTAGCCTGAACCTAATCTATAAAACAGAGGAGAACATTTCACACAAATAAGCTTACTAGCTTAGTAAGTCCTAAGCTCCTGATAATAAAACATTCAAACATTAAACATTTAAATCATTCAACTTATGACATTGCACATAAACATTTAAGTATATTGATTTATACAGGGCCGAATACTAATGGTTCATTAACCTAAGTATATTACAAGAATCACATGCTCCAAATCGTATAAATATAGCATTCATATCAACCATGATAATGTACTAAAATTTCTTTTACTCATAACATTTCTATTTGAAAACCGAATCTCCATAATAGTACATTCAAACTCAAATTAAATCATATAATACTCGTTCACATCAATCTTAACCTCAAATGTACATAACACTATTCTCATAGTATTAGCTTGACTCAAGTAACATTAAACATAACGTACCTTACATGATTACCTGAGCCATTAACTAGATACATTTGCTATGGTTTGCCTTGAACAAAATTCGGTTTCTCCTTTGTAAAACATATCACCGGCATCAAGCCTGCTAAGCGTAAAAGCCCGATAAGTAACACCGGCACAAGGCCTGCTAGGCTTAGAGCCCATAATAAGTCACCGGCATTAGGCCTGCTAGGCTTAAAGCCTGAAATAAATCACCGGCACTAGGCCTGCTAGGCTTAAAGCCCGAAACATATCAATGTGGTCAAACATTCCACACACATTTCATAACTATTTTATATGTATATCCAATTCAATTGAGCTTATTCACATTAAACCAATAAAATCATTATGTCATTATGCAATCCAACAATTCACATCGAGACACTTATTCATATCACATAATCAACTTTAACAATCAATCTAGTATACCTATATGCATTCGGCCATGACATAATTATGTACTAAAATTCATCAAACCTTATTATTTAATATATTCATAAATAATTATTTAATATATTCATAAATAATTCTTTGATATGTTTCAACTTAAGGACTTACCTCGGTTGTCGATAGTCCGTGCGAATCGGCTATTCGAGAACCTTCGTCTTTCCCCGATCTAATTCCGTTTTTCTTTGCTCTTGATCTAAAACACATTAAAATTTAGCTCATTCAAGTACATTTCATCTCAATTTAGTCCCAAAACACACAAATGGGCAAATTACCATTTTGCCCCTACTATTTTACAATTTTGCAATTTAGTCCTATTTGCATAAAACTCAAAATACACAAAATTTTACTAATTAACTCAAGGGTCGAACACTTAATAGGGCTATACAAGTCCATATTTCCCATTTATTTTGCAAATAAGTCCCTACTAATTTTTTTTATTTTTACAAAATAGCCCTAAATACTAAATTTCACCAAAATTCCTAATACAAAACTTGTAAATCTTTAACATATATTTAATCTAAAACCATCAAATACCAAAACCACTTAAACATGTTAATGGCTGAATCCTATATACATACAAATTTCAAAAATTCAAGCATGGGTCGGGTAATATATGAAGCAACGATCACAAAAAGCGTAAAAATTATCAAAACCGACTAAAACTCACCTTGAATTTTAGCCTAGAAATTAGAAAATCAAAAGGATTCAAAGCTTCTTTCTCTCCTCAACATTCGCCATGGGAGCTAAAAGATGATGGCTTCCTTTTTTTAAATGTTATTTTAACATATAACATATTATTTAGTTTATTTACATATTTAACCTTAAAATTAAAATAACTAATTAATATAACTTAAGGACAAACTTGTCCATGGCCATCCACTAACTCATAAAATGGGTTATTTACCCTTTTCATACCTCATATTAAAAAGCCATGCTCAATTTAACACATTTCACTTTAGCATGCTACTTTTACGCTTTACGCGATTAAGTCCTTTTTATCAAATTAAGCACTCAAACAATAAAATTTTCATACGAAACTTTCACACACATCAATTCACATATTATAGACTCAAATTATAAAATTAAAATATTTCTCGGACTCAGATTCGTGGTCCTAAAACCACCGTTCCGATTAGGGTCAAATTCGGTCTGTTGCAATGCGCCTCTGGTTTCGCATGGTCAATACACCCTTTTGCCCATACCCTGCAAACAGAGAAAGGCGACGAATAATAGAGAAAACAAAGCAACAACAAGGAAAAACGAATCTTTTGTAAATCGATTATAAAAGAACTGAAGCAAGCTTTGTAACGAAAAAGGGGGGATTTGAAAAAAAAGAACGGAAAAGAACTCTTGTAGCCTCTTTTTTTCAATCAAACAGAAATCAAAAGAAAGATACGAATCATTTAGCAATCAAAAGGCACAACAAGAAGTATTAAGGTTGATTTCGAAATTTTATCTTAATTGTTTACCGTTTTTATCGGTTTTTATTTTATTTGTTTAAGAACTATTATAAACAAAATCGAAAAAAGAAAAGACGAGGATACCTCCATCGGAACTCTACGAACGCAGAGAAATCAAAAAGAAAAAAAAAAAAGAAAATTCAAGCCTGAACTCTAAGGCTTCTTACCTGAACTCTGGGGCGCCGCGTCGGAGGCCCTCCCCCTTCCGTCGTGGAAGTCGAATCAAACCCCAAAAAGTGGGTTTTCTTCTCTCGAGCATTGGGGATCTGGGGCTTGGCTCGCATGAATCCAGAAGCGGGGCCAAAAGCCCATCTGCACGCACTACCGGCCACCGGATATGGCGTGGTGGCGCGAAGACTGATGGAGGAAGCTCAACTGACGGCGCAACGAAGGGTTATGAAAACCCTAGCAGAGTATTGGGGGGGAGGCTCTTCAGTTGTTTTTTTGAAGCGTGAAATGGGGGGTTTCAAAACAGAAAATTTAGTTTTAAGTACTAAACGAAATGGCGCCGTTTCATTTTGGGGAAAACCCGCGCGTCGACCCGAATCCGCCTCAGGGTCCGCGCGTTTTTTTTAGTGTGGTATTTGCACAATCGGTCCCCCTGCTTGTGTCAACATCTGATTGAGTCCTTTTCATTCATTTCGTTGTTTTAAATTTGCCTCGAGGATTTGAGCGTATTTTCAATTTAGCCCTCTTAAACGCAACGTTTTCGCAGCCGGGAATAATTGCTAGTTTAATCCTTGATTGTTTGCGCGCATCCCATTTGAGTCCTTCAATTCTATTTTATTTTCAATTTTTGGCCCCAGATTCCTACGTTCATTTTAATTTAGTCCTCTTTGTATATTTTATTCTCTTTAATTATTTTGTCATTCTTGCCGTTATTTAACTATTTGTTATTATTGCTAATAATATTATTATTATTGTTTTACTATATTCAAACTATTATGTATAATATTTTATTCATTAACTAATAAATTTCTATTGTTGTTGTTAAATTATTTTCATGCATATATTGTTATTTTCATATTATTTTTCTTTTAAATCTTTTTATATGTATAAGTATAACTTAAATTTATCTATTAATATAATTTATTTCTTCTTAAGTCTATACTTCATTATATGTTTTTGTTTATTTCGAAAATCCTTATATATCGTTATCTTCATACGTAAATTATTAATATTAAGTTTTATTTCATATGCTATAGATTAACATTCTATTTATGCATTATTTATTTTAAATTTTTTTTTCTTTTTGTATATAATAGTTATTGATAATCTATTGGCACTTAATTTTTTATGATTACGCATTTTATCCCTGTCTCGCTTTTCAAACTTCAACATATTAAAACCTTTGCCAAATATTTTGTTACAAAAAATAAGGCAATATTTGTGTGTTTAGAGGTACGGAAAATTACATCCTAACGCGCTGGGTGTCGATTTTTCGTTCAACTAAATAATCAAATACCCTTTTTACATATTTTAAAGATCAAAGATGATCTCGATGTCAAAGTATAAAGACATTATATCCTAACATGCTGGGTATGATGCTCTTATTTCTTTGAAACGGGTTAATCTTGAGATTCAATTCAGATTTGATAACTTTTTATACCTTAAATACTTCCAAGCCTTCGACATTAGGACAATATTAATCAACTTGGTACCAATTTTGGGCGTGACGAGGGTGCTAATGCTTCTTCGCACGTAACCGACTCCTGAACCCACTTTCTCGAGTTCCGTAGACTAAAAATGTCGTTTTAGTAAACAAAATGTTTTATTAAAACAAAGGTGAACCGATCACACCAAATAAAGATCGGTGGCGACTCCCTATTTTTAAAAGTCGATTCTCGTTTTGTCAAAAAATGGTTACGACATGGATCATCCCATATATATATCACAATTATAACATTACATACTATTATAAACAATTATAAAACATATATATAATGAGATAATTAATTAAAATAAAATTGACAGCCAAGGTTTCCATGGTTTTATTTCTAGAAAATAAAAGGAAATATAAAATTACATAATTTTTTACCACAAGGCATTCAGTGGGTCTTCAACCCTCAACGCATCTTTTACTCGTTATGGACTTCTTTTGAAAAAATTACATTCAAGTCCAATATTCGTTTTTGACTCACAAGAAATCTATGATTTTTTTTTTGAAAAAAAATAGCTCTACGTAGAGATGATAGTCCACAGTCTATTTTCTAAGAACCACAACCTCGGCAAAAAACAATTTTATAACAAATATATAATATCGCATCCATTCTCATATATAACTCAAAACATGCATAAGATCTAAAGAATGCCACTTTCTATGTAATCAAATCATTCAAGAAGAAGATAAATTTATTTTGATCATCTATTTATACTTATACATAGAAGACAACCTGGCTCATGATACCAATTGTTGGAAAAATGGGTTTTGGAAAATACAGCTAAAAAAAATTTAGGAAAAAACCAAAATTTTATTTTATTTTTCCAAAACAAGATATTGGTTGTGATATCTAAAGTAATAAACACTTAATCAAAATTGTACCTTTTCGATTCGTCTAGGATGATGACTTCGACCAAATAGTCTTCTCCGCTATCCTCAAGCTCACATCTATCGAGTGTGGGCTTACTTTGAATCAAAAAAAAAATTCAAAAAAATTACCAGTTGGGTAATTTTACAATTTCTCTAAACTTTTGGGTCAAGTTTTAAATTAGAAAAAATATCTCTAGAAATTTTTTGAAATAATCTCTTCAGAGAATTTTCTCTCTACAACTTTCTCTTGAATTCAAGTGTGTGTAAATAATGACACAAGGCTCTCTTTTTATAGGGAGACTTTAGAGAGTTCAACTATGATTAATCTTAACCACTTTTAATATTAAATTAATATAATATTTATCAAGATAAATATTATATTAATTTAGTATTAAATCTTATTAAAATAATAGAATATTTATTTATAAGATAAACATTAAATTTAATTTAATATTAAGATAATCAACTTTAATATTAAATTAATAAAATACTATTAAGATAAGTATTAAATTAAATTAAAATAATATTATTTTTGAAATAATTAATCTGAAATCAATTTCTCTGGTAGAGCCCCAGTAGGAGTGTAATTCTTCCACTACTAAACCACTGACGACCAACCATCACCGGCCACTAGGACGCCGCCGTCGCAACCACCGGTACCGCCGTGTCTGGTGATGCAAGTGCGACACCCTTACAGCACCCCAATTCGGTTCGACTACTGCTGGTTCAAACTAGGTCAATGATGACCTGACCAGTCCGGTCTAGCCACCGATTGGATCATAGGGCCCGTTTTACATACCGAGTGAGCAACAAAAAGCAACAGGGGAGCAAAAGGTTGACAAAATCCCCACAGAAAAAGACACCCAGCAAATAAAGCTAAGGTGGTTTTACTAGATGATGCTCCTCAGCAACAACCATAACGATCGGATCTGGGGCTTCCTCTACCCAAAAGCGGCCTCGCCTCGTAATAATCCATCATGAGCCATTGCATGTGAAACCTTATTTTCGGATTAACCAATATACTGGAAACGACAAACCCTAAAAGCCTTAGAAAGCTCATTGGCTTCCCAGGTAAATGCATTGATCTCTGAAAAATCCTTAGCAGTATAAATAATTTTACCGATGATTGATCTGGTGATACAAATGATATGGGTGAATGCGGAAGAGGATCGTAAATTTTTTTCAAGCCGTGGATTTGACTTAGGGCTCTAAACGTTCAGAAAGAAACTTGGATTTTACCACAACTTGAAGCGCAATCAAATCCAAGCTAGATAAAACAATTAAAATTGTAATGCCCTAATTTTTGTATAACTGCTTCTGTGTATTTGTGACACAATGTCTATTTACTTCAATGGTTATGTGTTCTGGGTGTGTATGGGAGGTCCCAAGTTCAAGTCTAAACTTGGGTAAAAATTTTGGGTATTTTTATGAATAAAGCCCAAACTTTGGTTGGTAGGCTTATAGGTAAAAGTGTGTGAGTAATTAGCAGAATGGGCCTACTGGTTTGGTGGCTAAGTAGAGTGTAGAGACTGTCGGAGGTCTAGAGTTTGAATCTTTGTGTTGTCAAGGGTTGGTATTTTTGCTTCAATATCCAGCTAGAGTTTGAGTTATAGTGAACATCTGAGTAGTGGGATTTGAATTGAATTAGTTTCCCCAAATCTCTCATTGGAACCGATGTCTCTTTCTCCCTCTCTACCATCTTTTTCTTTTTTTTTCCATTTTTGTTCTTCCCTTAGCCGAATTCTGTTCTCCCTCCCTTACCCTTTCTGGTTCTCTTTTACAAATCGTTCCGTTGTGTGCAACTGTCATCCCGCTTGTTCGGTAAGTTTTGTTTACGTTTTACTCTAAATATGATCGTGGATAAGTGACTTAAGAAAAAGTGGTTATTTTTATTGTTAGGAGTCAATCAAGAGGCTAGAGATTAGCCATTAACGGTGTGAGGTTGTGAAGTTTCTGCTGTTCGTTTGGAGGTAACTGTTAAGTGGTTGTGTTGAGTCGTTGTTGGAATGATGGATTTGTTTAAACCGTGGTTATAGGCTAATTCCAAGATTTGTAATGTCAATTTTAGGTTCAGGATTGCTCGAGATGGCGTTAGCATTGATTTGATACCAGGTGTGTACCCAAAAATGCAAAAAATGAGGTTTCGACGAAAGCCAAAAACCTTACTGTCGACGCCACACGGGCGCGTGGTTGCCTGTGTGGTAGGCCGTGTGTAAGACTGTAAGTCACCACACGACTGTGTGATCGACGAGCCAAGCCGTGCATGTGTGACACAGTTGTGTCACGGCTTGGCAAGGCTGTGTACGACACACGGGTGTGTAGGCCCACACGGATGAACCACACAGGGGTGTGGTATTTTAGGATCACACGGCCAAGGCCAATTTGGGCCATGTGGGCCACATGGGCGTGTGGGCCCACACGGGCATGCCACATGGACGTGTGAGCCCATTTTTTTGTAATGTTTTGTAAGGTTGCACGGGTCGCCCTTGTCGACTGTGGACCTAATGCAGGGTCAGTAAGCTTTACCTAGACCCCTAATTATGTGACTTGACTTTCTGATTTCTGTATTGAGCATGAATTCTGATATCTGAGTGAATAAACTGTGTTGCATAAAAGCATGTCATGTTATGTATGTTGCATTGCATCGGGGTGGGTTGATGATACAGAAGAAGTATCTGAAAGGCTCTCAAGCCTGTTATCTGGCAGCTCAGCTGCAACTTTCTGGTTATGTGCCGTATTCAGTACAACATGGTGTGTAGGGATGGGTGGGTTGATTTTATCCCCATATGGTGTGTTGGGTTGGACGGAGTTGGTGTGTAGAGACTGGTGGGTAGGATTCTGTTGTTCTGTCTGATTTGCTTATTATGTCTGAAATGGGCTAAGGCCCTAAAATATATCTGATTCTTTATCTGAGTGGTCTGAGGTCCACACCGTTTCTGTAATGGGCTCAGACCCGAACTGTGAATTTATGTTTGTTTTCTAATATTACTGTGTGCATGTTTTCTGTGGGGATTACACACTGAGTTTGTGAAAACTCACCATTTTTTGTTTAATTTGTTCAGGTAATCCCTAGCACTAGACGGATTGGTGCAGCGGAGGACTCGGCAGTGACCACAGTTCTGGATATTTATTTATGGTTTTATTTTTAATAATGGTTTGATTATATCTGAGTAAATTTTATGTATTGAGGCCTTTACGATTTTTGTTTAAATTTTGAATTTTTATTTTATAACTGCTAGCAGTAGAATAAGACGCAAGTTTTCAAAATAAACAGATGTTTTATCAAATACACACGAATTCACAAATTATTTTATAAAAAAAAAAGCTTCTGCAACGTATAATATTTTGAAAATGGTCAATGAATGATTAAACTATGCGTTTTTTACGGTAACCTAAAATATCAAAAAGGGCGTTATTGTAATTACATTTTCTAAAGCACTATCATATGACATCGCCAGATTCGGTCATAGCGTCTAGGTCGAGTTTGGGGTGTTGCATTTAGTGGTATCAGAGTCAGGTTGCAAAACTCGGCTGTGGATTTGGGTTGTAAATGTTGGTTTTAAAGAAACAATTTTTAAGTGATTTAAAATATTTTTGAAATGAGTATGTGGTACACCGAGTCTCCAATGCTGATTCTGTAAGTGTTCTGAATTCTGTTTAAATTATTTGAAAATACTACTTATATGCTTGAGACAGCCTTAGGTAGTGTACTATACTGAAAACACTCTAGGTAGTGTAAACAGAAAACTGTAGCGAAACTGGATATCGTAGTAAAACTGCGATTCGCAATAATAAACTTTGAACTTCTGATAATGTTTTGCATAAAATATCTGTTAACAAAAATTAGAACTGTAACAAATGCATAAAATTGTTGACATAGATAAACTCTGAATTTACTATGAGCGCACGAGGTATCCGCGGACGGGGTACAAGAGGCCGTGGTAGAGTCCATAGAGGGGCTCAAGCTGGTCCTCGTCATCTGAAAATCTGCCTAATCTGGATACAAGTGAGACACTGATCTAACCTACTACAAAGACTAGATCTCAAGATTGCATGGCTGGGGACGACGCACTGTCCTGGGCTATACTGAGGATATTAGAGAGGGTCGATGGGCCCAACACCGGATCTGGGGGCCGAGGGTCAGTTGCAGAATGAATCCAGTCCAATGGGGCTGAATTATTCAGGGGTGTCACTGGAGTCGCTCCTAATGTGACCGAATATTGGATGGAGGACACGGAGAGAATCATGGATGATTTGGATTTCTCCGCAAAGCAGAAGCTTAAGGGGGCTGTCTCTTTGCTTCGCGGCGAAGCTTACCAATGGTGGCTGACAGTTAAAAAGGGCACTCAGCCCGACCGTCTGACTTGGGACTACTTTAAGACAGCTTTTCAGAGTAAATATGTGGGAGCCAACTACATCGATGCCAGGAGGCTTGAGTTTCTTAATCTCACCCAAGGGGATCATTCAGTGGCCGAATATGAGGCCGATCCGTTATGCCGTGGATATGGTTACGACCGAGTATGAGCGTTGCATCCATTTTGAGGATAAACTCAGAGACAAATTACGGGTTCTGATAGCTCCGCAGAGGGAGCGTGATTTTTCTACTTTAGTGGAGAAGACGAAGATCGCCGAGGAGGTTAAGCGCGCTGTGTAACATCCTAAATTTATGGGCCTATGCATTTAGTATAAGGATAAGTTTAAATAGGATAATTTAATTGATAGTAGTCTAAAATTGGGCTTAGAATTAGGCAAAAGGCCCAGATTAAATTATTTTAAGGTGGCATCCTAAACAATTAAAAAGGAACAAGTATTGGGTCGCAAGGAGCCCATGTTTTTAGGCCCAATTTGGTACTTTAAATGAAGAGAGGTGATGCCACACACAAGGAATTAGGGGCCCAAGTATTAAGTTTAATGAGGCCCAAATCTTTTAATTTAAGTGAGTTAAATTTGGCATTAGGGTTAGTAGAGGTGGACGGCTACAAGGCTATAAAATAGGAGAATTTATGTGGATTTTTAAGTGATAATATCATAGATAAAAAAGAGAAAAATTAGGAGCTTATCTCCAAGGGAAGTGTTGGTAGAAAATCCACCACCTAGAGGAGTGTAAAATTCAGCTCATTGCATGGCAAAAGAGGGTGCCGAATTTCTCCTCTCTTTAGCTTGAATTTTAAGAGGCGTTTTTGGTTTTTAGCAAGAGGTGCCAAAATATCTATAAATAGGGGGGTTAGCTCCTTGTTTCTGACACTGAAAACCCTAAAATCCTCTCCCTTTGTGCCGAAATTCCCTAGCCTCTCCCTCTCCAATTTCTTTTCTCCAATTTCTTTCTCCAAATTTCTTTCTTCAATTACTTCAAAAGTCGAAACTTCTCTCCACTTTCTTTTCCCTTGTGCCAATTTCTCTAAAAAGCCGAAGCATCCATCGCTTTTTCTTTTATTCATCATATTTGAGGAATTGTTTTATACTTCCGGCATTTAAATCTTCCATTGGCATTGCCGAATCCTCTCCCTAGTGCTAGCCAAATCTCCTAAGCTAAGGTAAGAGTCGATTTTTGATTAGTTCTCATAATCTATTTTAGAAAGGCAAAAGCTGAAAAGCTAATAGTTTAATGGTTCTATGATTGGGCAGCAATTCGGGATTTGAAGGAAGCTTAGTCGACTAGATCTAAAAGCTGAAAATCATAAGTCTCCAATTTCAGGATTTTAAGGTAAGAAGATTTGTTATTCAAATATATAAAATTGGGTAGAACACTAACCATGGCCGAATATAAGAGAGGCCCTAGTTTCACATCCTTCCGGCTTTTTGAAGCAAAGCTGTAGATCGGTTTAGTGAGGGTATCGACATTAATCAGGTGTGTAGATCTCTAACACACTACTAATAAACTTGTATGTATATCTATTTATGCATGTTATGGGCTAAAAAGCCGGAACAAAGCTGTATAAACAGTCGAATGGAACCCTAAAAGGGTTAGGCAAGGATGCCAGGTACGTAAACATGGAACTCCCTATGTGTATCGAAAAATATTTAAGTTGCATAATGTTTTCTTATGTATGTATGCATGGGGTGGGAATGATGATAATTGAAGGAGAAGTGCATGATAGGTCACTTGGTGATTGGTGGTAGAAATCCCACATAATATAAATGTAAGGTCATATAGTGATCGGTGGCTATGCCACGTTTAATGATTCCTACTTGATAAGAATAGGCAGTTCGGCTGTCATTTTGGTGTGTAGCGGATGGAGGGTTGATTGTAGAAATCCCCAAGGTGTGATGGTTGGTACGGGTTGGTGTGTAGAGTATGGAAACCTAGGATGGGTTGGGTTATGCATTCCTTATTGTTTATTATGTGATTATAAATGATGCCTTCCTGTATGGGCCAGGGCCCATAATGTGTTTGTGGGCTCAGGTCGATGTGTGTTTTGTAATTTATACACTGAGTCTTTGTGACTCACGCTTTCCTTTCTCTACTCTTGAGATGAGCAATTAGATTATGGATATGGGGCCAGAGACGGACTCGAGGGGCCATCAAGTTCTATTTCTACAAGTTATTTTCTTTTGGGATTTCTTAAAGTTTAATTTATTTCATTGTTATTTCGAGAATATTTATGTAATAAGGCCCCTAGTGTTCATTCAACTCAGCAGTTATCAATGTTAAGCAACTTATGAATTTTATGATAAGGTTTATTTATACTTAATAATAAAAATACAAAGAGATTTATTTTCAAAAAGTCTCTCATTTATTCAAATTTAATTAACTTAACTTGTGTTTTCAAAACGCGATAAAGTGTTATGTGTTCGATAACATGCTAGATCTGATCGAAACACATGGGCTGGGTTTGGGGTGTTACATTTTGGTATCAGAGCCCAGTTCAAAACTCGGGCTGTGAAATGGGTCTAGAAGTGTTTTAAGAAAAATTGAATTTAAGAAAAAGATTTTGGTTTGAAGACATGGCCTTCGAGTCTACCGGCACCCAATCCACCTAGGTAAGTATTCTGAACTCCTGATTGTGATATAAATGTGGGCTTAATGGGCTTTATCGGACGTAGACTATCTAGATTAGAACTTGATGGACTCTAGGCTTAGACAAACAACTCTGCAATTCCATAAGACTTAATTTCACTAAACAAAACCTGTAAACAAGTCGCAAGACTAAGGTGTGGCAACAGGCATATGCATGTCTATGAGTAGATCCGGAAGAGCTTGGTATTTAAGCAGTCCAAGTGACTCACCTCCTCTTCACAGGAATCTTACCTGGTGCATAGTGACTGTTCACTTTAGCCATGACAAGGTGTGGCAATAAGCATACGCATGTCTAGGAGTGGATTCAGGGAGAGCTTGGTATTTAAGCAGTCCTAGTGACTCACCTCCTCTTCGCTGGAATCTTACCTGGTGCGTAGTGACTGTTCACTCTAGCTATAACGACTTGTTCATGGGCTGAACCCATAATTAAAACCCGAAAGGGACCAACCAACCTATTTTGAAAACAAAAACCCCTAAGTTTTGTACACTTCCAGAAAAATACACTTGAATTAAAAATGTTCACAGCTATGAAAAAAATAAAAAAATTACCAAATTACCCTTGTTTTGCAAAATTACCAAAATAACCCTAGTTTGTAGAATTACCAAATTACCCTAGATCACAAAATTATCAAAATACCCTCAGATCACAAAATTACCGAAATACCCTCAAATCACAAAATTATCGAAATGCCCCCGAATTTCAACATTACCGAAATACCCTGGATTCTAGAATTACCAAAATACCCTTATTTTACAAAATCATCAAGGAACCTTATTTTGAAAAATTACGAAAATACCCCTGTAGGATAAAATTACGAAAATACCCCTGGGTAGTAAAAACAACAACCACAACAACAACAACACTTTTCTGTAATGAACATGAGTTCATGATTGAATGTATATGTTTCTAGAGGATATGAACTTGAGACTGTATGGTGAATGCGAATTCGAAAGAATTACTCTTAAAGCTATTATTCATAAGACTGTCCGTGGTTAAAACAGTGGAAGAAAACTAATAGTTCATAAAATTTCTAATCAGATAAACGCGAATCGGTAGAATGAGTACAAGGGGAAGAGGACGTCCACCACGTGGTCGTGATAGGGGTAGAATGACCGTGTCAGAACCAATAGGATCTTGCCATAGATCTGGTAATGAGATGCCAGCGGCGGAGGAAGAAATTCAGGATCAGACTGCCGGAGATGATGTCGTATCTCAGGCAATGTTAAGGGTTTTAGAAAGGGTTGCTGGGGCTGGTATGGGCACAGGAGCCCGAAAATCTGTGCCTAAACAGATCAGGGCCAATGGGGCAAAAGTGTTTAGGGGAGTTTCTAATGTAGCCCCAAGTTCAGCTGAGTATTGGTTGGAGGCGGTAGAACGCATAATGGATGATTTAGATTTCATGAAGAAGGAGAAGTTGAAAGGAGTTGTATCTCTCCTGTGGGATGAAGCATATCAATGGTGGCTTACGGTTAAGGATGGTGCTGTGGCTGACAGTATCACCTGGGATTTCTTTAAAACAACGTTTCAGAATAAGTACATTGGATCGAGTTATGTGGACGTGCAGCGCAGAGCATTTCTGAATTTGGTGCAAGGGAGTAGGTCAATGGCTACGTATGAAGCTGAGTTCTTACGTCTTAGCCGATATGCTCGTGGGATGGTAGCCACGGAGCATGAACATTGTGTTAGGTTTGAAGATGGCCTGAGGGATGACTTGCGTGTTTTAATAGCCCCACAGCGGGAGAGGGAATTTGCTGTCCCAGTGGAAAAGGCTAAGATAGCCGAGGAAGTAAAGCGGATCAAAAAACTAAATTGGGATAGAGATATGGGTGGAGATAAGAGGAATTTTGGATCGTCAGATGCAGACGGGCGTAATCAGAAAAGACCCAGGTCAGACGGGTCGAGATGAGATGGGAGACCTGCTGCTGCGGGTCAGACACAGAAGTGTGCTCGATGTGGTAAATTCCATGAAGGTGAGTGTTAGGCAGGCAGTGGGAAGTGTTTTAGGTGTGGATCTACGGACCATCAAGTTAAGAACTGTTCGCAGCAACGGGGCAATGAAGGGCCCACGTGACAAGGAAATGCTCAGCCTGGCAGAGGAGGTCAGCAGCCACAAAGAGGTCGTGGTCAAGCCAATGCTGGCAATGGCAATAGGCAATTGGTCGTGGAGCACCAGGTGGAGGTCCAGGTTATGCTGAGGCAAGGCAGCCAGCTTTGGTCTATGCAGCACATCGCCAAGGGGATGAGGACGCTTTAGATGCGAACACCGATGCGTACTCTATCATAGTATACTAAGTGTTTCTTTTGGCTTTAGAATTAAAGTTCACAGCGAAAGCATAGTGGTGAGACTTGGGTAGTATGATTAATAGTTAGTTGGAAATTTCGAGGACGAAATTTCTTTAAGGGGGTAGAACTGTAACATCCTAAATTTATGGGCCTATACATTTAGTATAAGGATAAGTTTAAATAGGATAATTTAATTGATAGGGGTCTAAATTTAGGCTTAGAATTAGGCAAAAGACCCAGATTAAATTATTTTAAGGTGGCATCCTAAACAATTAAAAAGGAACAAGTTTTGGGTCGCAAGGAGCCCATGTTTTTAGGCCAAATTCGGCACTTTAAATGAAGAGAGGGTGACGCCACATACAAGGAATTAGGGGCCCAAGTATTAAGTTTAATGAGGCCCAAATCTTTTAATTTAAGTGAGTTAAAATTTGGCATTAGGGTTAGCAGAGGTGGACGGCTACAAGGCTATAAAATAGGAGAATTTATGTGGATTTTTAAGTGATAATATCATAGATAAAAAGGAGAAAAATTAGGAGCTTATCTCCAAGGGAAGTGTTGGCCGAAAATCCAGCACCTAGAGGAGTGTAAAATTCAGCTACTGCATGGCAAAGAGGGTGCCAAATTTCTCCTCTCTTTTAGCTTAAATTTTAAGGGCGTTTTTAGTTTTTAGCAGTAGGTGCCAAAATATCTATAAATAGAGGGGTTAGCTCATTGTTTCTGACACTGAAAACCCTAAAATCCACTCCCTCTATAAATAGAGGGGTTAGCTCCTTGTTTCCTTGTTTCTGACACTGAAAACCCTAAAATCCACCGAAATTCCCTAGCCTCTCCCTCTCTAATTTCTTTTCTCCAATTTCTTTCTCTAAATTTCTTTCTTCAATTACTTCAAAAGCTGAAACTTCTCCCCACTTTCTTTTACCTTGTGCCGGTTTCTCTAAAAAGCCAAAGCATCCATCGCTTTTTCTTTTACTCATCATATTTGAGGAATTGTTTTATACTTCCGGCATTTAAATCTTCCATTGGCATTGCTGAATCCTCTCCCTAGTGCTAGCCGAATCTCCTAAGCTAAGGTAAGAGTCGATTTTTGATTAGTTCTCATAATTTATTTTAGAAAGGCAAAAGCTGAAAGGCTAATAGTTTAATGGTTCTATGATTGGGCGGTAATTCGGGATTTGAAGGAAGCTTAATCGACTAGATCTAAAAGCCGAAAATCATAAGTCTCCAATTTCAGGATTTTAAGGTAAGAAGATTTGTTATTCAAATATATAAAATTAGGTAGAACACTAACCATGGCCGAATATAGGAGAGGCCCTAGTTTCACATCCTTCCGGCTTTTGAAGCAAAGCAGTAGATTGGTTTAAGCGAGGGTATCAAGATTAATCAGTGTGTAGATCTCTAACACACTACTAATAAACTTGTATGTATATCTATTTATGCATGTTATGGGCTAAAAAGCCGGAACAAGGCTGTATAGACAGTCGAATGGAACCCTAAAATGGTTAGGCAAGGATGCCAGGTACGTAAACGTGGAACTCCCTATGTGTATCAAAAAATATTTAAGTTGCATGATGTTTTCTTATGTATGTATGCATGGGGTAGGAATGATGATAATTGAAGGGGAAGTGCATGATAGGTCACTTGGTGATTGGTGGTAAAAATCCCACATAATATAAATGTAAGGTCACATAGTGATCGGTGGCTATGCCACATTTAATGATTCCTACTTGATAGGAATAGGCAGTTCGGCTGTCGTTTTGGTGTGTAGCGGATGGAGGGTTGATTGTAGAAATCCCCAAGGTGTGATGGTTGGTACGGGTTGGTGTGTAGAGGACGGAAACCTAGGATGGGTTGGGTTATGCATTCCTTATTGTTTATTATGTGATTATGAATGATGCCTTCCTGTATGGGCCGGGGCCCATAATGTGTTTGTGGGCTCAGGTCGATGTGTGTTTTGTGATTTATACACTGAGTCTTTGTGACTCACGCTTTCCTTTCTCTACTCTTCAGATGAGCAGTATCGTGGATATGGGAGCCGAGACGGACTCGAGGGGCCATCAAGTTCTATTTCTACAAGTTGTTTTCTTTTGGGATTTCTTAAAGTTTAATTTATTTCATTGTTATTTCGAGAATATTTATGTAATAAGGCCCCTAGTCTTCATTCAACTCAGCAGTTATCAATGTTAAGCAACTTATGAATTTTATGATAAGGTTTATTTATACTTAATAATAAAAATACAAAGAGATTTATTTTCAAAAAGTCTCTCATTTATTCAAATTTAATTAACTTAACTTGTGTTTTCAACACGTGATAAAGTGTTATATGTTCGATAACATGCCAGATCCGGTCGAAACGCATGGGTCAGGTTTGGGGTGTTACACACTGAGCACCAAAATTTCGAGAAAGGAAAGAATAAGAGGAAATTGGAGCTCTCGAATTCTGTGATGAGGCCTAAGAAAAAGGCTAGATCTGATTGGCCAGTGAGAGCTAGACCCCTTGTTGCACCTACTAGGGTGGTGCTTTGTGGGCACTATGGTAGATGCTATCCGAGTGAGTGTTGGAAGACGACTGGGGCATGTTTGAGATGTAAGTCGACTGACCATTGTGTCAGGGATTGTCCGCTGAGAGTTGATCAGATGCAAGCTAAGGGTACTGGTAATGTTCAGGCACCAAGAGTAGTTCAGCAACCACCTAGGGCGGAGGTCAGGCTAGGGGTGGTAATGGCATGAGACCAGGATAAAGAGCACCGGGCAGAGGTGCTGGATTGACAGAGGCAAGTCAGCCTGCACTGGTTTATGCTTCTTGTCGCCGTGAGGACTGAGATGCTCTGGACGTCATCATCGGTATGTTTTTAATTTTTGATGTACCATACTTGTCACTGACAGACATAGGCTCTACACACTTATATGTAGCAAGTACTATGTCTGAAACTTTGGGGATTTCGGTTGAGAGTTCTTCGAGAGAGTTAGCTATTGTGAGTCTTTTGGGGCAATCTATTCGAGTGAGTAAACCGTTTAGAGATGCCCCGTTAGAGATTCAAGGGACAGTATTTCTGGCTGATCTGATAGAGCTTCCATTTGGGGAGTTAGATTTAATTCTGGGAATGGACTGGCTGGTAAAGCACTGAGTAAGTCTAGACTATGCAACAAAAATGATGGTTTTAAGAACTGATGAGGATAATGAGGTAGTGGTGATTGGGGAACGTTGAGACTACCTGACTAATATGGTTTCTGTGTTGGTGGCAAAAAAGTTGGTATGGAAGGGATGTGAGGCATTCTTGGCCTACGTTAGTGTTTTTGATTCTGGGGACTCTTCGGTTAGGGACATCAGAACCGTAAGGGACTTTTCAGATGTTTTTCCTGAGGAACTACTGGGTCTGCCTCCAAGCCGAGAGGTAGAGTTTGGGATTTAGCTCTATCTTGGTACAACTTCAGTGTCCATCGCCCCTTATAGAATGGAATCGAAGGAGCTTGTGGAACTTAAGGCTTAAATCCAAGAGTTACTGGATTGTGGGTTCATCCTTCCTGGTGTATCTCCATTGGGAGCACCTGTTCTATTTGTGAAAAAGAAGGATGGATCCATGTGTATGTGTATCGACTACTGTCAATTGAATAAGCTGACCATCAAGAATAAGTACCCCCTACCGATGATCGATGATTTATTTGACCAGTTTCGAGGAGCTTCGATTTTCTCCAAGATCGATCTATGATCAAGGTATCATCAATTAAAAGTTAAAGAGGTTGACGTACATAAGACGACATTTAGGACTAGCTACGATCATTACGAGTTTCTAGTGATGCCATTTGGACTGGCGAATGCACCAGTAGCTTTTATGGATCTGATGAACTGAGTGTTCTAGCTCTATCTGGATTGGTTCGTGGTAGTCTTCATTGATGACATTCTGGTGTATTCGAAGAATGAGGATGAACAAGATGAGCATCTCTGAATGGTATTACAGATGCTTCGCGAGAAACAGTTATATACGAAGCTTAGTAAATGTGAATCCTGGCTCCGAGAAGTAACCTTTCTGGGGCATGTAGTTTCTGCAGAGGGGATTCATGTTGATCCTCGTAAGATTGAGGCTGTGTTGGAGTGGAAACAGTCGAAGAATATGTCTGAAATTCACAGCTTTCTGGGGCTGATAGGTTATTATCGACGCTTCATAGAAGGGTTCTCTTTGATCACAGTGCCATTAACTAAGCTTCTGTGTAAGGGAGTTCCCTTTGTCTGGACTGATAGGCAACAAGAGAGCTTCGAAAAGCTCAAATCTGTTTTAACGCTGGCTCTGGTTCTGATACAGCCTGAATTTGGGAAGGATTTCGTTGTATACAGTGATACGTCGCATGTGGGTCTGACGCATGATTTGGAGTTGGCAGTGGTAATCTTTGCTCTGAAAATCTGGAGGCACTATCTGTATGGTGAGAAGTTTACTATCTACACTGATCACAAGGGCCTCAAGTATCTCCTTATTCAGAAAGAGTTAAACCTTAACCAGCATAGATGAGTTGAACTGCTTAAGGATTATGATTGCACTATCGGGTACCACCCTGGTAAGGATAATATGGTGGCGGATGCTTTGAGCCGTAGGGCTATGATCGATCTGAGAGCGATGTTTGCTCGACTCAGTTTATTCGATGATGGGAATCTGTTAACGAAACTTCAGGCTAAGCCTGTATGGGTTGATCAGATTAGGAGCAAACAGATGGGGGATAAGTCTTTTGAGTTGTGGTTCCGTCAGGTCGAGACTGGTGATTCTACTGATTTTAGGATTAGCAGTGATGGGATACTTTATTTTCACGGTCGGATCTGTGTATTAAATGATAAGGATTTGCGACAGTCGATTCTGAGGGAAGCGTAGCCCTTATGCTATGCATCCCGGTGGAAACAAGATATACCAAGATCTCCTAGAGTTGTACTGGTGGCCAGGGTTGAAGCAAGAGGTTACGAATTTCGTTGCTCGCTATTTGACTTGTCAACAGGTTAAGGCTGAGCATCAGTTACCTTCGGGGTTACTACAGCCGGTAAAGATTCCGATATGGAAATGGGAACGAGTAACAATGGACTTCGTACGTAGGTTGCCCTTGACACCCACTAAGAAGGATTTTGTCTGGGTCATCATGGATCGATTGACCAAGTCTACTCACTCCATTCCGGTCAGGACGAAGTTTTCGCTCCAGAAATTGGCTAAGCTATACATATCTGAAATAGTGAGACTGCACAGGGTTCCTGTCTTTATTATCTCTGATAGGGATCATCACTTCACGTTTCAATTCTGGAAGAAATTGCACGAGGCTCTAGGTTTAAGGTTGGACTTCAGTACTGCTTTCCATCCCCAAACAGATGGTCAGTTGGAGAGGGTGATTCAAGTACTAGAGGATATGTTGAGGAGCTGTGTTATAGATTTCCGAGGCAGTTGGGAGGAGTACTTGTCGTTGGCAAAGTTCACCTATAACAACAGCTATCAGTCTAGCATCTAGATGGCACCGTACGAGTCCCTGTATGGCCGTAAGTGCCGTACTCCCTTGTCTTTGGGTGAGTTGGGTGGCGACATGTCTTTGGGTTGGAGTTGGTTTACGGCGAAGATAAGGTCCGATTGATTCGGGATCGACTAAAAGCGGTATCTAATAGGTAAAAGTCCTATGCTAATCTGAAGAGAAAAGATATTGAGTATTCTGTGGGGGACTTAGTTTTTCTTAAGATCTCACCAAGGAAGAAGGTCTTGAGGGTCGTTCGCAAGGGTAAGCTGAGCCCTCAGTTTATTGGGCCGTACCATATTCTGAAGCAAGTGGGGCCAATCGCATATCAGTTGGAGCTTCCTCTGGAGTTAGACTGCATTCATGATATGTTCCATGTCTCAATGTAAAGATGCTACCACTCCGATCCCACGCATGTTACTATTGAGGACATCGAGGTTAGGCCAGATCTGACATTTGAGGAGGAGCCGATTTAGATTCTAGAGCGTGACATTAAGGTTCTGTGAAGGAAATCTATCCCCTTAGTGAAGATGCTATGGCGGAATCATAGCACTGAGGAGGCCACTTGGGAGCCAAAGGATTCGATGCGGCAGCAGTATCCTCACCTTTTCTGATCAGATAAAATTTCAAGGATGAAATTTTCTTTTAGGGGGTAGAGTTGTAATACCCCAATTTTTGTATAACTGTTTCTGTGTATTTGTGACATAATGTCTATTGGCTTCAGTGGTTATGTGTTTTGAGTGTGTGTGGGAGGTCTCAAGTTCAAGTCTCAACTTGAGTAAAAATTTTGGGTATTTTTATGAATAAAGCCCAAACTTTGGTTAGTAGGCTTATAGGTAAAAGTGTGTGAGTAATTAGTAGAATGGGCCTGCTGCTCTGGTGGCTAAGTGGAGTGTAGAAGTTGTCAAAAGTATGGAGTTCGAATCCCTGTGTTGTCAAGGATTGGTATTTTTGCTTCAATATCTAGCCAAAGTTTGAGTTGTAGTGAACATCTGAGTAATGGGATTTGAATTGAATTAGTTTCCCCAAATCTCTCATTGGAACCGACATCTCTCTCTCCCTCTCCGCCATCTTGTTCTTTTTTTTTCCATTTTTGTTCTTCCCTTACCCGAATTCTGCTCTCCCTCCCTCACCCTTTCCGGTTCTCTTTTACAAATCGTTTCGTTGTGTGCAACCGTCATCCCTCTTGTTCGGTAAGTTTTGTTTACGTTTGACTCTAAATATGATCGTGGATAAGTGACATAAGAAAAAGTGGTTATTTTGATTGTTAGGAGTCAATCAAGGGGCTGGAGATTAACCATTAACGGTGTAAGGTTGTGAAGTTTCTACTGTTCGTTTGGAGGTAAGTGTTAAGTAGTTGTGTTGAGTCGTTGTTGGAATGATGGAATTGTTTAAACCGTGGTTATAGGCTAATTCCGGGATTTGTAATGTCAATTTTAGGATCGGGATTACGTTAGCATCGATTTGATATCAGGTATATAACCGAAAACACAGAAAATGAGGTTTCGATGAAAGTCGAAAACCTTACTGTCAACGCCACACGAGCGTGTGGTTGCCCGTGTGGTAGGCCTGTGCAAGACTCTAAGTCACCACACGGTCGTGTGATCGACGAGCCAAGCCTTGCGCGTGTGACACGACTGTGTGACGGCTGGGCAAGGCCGTGTCCGACACACGGGCTCAACTAATTGGGCCGTACGGGCCACACGGGCTTATGGGATTCTGGGCTAAACCATGTGATCCACACGGCTAAGGCCAATTTGGGCCGTGTGGGCCCACACAGGCAGGCCACATGGGCGGGTGAGCCTATTTTTCTGTAATGTTCTATAAGGTTGCACGGGTCACCCTAGTCGACTATGGACCTAATGCAGGGTTGATAAGTTTTACCTAGACCCCTAATTATGTGACTTGACTTTTTTATTTCTGTATTGAGCATGAATTCAGATATCTGAATGTATGAACTGTTTTGCATAAAAGCATGTCATGTTATGTATGTTGCATTGCATCGGGGTGGGTTGATGGTTCGGAGGAAGTATCTGAAAGGCTCTCAAGCCTGTTATCTGGCAGCTCAGCTGCAACTTTCTGATTATGTGCCACATTCGGTACAACATGGTGTGTAGAGATGGGTGGGTTGATTTTATTCCCACATGGTTTGAAGGGTTGGACAGAGTTGGTGTGTAGAGACTGGTGGGTAGGATTCTGCTGTTCTATCTAATCTACTTATTATGTCTGAAATGGGCTAAGGTCCTAAAATATATCTGATTCTGTCTCTGAGTGGGCTGAGGTCCGCACTGTTTTTGTAATAGGCTCAGACCTGAACTGTGAATTTATGTCTATTTTCTGATATTATTGTGTGCTTGTTTTCTGTGAGGATTACACACTGAGTTTGTGAAAACTCACCATTTTCTGTTTAATCTGTTCAGGTAATCCCCAGCGCTAGACGGATCGGTGCAGCGGAGGACTCGACAGTGACCACAGTTCTGGATATTTATTTATGGTTTTCTTTTTAATAATGGTTTGATTATATCTGGGTAAATTTTATGTATTGAGGCCTTTACGGTTTTTGTTTAATTTGGGGTTTTTGTTTTATAACTGCTAGCAGTAGGATAAGACGCAAGTTTTCAAATTAAACAGATGTTTTATCAAATACACACGAATTCGCAAATTTAAAAAAAAAAAAGCTTTTGCAACGTATAATGTTTTGAAAATGGTCAATGAATGAATAAACGACTCATTTTTAACGGTAACCTAAAATATTGAAAAGGGCATTATTGTAATTACGTTTTCCAAAGCACTATCATGTGACATCACCAAATTCGGCCATAACGTCTAGGCCGAGTTTGGGGTGTTACAAAAATAAATAACTAAGATAATTAAAAAGAATAATAAATCTACGATTAGAACAATAAGGAAGAAAATAAAAAAGATAGATGAATATAGAACGTGGCATGTAAAAGTCCTAAGAAGCCTTAAAAACACGAAGAATCCACAACCCCCTTCAAACGACTCTAGTTTTCCCTCCAAGTTAGAAAACTTCGCAAGAAAAATTTAGAAGATGATCCCCACAATCTGAAAAAGATTGTTAAAACTCTCTAAAAGAAACTCAAGAGAAATTCTTGAAAATAAAAACTCAAAGATAATTTATGAACTCAAAAGAGAAGTTGAATGATAAAGAATTGAGTTTTTTTTTTTGTACAATGCAAAGGCCTATATATAGGCCAATTAAATAAATTTAAATCAAACTTTTAAGTATGTTAGAACTTTAACTAATCTAAATAAGAAATAGTTTTAAACTAAACTTTCTTGTTGACATAAAACTCCTAAATAACTTAAACTACTTCATAATTATTAAAAATTCGGACTAATAAAATAATAAAATAATAAGAGCTGATAAATACAATATTGGGCTCATATATAATAAAAATTAAATCCAAAACCCAAACCCAATATGATTTAAACTTGAATTAAAAGCCCGAAACTCGTAATTTCCATTATAATCCCATCTAGAAATCTTACTCGTGCAGTTTTCACTAAAACGATCATAAGTTGAGCTCCTGAACTCAAAATTGAGTGATTTAAAGTGTGTTTGAAACTATGAGATAGAAGTTCGAATGCCATGAAGACATCTCAACCTAGAAATACTTGGATCCCATCCAAAAAGTTGTTAGAAATCTGCTGATTTCGCAATGTAACACCCCTTACCCGTATCCGACACCGAGACCGGATCCGAGGCATTACCATGCTTAATCTTGCTTGAACATGAAATAACGAGCTATAAAATTTCGTACCAACTAAAACCTTTTTCTTCTTAGTCATAACATACATTTCATAGACCTACGAGGCCTTAAACATACATCCGGGAGGATTCGGGATTCAACCGAAAACTTTTACCTAAACAGGGGTTTGAAAATTTTTACCTAAACGGGGGTCACACGCCTGTGTGAGTTGGACACGCCCGTGTGGGCAGGCCGTGTGGTCGCACGCGCCCATGTCCCTAGCCCATGTAGAATTTTTTTTATTTCGAACCTACAGGGATTTTCACACGGCCGGACACACGCCAGTGTCAATGGCTCGTGTCCTTCACACGGCCGTGTCCTCACCTGTGTGTGAAAACTAGGGGTATTCTGTTTATGACATAGCAACCCCCTTAAGGAGCACATAGCCTAAGCACACGCCCGTGTGTTGGCCCGTGTGATGAATCGAATTCTCGCAATTAAATGCAGGGGACACACGACCTATCAACACACCCATAGAGGTTGACCATGTGTCATACACAGCCAAGACACAAGCCCGTGTGTCTACCTATGTGGACACTTAGAGGCTATTTTCCAAGCCAATTGCCACCTTGCAACATAAAATCAATTATGCCATCTCAAGAAATACATAATATGGCCTTAATGCACTATAAATGACCCTTAAAACCTCACTTGTAGAACTCATATAACTCATCATCGGTAATATATATACAGATTAATAACATTCGGCCAATCTCTTTGACCATATACAAAAGAGTAATAACTTTAATAACCAAGACTTTGGCTCCCAATATGCTATAGCTCAAAATGACATAATTTCTATACATGCCATACTTAAAATAAAACAACTTGGCCATACCCAAAATAATGATTGATAGTGTGATCCGAGCTCCGGTGTCAAAGATCCCCGAACTAGCTTGGCAAAACTACAAGGAAAAAGGAGATGAAAAAAGTAAGCATATAGCTTAGTAAGTTGCATGAAATCCATATAGTAATTATATTTGCTAATATATAACTCATCCATCAAGAGACAAATATAACATGAGTCTCAAGTACTTGGGTTTACTTACTCATCACATGATACATAATAATTACATACTTGTAATGTACTCATGGTATCTGTATCACTTAATCACATAAATTAGTATATTTTTCTAATACAAACATAAACTCAATCTTCATCTTCTTTAAATTGAATAAAACCCCTTTATCAACTTTGAACAACTTAGCTCATTACTATCTTTACTTGCTTAGCTTTCTTCTTACCTCTTTCATACTTGGCTCTTTTTCCTGATGAATTACCTGGAATAACTGAGGTTACTCAATCTCATCAAACATGGGTCTCGATGCCAATGCCATGCCCCAGACATGGTCTTACATGGGATCGCCTCATGATGCCAATGCCATATCCCAAATATGGTCTTACATGGGATCTCTTAACTTGATGTCGATGCCATGTCCCAGACATGGTCTTACACGAGATCTTCTTTTTGTGCTGAAGCCATGTCCCAGACATGGTCTTACACGAGACCTTCCTTGTATGGTGTCTGTTCCATGTCCCAGACATGGTCTTACACAAGACCTTCCTTGTTCGATGTTGATGCCATGTCCTAGACATGGTCTTATACAGGATCTACATTCGGTGCCAACGCCATGTCCCAAACATGTTCTTATACGGGACCTACATTCCTTGGGTGCCGATGCCATATCTGGTCTTACACGGGATTTCCTTGTCTCATGTTGTGACATAGGTATCCTCGTTATTCTGAATCTTCAACCGGGATTTTTACTTACATGTTCTCATTGATTTCCTTATTAGACATTGATAATCAACTTCATGAAATAATGTACATTATACATCATAATAAGTAATTTTAAACATAAAAACATATGTAGCCTTAAATTCATACAAACTTACATCGGTATTCAAAATGTATGTAGATATGCAATTTAGTCCTCAACTTTGTTCTTGTCTCGGTTTCGATCCGGGCTTCGTATTTCTTGATCTATAATAACAGTTTAACTTGTTCAATACTCACACTGCCTAAATTGACTCATAACTCATACTTTGGAAAAATTACTATTTTGCCCCTAATTTTTCTTATAGTTACACTTTTGCCCCTAGACTTGTAAAATGATTTTTATTCAACTTTCTTACATTTCAACCCTAGTCGAATCATATTCTCAACTATAGTAATATTTAATTCTCACTATTTCACTCATGTATGACAATTTCATAACTTTTACAATTCGGTCCTTGCATGCATTTTTTTCATGAAATTCTCTTAGAAAAATATGTTCACACTACATCAAAATTTCATAATCCTCCATAAAACATCAAAATACATGCATATCATACATGGGTAAATTTTTTAACATGAATCCTAGCTCAAAATATGGCTAGAAATAGCTAATTCAAATTACGAGGATTTCAAAAATATGAAGAATATTAAAAACGGGACTAGGATGCACTTACTTTGAGCTTGAAAATAAGGAAAAACCCTATCTATGGCTTCTCTCCAAATTTCGGCACTTAGGGAAGAAGATAGACATGATTTTTGACTTCTTTTTCCCCTTTTAATCATTTATTAACTAAATGACCAAAATGCCCTTAAGGCCCCTTCTTTAGGATTTTTCCTTCCCATGTCCATTTTTGTCCATCTTAAAATTTAATGGTCTAATTGCTAATTAAGGACTTCTAATAATTTTTATGATTCTATTTCATACTCAAATCTTCTAAAAACTCATATTTTCTCATCTTTGCAATTTAGTCTTAATGGACAATTTATTCACTAATTAATAAAATTTCTTCATGGAATTTTCACTCAATTATGCAACCACCTCATAAGCCTCATAAAAATCATAAAACAGATATTACTACTTTGGTTTTGTGGTCTCGCACCACTATTCCGACTAGGCCCTAAATTGGGCTGTTACATCCAAGCTTAAAAATTGGCAGCTTCAATGAATGGAAGTTAATAAATTTCACCCCATTCGTGCATGAATCATTCTCCCTTTCCTTGAAAAGATTATCCTTAAATCTTGTTTTTGATCAGATTCTGATTTGATTTGCTTGGCCTTTGACATTGCTGTTAGGCCTTAAGGTAGTGTGAGCCCATGACATCCATGGGTCTAAAACCAGGCCTTGAGACTCGCATCATCTGGAGTCCCCTTCTAAAATCATCAGTAGAAAATCCATTTCAAGGGCAAACCGTAGTCCATGAATCACTGCTACTGCTTCGGTGGCAAACACCAAAGACACTGAGCTAGTAAATCTACTGAATGCTCCCAAAATTTGACCATATGCGTCACGAATAATAAGCCCCAAGCATGCCTTCCTTTGTGCAAGGACATAGCCAACATCCATATTCACCTTAACAACATTCGATGATGGAAGGGACCACTTGACACTTGCACTCTAGTTTGAACGAAAAGCACCAGAAGTCAAAACAGGAAGCTCCTGTAATAGCTACGTATGAAGACTACTAACTCCTTCACCCTCTGGTTTGTACCCTCATGCACTATCTTATTACGGGCATACCAAAGAGCCCACATTGTAATTTTTATTTTTGATCACTGTGTGTTGTGGTTGGCATACTGCAAAATTGCCCACACGTCTTTCACATAAGCACAAAAATGGAAGACGTGATTCACATCCTCCACCACTAGCTGGCATCTAGGACACTAGGGATCGTACGTAATTTGTAACAACCCAATTTTCAGTGGTGTCAGAAATAGTGATTCGATATCACTAAATCCGACAAGTGAATTCAAAAATTCTATTAATTATAATTTATGAGTTAAGTATAATTTTAGAAATATTATTGAATTAGTGAATTTTGTGTTTTAAAAGAATTATTAGGTTAAACGAGATATCGAGACCTCAATTTCATAAACTAAGCCATAAATATTTTTATAAACATTTACGGAGTTTCATTAAGTTAGTATTAAAGTTTCGTTAGAAAATTTTAATGTTTGGATAGTTAATTAAGTAAAAAGGACTAAATTGAAAAAGGTGCAAAATTTGCTAATTAAAGAAATAGTGATTAAATGGCTTGATAAATAAATAAGGGAGGACTTAAGGAGCAATTAAACCTAAATAAAAGAGATGAGGCGACATAATTAAGGAAAATAATAAAATATAGCCAATTTAATGGCAAAATAGTAAATAAAGCAAAATTTTAAATTTTAAATTGAAATCTAAAAGTCTCTAGGCCATTCTTCTTCATAATTTTGGCAAAACAGCCATGGGTAAGAGATCTCAAGCTGGTTTTGCATATTTTTAATGCATATGGGTTTATTTCTTGCCATTTGCTTTTAATTTTTGTATTTTTAATACTTCTACAATTAGGTCCAACTATTTAATTTATTAGTTTTTGATTTTATGGGTGATTTTGAAAGTTACCATTGATGATTTCTGGATTTTTATGATAAATTAACATGGATTTGAAGCTTTAATTTTGTTAATTGATGATTTTATTCAGTAATTTTGATAGATATTGATTTTAAGACCAATTTGTGAAAAAGTTAAGAATTAGGGTTTGGTATTGAAATTATGAATATCAGTGGCTATATGGTAGCCTAAAATAATTAGATAAAGTGCTAATTGAGAAAAATTAGTTCAATTGATGGGTTAATTGATCAGGGACTAAATTGTAAAAACTATAAAATTTGGGGTAAAATGTGTAATTTTGAAAATTATAGGGAATAAATTGTAAAGTGAATTATAATTAAATTAGATGATAATGAATGAGTAATTTTATATTATAGATCAAGAAACCGAAGATAAACGGGGAAAAGAGAAATTAATAGATTAGTCCCTGAATTTCTACAAATTCTACAAATATGCCCGGGTAAGTTCGTACGGTTGAAATTTGATAATTATATTGAATTGATGGATGGTATTATATTTTTATTTATACTATTTGTTAAAAACATGAAATATTATTATATAATGAAATTAAAGTAAATGTTCGGATTTAATGAAACGCGGGATTTGAGTACCATTGTTTGTAGCAAAGGATGAATTGACGGATAAGACCATGGTTGGACCATGGAAATGTTTAAATGTAAGAGCATAGCTAGGCTATAGCATTTTAATGAAAAGACCATAACTAGGTTATGGCACAAAGAGAACGAAGCACTCATATTCGTAACTCGTTCTTTGATTCGGAAAGATTTGGTCAGTAACATGGAAATTTCATGTATATGAAACTTGTCTGATAATTATGTACATTCAAGATTATGAATTGTTATCAAAATAAATATGCACGAAATTCATGAAAATAATGGTATAAGGAATATTGATTGTTATTGAATTGAATGTATGTGGAATTGTGATATTTGAATATTGGAAAATTGTTGAAATTGAAAAGTGAATTGAAACCCTATTAACTGTATCGGGCTGATTTGGATATAGTTGGCATGCCATAGGATTGGAAGTGTTCAGGGATACTTCGACCTCGAGTCGATGAGACACTAGGTGTCAAAATGTTACTTCGAATAAATTCGATGAGGTACTACGTACCAAATTACTTCGGCATGGCCAATGAGACACTGGGTGTCACTCTGTTACTTCGAATTATCCGATGAGGCACTGGGTGCTAAACTGGTGTGTTTTGGTTAGATCTGTGTATCCATCCGATTTCAAGTCGGGTTAACAGGGGTAAACAAATGAATTGATAATATAATCGATATTGAATATGAATTGAAATGGGATATTGAATTGAATTATATAAATGAGATGTATGAATCATGAGTTCATGAAATGGACATTGATATTGTTAAATGATTGTGTATTAAATTGTGATAATCTATTTGAGATAGTAAATTGATGAGAATTGTATGTGCTAAAAATTATCTATATATATATATCATTAATATTGAAAGACTTATGGTTATTACCGGTATATACCTAAAATACTTGGTAATAATATTTACTTGATATATTGAAAGTGACATGTAAATATGTGATTAACTTTCACTACAGAAAATTCAACTTTTAGCGGCATTTTTCGTGGCGTTTGGAACAAAAACGCCGCAAAAGGTTGGATCTATAGCGGCGTTTTTAACGCCGCAAAAAAGTATTAAAATTTTTCCAAACGGCGCTGTTTCAGTACAGGAGGAAAAAGTTTTAGTGGCATTTTGAAAAAAAAAATGCCGCAAATTTTCACTACTAATATGACAAAAACGACGTAGTTCCAGTATAGCATATTAATTTTTAGTGGCGTTTTTACAAAAATGCAGCAATTTTGCAATAATTAATTGCCGTAAATGACGATGTTTCGCGACAGGGAATTAAATTCTTAGTGGCGTTTTACATAAACACCAGAAATTTGCAAAACTAATTGAACTCAAATGGCGCCGTTTCGTTTTAGAGTATTAAACACTTAGTGGAGTTTGTAATAAATGCCGTAAATTTAAACCTAAACGACGACGTTTCACAACAGGGAATATGATTTTTAATGGCATTTTTCATAACGCCGCAAATATGCAATACCAATATGTTCAAAACGTCATCGTTTTACTTTAGGGAACAAAATTTAGTGGCGTTTCAAGCTAAAAATGCCGCAAATGTGCAATTACCATTGCCTTAAACGACACTGTTTATTGATAGGGAATTAATTTTTTAGTGGCGTTTTTCATAAACGCCAGTAATTTGCAATACTACTTCGACTCAGACGGTGCCGTTTCATGTCGAGCTGTAAGGGCATTAGCGGCGCTTTCAGAAAAACACCGCGAAAGGTCGACTGTTAGTGGCGCTTTCCTAATAAACGCCACAAAAGAATTAACCACAACATCATCGTTCCGTGTTGAGCTCTAAGGGCATTAGAGGCGCTTATAGGTCAAGCAATAGCGGCGCTTTTTAGAAAAACGCCGCTATAGGTCGACCTTTAGCGGCACTTTTTGGGAAAATGCTGCAAAAAATTAAGCTATAAGGGCATTAGCGGTGCTTTTTAAAAAACGCCGCAAAAAATTGAACAATTACTTTTTTAATTTATATATTAAATAATTTCTAATATAATCGCAAAAGAGATAGTATTAGATATAAAATATTGAATTAATTATCATTATAGTTTAGGGTTTATGGTTTACAGTATATATGGTGTAGGGTGTAAGGTGTAGTAGTTACTATTTTAATGTTTAGGGATTATATGGTTTATGGTTTAAGGTTTGGGGTTTAATGTCTAAGGGTTAATGGTTAGGGGTTGTAGGGTTAAAGGTTATGGATTTAGAGTTTAAGGGCTAGTGGTTTAGTGGTAGGCATTAGGGGTTAGTGGTTTAGGGTTAATTGTTGGGGATTATGGTTTGGGGTTTAGAGTTTAGGGTTTAAGGTTTAGGGTTTAGGGGTTAGGGGTTAGGGGTTTAAGGTTTAGAGTAATTAGTGTCTTTTAATTTATATGTTAAATAATTTATTATATAATTGTAAAAGAGATAATATTAATTTTAATATATTAAAATTATGATTATAGTTTAAATTATTCAATAGATAAATAGATAAACTTTATATATATTAAATGGTTTAGGATTTAAGGTTTACTTGAGATTTGTTAAATGATGAAATTTTTTGAAATATTAAAAAATAAAGAAAAAGTAAAACTCAAAAAATAAAAAGTTTATAAAATAAAAAAAATGAAATACATGTAAATTGTCATATAAGTTGTTATGTTTTAAAAAACTTAAAAAGTTTTAGTCGTCATTATTTCCGTTTAAAAAATAACAGTTCAATTTTGTTTTTTTAAATTACTAATTTAATTGTATTGTATTCAAAAACTTGAGGTGAACTTTAACTAAAATAAAATAAGTATTAAAATGACAAAATTATAGAAATTTAAATACATTACCCTTACCTGCCGACTAATATATGTATATTACAAATACAAATATTGAAGTACATAATAATACTAATAGTTTTTTTTTTTTAAATATCATAGTTTATTCATGACTACATTATACTTTGTTTTTATTTGTTGGTAGTTACAATAATAATCATATAATATTTTTTCACATAGAAATAAAAATCATCCAATAACAATTAAAATAATAAAAGGCACACAGAGACAGCGATTCTATAACACCCCAAACCCGGCCCAAACACCACAGCCGAATGTGGAATGCCACTGAGGAAAAACGTTTGAAAAGAGTTTGACATAGTGGTGAAAACATAATAATTTGTTGTCGGTTGTAAAACATTGTATATGAAAGAAGGACAGGGTGTACATTTATGTACGCGGTTTAGTGATGGCTACGAGCCTCACGTGGATCGATGATTGGCTCTGTGCCTCATCGTGCTTGGTATCGGCTTTGTGCCATATCGTGGTTGGTGATGGCTATGTGCCTCATCGTGGTTTGATGTTAGCTACGAGCTACATCGTGGATTGGCGCTGACTGAGGTCGCGTTGTGGATTATTTGTGATTTATTTCACATGGACGGCATTAATTGCCAAATTGGTGTGTAGAGGTTGGAGGGTTGATTTAGTAATCCCCTAGTGTGTGGTGGCTGGATACGGGGGTGTGTAGAGGATGGACCCTAGGCTGGGTTGGGTGCACTTTGCATAATCATGTGTGGTATGTGGATTGGTGTGGATATGGGCCAAGCCCAATTGTGGACTCATGTGGATTAATTGCATTATTATCTCATGTGTAGAAAGCTGTGGACTAATTACACACTGAGTCTGTTTGACTCACCCAAATTTTTACCAAACATCGCAGGTGATACATGATGCTTGGACCGGGTTGGAGCGGATACGAGGTGGCCATGCAAAAGATGATTTTATTTAATTCATGCACTTTATACTTTCAGTATTTTTAGATAATTATTTATTGTAATAAGGGCCACTAAAAGTATTTGGGATTTTTGATATGTTTAAGTTGGATTGACGATAAAACTTAATATTTGGGAATGTTATTTATTTTAAGAGCAATTTATATTTTCAAAACCTATATTAAAGTTTTAAATCCGGAAGATTTGTATCAACCTAATTTTACTTAGAATTTTGAATATACAATGTTTTACAACCGACAACAAATTATTATTTTTTCACCACTATGTCAAACTCTTTTCAAACGTTTTTCCTCAGTGGCATTCCAAATTCGGCTGTGGTGTTTGGCCCGGGTTTGGGGTGTTACAGATTTGGCACCGTTTTATGTTGAAATTTAAGTGGCGTTTTAAAAAAAACGTCGCAAACAATTATAATTTGTTTAAACGACACCGTTTTAGATTTTTTATTAGTGGCGCTTTTTATAAAATGCCACAAATATATATTAAGCGACTGCAAAACGGCGGCGTTTCGCCTAAAATGTCGCAAATGTGTTAAGTGTGCAAACAAACGACGACGTTTTGTACTATGTTTTTAGTGGCGTTTTGTTTAAAAACGCCGCAAAAAGGTTTTTATTAGTGGCATTTTTTTAAAGCGCCACACAGTTTTACTTACATAACTTAAACGACGTCATTTTTGTAGCCCTCAAATTTCCCTAAACTCAGATTTCCCCGATTTTTTCAACCAAATGCCTAAATTTTTTTTGCCCTAATTTCCCAATTCCCCCCAAGTTCTTCTTCTTCCCCAATTTCGTGATTGAAATTTTGATAAATTTTGGGTTGCTACTGTTTTGCTACTTTACAAAAAGGAGAAGAACACAGTTATATATTTTTGTTTTATTCTTTCCATCTTCCCCGCAAAGGCCGAGACTCCATGGGAGAAAAAGGGAGAAGGAAAATTTTTAAAATTTCCTTTCCTTGACCGTGAGAAGGCAAATCGGTGGTGAAAGGTAGGGGAAACCTTCATGTTTTCTTCTATTATATATTCCTTTTCCTCCACCACTTGCATTTTTTTATCTTTCTGTTTTAGGGTTTTGATCTTGATTTTGATTTCAAAAATTTGTTAGACATTACACTTTTTGGTACAAAATGTTTTTCTTACACTTTATCATTGATAATTGCCTTCTTAATTTTCCCCAACCTGCTGCATTTTTGTAATTGTTTTAATGTGGATGTCTCTACGGTCTTATTTAATTTCTATGGCAATGCTGCCTTTGACATTTTTTTTATCTGCAGGTTTTTTGTTGAAGAAAAGTGTTAAAACTAATGGATGGAGTCGATGATGGCTTGTTTTGAATGAGAAGACTGGAAAGGTATGATATTTTTCTTAATTTGTTAATACACAAATCTATTTTGCAAATTAGGATGGCAGTATACTGTCTTTTGTGCTATAAGCCATATATACTTCTAAGTATTGTGTGATTGTGATTTAGATATACATTACTTCGATAAAAGTTTGTAAATGGTTGAATTGATCTGAATCGTTTCTTTATTTCTCGAGCTTGGCTACACCAAAAGCAAGAGGAAAAGCATTTTCGAGGTGTCATCATGTTAGAGGTAAGAATACGTTTCTTTACCTTTTAATTTTGAGGCCATTGTTGTTGTTTTGTATCTGTTAAATGTTTTGAACAATTCAAGTAATGAGTGCAAGTGTTTTGGTACTTTACTTATTTTATGGGTCTATAATAACAAAATTGGAAGTGGAAATAATGTTGAACTAAAAGTAGCATAAGTGGTAGAATTCTATTTTATCAGTTACTGATTAGATATTAATTAGATTTATATGCAAATAAATATGAAGGGATAGTTAAGGATAATAAAATTTGGTGTCTATTTGCTGGAAATTGAGACTGGAAAGGTTTGATATTTTTCTTAATTTTTTAAGATACAAATCTATTTTGCAAATTAGGATGGCAGTATACTGTCCTTTGTGCTATAAGCCATATATACTTCTAAGTATTTTGTGATTGTGATTCAGATATACATTACTTCGATAAAAATTTGTAAATGGTCGAATTTATTCTGAACTGTTCTGTATTTCTCAGCTTGGCTACACCAAAAATCAAGAGGAAAAGCATTTTCGAGGTGTCATCGTGTTAGAGGTAAGAATATGTTTCTTTACCTTTTAATTTTGAGGCCATTGTTGTTGTTTTGTATCTGTTAAATGTTTTGAACATTTCATGTAATGAGTGCAAGTGTTTTGGTACTTTACTTATTTTATGGGTCTATAATAACAAAATTGGAAGTGGAAATAATGTTGAACTAAAAGTAGCATAAGTGGTAGAATTACATTTTATCGATCCACCGATTAGATATTAATTAGATTTATATGCCAATAAATATGAAGGGACAGTTAAGGATAATAAAATTTGGTGTTTATTTGCTGAAAATTGAGATGTTTTATTGCTGTAATTAAGGTGTACAAATGTTGTTAATTGAGGTGTTTAAAGTGCTGCAAATTGATCAATTTAAATGCTGTAAATTCAAGTTTTAAATTGTTGCAATTGAAGTATTTAAATGCTGTGAATTGAAGTGTCAAAGTGCTGCGAATTGAAGTGTTTAAATGTTGTAAATTGGGATGTTAAAGTGTTGTAAGTTGAGGTGTTTAAATGATGTAAATTGAAGTGTTTAATTGCTGTAAATTGAGGTGCTCAAATGATTGAAATTGACTTGTTTAAGTGCTGCAAATTGTGGTGTACAAATGAGTGTAAAATTAGTTATTTCATTGCATTTTTGGTGATTAAATGCAGACGGAAATAAGTTAGAAAACAAAATTGCAGTTAATGTTATTTTAAAACATGTTATGTTGTCACTATAAGCTGTTCGAATATTCGTTTACACTGTCCAAATGCTCACGAACATAAGTATTGTTATATTGATATAAAATAAGCCATTGCAATGATGCAATTTAAGTTGCTTGAACATAAGTTGCTATATATATGTCTTCAGATTATAACTTTACTTTTATATGGGTATTTAAATTTAAAAAAAAATTAATTACATCTTTTAACTATTACATTTATATCAATAATGTCCTTTAATTACTAAAATTATTAATTTAAATGTTAAATAAAACATAAGATTATCTCACATAATTTAAAAATAAAAAATTAAAGAAACAATATTGTAAAATATTAATTATAAGGTTTTAAAAACATTTACAAAAGTTTTATCGCTCATTATATTATATTTTTGAGATTTAATTTATTTTTAGTTCCCGCTTTTAAAAGTTTTCTTTAACTTTTTCATTTTAAATTATACCATATAAGAATTAATTTATTATTTAACTACCTAAACATGTTTTATAATAGAAATAATAGAAATAATAACCATCACGATTGTTTTATAATAAAAATAATAACCATTTTGATTTTGTTGCAATATTTTTATTTAATAAAATAGATAATGGGGTAATAATTTATTTATTTTTTTGCACCAATAAATAATTTTTTAACTAATAATTTTTTTAAAAAAATATTAATTAATTTAACATAATGAATAATTATGAGAAGACATTATAAAACAATTGCACTTGAATTAATTAAATTAAGCCTAAATTATCTATTTTTAGTTAAATTTATTCTATTTATAATATATATATATATATCTATCATTACTATTGCAATCAAAAGAACATTTCAAATGTACGTTTTAAATTTGAAGATATCAACTTCACAAAAAAGTTCTCTAATTTTATTGCTCAAACTCGTATATGTACTATATATATATATTTAAATCACTATATATTTAATTTTATATCTCCAACTTGCTTATAGTAAACTATTGACAGTGGATCATTTCCTTTCCCCATATAATTGTTTTTATATAATACAGTTCTTAACACATAATTCCCAACACACGTAACTTACGTAACTTACATAATACATAAACATATATATCATATCATAACTTAAATAACTTAAATAACTTACATAAATATATATCATATTTATAGACTTACATAACTTACATAATTTACATAACATACATAAATATATATCATATCATAGCTTACATAATACATAAATATATATCATATCACAACTTACATAACTTACATAGATATATATTATATCATAACTTACATAATTTACTTAACTTACTTAATACATAAATATATACTTCAAAATCCCGCAACTTACTTGAATTAGTTTACACCTATTAGATACTTGAAACTTGGTATGTATTATCTATTTTAGTACAATGACCCGATTTAAATCAATAGTTAACAGTTAAGTAACCGTAACTTATTGTCAACTTTAGACTTCAACAACTACGAAATGGATAGGACTTGGATGAATTTATCAAGGGTAAGCAACGACTATCGAAATGGAGTAGAAACTTTTCTCAACTTTGCATTTCAAAATGCAAGCCAAGAGAATATGATTCTTTGCCCTTGTAAGAAGTGTGGCAATATCAATTGGCATTATCGTGAAGTTGTCTACGAACATCTAATTGTTGATGGCTTTATTCAGGGGTATAAAAAATGGATTTTCCATGGAGAGTGTACACCTAGTGGAGCCTCTTCAATGATTAATCTGGGTTACCCTCATAGTGCTTACAATCAGAATGTTAGAGGACACATGTAATGTGCGCAGTGATGGTTTTGCAATCATTTCCACCTGACTTGGTTGCATCCGATGATTATAATTTTGGTGGAAATACTTTCACCGAAACGGGAAGAAGTGTACCTGATGAACAGCCAAATGATGAAGCGGTGAAGTTCTACACATTACTTGGTGAAATGAATGAAGAACTTTATGAGGGATCAAAATTTTCAAAAATGTCTTTCTGTATTCGTCTTTTTCACTTAAAATATTTAGGAGGGTGGACCGGAAACTCTTTGACAATGCTGTTAGAGTTTTTGAGAGAAATGTTCCCGTTTGCGAAAATCCCTCAATCATGCAAAGACATGAAGAAACTGATAAAAGATTTGGGCCTTAGGTACAACAAAATTCATAGTTGCCCAAAGGACTGCATGTTGTATTGGGGCGACCAGAAAAATCAACAGTACTGTCATGTATGCGGTCAATCCCGTTGGATGAATAGAAATACAAAAGATGGTAACAAGGATGAAAACGATGCACAGTCACGGAAGAAGCCAGTTAAAATTTTACGGTATTTTCCGCTAATACCAAGGCTTCAAAGGCTTTTCATGTCGTCGAAGACAGCCGAGTCTATGATGTAGCACCATGATGGACGAACCGGTGATGGATTGTTAAGGCATCCAGCGGATTCTTTAGCTTGGAAATCATTTAAATTTTCAAGCTTTGCAAGCGACCCTCGAAGTGTGAGGCTTGGGCTAGCATCTGATGGATTTAATCCTTACACAATCATGAGCACTGCGTATAGTACTTGGCCTGTGGTGCTTGTTCCTTACAATTTGCCTCCATGGATTTGCATGAAACAATCATCCTTCATCTTATGTATGATTATCCCTGGAGAGAAAGGTCCCGGGAATGATATTGACATTTATTTGCAGCCACTTATTGAAGAGTTAAAATAATTATGGGCTGGTGTTGAGACATATGATGTACTGAGAAAGGAGAACTTTAATTTACGTGCAGGCTTGATGTGGACTATTAATAACTTCCTGTGTAACACCCCAAACCCGGCCCAAACACTACGACCAAGTTTGGGTTGCTACCGAGAAAACATTTTGAAATCTTTTCAAAATCTGTTTTAAGTTTTGTAGAAAACCTTGTGTTTTCAAGTCTCTTGTTAAAAACCATACTTAGGTTTATTTTAAAAATATTCATTAAGCCAGATTGTTCTCGATTCAGGTGTACCCGATGGCACGATAAAACATTTTGCGTTTGGATTTTAAGAAAACATGTGTACTTAACTTAATATTAAGAAATAGTTTAAACAGATTATTCCAAAACATGAAATAATAAAAAAATGAATCTAGGAGGCCTTATTACAACTTGGTTAAAAATTCAACCGATAATAAAAATAAAATGACTAAAATTAAAGTTCATTTAAATCAAAGTCCACTGCATGGCCACCTCGAGTCCATCCGGCTCCACATCCGCGATCTACATGTCACCTGAAAAATGTAAAGGAGAAGGTGAGTCACCAAGACTCAGTATGTAACCCTTCCCCCGGTTTAATGCCACATCATACACAATTTATAACAAATTAACATGCACTAAATCATGCACCCAACCTAGCCATCCAAACTCCTTTCTCTACCCCATGTGGTACCAAACCACTGGTGGTGCCAAACCACTGGTGACTTAAAGTCACAATTGTGATACCAAATCACTGGAGGTGCCAAACCTCTGGTGTCCGAAGACACAAATCGAATGATGGGGCCAACCCATCGTGTGATACCAAATCACTGGCGTCAATCCCTTAATATCGCCTGTGGGGCCAACCCATTGTGGTGCTAAGCCACTGGGACGAGACGCTATGAGGTGCCAAACCTCTGGAGGTGCCAAACCTCTGGTGACCATAGTCACAATGTGGTACCAAACCACTGGTGTCCGTTGACACTAATATCACTTCCCCCTCTTTTCATCAACCCACATCAATTAATATTATACATATACAGAAATCATGCTTATCAGGCACATATCATAAGTCGCATATATCAAATATATCATGCTTCCCAAAAGCATCGTAACACAAGGACTTACCTGAACTCTTGCTTATACCATGTCGGTATCAAATCCAAATCTACACAACCATATTTAGCCTATATAAACACTTAGCATTTTAATCAGTTATAAAGTGTGTATGTACACACCTGGTGTCAGTCGACAGCCCTAAATCCCGAAGAACCCAAATCGGCACCCTAGACTTCCTGCTCCTATATTCGGCCAAATACTGGGTTAGTGCCATGGCCTATTTGGAATAGGCCAACCAAAATAATTGCAAAGGGTTCCTTGTGAACCCGAAACCTTACCGCAAATGCCTTTGAATATAACTATAGCACACGATCTACAACCTTGTTTCCCTTTCCTATAATCGGCAGGCATTAGTATCACAATAATAGCTTTTCAAAATACCAAATAAATGGTTACTACATCCTTACCACCACTTATCGAATCTGACTAATCAAAGATTAGGCTTTGCTTGATTACTTCTAATATCCCGAAGACCCTAAACCGATCATCACAAGTGATTAGAACCCTTGCTACCAATTGCCGAAATTGGCTTCTGCCTCCAAAAAGAATCGATAAAGAGAAGGAAATAACATAAAGAGATTCGGCCATGACCACTTACCTTTTCCACATCAATTGACAACGAAACTCCAAAGGGATCTATCCACTTCAATATTCGGCCAAAGTGCTATGGAATAGGAGAGGAGATTTTCGGTGTTTAAGCAAAACAACTAGGAGAGAAAAATGTTGATGGAGGTTTCGGCTTGAGAGAATGAGAAGGAGAAAATAGAAAATGAGCAGAGGAATTTTGGCTAGGAAACAAATTGGAAAAAGAACTAAGAGAAAACCAATTTAGATGAAATTCGGTACTTATGCCCCTATACTTGCCGTCCACTCTTTCTTTAAAGAGTTTAAAATTCAATCAATTTCCTTAAATTGTTCTTGACCAACCATTTGAATTAATTCAATAATTATCCAATTTAAAACCAAATAATATCCTCATAATATCCTTATCCCTTCACCTCTTCAAATAAATAATAAAATAAAAGAAACATGTGCTCAACAATTTCCTTCCAGCCGGATTCTAATTCAAAAGAAAAAATGCTAAGCTTATCTTTATCCCATCCAAATGCCCATGTGCAGGCCAACTCCATTTTTACGCCAGCAGCAAAAAGGAAAAGACCAAAGTGCTGCTTCTTTGATTCGAACCAACGAGCTCACTGCAGCCCTCTCTTCTAACTCCCCAGGCCATTTCTCCCCATTTGACTTTCATGTCAAATAACCCCACCATTTGATTATAAGGCCTTCTTACTTAAGCTCATAACCACATATAAAAATAAGAGGCAAAACGCTGCTCCAGCTACTCGAACCTGCGACCTCCCTAGAACCATAATCTGCAGCCAACGTCCCAGCCAATTTGCCAATGCGCCATTTGTGATATGATTCCCTCCAAAACCTCTTTTAAGGCCTCCTTCGTTAGCTCCCTTGTCTCACGCCAAAACCAAAAATAAAACCCATGTGCTTCCCATGTTACTCGAACTTGAGTCCTTTTCCAAGACCCTCAAGTGGCGCCCCAAGCCACTCCACCAGCCCGTCTTTCTTATTATAAAACCCCACCATTAAATTTTAAAGCCTTCCTACCTAAGCCCATCACCGCATATACTAAAAAAAATGCAAAATGCTCCCCCATCCATTCGAACATGTGCCCTTCTTCCCCTCCAACTCCTAAGTGGCGCATGGGAGCCACTTTACCACCTGGACTTTCATGTCCATAAATTCCTGAAATTATCCTTAAGGCCTCTTAGCCCAATTTCCCCTTTTAACCCAAAATTTCAAAAATTTCCTATGCACTCCCTTTTAATCCTAGAGTTTTAAAAACCCTTAAAACATCACCAACCACACTTAAAACCTACCAACACTTGAGTTATGCTCCAAACGCATAACCCCTAATTTAGGATGTTACATCCTGGCTTATGCCAATTTATCTGGTTGAAGTACCAAGGGACGTTATGCTTGTCCTTGTTGTGCTGCGCAAACGTGTTCGCAATGGTTATATAATGGGAAGAAGCTATCTTATATGGGGTATCGTCGGTGGTTACCGGGAAATCATAGATTTAGATTTCAGAGTACTCTGTTTGACGGTACTGAAGAGTTCAAAGAAGCTCCTTCGCAGACCGGTGGATCTAAAATCTTGTTCATGTTGGAAGATATGAATTTCATTTATGGGAAGATGAATCAACCGCCCAACACATAAAGAAATAGAAGATTAAGGGATGAATCTGATGATGAATCTGATGAAGAGGATGATCCTAATGAGGCGAACTTGTGGAAAAAATGAAGTATTTTTTTAGTTGCCTTATTGGGAGCATCACATTTTACGACATAATCCTGATGTCATGCACATTGAGAAAAATGTCTGCGAGAACATTATTGGGACTATTTTGAATGTCGATGGAAAATCGAAAGACAATCTTCAGAGTCGACTTGATTTAGTCCACATAGGAATTCAGCGTGAGCTTCATCCCCAAGGACTTCTGAATAGGAAATATCGGTTATCGCCTTCTATTTTTTCAATTTCAAAGATGGAGAAAGAAGTGTTCTGCATGGTGTTGAAGGATATAAAGGTCTCGGATGCGTATGCATCAAATATATCTCGATGTGAGAGTCTTAAAGATCGAAGACTATATGCCTTAAAATCAATGACTATCACATCTTGATGCAAGATTTACTGCCAGTTGCTATGCGGTGTTGTATGTCGAAAAAGGTGACGTCTTGTGTAATTGAACTATCCAATATAATGAAAGGCATTTGTGGCAAATTTTTGGATGTTCAAGAATTTGAGACATTACAAGATCGAGCCGCATTGACTTTATGCAATCTGAAGAAGATCTTCCCGTCTTTTTTCTTCACTATTATGGTGCACTTGATAATTCATCTCCCTCGTGAAGCAATACTTGGTGGACCCATTTTCTATCGATGGATGTATCCCATAGAAAGGTGTTAATTTATTTGGAAATTATTCCTCCATTCACCTCAATGCCTTTAGTTGCAACTTTTGATAATGTTGTATATCGTGTTTAAGTTCCTATCCAAATTGAAGTCTTACTGCCGCAATAAGCGTTATTCGGAAGGATCAATTGCTAAAGGCCACTTGGCAGAGGAATGTATGACTTTCTGTTCAAGATATTTGGAAGATGTTGAAACAAGAATGAACAGACCAAGTAGAAATGCTGGGCTCACAGATCATAACTTGGCCGAAACTTATTTATTTCAAAGTTACGGAGAACCAATCGACAAAGTTGAAATTGCAGAATTAGATGATAGATAGTGGGTCCAAGCACATCGATATGTTCTTTCTCATCAAGATTCAATGGAACCATTATGCAAGTAAGTTTTAGAATTTGATAAATATTCATCAATTATAATTTGTTTATCTTTTAACAAAGTAAACCTTTTTTTAACATAGTGAGTACAAACAAATATTGAGAGCTCGTTCACGGTCCCGAAGATTACAACAATAAGTTGTTCACAAAATCATTTCATGAATCGTTAAGCCAAACGGTATGCAATTGAAGCTTTCATTGGCAAATAATAATGTTTTCTCATAACATTTATAATTTACTTTCGGTTCAATAGGTTTGAAGTCGGAATGAAGTAAATGGCGAAGTTAAATGGCTTTCCCAAGGTCCAAATAGAATAGTGAAAAGATATAGTGTCTTCCTCATCAATGGATTCAGATTTCATACAAAATATCACAAGAGATTGAGGAGAACTCAAAATTGTGGAATTGTTGTTAATTCTTCAATTACAAGTTATGCTAGTGCTAGGGACAGTAATCCAATTGAGGAAAATGGAGTAACCCGGCCTAAACGTTACGACCAAATCTGGCATGTTACGAAGTGAAAACATCTTAAAATCATAAGTTTGTCGGAAATGTTTAAAGAAGACTCTTGTTTTGTTTTAGGGTTTAGAAAACTTAGTAATAATTGATGCTGAGTTTGTTTTAGGAGTTGTCGTAATACTTGGAAAACTCGTAAGTAAAAACCCATTTGTGATTGCCAATTTTAGAAAACATTGGACACTTGTTAAAACTAAACGTGATAAGAAAAATCAAGTTTAGAACCATTTGCCTTTAAAGTGGTTTGAAAATGAGAGTTTATAAAAACATCCAAGTTACCTTTATTATCTTGTAACGTTTGGAAAACCCGAAGAGGTATAGTTTTGAAAACGCTGTATTTAACGGTTAATTAAGCAAACAAGTTCTAATCGCATGCATAACAACATCAGAAGTAAATCAAATAACCAAAACCCAAAATAACAACCAGCGGCCTTATTACAAAAATCATACCAAATTTAAAGAAAATAAATAAAGCGAGAAGGTATTTTATAGTCAAAACCGAAACCAACATGCATGGCCACCTCGACTCTCCCGGCTCCATATCCGCGATCTATGCCTCTCATCTGCAAAATATAAGGAAGGGGTGAGTCACCAAGACTCGAGTGTATAAATCCCCAACCTGATAATTCAAGCACTTACACAGATCATTGATAAAACATGCAAATCATGCAAACCCCATAACCTAACCATCCGAAACTCCTTTTTCTACCCCGTGTGGTACCAAACCACTGGTGGTGCCAAACCACTGGTGACCCAAAGTCACGATATCCAATAATGTGGTGCCAAAACCTTTGGTGACCCAAAGTCACGAATAATCCATCGTGGGGCCAACCCACATTGTGATACCAAATCACTAGCGACAATCCCGTAATATCAAGCGTGGGGCCAACCCAGCTGTGGTGCTAAGCCACACTGGGACAAGTCGCTATGAGGTGCCAAACCTCTGGTGACCCAAAGTCATAAAATATCAATATCCAAGTGTGGGGCCAACCCACGTGTGATACCAAATCACTGGCGACGATCCCGATATGTCAACTGTGGGGCCAACCCACTGTGGTACTAAGCCACTGGGACAAGTCACTATGAGGTGCCAAACCTCACGGTGACCCAAAGTCACTAAATCAAATCGTGGTACCAAACCCCTGGAGGTGCCAAACCTCTGGGTGTCCCAAAGACACAGATATCAACTTCCCCCTCCTCTCATATCACCCATTGTCATGCCATACTCATGTAAATCATGCAAATCATGTCATCATGCTTTATTACGAATCATAATACATATATGTCATAAATCACAATATCATACATATCGAATAGCAGAACTCATATCGAAACGGACTTACCCGAATCCTGCCATACCCATAGGGTATCATATCAACATCCACATTGTTTTGACTTTATCATATTCAGAGTTATTAAAACATATTACTAAGTAATAGAGTGTGTAAGTTTACACACTGGTTACTAACGCTGACTATCAAATCTAGTAGATCAAGATCTAACGCACTAGATCCCCCTTCCTTAACGCTTTTGAGCACTAGTCACAACCCGAGATATGCGAGATCAAGCCTTCCCTACAATCGGCCAAAACTAAACAACATAATCATGCTAATCAACCTCTAAGTGTATAACCGTAATTTTACCTACCAAGGGCATTTTCGTAATTTACCCACCAAGGGTATTTTCGTAATTTACCCACCAAGGGTATTTTCGTAAATTCACACCTACAATGGCCTTTCCGAAGGCCTAATGTGGCCACTAGCGACTCAGCTACCATTTTCGGTCGTACCGAACGATTGGGCCTAAAACTCGATTTCGGCCCATCTGGGCCCACACGCTCGTGTGGCCCACCTAGCACGAATCTAGCCACGTATATAAGTTCCACCTAGTCTAGTTCAACAAATACTAACCAATCATACAATTTACTCATATGGGCCCACAGCCCATTGGGCCCACTTCGACCCATCGTGGGCCTGGGCGACCCAACCCACAAGAATACTGCGATGGCCTCAACTATCGCGTCGAAGCCCCACACGTGCACTCGCGCGCGCTCGTGGCTACTATTGTCGTGATCGGCACTTACTGCATTTTCCGCTCTACTGAGTAGAGTAGAGAGTTACACACCGATAGGACTGCAGGGCTAATCCGCGCTCCGACCACTCTTGTGCCCAAACGCCTCCAAGATGTGTTTACTCTCCTCCTAGGATGCTCCTTATATAGCTAGCTCTTCACCTTCATTCTTTGTGTCTTTCCGATGTGGGATCCTTCGTCAAGTGAGAGTTTAAATTCAATTGAAACTCTTACCGTCTGCATCGCAAAATAAATACTCCTCGCTTCTCATAAGATTCGAACCAGTGCTCCCTTGCAACATAATCCACGCCGCTAACCACTTGGCCACAAGCTCCTCTTGTGTCTTAAACCATGCGCAACTAAATATAAACTATGGCCCAAATTCTAAGATCCAAGTAAAAAGAAACCAAAATGCAAAAGCCAAGACTTGAACCTTGGATCTCCTTCCTTCCTTGTGGCGTCACTCCCTTGTCCCCTAAGTGGCATCACTTTGCCACTACACCACACACTCCACTTGTGTCATTTTCCTTCATATTTTATTCTTAAGGCCTATCTGCCAACTTCCAGGGTTTTTTTCACCTAAAACCAAAATTTCCCCAAAGCCAATATTTGATCCCGGGACTTCATAGAAGCCCTCTAACCTTCCAAAATCACTTACCCAATAGGTCTAACTAGCATTTAAGCTGATCTCTTATTCTCCAAAAATTTAAACGCTACTACGCCTAAGGCCCATTAGGCTCAATTCTCCTAGGCCCAATTTTGGGATGTTACAGTGGAGTATTACGGACTTCTTTTTGACATAATTGAGTTGGATTATTATGGCAAATGGAAATTTTTCTTATTTCTAGGTGATTGGGCTGATGTTAATACGGCTCGCGGAATTGAACAAGATCAATTTGGTTTTACAATGGTGAACTTCTCTTGATTGATTCATACTGGACAACAATTGATAGATGAGCCGTATGTATTTTCTTCTCAAGTGAAGCAAGTTTTTTACTCGAAAGATCCAATTGATGAGGGTTGGTACGTTGTACTCCGAAACACCCCTAGAGACTTATTTGACATGGGCAACGGAAGTAGAGATGACATCGTCGAAAGATCAGAAACTTTGCCTTTTCCAGAACAAAAATTAAATGAAAATATCATAGTACTAGTAGACAATTTCAATGGGTTCGTTAGGACGTGGACGAAGATATTTACGAATTATGATGTAAGTAAGATTTTACGATTTTTTAAATATATGTAATATTATAATTTTAATACTGGTCATGTTATATAATTTAACTATTTTATATGTACTATTATTGTTGTTATTTGTTACTAAAATTTCAACTATTTTATGTGTATTGCAGGAAAACACGTAGAAGAAAATTACAAAATTTAAGTATTGTCCAGAATACTCCAAATTCAGAAGAAGGAAATAGTGAACAACAGACAACTATTGGATCTTGAATGTGCTAGGAGACGATTGGCGAGCTGCGTAATTTCAAAGTAATGTTAAGTTTATTTTACATGCGTATAGACTTTTATTATTGCTCGTATTTCTCAATTTCAATATAATAATATATTATTTTCCAGCTGAAAATGGTGGGACGCGCAGAGGTCGACGACGTACGCTACTTAAAGATTTATACAACTTAAATCCTGTCGAGCGTGTCAAAGTAAGTAGAAACAGTCATGGTCAGCCTGTTGGATCAGAAGCTCGACTTTTAGCAGGCTGTTTGGGCATTATAGCACGAAATGCCAATATGTTGCCCATCAACTACGAATCATGGCATCACATGCCTGATAGCAACAAGAATCAAGCTCTCGATAATATTAAGATAACAAAACGTGAATGTAATTTATAATACTTTAGTTTAAGTTTCATTTATATTTACTTTCTAAACTTGTGTTTTTTAGGAGAGATTTGCTTTATAGGTCTCGAATGCCAATATCAAGACGGTATTGGGTAAAAAATGGAGAGACCATAAAAGCACTTTGAAAAAAGATTATTTTAAGAAAGACATAAGCCTCGAAGAAAAATTGCGAAATGTCCCGCCGGGAATGCTGAGGTACCAATCGGAAGATGCAGTTAGATTCTGGAATTCAAAGAAATACGTACTTCCAAACTCTTAAAAAAATTTTGGGTTTATAGTATTTACTATATATGTAATAATAATTTCATTATGTAGGACCGTGAGCGAGTTGGAACAAGCAGCAGGCAAAAATAAAAATTCATGCACACAGCAGGGTCGAGAAGTTTTGCTTGCGTAGCTGAGGCCCAGGTATTATGAATTTATTAATTTTGTCAAATATTAATGACTTTCTACTATTAAATAATATTTTTACTACTATATTGTAGGAAGCATCGTCTGGTTAAAAAGTTGGATGCCTTCAGCTTTTTGACAATATGCATAGGAAGAAAGATGGATCTCCGATGACATCTGAAGCTGCAGAAATTATGGCATATTTACTTAATAAAATTTGATTTATTATAATTATTTATAATGTTTAATTATAATGGTTTAATTCGTCTTTAGTAGTTTTAAAAAATGTCAAGTTATGTTGCATTCCTTTTTTATTATATATTTCGTTTTTAACTCTTTAATTGATTTATTAGGAGAAACTAAAAGATAAGAAGGCGGAGTATGAAGCGATTGCTTCGACTGATAGTTCTGTTAATTTTGAGGACATTGATAACAGAATTATTAATGAAGTTTTGGGTCTTGAAAGGTATGGTCGGGTTCTAATTCAAGGATCTGGTGTTAACCCGACCCAATATTTTGGATCCAGCTCGCAGCAATACATGCCTTCTAGGAGTCAAGCTCAAGCTGAAGTTCAGAGGTTAAGAGACCAAATAGCTCAGATGCAAGCGAGCATAGTTGAGCAAATTTCTCAACTTAAAGCGGAGGCAACATCGAGAGAAGCTGAGGTTCAAAAAAAATATGAAGAACTCCAGCTATAACTTAAAGCAGAGGCAGTATCGAGAGAAGCTGAGGTTCAAAGAAAATATGAAGAACTTCAGCTACAACTTAAAGCAGAGGCAGCAGCGAGGGAAGCAGAGGCAGCAGCAAAGGCATCGAGGGAAGCAGAGGCAACAGTGAGGGAAGCAGAGCAGAGCAGAAAGTATGATGAACTCCAGCTACAGCTTCAGACTATGATGAAGATGTTCCAGCAGTCGCAAATGCCGCCATCTTAGACATTTATTCTCTTGTAACTTTTAACATTATTGTAAGAAATTTTTTAATTATACTTCATTTATAATTTATATCATATATCTTTCGTATAATTTTGTATCATTTAGATTTGCTATTTTTGGTTGGATTTCATGTTATATTTGCTGTTTTTGGTTGGATTTTAATGATATATTTACTGTTTTTGGTTGGATTTTATGCAGGAAGGGTAGGATATTGGTGAAAAATGTATGTTGCAAATCTGCCCAAATTAGCGGCGTTTTATAAAAAAGCGCCGCTAAAGATAAGGACTTTTAACGGCGTTTTCTACAGAAACGTCGCTAAAGACCAGACTTTTAGTGGCGTTTTCAATAGAAGCGCTGCTAAAGACTAGGACTTTTAGCGGCGCTTTTATAGAAAACGCCGCTAAAAGTCCTGGTCTTTAGTCTATAGCGGCATTTTTTGCAGCGCTTGTGAAAGCACAGCTAAAGGCAAAAAAAAATGCCGCAAAAAGTTTGTTTTCCTGTAGTGTTTGATATTTTGATACAAGGAAATTATGTATATGGTGATGAGTAATAAACCCAAGTGTAATATGTCGTGAAAATAAGTTTATCAATATTGAATTTATATGTAAGATGTGCAAGTATGCTAACTATTTTTGTTGCTTGATGATTACGCAAGTGCCAAGCCATTGATTGAATAGTAGTATGTTTATTTGTTTGAAGCACTAAAATGGTAAGTATTTAAGTGAAAATAAGTTAGTACTCATGAAAGAATGGTAAGGCTTAAATTATGGAATTTCTTATGAAATGACTTATTATGTGTTCAATACGAAAAAGGCTTGGTTAAATGCACTAACTTACGATCATGGCTATATGATATGCATATGGAATAAATGTAGAAGAGTTAAAGTTATATAAAATTTTCCTAAGCTTGGGTAATAAGTTTATGTGTGTGATACTATGATGTATTCACCTTGTGAATTAATGAATATAGTTTTGTGAGTACTAGGGAAAAACAATACGGAAATATTTGGATATATATAATTTTATATTTGAAAAGAATTAATATGATTAAAGATTATATGAACTTACTAGGCATTCATTGCTTTTGTGTTTGTTTTATTTATTTACCTTACAGATTACCGGAAGCTCCAACGGGTTGGAAGCTTATCGGAGCTATATCACAGTATCCATTGGCTCTATCGGTAATTATGGATGACTTAGTTCTGGTTATAATGGCATGTATAGGTTATTTTGACTAAATGTTAGTCTATAGGTGTTATGTAGATATTAGTAATTTGTTTGGCTTACGTTTTGGTATTATGGTTATTTTTCTTGTATTTTTTGTATTTTTATAATGTTGATATGATTGAATGATGAAAGGTAAAATAATATTTGAATATGGTATATTTAGGTTGATGCATGAATGATTAGAAAAAGGCATAGTTTGAAATTGGTCTTAAATGGTACTTCTTAGATTGTTTCGTTAATAAGTGTGGAATACTTATGATGGTATATTAGTTAGGTATTTAGAATGTCTATTTTGACATGTTTAGAGTATGTTTAACTGAGTTTTAAATTAGTTGAATAAATGGTTTTGAGTTGCTTGATGTGTAAGATTGCAGGGAATGGTAACCTTGATATTTAAGGCTCATATTGAGTCCACACGGCCAGACACACGGGCATGTGACTGGATCGTCAGAGACACACGACTAACACATGGGCGTGTAAATTGGCCGTGTGCCCCCTATTACTTAAAATTTTCAAAACAAAATGCTTAGGAGTTTACACGCGGGTAGAGACACGAGCGTGTGTCTCAGCCTTGTGAGGCACACGACCTAGCAGACGGGTGTGTGGCTGGCTGTGTGACCCAAGTCAGAGAGTTGCACGGGGTAGGACACGGTTTGAGACATGGGTGTGTTCATGCCCACACGGGTGTGTCCTAGATTCACACGGGCGTGTGTGCCTTGTTCCAAAAAAAAATTTCTAAATTTTCACAAAAAAATTTCTGAACTTTCAATTGAGTCCCGATTTGTATCTAACACGTATTTTGGGCCTCGAGGACCAATGAAAGGGACAACATGATTATATTATGATATGAATGCTAAATGAATGTGTAACATTCGTAATTGATCAGAAAAGTCCGGTAATGCTCCGTAACTCTATTCCGATGACTAATAAGAGTTAGGGGGTGTTACATAATTCTTCTCCATATAAACATGAGTTAGGTCCTGTTATTGATTAAAAAAACACTTTTAGCTTGAAAAACACTTTTGAAAGAAAAATTGTGTCAAACAAGTTGTATTTGGCTAAACATTTTGTGTTTTTCAAGAAAAATTGTGTCAAACAAGTTGTATTTGGCTAAACATTTTTACTTTTAAAATTTTGAAAAACACTTATGAAAAGGAGAAGCTAAAATTTTAGCTTTTCCTCTACAAAATTCACTTTTGGTGCTTAATTACTTTTTCACCCCTCTAACAACATGATACTTTTCCTTTTTTTTTCTCTTGGTGCTTAATTACAAATGTGTTAAAATCATTAATTAAAAAAAACTATTTTTTAAAATAATACAAATGTGCTAATATCTAATTACAAATATTTAATGGTTATATTTAATTATTTAAAATACAATTTATATATTCTAATTAAATTTTATAAATAATTAATATTTATTACTTTAAAGTATTTAAAATTTATATTTATCAAACAATCAAATTATATTATGTACATAATTTTAAGTAATATATTAAACAAATTTTATATCTTAAATGTAATATTTAAAATTTTAATATTTATAAACTTATTATAATTAATTTAATAATAAATTTTGATTGAATTGAGAAATCGTAGAAAGATCAATATTTAATTGTATTATCATAGATGAAACTCTATACAATAGCAAAAAAATCTTCAACCACCTTCACTCGTTCACACACACATAGATTTTTAATTTTAGGTATTATGATAAATTTAAATTTTAAGTGTTTGTTTCTATTATCAATTAAGCTTTATTTTTTAGTCACTCTTGCATTCAAGAGTTTTTTTTTTTTTTTTTTTTTGAAAGAAGAGTCTGCCACTTTATTAAGACAAACAGACCCCTACAAGAAAACGAGCAGGCGAAACAAAATAAAAAAAAAAGCTCCACGATAGAGAACCCCATGATTAACTAGCAAGAACATGGATTACATCTAATCAATTCGTGAATTTTAATTCTCAAGATTCCACACGAACTAACTATCGTTTAACGTTTGGCCATCATCTCTAACTTAAATATCGCTTCTTGGGAAATTATTTAATAAGAGATGATCTTGGGTGTGTAGCCATTTACTCAACACCCATTATGAACATGCTTTAATTTGTGAGTCATCATGGGACAATCTCTTTGAAAGTCATGCATGACTAGTTGTCCTTAAAAGGAAATCTCATCTAGTGAACCCACATGACAATGTTTACCTTGAGGTGCGGCCAGGGTATGAACCGGCTTGAAACTTTATCATGCTATCACTTAGGGACCATCCATGGAGACCGTAGGTCTTGTTCAAGGACCACCTCCCACTCAATATTTTAAAACATACAAGATTTTTTATCCCAAATTTCAAGAATGATCATACAATAGTCTTAGTGGCATTCTCACCTAATCTAAATTACATGCTTCCAGTATATGCATGGCATGCTATGACAATTTTATAATATCCATTCATAAGAATCAATCAATCTTAAAACAAATAATTTTGATTTTCCACAGTTTTTCTTTTAAGGGAAAAATCGAAGAAGTGAATTAGAACCGTGCACCAGGTAGGGTCCTAAGAAAGGGAGGTGAGTTAAATTTGACCGTCTAAAAACCAAGTCTTTCCTAGCCAAAACCAATCCTAAACATGCACCTTCTCATTACCACACTTCTCACAACTATCGAATAACCTAAATAAGTGAATAGAACAATACAACACATGTATTTTCTCATTGCCACACTTCTTATTTTTAATTGATCAACTGTGGATAATCTCATATATATATCACAATTATAACATTACATAATATTATAAACAATTATAAAACATATATATAATGAGATAATTAATTAAAATAAAATTGTCAACCAAGGTTTCCATGGTTCTATTTTTAGAAAATAAAAGGAAATATAAAATTACATAACTTTTCACCACAAGGCATTTCTTGGCTCTTCAACCCCCATCGTATCTTTTACTCGTCATGGACTTCTTTTAAAAGAATTACATTTAAGTCCAATATCCATTTCTGACTCACAAGAATTCTATGAATTTTTTTAAAAAATAACCCTACGTGGAGATGATAGTCCATGATCTATTTCCTAAGAACCACAACGACAAAAAAACAATTATATAATAAATATATAATATAGCATCCATTCCCATATATAACTCAAAACATGCATAAGATCTACAGAATGTCACTTTCTATGTAATCAAATCATTCAAGAAGAAGAGAAATCTATTTTGATCAATTGTTTATACTTATAGATAGAACACAACCTAGGTCATGATACCAATTGTTGGAAAAATGAGTTTTGGAAAACACAGCGGTCAATAAATTTAGGGAAAAACCAAAATTTTAAATTTTTTTTCCAAAACAAGATCTTGGTTGTAATATCTAAAGTAATAAACACTTAATCAAAATTTTACCTTTTAGATTTGTCTAGGATGAGCGCTTCACATTGCCAAGTGTGGGCTCGCTTTGAATAAAAAAATTCACAAAAATTACGAATTGGGTAATTTTACAATTTCTCTAAACTTTTGAGTCAAGTTTTAAATTAGAAAAATATCTCTAAAAATTTTCTAGAATAATCTCTTCAGAGAATTTTCTCTCTACAACTTTCTCTTGAATTCAAGTGTGTGTAAATAATGACCCAATATTCTCTTTATATAGGAAGAGTTTAGAGACTTTAACTATGATTAAACTTAACCATTTTGATATTAAATTAAATTAAATATTAAATCTTATTAAAATAATATAATGTTTATAAAATTAAATTTAATATTAAGATAATCATTTTAATATTAAATTACTAAAATACTATTAAGATAAGTATTAAATTTAATTTAATATTAAACTATTAAAATAATAATATTTTTAGAATAATTAATCTGAAATCAAATTTTCTGGTAGAGTCTTTGAAACACCCCACACCCGGCCCACGAGCCTTAACCGGATCTGGTATGTTCCTTAAGTAAACCGGTTTCAAAGTTCTTGTTACTTAGAGAAAATTTGTGTAATTTTTAAAAATATATCGTTTTGGGTTGGGCTTAGGTTGGAAACCAATTTATTTATTTGAAAATCCAATTAATTAAGGTGACAAAACAATTTAGGGTTTATTTTAAAGAAATAATTTTACTTGATCTTTAATTTAAAATAATTCGTAACATAGTAATTAAAATTAAAAGTAAAGAAAAGTAACTATGGCCTTATTACAACAAGTAAAATCCTAAAATAAAATTCCAAAGTACTTCAATAAAATTAAAGTGTCCATATTGAATAAAACTTCAAGTTGAGCATGGCCACCACAAGATCTATCGTCCCGGTCCATCACTGTTCATCACCTGAAACATGTTTCCCACAACGGGGTGAGTCAACAGACTCAATGTGTAACCAACACTAAAATTCAATAGATCGGGCATACATGTTCATATCAAACACTTATTCATACAATGATGATAGCGAGAATGATGCAACCCAAACCCAAACCTAGATGCCATCCGCTACACATCCCCGTACCAACCTGCACACTGTGGGAACTACTAAGTCGACCCTCCATCCGCTACACACCATCGAAGGCGATCAGCTGCGATCGGCGTGCTCATCGCCCATATAAAATTTGTGGCACACCACAAGATATAATTGTGTCAAGAGACACGATTCGAGATAATGTAACCGGTTACCACATTCAGATAATGTGACCCAAGTCACCACATTCAGATAGTGAGACCGTAGTCATCACATTCACTTCCCCTTTTTCATATATCCCGAATGACCCATATTATCCACATCATGCATATCATACTTAAATTCACATTCTTATAAAGTTTCACATGTTATAAATAACATATTTCATAATCCTAGTGGAAGTAGGAAACGTACCTGAGTACTTTGTACCATAACACGGTACCTTATCCATATACACATATTACATATTACCATAATAATATTAAAAGTTAGTGTGGGGTACACACCTGATTCGTTTAACGAAGTTCTTGAAATCTCGAAGAACCGATCAACTGATTTAGATCCTTAACTCTTATATTCGGCCAATCATTTAAACATATTAATAAACCTTTTTTGGCTTTAAAACCAAATCCTAGTAGGATTTGTATACTGAAAACCTACCTTGTTGCCGATTGACTTATGAATCAAGTCCCAAAACTTTGTTGTATTCCTTCTTGCATTCGGCCAACATTAAAACACATCATAGGTTAGTTTCGGCTTTTGGGAATAAATCCAAATACTTAAAATAGGCCTTGGCCGAATGTCTTAAACACATACCTTTGTGATCTCAAATTCCGAAAAGTATCTTTGCTTTCCTAGGGATGTCGAAATTCCTATAATCACATGTTAGGCTTAATCTAACATTAAAACTTAAAACAAGACCTTTGGATCTTATAGTTTCTTACCTTAGATCCCGAAATATTCCTCCTTGTAGTCGACAGTTGTAGGAACCCGAGAGATCCCCTTAATACTTCAGTCGACTGCTTCCTTGCTTAGATTCACAGGGAGATTCGGCTATGGCTTCTAATGGAGAGGAAAATATTCGGCTAGGTTCCAACAATTACTTAATTTCGGCTTGACAAAAGAAAAGAAAAGAAGAGAGGAGAGCACTAAGAATTCGGCAGAGAGAGGAGGAAGCAAAAATTGATGAGTAGCCCTCCTTCCTTCCTTTTATAGTCGAAGTTATCATCTAAGGAGTCCCTTACTTGGCCACCACTCCTCTATCTGATAACTTTATCCTTTAATTATCATAAATAAAAGAGTTTAATCCAACATTTATCTCTTCAAAATAATCCAATTTAAAAATCCTTTATTTATCACCTTTTTAATCGAATATTTATGAAAATAAAACACCTCCTTTCTAGAAGCATGTGCCGTCCACCTCGGTCTTGGAAGCAAAAATAAAACCTCCTTTATTTGCTTCCCAAGTGACTCGAACTCGAGCCCATTCCTCTTGCATATGGCGCCATTTCCATAGGCCCTAAGTGACATCTTGTGCCACTTTTCCAAGCCTGTTTAAGCGTCAAATTTTACAAACTTTTTCTTTTAAGGCCACCTTGCCTTAATTTCCCCTTTTAAACCTTAAAACTCATCATTTCTAGGTCATTTCTAAGTGTCTAGAAATTTTCGATCAACTCAGAACTTGACATTTCCTTACATTTCCAAGTTTCAGAAATGTTTACTTTCCATTTTGAATCATTTCCTTACATTTCCGTGTTTCCAAAATGTTCATTTCCATTTTCATTTCCATGCATTTCTAGGTTTCCAAAAATGTTCATTTCCATTCCCATTTCCATGCATTTCCAGGTTTCCAAAAATGTTAAAAATGTATTCATAAAACTTAAGATATGTCATTTCGTACAATTAAACCGAAATGCATAGGCCCTTTCCAGGATGTTACAGTTCTACCCCCTTTAAAATAATTTCGTCCTCGAAATTTCCTAACTAAAATAATTGAGGGTATTGCTGTCGCATTGTCTCTTCTGACTCCCACGAAGCTTCTTCCGATCCATGATTGCGCCATAACACTTTAACTAGAGAAACTGACTTCCTTCGTAGTACTTTCACATCACGTTCCAAGATCCGAATCGGCTCTTCCTCGTAGGATAAGTCTGGCCTTAGCTCCACCTCTTCAACAGGTACCACATGAGACGGATCCAATCGGTAGAGACCTAGCATGGATACATGGAATACATCGTGCATCTGCTGCAACTCTGATGGCAACTCCAATTGGTATGCCACTGGCCCAACTCGCTTCAGTACTCGATAGGGCCCTATAAACCTTGGGCTTAACTTCCCTTTGCGACCGAACCTCATAACCTTCTTCCAAGGTGAGACTTTCAAGAACACTCGGTCTCCAACTTCAAACTCTATTTCCTTTCGCTTGAGGTCTGCGTACGACTTCTGCCTATCAGAGGCTTCCTTCAACCGTGCCCGAATGAACTCAACCTTCTCTTCAGCTTCTGCCACTAACTTTAGACCCAAAACTCGACGTTCTCCTAACTCAGTCCAACAAGTAGGTGTTCTACACTTCCTACCATACAATGCTTCATATGGTGCCATCCGAATGCTAGCCTGATAGCTGTTGTTGTAGGTGAACTCAGCTAGAGGCAAGTAATCTTCCCAACTTCCTTGGAAATCCATCACACAGCCTCTCAGCATATCCTCCAACACTTATGTAACTCGTTCAGACTGCCCGTCTGATTGTGGATGAAAAGCCGTAGTGAAGTCCAACTTAGTGCCTAAAGCTTGATGAAGTGCCTTCCAAAACCGAGACATAAACCTTGGGTCCCTATCGGAGATGATCGATACTGGTACTCTATGTAACCTTACGATCTCCGCCACATATAACTTGGCTAACTTCTGAAGAGAATAGTCGACTCTCACCGGAATAAACGGTCCACTATCACCCATACCGAGTCCTTCTTAGTAGGCGTAAGGGGAAGCCCACTAACGAAGTCCATGGTAATTCTCTCCCACTTCCATTGTGGAATTTCGATTGGTTGAAGCAATCCCGATGGGACTTGGTGTTCAGCCTTAACTTATTCGACACGTCGGACATTTTCCCACGAATTCGGTAACTTCTTGTTTAAGATTAGACCACCAAAATTGTTCCTTAGCTCTCTATACGACTTACGCCTCCGGATGCATAGCATAAGGGCTACCATGCGCCCCGAAGAATCCTTTGTCTTAACTCCTCGTCCTTCGGCATACAGACTTTTCCTTTGTAGCACAATACTCCTTCATCATTGACGCCATAATCCTTTAATTCTCCATTCTGTACTTGCTGTAACTTAGCACTTAGGTCCTTATCAGCCAACTCGTCCCTCTTTCACTTCCTTGACCATGTGGGCTTGACTTGCAACTCGCTAACAAAGCTTCCATCATCATCTGAGACTTAAGTGAGCGAACAAAGCCCTTAGATCCGACACAACCTTCCTACTTAGGGCATCAGCTACCACATTCGCCTTGCTTGGATGATATTCTATCGAACAATCGTAGTCTTTCAACAATTCCACCCACCTTCGTTGCCTCAAGTTCAACTCCTTCTGAGTCAACAAGTACTTAAGACTTTTGTGGCCTGTGTAGATAACTGACCTTTCTCCATAAAGGTAGTGCCTCTAAACCTTAAGGGCGAAAACCACTGCTGCCAGTTCCAAGTCATGAGTTGGGTAGTTAACCTCATGAGGCCTTAACTGCTGAGACGCATAAACGACCACTTTTCCATCTTGCATTAGCACACAGCCTAACCCCGTATGCGAAGCGTCACAGTACACCACAAAATCTTTTCCGCCTCCCACTGAATTAACACCTGAGCTTAGTCAACACCTTTTAAGCTTTTCAAAGCTCTCCTGCTGCTTATTAGTCCATTCAAAGTGTACTTCCTTCCTTAGCAACTTTGTCAAAGGCGCGGCTATAGACGAGAACCCTTCCACAAACCTTCTGTAATAGCTTGCCAAACCTAAGAAACTTCGTATTTTAGCCACGGACCTAGGTGGTTTCCAATCCAACACTGCTTCGATCTTTCTAGGGTCCACTCTTATTCCCTTTGCGGATACCACATGTCCTAAGAATGCCACCTCCTTAAGCCAAAATTCACACTGCTTTGAATTTGGCATAAAGCTTCTTTTCCTTAACAGATTTGCAAAGACAACTCGGAGATGTTCATCGTGCTCCTCTTCAGGCTTAGAGTACACCAAGATATCATCGATGAACACAACGACGAACCTATCCAAATAGGGTTGGAAAACCCGATTCATCATGTCTATGAACGCGGCTGGAGCGTTCGTCAACCCAAACGACATCATCACAAACTCAAAATGGTCGTATCTTGTCCTAAAAGCGGTCTTATGGATATCAGCCTCCTTCACCTTCAGCTGATGATATCTCGACCTTAAGTCGATCTTTGAAAACATCGCTGTTCTTCGGTGATCGAACAAGTCATCGATCCTTGGCAATGGATACTTGTTCTTAATGGTCAGCTTATTCAATTGACGGTAATCTATGCATATACGCATAGTTCCGTCCTTCTTCTTCACAAATAGGACCGGTGCTTCCCATGGAGAAACACTGGGTCAGATGAACCCACGATCCAACAGCTCTTGGATTTGAGCCTTGAGCTCCACTAACTCCTTTGGCGCCATTCGATATGGAACGATTGACACAGGAGTCGTTCCTGGTAGCAAATCTATTCCAAATTCCACCTCCCTATCTGGGGGTATTCCTGGTAGTTCCTCCGAAAATACATCCTCAAAGTCCTTGACCATTCTAACTCCGCTAACACCTTCTTCCTTTCCACCCAACGCACTTACGAAGGCTAGGAATGCCTTGCACCCTTTCTTAACCATTTTCTCCGCCTTCAGCGCCTAAACTACGTTAGACAAGTAGTTCCTCCTTTCTCCAACCATTACTACTACTTCATCCTCCGAGGTCCTTAGTTCCATTCGTTTAGCCGCACAATCCAACACAGCTCGTGTGTTCTACTAGCTTGATTTATTAGAGTATAAGTTCAAACTCCAGAAGGGTAACTCCATTAAGTCAGCACGAAAGTTCACTCCCTAAATCTCTAGGGGTACATTTCGAAAGATCTTATCTACCACTACAGTTTGGCCTAATGGGCTTACTACAGTCATCTGCCTATCAGAGAGTTCAGGGTCTAGATCTAGTGTTTCCACTACACTATATGCAACATATGAATGGGTCGAGCCCACATCAATTAGAGCAAAATAGGGCTTGTTAAAAATAAAGAACGTACCGGTTATAACATCCAGCGCGTCTCCATCTTCCCTCCGGCGAACCGCATAAACCAAACCCGGTTGCCTTACCTCTGCATTAGCAGCACCTCTGCCTTGTGCTCCACGTCCTCTACCAGCACCGTTACCTCGATTACTCGAACCACGACCTCGTTGAGGCTGCTGTCCTCCTCTACCATCCTGACTAACATTCTGAGCGGCTGGTCAAATTTCATCTGGTTTCTTAGGACAATCTTGAGCATATGGTTCTTGGACCCACACCGAAAACATCCTCCCGTCTTTTTCCAGCACTCCCCTAAGTGCTTCTTTCCACAGTGCTCACAAGGACGATACTGCCATCCTGTATTAGCTTGCTGATTTCGCGGCCCATCAATTCTAGGCCTCTTATGAACCTTTCCAGATGGTCCAAAACCTCTTTTGGGCTTATTCCTATCCACAGCCTGCTTGGTAGAATCCTTAATTCCCTCGGCCACCTTGACCTTTTCTACCAAAGCAGAACTCCGCCTCCCGATGCGGTGCTATCAACGAGCCTCAGATCGTCCCTCAAATCCGTCTTCAAACTGGACGGCGCTCATGCTCGGTTGCCACTACTCCTCGAGCATAGCGGCTCTCACCTCAGAATTCAGCTTCATATTCCGCAACAGACTTGCTCCCTTGCACCAGCCCCAGAAAAGCCTTCCTTTGCTCATCTGTATACCTGGTTCCCACATATTTCTTCTGAAATGCTTCCTTAACATATTCCCAGGTCAGATCCTCAGCCGTGGCACCATCCCGAACAGTTAACCACCACTAATACGCTTCATCGCGTAACAGTGCCACCATCCCTTTCAACTTTTCCTCAGGGGTCAAATCAATCTCATCCATGATGCGCTCCGTTGCTTCCAACCAGTACTCAGCAGTATTGGGTGCCACTCCAGATACTCCTCGAAACATTTTCGCTCCATTAGCTGGGAGCCGTTCCGGCACAAACTTACGTGTTCCCGAATTTCCACCTGTACCAGCCACCAATTCCAAAACTCATAGCACAGCCTGCGACACAGCATCTTCCCCCGTCTGAGCTTGTTGCTCAACACCAACAGCTGGGGGTGGTCGTGGCGGTGGTATCTCATTGTCAGAACCTTGACCCGATCTAACGGGTTCTGACACAGTCATCCTTCCTCTACCTCGTCCACGACGACCACGTCCTCTAGAGCTCATTTCTAACGTCAGAATCTGATTAAGAAGTTTTATGAATTAGTCATTGTTCCACTTGTTTACCCGCGAAGGAGTTTTATGACAGAGTTTTAGGAGTGGTTCTTTCGTGTTCATACATGCACACAGTCTTTCCATTCATTCATTCATCCATCAAACAAGTATGAACTTCCGTTCATTCAGAGAAACGTTGTAGTTTTCATTGCTGTTGCTTTCCCACTACCCAGGGGTATTTTCGTAATTTTATCCTACAGGGGTATTTTCGTAATTTTTTTCCAAAAGAAAAAAGGTCCTTGGTGATTTTGTCACAAAGTATTTTAGTAATTTCAAATTCTCGGGGTATTTTGGAAAAATTTTGAAATTCGGGGGTATTTGGTAATTTTAGACCTGGGGTATTTGGTAATTTTTAACAATTGGGATAAATTTGTAAAGTTTAATAAATCGGGGATATTTCAAAAGTTGCAAAACTTTGAGGGTTCTCTTTTTTGAGAATTGTACTTTCCAAAACGGTGATGTTTGCAAAAATTTGAAAATCAGGGTCTTTTTGGTAATTTTTTTTGTAAATTAGGGCAATTTTGTAATTTTTCCAAAATCAAGGTATTTTTGATAGTTTGCAAATTATAGTTTTGAGTATTTATAAAATAATGAAATTTTGGTAAAACTGTTGAGTAGTTGGACATTTTATAAGCCAAGGGCATTTTGGTAATTTTGCCACCAAGGGTATTTTTGTAATTTTCATAAATCGGAAGTTCTTCTGAAAATTTTGCAAAGATGGTTTTCACAAACTTAAAAGAAAGTTTTAAGAGTTTTAAAACTAGGGTTTTGTTTTTTTATTATAAAAACACGCTAGTTCCTTTCGGGTTTTAGTCCTTGTGTTTAGCCTATGACCGAGCCCTCTTGTCGTGGGGTGAACTAAAGCTACGCACTGTGCAGGATTCGAGTGGAGAGGAGGTGAGTCACGTGGATCGCTTAAATACCAAGCTCCCACCGAAACCATTCCTAGACATGCGCACAGAGGTTGCCACACCATCTGAGCCCTCTAGGTTAGGGTGAACCGAAGCTACGCACCAGGTAGGATTCCTGCGAAGAGGAGGTGATTCACTAAGACTGCTTAAATACCAAGCTCTTCCGGATCCAATCCTACCACCGATCACCAAGTGACCTAACATTTCATTTCGTGGGTTTTCTACCACCGATCACCATGTGACCTAACATTCATATTTGTGGCTTTTCTACCACTAATCACCATGTGACCTAACATTTCATTACGTGGGTTTTCTACCACCGATCACCATGTGACCAATCATGCTCTTCCCCTTCAATAACATAATCCCACCCCATGCATACACATAAAAGAAACATCATGCAGACTTATACATATTTCGATACACATAGAGAGTTCTATGTTTACGTACCTGGCATCTTAGCATAACCCCTTTTTGGGTTCCATTCGATTGTCTATACTGACCTCTTTCTTCCGCTTTTTAGCCCATAACATAAATATATAGACATACATACAAGATTAATAGTGTGTTAGAGATCTACACACCTGATTACTGATAGAATGATACTTTCTATGTTAACGCTATCCGTAGTCGACACAACTGCTATCTGCCTAAGATGTTGTTCAGAAGCCGGTCCACAACCAAGTGGCCAATCTCGAACGGCAAATACCGCTCATTTCTTAAACTTAGGGATTCTCTCCTTTGCCTGATCCATATTCAATTCCATCACAAGTCCTTGTCAGAACTACTATCACAATTTATGATCGTTAATCCTCATCGTAAAGTTAAGATCTTGCATACATTAAGCGAATCTAGTAAAAATCTAGGGAAAATCTTCTTACCTTAAAATCCTAAAATTAGAGACTAACGTTTTTTGGCTTTTAGATCTAGACGACCAAGTTTCTTTCAAATCCCGGAATGCCGCCCAACATAGAACCATTAAACTATTAGCTGTTCGGCTTTTTCCTTTCAAAAACTGAAATAAAACATGAGAGCTTAATAGAAGTCGACGCTTACCTTAACACAGGGGATTCGGCTAGCACTAGAGAGAAGATTGGGCAATGTCAAAGGAAAAGATTAAATGCCGGAAGAATAGAACTATCTCACAAATGGGATGAATAGAGAAAACTATGGAGATTTTGGCTTTTTAGAGAAATCAGCTCAAGAGAAAAAGAATGGAGAAGAGAGTGAAATGAGAGGGTTCGGCTTTTGAAGAAATTGAAGAAAAGAAATTGTAGAGGGAGAGGCTAAGAATTTTGGCACAAAGAGTGAAGAGAAAATTAGGGTTTAAATGCCAGAATCAACGAGATATCCCTCCTTTATAGAAATTTCAGCATCTACTGCTGAAAACCGAAAACGCCCTTCCTGATAACTAAAAGTCAAGCTAATAAAAAGGGAAAATTCGGCACCCCTTATCCATGAAGTAGCTGAATTCTTTACTCCTCTAGGTGGTGGATTTTCGGCCATCACCTTGCCTTGCAAATAGCTCATATCTTTTCTCCTTTTTATCATCTATATTATCAATTATAAAATCCACATAAATCCTCCTATTTTTTAGCCTTGTTGCCGTCCACTTCACCTAACCCTAATGCCGAATTTAGCTAACTTAAATTAAAGGATTTAGGCTCTATGAAACTTAAATTTGGGCCCCTAACTCCTTGTGTGTGGCGTCACCCCTTGCTCCCTTTAAAGTGCCGAAAATGGCCCAGAAACATGGGCTCCTTGCGGCCAAAACTTGGGCCCCTTTAATTGTTAATGACGCCACCTTCAAATTCCCTTGCAATGCCACCTATTGTTGGGCCACAAGCCCGCGTTGGTATTTTAAACACAATTACCTCCTTTTAACTCTACAATGCCCAATCAGATAATTTAACCAAGGCCTTGACCACATCCTGAGCCCAATTTGGACCCTAACAGTTAAATTAACACATTACACCTGTTCTCCCATTAAACGCACAGGCCCAAAAATTCAGGATGTTACATTCACATTATCAGTTCTTATCACTTTAAACCATCTCAACTCATGAATATAATATCTTTTATTTATTTTGCACAATTTCCCTAAAATTTTACATTTTATTCAATTTAGCCGCTAAATTGAAATTATTATATCTTTCAAATTCAATCTTTGATTTTCAATCCAATTAAAATTCTATCATTGTACAACCCTTTAAAAATATAATTTTTAGAAATTTCATGACAAATTTTATATTATTACAATTTGGTCCTTATACACAAAACTAACAAAATTTACTTAACAAATTAATCTTTGAACATATCTAAGTTTATAATAAAACTATTAAACACCAAAAACATCATTTTTCATCAATGGAAACTTTAGAAATCTTTAACAATTTTGAAAACGAATATATGAGTTAGCTGGACCTAATTGTAACGATATCAAAAATATAAAATTTACGAAAAACGGGCATCAAATGACTTACATGCATGAGAATGAAGTTTGGGAAGGTTAAGCTATGGCTTTCAAGTTTCTCTTCTATTTGGACGATGGAAGGTAGAAGAAAACAAAAAAAATGGTTTAACATATTTTATTAATTAACATATAAATTATTTAATTAATAATTTAATACTTAAATCACCAAATTAAAACACATGGCCATCCACCATCATATAAAATTTGCTTAATTGCCACCTTAGACCTTAATTATTACCTTTAAGTCTGAATAAACCAATACCGATTAACTTTTATAGTTTTTAATGATTTAGTCATTTTTCCTTAATTGACTATCAAATCACCAAAATTACCAAACCGAACTTCAATCCATTTATGCAAAAACTTTGTAAATATTAATTATTATTGTCTAATATCTTATACAAAAACTTCAATCCACTTATACAAAAACTTCGTAAAATATTTACGAGCTTAGTTTATGGAAATGAGGTCCCAATACCTTATTTTCCAGAACTACTGACTTTCAGTACTTATCACTTGTACATTGACTAACTAACAAATTAATAAACTCTATCAAATCAAAATTCACCATACTACTATATTTAGCTCATAAATATTAATCACTAATGTCTACGAACTCACTCATTGAATTTGTGATCTCGAAATCATTTTTTCCGACACCATTGAAAAATGAACTGTTATAGCATGCTCTTGTAAGTACTGTAGATTTGGTTATGTAAGTTTCACACAATCTTAGTTAGTTACACAGCCTAGACACACGGCCATGTGACCCATATTTTGTATAATTACCTTTGTCTATTGAAAATATTACATTTTGATCCCTATTTGTTTCTAGGTCAATATTAAAGCTTTCGTAAGCTCGAATTAGACTCGATTTTGTTTGTTATGTATGGTACGTGTAATAATAACATGTTGTAAGTTATTGGATGGTGTTAGAATATAAAATTTGATAATGAGATTTAACATGAAATTGGGACGAATTAATCGACTCGATTTGGAATATAATATCCTAACATGTTATACTTTTGAACTAGTTATGGAACTTATTTAAATGGATTTAAGTGGTATAAATGATGTACTTAGTAGGTTGTTTTGCATAAGTGTAATTAATGAGTATTTTCATTAATTTATACATGTTGATATTAAATTTGTAGAAATACCACTGAGTTGATTTCTCAGCGTAAGATTTGTTTTTCGTGCACAGGTTAGTTTATATTCAAAATGTTAAATTTCAACTTCAGCATCTAGAGAAGATCCCGGACTCAACAATGTTGGTATATTTGTGTTTTTGAATAGTTTGGCATGTACCTATCTAGTTGATGTTAGGAAATATGCTCATATTGTAGTAAACATGTAATTTTTTCTATGTATTTGAACGATTAATAAATAAATAAAGTTAATTTCACATTTCACTATTATGTTTTTTGTGTTTTGTCTTTCATGTTTTGCATGCGTAGCGAAATTGTGACAAACAAATATTAGCTCATTGATTGTCTAAGTTCAAATTGATGATAAGTGGCACTGTAAGAATGTTTACATTGTGAAAAAGACAACTTACTTCAGTAGATAATCTGAATGAGTCCATAATAACGTAAAAGAACGTTTTCAATAGCAGTGTTTAAATCATTATCATCTAAGGATGAAAGGTCAAATTCAAAGGAATTTGAAAGGCTAAGTCTATCATAAAGCTTTTGAGAGTGATAAACATCTTGATTTCCTTGACCAATATTGCAATTTTGAGTACTATGGACTTGAAAACTATTCCCACCAAGTTGATGATGATGATAAGTTTCTTGGCCTGAAACTGAATTGCTTGTCTCTCCATTTAAAGCTTCAAGTTGTCTAAAGAATTTATAACACTTACTATATTGTCTTTTAGCTTTCCCTTATTTATTCTTATAATAGTTGTACAAGTTTTCAAAATTTTCCCACTTTTGAAACTGTTTAGACTTCTTGCAATATAGAGGGAAGAATGGACAATGGAGGAGAGGAAGAAGGACGGTGGTGGAGAGAGATAGGGTTGGGAGGGTGTTTTTTATTTTATTTAATATAAATATTAATATTAATATAAAAATTTTATTTAATTATATTTTAATGAGGTGGTGATATGGTGTTTTTGGTTGGCTACAATGGTTTTTGTTAATGGATGCAACAACATGGGCCAACTTCGATTATGAAATAAAGTTTAGGTACCTAGCTCAAACAAAAGGCATAATTTAAAGACCTCCTATTCAATTAAGTATATGTCTTTTAGTTATTGAAATAATCGCCCATCCTGAAGATTTAGTGATATGACTTCATCAGTATTTCATTAAAGGAATTTGACCTTACGCCCTCACCTAAAATAAATACCATACTTAAAAAGGGACATACAATTTTCATAAGATATATTAGGAAGGATCCCTTACAACACTCATCAATCTATTACATTCAATAAACTATTTATTTAATTCCTTTAGGTTGATTCCAATAGCAACCTAGGTTATCATGTGCCACTCTACCACTACACCTAGGAGAAGGAAAACCAAGTGGACGAAACTAGGCCTAACCTCAACCCTCTTATCATCACTAGGGTAAAAGGGAGAGGAAAATACACAACCTCACTTTGCCAAAATTCTGTCCTATTACCTCAAAAAATCTCTAAGTATAACGACTCTCTACATCTTCTATGATGTAAATTGACTATTAGAAAAATAAATAATAAAAGAAAAAGGAAAAATAAAAATAAAGTTTCTAAAATATGATGGCTTTAAGGCATGTAGAACGCTTTCCTTAAGGCTTTAAAATGTCTCCAAGATATAACAAAACTCTCAACACTCCATGCAAAACAGTAAAATGACTAATAGAAAAGTCTTTTATATAGATATCCAATAAGTGTATCTTTTCATGAGATACCCTTTCATATGGATGTATCTTTTAATAAGATATTCTTTTATAGGATTGTGTTGTTTTATAAATAAATTTATATAAAGTTATGTTTTATGTGATAACTTCATGTACAAAAATTATATCCTTACAACATGTTTATTCATTAATAATTTAATTAATAAGATTTTTCTAAACAATAATATACTATTACATAATAAAATTATAATCTACTAACATTGACCTCATTCTAGCAATTCTCTGCATCCTCATGGTGCGAATTGTGATCACAAGACACCATAATATGTTGTGTTGTAACAATTACCATAAATTTTGAACTCCAAAAAGTTAAGAATATATGTGTGTAAAAACTGCAATTACTAGCAATATGTACATATGCTGAAAATGTTGAATATTTGTTTTGGGTAAGAAAGAAAATTGAAAGATTTTTTTTTCATTCCTTGCTTAATAGTGTAAAAGTTTTATAAAAAGTTTAAACTTTTTGAAAAGTGTCAACTAACTTATATTTTTCGGTCATATTCTCCCCAGTAATTTATTTGTATTAATTAAGATGAAAATTGATAATTTCTTTCTCTAACCTTTTGTCCTTTTAAAATATTGTATTAAGTTAAAAGAGATGATTATTAAAATCTTCTGGAAGATAATTTGTCCTAGCTCACCTTTCATCTAGAACCATTGTGATTATATCAACCAATAAAATTAAATTTCTTTAAGATGAATTGATATTTAATCTCTCTAAAATCAATGAATCTTAGTTATAACTGTTAATTCGATAGGTCAAGGTTGGATTTAGATGAAGTAAATATGGATAGAGTTAATATAATTTTAATCTTTTTTAGATTATTTGGATTGATCACTTGATTGAAACTTGAAAAATTTTAAGCGTCACCAAAAGATAATATGAATTCGAATTTTAAAGAGAATATTATTGAAAGGGATAATCATGAATCCCCAAAAAAATTATTCTTTATAGATTGTAGAACAAATCAAACATACCTTAATTATACCAAATTAAAAAAAAATACATGGATGCTTCAACAGCACACATATAATAAAATTTCTCCAATTCATCATAAGGGAGCTTCATGTTCTTACCATAAATCCCACTTTATTGCTATATATTTCTTACAAATGAGAAACAATTTGACAAAAGAAAACAAGGAATAGGCAATAACCTTAAGGGTAAATTACACCAACAGTCACCTAACTTTGGGGTAACTGACAAAACAGTCACCTAGGTTTCATTTCAGTCACTCAACTTTCGAAAAGTTAAAAAATAATCACTAATTAACAGTTACCGTTAAGGTGTTAACGGAATTGCTGACGTGGCAAATTAACCAGCTGATTTTTACTGATGTGGCAAGTTAACTTGCCAGGTTGGTGAAGCAGCTCCATTTTCCTCTTCTTACGCGCATACAACATGGCCAACTTCATGGTACGCCACGAGAATCTTGTTCTTTCCATCTGTCATCTTTGTTCCTTCCATTCCGGCAACGATTCGATCGATCGAATCGTCGATCTCTTTCATCGCGATCTTGTCTTTGCTTCTTCTACCAGCAAGAATGGCAGCTTCATTCATGAGATTTGCCAAATCAGCACCACTGAATCCCGGTGTTCTCATGGCGATTAGACTGAGTGAAACATCCTTATCTAGCCTCTTCTTGTCGCTGTGTACCTTCAATTTTCTTCCCTTCCTCTTATATCTGGTAATCAAACAGTTACCTGCACAAATTTTGGTAGAAATTGTATAACTCTCCATCGAGAATAAATAGGGATTAGACTGTGCACAATCCGACAATGCTTTCCTGTCTATCAAATCTTCCAGGCCTAAGTAAAGCAGAATCCAGAATTTCAGGCCTATTAGTAGCAGCAATGACAATAACTCCAGTATTACCAGTAAAACCATCCATTTCAGTCAACAGTTGATTCAAAGTTTGCTCCCTTTCATCATTCCCTCCACCAATCCCAGTTCCTCTCTGTCTTCCAACAGCATCAATCTTATCGATGAACACCAAACATGGGGAATTAGCCTTTGCCTTGTTAAACAGGTCCCTAACTCTGGAAGCTCCAACGCATACAAACATCTCGATGAACTCTGAACCAGAAAGGGAAAAGAAAGGAACCCCTGCTTCCCTGCAATGGCCTTGGCCAGCAACGTCTTACCAGTCCCTGGTGGTCCAATTAGAAGCACTCCTTTGGGAATTGTGGCACCAAGTGCTGCAAATTTTTCTGGGGTTTTTAAGAACTCCACTACCTCTTGAAAATCTTGCTTGGCTTCATCAATACCAGCTACATCGTTAAATGTAAATCCTGTATTGGGTTCCATCTAAAATTTGGCTTTGCTTCTGTGTTGTACAAAGCAACAAGTACATACTCATGTTATCAGGTTGAAGTAACTAAAATAATGTTTTTATAGTAAACATTTAAGGATGTAAGTTACCTTCCAAGTCCGAAAGGCAAGTTGGGACCTCCTCCAGGATTATTAACAGATGAGCTCCTTAGCAACAAAGTACCAAGCAATACCAAGGGAAAAGCCAAATTCCCCAACAAATCGAATAAAGCAGCCGACCAGTTCATCTCCATAGGATGAGCGGCGAAGTCCACATTTTTCTCCTTCATTTTCCTCACCAGTTCTTGGGACAATCCCGGCAACTGAACTTTTACGCTCTAAATTTTCTCCAATGCAGGGTTATATATCTCAGCAATGGCAACTGTCCCATTCTCAAACAAGTCCACCTTTTTCACCCCACCTTCATCCAAGTACTGTAGAAACCTCGAATACGATAGTCTACTTGATGAGCTTTCCATTGGGGTCTCTGGTGAAGAAGGTACTATCTTTTGGTGAAGAAGAAGAAGAGGAAAATGGAGCTGTTTCACCAACGTGGCAAGTTAACTTGCCACATCAGCAAACATCAGCTGGTTAACTTGCCACGTCAGCAATTCAATTAACACCCTAACGGTAACTATTAATTAGTGACTGTTTTGTAACTTTTCGAAAGTTAAGTGACTGAAATGAAACCTAGGTGACTGTTTTGTCAGTTACCCCAAAATTGGGTGACTGTTGGTGTAATTTACCCTAACCTTAACTACGGCAACAAGTAATTGTGTTGCATCCTTGGCTGTAAAGGTTAGCTTGAGCTCCTGCCTGACAGTTGGAGTAGGATGCACCCTTTTTAGAGCACGGCACGATGTTCCTTTGCAGAGTCTCATAGCTTATGTACCTCGTGGTTTGCAATACACGCCGGTTAATATTAGAGTCCATGTCAAACTCATCGTTCTCCATGCACTCGGCCATTGAACCCTGGCAGCTGCTCGAGTCAATGGTCGAGGACGAGGGAATGACCAGAGTTGTGACTAGAAATGAAACGGCCATGAGAAAACAAAAGCTATTAGCCATTTCTTTTGTGTTTGGTTGTTTAAGACAACTAGTTTTTAAAAGCTAACAATGAAAGAGATGGAACAATGGCATTTGTGTAGCTTTGTTCTTATTAAAATGCCACTGGATTGACTATGGGAAGCTTCTTCTAAAGAAACTGCGAGCATATGACACTACAGAGGAAGCTGTTAAATAATGGAATAAATTTGTAAATTTGGTGATGGTTTTTAACTTCCAAGTACATCAAAGGAGGAAAATGGTTGATCATTTTAGGAGGTATTTTCTTACATTGGCCTAAAATAAAATTATTGGATGCCTCCAACTACATTTCATACTTTGCTTCTCCTAATCCCTTAGATTTCACTATGTTAAATAATATTAATTTCATTGAAAAAATACATAAAATTATACAACAATTGCACATTTACTTCTCGTTTAGTGATCTATCGACATATCTCAATTTCAAATTTATTTAAAACTCAATATAAATATCAAATATATTAAAAAAAAACACTAAACAAAAATATATAAAAGGACTTTAAGAAAATATGGAATTATTAGTTTAATTTTATCCTATAGTTAGATGCAAGCACAGTCCATGTGCCTCAAGTTCCACAACATTACCCCATTATTGTCTGGCGTTGTTGTATGGCGATGCAACATCCAGTAATTCGAGACTTTCAAAAATGTCTAATCCTTCTCTGCCAAGAAGACGATAATCAAGAAACTTGTAAGGGAAATATAGCTATAACAGTCCCTTGGATCTGTCAAGCTATAGGTTTTTGACCTAACACGAAACCTCTTCATATATTTAAGAATAGTTTGGATAAAAATGATATTTTCAAATTTTAAATTTAAATAAAAAATAAATGAGTCAGATTCGAGCTTCAATATTTAAAGCTTAAACTGATCTATTTTCAATTTTGTAATATAGTATTTCCGTTGTATCGATCCGTTTTTTATTTTATGATATTACTTGGTACATTGCCAATATAAAAATTAAGACAATTACATATGAGCTTTAAATATATTTAAATTAAAAATAAATAAATTGAACACATGCCATTATTTTAACCCTACTTGTGATTTATTAACTTCACAAGCCGAATTCCGCTTGTATATATATTTAATATCATGTGTTTGTATTATATATATTAATTTTTTTTTAACAGTTAAGAACACATGATAGTTTTTTAATTCCGCTTTTAGAATTAAAATATTCAATTTCTAGTGTATTAAATAATTATTTTTTACCTAATTTGTATAATATGGAAACTAAATGTATAATAGACTATTATAAATATTAAAAAGTATGTTAAGTTATTTATATTTACAAATCTAATAAATATATAATTACTAAATATTAAACAAAAATACAATTTTTATTTAAAAATTAAAATAATATGAGCAATTCAGAGATTGTGCTACTGTGAAAGAAATGTGGAACAGGTTAGCAATACAGGGGGTCCAGGGGATGTCAAATGGGGAGTACAGACAATGGATGTCATCGATGGTGTCTAATACCTCAGTTGAGCAGCGACGGATGGTGGTGTGTGCCATCTGGGCCATTTGGGCTGCCAGAAATAAAGCCTTGCATGAAGGGATACACCAATCAGCCCCTGAAACCACGCAGTTCATACATTTATACATAGGGGAGTTAGAAGCAGTGAATCGAAAGTTACCTCGCCGATGGATTGAAATGGAGCGATGGAGGCCACCGGAACCACCTATGTTAAAAATTAATTTTGATGCGGCATTTAACGAGCGATCTAAAACCTCAAGCTCAGGGTTAGTGTGCAGAAATTCGGAGGGGAAGATGATAGGGTCGAGAACAGTAATGAACAAAAATGTACCTAATCCCTTTGCGGCAGAAGCGTTGGCGTGCCTACAAGCAATTGAGATGGGGATTGATATGAACCTAAGGGAGGTAGTGGTGGTGGAAGGCGTCGCACTAACCATAGTAAAGAAAATGCATAGGATGAGCGATGACAGGTCGGTCCTAGGAGCCTATATCTCAGATGCAAAACAGAGAATCACAAACTTTGGAAATTGCTTGTTCAGAAATTTATCGAGGTCAGCAAACGGATTGGAACATGCGATTGCAAAGGAAGGGTTAAAAAGAGGCGAAACAACTTATATGATGGAACGACTGCCAGAAACGGTCGGTGCCTCTATGGAAGAAGATAGAAGAGGGTTGGATCTGCTGACTTAGCCACCGGATAAGGACAGGTCGCAAGAAGGGGGATGGCTTAGATTCCCTTATCACTGCGTGAAGATGATGGGTATGCATGTTTAACCATTGATGATCAGAAAATGCCAATTTCTAAAAAGATTTACGGAAATAGCCACTTTTTAAAAAAATAATGGGATCCAGTTTTACTAAAACGGGCTAAGTTGGTTGCGTTTTTAGGGGAAAGTTAGAAAGATGCATCCAGTTTAGTGCTTTTTTTTTTTCCTCCGACCTGTAATAAAATGTGACAGTACGTTTTATTAAAGTACTTCCAAGTCAACACTCTTTTACCTGTGTTTTAATAATTAAATTTTTAAAAAAAAGTTATTTTTTTAAAAAAATATAAAAATAAGTTAATTTTTTAAAAATTTACAAGAATCGGCTTTTATATAGACTTAAAGTGGCAGAACTTTTTTTTTTTTAAATTTCTTGGTGCCACCAATTAATGTGGAAATAAAACTTACAAAACATGTTTTTATATAGATTCAAAGTCTTATTTCCATTATTTTTTCAAATAATATGGGATATGAGATATAATATAAACTCATGAATAAGTTTGCAGCTTGTTCCTAGACAATGGGGGATTCCTTCCTCTTTTAACTAACAACATAAGATTAAAAGTTACACTATATTTTATAATTTTTTTACAGAACAATTTCTTTTTTTAATATTTTGTTAACTTTTCTCATATTATAAAATTACTTTTTGAGATCTTTAATCTTATTGTATTTTAAAATTGTTAGCATATACAAAACGACCATAATAAAGAAAGAAAAAGAAAAACAAATTGTACATATGAAACTTGTACATGCAATAATCTTTTATTCAATTTTAAATGTTTGAAGTCAATATCCATGCAATTCTATTTTTTAAAATAATTTTCCATTATTTTAATTTAGAAATCATACTTTTAAATTTTTTAATTTTATGTTATGAATGCTTAATTAATAAATAAATGGTGAGTATTTGGTACTCAGATAGTATATTCTTTTTTTAATTTTAAAAAATTGATATCTCTTTTTTAAAATATATTTTTTTATATTTTATTATACTCATTAATTTTTTAATACTAATTTTATTTTAATTTCCATCACCTAATGAATGTTGATAAATTTATTTCAGATGTATTTCGACTAGATAGATAATCTATTTAAAAATAGTATATAATTATGTTAAATAAGTTTTTTATAAAAATATATATATATTATGCATAAAATATAAATAATTATTTTTCATATTTTTATATCTAGATTAAATTACATTTGTAGTCACTTAACTATGATTTTTTGGCTGTCGAATTAAAAAAACTTACAAAATGATCACTCAACTATTAGTAATTATCTTGAATTTTAAGGTATGTAACAAAAAAAAAAAAGAAGAAGAAGAAGAAGACAAATTTGAATTGTTGAATAATAATTTTGTAACTTTTCATAAACAGATAATTCAAAAAAAAAAACATAATTAAGTGACTATTTTTTAACATTTTATAATTAAGTGATAAAAATTTTACTTTAAATACATAAGAATAAACAACTTCATAATCAATTTTTTATATTACATATGTATAAAATTCTTTATATGTAAATGATTTTTGTTTCAAAATAACTTTCATTCTTTTGAAAAGAAAACAAATGTATATGAATCAATTCATTAATAGTTTCATACTACACATTATATTGATTGTTTGCATCAAATTTTTGATTGTTTGCATCAAATTTTAGTGTTCAGTAAATAAATTTATGTAAACTTTTGAGCGAATATCTAATAATATTGGTATTTAAGTATATAAAATGAAATTGCTTTAAAAAAATGCAACAAAACAATAATGCATTAATGTCAAATACTATATAATCTTCCACACATCCCCCAAGCACCTTTATTTCAAACCCATTTGGTCATCTTCAAACAATAAGAGACCAAATCCCACATCATTTTATATTTTATATATTTTTTTACTTATAGAGTTTAAAATTTTTATTTATAATATAACAAATATTAACTTTTTGTAAAAACAAAAATTAAACTCTATAAGTAAAAATATTTTAAAATATAGTGTAACATTTTATCTTATATTGTTACTTAAAAGAGAAAGGAACCTCACATTGTCTAAGATATGCTGCAAACCTATTTATGAGTCTATATATACACATATCTTACATCCCACATTGTTTAAGAAAACTAGGTAAATGAGACTTTTGGTCTATATAAAGACCTATTTTATAAGTTTTATTTTCAAATTAATTGGTGGCACCAAAAAATTAAAAAAAGAAAATAGTGTTGCCACTTTAGGTCTATATAAAAGCATATTCTTGTAAAAAAAATAATTAAAAATAGCCTTTTTTTTGAATATTTAGTTGTTAGAACATAGGCAAAAGAGTGCTGACTTGGAAGTGCTTTAATAAAACATGTTGACCTGGATGCGTTTTATATGTTAGAGGGGAAAAAAGCATTGAGTTGAACATGCTTTTCTAACTTTGCCTTGAAAACGATGCCAGTGCAACGTATTTTTAGTAAAATCGGACCATTCCCGTTATTTTTCAAAAAAGAGGTCTATTTCCGTTATTTTTTTTTTAGAAATGGGCTTTTTTTGGTCAATTAGTCCTCTGATTTACTAAATTTGCGCGAAGACAGTCGGATTTACCAAATGAGCGCTTGCTACAGAATTGTTTTAAGATTGAAAACACTTTTCAATACTTTGCTGACAGTGCGTCCTACTTGGAGCGTTTTTTCTTTACAAATTTCACCCCCCACTATCCGGGGCATTTTTTCAGAATCATTTCAGATATCCCGGGATTCTTGGGATATTTTTTCAGAACCCATCTCGTCAAAAATAATATAATGGATAAGTATTTAAAATTACTTCTGCATTCGAACAGACTCCAAGTTTCGATATTAATTTAATCGATTTGTAAAATGAAATTCGAATATACGATTGGTGTAAATACGAATATTTTAAATATCGAATTCTAGCTAGAAGCGTTTTACCTAAATCAACCTATTCTCGTAAATTTTACAAAAATTCAGTCTAATTCCATAATTTTAAAAAAATGACATTTTTTTATAATTTAGCCTGTTTTTAGGCATTTTCTTTATTTTAATCATTTCGATGGTTTCATTTCACTTGTTTAGTTTTGTTATTTGGATTTTACTTTTCAACCCCATTTAATGCATTCCAGCTATTTTTAAAAAAAAAATATGTTCAGATTAATTATTTATAAATACAAATATTTTAAATAAAATTTAAGAACTAAATTTTGATTTAGACAAAACATGAGACAATTACGTATGACATTACTATTATACAAGAATACGATTTCAATTTCATCTTAAATATTTGAATATCTAAATCTGAGTATCACTGTCCAAACAAAAGTGTGTACTCATTCATGCACTTGGCTGTCATTAAGGAACATCATAAGAGTAGTTGTCCCGTTACTTTAATTAATTATAAACTTAAATGTTTAATCATTTGATTACTTTGTAAATGTGTGGAGAAATGATATTAGTAAAATCAGTACAAGGGATCTAATTTTTAACTTATGGTAAATGAAATAAAGTTTTCAAACTTCATTGCTTATGGTGAGTAGCAGTAATATTCAAGACCATAATTCTAAGCGGCTAAAATTACTCATAGAATACTAATTGGCTAAAAGCTTTATATACTCCTTTCCTGTTTCAGCATACAGAGGACCTTGGTCCGAGCCGGCCTCGCCTTGAACCGAACAGCTTCTCGGCCAAGCCCCGCACATTAGGGAGGCGATGCAATTCGGCCACGGTGAAGTAGAAGCTTTGAAGAGTGAAAAAAAGAGCGCAGTTATAGTCATCATCTATTAATAACATAATTATTTGTATAAAGCAGAAGATTAATACAAGTAGGTCGGTAATGTCATCAAATAAAATTATAATTGTAGCCCACTAATGCTGGTTACCACCTTTTAATATATGCTTCAACATAATATCCTCAAAATTAATCAAAAGGGTTTTGATTTCAATGAATTAGGTTTTTTCGATTCAATATTATAATAAATTGTAGAACCGTAAGGTACATGCCTAGCAAATACAGAAACTATGGCTGAAGTAATGCTTGGAACTATAGCTACAGTTTCAATCACGAAATAAAAAGTGCAAAAACATAAAGATGAATATCAAGATTGTTTATGTCGTTTGACTTCAATTTACGTCTACAAGGCCTTGTTTAGAACAATAATTCACTATCTTTCTCACAGTACATCAAATGATTTAAGTCCTAACATCGATCTAACTCTCGCCAATTTAGCAACCTCACCATTGTATAAAGACTACATCACTCTCCCACTAAGCTTCCTCCTCGAGAGCTTAGTTTTGCAATACAAGAAACTCTCTTGATTGCTTACAAAAACAATGCCCACATAAAACATTCTTAACTTGAATAAATTTGTGTTTTACTTAATTTTTCGGTTTTCTTTAACCTAGACAAAATTGAAGTTTATATACTACTTAAGTTTTGTTTACATAGAGCCATAGTCTAATCACTTTTCTATAAACTAAAGCTAAAAATCAACATGGTACAATAATTCTATAAGAGTTTTGGTGTAATTGACACTTTTGAACTATATAAAGTGATTTTACTTGTTCCACAAGTAACCAAACTTGATCAGTAAGAACCAAAACTATTCCTTTAGTAATTTTTGAACAAATACGAGGATAATAAAATTATGACAATTACATATTCTCCCCTTAAGGATAACAATCTCCATTAAGGTAAGCCTTAGGTACAGTCTTGTTAATTAAATCCAAAACATGTAAGAAATACAATTTTTAAGACGAATGTTATGATTTACTTTTAAACCTACAAAGTGGATGGATTATACTGAAATTTTAATGAGCTTACAAGGACTATTTATGATATTATACCATCTTAAAGCTGAAAGGAAAGAATAGGTGAAGCCGACATGTGGTGATGCCGACTTTAAAGTCGGATCTCCCATTCCCAATTTCGACTACTTCCTTAAACAATTGAGTAACATGTCTAATTTACTAAATAAGTTTTTGAACTAATATATATGAAAAAAAGCCAGATATATCCTTTATTTACTTTGATAATGAATTTGAAAATTTTCATACCAAATATCAATTCAAATAATAATCGAATAATTAAAAAAAAGCGCCTATTTCAATTTTATTAAATCAATTTAAATTCAATTTTTTATGACTTTTTAAAAGATTGTATATAATTTTTGAAAAATTTAAGTTTTAAGAACTATTTATATTTTTATGATTTTTAAAAAAAATTAGAATTTTTTGTTAAGAAAAATTCTTAAACTATGAAAATGATATTTTATTTACAGTTTAAGGGTTAAATTGATTATTAATCCTTTGAATTAACGTGTCCCATCTTAATTTCGTTAAGGGGCAGCAAAAGTTAACGGATAAGCAACTAAAAAATAACAACCTGACAATGTTAGTGATCATTATGCAACTTTTGAAAATTGAATGACTAAAACATAATTTTAAACAAAATTTAGGGACCTTTGATAGAATTTACCCTTTATTTTAAAAAGTAAAATGAGTTTTTAGTTAGTGCAGACTCAACCAACTAGTCCATGTAAAGTAGTGGTGGCAATAAACTGGGTCGGGCCGAGTCCTAATTTTAAAATTTTTAGGCCTGAGATTGAACTGAGCCCACTCACACTCATCCAAATGATTTGTTTAACTGTTAATATATAATTAAAATTGTTTTATTTAAATTTAATTATAAATTATATAACTATTAAAACAAAATGGAAAATATAAACGTTAGCTGGACTTAAAACAAACTAAGCCAACCAAGTCAGACAACCAATACCTCTCCCGCGAAGTAAGAACAAATATAAAAGTCTCCAAAGGCTCTGCTCATTATTTTTAAAATTTTTTAAATACAATTTAATGAAAATTTAAAGCCTCTGATTATAAAATTAACCCAACTAAATTAGTATTTACCTATTTTTATCATTTTAACTTTAATTCTTCTTTTTCTTATTTTCACCTTCAACTTTCAAATTTTAATTAAAATATTTTTTTAATGAAAAATTGATTCAACTATTAAATTTTATATCTTCTTTATTGCTAATATGGATAATTTTTCTAAAAACTTTTGTGAATCATTTTGAAATTTTCTAAAATTTTAAAATATTTTTGAAATATATATAGGTTGCCACACGAGTTGTCAAGTTAGTATTATTAAAATTTTAATGATTCAAATAATTTTTTTCATCTAAAAAAACAATTTAACTAAGATTCAAAATTGAATGCAAAAGTCCAGATTGCGATGTGGAAATTTGTGCGTTCTTATCTCTCGACTAAGGGCTAGTTTAGTATTACTTTTAAAAAATGCTTTTAAAAAGTGTTGTGAGAAAGTATTTTTGAGAAGGACTTTTAAAATGTTTGGTTTAAAATTTGAGTGTTTAGCTGTAACACCCCAAACCCGGCCTAAACGTTACGGCCGGATCTGACATGTCACATAAAAGGGTTGTTTATAAACTGCGCGTTTGTTAAAAATTTCGAGTTTAAATATTTATTCGCTGGTAATCCTTTATTTAACATTTTGGAAAACGGTTATTAAGTGTTTAGGAAATTCCCGTATTGAACATTTAATAATAATAGGCAGTAATCAAATTAAAAGCTAAACCAAATAAAATTCCAAAATTAAAGTTATAGTGGCCTTATTACATAACAAAAACCCAAATAAAAATAAGTCCAAATAAAAGGAACGAGTTTACGAGAAAACATTGCATGGCCACCACAAGTCCGCCTCAGCTCCCAAATTCGTGATCTAATGATTACCTGCAAAATTAAACAAAGGGGTGAGTCATCGAGACTCAGTGTGTAAATCCCCATAAACGCAATCTGGGCCTTAAGGCCACAGATGCATATTGGGCCTTAGCCCGCTCAAGATGGCATACAAAAGATATGAATGCAATATGTCCCAGCCCAACCTAATTTTTTCCATCCTCTACACGCCACCCATACCAGCCAATCACACTGTGGGGATTTCTACAATCAACCTTCCATCCACTACACGCTGTTTTGACAGTCATGCTGTTAGTTATAATGCCGATCACCATGTGACCTTAAAATCAACTGTGGCTTAGCCACCGATCACCATGGGACCTTATAATCAAATGTGGCAGAGCCACCGATCACTATATGACCTTATAATCAAGTGTGTCAGAGCCACTGATCACCATGTGACCTTATAATCAAGTGTGGCAGAGCCACCGATCACTATGTGACCTCATAATCAAGTACTTCCCCTTAAACATCATAACGTCCCAAATCTCACGCAATATGACATAATAATTCGTGTATACAGTATGTCATGTATGCAAAACATATATCAAATATAAGTATAACATGAATTACCATCATAATCAGATAGACATAATACAACATAATCAAGCTAATCAACCTCTAAGGAGTATAACAGTAATTTTACCTACCAAGGGTATTTTCGTAATTTACCTATCGAGGGTATTTCAGTAATTTTGCACCTGCAATGGCCTTTCTGAAGGCCTAATGTCGCCCCGAGCAACTCAGCTACCATTTTCGGTCGTACCGGACTATTGGGCCTAAAACATGATTTCGGCCCATTCGGGCCTACACGCTTGTGTGACCCACCTAGCACAAATCTAGCCACATATAAGAGATTCTCCTAGTCTAGTTCACTATATACTATACCATCATACATTTTATTCAATTGGGCCCGCGGGCCCATTAGGCCCACTTCGGCCTATCGTGGCCCAAGTAGCCTCAACCCACAAGAATACTACTAATGGCATCAACTATCGCGTCGAAGCCCCACACGTGCGCTCGCACGCTCGTGTGGCTACTATCGCTGTGTGACCGGTATTTCCGCAATTGCCGCTCTACAGCTAGAGTAGAGAAGTACACACTTGATACAAATCTGGTGCTAATCCGCGCTCCGACCACTCCTGTGCCCAAACGACCTCCAGGGTGTGCTTCCTCCCATCATAGAATGCTCCATATATAGCTAGCTTCTCACCTTCCTTCTTTGTATCTTTCCGATGTGGGATCCCTTTGTCAGTAGAGTTTAAATCCAACTCAAACTCTTGCCGTCCAATTCGCAAAATAAATACTTCCTTGCTTCTCATTAGATTCGAACCCAGGCTCCCTTACAACATAATCCACGCTGCTAACCACTTGCCAAATTCTAAAGTCCATTAAAAAGAAAACCATAGAGGAAGCATGAGCTAAGACTTGAACCTTGGACCTCTTTCCTTCCTTGTGGCATCATCCCCTTGCCTCTTATGTGGCGTCACTTTGCCACTACACCACACACTCCACTTGTGTCATTTTTCTCCATATTTTATTCTTAAAACCTACCTACTAACTCCCAGGATTTTTTTCGCCTAAAACCAAAATTTTCCTAAAGCCAAAGTTTGATCCTGAGACTTCATAGAAGCCCTCTAACCTTCCAAAATCACTTATCTAATAGGTCCAACTTGTATTTAAGCCAATCTCTTGTTCTAAAAAATTTTAAACGCTATTACGCTCAAGGCCCATTGGGCCCAATTCTTCTAGGCCCAATTTTGGGATATTACAAATCTACCTTCCTTAAAGAAATTTCGTCCTCGAAATTTCTAACTACAGGAACAGTTGTAAAACCTAACCTACAACACTACGCTCACGTTGCGCACTCTGATTCTAATAACCCTAATATACTTTTAACTAGAATTCAGAACTCCTACACATACTCAAAAACACCTAGCCATTAAAGCAGACAAATATTTCATACGCAACCAACTCTATATTGGAACATCACATCCAAACCAAACACACAGAGTTGATACCAGAAATACAGCATATAACAAAGCAAAGTATCAGGAAACTTACAGTGCGGATTGGTGCCGGAGACTCGGGTGCCATACTTCAAGAAAATAGATATATATTTTTCTAAACCATTTTCCAAACCATCCTTTGAAAACATTTTTGAACCCAAACCCACAGCCGAGTTTTTGAACCTAGGCTCTGATACCATAATTGTAACACCCCAAACCCGACCTAAACGTTAGACCGGATCTGGCATGTCACATAAAAGGGTTGTTTATAAACTGCGCGTTTGTTAAAATTTTCGAGTTTAAATATTTATTCGCTGGTAATCCTTTATTTAACATTTTGGAAAACAGTTATTAAGGGTTTAGGAAATTCCCGTATTGAACATTTAATAATAATAGACAGTAATCAAATTAAAAGCTAAACCAAATAAAATACCAAAATTAAAGTTATAGTGGCCTTATTACATAACAAAAACCCAAATAAAAATAAGTCCAAATAAAAGGAACGAGTTTATGAGAAAACATTGCATGGCCACCACAAGTCCGCCTCAGCTCTCAAATCCGTGATCTAATGATTACCTGAAAATTAAACAAAGGGGTGAGTCATCAAGACTCAGTGTGTAAATCCCCATAAACACAATCTGGGCCTTAAGCCCACAGATGCACATTGGGCCTTAGCCCGCTCAAGATGGCATACAAAAGATATGAATGCAATATGTCCCAGCCCAACTTAGTTTTTTCCATCCTCTACACGCCACCCGTACCAGCCAATCACACCGTGGGGATTTCTAGAATCAACCCTTCATCCGCTACACGCCGTTTTGACAGTCATGCTGTTAGTTATAATGCCGATCACCATGTGACCTTAAAATCAACTGTGGCTTAGCCGCCGATCACCATGGGACCTTATAATCAAATGTGGCAAAGCCACCGATCAGTATGTGACCTTATAATCAAGTGTGGCAGAGTCACTGATCACCATGTGACCTTATAATCAAGTGTGGCAGAGCCACCGATCACTATGTGACCTCATAATATAATATGGCATAGCCACCGATCACTATGTGACCTCATAATCAAGCACTTCCCCTTAAAACATCATAACATCCCAAATCCCATGTAATATGACATAATAATTCGTATATGCAGTATGTCATGTATGCAAAACATATATCAAATATAAGTATAACATGAATTACCATCATAATCAGATAGACATAATACAACATAATCAAGTTAATCAACCTCTAAGGAGTATAACAGTAATTTTACTTACTAAGGGTATTTTCGTAATTTACCTATCGAGGGTATTTCAGTAATTTCACACCTGCAATGGCCTTTTCGAAGGCCTAATGTCCCCCCGAGCAACTCAGCTACCATTTTCGGTCGTACCGGACTATTGGGCCTAAAACCTGATTTCGGCCCATTCAGGCCCACACGCTCGTGTAGCCCACCTAGCACAAATCTAGCCACATATAAGAGATTCTCCTAGTCTAGTTCACTATATACTACACCATCATACATTTTATTCAATTGGGCCTGCGGGCCCATTGGGCCCACTTTGGCCCATCGTGGCCCAAGTAGCCTCAACCCACAAGAATACTACTGATGGCCTCAACTATCGCGTCGAAGCCCCACACGTGTGCTCGTACGCTCGTGTGGCTACTATCACCGTGTGACCGGCATTTCCGCAAGTGTCGCTCTACAGCTAGAGTAGAGAAGTACACACCTGATACAAATCTGATGCTAATCCGCGCTCCGACCACTCCTGTGCCCAAACGCCCTCCAGGGTGTGCTTCCTCCCATCATAGAATGCTCCATATATAGCTAGCTTCTCACCTTCCTTCTTTGTATCTTTTCGATGTGGGATCCCTTCGTCAGTAGAGTTTAAATCCAACTCAAACTCTTGCCGTCCAACTCGCAAAATAAATACTTCCTTGCTTCTCATGAGATTCGAACCCAGGCTCCCTTGCAACATAATCCACGCTGCTAACCACTTGGCCACAAGCTCCTCTTGTGTCTTAAACCATGTGCAACTAAATATAAATCTAATGCCAAATTCTAAAGTCCATTAAAAAGAAAACCATAGAGGAAGCAAGAGCTAAGACTTGAACCTTGGACCTCCTTCCTTTCTTGTGGCATCATCCCCTTGCCTCTTATGTGGCGTCACTTTGCCACTACACCACACACTCAACTTGTGTCATTTTTCTCCATATTTTATTTTTAAAACCTACCTACTAACTCCCAGGGTTTTTTTCGCCTAAAACCAAAATTTCCCTAAAGCCAAAGTTTGATCCCGAGACTTCATAGAAGCCCTCTAACCTTCCAAAATCACTTATCTAATAGGTCCAACTTACATTTAAGCCGATCTCTTGTTCTCAAAAATTTTAAACGCTACTACGCTCAAGGCCCATTGGGCCAATTCTTCTAGGCCCAATTTCGGGATGTTACATTAGCATTATTTTTAAAAAGTGTTTTTGAAAAATAAAATGTCCATTTTTAACATGGTATTATCAAGTAACAAATATGTATTTAAATAATGTTCAAATTAGTTAATATTATTATATTTTAGTAAGAATATAAAATATAATTTATTATAAATTTTTGTTAATATTTAATATATGAAATATAAATTTTAAATATTTTTAAGCAATAAATATTAATTATTTATAAAATTTAATTAGAATATATAAATTATATTTTAAATAATTAAATATAATCATTAAATATTTGTAATTAGATATTAATACATTTTTATTATTTTAAAAAATATTTTTTTATTTTTAATTAATGATTTTAACACATTTGTAATTAAGCACCAAGAAAAAAAAAGGTAAAGTATATTGTTGTTGGAGGGGTGAAAAAGTAATTAAGCACCAAAAGTGCTTTTGGTAGAGGAAAAGCTAAAATTTTAGCTTCTCCTTTTTATAAGTGCTTTTGAAAAACCAAAAATTTCAACAAAAAACAATTTGTTTAGTTTTCTTCCAAAAGTACTGTTTAAGCTAAAAGTGATTTTTTAAGCAATATTAAACAAGACTCAAGTCATGTTTATATGGCAAAAAAATTGCGTATGATCCCCAGTGTCTTAGCTGCCAGGTAGCGGTGGAGGATTTGAATCACGTCTTCCATTTTTGTGCTTATGTGAAAGACGTGTGGGCAATTTTGCAATATGCCAGCCCAACACAGAGTGATCAAATGGACTTCCATGAGTGGATCTCATGGATGTTCGACACTTACATTATGACTAAACGATTGGAAATAACAATTACAATATGGGCTTTTTGGTATGCCTGTAATAAGTTAGTGCATGAGGGTACAAACAAGAGGGTGGGGGAGTTAGTAGTCTTCATACGTAGCTATTGCATAGAGATTGCTGCTTTGACTTCTAGTACTCTTCGTTCGAACCAGAGCACAAACGTCAAGTGATCCCTTCCACCATCGAATGTTGTTAAGGTGAATGTGGATGTTGGCTTTGTCCTTACACAAAGGAAGGCATGCTCGGGGCTTATTATTCGTGACGCATATGGTCAAATTTTTGGAGCATGTAGTAGACTTACCAGCTTAGTGTCGTCAGTGTTTGCCGCCGAAGCACTAGCAGTGATCTATGGACTACGATTTTCCCTCGAAATAGGTTTCCTATCGATGATTTTAGAGGGGGACTCCAGATGATGTAAGTCTCAATTTTAGAACCATGGATGTGATGGGCTCACACTACTTCAAGGCCCAAAACAATGTTAAAGGCCAAGCAAATCAAATTAAGATTCGATTAAAAACAAGATTCAAGAACGAATCTTTCCGAAGAAAGGGGGAATGATACATGCATGAATGGGGTGAAATTTATTAAATTCCATTCACTGAAGCTGTCAATTTTCAAGCTTGGGATATCAGTAGATTTCTAACAGCTTTTTGGATGGGATCCAAGCATTTCTAGGTTGAGATGTCTTCATGGCATTCTAACATCTATCTCTTAGTTTCAAAACGCACTTTGAATCACTCAATTTCAAGTTCGAGAGCTCAAGTTATGACTGTTTTAGTGAAAACTGCGCGAGACGAATTTCTAGACGGGATTATGATGGAAATTATGAGTTTCAGGCTTTTAATTCAAGTTTAAATCATATTGGGTTCGGATTCTGGATTTAATTTTTATTATATATGAGCCCAATATTGTATCTATCAGCTATTATTTTTTTTATTATTTCAAATATTTAATAATTATTAAGTAGTTTAAGTTATTTATGAGTTTTATGTCAACAAGAAAGTTTAGTTTAAACCTACTTCTTATTTAGATTAATTAGAGTTCTAAAATACTTAAGAGCTTTATTTAGATTATTTACTTAGCCTAGATATAGGCATTTTCATTGTACAAAAATCATTCAATTCTTTATTATTCAATTTCTCTTTTGAGTTAATAAATTCTCTTTGAGTTTTTCTTTTCAAGAATTTCTCTTAAGTTTCTTTTAGAAGAGTTTTAACAATCTTTTTCAGATCATGGGGATCATCTCTAACTTTTTCTTGCCAAGTTTCTAACTTGGAGGGGAAATTAGAGTCGCTTGAAGGCGGTTGTAGATTCTTTGTGTTTCCAAGGCTTCTTAGGACTTCTACATGCCACGTTTTATATTTTCATCTATCTTCTTTATTTTCTTCCTTATTGTTCAAATCGATAATTTATAATTCTTTTTAATTATCTTAGTTATTTATTTTAATTGTTTTATCTAACTTGGATTTGATTGTGTTTCAGGTTGTGTCAAAATCCAAGTTTCTTTCCGAACGTCTAGAGCCCTGAGTCAAATCCGTGACTTGAACAAACTTAACGATTCTCTTCCACATTCATCCACATCATCCGTATCACCAGATCAGTCATTGGGAAAATTATTTTTACTGTTGAGGATTTTTCGGAGATCAATGCGTTTACCTAGGAAGCCAAGGAGCTTTCTAAGGCTTTCAGGGTCTTTCATTTCCAGTATATTGGTCGATTTGAAAATAGGGCCACACATGCAATGGCTCATGATGGATTATTGCGAGGCGAAGACCGCTTTTGGGTGGAGGAAGCCCCAGATCTGGTCATTGTGGTCGCTACTGAGGAGCACCGTCTAGTTAAACCACCTTAGTTTTATTTGCTGGGTGTCTTTATCTGTGGGGATTTTGTCAACCTTTTGCTCCCCTGTTGCTTTTTTATTGCTCACTCGGATCTTTATTGTTTGATTCTACTGTGAATTAGTCGAGCTGTTGGGAAATATGCCCATATTTTAGTAAACATGTAACTATTTTCTATTTATTTGAACTATGAATAAATAAATAAAGTTAATTTCACATTTCACTATTATGTATTTTATATTTATGTCTTTTATATTTTGCATGCATAGCGAAATTGTGGCAAGCAAATATTAGCTCATTTATTGTTTAAAGTTCAAATTGAACATAAATGGCATTATAAAGAACGTTTACATTGCGAGAAAGACAACTTACTTTAGTAGATAATCTAAAAGAGTCTATAATCCCGTAAAAGAATCAAAGTGAGCATTTGATTCAAATATTAAGAAGGATTATTATGTCGTCTACAATTCCAATTGGCGAGATGGCTAGTTTTGACTATCGGAGCAGTTGACTCCACGAGTAGAGACATAGATGTATTCATTAGTAGAATGATATATTGGACTGGACCCAAAATGAATTAATTTTGAATCCGTTTGTGAAATAATTCACTTGTGACGTCTATGGTGTGATTTACCTAAATCATGTATTAGCCACTAACCATGTTTATGCAACTCATGTTCTTTCATATAAGTGGAGGCTTATGCTCTAAAGATGATTGAGCCCATAGTCGGCATGTTGGGTACATGACTTGTGTATGGCATGGCTTTACTAGCAATTTATCACAGTCATTTGTTGACAGTGATCTTATTAATAATTAAGAAGGCATAATGGTGACAATGAGATAAAATAGGATTGTACTGAGTGAACGAATTTAACTCAAAGGAATCAAGGATATCATATGAGGTTAACACACAAATGACGAGGTCATTGGACAAAGTAGTTGGATGAATTGCTTTCGTAAAGAGTATACAATAAGGAGTTTTCAATCATGGTACTTCTAGTGGACTGACAGCATGATTAACTAGTTGCGAATTATCGGAACGATGCTTCTAGACATAATTGCAATCATTAAAATCTAATTGTATATATCCAATTGGTCCCTCCACTAGCTCAACAAAAGCTCGATCAGTCTGTATTTGAATAAGAAGAAAATTCTATGACTTTGTGAATAATTTAATTGAGTTAATTTATTCGATGTGGAATTAAATTAGGTGGTCGTGAGAACTGTTCAACTAGAGAATTTGATTAAAAAATTTTCTTGAAAAATTCATTTAAAAAATCTAAGTGATTTTTAGAAACATTCATTTTGATAAAGTAAAAATTAAATTAATCAAATCAATTAAAATTAATATGATATTTTTTGTAGGTTAATTTTCAAGTCAAACAATTGGCAAAATGGGTAATTGAACTTGAAAATTGGACCTGAGATTGTAAATTGGGCCTGGGAGCCAAAAATCGAGACTAAGACCCAAGAACTGGTCGAGCCGAGCTCGGTATGTGAAACGGGGCCTATGATCCAACTGGTGGCTAGATCGGACCGGTCTTGTTGTTATTGACCTGGACTAAACCAACAGCAGCCGAACCGGCTCGGGGTGCTGTAAGGGTGTCGCACTTGCACCACCAGACACGGCGGTACCAGGGGCTGTGACGGCGACATCTTTGTGGTCGACGACGGCTGGTCGACAGTGATTGAGCAGTGGAAGAGTTACAGTCCTACTAAGACTGTAACATCCTGGAAAGGGCCTATGCATTTTCGATTTAATTGTACGAAATGACATGTCTTAAGTTTTATGAATACATTTTTAACATTTTGGAAACACGGAAATGCATGGAAATGGGAATGGAAATGAACATTTTGGAAACCTAGAAATGCATGGAAATGAAAATGGAAATGAACATTTTGGAAAACTGAAATGTAAGGAAATGATTCAAAAATGGAAAGTAAACATTTGGAAACTTGGAAATGTAAGGAAATGTCAAGTTTCTGAGCCGATCGAAAATTTTTGGAAACTTAGAAATGACCTAGAAATGACGAGTTTTAAGGTTTAAAAGGGAAATTAAGGCAAGGTGGCCTTAAAAGAAAAAGTTTGTGAAATTTGACACACAAGCGAGGCTTGGAAAAGTGGCACGAAGATGTCACTTAGGGCCTATGGAAATGGCGCCATATGCAAGAGGAATGGGCACGAGTTCGAGTCACTTGGGAAGCAAATAAAGGAGGTTTTATTTTTGCTTCCAGAAGGCTGAGGTGGACGGCACATGCTTCTAGAAAGGAGGTGTTTTATTTTCATAAATATTCGATTAAAAAGGTGATAAATAAAGGATTTTTAAATTGGATTATTTTGAAGAGATAAATGTTGGATTAAACTCTTTTATTTATGATAATTAAAGGATAAAGTTATCAGATAGAGGAGTGGTGGCCAAGTAAGGGACTCCTTAGATGATAACTTCGGCTATAAAAGGAAGGAAGGAGGGCTAATCATCAATTTTTACTTCCTCCTCTCTCTGCCGAATTCTTAGTGCTCTCCTCTCTTCTTTTCTTTTCTTTTGTCAAGCCGAAATTAAGTAATTGTTGGAACCTAGCCGAATATTTTCCTCTCCATTAGAAGCCATAGACGAATCTCCGTGAATCCCAAGCAAGAAAGCGATCATGAAGTATTAAGGGGATCTCTCGGGTTCCTACAATCATGCGACTACAAGGAGGAATATTTCGGGATCTAAGGTAAGAAACTATAAGATCCAAAGGTCTTGTTTAAAGTTTTAATGTTGGATTAAGCCTAACATGTGATTATAGGAATTTCGACATCCCTAGGAAAGCAAGGATACTTTTCGGGATTTGAGATCACAAAGGTATGTGTTTAAGACATTCGGCCAAGGCCTATTTTAAGTATTTGGATTTATTCCCAAAAGCCGAAACTAACCTATGATGTGTTTTAATGTTGGCCGAATGCAAGAAGGAATACAACAAAGTTTTGGGACTTGATTCATAAGTCAATCGGCAACAAGGTAGGTTTTCAGTATACAAATCCTACTAGGATTTGGTTTTAAAGCCAAAAAAGGTTTATTAATGTGTTTAAATGATTGGCTGAATATAGGAGTTAAGGATCTAAATCAGTAGATCGGTTCTTCGGGATTTCAAGGACTTCGTTAAACGAATCAGGTGTGTACCCCACACTAACTTTTAATATGATTATGGTAATATGTAATATGTGCATATGGATAAAGTGCAGTGTTATGGTACAAAGTACTCAGCACGTTTCCTACTTCCACTAGGATTATGAAATATGTTATTTATAACATGTGAAACTTTATAAGAATGTGAATTTAAGTATGATATGCATGATGTGGATAATATGGGTCATTCGGGATATATGAAAAGGGGAAGTGAATGTGATGACTACGGTCTCACTATTCGAATGTGGTGACTTGGTCACATTATCTCGAATATCGTAACCCGGTTACATTATCTCGAATCTGGTGTCTCTTGACACAATTATATCCGGTGGCTATGCCACAAATTTTATATGGGCGATGAGCACGTCGACTTGCGATGACGCGCCTTCGATGGTGTGTAGCGGATGGAGGGTCGACTTAGTAGTCCCCACGGTGTGCGAGGTTGAGTGCGGGGATGTGTAGCGGATGGCATCTAGGTTTGGGTTTGGGTTGCATCATTACGCTATCTGTTGTATGAATAAGTGTTTTGATATGAACACATATATGCGATCTATTGAATTTTAGTGTTGGTTACACATTGAGTCTGTTGACTCACCCCGTTGTGGGAAACATGTTTTGTGTGATGAGAAGTGATGGACCAGGGACGGTAGATCTTGTGGTGGCCATGCTCAACTTGAAGTTTTATTCAATATGGACACTTTAATTTTATTTAAGTACTTTGGAATTTTATTTTGGGATTTTACTTGTTGTAATAAGGCCATAGTTACATTTCTTTACTTTTAATTTTAATTACTATGTTACGAATTATTTTAAATTAAAGATCAAGTAAAATTATTTCTTTAAAAATAAACCCTAAATTGTTTTGTCACCTTAATTAATTGGATTTTCAAATAAATAAATGGGTTTCCAACCTAAGCCCAACCCAAAACGATATATTTTTAAAAATTACACAAATTTTCTCTAAGTAACAAGAACTTTGAAATTGGTTTACTTAAGGAACATACCAGATCCGGTTAAGGCTCGTGGGCCGGGTTTGGGGTGTTTCAAAGACTCTACCAGAAAATTTGATTTCAGATTAATTATTCCAAAAATATTATTATTTTAATAGTTTAATATTAAATTAAATTTAATACTTATCTTAATAGTATTTTATTAATTTAATATTAAAATGATTATCTTAATATTAAATTTAATTTTATAAACATTATATTATTTTAATTAGATTTAATATTTAATTTAATTTAATATCATAATGGTTAAGTTTAATCATAGTTAAAGTCTCTAAACTCTTCCTATATAAAGAGAATATTGGGTCATTATTTACACACACTTGAATTCAAGAGAAAGTTGTAGAGAGAAAATTATCTGAAGAGATTATTCTAGAAAATTTTTAGAGATATTTTTCTAATTTAAAACTTGACTCAAAAGTTTAGAGAAATTGTAAAATTACCCAATTCGTAATTTTTGTGAATTTTTTTATTCAAAGCGAGCCCACACTTGGCAATGTGAAGTGCTCATCCTAGACAAATCTAAAAGGTAAAATTTTGATTAAGTGTTTATTACTTTAGATATTACAACCAAGATCTTGTTTTGGAAAAAAAAATTTAAAATTTTGGTTTTTCCCTAAATTTATTGACCGCTGTGTTTTCCAAAACTCATTTTTCCAACAATTGGTATCATGACCTAGGTTGTGTTCTAACTATAAGTATAAACAATTGATCAAAATAGATTTCTCTTCTTCTTGAATGATTTGATTATATAGAAAGTGACATTCTATAGATCTTATGCATGTTTTGAGTTATATATGGGAATGGATGCTATATTATATATTTATTATATAATTGTTTTTTGCCGAAGTTGTGGTTCTTAGGAAATAGACTGTGGACTATCATCTCCACGTAGGGTTATTTTTTAAAAAAATTCATAGAATTCTTGTGAGTCAGAAACGGATATTGGACTTAAATGTAATTCTTTTAAAAGAAGTCCATGACGAGTAAAAGATACGATGGGGGTTGAAGACCCAAGAAATGCCTTGTGGTGAAAATTTATGTAATTTTATATTTCCTTTTATTTTCTAAAAATAGAACCATGGAAACATGTTTCAGGTGATGAACAGTGATGGACCGGGACGGTAGATCTTGAGGTGGCCATGTTCAACTTGAAGTTTTATTCAATATGGACACTTTAATTTTATTTAAGTACTTTGGAATTTTATTTTGGGATTTTACTTGTTGTAATAAGGCTATAGTTACATTTCTTTACTTTTAATTTTAATTACTATGTTACGAATTATTTTAAATTAAAGATCAAGTAAAATTATTTCTTTAAAAATAAACCCTAAATTGTTTTGTCACCTTAATTAATTGGATTTTCAAATAAATAAATGGGTTTCCAACCTAAGCCCAACCCAAAACGATATATTTTTAAAAATTACACAAATTTTCTCTAAGTAACAAGAACTTTGAAACCGGTTTACTTAAGGAACATACCAGATCCGGTTAAGGCTCATGGGCCGGGTGTGGGGTGTTTCAATCAGAATTTAAGACTATTGGTTTAAAAAGGTGAATTCGGCTTACCTTAAAATTCTGAATGATTCCAAAAGAATCCCTTGAAAGTTATGATCTAAATTCGAATGACTTCAAGATGACTTCAAAGAAATGATGATTCGGCTCTCCACTATTTCACTAAAAAAAATAACGAAAGAAATAGTCTAAGAGAATGAACTATTGTTCGATTTAAAAGACTCTTCCAAGCCAACCTATAGATTCGGCCAAGGTGACCAATTAGCAAAAAGAAAACAAAGAAGATGATTGAGAATAGAAGAAATGATTGAGAATAAAATCTATGAGGAAGGGAAGATTCGGCTATGATATATATAAAAGAAAGGAAAAAGATTCGGCTATGGAGATGGTCTCTAACATTCGGCCATGGAAGAAATATGAAGGAAGAAATGTGTTTAAAGGATGAGAAAAATGAAGAAAGAAAGAGAATAATGGTGAGAGGTTTATGATTCGATTTTCAAAGGTAAGAGAAGAGCAAGGAAAAGGGTTTGGGACAATGGTGCATTCGGCAATGGGGAAGAAGGAAGAAAAAGAGATAGCTTTTGTGTTTGATATTTTCGGCACTAGGAGAGAAGCACAAAATGAAGCACTTGAGAGGTTGGCAAAATATGACCAAATAGTCAAAAGGAGAAGACAAAAATAAGAAAAACAAGGATGTTTACCCAAAGCATCAAGCACATTTGGCTATGAGAGAAAAAGATAAAAAGAAAAGGTGTTTTGGGTGAACAAAAATGACCAAATGGGATTACACACTAACTACACATCCTTACCAAAGTCTACCATAAAAATTCGGCCACCCCCCTAGTCCACAAAACCGTCCAAGTTCATGGACAAGCTTGGCCATTCCAACTTTCCAAAACACATCCCTTAAGAAGTGCCTTGTGTTCCCCCTACATTCCATAAGTTTAGGATTTCTTTCCCCAAGTTCCATGCTTACCTTAACCATTAGCCACCTTACCATAAAAAAAAAGTCCAACCTTACCAAAAATAAGGCTTGACCGACACATGCTAGAAGGGTTTAAAAATAAAAGTCACAAAATTGCATTCCATGGGATTCGAACCTCTTCCCTCAAGCACCACCTATGGCGCCAACTCCACTTTACTACAAGCTCATCTTATGCTAGCTTTTGACACTTAATTTCCTTAAACATCAAGATCATTTGTTCCTCTTCAATAAACTACTCTTTACAAAAATAAAATTTATTCTAATTCTGAATAATCCCAAGCCTTCTCAAAACTATAAATTAAACACACAAATTAAAAACACTCACTAGCTAAGCACCAAAATTATGCAACATGTCGATACTAATTTTTTTTATAATGTTACATGAAAAGAAGTATCAATTGCTCGAAAATTGTAGTACATGAAGCAAGTGCTTGAATTTGAATTTAAAAAAAAAATACATGTACTAGAAAGAAAATAGATGTACAAAAGAGCATGTGAAAGTAAAATAAGTTGGTGTATTGAACGTAAAAATTCTGAAGTTTCAATTTTACACTGAGTCTAGGGTTTTTATGCCCAAATTTATCTATCTTTTAACTACCCATAGCCTAGCCACGTTACAACCTTAATAAAGACCTACTGATTTAAGTTTCTATTGTAACATCCCCGAACCCAGCCCACGAGCCCTGACCGGATCTGGTTATGTCACTGCGGAAAGACGGTTGAAAATCTTTTGACTTAAGAATTAAACATGAAAATTAGATTACTTTTGGAAACCATGTCCATGGAAAATTGTATGAAAACTTTGTAGTTATAAAATGCCCAAATTAAAAGTTTGGTATATACATATACTTTGAAAAATTAGATTGCCAAAATTAAAATCATCTTCACATAGTAATTTATTTTAGTCAAACCATAATTAAAATAATTTCAAATAATAATAATAATAATAAGGCCCTTATTACAACCCATACTTAAAACCAAGTATTTAATATTAAAAATGCCTAAATAATTAAAATATCTTCTTCTGCATGGGCCACCTTGCATCCTCTCCGAACCCGGTCCAAAGTCTACGCATCACTTGAAATAGTTGAGAAAAATTGGGTGAGTCCACAGACTCCGTGCATAATCACAACACTTATTTCCACACGTATGAGCTTAGCCCACATCCACACAATCCACGAACCATTCATGCAACCATGCATCACAGCCCAATCCTAAAATCCATCCAAACACCTACCTCGCCGACTCCCCTGCCCAAGGCCGTGGCTAACCCACTGATCACAACCGAGTGATCCCACATATCCTACCTTGGCAGACCTGCTGCACAAGGCCGTGGCTGAGCCACCGATCACATCGTGATCCCAACGGTAATCCGTCTACGGTGATGCACTCAGCTATCAACCGCCGAGATGGGCACCAAGCCACCATCTCCCTTGATGATGCACACAGCAACTCATCAAGCGCTAATGTAGCCCGAAGCTAACATTAGACCACGTACATCAACATGTACACTTCTTCCTTCATCGATCCAATCCACCTCCCATGTATGTATGTAAAAATGTAACATGTCCGATCATAACATAAGAGTAGGCATCACATGTTAATTACCATATCATGTATGTATATCATAAATAACTTAATGTCAAAGACTTACTCACCTGATATCCAATTACCAGAAATAAGCATTCAGCACTTAAGCCATTATAATCGGCTACCACACATCATACATATGTATAAGCATTAGCAAGCAAATAACCGAGAAATAGTGCGATGATTATGCACCTACTTGACACAAATGATCAAATCCCGAAACGCTACTTTATGCTTCTGCAAATGCCGACTATACCACTCCAAAGAAAGTCTCCTGCGTTAGGCTCTTCTCCCCTACAATCGGCCTTAGCATCATATACTTAACAACCTTAGACTTAATCGAATACCAAATACATAACTTACCAAAATAAACCCTTACCACCACTTACCAAGTCGACTGCTAACAAACGGAGTCTTGACTGACTACTTCAAACCCCAGAGTTCCTTTAACAACGATTTCAAATGGAAACCAACAAGATCCATGCTAATATTCGGCCAAGGTGCTACCAAATTGAAGGAAGGAAATTCGGCATAAAGGTGGGGTGTAGATTCGGCTCGCAATGAAAGAAAATCAATGGAAAGGAGATAGGAGTTTTGGCCAAAGGTTTGAGAAGAGGAAAGAAAGGTATGGGTGGTGTACTTTCGGTTTAGCACAAAATGGAAGAGAAGAGAGATAAAAGGGTGGGTGATTCGGCCAAGGATTAAAAGAATAGAAAGAAGGAAGATAGCAATGGAGGGTTCGGCTTAGGAGAAATGGGGAGAACAAATGGAGAATTTGTGAAGAAAATTCGGCAAGAAAGCAAATGGGAAAAAGGCAAAAAGATGAGCACCTCCCCCCTACTTATACTACTAAAATCGGCACCCACCTAACACCTTCCAAAAACCCAAAAATGCCCTCCCCTAGCTCCCCAAAACCGGCCACTACTCAACCCATCACAAAAATCCCAAGATTTTCTCCTATTTTCACTCTACACCCATCATTCAAACTATTTCAAATTCAAACCACCTCAAGTCTTCTCTTAGCCATTCATTCACAAAGGTTTGAACAAGTCAAAATCCTCCTTTTAAGGTGCCAAAACCGAAACCAACTCTCCCTCCTTGCTCATGACGCAAAAACAAAACAAAATGTTGCCTTTGCAGCTTGAACCTGAGACCCCAAAGCACCCTTGAGGCGTCACTTCTCCAAGCTCATAGTGGCGTCTCCCTTGCCACTCTACCAGCTTAATTCTTGTGTTTTATCTTCCCAATTAATTCTTTTAAGACACCTATAGCCAAGCTCCCCTTTTAATACTTAAAACAACAAAATTTCCCAAGGCAACACTTACCCTCTAGGGTTCTCCAAAGCCCTTAAAACTCACCCAATCTTACCAAAAGCCTTCCATCACCCGAGATATGCACTAAATGCATAACCCTTAGAACTAGGGTGTTACATCTATGCTACCTACATTAGTGGAGAGAAATTGCTAAGATCAACATATGAAGACATAAGTTAAACTTAATGATTACAGCTCAGTCTTGAATAAGGGAATTAAAAAAAATCAAATTGGTAAGGGTTAACATATCTTTGTTAAAGAGGCATTTAGTCTAATTTTGCTATTATAATAGTTGTTGGATGTAATTTGAATGATATGTATACTTAAGTAGCATAATTATCAAATTTCTTATTTTTGAGCCTAAGTATATTAAATTCATAATCTTAAGAAGAAAGTTGTTCTAAAGGAGCTTTTCAAAAGTATTTCTGGGAAATTCTTTTCGAAATTTGTGCATTACTCGGGAGGAGCAATGATTTAAGTTTGGGGTGTGGAAACACAAAGATTTATATACTTTTTCATACCTAATTTTATTTAAAATCATGCATTTTCGATGGAATTTTTGTCATAAAATAATTAATTTTTATAAAATAATTAAATTGTATTAAAAATTTGAACATGTTAATTTTTAGTCAAGTTTACAATTATTTTTAGTGAACTTTGATTATTTTTGTGATTAAATACAAAGGGCGAAAATTGACCCTACAGATTAATCATTAGAAGAACAAAACCGAGAAGCAATTCGAAGTAACAAGGCGAAATAATTTCTAGCCTAAGACGGTCCAAATATGTGTATTAATTCATAATATAATTAAATTTAATGTATTCCCAATTTAATTTGGGCTAAATAAATTAATTTTAATTAATTATGGAAAAAGGGCCCAGTTGAACCGCATCAGTTGAACCAAATTAAGCAAACCGAACCAGCCACAAAATAGGTAGCCTAGAACCGTTCAAATGCTAACCCAAATCAGCATTTTAGCTGATTAAATGAGCTTGCAAAAATTCCCTTGGAAGACTTCCAAATTGCATTCAAATCCCACCTTAAATTAAGGCTTTACAGATTTTTCCCAGGCTAATTTTAGCAAAGTTGAAAGTCTCAACTTTGCCATGTAGGATGGCCGGCCATGAGGGGGCTCTTTGGCTGCTGAAATTTGCTATTTTTAGCAGCCATCCTCAGCTATATAAACCCCCTTTTTGCTGCACATTCAAAGTTCCTTACTCTTGTGTCGATTTCTCCTCTTAGGAAAGGGGTCTTCTTCAGCCATTTTGGAACAGCAATTGAGTGTTCATAGCAGCCTTGATCAGCGAGGACAACAAAGGAGGAACGGAGTAACCTAGTCAAGCCACGGAAACCACTGGATTTGATTCGTGTTCCCTATCTCTTTAATTTTTGTTGTTTTTATGATGAACATATCTATAAATGTTTATGTTGTTGGAATGGTTAATTTAATCAGGTTAGCTTGAATTTAATTCGTGTTGGGTTGATTGCATTTCGTCCTCTTGATTTGTTAAATTTATGTTTATGCTATTATAGGCCTCGGTAAAATACTTGATTAAGTAAAATCATGCCTAAGTTATTCTGGCATTATAATTGTTTAGATAACTAAAGAATTAATTATTTAAACGCAATGAAATTGTAATTAATGGACACAGTACTTAATCAGTGCATGTTTAATTCTTCTAAGGTAGCTGAAGATAAGATTAGAATTGTATTTGGCAATACACATGCCTTGCATACCTTGCAAGATTATTGTGATTAAACTGTTTCAAGGTAAGAATACTTTGTTACCTCACATAGTCTTTTATATGCTTATTAGGTTGAATTAATCGTTTGAATCGACATAGGAATATGCGAGAGATTGTTTAATTTAATAAGTATGTACGTGCAATAACATATTTACCTTTATAAATCTGTTTTATCGGTCGAATTGACATGGGAATATGTACAATAGATGAATGGATTTTTTATTTGTAAATATGTTCATAAGTTAGCAAATTACCGAGTTGCCGTGATTTATTCGTAACAAGTATGAGAATAAGTTTAATAATTCTAAGGTAAGGAAATATAATTAATCCAACACAATTATATCATCTTGATTAAAATCAACTTTTGAAATCATGCATTAGAACTTTATTTTATTTTATTTTACTTTGTTTTCTAGTTTTTAATCATTTCTCAAATCCAAATATTTTTCCTTCACCAAAGTGTTTAAAATTACTTTCATAAATAATTCTTTTACAGTCCCTGTGGGTACGATAACTCGACATTTACTTGTCACTTTATTACTTTTTGCGACTGTGTACACTTGCACATTTCCATCGTTCCACGTACTCTGAAAAAGACCTGTTGAATGACATTTTATCTAATGGGGTTCTCTACATGTCCCAGGGCGATGATGGGAAAACATCACTCAATGTGAGTTTAGGTATATCTATATCACAAACACGACAGTTTCAAGAAGGCTATGTGTCATCCTGTCAGCCTTTGTGTCATACTCAGAATGAATCACCTTTATGGCATACTCTGTATATATGGCCTTTGTGGCATACTCTATATATATGGCCTTTGTGGCATACTCTGTGTATATGGCCTTTGTGGCATACTCTGTACGGATCACCTTTGTGGTGTATTCTATAATAAAGACTTATGGTGTGTACGGTATATCATTTGTTTGCCTTCAATGTATTCTGTGAAGTCCGTCGGGATAATACACACTAGACTCTGTATGATTGCTTGTATGGGGTGTTCTGTTAGAATTTTGTGGCATGAATTGTCAGGAATGCCTTGTAAGCGTTGAATCTAAATGTTTGTCATTATTGTAAGATTTGAGTAAATTCTTTTCGTTCTATATTAAGTAAAGCTACGATGCAGTATTGATATGCTCTGGTTTATGAATGACTATGTCTTCAGGGTATCCATGAAAAAAAAAATTATGTATCTATATGTCAAGAAGAGTATCTGTTATGATGATTTGTAAATATGGAAAGTGAGGGGTATTGTATCTTCTTCAGAATTATTCTGAATCAGAATTAATGTTATCTTGAATTATGGGATCCTTATGTATAACATTATGGAACTCGTTAGAGTGGTCTATACATTGATTTATCGGTATGGATATGTGTGGTACTGAACTAGGGTATGTCTGAGAATGAATTGATGGTAATATATCTAGCGTAAACATATATGTATCTACCCGTGATAAATGTCAATGAGCAACTGTTTGAGATAAAAGTATGAGTTAAAGCAAGGATTATTGGAAATGGCTTCTGAGGGTATGTATTGTTAAGAAATTATTAGGGGACAAGAGATTTATGAAACGTTTGGAAGGATTCCTTAATTAGATAGATAAGGAAGATGGAGTATGACAAGAGTAGGTGCAATACCCCTAACCCGTATCTGTCTTCAGATTAGGGTTACGGGGCATTACCGTACTAACAGAATACTTAAACATACATTTCATAAATTATAATAAACGTATCATAAATAACCATTCACATACATATCGTCTCTAAATTGAGCCCTCGAGGCCTTATAAATAATTAGAAACAATTCGGGACCAATAAAGTTGTTGAAAAAGTTACAAAAATTTGACTACAAGGGTCACACGGCCTCCTCACATGAGCTTCTGATAATCTGTAAAGTAAAGGAAAATAATGGCATAAGCAAATAATGCTTAGTAAGCTCATATAAACTTTAAGCATAATATACAATTTCAATAATGAACTTTACAAAATTGTATAAACCTTTACCAATGCCATAAGATTAATAAAGCTTGTGCAACACCATCAAACTCAAAAATTAGCATACTTGTTCATGTACATATGAACTTAACCAACTATATATGAACATAATATTTAATTCTTCATCATTACGATACGATCACGTTTTATTCCATTTGCTTACTTACCGTTTCCAATACCATGAGTTTAATATAAGCCTATTCAAGCATCATCAATCTCACATGTTAGTCGATTCATTGACAATCATATAAACTCATTTATAACAAAAATAGATTTCATAAGATAAATTACATAAGCACCAACCTTTTCATAGAGTTATGAACCTTTCCATTAAGTCACTTACCGTTCGATTCCTTTTCTTACCCATTTCATTCCTTTTCTTACTCGCTTCATTTGCATAGTACAAAAAATAAGCATGCAAATTAACCATAACCATAAGCTTGACATAAGCCTAAACAACATCATCAATGTAACACCCCAAACCCGGCCCAAACACTACAACCGGATCTGGTATGTCACTAAGGAATTTTATAAAACATGTCACATTTTGGAAAACGAGTATCAGGTTTAAACATATTAACCGGAAAACTTAGTAATTTAATATTCCGTATAAAATATAAATTTAAATGATACCTTGGTGAATTAGGAAAAAAAAACTAAGTTGTTACACGTCTTAGCTTAATTTTAGCACGAAATTTAAATGTCTAGTAATAAAAACCCAACATAAAACCCAAAATAAAAATGAGTCTAGTGGCCCATGGCCTTATTACATTGAAACTTAAAATCCACTAATAAAAAAATATTAAATTAACTAAATAATGAAAAGTCCTTTGCTGAATCCAAATACTCTCTCGCATGGCCACCTTGCGCTCCTCTCCAGCCCGGTCCGATGCTCTAGGTGCTACCTGAAAATGTTAAATAATAGGTTCAGTCGTGAGACTCAGTGTGCAACCCTCATGCACTATTAGATTTGGGCCTTAGCCCAACAGAATAGAATAATAGATTAATATATAACAAAAATTATGCAAGCCCAACCCAAATCCTAGGTTTCCATCTGCTACACACCACCCTTACCTGCCAGTTACACCATTGGGGATTTCTACAATCAACCCACACCGCTACACACCATCGATGGCAGTCATGCTGCTCATCGTCAGATCATGGCCGTAGCCACTACAACATTTCATGGCAAAAGCCACTACAACAGGTCACGGCAAAAGCTGCTACAACAGGTCATGGCAAAAGCCGCTACAATAGAACACTTCCCCTTTCATCAAACCCAACCCCATGCAATCACAGAAATCGGTATACTTATCACATATGACATCTTAACAGGAACATTCACTTAGGAATGACAGAGATCACTAACCTGGTGATTCACTTTTACCCTCCTTGGGTTTCATCCATTATGCCGGGATTTCGGTATTTTACAGAACATTTCAGATTAATAAACATATTTTTAACAGGCAATCTAAATGGTGTGGAAGTGTTACACACCTGATATCGCGTAGTTTTACACCCTTAGTCAATATCCTTATTATCTGGATCTACAACCCTTAGTCTAAAACCTTGCTCAAACATTGCTCACACTAGTTGTGGATCTGAATGTAAGCTACATGATCCTGCTCACACAAGCTGTGGAGTATCCGCAACAAATGCAGGACCTTAGCCATCAGTAGGACATTCAAGACCAGCACCCGAAACATGAAATCCCTAATGACATGTCATTAGTATCCTATGAATTCCTAAGGTTCAACCGGGACTCGACATTCGTCAATTCATCATTGCCTCGTTACATTGGTATATTAATTGATTTACATTAAAACAAAACAATAAGCATTCAATTTAAATAAATTTATACCGAATACAATTCATACGAACTTACCTGGCTAAATTGCAACAATGACTGAATATAGGGGCTATTTGGTAATTTTTTCTTTTCCTCGATTTCCCATTCTTTCTTGATCTAAATTAATAATTTCATTCAATTCATTAATTCAAGTAGAAAAACCAATTCATTTTATGCAATTAAGCCATTTTTTAAATTTTTACAAAATTACCCCCAACATTTTACTTTTATTCAATTTAGTCCCGGAGCCTAAAACATGTAAATTAACCATTTTTACTCAATTTTAAGCCGAGCCAAATTTATTGGAACCTTACTACAGCCCATATTTTCTATTATTACACATTAAATCCTTGTACTTTTACTATTTTCACATTTTAGTCCTTAAACATTAAAATTACCAAAAATCACTTTACAAGCTGGTAACCAAGCTTAAGATTCTACCATAAATTTTCAAGAACATCTCAATTTAATCCATGGTACATTTCTAAACATTTAAAAAATTTACAAATTGACCCCCGGGCTAGCTAGATTACGTTACAACGATCTCAAAAATGTAAAAGTAATTAAAAACAAGATCAAATACATATACCATGCAAGAAGAACTCAAACTAAAGTTTAGAATCCTAAAAACGGCCATTCCTTCATTCAATTTTTAGTGGAGAAGATGGTTAGAAAAGTTGAAACCAAATTTGTTTTATTTAATTTAAGTTTTATTTCTTAAATTACCATTTTAACCTTAGTTATTAACTTTAAAAATCAACCAAATCATGGCCATACTTGTCCACTAACATTAAGGAAGGTATGATTACCAATTAAGTCCATTTACTTTAAAGTTTCATAGCCATTTGACCCTTTTAACAAGTAGAACTCAACTTTTACACTTTTTACGATTCAGTCGTTTTCATCAAATTAACCAATTAATTATCAAAATTTCTTAATGAAACTTCAATACGACCTTAATAACACTCTATAAATATTTAGTAAAAATATTTACAGCTTGGTTTTATAAAAATGAGGTCCTAATACCTCATTTTCTAAAACCACTTGACTTTAGGGTCTTACCACTTAAACCTAATTATTCATTCATAAAACAGAAATTGCCAATTCAACATTCAATTTAATACCATATTTGACTCAAAAATATTAAATAATAATATTCACTAACTTTCTCGTCAGATTTGTGGCCCCGAAACCACTATTTCTGACAGTAGATAATATTACAAATTTACAAAATAAAACTAGTATTAAGGAAAAGGTTTTTTACAAAGAAAGAGAGAAAGATGGATAAAAGTAGATATCAAGAGAGGATGGTGGATGAGAAGTGGATAGGGAAAGGTTTTTCCAACTATATTCGATGCCTTCCTTAGGCTTCCTTCATCTCTATTTATAGGAGAATTCTTGAACTCGTTTTAATTTTCTTTAAATCTCGCATAGTTTTACTGATAGGGATGATGTCTCATCATTGGTTTGATGATTTTCTTCATGACATGGTTGCTTCCACGTTGCTTCCTTTTTTGTCTGAACCTGCATGTTGCTTTCCCAAGTTGCTTCTTTTTTTTTCTAAACTTGGATGTTGTTTTCCCAAGTTGCCTCCTTATTTGTCTAGACATGGATGTTACTTTCCCATGTTGCTTTCTTGATATTTTTATTGGTTTCTTCCAATTGGCTTATATCCTTCCTGAATATTATCTAGACTCATTTCCTCAATTTCATCTAGATGTAATGAATCGCTTGATAGTCTTGGTGAGTTCCAATTTTCCCACGTATTCTTGATTTCTTCTATTATGTGTGATGGAAAATCATCAATCTCCATGTCAGCTATCTTTTTTAATAGTTGAACGGATTCTTTATTTCTATCATCTTGAGTGTATCCGACTCTAGTATCATATGCCATTATTCTTCTTCCATCAACCCAGAGGGTATAAGTTTTTTGCTGAAGTAAATATTAGGCTTTGGTCATTAAATCTATTCATGCTTGGATTTGATAATAACTAGGATTATTGTAACACTTGTCAATATGTTTTGTCAAGTGTTCCTTCTCCTCTTTAGTTGCTAAAAGGTTGGGACCTCCAATCATTTTTTAATGATCCAAATTTGATATGGCTGATAAAATTTTTCTTTTTCAACTATACCAATAAGACTATTGATTTCTACCATACATAATAACATAGTTTTAATAAATATAGAAAAATCTTTTAATAAATGGAAAGAAAAATTTTGAGCTGTTATTTCTTTAACAAAACCCCATTCAATACTACTTATATCAAATGGTTCATGATCAAGTCTAAACTTTATAGTAGGGAATTTTTCATTTAAATCGTTTGTGAAAACATAAGCTTGTAGAAAGTATTCTAAAAAAGCTTTTTGAAATTGAGCTTGCTAGTTGCAAATAGCTCCATTTATTTTTGTAAATATTTCTACAAGTAGAATATTCCTAGCCTTATTATATAAACATAATCTATACATTTGTTTATAACTGGGTTATTTGTTCCTTTATTAATAAAATACTGAAATATATCGAGAAGATTGTTTATCTCCTTAATATCTAAATAACTAATTTCCAGTTCTTCCCAATCTCGATATAAAATGGATTTTAATAATAAATCATGAGCTTCTTGTTCTTTAGTTGTTTTTTCAACTAAAAATTGTCAAAGCTTAGTAAGAGCTATCCTGAAATTAGCTCTTGCTCTGTAATATAGGTTTTCCATATTTCATTAATAAAATTATATAATTCTAATGGTAAGCCTGGATTATAAAAATATTTTATTTCCTAAATTTTTTGTATTTTTAACAAATTTTCTGATGCACAAAACTTTCCTACTCCTTTTATGATTTTAGTATAATTAAATTGACATGCTGAATTTGGATCTTGAGACCAAGGTAATTGACTTACCAGTTGTGGTGTAAATGATAATTGAGTTCCAACTAGTTGTCTTACCATTGGATATGTAATGTAATATCCTTGGTTAGGATAAAAAGATTGTAACGCCCCAAAAATCTAAGTATTTATTTTTGCATGTTTTTAACACAAATACCTGGTTGTTTCTGTGGTTGAGTGATTTGGGTGTGTTTGGGAGTGTCTGAGAAGTCCTGGGTTCAAGTCTGGGCTTGTGTAAAAGTTTTGTTTTTTGGGAATAAAACCCTTGCCTATAGTTAGTAGGCTTTTAAATTATTGTCAGTAAAGCATGACATAAAAAGCCTACTGGTCTAGGGGGTAAGTGATGTGTTACCTATGCCAGTAGACTGAGGTTCGAATCCTGGTGGAGGCAAGGGAGTATATATTTTGCTTCTGTGTCGTGAGGGGAGTTGGAGTTTGATTGAAACACTGAAGTGGTTGAGGAGAATTCGAATTGAGTGGTTGAGGGGAGGTGTGATCAGGTAGAGAGATTTGATGAGGAATTTTAGGAGAAAATCAAGGGAAGTGAGGGGAGAGGGAGTGTTGTGCCGAATTGGGACTCTGAGACACTCAAGAATTCGACCAGAGGGTTGTTTCTCATTTCGATTCTGCTTTGTATTTGCTTTTTCCCTTTACCGAAACCTTTTCTCCCCTTTTTACATTTTTTCTTTCTTTTCCCTCTATTGAAACCTCTTCTCCTCTAAATCGTTTCTCTTTTCTCTCCCTATCTGCCGCCACACTCTCCTAGTATTCTCTGCGGATTTGGTCTGCTCCTCCTAACACCCTGCTTGTGTTGGCCGAATATACCTTTTCTTTTCTTTTCATCTCCTATTCTCTCCTTTTTCCTGTTGTTGGCCGAATACACCTTCTTTCTTTGCTTGCCTCTTCTTAGTTTCTTTTCCAAATATTTTCTATGCTTGTTGTTGTTTCTTCCTTGTCGATTCTCTCTTCTTCTACCCTCACTGTGTCGGCTTTTTCTTTGGTCTTTGCTAATTTAGTATTCCATTTCTATTCTACGATTTTGTACTTTCGGTAAGTTGGTATTCATTTTAGCTTAATTTGTTCTTGTAGAGAATTGTTAATAAGGGGTTTCGACTAGATTGTAGGTAATAACCCCGAGATCTAGTGATCATTATTTTTCCAGTAAGTGAAGTGCTTAGGGATTCGGTTGTTCAATTAAGGTAAGTGGCTGACGATCAAGTGGATATGTGTACTGAATAAGGTTCATTTTAAATTCAATTAATATGTGATTAATCGAATACTGTGGATGAATAGAGGTTCTGGAGTGATCGAGGACTGTCTGGGCATCTTTCGTAACCAGGTGTGTAAACACTCCCAAGTCGTAAACCGAAAAAAGCCGAAAAATATGGCAATTGATGCTACACAAGTGTGCGCTCACTCATGTGGTAAACCGAATGCATAAAACGTGGGCATTAGACTATTGAAGCCACCATGAGCAATTTCGTGGTCTTATGCTGTTTTGGGCCACGTTGGGCCCTTATGGGCCCTATACGGGTAAACCGCACGAACGTATGGAGAAAATTGGGCCAAACTATGTAGTTTTCATGATCGAGACAATTCTGGACTATGTGGGCACGCGAGCGTGTGGGCCCGCATTATGGGCTTTGGGTCCATTTTCACTGTTTGACTGTTCAAGTTGCACGGGTTGCCCGAGACGACTGTGAACCTACTGATGGGTTGGTAAGTATACCTAGACCCTCAAACTGGAACAAAATGACATTTATGCCCCTATGTGGTAAAATGACCGTATGTTTTATGTTATGTATGATTGTATATGAGCATGCCACGATATATATGTTGCATACATGTATGATATGTTGCATGGGATGGGATTATTATGATTGGAGGAAGTGTACTGTACTGGCAGCTCTGCTGTAAATATTGTTTAGTGCCACAACCGGTGCTAATTTTGGAGTGTAGGGATAGGTGGGGGATTTTATCCCCACATGGAGTGTAGAGGCTGCTTGGGTAGGATTTCTGATTGCTTGTCTGAACTGATATTGATACTGTAATGGGATAAGGCCCACACTGATACTATAATGGGCTAAGGCCCACACTGATACTAAAACTGTAATGGGCTAAAGCCCAACTGAACTAAACTATTGTTGATTTGGGCTTAGGCCCAGACTGCACTTGCATGATTAGTTATTTGCTTATATGGGGTTACACACTGAGTTTTCGTAAACTCACCCCTCTGTTTATCTTATAGGTAATCCCTAATCTTAGGTTGATCGGTGCTATGAGGGACTCAGAGGTGGCCGCACAACCGCACCTGCTTCTAATTTGGGTATTTTTTTTGTAATAAGGCCTCTTTAAATTTTTAAACTTTTAATTTGGGATTTTAATTATTTAAATTCTTATTGATAGTAGTAGGACGTGGATTTTCAAAAGATGAATGCTTTTCAAAACACCACGTTTTCGTAAAATACTGTAAAAGCTTCCACATCAAAAATCGTTTTAAATGTGATAACAAATTAATATGATCGACAAACTGCTAAGAACAACTTGAGTTTTCAATGAACAAGATACCCTTAAGTTTCTGTTATGATTATAAACGACTTTTAATATAGAATGGGTTTTCCAATGAAATGTTGTTTTCAAAAAATACTTCAATGTGATATTGCCAGATTCGGCCATAATGTCTAGGTTGGGTTTGGGGTGTTACATTTAGTGGTATTAGAGCCAGGTTCAAAATTCAACTGTGGTTTTTGGGTTTCTTCTAAAACTTGAAATTTTCAAAAAAAAAAAACTGTTCTAAATGACTTAGAAGTATTTTGAAATATTTATATTGAATGTGTGGTACACCCGAGTCTCTGGTGCCGATTCTGTAAGTCTTTTAAAATTGTTATCTGTTTAAAACTGAAACTGCTATAGATAGCGCGTACTAAAACTACTATAGATGGACCGTACTGAAACACTTAAGTTAGTGTATACTGATACTATAGGAAAACTGATAAACACTGATAGAAACTGCATTCTGCAAAAACAAACTCTTAAATACTGATATTACTTTCCATAAGATATCTGTTAATCGACATTGGAACTGTAAACTGATGTATAAAATTTTTAAAAATAAATAATATGCAAATAGATAATGAGCACCAGAGGTACTCGTGGAAGGGGTACAAGAGGCCGTGGCGGAGGCCGTAGAGGTGCTCGGGCTGGGTCTTTGTCATCGGGCCACATGCCTAACGCTGAAGCTAGAGAGGCACCAGCTTCACCGGTGACTGAGACTGGATCTTACGATCGAGCAGCTAGGGACAACGCATTGTCCCAAGCTATGTTGCGAATTGTGGAGAGGGTCGCTAGGCCCAATACTGGTACTGTGGGCTGTGGGTCGGTCACAGAGTGACTCCGATCTAATGGGGCTGAGATTTTTAGGGGTGTTGCTAGAGTTGCCCTTAACGTGGCTGAATATTGGATTGAGGCCACAGAGAGGATCATGAATGACCTCGACTGCACCCCCGAATAGAAACTAAAAGGTAGAGTGTCATTGTTACGGAATGAAGCCTATCAGTGGTGGCTTACAATTAAATAGGGTACTCAGGCTAATCGATTGACATGAGAATTCTTCAAAACTGCTTTCTAAGGGAAGTATATGGGCATAAGTTATGTGGATGCCCGGAGGAGGGAGTTTCTAAATTTGACTCAGGGGGATAGATCAGTGGCCGAGTATGAAGCTGAATTTTTGCGATTAAGCCGCTATGCACGTGGGATGGTGTCAACTGATTATGAGCAGTGTGTTAGGTTCGAGGACAGCCTCAGGGATAATCTGAGAGTATTGAAGCTCCACAAAGGGAGCAAGATTTTTCGACACTGGTCGACAAGGCGAAGATTGCCGATGAGGTGAAGTGTACTGAGCGTCTGAACCAAGAAAAGGGTAGGAATAAGAGGGATTTAGAGCCATCAAGTTTCATTCAGAGGCCAAATAAAAAGGCTAGAGTGGATGGACGATCAGAGTTAGGACCCCTATTGCTGTTATTAGACAGAGTTAGGACCCCTATGGTTGTTACTAGACCACAACCATATGTTGACTATGGTAGACGCCATCAGGGCGAGTGCTGGAAAAGGATTGGGGCATTGATTGAGGTGCGGATCATTAGAGCACCATATCAGAGATTATCCACGGAGGCCGAAGCAGATGCGAGCTACAGGTTGGGGTACTATTCAGCCACTGAGAGGTGGTCAACAGCCGCCAAGAGGTTGTGGTCAGGCCAGAGATGAGAATGGTATGGGCTATGGTCGTGGAGTACCGAGCAGAGGTGCTGGTCATACTGAGGCAAGGCAACCAACTCTGGTTTATGCTGCACGTCGCCGAGAGGACAGAGACACCCCAGATGTTATTACGAGTATGTTCTTTATCTATAATGTACCTTATACTGCACTAATTGATGTTGGGTCTTCGCATTCATATATAGCATGCTTGGTGTCTAAGACTCTGGGTATAATGGTTGAAACCATTGCAAGTGAGGTTACTGTGTTGAGTCCTTTAGGGCAGTCAGTTAGGGTAAACAAATTGTTCAGAGATGTACCATTGAAGGTTCAAGGAACCATCTTTTGGCAGATTTAATGGAACTTCCTTTGGAGAGTTCAACTTAATACTGGGGATGGATTGGATGGTTAAGCATCAAGTGAATTTGGATTTTGCTACTAAACGGGTGGTACTGAAAACTGTGGAGGGTGATGAGGTGGTGCTAATAGGGGAGCATCGAAATTATCTGTCAAATGTGATTTCTGCCTTGAGGGCTGAGAAATTAGTTCGTTAAGGTTGTGAGGGGTATATAGCCTACATTAGTGGTGTTAATTTTGAGGTTCTGTCTATTAAATATATCAAAACAGTCAAAGATTTTCTGGATGTTTTCCCCAATAAACTACCTGGACTACCTCTAAATTATGAAGTTGAATTTGGGATTGAGCTCCTATTGGGTATAGTTTCGGTGTCCGTTGCTCCTTATAGAATGGCACCGAAGGAGCTAGTGGAGCATAAGGCTCAGATTCAAGAGTTACTGGGTCGAGGGTTCATCCGCCCTAGTGTGTCTCCATGGGGAACACCGGTCTTATTTGTGAAAAAGAAGGATGGATCCATGTGCATGTGCATCGACTACTGGCAACTGAATAAATTGATTATTATGAATAAGTACCCCCTACCGAGGATTGATGATCAATTCGACCAGTTTTGAGGAGCTTCAGTCTTCTCTAAGATTGATATCCAATCGGGGTATCATCAACTGAGGGTCAATGAGGCTGATGTTCACAAGACAATGTTTAGGTTTCGTTATGGCCATTATGAGCTCCTTGTGATGCCGTTTGGACTAACGAATGCACTTGCAATCTTTATGGATCTGATGAACCGAGTGTTCCAGCCTTATTTGAATCAGTTCGTAGTGGTTTTTATAGATGACATCTTGGTGTATTCGAGAACTGAGGATGAACATGACGCACATCTTCGAGTTGTTCTACAGATTCTGAGGGAGAAACAATTATACGCTAAGTTCAGCAAGTGTGAATTCTGGCTACAAGAAGTAGCATTTCTGGGCCATGTGGTATCTGCTAAAGGGATTAGGGCTAACCATCAAAAAATTGAAGCTGTTTTGGATTGGAAGCAACCTAAGACGGTATCTGAGATTCGAAGTTTTCTGGGTCTGGAAGGGTATTGTAGTCATTAATTCGAGGGGTTTTTGTTGATTGCTGCACCTCTGACTAAATTGTTGCGTAAAGTGGTACTGTTTACCTAGACTGATAAGCAGCAAGAGAGTTTTGAGAAACTTAAGAAGGTTCTGGCGGAGGCCCCTGTCTTACTACAGCCAGAGTCTAGAAAAGAATTCACTGTCTATAGTGATGCATCACATGTCAGTTTCGGATGTGTGTTGATGCAATATGGTAAGGTAGTGGCATATGCGCCTCACCAGCTAAAGTCTCATTAGGCGAATTATCCGACGCATGACTTGGAGTTGGCCGCGGAGGTATTCGCACTGAAAATCTGGAGGCATTATGTAACACCCAAACATGGCCCAAACACCCCGACCGAATCTGGCATGTCACTAAGAAGATTTTATAAAACTTGTCACATTTATTATTTTTTTAAAAGCATAGTTTAAACGTTTATACGGGAAAAACTTAATAATTTGATAATTTTGTAAAAGAAATAAATTTTAATTAATGCCTTAATGAATAAAAACTGAAATTTTGCCTCTGAGTTCTATTATTTAAACACATGCTTTAGTTTTAATTAATCATAAAATCTAAATGTATGGAAACCCGGAAACGAACACATAAAACCAATAAACAATAGCCAGTGGCCTTATTACAATAAAATATAAAACCAGACAAATTGAAAATACTAAGGGAAAATAGTTAAAATGTAACATCCTAAAAATTAGACTATCATTTTTTTACTTGTGTTAGCTCGGATAGGATGTTTATTGTGTGCTTAGTATATTTGTGTGAAGGCTTGGAATAATTAGCTAAGCTAGAATAATTTTTAGTATGGTTTATTTAATGAAGTAGATTAGGTGAACTTGACACTTAAGTTAATTTAAGTGTTAAATTAAGCACAAGAGAGTTAGTAGCATAGTGGATAAGGGGCATGAAAGGTTGCTTGAGGGAAATGGTTCGAGTAGCATGATTAACATTTTGGAGACATTATTTTTTTTATCCTAGCATTAATGGACGGTCAAGCTTTACATATGGAAGGTTGGACTTTCAAATTTTTTCTTTATGGCAAGTTGAATATTAGTTTAAGGTAAGTTTGATGTTTGGGAAAGAAATCAATGGTTTTAAGGCTAATGGGAGAACATAAGGCATGATGTGGGGTGTCTTGTTGTGGAAAGAATTGGGTGGTAAGATTTGACTTGGAAGTCCATGTATGTGGACGGCATGTGTGGCTAGGAGGAAAGTGGCCGAATTTTTGGTTTGGTTGGTAGCTAGTTAGTGCCAAATTTCCCTTTGGTTAGTAGTCATTTTCGGCTAGCTTGGTAGGCATTCAACCTTTGCCTTGTGTCAAAAACCAAACTCCTTTGAACCTTACCAATTCTTCTCTTTGTGCACCTTTTGCATTTCTTCTTTTATTTTTCTCTTGAAACCAAAACTACATTTGAACTTTGTGCATTTTTGTGCACTTTTCTTCTTTGTAAAATAGGTGTTGGCGAATCTCTTAATCCCATTTTCTCTTTTCTTTCTTTTGAATATTGTTCAAAATCACAACATTTCTTTTACTTTCTTATTGAATCTCTTTCTTCCCTTTCCTCTTGATTTTTCTTTCATTAGTTGCTAAAGCCGAATCATCCTTCTTCCCTTTTCATTTTTTTCTTTTCTTCTTTGCCATACTAATTCTTCATCTCTTTTGAGCCGAATATCAATTGTTTTCTTTCAAAATCATTTCCGAAACTCTCATATCCTATTTGATTTGTCTTAGCCGAATTTCTTCAAGGGTAGAACTTCATTTGGTTTTCTTCAAACGGTTTTGGGAAATAGGTAAGTGTTATGGCCGTTTTTCCTTATTCTTTTTCTCGTTTCTATGTTGTTCCTCTTGTGGACAAAGGCCGAATTTTGGGCAATTGTTGCAAGGTTCTAATCATTCTTAGAAACTGATTTCTTTTAGGCTCCTCGAAACGTTGGAAGCAATCAATCTAAGCCTCGTTTCATTGTCAATCATTTTGGGTAAGCTTTTAGGTAAGACTTGGTTTTTCAAGTGATAACTCATTGGGATTTAGTGGTATGGCCGAATGGCCTTTGTTTATAATCTAAATATTGGCCGATTGTAGGACAAGGTGATTTAGTGTGGTAGATCGAGTCTTCGGATTTTAGTACTTGCGTTAGTGACAGGTGTGTATCTTACACACTTTATAATTTGGTGATATGTATTTATATATATACTAATCGTTTTATTAAAGTGAAATACTATGAGATCTTGGTTTGATACCTTGAAGGGTATGTGCAAGGATTCGGGTAAGTCCGTTTCGATATGATGTTAATATATGATTGATTGATATCATGATCTACGATTTAAATATGTTATATGATCATGTCAAAGTATGATGGCATGTTTTATACTATTAATACATTGGTTTGGGAACATGAATGGAGGGGGAAGAATTTGATATCCGTGTCTTTGGACACCAGAGGTTTGGCACCTCCAGTGATTTGGTATCACATTTGTGTCTTTGGGACACCAGAGGTTTGGCACCTCATAGCGACTCGCCCCTCGTGGATTAACACCACCGTGGGTTGGCCCCACTTTTGAGATATGGGATTGTCGCCAGTGATTTGGTATCACACGTGGGTTGGCCCCACAACTTGATTATTCGTGACTTTGGTCACTAGTGATTTGGTATCACATTTGTGTGTTTGGGACACCAGAGGTTTGGCACCTCATAGCGACTCGTCCCTGTGGATTAACACCACCGTGGGTTGGCCCCACTTTTGAGATATGGGATCGTCGCCAGTGATTTGGTATCACACGTGGGTTGGCCCCACAGATGGATTATTCGTGACTCGAGTCACAAAGTGATTTGGTATCACATTTTTGGATATCGTGACTTTGGGTCACCGGTGGTTTGGCACCACCGGTGGTTTTAGTACACGGGGTAGTAAAGGTGTTATGGATGGCTAGGTTGGGTGCATAATATATATGTTGCTTGATTATAAATTGTGTAAGAATTTTTGCATTATCCGGGAGAGGGATTATGCACTGAGTCTTGGTGACTCACCTTCTCCCTTACCTTTTCAGGTGATTCGTAAATTCGCGGATAAGGAGTCGGATGAACTCGAGGAGGCCATGTAATAAAAATTGGTTTTACATGAACTTCCATTTGGGTACTTTATTTTAATTTGGTTTCCATCTTTTTATGGATATGTAATAAGGCCTCTTTAATTATGTTTTTGGAATATTTTTATGCTTTGGATTTGTTTTAAATATGGCTTATAAATTACATGGTTGATATAATAAATTTGAGTACAAAGTTTTCTAAACTACAAAACGCGATGGTTTTCAAAACGTTACCATCGGGTAACATAAATCATTTGATAATATTTAACGTCTTAAGTGTTTCGATAACTTAAACTATTTTCCAAAACTTAAGCTTCCAAATTTCAATTAGAAACGGTTTTCAAAATAATCGCTTGGGTTTCTTTTAAAATTATAAAAGGTTTTTTTTTTCTAATCTATGGATCTGTAACTAAGTTTTAAAGATTTATTTCTGGAATTTCAAAGTAAATTTTTAGTTTTTAACTTATTATACATTTGTTTTCTACAAACATAGAACAACAAAGAGTTTTTCACTAAAATTTAATCGTTAACTCAATTTTCTTAAAAATGTTTTCTTTCGTGGCATGCCAGATTCGGTCGTGGCGTATTGACCGAGTTTGGGTTGTTACAAATTGGTATCAGAGCTAAGTTCAAAAGCTCAGCTGTGGGCCCGAGGCCCAAAATGATTTAAAGTATAGTTTTAAAATGTTATTGTTTAAAATTATATGGTTGGAAAAGCATGGCATCGAGTCTCCGACACCGATCCGCCCGGGTAAGTACTTCAAATTATTGATTTTGATGATATGATGGTATGACTGTATAGTAGTAGGAACTACTCTAGAGACCCAAAACTATAGGTTGGATGTACTCGCGAAATAATCTCTTATTAAAATTATTCATAAAACTTTGTTTTAAAGAAAGTGGAATAATGACTCTTGCATAACACTTTTAAATCAGATAAGTCGAGATTGTAGACATGAGTACTCGAGGTCGAGGTCGTATTACTCGTGGACACGGTTGTGGTAGGATGGCTGTGTCTGAACCAGTGAGGTTTGGTCAAGGATCCGAAAATGAGGTACCACCACCCCCACCACCAGCGGTTGGAGTTGAGCATCATGATCAAACGGGGGATGATGCAGTCTTTGAGAGGGTAGCTGGATTAGGTGGAGGCGTGAAAGCTCGGAAATCTGTACCCGAGCGACTCCGATCCAACGGAGCGGAGGTATTTCGAGATGTTTCAGGTGTAGCTCCTAGTGTGGCTGAATATTGGCTAGAGGCGACGGAGTGAATCATGGATGACTTGGATCTGAATGCTAAGGACAAGCTGAAAGGGATTGTGTCGCTTCTTCGGGATGAGTCGTATCAGTGGTGGCTCACGGTACAGAATAGTGCTGTAGCGGAGGATCTCACTTGGGATTATTTCAAGGCAGCGTATCAGCGGAAATTTGTTGGATCTAATTACATTGATCCGTATCAGAATATGAGCGTAAGGCATTTCTGAGTTTGGTTCAGGGTAATAAGTCCGTATCAGAATATGAGGCGGAATTTTTAAGATTGAGCCGGTATGCTGGAGGTATCATGGCTTCGGAGCACGAGCGATGTGTCCGGTTCGAGGACGGTTTAAGGGACGAGCTGAGATTGCTGATTGCTCCACATCAAGAGCGAGAGTTTGCTATTTTAGTTGAAAAGGCTAAGATAGCCGAAGGAATAAAGGAATCTAGAAGACAGAGTTACGACCGGAATAAGCATAAGAGAGGTTATGGATCATCCGGGTCAGCCGGTAATTCTCAGAAGAGGGCTAGACAGAGTGGGCCAAATCGATGCAGGAGGCACATTATCGCTAATCGTGGGAAAGCACGGTCTAACCGATGTGGAAAATTTCATTGGGGCGAATGTTGGACCGGAGGGAAAGGATGTTTCGAGTGTGGCTTGCTGGATCATCGTGTGAGAGGCTGTCCATGTAAGGTAGCTAGGAACCAGTCTGAGGTTCAAGGTCGTGCTCAGTTCAGAAAGGAGAGACCGCCACCGCAGAGAGGTCGTGGTAATGGTAGAGAGGTAATGGTTACGGCCGAGGCCGTGGAGCATTTGATGAGGTGCTGGCAACACTGAGGCAAGACAGCCTGGTTTGGTGTACGCAGCGAGACGTCGAGAGGAGGGTGACGCACCGGACGTCATAACCGATACGTTCTTAATCTTTGGTGTGCCATATACTGCTTTGATAGATGTGGGTTCGACACATTCGTATGTTGCTAGTAGCATTATAGAGACCATGATTCTAGACTTTGAGACTACTTCAGGAAGATGATGATGCATTTTAGCCCTCTAGGTCACTCTCAGAGAAGTAAATACGTCAGTATAGAGATGTACCCCTAGAACTCCAAGGGGTAGTGTTCGTTGCTGATCTGATGGAACTGCCATTTGGGGAGTTTAATCTGATTCTTGGGATGGACTGGTTGGTCAAGTACCAAGCAAGTTTGGATTGTGCTGCTAAGCGCATGGTTTTGAAGACAGCTGATGGCGAAGAAGTGGTCATGATAGGTAATAGAAGAGATTATCTATCCAACGTGGTATCCGTGTGTTGAAAAGTCGTGAAGTTGGTCGGGAAGAATTTGTGAGGCATTTGTGGTCCATGTGCGTGCGTTGGAGGCTAAGAAGTCATCAGAGGAATGTTCGAACGAAGAAAGGAATATGCGACGTATTTCCTGAAGAACTTCCGGGACTGCCTCCGGATCGTGAAGTTGAATTTGGTATAGATCTGTTACCCGGAACTGCGCCAGTGTCTATTGTTCCGTATAGGATGGCACCGAAGGAATTAGTGGAATTGAAGGCTCAAATTCAGAGTTGTTGGATCGAGGTTTTATCCGACCAAGTGTTTCGCCATGGGGAGCGCCAGTACTTTTTGTCAAGAAGAAGGATGGTACAATGCGGATGTGTATAGACTACCGCCAGTTGAATAAGCTGACGATCAAAAACAAGTATCCTTTGCTGAGGATAGATGACTTGTTTGATCAGCTTAAAGGGGCAGCAATTTTCTCCAAGATTGATTTAAGGTCTGGATATCATCAGCTAAAGGTGAAAGAGGTTGATATCCATAAGACGGCATTTCGTACTCGGTATGGGCACTACGAATTTCTGGTGATGCCGTTTGGGTTGACTAACGCACCGGCAGCATTCACGGCTATGATGAATCGGATATTCCAGCAGTTTTTGGATCAGTTTGTTGTGGTATTTATAGATGATATTTTGGTATACTCAAAGTCAGAGAAGGAGCATGAGGCGCATTTGTGTGTAGTGTTACGGATTCTGAGGGAAAAGTAGCTTTATGCCAAATTTAGTAAATGCGAGTTCTGGCTTAGGGAGGTGAATTTCTTGGGTCACGTGGTATTAGCTGAGGGGATTAGAGTGGATCCTTGGAAGATAGAGGCAGTGTTGGATTGGAAGCCGCCTAAGTCAGTGGCTGAGATTCGGAGTTTTCTAGGTCTGGCGGGGTATTACCGAAGATTTGTAGAAGGATTTTCTTTAATCGCCGCACCTATGACAAAGTTATTAAGGAAAGGAGTTCCATTTGTGTGGACTGAGAAGCAGCAAGAAAGTTTCGACAAGTTGAAGAAGATTCTGACTGAAGCTCCAGTTTTGATTCAACCTGAGGCAGGCAAGGAATTCACGGTTTCTTGTGATGCATCACATCTTGGTTTGGGATGTGTCTTGTCTGCAGAGAAGGAAGGTAGTGGCTTATGCATCTCGGCAGTTGAGACCACATGAAGTTAATTATACGACACATGACTTGGAATTAGCTGCAGTGGTTTTTGCTCTGAAGATATGGAGACACTATCTGTATGGAGAGAAGTCGATAGTTTACACGGATCACAAGAGTCTTAAGTATCTTTTGACTCAGAAGGATTTGAACTTGAGACAGCGTAGATGGATTGAGTTGTTAAAGGACTACGACTGTTCGATTGAGTATCATCCGGGCAAGGCTAACGTGGTGGCAGACGCGTTGAGCCGTAAAGTTGTATCTGATTTAAGATCGATGTTTGCTTGTCTTAGTTTATATGACAATGGGAGTCTTTTGGCTGAATTGCAAGTCAAGCCGACTTGGTTAGAGCAGATCAAGGAGAAACAGTTAAAAGATGATGGTTTGAATGATCGGAGGTTGCGGGTTCAGAATGGAGGTTTAGAGGATTATAGTTTGACCAGTGATGGAGTTTTGTGTTTTAAAGGGAGAGCTTGTATGCCGAAGGATGTTGAGTTAAGGCAAAGGATTCTTCGGGATGCACATAGTAGCCCATATGCTATGCATCCTGGAGGTAGCAAGATGTATCAGAATTTAAGAGAGCAGTTTTGGTGGCCAGGTCTGAAGCGGGAGGTAACTAAGTTTGTGGGCAAATGCCTGACGTGTCAGCAAGTCAAGGCTGAACATCAGTTACCGTCTAGGTTATTTCAGCTGGTGAAGATTCCACAGTGGAAGTGGGAAAGGATCACTATGGACTTTGCCAGTGGATTACCTCTTATGCCTAGTAAGAAGGATTCAGTTTGGGTGATTGTGGATCGTCTGACTAAGTCAGCTCATTTCATTCTAGTAAGGGTGGATTACTCGCTTCAGAGGTTAGCTAAGTTGTATGTAGCGGAGATAGTGAGGTTGCACGGTGTGCCAGTGTCGATCATCTCGGATAGGGATCCAAGATTTACGTCGAGGTTTTGGAGAGCGTTACATCAGGCTTTGGGTGCGCGGTTGGATTTCGATCTGCGCATTTCATCCACGATCCTAACGAGGCGATCGGAAAGAGTTATACAAATTTTAGCGGATATGTTGAGCGGATGTGTTCTGGACTTCAGAGGCAGCTGGGAAGAGTTTTTGCCATTAGCTGAGTTCGCATACAACAATAGTTATCAGGCAAGCATTAAGATGGCACCATATGAGGCGTTGTATGGTAGGAGGTGTCGCACACCTACATGCTGGACTGAGTTGGGTAAGCGTCAGATATTAGGACCAAAGTTGGTTGCAGAGACTGAGGATAAGGTTAAAATGATTCAGGCTCGTCTGAAAGAAGCTTCGGATAGGCAGAAGTCATATGCCGATCTCAAGCGGAGGGATATAGAGTTTGTCGTGGGTGACAAAGTTTTTCTGAAGGTCTCGCCATGGAAGAAAGTGTTGAGATTTGGGAGAAAAGGCAAGTTAAGTCCAAGGTTTATTGGGCCGTATAAGGTGTTGAGACGAGTGGGACCAGTAGCCTATCAGCTTGAGTTGCCATCAGAACTGAGTCAGATTCACGATGTGTTTCATGTCTCCATGCTTAGACGCTATCGTTCTGATCCATCGCATGTCGTGGCAGTAGAGGAAATTGAGGTGAGTCCAAATCTAACGGTGGAAGAGGAACCCGGTCTGCATTTTAGGCCGAGGCGTGAAAGTTTTGCGCGCAGAAATCGGTTCCATTAGTAAAGGTTTTATGGTGGAACCATGGCATAGAAGAAGCTACGTGGGAACCAGAGGATGCGATGAGGCAGCAGTACCCTCAACTCTTTCGATCAGGTAATTTCGAGGACGAAATTTTCTTAAGGGGGTAGAATTGTAACATCCTAAAAATTAGAGTATCTTTTTGTTACTTGTGTTAGCTCGGATAGGATGTTTATTGTGTGCTTAGTATATTTGTGTGAAGGCTTGGAATAATTAGCTAAGCTAGAATAATTTTTAGTATGGTTTATTTAATGAAGTGGATTAGGTGACACTTAAGTTAATTTAAGTGTTAAATTAAGCACAAGAGAGTTAGTAGCATAGTGGATAAGGGGCATGAAAGGTTGCTTGAGGGAAATGGTTCGAGTAGCATGATTAACATTTTGGAGACATTATTTTTTTATCCTAGCATTAATGGACGGTCAAGCTTTACATATGGAAGGTTGGACTTTCAAATTTTTTCTTTATGGCAAGTTGAATATTAGTTTAAGGTAAGTTTGATGTTTGGAAAAGAAATCAATGGTTTTAAGGCTAATGGGAGAACATAAGGCATGATGTGGGGTGTCTTGTTATGGAAAGAATTGGGTGGTAAGATTTGACTTGGAAGTCCATTTATGTGGACGGCATGTGTGGCTAGGGGGAGAGTGGCCGAATTTTTGGTTTGGTTGGTAGCTAGTTAGTGCCAAATTTCCCTTTGGTTAGTAGTCATTTTCGGCTAGCTTGGTAGGCATTCAACCTTTGCCTTGTGTCAAAACCGAAACTCCTTTGAACCTTACCAATTCTTCTCTTTTGTGCACCTTTTTGCATTTCCTCTTTTATTTTTCTCTTGAAACCGAAACCACATTTGAACTTTGTGCATTTTTGTGCACTTTTCTTCTTTGGTAAAATAGGTGTTGGCCGAATCTCTTAATCCCATTTTCTCTCTTTTCTTTCTTTTGAATATTGTTCAAAATCACAACATTTCTTTTACTTTCTTGGCCGAATCTCTTTCTTCCCCTTTCCTCTTGATTTTTCTTTCATTAGTTGCTAAAGCCGAATCATCCTTCTTCCCTTTTCATTTTTTTCTTTTCTTCTTTGCCATACTAATTCTTCATCTCTTTTGAGCCGAATATCAATTGTTTTCTTTCAAAATCATAGCCGAAACTCTCATATCCTATTTGATTTGTCTTGGCCGAATTTCTTCAAGGGTAGGACTTCATTTGGTTTTCTTCAAACGGTTTTGGGAAATAGGTAAGTGTTATGGTCGTTTTCCCTTATTCTTTTTCTCGTTTCTATGTTGTTCCTCTTGTGGACAAAGGCCGAATTTTGGGCAATTGTTGCAAGGTTCTAATCATTCTTAGAAACCGATTTCTTTTAGGCTCCTCGGAACGTTGGAAGCAATCAATCTAAGCCTCGTTTCTTTGTCAATTGTTTTGGGTAAGCTTTTAGGGAAGACTTGGTTTTTCAAGTGATAACTCATTGGGATTTAGTGGTATGGCCGAATGGCCTTTGTTTATAATCTAAATATTAGCCGATTGTAGGACAAGGTGATCTAGTGCGGTAGATCGGGTCTTCGAATTTTAGTACTTGCGTTAGTGACAGGTGTGTATCTTACACACTTTATAATTTGGTGATATGTATTTATATATATACTAATCGTTTTATTAAAGTGAAATACTATGAGATCTTGATTTGATACCTTGAAGGGTATGTGCAAGGATTTGGGTAAGTCCGTTTCGATATGATGTTAATATATGATTGATTGATATCATGATCTACGATTTAAATATGTTATATGATCATATCAAAGTATGATGGCATGTTTTATACGATTAATACATTGGTTTGGGAACATGAGTGGAGGGGGAAGAATTTGATATCTGTGTCTTTGGACACCAGAGGTTTGGCACCTCATAGCGACTCGTCCCTGTGGATTAACACCACCGTGGGTTGGCCCCACTTTTGAGATATGGGATTGTCGCCAGTGATTTGGTATCACACGTGGGTTGGCCCCACAGATGGATTATTCGTGACTCTGAGTCACCAGTGATTTGGTATCACATTTTTGGATATCGTGACTTTGGGTCACCAGTGGTTTGGCACCACCAGTGGTTTGGTAGCACACGGGGTAGTAAAGGTGTTATGGATGGCTAGGTTGGGTGCATAATATATATGTTGCTTGATTATAAATTGTGTAAGAATTTTTGCATTATCCGGGAGAGGGATTATGCACTGAGTCTTGGTGACTCACCTTCTCCCTTACCTTTTCAGGTGATTCGTAAATTCGCGGATAAGGAGTCGGATGAACTCGAGGAGGCCATGCAATAAAAATTGGTTTTACATGAACTTCCATTTGGGTACTTTATTTTAATTTGGTTTCCATCTTTTTATGGATTTGTAATAAGGCCTCTTTAATTATGTTTTTGGAATATTTATATGCTTTGGATTTGTTTTAAATATGGCTTATAAATTACATGGTTGATATAATAAATTTGAGTACAAAGTTTTCTAAACTACAAAACGCGATGGTTTTCAAAACGTTACCATCGGGTAACATAAATCATTTGATAATATTTAACGTCTTAAGTGTTTCGATAACTTAAACTATTTTCCAAAACTTAAGCTTCCAAATTTCAATTAGAAACGATTTTCAAAATAATCGCTTGGGTTTCTTTTAAAATTATAAAAGGTTTTTTTTTTTCTAATCTATGGATCTGTAGTAAATATTTAGTTTTTAACTTATTATACATTTGTTTTCTACAAACATAGAACAACAAAGAGTTTTTCACTAAAATTTAATCGTTAACTCGATTTTCTTAAAAACGTTTTCCTTCGTGGCATGCCAGATTCGGTCGTGGCGTATTGACCGGGTTTGGGGTGTTACATAAAACAACATTCTTTATTGAACCAAAATAAATCCATGCATGGCTACCTTGCGCTCCTTTCCAACCCGGTCTGATGCACTAAGTGCTACCTGTAAAATGTTAAACAACGGGGTTAGTTACAAGACTCAGTGTGAGTCACAAGACTCAGTGTGCAATCCCTCCTACACCATCAGACTGGGCCTTAGCCCCACAGAACAGAATAACAAAATATCACATATCAGAATTAAACAAAGCCCAACCCAATCCTAGTTCCATCCGCTACACACCACCCTTACCTGCCATTCACACCATTGGGGATTTCTACAATCACCCTCACCGCTACACACCATCGATGGCATTCATGCTGCAATTAGCTGCTCATCGTCAGATTTGTGACATAGTCACCAAAACAGATCGTGGCAGAGCCACTACAATAGAACACTTCCCCTTTCATATACAACAATTTCCCAACCCCGAGCAAACATAGGAAACGGCATACATGCATATCATATCAACTCATCAGAATCATTTTACTTAAGGAAAATTACAGAAATCACTAACTTGATGAGTCGCCCTTACCCTCTACGGGTTTTCAACAACCATGCTGGGATTTCGGCATTTGACAGAATATAGACAGATTCATATATATATATATATATCAGACAACAGAGATGGTGTGAGAAATTACACACCTGATTACGCTTAATGCTATGCTATCGAAATTGATGCTCTCCCTAGCCGGAATTGTGATTATTAAATCACTATACCACTGGTCAAAGACTTCACTTTAAGAGATTGATTTGAGTAACCACCCAACAAGGTTAAATGTCAGATTGGAGATAAACCGATTTGATAAATGACGAAGATAAATCTCCTTACCTAAATTGATTGAATCCCAAAAGTAGTATAATTCGAGTGCTACTGATTAGAATCCTAGGCGATTAAATCTCCTTCAAATCCCGGAATGCCGCCTATGAAAGAAAACACAAGATCAGTCCACCATGTAGCCATTTGGCTATGGTCTCTAAAAGCTAGAAAAGATTGGAAAAATAGCACAATCGACACTTACCTCTATAGAAGGTTTCGGCTACCCCTTGCAGAAAGATTCGGCAATCACAGAAGAAGATCAAAGCGTAGAAGATTAAAATCTAGGAATTTTAGCTTTTGAGAAAATCTCGAAAAAGATGAACAAGAAGAATGCTGTCTTACAAGGGATATTCAGCCAATGTGTTTGAAAGAGAAGAGACAGAAAATAACAGTGTTTCAGTAATTGATGAGACTTCAAAGGGTTTTGACTAGAAGGAAAAAGAAAAGAAATGGGAGAGGGAGAATGAAGTGGTGATTTCGGCAGAAAAGAAAAACATGACAAGAACTTAGTAGACAAATTTTTGGCACACTCCTTGCCTATACTAAATTGATTCTTCCCCCTCTCCTGTGTTTGATTTTCGGCCAACACTAGCCTCCTTGATAGATCCCCATCCTATCCCTTATCTTTCTCAAAACACCCATCCAAAAGTGTCCTACATCACACCACTTCCTCCCCCCTTTATCTGAATAATATCACATATTTTAAAACATTAAAAATCCCTTATATTTTAGCCTTGTTGCCGTCCCCCCTAGCCCCCTTTAAGTGTCGAATTTGGCCCAAAATATGGGCTCCAAGCGGCCAACACTTGGGCCCTCTCCATCCACTAGTGACGCCACCCTCTGGCTTCTTTGTAGCGCCGCCAAACTTTGGGCCACAAGCCCACTTGCTACTTTTAAACACAGATACCTACCTTTAAACCCTATAATGCCCCAACAGAAAATTAACCAAGGCCTCAGCCCAAACCTGAGCCCAATTCGCATCTTAAATTCTTAAACCAAAACAGTAAACCTACAACACACAAAATGTACAGGCCCACTAATTCAGGATGTTACACATTACCTATACAGTGAAAAGTGTATCATTTACACAGATCACAAGAGCCTCAAATACCTGCTCACTCAGAAAGAGCTAAATCTCTGGTAGCGAAGCTGGATTGAGCTGCTTAAGGATTATGACTGTTCGATTGAATATCATCCTGGTAAGGCCAATATGGTGGCTGAAGCACTAAGCCGTAGGGCTATGACGAATCTGATGGCGATGTTTACTCCTCTCAACTTATTTGATGATGATAGTTTGTTGGCCAAACTTCAAGTTAAACCATCGTGGATTGAGCAAATTAAGGGTAAACAGTTGGAGGATGAGTCTTTGGGTCCTTGATTCCGACAGATTAAGAGTGGGGAAACTTCTAATTTTGGACTGAATAGCGAAAGGGTACTGTGTTTCCGTAGAAGAAGTCTATCCTACTGGTTAAGGTACTTTGGCACAATCACAGCTTATAGGAGGCCACGTGAGAACCCGAAGAGGTGATGTGACAACAATACCCTCATCTATTTTGATCAGGTAAATTTCGAGGCCGAAATTTTCTTTTACGGGGGTAGATTCGTAACGCCCCAAAAATCAAAGTATTTTTTTTTGCATGTTTTTAACATAAATACTTGGTTGCTTCTATGGTTGAGTGATTTGGGTGTGTTTGGGAGTGTCTGAGAAGTCCCGGGTTCAAGTCTGGGCTTGTGCAAAAAATTTTTTTTTAGGGAATAAAACCCTTGCTTGTAGTTAGTAGGCTTTTAAATTATTGTGGGTAAAGCATGACATAAAAAGCCTACTAGTCTAGAGGGTAAGTGGCGTGTTACCTATGCCAGTGGACTGAGGTTCGAATCCTGGTGGAGGCAAGGGAGTATTTATTTTGCTCTCAGATTGTGGGGAGTTGAGTTTGGTGGAAACATCAAGTGGTTGAGGAGAATTTGAATTGAGTGGTTGAGGGGAGGTGTGATCAGGTGGAGAGATTTGAGGAGAATTTTAGGAGAAAATCAAGGGAAGTGAGGGGAGAGGGAGTGTTGTGCCGAATTGGGACTCCGAGACACTCAAGAATTCGGCTAGAGGGGTGTTTCTCATTTCGATTCTGCTTTGTATGTGCTTTTTCCCTCTGCCGAAACCTCTTTTCCCTTAAATCGTTTCTCTTTTCTCTCCCTCTCCACCGCCACACTCTCCTAGTCTTTTCTGTCGATTTGGTCTACTCCTCCTAACACCCTGCTTGTGTTGGCCGAATATACCTTTTCTTTTTTTTTCATCTCCTCTTCTCTCTTTTTCCTGTTGTTGGCCGAATACACCTTCTTCCTTTCCTTGCCTCTTCTTCATTTATTTTCCAAATATTTTCAACGCTTGCTGTTGTTTTTTCCTTGCTGATTCTCTTTTCTTCTACCCTCACTCTGCTGACTTTTTCTTTTCCCTCTGCCGATTTAGTATTCCATTTCTATTCTACAGTTTTGTACTTTTAGTAAGTTGGTATTCGTTTTGGCTTATATTATTCTTGTAGTGAACTGTTAATAAGGGTTTCGACTGGATTGCAGGTAATAACCCTGAGATCTAGTGATCATCGTTTTTCCAGTAAGTGAAGTTGTAACACCCCAAACCTGGCCTGGACGTTATGGCTGAATCTGGCGACATCACATGATAGTGCTTTAGAAAACGTAACTACGTTAAAAACCAGTTTGTAAATATCCTACGCTTTAATCAAAGCGTGTTATTTAATCATTTATTGACCATTTTCAAAACATAATACGCTGCGGAAGCTTTTTAAAAGTAATTTGTGAATTCGTGTGTTTTTGATAAAACATTTGTTTACTTTGAAAACTCGAGTCTTGTCCTACTGCTAGCAGTTCATAAAATAATAATCCAAAATTTAAGTGTAAATCCGTAAAGGCCTTATTACTTGAAATTTACCCAATTATAACCAAATCATAATTAAAAAAACATAATTAAAGTGTCCAGAATCGTGGTCACCGCCGAGTCCTCCGCCGCACCGATCCATCTACTGCTGGGGATTACCTGAACAGATTAAACAGAAAAAGGTGAGTTTTCACAAAATAAGTGTGTAATCCCCACAGAAATCATACAAACAGAAATATCAGATAATAGACATGATGTTCACAGTTCAAGTCTAAACCCAATACAGAAACGGGGTGGACCTTAGCCCACTCAAATACAGAATCAGACATATTACAAGGCCTTAGCCCATTTCAGACAGAATATGCAGAAAATAGAGTTCTACCCACCAGCCTCTACACACCAACTCCGTCCAACCCTACACACCATGTGGGGATAAAATCAACCCACCCAGCCCTACACACCATGTTGTACCGAATGCGGCACATAATCAGAATATTTTCAGTTGATCTGTCACATAACATGCTTAAAAGCCTTTCAGATACTTCCTCCGAATATCATTAATCCCACCCCGATGCAATGCAACATACATAAGTGTCATGCTAATATTCAGATAATAGTTCATTCATTCAGTTCAGCATATATGCTTAGTACAGAAATCAAACAGTCAAATCATTAATTTAGGGGTATAAGCATTTCTTACCGACCCTACGGCAGGTCCACAGTTGACTTGGGTGACCCGTGTAACCTTACAGAGTTTTCTAGAAAAATGGGCTCACACGCCCATGTGGCCTGCCTGTGTGGGCCTACACGGCCCAAATTGGCCTTGGCCGTGTAGCCCAGAATCCCACACGCCCGTGTGGTTCACCCGTGTGGCCCACACAACTTAATTGCTTGAGCCCGTGTGTCACACACGGCCGTGCCCAGCCATCACACGGCTGTGCCGCTCGCGCATGGCATGGCTCGTCGATCACACGACCGTGTGGTGACTAACAGTCTTGCACACGGCCTCACACGGGCGACCACACGCCCATGTAGCGTCGACAGAATGGTTTTCAGCTTCCGTCGAAACCTCATTTTCTACATTTTCGGGTACACACCTAGTTTCAAATCGATGCTAACACAATCCCGAGCAATAACATCTTCCAAACTTTAATAGAAATATTCCACGAGTGAAATCTCATAACAGTCAACAACGTTATCGGAACTTTCCAGAGATGATCAGAACCTCTAACACTTAACCCACGATAGCAGCACCCACCGAAACTTGATCTTCCCCTAATCGAAAGAACCGAAACAGTCTCCTTTTAGCAAACTAACACGAAGAAGAAAGCAACAGTAACATAGTTACTTATCGATCAGCGTGAAACAGTCGAACGATTTGAAAACTATTGCTAAAATCAAGAAGGGAAAAGAGAGTAAAAATTTCGGCAAAGGAAAGGGAACCCTATGTCAGAAAGTTTTTGTGGAGGAGAGGTTTTCTTGGCAAAAAGAAAGGGAACCAAAATATGATAACCCTCTAATCCCTTATTTTTCTCACCCCTTACTCCACTACTTAGTTTTCGAACCCAACTCAAACTCTCTGAATCGTGATAGACAAAAACAATGCTCATGTCGCAACTTGAACACAAGACCTTTTCCATCCCATCACTCCTCTTAACCACCAGACCAGTAGGCCCATTCTGATAAGTTCTTACAAATAAATATTTATAAGCCTACTAACCAAACTTTGGGCTTTATTCATAAAAATACCAAAATTTACCCAAGTTAAGACTTGAACTTGGGACCTTTCAAACACACCCAAACACCCCTAAATCACTCAACCACTAGAGCAGATAGGTATTTTTGTTTTGAAATTACAAAAGCCAAAATTAATGGAAAATCGGGGCATTACAAAAAAGCTTAGGGATTCGGTTGTTCAGTTAAGGTAAGTGGCTGACGATCAAGTGGATCTGTGTACTGAATAGGGTTCGTTTTAAATTCAATTGATATGTGATTAACCGAATGTTACGGGTGAACATAGGTTCTGGAGTGATCGAGGACTGTCTGCGCATCTTTCGAAACTAGGTGTGTAAACATTGCCCAATTCGTAAACTGGCAAAAGCCGTAAAATATGGCAATTGACGCTACACGAGCGTGCGCTCGCTCATGTGATAAACTGAACACATAAAATGTGGGCATTAGACTGTTGAGGCCATCATGAGCGATTTTGTGGTCTTAGGCCGTTTTGGGCCACGTTGGGCCGAAATAGGCCTTGTGGGCCCAACGAGCTTGTGGGTCCTACACGAGTAAACCACACGAACGTGTGGAGGAAATTGGGCCAAATTGTGTGGTTTTCATGACCGAGACAATTCTGGGCTATGTGGGCCACGCGAGCATGTGGGCCCATATGGGCTCGCATTATGGGCCTTGGGCCCATTTTCACTGTTTGACTGTTAAGGTTGTACGAGTCGTCCGAGACGACGGTGAACCTATTGATGGGTTGGTAAGTATACCTAGACCCCCAAACTAGTACAAAATGACTGTTATGCCCCTATGTTATAAAATGATTGTATGTTTTATGTTATGTATCGTATATGAGCATGCCACGATATATATGTTGCATACATGTATGATATGTTGCATGGGATGGGATTATTATGATTAGAGGAAGTGTACTGTACTAGCAGCTCTGCTACAAATACTGTTTCGTGCCGCAACTGGTGCTAATTTTGGAGTGTCGGGATGAGTGGGTGATTTTATCCCCACATGGAGTGTTGGGCTGGGCGGAGTGGAGTGTAGAGACTGGTTGGATAGGATTTACGATCGCTTTCGAATTGATACCGAGCATCGTAATGGGATAAGGCTCACATCGACATCAGAATGGGCTAAGGCCCACACTGATACTGAAACTGTAATGGCCTAAGGCCCAATCGATCGGATCATTATTGATTTGGGCTTAGCCTGCATCGCACTTGCATGATTGGTTATTTGCTTATATGGGGATACACACTGAGTTTTTGTAAACTCACCCCTCTGTTTATCTTACAGGTAATCCCCAATCTTAGGCTGATCGGTGCTCGAGGGACTCGGAGGTGGCCACACAACCGCACCTATTTTTATTTTGGATTTTTATTTATACTAATTTAATTGGGTTTTTTTTTTTTGTAATAAGGCCTCTTTAAATTTTTAAACTTTTAATTTAGGACTTTAATTATTAAAATTCTTACTGATAGTAGTAGGACGTGGATTTTCAAAAGATGAATGCTTTTCAAAACACCACGTTTTCGTAAAATACTGTAAAAGCTTCCACATCAAACATCGTTTTAAATGTAATAACAAATTAATATGGTCGAAAAACTACTAAGAACAACTTGAGTTTTCAATGAACAAGATACCCTTAAATTTCTGTTATGATTATAAACGAGTTTTAATATATAACGGGTTTTCCAATGAAATGTTGTTTTCGAAAAACACTTTAATGTGATATCGCCAGATTCGGCCATAATGTCTAGGCCAATTTTGGGGTGTTACAAAGATACTTGAGAAAGTATTATCATAAATCCTTGATTAGGATTTATTGATTTGAAAGTGTTCCCTTTGTTGAGCCTTTTATGAAAAATAGTCTATTCACCGACTTTTTCTAGAGGTTGTTTACCTTTGTCCATTTGTCCTACTAAGATAATCAACAAAAATATTGTTAGTTCCTTTTACATATAAAACTTCAAAATTAAATGTACATAATTCATTATACAATCAAATTCTTCTAGGTACAGTTTTCAAACTTTTATAAGTAAGGAAATGTTTAACTGCTTGATTATTAGTTTTTATAATAAATTTTTCAGGTGCTAAATATATAATAAAGTTTTTTATTCCTTTCTTTATTGCTAATAATTCTTTTTCATATATGACATAATTAATTTCATTTGGTTTAAATTTTCCGGAACTATATCCACAAATTAATTCTTTGTTATTTATTGTTCTAGCTTTTAAAATACAACCCCAATGATTTTGTGAAGCGTCTGTTTCGAAAATTAATTTATCACCTTGTTTAGGTAACTTTTGGAATTTGATTAATTTCAGATTTTAGATTTTTTTTTTATGATTTCCAAGTCTGTTTTAGACCAAATAAAGGGTTTATCCTTTTTTTTTTAATTTTTCATATAACCTACCTATTTTTTTAGATAAGTTAGGAATGAAATTTCTTCTATAATTAATAATTCCTAAAAATTGTTGAAGATGCTTTTTATCTTCATTTTTTATGAAATTTTTTTATTTTTACTATAATATGATCTTGTAGTTTAAGACCATCTGCAGATAATTTTAATCCTAAGAATTCTATTTCTATTTTTTTTCTAGCTCTATTTTCTTAGGACTTAGTATGGTTCCATGTTTTATGAATTCATGAGAAATGATATTTAAATGTTTTCTATGTAATTCTAATGTGTCTAAGAATATCAAAAAATCATCTATACAAACTAGACAAAAATTTTATATTTATTAAATATAGAATCCATCCATCTTTGAAAGATTTGTGGTGCATTACATAATACAAATGGCATTACTTTCCATTGATAATGTCCATTAGGTGCACTAAAAGCTGTCAAAGGCTTGGACTCTTCTGTTAGCATGATTTGCTGATTTACAGTCAAATTTACTAAAATATTTTGCTTGTTTAGCTTGATTAATTAAAACATCCTTTATTGGAATAAAATAACCATAAAAAATAATCTTTTGATTTAATCTTTTATAATTCTAGCTTTTTCTCTTTTTATTTCGGCATGATTTCTAACCATAAAGGCTAGACTAGAAGTGGACTATTAGTTTTCCTATTAATCCTTTTTCTAATAATTCTTTAATTTGTATGTCAAATTCATCTATATATTGTTTAGTATAAATAATTGGTTTAACTCTAATAATTTTATTGGGATTTTTTAATTTAATATCACAATATCTAGGGCTATTTTGCCATAATTTTAATGGTTCTTCACCAAAATTATTATATAATATTTTAAACAACCAATGACTTGTTTCAAGTTGTTTAATTTGCTCTTTTCTTGGTGGTGTAAAGTTTTTATCACAAACAAATTTATGATTTTCTACCAATGGTATTTCTATAAAAGTTTTTTCTACAAATAACATAATTAAATTTTTATCAATATAAAATAGTAAATGTTGATATATAAAATTATTACCTAATAATATATCTCCATGAATCTCTGGAAAACATAATATTTTAGGTATCACAAATCTTACATTATTTATGTAAATTGGTACATTTCTAGCTTTATATTGAATTATGGTTTCATTACCATCTATTCCTATGGCTCTTATTGGATGCTGCATAGGTTCCCATTTTTCTAAAGGAATGACATTTTTTCTACAACTACCAGTTATAGCTAAAGGAATGACATTTTTTCTACAACTACCAGTTATAGCTCTAGTATCTAATAAAGCATGTAAAGAATATGTTTTATATTCTCTAAATTGAAATGTAATTTCAATATATGTGTAATATTTCCTGGATTAGAAATTTGAATGTAATTACCACACTTGTTCCAAGTTTCATTTGTTGGATTATTATCAAAGTTTGTATTTCTTCCATTCTAGTATTTTTAGAAGATATAGAGTTTCTACTTGGTTCGGTGGGAAAAATGGGCTCACACGCCCATGTTGTCTGCCTGTATAGGCCCACACGGCCCAAATTGGCCTTGGCCGTGTGGATCACACGGCCTGGCCCAGAATCCCATATGCCTATCTGGTTCATTCAGTGGGCCCATATGCCCGTGTGGCCCACACGGCCCAATTGGTCGAGCCTGTGTCTCGTACATGGCATCACCAGCTATCACACGGCCATGTCATGCACGCACAGCCTGGTTTGTATATCACACGCCTGTGTATCATCACAAGGCCTACCACACGCCCGTGTGGCGTCGACAGAGAGTTTTTTGGCTTTTCACCGAGACACATTTTTAGTGTTTCGGGTGTACACCTGGTACGTTTCCAATGCAAAAGCACTCTTGAGATTTCCCGCACCTAAAATTGACCAATATTAACCCAACTTAGTCACTTAATCGTCATTCAATCAAAAACTTAACGAGATTTCCCAACCTTTAACCATTAAAACCTCTTACCTTCAATGGAGCGACGGGAATATCACACATTTACAGCCTTGATGGAGAAACTTCAGCCCCTTGTATACTCCTTGACACCAAACAAACCCCTTATTGCCCACTTAGCCATAAACAACGATAGAATTCCATTAATACACAATCTTACAAATCACAGGAAAAATGACTGAGGCACAACAGAGAAGGAATAAGCAAGGGAAACAAAGGAAAGGGGGTAGGGTAAAAGAGAGGCAGATTTCGGCAAAGGAAAAGAGGGGGAGAAACCAATGGAAAAATTCGGTAAGAGGGGAAAAGAAAAGAAAAATGTTAGAAGGATGAACAGTTTTGGGAAAGAAAACAAAATACAACTCTATCAGATTTTCTGATAACCTCTAAAATCCCTTAATTCTCTCCATCAAACTCCCCACTAAATCCACTACTCATATTTCTAGTCCATCTCAAACTCTCACACGACACAAGCAGCAAAATAAATCCCTTGTTTGTGCAAACACTCAAACTCCAGGCCTCCAGCTTGACCAACATATTTTACCAACATTTAATTAAAAAAAGATAGGGCTTTATTCAAAGAAAAACAAAAATTTTTCCCAAGCCAAGGCTTGAACCCCAGACTTCTCAGAGACTCCCAGAACACTTAACCACTGAAGCAGATACAGATTTGCGTCACAAACACACGAAAATAATTATAAAGGATTTTTTTTTTTTTGGCGTTACAAGGACTAAATTGCGTAAAGGGCGAAACTTTTATTTCATTAGCTAAAGGTGTTAATTAGCTATGGAATAATAAAATATAGGTTCTTATTGAGTAGATAGACCAATAAAAGTGGTGGCTGGACATGAATTTTTAATTCATGAAATTGGTCAAAGGTTAGGTAGATTTTTGGTGACTTAATTGATAAAATAATCATAAAATAAAAAGAAAGCTTCATCCTTTTCATTCTTTCTCTTCATCACCGAAAGTTACAACAAAAATGGGGGTTTTTGCAGCTTAAAGTTTCAACCAAACTTCCTTCTTGCAAGTAAGTGTTTTTTATGGTCATTCTTGATGATTTTTGTATTTTTGTAACCCTTGTAGCTTAAGCTAACTAATGGAGGGGCTATTTTGCAAAATGGTTGAGTCTAGGGTTTTACCATGTGAGTATTCATATTGTTTGCTGAAATTTTACGGAAGAAAATGAATCTTGGTTGTTAAATAAACAATTTTTGTGAAAGTAATTTTCATGAAAACACCTAAATTGAACCTTTTGTAAAAATTGTAAAATAGGTGGTAAATGTGTGAAATAATAGAAATTGTGAGCTTCTACAAGTATAAATTAGATTCGGCTAGGCTTGGTTAATGAAGAAATTTGATGAAAATCGTTTTACGAGCCTAGGGGCAAATTCATAATTATGTGAAAGTCTAAGGGCAAAACGGTGATTTGGAATTTCTTGATTAATGTGGTGATTAAATAAGTAAATTTTGTCATTATAGATCAAGAAAAACAGAATTCAAACCTAGACAGGGGGAAAGCCAAGCTAATAGACAAATTCAATCTAGTCACCCAATTTTTGTATAGCAAGGTAAGTTGTACGTAAATAATACAACTTTATTGTTGTTATGTATTGAACAATTAATATGGCATAAAGTGTTTGATTATTTTTGTGAATATGCATTATGAGAATTGATGTAGTAAAATCTCCAGGTTGAACCTTCAGAATAGATTGGATATCCATCCCATGACATTTGGGTGATATGTGTGCTAGTGTAAGACCATGTCTGGGACATGGCATCGGCCACATTATGAGAGCCACTGTAAGACCATGTCAGGGACATGGCATCGGCGTTCATATGTGTTCTAGTGTAAGACCATGTCTCGAACATGGCATCGTCCACATTATGAGAGCCAGTGTAAGACCATGTCTAGAACATGGCATCGGCATTGAGACGAGAGCTAGTATAAGACTATGTCTAAGACATGGCATCGGCATTTTACCCTCTTGTGGGACGCTTATCGGATATCCTTTAGTATTCCAAATGGTTCCACGGGTTATTTAAAGCTTATGATAAAGATATGAAAGGATATAATCATGTTGTGAGTGGTAAAGGTTCTTACTCGGAACTCATGATATATTAGCTTAGTTATTATGCCTTAATGGTAAGGATGAAATTGAGTAAGTTCTATCTATGAGAATGACTTCGAGCAACGTCATGGAATCGAAGAAGCTACCTAGGAACCAGAAGAAGCTATGAAAGTGCAATACCCGAACCTATTTTTTGGTAAGATTTTCGGGGACGAAAATTCCTTTAGGGGAGAGTTGTAACAGCCTATTTTCAGTGATATCGAAAATAGTAGTTTGGAGACCATAATTTTGATGAGAGAATTATTATTATTTTATTATTTTATTATTTTAATGTCTATGGGATTATATTAAGGTCGTATTAAAATTTTGTTAATAAATTTTGATGTTTATATGGTTGATTGAGTGAAAAGGACTAAATCATAAAATGTGTAAAAGTGAGTATCTATTAGTTAAAAAGGTTAAATGATCATGGAAAGGGAAGTTAATGGATTTACATGATAATTATACCATAATGAATGCTAATGCATGTGCATGGGCAAAATATTAATGTAATTTTTAATTATTAATAAGGTTAATATGGTAATTTCGTAAATAAACTTAAAATTAAGCTATCATCTTTCTCATTTCTTCATGCTTTGTCCGAATCCACAATTAGAGGGAGAGCTTGGATCATTCAGTCACTATATCTCATGCATGGTAGGTTTTCAGGCCCTGTTTTTAATGATTTTTATGTTTTTGAGATTTTTTAGCTTAATCTAGCTAGCCCAATGGTTAATTTGTAAAACAGTTAAAGGTTGAAGGTTATGCCATGAATGTTTTTCATTAGGTTTTGATGTTAGTTGATAGATCATGAGTCTCGTTGAAAAATAAATAAGTTTTGTTAAGTGATTTGAAATGAAAATGGTAATTAGGGAATAATTTGTTAAAGATGTGAAACTATGGGTTTTATTGTGAAATGTTGATAAATATAGGCTAATTCAAGGTCCCTTGTAAATTTGGTTAAGTTGGATTTAAGTTAAAATGGTTAGATTTTAAGTTATGAACTCAAGGACTAATTTGTGAAAAGTTAAAATGTTAAGAGAAAGTTGGTAATTTTGCATAAATATGAATTATGGATGAAATTGAATTCTAGAAGTAATTGATTGATTGAAATTATTTATTTAGATCAAGATAAACCACAATCGGATCTAAACCGAGGAAAAACTAAAGCTTTGGAATAGTTCGACTTTGCTTCTACACCCCTAACTATCGAGGTAAGTTCGTATGAACTGTATTCGTTTCAATGTAGTTTAAATTGAATTCTTATTGTGTTGTTTTAATGTAATCAATTTATATACAAATATATCAATTCTATGACGAATTGACGGATATTGAGTCCCAGTTGAACCTTAGGAATTCTTAGGGTACAAACATGTCATTAGGGATTTCATGTTTCAGGTGTTGGTTTTGAATGTCCTACCGATGGTTGAGGTCCTACATTTATTGCGGATACTCCATAGCTTGTGTCAACAGCATCGTGTAGCTTACATTCTGACCCACAGCTCATGTAAGCAGGCCCATTTCACAGCTCATGTGAGTAATGATGTAAAGGAAAGTTTACTGTTATATGTAAAGGCACACTTCATGTGAGCTTTCCTAAGTATCCGATGTAATTCTAAATGGTTCAATGGGCAAGAAAGGGAACTAAATGGTAAGTATGTAAATAGATTGATTCATGACTTATTAAAAGTAATTATGAGCTAAATGATGCATCTACGTATGGATTTTACATATTTTATGGTTGATTTCATTTATATCATGGGCAAGTACACTAAGATGTTGTATAGGCTTTTACAAAGCTTATGGCATTGGTGTTGATTTATGTTTAACCTTTGAATTGTTAAAATGACATGGTAAGTTTAGTTTAAGCTTCTACGAGCTTACTAACAACTCGTTGCTTACATAGTTTCTTTTCTTTGTTTTATGGGAGCTTGATTTGGTTGGAAGCTTGTCGGAGACCTATCACACTATCCAGCAGTCAATTCTGTAGTTTTTGATCATTTTGCCCATGGTTTGTAATGGCATGAATAGGGTAGTTTATAGTGGTGTTTTGATGAATATGTAAATGGTAATTTGGTATGTTTGTGCCTTGATGTTTATGTATGGTTGATGGATTTGTAATACTAGTTTAGGTAAGTCCTTTAGGTCACTTTTTGATAATTGATGTATATGGCATTTTGGTATAAAATGTTGGTTTGGAAATGGTCATTTATGAAATGTTTTAGGCACATAACAGAATGAGGTGTTTATGCATGGAATTAGGTAACGTTAACATGTTTTGGTAAATATTGTTTTGTTATAATTGTGGTTTCCTTGAAAGGCATATTGGTTAGGTGAATTAAGGTCTCAAATTGGTATCTTTATGTATGCATGGATGGTGGAATGTGAGTGTAAATGGTTTGAATGGTTATGCATGAAATGGTTTTAAAACGGCTTGGTTTTAGGTGAAATTTGGATTCACACGGCTTGAGACACGGGCGTATGACTTAGTCGTGTGAGGCACACGGTCTAGTGACATGGTTGTGTGTCATCTGAGAGTTCTTTTGTATGCAAGTTGGTGAGTTACACGGCCTGGCACATAGGCTTGTGAGGCAACTCAAAGAGTTATACTGCCTGGCACACGGCTGTGTGACCCTACTCAGTGAATTGCACGGGTTGGGACACAGTTGTGTGTCCCTTGCTCGAAAGTTACACAGCCTGGGGTGATTCCACATGGCCGTGTGACCCCTATTTTCAAATTTTTCTACTTTTTCCTAAACTCCCTATTTTGTTTCAAATTAGTCCCGAATTGCTCTAAAGCTATTTTTAAGGCCTCGAAGGCTTGATTTAGGGACGAAATGTTTGTGTTTAAATGATTTATGATATATTTAAATTTATTGAATGTTATGATGTTTAAAGGTTTCCAGTTGATCGATAATACTCTGTGACCCTAATCTGGAGACGGATACAGGCAAGGGGTGTTACACAAATCATCAATTACATGCTAAAATTTCATCCATACAATGCCTAACCAATATTCCATTCAAAGGCACCAAAATCAAAGATTAATAATTCAAATAACCAAGATAAAAAGAACACATGAGATTAACCACCTATTCGTAATCAAACTTCAACCAAAATGACACAAACATGAGCACTTTCGTCAAGTATCATTATATGCAAACCTAAAACATAGTCTTAAGGCTTACAACCCAAGCACATCAAATACATACATTCAAAATAACCATTTCACTAGAATAACCTATATAAAATAAAAATTACATATTCACAACAAAACACCTATATATATACATGCCACATCCCAAAATGAAATATAAAAGCTATCAAAATAGCTGGATAGTGTGAGCTTTCTTCCGATCCGTCTAGTTAGTTCGCAATTTTGACAACTACAAAAGAACATAAAGAAACAAGTAAGTTAATGGAGCTTTGTAAGTTCATAGTTTAAATCATCAAACTTAACTTACCTTAATTGATATAAAAAATACTAAAAGATAACATACAGTTACTGATATCCAAATACACATTCACCAATCTTATTAGTTCGTGATCACATATCAATCTAAACATGGTAATTCACATCACAATTAACCTATCAATTCCATAGTCAACATATCATATATATAAATGTGCTCATATATAAACAAATATTTCATTAAACATTTAACACTTTCAATATATTGAATATGCATCACATTTAAACCCACAAGTCAACTATATGTTTCATTAACAATTAGCTCGATGAGCTAAGTAACTCAACTCGAATACTCGGGTAACTACACCACACCAGAGGCATCATAGATGCATAACAAAGGCACCAAAGTGCAGACAGAGGCACAAATATGCGATCAGAGGCACCGAAGTGCAAATCCCGTACAAGCGCGCATACTAACCCTATTGGCATGCCAATCCTACGCGATTACTATGTTCCACCATGCAATAAACATGATTTCATTACTTTTTCATCTATTCAGAGGCACTTCGTCATTTCCGTACTCATATTGTAATTCTATTATAATTATGCCCATAATGTAAATTCACCAGAAATACTACCATCATTTATACGTTTCCATATGTACTTAATTGCACATTCCAAAATATATATAACTATTGATGATTTACATATTTATCAACTATTAAATAGAAAACAATAAATAATCATAAGAAACTTACATTTTCATATTGAAATACTATGAATTTACCTACAATTCACTTTCGATTTAAACACAAGGACTACTTCGTAATTTTCTCCTTTACTCGGTTATTATCTTTTTGGTTCGGTTCTTGATCTATATAATAATTTAAAGACAATCTATTAAATTCACAAACATTTCACACTCAATTTATTGCATATGACACTTAAATTTTCATTAATTACACATTTTCCCTAAACTTTTACATTTATTACAATTTAGTCCTTAAGTTAAAAATTCCAATATTAATAAAATTTTTAAATTTCCCAAATTAACCGAATGTTATTCTAAACTAGAAAAGTCCACCATTATTCACTAATTATACTATTTCCATGAAATTTTAAATATTTTATCATTTAACTCCATTTACTAAAATTATCGAAAATTCAATTAGTAAACTAATCAAAATCAACAACTAACACCTTAATTTCATCTCTTAACATCAAAATAACAAAAGTTTATCAATGGTACTGTAGACACCCGTTATTGTCCGAACCCGATTGGGGGCCCATTTAAATTTTTGTTCTCTCTTTGGCCGTTCGAAGCCCACCCGGTTTTGGATTTGAGACATTTATCTTTCTTTTCTTTTCTTTTTCCTTCTTCTTTCCTTTTTGGGTCTGTCAAAGGCCCAGATTATTATTATTATCATTTTTTACAAATAAGTAAGATTAAAAAAACAATATATAAACATGAAATGAAATGAAAAGGAGGAGACTTTTCATTATTTTTGTTTTCTAATAAAACAGGTAAAAAAACATAAAACTACAAGCATTCTATTTCGTTTTTTTACTTTTCTTCTACTTTTTTTTTGTCCATAAGCATGTAACGAGGGATCGAATTTTGGGTTCCAATGAAGGGGGCGTCACCGGACTGTCGATCCTCTGCCCCTAGGAGCCCCCAAATATCCCTTTTGTTTTTTTTCCTCCCCTTTCTAAAATAAAGGTTTCTTTAAAAAAAATAAAAGGTTTGATTTTGGGAAAAATTTTGATTCTTTCAAAAAAATAAAAAGTTTAGATTTTAACAAATAAAAATCTATTTTTTGTTATTTTAAAGAAAAGTTTAAATTTTTAAAATAAATTTTTGATTTTTTTTCTACTTTTTCAAAGTAAAAGCTTTAATCTTTAAGAAAAAATACTATTTTTTTTTAAAAAGAGAAAGTTTATATTTTGAAAAATAAAAATGTTTTTTTTTAAGTCATTTTAGAGGAAATTTAAAATATTAAAACAAAGTTTTGATTTTTTTTTTTAACTATTTCGAAATAAAGTTTTTATTTTTAAGAAAATTTATGATTTTTCCTAAAGAAAACTTTGATTCTGCAACATAAAATAAAATTTCGGTCACCGTACGCAGTGGCAGCACTACCGAAAGCTGGAGAGCCGTTGGGTTCTCCAGTGGTGAAGCTATGGCCAACATAGAAGTTGGGAGAGAAAGAGGAAGAGGTTTTTTTTTTTTTTTTGGAAAAACAATAAGATTAAAATGGAAGAATGAATGAATAGTTTTTTTACATTTATAGGTGCCAAAAATGGGTAAATTTTTCCCACCACTCTTACTTTTTAAATTTACAAAAAATACCCCCTTTTTTAAGCACTGCCCACGCTCCCTGACCTATTTACACCCGTAACATTTTTATTTATTTAAACATTCAATTTAATTCGAAATTTAAAAATTAAAAGCAAATTAATTGCTACATCAGTCCTCTGTCTTCCATATTTTTTTATCTTTTAGTCCTAAAATCAAGCTATGTCATTTTGTTTCTATCTTTAATAAATAATTTACACTTATATCTTCCATTTCACTTGCATTTATACATTATATATTTAATGTTAATTATGCACTTTTATTTTAATGTTTTATATTTATTCACACCTGTATAATTTTTATTTATTCTTATTTCATTTTATTTATTTTCATGTCTATTTATATATATATATTGTTTACACATTCCCCTTACATACATTTTAATATTATTTATTTATGTTACTTTGATTCTTTTATTGTATTATGAATAAGGTGTATTATTGGTATTATTATTATCATCATGTTAATGTCTTATTTATTTCATTTATTTAATTTTTTTCTTTTTATTATTTCCATTTTGAAAGAGTTTTAACTTTTCATTAACTTTAACAAATTTAATTAATTTTCCTATTTTATTACTATTCATTTTAAAAGAGGGAATTTTAGGTCGTTTTTCTATCCTATAATTGTTGACATGAAGTTAATTAAGTAGGTGTTATATTTTAATAAAACCATAAGGTTTTTACATTTGGATTTAGGTTAGTCCTTAAGATCTTACCTACCATTTACCTTAGAAAAATTATAAATAATATATAAGATATTTTTTTAGGGTTTTAAATTAGTATTAAATATCATACTTTCGTAAAATCTTGATAGGTTCAAAGCTATTAATTAAATATTTTAAAAATAATAATAATAAAAGATCGAATAAGTTGTAGATGTATTTTAATATTTCTCTTAATTCATTGGTAATTTCTAGGGTTTTTTTTTTGAATTATAAAATAGAATTAATTTTAGGAATTTAAGGTATTGTACTAGAATTATTTAGGTATCCTTTAGGGTTTCCGTTAAAAGTAAAAAATCTCTAATTTAAGTTTCAAATTAAATAAGTTTGGTGAACACATTTTAATCGAGCTACAAGCAAACCGGAGGCGTTTTCTTTAGAGTTTTTATTTAAGATTTCCATAAGATTTTAGCTTAGATTAAGACATTAATATACTTAAATAAAAAAACATCTAGCTCTTAAGACCCCGTAGGACTATCCTCGGATAGGCGTTGTGGGGGTGCTATAACCTTCCCCACACGTAACCGTACTCCCGAACCTAAAATTTGGTGATGAGATCGAGTCTACATTTTTAGGATTCTTTCGTAGTATTATTTCTAGATTTTTAGATGATAGGTGGCTAACCAACCTAGCCCTAATTGGTTAATGGCGACTCTACGTAATTTAATCCCTTCGTGTCTTTGCTTACTAGGCCCCCGTACTCTTATGTAGGCAACGTTATGACAACTTGGCAACTCCACTAGGACGTTAGTGAGTCGACTTACTTAGGTTTAAGAGCTAGGTTTTTTAGTATTTGTGCATATTAGATTTATTTATTCGTGCATTAATTTATTTAATTGTCTAATGTCATTTTAAATTGTTGAATATGTGTTAAATATTGATTTATTTGTTCATTTCATTTACTTATCCTATTTTGATTTGTATGCCAATGTGTTTGTTTATTCCTTTATTGATGAAATTGATTAATTTGTATGTCGACTCTACCGTCGTGGGGCAGCTATAATTTTCATTCATGTTGCGTCTTGCTTTTGGTCCTACGCCCGGGCCCATCCGGTTTAGGAGGATTAGCCTTAGGCTTTCGTGTGACAATATTTCACCGCATAAGTTTAAGGACTACTCTATGGTTAAGATGGACATAGATGTTCGTGTAGTAAATGCTACCGTGTACGCTATTAAAATCTTACCACCCAAGGGCCAACCCTTATTAAAAGCAGAACGCACCCCTATGAATGTCGTATTTAAGCATTGGGTTCCCCATGCATTATAGTCAACCGTAAGCCAGCATGTAATGACCATTTTAAATGTGAAACCTAGACATAAGAGTTGTACCTTACCCCTCGAAATAATACCCTATAAGACTTCATGAGCATTTATTCATATGTTTTGTGTTTGATTTTTTTTTTCTTTGCAATGCTTTATGATTTAATTTTGCATTTTTTTCATTTGACTTGTTTTTTCTACTGACTTTGTTTTTCTTGTGTCTGTGTCTCTCCATGGCATAATTCATGCATCATTTGAATATCTGGGGCACAGTATCACATCTATATTCGACATGAACACACATCAAGAAGATTTAGTTGTTCGGCATGGGGTAGAAAATATAGGGATAGTAGCGAGAATGTCAGAGGATACTCAGAGCAGAGAAGGCAATTTCCAGATAGCTTGTTTTGACTCGAGCCTGCCTCAAATAGTTTGCAAGGACTGTAGGAGGAATCGCGAAGATGAGTTAAAGGGAATATGGCAATCATGGTAGAGGCTAAGAAAACGCGCTTCCGGGACTAGAACGGCGAGTAGCGATTTGCCCTATGGCAATAGGATCGAATTAGGATTTTCTTTAAGTATGAATGAAAAATGAATAAAAAACCTTTGTAAGCCAAACAGTTTTCGAATCTTCTATGAAAGAAAATGTTTATATTCGAGTATATATATGACAATGTGCCCCAATTTCATTCATCCATTCATTCATCTATTCGTTCACTCATTCGCTCATTTGTTTATTCAGAAACATCTTTTAAAAAAAAATAAAAATACAAGAACATTTTTTATGACAAATCCAAATAATTTTCTAACTTTGGAAATAAATGTCATTTAAAAAAGGACTACGGATAGCTCACTGGTATAACACCCGCTCAAAAGCCAAAAAGATGACGGAAGAAGAATTAGCACGCATGGCCAAACTGGGGGAACAGATGGAAAGGATGATGGAAATGATGACTACAATGGTGAAAGGCAAGGCCAAGGTAGAAAAAGGAAGCGGCACTTTGGACAATCTAATCCCTTTTCTCAGTGATACAGGGGTATATCGCGAAGATTTACCACTTCAAGTGCTAGGTGTGACCATTCAGATCCCAAGAGCAAACGAGTTGCCTGCAAGTGAAGAGCCGAGAGAAATGGAAAAGGGAAAGTCAATTATGGATGAAGAAGCTCATAAATTCAGCCTAATTAAGGAACATCTAAAAGTCATCGAAGGATTAGACACATTTGGAATTATAGAAGCAGAAAGCTTGTGTCTGGTACCCGATGTGGTCGTCCCACCAAAATTTAAAGTTCCTAACATTGAAAAAATCAATAGTAGCAGTTACCCCATTACTCACATCGGCATGTAATGTAGGAAAATAGTTGTTTACTCCAAAGATGTGAAACTGCTAATGCACATATTTCAAGACAGTCTGACCAGATCTATGGCTTGCTAGGATGTAAAGTTGGACAAGAGCCGGATTCAAACTTAGGGAGAGCTCGCACGAGCATTTATTGCTCAATACAAACATATTTTAGACATGGCCCCAGACCGCCTAACTCTACAGAACATGGAAAAAAGTCCAATAATAGTATTAAGGATTACGTAAAATGGTGGAGGGACCTAGCATCTCAAGTACAGCCCCCACTCACGGAAAAGGAAACCAATGTTCTGTTTGTTGGTATGTTGAAAGGCATATACTATGAGAGGATGGTAGGAAATACCTCTAAGACCTTCGCAGATATGGTATTATCCAGAGAAATGATAGAAAATACATTGAATTCGGGTAAAATAGATGACCCTTTTAGTGCGAAAAGAAGTGTCGTTAGGAAGAAAAAGGAATCAAAAATGCAAACAATCGCACCGGGCAGATACCCATACTCTTACTTTTCATACCCGAGCCCAATACCTCTATGCCCCCAATACCCAGCTATAAATGCTGCCGATACTTCACCATTAATGTATCGTCCACTTGTACCCGTTACAAATCCCCTCATGTTAACTATGCCAACCCGGTCCCCACAGACCCAAGCTCCAATAAGGCCACCACGGGTGAGGCTTGTGTCTGATCCAATTCCCATCTCCTACATGGAATTTTTTTCAATTCTAGTGGAGAAACATCTCCTTGTACCTACACACTAGGAACCAATGCAACTGCCATTTCCAAAATAGTATGATGTCAATGCTCGATATAAGAATCACTCTGGCAATCCAGGTCATACCATCGAGAACTGCTTAGCATTGAAATATATGGTGCAAGATCTCATAAGGGCATGAAAGATAAATTTTCAGTGAGATAAAACATTGAATGTTAACATGAATTCGTTACCAAACCACAATCGAACAGTGGAAGAAATCACAACCCCGCTCGAACGACTCTTCGACATATAAAGGAAGTCATTTCTAATTCATGTCGAGCCACCCAGGTCTGTAATGGGAATTGATATGAATCAAATCTGCAAATTCCACCAAGGAGTTCGAGGACACTTTATCCAAGTTTTCCCAACATTTAGGGAACATATACAGTGTCTCTTAGATTCTTTCCAGTTAGATATACGAGAAGGTGTTAAGACCAATGAGATAAATACGTTAGATCCAAAACCTGTCACCATCGTATATGGAAAGAAAATCCCTATTGAAAAAGAGTCTACCTTAAAGGTTGTACAGTATGATCTGTTGGTCATCAGGGTTCCCGGCCCTTTTAAGTATAGAGGTGACCAACGAGTTCCTTGGAGATATGATTAAGAGGTGGTTGGATCTGATGCCTCCAACATCTCAGGACTCAGAGGCATAACTCAAAGCGAGAATTGTTACAAGCTAAACACGGTAGGGAAAGAACCTCGTGGTAAGGAAGTGATTTTAGAAAATCAAGCAGAAATTGACGATCAAGAAACCAATAAGGAAACGAGGGAGAACCAAAAGGGATAAGTCGAGAATGATGAAGTTAACGAATTTTTGCATCTGATAAAGCACAGCGAGTATAGCGTGGTCGAGTAGTTGAACAAAACACCAGCAAGAATTTCTCAGCTATCACTACTTTTGAACTCTGAGCCACACAGGGAGGCTCTTGTACTAGTTCTAAAACAAACTTATGTTGCTCACAACGTGTCACTAGATAATGAAAGCCACTTAGCAGGGAGCATTTTGGCCCCAAATTACATATCTTTCAATGATGATGAAATATCCCCGGATGGAAGAGGAAGTACCAAGGCACTACACATCTTAATAAAGTGTAAAGCCTATTCTGTGGCTAGGGTCTTGATTGACAATGGGTCATCGATCAATGTCCTACCTTTGTCAACATTATCTAAGTTGCCCATGCACACCTCGTACATGGTATCGAGCCCTTTAGTGGTTTGAGCTTTTGATGGCACCAAAAGAAGCGTGATTGACGAAATAGAGATTCCCTTGTTGGTAGGAGCCATTAATTTCATGCCTTCTTACAGTATATTTTTGGGACACCCCTGGATTCATTCGGTTGGGGTGGTACCATCGTTCTTGCACCAAAGATTGAAATTTGTAGTCAATCAAAATTTAAACATCGTGTAAGGCGAAGATGACCTATTTTTAGCTAGCTTGCCAAATTCTCCTTTCATAGAAGTGGATGATGATGCAACAGAGAGTTCTTTCCAGACCTTTGAGGTGGCCACTGTGTCTTACGTGGCAGAGGGAATGCGAGCCCCTAAACCTCATGTGCCACGAATAGCGAACATGTTATTTACCCAGACAGTGGGGAAGGGTTGGCAAATCCACTTGGGTTTGGGAAAGGACCTACAAGGTATCTCAAAACCCATTTTTGTTCCCACTCAGAAGGATACAAGAGGTTTGGGATATAATCCCACAAGGGAGGATGTTGAGAGGATGTGTAAAGAGCAGAGAGCAAAGAGGTTGGTCCGCATGGCTGGAAAGAAAGTAGTGGAACCTCCTTTGATTTGTCCTCTACTATCTGAGACCTTCTACTCAGTGGGATTCGAGCACCAGAAAAGGACCCCAGTCAAGCCAATGATTAATAGAGATTGAGTGGATCTAAACATGATTGGCGATAGGGTGCCGATGTTAAGAAACTGGGTTTGCTAGGACTCTTCCGCCTTGGACAAGTGGCAGCTCATACCGTTACCTGCTATCATTGAGTCCTCCGAGTTGTAATCATTTTTAACAGTTTTTATATCAAAGTTTATATCGTTCAGTTAATTTAATTTCCTTCAAAAACCCATGTAAAATTGTTTTATCTTTAATGAAATCAAATTTGGATCATGTCCCTACTCACTTTTATTCCTTCAATTGTTTTCATTCATATACCAATATATATACTCATAATTATTTCAGAGATATACCTCATGAATTGATAAATGATCCAAATGACATTTTTGAACCAAATTCTCATAATTATGTTCACTATAATGATCATGGGATGGAAGAGAAGGAAGTTGTACCAGATGAGTTTTTTAGGCTAGTTGAACAAGAAAAGAAACTTATAGAACCCCACTTGGAGGGAACATATTTGATCAATCTAAGTGATGATGAGGTAAGAAAGGAAATTAGGATTGGAACCACTCTCATGCCAGAGTAAATTCAATTGTTGAAGGATCTACTCATTGAGTTCTCGAATGTGTTTGCATAATCAAACCAAGATATGCCGAGTTTGGAAACCAATATTGTGGAACACAGGCAACCTTTGAAATCAGATTGCAAGCCCGTATACCAGAAGTTGAGAAGGATGAAACCTGAAATGTTGTTGAAGATTAAAGAAGAAGTCAAGAAACAATTCGATGCGGAATTTCTAGAAGTAACAAAATATCCAAACTGGGTGGCGAATATTGTACCAGTGCCTAAAAAGGATGGGAAAGTCAGAATGTGTATCGATTATAGAGATTTGAACCAAGCAAGCCCCAAGGATAATTTTCTGTTACCTTATATAGACACACAGGTGGATAACACTACTAAAGATTGTGTTTTCTCTTTCATGGATGGATTTTTAGACCATAATCAAATCAAAATGGCGATGATCATCACGACTTGGGGAATTTTTTATCACAGGTTCATTCCGTTTGGTCTAAAAAATGCTGGGGCCACATATCAATGAGCAATTGTGACACTATTTCATGACATGATGCATAAAAAGATTGAAGTTTATGTTGATGATGTGATAGCAAAGTCCGCTAGGGAGGAAACTCATGTGGAAAACCTCCACAAACTAGTTGAAAGATTGAGGAAATACAAATTTAGATTGAATCCAGCAAAATGTACTTTCGGGGTAAATTCAGGGAAGCTGTTGGGTTTTGGAGTGAGTGAACAAGGAATTGAAATAGATTCGGACAAGGTTCGAGCAATTCAATATTTGACACCCCCTAAAACTCAAAACGAGGTAAGAGGTTTTTTGAGACTGTTAAATTACGTGTCTCGTTTTATCTCACAGGTGATGGATAAGTGTGATCCCATCTTCAATCTTTTATGTAAGGATATTGATGGTGAATGGACTGAAGATTGTCAAAAAGCGTTCAAGAAAGTAAAAAAGTTTTTGCTAAGCCACCAATTTTGATTCCTCCGGTGCCAGTAATGGAACAGCCCATTTTTAAGTGAAATCAAAACAGTGGTTTCGGGACAACAAATTCGACCCTAAAATAAAGTTTATTTTTATTTTATTATATGGCCCGTATTATGATAGACGTGTCGTGTGAAAATTTTGATACGAAAATTTTATCAATTAAGTGTTTAATTACGAGAAGGACTAAATCGCATAAAATGCAAAAGTTGAATTCTAGTAGCTATAAGGATTAAATAGCTATGGAATTCAAAACTAGAGGTCTTTATATGGTAATTAGACCATTAAAGAAAATTATATAGATTTTTAGTGACTCATTCACGGAAAAATTAGAAAAGGGCAAGGACTAAATTGGAAATGGAAATAATTAATTAATTAAAAAGATGATAAAAGATATCATCTTATTATTTTGTCATCTTCAACCCAAAAATTATATGAAACCCTAGGAGAGAGAGAGAAGAAACTTTCAAGGCTTAATTGGGTAAGTTTCCTTGTCCCGTTTTTAGTAATTTTGATATTTTTGAAACAGGGATAGTCTAATCTATCTATTTGGGGGATTAATTTGAAAAGTTATCAACGTATGACATTTGGGTCATGGATAAATATGCTGAAAATTATAAATTTATGGTAGAAACTAAAAGGTTGTAGATAGATAAACAACTTTTACAAAGTGATTTTTGATGAAAACATGATTTAGGGACTAAAATGTAAAGTTGTAAAATTTGATAAAAAATTCTGAATTTTTATGAATGCATGTGCTGTAACTTTTGTAACGGGATTTTGGTTAGGCTTGGAATAGGGAGTAAATTTCACAAGTTTCATTTTCCGAGCCTAGGGACAATTAGAATTTATGAAAAAGTTAGGGGCAAAACGGTAATTTTGCCTTGAACGTAAATTAAGTCTGAATGAATATGAAATGTGAGAATTTGATGATTTAAGCTATTTATATAGATGCGGAAAACACAAATTCAAGGTTAAATCGAGGAAAAGAAAAGGTTTCAGATTAGTAGATTATATACGCGAACAAGTGTCAAGGTAAGTCCGTGTAACTTAATCGAGCATATAATTATGTTAATTAAATGTTGTGTATGTATGTAATGTGACTTATATTGATATACATTTCTTGAATGCTATAATGGAAAATTTAATACATGCTTGAAAATGGTGAAAAATTGGTTATGTCCTAATTGAATATTGAATTCCGATGAACATATGTGCTTTCTCTAAATGGATGAGGCCCTGCATTTGTTACGGACGGGATTTAGCTCAGATGAGTAATCCTATTATCCTCATTATAGAAAGGATTTAGCCTGGACAGCTAATCCTAATATAATACCTCTCGAGTATACGTTATGATTAGGGTTTAGCCTGAACTGGTAATCCGAATCGAGCTCCTCTGAGCATACGTTATATAAAGGATTTAGCCTGGACTGGTAATCCTATTATACGATATGTGGCTCGAAAGTGTGTTCCTTGGTTAAGTCCCCTAATGGGTATCCTGAAAAAAGAATTGACATATTATTGAATTGTACACCTCGAGTATAAGACTTGAGGATCCATCAAAATTTCAATGATTCAACAAACACAACTCTTGACCTGGTATGAGAATTTTGAGATGAAATGATAATGACTTGAAAGAATATTGCTTGATGAGCTCATCTATGTTTACTTGATTGATATGAATAGTTTGGTGACTAACATGTTTGATTGAATGCATGTGTTTAAGCAATTTTGCTAATGGATGGAAAATATGATATTGTATACTTAGATTTAATAAACGGATTTTGTAACACCCCTTACCCGTATTAAATGTCGAAACAGGCTACGAGGCATTATCGGACTTAAACACAAGCAAACATACATTTTCGAGTCATCAATTTCCATTCAAATTAAAACTTTTCATACACATTCATATCGTCCCTAAAATGAGCCTACGAAGCTCAATATGTGCTTTGGGAGTGGTTCGGGACTAAATTGAGAACTTAGAAAATTTTACAAAAATTAGAAAAATTTTCATGTTATAGGGCTCACACACCTGTGTGGTCTAATAGACACGCCCGTGTGACCCTTAGACACGTCCGTGCTATAGGACGTGTTCAAAATAGGGTGCTCTCTGACTTGTGCCACACGGTCGTGCCACACGCCCGTGTGCTAGGTCGTGTAGTCAATTTAATTTCCATAATTATTCACAAAATAGGTGCAGACTTCACACGGTCGAGACACATGCCAGTGTCCAAGGCCGTGTAACACAGTCGGCCGAGACACATGCCTGTGTCTCTGCTCATGTGCTCAATTCTGGACATTCTGTTTTGCAACAATTAAGGTGCAAGACACACAGCCGAAACACATGCCTGTGGGGCAGGCCGTGTGTCACATAAGGCTATTTACCAAGCCATTTTGCCACCCTTACTTGTACATACAAACACAACATCATATGGCATCAATCCAAGCATATTACATACAACCAAATCAGCCACAATCAAGACATCGACACATCATTCACATGCTACACATCATTCACATGCTACCATCTATCATACACAAACATCACATGCTTATCAACTCAAATCATATAAATTTCCACATCTATAAAAGGCATCATCATATAAATTGTTCATACCAATTGTAGCCAATTTTCAATGGCTTTATACAAAATGAACTTTCAACCAATATAAGCCAACACATTTGACAAAATCAATTATGACACATAACAAAATAACCAAGTCCCCTATACATGCCATAACTCAAAATGTAGTATTCATTGGTACCAAAATAATAGTTGTTAGTGTGAATAGATCTCCGACGATCTCCAATCCCGAGCTAGCTTGGTGACACTATAAGGCAAGGGAAAGAAGAGGGAGTAAGCTATATAGTTTAGTAAGTTCATATGTAAATAACAAACAACATTAACCATACAATTGCCATATAAGTAACATCCGTACATCAACCTAAATGTCAATAAAACTTCACTACTTAACCTACTCAATCACATTCTTACCAATAGTTCATCATAAACCGAATTCATTTCCTTTGAGTTTTTCGTACATACCTGTACTAACTCATAACATAATCACATACTTTCTTGTCTTTGTCATACCCGTTGAACCACTTGGAATACTATCAGATACATGAAATATTTGCACATAAGCACCACATGTGTAGCCAATTCTACCACAAATCTCATAACACATATAAGCTCGCTCTCGAGCTATCCTCGTGCCTGTTCACACAAGCTGTCAGTCGAGACGTAGCTACGCGGTGCTGCTCACACAAGCTATCAAGTATCCATGACATATGCTGGTATACCCAGCCACCGGTAGGACATACAGGACCAGCACCCGGGACACATAAATCACATAATCACATGGGTTCCTAGAGACATGTCACTTGTATCCTAATCTATTCCTAAGGTTCAACCGAGATTCTCTCTCTTATCGGAACTTCGTCGAATATTCTCATAGACTCGATCAAACATTTCATGCAATACCAAAACATTAAAATACAAATATAACATTGCATTATTTACGTACGAACTTACCTCGGTACAAAAATAGTAGAATTTGACCTAATCGTCAATTACTTTATTTTTCCCCCGATCTAGGTTCGTATCATTTTTCTTGATCTATAATAACAAATTTAACTCATTCAATCATCACATTATTCAATTCAACTCAAAAATCATATTATGGAAAAATTACTTTTTTGCCCCTAAACTTTTGACATTTTATATTTTAGTCCCTAGGCTCGTAAAATGAAATATGTTCAATTTCTTTAAAACCTAAGCCTAGCCAAACTTTATTCATGCTAATAACAGCCCACAATTTCCATTAAATCACACTTTTACTATATATTTTATAACTTTTATAAATAGGTCCTTTTTGACATTTTTACCGAAAATCACTTAGCAAAAGTTGTTTATCCAACCTCAAATTTGTATAATCTACCATTAAGCATCAAAATACACAAAAAACCCTCGACCTTAATCATACTTCAAATTAGTACTAAAAATAGGTAGATCGAGTTACAAGGATCTCAAAAACATAAAACTCATTAAAAACGAGACTAGAACGGACTTACAATAGAGCTTGGAAACTTGAAAAACCCTAGTTATGTCTTCCTCTTGTAAAATTCGGCCAAGGGGTAGAAGATGAGCAAAAATTGGCTTTTAATTTGATTTTAATTCATTTAATTAGCCAAATGACCAAAATGCCCCTAACTTAAAACATAAAAATTCTCTTACTTCATGTCCATTTTTGTCCACTAACTTAACCAATGGTATAATTACCATCTAATGACCTTTAATTTAAAGTTTTATAGCAATTAGAAACCTCTAGCTTCTAGAACACATATTTTGCACTTTTTGCAATTTAATCCTTTTAACTAAATTAAGTGCCTAAACGTCAAAATTTTCAAACGAAATTTTCACCAAATCATTCCATAAAATTGCAGACCATAAAAATATAATAAAAACAAATTTTACTGCGTCAAATTTTTGGTCTCGAAACCACTGTTCCGACTAGACCCAAAATCAGGCTATTATAACTCTCCCCCCTTAGGGATTTTCGTCCCCAAAAATCTTACCAGGAAATAGGTTTGGGTACTGTTTTCACATAGCTTCCTCAGGTTCCCACGTAACCTCTTCGACTCCATGTCGTTTCCACAAAACTTTAATTAGGGCTATGTTTTTATTTCTCAACTATTTAACTTCCTGAGCCAAAATCTTGATTGGTTCCTCACCATAAGTCATATCGGGTCGAATCTCAACCTTTATCAGAGAAATTACATGTGAAGGGTCTGATCGATAACGGCGTAACATAGATACATGAACCATGTTGTGGATCTTTTCCAACTCTGTCGGTAAAGCTAACTGATATGCCACCGGCCCTATTCTTTCAATAACCTCATACGGCCCAATGAAATGTGGACTTAACTTGCCTTTATGGCCAAATCTTAGAATCTTCTTCCACAGAGATACTTTCAGGAATACTTTATCACCAATCTGAAATTTGATCTCTTTTCTTTTCAAATCTGCATACGACTTCTGTCGATCTGAAGCTGTCTTCAAATAGTCACGAATTACTTTCACTTTTTCTTCGGTCTCTCTAACTAATTTGACCCATGCATCTGTTTCTCACTAAGCTCGATCCAATACAATGGAGTTTGACACTTGTGGCCATACAATGCCTCATACGGTGCCATTTTTATACTCGACTGAAAACTGTTCTTATAAGCTAATTCAACTAAAGGTAGATATTTTCCCAACTACCTTAGAAATCCAAAACACAACAGTGAAGCGTATCTTGGAGAACCTAAATCGTTCTCTCAAATTAGCCGTCGGTTTGCGGATGAAATGTGGTACTAAAGTTCAACTTTGTACCCAAAGCTTCTTGCAACCTTTTTCAAAAATTGAGACGTAAACCTCGGATCTCTATCCGAAATAATAGAAATAGGCACTCCGTGCAATCTCACAATTTCAGCAATGTACAATTCAGCTAGCTTGTCAAGTGAGTAATCAGAGTCGATATTGTAAACCTATCAACAACGACCCAAACGGCATCTTTCATTTTTGGAGTCGAACGCAAACCAGTAACGAAATCCATCATAATTTTATCTCATTTCCACTCAGGTGCCATCACTGGTTGAAGTAAGCCCGAAGGTACTTGGTGTTCGGCCTTTACTTGTTGACAATCATTATACATTTTCGTACTACCCGGATAAACTGATAAGCCTCGTGTAAAATTTTCTGAATAAGTTCATCATTTTTCGGTACACATATTCTATCTCAAAACATCAAACAATAATCCGAACCAATCCGAAAGTTTGAATCATTACCCGATTCATACTGAGCTTTTTTAGCTTGCAATTCCCTATCACTTTTCTGAGCTTTACAAATCTGTTGAAGAAATATCGGTCTAGCTCTCAACTCGGCCAAAATTGAACCACCATTAGACAAAGTCAATCTCGTACTCATAGTTCTCAAAGCAAATAAGGACTTTCTGCTCAAAGCATCTGCGACTACATTTGCCTTTCCAGGGTGGTAGTCAATCACTAACTCATAATCTTTTAGTAGCTCGAGCCATCTCCATTTCCGCAAATTCAGATCTTTCTGAGTCATCAAATATTTTAAACTTTTATGATCGATATAGATGTGGCATTTCTCACCGTACAAGTGATGTCGCTAAATTTTCAAAGCAAAAATAATGGAGGCCAATTCCAAATCGTGCGTCAGATAATTCTTCTCGTGTGGTTTCAACTGTCTCGAGGCATAAGCTATCACCTTGCCCTCCTGCATCAACACACATCCTAATCTATTCAGTGACGTGTCACTATAAATTATGAACTCTTTTCCCAGTTCAGGTTGTACTAAAATCGACGCCTCAGTCAATAATGTTTTCAACTTCTTAAAGCATTGCTGACATTTTTCTGACCATTCAAACTTAACATCCTTTTGCAACAGCTTAGTTATAGGAGTAACAATCATCGAAAATCCTTTGACAAAACATCGGTAATAATCGACTAAGCCCAAAAAACTTCGAACCTCCGATACATTTCTCGGCAATTTCCAATCAACAATTGCTGAAATCTTACTCGGATCAACCCAAATTTTTCAACCTATCAACAACAACCCAAACGGCATATTTCTTTTTCGAAGTCAAAGGCAAACCAGTTACAAAATCCATCGTAATTTTGTCCCATTTCGACTCAGGTACCATTACTGGTTGAAGTAAGCCCGAAGGTACTTGGTGCTCGGTCTTTACTTGTTAACAAACTAAACATCTCGCAACAAACTCCAAAATATCTAACATGGTTCAAACCCTAGACCTTAATCATACTTCAAATTAGCACTTAAAATAGGTAGATCGAGTTACAAGGATTTCAAAAACATAAAAATCATTAAAAACGGGGCTAGAACGGACTTACAATCGAGCTTGGAAGCTTGAAAAACCCTAACTATGTCTTCCTCTTGTAAATTCAGCCAAGGGGTAAAAGATGAGCAAAAATTGGCTTTTAATTTAATTTTTAATTCATTTAATTAGCCAAATGACCAAAATACCCCTAACTTAAAACATAAAAATTTTCTTACTTAGTGTCCATTTTTGTCCACTAACTTAACCAATGGTCTAATTACCATCTAAGGACCTTCAATTTAAAGTTTCATAGAAATTAGTCACCTCTAGCTTCTAGAACACACATTTTGCACTTTTTGTAATTTAGTCCTTTTAACTAAATAAAGTGCCCAAATGTCAAAATTTTCGAACGAAATTTTCACAAAATCATTCCATAAAACTGTAGACTATAAAAATATAATAATAACAAATTTTACTACGTCAGATTTCTGGTCCCGAAACCATTGTTCCGACTAGACCCAAAATCGAGCTATTACAGATTTGGTAAGTTTATTTTCCGTTATATGAACTTACTAAGCATGTAATGCTTACACCGTTTTATTTTCCCCTATTTTATAGTGCTAGGAGGCTCGCAAAGGTTGGAGATCATTGGAGCACCGTCACACTATCAACTCGTTATTTTAGATATACTTAGTAGAATCATTTTGGTATAATGGCATGTATAGGACAACTTGGCCAATGGTGGCTTGAAAATGATGTTTTGTAACCTAGCCATTGGAATGGCTAGTGATGGATTATTTTGGTATGATTAAGTAGGCTATTATGATATATCCATATGTGTTATGTTAAGTATATGTGATCAAAAGATGTTAAAGCCTAAGTTAATCCAAGGTAAATTTATAAACACATGTGCAGGTAAATGGTAAATTTGGGTGAAAAATGAGTCTAGGAAATGGCTTTATTTTGTCCACATAGGCAGACACACAGGCGTGTGTCTAGACCATGTGTGACACACAACCTGGTATACGAGCGTGTGGTTAGTTTGTGTGTCCCCTGCACCATAATTTTTAAAAACAGAATGCAGAGAATTGAGCACACGGGCAGACACACGGGTGTATGTCTCAGCCGTGTGTGCTACACGGCCTAGAACATGGGCGTGTGTCTTGGCCGTGTGAAACCTGCATCCAATTTCGAAATGAATTAATTGACCACACGGCCTAGCACACAGGCGTGTGGCATGGCCATGTGCACAAGTCAGAAAATTACACGGGGTAGAACACAGCTTCCAACACAGGCGTGTCCTAGGGTCACACGGGCGTGTGAGCCTTTCACCTTGGAAAATTTTTGAAAATTTGTGAAAATTCTTAAAGTTCCCGATTATGTCCTGACTCGATTCTAATGCTCGTAGTGGGCCTCGAGGTTCCAATTAAGGGACGTTTTAAAACAATCTCGATGATTGAATAGTGATTAACATGAAAAGTCTGTAAATGTTCTGAAAATTTCTGGTAGTGCTTCGTAACCCTATTCTGGCGACGAATACGGGTTAGGGGTGTTACAAGGAAGACCTTTGATTTTGTATTTGGTAGTGCTGGATAATTCCATAGGTTTTGTTCTGGAGTAACGAGATGCTTCAAACAAGAAAGAGCACGCAATCTATCATCTGAGCAAGAAGTTCACGGAATATGAAGCAGAGTATTCCCATCTGGAAAATATGTGTTGCACTTTAGCATGGACCATGCGTCGACTAAGACAATACATGTTGTATCACACCACCTTCCTTATCGCAAAGTTGGACCCTTTGAAGTACATTTTTGAGAAGCCATCATTATCAGGGAGGGTTGCTCATTGGTAAGTGGTTTTGTCTGAGTATGACATCATCTACATATCCCAAAAAGCTATAAAAGGAAGCATTGTCGTGGAATTTCTAGCAGATCGTGCAAAAGAGGAATACAAGCCTATGAGTTTTGATTTCTCAGATGAAGAGATCATGTCAATTTTGTAATGCGAAGAAGAAATTTGGAGGGGGTATTTTGATAGAGCATCCAACATGATCGGGTATGGGATTGGGGCGGTATTAATCTCTCTAAGTTGCTAGTACTTTCCCGCTACAGCTAAACTAATGTCTACCTGTACGAATAAGGCAGCTGAATACGAGGCATGCATTTTGGCACTTCAGATCTCCATTGAGAAAAAGGTTAGGGTTTTAAAAGTTTTTGGTGACTTAGCGTTAGTTGTTTACTAATTAAGAGAAGAATGGGAAACAAGGGATTCCAAGCTAATTCACTATCAAACATATGTGCATGAACTGATCAAAGAGTTTGATGATGTTCAATTTTGTCATTTGCCAAGAGAAGAAAACCAGTTAGCAGATGCATTAGCTACTCTAGCCGCCATGTTAAAAGTAGGATCCGAAACAGAAGTGCAACCTACATAGCTAAAGGTAAAGGACTTGCAGGCCCACTACGCGAGAATAGAATTGGGAATAGATGGGAAACCATGGTATGTTGACATTAAGCAGTATTTGCAATACCAGTAATACCCGGATTATGCCTCAGAAAATGATAAATAAATAATTAGGAGGCTGGCAATAGGTTTCTTCTTGGATAGTAAGTTTTTGAACAAAAGAGGACATGACCAAACCCTATTGAGATATGTTGACACAGAAGAGGTGAATCAAATAATGAAGGAAATCCATGATGGAGTATGTGGAGCACATAGTAACGGATATATGCTAGCAAGGTAAATCATGTGGGTGGGATATATTTTGTTAACATTCGAACGAGATTGTTTAAATTATGCTCAGAAATGTCATAAATGTCAGATTTATGCAGACAATACTAACGCTCCTTCTAACAATCTTCATGTCTTGGCACCTCTTTGGCTGTTCTCAATGTAGGGCATGCATGTTATTGGCCCTATCTCACCAAAAGCATCAAAAGGGAATCGCTTCATCTTTGTAGTGATTGATTATTTCACCAAGAGAGTCAAAATCGCTTCATATGTCAATGTAACTCGATCAGTAATCTGTAAATTTTTTAAAATAGAGGTCATCTATCGATACGGTTTACCAGAAAGAATCATCTCAGATAATGCCAAGAACTTGAACAATGCCTTGATAAAAGAGGTTTGCATATAATTTAAGATCAAGCATCACAATTCTGCGCCATATCGTCCAAAAATGAATGGGGCAGTCGAGGTCGTAAACAAGAATATCAAGAAGATCATTTCTAAGACAACAGAAACGTATAGGGATTGGCATGAGAAACTCCCTTTTGCTCTCCACACATACCACACATCAGTGAGGACTTCGACTAGAGCTACTCTGTTTTCATTTTTGTATGGCATGGAGGTCATTTTACCTATCGAGGTGCAAATTCCATCTCTACGAGTGTTGAGGAAGGTGCAACTAGAGGAGGCTGAATGGGTGCATGGAGATACGAGCAGTTGAATTTAATTGAAGAAAAGAGATTAGCAGCTTTATGTCATGGCCAGTTGTATCAGTAAAGAATGATGAAGGCCTATAACAAGAAAGTGAGACCAAGGCAATTTAAAGAAGGGGATCTGGTACTAAAGAAGATTCTGCCAAATGTTCATGATCATCGGGAAAATGGACACCAAAATGGGAGGGACCGTATGTGGTGAAGAAAGCTTTCTCTGGTGGAGCATTGATTCTTGCTGAAATGGACGGAGACAAGATGTCGAACCCTGTAAATTTTGATGCAGTGAAAAAACACTTTGCTTAAAAGCTAAGCTTGATTGTTCTTTAAAGAGTTATTCACATTAACTAATATTGACCTTTTTTTTTTGTTTTACTTTTCTTTTTGCATCAATTTTGAGGTTACGTTTTACTTTGGAATCTTACATTCTCCTTAAGGTTAATTACTTAATAAGTTGGCCATGTTCAAAGTGACAAATGGCATTTTTGAAGTATCCTTCACTTGAAGAAACTTTCATCCTCTGTTAACCACTTTGAGCCATCTTATTTGTTCAAAATTGACCCTATCTGAATGATCACCCTCCACGTTGGAGGACATTTTGTGAAGTTTTGGGTATGGATCAATGATTTTACAACATTGTGAGACAAACATGAGATTATGCGCAATTCAATTTGAAAAGATGGGCATTTTCCCAAGAATGACCTTGTGATGAGATTAACCATATTTTGAAATGATAAATGGCATTCTTTTGTTCTCCCCGTCACTTATAGAAAATTATATCCCTTGCTACCCCATTTTGAGCCTAATGTATCTTCCTTCTGAACCCTAATTAAAATCAACCATTGAACATCATGGATTGACAAGAAAGATCATGAAAAAATGAAAGAAAAATTATAAATTCTTGATCTCATTCCGAAAAAAGAAGAAATAGGGAAAGCGAATAAGAAAAAAAAAAGAAAGGAAATAGGAAGGAGTAAGAACAAAGAAAAGTGATTGAGAGATGGAAGGACCAATCAAAAATTCAAAATAACTCCTTATGGTTTTTATACTCTTTCACATAATATATATTTTAGCCTGGAAAACCTTTCTCTGATTGACCCTTAAGCCTCAGACCATGTTACAACCCTTAAAAGACCATTTTGATCGATTATGTTTGTTCAAATCAAGAAGTTAATCCTTGGAAAACTGTGACGTCTTCAAGAGCATAAAAGAGGGAGATGAACTCTAGGATGAAAACTCAGAAATGAGCAGACTAGATAGATTTCTAAATAAAAAAAAGATATGAGATGCCTTGGAGGATAATGAAAATTTCTAGAAGAAATTAATCCTTCGGTACGTGCCCTGAAGTCATCTATTTGAGCCTATTTTAACCCTTTATTTGGCACCCAAACTCGAGCCGACACTATAATCTTCGAACAAGTCCATCAATGATTGCTCATGGTCGATTTAAATTAGGGAATTAATCTACTTGGAGAATGTAAGAGTCTATTCAAAGAAGATTTTGCTTAAATCAAGAAAAAAACAAAAAAGAAACCAAAAAAATAAAAAGAGAGCAGGAGAAAGGAACTATATTGAAGAATATCCACTTTAAGATGCAATTTTGCAAAATAGCATGGTATAGGGTTCACAGTTGTAACAGTCCAAAGTTAGGAAAAGGAAATTCGGCTTCATGAGAATTAACGAGTTGACTCTCGATGCAAGAAATTTATGTTTCAAGGGTGGATTTATGAAATCCGTTGTACAAAGTTTGTTAAGTGAATTATCATTTGAGAATTTAATTTACGAGTCATAAAATCATTTTGAAATTTGTTAAGGTGATATCCCATGGAATTTGATTTTCATGATCTATTATTGTGGATAGGGATTTGATCTTTTTCAACCTAAAAACATGATTCTCATAATTATTACCTTTTATGAAAAAATCAAGAAAGGAGAACATTCATTGCATTTAGAGGCCCAGATGTGGAGGTCCATTCACTTTTCATTGCATTTAGAGACCTAAGTGTGGAGGTCCATTGACTTTTCATTGCATTTAGAGGCCTAGGTATTGAGGTTTATTCATTTTTCATTGCATTTAGAGACCCAGGTGTGGAGGTCCATTGACTTTTCATTGCATTTAGAGGCCCAAGTATGGAGGTCCATTTACTTTTCATTGCATTTAGAGACCCAGGTGTGGAGGTCCATTTACTTTTCATTACATTTAGAGGCCTAGGTTTTGAGGTCCATTCACTTTTCATTGCAGTTAGAGACCCAAGAGTAGAGGTCTATTGACTTTTCATTGCATTTAGAGACCCAGGTGTGGAAGTCCATTTACTTTTCTAGTTTACTTTTCATTGCATTGACTTTTCATTGCATTTAGAGGCCCAGGTTTGGTATTTAGTTTTCTAGTTTTGGATAACATAATATGTTTTGATTTGTTTCAATTTTGGTAATTTTAAAAACTTGTTATTCCTTATATTGCATTGTTGAGTGGGATTTGATAGTGTTTAGTTGTCTATGTCTTTGAACGTTCCTTACTATGCAAGCCACGAACAACGAAGGGCAGCTTTAGACACCCGTTTTTGTCCGAGCTCGGTTGAGGGCCCCTTTAAATTTTTGTTCTCTCTTGGGCCGTTCGAAGCCCACCCGGCTTTGGATTTGAGACATTTATTTTTCTTTTCTTTTTTTTCCTTCTTCTTATTTCCTTTTTGGGCCTGTCAAAGGCCCAAATTATTATTATCATCACTACTACTACTACTATTATTAGTAAATATTATTATTATCATTTTTTAAAAATAAATAAGATTAAAAAACAATATATAAACATGAAATGAAATGAAAAGGATGAAGCTTTTCATTCTTTTTGTTCTTAAAAAAAATGTTAAAAAAACATAACAACTCCAAGCATTCTATTTCTTTTTTTCTTTCTTTCTTTTCTTCTACTTCGTTTTTTTTGGCCATAGGAATGTCATAAAGGATCGGATTTTGGTTTCTGATGAAGGGGACGTCACCGGACTGTCAGTCCTCCGCCACTAGGAGCCCCTAAAAATCCCTTTTTTTCCTCCCCTTTCTAAAATAAAGATTTCTTTAAAAAAATGCTTGATTTTGTAAAAAGTTTTGATTTTTTTTAAAAAAAAAAAGAGAAAGTTTAGATTTTAACAAATAAAAATCTGTTTCATTTTTTTTTATTTTAAAGAAAGTTTAAATTTTTAAAATCAAATTTTTATTTTTTTCAACTATTTCAAAGTAAAAACTTTAATCTTTTAGAAAAATAGCATTTTTCTAAAAAAAAAAAAAGAAAAAGAAAGTTTAGATTTTGAAAATTAAAAATCTATTTTTTTAAGTCATTTTACAGGAAATTTTAAATTTTTAAAACAAAGTTTTGATTTTTTTTTCAACTACTCCAGCATAAAAACTTTAATCTTTAAAAAAAATAGTGTTTTTTAAAAAAAAAAAAAGAAAAAGAGAAAGTTTAAATTTTGAAAAATAAAAATCTATTTTTTATGTCATTTTAAAGGAAAGTTTAATATTTTAAAACAAATTTTTGATTTTTTAACTATTTCAAAATAAAGTTTTGATTTTTAAGAAAATTAATGATTTTTTCTAAAGTAAATTTTGATTTTGCAAAAATAAAAAAAGTGAAGCCATGGCCAACATAGAAGTTAGAAGAAAAAGAGGAATAGCTTTTTTTTATTTTATTTTTTTTTGAAAAACAATGAGGTTGAAATGGAAGAATGAATAGTTTTTTTTTCATTTACAGGTGCCAAAAATGGGTAATTTATTCCCACCTTCTTACTTTGTAAATTTACAAAAAATACCCCTTTTTGCAGCACCGCCCTCGCTCTCTGACCTATTTACACCCGTAACCCTTTTATTTATTTAAACATTCGATTTCATCCGAAATTTAAAAATTAAAAGCAAATTAATTGCTACAGTCATCTGTCTTCCATATTTTTTATCTTTTAGTCCTAAAATCAAGCTATGTCATGTTGTTTCTATCTTTAATAAATAATTTACACTTATATCTTCCATTTCACTTGCATTTATCCATTATATAATTAATATTAATTATGCATTTTATTTTAATGTTTTATATTTATTCACACTGGTATAATTTTTATTTATTCTTATTTCGTTTTTTTTTTTTTATTTTCATGTCTATTTATATATATATTGTTTACACATTCCCCTTACATACATTTTAATATTATTTATTTATGTTACTTTGATTCTTTTATTGTATTATGAATAAGGTGTATTATTGGTATTATTATTATCATCATGTTAATGTCTTATTTATTTCATTTATTTAATTTTTCTTTTTATTATTGTCATTTTGAAATAGTTTTAATTTTTCATTAACTTTAACCAATTTAATTAATTTTCCTATTTTATTGCTATTTGTTTTAAAAGAGGGAACTTTAGGTCGTTTTTTCATCCTATAATTGTTGACATGAAGTTAATTAAGTAGGTGTTATATTTTAATGAAAATATAAGGTTTTACATTTGAATTTAGGTTAGTCCTTAAGATCTTACCTACCATTTATCTTAGAAAAATTATAAATAATATGTAAGATATTTTTTTAGGGTTTTAAATTAGTTTTAAGTATCGTATAGGATTAGAATCTTAAGTTAATATGTAAATATTTTTTAGGACTTTATTCAAGATTAAAACTAAAGATTTTTTTAGGTGAATTGTAAATCATGAGTAGGTCTTCTAAGTATTTTATTTTAGAAACTTTTTTAAGAAAGGTACTAAATGTTATTTAAGATTTATTATTTTAGGATTTTTACGAATTTAAATCTTAGATCAAGAATATTAAAGTAAGATATGTAACGCCCCAAAAATATCTTATATTTATTTCTGTGTGTCTATGACAAAAATACCTGTCTGCTTCAGTGGTTAAATGTTCTGGGTGTATATAGGAGGTCCTAAGTTCAAGCCTTGTCTTGAGCTAAATTTTTGTTTTAATTGAATAAAGCATTGTTTTTGTTCAATAGGCTTATAGTTAAAAGTTTGTAAAAACATGTCAGAATAGCCTGCTGGTCTGGTGGATAAGTGATGTGTTAAAATGCTAGAGGTCTTGGGTTCAAGCTGTGCTTGAGTATTATTTTTGCTAGTGCTGCCGTGTAGTGTTTGAGCTGAACTGAAATGCCGAAGTGGTAGAGGTGTAGTGGGAAGTGTGGAGAGTAAATTAAGGGATTTGGATCGGAGTGGTTGGACGATTTTAGGAGAAATTTGAGGGATTTGGGGGATAATGGTGCAAAATCTTCATTTTTGCTATTTTGGTTTTTTTTTTCAAATCCCCAAAGTTCTTTTTTCTTCTACCGTTCTCCTCATCCAACTCTGCCAAACCTCTGCCGAAATTTTCTTCTTCTTTTCCATTTTTGCCGATTTTGGCCATTGGTTTACCCCTTTCTCTTTTCGGTTGCCGAGAGTTGCCTCTTTTCTTGCCGACTTCTTCTTCTTTTTCTTCCCTCTGTGCCGTCTTGTTCCTTTCTCTTTGCTGTCGTCCTGTTGATTATTGCACTCTGCCGAATTTTGTTTCTCTTGGGTTCTTTTTGTTGTTGTTCCAATAGTACCATTCTCGTTCTTCTTTTCCATGCATTCGGTAAGTTTAGGTAATCGTTTTTTTAGACTGTTCTTGTGAATATTTGTTAAAGAGGGGATTTCGACTGGTTTGCAAGTACTAATCGAGGGGCCGGTGATCCTTTCTCAAAGGCTTAAGTGTAGGGCTTTGGTTGTTTAAACAAGGGTAGATTTGCCGATCAATTGGATAGGTTTTAACTCGATTATCATATAAGTAATTAATTTGTGCTTCCCGTTCAATTGCTAGGTCTTGGAGTGCTCAAGAGCACTTTCGCAAAGAAACAAAACCAAGTGTGTAACCACATCACTGAAAATTAGTTCTCGGTGAAAAGATGAAAAAGCATACTGTCGACAACACACGAGCGTGTGGTAGCCCGTGTGGTAGGCCGTGTGAGGGGACATGGTCGTGTCATCGACGAACCAGGCTGTGCGTGCATGACACGGGTGCATGACATGGCCGTGTGATGGCCGGCGAGGCCGTGAACAAGACACGGGCTTGACCAATTGGGCCGTGTGGGCCACACGAGCGTGTGGGAGTTTGGTCAGGCCATTTGATCCACACGGCCCAGGCCAAATTAGGCTGTGGGGCCCACACGGGTAGACAACAGGGGCGTGTGAGCCCATTTTCACTGATTTATTGCTAAGGTTGCATTGGTCGCCCGAGACGATTGTGAACCTACTGAAGGGTTAGTAAGATTACCTAGACCCCTAACTGAATGACTATTATATCCATACTTGATATGTATATATATATGATTGTATATTGAGCATGTTGTTTGTACTGTACTGTATATATGTGAAATACCATGATTGGGCAAGACATAACTATATAATGCATTACATGGGGATGGGTTGATGTTAATTGGAGGAAGTGTACTGAAAGGCTTCGAGCCTAATTTACTGGCAACACAGCTGCAAATTACTGTCTTGTGCTGCATTCGGTACTATTTAGAGTGTAGGGATGGGTGGGTTGATTATATCCCCACATGGAGTGTAGGGTTGGACGGAGATGGAGTGTACAGGCTGGTTAGGTAGGATTTTATGATTGCATATATGTTACTGTTACTGTACTGTGATGGGCTAAAGTCTTGTTACTGAAATGGGCTAAGGCCTAAACTAGACTGATACTGATACTGAAAAAGGGCTTAGTCCCAGACTGTGATTATTTGTATATTGACTGTTTGTTTTGTATGGGGGTTACACACTGAGTTTATGAAAGCTCACCCTTTTGTTTAATCTGTACAGGCAATCCCCAGACATAGGCGGATCGGTGTGGCAGAGGACTCAGTGATGGCCACACGACTCCTTCTATACTGTTTGATACTTAATCATGATTTTAAGTTTATGTGGTTATTTTTCTGTAATAATGGCCTCTACAGATTTTTGGTCTAAATTTGGATTTTATACTACTTTATGTTTTATAACTGCTAGTGGTAGGCGAAACTCCGGTTTTCAAAAGAGATCAATATTTTATCAAAATACTACGCACACGCAAACTATTTTAAAAGCTTTCCCAAAGTTTAACATTTTGGGAAATGAATGATGATTTGTAAATAAATAATGTTTTGAAAACAAATGACACGAGTTGGAGTTAACATAAGATAATGAAGAGTGGTTTGAACAGAGAAAAGGTCTTAGCGTCATTGCGATTTCAAAAGCACTATCATGTGACATCGCCAGATTCGACCATAAGGTCTAGGCCAGTTTTAGGGTGTTACATTTAGGGGTATCAGAGCCAGGTTACAAAACTCGACTGTAGATTTGGGTTTTAAAATTTGGGGTTTTTAAAGAATTGGTTTCTGATAGTTGAAATATTTTTACTAGATGTGTGGTACATCGAATCTCCAGCGCTGATCCAGTAAATTCTCTCAAACTTTATGTGAAACTGTTATATGTTTTTGACCGAACTGTTATAGGTAGTATACCGAGACTACTATAGATAAACTGTACTGAAAACACTCAAGTTAGTGTATACTGATACTATAGTAAAACCTATAGACACTGATAGACACCGTGATGTATGAAACAAACTTTACACTTCTGATACTGTTTTAATAAAATATCTTTTAATAAACACTAAAACTCAAAAATGATGCATAAAACTGTTAATACAGATAAAACGTTATTAGACAAAAAGTACACGAGGTACTCATGAATAGGGTACAAGAGGCTGCGGTAGAGGCTGTAGAGCTGCTCGAGCTGGGTCCTCATCTGGCAACCTGCCTAATTTGGAAACTAGAGAGACACCGGCTTCACCTGTCACTGAGACTGGGTCTCATGATCGAGCAGCTAGGGACCACGCACTGTTCTAAGCCATGTTAAAGATTCTAAAGAGGGTAGCTGGGCCCAATACTAGAGTTGGAGGCTGAGGGTTAGTTACGGAACGAATTCGGTCCAATGGAACTGAGATTTTTAAAGGTATTGTTGGAGTTTCCCCTAATGTGGTTGAGTACTGGATATAGGCCACAGAGAGAATTATGGACGACCTGGACTGCACACCCGAGCAAAAACTAAAGGGTGCTGTATCGCTGCTATGAGATGAAGCATATCAGTGGTGGCTCACGGTTAAAGAGGGCAATCAGCCCAACCACTTGACCTAGAAGTTCTTTAAGACCGCCTTCCAGGGAAAATATGTGGAGACCAGTTACGTGGATGCCTGTAGGAGAGAGTTCTTGAATTTGACCCAGGGTGATAGATCAGTGGCTGAGTATGAGGTCAAATTTCTACGACTAAGCCGCTATGCGCTTGGTATGGTGGCGACTGAGTATGAGAGATGTGTTCGCTTCGAGGATGGCCTCAGAGACAATCTGAGGGTACTGATAGCTCCACATAGAGAGCGAGACTATACTGCACTGGTCAATAAGGCGAAGATCATCGAGGAAGTGAAGCACACTGAGCTCTAAAACAGATAAAGGTAGGAATATGAGGGATTCAGAGCCCTTGAGTTCCGTTCAAAGGCCTAAGAAAAAGGCCAGAGTTGATAGACTGGTCAGAGTTAGGACTCCTATTACTACTACTGGATAGCCGCCATGTATTGACTGTGGTAGACGCCATCAGGGCAAGTGTTGGAAGAGAACTAGGGCTTGTTTGAGGTGCGGTTCATTAGAGTACCGTATTAGAGATTGCCCGCGAAGGTCCGATAAGATGCAAGCTTCTGGCATGGGTACTGCACCACCGAGAGTCGTTCAGTAGCCATCGAGAGGCCGTGGTCAGGCCAAGGGTGGTAACGGTCTAGGCCGTGGTCAAAGAACACCGGGCGAAGGTACCGGTCACACTAAGGCAAGACAGTCGGCTCTAGTCTATGCTGCTCGTCGCCGAGAGGATGGAGATGCTCCGAACATCATTATATGTACGTTCTTTATTTATAAACCCTATACTACACTAATAGATATAGGACCCACTCACTCCTATATAGCTTGTACCGTATTTGAAAACTTGGGTATACTGGTTGAGAGCACTTCGAGTTAGACCACTGTACTGAGCCTGTTGGGGCAGTCAATAAGGGTTAACAAACTGTTTAAAGATGTTTCTCTAGAAGTTCAAGGAGCTATCTTTTTGGCGAATTTGATAGAACTGCCTTTTGGAGAATTTGATCTGATACTGGGAATAGACTAGTTAGTCAAACACCGAGTGAGCTTAGATTGTGCCACAAAAAAGTTTGTACTAAAAACTAATGAGGACAATGAGGTAGTCATAATTGGGGAGCATCGGAATTATTTATCGAATGTGATTTCTGCATTAAGGGCTGAGAAGTTGGTCCGTAAGTGATGTGAGGCGTATCTGGCCTACATCAGTGTTTTAGATTCTGAGGATACTTCGGTTAAAGATATCAAAATGGTTAAGGATTTTCCGAACGTATTTCCTAAGGAGTTACCTAGGTTACCTCCGAATTGTGAAGTAGAGTTTGGGATTGAGCTCCTTCCTGGTACAGTTCCGGTGTCCATCGCCCCTTATAAAATGGCACCGAAAGAGCTTGTGGAGCTTAAGGCCTAGATTTAAGAGTTACTGGATCGTGTGTCCATCTGCCCTAGTGTGTCTCTGTGGGGAGCACCAGTTCTATTCGTGAAAAAGAAGGATGGATCCATACGTATTTGTATTGACTACCGACAACTAAATAAGTTGACCATCAAGAACAAGTACTCCCTATTGAGGATAGACGATTTGTTTGACCAGTCCCAAGGGGCTTTGATTTTCTCCAAGATTGACATCTGATCAGGGTATCACCAGTTAAGAGTTAAGGAGGCCGACGTGTATAAAACGGCGTTTAGGACTCACTATAGTCACTATGAGTTCCTAGCAATGCCATTTGGACTGACCAATGCAGCGGCAACTTTAATGGATCTGATGAACCGAGTGTTCCAGCCCTATCTAGATCAGTTCATTGTGGTATTTATTGAAGACATACTGGTGTACTCGAGGACTGAGGATGAGCATGAAGAACATCTCAGGGTGGTTTTTTCTGATTCTCATGAGAGAAACAAGCTCAGACGCCAAGTTCGGTAAATGTGAGTTACGTTAGTTAAAAGTAACATTTTTGGGCCATGGAGTTTCTTCTGAAGGGATTAGGGGTGATCCTCGAAAGATTCAGGCTGTTTTTGTAACAGCCCGATTTTAGGCTTAGTCGAAACAGCGGTTTCGAGACCAAAAATCCGATGTGGAGAAATTCATTTTATTTATATTTTTATGGCCTACAATTTCACGGAATGATATCGTGAAAATCTCATTCGAAAATTTTGACGTTTGGGCACTCAATTTAGTCAAAATGACTAAATTGTAAAAAGTGCAAAAGTTGAATTCTACATGTTAGACGTGTCCAATTGTTATGAAATTTTAAATTGGAGGTCCTTAAATGATAATTAGTCCATTGGTTAAGTTGGTGGACAAAATTGGACATGGATGGGTATGTTTCAAAAGATTTTTTTAAGGGGTATTTTGGTAATTTAGTGAATTAAATGAATTAAAAACAAAATTTAAATGCCAAATTTGTCCATCTTCAAGCTTAGGCCGAATTTAACATGTGGGAAGCGATGGATAGGGTTTTCAAGCTTTCCAAGCTTCATGGTAAGTCCATTCTAGCCCCGTTTTTCATGTTCTTTACGTTTTTGGAGTCCCGGTAACTTGATTCATCTTATTCTAGCAATAATTTAACCTAGGGTTCATATTTGGAAAAATACCCATAGGTGAAAGGTGTTTATTTTGATGTTTTATGGCAGAATATGAACCTTAGAATTATGTTAAACGACTTTTACTAAGCGATTTTAAGTGAAACCGAGTAAAACGACATAATCGGCAAAAATACCTAATGTACATAAGTGCATGTTAGAGCAAGAAATTGATGTTGCCATAGAAGGGAAAAATGATCAGCATGTTATAAAACATAAGAGTAAGGGATGAAGTTTAATTTTCGAGCCTAGGGGCAAAATCATAATTACGCAAAAGTTTAGGGGCAAAATTGTAATTTTTCCAAGGCTTGAGTTAGGGACTGTTTTGAGTAGTACATTAATTAAATAAGTGAAATGTGATGTATTAGACCCCGAAAAATGAGATTTGGACCTAGAACGGGAGAAAAATCGAAAATCGAGAAAGTTGGTAAAATGACCGTTTTGGTATCGAGGTAAGTTCATATGTTTAATAAGCATTTAATTATGCATATTCGAATGATAAATTGATATTTTGGCCATAAATACTATAGTATTGAGTTTCAGATATTGGAAAGAGAACTTGTATAATTTATATGTTAGACCATATTTTGTATTATGGCTTTTTATGATAACAAGAAAGTATTGACTAGCATAGTTTGATGAGAATAAGTTAAGTTGATGATATGATGAGATTTAGAATGTAAATATGTAAGTTGAGTAGCATGTTATTATTATGCAATTATTGTTATTAGTAATGTTATTATTGAGTTATGGGACTAACCTTAAGAATTTGAGCAAGTATGTTTCAGCTATGACTTGACAAGGCATTGATATCTCAAAGTCCATGGCTATACCATGGAAATTAAGGAAGAATTGACGGAAAACTCCATGTTCATAACATGGAATTTAAGGAGGAATTGATAGTTAAGGATACCATGTAAGACCATGTCAAGACATGGCATTGGTAAGGCACGGATCCCGTGTAAGACCATGTCAAGACATGGCATCAGCATTGATTAAGGACTCCATGTAAGACCACATCAAGATGTGGCATTGGCACTAACACAAGGATACCATGTAAGACCATGTTTGGAACATGGCATTTGGTAAGACAAGGATACCATGTAAGACCATGTTTGGAACATGGCATTTGGTAAGATAAAGATATCATGTAAGACCATGCCAAGGCATGGCATTGATAAGTTCTATAAGGCAAGGAAATCATGTAAGACCATGTCAAGACATGGCATTGGTGAATTTATAAGGCAAAGGTCCCATGTAAGACTATGTCAAGACATGGCAATGGTAAGTTCAAAAAGGAAAAGGTTCCCGAGTAGTCCAAAGAGTAAGTCAAAGAAATGACAAGGTTGGAACATGAAGAAAGAGTACAGGTATGCATTTAAGGCTTATTTAATATTGAGATCGTAAGTAATTGAGATTATCAAGTATTAAGTAAGTGATGAGTTTTCAGTTATGCTTGTGACACTTTATGCCATGATTTTCAATATGCCTATATTATGAAAGAGTACTCATGTGTTAAATGAGAATGTTGCAGGTATGTAAGCAAGTTATTAAGTAAGGTGCCCTTTGTATTCTGAGCCTTTGGTAAGGTTACCGATGAGTTCACCGGGAAAATCAATTAAGTGAAATTATGTGTGGCCTGTAGTGATAAGTGTAGGTATATGCATGTGTAACATATGAGCAATATGCTCGATATGTAATCGGAAATTGGAAAGATTGTTATAGGTAAGTAATGAATACAACTAAAGTGAGTGAGAGCAAAAATTTACAACAAAACTGTTTTGGACAGCAGCAGTGATGTGAATTTGAAAAATCACCAAAAATAGTATAAATTGAATTATAAGTTGGATGAGATGTTTATTTAAATATTATTGAGTCTATTTTTATATAAAAGAAACAGAGAAAACAAAGGATTTTTATATTTTGAGATATTTAAATTCTTGTGGGATTGGTTCAGAATGATTACGCGATCCCCTGTTCTGCCTTGGAAAAATTATTAAAAATTGTACAAAAATAATTAAGGGATAAAAGTTATATGCTTGAAATTCTTAATGAGTCTAGTTTCAAATGAAATAAATTATAACATAATTTGAATTCTGTATAAGGAGAAAATTGATTTGTAGTGAAAAGTGATCAGAATAGTCTAACAGTGAAATAGGGGATATTTTATTGAATAAACTGTACTAATTGGCTAAGCCATAAATTATGGAAATTTTATGGTATGAAGATATGTGAGTCTAGTTTCAGAGAAAATTAGCGGTTTGGAATTCGGAGCTCTGTAGCTCAAGAAATAAATAATTTAGTGACAGTGATTCAAGTAGACAGATTAATGTGAACATGAGTAATAAGGTATAAGCATGTGATTTAATGATTGTATCAATTTGAGAACTTGTTGTGAGGATTTGTCATGTTGAGGCTTTGATAAGGCTACAAATTAGTATGTTGGGAAAGTAAGAACTTAGCATTATTTATGCAAGTTATGACAGCTTAGTAGTAAGCTAAATTCATTGCTAATGCTTAAAATTTTTACATGTAAACTTGCTAAGCTTTATAAGCTTACCCCCTTTTCTTTCCCATGTTACAGAGTCGCACTAAACAAGCTCGGGTTGGAGGTCGTCGGAGATCACTTCACACTATCAAGCTATCTATGGGTATTTTTATTTACAAATGATTTAAGTTATGGCATGTATAGGGGCTTGACTAAGTCATTTTGTATATGTTTTAATTAATTTGATTAAATGTATTGCTTCATAACGGTAATAAGAATTATTCTGTATTTAGCCACGAGTTGTGGCTCATATTGGTCATGGAGTTATAATGCTTCTATATGCATGTGTTTGTTAAATTTTAAATTATAAGTGAAATTTTGTGGCTCGGGATTTGGTAGAATGTATTGTTAAGTCTGGTAATGCCTCGTACCCGATTCTGGCGTAGTATACGGGTAAGGGGTCTTACAGTTTTGGATTAGAAGCAGACTAATATTGTATCGAAGATCCACAGTTTTCTAGGACTGGCAGGATATTATCGATGTTTTGTAAAAGGGTTTTCACTAATCGACGCACCCTTGACTAAGCTGCTACATAAGGGTATGTCATTTAACTGGACAAATTTGCAGCAAAAGAGCTTTGAGAAGCTCAAGACTGTACTGACTGAGGCCTTTATTCTGATACAGCCAGAGTCTGGAAATGAGTTTATTGTTTACAGTGATGCATCACATGTCGATTTAGGATGTAAGAGGGTAAGGTGGTTGCGTACGCGTCACGTCAGCTTAAGACTCATAAGGCGAATTATCGGACACATGACTTGGAGTTGGCTGCTGTGGTATTTGCACTGAAAATCTAGAGGCATTATCTGTATGGTAAGAAATGTATCATTTACACTAATCACAAAATCCTCAAGTACCTCCTCATTCAGAAGGAGCTGAACCTTAAGCAGCGTAGATGGATTGAGCTGCTTAAGGATTACGACTGTACTATCGAATACCACTCTGGTAAGGCCAATGTAGTGGCCGATGCGCTGAGCTGTAGGGCTATGTCTGATCTGAGGGCAATGTTTGCTCGCCTCAGTTTATTTGATGATGGTAGTCTGTTGGCCATACTTCAAGTTAAACTGACATGGATAGAGCAGATTAAGGGCAAATAGTTGGAGGACGTGTCATTGGGTCTTCGCTTCCGACAGATTGAGAGTGGGAATACTTTGGATTTTGTATTGAATAGCGAATGAGTACTCTGCTTTCGTGGGAGAATCTGTGTACCGAAGGATACTGAGTTGAAGCAGTCTATATTGTGAGAGGCGCATAGTAGCCCTTATGCTATGCATCCTGGAGGAAACAAGAAGTATCGAGACTTTCATGAGTTATATTGGTGGCTAGGTCTTAAATGAGACATTACTGAATTTGTGGCCAAGTGTTTGACATGTTAGTAGGTTAAGGTTGAGCATCAGTTACCTTCAGGATTGTTACAGCCAGTCAAAATTCCACTTTGGAAGTGGGAGCGTGTAATTATGGACTTTGTTAGTGGGTTACCCCTTACACCCACTAAGAAGGATTCTGTATGGGTCATCGTGGATCGATTGACCAAGTCTGCCCACTTTATACCGGTTCGTATCGATTACTCTCTGCAGAAGCTAGCTAAACTGCATGTGTCTGAGATAGTGAGACTGCATGAGGTACCAATTTCGATAATATCTAATAGGGACCCTTGCTTCACGTCTCGATTCTGGAAGAAGCTACATGAAGCTCTGGGTACAAGGTTGGACTTCAGTATTGCATTCCATCCTCAAACAGATGGACAATCTAAGAGGATGATTCAGATATGGAGGATATGTTGAGGAGTTATGTGATCGACTTCCAAGGTAGTTGAGAGGATTACTTGCCACTAGTGGAGTTGGCTTATAACAACAGCTATCAGTCTAGCATTTAGATGGCACCTTACGAGACACTATGTGGTCGTAGGTGTCATACACCTTCATGTTGGACTGGGTTGGGCAAGCGACGGGTTCTGGGCCCTGAACTAGTTTATGATACCGAGGACAAAGTTAGATTGATTCGAGACCGACTGAAAGTGGCATCAGACAGACAGAAGTCCTATGCGGATTTGATGCGTCGAGAGATTGAGTATTCTATAGGGAACTTCGTTTTTCTCAAGATCTCGCCATGGAAGAAGGTACTGAGGTTTAGACGTAAGGGCAAGTTGAGCCTTAGTTTTATTGGGCCTTACCGCATACTAAAACGTGTGGGATCGGTTGCCTACCAGTTAGAGTTACCTCCAGAGTTAGATCAGATTCACGACATGTTCTATATATCTATGTTGAGACACTACCGCTCTGATCCCACGCATATTGTTCCTGTTGAGGAGATCGAGGTTGGGCTAGATTTGACCTTTGAGGAGGAGCCAGTTCAGATATTGGAGTGAGATGTAAAGGTTCTAAGAAGGAAATCTATTCCATTGGTTAAGGCCACGTGGGAGCCTGAGGATGCGATGCGTCAGCAGTATCCACATCTATTTTGATTAGGTAAATTTCGAGGCCGAATTTTTCTTTTAAGGGGTAGAGTTGTAACGCCCCAAAAATATCTTATATTTATTTCTGTGTGTTTGTGAAACAAATACCTGTCTACTTTAGTGGTTAAGTGTTCTGGGTGTGTGTGGAAGGTCCTAAGTTCAAGCCTTGTCTTGAGCTAAATTTTTGTTTTAATTGAATAAAACCTTGCTTTTGTTCAGTAGGCTTATAGTTAAAAGTTTGTAAAAACATGTCAGAATGGGCCTACTAGTCTGGTGGATAAGTGGTGTGTTAAAATGCTAGAGGTCTTGGGTTCTAGCTTTGCTTGAGTATTATTTTTTCTAATGGTGATGTGTAGTGTTTGTGCTGAACTGAAATGCCGAAGTGGTAGAGGTGTAGTGGGAAGTGTGGAGAGTAAATTAAGGGATTTAGATGGGAGTGGTTGGATGGTTTTAGGAGAAATTTGAGGGATTTGAGGGATAATGGTACAGAAATCTTCATTTTTGTTATTTTTGTTTTTTTTCAAATCCCAAAAGTTCTCTTTTCTTCTACCATTCTCCTCATCTAGCTCTGCCGAACCTCTGCCGAAATTTTTTCTTCTTTTCCATTCTTGCCGATTTTAGCCATTGGTTTACCCCTTTCTCTTTTCAATTGTCGAAAGTTGCCTCTTTTCTTACCAACTTATTCATCTTCCCTCACTGTGTAGTCTTGTTCCTTTCTCTTTACTGCCATCCTGTTGATTATTGCAATATGCCAAATTTTGTTTCTTTTGGGTTCTTTTTGTTGTTGTTCCAATAGTACTATTCTCGTTCTTCGTTTTCGTGCATTCGATATGATTAGGTAATCATTTGGTTTAGACTGTTCTTGTGAATATTTGTTAAAGAAGGGATTCTGACTGGTTTGTAGGTACTAATCGAGGGGCCGATAATCGTTTCTCAACAGCTTAAGTGTAGGGCTTCGGTTGTTCAAACAAGGGTAGATTTGCCGATCAATTGGATAGGTATCTTGAATAAGGTTCGTTTAACTCAATTATCGTATAAGTAATTAATTCGTGCTTCTCGTTCAATTACTAGGTCTTGGAGTGCTCCAGAGCACTTTTGCAAAGAAATGGAACCAGAAGTGTAACCACATCACTAAAACAATTTCTCAGTGAAAAGCCAAAAAAACATATTGTCAATGCCACACAGGCGTGTGGTAGGCCGTGTGATCGACGAACCGGCCGTGCACGCATAACACGGGCACATGACACGATCGTGTGATGGCCAACGAGGCCATGTATGAGACACGGGCTCGACCAATTGGGTCGTGTGGGCCCACACACACGGGCGTCTGGGATGTTGGGCCAGGCCATGTGATCCATACGGCCAAGGCCAAATTGGGTTGTGGAGGCCACATGGGCGTGTAGGCCTACACGGGCAGACAATATAGGCGTGTGAGCCCATTTTCACTGATTTATTGCTAAGGTTGCACGAGTCATCCGAGACGACTGTGAACCTACTGAAGGGTCAGTAAGATTACCTAGACCCCTAACTGAATGACTGTTATATCCATACCTGATATGTATATATATATATGATTGTATATTGAGCATGCTGTTTGTATTGTACTGTATATATGTGATATACCATGATTGGGCATAATATAACTGTATGATGCATTGCATGGGGATGGGATGATATTGATTGGAGGAAGTGTACTGAAAGGCTTCGAGCCTAATTTACTGGCAGCACAGATGCAAATTACTGTCTAGTGCCGCATTCGGTACTATTTGGAGTGTAGGGATGGATGGGTTGATTATATCCCACATGGAGTGTAAGGTTGGACGGAGATGGAGTGTAGAGGCTAGATGGGTAGGATTTTTACGATTACATATACATTTACTATTCAGATGCATGTGATGGGCTAAGGTACTATTCTTTGAAATGGGCTAAGGCCCAAACCGACTGGTGTCATTGTCATGAAAAAGGGCTTAGTCTTGCATCGTGATTATTTGTATATTATTTGTTTGTTTTATATGGGGTCACACATCGAGTTTACTTAAAACTCACCCTTCATTTAATCATGCATGTAATCCCACACATAGGCAGATCGGTGCGGCGGAGGACTCAGCGGTGGCCACACGACTCCTTCTATATTTTTTGATACTTAATCATGATTTTAAGTTTATGTGGGTATTTTTCTGTAATAATGGCCTCTACGGATTTTTGGTTTAAATTTGGATTTTATACTACTTTATGTTTTATAACTACTAGTGGTAGGAGAAACTCGGGTTTTCAAAAGAGATGAATGTTTTATCAAAATACTACACACACGCAAACTGTTTTAAAAGCTTCCACAAAGTATAACGTTTTGGGAAATGAATGACGATTTGTAAATAAATAACATTTTGAAAATGGAAAACATTTTGAAAACAAATGACACGAGTTGGAGTTAACATAAGATAATGAAGAGTAGTTTGAACAGAGAAAAGGTCTTAGCGTCGTTGTGATTTCAAAATCACTATCATGTGACATCGCCAGATTCGGCCATAACGTCTAGGCCGAGTTTGGGGTGTTACAAGATAAATCATAAATCCGACCTAAGATACTTTCATCAGATCGTGATAGGTTCAAAGTTATTAATTAAATCTTTTAAATAATAATAATAATAATAATAAAAGATCGAATATGTTGTAGATGTATTTTAATATTTCTCTTAATTCATTGGTAGTTTCTAGGTTTTTTTTTTTTTTTTAGAATTCTAACATAGAATTAATTTTAAGAATCGAAGGTATTTTACTAGAATTATTTAGGTATCCTTTAGGGTTCCCGTTAAAAGTAAAAATATCTAATTTAAGTTTCAAATTAGATAAGTTTGGTGAACACATCTTAATCGAGCTACAAGTAAACAGGAGGTGTGTAACACCCCTATCCTGAGTCCGTCACCGGATTAAGGTTAGGAGCATTACCGGATAGATAGGAAACATTCACAAACAAAATCATACCTTCAATCATCATTCTCAGACATAATGTCCCTTAATCTGGTCCTCGAGACCTTAATCATACTTATAAGTTGAGTCGGGACTAAACTGAAGCACATATGAAATTCCATGAAAATTTGAAACTTTTCTAAAATACAAAGGAGACACGCCCGTGGGAGGAGACCGTGTGCCCTCCACGGCTTCTAGACACCCCCGTGTAACCATCCTTGTTATACTAACTATTCCAACACGGTCATTAGGCACCCCCGTGTGCCATGGCAGTGTACTTTTAGGCCATATACTGACTTCCCCACCACGGCCACCAAGCACGCCCGTGTTGAGGCCGTGTACTTTTATGCTAGCTACTGACTTGTACACCACGGCCAGATGACATGCCCGTGTCGAGGCCGTGTGATGATAAACTACATCCTACCATACATCCATGATCGTTAGGCATGCCCGTGTGCCACAACCGTGCGACATTATAGGCCATTTACAAGGCCAAAATGCCACCCACAAAGGGTCATACCTACAAGTCATATTCAACAAGATATTTCATGCACATAAAACCATCAAAAGCATACAAAATAACCATTCAAACCTTACATTCAAAACTAATCCCAACTATGGCAACCTCAAGGATTAATACTTATAACATTACAAGACTAATTCATGCATTTGCTCATTCAAACTTGGCCATTCCACATTCTTTCATTATACCAAAAGATACATTCTATAACACATTCATTTAAACAAAGTTTCAACTCTTAAATAGTCAAATCACATGGCTAAGATCACATAACCATTTATACCAAAATACTAGCCTATACATGCCATATCTAGCTTTATACAATATCAAAATGTACCAAAATAAGTTCTATAGTGTGATGACGATCCAAGACGGTCTCGAGCCTTCAGTAGCTTTGAGGACCTATAAAACAGATTAAACACACACAGAGTAAGCTTTTCAAAAGCTTAGTAAGTCAATATACAAACAAACTTAGCATAAAATGCATATATTTGCTTTGGTTCATACACTTATGACCACATTAGCCATATTCACAATTCAAAGATCATATAAACACATATCTCATTTCACCAAAACTTTATACAACATATCATCAATTCCATATTCATAGCATCATAGTAAAATCATATTGATGCTTACCTTGTATACACAATTAGTGTATAATCAACATACCTGAATCAGATTTACAATCACATATTTGTTCATAGCTCGGATTTGTAATTAGTATCATAGACTTGTCCGTTGAACCGTAAAAAAAATCTAATAGGATACTCAGAAAGCTCAGAATAATCGTACAATGCCAACGTTCCAAACGAGGTCTTACATGCACTCGGATATCGATGCCACTGTCTCAGACAGGGTCTTATACGAATCAATACGATGTCGATGTCCCAGACATGGTCTTACACGTAAGTGTCATAATGATGCCAACGTCCCAGACGTGGTCTTATACTTAAAGTTTATATGGATGCCAATGTCCCAGACGTGGTCTTACACATAATCAGATATCGATGCCACAGTCCCAGACAGGGTCTTACACGAATCTTAAATCAATGCCAACGTCTCAGAAGTGGTCTTACATGATAAAACAGAACAGATACCTATGTCAAGGTTTGTAAGAGGCTTCTCAGACTTATTCAATATACCGAACTTATCTTGGAATTCAATTATAGAATTTCTCATAAGCATTCATTATCATCATTAAACATATGAACAATTACAAATGCATACATATTCATTTATTTGTATAATGACTTACCTCGGATTCGGTTTATCGGAATAGAAACGGCTACTCGTTTACTTTCGCCTTCCCACGATCTAAATCCATTTTCCTCGGTTCTTGATCTAAACATATTCAAAATTAACTCTTTTATTCAATAATTCATTCAATTCAATCCAAGGACACTCATTTAGGGCAATTTGCAAATTAGCCCTCACATTTGCACACTTAATCAATTTAGTCCATTTTTCTCAAAACATCAAATTCACAAATTCAATATACAACCAAGCTTAGCTGAATATATATATACATCATACAAGCCCATACTTTTCATCGAATTGACAATTTAGTCCTCCAAAATAATATTTTCTCAATTTAGCCCTTTTTAGTTAAATTCATCAAAACTTCAAGAACAGAACATATTCATCTACCACCAATGTATCATTTAACACCTTAAAGCATCACAAAACTTAACATAGCATCAATGGCATAACTTGCAAACATCACTAATACACAAATTTGAAACATGGGTTTGATAGTAGACGAAGCAACGATTAAAAAAACGTAGAAATTATCAAAAACGGATCAAAAACTTACCTTGAATTTAGCTTAACCCTTGCCGAAAATCACAAAGCTTCCAACCTTCTATTTCTTTTCTATTTTTCGGTGGAAGATAAGTGAAAATGGCCATATTTTTTGCTTTTGTTTCATTTAAAACATGTTAACTACTCAATTCCATCTTTGCCCTTAATGAAACCTTAATAATAAAACATTTAAACTATGGACATAATTGTCCATCAACTTAATAATGGCATAATCACATCATAAGGACTTTATTTTAATAAAGCCATGTCAATATAACCCTTTAACAAATGGCAAGTCACTTTTGCACTTAATGCGATTTAGCCCTTTTCTCAAATTAAGCACACAAACGGACAAATAAATTCACGAAACTTTAACACATGCTTAATCACACACAGTAGACACAGGAAATAACATTAAAAATATTATACGGACTCAGATTCGTTGTCCCAAAACCACTATTCCGACTAGGGTATAAACCGGACTGTTACAAGGCATTTCCTTTAGAGTTTTTATTTAAGATTTCCATAAAATTTTACTTAGATTAAGACATTAATATGCTTAAATAAAAGAATCTAACTCTTAAGACCCCGTAGGACTATCCTCGGATAGGCGTTGTGGGGGTGCTATAACTTTCCCCACACGTAATCGTACTCCCAAACCTGAAATTTGGTGATGAGATCGAGTCTAGATTTTTAGGATTTTTCCATAATATTAATTCTAGATTTTTAGACGATAGGTGGCTAACCAACCTTGCCCTAATTGGTTAGTGGCGACTCTACGTAATTTAGTCCCTCCGTGTCTAGCTTTGCTTACTAAGCCCCCTGTACTCTTATGTAGGCAACGTTATGACAGGTACAATCTAAAATTCTTAACGGTTTTAAAAACGAAGGTATGGGTTAGTAGGACCTAGTTTTAAAAATATAAAAATTATTTAAAACGAGTGAGAAAAACACTTACATGCAATGAACTAGGGTTGACCGAAGCTTGAAGGAATTTTCTATGATGATTTTGGTGGAGGACATGGACCATGATCGTATAAGGGTACGACGGGATGGGAAGCCTGTCAGAATGATAATGCAGAAATAATAAAGGGGATTCACCAAACTTGAGGTATGCATATGCGGAGTACACTATGGGCCGTGGTTTTCTGAAATAATAAAGGGGATACACCAAAACAAATGTAAACTGAGACCAAGGAAATAACAATCAAGTCTAACAGAAAAGCAGTGGATCTAATGAAGGATCCTTAGGTGAGGATCCGCAGGGACGACATTAGTTCGTTGACATCCTCGTGGATAACAATTCGTCAAGGATAGGAAAAAAAAATAGACAAAGGATATTAGGATAAGGTAGAGATAGATCAGCCCTACTTAGTAATCAATGTCACGAAGAAACGCTACTATGTCTCATAACGAGAAAGAGTTGGACGACAGAAAGCTAAAAGAAAATGGAAAGACAATCACAACTCCAGTAAAGTCCATGATATACCAAGAGGAGGGGAGTTGAATTCTCTTCCTAAAACATGTGTTTTTTCGTGCTATTGCAATTTGGTTAAATTATATTGTTTCGCATATTCTCACTAAGTTTATCAGAAAGTGTAGAATTTATTGCCAAATTGCAGGACGAGACAAGACAAGAGTTTGAAAGGAGGGACCAAGCCAACCATTGCCAGACCAGTGTAGAGTAGAAAAAGTTGTACGTGTATATAGAATGGCGTCTATAGAGGCCTTGTTTTGGGGGTTAATGCAACATAATAGTTGTAAGATCATATGTAAACAATGACACTATACACAGAAACTAAGGTCATAGGAAAACATTATGGAAGTTCTTTAATGTTTGATGTTAGTTGTAGTTAGGCCAATGTGTTGAAGCGGCTTTCATATGTAATTAAAGTTATTATGGGTGTAAAATGGAATCAAACAGGTCCTTGTAGCATTTGATACCCGGATCCAGCGAACAAGTTTGGTATGGGGTGTTACAATTTATGGGAAATTGATTGATTTTTTTAGGAAAGTTGATAGTTTTGGTATTTATATGATTTGTGTAAAATATTTTTCGTTATTTAGTTAATTTTCTTAAAATCATTTTTAAAAGTTTTTCTTAATTAAATAAATACAATATAAATATATTTGTTACAAAATATTGTAATAGCTTCTTTTTTTTAACAATCAAAATCTATTTTATAATAATTAATATCTTATATAAACTTAATAATAATAAACAACATCTAATTAATTTAAATTACATATATGAGAGAGGATAGTGACACATTAGAGTTGGAAGAAATAGATGAAGCTAACCATAATTTAAACAAATATTCATATTTGATATTATAAAACTTTATTTTCAAATATTTATAAACTGTCATATATATTTATAATTAAAATTTTTAATATAAATATTTTTTTCAATAATATATTAAGAATATTAGTTAAAATTTAAAAGTGTTATTTAAATTTGTCATTAAAATAAATTTTAATATTAAATAATTTATTAATTAATTATATTAATCATATTAATAATTTATTAAATTATTTAATATGAATGTTTAATAAAATTGAAAAGTAGAATATTTGATATTAATATTTTTAAAACTTAAAATTTTATTATTAATATAATAATATTTGGCTTGATTAAGTTCATTTTTATATAAAAATAAAATTATTCTTAAATGATTTTTTTTCGGAAATTAACTTAAGTTTTTTAAAAAGATAAATCAATAAACGTAAGTCAATTTTCTAAAAACAAATAACTTTAAAGAAAATATAAAGATCATTTTTCGTGAAACAAATGCCCTTTAAATGTTGTAATCAAATTCTAAAATTTCAGTTAAGGAGTAATCTTGTGTTGAGATGGAAGATAATTTTTTTTTTTAAATTGGGGCCAAGTAACGTCCTGTGTATACTTATTAAGAGTTCATATTTTTTACTGGCATTATACTAAATTTTGCTTAAAAATTTATTAACAGAATCCACTGTGATGCCATTTGCAGGAGTTATTTAGAACAACAGGCCAAGAGTCAATAAAGTGGTATTTTATTGAAAAACAGAGCTGCACAACGTTTTTCGTCCATCTCTTTCATTATTTGCTTTAAAAACAAGTTGTCTTGTCTTAAACCAACCTAAACAGCCATAACAATAGAGACAAAAAAAAAAAAAAAAAAACAATGGCTAATACCTCTAGTTTTCTCCTTGGCATTTCATTTACTCCTCACAACGCTGCTCATCGCCACCTCGTTGCCTGTCTACTCGAGCGGTTTGGTTGAGACAGAGGACAGCGGCTTTCAGGGCTGGATGGCCGAGTGTATGGCGATGGGTGAGTTGGAGATGGAGTCCGAGATTAGCCGGAGCGTATTGGAGAGCAACACTCGGTACATAAGCTACGGGGCTCTGCAAGGGGACACCATGCCCTGCTCTCGAAGGGGTGCTTCCTACTATAACTGTCAGCCAGGGGCTGAAGCTAACCCTTACGACCGAGGCTGCAGTGCCATCAATCGTGGCCGTCATTAGTAATTGTAACATGGAAAATACAGTAATATAGTGGGATTATTATGAGATTATTTTACCTCTATATTTTATGCTTCACAATTTATTTTTTTGGCTCGAAAAATCATTAAACAACAGATTCATCTAAACTAGTTCTAACGTAATATGACATGATATGTTCCATTGTCAAATTCCGAAGTTCGACCACAGGTTGCTATTACAAAATCCCGTAGGAACCAGATAATGATCAGTACAAGCACAATGCCATGAACTTTCAATGGGTTTCTCATCAGTTCGGTTCGGTTAAGGAAGACATATTATCAGACCCGTTAAAGTATAACTAAGCTGAAAAGTTAGGCAGCAGAGAGTTAAGCAGCTAGCTTGTACAGTTAGTGTGTTTAGTTGTTAGATTTTCTGTTAACAGCAGTTGAGGATTGATGTATTAGTAGAAGTACGTAGTTTTAGCAGAAAATCAAGGTCATGTGAATCATTCATAAAATTCAAAGAAAATTGTTTCTTCAAATCTCAGATTTGTTCTGTTCAGTTTTTTACCTTCTTTTGGTATCTCTTTCTGACCCTTTCAGTTTTTCTGAGAAGATATCCTGGTCAACCCTGTTCTTCGTTAATATGCGCTTTAAATTTTATCCAAGTCTACTTATATAGCATATCATGAACATGAAAACAGGCTAAACCAAATTCAGAGCTCAAACCCGACCCATATTTTAAATAGGTTTATGTTCCTTATAAAAGCTCATTTTTCAGACTTATTATTTTTGTCCAAATCTTTTTAAATTTTAGACAAATCACCAAAACTTTGAACAAGTCTAATACAAGAAAAGCTTTAAGACATGAAATAACCATTAAAGCTTGCAGTTCTTACCTGAAATCAAAAATTTATCCAAATTAATCTGAACCCAAATTCAACTCAACTCAATTGTATCATACAAAAATTAACTCAACCAAATTAACATAACTCTGAAGTGAACTGGGTCCCTAATGATCTAAAACCACACCCAATAACTAAACCTCAGAACCCAAATTAAAAACAACTGAAAGCTAAGATCGAAATCATCTAAACCCAAAACTAATGCACACCGAAATCACCCTAAAACGTTGAAGCAAAATGGACCCAATTCATAGAAACCCAACGTACAACTTGCTAAATTGACAGGTTAATAAGATCCATAGTAACTAGAGACAATGTTGAAATGTATTTCTAGATTGAATGTAAGCTAGGACAAATTATCTTAGAAAATAAAAATCATCTAGCATATTAGATTTGGGGTTGTCCACAGATTAAGGTTCAGGGTTAACAGCATCTCAATCAAGCCCGGTATTGCACAGTAAAAACTTCAAATTCATTAAATTCCCCCTATAAATTGCCAAAACAACCCCGTTCACAGAAGAAAAACTTGGTACATGTAAAAAAACTGGAAAGCAGGTACACATAGTAATGCCCCTGCTCTCTCTTGCACGAAAGTAGTCTCGAAACAAGATATCACCAAATTAGAACGAATTACATTCACAATTAACCGCTAAATACAATCTTTGGCCAAGTTTTATGCAGAGTCATCCTCTTGATTCGCTCCGTCTGACTTTTGCTTTGGTGGCGCTAAAGGGGATGGAGAGCCCTCCATTCCCATCTCTGCTTTTAGGTCATTGATGCTCTGCTCCAGCTCATTTATACGGTCTCCCATTTCATCAAGTGCTTTGAAGTTAAGTAAACGATAGATGTCACACAATTCAGAGTAATACTAAAGTAACTAATTAACTATTTCTATTTCAATTAATGCTATGATACTAAGAAATGTAACAAAGGGTCTAACTTATTTCATACTCAACCGGCAAAACACCATATCGTAAAGCTTAGCCTCATAGTCCAAGATTTCCCAACAAGTTGACAAATTTGATACTAAAGTACAGATTACTTTAGACAATTCAACCTAATCATACAACAATACAATGAAAAGGCTAAACGAAGAAATATAAGACAACCGTTTCTACGAAATTATCATCCATGTAATGAAGCAACTCAATGACACTTCATATATTCAACAATTTCTATCTTACAAAAAGAACATGTTCCAATGAAATTTAAAAATATACGAATAGGATATTCTTTGTAATGATGGACTCCGACATTGTTTGAAACCTGGATTGCTGCAAATGAAATATTTGTCAATTACTGAGATATATTCAAACAACTATAGAATGGGTCCAGTTATAACTCACCATTTGTTGAAGAAGATTTTGCACCTAAAAAAAACAATCAGTCAAAAAAATCGTTAACTAAATCCCTAAAATAAACGACCTCGAGAAGCACCGCAAATAATTTCTATAATTATACTCATTCACTAGGATTGATCGACTTTGCAACCTAAAAGTCGAGACTATACGAAAACTAGCAATGGATATGCCCTCAAGGTACTAGCAAAACAGCCTACATTAAAAGCAGGTTATGTAACATGCTATAAAACAGGGTTGAGTAAACTCACGAAAACAGACATATCAGCAGTGCTTTGCTTTGAGTCTTCCAAATTATGCCCGTCCTGCGGAAATGTGTACCAGTCAGCCCATACCACACAGCATTAGTATATGTCAAGCTACACAAAGCTAACCCCTAGTTTCAGATTTCAAATCAAATCATCGAATACCTCGAAGTTATAACCCTCTAATCGACTTAAACCGAATCATCATTTTTTTTTTATTTAATATGAATTTTCGAATTGTATGACATTAAATAAAAAGGTTTGGGTCTCAAAACAAGTAAAACCTTTAAAAAAACATCAAAAGAGAAACTGCGCAAACATTCATGAATAGGCAGAGAATAAAACCCAAACCCCAGCACTGCAAGTTAAACCCCTTTTTTTCAACACGAAATTTCCAATCATTTGCTTTAGAGATGAAGCAGAAGAGCATGGTTTTTTTATATAAAAAAAATTAAAGATTGACGAGGTTTTAGAGATAGCGGATCTAAAACCAAGTCGAAAAATAACGCTCATTGCAGCAAATCCTTCATCAATCGTGATGCGATTCCAGATCGGAGATGAAAAGAATTGAAGCAAATGATAGGTAATAAGATTATAAGTTTCTAAAGTTCAAAAAGAAAGAAGGAAAGCAAAGTTTACCATTGATTGGCAGTGGATCTTGGATTGTTGTTTCCCGCTGGTTCGTTAAACCGTAGCTTCAATTCGAAAACTTGAATTGCGTTGAGATTGAGGGAAAATTTTAGAATTGATCGCCGCTTTTTATAAAGGTAGAGGGTGGTGTTCCTTTTTCATCCGGCCCTACACCATTTATTTACCTATATGCCACTATCTAGCTATTTTTATTTTTTTTTTAAATGGCTACAATGATAGAATTGATTATTTATGTTATTTATCTGGTCTAATCTTTCCACTTTTGAAATTTAGCTTTTACTTTATTTTTAATCTTTTGAATTTAGTCTCTTCAATTTTTTTTTATTTAATAATTGAAACTCAATTCATAATACTTTATTAAGAATTTTCATTAAATTGGATTATATAATATTTTTAAAATAAATAAAATTATTCAAGTGGCTAATGTTATAAGTGTAGAAGGTTCAATAAGTAAATAAAAATGTTGAATATGGGATTGTAAGATTATTCAACATTAATTTAAAGAAGTATGGTGAAAGTAGATATATTTTTCCTTTTATCTTTTTTTACATGATTTTCCTGTGGTTTTAAATTGGCCATATAAGCAAAATGCCAAATAACCAAATAAAAATGCTAAATATGGGGTTGTAAGGCTTTCAATTCTAAATATAAGGTTGTAAGGTTCAACATTGTTCCAAAGAAGTAGATTGGAAGTCAATACTCTTTTTTTTTTTTTGGCTTACACGACGCTTTGTCACAAGGTTAGAACTTTAGTTTGGCAAATTGCATGACCGTAGGCGACATTTTTGCTTCAAATCTGCCTAAGTCAACCTAACTCTCAAAAATTAGAATTTACAAAAGAATTTCTCTAAGGCACCGAAATAAACCGCAAGTAAATCCAAAACAAAGGAGCAACGAAAGCACTGAAAAAGCCACAATAAAGCAATGCACATAATGATAAGAACATGGATTTCCACCTAACTAATATATGAACCTAATTCTTTACGCATTCACACATACTAATTATCGTTTAACGTTTGATCATCATTCTAGCTTAAGTAGAGCTTCGTAGGAAGTTACTTAACTAGAAGATCTTTAATGTATAACCATCAACTCAGCACCTATCGTATCATGTACACAAATAAGTCATCGTGGGACAATCTCACCGAGTGACATGTTGTGACTAGTTGTCCTCTTTAAAAAAACTTCTTATTATATCGCATGATAATACCTACAACATGATCTGCCAACTATCATACGATTACAAGATAATTTTTCTTTCTTTTAGGAAATCTCCTCAGTGAAATCCAAATGACAATCCTACTGTAGGGTAGTTAAATTATTGTTGAGGATTGACCCGATTAAGCAACGAACAAGTAAAAAAATAGCGGAAGAAATTGAGGAATTGAACATACGAATTTAACGTGGAAAAACCCCTCCAAAGAGGATTAAAAAGCACGGGTAAAGATAATTTTACTATAATGGAAAAAGAACGAATAGTACAAAAATATAGGGATAAAAACTAAACCCCAAAAACAAAAAACCCTCAAAACATAAACACAAAATCTTCTAAAAGTGTTATGAGTTCTAATCTTTTAATGGGTGTATTTCCTAATGTTGTAAAAGAGTATATTTAAAGGCTAAATTCGTAGGTCAAATAATAATAAAATGATTTAGACAAATCAAAGTTTGACTAAAACAAATAAATAGAGTTTGATTGGAAGATCATCTCTCAAATTTGACTGAAATATAAGGCATACTTAACAAATCTCCACATTGACTCGTATTTCCACAATGTCATCTTTGCCAAAGCCCGTCATGGGCCTATCATGAACTATGCAAGGAATTAACTGAGTCGAATCTGTGCTTAGAAACTGGAAGACTTCTAGCCTTCGACTTGTGCATTGCCAAATCAAAACTAACCCGAGTTTAATTTTCACGAACACAGTGCCCTAACTTTTCAAAATCTGCATCCAAAAGAGAACCTCTCTTCAATGAAACGATCATACCTTTTCCCCTCCTATGACCAAGTTGTCTCCGTTCCAAACGAGTGGACTTCGACTCCGTAACGGTCGTGGGACATCCGGTTTAACCAGTCATTGTAGAACCTTCTAGAATATAAAGACTGACGGTCTTTTTACCTTTTAACAAAATGAGAGTCCCACGAGACACCTTAATATCACTCGACTCAATGTTGATTCTGCAACGTTTCGAGTTTAAAATACTCAAGGAGATGAGATTCTTTCGTAAATCAGGTACATACATTACTGGATGAATCGTTTCCCATGCGCATAACTCCACTTTCAACCGAATTGTATGTGAAGAACCATTCTCTTGAGACACATGTAGAAAGAACATCCTGAATCTAGGATCCACCCAGACGTAAGCTCGGAGTTATCGCTCATTGACACTAATAAGAAATCATCACCACTTTCGTCGGCCAAATTAGCACCAACTACATCTTTCTCATTATTCTCAACAGCTCTTTTATTTCATAGTTTATAACAATCTGCTTTGACATGACCTAACTTCTTCAATAGCGATACCTTTTGTCTCATTTCTTTGATGCTACCAAAACGGAAGTTTGCCTATTTGCCTTACTATCCAAACCAAACTCATTGTCAAGTTTGTTTTTACTCAACAACTAACCTTCACATCCTCGAATAAGAGTTTGTCTCTTCCTTAAATCAGGGTCTCCTTAAAAGTCTTGTATGAAGAGAGTAAAGAACACAATAATAGTATAGCATGATCTTCATTGTCAATCTTAACCTCAACATTCTTTATATCATTCAAAAGAGTAATAAATTGACTAATCTAATCTCTAAAAATCTCACATTCATTCATGCGAAACATAAATAAACATTGTTTCAACACTAAACGGTTAGCTAGAGACTTAGTCACATAAATAGTTTCTAACCTTTTCCACAAGGCAGGTGAGGTTTTCTCCATCAATACCTCCTGCAATACCCTATTCGCGAGGCACAACTAAATTATGGACAAGGCATTTTCATCAAGATCTTCTTATTCTGTCTGATCTAGATTCTTAGGCTTTTTTCCAATAACGACCTTTTTTAGGCTGGTCTGAACTAGAATTATCATTATTTGAACTTGTCACAGATTGAAATTTGTGACACGATTGAACTTCTCAATGTCAAACATTGTTGCTACCATCTCTGAACGGGCTGATATATGAAAATTGAACTAACTATGATACCACTTGTTGGGGATCAATTTGATTAAGCAACAAACAAGTAAAAAAATAGCAGAAGAAATTGAGAAATTGAACACACAAATTAAACATGGAAAACCCTCCAAAGAGGATAAAAAATCACGGGCAAAGATAATTTTACTATAATAGAAAAAGAACGAAGAGTACAAAAAGATGGAGATAAAAACTAAACCTCGAAACCCGAAAACAAAGAACCCTCAAAACATAAACACAAAATTCTTCAAAAGTGTTATGAGCTCTAATATTTTAATAGGTGTATTTTCTAAGGTTGTAAAAGAGCCTATTTATAGGCTAAATTCGTAGGTTAAATAATAATAAAATAATCTAGAAAAATCAGAGTTCGACAAAAACAAATAAACAGAGTTTGACTGGAAGATTATCTCTCAAATTTGACTAAAATATGAGGCATACTTAACAATTATCATGCCATCAGAAGAGACTATTGATGGAGGCTGTAAGTCTTGTTTAGGGATCTTCTCCTAGTCAATCTTTTAAAATCATGCAAGGTTTTTAATGATTGATTTCAATAATAAATGATTAATAAATTCATTACAAGTACATATGGCATTCTTTTCCTAAACTATATGACATGCTTATCATACATATGCATGAACATACTTTTGCAGTCAATTTAAATATCATGATGCTATCATATAAAAGCGTAAAATTAAATGACTTTAACCAACCAAAATTTTCATGATTTCATCCTAGAAAAAGTAAAATAAAATAAAATTACAATTGTTTCCCCAAAGCATACTTTGAGTTTTCTTGTTGAAAACCAAATATCCTTATTTCTGGGGGTTTTTCCCAAAACTAATTGGGGGATTCATTCGCTCAAATTCCCAAGACAAAGCATCTCCCCAATTGGACTTGATAAATGGCATATTAGTTGTAACAACCCATTTTTAAGTGGTGTTGAAAATAGTGGTTTTGAGATAACAATTTCGATCAGTAAGTCAGTATTTTATTATTTATAAGGTTATTAAAGTGCTATAATAAAATTTGGTTAGAAAATTTTAACGTTTAGATAATTAAGTAAAAAAGGATTAAATCGTAAAAGCTACAAAAGTTAATTGCTAATAGTTAAAAGTGTTAAATGACTATAGGAATTTTAATTAATGGACTTATGTGGTAATTAGACCATATGGACTTTTAGTAGACGGTTGGGACAAGGCGATACATGAAATTAGATTAAGTTTTAAAGGGTAAATTTGTAATTAAATAATTAAGTAAAATTAAAACAAAAGGAAACCAACATGTTGTCATCTTCTATAAGCTCTCCACCGATTTTCGAAAAAGGGAAAAACACCATTTTCATAGCTTGAAGTTCAGCTAGCTTGCAACCTTGCATGTAAGTTGGTTTTGATCCCGTTTTTAGTAATTTTATGTTTTTGAGATCGTTGTAGCTTAATCTAGCTGACCCAGGGACCAATTCGTAAAACTTTCAATTGCTTAGAATTTTACTATAGATGAATTTGTGTTGTTCTTGAATTTTTATGATAGATTATTAAGTTTGATAGTTAAATATGACTATTTTGTAAAGTGATTTTAGTTAATTTTAAAGTTTAAGGACTAAGTTGTTAAAATTGTAAAATATCATGTAATTTTTGTGATAAAATGATAAAATTGGACTGCTTAGGGACCATATAGAATTCGACATAAGTGTTTTTGGGCTAATTTGTGATAATTGTGAGAATTTTGATTTTAGGGACTAAATTGTATAAAAGGTGAAAGTTTAGGGTAAATGTGAAAATGTCATTAAAAGGTTGATTTCATGAATTCAAGTGTCTTAAGATGTTTAATTTGGTTAATTGAATTAAACTATTATATTTAGATCAAGAAATGGATTAATCTATTGATAAACAAGGAAAAAGAAAGGTCGTCAAGTAATCGTCGCCGCGTGTCATTAGCTATCATGTATTGGTAAGTTCGTATTAGGTTTATTACAATCTTTTTATTGCTTTGAATTTAATTACTTATGTGTTTGTTTATATATATATATATATTATCGTAAACATGACGAAAATGAGTAAGACTATAGCCGGAAGACGCTATGGCATCATGATAAAAACAAGTAAGACCATAATTGAAAGACGCTATGGCATCATGACAGAAGTGAGTAAGACCATGGCTGAAAGGCATAATGGCATCATTGTAAATAGGACTAAGACCATATCTGAAAGACGCTATGGCATCCTTTGAAAATTGTTTATCAGGTACTATGTACCAGTGATAAAGTTCAATAAAGGAATAGTTACTTTCATTTTTGTATATGATTTATAATTAAATTGAAAGGTATGATATGTTTGATTATATGAACTTAATAAGTTTTATATAAGCTTACCTCTTTTGGTTTTCTCTTGTATATTGTCGGATCTATGTCGTCAATTGGATCGATTTTGGATATCACACTATCCGCCATCACTTTGGTAGCTTTCTGTTCATTTTGGTCTGATTATAAGTGACATGTAAATAGGGCTTTGATATGTTAAAGTTAATAGGCATCTTGGTGATGTTTTGGCCAGTTGAAATGTAAATATGTTTATGGATGTTTGGTAATTTGAATTGGTAGAATTCTATTTGATGCTTTTTTTGATAAATTGTTGTGAAATGGTAATTGCATTTTGGTAACTTATTACTTTGGTTCGGTTACGTTAGCCTTTAGAAACTTGATATAATTGGATGATTTTGACATAAGGTGTTTTGGGATTTGGTTGAATATTTGAATAATGTTAACAATTTGATTATGTCTTGGATTGAATGATTGTTGTTATGTTTGATTCGATGTGCCAATGAGGGCATATTGGTTAGGGACATAGGTTGAGTGTGAATTGGTATGTTTTGACTCTTTTAGGCACATTTTGGATAGGTTTGACTATTAGTTATTACATTGCTTAGAACCGAAGCTTTTGAATGTGAGTTAACTTAATTTTAAAGGAAATTTTGGGTACATACGGGCTACCACATGGCTGTATGATTCTTAAATTTTAGTCTAGGTATTTTCCACATGATCACAGGTTATTACATGGTCTGGTGACACAACCAAGTATCCCTGTTTTGAATTGCACACGATCTGCTACATGGTCATGTATCCTTATTTCGAATTGCACATAGTCTGCGACACGACTGTGTGACCCTATTTTTGAATTTTACACGCTTTGGCCACACGATCTAGGCTCTGTCCCACAGCCGTGTGAACCTTGTTTGCACTTTTTACTCAGAATATTGTAGAAGTTTCAATTTAATCCAGATTTCGTTCCAATTTATTTTAGATGTTCAGTAAGTTCGAATTAGGTTCAAAATTGATTGAAAAACATTGAAATGATTGATTATAAATTGTTTGTTTGAATTTGATTGAAATTATGAAAAATGTCTAAAGATTATTGTTGTAGTGCCTTATAACTCAGGTCGGGTGACTGAACCGAGTATAAGGTGTTACATTATTCTATCAAACAGTTTGCTCATTTTCTGTATTACGATCCAACCACATAATACTGCTTACTATTAGTTGAACATTAGACAACTAGTGAGCTAATATTTGCTTCCATTTTGCTTTGTATGCAAAAACCATTGAGGATAGTACATAAAGGGTATTAATGTAATTCATGAATAATTTTACTAAACCAATTTATTCGAAAAAATATAAGTTTACATAGACAAAAAATACTACACTTAGAGAACCATATCCAACAGTTCCCAACTAGTCTCTGTCGGATAGTTCTACCCCTCGAAACATTTTCCTCAACTTATGTCTTTGCCATCGCCTAACTCAAACTATATTTCTCTCTTATACATCTCGATCGTAAAAGGTCACTGCTCTTTCTTGCCTCTATTGTGACTTCCCTTGATCAGGATCCCCTTGATCTACATAAATAGGCTTAAACATGCCCACATTGAACATTGGGTTAACCTTGAGTATTCTCACCAACTCAGGTTTGTAAGCCCCTCAGCTTACCTGCTTCAAAACTCTAAAAGAGCCCCTGTGTCTTTTTCAAGCCAACAGTAAGTCATAATGTAAAACACTAGATAAGTGTTTAAGATGTACCTCGTTCATAGCATTACTTGATTCAACTGCCTAGTTTGCATCACTACTTTTCTTCCAAAGTTTGATGCACAACCCACTTCTCCCATAGGTGGTAGCCCCACTAATAATTCAACAGGCTTCACATCCCAAAGTGGTTTTCATAGCATTTTATTTACCAAGTTGATGTTTTTATCATCGTAAACATCCTCGACTAGCTTGATTGCTGACAATACCTTGGTTCCACCTCTCATGTTTCGACTCACCAACACAACGCATTGTTGTTGTCAAGTATCTAAGATGTATATACAATTGAAAAAAGGAATCAATAGAGCATTAATCTTGTCAAGAAAATTCAAGTGAATTACTTAGAAGTCTTTCTTGTTTTTCCACTAACTGATTTGTATCTCAACTCATTGTGTTACTCCCACAGTTGGGACATATTTGGAATTAACCATATTGATCTTATTGGTCAATTTGCTAACTGAGAGACCAAGTTCACCTACAACTCTTTTCGATGCCCCTGTATTAATAAGAGCACTCTTTCTTTGACCTACAATGTTGATGTCCACATACATCAACTATTTTTTCTTGCAATCCCTCATTGTTTTCATAGAATTGAGTATCATTGACTCAAGCTTTAAAGCCTCACTCTTGGATCCACTTCATCTTCTTTATTGATCATGGATTCCTTAGGTCGCTCTAGATAGTCTCGCATCCTATACGGACCACAACATAAGAAGCCCCCTCTAGTTTCTTTTCATTATCTCTAATCTTCTTGGCTTCGATAGAACTCAAGATTGAGCCAAGATTCATTGATGCTTTGTCTGGCTCATCGTCCCTTTCGATGGCAAAAAATAAATAAATAAATAAATAAATTGTTTCAGACAATCTCTTACCATAAGTGCTCAAGAAAGAAGCATTTCACTAGCCAATTTAGTTTGTTGTTGGGATTCCACTTCCTGTTGTGTGGTTTCTCATTACCACTATTGTTATTACTAATATCAATTTGTTTTTTTCTTCCCTACTAGTTCTCTTCTCCTTGGGCTTAAAATACTTGAACTTGTCTTTCCTTAAAACAAACTCGATTAAGGACTCTGTCACAATCATGGCTTTAGACAGTTTTTGGACCCCTCAATGTTCTGATTCCTATTTAACCCATAAATTTAGCCCATTCATAAAAAAAAAGAAGAAGAAGAAGAAAAATTCCTCAGTTTCACTCAGATAAATGATTTGGAGTATCAATGTACTGAATTCCTTCACATACTGCCTAATTGTATCTTCTTTGCGAAGCAAGTCAGTGTAACTTAGTCCATTTTCTCAAAGATATTGTGGGTAAATTTTCTCCTTGAACTCTTTCGGGAACTCCACCTAAGTCCTAATTCCGATCCCACCTCACTTTTCATCTCTGGACCTATGACGCCTCCACAATAGACCAACATCGTTAAAATACATAAAAGTAGTATTTACCTTAGCATCATCATCCTTGATGCCCACAACATGAAAATATTGTTCCATTTCCCACAAGAAGTTGTTCACTTCCCTCGTGAACCTTACCCCTTAAACTTTTTCGATTTGGGGACATCAATCTTATGACTAGGTGTCGTACTCAACACCCTTTTACCCATAACAACTCAGCAAATAGTAGGCTCTCCCTAGATCTCTTCAATTTTCATGTTCAAATTCGTCATTATGGCTTCGTTTTCTTCCTTTATAGCTATCACCCCAACTTCGAAAGCATCATTATTTTCCGTCAGCTTACCTAAAGCAGTACTGACAAGCGCTTACAACGTGTTCATATTGGAACTAAGGGCCTCTTCCACATATTTAATCATAAATTCATTCAACTATGGTATCGTAATTGAGCTCTCCCTAGTGGCATACCATTATGAAAGCTACTCGATCGATGCTCATCTAATGACATTGTCATATGTGTGTTACCTTCATAAGATATCCTTAATCTCTTTGGGATAAATTCACTTTCCCAATATGATCTTATTTTATCTTATGGTACCCATTACATCTTTCTTCTTGAAAATCAATTATTATCAAATAGTAATTAAGTCATTCATCATAAAAATGAACGATTTGTGGCCACGTTTACTTTTCATTTGTCATGTAATGCATATAAGAGTATATTGTTTGCCTAGTCTTGGGCTATAAATTCCATTATTATGAACGATGTTACATATTACAAAAGTTATATAGCTTTCGATTCACTGTCCATTCGAACTCATACTTTTACTTACATCAAAGTATACGAGTCACGTATACATATTCCATCATCTATTTAGGATTAAGGTATGTCACATTATGAACGTTACAAGTGAATAAATGCATAAATGGATTCAGGATATATTCTTCTTGAGTCTTGTCCCTTAGGTCTTATCCAATGTACTATCAGTTAGTTAGTCACATCTATGTCTCTATTTTCTGGTAGTCATTTGCTCTGATGTCCAATACAAAGCATCTCACTAATTGGACTTGATAGACGACATATTAGTCTTTCAATCAGTTTTCCCATTTCTGTTTAGACTAAGGAAATGTTTAAGTTCGTCTACTAAAATAAGTTGTCTTTCGTGTTACGACCCGACCACATAATATTGCTTCGTATTAGTTCAACATTAGACAACCAGTGAGCTAATATTTGCTTCTGTTTTGCTTTACATGCAAAAATCACGGGAAGACAATATACAAATGGTATTAATGTAATTCAAGAATAATTTTATTAACCAATTTGTTTGAAAAAATTACAAGTGTACAAACGAATATACAACACTTAAGACATCAGATCCAACAGGGGAAGACCTCTATCTATAGTTAAGCTCCCCCAGACTTAGCGGTACAAATCAAATTACATTAATGACTGAGATTAGTGCCTATCTAAAAGATGAGAGTCCTAAGAGATTTAAACTCTATACAATCTTATCCCTTAATATTTATAATATTTACCCTGATAACTCTAGTTTTATTGGAGTATTTCATTGGGTCACCAAGACTTCAAGCAGATGGGCTTCTTCATGTATTCCACGAACCGGGCCAGTTCAAATGAGTTAATTGAGCTTCATTTAATCAGTTGATCTCCATGGGACGCTTTGTGTGCATTCGTCACGGGCTTTGATCCGCAGCCCGTAACACTTTCACGTAGTTTTAAATTAATCATTTGAGCAATTTTTATTTGAAAATTATTAAATAATTCAATTTAACGAATGTCCTTCAATAGTAAAATTAAATAAATAGTGAGATTAAATTCCTCGAATAAAAATTAGAATTTTTTTTTAAAATATACGAAAAGTATAAAGATTAAAAGTCTAAGTAAACTTTTTTAAATTTAGATATACACACAAAAAAATATATAAAATACCGTTTCTAAACTTATTCATATAAGAATATTTTTTTTAGAAAAAATAAGGTGAAGTACATTGTTTCTACAGTGGTGATTGAAAGTTAAGGGGGAAGGAAATTTGTGTGATGTAGGAAGAGGAAAGACGTGAGAGCAAAGGGCTAACTAACTGCATTCAAACGTTCAAATATTTGGGCCTTTACGGCTTTACGAAGCCTTTCTACTTCTGGAACGGATCCCACTTTACCCATACCTATACCTATATCTACTTCCTACCGTTTTACTGGCCCACCCTGGCATGCCAACTCAACTCCAAAGGATTATCAACCATATAATTACAGGTGTTTATCTGCTTTTTTTAGTGTTAATATTTAGTTTATTTTTTGAATTTATTCAAAATTATTTAATTGATATTTGGATTTTTTTTTGTAATTAGTTGATATTTGAATATGTATTTCATTAAACACATTGTCCCAGTTTGTTAATAGTGTTGGTTTTTTAAGAGTTAACATGTAATTTATCCCTTGAATTTGTCAAAAAAATGATATTTTTTTAAAATTAATTTATATTTTTTAGAAGATTTTTAATTTATGTTCATTATGTGTCATGTTGAGAGGCTTCCACGTGTCGTTATAAGATTGGTCATCAGTACTACCTCAACCAAACTAACAAGTGTGGAGATACTGACTTGAGTGACAAAATAAATTTATGTACTAATTAAATACTTTTAGACAAGGTTAGAGGACAAACTACATATTAACCTTTTTTTTTTTACAAAAAAAAAATTAAACTCGAACTCAAACTTAATGTTACCAACTAAAAACCTTAGATATTTAAAAAAAAAATTTAAAAGTATAATTTTATATTAATTTAGATATTTTATATAATTAAATTTAAATAAAAATATTTTAAATTCAAGCTGTTAAAAGAGAAATTAATTCTTTTTTATCCGACCCAAAAGGTGACTGACTACCTATAATAGCAACTAAGAGTTTTCTTTTTCTTTCATCCGGTAGATCAAATCACAGAAACAAAATGGTATATTACAATGAAGAAAGTAAAGTCCGTAAGAGTAAAACATTCTAATCCAAGGGACATCTATTTCTAGTCCGCTTAGCAACTAGTTGGGGCCTTCTTTCGCTTATCTAGCAACAAAGGAAAAACACTAGACCAGATTATAGGTTACATCATTTATCTAGACCTAAAGGTGCGAAAGAATTTGAGTAAAAATACAAGTTTATAAAAATGGGTTTAAAAAAAAAGATTCGTTTTTTAAACAGATCAAGCATTAGGTAAGATTTTTGGCTTAGTTCGGCTCGAATTTGTCTAAATTTTTTCACTGTTGTTTTGTTGCTGCTTGTTGCCATTTTGATCTTGTTTTGCTCTCGTTTTGCTATTATATTGCTACTATCTTTTTATTTGGATATCGTATAATTCTTGTTTTATTATTAATTTTGCTACTATTTTAAAAGTAGTTGCTTGTTAAGTTTTAATTATTTTAGTATTATTTAAGTATAAAGATTTTCTTAAAATATTTTCAATTTGTTCAAAAAAATTTTTAATTTTTTGGTAAATTTAATGTATTATATACATTTTTAGTTTATTTTATATAAAAAAAATTTTAATACAGTCGGACTGAACTCAAATTTAGCATTTTTTATCATGGTTGGGTTTAGACAATATTTTATGTTCATTTTCAAGTCGGGTTGAGTCCAAGCCTAGAAAATGAACTTAAAATTTTAAATTGACCCGACCTAAACTCAGCCTGACCAACCTATAATCAGGTCTAAAGAGGACATATCATAATAATATATATTAAATATAATAATATAATAATATTAAAAATAAAAGTTGTATTAAACTCAAATTTAACTCAATTAATAACTCAAACTTAACTTCGTAATTATGAAATCGACATGAAATTTTATTTAAGTCAAATTTGAGTATTCTTAATAGGATCCCAAGAGTAGATGGATTTTGCGGCATCAAGGATCATCCAAGGCCTAATTAAAGAACTTACGGGCCTTACAAGTTCTAGTCAGCCCATCAACATTTTCACTATCCATTTATCTCTATCTATCTTCAATCTCCAAATCATCAATAACCCTCTTCTTCTATTTATCTGTTATAAAGAAGTGGTTTATAAATCATCCATAGGATTTATACGGTGGATCCTCATAAAAAAAAAAAAAGAATTACGTTTAACAAAAAGTGTGAATTAAATTAACAAAATTAAAAAATATACCGCGGGTATTATTACTTTTATGTAACTTTTATTTTTACATTCTTCCATATGATTAATTATAAAGTTTATAAATTTAAAAAGTTCAATTAATCCATTTGAGTTATCAAATTAAATTAATAATTTACCACAAGATTCATAATAGAATATTAAATTAGCAAACTTAGTAGCTTATTGAATTGATATCTTTAATTTTAATCGTTGAAAATTATTTCATATGATAAAATATGATTAATAGACTTTTTCAAGTAAAATTTAAATATTTTATTAAATTAATATTTTAATTAATATCCTTTTTATTTAATAAATTATAATTAACAAATTTGCTTATATGAAATAGTAAGAATTTTACTTAGATAATATGTTATGATAAAGAATAATTTATTAAATAATATATTTTATAACAATGACGGTTTCTGTTATAAGTGAAAAATTCTTATAAATAATTAAAATAAAACATAAAAAATCAATTTTACTAAAAACTTAATTATTATAGCATATAAAAAAATCTAACATAAATGTGAAAATATTTCATCCTTTCATGAGAAAAATAATACTATATGTTTTTTTTTTACGTAGTAATACATTTTTAGTGATATTAAATCATGTGACATCCAAATTATAAATTGAAAGAAAAAAATATGAAATCAACCTAAAGTTGAAATTAGGATTTAAAGAATATTAAATCTCCCAATTTAATAATTTATCTATTTTGAAATTTCTTTTAAATTTGAAGTTTAAATTATTTATTTTATTAAAAAATAAAATTATTATAAACATAATAATAAAATTGTTATTATTATTATTATTATTATTATTATTTTGCTATATGCTAACTCGTTACACAACTCAAGGAAGCATTTAATAGTAATAGAGATTAAAGGCAAAAATTGCTGATTTTTTAATTTAATAAAAATACCAACGTTAATGTAAAATTAAAAAAAAAAAGGAGTAAAATTTATATAAAACAAGAAAATCCAGTAAAAGACAACAGAGCGTATAAAACTGTTGAAAGTCCCATCCAAGTAATCTGAAAGGTGGGACACCGAAACATCGGATAGATTTCTTCACATCCAAACCAAAACACACAGCAGGTTCACAAACCTCCCCATTCACTACAAATTCAAGTTTGGGTTAAGTTTGGGTTTTCTTTCTTTCTTTTTTGTATGCCTTTTTGATTGTTCAAAGACAGGGTATGGTGCGCTCCAAAGCCTCTCTACTTGATCTTGATCATGATGATGATCATCAATTGATGGACGGTCCTGATGGGGATGTTGGTGCTGTCCCCCCATCTTCTTCTGATGTCTCTTGTTCGATTTGCCTTGATTTGGTCTCCGATACTGGAGGTAGATCCAGGGCTAAGCTTCTATGTGGTCATCAATTCCATCTAGGTAATTTTTTTTTCTTAATTATGCTGTTTTTTAAAAAAAATTGGGGTAAATGATTTTATAAGTTCTGTCGCTGCTTATGAACATCTCATCCGTTTTTTTTTTTTGGTAAAAATCATTTATGCGAATTATTTCTGGGTTTTTTATCAATGAATTATGATGATAGAAGTCTAGTTGAATAATCTTTGTCAATTTGATATAATTGGTTGCCATTCAAAAGGATGTGTAGCTTTAAGGAAAGTGCCTTAAACAGATGAAGCAAACTTCATGCATTTACCGTTTCTGCTTGAACCATGATTTTATGTGTTTTTGTCATTGTTGGTTTGGGTTATTTCCTGCTTCTGGACCCATATTTGCAGATTGCATTGGTTCGGCCTTTAATATGAAGGGGGCGATGCAATGCCCGAATTGCCGAAAGGTAGAAAAAGGTCAGTGGTTGTATGCGAATGGATCCAACCGATCGCTTCCTGAGCTAACCATGGAGGACAGGAATCTCGATGATGATTATTATGAGCCAGTTTATTCTGAAATGGTAAAGCAAATTCCTATGTTTTCTATTTGTTGGTATTATTGTTTATTAAGCATACATCAATCAGCTTCTGCAATTAGTTTGTTTCTTAACTTGATGTGATGTTATGTTTTCAAACTTTTGACATGCATCTAATGGCATGCCTCAAATCGTAGTCTCTCAGTTCAGTATAAATTATGACTTGTCATGTGATATGTGTTATCTTTATGCTACTCTTTGGCTTTGCTCGGTACAAAGGACGGAAAGGAATGTGGAAGGAAAATTTATTTATCTGAAGGTTAAAATTCATAATTAGTTTCCTACTTTGTAGCTTAACCATTAGCTTAACAAATTTTCCATCCTATCTCATTTCCATCTTTCATACCAATCAGGGCCTTCATGTCTACTCACTAACATGCATAAATATAAGCTTCAGTGTTCACAGAAAGAAAAGTTTAAAAACTGTGATTTTTATCTTCTTTCTATTGTTTTCCGTTACAGAACTTGTTGTATAGGTGCCATATGTTTTTCTTCATTGAATCCACTTTTTGTTAGCTATTGAAAGTGTTGGTTAATTCTTGCTTACAATGTGTTCTTCATTTGAGCTTTGTGATCACAGTGTCTTAGTACCTTTTTTTTTATAGCAGCAATTTAGAGCTCAGTGGTGTCCATATGGCGAGTTCACAAGAATCGGTTCATCATCTGAGTAAGCGATATCTCTCTTTTTGTGGTGTTGCTTTCATTTTGACCATTTTTTCTTGTACTACAATTGCGGGACCTTTTTAAATCATTTTCTCTTGAATTGTTTGTTCAGTGCTGGACGAATATATTAACATAATTGCTCACAACAATTTAGCTGCATATTTGGAATATTTTTTTCTGATGTTGGTATGGGCATTTATTTCTTTAACTTTCGAGCTTTTTACCCCCAAAATAACATTGGCCTCCTCACTCTGAGAGTAGAGTTTCTAGTAAAGATTTCTCTCTAATTAATTTGAGGAGCTAGACTAACCAGGTTAAAGTGATTCCATCTTACCTTGAACTGGTTTAAGTTAAAGAAAATTGATTATTGGTTTTATTGCTACCCATTCTTTGGAAATTGTTACATTTTTAAAATCCCTGACTTTTAATTTAAGTGATTTACATCTACCTTTCTTTGAGAATCTTATTTGGATAAATTTTCCTTGGATAGATGAAGTCATTTAAAATTTAAAGGAATAGTAGGGTTAACAAACATTGGTTGCCAAATATAAGGTTTTAAAATTATAATAGAAGAATAATAAGTAGCTCTGAATGTTCTGCAGGTTTCGAACTTTCTTTTCAGTTTTTATGTATCTTTTGAACTACCATTTTGACTCAGCTACTGCAGTTGTTTTCTATTAATGCCAATCTCTCATTTTCTCCTGTTCGCCTTGACAATACTGTAAAACAATAAGGAAAAGCAATTGTATAATTGTCTGTTTTCTGAAAATGCCGGGCAGTTCCTTTCATAAAACCTTTGCTGCTCTCTGACATGATTCTTTATATATATTTCAGGGAAGTTGAATCTCCATCGACTACATGTAAGTTTTTTATGATTACTGTTGCTTTCTTCCTCCCTATTCTCTGGTGACTCAATGAGGCAACAACTATGCGACTCAAAAATGAAATCCTTCTCCATGTAGATCACGAAATACATGGACACCATGCTATATTTGCTGAACACGCTGCTGCTTCATCTGTGGCTCATTCATATGTTGCATATGTTGGACCACTTCCATCCACTACTCTAAGAAATAGTGATAGTGTTGGTGATCCCAACTTTAATCGCCATTGGAACATCCTCTCTGGACACAATGAGATTTTCATCCCCCATGCTTTGCCCACCATTAGTATCCAATACCATAGTTGGGGCCGCCATTCTCCAAATTTCTCTATATCCAATAGCCATATCGGCAATACTGATCCAGCTTCTGTTCCAGCTGCAGCTCTGAGATCCTCTAATGGTGAACCTGATGCATCAACTGTACCCAGATTGTTTGGACATCCTTTTCCCTTTGAGCATGGGTAAGGTGCCATGCCTGCTAAAATGAGTTTGGTTATATACTTGTTATTTTCACTTATTATTGAAGCATGGGTGATTCGCTTCTATTTATGTGAAAATAATTACATATATTTGCTCTCCATTCTACGTATGATAGCATATGGTTCATTTTATATGTCTTGATATTAGGTAAGTATGTCTTAAAAATCATAGAAGAATTCCTCTATTCAAAATACCCAACATGAGTGGAAAAACCTGCCTTATTTTGCTGTTATCACGAATGGTGTTGACCATTGGAAAACTAAATGGTTGTTTCCTCTTCACAGCTCCAGTTCAAGAGGCGGGAGTTCGTTTGTCTCTTCAGTTTTTCATCATCATCCAGGCAGCGGTGCTCATACCCATGATAGAACCTGGCCATCTCTTGCCTATTATAGACAGCAACATCGTTTCAATCAACAGCGATTCAATCCACCTGGTGTGCCTGCTCCGATAGTTCCTGGTATAAGAGGTGTGGCCCCAATGACCCCAGCAGTCCCACAACCTGATCAAACTGGGGGCTTCTATATCTACCCTCGATCAAGTTCATCTGGACAGAACCCACCGGAAGCAGAAAGCTCTCATCCAAATAATTATATTGCTCTGGAAAGAGAGCGTTTGTCTCATTTCCGAACTGTGTCAAGAGTCACCGGTTGGGGGGCATATCGTCCTACATCTGGCTCTGGTTCTGGCAACCGATCTGGGACTGACCATAGATGAACCGGTCACATATTGGTTGCAAATGCCTATCAATTTGTTTGTTCATGTTTGTTTCAAACGATTTGCATGAGACTTTATGACTGGCATGAAAAAGGAAACTTCAAGAAGTGATAAACTTTGCCCATTTTTGTAAATTATGGTAGATTTGGGGGTCAGCAGACCTCGAAATCGAGTAACGCATCATTGGATGTGGGAACTCCTTTCGGTTCCACCGCACCATCCATGTCATATGCCTCCAGTCATTACGTAATGATGTAGTGATCTCTCTCTCATCTTTGTTGCTTAAATTTCTCAATAGAATAGGTTCAGAATCAACTTAATATGTATTACCTTGTTGTATATGGTATGCTCCCAAATATAATCATGCAGATATTTTTAGCCTCTCAATGTGTCTTCTACCGCTTGCATGGAGTTTCTCTGACATGCTGAGATACCATGCCAATGTTCATGCTATTAAAATATTACCACATAAGGAACGTGAATTGATTTACTAGTACAAAAATTTTGAGAAAAAAAGTTGAAAATATAGACTCCAATGGGGCTTTTTCTTTCTTATATCAAAATCTATGGATTACAACAAATTTAAGCCAAAATTCAGGAGGAAACAGACAAAGCTGGGAAGTAAAAAGGCAAAAATAAGAGGCTAACTGGCACAAAAGATTATCAGATCCTCACTCCAGATAAGCATCTTCCCCATGTAAAGAACATGGCTAATGTTAAAGTGCCATGTCATTTAATCAGAAAATGGAAGTTGTATTGCACCTTCCGCTTTGCTAAAGCACTAATCTTCTTCACTTTCTTCCATATCTTCCTCGTTATCCGCTTCATCATCTTCATCACTATCCTCCATTTGGCCATCATTCTCACCGTCTTCCTTTTCATTACCCTCCTCATTGCCTGGCTTTTTCTTATTGCCACCATTGCCTGATAAATAACAAAATAGTTGTATAAATATGCTAGTTGGATAGAGGCACATTATAGAACAGGTCTCAGCAAAATAATCTAGCATGTAAATGATAAAGGTTAAGAGACTTCTTTCTTTTTCGAGATAAATTCTTATTCTTCTCTTGTTTTCCCTGATTTTCTCGGAAAAGATAAAATTTACAAGAATAGATGAACATACCATATTCACTGAACATAACTTCACCAGAACATAGTCCACCCTCGATTTTGGTGAGTTGGAGAGTCATTCTAGGTCCAATTTCTTGAAGCTTAACTGCGCTTTTTGTAGAGGCACGATTAACTCGACTAAGATCACTAGTCAGAGTAACTGTTGCAGCTTCCTCATCAGCTTCGCTTTCTGATCCATAACCCGCTCTTCATATAATAGATCAAAGGAGTGAGGAGAACTAAACGAATCAAAAAGAGTATACCATTCAAAAGGACAGTACTATAAATATGTATAGCTCATAAGAATACTAACTTAGTGACGAAGTCGCTCACATCTTGAAGATTCCGAAGATCAGGCACTTGATGGTTCTGCACGAATTTTCGAATTCTACGCGAGACACCAACAGGCTGTAGTCTGATAGAATAATGTCGAAAATCAATAAGCTTCGTGTTTTTATTGTAGTTAAGCAACACAATCCTCTGGCAAGAAGAAAGTTTAACCTGAAACAACATTCATGTCCCAACAATGTTAAAGAGGGAAGAAGAAAAGAAATCAGGTCACTTCGGATACTATAATTTAACTGTCTAAGTGAACTCACAGTGTTGATATCAATATCCGGAAAGATGTTCTTGAACATCGTAGTCGTGAGCCTTAATTGTTCATCTGCTGCCGCAAAACCAGACAGAACAATCTGCCCAAAGATATATTCAGAATTACTACCATGAAGGTTCCATACAAGTTAAGGCATAAACTCAATGAAAGCATGAGGTTTCTATCTCTCTTTGGTTATGTTTTAATACAAAAACACAACAGTATTTGGCTCATAGAAAGACATCCATTTCTAAGTTATACAAGCAGCTAAGAATTACAATAACCTAACAAGTTCCACTGCTGAGACAGTGTGACTAGAAGAAATTACCAAAGGAGGATTCTTGAAAAGATCCTGAGGGCAACGAGGGCGCAATTGAGATTGGGCTATATCAACAGCCAATGAATATCCATGTATTTTAAATGTAAGAGTAGGGCCTTGAGGGGTCTTTGCAACCCTAAGGACAGGTAAAGTTTCGGTTTTAGATAAAATGAGGAAATGGGTTACACCCATTGGCCCTGCAACATTCAAAAAGTCTTTCAGATTGTTCCTTTTCTTCTCCTGCAACCATTAAACAACAACAAACAATAAATCTAATTAAAGGGACAACTTATAAAACAACAAAAATTTCATTTTTTTTAAACAAAAAAGAGATAAAGGAATTACCTTGAGTTTGAGAGCAGTATAAGGAAGCATCAATTTTCTCAAATCCATTTGAAGTTGCCTAAGAGGACCAGGAAGCTTCCCCCTCGAAAACACAAAACTCTTTGGGATTTTATTCCCTGTGATATGGTCTACATTCGGTTGCTGTTGCTGCTGCTTTTTCACAATTGGCTTAACAAAGACCTTCTTCTTTCTCTGTTTTAAAAAAAAAAAAATCAAATACCAGAACATGATTAAACCAAGCCAACAAAAAAAACAAAGAACCCCGACAAAAACCCTAACTGTGCAAAAATAGGCCTAAATTCAAAGCTGAGTAGACTAATTTTGGACTTGAAAAGAGTCGCACAATGCTAAAGTTAAAGAAACAGAGCTATTACTTACGTTATTGAAACGAGCCATGGCTCAGAGGAGGGAGACGCCGCAACCTGTTCGAATGGAGTATTGAAAGAGAAGAAGGGTTTAAGGCTGGGTTTTTGGAGAAAGGGCAATTTTCACTCACAAAATTGGAATTATGCTCTCTATAGTTTATATGGCAAATAACTTGGTTTGAGTTTAACCAGTTTTAAAGTTTTCAGCCCATTTACTTTTTTAAGCCCCAAATTTGGTTCTGAATTTTAGGTTGACATAGAATTTATTCCCTTACTTTTTATTTTGTAGGGTTAGGTTAAAATATACCATTAATTTCTTTATTTTTTTACATTTGAATTTAGTCTCTCTATTTATTTTTAAGGATTTAGTCCTTTTATCTTTTGTATTTCAAAATTTGTATTCAATAGTCAACACATTGAAGATTCTTTTATTAAATTCACTGGGTAGCCATGTAACAAAAATCAACGTTATAATGAATCTGAATTTAATAGAAAAATTTTAATAGTGTTGATAATTAGACTTGTATTATGAAATTTGAAAAATAGAGGGATTAATTCCAAATGTACAATGAGTATAGGAACTTAGAGCATATTTTAACCACAAGAATTTAATCATTCTACTTTTTAGATTTAATACTATTAAAATTCTTCAATAAAATTCAAGTCCTTAACAATGTTTTTTTTAGGTTAATTTAGGTAAACATGATGAAAAAAAAATTAGAAAAGTAGACTGAATTCAAACATATTTATCGATCTACAATGTTTTTATTCTCTCTCCTGAAAGCACGTCCTATAGGGCACATTTTCAAGACACGTTTTCCTTTCAACGGTAATTATTCTTACGATAACTTTTCCAACGGTTACAAGGGCTCCAACAGCCATAAAAATTCCTATATAAACCCCTCCAAACTTCATTCTTTTTTACCAAATATTCAATACTCATTTTTCCTTCCTAAATTCTCAATCCTCAATTTCCAATTTTCTATTATAAATCTTCAATTTTCAATTTTCAATTTCGAATTTCCGATCCTCAATTATTTTTTTAATTTTATTCTTTTTGATTTTTTTCTTTTCATTATAATTTTTAAATGGCAAATCAACTTAATCGTTTGGATGACAAGCATATCACTGGCGTCTAATTACAAATGGTAAGAAAATTTATTAAATTTTTTATTTTTTAATAGTTAATTATAATATTGTTTAGATTATTAATTTTTTATGTTTATATAGTGCAACATGTGAGCAACAACTAGGGAAGGTGTCGAACAGGTTTAGGGGCAGTCATGAGATGAGATGGTTGAATGACAACTTCCAAACTATCAAGGCTTCTACAAGTGATGTTGAAAAGGAACAATTCGCATGCGCATTATCTTGAGGTTGATAGGAGGTCTGCTAATGCCAAATAAATCTCGCAATCAAGTACATTTAAGGTGACTACTACTACTAGTCGACTTGAAAGAATCGGGATGATTTAGTCGGGGATCAATGGTGCTGGCAACATTGTACCGAGAAATGTGTCAAGTGAGGGTATCGAATAAAGCTAAAATTGACGATTGCATGCTCCTTTTTCAATCGTAGGCATGGTATCGACTACCATTTTTACGCCCCCGATTGCAACTCCTTTACGAATTCCCACTCGCCATATGGTAAAATTCACTTGACAATATCATTACCGTTTTTATTTTTCATTGTTGTAATTTTGAAACAATATATTATTTGAATAGGTGGAACAACCCCGCGAGACACAACAGTATACCAATCGAGCTTGAGGATATCCGACTAGCTTTAGATCAAGAAACCGAAGAGGAGGTTAATTTATGAATTTCAAAGTTATATAATATGTATTCTAGTACTTGAAATTAAATATTAGGCACATACTAGAAATTATAAATTCGTATTGCAGTTTGTATAGATGTCATATGTGAATCCAAGGATTCAAGAATGCATCTCAACCTTATTTTTGGCCAATCGCAACATTTGGCACGTCAAAGTGCGATTGGTCGTTTTTGCAATAGTCAAGATGCACGAATTCGACCGAGTGATGTGGCAATTCATGTGTACGCGAAATATTCCCTTGCCACCCTAGGAGCTCGATGATTTGCACAAGATCGACTTGTGGAAGAGACTCGAGGAAGATTGGCGAACATTCCACAATAAGTATATTGAGATGTGGCAGTGTAGGTACAATTACTTGCCAATGTGTGAACCATTTCTCACACCGGAGTTGATGACATCTCCGGATTACATGGATTGGTTCAGACATAACGGCAAGTCGTATCTACTGCTAGCTTTGGAAAGAAGTAGGCAACATCGTCGTAAGATGCTAAGACGAAGGCCCATCAATCCTACATTAGGAGAAGATGCTGCAGCAGAATTGACATCTGTTCTATCTGTACCGGAGGACCCGATTTCCGTGCAACATCCCGATCAGTATGGTTAATTTATTTTTTCTTCTAACCCAGTTTTTTGTCACAAGCATCACAACACACACTCATTCCCCGCATAATCATCTTCAGTTCCGGTTTATTTTACACAACCACCACAGCACACACAATCATTCATTGCATCAACATATTCAGCACCAATTTATTTTACACAAGCACCATAGCACACACAATTATTCCCTGCATTAACACCTTCTTTAGGGATATATTATGCACAACTGCCACCTACCATGCCATATTATGTGCCTATCTAGCCAACAACAACACATCTGGTATTGCCGACGATTCTCACCTCTATCCGCAATCGGGCCATGCGGTACCATATAATGGCCCAGATAAGCTTCTAGGGCACAGCCGTAGTCAAGCACAGAGGAATGAGATGAATTAAGCAATTAACCCCGACGTGTATGTCAAGATGAAACTGAGGTCGATGAGGAGCCACCAAACCAAATAGTGCAACGGAACCCTAAGCATGCTCGACGCCCACTCGATTGTGACACACATTCGGGATGTCGATGATTATGTTATTTTGTAGTTTTGTAATTTTGTAATTTTTTTGTATACATTTTTTTCACATTCTAAATGTACACTTATTTACAATATACGAAACAAATTTATTAAATTGGTTTGATTTTTACACAAATATATTGTGAGTTTAAAATTTATAATTATTTATGTTATTTTTTCATTTATGTTTTTCTTCGTCCATTTATTAAGTACAATATTTCCAGAAAGCAAAAAATTGCTCAGAAGGTTTGGAAAGAGATTAAAATCTTGTCTTACTCATTGTATTATATCTTATATCAATAATTAATATTAACTTACACTTTATAGAAAAAATTAATGTTAGATAAATAAGTTAGTGTTTTAAAATCGTTGTTCTACACTTCAATAAACATTAACTTTGGTGCGCGAGTTCTACACGTGCAATTTCTATAATTTCGTTGACCAAGTTTATCCCGGGTTGCAAAGGCTCAGAAACAATCAAGTTTGGTGGCTGAAGTGCCTATACAGAAAACGTACCCTACAGGTGGTGTTTTCATCTGACATAGCAGTGAAAACGCTTCTCACAAGACGTGTTTTCAAGCCATATGTTTGACATGTCAGTGGAAATGCCCCTTGCAAGAAGTGTTTTACTGCCATATCAGATGAAAATTCTCCCTACAGGGAGCATTTTCTCTTTAGGCGTTTCAACACCTAACTTGATTGCTTTTAAGCCCTATAATCTGGAATTCTTGAGATAATTTTTTTCCTTTTATACCTCACTCCATCCCCTATATAAATGCTCTTTCTTCACCCCTGCTCACCCATATCTCAGTCTCATCTGAATTGTTTTTTATTTTTATTTTTCTTGCGTGTTGAAATTTTTGGGTTTCAAGATTTATTTCTCTCTCGCTTTGAGGGTAGTTATAGTTTTAAGTTGTGTTTGGGTTCATAGTGATGTCATGGAGCTCGGTAACCTACAAATTTCATCTACCATGTGAGTATGGAGCCATCACCCAAGAAGTCGGGATTGTTTTGCAACTCAAGGTCCAAGTTGACGATGATTATATCGTCTCAGGTTGAAGTTTAACTAAGGCTTCAAATTTACAAAAGTTATGTTGTCAAAGGATGGAGCATAACTGGAGTTGTAGTTGACGATGCTAATGCGGACACCACAACGAGTTTCTCCTCATTAGAGGATCATGCTTCATAAAACTCAAACATAAGTGCGAGGAAGGAAAACACAAGGAGCCTTCTAGTATAATCAAATAATTCACGTTGTCCATTTCCAACGAAGGCGATAACCTTGTTTGTAACAGTCTGAATTTGACCCTAATCAGAACGGTGGTTTCGGAACCACAAATCTGAGTCCAAAAAATTTTTAGATATTATTTTCTGTGTTTATTATATGTGAATTATTATGTATGAAAGTTCTTATGAAAATTTAATTGTATGTGTGTTTAATTTAACAAAAGGACTTAATTGCGTAAAGTGTAAAAGTTACAAACTATAGTGGAAAGTGCTTATTTGTTAGTGGCTTCTTAATATGAAGTCCTAAAAGGCCAAATAGCCTATTCTTTAAGATAGTGGACGGTTTATGACACCATTACCCTTAGTATATATGTTAGTTTTATTTTAATTAAAAGGTTATTAAAGTAATTTAGAAATAATCATAATATATGTTAAAATAAAACAAAAGAAATGCCATTATCATCTTTGGTTCTTTAGGCCGAATATAGATAAGGAAGAAAAAAAGAAAACAAGCCTAAGTTTCGGCACTTTCCTAGTTAAATTCAAGTTATGTATTGGTCGGTTTTAGATAATTTTTACGTTTTAGTGATCGTTGCTTAGAATACAAGTCGACCCATGTTAGAATATTTGAATTTGAGCATGTTTTATATTCGGCCATTGATGGATGTTTGTGCTTTGTAATGCTTGATGGAAAAATATTAAAAGTATGCTTGAAATTAACATGTTTTGAATTGGAAATTTTGGTGAATTTGAGCATTTTGGACTAATTTGTAAAATTAAAATTTTTGAGGGGTTATATTGTAAAATAAATGAAATGTATGGACTTGAATGGTTATGTGGAAGAGTCAGCCTTAAAGGATTGAATTCAAATTATGTGTATTTCGTGTTTTGTGCAATAGGGACTAAATTGTAAAAGTTGTAAATGTCAGGGGTAAAATGGTAATTTGCCTATTTATGTGTTTTGGGACTAAATTGAATATAAATAAATTTGAATGATTTTAAATTGGATATGTTTAGATCAAGAACAAAGAAAAACAGACTTGGATCGGGGAAAGGCGAAAGTTAACGAATAGCCCTTTCTCGACGTCGGACGATATCTGAGGTAAGTCTTTAAGCAAGTTAATATCGTAAGCATCGATTATAACCTAGTATACATGCTGAATTATGAATTTGTGGATTTAAATATGACAAAGTCGAATGTGCTAAAGTAATTTAACAATGATATGTAGTTGAATTAATTGAGTTCACTATGTGAAAGTGATGTGAATTATATGTGATATCGTTAATGTGTAATGTGAATGAGTTGGTTCGGTAATATGAATATTCGGGCTTATTGCCTAGCAGGCCTTGCCGGTGAATTATATCGGGCTTATTGCCTAGCAGGCTAAATGCTGGTGTTTAAATTTCAGACCTCGGGTCTAGCAGGCCTAGTGCCGGTGTGTGATTCAGGCTGACGCCTAGCCGGTTTTATACCAGTGAATTAAAATTCCGAGCTTAGATTACAAAAATAATCAAGTTATGGAACAAATCGAGTAAGCTTAAGCTTATGCAAATGAATTTTGTTAATTCAGCCATAAGGTATGTATATTATACATATATGTTATATGTGATGTCAATGAGCAATTAAAATGATGAAATAAATGTGTTGTTCAATTGGTTGTTCGGATACGTGGATAAATTATGTGATGTGAAAGTTGTTTACTTAAAAACATGAGAGTTGTTAAAAGATGTTTATGTATGTATATACATAGATATGTTTATATATAATCGATTATATGAAATAATTTGTATATTCATTTGGGTCATGTAGTATATATGTATATATATGTGTGATAACGAATAGGTGAGAATTGTATTTAGATATACTTTCGGTTATGGGGGCTTGCTTTATATATACATGGAAGATGATATTCAGTTATATATATAGGAATATATATATATTTATTAATTGATGTGTATTTGATGAGTTCTACTTTTAAAGTAGATGATGATAATAATTTTGCTATGTATGGATATTGATATTCGGCTATGATAGCACATAAATGTCTTATTATTTTATAAATGTTAAGAATTTGTTCGGTTTAACTTGATTTAAATAATTAGCCGAATTGTTGAATTTGCTTAAGACTTACTAAGCTAAGTTAGCTTACTCTGTGTGTTTGTTGCTCTGTTTTATAGATTTTGATCAAGCTACGAGCTCAGGGGATCGTCAGAGAAGTCATCCACACTATCATCTTGTTTGGTACTTATAAGCTTAGTTTTTGAACCAAAGGCATGTATAGGTTAGACTAAGTTTTTAAATCAATGAGTTTTTGTCTTGTATATAAGTATAGCTATGCGAAAATGGCTAAGTTAAGATACTTTGGTCTTGAATTTATATGGCAATGTTGCATGATCTTTATGTGGTATAATCAGCAATGTGAGTTGCATGAATGGATGTATAATTAATTATCATGATATTCATATGGTTTAACATAAACGTTAAGTTAGTTATTGAATGAAGTTGATTATGCAAGGTCTTTGGTTTGTTACTTTATATTGTTCGAATTATAAGAGTTACAATTGAGATGTTAGCGTTTGCATTTATGTGAATGTGTTTGATTCATGGATTTAGGAAGAAGTGTTAGTGAAGCGATTTATTCAAGTTTTTATGGAGTAGAAAATGTTATAATGTATATAGTATGTTCGGTCAAATGTGAAAGCATAGGTTTGGAAATATGAAATGCATAAATAGGTATTTGACATGTTATATATGTCTTGATATTTGATGTAGTCAAATACGCATATGATTTTAATGATTAATGAAATATGCTTGATCATAACCTGGAGTTGTTAATGCCTTAATTTCTTATGGTCATTAAGTCATGTATAAGCATGAATAAAATTTTGAAGCAAAGTGTTTAATTTATGTTAGGTATTCGCATATTATTAAGATGATGTGCACATGATTGAGTATTGTGTTTGTAAAGTATGCATATATTGTTTAGCTTTGTGGTATGTTTCTTTGTTTGATAATTTGAATAGATATATGGTATGATTACGAGTAAATGTAGAGGCATGATCCATATGTTTAATATTTAATTAGCTATGAGCTTTATATATATTTATATATAAATATGACTTGGGTGAACGTTTGAATCTGTACATGTGTTCGGTAATACCTTGTGACCCCAATCCAGCGACAGATACGGGTTAGGGGTGTTACATTGTTAGTATAATCTTTTACACCTCAATGTTGTCACGGTTAAAATAACGAGGTCATTGCCTTCGGTGGTGATGGATAAGACACGTTACTTGATTATACTAAAATGCCACTGTGTTTTTCTTCCTTGTATTTATGTTTGAGTTTTTTAAAGCATCCTCTTCTGATGAGAAGAACTCGCTTTCGTGCCTGCATAACCACTGTTAACTACGACTCCATTTATGCTTCATCCTTTAACAGTATAGCCTTTGTAAACTTGAAGCCCTGGTTACTCTTTAAACCTAAACTGTATAATCATCGTCAACTGGGACCTTGTGATCTGGATTCTCGGGTGATTGCTTCATACTCACATCGCAAATGAAATTTGTAGGTCACCTAACTTTACGGTACCACCGTAAATTCAAACATTCCTTAAAACTATAATTATGTCTATCTCAAATACAAACAAAAATAAATCTGCAAACTTCTAATTTCTAATCGTTAGAAAAAAACAATTCTTACCAAAGTGAAAACACGTCCTACAAGGCTTTAAACAAATATTTCTTTGTATAATATATATATTTACAATTTGTGTGATTTTTAATTATTTTATATAAAATATCAATTTTCATTATGTGGCACAATTTTAGAATGTCATGTGGTAAAATTAACAAAAATATATCACATTACTTTTTAACGGTTGATCATTAACTGTAACAATAAAAAAATTTAATTGATTGAAATTTTAACGTTCAAGAACTCAATTAAATACAAAAATATATAAAATCTTAATTAAATTTTTTTGAAAAGGTTAAACCCTTTGGCCTAAATTTCAATAGGTTTATAACATTATTATTATTTAATATTTTAATTATATTTTGTTCTGTTTTTGCATTGATTTTATTTCATTCTAAGTTTTGAAATGATATGTTGTTCATATTTAATGAAAATTAATTAAATTACCCTATATTTATATAAGAGTAAACTACACATATAATTCAATTATATATTTTTTATTTTATTCACTCAAAATAAAAAGTTTGTAATTTAAGTGCTCACGTTACATAGTTTGATTATTTTGGTAATTCTCGTTAAAATCACAAACAGTAAGCTGACATGATAGTTAAAAAAATCGGTATAATAACAAATTTAGTCTTCAACTTTTATATAATATATTGATTTAGTCATAATTAAAAAAAATTATTCCTCAAAATTTACAAATGTTCTGAATTTGATCTTAATTTTAAAAAAAATCAAAGAAATATATAAAAATGCATAAATATATTTAAAAATATAATAAAAAATTGAAAATATATAAAAATAAAAAAATTATTGTTAGACAAAAAATAATAATATATAAAATTTAAAAACACATAAATATTTTTTTAAAATATAATAATTAATTTAAATTTTATGTTAATATTCTTATTCTTATTAAATAAAAACAATTATATTAATATTAAATAAAAAAAACTCCACTGCCACTGCCACTGCCACGGCCACCCTCGTCCCTCTCCCTCTCCCCACACCCTATATACTCCATTTCTCTCTTCATTTTCTCTCTCTTTCCTTTAGGCCTCTTTACAGCAATTGAAAAAAAAATAATTTTCATATTGATTTTTTTTTTGTCTTGAAAGGTGGTCTTTAGATGGTGGAGTCATTAGATTCTTATGTGTTCAATATGTACAATAAAAAGAAGAAAAAAATGAAGCATTCAACTAAAATTGCTATCTTGAGTGTTCATTAGAGTTTCATTGTTGGTGTTCTTGGAATGATGCTTTGTCTAAAGCTCGAAGTTTTGGATGAAGATCATCATTCTCAAAGTTCTAATAGTAATACCATCAATGGGAATGAGAACATGAATTGCAATGATCGTAATAATGAGGGTTTTATTCTACCAATCAACTGGTAGGTCTTTGAAACGACCCGATAGTAATAGGTATTGGAAAGTGTATTTTCTGGTCTCTGTTTTCAGAAAATGGATTCGTAAATATTTAATAAAAATATTTACAAAGTTAGCTGTGTGGTTAATTAGATTTTGATTAGGTGAATTTACTTAATTTAAGAGTAATTAGGTGTAAGGATTAGATTGCATATAGGGAGAAAGTTAAATTATAGATTAGAGAAAAGTGAAGGGACTAAATAAGAATTAAACCTTAAATTAACAAGTGTGTGGTATTGGTAATGACATGTGTAACATTTAAATACATATATTTATAATAATTATTACTTACTTATTATTTAAGTAAATATTATTATATTATTATATTATATTGTTATAATAATTAAAACATAAAATAAATGAAAGAAAAAGAATAGAAAAAGAAGAACAAAGTAGAACGAAACAGAGAAGAAAAAGAGAGAAAGAAAAAGGAGAAAAATTAAGGTTTTCAACTGTTCAAAGCTTAATTAGTAAGTTAATTTAGTCCATTTTCTTGTAATTTTTATGTTTTTAGAATCCTAATATTAAATACTACTTAACCTATGTTGAAATTTTAGAAAAAATTGAATTTTTAGATGTTGTTCATGTTGAATAATTGAAGTATTTGGAATTAAATTGATAGAATTTTAAGTTAGAAATGAAAAATTGATTGAATTGTAAAATAAATTATAAGTTTTGAGTATTAAGGACTAAATTGTAAAAATTTCAAAATTTAGGGATTTGAGTGAAATTAGAGAGTTTAATTTAGTCTAAAGTGGAAATTGAATGAAAATATGGAATTAGTTTTGAAGAAATAAAGTTAGTCTTGGTTTAGGGACTAAATTGGAATTTAGGCAAAAGTTGAATAAAAATTGAAATATTCAATGTGAAATTGTATTGTATTGATGAATTTTAATTGTTTTAATTTCCGTAGCTAACACTGTACCGGAAAATTCGACTAAGAAAGGAAAAGATAAAGTCGACGAGGAGTAACTCGGAAATTCTGGTTTGTATTTCTATAATTCGAATTTAATTATTAATTGTTGTATTTTGATTTAAATGTTTATGGTAAGTAAATAAGGTAAGTGTTAGCATTTTTTATATTGAATTGAATGTATGTGAAATTGTGATTAATGTGATAATTGAGTATTGGATAATTGTGGCATTTGAAAAGTGAGTTGAAACTCTATTAACTATATCGAACTGAGTCGGATATAGATGGCATGCCATAGGATTGAAAGAGTTCAAGGATACTTTGACTTCAAGTCATGAGACATAGGGTGTCAAATTATTGCTTCGGATAAATTCGATGAGGTACTGGGTACCAATTTACTTCGGCATGGCCAATGAGACACTGGGTGCCAAACTGGTGTGTTTTGGTTAGATCCGTGTATCCGTCTGAGTCTGTGTCATGTTAATAGGGGTTATTGAATAAAATAGTGTTATGATTGATATTGAGTGGTGATTTGAAATATGGTTAGAGACTCATGATTTGAGTATGTATGAATTGAATATGAATGAACAAAATTGTTGTTCAAATGATTTATGTTCATATTGTGAAAAGCTATCTGGGATAGCAAATGATAAAAATTGAATGTGTTATAAATACCTTATTTATGAATTGAATAATTGTATGAATATAGTTATTGTATGTTATATTATTTTACCTTTAAGCATTCGGATTATAGAAATACCACTGAGTTTATACTCAACGTACGGTTTGTTTTCTGTGCGCAGGTTAGGTTAAAGTCAGATTGCCGATTCAGCATCCATCAACGATCCCAAACTCAAAACATGGTGAAGTATATTTCTTTTTGTGTCGGCATATACCTAGGGTGTCTAAACGTTAAGTATTATATGGATTGATTGTAAATAAGATTTATAAGTTATATTGGTTGGTTTTATACATATGAGTATGTGTTATGTTAAAACTATAATATGACATGTTTTATATTAGAGTACAAATGTTCATGAAAAGGGTAAAATTTGATTGAAATTAGTATGCTTATAATTTGGATTACATTTAAGTTTTGATGTTATGTTTTGATAATATAAATATGGAACTTATGGAGAAACATTAGATAAACATCTATGTTGAGTAATTTGACATGTTTTAAATGTATTTGATTGTGTTTTGGATTGGTTGAATGAATGGTTTTTGAGTTGCTTGGTGTTCAAAATTTCAGGGTATGATAAACTTGATGCTTAAGGTTCATTTTGAGTCCACACGGCTAACAAACTGGCGTGTGTCTCTTAATTCTATGAAAATTTTTGATGTTTTCGGAAAAATTTTCTGAATATCCCGATTTATTTCTAGCACATATTTTGGGTCTCAAAGGCTCATAAAAGGGACAATATGATTTATTTACAATATTTTTGTTAAATGGTATGAAATATTTATATATAATCTGAAAAGTCCGGCAATGCTCTTTAATCCTGTTCTGGCGACAGATAAGGGTTAGGGGGTATTATAGTGTTTAGTTGCTGCTTATGTTTTTTCTTTTTCTAATGGTGAATGCAGTATGGTTGATGGTTTTGCAGGGGAAACTCTATTAATCGGTATTTACAATGAAAAAATGGTAATGTTTGGAGTAGGTCATTTTCAACTTGGGATGACTTTTGTTTCGAGTTGGAGGTAATTTGCATAAGATAATTTTATGGTGCCTTTTTTTTTATAAAAATAATATAAAAAATAATTAATTATGAAAATGATGTTGGATTTAGATTATTTATGAAAATGAGATTTTTTTTACCGTATCTTAGGATGTCGCTTGACACATTAACGTCACCGATAAACTTAAAAATAAATATTTTACAGGAAAAAAATTGAAAATATAAAAAATAAAAATTTAGTTGGTGGGCATCTCTTAATTAAATTTAAAAAAAAAAACTTGATTTCCTCTCTTTAAATATTGTTTTGGCAAATGGAAATTAGGAAAAAGACATTAAAAGCTTGAGAAGTAGAAATGATTTTAAGGATTAAATCAGGTTTGTCTGGTGTTGGAATCACAAATTAATTTTTTTCTTCATTTTTTTCAATTTTTTTCCTATTAATTTTTTTTCCCATTCATTTGTGCCATCAATGTATTCGACGATATCATAAAATTTATTTTTTTTATCTTTTTAACTTTTTTTTTTCATCAAACTTTTTTTTAAAAAAATTTAAAGGTATCGTAATGTGTCAGATGACACCCAAAGTTTTTGTTGAAAACATTTCATTTTCGTAAAATCAAAATTCAATATATTTTCGTAATTAATTATTTTAAGAAAAAAAACCTTTTATGTTCCTTAATTTATAGCAGTAGCAGCGAAGAGGGAGATGGAAGGTGGGCGGGACGATGGTGGGGTGGGGAATTTTTATTTTATTTGATATTATTATTATTATTATATTTATTTAATAAAATATAAATATAAAATATAAATTTATTATTACAATTTTTAAAATTATTTATTTATTTTTATATATTTTTAAAATTTATTGTTGTTTTTTCTGAAAATATTTATGTATTTTGATATATTTCTTTGAATTTTTTAGAATTATGATCAAATTGATATCATTTGTAAATTTTGAGAAATAATTTTTTAAAATTATGACTAAATTAATATAATATGTAAAACTTGAGAGCTAAATTTGTTATTATATTGATTTTAATTGTTACACCAACTTGCCGTTTGTGATTTTAACGAGAGTTAAAAAAATGACCGAACTATGTAACGTGGGTGCTTAAATTGCAAACTTTTTATTTTAAGTGTCTAAAGTAAAAAAAAAATGATAAGTGGGTGACTATCTCTATGTAATTTACTTTTTGTATAATAATAAATTATGATAAACTTCACAAACTGGCCCTATATATATAATCTCAAAAATGAATGAATTGATCTCTTCAAGCAAGGACTTATGTACGGGCTTGAAATTAAATTTTGAGTTTAACTAAGAGAACTTTTATAAACTTTAAGTCTTAATGAGAAATTTAAAAAAAAAAATTAGGGAAACCTAATTATTTTTTGAAGAAAAATTGAAAGACTTAAAAGACAAATTTAAAAATTTCATATAGATAAAAATTTGCAGATTCCAAGAATATATAACAAGACAAAGTTTCTATGAGGCAGTGGGCTATGAGTTATATTATTTCTGCAATCATGCCGATGCTCACTACATTCATGTGAAATGCATCATGGACTGCATACAGAGCTTGAATTCTAGACAGGTTGAGAGATGCCTCCCAACATTGGTTAATATTCTTCATAAATTTGACCCTTAACAACAGATTCCCAACCAACTTAAAATTGTTGGCAAAATGTCCTTTTATTGAACCCATCAACTTCATGGGCAGTGAAACACAAAGGCAAATCATCATAAATCTATCTTAACTTCAATGTCTCCTCCTAATAAAAACAACAACAAAGCATTTTCAATGAAACAAATTAATCAGATCCTCAAACATTGCAGTATTGAAGCAATTTCATATCTTTTAATTCTATTAATGTAGAGAAAATATACAGAGACAGTAGCTAATATGGTACTATCAGGATAAGTGGGTTAGTGATGTCTACGAACCCATTCCATTGGGTTCTGCAACTAGGTTTCAATGCTCGTATTAGTGAGTTTTTCGAACCCTTTATTGCTTAAAGTTTATAGGAGTTGTTTGTCAAGCCAAGCTGTGATATCCGTGAAAACGATCCCGATGTTTTCATCGGGCTCACCCGATGTCAAGCCATGCCACATCCCTGGATACAGTTTTATGGTTTTGTCACTGCTGCTTGATTTCTCATACAAGGCCTTGCTTACTTCAGGATCTGTTACTATATCTGCTTCCCCGTGCAACACAAAGAAGGGGAGTGTCACCTGCAAAAAACCATTCCAACCAACCCATATAAATGTATAAATGAATGAAAGAAATTGACTCATTCCAAGATCTTACGACTCGGATGAGTGTCGGATACGGAGATTAATACATAGATGAGACAGGAGCCAAAAACACATAAAACATATACAGGCAAATTTTTTGCAATGGGGAGGGGATTAAGAGGAGATGATTATTTAACCTCATTTAAACCACATTCAAGGCTTATGCTAGTTCTGAGCATTTCCAGGGCTGTTTTGAGTCTAGGCTTGTCTTGGTATATTAACTTAATTTTCCTTATCTGCATCAACCATAAATTAAAAGAGACACCCCTGAGCTGTATATGCAATTAAATCATTTAAAATCAAATAAACCAATTCAAGCAACCATGAGACTTGAACAAGAACAAGAGGAATTAAATGTCCTAACTGTTTCTCGCTAAATAGGGTCCTTGAATGCCGTGTCAATGACATTTTTGGTTGGTACTATCTTCCATTTTGGTATAATTTCTTCCACTTTCGTCAACATATTCAACACCATTGGATGTGGCTTCGCTTCCTCAGATATCTATAACAAAATTTTAAAGCTAAAGATTATATACTTATTTTGATTAACTAAAGTTTAAGTACGAGTAGCCCCGATTTCGTAAAAGGTTAAAAATGGTACTTATAAATTACTCACCAAATGAAATTATTAATGAGACACGAATTATGATATTTGTTAGAATGCTAATAATTACTTAACCAACTAAACCAACTCAGATTGGTTATACATAAATATCTACCCATATCATATAAACCCTGCCTTATAGTCACCCTATACATACTAAGACCTCATTATACAGCTCCAACAAAAGCACCTTTTATATACACTTTTAAAGGATAAGAACAAGAGACAACTCTCCTCCACTTTTTTCTCTTCTTATTCACAAGAAAATGTTGAAGCTGGTAAAATAAGTTGTTATAACAGCCCCTAGTATTTAGGGATTAGTTACTTGTAATTAAGTACTAAGTAGATTAATTAGTTACTACCTACCCTTTATATTACAATCATGCTATAGTAGCAGAAATATACTGGAAGTATTTTTAATTCTATACAATCTTTTCCATCGTTTCTTAACATGGTACCAGTATCCAGGAAAAACTTTTCCTTGCCTCTCTAATTTTTTTCATAATCTTCTTCAATGGCCATCAATCCATCTTCTACTCTCATTGACTTTCATCACCCTCTTTACCTTCATCCTTCTGATACTCCTGGCGCTATGTTGGTCTCTCATCAGCTTCTTGGTTTTGAAAATTATACTATATGGAGTCGATCTATGCATATCGCTCTTCTTGCCAAAAACAAACTCGGATTTGTTGATGGCACTTGCTCACGAGCTGATTTTCCATCTGATCTTCATCCTCAATGGGACCGTTGCAATGCCATTGTACTCTCTTGGATCCTCAACACTGTTTACCAAGAACTTTCAGCTGGTATCGTTTTCGCTTCGAGTGCCTGCCTTGTTTGGAAGAATCTTCAAGAATGCTACAGTAAAGTCGATGGGTCTAGAGTTTATTACCTCCATCATACTATTTCTTCTCACACTCAAGGTATTGCTTCTATCTCCACGTATTTTACATAACTCCATCTTTTGTGGGATGAGTATGATGTTTTGGTGCCTTGCTCTCCGTGTGGCTGTGCCAATGCTCGAACTGCATTTGATTCTTTTCTTCAACAATGACTTTTTCAATTTTTAATAGGTCTCAATGATTCTTACTCTGTTGTGCGAAGTCAAATCTTACTTATGTAGCCGCTGCCGTCAGTCCATCAAGCCTACTCTATGCTTGTTCAGGAAGAATCTCACCGTCAGCTCTCTTCTCCATTGCTTTCTGCATCTGAACTGACCGTCATTTATTCCTCGACTACTCCCACTGGCAGCTCCTAGCGCAGATTCAATGGCGCTTGTGACCACTGTAATGTCTGGGGTCATAAACGTGAGGCCTATTATAAACTGATTGACTTCCCTCCTGATTTTAAGTTCACTTGTAAGAAATCGGTTGCTACTAATGTCACCTCTTCGGTTAATTCCGTTGACACTGTGAATCCCTCCTCTGTTCAGACTCCATCTGCTCCTACTTTAACATTGGAACAGTACCAGCAACTTTTGCATATTTTGCAGAAGGATTCATCTATTTCTACTACTGCTCAGATGGCTGGTACGCTATCTTCCTCTACATCATCTAGCTGGATCCTTGACACAAGAGCTACCAACGATATGACATTTGACTTTCAATGCTTGAATTCTTCTGTTGTTCTTGCTCCTAATAGCTCGTGTGTTCAATTACCTAATGGGAAATCAGCCTCTGTTACTCATGTTGGCCACCATATTCTTTCCCCCACTTATAAACTCACTAATGTTTTATACATACTGACTTTAATTACAATTTGCTTTCTATTTCTCAACTTACTAAAGACCTTAATTGTTTTGTGTCTTTTTATCCTTCTTTTTGCCTTCTACAGGACCTTTGCAGTGGACGGATGCTGAGGATTGGTAAAGAACATGCTGGCTTCTACTACTTCCAACCACAACAGCTTTCTTCCAGTATTGTGCTTCACAAATCTGCCAATTCTTCTTTGCCCATTGTTACTTTTTTTATGGCTTTACATAATGATCTCCATGTATGGCATGCTCGCCTTGGTCATACCTCTATTTCCACAATGAAAAAAATTGTTCAATTGCAATTTGTTTTCCATGATCTTAATGAATTATCTTCTTGTTCTATTTGTCCATTGGCTAAACAAACTAAATTGCCATTTCCTCGTAGTCTCACTTAAACAACTCATGCTTTTTCTTTAATTCATATTGACCTATGGAGACCCTATAGAATCTCAACTCATAGTGGTCATCGTTTTTTCCTCACTATAGTTGATGACTTCACTCGAATGAATTGGGTCTACCTTTTGAGGACCAAAAGTGATGCATCTATTACTCTTAAACAATTTGTTGCCTATGTGAAAACACAATTTTCAGTTGATATCAAGATTATTCGTAGTGATAATGGTTCTGAATTTTTTAACTCTACTTGCACACATTTTTTCACTTCTCTTGGTATTATCCATCAAAGTTCATGCGTCGACACTCCGCAGCAAAATGGAGTTGCTGAACGTAAACATCGCCATCTCCTTGAGCTTGTTAGAGCCTTGAAATTTCACTCTAATTTACCATCTAAATTTGGGGTGAATGTGTGCTAACAGTTTGCTATATTATCAATCGTTTACCTAGATTTGTTTTGTCTTGGACATCTCCTTATGAAAAACTTCACAAAACTCCTCCATCTCTCGATCATCTAAGGGTTTTTGGTTGCTTATGTTATGTCATTATACCTCGTTACCATGATAAGCTTTCCCCTAAACCTATTCCTTCCATTTTTCTTGGTTATTCTCTAGTTCAAAAGGGTTACATTCTCTTTGATCTTCTTTCAAAGAAATTTTTTGTTAATCGCCATGTCGTTTTTCATGAGACTGTTTTTCCTTTCAAATTTTCATCTTTTCCTCCTCCGATGTTTCCCATCACTAATTTTGGCCCCATCGAAGACTCAACTTTTCTTTCTAGGCCTCCTATACCTTCTCCCATTACCTCCTCCGATTCTTTTTCACCCTCTTTCACTTTGGATCCTTCCTCATTTCCACCTTTACATCCACCTCCTCCACTTCGATGATCCACCCGAACCACAACACGACCATCTTGGCTCCAAGACTTTGTATGTTCTCATCCATCTTTTTCATCCTCTTCACTTGTAATACAAGGTTCGTATCCTCTTACTCTTTCTTATGATCATTTACCTTTACATACACACCACTTTGCTGCCACCATATCACATCTTGTTGAACCAAAATCCTATTCTGAGGCTATTAAACACAAATGTTGGATAAAGGCTATGCATCAGGAAATTCAAGCTTTGGAATCAAATGACACTTGGGAAGTAGTCTCTTTACCTCCTGGGAAAACTTCCATTGGTTGTAAATGGGTATATAAGATCAAATATCACTCTGATGGCACTGTTGAAAGGTTCAAAGCTCAGCTCGTCGCCAAGGGTTATAATCAACAAGAAGGTATTGACTTCCAAGAAACGTTCTCTCCAGTCACAAAATAGGTCACTGTTCATACTGTTATTGCTCTTGCTGCCCTCTTTCACTGGCCTCTTTATCAGCTAGATGTCTTCAATGCTTTTTTACAAGGTGATTTACACGAGGAAGTATTCATGACTCTTCCTGAGGAATTTCGCAACTAGGGGGAGAATAGGGTCTGCAGGTTGCTTAAATCTCTCTAAGGCCTGAAACAGGCTTCACGACAATGGAACTTGAAGTTGACTGAAACATTGATTTCACATGGCTACATTCAGAGAAAACATGACTACTCAATGTTCACAAAAAGGATAGAATTCAAACAAGTCATTATGTTAATATATGTTGATGATTTGCTGATTACAGGAAATGACAGTAATTTGATCAATGAATTAAGAGGCATATTGCAAAAGAATTCCAAGATAAAGGATCTTGGGAGTTTAAAATATTTCTTAGGATCGAAATATTAAGGTCGGCGCAGGTATTGTGCTAAATCAGAGAAAGTATGCTCTCAAGTTAATTGAAGATGCTGGTTTAAAAAGAGCAAAAGCAGCAGTCACTCCATTAGAGCAAAATCAAAAGCTTACAACAATAGAATTTGATGAAACATTGCAGTTGAAAAATGATGATGAAGTCTTAGCTGAAGTAACAATTTATCAAAGACTTATTGGAAGATTTTTATACTTGACAAACACCAGACCAGAAAGCAATCCGGGACAACACTTGAGTCAGTTCATGCATAAGCCTAAAAAGTCTCACTATGCAACTGCTTTGAGGATTGTGAGATACATTAAAAGCAATCCGGGACAAGGAATTCTGCTTGCTTCTGATGGAGATCCTATATTAACTGCATATTGTGACTCAGACTGGGCATCTTACCTTATGTCTAGAAAATCAATAACGGGATACTGCATAAAGCTTGGAAGTTCCTTAATCTCTTGGAAATAAAAAAAATAAAGTACGGTCTCAAGATTTTCAGCAAAAGCAGAATACAAGAGCATGGCATCTACTGTTGCAGAGTTGAAATGGTTAAAAGGATTACTTGAAGAGTTGGGGATTAAAGGAAATAAGCCAGCTATGCTTTATTGTGACAGTCAAGCTGCAATTCAAATTGCAGCGAACCCCGTTTACCATGAAAGAACTAAGCACATTGAAATCGACTGCCACTTTGTGAGAGAAAATATTCAAAAAGGCTTGGTGAAAACTGAACAGATTTCCACAAAGGAACAACTTGCAGATATTCTCACCAAAGGACTAGCAGTACAACAACATCGACACTTAATATCCAAGTTGGGAGTGATAGACATATATCACCCTCCAACTTGAGGGGGGTGTTGAAGCTGGTAAAATAAGTTGTTATAACAGCCCTTAGTATTTAGGGATTAGTTACTTGTAATTAAGTACTAAGTAGGTTAATTAGTTACTATCTACCCTTTATATTACAATCATGCTATAGTAGCAGAAATATACTGGAAGTATTTTTAATTCTATACAATCTTTTCCATCGTTTCTTAACAGAAAACCCATGTTGGGGACTCATGGAGATCTCATCTCTCCCTAAGAAGCTACAAGCTTCTTAATCTTTTTTGCCACACTTTCAAGACCCTTCGGTCATACAACTCTCTACCCTCTAATTTGAAACATCTTCAAAGCCCCCAAATCCACCCCAAATCCAAATATTAATGCAACAAGAACAGCATAACTCCAAAGTGGGACCATTTTTATGCACTAACATTACCACTACACCTCCAAAGTTAGGGCATGCCATCGATCTCATAAAAAACTAAAAGTGATAATTTCAAATCACCCATCAAATGAGATTATTAGTGAGACTCGAGCTTGATACTTATCAAAGTGCTAACAAGTACTCAACCAACTAAACCAACCTATATTGACATTATTTTTTATTCTTAATGAATTGGTGAACTAAAAAAAAAAAGGTCATTTCTCAACCATTTACCTTACACATTGCTGCAACAAGAACAGCACCATTCCAGAAAGAAGGGTCATGTTTATGAAGTAACAGTGCCACTGCACCTCCCATTGATTCTCCATACAAGAATCTGTTCTTATCCTTATATTCTTCCAGCTCTGTAAAATGACAAAACCATTGTGATTTAAAGGAGAAAAGTTGGCTTGGTAATTTTGTCAAACACTCGAAGAACACATACCACATACAGACTTGAAGAATTCTCGGCAGTCATTAACGATGTTCTGAAACTTGTTAATGTAACATCGAGCACCCTTGGACCTCCCATGTCCTTCATAATCCACCCCAAACGCCGCATATCCCGCAGCAGCTAACCTGGTTCCACATTCTGCTATAAAAACCATGATATCAGTTAACCAATCGCTTCATTTAGGCAAAGTAAAATGCTTATTTTCTTCATCAATCCCCTTGTTAAATGGTATAATTGGACTGTAGTCCCTCTCAAATATTCATTTTAATATAAAAAAAATCACTTTAACCCCTTACAAATTTTAATTGTATCTTGATCATGTAACCTAATTCTTAGCTTCCCCCTCAGTCCCCTCTAATATTACAAAGATCTCGGTGGGGCCAGTGGTTGTCTGCCAACCCAATCAATATACAGCTGACCCACATCTTCAAAATTTCATAAACTTAAAATCATTGTCAATGTGATTGGTGATCATGTAGTAACAAAGGTCAAATTTTGGTTTGGGTCCTTGTGTTATGCTCAAATGTGGGATTTATTCTATATACTTTAATTTGACATGAGTATAAATTATTATTAATTACTCTAAATATTTATTTATCATTAAATATTTTAGATAAAATGCTGAGGTAGACCTTCCAAACTCATTATGTTGACATGATTTCGTTTTGTGTTGGAAGGGATTTTCTAAGAAAGAATTACATCAGTTTTTAAACCATATTAATTAATGATGTTATGATATTATCAAGCAGAGATTAAATATTAAAGAACCAAAACCAAAATTTAAATCATTAATAAAAAATTTAAATAAGTAGTCAAGCATAAATTAAATTAAAAAGAATGGAAACTGAAAGATTTGACCTTTTGACACCATAGCTTATTGATTTTTTATCGGTTAAAATATGTTATCGTGATTATATTTGTATAGAATATATGTTTTAGTCTATAATAAAAATTAAGTCCTTCTAGTTTATGATTTAAAAATTTCAATCAAGTTGTTAAAATCATAAGTATTTTGTTTCAGATTTTGAAATTTGATTAAGCTGTCTTCATATGACGTGACATATGATCGATAGAAAAAAATCATGATAAATTGACAAATCTTGATAGAAACTATCAATGATAATAATTATTGGACTAGAATTTTTAATTTAAAAAAATAATAAAATTGAATTTTTAACTTTTAAAATACATAGACTAACATCATTTTTTTTAATCTTTTTATTAAATATTTATTATATTTAGGTGTAAATACTATTTAGATCCCGATCAATTTCAATAAAATATAATTAATTTACTTAATATTATAGAGTAAAATTTTGAAATTTTAAAAAATAACTTATTCAACTATTGAAATTAAAACTAGTTTTACAAATTCAACCTGTCGGTGTTTCTGAGGATTTTTAAAAAAATTTAATTAATATTATTTAATATAATAATATTAAAAAAAAAAGACATTAGTTAACATTTCTTTAATAAAAATTGAAAAAAAAATATGGATGGACGAAAAAATAGTGACAAAATGAGCTTATATGTAAAAGGAAAAAAACAGGTATTTATTACCTTTCATGAATTCTCTCACTGCACTCCATGCCATAACGTGCAATTCACATTAATGAATTTTAATATTTTACACCCATTACCCCGACTCTTTTTTTCTTTTTGCTAATTAATATAGTAATTACTACTCTAATTTTAATTTTAGAATTTGAAATTTAATTTTTTATTTCACTTAATTTCATCAATCTACTTTTATAATGCTATTAGTAATAATTGTTATCTTTAAAGTGATAAGCATGAATTTTTACAATTCTGTTAACACTATTATGTTGTTATCAACTAATAGCCCACACTATTAATATTTTGACAGCATCAATCAGTTTTATATGAACCTACTAATAACATTATATGTGGAGGGAATTTTGACCTCTGGATAAGAAGTCTTCAAAGTGTCATCTATCAAGGATTAATTGATTCTCTCAATAGGTTCGATAATGAGCTTGAAATGTTTATGCTTGGTTTTATCCTCTTCCACCTCTACCAAAATCCTCATTAATGGGCAACTTAGGCACCGCTTAGTACAAAATCCGTTGATAAATCCGAACAGACATTCTAGACCCAATAGTGGACCTGTTGAGGTCTTCATCAATTTTTTAGAGACACACTTGGAAGACTTCTTCTTGAGAGGTCAAAACCTTGTCAGCAAGGGTTAAAATAATGCCAAATTAAACTAGAGAGATTGAATCTCAAACTCTAACATAATAGAGGGAGTAAAACTAGAATTAGACCATAATGATGAGGGATGGGTACCATGGCAAAGGAAAACAAGAGCCTTCGGAGAAGATGAAGGCAACCATCTGCAGGTAAAAAGCATAGTTCCTCTTGAATTCTTTATATTCTCCTGAGTTTCATGAACGTTTTCATCAATGGAAGCATTCATATATATAATAGCCAAAAACAATAAGCATAAAAATGAAGAAAAAGGCCATTTCTGCTTTATTTACCTCCTTATATTCAACTACCATGTTCATGAAAATACTTTAACTCTTCCTTTTTCTTTTTTCACAGTGGATAACAGATTTTTGGTTTATTTACGTATTAAGGACCCAAAGAGAAGATAACATTTAACAAAAGAGAGAGAGAGAAATAACTCAAACCGTATATTGCAAAGGCAAAAATGAGAGCCAGCAAGAGCAAAGCAATTGCAAAGGCAATGTTTTCTTGTTTAGAGAAAGGTGAAGGAAGTGCGCTGAAGAGCAACCACTTGTATTAATTGTTGGTATCAACCTTTTTTTTTTTCTTTTATACAAAATGCAATTTTATGATAGGGGAGAAGTATAATTATAATTATAAATATCATCATAATTAAGCACTAAAAAAAAAAAGTATAAGGATACATCCAAGATTTTGAAAAATTAAATTTGGAGAAAATTTACGCATAACTTTGATGTGGTGGAACTCATAGATACTCAAGATCTTAGGGACTTGGTCTTTGCCAAGTAAAAATGAGTTTAGTTCTAGCTGGAGTGATTGTATGAAATTGTGATTTTACGTCATCCTTATTCCTTTTCGATAGGAGAATGACAAATCAGATTTTTTTTTTTCTTGATTTTCAACATTTTTTTTTCCTAAAAAAATTTAAATCTAACTAAAAATGTTAAAAATGATCTGTTTTGTTATTCTCTTATTAAAAAGAGATAAGAATGTTGTGAAATCACAATTTCATACAATTCTTTCTCTGAATTCACTTGATTACCTAATAAAAATACTTGACTTCAAATTTAGATAAATTTAAATATAACTTAAAAATTTCAACACCGATTAAAAATATGATTAATCTTGCAAGCTATTTAAATCAAACATTAAATATACTTGAATTCACATCATAATCAAATTTCATTAGCTATTCAAACTTCAAATTTTTTTTTCTAATTATATAAACCATTTAAAGCTGTAATAATTCATGCAAAAGAGCAGGTGGGAGGATCAAAATTTTCCAAAAATGTAATTAAATTAAATCTCATTCCTAAAACAAAACACACACAAGGAGGAGTTCAATGTGTTCTAGAAATCATATATTGGGAAATTGAAACCAAAATCAACACGTTCTCATTAATTTAATTTCAATCTCCTTTAAAATGGGCTCTTAGTTTGACAAGGTTTGGTGGATCCATAATTGACCAATCCCCCTCTTTCTTAACTCTTACCCTTTCAACACCCACCAAAAAGGCAATCGCAATGTGACATAGGACCATTCTTCCTCTTTCTCTATTATAAGTCTTTATATATTAATTTAATTATTTTTTGAATTCTAAAATTTTTAATTTCAAACCAAATGATAACAAGTAGATAGATCGAATTATGCTATTAGTAATGTACCATACATAAGTAGTGAATTTATTTTCTAATTTGATCACTTTTAAATTTATATTTTTTTAGATTTTGAAATTTCAATCATTACTCAAAACGATAGTCATTAAATCCATTAACTAAAATAACATGACTTCTGAGAGTTTGTGGAAATATCAAGCTAACATAATATTAGATATGTGATAATTTGTTTGTAGAATAAGATTTTGAAAACAATTGATTTTAACTACTATCAAAATAACCAAATTAAAATATAAGAACTAAATCTACAACTTATATATAAAAACTGATAATAAAATATGCAAAAAAATAATAAAAATTGAAGCAAAGAGCTTAGATTCTATTTTTTGAACAGGTAACCAAACTGTGTGAACTATATATACCTATCCCATTTAAGCATTACGAGATGTGCAAAACAAAAAAATGGGGGTTTATCAATTATCACCCTTCCAATCAATAATAATTTGGTTCTCTAGATTCGCCTCAAGCCACTATTGCAAATTACTTGATGTTAGAATTAAGTGACCCAAATTCTTATTTAAATAAAATAAAAGAAGAATCCCTATAGAATTACACTTCTTTTATTTTATTTTGAATAAGGTTTTTAAACCTTATTAAACTCCATCTATTTGATATTGACTAGAATAAGGAGTTTCAGTCTTACTACTCCTATTAGAATATGGCTTTATAAGCCTATAAATAGACATGATCTATTCCTCTTGTAATTGATTCGAATTCGACATAGTGAATTTTCTTCTCCTCTGCCCGTGGTTTTTCCTGAAAGGGTTTCCACGTAAAATCTGTGTGTTCTTCATATTTTTTTTTCTTTTTTTTTACAAATTGGTATCAGAGCTTCCAGATTTTTTTTTTCATCTCGATCACGGTAATGGCGTCTTTGAAGTATGAAATTCCGCTGTTGGATCGCAACACTAGATTCAAGCGTTGTGGCGGATAAAGATGCAGCAGTTCTTGCACGATGGATTTAGAGGAAGCCCTCGTTGGGGTAGATAAGATGCCTTCGACATTGACGGAGGAAGGTAAGAAGCACAAGGATCGAAAGGCACTAACACGATTACATCCGCATTTGTCTAATGAAATTTTGCGATGATGATGATGAGAGAAGATCGCGCGGCATTATGGAAGAGGCTAGAACAAATATGTATGTCTAAAATTTTAACTAGCAAGTTGCATATGAAGCAACGCCTTTATGCTCATCGTTTGGAGGAAGGTGCGTCAGGCACGAACACTTAATGTTGTTTAAAGAAATTCTCTCAAACTTGCAGCCATGGAGGTTGGTATGATAAGGAAGATCTAGTGGTTGATTCTCGCTTTGTTCGTTGCCTCCGTCTTATTCAACCTTTAGAGACACGATTTTATATAGCCGCGAGTCTCTCACAGCGGTTGATGAGGTTTATGATTCTTTGACCTCGTATGATAAGATGAAGCATCTTGTGGTTAAAACCGACTCTCGGGGAGAGGTCTCATTGTTCGTGGGAGACAAGATCGGAATGTCGATGATGATAGTGGAAGGACACAGAACGAAATCCTCGCAGTAAATCTAAGGGTAGATCAAAGTCTTCAAACAGAGGTAAAACTTGTAACTTCGCAAGAAGAAAGGGCACATTAAACTGAGTGCTACAAGCTACAGAACAAGATTAAAAAAGGGAGGCCGCAAATCAAAAGGAAAACAACTGAGAAAATTACGGTGAAGGCGATATTGTAGAAGACTACGGTGATGGTGAACTTCTAGTCGCTTCACAACAATTCTAAAGAGAGCGAGGAGTGGATACTTGATTCAGCCGCACCTTCCAAATGAGTCCCAATCGGGATTGGTTTACAAATTATGAAACGGTATGCGAAGGTGTTGTTTTGATGGCACATAATGCTTCGTGTAAAATCGCAGTGTTGGAACAATTAAAGTTAAGATGTTTGATGGAGTTGTCGAACACTTAGTGACGCACGACATGTTCCGTAATTGAAGAGAAATTTAATTTCGTTGAGTACTCTTGATTCAAAAGGGTACAAATACACAATTTGAAAGTGGGATGTTGAAGATTTCCAAAGGTTCCCTCATTGTGATGAAAAGGGCGAGAAAGATCGCCAAGTTATATGTTTCTTGTGGTTCTATGTTATTGGTGATGCATTGTTGCTTCCTCTTCTTTGACAGACGATGATATTACTAAAATTTGGCATATGCGCCTGTGGCATATGAGTGAGAATGGTATGGCGAATTGAGCAAAAGAGGACTTCTTGATGGGCAAGGAATTTGCAAATCAAGTTCGCGGAGCACCGTATTTTTGGGAAGCAAAAGAGAGTTCGATTCACCAGAGAAATCCATAACACGAAGGGAATATTGGAGTATATTCATTTCGATCCGTGGGGCTATCAAGAGTGCCTTCGAGAGGTGGAGCTAATTATATGCTAACTTTTATTGATGATTTTTCCGAAAAGTTTGGACATTCTTCCCAAGAAAAGCGATGTGTTTTCCGCATTTAAGTCTTGGAAAACTATGATTGAAAAACAGACGGAAAACAAATAAAACACCTCCGCATTTGGACAATGGCTTAGAGTTTTGTTACGATGAGTTTAATAAATCTGTGCAAGTCATCGTGAGACACTTAACGCGATTCATTATACTTACAAACAAAACGGTGTTGCAGTAACGAATGAACAGAGCGATCATGGAAAAGGTTCGATGTATTTGTCAAATGCCAACTTACCAAAGTCGTTTTGGGCGAAGCGACTTCTCGCATGTTTTTGATCAACCGATCTCCATCCATTGCCATTGAGAAAAAGACTCCACAAGAGGTATGGTCCGTAATCCCGCTAATTATTCCGATTTAAAGATCTTTGGGTGTTCTGCGTATGCTCATGTTAATAATGGAAAATTGGAACCAAGATCCATTAAATGTGTTTTTCTTGGTTATAAAGTGGTGTGTAAAAGGGTATAAGTTATGGTGTCCTAAAAATAGAAAAGTTGTGATTAGCAGAGATGTTGTTTTTGATGAAACCGCTATGCTACCTAACTTATCTCTTAAAGACTCTTCCAATAAAGAAAATCAAAAGCGGTGGAGTATCAGATTAATACTGAGTCAACTCCTCAAGCCAGTACAAAAATTGAGAATAGAGTTGCTTCTTCACCAAAGTACTCTATCGCCAAAAACAGAACTAGAAGAGAAATTAAACCTCCAAAGAAGTATACTGAGGCTGACCTAGTTGCTTATGCTTTAAATGTGGCTGAAGATATAGATGCAAACCAAGATCCGTCTAATTATTCTGAGGCGGTTAGTCTGTGAAGACTCGAGAAAAGTGGATGTTTGCTATGCAAGAGGAAATAGAATCACTCCATAAAAATAGAACATGGGATCTTGTGAAACTTCCTAAAGGTAAAAAGGTTGTTATCAGTAAATGGGTGTTTAAAAAGAAAGAAGGGACTCAGGAGTTGAAGAATCCAGATATAAAGCAAGGCTTGTTGCAAAGGGTTATAGTCAAATTCGAGTGGACTTCACAGATGTGTTCTCCCCAGTTATGAAGCATAGTTCGATTCGAGCTTTGCTTGGTATTGTGGCTATGCAAGATTTGGAGCTTGAGCGATTAGATGTAAAAGCGTATTTTTGCATGGAGAGCTTGAGGAAGATATTTACATGCAACAACCAGAGGGTTTCTGAGCCTCGAGTAAAAGAGGACTATGTTTGCTTGTGAAAAAGTCTCTTTACTGGTTTGAAACGATCACCAAGACAAAGTGGTATAAGAGGTTTGATTCCTTTATGACTTCTCATGATTTTAAAAGAAGTAGTTTTGACAAATTGTGTTTACTTTAAGAAAAAGCAGTGATGGTTTTTTTGTGTATCTACTTCTTTATGTTGATGACATGTTGATAGCAAAACAAAAGATAAAGGAGAGATAAGAAAGGTCAAATCCCAACTAAGTGAAGAATTTGAGATGAAAGATTTAGGACCAAAGAAAGAAGATACTTGGTATGGAGATTCTCGAGAGATAGAAAAGCAAGTAAATTGTACCTAAGTCGGAAAGGGTACATTGAGAAAGTTCTTTGCTGAGTTCAATATGCAGAGTGCTAAGCCTTCGTTAGTACTCCTTTAGTGTTCCCATTTCGGACTTTCATCGGTTTTGTCTCCACAATCGATGATGATGAGATTGAGTACATGTCACATGTTCCATACTCTAGTGCAATTGGGATCTCTCATGTATGCTATGGTTTGTTCACGCCCAGATTTATCATATGCATCGATCGGTAGCTTAGCGAGATACATGGCGAATCCCCGGTAAAGAACATTGGAAAGCGATTCGGTGGATTTTAAGATACTTACGAGGTACTACTGATGTTTGCTTACAGGTTTGGAAGAACTAGAGATGGAGTCATTGGGTATGTTGATGCTGATTTTTTCGAGACCTTGATAGAAGAAGATCTCTCCTTTGGTTATGTCTTTACAATCGGAGGTTGTGCAATCGATTGGAAAGCTACTTTGCAAACTATAGTCGCTTTGTCTACCATCAAGCCGAGTACATGGTGATTAATTGAGGCTTGTAAAGAAGCTATTTGGTTGAAGCACTCTTTAGTGAGCTCAATGAAGACCTTCAAATCAAAGACAAGATTTTGTGACGATGAGTGCCATCTTCCTTACAAAAGATCAAATGTTTCATGAGAGAACAAAACACATTGATGTTGGTATCATTTTGTTCGTGATATTATTGCTCGTGGTGATATTGTTGTGAGCAAAATTAGTACTCATGAAAATCCTGCAGATATGATGACTAAGTCACTTCCTATAACCAATTTTAAGCATTGCTTAGACTTGGTTGGTGTTCATTGTTGAAGTTAAATCATTAAGGGGTTTTATGGAAGAGGTGGAGAACTTGTTCGTTGAAAGTTCGCGATGAAGAACTTGTTTATTGAGAATTCGTGTCAAGGTGGAGATTGTTAGAATTAAGTGACCCAAATTCTTATTTAAATAAAATAAAAGAAGAATTCCTATAGAATTACACTTCTTTTATTTTATTTTGAATAAGGTTTTTAAACCTTATTAAACTCCATCTATTTGATATTGACTAGAATAAGGAGTTTCAATCTTACTACTCCTATTAGAATATGGCTTTATAAGCCTATAAATAGACATGGTCTATTCCTCTTGTAATTGATTCGAATTCGACATAGTGAATTTTCTTCTCCTCTGCCCGTGGTTTTTCCTGAAAGGGTTTCCACGTAAAATCTGTGTTCTTCATATTTTTTTTCTTTTTTTTTACACTTGAAAAGAAAGCAATTAATTCATTAGAAGGAACTATTCGGTACCATACCGTCTTCGCTGTGTCGCAATCTCTTATAGCGCGAAGCATATCTTCAACCCCATGACCACAAACTGTGCACCTTGCATCATTACTCACACCACACCTAAGCCTTTTTGCTTGAGTAAGCAACCTCTATTTGAGGACCAACCAAAGGAAAGCTCGAACCCTTTGAGGTCCTTCAACCTTCCAAGGCAATTTCCAAGCTTCTTCTAAAGGATTCCATGAATGCTCTTTAACCTTACAATAGGCGTTTTTAATAGAGAAGCATCTTGATGAGGTTCCTTTCCAAGCGATTCTGTTCGGACCTACTGAAGGATACGGAGAAGGGATGCTAGTAAGACATCCAATTAAATCATCCGATAACCACATTTGAAAAAGGTCGAGATTCCAAAAACCTTTCTTAGTAACCCTATCCTTAAGACAATAATCCACAACAAAGTTAGCGTGAGCTGAAATTAAATTCACTAAAGGCCCAATCTCCGGAATCAACTGTCTCTCCAACCTCTAACAATATTACCATCTCCCACAGGCCAGAAAATGTTTTCTCTAAGTAGACCTAGAAATAGCTCTCTAGAGAAAAGAGCAATTACTATGAAGAATACTGAGTGGAAGACATTCCTTAACACCATATTTCGTAGTCAAAACCCGCACCTATAAAACTTCTGGTTTCGTCAGAATAGTAAAGCCCAACTTCAATAGAAATGAGGAGTTTTAATCTTTCAACTGACATATCCCAAGCCCACCACAACTCTTCGGTTGACACACCGAATCCCAATTAACAAGGGCCATTCTTTTACTTCCTCCAGATGATCCCCATATAAATTGTCTAACAATGCTCTTAATCTCATCACAAATGCTTTGCGGGATCTTTAAGGATTGCATAAAGTAGGTAGGGATTGTAAGAAGAACCGATTGAGCTAACGTAACCCTACCGGCTAAAGACAATTACCTTGCATCCTAACTTTGTAGCCTCAATTTGACTTTGTCCATAACAAATTTTAGTGAACTGATGGTAAACCTATCGTGAAAGAGAGGAACCCCCAAATATGAACCCAGATTCAAGACTCTACAGAAACCAAGCATAAAGATGTCCGGCTAGATTTTCATCCACACCATTAGAAAAGAAAATAATTGTCTTTTGAGCATTCACCCAATGTCTAGAGTAACCACAAAAGTTATCCAACAAATCTTTTATAAGCATAGCTTGTCTGATATCAACTTTTCCAAAAATAATAAGATCGTCAGTAAAAAAATAGGTAAGAAAGGTGAGGACCATACTTGGACAGTCGAATGGGGACCAAACGCCTGAACTTATAAAAGAACTGATGCTCTGACCCAACCAATCCATACAAAGAACAAAAATATACGGAGAAAGGGGGCACCCCTGTTTGATACCTCTAACTGGTCTAAACTTCTAAGTTGGAACCCCATTCCAGAGAATTTGCATGGTAGAACTCGTGATAGCAAACATAATGACTTTCCTAAGGAAATCGAAAATATTTGCCACTTAAAGGGAGGCGCCAATAAAGTCTTAGCTCACTCGGTCATAGGCTTTTTCCAAGTTGATCTTAATAGCCATCCACTTTTTGTGCTTGCTCCTCATAGAATGAATAATCTATTGGGCCACAATAATATTATCCGTAATGTTCCTCCCAGTAATAAAACCACCTTGCTCTTAACCTATGATTCTTTGAAAAACCATTTTAAACCTGTTAGCAATAATCTTCATAACCAACTTGTAAAGAACTGAACACAAGCTTATTTGACGGAACTACTCGAACCCCTCAGATTTTGGACCTTAGGGATAAGCACCAGAAGAGTATTATTAAGATCACTATCAATTGGCTCACCATAAAAAATTTTCCTAACTCAATTACAAATAGCTCCATCAACCAATTCCCATTGACTTTGAAAGAAACGAAAGTGAAAACCATTGCTCCCAGCTGCTTTTAGAGATGCCATATCGAACATAGCCAATTTTATCTCTTCATCAGAAGTAGCTCCCCTCAAGAAAACCTCATCATTACTGCTAAGCTTCGGAAAGGAGCTAGGGGCTAACGCTTTCGTACAAATTTGTACCTCCCCATACAAATTCTAAAAAAAACCTAATAGCTTCAGTTTGGAGCTACTTATCCTCAAAAATCCATTCTCCCTCATCGTTCTTTAAAGTAGAAATTTTATTACGATTCCTTCTCTGAACCATGCGGGAGTGGAAAAATTTAGTGTTCCTATTGCCAAATTGCAGCCAATCGCACCTTGCTTTTTATTTCCAAAGAAGCTCATGAAGGACACATTCCAACTCTTCCCAAATCTGAGTTTCCACCATATTTAAATTCATAGAATAACATCTGTCTAGGGCCTTTTGGACATTATATAACCTCTGCATCAAATACTTCTTTCTGACTCCAATAATACCATAAATAGAATTATTCCAAACTTTAATATTATTGGTAAAACTATTCAGGGAATTAGTTATGTTACTTTTAAAACTCCATTTTTCTTTCACGAAATCCAAAAAAATTAGAATGCTCTACCCATCTAGTAATGAACCTGAAGGGACGACCTTTGGTCAAGATAACTTTCGGATTAAGTGACAAAAACAGAGGTCTGTGATCCAACTTGATTCTCGGGAGATGAATGACTGAGCAAATCAAAAAAGTTCTTAACCAAGAATAATTTCTAATAACTCTATCCAATCTCTCAAAAATCCGACCACGATACCAAGTGAATAGAGGCCCATTGAAACCTAAATTCTGCAAATTGGACACTTCAAGAAAATCATTAAAGAGATGGCATCCTTTCCCAATAGTTCTCCCTCATTTCTTTTCACTCGAATAAAAAAAGGCATTAAAATCACCAATAGCCATCCAATGAGTATCATTTGTTGGAATGACAGAACGAAGTTCCACCCAAAGTTTCTTCATTTTCTGTTTATCGGGACTACCATACACAAAAACAATAATAATAGGTAAAAGAAAATCAGTTCTAAGAACTCGTAAGCAAATAAATTGAGAATTATTACATAAAATCTTAATGGAAAGTTGTTCCTTCCATCCCACCCAGATGCCTCTAGAGAATCAAATTGCCTCTACCCTATGAGAACACTGAAAACCCAAACTAGAAATAATCTTATTCGCTTTAAAACCACTTACTCTTGTTTCCAGCAAGCTAACAATATCAGGATTATGCTCTCTGTTGTATTGACGAAAAGAGCGAATAAACTTTGGACTTACACATCTCTAGCAATTCCATGAAAAGACCGTTAAGTTCATAATTAATAAATAAAGAAAAAAGGAGACCAACTTACTAGTTTGAGCCTAAATGTTCAAGATTCTGTACTCCTACCGAGGCTTCTGATCCTTTAATATTTTCTTTATCAAATTGATCATTAATAACTTCAATCAAGGTATTCGTAGAATTAGACAATGTAACCCGAGCATTCCTAACGGACTTAAAACTATTCCCACGATTACGAATAGTCTTATTCAATTTTTTCTATTATGATTTTGTAACACCCTCACCCGTATTCAGTGTCGGAATAGGGTTACAGAACATTACCGGACTTATAAAACAATTAAACAATAATTTCACATACATTTTCAGATTTCATATAATCATCATTTAAGCTTAATCACATTGTCCCTAATACGAGCCTACGAGGCCCTAAACATGCTTTAGAAGTGGTTCGAGACTAAACCGATAACTTAGAAAACTTTTACGAGACTTAGAAAATTTTTCAAAGTTCAGGGGTCACACGCCCCTGTAGCCCGGCAGTGTGTCTCACATGGCCAGAGACACGCCCGTGTCACAGGCTGCGTGGACATTTAAAATAGGATCACATGGCCGTGTCCTAGCCTATGTCCGACCCTGTGTAACTCTCTAACTTGGGTCACACGACCAACGCGCACACCCGTGTGCCCTAAAAATGGCCACACAGGCCAGTGTGCCATGCCGTGTACTAAGCCGTGCCAAACCTATAGGGTATACTAACTTATGCCACACGGCCAAGTCATACGCCCGTGTGCTGGGCCGTGTGGAGCATACTGACTTGATTTCCATTTCAACACCAACCAATACCAAGCAGTCGTGCAACCTGACCGTGTGTCACATACGGCTGAGACACACGCCCATGTCTCTGCCCTTGTGGACAAAAATAGGCTATTTACTAAGCCATTTTACCACCTAAATTGCATGTACCTACACCAACTCAAATGGCACAAACCAAGACATAAATAGACATTCAATCAACCTCATCCAAGCATCATATATACCATTTCAATACCAACCAATACCAAGTATATCAATACCACAACACACCAAGCAATTTCATACCAAACTCACTTTTACAATACATCAAAATAACCAATTCCAAATATGCATTATTTGCCTAGATTCACTAACATACCAAATTCAATTCTCAATCATTTAATACCTATATTTACCAAATATTAATAAGCATAACATAACCATATTTAAACACCTAACCAAAACCATATACACATATGAAAACACAACCAAACCAACCAAATTAAGCCAACTCTCATGGCTTTATATAAAACCAAAACATTAACATTTACAAGCCATTACAATTGGCTAAATTCATTATCAAACCATAACCCAAAATAACCAAAGTTCCTATACATGCCATATACTTCAGATAATTAAGTACAAAAGTACCAAAGTGATAGTAGGATAGTGTGATGAAGTGTCTGACAATCCCGAATCCGAGCTAGCTTTGATTTCACTATAAAACACAGAAAATAAACAAAGTAAGCTATGAAGCTTAGTAAGCTTGTATGAAGATAATAAGCAAAACTCACCATTTAATTTACCATTCAAAACATGCATATAACATACCACAAATTAATAAACCACAATGATAACATGTATTAAATCATCTATATAACCATGAGTTCACTTCTTTCATAAGTTTGATACATATATAGTTTCCGTACATACTTGTTTTGATACGTATCTATTCTCACCATTTTATATCTTCGATATACCCATTGAACCATTTGGAATAATACAGGATACTAGGGAATCTCACACCCTAAGTGCCAATATATATAGCCGAAGCTATCTTAATAAATCTTGCACCGAAGTGCCAATACATAGCCGAAGCTATCTCAATAATGCTCACTCTCGAGCTATCAACGGGTCTGCTCACACAAGCTGATAGTCATGACGAAGCTACATGGTGCTGCTCACACAAGCTGATGAGAATCCGCAACACATGCTGGATAATTCAGCCACCGGTAGGATGTACAGACCAGCACCCAAACAATAATAACCCTTAATGATATGTCATTCGCATCTTAATTTATTCCTAAGGTTCAACCGGGATTTCCAATGCCTAATCTTCGTCAAATAAGTCCGCAATGTCGTATTCACAATTTATGCGATATCAAAGCATTTAAAATAAAATTATAACAAATCTTATTACATACGAACTTACCTTGAATGCAAAAACGATGAAATAGGTCGATTAGTCCAAAACCTTATTCTTTCCCCAATCTAAGTCCGTATTTCACTTTTCTTGATCTAAACATAATCAAAATTAACTTATTTAATAATCTCTCTATTAATTTAGTCCAAAATTCACTTTAAGGTAAATTTACATATTTTCCCCTAACATTTCAACATTTTTACAATTTAGTCCCTATTTCATAAAATCAAAAATTCATGCAATTCTACCACAACCCATGCTAGCCGAATTTCAATTAGGTCCCTAGCAGCCCATATTTTTCTTTTATTTCACAATTTAACCACTAAATTTCAATAATTCACAATTTAATCTCTAATTGGACATTTTACTAAAAATCACTTAATAAATGTTGTTTATCTAACGACAAGCATGCATTTTATATCATTTAACATCAAAACACACATAGATTCATCAATGGAAAAACCCTAAACCTTTAACAATTTTGCAAAATAGTCCCTGGGCTAGCTAAATTAAGCTGCAGCAATCTCAAAAACATAGAAATCATTAAAAACGGGATAAAAATCGTACCTAATTACAAGAATTGAAGATGACTGAATGAAAAAACCTAAATAGCTTATTTTTGTTCTTCAAAATCGGTGAATGTAGAAGATGAATGAAAGAATTTGATTTTTGTTAATTTAATTTTAATTTTAATAACTAAATTACAAAATTAACCTTATAAATACGTATTAATTACACCAAATACCAAGCCACTATCATCCACTATCTTAATAATGGGATATTTATCACATAAGGACCTCCATTTTAAAATTCTATAGCTATTAGACACCTTTAGCTAATAGAACATCACTTTTGCACTTTACGCGATTTAGTCTTTTTATCAAATTAAACACTCAAATGATAAAATTTCTTAACGAAACTTTTACACCATTATTCTATCATACTGAAAACACTAAAATAATAATAAAATAATTATTTTGAATTCGAATTTGTGATCTTGAAATCACTATTCTAATTTAACTAAAAACGGGTTGTTACAGATTTCTCCTAACATTCTCAAAAGACCCATGACTTTTTGGACTAACCCCAACTTTAATATCGCTTCCAATATTTTTTATTATTATCAAAAGCAGTCCTATTATTGAAAATGACAGCCGTATGTTTCACTGGATCCAGGAATTTATCATCTAGTTTAATCATAATCCTTTCTAAACCTTCAAAAGTGGGATTGTAACGAGAAGTAGTTAAATTAGAATCAATTAAGGAGTTAGCAATTTCAACCGATCTGTATTGAAAAAATCCAATTGTTTACCAGCCCCAAAAATGTTCTCATTTAATTCTCTTTCAGTTCTCTGCCCACGCGTCTCCAAGAAAGATCCATCCCTATTAAATGTTTGCCCTTAGACTGAGTGGACCCATCTACAAAGAGACCTTTCGAAATTTATTGTGGACCACCTTTCCTAGTCTGTAAGATCGCAAGGTCCTTAGCAATTTGCCACACAGCCTGCAAGCCCAAGTCGACACTATCTCCTTTTTCCAGCCCATCATTGTTAACCTTCGTGGCCCAACTCTTTGGGTTCACAAGAGAAGCATTAAGACCTGCATCATTAACAAAAAAATAGGGATCTTTCTCACCTAAAACCTGGCCCAAATTATCAATAACAAGCCCAACTGAACCATCTGTCTTATTATTAAAACCATTCGGTTCTGTCCCTTCAACATTCACACCTATTTTCTTCTTTCCCCATAATTCGCGCAAACACATCTTCAGTATTTTTAATTTCCTTAGCAGCACCCCCCGAAATCCTATATTCTTTCCCTTCCCACTTGGATCCAAATTCTCCTCCTATTCAACACCAAAAATCTCGACCCCAATCTAGATTTTCCTTGAATCTCTTTCCTCTAATTGCGCGTATCACTCTGACCCCTCCGAGCTTTTAGTTTCACCACCATCCACGGCCCAAAAGCCGACCCCCCACCCTCAGTCGTTGATTCCACCAAGTCCTTGTTGCCACTGACTTCTCCGACCATAATACTCTTTTAGCCACCGGCGAAGGGCATAGGTCTTTCAGATGACCATATTTTCACAAGAAAAGCAGATGGTCAGTAAAGCTTCATACTCGACCCTTTGCACTTCTCCATTCACCATAACTTGGGATATAAGGGCTTTATTGAGATCAACAAAACAACCATTCTAGCAAAACGACCTCTTGTTTTGTTGTCAGTATCAAGGTCAAGCTTGACCACATTTCCCACCAAACCTCCAACAGCTTCCAAGATTCTCTGTTTATACATGAAACCTAGGAGCCCCGGTAATCTAATCCAAGCTAACACCATACTCGGGTAAGGTTTCATAGGATTGAAATACTTTGTCCATGGCTGAACAGTGAGGTATTGGCCATATATGATCTAAGGCTCTTGCGAAATGGCCTTATTATAATCCTCAATACTCTGAAATTTGGCTAAGAAATAGCCATTCTCTATATCCATAAGATTGAACGGCTTAGATGGTCGCCATAAGCTACTAATCCGGTTGAACAGAGCTATGTAACCAATATTCCTACCCAACAATTTCAACACTACCGTAGTCTCCATATCCTTGAAAAGGATTTGTTGAATACGTTCCGAAAATTCTATCGCCAGGATGCCATTAACCATAGTTTTTTTAACGTTGCCTTCCAAAAATTCAATTTCTCCCTCATCATCCTTACCAGTAGATTGAGGCCTTTCACCTTGATTGTGATCTTTTTTCCCAATAAGCATCTGCTTCCAAGAGATTTTTGCTGGCGAAACTAAGTCCGTTGATGGCGAGACTACATCCTTTATCATTTCGACATCCGCAATACTGTCGTCTTCCTTAAATCTGACTTTTTTCATTTCCCGATCGACGACTGACCTACATTCTGAAACATTACCAATTCCCAGAAAAGACGTTTCCAGTCGTGTTTACAATTTGATCCACAGTTTTACCTTTTCTTAGTCTTTTAGGAACTCAAATTTGCTTTATTGTTAACTTATGGGATTGCACACTAAAAATTTATTTTAAGGGTAAAGATTAAATTATATATTTTTTAAAGGGGTTAAAATATAATTTCATCATTATATTAATATATTATTTTATAATGTTTAAAGAGATTACAAAAGAAATTTACTTAGGAGGTCAAGATGCAATTTAATTATTATATTTACTTAAAAAATTTAAATTTTTAAAAGGGTTAATTTTTTTTTTTTATCATTTTAGGTGATCAAGGCCCTTTTGCCTCTTTGTGTCGTTCTTGATTTCATTCTCTTACGTGTTAAAGCCCAAAAGAACAAAAAAATCAACCCTAAACTAAAACCTTTATTTTTTTGTTGAACCTCAAAGCAATTCCAACTTCATCTCTATTATTATTATTATTATTATTATTATTATTTTTATTATTATTATTATCATCAACCAAGGTACTTTCTTTATCCTTTCATCCCTTTCCATTTTTATTCTTTTCCTCATTTGTTATCATCAATTTAACTCAATGAAAAACACTCTAGTTAGCTCGAGTATGACGTATGGCAACAAGGGTGAAATTAATGAGGTTGACAGGGGTTTCGGTCTCCCTTAAAATAATTTTTTTTATTTAGATTCTTTAAAATTTTTAAAATTTTAAATTAATAAAGGTAAAATTGCACTTTGACCCCCTAAAAATATAAAAAAATAATTTAATCCTTTAAAAATTATAAAGATGTAGGCTATTAAAATGGTGAAATTGCATTTTTGATATATTAAAAATTACAATTTAATTTCAACCCCCTAAAAAAATTTCTAGTCTTGCCCCTGTATGGCAATTAGAGGTGCTCATGGGCCCCGACCCAATAAAAAATTTAGGCCTGTTTCCTAGGCTCGGGCTTGGCCTAAAAATTGGGCTTAAAATTTTGCCCAAGCTCATCCCAGATAAAAATGCTAAAACCCAAGCCTGGCCCGCTCGTATTAATTTTTTATATTATTTTTTATATAATATATATAATACATAAAAAATACTAGAAACATTAAAATAAATATTTCTCAACAAATTGAAAATAAATTTTCAAAAATATGTATACTTAAATAACAGTAAAATAGATGTAACTTAATAAGGAAATGCCTCTAAAATATTAATAAAATTAACAATAAAACAAGTGTTATACAATATCCAAGTAATAACAACAAATTAGTAGTAACATAATAGTGAAATGGTAGCAAAATAGGGGAAAACAAACAAGAAAATAACAATTTTTTTGTCCTTTTGTGGATTCGAGTTGGGCCCAGGCTAAAAATGTCTTACTTGAGGCCAGCCTGTTTTTTTAAAACTGGCCTTATTTTGTGCCCAAACCCATTTTTCGGGCCTATATTTTTTGTGACACCTTATATCCAATGCAGTTAGAGGATCTGAACATAAAATGCCACCTTCAAATGCCATAACAGCCTATTTTACTATTTCGCTTTATTGAAATGGTAGTGTAGTGATAAAATTATTTTTTTAAAATTCGGCAACATTTCTACTTATTTTACGAAAAACCCTGCAATAGAAATTAGATTTCACATGGTTTATGACAGTTCCAAGGACACTAGAAGCATGCCAAAAGCATCCATCCTAAATCTAACCAATATGCCACAATTGGCACCTCAACACATTTTTAAATGTTACAAAATGATCACATTCATTTATCAATATGCATTCTTACATCGTTACAAAAGAGATAACTAAACAAAAGACCTTAAACCCTCTAGGTACATGCCAAGACCAAAAAAAAAAAACAAACCACCAACATTGAGTCCTGGATTGCCGCTGGATGTTGAACTGACAATCTAACAAAAGAGTACCTAATCTATACACATAACAAAAATTGGAGTCATTTACTAGATAACAAATTAAAAATATTCTTATGATCCGAAACCAAGTTATATTGCAAAATAATCAACAAATCCAAGTTCCATTTAATACCATTCATCAAACTCATTTCTATCCATATTTCCATTCCATCTCTTTATTTTCCTCATTAACGTAACTCAAATTTAGCCATGTATACGGTTCCAATTAACACTCTAAATTTGGCACCCGGCGCCTGACGGATAAATCCGTATTAATGAATTGCGCCTAGCGCTGGGTAGTAAAATCAACAATGAGTGTGCCTAGGACTGGTCAGTATAATCAACAATAAATGCGCCCTGTGCTGGTTGGTAAGACTGACAAATATGTGTGCCCAGCACTGGTCGATATAACCAAAAATAAATGCGCGCTAGTCGGTAAAATAAAAAAATATGTGTGCTCAACACTGGTTGGTATAACTGATAATACGTGCACCCTGCGTTGGTCAGTAAAACCAACAAATATGTGTGCTTAGCACTGGTTGATATAACCGACAATAAATGCGCCTTATGCTGGTCGGTAGAACCGACAAATATGTGTGAAATCATTTTCAACTCATGTTTTAATTTTATTTGACCATTACACCAAATTATTTCAAGAACTGATTCTTCTTATAAACTCACCAACCAAGTGATATGTATATGGATATAAATGTATATATAATTAATAACAATAATTGAAATAGTTGGGTCATAGAAACACCAATCGTGATTACTGAGCTATTTGTCTTCTATCTTATCTTTTCCCTTCTTCCTCGAAGGTTCTGGGTTGACATCAACTACAGACTAAACAAATAGAACACATTAACCATACACAACCTTTGTATATTATTCAACCAAATCCCTAAAAATCGAGACCAACATAACTTTCAAACTTAACCCAAAAATTTATCAAACCAGTCTCTAACATTTTAACGAATACAAAAATGGTAACATCCTCAATCTCTAATAGTACCGAAAAATAATACATGGGTCAAGTAGCTTATAAAATCAGGATTTTAAAAACGTAAAAATTACAAGAAACGAACTAATTAAAGCATACCAATTGAAGCTTGAATTTTTGAAAACCCTAACGTTTTCTCCTCGTGCATTGATGGTTTGAGGGTGAAGAAATAACCTGTTTCTATTTTACCCACCCCACTAAGTAAACCTTTTTATTATATTTTATAAAGTTTCTTTTCATTTTCATTTTTTTTCATTTTCATTTTCCTTTTTAATTGGTCACACGTATATAATATATATACTAAACAGATAAATAATTTAATTTAGTGGTTAAATTGCCGCTTTAGTTGTAACACCCCTAACCCGTATCTGTCGTCAGAATAGGGTTACGGAGCATTACTGATGATTACAGAATATTTTCAAATTATTCGAGTAAAATACTATTCATTTCTTGAGAATAATCATGACGTCCCTTGATTGGACCCTCGAGGCCCAAAACGAACATGAGAACCAAAACAAGACTAAATTGGGATCACTAAATCGAGAACATTAGAACCCGTGCGACCCTTAGATATGCCCATGCTACAGACCATGTCTTACCCCGTGTAGCTCTTTGACTTGTACACACGGATGAGACACACGCCCGTGTGCTAGGCCGTGTCTCTCACACGGTTGAGACACAAGCCTGTGTCTCTGCCCGTGTGCTTAATTTAGAGCATTCTATTTCTAAATTTCAAGATGCAGGGGAAAAAGGCCAATTCACATGCCCATATGCCAGGCCATGTGTCACACACGGTCTAGACACACGCCCGTGTGTCTACCCGTATGGACAAAACAAAGCCATTTCCTAGCTTCATTCGTCACCCAAATTTAACCATTTACCTGCAATAAAACATACCAATTCATACCAACCAATTCAAACATTATAGCTAAGGTTATTTCATCTCTTAATATAATATATTTTTACCTACCTTCATAGCTATGTTTTTACCATTTTCTAACATGACTATTATCATAACTTGATTTTCATACTTTATATAATTATAGATTATAATTATACTAAAACATAACCATATCTAACCATTACCATAGCTAGTCATTATCAAATATTTACATGCCATTCCTTGATCAATTTAACCTATACATGCCATTATAACCACATTTGTTTTACCTCATATACCAAATTGAATTGATGGATAGTGTGAGTGATCTCTGTTGAGCTTCCAATCCATCGAGCTTCCGATTTACTATAAAACAGGAAAAACAATAAAATAGAGTAAGCATATAATACTTAGTAAGTCCGTATAACTTGATAGTTAACTTACCAACCATTTCTATTCAAGTTAAGCATACAAGACACAACCAAACCATTTGGTCACAAGCCCTAATACATATTCTCAATACCCATGTTAATCACATTTTTCATATAAACATCAAGAAACATATATATGAACTCATCAATATTTGGATTCTCATACACATATGTTTTTCCACATCATGTGTTCATATAACATGTATGCAAATTTCTTCATGTATTTTAGGTAAGTTCCAATATATTTCTTGTCAGAACCTTACTCAATAATCATTTGAAGTATTGATAATCACTTAGGTAGTACACTTAAAAGTGTACAAATCTATTCTCATAGATGAACATATTCATCAAACCATTTCATGTTCATGTATAAACATTTCATACTTCTACATATCATGTCTCAATCTATAACCATTTATCTCAAATCCATATTTTCCAGAACTTCGCTCGTTGAATTTATTTGAATTATCGATGGATACTCATGTAGTACACTTAAAGTGTACAAAATCATAATCCGTCAATTCATATCCAGTAGTACCTTTTAGGTCCACTCTCAAGCCACATTTTATACAACATAATTACCAGTCCAGGCTAAATCCTTTATATGACAAAGAATTCCCTATAGAGTCCGATTTGAATTACTAGTCCAGGCTAAATCCAGTCAATTAGGATTACCAGTCCAAGCTAAATCCTAATTGAAACATATGCTCGAGAGGCTCACTTAGGATTACCCGTCCGGGCTAAATCATTCCCGTAATGAGATCAATGGATTACTTGTCCGAGCTAAATCCTTTCTGCAACACATGCAGGACCTCATTTCATACGAGAAATCACCACTATCCATCGATATTCATTATTCAACCGAGACTTACCATTTATAGGATATTATCATTTATTGGGCTTTATTGAACATCTTTAATTTCATAAAATATACATATATATGATTTTATATCATCACATACATATATATCATCACATTCATACAATTTAATTCAAGCATAATAACATCCATAGTTAAGTTACACGAACTTACCTCGATAATTGTTCGTGTACATAAAATCTATTAATTCAACATTTTCTCTTTTCCTCGTTCTAACTCCACATTCGGTCTACCTGGATCTATACGAGTAAATTTAACATCAATTTAATGTAATTCATGCTCAATTTAGTCTAATTTACAACTTAGGCAAAATTACCATTTTGCCCTTAAACTTTTGATAAATGACGATTTCGCCCCTAGGCTTGGAAAATAAAATTCATACAATTTAGTCCTTGTTTTGAGCCTAACCAAATTTTTCATGTAATATTTACAGCCCATATATTTCATAAAAATAAGAATTTTTCCATGGATTTCACATTATTACAATTTAGTCACTAAATCAACTTTTCATCAAAATTCACTTTGTAAAAGTTGTTTATCTATCAACAACCTTTCATTTTCTACCATAAATTTCAAATTTCCAGCATAATCATCCTTGGTAAAAATTCCATACTTTGATATCTTTTCAATTTAACCCCCAAAATAGATAAATTAAACTATCCCGATCTCAAAAATATGAAAATTACTAAAAACAAGGCTTGAATACTTACCTAATTTGGCCAAGAAAGTTTTCTCTTTCTTCCATCTCCATAACTAGGGTTTCCATGGTTTTTATTTTGGGGAAGATGATATGATATTATTTTATTCCTTTAATTTAACTTATCATACATTAACTTTTCAAGTTTCCAATTTCATCCTTTTCTTTTTCTAATTTTCCATGGATGATTCATCCAAAATATCTACTAACTTTATTTAATGGTATAATTACCATATAAGGACCTCCACTTTTAAGTTCTATAGCTATTTAATCCCTTTAACTATTAGAACTCAACTTTTGCACTTTGTGCAATTTGGTCCTTTATCAAATTAGACATGTAATTAGTAAAATTTCTTTACGAAATTTTCACACGACATTATCGTCGTATTATAGATCATAAAACATTATTAAAATAATTTTCCTCTCCGGACTCGGATCTGTGGTCTCGAAACCACTGTTCCAATTTTTACCGAAAATAGGCTATTACATTAGTCCCTTTATTAATTTCTAATTATAATCCTTTTATAAATTGCACTTTTACCTCTTATGTATTAGTCCTTGTACTTAAATTAAACACTAAGTAACACGAAATTACCTAACCAAAATTTAATCTATCTAAAAAGTTAACTCCGTAAACATTTATAAATATTATTTACAAGATCAGTTTATGGAAACGGTATCTTGGAATCGTAATTTTCAACTCCACTGACTTTAGTATCATAACCCTTGTACCTTAATTTACTATTGATTAAGCATAGTTACTAGACTAACTTTAATAGGTTTCTGTACTAGTCTCATAAATACTAAATATTAATATCTATGAACACATTTTAGGAAAATGGCATTTCAGAACCATAGTTTTTGATCCACTGGAAATCGGGTCATTACATTTTTGCCCAAACCCTCCCATTTTTTGGGCGGGCCTTCAAGTCGGGCCACCTGTCTAATGGCAATAGCTATACCCAAGGGTGGAAAAAAGAAGGTAGTTTCCTTCACCATCTATTGTGCCAAGATAACCCTATACAATATCGTGATTGCCTCATTAGGAAAGTTTCTCTAGGAAATTGTCAAAGTTGGCGACAAATCCAGTATTATCAGCGACGTCATCACTACGTACCACAACAAGCACAAGATAAATGTTTCAAGCGACCGTAACTTTTCCAAATGGTACCACATCTCTTAAATCATAAAAATAGTTTGAATTGAATCTTATGAAGCAATGTACCTTGTTTATTTATCAAATAACTTTACCTTTTTAATGGGTTGCCTGAATGTTTGAAACATTTGATTTTTGAAGTTGATGAGTTTCTTTAAAAATTGTGTATGGTTTTTTAAGGTACATTACTTGAAAAAGAAGTACTTGAAGAAAAATAATGTAAAGGATTGGCTTTGGGTGGTCGCTTCAAACAGGGCTCGTAATATTTATGTAACAGCTCGTTTTCTAGTGGTATTAGAAATAGTGGTTTTGGGACCACAATTCTAACGTGTCAGCCCGTAAATATTAATTATTTAATATTTATGAGGTCATTAGTTTTGTATTAAAATTTGGTTAAGAAATTTTAACGTTTAGATAGTTAATTAAATAAAAAGGATTAAATCATAAAAAGTGAAAAGTCAATTGTTATTAGTGTTTTAGTGCCAATTGAGTATTTATGTAAAATAGGATGGTTTAATATGGCAATAAAGCCAGCTCTTTATTTAAGTGGACGGTAGGTTTATAAAATTTGATTAAAAATATATTAGTAATGGCATTTTTGTAATTAGTGTAAAATTAAACAAAAGAAAATGTAAGAATTGTCATCATCTTCATTTTATTTTTGGCTTGAAACCAAATGCCATTGTCGGAGAGAAGAAGGAAGCTTCGTTTTGCTATTTTTGCTTGCATGTAAGTCTATTCGTCACCTGTTTTTCATGAATTTTGTGCTTTCGAGATCGTTTTAGATTAATCTAGCTAAATTGGGGGTTAAATTGTGAAACTGTCAAAGTTTTAAAAAATCATCATTGTGGTTTTTGAAGCTTACTTAATGTTTATACTTAAGCTTTAAGCTTAATTGAGGAATTTGAAATATTTTGTAAAGTAAATTTGAATAGTTTTGAGTTTAGTGAGTAAATTGATAAAAATGTTAAATTGGAAGGATTTTATTGACAAAAAAATTTAGAACTAAGGAACTTTGTATAAAGGTCGGTAAAAAATTGAGTATATGAAGAAATTGTGAAAATAAGCTCGTTTTAATATCAGGGATTAAATTGTATAAACTATAAAAGTTTGTGGTAAATATGAAAAATTATATATAGGAAGTCATATGTACTAAATTGAATATTATATGAAATTGAAGCTAATAATTGAAATAAACTATTTTATTGATCAAGAACAAGTAGATAACCGTGGAAAATGGAAACTAATTGAATAGTCCTTAAACTTTCATTATCTCTGCAATTTAGCCCTGGTAAGTTCGTATGATTTAGTTTTGTATAAATTGAAATGTTATATAATTAATTGCGAGTTGAGATTGTTGGACGTTATGATATAATTAAATTGTAATAAATTGATGTGAGTTGAGAAAGTAATTGATTTGAACATTGTTATTCGATGTTATATTGAGCCAGATGAACATAAGATAAGATACAATTGGCATGCCAATAGATTTTATTGCGCGCGGTACGGGTTTGACTTGTGATGAGATGGTGATTATTGAATTATTACTATCCACTAAATATATCGAAGTCCAACATTTGTTGCAGACTATCGTGTTATATTTACAATGATTTTGGTGTGTTACCGGGGATGGATGTAAAGCCTTCGGGTTTGGCACTTGGTGCTCAGGTGTGTTATCGGTTGGTTTGGTTTGTTTGAGCATTCTGGTGTGTTCTAGATGGTTAACTGTGTATCTGAATCTGTTACATTGTTCATCGGGCATGTTTACAATGATTATATGATTCGTTATTCAATTTTATAAGTGTCTATATGAACTTTTGAATGTATAAAATAAGTTGGTATTGAATGATCTAGTTAATTGATCAGATTATACAATATGTGTATAAACATAAAAACTCACATGTTGAATGGTTGTGGTTGACAGGATTATTGTTTATTAAATATTATTGTGTGATTGATATGCTCATAAGGTAAGCGATGGGCGTCGAAACCACCAAATATAAATTCCTACGTTTTAACTTAATTAAATAGTAGTATAGAGTAGTAGGGTCGATCCCTTAGGGACTGGGATTCCTAATTTTCTTGTTTTCATGACTAGATTTTTAAGTCTAGGTAGTTGTCTTGCCCTCGACCTGTGCGTGCAGAGCTATAAAAGAAACAAAAAAGGGGAATTTATTTGATAAAGAAAAATAAAATAAACAAACATATAAAATAATAAAATAAAAAATAGAATTATGATTGCAAAATAAAATTAAGTGAATTAAATTAAATCGATGAATTAAATATATTAAAGCTTAATCTCAGCCTCAGTACACTCCGAACTCGAACCGATCCTTGAAAAATGGAAATTTCCCTTCCAAAAGATAAGTTGGTTATAGCGATCAATGGCACCTCAACCACCGACTTTTCCTTATGTAGTCGGTTCCGGTATGACTTGCAAACCAAACCTTGCCAAATTTCTAACCATGTAATTCGTGCCTTGATTTAAGATTTCGGCAACCTTGCGATCTAGAAAGCCCAACTCAAATTAACTGCCTCAATCACTTGGGTCGTTTAAATCCGATATCTCCCTTGACAAAATCCAACTAGCTTTTTTCCAATTGAACACGCTAATTTGTTTGTGGAAAGTTGAACTTGGCAGACGACCGTCTCGTTTTCCCAACTGTATGCCAAAAAACTTCAACCCAACGCGCGCTTTTTGAATTGAAATTGGATTAACTTTAAGGGGCAATTGTGACTATACCATATATAGCGAATACCATGTTGAAAGGTTTTTTAGTGCGGGTTCATATCTCACGTTTTTTTTGTCAGGACGATAACTGTGCTAAAGCTAAAAGGAAATCAGTTAAGCATGAAATTAATCATGCTAATTTGTTGGTTTATGGAAGGAATTAAATGGTAATGATGAATGGTAGAAAGGATAAAGGACTTGGGAAGCAATTTAACCAAAATAATAGAATGGACAAAAATGGCAGAATACTTTTGTTTCTCCTGACACGTGAAAAGAGTAAAAGAAGAAAAAAAAAGTAGATTGTATTTCCTTTAATTTTCAGCGTATTTTCCAAAGGCCACCATACATTGTATTTATATACATTCCATATGCTAAAATTAGCCTAATTCATCTAACAATCAACCCACTAAAATATGATTTTTATCAGTTTTTTTTTTCTAAATCTAGCATTTACAAAGTCAAATAAAATCTGAACAGCCATAAATTTCTTAAAAATTTTAATTCAACCTCTTTTTATTGCTTGTGGTCCAATTTAGCCTGATTTGCTTTCTAACTTGAATTTTGACACTCCAATTGTGTACCTGATCAAATTAAACAAAAATTACATACTAAGTAGCAAAAATTTACCAAAATTGGGTGCGTTAAACATACAAATCCAACTTGTTATCAGTAAGTTTATTATTTCAACCATTGAACTTATTAAGCTCTATAATAGCTTACTCGTGTCATTTTCCTATTTATTTGTAGATATAGTTTTATGGAGTCGGGGGATCGAATCAACCTGAAGATCACACTATCTAGATACTTATTGGTAGTCTTTGTCATATTCACTTTTGGGTTATATGGCATGTATTAAGTGTGTTATGTGTATGTTTTGGATAATGACTTCATGTGTTGCATCTTTGGTTGATATAAGATTGGTTGAGCTTGTTTGTGTATGTACCTTGAGCTTTGTGTATGTAAATGTCTATGTAAAGTTGTTTTGGCTATTTGACAGAGACCTTATGAAAGTATGTGAAAAATGGTAAGATTGAATGTGAATGGGTTTGATGAAATGGTAAGTTTGACATGAGTTTTATATATGGATTTAAGAACTGGAATGCAACTTAGTTGGTGTGATATATGGATAGATTTGGTAATTGAATTGTGGTTTCAATGAGGGCACATTGGTTAGGCACTTAAATTGTAGGTTTCGATATGTTTTAAGCCCATTTGAATATGTTTTTTAGGTATAGAAATGGTTGATTTTGAGTTAGCTTGGTATCTAAGGTTGGGTTGAAAAATTGTCTTGTTTTGAAAGCTTTTTAAGGTGCACACAGCCTAGGACATGGGTTGTCACACGGCTATGACCTTGAGCCACACGGTTTGGGCTCTGTCAAACGGCCTGACCATAAGAACGTGTGACCTCTATTTCTAAATTTTTTTGTTTTGTTTCAAGTTAGTCCATGATTGTTTCCAAACTACTTTCAAGACCCTGTAAGCTCGATTTAAGGCTCGTAAATATATTTATGCTATGAATGAAATTTAGAATTAAATGTTGTTGTTTAAATTAATAAATTAATGGTTTGATAATGTTAATGTAATACTCTGTAACCCTAATTCAATGACGGAGATAGGTTACAGCTGTTACAATTTATCAACTTGAAAACTTCAATATTGTTGAAAATGAGGGCGAAGAGGAAGAATGAAGAATTATATTCACTATTTTTTTTCTTTAGTTAGCTAGCAATTTACTAGTTTTAGGTATTAGGTGTTAAATATTTTGACTTCTTTTGGTTGTTTCTGTTAGGACCATTGATGTTGAGCGTTAATGGTTTGATCCTTATTTAAACAACTTCTTGGTTTGTCTATTCACTCACTTGTTCAAACATATGTTTAGACAACCCTTTAGACAGAAGTCTAGACATTATTTTAGGATAGCCTGTTGGTTTATGTTGTTGGATTTTTTACTTAGACCTCCATGATTGTTTTCTCTATAAGCAAATTGATAAGCCATAAAACTAACATATTTTAATCTCATTCTTGATGTATTTTTGGATGCTTTATTATATAATTTAGTGAATTTGATGCTCCTAATCCTTTAATTTTATGTTTCTACACTTAGGAGAGCATATGGGAGCAAAAGGAGTAGAAAATGGACCAAAATCAAACAAAACGAGCTACTTTCAGGATCCACATGACCTGGCCATTCCCACACGGGCTAAGCACACACCCGTGTGGCTGGCCACACGCCCATGTGCCAGCCTATATCGATATCGCTCCCTGTTTCTCTTTTACGCAGAAAAAGCCAATTTTTAGGGTTTCTGAGCATTCTAAAGTTTATAAATACACCCTAGAAGAAGATTTAAAGGGGCACGCAGAGTTGAAAGAAGAAAAGAGTCGAAGAACACCAACAAATTCAACTCAGAAGCAGGATCTCCTTCAAGACTGAAGATCTCCACTCAATTTCTTTTGAAGTTTTTGGGTTTCTTTATGTTTTGTTGTTTTCCTAATTTTGAGATGTTTTCCTTCCAAAGTATGAACTAAATTCCCTAGATACCTAGGGAGGATGAAACCTAAGACAGATCTTGTTATTTGATTTTTCTGATTTACATGATAAATATTTGTTCTTGATATCAATTATGTGTTCTTATTTCATGTTTTAATGTTTTCAGGATATTAATTCATGATTGATGTGCTTATTTAGTGGAGCAAAAGTCCCTGTTTAAGAGTAGATCTGCATACTTGAGTGGAGTTGCATGCAATCCTAAAAATAGGACGACATAAATCTACCGGATTAAAGTCAAATCTAATAGGGGAATCCATAGACCGAGTTAATGCGACAATAGGGGTTTTAATTAGAAAGAGATTTTAATTAATCAACCTAAAGTCAGTTGTTTTTATTCTCGAAAGAGATATTAACATAAGTTCAGGATTTCTACGGATCACGACAAGTGAATAAATCGTCTAAATCAGATAATAGAAAGATAGTAAGTACTAGTACTTTTAGTTCTCGTGGATATGATATTCCCGACTCACCAGCTATACTATTATTCGATAGGTGCGCTTTCCTTTGTCGTATTTTGGTTAGTTCGTGATGTCATCAGGTTTTTGGCGCCATTGCCGGGGACTAAAATATTAGGAACATTTAATTTTTATTACTTTAGCCATTTTTATTTTATTTTCATTGCATTTTATTTTGCTTCAATCTTAATTTTTGCTTACTAACTTTTCTTTTATTTTCTTCTGGCAGGTTCCTTTAGTTTATGAGTAGAAGAACCTGTTAGGACCTCTAGTGTTCAACAGCAAAATTGAAAGCACAGCTCGCAGAAATCATAGAGAAGCGAGCCAGAGTCAACAAAGTACAGTAGAAGAGAAAGAGGAAATTACTGTTATTACTGAGGAGATGGCTGAAAATCAGAATAATCAGTTACCTCCTGTGGTTGCTACAAATCCTGCTCCTCGTACTATGTACGATTATACCAAGCCCAATTTAATTGAGGCTGAATCGAGTATTGTTAGACCTGCTATTACTGCAAATAATTTTGAACTGAAACCTAACACTATTCAAATGATTTAACAGTTTGTTCAGTTTGATGGTTTGCAGGACGAAGACCCAAATACTCATTTGGCTAATTTCCTAGAATTCTGCGACACTTTTAAGATAAATGGCTTTCCTGACGATGTCATTTGCCTTCGGTTGTTTCCTTGTCATTGAGGAATAAGGTTAAATAGTGGTTGAACTCTCTACTACGAGGTTTTATCACTACATGGGAGCAAATGATCGAGAAATTTTTGTTAAAGTACTTTCCATCGTCTAAGACAGCCAAGCTGAGGAATGATATCTCTTCCTTTGTGCAAATAGATTTAGAGACTCTATATGATGCATGGGAGAGGTATAAGGACTTATTGAGAAGGTGCCCCCACCATGGATTACCTCTATGGCTACAGGTTCAAACTTTTTACAACAGTTTGAACCTCTCAACTAGGCAACTGATTGATGCAGCCACTGGTGGGACTCTGAATAACAAAACACCTGAAGTGGCTTATGAGTTTATAGATGAGATGTCACTGAATAATTATCAGTGGCAAGTCATGAGAACAAAGATGATGAAAGCAGCCGGTGTTTTTAACGTTGATGCTGTCACCTTGTTATCAAATCAGGTAGAACTTTTGAGTAAAAAGATTAATGGTTTATATGGTTTACGCAGGTACATCCAGTGATACAGTGTGATACAAACGGAGGAGGGATGAACAATCCAGAATGCTTGTCCTACAACCCTAGCACAGAGAACGAACAAGTCAACTATATGAGTAACAATTCTAGACCTTAGAATAATCCCTATAGTAACACGTATAATGTAGGCTGGAGGAACCTTCCCAATTTCTCTTAGGGTGGTCAAGGAAATCAAAGACCACAACCCCCTCTAGGCTTTCAACAATAACCTTACCAAGAGAAAAACCCGAACCATGAGGAGATGTTGACGAATTTTATTTCGGTGTCAGAAACTCGCTTCCAAAACACCGAAACAACACTCAAAAATCAACAAGTGTCGATTCAAGGGCTTGAGAATCAACACTAAAACTAACCCATAAGAGCACTTCGTGTGATTACCACAAGGTAGCTTGCCAGGCAACACTAAAACTAACCTACAAGAGCAGCTTCGTGTGATTACCATTCGAGATGAAGAAGGGTTAGCTGAATCTGAATCTGAACCGAGGCAAGAAACTATGGTAAGCAATGGTAAGGTTGAGGTAAGCTACAATGAACAAAAATCGGTAGGTAAGGAGTATAAACCTCATGTACCATATCCAGATGCGGCAAAGAAAGACCACACAAATGAACAATTTGGTAAATTTCTTAAACTTCTTAAAAAGTTACATATCAACTTACCGTTTATTGAAACTTTTTCGCAGATGCCCAATTCAGCAAAATTTTTTAAAGGAACTTTTGGCAAACAAATGGAAGTTGGATGATTCGTCGTATGTGGAGCTAAATGCAGTTTGCTCAGCTATCTTACAGAATAAACTACCCCATAAGTTGAAAGATTCAGGGAGTTTTACTATTCCTTATTTAGTTGGTAATTTAAACGTTAATAATACTTTAGCTGATTTAGGGGCGAGTATAAATGCCATGCCCTATAAAATGTTTAAACAACTAGGTCTTGGGAAACCCAAACAAACTAGGATGAGCATTCAATTGACAAATAAAAATATTAGATTTCTTAGGGGTATTGTTGAAGACGTGCTTGTTAAAATTGATAAATTCATATTCCCAGTTGACTTTGTTGTTCTAGACATGGATGAGGATAGTGACGCACCTTTAATTTTAGGACGACCCTTTTTAGCAACTACTAGAACTATCATAGATGTTGATACAGGTGGGTTAATACTTCGTGTAGGTGATGACACGATTAAACTCCAAGCTCGTGATTTTGTTAGGATATCTAGTGATCGAGATGATATTATGAATTTTGTTAATGTTAATAACATTGTGGCTTAACATTCTTCACAGGAAACACCTCGGACAAACATGATAGAACCACAGTCCCATTTATATGATAAAAACAGAACAAATCATGAAGAAAGAAGACTACAAATCAATGAACTAGATGAATGGTGGACACACGTCAAGGAAAAATCGAAAATACACTATGAACCAAAACGATTCCATGAGAAGCTTAAGGATGGGACGAACCAATTTAAGGTTGGAGATCAGGTGTTATTAGATGAAACTGACCCTTGAATAACCACTTCAGAGCTTAACATAAATGAAGTGACTCCTTTTACGGTACTCAATGTCTTCCTATACGTTACAGTCGAGGTAACTCATTTTTATTTCGGCACTTTTAGGGTAAACATTACTCGACTTAAATCTTATTTAAATAAAAGAATTGACAGTGAGAAAGAGGAGTCTCGACTCTGCGAACCACCGTAACAGTGCGAATACGAGGTAAGTCGAGCTTAGACTTTAAATAAGCGCTCCTCGGAAGGCAACTCGAGTGCTAACACTGCTAATTTCTTAATTTTATATCATAATATTTTTAAAAAAATGGTTTTAAAACCCACACGGCCTGGACATACAGGCGTGTTCTAGACTGTGTAGATCTTTTGACTTAGTTTTTAAAATTGAAAAAAATTGACAATGAGTTACATGACAAAGCAACACAGCCGTGTGACCCACACGGCTTGGACACACGGGCGTGTCCTTGGCCGTGTGGAGCCTGGGACTTAATTTTTCCAAAAATCGATAGAGACACGGGTTAAAATAGTCCACACGAGCGTGTCTTAGGCGTTGTAAAACCTGGAGCTTAATTTTTAAATTTAAAACAAGTCAAAGAGTTAGTCAAGCATGGCACACTACCGTGTGAGAAGATACACGGACGTGTGGAAGGTCACACGGGCGTGGGAGAAGCGAACGAGATTGCACACGGTCGTGTGAACCACATGGCTCGATCACACTGGCATGTCTAAGGCCATGTGAAAATTGGGCTTGAATTTTTAAGGTGCACGGGTGTGTAGGCGGTTACACGGACATGGGAGAAACGAAGGATATGCCACACGGCCTGGACACACGAGCGTGTCCATGGCCGTGTGACGACTGGGTTAAAAGTATTAAACACACATAGGATGAATAAGAGATCAAGCGGGCGTGTGACACAGCCGTGTGGCCCAACACAGGCCTCACACGATCGTGTCACCCATTTAAACCGTAATTTTTTTTACTTTTTCTATTTTGTCTTCTTCCTCCCCACACAAAACCCTAGTTGCTGCAACACCTCCACATCCCTACACTCTGGCCGCCGTTCACCATCCCTCTCATTCCAGGGCGATACCCTCACACCGTCGTCCTCCCTTCCTTTCATTCCCTTCTATCCTCGAACCCCAAAACTTCAACTCCACAGCCACCTTTTCCTTCCCCTCTCTCCCTTTCCCTTCCCCCCCGATTTTCCCCTTACACCCACAGCACTTTCCTTTGGCCTCTCTTTTTTCCCCAACTGAAACCCATTCCTCCACCCCAACCCACCAGCCTTCCTCTACGACCCTCGCCCATTCCTATCCACCACACTCGACAACCATCCCCCATCTCCCTCTCCTTTCCAACCACCAACTAGCCACAGCCCCAGCCGCACAACCTTACGCACGCACCAGACTTGTCCCCCTAGCGTCAATCTGAACCATCCTACCCCCCACCGTTCGGTCACCTTTAGCCGCTGTCCGTACCTCCGACCACAACCATAACAGTCGGTTTCCTCATATTCTTTATTTTTATTTTATTTTATTTTATTTCATTTTTATTTTACTTTATTTTTTATTTATTTACCAATTCTCTGGTTTTTTGTCATTTTCTATTTTATTATTGATTATTATTTTGTTAGTTTTAGTTTTATTATTAATATTATTCATTTTTATTATTTTTATGCTTCTTGTTATTAACAATTGTTTCGAACAGTTGGATTTGAGATTCTACTATATTGATTCTTGTTATTCATTTCACAAACTCTTCTAAATAATAGGTCCTTTTGATAGATTTGGATTTGGTTAGTAGTTAATTATGTTAGGGTTTTCTTTATTATTTACTTATTTTTCATCATTAGGTGCATTGGCTTGTCTATATTAGTTTAGTATGCTATTTCTTTTTGCTATTATTATTGCTAATTAGTTTAGGATGATGTTAGTTTAGATTCACATAATGTTAGTTTTTGCATGTTGAGTTTAGTGCATATAGGAATAGATTATACATCTTAGCCACTTTTATTTTATCACATTAGAGTCCTTTAAGTCATAACTTTGACTTATTCACATGCTCATTAGTAGGCTTCTTGATGTGTTTGATTGGTGATATTTTGGCTCCTATTTTACTGATATTGAAATGTTTTATATGGTAGATATACCATGAAGAACACTTGTGGCAAGTCCAAGACTGCCGTCCCCACTTCGAAAAAGCGAAAGGGTCCTAGTGGGACCTCCTCCTTGAGCGCTTCTTTCGAGGCACGTCACCCCTTCCTTCTATTTGTGATGGGCCCTCAGGAGGACTTATACCAGCTCTATCGAGTATGACCACTCGGCCTAGGATGTTGCATTGATTGGGCCGCGTTGGAGCAGGTCTGATTAGCTGATGATGTGCATGCCATCATTTCCATAGCTCCGTGGGATAGGTTCTTCACCATCATCGAACCCAGTTACACGGAGCTTACCTTGGAGTTCTGTGCTACATTTTTGGTATAGCAGGTGATGACAGTTCATAACGAGCCAGGCACCATCACTTTTTGCCTGGGTAGTTTGGTGTGACATATGAGCATCCTAAACACGGAGAAGTTTATGAGCGCCGAGGACTTCCTTCAGCTTTATTAGCATATTCATCACTCGCCTTTGCGTTGTTGGACTGATCTCACAGCCAACCAGATACCCTATAATGGGAGTCGCTTAAAGGCGACTTCTCTCTCTCCAGCGTTACAATACATTCACGCACTCCTCACTCACACCTTGACAGGACGGAGAGAGAGCACTGGAGTCGTTAGCACTCACAACGCCTACTTTCTCTAGAGCATGGCCTATGGTCATATTATTGATTTGGCGTTCTTCATCGCTTTATCTTTCCGCCATCAAATTGACCGCCACAGGAAGGGCCTCATCTGCTTAGGCCCTTACGTGACTCGCCTCGCTCGACACTTCAGATTCCTTTACACACCGGAGTAGCCATCTACACTCATTCTAATTGGTCAGATGTCCTATCAAGGCATTTCGAGCATGATACACATGAGGATGATCAAGCGGTGTCATGGAGTGGATCCTCTTCAGTACAGATTGTTTCATTCTAACGATCAGAATGACCCCGAGGACTTCCTGATGATGTTCCTCCCTATCACGAGGACCCACCACAGCCTCCACTTTCGAGTCACTGACATGTTCCCTCTGCTGCTAGCTTTCGAGAAGTATCTTCTGAGGAGTTCACTACCTTCCGTTAGTACTGCATTCAGCGGTTCAACAATATTGATGCAACTTTACAGCAGATCTGTCAGCACCTCCAAGTTGCTCCTCTAGTGCCATTGAATCATGACATTGATGAGTCTGATTATGAGAACCATTGAGTCCATTTGTCTTTATTTTTATTTTTATTTTCCTTTTCCTTTTCCTTTTTATGTTTATTTTGTTTTTATATTTTGAACTATATTTTTCTTTCTAATAATTGTTCCTAATCGAGTTTTAATCCTTTAATCCTCTTCAGTATTTGTGTTTATTTTCTTATCAGTTGCTCAGAATCCTGCTCTACATTTAGCTTGGTCTACCATTCCATTTTTCACTATTATGGAAATTTAATCCAATATTCAGGGCAGTTTCAATTCTCTCGCTCTCTTATGATATTATGTGTCTATTGTGATTATTTATTTTTGTACATTGAGGACAATGTACATCTTAAGTGTGGGGAGGTTATTTATATGATTATTTAAAAATCCCTGAACTATGCCTTGTTTTAAGTAATTTTCTCATATTACTATTAGAATGAATTTTATTGATTTGTGATTATCATTGATGTGTTTTAGATTAAATTCATAAGTAATTGTGCATTGGTTGTTTAAACTTTAAGACATGAGAAAATCAAGCATGATAAGTCTATTTTCAGAATTAAAATTTGTTAGGTTGTTTCCCCTAAATTTAAGTATTACCTTGAAGTTTGAGATTTGCAAGATTGACATCAAAAACTGTAATTTTTGTGAGATTTTGAGCCTTTAGAGCATACACTTTTCTTGCTCACTTTATTACTAGTTATGAATGTGTCAATACTGATTGGTAATTATAGAATTTACTTCGATTATACACGTCGAGACCACACCTCTGATTTGATATACTGAGATGATAAAGGCACCTAGGTTTTAACCCCCTTATCCCAAAACGCCTACCTTTGTAATTAACCCTTAGTGAACCCCTTTGAACCTAATAAACCGTTTCTTGATCTACCCTCAATATTAAACCATAACTCATTCTTTTTTATTCATTAAGAATTTTTCCTATTTTTTTTATCGAGATTTGATTTGGTTAGTTGCCTAACTATGTTCTTTCATTCAGTTGTTAAATTATCTCTTATTATCTTTATAAAAAAGAAGAAGAAAAGAATGAAAAGAATGATTATTATATTTGCATTTATCTTTATTCATTAGTACATAGTTTTATGTCGATTGATCTTGAATAGTTATACTCATATTTTGAGAAGAAGCTCATGTATTCTTTAATAATTTCAATTGATGTAATTATTTGGCATTAGTTCATTTTTTTCTAGTTAGGTAATTTATCGATTCAATCTCGATTCTAACCCTCTTTTTTAGCCTTTATCCACACCTTTAACCAAGCCCCATTTCAACCCTTTAAAGACCTTTTGATTTGTGTATCATCTCATTTTATAGTGGTGGAGATTTGATTTTCATGCAAGCCTATGATAATGACTTTTCATGTTTGACTTTTGAGTGCTTAAGTTTTGAACCTTAAACACTTTGAGTTCTTTTAGTGAATATTTAGTGAGGATGTCAATTCTTGTCGGTTTTGAATTAAAGGTAATTACTTAGATAAGTGGAAATACCTATATTTTCATGCTTTAAAAAAGTGTGACTTGGATTGTTTGAATCTTTAGTGCTCTTTTAGTTGAACTATCAATGTATGATTATTTGTGAATTATGAGAAAACATTATTGATGAGAATTATGAATTGAGAAAGTTTAATTTTTTATTGTGAGTTGAGGATTTTGCTTTAGGACAAGCAAACGCTTAAATGTGGGGTTATTTAATAAGCCATAAAAGTAACATATTTTAATCTCATTCTTGATGCATTTATGGATGATTTATTATATAATTTAGTGAATTTGATGCTTCTAATCCTTTAATTTTATGTTTCTATACTTATGAGAGCATAGGGGAGCAAAAGAAGCAGAAAACGGGCCAAAATTGGACAAAACGAGCTACTTTCAGGATCCACACGACTTGGCCATTCCCACACGGGCTGAGCACATGCCCGTGTGAGCCACACGGGCTGGCTATATGCCTATGTGCCAGCCTGTGTCGATATCGTTCCCTGGTTCTCTTTTACGCGAAAAAAGCCAATTTTTAGGGTTTCTGAGCATTCTAAAGCTTATAAATACACCCTAGAAGAAGATCTAAAGGGGCATGCAGAGTTGAAAGAAGAAAAGACTCGAAGAATGCCAACAAATTCAACTCAGAAGCAAGATCTCCTTCAAGACTGAAGATCTCCTCTCAATTTCTCTTGAAGTTTGTGGGTTTTTTTATGTTTGGTTGTTTTCCTAATTTTGAGATGTTTTCCTTCCAAAGTAAGAACTAAATTCTCTAGATACCTAGAGAGGATGAAACCTAAGATGGACCTTATTATTTAATTTTTCTAAATTACATGATAAATATTTGTTCTTGATCTCAATTATGTGTTCTTATTTCATGTTTTAATGTTTTCAGGATACTAATTCATGATTGATGTGCTTATTCAGTGGAGCGAAAGTCCCTATTTAAGAGTAGATCTAGCATAATTGAGTGGAGTTGCATGCAATCCTAGAAATAGGACGACATAAATCTACTAGATTAGAGTCAAATCAAATAGGGGAATCCATAGATCGAGTTAATGCGACAATAGAGGTTTTAATTAGAAAAAAGATTTCAATTAATCAACCTTGGGTCAATTGTTTTTATTCTCGAAAGATATATTAACATAAGTTAGGGATTTCTACGGATCAAGACTATCGAAACCATGTTTTTTAGCTTTTGGAAAAATGGTGATCGACTAAAAAAATATAGAGTAGAGTCGCTGATAAACTGTAAAAGTAACATATTTTAATCCCACATTTAATATGCTTTTTGATGATTTATTCCTTTATTTTTATAAAAAGGTGCTTTTAATCATTTCTTTTCATGTCTTATACCCAGGAAAGCACCCGAGGATGAAAAGAACACAAAACGGGCCAAAAATGGAGTAAATGGGCCTCAACATGAAATTGACACGGCCTGGACCAAAGTCCACACGGCCGTGCCTCGACGAATACCTAGAGCACGGCCTCAACTCAGTCACACACGATCATGCCTGAAGTTAGAAATCCGAACACGATCTGGTCTCCTATTTTAAAGTGATTTGAAGTCCCCACGAGCTGTTCTGGTGGTTCCTCTGATTTTACTTCGTGTGATTTTGATTCTTCCTTGTGTAACCCTTGTTTTCCCTTGAAGTGCGTTTTCCACTCGTCTAAGTCATTAGATTGAATCCTTTACCCCTTGTGGGTTATTTCTTTGTTGGCACTGAACTGAGGATTTGGTTCAATCGTTCCTTTTTCCGGTGGTTCCTGAAAAGAGGTTGTAATTGGATGGTTATCAAAAGAATTTTCTTTCTTACCTTCGTTCTTTAATGACCTGGCTGAGTCGAGGGCTTGAAGACTAATTGAGTCATCTCCTACACAAAGTATGAGCTCGCCTGTGGCCACATCAATTTTAGTCTTGGCAGTTGCTAGGAACGGTCTTCCTAAATTTAAGGGGATTGAATTATCCTCATCCATGTCTAAAACAACAAAATCTACTGGGAAGACAATTTATCAATCTTTACGAGAACATCTTCAATAATGCCCCTAGGAATTCTAACAGTTTTATCAGCTAATTGAATACTCATCCTAGTTTGCTTGGGCTTTCCTAAACCTAGTCGTTTAAACAGTGAATAAGGCATGACATTTATGCTTGCCTCTAAATCTGCTAACGTATTATCAATAGTTAAACTACCAAATTGAACATGGAATTGTAAAACTCCCTGGGTCTTTTAACTTCTGTGGTAGTCTATTTTGTAGAATTACTGAGCACTTTGCGTTGAGTTCAATGTGTGGCTCCTCATTTAATTTGCGTTTGTTTGTCAGGAGTTGTCTTAAAAATTTCCCCGTGTCTGGCATCTGAAAAAGGGCTTCATGAAGAGGTAAGTTAATGTGTAATTTCTTTAAAAGTTTAAGAAACTTACAAAACTGTTCTTCTGAATCGTCTTTTTTTAACGCTTCGGGATAGAGAATGCGAGGTTGGTATTCTTTGATTACCAGTTTTGGCCTTTCCTTTGTTACCTCTACTTCGTCTACCTTGTCTTCTTGTTACGAGATGGTTTCGTCTATCTCTACATTTTCCTGAGCTGTTATGGCTTGAACTTGCTCCTTAGGATTAATTTCAGTGTTACTTGGTAGACGTCCTTGCGGTCGTTCTGACATGAGCTGTGTGAGTCGATCGACTGCATTTGTAACTTCCTTTATTGATTTAGCAATTTCACTAATTCGGCTCTCGTTGCTTTTAATGGTTCTATCAATGTCTTGTAGGTGTTCTTCTGTGTTTGTCGATTTTGTTAACTCCCCCTCGTGGGTTGGTTTCTTTTCTTGTGGATAGGGTTGATTTCGGAAGTTTTGAGGAGGTTATTGCCTTGATTTCTTTGATTGCCTTGACCTCCCCATGAAAAATTTAGGTGGCTCCTCCAACCTGGATTGTAATTGTTACTATAAGGATTATTGTTGGATCGAAAATTATTACCTATATAGTTTATCTGTTCATTTTCTGCTTCCGGTTGGTAGGGTGGGTACTCAGGATTCGCCACTGCTCCACTTGCGTCGCACTGCATGACTGGATGTACCTGTGAAGAACACAAACTATCAAGCTTTTTATTCATCATCTCAAGCTGCGTTGATAGCATGGTCATGGTGTCGACGTTGAAGACTCCTGCCGATTTTGTTGGTTTAGTCCTGGAAGCTTGCCACTGATAATTGTTTAATGACATCTCCTCAATGAAGTCGTAAGCTGCTTCTGGAGTTTTGTTGTTCAGAGTTCCACCGGCTACTGAATCAATTAGTTGCCTCGTTGAGGGGTTTACACCGTTATAGAATGTTTGGACTTGTAGCCATAAGGGTAAGCCATGGTGTGGGCACCTCCTCAAGAGATCTTTGAATCTCTCCCATGCATCGTATAGTGTTTCTAAATCCATTTGCACAAAATAAGAGATATCATTCCTCAATTTGGCCGTTTTGGCCGGTGGAAAATATTTCATTAAAAATTTTTCGGTCATCTGATCCCATGTAGTGATTGACCCTCATTGTAACGAGTTTAACCACTGTTTAGCCTTATTTCTTAATGAAAAAGGAAATAACCGAAGACGTATGGCATCATCAGAAACACCATTTATTTTGAAGGTATCACAGAACTCTAAAAAATTAGCTTTGGATCTTCGTCCTGCAAGCCATCAAATTGAACAAACTGTTGAATCATTTGTATTGTGTTAGGCTTTAATTCAAAATTATTAGCAGCTATAGCAAGCCTAACAATACTCGATTCTGCTTCTATTAAATGTGGTTTAGCATAATCAAACATTGTACGTGGAGTGCTGTGATCTCCCACATCGCGTGGTGGTGGGTTGTTTTCGTCCATCCCTTTAGTAGGATTGGATCTGTCTTCTTCCTCCCTTTCTGTGTAATGTAGGGCTCCCCTGGTTTCCCAACATTTCCTTTGAGCAGTAGCTTCAATATCACTTTCGTATACTAAAGGTCCTCTCGGGTTCCTTCTAGTCATAAACTAGAGGTACCTGGAAAGAAAAGAAAGAAAGAAAAATTAGCAAAATTTAAAAATTAAACTAAAAACAAAATAAATTACTGAAAATAAAATAATGGCTAAAGTAATAAAATAGAGTTTTCTTAATATTTTAGTTCCCCAGCAACGACGACAAAAACTTGATCGCTACAAAATCAGAGTTTTAAAATTTATAAAAGAATGATCAAAACCTGAAAACTAACTCTGACAACAATTAAAGGCAAGTGTACCTATCGAACAGTAGTATAGTTTAGGCAAGACCGGATATCGAACCCAAAGGAACTAAGAGTCTAATACTAACTTTCTTTTTATTATTTAGCCTTAAAAATAGAGTGAAGTTGCTTTAAACTATATTGACGAAGACTAAACTAAGGACCCAAAGACAAAAAGGATGAATAGGAAAATAACTTGAAGAAAGACTCAGTTGATTACGATGATACCTTCAGGAAGAATCCACCTAGATTTCACTTGTTATTTAACCCTAAATTATATGATTTCTTTTACTTAGCTTGATCCGTAAGACTCCCTAATCTATATTAAACCCTCTCTCGAGGCGAATAACGTCTAACCCTAGGTTAATTAGTGAAACTCTTGTTCGCTTATAATAACCCCCAAGGATAGCAGTAAATCGATCAATGGACTCCCATATTAGGTTTTACCCTAATTCAGTAAAATCTCGTAACCCTATCTCTAGGCGTTCGATCAACTCCGCTTAATTATGTTAGATCTACTCTTAGGCAGGGTCTATTCCTCCTCCACCTAAGCACATTAGATTTGGATTAAGCAACATAATTAAGAATAAACTAAGTAATTATCATATAACTTTAGAAATCAAAGAACAAAATCCATCTAGGTTTCATCCCCTTCAGGTATCTGAGAGGTTTAGTTCATAATGAATAAACAAAACATCGTAAGAGAAAAGATAAAACAAAATATAAGAAAATCCTAAAACCCCCTGAAGGAATTGAAGGATAATTCCGCCGTCTTGAGTATAACTCTGGCTTCTTGGGATGGATCAACTGGCTACCCTCGTGTTTTTCCCTAACTCTGACCTTCTCGGCTTAGCTCCTTGGCATAGCTTTCGATCCCCCTCAAAGGTGGTACTTGGGGGATATATATAGGCTTTTGGAATGCGATTCCTTCTCCCTAAGTATCCTTTTCCGACTGAAATTGCTCTTTCCAGCGATAGAGGCACGGCCATGGCACACGCCCGTGTGGATCGAGACCAGACCGTGTTCCGATTTCTAACTTGAGGCACGGTCGTGTGTGAAGGCGTTGAGGCCGTGCTCTAGGTATTCGTCGAGGCACGGCCGTGTGGACTTTGGTCTAGGCCGTGTCAATTTCGTGTTGAGGCCCATTTACTCCGTTTTTGGCCCGTTTTGTGTTCTTTTCATCCTCGGGTGCTTTCTTGGGTATAAGACATGAAAAGAAAGGATTAAAAGCACCTTTTTATAAAAATTAAGGAATAAATCATCAAAAAGCATATTAAATGTGTGATTAAAATATGTTACTTTTAAGGTTTATCAGTCGCCACCAACCTTTTTGTTTAGGTGTGATTGGATCACCTTGTGAAAAAATTTGGTCTACGAAATTGAATAACAAAAAGGGTTTGAGAGTCGGTTACGCACGAGGAAGGGTTAGCACCCCCGTACGCCCTAAAACGGGTACCAAATTGATTAACTACTGTCCTTGTGCTGAAAACTTGAAAATGTTTAAGGTGTAACTCTTTTTAAAGGATGTTAATTAATTTTGAATTGAGTATCAAGATTCACTCGTTCCAAAGGAATAAAAACATCACATCCAATACGTTAGGATATGACATATTTATACCTCGACACCGAGATCTTCTTTGATTTTCAAAACATGCAATTAAAAGGATATTTGGTTATTTGGTCAAACGGAAAATTGACACCTAGCACGTTAGGGCATAATTTTTCGAATTTCCAAACACACAAATATTGCCTTATCTTGAAAAATGTTCAAATACGCAATTTTAAAATTGGCTCAAAATGTATTTTATTTGGTATACATGTAATGAAAATGAACCATTTAGTAAAGGCTCGAATACATTAGAATTTGAGACATAAAACAATAACGAGTAGCACAAGCATAGCATTAAGCATGAAGTAACATACACACTCAACATTATAAGAATGAACGTAATTATAGATATAATTTAACGCACAAATAAACAATAACGATAACCACATGGTTAAAACATATTAACAATCAATAATAATTCTACAAGATTTACGATGGCAAACTAATATAAAACAAAATTTTGAATGCTAACAAATGTGTTTAAAATAAATAAAAAAAAAGTGGATTTTGAAATCAACAATTTATGAAATCATTTAAAATGGAATAATTTGTAAATGAACTTGTGAAATGTATATTTTAAAAAAAAAAAAAAACATAATATATGCATTTAAATGTATACAAAAACATATATACGTAATAATATATAAAAATGTATGAAATAAATTAAAATATACAACAAAATATGATCTTTCAAATTAATAAATCATATACACTAAATTTAAAATAGAAAAACATATATATATATATATATATATATATATATATATATATATATAAAAGCAATTTTAAATGAAACTAAATGTACGTATAGATAGGTTTAAGAGGAAATATTTACATAAAATAATGTGAGAACCAATAATTTGTACAAAATAATAACATGTAATTGTATTTAAACTAAATATTATAAGAGTCATCCAAGAAATACATAATATACGATGTTGAAATGAAACATTTATACAAGGAATAAAATACATGTAAATGAAAAATAAAACAAATTAAAACATTATAAATTCAATTTCCAGAACAATTTTATTTAAAAAAGCTTGGATAATAACTAAATTTAATACTATAAAAAGTTAAGAGAATTATAAACAAAAATTAAGGCTTAATCGAAATAAAAATATAATTAGAGGGCTAACTCATAAATACATAAAATTATTTAATCAAGTCAAGTATCAAACTGAGATGCGCACAAATAATCAGGGGTTAAAAGTACAAATATTCCCATGGCCGAAACATAGTGTACAAATTGGATCAAATCGACATAACGCGTAAATTACAGAGATCACTTAAAAAAACAAAAAAATATTTAACAGATCTAATCGAAGAAACAGTACAACAAAGAAGGACCAAACACACAAATATCCTCGAGGATCAAAACACGCGGATCTTAGCCACATATGGATCGGGTCATCGGGTCACTCAATAGCCGTTTTGAGGCCACTTAATCAGGCTTCAAACGACGTCGTTCCACATGATTTAAGGGTAAATAAAACCTAAAAACATTCGGTTATGTTTCTTTGAAACTAAAACCCTAGCCGCTTTTTTAAAAAAATGAAATCATGCTCCTCCCTCACTATTTTGCCGTTTCAGATGACCGCGCCGTCCGACTACCATTTCACCATTGTAGTGGGTGTATGGTGGTGCGTAGTGATGCCCTCCTACCCTCGCTTAGAACGATGCCTAAAGAATCATTGATTTTAGTTCGAAATCCCCATTCCAACTTCAATTTTGACGAAGCGAATAGGGTTCCGACGAAGATATTAACAGATAAGTATTTCCTTCCTTTTCTTTTTCGCATGCAATAGATATAAAAAAAAAGAGAAGGGAATAATAGACTCAATCAGTGAAAGAAGACTCTGGTAATCACCTTTGATTTTCTGTATATTTCTTTGTATGCGTAAAAATAGTGTTCGTAACCCCCTTACATTGATTTGCCTTTGGCTTTATAAAGTTGAAAAATCCAAAAATAAAATCCCAAAAATACATTATCATTTTCTCTTTTTTGTTACTCCTATTTGCTGTCATATCAATCTGTTGCAGGTACGGAGGCGTGCGTGGCTGGACGGAGATGGGCTGACGTGGGCACGTGGTGTGCGCGTGGGGGTTTGCAGCGCGTGCGAGGGGCTTGGCCGTTGAGGCATGCGGCGCTTGAAGCTTCCAGAAACCCTTAGGGTTTATGCCTGCCGGAAATGTTTGGGCCATTCGGGCCGTGAAATTGGGCTGGGTTATACATTGGGTATTTGGGTAGTGGTTTGAGGTTTAGGCTACTATAATTTTATTATTGGGCTTGTAATACTGGACTGTTAATGAGCTGTTAAAAAGTGGATTTATATTATTATTTTTTTGTTTTATTTGGTTTTGGTTTCAAATGGGCTGGGCAAAATGGGCCTATTATAGCTGCCCCTCTTTGCTCATTGTCGTGTAACGAGAATAGAGCAAAGAATTCAAAAAGGACTATTTTTGCCCGGTCTTCGAATGTTGACTTCATTCGGTGCTTTTCTTCTTCGAGTAGCTTCATTCCATCCCACTGCATCTTCAAGGGCGTCGGAACTAGCGCTTCGACCAATTCGAGGAATTTAGACTTGTAGCCTCAATCTGCTCCACCGCAACTTCGGGGAGATGAGATTTGCTACCTTCAGTCTGCTCCACTACAAACTCAGGAAGTTAAGACTAATGTTTTCGATCCGCTTCACTGCAAACTCAGGAAGACAAGATCTGCTATCTTCAATTTGCTCCACTGCAAACTTAGGGAGGCAAGATCTGATATCTTCGATCTGCTCCTGCAACTTTAGGAATGCCAGATCTGCTATCTTCAATCTGCTCTACTGCAAACTCAGGGAGACAAGATCTGATGTCTTCGATCTGCTCCTGCAACTTCAGGAATGCCAGATCTGCTATCTTCAATCTGCTCCACTACAAACTCAGGGAGATAAGAGATCGATGTTTTGATTTGCTCCTCGCAACCGGGGAATGCCAGATCTGCTATCTTCAATCTGCTCCACTGCAAACTCAGGGAGATAAGATCTGATGTCTTCGATCTGCTCCTGTAACTTCAGGAATGCCAGATCTGCTATCTTCAATCTACCTTACTACACTGTCCTCTTGAGGACATAACCTGTAGAATGGGTACATACTTATGCCTAATAATTAGGATGCCATGATCGAAATGAGTCAAATGCTCCTATTTAGACATGCTATGATATATAAATGTGAAAATGTTATGAGAATGATTCCTATTTCAGGTGTCATCACTCATTGTTTATCAGGGCTTTATCACTTACGTATTGTACTGTCATCTTGTTCGGCCGGTATTCTCAACAGAAAACCTGAGAAAACAATTCTATTTTGTTCAATAGATTTTCCCTACTGTAACTTCAGGGTTCATCTCATTGTGACTCAAGGGTACAGGATCTAAATCCATCCCACTGCGATTCCAAAATGTAAGATTTGTTTCTTCTTTAATCCATCTCATTACTATTCAAGGGTACAGGACTTGTATCAGTTTCCATCCATACCACCGCAACTCAGAGGTAGAGGACTGTAACTTGTTCAATCAACTGATCGCTCCTCAGGTGACCTAACCACGTGTGGATGCATAATATTTGCATGGATGCAGGATATCACTTTTTCTTGCGAATGATTCCCCTCTTACACTTGGGTTAACATTGCCCATTTTTCGTCAAGATTGTATTACTGACTCAATATCTTGTCATTTTGTTCAATTACTATTTTTGACAAAAATCCGGAGAGATAGTCTCGGTTTAGACTCTTTCTCCACCAATATTTCCATCCCTTAAACTTGGTGAGTTTTAAACAATAGTGCAGTTTCAGTTTCTTGTATTATTCAGAAGCTTCTACAGTAATATGCGAAACTCCTTTTATGAAAATATTATTAGTCCACTAATCATTATTTCAATGCAAAATGCCTGAAAAAGATCATACCCATGGACAGGTAGGAAGTTAATTAGGAACATAGCTTGAAACAAATAAGTTAATTCAAGATAGCAAATGCAAAGAAATTTTATTGGGAGCATTCTTTGAAAAGAATAAGATAATCCAAATAACAATTTTGAAATGGATAAAATGGAAACTAGGTGCCCCAGATATCGCAGCCTGAGCTTCTCTGTTCAAACTTCTTGAGGACCATTTTAAGCTCAATATGTGTTTAGGGGATCCGTAGTACTTTGTCGATGCCCCAAGACTTAACATACTTCTTCACTGTTAATTTAAGTATAGCAAGACTATTGTATGCCCCACTTTCAAACAAAATTTGAGCCGCCCTTTTCGGGTTTTCAACTCAAATCCCCTTTGGTCTCAAGGTGCCCTTTGCGGGTTTTCACCTAGGCCTCTCCTTTTCTTTCTTCTTTTTGATTGAAAGTTTTATTAGTTTTTTTATTATTTTTTTTGGTCTCAAAGTACCCCTTTGCGGGTTTTCACCTTTGCTTCTCCTTTTAGACTGAAATCTGAATTCACTGACTTGAGCATGTCCTTGCCATCCATCTTGGTCAAAGTTAATGATCTTCCAAAACAAGTCTTCTTCACCACATAAGGTTTTTCCAAATTTGGCATTTACCTCTGAAGTCCTTTTGGATAAGAAGAATCCTTCTTAATGCCAGGTCCCCATCCTGAAATTCTCTTGAGTGAACCTTTTTTTCATAAACCCGTATTATCCATTTTTGGTACATTCGACCATGACGAATACTTTCAATCAAGTTTACTAGAGACATTCTACTTTAATCAAAGATTGGAGAAAAGGAATCTTAACTTCCAACAATTGTTTCCCTTTCATAGCCCAATGAGAAAGATGTTGCCCCGGTGAAGGTCCTGGCCAACGTTCAAAAAGCATAAAGGGTAAATGGTAACTTCTCTATGCCAACCTTTACAAATCTCAGTCTTTTTTTTTCATTGAGAGTGGGATTTGATAACTGTCGACTTTGTAAGATTGGCATGGGAAGCGACCTTCACCCTCTTAGTGAAGTAACCAATGACCATGAATATGAATCAATGTTAGCTAAAAGCTTTTGAGGAGATTGGCTTGATAACGTCCCTGCCCCACATATAGGGAATCTGTGAAGAAATAGAGGACGCGCGTAAGTCCTGTATTCATCCACCTGGCATTCACGACATAACTGATGCAACCTCCCTTTTCTGGTGGACCAGCAGTACCTAAACCTCATGATCAGCCTGACTATTGTAGAACCATTAGCATGGGTTCTTTAAACACCAATCTTAACAACATACCCACGTTTCAGTAGCCTGGTGTGCCTCAATATGATCATGCGAAAACATCTTTGAATTCTTGAAAATGGCTCAATAATGTCTCACCTTATTTCTATGGTGAGTTAGGCTTCGATCTTTGCCCCTTTCCTAAGCTTGCAACATCCACTGACCCTTTGCAAGGTAGAGTCTATTCTCATCTTGTTCTACCATCCTTAACAAATCAAAAGATAGACTACAATCTCTATCCTCTTTAAAGTCCTTAGATCCCTTAGACCCATATCTCATTCAAAAAGGGAGTCAGTAACAACGTCGCTCATGTCATTGATATCTGGGTACCTAAGTGCGAAAGCAAAAGATCCAAAGAATAAATGATTCTAAGGATGATTATTCGTATGACATGGTTATGAATAAAGAATAAAAGAACAAAAAAAATGTACAATATGAAATGTAAAAAAAGAAAATATTTACTTAGAAAGATGCATTTTATTGAAATAAAAATTCTGGACACAAGCCTATTTCACAAAAGAAATCTTATTGCTTCTAGGCTTAAAGCAACAAGTGCGCTTTGTACATTACTCTGAGTAAGCTCTAAGTACTACTGGAATTTGTTCCGCAGTCCAATTGTCCAAAACGCTCCCAGGTTCATATTTCTGCATTTGGCGTGTCATCAAACTTCAAAATACCCATGTTGATGAATTTTTCCACTAATTTCTTGAAAGTAAGGTAATTTTCTATCGAATGCCCTATGATCCCCACATGGTACTCACACTGGGCATTTGGGTCATACCATTTTGGGTATGGAGGTTACATCGATTTCGGGTAGTGGGGGGGACACAACGTGCGCATCAAACAAGATTTGGTACAACTTCCTATACGTGATTGGGATGGGTGCGAACTGGGGTTTTTCTGAGTTTGGTCTTAGATTGGGTTCTTACCTTGGGGAGACCTGACAGCTAGTAATTACCGTCCTTGACTGGCTTACTATGATCAGCTCTGAGTGACCCTTGCTATACCTACTCATACTATTCACTTCCCTTTCCTTCTTCTTCGAGACCTTTGAAGTCCACTCTCCCCTTTTCTTTGTTTCTGCCATAACAACCAGTTTGGCTCGATCATCTTTCAGGTTAAAATCGGGAAGTTTAACAAGGCCAAGTTATTAGTCTAACATTGGGGTCCGATAATGACGGGTACCCCATGCGAATGCGTGTCTGCTTGAGTCGGGACACATATTGGGGAATAAACGATGTCTTCATCATCATCCACACTGTTGACCACTGGGTCACTCTTTTTTTCAAGCCTTCCGACTAGTAACTGGGTTAATTGGCTTATCACATTCATTTGATCTCGCATATCCTGTTGGATTTCGGTCAATTGCTCCTGCATCTGTATTTGCCTTTGCTCTAGTCTCTCCAATCTTTGTTCCATGTCTTCTATGATAACTGAAATAATTTTTAATTAATTAGAGCCTTTCTACAAATTTTAATGCATATGATGCGATGTAATGCAAATGCATGAAATGCAATGTAAATGCATTGAATGAATGCAAAGAAGGTGTCGATTCTGATTCAATTCCATATAGAAAACTTTATTAGAAAATAAAATTCTTTACATAAAATAGATTACATATATGGCTTTGCCTTAACGCCCAAAGCATTAATTTTCCTAAGTAATGAAGTTTTCTCCTATCCACGATCTGACTGCGACTCATACTGCACGCTCAATATATCCGCTTGTACTGCCAAAGTCTACAAATAGTCAGCTATCTCTCGAATTTGGGTTATGACTTCTCCCATGATGTAGTCCCTATTTCTACTTGATTCTGAAAGTAATGAAGCTCCTCTTTCAATCGTTCTTCATTCACCTCTAGGGACCCAATATGGTCTTGACAATTTTGCAATGCCATCTCTAATTCTTCAATCTTCTTTTTCATTTCCTCGATTTTGCTCAAACTTGCTTTTAGTTCCATCACAGAATTACGATTTCGATGATGACAGAGAGACCTTTCCAACTCCGCCACCCTAGACTTTAGTTCATTTCTTCCATTTTGGCTTTCTAACATTTACCTTTCTAAAATCTCATTTCGAACCTGCATTTCTTGAAATTTCTTTTCCCATTGTTCAGCCTTAGCTTTTTCCTCTTGCGCTTCTTGTTGCCATTGATCTGAAGTTTTCCCCAGCCCAGCAGTTCTCATTGATAGCCGCATTTCTTATAGTCTGTCTTTAGACTATCCAAATCCTCTTCAGCTTTATTTTCCCCTTTCTTAACTTCTCAGCTTCTGACTTTTGTACTTCCACATCTAATCTCAAGTGCATTTTTTCTTCCTCCAGCTGCTTAATCTTCTTCCCAAGCTCTGAATTATGTTTTTCACAGTCCTGCTTTATAATTTCTAATTCTGACGGGACTACTCGCAAGCATTCCTCCACTGATCGAGCACCGTCTAAATTTGGTCCCGGAATATGATCAATTAACCCTTTTGCTTAACGACATATTATACTCAGACGTCGCCATTTCGCCTATATCACTCACTTCATCTGACGAGTTCGCTTTCAAGAGTTAACAGTTTCTCAAATCCTTTTCTTATAATTTTCTCCTTTATAGGAGAATTCACTTTGAGCTAACCCGTGTGTCGCTGGCACAAACTGTCTGGACTTATACTGTCTTACTGCAAGCAAAGGAGCATATCTAATGGCTCCCTAAATTCCAGGCAAAGGGACCCAATCAAAGCTTCCACATCTATAAAGTATCTCATCAAGCACCATCCATGGAGCTTTCCTGATACGGTCCGTCTCGGGTTAGGAGGCGAATCGTAAATGTTGCCCGATCGTAAATTAGGTAGTTTCTCTTTTAATTAACAAAAGGGTTAATTTTATTGGAAATGATATCTTTGAAATGTAAAGATAGGTGATAGATTGAAATGGAAATGTATTTGAAACAAGAAAGAACCTTTAATAAAAATTAAAGTCCCAAATCTTATATGTTTCAAATTGATGAAATGAGTTTTGAAATAAAACCGAGACCCACTATCTAGCGAGATAGGAACCAACGGTATAGGTAAATGAACGCCACACCCGTTAGGATGATAAGTTCGAAACAAGGAAAGAACGACACCACTAGAAAACTAGATAAGTCAATTCAACCTTGAGAATTAGGAGAGTGAATACTCACCAAAAGAAATTCTTCTTTCATTCAAATTCAAAAGTTCTATATCTTTACAAATGACAAAGGACCACCTATTTATAGGATAAGTGGTTACCGGGCTTACATTTGTTTCTCAATTTTCATGCCCCTAAATTTATGAATGCCAATCTTGCCGCCTCCCCATGCTTTGAGAAATAATGACCAAGTGTTGTCCAATTAGAAAGGAATCTAGTAACAAAATATTCATCCCAAATGCTCCTCTTGCCTTCCCATTTTTCTACTAACAACAAATGGGTTATTATATTCAAGTCAAACAACCCATGCCTCCACTCAAGTGAATTCCCCTCTCTTTGCCATCCATGCTAGTCATTTAAAAGGGAATAATTTGCTCCACAAGTGATCCTTTTAATTACCCACATGGTTGATTAAAATATCCCAACTTAAAATGAGCTTGTCGTCCACTACTAGATGATGCTTCAATCAAATTAGAACTCTTTCCTTCATGCACCAATTGTGCCGTCCATATCATAATGCCATGCGTCCATGCCTTCATATTTTAATGCTCCATTTGGCTATCCATACTCCTCACATGTTTATATTTTAATTCTTTATGCTTTATGGATTCCTTATAATGCTAATGCCGTCCATGTCCACATGCAAATGGAATGCTCATCCAACTTAATCAACACATGTCTTATTTCATTTATTTATTGCTCCCACTAAGTATTTTATTCACCCAATAATCATGCTCTTTATCACACCATGCCTCCACATTCTTAGTCCAACTTGTTCACAAAAAGACAAAGTTTTTATTTTATTTCCACTAGCCGTCCATCACTTTGATTTTGTGCTTTCCATTCATTCTTCAATTGTTTAATTTCTCCACATGCTTCATGCTTTCTATAATGCTCCACATTATTTCCTTAATTCGGCCAAGACAAATCATTCTTCATTCTTCAATCTACTTGCATCAAACGTGGCATGCTTACTTCTTTCATAGCCGAAAATTGCTGCACATTAAAACCAAAATTAATCAGCTTGGATTACAATAATTTTGGTAGCCACAAATACTTTTAAATGCAACACCACAATCAAATTTAATTTGTTTGAAACTTAAAATTTTGCAAGCACCTTTAACTCTTGCATTAAAACTAATTAAAACAAGTAACTAAATGGACAAATTAAATTAATCTAAGGAAACCAAAATTAACTTAGGCACAAAAAAAATATTTTGACAAATTAATTTGCTATAGAAAATCAATTAAACGAATTAAGATGTTTAATTCGTTTAATTAAAATTTACCAATTTAATTTTCAACAAATTCAAAGATTCGATTTATTTAAAGCAATAAAAATTAAAAATTTGGCGCCGAGCTTCATCGATTTGAAAATTCGGTGGGTGCCCCGGGCGTGCCCGTATCATCCCCTCCCTCTTCAAGACGATTCGTCCTCGAATCGACTCATTGGTTATTCGAACAAAACTCCTTGTTCGTCTTTCCTCGATCAAATGGGAAGGATGATAATAGCAATACCTGAAAAGAAAATTCAGGAATTAGCAAGCAATGTTTTAAACATACTTGCAACCCGAATAAAAACAACACCAAACAAATAACTCGCATGCGAACAGGCATAAGCACTTCATCATACAAAATAATCAAGCTTTTGTCAAGAATTAAAACAGAAAGTTCATTATCCAATAAGATAGAACAATGAAGAACATCACGTTTTAAAGATTTTACAAGAGTGGATTCAACAACGTGATTTTTGTCAACATCCGAAGAAAACAAAATGGGTTCATAGGGTTCAAGTGTCTTACCTTTGGGTGTTGAAAGACAGAAATCGACTTTACCTTTACGGGCGGTATGGTAAAAATCATTCTTACCTTGCTTGTCTTTACAAGCTGAAAATCGAAGATCGAATTTTCCTTGCTCGATCAAGACGAACCTTCTCTCCTCGGGCATGTAATGTAGTCGATGCTTTATTCGTGAATCAATATTTTTCAAACAAAATGGGAACTCCATGTACACGAATTGCATATACAAACCCAAAATTTGCTCAAGGAACGAATAAAAATTGAAAACAAGGTTGACAAAATTTGTTACATTATTCAAAAACCAAGTATCAAGAATATAGAAATCTTTCAAACTTACCGGATGATAATTGAGTTTTCCACAAAAAAAAAATCGAAACATATACCCGATTTATGGGAATTAGGTTCCGAAAAATCAATCACGTTAGACCAATAAGAATTATGTACGTTCAAGATAAAGTGATTAAAACTCTTAACATATTTCAAAATGTATTTACAAAAGCTCAATGATTTCATGTTAGACAATGAATTTATCTCGTAATATCTACAATCAAACAAATTGGGGTTAGAAGAAAAATCATATTTATACAAAAAATTCGATGGAGATTGTATTACTTCAGAACACTTTCTTTCCTTACCTTCCTTACCTTTTTCACTCAAATGAAATTGCTTTTCTTCGGGAAGGTACTGAAGTTGGAAATCATCGTGCCATACATTGGACACCTGAAATGAAGAAACAAAAGAAGAACATAATTCCAAGGAGTTAGTAGAAAAACCACTCTCTTTTTCTTGCTCATCTTGTGTTCGTGTTCCTTTTTCCAACTCTTTTTCTCTTTCAACACTCTCCTTTTTCTCAATCTCAATTTCCTTTTCTTTTTCTCCCTTTTCTTCTTTTTCATTTTTATTTTCTTTTCTCTCATTTTTATTTTCTTTTTCAATTTCTTTTTCTTTTTCTTCTTTTTTTCTTCTCTCGAGTTCGTTCCATATTCGCTCGTTTTCTCTCATGATCTTCTCTTGCCTTTCTTTTCTTTTTAGTTCTTTTTCTCTCTTCCTTTCATTATGACAAGAAGTCGATGCAAAAGAATCAAAATGAGTAAAATTTTGTTCAAGAGAAGGGATAGCGTTCTCAAAGATATCTCGATGAGTTCTTCGGGGAGAATACTCCATGGACGCTTTCTTGGAAATTCCTGAACGAATATATCGATCAACTCGCATGTCTTCTTGGAGGGAATAAGAATCATAATATGTACCACTTTGAGAATAATCTTTCATGGATGAATACTGTTTCGAACTTCTTGAGGAATAAGAATTTCGATTACAGTCTCTTCTCGAATATTCTTTGAAAGTGTGTCTTCGGGATGATCTTGACTCCGTCCTTCGACTTGAAGAAAGTCGATCTCGTTGGTCTCGTTCCTCGACCCGATCCAAATGCTTTTCCAACTTGTTTACGGCTTTGCGCATTTCGTTCAACAAGTATGGGTAATTATTGGATGAGAACTCTTCTTGAGACATATTTTGTTGCTGAAAAAGAAACTATTATAACAGAGGGAAATAAACCGAAAAAAAAAAAATTAAAATACCTTACCACAAAATCTCACAAGTCACTCACAAAGAAATTTTGCTCACACTCGTATTTCACTCGTATAAGTTTTTTTTTTTTGATGAATACACTCGCGCCTTCTACCGATATTTCTCACTCTCACAAATTCGTAGTTCGTTTCGAAAGGCCTATTGCGACTTGAGGATCGGCTTTAAAATTGGTACAAGGGAAAATGAAGTTATGGGGTGGAGGTCGGCTGAAAAAAAAAATTTGGTATAGTGGTGTTGGAGTGAAGAAGGGTGGTGAAGATCGGGAAAAGAAGTAATGAAACAAAACTTGCAAACTTTCACACTTTTTTTTTTAACTTTCGTATTTCTTTTTTTTAACTTCAAATATACTATAATGAAATACAAGAAACAAAAAGTACAACTTGAAATTTTTTTTTGAACTTTTTTTTTAAAACTTACTCGGAAAAACTCGAGAAGATAAAAAACGTGCCTAATTTAATTGGCTCTGATACCAGATGATACGGTCCGTCTCGGGTTAGGAGGCGAATCGTAAATGTTGCCCGATCGTAAATTAGGTAGTTTCTCTTTTAATTAACAAAAGGGTTAATTTTATTGGAAATGATATCTTTGAAATGTAAAGATAGGTGATAGATTGAGATGGAAACGTATTTGAAACAAGAAAGAACCTTTAATAAAAATTAAAGACCCGAATCTTATAAGTTTCAAATTGATGGAATGAGTTTTGAAATAAAACCGAGACCCACTATCTAGCGAGATAGGAACCAACGGTATAGGTAAATGAACGCCACACCCGTTAGGATGATAAGTTCGAAATAAGGAAAGAACGACGCCACTAGAAATCTAGATAAGTCAATTCAACCTTGAGAATTAGGAGAGTGAATACTCACCAAAAGAAATTCTTCTTTCATTCAAATTCAAAAGTTCTATATCTTTACAAATGACAAAGGACCACCTATTTATAGGATAAGTGGTTACCGGGCTTACATTTGTTTCTCAATTTTCATGCCCCTAAATTCATGAATGCCAATCTTACCGCCTCCCCATGGTTTGAGAAATAATGACCAAGTGTTGTCCAATTAGAAAGGAATCTAGTAATAAAATATTCATCCCAAATGCTCCTCTTGCCTTCCCATTTTTCTACTAACAACAAATGGGTTATTATATTCAAGTCAAACAACCCATGCCTCCACTCAAGTGAATTCTCCTCTCTTTGCCGTCCATGCTAGTCATTTAAAAGGGAATAATTTCCTCCACAAGTGCTCCTTTTAATTACCCACATGGTTGATTAAAATATCCCAACTTAAAATGAGCTTGCCGTCCACTACTAGATGATGCTTCAATCAAATTAGAACTCTTTCCTTCATGCACCAATTGTGTCGTCCATATCATAATGCCATGCGTCCATGCCTTTATATTTTAATGCTCCATTTGGCTATCCATACTCCTCACATGTTTATATTTTAATTCTTTATGCTTTATGGATTCCTTATAATGCTAATGCCGTCCATGTCCACATGCAAATGGAATGCTCATCCAACTTAATCAACACATGTCTTATTTCATTTATTTATTGCTCCCACTAAGTATTTTATTCACCCAATAATCATGCTCTTTATCACACCATGCCTCCACATTGCCGTCCAACTTGTTCACAAAAAAGACAAAGTTTTTATTTTATTTCCACTAGCCGTCCATCACTTTGATTTTGTGCTTTCCATTCATTCTTCAATTGTTTAATTTCTCTACATGCTTCATGCTTTCTATAATGCTCCACATTATTTCCTTAATTTGGCCAAGACAAATCATTCTTCATTTTTCAATCTACTTGCATCAAACGTGGCATGCTTGCTTCTTTCATAGCCGAAAATTGCTGCACATTAAAACCAAAATTAATCAGCTTGGATTACAATAATTTTGGTAGCCACAAATACTTTTAAATGCAACAGCCACAATCAAATTTAATTTGGCTGGAAACTTAAAATTTTGCAGCACCTTTAACTCTTGCATTAAAACTAATTAAAACAAGTAACTAAATGGACAAATTAAATTAATCTAAGGAAACCAAAATTAACTTAGGCACAAAAAAAATATTTTGACAAATTAATTTGCTATAGAAAATCAATTAAACGAATTAAGATGTTTAATTCATTTAATTAAAATTTAGCAATTTAATTTTCAACAAATTCAAAGACTCGATTTATTTAAAGCAATAAAAATTAAAAATTTGGCGTTGAGCTTCATCAACTTGAAAATTCGGTGGGTGCCCCGGGCGTGCCCGTATCATTTCAACTCGATGTCCTCTTCTTGGAGATTCTGAAAAATCATCATCCACTTTTCTTCTGATACATCTTCGCGCCTTGACGTAGCTACTTCTTCTTTTAAAGGTGAATAATTCTTATAGAAAGGTTGGTAAGAGACTTTATCTACTTTCCAAAAGTGGCTGTGAAACCATACCATCAACAATTGTGCACATCTAACGAACCTACCTTCTCCTGCTCTTCGACACGCATTTAAGGATCTGAAGGTCTCAGCGAGAATTGCAGGGACAGGTGTAACTTGCTTATCCAACCGATCAAATAAGTCCATAACTGCTTCATCTATATGCCTTAGAGCTTTAGGAAAAATGACTAATCTGTAAATGCTCAAAGCAAAGATATCAATTTTTCTCTTTACGTCAGGGTGCATCAAGATCAAATCTCTCAAGTTTACCCAAGGAATACATTTTCGTTCGCCCTTTTGCTGAATTCTAGCTGAAACCCACTGCTCACTCATTCCCATAATTTTCATCAACTTCTTCACGAAAGAAGGAACATTAGCGGCCCTAATATAAACTTCATCAGCTTGGACCCCTGAACAGCGAAGTTAAGTGGTGTATTCCTCTATAGTAGGCACCAAACCCACCTTTCCAAAAGTGAAACAACCATATGCAGAATTCCAGAATTGAACCATAGCCCAAAACAAGTGCTCTATCCTGACATCAGGTAAATAAGAAATATCACCATAGCTGCGGTATAACATCTGTTTAGTCTCATACTCCCGGTGAGTCCAAATATCCCTCAATTCTTGAAGTTCATTTTGCGTCACCCTAATGCGGGTGAAGTCCCACAGCTCTGACTTGTATCCTTCAACTAAACTTATCCCCTTTTTCAAATTGCAACTCTTTTGACCACGTGCGAACAGCCGCATTGTCCTCCACTTTATCAAGAAATTCGTTTTCCATGGAAAACTTTCTATCTTAGCAACCGAACAGGAACCGTCACCTCTTTAATATGAAATGACAGGCAAATAAGAAAACAAATCAAAACACAACAAGTCAGTATCGCATAATAAAAATCCAAACAAGTAAAATATTATCAAATCTCCATCTAGGTAACCACTATAATTCGAAATAGCTCTAAACCTCACGAAGGCATAGTTTCTCACTCCCACTTACAGGTGTAACCACAACGGTCATGCAATGCAATGCAAGAGTATTCTACGAGATTTTAATCATAACGTCAATAAATGCATTAAAAGAAACGTGATTTTTCAAAACAATTTTCCAAGTTTTCAATCAAAAGGACAAAACTTAATCAATCTATGGCCTGACTCTCAACCAGTCCCCAGTGGAGTTGCCAAGCTGTCGAAACCATGTTTTTTAGCTTTTGGAAAAATGGTGATCGGCTAAAAAAATATAGAGTAGAGTCGCCACAAACATTTTTTGTTTAGGTGTGATTGGATCACCTTGTGAAAAATTTTGGTCTACGAAATTGAATAACAAAAAGGGTTTGGGAGTCGGTTATGCACGAGGAAGGGTTAGCACACCCGTACGCTTCAGAACGGGTACCAAATCGATTAACTACTGTCCTTGTGTTGAAAACTTGAAAATGTTTAAGGTGTGACTCTTTTTAAAGGATGTTAATTAATTTTGAATTGAATCTCAAAATTCACTCGTTCCAAAGGAATAAAAACATCACATCCAATACGTTAGGATATGACATATTTATACCTCAACACTGAGATCTTCTTTGATTTTCAAAACATGCAATTAAAATGATATTTGGTTATTTGGTCAAACGGAAAGTTGACACTTAGCACGTTAGGGCATAATTTTTCGAATTTCCAAACTTACAAATATTGCCTTATCTTGAAAAATGTTCAAATACGCAATTTTAAAATTGGCTCAAAATGTATTTAATTTGGTATACATGTAATAAAAATGAAACATTTAGTAAAGGCTCGAATACATTAGAATTTGAGACATAAAACAATAACGAGTAGCACAAGCATAGCATTAAGCATGAAGTAATATACAAACTTAACATTATAAGAATGAACGTAATTATAGATATAATTTAACGCACAAATATAAAACTAAATTTTGAATGCTAACAAATGTGTTTAAAATAAATAAAAAAAGTGGATTTTGAAATCAACAATTTATGAAATCATTTGAAATGGAATAATTTGTAAATGAACTTTTGAAATGTATATTTTAAAAATAAAAAAAAAACATAATATATGCATTTAAATGTATACAAAAACATATATAAGTAATAATATATAAAAATGTATGAAATAAATTAAAATATACAATAAAATATGATCTTTCAAATTAGTAAATCATATACACTAAATTTAAAATAGAAAAACACACACATACACACACACACACACACACACACACACACACACACACATATATATATATATATAAGAAATTTTAAATGAAACTAAATGTACATATAGATAGGTTTAAGAGGAAATATTTACATAAAATAACGTGAGAACCAATAATTTGTACAAAATAATAACATGTAATTGTATTTAAACTAAATATTATAAGAGTCATCCAAGATATACATAATATACAATGTTGACATTTATACAAGGAATAAAATACATTTAAATGAAAAATAAAACAAATTAAAACATTATAAATTCAATTTCCAAAATGATTTTATTTAAAAAAGCTTGGATAATAACTAAATTTAATACTACAAAAAGTTACGAGAATTATAAACAAAAATTAAGGCTTAATCGAAATAAAAATATAATTAGAGGGATAATTTATAAATAAATAAAATTATTTAATCAAGTCAAGTATCAAACTGAGATGCACACAAATAATCAGGGGTTAAAAGTACAAATATTCCCATAGCCGAAACACAGTGTACAAATTGGATCAAATCGACATAACGCATAAATTACAGAGATCAATTAAAAAAATAAAAAAATATTTAACGGATCTAATCGAAGAAACAGTACAACAAAGAAGGACAAAACACACAAATATCCTCGAAGATCAAAACACGCGAATCTTAGCCACATATGGATGGGGTCATCGGGTCACTCAATACGACGCCATTTTGAAGCCACTTAATCAGGCTTCAAATGACGTCGTTCCACACGATTTAAGGGTAAATAAAACCTAAAAACATTCGTTTATTTTTCTTTGAAACTAAAACCCTAGCCGCTTTTTAAGAAAAAATGAAATCATGCTCCTCCCTCACTATTCTGCCGTTTCAGATGACTGCGCCGTCCGACCACCATTTCACCATTGTAGTGGGTGTATGGTGGTGCATAGTGACTCCCTCATGCCCTCGCTTAGAACGATGCCCAAAGAATCATCGATTTCAGTTCGAAATCCCCATTCCAACTTCGATTTCGACGAAGCGAATAGGGTTCCGACGAAGATATTAACAGATAAGTATTTCCTTCCTTTTCTTTTTCGCATGCAATAGATATAAAAAAAAGAGAGAGAAGGGAATAATAGACTCAATCAGTGAAAGAAAACTCTGGTAATCACCTTTGGTTTTCTGTATATTTCTTTGTATGCGTAAAAACAGTGTTCGTAACCCCATTACATTGATTTGCCTTTGGCTTTATAAATTTGAAAAATCCAAAAATAAAATCCCAAAAATACATTATCATTTTCTCTTTTCTATTATTCTCCTATTTGTTCTCATTTCAATCTGTTGCAAGTACAGAGGCGTGCGTGGCTGTATGGAGGTGGGCCGACGTGGGCACGTAGTGTACGCGTGGGGGTTTGCGGCGCGTGCGAGGGGCTTGGCCGTTGAGGCATGCGGCGCTTGAAGCTTCCAGAAACCCCTAGGGTTTCTGCCTGCCGAAAATGTTTGGGCCATTCAGGCCATGAAATTGGGCTGGGTTATACATTGGGTATTTGGGTAGTGGTTTGAGGTTTGGGCTGCTGTAATTTTATTATTGGGCTTATAATACTGGACTGTTAATGAACTGTTAAAAAGTGGATTTATATTTTTTTTTGTTTTATTTGGTTTTGGTTTGAAATGGGTCGGGCGAAATGGGCCTATTATAAAGACAAGTGAATAAATCGTTTAATTTTGATTTAGAATAATAAGTGAAGTCTAGGTAGATCTTTCCTGGGTATTGTCTCTCTCATTGGTTTTCTTCAAATATTTTCCCAATTCATTCTCTATTGAGTCTTTAATAATTAGTTTAATTTTAGATTAGAAACATCCATTCAATTTATAAGCTAGATAATAGAAAGATAGTAAGTACTAGTACTTTTAGTCCTCGTGGATACGATATTTCCGACTCACCAGCTATACTATTATTTAATAGGTGCGCTTGCCTTTGTCGTATTTTAGTTAAGTCGTGACGTCATCACAAATGATCCTTAGAACATGTTTTATCTTCTCCTAAATGACGCTGGTTGAATTTGGGTAAAGAAAAGAAGGATGAATCAACTTACATCATCCTTATCATTTTGCTTAAGGATCAAGCTTGCTATTTTACTTAGACTTGAAGACTTTATAATCATAATAATTTATCTTGGATAATATCTCTTTTTAAATGGTATCAGATTTGGCTGTGTAACACCCCTTACCTGTATTCTATACCGGAACCGGGCACGAGGCATTACCATACTTAACTCGCATAGTTATACAACTTTTGGCTATAAAACTCATTACAAATTAAAACTTTTCCATCCATGTGTCTATCATCCTTATAATGGACCTACGAGGCCCTAGACATGCTTCTAAAAAGGTTTCGGGATAATTTGGAAGCTTTTGTGCACTTAAGAAAACTTTCCCTGAACAGGGGCTACACGCCCATGGGGGAGATGACACGCCCGTGTTCGACGCCCGTGGTCGACACTGATTTGAATCACACGACCTGGACACACGCACATATGGCTGGCCCGTGGTCGTCCCTGATTAATCCACACGGCCTGGGCACGCCCGTGTGCTTTAACCATGTGGCGATTCAAACTCCAATTTCAAGATGCAGACTTCACACGGCCTAGGCACACGCCCATGAACTGGCCGTATGTCACACACGGTCTAGACACACGCCCATGTGCCTACCCATGTGGACAAAAACAAGGTTATTTGCCAAGCTTTTTGCACCCTTCTAGCTCACAACTCATGAATCCATTCAACATATCAATAAACAACTCATAATTGCAATATAAACTTCCATGAATAATTTCATATTTTCATAAGTAATAAGGTTAGCCATCAACTATGGCAATATACAATATAACTAACTTGATAAGGGACATCACACTTTTGGCCAAAATAACAAAATAACCTAACTAGTCTAGCCCCTATACATGCCATATACAAAATCACTAAGTCTAGATATACCGAGGTGAGTTGATAGTGTGGGCGATCTTCTGGTTATCCATGTATTCTGGCTCGACTCTTAAACTCTATGAAACAAGGGAAAAAAGAAAGGGAGTAAGCTTTAAGCTTAGTAAGTTTACATGTAAACCATATAACATTAGTATATGCTAAACAAAAAATGTAATAGCGCAAATTTCAATGACGTCAAAAATAGTGGTTCGAGACCACCAAATCTGACAAATGAATTCGTAGAATACATTATTTAATATTTATGAGCCAAATGTAGCTTTTAAAATATTTTTGAAATAGTAAATTGTGTTTTATAAAGATTTATTTGGTCAAGAAATCAAGAAAAAAAGGTATCGAGATCTCGGTGTTATAAACCGACTCATAAATATTTTAATGAATATTTACAAAATTTTAATAAGGTAGTATTAAAATTTCGTTAGAAAATTTTGACATTTGGGTGGTTAATTAAATAAAAAGGACTAAATTGAAAAGGGTGTAAAAGTTGCTAGAAGGATTAAATAGCTTAATTGTCAAATGAGGAAGGACCTAAAGTGCAAATAAGCCTAAAGGAGATATTTTGGGTGGCAATAGCTGAGAAAAATTAGGAAATGGGTGAAATAAGGGCAAAATTGGAAAATTACCAAAATTAGCTAAATAAAAATGGGACCAAATTGGAATATCTAGAATTCTCTTCATTTCTCTTCATTTTCATCAGCTGAAAAATAGCCATGGAAGAGCGTTCAAGCTGGTTTTCATACTCTAGCTTCATGTAAGTTTAATTCTTGCTTTCTCCTTGAAATTTCTATGTTTTTGGACTTTTACAATTGGGTCCAACTTACTATGTCATTAGTTTTTGATTCTATGGCTAATTTTTAAAGTTTCTATGGATTAGTGCTTGAAGCATATGATGAATAAACATAGAATTGAAGCTTTAATTTTGATATATGATGATTTTATCAAGTAAAATTGATGGAAATTAGTTTTAGGACCTAATTATGAAAGAATTTGGAATTAAAGTCTAATACTAAAGTTTTGATTTTCAAAGGTTATGAAGTAGTTTAAAATGATAGATAAAAGTATTAAATGAGAAAATTAGCTCAATTGAGGGGTTAATTGAGCAAGGACTGAATTGTATGAATTGTGGAATTTGGGACAAAATAGAAATCAACATGTTACACTAAAGGAGTTTTGGACAGCAGCAGTTGTCTAACTTTGAAAAATCACCAAAAATGGTATAAATTGAATTAGAAGTTGAGTGAGATATAGAATTAAATCTTGTTGAGTACATTTTCATATAAAAGAAACAGAGCAAGCAAAGGAAGTCTACATATTGAGATATTTAAATTTTTGTAAGACTGGTTTAGAATAACTTCGTGATCCCCTGTTCTTACTTTAGAAATTCACTAAAAATTGTAAAAAAAAGAATTATGAGTTAAAATTTGCATTTTTGTATTCCTTAGTGAGCCTATTTTCATTATAAATAATCGGAAACACTATATGAAAATCGTACTATGAGATAATTGATTTTTAGTGAAGAGAGGTCAGAGCCGTCAGACTGTGTAATAGGGGAGAACTTAACTAATAAACTGTACTTATTGGCCACACTAAAAATTCTGGAAAAATTATAGTAAAAAGATGAGTCTAGTTTCAAATAAAATTAACGGATCTTAATTTAGAGTTCTGCAGCTCAAGATAAAAATAATTTAGTGACTATGACACGGATGGACAGCTTGAATATTCACATAAGTAAATAGTGAAAATTATAGATAATGTTACTTACAATGTGTTGTTTATACTAATGATGTGGAATGGAGAGGAGGAGGAGGAAAATATATGAGTGACTTATGTATAAATTGAACACATGCCTGATTATAATCGACAAACGTTGAATTAGAAATGATGTAATGTTTTATTTCAAATATTTATTATGAAACTAAGATTATGGTTATGGTATAAAATTCGAATTGTAAGTTCATGTAACTTAAATTATATTCTTAAATACTTGAAATGTATGTTATTGATATGAATATAATTTGAATGTTCATTGTATGAAAATTGATGAAACATTGATACATTTGATAAAAAGGGGAAGAAATCCCGGTTGAATGAAAGGAAAATTTGATGGATCTCTGAAAAGGAATTGACGGTAAAAAGGATCTAGCCCGGACGGGTGATCCTATCCTGATATAGCCCTTAGAAGAATATGTGTAAAATGGATTTAGCTTGGGACGGGTAATCCAAATTAGGGTCAATTTAGCTGGGTGGTAATTCAGATCCAAGCTCATTAGAATAATTGTCGTTGCAGGGGATTTAGCCTGGACTAGTAATCCCGACAATACTCTATGAGTTTATATTATAGGGGATTTAGCATGGACTAGTAATCCCGCTGTAAAGATGAGGTTCGCGGGAGTGTGCTCTCTGAAATGGAAATGTGCGCACATGAATATGAATTGACGGACCCGGATTTGTACACTAAAGTGTACCTCTAAAAATCCATCGAAATTCCGAGTAATTCAACAGGATAAATATGGAAAAATAACAAGGAAATGGAAATCATGGTATTGATGAACTCATCAATCATGTTATATATTATGTGATATAAGGAAATACGAGTTGATGAGACATGAACATAGAACTTGGTTAATGAATGAGTTCATTTGTGATTATATATTTGTACATCTTTGAGTATATTATCCGTATGAATTGGTATTCTAAATGAGTTAATGAGAAAAGTTCTAATATGAAATAATTTGAAATTTTAAATGAAATATTATGAAACCGTACTTGAAATACATTGGTATATCTTGTATATGTTATTTGAGTTCATAATGTGGAAAGTAAATGCATGTGGAAATATGAGATTGTGATATATAAAAACATGGAATATGTTTGATAAATGTGTTTATTCATAATTATAGAACTGTACACCTCAAGTGTACTATTTGTGTAAAGATAATGATTTCAAATTATCTGTAAGTGTTCTGTACTCTTTGGTAATGCCTCGTAACCCTATTTCGGTGATGGATACGGGTTGGGGGTGTTACAAAAAGGGAGTAAGCTTTAAGACAATCCACATTCATAATCATGCTTCCTCATTCCTTCCATTTCCACATTCCAACCATGTCACAAGATCAATATATATACATTCATTAGCATAACTCCCTGCACTTAGCACCACAATATCACATAATATAGCACATCAAAATCTATCGATCAACTACTCAAGATCAATTTTTCAGTGGTTTCGCACTTAGCCCACCATCAGATTTATTTGGGGTGGTATCGTACATAGCCCACCACGAGGTTAATTACGGTGGTATCGTACATAGCCCACCAAATGATAAATAGACGATGGTATCGCACACAGCCCATCGTAATTAAGTATTAAGGTGGTATCGCACTTAGCCCACCATTAAGAATTGATATAACACACTTACATATCCATACTATCATTCATCCTAGAATTATTCAATAACTACCATATCAAATCCACTTGGATCATACATATTCACAATTGTGCTATACACTAATTAACAACAACAATATATATAATATACATTGTTTACACATAAACTTACCTCGGTGCAAAATGCGTTAACTAATGGCTTAATCTGTAACCTTGCCTTTTTCCCGGTCAAGGTTAATTCTGCGCTCTTCTTGATCTATAACAATAAGATTCACTCATTTAGATCATTCTATGATCATAATGTATCATTTTCTACACTTAGGCAAAAATGACCATTTTGCTCTTGTACTATGGCAAAATTACAATTTTGCCCCTAGGCTCGTAAATCATTTTTCAACACATTTTATCAATAAATAAGCCTTGCTAAACATTTATTTCTCTTACAACAACTCACTATTCCAACTATCTCATGCATTTATGACACAAATTCATTCTTTACATTTAAGTCCTCATTAGGTGTTTTCATGCTAACATCTTTTACAAAAGTTATTTCTCATCTTCCTAACACTCATTTTCTTCCATAAAAACTCAGCTAGCAACATGAATACTCTCATGGCAAGTCCCTAGACTTTCAACCATATCACAAATTAGTCCCCTCATTAGTTAGCTTAAGCTTTGGGGACTCCAAAAGTACAAAAATCATTAAGAAAAACCTCAAAATTACTTACTTGCAAGAATGAGATGTAGCTGAAATTTTCAAGCTTTCAAACCCTTAAACTTGCTGAAATTTTCGGTAGTACAGGTGGATATGAATAGTGAAAGATGATAGCTTCCTTTAGTCATCTTATTTTATCATATTTTATTCAATTAGTCACCAACTATCACCTAATTTGACTAAAATTAATGCTTTTGTTCCCTATGCACCCTATGGCCGGCCATTACACTCCAAAATGGACTAATTGCATTTTAAAATCTTCCAAATTACATTATATAGCTATTAGGTACCCCTACCTTATAAAATAGAACTTTCGCATCTTATGCGATTTAGTCCTTTTTCACAATTAAGCATGCTATTGCTAAAATTAAAGCACCAAAATTTCTACATAGCCATATTTTAATGCTATAACACATAAAATAATATCAAAATAATTTTCCTTAATCTCGGTTTAGTGGTCCCAAAACCACTGTTCCGACTAGCCCCTAAATCGAGCTGTTACAGGCTGATTGAAGAATCTTAGAGATCAACTTACCTTATCCTTTAAGCTATTTTAGGATTTAAGATTTTTGGATAGATCTGTTATTGGATTTTGGCCCATTTTCTTTTTATGGTCGAGCGCTTCTTACCTCTAAAATTAGTAAATGTGTTGGAGGTTATTGGTTGTCTACTGGATAGGATATAGCATAGTTAAGGAATTAGTTTCCGGAGGATATTTTGGAGAGATTGCAGATGCTACCTCTAGTTTACTTCAGCCTAGCCTGATGAACTTATTTGGAGGAAAAGATTGACTGTGATTTTCTCTATGAAATCAGCCTATGATTCTCTTATTGAATAATGAGTATTCTTTTGTTAAAACTGTTTGACGAATTTAGTGACAACCTCACATTCAATACTTTCTTTGGTTAGCTTGGCAGGATAGAATTATGATGAATACTAATCGTAAATTTTGGAGCCTCGCCCTTGTTAAAAACATCATTGTGTGTGGTGTGGCTATTGAGAACACATTGCATGTTCTCCACAACTGCCCTGTGGCTAAGGAAGTATGGATAGCTTTGTTTGGTGACAATTCAAGTATGAAATTCTTTTCATGTGATCATAAGTCTTGGTTTCTTCTTAATTTATGTACGTATAGTAAAAAGAGCCTCGTGTTCTCCTTTTTTTTTTGCTAGCGTTTATGGAAGTGGAGAAACGGGTTTTATTTTATTGGTAGGATGTTGACTGTTGAAAATAAGTTGGTTATTTTGTATTGAGGTTTGCATGATTAGGATAGTTCCTATACTGGTAATGTCGCAAAAACGAGAACTAAATCTTTTTTGGGTAGGAGAAACCAGGTGGTTGTTGCATGAAGCTCAATGTGGATGGAATTTTTCAGTTGTCTGAGTCTGTTTCTAGTGTTGGTCGACTTGTTGGTGTTGATGGTGTACTAAGGAACAATGACGATACTTGGCTTAATAGTTTTTAGGCATAATGTAGGGATTGTGATATCAGTTGTGCTAAACTGTAGGGGCTTTATCAAGGCATTCTTATGACATGGAATACAGGGCATAGAGATGTTTCTGTTGAGTCAGATTCCCTTTAGTCTACTTTGATGATTAAGTTAGGCGTTAATGTCATGCATCCTTTGTTTTGTCTAGTCTCGGTTATTAGGGAACTTTTGAATTGGAATTGGAGTTGTCGTCTAAATTATGTTCCTCGACAAAGGAATTCTATGGCGAATTATTTAGCTAAGGCGAGATTAAATATGGATGTTAATTTTACTTTTCTTGACCAACCTCCTCGAGGTGTCATGCACCTGCTGAAGGCAAATTTGTAAATGGTCGTTTTCGCGAGACTTGTTGCTTTAACTTGATTAGGGCTTTGGCCCTCTTTTATAACAAATTCTTTATAATGACAAGCTATTTTAACTAATTACTTAATATTTTTCTATTGGTTGAATATCGCACATGCAAGTATACGTATCGTGACAAGTAGTATAAAAATATCGATACCATAGAAAGCTATTACTAATTATAAGTTGATCACCAAATATCATTCTAATACCTATCCAAATAAATCAATAATATGATTTTCTCAAATAAATAAGTCTAAGATACACAAATTAAAACGAAATGATCAATCAATAATAAAAACTTAGGATTACAATTTCATCCAATGTTCTATCTTCACCCAATTTACTCTAATAAAGTTGATTACTAACCTAAAATACTAAAATTCCCTTAATTCTTTTCTAAGCAATTAAAGAACTAATGTAATCTAACTATTTAGCAAATAACTTAGACCAAATTGATTAAGAATAAACCTAAATTATGACTACTCAATGTAATTAGGTGTATTCTTATCCTAATAACGAATTGCAGATTGACCCATCTAATTTAAACCAAAAGTTATTCATTCTAAACGTAAAATGAACAAAACGAAAAATCTTTTTCCGATTTCTTTAGGTTTTGTCAAACTAGCAGTTGGCTGATGACTATCAATCAAGAATGAGAATGAATAAATAATCAAATATCTATTAAGAATAAAGAGAGATGGAAATAGAAAAATATTTAATTAACTAAACATGGAATCTATGCAATCCTAGATTGAAAACTTAGTTCATGGAAAAACTAAAAAAACATCTTCAGATAAAAGCAAGAATTAGTCATAGAAAAAGGAAACACGAAGAAAATCAATGGAGAAACTCAATCTTCTTGATGAAATCCATCTATTCTTGATGCGAAGGCTTTGAGGGCCTCTCCTCTTTTTTTCTCCTATCTTTTCTTTTAAGTTATGGTCTAATTTTTCCCTTTTTATAACCCCTAAAAATTACAACTCTTAAAAACTATTCAGGTATGTGCGCCACTCCAGCGGATAATCTTTTCGTTGGAAAGGAATGTTGTCTGTCTACTTTCTTTGGGGTGGAAAAATCTTTTACTGGATTGAATATGTCAAACTAAACTTTTCACATACTTTGTTGGACTTGCACTGGATAAGAACACTTGAAAATAAGGGTCTGTTTGATAGGGGGAAAATGTTTTCCGGAAAACATTTTCCCCCTTTTACAGTGTTTGTTTGTTTGGAAAATGAATTCCTAAGGAAAACATTTTCCAAAACACGGCTAAATTCATTTCATAATTACCGGAAAACGTTTTACCAATTTCTAAACGGTAAGACATTTTCCAAAGCTGGTTCATCACTCTCTTCACCCTAAGGAAGAATTTCTCCTCTGTTGGTTCATCTCTGCCTTAGCTATTTAAATGATGTCAACTATTTTGGAGATCATCGTCGTCGTCGTCGTCGTCATCATCATCATCACCAAAAGTTTCCATCTGCAGAGCTTGTTGTTGAGGTCAAAACAGGAAATGTTTGGGTGCCAACGTTTCTACAGGAAAAGGACGGAAAAATTGGGGCCTTCCGAGCCTCAAGCCTTCTCGCTTCTAGCGCCGCTTCCTCCATGGCCTCAAGGTACTGCATTTTAACTTGAAAGCTAAAAAGAATAAAAAAATTGCGTTTTTGTAATTTGGGGCTTCTTCGTTTCGTGTGTTTCGCTAATGGGTTTGCTTTCTTTTTGGTTCATTGTTTTTCTGGGCTCAAGTTCATCTTATTAGTAGGCTGCATTTTTAGAATTTTTTTCCCTCCTTTTGTATTTGGACTGATAGGATGATTCCTCTACTGATATATATTTTTTTATCAGTGTATGAATATATTGGGAAGTTGTCAATTTATGTGAGAAGACGGCTTTATTGATCATTAGGGAACTGCAAAGGCGGGTTAATGTTTCCTCTTATAGAATGAATTGAAAAATTCAGCTTGTTCCTAGGAATTTGGTTTTTATTGTGGCATTCAGTTCTAATTTTTGTTGTTCTTTAATACTTGAATAATTTGATATATTTAAAAGACAATGAGAGCAACTCACTTGTCGTAAGTAAAAGGAGTAGTAAATGTAGACTTGAAACCAGAGAGAAAAGAACAAGATCAAAATCGAGAAACTTCTCAAATAACAAGGAGGATAAGCACGCTAAGACATCTTCATTTATGATGTAGCTATACTAAAGGAGTTTATTTATAGGTGATTTGCTACATTTGAAAAGGCAATTGAATGAGAGATGCTGAATCTAAATGAGAAGTCTTGCCATCAAGGCATATGTTCTCGATGCTTCTCCTGTTCTCCTTTTAGATGGTATATAAGTTTTGACACACCACAAATCTCGTAACCATGCTTTTGCAGAGATCATCCTTTTGAAAGAATTTTACTCCTTGAACTCGTATCACGACCCCTACTAGTCTTTGTATATAAGAGGCTTCTCAATCGTACCACCTTTGAGCAAGGATAGGACTTCCAGTTGTTTTGGTTGAATATTAGCAACTTTAATTTCTAGGATTTGTTTATTATTTCGTTTACTTGTTTTTAATCGTTGCTTGTATTTTCTTTTTTTTTTTTTTTGTTAATTTTATTAGTCTAAGCTTGACTGGATTGTGTCTCACATTTATGAAATATTATTGACCTTTTCCAATCCAGATTCATGGTCGTCTTCCTTTTAATGATTACTTTTCATTCGTGATTGTTTCTCCATCGACTTATCTTTAAAAGTTGCTTATTAATTTAAACAAATAGGTTACCGTTACACCAATTTCTTTTTCCACAGAATAACTTGCGCACTTTCCTATAATTTTCATCGAATATCTTTGTTTCACCATTGTTGATTGGAATCTCTTTCTATCGGCATGTTAGATATATTTTTTGTAGGTCTGCGGTTTTGAAACTTCGTTGTTGATGTAGTCTTCCACATTGTCCGAGTAGAGGCCAATAAAATAAAGCGTGTGAAGACTTTTTCTATTCAAGCCGAGAGAAAGTTCAATTGGTGTGATGTAGTTTGGTTAGCCTTTTAATTTGACTTATCATGTAAATGTCTTAATTGCTACTGTCTCAATTTTCAGGTCAAGGATTTGCTTTGGGAAAAATAAATCTTGGAGAACTTGAAGTTGTTAAAGTCTCAAGATTTAAGATTGTAGTACTTTTGCACTTTATATGTTCGATAAATTGCCTCAATACAATTACCCTCCCCGTCCCTCACCTTATTCTCGCACTTCTACTCATGCAAGTTTTGAGTGTTCTTTGTCTTACCAAAGGAAGCTAAGCCAAATAAGATAGAATCACCATTTAATTCAGTCCTCATTAACCCCTGAGTGTCATTTGCCTTATCAATGGAAGCTAAGCCAATTAAGTTAGAATCACAATTGCAAATTCACTCCTTGTTAACCCCTTGTGATAAAAAAGATCAGATTTCTTTGTTTTTGTGTCTGGATCAATCTATTCATTGATATTTATATACTTGGCATTTGGTGTTTTCTTCATGATTATTTGATTGGTTCTTTCTACGTTCTAAGGTCTTTAAATGTAGAACATTTGGGTTTTGCCCAAAGCGATTGAGATTGAATTTCGTAATTTGCATGCCCATCGCTTCTTTGTATTGTGTAACTTGTAAATGACTAGTTTTTTTCTTGGTATCTTATAATATCTACGAAATTATAGTTTATATTTGCCTCTTAGTTTGGGCATAAAGCGGACATATTAACATCCAAGTCCATGCTAGGGTGGTTTAGACTTTGAGAGGTTTCCTTGTAGAATTTACTGAAAAGATTGAAGTCTCTGTTTTTAGCATCCATGGGAATCATTTACTCGCAATTAGTTGGTGATTTGAACTGAATCATATATAATAAAGCATTTATATGTGACTTGTTTATTTGTGTGTTCAAGTTATTTGGATTGATGAAGAGGTTGGGCATGGGAATTCCATGATGCTCGAGACATGATCTATTCTCTGTTCTCTCTGCATTCGAATTGCTATAGGTTGACTCATCGACACTTGTTTAGTTACCCCATTACTCCTACTTTTCTATTTGTGACAATAATATCTCGAAAACATTCGCAATTTATTAATCAAGCTGTAAATTATCACTAAATCATAGATATATTTAGAATATTTAAAACATTTTTTCCCTTTTTTTTATACAATATAATTTCAAACTCACACTCATATACTTACATTACCATATTGATAAAACTTAAAAGATCCAAACCTTGATATAAGATACGAGTGAAGATCAAACCTTGTAATTTATTCAATCCTTGTTTTTTTATTTTTTTTAACACAATTACAAAATCTGACTTTGGTTGTTTTCATTTTATGATGGTTAATAATGTAGCTTAATAATTGAGTATCATTATATATTTAATTTAATTTTTTTATTTTTAAATAAATCATTGCAATATATGTAAAAACAATTTAAAATATAAAAATTTATTAATATGTATATAAAATTTATTAATATATGTCAAAACAGCTTTTCCGGAAAATATTTTCAGGAAAACTACCAAACAACAGAAAATATTTTACACAGATTCATCCAAACACCAGAAAATATTTTCTGTAAATCATTTTCCAGAAAAGTAAATCATTTTCCAGAAATCATTTTCCGGAAAACATTTTACTGCCAAACAAACGGAGCCTAAGTTCGATTTAACACTAATAATATATAATTAACTAAAACATAAATAAAATAAAATTCCTAAAATATACTAAAATTAACTTATAAAATAAACTAAAATCCTAAAATCCTACTAAAATAAAATACAAATAACTCTAAGATATTAGAGTTATCAATTTTTCACTTTTTTATTTTCTTTACTTTTAAAATACTATTTTATTCTCTCAATTATATTTCAAAATTAATAGAATTTTATTACAAATTAGATTATTTCTCATGTAATTAGTTTAAAATATATATTATTTAATAATTTTAAAAATAAACACGTAAATCACGTGTAACACACATTACTTAGGAACTATTGATAGCAAATGATAGTGATTCAATAATCTAATTATGAATTTCACTCTTTTATTTCATAAAATTTGAGATTATCATAATCTGGTTGGTAAAAGTACCATAAGGGTTTCTATAGTAAGAGTTAGATTGCACTTTATCCCTATCTACTAAAAAAATGGGCAAATCAAATCACTTTACGTTAGATCAAAGAGTAAATCGGTTTTTTCCGTTTAAAAATTTCGTCCATTTCTACCACTAACAACTATCGTGGTTGATGGAATAACCAGACAACCATATAGGGCATGTCACGTGTAGCTCATGCTAACATACAATGACCAATTTTTAACAGTAAAATGGATAAAATTTTTAACAAAATAACCAATTTGCTCTTTGATCCAATGTACAGGGACTAAATTGCCCATTTTTCTAGTAGAGAAAACAAAATACATTATGACTCCTAGTACAAATACTTAACGATACTTTTACTTAAACTGGTCTTCTTACTTTATTAAATTTCATCATAAAGGTAAAACTAACAGTCGAGCAAGGACCTGTCTATTGCATTTTATCCTCTCTTTGTGTTGCGACTAAAATTTGTCCATGATTATTTCTAAAAGGAAAACAACATTTTCCCAACGTTTGATGAAGGATCTATCAAAGCCTGCAATTGTCTCTCTCATTAACAAAAACCTAGCCCAAAGATTATATAAATCTATTTTTTCTTTGTTTTTTTTCCTCATAATTTATACTTTTTCTATAAAATTTCTTATTCAATTAGTATTACCCATCAATCGGGTCTCAACCCAATTAAGAAATTACTAAAAAAACTATTTTATTTACAAAATACTTAATTATGAAGGTGTTTTTATTTTTTGTTTTTATATATTTTTATAAATTAATAAAAAAATTTCTATAATAAAATTTGAACTAAAAACCTTATGATACATATAAAACTTTTGTATTTATCACTTGAATGAAAATAACTTTTAATTTTATATAAAATTTTAATAAATATATTTGTTTGCTGAGGGTACATAAATTTAGTAGAAGTAAAAGTTTATGATTCACTATATTTCTACAATCCTTTTCTAGCCAACACAAATCACATTAAATTTGACCCACTTATGCACAATAAATCAATAATAATGCAATCATTATTAACAAGTATTTTGAAATATATTAAAATTTTAAAGTAAAGAACTAAGCTCAACTCTGATATTATTAAAAAAAGGATTGTTATCATGAATTAAATTTTATAAATTATTAAAATGAAAATAAAAATAAAGTTACCGTTGGTTTTTTTTTTTTTTTTTTTTTTTGTCTAGAAGCAGATGGAATAAAATAAGTGGAAAGCCTTTCATAGCAATTTCAACTTCTGGTATGGGAAGATGCAAATACTTCGTTTTTTAGTAACTTATATGCGAATTTGAAATTAATGTGAATTAAATACTTAAATTATAATTTTTTTTAGGGTTCTATTAAATATTCAATCAACCATAATATATGTTGCTAATAAATTAACTGTATATGAAAATGGACTGCATTAGCATTTTAAATGGGTAGTTCATAGCTGCTACCAATTTTCAAATTATCATACCAAGTTAAGGTAATTTAATCCTTGCTTCATTGTTCATTGATTTCAATCTTTAGGTGCCATTAGGCATCAAAATCTAGGTTGACCAATGCCTTTAGGCATGCCCATTCAAAGATTTTTTTTTTTTTTTTGGAAAATAGTTTCTGGTCCATGATTAATCTAAAATATTCTATTTGATTGTTAAATCAATAAATAAAGAACATTAATTGGTTAAGTATATAAACAAAAAGGTAAACTAAAAATATTAACATCTCATCTTTTGTATATCAAGACTACATAAAAGGAAGCAGCATGACTCAGCGCAGCAACTTATCGACAGTTTGTGGAAAATTGAATATGGCATAGATCCATACCGGATCTTGAGAAGAGATAGAGAAAATTTTGGAAATCTGAAATTGAGTGCATGGCAGTGAGAGTACCGGTGAGGGAGAGGACTGAAGAAGGAAGGAATAAAATTTTAAAGTGCAATTTAGGAAAAAAAAAATTCAAGAAATAACTCTATTATAATTTGAACTTATTTGATTCTTTTTAATAGTATATGGATTAAATTAGTTCATTTAATAATAGGGGACTAATTTGATACAATACCTATAATACAAGGACCTCTTATGTAACACCTCAAACCCGGCCTAGACGGTATGACTGAATCCGAGAGCGTTATGAAGAATGGTTATGAACCCAATAGTACTTCAATAAAACAATATTTAGTTAATTGATAGAACGTCCAAGTTTTATAAAACATATTCATTTATATATATTATTGAAACCGTTACAAGTTGTTCTTTAAAGTTAACTAATTATTTTGCAGCGGAAGTTTGAAAATCCTTTAAAACAAAACTACGTTTGTGTTTTCAAAAAATAACATTTGTTCGCGTAAAATCGGTAATTTGTCAAATCATCACAGTTTAGAAATCATAACACAATCAACCCAAAAGTTCAAACCAACAGTCCAAAAAGTCCAGAGAGTCCAAAAATTAAAAAACTCTCACGAGAACCAAAAATCTCAATAAAATCGTTAATTAATAATAATAAAAAAAGTTCCCACCAAGTGGTCACCGCTGAGCCTCCGTCGCACAGACTCGCCTATGTCTGTGTATTATCTGAACAGAACAAACAACAAATGTGAGTTTTCATAAACTCAGTGTGTAACCCAACAGAAATAGCCATACAACATACACAGAATTTCATGTACAGTTAGATACTGATTCAGACCTAAGTTTATAACAGATATAGATATTAGAATCTGACAAACAGAACAGAGATACAGAATCCTGCCCCATCCTTTACACACCATCTCTGACCATCCCATTTCACCATGTGGGGTTAAAAACTCCAACCCATCCCAACACACCATATAGTGTCGATGCGACACATAACAAAATAATATGCAGTCATGCTGTCAGAATATAGGCGAAAGATCACCGTACAGATCACTTCCTCCACATATGCAAATCCCACCCCAAACACAAATACATAATACAGAATTAACATGCTTAACATGTTCGTATTCAAATATCATATATACTCAAACGGGAACAGTCAGACATACCTATCAGTGTCCTACTTATTTCAAAATATCATATCACATGAGTTAGGGTTTGGTTAGCCCTTACCAACCTTACGATAGGCCCACAGTCGATCGAAACGACCCGTACGACCCTAGGGAAAAATTTCAGAATCCTGGGCTCACATGCCCAGATTGGCCTTGCCTGTGTGGCCCACACGGCCACACTCACACCGTCGCACAGCCACACCTACGACATTCACACGGTCGGGCACACGCCCGTGTGGCGTCGACAGTGCCCTTTTTCGGCTTTCGCTGAATCTTCGATTATTCGTGTTTAGGGTACACACCTTGTTCGATTTCAAAGTACTTCCAAAGGTGATGATCCCATTACCTATAATCATCATTACTTTAACAAATTAAACCACATAAACTCTCGAATTATTGATTCAACATCATCGATGTTCTTAACATGTTGAAAAACCCGAACAACTGCAACCACTCAGAATTTGGTGGGCTCACTTACCCTCGAAGACAGCGATCCACAACAATCACTCTACCGGAGAAACACTCACTAACTCATAATTCTCCTCTAATCGATTATCAAATAATAAACCAAAGGAAAAATGGTCAAAAGAAAACCCCTTAAACACACTACAACACAAACGAAACCCCCAATCAATTCATTAATTTCCATAACCAAAACTTAAATAGGGTCACATACTTACCAGAACAATAGCAATCGAACTTGCACGACAATGATTTCCCCAAACCAAACTTGAAATACTTGAATAGGAAAGTAGACGAATAAAAACAAAAGAAAGAAAACCCAAAGAAAAAGAGCATGAAAAGAACTGATTGATTTTTAAGAAAGAGAGGAAAAATAAATTAAAATAAATAATAAAAAAGATTATCCCAACTCCTCATTATCCCACTAACTAACAAATCCCCCCAAAACCGGCCCACTTCCATAGACTTCCACTTCCACCGAACCTTTACTATACCACCAAAACACTCACAGGAGAAAAAAATTAACATCCACGCTCGCATAGGGATTCGAACCAAGACTTTAAGGCAAGTTAACACATTACTACTCGAACTAGCAGACTCGTTCTTATATGAGTTTACAAACAATATAACATAAGCCTACCCAACAGGGATTAAGCTAGGATACAAATAACAAAATTGCCAAAAGTGGGACTTGAACTCCAGATTTCACACACACACCCAAAACACTTAGCCACTGAAACAGATACATATTTGTGTCAAATTTTACCAAAAGCAAACTTAAATTATTCAGGGCGTTACATCCTAAGTACTTTTAATCCATTTCAAACTATAGAATTTTTTTATACAATGCTTGGAGCTATCCATACTCCCTCCTCACCCCTTAAATAGGAAGGTAAATGCATTTTAGCGTGCTTAAACCCACATCCTACTACATTAACGATAATGTTGATCTCACCTGAGTTAAAACTAGTTGGCAACTAAACTTGCTCATGGGTCAGGCCATTTGTCCAGGCCTGAAGGCCCATCCAAAAAATGGAAGGGTTTGGACAAAATATGTGGCCCAAAAAATTGGCTTGGGTAAAATTTAAGGCCTGTTTTATATATGGTTCGGGCCTTGGGCAATAATATTTTTGGCTCAACCCGAATATTATGTTTATAAAATAATATTATATTAATTATATATAAATAATATTTATATTATATTAAATCACTAATCCAATAACAATTAAATCCATTGCTCAAGACCTAAAAAAACTTACCCAACTAAATAACCACTCAAAATATAAAATTTTAAAATTTATATTTAATACAATAAGATATTTATTTGTTTTTTAATATAATAAAATATTTTTTATATTTATAGTAGTGTTTTTTAATATAAATACTTTTAAAATGTATTTTAATGTGTTAAAAAAATATTTTAACTGTTAAAAAAAATATTTTAACTTTTTTTACTGCATTTAATGTATTATATTTTTAAAAATTTTAATTTTAAATAAAAATTAATCTAAAAATTAAATATGGTTGGGTCGGGTAGGGCCCAAGTTTACTTTTCTTAATTCAGGCCGAGTTTGGAAAAAAAATAAGCCCATTTTTTGAGTCGGACTTGGAAAAGTGGTTTAAATACCTCTATTGAAAACTATACTTTAAATTTTAAATTGGTCATAAACTTCAAAACACTATAATCGAAACATTCAAAGTATCAGTATTGAACCAACCAAATCATTTTGCTAGATTAGTCATTAGCTTGGGCGTTGCATGCTAATTGAAATATGATGATAAATTTATTTGAAATTTGGTGATCAAATTATAAATACGTGTATATGTACTACATGAACAAATTAGTGCATTTAAAAAAATAATCTTACTAAATTTTATTAACATGTCAACTTTTCACAATACATCAGGTTAAGATGTTCATGCGATAGGTATACATATTTACAATTTGGTCTAAATGTTTGATGTCGCATTTAAAGTAGCATTTATCATGAAGTTATCTGAAAGATCAAGATTGATACTAAGAGGACTCAATCAAAATGAAGTTTAAAGACTAATTTAAAACCTTAACTATAGTTTGATGACATAGGTTGAAATTAACCCATAATACAAAAAACACAAGTTACGTAAACCAAAAAAAAAGCCAGAGCAAAAACCGGGATTAAGAAGTGCCAAGTGGCAGCAAAAGCGTAGTCCGTTATTGAGGAGGTCCGTTTAAACATTCTATATAAACCCCGAAGGTAGTCCCCTTTACTAACCCAACTTTTGGTGAGAGGGTAAGTTAATTGGAGAACGGTTTCTTCTTCACTGCTGCGGAATTTTCTTTCTCCTTTTCCGCCTCAAAAACAAAATATCCGCAGTAGCGTTTAAGAAGTTTTCTCTTTAAGCTTATATTATTAAAAAAAAAAAAAAAAAGAGAGAGAGAAGAAAAATGGCTCGCTCTTTATCGAACGTGAAGGTTTTCTCTACATTCGTTGTCGATGGAATCTCTAACGCAATCTCAAGGTACCCCATTTATATTTTATTTTAGTTCTATAAAAGAAGTGAGAAAGCGACAGTGATTTAATGGTTTTTGGTTATGCTTTTTAGACGGGGATACGCTGCAAGATCACAAGGAGTAGCGTCGAACGGAGTAAAGGAAGCAGCAAGAAACGCTGCGGTGTTGAAGAAAACAGGGGAAGACATGGCAACAGCAACTAAAGACAAGGTTAACTGGGTTCCGGACCCTGTTACCGGATTCTATAGACCCGAAAACACTGTGAATGAGATCTGCCCCGCCGAACTCAGAGCCACGCTCTTGAAGAAGAACTAAATATACATGCATGCATATGTTATGTGATGAGACTGGTTTCAAATGTTATGTGGTGCAAGCACAGGGAAGATTTTGGTTTTTGGTTTTTTTTGTTCAATGGCTGAAAGCGCTTCTTTCTTTGTCCTTGGTAAACGAAATGCTAATAAATTGTATTTATTTATATAAATTAAGAGTTTTCTTTTCATTTAATTTTTATTTTTTTCACATTTATTTTGGGTATTTAAGAGTTTATAATCCAAATAAGTAAGCTTATTTAACAATTTAATAAGCTTATTTAACAATTTAAATACTATTATAATAAAAAATCATAATTAAAACATATTTAATTAAAAACAATTTAAATATAAATTCATTTAATAGTGATCTATACTTTTTATTTTTACTAAATTGATTTAAATAAAATAATAAAATAATTTAAATAATATTGCTTATTTATTAAATTTAATAGTTTAAATGTAATTAGAGATGTGTTACTTCAACACTTATTATGAGTTTTAATAAAGGTAAAATTTATGTAAATATCTTAAAAGATTAAATTTCAAAAATTAAAAAAATATATTTTGAGAATTGAGAATAGAATTTGATTTAATTTGTATATCCATACTAGATAAAACTAATTATAATTTTAATTTATTAAAACTACACAATTATATTTTTATTATTTAATAAAACATTTAGATTTTAATGTATTAATGTTAAAATATTAATTTCATTTTTAAATTTTAGTATTAAAAACTATTTTAGCATTTTACATTTTATTTTTTCTAATTTAAAACCAAATAATTATTAATTAAAAACAAATTCAAATTCTGATCAAATTCATAATATAATCTTTAATTTTCCAATAGTTTATTTTTGTAAGTGAAACCATTATTGAGATGAACAATATAATGTTATTATAGAAAAATAACAATGAAATAAATTAAAGATAAATTAAAAATCCAACTTCCTAAAAAGTTTAATTTAAAAATAAATACTAATAATATTATAAGAATGTTTAAATTTTCTATCTTAAATTTCTATCTCCAATCCATCATTCTCGTCATCATTTTCTATCTTGATCTTCTTCTTCAATCTATCAACATTGGACTTTTGATGCAATTAATAGTTTTGGAGTTGCAAATATCGTAAACAATAATAACAAATTGAAGATTTGTATAAAATTCTAATCATAATACTAATTACAAAATTAGTATAAGATAAGAAAGTGAAGCTTTCATATTAGATAATGGTAGAGAAAGTGAATAAATGTTAGTTTTAAAAAAATAGTATAATAATTACAATAAACTAAATAAATGTGTGATGATGAATGAATATTATAATTTCACGTCATCACTGATTAAAAAGATCTTCTATCTATTTCCAGTGTCATTCTCATCTGACTATGACTTGAAATTTTCTATTTGAAAAACTATTACTTTAATATTTCATTATTTTTGAGACACTTCAAACTTACTAATGCTAATAAGTAATAACCTCCGTTTGTTGAATGCTATTTATAATGATAGATTTTAATTACAATTAGTATATAATTGTAATGCTAATTAATTTAAAACAATATATATTATTAATAATTAATATCTCACTTGTGTAGTTCAAAACAATTAAATATGACTTTAATTAAAACAATAATATTGAAATATTGAAATTATTATTATATATATATATTGAATGATATATATGAATGATGATTTTGTAATAAATTAAAACTTAGTGAGAAAAATGTAAACATAAACATACATTTGTGTGTTGAAGGGAAGAAAGAACCAAAAAGGTGTTGACATTCATGAGAAGAATATCATCACAATTAAAACCACAAGTTGCCATCTCTAAATATGAATGTTATTTTTCGACAATGATGTGTACATTTAAATCTTCCCTTTTAATGGACTTCAAACATTTATGCCCCCTTACCTCATATCTGTCATTAAACACCACCACTTGCCAACCCTCCTATTTTCTTTTCGAATATTAATTTATTCTATATTTATAATTTTATATAAAATTTAAGAATAAATTAAATTGACATAATAATAAATTTAGCCTTCCATTTTTTATATTATATCAATTTAGTCATAATTTTAAAAAAAATTTACACTCAAAATTTACAAATGATCTCAATTTGGTCATAATTCTAAAAAATTCAAAAATATATAGAAAAAGATCATTTGTAAATTTTAAGGGTTAATTTTTTTTAGATTATGACTAAATTGATATAATATGAAAAATTTGAGTGCTAAATTTATTATTATGCCAATTTTTTAACTACCACTTCAACTTATCGTTTGTGATTATAATAGGAGTGACCAAAATGACAGAACTATGTAAGGTGGGTGCTTAAATTGCTAAACTTTTTTTTATTTTGAATGCCTAAAATAAAATTTGTGAATAATTGGATGAATATCTTTATAATGTACTAAAAATGTAATAACTAATATTTTTTTGACAAAAATAATAACTAATATTTTTTTGAAGCATATAATAACTAATATTTGTATGTTGTGCAAAGGGATATAATCGTAGTAGTTGACGTGACAATAACGTATGGTTTGTAATTGTTGCAAATGTTTTTGCACAAAACTATACTCATAGATTATAGCTTTAGGGCTAGTTTGGCAATACTTTTGAAAAATGCTGTGAAAAATACTTTTGAGAAGTGATTTTAAAAAAATTGAGTGTTTGGTATTGCTGTCAAAAAGTGCTTTTGAGAAATAAAATGTCCATTTTAGACATAATATTATAAAGTAACAAATATGTATTTAAATAATGTTCAAATTAGTTAATATTATGATATTTTAGCAAAAATATAAAAAAATAATTTATTATAACTTATTATTAATATTTTAATATATAATATTAATTTTAAATATTTTTAAGTAATTAATAGTAATTATTTATTAAATTTAATTAGAATATATAAACTATATTAAAATATAATAATTAAATATTTGTAATTAGATATTACCACAATTGTATTATTTTAAAAATTATTTTTTATTTTTAATTAATGCTTTTAACACATTTGTATTATTTTATTTTAAAATGTATTTGAATATATAACTCATATTAGATATTAACATAACATAAAAAACATAAACATAACAAATTAAATTATTACATATATTTGGATTAAATTTTCAAAAAGGGATAATATTTATATACCATATATAAATACTAAAAATTTTACAATAGCATTTACAATTTAAAGTGAATTCATTAAACTAGAAGCTATAGCATCTCTTGTTAATTCCATTTCAAAACCACTTGAATTGTTTGATTCACCGTCATCATCACCATCATCATCGTCGTCGTCATCATCATCACTTTCTCGACCATGCGCATTTTCTGAATCAATAATATTCTCATATGCCCAATTAATATCTTCGTATTCCATAAAATTGGCATTATTTCGTCCGACATGTTTTCATATAATATTGTGTATCATCATTGTAGCAACAACGATCATCGTTTGCTTTTCAAAACTATAACTTGGCATATCCCTTAAAATGACCAATTTTTTTTCAAAACACCAAAAGTTCGTTCAATCACACTACATAATGATGAATGTGAATGATTGAATATCTCTTCTTTACCAGATACCGATCTACCTCTACGAAAGTCAGGTAAATGATATCGCTGACCTCTATATGGTCCAAGATAACCTTTCATTTGAGGATATCTAGAATCAACAAGATAATATTTTCCTACAAGTTATAATATAACAAACAATTAATTTTAAGATTTTTTTTTATAAAAATTATCAATTAAAGAACTTATACTTTATTATTTAAAAAATCACATATAAATAAAATATCTAACCATTTGGTGGGTGCGGAAATTTGTATTTTGAATCTCGAATTGCATCAAGAAATATTCTAGTGTCGTGTCGATCCTTCCCATCCAGCCATGACAAAGGTGAAACACATATTAAATCACATACTGCCATAACATTTTGAGTCAGGATACATTTTCTTCCAATATAGGGAATTTGTTCATTTGGTGGAAGAATAGCGGCAATATGAGTACCATCAATTGCACCTATGCAATCCTGAACAAATAATCATATTAGTCTCGTGCATATTTTTAATCGACCAAAAATATTAAAATATAATAATATAAAATTAAATTTTAACCTTAAAATGCGGCATATATCTAGAATCATTTTGTATTTGTTCGGGTATTGAGCAAAAAAAAGGATCTTCGGGTGCAATTAGATCAGTGGCCATCCTTGAAACTTTCTCAAGCACAATTGCAAAGTATCAACTTATTGTTGATCCAGACCTTTGAAATCTTTCTCGACATTGGGAAACTTTTGCACCGGTGCCCAAGATGTATAAAAAAATTCCCAACATTTCACTAGAAGATATGTTTCTTGAAGTTTGCAAGTTGTATTTTGTCTCCAAAACTCTCAACAAACTTGTGAATATCATTTTAGACATCCTAAAATTAATCATACAACGTGATTCGTGACCGTCAAGGACCTCTCGGATCCATGTCTCACCTGACTGTTTTGAATCCATGCATGGTTGCTTCAATATATACTTCTCGTAATATATTTGCACGGAAGAAGATGCAACAACAAATAATCGGTTAAAACATTCCATGCGTTGTAAAATCTCTTTCTTTTCCCTTTCATCATCACTTTCATCACCGCTGTAATTCTCAACTATACTCATCACCTGTGAATAAATTTTATATCCAAAATCATATATAAACAACTATTGATAAAACTAATTTAGTATAAATAATTAGAACATAAATTCAATATCCAAAGACCAAACATAAACAACTATTAATAAAACTAGATTACACATAAATAAGAAGAAAATAAATTCAATATCCAAAAACCAAACATAAATAACTATTGATAAAACTAGTTTAGCATTGTTGTTTAGTCACATAATAGATATCTCTGAACCCTAGAAGATCAGAAAATTTTCAACTATCCTCCATTTCTGTTTTAAGCCACAAAGCTCTAATCTTGGGATTAATTGATAAAAACATAATTCGCTTGTCCTTATTGAGCAATAATCTAAGTGCGAAAAAGTATAGCGAACTAGCTTCTGGAACTTCTTCCGACATGCTGTCAAGCACTTTGACTGCTTGTAGAATACCATATGGATCCATAACAGGAGTCAAACTAGATGTGGCTTGACTCATATTGTCAGCTGCATTGCATAATTTTTCTATTTGACTAGACAATCTTGCAGCCCCTCCAATTTGCTTTGAGGATTTCTTTCTTCCAATTTTAAAATGTGAACTTGATATCTCAGGGTTTTTTCTTTTTTGACCGTTTCCATCAATTTGAACATCATTTGAAATGTGCACATCATTTAAAATGCAAACATTGTAACACCCCTTAACCCGAAACCGTCGTCGGAATAGGGTTACGAGGCATTACCAGACATATCAGACTATTTACAAATAATTCACAAATAAAATAACATTCATAGTATAATTATTAAATAAGTCCCTATAATAGACTTTCAAAGCCCCAAACATTTATTAAAAGTATAACAGGACTTGTTCGAATACTCCAGATTTTTTTTTACAAAAATTTCGACAGCATTTCTGCTTGTTTTTACTTAAAACCCCCTGCAAATTCAAACCAAACAACCAATACCAATGTCTCAACCAAAGAATTTACATCTCAATCACTACTAGATCATGCTTAATCCATTGATTTATTACTTAAACTTTAAGGTGTTAACATATAAGGAACTAATTCATATATTTCATTTCATTTCAAAATTTAATACCAAATTTACTAATTTATAGCTTTAAACTTGCTTATCATCCAAAATTTCATAATTATCTAATTACAACAAAATCATTTAACCTATATATATATACACATCTATACATGACTCATGTACAACCAACTAGTACATGCCACTTAAACAAAAAGAAGAAATACATCACCAAAATTTTCTTGTTGGAGTCGGGAACGTTCTGGATGCTGAACCGGATTTGTAACTTTAATGATCTGCGCACGGAAACAATCGTACACTGAGTATTTCAGACTCAGTGGTATTACTATAAACCAAACTATTTAACATTAATAAATTATAAACATCAACCATAAGCTTTATAAATCATTTAAACTAATTATACACAATTATATATTACTTCATAAATCTTAAATTCACATTTCATTTTTCACATACTAATTCAATTTATCATTTAACTCATACATTCTTTCACATATCTTTCAATAGAGCCAAATCAATCAGTCTTATTTTCAAAGTTCCATTCAATTATTTACCCTATTAACAAGGCTCGGACTCTGACAGATACGCGGATTCTACCCAAACACACCAGAGTATCCAACCCAAACACACCAGAATAATGAAATCCTCCCAAACACACCAGTATAATATGGCCTCCCAAACACACCAGTATATGATATCCTCCCAAACACACCAACAAGGCATTAAATGCCTCTTCGGATAAACCGAAGCATATAATAACCGAAGTATAAATGCCTTTTCTTTTCCCTTGGATGTCGATGCCTCGTTTTCCTTGTTAGCTATGAAAATAACAATAACAATTTATATTATTATTTACAGCATTAATTGCAACAAATAATTGAATTTTATTCAATTCCTACTCTTGTTCTTCATTCCACATTCTTTATATACAATTCTATTATTTACTTATAAGTTTTTTCAAGGCTATCTACCTGAGTCATTATCACTAAATTATCTATATCTTGAGTTACAGAATTCCAAATTAAGATCCGTAAATTTTATATGAAACTAGACTCATATATCTTCTTTCCGTAAAATATTCAGAATTTTTTATTTAGCCAATAAGTACAGTTTATTCTTTAAATTCACCCCTATTCTATTGTCTGACAGTTCTGACCACTCTTTGCTAAAATTTAATTATCATTTTTTACAGAATTCAAATGATGTTCTAGTTTATTTCTTCTAAAACTAGACTCATTAAGAAATCTATCCATATAAATTATGTCCCAAAATTAGTTTTGTACAATTTTTAATGATTTTTCCAATTCAGAACAGGAGTTTTGAAATCACTCTGAACCAGTCTCACAAGAATATAAATATCTCAAAATACAGAATCTCTTTGCTTTCTCTGTTTCTTTTATATGAAAATAGACTCAATAGGTTTTAATTTTATATCTCACTCAACTTCTAATTCTATTTCTACAAGTTTTGGTGAATTTTCAAAGTTACCCTACTGCTGTTGTCCTAAAACTATTTTTTTATAGCTTACCCTACTGCTGTTGTCCTAAAACTGTTTTTTTATAGCTTACTTTACAATTTAATCCTTTTACTAATTCTAACTTAAATTTCAATTTAATCCCTAATTTATCTTTTCTTCAACATCAACTATACTTGAAAACCTATAAACTCTCAAAATATCAACTTAGTTTCATCAAAATCTTACTTTAAAGCTTCTAAAACATCAAAAATTAAGAGAATAGGACTTGATTGACTTACCTAATTAAACTCCAAGCTTTAAAACCTTGGTTTTTCCTTTTCTTTTTCTTTCTTTCTTTCCTTTCCCCTGTTTCGAAAGCTTCAGTTCTTTCTCCTTTTATTTTGCTTTTGTTTGTTTTATTTTACCACTACTACTAATAATAATAATAATATATTATAATATTTTACTTATTATTTAAGCAATGCTTATTTTTATTACAAGTGTCCCTATATAATTATTACAATTACACTTGTCTTTAATCTTTACCATACATTTGTCATTTATTTAATTTATCTAATATAATATCAATTAAAATAATTATTTTAAATTAGTTTATTATAATTCATTACTAATATATATATTTTATAATTTAAAATCTAAGTAAAAATCTTAGATTTTTATTTCATTTGTCGCCTAAACTTATGCTAAATGGCTTAATTGCCATTTCGGCCCTTTTTACTTTCTTTTAATTTATAATTAGACTTTCACTCTTTATTCAATTTGATCCTTTTTCCTAATTACTTTAAATTAAGCTAAATTCACTAAATAAAAATCTAATTAAACATACTATTAGACTCATAATTACTCCTAATAATTATTTACTAACTCGATTTACTAAGACGGAGGCCCGATAACACACTTTTTCGATGCCCACGGATTTGGGGTCGTTACATTTCACCCCCCTTAATAAATTTCGTCCTCGAAATTTACCTGAGAATAGGTGAGGATACTGTGCTCTCATAGTTTCTTCTGGTTCCCAAGTTGCTTCTTCCACACTATGGCTTCTCCACAGTACTTTTACCAAAAGGACCCGTTTATTTCTTAATTCTTTCACTTCTCGAGCTAATATTTGAACTAGTTTTCTTCATATGACAAATCCGATCTGATCTCAATGTCTTCAGTAGAAAAAATATGAGATGGATCCGATCGATACCTTCGTAACATGGAAACATGAAAAACATTATGGATTTTCTGTAATTTCGGAGGTAAAGCTAGTCGATAGGCAACCGGTTCAATTCTTTCAACTACTTCATATGGCCCAATGTAATGAGGACTTAATTTTCCTTTGCGACCAAATCTCAAAATTTTCTTCCAAGGCGATACCTTTAAAAACACTTTATCACCCAGAGTATACTCTATATCCCGTCGCTTCAGATCTGCATAAGACTTTTGTCTGTCAAAGGCTACTTTCAACCTGTCTCTTATCTTTTTAACTATTTCTTCTGTCTCTTGAATTAATTTCGGTCCAACTATCTTTTTCTCATTCAACTCTATCCAACATACAGGTGATCGACATCTTTGACCATATAATGCTTCATATGGAGCCATCTGAATACTAGATTGGAAACTATTATTATAAACAAATTCAGCTAACGACAAGTATCGTTCCCAACCTGATTCAAAGTCAATAATGCAAGCCCGAAGCATGTCTTCTAAAATCTGAATTACCCGTTCTGATTGTCCGTCGGTTTGTGGATGAAATGCAATACTAAAATTAAGCCAAGTACCCAAAGAATCATGTAACTGCCTCCAAAATCTCGATATAAATCGTGGATCCCGTCGGAAATTATAGATCCTGGAATACCATGCAGTCTCACAATTTCTCGGATATAAACTTCAGCAAGCTTCTGTAAAGACCAATCAGTCCTGACTACTATGAAATGAGCAGACTTAGTAAGTCGATCAACTATCACCCAAATGGAATTCTTTTTGCTCGACGACAGTGGCAATCCCGTAACAAAATCCATAGTAATACTATCCCATTTCCATTCAGGAATACTAATAGGCTGGAGTAACCTTGTTTGTACCTGATGTTCAGCCTTTACTCGTTGACAAGTCAAACATTTACTGACATATTCAACTATATCTTTCTTCATCCCTGGCCACCAATAAAGCTCCCGTAAATCATGATACATTTTTGTTCCACCCGGATGCAATGCAAAAGTGCCATCGTGTGCTTCTTGAAGAATCATCTTTTTTAATTCAGAAGTAGCTGGAACACAAATCCGGTTTTGTAACCTCAAACAATCATGTTTATCAATACTAAAGCTCTCAACTGTACCATTCTGAACCATTTCTCTTTTCTTTAATAATTTTTCATCTTCCATCTGAGCTGCTCTAATCTGATCTAACATCATTGGTTTAGCCTTTAACTCAGCTAACAAACTTCCATCTTCATTAATACTGAGCCGAGCGAACATTGCCCGTAATTCAATTGCAGCTTTTCTGCTCAGTGCATCAGCTACCGCATTTGCTTTTCCTGGATGATAGTCTATAACACAATCATAATCTTTTAGAAGCTCGATCCACCGTCTTTGCCTTAAATTCAATTCCTTCTGCGACAGAAGATATTTAAGACTTTTATGATCTGTGTAATGTAGCATTTTTCACCATATAAGTAATGTCTCCAGATTTTTAAAGCAAAAATAACTGCAGCTAGCTCCAAGTCATGCGTCGGGTAATTACGTTCATGTGACTTCAACTGTCGAGATGCATAGGTAATGACCTTTCCATCTTGCATCAATCCACAACCTAAACCACTCAAAGAAGCATTACTATACACAACAAAATCTTTCCCCGACTCTAGCAATGTTAATACCGGTGCCTCTATCAACATTTGCTTCAAAGTCTCAAAACTTTTCTGGCATTGATCATCCCAAATAAAAGGAATATTTTTCTGTAATAGCTTAGTCATTGGCAGTGCTATCTTCGAAAATCCATTAACAAATCTTCGATAATATCCAGCCAAACCAAGAAAACTGCGTACCTCAGATACATTCTTTGGCGCTTTCCACTGAACAATAGCCTCGATCTTCTTTGGGTCAACTCTAATCCCGTCGGCAGATACCACATGTCCTAAAAATACCACCTTTGACAACCAAAATTCGTATTTACTTAATTTCCCATACAACTATTTTTCTTGCAGAATCTGTAAAACGTTTTGAAGATGCTGATCATGTTCTGCCTCTGTCTTCGAATATACCAATATATCATCAATAAATACCACCACAAACTGATCTAAGTAAGGCTGGAAAATGCGATTCATCAGATCCATGAAAGCAGTTGGGGTGTTGGTTAATCCAAACGGCATCACCAAAAATTCATAATGGCCATAACGAGTACGGAAGGCAGTCTTAGGCACATCACTTTCCTTCACCTTCAGCTGATAATACCCAGATCTCAAATCAATTTTAGAAAATACTGAAGCTCCCTTAAGCTGATCAAACAAATCATCTATACGAGGCAAAGGATACCGGTTCTTGATCGTCACTTTATTCAACTGTCGATAATCAATGCATAACCGCATAGAACCATCTTTCTTTTTAACAAACAACACTGGAGCTTTCCAGGATGAAATACTTGGTCGGATGAAGCCTCGATCTAGTAAATCTTGCAACTGTACTTTCAACTCTTTCAATTCAATAGGCGACATTCGGTATGAAGGTATAGAAATTGGTGATGTACCTGGATACACCTCAATAGCAAATTCAACCTCTCTGTCAGGTGGTAAGTCCGGTAGTTCCTCTGGAAATACATCTGGAAACTCACATACAGTTCTAATCTGGCTGCACTGACTCCCAACTGAATCAGAATTAATAACATATGCCAAATACGCTGAACAACCCTACTGTAATAATTTATTAGCCTTCATCGCTGAAATGATATGTGTCGAACCACTGGTACGGATTCCATTCACTTCAATTCTGTCCCCGTTTTCTGTCCGAATACTAAACCTCTTTTTATAGCAATCCAAAACTACCTCATGTTCATATAACCAGTCCATACCCAAAATGATATCAAAATCGCCAAAAGGCATGATCAACAAATCCACAGGAAATATTTTATCATATATTATTAACGGGCACCTCCGACATACTCTATCTACTAATACTGTTTGTCCCAAAGGACTAGACACCTCTATGAAAACTCTAGACATTTCAGATTCTAACTTCTCCGACTCAACTAATTTTGAATTAATATATGAATGTGACGAACCCGGATCAATTAAAGCATAAATAGGCTCAGAATACAATAAAAATATACCTCTCACCACATCGTGAGCATTGCCTTCTTCCCGAGTTCTGACTACATAAGCTCTAGCTGGAGCTCTGGCTTCTGACTGTTGTGTAACTATATCACTGCCTCTACCAGCTCCTCCTCTCCTCGAAAAAGAACCTCCTCTGGACATTCCTCTACCTCTGACAGTCGATACCGATCTCTGAGATGCTGCAGGTGTGACACTTTCACTTTTTGGACAGTCTCGAATAAAATGATCTGTGGACCCGCATCGAAAACATCGTCGAGCTATCCTCCAACATTCACCTAAATGCTTCTTTCCACAATATTCACAGTCTGGGATCTTAATGTTCTGTGAAGGCCCTTTTACACTGTCGGTAGATATAGTAGTCTGTTTACCCAGACTTTTGTCACCTCGATCTGATCTGAAACTTGGCCTCCAACCACTTCTTGATTCTCTGGATCTCTTTGGTAATGGATTAGAACTGGTAGTTCTCATATGTTTCAGTGATTTACCCATTTCGACTTTTTATCTAGGCCCAATACTTGTTCTATTTTTTTTCGCTCAATCGGATCAACAAGTTCGATGAAGTCGAGACTTACCAATTGAATCTTGATTTCATCTCGCATGATCCCGTGAAATCTCTTGCACTATCAACTTACATTTGGAATGAACTCGAGAGCATATCCGCTCAATCGAGAAAATTCTCTTTCATAATCCACTCACCGATAGATTACCTTGCTTCAACGTCAGAAATTCCTGCTTTTTATCTTCAATATATAGCTCTCCAACATACTTCTTCTGAAATTCCTTTTGAAATAATTCCCATGTTACCTGTTCTGTCGGCAAATGTCGAATTACAGATTCCCACCACAGATAAGCTTCACCCTGAAGTAGTGAAACAACACAGATTAAGAATTCTCGGGGGGTACATTCTAATTGCTGCAGAACTCGTTTAGTTGATTCCATCCAATTCTCTGCTGTAGATGGATCAACTCTTGTCAGACCTATAAATTCTGTAGCATTGTATTTCCTTAACTCTTTTATCGGGGCCCGTCTCTGAGTTGGTACAGGAGTTGTTGCAGGAGCAATCTCTGCCATCCTTTGTAGAGCATCGACAATAATTCTTAATATATCAAAATCATCTCTATCATTTCTTCTTTCTACTCTAGGAGGTTGATTTCTTATCGGGTTAATACTAGGTGTTACCGATTCAGTTTCATTTAACCCGTAACATTCTTCTTCTCCAGTATGCATTTCTTCATCAGTATCATTTATTCTTTCTTCTGACATCTTTTATCTATAAAATAAAAATAAATAAATAGGTCAGCATCCAAAATTCCCGACTCAATTTCAACTCAAAAGTGGCATGTACTATTAGACTCACTTCCAAGCTCAATTTAGCCCGAGAATCGGCTAAACCTGATAGCTTTGATACCAACAATTGTAACACCCCTTAGCCCCAAACGTCGCCGGAATAGGGTTACGAGGCATTACCAGACATATCAGACTATTTACAAATAATTCACAAATAAAATAACATTCATAGTATAATTATTAAATAAGTCCCTATAATAGACTTTCAAAGCCCCAAACATTTGTTAAAAGTAGAACAGGACTTGTTCGAATATTCCAGATTTTTTTTTTATTACAAAAATTACGACAGAATTTCTGCTTGTTTTTACCTAAAACCCCCTGCAAATTCAAACCAAACAACCAATACCAATGTCTCAACCAAAGAATTTACATCTCAATCACTACTAGATCATGCTTAATCCATTGATTTATTACTTAAATTTTAAAGTGTTAACATATAAGAAACTAATTCATATCTTTCATTTCATTTCAAAATTTAATACCAAATTTACTAATTTATAGCTTTAAACTTGCTTATCATCCAAAATTTCATAATTATCTAATTAGAACAAAATCATTTAACCTATATATATATACAGATCTATACATGACTCATGTACAACCACCCAGTACATGCCACTTAAACAAAAAGAAGAAATACATCACCAAAATTTTCTTGTTGGAGTCGGGAACGTTCTGGATGCTGAACCGGATCTGTAACTTTAATGACCTGCGCACGGAAACAATCGTACGCTGAGTATTTCATACGCTGAGTATTTCGTACGCTGAGTATTTAACATTAATAAATTACAAACATCAACCATAAGCTTTACAAATCATTTAAACTAATTATACACAATTATATATCACTTCATAAATCTTAAAATCACATTTCATTTTTCACATACTAATTCAATTTATCATTTAACTCATACATTCTTTCACATATCTTTCAATAGAGCCAAATCAATCAGTCTTATTTTCAAAGTTCCATTCAATTATTTACCCTATTAACAAGACTCGGACTCTGACAGATACGCGGATTCTACCCAAACACACCAGAGTATCCAACCCAAACACATCAGAATAATGAAATCCTCCCAAACACACCAGTATAATATAGCCTCCCAAACACACCAGTATATGATATCCTCCCAAACACACCAATAAGGCATTAAATGCCTCTTCGGATAAACCGAAGCATATAATAACAGAATCATCTTCTCGGCCAAGCTACAAATCTCCTCATTACATCACAAATCCAATGGCATGCCATTTGTATCAAATCTAGTCCGACAAGTTAATGGGCAATTTCGAATTCATTTCCACAACAATTTCAAATACTTGATCAATTCAAAACATCTATTATATCAATTCACATATAATTCAATATTCATACATATTCTTACTAAATTTCAAATATTATTACTTACCTTGTCTTAATTACTCCATAACATATACTATAAATTCAATATACATTTAATAGATAGTTTGAGTTATAGTAATACAAACCCGAAATACGAGTTTACTCCTCCACAATCTTTTCTTTTCCCTTGGATGTCGATGCCTCATTTTCCTTGTTAGCTATGAAAATAACAATAACAATTTATATTATTATTTACAGCATTAATTGCAACAAATAATTGAATTTTATTCAATTCCTACTCTTGTTCTTCATTCCACATTCTTTATATACAATTCTATTATTTACTTATAAGTTTTTTCAAGGCTATCTACCTGAGTCATTATCACTAAATTATCTATATCTTGAGTTACAGAATTCCAAATTAAGATCCGTAAATTTTATATGAAACTAGACTCATATATCTTCTTTCCGTAAAATATTCAGAATTTTTTATTTAGCCAATAAGTACAGTTTATTCTTTAAATTCACCCCTATTCTATTGTCTGACAGTTCTGACCACTCTTTGCTAAAATTTAATTATCTTTTTTTACAGAATTCAAATGATGTTCTAGTTTATTTCTTCTAAAACTAGACTCATTAAGAAATCTATCCATATAAATTATGTCCCAAAATTAGTTTTGTACAATTTTTAATGATTTTTCCAATTCAGAACAGGGAGTTTCGAAATCACTCTGAACCAGTCTCACAAGAATATAAATATCTCAAAATACAGAATCTCTTTGCTTTCTCTGTTTCTTTTATATGAAAATAGACTCAATAGGTTTTAATTTTATATCTCACTCAACTTCTAATTCTATTTCTACAAGTTTTGGTGAATTTTCAAAGTTACCCTACTGCTGTTGTCCTAAAACTATTTTTTTATAGCTTACCCTACTGCTGTTGTCCTAAAACTGTTTTTTTATAGCTTACTTTACAATTTAATCCTTTTACTAATTCTAACTTAAATTTCAATTTAATCCCTAATTTATCTTTTTCTTCAACATCAACTATACTTGAAAACCTATAAACTCTCAAAATATCAACTTAGTTTCATCAAAATCTTACTTTAAAGCTTCTAAAACATCAAAAATTAAGAGAATAGGACTTGATTGACTTACCTAATTAAACTCCAAGCTTTAAAACCTTGGTTTTTCCTTTTCTTTTTCTTTCTTTCTTTCCTTTCCCCTGTTTCGAAAGCTTCAGTTCTTTCTCCTTTTATTTTGCTTTTGTTTGTTTTATTTTACCACTACTACTAATAATAATAATAATATATTATAATATTTTACTTATTATTTAAGCAATGCTTATTTTTATTACAAGTGTACCTATATAATTATTACAATTACACTTGTCTTTAATCTTTACCATACATTTGTCATTTATTTAATTTATCTAATATAATATCAATTAAAATAATTATTTTAAATTAGTTTATTATAATTCATTACTAATATATATAATTTAAAATTTAAAATCTAAGTAAAAATCTTAGATTTTTATTTCATTTGTCGCCTAAACTTATGCTAAATGGCTTAATTGCCATTTCAGCCCTTTTTACTTTCTTTTAATCTATAATTAGACTTTCACTTTTTATTCAATTTGATCCTTTTTCCTAATTACTTTAAATTAAGCTAAATTCACTAAATAAAAATCTAATTAAACATACTATTAGACTCATAATTACTCCTAATAATTATTTACTAACTCGATTTACTAAGATGAAGGCCCGGTAACACACTTTTTCGGTGCCCACGGATTTTAGGTCGTTACAAACATCGTTTCTCACATTTTCTTCTTCATTCTCTTCAGGTATTTCATTGTTAACATCCTCAAAAAAAATCACTACGGAGTGTACCAGAAGAAGGTGCCCATGCTTTATCACCTGTTGCAACTATCCCCATGAGCATTTGGTCCAACTTCCCTTCGAATTCAGGATCAATGGCCAATGTTTTAAATTTTTGAGCTTCAGGCACAACCTACATATAAAATGATAGTTTAATAACAGTAATTATCAATAACCTTATAAAAAAGAAAAAAACAAAAATATTCAGAATTATTAATGTACTTTTAGACCAATCATCCGATGCATCAACGGTTCTTTTTATAGGATTCCACCCTAGACCAGTATCTTCGCTTTTAAGTTTCTTTCAAGTTTTCCATTCTTTTTTTAGGGATCCAACCTATTTTTAAGTTGTCTTTGTGAAAAAGTCTTGCCCGTTTCTTTCTCAAAGTTGGTCATTATTTTCAATCATCCATCTTTTGTGAAATGAATACCAGGCCTATTGCCTTTCAATATCTCTTTAATACAAATATCTCAAAATATTTATGTCAATCTCTTATCCCACATTGCTTTCACTTTTTCACCACTAACTTCAATCGCCGAAGTACTCATCTATTGTATATACAAACAGATTCGTTTTAGCTAGTAAAGCAATCAAGAAAATCAAATGTCACATAAGTATATTTGTTTACATGTGTATCAAATTATTTTCCTCTAATATTAATTTTACCAAAAATAGACCCGACAGTAAATGTTATATGTCTTTATTATATTCCCACTGCCAATGAAACTTCAAAAATTAGCCTAACAACAATAACATGGCTAGCTCCCAAATGCCATCAATTTTTATGCTTAAAATTTGGGTATTCACTATAACATGTGACCATGTCGGCTAAAGCAAAAAAAAAAAAAAGAAAAAAAAAACTTACAACCATAAAGAGTGGCTAAAAAACTTGTAACTAAGTCCCAAAGTAATGCTTAGGACAAGAAGACATGCATAATAGACATTATTGCTCTTAGAAATATTCTATCATTTCGTATAACACAAAAGACCAATAATTTTGAATTTTGATCACCAGATCTCAGGATATAATAGTCCAGTTCAAAGAAGCATAATTACCTTTCCTCAGACTGTTTGCTGTTGCCCCCGGTATCAACTAGGCCACCATTGCTATTCACAAGTTCTCTTGCAGCTTTAGGGTTAGATTTGTCTGCTTCATAAGTTCCTAAAGCTATCGCTTCATGCTTTGATAGTATACACTGCAAATTATCATTCAATGCCAAACCTTGACATAAGAGTGATTTTTTAATAAACCGTAACATATACATATTTTAATCCCACATTTAGCATACTTTTGGATGATTTATTCCTTGGATTGTGGAATTTGGTGCTCTTAATCCTTTAATTTCATGTTTTATACTTAGGAAAGCACCGAAGGATGAAAAGAACGAGAAACGGGCCTAAAACTGAGTAAATGGGCCAACTTACGAAATCGACATGGCCTGGGCCCAAGACCACACGGCTGTGCCTCTTTAACAGAATCGAACACGGTCTGGCCATGATTCACACGGGCGTGTACCATGGGAGTGTCTCTGACGTGACCTATTTGAATTTCACTCGGAATAGGGTACTTAGAGGCAAAGAAAGCCATTCCAAAAGCCTATATAAACACCTTAGAGGCCAACCTTCAAGGGGGCGTCCAGTTAGGCCAAAGAGCCAAGCTAGAGAGGCCAGAATTGTGGGATTTACTCGAAGAAAGCCAGTTGATTCATCTCAAGAAGTCAGAGTTATACTCAAGACGGAGATCTTCCCTTCAAATTCCTTCAGGGGGTTTTAGGGTTTTTCTTATGTTTTATTTTATATTTTCTTCTGAGATGTATTCTTTTTTTTTTATTATGAAATAAACCCCTCAAATACCTGAGGGGGATGAAACCTAAGACGGATCTTGTTATTGTTTTCTGAACCATATGATAAATACTTGATTTATTCTTAATTATGTATTCTTAATTCTTGTTTTGATATTTCAGGATATTGATTCAAGTATTGATGTGCTTAGGCAGTGGAGCAAAAGTCCCTATTTAAGAGTAGATCTAGCATAGTTAAGCGGAGTTGATCGCAACCCTAAAAATAGGATAACAAAAATCTACTGGATTAGGGTCATACCTAATATGGGAGTCCATAGATCGAGTTAATGCAATTCTAGGGGTTTTATTTAGAAAGAGATTTCAATTAATCAACCTAGGGTTAGACGTTAGTAGCCTCAAAAGAGGTATTAATATAAATTAGGGAATCCTACGGATCAAGTCAAGTGAATAAATAAATGCAGTTCAGGAGTTAGATAACAAGTGAAGTCTAGGTGGATTCTTCCTCAGGTATTGTCTTAATCAATTGGTTTTTCACACAAGTATTTTCCCAAATTCATTCTCTTTGTCTTAGCATCTTTAGTTTAATAGTTAGTTAATTTTAGATTAAATAAACAATTCACTTTTATTTTAGGCTAAATAATAAAAAGAAAGTTAGTATTAGTACTTTTGGTTCCTTTGGGTTTGACAATCCGGTCTTGCCACTAAACTATACTACTGTTCGATAGGTGCGGTTGCCTCAATTGTTGTCATAGTTAGTTTCTAGGCTCGATCATTCTTTATATAAATTTTTAAGACTCTGACACACGATCATTCATCCCTACAAGAGAGACAAAGGTTTATATGAAAAAGATATTTCTTACAATTTCATCTGCGATTCCATGGATGTTAAACTAACTACCAATGCAACTCATACACCATACATTTAAGAATAAATGACAATGTCATGCGGAAATTGAATAGAAATGCACATAAAAGAATTCAGTAAGGTAATCACAGAGAGGTTCAAGCAAAAAAGGAAAAGAAAAGAAATTAATCCTTTCACAGACTGCTCTGGTAGCTAGCCAGAAAAGCATTAACAGGAATATAATTGAATAAAATAATGAAATCATTTGATCTCAACAGTTGAGATTCCATTCCCTCTTTTCAATCATGCATTTTACCAAGTGATACTGCACAATAACTGTAACATCCTAGATTAGGGGTTATGCGTTCGTGCCTAATTCATGAGTTAGTAGGTTTTGGCAGTGTTGGAAGTGTATTAAGGGTTTTTAGAATTCTAGGGTGGAAGAAGAAAGCTTTGGAAAATTATTGGTTTTTAAGTAAAAAGGGAGCTAGGTAAATGAGGCTTTAAAAGAAACTCAACGTGTGAAGCATGACACAAGGAACCATGTGGTAAAATGGCATGTTTTATGAATTATGAATGTGTTATGTGAATTCTAGAAATAAGGAAATGTATGGAAATGTAAGGAAATGTAAGGAAATGTATGGAAATGTATGGAAGTGTAAGTAAATGTAAGGAAATGTGAGGAAATGTTTGGAAATGTAAGGAAATGCAAGGAAATGTAAGGAAATGTCTTGTCTTGGAAATGTAGGAAGCGTCCTGGAAATGTAAAGGAATAAAGAGGAAAGTGAACAATTATGGAAACTAGGAAAATGATTTAGAAATGATTCAAAAAGGAAAGTGAACATTTCTGGAAACTTGAAATGTAAGGAAATGTCAAGTTTTCTGAGTAGATCAAAAATTTTTGGAAACTTAGAAATGACCTAGAAATGACGAGTTTTAAGGTTTAAAAGGGGAAATTAAGGCAAGGTGGCCTTAAAGAAAAAGTTTGTGAAATTTGACACACAAGCAGGCTTGGAAAAGTGGCTGAAGATGTCACTTAGGGCCTATGGAAATGGCGCCATATGCAAGAGGAATGGGCTGAGTTCGAGTCACTTGGGAAGCAAATAAAGGAGGTTTTATTTCTGCTTCCAGAAGACTGAGGTGGACGGCACATGCTTCTAGAAAGGAGGTGTTTTATTTTCATAAATATTCGATTAAAAAGGTGATAAATAAAGGATTTTTAAATTGAATTATTTTCAAGAGATAATTGTGGATCAATTCCTTTTATTTTTTTTATGGATAAAAGAAGAGATAATAGAAGGATTATTATTATTAATTCAAAGGATAATGTTATCAAATAAAGATGAGTGGTGGCCAAGTAAGGGATTCTGAGTAGTAATTTTGGCTATAAAAGGAAGGAAAGAGGGCTACTCATCAATTTTTCTTCTTCCTCTTCTCTCTGTCGAATTTCTTAAGGCTCTCTTCTCTTCTCTTCTCTTCTCTTCTCTTTTCTTTCTAATCCCTCCAAAAGCCGAAAGTTGTGAGAGCATCATTTAGCCATAGCCGAATCTCTAAAGGTTGAAGTGAAGGTGCAATCGATTTCTTCAAGTAAGGGTAAGATCTCATTTGGTTTCATTCTTTTTCCTTTAAGATTTGCCGAAATCTAGGACTAACCCCATTAATATCTTGTTGCCGAAACTTTGAAGAGATCTTTCGAGATTTACTAACTGTTGACTACAAGGAGGAAGGTTTCGGATTTCTAAGATTAAGGTAAGACATATGTATATTCGGCCAAAGGCCATGTTTTATGTTTTAATGGTTAGATTAAATCTAGCATGAGTTATAGGAATTTCGACATTCCTAGGAAAACAAGGATCAATTTCGGGATTTGTTGGTGTCCCAATCGGCAACAAGGTAAGTTTAAGAATACTAATCCTACTAGGATTTGGATTTATGGCCGAATGGCTTTTTATTAAAATAGTAAGTGAATAATCAAATGTAGGGATTAAGGATCTAAGCAGTAGATCAGATTTCGAGATCTCAAGGAATTTGCTAAGCAAATTAGGTGTGTACCCCCACACTACTTTATAATATGTATTATGGCTATGTTTATTAATATATGTGTTATTAAGTATATGAAAGTGGCTAAAGTACCATGATATGGTACTAAGTACTCAGGTACGTTTCCTACTTCCACTAGGATTACGAAATATGTTATTTATAACATGTGAAACTTTATAAGAATGTGAATTTAAGTATGATATGCATGATATGGATAATATGGGTCATTCGGGATATATGAAAAAGGGGAAGTGAATGTGATGACTACGGTCTCACTATCTCGAATGTGGTGACTTCGATCACATTATCTCGAATGTGGTAACCGGTTACATTATCCGAATCTGGTGTCTCTTAACACAATTATATGGTGGCTATGCCACAAATTTTATATGGGCGATGAGCACGTCATTGCAAGTGACGCCTTCGATGGTGTGTAGCGGATGGAGGGTCGACTTAGTAGTCCCCACGGTGTATTTGGCAGTGAGGGTGTGTAGCGGATGGAGGGTCGACTTAGTAGTCCCACGGTGTGGTGGCAGTGCGGGGTGTGTAGCGGATGGACAATTAGGTTTGGGTTTGGGAATGCATCATAACTTGTATTTTATGTTTTGAATGTGTAACTATTGTATGCCTGATTCTATTATGATTTAGTGTCGTGTACACATTGAGTCTGTTTGACTCACCCGTTTGTGGGACCATGTTTGGTGATGAGCAGTGATGGACCAGGGGCGGGCGGTACTTGTGGTGGCCATGCTAAACATGAAGTTTATATTTTTATGGACTCTTGAATTTATTTTAGTACTTTGAAATATTTTGGAAACTATTTGATGTAATGAGGCCATAAGGCCTTGATGAACGATTTTATTTCTACTTGTTGTTTTATTGTGTTACAAATTTTGATTAAGTTAAAGACTAAGTATTTTATTTTAAAATATACTCTATATGTTTTATCACTTAATATTAAAAAGGGGTTTTCTAATATAAAAATCCAGTTTGTTTTCAACACAAGCCCAACCCAAATAATATTTTTTTTAATCACACAAGTTTTTCTCTAAGTAACAAAAGAATTTGAAACCGGTTTACTTGAGGAACATACCAAATCTGGTCAAAGGTCGTGGGCCGGGTTTGGGGTGTTTCAGTTTGGTATCAGAGCCCAGTTTTAAACTCTCGGCCTAAGGGTTTAAGGCCCAAAACGTTTTCAAAGCGAGCCCAAATGAGTTTTATGAAAATATTTTTGAAATAAGCAGGTTTTTCTGGCATGGCACTTAAGTCTCCTACCCGAAGTCCACCATGTAAGTACTTCGATCTCTTGTGTGATTTATATTATGATTTTTAGAAGGGTAGAAATGGAACGTAGATTAGAATATTAAGTATGGGAACCCTAGGACTAGTCTACTCAAACACAAGTGCATAAGACTTAAGAACCATTAAACCCACCTATGATTAAGTCGCCGAGCTAGGGTGTGGTAACCGTTGTGCGCATGTCTAGGAGTGGATTCAGTAAGAGCATGGTATTTAAGCAGTCCTAGTGACTCACCTCCTCTTCGCTGGAATCCTACCTGGTGCGTAGCTTCGGTTCACCCTAACCAAGAGGACTCGGTCATAGGCTAAACACAATAACTAAAACTCGAAAGGGAATTAGCCGTGTTTTTTTTTTCAGAAACCCTAGTTTTAAAAACTCTTAAAATTACCTTTTTAATTTGTGAGAACTATTTTTTACAAAATTTTCCGAAAAATTTTCGATTTATAAAAATTACATAAATATCCCTGATTGTGAAATTACAAGAAATGCCTTTGGTTTATAAAATGTCCAAACTACCCATAGTTTAATCAAAATTTCCTTACTTTATAAATGTTCAAAAACCCTAATTTGCAAAATATCAAAATACCTTGATTTTGGAAAATTACGAAGTTGCCCCCTAACTTGCAAATTACCAAAATGACCCTGATTTTCAAAATTTTTGCAACATTACCGAATTGGAAAACAAATTCTCAAAAAGAACCCTCAAAGTTTTGCAACTTTTGAAATATCTCTGATTTATTAAATTCTACAAATTTGCCCCGAGGTCTAAAATTACCGAAATACCCTTGGATTTCAAAATTTTTCCAAAATACCCTGGGAATTTAAAAATACCAAAATACTTCGTGAAAAAATCACCAAGGAACTTTTTCCCTTTTGAAAAATTACGAAAATACCCCCCTAGGACAAATTTACGAAAATACCCCTGAGTAGTGGAAAAACAACGACAACGAAAACTACAACATTTCTCTGAATGAACGAAGGTTCATAATTGTTTGATGGATGTATGAATGGATGGAAAGACTGTGTGCATGGATGAATACGAAAGAACCACTCCTAAAACTCATTTCATAAAATTGTTCACGGTTAATAAGTGGAACAAAATTCTGATGCATAAAACTTTTTAATCAGATTAGATCGCGATGTTAGAAATAAGTTCTAGGGGACGTGAACTTAGAGATTGTGCCTAGAAGGTATGATGGCTCTATTAAGATCAGTGCTTGGCGTAAGCATAGTGCGGTGAGAAGGATTATCGCATTTGTTAGTAAGTAATTTCGAGGACGAAATTATTTTTAAGGAGGGTAGAACTGTAACATCCTAGATTAGGGGTTATGCGTTCGTGCCTAATTCATAAGTTAGTAGGTTTTGGCAATGTTGGAAGTGTATTAAGGGTTTTTAGAATTCTAGGATGGAAGAAGAAAGCTTTGGAAAATTATTGGTTTTTAAGTAAAAGGAGCTAGGTAAATGAGGCTTTAAAAGAAACTCAGTGTGAAGCATGACACAAGGAACCATGTGGTAAAATGGCATGTTTTATGAATTATGAATGTGTTATGTGAATTCTAGAAATAAGAAATGTATGGAAATGTAAGGAAATGTAAGGAAATGTAAGGAAATGTATGGAAATGTATGGAAATGTAAGGAAATGTAAGAAATGTAAGGAAATGTGAGAAATGTATGGAAATGTAAGGAATTGCAAGGAAATGTAAGGAAATGTCTTGTCTTGGAAATGTAGGAAACGTCCCTGGAAATGTAAAGGAATAAAGAGGAAAGTGAACATTTATGGAAACTAGGAAAATGATTTAGAAATGATTCAAAAGGAAAGTGAACATTTACGAAAACTTGGAAATGTAAGGAAATGTCAAGTTTATAGAGCCAATCGAAAATTTTTGGAAACTTAGAAATGACCTAGAAATGACGAGTTTTAAGGTTTAAAAGGGAAATTAAGGCAAGGTGGACTTAAAAGAAAAAGTTTGTGAAATTTGACACACAAATGCAGGACTTGGAAAAGTGGCACGAATATGTCACTTAGGGCCTATGGAAATGGCGCCATATGCAAGAGGAATGGGCACGAGTTCGAGTCATTTGGGAGCAAATAAAGGAGGTTTTATTTTTGCTTCCGGAAGACCGAGGTGGGATGGCACATGCTTCTAGAAAGGAGGTGTTTTATTTTCATAAATATTCGATTAAAAAGGTGATAAATAAAGGATTTTTAAATTGAATTATTTTCAAGAGATAATTGTGGATTAATTCCTTTTATTTTTTTTTATGGATAAAAGAAGAGATAATAGAAGGATTATTATTATTAATTCAAAGGATAAAGTTATCAAATAAAGAAGAGTGGTGGCCAAGTAAGGGATTCTGAGTAGTAATTTTGGCTATAAAAGGAAAGAAAGAGGGCTACTCATCAATTTTTCTTCTTCCTCTTCTCTCTGCCGAATTTCTTAGGGCTCTCTTCTCTTCTCTTCTCTTCTCTTCTCTTCTCTTCTCTTCTCTTTTCTTTCTAATCCCTCCAAAAGCCGAAAGTTGTGAGAGCATCATTTAGCCATAGCCGAATCTCTAAAGGTTGAAGTGAAGGTGCAATCGATTTTTTCAAGTAAGGGTAAGATCTCATTCGGTTTCATTCTTTTTCCTTTAAGATTTGCCGAAATCTAGGACTAACCCCATAAATATCTTGTTGCCGAAACTTTGAAGAGATCTTTCGGGATTTACTAACTGTTGACTACAAGGAGGAAGGTTTCGGGATTTCTAAGATTAAGGTAAGACATATGTATATTCGGCCAAAGGCCATGTTTTATGTTTTAATGGTTAGATTAAATCTAACGCAAGGTTATAGGAATTTCGACATTCCTAGGAGAACAAGGATCAATTTCGGGATTTGTTGGTGTCCCAATTGGCAACAAGGTAAGTTTAAGAATACTAATCCTACTAGGATTTGGATTTATGGCCGAATGGCTTTTTATTAAACTAGTAAGTGAATAATCAAATGTAGGGATTAAGGATCTAAGCGGTAGATCAGATTTCGAGATCTCAAGGAATTTGCTAAGCGAATCAGGTGTGTACCCCACACTACTTTATAATATGTATTATGGCTATGTTTATTAATATATGTGTTATTAAGTATATGAAAGTGGCTAAAGTACCATGATATGGTACTAAGTACTCAGGTACGTTTCCTACTTCCACTAGGATTACGAAATATGTTATTTATAACATGTGAAACTTTATAAGAATGTGAATTTAAGTATGATATGCATGATATGGATAATATGGGTCATTCGGGATATATGAAAAGGGAAGTGAATGTGATGACTACGGTCTCACTATCTCGAATGTGGTGACTACGGTCACATTATCTCGAATGTGGTAACCGGTTACATTATCCCGAATCTGGTGTCTCTTGACACAATTATATCTGGTGGCTATGCCACAAATTTTATATGGGCGATGAGCACGTCATTGCTGATGGCGCCGCCGATAGTGTGTAGCGGATGGAGGGTCGACTTAGTAGTCCCACGGTGTGGTGGTGGCAGTGCGGGGTGTGTAGCGGATGGACAATTAGGTTTGAGTTTGGGAATGCATCATAACTTGTATTTTATGTTTTGAATGTGTAACTATTGTATGCCTGATTCTATTATGATTTAGTGTCGTGTACACATTGAGTCTGTTTGACTCACCCCGTTGTGGGACCATGTTTCAGGTGATGAACAGTGATAGACCGGGACGGCAGTACTTGTGGTGGCCATGCTAAACATGAAGTTTATATTTTTATGGACTCTTGAATTTATTTTAGTACTTTGAAATATTTTGGAAACTATTTGATGTAATGAGGCCATAAGGCCATGATGAACGATTTTATTTCTACTTGTTGTTTTATTGTGTTACAAATTTTGATTAAGTTAAAGACTAAGTATTTTATTTTAAAATATACTCTATATGTTTTATCACTTAATATTAAAAAGAGGTTTTCTAATATAAAAATCCTGTTTGTTTTCAACACAAGCCCAACCCAAACAATATTTTTTTTAATCACACAAGTTTTTCTCTAAGTAACAAAAGAATTTAAAACCGGTTTACTTGAGGAACATACCAAACCTGGTCAAAGCTTGTGGGTCGGGTTTGGGGTGTTTCAATAACCTAAATGGTCAAGTAATACAAAATGGAATGTATCAAAGAAGCCCTCAGGAAAGAATGTCAGGACCATGACAATAAATGATAACATCAAATAATCAAACTATAGAAATGTACTAAAGGCTTGTTTGGTCCAATCTTTTCGAAAGAGGAAAAAAAATAAGCCTTAAAATGATAGGAACTTCTACCTTCCAACAATGTGTTTTAAATTGTTGGATTATGATGTTTGGGCAGACCCACTAGCGTAATCGGTGATGGTGTGAATAGAGAGTAACAAATTGTATATAATAGATAGATGAACGAGGTTTTCATAAAGCGGTTGCTTATTACTTGCTTTAAGTAACTAGGAAGGTAATGGTAGAAGTGTTAAGAACCGACCTAAAACCAATCTCTCACTCATATGTAGCTTAACGAGTTCTACATGTGGACAACTCACGTGTTTAAGCAGAAACAAAAGAAGACAAATGGCCTCTGCTACTATATTAAGCATCCAACTAAAAATTAATCGGCAATAGGTGGAGAGATCCAACATGAATAAAAGACAAAGGAAATCTAAGACTTAACATATGTAGGATAACACCACTTTAACATGGTGTCCTTACGTTGTTGAATTAACAAGGTGTACAACTCTTTGCTTGTAGGCACGACACTGCTCCACTAGGTCAATAATCACCTCCTGCTTAAGTCCCTAAAATTGTAGAAGAAAGATCAGTGAACATGCAAATAGAAAATGAAGTTTAAAAAACTAAAGCATAATGAACACTTAAAAAGGAGAAGAAGAGAAGAAAAAGATAAACTCACCGGTGGAGAAAAGGAACAAAGAACTAAAGGAAAAAGTAAAGTTCAGACAAAAGAGAAAAGGGGAAAAAAGTCTTCTAACGTCTATTTGGAAGAAGAAATAAAGTCCCTGAAATTGTAGAAGAAAGATCAGTGAACATGCAAATAGAAAATGAAGTTTAAAAAACTAAAGCATAATGAACAATTAAAGAGGAGAAGAAGAGAAGAAAAAGATAAACTCACCGGTGAAGAAGAGGAACAAAGAACCAGAGGAAAAAGTAAAGTTCAGACAAAAGAGAAAAGGGGAAAAAAGTCTTCTAACGTCTATTTGGAAGAAGAAATAGTAAGGTTAAAAAAGTAAAATAAGTTAAAAAAAATTCTGCACTGATGTCTGTTCTTTATTGCTTTTCAGAGAAAATCACTTTTTAATGGAAAAGCTCATCCGAAAAGCAATGGAGAACACAGCCTTAGAGAGCTAATGCATAACCCCACCCCAGTTTCTTAATAACTCTTTTATCCAATATGAAAATACTTTTAGAAACATTTACAATCGACTAAATGGTGAAATTAGGCCAAGCTAAATATTTCAAAATGCTGATATAAAAACCTAATTTTTATAACAAAATTTTTAATAAAGATTTTTTTAAGTACTTCAGATTAATTTAAGTAAATTTTAAGTGAATTCTAACGTATTTAAAATAAAATACATGACAATCACAATAAAATATTTCTTGAAAATAAAATAATATAATAAAATCATAATTTGAGACCTGATATATGACATTTGAAAAGCTCTTATTTGAGTACTTTAAAAAAGGTTTTCCTTTTATTTGAGCACTTCAAAAAGTTTGACTTTCATTTAAGCACTTTTGTAAATGTTAAGCATTTTGAAAAGTTTGACCCTTACGTGCGTAATCCCTTAAAGGTTGCGTCTCAATTTAAACATTTAACATTTACAATTCTATGATTGATTCTTGATATAATGATTTATTTACCCTTCAACTTTTTAAAAAATATTTTAACTTAAAAAGAGAAGAAAATTAAATAAAAAACTAAAATGATATTTTTTTTAAAAATTGGAACACCAAATAAAATATTATGCTTTAATTTTTCAACAAACTAATAGAAGTATTCTTTTTCATTTTTTTTTTCCCCTAGTATGAAGCCCTCAAATATACCGTAGTTATATTAGACTTTTGACTAAATCTGAAATAAATCCCTTAAATGCGAGATGAACTTTGTTTTTTCATTCACAAGGGAGCAAATCCTTGTTAGGTGTTACGTATTTACGTCCCTTAACAAAAGAGAAAAAGCAGAGTGTGAATTCAGTGGATAATAATTATACCATTTCATGAAATGGTCAGTAAGATCTGGAATGGGATAAGGGAAAGAAGTGAAAAGGTCCCATGAAAAACATAAAGATCTATTTACGAATATAATTACCACTATATGTTAACATATGATACTACAGAAAGTAGTAGTAGTTCTAATAATTCTAATGTAGATATCAATGTTACTAGTCATAATTCTGATGAAGAAAACACTTCAACAGAAGAGGATGAAAATATAGAAATTCCTGAATCCATGGATACTGAACAAACAGATCCATATGATTATGAAATACCAAAACCTAGGGAAATTGATAAACAAGATCCTTATGGTAAAAGAAAAATAGATTCAGATCTTCAAAAAGATGATTATCTGAGATCTATTAATAAAAATCATGAAAAAGTTGAAAACACAACAAGAATATTAGGTAATAAAATAGAAACTATAGCTACTAATGAAATAAAATCTGAAAACCCAGAAGAATCTAGTCAACCTACACCTATACCATATAAGGTAGATGATTTAAATAAAAGAAATGTTGCTCAAGGAGGAATATATTTAGATTTAACCAATATTCCTTTATCAAATTATGAAAAAACCATAGATGATTGGGCACAATCTATAACTATTGTTGTAAAGAACAACAATACTGTTTGGTCAAAAGAAAAGTTTTTAAATTATTTTGTAGGAACATTTCAAGGGGATGTTCTACATTTTCTCAGACGACGGGAAGAATCTGAAAAAGGAAATGAACAAAAGGGTCAACTTATTAATCAAATAGGAACCCCTAAAGATTTACTAAAAGGGTTAATCTTAATTCTAAAAACAGAATTTTGTGGTTATACTAATAAAATAGATCAAGATAGCCAATCTAGTTATATCTTGTCAAAATTAAAATTATGTGATATAAGATATTTAGAAGAATTTTCTAAAAAATTTCTTCATGAATATCAAAAGTTAAAAAATAATAGTATAGAATTTTGGAAAAACTAATATTTTCATAAATTACCACCACTTTGGGATGAGATTTGTATTAATAAATACGCTTCTTATATACAAAAACATAGTAGAGATTCTGGAATAGATTTAGCAAATATAAATTCTATAGGCAATAGAATTAATTTTGCTAAAGAGAGAATAATATTACATTGTTTACATAGTAAAGCTGCTAAACAAGTTAAGCATAAGTTAAGTCATAAATATTGTACAAAGATATTAGAAAATGAATGGGAGTTTGGATGTAAACCTATACGTCCTACTACTTATAAAAAACACAAAAAATATAAATTAGCTAGATGGAAACCAGGAAATAAAAATTATACTAATAAAAAGAAAAAATTTGTTAGAAGAAAAACTTCTAGTAAACCTAAAAAAAAAAATATGTAAATGTTTTATATGTGATGAAGATGGTTACATAGCAACAAATTGTCCTAACAAAGGAAAAAATACTAGGAAAATGATTAAAAATCTTGAAGAACAAGATTTAGAAATATGTTTCAGTGAAGAAATAAATCCTGCTGAAATATTATATGAATTAATATTAGAAACAAATTCAGACACGATTCTGAAGAATATATTTTTATGTTAGGAAGCAGTTCTAATAATCGATTAGAAGAAATTCCTAAATCTTAACAACAGGATATTAAATTAGGAAATTTAATCGAAGAAGAAACAAACTTTTCTGATGAAATGATAGAAAAAATTACTAAAACCCATATTTCTAAAAAAGAAATTTATAAAATATCTAAGTTTAAAATATAGTCACAAAGACATATAGAAAAAATTAGCGGTAACACAGTCGCTAAGGAAACTAAAGGTGGATTAACAGAAATCCCATTATTTACTAATGATAGAATAAAGAGGATTAAGAAAAAATATCCTCAGGTTAGATATATACATTTAGGAATAATTATGATAACAATCAGAGCCTTATTTAGAAAAGGTCATGATATTCCTATTATAGCAGTATTATTAGATAAAAGATTTGAGAATCCAATAAAAGCACTAATTGGAGGAATTCAATCTAATTTACATACAGGAGTTATAGGATTTAAAGTTAAATCAAATTACTTTATATCAATAACAGACCCTCTAATAAAAGAGTGTCTATGTCTTAGAATTCAGACAAAAAATTCTGATATTAGTGATTTAGCAGAAGATTTAGCAATAAGATGGACTTCTATTAATGAATATACTTGAAACACCCCAAACCCGGCCCACAAGCCCCGATTGGATCTGGCATGTCCCTTGAGTAAAACTCGTTTCATTTCTTGGGAAAAATATGTTGGTTTCGAGGAAAAATAGATTTGTATTGTGATCCTGTTGAAAACCGTGTTGGTTATTTAAGTTTGTATCTAATTAAAATGTTATCTTCATGATTTTAAAAAAAATTATAAGTTAAAAGAAAAACCGAATTTAAAGCTTATTATTAAGTTGGAAACCATAGGAGTTTAGGTGTCAAAACAATTTAAGTTGTTTTACGAAAAACATTTAGTCATTTGTTTGATGTTGATCATGACAGATAAAACTTTAAAACGCATAAATAAAACAGTTAATAGTGGCCTTATTACAATGAAACATAACCCAAAATAAATCCCGAAATACTAAAAGAAAACGTAATAAGTTTAATTAAAAGAAAACCCGAAATGCTGAGTTGAGCATGGCCACCACATAGTCCTCGCTGATCCGGTCCAAATCACTAGGTATCACCTGCAAAAGATATCCCACGAAGGGTGAGTCAACAGACTCAATGTGTAACAGTACATAAAAGCCCAATCGATCATAGCCTTAACTATAACGCTTTAGCAAAGCCCATTTTAATCACATTTGACCATAAGCCCATAACATAGCAAATCGAATCACGGCAGATTAAATCACATGTACGTATAAAATGAAATGCAATCCTGAGCCCACCTAGATATCCATCCTCTACACACCACCCGTACCTACCAATCACACCGTGGGGATTACTAAATCGACCCTCCATCCGCTACACACCATCGAAGGCGCTTGCTTTGCGATCCAGCGCACATCGCTTCTTATAATCGTGGCATAGCCACCAGATAATTGTGACAGAGTCACCGGATTCATAATATGTGACATAAGTCACCAGATACATAATATGTGACATAAGTCACCGGATAATGTGGTAAAACCACCGGAACACTTCCCCTTTATCAATATCACCCATATGCCCATGCAACATACATATTATTCAAGTATCATGCCATGTACATTACCCCAAAGTCATAACAAAATCAGATATGTCTCATATTAAATGTTTATACATAGTGTCAAGGGATAACGTACCTGAATACATTGTACCACTGAATGGTACCCGAAGCCATAATCATTCATATTTCTTATTAACACATGTTTACCTTTAATACTATTAATCTATTGGAAATTTAGTGTAGGTTACACACCTGATAACAGTGAGTACGATACTATCGATACCGACACTCTCGCTAGCAGGGATAACAATGAAATGCTTATCCCTTTCCAATGCTGGCCCACACCCCGGTGGCCAATCACGAATAGCAGAAACCGAGCGTTTCTTGAACTTAGGGGTAGAGGCTACCCCTTTCTCTCCTCGACTGGTACTCGCATCCATCGAATTAACACTTAATCAGAATATTAGGTTAATCGTTAATGTTATAGTCTAAATATATCAAATCTAAACTCACTGAGTACCCTTACTGAAATGAACTTGAATCCCGAAGGCTTCTACTTACTTTCCAACTTGTCGAAATCCCTAAACACTCAAGTTAGATTCGGCTTCAACACATAAATACCTATGGAAATGGCCCATGGCCGAATATTAACCCCTTACCTTGAGTAGTCGAACCCAAGAGATCCTTAACGCTCCTTTCCTTTGGCTACACACGAAAGAAACACGAAATCAAGGCCTTATTAAGGTTCGGCCATCCTAAAACCAATGCCAACCATTCGATTTCGGCCACAAATCAAGATGAGATAAAAACTGATTGCTAAGAGAAGGGTACTTACCACCTATGCTTGCTTGAAGAGACTAAAAGAAAGTAGTCGACGGCGCCACTCTTATAGATTCGGCCTTAAGGATTCGCAAAATAGAAGAGAGAATGAGGGACTACAAGATTCGGCTAAGACTCCCAAATGGAGATGGGATATTCAGCTATCAAAAGAATAGGTATAGAATGGAGGTTGAGAGAAAGAAAAGAAGTATAGAGGAAGGCTAGAAGAATTCGGCTATGGTGAAAAATGGTAGAGAGGTTTCGGCTATCACAAGGAAAATCGAAGAAGAACAAAGCTAGGAAGGGATCTAGTTTCGGCTTAAAGGAAAATAAACAGAGAGATGAAAGATGAGGGGTAAGTGACCTTAATGATCTTTTGAAGGTTCGGCCAAGGTCTAAAAGGGTGAGAAAAAGGGTAAATTTTGGTGTGGTTTGATTATGAAAGAAAAGGGTGAGAGTTCAGGAGAGAATAAAGCTAAATTTTGCAAAAGAAAGTGACCGATTGGCATTTTTGGTGACTTTAAAAATTTTGGCACACCACTATAGAAAGAAAAGGGAACCAAAAATAACACCCAAACCCCCTTAAGAAATTTCGGCTACTCCCCTCTACCTACATGACCGAAATGGTCATCAAAGAAGTCCCTTGGCCGGCCAACTCTTCTCCCCTCTCACAAATCCCTTTTTTTTCTCCTATTTCTTCTCTTCTCCACTCATTCAAAAAGTTTGAATGAGTCCACCTCTCATCCACTCTCTTAGCCGCCCATTCAAATAGATTTGACTTGGTCTTGTGCTCATCCTTTCAGAGTCCTTGTGCCGTCCACCACTGCACCCCCTTGTCGCAAAATGCAAGCCCAAAATGCTGCTTGTGCTGCTCGAACCTAAGCCCCTTTTCACTACTTATGGCATCACTTCCCAAGGCCCTAAGTGGCGCCTCCCTTGCCACTTTGCCAGCTGGTTACTTGTGTCAAACTCCACATACAAATTTTCTTAAGGTCAAAGTCCCTTAGCTCTCCTTTAAAGCTTAAAATCCAATATTTTCTAAGGCCTTCACCTACATCCTAGGGTTCCCGAAACCCCCAAAACACATTCAAACCACACATAGGCATGCTACCACATATATTAAGTAAAACACATAACTCCTAAATCCCGGATATTACAGTTCTACCCCCTTAAATTAATTTCGACCCCGAAATTACCTGGCTGAAATAGGTGAGGGTATTGCTATAGCATTGCCTCCTCCGGCTCCCACGAAGCTTCTTCCAATCCATGGTTACGCCATAACAGTTTGACGAGAGGAACTGATTTCCTTCGTAACACCTTCACATCCCGCTCCAGAATCTGAACCGGCTCCTCCTTGTAGGACAAATCTGGCCTCAGCTCCACCTCCTCTACTGGCACCACATGAGATGGATCCGATCGGTAACGACGTAACATCGACACATGAAACACATCGTGCATCTGCTTCAATTATGAAGGTAACTCTAACTGGTATGCCACTGGTCCAACCCACTTCAAACCCAATAAGGTCCTATAAACCTGGGACTTAACTTTCCCTTGCGACCAAATCTCATCACCTTCTTCCATGACGAAACTTTTAGAAACACTTGATCCCCCACAGCAAACTCTATCTCCTTTCGCTTAAGATCTGCGTACGACTTTTGCCTGTCAAATGCCTCCTTCAACAGTGCCCGAATTACCTTAACCTTCTCTTCTGATTCCGCCACAATCTCCGGACCTAAAACATGACGTTCCCCTAATTCTGTCCAACACGTAGGAGTGCGACACTTCCGTCCATACAGTGCTTCGTACGGTGCCATCCGAATACTTGCTTGATAGCTATTGTTGTACGCAAACTCTGCTGAAGGCAAAAATTCTTCCCAACTTCCTCTGAAGTCTATCACACAGCCCGTCAACATATCCTCCAACACTTGGATTACTCGCTCAGATTGGCCGTCCGACTGTGGATGAAATGCCGTACTGAAGTCCAACCTGGTGCTCAAAGCCTAATGCAATGCTTTCCAAAACCGAGACGTAAACCTCGGATCCCTATCCAAAATAATTGACACCGGCACTCCGTGCAGCCTTACAATTTCTGACACATACAACTTCACTAACCTCTACAGAGAATAGTCAACTCGCACTGGTATGAAATGTGCAGACTTCGTCAACCGATCCACTATCACCCACACTGAGTCCTTCTTAGTAGGCGTAAGGGGAAGCCCACTAACGAAGTCTATAGTAATTCTCTCCCACTTCCATTACGGAATCTTTATCGGCTGAAGTAATCCTGACAGTACTTGGTGTTTAGCCTTAACTTGCTGACACGTTAAGCACTTCCCTACAAATTCTGTAACTTCCCGCTTTAGACCAGGCCACCAAAACTGATCCCGTAGATCTCTGTATAACTTACTTCCTCTAGGATGCATAGCATAAGGGCTACTATGCGATTCCTGAAGAATTCTCTGTCTTAATTCCTTATCCTTCGGCATACAGACCTTGCCCTGAAAATACAGCACTCCATCACTGTTCACACCATAGTATTCCAATTCCTCATTCTGCACTTGCCGTAACTTAGCACTCAGACCATCATCTGTCAACTGACTCTCTTTCACCTGACTCAACCATGTCAGCTTTACCTACAACTCTGCTAACAAACTTTCGTCGTCATAAAGACTAAGATGTGCAAACATCGCCCTCAGATCCGACACCACTTTCTGACTTAAGGCATCTGCCACTACATTTGCCTTACCCGGGTGATACTCTATAGAACAATCGTAGTCTTTCAATAACTCCACCCACCTTCGCTGTCTCAGATTCAGCTCATTCTGAGTCAGCAGATACTTAAGACTCTTGTGGTTCGTATAGATCACTGACTTTTCTCCATACAAATAGTGCCTCCACACCTTAAGAGCAAAGACTACCGCTGCCAACTCCAAGTCATGCGTCGGATAGTTAACCTCATGTGGCCTTAATTGCCGAGATGCATAAGTGACCACCTTCCCGTCTTGCATCAGAACGCATCCCAATCCTGTGTGAGAAGCATCACAATATACCACAAAATCCTTTCCTGCCTCAGGCTGAATCAGAACCGGTGCTTCTGTCAAAACCTTCTTAAGCCTCTCGAAACTCTCCTGCTGCCTATCTGTCCAAATGAAAGGTACCTCCTTTCTCAACAATTTCATCAAAGGTGCCGCTATTGAAGAGAACCCTTCAATGAATCTTCTGTAGTAGCCTGCTAACCCCAAGAAACTGCGAACCTCAGCCACAGACTTAGGTGGTTTCCAATCTAACACTGCCTCAATCTTCCGAGGGTCTACCCTTATCCCTTCTGCAGAGACCACATGCCCTAAAAACGCAACTTCCTTCAGCCAGATTCCGCACTTGCTGAATTTAGCATATAACTTCTTTTCCCTTAACACTTACAACACTACACGGAGATGCTCATCATGCTCTTCCTCAGACTTAGAATACACTAGGATGTCGTCTATGAACACAACGACGAACTGATCCAAGTAGGGTTGGAAAACCCGATTCATCATATCCATGAACGCAGCTGGGGCGTTCGTCAATCCGAACGGCATTACTAAGAACTCATAATGCCCATATCTTGTCCGGAAAGCTGTCTTATGGATATCCGCTTCCTTCACTTTAAACTGATGATACCCTGACCTTAGATCTATCTTTGAAAATACCGCAGCTCCCTTAAGTTGATCGAACAAGTCGTCGATTCTCGGCAAAGGGTGCTTGTTCTTGATGGTCAGCTTATTCAACTGCCGGTAATCTATGCACATACGCATAGTTCCATCCTTCTTCTTCACAAATAGAACTGGTGCTCCCCATGGAGACACACTAGGTCGGATAAACCCACGATCCAGCAACTCTTGAATCTGAGCCTTAAGCTCAACCAACTCCTTTAGTGCCATTCTGTACGGGGTGATAGATATTGGCGCTGTACCGGGCAACAAATCAATCCCAAACTCCACCTCACGATCCGAAGGCAACTCTGGAAGTTCTTCCGAAAAGATATCCTCAAATTCGTTTACCGTCCTGACCTCTTCTACAGTTGCTTCCTTAGCCTCTAAGGTACTAACAATCATCAGAAAAGCTACACATCCCTTTCTTACCATCTTTTCTGCCTTAAGGGTAGATACTACATTTGATAAGTAATTCCGCCTCTCGCCCATAACCACAACTTCATTATCGTCCATAGTTCTCAATGACATACGCTTAGCAGCACAATCCACATTCGCACGGTACTTCACTAACCAGTCCATGCCTAAGATTAGGTCCAATTCCCCGAATGGCAACTCCATTAAGTCAGCTGAAAACTGCGTCCCCTGAACTTCTAAAGGCACTTCCTTAAAGAGTTTGTCTACTACTACTGATTGCCCTAAAGGACTAAGTACAGTCATCTTCCTCGGTTCAGTCTCAAAGTTCACATGCAGAGTTCCAGATACTTCACTAGAAATGTACGAATGAGTTGACCCTATATCTATCAAAGCAATAAAGGGTAATCCAGAAATAAGGATTGTACCCGTTATAACATCAGGTGCATCACCATCCTCCCTCCGACGAACCGCATATACTGCACTGGACACAGTTGTCTCGCCTCGAGTACTACCACTACCTGCTCGGGGTTCGCGACCTCTGCAGAACCATTACCTCGCCATGCGGACCACGACCACTCGACGATCTGCGCCCACCTCACGCGGCTGATTAAAAATCGACTGCTTTGGCGGTTCCTATCTGTATCCATCAGACAATCCCTAATCATATGATCTTTGGACCCGCACTTAAAACATCCCCCTGTCTTTTTCCAACATTCTCCACAGGTGCATCTTTCCATCACGAGCACAAGTACAGATCTTGTCCTCCCACAACAACTCGCTTGACCTCGCGGCCCATCAACTCTAGGTCTCTTTTGAAAATTCCCAGATGACCCTGAAGACCCATAGTTTCTCTTATTCCTATTCTGACCTCTATCCCGGTTCTGTCTTTCAGTCCGCTTAACTTCTTCAACTATCCAGAGCCTTATCCACTAAGGCGCAAAGTCTCTTTCCGATCTTGGAGCAATCAACACTCGTGACTCATCTCTCAAACCATCCTCAAACACGGCACACCGCTCATAATCGGTAGCCACAATCCCTCTGGCATACCGGCTTAATCGCAAAAACTCTGCTTCATATTCGGCTACCGACTTACTTCCTTGTACCAGACTCAGAAACGCCTTTCTCTGCGAGTCTATGTAGCTAGCTCCTACATATTTCCCCTCAAAATTAACCTTAAAATACCCCCAATCTATTCGATCTGCAGGGTACCCTCTTTGTGATGAGCCACCTTTGGTAGGCCTCATCCCGGCAAATAAACAAAGACCTTTGGCTTTCTCCTCGGCGGATGCGGTCGGATCATCCATGATCCTCTCGACTGCCTCTAACCAATACTCTGCTACATTCGGAGCTACCCCAGATACTCCTCTAAAAACCTCAGCTCCATTTGATCTAAGTCTCTCAGCTACTGACTTTCGAACCCCATTTCCCATACTAGCTCCTGCTACCCGCTCTAAAACTCGCAGCATAGCCTGCGATACTGTGTCATCTCCTCATGTCTACTCCTGAAATTCCGCCCCTACAGCCGGTGGCGGTGCTTCATTTTCGGAACCCTGACTCGACCCAACTTGTTCCGACACAGTCATTCTGCCTCTACCGTGCCCACGGCGACCACGTCCCCTAGAACTCATGTCTATGTCACGTCTTATCTGTTTTTAGGAAAATTTTATGCATTAGAATCTTTTCACTTTTTTGTTTAAAGAGGAATTTTATGCAGAGAGTTTTTAATCAGTGGTTTTTCTGTAGAAGTACATATATACTTAGGGTCTGCGTCTCTAAAGTAAAGTTTCCTTAGGCCTATCAGCTAAGGTATCACATATCATTTAATTAAAAGAACTTACCTGGTGGACCTGGGCCGAGAACTCGGGTGCCATGCTTCCATAAAACCATTTTACCCAAAAATTTTCAAAAACCCATTTTGGCTCACATTTTGAAAATGTTGTGGGCTTTAAAACCCAAGGCCGAGTGTTTAAAATCGGGCTCTGATACCAAGTTGAAATACCCTAAACCCGGCCCACAAGCCCCGACTGGATATGGCATGTCCCTTGAGTAAAACTCGTTTCATTTCTTGGGAAAAATATGTTGGTTTCGAGGAAAAATAGATTTGTATTGTGATCCTGTTAAAAACCTGTTGGTTATTTAAGTTTGTATCTCATTAAAATGTTATCTTCATGATTTTAAAAAAAATTATAAGTTAAAAGAAAAATCGAATTTAGAGCTTATTATTAAGTTGGAAACCATAGGAGTTTAGGTGTCAAAACAGTTTAAGTTGTTTTACGAAAAACATTTAGTCGTTTGTTTGATGTTGATCATGACAGATAAAACTTTAAAACGCATAAATAAAACAGTTAATAGTGGCCTTATTACAATGAAACATAACCCAAAATAAATCCCAAAATACTAAAAGAAAACATAATAAGTTTAATTAAAAGAAAACCCGAAATGTTGAGTTGAGCATGGCCACCACATAGTCCTCGCTGACCCGATCCAAATCACTAGGTATCACCTGCAAAAGATATCCCACGAACGGTGAGTCAACAGACTCAATGTGTATGTAACATCCCGAAATAGGGCCTAAACGGAATAGTGGTTGCGAAACCACAAATTCGAGTCAGTAAAATATTTTAATATTATTTTCAGTGCTTATAATATGTGATTTTACATGTGTGAAAGTTTCGTGAATTAATTTTATTGTTAGTGTGCTTAATTTAATAAAAGGGCTTAATCGCGTAAAATGAAAATTTAGTGGTTATTTTTAGAAGGGTCAAATAGTGGATGTTCTTTTAATATGAAGGTTTTATGTTGCAATTTTTCCAATAATGAAAGGTGGTGGACGGCATTGAATGATGAAATGTAATTATGTGTTTTTATTATATTAAAAACATTAGTTGAAATTTTATATTATATGTATTTTATAATCTATCAGTTATAATAATAGAAACATGAGAAAGTGGCTTTATTTTCATCACTTTCTTCACGAAACAAACAGAAAGAAGAAGAAACTTAGCTTCAAACTATTCGGCCATTAGCAACCAAAATTAGGTGAGTTTTAGTTTTTTTTTTTTTGATAATTTTACGTTTTTGAGATCGTTTCTTCGAGTGCTACAAAACCCATGTTTCAATTTTGAATTTTGATGAATATTTTGAGTTGTGCCATTGATGAGAACGTGTGATTTTTGTTGTTTGATGGTAGAAAATAAAAGATATGTGTTAGATTAACAAGTTTTGTCTTTGGATTTTTGATGAATTTAAGTAGTTTGGATTAAATTAGTAAAAGTTGTTATTGTTCATAAGTATGTGTTATAGTAAGAATTTGAAGTTGCTATAGAAGGGAAAAATGTTCAGCATGTTAGAAAACATAAGAATAAGGGCTGAAGTTTAATTTTCGAGCCTAGGGGCAAAATCGTAAATATGTAAAAGTTTAGGGGCAAAATTGTAATTTTTCCAAAGTTAGAATTAAGGACTATTTTGATAAATATGAGTATTAAATAAGCTAAATTTGCTATTATAGATCAAGAAGAACGAAATCCGAGTTAGATCGGGAAAGAAAAGATAGTGGACTAAATCGATATAGTTTATCGATTTTGTTTCGAGGTAAGTTTACGGTAAATAAATGCAATATTCTGATATTTTACATCTAACACTCTTAAATTCCAGCATTTACATATTTATTCTGTAAATTTATTATTTAAAGACTCAAGTATGAATTGACGAAAAAGCTATCTCAGAAAGTTCCGGTTGAACCTTAGGAATGTGTAGGATACAAATGTCATGACATTAGGGTTTAAGGAAATCATGTAAGACCATGTCAAGACATGGCATTGATAAGCTACTATAAGGCAAAGGTCCCATGTAAGACCATGCCAAGGCATGGCATTGGTGAGTTCACAAGGCAAGGATACCACGTAAGACCATGTCAAGACATGGCAATGGTTAAGTTTCATAAGGAAAGGTACCCGCGTATCCTTAGTATTCCAAAGTGGTTCAACGGGAAAATTCAAAGAGTATTCCAAAGTAAAGGTAAGACAAGTTCAAGCTAATAAGGTAAGGTAAGATAAATTCATGTTAAAAGGTAAGGTAAGAATACAAGTTTAAGTATATTGAGTTAAAAGCTTAAGTGATCTTGATAAGAAAAGAATAAGATAATTCATTAAGAATGTTGTTATCTATTTACATGTAAACTTACTAAGCTTTATGCTTACTCCCATTCTTTAATTTTTTTATAGTATTACAAGCCAACTCGGGGATCGAAAGGACGTCGGAGATCGTTACACACTGTCAAAAGATTATATTGGTATTTTGTGATTCGAACGTTTTAAGTTATGGCATGTGTAGGGACTTAGCCATTTTGTGTGTATGACCTTATGATATGGCTTAATATTGGCTTGTAAATGCTTGGTAATGATTAGCCATTAAAATGGTTAATTAAGAACAAGTTTTGGATGTTATGAAATGCCTAGTTGATAGTTGTTTTAAAGAAATTATGTAATTATATGCAGGGGAATAGTTTGACAGCAGCAGTGACGTGATTTTGAAAAATCACCAAAAATAGTAGAAATGGAATTAGGTTGTGCATGAGATATAGAATTAAAGCTTATTGAGTCTATTTTAATATAAAGAAAACATTGTAGGAAAAAGAGTTGTATATTATGAGATAATTGATTTTTAGTTAAGAGAGGTCAGAACTGTCAAACTGTGTAATAGGGGAGATTTTAACTAATAAACTGTACTAATTGGCCACACCAAAAATTCTGGAAAAATTACAGTATGAAGATATATGAGTCTACTTTCAAGCAAAATTTACGGATCTAGATTTCGAGTTTTGTAACTCAAGTTATAATTAATTTATTGAACATGACGCAGACGGACAGTTTCAATTTTTATGCCCAGAACTAGTAAGTTAAGTCTAGTAATGCCTCGTGCTCGACTCCGGCAACGGTCTCGGGTAAGGGGTGTTACAGTGTAATAGTACACTAAAAGCCCAATGGATCATAGCCTTAACTATAACGCTTTAGCAAAGCCCATTTTAATCACACTTGGCCATAAGCCCATAACATAGCAAATCGAATCACGGCAGATTAAATCACATGTACGTATAAAATGAAATGCAATCCCGAGCCCACCTAGATATCCATCTTCTACACACCACCCGTACCTGCCAATCACACCATGGGGATTACTAAATCGACCCTCCATCCGCTACACACCATTGAAGGCAGTCGCTGCAGTCAACTGCACATCGCCCTTATAATCGTGGCATAGCCACCAGATAATTGTGGCAGAGTCACCGGATTCATAATATGTGTAAGTCACTGGATACATAATATGTGACATAAGTCACCGGATAATGTGGTAAAACCACCGGAACACTTCCCCTTTATCAATATCACCCATATGCCCATGCAACATACATATTATTCAAGTATCATGCCATGTACATTACCCCAAAGTCATAACAAAATCAGATATGTCTCATATTAAATGTTTATACATAGTTTCAAGGGATAACGTACCTGAATACACTGCACCACTGAATGGTACCCGAAGCCATAATCATTCATATTTCTTATTAACACATGTTTACCTTTAATACTATTAATCTATTGGAAATTTAGTGTAGGTTACACACCTGATAACAGTGAGTACGATACCATCGATACCGACACTCTCGCTAGCAGGGATAACAATGAACTGCTTATCCCTTTCCGACGCTGGCCCACACCCCGGTGGCCAATCACGAACAGCAGAAACCGAGCGTTTCTTGAACTTAGGGGTAGAGGCTACCCCTTTCTCTCCTCGACTGGTACTCGTATCCATCAAATTAACACTTAATTAGAATATTAGGTTAATCGTTAATGTTATAGTCTAAATATATCAAATCTAAACTCACTGAGTACCCTTACCGAAATGAACTTGAATCCCGAAGGCTTCTGCTTACTTTCCAACTTGTCGAAATCCCTATACACTCAAGTTAGATTCGGCTTCAACACATAAATACCTATGGAAATGGCCCATGGCTGAATATTAACCCCTTACCTTGAGTAGTCGAACCCAAGAGATCCTTAACGCTCCCTTCCTTTGGCTACACACGAAAGAAACACGAAAAATCAAGGCCCTATTAAGGTTCAGCCATCCTAAAACCAAGGCCAACCATTCGGTTTCGGCCACAAATGAAGATGAGATAAAAACCAATTGCTAAGAGAAGGGTACTTACCACCAACGCTTGCTTGAAGAGACTAAAAGAAAGTAGTCAACGGCGCCACTCTTATAGATTCGGCCTTAAGGATTCGCGAAATAGAAGAGAGAATGAGGGACTACAAGATTCAGCTAAGACTCCCAAATGGAGATGGGATATTCAGCTATCAAAAGAATAGGTATAGAATGGAGGTTGAGAGAAAGAAAAGAAGTATAGAGGAAGGCTAGAAGAATTTGGCAATGGTGAAAAATGGTAGAGAGGTTTCGGCTATCACAAGGAAAATCGAAGAAGAAGAAAGCTAAGGAGGGATTTAGTTTCGGCTTAAAGGAAAATAAACAGAGAGATGAAAGATGAGGGGTAAGTGACCTTAATGGTCTTTTGAAGGTTCGGCCAATGTCTAAAAGGGTGAGAAAAAGGGTAAATTTTGGTGTGGTTTGATTATGAAAGAAAAGGGTAAGAGTTCAGGAGAGAATGAAGCTGAATTTGGCAAAAGAAAGTGACCGATTGGCACTTTTGGTGACTTTAAAAATTTTGGCACACCACTATAGAAAGAAAAGGGAACCGAAAATAACACCCAAACCCCCCTTAAGAAATTTCGGCTACTTCCCTCTACCTACATGACTGAAATGGTCATCAAAGAAGTCCCTTGGCCGGCCAACTCTTCTCCCCTCTCACAAATCCCTTGTTTTTCTCCTATTTCTTCTCTTCTCCACTCATTCAAAAAGTTTGAATGAGTCCACCTCTCATCCACTCTCTTAGCCGCCCATTCAAATAGATTTGACTTGGTCTTGTGCTCATCCTTTCAGAGTCCTTGTGCCGTCCACCACTGCACCCCCTTGCCGCAAAATGCAAGCCCAAAATGCTACTTGTGCTGCTCAAACCTAAGCCCCCTTTCACTGCTTATGGCGTCACTTCCCAAGGCCCTAAGTGGCGCCTCCCTTGCCACTTTGCCAGCTGGTTACTTGTATCAAACTCCACATACAAATTTTCTTAAGGTCAAACTCCCTTAGCTCTCCTTTAAAGCTTAAAATCCAATATTTTCTAAGGCCTTCACCTACATCCTAGGGTTCTCGAAACCCCCAAAACACATTCAAACCACACATAGGCATGCTACCACATACATTTAAGTAAAACACATAACCCCTAAATCCCGGATATTACAATACTAATACGGCAGAAGTAGAAATAAAAGAAATAAATAATAAAATAATTGAGCTTTTTGAGCCCAATAAGTTTACTACGAAAATTCAACCAAAATTATTATATTTAAAAGACCTATCAATTCCAAAAGACTGGATGATAGAAAAACTAATAATGCAAGTACTTTTAAACCAGTAAGTACTATAGAATATATGTCATCTAGATATAAGTTATATTTTAAAAATAATATGATAACTAATACAGATGATAATTTAGTTTACCCTCTAATTCTCAACTAGAGGAAGACGAGGAAAATATAAGTACTTCTACACCAATAGGTATGAAAACAGTTCATATTCCTATTTTTCCTACTACACCTAGTAGAAATTCTAGAAACACTAGAATGAAAGATATACAATCCTCAATAGAAGATATTATTAATTTTCAATCACGAAAAAATAATACATATATTGAAATTACATTACATAATAAAGAATATAAATCATATTCTTGACATGCTTTATTAGATACAGGAGCTACAACCAGTAGCTGTAAAAATAATGTTATTCCTGTAGAAAATTGGGAACCTGTAAAAAAGACAATAAAAATTAATGGAATAAATGGTAATAAAACTACTATTTATCATAAAGCAAAAAATATACCAATCTACACTAATAATGTTAGATTTATAATTTCAAAATTATTATGTTTTCATGATACGTATGGTGATATTTTATTAGGAAATAATTTATAAATCAATATTTACCATTTTCTATTAATAAAAAACCAGTTATGTTATCTATAGAAAAAAATTCTATAGATATACCACTAGTGGAAAATCCTAAATTTTTTGTACTAATGATTGCTGATTTTTTCTTAGCAGGCCTTATAGATAGAGGTAAAAAATCTCTAGAAAAAGTTGGAGAATGGATAACTGTCTATAAAAAAACCCAACAAAGGGAAAACAATAAGTCCTAAACAAGGATTTATTACTATACCTGCTCAAGTACCATTTTATCCTAACCAGGGATATTATGTACCATATCCAATGGTAAGCCAACAATTTAGAACACAATCACCAAACTCGGTGAGTTATTTTAATTGGTCTCAAGATCCAGATTCAGCATCTCAAACCAGTTATGCTGAAATTATAAAAGAAACAGAAAATTTTTTGAAACAACAACAAATTCCAGAAATAAAAGATTTTTATAATCCAGGAATACCTCTGGAATATTATAATTTTATAAACAAAATATAGAAAACCCATATTTCTGAGGAAAGAGCAAACTTTAGAAGAGCTCTTACACAATTTTCATATTTTTTAGTTGAAAAAACAACTAAAAAAAATGGATCCCATGATTTATTACTTAAATCTATTTTATATAGAGATTGGGACGAAATACTAATAGAATATATGGATATTAAGGAGATAAATAATCTTCTTGATATATTCCAATTTTTATTAATAAAGGAACAAACAGTTCTATTATTAATAAAATGTTTAGAATATGTCTATATAATAAATGTAGACAAATTCTACCACCAGATATTTTTACGAAAATAAATAGAGCTATTTGCAACCAGCAAGCTCAATTTAAAGAAACTTTTTCAAAATACTTTTTACAAGCTTATGTTTTTACTAATGATATAGGAGAACAATTTCCTACTATCACATTTAGACTAGATCATGAACCATTTGATATAACCAGTATTGGATGGGGATTTGTTAAAGAAATAACAGTCCAAAATCTTTCTTTTCATCTACTAAAAGATTTTCCTGCTATAGTAAAATCTAGATTAATAAATTTTACTAATATAGATGATTTTGTCTATTATTTTCATATAGAAATAAATAGTTTTATTGGTATAGCTGAAAAAGAAAAATTTTATCAGCCATATCAAATTTGGAATATTCATACAGTGCTTTGGGGAAGATCCCTCTCAGCAGTAAATGAAGATAAACAACACTTGGCAAACACCATTGACAAGTGTTACAATGATTTTTCTAATTATCAAATCCAAGTCGGAATTGATTTGATGACCAAGGCCCAGTATCTACTTCAACAAAACACTTAAATATTCTAGATCGATGGCAAGAGAATTTTAGCATATGACATTGGAAAAAGCCAAGAAGAAAGAAATGAAGAGTCCGTTCAGTTATTAAGAAAAATAGCTGACATGAAGATCGATGATTTTCCGATAACGGAAATCAAAGACACGTGGGAAAGCTGGAATTCACCAGTTCCTTCACCAGAGTCATTACATCTTGATGAAATCGAGGAAATGAATCTCAGAAACATCCAAGAAGGATAACAACAAAACACAACATCCAAGAAAGAAGCATTCAATTTTGGAGGCGATGTGAAAGGAAGGAAATCTATTCACCATCACCATCCATAAATGTCCATAAACAAATGAGACAAAAGATGATGGAAGCATGATGGAAGCAACCATTAATGCATGAAAAACGTGAAAACAACCACAAAATTAGAAGACTACGTGGAAGCAACCATCAAGTCAACATTTATTTCAAGAAAGCTACGTGGAAGCAACCATCAAGTCAACATTTATTTCAAGAAGGCTACGTGGAAGCAAATTAGAAGACTACGTGGAAGCAACCATCAAGTCAACATTTATTTCAAGAAGCTACGTGGAAGCAATCATTTAGCCGGCATTAAAGTCATCATTGTCAGGATACTGTGCGTTTTTGAATTGTAAATAAATTAGAGTCTAAAATTTGTATTATAAATAGGCATTGTGATAGCCTAAACAAGGCATTAGATCGGGAAAAGACATCAAAAAACTTTCTTTTGTATATTTACTCTCTTTCTCAAAAAACCATAAAAATCATCTTTGTAAATTATCCCTATAAATTATCTTACTATCCTTTTGTGAAATAAAATTCTACGATATTAATATAACTATACAGGATTGACTTCCTACATCTAGAGAGTGAGGGAAGACGCAAATTGTGCCTTGAGGAGAAGGAAACTTGGGTTGCAAGTTCTCTGAAGTAATGTGGGAAGAAGCTTTTTCAGTTGCAAAGGCAGGCTGGAAATTGAGGAGATTAAAAGATAGGCATTGATGGAAGCAGAGATTCTAAACAGAAATAAAAAGTGATAAGTTTGAGACTGATGAGTACTAATATTAGAAGACATGATACTGTAAATAATGGGTTATGTTTAGCTTAAGAGTATACATGGTATTAAAAATAATTATTAGTCATTACTAATTCATTTATGTAGCAGATTTCTTCTTTCTTTAGGTAATAAAATCATAATAATTATACCATTTCTCAAAAATAGCAGCAAGCGAGACCGAATTTATGATTGCAATTCTTACCACTCCTCATCCAGGTACATTGTTAGCTTGACATACAAATCTTCAACCAGATTTCAAGAGGCAGTCCAAAGCCAGAACACTGCATTTATTTACAACACCCATCACATATTTGATTTTTACTTCCAACACAAAGCCAAATTAATATGCTCCATAGCAAGGAGACCTAATCTGCTTTATTTATATATTATATTGTTCATCCTCGCAATCAACCAGACCCTTAAATGTATACTACCAGTACCCTACGAGCGCAACCAGGGATTAAGCTTTAATCATCACTGGCCAAGGGAACAGATTTTACCTGAAAAAAGAACACAAGCATGCTTAAGTTTTATTATAATCCGCAACGAGATTCAGAAGTAGAGTTGCCAACATCAGGCCATTAACTCTAAAAGAGGGAACAAAGTCCACTTACCAATTCACGGAACTTGAGGATGTAGAACATTTCAAGATATCTTCGGGTCTCACGCCTCTCGAGTTTTGAGACGTACTTCCAGAAACCATATACTCCAGCCAATGTCATCAGCCTTTCAGAATAAATTTTCCATGTATACCTGAAGTACAAAAACCCTTGCTTAAGCTCCGCATCGATGGTAGAGAGAATGGAATTCTAATCTCTAAATGTAAATTAGAAGAAACACGCACCTTTCATAAATCCTCTTAAGCCCTCCATCAGATATTTTAGTCCAGTGGCTTGGGTCCTCCTTGCAACGTTCAAAGAAAGTTGCCAGGAGTTCAGCGGTCTGGTCAGGGTGGTATGGATCAATATGGAACCCTGATATACCATGTTCAATAATCTCTGCCGGACCACCATGCAATGTGGCAAACGTTGGAAGACCACATGTCATGGCTTCCACCACTGTAAGTCCAAAGGCTTCGTAGAATGCAGGCTGAAAAACGAGAAGGGGTTAATTTATTAGAAATCTCAGGAGGTTGTAACACGTTAGAATCATATTGCTACGGAGCACAAACCTGAACAAATATACCCTTTGAGTCAGCTATGTAGCGATAGAGCTCACCATTGCGTGCTCGATTTGTTTGGGCTGCTATCCAACGAAATTGACCATCTAATTTATACTCTTTCATAAGGTCATGCATCTTTTCAATTTCTGCTATCTCTTCTCTGTCTTTGGACTTCTTTTCATCAATGTAACCAGCAACAACAACGAGGTTTGCTAATTCCCTCAGCTTGTTATTCTTAGCATACAACTCTACCAATCCAGTCATGTTTTTAACTCGATCCAGCCTTGCCATGGAAAAGATTAAGGGCTTTGACCGATCACTCAAAGTACCACTGCACATTGAAGATTAAATTTGCATCACAACCTTGGCAAAACAAGAAAATTTCATCATAGACTTATGCTGCAAAATTTTGCAACAAGGCAAAATGTGTAGTTTCAATTTGATGTCAACTACTAAGGTTCTTGAAAGTAGATATCAAAATGTAACTTCCTTTTCTTGGCAACCAACATTCTTGATTATATTTAATAAATAGCAAAAAGAGAAAGGAAAAAGAATATTTATAAGTGCTTCAGCAAATAAAACATTATGGTAGAACAAGCAGATCAAAATGTTATTAATTCAAAGATTATGCTCTTCTAGACATTAATGTATAAGGTACAACAAATAATGAATGAAGAAACTCACATGTGTTCATCATTCTGCTTAGGATCAAACAACAATTCTTCTATTGAGCCATGCAGTGCCGTAAGTCTCTTTTCCTTTTCAGAGTATGGAAAATAAATGCACATATCTGCCCCGGGAGATACAATATTGAACTTCGGATCAAAAACATCAATGCCATGAACCACTCGATACAGCCCTGGAAGAGTAAAAGCAGTATGGCTCTCATACTGACCAACAGTATTCTTCCTGAAGCCCAAAAAAGAAAGAAAAGTGTGATAAGCAATTGATATAAAGTGAAAAGCAACATTTCGCTCATATTTTACCCAAGGGATCCATCTCCTTACTATAGGAAAGCAGCTGACCTGAAGTTTATTAAGATAAACAATGTTCTTAAAACATATTAAGATAAAATAATGATAATGACATGTCCATACCAAAATGAACGGTAATAATACTAGTCCAGTAAATAAATAGTATATTCTACAGTAAACGGAGAGAACTTACGTTCCTGCAATCTCTTGGTATGTGCTGGTGATAATAAAATCAGCATTATTCATGGCTATTAAGTCAGCAGTAAACTGACAAGAGAAGTGATATTTCTCGTCGAACTTTTTCCAATATATATCTGAATCTGGATATTTTGTTTTCTCCAAAGCATGGGCAATGGTACACTGCAAAAAGTGTAATTTACACGTTGAAGATTTAGTAACAAAGCTTTCAGCAAAAGTAAAAGGCAAAGAGTGGAGGGGAAAGGGACTTGGGACAGAGGAGGGACAAACCTGTGTGACGCCCATTTTGTAAGCCAACAAAGATGCAACCAGGTTTCCGTCACTGTAGTTTCCTATAATAAAATCTGGAATACCCTGCAACTCTGCTGCAATTTCACTTGCTACGTCCTGATTAGATATACAAATAGGAAAGCAAGTTATGAAAGAAGATTAAGAAAGAAAGAAAGATAGACCCTATAGAGAAGTACAAAGAAAACGTCCTCCTAAATTTGTTGTGATTGTTGAAAAATCTCCAATGTTTTTTCCTTCAAAAAAAAAAAATTCAATAGCCTTTGAAACTTGGAAAGGGAAAATGATTTACCTCCGCATAAGTCTCCAGATAAGGCCATACATCAAACCTTGATATCCATTTACGAAGAACTCCATGTTCTGACCTAAAAGGAACTCGCAGAATATGAGTATGCTCTGTCCCACTGACTCTTTCCAGCCGCAGATTGCAACTAGTTCCCTTCGCATCAGGTATTAACCTGGTCACCTTGAACAACAAGGAAAATGTGTCAAATTTACAAAGGCAAAATATAAGTGTTGAAAACAAAATAAAGCAATCTGGCATCCAGTTAGTATACTTACAATAAGAATTCTGGGAGTAATATCAAGTCCTTGCCTCTTTATCCTTAGAAGCATTTCATTCTCTAAGGCTCGCACTTGGTCCAGTATATAAACAACCTACACATTAAATAAGAAAAATGGAGATCTTAAATGAAGATATTTACATATACATTATCCTACCAGTTAAACATCAGATTCACTACAAACCTGACCACCAGTGTCGGGCAAACCTAATACATTTGCTTGCCCAAAGTATCCATGTGGAGACAAAATGACAACATTAAACACCATAGGTACTCTCCCAAGGAATGTCTCTAATATAGAGGGATCAGGAGCCTGAAGGATGTCCAAGAGAAGATGCATCGTCTCCAGAACATGAGCAGCAGTATCTCCCCATCCTCTCTCAAAACCCATTCCTTGTAATCTGCATTCATAAAACAAGGAAAAACAGACAGAGATGTCAACAACTTTATTGCTCTGCCACTATCAATATGCTGATAGACTCCTTGAAACAAATCTATATGTATGTATTGAATGTATATACAAATAGAACACAAATAGAAACTCACTCGTATTCAAACTCAGAATATGGTGCATCAGGTGAAAGCTTAGCAAGATGATCTTCTGCCTTAGCCAGAGCAGCTTGAAGTCGGGGTATACTCTGTATCCGATCATTCAACATCAATGCCTACAGAGAAACCTTCATTAGTTTATCTTGTTATGAGAATTTCATCACAAAATAGATACTCCGACATATTCCTTTCCAAAGCTGATAATGCGTCACCACACATAAAACAAGGCAAAATTTTCTTTTCCTAAAATCTAAAGGAACATAACACATAACTAGTGAAGTTGCAACCATGGTAAGGGGTTTAAAGGAAACCCATCTGATGAATACTTACATGCCCTTTATATTTGTGGGCTCTCAGGAAATTAAGTAAAGGCTCCAAAGAATCTTTGTTACGGAACATGTTTGAAGAAAGGTGACGGTTGAGGAATTGAACGCCATTGCCAATGGATGAAGAGCGGTTGGGCCGAGGAAAGGATGCATTGAATGGCTCAAAATCAAGCTCAAGCACAAAATGGTTGTCCTCCCTACGCAATGTGTAAAAAGAAAAATCTCAATGAGTTATGAGGTAGGACATACATAACCAAGTACTATGAATCTATTGACTTCAAAGAAACAATAAACGCAACTTACAAAGAACAGAAAATAAGCTTACCCCACTTCTGCAAGTGCTTCTTTGAAGCGAAGATATTCGGACACATCCAGTTGCTCCACGCTGAGTTCATGAACATTGACTCGTACGTATTCCCAAACACCAGGTCTTGGGCGAACTGCTATAGCCACGTATGGAGGCAGAATTATGGCCTCCTGTAGTTATTAAAAAAAAAAAAAAAACCCAACAATTTAGTATATTAAATACAATCGAGACCGTACATATTCCATTTGACAGACGTTAAAAGCTTACCTAGTACAAAGGCTGAAAGTTAGGCGTGAAAATTAAATAGCAGTACTACTAAACTTCAGTTTACATACACTCCTTTAAAGACGCAGCATCGAGGTAAGGAAAGAACATAAAACACATCCAAAAATTCATTTGTAAATTGAATTAGAGTAAATTTAGGAAAACAGAATCTTAATAAAAAAAACAAAAAAAAAAAACTTAAAAGTTCAACTGAAACTGAATAGTACAAAAATAATTTAGCTGAAAAAACAATTAAGCATTTAAAAAGTATTAGATACTTTATTTACTGCATCATGAATCACAAACGAAAATTAAATAAATATCTAAAAAAGTCGTTTATCCTTTTTAATATATAGAAGCTAACAATATCTTAAAAATTAATACGATAATTAAGGGGGGAAAATGACCTGTGCAGATTTAAGGACTTCGCTAAAGGGACCATCACTTAGCTTCTCTCTAGCTTTGTCGTCGCCTACAACATTTTCCAGTTCATCGATCAAAGTATGCGGTTGCAGTATTCCTTTTCCCTGCGCCACGTACCTTCAAAATTCCACAACCCTAAACTTCAGTAACATATCTTCCTTTCCATTCCTTTTACTTTTCATCGTTTTCCCATAAACCAAATAGAGACTACAAAATTTAAAATCCGGAAAAGAAAAGAGAACAAGGTGATAGGAACTGTAAAATCGCGGAAGAGCGCACCTGGAGAGAAGAGCAACGAGCTCGTTACGATGAGCAGAAAGCGTGTCCTCCACGCGGTCCCTCATGCTAGGACTTCGACCGAGCTTAGGATTCGCCATCGTTAAACTTCGTATCTACTCTGTTACTGCTGTTGAAGTGAACTATTATTGATTGGAAAGAAAAAAAAGTGAAAAAGAGTTTTTATGATAAATCAGTGAGTTCGAGTGAGCTTTGAGGCAATCGTTGCGGTTACATATATAATATAGATCAGCGCGATGAGGGGATGACGGACGCAGCTGATGGTTTTACCCTTTGTTCATTGGATTTGCGACACGTTGAAAAAAATTGTAATGAAGGCGAATGTCCAAGTTGCCGCATCATGATGTTGAAACAAAAATTGGATAATTTATTATTTAGTCCATTATTATTCAGATGTTTGATTTTTTCCATTAAAAACTTTATAGTTGAAAAATGATCTTAATTTTTATTGGTAAGAATATAATAAAAACGAATAATTATTTGATGCCTAATTGGATAGAAGAGAAGTTCATTTTCTTTACGTTTCTTCAAAAACAACCTAAGATAATAGAAGTAAGACAAATTGACTCCACTAAAATTTATTAAAAATTGTGCTTGCAATTAGGAGCCTATAGGATATTTGTAAATTCTAGAATCTATAAATTTGCTTAAAAATTTGACACGTTAATTACAAAATATATAAAATTTTATTACCATCTTTGTCTATTAAAACTATGCTTTAATTATCAAAGCTAATTCTCAACTTTGATTAAAGTTTACACAAACTAATACATAACTATAAATATCAATAAAATGATTTTTAGAATTAAATAAAATAATTAATAATAAAATTTAATGTAGTATTTAAATAATTAATAATTAATTTAAATATGTTTAAAAATAATTTATCAAAAAAGATATCCCATTTAACATCTTATTCTATTAAATCTCATATAGCTTCTCTTAAATCTTATTCTTTTGTATTTGTAAACCTAACCGAAAAAATACGGTTTAAAATTTTTAGATTTACAATTATCCCTTTTATTATTTGATCAATTAAATTAGTTAATTTTTTTAAAAAAATAATATTTATATAATTAAAATAAATATTATGATATATTATATCATATAAAATAGTATACATATATGTTTAATGACATATAATATATTAATTGTTATATAATTAAATTATGAATCTAAAATAATTATTATAACATTATGATATTACAATGTGCATATTTTTATTAACGAAATGCAATCTAAGCCTTAAATATGTAACTAATTGTATATAGGCTAGGATCCTCTGTTATATCAACTGGACTCACTCTATAGAAAAGAATCTTTTTTACCAACCAATCTTAATTTCAGATAAACCACTCTTTTTCATTTGTTTCTCTTTTCTTACATTCTTTATTAGTAGAGGGGATACTTGAGAAAGAATTTTTTGCCAATTCTGTGCAGAATTTGATATATGTCAATGTTATTTCCAGTTGACATGCCAAATAAATTTTAATATGTAACCTTATATAAAATTATGCTATCATATTATACATAACTAATATACCTTAATTATATACTACTAATTGTATATATTATAGTATACCATAAAATTAAGGGTAAACTATTAAAATAGTCACTTTTGTTTATCTTAGGTTACATTTTAGTTACTTATGTTTGAAATGTTACGTTTTAGTCACTTACGTTAACGTGTTGTAACATTTTAGTCACTGAACCATTAATTACTGTTAACGGTGTAACGGTAAGCTGATGTAGCACATTAAATCATCATTTCAAACAAAAATTTTAGGTTAAATTACTAATTGGTCCTCATTTTTTTTTGTTTTGAGTAATTTAATTTTTTTCTTTTATGTTCTTTTAACTTTCCTTTTTTTCTTTATTATTCATTCTTTTCTATTTCTTCTATTTTTCTCCATTCTTCATCTCTTTTAATATAGTTTTTCTATGTTTTCCATTTGTTAAAACTAAAGAGGAAGAAGAAAAGGAAAATAAAGAAGTAAAAAGTAAAAATTAAATTGTTCAAAAAAATAAAAGTATAGGAACTAGTTTTAACAAAAGGAAAACAGAGAAAAACTACGTTAAAAGAGAAGGAGAAGGGAGGAAAACAAAGGGAGAAGCTGAAGAGAATAGAAAATAAAGAAAAAAAAAAGAAAGTTAAAAGAACATAAAAGAAAAAAAATAAATTGCTCAAAACAAAAAAAATATGGGGACCAATTGTATAATTTAACCTAAAATTTTTGTTTGAAATGATGATTTAACGTGTCACGTCATATTATCATAACACCGTTAACGACAATTAACGACTCAGTGATTAAAATGTTACAACACGTTTACATAAGTGACTAAAACGTAATATTTCAAACATATGTGACTAAACTGTAATTTGAAGTAAACAAAAGTGACTATTTTAATAGTTTACCTTAAACTTAATTATATGTTTAAGGATTAGGTTACACATCACTAATAGAAGAATGCACATTGTAATGTCATATTGTTATAATAATTTTTAAACATTCACAGTTTAATTATATAACAATTGATATATTATATGTCCTTAAAAGTGTGTGTATACTATTTTTATAATATAATATGTACTATGTCACATTACAAAATAAATTCATATTATAATATTTATTTTAATTATATAAATATTAGTTAATTTTTGTTTAAACTAATTTAACTAATTGAGTTCATCAAACAATAAAGAAGATAATAACAAATTTAAAAATTCTAATGATTTAAAATCTCATATCTGATAAATTTTTAAATGTTATAATTATTTGTAATTATTATATTTAATTTTATTATTAATTAAAATATTTTTATTGATATTTATATATTAATTAACATGTTAAAAGAACATCTTCTGCCATGTTAGTAATTGGACCTACCGATTTTAAAATCAATTAAAATGTTTAAAATTAATTTAAGAAACTAGACAATAATATACTATATATATTTCTAGAGAAACCATTGAAGGCCAACTGATTTGTTATAAAAAAAAAAAGCCCACGTCTTTGCAAAAGCCTTGTCCTTTTATGGAATTTTCATTCCATTCATGCACTTATAAAATGGTAAACTCTAAAAAGGTGGTCCAATGATGTTCTATTGTCTACTTCTTTTTATTATTTGTCCCACCATATCCTTATCCATTATAGATAAAGATAAAGTAAGATCATTTTTAGTCTTAAATAATTAACTAATATTGAATATAATAATGATAAAACCATAAATTAGCTACTCCAATAAGTATTGCTAATCTTTGTTGGACATCACATGATGGCTCTTCTTTTAACTTTTACCTACACTCTTCTTTTAAATCTACTCGTTCATGTCTAAAGAAGATTTACTTGAAACTTAAAAAGGTTTGAATAAAAATATTAAGTTCGAAAAATAGATTTAGATAAAAAAATTAGGCCCGTTTAAAATATGGGTCGAGCTCGTGCTTGAACATTCAATGCTCAAGCCCAGCCTGACTCGACTAGTTTAAAGTTTATAATACTTAATATTATGTTATTTTTATATATTATATAATTTAAGATACATTAAAAAATAAACATATACTAAATATATAATATTACTCTAATGTAAACATTAAAATAATGTTAACATGACTATATACAAAATTTCAATAAATAAAAAAGGTATAAGATTATTAAATATTAAAATAAAATAAATATTTTAAAAAAATAAATTTAAAAAATAATATGGGCGGGCTTAAAATGAGTTTGGATTAGTCTTTTGTAAATATGAGCGAGTTTGGATAAAATTTTAGGTCCAGATTTTGGGCAGGGCCGGACTTGAAAAAGTATAAAGTATGTTAATATCATGCTTAAGCCCGACTTGACTCATGAGCACCTCTACTTTTAACTATGGTACCCTTCAAATAAAAAAAACTTTGACTAGTGATGCAATTTATTATATTTAATTAATTAATTTTTTTAATTGACGATAAGCGTGTTTAATTGTAAGTATCAATTAAATGTATTAAAATTATTTTAATAATTTTATATAAATTTAATGTGATAATTGATATGATAAATAAATTTAAATTATTTTACTGCAAGTAAAGTATTAAAAGAAAATTATTTTTTTAATAAATTCTTTTATCAAACCTTGTAAATTAAACAAAAAAGATAATTAGAATGAGAATAATTGAAATTAATTGAACCTTTTAATAAAAATAAATATTTTATATTAAAAGTTTTGAGAAGCCCTAAAAAGTCCATTCACCGTTACTTTGAATTCAAAAAGCATCAAATGAATACTTAGAGATTTTTTTAATTTGTAAATTTTTTTTTACTAGTATACCCTTCAAATAAAAAAAGCTTTGACTAGTATTGTAGTTTTTTATATTTAATTATTCATATTTATTATTTAAAAAATTATAAGCTATATTAGATTATTTTATTCTCAAATTTGTAGGGCTTTAAATTTTTTTATGTAATTTTAGTTATATTCTAATAAGATGTTTATTATAATTTGTATTTATTAAAATAATTATAACAGTTGCAAATACTTTTTCTTAATTAAAAAATTAATTAAAATTATTTTTTAAAAAAATCATTAACAACAAATACAAAAAATCGCGTCAAACTTCGATACAGAAGGAAAAAAAAAAAAAGCATTCCAGGCAAAAACTCCATAAATTGTTTCATTTGCCAAAGGAAAGGACACTTCGCAAAACAATGCCCGAAAGTAGAAATAAAATGCTCAAGATGCTGGAGCATGTAGCCATGACATTAGGTCTCAACCTATACAACGACAATGACCTTGAATCGATCTTTCAATTGGATGATGAACAAGGACCACAATCTTTGTTTGTTGTTCAAACCTACAACTCCAACAGTGAATCAGACCCCACAGATGATTAAGAGACAAATTCATGAATGTTTAGCGATCCAAAACTACCTATTAGTCCAACTGGCCAAAATCCCAACAACCCTAGTCCAAATATTCCTCGACGAGTGATCGCCTCCCATCAAAGTTACAATGTTCTTTGACACAGGAATGACCCAGACGATTGCCTACATGATGGTCTTACCCAAATCCTTCTGGAAAGCCCAAAAGATGTATTTTAGAACAGTAGACGAAAATGTGTTTGTAACGGATTATGTGAGCAAGCCTATTACAATCCAGTTCTTCCCAAGCTTTTCGATAGCCTAAAAGGCACTTGGATCCTCCCTGCCAAGAAAAGATCTAATTGTTGGTTTTGATATAATGACCAGCAAGATAGGTTTAAAAGTTCAACCAAAAGGGAATACAGTTCAAGAATTATTCAAAGATGTGGCAGTGAACTTATTCACGATGCAACAACAGACAACGTTCAAAGTGTTAAGGCAACGACTAGTAGCGATCTCATGCGCAAACTTGTTGGGTTCGGTGTCCTAAATGTAGTATTTTTGTCTAAGTATACTTATATTTTTCGAAAAAAACTAGTTTAATAAAATATCAATTAATTACATCAATACCCTTTGTATATTGCCCTCAATGTTTTTATACGTAAAGCAAAATGGAAAAAAATATTGACTTACGTGGTTATCTAACGTTCAACTAATACTAAGTAGTATTATGTGGTCAGATTGTAATATGGAAAGACAGCTTGTATTAATAGATGAATCTAAATATGTCCTTAGTCTAATAAAAAAAGAGCAACCCAATTGAAAGACTAATATGTCGTCTATCAAGTCCAATTGGGATATGCTTTGTCTTGAGCATCGAAGCAGATGAATCTTAGAAGATAGAGACATGAATGTGATTGACTAGACTGATAGTACATCAGACAAGACCCAAGTAGAATAGATCTTGAATCCATTTATGGATTTATTCACTTATAATGTTCATAGTGTGGCATACCTTAATCCTGAGTGGATGAAGGACTATATATGCATGATTCGTATACTTTGATGTAAGTAAAATCCTGAGTTCAAATAGATAAGGAATCGAAAGCTAGTCCGTTGGGTATTCGATTTTTGCAGTATGTAGCATCATTTACAACAATGGCATAACCCAACTAATGGGTAAATGATATCCTCTCATCGACATTACATGACAGATGAAAAATAAATATGGCCACGGGTTGTTGGTCTCTGTGGTGTATGACTTGATTATTATTTGATAGTAATTGACTTTTCATTAAGGAAGAATGGTTACCATGAGATAAATAAGATCATACTGGGAGAACGAATTTATCCAAAAGAGATTAAGGATATCCTATGAGAGTAACACACTTATGATAAGGTCATTGGATGACTTATTGAATAATTTTCATAATGATATATAATTACGGAGAACTTAGTCACGATACTATAGTGGAATGACTTCTTGACTAAATATGTTTATAATTACTAAGTGAAAAGCTATAAATTATAAATTATTTTATCCTTAATTATATATTTTCAATCAATTTTTCTGTTAGCTTGTTGAAACCAAAAATGAATTGCATGTAGAACCAAATGAATAAAATGAATGTAAATGATGAAATTATAGAAATAGACCGCATTTGTAAATGAATGTGTTTCCTCACTAAGTACAAAAATGACTTGAGAATTAATTTAATTTTTAAGTTCCAAAATGGAATTAAATTGATTAGTCATTATGAATCTGTTGAAAGTGAAAATTAAATATATTTCTTCATAGATTCTTTTACAGTAAAATTGTCATGATTTTAATGGAATTTGAATTTGGTTGAGAAAATTATTTAATTAGAAAATTAATTTAGTTAATTTAATTAATTAAAATAATATTTATTTGGTAAATAAAAAATAAATATTAGGTTGGATTAAATTATAAAGTACTAGGTCAAAAGCCCAAGAAGCATATATAATTGAACCCATTACAGGAGATGCATAAAACCTCTCATATTACATGTTATCTAGGGTGTGTCGCCCCTCACTCTCCTAGTTGGACTAGGAGAGTATTTTCTATTAAATAAATATTATTTATGTTATTCTTTTTCAACTAGGATTCTCCTATCTCTCTCTATAAATAGACACCTTTGGTAAAGAAAAATATACTTGATTCATACATTGTCATTATGTAGAAAAATATAGAGGATTTATTCCTAAGCATAAATTTTATTTTTCAGAACAACAATCTTTTTGGTTTATAGAGAGAGAGAAATTACTTTCCATTAAAAGTAATAGTTCAATTTCTAGTTCTGCGTTTGGTTTTTGATTGCTCGAGTCAACACTCGACGCAATTTAGGGTATAAGGATAGTGGAGAAGGCTGTTTGGTTGAATGTTAAGAACATTTCAAATCTGTATCGCACAAATCACATGTAATTTTCAGGAAAAGTTTATTGTTATAAATATCACAAACTGACTTAGTTTAGAAATTTTTTTGAACTTCCACTATTACAGTAAATCATTTTCCTAACAAAAAGTTTCCAACAAAACTCTTATTTAGAGTTTCTCCACAAATGCAAGAACCTGTTGTGGACGAACAAAGAATTCTTCATCTCTTTACCATTCAAGAAAGACGAGTTGCTCAACCTGACAAAGGCCAATCACTTAGGCATGAATCCCGACCACTAAAGCTAGCCATAGAAGAATGTTCGCAACTTCAAAGGTAAGGACTCATCAAAGCCATAGACTCATCTTGGGTATGCAAAGCATTCTATGTGAATAAGATATCAGAATAAATGTACAGAAAGTTAAGTCATGATCAACTACTAGCCACTGAATGAATTTATGATGAACGACAATGTAACAGCCCGATTTAGGGGCTAGTCAGAACAGTGATCGGGATCACTAATATGAGGTTAGAGAAAATTATTTTCATGATATTTTATTAGTCAGAGCATGATTACATTAGTGCATGAAAATTTTGGTGCTTTAATTTTAGCGATTTCTTGCTTAATCGCGAAAAAGGACTAAATTGCATAAAGTGCGAAAGTTCTATTTTATAAGCTAAAGGTGCCAAATAGCCATAGAATGTTAATTAGAGGTCTTTAAAAGGCAATTTAGCCCTTTGTATATGGTTGTCCGGCCATAGGGTAGCATAGGAGACAAAGATGGACAAAATTGGTCAAAGTTGGTAATAGTTGGTGACTAATTTGACTTGTATTAATAAAATAAAGAAAGAAAAGATATCATATTTTCTCTCCATATTTCTCCACCGAAAATAGCAAGTAAAATAGGGGTTTTGAAAGCTCAAATTTTCAGCAAGCTCTCCTCCATTCTAGTAAGTGATTTTGATGATTTTTCTTGAAGATAGTTGTACTTTTAAAACCCCTAGAGCTTAAGCTTTCAAATGAGGGGACTAATTTGCAATATGCTGAAAAGTCTAGAGTTTTTCCATGAGAGCTTTCATTGTTATTAGCTGCATTTTTTATGGAAGAAATTGATTGGTTGTTAGATGAACAACTTTTTTGAAAGGTATTGTCATGAAAACACCAAAAAGGGCCTTGTTGAAAAGGTTATAAAGTTTGTAGTAAATGTGTGAAATGTTGATTTTTTATGATAGCCATAAGAGTATTAAATGTTCACCCAGGCTTGTGGAAGGTAGAAATATGATTAGAATTGATTTCCGAGCCTAGGGGTAAAATGGTCATTTTGCCAAAGTCTAAGGGCAAAATAGTAATTTTGCCAAAGTATGATTATTAAAATGCTTTTATTAATGTGATAATTAAAATGAGCTAATTTGCTATTATAGAGCAAGAAGAACCAAGAATTTACCTTGATCGGGGAAAGAACAAGGTTTCGGACTAGACCAACGATCTAGCTCATTTTGAAATCGAGGTAAGTTTGTATGTGATAGATTCAACATTTGTGTCAGCATGTTTGAGAATGCTTGGTATTATATTGATGCATGATACTCTGCTAAATTGAGTAATCGATGTTGAATAAGATGTTGAAGTCCTAGTGGACTATAATGAATATGAAAATGCTATCATCGAGATATGAAATAGATAAGGTCTCGTATAAGACCATGCCCGAGACATGGCCTCGGTACCAATTTGAGACCTCGTATAAGGCCATATCCGGGATATGACTTCGGTAATGTATATGAAAATCGTATAAGACCATATCCGGGATATGGTATCGACACTTGATGTGAAATTCCATATAAGACTATATCCGAGATATGGCATCGGCATTCAAAGGTGACTCCATGAAAGACCACCTCTGAGATGTGGCATTGGCTTCGTACCTATATTAATGATGATGAATATGTGCCTTTGAGTATCCCTAGTGATTAATAGGATAAGTAGATGAGTTTGGAAATAGAAATGAGATTAGTACTAAGTTATGTGAATGAGAGATTACAGGTACTCGTGAATTAGTCATGAAGAAATGATTGCGATATGTGGCACGGTAAGTGCTAAATAAGGGCAAGTTTGAGTAAATATGGCAAGAAGCCTATGACTTGTGTATGGTTAGTTAATGCCATGGATGGATTATATTATGAGCTTATTGTTGCTATTTGTTTCCATGCAAACTTTCTAAGCTTTATGCTTATCCCTTTTCATTGCCCTTTTCCTTATAATATTACCAAGTTAGCTCGAGAGTTCGTGGACGTCGGAGTTGGAGGTCACATTATCGACCACTTCTTTTGGTATAGCCAAAATTAGTTTTATTTTGAATATGGCATGTATAGGACTTGGGTATTTTGTTATGTCACATTGGAAAGCCAAATGTGTTGGCTATAAATGTTGTTCTAATTCATTTTGTAAATGGTCTTATAAGTTAGGCCAATACTTGGCAAATTTTTATGCCTAATGAAGATAGATTTCATGAAGTGTATGCCCTTGTGTATGTCTTGATTCTTTTGAGTTTTTAGAAATACCATTTAGTCATCTTATATATTAGAATGTTTTGGTATGAGTGTAATTTCTTGATAGGGTGGCAAATGGCTTGGTAGATGGCCATCTAATTGTCCACATGGGTAGACATACGGGCGTGTTTCTAGGCCATGTGTGACACACAGTCAGCCCTATGAGCGTGTTGATCGACCGTGTGTCCCTTTGCATGTTAGTATTGCAAGTCAGTATGCCAGTAGTAAACACACGGGCAGAGACACGGCCATGTGTCTCAGCCGTGTAGGAGGCACGGCCTAGGACATGGGCGTGTGCCCAGGCCGTGTGAAGTCTACACATTAAATTGGAATTTAATTCGACACACCGTCTAAGGACACGGGCGTGTGCCTTGGCCGTGTGGCCATAGGGAAGTGATGACGTCATAAACAGAATGCTAAGGTTTTGACACACGGGTTAAAACACGGGCTATAACGTCATATTGTTTACTATTTATTTACCGTAAACATACATAATGTTCCTCAATTGGACCTTCGAGGCCCAAATCGAATATTAAAATTTAGTCGGGGCTTAATTCAGATCTCATAAAATTTTTCACAAAATGTGTAAAATTTCACTTATGAACAGTACCCACACGCCCGTGTAGTTAGGCCGTGTGACTTCACACGCCTGTGTGACCCTTAGACATGCCCGTGCTTCAGGCCATGTCTAACTTAAGGTGCTCTCTGACTTGTACGCACGGTCATGTCAGACGCTCGTGTGCTAGGCTGTGTGGTTAAATTAATTTTCGAAAATAGGTGCAGACTTCACACGGTCATATCGCACGCCCGTGTCTAAGGCCGTGTCATCCACATGGCTGAGACACACGCCCGTGTCTCTGCCCATGTGTTAAATTGTGGACATTCTGTTTTGCAAATTTTAGAAGCAGGGGATACACGGCCAAATCACATGCCCATGTACACGGCCTAGACACACGCCCGTGTGTCTGCCAATGTGGACAAAATAAGGCCATTTCCTAGCCTCATTTCTCACCCAAATTTTTCATTTTTCCTGTATCAATACTAGCAAATATATTCCAACCAATTTCAAGTAAAATCCAACCATAACATATATTAAAAACATAAGTGTTTTAGGCACTCCAATGGCTAAGTTATATATATATGTATCATTTACATACCATCATTTAACTACATACCATCATTTAACTTAGTTAGCCTATACATGCCACTAACAAAATAAGATTTTCATTTATACCAAAAATCAAGAAGTTGATAACGTGATGATAGCTCTGACAATTTTCCGACCTTTTCGAGCTTTGAGCACTATAAAACAGGGAAAATAAACCTAGTAAGCATTATATGCTTAGTAAGCTCGTATAACCAAAATTACACTTACCAATCATATTTAACTTCTAAAACATATATAAAGCATATATCCATCATTTTGGCTTTTGCCTAGTCACAAACATTTAATCAACATGTTAGCCATAATATACAATAAGCATAGATGAGCTCATCATGCCATATGAGTATTTTATCCATTGAATCATTGAATTTCCGATGGATATTTCTAGTAGTACACTCGAGGTGCACAATTCCGTTGTCCGTCAATTCATATCCAGTAGTACTGTTTAAGTACACTCTCGAGCCACATATCATACAACAGAACTACCAGTCCAGGCTAAATTCTAGCTGTAGCACATATACTCTACAGGCTTTGTTGGATTACCAGTCCAAGCTAAATTCTTATATGATAAAGAATTCCCTATAGAGTCCAATTTGGATTACTAGTCCAGGCTAAATCCTAATTGAAACACATATTCTCGAGAGTCCATTTTCAAAGGATTACTCGTCCGGGCTAAATCTATTTCGCAACACATGCAATTTTATCAGGGAAATCACATTTATCCAATCGAAATTCAATATTCAAACGGATTTTAACAGGTCTAATCGTCTTACTAGTTGGCCACCTCTGAGTCCCTCCATTCGTCGAACTGCCTATTGAGGATCACCTGAGAAAAATAAAAGAGGGAATGAGCTTTCGAAAAATCAGTGTGTGCGACCCTCGTAAAAAAAAAACATACATATCATAATAATAACATAATAATTTCATACATGCAATGCAGTGCAAACCCTCCCTAAATAATCCATTCGGTACACATCGTCTCCGTTCAACCGACACACTTTTGTGGGGATTTCTAAATCAACCCACCCATCTGATACACCTCAAGGGTAGCCCAGTTGCAGTACTACCTAACGTTGCAGCAAAGCTGCTAATCATATAATGGGCTTAAAAAGCCATCGGTGGATCCATGGTCGTCAAGCAACCATGCGATCCTTATATACTTCCTCCGTTCCATAATTCCCAACCCATATGCAACCTAAACAGAATATCATATGAATGCAGCAAATGTACATGTAACATCCATAAATCTTACATTCAACACATAGGGGCATTTTAGTCATTTTCGCCCTTAGGGGCATTTCGGTCATTTTTCATTGTTACGGGTCTATTACTTACCTTGGCCCGTTATCAAGTCCTCGTTGGCTAAAGTGAACAGATACTATGCACCAGGTAGGATTCCAGAAAAGAGGAGGTGAGTCATTAAGACCGCTTAAGTACCAAGCTCTCCCTAGATCCAATCCTAGACATGCATATAGCCATTGCCACACCTTAACCTTATGACTTGTCCACGGTTACAATTAGTTAATTATTAAAGTTTTATGCAAGGTTAAGCAATTTACCAAATACTAAGCCCAAGACCTCTTACAAAGCCCAAACAAATTCACATATGTTCATATGGCCCACTAGGCCCAATCTTATTCGTATGGCCCATTAGGCCTAAATCACATTCATCTGGCCCAATCACATTCGTATGGCCCATTAGGCCCAAATCACATTTGTATGGCCAATTAGGCCCAAATCGCATTTATATGGCCCATTTGGCCCAATCACATTCGTATGGCCGATTAGGCCCAAATCACATTCATATGGCCGATCTGGCCCAATCACATTCGTATGGCCCATTAGACCCAAATTGCATTCATATGGTCCATCTGGGCCAATCACATTCATATGGCCCATTAGGCCCAAATCACATTCTTATGGCCCATCTGACCCAATCACATTCGTATGGCCCATTAGGCCCAAATCGCATTCATATGGTGTAACACCCCAAACCCGGCCCACGAGCCTTGACCGGATCTGGTATGTCACGGAGTAAAACGTTTTGAAAGATTTTGATTAACAGAAAAAAAATCTGAAAATATTGTTGAAGTTATAAAACGGTGTCTATTAAAACTCGGGTGGGTTGATTTGATAAATACTATCGAGTTAAAACCTTTAAAAACATTTGGTCATTTAAATTTTAGAATCCATCAGAGTTATCATTAACTTGATGAAATTTTGCTACCCGATGGTAACGTCTTTGAAAACGCTGCATTTAATACAATTTTGAAAACGTTACTCTTAATCGATTTGCTTAACAGTTTATAAGTCCATTTGTAATGTAATAGAAATAAAGTAAAAGCAACTACTTAAACATCCAAAATAGTAATAAGCGGCCATATTACAACCCAATCGAATTTAGCAAATAGTAAACTTTAATGGTATGAAATAAAACTTCAAAAGCGAGGAACAAGCATGGCCGCCTCGAGTCCTCTCGGCCCAAGTCTCGCGATCTATTCACTGCAAAAAGATATGGGAAGGGTGAGTCACCAAGACTCGGTGTGTGTAAATCCTCAACCCGAAAATGCAACTCATACACAAGATATTAGTAAGACATGCAATTATGCAACCCAAGCTAGCCATCCATACTCCTTTTTCTACCCCGTGTGGTACCAAATCACCTGGTGGTGCCAAACCCTTTGGTGTGAAGTCACAAATATCAAGTGATGGGGCCAACCCATCGCGGTGGTACCAAACCACCGATGACCATAGGTCACAATATCAACATGTGGTACCAAAACACTTTGGTGGTGCTAAACCATGGTGACCGAAGTCACAATTATCAATATGTGGTGCCAAACCTTTGGTGGTGCCAAACCACCTGGGACTTAGTCACAAATATCAATATGTGGTGCCAAACCACTGGTGACCGAAGTCACGAATATCAAATGATGGGGCCAACCCATCGTGTGGTACCAAACCACTGATGACAGTCCATAGAGATCATCTCCCTCCTCTCATCAATCCCACCATCATCATGCTCACATAACAAGTATCATGATCCCATATATCATGCATTTGTATATAGCATAGCATTTAACAGCATATGATGGCGTACACAACATACAACATAGATCAAGTAATAGGGGACTTACCCGAAATCCAAGCTTATGCCCACAAGGCAAAATTTACTACACGAGAGGTTATTTAGCACTATAATAGGCAGTCTACGCTAATAAAGTGTGTATGAGTTTACACACCTATTTAATCGAAGATCTAACTAGAAATCCCGTATTTACGCGATATCACAAAAGTCCCGAAACGTATTCCTGTATTGCTCCTATATTCGGCCATTATAGGTTAGTATTCAAAAAGTCTTATTTGGCTATCACAACATCTCGAAGGATATATCGTACTTGAAAACGCTTACCAACGCGATTTTGAACTCCCGAAAGCCTCTGTTTTCCTTAGCCGATTAGCCCCTAAAACCATGGTGTACACTCGGTTATTCATAGATACCAAAAATGGCCTTTGGCCGAATATGCTTAACCATTTATTTTTCTCACCGCAAACCTGAAGTTGTCACTTGCTAAATTCGGCTATGAGCAAATCTATGGGAAGTGGCCTATGGCCGAACACCATATAAGCTTTCCTGCGGACTGAAACCACGAAAAAGCTCCTCAATACACCTTGTCGTTAGCTACAACAAAAGATACACTATTAAGATACTATACACATTCGGCCAACCTTACAAGGCCCGTCCTCAAGCTTTCGGCACAATAAAAAGGAGGAGAAGAGAAATCGAATGATAAAATGAGTCACTTACCAACCCTTGAAAATGACAACACCTCCTTTTTGTGGATTCGGCCTATGCCCCTTCAAAATTGATGGAGAACAACGGCAACAAGGTTTACTTATACCCTTCAATGCCAAGAGTATTCGGCTATCAAGGAGGTAGGAAGGAATTTAGGTTGAAGGAAAATAAAGGTTAAAGAGGAAAATGGGAAGGAATTTACAGAGCAACAAAATGGAGAAAAGATGATTGCTCAAAGCCAAGAAATTTTGGCATTCCTTGCTACTCAAAGCCGACCAAGTAATTCCCTGGAGGAATACCCCGATCGGCCATGCTCCCAAAATGTGATAGCTCCATTTCCAAAAAAAAAAATAAACATGTTTAATAATCCTCCCATCACTATTGGAATAAATAAAACTTTGTTTAATAAATATGCCCATCACTTATATCCTTCTTTCAATGCATTAAAAATAAACTAATCCATACTTCCAATAAAATAAAACTCCCCATCTTTTAATCCCATTTCCTATAACATAAAATAATAAAACAAAATAAAATAATTTCAGCCCATGCTTCCCAGCAGCATAGGAGGAAATAAAATAAGGCAGCATGCCTTCATGCATTAAATGCCCATGCAGGCCACCTTCCCACACCGGCATAAAAAAAAAAGGAAAATATTAAACCCATGCTGCTGCACCTGGGTTTGAACCCCAGACCTGCTAGAGGCTCCCACGCCTCCAACCACTCGGCCACTGCACCTTTCATGGCATAACTCGTCGAAATTTTCTTTTAAACACTCCTTAGCTAGCTTCCCCTTGCTTTAACGCCAGAAGCCAAAAATAAATCCTCCTTCCCTACTGCCCACGCTGCTCGAACATGCGACCTGAGGGAGCAGCTGCACTAACGCACGCAACCACTTTGCCACAGTGTTCAATTGTGAGACAACTCACCACAATTTCCTTTTAAGCACTCCCTTGTTTCGACGCCAAAATAAAAACTTACCTTGCGCTTCCATGGTGACTCGAACCTGGGACCAACGCCCCTAGGCCCTTAAGTGGCGCTCCCAAGCCACTTTGCCAGGCTGACTTTCATGCCCTTAATCTCACCATTAAATCTTTAAACCTTTCTCGCCCGAACCCCTTTTTAATGCAAAAATTAAAACACTCCTATGCTATCACCGGACTCAACCCCTTACCTCCCGAACCCCTTGCACTGAAGCACATCAAGCCACTCTACGGGTGCTTCCTTGTGGCATGTTTCGCACCAAAATTTTATTTAAAGCTTCCTTACTAAGCTTTTTCCTCTTAGGCATCAAAAGAAAATTTCAGCCCTAATTCAGTCTTAGCCCGGGTTTATGACCAGACCTAAAAAAATATGTCAAACAACCAATACTTAAGCTTTTTATCAGGCAAACACATAGAAATAATAAAATTGGAAATGACTCCTAATTAAGGATGTTACATATGGCCCATCTGACCCAAATCAATTTCAAGCCATGTAACCAGCATGACTAGTTCATCACTTATTACCAAATCATCAAATTCGCCTATTTTGAGCCTACGGTCCATCGGGCCCATTTTGCCCATTATGGTCCAGCTGGCCATAACAAGACCCAAGTCCATGATATCGCTCATGGGGTCTTTGTTATAGATTCCAGTTTCCTCATACGAGTGTTCGCACACTCGCAAGACTACCGAAGCCAAACTTTCGAGATTTCGGGATTTTCCAATCCATTGTGTGTATAGTGTATGTACACACCTGATAACAAAACGCATTGCGATCTCCTTAGCCACGATCCTACAAACGATTTCACTTAATGGTTAATCACATATACTTATCGGATACTTCACCAAAAGCCAAAGTCTCACCTTAACCTTACTTGAAACACCAAGCCTTAATAGCTTTTCCTCAATCACTAATCACGAGTACTTCCTAAATCTGCATCAATCTTAATTATTAAAAATTGAACCATAAGTGACTTATATCCATCTTAAGTCACCCTTACATTACTTACGACCATTTGGCCAACCTTCAAAACCAAAAGTGAAGAATACTTACCCAAATCCCAAAACACATAAAAAGAGTAATCAAGCGAGAGATCAAGAAAACAGATTCGATATCAATCCCCTACCAAAATTGATTTAGAAAGAGTGAGGGAGAGGAGTAGTCAGTTCTAGCAAGATCAATTGAAAGAGTAAAGTACTTACACAAGAATCGGCTAGGTTGAAGAAATAGTGATGGCGCCAAAAAAAATTTCGGCAAAGGGAGGGTGGAATTATTCGGCTTTAGAGGGTTTAGAAAAGGTAACAAGAAGAAAAGAAAAAGATCAAATGTGCTTGTGTGAGGGTAACTACAGGATATTCGGTAAAGAAAGAAAGACTGACCTATTTGCAAAACTCTCCAAATGCCGAAAACCACAATGAAAATTTGTAATACCCCCTAAAAGACCCAAAAACGACACTCATCTACCCTCCTAAGCCGAATTTATACACTTTCCACTTCCCAAAATGGCACCAACTCTTCACACTTCTCAGCTCCTAACTTTTCTCCCTGATAACTCCTCAATCTAATCCTAAATTTTCTCCAAGATAAGCTCCTACAATCTCTCCATGACCATTTCAAACCTCTCATCCATTAGACTTTCACTGCAACACAAACTCTAGTCGTCCTGACAGCAAAATAAATATCCCAATAAAATACCATGCCACTACTCGAACCTTGGACTCCCTTGCCTGCTAATGACGCCACCTCCCTGCTCCCTAAGTGGAGCCACTTTGCCACTACACCATAAGCTCTTTTGTGTCATTTTTCTTCATTTTTTTTAAACGGCTTACTAACTGAAGTCACAGTTCCCTTGGGGCTAAAACCAAAAATTTTCCTATACCCTTAGTTGATCCCAGGACATCTCCAACACCCTAGACACTCCAAATTCATTAACCCTCAAAGCCGACATGCCAATTGTCATTATAATACCCCCTACCCGTATTCGTTGTTAGAATAGGGTACAAGGCATTACTGGAGTTTACGAATTATTTTTACTCAATATAGCCCCTTTATAGATATCTAGCCTTCCCTTCAAATTTTAAACCAAGACCAATCCACATCAACCAATCCGATTCAACATATTTTCAAAATAGATCCATGCATATTTATAAGATAACCTCAACACATACCAAACCAAGGTTTGTTAGCCATACCAATGGCTGACCTTACATTCATTTCATATTAAAATCTACTCTATTAACTTATACATGCCATTGATTTCCAAAATAAAGTTTCTTTATATACCAAAATCTTGGGGTTGATAACTGAATCCGACCTCCGAGCTCTTAACACTACAAAACAGGGGAAAAGGAAACAGGGTAAGCACTTTGTGCTTAGTAAGCCCATGTAACAAGAATTATACTTACCTAATATTTTCAATACAATGCAATAAACATTCATATATCCATTCAATGCACTATTATCCTAACATGCACAAACTCAACTTTCAAGTTAGTCCAATAATTTCCATGTATTAGTAATATATACCATGATTGATGAACTCATCAATACCATGATTTCCATTCCCTTATTATTTTTCCATATTTATCCGGTTGAATTTCTTAGAATTTTCGATGGATTTTTCGGAGGTACACTTTAGTGTACAAATCTAGGTCCGTCAATTCATGTTCATGTGCGCACATTTTCATTTCAGAGAGCACACTCCCGCAAACCTCATCCTTACAACGGGATTACCAGTCCAGGCTAAATCCCCTGTAATATAAACTCATAGAGTATTATCGAGATTACATCCAAAGCTAAATCCTCGCAATGACAATTACTCTAATGAGCTTGGATGCGAATTACAGTCGAGCTAAATTGACCCAATTCGGATTACCCGTCCAAGCTAAATCCATTTTCCACATATTCTTCGGGAGGGCTATATCAGGATAGGATCACCCGTCCGGGCTAGATCCTTTTTACCGTCAATTCCTTTTCAGAGATCCATCGAATTTTCCTTTCATTCAACCGGGATTTCTTCTCATTTTTATCAAATATATCAAAGTTTCATCAACTTTCATACAATGAACATTCAAATTATTTTCACATCAATAACATACATTTCAAGCATTTAAGAATATAATTCAAGTTACATGAACTTACCTCGATACTAGTTCGTATACAAAATCTACTAATCCGGGACTTTTTTCTTTCCTCGATCTAGCTTCTATTTGAGTTTTCCGGATCTAAATAAATAAATTCAATCATCAATTCAATACATTTCATGTTCACATGTAGCATTCTCTATAATTATATTATTATTTTTAGTTCATTCAAAGCTGTCTACTTGAGTCATAGTCACAAAATTATTTTTATCTTGAGCTACAAAACTCCAAATTAGGACCCGCTAATTTTCCTGAAACTAGACTCACATATATTCTTCCCATAAAGTTTTCAGAATTTTTGGTTTAGCCAATAAGTACAGTTTATTCTTTAAAATCACCCCTATTCTGCTGTTTGACAGTTCTAACCCTTCTTCACTAAAAATTAATTATCTCTTCATACAGGATTCAGATGATGTTACTGTTTATTTCTATTGAAAATAGACTCACTCAGGATTTTTAAAATATAAAATTAAGCCCCTAATTATTTTTATCCAATTGTTGATGATTTTCTAAAGTCAAAACAAGTGAACCCGAATTCATTCTGACCTTGTCTCACAAAATTCATTATATCTCATGATTTACATATCTATTGTTTACACCGTTTCTTCTATGAGAAACTAGACTCAATAAGCTTTAGTTTCATATTTTTTTCATCTTCTAATTAAATTTCTACAATTTATGGTGATTTTTCAAAGTTAGTCTACTGCTGCTGTCCAAAACTGTTTTAGTGCAAACTATTTATTACCATATTTCCCCTAAGCTTTAAATAAATGATAATTTCGTCCCTGCTCAATTAACTTCTCAATTAAGCTGAGTTTTCTCAATTAAAACTTTATTCTATCACTTTAAACTACTTTATAACCTTTGGGAATCAGAATTTCAGTAATAGACTTTAATTCCAAACAGTTTCACAATTTAGGTCCTAAAAATCAATTTCTATTGGAATTACCTAATAAAATCATCTCATAAACAAATTAAAGCTTCAATTTCATTCTATTTCATCATAAATTACAACACCCAACCATGGTAACTTTCAATTTCATCCATGAAATCAAAAACTAATGAATTTAATAGTAGGACCTAGTTGTAAAAGTCTTACAAACACAAAAATTACAAGAAATAGGCAAGGATTAACTTACTTGCAGTAAAATTATGAAAAACCAGCTTAAGGAAACCCTTCTATGGTGTTTTTGCTGATGAGAATGCAGAAAAATAAAGAGAAATCTAGATAATTCCACTTTAGTCCTATCTTTCTTAAGTAAATTTTGCAATATTCCAATTTTGCCCTTAATTCTCTTTATTTTCTTGCTGATTTCATGCCCTTGCCGTCCAGCCCAAATAGACCTTGGGTCTATTTTCCTTTTAAGCCCTCTTTCTTTTATCATTTAAACTATTTAATCATTTTCCATAATTTTATATTTGTTACAATTTAGTCCTTTTCATTTAATTACATACTCAAACGTTAAAATTTTCTAACGAAATTTTAATACCACATTACTAAAATTTTATAAATATTTATAAAAATATTTCCTACTCAATTTTATGAGATCAAGGTCTCGATACCTTGTTTTTACCCAATTCCTTCAATAATTCTTTCTTCTAAATAACCACTAAATCGATAAAATTTTTCTATCGATATTTTAATATGATTTTCCTATCATATAAATATTCATGCAAATATATTGAAATAAATTTCTCTTTAAATCAGATTTATGGTTACGAAACCATTGTTCCGATAACCTTGAATTTAGGCCATTACAGTCATTTCTTCGCTCACTTAAAAATTTTCTGAGACCCAAAGCCCAAAGCCCAATAGGCCCAATTCTACTAGGCCCAAATTCGGGGCGTTACATGTATTCTAAAAATTTCAAAATTTTTCCATGAATTTCATCACTTTTCAATTTAGTCCCAAAACATGTTTCCATCAAAAATTACTTTGTAAAAGTTGTTCATCTATCAACAACCTTTCAATTTCTGCCATAGTCTTTCAAATTTCAGCATATTTATCCATGGAAAATTTTCTATACTATGATATCTATTCAAATTAAGACCTCAAATAGAGAAATTAAGCTTTCCCGATCTCAAAAATATAAAAATTACTAAAAACGGGACATAAGAGCTTACTAATTTATGCTTGGAAAGCTTGTTTTCTCTCTTTTAGGGTTTCCATGTATTTTTGATGAAGAAGATGATATAAAATGATGTTAATTTCTAGTTTAATCTCTATCATCTTTTAACTATTTCTATTTCCAATTTAGTCCTTGTCCTTTTTCAAATTTTCCATGGATGATTCACCAAAAATATCTACATATTTTTCATCAATGGTCTAATTACCATTTAAGGACCTCAAGTTTTAAATTCCATAGCTATTTAATCCTTATAGCTACTAGAATTTAAATTTGACATTTTATACAATTTAGCCATTTCTACCATTAAGCACCTAATTGATAAAATCTTATTATCAAAATTCTCATGCAACCTTTCTACTATATTACTAATCATTTCATAATATTAAAATATTTTATCTTTCCATCTCGGATTTGTGGTTACGAAACCACTATTCCGACTTCACTGAAATTGGGCTGTTACAGATATAGATTGATTGCACCGAGCTAAAAAAACCAATTCAACTGGCAATTAAACCAATTTTTATAATTTTTATTTTTGACGTTTATTTTTATATATTTAAAATTAAATAAAAAATATTAACGATTAGATTTGTCTAAATATTTAAATTTATCATTTAAAAAAATTCATTTTGTTAAGTGTAGATTGTTCTTTGCCAAATTATGGTTTTCATTTGGTAAAAAGAATTTTTTGGTCCATCTTAAAAAAATCAGAGCAATTTAATCTCGTCAAATTTTTTTTGGTACATGAAAAAGGATAAAACCATATCTAGACTATACGAGGCCAAGTCATTCCAGAGCAGAAGTCATGTAATCTTTGAAGAATTTCATTCAGAGGTTGCATATAGCTATACCTACCTAGAGGCCTTAAAAGTGCTATTGCTGCCAGTCCATCAGTGACTATGTTGCCCTCTTTAAATACATGTGTAACCCGAATCATCTAAGAACATTGAATTATTTCTTTAATAGCTCGTATCACGACTGAGTGATGTTGCTCAACTGACTCGTCAATTTTGAAAGTGAGTAACTAACGACAATTAATCACAATATTAAAATTTTTTTACTTCAATTATACATATTTTTATAGGTATAATAATCAAATTAGCCCTTAAAGTTTACATATCCTGTCAATTTCATCTTGATTTAACAAATTTAGCTCACAACTTTTACACGTTCTATCAATTTGGTCATGATTTAACAAATTTTGCTTGCAACATTTTGACATTCTATCAACATTTACAGAAAGTTTATAAATATCAAGGGCTAAATTTGTTATTATTGTTGGAAAAAAAGCTGGTTTAAAAAATGGTTTTGTCATAGTGGAAAAATAAAAATTTGAAAATTGAAAATTGAAATAGTTTATGATATTTATAGCAATGAACTTTTCCCAAAAAATACTTGTTCTTTGTGCAAGATGGACCCTTGACGTTCTCGATTTTCATTCAAACAACCTTCTTCGTTATTATTATACAACAAATAATCACAAATAAAAAACAGAACTAACTTTTTTTTTTACTTTCAGTAGGAAAGTAATTCTCTCTCTCTATAAAAACCGGTAGAGGTTTTATTCCTGGAAAATAGCAATATTCGTACACATGTTGTAAACCAATTATGTTCATTTTGAAATCATATAACTCGTGTTTCACATATGTTCTTCAATTTCCAAATAGGTTCTTACTCACTTTGTACTTAACTATAAACAACTAATAATTTCAATCTTAGATTAACGATTCAACCATAATTTAATTAATAAGTTCATAACAACACAAATCATAAATATATACACATATCTATATTATGAACTTACCTAATATATTCGGCTAACGAGTTGACTCGTAGGGACTAATCTATGATTTTTCCTTTTACTTGATTATCCTTCGTACGATTTAATCCTTGATCTATATGATAGTTAAATTCAATTTATCATTTTCAACTACATTAGCATACTAATTTTTATGCATATGACTTATAAAGTTTATTTTACCAAATTTCCCTAAACTTTTACACTTTGTTCAATTCAATCCCTAAAACGAAAGTATTAAAATTTTCATATTTAAACCCCAACATACCAAACCAATTATAAGCTCATCCACAATCAGCCTCCAAACACTTAATATTTTCCAATATTTCATGCTAAATTTTACTTATTTTCATTTTAGTTTCTAAACTCAAAACTAACCAAAATTCATTTACAAAATAGTCCTAATTAGTAACCAAGCTTAGAAATCTTTCATTTAATCTCATGGACACCTAAAATTCATCAATGGAAAGTCCACGAAATAACCCCGGCTTTGTAACAACCCGTTTTCAGTGAAATTAAAACAGTGGTTTCGGGACCACAAATCTAAGCCCGAAAGAAAATTTATTTTAATATTATTTTATGGTCTGCATAATGATAGGAAAATCGTATAAAAATTTCATTAAGAAAATTTTATCGATTACATGATTAGTTGAGGAAAGGACCAAATTGCATAAAATGCAAAAAGTTGAATTCTAGTAGCTAGAAGGGATCAACTAGCTATGGAATTCAAAATTTGAGGTCCTTATATGGAAAATAGACCATTAAGAGGAGTTAGTAGATAAGTATGATGATTCATCCATGGAAATTTAAGAAAAAAAAAAGACTAAATTGGAAAGTAAATAAATAAAAGATGATAAATAAAATAAACATCTAATATCATCATTTTATATCATCTTTCCCAATTAAAAAGCCATGGAAACCCTAGTTTGAGAGCTTGAAGATAGACAAACTTATTTTGATCTATTACGTATGTTTTCTTGTCCCGTTTTTAGAAAGTTTTATATTTTCGATATCGTAATAACCTAATCTAGCTATTTTGGGGATTAATTTGCAAAGTTATCAAAGTACTAGGGTTTTTCCATGGATGAATATGCATGAATTATAAAATTTATGGTAGAAAATGAAAGGTTGTTGATAGATAAACGACTTTTGTAAAGTGAATTTTGATGAAATTGTGATTTAGGGACTAAATTGTAAAGATATAAAATTTATGAAAAAATTCTGAATTTTATGAATTACATGGGCTGCAAATGTTACATGTAAAAATTAGTTAGGCTTGGAACAAGGATTAAATTGCATGTATTTCATTTTCCGAGCCTAGGGATGAAATCGTCATTAATTAAAAGTATAGGGCCAAAATGGAAAATTTTGCCTAGGATGTGAATTGAATTGAATTAATTATGAATTTTATTAAATTGAGTTAAATTTACTTATATAGATCCTAATAACTCAAATACGAAGTTAGATCGTGGAAAAGAAAAGTTGCCGGATTAGTAGATTTTAAATACACGAACGTTTGTCAAGGTAAGTTCGTGTAACTAAATTGTATGTTTATATGATATGTTTGATTTATATGCATGTGATTTGTATAATTGTTTATTAAGAAAATAAATCACATATCTGACAATGTCCGACAAGAAATAAATCCTGTTTGAACAAATGAAATTAGATGGATACAGAGTTCCCAGAGTGGTTGTAGTTCTGCATATGTTGCGAACACATCATAGCTCGCAGGAGCATCCCGTTATAGCTCACATGAGCATCCCGATTTAAGCTCTCTTAAGCTTTCCGATACATGGTTCTTCCAAGCTTCTTATTTATATACTCTTATGAGCATTCTGATCGGTAGTGATCCTACATGTGTTGTGGACACACTGAGCTCTTATGAGCGTCCCGATATATATAACTAATTGGAGCTTCCCTGTAACACCCCTAACCCGTATCCGTCACCGAAATAGGATTATGGAGCATTACCGGAGTTTACAGAATATTTACAGATAAAATTTGACAATCACTATTCATTTTCTGAGATTATTCATAATGTCCCTTAAATGGACCCTCGAGGCCTAATATGAGCTTTAGAATCGAGTCGGGACTCAATCGGAAACTCTAAGAATTTTTCGCGAAATTTCAAAAATTTTCTAAGTTACAGGGCTCACAAGCCCGTGTGGTCCAAGGGACACGCCCGTGTGAGCCTAGGTTACGCCCGTGTTACAAGCCTTGTTCGACCCCGTGTAACTCTCTGACTTGTACCACATGGCCAACCACACGCCCGTGTGTTAGGCCGTATGGTTAATTCTATTTTTTGAAATTAGGTGCAGGTTTCAAACAACCAAGACACAGGAGTGTGTGTCTACCCGTGTGGACAAAATAAAACCATTTCTAACTTCATTTCTCACCCAAAATTTTTACCAATGACATGAACTAAAACTTATATCCATAAACCAACCAATTCTAGCATTCAAATTAAACAAATTATATCATTAAACATGCCATATCATTACAAGTGTATATGTTTATAAACTTACCTTGGTTTAGTCCATATTTTAGACATAATTTGATCAACTACTTAACATATATGTAGCTACCATAGTATAACATTACAAGCATATCAAAACAAACTATTACTAGCCATTCCAATGGCTAGATTACAAGCATCATTTTCAAGCCTGCAATGGCCAAGTTATCCTATACATGTCATTATATCAAAGTGATTATATTATATATACCCAAAATAAGCTAGTGGATAGTGTGATGATGCTCAAACTGATCTCCAACCTTCACGAGCTTCCGAGCACTATAAAACATGGAAAATAAAATCTAGTAAGCATTACATGCTTAGTAAGTTCGTATAACGGGAATTAAAACTTACCAATTTACATTATTTAACAATAAGCATTCAATAACATGCTTTTCATCAATTTGGCGAATATACTCAATCAAACAAGTTAGTTACACAAATGTTCACATATGCATCAAGAAAGCATAGATGAGCTCATCATACTATATTCCTTCAAGACAACATTCATCTCATTCCATAATTCTCTTATCTTGCCAAGAGTTTTATCCGTTGAATCATTGAAATTTTGATGGATACTCAAGTAGTACACTTAAGGTGCACAATTCAATAACTCTCAATTCTTATTTAAGAGTACCCATTAGGGCACCAAATCAAAGAACATACTCTCGAGCCACATACCGTATAATAGGATTACCAGTCCAGGCTAAATCCTAATTGTAACATATACTCGAGAGGTATTATATCAGGATTACCAATCCGGGCTAAATCTTTTTTATAATGAGGTCAATAGGATTACTCGTTCGAGCTAAATCCCATCAGCAACAAATGCAGGACCTCATTCATTTCGGGAAAGTACATGTATTCATCAGAATTCAATATTGAAACGGAACTTAACCCATTTTTCACTGTTTCAAGCATGTATTCAATTCTTCATTATAGAAATCAAATAATTCACATCAATATAAGTCACATTTCATACAAACACAACATTTAATTTAACATATTTACATGTTTAATTAAGTTACACGAACTTACCTTGACACTTGTTTACGTTTAAAAATCTACTAATCCGAAACTTTTTCTTTTCCTCGGTCTAACCTCGAATTTGTGTTGTCCGGATCTATATAAATGAATTTATTCATCAATTTATCACATTTCATATTCAAGTGGACTCAATTTACAGCCTAGGAAAAATTACCATTTTGCCTCTAACTTTTCCATAAATTCCAATTTCGTCCCTAGGCTCAAAAAATGAAATTTCTGCAATTCACTCCATATTCCAAGCCTAACCGATTTTTCAATATAGAATTTACAGCACATATATTCTATAGATTTCAGAAATTTTCTTTAATTTTCACAACTTTACATTTTAGTCCCTAAATCATGTTTCCAACAAAAATCACTTTGTAAAAGTTGTTTATCTATCAATAGCCATTCATTTTCTACCATAAGTTTCAAAAGTTCAGCATATTCATCAATGACCTAATTTCCATAGTTTGATAACTTTTCAAATTGATTGCCCAAATAGATAGATTAAGTTATCCCGATTTCAAAAATATCAAAATTATTAAAAACTAGACAAGAAAACTTACCCAATCAAGCCAAGAAAGTTTATTCTCTCTCTCCTATGGTTTCCATGTATTTTGGGGTTGAAGATGATATAAAATAAGATGATAAATCTTTTATCATATTTTAATTAATTAAATTATTTCAATTTCCAATTTAGTCCTTGCCCTTTTTCTAAATTTCCATGGATGAGTCACAAAATAACTACATACTTTTCTTTAATGGTCTAATTACCATATAGGGACCTCAAGTTTTGAATTATATAGCTATTTAATCTTTTAGCTACTAGAATTTAACTTTTACATTTTATGCTATTTAGTCCATCTCGTAATTAAGCACTTAATCGATAAAATTTTCTTATCAGAATTTTCACATGACATCTTTATTATAATACGGACCATGCAATAAAATAAAAATAAATTTTATTTTAGGCTTGGATTTGTAGTCCCGAAATCACTATTCTGATTTCACTGAAAATGGGTTATTACATTCCCGATTAAAAGCTCTTTCATGAGCTTCTTGATAATAGCTCTTCGGAGTTACCTGTTAAGCTCGCATGAGCTTTCTGATTTATGCTCTTATGAGCTTTCTGTTATTAAGCCCGGATAAGCTTCCCGTTGCAAGCTCACATGAGCTTTCTGTTATTTGGGTTGGAAGAGCTTCCCGTTTAAATGCTCAATGAGCATTCCTGAATATGAATTGACGGAATATAGTATGTACACTTTGTGTGTACTAACCAAGTATCCATATATATTATAAGTGGTTCAACGGGTGAAGTTATAATAAATGACAATATGAATTTATGATGAAAGATTATGGACATATATATGACCACATGAACATGATTTGTATATGAAATTTGAATACATGATATAGAAAGTACATGAATAAGAAAATTTGATTAATGATAAGTTCATACTTGTTTATTGATATTCATGTAAATTATGTGACTAACATGCTTGATGAGGATATGTGTCCAGGAAAATGGCCAATTTGGCCTGAACATGTTTATTTGCTTACCTTAAATGTAAATTAATCGGTAAGTTAATTTCTCGTTATACGAACTTACTAAGCATAATATGCTTACTCTGTTTTATTTCTCTCTGTCTATAGTAATTCGGAGGCTCGTTGGGTTGGAAGCTTGGCGGAGATATCATCACACTATCTATCGGCTCATCTCGGTATATTTAGTAAATTAACTTTGGTATAATGGCATGTATAAGATAACTTGGCCAATGTTGGAAAATACATGTTTTTGTTGTAAATAGCCATTGTAATGCCTTGTGATGAATGTGTTTTGATGTATGATATGAGTGTTTAGTAAGGTTGACTAATAGTAAACTTCATAAGTATGTTTATATGCATTTTGGTCAAATAGGTAAGTTGGATATATAAATTTATGAAGTGATATGTCATGCATTAGACTTAATTTTGGCTTGGTTTAAATGTCTTGGATTGGGTTGAAAATATGTTTAAGAGATAATGTAGGTGGAAGACATGTTTGGGTGAGAAATAAGGCTTAGAATGGCCTTATTTTGTCCACACGAGAAAAGACACGGACGTGTGTCTCAACTGTGTGTGACACACGGCCTAGCACATGGTCGTGTGTTTTGGCCGTGTGTCCCCTACATCTTTAAAATTGCAAAACAGAATGCTCAAAAATTTTCACATGGCCTGGCACATGGGCTTGTGGCTTGACCATGTGACCCCTGCACCTTTACACGGCCTAGCACATGGGCGTGTGACTTGGCCGTGTGACCGAAGTCTTAGAGTTACACGAGTACAGACACGAGCTGAAACACGGTTGTGTGCCTTAATTTGAATGCCCACACGACCTGTGACATGGGCATGTCTATTGGCCGTGTGTACCCTGCACCTAGGAAAAACATTAAAATTTTGCGAAAAATTCTTTGAGTACCCGGATTAGTCCCAACTTATTTCAATTGCATATTTTGGGCCTTGAGGGCTCATATAAAAGACAATATGATTTTTCATGATTGATTTGTGATATAAAATGAGAAATGATAGGAAATGTCTGTATATGATCTGTTTATTTCGGTAGTGCTCTGTAACCCTGTTCTGGCGACGAATATGAGTTAGGGGTGTTACATTTATTGGTATCAGAGCTACGGTTTAACAGATTCTCAGACTAACATAGCATTCAATAGTTTAGCTATACATGTCATTATATAATCTGATAGTGTGATATCTCCAGACCATTTTAAATATGTTTTTCATATAGTAATGTCGTCCAACCGAGCTGAATCCGAAGAAGCTGAGAGCAATTCTCAAGCTTCAGTACAAAGAACAACATCTAGTAGTAGAAAGCCTGTATCTGAGGGCCGAGGAGGAGAGGCAAAAGAAGCTTTCTTCCAAATGATGAATGAATGGTTTACAGAATTCATAAAAACAAATTCGTCTGTACAACAACCTCTACGCTGTTCTATTTCTCAATCGATTCCCGATATGCCACAAGGTACAGAACTTGTTAGAACTGGTAAGCCTCAGGTAGATAAAATCCGTAAATATGGGGCAGAGGAATTCAGGGCTACTGTTGAAGATGATCCTGAAAGGGCTAAATTATGGTTGGAAAACACTATTAGAGTTCTTGATGAACACCAGCTGAATGCCTGAAATGTGTTGTATCTCTGCTAAAAGACTTAGCATATCAGTGGTGGAATGCATTGATTTTTGTTGTACCGAAAGAACAGGTTATGTGAGAATTTTTCCAAATTGAATTAAAAAAAAGTATATTAGTCAAAGATTCCTTGATAAAAAAAAAGAATTTCTAAAGCTTAAATAGGGGCATAGAACAGTATTTGAATATGAAAAGGAATTTGTCCGATTGAGTAAATATGCTAGAGAGTGTATCCCGACTGAAGTCAAAATGTGTAAGCAATTTGAGGAGGGTTTAAATGAAAATATACAGTTGTTAGTTGAGATTCTGGAATTAAAAGAATTTTTTGTACTGGTTGATCGAACACATAAAGCTAAAGAACTGAGTAAAGAAAAGAAATAGGCTGAGATGGAAGCTAGGACTTCGAGTAAAAGATTTATGGGAAAATCACAATAGTCGACTTCAAAGAAATCAAAGAAAAATTTTGACCGCTTTACCACTTCTACGGGGTATTCTGGGAAAGACAGAAGTATTCAACGCTCTAATTCGAGATCCCAGGCTACATTTGTAGCAAGTACAAATAGTGTTAAAAACACCAAACCCAGGTGCAAACACTGTAATAAATTCAATTTTGGTGAGTGTCGCACGAGAAACGGAGTATGTTTTAGATGTGGTTCTTTTGACCACTATCTCAGAGACTGCCTGGAAAAGCCTGAGAAAGATACTATACAGACCACAAAGCCGAGCAATTTCACTATAAGAGGTAGACCACCTCGTAACCCCGACAATGTCAGTGGTAGTCGAGGTACGATAAAAGATTCAACTGTTAAATCTGAAGCACGAGTACTGGTAAGGACATGCTATTCGTGCACGTGAGGATGCCTCCGCATCGGATATTATTAGGTACATTTTCTTTTCTTGATACTGATATAATTGTTTTAATTGATCCTGGTTCCACAAATTCATATATATAAACGAATTTAGTGTCTAACAAAAATTTGCCTGTCAAGTCCCCTAAATTCGTGGTTAAAGTATCAAACCCCTTAGGCCATTATGTGATGGTGGATAAAATTTGTAAGAACTATCTGTTAATGATACGGGGTTTCTGTTTTCCAGTCAATTTGATGTTATTACCGTTTGATGAATTTGATGTGATTCTGGGTATGGACTGGTTAACTCAGCATAATGCTGTGGTAAATTGTGAACAGAAGTATATTGTGTTAAAATGTCAAAATGGTGAGTTGCTCCGTATTGAATTTGATAAATTGGATGGGCTGTCAAATGTGATCTCAGCTATATCAGCACAGAAATATATCTGAAAAGGGTATGATGCTTTTCTTGCTTATGTGTTGGACACTAAAGTATCTGAATTGAAGATTAAGTCAATGCCAATAGTCTGTGAGTTCCTGATGTGTTTCCAGAAGAATTACCTAGATTACCACCAGTCAGAGAGGTTGAATTTTCTATAAATCTTGTACCGGGGACAACACCGATATCTATAGCACCATACAGAATGGCTCTTATTGAACTAAAAGAGTTAAAAGTGCAGTTACAAGAACTGACTAACAGAGGCTTTGCTCGACCTAATTTCTCACCTTGGGGTGTGCCAGTTCTTTTTGTTAAGAAGAAAGATGGATATTTGAGATTATATATTGATTACCAGTAGCTTAATAAAGTCACGATCAAGAATAAGTATCTCTTGCCCCATATTGATGACTTATTTGATCAGTTGAAAGGTGCCACTGTATTTTCAAAGATTGATGTAACACCCCTTACCCATATTCGACACCTGAACCGGGTACGAGGCATTACAGTACTTAACTTGTTCAATCATGCAACATCGATACATAAAATTATATTGCAAATTAAAACTTTTCCTTTAAGACCCTAATGTCCTTATTATAGGTCTACGAGGCCTTAAACTTGTACCCGGAATGATTTGAGACTAAATCGAAAACTTTTGAACACTTAGAAAAATTTGACATAAAACAGGGCCACACGCCCGTGTGAAGGATGGAACACGCCCGTATGGCATATCACATGCCCGTGTTCCATAGTCGTGTGGAATTATTTTTCAATTCCAACCTACAGGGGTTTTCACATGGCCTGACACACGCCCCTATCCATATCCCGTGTCCCTCACACGGCCATGACACGTCCGTGTGTGAAAACCTTGACATTCTGTTTTTGACATCATCATCTCAATAAGGTCACACGGCCAAGGCACACGCCTGTGTCCTTAGACCGTGTGTCAAATTAAATTCCTAATTTCAGGTGCAGACTTCACACATCCCGGGCACATGCCCTTGTCTTAGGCCGTGTCTCCTACATGGTTGAGACACATGGCCATGTCTCAGCTCGTGTGTTTACTAGTGGGCATACTGACTTGCCAACCTGGCATGCATGGGAACATATGGCCTATCAACACGCCCATGGTTGGTCGTGTAAGAGACACATGCCTGTGTGTCTACCCGTGTGGACATTTGTAAGGCTATCTACCAAGCCAAATGCCACCCTACAAAGCAACCATACTTATACCCATTCAATTCAACATATATCATGACCATAAGGTACTTCTAAGAACTCAAATTCAAAACATCCACACAAGGATGCACTTCATGAATTTCATCAACAATGAATAGATGAACTTGTCAAGTATTGGCCAATTTCCAATGACCATTTACAAAATGAATTGAACAACATTAATAGCCAACACTTTGGCTAACAAATATGACATAACAAAATGACCAAGTCCTATACATGCCATACTCAAAATAAATCTAACTTTACTATACCAAAGAGAAGTTGATAGTGTGATTCCAAACTCTGATGTCGGACGATCCCCGAGTTAGCTTGGCGATACTACAAGGAAAAGGGAAATGAGAGGGGTAAACGTAAAGCTTAGTAAGTTTGCATGAAATAAATACAGCATAAAGGCCCATAATGCCATCCATCCATTGCACTGTATAAGAACACAAAGTCTCAAACACATTGCTATAACTTACTCATGCTTATTCTTACCAATTACATGTCATGTCACATATCGTAAACATTTCTCGTGAATTACTCACATGTACCTGTATCACTTTATCACATGGCTTTAGCACTAATCTCATCTCTATTATAAGCTTAACTATTTACCCCATTAAATCACTTGGGATACTTGAAGATACATAATCATCATCATTCACATAAATACAACGCCAATGCCATATCCCAGATATGGTCTTACATGAGGTCACCTCTAGATGCCAATACCATATCCTAGATATGGTCTTATACGGGATCTCATATCGATTGTCGATGCCATATCTTGGATATGGTCTTATACGATTTTCATATTCGATGCCAATGCCATATCCCAGATATGGTCTTATACGGGATCTCAATTCAGTGCCGAGGTCATGTCTCAGGCATGGTCTTACATGGGACCTTACCAATCTCATGTCTCGATGATGATATCCTCTCACTTCTTAAAGTCCAATCGGGACTTCAACATCATAAATTTTCATCATTTTCTCATTCAACATCGTTATTAAATTTCATAGAAATAATACACAACATCACTAATATCAACCATTTTAAACTTAATAATATGATGTTGAATTTATTACACACAAACTTACCTCGATTTCAAAATAGGCTAATTTGCCGATCTAGTCCGATACCTTGCCTTTTTTTTGGTCAAGGTTAATTCTTCGTTCTTTTTGATCTATAATATCAAATTAGATCATTTAATTATCACATTAATCAATGCATTTCAAAAATCATACTTTGGCAAAATTACCATTTTGCCATTAGACTTTCACAAAATAACTATTTTACCCTAGGCTCGTAAATCAATTCTAATCAAATTTATTCCTTTAACGAGCCTAGGTGAACATTTATTTCTCCTATACAAACTCTCAATACTCATTATTTCACACATTTAACACCTATTTCACAACCTTTGCAAAGAGGTCCTCTTAGGTGTTTTCATGGTAACACCTTTCACAAAAGTTGTTTATTAAACAACTAAGACTCATTTTCTTCCATAAAAATGAAGCAAACAACATAAATGCTCACATGGAAAAAATCTAAACTTTCAACCGTTTTGCAAAATAGTCCCCTCTTTAGCTAGCTTAAGCTTTAGGGGGTTCCAAAAGTACAAAAATTAACAAAGAATGGCCATTAAAGCACTTACTTGCAAGGAGAAAGGCTTGCTGAAATTTTTGAGCTTTCAAACCCCCTAGTTTGCTGCTAATTTTCGGTGGAGAAGAAGAGAAGAAAAGATGATATCTTTCATTTTTTTTATTTTATGATTAAAAATCAATTTAGTCACCAAATTTTCACCTAACCAATTGACAAAGTCTTTTCTTTGTCCCTATGGTCGGCCACCACCCTAAACAATACCTAATTGCACATTAGGGACCTCCAATTAATATTCATTAGCTATTTGACATCTTTAGCTTGCAAAATAGAACTTTCACACTTTATGATATTTAGTCATTTTTCAAAATTAAGCATGAAATCGCTAAAATTAAAACACCAAAATTTTCATGCACTCTTGTAATCATGCTATAACACATAAAATAATATTAAAATAATTTTCTTCAATCTTAGATTACTGGTTCCAAAACCACTGTTCTGACTAGCCCTTAAATTGGGCTGTTACAATTGATCCCCATTCTGGCTACTATCAATTACGGGTAAAAGACTCAGATGTACCGAGAAAAATTTTCGAACCAAGTACAGACATTATGAATTCCTTGTGATGCCATTTGGCTTAATAAATGCACCTACGATATTTATGGATCTGATGAATAAAATTTTCAGACCATATTTGGATAGATTTGTGGTGGTATTCATTAATGATATTCTGGTATATTCTCGAGATGAAAATGAACATGCTGATCATTTAAGAATTATTTTGCAAACTCTGCGTAAGAAACAATTGTATGCTAAATTTAGAAAATGTGAATTTTAGTTTCGGGAAGTTGGTTTTCTTAGACATATAGTATCTGTTGAAGGCCTTAGAGTTGATCCGAATAAAATTTCAGCAATTGTTAATTGGAAACCATCAAAAAATGTGTTCGAATTCAGAAGTTTTCTTGGAGTAGGTGGTTACTATCGAAGGTTTGTAAAAGGGTTTTTGATGATAGCTTCTCTGATGACATGATTGTTGTAGAAAGATGTGAAGTTTGAATGGACTGATAAATGTCAACAGAGTTTTAACAAATTGAAAGCCTTGTTGACCGAAGGATCAGTACTAGTTCAGCTTGAATTGGGTAAAGAATTTGTAATTTACAGTGATGCATCATTGAATGGTTTGGGCTGTGTCTTGATGCAAGACGAAAAAGCAATAGCCTATGTTTCTAGACAGCTAAAACCACATGAAAAGAATTACCTGATACATTATTAGAATTGGCAGCCATTGTTTTTGCACTGAAAATTTGGCGACATTACTTGTTCGATGAAAAATGTCATATATTCACTGATCATAAGAGTTTAAAGTATTTGATGTTGCAAAAGGATTTAAATCTGAGACAGTGCAGGTGGCTTGAACTGTTAAAAGATTATGACCTGGTTATCGACTATCATCCGGGAAAAGCAAATGTGGTTGCAGATGCTCTAAGTAGAAAGTCTCTATTTACCTTGTGAGCGACGAATACTCGATTATCATTTTCTGATGATGGCTCTATCTTAGTTGAGTTAAAAGCTAAGCCAACATTTCTATAGCAGATATGTGAAGCTCAGAAAAGTAATAGTGAGTTACAAGCTAAACGAGTATAATGTGAATCATTTTCTGATTCAGAATTTCAGATTGGACCTGATGACTGTTTGTTAATCAGAGGCAGAGTTTGTGTTCCAGAGAATTCAGAGCTTGTACAGAAGTTATATGAAGCTCATAGTGGTACTATGTTTGTGCATTCGGAGAGTAATAAAATGTACAACGATTTGAAACAAATGTACTGGTGGCCGAGAATGAAGCGTGATATATCTGAATTTGTATCTAGATGTTTGATATGTCAGTAAGTTAAAGCTAAACATCAAGTATCTTCGGGATTGTTACAGCTAGTCACGATACCAGAATGGAAATGGGAAAGAGTTACCATGGATTTTGTGTCGGGATTACCCCTATCTCTAAAAAAGAAAGATTCTATTTGGGTAATCGTCTGCCGTTTAACGAAGTCTACACACTTTATTCCAGTACGTATGGATTTCTCCCTGGATAAATTGGTTGAGTTATATGTTTCTGAGATTATCAGATTACACGGTGTGGCGGTCTCCATTATTTTAGATAGACATCCACGGTTTACTTCCTGATTTTGGAACAAATTACAAGAGGCCCTGGGTACGCAATTACATTTTAGTATTGCATTCCATCTTCAAATAGATGATTTTAGAATATATGCTTTGGTGTTGTGTTTTAGAAGTTGAAGGTAATTGGGAAAAGTATTTCTCATTAGTCAAATTCGCATATAATAACAGTTATCAGTCATGTATAAAGCTTTGTATGGTTGTAAACGTAGAACTCTGTTGTACTGGACTGAGCTTAGTGAGAAAAAGATACACGGAGTTGATCTGATCCGTGAAATTTAAGAAAAAGTGAAAGTGATCCAAGATAGTTTAAAAGCAGCTTTTGATCGTCAAAAATTCTAGGCGAATCTAAAACAGAAAGAAATAGAATTCCAAGTTGGTGACAAGGTATTCTTGAAAGTTTTGCCTTGGAAGAAAGGTCTTCGGTTTGGCTGCGAAGGGAAATTAAGTCCGTGATTTATCGGGCCATATAAAATTATCGTAAGAATTGGACCTGTTGTATACCGATTGGCCCGACCGCCAGAGCTTGACAGAATTCATAATTTTTTTCACATGTCTATGTTACGACAATATCAGTCAGATCCTTCATGATAGAGGTTGAGATCCAGCCTGACATGACTTACAGTGAAGAACCGATCAGAATTCTGGCACGTAAGACGAAAGAATTAAGAAATAAAAAGGTAGCTTTACTGAAAGTTCTCTGGCAATGACACGGATTAGATGAAGCTACCTGGGAACTATAAGAAACAATGAGAAAGCAATATCTGAATCTCTTTACTGGTAAAATTTTCGAGGACAAAAATTTTTAAAGGAGGAGAGTTACAACAACCCGTTTTTAGTGAAATTAAAACAGTGGTTTAAGGACCACAAATCCAAGTCTAAAAAAATTACTTTAATATTATTTTATGGTATGCATTATGATAGGAATATCGTATAAAAATTTCGTTAAGAAAATTTTACCGATTACATGATTCGTTGAGAAAAGGACCAAATTGCATAAAATGTAAAAGATAAATTCTAGTAGCTAAAAGGATCAAATAGCTATGGAATTCAAAATTTGAGGTCCTTATATGGCAAACAGACCATCAAGAAGAGTTAGTAGATAAGTATGATGACTCATCCATGGAAATTTAAGAAAAGAAAATGACTAAATTGGAAAGTAAATAAATAAAAGATGATAAATAAAATAAACATCTAATATCATCATTTTATATCATCTTTCCCAATTAAAAAGCCATGAAAACCCTAATTTGAGAGCTTGAAGATAGACAAACTTATTTTGATCTATTACGTATGTTTTCTTGTCCCGTTTTTAGAAATTTTTATATTTCAGAGATCGTAATAACCTAATCTAGCTATTTTGGGGATTAATTTGTGAAGTTATCAAAGTAATAGGGTTTTTCCATGGATGAATATGCATGAATTATGAAATTTATGGTAGAAAATGAAAGGTTGTTAATAGATAAATGACTTTTGTAAAGTGAATTTTGATGAAATTGTGATTTAGAGACTAAATTGTAAAGATGTAAAATTTATGAAAAAATTCTGAATTTTATGAATTACATGGGCTGCAAATGTTACATGTAAAAATTAGTTAGGCTTGGAACAAGGATTAAATTGCATGTATTTCATTTTCCGAGCCTAGGGATGAAATCGTCATTAATTAAAAATACAGGCGCAAAATGGAAAATTTTGCCTAAGATGTGAATTGAATTGAATTAATTATGAATTGTATTAAATTGAGTTACATTTACTCGTATATATCCGGATAACTCAAAAACGAAGTTAGATCATGGAAAAGAAAAAGTATCGGATTAGTAGATTTCAAATACATGAACATTTGTCAAGGTAAGTTCGTGTAACTAAATTGTATATTTATATGATATGTTTGATTTATATGCATGCGATTTGTATAATTGTTAAGTATGAAAATAAATCACATATCTAACAATGTTCGACAAGAAATAAATCTCGTTTGAACAAATGAAATTAGATGGATACAGGGTTCCTGGAGTGGTTGTGGTTCTGCATATGTTGCGAACACACCATAGCTCGCAAGAGCGTCTCGTTATAGCTCACATGAGCAATCCCGATATAAGCTCTCTTGAGCTTTCCGATACGTGGTTCTCCCAAGCTTCCTATTTATATGCACTTGTGAGCATTCTGATCTGTAGTGATCCTGCATGTGTTGCGGACACAACAATCTCTTATGAGTGTCCCGATATATATAGCTATCTGGAGCTTCCCAATTAAAAGCACCTTCATGAGCTTCATGATAATAGCTCTTCGGAGTTACCCATTAAGCTCACACGAGCTTTCTGTTATTTGGCTTGGAATAGCTTCCTATTCCTGAATATGAATTGACGGAATATAGTATGTACACTTTGTGTGTACTAACCTTGTATCCATAGATATTATAAGTGGTTCAACGGGTAAAGTTATGATAAATGATAAAATGAATTTATGATGAAAGATTATGGACATATATTTGACCACATGAACATGATTTGTATATGAAATTTGAATACATGATATAGAAAGTACATGAATAAAGAAAGTTGATTATTGATAAGTTCATACTTGTTTATTGATATTCATGTGAATTACATGACTAACATGCTTGATGAGGTTAGGTGCCTAGGAAAATGGCCAATTTGGCCTGAACATGTTTATTTGCTTACCTTAAATGTAAATTAATTGGTAAGTTAATTTCCTGTTATACGTACTTACTAAGCATATTATGTTTACTCTATTTTATTTCCCTCTATCTATAGTAATTCGGAGGCTTGTTGGGTTGGAAGCTTAGCGGAGATATCATCACACTATCCATCGGCTCATCTCGATATATTTAGTAAATTAACTTTGGTATAATGGCATGTATAGGATAAAGTGGCCAGTGTTGGAAAATACATGTTTTGGTTGTAAATAGTCATTGGAATGGCTTGTGATGAATGTGTTTTGATGTATGATATGAGTGTTTAGTAAGGTTAATTGATAGTAAACTTCATAAGTATGTTTATATGCATTTTGGTCAAATAGGTAAGTTGGATATATAAATTTATGAAGTGATATGTCATGCATTAGACTTGAATTTGGCTTGGTTTAAATGTCTTGGATTGGCTTGAGAATATGTTTAAGAGATAATGTAGGTGCAAGATATGTTTGGGTGAGAAATAAGGCTTAGAATGGCCTTATTTTTGACCCTGAAGGCAGCAGAGACAGCGTGTGTCGCCAGATGTGACACTAATCCTAGCACATGGTCGTGTGTTTTGGTCGTGTGTCCCCTGCATCTTTAAAATTGCAAAACAGAATGCTCAAGAATTTTCACACGGCTTGGCACACGGGCGTATGGCTTGACTGTGTGACCCCTGCACCTTCACACGGCCTAGCACACGGGCATGTGACTTGGCCGTGTGAGCCAAGTCAGAGAGTTACATGGGTACGGACACGGGTTAGAACACGGTCGTGTGCCCTAATTCGAATGCCCGCATGGCCTGTGACACGGGCGTGTCTATTACTCACACGGCCTGACCAAATGGGCGTGTGTACCCAGCACCTAGGAAAAATATTGAAATTTTTGCGAAAAATTCTCTGAGTACCCGGATTAGTCCTGACTTATTTCAATTGCATATTTTGGGCCTCGAGGGCTCATATAAAGGACAATATGATTGTTAATGATTGATTTCTGATATAAAATGAGAAATGATATCAAATATCTGTATATGATCTGTTTATTCCAGTGTGTTCCGTAACACTGTTTCGGTGACGGATACGGATTAGGGTGTTATAGGGTTAGTTAGATTAAGCTACAACGATCTCAAAAATATAAAATTTATGAGAAATATTCTTAAATTACTCACCATGCAAGGAAAAGAAAATGGTTGAATCTTCCCAAAATTTTCAACAATGGTGTTCAATTTAGAAAAAGAAGAAAAGATGATAAAATGACCACTAACTTAAGTTTTATGTTTTATTATATTATTAGTTAATTTTTAACTTAACTTATATTATAATTTTAATAGTAAAAACCAAGTAGAAACCGTATACTATATTAAAAGTGGTAAATTACCATATAAATCCTTAAACAATTCTTAATTATGCACTTTAGTTAATAGTAATTAGTGATGAAGTTTTATGTCTTTTACGATTTAGTCATTTTTTCTTAATAGACTAAAACTTAATTTAACATTATTATAAACTCGTAAATATTATAAAATAATATTTACTAACTCGATTTTCAAAAATTGAGGTTTTGAAACCACTATTTTCGGTATCACAGAAAAATGGGATGTTACAATTTGAGCATCAAGGTTAAGAATGGTGAAATGGAGGAATGGATGGAATGCAATGAGAGAAGTAAGTAAAAATATTGTGGCTAGGCCATGAGTCCGATCGGAGGCTATACACCAAATATGAGTAAGATCATAGCTGAAAGATGTTATGGCATCATAAATGAGTAAGACTACAGTTGAAAGATGTTATGACATCATAAATGAGTAAGACCATAGATGAAAGACACTATAACATTCTTTGATAGTCCGTCGAGACAGTAAACACGAGATTATATCGTGTAAGACCATAGATGAAAGACGCTATAGCATCGTAGATAGTCTGCCGAGACAAAAAACATGGATAATCCACTGAGACAATAATCACGGGATAATTCGCCAAGACAGAAAGCGTGATAACATCCACCAAGACAATTAGCTTGAAAAGAAAGAGTGAAAGACCATAAATCGGTTATGACATCATGAAGACACAATTAATAAGGTGAACATGAGAGTTTAAAAGGTGTAAATTCTAGGCTCGGTGATGGAGGTTGGTAAAGATCGCCGAATGAAGTGGATTTTAAGGATTATTGAATAAGAGGATGTATTTAATCAAGGACCAGGACTTAAGGGTCCGCAGACAAAGGGGGCAATTAAGGGCGATTATGTCCATCGAGGTTATACGGGGCTAAGTCACCCAGATTGGGCAAAGAAGGAATCCGTTAAGGACTAACCTGGGGCAGGCAGTCCACTAGGAAATATGAGGGATAAAAATTTGAAACCTAAGGAAATAAATGTCAGACAACCAATGACCGACATTGGGTCTCCCATTCAATGTTATGAGAGAAAGAAATTTAAATATGAGTAATATTATATTTGAAAGATGTTATGGTATCATAAATGAGTAAGATCATAGTTGAAAGATGTTATGACACCATAAATGAGTAAGACCATAGTTGAAAACCACTATGACATCCTTTGATAGTTCGTCGAGAAAGTAAACATGAGGTTATATTGTGTAATACCATAGTTGAAAGATGCCATAGCATGGTAGATAGTCCGCCATGATAACAAACACGGTATAATCCCCGAGACAATAATCACGGGAAAATTCACCAAGACAGAAAGGGTGGTAACATTCACTAAGACAATTAGCTTGGAAAGGAAGAGTGAAATACCATAAATTGATTATGACATCATGAAGACTCAACCAATAAGGTGAACACGAGAGTTTAAAAGGTGTAAATTTTGGGCTCAGTGATAGAGGTTGGTAAATATCACCGCACGGAGTGGATTCTAAGGCTTATTTAAAAAAATGATGTATTTAATCAAGGGCCGAGACTTAAGGGTCTGCGGACAAAGGGGGCAATTAAGGGCGATTTTGTCCATCAAGGTTATATAGGGCAAAGTCACCAAGGTTGGCAAAAGAAGGAATCCGTTAAGGATTAACCTAGGACGGGTAGTCTACCAATAAATAGAGGGGATAAAAATTTGAAACCTAAGGAAATAAATGTCAGACAACCAATGACTGACATTAGGTCTCTCATTCAAGGTTGGGAGAGAAAGAATTTTAAATATGAGTAAGATCATAGCTGAAAGATGTTATGGCATCATAAATGAGTAAGACCATAACTGAAAGATGTTATGATATCATAAATGAGTAAGACCATAGCTGAAAGATGTTATGACATCATAAATGAGTAAAACCATAGCTGAAAAACACTATAACATCCTTTGATAGTCTTTTGAGACAGTAAATAAGAGATTATATTGTGTAAGACCATAGCTGAAAGACGTCATAGCATCGTAGATAGTCTATCAGGACAATAAACACGAGATAATCTACCGATACAATAATATAACACCCTTATCTCGATTCCGTCATCGGATTAGGGTTAGGAGCATTACCGGACAAATCAAAAACATTCACAGACAAAAATCATACAATCAATCATCATTCTCAGACATAATGTCCCTTAATCAGGTCCTCGAGACCTTAAGCATGCTTATAGACCGAGTCGGGACTAAACTAAAACACATACGAGTCTCCATGAAAATTTGAAACTTTTCTAAAATACAGGGGAGACACGCCCGTGGAAGGAGACCGTGTGCCCTCCACGGCTTCTAGACACACCCGTGTTCAACCTTGTTTACAAACTATACCAACACGGTCATTAGGCACACCCGTGTGCCATAACCATGTACTTTTAGGCCATATATTGACTTCCCCACCACGGCCACCAAGCACGCCCGTGTCGAGGCCGTGTATTTTTATGTTAGCTACTAACTTGCACACCACAGCCAGATGACACGCCCGTGTCGAGGCCGTGTAATTTTAGGCTACATCCTGCCAATTTACCCACGGTCTAAGGCACACCCGTGTGCCACAACCGTGTGACATTATAGGCCATTTTACAAGGCCAAAATGCCAACCAAATGGTTCATACCTACAAGCCATATACATCAAGGTAATTCATACACATAAACCATCAAATGCATACCAAAATAACCATTAAAACCTTACAATCAAAATCAATTCCAACTATGGCAATCTCAAGGATTAAAGCTCATATCATTACAAGACTAATTCATGCATTTGCTCACTCAAACTTGGCCATTCCACATTCTTTCACCATACCAAAAGATACATTCTACAACACATTCATTTAAGCCAAGTTTCAACTCTTAAATAGCCAAATCACATGGCTAAGATCACATAAGTATTTATACCAACCTGCTAGCCTATACATGCCATATCTAGCTTTATACAATATCAAATTGTACCAAAATAAGTTCTATAGTGTGATGACGATCCAAGACGGTCCCGAGCCTTCAGTAGCTTTGACGACCTATAAAACAGATTAAACACACATAGAGTAAGCTTTCCAAAAGCTTAGTAAGTCAATATACAATAACTTAACATAAAATGCATATATTTACTTTGATTCATACACTTTTGACCACATTAGCCATATTCCCAATTCAAAGATCATATAAACACATATCTCATTTCACCAAAACTTCATATAACACATCATCAATTCCATATTCATAGCATCATAGTAAGATCATATTGATACTTACCTTGTATACACAATTAGTGTATAATCAACATACCTGATTTGGATTTACAATCACACATTTGTTCATAGCTCGGATTTGAAATTAGTATCATAGACTTGCCCGTTGAACAGTAATAAATCCAATGGGATACTCAGAAAGCTCAGAATAATCATACAATGCCAACATCCCAGACGAGGTCTTACATGCACTCGGATATCGATGCCACTGTCCCAGCACGAGGATCTTATACTAATCGAACGATGCCGATGTCCCGGACATGGTCTTACACGTAAGTGACATAATGATGCCAACGTCCCAGACGTGGTCTTATACGTAAAGTTTATAATGATGCCAACGTCCCAGACGTGGTCTTATACGTAAAGTTTATATTGATGCCAACGTCCCAGACGTGGTCTTACACATAATCAGATGTCGATGCCACTGTCCTGGACAGGGTCTTACACGAATCTCAAATCAATGCCAACGTCCCAGACGTGGTCTTACATGATAAGACAGAACAGATACCTATGCCAAGGTTCATACGAGGCTTCTCAGACTTAGCCAATATACCGAACTTATCTCAGAATTCAATTACAGAATTTCTCATAAGCATTCATTATCATCATTAAACATATGAACAATTTCAAATGCATACATATTCATTTATTTGTATAGTGACTTACCTCGGATTTGGTTTATCGGAATAGAAAACGGCTACTCGATAACTTTCGCTTTCCTGCGATCTAAATCCGTTTTCCTCGATTCTTGATCTAAACATATTCAGAATTAACCCTTTTATTCACTAGTTTATTCAATTCAATCCAAAGACACACATTTAAGGTAATTTGCAAATTAGCCCTCACATTTGCACACTTAATCAATTTAGTCCATTTTTCTCAAAACATCAAATTCACAAAATCCACTTATACACAAGCTTGGTCGAATACATATATACATCACACAAGCCTATACTTTTCATCAAAATGACAATTTAATCCTCTAAAATAACATTTTCTCAATTTAGCCCTATTTAGCTAAATTCATAAAAACTTCAAGAACAAAACATATTCATCTACTACCAATATATCATTTAACCTTAAAGCATCACAAAACTCAACATAGCATCAATGGCATAACTTTCAAACATCACCAATACACAAAATTGAAACATGGGTTTGGTAGTAGACGAAGCAACGATTACAAAAACGTAGAAATTATTAAAAATCGATCAAAAACGAACCTTGAATTCAAGCTTGAACAATGGCCGAATATAGCAAATCTAAACCTTTCTTCTTTTCTTTTTGTTTTTCGGTGGAAGGATGGATGATTCATGCCCATTTTCATGTTTTATTATGTTATAACATAATATTTATCTATTTACTAAACTAGCCTTTCATAATAATATACAAAACATATAATATCAAGGTTATTCATGACCTTAGCCAACCACTAACATGATAATGGCTTAATTTCCATTTAAGGCCTTCAACTTTACAAAGCCACAACACTTTGGTACTTTAACAAATAGCAAGCAACTTTCACATTTAATGCAATTCAATTCTTTTGTCAAATTAAACACACAGACAGTCAAATTAGCTCACGGAAATTTACCACGTACTTAGTCATATATCATAGGCATAGAAAATAATATTCAAAATATTATTCAGACTCGGATTCGTGGTCCCGAAACCACTATTCTGACTAGGGTATAAACTGGACTGTTACAAATAATCACGGGGTAATTCGCCAAGATTGAAAGCGTGGTAACATTCACCAAGACAATTAGCTTGGAAAGAAAGAGTGAAAGACCATAAATCAGTTATGACATCATGAAGACTCAACTAATAAGGTGAACATAAGAGTTTAAAAGGTGTAAATTCTAGGCTCAATGATGGAGGTTGGTAACGATCGCCGAATGGAGTGGATTTTAAGGCTCATTGAATAAGAAAATGTATTTAATAAATGACCGAGACTTAAGGGTCCGCGGACAAAGGGGGCAATTAAGGGCGATTATGTCCATTGAGGTTATACTTGGCTAAGTCACCCGAGTTGGCAAAAGAATGAATCCATTAAGAACTAACATGGGGCGGGTAGTCCGCCAAGAAATAAGAAGGATAAAAATTTGAAACCTAAGGAAATAAATGTCAGACAATCAATGACCGACATTGGGTCTCCCATGCAATGTTGTGAGAGAAAGAAATTTAAATATAAGTAAGATCATAGCTGAAAGATGTTCTAGCATCATAAATGAGTAAGACCATAGCTGAAAGGCACTATGACATCCTTTGATAGTTCGTCGAGACAGTAAACACGAGGTCATATCATGTAAGACCATAGCTGAAAGACACTATAAGATCGTAGATAGTTTGTTGGGACAATAAATATGGTATAATCCACCGAGATAATAATTACGGGGCAATTCACCAAGACAGAAAGCTTGATAACATCCACTAAGACAATTAGTTTGGAAAGAAAGAGTGAAAGACCATAAATCGGTTATGACATCATGAAGACTCAACCAATAAGGTGAACACGGGAGTTTAAAAGGTGTAAATTCTAGGCTCGGTGATGGAGGTTGGTAAAGATCGCTGAATGGAGTGGATTCTAAGGCTTATTGAACAAGAGGGTGTATTTAATCAAGGACCGGGACTTAAGGGTTCGCAGACAAATAGGGTAATTAAGGGCGGTTATGTCTGTCGAGGTTATATAGGGCTAAGTCACCTGGGTTGGCAAAAGAAGGAATCCGTTAAGAACTAACCTGGGGTGGGTAGTGCACCAAGAAGTAGGGGGGATAAAAAATTTGAAACCTAAGGAAATAAATGTCAGACAACCAATGACCGACATTGGGTCTCCCATCCAAGGTTGTGAGAGAAAGAAATTTGGTTGAGGTGTATTCAGGTCTGTGTTCTTAAAGAACCCTTACTCTTAAAAAAATTGACTTATACTATAGATAAAGGAGAAGTCAGTCAACTGTAGGCTGCAAGGAAAAAGGGGAAGGCAAAAGCCTTATCGATATAATTTGCTAAATGTCAGGGTTAACCTGGGAGTGGAAAAATTCTTTTAAACCTTCAACCCCTTAATTTTGAATTTTGATATATGTCTAATTTTGAATTTTTATATATGTCTGTTATGTAGAATCTCACTAAATTCTATTGAGCTTATAAATGTCTGTTTAATTGTAGGATAAGGTTGCCATCAGAAATCGAGTGGAGGGTTGAGCCAAACTTCACCAACTTGAAAGAGAAAGGGAATGGTAGTCATAACATGCGTATAGAGGGGTGCTCCTAGAGGTTATGCCTAGAGGTTTTAGCCAAGCCATAAATTCTTCGAGTTTTACAATCAAAATTGTAAATGAAGTTGTTAAGCAGCGATTTTAAAAGATGTATGTGCTAGTATAGACTATTATGTATTATTAATTTGTTGAGAACATAATTTAAATATGTTAGTCAGTTATTCATAATTTGTATCAGTCAGTTATTCATAATTTGTATCATCAAGGACCCAGACTCGGAGAGCCATTTGCTCCGATGCTCAAGACAAGCATCTCCCTAATTGGACTTGATAGACAACATATTAGTCTTTCAATCGGTTTGCTTATTTTCGATTAGACTAAGAATATGTTTAGGTTCATCTACTAATATAAGTTGTCTTTCCATATTACGATTCTACCATATAATACTGCTTAGTATTTGTTAAACGTTAGATAACCAATGAGCCAATATTTGCTTTCATTTTGCTTTGCGTGCAAAAACCATTGAGGACAATATACAAAGGGTATAAATGTAATTTATGGATAATTTTATTAAACCAATTTGTTCCAAAAAAATACAATTGTACTTAGATGAAAATGCTACACTTAGGGCACCAGATCCAACAACTATACCAATCAAAATTATGTACAATTGATAGAAAATGTTAATGCTATGATTGATTATCTTTAATTACTTACTTTCGAAATTAACAGGAATTAAATTGCTCCAATTTTTTTTAAGAGGGACCAATTTTCTCAATATCAAAATTAAGAGGGACTGGAGAGGTCTTTTTACCTAGTCCCTCTACTATGTCTAAATTTAAGATTTAGTATCTACAATTTATTTATTGAAAAAAACTAAAAAATTACAATCAATCTTACTATGATAAGAAAAAATAATGAAACGTGTCATGTAAGAAAGGCTTAGGAGTTAGGCCGTTTCATATATGGTAGTGTAGATTTGTATTGCTCCTCTTTTTACCTAAGCCATTGTGTTGGTCATGGAGTTTTTATGTTTATTTAATCCTAAGATTGGGCAAAGTTGTTGGCAGGGTTTTTAGCTCCATGTGGATTTGTTGGGGGCAAGTATCTATACTGGGCAATTTACTAAAATACACCAAAATTAAAAAAAAATTAGGGAAATGGGCCAAAAATTTAATTATTTACGGAAAAGGGTCATTTCCCCCCAAAACGCATCCACGTCAGCGCGTTTTCAGGGGATGCAGCAGGGAAACGCGTCCACGAGGGAGCGTTTTCTGCCACATCAGCAAAAATGCTTCCTTGAGGGCGCGCTTTGCTGATGTGGCAAAAACGCTTCCCCAAGGACGCCTTTTAGCCCGTGTTTTTTTTAAAAAAAAAATATTCTCGAATTTTTTAAAAATTTGCGAGAATAAACCTTTATAAAGGCTCAAAGTGACAACACCATTTTTTTTAAGGTGTCATCAATTAATATGTAAATATAACTTACAAAGGAAATCTTTATATAGACCTAAAGTCTCATTTCCCTTGTTTTCTTGAGCAATGTGAGATATGAGATATGTCTATATATAGACTCATGAACAGTTTTGCAGCTTGTTCCTAAACAATGTGGGATTCCTTCTTCTTTTAACTAACAACATGAGATGAAATGCAAAGTAACTAATGCAAAGTAACATTATTTAAAATATTAATTAGTAAACATAATTAAAATATATCAATTAATTTGATATTCAAAATATTATAATAATAAAACAATTCTTAATAATCTTAAAGTATTTTTATAGGACAATAATTTTGACATATTGTAAATTAATACTCCCTACTCGTCATTTTTATATTTTTAATAATAAATATAACTATATTAATTAGTAGATATACATAATATATATTAGCTTATATTATATAAATGTACTATATACAAAATAAAATTATATAACATATGATATTTAAAACTAAAATAATGTAATTCTTGCGTAGTTAATAAAAATAATACTTTAAATATAAGATAATTCAATATAAATTTTAACCGTTTTATGTATTATGATATTAATTCATTTAATAAAGTTTTTTTTTTGACAAAATCTAAATTCTAATTTATAAGTTTTTATGTATTATGATATTAATTCATTCAATAAAGTTTTTATTGACAAAATCTAAATTCATTTAATAAATTTAATTAAACAAACATTTTAATAAAAGTATAATTTTTATTTAAAAATGTGATAAATCTTTATCATAATAAAAAATATATATTTAAAACTACAAAATCAATAATATAATAAACATTCAAGATGGTGTGTTTATACTAGGAAATATTTTTAATTTTGTGCTTATCAATTTTAGCCACAAAGAGAAAACTGAAATATTAAAGAAGGGGAAAACGGGTCATTTTCTCTCACTTTAGCCAAAGATTTCACATTTCTAAGCTCTTAGTATATCGTCTTGCTTGAAAATCTTTTTAGCTTGGGAAATTGATAGAAGAGGATGGAGTGAGAAACTGTTTGTGTTACTGCTTTAAACCATGATAAAATAAAAGCAAAAATGAGGGCATGTAGCAATTGTTCATATTGAAATATATTACTAACTAGAGATTTATAGTGTAGCCTTTAATCTCATGTTGTTAGTTAAAAGAGGAAGGAATCCAACATTGTTTAGGAACAAGATGCAAAACTGTTCATGAGTCTATATATAGACATATCTCATATCTCACATTGCTCAAGAAAACAAGGGAAATGGGACTTTAGGTCTATATAAAGATTTCCTTTGTAAGTTATATTTCCTTATTAATTGATGAAACCTTCAAAAAAATGGTGTTGTCACTTTGAGCCTTTATAAAGGTTTATTCTCGTAAATTTTTAAAAAATTCGGGAATAGTTTTTTTTTAAAAAATACGGGCTAAAACGCGTCCCTGGGAAGCATTTTTGCCACATCAACAAAGCGTGCCCTCAAGGAAGCGTTTTTTGCTGATGTGGCAGAAAATGCTCCCTCGTGGACTCGTTTTCCTGCTGCATCCCCTAAAAACGCGCTGACGTGGACGCGTTTTGGGGGGAAATGACCTTTTTCCGTAAATAATTAAATTTTCGGCCCATTTCCGTAATTTTTTTTAATTTTGGTATATTTTAATAAATTGCCCATCTATACTAATATTAAATATTGATTGAATTAATCTTACAATTTAACTCTATATTAAAAAATAAAAAAGAGTAATTTGTAAAATATTTAATAAATAAATAAATAATATAAAAAATAAATATATGATCGGGATTTGAAATTAAAATATCAAACTCTCAAATCTTTAACTTCATTGTTAATTTATATAAGTTTTTAAAATAAAATTTGTGATTTACTCACCTTGTGAGTATTCTCTAATCTAATTTAGATTAAGTAGAGTTGAGTGAAACATTTTGAATTAGTTGAATTATAGTTGAATTAATGAGTTGTGTCAATTATAAATCTATTTAAATTTTTTCCTAATCAAGTTAATTATGAAATTTGAATTTGAGTAAATTTATTAAAGTTAAAATAAATATTCAATTACTCAATTAATTTTTATATTTTTATATTTTTTTAATCAATTTAGTTTTAAATTTAGCTATTAATCTTTCAAAAAGATTCAACTCGCTTTATTTTAACAGAAATATTGACTAAAACCTTAATTTTTTAATAAAGTTGGCGTGGAAACTTGTGTGGCAATCTATGTGTACTTCATATTGACATAATACCATTTGTCTTATATGTCATGTTAACAAATAACTTAAAAATTATAAACATATTCACAAATAAAAAAATAAAAAAATAAAAATAAAAGTAAAAGTAAAAATTAAAAGTTTAAAAAATTATTATGAAATATTTGTGGCTTGCCATGCGGGCAATCATGTTCAAAAATTTAATATTTTAGTTAGTATTTTTATTTAAAAAAATAATTTAACTTTTTCAAAAAGGTTGAAAACCAAATTTAACTCAAAAAAAAAATCAAATTGATAAAATATATAAATTATATTTAACATTTCAATTATAGGCACATAAATTTTTACCCGACAAAGAAATATCACTTAAAAACTTAGGTAACCAAGAGAACCAAATACATAATTTTAAATTGGCTTAATGTAAACTTTAATCATTGAAGTATACAGTTTTATTTCACTTTAGTCCTTAAAAAGTTTTTTGGCTCACTTCAGTTCCTCATGTTATCATACATTACTGATTTAGTCTTTAACGTTATTAGATGTTCTTGATTCAGTCCTTTGGACGTTTAAAAACGGTTGGAATATTTATCCAATCATACGTTGCCACATGTCACATGATGATGTCATCATCCAAGAAACCTTAAAAATCTTTAAAACATAAAAAAATTCAATAATTATTAAAAATCCAAAAAATTGTTTAAAAAATTATAAAAATTATTAAAAATTATAAAAATAGAAAAAGAATTATAAAGTTACAAAAAAATATAAAAAAATAAAATATACTAAAAATATTAAAATATATATTATAAATTTTAATATTTTATAAATTGCATATACTCACTTACGATAATTGTTTTATAATTCAATCAATTGGAATGTATGATTCGTAGGTCATTTTAGGTGATAAATTTGAACTAATTTGAGAATACCTAATAATGTTACGGATAGAAGTGGGCCGAAAAAACTTTAAAGACTAAAGTGAAAAAAGTAATATAGTTTAAGGATTAAAGTGTGCATTAAGCCTTTTAAATAAAAACAAGCTTTTAATAAGGAAAAAAAAAAACCCTAAGGTTGAGAGTAGACCAATCCAAGGACTAAGTAGTTTGCCCGGCCCAATTTGAGCTAGACTTGAACAAAAATTTTTATAGTTTAAATTGACCCGAATTTAATTTAAATAATTAAAAATATTTTTAGTATTTAAATTTAATTATAAAATATCAATTAAAAATATATATTTAAATATTTTATAAATTTATTAATAATTAAACTTTCCAAATTAACCCGAAAATGATTGGAGTTTTAAAAACTAGTAGCTATTATGACAAGTACATACATAACTCTAATTTTAACTATTAAAAAGATATTTCGTTTTGAAATGAAATGGAGCTACCAATAAACTAAGTTAGAGCTACGAAAATGACACGTCCCAATCCATGCTCCTAACCAATAGCCTTTTTCTTAAAGTTATTCGAATATCCGTTACTTTATTTTTTTTAATAATAGTCGTAAGAGAGTAAATAAAAGTTATTTATTTGAGCAGCCCCTTACAACTTTATGTCTGATGTTAGTTTTTATATAAAAATAAAAATAATTAATATACTTATAATAATACGTTTTATTTTTATAAAAAATTATTTTTAGCATTTTTTATGTCACGATTAATGCATCATCATCATCTTGTATCTCTTGCACTTTTCTTCATATCTTCTTTATAGACAGCAAAATAAAATAAAATAAAGGTAAGTAATCATCCAATTTCTTTAAGTTTGCATTTTAGATACCAAAGTTTAGATCTGTTTTCAGTTTGACCCCACTTTCATAAATTTACATTTTAGGTACCAAAGTTTAAATCTGTTTTCAGTGTGGCCACTTTGAGCGTAAGGCGTAATGGAAATCCAAACTAGCGTTCCAACTTTTTATTTGTTTTGTTTATTTCCCACTTAAACCTTGTGTAATTAATAAATATTTTTATAATTTCCACCCAATTTAAGAATTTGAAAGTAAACATTTGTTTTAAACCCAAAACAAAATTGAAATGCGGTAGGATTTGGTAAATAGCAATGTTTTTTTAAATGATATTGGTGGTTAACTAGTTGAGTTATCAATTTATTGGTACGATTAAAAATTTATTAAAAATTTTAAAAATTTTCTATTTCATTAATTTTTAATTGGTTTAATTGTTGATTCAACTGGTTTTTTAGTTGATTTGTATCGATTCTCAATTTAACCGATTAAAAATCAATTTTCGAATCGATTCTTGTTGGTTCCCGATCTAACTGGTCCAATCAGCTAGTCCAAGTCAAACTACACTAGTAAATAGTTTCATCCAATACCTAAACCATGAATTTTTTTGAAACAAGCTGATTATTCATTTGTTTGTTGCTTTGGTGAAAAATCAATACCTTTCTCTTTCACATATACTTTTCACTTTATTGTTCATTAAACTTGTTTGCTAGTAAACAAGAGTGACACTGCACATCTTAAAGCAACCCAGTCCTGTTTTCACCATCGTTGACATCCCCTAACCAAGGGGCCTGGTATAACCTGGGTACCTACACCCCCTACCCTTATTGGCTCGAAGGCACTACGCTAAAGCTGGTGTATTGGTTGAAGCTGCTATTTCTTGGTAAAAGAACTGAAGTTACCCTACTGGGTTTTGGAAGATGGAGTTTGGGTATCACTGCAGACTCAAGTGTTGCCTTTGCTTTTCTTTTCTTTTTCTTTTTTTCAAATTCTACTCATTATTGTTATCTCTGCTATTTTTTCGCTTGTTCACTCGTTGAACTACTTGTCCTGGTAGTTTCTTGTGGGTATTAGGATCGATTCCTTGGCTTAGGAAGTTGGGAGTCATATGCTCAGATGATTTAAGTTCTTAACTACTTTTCAATTTTGTTTTGGGTTTAAAACAATGAATAATATTTGATACACAACTACAGGAAGTTTTAAGACTTTATAAGTAGGATCATGCAATTGATAAGTGTTTTATAAGGATACAGTAAAATATTTAAAAAATAAATACTAAAAAATAATATATAATAATTTTTTAAAGTTACTTGAGGAATAAAAAAAATATAGTGACCAGTGTATTAAATACTAACACTTAAAACAAATACTTGACATTGACATTCTTAAACTGAGTGAAAATTATAAAATTTATTTATTAATTACACAAATCCTAGGTAAAAAAAAAAAAAAAAAAAAAAAGAGTTGGAATGTTAACTTGGATTTCCGTTACCTTCTGCATCTATAGCGATTAAAATGAAAATGAATTCAATTAATATCTAAAATGTAAACCCTTTTTATTTTAGGTACTTAAAATAGAAATTTATTAACATTGGGTGATTATTTATGAAATTTATCAAAAATATAAAATATGATGGAGCATTAGATTACTATAATTATTCCGAGGAATCATAAGAATTAGGATAAAAGAATTATTTTCTTGTTAACTTATTTAAATAAAAAATGATAGGGATTCAAATTTAGAGAGAGAGAGTTCATGCTTTGTATTTTTTTTATGTATAAAAGTCTTAGTACTATAAATTACACTTGCTCATGGTTAGGTTATTTCCTGAAGATTTATTAGAAATATGAAAGAGTTTAAGTAAAAATATAATGGCATGTTTGGTTCACCGGAATAGAATAGGATTGTAATAGAATATAGTTGTATTAGTATTCTAGTATTTAGTTGAATGAAATAGATTTGTAATAGCATAAGGAAAAAAACTAAAATGACCAGAATACCTTTAGCAGAAATTTTTTAGCTAGATGATTATTGTTATTAAATTTTAATAAGATTATTATTAAATATAATTTTATAAAAATAACATATAATTTAATAACATTCTTAATATAATTATTTTATATTAAATTATATTAAAATATTTTACTTACTACATTTTAAAATAATACACTATCATTTGAATCCATTACTTCTCAAGTTATCTCTATTTTAGTTGACACACAACAAACACATGATTAGAGTAGTGCATTTGCATGGTTTATTACGATATTTAAACCTTCAAATCACAATCACTTGCACTGTAACTGCTAGAATAGGAGGTCAAGTTTATGGCATAAAATGTTGTTTCATTAGAAAAAAAAAATCAAATTTAACATTATATGGATTGCGGTTTATCAACAAGCGATATGAACAACCTTGAATTTTACTTTTCTTCATTACTGTCTAAATCAAGGAGATAGCAAGAAACGCAAAAAATTAAATTATATGTTACTTACTCTGATTCATGTAAAGAAGGGGCTTGGTTACAAGGAAATGTAAAAGAAAATGTATAAAATAAATCTATACGGAAAATTTGTTTCGTGCACATCAATCTTCGCCATCTATGAGCAAGATGTATCATTGTGTTTAACTGTCATTCGGCTACTCAACTTTGTCATGTAGAAGATACCTCCAATTCAACGTCCTCTTCCCACCAAGTAGAAGTCTGCAATAATTAATGACTTGGTTTGTTGGTTAGCTAATTAGATTTTCATGATGCCAAATTATGTGTATTTTTGGAAATAAGATGAGAAAACTTTCAATATTTTCATCTAAAAATCTAATGAAGAAAAAGAATTAAGCAACATAAAAATGCGATTCATATATTTGATCAGTAACTTGTTCTATTCACTTTCAGAAGAGATGAAAAAGTTGAATTATAGTGTATTTATCAATAGTATGCAGTTGAATTACCGAAAGAAGAATATCAGTCTCTGCTTCTTGTGAAACCTTGAAGGTAACATAGGTCATTTGAGACCACTAGTTGTCACTGCATAACCATATAATAAGCTTTACACCCATCAAAAAGTAAGAATAAAAGATGCTAGGAAGGAACTAATGTAAAAGGTGCAACCAACCTTTGCATTTCTACATATTCTATATCACCAGAAAAGGAAAAGAACTCATTGATGTTTCGCTCAATAGCTTGTAAAGAAACTTTGCTAACCTTAATGGTTTTAATCTGCAATGGCAACAACAAGCATCACTAATACAATCTTCATAGGAACTAACAAAAAAGAAAATCATTGTAAGTATATGCAAATTAACATCCCTACAATAACCATTTCTCATTAATTTTATATTAGATATGCAAGTCATAACCTATGGACTCCAATGACTTATCATGTAAACACTAAGAAAAACTCAACCTCAACAAGCTTACAAGTAGAAAGAAACGAAGCAATCTGGGAAAGAAAATTAGAAAAATTAAATGGAAAATCTAGAATGATTCAATTAAGCAAAAACACAATCAAATGCATAAGGCAATCTAAACTCAAGAGCTATAACCCATTAACTCTATCTTATATTAATCAAGTCCTTCAACCCTTCCCCAAGAATCCTTTGAAATACAAACTGCATTATGCACAAAGTTACAGTAATTATTGAATTAACAAACATATATATCAAAACAGAAATAGATTCAAAGATTGGAACAAAGAAACAACAAGTATGAAAACCAACTTCGGATTGCAAAGAGAAAATCAACAAAAGGGAAACAAAATTAACATTCATGAATAAAAAAATAAAAGTTAATCGAAGAAGGAGAAATCAAAGGAAATGAAAAAAAAAGAACTAACCGACGACATGGTCAAAGAGAGATGAGAACTCTGCATTCAATTAATGAAGCCTTTGTGACTTTGTCTTAATGAAACTGCATACTATTGATATAACCCCTAAGGGTTCAAGATTTGGCTTCTGTTCATTTCTTCTAACAAATGAAGAATTTGTTAAAATAATAGATTACAAACAAATAAATAAAAGGTCCATTAGAAAACAAAAACCTTATTCTCAGTCTCCTGGCTCTCACTTCCTAAAGATCAAACCAATCTTTATCATTGTTGCTCCAGTCCATTCATTACTCCAACCCCATTAACAAGCAACTAGACAAAAGAAAAGCACTGCACCAAAAAATACATACACCTTGACACAATAAAAAAAATTAGCTCAAGACAAAAGAGCAGGGTCGTAGCCCATGCCAGCCCCCCTAAAATGTAAAACTGGGATTTAAGCCTTTAAAATTTTTAAAAATTTTTAAATTAGTAAAGGTAAAATTACACTTTAGCCCCCCTAAAATTATAAAAATTCAATTTAGTCCTTTATAAATTATAAAGATATAAACTATAAAAAATTAAAATTTTATCCGTCCCCCTAAAATATTGTTCTGGCTTCGCCCCTGCAAAAGAGCCACCAGCAATCCATTCTCAACACTAATCAGCATAGGAGAACACAACACCAAATCAAAAAAAGCATTATGACAAGTATAGAAACAAGCATTAAGCATCATTAACCAACAAATATTGAAACAAGAATTATTAACTTAAAGAAAACAAAGGTAGAATATTAATCAATATAAAACAAAGGCAAAATATTAATCAATTAAAAAATATTATGACAAGTATAGAAACAAGCATTAAGCATCATTAACCAAATAAAAAAATGCAAAATGAACCCTAGTTGAATTGAACTTACAACAAAATCCAGGATATTAATCAATATAAAAATGTTTCAATCATTTGGGATAGAAGCTTACCTTAAAAAGAAAGAAAAAAAATTGGAGAAATGAGAACTAAAAGGCAAGTATACAATGAGTAAACACTGCCGATATATAGATGTGTATAAATAGGAGAATCATCAAGGTTCAACCAACCATTGTTAATCTTTTTTATTTGGAAATTTTGGAATTCACATTTACATATCTAAGTTTTTATAATTTCATCATCTAACAATTTAAGGGCTTTTTTTTTTTGAATTATTTAAAGTTTTTAGATTCAACAAGTTCAACTAAAGAAAACCCACATCTTGAAATTCCTAAATCAATGAAAAAAATGGAAAAGAAAGCAAAGGAAAGAGAAGGTATCACTGGTGAAATAATACTAAAAGCCAACTCTGTCAATAAGCTTACCACTGCGACCATCAAAACAAGTAGGGCCTTGGTGAGCACCAGGCGATTCCAGTGTTGGGTTGGAATCGCTTAGGAGTGGTAAACAAAGTGTGGGTCTTTGGCTTTCAAGTTGATCTGCTTCGTTGATTTGAGTGTGAGATTCTTGATAGGAAAAGGGAAAAAAATGGTGAAACCATTGAAAAATTTCAATCTAAATGGTATTTTCAAAGGGTAAAAGAAGGGTCATTCGATGGAGAAGCTGGAATAGCCAATTCAGCACCTCCTTCCCTGAATGGCTATTCAACGATTTTTGGAATGAAGCCGAAATCATCATTTGACATTTTGAGCTTTCCCCTGAACCAAACATTTGTTTTACTGTAGAATATGGAACCGTGTTGTAATGGCATAGCCATTACATTGAACCAAACAAGGTGTAAGTTTAAAAAATGGGTTTAGGTAAAAAAAAAAAAAATAGGCTCATTTAAACATTTAAACTATGAGCTAAGCTTGGGCTCAAACATTCAAAGTCCGAGATTGGCCCAATCCGCTTCTTAAGTTTGTAATATATTATTTTATTTTTATATATTATGTAATTTATAGCACATAAAAATTAAATTTATAGGAATATACAATGCTATATGTAAACATTAAAAATTTTGTTAAAATGCTTATTTATAGTTTTAACAAATGAAATATATATAATTATTAAGTACTAAATTAAAGACAATATAAATATTTTTAAAAAATTAAAAAAATACGGGCAAGCCTATAATAGGCTTAGGTTAACCATTTACTGATATGAGTGACATTGGACAAAATTTTACGCCCATATTTTGGGTCGTGTCAAGCTTGGGCAAACACAAAGTGTGTTCATATTGTGCTTAAACTCGACTAGAACTCGGTCCATGAACACCTCTATTATAAATACATTTTTGAGAAACGTAAAACTAAACTAGTATAAGACACAACGAATAAAGAGTCAGAAAAAACTTATCCATTACGTATGTACATGTTTGGAATAGAGACTCACACATAGCGATTACACATGGTGGAACTTTAACCTGAGTGTTTAAAGACCCAAGACTTCTTTCTTAACTAATAATGCCAAAGCCTCGTCGACAAAACTGATGCTCTAATTAGTTCTCTAAAAACAAGTAACTTCTGGGTAAATTACATTTTAAATCACTTGAATTTAAGTCAATTTTCATATAAATCTGATACATGCATGAATGGGGTAAATTTTATTAAATTCCATTCATCGAAGTTGCCAATTTTCAAGCTTGAGAAATCAGGATACTTGTGATGACTTTTTTGATGAGATCTTGGCATTTCTAGGTTGAGATGTCTTCATGGTATTTGAAGATCTATTTCTTAGCTTCGAAACGCATTTTGAATCACTTGATTTTGAGTTTGGGAGCTCAATTTATGACCATTTTAGTGAAGACTACGCGAGTAGAATTTCTGAACGAGATTATGACAGGAATTACGAGTTTCGGGCTTGAATTGTTTAAATCCTATTGGTTCAAGTTTTAGGCTTAATTTTTATTATATATGATCCCAATATTATATTTATTAGCTCTTATTATTTTATTCTGATTTTTTTATAATTATTAAGTATTTTAAGTTATTTAGGAGTTTTACGTTAACAAGAAAATTTAGTTGAAAACTACTTCTTGTTTAGATCAAATTAGAGTTCTAGTATACTTAAGAGTTTTATTTAAGTTTATTTAGCTAGCCTTTATATAGGCCTTTGCATTGTACATAATTCAAACAATTCATTATTATTCAACTTCTCTTTTGAGTTAATAAATTCTCTTTAAGTTTCCTTTCCAGTAATTTCTCTTGAGTTTCTTTTAAAAGAGTTTTAACAATCTTTTCAGATTGTAGGGATCATCTTCAAACTTTTTCTTGCCAAATTTACTTTCTTGGAGGGGAAATTAGAGCCGCTTGAAGGGGGTTGTGGATTCTTCGTGTTTCCAAGGCTTCTTAGAACTTCTACTCATCACGTTTTATCCTTTCCATTTATCTTTTTTATTTGCTTCCTTATTATTATAATCTTTAATTTATTTATTTGTTTTAATTGTTTTATCTAACTTGGATTCGATTTCGTTTTAGGTTGTGTCAAAATTCAAGTTTCTTTTCAAACGTCTAGAGCCCTAAGTCAAATCCTCGACTTTGACAAACTTTACAATCCGCTTCCGCATTCATCCACCTCATTCTTTATCAAAATCACAAAATTTTAATTTCATTAAGTCATGGAATTGAACTTCTATTATTAGCAAAGTAGAACAATTATATTAATTTCATTGAATAAATTTAATGCAAAAGTTGTTTGAACATGCATATGGTAATTATTTTTAAACATGATGGAATTTGAAATATCATGATAAGTTATAGATTCTGTAGGAATTAATTGTTTTATTAGAATTATTTAATGGCTAATTTGTTAATAGAAGTTTAATAATGTAATTTGACGAATTAATTTTTTTATAAAATTAAAAACAAAGAATTAAACAAGAACAAGATAAACTAAAGAAAATATATGGAAAGTGATGTGTAGAAATCTTAAGGAGCCTCGAAAACCAGATGAATCCACAACCCCTTCAAACGACTCTAATTTTTCCTTCAAAAAAGAAAATTTAGCAAGAAAAAACTTGAAAATGATCCCCGTAATCTGAACAAATTGTTAAAACTCTTCTAAAGAAAACTCAAGAGAAATTTTTAAAAAGAAAATTCAAAGAGAATTTTATTATTTCAAAGTGAATAATAAATGAATTGCTTGAATTGTGTAAAATGAAGAGCTCTTTATATAGGCTAGCTAAGTACATCTAAATAAACTCTTAAGTATACTAAAACTTTAGTTAATCTAAACAACAAGTAGTTTTAAACTAAACTTTCTTGTTGACATAAAACTTCTAAATAACTTAAAATACTTAAAAAATTATCCAAAATTCGAAATAAATTAATAATAATAATTAATAAATATAATAATGGGCTCATATATAATAAAATTAAGCATAAAAGTTAAACCTAATATGATTTAAACTCGAATAAAAAGTCTGAAACTCGTAATTTTCGTAATAATTTCGTCCAGAAATTCTACTCGTGAAATCTTCACTAAAACGGTCATAACTTGAGTTCTTGAACTCAAAATCGAGTGATTTAAATTGTGTTTCGAAGCTAAGAGATAGATCTTCAAACACTATGAGAAATCTCAACCCAGAAATGGCTGAATCTCATCCAAAAAGTCATCGCAATTTGATTGATTTTCTTAACTTGAAAATTGGTAGCTTTTGTGAATGAAATTTAATAAATTTCACCTCATCCGTGCATGTACCCAAAGAAGTAACCACTCCATATGTTACTAATCAAGCGATTCATCACAAATTATACATATCCATAATGATTTTACAAACAAGCAATTTAGCATATCAAACAATATTTTCAAACGATAGATAACACAAACTATAATTCTAAACGTTCGTTGCTTAAAAATCTTTAATCCTCAATGTCATTTGCTTTCGAAGATTTATATATATATATCTTTTGCTTCAATATAGAAAGCGTACTGTACGGTTGTCGAAGCCGCAAAAAATAAATTCCTACTAAAAATAAAACTATAAATAGCAATGAGTAGGGTCAAATCAATGTGACAAAGCTCTAACCAAAGATAACTCTACTTCTTCAACAAAAGTAAAAAAAAATAAAGACGGAGGGATTTTCAAGAAAACTCAAAATAAAAACCAAACTTAAAGAGAACTAAAAAAAACTTAGTAAGAAAAAAATAATTAAAAATTAAGGGAAAATCAATATGACAAAGCTCTAGCCAAAGATAAAATCTCCATTTGATTTGTGAGTTTGATCATCAATGCAAAAATGGTTTTCAATGTTCTTTAATAAACTAGTTATAGTTATCGATGCCATGGTTAGCAACCAATCTCTCCTTACCAACTCGAAAACCAATGGGTAGCCCACTTGAAATTACTTCTCTTACCAATAAACAACTCTATAACTTCACACCTAAGATTTAACTTACCAGCAACATTAAGATCAAAAGAGACCTAGCTCTAACCAACAAAATCACCTTACTGGGGTTTATTTAAGTTAGATCATATGCCACATAACATAGAGTGCTTTTATTTGTCATATCCACCTATGTTGTTTGTCACTAGTAATAGAATAAATTAAACAATTATAGATTTAACAATCTTGATTGATAGGGAAAATATTCTAAGCAATTGAATACAAGCCCTATAAAGAACAAACCTAGATATTTATAATTAAATTAGAAGACATGCAAATACTAAAGAACAAAGAAAAGATTAAAAATAATTAGATCTTACAAACTTTACGAATCAAACTTCAAAAATTCCTTTAACTAGAAAAATGAGAGTTTAACAATCAATAAAATAAGACAAACGCCAAAACTATAAGATTGCAATGTGCTCCAAAATTCAATGCAGTCAAAAGTTGTTTCTAACCCCCTAAAAGTTCTTATTTATAAAATTTATTTGATCTAGATTATGGCTACAATACTTTCTTGGACTTCAATATTTGAAAAGGACAAAAATAACCTTGAATCCAAAGTCAAAATGACAAGAAAATCCATGACACGCAATTATTGGTGCCGCTACTAAGACTTCTAACATTGGGGCTCACAAGTGACCGCGTTGTGGCTCCAAATCTGGCACTAGGGCTCCACAATTATGAGTCGCGACTCCCTAATTCTTATTCTATTCTTTGTGTTTTGCTTGTTTTCACTCACTCATTTCACTTCCATTAGTCCTTAAACTTGCATCCCAAGTTCATATAAACCTAATTATAGTCATGAAACACCAAATTAATTAATAATTACTAAATCATATAGAATTAAAATAAAAATTGTAGTGTATGCAAATGTGACACTAAACATGCAAATGAAGCTAAAACATGATATTTTACTTCAAGAGCAATGGAAAGTAAAGTAATAAATGACCAAAATATATGAATTATGAGTACTTATCACGTGTAAAATCATATTAAAATATATCTTGTTATTAACTCGTGGAAAGTAGTCTAATTTTACTTTTAACAAATTTAATCATTTTAAATCAAATTAATCATGATTTAACTATTGATTTTCTTATTCTAACCCTCTAATTAAAATACATTATTTTTGACTAAATCATAAATTTAATTTAATCAAACATTTAACTAAATTTAAATGCATTGCTTTTAAAAATTCAAAAATTATTTTAAACGCTTAATAAACATGCATGAAATTGAAAGATTATGTACAAATTGAAATATGTATATGCATATAAGATTTTATTTCTTCCTTGAGATAAATAATATTATATTTCAAAAAATTGTGCTACCAAGTGTGAAACAAGTAACATCATTGTTTCACTTAATATTTCTTCTGAAGCAATCTTGTTTAAAATAGTTGTTGTTCGAGAATAGGTATGCCCAAAATAGCTATGTTCAGAACAAAGCTTTAGTTAGAACAATTGTCATCTAGTGTAGTTGTTATTGAGAATAAATCCTTTTGAGAAAAACTAAAATTTGAAAAAACTCTTGTTTAGAATAATGGCAGTTCAAGAATTTCTATGTTTAGATTGTATTTTTTCGAAAGAGTTGTTATTAAGAACAAGCTCTACCATGGAAAACATCACTATAGAACATGTAACACCCCTCGCTCAATCCAACCGCCAGGTTCGAGCTGTAGGATGCTACATTGGTTATCAGAGCAATGTTAGACAATATTACAACATTCAACCAATCACATAAAAAAAAAGTATCATTCACATTCTAAATATGTATCATAATTATTTTCGGGTCCTACACCAACTTACGAAAGCTCTTTAGTTAACCCGAGCATAAATTAGGATCAAATTGTAAAGTTTTGAAATTCATGGATCAACATCGCAATTTCACACTTTGCACTTCGTGACGTCACCAAGTTAGTGAGTCACATCACGACGTCAAGTTATTCGTCATCACGACGTTGGGAGTTAGTAGTTGTGATGAGGCCTCTGTTTTTGGCAAAAATATCATTTGGTTCCAACTCAGTAACATGCAACACAAACAAATTGATTCATACATCCTTTTCTACAATAAAAAGCATCCCAATTCCATACCATTTTATGTTAACAAGATTGCATGCTCACTTATAAGAGATCAAATCATTTGGAGGTTGTAAGGTATTCTAATTTTGATTTTGCTAGGTGCTAAGATACCAGGAAATCTACACCAGGCTATATTTGTAATAGCCCATTTTTTTGTAGTGTTGAAAATAGTGGTTTCGAGACCACAAATCCGACGAGTAAGTTCATATAATTAGTATTTAAATTATACAAGTCAATAGTAATTTTATAATGAATTTTGATTTGAGGAATTTTAACCAAATGAATTAAAAGTTAGTATAAGTGGTTTGGTTCAAAAGTCAAGTGGTTATTGAAAACGAAGTATTAGGACCACGTTCTTGAAAATTAAAGTCGTAAATATTTAATAATATTATTAAATATTGTATTATATGTGAATTGAAATTTGGTCGGGTAATTTTAATGATTTACTGTTAAATTAAGGTAAAAATGATTAAATTGTAAAAGAGGTAAAAGTTACTCATTATAGATTTTAAAATATCAAAGGGATTAATTTGGAAATTAGACCATTGCCAAAAGTCCAAGCGGTGCTGGATGACAATCATTCCGCTAACCTTCGGGATATTTATTCATTAAGTCCTAATTAGTTTAAGGTTAAATTGTAATTAAGTTATTTAATTGGAATTTAATATAATTGAAGGACCAATTGAGTAGTTGGACCTTCCTTAAATGGCCTAATAATAGGAATGATGCGGAATTATCTAAATTGTAGTAAATTGCATTTAGTTCCTAATTAATTAAAAAGGACTAAATCTTAGAGGCTGAAAAAGATGGTTTTATTAGTTAAAAAGGTAAAATTAAAGGACTAGAATGGTAATGAAGTCATTAATGGCTATAATGGATGGTTTTGGGCTTATGTTTGTTAAGAATTGAATGAAATCATTAAAGGACAAATTGGTAATTGGGTAATTAATGGTTTAAAGTAAAAATTAAGTAAGAAAATGGTATCATCTTTTACATTTTCTATCTTTGAAAATCGAATAGGCCATTGGAGAAGGAAGAAAGCTTCGCTCAATTAGGGCTTGCTAATTTAGTAAGTAAACCTCATTTGTTTTTGGTAATTTTTATGTTTTTGAGCTTGTATTAGCTTAATCTAGCTAACCCGAGGACTAATTTGTAAAACTTTCAAATGTTTTGGATTATGCCATTGATGAGTTTGAGTTATTCATGAAGTTTTATGAATGATTATGGAGTTTTGTTGTTAGTTAGGACTATTTTGTAAAGTAGTTTTTGACGATTTTAACTTTTAAGGACTAAATTATTAAAGTGGTAAAATTACTTGTACTTGGTCTGAAATAATTGCAAATAGGGGCTGAATGGAGACCTTTGAATAAACGGTCAATGTGGGTTTTAAATAAAAATTATTAATTTGCATGTTTGGGGGTTAAGGACTAAATTGAATAAAAGTGAAATGTTGAGGCAATTTTGTAAAATGTTAAAAAGGACTTAATTGCATAAAATGAATCAATTTTGTTATTAGAATTAGTGAATTGAATGGAATTATTATTTTAGATCTTGAACAAGTAGAAAATCGAGGAAAAGAGAAAATTTCCAAATAGCCCTTGTACTTTGTCGTTGCAATAGATTAGTCTGGTAAGTTTGTAGGTTTAATTTTAATACATTTTAAAGTTTATTATATGAACCTAATTGTAAAATGTTGGATTATATTGATATGTTGAAAATGGAAATAATGAATTGACACAACGTCGATCATCGACTGAGCTACTCTGGACCGTTATTGCAAATCAGTCTTATAAGTTCGTTCGGTTTTATTCTAATACATTTAAATGCATATTAAATAAATTAAATTGTTTTGGTTTGAACATTATAATGATGCTATGTATATGAGTAATAAAATAGTGGATCGTTGTAGCATTGAGCACTAACAAGATATTTTGAGCCGATGAATGTTTGGTTGATGAACTAATGCATGTATACGGAATATAAGATAATGAGTTGTTCATATATTATTCTGTGTTAGAATACTCTGAACCAATGAAAATAGGATAGAGTACGGTTGGCATGCCAATAGGTTATATTGCGCGCGGTACGGGGTTGATGGGAGCAATGGAGATGATTATAATAGATTCTCTGTTCACTGAATATGTCAAGGTATTGCGTTTGTTGCGAACTAACGAGATATATTACAGTGTTGTTTGGTGTGCTGGATGGATTAGCTCATACAAGCATCTAGTGTGTTGGATGGTTAACCGTGTACTCATATCCACTTATCGTTCATCGGGCTATGTTTTATTGATCTCTGAAAATTTATTGAAATTTGAAAATTAATTTGTATTATTGTACTGAGCATTTCTCACCTGTTGTGAGTTGTGATTGACAGGAATTTTGATAATAACCTCGTTGACAGGAACTTTATCTGTTAATCTTTTATTTGAATTATTATTATGTTTGATTCTATAAGCTTTACCGTTCAATCGACGAACTTACTAAGCTTTACGAAAGCTTACTCGTGTTATTTGTTTTATTTTTTGTAGATACGTTTTGTGGATCGGGAGGTTAGATCAACTCGAAGAATCACACTATCCTAAGACCTCTTTGGTAGATTTAGAAATTTAACTTAACTTATATGGCATATAATAGGATAATTTGACTATGTTTGCAAAGGTTCATAATTTATTTTTGGGTGTAAGTGTTATGCTTTGATATAATTTGTTTGAACAACTATAGGTGGTATGCATGGTTGATTCAAAGTTGGTGCTTAAATGACCTAATATGAAATGGTAATTGTCATGTTCAAGATATGGTATGATGAAAGTGAAATAGGTCAGTTTGTGTGTATGTCATGGCTTGTATGTAAGCATTATTTTTGTGGTTTCATGCATGGTACAATGGTTGGGTCTTAGGTGGTTGAGGTTGGCATGCTTTGGTGCGTTTATAACCTTGGGATCATGTGTTATGGATTGGTTTAGGTATATATGCAATTGGATGAAAAATAAGCATGATTTAGGTAACTATTAGACACACACGGCTTAGGACACAGGCTGTCCCACGACCGTGTGTCACACACGGGCATATGCTCCTAGCGTGTTAAGTTTAGGGTTCACACGGGCTGACACACGAGCGTAACACCCAAGCTAGTGAGTTACACGGGTGAGCACATGGGCGTGTGGAGTAGCCAAACGACCATGTTTAAAGCAACACGGTCCGAGCTTTGTCACATGGCCTGGGCATACAGCCATGTGACCCTTGTAGTGAAAATTTTCAATTTTTCCTTGAATATTCTAATTTGTTCCGATTTGATCCCTGAATGTTCCTAACCTATATGATAGCTTCTTTATGGGCTAACATTCTTGCCAATACATTATCCTCATTCATTCCGGATTGTAATCTCTAATAAAAATATAGCTCCGTGTGCAAAAGCTCCTGTCATGATGAATCTGCGATGTATTGGTGATGGGTATATAACGCACTTGAGTAGTAAAGTCTTGTGCTATGAACGCATAAGCGGTAAAGAGAGTATGTGTTGAGCTACCAAGGACGTAATAACCCTAAAGAAGCTAGAGCAAGGCCTAATTGAAAATGAATCGAATTATTGATTGTGTCATAAAGACACCTTATGCCCCGCCCCAATCGTCCTCCAGGAGGAATATGTGCTTCTAAAAGATCTTTTATATCGTGACCAATTCCGGTTAGTTCTATACATGTGACCCGCTATTAGGAAAAGAATTGCAATAGCTAAATGATAGTGTGCAATATCATCAACCATAAACTTTGCGTTTGTGGATGGAATCCCAGAAGGGTTAGAATGGTAGTTCCCGATCCTTGGGAGGTACCAAATAAATGACTACTTGAATCGGGGTTTTGAGCATAAAGATTCCACCGACACTGAAAAAAATGGGCCTAACCCTTGGGGATGCGGTAATACATCTAAGAAATTATTCCATCGAACATATTCCCGGGATCCGGGAATAGCGACATGGACTAAGTGCCTGTCCAAGCCAAGGAACTTACTCGAATAGTCACGACAAATGATGATTGAGACGAGATTCGGCGTTTTTAAACCACTAAACGCTCGGTTTCCATTTCGGTTGTAGGTGTAACCAACCCGCTATTAAGGATAGAGCAGAAAGAAATAATAGAAAAAAGGGCTCCAGTATAAAGATCTTCATTAGTACGTAACCCGATTGTATACCACCACTAATAAACACCAGAGTAAGCGATATTCACTGGACCAGGAGCGCCCCCTCTAGTAAAAGCTTCCACCGCCGGTTGACCAAAATGAGGATCCCAAATTGCATGAGCAATCGGCCTTACATGTAAAGGATCCTGTACCCATGCCTCAAAATTTCCCTGCCAAGCTACATGAAACAAATTTCCGAAAGTCCACAGAAAAATTATTGCTAATTGCCCGAAGTGAAAAGCAAAAATATTCTGATAAAGACGTTCCCCAGTAATATCATCATGACTCCATACTAGAAATAATCGCAGGAAATCTTTTGATAACATGGATTCCTATTTCTCAATGATAACCCACGATCAAGACAATTGGTTGAATCCCGTGAAACCATTTTATAGAAGTTCATTGATATCTTCTTTTTATAAAGCAAATCGACTTCGATTTTTGAATAATCCACATCACTTCTGCTTCTATTGTAACAAAAGATTCCCTTTTTATGTGGAAAAGGCCTGTACCAATAATTATGATTTTACGTATGGACAATTCCTCAATATCTTGTTCATTCGCAACAAAATATTTTCTTTGTACGGTGGTAAAAAAAAAACATGCTTTTTTGGGGAGAGATACTATTTCACCTTCACCAATCGAGTCGCAGGTATCTAACATATTCATATCTAATGATTTTCCACAAAGTGGTGACGAAAGGTATAACTTGTACAAATCTTTGTCTACGAACAAGGAAGCTATAAGTAATGCAACTATGAATCTCATGGAGAGTTCGATCTTGGCTCGGGATGAACATCGGCGGCATACTTAACACATGCAAGTCGGACGGAAGTGGTGTTTCCATGGCGGACGGGTGAGTAACGCGTAGAAGAACTCGCCTCTTGGAGGGGAACAATTGGTGGAAACAATTGCTAATACCCGTGATTTGAGGAGCAAAAGGAGGAATCCGCCCAGGAGAGGGCTCGCGTCGATTAGTTAGTTGGTGAGGCAATAGCTTACCAAGGCGATGATCGATGGGTGGTCCGAGAGGATGATCAGCCCTGCTTGGGGACCGAGACACGGCCCGCACTCCTACGGAGGCGGCGATGGGGATTTTTCGCAATGGGCGAAAGCCCTGATGGAGCAATGCCGCATGGAGGTAGAAGGCCCACGGGTCATGAACTTCTTTTCCCGGAGAAGAAGCAATGGCGATATCTGGGGAATAAGCATCGGCTAACTCGTGCCGGCGCAGCGCGTGAATAGAGAGGATGCAAGCGTTATCTAGAATGATTGGGCGTAAAGCGTCTGTCAGAGGTGGCTTTTTAAGTTCGGCGTCAAATTCGAGGCTCAACCCTACCAAGTGGAGTAGGGTAGGGGCGGAGGAATTTTCGATGGAGCGGTGAAATGCGTAGAGATTGGAAAGACCACCAACGGCGAAAGCAGCACTCGGGCCGACACTCGACGACCGAGAGACGAGCGAAAGCTAGGGGAGCGAATGGGATTAGATACCCCAAAGTAGTCCTAGCCGTAAACGATGGATACTAGGCGCTGCGCGTGTCGACCCGTCAGCGAGGTTTGTAGCTAACGCGTTAAGTATCTGCGCTCGGGGGAGTACGTTCGCAAGAATGAAACTCAAAGGAATTGACAGGGGCCCGCACAAGCGGTGGAGCATGTGGTTTAATTCGATGCAAAGCGAAGAACCTTACCAGGGCTTGACATGCCGCAAATCCTCTTGAAAGAGAGGATTTCGCTCATTGGATCATTGTCTAAGGCAAAATTTTGTAACACATTAGGGCATCCATTAGTAAGCCGACGTGGACCGATTCCCTCGATTCTGATATTATTGACCGATTTGTGCGTATATCCAGAAATCTTTCTCATTATCACAGTGGATCTTCAAAAAAAAAAGTTTGTATCGAATAAAATATATACTTCGGTTTTCTTGTGTTAAAACTTTGGCTCGTAAACACAAAAGTACTGTCCGTGCTTTTTTGAAAAAATTAGGTTCGGAATTTTTGGAAGAATTCTTTACGAAAACGGAGGAAGAACATGTTTTTTCTTTGATCTTCCCAAGAGGTTTTTTTGCTTTGCGAAAGTTCTATAGGGGACAAATTTGGTATTTGGATATTATTTGTTATCTCTTCATCATTTCGGAAAATTCCCATTTTTATTGTAATTGAATTTACATAATTTCATATCCAATCATGAATGATTGACCAACATGAACCTTTCGATTCATTTGGCTCTCACGCTCAAGTATTTCTTATTTATTGGGAATTAATTCCCAATATCTTTTTTTTTCTAATGTAATGAGCTTACCCTCTCCCTCTGCGTCTCTATTCATATTCCAAAATATTGAAAGCGATTACTAATCCAAGACCAGAATATTCGGATGATTCTTCCGACCAAAATAGAAAATATATCAAAAACTAAAAAGTATAATAAAAAATAATAAATAAAAAATTTACATATAATTTTGAATTTCTAATTGTACTTAGAATTGTATAATGTATAATTGTAATTTGTCAAACAAAGTTGTTTTTTTTTTCTTCAAATTCAAAGAATTCTTCTCCCTTTATACATAGGTCATCGATTCAAATTGGAAAAAGGGGCTCAAATCGTTTTATCGACATGAGTGTTTTATATCGAAAAACATTTTTGTTTTGAAAATATTTACACGTATTTAGTAACATAGTAGTAGAAAGAGTACCTCGCTTTGATCTCGAACTTCAAAGCGGGTTTGGCCTTAACCATGTTAATGGTCCCCATTATTGGTTAATAGAGAATCGAAGTCGATGTACCAATGAATCACGAAATGCTATGGTTCTATAATATGATTTTTAAAATTTATTGAAGTAATTCAAGGATCATGCACTCTTTTCTTTCCTAGTTATAATGAAAAAAAAAGTACAACTGGGTGAATCCACCTATTCTTGAAATAAACAACTCGCACACACTCCCCTTTCCAAAAAAGATCAATACACCAAGGACTACACTTAGATTTATTGGATTTGTTGCTAAAATATCGGTATTAACCCCGAAACTCGGTGGATGGCAGTGACCCAAGGAAACGAACTTGAGCAGACACTAGATACACTCAATATAAAATCATTAGCAACAAAAAAGAACTCTCTTTATTGACATTGTGAAGATGAAGCAGGGAAATATTGATTGCGAGGATCGAGTCAAAATTTTGAAATTTTTATTCAATATAGTTATAACTAATCCCAACAATCAAACAATTAGAAAAAATCTATTGGAATAAAAGAAATAAGTAAAAAAGTTCCTCGATGGTCATACAAATTAATCGACGATTTAGAACAACGGGGAGGAGAAAACGAGGAAAATGTAACAAAGCAGAGCATGAAATTGTTCAAGAAAATCCAAGCGCGTCATGATTTTTACTAATAACCGTGCAAACGCGATACTTATACTAATACGAAGGATGCTAATGATCCCGATCAAAGCAGACGAAGTGGCTTTGATATGCTATTCGCAACAATTGGATTTTAGTAGCGACATAATAAAAGGTTCCATGCGTGCCCAAAGGCGTAAAACAATTATTTGGGAGCTGTTTCAAGCAAATGTACATTCCCCTTTTTTGGAATGAGTAGACAAACCACTTTTTTTCTTTTGATATTTACGGACCGTGAAACGAATATCTCAAATTGGATATGTAAAAACAAAGAATCAAAAACTTCTAATTATACGAGAAAAAAGATCGAGAAAAAAGACGAGGCCAAAAGAGAAAAATACAAAAGAGAAGAGAAAATGAGGATACAAATAACTGAAGCTTGGGATAGTCTTTTACTTGCTCAAGTAATAAGGGGCTCCGTGTTAATAACCCAATCAATTCTTAGAAAATATATTATATTACCTTCACTGATAATAGTTAAAAACATTGCCCGTATGTTATTATTTCAATTTCCTGAGTGGTCTGAGGATTTAACGGATTGGAATCGAGAAATGCATGTTAAATGCACTTATAATATTGGCCTCATATTTTATACATAGATAGAATAAGGCCATAAAATAAAGAAAGACAGAATGAATGAAAGAGAATTCTTACCAATAGGTTCTTTGAATGATGAACAAATAGGGATGCGTTCATTCATAAAAAATAGGATCAACCCCCATTGTGTATTGATACTTATCGGGTATAGAATAGATCTGCTTCTCTTTTTTCTTCTGAGCCGAATTCTTCCCTTAATTACTAATGGAATAGAACAAATATTAATCCTTTCTCTGAAAGAATCCACCGAAAAGGGGAGGTATTCCAATGCAATAAAGTTACATAGTGTCTATTTTTCGTTAATAAAGGGGTATTTCCATGGGTTTGCCTTGGTATCATGTTTATACTATCGTATTGAATGATCCCGGTCGCTTGCTTTCTGTTCATATAATGCATACACGACTACAGTTCTTTGGTTGGGCCGGTTCAATGGCTCTATATGAATTAGCCGTTTTTGATCCCTCCGATCCCGTTCTTGATCCAATGTAATGTTGCGGGAACGGGATTTGAACCCATGACCTCAAGGTTATGAGCCTTGCGAGCTACCAAACTGCTCTATCCCGCAATGAAAAGAAACCAAACTAATGGACAAACAAAGATTGAATCGCGCCTCTTCCATATATGTACAAATAGAATAGCCTATTTATACGAGAATGGTAAAGGGCCCTCTATGATCATCGATCATAGAAATAAATAGAAAAAGGAAGGGATATTTTAATCCTTACCAACTTGATCTTGTTGCCCCCAAGCAACAAACATGCGTGAACCATTTCACGAAGTATGTGTCTGGATAGTCCAAAGTCTCGATAGTTAGCTCTCTCGGTCTTAGGTCGAAAAGTAACATCGATGAAGACGTGTGGGTGCGCTATTTCATGGTGAGGATTGTAACTTTCCATGAATTTTCCATTTCTCACTTAACGGAGAACTTTGCTTATTTCTTTTTTTGAGGATCGGCGAATCAAATGATATTTTTGTTCCAATTTTGCCTCTTCTTCTCCTATGAATCAAACTTTTCTTTGCCATAATGGTTGATTCCTATTATTATCAATGATACAAGTCGGATCCTAGATGTAGAAATAGAAGGGGCATACCCCCTTCTCCATCAAAAGAGATGATATTATCGCAGATACAGCGCATAACATAAGGAATTAACCAAATTTGCCCAATATAGAGGCAATCAAGAAAGCGCATAAATAAATATATAACCTACTGAGAAAAAGTGGGCTAATCCAACCAATCTTGCTCGCACAATAGAAAGAGAGCCACTGGTTTATCTCTCTATCGAATCAAATTAGCTAAAGTGTGTGTTCATGAGCCCATGCTAAAGTTTCAATCAATTCTTGCCAATATCCGCGCCAAGAAATTAAGAACGGGCCCGCACAAGCGGTGGAGCATGTGGTTTAATTCGATGAAAGCGAAGAACCTTACCAGGGCTTGACATGCCGCGAATCCTTTTGAAAGAGAGGGTGCCTTCGGAACGCGCGGACACAGGTGGTGCATGGTCGTCGTCAGCTCGTGCCATAAGGTGTTGGGTTAAGTCCCGCAACGAGCGCAACCCTCGTGTTTAGTTGCCACCGTTGAGTTTGGAACCCTAAGCAGACTGCCGGTGATAAGCCGGAAGAAGGTAAGGATAACGTCAAGTCATCATGCCCCTTATGCCCTGGGCGACACACGTGCTACAATGGACGGGACAAAGGGTCGCGATCCCGCGAGGGTGAGCTAACTCCAAAAACCCGTCTTTAGTTCGGATTGTAGGCTACAACTCGCCTGCATGAAGCTGGAATCGCTAGTAATCGCCGGTCAGCCATACGGCGGTGAATTCGTTCCCGGGCCTTGTACACACCGCCCATCACACTATGGGAGCTAGCCATGCCCAAAGTCGTTACCTTAACCGCAAGGAGGATGCCGAAGGCGGGGCTAGATGTTGGAGTGAAGTCGTAATAAGGTAGCCGTCTTTGGAAGGTGCGGCTAGATCACCTCTTTTCGAGGAGAGCTAATGCTTGTTGGGTATTTTGGTTTGACATCGCTTCACACCCAAAAAGAAGCGAGCTACGTCCCGAATTAAACTTGGAGATGGAAGCCTTCTTTCGCTTTTCGACGGTGAAGTAAGACCAAGGCCATGAGCTTATTATCCTAGGTCGGAATAAGTTGATAGGATCCCTTTACGCCCCGGGTCCCTCCCGTGTGGCGACATGGGGCGTAAAAAAGGAAAGAGAGGGATGGGGTTTCTCTCACTTTTGGCATAGCGGGCCCTCGGTGGGAGGCACGACGGCAGGCTATTAGCTCTCGGTGGTAGAGCACGCCCACGATAATTGCGTCGTTGTGCGGGGTGTGAGGGCTCTCACCACATGGATAGTTCAATGTGCTCATCAACGCTTTGACCACGAGATGTAGATCATCCAAGGCACATTAGCATGGCGTACTTCTCTGTTGAACCGGGTTTGAAACCAAACTTCTCCTCGGGAGGATAGATGGGGCGATTGGTGAGATCCAATGTAGATCTAACTTTCTATTCACTCGTGGGATGCAGGTATACATATATGGAAATAGAAAAAGATAGACTAGAACCGAGCATCTCTTATGTCATGTCAATGACAATATAAAAATGGAATTGGGATCGGATGGAATATAATGAAATAGAGCCACTTTGAGGTTCTACATGAAATGAGGCATGGAACGGAGCCCACCGCGAAGAAGTTTCAGGGGTTCTGAAGGAAACTTCGAGTTCATATTGGTCATGGGTTGAGAAGCGGGAATTGAACTCTATGAGATCTAATCTCCGTTGTTCCTCGATAGCTCGTGATGAGCGGTGGTTGATTAATCGATCCGGTCGTAGGTTCGAATCCTACTTGAGGAGTTTGATTCATTAGAATTAAAGAATTCGAATGTCGAATGAAAGGGTTCGCTTTGGACCGTTAAGAAGCGAGTAACCCGTTCCTTGTGTCTTTGTTTCTATTGCATTCTATCTCATCGTATCACATTACGTTACGAGATATTTGAGAATCACCGTCAATACCTCAGTGTCATTTGTATCCCTCCGTTTTCTGTCAAAGGGGATACAAATGATAGAATTTCATTCCCAACAATATCTTTATCTTTTTTTATTTATTTTTCCTTTCTTTTTTTGTTGGGGTTTATTTGGAAACTATTTGTAAGCGGTGAAAGTGGAAAAGCGATCGGATGATACATCATCGGATGATTGTACAAGGAAGACAGTAGATTATCTAAAAGAAAGGGTGGAAAAGAATATATATAAATAAAGGAATTCTTTTGATTGGACCAGGCATCACTTTTTGTATTCGGTGTGGATAAAAGATCTTCCTATGTTATACTATTTTATAGCCTAGATATTGTTATTCATGATATTGATCCGATTCAATGTCATTGAAATGTAAGTCATTGCATTGAATTTACAAGCGACAAATTTATCATCTCTATGGGATTAAATCCCGAGTTATTTAAGTAAAAAAACAATGAAATTATGGAAGTAAATATTCTCGCATTTATTGCTATAATATTTGTTCATTCTAGTTCCTACCGCTTTTTTACTTATAATATACGTAAAAGCCCGTCGAGTCAAAGTGATTAATTTGAATGAAACTTGACTTTTTATCAAGATCAAGGAGTTAAGAAAAAAAGGATTCAAATCTCACGTCTTAAATAAAATGAATGGACTAGAATCAGCAGTATCCTATAAAACTCGATAGTATGGTAGAAAAAAAATATGAATCTTTCTACCATACTATCTATATCTATTATTGTAATGTAGAAAGATACAAGCTTAATATAGATGAATCCATAATATGTATCTTCATACATGTCGATATCAATTAAATATATGTACTGTTAGACTCTAGGGGCGCATTCAATCGTCAAAAGGGAGGATGTGATTGAGTATCGAGGAGTCAAAAAGGTTAAGCCAAAATACCAAATGAAAGTAGATCGATTTTTTTTCATTCCAGACGAAGTGCATATTTTATCCGAATCTTCTTCCATAATGGTACGGAACAATAGTATCATTGGAGTAGATACCCAAATCACTTTAAATACAAGAAGCCGAGAGTGGGCGGATTGGTCCGAAGTGGAAAGAAAAAAAAAGGATTGAACTAAAAATTTTTGGGTAATATCTATTTTCCCGGAGAAAGAGATAAGATATCTCGACACAGTGGCATCTTGATACCACCAGGCAGGCAAAACAAACTCTAAGGAATCAAAAAAAATTGAAAAATTGGATCTATGTCCAACGGATCACATCTACCAAGAAAAAGTATTTTGTTTTGGTTCGACTGTAACCCCATATGAAATACCTGGGATGGTCTAAATTTAGCAACACTCTTCCCCCGGGATCCATTTCGAGAAAAAGATAATATGCAACTTCGAGCAGTCAATTATATCCTTTATGGAAATGGCAAACCGACTCAGAGAATTTATGACACAAGTATTCAACTAGTTCGGACTTGTTTAGTGTTGAGTTGGGACCAAGACAACAAAAGTTCTTTTCTTGAGAAGAGTGCGTGCTTCCTTTGTTGAAGTAAGGACAAATGGTACGATTCGAGATTTCCAAGAATCGACTTAGTGAAATCTCATATTTTTATATGAGAAAAAGAAATGATCCGTCGACCAGAATTAATTTACGATAATAGGTCGAATCGTACCAATAAAAATCCGTTTTATTCCATTTATTCCAACGCAAGGATTCAACAATCGTTTAGCCAAAATCACAGAACTATTCATACGCTCTTGATTTAAGGCTCGTAAATATATGTTCTATTTCATTTTGAATCATATATGTACTTATGAAATTTATTTGATAATTGGATGCCAACTGATATGAATGGTAATACTCTGTAATCCTATTCTGACGAAGGAAACGGGTTATGGGTGTTACAATACTTATATGTTAGATGGAGGAGCTATATCCTGGAAAAGTGCCAAACAAACACTTGTAGTTTCTTCCACTATAGCAGCAGAGTCTGTAGCATGCTATGAGGCATCAAACCATGGAATATGGTTGTGAAACTTTGACACTAGGCTGCACATTTTGAAGAATGTAGAAAGATTACTCAAATTATTTTGTGACAATAAGCCAGTAGTGCTATTTTCTAATAACAATAGGAGCTCAGCTAAGTCAAAGCATATTGATATAAAGTTCCTATTTGTGAAAGAGAGAGTGCAAAGTGGACAAATATCTATAGAGCACAATAGGACAAACTCCATGATAACGAATATGTTCACAAAAGGTTTACTACCCAAGGTCTTTCATATGAGTGTTATATTATTTGAGGACATTATGGTTTAGTGAGACTTTGTATTTTATTTGCTTTATGTTTGTTTTCAGACATTTATATATTTGGTTATTTTCTTATCAGAAATGAAGTATTCAGTTTATTCACTCTCTTTTGTTATTTTGATACTGGCCTTACTTAAGTTTAAGGAGGACCGGTTGGAAATAGGCATGTTTGGTTCACATTGCATGTAATTTTCATGCTACACATCCATGATTGATTTATGTCATTTAACTATATTCGTATATGTGACCATTGATGAGTTTAGTCATGATTAATATGACAAAGACTGCTTTGATCCTATTTAGATATAGTTGATGGATGAGGTTGTTATAGAATACCTATTATATGATAGAAAATTTTGAGCTCATAATACGGAGATATCATAAGTTGTTTTTATAATTTGATGATGGGCCAATTTATAAATACCCAAAAACTAATTTAATAACCAGTTATTTAAAAAGAGGTAGTGGTCCCCCAAGAAATAAATATATCTCGTATTTCTTTTCCATCTCCATCAGAGAGTTATACAAAGAGAAAAACTATTTTCTTGGAAGATCAAAAACCTTCTAGGCAATCTCCAAGAATGGATCCAAGGATGCTTCCGCATATAGTTTTGTTCTTAATGATCTGACATGAAAGTTCCTGGTTTTTATATGATTCTTCGAGTACTTACATTTGATACACTACAGGTGAAATTTAAAATTTTCCAAACAGAGTTGGGTTGATGACAAGTATATATAGAATATAGTAAAAAATTAAAATATATATATATAAAAGAAAAGGGAGACGTGAAAAATTTATAACTCTACCTATAGAGTTAAAAAGTGCATTGCCAATGTAATAAATTATTACTCAATAGATTATAGATATCTACACAGAAAAATATAAAAGGAAGACCCAACAACGTTTATACGTTCCTAAGGAAATTGCCTCTCTATATAACCCTTTAATGGCGCTTCAAAAGAAAACGCGTATATCAAAATATATAGTGGTGTTTTTGCGACAAAATGCCATGAAAAATGTGTTAATTAACGCGGGACATGCGAATTCTCAAGGAAATTTTGTTGGTGCCAAACCTTTAACACGTTTATAATGGAAATGTCCGTAGATTAAATTCTTTAGCGGCGTTTTGTCAGAAGTGCCACTAAATTTCTGTGTATAACTTTTGGCGCTTTCTAATTGTTTTGAACTTATATTCCCTTGCTTTCACATAATGGCTGTTATTTTTTTAGGATAAATTAATGATTCTTTCGAATGAAGAAACTTGATGATATTGTCACTCAATTGGGCCTTTTAAAGAAAAGGAAGAAGTAAATTAGGAAACTGGGATATTGCAAAGAAATTTACTTTGTTTCATTCTCTTGTATGAATATTTTTGGATACATAGTTAACTTGATAATAGTTGTAATATGGATGGAGCAAATTTTAACGTCTATTATATTTGATTTATTAAAACTTGTATATTTCAAGAATTTGTAAATGTAACATTTGAAAATTTTATTAATTATATATTATTTTATATAATAATATGAAAATGCCATAAATTTGATGTGGTATACTTTTTTAAATAAAATATATCTAGCAACGCTTTTCCTTAAAAATGCCATTATAATATATTTAAAAATGCCATTATAATATATTTTTTTGTAACATGGGTATCAATGGAGTATTTTAAAAAAAAAAAAAATCAAAATGGCATGTTATCAATTTTAACAAAAGAATTATAACACCATTAACAAATGGGCCTAAATTTTTAAATTCGAAAAGTAGAATAACTAAATTCTTAAAAGTAAAAGTATGGAGATTAAATTCTAAATATATAGAAAGTAAAAGAACTTTGAAAATATTATTACATCTAATTTTTTACTCTATAATTTAATCAAAAATTAAATAATTAACCCAACATGAAGTGTGGGTGAAACTATATTAATATATTTAAATTGAAGGTTGTGTAACAAAGAAGTAGAAGAAAGGCCCAATAGTTAACAAACTTGATATTCTTGTCATGGACGTAGTTGAATTAAGGAAAGCCCAATAATGAATGGATGATAGGAAACACATCGGCTGCACAATGGAGATAAACATCGATGGACTGGAGGGCACCAAATATGCAACCATGCATGCATCAAAATGGGCTCACGCTACGTCTTTCAACCTGTTGACAGTTCATTACTTGGATTGTTTTAAAATTTAATATTTCAAGTTGAATTTATTGGAATTTATTTGTTCAGATGATTTCCGCTTTAATAATTTTATTAGTATATGATACATTTGGTGTATGACTCATATTAGATTTTGATCCTTTTAATTTTGGATTTTTTTTTTCGTATCGGGTTTAGATTGTTTTAGAGTTATGTTATTTAAGTTTCACGCTCTAATTTTTCTAAAAACAAGTCATTGCAGGTTTAGATTATTTCGATTTCTATTTACATTAAGGATCAAATCAAGTATAATAATTTTATTGATATATAGTTACATCGATTAATTATATGAATAATCTTTTTTAATTAGAAAGTTTAACATTGTTATTGCTATAAATGAGCCCAAATGATTGATTTATACAATCCACAAGGGAGTAAATTGCAAAAAAAGCAAAACCCATAGATTTCGTAGAAAACAAAGGCTGGAGCTGCGGATATAAAAAAGGAGGCCTTCAAGGGTTAATTATTAGTAGGCAACTAGAACTCACAGACCTATAACATAAACTAAACCAAGCTAATATTATATATTTTGGATCATATACTAATATATGCATGCACACTCTTAATAACAAAGTCAAAGGTTGCTACATTTTGTATGTTTTTTAATAAAGGCATAATTATTTTTTTGCCTTCCAACTTCACAAAAAGTCATTTTAGTCATTCATTTTTTTTTTTACCTCTTTCAGTTTTTAAACTTGTATTTTTTGTCAAACCACCCCAAAAGGATGGAAAAATTAACGTTTGTTAACTTTGCTGACATGGCATACACATGGATTACCATGTGGATGATATGTCAATATTTAATTAATTTTTTAAAATTTAGAATATATTTTAAAAAAATTATAATTTATACTTTTTAATAATTTAATAATTTTTTATTTATTTTATTTTATTTTTTTTAATTTTTAAATTTTAAACAAATTAGTTAAATGTTGACGTGTCATCCACGTGTATGTAATGTCAACAAAGTTAAAAAAATTAACTTTTCTATTAATTTTGGGATGATTTAACAAGAAAACATAAATTTAATAATTAAAAAGGACAAAAATATAAATGAAAGACAAAAATAAATTTTTTTATAAAGTTGAAGGGTGATGAAAGTCATTATGCCTTTAATAAGGGAATGTGGTCAAAGGTAAGAAAAAGACCTCATCCTCTTTTGTTGACAAGAGTTTTTGAAGAAAGCTTTAACTACAATTAAAGAATATCTAATAAACCCCATCATTCAATTATGTGTAATTAATTCTAATTAAATAATACTTATTGGCACACTCACTACATAACTAAAAAAAAAGTATATTAATAATACATAAAAAAAAGGAAAATAAATATTGGTATTTGTTAAACTTAAACATACCGAAGGTTAAAAATTTTTGACCTTTATATCATATTATTTTATTTAAATTTTGCTATCAACCTTTTTTTTTTTAACATTAATCTCGTTATAAGTTTATATTGACTCTTTTTGGTACAATGCCTAAAACTACTCATAGTTCCTCTCCAACCCTTAAATAGAAGGAAAATGCACTTCAGCCCACTCGAACCTACGTCTTCCTACACTGGTAACAATGTCGGTACGATCGAGTTAAGACTCAATCAGCACTATCAACTTTTTAAAAAGAGCCAAATCATTTTATTTTGATGAAAATACATACTAAACAATTAACTTTTTTTAACAATTTTGACATGGCTATCCACTTGTACTTCATACTGACTTGACATGACAATCCATTTCGTACTACACTCAAACTCACAACCTCCTACACTGATAACGATGTTGATATCAATCGAGACTCAATCAGCACTATCAACTTTTTAAGAAAAGTCAAATTGTTTTATTTTGATGAAAATACAAACTAAATAATTAACTTTTTTAACGATCTTGATGTGGCAATCCACTTATACTCCAAACCAAATTGACACTATTTATTTTATATGTCACGTCAATAAATTATAAATATATATTTTTTTAAAAAGTTAAAAATAATAAATAAGAATATAAAAGTTCATAAAATTTTTTAAAAAATAGTACAAAGTATAAGTAGATTGTCATGTTTAATTTTATTTTAAAAGGTTAAGAGCCAAATTTAACTCAAAAAAATAATGGTCAAATCGACAAAAGATGTAAATATTAAGGACTAAATTTATTATTATTCCATTAAAAATATTTAATAATGGGTTTATTCATTTTATTACATTGAAATTTGATATTTAAGCCCCTTACTTTAACTTGGCATAAATTAAATCAGTGTATCTATGTTTATATATATTAAGTCTTTTATTGAGTTGTGCTCACCTCAGTTGTAAAATCACTAAAATACAATCTCATATTTAAATTAAATTATGTTTTATGAGGGTGTTTAGAATGAGATTTGAAACCGAAACATCACGCATAATAAGCGTTTAATTTTACCATCGTAACCAAAGAATCAATTAATTTTTATATCATTTATAACAATATATTTGTTACATAATTTTTCACCGCATAGTGAGTGTACCAAAAATATAGTTTTTATAATATTTGTTAATAGGTCTAAATTGACCACATTGTTAGTTGTTGCTATTAAAATAATGATGTAAATTTTTTTAATGTTATTAGATCGTATAGTTTAAGTTACATAAAAATCGAATTAACCATATTTAATTAATTTCAATTGAATGCTTAAATATATTTAAGAAAATGATTAATAATGTTATCAATGTAAGTCACTTATAACATTACAAGAAAAAAAAAATCAAATTATATTAAATTAAAACAGATAGATTAAATCTTAAATTTCTGAAAAGCAATAAATTACAAACATAACTAGACGGCTAGACCTAAAATGGCATGACAACTTTTAAAAGAATTAATTTTATACTTAATTTTAAAATAACAAAAGGCATAAATATCCTTATAGTTATATTTTTATACTAAAATTATAATCTATATCTATCCTCATTATTTAAAATTTCGATTGAATTGGTGTCATTCTCAATCGAGTTTCAATTGATTGTAAAATTATCAAAAATTTAATATTTTATAAAACAACAAATATAATTTTAAGGGTATTTTTTATCCTTTACTATAATCTAGAAAAATACATACACATTAAAAGATTTAAACTCCGTATCTTAAAATCTCTCTTATCTCAACTTTTACCAATTCAACCAAAGCCACATTTGATTCTTATATAAATTATTTTAAATTTGTTACATAAAATTTTCAACCACGTCGTAGATGTGCATAATCTAATTTTGTTAAATGTACTCGTATTTAATTAATTTGTGACATTGTCGATTGAGTTTTAACTCAATTAACAGAGACATTGTTGCCAATGCAGAAGGACTTGGGTTCGAGTGCGCTGAATTATATTATCCTGCTATTTATGAGTTGGAGAGGAATTATGGGTAGTTCTAGGCATTGTGTCAAAAAGAGCAGATATAATCAGAATTTATAATGATATTAATTTGTTAAAAAAATTAATTTGTGACAGTAAATTTAGGGGGATTTTAATTTGTGATGCTAAGGGTAAGTTCGATAAACTAAAACATTAATTACTGTTAAATTTTATAATTGTTGAATCTATATTAGAAAATTGTTTGGTTAATTAGTAAATATAAGTACTGAATATAATTATATTGTTTGATAAAAGTAAATATTGAGTTTTAGAAGATTATTTAATTTTAATTTTAATTTTATTAATATAATATCTTATTTTATTTTAGATAGTTTTGGATGAAAGATAGACATGATAATTTGAATACGTCATTTTAAAAAGTAATGATAATTTATTTCATTTTTTTAATAAAATAAAATTTACTTAATATTTTCTACATTAAATATAAATAGTTACCTACCTACTTATTTTATTAAAAAAATTTATATTAAGTAAAAACTTAAAATGAATATTAAATACATAAATTATTAAATATTTAAAAATTTTCATTTCCTTAACTTTAATATAATGAGATAAAATTTAGTGTAAATTTAATTAGTCAGTTAAATCTTAATTCAATTGATATCACCTTTATATTATTAGAGATTATTGATAATCGATAGACGTAAGTTTTGCAATAATAATAATAATAATAATAATAATAATAATAATAATAATAATAATAATAATAATAATAATAATAATAATAATGAGGTCAAATTAAAAGAAAGGAAAGTTCCCAGGCCCAGCATGTATGCACTGTCACGCACCTTTTTACATTTTCCATCCCCTATTTAAACCCCACCCTTCTCTTCGTTTTTCACATTTTATTTCCAGAATTCGCTAAAAACACGTTTTCTTTTTTCAACACCTCCAAATTTCCCTTAAACCCTTCCTTTTTATCTTACTCAACGCTGCTTTTCAAGCCCGCAAAAATAGTTCCCTTCCTTAAGAAATGTGTGGCGGTGCTATCATATCTGATTTCATCCCGCGGAAAGGTGGCCGCCGCGTGACCGCCGCCGATATCTGGCCTAACTCCCCTTTCGTGAAAATCAATGGCTTTTGCTCTAATCGCGACCACTCAGTCTGCCATTTCAAAAGATCCCAACCCGAACCGCCATCGTCGTTAGGTATCCATTTTTTTCCCTTCAAACTTTTGCTTTTCGTTTACTTTGGTTTCCTCTGATTGCTGCTTTTTTTTTTTTTATTGAAGCAGGTGATGAACAAGTGGAGAAGAAACCGAAAAGGCAGAGGAAAAATCTTTACAGAGGCATAAGGCAACGGCCGTGGGGCAAATGGGCGGCCGAGATTCGCGACCCTCGAAAAGGGGTTCGTGTTTGGCTGGGCACTTTCAACACTGCCGAGGAAGCGGCCCGCGCCTACGACCGTGAAGCTCGCAAAATCAGGGGCAAGAAAGCCAAGGTCAATTTCCCCAACGAAGACGACTCCTTCTCCACCTCGTACAATCTGAACCGTTCCACCCCCAATTCGAACCCTTGCGTTTATCAACAGCATGTAAACAGTAACTATGGCTTCAATTACGATTTGAATGAAATCGTTATATCTGGAGATGAAAATAAATGGTCCGACGACCAAAATGTGAATCTCTGTTACGTCCCTGTGAAGGCTGAGGAACTTGAAGAAGAAGAGAAACGGCGAGAGCCGATGAACAAGGCCGTGTCGGCGGTGGGGGTTCAAGAAGAAAACAATGAAGTGCAGAAACTGTCTGAGGAGCTCATGGCGTACGAGAATTACATGAAATTTTATCAAATACCTTATCTGGACGGGGAATCGCCGACCCAAAACGGCGTGGCTCCGCAGGATAGTGTCGTCGGTGAACTTTGGAGCTTCGACGATGACGGCGTTGCTGTTCCGGAGACGTCAACGGCCATGTGAGCCGACATTCGTTTACATTTTAATGCGTTTGGGCGTTGTAAATTGGGTGAAAATTAATGATTTTCTGTCATGAATTCTTACCCTTATAGTTTAGCTTTGATAATTAGGATTTAGGATTAACTTCATGTAATTTTCCCAGATTTGTTTGTGTTTAAAATTGTGAAATACAATTGTAATCAAATGTCCCTCCCCCCCTTCTTATATCTTCATTATATCCTGCAAGAATTTGATTAAACCCCGGCCCCCAAAAAAAAAAAAAAAGAAACTCCGGAAGAGAAAGATGATATATTGTGTTGGATTAATATAATTAATGATGATTTGATTAGGTTGTTTATGGAATGATTACTGTTAATTATTATGACAATTAAAATAGTTTATGTGTTGCTAATTCTAGATGAGATTGGCGAACAGCCAAAGAAGCTGGCAAAGGAGAAAGAAAGCGACAACCGACGGGTAATATTCCAAGTAAAAGTGGAAATGGCGGCGCTGTTGGTTTTGGCGCATTATAATCTGTGTCCGAACGAAATCATGTCCACTTGACATGTTCCATTGTAAAGTTCCTAAGTCAGACACGCCCATAGACTTAGGACATATGTAGAAGAGTCGTTAGTTTTCAGCCTACCTATCTGTAAATCTAAATACGTTATGATTTAAAAACAATAAAATTAAATCTAATCCACTTGAACTGTGATAGAATATACTGATTTTGTTTTGAAGCTGATATATGTAAATTTGTTTTGGATCAGGATTACCATTTTTTATTCCATCATATTTTAAAAATATTATAGTTAAATTTTAATTTTTTTTAATTAACCATATGCACATGCAAATACACTCCAGTTAGATACCTTTAAACATATTTATTACATCACGACACAAAATAATTAGTATAAAATATTTAAAATGATTTATTGATGTTGGTTTGAATAAACTTAGGTTTAAAGAATTTTTTATTAATTTTATATAAAATGTAAAAGAAAAATTAAAATATTTGCATGATAAATAGCATGGTTTTTAATCATTTTATAACTGGGTTAAATTTTGATATATGAATAACATCAACTCAATCAAACTCTTAAATAATAATATAGATGTAGATATGCAAATGTAAATTTTAAAATTATTAATTGAATTTAATGATTTAATTAATGGGTAATTATTCTGTCCACTACTAATAGAATAAAGTCCACAAACGGCTCTAAGATGATGCCAAATATCTTTTTTAATTATTTAATTATTATTTTATTATGAAATAAAAAAGATAATCCGTATCAAATACTAACCTTTTTATTATACTAAAAAACAAAGGGCACCAACCCAAACCTGCTTGTAGAGTTCTTTTACTCCAATTGTAATGTATAGGATAATTATCCTTAATTAAATGGTGATGTTTTATCTTTAAATGTAACTATAAAATAAAAATAGCAAAATTAAAAAGATTTAAAAAAAAACTGCTTTAAGATATCAAAATCTTGTATGAATTGATATGAGTTGGTACATATTCATATAAGCCATTATTATTCAAAACAAACCAAAACACTTAAACGATATCAAATTTTGGCCGGAACAAAATTTAGTTTACCTGACATTAGCTTACGACCAAAATGGTACGCATCCATTGATAACACTCTAGAATGACATGTTTTTATGTGCTAATTGTATATTAATTTTGAATGTGACTCTACTAATTTGGGCTATTTATGGACTTTTATCTCGTAGGGACTAAATTGGAGACCAATGCAAAATCGAGGGCCAAAATTGTGAAATTAAAGATAAAAATGGACCAATGTGCAACAAAGGGAAAAGATGGTGCCAAAAGTGCAAACATGGAGGGTAGAGGGATTGAAATGCAAAAAGAAGAGACTTTGCTTTATCAAACTCTATTTTTTATTATATTAGGATAATTAATGTTAGGATAATTATCTAGGATTATTTAATTTCTTTATTTATCTCTATTTATCTTTAATTAAATTGTAATTATCTTTGGGAGTTTGAGTAGGACTAGTCCATCTACCTTAAGCACTATAAATAGGGGATGGAGTGACTCATTTTGGTTGTTCATCTTTTTCTGTACACTACTCTCCCATAAGTCTTTTGTACTTCATTTATTTTTCTTTCAATAAAAATTCCCTTTTTCATACTTTTATATTTATTTTCTTTCCCACCACAATTATGAACCACTAAATTCCATCTAGCTGAAGGTTGTCGAATTCCCAAGGGGTTCTTGAGCCTTAGAACCCGCGCTTAACTTTTCACCGTGTATTCATCGTTTCTCGCATTACTGGCCGACGCGCTTCCCGTCTAAGTCCCTTTAAAAGTAACCCTTTCAACTTATGCAAAGGCGGCCGCTTTGTGTGTTTTGGGAGGATTGCACCGTCGATTCGTGAGCTTACTGCGTCAGAGGTTAGCGAGCCCAAGAGACAAAATGGCGTGGGATTCGCCATTGAGAAACGTTGATCTAGCGTAAATGACTCCACAAGAGCAAAGGCAGGCTAGAGTCAGGCTCCTTAAATTCGTAAGGTAAAACTCTTGGAGTTGGTGGTCGTAGGCGTCCTCTTCCATTATAACTGGCTTACTTGGGCAGAGAAGGGTCATCCAAAAACCGAAGATTGAACCCAAGGAGGAACGAAACAACCGGAGGCTAGAATCTCGCCAAATAAGAAAACTCACTCTTCTTTAAACTCTCTTATTTTCCTTTTTATTTTCACAATTTACTTTCACGATTTCAATCTATTTTATATTCTGTTTTATTCCAAATCGAAATTATTAATTCTGTTTTTTTATTTTTCCAGGATCGCAAGCTTTCTTGGGCACGATTCTACCCAGGATCTCGAGAAACAGGCATTTGTATAATCCGATCCCTGTGGATTCGACCCTACTTCCCCTTTACTGTTATTTTTACTATTTTACAGGGAATAGGATATATTTGGTGCTTTCAACGACGCATCAAATTTTGGCGCCGTTACCGGGGATCGGTAACGTACTAATCCTGTTTTTTGTTTTCTATGATCAGATCTGCTCCAGGCATTCTTGCATTTGACTCGGAGATAGAAAAGACTGCAAAAGCTAATCAGAAAGAAACTAAGTTAAGGAAAAAACAGCCAGCGGTGGTAGTGACTCGAAGCAATCCACCACCAGAAATTAGGATCGACGACAAAGCGGAGTCTAGGGTTAATGAAAACCCTACTCAAACGCTCGAAAACAAAGCAGAAGAAGTCGATCCATTTGAAGAAGTGTTCAACGCTAGGGTTGACGAAAACCCTAATTTGGTACAAGAACCAATGGCTCAAACGATTCGGCAACTAGCTGAAGCTTCGACGGAACAATCACATCGTGCATCGCATATCCTACCATGGATAGCGACTTTGAGTGAAATCGTGGTTGATTCGATTCTTCGCCAACATTCCGAGGGTTACTGAATGAAAACCCCATAAACACTTAAAGGAGTTTCATATGGTTTGTCTGAGTATGAAACCTCAAGGCGTAACTGAGGATCAGATTAAATTGCGCGCTTTCCCTTTTTTCCTAGCAGACTCAGCTAGGGAATGGTTATTTTATTTACCTCCTGAATCTATAACTACGTGGGCTGATCTATCTCGTTTGTTTCTCAATGAGGTTTTCCCCAAAGATCTCAGAGCGTGAGCTAAGAAGGAGATCATGGGGATTAGGCAGAAAGAAGCAGAAACTCTTTATGATTATTGGGAGCGGTTTAAGAAGTTGTGTGCAAGCTGCCCACAACACGGTATAACAGAGCAATCTCTCCTCCAATACTTTTATGAAGGGTTGAAACCGATGGAGATGAATATGGTAGACGCTGCTAGTGGAGGAGCGTTGGTCAACATGACCCCCCAACAAGCAAGGGACTTAATCTCCATAATGGCTGCAAACTCTCAGCAATTTCGAGCTAATCCTGAACCCCCCAGAAGGGTTCACCAGCTAAGTGATTCTTCCATAGAAGATAAACTTGATAGGCTTACTAATATGATGAACACTCTTCTTGCAGAAAAAACTAAACCAGTTCGTTTATGTGGAATATGGGCTACACCTGAGCACACAACTGATGTATGTCCCAGTTTGAATGATGACACGATGGCTCATTTGGATGCCGTAGGAAATTTTCCTGGCCCACCACAGAGGCGATACGACCCTTACGCTAATACCTACAACCCAGGATGGAGGGATCACCCTAACTTAAGTTATGGGGCCAACCCACGATATAACCAGCCATACCAGAACCGAGTTCCACAGCAGCCACAAGATTCAGGTAATTCTCTAGAAACTTTGGTCAATAAATTAGCAGCTAATATGCTTGATTTTCAACAGAAAACCGAGGCATCTATAAGAGAACTGACTATATCAGTTGAGAAATTGAAGCTGCCGTCACAAATAGAACCAAACCCAAGGCAAAACGCAAATACAGTGACGCTGTGAAGTGGAAAGGTTCTGGAATCGATTCCCGACAGAAGTCATGCCCAAGAAATCGCCCAGGAAAAATCCGACCAAGACAAACAGGTCCGACCAAGACTTCCATTGCCTAAAATTCAACCTCCCTTTCCAGAACGTTTCAACCAATGTTGAAAAGGTAAGCAGGACAAGGAAATCCTCGAAACATTTAGGAACGTCGAGATCAACATTCCATTGTTGGACGCCATCAAACAAATACCGAGGTATGCTAAATTTCTTAAAGAGCTTTGCACCAACAAACGGAAGTTAACAGGTAATGAAAGGGTGAATGTTGGTGAAAATGTGACCGTAGTGTTACAGTGAAAAATGCCGGCAAAATGTAAGGATAGGGGCATGTTTGCAATACCATGCAAAATAGGTCATTTGGGAATTAAAAAGGCTATGTGTGATCTAGGAGCCTCCATAAATGTAATGCCATATTCTATTTATGAATCAATTAACACAGGTTTTTTAACAAAAACAGGTGTTATCATTCAACCGCAGGGCAGTCCGGTTGTGCGCCCCGAAGGAGTCCTCGAGGACGTGTTGGTAAAAGTTAACAAACTTATTTTTCCTGCAGATTTTTATGTGATAAAAATGGAAGAGGATAGTACTCCAGGATCTTTAGATTTATTATTGGGACGACCCTTCCTTAGTACGGCTAGTACTAAAATCGACGTTCGAAGTGGAACTCTCACGATGGAGTTTGATGGGGAGATTGTAAAGTTTAATGTCTACGACGCCATTAGCCATCCTAGTGAAATCTTGAGCGTAAATTGTGTCGACATAATTGACTCTTTAGTGGAAGAAAATTTTGAGTCAATTTATGGAGATAAATCTAAAATGATGTTTGATGATTTTGAACCTGTTAATAAATTGTTGGCTCCTATGGACACTAAACTTCTACCTTACATTTGTGCGAGAGCGGATCCAAAATTAAAACCACCTCTCGAGCATCTCAAATTCACATTTTTGGAGGATGATGAGACCATTGCCGACTTAAAAGGGATTGACCCCTTGGAGGAAAATATGAAACCAATGAAAAAGGCGCAAGGACAATTAAACCCAAAGATGGTGGATGTGATAAAAAATGAGAACTTCCAAGCTCACATGATTAAAAAGATTTATTTTGAGCCACCGTAGAACCATTTAAGTCGTCAAGCTAATGACGTTAAACAAGCGCTTGTTGGGAGGCAACCCAATCTTTATTTTTCTTTTATTATTTATTTTCATTTTTTATTATTTATTTATTGTTTTCTTTTCTTTTCTTTTTAATTTCTTTTATTTAAATATCAATAAATTTCTCTTCTTTGCTTAGCTAAAATGGAGCGCATTGAGGCTCAACTCGACACTTTTGGCCAGCAACTCACCGAACTCATTGCTATCCTCCGCATTCGACAGTAGCTACACGGGGAGTTTTTCTAAACTTTTCTTCCTATTTATTCCTTTTTGCATCCACATTGAGGACAATGTGTTTTAAGTAGGGGAGAGGTACTCTTCGTATTACTGTCATATTCTGCTGATATTTGTATTTGCTGCTTGAGGCTCTTTTAGGTTGTCCATATATTTTTTTTTGGAATATTATATCGCGAATCATGCCCAAGAATTTGCCATGACTTACCATTGTTTGACCCACATGCATGATTCTTGGCCACTGAGTTAATTCTGATTCTGTATGTTTGATTTTATCTCCACTGTTTTATTCTTATTAGGCCAATAATATTTATGATTAATAAGTTAACTCTATCTTGCTTTTCGTATAATTGATCAAGTTTAATATCAAAGTGGACACTTAATACGTTTGCATGCCTAAGTTATGTTCATGACTATTAGGTGGTTACTAAAACTTATTTTTGACACTTGATTATTTCTCTCAGGTCCTCTTGAAGTTAATATTTCGCGAAAATTGTGATTAATAAATATTTCCAAGGTTATGGGTACAGCTTAGAACGTGGATCGATCGAGTAACTTAGGGGTAGGGTGCTTGGGTTGTCATTCTACTTGGCGTCAAAAGTTGTGTGACGTAATAGGTAAAACTCCGCTAGCCAAGGTTATGAGTATGGCTCGTAACGTGATCGATTGAGCTTAGGGGTAGGGTGCTTGGGTTGTCATTCTACTTCGCGTCAAAAGGTTGTGTGACGTGTGAGTAAAACTCCGCTAACCCAAAATAAATAATTTTTAGGAGTATGTTGGGCTGAGTAACCGGGGTGGGGTGCTTGGGTTGTCATCTCTCTTCGCGTCAAAAGGTTCGATATATTCCTAAGTAAATAAATAATTACCAAAAAAAAAGAAAAAAAAAAAAGAAAGAAGAAAAATAGTACTAATAAAATTTCAGCTAAGGACTGAAAGTGGGAATAAATAGAGTGTCTCAGTAGGTTTGGTAAATCACCTAATTGTCATGAAATAATTCAAGCCAATTTTAATTTTTGTGTGTGTTAATTAGGAAACTTTTTCTGTTTTACTTAAACCAAGCTTAGAAGTTCTCTTTATTTTTCATATGCATTTTTGACTAATCTTTATAAAACTTTGGAGTAGAATTTCTTTCAGGATCTAGTTTTCACAGTGGATAGGAACCATACTTAAAGGCAAGCATGGGCTAAGTAGGGGGGATTTGATAACACTCTAGAATGACATGTTTTTATGTGCTAATTGTATATTAATTTTGAATGTGACTCTACTAATTGTATATAAATTTTAAAATAAATACATAAATATATAAAATAATATATAATATTTTAAAAATATCAAATTTATATAAACATAAATAATTAAAACACAAATATAAGTTATAACATGTAAGATTCCAACGATTGTCGGATACCATAGCGATTAATCTGTCCTCTTCCATCTAAATTCCTTAAACAATCCATTTAATTTGTGAATTTTTTTAAATAACTCTTTATGCTTATGATTAATATACTATTTAGTACTTGAGTTTGGCTTCAATTTCTAATTTGATATATGAATTTTTTCTCCAATTTGATACCTAGTTTGGTTTCAATGATCACTTTAGTACCCTAGTTTTTTAATTTAATACTTTATTTTTTTAATCTGGTTAATTATTTGGGTTTGGCTTCTCAGTTTGGTACATAATTTTTTTTGGTATTAATTATGTACCTATATTTTTCACTAGAAAAAATGTGTCAAATGATGGGCTCGAAACTAACTATTATTTCGACAAAGGCAAGCGCACCTATCAAACAATAGTATAGTTATGGTGAGTTCGGAATATCGTATCCTCAAGGACCAAGATTACTAGTAATAACTATCTTTTTATTATCTAGCCTAATAATTAAGGGGATTTATTTTTAATCTAAAATTAACTCACTAATTTAACTAACTATGAACGCGACAGAGAGTAAATTGGGAAAATACTTGTAGACAACTTATATGAGATAGGCAATACCTAAGGAAGAATCCAACTAGACTTCACTTATTACTTTTGATTCATGCGATTTATTCACTTGACTTAATTCGAAGAAATCCCTAAATTATATTAATACCTCTTTCGAGGCTACTAACAACTAACTCTAGGTTGATTATTTGAAATCTCTTTCTAATTAAAACCCCTATTGTCGCATTAACTCGATCTATGGATTCCCTTATTAGGTTTGACCCTAATCCGACAGATTTTCGTCGCCGTATTTCTAGGGTTGCAATCAACTCTGTTTAATTGTGTTGGTCTACTCTTAGACAGTGACTTTTGCTCCACTGAATAAGCACATTCGACTTGAATCAATAATCTGAATTATCGAACAAAAATAAGAACTCACAATTAAGAATAAGCACAAGTATTTATCTCATAAATCAAATAATAATAAAATCTGTCTTAGGTTTCATCCCCTCAGGTATTTGAGGGATTTAGTTCATACTAAATAGAGGAAACATCATAGAATAAGGAAAACTACAAAACATAAGAAAACCCAAAAACTTCAAGAGGAATTGATGAGAGATCTTCAGTCTTGATGGAGATCCTGCTCCTAAGCTGTTCCCAACGGCTGTCTTGGAGTATCTTCCACCTTCTACTCGGCATCTATTCGACGTCCTGTCGAACTCCTCTTTTTAGGTTGCCCCCTAGGGTGTTTATATAGGCTTTGAGATGCCTTTCTTGGCCAACAAGTAACATTTTCCGAATAGAATTAAACCTAGGGACGGTAGGGACACGCCCATGTGACATGCCCGTGGTGGACTCCTTCGGCTGTGGTCAATTCTGCTCGCCACCCACGGCCGTGTGCTACCCGTGGTCGATGGTCCAGGCCGTGTGATTTCCTAAGTAGGCCCATTTTGCCCCTTTTTGGCCCGTTTCTCGTTCTTTTCGACTTCTTAAGCTCTCTTGAGTATAAAACATGAAATTAAGAAATTAGGAGTATCGAATTCAACAAATCCAATGGAAAATCATCCAAAATTAAGCCAAGCATAGGGTTAAAATATGTGTAAATTATGGTTCATCATCAAACATTTATCGAGCCACATGATGCCATTTTGTCTGGATATTAAATTGAATATCGAAGCCAAACTCAGATACTCAAGTACTAACCTTTATAATATATATATTTTGAAAATTTTAGTGTTTTTAGTTTTGTCTCAACTATAGTGTTCGATTAATTTGTCAATCCAACTCAATGAATTACTTAAATATGGTATTAAATTCTTATAAACAATATAATAAGAAAGGATGGAACTAATTGTGTTTATAACAACAACTAAAGGTTATTTAATTCTTCAGAAAATAAAAATATTTAATCAATGGCTTAATTAATATAAGTTGAAATATTGACTTATTTAAATGAATTTTAAGTTTGTAGTATATTGATCGGAAATCTATTTACTCCAAAATAATTTTGATTCGAATTATCATTATATCAAAAATAGAATTATTTGAATACAAAAGAAATATTAAAAGAAATTCTATTAGTTTATGACGCTTGAAAATGGTGTTGGGATATTTTAATAAATTTTTTATATCTTATAAACGTTTGTCTTGAAGAAAATTTAAATGAAACATTTTTGGGTCTTTTATAAAAACAATATTAAAAGATTAATTAATTATAAAAATATGGTGGAGTACAAATTAATTACGAAAATGAGATGTTTACTACAGTAATTTTGGGCGCCATCTAACATATTGACAGTACCAATGAACTTTAAAAAAATTCTAACAGAAAATAATTTGACAAAATAAAAACAATAATTTTTTTATTTGGTGACGCCAATGTGTTAGGCGACACTCCCTTGATCAAATAAAAAAAATATTGTTTTAGAGATTAAATGAAGGAAAAATCATTAATACATTAAATGTAGAGAAAAAGCATTAAGGTATTAAATGCATGAAAAAGCCATTAAGCATTAAATGGAGGGAAATGACTTATTGTTGGAATAATAAACTAGTTTTTTGTTTCACTTTTCCAACTTTTTTTTTCTATAAGATTTTTTTTTAAATTCATCGGTGCCATCAATGTATCAGGCGACACCACAAAAAATATTTTTTCACTTTTTTAGCTTTTTTCTCCTATTAGATTTTTTTTTTTTAAAAGTTCATCAGTGCCGCCAATGTGTTAAACGACATCCAAGGCTATAGTAGCAAACACCTCATTTTCATAATTAATTTGTTTTCAACCTCATTTTTTTAATTAATTAATTTTTAATATTATTTTTATAAAAAATCCAACATTTTTTTTAGTGATGAGAAAAGAAAAAAAAAATCCCTTTGTTATAAAACAAAGGGATTTTCTACAAACAATTGCAGCCTTTTCTCCCTATTAAAAGCTATTTTGGCCATTCAATTTGCTTCATTGTTTTCTTGTAGCACCCTATTCTCGACCCTTAAGGAAGATCCAGGAATGGTGCGTTGCAACCTTCAAGTCTTTTCCTTTCGATGTCATAATTAGCGGAACCTCAGGTTTACAAAAACAGTTTGGTATTTGCTATAACAGTAATATATGAAATGTTTAAACTTAATGGTCCAAACACTTTTAAAACATAAAACTTCATTGTAAGGATCTAAGGAAAGAGCACAGTTTGACAAATACAAATTTTAGTTACAAAATATTGTTATTCAAATTTCAAGCCTTGACACCACCCTTAATTGTCATGCATAATACAAAATCACTATAAACCTCACACAGTATATATGCTTTGGCATAGTCCTTGAAGGTTTCTTTATTTCTTCAGTGGTCCTGAAAAGGAAAGATAAACGGAGTAAATTCATGTAACTCAATGAGTTCCAGAACGACCATTAGGATATCTATACGTCACACAGACAGGAGGACTCTTCCCAACTCAATGGAACATACAGGTCGCCCATTGGCAAAGACACCCCACAAACTGACTTTATGTAGCTAGCCTATTGGCGAATAACGAACTTACATAGACTTTAATAGAATGGGACTCATTTTGGCGTATACACTATGCCCATGCATTCATGCATACCACCTCTTTCGTGCTAGCCAAAAACCTTAGTCCATGTTCAGAGATTATATCGTTCTTTTGTTTCTTTTTTCCTCTGTTATGTTTTGCCAATATGGTTTGCATTACAGTTGCCGTACCAGAGGCTACATAACATCATTCATGTATCGGGATCTGCCAGTTCAATGCTCTTTGCAATGAAGGCAATGTCATGAATTTACTTTTTTTTTGTTCTAACCATATGGTTCCTTTTTCAAAGTAACGTGGGTAATGACTCAGCACGAAGTAAGGCCCTTTAATTTCTTACACAGACATGCAAAGCCAGACTTTTTACCAGATACGTAAACTTACCTTGAACCAGATATATATAACACACACATGGGGTATGAAGGAACTTATTAGAAGATGCAGCAGAGGCTAAACAACAAGTCCCTTACCCTAGTCTCGAGAGCTTTCGGGAGTTTCCTGAGCTATAACATAAATAGTTAACTTATCAGATCATGTTTTTTAGAAGAACTAAACAAGCTTTCAAGAAAACATAATCAGGAAACCCAGAATTTGGAAGTTTCCTTCCCTTAATCTTTTGTTTGTCCTTAAAGCATGAAACCCTAAGGCCCCGTAAATAATCATGAAAACAAATAAAGTTTCAATGTTATTTACCAGGTTTCACGATGGTGAAGTTAGCTAATTACAATGAACTTTAATCCTTCAAACATGCTTTGGCTCTAATGCTTTCCTGAAAAACACAGAGAGAATTGCTGAAAGGAAGTATGAAGTGCCAAAAAAAGTATAGAACTTGTTTAAGAAGCTAAGGTTGGCTTTATATAGGTGCACACAAAAGAAAACTTAGTTGACAAGCTTATTTCCTCCACTAACTTTCTTTCTATACCCGTGACTAATAGTTTTCTCTCTCATCTTAAATGTATGTCCTTTCATTTTTAGAAACTTTGTCTAATCTTGACTAGTCCTCATTAGGCCAACTTAATAGTTTAATCAGAGAATAAGATAACAACATATTTATCGTTAATATCAAACTAGGGGTTTAACAATAGGACTCACTATTTTCATCTATTCACCAGGGCGGCGTATGCTTTATCAAAGAGTCCGCCAAACCTTAAATCTCACCTTAATCAGGGCTTCGCCTAAGGGCGCATTCGCATACCTTAAGTATTTAATAAATTTCTAACCCTTTCCTTACTCGGGGGGCCACACTATAAGCCTTAGTTAGTTCAATTATCAATACAGGAGTACTACGCTTCGCCGGGCGGAATGTTACATTTCTTCTCTAATAATGTATTCAAGTTCCCAGTTCCCTACATTCTTTAAGAGATGGTGAATACACCTGATTAACGTTGATCTAGAGAAAATTGATTCTGAAACTTGGATAGCTTCAATAGCCTCCAAACTGTTTGCTTGTATCAACACTTTATTGCATTGCTTTCCTTGCATCAGTGATAGACCATTTAAAATACCCCATAATTCAGGATCATGGATCGAACATTTCCCCAACTTTTGATTGAAGCCAATGATCCACACCTCGTGCTCGCCCCTCAAGATACCCTACAACAGCATAATTAGAATCTACCTTAACTGAACCATCAATTCTTATTCTCACCTATCTGTTTGTCCAGTTGAACTCTACCCTCGTCCCTTGTCTCACAGTAGAGTTTACCTTTGGAAGGGACACATACTGTTTTGCCCAACTATATAAACCTTTGATGATCTCTTCTACACTCTATGGAACTCCCTGAAAAATAGAGTTCATGTTCTTCCAAATGTGCCATATAACTAACTCAAAGAAAACTGGCCAACTAATCCCCTCGAAGGCAAACTTTTGGCTATTTTGCAAATTGGATGTAAGCCACTCCTGCAAGTTCTTAGAAAAAACCAGGCCTGCTCCTCTACTGAAACAATCTGCGACCAAACCTCTTTCACTACACTACAGTATCTGATGGCATGAATAACGTCCTCTGGAATTGACCCATAGATCGTACCATGGTCATCATTCACAATACAATGCTTTAGTCTCTCCATTTGCACAAGTAATCATTACTTGAAGACTAGGCAAATAAAAATTTGAACCCTCTGAGACCCTTGCTACTTTCATGGTATATTCCAAACTTCATCTCTCAAGTTCCACGAGTTTTCCTTAATTACCTTGTAAACACTGTTGATAGAGAAAAAAACCTATCAAGGTACCTACCCAAGTAATTTTATCCAAATAACAACAGGGCATGGGGGAGGAATACTGACAATACAATTGATAATCTCATCTGATAGCCAAACACGAAATAAGTTTAAATTCCACAAACCTTCCTCTGTTACCATACCCCGAACGAGACAGTCCACATCAAGGTTGTTTTGTGCTAAAATGTGATTCAATAATGGGCCAACTCTAGGGACCCAACTATCCTTCCAACATTTTATGCTATTATTGTTTCCTACTGACTAGATAATATTCTCACAGAGGAGGGGCTAAATCCTCAAAAGAGATCTCTAAAGAAAAGAGAAATTTCTTTAATTAATATCAGCAAATATGTCTTCCTCCACCCTATACTTCAACCTGAGAACACGAACCCATAAGAAATAAGTATTGGTCAAAATTTATACCCCAATTTTGACATGAAAGAAATATTTTGATCATTCAACTACCGAATCCCCAATCCTTCAGATGCCTTAGGTTGACTGACTGCCAATTAATAAGGGCCATCTTTCTACTCCCCCTGAATACCCCCAAATGAATTGTCTGACGATGCGTTCAATCTCCTCACATATACCGTATGGACTACATAGAATAACTAGAAATTGTGAGGAGAACAGACTAAGCTAACGTGACTCTACCAACAAGAGACAACTACCTTGCATCCTATCGATGGAGTCTAGCCTTAACCTTTTCCACCACAAATCTCAAGAAATTATTAGTGATCCTCTTATGAAAAAGTGGACCGTTGTCTTGATAGCATTAATCCAATGCCCAAAAATATACACAGAAATTCTCGAGAATTTTCTTGATCAATACTGCATATTCCATGTCAACTTTGCCAAAAATAACTAGATCATCCGCAAAACAAATGTGAGAGTACGAGTCTTGTCCTGGACAAAAAAATGGGACTCCACTTACCTGTACTGATGAAAACTTGAATACATTGTCTAAGTCATTCCATGCAGAGGTGTAATGCATAGGTTTGTGCAGGTGTACACAGTCGTTATCAAGTAATAAGTAAGTATCGAGTTATCGTCTCCACAGGGATTGTATTTGTACTAAGTCACTTAATTTGTAAAATGATATTAACAATTTGGTAAATAAAACACAACATAGTTGAGAAGTGGTGATTAAAATATATTAAACTAAATGCAATGATCCCTAATGCAAATTATCCTAAGTATGCAAACTATATGAAAGAAATAGATTTTAGTACAATTAAACACAATTTGTAACAATTATAACATAAATAAACTAGGACAATTACTTTAATTAAACTCAATTTATTATCAACATGCTTAATAACATTTGGAAAAACATTCCATGGCAACTTGATCTTTCATGAGTTTGGAAACCACGTTAGGTCCTTTCGGATTATATTAATCCTTATTTACTAAGGGTTTCTTTGCATTCAATTGAGGTAATAGGGATGTGTTAGGTTTGAAACAGTTTAATCACACAAATTTAAAACTATGCAGATAACAGAGCTTGGTCAGAGTTGTTATGCAACCTACAATTTAATCGGGCCAGGATCTAAATTAAGCATGCACATTTCAATTATGTGTCCATTAGTCGTTGTCTTGACAGGATCACTTAGCTAATTCAGGTGCATTTCAATCACGTATGAACGAAATTCAGACTTGATTTTAATTGAAAACATGATCAATTGAGACACAAACATTATAAGTATGAATCAAATAAATATTATTTAATCAAAGCAATCATCCTAGCTTAAATAAAATTAAGCTAACATTGTTGTAAACAAGAAAAAAGAACACATATCAAACATCTTTAGATTAAATTAAAGAAAAGAAAGATTAAACCCAATTCAGAGTGGTTATCACCCAAGACTCTGACTAACGAGGCTCATTCGCACCTTTACTTTGCTCCTTTGCTGATGGCTCTCCGAGGTGGCCGACCAAGGGTTCTTTAAGAGGCTTAATTGCTAAAATCTCTATGAAGAGATGATGCTAGGCGTGGAAATGGAAATGACTAAGAGAATTTGGAGAGAAGAGAGAATGATGGATGATGAGAATGAATGAGGAATGATTGAGGGATGATGAATGAGGGAATGAGAGGGTCTTATTTATAGGTGAGGAGAGGTGGATAGTTTGCTAAAAATAGTGGATGTTAACCTCTTCAAATCTCCTCAAATTGTGGCCAGCCATGCTTAGTGCCTTTTGACTTTATTTTTTTGCTTGATTTTTAAGTAATTTTGGATGCCACATAACTCAGGACTGAGACTCGGTCAATCGTAAATCTTCGGGCAAATCTCTAATTTTTTCAACATCACAAGGACCTTGTGTAATTAAACCAAAGAGTGGTTTAAATGGACAGCCATGTGTAGCCGAATTTGGGTTGACTTGGTCTCCAATTTGGTCAGTTTTTAATCCAGCAAAGTATCAGACCTGTCCGGAATAAATCAACAAGTCAGAGGACCAAAGAATAAAATTTATCCAATTTAATTAATCAATTAAAACCCAAATTATTAATGAAATATTTTAAAATGAATTATTAAATATAATTTTATATTTTATCATTTAAATTAATAATGCATGGCCCACTTTATGTCTTAAAAATATAATATATTCAAATTAATATAAAATAAGCCATTTATTGCATGAAAACTATATAATAAAACATAAAATCACATTTTAATAATTTCAATGTCCTAATTTCATATTGTCACATATTTAATTAATTTATTAAACAATTACTTAATTTTAACAACGAATTTAAGTAAAAAGGTGATAACTTACATAGGAAAAATCGTAAATATTTTTCCGTTTACACACCCCCAAACTTAAATCATTGCTTGTTCTGAGTAATGTTTATGCACAGCAAAAGGTCTTGCTAAGGCAAAATTGCTAATTGTGTAAGAAACATCAATCTTTCTCCCATAATCATGCATTAATAACTTCATGCTTATCGATCTTGTTTATTAACAAGTAATTCATATGCAAACATTCTTTAAGATTATACTAAGCTTCAAAATATGCCAACATGAATCATAGTTTGCATGTATGTCACAGCCATAGATAACATTCTTCATTCAACATAATTTCCTATCAATCAAGCAAACAATCACAAGGCTTATTTATGATCTTCATATGTTGAATTCAAGACTTCCTCTCCACTAATGTAGGTGACATAATCATCAAATCAATTGGTCTTTTATAAGGTTGTAATGGGACTCGGTTAAAGGTAGGGATTTTAAGAGATAGGACATTTCGGTTTTAAAAACCTTAACCTTTAACTTTGTCTTGGTTTTCTCGTAATACAACCTTTTTTTTAAGTGAACCTTTGGAACACCCCCAAATTTATTTTGAACTCAAGCTCATATATTTTTCCTTTTTTGGAGACTGAGCAAACTTTTCTTCACTCTTTATTTTTTTATTTTTATGTCCTATAGGATTTCACCTGAAGAAAGTTACTAAGTTAATTCTAAAGATATAAACCTTCATGCATGTCTAATTTCAAAAGAAACTAAGTTTTCATGGCAAACATTACTAGGCTAAGATCATACAAGCATCCCATTCTTCATGATAACATAGTTTCACTTAGATAAAATCATCATTCATACTTGCATACAAACTATCTTAATAACAAAAAATATCTCTAAACATTCATTTATTAAAACATACTTATGAAAGAAACGATTGAAACATACTTGAAAAAATTTAAAAGTTTGAGCAATTTATTTGCCTTACCCTCCTTTAAAAAGAAGCAATGTCCTCATTGCAAGAACAAAGTAATAAATGAAAACTGAACACCAGGTAGGGTTGTAAAGAAAGAGAGGTGAGTCATTAAGACTGCTTAAATTCCAAGTCTTCCCTAATAACCCAATCCTAGACATGTTCATTCCTATTTCCACATCACTTAGTCTTATTCTTTCTAAAGAAGTGTTAAGTTTGTTCATACTTGCTATGTTTTATTCTGCAGAAATTAAATCCTAATTACGAAAGAAATAAATTCCTAAGGACCTAAAAATAATTAAATAAATAACAAGACAAGAATCCCTCCTTTTATTTTTTTGACTCATTCCCCTTGTTTTCTTTAGCTCCATCTCTATTTGCATCGTCAGTATGTTCCGTCCATGTCTCAAAGATAGCATCTGGGAACTCTGGAACAAAAGTATTAAAGATATTGTTAAAAGTATTTCAAATTGAGTCATCTCTATTTTTTACATATTTCCAGTAAGTTTGATTGTGCATGGACTTGCACATATCCATCAAAATTGACAGCTCTGATTTCCTTGAAGTACTTGCAGAAGTCGGCATGGGAGTTGTATATTCAGGTTCAACACTTAGCTTGACTGGTTCTTCTTCTAGCTCAACCCTTGGTTCAGGAATGTTTAGTTCCTTATCAGATTCTTCCTCTTTAGTTTCTGTAATTGAATTAGCTTCATTTTTAGTTCCATCTATTGACTCTTCGGTATCCGGATCATTTGGCTCTTCTTGCTCGCCTTGATGCAGCTCATGCACCCTGTAACACCCTTTACCAGCATCCAACGCCAGTACATGGTACGAGGCGTTACCTTTATTAAAAACATGCATACAAACAATTCATTTGAGTCATCAAATACTTCAGAATTTTATGGTCGGTGAATAGTCGGCATTTCTCGCTATACAAACGGTGTCTCTAAATCTTCAGTGCAAACACCATGGCGGCCAACTCTAAATCGTGATTTGGATCGTTTTTCTCATGCTGCTTCAGTTGTCTCGAGGCATATGCTATTACCTTGCCTTATTGCATAAGCACACACCCCAATCTATTTAAGGATGCATTGCTATGCACCACAAATTCTTTTCCCGGTTCCGGTTGCACTAAAACTGGGGCTTCAGTCAACAATGCTTTTAGTTTCTCAAAACTCTGTTGGCACTTCTCTATCCATTCGAACTTGACATCTTTCTGTAGCAACCTCGCCAAAGGAGCAGCAATCATGGAGAATCCTTTAACAAACCTCCTATAGTATCCCGCTAAGCCCAAAAAGCTTTTGATCTCTGACACATTCCTCGGCGGTTTCCAATCAACAATAGCCAATATCTTACTTAGGTCAACTTTAATTCCATCATCCGACACGATGTGTCCTAAGAATCTGACTTCTGGGAGCCAAAATTCACTTTTGCTAAATTTAGCATATAACTGCTTATCTCTCAACGTCTGCAAAACAGTTCACAAATGCTCCGCGTGCTCACTCTCATCATGAGAATAAATTAATATATCATCGATAAAAACAACAATAAACTTATACAAGTACGACCAGAAAATACGATTCATTAAATCCATAAACACAGCAGGAGAATTTGTTAAGCCGAAGGGCATGACGAGAAACTCATAATGGTCATACCTCATCTGAAATGCAGTTTTCAGTACATCTTGTTCCTTAACTCTCAGCTGGTAATAACCGGACCTCAGGTCTATCTTAGAAAACACTGTGGTTCCCTTCAATTGATCAAACAAATCGTTGATCCTTGGCAAAGGATACTTGTTCTTAACTGTAACCCTGTTGAGGTGTCGATAATCTATACATAATCTCATTGAACCGTCCTTTTTTTCACAAAAAGTACGGGAGCACCCCACGAAGAATAACTCGGTCTTGCGAAACCTTTATCCGTCAACTCTTGTAACTGACCTTCAATTCTTTTAACTCCAAATGTGCCATCCTATACGGGGTAATCGAAATAGGTGCTGTACCAGGGACCAACTCAATACCAAACTCAACTTCCCTAGTTGGGGGCAATCTAGGTAACTCTTTCAGAAACACGTCCGGATACTCACATACCACAGGCACTAACTCAATCTTTATTTCCGACTCTTGGGTATTCAACACAAAAGCAAGATAGGACTCATACCCTTTTCTTATGTATTTCTTAGCAGTCATAGAAGAAATCAGTATAGGTAAGCTATCCGGTTCACCTGAATCAACCTGAATAATATCCCCAGTTTCACATTTCAGTTCAATAGACTTACTACCACAATTTACTAACACGTTATGAACAGTCAACCAATCCATGCTAGAATTAGGTCAAATTCATCAAACGGTAGTAGTATGAGGTTAGCCTGAAAACAATGACCTCTAATCATCAAAGGACAGTTTCTACACACTTTGTCAACTATCACATACTTGCCAATGGGTTTGAGACTTTTATCACAAATTCGGTAGACTCAACAAGCATATTCATGCTAGACACCAATTTTATACAAATATAGGAATGGGTAGACCTCAGATCAAGCAAAGCAACAACAGAGATATCATGAAGAGAAAAAAGTACTCGTAATCACATCTGGTGATGATGCCTCTTCGCGAGAGCGAATGGCATAAGTCCTTGCAGGCGCTCGGCCCTCGGACCTCAAGGAGGACTCTCTAGGCTCACCTCTGCTACTAGCCCCACTCCCAGGGTTCTTTTGTGGTCTACCTCTCGAAAGTGCATTACTTGCTCGTACTTCTTGCTTTCTATCTTTTTCCTTCATCTCAGGACAGTTTCAAATGAAGTGGTCTAGTGAACCACACTTGAAGCAGCCTCTTTCATTTCTTCGACACTCACTGAAATGTCGTCTACCGCACTGTGAACACTCCGGTTTATATGGTTGGGCACTACCAACACTCGCAATTGAAGTGGTCTGAGCCTTAGATTCTGTGTATTGCTTATTCTTATTTCTGTTCGAGAATCCAACTAAAGCATTGGATCGAGTAGTGAACTCTCTTGATTTCTTGGATGAGGACTAAAATTATTTCCCCAATTGTCTTTTCTTTGAGTCACGAGACTCAATATCAGCTTTTATTTTCTCTTTGGCCAATTCCTCGGCCTTAGAAGCTCTTTCAACAAACACCAAAAACTCCCTTAACTCTAAGATGCCAACTAATAATCGGATGTCTTCATTCAATCCGTCCTCAAATCTCTTGCACATGATGGCTTTGGTAGATACGCACTCTCTAACGTATTTGCTGAGTCTCACGAGCTCACACTCATATTCTGTTACTGTCATTCGACCTTGCTTCAATTCTAGAAATTACTTCCTTTTTTGGTCTATAAACCTCTGGCTAATATACTTTTTACGAAACTCTTCCTGGAAGAATTCCTAAGTTATCTTTTCCCTTGGTACAACTGTCACAAGCGTGTTCCACCATTGGTAGGCCGAGTCTCGCAGGAGTGACACAACACACTTCATGCACTCCTCAGGTGTGCAAGACAATTTATCAAATACACTAATGGTATTTTCTTGCCAGAACTCTACCCATTCTGTGTCATCATCTATATTCGCTCTAAATTCCTCAACCCCTTGCTTTCGAATTCTATATACTGAAGGTTTGTCTCTTTTAATCGTTTCCAATACTTCGGGAGTTGTGGGGGTAGGCTGGGGAATTGGAGGGGTGGAGGAGGTGGAGCGTTCGAGTTTTTACGAATAAACTTCGAATACCAAACATTCATCATATGGAGAAAGGCTTCTCTAGCCCATGCGCCCTGACTCAGTGTCACACTTTCGACTAGCGCGGTCCCTTCTGTGGGAGCCAGCGTATTACTTTCTACATTATACACTATTGCTCCGTCGGGATCCATTTACTATATAAAAACATATTTTAAATTGTCAGGAGTCGTCACACTATCATAATTCGTATATGGAATGTATAGCTAGACTCGTACACACGCTAGGTTAGCCCGAGAATCGACTAAACCGTAGCTCTAATACCACTAAATGTAACACCCCTTACCCGTATCCAACGCTGGTACAGGGTACGATGTGTTACTTTTCTTAAAAACATGCATACAAACAATTCTGGGTTATGAGATTTTATTCAAATTTAAAACCTTTCAAATTTTGTCTTAAAATCCCTAATATGGGCCTATGAGGCCCAAAGTAGATATTTAGCTATGCTTCCTCATTTGAATGATACGAGAATGGTAGAATTTGGTATTACGATCCACAAAATACAACCAATCACATCGAGCTTTCTGTTTCCAAAGTAGCTCCTCGTGATGTAGTATCCTTTCCAACTCCTTCTTGACCTCCAATTCTAACTGACTTAAGGCATTGGAACCCAACCTATCTATATCCTTTTGAACCCTTTCAAGTTTCTACAACAAAAACTTTTTACGGGTACCAATATGGCCATAGACAGACTTATTCAAATCTTTAATATTCGAGGTAAATTGGTAAAGAGACTCAGCCATGTTACCATTGAAACATCAATTATCTTTAACAAAATTTGAAAATTTGGATGTTCCACCCGACAGACTAAAAGTCTAAAAGGGCGTTCCCTAGGAAAGTTGACTACTGGCTTGAGAAAGAAGGACAATGGCTAAGATCAGATTTAAGCCTAAGAAGATGGGTGACTAAACAATAGGGAAAATCTCTAATCTAAGAGTCATTTCCAATAACCTTATCAATCCTCTCAAAAATTTCTCCCCGATGCTATGTGAAGGCTGGCCCCCTAAACCTTAAGTTTTACAAATCATTCAATCAAGAAACTCTTTAAATAAAGGACACCCTATTCAAACCAGTCTACCTCTTTTTTTTTATCACTAGATGAAAGTATATCATTAAAATCACTGGTAGCAGCCCAGGGAACACCTCTAGACAGAATGATCGAATTAAAACCCTATCGGAGTTTTATTTTATTTTTTCTATCTATTAGGACTCTCATATACAAAGACAAGGATAACGACCTGGAATTGGACCCCTTAATAACTCAAACGATAATGAATTGGGGGTAATTACGAATTACCTTAACCGAAATAAAATATTTCTAACCAACCCAAATACTTATCAAAAAACCAACAGGCTCTACTTTATGCGAATGCTAGAAACCCAAACTGGTGATGATCTTATCTGCTTTGCATCCACTAACTCTCATTTCTAGCAGGCTAACAATATTAGGTTTATATTCTCTATTATATTCTTGGAAAACTAGGGAGTTGATTTTAAGTCAGATAAGTTATTTTCTTAAGACCTATGCAAATGTATATGAATATACAAGCTATGTGCATATCTCACTACGTTCTTTTGAACTTATGAAATTGTTGCTTGAATGCAGGATTCGGTAAAGATACGGGCAACGAGGGGGATCAAGTCCGTTTTCGCCAGAATAGGTGGTGTGTTGTAGTTGTTCAAGTATATAGAGGGGCACCTAGAAAGGCCTTGCCTCAGAATTTAAGTCAATTATGTCCATATTCGAGTGTAAATCAAATGATTATAATTAAATGTTGAAATTAGGGTCGTAAGGATTACCCACCAGTTGTGTACGAGATTTTTATTATTTAGACTGTCAAAATTTTAAGTTATTAAAGTATGTAATTAAATCTGAAATGGAAGTACTATTTAAGTCTTTCAGTTTGGTGTAGCATCTGATACTCGGATTTGGTGGTCAGTCGGGTATAAGGTGTTACAGAGTCTTTTTTGTCTATTAACAATTCTCCATGAAAGTTTGGCCAACATTGTTCTATTCATCACTTGTATATTTCTTACCACAAGTCCATTAGAGGATTTATTAGAACATATTTTGTTCCAGTTAATAAAATGAATCTTTCTCCTATTCAGCTTATCTCCTCGCCAAAAGTTTCTCATAACTTGATCCATTTTATCATAAATTTTCCTTAGGGCTTGAAAACAAAATAGTTGATAGATAGGTACACTAGAGGTTAACTTCCCCCTTGACTCAATAATTTTGATTTCCACAATGAGAATTTGGACTTCATTTTATCAATCACTGGCTAAAAGTATTTACATTTTGTATTTATGAGTCCTAATTCCATCCTTAAATTTTTACTTGATTGTGTAAGTGAAAGCCCTATTTCATTTTGTAGATCATGAGGGAAGTCTTTTTGCCTTTGGACGAGGCTTTGGAGCACCATTGAATTTTGATTTTCGAAACTGTGATTGAAAATATCTTGATTGCATTATTGTTTGATTGTATCCATTGGAGATGGAAGGAATTTCCAATAGCAATATGAAACTATTAATCAACCTATATGTTGGGCTCGATTTTCAAATTTGGGAATCCAGTATATGAGACATCTGTGACATCGATATTGTTGTATCTGGTGCCTAAGTGTTGTATATTTGTTTGTATACTTGTAATTTATTTTGAACAAATTGGTTAATAAAATGATTCGTTAATTACATTAATATTCTTTGTGTAATGTCCTCATGTAGTTTTTGTATGTAAAGCAAAATAGAAGCAAATATTAGCTCACTGGTTGTCTAATGTATAACTAATATTAAGCAGTATTACATGGTTGGATCTGTAACTGCCCATTTTCAGTGAAATTGGAACAGTTTTTTTGAGATGACAAATTTAACGAGTAAATTTTTATTTTATTATTTGATGTTTGCATGATTAATTAGGTAAAAAAGACTAAATCATAAAAAGTGTAAAAGCAGAGTTCCATTAGTTAATGGTCAAATGGCTATGAAACTTTAAAGTGAATGGACTTAGATGGCAATTAGGCCATTTGAATAGTTAGTGAATATTCATGGTAATGTTTTATTGAAATTATTAAAGTTTTTAAAAGTTAAAATGGTAAATAGGTAATTAATTTTAAAACAAAAGGAAAGAAAATGGTATCATCTTCTTTAGTTTTGTTCTCCACCAAAATTAGGGATAGGAAACCCCATTTTTGAAGTTTGAAGGTTCGGTTAAGCTTCTTTGCTAGCATGGTATGATTTCAACCCTGTTTTTAATGATTTCTATGTTTTTGAGGTCGTTTTAGCTTAATCTAGCTAGCCTGAGGGTTAACTGTAAAACAGTTAAAGGTTGAGTGTTATGCTATGAATGTTGATAAACCGTAAAAGTAACATATTTTAAGCCCACATTTAACATGCTTTTGGATGATTTAAACCTTGAATTATGTAATCTGGTGCTCTTAATCCTTTGTTTTCATGTTTTATACTCAGAAGAACACCGGATGACGAAAAGAATGAAACACGGGCCCAAAACGGAGTAAATGGGCCAAATCACGAAATCAACACGACCTGGGCCCAAACCACACGGCCGTGCCTCATTCAACAGACTTGAACACGGCCTGGCCACGATTCACATGGGCATGTGCCATGGGCGTGTCCCTGACATGAATAAGAAGAATTACACTCGGAATAGGATACTTGGAGGTAAAAAAACATATTCTAAAGCCTATTTAAACACCCTAATAGGAATTCTACTCGGATTAGGATACTTAGGGGCCAAGTAAGGCATCTCAAAACCTATATAAAAACCTTAGGGGGTAACTTCAGGGGGAGTTCGGCAGAAGCCTTCTGCCAGGGCTTTTTTCGGGGAACCCAAGGCTTTAGTCAGGGGACGTCCAGCTAGGCCAAAGAAGGCAGACTTGTGGGGATTTACTCAAAGATAGCCAGTTGATTCATCTCAAGAAGCCGGAATTATTCTCAAGACGGAGGATCTCTCCTTCAATTCCTTCAGGGGGTTTTAGGGATTTCTTATGTTTTGTTTTATCTTTTCTTCTAAGATGTTTTCTTTTATTGTTATGAACTAAACCTTCAGATACCTGAGGGGGATGAAACCTAAGATGAATCTTGTAATATAAATACTCAATTTTTAGGGTATTACAAATCTTGTTATCATTTGCTAAACTATATGATAAATATTTGATTTGTTCTTAATTATGTGTTCTTAATTCTTGTGTTGATATTTTTGGGATATTAATTTAAGTATGATGTGCTTAGGTGGAGGAGCAAAAGTCCCTGCCTAAGAGTAGATCTAGCATAATTAAGCGGAGTTGATCGCACGCCTAGAGATAGGGTGATGAGATTTTTCCAGATTAGGGTGAAACCTAGTATGGGAGTCCATAGATCGAGTTAATGCAATTCTATGGGTTTTAATTAGAAAAAGATTTCAATTAATCAACCTAGGGTTAGACGTTTGTCGCCTCGAGAGAGGGATTACTATAACTTAGGGAATCTTACGGATCAAGTCAAATGAATAAATCGTCTGGTTCAGAGTTAGTTAACAATTGAAGTCTAGGTGGATTCTTCCTCGGGTGTTGTCTTAATCAATTGGTTTTTCCTAAAAGTTATTCTCCAAATTCATTCTTCTTTGTCTTAGAGTCTTTAGTTTAGTAGTTAATTAATTCTAGTTTAGATAAACAATTCCCTTAATTCTTAGGCTAAATAATAAAAAGAGAGTTAGTATTAGTACTTTTGGTTCCTTTGGGTTCGACATTCCTGTCTTGCCTTAACTATACTACTGTTCGATAGGTGCGCTTGCCTCAAATCCTTGTTATAGTTAGTTTCTAGGTTTGATCATTCTTTATATAAATTTTAAGACTTTGACATCGCATAAAATAACGATCAAATGTTCTTGAATGATTTTTTTTTTTAAATGATAGATGATGAACCTTTGTTGAAAAATAAACAAGTTTTGTTAAGTGAATTTTGGAATTAGGGATTAAATTGTTATAGGTATAAATTATAGGGTTTATTGTGAAAAGGTGATAAATATAAGTAGTTTCAAGGTCTCTTGGATGTTTGGTTAACATGAATTTTGATTGAAATGGTTTGATTTTAATTTATAAGCTTAAGGACTAAATTATGAAAAGTTAAAATATGAAGGGCAAAATGGTAATTATGTATAAATGTGAAATATGGATTGAATTGAATGTTTGAGATTAATTGAAATACTTAATTGAATATAATTATTTATTTAGATTAAGATAAACCTCAACCGAATCTAAATCGAGGAAAGGTGAAAGCTATGGATTAGCTCGATCATATTTCTACGCTCTAATCGTCAAGGTAAGTTTGTAGTGTTTCAATATGTAAACAAATTTCTATTTGTGTACTTATATTATGATGCTTTAATTATTATATTTTTAGAAAATTATTGTATAATTGCACATACGTGCCCTGTTTGTACTTCGATACCCCTGAATTACACATACATGCCTCTGTGTACTTTCGTACACCTGAATTGCACATATGTGCCCCTGTTTGTATTTTGGTGCTCCTGAATGCACTTTCGTGCCCCTACATATACTTCGGTAACTTTGATTCAAATAATATATGAATCGTATTTAATTATTTTTAGATTCAATGTTATACTATGTTCTTACTAAGCTCTAAAAGCTTATAAGTTCTTGTGGATTGTTTTGTAGATCATTGTTGCTGACATTTTGGGTGGATCAATCAATCGACTCACACTGTCCATCAAAGTTGGTAGTTTTTGTATCTCCTAGAGTAGTGGCATGTATAGGTTGAATTATAATATTGTTTTGATGGATTGGGTTGTATAAGTTATGGATGTTATCTTGTTTTAACACCGTGTGATACTTTCTCAAATTATGTCAACTTAGTTATGCTACTATGCATATTTGAATGGTTCAAATGGTATGTTTGAAATGATGTGTTAATGGATATATTTGTGGCATATTTTGGTAAGTTTTGAACTAGTAATTGATAATTGCAATGTGGTAAAATATGCATGTTTAGGTAAGTGTTGTTGTGTGTGTTTAAGGTGCCTTTGAATGGCATATTGGTTAGTTGTATTAGAACTTTTGAAATGACAAATATATGCATATTTAGGTATGGTTTAATGCTTTATAGGTGTGCACAAATTGTTCAAATGTTTATGCATGATATGGTTTTTAGAATGGCTTGTTTATTTTGTGCATTTTAGGTCCACACGGGCATGTGACTCAGCTATGTGTGACACACGGCCTGGCGACATGGCCGTGTATCTACTAAAAGTTCCTTTGTATGCAAGTCAGTGAGTTACACAGCCTAGTACATAGCCTGGCGCACGGGTTGGGACATGGTCATGTGTCTCTAGTTTGAAGGTTACACGGCCTGAGACATGGGTGTGTGTCTCAGCCATGTGAGGCACACAGCCTGGACACACGGCCGTGTGACCCTTGTATTCAAATTTTTGTAACTTTTTGTTGAAATTTTCAAATGTTTTCAATTTAGTCTCAAATTGTTTCTGAAGTATTTCTAAGGCCTTTAAGGCTCTATTTAGGGATGAAATGAGTATGTATCATTGATTTATAATATGTTTATGATAGTGTATGATATTTATGTTTAAATGTTCCAAATATACAGTAAGGCTCTGTAACTTTAATCCGACGATAGATACGGGTTAGGAGTGTTACATTTAGTGGTATCAGAACTACGATTTAGTTGATTCTAGGACTAACGTAGTAGAGTAGAGTTTAATATATACATGACACATATACCCTGTGATAGTGTGATACTTTTCATCAGCTCTAATATTGTATTTTTTTTATAGATTCAAGATGTCACCTAAGTCAAACCGAGCTGTAACGAATGAAGTTTAAAGTAATGTTCAGGCAAGTAATAGTGAATGAAGCTTGAACATTACTTTCAACTATGAATCCTGAAGCAAGTAATAGTGTATCTATTCCACAACCTGTTGGTGAAGAAATGAAAAATGTATTCCTCAAAATGATGAACCACTTGTATTACCTCAAAAATTTCTACAGTAAGATATTATCCTTGATATAGTAAAATAAGGAAATAAAGTGACAAAAAGGGAAATTTTGAGTTATGACAACATTGAGAAGTATTTTAACATCCTAAAAATTTGGAATTTTATGTGTTGCATTGTTTTTGGTGTTAAGCTTGCTTAATTATTTATTGTATATGTTTAGGAGGTCCTGAGAAGGCTGGGGGTGTATTTGGACCTAGTAACTATTTTAGTTATTTAGCACTTTAAGGGAATGAAGTAAGTGACCCTGAAGCATATGGAAATAATTAAGTAAGTAGCTAGCATAAGTGAGCTATTATTAAAGGGGATATGGCTCCATATGTGTTACCTTGAGGGAAGGAGTTCGAATCCCTTTGTGTGCATGTGTGAATTTTATATTTGCTTCCCTTCCTTATAGTGTCTGCCAAGCATTGAACTTATGGTAAGTTGGACTTTTATTTTTATAGCATGATGGCTAAGAGAAAAGGCAAGATTGAACTTAGGGAAAGGAATCAATTGGAAAAGACATGTAGGGGGAACATAAGGCTTATAACAAGGGAGATGTTTTGGAAAGTTTGGATGGCTAAACTTTGACCATTTGGCCATGCACTTGGATGATTTTTGGGCTGGGGGGTGGCCGAATTTTTGTTGGCTTTTGGTAAGGTTTAGGTCCTAGTTGGTCACTTTTTCATTTTGGCATTTGGTGTTGTCAATAGCTTTTCTTTTCTACATTTTTCTCTCTAATTTCCTCTCCCTAGCCGAATGTACCTTGAGCAATAGGTAGACATTTGCTTTCTTTTGGCCATTTTATTTTTTGACCATTTCGGTCTTATTTGTTCATTCTCTCCAAACCATTTTTTCTCTTTGTGCCAAAACCACATAATCTTGAAGGGCCATTTTTCTTTTCTCTCCTTTTCTTCTTTGCCGAATGCACACTAGTATCAAAGTTTCTTCTTTGTTCATCTTCCATTCTTGAAAAGAATCAAAACCTAAACACCTTATTTTCTTATACGTTTCTTTTTCTTTTTACAAAAATCTCTCAAACATCATTCCTTCCTTAATATTCACCATGGCCAAATGTCATTAAGCATCATCCTCTCCAATTTTCCACCATAGCCGAATCTCCTACTACACACATATTTCCTTCGCAAATCATTTTCTACTCACACTTTGATCAATCAGTAAGTGGCTAGTTACAACATTTTGGTATTGTTATTTTTCCCTTTCCTTTGTGCCGAATCTACATGTTGGTGTGGGATGGCCTTTTTGGATCGAGACCATCATCATACCATATCTTATTTAAATCTCTTTTCTCTATCATAGAAATTTAGTGGAAGACCGAAACTTGGAGTGTCCGAAGTCATCGTGTTATCATTAGGATTCGGTCCAAAAATCTAAGGTAAGGATTTCTTTCGAGGATTCCGTATTACTTATTAAAGATAGGGTGATTAACCGGTTTTTATCTTAGGGACTCTATTGTTCGATTTTCATCCTGTGAACGTAAGGATTTTGTGGTAAGCCGACTTCGCTCATCAGACCAATCGTTTTTAATTACGAAATATTAGTTTGGACTAATATTCAATTGTCAATGGAGGCAAACAAGATTGAATCAAAAGGAGTGGTGAATAGTGATCGAAAAAGGAGCGGATTCGCGATCCCCTCTAGATTCAAACGAAGGGCTGTTTCGACGATCCGAGATTTTCCACCGGGTTATGGACCCGCATCCGGAGAAAATCAACTATTCGAGGTTGTTCGCAATCGTGAGTCATCGACGATCCAGGATTTTCCACTGAGTTGTGAACCGTCAACCGGGGAGAACCGGTAGATAGTAGTTATTCGAGATTTCGAGGGTAAAAATCTAGACCGTTTATCTTAGAATAGATTTATTATAAGTGTTAATGATCTAATCGAGCGTTATAATAATTTTAGGCGTCGACGATCAGGAAAGTGTAGTGCTTACCGTAATCAGGTGTGTAATCTCACACCGTATTCCATGGGTTAGATAATTATATCGTGTTAATCGTTTGATTAAATCGCATGTTAGTGATATCGGGTAAAATGGCATAATTATCACTAAAATGGTAAAGACTATGAAATCGGTATTAAGACTGTGAAAATTACGAGATTACCCTTAATGGACCAAATGTGATATTTGATATATGGGCCTAATGTGATATTTGATATATGGGCCAAAAAGGTGATATTTGATATATGGGCCAAAATGTGATATGGGCCAGCCTGGGAAATATTTTATTATGGGCCATATTGTTCGTCATAATTATATGTATAGATTGTTGTAAATGAATATATATATTATATACATGATTTGCATGGGTTGGGAAATTGACAAAGAGAAGTTCTAGTAGCTTTGCTACAAAATTCTGGTGGCTCTGCTACAAATCTGAAAAATGGCAATGCCATGTAAACTCTATAAATCTGGTGGCTTGTCCACAAATTGATAAACGGCTTAATGCCTATTTTGGTGTGTCGGCAGGGTGGGTGACTAAAGCTCCCCACAGGTGTGCTGGTTGGTACGGGTGGTGTGTAGCGGATGGAAATTAGGTTTGGTTTGGGAATTGCATATCACATTCATATTATACATGTTATTGTGTTATATTTGTAATGGGCTTTGGCCCAATAAATGCTAAATTGGATTTTGGCCCAGTGGACAATGGTAAGTGGTTTACACACTGAGTTCTAAGTAACTCACCCCCTTTTCCTTACTCTTATCAGGTAATGATCGGTGATGAGACTTGGGTCGTGGGACGACTCGGTGGAGGCCATACTACGAATAATGGGTTATTTGAACTTTGGTTTTCTTTTAAGTATTTTTATTATTTTGCTATTTTAAGTTAAGTTGTAATAAGGACTTTGGATAAATTTTAATGTTGTTTCATGTTTGTTAGATTTTATAAGTTGCTTGAATACTTTAAGTGGGATTTTTCTAAAAAATTAAATAAATGTTTTTCTCTAAATGAACATGCAAAAAGGGTTTTCATTCTTAAATATTTTAACTCGGAAAATTTTCTGTTAACAACGTTCTTCAAAATTTTGTTTTCAAAACCTCTTTCGAACTCTATTAAATTTTCTCGAAATATTAATTTAATTTCTTTTTAAAGTTTCAATTTATAAATTCTTACGTCTCAAATTGGTTGATTTATCAACCAACCATAAATTTTCAATAAACTTCGCGCCAAGATGTTTTAAAAAATCCGATTTCTTAAAATCTTTAAAAGACTAGATGTATATTCCTTCCGTGTGACATGTCAAATTTGGTCTTAACGCATAGACCGGGTTTGGGGTGTTACAAGTATATTATGATATATTAATTCAAGAAAGGACTAAATTGCAAAAGTAAGAAAAGTTTTGATGCCTAAGATTAAATACTCAAAACTTAAGGGTTAAAGTGTAAATATAAAAATTGTGAAGGAACAATAGTGCAAATATTTTAAGGGTGGAATGATCTAGAAACCAAGGGAAATGGATAAATTAGGACCAAATTGAATAGGTGAAGAATTATGAGAGACTAAATTGCAATTTTACCAAATTAAGTGATGACTCAAGGATGTAATTCTAAAAGATTATAAAGGGCAAAATGGTCAATTAGAAAGAGAGAAAAATCTAGAATGTAATGATGATGTTGGTGATATTTTAGATTAATTAAATAAATATTAGTTTATAAATATTTTGATTTGATTTTTAAATGATATTTTATTATTTTATTATTATTTTGTTTAGTATATATATATAAGGAAAGAAAGATGAAGAATGATCATCTTCTTCCCATGCATCCAATGTATGAATAGAAAGGAAAGAAACAAAGTTTTGCTTTCTTTACAGTTTGGTCCTTTTGCCAAAAATTCACCATTTTCACTTAGAAATCAAAAGAATTTCCATAGCTACAAAGAGAGAAAAATATTAAGGAGACTATGGGGAGCTAGAATATCAAATTATATTCAAGAAATAGAAGCTGGAGAAGAGAAAATCAAGTTAAAGGTTGAAATCAATAGGACAAGGTAAGAACATCAAGATTTCAATATATTTTTTAGTTTGTTATTGTTGAAAAAGCATGGAAATGATGTTAATGTATAGTTTTATTATATAAGGTTCTATGTTCTTGATATGCTAGTGAAGGGAAATAAGAGAAAGTGATGGGAAATATTATAGAGAAAGGGAATAAGGGTATTATAAACTTGGTAATCAACATTTTGCACTAAAATAGTTTTGGACAGTAGCAGTAATCTAACTTTGAAAAATCACAAAAAATTTTGGAAATTTATTTAGAGGTTGAATAAAATATGAAATTAAATTTTATTGAGTCTAGTTTTTCATAGAAGAAACAGTGTAAGAAATGGAATTGTAAATTATGAGATATAATAAATTTTATGAGACAAGGTCAGAATGATTTCGGGTTCCCCTGTTCTAACTTTGGAAAATAATCAAAACTTGTAAAACAATAATTAGGGGTTTAAATTTATATTTTAAAATTATTAGTGAGTATATTTTCAATAGAAACAAACGGGAACATCATCCAAATCCTGTACTAAGAGATAATTAATTTTTAGTAAAGAAAGGTCAAAGCTGTCAAACAGTAGAACAGAGATAAATTTGAAGATTTTACTGTACTTATTGGCTAAATTATAAATTATGAAATTTTTATGGTAGAACTAAATTTGAGTCTAGTTTCAAAAACATCAAGAGGATCTTAATTTGGAATTCTTTAGCTCAAGATATAAATAATTTAGTGACTATAACTCAGGTGAACAATTTTGAATGAACATTTTAGTAAATAGTGGAATTATAGATAATGTTACTTATAAGCATGTTATATGCATTAAGGATGTGGAATAGAGAGGAGGAGGAGGAAAATATATGAATATTTAGCTAGCATGGGTTTATATTAAAAATGGCTAATTTTTATGTTTTAGGCTCAGGTACTAAATTGAATAAAAGTAAAACTTTAGGGGGCAATTTTGTAAAAATGTCAAAAATGACCAAATTGAGGGAAGTGAATTGTTTATGGTCTAACTTAATAAATTGAATGAAATTATTAATTTAGATCAAGATCGGGTGAAAAATAGGGGAAATGGAAAATTACCAAATTGCCCCTAAATCTTGGTATTTCTGCAATTTAGCCAGGTAAGTTCGTGTAACGTAATTGAGCATGTAAATATGATAAATTGAATTTTGTATTGGATTGAATGTGGAATTTTAGTACGTGAATCTAGTATGAATGAGATGAATGTAAGAAATGAACACATGCTTGGAAATATTTGAAAAGGTTAAATTCCATGTGAATATTGGATTTCAATGGATAAAGGTGATTTCCCAAATGGAATGAGGTCTTGCATTTGTTGTAGAATAGATTTAGCTCAGACGAGTAATCCTATTGACTTCATTATTGAAAGTATTTAGCCTGGACGGGTAATCTTGATACAAGCCTCTCAAGGATACGTTGCAATTAGGATTTATCCTGTACTGGTAATCCTAATTGAACCCTTTGAGCATATGTTAAAGTCGGGATTTAGTCTGGACTGGTAATCCAGATTAAGCTCTTCAGAGTATTTGTCGCAAAAAGGATTTAGCTTGGACTGGTAATCCTGCTGTATGATATGTGGCTCGAGAGTGTGCATTATAGAAAGGATTTACCCTGGACTGGTAATCCTACTGTATAATATATGGCTCGGGAGTGTGCTCTCGGAATAAGTGCCCTAATGGGTACTCCTGAATATAAATTGACGGGTTATTGATTTGGACACTTTGTGTGTACTACTGGAGTATCCACCGAAATTTCAATAATTCAACGGATATAAACTCTCGAAATGAGAAATATGAGTTTAAATGAATTTATATCTCGAATATTCCTGAAATACATGAAAATGATGATACATGATATATAGAAGTATGAAATAATGCTATATGAACATGGAATTTGTTTGATGAATATGTTCAACTATGATTATAGATTTGTACACCTTGAATGTACTACCCGTGTAATCATCGATACTTTAATTGATTTAATGGGTAAAATTCTGATATGAAACAATATGAATACGAAATGAATTATTACAGTATATGTCTGAAATATATATAATGATTTGTACATGTTATATGGACAAATGGTGTGGAAAGTATATGTACATGGAATTTGATTAATGTTAAGTTCGATATGAACTATGACCGGAATAAACATATGTGAAATACATGGAAATTATGGTACATGAAATATTGATATAATGAAATGAATGATATATGTTATTAAAGAATCAGTAAGAGAATGATATGTATCATGACATGTACATATATGATTATCTTTGATATGTTGATACAAGGAAATTATGTAAGTTGAGACGAGTATTAAACTTAAGTGTGACATGTCGAGAAAATAAGTATATCAATGTTGAATTTATATGAAATATGTGCAAAGTTGTTTGATGCTTAGACAAGTGTCAAGTTGTTAGTTGAATGGTAAAATGTTTATTTATATGATACATTGATTTGGTAAGTATTTAAGTGAAAATATGCTAATGCTCATGAAAAAGTGGTAAGGTTAAATTATGTAATTTCTTATGAAATGACTTATCATGTGATCAATTTGAAAAAGGCTTTGGCTAATTCACTAGCTTGTGGCCACGGTTGAATGATATGTTTATAACTTGAGTGACATACATATGAAATAAGTGTAGAAAGTAAAGAAATGCAAATAAAAATAAAGAAACTTGGAAGAGTTAAAGTTATATAAAATCCTACTAAGTTTAAGATAATATGTATAAGTGATACTATGAAATTATTCACCTTGGGAGTTGATATAGCTTCATGAATATAGTGGAATCAATAATGGATTATTCTTAAAATGTATAAATTTCATATATGAAAAGAAGTATTATGATCAAAGATTATACGAGCTTACTAAGCATTCATTGCTTACATAATTGTTTTCATTTACCTTATAGATTATTGGAAGCTTGAATGGGTTGGAAGCTTGTCGGAGTTATATCACACTATCCATCGGTTCTATTGGTAATTTTGCATAATTTGATTCTGGTTATAATGGCATGTATAGGTTATTTTGATAAAATATTCGCCTATATGTGTTTTGGTATTTTGGTATATACACCGTTTTCTTTATAATGTTGATCTAAAATGTTTGGTTAGTTTGATGACAAGTTGGGCAAGAAATGAGGTTAAGAAAAATGGCCTATTTCATCCAGATGGGTAGAGACATGGGCGTATGTCTTAGCCGTGTGTGACACACGACCAGATGACACGGCCGTGTGACTTCTGTAGTGTTGAAAAATTTTAAATATTTTCAAAAAATTTTCTGAGTTTCCCGTTTAGTCCCGATATATACTTTTGGGCCTCGATGGCTCACATAAGGGACATTATGATTAAATTTGATTGATTTTAGGTATGAATGTTATATGAAGTGAAATTTTTGTTATATGATCTATAAATTCTAGTAATGCTCTGAAACCCAGTTCTGGGGACGGATACAGGTTAGGGGTGTTACACCATTGGTTTAATGAGTTCAAGCAAGCAAATTGTGTAACTTTGCTACCTCCACCCCCTACTGTGCCTCCTTCGGTACCTTTGGATACTCAAAACCCTATTTTTGTGACGGTTACCCGAGTACCAGTAGATAAAACTTAAAAATATGGAGTGGAATAATTTAGGGGTAAGGTGGATAACGATCCTTCAAAAGTTGAGTATTGGCTAATGAATACAAAGAGAGTTTTTGCGGAATTGATCTACACTTGAGAAGATTGTTTAAGATGTGTGGTATCGTTACTGAAAGATGAGGCGTTTTTATGGCGGGACACTTTGAACACGATGACATTGAATAATTGTATTAAATGGGACTTCTTTCAGACTAAATTCTAGAAGAAGCAAGTTAGCCGGGTATTTATAGAACTTATTTGATACCATGTTATGGGCATTTGTGTAGTATGAACGGGTTGAATAATGATATTCGTTTTTTTATGGCAGCTCTAAAGTTACGAGAATTTATAGAACTTTTAGAATAGGCCCAAAAAGTTGGAGAAATTTGTAAAATTAAAAGACAGTCAGATTCGAAATTTTGAGACTTTAACAAAAGGGGGTCGTTCAAGCCTGGACAAACGTCTCCGTTGAAGAAATTTAGAAATGAAAAAATTTGATTAGTTGCCCCTTTAAAGTTCACGAATAGAGAAAAACCTAGGCAAAATAATTTCTAGTCTATTAATTCTCCAGCGGCTAGTGTTGGAAGTGTAAGAAATGTTGAGAGAAACGTCCCTGTTTGTGAGAAATGCAATAAAAGACATTTTTGTGAGTGTCGGTGAAAGTCGAGAGCTTGTTTCCTGTATGGATCCACTGATCATTTCTTTCGTAACTATCCGAAAAAGAAAAATGATATTGGCAATCAATCAAACAGGCTTGAAACAACTTCCCAGAGAGGTAGACGATCTAGAAACGCTAGGAACACTATGCTCAATTGAGGGACCAATAACGAGATTAATGAACGGTCTAAAGCGAGAACACCAGCTAAGGCTTATGCAATTAGAGCTCGGGAAGAAGCTACTACTTCAGACGTTATTACGGGTATTTTTTCTCTTTTTGATATTAATGTATATGCATTGATTGATTGTAGATCAACTCATTCATATATATGCACTGCATTAGTAGACAAAAAGAAATTACCTGTTGAGTTCATTTAATATACTGTCAAAGTTACAAGTCCCCTAGGTCAGTATGTACTAGTTAATCATATATGTAGAGCATGTCTACTGAAAGTTAGGGGTTACAATTTTCCCACGAGTTTGATGTGATTCTGGATATGGACTGGTTAACTCTGCATGGTACAGTTGTGAATTAAAGAAGAAAGCATATTGTGTTAAAATGTCAAAGCGGTGAATGGATCGAATTGAATCAGATACATTGGATGCTACATCTAATATAATTTCAGCTATGACGATAAAAAAAATGTTAAAAAGTGCTGTGAAGCGTATCTCGCTTATATAGTTGAAAGATGTGTGTGAGTTCACAGATGTATTCCTAAAGGAATTACCAGAGTTGCTGCCAGTTAGAGAGTAGAGTTTGCTATTGAGTTACTGTCGGGAACATATCCAAAATCGATAGCTCCGTATAGAATGACACAAAGTTGAAAAAGTTGAAAGCACATTTACAAGAATTAACAGATAAGGGCTTTGCTCGACCCAACTTTTCTCCTTGGGGTGCTCTAGTTTTGTTCGTTAAGAAAAAGGACCAGTCAATGCGATTATGTATTGATTATAGACAGTTCAATAAAGTCACGATCAAGAATAAATATCCCTTTCCACACATTGATGATTTATTTGATTAGCCGAAAGGTGCAATAGTGTTTTCAAATATCGATCTTTGTTCTGGTTACTATCAGTTACGTGTTAAAGACTCAGATATGCAAAAAATAGCTTTTAGAACCAGGTATAGACATTATGAATTCTTTGTTATGCCATTTGGTTTAACCAATGCACCTACTGTGTTTATGGACTTGATGAATAGAATACTCAGACTGTACTTAAACAGATTCGTTATTGTGTTTATTGATGACATATTGATCTATTCACGAGATGAGATAAAGCATGCCCATCATTTGAAAATCGTTTTGTAGAATCTACGTAAGAAACAGTTGTTTGCTAAGTTTAGCAAATATGAGTTTTGGCTCTACGAAGTAGGATTTTTGGGACATGTAGTATCGACACGGTATTAGAGTTGATTTGAATAAAATCTTAAGTATAGTGGACTGGAAGCCTCCAAGAAATGTTTCAAAAGTCAGAAGTTGTTTGGGTTTGGACGAATATTATAGAATATTTGTCAAAGGATTTTCAATGATCGTTATGCTGTTGATGAGAATACTCTAAAAAGATGTCAAATTCGAATGGTCTAAGAAGTGTTAGTAAAGTTTTAACTAGCTGAAAGCATTGTTAATAGAGGCACATGTGTTGGTTCAGCCGGAGTCCGGTAAGGAATTTATAATTTATAGTGATGCTTCTTTGAATGGTTTAGGCTGTGTTTTGCTGCAAGAAGGCAATGTAGTGGCTTACGCGTCTCGACAGTTGAAACCGCACGAGAAGAATTACTCGACCAATGATTTGGAGCTTGTAGCTATTGTGTTTGCTTTAAAGATTTAGCGACATCATTTGTACAGAGAAAAATGTCATATCTTTACAAATCACAAAAGCTTGAAATATTTGATGTCACAAAAAGATATGAACTTGAGAAAATGAAGATGACTTGAGTTGTTGAAAGATTACGACTTGATCATTGATTATCACCCGGGAAAGGCTAATGTTGTTGCTGATGCTTTGAGCAGAAAATCCTTGTTTGCGTTGCAAGCTTTAAACACGTGATTAACGTTGATTAATGATGGTTCAATTTTAGCTGAATTGAAAGCAAGATTGACATTTTTACAATAGATTTGTGATGCTCAGAAATATGATGTTGATTTAATCACTAAATGGAAACAAATTGGATTGACACGTGATTCAGATTTTCATGTTGGTTCTCACGATAGTTTGTATTTTAAAAACAGAAGTTGTGTTTCAAGAAACTCTTATGTCATTTAGAAGATTTTACAAGAAACTCATAGTAGTACCTTATCAATACATCCTGGTAGCAATAAAATGTAGGGTGACTTGAAACAGATGTACTGGTGGCCAAGAATGAAGCGGAAGATTTCAGAGTTTGTATCAAAATTCTTAGTCTGTCAATAAGTGAAAGCCGAGCATCAGGTACCTTCTGGTTTGTTACAATTTGTGATGATTCCAGAGTGGAAATGAGAACGTGTTACGATGGATGTCGTATCGAGATTTCCTCTATCTCTGAGAAAAAGAGATGTTGTATGGGTCATTGTAGATCGTTTGACGAAATCCGCGTATTTCATTCCAATGTGTACGGATATTTCACTTGAGTGATTGGTAGAGTTGCATGTTTCTGAGATTGTTAGATTGCACGGAGTGCCAGTTTCTATTATCTTTGACAGGGATCCACGGTTCATGTCTCGATTCTATAACAAGTTGCATGAAGCTCTAGGTACTCGACTGCATTTTAATACAGCGTTTCATCTGCAGACAGATGGTCAGTCTAGACAAGGAATTCGGACACTCGAAGACATGCTTCGATGTTGTGTTTTAGAGTTCGAAGGTAACCGAGAGAGATTTTTGCCATTGGTTGAATTTGCATACAATAACAGTTATTAGGCGAGTATTAAAATGACACTGTACGAGGCTCTGTATGGTCGAAAGTGTCGAACTAAGTTATACTGGACTGAGTTGAGTGAGAAAAAGTTATTCGATGTTGATTTGATTTAAGAAACCGAAGAAAAGGTCAAAGTGATACGTGATAGTTTGAAAGCAGTTTCTGATCGTCAGAAATCTTATGCATATTTGAAAAGAAAAGATATAGAGTTTCAAGCTGGCGATAAAGTAATTCTAAAAGTATCACCTTGGAACAAAGTTTTTCGTTTTGGTCGGAAAGGAAAGCTTAGTCAGCGGTTTATCGGATCGTACGAGATAATTGAGAGGATTGGACCAGTAGTTTACTGGTTGGATTTGCCATCAGAGTTAGAAAAGTTTCACAATGTATTCCATGTATCGATGTTATGACAGTATCGATTAGATCTTTCACATGTGATATCCCCAGTAGATGGTGAAATTCAGTCAGATATGACTTAAAGTGAAAAACCAATCAGAATTCTAACTTGGGAAGTTAAAGAATTGAGAAATAAAAGTATAGTTTTAGTTAAAGTTCTCTGGCAACGACACAGAATAGAAGATGCTACTTGGGAACCAAAGAAAGTTATGAAAGTGCAATACTCGAACCTCTTTTCTAGTAAGATTTTAGGCGACAAAAATTCTTTTAGAAGGGAGACTTATAACAACCCGTTTTCAATAAAATCGGAATAGTAGTTTTGGACAACAAATTCGATGAGTAAATTTTTATTTAATGTTTATGGAAGTATATTAAGATCGTGTTAAAATTTTGTTAAGAAGTTTTGATTTTTGCATGATTAATTAGGTGAAAAGGACTAAATCGTAAAAAGAATAAAAGTAGAGTTCCATTAGTTAAAATGGTCAATTGGCTATGAAAATTTAAAGTGAATAGACCTAGATGGTAATTAGACCATTTGAATAGTTAGTTGATATCCATGGCAAGGTTTTATTGAAATTATTAAAGTTTTTAAAGGTTAAAATGGTAATTAGGTAATTAATGTTAAAACAAATGAAAAGAAAATAGTATCATCTTCTTTAGTTTTGTTCTCCACTGAAATTAGGGATAGGAAACCCCATTTTTGAAGTTTGAAGGTTCTGTTAAGCTCCTTTGCTTGTTTGGTATGGTTTTCAAACCTGTTTTTAATGATTTCTATGTTTTTGAGGTCGTTTTAGCTTAATCTTGTTAGCCTGGGGGTTAATTTGTAAAACTGTTAAAGGTTGAGAGTTATGCTATGAATGTTCTTGAATGTTAATTTGTAAACTATTAAAGGTTGAGGGTTATGCTATGAATGTTCTTGAATGAATTTTTTATGTTAAATGATAGATTATGAACCTTTGTTGAAACATAAACAAGTTTTGTTAAGTGAATTTTGATAAAATTTGAAATTAGAGATTAAATTGTTAAAGGTATAAATTATAAGGTTTATTGTAAAAAGGTGATAAATATGAGTACTTTCAAGGTATTTTGCATGTTTGGTTAACTTGGAATTTGATTGAAATGGTTAGATTTTAAGTTATAAGCTTAAGGACTAAATTATGAAAAGCTAAAATATGAAGGGCAAAAAGGTAATTATGCATAAATGTGAAATATGGATTGAATTGAGTGTTTGAGATTAATTGAAATACTTAATTGAATATAATTATTTATTTAGATTAACATAAACCTCAATCGAATCTAAATTGAGGAAAGGCGAAAGCTACGGATTAGCTCGATCATATTTCTAAGCCCTAGTCGTCAAGGTAAGTTCATAATGTTTCAATACGTAAACGAATTTCTTTTGTGTACTTATATTATGATGCTTTAATTATTATGTTTTTAGAAGATTATTGTATAATTACACATACGTGCCCCTGTTTGTACTTCGATACCTCTGAATTTCACATACGTGCCCCTGTTTATACTTCAGTACCCCTAAATTGTACATACGTGCCCCTATTTGTACTTCAGTTCTCCTGAATGCACTTTCATGCCCTTGTATGCACTTCGGTAACTTTAGATCAAATAATATATGAATCGTATTTAATTATTTTTAGATTAAAAGATCTACTATGTTCTTACTAAGCTCTAAAAGCTTATTAGTTCTTTTGGATTGTTTTGTAGATCGTTGTTGCTGACATTTTAGACGGATCAATCAATTGACTCACACTGTCCATCAAAGTTGGTAGTTTTTGTATCTCCTAGGGTAGTGGCATGTATAGGTTGAATTATAATATTGTTTTGATGGATGTTTAGTTGTGGATTGGGTTGTATAAGTTATGGATGTTATCTTGTTTTAACAACGTGTGATACTTTGTCAAATTATGTCAACTTAGTGATGCTACTATGCATATTTGAATGGTTCAAATGGTATGTTTGAAATGATGTGTTAATGGATATATTTTTCATTATCATTAGAAGCATCGATGTCATGAGTTTTCGGCGTTGAAGAGGAGATATGGAGATTTTGACAGATCTGCTGCAATGTTGCGTCAATACTGTCGAACCTCTAAAAGCAGTGCTACTCGAAGCGAGTGAACCGCTCGGAAAGGTCTGCTAAAGTAGCAACAGAAGAAACATGACGGTGACTCGAAGGTGGAGGATGAGGTGGGTCCGCGTGATGCAAAGGGACATCATCAGTGAAGTCCTTGGGTTCATTTTGAGAGTTAGAATGAAATAATTGGTACAGAGGCGGATCTACTCCACGAACCTGCTCGATCATCCTCACATGGGTCATGCTCGATATTCCCTGTGGGGACATCTGGCCGGTGAATGTAAGCGTAGAGGACTGCTCCGGTGTGTCGAGAAGACCAAAGTGTCGAGCTAGTCGAGTCACATAAGGGCCCAAATAGATGTGACCCTTTCTGTTGCAGTCTGTTTGATGATAAAAGGGAAGGGCGATAAAGTAGGCTAAAGAAAAAATATGCCCAGTGGCCATACTCCATAAAAAATGGGTCTTGGTAGTATTGACGACTTCGGTGCTCTCTCTTCTACCGGTCAAAGTATGAGCTACAATGGCATGAATATACCGTAAAGCCAGAGGGAGAGAAGTTGCTTTCGAGTGACTCGCGTCATAAGGTGTCGTACTCGCCATAAGATCTACCCAACAACTAGATGATAAGTAGTGGATGTGTCGGTGTAGGGGGAGGAAGTTCTCGGCACTCATAAACTCCTCAGTGTATAGTCCCAAACAACGTCAAACTTATGGACACTCATATGGCACACCAGGCCACCGAGTCGAAAAGTGATGGTGCCCAGCTCGTCATGAGTTGTCATGACATGCTGTAGAGTAAATGTCAAGTAGAACTCTAAAGTTAGCTCCATGTATTTGGGCTCGATGATGGAGAAAATTTGATTTCATGGGGCAATAGTAATAAATGCTCAAACATGATTAGCTAACTAGACCTGCTCCAAGGTGGCCCAATCAATATATCGGCCTAAGTCGAGTGTATGCGTTAAATCTTGGTTAATCGCTAGTAATGTCGATTGTAAGGTCGTGACTAAGGGATTTGCAGCATGCGTGGTTACCAGGTGTGTACAAACACTACACACACGATATCGGCAATGCCGAAAAGTCGAAAAGCAGAAAGTGGCTAAATGGGCCTGGTGGTCCCTGAGGCTTAGTTTGATGAAATGGTTTGGTTTGTTAAACGTATTGAGTTAGTCACGCACGATACACGATTTGGATTTGTTTTGGGCGTAATGGGCTGTAAGGTTGTAATTTGGGTTTGATGGGCTTTATGGGGATGTAGACAAATATGCTAGGGTTTTTGGACTTAGGCTTAGTTGAACAACTCTTCAATTTCATAAGACTTAATCTAATTAAACATGTCTGTGAACAAGTCGCTGGGTTAGGATGCGGCAACGGGCATACGCATGTCTAGAATTGGATCTAGGGAGAGCTTGGTACTTAAGCGGTCCTAGTGGCCCACCTCCTCTTCTCTGGAATCCTACCTGGTGTGTAGTGTCTGTTCACTTTAGCCGCGATGACTTGTTGATGGGCCAAAGTTCATAACTAAAACCCGAGAGGGACCAATTACCTTTATATTTGTAAAATTACTAAAATACCCTTATATTTGTAAATTTACTAAAATACCCCTGATTTGTGAAATTACCAAAATACCCTCGGTTTGAAAAATTATTGAAATACCTTGATTTGTAAAATTACCGAAATACCCCTAATTTGTGAAATTATCAAAATACCCCAATTTGTGAAATTACCAAAATACCCCCGGTTAGTGAAATTACTGAAATACCCCTGATTTGTAAAATTACTGAAATACCCCCAGTTTATGAAAGTACCAAAATACCCCTGTTTTGCAAAATTATCAAGATAGCCCTATTTTGCTAAATTACCAAAATACCCCTGTAGGGTAGAATTACGAAAATATCCCTGGATAGTGAGATGACAATAATACCCCTATGTGACGAATATGAGTTTGTGGATGTTACTTTTGTGTTTGATGCATTCATATGATATTCTACTTAGGATGCATATGGGTGGGAATTATGTACGGAGGAAGATTTGAGGATCGCATGGCCGTATGGTATGGATCTAGGATCGCATGGCCGTATGGTATGGATCCATAGAAGGCTTTAAGCCCAACATATGATTAGCAGCATTGCTGCAACATTCGCTAGTACCGCAATCGGGCTACCCTTGGTGTGTAGCAGAGGGGTGGGTTGAGCTAGAATTCCCCACAGGAGTCATAAGGTTGGAAGGGAAATGGTGTGTGTAGCGGATGGACTTTCGGGGTGGGTTTTGCATTATCTTGTTTGAATATGATGCGATATGATATGATATGAGGTCATTATGGGCTAAGGCCCAAGACCACCGATTTTGATAGAGCTTAGGCCCAATGTGAATATTTGTAAATGATTTGATTGCCAAGGGTTGTGCACACTGAGTTTCGAAACTCACACCCCTTTAATTTAATGGTTCAGGTAATCCCGAATAGACGACTCGACGTGGGAGAGGACTAGGAGATGGCCACACTACAAGAGGCTTGAATTTTCATTTATTTGTTTCAAAATACATGTTTTTATTTACTGAATTTTCGGTGGATGTAATAAGGCCTTGTACTCCGTTTTGACTTCAGATTTATTTCGGGTTTTGAAATTAATTGTTTATTTAATTATTAAACCTAAGTAAGCTCTTATGTTCAAACTTGGTTTCCGAAATACTTAAAGTAATAGAATGGGTTTTTATCTTTAATTAATAAGACTAAAAGATTTTGGGCTTTTGGGCCTTAAATTTTTAATTAGCAAAACCGTTTTGAATTGTGCTTTTAATGTGACATTCCGGATTCGGGCCTAACTTCTAGGCCAGGTTTGGGGTGTTACACGTGTAAATTAAAATATGACACTAAAAATCAGCCTAAGACACGCATCAAAATCTAAACCGCCTAAATAGAAAATCGACTCTGAAAACACTATTTACTAATATCAAGCAGGTAATAATAATGAAATAGCAGTAATAAGGGAAATAAGAACACATAATAATATGAAAAATAAGAAGCACAAATAAATAAATGAATAAACGATTCAAATACTAAGAACAAAGAACAATAGTAATAGAAACAATGAGCAAGGAATTCAAAATAATAAACTAAGGATGAATCATAATAATAGCTATAATAATAAACTAAAACAATAGCATGAAGAATAAAAATTGGATGATAAGAAAATAAAATAATAATAATAATAAGAGCAGTAACAAGTAGAACTAGAAAAAGAAAATAATATAAATAATAATAAAAATAATAGATAATAAATAAGAAATAAATAAAGAAATCAAATAGGGAAAAAAGTAGTGGGTGGTGACCGGAGTAAACAACTATGGTGGTTGCGGCGCGGGGTGGTAGTTCGGATGAGGGGAGAGTGCGACGGAGAGGGGGAATGAGGCGGGTGCAGCGTGTGGTAGTGAGGGTTGTGGTCGAAGCTAGGTGAAGGGGGTCAGTGGGAGTCAGGGTGTACGTGGAGAAGGAGAGGAGATAGGAGGGAGAGGTTGAGGTGCTGTTGGTGGGGTGGGAAAGGTGAGATGCACGGAGAGGGAATGAAGGGGGAAGATTTCAGTTGACTCAGCGAGGGGTCAAGGGCCTATGTGCAAGGTGACGGAGGGAAGGGACTATCGACGAGGGAGATGGGCAGTGTTGATGGTCAGAGCTGCAGAGGGATGGTGAACGGCTGCGGCTAGGGTTGGTTGGAATAAAGACAAGGTGAAAAGTAAAACTAGGGTTATTTGGGTTAAATAGGAGGCACGACCGTGTCACACTCCCGTGTGGTTCCTTTTCAACCCATCGTATTTTAAAAATATAGGCTCAGTCTTCACATGGTTGCAGACAAGCTTGTGTGTCTCGACTGTGTCTCGCACACGACCATGTGCTTGGCCCATGTAACTCTCTGACTTGATTTAAAAATGAAAAAATTAGCACCAGGTTTCACACGACCATGTGGACTATTTCAGGCGATGTAACCTTCGAATTTTTTAAAAAGATTAAGTCCCAGGATCCACACGGCCAAGGACACACCCGTGTGGGTCAAAAACATATTTTTTTAAAATTAATTAATTTTAAAAATAACATGAAATAAAATCAAGAAAATTAGCAGCGTTAACACTCGGGCTGCCTCCCGAGAAGCGCTTATTTAAAGTTTAAGCTCGACTTACCTCATACTCGCACGGTCACGGTGGTTCGCGGAGTCGAAACTCCTCTTTCTCGCTATCAAATATATTATCAAAATAAGGTTTAAGTCGAGTACTATTTACCTTAAATGTGTCAAATTCAAAATGAATTACCTCGACTGTACCGTATGGAAAGACATTTAGTACCGTAAAGGGCTTTGCTCTGTTTGCATCAAGCTCTGAAGTGGCTATTCAAGGATCTGTTTTATCTAGAAGTACCTTGTCCCTAACCTTAAATTGGTTCGTTCCATCCATATGCTCATAATGGCATCTCTTTGGCTCTTCATCGTGCTTTTTCGGATTCTCCTTAACATGTGTCTGCCATTCATCTAATTCATCAATTTGTAACATTCTTCTTCATGAGTCGTCCTGTTGTATTGACTGAAACGTGGCTTCTTTGCATTTTTCGAGGAGTTTCCTACAAAGAAGGTTGAGCTACATGGTTAGTCATGTTAACAAAACTTGTAAAATCATTTCGATCATTAGATGTCTTAACAGAATCACGAGCTTGGAGAGTAATCTTTTTGTTACCTAATGAAGTATTAACTCACTCGTACCAACATCAATAATAGTTCTAGCAGTTGCTAAAAATGGCCGACCTAGAATCAGAGGTACATATCTATCCTCATCCATGTTTGAAACAACAAATTCAACTGGGAATATGAATTTATCAAGTTTTACAGGCACGTATTCAATAATACCCCTAGGAAATCTAATGGTTCATCTACTAATTGAATACTCATCCTAGTTTGTTTGGGTTTCCCAAGACCTAATTGCTTAAACATTTTATAAGGCATGACATTAATACTAGCCCCTAAATCAGCCAAAGCATTATTAATATTCAAACTACCAATTAAACAAGGAATAGTAAAACTCCCTAGATCTTTCAATTTGTTGTGTACCTTATTTTGAAAAATGGCTGAGCAAACTGCATTTAGCTCCACATGCGACGAATCATCTAACTTCCTTTTGTTTGCCAAAAGCTCCTTTAAAAATTTAATGGAATTGGGCATCTACGAAAGAGCTTTAATAAGCGGTAAGTTAATATGTAATTTTTTTTCAAAATTATAATAAATTTACCAAATTGTTCATTCGTGTGGTCTCTCTTTGTCACGTTAGGATAAGAAACTCGAGGTTTGTATTCTTTACCAACCGGTTTTTGTTTATTCTGGCTTACCTCGACCTTACTGTTACTTACCATAATTTTTTGCTTTACTTCTGGTTCAGATTCGACTAACCCTTCTTCATCTTGCATAGTAATTGCATGAAACTGTTCCCTAGGGTTAGTTTCAGTATTGCTGGGCAAACTACCTTGTGGTCTTTCCGAAATCAGTTTAGCAAGTTTACCGATTTGATTCTCGAGTCCTTGAATTGATGCTTGCTTATTTTTAAGTGCTGCTTTAGTGTTTCGAAAGCGGGTTTCTAACACTAACATAAAAATTTTCAACTTCTCCTCGAGATTTAGCTTTTTCTCTTGCTGGTAAGGTTGTTGTTGGAAGCCTGGAGGGGGTTGTACTCTATGATTTCCTCGACCACCCCAAGGGAAATTGGTATGGTTCCTCCAACCTGCATTATAGGTGTTACTGTAAGGGTTATTTTGAGGCCTAGAATTATTACCCATATAGTTGATTTGTTCGTTCTTTGTGCTAGAAATATTCTGGATTGTTCATTCCTCCTTTATTCGTATAGCATTGCATGACCGGATGTACCTGCGTAGAAACACACAAACCATTAATTTTCTTATTTAAAAGTTCTACCTAATTTGATAACATGGTGACCGCATCTAAGTTGAAAACACTAGCTATTTTCATCGGCTTCGTCCTAATGACTTGCCACTTATAATTATTTAGTGCCATCTCTATAAATCCATAAGCCACTTCAGGTGTTTTATTGCTCAGAGGACCACCGACTACTGCATCGATCAACTGCCTAGTTGAGGGATTCAAACCGTTGTAGAAGGTTTGATCCTGTAGCCATAAAGGTAACCTATGGTGAGGGCACCACCTCAATAAGTCCTTATACCTCTCCCATGCGTCATATAAGGTTTCTAAGTCGATCTGCATGAAGGAAGAGATATCATTCCTCAACTTGGCTATCTTAGCCTTTGGGAAGTACTTCAATAAGAATTTCTCAGTCATTTGATCCCAAGTAGTGATGGAACCTCATGGTAAAGAATTCAAGCACTGTTTAGCTTTGTTCCTCAAGGAGAAAGGGAATAACCGTAGGCGAATGGCGTCGTTAGAAGCGTTATTTATCTTGAAAGTATCACAGACTTCCAGAAAATTAGCCAAATGAGTATTCAGATCTTCGTCTTGCAAACCACCAAACTGAACAAACTGTTGTACCATTTGAATAGTGTTCGGCTTCAGTTCAAAATTATTCGCAGTAATAGTAAGTTTCACAATACTCGATTCAGCCCCAGTTAGAGTGGGCTTTGCAAAATCATACATAGTACAAGGAACAAGATTTGGAATAGTAGGATTTGCAGCAACCGCAGGAGGCAGCTGATTATTCTGATTATTACCCATCTCCTCAGTAATAATAATGTCTTCCTGCTCATCTATTATACTTTGTCGACATTGCCTTGCTTCTCTACGGTTTCTGTGTGCTGTACTCTTAATTTCACTATCAAACAGTAATGGTCCCGACGAGTTTCTTCTAGACATAAACTAAAGGAACATGCCAAAAGCAAATAAAATAAAAATTAGAAAACAAAAATTAAACTAAAAACAAAAATAAAATGCAATAAAAATAAATGGTTAAATTAATAAAAAATAAGTGTTCCTAATATTTTAGTCCCCGGCAACGACGCCAAAAACTTGATGGTCATTAAACTAACTATAATTATGATAAAGGCAAGTGCACTATCGAACAATAGTATGGCTATGGTGAGTAGGGAATATCGTATCCACAAGGACTAAAAGTACTGGTAATTACTGTTTTCTTATTATTTAGTCGATAAATTAAAGTGATTGTTTTTAATCTAAATTTACTAATCTAATTTAATTACGAACACAACAGAGAATGAAATGGGAAAATAATCGAAGATAACCAATGAGAAAGACGATACCCAGGAAACAATCCACCTAGACTTCACCTATTATTTCTGAATCTGAATTAAACGATTTATTCACTTGTGTCTTGATCCGTAGAAATCCCTTTATTATGTTAATATCCCTTTTGAGAGTAAAAAAAATAGAAAAACAACTGACTTTAGGTTGATTAATTTAAATCTCTTTCTAATTAAAACCCCTATCGTCGCATTAACTCTATATATGGATTCCCCTATTAGATTTGACTTTAACCCGGTAGATTTATGTCGTCCTATTTCTAGGATTGCATGCAACTCCACTCAATTATGTTAGATCTACTGTTAAACAGGGACTTTTGCTCAACTGAAATAAGCACATTAAACATGAATTAATATCCTAAAAATATTAAAACATGGAATAAGCATACATAAATGAGAACAAGAATCAAGTATTTGTCGCGTAAAAATAAAAATTAAATAATAAGATTCATCATAGGTTTCATCCTCCCTAGGTATCTAGGGGATTTAGTTCATGATCCTAAATAAAAACATCTCAAAGCTAGGATAACAAAAAGACATAAAGAAACTCAATAAAACTTCGAAGGAAATTAAATGGAGATATTTGATCTTGAAGGAGATCTACTTCCGAGTTGATTCTGATGGCATTCTTCGAGTGTTCTCTTCAATCTTTTCTGAGTGCCCCCTTAGAGCTTCTTCTAATTGGTATGTATAGACTTTAGAATGCTCAGAAAGCATAAAAATTGGGATTTTTCGTGTATTTGGGAAGCAGGGTGCGATATCAACACGGGCTGGCACATGGGCATGTGGCCAGCCCGTGTAGCTCACATGTGCGTGTGGCCAGCCTGTGTGGAAATGCCCAGGCCGTGTGGATCCTAGAAATAGCTCTATTTGTCTGATTTTGGCACATTTTTCTCTTCCAAAGGCTCTCATAAGTATAGAAAAATGAATTTAAAGGATTAGGATCATCAAATTCACTAATTTACATAATTAATCATCAAAAAATGCATTAAGAATGGGATTAAAATATGTTACTTTTACAACTTATCACTAACGTAGCGGAGTAGAGTTTAGTATATACATGCCACATATACCCTGTGATAGTGTGATGCTTTTGATCCGTTCTAATATTGTATTTTCTTATAGATTAAAGATGTCACCTGAGTCAAACCGAGCTGTAGTGAATGAAGCAGAAAGTAATGTTCAAGCTTCGAATCTTGATTAAATTAGTTAATTTAAATCAATTTAATAAATAATGTTTATTTTGAGAACATAGAAAAATATGCACTGGGTTTGATTAAATTATAAAATTTTGGATTAAAAATTCAGGAAGCACATATTGTTGGATCCAATATGGGAGAGACTCGTATCCTCATTATAATACATATGAGGGGAGGTGCACCCAAATAGTTGTCCCTTTCTCCTAGTTCAACAAGGGGATTTGTTTTTCTATTAAATAGTCATTAAATGCATTCTACTAATTCAACTAGGGTTCAACTTCCTCTCCTTATATATAGATGACACCGGTAAGGTTTAAAATAAAATAAGTTATACATATCTTTGAGAAATTGTTATTCTACCTGAAAAAAAGTTAGAATTTATTTCTAAGTATAAATTTTATTTTCCAGGAATAATAATTCTATCGGTTTCTATAAGAGAGAGATTTACTTTCCTACTAAAAGTAAGAAAATTATTTTTGGTTCTGTGTTTGATTTAGAATTGTTCGAGCCTACACATGAAGCAATTCATGGTACAAGAATAACAAAGAAGGTCTTTCGGTTGAAATTCGGGAATGACAAATGATCCGTCTCGCTCAAAGCACATCTATATTTCAGAAAAAGTTTATTACTATAAATATCACAAACCGAATATGTTTTCAAAATTTTATTTTTCCGTTGTGTAAGAAAATTATTTTTGAGCAGGATTTTTTTTCTATCAGATACAAGGGTCCTAAACAAGCTTGGAATATTGACCCCCATGTCCTTCTTCAATTATGTCAAGTTGGACATAAAACTTGACTCTTCCGCTACCATTTGACTTATAAAGTGAAACCAATTTCTGAAGATTATCATCATCCGCTACATGAATTATAGAATATCTTACTAGACTATCACAAGCAACAAATCTATACCTCAATAACTTGATGAGAGCTCCAAATTTTTTACCATTTTTTTGCCTCATCTCAATTGAAGTGATGTCTTTTCTAAACATCATATTAATTGGACTTTCGAACTAGAAGATTATACCAATATTTATATCATGAATTTGGCCAATATAGTTCACCACAACATCAAACATGTTACTCATTTTGTATAGAATTCCTATGTATAATATCAATTTAGATTAAAAAATTAATCAATGTATAATCAATAAAAAATAATTTCCTTTCTAATATAATATTTGTAATTAAAACATAAACATTTTCACATCAAAATACAACTATGCTTAGTAGATTTTAAAATTCGAACAATACAACAACGTCGTTGTATATTCAACACCACTATGCTTATTAAATATTTTTCTTAATAATATTCTCCTTCACCATAGATATACAACAACACAATAATATCAAAATTTGAACAAAATAAATAAATAAATAATGTTATCATCGTTTCTTCCATTGCCAACTAATGAAAAAATAATAATTATTCAACATTGTATTGTATATATTCAACACTAATAAGCAGTAGATTTTAATGTATATTCAAAACTAATATATATTTAAAAATGTCATAAATTGATACATATACAACAATAATCCCAACAATCTATTGTATATTTAAAACTAATACTTAATAGATGTTAATGCATCAATACATGTATTATAAAAAATTAAATACTTACAAAGATTGAAGAAGATGGATGAAGATTGTAGATTATATAAAAGATAATAGATAAAAGAAGATAACAATACTCGAGGAGAAAATATTGAATAAACTTACTCTTCTAACTTGCCCTGGTGTCAACATGTAAATATAAAATTCATTCTGCAACACTGGATAACTACTAAAATTGCATAACCATATCAAAAATCTCCTCCACCTTTACCATTACTATTTCACTTACCCATTACTAATACACCACATTGTTCCATCATCTTCAAACAATATTCTGCCCTGTTCAATCATCTTAACCCTCTGTATTTTTCAACCTCTCAAGACTCATGCACTAGTAATATCTAGAATATAAAGTTTTCTTCAGCACTTTTAGACTAATAATTCATGCAAATTTTTGAGTGGTTGATAAAAAATTTCGTAGTTTTTATTATAATTTTGTCTTGTTGGATAATGTTAAGGTAAATATCTTATCTTGATCATTTTATATGCTAAACACATAATTTTTGTAGTTTTGAAGGTAGTTGGTACACTGAAAGGAAAGATGGACTTGAAACTCACTTATGAATGTTTAGTGCTACAACATCTCTACAGCAACCCTACGAGATTGGGTTGATGTGGTGTCATCTTTGAACGCCTCAAAGATGCTTATTGGACCTCAAAACTAATTTTGACCCAACTCTAAAGTGGGTTAATAGAACTAGATAGCCCATTAATTGAGAAAGGAGCCCAAAACACCCATTAATGGAGAAAGGAGCCCAACTGTCCACTTGAGGTGCCCAAAACGTCCATGAGATTTGGTATTCACCTAATTTAACCACCAAACCAGTATGGGAAGAATTAAGGATCTCCTTCCTCCATAAATCAAGCAACCATCCACCTCCTTCCACAATTCAAGCAACTTTTTCCCCTTGAAACAAGGATGTCATCCACTCCTCCAAAAATCAAGGAACAACCATCTATATGGAGAAATTCAAGGGATGACATGCTAAAAATAGGGGGCTTAAACAAGTATAAATAGGGGCAAGCATTTGGGGTTATTCACTCATCACTTACTCATCATTCTTTCATCCATATTTCATTCACCCACTCATCATTCTTTTATCCATCTTTCATTCACCCACTCATCATTCTTTCATCCATCTTTCATTCACTCACTTCCCATTTGACAGAGCAATATACGAGTTTGAGAGAGCAATTCAGAGGTCTTGATGACGTTACGAACTAACTAAAATAATACAAAGGCAAGCGCACCTATCGAACAGTAGTATAGCTATGGTGAGTCCGGAATATCGTATCTACGAGGACTAAAAGCACTAGTAATTACTATCTTTTTATTATTTAGCTTAATAATTAAAGGGGTGTTTTAATCTAAGATTGAACTAACTAATTAACTATGAATGCGACAGAAATAAAATTGGAAAAATACTTTAAGAAAACGGATGAGAGAGAAATACCCAGGAAAGAATTCACCTAGATTTCACTTATTATTCTGATTCTGAATTAAACGATTTATTCACTTGTCTTGATCTGTAGAAATCCCTAAATTATGTTAATATACCTTTCGAGACTAATAATAACTGACTCTAGGTTGATTAATTGAAATTTCTTTCTAATTAAAACCCCTATTGTCACATTAACTCGATCTATGGATTCCCTTATTAGATTTGACTCTAATTCGGCAGATTTATGTCATCCTACTTCTAAGATTGCAATCAACTCTGCTCAATTATGTTAGATCTACTCTTAAACAGGGATTTTGCTCCACTATTTAAGTACTTTAAACTTGGACTAATATCCTGAAAATATTAAGCCAATGGTTAAGAACACATAATTAAGAACAAGAACAAGTATTTATCATGTAATTCAGATAATTAAATAATAAGGTCCATCATAGGTTTCATCCTCCCTAGGTATTTTAGGGAGTTTAGTTCATAATGTAAACGGAAAACATCTCAAAATTAGGAAAACAACAAGACATAAAGAAACCAAAAATTTCTAAGGATATTGGATGGAGATCTTCAATCTTGAAGGAGATCCTGCTTCTGAATTGATTCCGACAGATTCCTTCGAGTAATTTCTTCTTTTTCCTCTGTCTCTCCCCTTAGGTTTTCTTCTAGTGTGTTTTTATAGGCGTTGGGATGCTCAAAATACCTAAAAATTGGCTTTTTTGTGTGAAAATGAAACAGGGTTTGACAGGGACACGGGCGTGTGATCAGCCCATGTAAGAATGCCCAGGTCGTGTGCAATACTGACATGGTTCGAAATCGACACAGGCTAGCACACAGGCTTGTGGTCATCCCGTGTGTGATACTGAAATTAGCTCTTTTTGCTCGATTTTGGCTCGCTTTTCACTTCTTTCGTTCCCCTATGCTCACCTAATTATAAAAACATGAAATTAAAGGATTAGAAGCATTAAATTCACTAAATTATATAATAAATCATCCAAAAACATGCTAAGCATGTGATTAAAATGTGTTATTTTTATGGTTTATCAAATATCGCCACACGTAAGCGTTTGCTTGTCCTCAAGCAAAATCCTCAACTCACAACTAAAATTAAAATTTTTCAATTCATAATTCTCATCAATAATGTTTTATCATAATTCACAAATAATTACACATTGATAATTCAACTAAAAGAGCACTAAAGATTCAAACAATCCAAGTCACACATTTTTAAATCATGAAAACATAGGTATTTCCCCTTATCTAAATAATTACCTTTAATTCAAAATCGACAAGATTTGACATCCTCACTAAAGATTCACTCAAATCACTCAAAGTGTTTAAGGTTCAAAAATTAAGCACTCAAAAGTCAAACATGAAAAGTTATTACCATAGGCTTGCATGAAAATCAAATCTCCACCACTATAAAATGAGATGATACACAAATCAAAAGGTCTTTAAAGGGTTGTAATGGGACTTGGGTTAAAGGTGTGGATAAAGGATGAAAAAGAAGGTTAGACTAGAGATCGAATTGATAAATTACCTAACTAGAAAAATAAATTACTACTGAATAATTACATCAATCGAAATTATTAAAGAATAACATGAGCTTCTTCTCAGAATATGAAAATTTAAGCTCAAACCAAAGAACTAGTATATAAATATAAATTTTTAAAATCTTTTTCTCATCATGTATGGATAAAAAGAGATAATTTAACAACTGAAATAAAAGAGCATAGTTAGGCAATTGACCAAATCAAATCTCGACAAAAAGGGAGTCAATACAATAGGAAAAATTCTCAATGAATCAAAAAGAATGAGTTATGGGTTAGTATTAAGGGTAGATCAAGAAACGGTTTATTAGGCTCAAAGGGTTTACTATGGGTTAATTATGAAGGTAGGCTTTTTATTGAATAAGTGGGTTAGAACCTAAGTGCATTTATCATCTCAGTATATCAAATCAAAGGTGTGGTCTCGACATGCATAATCGAAACAAGTTCTAGAATAACAAATCAATATCAACACACTCATAACCAAAATAAAGTGAGCAAGAAAAATGTATGCTCTTAAAGGCTCAAAATCTCACAAAAATTATGGTTTTTGATGTCAATCTTGCAAATTTCAAACTTCAAGGTAATACCTCAATTTAAGGAAACAACCTAAAATTTTAATTCTAAAAATAAACTTCTCATGCTTGATTCTCTAATGTCTTAAAGTTTAAACAATTAATGCACAATTACCTATGAATTTAATATAAAACACATACTGATAATCACAAATCAATAAGAATTCATTCTAATAGTAATTTGAGAAAGATTACTTAATCACAAGATAAAATTCAGGATTTTTCTGATGATTATATAAATAACCTCCCCATACTTAAGATGGACATTGTCCTCTATGGACAAAAATAGATAATAACAATATAATCAGAAAGTCATAAGAGGGAGAGAACTGAAACTGCCCTGAATTTCGGATGAAATCCCCAGAATAGTGAAGAGCAAAATTGTAGATGAAACTAAATGAAGTGTAGGACTCTGAGCAACTATTAAGAAAATAAACACAACTGTGGAAGAAGATTAAATGATTACTCGATAAGGAACAACCATAAAAAATAAAATAGAGTTCAAAATATAAAAGACAAGTCTTGAAAAGATGATAAGAAACATAAAAGTGAATAAAATAAAAATAAAAATAAAAATAAAAGAGATGGACTCAAAGGTCCTCATCATCAGATGTGTCATGAGTTGTTGGCGCAGAAGATGAAATATGGAGATGGTGGCAAATCTACTGCAATGTAGCCTCAAGACTGTTGAATCACTGAAAGCACTGCTGCTCGAAGCGAGTGAGATGCTCGGATTCTGTCAAAGTGGTAGCAGAAGAAGAAGGAAGTCGGTGACTCGAAGGTGGAGGATAAGGTTGGTCCTCGTTAGAGGGAGGAACATCATTAGTGATGTCCTTGGGTTCATCCTGAGCATCAGCATGAGACAATCGGTATTGAGGAGGATCCACTCCATAACGTCGCTCTATCATCCTCATGTGGATCATGGTTGAGAGTCCTTGTAGGGACATCCGGCTGACTAATACGAGTGACAAGGATTGCGCCGGTGTGTCTAAAAGGCCAAAGTGTCGAGCGATACGAGTCACATAAAGACCTAAGCAGATAGGGCCCTTCTTGTGGGGTTCGGTCTAATGACGAAAAGCGAGGGCAATAAAGTATGCCAAGTCAAATACATGCCTTTGCGCCATGCTCCATAAGAAATAAACGTCATGAGTATTAATGACGCCGGTGCTCTCTCACCGACCTGTCAAGGTGTGAGCTAATAGTGCGTGAAGGTACCGTAGCGCCTTCGAGTGACTCGGATCATAGGGGCCCGTACTTGCTAGAAGAGCTGCCCAACAGGAGGGCAGTGGGTAATGAATGTGGCGGTGGAGGTGAGGGAAGTTTTTGGCACCCATAAGCTCCTCCGTATAAAGCCCCAAGGCAACTCCGAACTCTGGAACACTAAGCTGGCGCACTAAGCCGCCAAGTCAGAATGTAACGGTACCTGGCTCAACATGCATCGACATGACTGCTTGTAGCTGGAATGTCGAGCAAAGTTCCAAAGTAAGCTCCATATATGTGGGCTCGATGATATCAAAGAATCGGTCCCATGGAGCTGTAGTGAAAAGGGTCCGAACGGGGTCAGCAAGGTGGACCTGCTCCAAAGCGGCCCAATCTATGCATCGGCCCACGTCGAGTGGTCGTGCGTGAAGAACCTAAAATAAATCATCTTAGGGTCCCGCTAGGAATCGCAAATAAGGATGGCGATCCTCGGTAGATGCGCTCGAAGAGGTCGCACCAGGACCTTCCGCTTTTTCGAAGTGGGGACAGCGACCTTGTATTTACCATAAGTATTTTTCATGGTGTGCCTAAAATAAAGTGATAAACTGAATCAAATTGACGAATGAATGTAATAAAAATAAGCTAAGAGAAAACCACAGTGTAAGTTGAGCTCACTAACTGAACTAATATAGGAATGAACTTTTAACATGATACAACTAAACAAAGCTTTAATAAAAATAAATAAAACGAAACTAAATGAAATTAACAAAATTAACAAGAATAAAATAAAAAATGAATTTAACTAAAACAAACTAATTGAACAATCTTATTGAATGAAAATAAAATCAATTAGTATTAATACTCAGCTAAATCAATTCAATAACTAAATCAAGAATCAATCCAAAATCAAAAAGCAACTAAAATAAACACGAATGAAGAAACCAATAAAGCAATAGTAATTAGTAAAGAACTAACAAAATAAAATAAAGAAATAATATAGTAATAATAAGAATAATAATACTAATAATTAAATAAAAGAGGAATGAGCAACAAGGGGGGACTGACGATGGGATTGGGGTGACCGAAGTTGAGCAACGAGGAACAGCACGAGTCGGGGAGGAGAGGGTTTTGGTCGGTTGGCATGGAGGGTTGTCTGAAAGGGTAGGTGCCGAGGCGTCGGGCTGGTTGGGGCGTGTGGCTACACAAAGGGAAAAGGGAAGGGGAAAGGAGAAGAGAGGGGGAGGGTGGCTGCGCAAAGGGAAAAAGAAAGAGGAAAGAAGAAGAGAGGGGGAGGGTTGTGGAAGCGACAGAGATGGGTGGGGCGATGTGGCCTGATCGGAGATGGGGTAGCGACGGCTAGGGCTTTGGGGCTTTGGAGAAGAAGACAAAAGTGAAAGAATAATTTAGGGCTTAGGGTTAAAAAGAAGGACACGGTAGTGTAAGGCATGTGTTGGGCCACACGGTCGTGGCCCGCGCCCGTGTGGTGTCCTGTTTAGCCTGTGTTTGATAATAAATGAAGTCAGTTCGTCCCGTGGCCTTGGACACGCCCGTGTGTCTGGGCCGTGTTCCTCACATGACCATGTCGCGCAGCTGTGTTCAATGTCCTTCACTTTTCCCCGCCCGTGTGACCTCTCACACGTCTATGTGCTTTAAAATTTTAAACCCAGTTTTCACATGGCCTCGGACACGCCCATGTGTCTAGGCCGTGTGGTTTACAAAGCCGTGTCACACGGGCGTGTGCAATCACCTTCGCTTCTCCCACGCCCGTGTGACTTCTTCCATGCCCGTGGGCTTCAACCGTGTCTCGCACACGGCAATGTGCCTTTCTCGTGTTCTTTTCTAACTTGCTTTAAACTTGGAAAATTTAGCTCCAAGGTTCACACGGCCTAAGACACGCCTGTGTGTCTAGGACATGTGACTAATACGGCCGTATCGCAAGCCATGGGGATTAATCGTAGGCCGTGTCTCTGTCATTTTTGGGAAAAATTTAAGTTCTGTTTGCGCACAGCGAAGGACACGCCCATATGTCCAGGCCGTGTGGATCACTGTCGATTTTCTTAAAGTTTTAAAACTAAGTCATGAGAGTTTACACGGCCGAAGACACGCTTGGATGGCTAGGCCGTAGGGTTCACACGGCTAGGGACACGCTCGTGTGTTCAGGCTGTGTAAGTTAAAAAAACTTGCATTTTAAACACGAAAAATAGATAAAATAAACTAATTAGTGGCGTTAGTGCTTGGGTTGCCTCCCGAGAAGCGCTTGTTTAAAGTCTTAAGCTAGACTTACCTTGTACTCATTACTTACGAAGGTTCACGGAGCTGAAGCTCCTCTCTATCATCTCTAAAATCCTCAACATTATAAAGTTTAAGTCGTTGACTGTTTACCTTGAATGGGCCATAAGTCGGGTGAGTTACCTCTATTGTGTCGTAGGGAAGGACGGTTTGGACTACAAATGGACTTGACCATCTTGATTTGAGCTTTCCAGGGAACAATTTGAGCTTTGAATTGTATAGCAAAACAAGATCTCCGGGTGCAAATTGCTTAGGTTGCTTCAAACGAGCATCATGGCATCGCTTTGTCACTTCTTTGTATAACCGTGAATTCTCATAAGCATTTGCTCGCCACTCATCTAGCTCGTTCAACTGCATCAATCTTTTCTCACTTGCAAGTTTAGGATAATAGTTTAGGAATTTTATAGACCAAAATGCTTTGTGCTCTAATTCAAATGGTAAATGACAGCTTTTCCCATAAGCAAGTCTGTACGGAGATGTTCCTATGGGAGTTTTAAAAGCGGTTATATAGGCCCATAAAGCGTCGTCTACTTTTATTGCCCAATCTTTCCTATTTGATTCTACGATTTTCTCTAGGATACGCTTAAGCTCTCGGTTTGCCACTTCAACTTGTCCACTAGTTTGAGGGTGATAAGGGGTAGTTGTTCTGTGGTACACCCCAAATTTTTTTAGGACTTCATCAAATTGAGCATTACTAAAATAAGTACCCCTATCACTAATAATCACACTAGGTGTTCCGAATCGAGAGAAGAGCTTCTTAAGAAATCTCACTACCACTCTAGCATCATTAGTAGGTAAAGCTTGAGCTTCCGCCCATTTTGACATATAATCAACCGCTACTAAGATGTATTTATTCCCAAATGAGCTAGGGAATGGACCCATAAAATCAATGCCCCATACATCAAATATTTCACATGATAACATAAATGTTTGAGGCATTTCATCATCGCGTTTAGAGATATTACCTGTTCTCTGGCATATATCACAATAAGTAACATACCTGTTAGCATCCTTGAACAGTGTGGGCCAATAAAAACCTGATTCGAGCTTTTTATGTGCTATCCTAGTCCCACTGTAATGTCCTCCTGTTGGTCTTGAATGGAAATGTTCTAAGATTTTGCTTGCCTCTGACTTTGTAACACATCTTTGAATTACTTGATCTGCGCATATACAAAAAAGAAAAGGATCCTCCCAAAAATAAATTTTCACATCGGCAAAGAATCGCTTCTTTTGATGATGTGTCAGCCTTTTTAGTAGGATGTTAGCAACTAAGTAATTCTCAATATCCACAAACCAAGGTACCTTAGAATCAGATATAGCCAAGAGTTGTTCCTTAGGGAACGAGTCATTTATCTCACTGTCATCGAGTTTTTTGAGATGTGGATTCTCAAGCCTAAAAAGGTGGAATGAATTTCCTGAATTTCCAGATTTTCAGCCCCTTTCTTATCCTGAATTTCCAAATCAAATTCCTGTAAAAGTAGAATCCATCTTATGAGTCGAGGTTTTACATCAGACTTAGTTAGGAGATAACGGAGAGCTGAATGGTCAGTATAAACGACAACTTTAGATAATATCAAATATTGTCTAAATTTATCAAATGCAAAAACTACAGCTAACAATTCTTTTTCTGTGGTAATGTAGTTTTCTTGTGCGGTCGTTAATGTCTTGCTAGCATAATAAATCGGTTGAAAATGCTTGTCTCTTTGCTATCCAAGAACTGCACCTACTGCAAAATCACTCGCATCACATATTAGTTCAAAGGGCAAATTCCAATCAGGTGCAATTATAATTGGAACATTTATTAATTTATCTTTGAGTGTGTTAAATGCTTCTAAACATTCCTGATCAAAATTGAAAGGCACGTCTTTTTCTAGTAGTTTTGTTAAAGGCTTAGCTATTTTAGAAAAATCTTTAATAAATCTTCTGTAAAACCCAGCATGTCCTAAAAATCTTCTAATAGCCTTAACTGAACTAGGAAGAGGTAATTTTTTTGTGGTATCAATTTTTGTTTTATCAACCTCAATCCCTTTACCAGAAATTTTGTGACCTAACACAATCTCTTCTCGAACCATGAAGTGACACTTTTCCCAATTAAGCACAAGGTTTGTCTCCTCACATCTCATTAGACCTTGTTTTAAAATTTTAAGGCAAAGGTGGAAAGAATTACCGAATACTAAGAAGTCGTCCATAAATACCTCTATAGTATCTTCCACAAGTTTATCAAAGATGGCTAACATGCAGTGCTGAAAAGTAGTAGGAGCATTACATAATCCAAAAGGGATTCTACAATAAGCAAACGTACCATATGGACATGTAAATGTTGTCTTCTCTTGATCCTCAGAAGCTATCAGAATTTGGAAGTAACCAGAGAGTCCATCTAGGAAGCAATAATAAATATGCCTAGATAATCTTTCTAACATTTGATCAATGAATAGTAAGGGAAAGTGATCTTTTCTCGTGGCATCATTCAACTTCCTATAGTCAATGCAAACTCTCCACCCTGTGATTGTTTATGTTGGAATTAATTCATTCTTCTCGTTGGCTACAACAGTCATGCCTCCCTTCTTTGGAACAACCTGCACAGGGCTCACTTAAGTACTGTCAGAAATAGGATAAATGACTCTAGCATCTAGAAGTTTAATTACCTCAGATTTAACAACTTCTTTCATGTTGGGATTTAGTCATCTTTGAGCTTGCACACACGGTTTATATTTCCATTGAAATTTTGTGGGTGCAAAATGAAGTGCTGATCCATTTAATATTAGAAATCTTCCAAGCTATGGCTCTTTTCTGCTCCCTTAGTACTTGTAGTAACTCATCTTTCTCATTGGGTTGCAAGTTTGAAGCAATAATTACCGGTAGTGTAGAATTATCTCCGAGGAACACATACTCTAAGTGATTTGGTAATTGCATCAGTTCCAATTTGGGATGTTCTTCAATAGAGGGTTTTTGTTTTAGTTCATTGTTCATTTCAGTGCCCTCATACTTCTTTTGTCTTGGGAAAGACTCGTTAGAGTTTAACTTAATTTTTATCTCTTCTATCCTAGTGGTATCGTCATCTACCTCCTCATTTTGGACAAGACATAGCTCCAACGTGTCTTTATGAATGATTTCCTGAAAACAATCTTGAATAGAATGATCAATAGAGTCAATAAAGTAACAGGAATCATCTTATTCTCTAGAGTATTGCATAGCATCATAAATCTTAAAAATAATTTCTTTGTCACCTACCCTAAGCACAAGTTTACCGTCACCTACATCAATGACAGCCCTAGCAGTTCCTAAAAATGGGTAACTCAAAATTAAAGGTACCTCAACGTCCTCATCCATGTCAAGCACAACAAAATCAATAAAGAATATGAATTTATCTACTTTTACTAAAACATCTTCAATAATTCCCCTAGGATATTTAACAGATCTATCAGCTAATTGGATACTCATCCTAGTGGGTTTTGGTTCCCCAAGACCAAGCTGCTTGAACATTTTGTAAGGCATCAAAATAATGCTGGCACCTAAATCTGCTAATGCTTTCTCAATAGTTAAACTACCGATTAAACAAGAAATAGTAAAACTTCCTAGATCTTTCAATTTAGTTGGTAGCTTATTTTGAAGAATAGCTAAACATTCCTCGTTGAGTTCCATGGTTAATAGTTCTTCAAACTTCCTTTTATTTTTTAAAAGCTCTTTTAAAATTTTTGCATATGTAGGCATCTGCGAAATGTCTTCAAAAAAAGGTAAATTAATATGCAATTGTTTAAAAAGTTCAAGAAATTTACCAAATTGTGCATCCATGCGGTATTTCTTCAACTTTGATGGATACGGGATCGGTAGTTTATATTCTTTAAGCACCAGTGTTACACTCTCGTCAGAGTTTATTTCCTCACCCTTCGCCTTATCAGCTTCTTGTGGCATCTTCTTTTCAGCTTCAACCAACACCTTCTCATTCCTTAGTGTAACTGCCTTCACATGCTCTTTTGGGTTAAGTTCGATGTTACTAGGTAGACTACCTTGTTGCCTTTCGAAAACTAATTTAGCCAGCTGTCCAATTTTATTTTCAAGCCCTTGAATCGATGCTTGTTGATTTTTCAATGCTGTCTCGGTATTTTGAAAACGAGTCTCTGACACTGAAATAAATTTTGCTAGCATTTCTTCAAGACTCGGCTTCTTCTCTTGCTGGTAGGTGGTTGGAAACTTAGAGGGGGTTGTGGTCTTTGATTCCCTTGACCAACCTATGAAAACTTTTAGGTGGTTCCTCCATCTTGCATTATATGTGTTACTATAAGGATTATTTGGAGGTTTACCCATAGAATTCAATTGCTCATTCTTCATGCTAGGACTGGGTAGATATTCTGAGGTATTCATGCCTCCTCCATTTGTGTCGCATTGCATCACCGGATGTACTTGCGTAGAAACATATAAACCATCAATCTTTTTATTTAAGAGCTCTACCTAGTTTGATAACATGGTGACCGTTTTGAGGTTGAAAACACCAGCAACTTTTGTCGGCTTTGTTCTCATAACTTACCACTGATAATTATTCAGTGACATCTCCTCTATAAACTCATAAGCAGCTTCAAGTATTTTGTTATTCAGAGTCCTACCGGCGGCTGCATCAATCAGTTGCCTAGTTGAAGGGTTCAAACCGTTGTAAAAAGTTTAAACCTGTAACCATAGAAGTAACCCATGGTGAGGACACCTTCTCAATAAGTCCTTATACATCTCCCATGCATCGTAAAGAGTTTCTAAATCCATTTGCACAAAAGAAGAGATATCATTCCTCAACTTTGCCGTTTTAGTCGCTGGAAAATACTTTAATAGAAACTTTTTGGTCATTTGTTCCAAAGTAGTGATGGAACCTCGTGGTAACGAGTTCAACCACTATTTAGGCTTATTCCTCAATGAAAAGGGAAATGACCGTAAGCGAATGGCATCATCAGAAACGCCATTAATCTTGAAAGTGTCGCAAAATTCTAGAAAGTTGCCCAAATGAGTATTTGGGTCCTCATCCTGTAAACTATCGAACTGAACAAATTGTTGGATCATCTGAATAGTGTTCGGCTTCAGTTCAAAGTTATTCGCAGCAATAGCAGGCCTCACAATACTCGATTCAGCCTTAGTCAGATTGGGCTTGGCATAATGTACGAGGAGTAGGATTCTGATTTACAGGATTCGCGGCAACCACGTGAGGTAGTGGATTATTCTGATTTTCAGCCATATCCTCGATACGATTGGTATCGTCCTCTTACTATTCCTCTATATACTGAAGACTTCGCCTTATTTCTCTAAGATTTCTGTGAGCTTTGCTTTCAATTTCGCTATCAAATAATAAAAGTCCTGTCGGGTTTCTTCTAGTCATAAACTAAAGATACCTGCCAAAATCAAAACAAAAGAAAGATTAGAAAACAAATTAAAATAAGAATAAGAATAAATTGCAATAAAAAATAAACCATGGTTAAAGTAATAAAAATTGAGTGTTCCTAATATTTTAGTCTCCGGCAACAGCGCCAAAAACTTGATGACGTCACGAACTAACTAAAATACGACAAAGGCAAGCTCACCTATCGAATAGTAGTATAGCTATGGTGAGTCCGGAATATCGTATCCACGAGGACTAAAAGTACTAGTAATTACTATCTTTTTATTATTTATCCTAATAATTAAATAGGTGTTTTAATCTAAAATTGAACTAACTAATTAACTATGAACGCGACAGAGATAAAATTGGGAAAATACTTTAAGAAAACCGATGAAATAGACAATACCCAAGAAAGAACCCACCTAGATTTCATTTATTATTCCGATTCTGAATTAAACGATTTATTCACTTGTCTTGATCTGTAGAAATCCCTAAATTATGTTAATATCTCTTTCGAGACTAATAACAACTGACTCTAAGTTGATCAATTGAAATTTCTTTCTAATTAAAGCCCCTATTGTCACATTAACTCGATCTATGGATTCCCTTATTAAATTTCACTCTAATCCGGCAGATTTCTGTCGTCCTACTTCTAAGATTGCAATCAACTCCGCCCAATTATGCTAGATCTACTCTTAAATAAGGACTTTTGCTCCATTGATTAAGTACATTAAACTTGGATTAATATCTTGAAAATATTAAGGCAAGGGTTAAGAACACATAATTAAGAACAAGAACAAGTATTTATCATGTAATTCAGATAATTAAATAATAAGAAAAACATCTCAAAATTAGAAAAACAACAAAACATAAAGAACCCAAAAACTTCTAAGGATATTGGATGGAGATCTTCAATCTTGAAGGAGATCCTGCTTCTGAATTGATTCTGACGGTTTCCTTCGAGTAATTTCTTCGTTCTCCTCTGTCACTCCCCTTATGTTTTCTTCTAGTGTGTTTTTATAGGCTTTGGGATGCTCAAAATACCTAAAAATTGGCTTTTTCCGTGTGAAAATGAAATAGGGTTCGACAAGGACACGGGCGTGTGATCAACCCGTGTAAGAATGCCCAGGCCGTGTGCAATACTGACATGGTTCGATATCAACATGGGCTGGCACACGGGCGTATGGCCAGCCCGTGTGTCTCCCACGGGAGTGTGAGAGGCCCGTGTTAAAGTGTCCAGTCCGTGTGCAATACTGACATGGTTCGAAATTGACACAGGCTGGCGCACGGGCGTGTGGCTAGCCCGTGTGTGATACTAAAATTAGCTCTTTTTGCTCGATTTTGGCTCCTTTTTCACTCCTTTCGCTCCCCTATGCTCACCTAAGTATAGAAACATGAAATTAAAGGATTAGGAGCATCCAAAAACATGCTAAGCATGAGATTAAAATATGTTACTTTTATGGTTTATCAAGTCCTTTTGAGTAGTCAAATTCGACACTTTGAAGAGTACTTGTGCATAGGAGCAAAGAAGAAGAAAGGAAGAAAAGCAGCAAAAGCAGCGCCATAGAGAAACACCGGATTCGACTTCTAGTTTCTTTCCATTTAATCTTTTAATTTTGTTGAAGTTGATAAACATGATTTCCAATTATTTTTCTGCTTTCAATTTAATTATAGTGACTTAATTCTGTTGATGCTAGATTGATTGCATATCCTTAGCTTTTATCATTAATACTTTGTTGATGTTGTTATGTGCTTCACTTGTTTATTCATTCATTAGATAAAATCATGATCATGCTACTCATGCATAATTAATGAAGGGAAGCATAAAAACTAATTATTTAATCCAAACAAGATGGTAATTACTAGACACAATATTTGAATGGTGCATGTTTGATATGCTAATGATTAAATTAGTAATGTTATTGAGCAATAGTGTTACCTTGCATAGTTCCTTTATGATGTTTGCTTAATAAAATTTGAAGTTGGTTGAGCATAGAAGTATGCTAAAGAAACGTAAAAATTGAATACGTATGATTACAACTTATAAAATACGAGTTTGGTAAATAGTTGAATTGCCATGGTTTTTGTTGTAATATCATTGACATTGTTTTTAATAATTTTAAGTAAAGGGAAGCAGTTAATCTAGCTCCTTCATGTTATAGTAATTAATATTTGTGATTTGCGGCTTATTATTCTATGTTACACCTTCATTTTTTTTAAGCATACTTAGTAATTTTATTGATGGTAATTAGTTAAATCAACTTTTTCTTAATTATTTTTGTCACCAACTTGCTATTGGATAAATTTCACAATATTTGTCTTAATTAGTTTCTGTGGTGACGATACTCTTTACTCACTGCTTTTTACTTGTTAACTGTTAACGACTGTATACAATTATACATTATTTTATATTTTCATGACAACAAGAAAATTGTATTTGTCAACCTTCACGTGCTCCTTCAGTGTGCATGCTTGCAGGGTGTAAAGTTGCTGAGTAATGCACTGAAGTCGTCTCTGAAGGTATCGACTTCATCTCTCTCCTCCGCAAACTCGATTAGTTTGCTAAATAATTGAGGAAGTCAACTACTTTGTTAATTTCTAAAACAAACTCATATATACGAGAAAATAAGCCGAAGTTTTCCATACATCACTGTCAAATTTTCATAGGTATTTCTACTTTTAACATTGGATGGAAAACCTCATAAATTGTATAGTATTGTTGTATTCAAAACTATATCATATAATTACAACGAAATGGATATATATATATATATATGTAAGTCATCTCTCTCATTCATTCACAAATATAAAAGAAAATTAAAATAAAATAAAGAATAAAAAATCAATCCGGCGTGTTTTTTAGTGTTTATATATAAACATGTTTATTTTCTACTTCCAATTTTGCGTTTCCCTTCAGCAGGAACTGGTTGCCTCCCATTTCGATGCAAAGACTGGCCATCTCCATTTCCTAATTTCCTTGATGGTGATGGTCCTGATATGGGATATGCATTTTTGCTGCAAAAGATTTACAATGTATTTAGAATATTCGACATGTTCATGTATGGATGTATGTATGTTGCCTTACCTCCGTTCTGGAGTACTTGTAGACTTGGAAGGAGGTTTTTTGGTCTTTGATCCAATCCCAATCCCATTGGTTACACAGCTAACTTTGGACTGATCGAATTGCCAAAGAAAATCGGGCTCGGACAAGTGGCTGGTAGAGACATCGAGATCATCTATGTCATTAATATTGGCCATGTTGAACCTGTTACCCCCCATAAACATATTATATGATGATTGTTCTTGGTAAATTTTTGAAGAATTTTGGAGATATTTTTGGTAAAAGACATAGGGCGAATTCTCGCTTTCTGCTTCCCAATATCCTAAGGGGCTTCCTACTCTATTAATGTTTTGTTTGTTCACCATAACCTTATCCACCCACTCACCCGAGCCCGACTCTTTCTCGTCATCCCTGAAGTTTTGTGTTGGACTAATAACAGGAGGCCAAGGAGGTGAATTTGTTAGTAACTCGTCAAGAGAAAAGCTTTGCTTCTCTTGCCTCAACATTGAGTTCGCTCGTGCCTACAAAATGTGGAAAAAAGTTATCAATTTCCTCTTGATCTACACATATATATTGTGTATGTATGTAGAGAATGCATGATGACGATATGAACAAGCAAGCTTTATATGTGGAAAACAATAAGTACCTGAATGTTGCCAACATCACCCATGAGTTGTCTAGCCCCCAACATATCTCCAACTCGGTGATTAGGAGTAAACGGAAACAAATCACTACTTGTTATGTATTTTTCAGAGCAATCAGTGTCCGAAATAGAATGTCGACTTTGCTCTGTTTCTCCCTCTTTCCTTGCCAAAGCTGCCTTAAGGCTCGCAATCTAAGAGACGATTCCAACAAGTTACTAAAAGGAATAGTATAACAACTGCTAGCTATCAAGATAATCATCTCGACCAATATGTGGAGGTGACTAAGAACAAGATAACCTGTTCTTTGAGTTGTTTGACATCTGCAGTGTCTTTGTTCACTTGGGCGGCACCGAGTTCGACGGTAGCCACACGCTCTGCAAACTTGAGAGTACTTATTGTTTCAGCCAAGGCATCAGGCTCGGGGCTTATGTGAACAAACATTAGTGTCTTAGCCTGCCCTCCTGAAAATACATTTCTAGCTCCAATATAATTAAAACTTTCGGAAAGAAAAAAATGGATGCAGTCAATTTTCACCTTAAAAGAATTGAAATCACAATTATTTCAACAGTTTAAACTCACCCAGTGAGTCTTGAAGAAGTTGAGTGAGTTTGCTGTTTCGGTACGGAACATGTGCATTCTTTTGGGCAAGGGAAGCAATCACATCCCCTAAAGCTGATAGAGATTTGTTTATGTGTTGTGCCTCTTTTAGTCGATCGCCTGTTACCTCAGACTTGTTTACTCTCTCACTTCCTGCAAGGTCAACAAGATGCATGCAGCCACGGAGAATAGTACCAGAAGTTAAATCCTTTCCTTGAACATGGACAGTCAAGCAACTGCAAGTGATGAGACAAGTTTTAGTTTTAGAACAAAGAATATTTTGAGACCAAATATTGTTAAAAAAAAAAAAAGAGGATACCTATGAGAACGACTACTACGGTCATTTAGAGCGGTCGCACCAACTGCCCTATTCCTTTGCCCTAGGTTCATCAAATCGATAACATCAGATGTCGATGAAACAGGCGTAAGGCTTGCATCGGGTACATTGAGTCCTGTCTGAGAGCTATTGCGAATTTCTAATGTATTACTTGATTAAGGATGAGCCTCGATCGAAAATTAACCGGCAAGGGGCAACTATTTAACCCTATATAAAAGAGGTTCCACACCAAATGACCAACTTTTGATCAGTCAATAGTTTTATAACCTTGTAAGAAATAAAATCAAATGAACAGAAGGATATCTTTTGTTACTTCCGTCTATAACAAGGAGATCCCTGACTTGCTCATTATAAATTTCAATCATTTGAACAGCAACATCATAGCGGAAGGTATCCTTTCTTCGTTCTGCTAAAACAAACAAATCACCTAATGCCCTGTAATTTACTCCTTCATTTTTCTCTGTTAGGTCTTTGGGTCCAACCTATATACAGAAACCGACAAATCCAAAAGAAAACACATATTTCAAACAAGTATTAATTGAAGTTTTATCATACTTTTAGTGAATAATTCAATTCTTACCATTGTGTAAGTTTTTCCTGACCCTGTTTGGCCATATGCAAATATACAAACATTGTATCCATCAAGAACTGACCGAATTAGTGGTTGCATATCAGAAAATACCTCCGCTGCGGTGCAATGAAGATATAAACTAAGTAAAGAATGCTAAAATTGCAGACAGATTATTGACAAGCAATTAAATTTAGTGTTGAAACCTTGAGTTACAGATTGCCCAAAGACTTTGTTGAAGGTGAAGGACTTGCATCCTTTACCGTACTTTGATGGGGTGCTGATGGTGATGTTTCCATCTTCTATATGCTCCACAGTGCTAACATAGCTAGATCTTTCAGACAGGAACGGTCTCACACGACAATAAACACGGATACTTCCTGGTCAAATAAAGTTAATAACCTTTGTAACTAACTGGAGGACTTAATACAAGACATAAATCATTGTTAGAACTTATACAAAAGGCAACTTACCTTTAAGATCCTGCACTTGATTGTATAGCTTGCGGTTTTCTTCTAGAACCCTATGGTAACCAGAAGCCGTATGAGCTAAACCATGAATATTCATACCTGTAAAGAAAAAGTGTATTAACTAAAATTTGAGATTAACATCATGCTTTGCATTTCAATAAAGCACAAGAAAATGAAAATAAGTACTTCCATGAAAGCAATAAGTACCGAGATTATTGAATTCTTCATGAAATTTTGTTTGCATGTGTTGCATGTCAGCTTTTGTGGCATCAATAGTATGCTTTAGGACCTGCAAGATTTATTATTCTTATAAGTGCTTTGGTAAAGAACATAGTCGAAAAGAAAAAGGAATATACGACACGATTAGCTCTCACCTGAATATCTCTTTGTTGCTTATTAAGGATCATTTGCAGTTTTAGAGATTGATCTTTTAATTCGTCATTAGTGATGCTTTTATGAAAGCAATCATCTTTCTTCATCATTTTGATATTTTTTTCCTCCATCTAAAGCATCATAAATACGTGGGGAGAGTTTGAGAAACTAAAGCCATATCATTAACATATTGAAGAAAAGTCATCATTGTATACCTTTTTATCCCCAGAAATTGGTTCCGATAGAGGCTTGTTGAAATTGGAAGCAGTGATGTGTGTTGAAGTTGTTTTCATCTTACAATTTGGCAGAGAAAAACATGTGGTTAGTAAATATTTTTATTAGTTACATAGTAAATAACTTCCAGTTTTCTATCAATTTTGAAGCACAAGTTTAGCGATTACAAAATTGAATGTACCACTTCATATTGGCTTGCCAGACGATGCTCAAACTCCTCTGCAACTTTACCAAGCAAAGATTCAACCAGCTATCAACAACAAAATATGACCAAGTAAGTAGCTGTTATAGCAATATAAACAATAAGCCCCTGCATTTGCACTCATAGGAAAATAGGAACATAGGAACATAGGAACATAGTCATAATCAATAGCTTATTATAAACAATAAGAACATGGGAAAATTTCTAAGAGAATATCGAAAAGACATGAAACGAGTGCAATATCATAGTGGTCAACAAGCCCCTGCATTTGCACTCATAGGATCAACGCGAAACTAAAACAGTATGACTCAATGTTTTATATGTTTATTAACAACATTGAGCCGATAAAAGCTTACCAGCGGAACTTCTTCAGGCTTTTTATCAATTAGAATAGTGCGAACCAACATACTTAATGAACCAGCACCACCCTGCTTGTACAGTAAAAAAACTTCATTCACATTGACCAAGTAGAACATAAAAAAACCCGCGACAATTGTAAAAAGTTAAGGCTTACCGACCATTGTATTAGGATCAATATCAGTGGGGTGACCGTTGGATAAGTTCTCATTCATCGACGAAGTCTTTTGAAAAGAGTTCATGAAAGGCTCTGAATTTTTTCTTACAAACGGCTTTCCCAACGAGGTCGTTGCAGGTTTCGTATTTCCACCAAATTTCCACACTCCATTTCCACCTGCGAGCTTCCATTCGTTATAGGACTTGAGCGCTAGAACACAGTTCACCACTCTTGTAGATTTGCCCCTCTGAAGAATTTTAACCAATTTACGAACAAATTAAAGCATATCATCTATTATATGCTATATAATAGCATATCCTCTATTATAGTTAATTATTAAAACTAACGTGTAAAGGTTGAGCTAATTAAAGCAAATTGGTTAGCAAATTCAATTTTGATTTTGAACCAATTAATAGTTATAGATATGTATTAATAGTTTTAAAATATATTATTACTATAATAATATATAATATATTAATTATTATATAGGTTGAAATATACTCCAATTCACTGTACTATTTGTACATTTGAAAGTTAACCCTCGTATCATATCATATAATGTTCATCATATATATAATATATTAATAGTTTATAAACATGTATTGATAATTATACGTTATAATATTATGTAATACTATATATTTTCTTATAATTTATAACATAATAATAGTTATATATATTAATAGTTTTAGTAATAGTTATATTGGGAGGGGTTCACTTATATGGATGTAACATTAAAGTTGTTTTACGCCCTTTCATATCTCTTTATACGATTAATATTTTAAAGACCCACCCATCACATTTTATATTTCATTCATGTCAAATTTGATGCCAATTAAAATTTCCTAACTATTTATTTTATGTAAAAAAATTCCAACCATTTAATAAATATTAATATATATATAATATTTTAGATCAATATGATATAGATATCAAATCGATTCAAAAAGTTACATGCATGACAAGTACAATTATATCGATAAATTCAAATGATGGATTGTTAAAATATTAATTGCACAAAATTGTGTAAAACTAAAGTAATTTTACAACGGTGTAAGTGGTTCCTACTTATATACTATATTATTATATTATGTAATAATATATCATCTATTATAGTTAGCGATTAAAATAAATTTAACCAGCAAATCGAGCCAATTAAATCAAACCAATTGGTAAAATCAATTTTGGTTTTGGACAAATTAATAGTTATATATATATATGTATTAATAGTTTGAAAATATATTATTACATTATGTAATACTATATCACATACTGTAATAGTAATAAGTAATATTTTAATTATCATTATATATTATTGTTTATTATTATATTGGTTGAAATATGCTTTAAATCCCTATACTCTTTATACATTTGAAAGTTAACCCTACTATTATATTATATAATGTTATATCATAACGTATGATATATATATATATAATATTTTATATATTTTCATTAATGATTAAATCTTATAATATTATATAGTACTATGTCGTTTATTAGAATCTATAATATAATATAATAATAGTTATATATACGTATTAAAGTTTTAATAATAGTTACATACTATATTATATAACAGTATATCATCAATTATAGTTAGTGATTGAAACAAACTTAACCAACCAAATCGAGTCAATTTAAGCAAATTGGTTAGTAAATTCGATTTTGATTTTGGACCAATTAATAGTTATATATGTATTAATAGTTTTAGAACATATTATTACATTATGTAATACTATACATATACTATAATAGTAGTATATAATATATTAATTATTATATATTATTGTTTATCATTATACTAGTTGAAATATGTTTTAAGTCCTTATATACTCTTTGTATATTTGAAAGTTAGTCCTCCTACTACATTTTATAATGTTGTATAATATCATACAATATATGATATATTAATAGTTTATATATATACATTAATGATTAAATATAATTGGTTAATATATTAATAATTTATATATATGCATTAAGATTAGATTAGGTAATCGATTGATCTGATGTTGTCGGTTCGGTTCTGATTAAATTCAAAACCATTTTCATTAATTAACTAAATTTACACCTATTAAATGCAATATATATTTAAATCCAAACTCAAACTCAAAGCCCAACTCAATACCAATCAAACCCAAACCTAAGCCGATTTATACTTTATTCAAAACCCAACTAAAATAAAAATAAACACATTCCAAATTAAAAATTAATATAAATATAATAATATTAATAGAAACATTAAACATTAATAAAAAAACTAAAGGTAAAACGTACCATCCTAAATCATTAAAATTAAATTTATTAGTAATGTTATTAGTATTGCATAATAAATCATGTTTAATCATTTGAGATAAGTATAACACCAATTATCATATTATTAAATTAATATATTATGTTATTATATATTTTATATTATTATCAAATTTAATTATATAAATTTAAAGAATTATTATATATTTATTCATATATAATTATAGTATTAAAAATATGTTATATTTCACTTTATAATCTAATATAAAATTTTTAATATAAATATGTAATGCACATTTTCATAAAATAAATAATAATAATTATTTTAAGTAATATAACGAAATTATGTTAATAATTATCGCCTTTTATGGTTGTTCAATTACAAATTAAGATTTTTTTGAGTTTTAGGTCGGATTTATTTTAGATTCGGACTAGATCCATCTTGAATTCGAATTCTCATAGGCTTTCTCGAAATAGAATTCTGCCAGGCTTGAATTTTCTTGGTCTCAGGCTTTCTATGACTCATAATTTTTTAAAACTCTAAGCTTTTTCGAGCTCAAAGCTATTGTGGATTCAAGATTTCTCCAACTCAAATTATTACGTGCTTGAATAAGTACAGACGAGGTTATTTCCGAAAATGAAACCAGTACACTGAACGAAAGAATGGAGATTGGAAACATACTTGTTCTAGATCAGATGCCTCAAACGTTGGAAGCCGCAATTCTTGGCCCGCTATCAAGAAATTCCTTACATTTTCAAAGTACTGAAATACTGACAATGCAGCTCCATCAGGTATGAGAGCTGCATCACATGGACTTTCCACCACCTAAAAACCAACCACCAAATTAATTACTGGTAATTAAAAGGAAAATCAATTTTAAAGAAAAAGTCTCAACCTTAGGCACAGCTCCAGGTTGAACTTTATTAAGAACATTGCATAGGATTATTCCACTCCTCAAACCAAGCCTAAATTCTTCCTCCGACGGCTCTGCCGGCAAATCTTTAGCCGCCACAACTCCGACCATCTTCCTTAGCCATCTAGCAGCTTCGTACCTCCTTGATGCTGCCATACAAAAGATCATCACATTCAAAATTTACTCACCAACAAAACATATTTCATCTCAATTTTGTTTTCTTTTGAAGAAAACGAAGTGGAGGGGATCAGAGGCTGGATTTAGAATAAGAAACCCATCATTTATCAACATTTTTCATGAAATTACATCGTTGTGACTGGTTAAGGTTATAAAAGGGAAAGAACGCATGTTTTGGAGTAGAAAATGAATCATCATTCAACAAAATCCAGATGATCATCACATTTTCTTGTTTTTTTTTTTTGGGGGGGGGGGGTTCACTTTTTAAATTCCATATGTAAATTTATTAATGTCATTCAAACTTTACTCTTCTCACTAGCAAGGCATAATTCATCTCTATTTTGTTTTGAAAAGAAAATAAAAGCTGTAACATGATCAATGATCAGGGAGTTTTCCTTTTACTAATTCAAAGTAAGTAGGCATCAGAGACTGGAATTGGAGTTAAAATATATATATATTCCCACATTTTCCATGAAATTACATCACAGTGTTTGCACTTGAAAATTAATCACCATTCAACAAAATCCAGATTCTGCCATTAAAGGAATAAAAAAGAACAGAAAAAGAGTACCAGTTAATTCAGCTTTTCTAGATTCCAAATCAAAATCCTTGGAGCGATTGCCATGTTCCAAGACATCTTTCACAACTGAAGCAACTGAAAACGACAACGTTCCCTCTGCCGCCATTTTCCCTCCACAGATTATTCCCGCAAAATTTCTTTTTTCCTCTCACAACTCCACCATCCAAAAAAAAAAAAAAAAATCCCCCAGATGATGAAAAAATGAGATACCAAAAACAGAAGAATGAGATAAAAAAAAAAGAGGAAAGTTTGGTGGGGAAATAAATGGGAGTTGAAGTTTCCTTTTTATGATATTAACACTGAACTTTTACAACACAAATCACATTCTCCATTACCTTCTTTTTCTTTTGCTTTTGCTTTTCTGATTCTTTGTACAATGTAGAAACCAAAGCTAGCTCTGCTTTATAGTTTATAGTTGCATACATTTACACCACTTTGAATATATATATATATTTCCTTCTCCCAAACCTACTATTACGCCAAACCTCTCTCCCAACCTCACCTCGTTAGAAATGAACTGTGTTTTTGTTAAAATGTAAGGGTTATGCTCGAAATGACAGTCAAGCAGTGATATTGTTGAATTAAAAAACGATGATTCAATTGATGGATATAAACTGAATCATTTGTGATTTAGTTACAAAATTAAAATGATTGAACCGATGAAATTTATTTATAATTTTTAAATTTTTTAAATATTTATTTAATTATTATTGAACCAATGGTTAAACTAATTGAAGTGAGTAATAATAATTTAATCAATTTATATGTCTTGTTTTATAAAAAAATGGGTAAAATGAATTACAATATTGTTTAAAAATTATGAAGTGCCTAAAAACAGAAAAAGATATGATCAGCTCAAAACAAATTAAAATTACAGTTTGTTTCAACTAATGTTAAACCAACCCTTAATTATTATCTTGTTTACCAAACAATGTGGTTACAAGAGTTGAATCTTTATTTATTTCTCTCTAATAAATCAATTACTTAGGACCCGGCTGATCCCGACCGGTAGGTAACAGGCACCTTTTGGTTGTTGAAAATCTCAAAACGGTTACCAAATAGCATATCTTTGTGTCGTTTTGAGATCCGCTTTAGCTATAACGCTTGGGAGGTAATGAATGAAAGCTTAGCATTAACCCGATCCCACTATACATGTTTGGACGTTATTCATCCTGAGGCTTAAGTAAGCCAAATGATGGATATTTTTTTAGGGTTCATAATATTTTGAATCCAAACTCCATTAAGAGTTCGAGTTGCTAAAAAGACGACAGGTTTATGGAATTAATTATTAAAAAATTTTAGAATCGTGTCTTGTGAATACGTCGTCATTTTAGGTTATACTATTTCAGAGTTGGGAAACAAAACCTCTCACCAAAGAATGTGTGTGCACCTGTGTAAAAGGTAAAACTTAATGAGACATTGACTTAATAGTAATGTTGAGATCTTGAGAACAAAATTTTTCTAAGTTCGAATTCAACCATTAATAAATACTATGCGTAGATTCTCTTTTAAATTTATTCTAGGTCTAAATCCCACTATACGTGGGTCATGACCGTAATTATTTTAAATTTTAATTTGGTTATATTTGTATAAAGTTGATTCTAGTTATCCGTATTTAGACATGTATTATTTGTGATTATAGAAGCTATAATTGAAATTGAAATTTTTTTTCAATTAATATCTATATATTGGAAGTTCCTTTATATATATATATGGATTTATTATTTATTGGTGATTGTTAGATTAAATCAAGTGGTTGAGATCTTAGAGAAAGCTATGACATATTTAAGCTTCTCTTAACATTCGTATGAAAAGGGATGTAGTTTATCAAATGCTGGCGGAGCGATCACATTATAAAATTTAATGCCATTTATAGTCTATTAATTAACGAACAAGCATAAAGGTTTTTGTATAGTAGAAACACTTTCCAACCGAAAAAGTCTAATCTAATAAATTTTCTACCCAACATAAATATATATATATATATATAACCACCTTAAATAATACGATAAATTTAAGGGTTAATTCCACCGAATGTCTTCAAATTATTGTTTAGATTTTAAATTAGTTTTTAAACTTCAAAACATTTTAATTGAATAATGTTAGTTTGGATTGAATGTGGAGCATATTTAAAATATGAGGATTAAATTGTAAATATATGAATACCTACTACATAGAAAACCAAAGGTCAAGTGATAAAGAATAGCAGAAAAAGATCATATTCAAGTTGTTTGACTAGAGAAAGAAGGATTTAGATTTGATCTGTAAAGAAGAAATAAAGAAAATGAAAACACTAAAAAATTTGAGAATAAAGAATAAATAAACAAAAATTTAAAAAAAAAAACAAAGTGGAAGATGAAACGAGTTAATCGATGGATATGATGGATAAATTGATAAGTATCCAATTAAACCCTTTGAGATATAAACCCCAACAAACTCAATTAATGACTTTAATTAACTCTAAGAAATAATTACTTGGCAAATTTAAGGATGAATAATGAATTCCAACGACTCCTTGAAGAAAATCGAGAAGAAAACTACTACTAAAAATTACAAGAAAGAAATCTTGCATAAAGAAACTAACTCCCAGAGTTGAAATCCTTATTAATGAAAACAATTGTGCCTCTAATTAACAATGAAGAAGCTTTTATATAGGGTAGCTAAGCACATCCAAATAGAACTCATAATTATACTGAAACTCTAATTAATCTAAACAACTAGTTTTAAGCTAGACTTTATTGTTTGACTAAGAAACATAAAACTCCAAAATAACTTAAAATACTTTAAAAAAATCCAAAATTCAAATTAAACAAATAATATAATAATAATACCTAATAAATACAATATTGGAATCATATGAAATAAAAATAAAGCCTAAAAATCAAGCTTAAAAATCAAACCCAATATGATTTAAACTCGAATTAAAAGCTCAAAACTCATAATTGTCGTAATAATCCTGTCCAAAAATTCTGTTTGCATAGTCTTCATTAAAATAATTATAACTTGAGTTCCTAAACTCGAAATTGAGTGATTCAAAATGCGTTTCAAATATAAGAGATAGATCTTCAAACGCTATGAGACATATCAACCCAGAAATGCTTGGATCCTTTTAAAAAATTCACTGCAAGTCGATTGATTGTAACATGGCTAGGCGAGTGGCCTTGATTGGGGTCCTTGAAGTGTAACACCTAAGCTTGTTGACATTTTCCACATGGGCTTTTCTTCATGGATTAAGATTTTAAGTCCACGAACAAAACTGGTCCCTCCTAATTCATCCTCGCTCGATATTGAACTCCAAATTCCATCTTTTTAAAACATCAACTCTTCTCAAAATTTCTTTTTGATAAAGTCTTGAACGAATAAGTTGAGTTTTGACTTCAACTATGTCACACTCAATTTTCTTTAAACCCAAAAATTAGGAACAATTTGGGAGTTAAATAGAAAGAGGTTGTAAGCTGGCGGTTTCTACTAAAAAATAGGAAAATTTCATAACAAAATTGTACATGGTTGAGATTCAAGTTTGGTTCGGTCGGATTAGAACCAGCCGGCCTCTTAGTGGGAGACATAATGATTGTTAATAAATGGATTTTACATGGTTGAAAACCATGTGGGAAGGAATATAAATAATCAAGAAATGACTTCTCAGGGAGGATTCAACTCTATTCTGTCTCACTTTGTTCTCTTATTCATCTTCTTCCTTGGTTGCCTCAAAGAAGAAATAATGATGGGGAGCTCTGCATGTAGTGGTGATAGCAAGAGTTGAGTTAGAAAAATAGAGAATCCAATGAACTGGTAAGGTATTAAAACCTTCGTTGTTTGTAAGTTTAGGAAATAAAGTTAAAGATTTTCAAAACTATTTTAGGGGTTCTACATGTTTCTGGAAAACTAAATTTTTTGTTGAAAAATGCTGAGATTAATTTATGTTAGTGGTTGTAATGCTTAGTTGCCAAGAGAATGGAAGCTTTGACATTTTGGAAAGGCTAAGCGAAGAAGGGAAAGGAACATTAAGTGAGTTTCTACTTACCATTCCAAGAATGTTGAATGATTGGCATGATTCTGTAATATTCCGATTTTTGGGGTTAGAAGTTTTGATATTTGTAGGTAGGGTCAGTGGCTAGATCAAGCATTTGAGTTTGTTTCCGCGTTTTAATGTCAGAATAGGCTTGCTGGTCTGGTGGTTGGTTGTGTGTTAGTTTAGTCTGGGTCCCAAGTTCAAGTCCTTAGGTGTGCTTTGAAGGAATTATTTCGATTTAGCACTGTTTTGTTTTAAAAGGGTTAGATATTTACTTTTATTTTTTATTTAATTTATTTTTATTTTGGTTTAAAAAAAGGAAAATAAAAAAGGCAGAATGTTTTTTGATGTTCCTTCTCTCTCAATTTTTTTTTCGCACAATTAATTTATTTGCTTAACCTCTTGGATTTTCCTACGGCATTGGGTTGTTTATATTTTTCATCAACTTGAGCTTCAAGTTCATATTGAAGTCATCGACGTAGGTCGATTGAGTTCTAGGCGTTTTGATTGCAAATCAGGTGTGGGTTATGAACTCTTCTTTTTCGTTATTGAAATACTGAATTAATTCTAGGTAATTTGACAAAATGAGCGTGTTCTGAATTGTATAACTCGATACTGAATTGCTTTGAAATTCGGCAACCCTTTTCGTGTGATTTGGTAGTTGAGCAATTGAGGGTTTTATGGGCTTTAAATAGCATAAATTTGGTTTATTATGGTGTGTTTCTGAAATTCTTTGATTAGGGGTAGTTTTAGTGATCGAAAAATAAGACTGCCAGTCAATTTTGGTGTGGTTTCGTGACCACACGGGTGGCCACACGGGCTTGTGCTCCTACACATGCGGTGTACATGGCTATGTGGCTGATTTGGGGAAATTAGTCGATTTTCACACGGCCATGTCCTCTAGGCATACGGGCGTGTGCGTTTGGGAATTAGGGTTTTAGTGATTTAGTGCCACACGGCCTGGCCATACAGTCGTGTGGCTAATTTGGGGATTTAGAGATCCCACACAGTCGATGTTATCTTGTGAATACTGTGCTTATGTGTTTGTGAATATTTGATTTAAGATGAGATGCTATAATATGTGATATGTGGTTATGATAACCATTGTGAAAGTGAAAATATGTACATGTTATGTTTATGTTAAATGTTAATGACAGTGTTTTGCTAAATATGCAAATATGCAGTGATAGTGCACGGATATCGATAAGTGGTATGTGTTTGATTTTGAATATTTTGGCTTTATGATCTTGAAACCATTGGATATAGTTGGCATGCCATGAAATTGTGAGTACTCACCTATATGTACAGTGATTTTGGGCGTTGAGGCCCTGGTACATGTTGGAGGGATAAGGGAATGTGAGTTAAACTCCATTCAACGGGATATGTGAGGGGAAATAAGGAGAGTGTTAGCTTTATGCTTCACTTTTGGGACATGTTTGACTCTATGAGTCTATATGGTGTGTTGGAGATCCATGTATCCGATAAGTAATGATAGAGCTCACTTTTATGTTTCATAGCTCAAGTGCCAAATTATCTTAAATTATGAATATTAGTGTATTATGATATGTGTTTATATGACATGTGATCATTATGCAATTTATCTATAAACATGTTTTTGAGTATTGCGATATATGCTTGAATGTTATGTAATTATATGAGTATTGTGATATATGCTTAAATATTATATGAGTATATATGTAATGTGGTATATGCTTAAAAGTGAATATGTTTACCATGTAAAAGAACTAATAATAATGCACGAGTAAGTATACTATGACACTAGAGTTGGAACTGTTGAGGTTATGCTATATGGTTGTTTCGTTGATGCGTGATGCATTGTTTGCATTGTGGTTATCTTGAGCATTCACTGAGCTTGTTAAGTTCACCCACTCCTTTCTTAAAACATTTGCAGAGTAGTTAAGTGCCGGTGTGAGTGGTGTGGTTTCCGAAGGGTAATCTAAGCAAGACGTTAGCTTTGTTTCGTATGTGTTATTAATCCGTTTATGTTTTGGGGAAATAAAGGCAATGTGACAGAATTGTTGCATGAATTTTGCTAGAATATTTTGGATGTTTCCATAGTTTATTTGTTCTCAGGATTTAAAGTTTGAATCATGATATGTTGTTTATTGCTTGGACTTATTCTCAATGTTTGAAACTGTGATTATAGTCGTTTTGATGTTTATTTGATAATGATATGATAGCATGATAAATTGGTACAAATTGTTGGAATGACTTATATGTTTAAAAATGTTGTATTTTTCTAGTCTGTAGTAGAGGTATAAATATTCGTGTTGTAAAAATGATACCTCTGTGATTTTGAAATGTGCAGGGAGTCAGTAACGTAATTCAGTATCGATACCATATCACAAGTATCGATATTCGGGCTAATTTTATCGATACTTTTTCAACTGTACCGATATTTTCCAAGTTTTGATTTTTGGACGAGAAACCAAATGCTAATTTGGTATCTATTTTCCATATGGTATCAATATTGTGCAAGGAAAAATATCTATACCCTTATTCTAGTATCGATATCTACGTAATTGTCTTGTAAATATTGATAAGTCATCCTAATGCATGTTCAATTATTACTATAAATTTATTTAAAGTATGTTTGGCATGTTCTAATGATTATTGATATATGTTTGACTAAAAATTTATAAGATCATTGATAAAGATGATGTTTTCTTAATAATGTGACAATTTACTATGAGTGTGACATGAGATGGTGGTGTGACATCCTCATATTCGAGCTTGGCGACCAAGCTGGGTATAGGGTGTTACATTCCACAACCCATAAAGATGTGTCTTTCACCATCACTTGGCTTTCGGTAGATCAAGCAACCTTGCATAGAAACCTTTATGTAAGTAGTAGCACCAGAATCTATCCACCAAGTGTTTCTAAATATTAAAGCTAAATTAACTTCAAAACAGACTAAAGTAAGAATTATACCTTTCTTTGCACGCCAGGCGTGATATTTGACACATTCACGTGTCCATTCTCGTTACAAAAAAAAAAAAAAACAACTCTCTATAACCTGCTATTGTTTCTTTTGAGTTGGAACCTTAGCAGCTTCATTCTGATATTTTCTTTTCTTGCCCTTATCTTTAGAGGCGTTAGCCAAATGAGCTCATTTAGAGTCCATTTCTCCTTTTGACAGTTGTAACTAATTTTAAATTGGTTAAACTGTGTAGGAAGCGATACCAAAACCATAAGAATAAAAAATTCCTTAAAAAGTTCGATCTTAAGTGTCTTAAGTCTTAAAGCAATATGGAACATCTCCATAATGTACTCCCTCGCATTTCCTTGACCTTATATTTCATAGACATCAAAGAAGTCAGAAATGATGTCATCTCAACCTTATCATTTTCAACAAAACGTTTCTCAATTTAATCAAGAAAATCCTTGGCTTGAGTAATCTCTTCAGATTCTGTGCTCCTAAAGACTTTTGGAATTTTGTGCTTCATGATCATTAGACTCATGCGATTTGAACGATCCCACCTCTCAAAATCCCTTTTAGCATAAAAGGGTACTTTCTGCAGTGAGAGGTGCGAGTTGTTCTTCCCTTAGTGCAAGGTCTATGTATATATTAGACATTTATAATTGTCTGTGGTGATAAATGTGTGACAATTATAATTGTCCTCTTTTCCGCACTAACTTATTGCTCACATAAAGTACCTTATAATTGCCACACATTTATCACCACAGATGTCGTTGAAATTCTGTCAAATATTAACTTACCTTTGGGTGAATTAATAAACAAATGAATCACAAAAACATATAATCATCTTGATATTTTAAATAAACTAATCTACACAAAAGAGGTCACTTTGGTGGCGTTTTGTTGCAACTAATTTATTTAAAGTATTAGACATCCATAATTAAAACCCAAAGCCAAAATCTAAATTTATTTGTTTCATAATAAATTTATCTTAATTTCATCTTTCAATCAAATTAAAAGATAGTAGTATATATATTTATATTTTTCCCAAAACAACATACATCAAAGTTAAATATTAAAAATCAACATCATAATAATTGATATGTCCCACAATTCAAACTATAGATCATATCATCACAATTTAATCGAATATTCGAAATCATAAAATGTCAAAACCAAATATTATAAAACTAAACTTAAAATTAAATTCCTTAAACATGCATCAATTTAGTAGGAATTTACATCAAAACGTGCATAAAACTAAATATATATCCATACCGAAAAAAAATAACAATTTCAATAAATGTCCATCAATTCCAATTTAACAGAACATTATAATTGGATTCATAAACAATTTATCAATAATTTTAATATAAATACACACAAAAACTTAAAACCATAAAGCAAACCGAATTAAATCTACCGATAAATTTACACGCTTATATGATTTACAAATAAAATATATGTCATAGCAAAATCATATGTTGTCGTATATACTTGTAGGGGTAGTATAAAGACAACAATACCAAAGCTGTTATTACCATAGAAATACGGTTAATTTAACGCCCATAACCATATAGTCTACTTACAAAGCATTTATAACTTTTGGCATTGTACACATGCCTTCCAAAGATTTATATTTATTTCACATTAAATCAACATACTCGTCTGCCATGAAATTTTGAGTTCATGTTTCTAAAGGTTAAAAAGTTATAATAATAAAAAATTAAATATCATAATAATCTATAAAATCAAACTACATGATATTTTAAATATATCGTAAATACACTTGACTTTTAGCGACTTTATCAGCAATCAATGAAGGAAAATAAAAACTAATGTGAATTATAAATCGAGAACCACATTCCGATCACGCAATTGCACAATCAATAATATGATGTTATACATTCATTTTAAATTATTAATAAAACCCTAAAAACTTAATCCATAATTAGTCAAAACCAAAAATTTTAATATAAATCCAAAAGATATAATATCTTTATAATGGGAACACTAAATTCATATACTCTTAAGAACAGATTAATCTAAAAATATGAATTTTCAATTATTCAACATGGCGAGACTCGGATGCCACTTATTAGAATCGTAAAGTAAATTTGAAATAAAGGTTAATAAATCAGGATCTATCATGTAAAATCATCAAGAATAAATCATGGATAAAACTAGATGCGAAAGCGTACCTGAATTAATCGATTTCTTGAAATCTATTGATCTTACGATTTTGATCTTTCAAATTAGCACAAAAATAATTTAGAGAATGTGGCTCTCTTTTTTCTAAAGATGGGATATTAGAAAAGTTGTGTATGTGCAATTTAGGGACCATAAACCTAATAATAACTTTTGCATATTAACCCTAATTTCTAATCAGCCCATCATTAATTAGAAATTAATTAGAAGAGTATTTACACATATTTGACTCATACTTTATTTAATAACTAAAGGTCAATAAACTTTAACTGAATTATATCACTTTTAATTCGGGCTAACATTTTATGATAGTAAATAATAACATGTAATTATTATTATATATGTGATGTTAATATTTTTCAACAATAATTTTATTATTTATGAAGAGATTAAAATGGATCTTTTTTTTTCCTTGTAGTCGCCCATGAATTGCCCATTTTTAATCCTTCCTTATCCATACCTATATTCAATAAGGAGTAGTGTTGCAAAGAGTTCATTGTTCAACTATTCAACTGGCTTTTGTACTTTATACGTTGCTTACCAGTACCCTTTTTCGAAAGGGTAGTGCTGAAAATGTTCAATTAAGCTTTTGTGTTTCCCGGACCACCTGTTTCGGATTTTGGCCAAATAGGAGAATTTTTTTTTTTTTTTTTTTGTTAGGGTTGGAATTTCCAGCTGCAAAGGATTTTGTATTTTTCAAATTGGAAACGAAATGGAAGGGTTAGGGTTTTGAAAGGATAATTTTTAAAAAAAAAATTCAAAGGGAAATGAAATATTACCTTTCATTCAGCGTTTTTTGACAAAAGAATTAATTTATTTTTTATTTAATGAATATGGATTAATTTACTTCATTCTTTTAATAAGACCAAAATGTAATCTAAACTACAATACATAACCATCGATTTTGAGGAGTTTTACCCAACATATAGTTTTCTTAATGCGATAATTTATACGAAATTGAAGTAGTAATTGAAAAGTAACACATTTCATTTTTAATCCTTGGGTTTAAATTTCAAGTTTTTATTAGCGTACTGAAATGAAAGACGCTAGGGTAGAAGGGGTCATATGCATTTACTCATAGTCAAGTAAATGGTTGAAACGTTGATTGCATGTTAATGATCCCTTAAATATTCGACTGTTTAGAAGGGCTAATAAGACTTGTTTGTTATCCAAAGTATTATTTGATTGTATTGTCCAAGTTGTCGTGGAGGTTTGCTATACTGTGTTTTCAAGTATTTATTAAATGAAATTTACTTCAAATGTTTTTTTAATAATAAAAAAACCCTCCCAAAATTGGTTGTTTTATTTAGTGTTGGCACGAGCCTCTTGAGTAGTAGCCAAAGTAGGAGTTTAACAAATAGTTAAACTATTAGGGATATATCCGATTAAGTAACAAACAAGTAAAAATTAGCAGAAGAAATTAAGAAATTGAACACACAAATTTAAAATGGAAGAACCCTCTCCAAAGAGGATAAAAACCACGAGCAAATATAATTTTTCTATAATAGCAAAAGAGCGAAGAATACAAAATATGAAGATAAAAATTAAGTCTCGAAACCCGAAAATAAAAAACCCTCAAAATATAAATACAAAATTCTCAAAAAATGTTATGAGTTCTAATTTTAATGAGTATTTCTTCTAAAGTTGTAAAAGAGCCTATTTATAGGCTAAATTCGTAGGTCAAATAAATTATACTAATAAATGATAAATATATTATACTAATAAATACTAAATCTTCTAGAAAAAAAAATATATTTTATTTAACTTTACTTGCAAGCAATCTCTTATTTTATTTAACAGGAATTTAGGTCACACAAGTCTAATAATCTCCACCTTGACATGAATTCTCACAACGCCATATTTGTCAAAGGCCGCGCCGCCACAAGCCTATATTGAACTATGCAAGGAATTAACTGAGTCGAACATGTGCTTAGAAGCTGGAAGACTTCTAGACTTTGACTTGTGCATTGTCAAATCAAAAATAACTCGGGTCTGATTTTCACAAACATAGTGCCCAAACTTTTCAAAACCTATATCTAAAAGAGAACCTCTCTTCAAAAAAAAAAAAAAAAACAGTCATACATTTTTCCCTCCTATGACCAAGTTGCATTTGCTCCAAACGAGTTAACTTCGACTCCAAAACAGATAAGGGATGTCCGATTTCATCGGTCACTGTAGAACCTTCTAGAACATAAAGACTGTCGGTCCTTTTACCTTTTAACAAAATGAAAGCCCCATGAGACACCTTAATGACGCTCGACTCAATGTTGGCTCTGTAACCTTTCAAGTCTAAAATATTCAAGGAGGTGAGATTCTTTCGTAAATCAGGTACATACCTGACATCTAAGAGTCTCCTAATCATCCAATCATGCATCCTAATTTTAACAGTAGCAACACCGATTACCTTACTGGATGAATCGTTTCCCATGCGCACAACTCCACCTTCAACCGAATTGTATGTGGAGAACCATTCTCTGTTGGGACATATGGAAAAAACATCCTAAATGTAGGATCCACTCAAACGTAATCTCGAAACTATCGCTCGTTAACACTAACAAGAAATCATCACCACTTTCGCCAGCCAAATTAGCACTAGTTACATCTTCCTTGTTACTTTCAACAGCCTTTTATTTCGCAATTTATAACAATCTGCTTTGACGTGACCTAACTTCTTATAATAGTGACACATTTTATCTCGCTTCTTTGATGCTACCAAAACAGAAGCTTGCCTATCTGCCTTGCTATCTGAACTAAACTCATTGTCGAGTTTTTATTTACTCAACAAATAACCTTTCACATCCTCGAACAAGAGTTTGTCTTTACCATAAATCAGAGCCTCTCTGAAAGATTCGTATGAAGAGGTAAAGAGCACAATAATATGATAGCCTAATCTTCATCTTCAATCTTAACCCCAACATTCTTTAAATCATTCAAAAGAGTAATAAATTGAATAATGTGATCTCTATGAAACTCATCTTCATTCATGCGAAACGTAAATAGACGTTGTTTCAACAATAAATAGTTAGCCAGAGACTTAGTCACATAAAGATTTTTTAACCTTTTCCACAAGGGGGATGAGGTTTTCTCCATCAATACCTCCTGTAATACCCTATTCCGAGGCACAACTTGTAACATTTCGATTTAGGGGCTAGTCGGAACAGTGGTTCGGAACCACTAATCTGAGGTTAGATAAAATTATTTTCATGATATTTTATGAGTTGGAGCATGATTATATAAGTCCATGAAAATTTTGGTGCTTTAATTTTAGCGATTTCATGCTTAATCGCGAAAAAGGACTAAATCGCATAAAGTGCAAAAGTTCAAAATTACAAGATAAGGGTGTCAAATAGCTATGGAATTTTAATTTGAGGTCTTTAAAGGGCAATTAGCCCCCTTAAGTAATAGTTGACTGGCCATAGGAGACAAAATATGTCAAAATTGGTCAAGTTGGTAGATTAGGTGAAAAATTGTCTAGGAAATAAGATAAAGAAGAAAAGATATCATCTTTCTCCTCCTTACCTTCCACCAAAAATTAGCAGCAAATAGGGGTTGGAAAACTTCAAAAATTTCAGCATACTCTTCTCTTTACAAGTAAGTGTTCTAGTGATCATTTTTTGATAAAAATTGTACTTTTGGAACCCCTAAAGCTTAAGCTTTCTAAAGAGGGGACTATTTTGTTAAATGGTGAAGATTTTAGAGTTTTTCCATGAAAGCTTTTAAGTTGTTTGCTACATTTTTATGGAATAAAATGGGTCTTAGTTGTTAGATGAACAACTTTTGTGAAAGATGTTACCAAGAAAACACTTAAAAGGACCTTTTTGTTAAGGTTGTAAAATATGTAGTAAATGTGTGAAATGTTGAGTTTTGATGGTAGCCATAAGAGAAATAAATGTTCACCTAGGCTTGTTAAAGAGAGAAATTTGATTAGAATTGATTTCTGAGCCTAGGGGTAAATGGTCGTTTTGCAAAAGTCTAAGAGCAAAATAGTAATTTTTCCAAAGCATGATTATTGAAATGCATTTACTAATGTGATAATTAAATAAGCTAATTTGCTATTATAGATCAAGAAGAACCAACAAAGTATCGGACTAGATCGACGATCTAGCTTATTTTGAAATCGAGATAAGTTCGTATGTGATAAATTCAACATTTATGCTAATATGTTTGAGAATGTTTGATATTATAATAATACATGATATTTTATGAAATCGAGTATTAGTGTTGAATGAGAAAGATGATAAAAGTTGAGATGTTGAAGTCCCGGTTGGACTATAATGAATGTGAGAATACTATCATTAAGGCATGAGATGAATAAGGTCCCGTGTAAGACCATGTCAGGGACATGACCTCGGCACCAAATTGAGATCCCGTATAAGACCATATCTGGGATATGGCTTCGGTATTGAATATGAGAATTGTATAAGACCATATTCGAGATATGGCATCAGCACTCAGAAGTGACCCCATGTAAGACTACATCTGGGATGTGGCATTGGTTTGGGATGTGTTTATGTAATGACGATGAATATGCATCCTTGAATATCCCTAGTGATTTAGCAGGATAAATAGATAAGCTTGGAAATAGAAATGAGATTTAATACTAAGCTATGTGATTGAGTGAATACAGGTACGTGAGTAATTCACGAGGAATGTTTACGATATGTGGCATGGTATATTCTAGATAAGAACAAGTACAAGTAAGTTATGGCAAAGTGCTTATGATTTTGTGTGGTTATCTAATGCCATGGATTGATGTCATTATGAGCTTATTATTGCTATTTACTTTCATGCAAACTTATTAAGCTTTATGCTTACCCCTCTCATTTCCCTTCTCCTTGTAGTATTGCCAAGATAATTCAAGGATCGTGGAAAGTCAGAGTTCGAAAATCACACTATCAACATCTCTTTGATATAATAAAGTTAGATTTATTTTGAGTATGGCATGTATAGGACTTGGGTATTATGTTATGTCATATTAGTTAGCCAAAGTGTTGACTATTTATGTTGTCGAATTCATTTTGTAAGTGGTCATTGGAATTGCGCAAATACTTGACAAGTTTATATGTAATAATTGATGATGAATCATGAAGTTTATGCTTGTGTGGATGCCTTGATTTGAGTTCTTGGAAGTGCCTTAGAGTCATGAGTTATGTTGTAATGAGATGATATAAGTATGGTTGCTATGTAGGGTGGCATTTGGCTTGGAATATAGCCTTTTTAATGTCCACACGGGTAGACACACAGGCGTGTGTCTAGGCTGTGTATGACCAAGGTTAGCCTCATAGACGTGTGCCCAGGCCGTGTGAAGTTTGCACTTAAAATTTGGAATTTAATTCGACACACGGCCTAAGGATACGGGCGTGTGCCTTGGCCGTGTGACCCTAGTGAAGTGATGACATCATAAATAGAATGCCATGGTTTTGGCACACGGGGGCGTGTCAAGGAGCAAGGGCTAGGGATACGGACGTGTGTCAGGCCGTGTGAAAACCCCTGTAGTTTCGAATTAAAAAATAAATTCCACACGGGCTAGGAATATGGGCGTGTGTGACCACACGGCCTGCCCACACGGGCGTGTTCCATTTCACACGGGTGTGTGGTCCCTGTTTAGGCAAAATTTTTCTAAGACCGTAAAAGTTTCCGATTTAATTCCGAGGCGTTCCGAATGTATGTTTAAAGCCTCATAGGCCCATGATAAGGATGTTATGCATTTGAATGAGAAGTTTTAAGTTGAGGATGGATTTTTAGAGCCCAAAGTTGTATGTACAAGCAAGTTAAGTCCGGTAATGCCTCATACCCGGATTTGGAGTGGGATACGGGTAAGGGGTGTTACACAACTGGATTACAGATAAGGCCTTTTCATCAAGCTTTTCTCATTTTGTCTAATTTAGATTCTTAGGTTTTTTTCTCGGTAACGGCCTTTTTCAGGCTGGTCTAAACTAGAATTGTCATCATCCGAACTTGCCACAGATTGAAATTTCTGACACCATCGAACTTCTCAATGTCAAACCTTGTTGCTGTCATCTCTGAACGGGCTGATCTACGAAATTTGAACTAGCTTTGACACTATTTGTTAAGGATCGACCCGATTAAGCAACGACCAAGTAAAAGTAGCGGAAGAAATTGAAAAATTGAACGCACAAATTTAACTTGGAAAACCCCTGCAATGAGGATAAAAAACCATAGGCAAAGATAATTTTACTATAATGGCAAAAGAACAAATAATACAAAATATGGAGATAAAAACTAAACCTCGAAACTTGAAAACAAAGAACCCTCAAAACGTAAATATAAAATTCTAAAAGAATGCTATGAATTCTAATTTTAATGTGTGTTTCTTCTAAAGTTGTAAAAGAGCCTATTTATAGGCTAAATTGTAGGTCAAATAAATTATACTAATAAATGCTAAATATACTAATAAATACTAAATCTTCTAGGAAGAAAATATATTTTGTTTAACTTAAATTGCAATCAATCTCTTATTTTATTTAACAAGAATTTGGGTCATACAACTCTAACATAAACATTTTTAATTTATGCAAAATTTAAGATGATTATCTACATGAATGAAATATGAAATATAAGGATTAAATTGTTAAAATATTAAATTTAGAAAAAGTTATAGAAGTGTGTAAAACAAGTTTAGTTTGACATCGACGTAAATGGATCCTTTCCCTCCCCCAGTTTTGGTCCATATGATGAAATGATACTCTGAGATTGTATCATGTGATCACCCAATTTTTATATAAAAATTATTATTTTTAGGTATTGATCAAAATTATAAAAAGTTGTCAAGCTTAGTGACTAATAGGGAAAAAAATTAAAAAATTTCAGAGTTAAAGACTAAATGTATAGATAGATTTGGTACAATAATAAAGGAAAATGGTTATTCCCAAACGAAGAGACAAAGAATAAAGCTTATACAGTCAGGAATAATGTGAAAGTGTAGCGAGTAAAATTTCCATATTTCAACTCCCTGATCATTACAGAAGATGAGATTATTGTGCAGACATAATACAAGTGCCCTTCAAATTGCTTAAATTAAATTAGAAATGGTGTGCAGACACACATCTATATAGATGAAAAAGAAAAGAAACTGAAGATGGGTATTTTTTAATTTTAAAAATGGTAAAACACATAAATCTTCTTATAGTTATTTTTTATTGTAAGCTTTGGATGTTTTTAATTACGTTGATTGAATTTGTGCTCAATTACCTCCAGATACTAAGTTCAATTAGTGGCTTTAAGTTGGGATAGATTAATAAGAAAAAAAAAGCAATTTGGGATTATGGAAGATACGGTAATTTAAAATAGGGAAATTGTAGAAATGAGCTATGTATATTTAGGGTTTATGATTCAAAAGAAAGAGAATTTCCATTCTGATGTTGTGAAACTGTTTATGTTTACGATTGGTACAAAGAACCTAACTCCATTACTGGACAAATTAGATCATACTTGTAATCTTGGTTTTGGCCACCCTCACATGGATTCCTTGCTCAAAAAGATGTGAAACCACTCCCTCTTACTGATCTACAATAGCACTTATATTTTTACAAACGAATGTAAGGTGGACTGGTGGAGTACTATGGAGTTAGAGGTCCCTTAAACAGCAAACTAAAAAATAGTGTCTTTTTGACGGTGAAAATAGAAAAGAAGACTTTGATTTGAAGAAAAAGGCAGTTTTGTTAACAGAGCAAACTAGTCCAGGAGGTGGTAGTTTTAGGTGTTTGAAGGCCTAAAAAACTTTGAGCAACTGCTTGTTGTTACAATGAAAAAGAGACATGGAGAAAGAAAGATGATGAGTCTTGAATCGAATGATTCAATGGGCTTGTGAGTTTTAGAGCATTAAACAATGTATTACCTACACATGGATATCAAGCCCCTGAAACCCAAAAGAGTAGGCACAAGTCCAAGCAAAATAGCTAAGCTCCATAACTGACAATAGCTCCTGCCAATCACAATGAGGGAATACTTAGGCCTTGGCCATTACGCAATTTCAGGCAACCAATGACACCTCCAGTATAAAAGGGTCCCCCATATTCCCTTTCAACTTGCTTCTATAATTTACTCTGACTTGCGTCAGCCCAACATCTCAGTAGCCGAGCTTCAATACTACCAGTTTGGGGCTTTGGAAGGGAGCTAAGCCCAAACGAATATTTTACTCTTCACGGGTTTACTATTCTAAGTCTAAACTATCTTTTTTTCAAGGGCATTTCAATCGAATAATATGGTAAAGTACTATAAAGACCCTTGTAGTAAGATTTGAATTGTATTTTACTGCAACTATTAAAAAATTGATAAATTAGTCCCTATACGTTAGATTAAAAAGTGAATTGGTCCTTTTGTTAAAAATTTTATCCATTTCTACTGTTAAAAATTAGTTCATGTATTTAGCATGAGGTATGCATGGCACATCACGTGTCATTATTTGGTTATTCTTTCAACCATGTCAATTTTTAATGATAGAAATGAATGAAATTTTTAACAGAAAGGACCAATTCATTCTATGATCTAATGTACAAGGATTAACATGCTCATTTTTTAGTAGAGGGAGCAAAATACAATTTGACACCTAGTACAGGTACATCCATGATATTTTTACCAAAACAAAATTATATACCTTAGTTGGATTATTAAATTTTTCATGATTGCTGGTTGAAATGTAATTTCTTTTACTTTGTTGAGAAAATAAAAGATAATAATATTTTTTAATTGTAATTTGTGATTAAGATGAACAAATCATATACATATATATACTACAAGGCCTTAAGGTCTCAATTGATATGGCTGCCTAATTTTTTTATCGACAAATAACATAATTTATCTATATATCCATTTTTTATAATTAATAGAAAATAATATTTTTAAATTATAATATATTTTTAAATTAATAGAAGATAATCTTAAAATTATAATAATTAGATGTTACACCCCTGTTTTACTTGGAAGGTGAACCATTAATTATAAATAAATTTATCTCATAATTATATTTTAACATTTATGCAAATAAATTAAAAAATATAGTCGAATGAAATACAATAATCTGACAAATCAAAAACTAAAATAATATATAATATGTCAAATCCCTTTAAATATTTCTAATGGATCCACAAAAAATATATAATTTAAATAACACAAACAAACTCTCAAATGATACAAATGCATGAAAATAATTAAAATACAATCCAAAAAATATTATTTATATCTTTCAAATATTATTTCAATAACAATTTTAATTAATAAATAGTGTTTAAATAATAACAATTTTATAGTACAAATAAACAATCCATGCATCGCATGGGATAAAATATGTTATGAGTTCGGTTACAGTTGCCCATAGTTAGAGAGAGTAACAAGATTCTTAAAAAAAAAAAAAAAAGCTCAAACCTATTTTTGAACCAATCTTTTTATGACGTAAATATTAAAAAATAATAAATCATCAAAATTATATTTTTATATTTTTATAATTAAATTTAAAAAATAATGAATATAATAAACACAAAAATGAAATAAACATGTGGAGTTATGAATAGATACATTAGTTAGTATTATTATTTTATATATACTATTTATATATGTTCTGATATTGTGGCATTGATTGGATTTATACAATTTTCACTTTTCATTTCACTCATTAATAAAAATAACATATAATATTTGATACATTGTTATTAAGAAATTTAATTTTACAAGACCAATTAGTACACCTTAGGAGTCCAATAGAATAATATTTTACTTGCACATTAAAAAGAGTATGTGTTATCATTTAAATTCAATTTGTAGAATCTAAAATTTTTATCTACAAAATATCATATAATTTTTTTAATAATGATAAATATAGTTTATTAATGAGACAATAATCAAATTTCGAGTTGGATTTAATAATTTTTATTCTATTATGAGTTAAGAATAAATTGGAAAAAGTCATTAAAAGTTGAGAATAAATTTACTCAAACCTTTCATTTTCATGTAAAAAATAATGGTATTGGAATTACTCTTATATTATTGAGTTTGGACATTGTTAACAATATCATATTATCGGTCTACAAGAAATTTGTTGAAGGAAACATAGTAATTTGATGATGGTAATGTGAGCTTAATGATCCAAACATGGTAATATCATATCACCGATTTAAAAAATGATAAAAAAAAAATTTTGAACTGATATAATAATGTGACGATGAAATCTTATATTTTCTTCCCATGATAATAACCCCCGATAAAAAAATGTTGAACCAAATATAGTAATATGATAATAGGATCTTACAATTCGTTCAGTAACAATTATCCAATCTAAACATCCCCTTGTAACATCCTTAAGGCCCCTAGGTTGTACAAAGTATAAACTCGAGAATATATGTGTTAAGATTTTTTAGAGTAAATAAAATGTGAATTATCAGTGTTAGTAGAAAAAAAATATTAGGTATTGAAGGAAATTAAAATAAGTAATATGTTGTGAGATAATGATTTGAAGCAACGAATGAATCTTAAAGAAGTGAAAAGGAATGGGGCCAAATCATAAATACTCAAAAGTTAAGGTTTCAAAGTAAAAAGGTGGAAAAGTCTAGGGACTAAAGTTTTAATTTTGCCAAATATGTGAATGGAAAAATTGTAAATATTAAAAAGTTTCAATGGCAAAATGGTCATGTTGGTGAGGTTTTATAATTTTATTATTTTAAATAATATTTTATTATTTTAATATATATGATAATTATAAAGAAAGTATGAAGGAAATTATTCATACTTTCACAAAGCTCCCAACATAGAAAGTTTGCATTTCATGTAATTTAGTTATTTTTCATTAAATCCACCATTTTCATCCAAAATTCATGAAAATTTTCATAGCCACCAAAAAGAAAAGTGAACTAGAGATCCTAAAAAGTTTATTGTCATTTTGGAAGCAAGAAATTGGAGTTGAAAATGAAGTTAAGAGAAATTAGGAAATCAAGATATCCAGGCTTGAAGATGAAGATGGAAGTGTGAGAAAGCATGGGAATGTGAAGAAATTAGTTAAGAAATTAAGGTAAGTGGTTTAAATTATTATGTTATATTTATTTGAGTGTTTAATGTGATGAGATATTGTAACAATTAATTTTGTGTAATTATTTTCTATGTTCTAAGTAAAGAAAATATTATCTTTATGTATGAAGAGAATGATGGATGATTTTAAGTGAATAATTAAAAGAAAGTGTGAGTGGTTTAATTATGAAAATTTGTATTTCAAAATTTATTAGTGTGAATAACGAACTGTGTATTTGTGATGTTGAAAGTGTTAAATATTTATTTTGAATATTATTTGGATGAGTAAGTTGAAAATTTATTTGTTAATGTGATTAGTTTGATAAAAATTGAAGGACTAAATTTTAAATTTAAAAAAATTCTAAAATTAAGGATTTAAAAAGAGATACTAAATCTTGGCTTTTATGATAAGATTATAAGAATATGATATTTAAAGTACCGGAAAAATTGTACTTAAACTAGCATGTTTTAGATTAAAAGGACTAAATTGAGAAATTTATAAAATTCAAAATTTAAGAGTTGAAATGTGAAAATCTGAAATTTTAATATCTTAATTGTTATGTATGGTTGTTTTTTTTTTGAAAAATTAGAAAAGAGAACATCAAGTGATAAGAATTGATGTTATAGGGACTAAATTGTAAAGATTTTAAAATCTGAAAATTTGAGAAAAAGGGATTAACTTATAAAAACCTAGGAATTTTGGGCTGTTTTTAGAAGAAACAAATTTTGTTTTCAGGGACTAAAACCATAAAATAGTAGAAATTGAACTTGAGGGACAAATTATAAAAACTACAAAATTGGAATTGTTATGTATGGTTTTTTTTTTTTTTTTTGAAAAATTAGAAAAGAGAACATCATGTGTTAAGAATTGATGTTATAGGGACTAAATTGTAAAGATTTTAAAATCTAAAAATTTGAGAAAAAGGGATTGACTTATAAAAACCTGGGAATTCTGGGCTGTTTTTGGAAGAAACAGATTTTGTTTTCAGGGACTAAAACCATAAAATAGTAGAAATTGAACTTCATGGACCAAATTATAAAAATTGCAAAACTGGAATTTTATAGATTGTTCTTGTAACACCCCTTGCCCGTATTCAACGCCGGAACCGGATACGAGGCATTACCAGACTTATCTCACTTGAACATGCAACTTTGGGCTGTAAAATTTCGTCCTAACTTAGAACTTTCCATTCACATTCAAAACATATTCATTATGGGCCTACAAGGCCTTAAACATGCATACAGTGGATCTCGGAAATAAACTGGAAACTTTTATAAACTTGGAAAAATTTTGCCTTAACAGGGCCACACGCCCGTGTGAAATGGGACACGCCCACGTGGGCAGGCCGTATGTTCACACACGCCCATGTCCCTAACCCGTGTGGAATTTATTTTCTCTTCGAACCTACAGGGGTTTTCACACGGCCAGACACACGCCCGTGTCCTTGGCCCGTGCCCTCTACACGGCCTAGACACGCCAGTGTCCTCACCCGTGTGTGAAAACTTGGGTATTCTATTTATGACGTCAGCAACCTTTTAAGGAGCACACGCCCGTGTGGCTAACCCGTGGTCGACACTAACTTGCAACATTAACATGCAGGGGACACACGGCCTGATCACACGTCCATGGATCCGACTGATCATTGTTTTATGCGATGTCAAAGTCTTAAAATTTATATAAAGAATGATCGAACCTGGAAACTAACTATGACAACGATTTGAGGCAAGCGCACCTATCGAATAGTAGTATAGTTAAGGCAAGACCAGATTGTCGAACCCAAAGGAACTAAAAGTACTAATATTAACTCTCTTTTTATTATCTAGCCTAAAATAAAGGAATCCGTTGTTTAATCTAAATTAACTAACTACTAAACTAAAGACTCTAAGACAAAGAAGAATGAAATTTGGGGAAAAATACTTTGAGAAAAACCAATTGATTAAGACAATACCCGAGGAAGAATCCACCTAGACTTCACTTGTTATCTAACTCTGAACCAGACGATTTATTCACTTGACTTGATCCGTAGGATTCCTTAATTTATGTTAATCCCTCTCTCGAGGCGACTAATGTCTAACCCTAGGTTGTTTAATTGAAATCTCTTTCTAATTAAAACCCCTAGAATTGCATTAACTCGATCTATGGACTCCCATATTAGGTTTCACCCTAATCTGGCAAAATATCGTCACCATATCTCTAGGTGTGCGATCAACTCCGCTTAATTATGCTAGATCTACTCTTAGGCAGGGACTTTTGCTCCTCCACCTAAGCACATCATACTTGAATTAATATCCCGGAAATATCAAAATAAGAATTAAGAGCACATAATTAAGAAAAAGTCAAATATTTATCATAGAGTTCAGCAAACGATAACAAGATTCATCTTAGGTTTCATCCCCCTCAGATATTTGAGGGTTTAGTTCATAATAATAAAAGAAAACATCTCAAAAGAAAAGACAAAACAAAACATAAGAAATCCTTAAAGCCCCCTGAAGGAATTGAAGGAGAGATCCTCCGTCTTGAGTATGATTCCGGCTTCTTGAGATGAATCAACTGGCTATCTTTGAGTAATTCCCCATAAATCTACCTTCTTTGGCCTAACTGGACGCCCCTTGACTAAAGCCTTGGGTTCTGGCTTCTACCGAACCCCCCACTTAAGTTGTCCCCTAGGATGTTTATATAGGCTTTGAGATGCCTTACTTGGCCTCCAAGTATCCTAATCCAAATAGGATTCCTATTTGGGTGTTTATATAAACATTGGAACGTGTTTCTTTGCCTCCAAGTATCCTATTCTGAGTAAAACTCCTCTTGGCCGCAGTAGGGACAAGCCATGGCATACGCCCGTGTAAGTCGTGGCCAGGCCGTGTTCGAGACTGTTGAATGGGGCACGACCGTGTGGTCTTGGGCCCAGGCTGTGTGGATTTCGTGATATGGCTTATTTAATCCGTTTTGGGCCCGTTTCTCGTTCTTTTCATCCTTCGGTGCTCTTCTGAGTATAAAACATGAAAACAAAGGATTAAGAGCACCAAATTACATAATTCAAGGCTTAAATAATCCGAAAGCATGCTAAATTTGGGATTAAAATATGTTACTTTTACGGTTTATCACCGACCATGTGTCTCACACGGCCTAGACACATGCCCATGTGTCTACCCGTGTGGACAAGAACAAGGCTATTCACCAAGCTCTTTTTGTCACCCTAACTCACATATCAAAAATCCATTCAACCATTCATTAAGCAACCCAATTGTACAACATACACTTTCATGAATAACCTCATCTTTTCATAAATTAGTGATAATGAGCCATCAACTATGGCTATATACAAGGAGTTCATTTATAAAGGAGCCAACACACACTTGGCCAAAATAACAAAACATTTCACCTAGTCTAGCCCCTATACATGCCATATTCAAAATGCTAAGTCTAGATATACCGAGATGAGCTGGTAGTGTGGGTGATCTTCCAATTAACTTCGTATCCCAAACCGACTCTTTGACACTATAAAACAAGGGAAAAGAAAAGGAGTAAGCTTTAAGCTTAGTAAGTTTACATGTAAACAATAAGCATCATAACATATATATATATCAATCAATGCTTTCATAACAAGCAAGAACAATCCACATTTCATAATTATGCTTACTCATTTAATCTCTTACCATATTTCAACCATATAACAAATATAATGCTCTCATTTATTTGCATACATTCTCTGCACTCATCACCACAACATCATATGAAACATATACTTAAACGATTTCTCAATAAATCATTCAGAATAATACCCAAACACTCGGTGATTTCGCACACAGCCCACCATTACGCTATAATAAGGTGGTATCGCACATAGCCTACCAAGAAGAATATTTACGGTGGTACCGCACTTAGCCCACCAAATGATAATATAAATGATGGTATCGCACACAACCCATCATGAATAAGTAATAAGGTGGTATCGCACACAGCCCACCAATGATTATTACGGATAATATTCCACACTTACCTAACCATTTTAAGGTTCATAGAGAATTACTCATTTTCTATCAATCTCAATCCATCTTAATCATGAATGATCTCATTCATACATACTCCAATAAGTAACAACACAAGTATTCAAGATGTATCGTTTACACATAAACTTACCTCGGTGCAAAATGTATTAATCGACGTTTTAGTCCGTAACCTTGTCTTTTCCTCGGTGAAGGTTGTTTTCGCGCTTTTCTTGATCTATAATAACAAAATTCACTCATTCAATCACTTTATAAATCTTGATATATCAAAATTTCTACTTAGGCAAAAATGACCATTTTGCCCTTCTACTTTAGCAAAATTACGATTTTCCCCTAGGCTCGTAAATCATTTTTCATCACATTTCTCATTAAAAAAATCCTAGATGAACATTTATTCCTCTTATGACAATTCATAAAACCAACCATTTCGTGCATTTAACACCTTTAGTTTGTAAAATAGAACTTTCGCACTTTATGCAATTTAGTCCTTTTTCACAATTAAGCATACAATCATAAAAATTAAAACATCAAAATTTCCATGCAACCTTATAATCATGTTATAACACATAAAATATTATCAAAATAATTTTCTTCAACCTCGGATTAGTGGTCCTGAAACCACTGTTTCGACTAGCCCCAAATTCGGGCTGTTACAACTCTCCTCCCCTTTAGATATTTTCATCCCCGAAAATCTTACCGGTAAAAAGGTTTGGGTATTGTTCCCTCATGGCTTCTTCCGGTTCCCATGTAGCCTGTAACAGTCCAATTTTGGGACTAGTCGGAATAATGGTTTCGAGACCACTAATCCGAGGTTAAAGAAAATTATTTTCATAATATTTTATGAATTATAACATGATAGTAAGGTCGCATAGAAATTTTGGTGCTTTAATTTTAGTAATTGTGTGCTTAATTGTGAAAAAGGACTAAATCGCATTAAATGCGAAAGTATTGTTTTACAAGAAAAAGGTGTCTAATAGCTGTAGATTTTAATTGTAGGTCCCTAATATGCAAATGGACCTTTCTTAAGTTAATAGCTGGTCATAAGGGACAAAGAATTAAATTTTCAAAGCATTAGGTGAGATTTTGGTGGTAATTTGTCTAGTAAAATAATAAAATAAGGAGAAGAAAAGATATCATCTTTTCCCCTTCTTCTCACCACCAAAATTCCCAAAGAAAAACACCATGGGAGCTTGAAAATTTTCAGCAACTCCTTATCTTTACAAGTAAGTGATTTTAATGTTTTTTATTGAGAATTTTTGTACTTTTGGAGTCCCCAAAGCTTAAGCTAGCTAATGAGGGGACTAATTTGTAATATGGTTGAAAGTCTAGGGACTTGCCATGAGAGAGTTTATGTTGTTTGCTGAGTTTTTATGGAAGAAAATGAATGATAGTGAGTTAAGGAACAACTTTTGTGAAAGGTGTTAGCATGAAAACACCTAAATAGGACTTGAATGCAAAAGTTGAAAATGTGTAATAAATGCATGAAATAATTGGAATTATGAGTAGTTGTAAGAGTAATAAATGTTAAGCTAGGCTTGTTTAATGAGAAAATGTGATGAAAAATGATTTATGAGCCTAGAGGCAAAATCGTAATTTTTGCCAAAGTGCAAGGGCAACATGGTCATTTTTGCCTAAGTAGAGATTATGATGTATTATGATCATGAAATGATTGAATGAATGAAATTTTGTTGTTATAGATCAAGAAGAGCATGGAATTAACCTTGACCGGGGAAAAGGCAAGGTTTCGGATTAAACCACAAATTAATGCATTTTGCACCGAGGTAAGTTTATGTGTAAACGATGTATCTGAAATACACATGTTATTGTGTGATTAAGGTAATTTATGATTTAAATGAATTGGACTTGTTAGAATATGAATGTTGAAATAGATATGTAAGTGTAGAATATTATCCATAATAAATTATGGTGGGTTGTGTGCGATACCACCTTAATTATTCTTGTTGGTGGGCTATGTGCGATACCACCTTAATATTTATTCACGATGGGCTGTGTGCGATACCATCGTTTATGTTATCAATTGGTGGGCTATGTGCGTTACCACCCTGTTTAAGACAAATGTTGGGCTAAGTGCGAAACCACCGAGTGTTTGATATTTCTAAGAGTGACTTATCGTGAAATTGTGTTGTGTTGTTTCATGTGGTCTTGTGGTGATAAGTGCAAGGATGTATGTTAAATAATAAGAGGATTCGGTGATGATATGGTTAGAATGTGGTAAGAAAGAATGAGTAAGCATGATCTTGGATTGTTGGATGCTTTTACTTATTGTGAAATGCTATTTATTGATTAGCACATGTTATGATATTATTGTTTACATGTAAACTTACTAAGCTTTAAAGCTTACTCCCTTTCTTTTTCACTTGTTTTATAGAGTCAAAGAGCCGGGTTGGGATACGAAGATAATCAGAAGATCACCCACACTATCAGCTCATCTTGGTATATTTTTGAATTAGCATTTTGAGTATGGCATGTATATGGGCTAGACCAGGTGAAATGTTTGTTATTTTGGCCAAGTATGTATTGGCTCCTTATAGATGAATTCTTTTGTACATGGCCATAGTTAATGGCTCAATACTATTAATCAGTGAAAAAAATGAGGTTATTTATGATTGTGTAGGGTATATGATTAGGTTGTTGGTTATGAATTATGTTGGAATGAATTAAGGTGATGAAAGAGCTTGGCGAATAACCTTATTCTTGTCCACACGGGTAGGTACACGAGCGTATGTCTAGGCCGTGTGTGACACATGGTCAGTCCCATGGGTGTGTGACCAGGTCGTGTGTCCCCTGCATGTTAGTTTTACAAGTCAGTAAGCTTTGTAGTAAATACACAAGCAGAGACACGGCCGTGTGTCTCAGCAGTGTGGGAGGCACGGCTAAAGACATGGGTGTGTGCCCAGGCCGTGTGAAGTCTGCACCTTGAAATTGAAATTTAATTCGACACACGGTCTAGGGACACGGGCGTGTGCCCTGGCCGTGTAACCATAGTGAGGTGATGACACCATAAACTAAATGCCAAGGTTTTGGCACACAGGCTAAGACATGAGCGTGTCGAGGTCGTGTGAGAGACACGGGCTAGGGACACGGACGTGTGTCCGACCGTGTGAAATAAGTCAGTGTTGACCACGGGTGAGGGACATAGGCGTGTGTGACCACATGGCCTGCCCACACGGGCGTGTCCCTTTTCATACTGGCGTGTGGCCCCTGTTTAGGTAAAATTTTTCTAAGTGTGATTTTTTTTTGAGTTATCTCCAAAACCTTCCAGAAGCATGTTTAGGGCCTCGTAGGCCCATTATAAGGATGTTAGAGGTGTGTTTGGAAAAGTTTTAATTTGAATTGAAATTTGATAGCCCAAAGTTGTATGACCATGTGTGTTAAGTATGGTAACGCCTCGTATCTGGTTTCGGCATAGAATACGATTAAAGGCTGTTACATTTAGTGGTATCAGAGCTATGGTTTAGTTGGTTCTTGAACTACTGTAGCGTGTGTTAGAGTCTAACTGTACATGCCTTAAGCGTATATTGATAGTGTGGTAGCTTCTGACAATTCTAAACTTTGTTTTATATAGTAATGGATCCCGATCAAGCGGCTGCTGATAAAGCAACTAGTAACGCGCTGGCTCCCGCGCAAGGGACCGCGCCCTTAGAGAGTGGACCCGAGACTATGGGTCAAGGAGAAGAGGCACGGGAAGCCTTTCTCCAAATGATGAGTAACTGGTACACCGAGTATGTACGAGCAAACCCTAATGCTCAACCTCCTCCACACCCTCCTATACCTCAACCAGTTCCTGTGGCTCCTCAAGGTATAGATGTAGTGAGAATAACCAAGCCCCCGGTAGATAAGATTCTAAAGCATGGGGCCGAGGAATTCAGAGCCAATATAGACAATGACCTTGAGAGGGCGGAGTTCTGGCTTGAGAACTCGATGATAGTGTTTGATGAACTCTCCTGCACACTTGAAGAGAGATTAAAATGCGCCGTGTCCTTGTTGGGGGACTCGGCATACCATTGGTGTAATATGTTGATGTTATTGGTTCCAAGGGAGAGAGTGACGTGAGACTTCTTTTTGGAGGAGTTCTAAAAGAAGTATATAAGCCAACGATTTGTGGACCGATAACGGAAAGAATTCCTTGAATTGAAGCAAAAAAAAATGACTGTGGCAGAATATGTGCGTGAGTTTGTTAGGCTCAGCAAGTATGCACAAGAGTGTATGTCTACAGAAGCTATCTTGTGCAAGAGGTTTGAAGATGGGCTGAATGAGGATATTAGACTGCTAGTTGGGATTTTGGAGTTAAAAGAGTTTGTAGTGTAGGTTGACCGAGCATGTAAGGCCGAAGAACTAAATAAAGAAAAGAGGAAAGCCATGAGTGAGGCCCGAGATGCGAGAAAAAGGCCAATGAGTAAATCATACCAAGCTCAATCGAAGTGGTCCAAGGAAATAAACCCCCAAACAACAGCATCAGTTCCATTCACATCGAGATCGAGGTAACACATACTCAGGCTCGAGAGTTTAAGCCACTTCGATGGCAAGTGTAGGCAATTCGAAGTCCAAACCGGAGTGTCCAAATTGTGGTAGGCTGCACACTAGGGAGTGTTGGGGAAGCAATCGAAATTGCTATAAGTGTGGTTCCCCCCATCATTTTATTCAAAATTGTCCTGAGAGGGATGATAAGGAAAAGAAGCAAGAAGTGAGGTCAAGTAATGTATCTCCAAGGGGTAGACTACAAAAGAATCTGGGAGGAGGAACTAGTAGTAGAGGTGCGCCTCGAGATTCTGCTGTGAGACCAAAGGGTCAAGCATCTGCAAGGACTTATTCCATTCGCGCTCGCGAAGAGGTATCATCTCCAGATTTGATAACGGGTACTTTTTCTCTTCATGACACTTCTGTTATTACTTTGATTGATCCAGGGTTTACCCATTCATACATTTGCATGAAATTGGCATCTAGTTTGAGCATGATTGTTGAGTCTACGGAATTTGTAGTAAAAATGTCAAACCCGTTAGGCAAACATGTGCTAATTGACAAGGTGTGTCGGAATTGTCCTTTGACAGCTAGAGGTCATTGTTTTCCAGCAAACCTTATGTTGTTGCCGTTTAATGAGTTTGCTTTGATTCTTGGCATGAATTGGTTGACTGCCCATAATGTTTTAGTGAACTGTGGTAGCAAGTTTATTGAATTGAAATGTGAAAATGAGGATGTCATTCGGGTTGAATCAGGTAGATCGGATAATCTGCCAGTGATAATTTCAACTATGGTAGCTGAGAAATATTTGATAAAGGGATACGAGTCTTATCTCATTTTTGTGCTGAATACTCAAGAGTCAGAGGTAAAGATTGAATCAATGCCAATGGTATGCGAATATCCAGATATGTTTCCGGATGAGTTACTTAGATTGCCTCTAGTTAGAGAAGTTAAGTTTGGGATTGAGCTAGTTCCGGGAACGGCACCTATCTCGGTTGCTCCGTATAGGATGGCACCATTGGAGTTGAAAGAACTAAAGGTTCAGTTGCAAGAGTTAACGGATAAGGGCTTTGCAAAGCCGAGATATTCACTGTGGGGTGCTCCGATACTTTTTGTGAAAAAGAAAGATGAGTCGATGAGATTGTGTATAGACTACAAACAGCTCAACAAGGTAACAGTGAAGAATAAATATCCCTAGCCAAGGATAGATGACTTGTTTGACCAATTGAAGAGAGCTACAGTGTTCTCCAACATAGATCTAAAGTCTGGTTATTATCAGTTGAGGGTTAAGGAGCAAGATGTGCCGAAAACTGCACTTCAGACGAGGTATGGTCATTATGAGTTTCTTGTCATGCTATTTGGTTTAACGAATACCCCTGTGATTTTTATGGATTTAATAAACCGTGTCTTCCGACCGTATTTGGACAAATTTTTAGTTGTCTTCATCGATGATATACTGATTTATTCTTGGGATGAGAGTGATCATGCAGAGCACCTGAGAATTGTTTTGCAGACTTTAAGAGACAAGCAGTTATATGCTAAGTTTAGCAAGAGTTAGTTTTGGCTCTGAGATGTCAGATTCCTAGGACACGTTGTATCGGGTGATGGTATTAGAGTTGATCCGAGTAAGATCTCGGCTATTGTGGAGTGGAAACCGCCAAGAAATGTGTCAGAAGTCAGAAGCTTTTTGGGTTTAGCGGGGTACTACAGACGATTCGTAAAAGGGTTTTCCATGATTGCTACCCCAATGACGAAACTATTGTATAAGGATGTCAAGTTTGAATAGAATGAGAAATGCCAACAGAGCTTCGAGAGATTGAAAACATTGTTGACTGAGGCGCCGGTTTTGGTACAACCGGAGTTGGGAAAAGAATTTATAGTCTATAGTGATGCGTCATTAAACGGTCTTGGTTGTGTGTTGATGCAAGAGGGTAAGGTGGTAGCTTACGCCTTGAGACAGCTAAAACCCCATGAGAAGAATTATCTGACTCATGACTTGGAGTTGGCTGCGATTGTTTTTGCTTTGAAGATCTGGCGCCATTATTTATATGATGAGAACTGCCGAATATTCACTAGTCATAAGAGTTTGAAGTACTTAATGGGCCAAAAGGATTTGAATTTGCGACAACGGCGATGGCTTGAATTATTGAAGGACTATGAGATAATAATTGATTATCATCCTGGGAAAGCAAATGTAATGGCAAATGCCTTGAGTAGAGAATCTATGTACGCTTTGAGGGCCATGAGTACGAGCTTAGCGTTGTCTGATGATGGTGCTATATTAGCCGAGCTGAAGGCTAGACCAGTATTTATTTAACAAATATGTAAGGCTCAAAAGAAAGATGAAGATATGCAAGCTAAGAGAGCTAAGTATGAATCGAGAAATGATTCTGATTTTCGAGTGAGTTCGGATGGTTGTTTGATGTTTCACGACAGGATTTGTGTACCGAAAGATGATGAGTTGATCCGAAAAATTTTACATAAAGCACACGGTGGTTATTTGTCAGTGCATCCCGGTAGCACGAAAATGCACAATGATTTGAAAAGATTTTATTGGTGGCCAGGTATGAAAAGAGACAGCTCTGCGTTCGTGATGAGATGTTTAATCTGTCAACAAGTGAAAGTCGAGCATCAGGTACCATCGGGATTACTTCAGCCGGTGATGGTTCCTGAGTGGAAGTGGGATCAAATCACCATGGATTTTGTAACGGGGTTGCCTATGACTTCGAGAAAGAAAGATGCTATGTGGGTTATTGTGGATAGACTAACGAAGTAGGCTCACTTTATACCGGTGCGTGTTGATTATGCTCTTGATAAGTTGGCCGAGTTGTATATTGCTGAGGTGGTGAGATTACATGGGGTGCCTGTATTTATCATCTCGGATAGAGATCCGAGATTTATTTCGAGGTTTTGGAAGAAGTTGAAGGAAACCTTAGGTATAAGGTTGAATTTTAGTACTGCGTTCCATCTGCAAACTGACGGCCAATCTGAAAGAGTGATTCAAGTCCTTGTGGATATGCTCCGATGTTGTGTGTTAGAGTTTAGAGGTAGTTGGGAAAGATATCTACCTTTGGTTGAGTTTGCTTACAACAACAGTTATCAGTCGAGTATACGGATGCCACCGTACTAGGCTTTATATGGTCGCAAGTGTCGAACTCCTTTGTATTGGATCGAGCTTAGTGAGAAGCAAGTTCATGGGGTCGACCTAGTTAAAGAGACCGAGGAGAAAGTGAAAGTGATCCGTGATAGTCTGAAAGCTACTTCAAACCGACAAAAGTCATACACGGATTTAAAAAGGAAAGAAATTGAGTTTCAAGTGGGCAACAAAGTATTTTTGAAAGTATCCCCGTGGAAGAAAATATTGAGATTTGGTAGAAAGGGAAAATTCAGTCCATGATTTATAGGGCCGTATGAGATTACCGAAAGGATTGGACCAATGGCATATCGGTTGGCTTTGCCGGTAGAGTTAGAGAGAATACACAATGTGTTTCATGTGTCGATGTTGTTGCAATATCGTTCCGATCCTTCGCATGTAGTCCCTCCCACGGAAGTTGAGATACGATCGAACATGACTTATGAAGAGGAGCCAATTAAGATTATGGCTCGAGAGGTGAAACTATTGAGGAATAAGAGAATAGCCTTAGTAAAAGTGTTATGGAAAAAAAATGGTGTAGAAGAGGCTACGTGGGAACTGGAAGAAGCCATGGGAGAACAATATCCAAACCTTTTTACCGGTAAGATTTTCGAGGGCGAAAATCTCTAAAGGAGGGGAGAGTTGTAACAGCTCAATTTTAGGGCTAGTCGGAATAATGGTTTCGGGACCACTAATCCGAGGTTGAAGAAAATTATTTTCATAATATTTTATGAATTATAGCATGATAGTAAGGTTGCATAGAAATTTTGGTGCTTTAATTTTAGCAATTGTGTGCTTAATTGTGAAAAAGGACTAAATCGCATTAAATGCGAAAGTATTGTTTTACAAGAAAAAGGTGTCTAATAGCTGTAGATTTTAATTGGAGGTCCGTAATATGAAAATAGACCTTTCTTAAGTTAATAGCTAGTTATATGGGACAAAAAAATAAATTTTCAAAGCATTGGGTGAGATTTTGGTGGTAATTTGTCTAGTAAAATAATAAAATAAGGAGAAGAAAAGATATCATCTTTTCCCCTTCTTCTCACCACCAAAATTCCCAAAGAAAAACACCATGGGAGCTTGAAAATTTTCAGCAACTCCTTACCTCTACAAGTAAGTGACCTTAATGGTTTTTATTGAAAATTTTTGTACTTTTGGAGTCCCCAGAGCTTAAGCTAGCTAATAAGGGGACTAATTTGCAATATGGTTGAAAGTCTAGGGACTTGTCATAAGAGAGTTTATGTTGTTTGCTGAGTTTTTATGGAAGAAAATGAATGATAGTGAGTTAAGGAACAACTTTTGTGAAAGGTGTTAGCATGAAAACACCTAAATAGGATTTGAATGCAAAAGTTGAAAATGTGTAATAAATGTATGAAATAATTGGAATTCTGAGTAGTTGTAAGAGTAATAAATGTTTAGCTAGGCTTGTCTAATTAGAAAATGTGATGAAAAATGATTTACGAGCCTAGAGGCAAAATCATAATTTTTGCCAAAGTACAAGGGCAACATGGTCATTTTTGCCTAAGTAGAGATTATTATGTATTATGATCATGAAATGATTGACTGAATGAAATTTTTTTGTTATAGATCAAGAAGAGCGTGGAATTAACTTTGACCGGGGAAAAGGCAAGGTTTCAGATTAAACCACAAATTAACGCATTTTGCACCGAGGTAAGTTTATGTGTAAACGATGTATCTTAAATACACATGTTATTGTGTAATTAAGGTCATTTATGATTTAAATGAATTGAACTTGTTAGAATATGAATGTTGAAATAGATATGTAAGTGTGGAATATTATCCATAATAAATTATGGTGGGTTGTGTGTGATACCACCTTAATTATTCTTGTTGGTGGACTGTGTGCGATACCACCTTAATTATTCTTGTTGGTGGGCTATGTGCGATACCACCTTAATATTTAGTCACGATAGGCTGTGTGCGATACCATCGTTTATGTTATCAATTGGTGGGCTATGTGCGATACCACCGTAAATATTCTTGTTGGTGGGCTATGTGCGTTACCACCCTGTTTAAGACAAATGTTGGGCTAAGTACGAAACCACCGAGTGTTTGATATTTCTAAGAGTGACTTATCGTGAAATTGTGTTGTGTTGTTTCATGTGGTCTTGTGGTGATAAGTGCAAGGATGTATGTTAAATAATAAGAGGATTCGGTGATGATATGGTTGGAATGTGGTAAGAAAGAATGAGTAAGCATGATCTTGGATTGTTGGATGCTTTTACTTATTGTGAAATGCTATTTATTGATTAGCACATGTTATGATGTTTATTGTTTACATGTAAACTTACTAAGCTTTAAAGCTTATTCCCTTTCTTTTTCCCTTGTTTTATAGAGTCAAAGAGTCGGGTCGGGATACGAAGATAATTGGAAGATCACCCACACTATCAGCTCATTTTGGTATATTTTTGAATTAGCATTTTGAGAATGGCATGTATAGGGGTTAGACCAAGTGAAATGTTTGTTGTTTTGGCCAAGTATGTATTGGCTCCTTATAGATGAATTCTTTTGTACATGGTCATTGTTAATGGCTCAATACTACTAATCAGAGGTTATTCATGATTGTGTAGGGTATATGATTGGGTTGTTGGTTATGAATTATGCTGGAATGAATTAGGGTGATGAAAGAGTTTGGCAAATAGCCTTATTCTTGTCCACACGGATAGGCACACGAGCGTGTGTCTAGGCCGTGTGTGAAACACGGTCAGTCCCATGGGTGTATGACCAGGCTGTGTGTCCCATGCATGCTAGTTTTACAAGTCAGTAAGCTTTGTAGTAAACACATGGGCAGAGACACGGCTGTGTGTCTCAACTGTGTGGGAGGCACGGCCAAAGACATGGGCGTGTGCCCAGACCGTGTGAAGTCTGCACCTTGAAATTGGAATTTAATTCAACACACAGTCTAAGGACACGGGTATATGCCCTGGCCGTGTGACTATAGTGAGGTGATGACGCCATAAACAGAATGCCAAGGTTTTGGCACACTGGCTAAGATACGGGAGTGTTGAGGCCGTGTGAGAGACACGGGCCAGGGACACGGGCGTGTGTCCAATTGTGTGAAATAAGTCAGTTTCGACCATGGGTGAGGGACATGGGCGTGTCCCATTTCACATGGGCGTGTGGCCCTTGTTTAGGTAAAATTTTTCTAAGTGTGAATTGTTTTTTGAATTATCTCCTAAACCTTCCGGAAACATGTTTAGTGCCTCGTAGGCCCATTATAAGGATGTTAGAGGTGTGTATGGAAATTTTTTAATTTGGAATGAAATTTGATAGCCCAAAGTTGCATGACCATGTGTGTTAAGTCCGGTAACGCCTCGTATCCAGTTCCAGCATAGAATACAATTAAGGGGTGTTACATAGCCTCTTCCACACCGTGTTTTTGCCATAACACTTTTACTAAGGCTATGCTCTTGTTCCTCAACTATTTAACCTGTCGAGCCAATATCTTAATTGGTTCCTCTTCATAAGTCATGTCCGATCGTACTCAATTTCTGTGGGAGAGATCACATACGAAGGATCAGAATGATATCACCGTAACATCGACACATGGAACACGTTATGTATCCTCTCTAACTCTGCCGGTAAAGCCAACCGGTATGCTACTAACCCAATCCTTTCAATAACCTCATACGGTCCTATGAATCGTAGACTTAATTTGCCCTTTCGACCAAATCTCAATATTTTCTTCCACGGGGATACTTTCAGAAATACTTTGTCGCCCACCTGAAACTCGATTTCTTTTCTTTTTAAATCCGCTTATGACTTTTGTCAATCCGAAACAGCTTTTAAACTATCACGGATCACTTTCACTTTTACTTTCTCTTCGGTCTCTTTAACTAGGTCGACCCCGTGTATTTGCTTCTCACTAAGCTCAGTCCAATACAAGGGAGTCCGACACTTGTAATCATATAAAGCTTCGTACGGTGCCATTCGTACGCTCGACTGATAACTGTTGTTATAGGCAAACTCGACTAGAGGTAGATATTTTTCCCAACTACCTTCAAACTCTAACACACAGCATCGAAGGGCATTCTCAAGAACTTGAATCACTCTTTTGGATTGGCCATCGGTTTGAGGATGGAACACAGTACTAAAATTCCACCTTGTACCCAAGGCTTCCTGCAATTTCTTCCAAAACCTCAAAGTAAATCTCAGATCTCTATCCGAGATAATAGATATAGGCACCTCATGCAATCTAACCACCTCAGTAATATACAACTCGGCCAACTTATTAAGTGAATAATCCACACGTACCAGTATAAAGTGAGCCGACTTTTTTAATCTGTCCACAATAACCCATACAACATCTTTCTTTCTCAGAGTCATGGGTAACCCCGTAACAAAATCCATGGTGATTCGATCCCATTTCCACTCGGGAACCATCACTGGCTGAAGCAATCCCGAAGGTACTTGATGATCGGCTTTCACTTGTTGACGAATCAAACATTTTGTAACAAACTCGGAGATGTCTCTTTTCATACCTGGCCACCAATACAATTTCTTCAAATCATTGTACATTTTCGTACTGCCTGGATGTACTGACAAGCGACCATTGTGCACTTCGTGTAAAATTTTCTGGATAATCCTTAGGTACACAAATCCTGTCGTGGAACATCAGACATCCATCTGAACTCATCTGAAAATCAGAGTCATTTCTCGATTCGTACTGAGCTCTCTTAGCTTGCGTCCCACTACCATTCTTTTGAGCTTCACATATCTACTGAATAAATAACGGTCTGCCCTCAACTTGGCTAATATATCACCATCATCAGACAACACTAAGCTCGTACTCATAGCTCTTAAAATGTACAGGGATTTTCTGCTCAAGGCATCCGCAACCACATTCGCTTTCTCCGGATGGTAATCAATTACTAAATCATAATCCTTTAATAATTCGAGCCATCACCATTGTCGTAAATTCAAATCCTTTTGGCCCATCAAGTACTTTAAACTCTTATGATCGGTGAAGATTCGAAACTTCTCACCATATAAATAATGACGCCAAATCTTCAAAGCGAAGACTATCGTAGCCAACTCTAAATCATGAGTCAGATAATTTTTCTCATGTAGTTTTAGCTATCTCGAGGCGTAAGCTACTACCTTACCCTCTTGCATCAACACACAGCCGAGACTATTTAATGACGCATCATTGTAAATCACAAACTCTTTCCTCGACTCAGGTTGTACTAAAACCAGTGCCTCAGTCAACAATGCTTTCAATTTCTCAAAACTCTGTTGGCATTTTTCAGTCCATTCAAACTTAACATCTTTATGCATCAATTTCGTCATCGGGTTAACAATCATAGAAAACCCTTTGACGAACCGTCTATAGTAACCTGTCAAACCTAAAAAGCTTCTAATTTTCGACACATTCCTTGGCGGTTTCCACTCCACAATAGCTGAGATCTTACTCAAATCAACTCTAATGCCATCACCCGACACAATGTGTCCTAAGAATCCGACCTCTCAGAGCTAAAACTCACTCTTGCTGAATTTAGCATACAACTGCTTGTCTCTTAGAGTCTGCAAAATAATTCTCAGATGTTCTGCATGTTCACTCTCATCCCGAGAATAAACTAATATGTCATCGATAAAAACAACTACAAACTTATCCAAATATGGTCGGAAGATGCAGTTCATTAAATCCATAAAAATCACAGGAGCATTCGTTAAGCCAAATGGCATGACAAGAAACTCATAATGGCCATATCTCGTCTGAAATGCAGTTTTCGGCATATCTTGCTCCTTAACCCTCAATTGGTAATAGCCAGACCTTAGGTCTATCTTAGAGAATGTCGTAGCTCCCTTCAATTGGTCAAATAAATCATCTATCCTTGGAAAGAGATACTTATTCTTCACTGTCACCTTGTTAAGTTGTCTGTAGTCTATACACAATCTCATTAACCCATCTTTCTTCTTTACAAAAAGTACCGGAGCACCCTACAGTGAATAGCTCGCCCTTGCAAAACCTTTGTCCATTAACTCTTGCCAATGAACTAACTTTATCCCAAACTCGACCTCTCTAATTGGAGGCAATTCGAGTAACTCTTCTGCAAACACATCTAGATACTCGCATACTACCGGCACTGATTCAATTTTTACCTCTGACTCTTGAGTATTTAGCACAAAGGCGAGATAGGACTCATACCCTTTCTTCAAGTATCTCTCGACTACCATAGATGAAATTATCACAGGCAAACCATTCGATCTACTTGATTCAACCTGAATGACTTCTCCATTTACACACTTCAATTCAATAAACTTACTACCACAATTTACTAAGACATTATGAGTAGTCAACCAATCCATGCCAAGAATCAAATCAAATTCATCAAACGGCAACAACATGAGATTTTTTGGAAAACATTAACCTCTAATTGTCAAGGGACAATTCCTACGCACTTTATCAACTAGCACATGTTTGCCTAATGGGTTTGACACTTTTATCACAAATTCCGTAGACTTAGCAATCATACTCATGCTAGATACCAATTTCATGCAAATATAAGAATGGGTAGACCCTGGGTCAATCAAAGCAACAACAGAGACATCATGAAGAGAAAAAGTACTCGTTATCACATCTGGAGAGGATGCCTCTTCGCGAGCGCGGATGGCATAAGTCCTTGCAGGTGCTCGACCCTCCGATCTCACAGCAGAGTCTCTGGGTGCACCTCTATTACTAGTCTCACCTCCTAGGTTCTTTTGTGATCTACCCCTTGAAGATACATTGCTTAATCTTACTTCTTGCTTTCTTTCCTTCCCATCCCTCCCAGGACAATTCCGAACAACATGATCGTGTGAACCACACTTGTAACAATTACGGCTATTTCCCCAACACTCCCCAGTGTGTTGCCTACCACAATTTGGACACTTCGGTTTATTTGACTTTGTATTGCCCACGCTCGCCATCGAAGTGGCTTGAACTCTCGAGCCCGAGTATGTATTACCTCGATCTCGGTGTGAATACCCCACTGAAGCAGTCGTCCGAGGGTTTATTTCCTTAGACCTCTTTGGTTGAGTTTGGAACGATTTACTCATTGGCCTCTTTCTAGCATCTCGAGCCTCAATCATAGCTTTTCTCTTTTCCTTATTCAATTCCTCGGCCTTGCATGCCCTGCTAACCAACACTACCAATTCTTTTAACTCCAAGATCCCAACTAGGAGTCTGATATCCTCATTCAGACCATCTTCAAACCTCTTGCACAAGATAGCTTCTGTAGACACACACTCTTGTGCATACTTCCTGAGTCTAACAAACCCGCGCTCATACTCCACCACAGTCATCTTTCCTTGCTTCAATTCAAGGAATTCTTTTCGTTTCTAATCCACAAATCTCTGACTTATGTACTTCTTTCGGAACTCTTCTAAAAAGAAGTGCCACGTTACACTCTCCCTTGGAACTACCGACGTCAACGTTTTCCACCAATGATATGCCGAGTCCTTCAGCAATGACACAACACATTTTAAGCTTTCCTCAGGTGTGTAGGAGAGTTCATCGAATACTTGTATTGAGTTTTCAAGCTAGAACTCTGCCCTCTCGGGGTCATCGTCTATATTAGCTCTGAATTCCTGGGGCCCTTGTTTCCGAATCTTATCTACCGGAGGTTTGGTCAATCTCACCAGATCTATACCATGAGGAGCCATAGGAACTGGCTGAGGTATAAGAAGGGGTGGAGGAGGTTGAGCATTAGGATTCGCTCGTACATACTCCGTGTATCAATTACTCATCATTTGGAGAAAGGCTTCCCAAGCCTCTTCATCTTGACCCATAGTCTCGGGTCTACTTTCTACAGGCGTCGTCCCTTGCGCAGGAGCCGGTGCGTTACTAGTAACGTCATTAGCAGGTGCTCGGTCGAGATCTATTTACTATACAAAAACACAGTTTAATATTTGTCAGAAGTCATCACACTATCAATATATGTTTATGGCATGTATAGCTAGACTATTACACACGCTACGGTAGTCTGAGAACCGACTAAACCATAGCTCTGATACCACTAAATGTAACACCCTTGCCCGTATTCAACGCCAGAATCGGATACGAAGCATTGCCAGACTTATCTCACTTGAACATGCAACTTTAGGCTATAAAATTTCATCTCAACTTAGAACTTCCTATTCACATTCAAAACATATTCATTATGGGCCTACAAGGCCTTAAACATGCATACAGTGGATCTCGAAAATCAACTAGAAACTTTTATAAACTTAGAAAAATTTTGCCTTAACAGGGCCACACGCCCGTGTGAAATGGGACACGCCCGTGTGGGCAGGTCGTGTGGTCACACACGCTCATGTCGCTAACCTGTGTGGAATTTATTTTCTCTTTGAACCTACAAGGGTTTTCACACGGCCAGACACACGCCCGTGTCCTTGGCCCGTGTCCTCCACACAGCCTAGACATGCCTATGTCTTCACCCGTGTGTGAAAACCTGGGTATTCTGTTATGACGTCAGCAACCTTTTAAAGGGTACACGGCCTAGGCACACGCCCATGTGGCTAGCTCGTGGTCAACACTAACTTGCAACATTAACATGCAGGGGACACACGGCCTGATCACATGCCCATGGATCCGACCGTGTGTCTCACACGGCCTAGACACACGCCTGTGTGCCTACCGGTATGGACAAGAACAAGGTTATTCGCCAAGCTCTTTTTGTCACCCTAACTCACACATCAAAAATCCATTCAACCATTCATTAAGCAACCCAATTGTGTAACATACACTTTCATGAATAACCTCATCTTTTCATAAATTAGTGATAATAAGCCATCATCTATGGCTATATACAAGGAGTTCATTTATAAACGAGCCAACACACACTTGGTCAAAATAACATAACATTTCACCTAGTCTAGCCCCTATACATGCCATACTCAAAATACTAAGTCTAGATATATCGAGATGAGCTGGTAGTGTGGGTGATCTTCCAATTAACTTCGTATCCCGAACCAGCTCTTTGACACTATAAAACAAGGAAAAAGAAAGGGAGAAAGCATTAAGCTTAGTAAGTTTACATGTAAATAATAAGCATCATAACATATATATATATCAATCAATGTTTTTCATAACAAGCAAGAACAATCCACATTTCATAATCATGCTTACTCATTTCATCTATTACCACATTTCAAACATATAACAAATATAATGCTCTCATTTATTTGCATACGTTCCCTGCACCCATCACCACAACATCATATGAAACATCTACTTAAACGATTTCTCAATAAATCATTCAGAATAATACCCAAACACTCGGTGGTTTCGCACACAGCCCACTATTACTCTATAATAGAGTGGTATCGCATATAGCCTACCAACAAGAATATTTACGGTGGTATCGCACATAGCCCGCCAACAAGAATATTTACGGTGGTATCACACTTAGCCCACCAACAAGAATAATTACGGTGGTATCGCACACAGCCCACCAACAAGAATAATTACGGTGGTATCGCACACAGCCCACCAATGATTATTACGAATAATATTCCACACTTACCTAACCATTTTAAGGTTCATATGAGAATTACTCATTTTCTATCGAACTCAATCCATCTTAATCATGAATGATCTCATTCATACAATACTCCAATAAGTAACAGCACAAGTATTCAAGATGTACCGTTTACACATAAACTTACCTCAGTGCAAAATATATTAATCGGCGTTTTAGTCCGTAACCTTGCTTTTCTTCGGTCAAGGTTCTTTCCACACTCTTCTTGATCTATAATAATAAAATTCACTCATTCAAACACTTTATAAATCTTGATATATCAAAATTTCTACTTAGGCAAAAATGACCATTTTGTCATTCTACTTTGGCAAAATTATGATTTTGCCCCTGGCTTATAAATCGTTTTTCATTACATTTTCTCATTAAACAAGCCTAGCTGAACATTTATTCCTCTTATAAAAAATCATAAAACCCATCATTTCATGCATTTTTCACTCATTTACAACCTTTACAAATAAGTCCATTTAGGTGTTTTCATGATAACACCCTTCACAAAAGTTATTCCTTAACCCACCAACTTTCATTTTCTTTCATTAAAACTCAGCAAATAACATAAACACTCCCATGGAAAATCCTTAAAATTTCAACCATTTTACAAAATAGTCCCCTCATTAGCTAGCTTAAGCTTTGGGGGTTCCAAAAGTACAAAAATTATCAAAAATAACCATCAAGAACACTTACTAGTAAGGAGAATAAGTTGCTGAAATTTCAAGCTCCCAAGACCCTCCTTTTAGAGTAAAAATCAGTGGAAGAATGAGGATAAAAAAGATGATAGCCTTCCTTTTGTTTTATTTTATTTTTTTGCCATTTAGTCACCTAACCCACCAAATTTTTGGTCAAATTGAGTCTATTGTCCCCTATGGTCAGTTATCAACATTAGGAAGGCCTAATTACACGTTAGGGACCTCCAATTAAAATCCTATAGCTATTTAACACCTTTAGTTTGTAAAATAGAACTTTCGCACTTTATGCGATTTAGTCCTTTTTCATAATTAAGCATACAATCATAAAAATTAAAGCACCAAAATTTCCATGCAACCTTATAATCATGATATAACACATAAAATATTATCAAAATAATTTTCTTCAACCTCGGATTAGTGGTCCGGAAACCACTGTTCCAACTAGCCCCAAAATCAGGCTGTTACAGTTCTGTAAAATTTATAATATTAAATGAGCAAAATAATTACATAAGTGGTTAAATGAAAATTTTGAGAAATTATTTAATTAAAAAATAGTTAAGTAATAATATTAAGGTGAAGTGAATTATATATGGAAAAGAATATGATTAAAAGTAGATTAAGTAAAGGAAAAATAAAGTATAGATAATATTAGTTCATCTTGAGAGAGGGCTAAATTGAAAAAAATAAATTAAATATAAAATAGAATAAATTATGATGCATAAGTCATAATGTTTTGATACATGTGTTTCAAAGTTCTAATTTATGAAGACTTTGAAGCTAAAAAAGAATAGGTGACACTCATAACCCATATCTGTCGCCGGAATAAGGTTACAGAGCATTACCATCAAATCGTAACATAAGAACATATATTTCCAAATATTTCATTAACCATAGTATAATTCATTTATACACATGTATATCGTCCCTTTTTAGAACCCTCGGGGACTTAGAAACACTTTAGAAATGATTTGGGACTAAACCAGAAACATTTAAAACATTGAGGAAAAAGTTAAAAAAATTCACAAAGATTCATCAATGGCAACATTCAAAGTCTTTAACAGTTTCAAAAACGAAGGTACGAACTAGCTAAACCTAGTTACAATGATCTCAAAAACATAAAAATTATTAGAAAAGGGTGAAAAACGGACTCACATGAAAACCTTAGCCAAAGCTTCAAAATCACCAACAATGGATTTTGGTCAATGTAAAAGAGAATAAATTAGGAAGACAACCTTTTGTTTCATATATTTTAACCTTTTCTTTATTATAATAATAATTTAACTTATAAAACATATAAAATTAAAAGATTTTAAAGCTTAAAACCGTGACACCATCTTAGGTATGGGTAAATTATCCATTAAGGCCACCCAATTATGATTATTTAATAAATTAACACCTTTAAACTAATAGTGGTTGACTTTTTTAGCTTTTACGATTTAGTCCTTTTTAATTAATTAACTATCGAAACATTAAAAATTTTCAACGAAACTTTAATATAGCCTTTATAACAATCCAAAAATATTTATAAAAATATTTACGGCTCGGTTTATAGAAATGAGGTCTCGATACCTCCTAAAACCATTTAACTTTAGAGTCTTACCACTTGAACCTAATTGTTCTTCCATTTAATCAAAAATTATTAAATCAAATTTTATTATTACACCATATAATATTCGTAAATATTAAATAATAATATTTACGGACTCACACGTCAGTTTTGTTCTGACACATCAAAGAAATGGGTTGTTATAGAATAGTAATTTAGTACGTATTCTGACACTTATAAATAAGATATTCATACATTTATTATTTAAACCATACTTTAACCTAGAAATACTTTAGAAAAAGAAATTAAGATTGTCTAATTAAAACTTAATTAATGATCGACTTTTAAAATAGATTTAAATGTTACATGAAGCCCTCATAATGCTAGAAAAATAAATCAGGGTTAGAGATTGGAGCTGTAAATTTTAATGTGGCGCTCATTATTTGTAATCGTTAATTATATGAGTTTTTATTTCTTTGATATATAATAAGTACTTTTTAGATTTTTAAAAAGTTGAATTAGATCCACCGGTTGAATCAAAAATTAAAGGTTCAATTAATTCAACTAGCGATATAATTAGAAATATCTTTAACCATTTTGATTCAATAAAAAAAATCAAATATCATGAATAGAAAAAACATTTGAATTTTCTTATTTTTTTTATTTATGACAATTTTTTTTTTATATTTTGGTTCATTTATACTTATTTAAATATATATTTTTATTTTTTAAATAATTTTTAGAAAAATTATTTTAAGAGATTAAATCAAAGTCCAATTAACTTAGCTTTTAATTTGATATTTTAAATTTTACTGTTGTAAATAACATTCAAAAGTACATTACAAGCACAAATACAAATATGAGCAACTATAATATAGAACCAAACCAATACAAAGCAAAACCCTCAAGTTGTGGCTTATTAGTGAGTGCTTATTTTCTCTATGAATAGCCTGAATTCTAATTATATTGTTGAAAAAAAAAACCAATACAAAGCACAACAGACAAAAAATAAAAAGGACCTAGTAAAATCTACCCATGACATACCCATATGTTGAGATTAGAAACCAACATATCACAATTGCATACAGTGGGACTCAAACTTAGATACTTACAACATGTTTGGTTGAGGGGAGTATGAATGCATTATAGCCCAATTCAGCAAGCCCGCCACCAAACGATTGTTTGGTTGATTGTAATTACCTATTACGGCTCGTGTTGAATATGAGCTTATTCAAAGAAGGAGTATAGCTATTCCTTGCCCTCCCCACTAATTTGGTGATGCAAGGCGTATGGAGCAAGTAATTAGTCCCAAATGTTTCAATTTTACCTTCACCATTTTGAAACCTTCCTCACTTCTTCCATTGCTTGCTTTCTTTTCTTCTTTTTTTCTTCCATAAAAGCACACATTTCTTTTCCTTTCTTTTTGCACCACTATTTTCGTTCCAAGGAAAGTGATAAAAGAAGACGGAGAATGAAGGAACGATGATTGATCTTAGAGGAACCCCAACCTACGATGGCAGATATGTCCGTTACAACATCTTAGGTAACATCTTCGAAGTCTTTTTCAAGTTTGTTCCTACTATTCATGTAACACTCTATACCTGACCCAATCCACAAGTTCAGGTATGGAATGTCACGAACCATCCATAACTTGACCAAATCTTTGATTGTCCTATTTAAGTATTTAGTTTCTATATTTTACAAAATTAAACTTCACTCATAAACTACTTCGAACAAACTTTCGAACTCTTACAATTTTACAATGATGAAATTTCTGACATTATTTGTCGTTCTAATTTAAGTCTGATAGCATATTTATTTTGCATATTTTACGTACTCAAATCAACTTGTTCTTGAATTAATTTCTTTTAATTGGTGAATTTTATGTTTAAATCTTGTCAGGAATGAAATTCGGATGCTTTAATTCGAAAACAAGCAGAAAAAAATTAAACTGAAGGATGAGTAATTGAAGAGAGGTCAAATAAAAAATTTGGAGACATTTAGGGGCTGACCTGATTTTTGACTTTGTAAAAGCTAAAATTAGAAAAGAAATCTGATATTGATTTCATGTAATTAGTGGGTAGGTGGGACTAGCCTAACTTTAGCATATGGTTTATGTATAAATAGGTGACATGGTGGACTTGAAAAAATACACCTTGATTTGCCTGACAATTGAATAGAAAAAAGTCAATTTATTTTTTTTCTTACTTTGCCTGAAAGAGTGCAGGCATTCTGCCAACTTTTGTTTCCATTTCAATATTTTAGCTTAATTGTTTCCCAAGTCCTTCCCCTTTCACTTACCACAATTTTTATTCAAGTCCACTTCTATAACCAACCAAAGCATGATAATTTCATGCTTCACTAAATTCAAATTAGCTTTAGGCTGGTATTCTTTCTGACCATGAATCGTGAGAAACGTATCCACACTAGAAAAAATACACCTTGATTTGTCCTATTTAAGTATTTAGTTTCTATATTTTACAAAATTAAACTTCACTCATAAACTACTTCGAACAAACTTTCGAACTATTACAATTTTACAATGACGAAATTTCTGACATTATTTGTCGTTCTAATTTAAGTCTGATAGCATATTTATTTTGCATATTTTACGTACTCAAATCAACTTGTTCTTGAATTAATTTCTGCTAATTGGTGAATTTTATGTTTAAAGCTTGTCAGGAACGAAATTCCGATGCTTTAATTCGAAAACAATCAGAAAATGATTAAATTGAAGGATGAGCAATTGAAGAGGGGTCGAATAAAAAATTTGGAGACATTCAGGGGCTGACCAGATTTTTTGACTTTGTAAAAGCTAAAATTAGAAAAGAAATCTGATATTGATTTCATGTAATTAGTGGGTAGGTGGGACTAGCCTAACTTTAGCATATGGTTTATGTATAAATAGATGGCATGGTGGACTTGAAAAAAAACACATTGATTTGCTTGACAATTGAATAGAAAAAAGTCAATTTATTTTCTTTCTTACTTTGCGTGAAAGAGTGCAAGCATTTCGCCAACTTTTGTTTCCATTTCAATATTTTGGCTTAATTTTTTCACAAGCCCTTCCCCTTTCACCTACCACAATTTTCATTCAAGTCCACTTCCATAACCAACCAAAGCATGATTAATTTCATGCTTCCCTAAATTCAAATTAGCTTTAGGCCGGTATTCTTTCTGATAATGAATTATGAGAAATGTATCCACACTAAAAATCCTTCAAATTAGTATTCTCCATCTCTCCTAAATATCGAGATTGAGAAATTCATCCCTTAAAGTTAACTCAATTTCAATTCAAAAAGCACGTTGGGTTGGAGTTGTTTTGGAAGATAGATGGAGAGATGAGTCAGTCATGTTGTATTTGGATTTTTGCGAACAATTCAAGGGAGATAGTGATCGGATTTAAATGTCCCACGTGGTTGAGGCTGTTAATTCGAGTTGGGTTCTTCAGAACACAAGGCTACCAAAGTCTTGATTCGCGAACGCGTGTATCGCGTTTAGCTAATCGGTATGGGTTAGTTTGCAGGACGTACCGAAATCAACTACGAGAGGAAGAATTGGTGGTTAGGATGTTCTTAGCCGCTATAACCAGCTTATTGTTTGGAGGAGAAAACTCATTTTCGATGATCTGTAACACCCCAAACCCGGCCCACAAGTCCTGACCGGATCTGGTATGTCACTGCGAGAAAACGTTTGAAAAATCTTTGACTTTAGAATAAAACTTGAAAATTTTGTTAACTTTTGGAAAGTGTGTCCATTAAAAATTATTAAATAATATAAGCTCGATTTGAATTAAAACTTTATTATAAGTTGGTATGATATTAATCATTTGTAAAAATATTTCTAAGTATAATATAAACTTCAACAATCATAAATAAAATACTTTAAATAAAAGTGGCCCTTATTACATCAAATAAATACCCAAAACTGATAATATAAAATAATTAAATCAAGTAAAACATCTACTGCATAAAATCTGCTTCTGCATGGCCACCTTTGTCTCCACTCCAGCCCGGTCCATTAATCGCGAAACACCTGCGATGTTTAAAAAAATTGGGTGAGTCACACAGACTCAGTGTGTAATTAACCACTAGAATCCACCCACATGCTAACCACATAATAACCCATGCATCAGATATCATATATCAGATTCAGATCATGTCACATTCTGGGCTTGGCCCATACTCATAATACTTATCAAATAATCGGGTAATTAGCCACATACCCTCCACATACTGGGCTTAGCCCATTTCTTATTCAAGTCCACAATCACAAGTATTTACATACCACAATTATGCAATAATGAATCCGGACCCAAGCCTAAGGTCCATCCTCTACACACCCCCTTATCCAGCCTACCACACACCAGGGGATTATTAAATCACCCTCTCCTTTTAACTCCACAAAGGTATCACTGCCATCCACGTGCAATTAAGCACAAAATCCACAACGCGACCTCAGTCAGCGCCAATCCACGATGTAGCCGTAGCTAACACCAAAATCACGATGGGACACATAGTCACTCATCAATCCACGATATGGCAAATAGCCTATATCAATCACGATGAGGCACGTAGCCACTCATCAATCCACGATATGGCAAATAGCCTATATCAATCACGATGAGGCACGTAGCCACTCATCAACCACATACTCAAGTACACCCGCACTTCTTTTCATAACCCACCCATGCACATGCAACATAAAATACAATCATGATAATGCATGCACATGCTTATTCATAACCACAAGCTTACTCATATACAAGCAAGTGTCCACATTTCAACAAGTTCGATACTAACCTGATCATCGCTATACCTTTTAAGGGTATTTATACCACATTCATCACTGCATTGTTAGTAAACACATTATATATGCACATAAAACCCGAAACAAGATGAGGCTAGCTACACGACTTATAACACAAGCTCTAAACCTCGATCCCGATGCTATCGACTAGCGAGACTACACTATCCGCCTATAGTTTTCTCGCTCACGGCCACACACCGGTGGCCAATCCCGAACTGCTGAGACCGCTCCTTTCTTAAATTTTGGGATAGGGGCTTTCTCTTGCCCTCCTTGACTGGTATTCGCATCCATCGATGACACTTAATCAGGATCAAACGATTAATCAACGAAGTCATAATCTACTATTAACGAATCTAAATCACTTACTAACATCCTTACCGAAGGTAAACTTGGATCCCGGAACACCACTGATCCTATGAAGTTGCCTGCAAATCCCTACTACATCATTATTAGAATTGGCTATTAACCAAAAATCCATGGAAAAGGCCCCTTTGGCCGAATACTTTACCACCACCTTACCTTGATGATCTAATCTCTAAGAGTCCTCCTTTATCGCACCCTAAAACGCAACACTGTTAGCCTCACAAGCCTTCGGCTTAACGACTATTAAAAGAGTAGACCAATAAAATAACTTCTTATCACCACTTACCAAACGATCGCTTAAATATGGAGGCTTCACTTGACTGCTTCGAAACCCCAGATGCCCTACCCCAATCGATTGAGAAAGAGCCCAAAGAGATCAACACCCCACCAATATTCGGCCAAGATGAAAACAATTAGAAGATGGGAAGTTTCGGCAATGTAAGATTAGAAGTGAGAGAGAAGATTCTTGCTTTGCGAGGGATGAAAGAAAACAAAAGAATTGAGAGGAGAATGTTGGTATTCATCAACAATTAAAATGGAGAACAAAGTGAATAGGGAATGTTTAGGATGGTAAGGTTTCGGCTTAACACAGTAAAAATAAAAAGATATGGAAGGGTGAATAGTTCGGCTTAAGAACAAAAGAAATAGAAGTAGACAAAATGAGGTTTAAGGGGGTTCATGTGAACATTTGGCTACTAGCAAAATTTAGGAGACACAAGTACAAATTTTTGGCAAGAGACTAAAAGAATAATTTCAGCACTCTACCCCCCTATTTATAGCATTCGGCACCCCCTCCCCTTGAAGACCGAATGTTGCTACCCAAAGAGCCCTTTGGCCGGCCACTACTGCTTCACTTTTCAAAAAATCCACATTTCTCTCCTAATTTAACTCATATTTTATTACCTAATCCTATTAAAAAAACAACCTAATAGCAGCCATTATCTCTTATTGACTAATTTTAAACTAACTAAAATAATCCTATAATTATCTAAAATAATAAAATAACAAAAGCTTATCACCTACCTATCAGCCGAATTCAAAAATGATTAAGCAATATTGGTCTAATCCTTATCTACTGAAGCTCCCATGTGCCGTCCAATACCTTCAAATCTGCTGCCAAAAAGAATAAAAAAAAATTAAACTCCCAACGCAATTCTCTTGGTTCGAACCTGGAACCAAACTGCTGCACACCTCTCCTCCAACGCCCTAGGCCACTCGGCCATATTGAATTTCATGCCATAAAGCCCCCAACACTTAACTTTAAACCCTTCCTACTCAAGCCCATCACCGCATATAAAAATAAAACACGCAAAATCTCTGCTGCAACCACTCGAACAGGCGCCCATCTTCACCTCGGCTCCTAAGTGGTATGACGGGAACCACTTTGCCAAGGTGCTGCTTGGGTCAAAGACTCGCCCCAGCTCCTTTTAAGGCCTCATTCCTTGCAACGCCAAAATCCAAAAATTAAAACCACTTTGCTGCCTCCTTGATTCGAACCTGAGACCTTAAGGTGTCACCTTCCCACAGCCCCAAGTAGCGCCTCCATGCCACTCCACCAAAGACATTCTTGTGTCATAACCTCCCAAATAAATCTCTTAAGCCCTCTAAAGCCAAGCTCCCCTTTTAACCACTAAAAACTAAAAATTTTCTAAGGCATCCCTTACCTTCTAGGGTTCTCCAAACCCAAAAAAAAAAATCCTCCAACATAACCATAAGCCTGCTAAACACTCGGGTTATGCTCCAAACGCATAACCCCTAAACCAGGGTGTTGCATGATCGATTCAGAGGCTAGACTTCATCGAGTCTAGAGCTAAGGCTTATTATTTCTGTTAACAAAATTCAAATTTAATTTATAATTTTATTTTATTTTCGATTTACATAATTGTTAATTTCTACTATCTCACTTATTTAATTTCTAGAAATTTTCAACTCCCCTGATTTATTTTATTTATTTTTTAGCTGGTCCGTTTGGAGTCATGGGCATGACTATTGCCACGATTATCGACACGATAGAAATTATTTTCACAAGAAAAACACGAAAGTTGATCATAATTACCAATCCCTATGGTCTCGACCCTATTACTCTTTACTACTATTTAGAGTTATTTTATTGTAGGAATTTTTTTATTTGGTGGTTTCGACGCCCATCAAATTTTGGTACCGTTGCTGGGGATTGGAGTTATTTTTCTAATTATTTTTGTTTTCCTTATGACCAAATCAAAACCGAAAACTCTAGAAATTGAACTAGAAATAGAGAAGTTGGCTCAAAAACAACGAAGAGAAGCCATTTGATGCAGTAAACGACCACATCTCGAGTTCGAAACCGTATTTTACACCGAGGATATTTTCTCATTTGGCAAACTAGACGAGATGGCAGAGCAAACTATGCGCCAACTCGTAACAGCCCCAAATGAACAACAACCCATATGTGTAACTTATCCGACGGGAGAAATGCTTTTCGAGTTGAAATTGGACCTGATTCATTTATTGCGCACCTTCCACGGGTTACAAAATGAAAATCTGCATATTTATCTCAAGGAATTTCATGTGGTTTGCACAAGCATGAAACCTCAGGGAGTAACTGAGGATCAAATTAAACTTCGTGCCTTTCCTTTCTCGTTAGCCGACTCTGCTAAAGAATGACTATTTTATTTACCTCTAGGATCTGTCAATACATGGTCTGAGATGTCTTGTTTATTTCTTGATAGGTTCTTTCCAACAGCTCGAGCAACGAATTAAAAAGGGACATTGTAGGAATTCAGAAAAAGGAGATTGAATCGCTCTACGGTTATTGGGAGCGATACAAAAAGTTGTGTACAATTTGAGCACAACATGGCCTGACTGAACAGTCACTCTTGCAGTATTTCTATGAGGGGTTACTTCCAATAGAAATAAAAAAAATAGATGCTGCTAGTGGAGGAGCACTTGTTAATATGACGCCTCAGAGAGCAAAGGAGTTAATTTCGACTATGGCTATGAACTCTCAACAATTCTGACTGGCTAAAGAACCCACAATATGGGTTCATGGGTTAAGTTCTCTATCTCTAGAAGATAAAATTGATAAGCTTAATAATGTTGCCCAAAATTTACTTACAGATAAAACAAGCTCAACACGGTTGTGTGAAATTTACGCTATGCTAGATCATTCGATGGACTCATGTCCAATTTTTCATAAAGATTCGACAGAACAAGCAAATGTTGTCAGAACCTTTCCCACCCCAAAGGCGATATGATCTCTATTCAAATACATATAATATGGGGTGGAAAGATCATTCAAATCTAAGTTATGGGTCCAATCCTCGATTCAATCAACCATACCAACAAAGGCCGCCTCTAAATCAATAATTACCACCCCCAAAATCATCTTTGGAGGCCATATTGGAAAGGCTAGCCAATAGTGTTGAAAAGTTTCAACAAAAAACTGACATGCATTTGCAGGATTTAGATAAACAAGTGAGTAAGCTTGCACTTACGGTTAGCCATTTGGTGTCCCAAGGTAAGCTGACATCTCAAACTAAACCTAATTCTCAACATAATGCAAGTGCTATTACATTGAGAAATGGAAAGATTTTAGAAACCGTACCTGGAACGAGTCGTGCCCACGAAGCTGGTCGATACGAGAATAAAATTGACTCAAAGGCTCTAATGGAGTCAGCACCACAAAAACCATTTGCAGTACCACCTTCGTTTCTTGGAAGACTTGTTCACTGCAAAAAGGAGTGAGAAGGGAAGGAGATCATTGACACCTTTCGAAAGGTAGAAATAAATATTCCTCTTCTTGATACGATTAAGCAAATTCTACGGTATGCAAAGTTCTTAAAAGAATTATGCACAACTAAGAAGAAGCTCACAGGCAATGAAAAAGTGAGTGTTCGAGAAAAATGTCTCCGCTGTTTTACAAAGAAAAATGCCACTAAATGTAAAGATCAAGGTATGTTTTCCACATCTTGCAAAATAGGTAGCGCCAGTATCAAAAAAGCTATATGCAACTTAGGTGCATCTATTAATGTTATCCCTTTTGTCTATTTATAAACTACTAAATGCGGGTCCTTTAAAGGAAACATGTGTAATCATTTAGCTTGCAAATAGGTCAGTAGTGCATCCAAAAGGAGTGTCAAAGGATGTTCTTGTCAAGTTAAACGAATGGATTATTGACATAAAGGATGATAACTCGGCCAATTCTTTCGATATACTACTTGGAAGACCATTTTTTAGTATCGTACAAATGAAGATTGATGCACGAAGTGGGATACGCATTATAGAGTTCGATGGAGAAGTGGTGAAATTTAACATTTATGAGGCCATGAACTTTCCCAACATAATGAATAACATTTCTAATATTGATATAATTGAGCCTTTAACTGAATTACATTTTGAATATCATGATGAAGATGAGTTACAAACTATCCTTTGCAGAAGCTTAGATTTTGATATTATAAAAGAACTAGAGGAATGGATGACGATCAATGAGTCTGTTCGTGAAACAATGGCTCATATGGAGGTATCACAATTACAGAAAAATTTAGGTAAAACTTTTGAATTGTCTCATTCACAAACTAAGCTTTTACTATTTATTTTATAGGCCCCGAAATTGGAGCTCAAACCACTTCTTGACCATTTGAAATACATTTTTCTAGGTGAAGGAAATACCTTACCAGTAATAATCTCGAGTAAACTCTTGAAGTTAGAAGAGAAAATTTTGGTACGAGTTCTTAAAGATTATAAAAGGGTGATCGGGTGGATGATTGTTGACATTAAGGGGTTGAGTCCCTCGACTTGTATGCACAAAATTCTAGTTGTAGAGAAAGCAACTCCCAAAAAAGAAACTCAAAGACATCTAAATTCGCTGATGGGCGTCGAAACCACCAAAAATAATTCCTACAAATAACTCTAAATAGTAGTAGAATGTTAGTAGGGTCGATTCCACAGGGATCAGACGTTTATTATCAATTCCTGCGTTTATTTTATGAACAGAACGTTTGTTGTGTCAAAAGGTCGTGGCAAAGGTCGTGCCCACGACTCCTATCGTACCTGCTGAAAAATAAATCGGGGGGTTTTAAAAATACTTAGAAAATAAATAATTAAAATAGCATAAATAGATAATTAAATAAATTGGAAATCAAATTGAAAATTAAATTCGGGTTTTGTAATCAAGGTAAATAAGCCTTAGCCTTAGACTCGGTAAATTCTGTGTCAAGAATCGATCCTCGAAAATTGATCTTCTCCTCTAAACGATAAGTTGGTTATAGCGATTAAGAACGTCCTAACCACCAATTCCTCCTTTCGTAGCTGATTCCGGTACGACCTGCAAACCAACCCTTATCGATTATCTAACCGAGATACACGTGTTCCCGATTGAAGATTCCAGTAGCCTTGTGTTCTGAAGAACCTAACTCAAATCGACGGCCTCAACCGCCTGGGTCGTTTAAATCTGACCACCTCTTCCTTGATTTGTTCTCGGAAACCCGAATACAGCATGGCCGACTCGAATTTCCAACTGTCGACAAATACGACTCCAACCCAACGTGCACTTTAACTTGGAATCAGACTCAACCTTAAGGGATAATTTGTCTATCCCGATACCTAGGAAAAAAGGTGAATACCGATTGGAAGGATTTTTTGTGCGAATATGAATCTCACGATTCCCGACCGGAAATAACACCGGCCTAAGGCCAAGATAGAATTTAGTGTAAAATGAATTTATTCATGCTTGCAAGTTATGGAAGGTGATTGGATTTGTATGATAATGGGAGAAATTGGGGAATAAAAGGGCTTGGGAAGCAATTGGACAAATTTAGAAAGAACAAAGAAATTGAAATGAAATAGACAGAATTCTCACGTCAAATTGAAAGAGAAAAAGAATAATTGCACTCCAAATTGAAGTAGGAAAAAGACAAAGAGGATAATTCAACTCCAAATAGAAATAGGAAAAGAACTAATTGATTGATGATTTTCTAAGAACAAAAAGCCCCTATTTATATACATGGGGTTTACTAAAAATAGCCTAATTTAATTTAATATAAAATCTAAAATAATAAATATAAAATAAACTAAAATAGGATTTTCTATTTTTGGCTTTTTACAAAGTCAAATTATTTTATTTGTCCTTGGCTTCCTCCATCTCTTTGATTTGGCCCCATTTCCATGATTTTATTTCAATTTGGCCCTTTTCAGCTTGCTTTTGATCAATTGCATCCCTGAAAAAATTTAAATCATAAAAATAATAAATTAGCAAGGATTGATTCAGAAATAAACCGAATTAAACAAAAGAAATCATTCAAATTAACATGTTATCATCCGCCCATGATAGAACTGGTAAGGAAAGAAGTTCAAATTTTACTTGATGGTAGGATGATCTATCCCATTTCTAAAAACAATTGGGTCAGCCCAGTTCATGTAGTACCGAAAAAAATTGAAGTGACCGTAATTGAAAATTCGACAAGTGAGATGGTTCCCACTTGGGTCTGAAACGGGTGGAGAGTCTACATAGATTATAGGAAGTTGAATTCTTTAACTCAGAAATATCACTTTCCACTTCTTTTTATTGACCAGATTTTAGAATGTCTAGCTGGAAAATCTCATTATTGCTGTCTTGATGGTTACTCAAGTTTTTTCCAGATTCCAGTGGCACCGGAAGATCAAGAGAAGACAATGTTTACGTGTCCCTTTGGCACATTCACCTATAGACTAATGCCATTTGGACTTTGCAACGCACCAGCCACATTCCAAAGGTGTATGGTAAGTATATTTTTCGACTATGTCAAGAAAATTATTGAGGTATTTATGGATGACTTTACTGTATATGGTGAATCTTTTGATGTATGTTTGTCCAATCTTGCCAAAATTTTAGAAAGGTGCCTAAAATTTAACCTTGTTCTAAATTATGAGAAATGTCATTTTATGGTTGACAAAAGATTAGTTCTAGGTCATATCATTTCTACTGAAGGAATTTTTGTTGATAAAGTAAAAATTGATATCATTAACTCACTTTCATACCTCACAACTATGAAGAAGATATGTTCTTTCCTTTGTCATGTAAGTTTCTATACGCTGTTCTTTAAAAAATTTTCAGAAATTACTCAACCGCTTTGTAATCTCTTACAGAAGGACAAAGAGTTTGAGTTTGACCAATCATGCAGGGGTGCGATTGACACACTCAAACATAAACTTATTTCGACACCTATAGTTCAGCTACCAAATTGGAACTATCCCTTCGAAATCATATGCAATGCAAGTGACCACGACATAGGAGTGGTCCTTAGGCAAAGAATCGAGAATGAACCACATGTTATCTCCTATGCATTTAAGACCTTGGATGTTGCCCAAAGCAATTACTCGACCACTGAAAAAGAATTTCTAGGTATAGCCTTTGCTATGGAAAATTTTCAATCATATTTATTAGGAGCTAAAATTGTTTTTTTCTCTGGCCATGCAGCTCTTAAATATCTGATCGGGAAAAAGAAAGCAAAGCCAAGGCTTGTTAGATGGATATTACTTTTGCAAGAGTTCAATCTCGAGACAAAGGATAAGAAAGGACGCGAGAATTTGGTAGCTGACTATCTGAACTGAATACCTCTATCGAAAGATGCCGCACCTCTTAAAGAGGATTTCCTAGATGAAAGTTTGCTTTTTGCTCAAACAATTTTTCCTTGGTACGCAGACATGGTGAATTACCTTGCTACAGATATAATTTCTTTTAATTTATCACAATTTGAAAAGGATAAGATTAAATGAGAATCGTGATACTATATTTGGGACTACCCCTACATTTGGAAATATTGTTCCGATCAGGTAATTTAACAATACGCTATAGAAGCTGAAGTAAAATCGATTTTATCTTTTTGTCATTCTTACGTATGTGGTGGACATTTTGGTCCTAAACGAACTGCACACAAAGTATTTGAATGTGGACTATATTGGCAGCATATTTTTCGTGATGCATATTTATTTTGTAAAACTTGTGAAAAATGTCAAAAGGTAGGAAATTTGAGCTGAAATAACGAAATGCCTCTAACGTTTATACATGTGAAATTTTTGACATATGGGGCATCAATTTTATGGGGCCTTTTGTCTCATCATTCGGTAACATTTATATTTTACTTGCAATTGACTATGTATCAAAATGGGTGGAAGCTAGAGCCACCCATCGTGCTGATGCCAAAACTATAGTGGATTTTCTAAAGAGTTATATTTTTTCTAGATTTGGCATACTGCGAGCATTGATCAACAATCGGATAATGCATTTCTAAAATAAGGTAATCGACACGCTTTTGAAAAAATATAGGGTAGTGCAATGAGTTGCTACGACTTATCACCCTCAATCAAACGGTCAAGCGAAAGTATCAAATCGAGAGATCAAATTGATTTTGGAAAAGACCGTTAAGCTAGATAGGAAATATTAAAGTTTGCAACTAAATTATGCGTTGTGGGCATACCGCATAACTTATAAGTGACCCATACGTATGTCTTCTTATTGACTTATATTTGGTAAACCATGTCATTTTCCTGTAGAATTAGAACACAAGGCATTTTGGGCGGTTAAGCAATGCAACATGGAGTTGGAGGCCGCAGGTAAGTATCGTAAATTACATATTTAGGAACTTGAGGAAATTCGACAAGAAGCGTATAAAAGTGTCCAAATTTATAAGGATAAAATCAAGGCATACCATGATCAAAAAATAAGTCGTAAACAATTTGTGGTAGGGCAGAAAGCATTAATTTATGACCTTACACTAAGAATCTGTGCAGGTAAGCTCCAAACTAAGTGATTAGGGCCTTTTGTTATTACCCACATATTTTTGGATGATACAGTCAAAGTCAAAAGTGAAGAATTCGGAAAAATCTTCAAAGTCTTGGACAGTGATTGAAGCCTTTCTACAAAAATTTTCAAGTACATATGGTTGAAGAATTAATCCTCGAAGAGCCGATTGAATAAACTTCCAGGTAGTCGAGCTAACGACGTTAAACAAAAGCGCTTTTTGGGAGGCAACCCAAATTTATTTTAATTTGTTTAAGTTTTAATTTTAGCTTAAATTAGGTTGGAAATAAAATAAATTATTATTTAATCCATTTAATGTGTTATTTTTTAGGAATATGGCGAAGGTTGTCAATTTTCCAAAAATCAGATACCGGTCGTGGCATGGGTGCGCCATGTTAAGTGCTTTCATCTGTTTTCCTACAAATAATAACCAATACCCTAACCCAAATAATAACCCTAAAACCGAAAAAAACTTAACCTACTTATCCCATACCCAATACCAACCCAAAATGTAACACCCTTAATCTATATCCATCGCAGAAGGGTTACGAGGTATTACCCAACAAGCATCAAACATCCACAATCATAATCGAACGCAATACTAATTATTAATTCTACTTTAATAATAATTTTTATTTATTTATTTATTTATTTCAATCATAAATAATCATAAAGTCATAATCACGTTACTAATGATAAATTCCACTAAAGTATAATCGAGTTTATACTAAGACATAATTTATTGTATATACCAAACATTTTAAAGAGACAATAGGTTTCTAACCATATTCGGCCAGACACTTTTCAATAATTAACTCATGCATCTTTATACAACTCCATGATTCATAATATAATATATAAATGTAGGCTCACATATACTCAAAAGCATATAACCAAATTTTATAACTCACATTTGTTCAAAAATCACATATCAAAGACTCATCTTTTTTATTAAGCACATTTAAAACACCAATTGACCAATTTACAAGTTCAATTATTTAAACCTAGCTAAAACTAAATACCATCAATGTTTTATGCGTATAAGACCAATTATACATAAGTGATTTTCGAATATACATCACAAAGCATTTCAAAATCAATATGCTCAATATACTCATATTATGTTTATTTCGTTCATAACATCAATTTAACCTATACATAATCCAGCATACTACTATTACGAATCACATTAATCAATTCGAGGATAATCCAACATGTAACAAGCATTACTCAATTATTATCATATTACCAAATTGAGCACATAACAAAACCATATATATACATTACACACTTATCGAATTTAGCCATATTCGCTTGGCTCATTAACCACTTAATTCACAAATTCGATCAAACACAAGCTAGACTATACATGCCAAATGTCTAAGCATAAAATTTTCCAAAAGTACCAAAATAAAGGCGATAGTGTAATGAGCTTCACTGACGATCCCCGAGCTTGCAATGGTTTTCAAAATCTAAATCACATAGAAAAAGTAATAAACAAACCAAGTAAGCTTCACTAGCTTAGTAAGTTATAAGCAATTTAATAAATCTATCGATCATAATCTTTAATAATGATTTCAACTATTATAGGCAAAGATTCATCAAATACCAATTTACGTTACACAACCACAAAGCATTTCTTTGATCCCAAACACAAGGCCAAATCTAATATAAAATTTCATCCTCATGTATTATCCACATTCTCAAGCACAAAGCTATTCAAAACATATATCTTACACAAAATTTCAAATAGCCGATTCACATTTAGCATTTCATATAATACTCAATTTGCTTTTATAAACATTTCCCCAAATCAATTTATTCAATCCAACTATACATCTAAACAGCATTTCATCTATTCCATAATTAATCACATATATTTGATTTCAAATATGACATCTCATAGTTTTGAGATTTACCAAACTAAATTTTGAGCTTAAAATTTAACTCGTACACTTAATGCTCAATAACTAAATTCGCACACATAGTGCTCGAAAATTTAAATTCGCACACTTAGTGCTTAAAATCAACTCGCACACTTAGTACTCAATAACCGATTTCGCACACATAGTGCTCAGTAATCAAATTCGCACACTTAGTGCTAAAAAAAAAAATCAACTCGCACACTTAGTGCATCTCTCAACTTACTACTCAATTAACTATAAACACACATAGTGTCTAAACATCAACCACAAATATACATTTTAACTTAATCAACTCCTAAATCCATATCACATTCAACAAAATCAATAATATATATTTAACTTACTTCAACTAAGTTCATGAGCCTCATTTATAAATAAATTCAATACAACTGAATTGCTTAAAAACTTACCTCGAATATCGACAGACTCTATTTTTCGACTATTAGACTATTTTTGCTTTTTCCCGATCCAAACTCGATCCTTTTTGTTCTTGATCTAAATTAAAATTCAAATTAAGCTAAATCAAAGAAAGTTTTACTCAATTTAATCCCAACCACATTTTTGAGCCAGTTACCAATTTGCCTTTCGCTTAATACATTTTTACAAAATAATCCAAAATGCATAAAACATAAATACACTCAATCTCATCTCAATATACAAGAGCCGAATATTCACTAGACTTATACAAGTACTTACATTTTAATTATTTTAAAAAAAATAAATCTAGTCCCTCCATCTATCAATTTTCTCAATTAAGCCCTAATAAATTAATTTCATGAAAATTGATAATACAAAACTAAAAAAAATCTAACACATATTTTCTATTTTCTAACATCAACAGCAAATTTCTCAAACTTACAACGATAGCCGAACATAAAATACTCATCTAATCCAAAAATTTAAACCATGGGCTATATAAGAAACTTAGTAACAATCTCAATCATATTAAAAAAATTTAAGAAAACAAATTCAAACATACCTAAATTGGAGAATAAAATGGCCGAATGGTGTTTTCTTCCTCCTTAGCCAATTTCGGCTTGAAAAGATGAACATGCATCCCAATATAAGTTTTATTTCTTATTTGTTTTATTTAATCACACATATTAATGTTATGTTGCTTAAATAACCTTATAATAAACATATAAAACAGTAAGCACAAAGCCATTGCCGTCCACTACTTAACTTAAATGGTCTAATTGCATATTAAATCCTTCCAACTATAAAAACATCCACAATTCGATCATCACACAATCAACCACAAAGTTTTTTTATTTTATAAAATTAAGCCCTGTTTATTAAATCGGCATTCAAATGATAAAATTTTAAAACGAAAATTTCACACCAGCCAAATTCACACATTCAGATCATAGAAAAATAATAATTATATATTTTCTAACTCGAATTCGTGGTCTCGAAACCACCGTTCCGATTAGGGTCAAAATCAGGCTATTACACCAAACCTAAACAAGCCTAACTAAAAAAAAGAGAAAATGGGCCAAACGACTAATAATGACCTAAGAAAAAAAAAGAAAGAAAGAAGAAAAAAAGTGGAAAAGAAGGCCCAAACCAGCTAAAATGAAAAAAAGAAAAGAAAAAGAAAACCCCCAAGCCCCCACCCTTTCGCTCCCTTTCTTTTTCTTCTTTTCTCTTCTTAACAAAAACCCTAACCCTATTAACACCATCACGTCGCCACCATCGCCGAACACCACAGTCGAATGACACCGTCGCGTCGATCGATCACCGATTTGTTCTTGGCACCGAGCACCACCCCAACCTTCCTTTTTTTTTCTTTTTCCTTCTTCCTTCTTATTCTTCTTCCCCAACTTTCTTTACTTGTCGCCACCATTATCGAACAACTCCGCCGTCGATATCAGACCTCATAAAGCTGACGTGGTCTCGTTGTTTCTTTCTTTGTCGATCGACTCTCTTCTCTTTCCCCAAAACGCCACCATTCACTTCTCCTATTCCTATTTCTTCTTTTTTTTAACATAGCCACTGACCCCTCCAAACCACTACAAAACCACCTTTAGAACTCCCACCATAACGCTACCTTTCCAACACATTTACGTTCACCACAACCATTACCCAAACAATGTTCTCTGCCATCGTAAGCCAGCATCGTCGCCCCGCCACCGTTCACCGCCGCAAACCGCTATAAAATAATTGTCATTGATTTTGAGCACGAACACTTTCCATGGTTCGAACAAGGAACCAAACAGCCAACAGGTTCCCAACTTCCCTTAATCGTGGACAAAACTGATTTTCAGCACCTCCAGTCGTCGATTTAGACGTTGACAACTCGAAACCATCTATGCCCCCTGCAAGACGAACAATCGTGCTTATTAAGAATTGTCGCCAATGAAGCCCAACTTTGATCGAGAGAGAACGCTCGCATAGCAGTCCCGCTACTTCTGAATTTTTACCTTTACTAACATACTATGTAGGTTGTTCGGATGAGGCAGGGACCTATAACGTCCATGGCGAAGGTCCTTCAACTAGAAATGAGCATGTTTCTTAGTGTCAAACAAGGTCGTCCACCACCTGAACACATTAATCACCAATTGATGTGCCAGTGACACCTTCACATAGCAGTACTGGCGCTGCTAGAAATTCAATTCCACCACCCGGCTCGCCTAACGAAAATGTTTGACCATCTCGAGAAGGTCAACGTAATAGGCGAGGCAGTACCTACACTACTCCCACCGAAGGATGATTATGAGTGTCTCTGAACTTTACAACCCCGAAGTATTGCGCAAGATATGACAATATTTGACAACGTCCACTCCCTATTTGGAAGCAAATTGATCTTTACACCTTTGATATGTTAAATATACATGATGCTATATTGAACTATTTTGATGCTATTGGTTAGAATTCATTTGCAAATATTTCATGTATTGCATATTACGAACTAGTTATGAGTTCTATACAACATTTAGCTTCAACATTAATGCATTACGAACTGTTGAAACTCAAGATGTTGTCTATTTTTTATTACTTGCTAAAGACTTTAGGATGTCAATTTTAGATTTTAACGTCGCCATGGGTTTCGTTGACCCTGACGATGTTCAAAGCGATTCTTACCAAACTGCATTATTGGATATACCAAGTGATTTTGATCTAATGTTGTTTATTTTGCTTTAACTTATTCTGGGAATCAACTTTATAATCTCAAGACCTCTAAAGACTTGTTGGTGCATGAACCCGTTTTAAGATATATTCATCGATTTTTAGCTTTTAGCTATTCAAGTCGAAATGATTTGTCGTTTGTTTTAACTAAAACATAATTGTTCTTTTTATGGTGTATGCATTATGGATTTCAAGTTAATTTAGGATATTGGTTTGCACAAAATTTTCATACTATTTTACACTCTAATAAACCACTAATACTTGGCCCATATATTACAAATTTAACCTCTCAAATTTTTCCCTCTAAAGTCGATTTATCGTCCTAAACATATACATCTACTATGGATAATCTAGATGAGTATTGTTTGGATTTTATGGATTTCCTTGCAGGCACCCCTATTGCGTATTATTTTGTTCCTCCAAGTACACGAACAGTTCGCAGTAATAGGGTCTTTCAACAACGTCCCAATTTCACTACTAAGGAGCAAAAAGAGCAGCCTCATTCATCTGTAGAGGCACGTTTAAGCTGGATCAAAGCTAGACTTGAAACAATAGAAACCCAAGTCTCCATGATTCTCGACATCTTACAAAGTGGTCACTCCCAATGCTGGCAACCACGTTAGATACACATGGGGAGTATTCTTAACCTTTCTCTTTACTATACTTGATTCATATAATATATGCTTGAGGACAAGCATAGCTTAAGTGGGGGGATTGGGTTAGTAAGTGTGCATGTTTGAATCTCTTTTACTGCATGTTTCTCTTTCACATATATTAGTTTCTATGTTGGATTATTCATTAATTTGTTTAACATTGAGCCTCTAATTTCATTACTTAGTCAATTTAGATAGTTGGGTGATTCTTGAATTAAAGTGTTCAAATATCTAGTTTAATCGACATGTGTGTTTTAAAGTTGATATATGTAATTAGACTGTTTCATGAAAATTGGTTGTTTATAATTGCTTGGTAAGAGTATTGTATTTGCTTGTAAGTAAATAAATAAATTTAAAAACAAAAACAAAAAAGAGAGAGAAGAAACACTACTCCGCTAATAGCTCAAGTTATGAGTGAAGATTTTGAAAAAGTGACTGAATTTAGTAACCGGGATGAGGTGTTTGGTTTGTCATCTCATATTACGTAAAAAGGTTCAAATGACGAACCGAAAACTTACAAGCATTCTACTAATCGAGCTACCATGAGTAGGGAAAAATAGTTCGTTTGGAGACATATCAAATTAAGTAACTGGAGTAGGGTGCTTGGATTGTCACCCTAATTCACGTAAAAAGGTTTGACTATGTCCCAAATTTACTACACAAATTAATTAAGAATAATACCTTGCAAAATTTGGTTCAAACTCAATTTAGTGAAATGGTTTAATTTGCATGTTTTAGTTTTATGGACACTTGTTGATCAAATTAAGTATTTGATCACTTATTCATTTTTTCGCCTAATTGTTTGCATTGATCATAGTTGTGGAAAAGAGGCTTGATTTTTGATAAGTTACTGAATATTTTCTAATGAAGGAACGTACAGTATGCTTGAGGGCAAGCATAGGCTAAGTAGGGGGGATTTGATAACATATTTATTTTGCATATTTTACGTACTCAAATCAACTTGTTCTTGAATTAACTTCTGCTAATTGGTGAATTTTATGTTTAAATCTTGTTAGGAATGAAATTTAGATACTTTAATTCGAAAATAAGCAGAAAAGGATTAAATTGAAGGATGAACAATTGAAGAGGGGTCGAATAAGAAGTTTGGAGACATTTAGGGGCTGATCAGATTTTTTGACTTTGTAAAAGCTAAAATTAGAAAAGAAATCTGATATTTATTTCATGTAACTAGTGGGTAGGTGGGACTAGCCTAATTTTAGCATATGGTTTATGTATAAATTGGTGGCATAGTGGACTTGAAAAATACACCTTGATTTGCCTGGCAATTGAATAGAAAAAAAATCAATGTATTTTCTTTCTTACTTTGCATGAAAGAGTGCAGGCATTCTGCCAACTTTTGTTTCCATTTCAATATTTTGGCTTAATTGTTTCCCAAGCCCTTCCCTTTTTACCTACCAGAATTTTCATTCAAGTCCACTTCCATAACCAACTAAAGCATGATTAATTTCATGCTTCACTAAATTCAAATTAGCTTTAAGCCGGTATTTTTTTCGATCAGGAATTGTAAGAAATGTATCCGCACTAAAAATCCTTCAAATCAGTATTCACCATCTCTCCGAAATATTGGGATTGACAAATTCATCCCTTAAAAGTTAACTCGATTTCAATTCAAAAAACACATTGGGTTGGAGTCATTTTGACGGACAGTTGGAGAGATGAGTCGGTCGTGTTGTATTCGAATTTCCGCGAATAAATCAAGGGAGATAATGATTGGTTTTAAATGTCCTGCATGGTTGAGGTTGTTAATCCAAGTTGGGTTCTTTAGAATGCAAGGCTACAGAAGTCTTGAATCACGAACGCGTGTATCGCGTTTAGATAATTGGTAAGGGTTGATTTGCAGGGCGTACCGAAATCAACTACGAGCGGAAGAATTGGTGGTTAGGACGTTCTTAGCCACTATAACCAGCTTATTATTTGGAAAGGAGAAAACTCATTTTCGAGGACCGATTCAGAGACTAGACTTCATCGAGTCTAGGGCTAAGGCTTTTTTTTCTGTTCACAAAAAATATAATTTAATTTATAATTTAATTTTATTTCCGATTTACATAATTGTTAATTTCTACTATCTCACTTATTTAATTTCTAGACATTTTCAACTCCCCTAATTTATTTTATTTATTTTTCAGCTGGTCCGTTTGGAGTCGTGGGCACGACTATTGCCACGATTATCGACACGACAGAAATTATGTTCACAAGAAAAACACAAAAGTTGATCATAATTACCATTCCCTGTGGACTCAACCCTATACTACTCTTTACTACTATTTTGAGTTATTTCATTGTAGGAATTTTTTTATTTGGTGGTTTCGATGCCCATCAAAGTCTACTACATTAATACAACCAGTTTAGTACCCGAGGCACAACTTCTAAGGAGTGCCCCTTTATGCCCATGAACAAAAAATCATGCCCTTACACCAACTGGTGATGTCTGGTTTTGTCCTTCCACTCGATTCTTGAGTCAAAACTATATCTTGCAACAAGCAACAAGTTTGTAAGTTCAAATGAACTCAGTGAGAATCTATAAGGCAACATTATAACATTGATTTAGATCTTTAAGGAATGAAGTTTAAGACAAATATTTCAACTCCCTGATCATCTTTGGCCTTCCACATATTTCACCAACGAGGTTGACGCCTCTATTTGTTATTTTTCGCAGTTTACTAGTAGCGGCTTATTCTCTGTCTGAGACATAAGCTTGTCCTTTGACGGTACAACCCACTATGGTACATGCCTAGTTCCGCCTCATCCTAACTTCCCGAGCTTTATCTCCCTTTTTATTTTATTCACAACCTTGGATGTGAATGCCATTACCTACGATTTGGTTATCTTTCATTTACTTCCTCAAATTACAAATCCTTGCTTTTTATAGGCTTATGATAATCTCTACTAGTCAGTTTGTTACACTTTCACTGTTCCCAAATGAGACCCCGACGAACTTACTTGCCCAAGCGGTCTTATACCCACAGACCTCTTAAACTTAGGTTCTGCTCTATCCTCCTATTTTCACCCTTGACTTAGGTTTACTCGCCAATACCTACAAACTCATATGTTCTTACTCGTGTTTCTTATCCTTTCAATTTGGCGGTAGAGCTAATTAAAAATGTATAAATTGGAAATCTTTAGTGCCCTTCTACATAAATTTCAGAAATGAGCTATGGGTTTGTTCCAATTTGATGTTTGAAGAAGTTATTATTTTACTAAACTTTTAAGTAATAATTTTGGTTTGATTTTTTTATGAGTTTGGTGCTTTGATCAAATAGCCTTAATTTTAAAAGAGAGACTGCGAGATTAAAGTTTTAAAACAATATTTTGAGTCACAATGAAATTGGATCCTGTGATAATTGTAGTTGTGCCACAAATTCCGAGACAAAGGAAGATGTCGCAATAAAAAAGACAGTGAATGCATTTGACCAAAGGATTGATGCTAAAAGAACACTCCTTGAGATCAAGCTTCTTTTTCACATGGATCATGATAATGTAATCTAGTAGATTCTTAACTCCCATTGTTAACACAATTTATTGGGTTTGCTTATTCTTTTCATGTTATACTATGAAGGGGGATATGAAGTGTTGCATTAACATTTTTTGCAAATTATCAAAATCAAGGATATAATACCCTTGCTAGAGAAGGAAAAGTTCAATGATGTTTACATTGCATATGAGTTAATGGACATTAGTCTGCATCAGATAATACGGTCTAGCGAGGCTCTCACCGATGATCATTGTTAGGTGGGTTATATATAATTCTTATTAGTTTTTTCCCCCTTTAGCAAGGTCCTAGTTTGTGATGCTACCGGTGTCATCAGTATTCTACCTTGCTCTGTGTACTATGTCATAGTCGATTGCAATAAACATATTTCGATATCACGCATCACCAATGGTAGTTTAATTTGATTGTGTATTATCGGAAGTTGGGCTATAACTATATTGTTTTGCAGTATTTCTTATACCAACTGCTGCGGGGTCTTCAGTACATACACTCAACAAATGTTCTGCATCGCAACCTAAAACCTAGCAACCTACTTCTCAATGCAAACTGTGATCTCAAGATTTATGACTTTGGTCTTGTAATAACCAACTCAGGTATAGACTTCATGACCGAGTATGTTGTAACCAGATGGTATCGAGCCCCTGAATTGCTTCTCAATTGTTCAGAGTATATTGCTGCTATCGATATCTGGTCAGTTGGTTATATTCTAATGGAGATAAAGAAGGGAGCCACTTTTATCTGGTAAAGATTATGTTCATCAGTTGGGGCTTATTGCTCAGGTATTCATCCTTTGGTTTTTTACTCAACCCTAAACCCAATTCTTTAGTTTCCTAGAAGAGTACTGAATATTATATATAGTATAATCACCATTTTTAGGTATTGTTACAATGAAAGATTGAAGCAGGTTGTAATTTTTTAGTGGACATTGAATGCATGATGATAAAACATGTTTAGATAATTATCCTCACTTTCTGATTACTTCATAAAATAACTACTAGGGTCGCCAGAAGATTCGAATCTCGGATTCCTTAGGAGCTACAGTGCTCGAAAGTATGTTAAGCAGCTTACTTATTTTTCTAAGTAACATTTTGCTAAAAAGTTCCCAGACGTATCTTCTGTGGCAATTGACCTTGCAGAAAAATGCTGGTTTTCAATCCAAGCAAGCGTATCACTGGTAAATTTGGCAAGGGAATTTACAATGTTTTTTTCTTCTCGGTTTCTTTGTTCATTTTTCTTACAAGAATCATCTGTTTTGTATGATGCATGTAAAGTTGAGGAAGCGTTGAATCACTTATATTTGTGAAGTCTTCATATTGGTATTACTTCTTTAACAATATTTTTATTTTGATAGTAGTACTCTCTAACAATACTAGTAAATAAAATAACCAAAAAAAATGAGAAATTTTGATATAGAAGCTTTGTAAATCTAGGCTTTTAGAAGGTTCTTAGGAAAACCAAAATGGAAAATATGAAAGAGGAGATCAAGAAAAGCTCTTGGTAAATTTTAAGTAAATTTATATTGGTGGCTGACGATGGCAGAAGGCAGTAGCAACAACGGTGGTCTATTGGATTTTGGAAAAATGTTAGAGAGGAAGATGAAGATGAATTTGGGGGGGAGAGAGGGGACTAACAAAGATGAAGATGGAGAAAATAAAAAATATTATTTAATATAAAATATTATTTCCAAATGTCAGAAAATATAAAAATAAAATAAAATATTTTTAACATTTTAATATAATTTAATATAAAAATAAAAAATCTTATAATATAATTTAATATAAAATATTATTTAAATATTTTATATTTTAAATTTTAAATTGATGTGAAAAATAAATTAAAATATTAGAAGGCATATTTATCATTCGAGTATATTTTTTTGCTATTACATATCTATTCCTCTCAACCAAACAAATGAATACTATTACAATACTTATTCTATTCCATCCAACCAAACCACTGTTATGCCTATTCAATTTCATTACAGCTTTATTTCATTTCCATAAAATGAACATTCTATTATAACCTTATTTCATTCTAGTGAACCAAACGTGTTGTTAAGAACCTTGGATATGCCTTAATCAACAATGTGAGTGCCTCACTAAAACCTCTAATTTGATTCTTACAACATTGGTTAAATGTACTGGATTATAAGTTGTACTTTTTCCCTTTTTTTTAATAATATAATAAAAATATCTTTTAGGTATGTTTTACAATTATACATAAAAATTAATTTATTTAAAATTCGTGACTATTTCCTTTAACAATATCTATTAGATTATAAATATGTATTTTTTTTCATGTGACAACGACAAAAGTAGATTTGTCGCTATGCTAAATAGCAGATGACCGATGGACATTTTGACCAAAGGCTCCCAAAAAAGCCAAAATGTGGACTCGGTCTCGACAGTTTACTAACTAAGTGAGGTGAATCAAATTTTTAAAGGTTAAATTCTATTATTAGTCATTGTACTTTGTGTAAATTTTGAATTTAGTACCTATACTTTAATTTGGTCATTTTCAGTCTCTGTACTTTTAGAATTTGAAAATTTTAGTTCTAATAAAATGATAACTATAAATTTACTAAGTTCTGTTATTTTTAAAATTTAACGTGACAAACATATTATCGTATGTGTAAGGCATTGTTACTCACAAAAAATCAATTAATTGATTTAATGACTCTTGTTTGTATTAAAACTAAAATTTTGAAATTCAAAAAATATAATCACTAAGAATTGTCCAATTGGTGAACATGAATTAAATCTATAACTTTACGCATAATACAACACTAATAATATAATTTAACCAAACAAATTTACCTGTTACCGTTATGTCAGGATTAAAATTTCAAGATTTAAAAAGTACAAAATTAAAATTGATCAAATTAAATATAAATACTAAATTTACAATTTACACGATGTACAGGTCTAATAGCATAATTTGAATTTTAAATTATAGCTGCCGACGACGAATATATTCAATTTGTGTTTTATCTTTTTGATGGATTATGTGTGTGCTTCCCAAAAATACCCCTAATAATAACACTGCATTTGCAAAATAATATTATTATGAAATGAAATCGAAATCAGTAAACAGAGCTATTATTTTATAGTCAAAACAATTAAATCTTCCTCAATCAAACCTAAGAAAATTAATATAAAATATTTAGAGAGATCGGACGATTTTATTTGTGACAACTAAGGTTCAACAACTACCAAATTATAATTAGGGTGAACCAAGTTTGATCATAATTAATTATCAACTTATTAATTCAACTATAAATTTAAATTGGATGACACGTTATACCCTACTCGAACAAGGATACGTAGCAAGTCAGAAGGTCATTCCGATAGCAAATCAATTAGTTATCAATTCGAAGGTCACCCCAAATTTTATCTCTCATCCTAACTATCCGGATAAACAGGAACCACCTATTGCTTCGGGCCTCTAGCCTTCTGTTAAGAATGCGATATCGTTGGCAAGATTTGTACTATTGTATTAGAATGAATGGCAAGATTTGTCCCATCACAAACATCCTCATCTCGTCGAATGCATCCGCCCCACTCGTTCCGTAATGATGGTTAGATGCCAAGTTTAGCACATTAACATCATTTTTCACAGGACTTTCGCCTATAAATATCCCCAATAATGAAAAAGAAAAGATCAACTCTCCAATACAAACCTATACTCTATCAACTTAGCCTTCATACTCTCTTCACTCTCACTTTTTGTAACCTCTGTCTCTTTACCTCGACTGCGTAAACCAACCTCTATAACCACCGCCACACTTTCCTTCATATTTCCTCCTTGTTCTTGTTGTTATCATTGAATCAACAACATACATCTTTTATATATATTGGTCAAATATTGTTTCTTGATCCTTTTGATATAATCAAATTTGGAATTAAGTACTTTAATGTGAGATAATTTAGTCATTTCTATTGATGTTTTTTTAAAATGTCACGTCAATACTTTAATCTAAATAAATTAACCGTGTAAACTATTTGAACTAATTTATAATATTAATTTATCTAAAAAACAAATGATATTATAAAAATAAAGATCTCAAATTATGTCATATTAAAGTATAGAAATTAAATCACAAATTTGTGATAATAGAGGGATCAAAATTATATTTTGACATAAAATATAAGAAAAAGGTATAACAATAATGTAAGAAAACTAATTTATCAATTATTTTATTAAAAGTTGGAGGGATAAATTTGTCCAAGTTTGACAAGAAGACAAGCATTTGCCACTATTTCAATAATTAATTAAGGCCAATGTTTTAATAACTAATTGCTAGTTAAATCAATCAAATTAAGATTTTTTGTTTGATCGTTGGTCTAATAATAATTAAATAAATATTTAAAAATATTAATAAATATATAATTGGTATCGCCATTTTTTGTCTCGATTTCTAACTCTCTTTTTTTACCAATTTCGAGTAATTTACTTAAAAAGTTGTTCAATCCCTATGTCTAGATTGTCCAAGTTTGACAACGAGAAAAGCATTCACCACTATGCCAATAGCTAATTGAGGCCAATGTTTTAATAACTAAATTGATAATTGAATCAATCAGATCAAGATTCTTGATTTGATTGTCGGTCTAATAATAATTAAATAAATAATTAAAGACATTAATATATATAAATGCTACCACCATTTTTTGTCTTGATTTTTGACTTTTTTTTATCAATTTCGAGTAGTTTACTTAAAAAGTTATTCAACCCTTATGTCGGTATACTAGCTAATTTTTTATCCAACTTGTTTGATTCGATTCAAATAAGATATATATATAGATTTTCTAAAATAAGAAAAAAACCATTTTAGTTATTTAATAAATGAATTAAATAATTCTCGGTCCATATTATGCATGGAATATAAATTATTAATTTTAGTCGAGCGAGTAAAAAAAAAAGGGAGAAATTCATAGACGATGGAAAAAAAAGCAGCAGAAAAATAACGCAAAGAGAAAATAGTGATTGAAAAGGCATTTTTGTTTTCCTTTATCTCTCGTCCTCAAGTTTTATACCTTTTAAAACCCTTACAAAAGCCTTTAATTCCCTCTCTATCCCTTCAATTTCATTGATCCTCCGACTTCCCAGAAAGCTTTAAAACTTTTCTTTGGAGCAAATTGTAATTTTCATTTATTTATTTCATTTTGGGTTGAGATTTAATTATAGAATGTCAAACTCGGGCGGGTTCGCGGTGACTCGAACTCACACGGAGGACCGATTCTACAACCCGCCGGCAGTGAGGCGGCAACTGCAGTTATTACAACAACAGCAGTTGGAGAGGCAGCAGCAGCAGCAGCAGCAGCTACACAGAACGTTGCAGAAGGAGCTACGGAGACCGTTAAAAGATGAGAGCCGAGTCAACTCGGTCGATTCACTGGCTGAGACACGGACGGATTTGGACGAATCTACATTGTCCGCGGCGCAGTCATCGCCGGAGGTTGCTAGTTTGACCAATTTGGATCGGCTCATGGAATCGGTCACTCCTCTTGTTCCGGCTCGGTGCTTCTCTGAGGTATTCTTAAAAAAGAAGGGAAGTTTGTCACTAAATATAAGTACTGAATATTATATTTTGAGTTTTGTTTAGCTCTGTTTGGTAGCTGAGAAAAAAAAAAGCAAAGCAAAGTCTTGGAGAGTTAGTTAATACTGGGTTTTTTTAGGGCCAACCTGAGATTAAGCTGAGATAGCAGATAGTGTTATAGAAATAATTTTCAATTATTTTTTTAGAAATCCAATGTTTAGTTTATTAGAAATTCCAACTTGTAGAGAACATCCATACTTACTGCTAATTAATGGTGTAGGGTCTTAGCTTTATAATGACTTGCATTCTTGTGGTCCTAAAGTGATGAAGAAGATTTAAAATTAATCTTGTTTCGAACAACATATTTGAGTATTGTTCTTGGAAATAAAAGAATCATTGGTTTTCTCAGCTACTTTTTTATTTCATTAATGATCAAAAGTTGAGTAGCTTAATTGGCAATGCTTATTTTCTTTGAAGGAAATTTCCTCATACCCTGTTGTTTTTTTTTTATTTGAAGGCAAAAATGAGGGGATGGAGAACTCATGAAGTAAATCTACGCCCATATTTTTGTCTCGGTGACCTATGGGAATGTTTTAGTGAGTGGAGTGTATATGGAGTTGGAGTGCCGCTATTGTTGAATGGGAGTGATTCTGTTAAGCAATACTACGTTCCTTCCTTGTCAGGCATACAGTTGTTTGTAGATCAACATAGGCCTAGGTAAGCTTCTTATGCTTCCTCTTGATATTGCGATGATGTAATTACTTGAATTCATTGTTGATATATATAAACTTTCCCTTATTGTCTGGCAGCAAGAAACCTTGAATGCCATCTTTAAACAGCCTGATTGTTTTAAGCATGCTTGGCTGGCTTTCCTGCATTAGACGCATCTATTTAATTTGAGGAATAATCCATTTTTTAGGGCTTCTGTATGTTAATTTGAAATGATCTCTAGTTACCTTGTCTTTGACAAGGGAATATGCTTCTCATACTTGTTTTCTAGTGAATCTTGAAAGTTTGTACTTTTATTCACTTGAAATAATGGTTGATGTTTTATGACAAATCTGGCCTCAACAAAGACTACAGGCCTGTTTTCCTCTCACCCTTCCTGACATTATTGATAGACATGATAATTGCCTTTCTCCTTAAGTGATTTATCTCCAGCTGCTTCCAGGCACTATTTCTCTTAATAAGGAATACCAGATTGTTAAATCTAATTCAAGGCATTGGCTCCCCAGTTTGCAACTTAAGAGCTATACACGTGATATTAGATAATATGGATAAATATACTGTGAAGCTTTTGAGTTGCCTTCCTGTTAATTTTGCAAATCTGACTATGTATTGAACTATCAGGATGGCTAGTGAGGATAGTGATGTCGAGTCTTCAAGAGAAACTAGTAGTGCTGGAAGTAGTGACTGTGAAACAGACAGGAGACTGAAAGGCGGTGTTGATGGAGCATGGGAGAAGCACAACTCCCAGGGGACCAATAATCCTCCTACGAGTTCATTTAGTGATGAAATGGAGGTTGGCAAATCACCTGGCCATTTGGTTTTCGAATACTTTGAACAAGAACAGCCACATCACCGGAAACCTTTATATGACAAGGCAAGTTCATGTTAGCTGGTGATGTAGAATGTTAAGTTAATGTTTGTTGCCCTGACTTGGATGCTTGTGGCACTTATTTTTCTGACCCAACAGGTTTCAAGTCTGGCATCTCAATTTCCAGACATCAGGATGTACAGGAGCTGTGATTTATTACCAGCAAGTTGGATCTCGGTGGCTTGGTAGGACATCTTATACTTCTAAGGATTGACCACGTCTCTATTCTTTTAAACTTACCGTGAATGAGTTTTCGGTTATTTGATTTTGGTTAGGTACCCAATATACAGAATACCTATGGGTCCAACCCTACAAAATCTGGATGCATCATTCTTGACGTTCCATTCTTTGTCGACACATTCTCAAAGTACATTCCTTTCCCTCTCATTTACAATCATGAGCAGGTTACATTATGTGTTGTGATGTGTTAACAATATTATTTGTTTTTACAGCAGTTACAGGTAAAAATCAACTCCATTCTCCTGCTTCTAGCAGCAGGAAAGTATGTGGCTTTGATGCATCTTCACAGATCTCTCTACCTGTTTTCGGTTTAGCATCCTATAAGTTGAGAGGCTCGATTTTGACTTCCAATTGTTCCCAAGAATGGCAGCAAGCGAGGTCTCTGTTACATGCTGCTGATAATTGGCTGCATGGTTTACGAGTCCATCTTCCCGATTTCCAGTTTTTTGTATCGCATAACTCAAATCGGTGATTACAAAGGTGCCTTAATTTTTGTAACTGCTCTTTCGAGTAGTCGGGGGAGTCACAAAGGATCGGTTGGAAATGATATTTGGTGAAAAATTAGAGTTTGCTTAGTACAAAACAGCTAGTTTTTCGGCCTGGTCATGGTCATTTTTATTATGATTCCCTCATTTGGCAGCAGTGTGTAGAACAAAGTGCTTGTGGCTTTCAGTGAAGCAAAATAAGGGAATGGAGGTCAGATTTTGCAACTAGATTGCATTAACTGAAATTGGAAATGGTGGATTTAATTTCGAAGGCAGCCGTTTTCTCATGTTTGCAGTGTCCTAGAGACTATGATCTGCTAACCGGAAGGCGGATGTGTTCTCATGTATACCGAGTCCAAGAAACTACGATCAGCTACCCGGAATTTCTACCCCCACTCAATTATTTTGTCGTCTGTCACCGTTTCGAGTTCTATGATGCTTGTGAAAACATATTTGTAGTGCCAATGTTTTATAGACAAAAAAGAAAAAAGAAGGCCTTAGCGCTGTTGTGGCCTAATTGTTAACATAGAACTTTTTTAAAATTATAATTCAGATTTTATATTTTAATTGCACCATTCGTTTTAGAAAAAATTCAAGACTTATTTTAAAGGTAATAACTAATGTTATAAATTTGGATTTATCCATAACTTTATAAAAAAAATAGATATTAAATTAAGATAAATAAAATTTTACATTTTAATATGGTAGAGGGTACCGACTGTTCAACATAGCTGTTCCTGTGGTGGCAGCCAATAACGCAAATCTTATAGTGAGCAAAAGTACTATAGTGAATTAGAATAGGTTAAGTAGATAGATGTCACCAATTGATTTAATCAACTTTTAATATAATATATAATTTTTTAATCCATCACTCGATTCAAATAAGTTGCTTGAAACCTTTTAATTGCTATTCGGAATTTTTGAACTTCACACGGCTGGGGTTCCAAATATATAAACTAAAGTTTAAGACGCCCCCAAAAATTTACAAGAGGGAAACCATGTGTCGTTTTTTGTTTTTGTTTCTAACGAAATCAGACATTACATGAAAAAGATAAATAATCCCTTCTCAAAACTGATATTGGTGGCTCTTTATGATCAGAAACCACAACTACCCACTAAAGTGAAAACAAAGACAAACATATATGTATATAATATATATATAGAAAAATAAACTCACCCTTGCATCCAGTAACTAGGATGCTGTGAAAGAATTTTAATTACCGTATGGAGAAGTAAAATAAGTATTTAAACGGTTTTACCAGACACTCTTCTCGAACAATTTTACCATGATGGTGTGTCATTCACCCGTCTTTATTGAGTTGACTTCTTAAGTACACACTTTGGCATCACTTCAACTGTATGTGAATACCGAAACCAAACACCGAGATAAAATACCTGACCTTAATCCCCTTTCCTACTACTCCAACCATGCGTCCTGCAAATTTGTAATCGTGTTAGGACATCTTCTAACCAAGACAAGAAACATGATGGTTGTCGTATAACATGCAACTCACTAAGAAATTAGGCTCTGCAATAACCTAATCGTTAAATAAATAAGGTATTTTCTTGCGAATTAAACTTTACAAGAACCATCAAGAGGACTCAAATAAGATCTCAGAGCATGGCCATATATAATAAGGGTGTAAATGAAACACTGGCGCTTGCAAGCTACTTGCATTCGACTCAAAAAAAACTTAAACTCGATTCAGTAATTATCGAGCTGAGCTCAAGCTTAGTAATATATTCTGCTCAAACAGCTCACGTACGTTGAATATTACAAGCTTAATCAAGCTACTTATCTCAAGCTGAGCTCAAGCTTGATTGAACATCTATTTTTAAGCTTGACCCAAGTTTCAAGTCAAGCTCAGCTCGGTTCGATTACACCCCTAGCCGTATAATCTCTTATACATTTATGGAAACATTTATCACAGCCTAGTGTCTGATTTATGAGAAACCCTACTTTCCTAACAGACTGTTTGGGAAAGGTAATCAGACATATATTCAAATGTGTACCTTCAACTGAAATTGAATCCACCAGAAGGAACAGGAAGTTGATTGCCTCCGAATTGGAACCCAGATTGCGAAGCATCACCAGAGGGTAATGGCTCATCTTCTTCTTCCACCCAATATGTTTCAAGAATCTTTACCGCCTTCTCATAGATTTCATTGTTGTCATGACTCTGGAGGTTTTCAATCTTTTCCAACCCGTCAGCATCATCAATTAACTGGGCATAGAGATTGACCTCTCCGGTGTGACCCAAATTTTTCTCAGCTTCCCCAACCTTCAGAATGTTCTCAAGGCCTTCTAAACAAACTGTCACAATTCTTGGGTCTGGACAGTTTAGAAGATCGCACAATGGCTTAATGCAACCTTGGCTCACCAGGAACCTGGCAAACCAAAAACAAAAAATCATTTTACCGGATCTTGTTCTCAAATCAAGAAGAACCCTAGAGAATGATTAAGGCAAAGAAAATATACTTTATCTGTTCATGGGTGCCGCCGGAGGTAGCATTTGAAATTGCCCAAGCAGCTTCTTTCTTGATTTCAAACTCTGCGTTTTGAAGTAGATGGACTAGAGGGACAAAAATGCCAGCGCTGATTACAGCCTGCAAAGGATTTTCAAAATTCATGCAAACTGGGTGAAAAGACTACAGTTGAATACTAACAAACCATCAACTATAGGTTTGTCATACCTGTATCTGATCTACATTTCCTGCAGTGATGTTTGAGATGGTCCAGCAAGCTTCCTTCTTGATACTCTTTTTATAGTTACTTGTCAACAGGTTCAGAAGGCATGGAAGGGCTTGGTGGTTTATAATACACTGAAGGGGAATATAATGAAGCATCACAATTCTGAAGAAGCACAAGGCAACCTAAAGTAGTGACACGAACACAAAAACTGCATTCCAAAGAAAAGCACAAGGAATTGTCCAAACAACTGACAATTCTGTCTAATCCAAATGTAGCTTAAGGCATAAACCAATTCACCTCATAATATGCCAATTAACCAAGACCAAGAGTACATTAATCATATGTCAATCAAGAAGCCAAACAAAAAATATGATAGAATCATGGAAGATGTGCAATTTATTTCAGTCTACACAAATTACATGCATCAAGTCTTTTTGGCTCTATATGCATGTCAAATGTTAATTGAAGTGCAAGAGTCAATCTTCAGTAATAAATGCCTGGTTTTAAGTTTTCTAGAAAAATTCTTTAAAATAAAATCTAATGAACAAAACAATGCTAAAGTCAAAGTTCTGAACTCAAAATAGGGTCGGAAATATCTAGCTAGTCAACCTGAGTAAAGGACCAACGGATTCTACATTGACATGTATAGACATTCTATCAAACTAATGCTAATAAAAAGATAGAACTGTCAATTTTGAAGAATTATGATCAAGTCAGAATTCATTATTGAATGTTGTGTAAAGTCACAAAACAAATTTGAAGAGGAAGAAATAACAGTAAGGAAAGTAACAAATCTGCCAAAAACGAAATCCATACCTGAGTCTGCATATCATCCCCTGTAACAATATTTCCAACAGTGCGAAGTGCAGGAATTAGGACAGTTGGGGATGGATGACTGACAACAAGGGGCAAAATGTGTAAGAAGATATTCAAAACAACTAGAAATCAAAAAGCAACTGCTAGGGGAGAAAATAAGAAAATACATTGAATCAGAAATAATTTTGAGAGAAGGGAAAGAAATGAAGCACTTACAGCAAAAGCTCAACAAGTCGGGGGCAGACACCTGAATCAATAACAGCTTGGATTTTATCATTAGTACCATCTGAGAGATATGATAGGGCCCAGCATGCATCTGTAAGGACTTCCTCATCATTTGAATGAATAAGGCGTTCAAGAGTCGGCAAAGCTGGTCTTGTCTGCTTATTAAATTTCAAAAGCACCATGTATTAGCAAAAGAGTCATAACAACTCCAACATTTGTGTTAAAAAAAAAAAAGTCAAACCTGCTCAAATGAAGGCTGTGGCTTGCCCCGACAAAAGTTGGATAAAGTCCAAGTAGCATTTCGCAACATAGAGAGCTTTGCATGATCATTGAATTGTGCCAACAGTGGCATCAATGCCCCATGGCCAAGGACCAGGTCGCGACACTTAGGAGAGTCTCCAGCAACATTTCCTAATGCCCAAACAGCCTATAATTCCAAACGAATGACACCCCATATGAGAAATGCAAAAAAACTGTACAAATGAACAAAGATCACTTGCAATCTGCAATACATACCTGTTCACGAACATCATCAGTTGGAGAACCTAGGAGTTTAACAAATATAGGGACAGCTCCATGATCAATCACAACCCTGGTGTTATCTGATGTCCCTGAAGCAATATTTGTGAGAGCCCAAGCTGCCTCAAACTACAACCCAATAGAACAAACAAAAACACTTAAAAAAAAATGAAGCAATCACAACAATAAGAAAGAGACCGAGAAAATCTAAATAACCTGAAGCTGTGGAAAGTCGTCCCTTGCAAGGAACTCAACAAAGCGAGGAATAACACCTGACTGTACAACTTCGTTGATCGGAGGACTACGTTCTGCAGATAAAATAAGAATAAGAAATAACATCAAATTTACAGAGCTAAAAACAAATTGTATCAATCAAGAACAACAAAACAATTTATCAACCTATTGATAGCAGCTTTCTGAATTGAGTTGTTGCCTCAAGCTGCATATTCCTGTCATCTGACCAAACACCCGCAACCATGGCGGGAAGACTTTCTAACTGCAATTACATTATAAACGCACCAAAATCATGTTAAATTCAATAGTAAATAAATACATAAAATCAAATATTGTTCTTTATTGAGCCTTACTAAAATCAGTAAATTAAACAAGTATTTAACTTCATTTAATTAATATAAGTTTCAGCTACCTCCTAATGACCAGTTTATAAACAAATATATAAATTAACCAATCGAGATAAATCAATTGCCAATAAAACTCAATGCAGAAATTCATGCATAACAACTTAACCCTAGTTATCATTCATGATCCGACGGATCAAAATCAATTAATCAGAAGACAATACCTTTTTATCGGACCCGGCGGCGGAAGAGAGCAGCTGCTGTTGCTGCGGCTGTTGTTGTTGAGAGAGAAGTCCTTCACGGCGTTTCTTAAGAAGGTTTTCTTCTCTCTTGTTCTTTCGGATCTCGACCATGTTGTCTTCTCTCCTCCGTCGGCCTTCCTCCGCATCAACCACCACCTTGTACCTGTTCCGCCGGACCTCCGCCCTCGCGTTCGGTCTTAGAGACATAGTCGATTCTTTATTTATTTATTTATTTATTTTTACTTTCAATCTGATGGAATCGCCGATTAATTCACAGTCGATGTACGATTTCTGGGAGAGTCGATTGGTTGTTTGAGGAAATGATAGAGCGAGGAGGGGCCGATTAGAGAGTGATATGGTTTATAGAGGATTTCTTTTTTTAAATAATTAGTTTGAAATTATTTATTACTTTTGTGGTGCAATTTGGGCTTTGATGTTGTGTTAATAACAACGGTGCCACTGATTTTGAATTTGAAAGTTTTGGATCCTCTAACGTACCCATGCCGTTATTGAATCCAGCTCATTTTTGCATATTTGAAATTTACTTTCTTTATTTTTGTTCTTAGATATTCTGTCTTTCTATTTTTTTAATTCTTAAATCTAGGTCTAATTGTTAATATTATTGATTTTTATTTTGCTAAATTCATTAATATGACATTTTGAAATTAAAAAAAAAAAACATACATTTGATAGCCATATAATAAAAAATTATTGTAAACCTAAATTTAATAAAATAATTTTAACCATTTTAACCATTAGACTTATATTTCTAAATCCGAAAAGAAAATATACTAAATTCCTTAAAATAAAAAAAAACTAAATTTTAAATATAAAAAATACATGAGCTAGTATATTTTGGGCTAAATTAGGCAATTACACCATTTTTTTTAATTAGGCTTATATGTCGATTTTTTTAAAAAAATTTTAGGGGTATAAATTGTTTTTGGAGAGAGAAACGAAAAGAGCTCCCAGCTAGACGCAACGTTCAAATGACCATTGGTCGAGCAACGGTAAAAAAAATTTAAAAGGGCCACGGTCAAATTTTTTTACCTATAAATATCCCTTAAAATAATTTTTTTTCACTCACATCTTATTCTCTCAATTCTTTTTAATCTCCTAACTCTCTTAACTTTTTCAATTTTCTCAAGTTTTTGTTCAAATTTTTTTGATATTCTCGTTTAAAAATATTATTTTTAACTATTCTGTATTTTATTCGTTCGGATTAAGTTTTCACGAATGACAACTTCTCTAATTCGTTTCAACGACAAGCACATTTCTGCCGCTTAAGCGGTAATGGTAAGAAGAAAATTTATTTTCCGTTATTTTCAATTAAATTAAATTTAAATTGTTTTTTATAAATTAAAATATTTTTTTGTCGTTATAAATAGAAAAATGATCATATTTTGAAGGCATTCATACATAATTTGGCAAAGCCTCCGATCACTAAAATTCGAGGTTACTTGCAAGAAGCGGGATTTTTGCATGCATCTCGCTGCTTGGGGGCTGCAAACTCGATCCTAGACTCATCAGCACGTTGGTGGAAAGATGGAGGCCCAAGACACACACTTTCCATCTTCCATGTGACGAGTGTACAATCACACTAGAGGACGTGACATTACAACTTGGTCTACGGTGGATGGGTTGATCGTCATAGGAGTAACGACTGTTCTCGGTAAAAAGTATATTTGCGTAACATTCTTGGGAAGGTCCCAAACAAGTTTGATGGTGGCTGAATATCGATGATTTGGTTGGTGAAAAAATTCTATAAGCTTCCTTTGGATGCGACCGAGGTCGTCAAAGAACAATATGTTCAAGAATTCATCCTTCAGTTAATTGGGGACATTTTAATGCCTGATAAATCTTGAAATTTGGTACACATAAGGTGGCTACTACACCTAGTAGGCTTCAAAGAATGTGAAAAACTGAGTAAGGGATCATCTGTGTTGACCATGTCATACCGAGAGTTGTGTTAGGCTACGAAACCAGGTAAAATGTCAATCGGTGATTGTCTGCTTCTACTGTAGTCATGAGTCTGGTGGAAACTACCATTTCTACATCCCTGAGTGAACGACTCATACATGTTTCTTTTGATGACAAGGTAAAAACCATTTATTAATAAATACGTAGTTTGTACAGTAAATGTTTTTATTTATCATATGTTTGAACTAACATATCGCTTTTACAGGTGGAACCATGGACCGAGTTACGTAGGATTACCTAAGAAGCTGAAAGATATTAGGCTGTTGTTAGATCAATGCTTGGAAGCCGATGTTAGTTACTTATTCTTTTGAACCTATATTAATTACGCAATTATTTGTAAACTAAAATTTCATACATAACATAATTTAAAATTGTGCATTTCAGTTTGAATGGATGCCATACGTCGACAACGATATGCATCTCGCCGAAAGTGTTGGCCAATCAGGGAATGTGATATGCAAATGTGTCATTGAAAGTGTATGCGACGGTGGAAATACAAGAATCGAACCGGGTAATGCAACAGTTTGGGTGGAGACAACAAATTCTGTCTCCACCGTGAGACTTGAAAGAGCTGCACAAGGTGGACATGCGGGGGAAGAACAACAATGATTGACGAAAGATGCATAATGAGTGAATCAAGGTTTGGGATCGTAAGATGGAGAACTTACCCATCTACTTGATTTGGGATCATAAGATGGAGCACTTACCCGTCTACAAACCATTTTTATAAGTGGACACGGAGTTTGTTTGCAGTACTTATCGTGGTTCAAAGTCACTGGAAAGTCGTATATGCTATCAGTGGAGGCGAGGAATAGGCAACTTCGTTATAGGAGGCAACGATGACTACCCCAGCAGCAACGTAGGGCCAAACGCAGTTGCATGGTTGGTTCGTCATTGGCTCCTCCCCAAAAAGCACCACATATGTCAACGCAATATCCCGATCAGTTCACTCCATTTTTCCTCGTTCATTTCACTAACCCAATATTTTTTCACAAGCATCGCATTATTTACTACCATCGCATGTGTCTAGTTCTTCTGTTCTCACAAATACATATTTTAGGCCACCAATGTCCCTCACATTTTACACCCTGATGTCAACCCAAATACCGACGCATGCACCGTCACCGATGATGATACCAATGTAGACATCAATGCCCGGGTCAATACCGACATATTCAAGTTTTCTTGCACCTTACTGTTACACGCTAATAGTGACACAAACATCGCCCCTATTATTTTTTTATCGGGGTGGGTCATCGGCGCAATCGTCTGTCGGTGGAGTGGAAGGTATACAATGAAATGTTAGGATGAAACGACACTCGAGTACAAAGGAAGATGATAGAGACGAAGATGAATACGAACACGAAGACCAAGACAAAGACCAAGACGAACACGATGACAACAATGGAGATGGAGATGAGTAAGAGGGTGGGGGTGAAGACGATTATGACGAGAATGATGGCAACGAGAAAGTTTATAGGCCTGCATCTTCGGTTGTGCCCAAAAATCCTCCTCATGAGCATTGTCCACTACCTTACAACACACGTTTTTCCCCATGACACGATAGATGTATTTTTTTATTACTACTGCGATGTAAATATATATGACATAAATAAAGAAACCAAATATTTTCATTCCAACACTATATTTGCCTTCGTTACATTCTAAACTGAGTTATGCGTAAGTTAATAATAAAAACAAATTTTGAACACTAGAATAATGGAAGCGTCGTATTGAATATATTCTTTTCTCGAAAATAATGCTATCGATGCTGAGGCCCCAAAGTACCCCTCAACATAGAACATGTTGCCTTCATATACTTCAAGTTTCTACAGTACTCGCATAACCTTTGTTGATTGTCCTTGTCTTAAATATCTATATCGTTCTGTATCTGGGTGATATTCGGGTGACCTCTTGGGACACAACGTAGGTTCATGTTCAGTGCTAACTCGAATAGCGCAATGAACATTGGCGAACACATATTCTCATCTAGGATAGGTGGGAATTCAAGACTCCATACTCTATGCATGCGTTCTAGACTATACACATCATTGATGTAAAACGTGTATTCAATTATTAGGTTCTCACATGCGACAATTACATGTGCGCATGGGAACTGAAGAGCTTGGAACCTTCTACAATTGCAAGTCCCTCCTGTTAGGTTGGCACGATATGATGCCTCTAACATGTCCTGGTCTGGCCTAGCATGTTATATGACTTGAAATTCCCGATTTTGACTCGAGTGGCACACTACATACATAGTATTCGCTCTAGTCGTATTTCATCTAATTTCTTTTATTACATCTTCACACTAAGTATGGTTGTCTGCTATCTGTCCAGCGTATGTCGTTGCCCTCTTTGGAAACAACGTAGCCAGGAAAAAGTTTGTTTATTTTACAATCGAGGTTATCAGGAAATGACACGTTCCCTTTAATACGAAATTGATACGCTTTGCTAAGTTTGAAGTCATGTGTCCGTACCATAAACCCCCGTCATACGATTGAGTCTACTGTTTGAAAGGTATGTTGGCAAGGTATGTCACACCGTAGTTGTTGATGGCGCCCAAATTGTTTAACATTTCATTAAAAAGATATTGGACAAGCTTGTAACTTATCGACAAAAGCATACGCATGAATGCAAACAATGAATGAAACAGGGTACAACATGACTGTGCAGGTAGTGCCAAATACATACCCATGTTGATGATTACATCTCGCTCACTTTTCGAAGGTCATTTTGTATGGTAGTTGGATCTGACATGTCGTAAGCAGTATCTATGATTGGTGCGATCCAAAAGGCTTCCTTGCCACTCAATCGCAGACAGAATTTCAATTCTCCTGTCAAATATGACGCATATGTTGGGCTGTAGGCAAATGCAGTGGTGCAATTAGCTCAGGAAAAAAATCCCAGTGGTCTATCATTTCTCTAGGAGTTATTGCAAATGCAATCAACAGAATCCTCTGATTTCTGTCTTAAGCAATGACAATTAACAATTGGTGCTGATACCTTCTATATAGCCAGGTGTTGTCAATTTGTACTAATGTCTTGCAGTGCTGGAAAGCTTCTTTGCATTGCTCAAAAGTCCAAAAGAATCAATGGAATACTCTTTTCCCAATCAATTGATTGTCGAAGTACACTGGGTTTGTTTCTAGATCGATTATGAAACCCAGAACGTATCGATCCAACATTTGACACCATTGTCAAAAATAATTATACGAACTGTCCCAACTATGATTCAACTTATGCATAGCCTTTTGTTTTCCAACCCACGCTTTGTAGTACAATGGAGTGTAGCCGAACGGGCTACAAATGTTCGCAATCAACACCGGAACGGGAATTCTGAGACTTATCTTCACCATTGGTAGAACAATGTTAGAATCTAGCCTGGGATGATCCTGAATTGCACCTCTCGCAACATAAGTATGTGGACTGAAATACTTCTTTATCGTCCACAGCCCACTCTTTTTCTGTAAAGATGTCATGATTTTTCACTTACACCTCCCGTTGTTAATTGCGCACATTCCCTCGAATTTCTCAAAATGGAATTTCGTGACGTGGTATGTAACAGCCCGACTTTGACCCTAAACAAAATGGTAGTTTCAGGACCATGAATCCGAGTCAAAAAAATATTTTAATATTGTTTTCTATGCTTATTATGTGTGAATTGGTGTGTGTGAAAATTTCGTATTAAAATTTGATCGTTTGGTGCTTAATTTTGAAAAAGGGCTTAATCGCATAAAAAGAAAATTTGGTGGTTGAATGTTTAAGTACCGAATTGATGATGGTTTTATAAAATTTTTGATAAGGTAATTTAGCCACAATTGAACTTAGTGGCCGGCCAAAATGCATGTAATAGTGATTTAAAGTTGTTTATTTCATTTTATAACATTATGATATATTATAATATATGATAAAATATTATATTGGAAAGAAAAAAAAAAAGATGAAAGTGTTCGTCTTTGTTGCATGGTCGAAACTTAGCAAAATAAAAAGAAAGAAAAACCTAGCTTCATTTGGCACTTTGAAGGCTTAATTAGATAAGTGATTTTGTTCGGTTTTTGATAATTTTTATGTTTTTGACATCATTGCTATGTGATTTAGATAGCCCATGCTTAAATTTTTGATTTCCTTGTGTATTTCGTGTATTGCCATTAAAGGAAGCTTGTTGATTTTGTAGTTTGATGATGAAATATTGATTATATGTGATAGATTAACAAGTTTTGTTCTTGAACCTTTGATGAAATTGAGTGATTTGGATTAAATTGCAAAAATAAATTTTAGAGGGACTAAAATGTGAAATAAATGAATTGTAAGGACTTATAAGAACACTATGAAAATTGGGCTAAACATGAGTACCTTGAAATTTTAAGTATTTAGTGTTTTGTGCAATAATGACTAAATTGTAAAAATTGTAAATGTCAGGGGTAAAATTGTAATTTTCTCGATTTTGTGTTTTTGGACTAAATTGAATGAAAAAAATGTTGAATGAGCTTAATTTGAAATTTTTAGATCAAGAACAAAAAGAATCAGGATTGGATCGGGGAAAAGCGAAGTTGAACGAATAGCCGGGAAAACCTAATCTGTCGATTTCCGAGGTAAGTTTTTAAGCAACTGAGTTGAATTGGATTTTTCTTATAGTGATATATGTGAATTTAATGGAAGTATGTATAAATATTATTGATATAGCCGATTGTGATAACTATATATATGTGCATAGTATAGCTGAATGTGAGATATGTATATGTGCCATTAGTACACCCGAATGGGATGTTGATTATTGAGATTGATTTTAACTAATTCGTATATTTATAGTGGAGGTTTAATTTTTTTTATGTGATTGGACATATAAATGCGTAACAGGATTGAGAAAGGCACTAAGTGTGTGAATTTAAAATACCAAGCACTAAGTGTGTGAAATCGGTCATTATGCACTAAGTGTGCGAATATAAAATACCGAGCACTAAGTGTGCAAAATCGGTCATTATGCACTAAGTGTGCGAATTGAATTACCGAGCACTAAGTGTGCGAAATCGGTCAACGAGTATTAAGGGTACGAGTAAATTTTCAATTCAAAGACCTAATATGGTAAGTATTGAAACTACAAGAAGTGGTATTTGATATCAAGAGTAAGTGATTATTTGTGGATTGGATGGAATGTGTCTTTTCAATGTATAGTTAAAAAATTGATGCAAGTTGATATGTACATATGTTTACATAGTCATTTTGATTGTTTATGAATTATAAAATGTGATTCGAATATGTGGAAATTTGGTATAAGAAATATGTTTGAATAGTTTAGAACTTGAATACATAGTTAATGCATGGAGAAGAAATAATTATATTGGGTTCGGCTTGAATTTGAGAGATAAGAAATGTTTTGTGGTTGCACAAGAAAATCAGTAGTTAATGGATTTTTGTCTATTAAATTTTTATTAAATTTATGAGATAATGATATAATGTAATGTTGTTACAAAAATTGCTTAAAAGTTACTAAGCTATGATAGCTTACTGTGTGTGTTTAATTGCATTGTTTTATAGATTTTGGAGACAAGTTTCGAGCTCGGGGATCATCGTCAAAGTCTATCACACTATCGACTAATTTTGGTATTTTATAAGCTGAATTTTTGAAACTATGGCATGTATAGGCTAACTTATATTTTGAAAAGATTGTTTTGGAATATGTATATACTTAAGCCATGCGAAAATGGCTTGCCTATAATATTATGATTTATGTGTGTATTCGATCATGGTCTAAGATTGTTTGGTAGCGTATCTTATAATTTAAATTGTGTGGTGGATGGATATTTGTTTTGGCAACATAAAGTATTAGATAGGACTTAATAATCTGTGTTGGTATGAGTAATTTTGGGGTGTATATATTGATTATGAAATTGCTATATAGGTTTGGGTTTTTAATTCACAATCGAATGAAGTATTTCAGGATAAGCTTTGCTAGCCGAATTGATAAGAAGTAAGTTGGCTTTTGTTTGACATTTTAGTACAATGTATATCATGTACAAATCATATAATTTGATTCGGCATTTGTACTTATAAATTAGGATGAGTTGGTTTGATTTCTTGATTATATTATAAACCTAAAATGTATAAATGGCGTTTTGAATTATATATCTTGATTTTGTAAAGACCTGTATGACTGATGAATAGCTCTCTTAGTAAGCTTAAAACATGTTTAAATTTGAAGATGTAAGAGACTACAAGATTAGGTTTTATGTATATGTTTTGAATTGATGAACATGTATTTTGACTTAGTAGATAAAATAGGATATGAATAAAAGTATGAATGCCGTAAGTATACTGTTGATGACATGTTCATTAGATTTAGATTATAGATCATGTAATACTAAGACATATTCGGCCTTTGATTTGCCTTAATAGTTTGGTTATAAAGTACTTATGTATTTGGTTGTGAGACGTATTAAAATGAATAGGTAATTAGTTTGATTGATTATATGCATATGAGACAGATAGGATAATGTGTTAAAATGTTCTATGAATGAATGGTATCTATTGATTCTTAAATATGTGTAAGTGAGTATGATATAAACATCCGATAAAATTTTGATCAGCTATGTTGTACTGTATATGATTGAAGTATGTTTGATAATGAATTAGACATTCGATAACCTTGTAAGTGAAATTTATTCTATTCGACTTGTAATAGATATGTATGATTTTTGTATATGATTACATGTTCTAGATTGTGATTTGTTTGGAAATGTCTCGTAACCCTAGTCTGGCGACGGATACGGGTTAAGGGGTATTACATTTTAGTTCACGCTGTTCTTAAAGCTATACCTCTTTAGTGTAACAAGGAAAACATCTTTGCATAAGTATTTCATACCAACTTCTAGTACTCATACGTCATGCGATGTGTTTGCATGAGCAAGTGTTCTGTGCAGTAGACGCGTAAACTCTAAAAAACTCTTGATTGATAAGTCGATGTTGGTCATATGAAGCGGAGGTTCATATGCCCTGTATTGCAGATCTGGATCCGAAGCATTGTCCAAGCCATCATCGTAGGACCCGCAAGGTTCTAGCTTCGTTGGAACCGATTTTGGTTCTTTCTCTAACATTCTTTTTCAAAAGTACGTACCCGTTTAATTTTTCAATCATTTTTAAGTACGTTTTGAATATATTTCTAGAGGATGCTAGTCTTGCGGTGCATTTTTGACCACGGGAAATTTCTACTTCGCAATCCAACCCTTTTCCTACGCTTATAAAAAAGGTTCTTCCACTCCACACTTCATCATCCCTAAAAAATCTTCTCCCACAACCTCTCCATCCCTCCACTACAAAATACTTCTCGGTGTTAAAAATTTCTATCAGTAAAACTTTTTGGTTGATTTTCGAGGTATTATTGAGTCATCGGTGATGCGATATCGCTCCAAGCCACACACATTTCATATATCATGCCGAGATGAGACCATTAGCTTCGAAGCCTATCTTGGGGAAGTCAGGTTCCAAGGTGATTTTGCTTTGTACAATCACGGGTGGTAGTATACGTGGAGGTCTCAATTGACGGTCGTTATGCGGTCATGGATCGAGGTATAACGGGGGAGCCAGTTGACGGTCGTTACGCAACCATGACCTCAAACTTTTCGGATACCCAAAAATGTTACCTTATAAATAACAATCGGAAGTTTGACGGCATAATCATATGGAAAAACTGTGGGTCTTCATGCTATAATCGGCGTAATTTTTTCTCTATTTTCAGGAAGCCGATAACTTTAACCTTCCTTCTTATTCAAAGGTCGGCATCATCGTGAATGTAAGAAGACTCTCAAGAGGGGAGCAAATGTTTTGGTGGAGCAAAAGTGATGCTCTTTTAAGGCTGACAGCGGTTGTCGTTATTAAACAACTCATTAATAACTACAACTACTGCCACATTGACCAAAGTTTAACCTCTACTTCAGCCGAAACAACCGTTTTCCCCTGAAAGTCCTTTTTGTGTCCACTTTGGTGTTAACCTTTGGATAAGAATGAAAGGTTAAAGATACAGATAGCATGGAAATAGAGAAAAAAATTACGTTGATTACACTTAAAATCCCTCCATTTTTCCCTATGATTTTGACCTTAATCTTATGTATGGTATAAATAAGACATCATTGTGGGGTATCTAAGAAGCTTGAACTCGTGACCATGTAATGACCGTCAACTGGCCCTCGGTTATACTCGAACCCGTGACTACATCACGGCTGCCGACTGAAACCTCCACTTGGACTTCGACCCCTAATTTTATCAAGCACAATCACCCCGAAACAAGATTTCCCAAAAATGGGTTTATGAGGTGATGGTCCTATCCTGCCACAACATATGAGGCATGTTATCACATCCCCGACTCCTCAAAACTACCTTTGAAATTCCCCGATTCAATTGAAAACCCCGACCCCTTTTAAAAAAACCCTAAACTTAAAAATATTAAAAACCCTAACCCTGAGAGAGAGAACGGAAAGCGCACTTTCTGTAATATTTCAATAATATTTTGTATTTATTTGTTAAATACTTATTACAAAAATTTATAACATTTCAGTAATATAATGATTGAAGAAGTAAAAGAAAATTATATAAATGTTTAACTTTTAGATTTATGATAATTAGTATTATGATAACTATAAATTAAGAAAAAAAAATTAAATTAAACTATATTCAACAAATTTATTGAAAATTTAAATTTTAAAAAAGAACTCGTGATGTTAATATTTTATATCTTCAATCTCAATCTTGAATAATTGTTTCAAAATATTGGTATAAGTCCAATTTTTTTTTTTTAAAAAAAAGACTTATAATTAATTAACACATGTAATAGATTAAAAAGTGTGCTTAGTTGAATTAAAATTACTTAATATCTTAAAATATATTATCATCATTATACACATTTTTTAATAATTTAGTGCAATATTAGCATCATTGTTTGAAGTTTCAAAATATAAAATAAATGTGGTGTAAAAAAAATGTAAAATAAATCTATCGTAATATTGTTTATATTTTATTAAGATTGAATACCAATATTGAAATTTAATTATAAAGTTTAAAATTGTGTTTATAGAATTGCTATACTAAAATAGTTAGATTATATTTTTGGTTTTTAAATATATAAAATTATGTTTATAGAGTTTTTAATATTATTTTACAATTATGTTGTTATTTAATTTTGAAATTAAAATTAAAATTTAAAATATATAGTTAAGTTTGTATCTATATTCGTATAATTCGTGTAAAAAAGAGACTTTTCTTAAAATTATTTTAAAATAAAAGGAACTTATGTAGTAAGATTAAATAGAGATTTATCAAAAAAAAATTTAAATAGATGCTTTAATTACTATATTTATAAAAATAATTCAGAATTTAAAGAAATTCATGATACCAAACTATAACATGTAATAATTTATAAGGATTAATAATAAAAATACACTCAATTAGTTTAAGATGTACTAGTAATTTTAATACATTAATAATTATTATAACATAACAATTAGTGGGAAAATGTAATTTTAAAAAAAAATGAGACCCATATTGTCGAAACCATTTTTTTGAAAAAGGGGTCGACTTTGATTTTGAAAATAAAAATAAAAAATGGGAGTCGCCACCAATCCTTTTTTGTAAGGTGTGATCGGGTCACCTCGTAAAATAGCTGTTTTTAATAAACGGTTCGATTTATTTAAAACAACGCTTGTTGGTCTACGAAATTCAGAAAGACAGGTTCGGGAGTCGGTTACGTACGAGGAGAGATTAGCACCCTCGTAATGCCCAAAAATTGGTACCTAGTTGATTAATTAATGTCTTAATATTGAAAGTTGAAATTTTAAAAAAGATTTTAAAATACGATCCTTTTTAATGTTAATGTAACTTTAAAAATGCTCGAATTAAATTAAAACGAGCATCCAAAAGCCCACTTGACCCGCGATAACAATATGCCACATCCCGTAAGTTAGGATGCGACATTTGAGTTCTCGAGAATAAGTATGCTTTCAATTTTTATTTAAAACTTAGGTATTTTAAGTTTAGAAGGATGTTCGGTTATTTAGATTCAACGAGAAAGTCGAAACCCAGTAAGTTAGGGTATGACATCTCGAATTTCCAAAAAATGAAACATTGCCTTATTTTAAAAATTTTCCTTTTTGAATAGTCGATTACAAAACCAAACGATGTGTGCTATAAAATGGCCTATTATAAAAAACATGACTTTTGAAGCGATTTTAGTGAAAGAGATGAAATGAAAATGTCGAACATGGCATAATGATATATGAGTGCAATATTTCATAAATAAATGATAATAATATGAAAACAAATTATAGAACTCATGATGATAATAATCACACAATCTACATCATTTCAAATTCCAATTAATAATCGGAGACAAACGAAATAAAATAACATACAAAAAATTTTAAAAGTGAATAATATAAAGAGATTTAAAAATAAAATAAATAAAATAAAATAAATAATAAAAAAATGGTCCAAAAATAAACAACACGAAAAAACTTTAATAAAATATAAAACGGTTTGGAATAAATAATTTAAAGCGATTTAAAATAAACAATATAAAACAATTTTAAAAAAAAATAATTTGTGAGGAAAAATCTAAAATAAATAACACATGTAAAACATTTTAAAATAATGCTATATATAAAGCGATTCAAAATAATAGTATACGGAATAATTTAAAATAAATAATATCTAAATAATATAAAACAATTTGATACAAAATATATAAAAAGAACTTAAAATAAATAATATATAAGCCTTTAAAAAATAAATAATACATAAATAATAAAAATAAATGAATAATGTATAAAGATAATTAGAACATAATAAATAAATAACGAATGAAAAGGTCAAAATCAAACAGACTAAGGACCTAATCAGAATAAAAACAAAACTTAGAGCCTAAATAATAATAATAACGCAAAAATAGGACCAAAATTAAACTCGCTTAAACTATCAAGGGCCCATTCAGAAAACAACCCCAACCCTGGACACGTGTCTGCTTCTCAGAGCATTAGTGGGTTGGGGACCTGATTGAAATGCGCAACAAATTTCATGGCCAAATTAAAAAAAAATAAAATAAAAGAAGAAAGAGGACTAAGTCATAACAGCCCAAAAAAGCGGAAGGGCCAAGGTTGCAAATAGACCGTGCGCCAAAAACACACGAATCCTCTTACCCATCGGGTCAGGTCTAGGCTCCTCCCCCAAAAATGACTCCGTTTTGGCTTCTGGGGGGAGGGATGAAACGGCGCTGTTTAGATTAGTGTATAAAAGTCAATTTTTTTGTTCTGAAAATCATTTTAAGCCTGTTCTAAAAAAAAAAAAACACAGAAAAAACTCTCTGAAGCCTCTCTCCCACCTGCGACTCCGGCGCCGGACCACCGTCGGCGACCGTCGTGCACGGTTGTCAGAAAGGTGAAAAGTCACCCTTTTGAACCTCGTCCGACGTGGAACTCCGATCCAAGGCCAAAATCACGAAAAAAAGGTAAAATATTTCTTTTTTTAGTATATGTATATATGTATGTATATTCGCAGTAGGAAAAATAAAAAATAAAACAAATGAAATAAAAAAAATAAAAAAATCAATATCTTCAAATCCGATTTTTGAATCTGTTTTCTGTATTCAAAATCTCTTTTTTTTTTTTATTTATTGAAAAATCCCCTTTTTACATTGGTCTTATTTTCGGCTTATATAGCCGAAAAATATTACGAGTTTATTATTCTATTTTGTTTGCTATTTGTCTGTTTTCTTGCTACTGTTGTCTTGCCATTTCTGTTGCTTTGCAGGTTCAGGGGGAAGTCAACGGAGGGCTTCTTTTGCCATTTTGGTGAAACAACCGTAGCTGTCCTCGGGACGAGGTGTAGGCAACGCGCTCGAGGAGGAGCGGCGCGAAGGAGACCTTAGGGTTTCTTTTCTGCCCAAACTTTTTTTAAGGTTTTTGGGTCATTGGGCCGCTGTAAATTTGGGTTAGGGTTTACTTGATTTGGGCCCGTATTGGGTCTTGTATTTTGGGTTGTAGTTCGAGCTCTTTTTTGGACTTCATTATTATTATTATTTACTTGTTATGTGGGCCGGGCAAAATGGGCCTGTTACACATATCATTACAAAAGTCAATGTAAAAGAGCACGATTGTGAATTTATTGCAATTAATTTTCAATATATATATAAAATCATAAAGATATAAATACATTAAAAGTGTTCATATACTGTGTTGAGGTCAGGTTTCAAAAATTTTCTTAGGGAATTTTACTTGGCTCGATTAATTTAAATAACTTTTCTTTTTATTGTTTACATGTAGCAATAAATATTTTTATTTAAAATTAATTATAAAAATGTATAAATATTAATATAGCATTATTTTTATTATTTTTTAACAATAAAATTGATCAGCTTAGATCAACTTAAGATTAAATAATCTAAGTTTAAACTCAGGGGCGAAGCCAGGGGGGCTAGCATGGGCCCCGGCCCCCCTAAAATGTAAAATTGATATTTTGGCCCTTAGAATTTTTTAAAAATTTTAAATTAGTAAAGGTAAAATTGCACTTTGGCCCCCCTAAAATTAGAAAAATTTGATTTAATCCTTTACAAATTATAAATATATAAATTATAAAAAATTAAAATTTTATCCGCCCCTAAAAAATTCTTCTGACTTCGCCCCTGTTTAAACTCAACCCAAATTGACCCGAGGCAAATAAATTATCTAACAGATGAATGCCTTCAATATATATTACTAAGGTTTAATAATATTAAAATAATAAATATATTTACCAAAAAAAATAAAAAATATTGTAAGTAATTTACGTTAAATAATAGAGAAATCAGAACTCTTTTGATTGTGAATTTATTTATTGACGTGTTTAATAAGGTTTTATCACAACAATTAAGGAATTAAACCAAATATATGTACCATCTTTATTCTCATTAAAATGCATATCCAACAAGATAATAATTTAGTATATTATGCAAATTTGAAAATAAAAAGTATTAAGCGATATCTTTTTTGGCCTTTTGTGTTCATGTGTCTGCCTTTTATTCTTTTAGAATACTATGGCAGTATTGGGGTTTTGAGTGCGTTACTTGATGTTTGTAGCTGTTTATCCTATACTGTAGAGGAGCCTATTGGAGGTGTACGGAGCCTGGGTACTGACGTGAAGGGTCTCTGTTAAAAGCTGCTGGTGTGATGGGGATTTCTTGAAAGCTTTCATTGATTTAACGGTGATTTTGTATCTCTCTTTTATTTGTTTATGTTTTTATTCGTTAACGACGGCATTAAATGTTACTATTTCATGGTCTTTATCGTGCATGGTATTGATTTTAGTTGGTATCCATCCAAAGGGACCCACGGTAGTCATAAACATTTTTTCTGTTTTGACTTTTCCACGTCGTCTTTGCATTAATTTGGAGATTCTGCCAATGGATCTTTTTGAGATCTTTTAGGTTTTTTATTGCATGCACAAGGGTTTTCTATTTTTTTAAGTGTTTAGGTTTCCCTTAGGTTAAAACCTGGCCCTTTCTTTTTCGTTTAGTTTCTCAAAGGTGTTTTGTACTTTTCTTTCTTTTTCTTCTTTCTTTTTGGGTGGTTTGTTTTCCTTTTCTCTTTCCAGAATCAGGTGGGTTATGGAAGATTACTCTTCTGCGTTTGCCAGGTAAAGTGTGTTAAATATCCTTTTATTTTACTGTTTTTTTTTCCTTCTTTTTTACTTTGGAATATAGCGTATTTTGGTGGTTCTTTAGCTTTTATTTTTGCGATTTTGTATTCTCTGTTTCTTGTTCGTTGTGTTCTCTGTATTTTGTCGGTTGTAGTTAGGACTGTGCTGGAGTTGGATTCCCTCTCAAGGATTCGTTCACCTGCGAGCTGGCTGGTTGGGGAGCAGTTTTTTTTGTTTTGAGATAAGGGTTTCAATGGCGGACGACATAAATGATATGCTCGAAAAGTTTAAGTTTTCGGAAGAAGAGTCTGCCCAGGTTATGAGAACTAATTATGAAAACAACTTTCAAGGTTTTGAATCTTGGGCAGTGGGCAAAATAATGGCGGAGAAGAAACCGAATAGGGAGGCAATGTATAGGGTTTTCAGGACGCTATGGTTTACAAAAGAGGAGGTAAATTTTGCAGCTTTGAAAGATGAGGCAATAATAGTAAAGTTTGGATGTCTGGAAGATAGAAGCAGAATCCTGGCTGTTCGACAATTGTTTATTCTCAATGATGCCTTTCGTGAAGAACAATGATATAGATACATATGAGTTCAACATGTCTCCTTTTGGATAAGGGCCATGTACCGTCAAACTGCGATGGATGTGGGAAAAGCTATAGGTGAGTTGGTGACGATCGATTGGAAGGATAGAAATGGGGGTTGGACCGAATTCATCAGGTTAAAAATAAAAATCAATATCTCAAAACCTTTACGTAGGATCGTGAAGCTTGTAGGAAGAAACGGGATTGAAATAATATGTGTGCTGAAGTATGAGAGGTTACCAGAGTTCTGCCACTAGTGTGGATTGATCGGACATACCACAAAAAGTTGTAAAAACAAAAATGGAAGCCCTGAATCAAATGCTTTAAATTTCCAATATGATAGCTGGATGAGGGCTAATATTGTGAATCCAAATCAAGAAAGGGGAATATGGCGAAATAGAGTAGAATTGGTGACAACAAATACTCCATCAAATGAGGAGAGAGAGTATAGCAAAATAGACACAAGGGACGACAGTGGGCAACTAGTTCAAAAAGGAAAAGAGAAGGGATGTGAAGTGGAATCTTTATCTACCTCTCCTCTGGAAAAAAGAAGCCACAAATATATGGGTGATGGAATGGGACGCTTTAAAAAAAAAAGACAAGAGGGGTCCAAATAGAGATAATACTGAAGAGAGCCACCTAAAATCGCTAGGAGAAGAGTACTAGAAATTGTTTCACCTTTTAAGGTAGCAGTTGGCGATCAGCCCCGCCTAAAGCAATGAAGATCCTTTGTTGGAACTGTCGTGGGGTTGGGAATCCTGCGACAGTTCGCGAGTTGAAGCAACTCATTGTTGCAAATAATCTGGATGTTGTTTTTTTATGTGAAACCAAAGTTCACTCTAACAAGATGTTTCTTATTCGCAACTCGTGTAGGATGGATGGATTCCTTGCTGTTAATGCCATTGGTAAAAGCGGGGGTCTAGCAATGCTTTGGAGGGAGGGAACGAGAGTTGAAATCACAAACTAATCTAGGAATCATATTGACTCTTTGATCCACTTTGAAACTGACAATCCTGTTAGGTTCGCCGGGTTTTATGGGAATACAGATAAAAAAAATAGGAAAAGTTATTGGGAGATGTTAAAGAGGGTTGGGAGAACTGTAAAGGAAATGTGGATTGTGGGAGGGGACTTCAACGCTATTCTAAACAACTCAGAGAAGGAGGGTGGTAGAAAGAAGCCCATTTCAGACATAATATGCAGATCAGAACAGAATAGCAGAATCCTACCCACTAACCTCTACACACCAACTCCGTTCAACCCTACACACCATGTAGGGATAAAATCAACCCACCCATCCCTACACACCATGTTATACCGAATGCGGCACATAATCAGAAAGTTGCAGCTGAGTTGCCAGATAACAGGCTTAAGAGCCTTTCAGATACTTTCTCCAAATATCATCACCCCACCCCGATGCAATGCAACATACATAATATGACATGCTTTTATGCAAATAACAGTCCATACATTTAAATCAGTATACATGCTAAGTGTATCATGTTCAGTACAAATATCACATAATCAGATCATATAGCTACGGGTCTAAGTACTGCTTACCAACCCTTCATTAGGTTCATAGTCGACTTGGGTGACCCGTGCAACCTTTCAGAACATTTCATTAACATAGGCTCACACGCCTATGTGGCCCACACGGCCCAAATTGGCATTGGCCGTGTGGATCACACGGCCTGACCCAGAATCCTACACGCCCATGTGGCCCACACAGCCCAATTGGTCGAGCCTGTGTGTCGCACACGGCCTTGCCTGGCCGTCACACGGCTGTGTCACTCGCGCACGACCTGGCTCGTCGATCACACGGCCGTGTGGTAACTTACAGTCTCGCACATAGCCTACCACACGGGCAGCAACATGCACGTGTGGCGTCGATAGAGAAGTTTTTAGCTTTCGCCGAAACCTCATTTTCTGCGTTTTCGGGTACACACCTCGTATCAAATCGACGCTAAAGCAACAACGAGCGCTCCGGAACCTAAAAATCCATAATCCAAACCCGATTTCAGTGATAGTAACGAAATTTTAACGAAACTTATAACGAGATATTCAGTCTTTTCCAATAAAACCTTACCCTCGAGCAAGAACATGAATTCCACGCACTTTAAAACGTTTATGTCCAACCTTCAGCCCTTCGATTAACCTCTAACATCAAACGAAACCCTTCATTAACACCTGACCACAACAAAGTTAAGGTTCATTAAATTAAACTTATCGAATGCGTGTAGTCCACAATGCACAAGGGAATCGAAAAGTAAAGAAACGGAGGGAAAGGATGGGGGAAGAACGAAGTTTCGGCAATGAGTGGGAGGAAACAAAAAAATCAGCAAAAGAAATTGGGAAAGGAGGAAGATAGGGCTGAATTTGGGAAGAGAATACAAGGAAAACTGAAACTATCTCAGATAACCCCCAAATTCCTAATTTCACTCCACTACTCAGAACTCTAACTCTACTGAAACTCTTCTAATCAACTGAACAAAAAAAATATTAACGAAACTTTAACGAAATTTTAATGAAAAGAGGTTAGAGAAGCAAGGTAAGGTCAACAAATTTTAATAAACAATCAAGAGCAAAAGGACATTACTATGGATATGGATAATAATCCTATTAATCCACTACTTCCTGCATATCTTGCTCCACGGACTATGTATAACTATGCTAAGCCCACTCTGGTTTGCGCTGAATTGAGCATTGTCAGACCAATAATTATTGCAAATAATTTTGAGATTAAGTCGAACACAATTTAGATGGTGCAACAGTATGTTCAGTTTGATGGGTTGCAAGACGAATATTTGAATACTCATTTAGCTAACTTTCTAGAGATCTGCAACACATTTAAGATTAATGGCGTTACTAATAATGTCATACGCTTACGGTTGTTCCCATTCTCTTTGAAGCACAAGGCAAAATGGTGGTTGAAGACACTTCCACGAGGTTCCATCACTACTTAGGCTTAAATGGCTGAAAATTTTTTGTTGAAGTATTTTCTACCAGCCAAAACAGTCAAGTTGAGGAATGACATCTCTTCTTTTGCTCAATTTAAGCTTGATAAACCGTATGAGTAACATATTTTAAGCCCACATTTAGCATGCTTTTGGATGATTTAAGCTTTGAATTGTGTAAATTGGTGTTCTTAATCCTTTGTTTTCATGTTTTATACTCAGGAGAGCACCCAATGACGAAAAGAACGGAAACGAGCCTAAAACGGAGTAAATGAGCCATATCACGAAATCCACACGGCCTGGGCCTAGGACCAAACGGCCGTGCCCCATTCAACAGGTTCGAACACGGCCTGGCCACGACTTACACGGGCGTGTGCCATGGGCGTGTCCCTGTCACAGGAAAGAAGATTTTCACTCGGATTTGGATACTTAGGGGCAAAGAAACATATTCAGAAGTCTATATAAACACCCTAAGTATGACCAGAAAAGGGGGAACCCGCGGCTTTAGTCAGGGGTCGTCCGACTAGGCCAGAGAAGGTAGATTTGTGGAGATTTACTCGAAGATAGCTAGTTGATTCATCTCAAGAAGCTGGAATTATACTCAAGACGGAGGATCTCTCCTTCAATTCCTTCAGGGGGTTTTAGGGATTTCTTATGTTTTGTTTTATCTTTTCTTCTGAGATGTTTTCTTTTATAGTTATGAACTAAACCCTCAGATACCTGAGGGGGATGAAACCTAAGATGAATCTTGTTATCGTTTGCTAAACTATATGATAAATATTTGACTTGTTTTTAATTATGTGTTCTTAATTCTTGTGTTGATATTTCCGGGATGTTAATTCAAGTGTGATGTGCTTAGGTGGAGGAGCAAAAGTCCCTGCCTAAGAGTAAATCTAGCATAATTAAGCGGAGTTGATTGCGCGTCTGGAGATAGGGTGACGAGATTTTGTCGGATTAGGGTGAAACCTAATATGGGAGTCCATTGATCGAGTTAATGCGATTCTAGGGGTTTTAATTAGAAAGAGATTTCAATTAATCAACCTAAGGTTAGACGTTAGACGCCTCGAGAGAGGAATTAATATAACTTAGGGAATCTTACGGATCAAGTCAAATGAATAAATTGTCTGGTTCAGAGTTAGATAACAAGTGAAGTCTAGGTGGATTCTTCCTTGGGTGTCGTCTTAATCAATTGGTTTTTCTTCCCAAGTATTTTCCCAAATTTATTCTTCTTTTTCTTAGAGTCTTTAGTTTAGTAGTTAGTTAATTTAGATTAGACAAACAATTCATTCAATTCTTAAGCTAAATAATAAAAAGAGAGTTAGTATTAGTACTTTTGGTTCCTTTGGGTTCGACATTCCGGTCTTGCTTTAACTATACTACTGTTCGATAGGTATGCTTGCCTCAAATTGTTGTCATAGTTAGTTTTCAGGTTTGATCATTCTTTATATAAATTTTAAGACTTTGACATCGCGAAAACAACGATCAAGTTTTTGACGCTGTTGTCGGGGAGCTAAAATATTAAGAACGCTTAATTTTTATTACTTTAGCCATATTTATTTTTATTTTTGCAATTAAATTTTATTTTTGCTTTTCTAAATTTTCTTTCTTTTGTTCCTTTCAGGTACCTCTAGTTTATGACTAGAAGGAACCCGATAGGACCCCTGCTTTACGACAGTGATATTGAAGGTACCATTCGTAGAAATCGCAGAGAAATAAGGCGGAGCTTAAACTACATAGACAAAGAGCAAGAAGTCAAAATAAATACCACGAAAGAGATGACTGAAAATAATCCGCCACCTCTAGAGATGGCCGAACATCATGCTCCACGTACTATGTATGATTATGCTAAACCTAGTTTAACAGGAACTGAGTCTAGTATTGTTAGGCCTACTATTCTTTGCAAATAAATTTGAACTGAAACCTAACACTATCTGAGATGATACAACAGTTTGTTCGGTTTGATGGTTTTGCGGGATGAGGATCCTAACACACACTTAGCTTAATTTTCTAGAATTCTCGTGATACCTTCAAGATAAATGGCGTTTCGATGATGCCATCTGTCTTCTGTTATTTCTTTTTTCTCTGAGAAATAAAGCCAAACAGTGGTTATATTCTCCTCCATGAGGGTCAATCACTACATGGGACCAAATGACCGAAAAATTTTTATTAAAATATTTTCCACCTGCCAAAACAGCCAAATTAAGGAATGATATCTCTTCTTTTGTGCAGATGGATTTAGAGACGCTTTATGATGCATGGGAGAGATGCAAAGATTTGTAAAGAAGGTGCCCACCCCACGGATTGCCTTTATGGCTACAGGTCCAAACTTTTTACAACGGTGTGAACCCCTCAACAAGGCAACTAATTGATTCAGCTGCTGGCGGAACCCTGAACAACAAAACTCCTAAAGCAGCTTACGAGTTTATAGAGGAGATGTCACTGAATAACTATCAGTGGCAAGTTATAAGGACAAGGCCAGCCAAAGTAGCCGGAGTTTTCAACCTTGATGCAGTAACCGCGCTATCAAATTAGGTAGAATTGCTACATAAAAAAATTGATGGTTATATGGTTCTTCGTAGGCACATCCAGTTATGCAGTGTGACGCAAGTGAAGGAGTGGCGAATCCTGAGTACCCACCTTACGGACAGGGCATGGAGAGCGAACAAATGAACTATATGGGTAACAATTTTCGATCTAACAATAACCCTTATAGTAATACTTATAATCCAGGTTGGAAGAACCACCCCAATTTCTCATGGGGCGATCAAAGAAATCAAAGGCAACAACCATTCCAAAACTTCCAACAACAGCCCTACCCACAGGAAAAGAAGCCAAACCTTGAAGAGATACTGACAAGCTTCATAGCAGCCTCAGAAATACGGTCTCAAAATACAGAAACACGTTTCCAAAAGATAGAAACAAAACTTGAGGCATTGTCACAAGAGTTCAAGGAACTTGCTAAGCAAATGTCTGAGAGACCACAGGAAAGACTACCGAGCAACACTGAGACTAACTTAAGGGAGCAAGTTCAAGCCATAACAGCTTAAGATAGTGAAGGGTTAGACGCGCCTAATTCAAAACAAAAGAAAGTGGTAGAAAAAGATACGGCTGAGGTCAATAACAAGCCGAAACAACCGATAATCAAAGAGTACAAACCTCGCATACCATATCCCGAGGCAATAATGAAAAACGACACAGAGGAACAGTTCGGTAAATTTCTAAAACTTTTAAAGAAATTACATATTAACTTACCGTTTCTTGAAGCTCTTTTGTAGATGCCAGATTCCAGGAAATTTTTAAAAAAACTATTGACAGATAAGCGAAAGATAGACGAGGAATCACATGTGGAGCTGAATGCAGTGTGCTCAGCAATGTTGCAAAATAAACTACCACCAAAATTAAAAGATCTAGGGAGTTTTACAATTCCATGCTTAATTGGTAGTTTATCTATTGATAATGCGTTAGCTGATTTAGGGGAAAGCATAAATGTCATGCCTTATAAATTGTTTAAACAACTAGGTTTAGGGAAACCCAAACAAACTAGGATGAGCATTCAATTAGCTGATAAAACTATTAGAATTCCTAGGGGTATAATTGAATATGTACTCTTGAAAATTGACAAATTCGTATTCCCAGTAGACTTTGTCATTTTAAACATGGATGAGGACAACAAGATCCCCCTAATTTTAGGAAGACCATTCTTAGCAACTGCCAGAACTAAAATCGATGTTGATGCAGGTGAACTTATACTCTGTGTAGGTGACGAGACAATCACTCTTCAAGCCCTCGATTCAGCTAGAACATTGAATAGCCAAGGTGAGAAAGTAAATTCTATTGATAACCATTCGGTTAACCCTTCTTTTCAGGAAACATCACAGCATGATCCCGATCCTAAACCCTGTGCCAACAAAGAAATAACTCATGAGGAACAAAGGATTCAGATCGATAAACTAGAAGAGGGGAAGAAGTATTTTAAAAAGGAACTAGGGATACATGAAGCAGAACCAAGGCCACCCTACGAGACAAACAAGTTCAAAATTGGAGATCAGGTATTGCTAGATAAAGCAGATCTACGAGTGTCCCTTCTTGATCCTAACACCAGCAAGGAATCCCTTTCAAGGTAATCGATGTTTTTCCGTACGGAACAGTGGAGGTAAGTAACCCTATGTTTCGGCACTTTGAAAATAAACGCTACTCGTCTTAAACTCTATCATGATAATGGAACTGTTAGCATGATGAAGGGCTTTCAACTCCTCAAACCACCATGAATATAAACGAGCGCTTCTCGAGAGGCAACCCAAGTACTAACCCCATTAACTTCTATATTTTTCATTTTTATTTTATTTATTTTATTCTTTCCTTATAGAACCTAGCTATAAACTAACTAGAAATACAGAATTTCAAGCTACACGGTCTTGCACACGGCCGTGGCCGTGGCCGTGTGGAAACGTCGAATCCCCATACTGACATGGCAGAGATGGTACGAGTCAGAGCGAATCAGTTTTCAAGTCACGGGCTCAACCACCAAGCCACGGTCGTGTGATGCGGCCGTGGCCGGCACTGTTAGGTCACACACGGGCGTGGCACCTCACCCATGGGTGTGGGAAAAATGAACGAAGCCCACCACGGCCATGAGATGCGGCCGTGTGACATGCCACGCCCACGAGACACGGGCGTGTGAATGTACCTGACTTGAAAATTCTATTTAAACCACCCACCCCTCCTTCTTCTCACCCATTCAGCCCATTTAATTTTCCTTTTCTTTCTCAAACTTCTCCCAACTTCCCTTCTCTAACCCTTGCCCACAACCATCGAGCTACACCACATCTATGTCGAAGAAGCGGAAGGATCCTAGCATAGTCTCCCTCATGGAGACCGATCTACATAAGTTCATGCCGGCCTCTTCATCTACTCGACAAGCCAAAGGTCTTTGAGACCATTTATCTTTTGTTTTACTTTTATCTCCTCCTTTATTTTCCTTCCCTTTGACTATCTTATGCTTAATTTAGTTTATTTTATTTTAGTTTCTTAGTGTCAGGTTCTAAAGGTTACTAGGGAATCACGCCACTTCCGCCACCGCCAGCACCACCGCAGCCTTAGAAGTCACACCCACCTCGCAAACCATCCAACAATAAGAACTCTTCGGTCTATTCATCTTTCATTTTAATTTTACTTACATTTATATTTTATTTATCTTTATCTTTCTTGTCTTTAATTATACTTAGTTTATTTTAAATGTGTCTTAATAATTCCTGGATAATTCTCTACGAGCTCCCCAATTTTTTCATCTAGCACAGAGTTTGGTAACAACCACCACACCTCGGGACTCCTAACTCAAGGAAACCATCTACATTCAGGAAGTTTCACCTCTCCTTCTCTCTTAAATATAATATACATCTTTGTACATTGAGGGCAATGTGCATCTTAAGTGTGGGGGGTGAATAGTTATTTCGAGAAAGTGCCTAACATTTTTCATTATTCTCAAATCCCTGAATTATGCCTTGTCTTGAAGTAAGTTTTTCATATAACGATTAGAATGAAATTTCCTTTGATTTATGATTTTTATTGATATGTTTTGGATTAAGTCATTGATAATTGTGCATTGATGATTAAATTTGAAGGATATTAGGGAATCAAACATGATAAGTCTAATTTTCATTAAAATTTTTTTTTCTAGGTTGTCTACCTAAATCTAATTATTACTTTGAAGTTTGAAATTTACAAAGTTGACATCAAAAACCCATAATTTTGTGAGACTTTGAGCCTTTTAGATCATACATTCTTTTCTTTGCTCACTTTTTAATTATGAGTGTGTCAACATTGATCTGTTATTCTAGAACTTGCATTGATTAAGATCATACATTCTTTTCTTTGCTCACTTTTTAATTATGAGTGTGTCAACATTGATCTGTTATTCTAGAACTTGCATTGATTATACATGTCGAGACCACACCTTTGATTTGATATACAGAGATGATAAAGGCACTTAGGATTTAACCCACTCATTCCATTAAAACCCTACCTTCATAATTAACTCCTAGTGAACCCGTTTGATCCTAACAACCCTTTTCATTGACTTACCCACTAATATTAACCCAAAGCTCTTTGTATTTGTCATCACCATTCCTTGACTCCCTTTTTTGTCGAGATTTGATTTTGAACAATTTCCTAACTATGTTCTATATTTCAGTTTTTAAAGTTCTTTATTATTATTTGACTTGTTCTTAAAAAAATAAAAATAAAATAAAATAAATAAAAAAAGTCGAAGCATATTCATTATTAGTTCTATGTTAGGTGAGCTTATGCATGTAAATTCCAAATCTCGAAAAGAAAAAGCTCGTATTATTGATGTAATTGTTTAAGATTAGTTCATTTTTCTAGTTAGGCAAATTGTCAGGTCAATCTCGATTCTAACATTCTAATTCAGCCTATATCTATACCCTTAACCTAAGCCCCGTTACAACCTTGTCAAAGACCTTTTGATTTGTGTATCATCTCATATTATAGTGGTGGAGACTTGATTTTCATGCAAGCCTATGGGATTAACTCTTCATGTTTGACTTTTGAGTGCTTAATTCTAAACTTTAAACACTTCGAGTGATTTGAGTGAATCTTTAGTGAGGATGTCAATTCTTGTCAGTTTTGAATCAAAGGTATTTAGATAAGGGGAAACGCCTATGTTTTTGTGCTACAAATGTATGACTTTGATTGTTTGAATTTTTAGAACTCTTTGAATTGAATTATCCATGTATGAATTATCTTTGAATTATGATGAGAAATTATTGATAAATATTATGAATCAAGGAGGATCATTTTAATTGTAAGTCAAGAATTTTGCTTGAGGACAAGCAAAAGCTTAAGTGTGGGGGGATTTGATAAACCGTAAAAGTAACATATTTTAAGCCCACATTTAGCATGCTTTTGGATGATTTAAGCCTTGAATTATGTAAATTGGGGCTCTTAATCCTTTGTTTTCATGTTTTATACTCAGGAGAGCACCCAATGACGAAAAGAACGGAAAACGGGCCCAAAACGGAGTAAATGGGCCATATCACAAAATCTACACGGCCTGGGCCCATGACCACACGGTCGTGCCCCATTCAACAGGTTTGAGCACAGCCTGGCCACGACTTACATGGGCGTGTGCCATGGGCGTGTCCCTGTTGCAGGAAAGAAGAGTTTCACTCGGATTTGGATACTTAGGGGCAAAGAAACATGTTCAGAAGCCTATATAAACACCCTAAGTATGACCAGAAAGGGGCGAACCCACGACTTTAGTCAGGGGCCGTCCGACTAGGCCAGAGAAGGTAGATTTGTGGAGATTTACTCGAAGATAGCCAGTTGATCCATCTCAAGAAGCCAGAATTATACTCAAGACGGAGGATCTCTCTCTTAATTTCTTCAGGGGGTTTTAGGGATTTCTTATTTTTTGTTTTATCTTTTCTTCTGAGATGTTTTCTTTTATAGTTATGAATTAAACCCTTAGATACCTGAGGGGGATAAAACCTAAGATGAATCTTGTTATCGTTTGCTAAACTATATGATAATTATTTGACTTGTTCTTAATTATGTGTTCTTAATTCTTGTGTTGATATTTCCGGGATATTAATTCAAGTATGATGTACTTAGGTGGAGGAGCAAAAGTCTCTGCCTAAGAGTAGATCTAGCATAATTAAGTGGAGTTGATCGCGTGCCTAGAGATAGGGTGACGGGATTTTGCCAGATTGGGGTAAAACCTGATATGGGAGTCCATAGATCGAGTTAATGCGATTCTAGGGGTTTTAATTAGAAAAAATTTCAATTAATCAACCTAGGGTTAGACGTTAGTCGCCTCGAGAGGGATTAATATAACATAGGGAATCTTACAAATCAAGTCAAATGAATAAATCATCTGGTTCAGAGTTAGATAACAAGTGAAGTCTAGGTGGATACTTCCTTGGGTGTCGTCTTAATCAATTGGTTTTTCTTCCCAAGTATTTTTCTCAAATTCATTCTTCTTTGTTTAGAGTCTTTAGTTTAGTAGTTAGTTAATTTAGATTAGACAAACAATTCATTCAATTTTTAGGCTAAATAATAAAAAGAGAGTTAGTATTAGTACTTTTGGTTCCTTTGGGTTCGACATTCCGGTCTTGCCTTAATTATACTAGTGTTCGATAAGTACGCTTGCCTCAAATCATTGTCATAGTTAGTTTTCAGGTTTGATCATTATTTATATAAATTTTAAGACTTTGACATCGTGAAAACAACTATCAGAGATTTAAATATCTTCTGCGAATGTGTCATCATCATCGGTTACCTTTGTGGTTACAAGTTCAAACCTATTACAACGGTTTGAATCCTTCGAACATGCAAATAATTGATGCAAAAGCTGGCTGAACACTAAATAATAAGACACCTGAGGTAGTTAAAGAATTTATTGAGGAGATGGCATTGAATAACTATCAGTGGCAAGTTATGATAACAAAGTCTTCTAAGGTAGTAGGTGTCTTTGATATAAATGTAGTTGCTATGTTGGTGAGTCAGGTGGAAACGCTGAGTAAAAAGATTGATGGTTTGAGTTGCAGTAAATATGTGAATCCGGTAGTGCAATGCGATGCGATTGGAGCAAGGATGACCAATCCAGAATGTTTTCGCTTCAAGTCTAACATAGAGCTTGAGCAAGTCGACTTTATGGGTAATAATTCTAATCCTCAGAATAACCCTTACAATAACAATTATAATCCAAGATGGAGGAATCATTTAAATTTACCTTAGGGTGGTAAAGGAAATCAAAAGTCACAACCACCTTTGGGTTTTCAACAACCTTATTAGCAAGAAAAGAAGCTAAATGTGGAAGAGATGTTGACTAAATTTATTTCAGTGTCAAAAACTAGATTACAGAACAATGAAATAACTTTGAGGAATCAACAGACATCTATTCAAGGCCTTTAGAATAATATTAGTCAACTTGCTATATTGGTTTCAGATAGATAACAAGGCAGTTTATCTAGTAACACTGAAACCAACCCAAAGGAGCAAGTCCACGCAATCACTATACGAAGTGGAAAGGTGGTAGCCGAGCCTAAAAAGAAGTTGAATCTAGAAGCTATTGGAAAAAATGATGGGGTTGAGGAACACAAGAAAGAGCATAAGTCAGTGTTTAGAGAATACAAACCACCAATTCCATATCCAAAAAAGTTAAAGAAAGACTGCATTAATGAACAATATGGTAAATTTCTTGAACTCTTGAAAAAATTACATATTAACTTACCTTTTGTTGAAGCCCTTTTGCAAATGCCTGAGTATAGAAAATTTTAAAATGAGTTGTTAAGAAATAAAAGGAAGTTAGACGAACTGTTCATTCTGGAGCTCAATGAACAATGCTCGGTCATTCTCCAAAACAAACTACCCACCAAGCTTAAAGATTCAGGGAGTTTTACTATGCCTTATCAAATGTTCAAACAACTTGGTCTCGAGGAACCAAAGCTTACTAGGATGAGCATTCAATTACCTAACAGATCAATTAAGTATCGTATGGGTATTATTTTAGATGTACTTGTTAAAGTCGATAAATTCATATTCCCTGTTGATTTCGTTCTATTGGACATGGATGAGGATATTAAGGTACCCATAATCTTAGGTTGATTCTTTTTAGCCACTACTAGAACAGTTATTAATGTCGGTAATGGTGAACTTGTGCTAAGGGTAGGTGATGAAAATGTTACTTTTCAAGCACGTCATGTTATGAGAGTTTCTAGTGAGCGAGATGATACTCGTTATTCTGTTAATGCTAGTAATCATCCAGCTCAATATTCTTTGCAGGAAATCATCATAAAGACGTGTTAGAACCGTATCTTGTTCAAGGTGATAGAAATTAAGGGACAAGTAAAGAGAGAATGGTGCAGCTCGATGAATTAGATGAATGGAGAACAAAGGCTGATGAAAACCAAAAATGTTCAAAGAAGTAACAAAGCAATTCCATTATAACACCCATAACTGCTTCCGTCGCTGGAATAGAGATTATGGAGTAACACTGTACATTTCAGGGCATTCAGTAAAAATAGCATCCAATTCACTAGTGTGAAAAATATAACGTCAGTAATGACAATATATCGCAAAGAAAAGAGAAATAAAAATTAAAGAACACACAGATTTTACGTGGAAACCCTTTCGGGAAAAAAACCACGGGCAGAGGAGAAGAAAATTCACTATGTCGAATTTGAATAAATTACAAAAGGAGTAGACTATGTCTATTTATAGGCTTGTAAAACCATATTCTAATAGAAGTGTAGTAAGATTGAAACACCTTATTCTAATCAATACAAAAAAGATGGAGTTTAATAAGGTTTAAAACACCTTATTCTAAAATAAAATAAAAGAAGTGTAGTTCTATAGAGATTTTACTTTTATTTTATTTTACCACTATATTTTATTTAAATAAGGATTCGGGTCACTTAATTCTAACAATCTCCAACTTGACACGAATCCTCAATGAACAAGTTCTTCATCGCGAACTTTTAACGAACAAGTTCTCCACCTCTTCCATAAAACCCCTTAAGGGTTTAACTTCAACAATCAACACCAACCAAGTCTAAGCAATGCTTAAACTTGGTTATAGGAAGTGACTTAGTAATCATATCTGCAGGATTTTCATGAGTACTAATTTTGCTCACAACAATATCACCACGAGCAATAATATCACGAACAAAATGATACCGAACATCCATGTGTTTTGTTCTCTCATGAAACATTTGATCTTTTGTAAAGAAGGTGGCATTCTGACTGTCACAAAATACTGTACTGATTTGAAGGTCTTCATTGAGTTCACTAAAGAGTCTCTTCAACCAAATAGCTTCTTTACAAGCCTCAATAATCGCCATGTACTCAACTTCAGTAGTAGACAAAGCAATTGTAGTTTGCAAAGTAGCTTTCCAACTGATTGCACAACCTCCGATTATAAAGACATAACCTGTGAGAGATCTTCTTCTATCAAGGTCTCTAGCAAAATCAGCATCAACATACCCAATGGCTCTATCTCTAGTTCTTCCAAACTGTAAGCAAACATCAGTAGTACCTCCTAAGTATCTTAAAATCTACTGAACTGCTTTCCAGTGTTCTTTACCAGGATTTGCCATGTATCTGCTAACTGCACTGACTTCATATGATAAATATGGACATGAACAAACCATAGCATACATGAAAGATCCCACTGCACTAGAATATGGAACATGTGACATGTAATCAATCTCATCATCTGATTGTGGAGACAAAGCCGATGAAAGTCTGAAATGGGTTGCTAAAGGAGTACTAACAGGCTTAGCACTCTGCATATTGAACCTGCAAAGAATCTCAATGTACATTTTCTAACTTAGGTACAATTTACTTGCTTTTCTATCTCTGAGAATCTCCATACCAAGTATTTTATTTGCTGGTCCCGAATCGTTCATCTCAATTTCTTATCGCTCATTTATCTTTCGTTGCTATCAACATGTCTGATAATACTCTAGAATGTCATATTTTTATGTGCTAATTGTATATTTATTTTGAGTATGATTCTACTAATTTGGGCTATTTATGATCTTTTATCTTGTAGGGGCTAAGTTGGAGGCAAAAGTGAAATTAAGGGCCAAAAACGTGAAATTAAAGATAAAATGGACCAATGTGCAACAAAGGAAAAAGATGGTGCCAAAAGTGCAAACATAGAGGACAGAAGGATTGAAATACAAAAAGAAGAGACTTTGTTTTATTAGACTCTATTTTAATTATATTAGGATAATTAATATTAGGATAATTATTAAGGATTATTTAATTTAGGATTTATTTTATTTATCTTTATTTATCTTTGATTATTTGTAATATTCTTTAGGAATTTAAGTACGACTAGTCTACTTATCTTAGCACTATAAATAGGGGATGAAGTGACTCAAATGGTTGTTCATCTTTTTCTGTAAACACTCTCCCCTCAAAAGTCTAGGCTTTTGTTCTTTCTATATTTTCTTTTAATAAAATTCTTTTGTCCATTTATATATATTTATTTTCTTTTCCACCACAACTATGAGCCACTAAAACCCTTCTAGCCAAAGGTTGTCGAAAATCCCCAAAAAGGGTTCTTGAGGTTTAGAATCCATACTTAGTCTTCTCAACAGGGTATTCATCGTTTCTCTGCACTATGGGGCTGACGCTTCTGTCCATGTCCCTTAAGAAGTAAACTTTTCAACGTATGCAAAGGCGGCCGCTTTGTGTGTTTTGGAAGGATTGCACAGTCGGTTCGTTAACTTACTGCGTCAGAGGTTGGCGAGCCCAAGAGACAAAATAGCGTGGGATTCGCCATTGAGAAACGTTGATCTAGCATAAGATAATCCCACAAGAGAGGTTGTTGGCTAGAGTTAGGTTCCACCAAATCGAAATCTAAATCCTTGGAGCTCGTGGTCGTAGGCGTCCTCTTCCACTATAACTGGCTTATTCGGATTGAGAAGGATCATCTAAAAGCTAAGGATTGAACCCAAGGCGGATCGAGGCAACCGGAGGCTGAAATTTCCCCATTTTATCTCAACTCTACTTTCTATTTTTAATTTTTGCAATTTCAATTCGAACTTTCAATTCTTTATTCTATTTTATTTTATTTCTGTTTCCAGATCCAACTCTTTAATTCTGTTATTTTTATTTTTTTTCAGGAATGCAGGATTTCTTGGGCACGATTCTGCCCAGGATTTCGACAAACAAGCATTTGTATATTCTGATCCCTGAGGATTCGACCCTACTTCCCCTTTACTGTTATTTTCATTATTTTGCAGGGAATAGGATATATTTGGTGCATTTAACGACGCATCAAATTTTGGCACCGTTACCGGGGATCGGTAACGTACTAATCTTGTTTTTTGTTTTTTATGACCAGATCTACCCAGACATTCTTGCGTTTGACTCAGAAATTGAAAAGACTGCGAGAGCTAATCCAAAAGAAACTAAGCTAAGGAAAAAGCAGTCAGCGGTGGTAGGGACTCAAAGCAATCCACCGCCAGAAATCAGAATATACGACGAAGCATAGTCTAGGGTTAACGAAAACCCTACTCAAACACTTGAAAGTAAAGCAGAAGAAGTCGATCCATTTGAAGAAGTGTTCAACGCTAGGGTTAACGAAAACCCTAATTTGGTACAAGAACCAATGGCTCAAACGATTAAGCAACTAGCCAAGCTCGGCGTAACAAGCGCCATCGCATCGCATATCCTAGCATAGATACCAATTTTGAACTGAAATCAGGGTTAATTCAGTTGCTGCCAACTTTTCGAGGGTTACAAAATGAAAACCCCATAAACATTTGAAGGAATTTCATATGGTTTGTCTCGAGTATGAAACACAAGGCGAATCGAGGATCAAATCAAATTGCGCGCTTTCTCTTTTTCCCTAGCAGATTCGGCTAGGGAATGGTTATTTTATTTACCTCTTGGATCTATAACTACTTGGGCTGATTTATCTCGTTTATTTCTCAATAGGTTTTTTCCAAAGATCCAGAGCAAAATTGAGCTAAGAAGAGAGATCGTGGGAATAAGGCAGAAAGAAGCAGAGACTCTTTATGATTATTGGGAGCGGTTTAAGAAATTGTGTGCAAGTTGCCCACAACATGGTATAACAGAGCAATCCTTCCTCCAGTACTTTTATGAAGGCTTGAAACCCATGGAGATGAATATGGTTGACGCCGCTAGTGGAGGAGCATTGGTCAATATGACTCCCCAACAAGCAAGGGACTTAATCTCCACGATGGCTGCAAATTCTCAGCAATTCCGAGCTAATCCTGAACCCCTCAGCAGGGTTCACCAGCTAAGTAATCCAACCTTAGAGGATAAAGTTGATAGACTCACTAATATGATGAATTCTTTTATTGCAGAAAAAGCCAAACCAGCCCGAGTATGCGGAATATGTGCTACTCCTGAGCATACCACTAACACATGTCCCAGTTTGTATGATGATACCATGGCTCATCTAGATGCTGTGGGTAATTTCCCTGGCCACCACAGAGGTGATATGATCCCTACGCTAATACCTACAACCCAGGGTGGAGGGACCATCCTAACTTGAGTTATGGGGCTAATCCACGAAATAACTAGCCATACCAAAATCAGCTTCCACAACAGCCTCGAGATTCAGGTAATTTATTAGAAACCATGGTCAATAAATTAGCAACTAATGTCCTTGATTTTCAACAGCAAACTCTTAATTTCCAAAGAGAAATAAAGGATTTTCAACAGAAAACTGAGGCATCTATAAGAGAATTTACCATATCAGTTGAGAAATTGAACTCTCAAGGGAAGCTGCCGTCATAAATAGAATCGAATCCAAGACAAAATGCAAATGCAGTGACGCTGCGAAGTGGAAAGGTATTGGAATCGATTCCCGACAGAAATCTTGCCCAAGAAAAGCCCAAGAAAAATGAACAGGTCCAAACGAAACCCCCATTGCCCATAATTCAACCTCCATTTCCAGAACGATTCCACCAATGCTGAAGAGGTAAGGAGGACAAGGAGATCCTCGAAACATTTAGGAATGTCGAGATCAACATTTCGCTGTTGGATGCCATCATGTAAGTACCGAGGTATGCTAAATTTCTTAAAGAGCTTTGTACCAACAAAGGGAAGTTAACAGGTAATGAAAGGGTGAATGTTGGTGAAAATGTGACCGTAGTGTTACAGCGAAAAATGCCGGCAAAATGTAAAGATAGGGGCATGTTTGCAATACCATGCAAAATAGGTCATTTGGGAATTAAGAAGGCTATGTGTGATCTAGGAGCCTCCATAAATGTAATGCCATATTCTATCTATGAATCACTTAAACGCAGGTTTCTTGACAAAAACAGGTGTTATCATTCAATTGGCAGACAGGTCTGTTGTACGTCCTGAAGGAGTCCTCGAGGACGTGTTAGTGAAAGTTAACGAACTTATTTTTCCTGCAGATTTTTATGTGATAAAAATGGAGGAGGATAGTACTCCTGGATCTTCAGATCTATTGTTGGGACGACCCTCCCTTAGTACGGCTAGTACTAAAGTCGACGTTCGAGTGGAACTCTCACGATGGAGTTTGATGGAGAGATTGTGAAGTTTAATGTCTATGGCGCCATTAGCCATCCCAGTGAAATCTTGAGCGTAAATTGTGTCGACATAATTGACTCTTTAGTGGAAGAAAATTTTGAGTCAATTTATGGAGATAAATCTAAAATGATGTTTGATGATTTTGAATCTGTTAATAAATTATTGGCTCCTACGGATACTAAACTTCTACCTTCTGTTGTGCAGGCATCAGATCCAAAATTAAAACCACCTCTCGAGCATCTCAAATTCACATTTTCGGAGAATGATGAGACCGTTGCCGACTTAAAAGGGATTAACCCTTTGGAGGAAAATATGAAACCAATGAAAAAGACGCAAAGACGATTAAACCCAAATATAATGGATGTGATAAAAAATGAGAATTTTCAAGCTCACTCGATTGAAAAGATTTATTTTGAGCCACCGTAGAACCATTTAAGTCGTCGAGCTCATGACGTTAAACAAGCGCTTGTTGGGAGGCAACCCAATTTTTATTTTTCTTTTATGATTTATTTTTCTTTTTTTATTTATTATTTATTATTTATTGTTTTCCTTTCTTTTCTTTTTAATTTCTTTTATTTAGATATCAATAAATATCTCTTCTTTGCTTAGGTAAAACAGAGCGCATTGAGGCTCGACTCGACACTTTTGGCCAGCAACTCACTAAACTCATTGCTATCCTCCACAATCGACAGTAGCTATACGGGGAGTTTCTCTATACATTTCTACCTATTTATTTCCTTTGCGTCCACATTGAGGACAATGTGTTTTAAGTAGGGGGGAGGTACTTTTCGTCTTATTGTCGTCTTCTGCTGTGATTTGTGTTTGCTGCTTGAGGCTCCATTTTGTCCATATTTTTTTAAGAATATTCTGTCGCTTTTCATGCCAAGAATTTGACCACGACTTGCCACTGTTTGACCTACATGCATGATTCTTGGCTACTGAGTTAGTTATGATTCTATCTGTTTGATTTTATCTCCACTGTTTTATTTTTATTAGGCTAAAAATAATTATGATTAATAAGTTAACTCTATCTTGCTTTTTGTAAAATTGATCAAGTTTAATATCAAGTGGACACTTAATACATTTGCATGCCTAAATTATGTTCATGTCTATTAGGTGGTTAGTAAAACTTATTTTCGACACTTGATTATTTCTCTTAGGTCCTCTTAAAATTAAAATTTCGTGTAAATTTTATTTAATAAATGTTTCCTAGGTTATGAGTGCAGCTTAGAACGTGACTGATTGAGTAACCGGGGTAAGATGCTTGGGTTGTCATTCTACTTCGCGTCAAAAGGTTGTGTGACGTGATAGGTAAAACTCCGCTAACCAAGGTTATGAGTGCGGCTCAGAACGTGACTGACTGAGTAACCGAGGTAGGGTGCTTGGGTTGTCATTCTACTTCGCATCAAAAGGTTGTGTGACATGATGGGTAAAACTCCGCTAACCGAAAATATATTCTTAAGTAAATAAAAAAAAGAAAAAAAAGAAAAAAGAAAAAAAAGTGATAAAAAAGAAAAAAAGAGAAAAAAAGAGAAAAGAAAAGAAAAATAGTACTAATAAAATTGCAGTTGGGGACTAATGGAGGAAATAAATAGAGTGTCTTGGTAGGTTTGGTAATTTACCTAAATAGCGTGAAATAATTCAAGACGGTTTAATTTTTGTGTGTGTTAATTAGAAAACTTTTTCTGTTTTACTTAAAGCAAGCTTAGAAGTTCTCTTTATTTTTCATATGCATTTTTGACTAATCTTTATAAAACTTTGGCGTAGAATTTCTTTCAGGATCTAATTTTCACAGTGAACAGGAACCATACTTGAGGGCAAGCATGGGCTAAGTAGGGGGAATTTGATAATACTCTAGAATGTCATATTTTTATGTGCTAATTGCATATTTACTTTGAGTATGATTATACTAATTTGGGCTATTTATGATCTTTTATCTTGTAGGGACTAAGTTGGAGGCAAAAGTGAAATTAAGGGCCAAAAACGTGAAATTAAAGATAAAATGGACCAATGTGCAACAAAGGGAAAAGATGGTGCCAAAAGTGCAAACATGGAGGATAGAAGGATTGAAATGCAAAAAGAAGAGACTTTGTTTTATTAGACTCTATTTTAATTATATTAGGATAATTAATATTAGGATAATTGTTAAGGATTATTTAATTTAGGATTTATTTTATTTATCTTTATTTATCTTTGATTATTTGTAATTATCTTTAGGAATTTAAGTACGACTAGTCTACTTATCTTAGCATTATAAATAGGGGATGAAGTGACTCAAATGGTTGTTCATCTTTTTCTGTAAACACTCTCCCCTCAAAAGTCTAGGCTTTTGTTCTTTCTATATTTTCTTTTAATAAAATTCTTTTATCCATTTATATATATTTATTTTCTTTTCCGCCACAACTATGAGCCATTAAAACCCTTCTAGCCAAAGGTTGTCGAAAATCCCCAAAAAGGGTTCTTGAGGTTTAGAATCTGTACTTAGTCTTCTCAACAGGGTATTCATTGTTTCTCTGCACTACGGGGCTGACGCTTCCGTCCATGTCCCTTAAGAAGTAAACTTTTCAACGTATGCAAAGGTGGCCGCTTTGTGTGTTTTGGAAGGATTGCACAGTCGGTTCATTAACTTACTGTGTCAGAGGTTGGCGAGCCCAAGAGACAAAATGGCGTGGGATTCGCCATTGAGAAACGTTGATCTAGCATAAGATAATCCCACAAGAGAGGTTGTTGGCTAGAGTCAGGTTCCACAAAATCAAAATCTAAATCCTTGGAGCTGGTGGTCGTAAGCGTCCTCTTCCACTATAACTGGCTTATTCGGATTGAGAAGGATCATCTAAAAGCCAAGGATTGAACCCAAGGTGGATCGAGGCAACCGGAGGCTGGAATTTCCCCATAAAAATTTCTTTATCTCAACTCTACTTTCTATTTTTAATTTTTGCAATTTCAATTCGACTTCTCAATTCTTTATTCTATTTTATTTTATTTCCGTTTCCAGATCCAACTCTTTAATTCTGTTATTTTTATTTTTTTCAGGAACGCAGGATTTCTTGGGCACGATTCTGCCCAGGATTTTGGCAAACAAGCATTTGCATATTCCGATCCCTGAGGATTCGACCCTACTTCCCCTTTACTGTTATTTTCATTATTTTGCAGGGAATAGGATATATTTGGTGCATTCAACGACGCATCAATGTCATCAACATAAATGAGCAGATACACAAAAGAAGCATCACTATTTTTCTTAAAGTAAACACAACTATCAAAGCTACTTCTTTTGAAATCATGAGAAGTCATAAAGGAATCAAACCTCTTGTACCACTGTCTTGGTGACTGTTTCAAATCGTAAAGGGACTTTTTCAGCAAGCAAACATAGTCCTCTTTTTCTAAGACTGTAAAACCCTCTAGTTGTTGCATGTAAATATCCTCTTCAATTTCTCCATGCAAAAGTGTAGTTTTTACATCTAACTGCTCAAGCGTTAAATCATGCATGGCCACAATACCAAGCAAAGCTCGAATCGAACTATGCTTCACAACTTGGGAGAACACATCTGTGAAGTCCACTCCTGGAATTTGACTATAACCCTTTCCAACAAGCCTTGCTTTATATCTGGGTTCTTCAACTCTTGGAGTCCCCTCTTTCTTTTTAAACACCCATTTACAATGAACAACTTTTTTACCTTTGGGAAGTTTCACAAGATCACATGTTCTGTTTTTGTGGAGTGATTCCATCTCCTCTTGCATAGAAAACATCCATTTTTTTGAGTCTTCACAGCTAATCGCCTCAGAATAATTAGATGGCTCTTGGTTGCATCTATACCTTCAGCCACATTTAAAGCATAAGTAACTAGATCAGCTTTGGCATACCTCTTTGGAGGTTTAAGTTCTCTTCTAGTTCTGTTTTTGGTGATAGAGTATTGTGGTGAAGAAGCAAATCTATTCTGAATTTTTGTACTAGCTTGAGGAGTCGACTCTGTTGTAGGTTCTAGATTAATCTGATGCTCCACCTGCTTTTGATTTTCTTTATTGGAAGAGTCTTTAAGAGATAAGTTAGGTAGCATAGCAGTTTTATCAAAAACAACATCTCTTCTAATCATAACTTTTCTATTTTCAGGACACCATAACTTATACCCTTTTACACCAGCTTTATAACTAAGAAAAATACATTTAATAGATCTCGGTTCTAGTTTTCCATTATTAACATGAGCATACACAGGACACCCAAAGATCTTTAAATCAGAATAGTCAGTAGGATTACCAGATCGGTTGATCAAAAAACATGCAGTAGAGGCTGCTTTAGCCCAAATTGACTTTGGTAAGTTTGCATTTGACAACATACATCAAACCTTCTCCATGATCGTTCTGTTCATTCGTTCTGTAACACCATTTTGATGTGGAGTATGACAAACTGTCAAGTGTCTTACGATCCCTTCTGATTTGCACAATTTATTAAACTTATCAGAACAGAACTCTAAGCCATTGTGTGTGTGGAGGTATTTTATTTGTTTTCCCATTTGTTTTTCAATCATAATTTTCCAAGAATTAAATACAGAAAACACATCACTTTTCTGCTTCAGGAAGAACACCCAAACTTTTTTGGAAAAATCATCAATAAAAGTTAGCATATAATTAGCTCCACCTCTCGAAGGCACTCTGGATGGCCCCCATAGATCAGAATGAATATATTCTAATGTTTCTTTCTTGTTATGGATTCCTCTAGTGAATCGAACCCTTTTTTGCTTTCCAAAAATGCAATACTCACAAAACTTTAGTTTGCAAATTCCTTGCCCATTAAGAAGTCCTATTTTGCTCAATTCTGCCATGCCATTCTCACTCATATGCCCTAGGTGCATATGCCAAAGTTTAGTAATATCATCATCTGACAAGGAAGAAGTAGCGACAACTGTATCACCGGTAACAATAGAACCTTGCAAAACATAAAACTTGGCAGTCTTTCTCTGCCCTTTCATCACAACGAGGGAACCTTTAGAAATCTTCAAAACCCCACTTTTAGCTGTGTATTTGTACCTTTTTGAATCAAGAGTACTCAACGAAATTAAATTTCTCTTCAATTCTGGAACATGTCGCACGTCACTAAGTGTTCTGACAACTCCGTCAAACATCTTAACTTTAATCGTTCCAACTCCTGCAATTTTACACGAAGCATGTGGAAGGTGCAGCCCGAATCAAGGATCCACTCATAACTCACTTAGAATTGTTGACAAAAGCGACAAGAAGTTCACCGTCGCTGTAGTCTTCTACAACATCAACTTCACCAGAATTTTCTAGTTGTTTTCCCTTTTGATTTGCAGCCTCCCTTTTGATCTTATTCTGTAGCTTATAGCACTCAGATTTAATGTGCCCTTTTTTCTTTTAGGAGTTACAAGTTTTACCTCTGTTTGAAGACTTCGATCTACCTTTAGATTTACCGGGAGGATTCCGTTCCTGTGTCCTTCCACGATCATCATCAGCATTCTGATCTTGTCTTCTACGAACAATGAGACCCTCACCCTGAGAGTTAGTTTTAACCACAAGATGCTTGATCTTATCATACGAGGTCAAAGAATCATAAACCTCATCAACTGTGAGAGACTCGCGGCTATATAAAATCGTGTAACTAAAGGTTGAATAAGACGGGGGAAAAGAACAAAGTAGAATCAACCCTAGATCTTCCTTATCATACTGAACTTCAATGGCCTCCAAGTTTGAGAGAATTTCTTTAAGCACTGTTAAGTGTTCGTGCACAGATGCACCTTCTTCCAAACGATGAGCATAAAGACGTTTCATATGCAGCTTGCTGGTTAGAGTTTTTGACATATATATTTGTTCTAGCGTCTTCGATAATCCTGCAACAGTCTTCTCCTTCATCACATCCTGCAAAATTTCATTAGAAAAATGCGGAAGTAACTGTGTTAACGCCTTTTGATCCTTACACTTCTTCTCTTCCTCTGTCAATGTTGAAGGCATTTTATCTACCCCTAGTAGGGCTTCCTCTAAGTCCATCTGTGCAAGAACTGCCTACATCTTTATCTGCCACAATGCAAATTTGGTGTTGCAATCCAACAACAGAATTTCATACTTCAAAGACGCCATTACTGTGGTCAAGAAAAGAGAAATTAAAATTAAAAAACACACAGATTTTACCTGAAAACCCTTTCAAGATAAAAACCATGAGTAGAGGAGAAGAAAATTTACTATGTCGGATTCGAATAAATTACAAGAGGAGTAAACTATGTTTATTTATAGGCTTGTAAAACCATATTCTAATAGTAGTATAGTAAGATTGAAACACCTTATTCTAATCAATATCAAATAGATGGAGTTTAATAAGGTTTAAAAGACCTTATTCTAAAATTAAATAAAAGAAGTGTAGTTCTATAGCGATTTTACTTTTATTTTATTTTTCCACTATATTTTATTTAAATAAAGATTCAGATCACTTAATTCTAACAACTAGAATGATTAACAATAATAATTTTTTTAAAATACTCCAGATCGACGTAAACATACACTTATGGACCCTAAATCGGGCCTACAAGGCCTTAAAATCAGTTTGGGAACAATCGGGGACCAATTTGAAATAAATTAGAATATTCAGGAAAATTTTGTAAACTTTTAAAACAGGGGTCACACGGCCGTGTGATATGACCCAAATCGTGTGGTACATGACACGATTGTGTCGCTACCCGTGTGTCAAATCGTATACCTTTCGAAATGATGCCACACGGCCATGTTGCTGGTCGTGTGCTAGCACGTGTAACATTCGATGTAGAGTGACATGGTCGTGTTGTAGGCTGTGTTTCGGGCTGTGTGAAAACTGCACCTATACTATTTGATACACGTTCAGGGCACACGCCAGTGTGGGTTGCCCATGCACATCATACGACCGTGTGACAACCCGTGTCCCAGGCCGTGTGTGACCAAAAATAACCAATTTCAAGCTAAATTTTCACCCATTTGCTTAGGTACCTAAACACATTCAACACACAACTTTACAAGCCAAAAACCATCTTCAATAACACTCAAACATGTCAAACAATTCAACCTATGTACCTAACCAATGTGCCATCATTGACACCACAATACATTTCATGACATTTAATATCCAAGGTTGCATATACAAGATATGGTTTACACATAAAAAAAAACATCTATTTTATTTTATACCATTATTCCACATATTGGCAATATTATTATTCTTGGTCAACAAGCTTAACTTAGTAAAACATGTCTTATTCCATTTATTGTTCAATCACACAACAGAAGTTCTAGTAAAACTTGCTCAAAAACTAGAAACCACTGTCATCCATACAAATGGTCCTAATACATGCCATATATACCAACCAAAATCAAAGTTTACCAAAGGTTTCCCTAATAGTGTGATTTCTTGTGTTGATCCGATCTTCTGAGCCCTCAAAACGAAATATACAAAATGAAACAAATACATGTAAGCTTGAATAAAGCTTAGTAAGTTCATTTAATAAATAGGTAAGGTTTTCCAACCAAACATAGTAATCAATTTAAAATTAAATAATAAAATTTCTGAGAGGTAGCTATCTGTACATTATTTCAGTATATTCAGTCAGTAATGCTTGTTTGAGCAACTTCTAATAGAATCATTAGGTATGGCTCAATAAAGCATACTTTCAATAAAACCGGTAGGTAAGGCTCGAAAGCACATAAGTTTCAGTAGAATCGGCAGGTATGGCTCGAAAGCGCATAAGTTTTAATAAATTCGGTAGGTATGGCTCGAAAGCACATACATTTCAGTAGATTCAATAGGTGTGGCTCGAAAGCACATACATTTTAGTAGATTTAGAAGGTATGGCTCGAAAGAACATATGTTTCAGTAGATTTAATAGATATCGCTAGTCTGAGCACCAGTTAGTATATTAGTGGATAACGCTCATTTGAGCTTCATTCAATATATCGGTGGATATCGCTCGCTGAACTTCATTTAGTATATAATATAACATTCAATAATAGTATATTAACCAAGAATCTAAGAATTATTAGAAGCATAAATAAATGCACGAACTTATAGGATTGGTTTGTAGTAACGACTCATAGTATCTCAATCAGTGATCGATGTCATTTCAATTCATTATTTTCATTTCCAATTACACACATCAATATAATCCAATATTATGCAACTAGGTTCATATAATACATATGTAAATGTACTAAAATTAAATCGTATGAACTTACCTGACTAAATTGCAGCAATGACAAAGATATAGGGACTATTCCGTATTTTTCTCTTTTCCTCGATTTTCCACTCGTTCTTGATATAAAAATAAAATTTTCATTCAATTAAATAATTCCAACATTAAAATTGACTCATTTTATACAATTAATTCCTTTTTAGCATTTTTACAAAATTTCCCCAAATATTTCACTCTTATGCAATTTAGTCCCTTGCTCAAAACATGCAATTTAACCATTTTTATTCAAATTTTAGCTTATTCGAATATTCAAGTGCCATTCTACAGCCCACTTTTGTAATTATTTTGCATCAAGTCCTTGTACTTTTACTATTTTCACATTTTAGTCATTGAACATTAAAATCAACAAAAACTACTTTACAAAATAGTCCTATTGAGCAACCATGTAACAACCGAATTTTTTAGTGGTGTCAGAAACAGTGATTCAAGATCACTAAATCTGACGAGTGAATTTGAAAATCTAATAAATCAATATTCATGAGTCAAGTGTGATTTTAGAAATATTCGTGAATTAGTGAAATTTTGTGATTTAAAAGAATTTATTAGGTAAATTGGGTCGAAAATGAGGTATCGAGACCTCGAATTTATAAACCAAGCCGTAAATATTTTTAAAAATATTTATGGAATGTCATTAAGTTAGTATTAAAGTTTCGTTAGAAAATTTTAACGTTTCGATGGTTGATTAATTAAAAAGGACTAAATTGAAATAGGTGCAAAATTTGCTAAAGTGATTAAATAGTTTAAGTGACAAATAAGGGGGGACTTATAGGGAAAATTAACCCAAAAGGGATGGCTGAGGCGGCATTAGCAAGAAAAAAATCTGAAAATTTGGTGAAATAAGGGTAAAATTAGAAATTTTGCAAAATTAAGTAATAAAGGGAAATTAGCTAAATGGTCCCTGAATTACAACAAATTCTACAAATTGGCCCAGGTAAGTTCATATGGTTGAACTTTCATGATAAATTGTTGATTTAGGAATGATATAATGTATTATTTCATATCTTTGTTATTGATTTATGATTATTATAATAATATGAAAATTGAATTGAATGTTCAAATTAAGTGGAACGCAGGATTGAGTACGATCGTTTCGTGACACAAGATGAATTGACGGATAAGACCATGATTGGACCATGGCAATATTTAAATGTAAGACTATAGCTGGGCTATGGTATTTTAGTGAAAAGACCATAACTGGGTTATGGCACCGTGAACGTAAAACCATGGTTGGACCATGGTAATGTATGTATAAGTGTACGACCATAGTTGGGCTATGGTATCTGTCGTAACCATTTTTTGAAAAAAAGGGGGAATCGACCTGGCGTTTTGGAAACGAAAAAATGGGAGTCGCCACCGATCTTTTATTAGGTGTGACCGGATCACCTTTGTTTTAATAAAACATTTTGATTTACTAAAACAATATTTTATTGGTTTACGAAATTTGAGAAAATGGGTTCGGGAGTCGGTTATGTGCGAGGAAGGGTTAGCACCCTCGTCACGCCCAAAATTGGTACCAAATTGATTAATTAATGTCCCCATGTCGAAAGCCTGAAAATTTTGAAAAGAATTTAAAAATCAACCTCTTTCTGAAATATTTTAGTTTTTCTCGAATTCAATATCGAGATTTTCTTGTTTCGAAGGAATAAAATATCACATCCAGTACATAGGACACGATGATTTTAATCCTCGAATCCAAGATTAGCTCTTAATCCCCGAGACTCATGCATAAAACCATCAAAAGAATATTCGATCTTCGGCCAAGCGAGAGAACCGAAACCCAACACATAGGGCACGATCTCTCAAATTTCCAAACATAGAATATTGCCTTATTTGGGAAACTTTTATTTTTGGATGAAATTTATAAAGGATTTTAAGTTAGGTTTTAAAGGAACATGATTCACAGCGCGGATGGAATTACGCGATGAAGAGAACGATAATGGAACATGAGTTTGGCGCAATGACAACATAATACACGTAATACATGACATTGAAATCAATAATCTAAAATATTGACATGCATGAATAATAATAGTAATAATATCAATAATGGGCAATAATATGAATGATGATAACGATGGCAACCAAAATGCGAACGAACAGATCATAATACATGCAAAGACGGTAATCACATAGCTTACACAATTGGAATATCAACGTTAATAACATAGGAGCAATGAATTAAATAATTTTAAAAAGGCATGACACATAAGACAATTTGAAAGAATTAACAAAATGATTTTAAGATATAGAATACATAAAAAGTGCAGTAAATAGTATGAGATAATTTAACATAATGTTAAGATGTAAAACAAACAATATGCATAAAGCTTACTAAAAAAATAGTATGCAAGAACTTCCTTAAAATAAACAAGTAAGTAAGTAAGTAAATAGGTAATAATAATAATAATAGTAATAATATATACATAGAATAAAGATAATTTTATCAAAAATTATGCATGCACAATACATGAGATTACTTATATTAAGTCATTAAAACAAAGAAATGCATAATAGATCAACTTAAAATTAAAATACAAACAAAAAATATTTACAAGCAGAAAATAAAGCAAATTAAAACGCTGAAAAACCCATAAAATAACTCAAGATAATTTATTAAAACGATTTCAAAGGACCAAAAAGAATAGAAGCTATACTCAATCGAAATAAAAAGAAACTCAAAATGACAATTTGAAAATAAACAAAATTAACTAGATAAGATTAAGGATTAAAATGTGATGCGCGCGAACAAACATGGGCGAAACACGCAATTATTCCGAGCCTCAAAGCGCAAAGTTTAAAAATGGATTAAATTAAAAACACCCAAAGCACACGGGTGAAATTTGAAAAAGGAAAAAAACAAAGCGGGGATCGACCTAACGAAGAAACATGAACGAAGGGGACCAAACGCACAATTATCCCCTTTTAGGGTTATGCGCGAGTTCCCTTGTAGAGAACGACGCCGTTTCAAGCCATTAAACCCCCAAATTTCTTCACATTCATTTTCCCCATATTTCCAGAAGGGACAAAGACTCTTTTCCCTTTCAACATTTCTTTTCTTCTAGGGTTTTCTGAACCTAGTTTGCACCGTCGATGAACCCCTCCATTTCTGACATCGCATACGGCGGTCGGAGGGTCAGAAAAATGGTTGTTTCGATCCCTTAAAACACTCTAAACCCGAATCTGCTCGGAACCTCTCGAAGAAACTCGCAAGAAGCAAAAATGCTTCAGTTTCAGTCTCAAAATCGCTTCGATTTTCAACTTTGATAGTCACGGAAGGTAAAGGTTTATGATCTTTAATCTATTTCTATATATATGTGTTATATGCGAAGCGAGATCGAGCTAGAAACTGAAGAATACTCCCCGAAAATGGTTACGTTTGTCTTTGAAAAAAATATCATGTATTCTCCTCCTTTTTGATTTTTGTTGATAAAGATGCGAAAATGGTAAGCAATAAAAACAAGAATAAGTAAACGACAATAAATGATAATGGCGAAAAAAAAAATCAACCTTTTTTGTTTTTTTGCTTTCTGATTTCTGGTAATGTGATAGAGTACAAGAGTTCTTTTTTGATTCTTCCCTTTGATTTTCGATATTCGTTTTAATCAGTGTGCGTGTAAAAAAAAAAATCCCCCTTATTTTCAAAGGTTTCGGACCTTATAACCGATTTTCAAAGCTTTCCTGCTTTTTCAATTTCTTTTCTATTTGCTTTGTCGTTTTTCTTCTTGGTTCTGTGTTGTTGTAGGTCATGGGCGAGGTGTGCAGGAGACGAATGCCGAGGCGCATGAGCGCTGAAGGGACAGAGGCGTGCGCGACCGAAGCGATGCGAGGTGCGCGCGGAGACCAAGGTGCCTGGGACTCTGGAGCGGTTCGCGTGTCGCGCGTTGGTCATCGAAACGACGCATGGGCGCGTGTGGCAGACGCGCGTGTGGCCGCTGAAAGGTCGTGGCGGCGCATGGCTTGAGACTCTTTAGGGTTTTCTTAAAATTTTAACCTTTAGGCCATTGGGCCTCGAGTTATGGGCTAATTCAGTTTGGGCCAATTGGGCTAATTATCATGTTATTCTCTTTGGACTGTTTGGTGAACTGTTTGTGTTTTTTCTGATTTGGGCTGTTGTAATTGGGTTTGGGGTTTGAATTTCTTTTGGGTTGGTTTTAATATTGGGTTTAATGGACCCTTTTTGTAAATGGACATTTTAAAAGGACTGTTGGACTTTATTCATTTATTGGTTTTGCAATTGGGCTCGGGTTCAATTTTTTAATAGAGGACCCGGGCAAAATTCGGTTATTACAGTATCCTGATGATAAGACCATAACTTGGTTATGGCATTACGAGTGTAAGACCATGGCAGGGCCATGGAAATATACATGTAAGACCATAGTTGGACTATGGCATCAAGTAAACGATGTACTCAAATCTGTAAGACGTTCCTTAATTTGACCAAGATTGGTAAGTGTCATATGAGATTAAAGTGATAGAATTTAAGTATTTATCGATATTGAGCTTAATCAAGTGAATTCATCATTTGAAATTGTGAATGGCAGGAAGTGTTAGTGAAATGCTTATTTAATGATTTATTATTGTATGTTCTGTAAGACTTATCTTTAAAGCCTATAAACTTACTAAGCTTCAATAAGCTTATTCGTGTTGTTTAATGTTTCTTGTAGATTAACGTGAGTTCGGAGGATTGGATCAACACATCGGACTTCACTATCCAGATTACTCCGGTAGATTTTGTTAAATATCCTATGGTTTATATGGCATGTATTGGGTTGGTTTAGAAAAGAGTTAAACTTGAAACATGGTTGTGAACGATACATATGTATATGTTTGTATGCATGTATTTAGTAATAATTTTTAGTAATCAATGAATGGAGTTATTAAGGTAAGTTTGAAAATACATGAATGTATGTGATAATATATCACACATAATTCTTGCAATTGGCTTGGATAATATGTATTGAATTGGTTGATATATATGTGTAAGTGTTATTGTAGGTTAATGGCAAATTTGGGTGAGAAATAAAGCTAGGAAATGGCTTTATTTTGTCCACACGGGTAGACACACGGACATGTGTCTTGACTGTGTGTGACATACGGCCTTGCACATTGGCATGTGGTTTGGTCATGTGTCCCTTGCATCTTAAAATTGAGATATAGAATGCTCAGAAATAAACATACGGGCAGAGACATGGGTGTGTGGTTGGCCATATGGCACAAGTCAGAGAGTTACACGGGTAAGAACACGGGCTGGGACATGGCCGTGTGAGCCACATGGGCATGTGTCCCCTGTTTCTAAGAAATTTTTTGTCATTTATCAAAAAATTCTTGAAGTCTTCGGTCGAGTCCCGATTTACTTCTAACGCCTATCTTGGGCTTTGAGGGCCCATATAAGGGACCACATGAGTGTTTATGAATGAGTTATGATATATGTATTAAAGATTATGAAATGTTCGTAATTAATCCGTAAAGTCTGGTAATGCTCCATAACCCTGGTCCAACAACGGATATGGGTTAGGGGTGTTACAAACCAAGCTTACTATTCTACCATAAAACTTCAAGAACAACTCAAATTCATCAATAACACAAGCCATAACATTTGACAGTTTTACAAAATTAATCTCTGGGTTAGCTAGATTGAGCTAATACGAGTTCAAAAACATAAAATTTACTAAAAACGGACGGAATTTACTCACCCAAATAGAGAATCAAAGTTAGTCGAAGCTCCCTCCTATGGTTTGTTAGGGTTCGGTTTCAATTAGTGAAGAAGATTAAATTAAAATAATTTTTAACTTATTTTATCTATTACATTTAACTTAATTCCTAATTTACCAAATTTCTCTTTTAATTACTCATTAATTTCAACATTTTAAAGCCCAATACCGTCCACTATCTCCTCTAATGGTAAATTTACCATTCAAGGATGGTCTAATTGCACAATTGGTCCTTCAATTTTATTAAATTTTAACTAAACAAGCTTATTTTCAATTTAATCCTAAACTAATTAGGACTAAAAGAGCAAATAGTCCAAAAGTTAGTGGATTTAATCATATCTACCACCGCTTGGAATTTTTTACCACAGTTTAATTACCATTTTGGTCCCTTTACTATTTTAAATCTGTAGTAATTATCTTTTACCTCTTTTACAATTTAATCATTTTACCTTAATTTAGCAGTAAATCATCAAAATTACCGAACCAAGCTTCAATTCACATATAATACAACTCTATAAATATTGAATAAAAATATTTATGGCTTTAAACTACGGAAACGAGATCCTAATACCTCGTTTTCAATAACCATTTGACTTTTGAACCTAACCATTTATACTAACTTTTAATTCAATTGGTTAAATTCATCATATCAAAATTCAATATAAAAATTATTATTGACTTATATAATTTAAATACTAATTATACAAATTCACTTGTTGGATTTGTGGTCCCAAAACCACTACTTCTGATACCACTGTTAAACAGGTTGTTACAACTCTCCCCCTTAGGACGTCGTCAAAATTTTACCTAACAGTACCTGTTTACTCTGAAATTTGCTTCACAAACTTTATCTTTGGTTTTACTACTCAGGCCTCTCACTATTTTGTTTTCACTTAATTCAATCAGTATAACAGGGTTTGACATTTCCCAGTTATCTTTGAACTTGAATATGCAGCATCGTAACATGTCTTCTAGAACCCGTATTACCACTCTACTTGCCCATCTGCCTGCGAACGAAATGTTGTACTAAAATTAATTTAATGCTTAGAGCTTAGCAAAATTTACCCCAAAAATTTAGAAGTAAATCTCGCATCAGTATAAAAAAATAAACATTTGCACTCCATGAAATCTAACAACCTCTGAACCAAATGACTCAATTCCTTTTCAATCAGATAATCAGTTCTGACTGGAGTAACTGAGTTGACCTTGTCAATCTATCAACCATAATCCAGTTCAGTATTTCTTTCTCGGTGACACAACAATACTAGATAAAAAATCCCTCACGACTTGCTCCCATTTCCACTCAGGAACCATGTCATGCTGTAATAATTCCGACGGTACTTGATGTTCAGTTTTTTTTATCCAAAAGAATAGAATAAGTACTGCTGCGAACCTTAGATAAAATGTTTCGTTTATTTCTGAATTATTCAAAACACACAATCTATTACGATAATACCTCATACTATTTGTATCCATTGTAACTTTTGTAAATGAATCACTCTAGGTTTACTCTCACTTAGGTATCAGTCTTTAGGTCGTCATCATCATGCAATTCTTGAATTCTTTGTAAAGGAAACAGTCTAATTTTCAAATTACCTAATACAAAACCATTATTATAATCAATATTTTCCTTTCCGGATTCAGGTTGGATCAATACAAAACTTCCATCAGTAAGACTTTCACCTGGTCATAACTTTTAGAGACATTTTTAGAGTTTCCAAATAACAATGGAAAAGAGTTTACTCGGATCTATACGAATCCCATTTCTCAAATTTACATAACCATGAAACTAACCTCGCTGAACTAGAACTCACCTTTTACTAACCTTCACATAATATGTTTCTCAAGTAAAATCTATAATAAAATTCTCAAATGCTGAACATGCTCGGATTCTGTTTTTGAATAGATCAGAAAATCATCAATAACCATAGCTACAACTATATATATATATCTAGATGAGACTAAAAGACCTGATTCATCAAATTCATAGATTAACAGAGACATTGATTAGTCCAAGCAACATTATCAGAATTCATACGGCCACATCAAGTTTGAAAGCAGTTTCAATATACCACAATATTTAACTTGCAACTGATAATAATCGAATCTGTATTTATCATTGATAACACTATTACACCTTTTTAACTGATCAAACAGGTTGTCTATACGAGAAAAAATATATTTATTCCTTGTCTTGAATTTATTAAATTTTCACATTCAGATAAAAATCCCAAATTTTTTTGATAATTTTTTTACCTATTTCTTGAGTATCAAGTACATAGATATATAATATACTAAAAATATTTTACAATCATCCAAATCATTTTCTATATAGAGATAACTGAAATAACTTTGGTTGTACTGTCTGATTTACCAGACTCACTATGATCATTTCACCAGTCTGACATTTCAAATCAATTCATTTCGGTCTACAGTCTACTATAGTGTCATATAACCTTTAGCCAAACTATTTACAGAATAATGTCAAATTCATAAAATCGTAGTAACATCATATCAACAGGAAAGTCACAGTCATATATTTTCAGTAGGTAGTTTCGACATACCAAAATAACCATTATACTATGACCCACTGGATTATAACTTGAATCTTAAACTCAGTTGATTCAAGAAATAGATCATTATCTGTTACTAATGTAGTGCAAAAATACGAGTAAGTTGATCCAGTATCACCCAATGCATATACAATAAATAATATCGAAGAGATAGAACGTACCAGAAATAATATCATATGCGGTAGATCCATATCTAACAATTATGTCTTCGATCCCACTACGTTTAATTCTTGTGTTATTACTCTAAACAGGGCATTTGTCTTTTTGAGACATAGATATTGTTTAACACTATTCACAGACAATTTTTTTGTCGATTATCTTCATTGACATGTACAAATTCCTGTCTAGATGACGTTTGATAATATTTCTCTTTTTGAATTCAAATCTAAAGAAATCTTAGTTAATCCCATCTCTCAATACAATACATGTTAATATCGGTCTCTAGTTACAAACCTTACTATCTATCAAAGACATGATACATTTGAGATAATCATTAAGAAAACAAGCCATATCCTCAAAATTCCTTGGATATATTTTCAACCCAATACCCAGTCCTAGTCAAATCATCACCTGTTTTACCACTGAATTATTCAATATCATGCCTTCTAATTAATTAATCGAAACCCATTGAACCATTTCAGTCCGTTGAGGACTTAAGAATGCCATAAGGAACATATTAGGGGGTAAAAGTTGTAAAGCCACTAAATTAACTCGCACTAATTCTGTAAGCCACTAACTCATTAAATCAAAAGACATTTTGTCTTCACTATCAGGCATTTACAAACCGATAATCTATAACTTACCTCTTGTTAAAAAGTTGAAATATTACCTTTACCCTTTTCCTCATCAAGGTCAATATGATCATATTCTATTAACATTTATTAAATCTGTAAGAAATATTCTAGCCCTTATTTTTCAAACAATTGTAAAACCGACATACTATGACTTGCACCAGAATCAGTAGTCGGAATGTTACTGTTAACTTCATTAGTTGCATACGTTCAGAATCGGATGGAATTATTAAAATCTACAATGAAACATTAGATCAGACCAATCAATATCACACTATCACAGGTTTATATGGCATGTACTTTCTATGTTAGATCAGACCAATCAATATCACACTATCATAGGTTTATATGGCATGTACTTTTTAATCTTTCAACACATTACATTCAGTCCGAGAATCGACTAAACTGCAGCTCTAATATCACTAAATGTAACACCCATAACCGCTTTCGTCGCCTGAATAGGGATTACGGAGTACTACTGTACGTTTTAAGGCATTTAGTAACAATAGCATCCAGTTCAATAGAATGATTAACAATAATAATTTTTTTAAAAAAATAATTCAGATCGAAGTAAACATACACTTATGGACCCTAAATCGGGCCTACGAGGCCTTAAAATTAGTTTCGGAACAATCAAGGACCAATTTGAAACAAATCAGAATATTTAGGGAAATTTTGTAAATTTTTAAAACAGGGGTCACACAGCCTGGTGTGTGACATGATCCAAACTGTGTGGTACAAGGCACAGTCGTGCTACTACCCGTGTGTCAGATCATGTACAAGGCACAGTTGTGCCGCTACCCGTGTGTCAGATCATGTACCTTTTGAAATGATGCCACACGGCCGTGTCGCTAGTCGTGTGCTAGCCCCTGTAACATTTGACGTAGAGTCATACGGTCATGTCACAGGTCATGTGTCAGCCGATGTGAAAACTACACCTATACTATTTGATACACGTTTAGGGCACACGACCGTGGGTTGCCCGTGCGCATCACACGGCCGTGTAACAACCCGTGTCCCAGGCCGTGTGTGCCTAAAAATGACCAATTTCAAGCTAAATTTTCACCCATTTGCTTAGGTACCTAAACACATTCAACACACAACTTTACAAGTCAAAAACCATCTTCAATAACACTCAAACATGTCAAACAATTCAACCTATGCACCTAACTAATGTGCCATCATTGACACTACAATACATTTCATGACATTTAATATCCAAGGTTGCATATACAAGATATGGTTTACACATATAAAAAAACCTCTATTTTATTTTTTTATACCATTGTTCCACATATTGGCAATATTATCATTCTTGGTCAACAAGCTTAACTTAGTAAAACATATCTAATTCCATTTATTGTTTAATCACACAACACAAGTTCTAGTAAAATTTGCTCAAAAACTAGAAACCATTGTCATGCATACAAATGGTCCTAATACATGCTATAAATACCAACCAAAATCAAAGTTTACCAAAGGTTTCCCGAATAGTGCGATTTCTTGTGCTGATCCGATCTTCTGAGCCCTCAAAATGAAATCTACAAAATGAAACAAATGCAGGTAAGCTTGAATAAAGCTTAGTAAGTTCATTTAACAAATCAATAAGCTTTTCCAACCAAACATAGTAATAAATTTAAAATTAAATAATGAAATTCCCATAAATCACAACTTTTTTTGATAGGTATTAATCTGTACAGTATTTCAATATATTCAGTGAGTAATGCTCGTTTGAGCAACTTCCAGTAGAATCATTAGGTATGGCTCGATAAAGCATACATTCAGTAGAATTAGTAGGTAATGCTCGATAGCTTATAAATTTCAGTGGAATCGATATGTATGGCTCGAAAGCCCATACATTTCAGTAGATTTAGTAGGTATGGCTAGAAAGCACATATGTTTCAGTAGATTCAGTAGGTGTGGCTCGAAAGCACATACATTTCAGTAAATTCAATAAGTATGGCTCGAAAGCACATACGTTTTAATAGATTCTGTAGGTATGGCTCGAAAGCACATAAGTTTCACTAGATTTAATAGATATCGCTCATCTGAGCACCAGTCAGTATATCAGTGGATAATGCTCATTTGAGCTTATTCAGTATATCAGTGGATATCGCTCGCTAAACATCATTTAGTATATAATATAACATTTAATAATATTATATTAACCAAGAATCTAAGAATTATTAGAAACATAAATAAATGCACGAACTTATAAGATTGATTAGTAGCAATAACTCATAGTATCTCAATTAGTGATCGATGTCATTTCAATTTATTAATATAATACAATATTATGCAACTAATTTCATATAATACATATGCAAATGTACTAAAATTAAACCAAATGAACTTACCTGACTAAATTGCAGCAATGACAAAGGTGCAGGGACTGTCAAAACCATTTTTTAATCGAGTTTGAAAAATGGGAATCGACTTTAAAAATAAGGAAATGGAGTCGCCACCGATCTTTTATTCGAGGTGTGATCGGACCACCTTGAGATGGATTATTTTAATAGTCATAGGAAACTTTATTTGAAAATAAAGCTCTTTACATAAAGCGAATTACAAATATACGAACATCCGTATTGTCTTCCGTTTTATCAAGAAAGTCATTTTCCATGTCGAGCTCCCTAATTTAGCAACTGAACCCGAATCGACACCCTTCTCTAATATGAAAATGCCTGCAAAGCAAAAAAAAAAACACATAGTCAATACGATAGAAACGAAAAACACGTAAGATATTCAAGCACCTATTGGGTGACCACTAGGGTTTATCACAACTCCATCTGGGGTAGGCTCTTAAGGCCTTTTACATGCAATTTGAGTTCTCAAGTTGAGGGTACCTGAACCAGCAGATTCCTCAATCCTCACCTATTATAGGCTCATATGGATCGAGTTCGGTTCAGGGGAATACATTTCCCTATGGCTCCACGAAGATGAAAATCTCACGAAGACATAGGTACGGATGTATCCCGGAAGCGATTCATTATCCTGCACGGAGGTGAAAACCTCACGAAGGACTAGCTTCTCACTCCCACTTAAAGGTGTGACCCAGCGGTCATGCAATATGATGCAAAGTATTCTACAAGACTCGAACCATAGCAATCAAATGAGATGATGCAAGTGAATGCAGTAAAAGGATCATAATTTTTCAAATCAAATTTTCAATTTTCGTCAAAAAATAAGAAGGATATTCCCTTATTTGGGTCAAATGAAAAATCACAACCTAGTAAGTTAGGGCACTATTTCTCAAAATTCCCGAAGATGAAATATTGCCTTGTTTTTAATTTGAGAAAATGTGGATGGAATTTTAAAAGGATATTCGGTTATTTGGTCAAACGGGAAACCGAAACCCATCACGATTAGGGCACGATATCGCGGATTTCCAAACACGAAACATTGCCTTATTTTGAAGTTGAGAAAGCATGAATGAAATCTTAAAAGGATATTCAGATATTTGGTCAAACGAAAAATTGAAACCCAGCACGTTAGGGCACGATCTCTCGGATTTCCAAACACGAAACATTGCCTTTGTTCTTTTGAAGTTCTTATCTCGAGAGAATAAAACATCACACTCAGTAAGTTAGGGCGCAATGTCTCAACTTCCCGAGAGTAAGTTTTTATTTAAAATATCATGCATTTTGATTTAAGAGAGAAAGGATACTCGGTTATTAGGTTTTAAACAAGGAGAATCGGAACTCAGTAAGTTAGAGCACGATTTTCTCGAAACCACTAAACACGAGCATTGCCTTGTGATTTTAAAACTGAAATGACATTAAAACACTACATCTTTCATAAGATACAATGGAATACTAATACAAAAAGCAATATATTAATTCATACATCAAATATTACATCGATGAATCACAAATAATTAATAGTTACAAATTAAAAACTATAATCCATACGATAACAAACAAGTGAACATCTAATGTATAGAAAATAGTATGCGTCAACTTAAACAATTCATGCGTAAAAATAGTAATAACATATGGGAGTTTTTGGATAAGCAAACATAATTTAAAAAGGGTTTTTCAAAGAAACCAATTATATACATAAGCAAATTTAAAACAATATATATATAGATATATGTATATATATGTAAATAAATTCAAAAGAATATAAATACATAAAATAATACGAAATCAATAATATATATACGCAAAAATAATATAAATTATATATAAAAGTATATATATATATATACATAAAAATAATTTGATATGAATTACACATGTATATAAAAGATGTAAAATAAACAACATACAAACGAAAAAAAATTTAAAATGAGTAATACATACAAAAACAGAGTTTAATAAGAGTAGTATATATAAAATAATTTAAAACAAAATAATAAAAATATAGAAAAAATAATTAAAGAAATGAAAATAAAAAAGGATTAATTAAAATGCGCCTGAATAGTTAAGGATTAATCTAGCAAATATTCCAATAACCAAAACGCACGTATGGATAGGACCAAATTGAGACAGAGGAAATATTATGGGGTAGATTTGCAAATAAAAATGAAACAGCATTAAAATAAAAAAAGGAAGAACGACCCGCAGCGCAATTATCCCATCCAAAGGAAAACGCGCGGATCCAGTTTTCGGGTCGGGTTGCGCAAACGGGCTAACATGAAACGGTGTCGTTTCCTTAATGAACCATAATCCCTTAAAAACAACATTAAAACTATCAGAAAATTTTTTTAAAGAAAAACCCTAATGCCCCTTTAGTTCCCCTTTCAGCCGAAACAAAATTTTAAAATAGTTTTCAAAATATTTTTTTAAAACCCTCAGACTATCCGCCTTATCAGTCGACGCATGGGCTTCACCGGTGCCTAACACCTTTGCCACTGTTGCGATTTCGACTAGATCCACAAGGATCCGTCCACTTTTAGACCGAAGAAGACAACCTCGGTTAGATCGACACCCACAACAGGTAAGAACCCCTCCTTTTTTTTTTGTGTATTCCCCTTTTTTAAACGTCAATCCAAATAAAGAAAAGAAAGGCCAGTTACTCTAAACGCTGAAATCAAAGAAATCACCTTTTAAAACTAGATCCAAATCCTTTTTTTTTGTATTCAGTATATTGCGTTCATAAATCGTGAAGAAGCCCCTGTTACATTGGTTTGTTTCAGCTTTTAAAGGTCGAAATTGAAAAGTAATAAAATAATAAATAAAAATACAATCGTTCCTTTTGTTTTTCTTGCTGTCTGCTATTGTCGTTTGCCCTTGTTTTTGTAGGTACAAAGTGCGTGGCTGTACGGAAGCCATACGCGAAGAGGCATGACGCGTATGAGGAGTGTACAGAGGCGAGCCAGTGGAGGCTGTACGCGGACGTGGCTACGCGCGCTTGGTACACACGTGAGGACCAAGGCAATCCAAACGCTTGGCTGGGGCGTGTGTGAGACGAACGGTCATGCTCGTGGAGACACGTGCGAGGAAAGCTGGGACGGCGCTGGAATGTTCTAGCAGCCCTCCTAGGGTTCTTGGAGCGTCAAATGTATTGGGCCATCTCGGCCAGGTTTAAATTTGGGCCAATTGTATTTTAGTTTTGGGCTATGTAATATCCTAAATATAGGCCTGTGCGTTCATATGTGGCACTTGATTAATCTGTAATTTAAGAGGTTGAGGTTGACTGAGGCCTTGATTAAATATTCGGATTAGGATTTAAATTAATGTTCTGGGTAATTTAAGTAATATTTTGGGCTTTAAAAATTTAGGTTAGGTGGCTAATAAATGGTGTTAGCTCATAATTTAAGTAGATAGTTAATTAAGTGACAAGCTGGGCTTATAGCCCAAAGATCTGAGGAGTTTAAGTGGGCATAAGGTGGCGTCATAAGGGGGGAGGAGTTTGGGTCAAGTGAGTGCTACTTAGAGCCCAAGTTTTGGGTCAAAAATTCGGCACTTAGGAACCTTAGGAGTGGATGGCACACTAGCTACAAAATAAGGATTTTAATTCTTTTATTTTATCGATAAATAGGAAGATAATGAAGAGAAAGATGAGGGCTATTTTTGAGGAGATAAGGGATTAAGATAAAAGCTATCAGATGACAGCAGAGTTAGCCGAAAATCCAACTCTGGGAAGGGGAGCATTGCCGAAATCTATATAAGCCAAGTGATCATCCATGCTTTCATTCTTTTTCTTCCTCACCTAGTCGAATTTCTCTTCTTCTTTTCTCTCAAAACCTTTTCTTTGCCGTAACTCTCCAAACACAGTTACTTTCCCCTCTTTTCTTCTCAAAGTCGAATCTACAAGTGAAATCTCTGTTTCCCGAAGGTGCACCGTAAGCCGTATACTCCTCTTTAATCCAGTGAGTTTCGGGATTTCTCCTTTTTCTGTGATTCCTTTATTTTTATCAAGCTCCTAATTTAAATCATTATTTCAAAGGCCCTGTCGATTATACTCTTTATCCCTAAAAGCCGAATCTGTTCCATTAAAGCCGATTTGGTGGAAAAGCTGAAGGTAGGGAAGTGACGTTTCTTAGGGATTTTCGGGATTCGACAAATAAGGCTCTACGTTAAGGATAATAGATCTTCGCGGTAACAGGTGTGTAATACTTCCCCACCATCTAGATCTAATCACATAATGTATGATCATAAGATTTATATGTTTTGATAATTGCCGACATCTCGATTTATTGATGAAAGCCCAATGAGGGTAAAAACGGTTCACCAGGTTAGTACATAATCTGTTTATATGTTATAAGTAAAATGCTTGTATGTGATTGCATGGGTTGGGTTGATGAAAGGAGAAAGTTATACGTTATATGTGTAGCGTTTTCTTGTGATTCGATGTAGCGGCTAATGCCGTGAATTGTTATACTGAGCCGGCCATTATATGTTATAAAGGCTTCGGCCATCATATGTGGATGAGCAGCATGACTGCCATCATGGTGTGTAGCGGTGTGGGTCGATTGTAGAAATCCCCAATGGTGTGTACGGTTGGTATGGGGGCGTGTAGCGGATGGAAACCTAGGCAAACGGGGTGGGGGCTTGCATATTATTTGTTATTAATTTTTATTATGAGTATTAAATCATTTACTTTGTTTAACGGGCTTAAGGCCCAAAATCTAGTGGTGCATGAGGGTTGCACACTGAGTCTCGCGACTCACCCTTTTAATTAACATTTCAGGTGATACCTAGTGCTTCGGACCAGGCTGGAGAGGAACGCAAGGTGGCCATGCAGAAGAATATGTGGATTTAGCAAAAAGACTCAAGTCATTATTTTATATTTTTATTTCGTGGATTTTAAAATTTCGTTGTAATAAGGCCATGGGCCACTAGTTTATATTTTGTTTTATTTTTGGGCGTTAATTACTTTTAGTTATTTAATTTTTTTATTTAATTAAACTAAGGCATGTAATTAAGTTTGGTTTTATTTTACAAAGGCATATTCTATATGAAATATATTTGGGCTTTTCAGAAAAATACAACATGTTTGACAAAAATTTTCTTAGTGACATACCAGATCCGATCGTAGCAATTGGGCCGGGTTTGGGGTGTTACAAATTGGTATCAGAGCCTAGTTCAAAACTCAGCTCTGGGGTTTTTAGGCTCAAAATGTTTTCTGAAAATGGGCTTTTGAAACATATATGTTTTTAAAGGATTACAGGTTTGTTAGCTCAGCTTGGCACCTGCGTCTCCGGCCTAAGTCCGCAGGTAAGTACTCTGAACCATTGTGTGATCTTTATATATGTGGGCTTAATGGGCCTAGTGGGACGTAGATTAAGTTAGAATTAGAACTTGATGGACTCTAGGTTTAGTACAAATTACTTCTTAAAAATGCATAAAACTTAATTCCACTGAACAAACCCGTTAACGAGTCGCAAGACTAGGGTGTGGTAACCATCATACGCATGTCTAGGAAGGATCCGGAAGAGCCTGGTATTTAAGCAGTCCTAGTTACTCACCTCCTCTTCGCTGGAATCCTACCTGGAGCGTAGTGACTGTTCACCTTAGTCAAGTTAGGGTGTGGCAATGGGCATACGCATGTCGAGGAGTGGATTCAGGGAGAGTTTGGTACTTAAGCAGTCCTAGCGACTCACCTCCTCTTCACTAGAATCCTACCTGGTGCGTAGTGACCATTCACCCTAGTTACAAGGACTTGTTCATGGTCTAAACCCTATGATTAAAACCCGAAAGGGACCAACCACCTATTTTCTTTTTAAAAAAAAATTTCCCAAGGTGTTGTAAAATTTTGAAAACATTTCTGATTTGTGAAAATTTCCAACTAACCATGATGTTATAAAATACCTAAGTTTTGAAAAGTTACCGAAAATTTCACGTTTACAAGAATAACCCGGACCATGAAACTAGTTTTTCCAAAGGTACCCCTGAAAAAAAAACAACAAACAACATCAAAGTTTGAAAAAAAAATTTATTACCAAACTACCCTTGTTTTGCAAAATGACCAAAATACCCTTAGTCTCTAAAAATTACCGAAATACCCCCAGATTTTAAAATTCCCGAAATACCCCCAGATTTCAAAATTACCAAAATACCCTCACTTCACAAAATCACCAATGACCTTATTTTGGAAAATTACGAAAATACCCCTATAGGATAAAATTACGAAAGAACCACTATTTTTCTGTAATGAACGCGAGTTCATGAATGTTGATGATTGGATGAATGAACCTGAGACTGTATTGTGAATGCGAATTCGAAAGAACCACTCTTAAAACTATTATTCATAAGACTGTTAGTGGTTAACTAGTGAAAGAAAACTAATAATTCATAAAATTTTTTATCAGATAAACGCCAATCGGAGGAATGAGTTCAAGGGGTCGAGGACGTCTGCCGCGTGGACGCGGTAGGGGTAGAATGACTGCGTCAAAGCCAGTAGGGTCTGGCCACGGATCAGGAAACGAGATGCCGGAACTGTCGGCTGTAGAAGGAGAATTTCAGGATGAGGCGCCCAGAGATGATGCTGTATCTCAGGCGATGTTGCGAGTTCTTGAGAGAGTTGCTGGAGTAGGCATGGGCATAGGAGCCCAGAAATCTGTGCCAGAGCGGCTTAAGGCCAATGGGGCAGAAGTGTTTAGGGGAGTTTCTGGTGTAGCCCCTAACATCGCTGAGTATTGGATGGAAGCGACTGAGCGCATAATGGATGACTTAGACTTTACGGTAGAGGAAAAGTTGAAAGGGGTCGTGTCTCTCCTTCGAGATGAGGCTTACTAGTGGTGGCTCACGGTGAAAGAAGGTACTGCTGCAGATCTGATTGACTGGGATTTCTTTAGGGAGTCATTTCAGGGAAAGTATGTCGGGGCCAGCTATATAGATGCTCAAAGGAAGGCATTCTTGAACTTGGTACAGGGAAGTAAGTCTGTGGCTGAATATGAGGTCGAGTTTCTGCGCTTGAGCCGTTACGCTCGAGGAATGGTAGCAACGGAGTATGAACGTTGTGTTCAGTTTGAGGATGGACTGAGAAATGAGTTAAGGGTTCTGCTAGCACCGCAACGAGAGAGGGTTTTTGCTGTTTTGGTGGATAAGGTTAAAATAGCTGAGGAAGTGAAACGAGTTGAGAGACAAGAAAGGGATAAGGATCAGGATAAGAATAAGAGAAGTTTTGGGCCATCAAGAGCATTGGGGAATTTTCAGAAGAGGCCTAGGGCTGATGGGCCAGTTCGTGCTCCGACAAGTCAAAATCAAGCATGTTCTACATGTGGGACGACGCATTATGGGGAGTGCAGAATAAAAATAGGTGGATGTTTTAAGTGTGGGTCCCAGAACATCTGATTAAGAACTGTCCTCAGATAGATCGGGGGCAGCCAACGGGCCGAGGTGCTGATCAAAAGAGAAGAGGTGATCGACCTGGACCAAGGGGTCGTGGTGCAGGTAGAGGAGGAAATGGGGCTGGTCGTGGTCGTGGAGCACCTGATAGAGGTACCGGTAATGTAGATGCAAGGCAGTCGGGTCTAGTTTATGCAGTTCATCGACAGGAGGATGGTGACGCAACGGATGTCATAACCGGTACGTTTCTTATAGCTGACAGCCCTTTTCTTGCTTTGATTGATATTGGGTCAACCCACTCCTATATTGCATGTTCGATATCTGAGACCTTAAGTATAGATCCTCAAAAAACTACTAGGAAGATGGCTGTGGTTAGTCCCCTAGGACAATCTAGGGTAGTAGACAAGCTGTTTAAGGATGTACCTTTAGAGACTCAAGGAGTAGTGTTTCCGGCAGACTTAATGGAATTGCCATTCGGAGAGTTCGATCTTATCCTAGGAATGGATTGGTTGTCAAAACATCGTGCTAAGTTGGATTGTGGGACTAAGCGCATGGTGTTAAGTACCCCAGAGGCGAGAAGATGGTTGTATTAGGAGAAAGAAGGAATTATTTGTCCAACGTAGTGTCGACCTTAAAAGCTGTTAAGATGATTCGGAAGGGATGTAACGCCTTTTTAGCTTTTATTAATGCTTTGGATGCTAAAGAGGTGACTGTTGATGAGGTTCAAACAGTCAAGGATTTCGCGGATGTATTTCCGGAGGAGTTGCCAAGATTACCCCCGGATCGGGAAGTAGAGTTTGGAATAGAACTACTCTCGGGTACGGCTCCGGTATCTATTGCCCCTTATCGAATGGCGCCGAAGGAGCTGGTGGAGCTCAAAGCTCAGATTCAGGAGCTATTGGATCGAGGATTCATCCGATCGAGTGTGTCTCCATGGGGAGCACCGATTCTATTCGTGAAAAAGAAAGACAGATCCATGCGTATATGCGTGGACTATCGTCAACTGAATAAGTTGACGATTAAGAATAAGTACCCATTACCAAGAATCCACGATTTGTTAAAGCAATTCAAAGGAGCTTCGGTCTTTTCTAAGATTGATTTAAGGTCGGGATATCATCAATTAAGGGTTAAAAAAGGAGATATTCATAAGACGGCGTTTCAGACTCGGCACGGTCATTATGAGTTTTTGGTAATACCGTTCGGTTTGACGAACGCGCTAGTAGCATTTATGGATATGATGAACCAGGTATTTCAGCCTTACCTTGATCGGTTCGTTGTAGTATTTATTGATGATATATTGGTTTATTCCAAGTTGGAGGAGGAGCATGATGCACAACTTCGAGTGGTGTTGCAAATTCTGAGGGAAAAAACAACAGACGAAGTTCGATGTAAGTGTGAGTTCTGGCTGAAGGAGGTCACTTTTCTAGGGCATGTGGTTTCCGCAGAAGGGATTAGGGTAGACCCTCGGAAAATCGAAGCTGTGTTAAATTGGAAATCGCCGAAGTCTGTGGCAGAAATTCGAAGTTTCTTAGGATTAGCAGGATATTATCAAAGGTTCGTTGAGGGGTTCTCTTCAATAGCGGCACCATTAACTAGGTTGTTGAGGAAGGGAGTACTTTTTGTGTGGACTGACAAGCAACAGGAGAGCTTTGAGAGGCTGAAGAGAATTTTGACAGAAGCACCGGTGTTAATACAGCCAGAGGCGGGAAAAGAATTTACCATCTATTGTGATACGTCACACATAGGGTTAGGGTGTGTGCTGATGCAAGATGGGAAAGTTATGGCATACGCGTGTCGACAGTTGAGACCGCATGAGTTAAACTACCGTACGCATGATTTGGAATTGGCAGCGGTAGTGTTTGCTCTAAAGATTTGGAGGCACTACCTGTATGGGGAAAGGTCGGTAATTTACACTGACCATAAAAGTTTGAAGTATCTCCTCACTCAGAAGGAGTTAAATTTACGACAACGTAGGTGGATCGAGCTCTTGAAAGACTATGATTGTTCGATTGAATACCATCCCGGCAAGGCTAATGTGGTGGCAGATGCGTTGAGTAGGAAGGTGATAACAGACCTAAGGGCGATGTTCGCTCACCTTAGTTTGTAGGAGGATGGTAGTTTGATGGCTAAGCTACAAGTAAGACCTATATGGACAAGTGCAGGAAGGTGAGGTAGGGGACTATAGTCTGAACAATGATGGAGTTTTGTGTTTCCGCGGGAAGGTTTGTATGCCAAAAGAGGAGGAGCTAAGGCAGATGATTCTTCAAGAATTGCATAGTAGCCCCTATGCTATGCATCCTGAAGGAGTTAAGATGTATCGGGATTTACGAGACCAGTTCTGGTGGTCAGGTTTGAAGCGAGAAGTTACGGAATACGTGGGGAAATGTTTGACGTGTCAGCAAGTCAAAGCTGAACATCAGTTGCCTTCGGGATTGTTGCAGCCAATAAAGATTCCCCAATGGAAATGGGAGAGAATCACAATTGATTTTGTTAGTGGGTTACCCCTTACACCCACTAAGAAAGATTCAATTTGGGTAATTGTGGATCGACTAACGAAGTCTGCTCAATTCATACCAGTTCGGGTCGACTACACTTTACAAAAGTTGGCTAAGTTGTATGTGGCTGAGGTTGTAAGATTACATGGTGTACCGGTGTCGATCATATCGGATAGGGACCCTAGGTTCACGTCACGATTTTGGAAAGCTCTTCATCAAGCAATGGGAACAAGGTTAGACTTCAGTACCACCTTTCACCCACAGACTGATGGTCAGTCTGAGAGAGTGATTCAGATCTTGGAGGATATGCTAAGAGGTTGCATCATCGATTTTAGGGGTAGTTGGGAGGAGCATTTACCCTTGGCTGAATTTGCGTACAATAATAGCTATCAAGCTAGTATTCAAATGACCCCGTATGAAGCATTATATGGAAGGAGATGTCATACTCCAACTTGTTGGATGGAGTTGGGTGAATGTCGGGTATTGGGTCCGGAACTAGTTCCGGAATCGGAGGAAAAAGTTAAGTTAATACGGACTCGATTGAAAGAAGCGTCTGATCCGCAGAAATCTTATGCGGATCTAAAGCAAAAAGAGGTGGAATTCGCAGTAGGAGACCAAGTCTTCTTGAAGGTATCTCCGTGGAAGAAAGTGATGAGGTTTGGACGAAAGGGTAAACTAAGTCCCCGGTTTATTGGGCCTTATAGCGTGTTAGAACGTGTGGGGCCAGTGGCTTATCGTTTGGAGTTGCCTTCAGAGTTAGAGCAGATACATGACGTGTTCCATGTCTCGATGCTGAGACGATATCAATCTGATCCATCGCACATAGTGCCAGTGGAAGAAATTGAAGTAAGGCCAGATTTATCTTTTGAGGAAGAACCAGTACAAATTTTGGATCGAGATATAAAAGTATTGAGAAGGAAGTCTGTTCCTTTGGTTAAAGTTTTATAGCGAAATCACGGTGCTGAAGAGGCAACGTAGGAGTCAGAGGATGTTATACGACAGCAGTATCCCCATCTCTTTTGATCAGGTAAATTTTGAGGACGAAATTTATTTTAAGGGGGGTAGAACTGTAATATCCTAAATATAGGCCTGTGCATTCATATGTGGCACTTGATTAATCTGTAATTTAAGAAGTTGAGGTTGACTGAGGCCTTGATTAAATATTTGGATTAGGATTTAGATTAATGTTCTGGGTAATTTAAGTAATATTTTATGCTTTAAAAATTTGGGTTAGGTGGCTAATAAATGGTGTTAGCTCATAATTTAAGTAGATAGTTAATGTAACACCCCAAACCTGGCCCACGAGCCTCAACCGGATCTGGTATGTCACGGAGTAAAAACATTTTGCAAAAAAAAAATTTGGATTTAAGTGGAAATCTCAAAATAATGTTGTAGTTATAAAACGGTGTCTTATTAAAACTCAGGTGGGATTGATTTTTCTTTTATAAGCATGGTCGAGTTGAGACCTTTGAAAACATTGGATCGTTTTAAATTTTTAGAAACATCGGAGTTACCGTTAACTTGGTAAATTTTGTTACCCGATGGTAACATCTTTTTAAAACGCGTACGAGTAAAAATTTTGAAAACGTTACTTTAACCGATTTGCTTAACAGTTCATAAGTCCATTAGCAACATAATAGAAATAAAGTAAAAGCAACTACTTAAACATCCAAAATAATAACTAGCAGCCATATTACAAACCAAACCGAAATTTAATAAATAGTAAACTTTAACGGTACGAAATAAAACTTCAAAACCGAGGAACAAGCATGGCCGCCTCAAGTCCTCTCCGGCTCCATCTCTGCGATCTACTCACCTGCGAAAAGACATGGGAAGGGGTGAGTCACCAAGACTCAGTGTATAAATCCCCAACCCGAAAATACAACTCATACACAAGATATTAGTAAGACATGCAATTATGCAACCCAAACTAGCCATCCATACTCCTTTTTCTACCCCCGTGTGGTACCAAAAACTTTGGTGGTGCCAAACCACTCAGTGACCAAAGTCACAAATATCAAATGATGGGGCCAACCAATCGTGTGGTCAAAACCACTGATGACCATAGGTCACAATATCAACATGTGGTACCCAACCACTGGTGGTGCCAAACCACTGGTGACCGAAGTCACAAATATCAATATGTGGTGCCAAACCACTGGGACTTAGTCACAAATTATATCAACGGTGTAGTCAAAACCACTGGTGGTACCAAACCACTGGTGACCGAAGTTACAAATATCAAATGATGGGGCCAACCCATCGTGTGGTGCCAAACCACTGGTGACAGTCCATAGAGATCATCTCCCTCCTCTCATCAATCCCACCATCATCATGCTCACATAACAAGTATCATGATCCCATATATCATGCATTCATATATAGCATAGCATTTAATAGCATATGATGGCGTACACAACATACATCATAGATCAAGTAATAGGGGACTTACCCGAAATCCAAGCTTATGCCCACAAGGCAAAGTTACTACATGAGAGGTTATATATATAGCAATGTAATAGGCAGTCTATGCTAATAAAGTGTGTAAGAGTTTACATACCTATTTAATCGGAGATCTAAAGAGAAATCCCGAATCTATCCGATATCACAAAAGTCTCGAACCGTATTCCCATATTGCTCCTACATTTGGCCACTATAGGTTAGTTCTAAAAAGTCTTATTCGGCTATCACAAAATCCCGAAGGATATGTCGTACTTGAAATAACCCTCACCTTGGTTGCTGATTTGATCTCCTATCAAAACCCGAAACTGCTCTTATTCCCAAAATCGCTAAAATCCCTATATGGCACTCATTAGTTTTGACTTTAGGCATAAATTTATAACAAATGGCCCTTGGCCGAAGCCACTCTTTTACTTACCAAAACGATATGAAACCCATGAAAGCCACTCCTTCAAAGCACCTTCACGCTTCTAAACACAAGAGAGCAAAACACTTAGTGACTTAAGGAAACATTCGGCCAACCATTACACAAGTTTTCGGCATACTTTGAGGAAGAGAAAGGAACTCTATTATTAAAAGAACACTCACCTCTATTGGTTCCTTGAAGAGTCTAAGAGTGAAGAGATCCCAGCTATGTCTCCAAAGAGTTGATGAGGATGCTCGGCTACTACAAGATGGAAGGTGAACTTTGAGTAGATGGGGTGGTAGGTTCGGCTAAGTAAAAGCAAAAGAAGGGAAAAATTTTGAAGAATTTTGGCACCTCCAAACTCTCAAAACCGATTGTGGATGCTCCTAAGGTATCCCACATTCGGCCATGCATTCAATTGGGGGGAAAGAAAAAAACAAAATTTAAAGAATTGCCCATGCTCCCATTTCTTTTTGTGGTATTTGCCCATCATCAAACAATAAAACATTCTTTTATTAATCTTCCCATCACCATGGAATAAATAAAACTTTGTTTAATGAGTAAGCCCATCTCTTATATCCTTCTTTCAATAATAATAAAATAAAATAAAAATAAACCCCATACTTGGCAGCACAAAAATTGAAACCAAAGGCAACATGCCTTCATCTTCATGCGTGCCACGCAGGCCACTACTCACACCGGCCAAAAAGAAGAATTTAAGGCCCCAAGACGCTGCCCCCAGGTCTCGAACCCGAGACCTGAAGCAGCCACTCCTCTCCCCTTGCCACTCTGCCACTGCGCCTTTCATGGCATAACTCGTCGTAACTTTCTTTTAAGCTCTCCCCCTTTTGCTCCCTTGCTTAAACGCCAAACCAAAAAGAGAATGAAAGCGTCCAGCGCTTCCATCAAGACTCGAACACGAGTCACCCATGTCGCACCCACCTCTCACGCCCCTAACCACTCGGCCAAGACATCTATTTGTGTCACAACACATCGCGAATTCCTTTTGAATCCTCCTTAACCCCCCCAACGTCAACTTACAAAAACAAAACGTGGTTATGCCGCGCCCAAGACTCGAACTCCATACCTGTTGTGGCGTCACTCCCAAGCCTTAAGCGCATGGGAGCCACTTTGCCAAGGCATTTCATATGCCATAACCTGCCAAAATATTTTATTTAAAACCTCCTTCACTTGGCATTTTCCTCTCAAGCACAAAAAAAAATTTTAGCCCAAAACCCCACCTAACCTGGGGTTATGACTAGGCCCAAAAACAAGCACAACACTCAATCTCTTCGAGCATATACATGAAAATAATTTAACAAAAATTTTACCCCTATCTCAGGATATTACAGTTAATTAAGTGACAAGCTGGGCTTGTGGCCCAAAGATCTGAGAAGTTTAAGTGGGCATAAGGTGGTGTCATAAGGGGGAGGAGTTTGGGCTAAGTGAGGGCTACTTAGAGCCCAAGTTTTGGGGTCAAAATTCGTCACTTAGGAACCTTAGGAGTGGACGACACACTAGCTACAAAATAGGGATTTTAATTCTTTTATTTTATCGATAAATAGGAAGATAATGAAGAGAAAGATGAGGGCTATTTTTGAGGAGATAAGGGGCTAAGATAAAAGCTATCAGATGACAGCAGAGTTGGCCTAAAATCCAACTCTGGGAAGGGAAGCATTGCCGAAATCTATATAAGCCAAGTGATCATCCATGCTTTCATTCTTTTTCTTCCTCACCTAGTCGAATTTCTCTTCTTCTTTTCTCTCAAAACCTTTTCTTTGCCGCAACTCTCCAAACACAGTTACTTTCCCCTCTTCTCTTCTCAAAGTCGAATCTACAAGTGAAATCTCTGTTTCCCGAAGGTGCACCGTAAGCCGTATACTCCTCTTTAATCCGGTGAGTTTCGGGATTTCTCCATTTTCTGTGATTCCTTTATTTTTACCAAGCTCCTAATTCAAATTATTATTTCAAAGGCCCTGTAAATTATACTCTTTATCCCTAAAAGCCGAATCTGTTCCATTAAAGCCGATTTGGTGGAAAAGCCGAAGGTAGGGAGGTAACGTTTCTTAGGGATTTTCGGGATTCGACAAATAAGGCTCTACGTTAAGGATAATAGATCTTCGCAGTAACAGGTGTGTAATACTTCCCCACCATCTTGATCTAATCATAAAATGCATGATCATAAGATTTATATGTTCTGATAATTACCGACATCTCGATTTATTGATGAAAGCCTAAGGAGGGTAAAAGCGGTTCACCAGGTTAGTACATAATCTGTTTATATGTTATAAGTAAAATGCTTGTATGTGATTGCATGGGTTGGGTTGATGAAAGGAGAAAGTTATAAGTTATATGTGTAGCGGTTTTACCGTGATCTGATGTAGCGGCTAATGTCGTGAATTGTTATACGGGCTTTGGCCATTATATGTTATAAGGGCTTCGGCCATCATATGTGGATGAGCAGCATGACTGCCATCATGGTGTGTAGCGGTGTGGGTCGATTGTAGAAATCCCCAATGGTGTGTACGGTTGGTACGGGGGCGTATAGCGGATGGAAACCTAGGCAAACGGGTTGGGCCTTGCATATTATTTGTTATTAATTTTTATTATGAGTATTAAACTGTTTACTTTGTTTAACGGGCTTAAGGCCCAAAATCTAGTGGTGCATGAGGGTTGCACACTGAGTCTCGCGACTCACCCTTTTAATTAACATTTCAGGTGATACCTAGTGCTTGGACCAGGCCGAGAGGAGCATGAGGTGGCCATGCGAGAAGAATATGTGGATTTAGCAAAAAGACTCAAGTCATTATTTTATATTTTTATTTCGTGGATTTTAAAATTTCGTTGTAATAAGGCCATGGGCCACTAGTTTATATTTTGTTTTATTTTTAGGCTTTAATTACTTTTAGTTATTTAATTTTTTATTTAATTAAACTAAGGCATGTAATTAAGTTTTGTTTTATTTTACAAAGGCATATTCTATATGAAATATATTTGGGCTTTTCAAGAAAAAATACGACATGTTTGACAAAAACTTTCTTAGTGACATACCGATCCCGGTCGTAGCAATTGGGTAGGGTTTGGGGTGTTCTGAGCTATTTAGTTTTTGGGGTGCATTTTGGGTTGTATTGGGCTATGGGTGATTGGTTGTAATGGACTTTTTAATGGACTGTTTATTTATTGGTCTTTTTTTATTTTGTTTTGGTTTTTTTATGTTTGGTTAAATTGGTTATGACATGGGCCCGGGCAAATTTTGGGCCCTACAACTGCCCCTCTTTGCTCATTGTCGTGTAACGAAAATAGAGCAAAGACTTTAAAAAGGGCCAAATTTGCCCGGTCTTGTCGAATCTTGGCTTCATTCGGTGCTTTTCTTATTCGAGTAGCTTCATTCCATCCCACTGCATCTTCAGGGGTATAAGAACTAGCGCTTCGATCCACTCCGATGTAATTTCAGGGAGAAGAGATTTGTAACTTCGATCTACTCCACTAGAACTTCGAAGAGATGAGAATTTAGAGAGAAGAGATTCGTAACCTCAATCTTCTCACTAAAACTTCTCAAATCATGAGAGTTAGTCCTCAATACACTTAAGGAGGAGGGATTTATAGCTTCGGCCTGCTCCACTGGGATTTCAAGGTGATAAGAATCCAGAGAGAAGATATTTGTAGTTTCGATCTTCTCACTGAAACTTCTCAGAAATAAAGGTTGATCCTCAATACACTCAGGGAGGAGGGATTTGTAGCTTCGACCTGCTCCACTGGGACTTCAAGGTGATAAGAATCCAGAGAGAAGAGATTTGTAGTTTCGATCTTCTCACTGAAACTTCTCAGAAATAAAGGTTGATCCTCAATACACTCAGGGATGAGGGATTTGTAGCTTCGACCTGCTCCACTGGGATTTCGAGGTGATAAGAGTCCAGAGAGAAGAGATTTGTAGTTTTGATCTTCTCACTGAAACTTCTCAGAAATAAAGGTTGATCCTCAACACACTCAGGGAGGAGAGATTTGTAGCTTCGACCTACTCCACTGGAACTTTGAGGAAATAAGACTTGTATGGCTTCGATCTGCTCCTGCGGTTTCAAGATTGCCAGATCTACTATCTTTAATCTGCTTCATTCAAGAAGGCAAGATATTTGAATTCATCAATTTTGCGACAACATCCTCTCGAGAACTTGTCCTGTAAAATCAGTTTGTGTTTATGCTTGTGCAAAATGGTTAGGATGCAATGATCAGAATGAATCTAATGCTCCTAACTAAATGTATTAGGGATGACATTTGCGTGAATGCAGAATGTCATGATAATGGTCTTTTACAAAGATTAGGATGCAATGATCGGAATGAATCAAATACCCCTAATTAAATGTGTCTTATGGATGACATTTGTATGAATGCAGAATGTCATGAGAATGATTTCTTACAAGGATTAGGATGCAATGATTGGAATGAATCAAATGCTCCGAAATGTGTTTTGCATGAATGTAGAATTTCATGAGAACGATCCCTGCTTAAGGTGTCATCGTTCATCGTTCATCAGGGTAATATGCTGCCCTCTTATTCTGCTAGTATTCTTGACGGAAAACTCGAGGAATCAATTTCAACAGATTTGCCCCGCTATAACCTCAGGGTTCATCTCATTATGACTTAGGGGTATAGGATCTGAATCTTTTCCCAACCATCCCACTGTGATTTCAGAATGTGGGATTTGTTTCTTCTTCAATCCATCACATTGCTATTCAAAGGTGTAGGATCTGTAGCTTATTCCTTCAATTGATCACTCTTCGGGTGACCTAATCAGATGTGCATGCATAATGCTTGCATGAATGCAGAATACCAATTTTTTCGAGAATGATTCCCGTTTTGCACTTGGGTTAACAATGCCCACTGACGCAATATCTTGTCTTTTGGTTCAACCTTCTTTTTTGACAAAAATCTGGAGAGATAGTCTCAGTTTAGACTCTTCCTTAAACTTGGTGAGTTTTAAAACAATAGTTCTATTTCAAGTCCTTGTATTATTTAGAAATTTCCAGAGTAATATGCGAAACTTCTTTTATGAAAATATTATTAGTCCATAATCATTATTTCAATGTGAAATGCTTGAAAAAGATCATAGCTAGGGATAAGAAGGAAATTAATTAGGAGCATAGCTCGAAACAAATAAGTTAATCAAAGCTAGCAAGCACAATTAAACAGGGAATTTATTAAAGGCGTATCTTGGAAAGAATAAGGTAATCAAAGATAGCGAATCCAAAATGGATAAGATAGAAAACTAGGTGCCCTAGATATCGCAGCCTGAGCTTCTCTGTTCAAACTTCTTGAGGACCATTTTATGCTCAATATGTGTTTAGGGGATCTAAAGTACTTTGTCGATGCCTCAAGACATAGCATACTTTTTCATCATTAATTCAGGCATAGCATGACTGTTGTATGCCCCCTTTGATCAAAATTTGAGCCGCCCTTTTCGGGTTTTCAACTCAAACCCCTTTGGTCTCAAAGCGCCCTTTGCGGGTTTTCGCTTTGGCCTCTCCTTTTTGTTTCTTCATTTTTGCTAAAAATTTCTTCTTCTTTTTTTGATTTTTTTTTTGAAAGGTACCCTTTGCAGGTTTTCACCTTGGCTTCTCCTTTTTAAGTGAAATACTTCTTGACTGAATTCATCGGATTGGGCATATCCCAACCATCCATTTTGATCAATGTTTCCAGAACAGACTTTTTTCACTACGTAGTCTTTTCTAGTTTGGCTTCCATTTTTCTCTGAAATCCTTTTGTATATGAAGGATCTTCTTCAATATCAGGTCCCCCCTTAGGGAATTTCTAGGATGAACCTCTTTGTCGCAAACCCGCATCGGATAGCTATTAACTTTTTCTCACAAATTTGATTGATCACATCGGGATTGGATCCATTTTGCCTCGTCTAATTTCAATTATGTTAAACTCGAAAAAAGGAATTTCGACTTCAATGGGTGGAACCAATGAGGAATGTGTTGCCCTGGTGATAGTCCTGGCCAATGTTTGATAAGCATGGAGGGTAAATAGTAACTTCTGTATGCCAATCTTTACCAGTCTCGGTCCTTTTTTTTTTGGCTGCCTTTACTGTGATGTGGCACCTGGTCTTTGAACAAACCGCAAACTTTTGACATTGTACGGTTAAATATGATCTTTTCGACATTTTTTTGTGTCAATATTCTTTCTTTCTTTCTTTCTTTTTTTATGTTCTGATGACTATCGACTTTATAAAATTGGCATATGAAGTGACTTTTACCATCCTAGTAAAGTACCCGACATCCACAAAAATGAATCGACATTGGTCAGAAGCTTTTGATGGGATTGGCTTAATAACATCCATGCTCCACATATAGGAAATCTTATTTCTGCATTGAGCTAGGCTTTGATCTTCATCTCTTTTTTTTTTTTGCTCACGACGTAGGATCTATTTTTCATCCATTATTAACAAATTAGAAGATATGTTACACTTTCTGTCATCTTCAAAGTCCTGAGATCCCTTAGACCCCTATTTCACTCAAAAAGGGAGTCAGTAACAGCGTCACTCATGTCATTGATATCTGGGGACCTATTGTAAGTTCAAAAGAATATGGAAAGAATGAATGAACTTATGAATGATTATTTGTATGTATAATCATGAATACAGAATGAAAGAATATTTGGATAGTAATCCAAAGTACGAAAGAATCTATGAACAAAAGATGCATCTCATTGAAATAAGGATTCTGAACACAAGCCTTTTTCACAAAATGCCTCTTATCACTTCTAGGCTGAAAGCAATAAGCATGATTTGAATATTACTCTAGATTAGCCTTAAAATACATGTCTATTCCAGAGTCCAATTGTTCAAAACACTCTCAAGTATTTAAAGGCTAATGTTTGGAAAACTTTTATTCCTTGGTTCACTCTTTGGATATGCCATTAGTGTTCTGACTTCCCGACTTTTAGGCTTTAAGGAATCGCAACTCTTTTGCCCCCTCCTTCAATTATTGCAAATTACTGCTCCGGTTGACTCATCAAACTTCAAAACCCCTATTTTAATAAGCCTCTCTACCAATTTCTTGAATGCAATGCAGTTATCGATTGGGTGACCCATTATTCTCGCGTGATACTCTCATTGAGCATTCGAATCATACCATTTGGGGTATGGAGGTTGCATTGGTTCCACATAATGAGGAGCCACCATATGTGCATTGAATAGGCTTTGATACAACTCCCCATACATCATTGGAATTGGTACAAGCTGGAGTTGGTTTGCACTAAATTTTTTTTTGATGAGCCCACAATGACCCGGTGGTCACACTTCTGCTGACTCGGCAATGATCGATTTGGGGACGCTTGCTTAAGCTGTTCACTTCATTTTCCATATTTCTCAGGGCTGATCTTTTGGCATTTTCTCCAACATCTATCCTTCCACTCTTTATAGCATTCTCAATCATTTCTCCAATCATTATGATGTCTGAGAAGCTCTTTGTAGCGCTCCCTAGCATGTGAGTGATAAACGGGGCCTTCAAGGTGTTGATGAAGAGCATAGTGGTTTCTTTCTCCAGAAGAGGTGGCTGGACCTGTATGGCAACCTTTCTCCACCTTTGTGCATATTGCCAAAAACTCTCGTTTGGTTTTTCCTCCATGTTTTGCGAGGTAGTGCTGCTGGGGTCATATCTTACATAACCGCATCTCGCTTCATAAATGCCTGTGCTAAATCCCTCCAAGAACCAATTTCGGTACGGTTCAACTGATTGTACCATTTAGATGTTGCTCCCGCTAGACTGTCCTGGAAGCAGTGAATTAGCAGTTGGTCATTGTTAACATACCCAGTCATTCTCCGGCAAAACATATTATGTGAGCTTCTGGGCAAGTAGTCCCATTGTATTTTTCAAATTCAGGCACCTTAAATTTGTGGGGAAGTATTACATCCGAAACCAAACTCAGATCTTTAGCGTCAATCCCATGTTGCCTATCAACGTTTTCCATGGCTCTAAACTTGTCTTCTAACCATTTGCATTGCTCCTCTAACTGTCTTGGAAATTCAGACCTTGCCCTTTCCTTCTCTGCTGCCTCATCCAAGTCAGGAATAACATCATTAATTGGATGATCCCCTAAGTTAGGACCCGATCCCATTTGAAAGTTGGCCGGTATCGAAACATCTTCTTGAAATTGTTGAGGGTTAATTGTGATGGATGTCTTTCACGGGTGTACCTCAGGATGTGTCAGGGTAAAACCCGGAGGATATGGTCGTTCCTCATTATTTTCACCAGTGCTAACCATAGGGGTTTTTCCTTTGTCTATTCCACTCGCCAGTAGTTGAGTTAATTGAGTCATCATATTCTGTTGTGATTCCATAATCCGATCTATCATATCCTGCTGGATCTTAGCAAGCTGCTCTTGCATTTGCAGTTGAAGTTTATCCTGCATCTCCCTTTGGAGTTGTTCAAGCTTCTCTAATCTCTGATCCATATCATTCATCATTGTTCGGGTACCGTAAGGATGTTTGGTTTCGTTGGTGTCCAGGTTAATGCTGAAATAATTTCAACCAATCAGGGTCCTCTCATGAAATCTAATGCATGTGATGTAATGCTATGTGAATGCATGCAATGCAAAAGGAGCCGATTCTGATTCAATTCCATTTAGGAAACTTTATTTGAAAATAAAGCTCTTTACATAAAGCGAATTACAAATATACGGACATCCGTATTGTCTTCCGTTTTATCAAGAAAGTCATTTTCCATGTCGAGCTCCCTAATTTAGCAACTGAACCCGAATCGACACCCTTCTCTAATATGAAAATGCATGCAAAGCAACAAAAATAAAACACATAGTCAGTACGATAGAAACGAAAAACACGTAAGATATTCAAGCACCTATTGGGTGACCACTAGGGTTTATCACAACTCCATCTGGGGTAGGCTCTTAAGGCCTTTTACATGCAATTTGAGTTCTAAAGTTGAGGGTACCTAAACCAGCAGATTCCTCAATCCTCACCTATTACAGGCTCATATGGATCGAGTTCGGTTCAGGGGAATACATTTCCCTATGGCTGCACGGAGATGAAAATCTCACGAAGACATAGGTACGAATGTATCCCGAAAGCGATTCACTATCCTGCACGGAGGTGAAAACCTCACGAAGGAGTAGCTTCTCACTCCCACTTAAAGGTGTGACCCAGCGGTCATGCAATATGATGCAAAGTATTCTACAAGACTCGAACCATAGCAATCAAATGAGATGATGCAAGCGAATGCAATAAAAGGATCGTAATTTTTCAAATCAAATTTTCAATTTTCGACAAAAGGACAAAAATTAATCAATTTATGGCCTGACTCTCAACCAGTCCCCAGCGGAGTCGCCAAGCTGTCGAAACCATATTTTAATCGAGTTTGAAAAATAGGAATCAACTTTAAAAATATGGAAATGGAGTCGCCACCGATCTTTTATTCAAGGTGTGATCGGACCACCTTGAGATGGATTATTTTAATAAAACATTTTGATTTATTAAAACAATAATTTTGGTCTACAAAATCTAAGAAAATAGGTTTGGGAATCGATTACGCACGAGGAAGGATTAGCACCCTCGCAATGCCCAAAATTGGTACCAAATTGATTAATTAATGTCTTAATGCCGAAAATTTGAAAAGATTCTAGATTACGATCCCTTTATTTAATATTTATATGTATTTGGACAAAACCGTATTGGCTGCCAAAGCTCCCTATTTCGGAGAAATAAAATGCCATACTCAGTAAGTTAGGGCATAACATCTTATATTCTCAAAGTTGGATTTATCCTTCAACATTCAATATTTGTATATTCAAAAAATAAGAAGGATATTCCCTTTTTTGGGTCAATTGAAAAATCACAACCCAGTAAGTTAGGGCACTATTTCTCAAAATTTCCGAATATGAAATGTTGCCTTGTTTTTAATTTGAGAAAATGTGGATGCAATTTTAAAAGGATATTCGGTTATTTGGTCAAACGGGAAACCGAAACCCATCACGTTTAGGGCACGATCTCGTGGATTTCCAAACACGAAACATTGCCTTATTTTGAAGTTGAGAAAGCATGAATGAAATCTTAAAAGGATATTCGGATATTTGGTCAAACGAAAAATTGAAACCCAGCACGTTAGGGCACGATCTCTCGGATTTCCAAACACGAAACATTGCCTTTGTTCTTTTGAAGTTCTTATCTCGAGAGAATAAAACATCACACTCAGTAAGTTAGGCGCAATGTCTCAACTTCAGAGAGAGTAAGTTTTTATTTAAAATATCATGCATTTTGATTTAAGAGAGAAAGGATACTCGGTTATTAGGTTTTAAACGAGGAGAATCGGAACTCAGTAAGTTAGAGCACGATTTTCTCGAAACCACTAAACACGAGCATTGCCTTGTGATTTTAAAACCGAAATGACATTAAAACACTACATCTTTCATAAGATACAATGGAATACTAATACACAAAGCAATATATTAATTCATACATCAAATATTACATCGATGAATCACAAATAATTAATAGTTACAAATTAAAAACTATAATCCATACGATAACAAACAAGTGAACATCTAATATATAGAAAATAGTATGCGTCAACTTAAACAATTCATGCGTAAAAATAGTAATAACATATGGAAGTTTTTGGATAAGCAAACATAATTTAAAAAGGGTTTTTCAAAGAAACCAATTATATACATAAGCAAATTTAAAACAATATATATATAGATATATGTATATATATGTAAACAAATTCAAAAGAATATAAATACATAAAATAATATGAAATCAATAATATATATATGCAAAAATAATATAAATTATATATAAAAGAATATATATATATACATAAAAATAATTTGATATGAATTACACATGTATATAAAAGAATATATCTATAAAAACTTAATGAAAATAATATAGAGAAATAATTTAAGATATGTAATATATAACAATAAAGTAACATATAAAAGATGTAAAATAAACAACATACAAATGAAAAAAAAAATTAAAATGAGTAATACATACAAAAACAGAGTTTAATAAGAGAGTATATATAAAATAATTTAAAACAAAATAATAATAATATTTAAATAATAAAAATATAGCAAAAATAATTAAAGAAATGAAAATAAAAAAGGATTAATTAAAATGCGCCTGAATAGTTAAGGATTAATCTAGCAAATATTCCAATAACCAAAACGCACGTATGGATAGGACCAAATTGAGACAGAGGAAATATTATGGGGTAGATTTGCAAATAAAAATGTAATAGCATTAAAAGAAAAAAAAGAAGAAGGACCTGTAGCGCAATTATCCCATCCAAAGGAAAACGCGCGGATCCTGTTTCCGGGTCGGGTTGCGCACACGGGCTAACATGAAACGGCGTCGTTTCCTTAATGAACCATAATCCCTTAAAAACAACATTAAAACTATCAGAAAAAATTTTTAAAGCGAAACACTAAAGCCCCTTTAGTTCCCCTTTCAGCCGAAACAAAATTTTAAAACAGTTTTCAAAACATTTCTTAAAACCCTCAGACTATCCGCCTTATCAGTCGACGCATGGGCTTCACCGGTGCCTAATACCTCCGCCACTGCTGCGATTTCGACTAGATCCACAAGGATCCGTCCATTTTTAGACCGAAGAAGACAACCTTGGTTAGATCGACACCCACAGCAGGTAAGAACCCCTTCTTTTTTTGTATATTCCCCTATTTTAAACGTCGAAGCAAATAAAGAAAGGAAAGGCCAGTTACTCTAAACGCCGAAATCAAAGAACTCAACTTTTAAAACTAGATCCAAATTCTTTTTTTTTGTATTCAGTATATTGCGTTCGTAAATCGTGAAGAAGCCCCTGTTACAGTGGTTTGTTTCAGCTTTTAAAGGCCGAAATTGAAAAGTAATAAAATAATAAATAAAAATACAATCGTTCCTTTTGTTTTTCTTGCTGTCTGCTATTGTCGTTTGCCCTTGTTTTTGCAGGTACAAAGTGCGTGGCTGTACGGAAGCCGTACGCGAAGAGGCGTGACGCGCATGAGGAGTGTACAGAGGCGAGTCGGTGGAGGCTGTACGCGGACGTGGCTACGTGCGCTTGGTACACGCGTGAAGATCAAGGCAATCCAAACGCTTGGCTGGGGCGCGTGTGAGGCGAACGGTCGTGCGCGTGGAGACACGTGCGAGGGAAGCTAGGGCGGCGCTGGAATGTTCTGGCAGCCCTCCTAGGGTTCCTGGAGCGTCAAATGTATTGGGCCATCTCGGCCAGGTTTAAATTTGGGCCAATTGTATTTTAGTTTTGGGCTATTTAGTTTTTGGGTCTGTTTTGGGTTGTATTGGGTTATGGACTGATTGGGCTGTAATGGACTTTAATGGACTGTTTAATTATTGGTCTTTTTTTTTATTTGGTTTTGGTTTTTTTATGTTTGGTTAAATTGGTTATGACATGGGCCCGGGCACAGGGACTATTCGGTACTTTTCTCTTTTCCTCGGTTTTCCACTTGTTTTTTATCTAAAAATAATATTTTCATTCAATTAAATAATTCCAACAATAAAATTAACTAATTTTATGTGATTAATAATTTTTTTAGCATTTTTACGAAATTGCCCCCAATATTTCACTTTTATGCATTTGTGGTACAAAATGTATTCCCTTACGGAACCATTGAGGTAACACACTCTGATTATGGCACATTCAAGGCAAACGATGGTGATAATGATAATGAGAGAGAGGAACTCCAGCTCCAAAATCTGACTTATCTGTGAGCTTGAAAAAGGTACTCGAGCTTAGACTTCAAATAAGCGTTTCTCGGGAGGCAACCCAAGTGATTTTATTTATTTTTTTTATTTAATTTTTTTATGTTGCATACTAATAATTTTATTTTTTAAAATAAAAAATAAAAAAAGGGACAACACGGTCTAGGGTAGACCATACAGCCTATACACACGAGTGTGTCATGGATCATGTGAATACTGGAGCCAATTTTTTTAAATTTTTTTGACACACATGGTCTGAGTGGATTAACACGGCCTAGCAACACGGTCGTGTGGCCCACACGCCCATATACATGGTTTTGGGGGAAACGAACAATAAACCTACATGACCTGAACGAATACACACGGGCATCTCACAGGCAGTGTGAACACTAGAGTCATTTTTAATTTTTTTTCATGGGACACAGCCATAAAGAGATACACGACCGTGTGGCCTACATGGACTGGCACATGGTTGTGTACCTTTTTAAAGCTATTGTTTTTAGTTTTTTTTTTTCCTTTTGTCTTCTTAATCCTTTTCATAAAATTCTCCAAACCCTAATCGTTGATCTTCTTCGTCACCAGCTATACGCCTTTATTATTTCCTTCCAAACATAAAATGCCCACGTCGCTTCACGTACCACCACCGTTATTCCTCTCCATTACTTAGTTCACCATTCTCTTTCCGTCACTATCACCCATAGAACCACTGCTGAAAATCCCCCATTTTTCCTTCATGCCACCGTCGACCACCCCCCATCTTCACCTCCGTCGATCGTACCACCACCGTCCATCCACCCCTAGCCATCATTTGTCCTCCATTCCTCTATTAGCATTATTTTATTTTATTTTATTTTATTTTATATTTCTCATTAGTATTTTTACTTTTATTTTTTATTTTATTTTTCCTCTTATAATTAATGTTGTTTGTTTGGTTATGACGGCTCCGACTTCGTTAATCTTATATTGTGTGCTCTGTTGATGTTGCTTGGTTACCTGTTTCGTGCTCTAGTTCAATTTAATTTTGTGTTGTTGTTAATCCTGTTTGACTTGATGGTAATGTTGCTTTGATTTTCTGTATATTGGTACTTTGTGTCTGGTACTTAGTGTCTGTTGCAATTAATGAGTTTTGGCACCGAGTTTTTGTTTTCACTGTACATCATAATACTTGCATAGTTGTTGCCAAATAAGAATTTTAGTGCATATATATACCTACTACAAATTTATTTTTATTGCACAATTCTATTTATAGTTTCACTAGTCATGCATTATCACTCCAATACATAGAACTTGAATACTTCTGTCCCATTTATACTTTAGATAGTCTGATACACTTTATTGTCATTATTCTTTCAGGTACATAATATTGAACACACGAGGAAAGAGTAAGGTACCTACTCAGTCCAAGAAATGAAAATTTTAGACGAATGGTTTGGGTCTATGTATCGACTGGGAAGCCCTTCAGACTATAGGTCTATCTGCACGGGTCCATACTCTATTAGATGCAACACCGTGAGAATGGTTTTCTGCCATCGTGGAGCCCATGTATGCTGAGCTTACTTTGGAGTTTTGCTTCACATTTTTCCCTCTTGGAGGTGTCACTTGATATTTAAGTATAGCGGGATTTAGAGTCGCTCTTTACATATATTCTAATGACTTATTGGCTACGCCCGAGTTCTCCACCCTCTCGAGGCATGTCCTTCAACTGACCCCTTTCTACTAGTTTGACATTTCTGAGGTTGTTCGTACAACCTGAGCCAGTCCAAGGCTTAGTGTTTACCCTCAGCCTTAAGCTACATTCATGTCATTTTAGCCCACACTTTGACTGATCGAAAGGAAAGTACGAGTGTTGTAGGTACTTTAGATGCGTACTTTTTATGGAGCACGCACGAGTATTACCCAATTGATATAGCCCATTTCGTGGACTAGTGTTGTCAGTATTATAGTGAATGTGTACGAAAAGGACCTATCTGTATGGATCCATATGTAACACGACTGGCCCATTACTTCAGCCTCCTTGAAACCCCTGAACAGATAGGCACTCTTAGTTTGGTTGGGGACATGGCACCACAAGGCTTAATTATAATGAAACATAAGAGGATGGTCACCTGTTAGCTGTAATAGCTCAATTTTCAGTGGTGACGAAATAGTGGTTTCGGGACCAGAAATGTAACACCCCTAACTCGTATCCATCGCCGGAACAAGGTTACGGAACGTTACCAAAACTTTTCAGAACATTTTTAAATAAATCATGTCAATCACTATTCATTAATCGAGATCATTCGTAACGTCCCTTAGATGGACCCTCGACGTCCAATACGAGCATTAGAATCGAGTCAGGACTTAATTGTAAACTCTAAGAATTTTTCATGACATTTCAAAAATTTTCCAAGATGCAGGGCTCATAAGCCCGTGTGACTCTTAGACACGCCCGTGCATCAGGCCGTGTCTGATTTAGGTTGCTCTCTAACTTGCGCCACACGGTCGCGCCACATGCCCATGTGCTAGGCCGTGTGGTTAATTAATTTAATTCGAATTAGATGCAGGTTTCACACGGCCAGACCACACGCCCATGTGCTAGGCCGTGTGTCACACACGGTCAAGACATACGCCCATGTGTCTACCCGTGTGGACAAAATAAGGCTATTTTCCAAGCCTTATTCCTCACCCTTTTTGTCTTATACATGTACCAAAACTTAAACACATTCTCATGGCCATATAAACATTCAACCAATATGCCTTTATGCACCACAATTTATTTCCATATCAATCTTGTACTCATATTTACCTATATACAATGGTCACATTTGTGCATTTTGTATCAATTATACTAATTTAATTCATTCATCCATTTGTCAATGTGATTTCTATCAATTAACCATTTTAAACATATACTATGATAGCTTTCATACATAAACACCAAATCATGTCCATAACTAGCCATTCCAATGGCTAGTCATTATCAAATATTTATATATCATTCCTTGACCAATTTAACCTATACATGTCATTATAACCCTAATTGTTTTACCTTATATACTGAAATGGACTGTTAGATAGTGTGAGTGATCTCCGCCAAGCTTCCAATCCAACGAGCATTCCGACTTACTATAAGACAGGGAAAAATAAAATGGAGTAAGCATATAATGCTTAGTAAGTCCATATAACTTGGTAAATAACTTACCAACCATTCACATTTAAGTTAAACATTGCAAGGTATAACCAAACCATTTGGTCACAAGCCCTAACACATATTCTCAATACACATGTTAAACACATATTTCATATAAACATCAAGAAACACATATATGAGTCCAACAATATTCAGATTCTCATACACATATGTTTTTCCACAACATGAATTCACATAGCATATATCAAAATTATTTCCATGTATCTCAAATTTATTTCATATTAATTCATCTCGAGTTCCAGTATATTTCATGTCAGGACTTTACTCAACAATCAATTGCAGTATTGGTAATCACTTGGATAGTACACTCAAGGTATACAAATCTATTCTCATAGATGAACGTATTCATCAAACCATTTTACGTAACATCGTTTCATATTTTTCAAGTAAATACATGTAAAAATCCCTTTTCTTTTCGCATCAGTATATTTACCCGTTGAATTATTGAAACCATCGATGGATACAGAAGTAGTACACTTGAGGTGTACAATTCCATAGTCCGTCAATTCATATTCAGTAGTACCTTTTAGGTACACTCTTGAGCCACATATCATACATCAAAATTACCAATCCATGCTATAGTCTAGCTATAACATATACTCTAAAGGCTTTGTCGGATTACCAGTCCAGGCTAAATTCCTTATATGACAAAGAATTCCCTATAGAGTTCATTCTGGATTACCACTCCAGGCTAAATCTAGTCAATTAGGATTACCAATCCAGGCTAAATCCTAACTAAAACATATGCTCGAGAGGCTTATTTCAGGATTACCCATCCGAGCTAAATCCATTCTGCAACACATACAGTTTTATCAGGAAAAACACATTTATCCATCGACTTCCATTTATTCAAACGGGATTTAACATTTATCAGGCAATTTTCGTGTATATGTTCAATCTCATAAATTTATGCATTTATGTAATCCACATTTTCACATTCAACTCAAGCACAAAAATAACATTTTTATCATTTATCACTTATCGGGTATTATCATTTATCGAGCTTTATTAGATATGCTATCATTTCACTTATATATTTATACAATCACATACACAATTCAATTTAAGCATAAAAAAACATGCATAGCTAAGTTATACGAACTTACCTTGATAAATGTTCGTATACATAAAGTCTATTAATCTGACATTTTCTTCTTTCCTCATTTTACTTCGTATTCGATTTATCCAGATCAATTTGACCAAGAAAGCTTGGTTTCTCTTTCCTAGGGTTTCCATGGAATATTTGGGGAAGAATATGATATAAAATGATTTTTATTTCTATTTAATTATTTATCATCTTTTAATTTTATCACTTTCTTATTTAGTCCTTAGCCTTTTTCTAATTTTCCATGGATGAATCATTCAAAAATATCTACTAACTTTTCATTAATGGTCTAATTACCATATAAGAACCTCAAGTTTTGAATTCCATAGCTATTTGATCCTTCTAGCTACTAGAATCCAACTTTCGCATTTTCTGCGATTTAGTCCTTCTCGTAATTAAGCACATAATCGGTAAAATCTTCTTATCAAAATTCTCTCATGATATTTATATCATATTACGGACCATAAAATAAAATAAAAATAAATTTTATTTTTGGCTCAGATTTGTGGTCCCAAAACTGCTGTTCCGATTTCACCGAAAAAATGGGCTGTTACAACAAATTTCTATTGTGTCAACTCATAAATATTATTTTAAGAATATTTTTAAAGTAAATATAGTTGTATCAAAATTTGGTTTAAAAATATTATCATTTATATAGTTAATAAAAGAAAAAGGACTAAATTGAAAAAGGTACAAAATTTGCAAATTAAAACAATTAGGTGATGAGATGGTTTAATTAATAAATGAGCAAGGGCTTAAATTATAATTAAGCCATAAATAATGAGTGGGACAACAATTAGATTTAAAAATGAAAGAAAATTTAATGATAATGGCATAATTGTAAATTTGTTGAAATTAAAATAAAACAAATTGGAAATTAAAGTTTCTTTTCTACTCATTTTCTTCTTCAATGGTCGAAAGCCATAGCTAGGGTAAGGAGATAGTTTCGGCCAACGTAAAAGCTTGCATATCAAAATCCCGTAAATACTCGTGGAAAAGGAAAAATAGCGGAATAGTCCCTAAACCTCTGCAACGACTGCAATTCAATCTAGGTAAGTTCGTACGATTAAAATTTAACATTTGTATAAATTAATGATTGGTATTATATATATGTTCTATTGTTCAAATTGAATTATTGTTGGGAATTATATCATCGAATTTAATACTCAGTTTGGATTGAACGCGAGATTTGAGCACATTCGTGTTTGGTGTATGATGGGGGTTTGGAGTGGAGATGGTATTGGAGGGAGATATCGGCATATTACCCAAGTAAACCAGGGTTCAAAATTTGTTGCAAACTCTCACGTTTTACTTTCTGTTTGGTGTTATTTGGGTGGATCAACTCTCACGAGCTTCTGTTGGCGTGTTCGGGTGGACCAGCTCTATGAGCTTCTGTTGACGATACACTCTTACTCGTAAGTCATTTTTCGAATGGAAAATTTCGGTAAGGTAATCTATTAATGAATTTGAAAGATATGTTATTTATTTCATATTACTCTAAACATGGATGAATTTATCGATTGAAGTTGTGAATGACAAGGAGTTCTCTTGGATGATTATTATTGTTTGAATTATTATAGTTAGTTAGGTAAGATTTATCGTATAACTCATCAAACTTACTAAGCTTCATTAAGCTTACTTGTGTTGCTTAATGTCCTTGTAGATTCTCGGAAGGTTGAACGATCAGATCGGCACTCAAGTTACACTATCGAGCTTATCTCGATAGTTTTTGAAACATTTAATTCGGATTATATGGCATGTGTAGGCTTTTGTGCGGTTTTAGTTAATGTTTGGCTTGTAAATGTTATGAATGATATTTTGTGCAAATAATCAATTTACATATTTTATGAAAATGAGGTAAAATTGATTTGCTAGTATGTATGGTATATATAATATTGAAATATCGTGATTGTGGTACCTTTGATAGGTATTTTGATTAGGTATTGCTTGAGTGAATTGATGAATTGAATCAATGTTTATTGTGTCATAAAATTGTATATATTTGTGGTGCCAATGAGGGTACATTGGTTAGGCACTTATTAGGTTGGTTTTGATGTGTTTTTGGCTCGATTAATGTCATTTTGAATTGGTATTTTGGTTGGTATTTGAGTTTCTTAAGGTCTAAGCAAACTTGAAATGGTAAACTTGTGTTTTAAGGTTCATTTTGAGGCCACACGGTGTGAGACACGGGCGTTTCACGGTAGTTACACAGCCTAGCACACGAGCGTGTGAGGTCATTTCGAGGGGTACATGGCCTAGCACACGGGCGTGTGGCTTGGCCGTGTGACCCAAGTCAGTGAGTTACACGGGCTGGGACACGGCTATGTGTCCCTATTTTGAATGTCCACACGGCCTGAGCCACGGGCGTATGTCTCAGCAGTGTGACCCCTACATTCTAAATTTTTTTAACTTTTTCCTAAAATTTCCAAATGTTTTCGATTTAGTCCCGAATTGTTTCTATAGTATTTTTAGGGCCTCAAGGGCTCGATTTAGGGACATTATGAATGTATTTGGATGAAATTTAATTATGTTTGTATTAATGTATGATTTCAATGGTTTACTATTTTGTTGGTTCATAATGCTCCATAACCCTATTCCGGCAACGGATATGGGTTAGGGGTGTTACATTAGCCCGGAGCTTTTGGTGATCAGTACATTTTGCTACATCTGACCCAACAGAATCAGAATGATGAGAATCTGGACAATGACCTCCTACCACCACCATTGCGACTCGTTCTCAATCCTCTTACTAGTCACTCCACTATTGCGCCTGTGCATACAGTTACACTTGAGGATATCTATTGCCTTCAGCAGTAGCAGTTAGAGAGGATCGATCAGCTTGAGGAATAACATTCAGACCACTTCAGCCCGCTTCAATGGCAGCAGGATTTCATCAAGGCCTATCTACAACGAATGTGCCCGCATTTTCATATTTCTTCGCCCAATCCACCTATTGTACCTGAGCCTCTCAATCCTGACTTCACACATGACATCGATCAGTGAATTTATTTATTTTTATGTTTTATTTATTTTTTAATTATTTTTCTGTTATGTGTTTTTATTTAATTTTTCGGACTTATATGTTTTGTTTTATTTTATTTTATTATACATTTTACTATTATTGTTTTGTTGGTTGTTTTTCTATTTTGTTATCTCTTTATCTTATTTTATTTTTTTCTATCTTCTTATTAGTGTGCTCAAAACCATGTACTTAATTTAGGATCTCCTACAATTCTAGATTTCACAATTTCTACAAAATCATCCAAATTCAAGGCAATTTCAGTTCTCTTCCTCCCTTATGATATTTTGCTTCTTGTGATTATATTTGTTTGTACATTGAAAGCAATGTACATCTTAAACGTGGGGAGGATTTTATATATTTATGGGATATAGTCCCTGAATTGTTGCTTGTGTTTAAGTAATTTTCTCGAACTTAACATTAAAGTTAATTTTTATTAATTTGGAGTTTTATTGATTCTGTTTGGGATTAATTTTTGGATTTTCGTGTATTATTTTATTTAAACTTTAAGACACGAGAAAGTCAATTATGGTAAGTTGTTTTTCAGAAATTATTATTTTAGGTTGTCTCCTTGAACTGAAGTATTATCTTGAGATTTTAAATTTACAAGTTTGACATCGAACCCATAATTTTTGTGAGGTTTTGAGCCTATAGAGCATATATTTTATTGTGTGCTCATTTTAGTTTTAGTTGTGAGTATGTCAACTTGGTTTGTTATTCTAGAACTTGCTTCGGTTATACATGTCAAGACCACATTATTGATTTGATATATTGAGATGATAGAGGCACTTAGAATTTAACCCGCTTAACTAACACAGCTGACCTATTGAATTAACCCCTAGTAAACCTCATTGATCCTAATTTTTTTACTTAACAACTATTCATGTTAACCCAAAAACCCACATTAATATTGTGAATCACCCTTTTTATTGACTTCCTTTTTGTTAAGATTCAATTTGGTTAGTTGTCTCACTATATTTATCTTTTGTATTGCTGAATTTTACTTTATTCATAAAAAAATGAATAATTTTTTTTTATTAAGCTTGAATTGTGTGTCTCATATTTTGTTTAAAAGCTCATATCTACATTTTATTTCTTGTTGATGTAAATTCTTTTAATTCAGCAACTGATTTTTTTTGTAGTTTGGTAACTTATCAACTCGACTCCTAATTGTAACAAACTTTTATGACTTTTTCCGTATCATTAACCTAAACCCCGTTATAACCTTGTAGGGATCTTTTGATTGGAGTGTCCTCTCAATTTTATAGTGGTGGAGATTTCATTTTCAAGCAAGTATATGGTAATAGCATTTTTTATTCGATTATTAAGTGCACATTACTTGATCCTTAAACACTTTGAGTGCTTTGAGTGAACTTTAGTGAGGGTGTTCATTCTTGCTAGCTTTGAATTTCAAGTAATTGTTGAGATAGGGGAGGCACCTATGTTTTTATGCCTTAAAAATTTCTGCTTGGATTGTTTGTGCTCTTTAGTGTCATTTTAGTTTGAATTTCCAATACGTGATTATCTATAGATTATTCCTAAGACACTGTCGATAAAAATAATAAATTAATGGAAGTTAACTTGAATATGGGTTGAGAATTTTGCTTGAGGGCAAGCAAACACTTAAGTGTGGGGATATTTGATAAGTGCTACAAGTAACATGTGTTAACCTCATTCTTAATGCATTTTTTTGTGATTATTCGAGGTTAATTGTCAATTTTATGTTCCTAATCCTTTAAATTCATGTTTTAATGCTTGATAGAGCACTTGGGAGAAAAATGAGTGAAAACCGAAACATTGGAGCAAGCTACATGAGCCACACAGGCTGAACCATTTCACACGGCCGTGTGACCCACACAAGCGCCCACACAGGCCTGTGGTAGACCATGTCGATTTCACGAAATTGCATATCGAACTGCAGAAAATTCTAATTTTTAGGTTTTTTGGACATTTTAAGACTTATATATGACAAAAATAAGAAGATAGAAGTGAGCCGTCAAAGAATATTTAAGAAAACAGCTTGAAAAACACCATTAAAGTCGACTCTGAAGCAGATTTCCGCCAAGATTGAAGATTCTCAATTGATTTCTTAGGAAGTTATCATAAATTTCTTTATTTCTTTTGGTTATAGTGTGTCTTAGATGGTTTTATTTTCAAGTGTGAACTAATTTTCTAAATACCAAGGGAGATTGACCCTATGATAGATTTTGTTGTTTGATTTTTATTTTACGCAATAAATACTTAGTTTTTTTTCTCAATTATGTGTACTTAATTCTTGATTTGATATTTCTAGATTATTAATCCATGTTTGATGTGCTTAAATCGATGGTTGAATATACCCTGTTTAAGAATAGATCTTGCATAGTTGAGTGGAGTTGCATACAATCCTAGAAATAGGATGACATAAATCTACCGGATTAGAGTCAAATCTAATAGGGAATCAATAGTACGAGTTAATGCAATAATAGGGTGTTTAATTAGAAATAAATTTCAATTAATCAACATAGAGTTAGTAGCTCTTATGCTCGAAAGGGATATTTGCATAATTTAGGGATTTCTATGATCAAGATACTAAGTAAAAAAATTGCGTAATTTAGATTAATAATGACAGATAAAATTTAGGTGAATTCTTTTCTGGGTATTGTTTTGCTTCTTGGTTGTTAATCGATTACTTTCGTGTTTTGTTCTCTGTCATGTTTGTTAGTTAATTAATTTAGTTAATTTTAGTTTTAATCAATCACTTACATTATTCAGTTAATAATAGAAATACGATAATTACTAATACTTTTAGTCCTCGTGGGAACGATATCTTTGCTCACCATAACTATACTATTAACTGACAGATGCACTAGTTTTAATCAATTTTTTAGTTAGTTCCGTGAAACATCATTTATCATAATAAAACACATATTGATAGTTCGGATACCACATTTGATATTTTCAAAGTATGAATACCATGTAAGACATTTTATGAACGTACAAATACCAAATATGACATTGTCCCTAATAATAATAGTAATGATAATATTGGTACTAGATTGGCTACTAGGTTGTGTGCATAAACAAATAAAATAAATATCAAGACCTTACCTTTTGAACTTTCGGAAAAAAGAATCCCAACCTTTTGAAATTTAAAAACAGCGACATAGCTGTTAGGGTTTAGAGAGCGAGAGATACGATGAGAAGAGAAAGCAAGGGTGGCTCTTACTTTTCATGGGCCGATGAGGTAGAGAAAGAAGAACAAGAAGCTGCTGCTGCACAATGGCAGAAGAAACCAAACCCTTTTGGCTCAGCAAGGCCCAGAGAAGTTGTTCTTCAAGAAAAAGGAATCGATTGGAGACAACTTGATCTTCATTTTCAACAACCCTCTCCACACCTACGGTATGCTATTTCTTTCTCTAGTTATAAATGTTTGAATTCGAACCTCAGATTTATTAAATAGAGATTTCAATTGAACTTCGGGTTCATCTCGCTTGTTGATGTTATTTGTAATAGGTTTGTTGCTTGAATTCACATTTCCAGGCAGGAACCGAAACCAAGTAATTCTCAGCCTGTCATTGTTACATTAACTCCCCAGATTGAGAGTCCTATATCGCTTGTTCCTCCACTGAGGTATCCGCCCAAGTACGTCGCTGGCTTTCTCTACGAGCATTGGAACGCGTCCGGTTATCGACATTTAAAGATCGAGAAAGAGAACCAATCTCCGGGAGGAGGAAAGAGCGAGTCCGTGAGCACGAGGAGAAAGAGAACAACAACAGCAAGCAGTGAATTGGTTGAAGCTAAGGAAACACAACAAAAGGGCATGAATTTGCCTCTGGTGAATCAAAACATTGGAACCCCTGAAATGTCATTGCCTGCTAATGGGATTGTCAGGCAGCAGCCTAGAAACATACCAGACGAATTCGGCATCGACCGAACCGCCTTTCGAGTTACCAAACACAATGAGGGAATGGAAAATGGCAAAAGGTTACGGAAAAACGCCATGATTTGCCTATAAAGCAAGTACCCAGTGGTGTTCATCACAAGGTCAAGGGAGACAGGGCAGTTTTGGGAAGGAATAAGATGAAGAATTAAAATCAATGGCTCTATAATGTTTGCTGAAATTCATGATGACCAATTCACCCACGGTCCTTTTGTATCATTGTTTAGAAGCAGCTTTAGGTTTGATGAAATGATGCGACTATGAAGTGTTGTTTCTTAACTACAACTAAGCTGTAGTTAAAGATTTAAGATTCAATTTTGCCTGGAGTTCCTGCACCTTCTTCAGGCTTTGCTCTACTTTTGATTTCGTTATCTTAAATCTCTCTTTGTTTAATTTGAAAATTAAAATTAAATTAAATTCCTTTTTTTCAATTTCATTAATGTAAATCTTGTTTATTTGATTTAAAAATTAAAATCTAATTTATCACAACTTAAAATTTAAAATTCAATACTCCCAGCATTCTACTATTTAGATCAATTATGTAAAAATTCAAACACACGTTATTCTCTAATTTTAAAATTAAAATTAGATAAAAACTATACTAGTAGTCACCTGATTATTAATAAATTTCTTTTAATCACTCAATTATAAAATGTTACAAAATAATTATTCAACTATTTTATTTTATTTTTTTATTACTTAACTATCTTAAATTTTTTAATATTTTCATTTTTAGTTAGTCAGCTAGTGATCAAGAAACATGATCATTTTATAATTTTCCATTACTAATAATTAAATGTAATTTACCTTTTAAAGTTTGAAGTACAAGTATAGGAATTATATAAAATAAAATAAATAAAAAGTCTCAATTGATGATGCATATTTAACTTTAACAAAAACTCTCTTTAATATAATAATTGGATTTTTAAAATTAAAATTGACAAATAAAGAGGGTAAATCTCGGGAATTAAAAGCAAAAAGGTCTCATTTCCAAAAGTTCAAAGAGTCCTGAAAGCATAATATAAATTCCGCTGGGGTGAACGAAGGGTAAAAATTTCTAATCATTGAAGAAAAGGGAACAAATAGAAACTGTCTAATTAGATCATTTGCTCTAGATGATCTCAAAAAAGTACTTTACTACTATTATATAAAAGGCCTAGCCATTGCTCTCAAAGATTAAAATCAAAATGAAACACGAGTGGATCCCAGCACTGGGAGGCAAAACCAATCCTCGAAATCGTCGCTGAAAACTCGAGCCCCATGCCAGTGTACTAGACTAATGAAATACAGTGAACTAAGTTCACATAAATGTTGATAGGATATTCTTCTTGAGAGTGAATTCATCTGCTTTTGCCGGGCTTATAGACTGCACCGGAAACAAAGAATTAAAACTCATGGTTAGAGCCATCTCATGTATCAGATGCTTATGATGGAAACTATGGTTTTGTATAACTAAATTTGTATTTTAACCACCTCTCCCGAGAGGGCAGCAATATGAGCTTACATTCCCGTAAATCTACAGTCAAACATGATTTCAGGACAACATCCTAGTGATTAATTGTAACGGTAATCCTTACCTTGTCAAGAATGCGCTGCAGCCGCTCCATTTCCTTCTTGGGATAATCAGCACCTTTCTCCAAACAGCTTTTAGCAGCTTTCATGTATATCTTTCCATACCTGCAACCAGCAACAAGAGAGGAAGTAAGACAATGGAACAGTTTTAACAGGAAACTAGGGATTGACAAGTTCTCCTTCGGAGAAGACTATTGAGAGACAAATTGAATACCTCTCACTGGACCCCTTGAGTTTCTCAACTTCCTGTTCGATCTTAGAGAAGACGGTCTTCTTCTCATCATTGTTGGCAGCCACAAAATCCTTCACCAGTGCATCTAAACTAGACAAAATACCAGCCTAGGCAAAAGGAAGAGGAGAGCAATTAATCTCATATAGAAGTATGGATAATGATGAACATGATGTCTAGTACAAATCATGAAGTATTAACCTTTGAAGTCAGCTGCCCTTTTCCATCACGGCTGGTGCCACACTTCTCATTGATGAAAGAAACAAATTCATCTAGACCCCTGCCACCATTGTAGTCTTCACCAGCTTTGTTGTTTTTTGGGAAGAATTTCAGTGTTGGATACCCACTAACTCCATACCTGCAATTAAAGGCCTTTAACATCCATTGCTACATTTGATGAACATTGAGAAACCATTTATAAAAGAAATCTGGGCTAACTGATTGAATTTACACACTTTTCAGCTAGATCCTTGTGCTTGTCAGCATCTAGATTAGCTATAACTACGTCTTCTTCCAATTTGAATGCCAATGCTACCTTTTCATAGGTCTGCGGAGACAAAGACCAAAGGGTTAGAAAGGAGATCACTGTTTCTAACCAAATAATCATACCTACTTTATTCAGCAAAGATATAGATGCTTACAGGAGCAAGGTTTTTGCAATGCCCACACCTGGAAAAAAAGCCAACCCAGAACTCAACCAAAACACGTGAAGTAGAAAAGATGGAAACAATAAAATATATCAACCGCAAAACTTGCCACTTGTATCATGAGGTCCTTAAACAGTAAATCTCAGGTGGATATGTAATGGCTGAACTAGAAAAAGCCCTTAACCTTTATTGTTTTTGCAAAATAGTAAATTTAATAACAACAAAAACAAAGCACATGCTTACCAAGGTGCATAAAACTCAACCAACACATCTTTGGTCTCATCAAGGACAACCTCATCAAAATTATCAGCATTTAGCACTACAACACTGGATGGTAATGTGGCTATCTTCACATTGGTCCCTGTAAAACAGTACACCACCTCAGCAAATACTTCTGGTTTTGGCCTATGGGAATTAATCTACATTCAGCAAGTTCACCTTGAGGAACACGGAAGGAAGGAATTGAGACGAAATTTCTTAGACTAAGCAACCATAACCAGAAACTTGTACAAAAAAAAAAAAAAAAAAAAAAAGACAAATTACCTCCTTCGGTGTTGACAAACTCAGCAAGGGCCTCTGCAGTTCGTGGTCCTTCATATCTAAATAAAACAATTTCAATCTATTAAGAACATGACTTCAATAAGAAGTTGGTACCAATAAGAAAACTTCACCTAAATCAATATCAAAATCTTTTCCAGGTTCTACTTGTACACGTTAAATTAGACTCACTTTTTAGGTTCCAAAGAGCCTTTTGGGAACCACTGAATTGTTGGGTAGCCCTGAACACCGTATTTGCTGCAGACACTCTTATGCTCATCACAGTCCACCTAGACCCACATTATTGCATAAAAACTTTAGAATACAAAGGAACAACAAAAGAGCTGTGTAAATACCCTGATCACTAATAATTCATATTCTAAACAAACAAATATCGGGTAATTATAAATCGCAAACCTTTCCAATCAAGACAGATTTAGCCTTCTTAAAACTTGACCCAAGCTTCTCGTACTCAGGAGCAAGCTTCTTACAGTGACCACACCTGTGGTTGAAAAAAAAAAAAAAAAAACCGATTAGATTGAGAATACAACTAGCTGAATCTTATAGTTTTAGGCCGTAACATGGTAAAAGAACCCGATTAATCTGAATCAATATCCAGAGCGATACCACTTAGCTCAAATGTCTTTAAAAAACAAATAAATAACCAAATTCAAATCCAAGGAACATCTTTAACAACAATAGATTTATCTATAGAGAGTTTGATCATAATAAGAAAGTTTCAGAAACAATCAAACAAAGGAAAAAGTAAGTCGAAAATTCTAGGAGAAAATCATCGATGTTCTTCATTTAAATTGTCGAAGATAGATCTAACGATCGATTAAACAGGAATTACTGTAAAACATCAAAAACATAAAGCATCAAAATCTAATCTAATCTAATCTAATAAAGAAAAAAAGAGAGGGAAATAGCCGATAAAAAATGATTACCAAGGAGCATAGAACTCGACGAGAGCTCCTCGATCTTGACCGACTTCCTTCTCGAAGTTATCTTCCGTTAGTACAACGACGTCATCCGCCGTCGCCGATGCCAATAACAAGGCCAAGGCTCCAAAGGCCAACCAGATCTGAGATATCTCCATTTTTGCTTTTTGTTTTTCCTCTTTGGTTTTGTAGCTTCCTCTGCTCGCTTTCACTCTGTCTCTGGCTCTTTCCATATTTATTATTTTCCCAGGCTTTACTGCATTGAAGAGTAGGGGCTGAAATGGTCTGTTAACCGAACCAGATTATAATTATATGAATTAATTGAATCTAATTAGTATTAACTGAATTAATTAAATATTTTAATATTTTAATGGTTAATTGAATCGAATTTTTAAAAAAAAATATTGAATCGAAATATTTTAATTAATTCGGTCGGTTAATTGAATTAATCGAAATTGATATGTTTTTATTTTTTAGTTAAAACAAATATAAAATATATAAAAAAAATAAATTGATAATATTCATTTTACCGAATTAACTGAATTAACCGAGTTAAAATTACATATAATTTATATTATTAATTATTAAGTTCAGTTAATCAATTAATTACCTGATTTCAAACTGAATTAACCCATAACTGAACTTCTAAATATTCATTAACCGACCTTCAACAGAATTAAATCAATTAACTAGCCGGTTAACCGAATTAAATCAATTCAGTTAATTAATTCAATTTTAACCAAAATTTAAATTATCCGAGGCATATCATATCTCTTTTCCATTTTTTATTTATATACTTTTTTTAATTGTGAATTTCGTCCACTCCCATAATATTTCTATTTAATTTGTCAAATTTTAATTATGAAATTGTTGAATTATTAGTTTTGTTTTTTGTTTTTTTTATAATTCATGGCAAATAAAAAGATGAACTTTTTACGTGATTTAATGACAAAAAGTTTAATTGTACCGTCCAATTAACTTAAAGTCTATTAATTACAAATTAAACGGTTAAATTTGGTGAAAATGTTGATATTTCTTAATATTTATGGGACTAGGTCGTTTTTTTGAAAACACGTTTAGTTGGATGCGTTTTTAGTGTATTTTGTAGGAAAACGCGTTGAATTGGACGCGTTTTCAAAGTACATTACAGGAAAACGCTTCCAACTGAATGTGTTTCTCATTCTCTTTCCTGAACCAGTTTACGGTTTTTCTTTTAGGGTTTTAGGGTTTTTAAAAGACATGTTTTTAAAGTTTTTGATATAAAAATTTAGGGTTTAAGTCATTTTAATGATGTTCGTGTTTGAGGGTTAAAACCCTCAAATTAACTTTTTTATTAAAATTGTTGGAGTAATATTTTAATTTTTTTCTGTTAAATATTCATATGGTGACCATGTAACAAAAAAAAATTCAATGGGCGTGAATTTATTAGATAATTTTGGTAGCTAATGTGGATTTTTTTTTTGTTAGAATGGTATTTTATTTAAAAGTTCGCGTAAAATTTCTTATCAAAGTATTCAACAATATTAACTATTCGAAGTAAACATTATAATAAAAATAAAAATAGGACCAAATAAATCAATCTATGTATGAATATTATAACTTTACTTTTATATATACATTCTCTAACTAAAATCGTATTCAATTGAATTGTACAATTAATTGATTAGTTGATTGAATTCTTAATTGTGTTCGTATTTGAGGTAGACATTATGAAAGGAGGGTTGACAATGGGAACAAGTAAATATGCAAAAGCTACTCGTGTGCCCTGAAAATATCATCCGGGAATCCCGAGACATTTGAATGATTCTCGCGTGAGGAAAACTTTTCACAATATGAAAAACTTTTGCCTTAGAAGCATGGCCTACAAAAATATTATCTGAAGGATTCCCAGGTGAGGAAAACTTTTCAAGGAAAGGTAACAATGGGAGAGTGAAAATGCTCCAACAAGGTGTTTTTTGTCCACTTTACTTAAACGCACCTTCCTGGGAGTGTTTTTTTCTCACATTGTCAACTTGCCCTAAAAAGTTTTCCTCACCCAAGAATCCTTCAGATATCCTGGGATTCCCCGGATACTATTTTTTCAGCCATACTTTTGAGGTAAAAAGGTTTGCATATTGTGAAAACGGTTTTGAGGCAAAAGTTGTATAAATGGATTGGTAGTTCAACTAGAGACACCATAAGAAAATTTTGAGCATACCGAAACGCAAGTAAGTGAATTTCGCAAGACGTTCCATAAGGCAAAATTTCTAGCAAACACATAATTATATCAAGTAAGTTTCGATTTTTGTTGTTAATGGATAATTACTACTCTATTTTTTTGCATACTTTTTTTTGTTTTAAACATGTGCAACAAGTTATTTGGTTCGAAATGAGCGGACGAGTTAATGTTATTGTTTACTACGATGGTGAAATTCGTGACACCGACGTCGAGGTCATTTCTTCATCAACTTACACAGCGCGATTGGCTTTCAACCCGAACATACAATTGCCAGAACTTTGTGAAAAAATTAGGTGAAAAGTCATCGGATCCACCCATATTAGAGTGTTGTCCTTGAAATATAAATATTTAGCATCAATGGACCCTATCAAATATGAGGTTTTTGATGTCAAAGGCCCAATGGCGATCAAATTGATGGTCCAGATGCATATTGTTAGAGGATCATCAATACTCTAGTTAGATGCGAAGTTTGTGAACACAAATGAAAGTGGTCGGAGGTCAACATTTGTTCCAATTCGAGACGTCAGAATGAAAGAGAAAGCTGAGAGTCCAACGACACGATTGTGCGGTGGGTTCATGGCTTTGTTATAAAGCTCCCATTATGATATCCTGGAATCATCTATGGGAAGACACTCATCGGTTTCATTTAGATTTCAACCGCGGTAGATAGAACGTTCAATAATTGGAGTATGATGGTAACCGAGACTTCGACACCTCGACAAAACACTTTGTTAGTGGTTTTGATTTCAACTTCGAGAGTTTGATATTCTATGCTAAGAACACTTACATGGGGTATGACATTAAGTTCTATTGGTGGGAAATTCGCAGGTGATTTTGGTTTTACCGACAACTATAAAAGAATGGATGATGTACTCCCTACAACCTCCACCGATAAAGGGACATCCAACCCTGGACATGCTAGAGGATTGGGATTGAAGAGGGCATTAAATCTGATGACGATCCAATCCGAGAGTCCTGGCTGAATGGTTCAGAAATTGCATTATTTTTTAAACTAGAACTGGTTTCAACTAAACCAGAAGATAGAGGTTCAGACGGTGAAGGTCTAGACAAAGCTGCCGAAAAAGATCTATGATTCAAGGCATACTCACATCCGACCCACATGCATAATGTGGACTTCTCAGCAGAAGGTGAGATGGAGTTTTTAGAACTCTCACACATAAGACCAGGTCATACGAGTTCTTTATTGGATGTTGGTGATTTAGAAGCGAGGAAGGAGTTTTCCTCTAAAGATGCTCTAATCGTAGCAGTAAAGTGATACAATATAAAGAACGGGGTAAACTTCTACGTTGTTAATCCCGATCAAAGAAATTTGAGGTGAAATGCGCAATGTGAGATAGTAGGTGTCCATGGAAAATCATGGCTTTTATAAAGAAAAAGATGTGCCTGCCTAGTCAAATTTGAATGTGTGCCACAATCAGTGGGCGTTGCCAGAAAATGATTTCTTCTTTGTACAAGTTGTGGTTTTAACTCCTCTTACTCTTCTTCATCTTCTTTAATTGCGAGATGGATTTCTTCTTCGCGTTCATCTTCATCTTTTTTATCGTTATTAAGTGCAGTGTACTCCTACGTTGCAAATGATGCTTGTGAAGATGTTGCGAAGATGATCCACCTTGGTAGAACAATGGTGCTCGGGATATTTACGACACTAACAACGTATAAGTGTATGGTATCCCAAACACTGATAGCATAAAATATGGTGGAAATATCATCAGTGGCACAAACATCGACTACAGATACATCATCGACGGTAAATATGTCGTCGGCAGATACGCCAAAGTCATCGAAGTGTAATATGCTAGGGATGGAGATGATGCAAAAAACCCTATACTTGTAGAAAGTGTAGAAACATGGACGGAGGTGGTGTAAATAACATACCTGAACCAAAATAAGTCGAGCCATACTGACCAGAATGTGGTGTGGATGGCGGTGCCTCTTGCTGCATTGGTGCTGATGATGGACCCGTCTCGACAATTGCTTCAAACCTTGGATTTCTAGGCGGCCATCGTAGCTTCCTTGAATGAAGTTGCCTATGCCTCGCCTCCTCCGATAGTAGATATGGTTTGCCATGATGTTTAAACCATGACATGTTTACGATGGATTGACGGATAATTTATGAGTGATAATGTGTTTGTGATTAGGAAAAAACTCATACATATGCTCATAAATTTTGATATATTACTCGTTGAATTTAGCCTAATCTTCCTCAATTCTCCCCCACAAGTCGATCTTGTGCTGGTCTCCGATGTCTTGGGGTGGTGGCGGAATCATTTGCCTAAACCTAAACTGCCGCATAACTCGATCAGATTCATGCATTTGCACCATAACTTAAATTATCAATGGCACCTTCACGTGCCAAATGTTGGGATTCACCAAGAATTCAAACAGGATGCATGCTTGAATTCTCGAATCGGAGTATGGCGTTCATTCAAACTATAGTACAAAATAATAATTTCAATTATATATTTACTAATAATTTAAATAATAATTTCAATTATATATTTATTAATAATTTTTAAATCATTGCGTCAATATTATATAATTAAAATTTTAGAAATACTAACCTTCGCTTCTGATCATTGATCTAACAGGAACCGTATATATTAAAGCTCCCCTGGTAGTCCCAATAACTCGGCCCATAGTTCCACCTATTGAAATAATATGTTAATACAAAAATTTTAAATTTTTAAAAAAATTATTATTGTAAATATATTATCTAATGAATTTTACCTTGTTACGAGTGGAAATGTATAAGAGTAGTCAACTCGAGGACATAAAAATGACAGCCGATACCACACATATGATTGCAGTAAGAGCATGCAACCATCGATTTTAATTTTTTGTGGTTGTGCTGCCCGACACATCTTTCGGTACAACGTTACCAACACTGCTGATCCCAATTAAGTTGGCTCGCTTCTTTTAAGTCCATGAATTGTAGTAGCCACATTAAATGTACAAGATTTCACAATTTTTCAGGCATTAAAAGACCTCTGATTATCCTAAGAATGTTTGCCCTAGCATATTGTTCCATTTCAAGTGGATTCGACTCTGTATCGAGCTCATCGAAATCTCTTTTCAACCAATTCATGTCTATCTGGGCACCATAAATCCTATCTGAAACCTTCCCTAATAGTTGGTTGCATTCTACTTTCCAATTAATAGCGGAAACTGAGCCCACCACTACCTGTCCATCCACTGGTAACCCGATCTATTATTGCACCAATGTACTGACAACTGTGGGTTCCAATTTACACCCCCAAGCATACGGGCCACGTGAAAAAATCTTGCATCTCTCAAGTATGGTTCGATTAAAGCCGATGGAGGAGCGAATAGATTGCAAATATATGTCTCCAAAATCCGATCTTCCACCTAATTATAAAAAAATACAAAATTTTAAATTTCAATATAACAACTTAGTAATGAAATTAAATTAGATTAAAAATAATATAAATATTTTCTCACCATTTGCAATTGGAAGGCCGAAATGCGTTTATCATCCAAACGAATAAGAGAATTGGTTATTAAGAATTTAAAAACAATTAAATTTTGTAATACACAATTAAATAAAAAAATCTTAAGACTTTAATTAAAATTGAAAGAATTGAGAGTGAATTGAAAGATAATTACGAGAGAACTGAGAGAGAATTGAAAGAGAATTAAGAGTGAACTGAAAAAAAAAATGGAATTAAGGGGTTTAAATAGGTTTTTTTACCGTTGGGGGCTGGGGGAAGTAGTCGTTGGAATTCACCCATTGTAGAGTAGCTGTTTGGGAAAAACGCGTCCAACTGACGCATTTTACAAATAGAGCAGGAAAGTGCGTTCAGTGGAAGCGTTTTCAAAAATCGATCTAATCCCATAAATATTCAGAAAAAAAAAGTGGTCTAATCCAATAAATATTTAAAAAAAAAATAGGTACTTTCTCTTAATTTAGCCAAATTAGAGTAAAGAATTTAAAGTGAAGGGATAAAAATTCTAATTAAATCATCTAGTTTTATATGAAAATGAATTATATTCAAGCAAACTAATATTTTGCATTAATTCAACCAAATGTTATAATTCATTGTAAACTTTCAGACCTCAAATATCTCTCTCATTAGTTTAGATATTAATTTAGATAAATAATTTAGATTTAATTTATAATCTATAATATATATAATCAAGATATGAAATCCTTTTATTTTTCATCATATTACTAAATTAAAATTTAAAAATAATTATAATCAATTTTAAAAAGTGAAAAAAATATATCATAGTAATTATACTAAAATAAAAGTTGTGATAATCATGATAAATTTAAATTTATTATACCAGGATACTTATGGAATTTATTAATATTATTAATTAATTAGGATAATTAGCAGTTAGATTAATTAGCATTATTTTATATACATATATTATTATTTTTATTAAATTTTTAGGATAATTTAGATTAATTTTAGATAAATAACCTTTTTTTTTAAATTTTTATCTTGTGGATTAGTTAAATCATTCAGTTAGATCAATTTAGAACTCTTAAGTTTTTGTTACTAATGAGTTAATTTACGGACAAAAAAAAAAAACAAAGAAAATCTCACTCAAAATCGGAAATCTTTAACCCACAAATTTTCCTTTTTTAGTTTTTCTGTTTTCTTTCTTTTTCCTTGTTTGGCCATTGCATCGTTCCTACACCACTGTTGCCTGCCTCGATCAATCCCCGTGTTGTTGTCCTAATCCCTTGTGTCACGGGACTAGATTTTTCGTCTCGAGATTCGTGCGGCCTTAGGCGATCTGTTGCTCCAAACTCGCCTAAGTCAACCTTTACTCCCAAAAGTGAGGATTCCTTTAAAATTCCTCTAAGGCACCAATTTGTATAGTGGAAGCAATTATGCCAAAAGAAGCTATAAATGAACAATAGAAAGTCAAAGAAAGAATGCACACAAAGTGTTTGAGTAAATGCTCAAATAATTCTATTACTTTTAAGAATTCAACATACAATAGATGATTTACAAGTGAGGGGGAGGCCCTCTATTTATAGTTGAGCTCCCCCAAAACCGATGATCAAGATCCAATTACATCGACGGGCGAGATTAGTCTATCCCTTAATTTTGGGGATTTACGAGATTACATCATATAATATCAAATTTACAAGATATGATTCCCCTACTTACTAAAAATAACCTATGTTGTCATATCTTCATTATCGGGCTAACCAGGCTTCAATCTGTCAGGCTTCTCCAACAGTTCTTGGAATCAGGCCAGTTCTCGTGGGCTTCACATTTTATTTATTCCTCGTGTCTTAAAATATCAACTTTTTTAAACTCTAAAAATTTTGAAATTACAAAAGTTCCCGTCAAATCACTCTATATTTCATATTGTCCTTAATTTTAAGATTTCATATTTTATGTATTTTGGTAAAGTTAATTTTATTTCTAATTTTTTATTTTGACATATGTATATAATGTATATCGGTTTTTATGGATGTATGATTTCCATGATTAATATGTACACTATAAGAATAGTTTATTTATAATTGTTGATTTACAAAATAAACTTGATGTATTGAATTTATGTAAGATATACAACTCTTATATTTGTAATGCATTATATATGACAATGGTTTATGATCCTAAATTCTTTCTTTAGGATAATAAGCATGATAGTTGTATGTATATTCTTATGAATATCTTAAGGTTAATATTATTTTATGTGTATCTTTATTTTTATTTTTCTATACATTGTTGGAAAAAAACTGCTTTTTATGAGAACTTTGAGACATATTCTTAGTAGGTAAAGGTGAAGAGTTGAATCATAATTTATGGTTTAATATTCTACTCTATGAGACCTTTACAACGGTATACCATATGCTAAAAATAGTTGAGTGGTGAATAAGAAATTGATACTCAAAATAAGCTACTTGAAAATATTGTTGAGGAAAAGTAAAGGCTTACATCCCACATTGGTTAAATACCAAGTATGAGATGTGTATATATATGTGAATCCTCTTGAAAGGTAATTGAATGACTAAGTTCGTAATCTTGCTTCGATTGCAGGGGGCGTAGGTCCAAACCTGACGGGGTTGGGGTGCACCAGCACGATGTGGACGACGTAAAATGTTCGGGCCCAAATGGGCCTACGGATATTTTAGCCCAACACGATTTTATTTTCCTCAGCATAGATAATCTGTTTATCTATGGACATTATCATATTCCAAATCAATTTGATTTAATTTTTTAAATCAATTTGATTTTTTGGCTCCTTAATGGCAGATTTTGTGGTTTTTTCCAAATTTTCCACCATCCTAAATACCTGTAAAAGGCTGCGTATTCTGTAGAATTTTATACACTCATACTCTCTCACATTGAAATTCTTTTGCTCTCAAAACTCTTATTTTTTCTCTTCGTATTTTTCAAACGTTCTGGTGATAGAAAAAGGCAACGTTCGTTCTATTGATCATTGTAGAGGTGCTACTATTTTGAACACTATTGTTGTTGTATCCTAAAAGACATTCAACCAACGTTTCTCCAAGTACCGTAAGAGCAACCAAATCTATTGTAAGGAAACTGTGTTTCATAGGCCTAAACATTTCATAAAATCTCTAGTCTTCTTTATTTCAACTTTTTATTACGATTTTGTTTGATTTTCGTATTTCACAATTTAATTATAAATCATTCTATTTATAATTTATTTTATGTGTGTTTATTTATAATTAATTATATGTTCGCTAACGTGTTTTTGTCCAGCAATCTTAAAACAGAGATGATTATTTTTGCAATTTCCTAATCCAAGACAAACAAGACATCAAGGCGAAAAAGAAATATTTTTCGAAAATCAATTTCTTTTAAATTAAATAAATCTGTTTCGGGATTTTTCGCACCATTCAACTGATTTCTTTTTCCTCTATTATTATTTTTATTTCCAAATGAATATTAAAACTAATAAAATCTATTTCAGGATTTTTCCCGCTGTTTAACAAATTTTATTCGATTTTGTTTCCAAATTAAAAGTAAATAAAATTCGTTTAAAATTTATTCCCGCCGTTCAACAGATTTCCTTTTCCTCTATTATTATTTTTTTATTTCCAAATGAATATTAAAACTAATAAAATTTGTTTCGGGATTTTTCCCGCCATTTAACAGATTTTATTTGATTTTGTTTCTAAATTAAAAGTAAATAAAATCTATTTCAGGATTTATTCCCGCCGTTCAACGGATTTTATTCCATTATTTTGATTTTATTTTCAAACGAGAAATTAAAGGTAAATAAAATGTGTTTCGAGATTGATTCCCGCCATTCAACGATTTTATTTCAAATTTTATTTTATTTCCAAAAACGAGTAAAATCCGTTTCGGGATTGATTCCTGCCGTTCAACAATTTTATTCCAAATTTTGTTTTATTTTCAAAAACGAGTAAAATTCGTTTCGGGATTGATTCTCGCTGTTCAACAATTTTATTTCAAATTTTGGTTTATTTCCAAAACCAAGTATTAAAACTAAATTAAAATTTGTTTCGGGATTTATTCCCACCATTTAATGGATTTATTACATTTTGATTTTGTTGTCAAAAATGAGAAATTAAAAAATTAAACAAAATCTATTTCAGGATTTATTCCGGCCGTTTAACAAGATTTTATTTGATTTTGTGTTGTTTCCAAATTAGAATAAAATTAAATAAAATCTATTTCGGGATTTATTCCCGCAGTTTAACAAGATTTTATTTGATTTTATTTTGTTTCCAAATTAGAATCAAATTAAATAAAATATGTTTCGGGATTTAATCCTGTCGTTCAACAAAATTGGTTTTGATTTCGTTTCAGAATTCTTATTTTATCGTTTAAGAAATCAAAGGGAAATTTTTCTGTTTGTGGTGGCCTTAATTGTGGCTTTAAATTGAATTAAAAGAAATTTATCAACGATGAATTAAAAAGACAATATGAGAATGCATGTCTAGGATTGGTTCTTTGAAAGACTTGGTATTTAAGCATGTCGAGTGCACCATCTCTCTTTTAGGGTTACCTATTTGGTGCATTGTTTTATTGTATTTTTTATTAGACCGTATAAACTTTTGTTTCGGGTTTTATTAGATTCTTGTTGTCTAACAAAAGTCAATAAGTTTTCTAATTCTAGTTTTGTTTCTTAATAGAAAAATGGAGACTCCCACCAATTCGATCAATTTGCAATCTGAAACTTTGGTTCAAACGCAATACTCGATCCAAAACTCAGTATTGCCAGTGGCGGCTGCTATAAGCCACATTAATAAACCTGCAAAATTCTCAGGACCGAATTTCAAGACTTGGCAACAAAAAATTGATATTCTATTTAACCATGTTAAACTTGGCCAAATTTTTGAAAGAAGACCCTCCTACTGTTAAAGAGGGCGAGGTAGATAAAGTTACCACTTTCACTGCTGTTGAAGCTTGGAAACATTCAGGTTTCCTAAAAAACTACATCCTGAATGGATTGTTAGATGCACTGTACGAAGTGTATAGTGTTAAGAAAATAGGTAAGGAATTATGGACATCGTTGGACCATAAATACAAAGCCGAAGATGCTGGAACTAAAAAGTTCTTAGTTGCTAAATTGTTGAATTTTGTAATGGTTGATTCTAAATTAGTTGTGAATCAAGTGCAGGAACTTCAACTGATCATTTATGAAATTCTTGCTGAATGGATGATAATAAGTGAATCCTTCCAAGTGGCAGCCATTATTGAGAAGTTGCCTCCTGCTTGAAATGACTTCAAGAATTACCTAAAGCACAAAAGAAAGGAAATGTCAATAGAAGACCTAATTGCCAGACTTCGGATTGAAGAAGACAATAGAGGTATGAAAAAGAGGCTCAACAAAGCAGTAAATGACAATATTGTTAGGGCAAATATCGTAGAAGTCAAGAAAGACTTTAAGAAGGGAAAACAACCGCAGAATGGGTCTAAACTGGGACCAAAAGGTGGTGTTTCCATGAAGTAAAAATTTCAAGGAAAATGCTTCAATTGCAACAAAATGGGGCACAAGTCATCCGACTGTATGATCCCAAAGAAAGTTAGAGCAAACAAGGCCAATGATGTAGAAGAAATTTCCACGAAAGTGTCCAATATGGAATTATGCGCCTAACCTACGCAAGAACTATAAATAAGAATTTTCTTTCAAAAGGGGGAATGTTTGTGGGAAGGGGATATGTATTGAACTAAATGCTATCTTTGTAAAAGCAAAACTATGAATAAGAATGTTGTTCTTTTTTCTATTTATATGCTTAAGTCATTTAATTTATGGCATAGTAAGCTCGAAACATGTTAATTATGATACTTTATGTACATAAGTTAACTTAGAGCACATTTATTGTTTCAAAATAATTATAATATAAATGTGAAACATGTGTTGAGGAAAAATTAACAAAGGTAAAAAAACCACTTGATCTAATACATAGCAATGCTTGTAAAGCTTGTTTAAACGAGAGGAAGGAATAAATATTTTTATTACCTTCATTGCTACGTATATTTGTTTAAAAGCAAAAATGAAGAGAATTTTATTCTCTATAAGCAAGAAAGTTGAAAACCAACTTAATAAAAAGATTAAGTAATCGTGGTGGTGGATATGTTGAATCATCTGAATACTGTATACAACATGACATTATTCATGAAGTAACACCACTATACTTTCCTTAAATAGAGTAACCGAGCAGAAAAATCAGACTTTAAAGGAAAAGATAAACGCACTGCTAAAAAGCTCTGGGTTATCACATGAAATGTGGGGGGAGCATTTCTATTACTTCTTAAATAAGGTATCCTATAAGAAAAGAGACAAGACACCACATGAGTTATGGAAATGTAGAAAACCATCCTACAACCACTTGAAAGTGTGGGGGTGTCTTGCTACATATGAGTCGTCGACACAATAACGTTAAACAAATGATCTCAAACAGAGTTATCTCTATTGATTTTGAAAAAATCAAAAGACAACGTTGTGGATATGCTAACTAAAGGCTTAAAATAAGATCATGTTGTTAAAACATTGAAAGGAATGTGACTAAAGCCCATGAAAATAAAAGACACTATGTGAAGGAAAACCCTACCTAGTTGACTGCAGACCCCAAGATTTAGGTTTAAAGGGACAACCTAATTGCAAAGACCTTGTGAGGTCACTGTAGGGGTACTTATCCCAAGTCCGTTCCTATGATATAAACAATGACTAAATTTGGGATAGGTTAAGTAATGTTTTTAATGACCATTGTGTGTTTCGGTGAGTCGAACAACATAAGTCACCTATGTAAGAGTGAAGTGGGGCCGCTTCAAGGATGCTATTAGGGCATAGTTCTCTCAAACTCTTATAGAACCAGGAGATGTTCATGGCTATGTGAACATACCTATGAGAACTAAAACCTTGCTAGGGAGGTAGTTGTGTGAGGTATATCATCGTTTACACAAAGGGCAGAACAGTTCAAGGACATCACTTCTATTGGTCAGCTAGTATAAGTAAATATACTTTCACAAGGAAAGGTTCAAGGGTGGATACCTATCTATCCTATGCAACTATCGATCGTAAATTCTATCACCACATCGAGTCAATGTTTTTTGATAAAACTATCAATTTTCATTCATGTGAGGGATTGTTGGAAAAAAAATGCTTTTTATAAGAACTTTGAAACATATTCTCAATAGGTAAAGATGGAGAGTTGAATCATAATTTTAAGGTTTCATATTCTACTCCATGAGACCTTTACAACAGTATATCATATGCTCAAAATGGTTGAGTGGTGAATGAGAAATTGATGCTCAAAGTAAGCTACTTCGAAATATTATTGAGGAAAAGTAAAGGCTTAGATCCCACCTTGGTTAAATAGCAAGTGTGAGATGTGTATATATATGTGAACCCTCTTGAAAGGTAATTGAATGACTAAGCTTGTAACCAGTGGCGAATCTGAGGGGGCTGGCAGTGGCCTCGGCCCCCCTAAAATTATAAAAAAGAATATTTATTATTTAGCCCCTTAATATTTGAAAACTTTGGCCCCCCCTTAAATTGTTGTTTGGCCTCCATTTCCAACATTAAACATTAAAAAAAATCTTTCTTTTTTTATTTTTTTCTATATAATATATTTTAACTTTTTAACTTTAAATATTTATATAATATATTACTGTAATCAACGTTAATATAACATTAAATGTAATATTGATATATTTCCAACTTTCTTTTTTTAGATGATAGTTGTTCACTTTTTAATATAACATTAAATGACAATTTAAGGTAAAATTCAATTTGTTAACTAGTGAAAAAGAAGTCTCTTTTCCTATTGCTATTAACAACTATTGTCATCAACGTTTGTCTTTCAAATGTTGCATCGAGTTCATCTTCTAATGGCTTTTTTTCATCTTTTTTACAATTTTACAATTGTTTTTATTGTATAATTTATTGTTTAATTCTATTTTATAGTTATTATTTTTTTATCTTTTAAGATATTGTAGTTATGAAGTCGAAAACAATTGATTCGTTTTTAAAAAAAAAAGTACAGAGACAACACAATCACCTTAAAAAGCATTACAAATTGAGGTACCACCTTCGTCACTTGCTCCTTTAAATTATGATGCTTGTCCTTCTAAAATTCCTAGAGTTGAATATGAGGCACTTGATTTGTCTAACATAGAACATGAACCTGGGTTACATAAGCAAATATATGAGTATCCGGTTAATGTGCGTGATGAAATTCGAAGAGCTTATATTAAGGCTGGACCATATCAACCTATTCTTTCAGAAGATCCTGCTTCCAATTCAAAAAAGCATCCTCGTTATTTCGGCCATCATGGTTTAAACAATTTTCTTGGTTACTATATTCACCTTCTAAAGATATAGTATTTTGTTTGCCTTGTTTTCCTTTTAATAGAAATCCAAGTAGTCGTTTTCGATCGATTACATTTGTAACACCCTTAACTCGGCCTAGACGCTATGGCTGGATCTCGCGATGTCACATGATAGGGTGTTTGAAAATCGTGCCGTCGCGATAAAACCATTTCCTTTGAATTACTTTCTTAATATCTTATTAGTTCCAAAATCGTGTTACACATTTAGTCGATAGTTTCAAAACGTTATTAGATGCAGAAGCTCTTTAAACAGTTAAAACAATCGTGCGTTTTCAAAATCATTTGTTTCTTTTGAAAACCGAGGTTTCCTACTACTAGCAGTTGTAATCTATAAAGTAAAAATATTTAAAACCCAAAACCAAACCAATGTCCGAAAGTCCAATTACAACCCAAAAATTTAACCAGTAAAAATAAAATAAAAATAAAACCAATAATCATAAATTAAAACCATGACAATCCAGAACTGTGGTCACCATCGAGTCCTCCGCCGCACCGATCCATCTAGGTCTGGAGATTACCTGTAACACCCCTTACCCGAAACTCTTGCCGGAATCGAGTACGTGGCATTACTAGACTTGACTATTAACTCGGAGCATAAAATTTTTGAAGCTGTCCAACTGCGTCACGCCGACTAAATTGACTGTAACTCGAGTTACAAAACTCAAAATTTAGATCCGTAAATTTTCCTTGAAACTAGACTCATATAAATTTTCACCATAATTTTTGTAGAATTTTTCATGAGGCCAATTGGTACAGTTTATTCATCAAAGTTACCCCTATTTCACTGCTTGACAATTCTGACCCTGTCTTTACAAAAATACAGTTATCTCATTGCACAAATTTCCAATTATGTTTTTGTTTATACCAATGAAAAATAGACTCATTAAGGATTCTACACATATAAACCATGCTTTTTAATTATTTTTGTACAATTTTTAACAATTTTTCCAAAACAGGACAGTGACTCACGAATTCATTCAGAGCAGGTCTCACTAAAATTTAATTATCTCATAATATATAACTCCTTTGCCTACTCAGTTTCTTTCATGTAAAAATAGACACAATAAGGTTTAATTTCATATCTTATTCACCTTCTAATTCAATATACCCTATTTTTGGTGATTTTTCTAAGTCACATCACTGTTGCTACAACAAGCTGTTTCGTTGCAATTTATGAAAGACTAGCTTCTAATCGAACATACCTACATCCCTAATTCAAGGATTCATTTCAGATACAAACATTTCCTTAACAAAGACGATTTAACTTCGATTAAGATTACATAAACATTGCCATCATAAACCAACATACATATCAAAACCAATAGCATACTTAACTCAAGAATTTAGCCATATTCGCATGGCTATTATATACATGAACCTTAAGGCTTCATCAAAACAAAGACCAAGTCATTCCTATACATGCCTTCGTTTAAAACCAAAATGAAAGAGTACCAAAATGTAGATTGATAGTGTAGGCGACTTTCCGAACGATCCCGACGAGCTTGTAGCTTGAACCTAATCTATAAAACAGAGGAAACGTTTCACACGATAAGCTTGCTAGCTTAGTAAGTCCTAATTTCATAAAATAAGTAACATTCAATTTTCAGCAATTTAATTTCTACAATTCAACTTGTAGGCTTGTACTCGTATTTATTATCAAGCTTTCACTTTCATATCCATGTAAAATAAGCATGAATTTGTAGGAAAATTTCTCTCTACCCACATATTTATGATCAAAATATTTGTTCATGATTCAATTTTTCAAAACCCAAAGTGTCATCATGTAAACGTAGGTACAAACATTCATATACTTAAATGTCAATTATTATAACATGACATCAATTATACAGCCACCCTTGTGGCCGAATACACCTAGTCTTGTATTCACATATTAAAAGACCAAAGTTACTATACCACATCATTCATCAATATAACCAAGAAAACATACCATTGGTGATAAATCACTGAATCACTAGTTTACCTTGTCTTAATTAAGTAAGAAGCTCATTTCGACTTTACATACTCACCTGAGCCGTTAACTCGATAAATTTGCTTTAATTCGCCTTCAACACAATTTCGGTTTCTAGTTTGTGAAGTACAACACCGGTATCAAGCCTGCTAGGCATAAGAGCCCGATAAATAACACCGGCACAAGGCCTGCTAGGCGTAATAGCCCGATAAATAACACAGGCAACACCGGCACAAGGCCTGCTAGGCGTAAAAGCCCGATAAATAACACCGGCACAAGGCCTGCTAGGCGTAAAAGCCCGATAAATAACACCGGCACAAGGCTCGCTAGGCGTAAAGCCGAATTAAATCACCTAAGCACTAGGCTCGCTAGGCTTAAAGCCCAAACACATTAATGTAATCAATCATCGCTAATACCTTTTATACTATATCGCATAATGAAAGTACTTTGGTTTATTTACATCAACCAATCAAAACCATTCTAATAGGCTTATATACATTCGGCTATGGCATGAATATCTACTAAAATTTATCAAACATTATCGTACAATAGGTTCATAATTAGTTATTCAATATACTATAGCTTAGGACTTACCTTAGAAGTCGATAAATTTGAAATCTCCAACTATTCGTTTAGTTTAGCTTTTCCTCGCTCCAAATTCTTCTCCTTTTGATCTTGATCTAATTTGGTTCAATTAAACCAATTAAACCACACTCCCATTCAATTCAAAAGCAAAATCATATAATATATAATTTGCCAATTATCCCCCCCGACATTTTTAATATTTAAGCATATAAATTTCAAGACATAAACATTTGCATTCGGCAATCACCCACTACTTTGTTCAAGTATATTCAATAATATTTGGGAACACTTTGGTAATAATCTCTTTAATGTACTTTAACTTAAAACTTACCTTCTTATCTATGGCCACACATTAACCACATATATATATAACCGAATAAAATAGCCAGATTTTTATTTTCCCTTATTACCAAATTTGCCAATTTAGTGTACTCATACATCTTCTTCAACATGAAACCAAGTAACAAGCTAACTACCCACAATTTATTTATCCATTTTCCAGCCGAATATTAGCTTGCTTAAACCCTTCCATTGTTTGCTTAAAGAAATTTACCCTTCCTACTTAATCACCCAAAGATTATAAGCAAGTATGACCATTCATCCATGTTTAATATCACTATACAATATAAGTATAACCGAACATCAACACAAAAGGAAGAGGATTCAAAATTGGTGGTCTCACATTCGGCCGAATATCAGGGCATCCCCATGCCTAAATTCAAATCATTTTCTTACAAGCTCAAGCTTCTTCTTCTTCTCATATTATCCAAGTTTATTAACAAACCAAATCACCATTCCTCACCCATGGCCGAATTTCATCATGCCTAACATCATCAACTTCTATTTGTTTCCAAAAGAAAAGTGATCAAAGAAATCAACTCATTCAAAGATAACTTATTAAGTTAAAGCTCACTCTTACCTTGCCTAGCACATGCAATGGCCGAATGAAGGGGATGAAGTTTTCTTCTGCATTTTGAAGATAAAAACCGGTGAGGAAGATGATTAAGGGAAGAGAAATCAAATTTCTTTTTCTTTTGTTTATTAAACTATTACATATATTAGCATGCTTGTAATATAATAATGTTTTAATTATAATATTTTTAAGACAATAGATTAATTTGCATGCTTACCGTCCACTTTTTTTTTTAAAATATGGGGAATTTGACATGCAAATCCCCATGTTTAATAGACAATTCACTTAGCCCCCTTTTTATTTATGCTCACTACATTGGTCCTTTTTGCAATTCAAACCTTTTAGCAAATTAAACACTCAAACGGCTAAAATTTTCTACGAAACATTCACATACACAAATTTACCTATAATAAACACAAGATATAATAATATTTATCAGGCTCGGATTTGTGGTCTCGAAACCACCGTTCCGATTAGGGTCGAAATTAGTCTGTCACAACTCTCCCCCCTAAAGAATTTTCGTCCTCGACAATCTTACCGTTAAACAAGTTCGGATATTGTTGCTTCATTGAATCTTCAGGTTCCCACGTGGCCTCTTCAACTCTGTGTCGATTCCATAATACTTTCACTAGTGGAATCCTCTTATTTCTCAACTCCTTCATTTCCCGAGCCAAGAGACGAATCGGTTCCTCATCATATGTCAAATCGGATCGAATTTTAATCTCTGACGGTGTGATCATATGGGACGGGTCCGATCTATATTTGCGAAGCATCGAAACATGAAATACATTGTATATCTTTTCTAAGTCAAGGGGCAATTTCAATCGATAAGCAACAGGCCCTATACGCTCGATGATTTCATACGGTCCGATAAATCTCGGACTCAACTTGCCTTTCCGGCCAAATCGGAGTATTTTCTTCCACGGAGAAACTTTTAAGAACACCCGATCTCCGACCAAATTCAATATCCTTACGCTTCAAATCGGCATAAGACTTTCGACGATCCGGCGAATTTTCAAATTATTTTCGATAAGAACCACCTTCTGCTCGTTTCTTTAATCCAATCTACCCGTGTATCTTATTTTCACCGAGCTCACCCGAAGATAACGGTGTGCGACATTTTCGCCGCCATATAAGGCTTCGTAAGGCGCCATTTTTATACTAGATTGGAAGCTATTATTATAAGCAAATTCGACCAACGGTAGGTATCGCTCCCACGCACCTTCAAACTCGAGAACGCAACACCTCAAGCATGTCCTCAAGTATCAAAATAGTTCACTCGTGATCGACCGTCTGTTTATGGATGGAAGGTCAGACTAAAATGAAGTTTAGTACCAGAGCATCTTGCAATTTCTTCCAAAATTGCGATGTAAACCTCGGGTCCCTATCTCAAACAATGGAACTCCAGACACCGTGCAACCTTACAATCTGTGACACATACAATTTGGCAAGCTTATCAAGTGAATAGTCGCAATGCACGGTATAAAATGAGTGATTTAGTTAGTCTATCTACGATAACCCATACGGCATCTTTCCTACTCAAGTGTCATAGGAAGACCAGGATACAAAGTCCATTGTAATTCTATCCCATTTCCATTCGGGTATCATGATTGGTTGAAGTAGTCCGGACGGCACTGATGCTCACTTTTACTTGTTGGCGATTAAGCACTTAGAAACAAACTCGGATATATCTCGCTTCATGCCGGATCACCAATAGAACTACTTCAAGTCGTTATACATTTTAGTGCTACCGGGTGTATCGATAGTCGACCACTATGGGCCTCACACAGATCATCTCAGATCAAATCGAGCTCTTTGGAACACACAATCGGCCTTTATAATTCAAACAATCATTTGCATCAACTCAAAAATCGATTTGCATCGCTTCTAATCGGCTTCTAATAGCAATCAACTTCGTCAAGTTTCGTGGCATCACAAATCTGCTTTGAACAAACATCGGTCTTGCTTGTAACTCGCTATGATTGATCCATCATCGACATAGCTACCCGTGCGCTCAATGCACGAAGGGTAAATAATGATTTTCGACTTAACGCATCCGCAACAACATTAGCTTTCCCGGATGGTAGTCAATCACTAATTCATAGTCTTTCAAAGCAATTCTAACCATCCGCGTTGTCTCAAGTTTAAGTCTTTCCGAGTCATCAAATATTTCAAACTTTTGTGATCGGAATAAATATGACATTTTTCACCGAATAAGTAGTGACGCCAAATTTTTAATGCAAACACAATGGTCGCTAACTCCGGATCGTGAGTTGGATAATTTTTCTCATGCGCTTTAATTGTCTCAAGCGTAGGCTATCACCTTGCCTTCTTGCATTAAAACGCAACCCAACCCATTCAAGGAAGCATCACTAAAAATAATAAATTCTTTACCCGATTCAGCCGAGTTAACACTCGGGGCTTCATCAATAGTGGCTTTCAACCGCTCAAACTTTTCTCGACACCTTTCTCACCACGAAGTTGATATCTTTCTCAGTAGTAGTCGTCAAAAGTGCAGCTATTACTGTAAAAACCTTTTACAAATCATCTATAATATCCTCGCAAGGCCAAGGAAACTTCGAATCTCTAAACATTCTTTGGTGGTTTCCAATCGAGTATGGTCGCTATTTTGTTTTGATCCACCCGAATACCTGACACCGAAACAACATGGCCCAAGAAGTTGACTTCATTCATCCGTAATTCACACTTATCGAACTTTGCATACAATCGTTGATCCTCAAAGTTTGTAGTACTAATCTCAAATGCTCAAAGATGTTCCGCTTTCATTTTTGGAGTAGATCAAGATATCATCAATAAACACCACTACAAACCGATCCAAAAGCGCTGGAAGACTCGGTTCATTAGATCCATAAAAAAAAGCAGTGCATTGGTGAGTCCAAAAGGCATAACCAAAAACTCATAGTGTCCGTACCTCGCTCGAATGCATCTTGGGCACATCCGAATCTCGACTGCAAATCGATAATAGCCCGATCTTAAATCTATTTTCAAAACATCAAGCCCCTTTAATCGATCAAATAAATCATCAATACAAGGTAACGGGTACTTATTCTTTATAGTTACCTTATTTAGTTGCGATGAGTCGATACACATTCGCATAGTCCCATCTTTCTTTTTCACAAATAAAACCAAAGTGCACCCTACAGAGAGAAACTGGCCGCGCAAGCCCTTATCTCACAACTCTTGCAATCTGCGCTTTCAATTCTTTTAATTCAATAGGTGCCATTCGATGACGGAGCTATCGAAATCGGAGCGCACTGGTACTAACTCAATACCGAACTCAATCTCTGATCGGGGGTAAACGGTAGTTCTTCAGAAACACATCAGTGGTATTCACATACAACCGATCTGATTCGATTTGTTTCTCGGACATTTTATTATCTAGTACATAAGCCAAATAAGCTTCACACCCTTTTCTCACATACTTTCGGGCTAATATTGAAGATATTATCAGAGGCAACCCATTTACGCCACAGATTTAATTTCGATGGTCTCACCGTTTAGACATTTCAAATCGATAAGCTTTCTTTTGCAATCCACTATCGCCTCATGTGAAGTTAACCATCCATACCCAAGATTATATCAAATTCGTCAAAGGGCAACAACATTAAATCTACTGGAAGCAACAATCCCGAATCATCAACGGGCAACCTCTACACACTTTATTAACAAGTACACATCTACCCAAAGGGTTGGTCACACGAATCACAAACTCAGTAGACTCAATTAGCAGAATCTTGCCAAATTCTAAAGTTTCACACACATAAGAATGAGTCGAACCAGATCGATTAATGCAATTACAGTGAGTATCATAAAGAGTGAAAATACCGTGAATGACGTCGGGAGGAAGCATCCTCTCCGCTCGTGCAAAGATATGCTCTAGCCGGAGCTCTAGCCTCGCATCGATTTGTAGTGTTCTTCGTTCCTTTTCGACTACCACCTACATTGCCCGAATATGCGGGTGGTCTACCTCGCATTGACACGTTGCTCGGCTTAGTGTTCGAATCAGATTCCTTTCACTAATCTCGGACATTCTCTAATAAAATGATCTGACGATCCACATTTATAGCAAGACCGATCATGAAATCTACAACTCCCTGAGTGCCATTTCCCACAGTGCCTGCATTCAACTCTATTCTATGGAACGTTACCAACACTGGCTATTGAGGTAGCTCGGGAGCTCATAGGAGGTCGATCCCGTCTAGGTGGATCTGTAGTAGCTTTATGTCAGCTGTAGTCATCTCTGGACTTCTTGGCTGTGGAATGAAAGACCTTACCCGAAGATCTTTTACGGATGTCTCTAGCTTCTGTCTCAGCCTTTCTTTTCTCTTTCCCGAGCTCTTCAGCTTTGCAAGCTCTCTCAACTAAGGTCACAAACTCTTGAATTTTAAAAATGCCAACAAACATCTTTATATCTTCATTTAGGCCATCTTCGAATCTTTTACACATAATAGCTTCAGTAGAAACACACTCTCTAGCATATCTCACGAGCCCGACAAATTTTCTTTCATATTCCGTTATGGTCATTTGCCCCTGTTTCAGCTCAAGGAACTCCTTTCGTTTTTGATCAACGAATCTTTGGCTAATATACTTCTTGCGAAATTCATTTTGGAAGAAATCCCATGTCACTTTTTCTTTCGGAACCACCGATACTAGTGTATTCCACTGCTGATATGCAAGTGTCCCGCAAAGAAGGATATAACACACTTCAAGCATTCATCCGAGTACAAGATGTACTCATCAAGTACCCGAATAGTGTTATCAAGCCACATTTCGGCTTCTCTCGTCATCATCGTCATTAGTTTTAAATTCTTCGGCCCCAAATTTTCAGATTTTATCAATTGGGGGCCTACTAGATCTCATCGGATCTATCATCGGGGGAGCTGAAGGAATCGTAGTTGGATTATTCAGGGGTGGAGATTGGTGTATAGCTGGTTTATTTTGAATAAATTGGGCAAACCACTCATTCATCATCTGATAAAAGGCTTGTTTAGTCTCTCCTTCGTGGCTACCCGTAATAGGTCGAGAGTCTACCGGCACTGATCCGTGTGCACGGTCAGGCGCTATGCTCTCTACATCATCAGCTACGGCTCTTTCAGGATCAGTGTCCATTTGCTATATAAAACAAAGTTCAGGCTGTCAGAAGTCACCACACTATCAACACATAATAAAGGCATGTATAGCTAGACTCGCACGCGCTACGGTAGTCTTAGAATCGACTAAACCGTAAGCTCTGATACCAATCAAATGTAACACCCCTTACCCGAAACTCTTGCCGGAATCGAGTACGTGGCATTACTAGACTTGACTATTAACTCGGAGCATAAAATTTTTGAAGCTGTCCAACTGCGTCACGCTGACTAAATTGACTGTAACTCGAGTTACAAAACTCAGAATTTAGATCCATAAATTTTCCTTGAAACTAGACTCATATAACTTTTCACCATAATTTTTCCAGAATTTTTCATGAGGCCAATTGGTACAGTTTATTCATCAAAGTTACCCCTATTTCACTGCTTGACAATTCTGACCCTGTCTTTACAAAAATACAGTTATCTCATTGCACAAATTTCCAATTATGTTTTTTTTATACCAATGAAAAATAGACTCATCAAGGATTCTACACATATAAACCATGCTTTTTAATTATTTTTGTACAATTTTTAACAATTTTTCCAAAACAGGACAGTGACTCACGAATGCATTCAGAGCAGGTCTCACTAAAATTTAATTATCTCATAATATATAACTCCTTTGCCTACTCAGTTTCTTTCATGTAAAAATAGACACAATAAGGTTTAATTTCATATCTCATTCACCTTCTAATTCAATATACCCTATTTTTGGTGATTTTTCTAAGTCACATCACTGTTGCTACAACAAGCTGTTTCGTTGCAATTTATGAAAGACTAGCTTCTAACTGAACATACCTACATCCCTAATTCAAGGATTCATTTCGTATACAAACATTTCCTTAACAAAGACGATTTAACTTCGATTAAGATTACATAAACATTGCCATCATAAACCAACATACATCTCAAAAACCAACAGCATACTTAACTAAGAATTTAGCCATATTCGCATGGCTATTATATACATGAACCTTAAGGCTTCATCATAACAAAGACCAAGTCATTCCTATACATGCCTTCGTTTAAAACCAAAATGAAAGAGTACCAAAATGTAGATTGATAGTGTAGACGACTTTCCGAATGATCCCGACGAGCTTGTAGCTTGAACCTAATCTATAAAACAGAGGAAACGTTTCACACGATAAGCTTGCTAGCTTAGTAAGTCCTAATTTCATAAAATAAGTAACATTCAATTTTCAGCAATTTAATTTCTACAATTCAACTTGTAGGCTTGTACTCGTATTTATTATCAAGCTTTCACTTTCATATCCATGTAAAATAAGCATGAATTTGTAGGAAAATTTCTCTCTACCCACATATTTATGATCAAAATATTTGTTCATGATTCAATTTTTCAAAACCCAAAGTGTCATCATGTAAACGAGGTACAAACATTCATATACTTAAATGTCAATTATTATAACATGACATCAATTATACAGCCACCCTTGTGGCCGAATACACCTAGTCTTGTATTCACATATTAAAAGACCAAAGTTACTATACCACATCATTCATCAATATAACCAAGAAAACATACCATTGGTGATAAATCATCAATCACTAGTTTACCTTGTCTTAATTAAGTAAGAAGCTCATTTCGACTTTACATACTCACCTGAGCCGTTAACTCGATAAATTTGCTTTAATTCGCCTTGAACACAATTTCGGTTTCTAGTTTGTGAAGTACAACACCGGCATCAAGCCTGCTAGGCATAAGAGCCCGATAAATAACACCAAGACAAGGCTCGCTACTGGCGTAAAGCCCGATAAATAACACCGGCACAAGGCCGCTAGGCGTAAAGCCGAATTAAATCACCGGCACTAGGCCTGCTAGGCTTAAAGCCCGAAACACATTAATGTAATCAATCATCGCTAATACCTTTTATACTATATCGCATAATGAAAGTACTTTGGTTTATTTACATCAACCAATCAAAACCATTCTAATAGGCTTATATACATTCGGCTATGACATGAATATCTACTAAAATTTATCAAACATTATCGTACAATAGGTTCGTAATTAGTTCTTCAATATACTATAGCTTAGGACTTACCTTAGAAGTCGATAGATTTGAAATCTCCAACTATTCGCTTAGTTTAGCTTTTCCTCGCTCCAAATTCTTCTCCTTTTGATCTTGATCTAATTTGGTTCAATTAAACCAATTAAACCACACTCCCATTCAATTCAAAAGCAAAATCATATAATATATAATTTGCCAATTATCCCCCCCCGACATTTTTAATATTTAAGCATATAAATTTCAAGACATAAACATTTGCATTCGGCAATCACCCACTACTTTGTTCAAGTATATTCAATAATATTTGGGAACACTTTGGTAATAATCTCTTTAATGTACTTTAACTTAAAACTTACCTTCTTATCTATGGCCACACATTAACCATATATATATATAACCGAATAAAATAGCCAGATTTTTATTTTCCCTTATGACCGAATTTGCCAATTTAGTGTACTCATACATCTTCTTCAACATGAGACCAAGTAACAAGCTAACTACCCACAATTTATTTATCCATTTTCCAGTCGAATATTAGCTTGCTTAAACCCTTCCATTGTTTGCTTAAAGAAATTTACCCTTCCTACTTAATCACCCAAAGATTATAAGCAAGTATGACCATTCATCCATGTTTAATATCACTATACAATATAAGTATAACCGAACATCAACACAAAAGGAAGAGGATTCAAAATTGGTGGTCTCACATTCGGCCGAATATCAGGGCATCCCCATGCCTAAATTCAAATCATTTTCTTACAAGCTCAAGCTTCTTCTTCTTCTCATATTATCCAAGTTTATTAACAAACCAAATCACCATTCCTCACCCATGGCCGAATTTCATCATGCCTAACATCATCAACTTCTATTTGTTTCCAAAAGAAAAGTGATCAAAGAAATCAACTCATTCAAAGATAACTTATTAAGTTAAAGCTCACTCTTACCTTGCCTAGCACATGCAATGGTGAATGAAGGGGATGAAGTTTTCTTCTTCATTTTGAAGATAAAAATCGGTGAGGAAGATGATTAAGGAAGAGAAATCAAATTTCTTTTTCTTTTGTTTATTAAACTATTACATATATTAGCATGCTTGTAATATAATAATGTTTTAATTATAATATTTTTAAGACAATAGATTAATTTGCATGCTTATCATTCACTTTTTTTTTTAAAATATGGGGAATTTGACATGCAAATCCCCATGTTTAATAGACAATTCACTTAGCCCCTTTTTATTTATGCTCACTACATTGGTCCTTTTTGCAATTCGGACCTTTTAGCAAATTAAACACTCAAGCGGCTAAAATTTTCTCTGAAACATTCACATACACAAATTTACCTATAATAAACACAAGATATAATAATAAAAATATTTATCAGGCTCGGATTCGTGGTCTCGAAACCACCGTTCCGATTGGGGTCGAAATTAGTCTGTCACATTACCTGTGCACATTAAACAAAGAGGGTTGAGTTTTTGTAAACTCAGTGTGTAATCCCAAAGAGCAAAACAAGCAACAATCGCAGTGCACAGTCAATAGCAGTCTTGGGCTTAACCCCATTTCAGTATCAGAATCAGTTAGGCTTTAGCCTAATACAGTATCAGAATCAATATGCACAAGGACCTAAGCCCATCAGTAACAGTAGCAAATATACAGTAGCAAAGTCCTACCCAACCAACCTCTACACACCGTCTCCGTCCAACCCTACACTTCATGTGGGGATTTAATCAACCCACTCATCCCTACACTCCATGTAGTACCGAATGCGGCACAAAAAAGTAATTTGCAGCTAAGCAGCCAGTATATTAGGCTTAAAAGCCATTCAGTACACTTCCTCCAAATAATATCAATCCCAACCCAATGCAATGCAACATACAATAATATGTCATGCTATAACAAGTCTATCAGATATACATACAGTTCAGTATACATGCCGGTATATGACATGCTCAGTACGTAATTCACATAATCAATAACATGCAGTTAAGGGTCTAGGAAGTGCTTACCGACCCTATGGAAGGTTTACAGTCGACTTGGGCGACCTGTGCAACCTTAGCAAACATTTCAGTAAAAATGGGCTCACACGCCCATGTGGTCTGCCCGTGTGGGCCCACACGTCCGTGTGGCCCACACGGCCAAATTCAGTCTAGCCCGTGTGTCACACATGGCCTGTTTGGCCATCACACGGCCGTGTCCTTCGTGCACGGCCTGGCCTCATCGATCACACGGCCGTGTAGGGGCACACGGCCTATTACAAGCCCGTGTGACCTCGATAGTGAGGTTTTTGACTTTTGTCGAAACCTCGTTTTCTGCATTTTCAGATACATATCTGTATCGTTTTTTATGCCTACACACTTTCGAGCACTCCAGTACCTATAATTAACCAATATTTCACTCAATTAATCGCTTAACCAACTGAACTAAACTAATCCCGAAACGAGATAAACATCTTTTGAACAACGAACCATTACCTTCTATCGAATAACAGGAATTTCACGCCCTTAGAACATTGATGAATGATAATCAGCCCTTCGATAAGCCCCTAATCACCAAACAAATCCTTATTAACACTTGTCCAAATCAAAATTAAAGTATAATAAAAAACTAGACTTACCGAAAGAGCGACGAGGAGGTTGCGCAGGAAGGAAGTAAAAGAGAGGTCAAAACAAGAAAAATAGTAGTAATGGAAAGGAAAAAAAGGCGTTCAGCAAATGGGAAGACAAAAATCGGCAGCAATGGGGAAAAGGTGAAGAAAACGGTAGAGTTTTTGAGAAAGAAGAATAACCAAATTTTTGGAAAAAAAAGAAAAACTACCAGATATTCCCTAATCCCCTAAATCACTCCACTACTTCCCACTACATCCAACTACTCAGCTTTTTAATCCAACACAAGCCCATCTAGACGGTCAAGCAAAAATAATGCTCTTGCCAAGGCTCGAACAAAAGACCTCCTTCACACCAACACTTCATTCAACCACCAGACCAGTAAGCCTATTCTGTTAATTATTTACCAACTTTTACTTAAAAGCCTTCTAACCCAAGATGGGGCTTTATTTAAAAAAACCAAAAATTTGCCCAAGTCATGGCTCGAACTTAGGACATCCCACACACACCCAGAGTACTTAACCATTGAAGCAGACAAGTATCTATGTCACACACACAAAAAAAAAACAGATATTTTGGGGCGTTACAATTCTACCCCCTAAAAGAAAATTTCGTCCTCGAAATTTACCTGGTTAGAATAGATGAGGATACTACCAACGCATCGCATCCTCAGGCTCTCATGTAGCCTCTTCTGTGCTATGGTTATGCCATAGAACCTTAACCAGTGGAATAGATTTCCTCCTCAGAACCTTTACGTCACGATCCAGAATCTGTTCCGGATCCTCCTCAAAGGTCAAGTCTGGCCTAACCTCAATCTCCTCAACAGGAATAATATGCATAGAGTCAGAGCGGTAGCGCCTCAACATGTCATGAATCCGATCCAACTCCGGAGGTAAGTCCAACTGATAAGTAACCAGTCCCACTCGCTTTAGAATACGGTAAAGTCTAATAAACCTAGGGCTCAGCTTGCCCTTACGACCAAAACTCAAAATATTCTTCCATAGTGAGACCTTAAGAAAAACAAAGTCCCCTATAGAATACTCAATCTCACATCTTTTCAGATCCGTATAAGATTTCTGCCTGTCCGATGCCGCTTTTAGTCGATCCCGAATTAGTCTGATCTTATCCTCAGCCTTAGAAACCAATTCAGGACCCAGAACACGTCGCTCGCCCAACTCAGTCCAATACAAAGGAGTACAACACTTACGACCATACAGTGCCTCATAAGGTGCCATCTGAATGCTAGATTGGAAGCTGTTATTATAAGCAAACTCTGCTAGTGGCAGATAATCCTCCAAACTGCCTCGGAAATCAAGAGCATAACTCCTCAACATATCCTCTAGTATTTGAATCACCCTCTCTGACTGACCATCAGTCTGAGGATGGAACGCAGTATTGAAGTCCAATCTCGAACCTAGAGCTTCATATAACTTTTTTCAAAATTGAGACGTGAAGCGAGGACCTCTATCAGAGATGATCGAAAGCGGTCCTCATGCAGTCTCACTATCTCAGAAATATAAAGCTTCGCTAACTTCTGCAGAGAATAATCAGTACGAACCGGTATGAAGTGCACTGACTTGGTCAATCGATCCACAATGACCCAAACAGAATCCTTCTTAGTGGGTGTCAAGGGTAACCCACTAATGAAGTCCATCATCACACGTTCCCACTTCTAAAAGGGAATCTTAATAAGCTGTAGCAAACCCGAAGACAACTGATGATCAGCCTTAACCTGTTGGCATGTTAGACATCTAGCCACAAAATCAGTAACCTCTTGCTTTAATCTTGGCCACCAATATAACTCTCGAATATCTTGGTAAATCTTATTTTCACTAGGATGCAAAGCATAAGGGCTACTATGCGTCTCTCTCAGTATAGACTGCCTCAGATCAGTATCGTTTGGTACACATATCCGGCATCGGAAACACAATACACCTTCAGAGTTCAACCCAAAGTCCGTAGTGCTACCACCCTCAATCTATCAAAACCGAAGACCCAAAGACTCATCTTCCAACTATTTACCCTTAATCTACTCGATCCAAGTTGGTTTGACTTGCAGCTCAGCCAACAAACTCCAGTCCTCGAACAGACTAAGTCGAGCGAACATCGCTCTCAGATCAGTTATAGCCCTACAGCTCAAAGCATCAGCCACAAAATTAGCCTTGCCAGGGTGGTACTCAATGGTGTAGTCATAGTCATTGAGCAGCTCAATCCATCTATACTGCCTAAGATTCAGCTCCTTCTGAGTAAGGGCATACTTGAGGCTCTTGTGATCAGTGTAGATGATACACTTCTCATCATACAAATAATGCCTCCAGATTTTCAATGCGAAAACTACCGCAGCTAACTCTAAGTCATGCGTCGGATAATTTGCCTTATGAGTCTTAAGCTGACGAAACGTATATACAACCACCTTACCATTCTGCATCAACACACATCCCAAATCGACGTGTGACGCGTCACTATAAACTATGAACTCCTTTTCAGACTTCGACTGTATCAGAAAAAGGGCATCAGTCAGTACAGTCTTGAGCTTATCAAAGCTCTCTTGCTGTGTATCAGTCCAATTAAATGGCACACCCTTACGTAGTAGCTTAGTCAAGGGTGCTGCAATCAATGAGAAGCCCTTTACAAATCACTGATAATAACCCGCCAGTCCCAGAAAATTGCGGATCTCAGACACGTTCCTAGGCTGCTCCCACTCCAACACAGCCTCAATCTTTCGAGGATCAACTTGAATCCCCTCAGCAGAAACCACATGACCCAGAAATGTCACCTCACTTAGCCAAAACTCGCACTTGCTAAACTTAGCATAGAGCTGCTTTTCCCTCAAAGTCTACAGAACAACCCTAAGGTGCTCGTCATGCTCATCCTCAGTCCTCGAGTAAACCAGTATATCATCGATGAACATCACCACAAAATGATCCAAATAAGGCTGAAATACTCAGTTCATCAAATCTATGAAAGCTGTCGGTGCATTAGTCAATCCAAATGGCATTACTAGGAACTCGTAGTGACCATAACGAGTCCTAAATACTGTTTTATGCACGTCAGCTTCCTTGACCCTCAACTGATGTTACCCAGATCGAAGGTCAATCTTAGAAAACACCGAAGCTCCTCGAAACTGGTCAAACAGATCATCTATCCTCGGTAAGGGGTACTTATTCTTAATGGTCAACTTGTTCAGTTGCCGATAGTCGATACACATCCGCATGGATCCATCCTTCTTCTTCACAAATAGTATCAGTGCTCCCCACAGAGACACACTAGGGCGAATAAACCCACGATCCAATAACTCCTGAATCTGATCATTTAGCTCCACAAGCTCTTTTGGTGCCATTCAATATGGAGCGATGAACACCGGAGCTGTACCAGATAGGAGCTCAATACCAAACTCCACTTCACGATCCGGAGGTAAACTAGGTAGCTTCTCAGGAAAGGCGTCCGAAAAATTCTTTACCGTTCTAATGTCCTTAATAGAGGAATCCCCAGAATCTGAAACACTTACATAAGCTAAGAATGCCTCACATCCCTTACGTACCAACTTTTCTACCACCAGTGTAGAAATCACATTAGTTAAATAATTACGGCACTCTCCAATCATGACTACCTCATCATCCTCTTCAGTTCTCAATACGACCTTCTTAGTCGCATAGTCCAAGCTAACACGATACTTGATCAACCAGTCCATCCCTAGAATTAAATTTAACTCCCCAAAAGGAAGCTCCATCATATCAGCCAAAAAGATTTCTCCTTGAACCTCTAAAGGAACGTCTCTAAACAGCTTGCTAACCCTTATAGATTGCCCCAACGGACTCAGTATAATAACCTCACTCATAATGCTCTCAACCAAGATTCCCAAATTTCCAAACACAGTACAGGCTATATAGGAGTGAGTGGATCCTATATCTATCAATGCAGTATATGTTACATAAAAAATAAGAAACGTACCGGTGATGATGTCTGGAGCATCTCCATCCTCTTGGCGATGAGCAGCATAAACTAGAGCTGGCTGCCTCACTTCAGTTTGTTCAGCACCTCTACCCGGTGCTCTCTGCCTATGGCCCATACCATTACCACCTATGGCCTAACTATGGCCCATCGGTGGTTTCGAACTACCCTACTGTTGTATAATACCGCATCCTTGAGCTTGTCTCGCCTCCCTCGAGACATTCTCTCTAATGCGATGTTCCAAATACCCACATCTCAAGCATGTCCCAGTCCTCTTCCAACACTCGCCTTAATGATGTCTACCATAATCAGTACATGGCAGCAGTCCAGTAGCACCAACAGAGGGCCTAACTCTAACCGACCCATCAACTCTGACATTTTTTCTAGGCATTTGCACCGCACCCAAGGGCTTCAAATCCCTTTTATTCTTACCTCTCTCTCTATCTTAGTTTTGGCGCTCAGCGCGCTTAACCTCATCGGCGATCTTTGCCTTCTCAACCAGGGCATAAAATTTCGCTTTCTATGTAGAGCTATCAAAACCCGCAAGTTATCTCTGAGGCCATCCTTAAAGCAGGCACATCGCTCGTACTCAAACGCCACCATACCTCGCGCATAGCGGCTCAGTCTCAGAAACTAGGCCTCATACTCAGCCACTGATCAATCTCCCTGAGTTAAATTTAAAAACTCCCTCCTACAGGCATCCACGTAACTGGCTCCCACATACTTTCCTTGGAAGGCGATCTTAAAGAACTCCCAGATCAATCGTTCGGGCTGAATGACCTCTTTAACAGTAAGCCACCACTGATATGCCTTATCACGCAGCAACGAGACTGCACCCTTTAATTTCTCCTCTGGGGTGCAATCTAGATCGTCCATGATCCTCTCCATGGCCTCAATCCAGTACTCAGCCACATTAGGGGCAACTCTAGTGACACCCCTGAATAACTCAGCCCCATTAGATCAGAGTCGTTCCGTACCCGACCCTCGGCCCCTAGATCTAGTATTGGGCCCAACGACCCTCTCTAAAATCCTGAACATAGTTTGGAACACTGCGTCGTCCCCAGTCATGCGGTCTTGAGACCCAGTCTCAGTCGCAGGTGAAACTAGCGTCTCACTAGTATCCAAGTTAGGCAGGTTTCTAGAAGATGAGGACCTAGTTCGAGCCCTTTTACGGCCTTTACTACGACCTTTAGTACCCCGTCCGCAGATACCTCGTGTGCTCATATCTAATTGAATTATCTGTATTTAGAAATTTTATGAATCAGTTACAGTTCAATATTTATTAACAGATGTTTTATGTAGAACATTATCGGTAATTCAGAGTTTGTTTTCGTATATCGCAGTTTCACTGCAATTTTCGGTATACACTAACTAAAATGTTTTCAGTACAATATACTAGCTATAGTAGTTTCAGAACATACTATCAATAATAGTTTCAGTTTAAAACAATTCACAGTTCAGAATACTTACAGGATCGGCGCCGGAAACTCGGTGTACCACTTACTCAGTAAAATATTTCAAATCATTTTGTAATCAATTCTTCAAAACCAAATTTTAAAACCCATAATCTACAGCCGAGTTTTGTAACTTGGCTCTGATACCACTAAATGTAACACCCAAACCCGGACGCTATGGCCGGATCTCGCGATGTCATATGATAGGGTGTTTGAAAACTGTGTCATCGCGATAGAACTATTTCCTTTGAATTACTTATCTTAATCTCTTATTAGTTCTAAAATCGTGTTACTAATTTAGTCGAAAATTTCAAAATGTTATTCGACGCAAAAGTTTTTTAAATAGTTAAAACAATCGTGCGTTTTTGAAAATCATTTGTTTCTTTTGAAAACTGAGGTTTCCTATTACTAGCAGTTGTAATCTATAAAGTAAAGATATTTAAAACCTAAAACCAAACCAAAGTCTGAAAGTCCAATTACAGCCCAAAAATTTAACCAGTAAAAATAGAATAAAAATAAAACCAATAATCATAAATTAAAACCATGACAATCCAGAATCGTGGTCGCCATCGAGTCCTCTACCACATTGATCCATCTAGGTCTAGAGATTACATGTGCACATTAAACAAAGAGGGGTGAGTTTTAGTAAACTCAGTGTGTAATTCCGCAGAGCAAAACGAGCAACAATCGCAGTGCACATTCAATAACAGTCTTGAGCCTAATCCCATTTCAGTATCAGAATCAGTTAGGCCTTAGCCAAATACAATATCAGAATCAATATGCACAAGGGCCTAAACCCATCAGTAATAGTAGCAGATATATAGTAGCAAAGTTCTACCCAACCAGCCTCTACACATCGTCTCCGTCCAACCCTATACTCCATGTGAGGATTTAATCAACCTACCCATCCCTACACTCCATGTAATACCGAATGCGGCACAAAACAGTAATTTGCAGCTGAGCTGCCAGTATATTAGGCTTAAAAGCCTTTCAGTACACTTTCTCTGAATAATATCAACCCCAACCCAATGCAATGCAACATACAATAATATGTCATGCTATAACAAGTCTATCAGATATACATACAGTTAAGTCTACATACTGGTATATAACATACTCAGTGCGTAATTCACATAATTAGTAACATACAGTTAAGGGTCTAGAAAGTGCTTACCGACCCTATGGAAGGTTTACGTTTGACTTGGGTGACCCGTGCAACCTTAGCAAACATTTCAGTAAAAATGAGCTCACACGCCCATGTGGTCTGCCCGTGTGGGCCCACACGCCTGTGTGTCCCACACGGCCCAAATTGGCCTTGGCCTTGTGGATCGCACGGCCTGGCCCAAAATCCCACACGTCCGTGTGGATTACCCGTGTGGACCCACACGCCCAGTCGATCAGCAGTGTGTGTCACACACACCGCCTAGTTATCACACCTGACGCGTTCTTCGCGCACGACACACGGCCTCGTCAATAACACGATTGTGTAGGGCACACGACCTACCACATGGCCTACTATACGCCCGTATAGCGTCGACAGTGGGGTTTTTGACTTTTTCTAAAACCCCATTTTCTGTATTTTGGGGTACACACCTGTATCCTTTTTTATGCCTACACGCTTCCTAGCACTCCAGTACCTATAATTAACCAATATTTCACTCAATTAATCGCTTAACCAACTGAACTAAACTAATCCTGAAACGAGATAAATATCTTTTGAACAACGAAACCATTACCTTCTATCAAATAACAGGAATTTCACGCCCTTAGAACGTCGATGAACGATAATCAATCCTTCGATAAGCCCTTAATCACTGAACGAATCCTTATTAACACTTGTCCAAATCACAATTAACGTTTAATAAAAAACTAGACTTACCAAAAGAGCGACGAGGACATTGCGCAGGAAGGAAGCAAAAGAAAGGTCAAAAAAAGAAAAATAGCAGTAAGGGAAAGGAAGAAAAAGGTAGCTCAGCAAATGGGAAGGTACAAAAATCGGCAGCAGGAGAAAAGGTGAAGAAAACAAAAGAGAGTTTTTGATAAAGAAGAAGAACTGAATTTTTGGAAAAAAAAAACTACCAGATATTCCCTAATCCACTAAATCACTCCACTACTTCCCACTACATCCAACTACTCAGCTTTTTAATCCAACACGAACTCTTCTAGATGAACAAGCAAAAATAATGCTCTTGCCCAGACTCGAACAGAAGACCTCCTTCACACCAACATTCCACTCAACCACTAGACAAGTAGGCTCATTCTGTTAATTATTTACCAACTTTTACTTAAAAGCCTTCTAACCTAAGATGGGGCTTCATTTAAAAAAACCAAAAATTTGCCCAAGTCATGGATCGAACTTGGGACCTCCCACACACGCCCAGAACACTTAACCATTGAAGCAGACAAGTATTTATGTCACACACACACAAAAAAAAACAAAAATAGATATTTTGGGACGTTACGACATTTACTCATAGTGGATTTAGTAATTGGAAAAGGTACATGATGGATGCAATTGTGCTTTTTTGACACGTATGGGAAAAGATCTGAATTCACTGTATAACAATGCACAATGAGCTTATGTAGATTTAATGAATCAAGCTCAACATATTAAAGTATCACTTGATAGACAAAAAACACAACAAATTGCAGCTAATCGTCTACGTCTGAAAACTAGTATAGATGTTGTTCGATGGTTTTCATTTCAAGGTTGTGCTTTTAGAGGTCATGATGAAAGCTCAGGATCAAAAAATTATGGGAACTTTCTTAAATTGTTATCACCATTAGCATCGTATGATGAGAAAGTTGAAGATGTTTTCAAAAGTGCTCCACAAAATGCTAGTTATGCTTCTTTAACAATACAAAAAGAGATATTGCAAGTTTATGCCAGTAGAGTTCGTAATGTAATTCGTGAAGAAATTAGTGATAGAAAGTTCAGCATTATTGTAGAGAAAGCGAGAGACGAGTCAAAAAAAGAGCAAATGGCAATTATTTTGATATTTGTTGATAAACAAGGACAGGTAAAAGAACGGTTTTTTTTTATATAGTTCATGTTAAAGATACTGCATCATTGACTTTGAATAATGTGATTTTTAATGTTCTCTTGCAACATAGTTTTGACATACAAAATATCCAAGGTCAAGGCTACGATGGAGTAAGCAATATGCGTGGGGAATTTAACGGCTTGCAAGCTTTGATTTTGAATGATTGTCGATATGCTTATTATGTTTACTGTTTTGCTCATCGTCTTCAGTTAGCATTGGTCGCAGCAGCTAGAGAAGTGGTTAAAGTGCATCATTTCTTTAAAGACTTGTATGATATTGTTTATATTGCTTCGACTTCTTCCAAACGACACGATAAATTACAAAAAGCCTAAGCAACTGAAATAATCATTTGGTATCCATCAATGAGTTAGCAATTGGAACAGGAATGAATCAGATTGGCAATTTACAATGTCCTTGTGAGACTCGATGGAGTTCCCATTTAAATTCAGTTACTAGTTTACTGAAGATGTACAATGCTACTAGCATGGTTCTTGAAAATCTAAAAAATATCGATTCTAACTATTCTCTGCGAGAAGATGTTCATAACACATATAATAGATTGAGATCTTTTGAGTTTATTTTTATTTTGCATATGATGAAGGAAGTTTTAGGGATTACTGATAACCTTTGTCAAGCTTTACAACGCCGCTCTCAAGATATATTAAATTCCATGAGTTTAGTTTTGACAACGAAAGATTTAATTCAAAAGTTGAGAGATGATGGATGGAATGAATTGTTGAAAAATATGATATCTTTTTGTGAAACTTGGGAGTTGGATTTTCCAAATATGAATGCTCAATACATTATGGGTCATAGTCGTAACAAGAAGGAAGATGTTACAGTGGAGCATCATTATCGAGAGGATATATTTTTTGCTATAATAGATACTCTGTTGCAAGAATTGAAGAGCAGGTTTAACGAAAATGTTGTCGAGCTTCTCACTTTTCCTACATCTTTAGATCCCAAGCAGTTTTTCAAGTTATTTGACATTGATAAAATTTGCATTCTTGTAAACAAGTTCTATCCAGAAGATTTTTCTCAACAAGAGAAAGAACATCTCCTATATGATATTGAGAAAAATATCAAAACTTTTTGAACTTTGAGTTATGATATTGATAAAATTTGCATTCTTGTAAACAAGTTCTATCCAGAAGATTTTTCTCAACAAGAGAAAAAACATCTCCTATATAAGTTGAAGCATTATGAACTTAATGTATGTAAGCATCCTGATATGAGAAAAATATCAAAACTTTTTGAACTTTGCAAAAGCTTAGTTGAGAGTGGAAAGTCAGTCATGTACCTACTCGTTGACATATTGATTCGTCTTATATTGACTCTTCCAGTTTCAACAACATCCTCAGAACGTGTTTTTTTGCTATGAAGATTGTGAAGACTCAACTTCGTAGCAAGATGGAAGATGATTTTTTAAGAAGTTCTTTGGTTGTGTACATTAAGAAAGAAATTGCAGAAAAATTTGATATAAACGAAATAATTGATGATTTTAGTGAGGTCAAGGATCGAAGAGTGCAATTCAAATAAATTTTAAGATTTCTTTCTAGTTTTTTTTTATTTATTAAATTATTTTTCTTTAATTAATTTTTCTTTTTAAATTTATTATTTTCCATTATCTTGGCCCCCCTCTTGAAATTTCCTGGTTTCACCCCTACTTGTAACCGTGCCTCTCTCGTAAGGGGGTACAGGTCCAAACCTGATGGGGTTGGGGCACACCCACAAGATGTGGGCGACGCGAAATGTCTGGATCGGTCGGGCCCAAATGGGCCTGCGGATATTTTAGCCCCCACACAATTTTATTTTTCCTAAGCAGACTTAATCTGTTTATATACGGACATTATCAGATTCCAAATCAATTTGATTTTTTGGCTCCTTAATGGCAGATTTTGTGGTTATTTCCAAAATTTTCACCATCCTAAATGCCTATAAAAGGCTGTGTATTCTGTAGAATTTTACACACTCATACTCTCTCATATTGAAATTCTTTTGCTCTCAAAACTCTTCTTTTTCCTCTCAGTATTTTTCAAATATTCTGGTGATAGAAAAAGGCAATGTCGGTTCGATTGATCATTATAGAGGTGTTACTACTTTGATCACTGTTGTTGTTGTATCTTGAGAGACATTCGACCAACATTTCTCCAAGTACCTTAAGAGCGGCCAAATCTGTCTTAAGGAAACTGTGCTTCACAAGCTTCCACGTTTCGTAAAATCTCTATTCTTCTTTATTTCAACTTTTTATTACGGTTTTGTTTGATTTTCGTATTTCACAATTTAAACATAAATCATTCTATTTATATTTTATTTTACATGTGTTTATTTATAATTAATTATATGTTCACTAACGTGTTTTTGTCCAACATACATTTATGCATAACCCTAAGTATATTCTTATGTATTATTTTATAATATTATTTGTATATTGTCATATGTATTTTTATATACATTTTTATGGATATTTATATATTAATTATGTATATTTTTCACATATAAAGTTGTATATGTTTTTATGTATAATTTCGTTTGTAGTTTACATATAATTTTTATCAAACATTATTAAAATTGTTTAAAAACTAAAAGAAACTATCATTTGTATAATTGTTGGAACAAGCCCTCTTAAAATCGTTTCTTTTTTTAATTTTGGATGTTTTTCTACTTATTATGAATTGTTATTAAAATTGCTACATGTTGTTTTACTTTTTTTTTTCAAATTAATTTTATAGTTTACATTATTATATAGTTTCAAATTTGTATATTATTTAAAAACTAAAATGAACTATCATTACATTCAAAAAAAAAAAGAATTATCATTACCAAAGATAAATAACAATAATTAAAAATAGATTATTTAAAAACTAATTTAAAAATTAAATACTTGAAATCAGGTGTGACACTTGTGCATTAGAAACTAATATATATATATATAAAACATATAATGTCTACTAATTGTAAAATTTTGAAAAATGTTATGAATATCTTATTAAGTGGATGTCCATCATGATCAAGATAAATTTTTTTATGTACTTTAAATTCTAATAAATAGTTATTAGAATTAAATCTCTACTTCTTTTATACTTTTTATGCCTATAAATAGAGACTCTGATGAAGCATTGTAATCATCCCTTTAATCGATAAAGTACATTCTTTATTGCTTTCATATTTTTTTGTTCTTTATTCTTTCTATCTCTCTTTATTTTATAACAAAAAACTATTTCTTTACCATATCGTATTAAGTATGCCTTTGGATGGATGGTGCGTTTACTTTCGATAAGATTAAAAACAATAGTGATAATAAAATTAATTATCGTAACTGTAAGATAAAAGATTCTACTACACCACAATCATCGCCTATCCAAAGTGACACATAAACTATCAACGATATAAATACACATTTATTGCAATATGATGAATTTGTTTTAAATATATACTTTTGACATTTTTGAGTTACTATTTAAGGTTTAAACTAATAATCAAATTGAGAGAGAGTTGGATTAATACAATAATGGTATTTCAAGAATTTAACTAAAATAAATTAAAATGTAATTAGGTAGGTTGGCTGGTTCTAGTTGGGGACTTTGTGGAACCGAAAAAAGTTTAGTCTCTACCTAAAACAATGATGTGGCAAACTTTCATTTGCTGAAAAACATAATTTGTAGGGAGGCACCATGAAGCCTAGAAGATAGGATACGCTCACCTCTCGGAGTATCTGTCAAGCGAAGCAAAGTGGGTGTGTTTCAGATGACATGGCATATTTTGGTAGGCTCGGAACTTGGTTTGGAAGCCAAGCCGTTTTATTTTGGCTTTATCTTATGATTTGATTTTTCAATTATATCGCTTTTTTTCTAACATTTTTCCTCATTTTAGTATTTGAATTATTATTTTCATTCTAGTTTATCTTTTAAAAATAAAAGTAGATAATAAAAACCTTACACATAATTCATGATCAGTTGTCTACCTTTTTGAATAATATTTGTGGTAATGGGATTAATCATCATTGTCAGAGTTGGATGTCTTAATTACAAAAAAAAAAAAATTTACCAAAATGTGATAAAAATTTAAACTAAATTATCAAATACTCACCAAATTATTAATGTGTTTCTGATTTAATTATACAGGTTTAAAATTTTCTATTTTAATTAGTAATATTATTGAAATTTAATATTTTCTTATAAATCATTAATAGTGCCTTTTCTATTAGCATAACACTAAATTTAACTTTCAATATTTACAAATTTTATTAATCTAGTCCTAAATCTAAAAAATTTAACAAATTTACCCTCAACTTTATACAAAATTATAAAAACATTTATAAATAAATGAATATCTATTTTTCTCATTTTCTAATGTCAAATTTATTTATTAAAATAATAATCTTATAAAAAACAATTTAAGGGGGAAAACCATGAAGAACACTTACATAGATTCAACTTTTTTCTTTTGCCAACATTAATGACCACCATGTTTAGGTTGAGTCAAAACTACGGCTTGAGGTCGAAAAGGATGAGAATCGATGTCTTTAAGTTGTTTCCTGGGATAGATTTGTTGCGTTTGAGGTTGCAATTGAAGGTGGACTGATTGGGGATATATAGGTGAGGATGAGGTATTGGAGATGGTCATGCTAGCAACTCCATAGCCAATTTCTAGTTCAATGACACATGGAAGTGTGCAAATCGAGGAGTTTGGAGTAAGAGTTATTGGTGTCGGTGATTATGGGCAAACGCGATGCTCAGTGCTTGATAAATTTGACGAGGACTAAGGAGCAAAGTCAAATGCATAAAATAAAATTTATTATCTATAAAATAAACTAAAAAAGGGGGGAAACTTGAATGTGATTTTAAGTATTGTTTGTGGTTTTTTTTTTTAATATTTTATTTACAAAAAAAATTAATAAATAAATTTCATAACAGGAAAAGAGAAAAATAGGTATTTGTTTATTTATAATTTTATATGTATTTTTTATAACATCTTATGTAATCTTATTGAAAAATTAACTTTTAATTTTTTTTTATTTTTTAAAGTTTTAAATTTTTATTTTAAAAATTTTAAGAAGTAAGACAAAATTGATAAAATGTGTAAAGTTGAGGGCTAAATTTGTTGATTTTTAGAATTAAGATTAAATTGATAAACTCCATAAATACTGGAGGTTTAAATTGGTTATTGCAATAATAAAAAAGCTATTATTAATTATTTAATAGAGGAGTAATCAAATATTAAATTTCGATAATATTAATAACTAAAATAAAAATTTTAAACTTTAGTGACCAAAGAGAAACTAGCTAAAAGATAGGCAACTATTTTTAAGTTTATACTAATATATATAAAATTTAAGGAGAAAAGCTTTTATCTTTAAAGAATTGCCAAGCAATTGGGCTAAAACTCATGTTACTTTCTCTTTATTAATTATTAGTATGGTTTTTATGCTTCGTTTTGAGTTAATTATTTGTTTATATTAAATATGAAGTAAAAATTTGAAGATTAAAATATAATCTAAGTCCCTATACACTTCATTTTTTTTCAATAATTTAGTTTCTATATTTTTCAAAATTAAAAAACAAGGTTCAATTGTTATCATTAGTAAAATTCTTTAGTTAGATTCAATGGTGTGATATATTTTTTTTAAAATCACTTTTTAGCGACGTAATAAAAAAATTATGTTGAAAATGCTTTTGTGTTTTTATTAAAAACACACATTTGAACTCGTTATAATAGAATATATTTTTTTTTTGTTGGGATAATGTTCTTAAAAAAAAGGGCTACAATATTGTAATTGAAATAGTTAACAATATTAGCTATTTAGACTAATTAATGACATTATAAAAGTAGAAGGACTTATGTCAAAAATTAAAACATATGAATTTAATCCAAGTTTTAGCATAGTGTAGGGGCTAAAATTGAAATTTGACCATTGTTTTATAATGTAAAAAAAAGTAAGGCAAACTGAAAAGGTGTGTTTGTCTTTATTATCCTTAAAATATTCAAATTATATATAACTACGTAACATTTTTATCGGAAATTTACCTATATTAACTATTTGGACTAACTAATAGCATTATGAAAATATAAGACAATTATGTTGGAAATTAAAGTATAATGATGGAATTTCAAATTTAAGTATGATAGAAGGACTAAAACTGAAATTAAACCATTTTTGTGGAGTGGTGTCCATGTGTCAATAGGAGTAAGGTATAGAAAGATGCTGCAGTTACAAGATTTTTGTGAGCAGATGATCATATGGAGAAAATGTTCAAAAAGCATTTAACAATTAAGATGTGGAAAAAAATAATACAAAATATGTTACGTCCGCATTTCCGTGTTTTGTTCGGTTATGGGTTTTTTTACAGAAATAATACCAAAAAAAAAAAAAAACAAAATGGGTTGGCCTATGGATTATGTACCGAAATGGTACATCCAGGGTGGTCACGCCACTCCCATAGGCAGCACCACCCTGATGTTCTGGAGCAAATTTAAAAAAAAAACACAAAACAGTTAGAACAGGGCAAAACAGTGACAGACTGAACAATGGACATGCAGAGGTGGCATCAGCACTGAACAATGGGCATGCAGAGGCGGCACCAACACCGAAGAATGGCCTGCGACAGGCGGCACCATTGCTGTTTATAATCCCTCCCCCCTACCCCGAAATGTGAAGGAAGAAGCAGAAAGAAGAAGAAGAAAAACAATGTGGTGCGACCGGAAAAAGAAAGAGAAAGAAGAAACAAAGAAGAAAAAAAGATCAGTGGGAAGAAAAAAAAAAGGAGAATTAGGTATAATTTTTTTTTTAAACAATGCTTGTATTTAGTTTAGTTTAGTTTTATAGCTATTGTTAATTAGTTAGTTAGGATTAGTAGGTTAATTAGTATTTTAGTTAATTAATTAGTTATATTATTATTGTTAAGTAGTTAGAAACCTTAAAAAAAAAATTGTTAGTTAGTATATTAATATGGTAGTTAATATGTTAGTTAGTATATTGTTAGTATATTAATATGTTAGTTAAAAACCTTAAAAATCCTAAAATAATATATTGTTAGTTAGTATGTATATTAATGTGTTAGTATATCAATATGTTAGTTAGTATATTGTTAGTATATTAATATGTTAGTTAAAAACCTTAAAAATCCTAAAATAATATATTGTTAGTTAGTATGTATATTAATGTGTTAGTATATTAATATGTTAGTATATTGTTAGTGTATTAATATATTAGTTGTATATTAATATGTTAGTTAGTATATTGTCAGTATATTAATATGTTAGTTAAAAACCCTAACAACTCTAAAATAATATATTGTTAGTTAGTATGTATATTAATGTGTTAGTATATTAATGTGTTAGTTAGTATATTGCTAGTATATTAATATGTTAGTAGTATATTGTTAGTATATTAATATGTTAGTTAAAAACCCTATAATAGTAATATATTGTTAGTAGTATAATTCAAATATTAGAATACTATTAATATTTTAGTTAATATGTTAGTTAGTTAGTATATTGTAAGTAGATTAATATGTTAGATAAAAACCCTAAAAGCCCTAAAATAATATATTGTTAGTATATTAATAATATGTTAGTATATTAATATTTTATTTAATATGTAACATAGTTAGTATATTGTTGTTAGTATGTTAATATGTTAGTTAAAAACCCTAGAAACCCTAAAATAATATATACAAGTATAAGTAATAAGTTGGTATATTAATATTTTAGTTAATATGTTAGTTAGTATATTGTTGTTAGTATGGTAATATGTTATGTTAGTTAAAAACCCTAAAATCATATATTGACTATGTTAGTATATTAATATTTTAGTTAGTATATTATATTTTAGTTAGTATTAGTAAATATTGTTAGTAAGGAACCGTAAATATTATTTAGTTTTGATTTGTTCGTAAGTTTTGTGTTTATATTAAATAATTTTTTATTGTGAATGTTATGTTCTAAATTTTTAATATATTTGAAAGTTTTTATATACTGATAAGAAATTCGCTGAGCAATTTTATTTATTTTTTAACAGATTGAATATTGAAGATGGATGATCAGTTTTTCTTATGCGTTTATTTCGATGGAATCATCTTGACAACAGCCGTTGGATGCATATTTGAATGCCGGCAACAAATAGCAATGAGATTTAATAGAAATGTCTCGTTGGATGATATAAAGCGAAGGACAAACGCAAAAATTGTTAGACGGTGTGGGAGAACGATATCGAGAATTTTCTACAAGTTCCCAATTTCGGCAGATCCGATCAAATTCACAGGAATGGAACTTGTAGACGACGAAGACATGGAGACAATGATCGCTCTTTACTTTGGGAATAGGAGTAACAAAAATGCACCGATTCACTTATTTGCTGAGTTAGCCGGTATTGAGGCAAATGAAGACACCAATGCATATGGTGAAGAACATGGAGCTCAAGAATCGTGCATGGTGCCTCCAATATCGTATGTTGATGACGAATCGAATATACGTGGGATCAATATCGATCTTAATATTACACCCGATATTGATGTGGTTGGTGATGATGGACACGACAGTAGTGATCATTGTGAGGAAGAGGTCGATAGTGACAGTGATCTCGATATGGATGATATACCTGACGATATTGACGATGAAGACGTGAACGACGATGAAAACATTAACGTTTCTTCGGTCGGGAACCAGATGGGATGTATTATGATGCACAGTAATCCTGGGCCACACATGTCGCTCATAGACCTCGACGCAGCTCGTGTAGCTGAGTTCTCGGAGTACCCTGAAATATATTCTGCTCACCGGCTGGCCGTAAATTCTAATCATGAGGAGTTATTCGTAGGCTAGAGATTCGGAAGTAAAGAAGAGTGCGTATCTGCTATTAAACGTTATAGCATGGATATATCAGTGGATTACAAAGTCGCAGTGTTGAAATCGACTGTATATATTACGGAGTGTTGGAAGGCAGCAGAAGGCTGCAATTGGTGGGTACGAGCTGCATTCATACAAAATTCGCAGATATGGGAGATAAGAAAATTGGTTGGGCCTCACATATGCAGATCGACACGTATGACAGAGGATCATCGAAAACTTGATTCCAAAACTATCTGTACGTGTATCATGCCAATGGTGAAGGACATGCCGACTATTAAAGTTTTTGATCGATTCTTTGAAATACAAGCACGATTCCGATGATTCGAGTATCATATCGAAAGACGTGGATAGCTAGACAAATGGCAATGAAACAATTGTATGAGGATTATGATTCATCGTATAATGAGCTACAAGGATAGATAGCTGCTATGCAGGAGTACATACCGGGAACCGTGTTTGAGTTACAGACACGACCTTTTTACGGCCCAGATGACCAATTACAGTCAGGGAAAAGAATTTTTCATCGACTGTTCTGGACGTTTGATCCATGTGTGCGGGCATTTCCACACTGCAAGCCGTTTGTGCAGGTGGATGGGACATGGCTATACGGAAAATATACACAGATCTTACTTATTGCGGTTGTTCAAAATGGCAATGGGAATGTGCTCCCAATAGCTTTTGCAATAGTCGATAAGGAGAATATAGAATCCTGGGAATTCTTCCTTACCAACCTGCGGAGGTATGTTATTAGCAACAATAATATTTGCATCATCTCTGATAGAGGGAAATGATTAATTGCCGCAATTAGGCGTTCCGGTGTGCCATAGAGATCCGTTTACTGCGTCCATCACATTGTGGCTAACTTTCTTCAAGAGTATAAGAATGCAAATTGGAAGAGAGAAGTGGTGAAAATGGGTAAAGGATAACCTTATATTTTTGATCCATTTTAATGTTTTTATGTTATCTAGTCACCATAACTTATCTTTTTTTAAAACATGTACAGCGTACGAGTTAGAGCCACATCTTTTTTGCCAAAGAATAACTCAACTTGAGAGTGACATGGAAGGTCAAACAAACAAATCTTTTCGGGAGTGGTTGGGTACAATGGAGCCGTGGCAATGGGCTCAAAGTTTTAACGAGGGCTTTCGTTATGGTCAAATGACCACAAACTTAGTGGAAGGGGTCAACACTGTGTTGTTCAAATGACCACTGGCTCGTATGCCCTATGTCGCTGCATGTGCGAGGGGACTACAGTTAACTGCCTTCCGAGTAAATATGGCTTCCCCATACTAGAGTACCATTGTATGTACTCTAATGGAGGTTGAAGACCGGAAGCCATATCCATCCGAGGTATTTGGGAAATGCGATCATTCCACACCGCAATAAATCTCCGGTACCTAACCCCCCAATCCAAGTCTTGTCTCCCTCTCTTAGTTTTGCAATGAACCTCTCCTACTTGGCATGGCGGATCCGGGATATATTGGATGCAACCAAATTGGCGCAGCACTCGGTCCCCGTGATACCACTCGGCTATATTGAAACTGAGAATTGGTGCGCTTGTGCACCACATATACGAGTGAATATACGAGGACAGGGGTATAACGGCTATAATTTTCGGTCTACGGTATGGCATCCATATAAACTACACGATTAATAACATTGTTAAAATTAAACACGGTGTGCATAAGATATACAAACTACCACATAACCAATATTAGAATCACTTACCGCTTCCCCGGCATGTTGTTCAATCATAAGTCGGTATATCGGGACACTGTACGACCTCCCGATACCCAGATAAATACTCTACCTACAAAAAATAAATTTCAAGTCAAATAATATCAATATAAAGAAATTTTTAATTAATAACAAGTTATATTTTATCACCTGTTTACTAGCGGATATACGTATGGTTGGTGGGTAACTGATGCCAAGAATGGCATCCGATACAGAGCACATGACTACAATAGTGTAAGACATCCGCCTATATCTACCGCCTTTGGCTCTATCGTCCGACAAAGCTCACGGTACAACAACGCAAGGACTGTGGAGCCCCAACTATACGAGCGAGCATTGCTCAGATCAGCCAATAGGGGTAGGTACTGAATATGAACCCTATTATTATTTGCACCGGGCATCAGTACACCCCGTATGATGTGCATGATGTACGCTCGACTAGCGCACATCAACTCGGCTGCAGTGGCATCAGCTGATAACTGTTCATATCTCGCTCTCATCCATGTAAATTTCAACTCTGTAAAATTTTCTCCGTCATCGCCGTACTAGTCCCCTAGTAGGCTCTGACAAAGTGTATATGGGTCAGCTATCACACTGAAGCCCGTAACGGGACTCCCGTCAATTGGGAGCCCAAGCTGCACTGCAACATCCTCTAGAGTGACTGTGCACTCTCCACACGGGAAATGAAAAATGTGGGTCTCCGGGCGCCAACGCTCGACTAGTGCAGATATGATATCATACTGCAAGTCAAACGTCCGAATCAATGCTGCTGACCCGAATCCAACTTGCTCAATATACGGCATCAATCGTTTATCCGGGGGATTTCTTAAGCCATTCACCCAGCCCCTTAATACACGGTACGAGTCCTGACAGTGTTAAATCATAAAAAAAATTAGATATGATTAATAACATAATTTATTATGTTGCTATTTTGTTAATATAACCTGCGATTAATAAATAACAATACATTACCATATTATTAGCAGCGTCAGATATGTGAGGAACTTTACTAATCAATGAAGCCATTTCCGTCTCAAATAAATTTTTTACCTACATAAGAAACAATAAATCTCTATTAAATTAGTAATAAATAACATGCCAATACTAATAATATAACAAAAACATCATCTAAACGACGCATAATACTATATAAATTTTTTTTATTAATTATGCAAACATTATAATAATATTAACTAAAATAATAATCTAAAATAATAATTAGGGGTTCTTACTAACAATGATAATAACTAATAATAATATTTACGGTTTCTTAATAATAATTTTATATTAACATAGCTAAAGTAATAATAATAATAATAATTTTTAGGATTCCTTAATAATAATATTACGTATACGTATACCTTTTTCTAATAAAATTAGTGATTATCAAATAATAATTTAGTACATAATTATTATATATTACGAGCATTTGTTCGTTTTATTTTATATATTACGAGCTGTGTTCATTTTATTTTAATAATTATATATTACGAGCATTTGTTCATTTTATTTTATATTATTTTAGTACAAAATGATTCAAATATAGGGTTTTACTGTTTATTTTATATAAATTTAGTAAAACCCCCTTATTTTGGCACTATGTTCGTTCGTATTGCCTAAGTGTTCAAATTCTATAACTTTCAATAAAATACTATTAAATTTAGTAAAACCACTTATTTTGACCATTTACTTGTATTTTACTTTTTCTCAAATTACATTATTAACAATAATTATAATATATATTATTTTCGTATTTTATTATTTTATTTTAATACATAATGTTTCATGTATTATTTTAATGTTCTTTTATACTAACAATAATTATAATATTTCTTTACTAAAAATAATAATATAATACTAAATAAAATAACATTTACCATTTTTTACTAACAACAATACTACACTAACAATAATAGTAACAGTTTTATGTACTAACTATAAATTAATCATTAAGGTTTAACTAATAACAATATACTAACTAAAATAATGTTAGAGTTAAAAACTAACATATTAATATATACTTTACTAACTAACCAAAATATTTTTTTAGGGTTTCTAACTACCTACCAATAATAATATAACTAACTTACTAACTAACTAAATTACTACTTAACCTACTAATCCTAACTAACAGTACTTATAATATAAACTAAACTTAAAATAACTAACAACTTTAAGTAATAAAATAAAAATTAATATATAATAAAATAATATAATAACAATTCAAAAACAACACAAACATTATTTAAAAAAAAATATACCTAATTTCACTAAATTTTTTTTTCCCCGTGATCTCCCTTTCTTCTTTCTCTTTCTTTTTTTGTCGCCACCACCTCCTTCCTCTTCTACTTCTTCTTCTTTTTCTTCTTCTTCTACTGTTGCTTCTTCTGCTGCTTGTTGCTTCAAGTTCCGGGGAGGGGGAGGGGACCATTTTAAGGTCCCCATGAGCAGAACATGCCAAAAGAGCATGCAGGAAACGTCGTGTCATGGTGCCGCCTGTCGCAGGCCATTCTTCGGTGTTGGTGCCGCCTCTGCATGCCCATTGTTCAGTGTTAGTGCCGCCATCGCCCATTGTTCAATCATCCTTTGTTTTGCAATCGTTTCTAAGCTGTTTTATGTTTTTTTTTTTTTAAATTTTTATGCAGAACATCAGGTGGTGCCTTTATGGGAGTGGCGTGACCACCCTGGATGTACCATTTCGGTACATAATTCATAGGCCAACCCATTTTGGTTATTTGTTTTTTTTTTTGTATTATTTTTGTAAAAAACCCTTCGGTTATCATCATAAATATATTTCGCAGCGTTGGTCCGTATTAAATTTGTAGTACATTTTATCGATGAAAAATAAAAAAATTGTAGTACATTTTGCGGTCCTTATATTTGTACACTATGTGATTGATGCCTTCTAACGACTAGATTGAGAACAATCATCAACATTTATAAGAGTTTTCGTGTAAGATTTATGTTTAATTTTTATATTTTAATTTAGTTATTTTTAGGTTTTTATATTTTTAAAATTTAAAATTTTAAAGTAATTGAATTATTTTTTTATGTAAATATCAGATTGGGCTTTTATCTCTAAATTTTAAATTACAAGAAAACATAACAGAATGATGAGAGCAGATCAGGCCTTTTATGGCCCGAAATAAAACAAACCTATTCTAAACGGCCCTAATAAAATTAAAACTTATAGAAGAAGACTTTAAAGAAAACTGGAAAATTTTAAAATTTGAAAAACCAAAAAAAATTAAAGAAAACCTGCCACCGATTTGATAGCCCAATCAGATCATCATTACGCCTGCCAAAGCAAAGTCACGTCTTTTAACTCTTTCATTAATGGTGCTTTCAGTTTCCAAGGAAGTAAAAGCTCTTATTGCTTCTTTGGATATCATTTTTGAAATCTCCCTCTGCCGATTCATTTCTTCATCTCCTTCAGTTTGGTTCTCTGATACTTTCGTCTCTTGCTTTTTCTTTTGCATATATGGGAACATCGTTGACTAGGTAAATCTCCTCCCTTCTTCTTAGTGATTCCGTTGTAAGAACATGGGCAAGGTTGTTTGCTGATCTTGGGATGAACTCGAATCTTAACTTCCTGGCTTTTGTGATTATTCTTTGTATGTCTTGTATGTACGTTCCTACCAAAGATTTATCAGGCTTTACACTATTACATTTCTTTATTATAGAAAATGAGTCACCTTCAATAATGGTTTCTTCTCTATTCATTTCAAGGGCTAATTGGGCTGCTCGTCGACATGCGGTTGCTTCTACTTCAAAAGCAGATGCTACCCACTTATGAAGACCTGTAACTGAGATGAGAACGCGGTCCGTCTTATTTCTGACTACTACCCCTGACGCTGCCTGTTTTCCCCTTTCATCGAACTCCCCATCAAAGTTAATTTTTACTATCTGACCAAAAGGAGGATTCCATGCCATCTCTTCTTTAGGTAACGTTCTGTCTACTTTTCTAACCCCATCAAGTTCTTTGAGATAGCCACGCACAAAGTTAATAATTTCCTGACTTGATCTGCCATTCTTTTCATGTATGCGAGAGTTTCTGTCCCCCCAAATAGCCCAAAGTACTCCGCAATAAAGTCTGTATTTTTCCAGCGAGAGAGAAGTAAAAACCCTTGTAAGCCATTCTATCAAGTTTGCATTTGGGAACAAGAAAAAAGTTGGATCTGAAAAATCTTTCCATACTGTTTGTGATGCAGGACACTCACGAAAGATGTGATTCGTTGTTTCATTACTTCCATTACACCAAGGACATGCTATGTTGCTTGATAAATTCCTGAATGATAGATTTACCCTAGTAGGTAGATAGTTCCAGGAAATTTTCCATATTAGTATCTTAATCTTTGAAGGTAGATCTAGCCGCCATAGTTTTCTGTAAAAGTCCTTGTAGTTATTTTGTAAAGCATAAGCTATAGGATCTCTGTCTTGTAAAATTTTATAAGCACTGCGAACTGAAAACTCGCTCGATGATTCACCACTCCATGCAAGAAGATCTTCGTGAGGTTCCAGCGCCAAAGGAATCCGGAGAATCAGATCTGCTGTTCCTTCTGGGAAGGTATTCATTATCAGTTTTCTGTTCCAGTCTCTGTTATAACTGTTGATTAACTCTGACACTTTATCAAATTGCGGATAATCGCCTTCTGAACTTAATCTAAAATTGGCATGATTCGGAATCCACACATCCTCGTTAACTGAAATATTGTTGCCCGTACCCACTCTCCAAACCTGACCCTTCTCTAAAACGTCTTTAGTCGCCCAGATGCTACGCCAGACAAAGGAACTTGAATTCCCCAAATTTGAATTAATAAAATCACAATTGGAAAAATATTTTGCTTTAAAGACTTTTGCTACTAGTGAAGTTAGAAAATTTGACAGCCTCAACCCCTGTTTTGCCAACAGTGCAATATTGAACTGGGCCATGCTTCTAAAACCCAACCCTCCTTCTTCTTTTGGTCGACAAAGAAATTTCCACTGACACCAATATATTCCTCATTTTCCTGCTCCTTTCTGCCACCAGTACCTTGCTATCATACTTTCTATCATTTCACATAATGCTCTAGGGATGAGGAAAAAAGACATAGCATAAGTAGGAATTGCCTGTAACACCGCTTTTATGAAAACTTCTTTTCCCCCTTGAAATAGTATCCTGGTACTCCAACCATCGATCCGTATATCTATCTTGTCTAAAATACTTTGAAAAGCCTCCTTTTTCTGTCTCCCCACTACGATTAGAAGTCCTAAATATTTCTCCGGACTTGTAGAGCTTTTTACTCCGAGCATGTTTGACACTGCTTCTCTATTCTCTCTACTTGTGTTTGAACTGTAGAAAATTATGGACTTGTTAAAATTGACACATTGTCCTGAACATCTCTCGTACTCTTTTAAGATATCCTTCATAATTCTTGCTCCCTTTTCTGTAGCTTCATTAAACATTATGTAATCATCTGCGAAAAGTAAATGGGATATCTCTGGTCCTCTTCTGCTCACCTTTACACTTCCAATTTGACCCTTCTTTTTTGCTATTCTCATTAAAGTTGAAAGGCCTTCAGTGCATATAAGAAAAAGAAACGGGCTTAAGGGGTCTCCTGTCTAAGACCTCTTGTGGGTTGAAAACAATTGCCCCTCATTCCATTTGTGATAACCATATAAGAAGCTGTGGTAATACACTTCATTATTAAATCCATCCATTTTCTAGCAAACCCCATCTTAAGCATTACTTCTTTAACAAAGTCTCATTCCACCCTATCATAAGCTTTACTCATGTCAAGTTTTACCGCCATATACCCTTTCTTTCCTGTTCTTTTCTGTCTAAAAGTATGCAGAATTTCATATGCTAAGAGAACATTGTCTGAAATCAATCTACCTGGGACAAAAGCACTCTGCACCTCATCTATACAGTTGCCAACTACATTTTGCAATCTGTTAGCTATAGATTTAGCTATTATTTTGTAAATGACTGAACATAAACTTATAGGCCGAAAATTTACCAGAGTTGAGGGATGTGAAACTTTTGGAATGAGGACTATATCTGTAGTGTTTATTTCTTTTGCCCCCTTATTTCCATTCAAAATCCCTAAACAATACTCCACAACCTCCTTGCCGACAATATGCCAGTACTTTTGGAAGAACAATGCTGGGAATCCATCTGGTCCTGGTGCTTTTGTAGGCCCTATCCCTTTCAATGCACTCCAAATTTCCTCTTCTCTGAATGGCAATACTAACTTTGAATTTTCCTCTTCGATGATGCTTTCTTCAATGCCTACCAGCACATTTTCTGGGTTTGCTGCTCCTTTTGTTGTAAAAAGTTCTTTGAAAAACTCCGTCGCAATCTCATTTATTTCAGACCCTCCAGTGATCTCCTTCCCATCCTCCGTAACTAATTTGGTAATTGAATTTGTTCGCTTTCGCGCTGTTGCACATCTATGAAAGTAGGCTGAATTTTTATCTCTAAGCTGAAGCCAATTTGCTCTCGCTCTCTGCTCCCAATACATCTCGTCTTTATCAATCTCTATGTTTAAATGAATTTTGTTGTCAATTATCTTTGCCATTGTCTCGTCGTCTCTTTCTTTATTCAACAAGATCTCAAGTTCCCTTGTTAGCATCTTCCTTTTACCCTCCTTCTTGTTCCTGTTTTGTCGAGCCCACATCTTCAGTTTCTCTTGCATCTTCTCTGATTTCCCCATCAGCGAATCTAAATCTGACTCCCAAAATTCCTTAATAACTTGTTCAGTAGTCTCCTCCAATGTCCACCAGGCTTCAAAGTGAAAATGCTGGTTTCCCAAGTGCTCTGTTGCATGGTCTGTACATATAAGAAGGGGACAATGATCTGACATTGAGTAGGGAAGATGTTGAATTTTGCCCAATAGAAATAAAGTTATCCATTTTTCATTTGCAACTCCTCTGTCTAGCCTTTCTCTAATATTTATCTCAGGAAGATTTCCTCTTTCCCACGTGAACCAGATCCCCGAGTACCCTATATCCAGTAATTGACAGTCCTCTAGAGTGTCTCTAAAAGCCTCCATTCTCCTTTGATCCCTTTGCGCTCCACCCTTTTTCTCACAGCCATACACTATTTCGTTAAAGTCTCCTGCTACAAGTCATGGTTGATTACTTTCTTGACTGAGTCTTCTAAGCAAGTCCCATTCTAAGTTCTTTTCTTTCAAATATGGTGATCCATAGAATCCCGTGAACCGCCACTTTTCTCAAACACCCTCTTCTTCCACTGTTGCATCAATGTGCCATTTAGAGAAACTCTTTATAGAAATTCTAATTTCACCTTTCCATGCTAAACATAGTCCTCCTTGGACCCCTCAGCTTCTAAATCAATTCCGTTCGGAAAACCACAGCTCTTCTTGACCCTTTCCATACTCTTTTGATCTATCTTTGTCTCCATTAAGAAGACCAGTTGGGGATTTTGCTGCTTAATTAGATATCACAACCTGCGTACTGCCCGTATGCTCCCTAACCCACGGACATTCCAGCATATGCTTTTCATTGTATTCGGTCGGCTTGCCTATTGGCAGCCGCCGATCCTAAATTATTTGTAACAATAGATTGTCCCTCAACCCCAATTGTGACCTCTATACTGTCCCCATCATGATCCTCCAGGTCTCCATTTTTTAGCCTTTTTACTCCTCTGTTTATCCTGCCCGAGCTGTCAGTGCTGTCCCTTTCATCAAGGCATTTTCTCTTTCCCGTCCCACTTGTACTCTTCCTACATTCTTTTTGATTTTCTGTAACCAGCCTTTTCCAGCTTGATTTTTTGGTGAACTTTGTAGCTTTCTCTAATTTATTATTTTCTCCAATTGGTTCCCCTAACTCCATATTTAAACTGCCTCCCAGTTCTTTAAAACCTTCCTCCCAATGCTCCAATATCTTTCCCCCATGAATTATTCCTTTTGTCACCACGCCATTATACCCCATATTATGCCCAGACTGCTTCTTTGAATTCCCCACGTAGGTTTGCTGCTTACCCAACTTTTTTGCAAAAACATTAAACTTCATACTCTCTTTACCCATTGCTTTTGATTCGGCTTTTAATGCAATAGAAAAAGGAGGATCATCTCTGATTTTATCTTTTTCTCTAGGGTCTATCTGCAAACAATCATTAAGACTATGATCCATTCTACCACACCCAAAACAAAAGACTGGTAGTTTTTCATATTTGAAAGGAATCCAGGATTTAACACTATTTTCACTTGACACAAATATACCTCTTCTAAGCGGACTCTGTATATCTAAATTAACCCTAAGTCTGCACATATCACCATTTATTTCTGACCTGATTACTCCACCGAAAGTGCTCCCAATGGCATGCAAAAGATCTTTTTTGTCAAATTCTGGTAAAATCAGCCCAAGTTTAATCCAATACAGCGAAGACGTAAGTTGAATTTGATCTCGATCAATCGGATTATTGAGTCTTTCAAACAAAATTAAGTGTTTTCGAAATAGCTAAGGTCGCCCCTCCATAATCAACTCTAGATCTTCTTCTAGATCGAAAACTATTAAAAACAGATTCTGCCCTGCTGATTGAATGTCGAATTTTCTTTTTGTTTTCCAGATGCTCCTCAATTGCGCCTTCATGCTTTCTGGATTAAAAGACTTATTTGTCCATACAGAACAGATCAGAGTTGGTTTTTCGTTCGGCACCACCACTGATATTTTAATGGATAGTTGAATGAGCTCTTCTGCTAACAGAGAGATCTCCTCCCTGTTGTCCCCCTCGTCGCTACCACTCTCCTCCATCCTAAGCTGCAGTAGTTACCACTCTCGCTAAGACTCTGTGGAGAGCACTCTTGGTTCTTCAAGGGACTTTAACGATTAGAAGTTTCTATTTTATTCTAAAGTAATTGAATTATTAAATTAAATTATGTTCTTTCTAAAATATTATAAAGTTAATATATTATCGTATATATAATATTAACTTAACTTATTATTATATAATATTCGTAAAAGAATTAGGCATTTTAATTAATAATTTCAATAGCTATTATTTAAATAAAGGTAAACTGTGACCTGATGATTAAGGTTATTTACCGTCTTAAGTATGGATTGAATTCGAGTCTTGTTGATTGTGTTAATTGTTTGAATTTTACTGTGTTATTATAATTCACTAAAAAAATTAAGGTAAACTGTAGAATTCATTTAACTTTCAGAATTTTAAGCATTCAAATAAAAATTTGCAAAATAAACATCATTATAATCACCCCGTTGAAATTAATTTCAAGACATTCCAGCTTCTTTTTTTTCATTCAAATTCTTTATTTTCATTTTAAGAATGTACATGTCAATGCTTAAAAGAGCAAACATCCGGCCCCAGCGGCTACCCGACCAACGCACGGCTAACACTTTGAGAGTAGCAGCACCGGAAGTACCTGGTTCAGGTGCGCCGTCGCTGACTAGAATATTCGGTTTTGAGACATTTAAAAGATGCCCAGATTGTATTTGAAAGAAGTCTTCTTAGAGACTTTGTTTCTTATAATACCATGATAAATGGGTATGCTTTAGTGGGCCAACCAGGGCCATCCGGCGGTGGCAGCGCTGATGATGATGCCGCCTTCAGTTCTGCTTTACAAACATCCATCATGGCCACCAGACATTTTCCGCGACGAAGCATGGCTTAGAAGGAAAGGAAACATCAAGAAAATGAACTCAAGGCCTGTATCGAGTTAGGCTTCGCCCCTGAGGTGGATCCACTTTTGTCCCATACTTTGCCTGCTTTGGGTCGTTATTATGCTGTTAATAAGAGCTACAACGACGCCATCTCTAAGCCTTCTACCTCCTCTCCTTCAGTTGTATCGGATTGTGATAGTATTCCTTCCCCTATTGGCAGCCCCCACGCCGTTGTTGACTCTTGCCAGTCGCTGATTATTCAATTCAACTTGCATCATCTGTAGTTTTTTCTGCTAATTTTAATGAATTTGGTTTTGTTTTTATTTGGTGAAACACGAGTACAGAAGGCCTTGATTGACCCACTAAACCACTGCCCATTTACATGGTATTATAAGAAACAGAGTCTCTAACAAGACTTCCTTCATATACAATTTGGGCATCTTTTAAATGTTTCAAAACCGAATACTCTAGTCAGCGACGGCGCACCAGAACCAGGTACTTCTGGTGCCGCTACTCTCAAACCCGCAGCCGTCGTTGGTGGTGTAGACGCCGTTCTCTATTAAGTTTTGACATGTGCATTCATGGAGGGTTTTAAAATGAAAATAAAGTATTTGAATGCAAAATAAAAAATAAAAAAAGCTATAATGACACGCACGACTTCAGTTTGCAATTTTAATGAGACCGACTAAAATTAACAAATTTTATAATGTAAATGTTTATTTGTTAAACTTTTTTATTTAGATGTTTAAAATGAATTTTTTTTTAAAGCTAGTGATTATTAGTATAATTTATCTTTTAAAGTAAGGCTAAAAAACATAAATAAGAGAAAATGACAAAAATTTACCCTTGCACTTTAATAAATCTTTCAATGTGGTACCTACATTTTCAATTTATCTAATATGATCTTTGTACTTTTCTTTTGTCTATCATTTTAATACTTTAATCTAATGGTGTTAACTTTTGACTCGAATTGACACGTGGCGTCATTAGCAACACCCAAAAAGTTGAACAAGCACTTAGTAAAAATTTTCCAATTTTACTTTTGAAGGTTGAGACCATTTAAAAAAAATAAATTAAAAAAAGTAAAAAAAAATCCAATCCCTTTTCCATTTTATTTTCTCTCTTTTTTCTTTTTTTATGATCGAAATCAACGTGTTTGTCGGTAGCACTTAAACTATAAATCATGAAATGTATTTTATTTTTCATGGGTAAAAATTGAACTTTGACCTCATGAGACAATGATTGAATAATAATTAAATTAAAAACAATGATTAAATCTATGATCTCGGCATATGAGATTAATTAACAAAATTTGGCATAATAAATTTAACTATTATTATTTGAATTATATTTAAAATTTTAAAATAAATGAAATAATAGAGAAGCTATAACTTTTTAGTAGATTTCACTTTAGCCAACAACTCATATGGCCAAAGCTCCCACATTGAATTGGTCACTAGATTATTCAAATATTAAATAGTTGGATATCTCTTAAATAAAAATTTAAAATAGAATTTGAAAAAAGAGAAAAAAGAAGAAGTATAAATGTCTAGATGTTGGACCTAACTCAACTTTGGATTTCATCATACCTAAGGACTAAATAAAACTCCCATATTGCATTGTGAATTTAAAAATATATAATAGATAATTTTATAAATATACATAATTCATTTTTATTTTCTTTCACTTAACTGATATAAAATTAAAATAATTTATGTTACATCTCAAAAAATATATATTTTAAGGAACAGTCAAATTTTATTTACTTTTCACCCACGTTGGATTTTGGGTCAAAAACGTAAATAGCACACCCTTAAAGTCCAAATTGCTTAGTGGATTGGAGTAATTGAGGATTTATGGACGGGACAATGTATTTCAGCCTACACCTGTAGTCGTTACTCCATATCCATTTACGGGAAAAACCCATAGAAAATTTAATTCCACATTACATCCCCAAAGTATGGCTTAAATTTTGAATTCATCACCAAATTTCAAAACCTTATAATTGAATCTTTAAATCATCAATTAGATTTTTCTATCAATCTCCTTATTAGTTTAGACATTAAATGCCGATTCAAATAAGAAGTGAATTTTTTTTAAAACATGTGGACCAAAATATATACATGAATAATTTAGATCTAATTTGTTAAAAAGATAAATAGCTCTTCTAAATTTTATTATCACTCTTTATTTTTTTAACATGTCTCCACATTAAATCTAGCCACACATGATTGCAATCTAATCTAAATATATGCTCTACGTCATATTTAAACATGTATTTAATGCCCAAATTGAAAGCTTAATTAATTAAGGGATTTAATTGTTATTATACTAATGCTTAAACAAATGAGACAAATTTGAAGTTTAGGGATTGATTTCAAATATAATCAATATTTTGGAGACATTTAGTGTCATTAACCCTTCTTATTAAAGACTGTTTTAAAAAGCCTAACGAGAATTGGATTACAAATTTGTAAATAAATTTTTCATTTTCCATGAAATCATATATGCGACACTGTGGAAAATGAATCATCCACGTGGCAAAACCCTATAGGAAGGAACAGCAAAAGGAGCCAGTTTTTCGCAAGAACACGTTGCCAAACTATAGTCTCTAAAGCCCAGTTTCCAAGCACCTAACTGAAAAAAGGATCCATTTTCATAAAAAAGAAAAAGAAAAAAAGAGATGCATCAATTACCTCTCATTATCTCACACACAAATTAAGTGTTCTTTATTTGGAATCGAAGATTTGATAAGGATTTTTTTTTTTTTGTAAATATTTGTTAAGTTCCTTAGACATCCAGTTTCTCTACCGGTCTCAAATCCATGGCGCTTCCAAGAACGAAGCGATTTTTTCTGTTATGCGCTTTTTCTTACGCGATCGTCGCCATTGCAGAGTACGCGCCTCTCTCTCTCTCTCTCTCTCTATATATATATATATATATATATATATATATATCCAGAAAAGTGGTGTTCCTGTGAGCGTGAAAGTATGTGGTGTGATACCGTATGTGATTCAGGAAGAATTATTACGAGATATTACAAGTGCCGAAAGGAGCATCGGATGAGCAGATCAAAAGAGCATATAGGAAGCTGGCATTGAAGTATCATCCCGATAAGAATCCCGGTAATGAAGAAGCCAATAAGCGATTTGCAGATATTAACAATGGTAAAAAAAATTCTCCTTCTTTATTTAAGTTTTTTGTTCTTTAGAAAAGATAGAAAAAAAGAAGAGCTTTGAATGATGGAATAATTTGGTTTTTATGAAAGGTTAGCTTATGAAGTGTTGTCGGATAGCCAAAAAAGGAGTATATATGATAGGTATGGAGAGGAGGGCTTGAAACAACATGCTGCCCGTGCAGGCGGAGGAATGGGGGTCAATATGCAAGACATTTTTAGCTCGTAAGTTTTTTTTGAAAATTTCGCACTTTTTATTTTTTTATTTTACTTGTATTGCATTGCATTATGTTGTTGATAGCAATATAGTAGTGATTGAAATGCTATGATATCTATTCTCAGTTCTCACTTACTCAAAACAAAAGTAGGAGCATGCTTTGTTGGTGATAATGTATGAAAATTATATCCATAAAATATTTTTTATTGACTGATATTTGGGATAGCATTGATTAAATAATCATTTAGCCTATACAAACTGTCTGCCTAATCTTATATTCACTTAGGTTTAAATGTGGATAGCCATCATTTCTTGGAACTGTTCACCTTTATTTATGTTACTGGATTCAATTTCAACCACCTACTATTGGTGACAAGATGAAGCTTTTTCTTCAGGTTTTTTGGGGGAGGCCCAGTGGAAGAGGAGGAGAGAACTGTGAAGGGTGACGATGTAATTGTCGAATTGGAGGCAACACTAGAAGATTTGTACATGGGAAGTACTCTTAAGGTGAGAACCTATGTCTTCTGGTGGATTTGTTACCCTTAAACCAAATCCAATAATTGATCAGCTTTTGGTCATCTTAGTGGGCATCACGATTTTTGTGCATTATGTCTTGTACCTTATTTAATGCATTTCTGTCTTAAATAAGTTGGTTAGTGGCTACCTGGTGTACAACAATGTGAAAGTTTGAATATTATATAATCTTATAACTTGGGACTTAGGAAGCAAGTTTGTAACCTAAACCATATTTACCAGTGTACTTATTCTTTCTCTAGATATTCGTGTAAGCATTGTATCTATCTAATAGTAACAAAGCTTTGCATAGGCACTTCATCTAACTTGTGTGTTTTGTGTATTAGCAAATGACAAAGCTAGATTCTCTTCCTCAGAGTGATTGTTCATCAGTTATTAGGCATCATAGGGTATAGTCTGATGCATAGCTTAGTTAGGATTCTCCTTGTCAGCCTTGTTAAATTTGCTGGTGCAAAAGAAGAGCTGTTAGGCACTTGGGCTATCATCTGAAATACAGATATTTGCTTAATGATGTTGCATTTTAACTATTTTTTAATGTTTCCCAAGAAACTAGTGGATCAGTAAATTATACATGAGCACGAAATAATAATGATGATGGGCACATGATGTGTTCTTTTCCTTGTCTTTCGTTTTAGCTTTTTTGGGGAAATTTGAAGAAGCTATTAACTAGGTGCTTGCTTCTCTATACCCAATCTTGATCTTTCTCTGAATATTCTTAAAGAAAAGTAGCATTGATCTAGGTTTGGAGGGAGAAAAACATATTAAAGCCTGCTCCTGGTAAACGGCCTTGTAACTGCAGAAATGAGGTCTACCATAGGCAAATTGGTCCAGGGATGTTCCAACAGATGACTGAACAGGTATTTTGGCTTTTTTTTTTTCTTTAATATTTAAGTTTCATACTGTTCTTCTATCCTTTATCTTGTCTGTCGAGCTTTGTAGAGTGTCATAATTGTTATGTATTTTGTTGCTTTGATCGAGCTTTTTATTTTATTTTATTATATTCTCGATTTTTCTTTTCTCAGGTTTGTGAGCAGTGCCAAAATGTCAAATTTGGAAGAGAGGGGTTTAATGTCACAATTGATATTGAGAAAGGAATGCAAGATGGGCAAGTAAGCATGTAGAATTAGAATCTTTTTTTTTTTTTTTACTGTAGTTTTCCTAAATAATGTTCAAATTTGCAGTCAAGCTTAAGACCTAAGGAAAGTGGAAGAGGATAAAATATTATCTAGGTGAAATGTTTTTTTTTTTTTTTTTTATGACAATTATTGGTTGCAGAACGATTTTTTAATAGTATCATCATACTTTTGTATTTCATTTTTCTCTTAATTCTTTTCAAATCTGAACTCTACGATGCTCCATTCTGCTTTCTTGGAATCTCCTGATCTGGATGCTTTCATGATTCCTCGCATACAATGATAAGCTAGCAATAAAAAAGAATAATTGTTTACATGTATCAGTGCGTGCTGACTTATTTTCACATGCTTTATTGTTCTAGCATTACTCCACAAGAAGCTAACACAGAAATATGCTTAAGTAAACCTCTGTGGTATTCTTTGCTGTTATGTGTGAACGGAACACATTGCTTTTATGCAAGTTGGTTAATTAAAACAATTTCATTCGAATTTCTCATCCTACATCTTCTATGAAATGTTGTGATTTTCATCCTCCTGAGCTAATCATTCTTGTTGCTAAATTTGGAATAATGCTCCTTGCATATTTTCAGGAGGTAGTTTTTTATGAAGATGGTGAACCTGTAGTAGATGGAGAACCTGGAGATTTGAAGGTTAGTATGTGATTAGATGCTATTGTGACAATCCTGTGCAGTCTGTCTTTAGTATATTGGAATTTTCTCATTAATGCTCACATGTTCGCTGGAGACTAACATTTTTTACAGTTTCGTATTCGCACTGCACCCCATGACCGATTCAGAAGGGAAGGTGATGACTTGCACGCTACAGTCACCATAACACTTGTAAGTCCCTTTTTTTTATAGTATCTATGTATGTCTCAACTTTTCATAATGAGCCAATTCTCTTCATTTTTCCTTGTACCAGGTTCAAGCTCTTGTTGGTTTTGAGAAGACCATTAAACATCTTGATGACCATTTAGTGAACGTTAGCTCTAAGGTAAGCATTAAGCGACGACAGATCTTATGGTAATTTGCTCAGTTATTGTCCATCAAATACAACAACTAAAACCCAAATTTTAAAAACAAATAAACATCAAAATTATGTTTTAGGAAAAAATGAATATTTGTATTTGCATAATTACATAGGATATTACTAAGCACAAGGAGGTGAGAAAGTTCAAAGGGGAAGGAATGCCATTACATTTCAGCAAGAAGAAAGGTGATCTCTATGTCACCTATGACGTTTTATTCCCCACATCGTTGACGGAAGACCAGAAGTCCAAAATCAAAGAAGTTCTTGGCTAGGAATAGGGGATATTAGTTTTTATTTTTATTTTTATCTTTTATTCTTTTCTTTTGGGGTTTGAGTCCCAATATTTTCCCATTACAACATGATGAGGCTACATAGAAATTAGGATAATCCAAGGGTTTCTATTTTTTTTTTCTCCCCTCCCTTTTGTTGCCTATTTCTTCTCGGCAACCGGGTGGCATGCACGGATTTTTGCCTGTCTCGATCTTAAACTGAAATTTTATCTTGAGAAAATAATTTGTCCCGAACCCTAACGTGAAATTTAATAAAAGATCTGATTTCAAGTACTTGGTCTGATTTAAATTTAATTTAATTGTTTTATTTTTTATTTTGAAGAAAGTAAGATTATTATTAATTTTAGACTTAAAACTTAATATATTCAAATATTAAAGGTAATTTTTGTAAATAATTTGATGTGGCCAGATTTATCTCAAATCCGACTCCGACTGGACTCAAGTATTTTGCTAATGCCACCAATCTGACCTGAAATCGAATTTTTTAAAACAGAAAACTAACTCTAACAAATTGAGTCAAGGTAAAATTCATTTAAGAAAATAGGTTTAGTTGAAAATTTTAAAAATAATTTTAAAAAATAAAAATATGTGAAAAAAAAAGTTGTTTTCATTTATTCACTGAAAATGCTCTCTAAAAAGTAAAATTGAATATTTTGAAGATAAGGGTTTTTAATTTAATAAATTACTTTTGGTTGAAATCCATATAAACACAAAAATTATTTTCTTTTTCAAATATTAAATCATATAGTCTAGTTTGAATGCATATAAATAAATAAATATTTTTATTTATTTCACACGTTTCTATTATAAAAAATAAATACCAAACGTTTTTATTATTGAAAATAATTTTTTATTTATCAAATATGTTTTTCAACTTGAAAAAAATTATTTTATAAAAAGAAAGAAAATATTCCATTTTAAGGCTAATACACCTACTTGCCCCTTATTGATGATGTCCCTTGATCTTGAAATGATTTTCTTGAATTTGTTTTTAACTCTTCTAGAATCTTTCTCGTAATGTTTTATACTATATTAATATTTTTAAAAAGAACAGAAAAAATATAGATATATATTATAAAAAGCAATAAGTAAAAAATTTGTAAAAAATTATAAAAATCAAAAGATGAACATGTGAATAAATATATCCAGAAAAATTTTAATGAAAACTTTTATCATCCCTAGATTTCCATGAAGATGATATGTACAGAAAATCAGTGGCCTCGTAGATTTACAACTGCCTCATAACAAAGGCTTAACCGCTAACGACAAATTTATGTTACTTGCCTCAACATAATTAATAATTAATGTTGTATTTAGACCTGCTGGTAAGAAATTGAATACAGTTAGGAATGGTTTCACAATTAAATAAAACAAAATAATAATTAATTTTAAAACTCGATACCCTAAATTTCAACATTTATTTATAATAGTTAGTGTTAATGTTTTATTATTTATTTAAAGTCCTCCATATCTTTTAATTAAGATAAAAACATAAACTTTTTTATTTTGTAGTTGAATGTAAATTTACTCAAAAATAAGGCTAGTTTTGTAATTTACCCTGAATTATAACTCAAAGGTAAGTTGCAGTTTAGAGGAATTTATAACCATTCCTCCGCCTATGTAGAACCTTCCGTTCTCTCTTTTCTATATAAATGATCAACCATCTTCAAACCGGAAAACAGGTTGAAGAAACAAAGAGATAAAAGCGCCTTGCTTCCCGCCATTGTTGCCGCTTGATATTTCCTATGTTTTTACCCACTTTTTGGTTACTATAGTATTAGATTTTTTTCATACTAATATTTGATTAGAAACTATAAAGAATTTTAAGCCCCCACAAGCAAATTGTAAAAAAAAATAAAAATGGATGGGCTTTGTTTGAAAACAGGGATTCATGGCATGCCACCTGTGATCTCGGTGACCAGGCCATTGGAAAATAGGACCAACGCCTCGCAAGTGAGTGCGGTGGCGCGGTGTTTGGTGACGGATAATAATAGTAATAACAACAACAATAATAAATCGACGTCGTCGTCGTCCGGGGCGGTTGTATCGCCGCAGAAGAAGGTGTTTTCCAGGTTATCGTGTCGGTACACAATGAAATCATTGTGGCCTTCCGGAAGTGGAGGTAGGAAGTACGCGAGGTACAGCGGGACGGCCGTGGACGGTACGGTTTTATTGGAGAAGGGTAACGGAGAGGAGATGCAAGTGAACGGCGGAGAAATGAACGGGACGTTGGAAGGGCGGAACGGGAATTGGGTCATGAAGATCTTGGACGTGAAGTCGTTGTGGAAGGAAGACGCTGGTAAAGAAGAAGAAGAAGCCGAAGAAGGAAACAATGAAAACGACGTCGTCCGCGGGGAGGAACGAATGTGTGAATGTTGCAGAGCCTGTGATGATGAAAATGAAATAAAGGAAATCGATAAACATTCGTTTTCCACGATGCTCAAAAGGGTGTCGTTAGCTGATGCTAAGCTGTACGCTCAAATGTCTTACCTTGGATGCTTGGCTTATGTCATTCCAAGGATTAAGGTAAACCAACCCAGAAATTTGTTCTTTTTTTTTAATTATTCATAATTTTAAAACGTTTTAACATGTTTTCATTTTATATATTAGATTAAGGTCTCGTTTAAGAGAGGTTAAAAACTGTGTTTCACCGAAAAAAGCAAAATGATTGAAGATTGATGGGTGAAATTTCTTGTTTTTGAAATTTGATGATATCTTCATAGTTTTGTAATTTATTTGTACTTGGATGATGGTGATGGGTTTCTCTCCTTTGTTGGATGTGTGCTTTGATGTTTGTTTATAGATGAAACTATCGCTCGGATCTTTGAAGAGTAATTTTTTCTGTAATTTTTTTTTGTTTTGCGTTTCAGCCTGAGAATCTCTTAAAACATCACGGTTTGCATTTTGTGACTTCATCAATGGAGAAGAGAGAATCAGCAATGAATGTTGAGAAAAATCATGAGGTATCCTCTGAAAATCAAGAGGTGCAAAAGAATAACGAGGATGATATGTACGGTAATGAGAAGAAAAATATCGGGTATCGAATCAGTGCTTCTGCTGCTTATCAGATAGCTGCCTCTGCTGCTTCTTATTTGCAGTCCCATACAAGGACCATGCTTCCTTTCAAATCGTCGAATCCTGAAAGCATCAAGGATTCATCCAAAGATGGAAATGGAAATGAGAGTGGTTCCTATATGAGAAACTCTGACATGGCCTCTTTAATCGCAACTACAGACTCCGTGACGGCCGTGGTTGCTGCCAAGGAAGAAGTGAAGCAAGCTGTTGCCGATGATTTGAACTCTACGCATTCATCGCCTTGTGAGTGGTTTATATGTGATGATGATCAGAGTGGTACTAGATTCTTTGTAATTCAGGTAGATAACACCATCCATACTAACAAGGGTATGGCACATGCTCTCTTTATATAGGAGTTGCAGATTTTATTTAGAGTTGATTATATTGATTCAATTTGCATTTTGGATGTTGTTACCTTACATTTTTGAACTAGTTATGATGTGTATATGTAGGGATCTGAGTCATTACCATCTTGGCAGGCGAATCTACTTTTCGAGCCTATCAAGTTTGAGGTAATTTCTTGACAAAATGTGTCTATTTGCTTCTTGTTAATCGTTATCTGATCTTGTTTGGATTCTTGAATGCATAAAATGTTCATTGAAACCGCATCAGATGTCAATTTACATATATAAACTTTTTTAGATGAGAACGTTCAATGCTTTAGCCTCTGTTTTTGGTATGCGGGAAATATCATAGAGGACTGCAAAGTATATCCATTTCCGGTTTTCGATTAATACCATACAATCTTTTATGGTTGTTAAGGGACTGGATCTTCTTGTCCATAGAGGTATATATGAGATTGCTAAAGGCATGTACGAGGGAATGCTGCCTGATGTCCGTTCCCACTTAAAGTCACACGGAAAACGTGCAACTTTCCGCTTCACTGGGCATTCTCTCGGTGGCAGCTTGTCACTATTGGTAAATCTTATGTTGTTGATACGAGGTGAAGTGCCGGCTTCTTCCTTACTTCCCGTTATAATGTTTGGATCTCCAAGCATCATGTGTGGGGGTGACCGTCTTCTTCGCCAACTCGGGTTGCCACGAAGTCATGTTCAAGCAATTACGATGCACAGAGACATTGTTCCTCGAGCCTTCTCTTGCAATTTTCCTAGCCGTGTTTTAGAACTTTTAAAGGCTCTTAATGGGAAGTTTCGACACCATCCTTGTCTCAATAATCAGGTAATGTATCTGCATTTTTGAAAACTGTAAATGCAACTGAATTAGAACATGGATATTTAACTATTTATCTTGTTTTGCTACAGAATCTATTGTATGCACCAATGGGGCAACTTCTGATTTTACAACCAGATGAGAAATTCTCTCCTCCTCATCATCTCCTTCCTTCGGGAACCGGTCTATATTTCCTAACCTCTCCATTCTCAAACGAAGACAGTGAAGAGAAGTTGCTCCAGGCTGCACAGAGAATTTTCTTTAACTCGCCACATCCACTTGACATCTTAAGTGATCATACTGCATACGGTTCCGAAGGAACAATCATAAGAGATCATGACATGAAGTCTTACTTGAAATCTGTTCGAGAAGTCATCCGTCAAGAGCAAAATCGCATCAGGAAGACCAAGAGAGAACAACGACGCAAGGACTGGTGGTCCCTGGTGTTATCTCGCGGCGTCAGTGCGGGTATCATTCTCGGGAGGTCCATCACGACAACTGGTCTACACCGAGGACAATTCAACTTAGCCGTTGTTTTACAAACCGGGAGAGCGTCCTTGAAGCAGTTTGGTAAGCTAGTTGCATCTAGGCACATGCATTTGCTGGTGATCCTTTTGTTGCCTGCCAAACTGTTACTTTTGGGTGCATACCATGTGATCAATTTTCGTTGAGAACCATATATTGTTTCTTAGGAGGGAGGATTATACAGGTGGTCACATTACCGTCGATGATTCTTTTATTCATTATTGATTTAGGAAAGGAAATTTGATAGAACTCATGAAAATTGTTTATACTCTGTATTATGAGTAACACAGTGTAATGATGTTTATTGTCTCATTGGATCATTGGTAGAAGTTAATATTTCAATAATGGCTACCTAAAGCTAACGAGATTTTTCCGGAACATGTTCAGGAAAATGATAGTCAATGTGTCGGCTTATGGGGCTGTCTTTAAGTGGGGGATATCAATGTCTGAGAGTAGTTGAAACGTGAAAGAAAGATCTTGCTTAGGTGTTATAGTTATTGAGAACGATATTGAACTTGCTGGTATGCAATTACAATTCAGCTTTAATTGAATTCGAGTTGCTCTATAGAAAATAATGTTCGATTGAGCTCAAGTAGATTTCGAGCAAACTTTAACCTGCATAGCTTGACAAGTTGTTTCTTGGTCAGCTGGAATCTGCAATTCCTCGTCAGATTCTTATGATTTGTTGTTGGTCTGGCAAACTTTGGTCTCCATTGATGATGTAACGAGTGATGACGCACATTTGAGATTCTCAGAAACCGATGACCCATGAACACCAAGGTTTCGTCAAGCAAAAAACAAAAGGCTCCAATTATGGACAAAAATGGAGCCCAAAAGCAGTGTGACTGACACGGCAAGAAGTCGGCTTGGTTTTGGAAGAATTAAGAGAAGCAGGACCCACCCAAATCTTTCATACAACCGCGCAACCTACAAGCTTTTTCTAAACTTTTTATGTAGACAGGTTAAGTTCAAAAGCATCAAAAGATGGCTTAGTGATGATCGGTGCCTATCTACTGTAACCAAAATTGTAACTTAATATGCATGCTGTAAAAACCAGTCATTTAATCTCTCAACATTTGGTATCCATGCAAACTAAAATTAACTTTTGCCAGTTTGCAACAAACTTGCTAAAATTTATGATGAAAACAAACATAATTGGTACACGCTAGGTTGTTTTGCTTCATAACAACACATTATGCATAGGGATCAAAATATAACCCAAATTCAATTATTTTTCTTTGGAAACGGATAGGGATGGGTCTAATTCTTCAACTAGTCGGATTGGGTTATGTTGGGGGTATATCAGACCGATTGCCGTAGAACAACAGGAAAAGTCCGAGGAAAATTTAAATCACTGCGTCAAAGCTAAGTCCCACTGTTAAAGGAAATTGACCCTCTCCTTCAATGAAAAATGAAAACTATCCTACCAGTTTTCAGCTAACATGAAAACACAATCTAAAGATAACATAATAAACAAAATTCACCCAACTCGATAGGAAAAGGCGAGTAGCTTTGTATTTTTATTTTTTCTGCTACAAGACTTAAACTTGTTCTCTTAACATGTATTTCGATTTAACAGAGTTGTAGCATGAGCATTTGGAACAGTTTGTCCAACATAAAACACATACAACCATGTAAAAGTGAAGTACAAACTACAGACTGAGCTTACCGGCTAAGTACCATGTGTGCATAGCCAGAACACCAAAGGACATAAGATTAATAAGCGAGGATAACCCGTGAATCATTCCAAATTTCTTGTTCATGGCTGTGAGCTTTGGGTTCTTCTTCGCGACTTCCTGGTTCTTTGACCCTCCAATTTCATTACCAATGTTCTCTTCTCTCTCCACCTTGTGCCTATGCTTCATCATCTGCAAGTCCACAAACAACATAAGCCCAGATATAGACTCACAAATGCAGCATTTAAGAATGAACTCACTTATATACTTCATGGTTGCTTAGGGAACATAGAACAAATCAGAAAATACTTAACACCTTGGAATCTCATGCATCCTATCAACTGAATCTCAAATACAACCATTCTCACTTCTCAGTACAAATATACCCTAAATTCTCATAAAAACACAAAAGATTTCATCACGCTAAAATATCTTAGACTATTAAATTTATGGGTTTCAACCCATCAAACTTATCCAAACTATCACCCAGCTTCTAAATTGTCTCTAAAATTCAAAATATTCTAATTGAATCTCCATACTATCATTATTGTATTTTGTGAGCCTAACTGCCAATTTAGGTGTTAAATGTCAGTTCAGATATGACAATTAAATTATAAACAAGTGTTTTAAATATTTAAGGGGACTATTTCTTTTTTTTTTTTTTTTTAACATCAAATTTAAGCTATCCAAGCAGCAAGTACACATGTATTTTTCAATATGCTTCACTGAGCTAGCATGCTAAACTAAATGGCCTTATTGATACGGCATTGATACTTTAAGGACTCAATTAAATTATTTGGGAGTCCAAGACCAATATTGAATGTTGGTCATAAATTAAGGATATCAGGTGCAATTAACCCTAAAGTAAAAGTTCTTTTATCTTTTTATTTCCCAGCCAAGTGAACCCTAGAAGTCAAACCAGATTTCAGAGATTTTCATTGATTAACATGAAAATAAACAAGTCCAATTTCTATGATGAACAAGGGATAGAACTGAACGATATTACCTCAATGGTCATGGGAGTGAAAACGAACAAATTTATGAGATTAAAAGCAAAAGCAGAGACTAAAAAGCCAAGCTGGAACTTCTCGGTAGTGGTCGCCAACTTCCACGGATGCATATAACCAAACGCCGCCGCCGATACGGCACAACAAACCCCCACCATCGAGAAATAAGCCGGGAACATCTTGCTTTGTAGATTACCAAATTGATGCCTTGGCAGATATCTAAGTAAAAATTAAAGGAAATAACAAATTATTTTTTAAAAAATAATTTGGGATTAATTAAGGGTATAATAAGAAAAGAAAAAGACGTACTTGAACATGAGGATACCGCCGATGAAAGTGACCCAAAGGGCGGTGCCCCAGGCGGTTGCGAAGCAGAGGAGATGAGCTAGTTTAATAGAAGTAGAGAGAATGGGTGAAATTGAGCCGTCGGATTTTGATCCAAAGGTCTCCGGCGAGAATATTACTCCAACGGCTAAGAAAGCCACCGCCGTCAAGAATCGTGTTAACCAAGCCATCTCCCGGTTTGACTAGAATTACGGATTTGGAGGAAATGTTACATAGAGATCTCTTTCACGGTGGTAGTTGGTAAGGAATTTCAATGGAAGTGTTTTGTTTACCAAATTACGGATTGCGGTCATACCGTGAACAAACCGCAGTCCACCATTTCATTTTTTCTAAAAAAAGAATTGGGAACAAGTATTTTCCTTTTTCCATTTTTCATGTGATTTTATTGTCCGCTCTTACATTCTTCTAATATTCTTTTATCTCGTCGCTGATCATTGATCACTTATATATATATATATATATATATATATATATGAAAAATTGTTAGAATAAATGATAAAAGTATCATTGAAATTTCTGCATTAAGACTTGAATTATATTTTATTTTTTATAGTCGAGAAATAGATAAATTAATCCTAATATCTTAAAAAAAGTATTAACTAACCTTTCCATTAAAATTTTTATCTATATATATTGTTAATTGATGATTTATCATTTTCAAAATTTTGTATGTGAAGTGGAATTAAAGGATGGATATGATTAGGTAAAAGTATCATAAAAATTTCCGTAGTAGAAGTCGAATTATATTTTTTCTCTTTATTAAAAATTTATCTCTAAAGAATTTATAATTCAATCTCAAGCTTGGTAACAAAAAATTCTCAACTTCGTCTTTTCCTATGTATTTCATTTATTTATTTATTTTTATTTTTTTAAATATCAATAAAATGGTATTAAAAAATCTCTATCAATAATGCATCAAATAATTATTCATACTAAATACAAATTATGATTTCAAAATAGTGTAAAAGTAACATGGTTTGACAACATTTTATAACTTTTTCTAGGTTTAATTTTTTAATAATCTAATTATTACATTTCATGTTTCATTCACGTAAATCATGCGTGTTAAGTTTGAAGTAAAGAAAATATTTTTAACTATTTATTTTATGTAAAAAAATTCAACCATAATATCTATATTGATATATATATATAAAATATTTTACATCAATGTGATATAGATACCAGATCGATTTGAAATTTTTTAAGCATGATAAGTATATATTGATAAATTCAATGGTTAGATTATTAAAATATTAATTCTAGAAAAAAAATTATGAAATGGTGTAAAACTATATTGGCTTTACATCGATGTAAGTGGATTCTTTCCCTATCTCATATTTTTTTTTTAGCATTTATTTGTTTATAGTTATTGTAATATTATTATAAGGAAATTTATTCGATTCATAAGTTTTTGTGTTTTTTAAATTCTATAAGTAGGTTAAAAGTGCAATGTGTCTCATATGGTAAAAAAAATTAAAAATATATGACCAAATGAAATACTTGTGTAACACACCACATTCGACCCGGTCACCGAATCCGAATATTTGATGTCACATTACATTGCCGAAGCAACTAAGCTAACTTACTACTTATTCACATCATTCAATGAACATTTATCATATCAATCCATTTATTCATCCAACATATTAAACACATCCATTCTTAATATTTAAGTACCTAATTTATTAAGTTACGAGTTTATGCTAAGTCTATTTGAGGGTTATGACTCGAATCCAAACTCAATTATCACATTTTAGTCTTATATCACAAGACAAAGAACTTTATGTTTCGATACGGGCCTTATTTTGTTTTTGGCAATTTTTTCTCTGATATCAACATGTCTCAAGACACTAGATGTGGTCTTTCGAGGTAAGGTCTCTTATATCTCGAGATTAGTTCTAAAGACCAACCTCCTTTGTTTTCTTATTTTAGCTTCGATGATTCCTTGTCTCAAGACAAGGGGCACATTGTCTCGAGACCTAAATAGAATTATCAAGACTATTTAGACAATTTCTTGAGGCATTAAACATATAGATAAACAATAAAGTAAATTTTGATCTTATGATCTCGAGACACATTCATGTTGTCTAAATATATAGATAAACAATAAGGTAAATTTTGTTCTTATGGTTTCGAAACACATTCATACTATCTTCTGACTCAATGGCAAAGGACCTTAAATAAACATTTTCAAGTGTTCAAACGATACCAAAATATACCTTAAACATACCTAAATATTACCTCAATATAAGGTCATCAATTTAACGTATACAAACATAACCAAACATCATCAAACCATAACCATCGATGCACAATTATCTAACCAACTAATTCACATATTCAAACACATATAATCTAGCATAATTATCTACTAATCAAGGAATGAAATTCACCTTAATAAAGCTTATATGCCAAGTATCAAATATACCAAAATGTTAACTTAAACATCATGCCCAAAACAACTAAGTATATACCATTTCAACACAAACACGTATATACATACAAAAGAGTTAGCAAAATGATTCTCGAGTTAAATAGTTGAGAATGGATGCTTGAACACTTTCAATCTATGAAAATCCTCGTCTAGACCTACACATAGAAATAAACATAACTATGTGTTGAGTATTGAATACTTAATGGTGCTAATATAATTTAAACAGAATACATTAAGAATAAACTAAAACAAATACATATAAAAATATCAATTACATTAATGTATACTAAGTTAACTTATCACATCATTTTCCAACTTTCTTATTTATTTCTTATTTAAATATCAACTTACTCATTTTGGCCTCTATTAGACTTGCCTATGGGCTGGGCTGGAGGCTCGCCCGAAAAGTGGGAGGGTTTGGGCAAAAATATATGCTCGAAAAATGGGTTTGGGTAAAAAAAAAATAATGTTTGGCCCGGGTTGGCTTGACCCGAATTTGCAAAAAAAAAGAACTACTATTTTTTCTATTGTTTTCCCACTATTTTCCTACTGTTTTGCTTCCATTTTACTATTATGTTGTTACTGTTTGGATATTGTATAACTCTTATTTTATTGTTAATTTTGCTGCTATTTTAGAGACATTTGTTTGTTAAGTTGCACCTATCTTAGTGTTATTTAAGTATAAAGACTTTTTTTTAAATTATTTCAATTTGTTGGGAAATATTTATTTTAATATTTTTAGTGTTTTTGATGTATTATACTTTCATAATTTTTTATATAAAAAATAAAATAAAAAGATTTAATATAGGCAGGTCGGGTCGAACTTGGGCAAAAATTTAGGCCCATTTTTCGGATTGGGCCCAGGTTTATTAATCGAGCCTAAAATTTTGTTAGGGCCCGCTCGACCTATGGATAACTCTAGCCCATATTATCTGACAATAGACATTAGAGTGGGTACATGGATCTATATAACAAGTAAGTCCACGACCCTCTGAGAATTGAGACTGTTTCATTCTGCTATCCCGGGTTGCCCAACAACGATAACTTTTAGTATTTTCCCACAAAACTCAGGAAATTAAGCTAGTAAATCACTGTATCGGTGACCTTATGACATACCAATTATATCCAGACTACGTCTAACATTATTTAACGGGGTATTAACATCACAATCACCATTGTAACACATGTCATCATAATATCAATGTATCAATATTTATATACATATCAAACACAATTTCGAATATTTATTACATATTTCAACTATCATCACATCGAATCCATCATTAAAAGTTTATAGGGGAAAGATACCATTACCTTGATGTATATTCATATTAGATTATAATGACCAATTAATCTACGAAAGCAAATTGAAATTGAATTATAGAAACGCAAACCAGAAGCAAATATTTGTTAGCGGCTTTAACTTTTCCTTTGTCCCAAGGTGATTCTACATCGTTTTTAACTATAAAAATTAACTCGAGTACAGAAACAAATTAATCACACAATTCAAACATAATTCTGTACAATATAAATATGAACACATTTTATTCATTTAGTTTAACATCTGAAATACTCGTAACTTTCAGTTTTCCATATCGAATTGAAAATCGATTTCACATTTTTTACTAGAAACTCCCAGTTTTCAATTCATGAATTTTTTTTCTAATAGTTATTAATTTATTCAATTTGGTCCATAATACCATAAAATTAACTATATATATATTTAAGCTTGATTCAAGCTTAATTTAACAATTTTTAATGTAATTACAACCTATTTCACCATAATCTTAATTCATACTAGTTTGTATGAACTTAACCTTTAAACCCAAACTTTCTATCATTGTTTCACTTAAATAAACTAATCAATTTCTAATTCCATGGTTTGTTGTCATTATCTCTAACATATACTAATTATTTACCAAAACTTTACAAGAAAAAGTCACTTGTAACACCCCTTACCCGTATTCAACGCCTGAATCAGATACGAGGCATTACCGAACTTAACTTGCTTAAACCCACAACATCAGACCATAAAGTTTCATTCTAACTTAAAACTTTTCACTTATAATCATAACGTCCCTATCAAGGGTCTACGAGACCCTAAACATACATTTGGAGTGATTCGGGGCCAAATCAGAAACTTTCGCACACTTAGAAAAATTTTGCTTAAACAGGGCCACACGCCCATGTAGGCAGGCTGTGTGATCTCATAAGCCCGTGTTCCTAACCTGTGTGGAATTTATTTTGCGTTTTGAACCTACAAGGGTTTTCACACGTCTGGAAACATGCCCGTGTCCCTGGCTCGTGTCCCTCACACGGCCTCGACACGCCCGTGTCCCTGGCTCGTGTCCCTCACACGGCCTCGACACGCCCGTGTGCCAAAAACCATGACATTCTATTTATGACGCCATCACCTCACTATGGTTACACGGCCAAGGCATACGGCCGTGTCCTTAGACCGTGTGTTGAATTAAATTTCTAATTTTAGGTGCAGACTTCACACAACCTGGGCACACGCCTATGTCCATTGTTGTGCCTCCCACATGGCTGAGACACACGGTCGTGTCTCAATCCGTGTGTTTACTACTGAGCATACTGACTTGTAACCCTAGCATGCATGGGGTCACACGGCCAACCAACACGCTCATGGGGCTGGCCGTGTGTGACACACGCCCGTGTGTCTACCCGTGTGGGCATTTGAAAGGTTATCTACCAAGCCAAATGCCACCCTATACAACAATCATACTTATACCAATTCAATCCAACATATATCAGGATTATAAAGCACTTCTAAAGACTCAAAATCAAGACATCCACACAAGCATACACTTAATGAATTTCATCATCATTGAACATATATAAACTTTTCAAGTATTGGCCCAATTCCAATGACCACTTACAAAATGAATTTGACAACCTTAATAGCCAACACTTTGGCTAACAAATATGACATAACAAAAGAGACTAAGTCCTATACATGCCATACTCAAAATGAATCAAACTTTGCTACCCAAGAGTAGTCGATAGTGTGATTTTCGAACTCCGATGTTCCACGAATTTTCGAGTTAACTTGGCAATGTTACAAGGAAAAAGAAAATGAGAGGGGTAAGCATAAAGCTTAGTAAGTTTCCATGAAAATAAATAACAACATAAGTTCACAATGTCATCCAACAATGGCATTGGATAAAACATAAAATCTTAAGCATTTTGCGAACACTTACTCATGTTTATTCTTATCAAATACATACCATGTCACATATCGTAAACATTTTTCGTGAATTACTCACGGGTACCTGTGATCACTTAATCACATCACTTTAGCACAAATCTCATTTCCATTCCGAGGTTAACTATTTATCCCACTAAATCACTTGAAATATTTGATGATACCTGTTCATCATTATTCACATAATACGACGCCAATGCCACATCCCGAATGTGGTCTTACATGGGGTCGCCTTTGAGTGTCGATGCTATATCCCAAATATGGTCTTATACGGGATCTCATATCAGTTATCGATGCCACATCCCGAATATGGTCTTATACGATTTTTCTTATTCAATGCCGATGCCATATCCCATATATGGTCTTATACGGAATCTCAATTCGGTGCCGAGTCCATGTCCCAGACATGGTCTTACACGGGACCTTATCCATCTCCTATCTCGTTAATAATGTTTTCACAGTCACTATAGTCCCACCGGGACTTCAACATCACAATTTTCATCATTTTTCTCATTCAACATCATATCTCAAATTTATAGAAATACTACACAACATCACTAATGTCAAACATTTAGAAACTTAATAACATGATGTTGTATTTATTACACACAAACTTACCTCGATAATCAAAATAGGCTAGATTGTCGATCTAGTCCGATACTTTGCTCTTTCCTCGGTCGAGGTTAATTCTTTGCTCTTCTTGATCTATAATAACAATTTAGCTCATTTAGTTGCCACATTATTAAACATATTTCAATAATCATATTTTGCCAAAATTACTATTTTGCCCTTAAACTTTCTCAAAAAGACCATTTTACCCCTAGGCTCAGAAATCAATTCTAATCAAATTTCTTTCTTTAACGAGCCTAGGTGAACATTTATTACTCTTATGGCAGCCCTCAATACTCATTATTTTACACATTTACCACCTATTTTGCAACCTTCACAAAAATGTTATTTTTGGTGTATTCATGGTAACACATTTCACAAAAGTTGTTCATCTAACAACTAAGACTCATTTTCTTCCATAAAAATGCAGCAAACAACTTAAAAGCTCACATGAAAAAGCTCTAAACTTTTCACCAATTTTCAAAATAGTCCTCTCTTTAGGTAGCTTAAGCTTCAGGGGTTCCAAAAGTACAAATATTATCAAGAAAAGATCATTAAAACACTTACTTGTAAGAAGAAGAGTTTGCTCAAATTTTTGAGCTTTCAAAACCCCTATTTGCTGCCAATTTTCGGTGGATGAGTGAAGGAGAAAAGATGATATCTTTTCTTTCTTTATTTTATTCTATTTCATCAATTTAATCCACCTACTACACAAACTTTGACTAATTTTAACTTCTTTGTCCCCCTATGGCCCGCCACCTCTTAAAACAAGGCCTAATTGCACATTTGGGACCTCCAATTAATATTCTATGGCTATTAGGCACCTTTAGCCTGTAAAATTGAACTTTCACACTTTATACGATTTAGTCCTTTTTTGTGATTAAGAATGAAATCGCTAAAATTAAAACACCAAAATTTTTATGCACCTATATAATCATGCTCTAATTCATAAGATAACACACAAAAAAATTTCTCTGACCTCAGATTAGTGATTCCGAAACCATAGTTCCGACTTGCCCCTAAATTGGGCTGTTACAATTCTCCCCCTTAAGGATTTTCGTCCTTGAAAATCTTACCCATAAAGAGGTTGGGATATTAGTTTTTCTCATAGTCTCCTCAGGCTCCCATGTAGCCTCTTCTATTCCATGTCTTTGCCATAATACTTTAACAAGGGCTATACTTTTGTTTCTCAACTATTTGACTTCTCGAGCCAAAACCTTAATCGGCTCTTCACCATAAATCATGTCCGGTTGAATTTCTACCTTTGTTTGTACAATCACATGTGAGGGGTCTAACCGTATCGGCATAACATAGAGACATGAAAGACATTATGAATCTTTTCCAACTCAGGTGGCAAGGCTAAACGATAAGCTACCGGCCTTATCCTCTCGGTAATCTCATATGGCTCGATAAAACACGGACTCAATTTGCCTTAAATCTGAGGACTTTTCGCCATGGTGATACTTTTAGAAACACTTTATCACCTACGTGGAACTCAATCACTTTCATTTTCAAATCTGAATAGGACTTTTGTCTATTTGAGGCCGCTTTCAAACATTCACGTATTACCTTTACTTTCTCTTCAGTTTCCTTGAACAAATCGACCCAGTGAATCTAATTCTCTCTGAGTTCTGTCCAATACAAGGGCGTTTGACACTTACGCTCGTACAATGCTTCATAAGGCGCCATTTTCAAACTTGACTGAAAACTATTGTTGTAGGCGAATTCCACCAACGGTAAATATTTTTCCCAATTACCTTGGAATTCTAGAACACAACATCGAAGCATGTCTTCAAGTATTTGAATTATTCTCTCCGACTGCCCGTCGATTTGTGATCGTATGTTAGAGTCTTAAAATTTATATAAAGAACGATCGAGCCTAGAAACTAACTATGACAACGACTTGAGGCAAGTGCACCTATCGAACAGTAGTATAGTTTAGTGGTAAGACCGGATTGTCAAACCCAAAGGAACCAAAAGTACTAATACTAACTTTCTTTTTATTATTTAGCCTAAAATAAAAGTGAATTGTTTTTTAATCTAAAATTGACTAACTACTAAGCTAAAGATGCTAAGACAAAGAGAATGAATTGGGGAAAATACTTGTGGGAAAAACCAATTGATTAAGACAATACCCGATGAAGAATCCACCTAGACTTCACTTGTTATTTAACTCTGACCAGACGATTTATTCACTTGACTTGATCCGTAGGATTCCCTAATTTATATTAATACCTCTTTCGATGCTACTAACGTCTAACCCTAGGTTGATTAATTGAGATCTCTTTCTAATTAAAACCCCTAGAACTGCATTAACTCGATCTATGGACTCCTATATTAGGTTTGACCCTAATCCGGTAGATTTTCGTCATCCTATTTTTAGGGTTGTGATCAACTCCGCTTAACTATGCTATATCTACTCTTAAACAGGGACTTTTGATCCACTGCTTAAGCACATCAATACTTGAATCAATATCCTGAAATATCAAAATAAGAATTAAGAACACATAATTAAAAACAAATCAAGTATTTATCATATATTTCAGAAAACAATAACAAGATCCGTCTTAGGTTTCATCCCCCTCAGGTATTTGAGGTGTTTAGTTCATAATGATAAAAGAATACATCTCAGAAGAAAATATAAAACAAAACATAAGAAAATCCCAAAAACCCCATGAAGAAAATTTAAAGGGAAGATCTTCCGTCTTGAGTATAACTCCGGCTTCTTGAGATGAATCAACTGGCTTTCTTCGAGTAAATCCCACAATTCTGGCCTCTCTGGTTTGACTCCTTGGCCTACCTGAACCGCCCCTTTTAGGTTACACTGAAGGTGTTTATATAGGCTTTCGGAATGTCTTTCTTCACCCCTAAGTATCCTAATCCGAGTGAAATTAAAACAGGTCACGACAGGGACACGCCCGTGGCACATGCTCGTGTAAATTGAGGCCAGGCCGTGTTCGGGTGTGCTAAGGAGGCACGACCGTGTGGCTTGGGCCCAGGCCGTGTCGATTTCGTACTTTGGCCTATTTTATTCATTTTTGGCCCGTTTCTCATTCTTTTCGTCCTCCGGTGCTTCCCTAAGTATAAAACATGAAATTAAAGGATTTTGAACACCAAATTCCACAATTCAGGGGATAAATCATCTAAAAGTATCCTAAATATGGGATTAAAAAATGTATATATTACGGTTTATCAAATACCCCCACACTTAAGCATTTGCTTGTCCTCAAGCAAAGTTCTCAACTCACAATTAAAATGAACTTCCTTAATTCATAATATTCATCAACAGTGCTTCATCATAATTCATAGATAATTTATACATTAATAATTTAACCAAAAGGGTTCTAAAGATTCAAACAATCAAAGTCATACATTTATAGCTCGAAAACATTAGGTGTTTCCCCTTATCTAAATGATTACCTTTAATTCAAAATTAACAAGAGTTGACATCCTCACTAAAGATTCACTCAAATCACTCAAGGTGCTTAAGGTTCAAAATTAAGCACTAAAAGTTGAACATGAAAGGTTAATCCCATAGGCTTGCATGAAAAATCAAATCTCTACCACTATAAAATAAGATGATACACAAATCAAAAGGTTTTTAAAATGGGTTGTAATAGGGCTCGGATTAAAGGAGTGGATAAAGGCTGAATTAAAGGGTTAGAATCGAGATTGAATTGACAATTTACCTAACTAGAAAAATGAACTAATCATCAATTGAAAAATTGAAACACTAATAACACGAGCTTCTTCTCAGAATGTGGAATTAATTACTTAAGCTCAAACATAGAAATAACAATGAATAACTTCGTTTTTTTTCTTCAGAAAATAATATTTACAATTAAGAAGAAAGAACTTTAACAACTGAAATGTAGAACATAGTTAGGCAATTGCTCAAAATCAAATCTCGAAAAAAAGGGAGTCAAGAAATGGTGATAACAAATACAAGATGGGTTTTGGGTTTATATTAGCGGGTGAGTCAATAAAAAGGGTTGTTAAGATCAAATGGGTTCACTAGGGGTTAATTGTGAGGGTAGGCTTTTTAGTGGAGTAAGTGGGTTAAATCCTAAGTGCCTTTATCGTCTCTGTATATCAAATCAATAATGTGGTCTTGACGTGTATAATCGAAGAAAGTTCTAGAATAACAAATCAATGTTGACACACTCATAATCAAAAAGTGAGCACGAAAGAATGTATGCTCTAAAAGGTTCAAGATCTCACAAAAAATTATGGGTTTTTGATATCAAATTTGTAGATTTCAAACTTCAAGGTAATAATTAGATTCAGGTAGACAACCTAACAAAATTTTAATTTTTGAAAATAGACTCATCATGCTTGATTCTCTAGTCTCCTAAAGTTTAAATCATCACTGCATAATTATCAATAACTTAATCCAAAACATATCAATAAAAATGATGAATCAAAGGAAATTTCGTTCTAATAGTAATATGAGAAAATTACTTAAAATCAAGACACAATTCAGGAATTTGAGAATAATGCAAAAAGTTAGGAACTTTTCAAAATAAAATTCACCCCCCACTCTTAAGATGTACATTGCCTTCAATGTACAAAGATAAATACTTAAAGAATAATAGCATAAAATTAAGTGAGAACGGGAGAGGTGAAACTTCCTGAATATTTTTGGATGAAGTTCTTGGAGGACGATCAATGATGAACATGATGATTAGGCATAGGTGATGTTTTGGTTCCTTAAATGGCACATTGACCCTATTTACACTGCGACGTCATCAGTTAAATTTTAGGGAATGGATTTTGTTATAGATACTCAGAGTTAGACAGCCACCGATAAAGAAAATCAATTATACTAAAAGTTTTAACCAATAAAGGTAAAGAGTTTTAACTATTAAAGAAAGTAAAATAAAAATAAAAATAAAGATAAAGAAGAACAAAAACAAAAAATGAAAATAAAGAAAATAAAAGGACTCAAAGGTCCTCATCATTGGCAGGGTCGCGAGGTGGGGGCGGTGATGAAATGTGAAGGTGTTGACATATCTGGTAGAGGGTGGTGTCGATGTGGTTAAAACGTTGAAAACATTGCTGCTCAAATCGTGTTAGGCGCTCAGATATGTCTGATAGAGAAGCCGCCGTGTGAACTGGGTAATGTCTCTGTGGTGGTGCCTCGTGTGGTGGAGGGACATCGTTAGTAATGTCCTCAGGATCCTTCTCTTTAGTGGTATGGGCTAGACGATATTGGAGAGGGTCGGTCTCACGTCGATGTTGGATTATCCTCATGTGTAACATCGTCTGGATGCCCTGCGGGGGCATTGTCCTATCAATGTCAGTGAGAAAGTCTGAACGGCTGTGTTAAGGAGTCCGAAGTGACAAGCGAGGCATGTGATGTATGGTCCCATAGAGATGACCCCTCTCCTATGTTGCTCCGTCTAATGTTGGATGGCGCGAGCTATGAAATGGGCGAGGTCAAAGACGTGTCCATTCGACATGCACCATAAGAAGTGTGCGTCATGAGTGTTTACAACGACGATGCTCTCCCACCTACCTGTCAGTGTATGGGCTAAGATAGCGTGTAGGTATCTCAGGGGTGGGGCGAGAGCTGTCGCCTTGGAGCGACTGGGGTTGTATGTGGGCGAGCCAGGGACTAGGTCTCTCCAACAAGCAACCAGAGAGTGATGAATTTGGCGGTTAAGATTCTTGAAATCATCATCTTCCATGAATTCGTCAGTGTAGAGTCCCAAAGCTGCTCCAAGCTGTAGGACACTCAGCTCACAAATGAGACCTCCAAGGCGGAATTGGATAGTGCCAGAGTCGTCAAAGTTTGTCATTACCATCTGAAGTGGAAAGTAGAATAGAGCTCCAGAGTGAACTCTAACTATGTGGGTTCCCGGAGGAAATTGTAGGAATAGGTGTCGGATTTCAGCAGATGCCCTCGAGAAGGTAGCACCGTGTCCCTTTCGTTTTTTAAAAGTAGGGAAGGTGGTTTTTTGTCGGCGTGGTGGAGTCATTTTGTGCCTGAAAATAAAAGATTTTCAACAATTTGAATATTATTACCAGCCAAGTCATATGTAATATTATTCTAATGTCATGAAATTAATCAGTAAGCATATTGTTCACTATTACTTAAACAAGAATGGGATGATAACTAACAACCTAATACTAAGGGTAACTAATATTAAGTAAAAGAGATAAATATAAAATAACTATTAACTAAATAAAAAGTAAAGGTAATTGGAGCAAAATGGGGAAAAAGAAGGGGCTGTTGAGGCGGAGGTCGGCGAACGGGCGTAGAGGGGTACTACACGGGCGTGTGCTGCAGGTATATGTTGGAGCACAGCTGTGTCTTCTTTGTATGGGCGTGTATTTCATTTACACGGGCGTGGTCTGGTGTACGTGGGGAGGAGAAGAAAAATGAAAAAGGGAGGAGAGAAACGGTGGCCGGATTTAAGGGGGAAAAGGGAAAGAGGGAAAATGGCTAGGGTTTGGAAGGAGGAAATTGGGGGAGAAGAAGATGAATAGTAAGGGGATTATATAGAAATAAGGGTTAATCATTTGGAGCCCATGTTTTTCGAAAGTCGGGGTTTTGGCATGTCTGCTTTGCAGCCCACGCTCGTGTTTTATGGGCTTGTTGTTCTGCACAGCCATGTCGCACGGTCGTGTCCGACTTCGTTCGCTTCTCCTACGCCCGTGTTATATACTCCACGCCCATGTTAATTTTGACAGACTCGACCACGGGTTCAAGGCACGAGCGTGTTTCATACCCGTGTGACTTTGACAGGTTCGATCATGGTCACATCGCACGTCCTTGGTGTTTTTGTCGTAGCCCATGTTATTTACTCAGTGTCGACCACGGTTGCATCGCACGGCTGTGGCCTTTTTATCTTGGCCAGTGTTGGGAAAATTTTTCATCCTTGTCTCGCATGGCGACTACCATGCCTGTGTCTCTGCCCATGGTGTCCACACGGCCACGGACACGCCCGTGTTCTAGGCCGTGTGGAATAGAAATCCTGCACTTACGAATAGTTAATTCTAAAAAATATGAATGTAAATGAGGTCAGTGATCGGGTTGCCTTCCGAGAAGCGCTCCTTTAAAGTCTTAAGCTAGACTTTCCCTGTTTTTGTTTTTAAATGAAGGTTCTCAGAGCTGAAGCTCCTCTCGCACATCCCTAAAATCCTATCCCTTATAAATTTTCAATCGTTGCCTGTTTATCTTGAATGTGCCATAATTCAGATGAGTTACCTCGACTGTGCCATAGGGAAAGATAGTTTTGATTACGAAAAGGCCTGACCATCTTGATTTCAGCTTTCCAGGGAACAATTTGAGCCTTGAATTGTATAATAGAACTAGATCTCCTACTTTGAATTGCTTTGGTTGCTTTAAACAAGCATCATGGCGTCGTTTTGTTACTTCCTTGTATAAACATGAGTTTTCGTAGGCTTTAGGTCGCCACTTATCTAGCTTGTTCAGCTGCATCATTCTCTTCTCACTTACAAGTTTAAGATCATAATTCAAAATTTTATAGCCCAAAAAGCTTTATGTTCTAATTCAAATGGTAGACAACTTTTCCCGTAAAAAAGTCTGTATGGGGATGTTCCTATGGGGGTTTTAAATGCTGTTCTATAAGCCAATAAAGCATCGTCTACTTTTAATGCCCAATCTTTCCTGTTTGATTCAACTGTTTTCTCTAGAATACGCTTAAGCTCTCGATTTGCTACTTCTACTTGTCCACTGGTTTGAGGGTGATAAGGGGTAGCTGTTTTGTGGTGTACTCCATATTTCTTTAAGACCTTGTCAAATTGAGTATTACAGAAATGAGTACCCCTATCACTAATAATTACTCTGGGTGTTCCAAACCGAGAGAATAGTTTCTTAAGAAATTTCACTACCATTCTAGCATCATTAGTAGGTAAAGCTTGAGCTTCCATCCATTTTGACATATGGTCCACTGCTACTAAGATGTATTTATTCCCAAATGCGCTAAGGAATGGGCCCATAAAATCAATACCCTATACATCAAAAATTTCACATGATAGCATGTACGTTTGAGGCATTTCATCGCGTTTAGAGATATTACATGTTCTCTGACATCTATCACATGAAGTAACATACCTGTTAGCGTCTTTGAACAAGGTAGGCCAATAAAAACCTGATTCGAGCGTTTTGTGTGCTGTCCTGATCCCGCTGTAATGTCCTCCTGAAGGTCCTGAATGACAATGTTCTAAGATTTTGCTTGCTTCTGCTTTTGTAACACATCTCCGAATTACTTGACTTGCACATATACAGAAAAGAAAAGGATCCCTCCAAAAATAGTTTTTCGCATCATCAAAGAATCGCTTTTTTTGATGATGTGTTAACCTTTTTGGTAGGATGTTAGCAGCTAAGTAATTTGCAATGTTTGCGAACCAGGGTACCTCGGGGTTGGATATAGCGAATAGTTTTTCTTCAAGAAATGAGTCATTTATCTCACTCTTATCTAGTTCTTTGATATATGGATTTTCAAGCCTAGAAAGATGATCTGCTGCAAGATTTTCAGCTCCTTTCTTTTCTTGAATTTCTAAATCAAATTCCTGTAGGAGTAAAATCCATCTTATGAGTCGAGGTGTTGCATCGGATTTAGTTAAAAGATAACGAAGAGCCGAATGGTCAGTGTAAATGACAACTTTAGATAATATCAAATACTGTCTAAATTTGTCAAATGCAAAAACCACAGCTAGCAATTCTTTTTCTGTGGTGGTGTAGTTTTCTTATGCGACCTTCAATGTTTTGCTAGCATAATAAATTGGCTGAAAATGCTTGTTTCTTCACTGTCCCAAAACTATACCTACTGCAAAATCACTCGCATCACACATTAGTTCAAAGGGTAAGCTCCAATCAGGTGCAATTATAATTGGGGCATTTATTAATTTATTTTTAAGGGTGTTAAATGCATCTAAACATACCTGATCAAAATTGAAAGGCACATCCTTTTCTAGTAGTTTTGTTAAAGGCTTAGCTATTTTAGAAAAATCCTTAATAAATATTCGATAAAATCCAACATGTCCTAAAAAGCTTCGAATAGCCTTAACTGAACTAAGAGGAGGTAATTTCTTTATGGTTTCAACCTTTGCTTTATCAACCTCAATCCCTTTACTAGAAATTTTATGTCCTAACACAATCCCCTCTTGAACCATAAAGTGACACTTTTCCCAATTTAAAACAAGGTTTGTTTCCTCACATCTCATTAGAACTCATTTTAGAATTTTAAGGAAAAGATGGAAAAAATTACCAAATACCGAAAAATCGTCCATAAATACCTCCATAATGTCTTCCACAAGTTCATCAAAGATGGCTAGCATGCAGCGCTGAAAAGTAGCAGGAGCATTACATAATCCAAAAGGCATTCTACGATAAGCAAACGTACCATATGGACATGTAAATTTTGTCTTTTCTTGATCCTCAGGGGCTATTGGGATTTGGAAGTAGTCGGAGAGTCTGTCCAGGAAGCAGTAGTACATATGCCCAGATAATCTTTCTAACATCTGATCAATAAAAGGCAAAGGGAAGTGATCTTTTCTGGTGGCGTCATTCAACTTTCTATAGTCAATACAGACTCTCCAACCTGTGACTGTTCTTGTAGGAATCAATTCATTCTTTTCGTTGGCGACCACAGTCATGCCTCCTTTCTTTGGAACGACCTGTACAGGACTTACACAAGTACTGTCAGAAATAGGATAAATTATTCCAGCAGAGAAGTTTAATTACCTCAGCTTTAACAACTTCTTTCACATTGGGATTCAATCGTCTTTGAGGTTGCATACATGGTTTAAACTCATCTTCCAATAAAATTTTGTGGGTACAAAACGATGGGCTTATTCCTTTGATGTCAGAAATTTTTCAAGCTATGGCTCTTTTATGTTCCCTTAATACCTGTAGCAACATGTCTTTCTCTTCGGGTTCTAGTTCTGAAGAGATGATTACTGGTAGCGTAGAATTATCCCTGAGGAATGCATATTTTAAGTGATTTGGCAACTGTTTTAATTCCAATTTCGGTGGCTCATCAATAGAGGGTTTTTGTTTTAGTTTGTCATTTATTTCAATGCTCTTTTCTTTCTTTTTTCTAGAAGAAGATGTATTAGAATTCAATTCATTGTTATCATCATCTACCCCTCACATTGGGTAAGACACAGTTCCATCATGTCGTCATTTATGATTTCCTGCAAAGAATCTTGAATAAAATGATCAATGGAATCAATAAAATAACAGGAATCATCTTGTTCTCTAGAATATCGCATAGCATCATAAATTTGAAAAATAATTTCCTCGTCGCCTACCCTTAGCGCAAGTTTACCATCACCTACATCAATAACAGCCCTAACAGTAGCTAAAAAGGGGCACCCCAAAATTAAAGGTACCTCAACGTCCTCATCCATGTCAAGCACAACAAAATCAACAGGGAATATAAATTTATCAACTTTTACAAAAATATCTTCAATAACTCCCCTAGGATATTTAATAGATCTGTCAGCTAACTGAATACTCATCCTAGTGGGTTTTGGTTCCCCAAGACCAAGCTGTTTAAACATTTTATAAGGCTTTAGATTAATATTGACGCATAGATCAGCTAGTGCTTTCTCAATGTTTAAACTACCAATTAAATAAGGAATAGTGAAACTTCCTAGATCTTTCAATTTGGTTGGTAGCTTATTTTGGAAGATGGCTGAACATTCTTCATTGAGTTCCACTGTTGATATCTCTTCAAACTTCATTTTATTTGTTAAAAGCTCTTTTCAGAATTTTGCGTACGTTGGCATCTGCGAAATAGCTTCAACAAAAGGTAAGTTAATATGTACCTATTTAAAAAGTTCAAGAAATTTACCGTATTGTGCGTCTAAGTGATCTTTCTTCAACTTTGCCGGATATGGGATAGGTGGCTTAAATTTTTCACGTACCGGTGTTACGTTATCAATTTCTTCACTTTTCTCCTTATTAGTTTCTTGTGACATCTTCTTTTCTGTTTCAACCAATTCCTTCCCACTCCTTAATGTTATTGCCTTTACTTGCTCTTGTGGTTTAGGTTTGGTATTATTAGGTAAACGACCTGGTTGCCTTTCAAAAACTAACTTGGTCAGCTATCCTAGTTGATTTTTAATCTTTTAAATTAATGTTTGCTGATTATTCAATGTCGTTTTGGTATTCTGAAAATGAGTTTCTGATGCTAAAATGAATTTTGCTAGCATATCCTTAAGGTTTGGCTTCTCTTCCTGTGGGTAGGGTTGTTGTTGGAAGTTTGGAGGGGGTTGTTGTCTCTGATTTCCTTGACCACCTCATGAAAAATTGGGGTGGTTCCTCCAACCTAGATTATAAGTATTATTATAAGGGTTATTTTGAGGTCAAAAATTATTACCCATATTGGGTTGTAATGTGGATATTTTGTATTGCTCATCCCTCCTCCATTCATATAGCACTGCATAACCGGTTGCACCTGCAAAGAACCACATAAACCATCAGTCTTTTTATTTAACATCTCTACCTGATTTGATAGCATGGTTACTGCGTCGAGGTTGAAAACACTAGCGGCTTTTGTTGGCCTTGTCCTCGTGACTTGCCATTGATAGTTATTCAATGACATCTCTTTAATGAATTCATAGGCAGCCTTAGATGTTTTGTTATTGAGGAGTTCATGCCGAGTTTGAATCAATTGCTTGCACAGTTTGGGGTTCACACCGTTGTAAAAAGTTTGGACCTGTAGCCACAAGGGTAATCCATGGTGTGGGCACCTTCTCAATAGATCTTTGTATCTCTCCCATGCATCGTAAAGTGTCTCTAAATCCATCTGTACAAAAGAAGAGATATCATTCCTCAACTTAGCCGTTTTAGCCTATGAAAAATATTTCAACAAAATTTTTTCGATTATTTGTTCCCATGTAGTGATTGATCCTCGTGGAAGAGAATTCAACCACTATTTAGCTTTATTCCTCAAAGAAAAGGGAAACAACCGAAGACGAATGGCATAATCAGAAACGTGATTTATTTTAAAAGTGTTGCAACATTCTAGGAAATTCGCCTAGTGATTGTTTGGATCTTCATCCTGCAAACCATCAAACTGAACAAACTGCTGTATCAGCTGAATTGTGTTAGGTTTCAGTTCAAAATTATTTGCAGCAATAGTAGGTCTAACAATACTTGACTCAATTCCTATTAAATTAGGTTTATCATAATCATACATAGTTCGAGGAGCATGATTTTCGGCCACCTCTGGAGGTAGCGGATTATTCTCAGCCATCTCTTCAGTAGTATTAATTTTGTTTTCTTGCTCTTATTGTATGTACTGTAGGCTTCTCCTTATTTCTCTTCAGTTTCTATGAACTGTTCTTTCAATTTCACTATCATAAAGCAGCGGTCCTGACAGGTTTCTTCTACTTATAAACTAGAATATCTGCCAGAAGCAAACAAGAAAATTTAGAAAAGTAAAAATAAAATTTAATTGCAAAAATAAATGAAATATGGCTAAAGTAATAAAAATTGAGCGTTCTTAATATTTCAGTTCCCCGGCAGCGACGCCAAAAACTTGATCGTATGTTAGAGTCTTAAAATTTATATAAAGAACGATCGAGCCTAGAAACTAACTATGACAACAACTTGAGGCAAGTGCACCTATCAAACAATAGTATAGTTTAGTGGCAAGACCAAATTGCGAACCTAAAGGAACCAAAAGTACTAATACTAACTTTCTTTTTATTATTTAGCCTAAAATAAAAGTGAATTGTTGTTTAGTCTAAAATTGACTAACTAATACTAACTTTCTTTTTATTATTTAGCCTAAAATAAAAGTGAATTGTTGTTTAGTCTAAAATTGACTAACTACTAAGCTAAAGATGCTAAGACAAAGAGAATGAATTGGGGAAAATACTTGTGGGAAAAACCAATTGATTAAGACAATACCCGAGGCAGAATCCACCTAGACTTCACTTGTTATTTAACTCTGAACCAGACGATTTATTCACTTGACTTGATTCGTAGGATTCCCTAATTTATATTAATACCTCTTTCGATGCTACTAATGTCTAACCCTAGGTTGATTAATTGAAATCTCTTTCTAATTAAAACCCCTAGAACTGCATTAACTCTATCTATAGACTCTTATATTAGGTTTGACCCTAATCCGGCAGATTTTCGTCATCCTATTTCTAGGGTTGCGATCAACTCCGCTTAACTATGCTAGATCTACTCTTAAACAGGGACTTTTGATCCACTACTTAAGCACATCAATATCCTGAAATATCAAAACAAGAATTAAGAACACATAATTAAGAACAAATCAAGTATTTATCATATAGTTCAGAAAACAATAACAAGATCCGTCTTAGGCTTCATCCCCTTCAGGTATTTGAGCGGTTTAGTTCATAATGATAAAAGAATACATCTCAGAAGAAAATATAAAACAAAACATAAGAAAATCCCTAAAACCCCCTGAAGGAAATTTGAAGGGAAGATCCTCCGTCTTGAGTATAACTCCGGCTTCCTGAGATGAATCAACTGGCTTTCTTCGAGTAAATCCCACAATTTTGGCCTCTCTAGCTTGGCTCATTGGCCTACCTGAACCGCCCCATTTTAGGTTACACTTAGGGTGTTTATATAGGCTTTCGGAATGTCTTTCTTCACCCCTAAGTATCCTAGTCTGAGTGAAATTAAAACAGGTCATAGCAGGGACACGCCCGTGTAAATCGAGGCCAGGCCGTGTTCGGGTCTGCTAAAGAGGCACGATCGTGTGGCTTAGGCCCAAGCTGTGTCGATATCATACTTTGGTCCATTTTCTCCGTTTTTGGCCCGTTTCTCGTTGTTTTCATCCTCCAGTGTTTCCCTAAGTATAAAACATGAAATTAAAGGATTAGGAGCACCAAATTCCAGAATTCAGGGGATAAATCATCCAAAAATATGCGAAATGTGGGATTAAAATATGTATATATTACAGTTTATCAATTTGCGGATGGAAAGCTATACTAAAGCTCAATTTTGTGCCTAAAGCCTCTTGCAACTTTTTCCAAAACCGTAACGTAAATCTCGGATCTCTATTTGAAATAATCGACAATGGTATTCCATAAAGTCTCACTATTTTAGTCACGTACAAATCCGCCAACTTATCAAGCAAGTAGTCGATCCGCACTGGTATGATATAGGCTGACTTCGTGAGTCTATCTACTACGACTCATACAGCAGCTTTCTTTTTCGGTGTCAACGGTAAACCCGTCACGAAGTCCATAGTAATACGGTTCCACTTCCACTCGGGAACCATAATAGGTTGAAGTAGACCCAAAGGTACTTGGTGTTCAGCCTTCATTTGTTGAAAAATTAAGCATCTGGAAACGAACTCGAAAATGTCTTTCTTCATACTCGGCGACCAGTACCATTTTCTTAAGTCGTTATACATCTTTGTGCTGCCTGGATGCACAGACAAACATCCACTATGTGCTTCATAAAAAATCTTCCGAATAAGCTCATCGTTTCTGGGTACACAGACCTTATCTCGAAACATCAAACATCTATCAAGACTTATCCGAAAGTCCGACTCAATATTTGACTCACATAAAACTCTTTTGGCTTGTAAGTCACTGTCACCTTTTTGAGCTTCACAAATCTCTTGGAGAAACAATGGTCTAGCCCTCAACTTGGTTAGAATAGAACCATCATCTAACAAAGGCATCCTTGTATTCATGGCTCTTAGCGCAAACAAGGATTTTCTGCTCAAAACATCGCCAACCACGTTTGCCTTTTCTAAATGATAGTCAATCACTAGTTCATAATCCTTTATCAGCTCTAACCATCTTCGTTGCCTCAAATTCAATTCCTTTTATGCCATCAAGTATTTTAGGCTTTTATGGTCGGTGAATATCTGACATCTTTCACCATATAAATGGTGTATCCATATCTTTAATGCAAACACAATGGCAGCCAACTCTAGATCATGGGTCAGGTAATTCTTTTCGTATGGCTTTAATTGTCTAGAAACATATGCAATTACCTTACCCTCTTGCATAAATACACAACCCAATCTATTCATGGATGCATCACTGTAAACCACAAATTCTCTTCCCAGCTCAGGTTGCACCAAAACAGGAGCCTCAGTCAACAACTCCTTTAACCTTTCAAAACTCTGTTGGCACTTTTCTGTCCAATCAAACTTCACATTTTTTACAATAGCCTCGTCATCAGAGTAGCTATCATGGAAAACCCATTGATAAATCATCTATAGTAGCCAGCTAGGCCTAGAAAACTCCTAACTTTGGTTACGTTCCTTGGTGGCTTCCAATCTACAATTGCTAAAATCTTACTCGGGTCGACTCTGATTCCATTTCCCGAGATGATGTCCCCCAAAATCCAACTTCCTTCAGCCAAAATTCACTTTTACTAAACTTGGCATGTAATTGTTTATCTCTCAAAATTTGTAAAACCGTTCTTAAATGCTCAGCATGCTCGTTCTCATCCCGAGAGTAAATCAATATATCTTCGATAAAGACCACCACAAATTTATCCAAATACGGCCGAAAAATACGATTCATCAAATCCATGAAAACGGCAGGGGCATTTGTTAAACCAAAAGGCATGACCAAAAATTCATTATGGCCATACCTTATCCTAAATGCGGTTTTCGGCACATCTGAGTCCTTGACCCTCAACTGATAATATCCAGACCTCAAGTATATCTTGGAAAATACCATGGCTCCTTTCAATTGATCAAATAAATTATCGATTCTTGGCAACGGGAACTTGTTCATCACCGTTACCTTATTGAGTTGCCGATAATCTATACATACCTTAAAAAACCGTCTTTCTTCTTCACAAATAATACGAGAGCACCCCACGGAGAAAAACTCGGTCTTGCAAAGCCTTTATCTGTTAACTCTTGCAACTGTGCCTTCAGTTCTTTTAGCTCGGTTGGAGCCATTCTGTATGGAGCAATAGAAATGGGGAAAAACTGTGACTTCTCTAACTGGAGGTAGCCATGGTAATTCTTCTGGGAAAACATCTGGATAATCACGTACTATGGATACCGACTCCATTCCCAACTCAGTCTCTTTAACATTCATCACAAAGGTAAGGTAAGCTTCGTACCCCTTTCTTAAATACTTTTGAGTCAACAAGGAAGATATCACTACTGGCAATCTGTCTTGCTTATCTGATTCAACACGAATAAGATCCCCATTTTCACATTTTAACTCAATAAATTTCCTTCCACAATTCATTATCACATCATGAGTAGTTAACCAATCCATCCCAAGGATGACATCGAACTCATCAAACGGTAATAACATGAGATTAGTAGGAAAACAATGACCCCTAATCATCAATGGGTAACCTTTGCATACTCTATCGACCAATACACATTTGCCTAGGGGATTTGACACTCTTATCACAAATTTAGTAAACTCTATAGGCATGCTCATGCTAGAGACTAATTTCATGCAAATATATGAGTGGGTAGATCCCGAATCAATTAAAGCTATAACATGAGTATCATGGCATGAGTTCTCGCCGATGCTTTACCCTCAACTCTTGCAGTCTACTCTCTAGATGAATTCTTGCTACTCATTTCATTTTTCGGGTTTCTCTGTAGTCTTCCTCTAGCAGTATTTCCCGGTCTTGCATTCTGAGGCTTTTCTTTCTCACATGTTTCGGGGCAATCTCTGATAAAATGATCTAGAGATCCACACTTGAAACAAGCCTTCTCGTTTGCTCAACACTCACTGGGGTGATGTCTGCCACACTGCGGGTATTTCGATCTACTCGGTCGAACGCTGCCAACACTAGCAACCAAAGTAGTCTGAGCCTTAGACCCCGGATACTATCTACCTTTACTTCTATTTGAAAACCCAGCTGAAATAGCTGATCGAACAGTAAACTCTCTTGACTTCTTGGATGAGGATTGGAACGAATTACCTAACTGCCTCTTCTTCGAGTCGCGAAACTCAACTTCAGTTGTCTTTTTCTCTTTGACTAATTCCTCAGCCTTACAAACTCGATCTACCAACACCACAAACTCTTTTAGTTTGAGGACACCAACAAACAAACGGACATCCTCATTTAACCCATCCTCGAATCTTTTGCACATGATGGATTTTGTCGATACGCACTCTCGACTGTATTTGCTGAGCCTTACGAACTCATGCCCATATTTAGTCACCGTCATTCGGCCTTGCTTAAACACCAAGAACTCCTTTCTTTTCTAGTCGATAAACCTTTGACTAATATACTTCTTCTGGAATTCCTCTTGGAAGAATTCCCAATTAACTCTCTCCCTTGGTACCACCGACATAAGGGTGTTCCACCACTAATAGGCCGAATCTCTCAAGATAGATAATACACACTTTATGCACTCTTCAGGTGTACATGACAACTCATCAAATAACCTGATGGTATTCTCGAGCCCGAATTATGCCCTCTCCGGGTCATTGCTTTACTAGCTCGAAATTCTTTAGCTCCTTGTTTCCGGATCTTACCGACTGGAGACCTTTCGCTTTTTACTACCTCTACCACTTGAGGAGCTACAGGAGCGGGCTGAGGAATAGGTGGGGGTGGAGGGGGTTGAGCATTAGGATTTTCTCAAATATACTCGGTATACTAGTTGCTCATCATATGGAGAAAGACTTTTTGAGCCTTTTCTCCCTGACCCATAGTCTCGGGTCTACTCTCTACTGGCGCGGTCCCATATGCGAGAGCCGGCGCATTACTTGCAGCATCATCGACTGCAGCTTGGTCAGGATCAGGATCCATTTACTATATAAAAACACAATTCAAATTGTCAGGAGTCATCACGCTATCATAACATTAATACTCTTACGTATGGCATGTATAGCTTGACTCATACTTACGCTACTTTAGCTTGAGAATCGACTAAACTGTAGCTCTGATACCACTAAATGTAACACCCCTTACCTGTATTCAACGCTTGAATCGGATACGAGGCATTACCAAACTTAACTTGCTTAAACCCACAACATCAGGCCATAAAGTTTCATTCTAACTTAAAATTTTTCATTTATAATCATAACGTCCCTGTCAAGGGTCTACGAGACCCTAAACATACATTTGTAGTGATTTCAGATCAAACTGAAAACTTTCACGCACTTAGAAAAATTTTGCTTAAACAGGGGCACACGCCCGTGTGCACAGGTCGTGTGACTTCACATGCCCATGTTCCTAGCCCTTGTGGAATTGATTTTACGTTTTAAACCTACAGGGGTTTTCACACGGCCAGACACACGCTCGTGTCCCTGGCCCGTGTCCCTCACACAGCCTCGACACACTCATGTCTTAGCTCGTGTGCTAAAAACCATGGCATTCTGTTTATGACATCATCACCTCACTATGGTCACACGGCAAAGGCACACGTCCGTATCCTTAGATTGTGTGTCGAATTAAATTCCTAATTTTAGGTGCAGACTTTACATGGCCTAGGCACATGCCCATGTCCATGGCCGTGCCTCCCACACGACTAAGACACACGGCTGTGTCTCAGCCCGTGTGTTTACTACTGAGCATACTGACTTGTAACCTTAGCATGCATGGGGTCACACGACCAACCAACCCGCTTATGGGGCTGACCGTGTGACACACACGGCCTAGACACATGCCCATGTGTCTACTCGTGTGGGCATTTGAAAGGCTATCTACCAAGCCAAATGCCACCCTATACAGTAATCATACTTACACCAATTCAGTCCAACATATATCAAGACTATAAAGCACTTCTAAAGACTCAAAATCAAGACATCTACACAAGCATACACTTAATGAGTTTCATCATCATTAAACATATATAAACTTTTCAAGTATTGGCCCAATTCCAATGACCACTTACAAAATGAATTTGACAACTTTAATAGCCAACACTTTGGCTAACAATTATGACATAACAAAAGAGACTAAGTCCTACACATGCCATACTCAAAATGAATCTAACTTTGCTATACCCAAGAGTAGTTGATAGTGTGATTTCCGAACTCCGACGTTCCATGAATTTTTGAGCTAACTTGGCAATGTTACAAGGAAAAGGGAGTAAGCATAAAGCTTAGTAAGTTTGCATGAAAATAAATAATAACATAAGTTCACAATGTCATCCAAAAATGGCATTGGATAAAACATAAAGTCTTAAGCACTTTGCGAACACTTACTCATGCTTATTCTTATCGAGTACATACCATGTCACATATCATAAACATTTTTTGTGAATTACTCACGGGTATCTGTGATCACTCAATCACATCACTTTAGCATAAATCTCATTTCTATTCCAAGGTTAACTGTTCATTGTTATTCACATAATACGATGCCAATGCCACATCCCGAATGTGGCCTTACATGGGGTCACCTCTGAGTGCCGATGCCATATCCCAAATATGGTCTTATACGGGATCTCATATCAATTATCGATACCACATCCCAGATATGGTCTTATACAATTTTTCTTATTCAATGCTAATGCCATTTCCCAGATATGTTTTATACGGGATCTCAATTCGGTGCTGAGGCCATGTCCCAGACATGGTCTTACACGGGACCTTATCCATCTTCTATCTCGTTAATAATGTTCACACATTCACTATAGTCTCACCAAGACTTCAACATCACAATTTTCATCATTTTTCTCATTCAACATCATAACTCAAATTTATAGAAGTACTACACAACATCAGTAATATCAAAAATTTAGAAACTTAATAACATGATGTATTTATTACACAAACTTACCTCGATAATCAAAATAGGCTAGATTATCGATCTAGTCTGATACTTTGCTCTTTCCTCGGTCGAGGTTAATTCTTCGCTCTTCTTGATCTATAATAACAATTTAGCTCGTTTAGTTGCCACATTATTAAACACATTTCAATAATCATATTTTGGCAAAATTACCATTTTGCCCTTAGACTTTCTCAAAAAGACCATTTTAACCTTAGGCTCAGAAATCAATTATAATCAAATTTATTTCTTTAACAAGCCTAGGTGAACATTTATTACTCTTATGGAAGCCCTCAATACTCATTATTTTAGACATTTACCACCTATTTTGCAAGCTTCACAAAAAGGTCCTTTTTGGTGTTTTCATAGTAACACTTTCACAAAAGTTGTTCATCTAACAACTAAGACTCATTTTTCTCCATAAAAATGCAGCAAACAACTTAAAAACTCACATGAAAAAACTCTAAACTTTTCACCATTTTGTAAAATAGTCCTCTCTTTAGATAGCTTAAGCTTTAGAGGTTCCAAAAGTACAAATATTATCAAGAAATGATCACTAAAACACTTACTTGTAAGGAGAAGAGTTTGCTGAAATTTTTGAGCTTTCCAAACCCCTATTTTGCTGCCAATTTTTGGTGGATGAGTGAAGGAGAAAAGATATCCACCTACTACACCAACTTTGACTAATTTTGACTTCTTGTCCCTCTATGGCTGACCACCTCTTAAAACAAGGCCTAATTGCACATTTGGGACCTCCAATTAATATTCTATGGCTGTTAGGAATCTTTAGCTTGTAAAATTGAACTTTTGCACTTTATGCGACTTAGTCATTTTTCACGATTAAGCATGAAATCGCTAAAATTAAAACACCAAAATTTTCATGCACCTATATAATTATGCTCTATTCATAAAATAACACAAAAAAAAGTTTTCTTCAACCTCGGATTAGTGATTCCAAAACCACTATTTCGACTAGCCCCTAAATCGGGTTGTTACATCACTTACCTTGGGAAAGATGAAGATGTTGATATTTTCATATTCTCTTTCCCACTAAGGAATGCATATATATAATTAGTCAGATAATTAAGTTAACCATGCCTTTAATCCATCATCAACCATATATGTATTAACGTTATTATTTTATGATTATTTATAAATAATGATGAAAAAAGTCATCGATTCCCACTTTCATATTTTTAATATGGAATAATTAATTCTAAGGATTTGATTAATAACTCAATAAGGATATCTAAAATTTTCTAATCACTTTTCTATATTTTTAATCACTTTGTAATTTAATCCTCATACTATTTATACTAAATAAATCAATTTAATTATTAGCTCATTCTACTTCCTATTGCCACGTTTAACTTATAACCTCGTTGTTTCAACTTATTGAACATCTCAACTTCAAATTTTTGGTCTAAAGCTAACTTTTCCAACACCAAAAGAATCAGGTCATTACATTTCTCCCCTCCTTTAAGAAATTTCGTTCACGAAATTTACCTAAAAATTCCTTAGGTTCCCAAGTAGCCTCCTCTACATTGTAACTATGCCATAGCACTTTTACCAATGGGTCCGTTTATTTCTCAACTTATTTCTCAACTCTTTAGTTTCTCGGGCCAAGATTTCAACATGTTTCATTTCATATGATATATCTGGTTGAACCTTAACCGATTCTATTGAAATTATATGTAATGGGTCTAATTGGTACCATCGAAGCACAGAAACATGGAATACCTTGTGGATTGCCTAATTCAGGAGGGATAGCCAATCTGTAAGCTATGAATCTCACATGTTTGAGAATTTTATATGGTTTGATGTGTCTTAGGCTCAACTTGCACTTTCGACCAAATTAGAGCAGCTTTTTCCATAGAGAGACTTCTAGAAATACTTTATCTCCCAATACAAACTCAATTTCCTTTTATTTTAAGTTTGTATAGGATTTCTACATGTTTGAAGCTGTAACATCTCATTTTTAGTTGTGTCAAAAATTGTGGTTTTGGGACTATAATTTTGATGAGTGAGTTTGTAAACAGTACTTATTTAATATTTACGAGGTTATTAGAGTGTCATATTAAAGTTTGGTCTGGTAAATATTGATGTTTGAATAGTTAATTATAGTATAAAGACTAAATCGTAAAATCTATAAAACTTAATCGCTATATATTTTGATCTTTAATTGTAGTATTCACACTCTGGACATTAGATTTGAGGCAACTAAAGATATAGATTTGAGGTGGTGTCTGCAAGTATACGGGTGAGGTTGTAATATAGTTACAACGAAGTAGGTAAGTACTCCGAGGATCATACCCATGAGATTTCAGTTTGGAGAAAACTGCTATCAAATCAATGACGAGAAATAATTACTAATCTACTTAAGTCACGAATTAGTAGTGTTAATATGGAAGTAAGATGATAATAATATTAATAAACTAAATAAATTAAATTAAACCTAAATTCACTCCTAAGTTCATGTATCAGCTTCTCATATCCCTTGTTTCGACTATGCGAGTTCCTTTAGCATAGATCCAATTGTTTTACCTAATTAATTATTAATGTAAGGTTCTAGTCAATCAACTAGTCGATAACCTAGAAGGATCTTTCAATACGTCCACTATAATAACAAGTCGACGATAACTACTTATCTTCCAACCTCAAAATCCAAACCGGTTTGAGGTTAAGGTGTTCACGGATAGGCCATACCAATTTTGGGTTAATTCCTACCTAAATGACTTCATAGGGTTGTCAAGCTTAGGGTTTAAGTTCTTCCTCTCCCAAACAGCTGATTTGCTAAGAAACTTTATCCTTCAATCAATTAATAAGATTAGAACAGTTGAAACCATGCAAGATATGTATGAAGCATAAATTGATTCTAATCTTTACACAAACATTCAATTAAACATTGTTAAAAAAAGAGATATAAAGAATAGAATAAAGGAAAAAAGATGTTCATGGATTTATCAATGAAAACGTGGCTCTGAAATAATCTCTACTTGCGAGAATCTCATTTTGGAATAAGATCTTCCAATTACAAGAATATAAAAATACCTTAAGTAAAAACTAAGAACGAAATAAAAACCGTAAGTATGTTTTCTATCTCCCTCCAAATTGTATGTTTAAACTGATTACAATGGCCTTTATATAGGCTAAACTTGAAATCTGAAAATATCTAAATTTTCCTTGAAGTCCTTAGAGTTCAACTAGGACAAATACACCTAATTTCCCTTCAAAACATAATTATCACATGCAGGATTTTTTTAGGTTGCGTAGGGCTTGGTTGCAACACAGGCCTGTGATGTCGCAACCAAGCACAGGGGGTATGTCGCAACACAGTAGAGAACATGTCGTGCCATCGAAGGTAGTTTCACTCTAGGACTCGTTTTTGGTTTCTGTCTTCGATGCTGAGACATCAATGTTGTGGTATCACGACATAGGCATAAGTTTTGACCTGAATATGCATCTTTAGCTCCAAATTTTTCCTACAAGACCATGTAATCTTATTTAGATATATAGAATGTAATACAAACTACTAAAAAGCATAAATTACTACTTTAAGCATGAAACATAAATATATACTAAGATACTTTGATTTAACTATTAAATAAGCTAAAGTTGTGTAAAAATGATGTAAATAATAGTGCAATTCATCGCAGATCATCAAACTATTTTTATGCTTGAAACTATTTGATGCTTACTATTCTTGAAATCCATACATGTCCTAAGCCTCATAACGTTACAAGCCGAAAAGCCCTGTGTGATCTAGGTAGGCTTAGTCACAATTTGACTGTTTGTATTCTACTAGGATAATCAAATTACTTGTATAATTTATTTATGGATTTTTACATTTGAGACCATTAATGCTTGTATACTTTGTAATATACTAAACTTAGCTGTTTGATATCAAAAGTGGTAAGTGAGTTATATCTCATGCCAAGATTATGTATGAATATGAAATACCTATTCACATGCTGAAAGCTAACATTTATACCATATTTTTTCAAGGGTTGTCTTTTCATTTATAGCTTTTCTTTGTGTAACACCCCTTACTCGTGTCCAACATCGGGACTCAATACGAGGCATTATCATACTAAACCTTGCTTGAACATGTAATAACGGGCTATAAAATTTCATTTAAACCCAACTCTTGCACATTCTCGGCCTACGAGGCCCTAAACATACCTCCGAGAGATTTCAAAATTTAACCGAGAAATTTTACGAACTTGGAAAACTTTTCATCAAAACAGGGGCCACATGCCCGTGTTGATTTAGAGACACACTCGTGTACCGCTAAGACATGCCCGTGTCTTCCACCCATGGTCGACACTGACTTATTTAACACAGCCTAGACAGACGCCCGTGTGTCTACCCGTGTGGACAATTAGATGGCTATCTACCAAGCCATTTTCCACCCTATCAAGAAATTACACTCATACCAAAACATTCTAATATATAAGATGACCAAATGGTATCTCTAAAAACTCAAAAGAATCAAGACATACACAAGGGCATACACTTCATGAAATCTATCTTCATTAGGCATAAGAATTTGCCAAGTATTGGCCTAACTTATAAGACCATTTACAAAATGAATTAGAACAACATTTATAGCCAACACATTTGGCTTACCAATGTGACATAACAAAATACCCAAGTCCCATACATGCCATATTCAAAATAAAACTAATTTTGGCTATACCAAAAGAAGTGGTCGATAGTGTGACCTCTAACGCCAACGTCCACGAACCCTCGAGCTAACTTGGTAATACTACAAGGAAAAGGGCAATGAAAAGGGGTAAGCATAAAGCTTAGTAAGTTTGCATGGAAATAAATAGCAACAATAAGCTCACAATATAATCCATCCATGGCATTAACTAACCATACACAAGTCATATAATCCATCCATGGCATTAACTAACCATACACAAGTCATAGGCTTCTTGCCATACTTACTCAAACTTGCCCTTATTTAGCACTTACCGTGGCACATATCGCAATCATTTCTTCGTGACTCATTCACGAGTACCTGTAATCTTTCATTCACATAACTTAGTACCAATCTCATTTATATTTCCAAACTCATCTACTTGTCCCATTAATCACTAGGGATACTTAAAGACGCATATTCATCATCGTTGTTGATGCCATATCCCGGATATGTTCTTATACGATTTTCATATACATTACCAAAGCCATAGCCTGGATATGGTCTTATACGGGGTCTCAACTCAGTACCGAGGCCATGTCCCGGGCATGGTCTTATACGGGACCTTATCCATTTCATATCTCGATGATAGCATTTTCATATTCATTATAGTCCACTAGGACTTCAACATCTTATTCAACATCAATTAATCAATTTAGCAGAGTATCATGCATCAATAAAATACCAAGCATTCTCAAACATGCTAACATAAATGTTGAATCTATCACATACAAACTTACCTCGATTTCAAAATGAGCTAGATCGTCGGTCTAGTCCGAAACCTTGTTCCTTTCCCGATCAGGGTAAATTCTTGGTTCTTCTTGCTCTATAATAGCAAATTAGCTCATTTAATCATCACATTAATAAAAGCATTTTAATAATCATGTTTTGGAAAAATTACTATTTTGCCCCTCGGCTTTGGCAAAATGACCATTTTACCCTTAGGCTCGGAAATCAATTCTAATCATATTTCTACCTTCCACAAGCCTAGGTGAATATTTAATACTCTTATGTCTATCATCAAAAATCAACATTTCACACATTTACTACAAACTATATAACCTTTTCAACAAAGCCCTTTTTGGTGTTTTCATGACAACACCTTTCACAAAAGTTGTTCATCTAACAACTAAGACTCAATTTCTTCCATAAAAAAATGCAGCTAATACCAATGAAAGCTCTCATGGAAAAACTCTAGAATTTTCACCATATTGCAAATTAGTCCCCTCATTTGAATGCTTAAGCTCTAGGGGTTCTAAAAGTACAACTATCTTCAAGAAAAATCATCAAAATCACTTACTAGAATGGAGGAGAGATTGCTAAAAATTTGAGCTTTCAAAACCCCTATTTTGCTTTCTATTTTCAGTGGAGAAAGATGGAGAGAAAAGATGATATCTTTTCATTTTTTATTTTATTAATACAAGTCAAATTAGTCACCAACTATTACCAACTTTGACCAATTTTGTCCATCTTTGTCTCCTATGCTACCCTATGGCCGGCCAACCATATAAAAAAGGCTAAATTGCCTTTTAAAGACCTCAATTAACACTCTATGGCTACTTGGCACCTTTAGCTTATAAAATAGAACTTTCGCACTTTATGCGATTTAGTCCTTTTTTGCGATTAAGCAAGAAATTGCTAAAATTAAAGCACCAAAATTTTCATGCACTAATGTAATCATGCTCTGACTCATAAAATAACATGAAATAATTTTCTCTAACCTCAAATTAGTGATCTCGAGATGACTGTTTCGACTAGCCCCTAAATCGGGCTGTTACAGTTTGTGTTGCCTGAGGACAAGCAATGGCTTAAGTTTGGGAAAGTTTGTCTATCGTAGTTCGGTGTAGTAGATTAAACTAGTTTTTGTACTTTAGGAGCTTAAACATAAGCATTTTAGTTAAGTTTTAATTGCATTTCCGTAAGTTTAATTAAGTTCAATAAAATGTGTAATTTGAGTCTTTTATTAACCTTAGAGGCTGAATGAGGCTTAAAGGGTGAGCTAATATACTTTGTGAGCGTGTAGGAAACCATTAGAAGGCGTGCTAACTCGATAATAGTAGCTATGTTGCAACATGGAGAATTGGATGTCGCAACATAGGGAGTAGAATAGAAGAATTCCAAGATTGCTTTCAATATTGCGACAGTTGAGGATGTCGCGACATATCCGTGAAGACACCTTGAAGTTGACCATACTACCATCGATGTCGCGACATGGGACCTAGTGTGTCACGACATCACCTTTGTACGGGAAATAATTACGAGCCAGGGGTATTTTGGTCTGCACAATCAAATGTTAAGCACGAGGACGACAGTTGACTTAGGGTTTAGGACGACAGCCACCCTAAAGTCTATAAATATGCTCATTTAACACATGTTATGGACACTTTTTCATATTGTATAATTTTCTCTTAGATTTAGTCTTTATTTTTTTCTCTTTTCTTAGGTTTTAGATTTTATTTCCGTTCTTGTTAATTATTTTTAGTGGTGAAATCAAATTTGAGAAATATTGTCAAACTCTATGAGGGTTCTACGCTTAATCTTAATATAAATCAGGTTTATTCTAAGCTCTACTCTTTTGAACTATTCTTTATGTTCATTCTTTCTATCAAGTTTATATCATTTACTAGATCCATGAGGAACTAATCCTCCTTGAGGGAATTAGAGAGTGGAAGTATGATTAATTAATTGTTTTGTAGGGATTTCTTAGCGGATCAACTGTTCAGGAGAGGAGGAACCTTAACCCTAAGCCTGAAAATCCTAAGAAGTCATTAATGTTGGAACTAACCCAAATTTGGTGTGGTCGATTCATGAACACCTTAACTCTAAATCGGTCTAAACTGTGAGGTCAAGAGATAAGTAGTTTTTGCAGACTCAATATGTTAGTACAAGATCGGAAGATCCTGCTGGGGTATTGACTAGTTTATTGAACAAGAAAGCCCGAGACGATAGTTGATAATGACAACCGAATCGAGCTAAGCACCATGCCCAGATTTGATACATATTTGATTATTTGATTTCTCGTGTTTTATTTATTTACTTTCTTTTATTTCCTTTCTTATTATTTTTAGTATAGTTTACTAAAACCTCTCTTTTAATTATTTGTACTATAATCCAATTCAAGTACTAACTAGATCTAATTATGTTTAGATTAGAATTAATTTAGTGTTCGTCTCCCTTAGGTACGATCTCCTAAGTGCTTACCTACTTCATTGTAACTATATTACAACCTGACCCGTATACTTGCGGATACTGCTTTTGAAATCTTTTGTGCAGGATTTCTACTCTAGACGTTGGTACGTCCAGAGGCGGTCAATAGATGGCATATTTGTCTTTCAATCAGTTTGCTCATTTTCGATTAGACATGTTTAGGTTCGTATACTAATACAAGTTGTCTTTCTATATTACAATCTGACCACATAATACCGCTTAATGTTAGTTAAACATTTGACGACGAGTGAGCAACATTTGCTTCTATTTTGCTTTGCGTTTAAAAAACCATATGAGGACAATATATAAAGTATTAACGTAATTCATGAATAATTTTATTAACTAATTTGTTTGAAAAATTACAAGTGTACTTATACGAAAATACTACACTTACAGCACCAGATCCAATATTCCATGCATTTACCTGTTGTCCTGCTATGTTAACCCATACCTAAAAGGGAAGGAGCATAAATAGGTCGACTGAGCTTTAAGAAATACAAAGGCTAATAAGTAAAAAGACATGTAGAACATAAGGAAAAACTGACAATGCTCTTTGTAAGATCTCCAAAGGCTTAAGTGTCACGCCTTGAATCGAAGCATGACAGACACCGCACACTCGTGAGATAGAATCTCATGAATATGTAAGGCTATCACTAGTTAACTAAAATTCAAGTAAACTAAAACATTTAGTATAAAAAATCACAAGGTCATAATATCTTAAAACTTTTATAAATTTGCTTTGAAATTATCTATCAAAATGTGTAGTAAACAAAGAAAGTTCAAAATAATAACTTGTCTAGTAGTATCGAAATTGTTAAACTTCAAAACATCTTAGAAATATAAAGAAATGCAATAAAATCTAAAAGTGTCACTCCCCAAACTTTTCACGTTCACAAGCTAAGTTAGAACCTGTAAAAATATAAAAAGATGGAGTGAGTTCTACTAATTGGCATTTCACTTAGTTGGGTTATACGAGCACAAAAGCATTTAGGCCAAATATTTAGTAAAAAATACGTAATTGCAAAATTTATGGTAATATGTGATAACATAAATTCAAAAAAATTATTTCATGTGAAAAACAATAATTAAGTGATAAACCATAAAAGTAACATATTTTAAGCCCACATTTAGCTTACTTTTTATGATTTATTCCTTGAATTATATAAAAAGTTGCTTGTAATCCTTTCTTTTCATGTTTTATACCCAGGAAAGCACCCGAGGATGAAAAGAACACAAAACAGGCCCAAAACAGAGTAAATGGGCCTTAGCAAGAAATTGACATGGCCTGGCCCAAAATCCACACGGCCGTGCCTCGACGAATACCTAGAGAACGGCCTCAATTCCGCCTCACACGGCCGTGCCTCAAGTTAGAAATCCGAACACGGTCTGGTTTCTATTCACATAGGCGTGTGCCATGGCCGTGCCTCTGTCGCTGGAAAGAGCAATTTCAGTCAGAAAAGGATACTTAGGGAGAAAGAATCGCACTCCAAGAGCCTATATATATCCCCTAAGTACCACCTTTGGAAAGGCGTCAAAGCTAGGCCAAGGAGCCATGCTGAGAAGGTCAAAGTTAGGGAATAACGCGAAGATAGCCAGTTGATCCATCCCAAGCTTTAATTATACTCAAGACGGCGTGTAATTCTCCTTCAATTCCTTCAGGGGGTTTTAGGGTTTTCTTATGTTTTGTTTTATCTTTTCTCTTGTGATGTTCTTTTTATTCATTATGAACTAAACCCCTCAGATACCTGAAGGGGATGAAACCTAGATGAATCTTGTTATTTGATTTCTGAATTTTTATGATAAATACTTAGTTTGTTCTTAATTATGCATGCTTAATCCAAATCTGATGTGCTTAGGTGGAGGAGGAATAGACCCTACTTAAGAGTAGATCTAGCGTAATTAAGCAGAGTTGATCGAACGCCTAGAGATAGGGTTACGAGATTTTGCCGAATTAGGGTGAAACCTAATATGGGAGTCCATTGATCGATTTACTGCTATCCTAAGGGGTTATTATAAGCGAACTAGAGTTCCACTAATTAACCTAGGGTTAGACGTTATTCGCCTTGAGAGAGGGTTTAATATAGGATAGGGAGTCTTACGGATCAAGCTAAGTAAAGAAATCATATAATTTAGGGTCAGATAACAAGTGAAGTCTAGGTGGATTCTTCCTAAGGGTATCGTCATAATCAACTGAGTTTTCCTTCGAAGTTATTTTCCTATTCGTCCTTTTTGTCTTTGTGTCCTTATTTTAGTCTTCGATCACAGTTAGTTTAAAGCAACTTCACTCTATTTTTAAGGCTAAATAATAAAAAAAAAGTTAGTATTAGTACTCTTAGCTCCTTTGGGTTCGATATCCGGTCTTGCCCAAGCTATACTACTGTTCGATAGGTACACTTGCCTTTAATCATTGTCAGAGTTAGTTTCCAGGTTCGATCATTCTTTTATAAATTTTAAAGCTCTGATTTTTAGCGATCAAGTTTTTGGCGTCGTTGCCGGGGAACTAAAATATTAAGAAAACTCTATTTTTATTACTTTAGCCATTATTATTATTTTCAGCAATTTATTTTGTTTTTAGTTTAATTTTTAATTTTGCTTATTTTTCTTTCTTTTTCTTTTTTTTCAAAGTACCTCTAGTTTATGACTAGAAGGAACTCGAGAGGACCTTTGGTATACGATAGTGATATTGAAGCAACCGCTTGCAGGAATCGTCGGGAAACCAGGCGAGCCCTACATTACACAGAAAGGGAGGAAGAAGTCAGATCCAATCCTACTAAAAGGATGGACGAGGATAAACCACCACCACATGATGTGGGGGAACACAATGCTCCACGTACAGTGTTTGATTATGCGAAACCGCATTTATCAGGAGCGGAATCAAGTATTGTTAGGCTTACTATATCTGCTAACAATTTTGAATTAAAGCCTAACACAATACAAATGATTCAACAGTTCGTTCAATTTGATGGGTTGCAGGACGAAGATCCAAACACGCATATAGCTAACTTTTTAGAGTTCTGTGATACCTTCAAAATAAATGGTGTTTCTGATGATGCCATACGTCTTCGATTATTCCCTTTTTTTATTGAGAAATAAAGCTAAACAGTGGTTAAACTCGTTACAATGAGGGTCAATCACCACATGGGATTAGATGATCGAAAAATTTTTAATGAAACATTTTCCATCGGCCAAAACGGCCAAATTAAGGAATGATATCTCTTCTTTTGTGCAGATGGATTTAGAAACTCTATACGATGCATGGGAGAGATTCAAAGATCTCTTGAAGAGGTGCCCACACCATGGCTTACCCTTGTGGCTACAAGTCCAAACATTCTATAACGGTGTAAACCCCTCAACAAGGCAACTGATTGATTCAGCAGCTGGTGGAACCCTGAATAACAAAACTCCAGAAGCAGCCTACGAGTTCATTGAGGAGATGTCATTAAACAGTTATCAGTGGCAAGCTTCAAGGACCAAACTGACGAAATCGGTAGGAGTCTTCAACGTCAATGCCATGACCATGCTATCAACGCAGCTTGAGATGATGAATAAAAAGCTTGATAGTTTGTGTTCTTCGCAGGCACATCCAGTCATGAAGTGCGACGCAAGTGAAACCATAGCGAATCCTGAGTACCTACCCTACCAACCGGAAGTAGAAAGTGAACAGATGAACTATATAGGTACTAATTTCCAATCCAATAATAATCCTTATAGTAACACTTACAATCCAAGTTGGAGGAACCACCCAAATTTTTCATAGGGAGGTCAAGGCAATTAAGGAAATCAAAGGCAACAACTTCCTTAAAACTTCCAAAATCAGTCTTATCCACAAGAGAAGAAACCTACCTTCGAGGAGATAATGGCAAGGTTCTCAGCAGACATAAAGAAACGTATTCAAGAAACTGATAGAACAATCAAGAGCAATGAGAGCCGAATTAGTGAAATTGCTAAGTCGGTCAAGGAAGTAACTAACGCAGTAGAACAACTCGCAAAGCTAATGTCAGAACGACCGCAAAGACGTCTACCAAGTAACACTGAGATTAACCCTAAGGAGCAAATTCAAGCCATCACAGCTCAGGACAGCAAGGAATTAGATGAACCCAAACCAATTCAAAAAAGTAAGGTAGACGAAGGTACAACAGAGGTAGCACAAGAAAAGTCAAAATTGGTAATCAAGGAGTACAAACCTCACATACCTTATCCCGAAGCATTAAAAAGAGACAATTCAGAGGAACAATTCGGTAAGTTTCTTAAACTTTTAAAAAAATTACATATTAACTTACCTCTTCTTGAAGCTCTTTTTCAGATGTCAGACTCGAGGAAATTTTAAAAAAGCTCTTAACAAACAAATGCAAATTAGACGAAGAGCTACACATTGAACTCAACGCAAAGTGCTTAGCAATTCTACAAAATAGACTACCACAGAAATTAAAAGATCCAGGGAGTTTTATAATTCCATGTACAATCGGTAGTTTAAATATTGATAATGCGTTAGCTGATTTAGGAGAAAGCATAAATGTCATGCCTTATATATTGTTTAAACGACTAGGTCTAGGGAAGCCCAAACAAACTAGGATGAGTATTCAATTAGCTGATAAAATTGATAGAATTCCTAGGGGCGTTATCGAAGATGTTCTAGTAAAGATCGATAAATTTGTCTTCCCAGTAGATTTTGTTGTCTTAGACATGGATGAGGATAACTCAATTCCCTTAATTTTAGGAAGACCATTTCTAGCAACTGCCAAGACTAAAATTGATGTTGCCACAGGAGAACTCATACTTCGTGTAGGAGATGAATCAATTAGTCTTCAAGCCCTCGACTTAGCCAGGTCATTAAAGAACCCAGGTGAGAAAGAAAATTCTTTTGAGGACCTTTCAATTACACCTTCTTTTCAAGAACCACCGAAGAAAGGAACGATTGAATCGGATCTTCAGTTCAGTACCAACAAAGAAATAACTCACGAGGGGCAAAGGATTCAATCCAATAACTTAGATGAGTGGAAAACGCACTTCAAGGAAAAACTAGGGTTACACGAGGAAGAACCAAAATCACACGAAGTAAAACTAGAGGAACCACCAGAAGAGCTCGTGGGGACATCAAATCACTTTAAAATAGGAGACCAGGTAATGTTAGACAAAGCCAATCCTCACATCACCATAACAGACCTGAAGGAAAAGAGAGAACTTCTTCTTAAGGTACACGATATCTTCCCACAAGGAATAGTCGAGGTAAGCAATCTGATATTCGGCAATTTCAAGGTAAAAGCTTCTCGACTTCAACTTTGTCAAGAGAATAAAACCATAAGCATGAGGGAAGATATTCAAACCTTTAAACCTCCCTAAAAATTTTCAAATATGAGGAAAGTCTAGCTTAAGACTATAAACGAGCGCTTCTCGAGAGGCAACCCGAGCACTAACCCTATTTCTTTTTACATTTATTTGCATTTAATTTTATTTTTCTTTTTCTCCTTTTTAAACTAACCAAAAATGCAAGTTTTCCAGGTCACACGGCCTTACACACGGTCGTGTCCGTGGCCGTGTGAACCACCGGAATCTTTGTACTGACAAAGCAGAGGCCATGCAACCCAGACCCAACCACCCTCCGACATTACAGATCAAACCACCTCCTCCCACGGGCACCGACAGAGAGGCACGGCCATGCCTCTCAATCGTGTGAAGCTACTGACTTGTCCCGAGCCTATATACTAACCTTTAAAACACGGGCGTGGTTGGCTACACCACGAGCATGACAAATCAACACTCCGGGAGACACGGTCGTGCGAGGTAGCCGTGTAATTCGACACACTCTTGATACACGGGTGTGGGCACGTACCAGATTTGAAGCCTCTATTTAAAATCCAACCCCTTTCTCCCCATTCCCTCTCCACCCATTCTTCCTTTCTCCCCATTCCCTCTCAGCACCATTCTATCCATTTACTAAAACTCTAGATCATTGAGCCATCGTACATCATGTCGAAGAAGCGTAAAAGGCCAACCTCCTCAAAGGAGACACTATATATGAGTTTATGCCGGCAGCTTCATCCAACCAACAGGCTAAGGGTCTTTGAGACCATTTAGTTTTTAGTTTCCATTTCTCTTTCCTTTCATTCTACTTTTCTTTAATAATCTTATGTTTAATTTATTTTAATTTAATCTAGTTTCTTAGTGCCAGGTTCGCCAGGCTGCTTGGGAATCACGCTAACCACCACGATAACCTCTTCACTTCCGCCACCGCCATCACATCCCCAACCTTAGTGTTGATTCCCACCTTGCGAATCATCCTTCAATAAGGACTTCACAGTCCATCAATATTTTCTTTTCATTATAGTTTTCTTCTTAGTCTCCTTCCCTTTAGTTTGTTTTTCTTTAATTTTGTATTTAGTTTTTTTATTAGTCTTAATAAATCCTGGCTACTTCTCAGTGCTACCCAATTTCTTCATCTAGCGCAGGTTCGTCATCGAGACTGACCATCACCGCCACCAAAGACACTCCTCCGGGAAAACATCCACAATTCAGGGAGTAATTCCTTCCCCTTCTCTTTTAATTTATCCATTAAATGTTATTATCTATCTTTGTACATTGAGGGCAATGTACATCTCAAGTATGGGAGGTGAATAGTTATTCTGAGAAAATGCCTAACTTTCTTCATTATTCTCAGACCCTAAGGATAAAAATGCCTAACTTTTTGCATGATTCTCAAAACCCTGAATTTAATCTTGTTTGAAAGTAATTTTCTCATATTACTAATTAAGATGGAATTTCTAATGATTTATGATTTTTACTGACATGTTTTTGAATAAGTCATAGTTAATTGTGCATTGATGATTAAATTTGAAGAAGACTAAGGAATCAAGCATGATAAATCTAATTTTCTTAAAATTAAAATTTTAGGTTGTTAACCTGAATTTGAATGTTATCTTGAAATTCGAGATTTACAAGGTTGATGTCAAAAACACCCATAATTTTTATGAGATTTTGAGCCTTATCGAGCATAATTCTTTTTCATGCTCACTGTATTGATTATGAGTGTGTCAACTATGAACTGTTATTCTAGAACTTGCCTCGTTTATACATGTTGAGATCACAGTTATGATTTGATATACCGAGATGATAAAGGCACCTAGGTTTTAACCCACTTACACCACTAAAAAGCCTACCCTCATAATTAACCCCTAGTGAACCCCGTTGAGCCTAACAACCTTTTTTATTGACTCACCCACTAATTTTAACCCAAAATCCTTTGTATTTGATATCACCCTTCTTTTTTATTACCCTTTAATCGAGATATGATTTGATTAGTTACCTAAGTTTTTATGAATTATTATTATTTGAGGTTGTCTTTACTTAATTTGTTCAAAAAAAATTCAAAGTATATTCAGTATTAGTTTTATGAAAAGTGAGCTTACACAATCAAAGTCTATTTCCAAAAGAAAAGCTCGTATTAGTAGGATTATTATTTTCAATTGATGTAATTGTTATCTAGAAATTTTTAGGTAGGTAACTTATCAATTCAGTCTCGATTCTAACCTTCTAATTTCAGCCTTCATCCACACCTTTAACCCTAGCCCCATTACAACCCTAACAAAGACCTTTTGATCTGTTTATCATTTCATTTTACAGTGGTGGAGATTTGATTTTCAGGCAAGCCTATGGGATTAACTTTTCAGGTTCGACTTATGAGTGCTTAATTTTGACCCTTAAACACTTTTTGAGTGATTTGAGTGAATTTTTTGTGAGGATATAAATCCTTGTCGATTTTGAATTAAAGGTAATTATTTAGATGAAGGGGAACACCTATGTTTTCGTGCTACAAAAATATGACTTATCTTGTTTGAATCTTTAGGACTCTTTGAATTGAATTATTCATGTATAAATTATCTTTGAATTAAGATAAGGCATTATTAATAGGAATTATGGATCATGGAAAGTTAATTTTAATTGTAAGTTGCTTAAGTGTGGGGGTATTTGATAAATCATAAAAGTAACATATTTTAAGCCCACATTTAGCTTACTTTTTGATGATTTATTCCTTGAATTATATAAAAAGGTGCTTGTAATCCTTTCTTTTCATGTTTTATACCCAGGAAAGCACCCGAGGATGAAAAGAACACAAAACGGGCCCAAAACAGAGTAAATGGGCCTTAGCAAGAAATTGACACGGCCTGGCCCAAAATACACACGGCCGTGCCTCGATGAATACCAAGAGCATAGCCTCAACTCCGCCTCACACGGTCGTGCCTCAAGTTAGAAATCCGAACACGGTCTGGTCTCGATTCACACGGGCGTGTGCCATGGCCGTGCCTCTGTCGCTGGAAAGAGCAATTTCAGTCGGAAAAGGATACTTAGGGAGAAAGAATCGCATTCCAAGAGCCTATATATATCCCCTAAGTACCACCTTTGGAAAGGCGTCAAAGTTAGGCCAAGGAGCCAAGCCGAGAAGGTCAAAGTTAGGGAATAACGCGAAGATAGCCAGTTGATCCATCCCAAGAAGCCAAAATTATACTCAAGACGGCAGAATTCTCCTTCAATTCCTTCAGGGGGTTTTAGGGTTTTCTTATGTTTTGTTTTATCTTTTCTCTTGTGATGTTCTTTTTATTCATTATGAACTAAACCCCTCAGATACCTGAAGGGGATGAAACCTAGATGAATCTTGTTATTTGATTTCTGAATTTTTATGATAAATACTTAGTTTGTTCTTAACAATGGATGCTTAATCCAAATCTGATGTGCTTAGGTGGAGGAGGAATAGACCCTACTTAAGAGTAGATCTAGCGTAATTAAGCAGAGTTGATCGAACGCCTAGAGATAGGGTTACGAGATTTTGCCGGATTAGGGTGAAACCTAATATGGGAGTCCATTGATCGATTTCATCGCTATCCTAGGGGTTATTATGTTTAACTCCAGAGTTCCACTAATTAACCTAGGGTTAGACATTATTCGCCTTGAGAGAGGGTTTAATATAGGTTAGGGAGTCTTACGGATCAAGCTAAGTAAAGAAATCATATAACTTAGGGTCAGATAACAAGTGAAGTCTAGGTGGATTCTTCCTAAGGGTATCGTCGTAATCAACTGAGTTTTCCTTCGAAGTTATTTTCCTATTCGTCCTTTTTGTCTTTGTGTCCTTATTTTAGTCTTCGTCAATATAGTTTAAAGCAACTTCACTCTATTTTTAAGGCTAAATAATAAAAAGAAAGTTAGCATTAGTACTCTTAGTTCCTTTGGGTTTGATATCCGGTCTTACCTAAGCTATACTACTGTTTAATAGGTACACATGCCTTTAATCGTTGTCACAGTTAGTTTCTAGGTTCGATCATTCTTTTATAAATTTTAAAGCTCTAATTTTAGCGATCATTAAGACAAATTAATAATTTCTAAATATATCAATAGACGAAAATTAATTCCCTTTTTATCGCTATGGTCACTGTAACACCCCTTACCCGTATCCGACGCCGGTACACGGTACGAGGTGTTACCTTACTTAAACGTATTCAAACAAACAAATCTGAGTCGTAAAAGTTCGTTCAAATTTAAAACTTTTCAAACTTCCTCTTAACGTCCTTAATATGGGCCTACGAGGCCCAAACACTTTTTAAAAATGATTTGGGATCAAATCGAGTTCTTTAGAAAACTTTGCAAAATGTCATTAAAAATAGGGGCACACGCCCGTGTGGCAAGGGACACGCCCGTGTGGGCAGTCCGTGTGATCACACACACTCATGTCCTTAGCCATGTGGATTTATTTTTCAATTCTAACCTACAGGGGTTTTCACACGGCCTGGCACACGCCCCTGTCCATGGCCCCGTGTCCCTCACACGGCCATGACACGCCCGTGTTTCAGCCCACGTGCAAAAACTTTGACATTATGTTTCTGACGTCAGCAACATCTTAGGGTTACACGGCCAAGGCACACGCCCGTGTCCTTAAGCCGTATGGCGAATTAAATTTCTAAATTTAAGTACAGATTTCACATGGCTTGGGCACATGCCCATGTCCTATGGCCGTGTCTTCCATACAGCCGTGTCTCAGTCCGTGTTGTTACTACTGGGCATTCTGTTTTGCCAACTTAGGGTGCAAGGGGACACACGGCCAGACTACACGCCCATTGGGCAGACCGTGTGTCACACACGGCCTAGACACACACCCGTGTGTCTACCCGCATGGACAAAACAAGACTATTTACCAAGCCCTTTCTACCACCCTTACTTACACCAACATAAGCCACATCAAATAACCTACTCATTCATGCATGAATGTACCAAATAGTCAACCATGCAATTTGCACATTCATGAATAACATCCTCATTTTCATATATCAATAACAAGTATTAGCCATTAACTATGGCCTTATACAAAATGAATTCATCTTCAAAACAAGCCAACACACTTGGCCAAAACATTATGACACTTAACAAACGACCAAGATCCTATACATGCCATACCCAAAATGGTAAATCTAACTATACCAAATGTTCAGATTGATAGTGTGACCAAGCCTCCGACGTCCTTTAGTCCCCGAGCTAGCTTGGCGATACTATAAGAAAATGGAAAAGAAAGGAAATAAGCATAAAGCTTAGTAAGTCGCATGTAAATAATTAACAACAACTTCCATGCCTTATCATACTCATAGTATATTATAAACTTGCACAAAATTCTCAAATGATTAAAGGCATAACTTACTCATTTTTATCCTCACTAATCATACAACATAATTGAACTCATTTCTCATGAATTTCGTGTAGGTACCTGTATCACTTACAACATAGTCATAACTTTTCTCACTTTTAACACAAGCTTTAAATTACCCGTTGAATCAGTTGGAATACCAAAGGATACCTGAGAAGCCTCACATAAGAGGGTACGATATCGATGCCATGTCCCAGACATGGTATTACACTGGCTCACATATCGAGGTAGATTCCATGTCCCAGACAATGTCTTACACTAACTCGCGCATCAATGTCGATGCCATGTCCTAGACATGGTCTAACATTGGATCTCTATTGTGGCCGACGCCATGTCCCAGACATGGTCTACACTAGCACACATATCATCGTCGGTGCCATGTCGCAGACATGGTCTTACACTGGCTTTCATAATGTGGCCGATGCCATGTCCCAGACATGGTCTTACACTAGCAAACATATCAACCAAATGTTATGGCTTGGATATCCAATCTATTCCTAAGGTTTAACCGGGAGTATACCATATCAAATTTCGTCATGCATATTCATAACAATAATCAAGCACTTTATGCAACATCAATTGTTTAATGCATAATAACAATAGAGTTGTATTATTTACGTACAACTTACCTCGGTATACAAAATATGAGTGACTAGTTCAATTTAGTCCAATAGCTTGGTTTTCCTCGGTCTAAGTCTGGATCCCGTTTTTCTTGATCTATAATGATAAAATTCACTCATTTAATCACCACATAAATCAAGACATTCCAAAATTCCTACTTGGAAAAATTACTGTTTTGCCCCTAAACTTTCACATAAATATGATTTTGCCCTTAAACTCGTAAAATGATTTTCATCAAATTTCCTCATTAACCAAGTCTAGCTGAATCTATTTTAAGCTTATAGCAACTCACAATTCCAATTATTTCATGTATTTACTATCCATTTTATAACTTTTACAAAATGGTCATTTTAAGTGTTTTCATGAAAAATCCTTTCACAAAGGTTTTTTATTAAACAATCAAGATTCATTTTCTTCCATAAAAATTTAGAAAACAACATTAATGCTCTCTTTGAAAAACCCTAGACTCTCAACCATTTTGCAAAATAGTCCCCTCATTAGCTAGATTATGCTACAAGGGTCCCAAAAGTACAAAAATTATCAAGAATGACCATTAAAATCACTTACTTGCAAGGGTTTAAGTTGCTGAAAATTTCAAGCTTTCCAAAGCTCCTCTTTGCTGAAAATTTCGGTGGTAGTATGAAGAAGATGAAGCTTTTTTCCTTTATTTTATGATTATTATATCAATTAAGTCACCTAATGCCACTAACTTTGACTATTCATGATTTTTCAATTCTATGTTCAGCCATCACTAATTTTATTGGTCTTTTTACTCAATAAGAACCTCTACTTTAGTGTTCCCTAGATATTAAACACCTTTAGCTTGTAGAACAAAACTTTCGCACTTTATGCGATTTAGTCCTTTTTCAAAATTAAGCATGCAATCACTAAAATTAATTCAATAAAATTTTCATCAACTCATATAATCAGGCTAGAACACATAAAATAATATTAAAAATAATTTCCCCGGCCTCAGATTAGTAGTTTTGAAACCACTGTTCTGACTAGCCTCAAAATCGGGCTGTTATAGTCACATTTAACCTTAGTGGAAAAGGACAAAAAACACGATTAACCCCAATTGTAATGTGTCAAAACAAAAACCACAATTCACCTCAATAACAATGAGTCAAAAACCACTATTCTAAATTGGTAACACGATTGAAACTGATTTCTAAACATAAAATACATATTGACATAACCAACATTTAACTGCCATTGGTAGGGTTGGAACATAACATTTCAGGAGCAAGTTCAAAATTAGAAAATTGGGTTACCCATAATATCTCGAATATATACATACAAAAGATAATTCATATACAAATACATAATTTGATATTACACTATCACAAAACATATTATATATATTCCAAAACGTAATTTGAATGACATAAGTATACCAAAAGCACAATTTGATCACATATTTCTAAAAAGTAATTGTACTAGCATGCTTAACCTGATTTTCATAAAACATGGAAAGAAAACAAATGCTACATAATAACATAGAACATTTGAAGTTAATTTTTCGAGAATTAAACACCAAAGGAATACTAGGTCACTTACTTGGTCTATTCAATCGACACATGAGCAACGATTTTAAAAATTCTCCTAGTAGCGTAAAATTTAACAATGGAACTCAAAAATCAAAATTTGATCAATAAATTAGAAGCTTAAAAAATATGATTTTCGTGATAATCCTAAAATATTTCGGTTGTGTGGCACTCCACTAATAAACTGAGACACAATTATACAATTTAATAAAGCTATCTTTTTACCTTGAAAGTATGTAAATCAAATTTAATAAAATACATACATATATATAAGAAAATTCAATAAATTAATCAAACTGAATTTAGTAAGGTCCCAACCGAATAATATATACTCGGGCAAAAAATACTAAAAAAGACATGAGTCTTAGCTCGATTGGCATGGACATTGTTGCCAATGTAGGAGGACATGGGTTTGAGTGCGCTGAAACGCATTATCTTCCTATTTATGGGTTGGGAAGGGGCTATGGCTAGTTGGAATTATAAACTTCATGATCATTTGGCTTACCTGAAGCGGCTCTAACTCATTGTTTATTGGGTATTTCAGTAGTGTAAAAACATGAATTTAAAGATTAAATGTAGTACTAAAAGTGATAAACTTGTTTCATCAAAATTGATTACCAAACGCCTTATTTTGAAAAACCAAAACATGGGAATTTATCACAAACTACCTAGATTTTCTGGGTTAACAATTAGGGTCTTGTATCTTTCAACACCGAAATCATATGATGAGGATAGAAATACTAAATGAAAGTATAAACTTTATACTATGAAAAATATCTAAATTTCGAAACAAAAGAACACCTATAAATAGATTTCTAGTGTCTCAAAGTTAGCTACTCAAAACCGTCAAAATTCATACGACAAACTTCAAAGTTATTTTCTCCTAAATTGCCCCATCGAAAAAGATGTCACATATACCATTCGAAAGGTCTTGAAAAGAACTTTCATTGGGTACCAAAAATGTCACAAGAACCTTATTGGAAAGTGTTAAGTATGACTCCTATTTTAGTCAAATTTGAGAAATAATCTTCTAGTTAAACTCTGTTTATTTGTTTCAATCAAACTCTGACTAGTCTAGATTAGTTTATTATTATTACCTACGAATTTAGCCTATAAATTCGCTTTTTTACAACCTTAGAAAATATACCCATCAGAGATTAGAACTCATAACACATTTAAAGAATTTTATGTTTACGTTTTGAGAGTTCTTTGTTTTCGGGTTTTCGGGGTTTAGTTTTTATCTCCATCTTTTGTACTTTTCATTCTTTAGCCATTATAGTAAAATTATCTTTGGCTGTGGTTTTTTCTCCTCTTTAGAGAGGTTTTTTTCACATTAAATTTGTGTGTTCAATTTCTCAATTTCTTCCACTATTTTTACTTGTTCGTTGCTTAATCGAGTCGATCACAACAAGTGGTATTAGATCTAGTTCAATTTTCATAGATCAGCTTGTTTAGAGATGGCAATAATAAGGTTTGAAATTGAGAAGTTCGACAGTGTCACAAATTTCAATCTGTGGCAAGTTCGGATGACGGCAATTCTAGTTTAAACTGGCTTGAAAAAGGTTGTTACCGGCAAAAAGCCTAATAATCTAAATCAAACTGAATGGGAAGAGTGACGGTCACTAAACTAATTAGAATTACGACAAACGCAAGTGCATCTATCGAATAATAGTATAGCTATGGTGAGTCGGGAATATTGTATCCACGAGGACTAAAAGTACTAGCAATTATTGTTTTTTCTATTATTTAGCCGATAAATTGAAGAAATTGTTTTTAATCTAAAATTAACTAAACTAATTACAAAGAACGCAACAGAGAGTGAATTAGGAAAAATAATCGAATAAAACCAATGAGATAGACAATACCTAGGAAAAAATCCACCTAGACTTCACTTATTATTCTGTGTCTAAATTAAACGATTTATTCACTTATGCCTTGATCCACAGAAATCCCTAAATTATGTTAATATCTCTCTCAAGAGTAAAAACAACTGACGTTAGGTTAATTAATTGAAATATCTTTCTAATTAAAACCGTTATTGTCGCATTAACTCGATCTATGGATTCCCTATTAGATTTAACTCTAATCCGATAGATTTATGTTGTCTTATTTCTAGGATTGCATGCAACTCCACTCAATTATGCTAGATCTACTCTTAAACAAGGACTTTTGCTCCACTGAAATAAGCACATTAAGCATGTATTAATATCCTGGAAACAATAAAACATGAAATAAGCATACATAACTGAGAACAAGAATCAAGTATTTATCATGTAAATCAAAAATCAAATAATAAGGTTCATATAGGTTTCATCTTCCTTAGGTATCTAGGGAATTTGGTTCATAATCTGGAATAACATCATCTCAAAGTTAGGAAAACAACAAGACATAAAGAAACCCAACAAAACTTCTAAAGAAATTGAATGGAGATTTTCAATCTTAAAGGAGATCCGCTTCTGAGATGAATCCAATGGCATTCTTCGAGTCTTTTCTTCGTTCTTCTCTGCATGTTCCCTTAGGTCCTCTTTTAGTGTGTATTTATAGACTTTAGAATGCTCAGAAAGCTTAAAAATTGGGTTTTTCCGCGTGTTTGGGAAACAGGGATCGATATCGACACGGGCTAGCACATGGGCGTGTGGCCAGCCTGTATGGAAAATGCTCAGGTCGTGTGGATCCTGAAAACAACACTATTGCCCGGTTTTGGCCCGTTTTTCACTCCTTTCACTTCCCTATGCTCACGTAAGTATAGAAACATGAATTTAAACGATTAAGAGCATCAAATTCACTAATTTACATAATAAATCATCCAAAAATGCATCAAAAATGAGATTAAAAACATGTTACTTTTATGGTTTATCAAATATCCCCACACTTAAGCGTTTGCTTGTCCTCAAGCAAAATCCTCAACTCACAATTCAAATTAATTTTTCTCAAATTATAATTCTCATTAATAATGTTTCGAAATAATTCACAAACAATCATACATTGATAATTCAACTAAAAGAGCATTAAAGATTCAAACAATCCAAGTCGAGCATTTTTTTAATGCATGAAAACATATGTATTTCCCCTTATCTAAGTAATTACCTTTAATTCAAAACTGACAAGAATTGACATCCTCACTAAAGATTCACTCAAATCACTCAAAGTGTTTAAGGTTCAAAAATAAGCACTCAATAGTCAAACATGAAAAGTCATTACCATAGGCTTGCATGAAAATCAAATCTCCACCACTATAAAATAAGATGATACACAAATCAAAAGGTCGTTAAGGGTGTGGAGAAAGGCTGAAAAAGTTGGTTAAAATCGAGATCGAATTGATAAATTTCCAAACTAGAAAAATAAACTAATGCTAAATAATTACATCAATAGAAAACTATTCAAGAATAACACGAGTTTCTTCTCAAAATATGAATTTAATTGTTCAAGCTCAATTAACATAGAACTAAATAATAATCAATATATAAGTATATATATATTTTTTCATCAATTTTTTTTAGAACAATAAGAAATAACTTAACAAATGAAACAAAAGAGCATAGTTAGGCAACTAACCAAATCAAATCTCAATAAAAAAGGGAGTAAATAAAACTGGAAAAATTTTCAATGAATCAAAAGAGTGAGTTATGGGTTAACATGAATGGGTAAATCAAGAAACGATGTGTTAGGCTCAAAGGGGTTTACTAAGGGTTAATTATGTAGGTAGGCTTTTTATGGGATAAGTGGGTTAAAACTTAAGTGCCTCTATCATCTCAATATATCAAATCAAAGGTGTGGTCTCGACATGCATAATCGAAGCAAGTTCTAGAATAACAAATCAATATTGACATACTCATAACCAATAATAATAATAAAATGTGCAAGAAAAAATATGTGCTCTAAAGGCTCAAAATCTCACAAAAATTATGGTTTTTGATGTCAATCTTGCAAATCTCAAACTTCAAGATAATATCTCAATTCAGGGAAACAACCTAAAAGATTTTAATTCTGAAAATATACTTATCATGCTTGATTCTCTCATGTCTTAAAGTTTAAAACAACCAATGCACAAATATCTATGAATTTAATCTAAAACACATCAATAAAAATCACAAATCGATAAAAATTCATTCTAATAGTAGTATGAGAAAATTACTTAAGCACAAAACGTAATTCAGAGATTTTCTAATAATTATATAAAAAACCTCCCCACATTTAAGATGTACATTGTTCTCAATGTACAAATATAGATAATCACAGTATAATCAGAATATCATAAGAGAGGGAGGAAACTGAAATTACACTAAATAATGGATGAAATACCTAGAATAGGGAAAAGTGGAATTGTAGACAAATCTAGATGTAGGGCATGACTCTGAGTAAACTAATAAGAAAATAAACACAATTGGTGAAGAATATTACAGGGTTACTAACCCGATTAGAAACTACCATAATAAATAAAAATATAGTTCAAAATATAAAAGCGAAAGAAATCTAAGAAAATAAAAATAAACATAAAAATAAAAATAAAAATAAAAATAGAATAAAACAAATGGACTCAATGGTCCTCATCATCAGACACGCCGGTGTTGTGATTTGTCGGCGCTAAAGAGGAAATATGGAGATGCTGACACATCTGCTGCAATGTCGCGTCAAGACTGTCGAACCTCTGAATGCAGTACTGCTCGAAACGAGCGAACCACTCAGGGAGGTCCGCTAAAGTAGCAATAAAAGGAATAGGGCAGTGACTTGAAGGTTGAGGTTGTGGTGGGTCCTCGTGATGGAGAGGAACATCATCAGTGAAGTCCTCGGGTTCATTCTGAACGTCAAAATGATACTAAAGGAGATCCACTCCACGACACCACTCGATCATCCTCATATGAATCATGCTCAAGATTCCCTGTGGGGACTTATGGCTGATGAGAGTAAGTGTAAAAGACTGATCCGGTGTGTCGAGATGACCGAAGTGTCGAACAAGGCGAGTCACATATAGGCCTAAACAGATGGGACCTTTCTTGTGGCGATCAGTCTGATGGCGGAAGGCTAAGGTGACGAAGTATGCCAAATCAAAGATATGCCCATTTACCATGCTCCATAGAAACTAAGCATCATGAATGCTAACGACTCCAGTGCTCTCTCTCCTACCGGTCAACGTGTGAGCTAAAAGTGCATGAAGATACCATAAAGCGGGAGAGAGAGAAGTCACCTTCGAGTGACTCACATCATAAAGTGTCTGACTCGCTATAAGCTCTGCCCAACAATGAGATGGAGTGTAATGAATGTGCCGATGTAGACGGAGAAAGTTTTCGGTACTCATGAACTCCTCAGTGGAGAGTCCCATAGCAACACTGAACTTGGGGACACTCATCTGGCGCACCAAACCACCAAGTTGAAAAGTGATGGTGCCTGGCTCATTATGAGTCGTCCTGACCTGTTGTAGAATAAATGTTGCGCAAAACTCCAAAGTAAGCTACATGTATGTGGGCTCGATGATGGAGAAGAATCTGCCTCACGGAGCTGTGGCAATAAAGGCACAAACATTATCAATTAGTCGAACCTACTTAAAAACGACCTAATCAATACATCGGCCTAGGCCGAGTGGGCGTTATTGAAGGACCTGAAATAAATCCTCCTAAAGACCTGCCAAAATTTTGAGATAAGGGTGGCGAGCCTCAGCGGAGGCGCTCGAGGAGGAGGTCGCACTAGGGGTCTTTCGCTTTTTCGAAGCAGGGATGGCGACCTTAGACTTGTCGCGAGTGTTTGTCATAGTGTGCCTGAAAAAGAAAAGAATTTATTAAGAAATGAAGCATCACCAAATATGCAAACTAAGTCTTAAGAAAGTAAAATCCAAGTAGTCCAAATAGCCAATTACTCCGAAAACAAAATGTATGAATACCCAAACATGCAAAATCCATATAGTAAAACTAACATGAAGCATTAAGTAAAGAACAAAAACAAATCATTACATACTTAAAATAAAAATAACAACAATAATAAATAAGAATAATAACAAGTAACCGAAATAGACTAATCAAGTTAGAAATAAAAGTAATAATCAGAAATACATAAATAAATAATCAAATCTAATGTTAAGAATAAAGAACAAATAGTAATAGAAACAATGAGTAATTAATTTAACTAAGGAATAGTAATAACTATTATATTAATTTAAAACAGTGAAATAGAATCAGAAAAGAAAAATGACTAATAATAATACTAATAATAATAAATAATAAAGAAATAAAGTAATCTAACTAATAATAACAATAAAAGATAAGAAATAAATAAATAAATAAATAAAAGGGAAGGGCAAAAGGGGAAAAAGGATAGCCGATGGTGGTAGGGCGATGGTCGGAGGGTCGCACGGCTGTGGAGCGGGGAAACTCGTGGGTCGTGGCTTGCATTGGTGCTGGCGAAAGGCGGCTGCTGCTGCATGGGGTAGTGGGGGAAAGGAAAAGGAAAAGAGAAAATAGGGCAGTTGTGGAGGTCGGAGGTGCGTGGGGGTTTTTGGGGCGGAGGCGCTGCTGTGGGGGTCAGAGGAAAAGATAGGAAGAGTGAGGAAGAGAAAGGGAAAAAAGAGAGGAAATGGGGCTGGTGTGGCTCGAAACAAGGACGAATGGGGGTTATGAGGAAGAAGGAGGAGGACAGGAAGAAGGAGGTGCGACGGTGGGGGTTATGGGTGTCGAGCGTTGGTGATAGGGTGGGGGAAGGGAAAGGGTACGAAGGAGTCGGTTCTGAGGGTCAGGGTTGAGGAAGAATGGGGGAGTAGGGGTTTGTATGGTGAAGGGAAAAATGGAGGAGTTGACGTGGTGGGTGGTCATGGGGAGTTGGCCGACGGGAGAAAGAGAAGGGGAAAGGGAAGGACGATGATGGTCGGAGCATGGATGTAGGGGAACAACGGCTAGGATTACAAGGTTTGGGGAATAAGAAAAAATGAAAAAAATTAAATTTAGGGTTTTTTGTTAAAAAAGAGGGACACGGTCGTGTAAGGCCCCGTGTGCATTTAAAAATTTTTAACCCAAACTTCGCACGACCATGCACATGCATGTGTGTCCAGGCTGTCAATTGGTCGTGTGCAACCTACTTCGCTTCTCCCACGCCCATGTGACCTCCCACATACCCGTGTGGCTCGGCCGTGTGTGAGACACGGCCTTATGCCTTGCCCTTGTAACTCTCTGACTTGTTTTAAACTTGAAAAAATTAGCTCCAGGTTTCAGACGGCCTAGGATACGCCTGTGTGTCTAGGCAGTGTGTCACACGCCCGTGTGCAATATTTTAGGTCCTGTCTCTATTGATCTTTAGAAAAATTAAGTCTCAGGATCCACACAGCCTAGGACACGCCCGTGTGTCCAAGCCGTGTTGGTCAAAAAAATTTTTTTAGTTAATTTATTTTAAAAATATCATGAGATAAAATTAAGTAAATTAGCAGTGTTAACACTTAGGTTGCCTCTTAAGAAGCGCCTATTTAAAGTCTAAGCTCGACTTACCTTAAGTTCACAGGGTCACGGTGGTTCACGGAGTTCAAACTCGTCTTTCTCGCTGTCAATTCTATTATCAAAATAAGGTTTGAGTCGAGTAATATTGTAACAACCCTTTTTTAGTCAAATCGAAACAGTGGTTTTCCGAACCAAAATCTGAATTCAAAATATTTGTTTTATTATTATTTTAATATTTACAGCATGATTGAATGATTGTGTGAAAGTTCTGTGAAGAAATTTTATTGTTTGGTTGGCCAATTTGATAAAAAGGACTAAATCGCATAAAGTGCAAAAGTGATGTTCTATTAGCTAAAGGTATTAAATGGCTATGGAACATTAAAGTTAAGGTCCTTACGTTGTAATTAGACGATGATTAGTGTGAGTGGACATTAATGGACATATTATCATGTTATTTAATGGTTTATATTAAAGTTTAATATAGTAATTTAGTAATAAAGGCTAATTAAAACAAAACAAAAGTAAATTTTTGTCCATATTTCTCACCATAACCGAAATTGAATAAGAAAAAGAAGAAACTAGGGTTCTTTGTTTGGCCAAGCAAAATCCAAGCAATTAGGTATGTGTTTTGTCCCGTTTTTAAAGATTTCTATGTTTTGTGATCGTTGCAACTAGTACTAGCTAGCCTAGAGACTATTTTGCAAAACTGTTAAATATTTTGAGAGTTTCCATTGATGGAAATATGTGCTCTTTGATGTTTGATGACAGATTATGGATGTTGGTTGTGAATTATACAAGTTTTCTTAAGTGATTTTTATTAAAAATGCAAAATAATGATTAAATTGAGAAATGTGTAAAGTTAGTGGTTAAAATGTGAAATAAATGAAGAATATGGGCTGCTAGGGGTATAATGGTAATTCAACTAGCATAGTCTATTATGAATTTCATTAATTTGTGATTTTATTAAATAAGGACCAAATTATAAGCATGTTAAAATTTAGGGGCAAATGTGTAAAATAGCCCTAATATGTGTTTTGGATTGAATTGAATAAATAGAAGAATAAATAAGTTGATTTTGATTACTTACAAATCAAGAAAAGAGGAATTCAAACTTAGATCGGGGAAAAAACAAAGTAATTAAATAGTCAGTCTGTTTCGTTATTTCTGTACATGAGGTAAGTTCGTATATTTGAACTTAAATGTGTATTTATTCAATGGATGGATGGCATTGAGATTGTATTTATCCTATGGTTAAATGTGTAGATCTTAATTTAAATGTACGGTTTAAGTGGAAGAGTTGCTGAATAAGACCATAGCTGGGCTATGGCAAATCAGATAATAAGACCATAACCGAGTTATGGCATGTGAATGCAAGACCACGGCAGGGGCTTGGCAACGTATGTGAAAGACCATAGTTGGACTATGGTATCGGAAAATCGAAGTATTTGTATCGTAAACATTTATAAGCTCGAAGTGATTTGGTAAGAGAGTTGGTGGTAAATAGATATGTATCGGTACAGGTATGTACTGTAAACTATTCTAGTAACGAGATAGAAGAAGTTGAGGACTTATGAGTTACGATATGGTTAAACTTTATGTTAGCTCATTGATTGATGCTTTAAATGTTAATCATGTTATTCATTTTGAAGTGTTAATGATTGTTGATATTATTTACATACGAACTTACTAAGCTTTATAGCTTACTTTGTTTAATTTTCTATGTTTTATAGTTCTACGAATCTAGCTCGAATTCGAGGATCGTCAAGGACTTCATTGCACTGTTGGAAATCTATTTTGGTACTTTTGAAATGTGTATATATGGTATATGGCATACATAGGCTTGAGTCATTTTGGTTTGTTTGATGAACATGTATTTAGGCCATTTGAGTTGGCTTGTGATGGTGAATTTGATGTTGTTTATTAATGTGCAAATGGTATTATTTTGAGTTAGGTAATTGACCTATAATAAGTGATTGAGGTTGAATGGATATTGCATGTTTGGAATGGTTTAGTTAATTGAATGGTATATGTGAATTAGGTATAAAATTATATAGCAAATTGTGGTATATTTGTGATTTATATGGATGGTAAAGAATTGGTATGATTTGAACTTTGGTTAATGACCTTTGGCTACTTATTTGTATCTTGAAATGGAACTATTTGAGCTTGTCTAGGTATGTGTAAAATGGGGGGCAAAATGGCTTGGTAAATAGCCTATTTTTGTCCACACGGGCAGAGACACGGGCGTGTGTCTCAGCCGTGTATGACACATGGTCATGTTACACGGCCATGTGTCCCCTGGTGTTGAAATTGAAATGAAGTCGGTATGCTCCACACGGTCTCACACACGGGCGTGTGATCGGCCGTGTGGCACAAGTCAGTATACCCTCTAATTGGCAGACAGCCTAGCACACGGGCATGTGACTTAGACGTGTTGTATATGTCAGTATACCCTATAAGTTTGGCATGGCCTAGCATACGATCTGGCACACGGGCATGTGTGGCCACTTTGAAGGGTACACAGGCTGGACACACGGGCATGTGGTTAGCCGTGTGACTGAAGCCAGTAAGCTCCCTTGTTTGTACACTGGGTAGGACACGAGCTGGGACACGGCCATGTGATCCCATTTCGAATGTCCACACAACACGTGACACGAGAGTGTCTAGTGGCCGTGTGAGACATACGGCATGGTCATACGGGCGTGTGTCCCCTGTTTTGGAGAAAATTTTTCTAAGTGCTCAAATTATTTTAAAAGTTATCGGTTTAGTCCCAAACCACTTCCAATGTATGAATAGGGCTCGTATTAGGGTCATATTGATTGAGGTTAATTAACGAATGTTTGAATTGATAAAATGTATGCTAATAGTATGTATAATTGAGTTGTAAGTCCGAAAATGCTTTTTAACCCTATTCTAGAGTTGAATATTGGTGAAGGGTGTTACATTTATTAGTATCAAAGCTACGGTTTAGTCGATTCTAGGACTAACGTAGTGTTTGTGAGAGTCCAGCTATCCATGCCATATATATAACATGTGATATTGTGATGAATCCTAACATTATAAACTATGTTTTCGTATAGTAATGAATCCCGAACGAGCTGTAGCAGATGATGTTGAGAGTAATGCACCAGCTCCCACTCAAGAGACAGCGCTTTCTGAATCTAAACCCGTGTCGAGTAGTCACGGAAGTGAGGCTAAGGAAGCTTTCTTTCAAATGATGAACTAGTTGTTCACTCAATACATTCGTACGAACCCGACTGCTAACAACCTCCATCCCCACCAATTCCTCAACTAATCCCTGTAGTTCCTCAAGTTATTGATCCAATACGATTGAACAAGCCCCCAGTCGATAAAATTCGTAAGCATGAGGCTAAAGAGTTCAGGGCTAATGTTGATGATGATCCTGAGAGAGCCGAGTTTTGGCTTTAAAATACGATCCGAGTGTTTGATGAACTTTCCTGCACACCGGCTGAATGTTTAAAGTGTGCTATATCCCTTTTGAGAGACATTGCATATCATTGGTGGAATACATTAATATCTGTGGTGCCGAGAGAGAAAGTCACCTAGGAGTTCTTTCAGACCGAGTTCTGAAAAAAGTATATAAGTCAACGATTTCTGGATCAAAAGCATAAAGATTTTTTAGAACTGAAACAAGGACGCATGACTGTAACTGAATACGAAAGAGAATTTGTACGGTTGAGTAAGTATGCTCGGGAGTATGTTTCTACTGAAGAGATTATGTGCAAGCGGTTTGTTGATGGGTTGAACAAAGATATTAAACTTCTGGTCGAGATATTGGAATTAAAAGAATTCGTTGTGTTAGTTGAGCGTGCTTGTAAAGCTGGAGAACTGGGCAAAGAAAAGAGAAAGACTGATTCTGAAGCTAGAGATTCGAGAAAGATATTGGTGAATAAACCCTATCACTCTTCATCAAAGAAATCTCGAGATTGGTATAGTCGATCAAATGCATTAGTGGAGTACTCTAATAAAGATCGTGGGAAGCAATTTACGAGTTCAAAAACTCTAGCTACATCAATGGCAAGTGTAGGTAATGCTAGACCGAACAAACCTAAATGTGGACGATGTGGAAAACGACATTTTAGAGAGTGTAGAATGAATGATAAAGCCTGTTTTAGGTGTGGTTCGCACGAACACTTCATTCGAGATTGTCTTAAATTAAATGAGAAAGATAAATCTCAGCAAGACAAAGCAACACGACTGCGAGAGGAAGACCATTCCATAATGTTGGAAATATGAGTGGTGGTAGAGGTGCAACACGAGATGCTGCTATGAGATTAGAGGCTAGAGCACCTGTCAGAACTTATATTATTCGCGCTCACAAAGAAACGTCATCTCCAGATGTTATTACCGGTACATTTTCTCTTTATGACACAGATGTAGTTGCATTGATAGATCCCAAAGCAACTCATTCATATATATGTGTGAACTTAGTGTCTAGTAAGAATTTACTTGTTGATTCTACTAAGTTTGTAATAAAAGTGTTGAACCCCTTAGGCAAATATGTCCTAGTTGAAAACGTTTGCAAGAATTGTCCGTTAATGACTCGGGATTACTGTTTTATGGCTGACTTGATGTTGTTTTTGTTTGATGAGTTTGATATTATTCTGGGTATGGACTGGTTGACGCTGCATGATGCAGTAGTAAATTGTAGCCGAAAGACCATTGAGTTGAAATGTCAGAATAATGAAACTCTTCGAATCGAATCAAATGATTTGAAGGGTTATCGGCTGTAATTTCGTCGATGTTAGTTTAGAAATATGTGAAAAAAGGATACAATGCATATTTTGCATATGTACTTGATACAAAAGTGTCAGAAACAAATATTGAATCAATACCAGTTATTTGCGAGTATCTAGATGTGTTTTCAAAAGAGTTACTGGGTTTGCCACCAATCAAAGAGGTTGAATTTGCTATTGATTTGGTACTGAGAACTTCACTGATATCGATAGCTCCATACAGAATGGCTCTGACAGAGTTAAAAGAGTTGAATACTCAATTGCAAGAATTAATTGATAGAGGATTCGCAAGACCAAGTTTCTCTCTCTAGGGTGCACCAGTGTTGTTTGTAAAGAAAAAGGCTGCTTCTATGAGAATGTGTATAGACTATCGACAACTCAACAAAGTGACAATCAAGAATAAATATATTCTACCGAGAATTGATGATTTGTTTGATCAGTTAAAAGGAGCTATAGTGTTTTCTAAGATTGATTTAAGATCTGGCTATTATCAGTTGCGAGTTAAAGATGCTGATGTACCGAAAACAGTGTTCAGGACGAGGTACGGACATTGTGAATTCCTTGTTATGCCTTTTGGATTAACTAACGCTCATGCTATCTTTATGGATTTAATGAATCAGATTTTCAAACCATATTTAGATAGATTTGTTGTTGTATTTATTGATGATATTCTAATTTATTCTCGAGATGAATCCGAGCATGCTGAGCATTTGAAAATAGTGTTACAGACCTTGAGAGATAAGCAATTGTTTGCGAAGTTCAATAAATGTGAATTTGGGCTCCGAGAGGTTGGATTTTTTGGGCATATCGTTTCAGCCGAAGGTATTAGAGTTGACCCGAGTAAGATTTCTACAATTATAGATTGGAAACCTCCGAGAAATGTATCTGAAGTTCAAATTTTTCTGGAACTAGCTGGCTATAACTGACGTTTTGTGAAAGGATTTTCTATGATAGCAACACTGATGACTCGATTACTTAAGAAAGATATAAAGTTTGAATGGTCTGAGAAGTGTCAGCAGAGTTTTGAACAATTGAAAGCATTATTGACTGAGGCACCAGTTTTAATACAGCCTGAGTCGAGTAAAGAATTTGTAATTTACAGTGATGCATCGTTGAATGGTCTGGGTTATGTGTTGATGCAGGCTGGCAAAGTAATAGCTTATGCTTCTAAGCAATTGAAGCCTCATGAAAAGAATTATTCGACGCATAATTTAGAGTTAGCTGCGATTATGTTCGCATTAAAGATTTGGCGACATCACTTGTTTGGTGAGAAATGTCACATTTATACAGATCAAAAGAGCATAAAATATTTAATGACTCAGATAGACTTGAATTTTCGACAAGTAATTGATTATCATCTTGGGAAAGCGAACATGGTTGCTAATGCTCGAAGCAAAAAGTAATTATTTAGTTTGCGGTGATGAACGCACAATTAGTTTTGTCTGATAAGAGTTCGATTGTAGCTGAGTTGAAAGTGAGACCGTTATTTTTTTAGCAAATTGGTGAAGCCCAGAAATGTGATAAAGAATTGCAAGTTAAACGAGTCCAGTGTGAGTCGATTTTTGATTCAGAGTTCCAAATCGGATTGGATGATTGTTTGATGTTTTAAGGTAGAATTATTGTACTGAGAAATCTCGAGCTTATTCAGAAGATTTTGAATGAAGCACATAGTGGTTGTTTATCCGTACATCTGGGAAGCATTAAAATGTACAACGATCTGAAACAACTGTATTGATGGTCGGGTATGAAACGAAACATTTCTGAATTTGTAACAAAATGTTTAGTGTGTCAGCAAGTTAAAGCTGAACACCAAGTGCCATCGGATTTACTTCAGCCTGACCAAAGTGGAAATGGGACAAAGTAACAATGGATTCCGCATCAGGATTGCCTTTGTCTTCGAAAAAAAAAAGATGTTATTTGGGTTGTTGTTGATCGACTGACGAAATCAGCACATTTCATTCCAATATGTACTGATTATTCACTAGATTGATTAGCTAAATTGTACATTGCTGAGATCATTAGATTGCATAGGCTTCCAGTTTCAATTATTTCGAATAGAGATTCGAGGTTCACGTCGCAATTTTGGAAGAAATTGCAATAGGCTCTAGGTACAAAGTTGAATTTTAGTACAACTTTTCATCTGCAAATTGATGGACAATCTGGAAAAGTAATTCAGATCTTTGAAGATATGCTCAGATGTTGTGTATTAGAATTTGAAGGCAATTGAGAGAAATATCTGTCATTGGTTGAATTTGCGTACAATAACAGCTTTTAATCGAGTATAAAGATAGCACCATATGAAGTATTATATGGTCGTAAATGCCGAACTCCATTGTATTGGTCTGAACTTAGCGAGAAACAGATTCACGGGGTTAATTTGATTAGAGAAACCGAAGAGAAAGTGAAAGTAATTTGCGACTGTTTGAAAGCGGCTTCAGATCGTCAGAAATCGTATACAGATTTAAAACTAAAAGACATTGAATTTCAGATTGGCGACAAAGTGTTCTTGAAAGTATCTTCATGGAAGAAAATACTTTGTTTCGGTCGCAAAGGCAAGTTAAGTCCGCGATTCATCAGGCCGTATGAAATTATTGAAAGAATAGAGCCAGTAGCATATCGATTAGCCTTACCGTCGGAGTTAGAAAAGATTCATAATGTATTCCATGTGTCAATGTTGCGCCGATATAGATCTGATCCATCGCATGTGATTTCTCCGTCAGAGATTGAAATTCAACCTTATATGACATATAACGAAGAACCGATTAGAATTCTATCACGTGAGGTTAAACAGTTGAGAAATAAAAGCATAGCTCTCGTGAAAGTACTTTGGCAACGACACGGGGTTGAAGAGGCTACATGGGAGCCCGAGGAAGTTATGAGAAGACAATACCCTAACCTATTCACTGATAAGATTTTCAAGGACGAAAATCCCTAAGAGGGGGAGAGTTGTAACAGCTCGTTTTTAATTAAATCAGAATAGTGGTTTCGAAACCACAAATCTGAAGTCCAAATATTTATTTTATTATTCTAATGTTACAGTATGATTGAATGATTGTGTGAAAGTTTCGTGAATAAATTTTATTGTTTGGTTGGCCAATTTGATAAAAAGGACTAAATCACATAAAATGCAAAAGTGATGTTCTATTAGCTAAAGGTATTAAATGGCTATGGAACATTAAATTTAAGGTCCTTATGTTGTAATTAGAACATGATTAGTGTGAGTGGACATTAATGGACATATTTTCATGTTATTTAATGGTTTATATTAAAGGTTAATATAGTAATTTAGTAATAAAGGTTAATTAAAACAAAACAAAAGTAATTTTTTGTCCATCTTTCTCACCATAACCAAAATTGAATAAGAAAAAGAAGAAACTAGGGTTCTTTGTTCAGCCAAGCAAAATCCAAGCAATTAGGTATGTGTTTTGTCACTTTTTTAATGATTTCTATGTTTTTGTGATCGTTGCAACTAGTACTAGCTAGCCCAGGGACTATTTTGCAAAATTGTTAATGATTTGAAAGATGCCATTGATGGGAATATGTGTTCTTTGATGTTTGATAATAGATTATGAATGTTGGTTGTGAATTATACAAGTTCTGTTAAGTGATTTTTATTAAAAATGCAAAATAGGGATTAAATTGAGAAATGTATAAAGTTAGTGGTTAAAATGTGAAATAAATGAAAAATATGGGCTGCTAGGGGTATAATGGTAATTTGGCTAGCATGGGTCTATTATGAATTTCATTAATTTGTGATTTTAAGAAATAAGGACCAAATTGTAAACATGTGAAAATTTAGGGCCAAATGTGTAAAATAGCCCTAATGTGTGTTTTGGATTGAATTGAATAAATAGAAGAATAAATAAGTTGATTTTGATTACTTATAGATCAAGAAAAGAGGAATTCGAACTTAGATCAGGGAAAAAGTAAAATTATTAAATAGTCGGTCCGTTTCGTCATTTCCGTACACGAGGTAAGTTCATATAATTGAACTTAAATTTGTATTTATTCAATGGATGGATGGTATTGAGATTGTATTTATCCTATGGTTAAATGTGTAGAACTTAATTTAAATGTACGATTTAAGTAGAAGAGTTGCTGAATAAGACCATAGCTGGGCTATGACAAATCGGATAATAAGACCACGGCAGTGCCTTGGCAACGTATGTGTAAGACCATAGTTGAACTATGGCATCGAAAAATCAAAGTATTTGTATCCTAAACATTTATAAGCTCGAAGTGATTTAGTAAGAGAGTTGGTGGTAAATAGATATGTATCGGTGTACTGCAAACTATTCTAGTAACGAGATAGAAGAAGTTGAGGACTTATGAGTTACGGTATGGTTAAACTTTATGTTAGCGCATTGATTGATGCTTTAAATGTTAATTATGTTATTCATTTTGAAGTGTTAATGATTGTTGAGATTATTTCAAAATTACATACGAACTTATTAAGCTTTATAGCTTACTTTGTTTAATTTTCGATGTTTTATAGTTCTACGAAGCTAGCTCAAATCTGGGGATCGTCAAGGACTTCATCGCACTATCAAACATCTATTTTGGTACTTCTGAAGTGTGTATATATGGTATATGGCATGCATAGGATTGAGTCATTTTGGTATGTTTGATGAACATGTATTTAGGCCATTTGTAACAGTCCGATTTATGCCCTAATCGGAACAGTGGTTTTGGGACCACGAATCCGAGTCTGAATAATATTAAAAATATTATTTTTTGTGTCGTTGATACGTGACTAAGCATGTGGTAAATTTCTGCGAGTTAATTTGTCTGTCTGTGCGTTTAATTTGACAAAAGGATGAAATTGCATTAAATGTGAAAGTTGCTTGCTATTTGTTAAAGTACCAATGTGTTATGGCTTTGTATAAACGAAGTCCTTATGAAGCAAAAATACCATTATTTAGTTAATGGATGAATGAAAGTCAAATATGCCCTTATTACATGTTTGTCTTATTTATTAATTGGATGGATATTTTGGTAAAAGAATTATTACTATATGTTTTAATAAAATAAACATGAAATGTGGCCATTAACCTTTGTTCATCCACCGAATTTTGGAAAGAAAAGAAAGAATAAAAGCTTTCAAATTTTCGGCACATACAAGCTTGAATTCAAGGTTAGTTTTTGATCTATTTTTAATAATTTCTACGTTTTTGTAATCGTTGTTTCGAGAGCTATCAAACCCATGTTTCAATTTAATGAATTAATGTTGTTTATAAGAAATGCCATTGATGTTATGTTGAGCTTTGTGATGATTTTTGGTGTTAAATGAAAGATGTGAACTAGATGAACATACTTTGTTCTTAAATTTTTGATGAATTTAGCTAATTAAGGCTAAATTGAGACCATGATAATTTGAGGGACTAAATAGAAAATTTGATGAAAAATGTGGGCTTGTATGTGATGTATATGCATTCAGCTAAGTATGTGTATGTGTGGATTTTGTGAATTTGATGTTTTGAGAAAAATGGACTAAATTGATAAATGTGCAAATAGGAGGGTTAATTTGCAAATAACCCTAAATATGTATCCTTGGATTGAATTGAATAAGTTAGTGAATAAAAGGGTTAATTCTGAATATGTTTAGATCAAGAACCGAGGAAAACGGACTTAGATTGCGGGAAAGCGAAAGTAATCGAGTAGTCATTTTCATTCCGACATATCGAATCCGAGGTAAGTCACTATGCAAATAAATGTATATGTATGCAATTATAATTATTCATATGACTAATGATGATAATGAATGCTTATGAGAGGTTATGCATTTGAATTCTGAGATAAGTTCGATATAGTGACTAAGTCCGAAAAGCCCCGTATGAACCTAGGAATAGATAGGATTGGATAAATTACGACATCGATATCTGATTATGTGTAAGACCACGTCTGGGACGTTGGCATCGTTATGATCCTTACGTGCAAGACCATGTCTGGGACATCGGCATCGTACTGATTTGTATAAGACCCTGTCTAGGACAGTGGCATCGATATCTGAGTGCATGTAAGACCTCATAGGGGACGATGGCATTGTATGATTATTTCGAGCTTCTGAGTATCCTACTAGATTCCTTACTGTTCAATGGCAAGTCTGAGATACGAATGGCAAATCCGAGCTTTGATAGATTAAGTAAATGAATGTCCGATTCAGGTACGTTGATTATACACTAATTGTGTATACAAGGTAAGTATCTACGTGATCTTACTACGATGTTATGTATATGAAACTGATGATACGGTATGTAAAGTCTTGACTAGATGAACTCTATGTATATATGATAAACTATGATCAAACATATGAGCTTGAGAAAGAATGAGGTGATTTTGGCATGAGAATTATATTGGTCATCATAATAAATTGGTTATGTGTAATACATGCTAAGTTTGCTTGTATATTGACTTACTAAGCTTTTGGAAAGCTTACTTTGTGTACGTTTTCTCTGTTTTATAGGTCGTCAAAGCTACTGAAGGCTCGGGACCGTCAAGGATCGTCATCACACTACTAAACTCATTTTGGTACCCTTTGGAAATGTTTATAACTAGATATGGTATGTATAGTCTAGTTTTTGGTATAAGTTGATGTATAGACTTGGTCATGAGATGCGGCTAATTTGGTTCATATTTTGCCTTGATGAGTGTGGTATGTATTATTATTTTAGTATAGCTTGATGCCCATGAAATGGTAAAGCTTTTGAGTAAGCAAATGAATGAATTATGCTTGTGATGAGATAAGTTTTAGTCTTGAAAGTTGGCATGAATAAAAGGAGTATTGAATGTATAGATTGAATGGTCAAATTAGTATGTTTTTGGTTGCCATATATGCATACTATGTTTTGGTATGTATTGCTTGTAGGTGAGACCCAAAAAGGGGTGGCATTTTGGCTTTGAAAATGGCTTATAATGTCACACGGTCGTGGCACACGGGCGTGCCTAGAGACCGTGGGTGAATAACAGGATTTAGTCTAATAATACACGGCCTTGACACGGGCGTGTCAACTAGCCGTGGGCTCAAGTCAGTAGCCAGCCTAAGAGCACACGGCCATGGCATACGGGCGTGCTTGGTAGTCGTGGTTGAGAAGTCAGTATGTGGCCTAAGAGTGCACGGCCTCAACACACGGGCGTGCTTTGAGGCCATGGAGGTATAGTCAGTATATGACCATGGGGAGGACACACGGGGGTGTCTAGAAGCCGTGGAGGGCACACGGTCTCCTTCGAAGGGCGTGTATCCCCTGAATCTTAGAAAAATTTCAAATTTTCCATGGAATTTGTATGTGTTCCGGTTGAGTCCCGACCCGATTTATAAGCATGATTAAAGTCTCGAGGACTCATTTAAGGGACATTGTGAGTATGATTGGTGAATGAAATGTATAAAATGTTATAAAAGTATCTGATCTGTCCGGTAACGCTCCTAACCCTAATCTGGCGACGGACACAGGATAGGGGTGTCACGTTTGGTTAGTATCAGAGCTATAGTTTAGCCGATTCTCGGACTAACGTAGCGTGTCAGAGTTTAGCTATACATGCCATATATTTTAACTGTGATAGTGTGATGAATCCTGACGTGTAAAAATTTGATTTTCGTATAGTAATAGATCCCGAAAGAGCCGTAGCTGACAACGTAGAAAGTAATGCACCTACTCCTGTCCAAGGGACAACGCCCTCTGATTCGAGACCGGCTACGAACGGTCAAGAGGGAGAAGCTAAACAAGCTTTCTTCCAGATGATGAGTGAGTGGTTCACTCAATTCGTAAGAAATAACCCGACTGTTTCGCAACCCCCGCCCCCGATTAATTCCCTTATACTACAGTTGTGCCACCAGTTATGCATCGAATCTGTTGAATAAGCCTCCGGTTGACAAGATTCATAAGTATGGAACCGAGGAATTTCAGGCTACTAAAGATGATGATACTGAAAAGGCTGAATTCTGGATTAAAAATACTATTCGGGTATTCGATGAAATGTCTCTGACTCCGGAAGAATGCATAAAGTGTGTTGTATCTTTGCTTCGTGATGCGGCTTATCAATGGTGGAAAACTCGGATTTCTGTTGTTTCGAGAGAACGAGTTACATGAGACTTCTTTCAGATCGAGTTCCGGAAGAAATATATCAGTGAGAGATTCGTTGATCAAAAACGAAAGGAATTTCTGGATCTTAAACAGGACCGAATGACTATTTCTGAGTATGAACGAGAATTCGTGAAACTGAGTTAGTATGCCCGGGAATGTGTGTCTTCTGAAGCTATAATATGCAAAAGATTCGAAGATGGTCTTAATAAAGACATTCATTTATTAGTCAGGATTTTAGAAATAAAAGAGTTCGTTGTACTCATTGATAGAGCTTGTAAAGCTGAAGCACTAGGGAAAGATAAAAGAAAGGTTGAGTTTGAAGCCCGAGATGTAAGAAAGAAATTTCAGAGTAAATCATTTCAGTCTGCTCTGAAAAGATTCAGAGATAATCAAAGTCGTTTCAGAGATAATGTGGGACATTCGAATAGAAATCAATCTAGACCGCAAATGAGTTCTAAAACTCCAGCAACTTCAGTGGCTAGCATTGCAAATGTTCGATCTGAGAGACCTGAATGTAAACATTGTGGAAAAAGACATCCGGGAAGCTATAGATTAAACGACAGAGCTTGCTTTAGATGTGGATCGCTTGATCATTTTATCCGTGATTGCCCTGAGTCTGTCGAGCCAGAAACTATTCAGAATTTGAGATTTGATAATGCATCAGTGAGAAGTAGACCATCAAAGAATGTAAGAAATGTTAGTGGTAGTCAGAGAACTATGAGAGACAATGTTGTCAGATCTGAAGCTAGAACACCTGCCAGAGCGTATGCTATCCGAGCTCGAGAGGAAGCTTCATCACCAGATGTTATAACGGGTACTTTTATTCTTTTTGATACTTCTGTGATTGCATTGATAGACCCTGGTTCTACGCATTCTTATATATGCATGAATTTAGTATTCAGTAAGACTATACCTGTAGAGTCTACTGAGTTTGCTATAAAAGTATCTAACCCCTTAGTAAAAGTGTCCTGGTTGACAAAGTATGCAAGAACTGTCCGTTAATATTTCGAGATATCTGTTTCCCTGCTGATCTGATGCTATTGCCATTTGATGAATTCGATATTATTCTGGGTATGGATTGGTTGTTTAAGCATGATGCTGTTGTGAACTACAAAAGAAAGACTATTGATTTGAGATGCCCGAATAATGAGATTATACGAGTTGAGTCTAAGGATTTGAATGGATTGCCTCCTGTGATATCTGTTTTGAAAGCTCAGAGTTACTTGAAAAAGGGATATGAGGCATATTTTGCTTATGTAATTGATTCAAAAATGTCTGAAAGGAAGATTGAGTCAGTGCCTGTTGTCTGTGAGTTTTCTGATGTGTTTCCTGAAGAGTTACCGAGTTTACCTCTGAATCAAGAAGTTGAGTTTGGTATTGAATTGTTGCCTTATACTACACCTATTTCGATAGCTCCGTATAGAATGGCACCAACAGAGTTGAAAAAGTTAAAGTCACAGTTGCAAGAATTGGCAGATAGAAGGTTTGCTAGACCGAGTTTCTCGCTTTAGGGTGCTCTTGTTCTGTTTATGAAAAAGAAAGATGGCATAATGAGAATGTGCATTGATTATCATCAATTGAAGAAGGTGACTATAAAGAATAAATACCCGTTGCCCAGAATTGATAATTTATTTGATCAGTTAAAAGAAGCTACTGTGTTCTCCAAGATTGATCTGAGATCGGGATATTACCAGTTGAGAGTGAAATATTCAGACATTTCAAAGACTGCATTCAGAACGAGGTACAGGCATTATGAGTTTTTAGTTACGCCATTTGGACTAACCAATGCTCCTACTGTTTTTATGGATCTGGTGAACAGAATTTTCAGACCGTACCTAGATCGATTTGTTGTGATATTCATAGATGACATCTTAATTTATTCACGTGATGAAAATGAGCACGCTGAACACCTAAGAATTGTGTTGCAAACTTTGAGAGAAAAGCAATTGTATGCAAAATTCAGCAAATGTGAATTCTGGTTGCACGAGGTTAGTTTTCTGGGACATATTGTGTCAGCTTCTGGAATACGAGTGGATCCGAGTAAGATTTCTATTATTTTGGATTGGAAATCTTCGAGAAATGTATCTGAAGTCCGTAGTTTTCTGGGTTCAGCTAGTTATTACCGTAGATTTGTGAAAGGGTTTCCAGTGATAGCTACTCCGTTGACTAGATTACTTCAGAAAGATGTTAGATTTGAATGGTCTGATAAATGTCAGAAAAGTTTTGATCAGTTGAAAACTCTGTTAACAGAAGCTCCAGTGTTACTACAGCCAGAATTGGGTAAAAAATTTGTTGTATACAGTGATGCTTCATTAAATGGTTTGGGATGTGTTTTGATGCTGGAAGGCAAAGTGGTAGCTTATGCCTCGAGACAGTTGAAGCCTCATGAAAAAAACTATCTGACGCACGACCTTGAGTTAGCTGCGATTGTGCTTGCATTAAAAAGCTTGAAATATCTGACAACTCAGAAAGATTTGAACCTGCGTCAGAGACGATGGCTTGAGTTGTTGAAAGATTACGAGCTTGTGATAGATTATCATCCAGGTAAAGCAAATGTTGTTGTTGATGTGTTGAGTAGAAAATCATTGTTTGCAATACGTGCTTTGAATACTCAACTGGATTTGTCTGATGATTGTTCTATGTTAGCAGAATTAAAAGCAAAACCGCCGTTTTTACAACAGATTTGTAATGCTCAAAAATTTGATAATGAGTTATTAGCGAAACGAGCTCCGTGTGGTTCAAATTCTGAATCTAAATTTCAAATTATTGATGATTGTTTGAGATTCCGGGATTGTATCTTTGTTTCGAAAAATCCAGAGTTGATTCGGTTGATTTTGAGTGAAGCTCGTAATAGTAGTCTATCTGTTCATCTGGAAAGTATTAAAATGTATCATGATTTGAAACAACACTACTGGTGGTCTAGTATGAAACGAGACATTTCTGACTTTGTTTTGAAATGTTTAGTTTGTCAGCAAGTGAAAGCTAAACATCAATTTCTGTCTGGGTTGCTACAACCGATTCTGATTCCCGAGTGGAAATGAGATAGAGTGACAATGGATTTTGTTTCTGGTTTGCCTCCGACTTCGAAAAATAAAGATATGATTTGGGTCATAGTTGATCGATTGACGAAAACTACCCATTTTATTTCGGTAAGATCTGACTATTCACTTGAGAGATTAACTGAACTTTATATTGCTGAAACTGTGAGATTGCACGGGGTGCCACTATCTATTGTGTCAGATAGAGATCCGAGGTTTACATCACGATTCTGGAAGAAATTGCAAGAAGTTTTGGTCACGAAATTACATTTCAGTACAGCGTTTCATCTGCAAACAGATGGTCAGTCTGAGTGGATCATTCAGATTCTCGAAGATATGTTAAAATGCTGTATACTTGAGTTTAACGGTACATGGGAACAGTATCTGCCTTTGATTGAATTTGCATACAACAATAATTTTCAGTCAAGCATCAAAATGGCACCATATGAAGCTTTGTACGGACGTAAATGTCGTACACCCCTATATTGGACCGAGCTCAGTGAAAATAAGCTTCACGGGGTTGATTTGATAAAAGACTCAGAACAGAAAGTGAAACTAATCCGAGATTGTTTGAAAGCAGTATCTGATCGTCAGAAGTCTTATGCAGACTTGAAACGAAAATATATAGAATTTGAGATCGGCGACAAAGTATTTCTAAAAGTGTCTCCGTGGAAGAAAGTACTTCGATTCGGACGTAAAGGCAAATTGAGTCCGAGATTCATCGGACCGTATGAGATCATTGAACGAGTTGGGCCTGTTGCATATAGATTAAAGTTTCCCTCTGAACTAGAAAAGATACACAACGTATTTCATGTTTTGATGCTTCGTAGATATCGATCCGATCCGTCACATATAATTGCCCCGTCTGAAATTGAAATCCGATCTGACATGACATATGAAGAGGAATCGATCCGTATCTTAGCCCGTGAAGTGAAAGAGTTAAGAAACAAGAAAATTCCGTTAGTAAAAGTACTGTGGAATCGACATGGGATTGAAGAGGCTACCTGGGAGCCTGAAGATTCAATGAGACAACAATATCCGAATTTCTTTAACGGTAAGATTTTCGGGGACGAAAATCCCTAAGGAGGAGAATTGTAACAGTCCGATTTATACCCTAGTCGGAACAGTGGTTTCGGGACCACGAATCCGAGTTCGAATAATATTTTTAATATTATTTTTCTGTGCCGTTGATACGTGACTAAGCATGTGGTTGAATGGATATTACATGTTTAGAATGGTTTAGTTAATTGAATATATGTGAATTAGGTATAAAATTATATGGCAAATTGTGGTATATTTGTCATTCATATTTATGGTAAATAAGTGGTATGATTTGAGCTTTTGTTGATCACCTTTGGCTACTTATTTGTGTCTTGAAATGGAACTATTTAAGCTTGTTTAGGTATGTGTAAAATGGGTGCTAAAATGACTTGGTAAATAGCCTATTTTTGTCCACACGGGCGTGTGTCTCAGCCGTGTGTGTCACACGGTTATGTTACACGGCTGTGTGTCCCCTGGTGTTGAAATTGAAATGAAGTCAATATGCTCCTTAAGGTCTTACACAGGGGCGTGTGATCGGCCGTGTGACACAAGTCAGTATACCTCCTAATTGGCACACGGTCTAGCACACAGGCGTGTGACTTGGCCGTGTTACATAAGTTAGTATACCCTATAGGTTTGGCACGGCCTAGCATACGGTCTGGCACTTGGGCGTGTGTGGCCGCTTCGAAGGGCACACAGGCTAGACACACGGGCGTGTGGTTGGCCATGTGACCTAAGTCAGTAAGCTCACTTGTTTGGACACGGGGTAGGACACGGGTTGAGACATGGCCATGTGATACCATTTCAAATGTCCACACAGCCTGTGAAACGGGCGTGTCTGGTGGCCGGGTGTCTGGTTACATGGGTGTGTGTTCCCTATTTTAGAGAAAATTTTTTCTTAGTGCTCAAATTGTTTTAAAAGTTATCGGTTTAGTCCCGAACCACTTCCAATGCATGAATAGGGCCTCATAGGCCGTATTAAGGACATATTGATTGAGGTTGATTAACGAATGTTTGAATTGATGAAATGTGTGCTAATAGTATGTATAGTTGAGTTGTAAGTTAAGTAATGCTCCTTAACCCTATTCCAGCATTGAATACGGGTGAGGGGTGTTACAAATATGTACATTGAAAGTGTCAAATTCAGAATGAGTTACCTCGACTGTACCGTATGGAAAGATATTCAATACCATAAAAGGAGTTTATTCGTTTGCATTAAGCTCTGAAGTGGCAATACGTGGATCTATGCTATCTAGTAGTACCTTGTCTCCAACCTTAAATTGGTTTGTTTCATCCTTATGCTCATCATAGGGTCGCTTTGGTTATGTATATGTATTCTTGGTTTCTCCTTGACATGTGTCTGTCATTCATTTAGTTCATTGATTTGTAACTTTCTTTCTTCATGAGTCATTCTGTTTTTGTCGCATGGATTGGAACGTGGCTCCATCACATTTTTTCGAAGTGTTTCCTACAAAAAAGTTTGAGCCACAATGTTATTCATATTAACAGAACTCGTATAATCATCTCGATCACTAGATGTCTTAACAGACTCACGAGCTTGGAGAGTAATCGTGTCATCTCGTACACAAAGTATTAGTTCACCTATACCAACGTCAATAATAGTTCTAGCAGTTACCAAAAAGGGTCGACCTAGAATCAAAGGTACGTCACTATCCTCATCCATGTCTAAAACAACAAAATCAATTAGGAATATGAATTTATCAATTTTGACAAGTATATCTTCAATAATACCCCTAAGAAATCTAATGGTTTTATCTGCTAATTAAATACTCATCCTAGTTTGTTTAGGTTTCCCAAGACCTAGTTGCTTAAACATTTTATAAGGCATGACATTAATACTCTCCCCTAAATCAGCCCAAAGCATTATTAACATTTCAACTACCAATTAAATAAGGAATAGTAAAACTCCCTGTATCTTTCAATTTATTGGGTAGTTTATTTTGTAGAATGGCTGAGCACACTGCATTTAGCACCACGTGCAAAGAATCATCTAACTTCCATTTTTTTTCCAAAAGCTCCTTTAGAAATTTAACTGAATTGGGCATCTGTGAAAGAGCTTCAATAAATGATAAGTTAATATGTAACTTTTTCAAAAGTTTAAAAAATTTGCCAAATTGTTCGTTTGTATGGTCAAATTTACCAAATTGTTCGTTTGTGTGGTCTTTCTTTGTCGTGTTGGGATATGGCACACGAGGTTTATATTCCTTACCGATTGATTTTTGCTCATTTTGGCTTACCTCAACCTTACTTTTACTTACCACACTTTCTTGCCTCGATTCTGGTTCAGATTCAACTATCCCTTCTTCATCTCGAACAGTAATTGCATGAAGCTGCTCTCTTGGGTTAGTTTCGGTGTTGCTAGGCAAGCTACCTTGTGGTCTTTCTGAAATCAATTTAGCAAGCTAACCTATTTGGTTCTCGAGCCCTTGAATCGATACTTGTTGATTTTTAAGTGTTGTTTCGATGTTTTGGAAGTGAGTTTCTGACACCTAAATAAACTTCGTCAACATTTCCTCAAGGTTCGGCTTCTTCTCTGGCTGATAAGGTTGTTGAAAGCTTGGAGGGGGTTGTGGTCTCTGGTTTCCTTGACCGCCCCAAGAGAAATTGGGATGGTTCCTCTAACCTGCATTATAAGTGTTACTGTAAGGATTATTCTGAGACCTAGAATTATTACCCATATAGTTGACTTGTTCGTTCACTGTGCTAGGACCGTGGGGTAAATATTCTAGATTGTTCATTCCTCCTCCATTCGTATCGCACTACATCACCGGATGTACCTGCGTAGAAACACATAAACTATCAATCTTCTTATTTAATTGTTCTACCTGATTTGATAACATGGTGACTACATCTAGGTTGAAAACACCGGCTGCACTATTAGGCTTCATCCTCATGACTTGCTATTGATAATTATTCAGTAACATCTCTTCTATAAACTCGTAAGCCACTTCAGGTGTTTTTTTGTTCAGAGTACCACCAGCTGCTGCATCGATCAATTACCTAGTTGAAGGATTCAAATCGTTGTAGAAGGTTTGAATCTGTAGCCATAAAGGTAAGCCATGGTGAGGGCACCTTCTCAATAAATCCTTATACCTCTCCAATGCATCATATAGTGTCTCTAAGTCTATTTGTACAAAGGAAGAGATATCATTCCTCAACTTAGCTATCTTAGCCGGTAGGAAGTACTTTAATAGAAGTTTCTCGGTCATTTGGTTCCATGTAGTGATAGAACCTCGTGGTAAGGAGTTCAACCACTGTTTAGCTTTATTCCTCAATGAGAAGGGAAACAACCGTAGGCGAATGGCATCGTAAAAAATGTCGTTAATCTTAAAAGTGTCGCAGAATTCCAGAAAATTAGTCAAATGAGTATTTGGATCTTCGTCCTGCAAACCATCGAACTGAACAAACTGTTGAATCATCTGAATAGTCTTCGGCTTCAATTCAAAATTATTCGCAGTAATGGTAGCTCTCGTGATACTCAATTCAGCCCCAGTTAGAGTGGGCTTGGCATAATCGTACATAGTACGGGAGGTAGGATTTGGATTTACAAGATTTTCGGCAACCGCAGGAGGTAGCTGATTATTCTAATTATCAGTCATCTCCTCAGTAATGATAATAACGTCCTCTTGCTCTTCCACTATATTTTATCAATTCTACCTTGCTTTTCTTCAGTTTCTACGAGCTGTACTTTCAATTTCACTATCAAATTCCAAAGGTCCCGACGGGTTTCTTCTAGTTATAAACTAAAGGAACCTGCAGAAGCAAATAAAAGAAAAAAAATTAGAAAACAAAAATAAAATGCAATAAAAATAAAAATGGCTAAATTAATAAAAATCAAGTGTTCCTAATATTTTAGTCCCCAGCAACAGCGCCAAAAACTTGATTGTCACTAGACTAACTAGATTTACGACAAAGGCAAGCGCACCTATCAACTAATAGTATAGCTATGGTGAGTCGGGAATATCGTATCCACGAGGACTAAAAGTATTAGTAATTACTATTTTTCTATTATTTAGCCGATAAATTGAATGAATTGTTTTTTAATCTAAAATTAACTAAACTAATTACTAAGAACACAACAGAGAGTGAATTAGGAAAAATAATCGAATAAAACCAATGAGATAGGCAATACCCAGGAAAGAATCCACCTACACTTCACTTATTATTCTGAGTCTGAATTAAACGATTTATTCACTTGCGCCTTGATCCGTAGAAATCCCTAAATTATGTTAATATCTCTTTCGAGAGTAAAAACAGCTGACTCTAGGTTGATTAATTGAAATATCTATCTAATTAAAACCCTTATTGTCACATTAACTCAATTTATGGATTCCTCTATTAGATTTGACTCTAATCCGGTAGATTTATGTCGTCATTTTTATCGGATTGCATGCAACTCCACTCAATTATGCTAGATCTATTCTTAAATAGGGACATTTGCTCCACTGAAATAAGCACATTAAGCATGAATTAATATCCTGAAAATATTAAAACACAAAATAAGCATACATAATTGAGAACAAGAATCAAGTATTTATCATATAATTCAAAAATCAAATAATAAGATTCATATAGGTTTCATCTTCCCTATATATCTAGGGAATTCAGTTCATAATTTGGAATAACATCATCTCAAAGTTAGGAAAACAACAAGACATAAAGAAACCTAATAAAATTTCCAAAGAAATTGAATGGGGATCTTCAGTCTTGAAGGAGATCCGCTTCTAAAATGAATCCAGTGGCGTTCTTCGAGTCTTTTCTTCGTTCTTCTCTGCGTGCTTCCTTAAGTCCTCTTCTAGTGTGTATTTATTGACTTTAAAATGCTTAGAAAGCCTCAAAATTGGGTTTTTTCGCGTGTTTGGGAAACAGGGAGCGATATTGACACGGGCTAGCACATGGGCGTGTGGCCAGCCCGTGTGGAAAATGCTCAGGCCGTGTGGATCCTGAAAACAAATCTTTTGTCCGATTTTGGCCCGTTTTTTACTCCTTTCACTTCCCTATACTCACCTAAGTATAGAAACATGAATTTAAAGGATTGGGAGCATCAAATTCACTAATTTACATAAGAAATCATCCAAAAATAGATCAAGAATGGGATTAAAAACATGTTACTTTTATGGTTTATCAAAGAGCTTGATGAAAAGGCCTTGTCTGCAATCTAGTTGTGCCTCTCAATTACGGTATTACAGGAGGTATTGATGGAGAAGACCTAATCTGCCTTGTGAAAAAGGTTAGAAACTCTTTATACGACTAAGTCTCTAGCTAGCCATTTACTATTGAAACAATGTCTATTTACGTTTCACATAAACGAATGTGAGCTTCTTAGAGATCACATCAGTCAATTTATTAATCTTTTAAATGATTTAAAGAACATTGAGGTTCAGATTGACGATAAAGATCAAGCTATGCTATTATTGCGCTCTGTACTCATTCATACAAGTATTTCAAGGAGACCCTAATTTATGGCAAAGACAAACTCTCGTTCGAAGATGTGAAGGGTCATTTGTTGAGTAGAGACAAACTCGACAATAAGTTTGGTTCGGATAGCAAGGCAAATAGGCAAGCTTTCGTTTTGGTAGCATCAAAGAAACAAGACAAATGGTGTCGCTATTGTAAAAAGTTAGGTCATGTCAAAGCAGATTGTTAAAAACTGCGAAATAAAAGAGCTGCTGGGAGTAATGAGGAAGATGTAGTTGGTGCTAATTTGGCCGATGAAAGCGGTGATGATTTCTTGTTAGTGTCAACGAGCGATAACTCCAAGCTTACGTCTGAGTGGATCCTAGATTCGGGATGTTCTTTCCATATGTGTCCCAATGGAGAATGGTTTTCCACATACAGCTCGGTTGAAGGTGGAGTTGTGCGCATGGGAAACGATTCATCCAGTAAGGTAATTGGTATTGGTACTGTTAAAATTAGGATACAGGATGGGACGGTTAAGACACTCTCAGATGTCAGGTATGCACCTGATTTACGAAAAAATCTCATCTCTTTGAGTATTTTAGACTTGAAAGGATGCAGAATCAACATCGAGTCGAGCGACATTAAAGTATCTCATGGAGCTCTTATTTTGTTAAAAGGTAAAAAAACCGACAGTCTTTATATTCTGAAAGGTTCTACAGTGACAGATGAAATCAGACGTCCCTCGTCCGTTACGGAGTCAAAGTCAACTCGTTTGGAGTGGAGGCAACTTGGTCATAAGAGGGAAAAAAGGTATGACCATTTCGTTGAAGAGAGGTTCTCTTTTGGATGCAGGTTTTGAAAAGTTAGGGCACTGTGTTCGTGAAAATCAGACTCAGGTTAGTTTTGATTTGGCAGTGTACAAGTCGAAGGCTAGAAGTCTTCCAGTTTCTAAGCACAGTTCGACTCAGTTAATTCCCTGCATAGTTCAAGATAGGCCCGTGAAGGGCTTTGGCAAAGATGGTGTTGTGGAAATATGAGTCAATGTGGAGATTTGTTAAGTATGACTCCTATTTCAGTCAAATTTGAGAAATAATTTCCTAGTTAAACTCTATTTATTTGTTTCAATCAAACTCTGATTAGTCTAGATTATTTTATTATTATTTGACATACGAATTTAGCCTATAAATAGGCTCTTTTACAACCTTAGAAAATACACCCATTAGAGATTAGAACTCATAACACATTTAGAGAATTTTGTGTTTACGTTTTGAGAGTTCTTTGTTTTCGGGTTTTCAAGGTTTAGTTTTTATCTCCATCTTTTGTACTCTTCGTTCTTTTGTCATTATATTAAAATTATATTCGCTCGTGGTTTTTTTATCCTCTTTGGAAGAGTTTTTCCATGTTAAATTTGTGTGTTCAATTTCTCAATTTCTTCCGCTATTTTTACTTGTTCGCTGCTTAATCGAGTCGATCCCAACAAAAAATTGTTAGAATTTGAAACACTATTAAACTAACCCAAATAAATATACGGATTTTATGAAAAATAATTTAAAACATAAAGATTTTAAAAAATCTAAATCAAAGACTTTCCTTGATTGCTAAAATAAAAAATCGATTTACACTTCCTCTTTTCTAGGGCAAGTTTCTTCCAAATTGTGAAACCTACTAAAAAAAATCATAAAAAATACCATAAAGTGATTTTATCCCTTTTTTTTCCCTTTATTCTTTTATAATAATAATTAAAAAAAAACTATAACATACACGAAGTTGGGCTTTATAAAGAAATGGGCTAATGGACCACACAATTATTGGGCATTTGAAAATATAGTCATTTTTAAAATTGTGAATGTTACATCATGAATATGATATCTCTCACTCTCAGCTACCTTTCTTCCTTGTAAGCACTCACAACACCTCTACAGCTCTTCGCCCACTAAGCGAACCATCACCAGCCACTGTGATTTCAGCTTGGTATCAACACTATTCCACTTTAATACCTAAATTATCATTTTTGTTTTGTTTTACCTCAAAAATTACCTATATCCCATAAAAATGTGCCTCATGTTATAATATTTTAACATTTTCTTTAGTGTATTGGACAAAAACGATAATTAAATAACCTAAGTAAGAAAAAAGTTTTAAGAACTAAACTAAAAAGTATACTACAAGAGCTAAATTATAAATTAATCCTAAAAAAAAAAAAAACCCTCGAACTGGCTAAGTATTAATGTGATTATGTAAGTATTCATGAATGTAATTATTTTTTGAAAATATTTTTAAATATTTAAAATAAGTAAAAATGTTAAAAAGCAAATCGGACTCGGATCTCAATGAAAGTGTTTTTAATATTACTATAATTAGCTTTTGACAAAGTAAAAAATCCCAACTACTGAATACCCAAAAACGCAAAAGAATAAAAGGAAAAGACCAAAACATTATTTCTTTATGTTTTTTATTTTTTTTAATATAACAAAAAATAAAGAAGAAAGAGAAGGGAATGAATAGGCAAATTAGGGATAAGCACAAAAGGCTATAGTGAGATTATTGATTCTTAAAGATAAAATAAAATCACATGATTGCATCACATGGGTGTCTTAGAATAGCTTGTCTGTCATTGACATCATCCTTTAATCTGGCCACCACATTCTCTCCTCTTTCCAATGTTCCCAACATTCCAACATCACCTCACGTGTTCTTTTTATCTCCCAATTCCCTTTCTCTCCATCTTAATCCCATTTTTAATTACTATTTCTTCAATTTTTTTTATATTTATTTTCGCGATTAAATTTAAATTCAAAGTAAATTTAAAATTTGTTAATTCTATATTTCACGAGTCCATTTCAAGTGATTGCAATTTTTTTAAATCAATGCATTTGATTAAGGAGGATTATTTTGTGAGTGGAGATATTTTTTTGTTTAAATTTATGAGACTATATATTTGATATTCATAAGATGTTTACCATTTACATGTTATATATATTCAATCTAGACACGATAACTTAAAAATTAAAACTTATCTTATGATAACAAGATATCAATAAACTAACTATAAACGAGTTTGAAAACCCATATGAGTGTGACACATGGCACCTCGAGAACTATTAAATAGAACCCTCTTAAAGGCTTTCAAACTCAAAGAAAAGAGACTAGAACTCTACTTCTCCTAATAACCAGGAACAGAACTAGAAGGCAAACAACGGCTTTGACTCCCTTAAATAATCGGTATAATATCATTTTTAATCCTGTTTAATTATAAAATATTAAATTTAAGCTATTTTAAAATAATATTTTACTATTAACTCGCTCAAACTTTTAAAACTTTATTTCAATCTCAATAACAAATTTCTAACGTCATCCCAAAACTCTCTTTAATCTTGGACATCCACATCCTAATCATCTTAACCTACTCACAGCATTTTATTCTTCAAATAAATAGTTCTTCTTATATCAAGAAAACTTTTATTTAAATGAGGTACCACCCCACCGTCAAATTTTCAGTTGATTCGCCTCGTATGCTTTTAAACCTCGATACTTCCATATGGTACAAACAAATAATACTAGTTGTCTAGATTTAAGGCTGTATGTACCATCTCCTATGGAGCATTGTCCTATAGATACAATAATAAAGGTAAAATAAAATGTTATACCCTTGCGAGAATTGATGCAAAACTTTCCCTTTTCTTCCTCCGCAAGAATATTGAGAAAACAAAATTCTGCTTTAAAAGGTTGAACACGCGTAATACTTAATAATAAAAGTTTATTAAAATAAACACTATTAAAATTGCAAATAATTTACTTTTTGCTGACCTTTGGTAATGCTAATGCATTCAGTTGTAACCTTAATTTTAGATTTTTTTTCCTCATCCTTAAAATCCCTTTTTTTTAAAATAAGGATTTAATAAATGATATAATGCTCAAAAAACGAGTTAAAAAAAATTTATTTAAAACATGAATCGAACTTGAACTTCACCATTCAAAACTTGTGTTTAATCAAATCCAACCCATTTTATACTAGTGTAATATATTTTTATCTATTTTTATATTATGTAATATATATCACAAAATTAAATATTTATAAATGTGAAAAAATTTGACGAAATTTTAAACCTATATTTTGGTCCTACAAAATTTAGACAAATATAAAATATATTAATATTATATATAAACTCCACCCAAACTCTAACAGTATAGCAATAAGCACATCAAATTCAAAGGAATCAAATTGTAAAAAGAGAGAGATTAAGATGTGGAAGGCATCTTTCTTTTTTCCCACTTTATTGCACCCGAATCAGATTCATATTTCTAATTTTTGGAGGGGATTTATTATTATTTGCTTTTACTATATTTTACACTCTATATTTGATGTTTTTGTGGTATTTGTTTGTATAATGAGTAGTTGGTGGCTGTGTAGTCACGCGAAGCTAATTATGCAAAGGGGTATTATCATGTGGTTGGAGCAGGTATTTCATGGGAGATGGGAAATTTTGGAGTAAAAGTGAGCTGTGTTCTGTCATGATGACAACATGGTGGTTTTGGTATCCCAGAAAATGGTTGCTCCTATGCCTAGGGTGTCTCAAATCCTGTTTCCGTTTTATGTGAGAATACGATGAATTGATAATCGAATCATCTCAATGCATAAAGTGATATAAAGATGAAAAAGAAGGGATGGTAGACGAAAAGAAGCAAAGGAAAATGTTTGAGTAGAACTGAAGTGTGAGCCGATTTTTATGGGGAAGGGAGCATAATATCACTTGCAAGGAAAGGAAGTGAGAAGCTTTTTAAAGCTACAATAAAAAAGGATAAGTGGCCCTATACATATTTATCAAGTACCTGATGATTTAACTAATTCCAAATGATGATAATTTGATTATTGGTGAGGAAGAAAAATGTCAAAATGATATGTCGAATGTCCTCAAAAGTCAATAGCACAGAATGATTCTTTGTTTGGTTCCCACTTCCCATGAAAAAAACACTGATCGATTATACTCAATGGTGTAATTTACATTGAAATCTTGGTGTTTAATTGTTCCACACTTTCTTTTTTGGTGGTATCCTTAGATTACACTGAATTCTGGGTCAAAATTTAAACTATCACGATTATTTACGTATAATGCTTGCTCTCAACAAGGAATTGCATGGAGAGCAGCTACTTTTACTAATGGTCTGCCGCTGTAAAATGGATTCAACTTTTATTATTAACCATCGGAGACAGCTTTGTTTCCATTAGGTCCGTTGAGGATTGCAATCGGAGAAGACCATTCCGAGAAGGCCAATGCAAACTACGTATCAGCAATTTAAATATCAAACTAATGTAGTCCATCCAATTCAGAGGTGTAAGCTTTTCATTTGATATGTTATCTCCATGTTTGGTGCCAATCCAAATTCATATCAATTGAAATCCCAAAAAAAAAACAAGTTTAGAAATTAAGTGTACGAAATCAAATGTACCAAAATGTAAATAATGAAAAATACTGTTTTGAAACAACAACAAAAATAAAGGGAAAATACTGTACATGTAGGAGCTAAGAGAAAAGCGTGACAAAATTTTCCGGCAGGCAAAAAAAAAATTGGTCTTTTTTTCTTTACAGACAGTGAATGAACGGCGACTCTTCTGCCGGAAAAAAACATCACGAGCAGCTATCTACAGTGACCCGGCATTGATTTTCCAAGCAAAACTCAGCAGCTCAGTGCCTCGTACTTCACCGGAATCGGACGATTAAACCCAACTTGTGATAGCAAACTTCCGACCGCAGCGAGATCCCTGCAAAACACACCTTGAAACGCATTTGTTGCGGCTTTGTTTTCACCCGAATTAACCCTGTCATTGAAACCAGTTTCAGGTTCCAATTTAGAGTTACAACACTGTGTTTGCTGCACTTGAATTGCTGCTTGTAAAGCCGCCGTCGCCGCCGCAGCTTTCTTCCTTTGCTTCTCAGCCGCTTCTTCATCCATAATAGCAGACATCACGCTGGAATACCCCTTTTGAAGCAATCTATATAGGAGCAAAGCCGACATCTTGGCTCTGTCTTTAACCGAGTCAAGATCCCGCTCGTCGGCCAACTCGCACCGGTCGATAAAGCCGGTGGCTTTATCGGGCTTGTGCCTTAAACAAAGCAGCAAATGCGCCCTCTCTAATTCAGACCTCGAGCACCCACGTTTTAAACCAATCAATGCGTAGTAATCGACATTCCCGGTCTCCCCTGAAGCTACCCTTTGCTTCAATCGTTGAATCTTAGCCGTTAATGCACAGAGCTTCCCTGGTATCTCCCTGTACCTCACATTGTGATGCTTCCATGGTGGACCTGGAAGCTTTCTATCACGCATGATTGAATTGTAAAGGAGCTTCAAGTGTTCAAGGTCGTGCAAACAGTCGGGCAAACAGCGTATTGTTTCCAACAGTTCGGCCCTGGTTTCGAGCGCTTGGATGGAAGTAGGGTCGAGGGCTAAGGTCTTGTTGCAATCCGAGATCGACTCGGCTATGCGACCCGAGGCCTTGTAAGCGGAAGCTCGGTGCATGTAACACTCTGCGAGGAAGCCCTGAGAGGCAGGGCGGCGGCCGTCGACGATTTTCGAGAAATGGCGGATGGATTCTGAGTACAGGCCGGCATCCAAGGCAGCGATCGCGGCGGTTTTGCGGCGGATGAGGAGCTTGATATGGGATAGGAGGTGGGAAATATTTTCGGACTGGGAGAGAGAGCTGACGTTGCGGGGAGACGTTGCGGCGGAAGAGATGTCTGGGGTGGTTATAATGACGGAGAGGGTGAAATTGTCATCGGACCAACAAATGCTTTCTCGGCGGAAAGCGGCGGAGGCGAGGCGTTTCCCGGTTTGGAGCAAGACCATGGCGTCCTCCATTAGGCCTAGGTGGCAACATGCTTGGCCTAGTACCAAGTACCTGATCGAAATTGAGGTTCATCATGAATAAAATTACTCAAATGCCCTTCAATACCTAATTTACAAGTGTATTAAAATCAAAGCATTTATTTTGAGGAAAGTGAAATACTTGGCAAATTCCAATAAGGCTGGCAGTGTTGTGTATTTAATTATTTACTCAAAATCCAATGCAAAATTAAAGGTCAAAATATGCTACTAAATCCCTACATCTTAAAACAGTTTAAGATTTAATTTTTATACTAAATATTTAAAAATGCTTAAATTTTCTAACCCATTAAATATTTTTCGTCAAACTTCCCATTTCATACCATGTTCCAAGTTTGAATGTTTTGAAATTTTAACAACGAAAAACTAAATCTCAAGTTTTATAAAAGTACAAGGACCGGCAGAACTATTTAACCAAAACCATAAAATATGTATAACCCAGAAATCGAAGAAGAATAAAAGGTTGAAAATTTATTACCTCCATTGCCCTTCTTTGTCATAGTTTTTACACAACCCAGCCGTGACTTTCTTCTTCAAGTCCGAGATGGAGAAACACTTGAAAGATGGGTCATGACCCGGTGAACCCGACGACGAGTTATCAGAATGGAGAAGCTTGACTTGCTCCCTCGAGAGCTGTTGAGACGAGATATCCGAGGAGACGGATCCAGATGAGTCGTCGCTCGACATTTTGAGGCTGGGGATGTAATCTTGAAGCATATCGGCGACGTCCCTGAATCGCCTGAGGTAGAGCAAAGATCTCGCTTTGAGTTCCAGAGCCAACTCGGAACGAGGCGAGAGGGCCAAGGCCGCGTCGAGAAGAACGAGGGCGGAAGCGACGTCGTTTCGTTCCCTCGTTGCAATGAGGTACCTCGCATCTTTGACGTACTTATCTACAAGCTGTTTGTGCATTAGATCAAAAGAAAGAAACCCATTTCAAGAACAGAACAAAAGAAAAACTTTGTTGAAGAATATGGATAAAAAAGATGAAGATGAAGCTTTTTCTTTTTTTTGTTTACCTTTCTATTGGTAACCCACCAGTGTTTCTTGTGATCAGTAGCAATGGAAGATGGAGAAACAGCCATGGTTGATTTCGTTTTTTGCAATAAAAACTTGTTGAAGAAGAATCAAAATCAATCAACCATAACCCCTCTCTCTCTCTCTCTCTCTCTTGCTCTCAAAGCTTGGACCTTTTCGTTTTTTGCCTCACCTAATAAATAAAGAGAAGAAGGAATTTTTGTGTATATATATCGGAGAAAATGGGATACAGGGGAGAGTTGGAACAATGGGAGCTCGATATAAAATGGGTTCAATATTGATTTGACCTTGATTTATTATATAATTATATATTAGCGGTTTAGAACATAAAAAAAAAAAATAAAGAGTATTTTTTATGACCAAAAATCATTTTTCATTCCCTCTTGTTCTAGGGGCGGCCTCTAAGACTACGACCCATCAAACCCAAGCTTTCAAAAAAAAAAAAAGTACATTTTCGAACTATAATTAATCCTCAAATTTCGAATTTGAAGTTATATTTTCTTAATCAGATTTATCTTTCAATTTAACTATTATTTGGAATGTTAAATATGAGCTCGATGAGAATATTTAAAATACAACTATCATGAATAACTTGGATATCTTAAAATAAAAAAATAATAATATTAAATTTTATTGTCATTCTATAAATTTTTAACTGTGAACGTATTTGTGAAATCCTGCTATTATAATGTGTCTACTCTTAAAAGAATCAATTTAATCCTTATTTTATTAAAAAAATTAAATAATGTCAACTTAAAATAAAGTTAATATTTATTGTTTAATAAATTACATAAAATATTTTTTTTAAAACAAAATATTTCATTTGCAAAATCAAAAAAAAAACTTTTAAAATATATTTATGCTAATTGGTAAATGGTATTTTTACTTTTAATAATATAGAGACTACATTAAACAATTTAATAATAAATAGATTTGATCGATTTTAAATTTATCTTATTTTTAATACATTTGATTCAAATTATCTTAATATAGTTATGCGTCACATCGAATTAAAATTGATATTTAATATCGATTAAACTAACGGAATTAATCTAAAACAAAAATTTATTAACTAATTTTCTGGTGAAAGCTTGTATCGGACCGGGTAAAATCGGCGAACCAACACGGGTCCTCGGGTTGAACTACGGAACGAGGAGAAAAGATGAGATATACGCCAGCAAGTTGACCCAAAAGATAAAAGTATGAGAAATTGCGGTTATTTATTTTTTCTGATGACAAGAGAATGACCAAAAAGTCCTTGCTTTTCCTAAGATGTTGACTTTGTTGAGTTCATTTTCCAAACCCCATGAATTGTCATTTTGCACCACGGTCCATTGGGGTTCTTAATTTGTGGGTTTGGGGCTGGGGATCGTAAGAGTCTCCAGAGTCAGATCGGTGACCCCAAAATATTCAGAGTGAAAGTCCAGTCATGGTGATTTTAATGGTATCTCGATGTTCAATAATTTGTAGATGGAAAAAAAGGCATTATGAGAGTTTGACTTTTTCTTTTAAGAGTAGAATTAAGTCGAGACTAAATTTAGTTAAAATTAATATGATTATCAAATATTACAAGTCATTTTTATTTATAAAAATTCTCTTTATGAGTCATAATTATAATATCCACATTTGATAAAAATGATTAATTCTCTCGTTAGAAATTCTTTTCAAATAAGCAAATAACTAATCATGAAATATGAATCATTTACATAAACTGGGCTTGAACTCCTAACATATTGTTAAGAGATAAAAGAAACAATTACAACATCACATGTCATGGTTATTTTTAGAAAAATTGTTCTAGTACAGTGTATTGCATAATTATTTTAATTTAAGATGATGCCAATAAATGTAATTAAATAAAAGTTACTCCAAATTCTTTTTTTTAACTCAGTACATTACAAACAAAATTACTCCTTTGTGTTATTATTGTGCTCCAAACCTTGCTCGCCATGTCATCAAATGACCTAGCTTGCTCCCACATTACTTGGCTTCCCAGATCAGCAAGAAAGTACTTTGGACATCTGGTTTGACTTTTGAGACCCTCCTATCATTGGAGAGTACTTGTCTATTATAGGACCAATGATTTATACGCTTCCAATAATAACCTCAAATGGTTTGAGTTGCGATTTCTTCTACCATAAAGTGCCGACCACGTGTATGGTTATGGAATTTTGTAACACAATGACTGGAAAATATACTTTATATTTAAAGCCAATAATTAGTTTGTTTTAACAAAAAAAATTAAAACTTCAAATTTTCACCAACTGAGTTTTCTTTTATTACTTTTCCCATCACTTTTATATATAATACTTCTAACAAAGATTTAAGGCTACCAACCTTGTTTTATTATCCTGCAAACTGAAATTTTACAAATAAGATTGAGTGATAATAATAAAATAAAATTAGAAAAATGTATCAAATATTAACCATTACTGTTGGGTTTATTTAGTTGTTATGGGATATAAATATTTGAGGTCTTTTTCACACTTACAAATAATACCAAATATTTGATGATTTAGGACCACAATTTTATATATTTAACTTTTTAATTATCAAGGGTAACGGAAGGAGGCTTTCAAGTTTTATCTCATAATTCAACGTGTATAATTACTTTTTTACCACTAATCTTGTAAGAATTGGATTCAACTTTGGTAGAATATTTTAAAGAATTTGAAAGATTAAAAAAATAATAAATAATCAAATAAACATTCATTTACAAATTAAAATAAATATTTAAATTAACTTCAACTCGTTTCAGTTTGACGAACAAACTTTTTTAACGGTATAGGTAGAATAAGTTGAAGCATTGATTCTTAATTTAATTAATTTGGTATAAACTATAAATAATTAATTCACTATATTCCTATAATTAATTTAATGAAGAAGCAGATGGTTTGTTCCCATATTACTTTCAAAGAATTGATTTTTTGATTTTTTATTGCTTTAGCTTAAAATTCTTTAGCAACGTAATCAAGTTTATTTTCTATACATAAACAAATCACACGTTTATTAACAAAGTAATTTTCTATTTAGAAAGGTAGTAAACATTTTCATGGTAGTGTAGTTGCACACGAAATCTAGTACCATAAATGATCAAATTTATTGCATTGAAATTAAAATATCCTTTGAATGAATTAATTCAAACTTTTATCCTTTCCATCACCTCAAATCATGGTCCAGGCTAGGTTAAAGTCAGGTCAGGTTGTAACAAAATTTTAGATCCATTTTAATGTATTTAAATTTTTAATTAAGCTCAGTCCAGATAAAAAAGTTTAAATTCAAGTCTCGCTCGTATTATTTTTTATATAAAAATAATTTTTAGAAGATATAATACATCAAATACACTAAAATTATTAAAATAATTATTTCCCAACAAATTTAAAAAGACTTTATACTTGAATAACACTAAGATAGATGCAACTTAATAAGCAAATACCTCTAAAATAGTAGTTAAATTAACAATAAAACATGAGTTATACAATATCTAAACAACAATAACAATTTTTAGTAATACAATAGTAAAATTGCAGCAAATAGTGAAAATATAACAACAATTTCTTTTTTTTTTCAAATACGGGCCGGACTGAGATAGGCCAAAAAAAACTTACATAAGGCCTGATCCATTTCCTAAACGAATATTATTTTTTTATCCAAATCCATTTTTTGAATTTATAATTTTATCCTAACTTTTTTACATTTCAGACCATAATCAAGTATAATCACCAAATAAAGCTTGTTTTAAAAAACACACACTCACACACCACCAAACAAAAGCTGATTACTAATAAATAGATTATTAAAATAAGTTAACTCAATCGATTATCAGATTTAACTGACTTAATCAACTGATACTTATGTTTAATTTATTGAAGTAAGAGAATTTTTAAACTAAAATGCTGGATGGGGTATATTATGAATTAATTGGGTGGTTGAAATTTGAGATAAAATGGAATGCTAATTTATGGTCCGACAGGGAAACAAATGCAGTATTCGCTGTTAGTGATATTTTTTCCAGTCCCATAAGCTTGGGACCATTGTTGTAGGACCATGGACAAGTCAGAGTGGACTAAGGCTCTGTTCCTTTCATAAAAACATTGCGGCAGCTCTTCTACAGCTAAGGGATTCCAGGTTGTAGATGGTCGAGGTATAGCTATAAATGGGCCCTCTTCATTGCTAATTGCTCCAATTCCGGGGGTCCACTTTCTAGGTTTCCCTAAGCTATCGTCTTGCAGAAGAAGGACGAGTTATTCAAAAACCGAACCTATAATATGATGTTAATTAAGATTTCATTGTTATATGATGTTAATTTATGTATACAAATTCATGTTTCTAAAAAGAATCTCTTTCAATTCATGAATGAAGCTTTCCTTAACTTGTTATCTCTTGGCAATAATCACCAAAGTCGAATTCAAAGAGAATTAAAGTGTAATTCTATTATATATTAACTTGTAATTTCAAACTGAATTTTAGTTCGATTGGTATTGATATTGTTACTAATATAGGAGGATATAAGTTTCGATATGCTAACGTATGTTTATTCTACTATTTAAGGATTAAGATTATGGGTAATTTTAAGCATCATATAAAAAACAAAAAACCTTTAGTTTCATCATTTTATGAGAAAACTAAATTATAATTTTTTTTAAAGCCAAGACCCTTGTCTCCCCTTAAATTCACCTTTATAGTCACGCGCATGCTTTGATTTTGAATCACATAAAGAGAAATGGAGAGATTTTGGTTGAAAAACCTTTTGATATTCTAATATTGGACTTCAACTAAATTTGAAGTTAAATTAAGTTGGATTATTAAATAGAAGTAAAACTATCATCATCTTGTTTTTTTTTTTATTTTTCATCCATAAGGCTTGAATCTAAAGCTGTTAACAATTAGATTAACAGGGGAAGTAGGTGGTGGTTTGCACGGAAGAGCACTTGGGTGAATGTAAGGAATAAAGTGTTTAGTAGGAGAGTTTAGGGTTGAAGAAGAATAAGTGTTTACATGAGAGTGTATGAGCTATCTGCATGGTCTTTTATACTGAGAGGCAAGTTTAGCTACGTGTTTAAGGCTACTGATATGGAAGTTTAATTTGATATTCCTGACAATGACGATGATGTGATGTTCTACATCCTAAAATAAAACGTTTTAAGACAACTAACAATCAGTGGCCTTGAACTTTTCCATGTGGACCTTACATACTCCCAAGGTTCGTTGGGTTAATGTTCGCAAGTTACTTCAAGGTTCGCTAGTTGATAGGTCGACTTTGCATAATTCATTGGAATGTTAATTCTGTCAAAAGACACGTTTCAGGTTTATTTTAAATACGTTATGAGATCGTAAGGTTGTTTATATAAGGTATAACACCAAACTTTCCAACAAATGTGAATAATTGATAGGCTTTTATGTAGGGCAGGAATCTATTGAAGTGGATGGTTGTTGTTTTGTATGAAAAGGGGGCAAGAAAATTATCGATTAGAGGTTTCTTATTGTTGTTTGCTGTGGTAAAGAGAATTGCAGCTTATGGCAGTTCCAAAACAGTGGAACAAGATATCATGTGCCAATTAATGTTGAATGAACTACCCCTGTAAAGATTATTATATCAGTTAATTTGCTAATATTTGAAAAGATTTAATAAAAAATATTAAATTTAAAAAACGAGTTTAACAAAAAAAAAAGAAAATTGAATCCAAATAATATATTTTTGAATATTTGAATGAATATGGAAGGCATTTATGTTGAATGAAATAGGCATGCTACACGTGTCTCACCATTATTTGGCCAAGCCAATAGACTCATTTTACTTATCTCTTTTGCTTTTGCCTATTTAGCTTGCTTGTGGGGGCAATGGTTGAAAATTTGAATGGATTGGACAATTCATTTCATTATATGAATTAATTATTTTGGCATTCTTTTTATGACACACCAATTAAACAGACATGTTTTTATTTTATAAAAAAAGTCCAATTTCAATTTTAGTCCTTGTAATATGATCAAATTTTAAATTTAAATTTTCTACTTACACTATATGTAAAAGGAATACCCAAGGCATTCCTTTTACTATACTTGTCCAATTAAATAAACAAATCCCTTGAGATTTTATAAGAAGGATCCAGTTTCAGTTTTAATCATTATAATATGTTCAAGTTTCAATTTTAATATTTATACTTTAATTTTTTATATAATTTGATACTTCAATTTTGATAATATCATTGTTAGTTTAAATATTTCATTCTGATTAAATCATTGACATACACGTGTCTAAATATGTAGCCTTAATGATCAAATTTTAGTTTCGATCTCTATATTATGTTCAAATTTGAAATTTAACCTTTATACTTTAATTTTTAACATACAATTTGGTACCTCAGCTTTTATGATATCATTGTTAGTTTAAATACTTTATTCTGATTAAAATGTTGTTTTAACATAATTTGGTACTTCAACTTTAGTCCCTATACTATGCTCAAATTTGAACTATAAATTAATTTTTAACATAATTCGGTACTTCAACTTTTTAATGTAGTTAGTTAGCTTAAATATTTTATGTTGATTAAAATGTTTATGTAAAGTTTTAAGAATTGTCAACGCTGTTAAAATTCTTTGTTAAATTCAAGTCTATTACATTATCATTTTTTTTGTTACATGACTATCAAGTGAGTTCTTTTTTTTCTTTTTTTAGTTTCAATATGTCACACCAGCAAATTTAACAGAAAAATCTTAATAGCATTAACAATTGGACCTAAAATTTTGAATCTAAAAAGTAAAGAGACTAAATTCCTGAAAATAAAGGTATTGAGATTAAATTTTAAATGTACAAAGAGTATAGGGATTTAGGACATATTTTTTATTTGTAAATTTTTACTCTATAATTTAATGTTAAAATTAACTGACCCAACGCAAGGCGTGATAGAAACCATAATAATTATTATAAAAATAAGAAAATAAAATAAAATATTTAAAAAAATCAAAGATAAAAATGAATCAAAAGATAATAAAAATCTTTTTTTTTTTTGTTAACAACTAAAAAAAGTAATACAAAATTAGTTTTTAACTAATTTTCCCTGTAACAGTCCAATTTAGACCCTAGTCGGAATAGTGGTTTCGGGACCACAAATTCGAGTCAGAAAAATATTTTAATATTATTTTCTGTGCTTGTAATATGTGATTAAGCATGTGTGAAAGCTTCGTTATTTAATTTATCTATTTGTGTGCTTAATTTGATATAAGGATTTAATTGCATAAAATGCAAAATTTGCATGCCATGTGTTAAAAGTACCTATGTGCTATGTCTTTATTAATGAGATGGCCTTATGAAGTAAATAAACCATTAGTATGGTTAATAGACATTTATGACCAACCATTATGAAATATTATATGTTTTAACCAAAGGTTAATTAGGTAAATTAAATAATAAGTTAAGTTAAATGGAATAAAACAAATAGATGGCCATAATATATCATCCATTGCGGAATTTGAAAGAAAAAGAAGGAAAAGAAAGAAAATAGGGTTCGACCTTGGTGTTCCTTGATTAAGGTATGTAATTTATTCTGTTTTTGATAATTTCTACGTTTTTGTAATCGTTGCTTCGAGTATTACAAAACCCATGCCTTAATTTTGGAATTGGATGAAGAATTTAAAATGCGCCATTGATGAATGCTTGAGCTTTGTGATGTTAGTTGATGAAATATGAAATATATGTATTAGATTAACATGTTTTATCTTTGGATTTTTTATGAAATTGAGTAATTTGGACTAAATTGTGAAAATAATATTTTGAGGGACTAAAATGTGAAATAAAAGAAATGCGTACAAAGAAATTATGTGTATTTTGTGATTTTGTGAAATAAGGACTTAAACGTCAAAATGTGAAAATGTAAGGACTAATTTGTAAATTGCCCTAAATGTGTGTTTTTGGATTGAATTGAATGATTTGATGAATAAATGAGTTAAATTTGAATGTGTATAGATTAAGAACCAAAGAAAACAGATTTAGATCGAGGAAAGTTAAAAGTGATCGAATAGTCGAATCCGTCTGTCTATATCCGTACAAGGTAAGTCTATATATAAATAAATGTATTTGTGTTGATTTATTTGTGCTCATATGAAATTTAATTGTGATGAATGGCTTTAGAAGAAATACATGTGCAATCCGAGAAAGTATCGACAATGTAACAGTGTCTGAAAAGTCCTGTACGAACCTTAGGAATAGTTAGGATATGTATGTCATGATGAAACACCCCAAACCCGGCCCACGAGTCTTGACCAGATCTGATATGTTCCTCGAGTAAAAACGATCCAAAATTCATTTGTTCTTGGGAAAACTTTGAGAAATTTTTTTAGAGAAAATTGGGTTTTGTGTTGTGTCCGAGTTGTAAACGAATTTATTTTTGAAGTCTAGATTTTAATAAAACTTTATTATCAAAACAGTAAGTTAAAAACGTTGCCAAGTTCTTAGAGTTTACTGTTTAAATTGAAAATCACTTGAATTTAGGTGTCAAAACATTTTTCATTTGTTATTAAGAAAAATTACTTAACTTTAAATTAAAAATCCGAAACATAATAAAGTAATTAAAAACGCATACATAAACAGTTCATACTTAGTGGCCTTATTACATCAACATAAAACCCAAATTAAATTCAAAGTACTTAAAATAAAAAGTCCAATTAAAATAAATTCCTTGCTGAGCATGGCCACCACTAAGCTCCTGCCGACCCGGTCCATCAGCGATCGTCACACCAAAAATGTTCCCACAACGCAGGTGAGTCAAAGCAGACTCAATGTGTACATCCAACACTAAGTCCAAAGCATTCGGGCATATAACACATCATACATATACATGTGCAATTTATAATTAATGATGCAATCCCGCGTCCCAATCCGAGATGCCATCCGCTACACATCACCCGTACCAACCTGCACACCGTGGGGACTACTAAGTCAACCCTCCATCCGCTACACACCATCGAAAGCAGTCGCTGCAGTCGATGTGCTCATCGCCCTTATAAAAGTCGTGGCATAGCCACCAGATAATATTTTGTGTCATGTGACACCACATTCAGATAATGTGACCGAAGTCACCACATTCAGATATTGTGACATAAGTCACCATATTCACTTCCCCTTTCATAATCACCCAAATGCCCATGTCATACAATCATGCATTATCATGCCATGTTCTCTATTCACATTCTTATAGGTTCACATATGTGCCATAACCAATCATGTTATAATCTTAGTAGGAGTAGGAAAACGTACCTGAGTACTTTGTACCATAACATGGTACCCTAGGCCACATTCACATTATTATCACCATACATATATTAAATAGATGCCATAAATCTATTAGGAAATAGTGTGGGGTACACACCTGATTTACTTAATAAGTTCACTGAAATCCTGAAATCCGATCTATCGCTTTTGTTCTTTAACTCCTATATTCGGCCATTTCTAATATGTTAGCAACAAACCATTCCGCTATAATACCAAATCCCAAAGGATTAACGTAATTAAATTCTTACCTTGTTGCCGATTTGCTTGCTAATCAAATCCCGAAACGTTGTACTCCCTCTTCCTCGTAATCGGCTTACGATTCTCAATTCTCGAAAACTTATTTCTTGTCTTGAAGATGTCGAAAATACCAAAATAAATTCTTCTTTCATTCACATTCCAAAAGTTCCTTACAAATGGAAAACATCACATATTTATAGGCCAAGGATAGGTAGCCAAATGTTTCAAACAAATTAAAGGAAATTAAAATTATTCAAGTCGTGACCGTCCTATGCTAGGTGCCAAATGCTTCAGGTTGTTGTGTCGTTTTGCTCCACTAGGATCATCATGTTGATTAATCAAATGCTTGTGCCCTTTATGCGCTACACACCCAATTGCTTGATTTTATTCTCCACCATAGCCGTCCATCATGTTCATAAGAAGACAAGGCCTATGTTTATTTTATTCAACAAACATGCCATCCAAACGTCCACTTTGTTTATCCTCCCATTTGTTTAATCACCCCTAATTGTTCATGCCGTCTATGCCTTATACAACTAAGCTTATTTTAATAAAACAAAACAATCATGCTCCATTTAAATAGCCATTGCCGTCCAAGTGCTCACCCATGCCTTGGTGGTCTTCATTTATTTATTCTTTTGTGCCGTCCAACATTAAGCCATCTCCAATTGATTTTTTTTTTTAATTCATGCTCATCCTTCATAGCCGTCCATATGCTTCAAGTTGCTCCCCAATATTTAATCAATTCCATCATCTTAAATTAATGGAGTATGCCGTCCCCATTCTTTCAATACTAGTACCGTCCCTTGCCTTTAAGCACAATAAACAATGAAAACTCCTATCATGGTTTGCATTCCAATTTTATTCCAAGTACCACACCAATATTCTCCCTCCCCATTATCTTTCCATACATCAGAACGTAGAGCATTCTACAAACATATAACCCAAAATATTAGTGAATTTTCGGATGAGCATAGTTAGCACACACTTTAATCACTTTATTTGAAACACTAACAGCACACACAAGCATGCTATTTCATATAATTTAGTACTAATGCATAAGCTATAATCCAAGCTGTCACACATGACATAGGTTTCCGATATGTGACATCGTGTAAGACCACGTCTGGGACGTTGGCATCGATTTGAGATTTACGTGTAAGACCATGTCTGGGACATTGGCATCGTATTTGATTCGTGTAAGACCTTGTCTGAGACAGTGGCATTGATATTTGGTTACATGTAAGACCACATCTGGGGCGTTGGCATTATACAAGTATTCCGAGTATCCTATTTGATTTCGAATGGTTCAACAGGCAATTCCAAGAAAAGAAAGGCTATGTATAATGTGTGATCGTTTCAGGTACGTTTGAAGTGTATGCTATGATTGAGTATGAAAGGTAAGTATATGTGAATGTGCACAAGTGATATATGTGCCTAGACTTGTTGAGACAAATGTGATATATGTATGGCTGTGGTATAAGTAAAAGAGATACTTTGAGGTATGAATTGTTGGTGAGCAATGTCTAAACAAATGAACCAAAGAAGAATTATGAATTTGCAATTAAGAAATATTAATGATTTTGTATTTGATATGATTATGTATGTTATATGTTAAGTTTATTTGTATAAGGCTTACTAAGCTTTTGAAAGCTTACTTTGTGTGTGTTTGCATTGTTTTATAAATCGTTAAAGCTACGGAAGTCTTGGGGATCGTCGAGGATCATCATCACACTATCAATCTCTATTTTGGTATCTTTTGAATGTGTACATATTTAAGTATGGCGTGTATAATCTAGTTGAAATGGTTGATATTTTGAGTTGTATATATATAAGCTATGTAATCTGGCTTGTATGGTAATATTTGATCTATGTTTTATGATGCAAAGTTGGCTTATTATAGATGAAAGGATGTCATTATGTATTGGTAAATTTGTGGATGGATTTTGCTTAGAAATGCTTGTGATTAGATTGAGCTAAATGGTACATAAGTTGGTGTGTTTGATATGCTCTTGAATGATTAGAAAAGATGGTCATTTTGGTATGTTTTGGCTGCTTTTGATGCTTGGAAAAATGGTTAATTGTGCTTGTAGATATAATCCAAAGTGCGGGTGGCAAATCGGCCTTGCAAATGGCCTATAATTGCCCATACGGTTGAGCACACGGGCGTGTGGCTCGACCATGTCCCTCGTGGTTGCATTTCAAAACAAGTCAGTTTCGACCACGAGCTGGACACACTGGCGTGTGACTGGCCGTGTGGTGCAAGTCAGTGTCGAGCACAGGTGAGGCACACAGGCGTGTCTCAGGCTGTGTGGATAAGTCAATATGTATGCCCTGTTTTTCCACGACTTAGACACACGGGCGTGTCTGAGGCTGTGTGCCTGCCCACACGGGCGTGTGACCTCTATAGCTTTGAAAAATGTTTAATTTTTAGAAATTTGCATATGTGTTCGGTTTAGTCCCGACCTCTTTCTAATGTATGTTTAACGTCTCGTAGACCTGTTTAAGGGGCACTTTGATTTGATTGGTTAAATTATGACATGAAATGTTTGTATAAGATCCGATTTGTCTGATAATGCCTTTAACCCTAGACTGGCGATGGTTACGGGTTAGGGGTGTTACATTCCCAATCCCCAAATTTTGATTATTACACGTTTCTTTAATTATCCGGTTCTAACCTTTTTATGATGTTCATCATTATTGACCCGCTATCCAACTATGATTAATCCGATCCTCTTTACTTCAGTAGTGACAGCCTGTATAGTTCGCTTGTATGAGTTCGCACGTGGTGGTTGGTTTGTATCATCATGCAAGCGAATCTACAGTTAGGGAACACGTGTTGACCTTAAAACAGGATACGTGTTGGTATGTATGAGGACCTACCTAGTACGTCACATTTAAGAATCGTGTCATATAAATATATAAATTAGCCTCCATGAGAGATAGATTCACAAAAACACTCAACAAACTTATATAATTAAACTATCTAACTAACTAATTGTTAATTAGAACGATTGAATCAATTTTACACAAACCAAAGATTTTTAATATAAATTACAACATTTGGTCCATGTATATTTATTTTTTGAATTGCTATATATAATTTCTTTGAAAAAAATAAAATAAAATATTGATTATTTATATCCGAATAATGTATTAATAACTAAGCTTAAAATAAAGACATTTGTTACCTAACAAAAGCTTTAACCAATTTTGTTTAATTAAAACAAAGGTTTGGTTAAAAAGGCATATATTCTCGCATAATCCCATTCGTCAAGACATGTTTGTAGCAAAGGGGGCAAATCCATGACGTGAATGCCCAACGGCCCAAATATTCTTTTATAAGTATAGTAAATAATTGTTAAATATAGGCCTAATCTTTTATAAGTATAGTAAATAATTGATTTAAAAATCAAACAACGTTAAAAGATATTTTTTAAATCAAGGTTTGTATTCGACACATTGAATGACATGATCAATAAACCAAGTTAAGACACATCATTAATTAATGATGAGTGAATAAAAATTATAAAAAATAAATATCATTATTATTATATTTTTTTAACAAGTGACGTATTATGATTTACCAACAATGCAAAGATTTATACACTATTAGTGCACTAAATATAAATTATTAAATTATCCACATAAATAAATTTTAATTATTAAAATGTAGAAGTTTGTTAACAATACTATTTATTACAACACAAAATATAAGAGTGGCGGTTCATGCTACGAGCCAATATAGATTATGAGGAGTCTTGGCATATTAAAGTTGCTTGCCCTTCTTTTACCTTGGTGAAGAGGGGATGAGGATTCTTTAAGAATAATGTCTGAGTAATGCTAAAAAACTGTGAAGTTACGCGTAATTAAATTCTTCTGGTGATTAATTATTTTGATAAAGAGGCTTAAAATAAAAATTTTAAAATTTAAAATAGAATAACTAATATCACAAATCTAAGAAGTGCATACCACATAGATTGTGATTAAATTAAAGCTTTAGATTATATATTTGTGTTTAATGTAATCCGAAGAAGTTATAAATTAAAAAGAAAATGTCATAGTGAGGGACACGGGAACGCACGTGCCTAGATTATGGAATTTCACGTGGGATGATGACCCATGTGCAAAGTCATGCACCTTTACACATTGCTAAGCTTCTTAGCTGATTAAAATGTCCCCCAAAAAGAAGGGGAAAAAAAAAGACAGCTAAAATTTTGGTGGTGCTTACTGGCTGATTACCACCAAAAATAATAAAAAATAAAAAAGATCCTGAAATGTGAAAATGATTGTTTAATATTTTAAGGAGAATGAAACACACATAATCTAAAAAGGAAAACTATGTAGTATATTTAAAAAGAATCGGAGGAAAATGGGTAAAAGAAGGTATATTATGTGCCAATTCCAACGGTCCATGTCAGAAGAAGAACATGTGCTAATCACATTGCTTTACTAAATTATAAATAATGAATTTACATATACACTAGCTCTAGCTGGCCATTGAATCCCTCTCTGTAATCCACATTGAGAATGATATGTAATAATTTCACAAATTCAAACCCATTCATCCACATGCCCTCCCACCACCTTTGCTATTTCAAACACATACTTTACAACTTAATTTATTCATATTCATCCAATGTTGATTAAATTGCCTATGACCAAAATTAATTATTTTAATTTTAATATAGCATTAAGAAATTAGGGTGAGCAGTGGTACTTTTAACACTTTTTCTATTTACTGGAACAATTAATGTTTCTAATTTCTATATTTTGAAATCCCCGCCGTTGCTTAATGTGGCTGATCATCGATCAAGAACCAGCTCATTCCAATAACATCAGCCATTCATGTCCAGCTCACTATCCCCACATATATATACACATACACTAACATTGTTGATATTTGGAGGAAGTGAGTCAGTGAGTGGAGGAGAGTTTGAATTCTATATTTTTTATCATTACAAATTAATTTGATTTAAAATTTCATATATCAAAATATATTTTCTAGATAAAGTAAAAAATAAATTAAAATTAAAATTTATTAATATTATAATATACAGAAATCAATTTTAAATGCTTTTAAGAAATTAATACAAATGATTTGTAAAACTTAATTTTAATATATAAATCATATATTTTAAATATTAAAATCACATATAAATATAACTCTTGTAAATTAAAAAAAATTTGATAGGTAATGAAATAATTGACTCAAATGTACAAAGTATTGTTATTTTCTTGGGCCTTTGTTATTATTACCACAATACCATGTTATTATTATTTTGAAATTAATAAATATTTGACTGGTAACTCATTGTTATTATAAACAAATATTTTGAAGCCTCTGTAAAATTTAATTTGGATAATATGAATTAGGGTTAAATTTATAATTTGATACCTTACTTCCCTTTTGAAAAGTCAAACGTTAGAGTATTTAGCTTCTTTGTTTTTTTTTTAATTTGACTCTAAAAGCTGATTTGGCAAACACAACTTTAATTATTGTCGTTATTAATTGAAGAATTTTCATGTGAGTTCAATTGTATAACTGGATAACAATAAAAAAATGGTAGAAAGTAATCATGGCATTAAAGTAAATGATTAAATTATGGGAAATAAAAATATTAGTATTAATCCACAATTCAAACCAGAAGTAGAGCAATAGAATTCAAAGATGTGACGTATGATTGTGGCAGAAGACTGATATGGAAACCTATGAGAGTGGGTAATGGAAGGGATTTTTGTATTATTATGGCATCTGATATTGAACTGCGAATCTAGGGGAAAAAGAAAGGGTCTTTTTGTAACTTTGGGATCCTGAATTTGCCTTTTTACCGAAACTGGTTCTCAACTGTTGTACGAGAAAAACCAAATGAGTAAAATGACATGACATGTCCATTTTTGGTTGTAGTTTCAGCAATGAAATACTTTGTGGTGATTTGAAGTGGTTGGAAATGTTGGAGTCGCGGGTATAGATGCTAAAATTCTTATAAGGGCATTTGTTTTAAAGTGGGTCAGATTTTGGAAGGTTTATGAAATTCTTCTTCTTCATTTTAAAATTCTTTTTATTAATTAAAAATATTTTTATATTTTTGTATTATAGTTTTTTCGTACACACATATTTATTTAATCTTGTAATAATATTTAAAATACCCCAACATTGGGAAGCTGTTGAGATTGGAGACATAAATTGTTAACAAAATGAGTTTGAGGGCAGGACCGGAAATAGAGGACGAGAAAGAAACCTCGTTAATTACAGGTGAGAAGGTTAGAAGCCCATCAATGAGGCTAATTTGGGCTGCTTTAGTAATTTTACCTTTCTTCTCTTCCTCCTTTTAACAAATGGATTGCATATTTTTAATTTTGTACAATTCTAATCAGTTTAGCATTCTCCGTTTATATTATTTTCATAATTAAATTTAAATAAAATCATTTTTTTAAAACTGAAAAACAAGCCTTCTGGGCGAATCTAGATAGATTGGGCTCAGGCCTCAAAATTATTTTAGAATTAGGTTTCATCCCAACTCCACTTATTAACACCTTTCAATTTGGATATTACTATTTGAATTAATTAAATTACTCTATAGATATTTATATTTGTTAAATATCTACATTTAGTAACTATAAAAATGTTTTTAAATAAAAAAATTTCAGAAGAAAATTAAGATATTCAAATCTGTTATTTAAAAATATAAATATTAATAGTTAAATTTGTACCCAACCATTCATATCTAAAACTATTTCAAATAAGATGCCAACAGTAATTAAAATATTTATATATAAAAGTAAATTAAATATTCATGAATATTCGAATAAATACTACTAAACGTAATTAAAATAAAAATTTGAAAGTGGTAAATATACATAGCTTAATGAAGACAAGTTTCTTTTTTTTTTTTTTTCCGGTTTGCCAAGCTTAATGAATAGACTGAAGTTCAATATATATTTTAATATTTCAAATCTAAACATATATTTCATGCCTGTTTTATAATTCATGCTCGAGATTCGTAATTACTTTTTCCAGTTTGAACTTAGATTCTTCCCTTAAAAATGAAATATGTCTTACCAATACGCCCAACCACTTATTTATCAAATTCGATTTAAATATTATTATTACTATAAAGTAAAATCAACTAAATTATAATAAAATAAAGTCATCTTTTGTGGCCATCGTAATTTATTGGGCAAAACACAAAAGCTTCCCCTGTAATAATTTGAACATAATTTGCACAAAGAAGTAAAAAACCCCTAACCAATTAACATTATAAATTCTTCCCACTAGTACCATGCAGTTGCATTCTTCACAAATTAAATTTATATTTGATGCATTAAAAGATATGCATTTTTATTAAAAATATAATAATTTTATTTATTTTAAATTACACATTGGTTTATTGATAATGTGATTAGATGAATATAAACTACAGCATTAACCTATAACATTGGGTTTTTAAAACTAAAACAACCGCTAAGACATTATGTATTCGACTTGGGTTTGACATTCCAAGATAATATTATTAGGCTTAAGCAGCATGAATCCCAAAAAAATGACTCGAAAAAACCTAAAACAACCAATGTGGGATTTTAAACTTTCTCTCAACCTTCTTCTCCTTTATAGTATCCAAGCTCGGTTTCCATCCCTTGCCTGAAAATTGCCTATTCAAATACACCGGCAGGTTTTCCGAGCTCTCTGGAAACAACTCCGTCAAACATCGAATCTCCTCCGGCCTCTCACCGCCGGTACTTTCCTTCTTCTGCAACGGCAACTTTTGTCCCATCCCTTCGAGTACACGATAATCCGTAGTGCAAATCCTCGCAAACAAAGGAACACACTTCGGGGACGACGATAAGATCGACTTTGATCTCGACACCGAATTCGCGCTCGACAGTACACGACAAGCTTCCTCCGATGACAACGCGATCGGCTTCCCACGTTTCATAGGTAGCATTATGTAAAGCTTTTTTACGTCGAGTTTATGGTCCGCCGGCAATGGGATTAGCCTCTTTTGATTAACTCCAGCGTTGAACTCCACGATCACTTGCTGCGGATGCTCCACCATCAGCTCTGCAGCTTCCACTGGCCCGCCGAACTCCTGAACCGTGCCGTCCCAGAGAATTACTTTCCCGGTAGAATCAGATGGAAAGCATGTGGCAGTGCTAATATAGTTACCCATGATAGGATAGTTATATGAAAGAAAAGGGATTTTCAGTCATATGAATTGAAAGGAGTTTAATTATGAAAGTATTTTATGTAGGAACTTGGAGAGGGGTCTTCAAGTTGTAGGATTTATTAGTTAAACTGCTACAAAAATATTGTGAATGATTTTGTGGTGGACTTTATTAGTATCATGAAAACTAGGGTAGTTGGCTTTTAGGCCATTTTCATCAACATCAAGTCATCATCTGATGGATTAATCCAACGGTGATGAATGCCATAGACATGTGGGGCCTCCTGTGTAGGTTCTACTGCACCTTGCTTGAACAAAAACGAAGTCAAACAAATGGTTGAACCATAACTGTTTTGGCCAATTTAATGCTTTATATTAGGTCAATTTCTAGTTATATATAAATTAATAAATATTTACATTTGTATATAAATACATATATAAAGATAGAAATTTGGTTAAATTCTGCTATTAGACATGTATTTTGTGTAAGTTGTGGATTTAGTTTATGTATTTTAATATGATCAATTCCTTATACTTTTTCGAATTTTATAATTAGTATTGACCAAATAGTAGCAGCAGCTAAATCTGTTTGGTTAAATTATACTATTAGTCTATGTATTATGTGTAAAGTTATAGATTTAATTTATGCTCTCCAAATGTTTCATTATTAGTTGCTATATTTTTTTAATTTTGAAAACTTAGTCCTAATGCAAGCGACAATCGTTAAATTTATTAATTAATTTTTTATGAGTAATATATAGAAATAACAAGAGGACATAACATTATACATGCGGCAATATATTTGATGCATCAAATTTTAAAAATTTAACTTAATTAATTTATTATTTACCATTGGTCATGAATAAAATTTTCAAATTCTAAAAGTACAAGAACTGAAAATGACCAAATTAAAGTATAGATGTTAAATCTACAACTTATGTAAAGTGCAAGTTCTAATAGAAGAATTTGACCTAGAAATTTAAACCCAGATAATTTATCATTCTACTTGTGATTCAAGCAACTAGTAAATTCTAATTTTAGTTCTAAAATAGGGTTTAGTTCATACAATGGCATGTAAAGAGTTTGGCTCTCTCTCAAAATAATAAATCTATCATTTACTACCTTCAAAATTTATAAAATTATAAATTAATATCATATTAAAATCGTACATTGGCATAAAAAATCAATAATTCATTTATGGGTCCCAATTCAGTTTTATGGCATTGTCCTTGAGTCCGTATACCTTAATTTAAAATAGTTTTATCTCTGTACTTTTGTAATATCATTTTTTAATATAAATAGTTAACACACTTACTTATTCTAATTAAAATGCTAGGGTGAACTTTTTCTTAAAAGCACCATTACCAACAAAATAAAATTTATGCCTACATGTTGGGTTTGGAAAAAGTGTTTTAAAGAAAAAGGCTACATCAATATTATAAGTGAAATGGATTGACTAATAACATTATAATAGTATAAGACATGTTAACTAGGAAATGCGATTTAAAAATCTCATTTTTATAAATCGAGTCTGTAAATATAAAATATGAATATTTACAGAGCCAATATAGAAATATATTGAATTATCCCTATGGATGCTGGGTCTCAAAAGAGGTGGTAATTTCAAAAATTCCTTGATGCTTTATTTGGCTCAAAATTTGTGTTGAAGTCACTGTTAAACTGTGGTAGGATTAGAACTTATTATGATGAGCCCTTTGTTGTCCTCATTGACTTTGATGATAACCGCTATCTGTTCTCTCCTGTCCTTGGTAACCCCGAGAGTCACTAGAATGATAACCTTATTGCCCCCCAAGTATGAATGTTGAGATTGAGCTCTCTCAACTCAATCATGCAATGGGGTTTTGCCTCTTTAAGAATTGCGGAGGTCTTCTAAGCTCCGCGTACTAGTTTGTTGCACTTGCACCTTAGCTTTCTCTTACTCATCACACTCAACAAATACATGAACCTTTATTGGGAAATGTGCCAATGTTGTAGTAAACATGTAATTGTTTTCTATTTATTTGAAGGATGAATAAATAAATTTCACATTTCACTATTATGTCTTCTGTATTTCTGTCTTTCATGTTTTGCATGTATAGTGAAATTGTGACAAGCAAATATTATCTCATTAATTGTCTAAGTTCAAACTGATGATAAGTAGCATTGTATGAACGTTTACATTGCAAGAAAGACAACTTACTCCAGTAGATAATCTAAACGAGTCCGTAATCACGTAAAAGAATCAAAGTGAGCATTTAATTCAAATATTGAAAAGGATTATTATGTCGTCTACAAGTCCAATTGAGGAGAGGGCTAGTCTTGGATATCAGAGCAGTTGACTCTACAGGTATAGACATAGATGTATTCATTGGCAGAATGATACATTGCATTAGACCCAAGATGAACTAATTCTGAATCCGTTTGTGAATTAATTCACTTGTGATATTCATGGTGTGATTTACCTAAATCTTGAGTTAGTCACTGACCATGCATATGTAACTCATGTGCTTTGATATAAATGGATACTTATGCTCTAAAGATGATCGATGTAACACCCTTTACCTGTATTCTACGCCGGAATCAGGTATGAGGTGTTACCGTACTTAACTTGCACTATCATACAACTTTGGGTTATCAAAATCATTTCAAATTAAAACTTTTCCATTCATATGTCTAACATCCTTATAATGGACCTACGAGGTCCTAAACTTGCTTCCAAAAGGTTTCGAAGATAGTTTGGAAACTTTTACACACTTAAGAAAAATTTTACCTAAACAGGGGCCACACCCCCGTGGGGGAGATGACACACCCGTGTATCATCTACACGCCCATGTTCGATGCCCGTGGTTGACACTGACTTGAATCACACGGCCTAAATACACGCCAATATGGTTGGCCTGTGGTCATCTCTGATTAATCCACACGGCCTGGGCACACTCGTGTGCTTCAACCGTGTGGCGATTCAAATTCTAATAGCAAGGTGCAGACTTCACACGGTCTAGACACACGCCTATGGACTGGCCGTATGTCGCACACGGCCTAGACACACGTCTGTGTGCCTACTCGTGTGAACAAGAACAAGGCTATTTGCCAAGCTCTTTGCAACCCTCTAGATCACACCACAAGAATCCATTCAACATATCATCAAACACACTCATATTTTGCAATCTTATTTTTCCATGAATGATTAAATCATTTCATAAATGACAAAGTGAGCCATCAATCATGGCAATATACAAAATAGTTTGTCTTAAAAGGGGCCAACACACTTTTGGCCAAAATAACAAAATACTCTAACTAGTTCAGCCCATATACATGCCATATAAAAAAAATCACTAAGTCTAGATAAATACCGAGATGAGCAGATAGTGTGGGCGGTCTTCTGGTTATTCACGTATCCTGGTTCGGCCCTTAAACTCTATAAAACAAGGAAAAAGAGAAAGGGGTAAGCTTTAAGCTTAGTAAGTTTACATGTAAACAATATAACATTATAGTATGTACTAAACAACTATATAGCATCATATACTGAGCAAGAAACACTCCACATTCATAATCATGCTTACTAATTCCTTTCAATTCCATATTTCCAACCATATCACAAGCTTAATGCATACATTCATCAGTAGTCTTTCCTGCACTTAGCGCCACAATGTCATATAATACAACACATCACAATCTCACAATCAACTACTTATAATCAAATTACTCGGTGGGTTCGTACTTAGTCCACCATCAGTCTTTATTGGGGTGGTATCACACGTAGCCAACCAAAAAGATAATTACGGTGGTATCGCACATAGCCCACTAATTAATAAATAGACGATGGTATCGCACCCAACCCATCGTAAATAAGTAATATGATGGTAACGCACTTAGCCCACCGTCAAGTATTGTCATTATACATTCACATATCTATTTCGTAATTCATATAACAATTATTCAATAACTACCACATTCAATCTAATTGAACCATTCAGGTTCTCAATCAAGCTATGCACTAATTATCAACAACAATGTATATATATAAAATGCATTGTTTACACATAAACTTACCTCGGTGCAAAACGTGTTAACTAACGGTTTAATCCGTCACCTTGCCCTTTCCACGGTCAAGGTTGATTCCACGTTCTTCTTGATCTATAACAATGAAATTCATTCATTTATATCATTCTATGATCATAATGCATCAAAATCTACACGGTCAAAAATGACCATTTTACCCTTGTACTATGGCAAAATTACGATTTTGCCCCTAGGCTCGTAAATCATTTGTCAACACATTTTCTCAATAAACAAGCCTAGATGAACATTTATTTCTCTTACAACTACTCGCCATTCCAACCATTTCATGCATTTATGACACAAATTCATTCTTTGCATTTAAGTCCCATTTAGATGTTTCCATGCTAACACCTTTCACAAAAGTTGTTTCTTATCTCCCTAACATTTATTTTCTTCCATAAAAACTCAGCTAACCACATATACTCTCTCATGGCAAGTCCCTAGACTTTCAACCATATCACAAATTAGTCCCCTCATTAGTTAGCTTAAGCTTTGGGGACTCCAAAAGTACAAAAATCATTAAGGAAAACCTCAAAAATCACTTACTTACTAAGGAATATGTTGGCTGAAAGTTTGAGCTTCAAAACCCTTGTTTTCTCTTCAAATTTTCGGTGGGAAGAAGGAGGAATAGTAAAAGATTATATCTCATCTTTTTGTTTTATTTTAGTCTTTTTTTATCACCTAATCTCTACCAAATTTGACCAACATTTAATGCTATTGTCTCCTTTATTCCTATGGCTGACCATGCCCTCCTAATAGCCTAATTGCACTTTAAAGACCTCCAATTTAACATTCTATGGCTATTTGACACTTCTACCTTGAAAAAATAGAACTTTCGCACTTTATGCGATTTAGCCATTTTCAAAATTAAAGCACCAAAAATTTCATGCATCCATATAATTATGCTACAACACATAAAAAAGTCAAAATAATTTTCCTCAACCTCGGTTTAGTGGTCTCGAAACCACTATTCCGACTAGCCCTAAAATCGGGCTGTTACAATCGAGCCGATAGCCAATATGTTGGATACATGACTTGTGTATGGCATGACTTTACTAACAACAGTGAAATTCATAGCTCAATTAAAGAGTTAACGATATCCTGTCATTGGCATTGTGTGGATTGATAAATATGGAACGTGGCCACGGGTTGCTTGTTCTAGAACGAGTAATTTATCACAGTCATTTGTTGACAGCGATTGTATTAATCATTAAGAAGACACAATTGTGATAATAAGATAAAATAAGATTGTGTTGAGTGACAGAATTTAACTCAAAGGAATCAAGGATATCATATGAGGGTAACACACATATGACGAGGTCATTGGACAAAGCAGTTGGATGGATTGCTTTCGCAAATAGTATACAATAAGGAGTTTTCAATCATGATACTTGTTGTCCACTGACTCAATGATTAATTAATTGCGAGTAAAATTTTGAATGCATCGGAGATGGAATTTTAGATATGAGTATTCTCCTCCAATTAAGAAAAAAAACGTTTATAGTGGGAAATATTTTTCCCAGTTTAACCTTATATTGCTATTATAAAAATACGAGAAATTATTTTATTTACTTTTCCCACTACATTGTGCATGGTCCCTTTCTAATTATATAATGACATTTCAATAATTTTTTCATATCATGATACATAAATTTGGTTTTTCTACCTTAAACCCTGAATCTTAAACTTTAAACCTTGAATACCAAACCCTAATTTATGAATCCCAAACTTGAAACACAGACCCTGAACCCTAAACCTAAGGTCTAAGGTTCAAGGTTTGGGTTCAAGTTTGGAGTTTAAAGTTTGAAGGTCAGTGTTCTGGGTTTGATGTTCAAGATTTAAGGTTCGTATTTAAGGTTTGGGGTTTAGATTTCAAGATTCGAGTTTAAAGTTTAGGATTTATGATTTGAGGTTTAGGGTTTATGGTTCGAGTTTGGGGTTCATGGTTTAGAGGTCAATATTCAAGTTTAATGTTTGGGGTTTGGGGTTTGAGGTTTAAGGTTTAGGGTTCGAGGTTCAGGTTAATACTTGATGGTAAGTATGTATATGAACTCAATGGTTTGTTTTGTTTTTGTTAGCTGCAAGGGAAGTTGCAGGTTGAGTCAATAAATGCATAGAGAGATGCGCCATGAAGAACTGATAATCATTGCCTATGAATGAAATAATAATAAACGACATTGAATTACATTTAGTCTGAATGAAAAAAACATAATTTAGCTGCTGATGTATTTTTAGTTTTATATTTGCTCAAATAGTATAAAAAAAGTAATAATACAATTACATCTCAACTTTTTATATGTTTTTCTTTATACCATGCCTACTTCTATTTATAATCTATCTCAATTCTAGTTCTTAGAATAGAAAAAGAAATGCATTTAATCACGTTCAAATACCTATCCATCTAATTTTTCCAATCAAAATAGTGCTAATTGAGCTAAACCTAAATAGACATTGTAATGACAAAAATTCAAGGTTATCGAAACAGTGCTTCCACAAATCCGATTTAAAGAGAAATTTATTTTAATGTTTTTGTATGAATATTGATATGATAGGAAAATCGTATGAAAATGTCGATAGAATTTTTTTTTTACCAATTTAGTGGTTAGTTAAAAAGAAAAAAAGAAATTATTGAAGAAAATTGGGTAAAAACAAGGTACCGGGACCTCGATCTCATAAAAATGAGTCAAAAATATTTTTATAAATATTTATGAAATGTTAGTAATATGGTATTAAAATTTCGTTAGAAAATTTTTGCGTTTGGGTAGTTAATTAAGTGAAAAGGACTAAATTGAAAAAAGTCTAAAAGTTACTAGAATGATTAAATAGCTCAATTGTTAAATGAGGAGGGACATAAATTGCAAATAAGTCCAAAAGGAGATATTTTGGACGGCATAAGCTGAGAAAAATCAGGAGAATTGGTGAAATAAGGGAAAAATGGGAAAATAAAAAAATTTACTAAAATAAAAATGAGACCAAATTGGAATATCTAGAATTCTCTTCATATTTCTTCATTATCATCAGCCAAAAATGTCCTAAGGGTTTATTCAATCTGGTATTTTATATTTTTTGCACCAATTGAGTTAATCCTTGCCTTTTTGTTGAAGTTTTTGTGTTTTTAAGAATTTTACAACTAGGTCCTATTACTAAATTCATTAGTTTTGATTTCATGGATGAAATTGAGAGTCACCATGGTTAAGTGCTGTAAGTTTATGATGAGATAGCATGAAATTGAAGCTTTAATTTGTTTATGAGATGATTTTATTAGGAAATTTCAATAGAAATTGATTTGTAGGACCTAATTGTGAAAAACTTTAGAGTTATAGTCTAGTGTTAAAATTCTGATTTCCAAAGGTTATAAAGTAGTTTAAAGTGATAGAATAAAGTGTTAATTGAGAAAAATCAGCTCAATTGAGAGGTTAATTGAGCAGGGACGAAATTATCATTTATTGAAAGCTTAGGGGAAAAATGGTAATCAACATCTTGCACTAAAACAGTTTTGGACAGCAACAGTAGGCTAACTTTGAAACATCACCATAAATTTTGGAAATTGAATTAGAGGATGAAAAAATATGGAATTAAAGCTTATTGAGTCTAGTTTCTCATAGAAGAAACAGAGTAATCAATGGAATTGTAAATCATGAGATATAATAAACTTTGTGAGATAAGGTCAGAATGAATTCAAGTTCCCCTGTTCTGACTCATCAAAAATTGGAGAAAAATAGTTAGGGGCTTAAATTTATATGTTTAAAATTCTTAATGAGTCTATTTTCAAGAGAAACAAACATGAACTTTCAAGAGAAACAAACAGGAACATCATCCAAATTCTGTACTAGGAGAAAATAAATTTTTAGTGAAGGGTCGAAACTATCTGACAACAGAATATGGATGACTTTAAAGAATTAACTGTACTTATTGGCTAAACCATAAATTTTGAAAATTTTATGGTAAGAAGATATGTGAGTCTAGTTTCAGAAAAATCAAGCGGATCTTAATTTGGAGTTTCGTAACTCAAGATATAAATAATTTAGTAACTATAACTCAAAGAGACAGCTCTGAATGAACTATAAATAATAATGGAATTATAGAGAATGTTACATATGAACATGAAATGTATTAAATTGATGATTAAATTTATTTATTTAGATCCAGAAAATTCAAATACGAAGCTAGATCGAGGAAAAGAAAAAGTTCGAGATTAGTAGATTTTTGTATACGAACAAGTATAGAGGTAAGTTCGTGTAACTTGAATTATATTCTTAAATGTTTGAAATATATTTTTATTGATGTGAATATGATTTGGATGTTATTGTATGATAATTGATAAAGTATTGATATTCTTGATGAAAATGGAAAATAAATCCCGGTTGAATGAAAGGAAAATTCGATGGATTTCTGAAAAGGAATTGACGGTAAAAAGGATCTAGCCCGGACGGGTGATCCTATCCTGATATAGCCCTCTCGAAGAATATGTGGAAAATGGATTTAGCCTAGATGGGTAGTCCGAATTAGGGTTTGAATTTAGCCTGAACTGGTAATTCAGATCCAAGCTCATTAGAGTAATTGTCGTTGCAGGGGATTTAGCTTGTACTGGTAATCCCTACAATACACTATGAGTTTATATTATAGGGGATTTAGCCTGGACTGGTAATTCCGTTGTAAGGATGAGGTTCACGGGAGTATGCTCTCTGAAATGGAAATGTGTGAACATGAATATGAATTGACGGACCCAGATTTGTACACTAAAGTGTACCCTTGAAAATCCATCGAAATTTAGAGAAATTCAACGGGATAAATATGGAAAAATAATAAGGGAATGGAAATCATGGTATTGATGAGCTCATCAATCATGGTATATATTATTGATATATGGAAATTATTGGACTAACTTGAATATTGAGTTTGTGCATGTTAGAGTAATAATGCATTGAATGGATGTATGAATGTTTATTGCTTTGTATTGAAAATATTAGGTAAGTACAATTCTTGTTACATGAGCTTACTAAGCATAAAGTGCTTACCCTGTTTCATTTTCCCTTGTTTTGTAGTGTTAAGAGCTCGGAGGTCAGATTCGGTCGGAGACACATCACATTATCAACCTCAAGATTTTAGTATATAAATAAACTTTATTTTGGAAATCAATGGCATGTATAAGCTAATAAAGTAAATGTTAGTGTGAAATGAATGTAAGGTTAGCCATTGGAATGGCTAAGTATTTGATGAGGTTATTTTATGGATATGCTTGAATCTATCTTGAAAATATGTTGAAATGGATTGGTTGGTTTAGATTGGTCTCGGTTTAAAATTTTAGGGAAGGCTAGATATTTATAAAGGGGTTATATTGAGTTTATGAAAAAAAAACTTTGGGATTTTGCGAAAAATTTCTTATGGTTTCAATATCTCGGTTTGGTCCCGATGTATGTTTTGGGCTTCGGAGGCTCATCTAAGGGACGTCATGACATGTTACGGTAAATGAATAGTATTTAACTTGTAATAACGGAAAAATTAATCTGGTAAACTCCAGTAATGCCTCGTACCCTATTCCGGCGATGAATACAGGTAAGGGTATTACATTTGTTGGTATTAGAGCTACGGTTTAGCCGATTCTCGAATCAACATAGCAAATATGGGATTAGCTATACATGCCATTTATATTATTATTGATAGTGTGATATCTCCTGACCGTTTGAAATGTGATTTTCTTATAGTAAATGCCTGCTGACCGAGCTCAACCCGAGGAAGCCAGGAGTCATGCTTCGGCTCCAGAACAAAGAGAAGTTGAAGCTACTAGTAGTAGAAGGTTCGAGATAGGGGACCAAAGCGAAGAGGTTAAAATGGCTTTCTATCAAATGATGAATGAATGGTTTACTCAGTATATAAGAACTAACCCTGTAGTGCAGTAAAATCAAGCTTTCCCTCCTCCTCCTTCACCGGTTCCCGAGATTCCACAGGGTATAGGTACCGAATCTATCAGAAAAGGGACAGCTCCGGTTGATAAAATCAAAAAATATGGGGTAGAAGAATTCAGAGCTGCAGTTGATAATGATCCCGAACGGGCTGAGTTTTGGTTAGAAAATACTACTCGGGTTTTGGAGGAATTATCATGCACACTAGAAGAATGTTTGAAATGTGCCGTCTCACTAGTAAATGACATAGCTTATTATTGGTGGAACACTAAAGCTTCGGTGGTTCCGAAAGAAGAGATTACCTGGGAGTTCTTTCAGAACGAATTTAAAAAGAAATATATAAGCTAGAGTTTCCTTGATCAGAAAGGAAAAGAATTTCTTAAGCTGAAATAGGGCAACAGATTGGTATTTGAGTATGAAAGATAATTTGATCGGTTGAGTAAATATGACCAGGAATGGGTGCAATTAGAAGCTGAAATGTGTAAACGATTTGAAAAAGGGTTAAATGAAGATGTCAAGCTATTGATCGAAATTCTTGAAATCCGAGAGTTTGCTACCCTTGCAGAGCGAGCTTATAAAGCAAAGGAACTAAGCAAAGAAAAGAAACAAGCTGAAAGAGAACCTCTGGTTTTCAAGAAAAGATTGATGGGGAAATCTCAATCATCTTCAGTTTCAAAGAAATTAAAGAGGTATTATGATCGTCCTACTTCAGTAATAGGATATCTAGAAAGGAACGGGGCTTCCAATGCACTAACTCGAGATCTCCCACTTTGTCTGTGACTAGTATGGGTAGTGTCGACAGTCCTAAGCCGAGATGCCAGTATTGTAATAAAACCCATTTTGGTGAATGCCGATTAAAGAGCGGGGCTTGTTACCGATGTAGTTCTTTCAACCATTTCCTCAGAGATTATCCAGAAAGGGGTGAAAATGAAGTTGAACAGATATCAAAGCTGAGTAATCCAGTTTCAAGGAGCAGACCACGTCGACCATCCGGTAATGTCAGTGGTAGCTGAGGAGCTACGAAAGATACTACAGGCAGGTCTGAAGCACGAGCACTTGCTAGGACATATGTCATTCGAGCACCTGTTAAGAGCTCGGAGGTCAGATTCGGTCAGAGACACATCACACTATCAACCTCAAGATTTCGGTATATAAAGAAACTTTATTTTGGAAATCAATGGAATGTATAAGTTAATAAAGTAAATGTTAATGTGAAATAATTGTAAGGTTAGCCATTGGTATGGCTAACAAATCTTGGTTTTGGTATGTGATGAGGTTATCTAATGGATATGCTTGAAATTATCTTGAAAATATGTTGAAATGGATTGGTTGGTTTGGATTGGTTTCGGTTTAAAATTGCAGGGAAGGTTAGATATTTATAAAGGGGTTATATTGAGTTCATGAAAAAAAAAAACTTTAGGATTTTGCGAAAAATTTCTAATGGTTTTGATTTAATCCTGGTTTGGTCCCGATGTATGTTTTGGGCTTCGGAGGCTCATCTAAGGGACGTCATGACATGTTTCGGTAAATGAATAGTATTTAACTCGTAATAACAAAAAAATTAATTCGGTAAACTCTAGTAATGCCTCGTACCCTCTTCCGGCGATGAATACGGGTAGGGGGTATTACAGACATCTATTTGATTTTTTAAGTATTCTCAGTCTTCTGTTAAAATTATCAACATGAACTGATCACCAATCAATAAAAAGTTAATCAATATGAATATCATTGTCACTGCAGCATCCTTGCGACTAAGAGCAAGTGATTAACAACTCTATCCTTGGAAAGGCGTTCATATTTGGAGTTCATGATTGCCCTTTCTAATAATGTTGTTTCAAAGGTTCAAATTCACATTCTCTCATTGGAAGTACAATGTGTGTTACCCCTACACCCAATACTTATTATATTTATATTAACGATATGATTGAAAAAAGTATGTAAAATTATAGTCATTAGAAGTTATATATTGTTAATTTATAGATCTATAAATCTAATTATGTCAAAACGAAGATCCAGATAATTATTTCTGATGACGTCATGAACTAACTAAAATACGACAAAGGCAAGCGCACCTATCGAATGGTAGTATAGCTATGGTGAGTCGGGAATATCGTATCCATGAGGACTAAAAGTACTAGTAGTTACTATCTTTTTATTATCTAGCTTAATAAATTGAAGAGATTTATTTTAACCTAATCTTAACTAACCTAATTACTAAGACGAAACAGAGAATAAAGTAAGAGAATATTTGAAGAAAACCGATGAAAGAGACAATACCCAAGAAAGAATCCACTTAGACTTCACTTATTATTCTAAATCTGAATTAAACGATTTATTCATTTATCTTGATCCGTAGAAATCTCTAACTTATGTTAATATCTCTTTCGAGAATAAAAACAACTGACTCTAGGTTGATTAATTGAAATATTTTTCTAATTAAAGCCCCTATTGTCACATTAATTCAATCTATGGATTCCCCTATTAGATTTGACTCTAATCTAGTAGATTTATGTCGTCCTATTTCTAGGATTGCATGCAACCCCACTCAATTATGCCAGATCTACTCTTAAATAGGGACTTTTTCTCCATTGAATAAGCACATCAATCATGAATTAATATCCTGAAAATATTAAAACATGAAATAAGAACACATAATTGAGATCAAGAACAAATATTTATCATGTAATTTAGAAAAATAAAATTCACTAAATTATATAATAAATCATCCAAAAACGCATCAACAATGTGATTAAAATATGTTACTTTTATGGCTTTTCAATTCCATTGACTTGTCATACACAATATATATTTGTCTGGAATAAATATTTAAAGGACCTTTATATTAGAGGATCAAATTTAATTTAATTTTTTTAAAAATAAATAGAGTAATTTAATTAAAAATATAGCAACATATTTATTTCGGTTGGTAAATGACTAATTTAGTCCCTATCAAAATAAATAAGAGAATTTATTTTAGGATTGTTGGACGAATTCTAAAAAAAAAAAAAGACATTAAAGGATTTGGCACTACCTATAAAAATATTTAAAAAAAACAAAAATTTGGAAAATTCCATTTTGAATTCGCGTTTGAAAATCAATGAAAAAGTTTGAGTTCAATAAGTTTGTATTCTAGTGCTTTCGACAATAATTATATTAATTTTTATAATGAATCAAAAACTTTAAATATGATTTTAATGACAATTAATCAAAAACATTTTGCATATAGTTTGGCATGAAAAGTCCATTTCATCTCAATTTGATTGCTTATAGAAATGTACTCTTAAATTTGCATTCAATCCAATTCTGGCAGGGCAGTTTGGCATGACAATCTTCTACACAAAGTCTAAATAAACCCTTTCTCATGCAATGCAAAACAATCATAAAAAAATCTATATATCTTAAATGGAATCATATATATATAATGGGGGAGAAATCAGGGGTGTTGATGTTCTGTTTGGTGTTGGGAATCCTCGTTAGTCCATCACATCAAGTTGTTACAGGACTCATCCCAATTGGGTTAAAGTATACGTTTCTTTACTACTTGCGTCACCAACGGATTCTCCCCTGAAGGCTGCATTCAACATTTATTGGTGTCTTTATCAAAAAAAAAAAAAAGACATTGCCAGGTGTCAAAAGTACTGGTGGAGACTATCGAGGACACTCACCACACTAGCAGCTCAATCTTCTACACATTTGGATGTGCCACCACCATGTGTTCAAGGTTAAGCAGTCAAGGGAAGCTTGATAGTTTTTCTTTTTTCTTTTTATAATAATATTTAATGGTAAGTAGGTATGTTTATGAACTCAATTATTTGTTTTGTTTTTGTTAGCTACAAGGGAAGTTGCAGGTTGTGTCAGTACTTGCATAAACAGATGTGCCATGAAGAATTGATGATCATTGCCTATGAATGAAATAATAATAAAATGCATTGAATTACATTTAGTCTGAATGAAAAAAAAAAACAAAATTTGGCTGCTCTTGTATTTGCTGTTTTATATTTGCTCAAATAGTATAAAAAAAAGTAATAATACAACTATATCTCAACTTTTTATATGTTTTTCTTTCTACCATGCCTACTTCTATTTATAATTTATCTCAATCCCAATAATTAAAATAGAAAAAGAAATGCATTTAATCACGTTCAAATACTCGTCCTTCTAAATTTTCCAATAACAATAGTGCTAATTGAGCTAAACCTTAATCGACATCTATTTGATTTTTTTAAGTATTCTCAGTCTTTTGTTAAAATTATCACCATGAACTGATCAATCAATAAAAAGTTAATCAATATTAATATCACTGACACTGTGGCATCCTTGCAACCAAGCGCAAGTGATTAACGACTCTATCCTTGGAAAGGCGTTCATATTTGGAGTTCATGACTACCCTTTCTAATAATCTTGTTTCAAAGGTTCAAATTCACATTCTCTCATTGGAAGTACAATGTGTGTTACCACTGCACCCAATGCTTATTATTTTCATATTAACGATATGATTGAAAAAAGTATGTAAAAATTATAGTCATTAGAAGTTATATCTTGATAATTTATAGATCTATAAATCTAATTATTTCAAAAAGAAGATCCAGATAATTATTCCATTAACCTGTCACACATGGTATATATTTGTTTGGAATAAATATTTAGGGGATATTTATACTAGTGGAGCAAATTTAATTTAATTTCTTTTAAAAATAAATAGAGTAATTTAATTGAAAATATAGCGACATATTTATTTCGGTTGATAAATTACTAATTTAGTCCCTATCAAAACAAACAAAGGAATTTATTTTAGGATTGTTGGATGAATTTTTAAAAAAAAAAAAGACATTAAAAGATTTGGCACTATCAGTTACCTATAAAAATATTTAATTTTTTTTTGGAAAATTCCATTTTGAATCCGCATTTGAAAATCAAAGAAAAAGTTTGAGTTCAATAAGATTGTATTCTAGTCCTTTTGACAATAATTCCATTAGTTTTTAAAATGAATTAAAAACTTTAAATATGATTTTAATGACAATTAATCAATAGCATTTTCCATGTAGTTTGGCATGACAAGTCCATTTCATCTAAATTTGATTGTTTATAGAAATGTTCTCTTAATGTTGCATTCAATAGCAGGGCAGTTTGGCATGACATTCTCCTACACAAAGTATATATAAACCTTATCTCATGCAATGCAAAAAAATCATCAACAAATCTATATATCTTAAAAAGAATCAAATATATACATAATGGGGGAGAAATCAGGTTTGTTGATGTTTTGTTTGGTGTTGGGAAACCTCGTTAGTCCCTCATATCAAGTTGTTACAGCACTCATCCCAATTGGGTTAAATTATATGTTTTGCTTTACTACCTGTGTCGCCAACGGATCCTCCCCTTAAGACTACATTCAACATTGCCTGGTGTCTTTGTAAAAAAAAAAAAAAATTTCTTGGTGGCGGAACCACTGGGGGAGACTATAGAGGACACTTGCAAACTAGCAGCTCAACCTTCTACACATTTGAATGTGCCATCACCATGTGTTCAAGGTTAAGCAGGCAAGGGAAGCTTGGTAGTATTTCTTTTTTCTTTTTATATTGATATTTGATGGTAAGTATGTATATGAACTCAACGATTTGTTTTGTTTTTGTTAGCTGCAAGGGAAGTTGCAAGTTGTGTGAATACTTGCATAGAGAGATGCGCCATGAAGAACTGATGATCATCGCCTATGAATAAAATAATAATAAAATGCCTTAAATTACATTTAATCTGAGTAAAAAAAACATAATTTGGCTGCTGTTGTATTTTCAATTTTAGATTTGCTCAAACAAAATAAAAAAAGAATTAATAATACAACATCTCAACTTTTTATATGTTTTTCTTTATACTATGCCTCCTTCTATTTGTAATCTATCTCAATCCAAATCCTTAAAATATAAAACGAAATGCATTTAATCATGTTCAAGTATCCGTCCTTCAAATTTTTTCAATAACAATAGTGCTAATTGAGCTAAACCTTAATCGACATCTATTTGATTTTTTTAAGTATTCTCAGTCTTCAGTTAAAATTATCAACATAAATTGATCACCAATCAATAAAATGTTAATCAATATTAGTATCACTGTCACTGTGGCATCCTTACGACCAAGCGCAAGTGATTAACGACTCTATCCTTAGAAAGGCATACATATTTGGGGTTCATGACTGCCCTTTCTAATAATGTTGTTTCAAAGGTTCTAATTCACATTCTCTCATTGGAAGTACAATTTGTGTTACCACTGCACCCAATACTTATTGTTTTCATATTAACGATATGATTGAAAAAAGTATGTAAAAATTATAGTCATTAGAAGAAATATATTGATAATTTAGAAATCTATAAATCCAATTATGCCAAAAAGACGATTCAAATAATTATTCCATTGACTTGTCATACACGGTATATATATAAATGTCTGGGATAAATATTTAGGGAATCTTTATATTAGAGGATAAAATTTAATTTAAAATGTTTTAAAATAAATAGAGTAATTTAATTGAAAATATAGCGACAAATTTATTTCGGTTGATAAATGACTAATTTAGTCCATATCAAAATAATTAAGAGAATTTATTTTAGGATTGTTGGAGGAATTCTAAAAAAAACATTAAAGGATTTGGTACAATCAATTACTTATAAAAATATTTAAAAAAAATTTGAAAAATTACATTTGGAATTCGCATTTGAAAATCAAAGAAAAATTTTGAGTTAAATAAGATTGTATTTTAGTGGTTTTGACAATAATTCCATTAATTTTTAAAATGAATCGAAAACTTTAAATATGATTTTAATGGCAATTAATCAAAAGCATTTTCGATATAGTTTGGCTTGACGTGTCCATTTCACCTCAATTTGATTGCTTACAGAAATGTCCTCTTAAATTTGTATTCAATCAAATTTTGGCAGGGCAGCTTCGCATGACAATCTCCTACACAAAGTCTGTATAAACCCTCTCTCATGCAATGCAAAACAATATAAACAAATCTATATATATTAAAGGAAACCAAATATATACATAATAGGGGAGAAATCAGGGATGTTGATGTTCTATTTGGTGTTGGGAATCCTCATTAGTCCCTCACATCAAGTTGTTACAGCACTCATCCCGATTGGGTTAAAGTATACGTTTTGCTTTACTACCTACGTCGCCAACAGATCCTCTCTTAAAGATTACATTTAACATTGTCTAGTGTCTTTGTTAAAAAAAAAAACATTGCTTGGTGTCGGAAGCACTGGTGGAGACTATCGAGGACACCCCCACACAAGTAGCTTAACCTTCTACACAATTGGATGTGTCACCACCATGTTTTTAATGCTAAGTAGCCAAGGGAAGCATGGTTGTTTTTCTTTTTTTTCTTTTTATATTAATATTTGATGGTAAGTAAGTATGTATATCAACTCAACTCGACCCAACTCAACGATTTGTTTTGTTTTTGTTAGTTGCAACGGAAGTTTCAAGTTGTGTGAAAACTTGCATGGAGACACTACAGCAATTTTGACTTTTAGCGGCGTTTTTAAGCGCCACTAATAGTCTTTGCGGCGCTTTTAAAAACGCCACAAAGAACGCCGCTAAAAGAGGCGCCGCAAAATTTAGTGGCGTTTTTTCTACAAACGCCGCTAAAAGTCATGACCTTTACCGGCGCTTTTCCCAAAAAACGCCGCTAAAAACATGACTTTTAGCGGCGCTTTTTCCAAAAACGCCGCTAAAGGTCAAGAAAAATAAAAAAAATTATAATATTATAAAAACACATGATCAAATTTATAATATTATAAAAACACCAAAAAATTATAATATCGGATAATATTATACCAAGCATGATCAAAGAACTTAATCACATAAAGAAAACACATGGTTAGACAGATCTTTTTACATTTTAATACATCATAACCATAATTGGTACAATTTTATACCCTAATTGCTGCACCAACTGCAGTTTCTAGTTGAAGAACCTTGATTCTATTGACCTTCTGCAGCAAATTTAATCCACCAGAGATGACATAGTAAGAAAAGAATATGCCCATTCTAGGATGAGAAGCAAGCTAAAAAACTATCGTAATATTGCAAGCAAGTTGTGAGAAACCAACCACGATCGTGAATCAGAAACTAACGAGTAGATAATCTACCATAAACATAGACCAATTGCAATTTAATATTAGTTTTAGAAAACAAATTAGTGATTGAAATATTTTGTGCTTAAAACAAATCAGATAGAAGGCATTGATGGAAGTGATATTTTCATCTCAGATGACCCATGATCAGACTATTCTTGCTTGACAACTATCTCTTCCCAACCCTGAGCAATATATAAAAGATGATAAACAGGTTAAAACTATCTCTTCCCAACCCATGCAAAATTTCTAAAGGTTAAAACGTAAGCTTAGACCCAATACTTGTATAGAATTTGAGATTTGATCAATGTACTTTAAAAGTTAAAAATGCATTCCTACATTTTGATTTAAAAACCCTAGGTCCAATCATTTCAGTCATTAGTAGTTTCTATCAAAAATTTTTAATTGAACATATTTATTTCATCAATCATATTCCTCATCATACTGAGGACAAACTCATCAAATTTCCAAATTAGGACCAAATCTCAAATTACATAACAATAACCTCAACTTGCTATCATTGAACATATTAATCAAGTACATATGTTCTTAAATTACTGATAATGTAGCAGTTCTTTTAAATTTCCATTAAAAGTACCACAAGTGAAAGAACTGAAAATATAAATCCAATATATATATAAAGATACGTACCATGTACTTGGCAACTTCCTCACTTACTTCCTTCAAGTAAACAACAAAAGAAGATGAATCTGCTCAACCTATTGGGAAAACCATTCATCATCTATATTGAGATGCAGACGAGAGTAAATTTGGTGATTAAAACATAAAGAAGTGGTATAAATGGACTAACCTGCTTTATTAAAGAAGAATCACAATAATATAAAATATGTAGAATGTAAATAGTGAAAACTGGGATCGTAATTACAGCCCACCAATAAGAGAGAGCACACATGAGGTAACAGATTACAGCATTAATAACTCCAGTGCCTAAGAATATATATGAGATCAAAAGACCTTCAATCTAGTCCACGTAAACATACAAGTTTGATCATCCTATCTGTCTCTACATGTGGACAACGATTGCCTAGGAATATATACGAGTTCAAAAGTCCTTCAATGAAGCTTTACTCTTTAGGATATGATAGTAGATAATGAGTCATAAACATTTTTTTATATACTATGTAAAGGTAATCTTATCATCTAATATCTCGACAAAATTTACAAAGTCGTTCCTAAACTAATAGCATGTTCAAGTAGACACTTATTTCATATTTGTAATAAACATCATCAAGCAAAATCAATGATAATCCTATCAATATGATGTATAGAAGAGCTTGTAGGATGCTAATATGCTACATCACTTACGATGGTGAGAAGGAAAAAATAATGAAGTACAAGTTTATATTCCGACATAAACACAATAAAGGGCACACTGGTGAGCAATAAAACACACTGTAATTTACTTATGCCCTTCTTTGTCGAGCTTAAGTTATTTCCTTATATAAACATATATGTATATGAATCGGTTGGTATCTGAAAATACTGAATATGTAACAAAGCTTCATCAACAAAGACATGATGCATAGAAGGCATATTTTCTCAGAACGACGTGAGCTTGGTACTACAAGCTAAAAGCAAAAAGGCAAACTCGGTTTACTTATGATGATAACAAAACAAGGTATACTCACCCATACCAGACAAAGAGAAACGTAGTATTTGGCAAATTTCTCACATTGATTAGACTCTTCACCCTTTGCACCAAGCACCGCAATTGCTTCTAAGATTGTTTAAAGAAAGACGTGGGGCAAAAAAACATCCGATAGTTCCATAACAAGCAGAATCTGAAATTTTACAAGCGGTGTACTTGGGTGAATTAAGAAGACATACTTTCCTAATCAGTCAGTAGAAAAACTAAAAACCAAGAGGTATATCAACTTAATAAAATCATGTGACTGCAAAATTAGTAATAAAACCACGATTGACATGGCACACATGGATATATTTAAGACAATTTTTTTATGCATTTCCAAGGACACACTGCAACAAATGCGATACGAAATATGAAATGTGTAAGAAAAACAAAATTACTCGACAAACTTGAACTAATTGATAGTATGCAATAACACCAACGCTCATTTTAATCTTCCCAACTTCCTTAATCGCACGATATCTCTTTATGGTTGCTCCAATGTACATTCTCAAACTTCTCCAACCAAAATTTTATCAATATCCAACGACTCTAAGTTAAATGAATCAATCCGCTTCCAATTCCAAATTCAATTGAAATTCACCTACAACAATATAATAATTCCTTATTAAATATGACATAAAAAGACAATGCACATTAGGATTTAAACTACATTTTTATTCAGCAAATTTATAACATAAGCAATTAATCGTCACCCCAACCGAATTATAACAAGTGGAATTAAAATTCATAGAAGTTCTAGATTCACAAAACTTACCCAAAATAAATTCTGAGTATGATAAGAAAGAAAACAACCATTCGAACACGATAAACCAAAGACCATGACATTTTGTTTATCTTGGTTCAACTCCCAAACCGATTAATAAATTCTAGCACTGCAACCAAAAAAAAAAAGAATTAGCACTAATTTAAAAATATCGAAATAGCATTTAAATCAAGGGATCTTCAATAAAATTAAATCAACTAAACAAAGGGCTCAATAATAATTCAAGCTCAGTGGATCTAAGAATCATAAAGGAAAAAGACAATGAATGAAGTTCTATTTAGTAGCTGATACAAATCTAAGAGAAATCAAAAAGAAAAATAAACATTAAAAATAGCTGAATTTAAAAAGAAAAAAGAAGCTAACATTATTTTTTTTAAAAAAAATAGTAAACTTCTCAGTAAAACTAAAAAATAAATTGCAAAGGGAATGGAAGAAAGAACACGGAGAGAAGCATACAAACTTGCCAAAAAAAAAAAGCTTTATTACTTAAGCCACAATATTATGATAGCTCAAAATAAGGAAAAAAAAAATCTGGCAAAAAAATAAGATTAAAATCCTTACAAAATAAATCGAAGGATTGGAGTGGAAGCAGCCAAATAAGAAGGGATAGGGGAAAATGACTTCTACAATTCATAGTATTCCACTTCTTGTTCAAGCGTTGGCAAGGAATGAGAACATTGACAAATAAAACCTAGAAATTTTATAATAAAAAGTATTGAAAAATCAAAAGAAGTGACCCATATTAAATTAAATATATAAGGAAACAGTGAATAAATTTTAGATCGATCAAGGGAATCGTTAATCAAATTTTGGTTTCTGGAATTTTTTGGAAAATAGACGGAGAATCGGGAAAACAAATAAAGAAAGAAGAAGAAGGTTACCGCGTCTGCCATGACTGATCCGATGAACGTGCAAAGAAGCAAAACCAGATTTTGATCTTTGATGGGTGACTTTAAAATAGGCTTAAAAAACAGCGACCAGTTATTTCTCTCCAGTTCGTTCCATTACCAATAATAAGCTCCTCTGTTATTATTATTATTATTAACCGAGAAAAAAGAAAGAAGATGATACATAAAAAAAAAAGTAGAATGAATTAAGAATATACAGTTCCAAAATCGCAGACGAAGCTTCCTTGATGCTTTCCTCTTTCCTTTTGCTGGGGAAAGTTTTAGTAATTAGGGGGAAATTTTGGGGGGAAAAATTAAGAATTTTGGGGTATATAGGACGGGGAAGGTTGAGAGCAAAATTTCTATCCTTTTGTGGCGTTTATAAAAAAACGCCACTAAAAAAGCTAACAAGGCAGAGTCATTTTAATTAAAGTAAAATAATTTTTTGTGGCGTTTTTTTATAAAAACGCAGCTAATACTTACCTTTTGCGGCATTTGAGAAAAAAAACGCCGCTAATATTTTTGATACTAATATATATTTAAAAATTCAATTCAAATTTTTCTTTATTTTAAAGTTTAAGTAATATTTAAAAGAATTAGTTAAAATTTAAAATCTTTAAAATTTAAAATTATTTAATATATAAATTAAATAACAATCACTCATATACCCAAAAAAATTTTAAATTATTTTAAATAATAGTGTTTTAATTTTTTTCATTTAAATAAATATTTTTTTTAAAATTTAAGTAATATTTAAAATAATTAGATAATTTTTGAAATCTTTAAAATTATTTAAAATTTGAAATATTTAAAATTAAAATTATTTAATATATAAATTAAAAAAACAATCAGTCATATACCTAAAAAATTTTAAATTTATTTTAAATAATAGTATTTTAATTTTTTCATTTAAATAAATAAATTTTTAAAATTTAAGTAATATTTAAAATAATTAGATAAAGTTCAAATTCAGGAGCTCTTGGATAGAGGATTTATTCGACCAAGTATATCTCCGTGGGGAGCACCTGTGTTGTTCGTCAAGAAGAAGGATGGTTCAATGCGGATGTGTATAGACTACCGCCAGACTAACAAGTTAACGATCAAGAACAAGTATCCGTTGCCTCGGATTGACGACTTGATCGATCAACTGAAGGGTTCCTCGGTGTTCTCAAAGATAGACCTTAGGTTGGGTTACCATCAACTTAAGGTGAAGGAGGTTGATGTTCACAAGACGGCATTCAAAACTCGGTATGGACATTACGAGTTTCTGGTAATGCCATTTGGATTGACCAATGCGCCGGCAGCATTCATGGACTCGATGAATAGGGTGTTTCAGCAGTACTTAGACCAATTTTTCGTGGTGTTCATAGACGACATATTAGTTTATTCCAAGACGGAAGAGGAGCATGATATGCATTTGCGTGTAGTTCTACAAGTGTTGAGGGAGAAGCAATTATATGCCAAATTCGGCAAGTGCGAATTTTGGCTTAGGGAAGTGGCTTTCTTAGGTCATGTAGTATCGGCAGAAGGAATTAGAGTGGACCCTCGCAAGATTGAAGTAGTATTGGATTGGAAACCACCTAGGTCGGTGGCTGAAATACGAAGTTTTCTGGGTTTAGCGGGGTACTATCGGAGATTCGTGGAAGGATTCTCTCTAATAGCAGTGCCATTAACTAAGTTACTAAGGAAAGGTGTTCCATTTGTATGGACGGAGAAGCAGCAAGAAAGCTTTGATAAGCTAAGGAAAATCTCGGTGAAGCTCCATTTTGGTATAGCACAAGCGAGGAAAATTGTTTACCGTCTCATTGTGATGCATCCCATCTTGGTTTGGGATGTGTGATGATGCAAGAAGGGAAGGTAGTAGCCTATGCATCTAAATCGATTAAGACCGCATGAGGTTAACTACCCAACACACGATTTGGAGTTAGCAGCCGATTGTCTTCGCTCTAAAGATATGGAGACATTATGCATGACGGGGAGAAGTCGATAGTCACACGGATCATAAGAGTTTGAGGTATCTTCGACCCGAAGGATCTAAACTTGAGACAACGTCGGTGGATTGAACTATTAAAGGACTACGATTGTTCAATCGAGTACCATCCGCGTAAGGCTAACGTGGTAGGCGATGCGTTGAGCCGGAAAGGTTGGGACGGACTTAAGAGCAATGTTCGCACGGTTGAGTCTATATGATGATGGGAGTCTTTTGGCGGAACTCAAGTTAAGCCAACGTGGATTGAGGAGATTAAGGAAAAGCGAGTTAGTGGATGAAGTCTTGAACGCTAGGAGGGTACAAGTTCGGGATGGTGGTTTGGAAAGGCATGATCATCTAGTGGTGGAGTGCTATGTTTTCAAGAAGCAGCATGTATGCCAAAAGATGTGGAGTTGAGGCAGAAAATTCTCCACGATGCACATAGCAGCCCATACACTATGCATCCGGGAGGAAGTAAGATGTATGGAGATCTTCGGAAACAGTTCTGGTGGCCGGGGTTGAAACGTGAGGTAACTGAGTTTGTGGGAAGGTGTTTGACGTGTCAGCAGGTTAAGGCTGAACACCAGGTGCCATCAGGGCTACTCCAACCGGTAAAGATCCCACAATGGAAATGGGAAAGGATAACTATGGATTTCGTCAGTGGATTACCTCTTACACCGAGCAAGAAAGACGCGGTTTGGGTAATTGTGGACCGTCTGACTAAGTCGGCTCACTTCATACCGGTGAGAGTTGATTTTTCCCTTCAGAAGCTAGCTAAGTTGTATGTGTCGGAAATAGTGAGATTGCATGGTGTGCCAATATCGATCATCTCGGATAGGGATCCCAAATTCACGTCAAGGTTCTGGAAAGCATTGCATCAAGCTTTGGGTACACGGTTGGATTTGATCTGACCTTCCATCCCACGATCCGACGCGGGCAATCGGAAGGGTAATACAAATCTTAGAGGATATGTTAAGAGGATGTGTCTTGGATTTTCGTGGTAGTTGGGAGGAGTATACGCCACTAAGCGGAATTCGCTTATAACAATAGTTATCAAGCGAGTATTCAAATGGCTCCATATGAAGCCCTGTATGGGCGTAAAGTGTCGTGTACTCGAGCGTGTTGGACGGAGTTGGGAGCGACAAGTTACGGGTCGAATTGGTAATGAAGGCGAGGACAAAGTTAAAGTGATCAGGCTCGTCTTAAGGAAGCGTCGATGCAGGTAAATCCAATGCCGATTTAAAGCGCGCAAAGAAATGGAGTACTGTTGTAGAGAAAACGTTTTTACGAAGGTGTCACCTTGAAAAAGGTGTTGAGATTTGGCCGAAAGGAAGGAAAGCTGAGCCCAAGGTTCATCGGGCCATATCGATTTGTAAAGCAAGTAGGACCCGGTAGCTTATCGGCTAGAGTTGCCGTGAAGCGGCGCGAGATCTATGGCGTATTTCATGTATCGATCTTTGAGGCGGTATCGGTCGAGATCCTTCACACGTTGTGCGATGCGAGAGATTGAGGTGAACTCGGATTTATCTTTTGAAGAAGAACCGGTTCAGATCTTAGATCGAGATGTCAAGGTTCTACGTAGGAAGTCGATTGCCCTTGGTGAAGGTGCTATGGCGGAACCATGAGTACAGAGAGGAAGCTACGTGGGAACCGAGGATGTGATGAGGCAGCAATACCCCCACCTCTTTCTAATGAGGAATTTCGAGGGCGAAATTTATTTTAAGAAGCGAGAATTGTAACATCCTAAAAGCGGGGCTATTTGGAATTTAATTATTTTTCTTATGTATGAACCATTGTGATATTATTTATGGAATAATAAAGGTTAATTAAGGCTTTGAGTTGGTGCGGTTTGGTAGAAAATTTTAGTTTTTAACTTAAAAGGTAGGGAGCCTTAGCAGGAAGGGTGTTATAAGATTAAATGTGGATAATTTGACACAAAAGAGCCCTTGGTAAAGTGGCAAAAGTGAGGCCACTTAAGAGCTAGCATGTGACGCCACCAAGGGAGCTAGGGAGCTTGTGTTGAGTCGCAGAAATCCTCTTTTGTTATTTATTTGGGCGGCACAAAGGAGAGAGATTTTCTCTCCTTAAATTCTTATTTTTATTAATATTAGAGGATAAAATGAGCACTTTAAATTGGGTTTAAATTGCTAAATATAGAGATAATAAGGATGTTATTTTAATAATGGATTATCATGGGATTTAGAATAGATTATTAAATAGATTATTATGTGAATAATTTAATAAGAGTGGCAAGGAGAAAAAGAAGGAGGTTAAGTGTTCAAAATATTTTGAATTCATTTAAACTATTGGCCAAGGGGTGTTTGCCGAAATTTAAACACTTCATAGAGAAGTGGACGGCAAGCTTCAAAGGGGGGGTGTCAATTGGCCTATAAAAACACCAATTGACCACTTGATTTTTCTTTTTTTTTTCCATCTTTGTTGGTAGAAAACCCTAACCCTTCTCCTCCTTATTTTTCTTCTCTCAAACCTTTTTTGCCGAAATTCTCATCCCTCTTCCTTTCCATTATTTCTTTTCTCTTTTATAATAGCCGAATACCCTCCTCTACTGTTGCCGAAACTCTAAACACCTTCTTTCCCTCATTATTTTTCTCTCTAGCCGAAGTACTCCACACCTTGGTGTCGAAACTCTCTTTTCCCATTTGGTGTATCTTTGGCCGAATATTAAGGCAATGGTAAGTTGCTGAAACTCTTTTCCATGTCCCATTCTCTCTGTCGATTTGGTTGAATAGGAAGTTTGAATTATTTTAGCGACTAATCAGTGATAGAATCGGATCTATTTAGGTACCCGGGATTTTGAAGTATTCGATCCAAGCCTCAGTCCTTGTAAATCGGTTTTGGTAAGGATCTATTCTTTTTGGTATTCGATTAAGCCAAGGGCTACTAATAATGATGATGACCGATTGTAGGCAGTGAAGCAGATTGGTGAACCGGGTACCGAAGTGAGTACTGAGAGGCAAATAGGTAAGATTTGGGTTTAATTGGTAACCCATTTAGATTTATTTGATTTGGCCGAATAGGCCATAGTACTAACCCATGTATTTGGCCGAATATAGGGACAAGTAGATCTAGTGTGACCGACTCCTCCATTTGGGATTTAGATTATTCGTGGGTGGTAGGTGTGTACATACACACTTATAATAATTAATAAATTGTATTAAATGCATGTTGTGTGTAAATCTGCTTTATGTAGATATGGATTTAGTGCCTTAATGGTACAAGCGAGGATTCCGGTAAGTCTCTGTCAGTATGAGATTGATAATAATGCTTTTGGGAAGCATGACATTGTTTATATATGTTACTTAAATATGTGATGGCATGAGATCTGTTATACAATGATTTGATATGGGTTGATGAGTGGAGGGGGCAGTATTGATCGTGCCGAGCGGGCACGATGTTTTGGTAACACACCGTGACTACGGTCACAGAGGTTTGGTACCTCGGAGGTTTGGCACCTCATAGCGACTTATCCACGTGGTTAACACCACAGTGGGTTGGCCCCACTTGAGATATGGATAAATCGCGCGGTGATTTGGTATCACACGATGGGTTGGCCCCATCACCCGATTCGTGTCTCACGGACACGGTGTTTTAGTAACACATTGTGACTATATGTCACCGGTGGTTTGGCACCACGGTGGTTTGGTACCACAGCTGGGGTAAAGCGATTGGCGTTTGGTTGGCTAGGTTGGGGACTTAATATTTTGCATATTAATTGTTATATGTTGTGTATGAAAATGTTTTTAAAACCGGGGAAGGGTTACATACTAAGTCTTGGTGACTCACCTTCTCCTTTATATTTTTCAGGTGACACGTAGATCGCGGATGTGGAGCCGGGTTGACTCGAGGTGGCCATGCAGTGGGATTTAAATTTTAATAGACTTTGAATTTCAGTTTATTTATTTTTGGATTGTCGATTTAAATTTTATTTTGGATGTAATAAGGCCCCCTGACACTTTATTTTTGCTATTTTCATATGTTGGATACTTGTTTTAAACTATATTATTATTATTGAATTAAAATCACATGTTTTCCAGATTAAACCGAAAAATGTTTTTATCGAGGCATCGGGCACATTTGAAATTTGTTTAATAACTTGACTTAATTATTTTTTTTAAAATAAACACCAAGTATGGTTTTACCAAGATAATCAAATACGAGAAGTTTTCAACAAAACTTAAATGGGTTTTAAAATGGTTTTCAAAAAGTTTTCCTCGTAACAAACTAGATTCGGCCATAGTGTTTGGGCCGGGTTCGGGTTGTTACAATAAAAAACCCATAATTTTTGTGATATTTTGAGCCTTTTAGAGCATATATTCTTTTCGTGCTCACTTTTTGATTATGAGTGTGTCAACATTGTTTTGTTATTCTAGAACTTGCTTCGATTATACATGTCAAGACCACATTATTGATTTGATATATTGAGATGATAAAGGCACTTAGGATTTAACCCACTTACTCCACTAAAAACCTACCCTCACAATTAACCCCTAGTGAACCCCTTTGATCCTAACAACCCTTTTATTGACCCACCCACTAATATTAACCCAAAACCCATCTTGTATTTATTATCACCATTTCTCTTGACTACCCTTTTTGTCGAGATTTGATTTTGAGCAGTTGCCTAACTATGTTCTATATTGTTAAAGTTCTTACTTACTATTGAAATGATTTGTTCTAAAAAAATCAAAGTATATTCATTATTAGTTCTATGATTAAGAGAGTTTGTACGCTTAAATTCCACATCTTGAAGAAAAAGCTTGTATTATTAGTATTACAAGTTTTTAATTGATGTAATTATTCAGGATTAGTTCATTTTTCTAGTTAGGTAAATTGTCAATTCAATCTCGATTCTAAGCTTTTAATTCAGCCTTTATCCACACCTTTAACCCAAGCCCCATTACAACACTTTTTAAAAACCTTTTGATTTGTGTAGCATCTCATTTTACAGTGGTGGAGATTTGATTTTCATGCAAGCCTATGGGATTAACTTTTCATGTTCGAATTTTGAGTGCTTAATTTTGAACCTTAAACACTTTGAGTGATTTAATTGAATCTTTAGTGAGGATGTCAACTCCGGTCAATTTTGAAATTAAAGATGATTATTTAGGTAAGGGAAAATGCCTATATTCTTCGTGCTACAAAAACGATGACTTTGATTGTTTGAATCTTTAAGATCCTTTTACTTAAATTATCAATGTATGAATTATCTTTGAATTATGATAGAACATTATTGATGAATATTATGAATCAAGGAAGTTCATTTTAATTGTGAGTTAAGAATTTTGCTTGAGGACAAGCAAATGCATAAGTGTGGGGGTATTTGATAAACCTTGATATGAACATATTTTGATCCCACATTTAGCATACTTTTGGATGATTTAAGCCTTGAATTGTGGAATTTGGTGCTCTTATATCCTTTAATTTCATGTTTTATACTTAGGAAAGCACCGGAGGATGAAAAGAACAAGAAACGGGCCTAAAACAGAGTAAATGGGCCAAATTACGAAATCGACATGGCCTGGGCCCAAGACCACATGGTCGTGCCTACTTAACAGACCCGACCACGGCCTGACCACGATCCACACGGACGTGTGCCATGGGCGTGTCCCTACCGTGACAAAGAGGAATTTTACTCGGAATAGTGTACTTAGAGGCAAAGAAAGCCGTTCTAAAAGCCTATATAAACACCCTAGAGGCCAAACTTTAGGGGGTCCAGTTAGGCCGAAGAGCCAAGCAAGAGAGGCCAAAATTGTGGAATTTACTCGAAGAAAGCCAGTTGATTCATCTCAAGAAGCCGAAGTTATACTCAAGACGGAAGATCTTCCCTTCAATTTCCTTCTGGGGGTTTTAGGGTTTTTCTTATGTTTTGTTTTATATTTTCTTCTGAGATGTATTCTTTTATTATTATGAACTAAACCCCTCAAATACCTGAGGGGGATGAAACCTAAGACGGATCTTGTTATTGTTTTCTGAACTATATGATAAATACTTGATTTGTTCTTAATTATGTGTTCTTAATTCTTGCTTTGATACTTCAGGATATTGATTCAAGTATTGATGTGCTTAGGCAGAGGATGAATAGACCCTGTCTAAGAGTAGATCTAGCATAATTAAGCGGAGTTGATTGCAACCCTAGAGATAGAATGATGAAAATCTGCCGGATTAGGGTCAAACCTAATATGGGAGTCCATAGATCGAGTTAATGCAATTCAAGGGGTTTTAATTAGAAAGAGATTTCAATTAATCAACCTAAGGTTAGACGTTAGTAGCCTCGGGAGAGGTATTAATATAAATTAGGGAATCTTACGGATCAAGTCAAGTGAATAAATCATCTGGTTTAGAGTTAAATAACAAGTGAAGTCTAGGTGGATTCTTCCTCGGGTATTGTCTTAATCAATTGGTTTTTCCTACAAGTATTTCCCCAATTCATTCTTTTTATCTCAGCATCTTTAGCTTAATAGTTAGTTCATTTTAGATTAATTAATAATTCCCTTAATTCTTAGGCTAAATAATAAAAAGAAAGTTAGTATTAGTACTTTTGGTTCCTTTGGGTTCGACAATCCGGTCTTGCCGCTAAACTATACTAATGTTGGATAGGTGCGCTTGCCTCAATCATTGTCATAGTTAGTTTCTAGGCTCGATCATTCTTTTTATAAATTTTTAAGACTTTGACACACGATCATCGGCCTGCGTACCCTCTCTTACAGTAAGCCAACATTAGTATGCATCGTCTCGCAATAAGTACACTACCCATCTTAATTTCTGTTCCATAGTACAGTCGAGATCATCCATTATCCGCTCGATAGCCACTAACCAATACTCTGCTACATTCGGGGCTACACCAGAAAGACCCCTAAAGATTTCTGCTCCATTAGACCGGAGTTGCTCAAAAATTGATCCTCGGCCCACTGACCCAGTACTCGCTCCAGCAACTCTTTCGAGAACCCTAGCATTGCTTGGGATAGAGCATCATTCCCAACTGCTCGATCATGAGACCCTATCTTAGTTACTGGTAAAGCTGGTGCGTCCCTAGCAGGCATGTGACCCGATGCTGAAGACCCAGCCTTAGTACCCGACCTCTACCACGGCCTCGTGTACCCCTTCCGCGAGAACCTCTTGTGCTCATATCGATATAGCGTATTATCTATTTTAAAAGTCTTATGAATCAGTTCATAGTTCTAGTAATTGTTAACGAATGTTTTATGACAACCAATATTTAATGTTTTTGTTTTCGCAGATCGAGATATCTCACTACAGTTTTCAGTCTTCTATAGTCTCAGTTTACCCTAACAAAAGAGTTTTAGCAAAGTACTAATATCTATAGTAGTTTCTCAGTACAACATTTCAGTCTATGTAGTAAACAGAGTCAGAGAAATTACAGATTTGGTGCTAGAGACTCGGGGTGCCACACCTTCAGTAACAACCTTTCCATTTTCTTTCCAAAACAAAAATTTAGACAATTTTAGGAAAATTTTTAAGAACCCATTCCACAACCGAGTTTTGTAACCTGAGATCTGATACCATTAAATGTAACACCCCAAACCCAGCTAGATGTTACGATCGGATCTGACGTGTCACATCGAAGTGTTGATTTGAAAACTGGTCTTGTCGATGAAAGTTCCTGACTAAAGTTTTATATCCCTTTTTACCTGATTGTTATTGAAAACGTTGGTGTTAAAAAAAAATCAAAACATGTTGACTAACTATTAGTCATATCATTTGTTACAGGTTTATTATTCTGAATTAAAAACCGCGAAAGCTTTTCTAATTATAAACCATTTAAATTTGAAATGCGTGATTTTCTTTGGAAACAGTTATTATTTGGAAAAATCGTTTTTCCTAATCTATCCGGTAGAAATAAGGAGTGAAAACCAAATAAAATTTAAACCTCAAATGGCCTTATTACAAAAACAAACTCAGGCATAAATTAAAAATATCTAACTCTCAAGCGAAAAATCCGTGTTCATGTGGCCACCTCTAGATCCCTCGCAACTCTGAATCGGTTAAGGCTAGGGATTTTCTATACAGTTAAAAGAATTGTGAGTTTGCAAAAACTCAGTGTGTAATACCCTTTCAGTCAAACCACAATTGGTGCAAGCAGAAACAGACTGGCCTAAGCCCTATACAGTAACAGATCAGTCTGGGCTTTAGCCCTATACAATAGCAGTGTGGGCCTAAGCCCAAAATGATAACAGTACAGATAGAGATGCAACCCAACCCAATTCAGCCAACACACCACCCATATCAACCAACACACCATGTGGGGATTAAGTCGACCCATCCAGCCACCACACCAATATCGCAGCATAGCTACTAATAGTAACGTAGCAAAGCTTCTAACAACAGTAATCGTGGCCTAGCCACTAAGATCAGAATACGTGGCGAAGCCACTAGAAACAAGAAAGCGTGGCAAAGCCACTGATGCGAGACTTCCTCCAAATCAGAATCCCAACCCCAATGCAGAATGTCGTGTCATAAATATTACGTGTATGCAGTATGTCATACTCATAACCAATCACATAGATATCATACACACATAAACTAAACTACCACTAGGGGTATAATGATCATTTCATCGGTTAGGGGTAAAACGATAATTTCACCCCTCAGGGGTATTTCAGTAATTCTATCTTACAAGGGTATTCCGGTCATTTTACTACTAGGGGTATTTCAGTCGTTTTACTCATTAAGGGTATTTCAATCATTTTACTCATTAAGGGTATTTCAGTCATTTTACTCCCTAAGGGTATTTTAGTCATTTTACTCATTAAGGGTATTTCAGTCATTTAAAGACCTTTCCTAAGGCCTACAGTCGCCTTGAGCGACACAGATAATCCATTTGGTCGAAATAGTATAAATGGGCTCAAAGCTCAATATTCGACCCAAATGGGCCCAGACGTTCGTGTGGCCTGTTTGGCCCAAATCCTATCACAATTATGTGCTCTACGTAGCCCCAAAACAATTTCTACTACTTTTTGTAAATTTTACCCGTGTAGGGTCCACGAGCCCATTGGGCCCACATAGCCTATTTCGGCCCAACGAGGCCCAATACGGCCCAAGCGCACGAGAACACTCGTAGTGACCTCTTCAATCTACCGCCCTCAGTTGTGGGCTCGATTTTCCCACACGAGCAATTGAACGCTCATGAGACCTCAAATGTCGTAGTTTCGGCTTTTCGGCTTTTGCCGGTTCTTAGTAGAGATAGTGTGATTACACACCATTGTCCATCGTTTTGATAGTAACAATGTTGGGTTTATGGTTACACACCTTTTAGCGACCACTTGTGAGACTCCAAAAGCACTAACCTAAATCCAATCCAAAAGATTTCAATCAATCCTCAAATCGATCATAAGATTCACAACCCTAAATCTCTACACTGTCTTTACCACTAACCTTGGTAAAGAGGAGTATAGCCTTTAACCCTTAAATCGCTTATCTAGACTCCCACAATTGCTTATTGATCGCTCACTGTATAACAACAGATCTCGTTAGAGGGTTGATTAAGGATGTAGTTTACACCCATCAACAATAACATGTGGAAGACAGAGAACAACTTACCAAGTCCTTAAGAACCGAATGCTTACTTAGAGGGGCGGCACACGTGAGTGTACGATTTAAAAAGAATAAACCGAAAGGAGATCATTGAATAGCACCCATGATAATCCTAATAGGGAAAATCACAAAGTAACAAGAAACAACCCAATTACTTACCCCAATATTCGGCTTGTCAGAGCTTTAGAAGATGTGAGGAGGAGGCAGGATATTTGACTATACTCAAGAAGAGAGGAACAGAAGAATTTAATTCAATTTTTGCCCAAAGAGAATAAGAAGAGAAGAATACCGAATCGGCAGAGAGATAAATGAAGAAGGAAGAAAAGCTTCAAGGGAGAACTCGGCATTTGATGTTTGTGTTTCGACAAAGAGTGGACAGTAGAAGAGAAATATAGTTGAAAAGATAAAGACCCGAATGGTCAAGAATGCTGCATGAGATGCCACAAAAAAGAGTAAATCCCGAAAAGTACAAAAAGAAAACCCAAAATAACATAGAGGATTTTCGGTTTCTACACTCTCACAAAAATGCCGAAAATGCACCAAATGAATGCCCATAGCCAAATCCCCTATTCAAGATTTACCATTCGACTATGACTCCCTTCACATCCAAACTCCTTCAAAATCTCCACCGATTTCTCCTCGATTTGCTCCAAAATTCTCATTCAATCCATTCAAATTTGATAACCAAGTCTCTAACCACCTCTGCAGAGTTTGAATCAAACTCTACCTCTCACGCCACAAAGACATAAAATGAAACCCCCTTTTTGCATGCCATGGGATTCGGACCCACTCTCTCTTAAATGCCCAAGACGCCACTTGCCACCACAACACAAGATCTTTTGTGTCATAAAACAAAACCGACTTAATATATACCCTTCAAGCTAACATCCAGGTTTCCAAAAGAGCAAAAATCAAAATTTTGCCAGAGGCCATACTTGAACCCAGGTTTCCTAAATACCCCTAATCACACCCAAATCACTTAGCCATTGAAGCAGACAAGCAATTTTGTCAGAACATGAAAAATTAAAGACCCTGTATTTTTGGGGCGTTACACTAGAACTTGCTTCAATTATGCATGTCGAGTCCATACCTTTGATTTGATATACTGAAATGATAAAGGTACCTAGGTTTTAACCCACTTATCCCAAAAAGCCTACCTTCATAATTAACCCTTAGTGAACTCCTTTGAGCCTAATAAACCGTTTCTTGATCTACCATTAATATTAACCCATAACTTATTCTTTTGATTCATTAAGAATTTTTCCTATTTTATTGACTCCCTTTTTATCGAGATTTGATTTGGTTAGTTGTCTAACTATATTCTTTTGTTCAGTTGTTAAATTATCTCTTACTATCTTTATGCTAAAAAAAAAAAAAGAAAAAAGAAAAAGAAGAAGAAATTATTATTATATTCATTTACATTTTTATTTATTGATTATTATATAGCTATATGTCGATTGAGCTTGAACAGTTATATTCATATTTTGAGAAGAAGCTCATGTATTCTTTAATAATTTCGATTGATGTAATTATTTAGCATTAGCTTATTTTTCTAGTTACGTAATTTATCAATTCAATCTCGATTCTAACCCTCCTTTTCAGCCTTTATCCACACCTTTAACCAAGCCCCATTACAACCCTTTAAAGACATTTTGATTTGTCTATCATCTCATTTTATAGTGATTGAGATTTGATTTTTATGCAAGCCTATGGTAATGACTTTTCATGTTTGACTTTTGAATGCTTAATTTTGAACCTTAAACACTTTGAATGCTTTGAGTGAATCTTTAGTGAGAATCTTTTCATGCTTAAGTGTGGGAATGTTTGATAAGCCATAAAAGTAACATATTTTAATCTCATTTTTGATGCATTTTTGGATGATTTATTATATAATTTAGTGAATTTGTGCTCCTAATCCTTTAATTTCATGTTTCTATACTTAGGTGAGCATAAGGGAGCCAAAGGAGCAAAAAAGGGGGGCAAAATCTGGCAAAACGAGCTATTTTCAGGATCCACACGACCTGGTCATTCCCACGAGCTGAGCATACGCCCGTGTTAGCCACACAGGTTGGCCACACGTCCATGTGCCAGCCCGTGTCGATATCGCTCCCTGTTTCTCTTTTACACAGAAAAAAGTCAATTTTTAGGGTTTCTGAGCATTCTAAATTTATAAATACACCCTAGAGCTGAACGAAGAAAAGACTCGAAGAATGCCAACAGATTCAACTTAGAAGCAGGATCTCCTTCAAGACTGAAGATCTCCATTTAATTTCTCTCGAAGTTTTTGGGTTTCTTTATGTTTTGTTGTTTTCCTAATTTTGAGATGTTTTCCTTCCAAAGTATGAACTAAATTCCCTAGATAACTAGGGAGGATAAAACCTAAGACGGATCTTATTATTTGATTTTTTTGAATTACATGATAAATATTTATTCTTGATCTCAATTATGTGTTCTTATTTCATGTTTTAATGTTTTCAGGATATTAATTCATGATTGATGAGCTTATTCAGTGGAGCAAAAAGCGATGATCCTCAGTTCTTCATGGCACATCTCTCACTACACCAAAACAGACTTTTAGCGGCATTTTTAGTGGCGTTTTAATGAAAAATGCCGCAAATATTATACATTAGCGGCGTTTTAAAGAAAGCGCCGCAAAAAGTTGAGCAATAGCGGCGTTTATTTCTAAAACGCCGCTAAAAAGGAGAAATAGCGGCGTTTTTTCCTCAAACGCCGCTAAAGATCTGAGCATTAGCGGCGCTTTGAAAAAAACGCCGCTAAAGATCTGAGCATTAGCGGCGCTTCTAAAAAAAACGCCGCTAAAGATCTGAGCATTAGCGGCGTTTCTAAAAAAACGCCGCTAAAAATAGATCAATAGCGGCGTTTCTGGTAAAAACGCCACTAAAAGTTAAGATTTAATTTTCATTTCTTTCTTTTTTTTATTTTGAATTTAGTATTATTTTACTATTTGAAACTGACTTAGCTATGAGAAAGTTTCATTTTAATTACTTAATTATGAAAAGTTACAAATTCATAACTAAACTATTTAGAAGTTTTGTTTTATCGAAACCCCACAACCCTAACTATTTATATTAATTAAAATACAATTTTTTAATTGAATATTTAAATTCTTCAAAAAAATATAATGACACGTAGAAAAAAATTTGAAAGTAAAAACATAGAAAAATATATGTTAAAAAATAAAAATAAAAATACTATTATTTAAAATAATTTTAACTTTAAGGTTAAAATGCGATGTAAGTTTAACTTTAAGATTTCGGTGTTAGATTCTATAGTTATGACAAGCGTTTAGGATTTTAGGGTTTAAGGATTTAAGATTTAATGTCTATGGTTTTAAGGTTTATGGTTTTAAAATTTAAGGTTTTAGTTTTAGGGTTTATGGATTTGAGGTTTGAGGTTTGGGTTTAGGACTTAAGGTTTTAAGGTTTAGGGTTTGATAAAAACGTCGTAGAAATTAAATCCTTTTACTTTAAACTAAACTGCGCCATTTTGCTCTCTATATTCTCACCCATCATCCAAGTGCCCATCATGTATTCTTTTCAACACGTAGAAAAATTTTGAAAGTAAAAACATAGAAAAATATATGTTAAAAATGATAAAAATTAAAATAATATTATTTAAAATAATTTTAAAGTATTTTTGGCTATATGACTGATTTTTTTTTAATTTATATATTAAATAATTTCAAATTTTAAAGACACGTAACTCATCCCGAAGGCCATCTTCGAACCGCACACAATGTTCATACTCAGTTGCGACTATACCATAAGCATAACCACTTAACCATAAGAATTCTGCCTCATATACTGCCACTGTCTTATTCCCTTGGGTCAGACTCAGAAATTCCTTTCTTCGGGCGTCCACATAACTCGCGCCACATACTTCCCTTGAAAGGCTGTTTTGGAGAAATCCCACGTCAAGCGGTCGGCTGAGAAACCGTAATATGAACATATTTTGATCCCATATTTAGCATACTTTTGAATGATTTAAGCCTTGAATTGTGGAAATTGGTGATTTTAATCCTTTAATTTCATGTTTTATACTTAGGAAAGCACCGGAGGATGAAAAGAACAAGAAACGGGCCTAAAACAGAGTAAATGGGCCAAATTACAAAATCGACAAGGCCTGGGCCCAAGACCACACGACTGTGCCTACTTAATAGACCCGACCACGGCCTGGCCACGATTCACACGGGCGCGTGCCATGGGCGTGTCCCTACCGTGACAAAGAGGAATTTTACTCAGAATAGGGTACTTAAAGGCAAAGAAAGCCATTCCAAAAGCCTATATAAACACCCTAGAGGCCAACCTTTAGGGAGTCCACCCTAGAAACCCTATTTCTGTATGAACCCATCACTATTCATCATCTTTTTCCCCAAATTCTTCCTCCCAAACCCTAGCCATTTTCTTTTCTTTTCCCCCTCCCCTAAGTCCGGTCACCACTCTTCTCCTCCCTTCTTCCTTCTCCTTCTCTCTTTTCTTTTTCTTTCTCTTTCTCATCCATACTCAACACACGCAGTCCATGCCCGTGCGCAGACGCCACAGCCACACTCTCCCACGCCCGCGCATCACCACCAAGCCCGTGCTCCGACCATTGCCTCAACTGCGCCGCTTCTCTCCAAAAACTCCACCAGTCACCTCTCCTTTTTACATTTTCCTTCATTAAACTATATTATCATAAGAATTTTATTTAGTTTCTAGTTAGTTTATTTTTATTGCTTGATTAATTCATTTAGTTCCTGTTAAGTAAATAGCAAACAAAATTCATGCTGATTCTTTAAGAATAAAATGTTATTATTTATGGCATTAGGATAGATTAATATATGTCTTGGCTACAAAAAATATTTGAATTGTTGAATACTCTTTATCTTCAGGCATGTAATGACTCCCCCACGCGGGCGAAAAACTGCCCTTCCCATGTCGAAAAAATGGAAGGGACATGGTCCGGCCTTTTTGAGCACCTCCACCGCCATATCCATAACTCCCTCATGAGATGTTGGTACAATATAGCTCCCAACTCAGCCACTTATGACCCCAGTCGCTCCAAGGCGACGGCTCTCGCCCCATCCCTGAGGTACGTACACGCTATTTTAGCTCATACATTGATAGGTAGGCGAGAGAGGATCGACATCATCGACACTCACGACGCCAACTTCCTATGGTGCATGGCGAACGAGCACGTTTTTAACTTAGCCTATTTCACAGCTCGTGCCATTCAACATCAGCGGAGCAACATAGGAGAGGGGTCATATCTATGGGTCCATACATCACACACTTGGCTCGATATTTTGGGCTCCTCAACATCGCCGCTTAGATCTCCTCGCTCACACTGATAGGTCAGATGTCCCCACAGGGCATCCAAATGATGCTACATATGAGGATGATCCAACATCGACATGAGACCGATCCTCCCCAATATCGGCTAGCACCTACCACCTAAGAGGAGAATCCTAAGGACATTTCTGACATATCGCCGAGCATTACTGTACTCAACAAATCAATAACACCACTCGACGATTCGATGGCATTGAGGCGACTCTTCAGCAGATTTGTCATCACTTTCACATATCACCGCCTCCACCACCTCGCGATCCAACCGATGATGAGGACTTTTGAGTCCTTTTCTTTATTTTTACTTTTATCTTTTTTTTTTTTACTTTTATTTGATTTTGATGTACCCTTGTTATTCTAATTTGATAGTTAACACATTTACCTTCTATTTTGTTCAAAACTTTTATTAGTAAAAGTCCAATTTCTTTTATCTCCGACTATCTAATATTCGAGTAAATATCATAACAAAACCCCCTAAAAAGTTACTGATGACTCTGCAGTTCCAAAAGGTTTAAGGTGCTACTAAGGAAATGGGATATTTTCACATACCTTCACCTCTGCTTAGTTCATCATGCCTTTCATCTACTCCATCCCTACAAGTTTCATTCTCAAGGAGTCCGTCCAAAATTCAGGAAGTTCACTTCTCTCCCTATCTTTTGATTTTCTCACTATATTGATTTATCTATCTTCGTACATTGAGGGCAATGTACATCTTAAGTGTAAGGGGTGAATGTTTATTTCGAGAAAGTGCCTAACTTTCTGCATTATTCTCAAACCCTTGAATTATGCCCTGTTCTTAAGTAATTTTCTCATATTATGATTAGAACAAAATTTCTTTTGATTTATGATTGTTATTGATATGTTTTGGATTAAGTCATTGTTAATTGTGCAGTGATGATTTAAACTTTAGGAGACTAGAGAATCAAGCATGATAAGTCCATTTTCAAAAAAAATTTTGTTAAGATGTCTACCTGAATCTAATTATTACCTTGAAGTTTGAAATTTACAAGGTTAATATCAATGTAACATCCTAAAAACGGGGCTATTTGGAATTTAATTATTTTTCTTATGTATGAACCGCTGTGATATTATTTTTGGAATAATAAAGGTTAATTAAGGCTTTGAGTTGGCACGGTTTGGTAGAAAATTTCAGTTTTTAACTTAAAAGGTAGGGAGCCTTAGCGTAAGGGTGTTATAAGATTAAATGTGGATAATTTGACGCAAAAAGAGCCCCTTGGTAAAGTGGCAAAAGTGAGGCCACTTAAGAGCTAGCATGTGACGCCACCAAGGGGAGCTAGGGAGCTTGTGTTTGAGTCAGAAAATCCTCTTTTGTTATTTATTTGGGCGGCACAAAGGAGAGAGATTTTTCTCCTTAAATTCTTATTTTTATTAATATTAGAGGATAAAATGAGCACTTTAAATTGGGTTTAAATTGCTTAAATATAGAGATAATAAGGATGTTATTTTAATAATGGATTATCATGGGATTTAGAATAGATTATTAAATAGATTATTATGTGAATAATTTAATAAGAGTGGCAAGGAGAAAAAGAAAGAGGTTAAGTGTTCAAAATATTTTGAATTCATTTAAACTATTGGCCAAGGGGTGTTTATAGAAATTTAAACACTTCATAGAGAAATGGACTAAAGCTTCAAGGGGGTGTCAATTGGCCTATAAAAACACCAATTGACCACTTGATTTTTCTTTTTTTCCATCTTTGTTGAGCCGAAAACCCTAACCCTTCTCCTCCTTATTTTTCTTCTTTCAAACCCTTTTGCCAAATTCTCATCCCTCTTCCTCTCCATTATTTCTTTCTCTTTTATAATAGCCGAATACCCTCCCTCACTCATGTGTCGAAACTCTAAAACACCTTCTTTCCTCATTATTTTTCTCTAGTCAAGTACTCCACACCTTGGTGTCGAAACTCTCTTTTCCCATTTGGTGTATCTTTGGCCGAATATTAAGGCAAGGGTAAGTTGTCGAAACTCTTTTCCATGTCCCATTCTCTCGTCGATTTGGTTGAATAGGAAGCTAAATTATTTTAGCGACTAATCGATGATAGAATCGGATCTATTTAGGTACCAGGGATTTTGAAGTATTCGATCCAAGCCTCGATCCTTGTAAATCGGTTTTGGTAAGGATCTATTCTTTTTGGTATTCGATTAAGCCAAGGGCTACTAATAATGATGATGACCGATTGTAAAGCGGTGAAATAGATTGGTGAACGGCACCAAGTGAGTACTTGAGAGGCAAATAGGTAAGATTTGGGTTTAATTGGTAACCCCTTTAGATTTATTTGATTTGGCCGAATAGGCCATAGTACTAACCCATGTATTTGGCCGAATATAGGGACAAGTAGATCTAGTGTGACCGACTCCTCCATTGGGATTTAGATTATTCGTGGGTGGCAGTGTGTACATACACACTTATAATAATTAATAAATTGTATTAAATGTATGTTGTGTGTAAATCGCTTTATGTAGATATGGATTTAGTGCCTTAATGGTACAAGCGAGGATTCCGTAAGTCTCTGTCGAGATGAGATTGATAATAATGCTTTTGGGAAGCATGACATTGTTTATATATGTTACTTAAATATGTGATGGCATGAGATCCGTTATACAATGATTTGATATGGGTTGATGAGTGGAGGCGCAAGATTGATCGTGTTGACGGGCACCAGTGTTTTGGTAACACACCGTGACTCACGGTCACCGTGAGGTTTGGTACCTCCGCAGGTTTTGGCACCTCATAGCGACTTATCCCTATGGTTAACACCACCCGTGGGTTGGCCCCACTTGAGATATGGATCGTCTCGCGCGGTGATTTGGTATCACACGATGGGTTGGCCCCATCACCGATTCGTGTCTCACGGACACCGGTGTTTTGTAACACATTGTGACTATATGTCACCATGTGGTTTGGTACCACAACAGGGTAGACGATGGCGTTTGGTTGGCTAGGTTGGGGACTTAATATTCTCGCATATTAATTGTTATATGTTGTGTATGAAAATGTTTTTAAAGCGGGGAAGGGTTACATATCGAGTCTTGGTGACTCACCTTCTCCTTTATATTTTTCAGGTGACACGTAGATCGCGGATGTGGAGCAAGGTTGACTCGAGGTGGTCATGCAGTGGGATTTAAATTTTAATAGACTTTGAATTTCATTTATTTATTTTTGGATTGTCGATTTAAATTTTATTTTGGATGTAATAAGGCCCTCGACACTTTATTTTTGCTATTTTCATATGTTGGATACTTGTTTTAAACTATATTATTATTATTGAATTAAAATCACATGTTTTCCAGATTAAACCGAAAAATGTTTTTATCGAGGCATCGGGCACATTTGAAATTTGTTTAATAACTTGACTTAATTATTTTTTTTAAAATAAACACTAAGTATGGTTTTCCCAAGATAATCAAATACTTGAGAAGTTTTCAACAAAACTTAAATGGGTTTTAAAATGGTTTTCAAAAAGTTTTCCTCGTAACAAACTAGATTCGCCATAGTGTTTGGGCGGGTTTGGGTTGTTACAAATTGGTATCGAGCCAGTTTAAAGCTCTACAATTGTGGGGCCCCCAAGGCCCAAAAATGTTACAGTAGGCCTTATGAAATAATTTTTGGTTTTGAACAAAGATGGCCCGAGTCTCCAAGACCGATCCGCCTGGTAAGTACATCGAAACCTCTTTGTGAATTATATTCGTAGAAGGGTAGGAAGCATGGAACGTAGATAGATTTATAGGAACTTGAACCCAGGAATAGAGTACTCAAACACACAAACCAAACATAAGACTTAAGGAACCAAACCAATCTATGACTTAGCCATTGAGCTGGGTGTGGTAACCCCTCAGACGCATGTCGAGGATTGGATCGGGGAAGAGCCTAGTATTTAAGCGGTCCTCGTGACTCACCTCCTCTTCGCAGTATCCCACAGTGCGTAGCTTCCTGCTCACCCTAACTCGCAGGGCTCGGTGGTGTGGTAACCTCTCATGCACGCATGTCTAGAAAGGTTCGGTGAGAGCTTGGTATTTAAGCGGTCCGCGTGACCCACCTCCTCTTCACTCGAATCCGCCTCAGTGCGTAGCTTTGGTTCACCCCGACCAAGAGGGGCTCTGGTCATAGGCTAAACATAATGACTAAAACCCAAAAAGGGAATTAGCCATGTTTTCAAAAAGAATGAAACAACAAAAACCCTAATGTTTTCAAAACTTTTGTAATAACTCTTTCAATCGGGAACATCATTTTTACAACGTTTTCTTGAAAAACTCAATTTGTGAAAATTACAAAAATACCCTTAGGGGTAAAATTACTAAAATGCCCTCGGCTCATAAAATAACAGTTCAATGGTTTTGCTCAAAATTTCAACTATTTTACAAATATTCAACAACTTAGCTTTGGAAATCATCAGCCAAAATATTTTGGTTTTGGAAAATTACTTAAAACGCCTCAAGTTGCAAAATTAAGAAATGACCCTGGTTTTGGAAATCTTTACAAACATCATTATTTGAAAAGGAACATTTTCAGAAAGAAACCCTTGAGTTTTGCAACTGTTAAAAATATCCCTAACTTATTAAAACTACGAAATTGCCCTCGAATGACAAAATTACCAAAATACCCTGGTTTCAAAATGATGCCGATTCTAAATTTTACAAATTTTTCAGAAAAACCCTACAGCTTTGGGAATTTCAAAATGACCTACTTTACTAAAGTTTTAAAATTTCTTTTATTACGAAAAATACCCTATAGGAAAAATGATTTAAAATACCCGGGTTAGAAATGGCGAAATGTCGAGAAGAGTGAATAGGTATGGAAAGCATTAAGGAATGGATGCATGAACTCCTTTGTGTGAACTAGGATAGAAGACTGAAACCTTGTTTGCTCGAAAGAATCTCTCCGATTAAACCTTATCCATAAAATTTCTTCGCGATTAATAAAGTGGAACAAATGCTAACGCATAAAAATTTTCTTAATCAGATTAAAAGCGCGGTAGATAGAATGAGTTCTAGAGGACGTGGGCGCCGTGGACGCGGTAGGGGTAGGATGACGGTGTCTGAACCCGTCAGGTCGGGTCAAGGTTCAAAAAACGAGGTACCACCGCCACCGCCACCTTCTACGTTTAGAGCTGAGGAGCAGGATCAGACCGGTGGTGAGGCTGTATCGCAAGCTATTTTGCGAGTCTTGGAAATGATGGCTGAGGTTGGTGGAAATTTGGGAGCTCGAAAATCTGTTCCTGAGCGACTCCGATCTAACGGAGCGGAGGTATTCCGGGGTGTGTCGTGAGTGGCACCCGCATGCTTGCGAGAATCTTCGCTAGAGTCAACTGAGAGGATCATGGATGATCTTGACCTGACTGAGGAAGAAAAGCTGAAAGGGGTTGTGTCGTTTCTAAAGGATGAAGCGTACCAGTGGTGGCTGATGGTTCGAGATGGAGCCACGGCAGATGATCTGACTTGGAAGCATTTCAAAACCACCTATCAGAAGAAGTATGTGGGCACCAGCTATATGGATGCTCAGAGGAAAGCCTTTCTAGGGCTAGTGCAAGGAACTAAGTCGATAGCGGAATATGAGGCGGAGTTTTTAAGGCCGTGAGTAGGTATGCTAGAGGCATCGTGGCTATCGAACACGAGCGCCGTGTCCGCTGAGGGGACGGACTCGAGACGATTTGAGGTTCTTGATTGCCCAGCAGAGTTCGTGAGTTCTCATCTCTAGTGGAAAAGGCTAAGGTAGCCGAAGGGATCAAGGAGGCTGTGAGGCAAAGTTATAGTAGGAATAATCAGAAGAGAGGATTTGGGTCAGCTGGATCCAGTGGTAGTGTCCAGAAAAAGGCTAGGCCAAGTGGGCCAAATCAAAGCAAGCAAGGCCCATGATTACTAATCGAGGCCGACTCAAAGTGTAACCACCGTGGAAAGACTCATTGGGAGGTTGTTGGACCGGTGATAGAGGATGTTTTGAGTGTGGGTCTTTGGAGCATCGTGTCAGAGATTGTCCCCGGAAACTAGCTAAGAATCAGCCAGAGGGGCAGAATCGTACTCAGGATAGAAATGTGGGACCACAGAGGGGTCGTGGTAATGGCAGAGGAAACAACGGTCCTAACCGAGGTCGTGGAACTCAGGGCAGAGGTTCAGGCAACACAGAGGCTAGGCAGCCTGGCTTAGTCTACGCGGCGAGGCGTCGCGAGGAGGGTGACGCACCGAATGTCATAACCGGTACGTTTCTAATTTTTGGTCTTCCTTATGTTGCATTAATTGATGTGGGTTCGACGCACTCGTACATTGCTAGTAGTGTGGTAGGAACTATGGACCTAGACTCTGAGACTACTTCTAGAAAGATGACTGTACTAAGCCCCCTAGGTCACTCTATAGTCGTAGATAAACTTTGTAGAGACGTACCCCTAGAACTCCAAGGGGTAATATTTGTGGCTGATCTGATGGAACTACCGTTTGAGGAGTTCGATTTGATCCTTGGAATGGACTGGCTGGTTGAGTATCAGGCGAATTTGGATTGCACGGCTAAGCGGATGGTTCTTAAGACGGCTGAAGGTGATGAAGTGGTTATGATAGGTGATAAAAGGAATTACCTATCCAACGTAGTGTCTGCCTTGAAGGCTGAAAAGATGGTCAAGAAGGGTTGTGAGGTGTATTTGGTTCGAATCTGTGCTTTGGAAGCTAAGGAGGCAGTAGTTGGAGAGGTCCGAATGGTTGGGGAATTCACCGATGTGTTCCCAGAAGAGCTTCTGTGTCCGCTCCCGGATCGGGAAGTTGAATTCGGTATAGACTTGCTACCCGGAACGGCACCTGTGTCTATAGCACCATACCGAATGGCACCAAAAGAATTGGTGGAGCTGAAGGAGCTCACCAGGGTGAGTGCTGAAAATGAATTGGGGTGTATTTCAAATGTGGGTCCATGGATCATCAGGTTAAGAACTGTACTTAGAGGCCTGTTCAGATGCAAGCCACGCAGTCGGGCCATGTTGGCCGAGGAGAGGTGGTGGCCAGACCCACCGAGAGGCTGTGGTTAGGCCAGAGGGGGAAATGGTTTGGGAAGAAGACGTAGAGCACTGGGCAGAGGTACTGGTAACACTGAGGCGAGACATCCAGTTTTGGTTTATTCTACTTGTCACCGAGAGGATGGCGACGCCCCAAACGTCATAACTGGTACGTTCCTAATTTATAACGTACCATACACTACTTCAATTGATATTGGGTTTACACACTCATATGTTGCATGCACTGTGTCTGGGACACTGGGTTTTCAGTTTGAAATTACTGATAGTGAGATGATCGCGTTAAGTCCACTGGGACAGTCAGTTAAGGTGAATAAGTTATTCAGAGACGTGCCCCTGAGGTCCAAGGGGTTGTCTTCCTGACAGATTTGATGGAACTGATGTTTGGCGAATTCGATCTTATATTGGGCATGGATTGGCTAGTGAAACACTGTGCAAATTTGGATTTTGCTGCTAAGCATATGGTGTTGAAGTCTACTGAGTATGAGGAGGTGGTTGTGTTAGGGGAGCGAAGAGATTATCTGTTTAATGTAATCTCAGCATTAAAAGCCGAGAAATTGGTTTTCAAGGGTTGCGAGACGTTTTTAGCTTATGTCAGTAGTTCTGATTCTAAAGGTCCTTCTATTGGAGATTTCAGAACTGTTAAGGAGTTTCCCAATGTATTTCCTGAAGAGCTTCCTGGGTTGCCCCCAGACCGTGAGGTCAAATTCAGTATTGAGCTCCTACCGGGAACAACTCCGGTGTCTATTGCCCCTTATAGGATGACACCGAAGGAGCTGGTAGAGTTAAAGGCTCAAATTCAAGAACTACTGGATCGGGGATTCATTCGGCCGAGTGTGTCTCCATGGGGAGCACCAGTGTTGTTCGTGAAGAAGAAGGATGGATCAATGCGCATGTGCATCGATTATCGTCAACTGAACAAACTGACTGTTAAGAACAAGTATCCTTTACCGAGGATAGATGATCTGTTTGACCAGCTATGAGGAGCTTCAGTTTTCTCCAAGATAGATCTTCGATCAGGGTACCATCAACTAAATGTTAAGGAGGCGGATGTGTATAAGACTGCATTTAGGACTCGTTATGGTCACTACTAGTTCCGAGTATTGCCGTTTGGGTTGACGAATGCACCATCTGCTTTCATGTATATGATGAACCGAGTATTCCAGCCCTATTTAGATCGGTTTGTAGTTGTGTTTATAGATGAAATCCTTGTGTATTCCATAACTGAGGAGGATCATGATGCACATCTTCAAATTGTTTTGCGAATTCTGAGGGAAAAGCAACTATACGCAAAGTACAGCAAGTGTGAGTTCTGGTTGAGAGAAGTTACATTTCTAGGTCACGTGGTGTCCGCCGAGGGGATTAGGGTTGATCCTTGAAAAATTGAAGCTGTATTGAATTGGAAACCACCAAAGAGCAGATATCGAGATTCAAGCTTTTCGGTCGGGTGGGTGTTACTGAGACGTTTTTGAGGGGTTTTCACTGATTGCTGCACCCCTGACTAAGTTACTACGTAAAGGGGTACCGTTTAATTGGACCAATAAGCAGCAAGAGAGTTTTGAGAAACTGAAGAAAGTTCTGACTGAAGCCCCTGTGTTAATACAGCTAGAGTCTGGGAAGGAATTCATTGTCTACAGTGATGCATCGTACACTGGATTGGGTTGTGTGTTGATGCAAGAGGGTAAGGTGGTTGCTTATGCATCTCGTCAGCTTAAGCCTCACAAGGCAAATTACCCCACCACAACTTGGAGTTAGCTGCGGTGGTATTCGCACTGAAGATTTGGAGGCATTACTTATATGGTGAGAGGTGTATTATTTACATGGATCATAAAAGCCTAAAGTACCTCCTTACTCAGAAGGAGTTAAATCTTAGGCAACGAAGATGGATAGAGTTGCTTAAGGATTACGATTGCTCGATTGAGTACCATCCTGGTGAAGCTAACGTAGTAGCCGATGCACTGAGCCGTAGGGTTGTATCTGATTTGAGAGCAATGTTTGCTCGTCTCAGCCTGTTTGAAGATGGTAGTTTGTTGGCTGAACTCTAAGTGAGATCGACCTGGATTGATCAAATTAAGGAAAAATAGTTGTTGGATGAATCATTGGTTCCTCGTTTCCAATTGGTTGAGAAGGAGGAGACTACAGATTTTGGGCTGAATAGTGAGGGAGTACTATGTTTCTGTGGGAGAGTTTGTATACCGAGAGATTCTGAGCTGAGGCAGTCTATCCTATAGGAGGCACATAGCAGTCCTTACGCCATGCATCCTAGTGGAAACAAGTTATATCGAGACTTGCGTGAACTGTACTGGTGGCCAGGGCTTAAGCGCAAGCTCACTGATTTTGTAGGTAAGTGTCTGACATGCCAGCAAGTTAAGCTGAGCATCAACTACCTTCTGGGTTACTGTAGCCAGTAAAGATTCCACTCTGGAAGTGGGAGAGGGTAACCATGGATTTTGTAAGTGGGCTACCCTTAACGTCGACTAAGAAGGGATCGGTATGGGTTATTGTTGACCGACTGACTAAATCTACCCACTTTATACCGGTCCACACTGATTATTCACTGCAGAAGTTGGCTAAGTTATACGTGGCTGAAATTGTGAGACTGCATGAGGTACCAGTTTTTATCATTTCAGACAGAGATCCTAGATTCACATCTCGATTCTAGAAAAAGTTACACGAGGCTTTGGGTACAAGGTTGGGCTTCAGTACTGCATTTCATCCTCAGACTGACGATCAGTCAGAGTGGGTGATTTAGATATTGGAGGACATGTTAAGAAGCTGTGTAATTGATTTCAAAGGCAGTTGGGAAGACTACTTGCCACTAGCAGAGTTCGCATATAACGATAGCTACCAATCCAATATTCAGATGGCACCATATGAGGCGTTATATAGTCGTAGGTGTCGTACCCCTACTTGTTGGATTGAACTTGGTGAGCGGTGAGTGTTGGGGCCAGAGTTAATTTTTAAAACAAAAGAAAAAGTAAAGTTGATCCGAGATTCGTTAAAGGAAGCATCTGATATGCAGAAGTCGTATGCAAATTTAAAGCGTAAAGAGATAGAGTACTCTGTGAGGGATTATGTCTTTTTGAAAGTCTCACCATGGAAGAAGATTCTGAGATTTGGATGGAAAGGCAAACTCAGCCCTAAATTCATCAGACCTTACTGATTGAAATCTTTTGGATTGGATTTAGGTTGGTGCTTTTAGAGTCTCGCAAGTGGTTGCTAAAAGGTGTATAATCATACACCCTGCATTGTTACTGTCAAAACGATGGACAGTGGTGTGTAATCACACTATCTCCGTTAAGAATCGGCAAAAGCCGAAAAGCCAGAACTACGACATTTGAGGCCTCATGAGCATGCGATTGCTCGTGTGGAAAAATTGAGCCTACAACTGATGGCGGTAGACTGAAGAGGTCACTACGAGTGTTCTCGTGCGCTTGGGCCGTATTAGGCCTCGTTGGGCCAAAATGGGTCGTGTGGGCCCAATGGGCTTGTGGACCCCACACGGGTAAAATTTACGAAAAGTAGTAGAAACTGTTTTGGGGCTACGTAGAGCACATAATTGTGATAGGATTTGGGCCAAACGGGCTACTCGAGTGTGTGGGCCCATTTGGGCCGAATATTGGGCATTGAGCCCATTTACACTGTTTCTACCAAATGGATTATCTGTGTCGTTCAAGGCGACTGTAAGCCTTAGGAAAGGTCGTTAAATTACTAAAATACCCTTAATGAGTAAAATGACTAAAATACCCTTAGGGAGTAAAATGATTGATATACCCTTAATGAGTAAAATGACTGAAATACCCTTAATGAGTAAAACGACTGAAATACCCATAGTGAGTAAAATGATTGAAATATTCTTGTAGGGTAGAATTATCGAAATACCCCTGAAGGGTAAAATTACCATTTTATCCCTAACCGATGAAATGACCATTATACCCATAGTGGTAGTTTAGTTGATGTGTGTATGATATCTATGTGACTGGTTATGAGTATGACATACTGCATACACGTAATATTAGTGAGATGACATTCTGTATTGGGGTTGGGATTCTGATTTGGAGGAAGTACTGTAGTAGTGGCTCTGTCATGTTTTTACTGTTCTAGTGGCTTTGCCACGTATTCTGATCTTAGTGGCTGGGCCACGATTACTGTTGTTAGCAACTTTGCTGCGTTACTATTAGCAGCTATGCTGCGATATTGGTGTGTTGGCTGGGTGGGTCGACTTAGTCCCCACATGGTGTGTTGGTTGGTACGGGTGATGTGTTGGCTGGACTGGGCTGGGTTGCATCTCTGTCTATACTGTTATTATTTTTGGCTTAGGCCCACACTGCTACTGTGTAGGGCTAAAGCCCAGATTGATCTGTTTCTATATAGGGCTTAGGCCAGTCTCTTTCTACTTGCACCGATTGTGATTTGACTGATAGGGGATTACACACTGAGTTTTTGCAAACTCACCTTTTCTTTTAAATGTACAGGAAATCCCCAGCCTTAACCGATTTGGAGTTGCGAGGGACCTGGACGTGGCCACGAGAACACGGATTTTCCGCTTGAGACTTAAATATTTTTAATTTATGCTTGGGTTTGTTTTTGTAATAAGGCCATTTAAGGTTGAACTTTTATTTGGTTTTCATTCCTTATTTCTACCTGCTAGTAGAAAAACGATTTTTTCCAAATAATAACTGCTTCTAAAGAAAATCACGCATTTTAAATTTAAATAGTTAATAATTAGAAAAGCTTCCGCGGTTTTTAATTCAGATTAATAAACTTGTAACAAATGATATGACCAATAGTTAGTCAACAAGTTTTGAATTTTTTTAACACCAACGTTTTCAATAACAATTAGTTAAAAAGGGATTTAAAACTTTAGTCATGAACTTTCATCGACAAGACCAGTTTTTAAATCAACACTTCGATGTGACACGTTAGATCCGGTCGTAACGTCTGGGCTGGGTTTGGGGTGTTACATCTAGAATAAAAATCAATATTGACACACTCATGACCAATAATAAAGAGAGCAAGAAGAATATATGCTCTAAAGGCTCAAAATCTCACAAAAATTACGATTTTTGATGTCAATCTTGCAAATCTCAAACTTCAAGGTAATACTTAAATTTAGGGAAATAGCTTAACAAATTTTAATTCTGAAAATAGACTTATCATACTTGATTCTCTATGTCTTAAAGTTTAAACAATCAATGCACAATTACTTATGGATTTAATCTAAAACACATCAATGGTAATCACAAATCAATAAAATTCATTCTAATATTAATATGAGAAAATTACTTAAACACAAGAATAAATAATCACAATAGACACAGAATATCATAAGAGAGCGAGAGAATTGAAACTGCCCTGAATATTGGATGAAATTCCCATAATAGTTAAAAACAGAATGGTAGACCAAGCTAAATGTAGAACATGATTTTGAGCATCTGGCAAGAAAATAAACACAACTACTGAAGAGGATTAAAGGATTAAAACTCGATTAGGAATAATTATTAGAAAGAAAGATATAGTTCAAAATATAAAAACAAAATAAACATAAAAATAAAAATAAAAATAAAAATAAAAATAAAAATAAAAATAAAAATAAAAATAAAAAGGAAAATAAAAATAAAGATAAATGGACTCAATGGTCCTCATCATCAGACTCATCAATTTCGTGAGTCGGTGGCGTTGGAGGAGCAATATGGAGATGCTGACAGATTTGCTGCAATGTCGCATCAATACTGTCGAATCTCTGAACACAGTACTGACTCCTCGGACGATACTCCTTGAAAGTTAGCAACAGAAGGAACATGTCGGTGACTCAAAGGTGGAGGCTGAGGTGGATGCTCGTGATAGAGAGGAACATTATCAGTGAAGTCCTCAGGGTTATTCTGAGCATCAGAATGAAACAATCTGTACTGAGGAGGATCAAATCTATGACACCGCTCGATCATCCTCATGTGTATCATACTCGAGATGCTCTAAGTGGACATCTGGCTGACAAGTGTGGGTGTGGAGGACTACTCCGGTGTGTCGAGGAGACCGAAGTGTCGGTTGAGGCGAGTCACGTAAGGGCCGAGATAGATTGGGCCCTTCCTGTGGCAGTCAGCCAGATGGTGGAAGGCTAGAGCGATGAAGTATACCAAGTCAAATTTATGCCCGTGCACCATGCTCCATGGAAAATAAGCGTCGTGAGTGCTAATGACCCTGGTGCTCTCTCTCTGACCTGTCAAAGTGTGTGCTAAGAGTGCGTGAATGTACCGTAAGGCTAGAGAGAGAGAATTTGCCTTTGAGTGATTTGCGTCATATGGTATTTGACTCGCTTTAAGATCGGTCCAACAACGTGATGGTGAGTGATGAATGTGCCGATGAGGTTGAAAGAAGTCATCGGTACTCATGAACTCCTCTGTGTAGAGTCCTATAGCTGTGCCAAACTCGGGAATGCTCATGTGGCATACCAATCCACCAAGTTGAAAACTGATGGTGCTAAGCTCGTTTTGAACTGTCATTACCTGCTGAACCAGAAATGTCGAGCAGAACTCCAATGTCAGGTCCATGTAGGTGGGCTCGATGATGGCAAAGAATCTATCCCACAGGGATGTGGCGATAATGGCGTGCACATCATCAGCGAGTCGGACCTGCTCCAATGTGACCCAATCAATGCAGCGGCCTAGGCTGAGGGGTCGTATGTGAAGGAGCTGATATAAATCCTCTTGAGGGCCCGCCGTAAATCGAAGAAAGGAGTGGCGAGCTTCGATAGATGTGCTCGAAGAGGAGGTCGCTTCGGGGCCCTTCCGCTTTTTTGAAGAGGGAACGACTGTCTTGGTTTTGCCACGTGTGTTTGTCATAGTGGGCCTGAAAATAAAGTGATCAACTAAATCAAATTGACGAATCAACACAATAGGCAAGTTCATAATAAGCAGCCAAGTTTAACTCCATGATTTGGACTAAATAGATAGAATGAGTTATAAGCAGAAGGCTACTATATAGTATATAACTAATACTGACCAAAACAAAAATGACGACTATACTCACAATATGATACAATCAAAAGGAAAAATTAGGCCTAAAACAACCTAAATGCAGAATAATGCTAAATGAATCATAAACTAGAATGAAATAAACTAGTAAAAATGTTCAATAACTAAATCAAGACTAAATTCAAAATCAATCAGTAAAAAAAACTACATAAATGCAATCAGTAAAAAAAACTACATAAATGTAAACGGAAAAATATATAGGATTTTTCCTATGTAATTTCTCACCTTTTTACTTAAAACCGTTGTTAAAACTAAGTAATTGTTTAATAAATTAATAAAATATGTGAAAATATGAAATTAGGACATAGAAATTATTAAAATGTGATTTTATGCTTATTAGAAATTATTAAAATGTGGTTTTATGCTTATTATATAGTTTTCATGCAATAAATGGCTTATTTTATATTAATTTGAATATATTATATTTTTTAAGACATAAAGTGGGTCATGCATGATTAAATTAAATAATAAAATATAAAATTATATTTAATAATTCATTTTAAAATATTTCATTAATAATTTGGGTTTTAATTAATTAATTAAATTGAATAAATTTTATTCTTTGGTCCTCTAACTTGTTGATTTATTTTGGACAAGTCTGATAGCTTTGCTGGATTCCAAAACTGTCCAAATTGGAGACCAAGTGAACCCTATATTCGGCTACACATGGCTGTCCATTTAAACCATTCTTTGGTTTAATTACACAAGGTCCTTTCAGTGTTGAAGAAATTAGAGATTTGCCCAAAGATTTACGATTGACCGAATCTCAGTCTTGAGTTGTGTGGCATCCAAAATTGCTTAAAAATCAAGCAAAAATCAAGTCAAAAGCCACTAAGCATGGCCGGCCACAATTTGAGGAGATTTGAAGAGGTTAACGACTATTTTTAGCAAACTATCCCTCTCTCCTCACCTATAAATAAGACCCTCTCATTCCCTCAATCATTCCTCATTCATTCTCATCATTCATTATTCTCTCTTCTCTCCAAATTCTCTCAGCCTTATCCATTCCCACGCCTAGCATCATCTCTTCATAGATATTTTAGCAATTAAGCCGCTTAAAGAACCCTTGGTCGGCCACATTGGAAAGCCATCACCAAAAGAGTAAAGTAAAGGAACGAAGGAGTCTCGTAAGTCAGAATCTTGAGTGATAGCCACTTTGAATTGGGTTTAATCTTTCTTTTATTTAATTTAATCTAAAGATGTTTGCTATGTGTTCTTTGTTCTTGTTTACAACAATGTTAGCTTAATTTTATTTAAGCTAGGATGATTGCTTTGATTAAATAATATTTATTTGATTCATGCTTATAATGTTTGTGCCTCAATCGATCATGTTTTCAATTAAAATCAAGTCTGTATTTCATTCATACGTGATTGAAATGCACCTGAATTAGCTGAGCAATCCTGACCAGACGATGGCTAATGGACACATAATTGAAATGTGCATGCTTAATTTAGATCCTAACCCGATTAAATTGTAGGTTGCAAAACAACTCTGACCAAGCTCTATTATCTGCATAGTTTTTAGATTTGTGTGATTAAACTGTTTCAAACCTGACACGTCTTTGTCACCTCACACGAATGCTAAGAAACCCTTAGTAAATAAGGATAAGTTAAATGCATATTTACTAAGTAAAGGATTCCGAAAGTACGTAATGTGGTTTCCAAACTCATGAAAGATCGAGTTGCCATGGAATGTTTTTTTGAATGTTATTAAGCATGTTGATAATAAATTGAGTTTAATTAAAGTAATTGTCCTAGTTTATTTAAGTTATAATTGTTGCAAATTGTGTTTAATTTTAGTAAAATCTATTTCATTCATATAGTTTGCATACTTAGGATAATTTTCATTAGGGATCATTGCATTTAGTTTAATATATTTTAATCACCACTTCTCAACTATATTGTGTTTTTATTTACCAAATTGTTAATATAATTTTACAAATTAAGTGACTTAGCACAAATACAATCCCTGTAGAGACGATACCTCGATACTTACTTATTACTTGGTAACGACTGTGTACACTTGCACAAACCTACGCGTTACAAGTTTTTGGCGCCGTTGCCGGGGATTGTCAACTGTTGCCATAGTCATTTCTTTCGTGAAATTATTTATTTTCAATTTGATTCATTCCTAACATTACTAATTTATTCTTTTTAATTTTTGTGATTTTCTTTTCAGGTGTTTATGAGCATAGATCGAATTATCGATTTACTCCCTGTAGACCCTGAAATTGAGTGAACTTTTAGACAAAAAAGACGTGAACGAATAGCTCAAAGACAAGTCGAGATAAACCTTGGAAATCAGAATCAAGACCAAGGTAATGAAGCCGATCATGTACGAAATCCCATCCTCATTACCGATGATAGGGATCGATGTATTAGACAATATACTGTGCCACTTTTCAGTAAGTTAAACCCAGGAATTAGAAGGCCAGATATTGAGGCAGCCCAATTTGAATTGAAACTAGTGATGTTTCAAATGCTACAAACGGTGGGCCAATTTAGTAGTATGCCTACGAAAGATCCACATCTCCACCTTAGATTGTTTATGGAGGTGAGTGATTCATTCAAGATAGCCGGTGTGTCTGAAGACACACTGAGGTTGAAGTTGTTTCCATACTCATTACGAGATTGAGCACGAACATGGCTCAATTCATTGCCACCAAGTTCCATATCTACATGGGCAAGAATTAGCAGAGAGATTTTTGGTTAAGTATTTCCCACCTAGCAAAAATGCTAAGTTGAGGAACGAGATCACAACTTTTCAACAATTGGATGACGAGTCTTTGTATGAGGCTTGGGAGTGATTCTAAGAGTTACTTCGTAAGTGTCCTCATCATAGGATTCCTCATTGTATCTAGTTGGAAACATTCTATAATGGTCTCAATGCACATACAAGATTGATGGTAGATGCTTCTACGAATGGTGCAATTTTGTCTAAGTCTTATAATGAGGCTTATGAGATCATTGAGAGGATCGCGAGTAATAACTATCAATGGCCAACAAATCGAACAGCTTCAAGAAGACGTGTAGCCAGAGTTCATGAAGTTGACGCCCTCACTTCGTTATCAGCTCAGGTATCGTCTATTTCCTCTATGTTAAAATAATTTACCGCTAATAGTGCTAATAATTTTGCAGCTCAGCAACTAAGTCCGTTTGAAGTTGTTTCCTGTGTGTACTGTGGGGAAGGTCATTCTTTTGAGAATTGTCCACCAAAGCCCGAGTTAGTGTACTATGTGGGGAACCAATATCAAAATATGAGTGGACAAGGACCCCAGTCCAACTTCTACAATCCTTTATGGCTTAATCATCCTAACTTTTCTTGGAGCAACCAAGGAAATGGACCGAACAACAACTTATTGCAGCAAAGATCCAACCAATCTCAAGGGTTTAATCAGCAAGCTGAAAAACCACCTCAAGCTCAGGCATCAAATAGTTGGGAGAACTTGTTGAAAGCGTACATGGCAAAGAATGACGCTTTGGTCCAAAGCCAAGCAGCAATACTAAAAAATTTGGAAAACCAAATGGGCCAGTTAGCTACAGAGCTACGTAATAGACTGTAAGGAACCTTGTCAAGTGATACTGAGAATCCAAGAAATTTAGGTAAATAACATATCAAGACAGTGGCATTACGAAGTGGTAAAATTTTAGAACCCCATTGATTGATGTCGAAGATAAACCCGTTGAGAAGAATCAACCAGTTGTTGAAATTCCTACATCAAAGGAATCAGAATCTGCAAAGCATGACAAGGTAAACCCTGACTTAGTGAATTTAGATATTTTAACATCTTCTTTGGATGCAAATTTATCTACTCAGAAAAGTTGTCCAGTTCAACCGAAGGTTCCATCACCTTTATATCTGCAAAGATTACAGCAACACAAACAAAAATAGGAGTAAAATTCAAAAAGTTTTTGGATGTTCTGAAGCAGTTACACATCAATATTTCGTTGGTGGAGGCTTTAGAACAAATGACGAATTATGTGAAGTTTATGAAGGATATACTGTCCAAGAATAAAAGACTGAGTGAGTATGAGACTGTTGCCTTGACAAAAGAGTGCAGTGCGTTCCTGTAGAACAAATTGCCACCGAAATTTAAAGACCTAGGAAGCTTTACTATACCTTGTAACATTGGTGAATCTTACTGTAGTAAAGCTTTGTGTGACTTAGGAGTGAGTATCAACTTGATGCCTAAGTCTATTTTCAAGATGTTAGGGATAGGTGAAGTAAGACCTACAACTGTGATGCTTCAGCTAGCGGATCGATCTTTAGCATATCTCGAAGGAAAGATCGGGGATGTTTTGGTAAGAGTTGATGAATTTATTTTTCCTACTGGTTTCATTGTCTTAGATTTTGAGTAGACAAGGAAATGCCGATCATCCTTGGGAGACCTTTCTTAGCCACGGGAAGAATGTTAATTGATGTGCAGAAAGGTGAAGTCACCATGCGAGTTCAAGACGATCAGGTAACCTTTAACATTCTTAAAGCGATGAAATTTCCCGATCCGAAAGAAGAGTGTTCAGTTATGAAAGAGATAGAAACCTTGGTTTCTATGGAAAGCAATTTGGAAGAATATCCATTAGAGAAAGCCTTAGATCTTGACTATTTGGAGGATGATAAAGGTGAAGAAAACATGGCTTTGATGGAAGCCAATCCGAGAAATTTTATTCAATCCATACAGTTTGAACCGTTGGAGTTGGAAGTCAGAGAATTTGTGCAACCCAAGTTTTCAATTGAAGTACCACTTAGACTCGAACTAAAGGTACTTCCTCTCTATTTGAAATACGTTTTTTAGGTGACTCTTCTACTTTGCCTATGATTATTTCAGCGGAACTGACGAAAGATCAAGAGGACCAACTAATTGCAGTTCTAAAGAAATTTAAGAAAGCAATTGGTTGGACCATAGCTGAGATTCAAGGTATAAGCCCATCTTTTTGCATGCATAAAATCATTTTAGAAGAAGGTGAAAGAGCTCGAATTGATGGGCAAAGGAGGCTCAATCCTATTATGAAAGAAGTTGTGAGAAAGGAAGTGATCAAATGGTTAGATGCATGAATCATCTATCCTATTTCAGATAGGTTGTGGGTAAGTCTGGTGTAGTGTGTGCCGAAGAAAGGTGGAATCATGATTGTTAAAAATGAGCATAACTAGTTAATTCCAACAAGAACTATTACCGGTTAGAGAATCTGTATTGATTACAGGAAGTTGAACAAAGCCACTCGGAAGGACCATTTTTCGTTGCGTTTTATAGATTAGATGTTAGATCGACTGGCAGGTAATGAATTCTATTATTTTTTAGATGGCTATTTGGGATATAACCAAATAGTTGTAGCCCTAGAGGACCAAAATAAAACAACCTTTACTTGTTCATACGGTACGTTTGCTTTTAGGCGAATACCTTTTGGTTTATGCAATGCGCCTACAACTTTTCAACGATGCATGATGGCAATATTTACTGATATGGTTGAAATTTTTTTTGAGGTTTTCATGGATGATTTTTCTGTTTTTGGTAACACTTATGATATCTGTTTGAGTAATTTGGCTAACGTACTGAAGAGATGCGAAAAGACGAATCTTGTCCTTAATTGGGAAAAATGCCATTTTATGGTCAAGGAAGGGATTGTCTTAGGTCATAAGATCTCAAAGAAAGGAATTGAAGTCGATAAAACAAATAATGGCCCCAATGATTGCGAAAGGAGTCAGAAGTTTCATAGGCCATGCCGATTTTTACCGAAGGTTTATCAAAGATTTCTCGAAAATATCTAAACTGTTGTGTTTGTTGTTAGAGAAAGATACAATGTTTGATTTCAAAAAAGCATGTTTAAAAGCTTTTGAAGATTTAAAGAAGCGGTTAATCTCAGCCCCAATAATCGTTACACCTGATTGTAACTCACCTTTTGAGTTGATGTACGATGCAAGTGACTATGCCGTTAGAGCTGTGATGGGTTAAAGTAGAAACAATGTGTTTCACCCTATTTACTATGCAAGTAAAACTTTAACGGGAGCCCAACTCAATTATACGGTAATCGAAAAGGAACTCTTCTCTATAGTTTTTGCTTTTGACAAATTCCACTCATATCTTATAGGTACCAAGTTATAGTATTTATTGACCATGCGACCATTAAATACATGCTCAAAAAGAAAGATGCAAAACCAAGGCTAATTCGTTGGATACTTTTACTCCAAGAATTTGACCTTGAGATCCAAGACAGAAAAGGTGTCGAAAATCAAATAGCTGATCATCTGTCGAGGTTGGAGCAAGATGAGGTAACTCAGTCATGTGTGCCTATCAACGGGAATTTCCCAGATGAACACTTATTTGAAGTAAATCGAATTCATGAAATACCCTGGTTTGCTGATTTTGCCAATTATCTTGCATGTGGAATAATTCTTCAAGAAATGACATACCAACAAAGGAAAAAATTCCTTCATGATAGTCAGTATTATCTTTGGGAGGATCCGCTTTTGTTTAAACAATGTGCAGATAATATAATCTGAAAGTGTGTAGCTAAAAGCGAGATTGCTGAGATCTTGTATCATTGCCATTCGTCTCCAAGTGAGGACACTTTAGTGGTTCACGTACTGCAGCAAAGATTTTGAAAGTAGATTTCTTTTGGCCTACACCATTTAAAGATGCTTATGCTTATGTGAAGAACTGTGATAAATGCCAAAGGACCGAAAATATATCAAGGAGGAATGAGATGCCCTTGACAAACATTTTGGAGATTGAATTGTTCAACGTATGGGGCATTGACTTCTTAGGCCCGTTTCTTTCTTCGTATGGGAAAAATACATCTTAGTTGCTGTGGACTATGTATCCAAGTGGGTTGAAGCTGAAGCATACCCTACAAATGATGCTAAGGTAGTCATGCGATTCCTACATAAGCATGTGTTTACACGATTTGGGACACCAAGAGCTATTATTATTGATGAAGGTTCTCACTTTGTGAACAAATGGCTTAAGTGGTTGCTTGAAAAATATGATGTGAAGGACAAGATTGCTACTGCCTATCACCCCCAATCTAATGGGCAAGTTGAAAGAGTGAATCACAAAATCAAAGGTATCCTTAAAATGGTAGTACGCCCTAGCAGAAAAGATTGGTCTTGAGGGCTCGATGATGCATTATGGGCCTATCAAACAACATTTAGGACACCGTTAGGAATGACTCATTATCTGATAGTCTTTGGAAAGGCATGCCATTTGTCATTAGAGTTGGAGAATAAAGCTCACTAGGCTTTGAAGCAGTTGAACTTTGATCTTAAGCAAGCCGGTGAGAGAAGGATGTTACAACTTGATGAGTTGGAAGAGTTGAGGTTGTTTTCCTATGAGAATGCCAAAATGTAGAAAGAAAGATCAAAGAGATGGCATGATAGTCATATACAACCTCGCGAGTTTAAAGAAGGTTAGAAGGTTTTGTTGTTTAATTCAAGGTTGAAGTTATTTCCTGGGAAGCTTAAATCTCGATGGAAAGGACCTTATACCATCTACCAAGTTTATCCTTATGGAGCTATTGAATTATACAACAATTACAGAGGTATGTTTAAAGTTAATGGTCAACGTCTCAAACACGACTGGAGTGGTGAAGTTGAGCAAGTTGAATCCTCATTCAAATTAACAGACCCTTAATTTTTCATGAACTCATTTTGTAAATAAATAAATAAGAACTTATTTTCTTAACTTATTATATTTAATTAATTCTGTCTAAGGAGATTGGAACTTAAGCGGACCGCTGTAACCCCTCCAACCTTTCCTGGGAATTAATTTAATGTAATTTTTAAGAAGAAATTTTTTAATTAAGATTTAAAATTTTTAAGTTTCATTTGTTTTGTTTAAATTTTAAATTTTATGTTAATAAAGGGGGTCAAATTTGGCCCCAAGTACTAATTAGTTTTTTTAGTAAGATACAGTCTGAGTTTGAGGCCCAAGACAGCAAAAAGGAGGAAAAAAATCCATGCCTTGCCGTCACACCCATTTCTTGCCACCCAAGTAACCCTAATGTAACTAAATTTTTGCTACATGTTGCCTTGAGTTTTCCCTATATATACCCCTTGCCATTCTACTACTTTTCATATCCCTCAAAGAAATTTGCTTACACCCTAAAAATCCATAAATCTCCCTTTTGTGCCGTCAACCTTAAATCTCGAAAGAAACCTTAGTTCTCTTCCCTTTTTGCTGAAATTCCTTATTTTCGTTGCAAAGAGACTGTCGAAGCACTGCCATTGCTGTCACACGTCATCGTCATCGATGCACCATCCTTGCCGTCGCAAGATATTTGTCGTAGCAAGTTCTACCCACTTTGCCGGTTTCTCTTTTCTCTTTTGTGCAGAATCTTTGCCGAATTTTTAGGAAAATATATCATGTCTCACAAAAGAACCAGATCTTCAAAGACTACTCCTGAAAACCTGATTTTGATCAATGAAGAAGTGAAAGAGAGATTTGATTCAATCTTCATGCATCAACCAATGATGCCGGAAAAAGGTTTTGACTTGAAAAGTAATGATTTGATAGTTGTTCCTTTACCGATTAGAAAAAAATCAATGCTCTCAAGTGGGAACAATTTTTTGATGCTCGTTCACTTCCTGATGATGAACTAGTTCGAGAATTCTATGCTAGTTTGACTACGCAAGATGCTACTGAAGTCATCATTCGAAAGAAAAAGGTACCTCTTACATCTAAGTCCATCAATGATTTGTTTAATTTACCTGATGTTGAAGAAGATGAGTACTACTCTATGATGAACAATATCAATTGGGATTTTCTTCAACAAGTGCTTGATGTTGTGACAAATTCGGGATCCTAATGGATTATAAGAAAGTATGGGAGCCATTCTTGTCGAATAGAATACTTAAAACCAGTAGCAGAGGTATGGTTTTATTTCATTCGCTACAGTTTTTTGCCTATCTCACATAGTTCCACTATCTCGATGGAACAGATGCTTTTGTTATAAGCAATTTTGATAGAAAAGTCCATTAATGTTGGGAAAATTATCCTCAAAGCGATTCATGATTGTGCTAAAAAGAAGGCAGGAAGTGCTTATTGCCATTATTAATCACTTCACTTTACTTAAAGGCCCATGTTAAAACACAAGCAAATCTGAAAGGGCAATATGTTCAAGGATGCATTACAAATTATGATCTTGAAAGATTAGTAGAGAGGGTGCATGAACTGAATCAAGGTGATCAAGAAGAGCCAACTGAGCCGGACACCGAGGAGTCAACAGATGGAACTAAAACTGAAGCTAATTCAGTTACAGACACTGAAGAGGAAGAATCTGATAAGAAACCGAACATTCCTGAACCAAGGGTTGAGCCAGAAGAAGAACCAGTCAAGCTAAGTGTTGAACCTGAATATATAACTCCCATGCCGACTTCTGCAAGTACTTTAAGGAAATCGGAGTTGTCAATTTTGATGGATATGTGCAATTTCATGCACAATCAACAACAAACTTACTGGAAATATGAAAAAATTAGATATGACTCAATTCGAAATACTTTTAAGAATATCTCTTATACTTTTGTTCCTGAGTTCCCAGATGCTATCTTTGAGACATGGACGGAAGATACTGACTATGCAAGCGGAGATGGAGCTAAAGAAGAAAAGGGGAATGAGTCAGAAAAATAAAATGGGGGATTCTTGTCTTGTTATTTATTTAATTATTTTTAGGTCCTTAGGAATTTATTTCTTTCGTAAATAGGATTTCATTTCTGTAGAATAAAACATAGCAAGCATGAACAAACTTAACACTTCTTTAGAAAGAATAAGACTAAGTGATGTGGTAATGGGAATTAACATGTCTAGGATTGGGTTATTAGGGAAGACATGGTATTTAAATAGTCATAATGACTCACCTCTCTTTCTTTACAACCCTTCTTGGTGTTCAGTTTTCATTCATTACTTTGTTCTTGCAATGAGGACATTGCTTCTTTTTAAAGGGGGATAAGGCAAATAAATTGCTCAAACTTTTAAATTTTTTTTTTCAAGTATGTTTCAATCATTTCTTTCATAAGTATGTAATCATTTCTTTCATAAGTATGTATTAATAAATGAATGTTTAGAGATATTTTTTTTACTGAGATAGTTTGTATGCAAGTATGAATGATGATTTTATCTAAGTGAAAGTATGTTATCATGAAGAATGGAATGCTTGTATGATCTTAGCCTTATTAATGTTTGCCATGAAAACTTAGTTTCTTTTGAGATTAGACATGCATGAAGGTTTATATCTTTAGAATTGACTTAGTAACTTTCTTGAGGCGAAATCCTAGGGGACATAAAAAATCTAAAATGATATAGGCACTATTTCTTTGGACTGTTTGAGCCTTTTTCAAGCCAACCCTATGATATTAGACCCTTGAAACTGTAATTTTGAGCTTAAAGGCCTGTTTTTTTTGCAATGAACCTACATTATAAGCCAATTACCATCTTTTTTAAAATTATCCTAATTTTGTGCACCTATCTTAACTAAAGTTGTCTTGGGAATCAACATTTGAGGAAATTTTCATAAAGATGTATGTGCTCATGGTTAAAAAAAAAGAGTAAAGAAAAGTTTGCTCAGTCTCCAAAAAGGAAAAATGTATGAACTTGAGTTCAAAATAAGTTTGGGGGTGTTCCAAAGGTTCACTTAAGGATAAAGGTTGTATTACGAGAAAACCAAGATAAAGTTAAAGGTTAAGATTTTTTAAAATCGAAATGTCCCATCTCTTAAAATCCCTACCTTTAACCGAGCCCCATTACAACCTTACAAAAGACCTATTTATTTGATGATTATGTCACCTACATTATTGGAGAGGAAGTCTTGAGTTCAACATATGAATATCATAAATAAGCCTCGTGAGTGTTTGCTTGATTGATCGGAAATTATGTTGAATGAAGAATGTTATCTATGGTTGTGACATACATGCAAACTGTGATTCATGTTGGCATATTTTGAAGCTTAGTATAATCTTAAGGAATGTTTGCATATGAATTACTTGTTAATAAAGAAGATCGATAAGCATGAAGTTATTAATGCATGATTATGGGACAAAGATTGATGCTGCTTACACAATTAACAATTTTGCCTTAGCAAGACCTTTTGCTATGCATAAACATTACTTGGGACGAGCAATGATTTAAGTTTGGGGGTGTGTAAACGAAAAAATATATAGGATTTTTCCTATGTAAATTTATCACCTTTTTACGTAAATCCGTTGTTAAAACTAAGTAATTGTTTAATAAATTAATGAAAAATGTGATAATATGAAATTAGGACATAGAAATTATTAAATGTGATTTTATGCTTTATTATATAGTTTCTATACAATAAATGGCTTATTTTATATTAATTTTAATATATTATATTTTTTAAAACATAAAGTGGGCTGTGCATGATTAAATTAAATAATAAAATATAAAATTATATTTAATAATTAATTTTAAAATACTTCATTAGTAATTTGGGTTTTAATTAATTAATTAAATTGGATAAATTTTATTCTTTGGTCCTCCCACTTGTTGATTTACTCTGGATAGGTCTGATAGCTTTGCTGGATTATAAAACTATCCAAATTGGTGACAAACCCAATATTCAACTACACATGGCTGTCCATTTAAACCATTCTTTGGTTTAATTACACAAGGTCTTTGCAGTGTTGAGGAAATTAGAGATTTGCTCGAAGATTTACGATTGACCGAGCCTCAGTCCTGAGTTGTATGGCATCCAAAATTGCTTAAAAATCAAGCAAAAATCAAGTCAAAAGCCACTAAGCATGGCCGACCACAATTTGAGGAGATTTGAAGAGCTTAACGTCTACTATTTTTAGCAAACTATCCCCCTCTTCTCACCTATAAATAAGACCCTCTCATTCCCTTAATCATCCCTCAATCATTCCTTATTCATTCTCATCATTCATCATTCTCTCTTCTCTCTAAATTCTCTCAGCCTTTTCCATTCCCACACCTAGCATCATCTCTTCATAGATATTTTAGCAATTAAGTCTCTTAAAGAACCTTGGTCGGCCACCTTAGAGAGCCATCAGCAAAGAAGCAAAGCAAAGGAACGGAGGAGCCTCGTCAGTCAGAGTCTTGAGTGATAGCCACTCTGAATCGGGTTTGATCTTTCTTTTCTTTAATTTAATCTAAAAATGTTTGCTATGTGTTCTTTGTTCTTATTTACAACAATGCTAGCTTAATTTTATTTAAGCTAGGATGATTGCTTTGATTAAATAATATTGATAAACCGTAAAAGTAACATATTTTAATCCCACATTTAATATGCTTTTTAAAGATTTAAGACTCGTTTTATATAAAAAGGTGCTTTTAATCCTTTCTTTTTATGTCTTGTACCTAGAAAAGCACCCGAGGATGAAAAGAACACAAAACGGGCTTAAAACGAAGTAAATGGGCCTTTCCACGAAATTAACACGGCCTGAGCCAAGGACCGCACGGCCGTGTCTCGAAGAATACCTGGAGCACGGCCTCATCACCACCGCACATGGCTGTGCCAAAGCAGAAATCCGAACACGGATAGGTCTCGATTTGCACGGGCGTGTGACATGGCCGTGCCTCTGTAGCTGGAAAGAGCAATTTCAGTCGAAAAAGGATACTTCGGGAGAAAGAATCGCATTCTAAGAGCCTATAAATATACCCCAAGTACCACCTTTGAAGGGGAGCGGAAGCTAGGCCAAGGAGCCAAGCCAAGAAGGTCAGAATTAGGGAGTAACGCGAGGATAGCCAGTTGATTCATCCTAAGAAGCTGGAATTATACTCAAGACGGTGGAATTCTCCTTCAATCCCATCAGGGAGTTTTAGTGTTTTTCTTATGTTTTGTTTTATCTTTTCTCTTGTGATGTTTCCTTTTTACATTATGAACTAAACCCCTCAGATACCTGAATGGGGATGAAACCTAGACAGATTTTATTATTTGATTTTTAAATTATATGATAAATTACTTAGTTTGTTCTTAATTATGTTTCTTAATCCAAATCCAATGTGCTTAGGTAGAGGAGGAATAGAGCCTGCCTAAGAGTAGATCCAACATAATTAAGCGGAGTTGATCAGGCGCCTAGAGATAGGGTTACAAGATTTTGCCGGATTAGGGTGAAACCTAATATGGGAATCCATTGATCGATTTATTGCTTTCCTAGGGGGTTATTATAAGCGAACGAGAGGTCCACTAATTAACCTAGGATTAGACGTTATTCACCTCGAGAGAGGGTTTAGCATAGGTTAGGGAGTCTCACGGATCAAGCTAAGTAAAGAAATCATATAATTTAAGGTTAGATAATAAGAGAAGTCTAGGTGAATTCTTCCTGAAGGTATCATAAAAATCAACTGAGTCTTTTTCAAGTTATCCCCAAATTCATCTTTTTGTCTCTGTTTTCTTAGTTTAGTTGTCGTCAATTTAGTTTAAAAAACAACAGTTATCTTAGTTAGGTTAGATATAAAAATAAAGTGAGTATTAATACTTTTAGTTCCTTTGGGTTCGATATCCGGTCTTGCCTAAGCTATACTACTGTTCGATAGGTACACTTGCCTTAATATCGTTGTCAGAGTTAGTCTCCAGGTTTGATCATTCTTTTATAAATATTTAAAACTTTGATTTCACAACGATCAAGTTTTTGGCGCCGTTGCCGGGGAACTAAAATATTAAGAAAGCTCTATTTTTATTACTTTAGCCATTATGTTATTCACAAGTTATTTCTTTTGTTTTCTTAGGTTAAATTTTAAATTTTAAATTTTTCTAATTTTTATTTTCTATTTTCTATTCCTTTGTCTTTTCTAGGTACCTCTAGTTTATGACTAGAAGGAATCCGAGAGGACCTTTGGTATACGATAGCGATATCGAAGCAACCGCTCGTAGGAATCGCAGGGAAACCAAGCGAGCCCTAGATTACACAGAAAGAGAGGAGGAAAACAGATCCAATTCTATTGAAGGGATGGACGAAAACAACCCACCACTACGCGTTGTGAGAGATCAAAATGCTCCATGTATAATGTTTGATTATGCGAAACCGCATTTAATAGGAGCAGAATCTAGTATTGTTAGGCTTGCTATAACTGCCAACAAATTTGATTTAAAGCCTAAGACAATACAAATGATTCAACAGTTTGTTCAATTTGATGGTTTGCAGGACGAAGATCCAAACATGCATATAGCTAATTTTTTAGAGTTCTGTGATACCTTCAAAATAAATGGTGTTTCTGATGATGCCATTCGTCTTCGGTTATTCCCTTTTTCGTTGAGGAATAAAGCCAAATAGTGGTTAAACTCGTTACAACGAGGGCCAATCACTATATGGGATCAAATGACTGAAAAGTTTCTGATGAAATATTTTCCACCAGCCAAAATGACCAAATTACGTAATGATATCTCTTCCTTTGTGCAGATGGATTTAGAGGCAGTATACGACGCATGGGAGAGGTTCAAAGATCTCTTGAGGAGGTGCCCACACTATGGTTTACCCCTGTGGCTACAAGTCCAAACCTTCTACAACGGAGTAAATCCCTCAACAAGGCAACTGATAGATTCAGCCGCCGGTGGAACGCTAAACAACAAAACTCCTGAAGCAGCCTACGAGGTTATCGAAGAAATGTCATTAAACAACTATCAATGGCAAGCTTCGAGGACCAAACCGACAAAACTGGTAGGAGTTTTCAACGTCGACACCATGACCATGCTATCAACGTAACTAGAGATGATGAATAAAAAGCTTGATACTTTGTGTTCTTCACAGATACATCTAGTCATGCAGTGCGACGCTATTGGAACTGTGGCGAATCCTGAGTACCCACCCTACCAACCAGGAGCAGAAGATACAGATGAACTATATTGGTAATAATTTTCGATCTAATAATAATCCTTATAGTAACACTTACAATCCAGGTTGGAGGAATCACCCAAATTTTTTGTGGGGAGGACACGGCAATCAAGGAAATCAAAGGCAACAACCCTTCCAAAACTTCCAAAATCAGCCTTATCCACAAGACAAGAAGCCAACCATCGAGGAACGTATCTAAGAAGCTGACAGAACAATCAAAAGCAATGAAAACCGAATGGAATAACTTGCTAAGTCAGTCAAGGAAGTAAGCAAAGCCGTTGAACAACTTGTAAATTTAATGTCAGAACGACCGCAGGGACGCCTACCTAGTAACACCGAAATTAATCCTAAGGAAAAAATTCAAGCTATCACACTTCAGGATAGCAAGGAGATAGGTACACCCAACCCAACTCCAGAAAGTAAGGTAGACGAAGGTGCAATAGAGGTAGTACAAGAAAAGCCAAAACTGGTAGTTAAGGAGTACAAACCTCGCATTTCTTATCCCACAGCATTACAAAAAGACGATTCAGAAGAGCAGTTCGGTAAGTTTCTTAAACTTTTAAAGAAATTACATATTAACTTCCCTCTTCTTGAAGCTCTTTTTCAGATGCTAGACTCGAGGAAATTTTTAAGACATCTCTTGACCAGCAAACGTAAAATAGATGAAGAGCACCACGTGGAACTTAACGCAACATGCTCAGCAATGTTACAAAATAGACTACCACAGAAACAAAAAGATCCAGAGAGTTTTACAATTCCATGTTTAATTGGTAGTTTAAATATTGATAATGCGTTAGCTGATTTAGGGGCAAGCATAAATGTTATTCCTTATACATTGTTTAAGCGACTAGGTCTAGGGAAACCAAAACAAACTAAGATGAGTATTCAATTAGCGGATAAAAGCATTTAGAATCCCTAGGGCATTATTGAAGATGTTCTCGTAAAAATTGATAAATTTGTTTTCCCAGTAGATTTTTTTGTTTTAGACATGGATGAGGATAATTCAATCCCCTTAATTTTAGGAAGACCTTTTCTAGCAACTGCCAAGACTAAAATTGATGTTGCCACAGGTGAGCTCATACTTTGTGTAGGTGACGACTCAATCAGTCTTCAAGCCCTCGATTCAGCTAGGTCGTCAAGAAATTAAGGTGAGCAAGAAAATTCTTTCGATAATCATTTAATTTCACCTTCTTTTCAGTAACCTCCAAAAAAAGAGAACGTTTGAAACAGATCCTCAGTTTAGTGCCAACAGAGAAATAACTTACGACAAACAAAGGACCCAAATTGATGACTTAGATGAGTGGAAAACACACTTCGAGGAAAAACTAGGGTTACATCAGGAAGAATAGGAAACACAAGTCAATGAAGTGCCAGCTCCACACAATGTGGAACCAGAGAAACCACCACAAGAACTTGTGGGGACATCAAATCACTATAAAACAAGAGACCAAGGCCTACTAGATAAAGCCGAGCCTCACATCACCACAACAAACTCGAAAGAAAAGAGAGAACTCCTTTTTGAGGTACACGATATCTTCCCACAAGGAATAGTCGAGATAAGCAATCCAAAATTTGGCACTATTAAGGTAAACGATTCTCGACTCCAATTTTGTCATAAAACTGAAAATATAGACATTGGGGAGAATATTCAAATTTTCAAACCTGCCTAAAATTTTCAAATATAAGGAAAGTTTAGCTTAAGACTATAAACGAGTGCTTCTTGGGAGGCAACCCGAGTACTAACACTACTTTTTTTTTTGCAATTTTATTTTATTTTCTCTTTTTCTTTTCTTTTTTTTTCAACTAACCCAAAAGTGTAGAATCCCAGATCACACGGCTTTACACATGGCTCCGTGGCCGTGTGGACCACCAAAATTGCCACCTTGACAGGGCAGAGGCTGTGCAGTCAACCCAACAACCACCCCAATGTCACAGATCCAACCACTCTCAACACGGGCACCGACAGACATGGCACGGCCATGGCACCAACCGTGCGAGGCTATTGATTTCCATACCGCGGACAGAACACGCCCATGCCACAAACCGTGTGAAATTACTGAGGTTACTGACTTATCGAGCACGAGTAAGACACGCCCGTGTCAGACACCCGTGCCTACAAGAAAAACATCAAGAGCACAGACGTGGAAGGATCAAGCACGGGCATAGGGTGACAACACCCTCTATAACACGGCCGTGTGAGGAGGCCGTGTAATTTGACACACCCTGGGACCACGACCGTGGGAAAGCAGAACATTTGAGAATCTATTTAAACCCCTCACCCCTTTCTCTTTTCCCCATATGATTTCATCCTTTTTTTCTTTATTTTTCACTCTTCTTCATCTCAGATTCTCCACTTATTAAGGCTCTAGATCCTTGAGCAAGCCAACACGATGCCAAAGAAACGGAGAAAGCTAGGCATAGGCCCCTTAACAAAGAACATGAGTTCATACCGGTAGCTTCCTCTCAACACCAAGCCAAGGACCTATGAGACCATTTACCTCTCATTTCACATTTATCTTTTCCTTTATTTTCCTTCTTTTTGCCTATCTTATACTTAATTTATTTTATTTTATTTTAGTTTCTTAGTGTCAGGTTCTAAAGGCTGCTTGGGAATCACGCCACTTCCGCCACCATCAGCACCTCCGTCGCCTTAGAAGTCACACCCACCTCGCGAACCACCTACCAATAAGGATTCTCAAGCCCCTTTATCTCCTAGCCTTAGTTTATATTCATTCTTAGTCTCTTTCTCTTTATCTTTCTTGTCTTTATTTATATATTTAGTTTATTTTTATTCGGTCTTAATAAAGCCTGGCTACTTCTCAAAGCGCTACCCAATTTCTTCATCTAGTGCAGGAACGTTATCTCGACTGACCATCACCGCCACCAAAGACACTCATTCGGGAAAACATCCACAAATCAGGGGGTAATTTTTCCCCCTTCTCTTTTGATTTATCTTTCAACTGACATTATCTATTTTTGTACATTGAGGGTAATGTACATCTTAAGTGAATAGTTATTCTAAGAAAATGCCTAATTTTTCATTATTCTCAAACCCTGAGGATAAAAATGCCTAACTGTCTGCATTGTTCTCAAATCCCTGAATTTAATCTTGTTTTAGAGTAATTTTCTCATATTAATAATTAAGATGAAATTTCTAATGATTTGTGATTTTTATTGATATGTTTTGGAATAAGTCATAGTTAATTGTGCATTGATGATTAAATTTGAAGAATACTAGGGAATCAAGCATGATAAGTCTAATTTTTTAAAAATTAAAATTTTAGGTTGTCAACCAGAATTTGAATATTATCTTGAAATTTGAGATTTACAAGGTTGATGTCAAAAACACCCATAATTTTCGTGAGAATTTGAGCCTTACAGAGCATACATTCTTTTTCATGCTCACTTCTTGATTATGTGTGTGTAGACTATGAATTGTTATTCTAGAACTTGCCTCGATTATACATGTTAAGACCATAGTTATGATTTGATATACCGAGATGATAAAGGCACTTAGGTTTTGACCCACTTACTCTATTAAATAGCCTACCCTTATAAGTAACCTTTAGTGAACCCCGTTGAGCCTAACAACCCCTTTGTATTGACTTACCCGCTAATTTTAACCCAAAACCCTTTGTATTTATTATCGCCCTTTATTTTGACTACCCCTTAATCGAGATTTGATTTGAGCTAGTTATCTGAGTTTATTATTCTGGTAGTTAAATTTATCTTGTATTTAGTTTGTTCTTAAAAAAAAAGTTTCAAAGTTTTCAATATTAGTAATATGTAAAGTGAGCTTACACAATCAAAGACTATTTCCCAAAAGAAAAAGCTCGTATTAGTAGGATTTTTTTATTGTTTTTAGTTGATGTAATTATTATCTTAGAAATTTTTAGGTAGGTAGCTTATCAATTCAATCTCGATTCTAACCTTCTAATTTCAGCCTTTATCCACACCTTTAACCCTAGCCCCGTTACAACCCTAACAAAGTCCTTTTGATACATTTATCATATCATTTCTGATGGTGGAGATTTGATTTTCAGAGGCAAGCCTATGGGATTAACTTTTCATGTTCGACTTATGAGTGCTTAATTTTGACCCTTAAACACTTTTTGAGTCATTTGAGTGAATCTTTTGTGAGGATATCAATCCTTGTCGATTTTGAATTAAAGGTAATTATTTAGATGAAGGGAAACACCTATGTTTTTCGTGCTACAAATTTATGACTTATCTTGTTTGAATTTTTAGGAATCTTTGAGTTGAATTATCCATGTATAAATTATCTATGAATTAGGATAAGGCATCATTGATAGGAATTATGAATCATGGAAAGTTCGTTTTAATTGTAAGTTGAGAATTTTTGCTTGAGGACAAGCAAAAGGTTAAGTGTGGTGGTATTTGATAAACCGTAAAAGTAACATATTTTAATCCCACATTTAATATGCCTTTTAAAGATTTAAGACTCGTTTTATATAAAAAGGTGCTTTTAATCCTTTCTTTTTATGTCTTATACCTAGAAAAGCACCCGAGGATGAAAAGAACACAAAACGGGCTTAAAACAAAGTAAATGGGCCTTTCCATAAAATCAACATGGCCTGAGCCAAGAACCACACGGTCGTGTCTTGACGAACACCTAGAGCACGGCCTCATCACCATAGCACACGGTCATGCCAAAGTAGAAATCTGAACACGGTCAGGTCTCGATTTGCACGGGCTGGGACATATTGCATTCATTTCTTTTGTATGCCATCTTGAGTGGTCTAAGGCCCAATACGCAATTGTAGGCCATGAGCCGTTTATGTGATATAGTGGATTTACACATTGAGTCTTGGTGACTTACACCTTTGCTTAACATTGCAGGTAACCTGTAGATTGTGGATCTGGGAGCCGAGGCAGACTCGTGGAGGCCATTAAATCTTTTCTTTCATAAACTCGTTTCTTTTTTTATAATTTAATTTAAATGGGGATATTGTTCTGTAATAAGGCCTTCTTAGCTTAAGATTTGGTTTTATTTTATGATATGACGTTATTAATTATTTTTAACATAAAGATTAAAATGGAGTTTTCAAAACATAAATATCATAAAAAACCGTTTTTCTTGCAAATGCCAACAATTTAACGAACAATCGATTAACCCAAATCGAAAATTTTTCCCTTAAACTACAAACCACAGTTTTATTTATACACATACAGCAACTATAATAAATAGTTTTAACTTACGATATTTTCTTAAGATTTAAAAAGGCGTTTTCTACAGTTTCACCCTGTGGCATACCAGATCTGGTCGTAACGTTTTGACCGGGTTTGGGATGTTACAATTTTGGTATCAGAGCCTGGTTACAAAACTCGGCTGTAGGACGGGTTTAGTAAATATTTTGAAAAAAAATTGATTTGGAATATTATTTAAGGAAATGATTTATTTTGGAGTATTATGGCACCCGAGTCCACCGGCACCAGATCTACGCTGTAAGTGTTTCAATTATTGATCTTCATGTATGAAATAATTATGTTGTGTTGCGATTATTAGGAGATTCAAACTTTAGAGACTGAAACCTTTAGATTTAGATAAGAACTCGCGAGAATTACTGTTAATGCTATTTTTCATAAGATTGCTCGGTAATAAAAAGTGAAAGAAAGTACTAATTCATGAAACTCTTAATCAGATTAAGTCGAATCAGTAGCCATGAGTACTAGGGGACGTGGACGTGCTTTATGCGACCGTGGTAGAGGCCGAGGTGTTGGGTTTGAACCCTCAGAATCAGGACATGGGTCAGGAAATGAGATGCCAGTACCGTAAGCTGCGGAAGTAAATTTTTAAATGGGCAGAGACGATGCGGTGTCTCAGACGATGTTGCGAGTTTTGGAGAGGGTTGCTCGAGCAAGTACAGGATCAGTGGCTCGAAAATCTATGTCTGAATGACTTCGAGCCAATGGAACTGAAATGTTTAGGGGTGTGTCTGGTGTAGCTTCTAATATAGCTGAGTATTGGCTAGAAGCAGTAGAGCGCATTATGGATGATCTTGATTTTACGGTAGAAGAGAAGTTGAAAGGAGTGGTGTCTCTTATTCGGGACGAGGCGTATCAATGGTGGCTTATGGTCAGGGATGGTACAGCGGCTGACCGTATTGCCTGGGGTTTCTTCAAATCAGCATTTCAAGGGAAATACATTGGGTCAAGTTATGTGGATACTCAGCGTACGGCATTTCTAAATTTGGTTCAAGGGAATAAGTTAGTGGCCGAGTAAGAGGCGAAGTTCTTACCTCTAAGTCGTTATGCCTGGGGTATTGTTGCCACAGACCATGAACGTTGTGTTCGATTTGAGGATGGTTTAAGAGACGAGTTACGAGTGTTGATAGCTCTGCACCGAGAAAGGGAATTTGCTATTTTAGTGGAAAAGGCTAAGATAGCCGAGGAGGTGAAACGGCCCGAAAAGAAAAATCAAGATAGGGATAGAGGTAGGAATAAAAAGAATTTTGGATCGTCAGGGACAGTTGGGGGATATCAAAAAAGACCTAGGCTGGATGGGCCGAGTCGTGTTACGAGACCTGTTGTTGATAGTCAGCCTCAGAGGTGTTGGACGAGTAATAAAGGATGTTTCAAGTGTGGGTCTCACGATCATCGAGGAAGAGAGGCATCCCACGAGGAAGCGGGCGAGCGCGATGAGGTCAGGGTTATGCTCAGCTGGGTAGAGATGGTCAGCAACTATAGAAAGGTCGTGGTCCAGCCAGAGGAGGTAATGATTTCAGTCAGGGCCGTGGAACACCAGGCAGAAGTGCTGGGAGCACAGATGCAAGACAGCCTGGGTTAGTTTATGCAGCCAGAAATCGTGAGGAAGGCGACGCATCGGACGTCTTATCCGGTACGTTCTTAATTTTTGGATTGCCTTTTTCTGCATTGATTGATATTGGGTCTACACATTCCTATCTTGTTAGTGCGGTATCTGGAACTTTAAACATAGACTCTGAGATTGCTTCTAGGGAGATGACTGTACTTAGCCCTTTACGACAATCTGTAGTGGTGAACAAACTCTTTAGGTATGTACCTTTAGAAGTTCAAGGGATGGCTTTCCCAGCTGATCTGATGGAACTGCCGTTTGGGGAGTTCAATTTAATCTTAGGTATGGACTGGCTAGTGAAGTATTGAGCAAACTTGGATTGTGCTGCTAAGCGCATGTGTTAAGGACTCCTAAGGATGATGAAGTTTTAGTGATAGGAGAAAGGAAAAACTACTTGTCCAATGTAGTGTCTACTTTAAGGGCAGAAAGAATGGTGAGAAAAGGAAGTGAGGCATTCTTAACTTTTGTTCGAGCTCTGGAAGCCAAAGAGCTAATCGTAGGAAATGTTAGAACAGTGAAGGAGTTCTCTGATGTTTTCCCAGAAGAGCTTACAGGATTACCTCCAGATCGCGAGGTGGAATTCGGCATTGATCTTCTTCTGGGAACAGCACAGTGTCTATTGCCCCATATAGAATGGCGCCGAAGGAGTTAGTGGAACTGAAAGCGTAGATTGAGGAACTGTTGGATCAGGGTTTTATCTGACCGAGTGTGTCACCTTGGGGAGCGCCGGTGTTATTTGTTACGAAGAAAGACGAGTCAATATGGATGTGCATCGACTATAGGCAGTTGAACAAGTTGAAGATCAAGAACAAATACCCGCTGTGAAGGATTGATGATTTGTTCGATTAATTGAAGGGGACTTCCGTCTTCTCGAAGATAGATATGAGGTTGGGATATCATCAACTTCAGGTCAAGAAAGTGGATATTCATAAGACGGCATTTTGAACTCGCTACGGCCACTATGAGTTTTTAGTCATGCCGTTTGGGTTGACCAATGCACCAGCAGCGGTTATGGACATGATGAACTGGATATTCCAGCCCTATCTGGACCAGTTTGTTGTGGTATTTATAGACGATATCTTGGTCTATTCAAGATCGAAAGAGGAGCATGATTCGTATCTTCGGGTGGTTTTACAAATTCTGAGGGAGAAACAGCTATATGCCTAATTTAGTAAGTGTGAATTCTGACTGAGGGAAGTTACTTTTCTGGGTTATGTTGTGTCTGTTGAGGGGATTAGGGTCGACCCCCGAAAGATTGAAGCTGTGTTGGATTGGAAACCACCTAAGTCTGTAGCAGAGATTCGGAGTTTTCTTTACTTGGCTGGGTATTACAGAAGGTTTGTTGAGGGATTCTCATTAATTGCGACACCATTAACTAAGTTATTGCGGAAAGGAGTACCGTTTGTCTGGTCTGAGAAGGAGCAGGAATGTTTTGAGAAGCTAAAGAGAATCTTGAATGAGGCTCCAGTGTTGATACAGCCTAAGGAGGGGAAGGAGTTTGTTGTTTATTGTGATGCGTCGCATACAAGATTAGGATGTGTGTTAATGCAGGAAGGGAAGGTAGTAGCGTATGCGTCTCGGCAGTTGAGACCGCATGAACTGAATTATCCCACACATGATTGGAATTGGCTGCTGTAGTATTTTCCTTGAAGATCTGGAGACATTATCTATATGGGGAGAAATCCATCATTTGTACAGATCACAAAAGCCTAAAATATCTTCTTACCCAGAAGGAGTTGAATTTAAGGTAGAGGAGGTGGATCGAATTGTTAAAAGATTATGATTGCTCGATTGAGTACCATACGAGTAAAGCTAACGTGGTGGCGGATGCATTGAGTCGTAGGGTGATCTCTGACTTGAGAGCAATGTTTGCTCATCTCAGCCTATATGATGATGGAAGTTTACTAGGTGAACTCCAAGTAAAGCCCTCTTGGGTCAGTCAGATTAAAGAGAAGCAGTTCACTGATGAGTTGTTGAGTTTGAAGTTGCAGTTGACGGTAGGTGGTGGGGTAACGTGTAACAGACCAAATTTGACCCAAATCGGAACGGTGGTTTCGGGACCACAAATCCGAGTCCGAGAAATGTTTTAATATTTTATTTCATGATTATTATATGTGAATGAAAATGTGTGAAAGTTTCGTAGAAAAATTTTATCGTTTAAGTGCTTAATTTGATAAAAAGGATTTAATCGAGAAAACGCGAAAGTTGCATGCTAAAGTGAAAGGTACTAATTTGATTGTGGCTTTTTAAGTGGGTGTACTAAAAGGGCAATTAGCCCATGTGCTATAAGGAGGGACGGCAATAGGCCTTTTAATTATAAAATTTATGTTATTTTAGTATAATTATAAGTTAAAGATTAGTGTTAATAAATATGATAATTTATATGTTTCTTTTAACATAAAATAATAAAGTTAAGTGGGAAGAAAGAGAACTTCACCTTGTTCTTCTTCCTTGGCCGAATGTAGGAGCTAGAAACTCCATTTTTGGAGCTTGAATTTTCGGCACTTTGGGGCTTAATTAAGGGTATGTGTTTTATTTAGTTTTTGAAAATTTTTGCATATTTGGAATGGTTGCTTTAAATCCTATACAACCCATGTTTAAATTTTTGAAATACTACGTATATAAGATTCGGCCATTAACATGCTTGGATAGTTTTGATGTTTGATGGTTTTAAATTGAATGTATGTTAAGGATTTACAAGTTTTGTATTGGAGTTTTTGGTGATTTTGAGTTTATAGGGCTAAATTGAAAAGAATAAAATTTTGAAGGATTAAAATGTCAAATAGATGAAATGCATGGACACCCATGGCTATGGGGAAGGTTCGGCCTAGCCATAGTGTTAGGAAATTTTGCATATTTTGAGTTTTGTGTAAAATTGGACCAAATTGTAAAAATGGAAAACATTAGGGGCAAAATTGTAAATTGCCCATTTGTGTGTCTTGGGACTAAATTGAGATGAAAAGCAATTAAATGAGCTAAATTTTAATGTGTTTTAGATCAAGAGCAAAGAAAAACGGAATTAGACCGGGGAAAGACGAAGGTTCGAATAAGCCGATTCGCACGGACTATCGACAACAGAGGTAAGTCCTTTAGCTAAAATATGTCAATGAATTAATTATGAATTTAGTGAATGATGAATTGTGGAAATTTAGAGTATAAATCCATGATATAGCCGAATGTGAATGTATAGTATTGAAGTGAATTTATTTTGGCTAATGCAAGGTGAATAAGTAAGTTCTTGAGCTACCTTATATTTAAAGATTATTTACAAATCTAGTGAATGATAAAATTTGTATAAGTTTGGTGTAAAACCATGAGTTGGCGAATGTGATGATGATGGATTGGATTTATTTCAAATTTATTTAATGCAATGGGAATAAATGTATATGATTCGATATGTGATAGTGAAATGTGAAAAGCATGTAAAAATATTCGACATTGGGCTCGAGAGCCTAGCGGGGCCTCGTGCAGGTGACATAATCGGGCTTTATGCCTAGCGGGCCTTGTGCTTAGGTGTTATTTATCGGGCTTTTATGCCTAGCGGTGCCTTGTGCCGGTGTTATTTATCGGGCTTTACGCCTAGCGTGCCTTGTGCCGGTGTTACTTTACGGGCTTTTATGCCTCAGCGAGCTTGATGATCGGTGATGTATTTTACCAAAGATAAATCGAATCTTTGTTCAAGACAACTTAAAGCTAATTTATTGAGTTTACGTTTCAGGTAAGCATGTAAGGTATGTTATGCTTAATATTACCTAGGTCAAATTAATATTATGAGAATTGTGTTATATGTGTTTGAAATTAATATTGATGGATGTAATATGATGGAATTCGAGTTAGAATGTGCTATTATGGAACAATTGGTTTTCAAGTATAAATGTTAAGAAAGGAAATTTAAATGCGATATGCTTATATGAACTACAAAGAAATGTAGGTTGAAGGAAATGATTCCTAATTTACTTGGGGTTAAAGAATTACTAGTATCTGGCTTTGTATAAATAATTCACTTAGCGCCTATGTGAAATGCCATAAGTTGATTGCTTTCATTGCGTAAACAAGTAAATGTTTTATTATCATGAGTTAGGACTTACTAAGCTAGTAAGCTTAATTATGTGAAATGTTCTCCTTTGTTTTATAGATTTTGGTCACGTTGCGGGCTCGTAAAGGATCTCCAAGAAGTCATCCACACTATCGCCTTCCTTTGGTATTTTGAATTTTGGTTGCGATTTAGAAGGCATGTATAGGCTAGATGAAGTTTTAAAACATACGATGTTTGACCTTGTATATAATGACCATGCGAATATGGCTAAATATTTAGTTAAGTATGTTTTGGGGTTTTTGTCATAAATGTTGGTAATATTGGTACTCTTTTAAATCGATGATGTTATAATATCATGTGAATGTTTTAAGTACAAGCTAACTTTCGTAAATGATTAAAATGCATGGATAGTATGAATTGCATGTGAGTATATTCGGTTATAAGCTAGAAATCATATTTAGTATAGAAACAGTCTTTAGTTACAGCAGTGAAGTAATTTCGAAAAATCACCAAAAATAGGATAAGTTGAATTAGATGGTGAATGAGGTATAGAATTAAACCTTATTGTGTCTATTTTTACATGAAAGAAACAGAGTAGGAAAAAGATTTATATATTATGAGAAAATTAAGTTTTAGTGAGACCTGCTCTGAATGAATTCGTCAGTCACTGTTCTGTTTTGGAAAAATTGCCATAAATTGTACAAAAATAATTAAGAAGCATGGTTTATATGTGTAGAACCCTTAATGAGTCTATTTTTCATTGGTATAAACAAGAACATCATAGGAAATTTGTACAATCAGATAACTGCAGTTTTATAGGGACAGGTCAGAATTGTCAAGCAGTGTAATAAGGGTAACTTTGAAGAATAAACTGTACTAATTGCCCACATGAAAAATTCTAGAAAAATTATGGTGAATATTTATATGAGTCTAGTTTCAAGGAAAATTTACGGATCTAAATTTCGAGTTTTGTAACTCGAGTTATGGCCGATTTAGTCAGCGTGACGCAGTTGGACAGCTTTAAAAATTTTACTCCCCGAGTTAATGGTCACGTCTAGTAATGCCACGTACTCGATTCCGGCAAGGGTTTCGGGTAAGGGGTGTTACATTTGATAGGTATCAGAGCTTACGGTTTAGTCGATTCTAGGACTACCGTAGCGCGTATGAGTCTAGCTATACATGCCTTTATTATATGTTGATAGTGTGGTGACTTCCGGCGACACTGAACTTTGTTTTATATAGTAAATGGACACTGATCTTGAAAGAGCCGTAGCTGATGATGGGGAGAGCGTAGCGCCTGACCGTGCCCACGGATCAGCGCCGATAGACTCTCGACCTATTTCGGGTAGCCACGAAGGAGAGACTAAACAAGCCTTTTATCAGATGATGAATGAGTGGTTTGCCCAATTTATTCAGAACAACCCGAATGTACACCAACCTCCACCCCCGAATAATCCAGCTCCAATTCCTTCAGCACCCCCGATGATAGATCCGATGAGATCTAGTAGGCCCCCAGTTGATAAAATCCGAAAATTTGGGGCTGAAGAATTTAAAGCCAATGATGATGATGATGCTGAGAGAGCCGAAATGTGGCTTGATAACACTATACGGGTACTTGATGAGCTATCTTGTACTCCGGATGAATGCCTGAAATGTGCTATATCCTTCTTCGAGGACCTTTGCATATCACTGGTGGAACACACTAGTATCAGTGGTTCCGAAAGAAAAAGTGACATGGGATTTTTTCCAGAATGAATTCCGCAAGAAATATATCAGCCAAAGATTCATTGATCAAAAACGAAAAGAATTCCTTGAGTTGAAACAAGGACGAATGACCGTGACGAAATATGAACGAAAATTTGTCAGACTCAGCAGATATGCTAGAGAGTGTGTTTCTTCTGAAGCTATTATGTGTAAAAGATTTGAAGATGGCCTGAATGAAGATATAAAGATGTTTGTTGGCATTCTTGAAATTCAAGAGTTTGTGACTTTAGTTGAAAGAGCTTGCAAAGTCAAGAGCTCGGGGAGAGAGAAAAGAAAGGTCGAGATGAAGCTAGAGACATTCGTAAAAGATCTTGGGTAAAGTCTTTCATTCCACGACCAAGAAGCCCAGAGAGACGACTGGTAGACAAAAGCTAATACAGATCCACCTAGACAGGATCGACCTCCTATGAGCTCCCGAGCTACCTCGATAGCTTGATGTTGGTAATGTTCCACAAAATAGAGTTGAGTGCAAGCACTATGGGAAATGGCACTCGAGGAGTTGTAGATTTCATGATCGGTCTTGCTATAAATGTGGATCATCGGATCATTTTATTAGAGAGTGTCAGAAGTTAGTGAAGCGAGAATCGATCCGAACACTAAGCCAAGCAACGTGTCAATGCGAGGTAGACCACCCGGACATTCGGGCAATGTAGGTGGTAGTCGAGAAAGGAACGAAGAATACTACAGATGATCGATTCGAGGCTAGAGCTCGGCTAGAGCATATCTTTGCACGAGCTAGAGAGGATGCTTCCTCCCCGACGTCATTCTTGGTATTTTCACTCTTTATGATACTCAGAATTGCACTAATCGATCCTGGTTCGACTCATTCTTATGTGTGTGAAACTTTAAAATTCAGCAAGACTCGCTAGTTGAGTCCACCGAGAGTTTGTGATTCGTGTGTCCAACCCTTTGGGTAGATGTGTGCTTGTTAATAAAGTGTGTAGAGATTGCCCGTTGATGATTCGAGATTATTGCTTCCGGTGATTTAATGTTGTTGCCCTTTGACGAATTTGATATAATCTTGGGTATGGATTGGTTAACCTTCGCACGAGGCGGTAGTGGATTGTAAAGAAAGCTTAATGATTTGAAATGTCGAAACGGTGAGACCATCGTAATTAAATCTGTGACATAAATGGGTTGCCTACAACAATATCTTCAATGTTAGCCCAAAAGTATGTGAGAAAAGGGTGTGAAGCTTATTTGGCCTATGTAATCTTTGGATAATAAAATATCCGAGAAACAAATTGAATCAGATCGGTTGTATGTGAATACCCCAATGTGTTTCTGAAGAACTACCGGTTTACCTCACATGCGAGAGATTGAGTTCGGCATTGAGTTAGTGCCAGGTGCGACTCCGATTTCGATAGCTCCGTACCGAATGGCACCTACTGAATTAAAAGAATTGAAAGCGCAGTTGCAAGAGTTGACAGATAGGGGTTTTGCACGACCGAGTTTCTCTCCTTGGGGTGCACCGGTTTTATTTGTGAAAAAGAAAGATGGGACTATGCGAATGTGTATTGACTACCGGCAACTAAATAAGGTAACTATAAAGAATAAGTACCCGTTACCTCGGATTGATGATTTATTTGATCAGTTGAAGGGGGCTTCAGTGTTTTTGAAAATAGATTTGAGATCGGGCTATTATCAATTGCGAGTCAGAGATTCAGATGTGCCAAAGACTGCATTCCGAACGAGGTACGGACATTATGAGTTTTTGGTTATGCCTTTTGGACTTACTAATGCACCTGCTGTTTTTATGGATCTAATGAACCGGTTTTTCACGGTTTTTGGATCGGTTTGTAGTAGTGTTTATTGATGATATATTGATCTACTCCAAAAATGAAGCGGAACACGCTGAGCATTTGAGAGTAGTACTACAAACTTTGAGAGATCAACGGTTATATGCAAAGTTCAAGTAAGTGTGAGTTTGGGATGAATGAAGTCGCCTTCTTGGGTCATGTTGTTTAAGTGTCAGGTGTTGGGTGGATCCAAACAAGATAGCAGCTATACTCGAGTGGAAACCACCAAAGAATGTTTCCGAGATCCGAAGTTTCCTAGGCCTTGCGGGATATTATAGACGATTTGTAAAAGGTTTTTCCGTAATAGCTACACCTTTGACGAGACTACTACAGAAAGATGTCAAATTTGAGTGGTCAGGAAAGTGTCAGAAAAGTTTCGAACAGTTGAAAGCCCTTTTGACCGAGGCTCCGAGATTAACTCAACTTTGAATCGGGTAAAGAATTTATTATTTTTAGTGATGCTTCCTTGAGTGGGTTGGGTTGCGTTTTAATGCAAGAAGGCAAGGTGATAGCCTACGCTTCGAGACAATTGAAGCCACATGAGAAAAATTATCCAACTCACAATCTGGAGTTAGCGACCATTGTGTTCGCATTGAAAATTTGGCGTCACTATTTATTCGGTGAAAAATGTCATATTTATTCGAGATCATAAAAGTCTAAAATATTTAATGACTCGAAAGATCTAAATTTGAGACAACGCAGATGGTTAGAATCACTTTGAAAGACTATGAATTAGTGATTGACTACCATCCGGGAAGGCTAATGTTGTTGCGGATGCGTTAAGTCGAAAATCATTATTTGCTCTTCGTGCATTGAGCATACGGGTGACCATGTCGATGATGGTTCGATCATAGCCGAGTTACAAGCAAAGCCGATCTTTATTCAAAGATTTGTGATGCACAGAAAGTTGACAAAAATTTGATTGCTATTCGGATTCGTGTGAAAGCGATGCGGAATCGATTTTCGATTGATGCAAATGATTGTTTAAATCATAAAAGTCGATTGTGTGTTCCTAAAAACTCGATTTGATACGATGATTACGAGTGAGGCCCATAATGGTCGAATGTCGAAACACCGGTAGCACAAAAATGTATAACGATTTAAAAAGCAGTTTTATTGGTGGCTGGCATGAAACGGGACATATCCGAGTTTGTTTCCAAGTGCTTAATGTCAACAAGTGAAAATTTGAGCATCAGTGTACCGTCCGGACTACTTCAACCAATCATGATACCCGAATGGAAATGGGATAGAATCACAATGGATTTTGTATCCGGTCTTCCGTGACACCGAAAGTAAGAAAGATGTTGTATGGGTTATCGTTGATAGACCCGACTAAATCAGCTCATTTTATACCGAGTGCGTCTGACTATTCCCTTGATAAGCTTGCCGAATTGTATGTGTCGCAGATTGTAAGGTTGCACGGTGTGCCGAGTTCCATTGTTTACGATAGGGACCCAAGATTCACATCGCGGTTCGGAAGAAATTGCAAGATGCTTTAGGTACTAAACTTCATTTTAGTATGACCTTCCATCCATAAAGCATGCGGTACACCGAGCGAACTATTTTGATACTTGAGGACATGTTGAGGTGTTGCGTTCTCGAGTTTGAAGGTACGTGGGAACGATACCTACCTTTGGTTGAATTTGCTTACAATAATAGCTTCCAATCTAGCATAAAAATGGCACCTTATGAAGCCTTATATGGTCGAAAATGTCGCACACCGTTGTATTGGACCGAGCTCGGTGAAAACAAGATACACGGGTTGATTGGATCAAAGAAAGCGAATGAAGGTGGTTATTATTAGAAGTAATTTGAAAGTCGCCGGATCGTCAAAAGTCCTATGCCGATTTAAAACGTAAGGACATTGAATTTCAGTCGGAGATCGGGTGTTCTTAAAAGTTTCTCCGTGGAAGAAAATACTCCGATTCGGTCCAGAAAGGCAAGTTGAGTCCTAGATTTATCGGACCGTATGAAATCATCGAGCGTATAGGGAACGTTGTTTATCGATTGAAAGCGCCCCTTGACTTAGAAAAGATACACAATGTATTTCACGTTTGATGCCGCGAAATACAGATCGGATCCGTCCCCATGTGATCACCCCGCGAGAGATTGAAATTCGATCTGATTTGACCTATGATGAGGAACCGATCCGTATCTTAGCTCGGGAAACCAAAGAGTTAAGAAATAAAAGAATTCCATTAGTAAAGGTTTTATGGAATCGTCACGAAATTGAAGAGGCTACGTGGGAGCCTGAGGAGTCAATGAGACAACAATATCCGAACTTATTCAACGGTAAAATTTTCGAGGACGAAAATTCTTAAAGGGGAGAGTTGTACAGATCAAATTTGACCTAAATCGAACGGTGGTTTCGGGACCACAAACCGAAAGTCCGAGAAATGTTTTAATATTTTATTTCATGATTATTATATGTGAACGAAAATGTGTGAAAGTTTCGTAGAAAAATTTTATCGTTTAAGTGCTTAATTTGATAAAAAGGATTTAATCGAGAAAACGCGAAAGTTACATGCTAAAGTGAAAGGTACTAATTTGATTGTGGCTTTTAAGTGGGTGTACTAAAAGGGCAATTAGCCCATGTGCTATAAGGAGGGACGGCAATAGGCCTTTTAATTATAAAATTTATGTTATTTTAGTATAATTATAAGTTAAAGATTAGTGTTAATAAATATGATAATTTATATGTTTCTTTTAACATAAAATAATAAAGTTAAGTGGGAAGAAAGAGAACTTCACCTTGTTCTTCTTCCTTGGCCGAATGTAGGAGCTAGAAACTCCATTTTTGGAGCTTGAATTTTCGGCACTTTGGGGCTTAATTAAGGGTATGTGTTTTATTTAGTTTTTGAAAATTTTTGCATATTTGGAATGGTTGCTTTAAATCCTATACAACCCATGTTTAAATTTTTGAAAATACTACGTATATAAGATTCGGCCATTAACATGCTTGGATAGTTTTGATGTTTGATGGTTTTAAATTGAATGTATGTTAAGGATTTACAAGTTTTGTATTGGAGTTTTTGGTGATTTTGAGTTTATAGGGCTAAATTGAAAAGAATAAAATTTTGAAGGATTAAAATGTCAAATAGATGAAATGCATGGACACCCATGGCTATGGGGAAGGTTCGAAGCCTAGCCATAGTGTTAGGAAATTTTGCATATTTTGAGTTTTGTGTAAAATTGGACCAAATTGTAAAAATGGAAAACATTAGGGGCAAAATTGTAAATTGCCCATTTGTGTGTCTTGGGACTAAATTGAGATGAAAAGCAATTAAATGAGCTAAATTTTAATGTGTTTTAGATCAAGAGCAAAGAAAAACGGAATTAGACCGGGGAAAGACGAAGGTTCTCGAATAGCCGATTCGCACATGGACTATCGACAACCGAGGTAAGTCCTTTAGCTAAAATATGTCAATGAATTAATTATGAATTTAGTGAATGATGAATTGTGGAAATTTAGAGTATAAATCCATGATATAGCCAGAATGTGAATGTATAGTATTGAAGTGAATTTATTTTGGCTAATGCAAGGTGAATAAGTAAGTTCTTGAGCTACCTTATATTTAAAGATTATTTACAAATCTAGTGAATGATAAAATTTGTATAAGTTTGGTGTAAAACCATGAGTTGGCGAATGTGATGATGATGGATTGGATTTATTTCAAATTTATTTAATGCAATGGGAATAAATGTATATGATTCGATATGTGATAGTGAAATGTGAAAAGCATGTAAAAATATTCTGACATTCGGGCTTCGAGCCTAGCAGGCCTCGTGCCGGTGACATAATCGGGCTTTATGCCCAGCGTGCCTTGTGCCAGGTGTTATTTATCGGGCTTTTATGCCTAGCGGTGCCTTGTGCCGGTGTTATTTATCGGGCTTTTACGCCTAGCGTGCCTTGTGTGCGGTGTTACTTTACGGGCTTTATGCTGCCAGCAGCTTGATGCCGGTGATGTATTTTACCAAAGATAAATCGAATCTTTGTTCAAGACAACTTAAAGCTAATTTATTGAGTTTACGTTTCAGGTAAGCATGTAAGGTATGTTATGCTTAATATTACCTGGGTCAAATTAATATTATGAGAATTGTGTTATATGTGTTTGAAATTAATATTGATGGATGTAATATGATGGAATTCGAGTTAGAATGTGCTATTATGGAACAATTGGTTTTCAAGTATAAATGTTAAGAAAGGAAATTTAAATGCGATATGCTTATATGAACTACAAAGAAATGTAGGTTGAAGGAAATGATTCCTAATTTACTTGGGGTTAAAGAATTACTAGTATCGGCTTTGTATAAATAATTTACTTAGCGCCTATGTGAAATGCCATAAGTTGACTGCTTTCATTGCGTAAACAAGTAAATGTTTTATTATCATGAGTTAGGACTTACTAAGCTAGTAAGCTTAATTATGTGAAATGTTCTCCTTTGTTTTATAGATTTTGGTCACGTTGCGGGCTCGTAAAGGATCTCCAAGAAGTCATCCACACTATCGCCTTCCTTTGGTATTTTGAATTTTGGTTGCGATTTAGAAGGCATGTATAGGCTAGATGAAGTTTTAAAAACATACGATGTTTGACCTTGTATATAACAGCCATGCGAATATGGCTAAATATTTAGTTAGGTATGTTTTTGGGGTTTTTGTCATAAATGTTGGTAATATTGGTACTCTTTTAAATCGATGATGTTATAATATCATGTGAATGTTTTAAGTACAAGCTAACTTTCGTAAATGATTAAAATGCATGGATGGTATGAATTGCATGTGAGTATATTCGGTTATAAGCTAGAAATCATATTTAGTATAGAAACAGTCTTTAGTTACAGCAGTGAAGTAATTTCGAAAAATCACCAAAAATAGGATAAGTTGAATTAGATGGTGAATGAGGTATAGAATTAAACCTTATTGTGTCTATTTTTACATGAAAGAAACAGAGTAGGAAAAAGATTTATATATTATGAGAAAATTAAGTTTTAGTGAGACCTGCTCTGAATGAATTCGTCAGTCACTGTTCTGTTTTGGAAAAATTGCCATAAATTGTACAAAAATAATTAAGAAGCATGGTTTATATGTGTAGAACCCTTAATGAGTCTATTTTTCATTGGTATAAACAAGAACATCATAGGAAATTTGTACAATCAGATAACTGCAGTTTTATAGGGACAGGTCAGAATTGTCAAGCAGTGTAATAAGGGTAACTTTGAAGAATAAACTGTACTAATTGCCCACATGAAAAATTCTAGAAAAATTATGGTGAATATTTATATGAGTCTAGTTTCAAGGAAAATTTACGGATCTAAATTTCGAGTTTTGTAACTCGAGTTATGGCCGATTTAGTCAGCGTGACGCAGTTAGACAGCTTTAAAAATTTTACTCCCCGAGTTAATGGTCACGTCTAGTAATGCCACGTACTCGATTCCGGCAAGGGTTTCGGGTAAGGGGTGTTACATAACGGATTTCAGTGTGTACGGTGATGGGGTATTATGTTTTCGAGGAAAGACTTGTATGCCAAAAGATTTTGAGTTCAGACAGAAGATCCTACAGAAAGCGCATAGTAGCCCATACGCTATGCATCCTAGAGGAAGTAAGATGTATCGGGATCTGCGAGAACAGTTTTGGTGGCCGGGTCTGAAGCAGGAGGTAACCGAATTTGTGAGTAAATGCTTGACGTGTCAGCAAGTGAAAGCAGAACATCAATTGCCTTCGGGGTTATTGCAGCCAGGATTTTGTGAGTGGGCTACCTCTTACGCCTACTAAGAAAGATTCGGTATGGGTGATTGTTGATCGTTTGACGAAGTCTGCTCACTTCATACCGGTTCGCATTGACTACTCTCTACAGAAGTTAGCCAAGCTGTACGTAGCAGAAATTGTAAGGGTGGATAGGGTACCCGTGTCTATCATATCTGATAGAGACCTCAGGTTTACATTGAGGTTCTGGAAGGCATTACATCAAGCGTTGGGTACAAGATTGGATTTCAGCATAGTGTTTCATCCACAGACTGATGGTCAGTCTGAGAGGGTAATTCAGATCTTGGGAGATATGTTGAGAGGCTATGTCATAGGCTTCAGGGGTAGTTGGAAAGAACTTCTACCATTGGCAGAATTTGCATACAACAACAGCTACCAGTCTAGTATTTAGATGGCACCCTATGAAGCGTTGTATGGTCGAAAATGTCACACTCCTACTTGCTGGACAGAGTTGGGTTAGCAACAGTTATTAGGTCCAGAATTGGTTTTGGGAACAGAGAACAAGGTTAAGTTGATTCGGACTCGGTTGAAAGAAGCTTCTGACAGGCAAAAATCTTATGCAGACTTGAAGCGTAAAGACATAGAATTTGCAGTAGGTGATCGAGTTTTCTTAAAGGTTTCACCGTGGAAGAAAATCTTAAGGTTTGGACGGAAGGACAAGGTGAGCCTTAGACTCATCGGACCTTATCGTGTATTGAAGCGTGTGGGACCAGTAGCTTACCAGCTCAAGTTACCTTCGGAATTGAGTCAGATTCATGATGTGTTCCATGTTTCGGTGTTAAGATGCTACCATTCGGATCCATCTCATATTGTGCCAGTGGAAGAAATTGAAGTAAAGCCTGACTTATCTTTTGAGGAGGAACCGATTCAAATCCTAGATCGAGATGTTAAGGTACTACGGAGAAAGACGTTTTCATTGGTTAAAGTGTTGTGGTGGAATTACGGTTCAGAGGAAGCCACGTGGGAGCCAGAGGATGTGATGCGACAGAAATACCCTCATTTCTTTTGATCAGGTAAATTTCGAGGCCGAAATTTCTTTAAGGGGTAGAACTATAACATCCTGGAATTAGGGGCTTGGCATTATTGTATGTTGCTGTGTGTTGGCATGTTTTGTTTGTGGTTTTGAGGTGTTCAGGGGTCCCAGGAAGGCTCGGGGTTGAGTCTGAGCCTTTGTGAAATTTTTACTTTTAGTCATTTTAGGGGATAGCTAGCTGGGGTAGGTATTAAGGGCATTCATTTGCGTTTTGTTAACACAAGTAAAGATATGGTAAAGTGGCAAGGAGGCGCCACTTAGAGTGCCTGAAGTGGCGTCACAAGGGAGAAGCTGCAGGGGGAAAGAGTTCAAGTCGCGTCGTCTGCAAGGTGAAGTTTTATTTTTGCGCCTAAGGAGCATGGGTGGTGGATTCGGCAAGGACACTATATGGATGGGTGTCGAAGGAGTGAAATAATTCAAAAATGTGGCCATGAGTGAGAGGTAGGGTTTGAATTGTTCAAACTCATTTGAATGAGTGAATGAGAGTAAAAGTAGGAGCTGAACAAGGGAGTGGTGGCTTGTTGAGTTCTTGGCCGAAATTGGAGTGTTGGAAGGGGGGAGAATTTCGGTTTGTGCTAGGAAAGGGGTGTGCCGAAAGTCATTTGGGGCTTAAGCTTGTCCTTTGTTATCTTGAAGTGCATTTGGTCACTAGGGAAGTGGATGGTGCCGATTCTTAGTATGTTCTATTGTGTTCTTTTGTTTCTTATTCTCTTCTTTTGTGAAGCTTTGGCCGAATTTAAGAAGACCATTCATGCCTCTCTTTTCTTTATTTTGTCACTTGAGACTCTTTTTCCTGTTTTAGCCGAACCCTCTCTTTTACTTGGTATCCGAACTTTAGCTTTATCTTACTCATCATTTCCACTATTCATTCTCTTCTTTTTCTTTTTCATATAAGCCGAAACCTCTTAAGTCTCATTGCTAAATCGTTTCCTTCCTTTTTACTCATTCTCTTTAATCTTACAACTAAAAGCACCATACCACTTCTTTGCATTCCATCTTTCTTCTCTACTTTTCTTCTTAATTCGAAACGTTATTTCATTCCCTCTGACACCTTGTTTCCTCTCCAAAGGCGAATCCCTCTCTTTTCATTCTTGCGGCTTCTCTTTCTTTTCTTCTTTGAAACTTCTCAGTCTCTATTTTCTCTAATCTGGTATTTGCTTCATCTTTTCTTTCCGGTTCAAGGTCGTTGAGTAGCCTAGGGTGTGAAGGGGGTTCGTTTTGCCGAACCTACTTTGGTTTCTTCTCCTGTCACAACGTAATGTAATTTTGGCCAATAACCTTTGACTTTTCTTTAAGTCTCTTTTGATTAGCCGAATATTCAAGGGCTACTTATGTTGTTAAGCCGAATCTCTCTCTTTCACGAAACATCTCCGTTGAGGGTGAAGTGGTTGTGGTGCGAATCATCAAGTAGACAAGGTAAGGGATTTCTCCCTGGTTATTCTATTAGCCTTTCTATTCGTCGTTCGTTGCCTTAACCCGGTAGTGTTGTTAAACAATCATTGCTTTCGTATAGTAATTTTCTTTTCAAGGCTATTCATAGACGCAAGAAACAATCGAGCCGGGGAGAGGAATGCGTCCGTAACCCCTATTCCAAAGTTTAAGAAGCAAGCTGTATCGGCAATACGAGACTAGCCACCGGGTTTAGGACCAGCTTCTGAGTAGGATAGACAGATAGCCGTCGTACCTGCTAACGAGAGTGTCGAGGTAGAAAGCATAGTATTACGTGATATCAGGTGTGTAAATTTCACACTCTGCTATTAGTTTTGTGTTATTAATTGTATGAAATTGGAAAGTTTGAAAAGATGCGTGAGAGCGATCGTAGTACCCTTGTGGGTAAGGCTAGGGATACCAGGTACGTGACTTTAACATTTCCTTTATGAGTATAGATGTATGTTGTAATCTATTACTTTGCTTGATAGCATGTTTGATTCATTATGATATGTATGTTATGCATGGGTTTGGATTATGATGTGAAAGGGGAAGTATTGGAGACTGTCACAGTGGTTTGGTACCACAGCAGGTTGGCCCCACGTATATTTGATGCAGTGACCATGTCTCGGTGGGTTGGTGCTGCGGTGTTTTAATACCACGTATATACATATATCTATGATACAGTGACTCGTCGCAGAGGTTTGGTACCACAGTAGGTTGGCCCCACATACATTCATCAGGGATTGTCACGGTGGTTTGGTACCAATGTGGGTTGGCCCCATGTATGTTATTATTGACTCTGTCACGGTGATCTAGTATCACGGTGGTCTGGAACCACAAAGGGCTTGGTGCCACGTATGAGGCGTGTAGCGGATGGAGGGTTGATTGTAGAAATCCCCATGGTGTGATGGACTGGTACGGATGGCATATAGAGGATGGAAAAACTAGGTTGGGCTGGGACATATTGCATTCATTTCTTTTGTATGCCATCTTGAGTGGGCTAAGGCCCAATACGCGATTATGGGCCATGAGCTGTTTATGTGATATAGTGGATTTACGCACTGAGTCTTGGTGACTCACCCCTTTGCTTAACATTACAGGTAACCGGTAGATTGTGGATCTGGGAGGTGAGGTAGACTCGTGGAGGCTATTAAATCTTTTCTTTCGTAAACTCGTTTCTTTTTTTATAATTTAATTTCAATGGGGATATTGTTATGTAATAAGGCTTTCTTAGCTTAAGATTTGGTTTTATTTTATGATATGACGTTATTAATTATTTTTAACATAAAGATTAAAATGGAGTTTTCAAAACATAAATATCATAAACAACCGTTTTTCTTGCAAATGCCAACAATTTAACGAACAATCAATTAACCCAAATCTGAAATTTTTCCCTTAAACTACAAACCACAGTTTTATTTATACACATACAACAACTATAATAAATAGTTTTAACTTACGGTATTTTCTTAAGATTTAAAAAGGCGTTTTCTACAATTTCACCATGTGGCATACCAGATCTGGTCGTAACGTTTTGACCGGGTTTGGCATGTTACAATTTGGGTATCAGAGCCTGGTTACAAAACTCGGCTGTGGGACAGGTTCAGTAAACATTTTGAAAAAAAATCGATTTGGAATATTATTTAAGGAAATGATTTATTTTAGAGTATGGCACCCGAGTCCACCGGCACCAGATCCACGCGGTTAGTGTTTCAATCATTGATCGTTCATGTATGAAATAATTATATTGTGTTGCGATTGTTAGGAGATTCAATCTTTAGACACTAAAACCTTTAGGTCTAGGTACGAACTCGTGAGAATTACTGTTAATGCTATTTTTCATAAGATTGCTCGGTAATAAACAATGAAAGAAAGTACTAATTCATAAAACTCTTAATCAGATTAAGTCGTATAGGTAGCCATGAGTACTAGAGGATGTGGACGTACTGTGCGCGGTCGTGGTAGAGGCCGAGGTGTTGGGTCTGAAGCCTCAGAATCAGGACATGGGTTAGGAAATGAGATGACAGTACCGTCAGCTGCGGAAGCAGATTTTTAAACGGGCGGAGACGATGCGGTGTCTCAGGCAATGTTGCGAGTTTTGGAGAGCGTTGCTGGAGCGAGCACAGGATCAGTGGCTCAGAAATCTGTGTCTGAATGACTTCGAGCCAATGGTGCTGAAATGTTTAGGGGTGTGTCTGGTGTAGCTCCTAATGTAGCTGAGCATTGGCTTGAAGCAGTAGAGCGCATTATGGATGATCTTGATTTTACGGCGGAAGAGAAGTTGAAAGAAGTGGTGTCTCTTCTTCAGGACGAGACGTATCAATGGTGGCTTATGGTCAGGGATGGTACAGCGACTGACCGTATTACCTGGGATTTCTTCAAATCAGCATTTCAAGGGAAATACATTGGGTCAAGTTATGTGGATGCTCAGCATAAGGCATTTCTAAATTTGGTTCAAGGGAATAAGTCAGTGGCCGAGTATGAGGCGGAATTCTTACGTCTAAGTCATTATGCCCGGGGTATTGTTGCCATAGACCATGAACATTGTGTTCGGTTTGAGGATGGTTTAAGAGACGAGTTGCGAGTGCTGATAGCTCCGTAGCGAGAAAGAGAATTTGCTGTTTTAGTGGAAAAGGCTAGGATCGCCGAGGAGGTGAAGCGGTCCGAAAAGCAAAATCAAGATAGGGATAGAGGTAGGAATAAAAGGAATTTTGGATCATCGGGGACAGCTGGGGGATATCAGAAAAGACCTAGGTTGGATGGGTCGAGTCATGTTATGAGACCTGTTGTTAATAGTCAGCCTCAAAGGTGTACTCGATGCAGTAAATTTCATTTGGGCAAGTGTTGGACGAGTAATAGAGGATGTTTCAGGTGTGGGTCTACTGATCATCAGGTAAGAAACTGTCCACAGGAACTGGGCAGAACGCGGCCAGTAGGTTAGGGTTATGCTCAGCCGGGTAGAGGGGGTCAGCAACCATAGAGAGGTCGTGGTCCAGCCAGAGGAGGTAATGGTTTCGGTCGGGCCCGTGGAGGACCAGGTAGATGTGCTGGGAGCACAAATACAAGACAGCCTGGGTTAGTTTATGCAGCCAGACATCGTGAGGAAGGTGACGCATCGGACGTCTTAACCGGTACGTTCTTAATTTTTAGATTGCCTTTTTTCTGCATTGATTGATATTGGGTTGACACATTGCTATGATGCTAGTGTGGTATTTGGAACTTTAAACATAGACTCTGAGATTGCTTCTAGGGAGATGACTGTACTTAGCCCTTTAGGACAATTTGTAGTGGTGAACAAAGTCGTTAAGGATGTACCTTTAGAAGTTCAGGGGATGGTTTTCCCGGCTGATCTGATGGAACTACCGTTTGGGTAGTTCAATTTAATCTTAGGTATGGACTGGCCAGTGAAGTATCGAGCAAACTTGGATTGTGCTGCTAAGCCCATGGTGTTAAGGACTCCTGAGGATGATGAAGTTTTAGTGATAGGAGAAAGGAGAAACTACTTCTCCAATGTAGTGTCTGCTTTAAGGGCAGAAAGAATGATGAGAAAAGGATGTGAGGCATTCTTAACTTTTTTTCGGGCTCTGAAAGCCAAAGAGCTAACCGTAGGAGATGTTAGAACAGTGAAGGAGTTCTCTGATGTTTTCCTAGAAGAGCTTCCAGGATTACCTCCGAATCGCGAGGTGGGATTCGACATTGATCTTCTTTCGGGAACAGCGCCAGTGTCTATTGCCCCATATAGAATGGCGTCGAAAGAGTTAGTGGAACTGAAAGCACAGATTCAAGAACTCTTGGATCCGGGTTTTATCCGACCGAGTGTGTTACCTTGGGGAGCGTCGGTGTTATTTGTTAAGAAGAAAGACGGGTCAATGTGGATGTGCATCGACTATAGGCAGTTGAACAAGTTGACGATCAAGAACAAATACGTGCTGCCGAGGATTGACGATTTGTTCAATCAATTGAAGGGGGCTTTCATCTTCTCAAAGATAGATTTGAGGTCGGGATATCATCAACTTAAGGTCAAGGAAGTGGATATTCATAAGACGGAGTTTCGAACTCGCTACGATCACTATGAGTTTTTAGTGATGCCGTTTGGGTTGACCAATGCACCAGCATCGTTTATGGACATGATGAACCGGGTATTCCAGCCCTATCTGGACCAGTTTGTTGTGGTATTTATAGACGATATCTTGGTCTATTCAAGATCGGAAGAGGAGCATGATTATCATCTTTGGGTGGTTTTACAAATTCTAAGGGAGAAACAGCTATATGCCAAATTTAGTAAGTGTGAATTCTGGCTGAGGGAAGTTACTTTTCTAGGTCATGTTGTGTCTACTGAGGGGATTTGGGTCGATCCCCGGAAGATTGAAACTGTGTTGGATTGGAAATCGCCTAAGTCTGTAGCAGAGATTCAGAGTTTTCTTGGCTTGGCTGGGTATTACAGAAGGTTTGTTGAGGGATTCTCATTAATTACGACACCATTAACTAAGTTGTTACGGAAAGGAGTACCGTTTGTCTGGTCTGAGAGCCAGCATGCAAGTTTTGAGAAGCTAAAGAGAATCTTGACTGAGGCTCCAGTGTTAATACATCCTGAGGTGGGGAAGGAGTTTGTTGTTTATTGTGATGCGTCGCATACAGGATTGGGATGTGTGTTGATGTAGGAAGGGAAGGTAGTAGCGTATGCGTGTCGGCAGTTGAGACCGCATGAAGTGAATTATCCCACACATGATTTGGAATTGGCTGCAATAGTATTTACCTTAAAGATCTGGAGACATTATCTGTATGGGGAGAAGTCCGTCATTTATACAGATCACAAGAGCCTAAAATATCTTCTTACCTAGAAGGAGTTGAATTTAAGGCAGAGGAGGTGGATCAAATTGTTAAAAGATTATGATTGCTCGATCAAGTACCACCCGGGAAAAGGTAACGTGGTAGCGGATGCGTTGAGTCGTAGGGTGATCTCTGACTTGAGAGCAATGTTTGCTCATCTCAGCCTATATGACGATGGAAGTTTACTAGCTGAACTCCAAGTAAAGCCCTATTGGGTCAGTCAGATTAAAGAGAAGCAGTTGACTGATGAGTTGTTGAGTTCGAAGTTGCAGTTGACGGCAAGTGGTGGGGTAACGGATTTCAGTGTGAACGGTGATGGGGTATTATGTTTTCGAGGAAAGCCTTGTATGCAAAAGATTTTAAGTTAAGATGGAAGATCCTACAGGAAGCGCATAGTAACCCATACTCTATGCATACTGGAGGAAGTAAAATGTATCGGGAGCTGCGGGAACAGTTTTGGTGGCCAGGTCTAAAGCGGGAGGTAGCCAAATTTGTGAGTAAATGCTTGACGTGTCAGCAAGTGAAAGCAGAACATCAATTGCCTTCGGGGTTATTGTAGCCGATGAAGATTCCACAGTGGAAGTGGGAGAGGATAACGATGGATTTTGTGAGTGGGCTACCTCTTACGCCTACTAAGAAAGATTCGGTATGGGTGATTATTGATTGTTTGACGAAGTCTACTCACTTCATATCGGTTCGCGTTGACTACTATCTACAGAAGTTAGCCAAGCTGTATGTAGCAGAAATTGTGAGGTTGCATGGGGTACCCGTGTCTATCATATCTGATAGAGACCCCAGGTTTACATCGAGGTTCTGGAAGGCGTTACATCAAGCGTTGGGTACAAGATTGGATTTCAGCATAGCGTTTCATCCACAGACTAATGGTCAGTCTGAGAGGGTAATTCAGATCTTGGAAGATATGTTGAGAGGCTGTGTCATAGACTTCAGGGATAGTTGGAAAGAGTTTCTATTGTTGGCAGAATTTGCATACAACAACAGCTACCATTCTAGTATTTAGATGGCACCCTATGAACCGCTGTATTGTCAAAAATGTCACACTCCTACTTGTTGGATAGAGTTAGGTGAGCAACAGTTATTAGGTCCAGAATTGGTTTTGGAAACAGAGGACAAGGTTAAGTTGATTCAGACTCGGTTGAAAGAAGCTTCTGACAGGCAGAAATCTTATGCAGACTTGAAGCGTAAAGACATAGAATTTGCAGTAGGTGATCGAGTTTTCTTCAAGTTTTCACCATGGAAAAAAGTCTTAAGGTTTTGACGGAAGGGCAAGTTGAGCCCCAGATTCATCGGACCTTATCGTGTATTGAAACGTATGGGACCGGTAGCTTACCAGTTCGAGTTACCTTCGGAATTGAGTCAGATTCATGATGTGTTCCATGTTTTGATGTTATGACGCTACCATTCGAATCCATCTCATATTGTGCCAGTGGAAGAAATTGAAGTAAAGCCTGACTTATCTTTTGAGGAGGAACCGGTTCAAATCCTAGATCGAGATGTTAAGGTACTACGAAGAAAGACGTTTTCGTTGGTTAAAGTGTTGTGGCAGAATCACGGTTCAGAGAAACCCACGTGGGAGCCAGAGGATGTGATGCGACAACAATACCCTCATCTCTGTTGATCAGGTAAATTTTGAGGCCAAAATTTCTTTAAGGGAGGTAGAACTGTAACATCCTGGAATTAGTGGCTGGGCATTATTGTATGTTGCTGTGTGTTGGCATGTTTTGTTTGTGGTTTTGGGGTGTTTAGGGGTCCCAGGAAGGCTCGGGGTTGAGTCTGAGCCTTTGTGAAAATTTTACTTTTAGTCACTTTAGGGGAGAGCTAGCTGGGGCAGGTCTTAGGGGCATTCATTTGCGTTTTGTTAACACAAGTAAAGAGATGGTAAAGTGGCAAGGAGGTGCCACTTAGAGTGCCTGAAGTGGCGTCACAAGGGAGAAGCTACAGGGAGAAGGGGTTCAAGTCACGTCCTCAGCAAGGTGAAGTTTTATTTTTGCGCTTAAGGAGCTTGGGTGGTGGATTCGGGAAGGACACTGCATGCAGGGGTGTTGAAGGAGTCAAATAATTCGAAAATGTGGCCATGAGTGTAAGGTGGAGTTTGAATTGTTCAAACTCATTTGAATGAGTGAATGGGAGTAAAAGTGGGAGCTGAACAAGGGATTGGTGGCTTGTTGAGTTGTTGGTCGAAATTGGAGTGTTGGAAGGGGGAGAATTTCGGTTTTGTTCTAGGAAAGGGGTTTGCCGAAAGTCATTTGGGGTCTTAAGCTTTTCCTTTGTTTTCTTGAAGTGCATTCGGTCACTAAGGAAGTGGATGGTGTCGATTCTTAGTATGTGTGTTACCACTGCACCCAATGCTTATTATTTTCATATTAACGATATGATTGAAAAAAGTATTTAAAAATTATAGTCATTAGAAGTTATTTATTGATAATTTATAGATATATGAAACTAATTATTTCAAAAAGAAGATCCAGATAATTATCCCATTTAACCTGTCACATGGAATAAATATTTAGAGGATCTTTATATTAGTGGATCAAATTTAATTTAATTTCTTTTAAAAATAAATAGAGTAATTTAATTGAAAATATAGCGACATTTATTTCGGCTGATAAATTACTAATTTAGTCCTTATCAAAACAAATAAAGGAATTTATTTTAGGATTGTTGGATGAATTTAAAAAAAAAAGACATTAAAAGATTTGGCACTATTAGTTACCTATAAAAATATTAAATTTTTTTGTTTGGAAAATTCCATTTTGAATCCGCATTTGAAAATCAAAGAAAAAGTTTGAGTTCAATAAGATTGTATTCTAGTGCTTTTGACAATAATTCTATTAATTTTTTAAAATGAATCGAAAACTTTAAATATGATTTTAACGATAATTAATCAATAGCATTTTCCATGTAGTTTGGCATGAAAATTCCATTTCATCTAAATTTGATTGTTTATAGAAATGTTCTCTTAATGTTACATTCAATAAAATTTTGGCAGGGCAGTTTGGCATGACATTCTCCTACACAGTCTATATAAACCTTATCTCATGCAATGCAAAAAAAGCATCAACAAATCTATATATCTTAAAAGGAATCAAGTATATACATAATAGGGGAGAAATCAAGTGTGTTGATGTTCTGTTTGGTGTTGGGAAACCTCGTTAGTCCCTCACATCAAGTTGTTACAGCACTCATCCCGATTGGGTTAAATTATTCGTTTTGCTTTACTACCTGTGCAGCCAATGGATCCTCCCCTTAAGACTACATTCAACATTTCCTGGTGTCTTTGTTAAAAAAAACAATTCTTGGTGTCGGAACCACTAGGGGAGACTATCGAGGACACTCGCAAACCAGCAGCTCAACCTTCTACACACTTGGATGTGCCATCACCATGTGTTCAAGGTTAAGCAAGCAAGGGAAGTTTGGTAGTATTTTTTTTTCTTTTTATATTAATATTTGATGGCAAGTATGTATATGAACTCAACTATTTGTTTTGTTTTTGTTAGCTGCAAGGGAAGTTGCAAGTTGTGTGAATACTTGCATAGAGAGATGCGCCATGAAGAACTGATGACCATCGTCTATGAATAAAATAATAATAATAAAAGGCCTTAAATTACATTTAGTCTGAGTAAAAAAAACATAATTTGGCTGCGGTTGTATTTTCAATTTTATATTTGCTCAAACAAAATAAAAAAAAGAAGTAATAATACAACAACATATCAACTTTTTATATGTTTTTCTTTATACCATGCCTACTTCTATTTATAATCTATCTCATTCCAAATCCTTAAAATAGAAAACGAAATGCAATTAATCACGTTCAAGTATTCGTCCTTCTAATTTTTTCAATAACAATAGTGCTAATTGAGATAAACCTTAATAGACATCTATTTGATTTTTTAAGTATTCTCGGTCTTCAGTTAAAATTATCAACATAAACTGATCACCAATCAATAAAATGTTAATCAATATTAGTATCACTGTCACTGTGGCATCCTTATGACCAAGCGCAAGTGATTAACGACTCTATCCTTAGAAAGGTGTACATATTTGGGGTTCATGACTGCCCTTTCTAATAATGTTGTTTTAAAGGGTCAAATTCACATTCTCTCATTGGAAGTACAATTTGTGTTACCACTGCACCCAATACTTATTATTTTCATATTAACGATATGATTGAAAAAAGTACGTAAAAATTATAGTCATTAGAAGCAATATATTGATAATTTATAGATTTATAAATCTGATTATGCCAAAAAGAAGATTCAAATAATTATTCCATTGACTTGTCATACACGGTGTATATATATATGTCTGGAATAAATATTTAGGGAATCTTTATAAAAGAGGATAAAATTTAATTTAATTTCTTTTAAAATAAATAGAGTAATTTAATTGAAAATATAGCGACAAATTTATTTCGATTGATAAATGGCTAATTTAGTCCCTATCAAAATAAATAAGAGAATTTATTTTAGGATTGTTGGACGAATTCTAAAAAAAAAAAAAAGACATTAAAGGATTTGGTACAATCAGTTACTCATAAAAATATTTAAAATTTTTTTGGAAAATTCCATTTTAAATTCGCATTTGAAAATCAAAGAAAAATTTTGAGTTAAATAAGATTGTATTCCAGTGCTTTTGACAATAACTCCATTAATTTTTAAAACGAATTGAAAACTTTAAATATGATTTTAATGACAATTAATCAAAAGCATTTTCCATGTAGTTTGGCATGACATGTCCATTTCACATCAAATTTGATTGCTTACAGAAATGTCCTCTTAAATTTGTATTCAATCAAATTTTGGCAGGGCAGCTTGGCATGACATCTCCTACACAAAGTCTATATAAACCCTCTCTCATGCAATGCAAAACTATATAAACAAATCTATATATCTTAAAGGAAATCAAATATATACATAATAAGGGAGAAATTAGGGATGTTGATGTTCTGTTTGGTGTTGGGAATCCTCGTTAGTCCCTCACATCAAGTTGTTACAGCACTCATCCTGATTGGGTTAAAGTATACGTTTTGCTTTACTACCTATGTCACCAAGGGATCCTCTCCTAAAGATTACATTCAACATTGTTTGGTGTCTTTGTTAAAAAAAAAAAAAACATTGCTTGGTGTCGGAAGCACTGGTGGAGACTATCGAGGACACTCACCACACAAACAGCTCAACCTTCTACATAATTGGATGTGCCACCACCATGTTTTTAATGCTAAGCAGCCAAGGGAAGCATGGTTGTTTTTATTTTTTCTTTTTATATTAATATTTGATGGTAAGTAAGTATGTATATGAACTCAACGATTTGTTTTGCTTTTGTTAGTTGCAACGGAAGTTGCAAGTTGTGTGACAACTTTCATAGAGAGATGTGCCATGAAGAACTGAGGATCATCGCCTATGAATGAAATGATAATAAAATGCATTGAATTACATTTAGTCTGAATGAAAGAAAACATAGTTTGGCTGCCGCTATATTTTCAGTTCTATATTTGCTCAAATAGTATAAAGAAAAAGTAATAATATGTAACATCCTGAAATTTTGGGCATATGCGTTTAATGGGTGAATATGTTTAATATGTTAATTTAAGTAATATGGGTTCAAACTGGGCTCAGAATTAGGCAAAGGCTTTGATTAAAATTATCTGTTTGGGCATTATAGGGTTTAAAAGGTACTCTCTATGTTTAAAATACCAAAGTGGGCTTGTGGCCCAATCTTAGGAGGTGACGCCACACAAGGGAGTAAGGGGCCCAAATTTAAGTTTCATGGAGCCTAATTCTTTTAATTTAAGTTAGCTAAATTTTGGGCATTAGGATTAGGTGCAGTGGATGGCAACAAGGCTAAAATTTAGGGGTTTTAATGTTTAAAATATGTGGATAATAAGAAGATAAAGGCTATTATTTAGGAATTGATTTTATGTTGATAATAAGCAGATAAAGGCTAAAATTTAGGGATTTTAATGATTAAAATATGTGGATAATATGCTGATAAAGGAGGGAGGAGTTAGAGATAATTAAGTCTCTTTTAAATGAGCTAGTAGATTAAGATAAAGGAGAAAAGACAGGATTTATCTGCAAGGTTAGGCAAGTGCCGAAATTTCTATAAATATGGGGAATATCTCTTCAATTTCGGCATTTGGGTTTTTCTTTCATTCTTTTCTCTTCTTCTCTGAGTAAAAGCTGAAAACTCCTAAAGTTCCATCTTCTTCTTTATTCTCTAAAAAGTCGAAATCTCTAAGCCTAATCCCTCATCTTCACTTTGATTAAAAAGCCGAAACTCTTTCCATTCGTTTTCTTCCTAGCTAAAATCTTCAAGACTTTTCCTTGTTTTCTTTTCTTCTTCTCTTTTCGTGTCAAAAACTGAAACTCTTCACTCAAGTATTTTAAAAGCCAAAGACACATCAGCCTTCTCTTGTTCATACTTTTTCCAAGATTTTCCTAAAAGCCGAAATCCCTAGATCTCATCTCCTGTGATTGCCAAATTGCTTCCGTGGTGCCTACTTGTGCGAAAATGAAGGAACTTTAGTGGAGTCAATCGCATAGATCTCTAAGTTATAGATCGGTAGCACTCGAATCGTGTTACTTTCGAGATTTCAAGGTAAGAGGATCTATTAGTTTCAACGTATAAATTCGGGATTTACTAACCCTTGGCCGAATATAGGAGAGGCCCTATTTTCACATCTTTCCGGCTTTTTGAGCAAAGTTGTAGATCGGTCTAGCAAGGGTATCGACATTAATCAGGTGTGTAACTTCCCACACCATTAGATTGTTTGCTAATATATATATTTACGTAATAAATCTGCTATACTCTGTTAAATGCCGAAATCTCGGCATAACGTTTGAAAACCCGAGAAGGGTAAAGGTTAAATATCAGGTTAGTGTTTTCTGCCATTCCTCAGTGAATGTTTCTATTAAAAACGATATGTTTTATACGTCGATTTCTATGTATGCTTAGGGTTGGATGATTGATGAAACGGGGAAGTGATCTGTTTTGGTGGCTTATGCCATTTCGGCCTGGTGACTCTGTCGCAGCTCTGTTTCTGGTGGCTTTTGCCATTTCAGCCTGGTGACTCTGTCACAACTTTGACGATGAGCAGCATAACTGCCATCAATGGCGTGTAGCAGTGTGGGTTGATTGTAGAAATCCCCAATGGTGTGACTGGCAGGTAAGGGTGGCGTGTAGCGGATGGAAACCTAGGATTGGGTTCGGTTTTATGCATGTTATCTTTTATATTATGTTCTATATTATTCGATCTGTGGGCTAAGCCCCGATCGATGGTGCATGAGGTTGCACACACTGAGTCTCGCGACTCACCCTTTTAATTTAACATTTTTGTAGCACCTAAGTGCAACGGACAGTGGTTGAGAGAGAAGCGCAAGGTGGCCAGTGCGAGAGAGTATTTGGATTCAGCAAAAAGACTTTAGTATTTTATATTATATTTTTATTTAATGGGTTTTAAACCTTGTTGTAATAAGGCCATGGGCCACTAGACTATTGTTTATGTTTTTGGGTTTATGTTGGGTTTTATTATTAGACATTTTAAATTATGTTTTAAAAATTAAACTAAGACATGTACAAGATTTCGGTTTTTATTTAAAATTCACCAAGGCAATTTATAACTTTATATCTTATATGACTTAATAAACTATTAAATTTTCGGTATTAACGATTAAACCTAGTAATTGTTTTCCAAAACGTGACATGTTTTGTAAAATCACTCAGGTGACATTCCAGATCCAGTTGTTGTGTTTGGGCCAGATTTGGGGTGTTACAAATTGGTATCAGAGCCCGGTTCAAAACTCGGCTTTGGGGGTTTTGAGCTCAAAATGTTTTTTAAAGATGGGTTTTGCATGTTTATAAATTATATAGGATGGTTTTTCTCAGCATGGCACCTGCGTCTCCGGCCCAAGTCCGCCAGGTAAGTATTCTGAAGTCACTGTGTGTTATATATGTATGTGGGCTTTATGGGACATAGACTATTTCAATTAGAACTTGATGGACTTTAGGCTTAGTTCAATCAACTCTCTAAATCCATAAGACTTAATCCAACCAAACAAACCTATAAACAAGTCGCGGGATTAGGGTATGGCAACAGGCATACGCATGTCTAGGATTGGATTCAGGGAGAGCTTGGTATTTAAGCAGTCCTAATGACTCACCTCCTCTTCGCTGGAATCCTACCTGGTGCGTAGTGACTGTTCACCTTAGCCGCGAGGATTTGTTTGACGGGCCAAAATCCATAACTAAAACCCGAAAGGGACCAGCCACCCTATTTTCACAAAATTTCTAAAATACCCTTATTTTGAAAATTACCAAGATACCTATGATTTGCAAATATACCCCCAGATTTACGGAAATACCCCGATTAATAAAGTCAACGGTTTTTAACAGAAAAAAAATACAACACAAAACCACAAACACTTAAATGCCACTATTATTCTTTTGAAATCAAATTCTCTAAGATACCCCTGTTTTAAAAAAAAATACCCCCTTAGTTCTGTAAAATTTTTGAAAATATCCTTGCTTTGTAAAATTTTTTCCAAAATATCCCTAATTTGTAAAATGACCAAAGTAACCCTGATTTGTAAAAATTACCGAAATGCCTCAGATTACAAAATTACCGAAATACCTCGGATTGTAAAATTACCAAAATACCCCTATTTCACGAAATCACCACGGAACCCTATTTTTTTGAAAAATTACAAAAATACCCCTGGGTAGTGAAATGACGAAGATACCCCTACATGCTGAATGTAAGTTCGTGGATGCTGCTTGTATGTTAATACTTGATGACTGAATGTATGTGCTCCTTAGAACTAGGAGATGTGAACATGAGACTAAATGGTAGATATAGTTGTGAATTCGAAAGAACTACTCTTAAAACTACTTCCCATAAGATTGTTCATGGTTAATCAGTGAAAGAAATTAATAATTCATAAAATTTCTAATTCGGATAATACAAGAATCAACGATGAGCATTAGAAGAGGAAGAAGAGGCCGCGGCCGAGGCCGTGGAAGTGTTAGGACTGATGTGCTGACTCAGCTAGTTAAGGAGGTACTGAAGGAGGTTAAAGAAATCAATGAAACACTTCTGGTTGGGTGCGTGAACTGTAAGCAAAAAAAAAGAGATCTTAGTTTTCTAGGGTTGCAGTCTCGTTCTGTGAAGCATGGTTAGGTACGTCCAAACTTTCGGGTTTGCGAATATTGAAAAAGGCGTCATCCGGGTGAATGTTGGAGGAAGTCAGGAACGTGTCTGAGGAGCATAAGGCTCGAGATTGTTCAATCACCATTAAGTCGGGTATGTTTTGTGTAGATGCTATATTTTTGGGTATAGAAACTGTATGCGGCAATGTTTATATATTATTAAATTAGAGTATGCAGCGAAAGCATAATGGTGAGACTTGGGTAGTACGATTAATAGTTAGTTGGGAATTTCGAGGACTAAATTTCTTTAAGGGGGTAGAACTGTAACATCCTGAATTTTTGGGCCTAAGCGTTTAATGGATGAATATGTTTAATATGTTAATTTAAGTAATAGGGGTCCAAATTGTGCTTAGAATTAGGCAAAGGCCTTGATTAAAATTATCTGTTTGGGCATTATAGGGTTTAAAAGGTAGTCTCGATGTTTAAAATATCAAAGTGGGCTTGTGGCCTAATCTTAGGAGGTGACACCACACAAGGGAGTAAGGGGCCCAAATTTAAGTTTCATGGAGCCCAATTCTTTTAATTTAAGTTAGCTAAATTTTGGGCATTAGGATTAGGTGCAGTGGATGGCAACAAGGCTAAAATTTAGGGGTTTTAATGTTTAAAATATGTGGATAATAAGCAGATAAAGGCTATTATTTAGGAATTTATTTTATGTGGATAATAAGCAGATAAAGGCTAAAATTTAGGGATTTTAATGATTAAAATATGTGGATAATAGGCTGATAAAGATAAAGATAAAGGAAAAAAAGATAGGATTTATCTGCAAGGTTAGGCAAGTGCTAAAATTTCTATAAATAGGGGGAATATCTCTTCAATTTCGGCATTTGGGTTTTTCTCTCATTCTTTTCTCTTCTTCTCTGAGTAAAAGCCAAAAACTCCTAAAGTTCCATCATCTTCTTTATTCTCTGCAAAAGCCAAAATCTCTAAGCCTAATCCCTCATCTTCACTTTGATTCAAAAGCCGAAACTCTTTCTATTCTTTTTCTTCCTAGCCGAAATATTCAAGTCTCTTCCTTGTTTTCTTTTCTTCTTCTCTTTTCCTGTCAGAAACCGAAACTCTTCACTCAAGTATTTTAAAAGCCAAAGACACATCAGCCTTCTCTTGTTCATACTTTTTCTGGGATTTTCTTAAAAGCCGAAATCCCTAGATCTCATCTCCTGTGATTGCCGAATTGCTTCTGTGGTGCCTACTTGTGTCGAAATCCGAAGGGAACTTTAGTGGAGTCAATCGCATAGATCTCTAAGTTATAGATCGGTAGCACTCGAATCGTGTTACTTTCGAGATTTCAAGGTAAGAAGATCTATTAGTTTCAACGTGTAAATTCGGGACTTACTAACCCTTGGCCGAATATAGGAGAGGCCCTATTTTCACATCTTTCTGGCTTTTTGAGCGAAGTTGTAGATCAGTCTAGCAAGGGTATCGACATTAATCAGGTGTGTAACTTCCCACACCATTAGATTGTTTGCTAATATATATATTTACGTAATAAATCTGCTATACTCTGTTAAATTCTGAAATCCCGGCATAACGTTTGAAAACCCAAGAAGGGTAAAGGTTAAATATCAGGTTAGTGTTTTCTGCCATTCCTCAGTGAATGTTTCTGTTAAAAACGATTTGTTTTATACGTCGATTTTTATGTATGCTTGGGGATGGGTGATTCATGAAAAGGGAAGTGACCTGTTCTGGTGGCTTATGCCATTTCAGCTTGGTGACTCTGTCACAACTCTGTTTCTGGTGGCTTTTGCCATTTCAGCCTGGTGACTCTGTCACAACTCTGTTTTTGGTGACTTTTGCCATTTCAGCCTGGTGACTCTGTCACAGCTTTGATGATGAGCAGCATGACTGCCATCAATGACGTGTAGCGGTGTGGGTTAGTTGTAGAAATCCCCAATGGTGTGACTGGCAGGTAAGGGTGGTGTGTAGCGGATGGAAACCTAGGATTGGGTTCAATTTTTATGTATGTTATCTTTTATATTATGTTCTATATTTTGATCTGTGGGCTAAGGCCCAGTCTGATGGTGCATGAGGGTTGCACACTGAGTCTCGCGACTCACCCTTTTAATTTAACATTTTCAGGTAGCACCTAGTGCAACTGGACCTGGTGGAGAGAGAAGCTTAAGGTGGCCATGCAGAGTATTTGGATTCAGCAAAAAGACTTTAGTATTTTATTTTATATTTTTATTTAATGGGTTTTAAACCTTGTTGTAATAAGGCCATGGGCCACTAGACTATTGTTTATGTTTTTGGGTTTGTGTTGGGTTTTATTATTAGACATTTTAAATTATGTTTTAAAAATTAAACTAAGACATGTACAAGATTTCGGTTTTTATTTAAAATTCACCAAGGCAATTTATAACTTTATATCTTATATAACTTAATAAACTATTAAATTTTTGGTATTAACGATTAAACCTAGTAATTGTTTTCCAAAACGCGACATGTTTTGTAAAATCACTCAGGTGACATACCAGATCCAGTCGTAGTGTTTGGGCTGGGTTTGGGGTGTTACATAATACAACTACATCTCAACTTTTTATATGTTTTTCTTTATACCATGCCTAGTTTTGTTTATAATTTATCTCAATCCTAATCCTTAAAATAGAAAAAGAAATGCATTTAATCATGTTAAAATACCAGTCCTTCTACTTTTTCCAATAACAATTGTGCTAGTTGAGCTAAACCTTAATCGACATCTATTTGATTTTTTTTAAGTATTCGCAGCCTTCTGTTAAAATTATCAACATGAACCGATCACCAATCAATAAAAAGTTAATCAATATTAATATTATTGTCACTGCGGCATCCTTGTGACCAAGAGCAAGTAATTAACAACTCTATCCTCGGAAAGATGTTAATATTTAGAGTTCATGACTATCCTTTCTAATAATGTTGTTTCAAAGGTTCTAATTCACATTCTCTCATTGGAAGTACAATGTGTGTTACCACTGTACCTAATACTTATTATTTTCATATTAACGATATGATTGAAAAAAGTGTTTAAAAATTGTAGCTATTAGAAGTTATATATTGATAATTTCTAGATCTATAAATCTAATTATGTCAAAATGAAGATCCAAATAATTATTCCACAGACCTGTCATACATAGTATATATTTGTCTGGAATAAATATTTAGGGGACCTTTATATTAGAGGATCTATAGATCTTAAAGGGAATCAAATATATACATAATGAGGGAGAAATCAGGGGGGTTGATGTTTTGCTTGGTGTTGGGAATTGTAACATCCAAAATTTAGCTCCGTAAAATTTAGAAATATATCAAAAATAGGGAATTGACCCAATGGTTAGTCATCAAGTGTGAAAGCTTAAATGTTAGTTGGAGGTCTCAAGTTCAAGTCTTAACTTTTACAAAATAAATTAATTTTTTTTTTTGCAAATTCCCTTGTTTTTTTATGTGTTGAAATCCAAGTTTAGTAAACCTAGGTATAAATACAATTTTTTATCAAAATAATCAAGGTAGCCATCCTTAACCCCCTCTGTAACGACTCGAATTTGGGCCTAGTAGAATTGGGCCTATTGAGCCTTGGGCTTGAGAGCGTTTAAAATTTTTGAGAATAAGAGAACGGCACTAATGCAAGTTGGACCTATTAGGTGAGTGATTTTGGAAGGTTAGGGGGCTTCCATGAAGTCCCGGGATCAAACCTGGGCTTAGGAAAAATTTTAGTTTTAGGTGAGTAAAACCCTGGGAGTTAATAAGTAGGCTTTAAGAATAAAATGTGGTGAAAAATGACGCCACATAGGAGACAAGGGAATGACGCCACACAAGGAAGCAAGGGGTCCAAGGTTCAAGTCTTGGCGCTTGCATTTCATTTTGATTTATTTTTAAGTGAACTTAGACTTTGGCCTATAGACTTATATTTAGTTGCGCATGATTTTAGACGCAATAGGAGCTTGTGGCCTAGTGGCTAGCGGCTGGATTAAGTTACGGGGGAGCCTGAGTTCAAATCCCATCGCAAGCAAAAAGTGATATTTATTTTGCTAAATTGGGACGGCCAGAGTTTGTGTTGGAATTAAACTCTGCTAAAGGAGGGATCTCACATCGGGAAGCTAGCAATAGGGAAGGTGAGAAGCTGGCTTTAAATAAAGCAATCTATGAGGTGTGTATTTCGCAATACTCTAGCTATAGAGCGGCAAATGCCGAAATGTCGGTCACACGACAATGACAGCCACATGAGTGTGTGAGCGCACATGTGGGGGCTTCGACGCGATAGTTGAGGCCACCATGAGTATTCTTGTGGGTTGATGCTGTTTGGGCCACGATGGGTCGAAAGGGGCCAAGTTTCAAAAAATTTATAAATTCTAAAAAATTTATGGTAGAAAAGAATTTGAGTCTAGTTTCAAAAACATGAAGCGGATCTTTATTTGGAACTCTGTAGCTCAAGATATAAATAATTTAGTGATAATGATTCAAGTAGACAGCTTTGAATGAACATATAAGTAAATAGTGAAAACATATATGAGTATTGAGCTAGCATGAGTTACTTTAAAAATGGATCACACGGCCAAGGCCAATTTGTGTCGAGTGGGCCACACGGGCGTATGGGCCCACATGCCCATTTTAAGGTTGCACGGGTCGCCAAGGTCGACTGTGAACCTACTGTAGCGTCGGTAAGCACCACTTAGACCCTTAAATATGTGAAATTGATTGAATGATATCTGTACTGAGCATGTTAATATCTGAATTGAATATATGTACTGAAATTGCATAATAGCATATCATCCATTGTATGTTGCATTGCATTGGGTTGGGGGTTGTTATACGGAGGAAGTGTACTAAAAGGCTTTAAGCCTAATTTAATGGTAGTTCAGCTGCAAACTACTGTTTTGTGCCGCATTTGGTACTACTTGGTGTGTAGGGGTGGGTGGGTTGATTATATCCCTACATGTAGTGTAGAGTTGGACGGAGATGGTGTGTAGAGGCTGGTTGGGTAGGATTTTTCTAATGCATAATTATTCACGCTCATCGTCATCGTGATGAGCTAAGGCCTCTATCGCATTTTTGACATCAGATCTTGAGATAGGCTAAGGCCCAAATTGTCACTGATATTGAAAAGGGCTTAGGCCTAAGAACATTCAAGCGTACTGTAATCGTGAATACTGATTGTTTGTTTGTTTCTGCGGGATTACACATTGAGTTTACGTAAACTCACCCTTTTTATTTAATGTGCACTGGTAATCCCTAGACTTGGACTGATCGGTGTGACGAAGGACTCAGCGGTGACCACAGTAATCTTAATGGTTTTTAATTTACGATTTATGATTTGATTATTATTGATTATTTTGGTTGTAATTTAAGGACCCTCTGGGACATTGGTTTTAAATTTGGGTTTTTATTTATTTATTTTACTTTATGGATTTATACCTGCTTGTCGTAGGAAATTCAGTTTTCAAAAAGTTAAAGTAATTTCTAAACGCATGATCACCTGAACTATTTTATTAAAGCTTTCGCAACGAGTGATGTTTCAAAAAAAATGTTTTAAATGAATAAAGACGACTTTCTAAGTTCTAACAAAAGTTTACGAAAGATAATAACATGGATATTGCCAGATATGGCCATAACGTCTAGGCTAGGTTTGGGGTGTTACATTTAGTGGTATCAGAGCCAGGTTACAAAACTTGACTCTGAATTATGGGTTTTATAAAAAATGGGCTTTCAAAAAATTGATTGATTTCCAAATGATTTGAAATGTTTTTACTAAGTGGTATATCTTGAATCTCAAGTGGTACAACCACGTAAGTATTCTCAATCGTGATTTGTTTTAAATCAAATCAATTATGGATAGTATATTCGAAACTACTACGGTAGTAGTAAATCAGATCTTGAAAACACTCTATTTAGTGTATACTGAAAATTGTAGAGAAATTGAAAACTGTAGTGAGATTGCAATTTACGAAAATGAACTCTGAATAAATGATAATGTTTTACATAAAACATTTGTTAATAAACACTGGAACTGTAACTGATTCATAAAACTCTTAATATAGATAAACACGATTAGACAATGAGTGCACGAGGTATCCGTAGACAGGGTACTAGAGGCCGAGGTAGAGGCCGCAAAGGAGCTCGAGCTGAGTCCTCTTCACTAGGTGGCATACCGAATTTGGATACGAGTGAGACGCCAGTGTCGCTTGCTACTAAGATTGGGTCTCAAGATCGCATGGCTGGGGACGACGTATTTTCCCAGGCTATGCTAAGGATTTTAGAGAGGGCCGTTGGGCCCAATACTAGATCTGGGGCCGAGGGTCAGTTATGGAACGACTCCGGTCCAATAGAGCTGAGCTCTTCAGGGGTGTCACTAGAGTTGCCCATAATCTGGCCGAGTATGAGGCCGAGTTCCTGCGACTGAGCCGCTATGCTTGAGGTATGGTGGCCTCTAAGTATGAGCGATGTATTCGTTTTGAGGATGGGCTCAGAGATAATTTAAGAGTCTTGATAGCTTCACAGAGGGAGCATGATTTTCTGAACTGGTGGAAAAGGTGAAGATCGCCGAGGAGGTTAAGCGCGCTGAGCGCCAAAACCGTGATCGTGAGAGGGGTAAGAACGAGAGGGGTAAGAACAAAAGGGATTTGGAACCCTCGAGTTCTGCACAGAGGCCTAAGAAAAAGGCCAGAGCTGATGGGTCAGTTAAAGTTGGGCCCCCTGTTATTGTTACTGGACTGCAGCTATGTACTGATTATGGTGGATGCCATCGGGGCGAGTGTTGGAGAAGGACTAGGGCGTGCTTGGGGTGTGGGTCATTGGAGCCCAATATTAGAGAGTGTCCACTGAGGGCCGATCAGATGCAAGCTCCGGATACTGGTACGGCACATGTAACACCCCAAATTTCTTTAATTTCGGCTTATGTGATTTTGGAGCACAAAAATATCTGTATGTGTTTCTAAAATTAACACAAAAATATCTATCTGCTTTAGTGGTTATGTGTTCTGGGGATGTGTAAGTGGTCCCAAGTTCAAGCCTTACCTTTGAAAAATTTTGATATTTTCTTGATCTAATCCTTGTGTTTGGGGAGTGGACTTATTTTTAGTTATTGGTAGAATCATATCAGAATGAGCCTGGTGGTTCAAGTGGTAAGGGTGTTAGTTTGCTTAATGACTTGTGTTCGAATCCTTGCGCGAGCATGGGATAGTTTTATTTTGCTCATTCGACTGGAAGGATTTTAGTTGAACCGAAATTCTGAAGTGGTTGAGGATGAGAGAATAGTGGGATGATGGGGTGAAACACCCCATACCCGGCCCAGGAGCGTGGACCGGATCTGGTATGCTCCTCGAAGTAAACCGGTTAAAAATTCTTTTATTACTTTGGAAATCTGTGTGTTTTGAAGATAGTTTGCTGGTGGGTTGGGCTCGAGTTGAAAACAAATTTATTTTATATTGAAACCCATTTAATTTCAGGTGACAAAATATTTAAAGTTTATTTTAAATTAAATTGACGTAATCTCTAATAAATAAAATTTCATAACATAGTAAATAAAACAGAAAATAACATAGTTCACTATGGCCTTATTACATCAGATAAAAAACCCAAAATGAAATTTAAGGTACTTAAAAAAAAAAAGAGTCCACATAATAATTTCCTTGCTGGGCATGGCCACCACTAAGCTCCTGCCGACCCGGTCCATTACTGATCATCACCTGAAAAATGTTCCCACAACGGGGTAAGTCAACAGACTCAATGTGTACCACAACACTAAGTCTTAACAAATTCAGACATATCAAATCATTCATATTCATAAAACATTAAATTAATATGATGCAACCCGAACCCAAAACCTAGTTAGCCATCCGCTACACATCACCCGTACCAACCTGCACACCGTGGGGACTACTAAGTCAACCCTCCATCTGCTACACACCATCGAAGGCAGTCGCTGCAGTTGACGTGCTCATCGCCCTTATAAAATTCGTGGCATAGCCACTAGATTAAATAATTGTGACCGAAGTCACCACATTCAGATATCGTGGTCTTAAGTCACCACATTCAGATAATGTGACCGAAGTCACCACATTCAAGATACCGTGGTCTTAGATCACCACATTCACTTCCCCTTTTCAATAACCCATATGCCCCATATCATACATATTATGCATTAACATGCCAAATTTCACATTCTTATCTCTGTTCACATATGAGTCATAACATATATTCATAATCCTAGTAGGAGTAGGAAACGTACCTGAGTACTTTGTACCACAATATGGTACCTTAGCCATGTTCACATTCTTATACATACTTATATTAAATATTGCCATAAATCGTATTAAAAGATAGTGTGGGGTACACACCTGATTAACTTATCGAATTTACTGATTTCCCGAAGAATTCCGATCTATTGCTTTAGATCCTTAATCCCTATATTTGGCCACACTTAGTATTTTAGGGAAAAGCCTATTTGGCTAATTTTTGTCAAATCCCGAAGGATTATCGTAACCACTTTCTTACCTTGTTGCCGATTTATCTACTAATCCAATCCCGAGAACTTGTATTCTTCCCCTTTGAAATCGACTAATCACTAGATCCCTCGAATTGGTTAGTTTTCAGCTTAAACATATAAAAAAAAAAGATCTAACTACTAAAATAGGCCCTTGGCCGAATGTGTGAGTACACTTACCTTGAAATTCTCAAATCCCGAAAATATCCTTTGGTTGTAGTCTCTATCGAAATCACCATGGCATGTGTTAGATCCAATTCTCACATTTAAATCTTAATAAATGGCCCTTGGCCGATTACCACAGGACTTACCTTGGGTGTTGGAAACCCGAGAATCTCCTCCTTATAGTCGACTACGGCTAAATCCCGGGAGATCCTTCAAGGTTTCGGTCACAACAACAATAATGAGGTTAATGCCTTGTTTCGACAAGTGTAAAAGAAATAAAAATCGAACTTGCTCTTACCCTTACTTGGAAAAATCAACAGCTCTTATATCTTGACAACACAAAGGTTCGGCCTTGAGACTTAGAGAATTGTCGGCTATGGTCACTTGTGTATTTGGCTTCAACAAGATTGGAAAGAAGAGAGGAGGTATTGAGGCTTAGAGAAAATCGTTACTGGTGGATTAGGGAGAGGAATATTTCGGCTCAAGAAAAGGAAGAGAGAAAAGAGGAGTTGCACTAGGAAATTCGGCAGAGAGAAAAGGAGAACGAGGAATGATGAGATGGCCTTGTTTTCCTCCTTTTGCCTAAATTACTAGGCCAAGACTCCCTTACTTGGCCATCACTCTTCTATTTTGATAGCTTTATTTCTTTAATTATCACCTAAAATAAAAGATAATTCAGCAACTATCCTTACTTAGCCGAAATTATTAAACTCAAAGTCCCTTACTTGGCCATCACTTCTCCCTTATTTTCCTAGTTAAAGAATAATTCCTCATTTATCATCTTTTATCCTTAAATAAAATAAAAGGGATAAAACTCCTAAAATTTAGCCATGTGCCGTAGTCCCTATTCCTCTTATTGACGCCACTTAGCAAAATAAAGGCTTTAAAATTTTGCTCTCCACGCGACTCGAACACAAGTCCTTCCCCCTAGCATGTGGCGTCATTTCCAGAGCTCTAAGTGGTGCCTCCAAGCCACTTTTCCAAGCTCATTTGTGTGTCATGTTTTGCATACAATTCCTCTTAAGACCACCTTGCTTCATGTCCCCCTTTTAAACTTTAAACTTATAATTTCTAAAGCATTTCCTTACATTTCCAAGACATTTCCTTACATTTCCAAGACAAGACATTTCCTTACATTTCCAAGTCGTTTCCTTACATTTCCAAGACAAGACATTTCCTTACATTTCCAAGTCATTTCCTTACATTTCCAAGACAAGACATTTCCTTACATTTCCAAGACATTTCCTTACATTTCCAAGATTCTAAAAATACACACATCACATCCATAACACATAAGACATACTAATGCATAGGCTATAATCCAGGATATTACAGTTCTACCCTTCTTAAAAATAATTTCGTCCTCGAAATTACTTAGCTAACTGCATTCCTACTCACCACACTACGCTTATGTTGCACACTCTAATCTTAATAACATTCTCATACTTCCTAAGCATAATCTCTAAATTCACATGCAAGGTTTCAGGCACTTTACCAGCAGTACAAGAATGAGCAAATTCATAACAAGCAAAGTAATAAAGGGTATTCCCGAACAAGGAACGTACCCGTTGTCACATCTGGTACATCTTCCTCCTCGCGATGGCCAACTGCACAAACCAATCTTGGTTGCCTCTCATCGGAACCTTCAGCACCCCTATTTGGTGTTCTATGACCTTGGCCGGAACCATTCCCTCCATGGTTCGGACCACGACCCCTTGTCGCTTGTTGACCACCTCTGCCTGTCTGCTCATAACCTTAACCTGCTGTCCGAGCCCTATTCGGATCCTGAGGACAGTCTTTAATCATATGATCCTTGGACCCACACTTAAAGCATCCTCCGGTCTTTTTCCAACACTCTCCTAAGTGTTTCTTCCCACACTGGTCACAAGTACGATACTGCCCTCCTGTAGCAACTTGCTGACCTCGCGGCCCATCAACTCTAGGCCCTTTTGAATATTCCTGCACGATCTCGACGATCCAAAACTTCTTTTCTCGCCTGTTCCGGCCGAAGTTCTGCTTTGTAGAATCCTTAATTCCCTCAGCTACTTTTGCCTTCTCTACTAACGCAGAAAATTCCCGCTCCTGATGTGGGGCTATCAACAACCTTAAATCATCCCTCAAACCGTCCTCAAATCGGACACACCGTTCATGTTCCGTAGCCACCACTCCTCGAGCATAACGGCTCAGCTTCAGAAACTCAGCTTCATACTCTGCTACGGACTTGTTCCCTTGAACCAGCCCCATAAATGCCTTCTTTGCTCATCAGTATACCGGGTACCGACATATTTCTTTTGATAAGCCGTCTTAACATAGTCCCACGTCAGACCCTCAGCTGTGGCACCATCACGAATTGTGAGCCACCATTGGTACGCTTTATCACGTAGGAATGCCACCATTCCTTTCAGCTTCTCCTCAAGGGTCGATCTAGTTCATCCATAATCGCCGATTGATTCCAACCAATACTCGGCATGATCGGGGTGCCACTCCTGACACTCCACGGAACACCTCAGCTCCGTTGGCTCGTAGTCACTCGGGTACAGACTTCCGAGCTCCCGTGCCTCCACTTGCTCCCGCCACCATCTCAAGAACTCGCAGAAGACACCGCAACACAAAGATCACCCCCGCCTCGATCCTCGCCGTCGGCACCAAAGTCGGAGGTAGTGGTGGCGGTGGTATCTCATTGTCAGACCCTTGACCCGATCTAACGGGTTACGATCTGATCATTCTTCTCTCTACGGCGTCCACGACGGCCACGTCCTCTAGAACTCATTTCTATCGCCGTGATCTCGATTAAAAGTTTTATGAATTAGTCCTTGTTTCACTTATTATCCGCGAAGAAATTTTATGGAAGGAGTTTAGGAGTAGTTCTTTTGATCAATCGAAGTTTTCATGTCTTCTATCCTAATTCAGAGAAGTACATTCATTCAAACATTCATTCAGTGACATCCGTTCCATAGTATCTCCCATACACATTCACTCTTCGGACATTTCTGTCCGTTCCTATCCCAGGGGTATTTTCGTCATTTGTCCTACAGGGGTATTTTCGTAATTTTTCAAAATAAGGTTCCTTATTGATTTTGTCAATAAGGGTATTTTAGTAATTTTGAATTCCCAGGGGTATTTCAGTAATTTTGAAACTCGGGGGTATTTTGGTAATAAACTAGGGTAAATTTGTAAAGTTTAATAATTCATGGGTATTTTAAAATTTGCAAAACTTGGGGGTTCTTTCTTTGAGAATTTGTTTTCCAAAATGGTGATGTTGTAAAAATTTTGGAAATTAGGGTCATTTTGGTAATTTTGTCGATCAGGGGTAATTTCGTAAATTTTCCCAAAATCAAGGTATTTCGATACTTTGTAATTTAGGATTTTTGGTCATTTTATGAAGTAAGGAAATTTTTGATAAAACTATAAGTAGTATAGACATTTTATAAACCAAGGGCATTTTTGTAATTTTACCACTAGGGGCATTTTAGTAATTTTGTAAATTTGGCAATATTTTCGAAAATTTTCAAAATAATTTTCACAGTTCAAAAGGGTAGTTTAGTGATTTTTTTTTAAAACTAGGGTTTCCATAAAAACATGGCTAGTCCCTTTCGGGTTTTAATTATCGTGTTTAGCCTGTGACTGAGTCCTATTGGTTAGGGTGAACCGGGGCTACGAGGTCCGTCGCTGGAACAGGGTACGAGGCATTACCGGACATGATTCAAACTACTGTACAAAATTTAAAATGTAAAATTCGTATAAATTTAGAAATTTTTCCATACATAGTCGTCAATACCCATAAGGAAAATAATCATTCGTTATTACAAATAACAAAACAATTAAGCCTTCTATACATGCCATAATTCCCAAAATATTGTTTTCAAAATACCAAAAGAAGGCTGATAGTGTGGATGGATCTCCGATGATCACCGAATCCCGAGCTAGCTTGATGACACTATAGAACAAGGAAAAGAAAGGAGAGTAAGCATATAGCTTAGTAAGCAAGTATATAAATAATTAATAATGGATTTATTAAGTTTACAAAACAACACAATCAAATCTAAAATCAATTTCATCATTTATTCAAGTTTGGAGCAAGCTGTCTATTCGAGTCATAGTCTCTAAATTATTTTTATCTGAAGCTACGAAACTCTAAATTAAGATCCGTAAATTTTTCATGAAACTAGGATCATTTATCTTCTCACCATAAAAATTTCAGAATCTTTTGTCCTTCCAATTAGTACAGTTTATTCACTAAAGATTCCCCTATTTCGCTGTTCGACTGCTCTGACCACTTTTCACTCCGAACCAATTTTATCATTATACATAATTCATATGATGATAAAATATATTTAATTTTAAAATAGAGTCATTAATAATTTCAATCATATAACTTATACCCCATAATTATTTTTGTAGAATTTGTAATGATTTTTCCAAGACAGAATAGGGGATCAAGTAACCATTCTGAACCAGTCTCACAAAAGTTTAAATATCTCAAAATATACAATTCCTTTACTTTCTATGTTTCTTTTATATGAAAATAGACACAATAAGATTTAAATAAATATCTCATACAACTTATAATTCAATTTCTACCATTTTTGGTGATTTTTCAAATTCAAATCACTGCTGCTGTCTAAAACAGTTTTATTGTAAATTTTTGCTTTCTCTCACTTTAGTTGTATTCATTACTTACCTATAGCAATCATTCAAATTTCCAATCACATATTGAGCATATTGCTCATACATTACACATACATGTACATATACTTATCACTACAACATCTCACATAATTTCATTTAGTCAGTTTTCCCGTTGAACACTTCGGAATAATAACGAATATGCGGTGGTTTCGCACACAGCCCACCTTTGAAATCGAAGCTCTCTTGTACACATAGTGGCCTTCACTCAGTACCATTCATGTGACCTAGCTCGATTATACTCATAATTCTAGCTCTCTTGTACATATAGTGGCCTTCACTTAGCCCCACGCATATGACCTAGCCTTCTCGTAGCTCTCTTGTACACATAGTGGCTCACACCATATACCACACATGTGACCTAGCTACATATAGCTTTCTTGTACACATGGCGTACTCTCTGTACTACACATGTGACCTAGCTACGTATACGAAATCTCTTGTGCGCATAGTGGCCTACACTTAGTACCATTCCTGTGACCTAGCTACATGCCAATTACATCTTTCAATTCCGAAGGTTCAAACGGGAGGTAACTCACTTTTTAACACTTTATTTCATTCTTTCAATAGTCAATTATGATTCAAAAATCAGATACAATACATTAAACATGCTGAAATATAAAACGTCAATAAAAATAATGAATTATTTACATACTACTTACCCCGGTGCAAAATATGGCGAAATTTGCAATTTAGTCCTTAACTTTTCCTTTCCCTCGTTCAAGATCGATTCCACGTTCTTCTCGATCTATAATAACACATTTAGCTTATTTAATATTTACATTATTTAATTCAATCCAAAAATCACATTATGGATAAATTACGTTTTTGCCCCAAACTTTCACAAAATTACAATTTTGCCCCTAGGCTCGAAAATTAAACTTCATCCTATTTTCTTACATTTTAGGACATGCTGAAAATTTTTCCCTTCTATGGAAACATCAAATTCTCACTCTAACATGTACTTATGAACATTAAGTATTTTTACCGATTATGTCATTTTACTCGTTTTTACGTAAAATCGCTTAGCAAAAGTTGTTTAACATAATTTCAGCCTTCATAGTCTATCATTAAACATCAAAATAAACAGATTTCACCTATGGGTATTTTTCCAAATACGAACCCTAGGTTCAAATATGGCTAGAATAAGCTAAACCGAGTTACTAAGATTCCAAAAACGTAAAGAACATGAAAAACAGGGCTTGGATTGACTTACTATGGAGCTTGGAAGCTTGGAAACCCTAGCTATGGAGTCCCCCCTTGAAGATTCGGCCTAAGGAAGAAGATGACAACCTTTTTCCCATTTAATTTCTTTTATTTGACATTTTACTAAAATACCCTTCATTAAAATTTTAGTTATTTCTACCCATGCATGTCCATTTTTTGTCCACGAAAATATAATGGTGTAATTACCATTTAAGGACTCTTACTTTAGATATTCACTTGAATTTAATTCTTTAGCATCTAGAACTCTCATTTATCAACTTTTACAATTAAGCGCTAATAAGCAAATTAGACATGAAATTCATAAAATTTTCTATCGATACTCTAACACATGCATCCAATCAATCGGTAAATCATAAAAATTAATCAAAATAAACTTTTCTATCTTGGATTCGTGGTTTCGCAACCACTATTCCGTTTAGGCCCTATTTTGGGATGTTACATTTCTCCCCCCTTTATGGATTTTCGTCCCCAAAAATCTTACCTGTGAAGAGGTTTGGGTACTGTTTTCGCATAGCCTCTTCGGGCTCCTATGTAGCCTCGTCTACCCCATGTCTATTCCATAATACTTTCATAAGTGCGATATTTTTGTTCCTTAGTTGTTTGACCTCCTGGGCTAAAATCTTAACTAGTTCCTCTTCGTAAGTCATATCTGGTTGAATCTCAACCTCCGTATAAGAAATCACATGTGACAGATCAGAACGGTAGCGACGTAACATGGATACATGGAACACATTATGAATCTTCTCTAACTCAGTTGGCAAGGCCAACTGATATGCTAATGGCCCAACTCTCTCAATAACCTCAAACGGTCCAATAAATCGTAGACTTAGTTTGCCTTTCTTGCCAAATCTGAGAACCTTCTTTCATGGGGATACTTTTAAAAACACATTGTCACCAACTTGATACTCAATCTCTTTTCTCTTCAAATCTGCATATGACTTCTGTCTATCTGAAGCTGCTTTCAAGCAATCTCTGATGACTTTTACTTTCTCTTCTATTTCTTTAACTAAATCGACCCCATGAATGTGATTTTCCTTAAGGTCTGTCCAGTATAAAGGTGTACGACATTTGCATCCATACAAAGCCTCATAAGGTGCCATTTTCAAACTCGACTGATAACTATTATTGTAGGCAAACTCCACTAATGGTAAATACTTTTCCCAACTGCCTTGAAATTCTAATACACAGTATCTAAGCATATCTTCAAGCACCTGAGTTACTCTCTCTGACTGACCATCGGTCCGAGGATGAAAGTCAGATCTTGAAACTCAACTTTGTGCCCAAAGCTTCCTGTAACTTTTTCCAAAACTGTGAAGTAAATCTCGGATCTCTATCTGAAATGATCGATAATGGTACCCCATGTAGTCTGGCTATCTCTGAGATATATAATCTGGCCAACTTATCAAGCGAATAATCCATACGAACTGGGATAAAATGAGCCGACTTCATTAGCTTATCAATTACAACCCATACTGCATCTTTCTTTCTCGGTGTTAACGGCAATCCTATTACAAAATCCATAGTAACTCGGTCCCATTTCCACTCAGGGATTAGCACAGGCTGCAATAAACCTGAAGGCACCTGATGTTCAGCCTTTACTTGCTAACAAATCAAGCATCTAGAAACAAACTCTGAAATATCTCTTTTCATTCCTACCCACCAATACATTTTCTTCAAATTATTATACATCTTTGTACTACCTAGGTGTATAGACAAAGAACTACTATGTGCTTCCTATAAGATCTTCTGAATAAGCTCGTCATTCTTCGGTACACATACACTGTCTCTAAACAACAAACAACCATCAGGACCAAGCTAAAAATCAGACTCTGCACCTGACTTGCACTGAGCTCTTTTAGCTTCCAACTCACTGTCATCTTTCTGAGATTTACAGATTTCTTCAAGAAATGTCGGTTTAGATCTCAACTCAGCTATAATGAAACTGTCATCTGATAAAGTTAAGCTAGTATTTAAAGCTCTCAATGCAAATAAAAATTTTCTACTCAAAGCATCAGCAACAACATTAACTTTACCCGGGTGGTAATCGGTCACTAGCTCATAATCTTTAATCAACTCTAACCATCTTCTTTACCTCAGGTTCAATTCTTTCTGAGTCATCAAGTATTTCAAGCTTTTATGTTCAGTGAATATTCGGCACTTCTCACCATACAAGTGATGTCTCCAAATTTTTAGAGTAAATACAATGGCAGCTAGCTCTAAATCATGCGTCGGATAATTTTTCTCATGCGGTTTTAGCTGTCTAGAAGCATAAGCAATTACTTTACCTTCCTGCATAAGTACACAACCAATCCATTCAAGGATGCATCACTGTAGGCCACACACGCTTTACCTGGTTCTAGTTGTAATAAGATAGGAGCTTCAGTCAACAATGCCTTTAACTTGTCAAAACTCTGTTGACATTTCTCAGTCCATTCAAATTTGACATCTTTTTGTAGCAATCTCATCAATGGGGTAGCTATTATGTAAAATCCTTCTACAAATCGTCTATAATAACCAGCTAATCCCAGAAAACTTCTAACCTCAGATACATTCCTCAGAGGCTTCCACTCAACAATGGCTGAGATCTTGCTCGGGTCAACTCTAATGCCTTCACCTGAGACAATGTGTCTAAGGAATCCAACTTCTCGAAGCCAGAACTCACTTTTACTAAATTTGGCGTACAACTGGTTATCTCTCAAAGTCTGTAAGACAGTTCTCAAATGCTCTGCATGCTCAGTCTTATCATGAGAATAAATTAAGATATCATCAATAGACACGACTACAAACTTATCCAAGTAAGGTTTGAAAATTCGATTCATTAAGTCCATGAAAATGGCAGGAGCATTAGTCAAGCCAAATGGCATCACAAGGAACTCATAATGATCGTATTCTAGTCCGAAAGATCTTGAACATCGACTCTTTAACTCACAACTGGTAGTATCTGGATCTCAAATCTATCTTAGAGAACACAGTGGCTCCCTTCAATTGATCAAATAAATCATCATTTCTATGCAGTGGATACCTGTTCTTTATTGTTACCTTGTTAAGTTGCCGATAGTCTATGCACAATCTCATCGAACTGTCTTTCTTTTTCACAAATAGGACTGGTGCACCCCAAGGTGAATAACTAGGTCTTGCAAAGCCTTTATCAGTTAATTCTTGCAGCTGAGCTTTCAATTCTTTCAATTCCAACGGGGCCACTCTATATGGAGCAATAGAGATGGGTGTGGTACCTAGAATCAACTCAATTCCAAACTCCACTTCTCTAATATGAGGCAAACCTAGTAATTCTTCTGGAAACACATCTGGATACTCGCATACTACTGGCACTGACTCAATTTTTAGCTCTAAATCTTTAGTGTTTAACCCAAAAGTAAGATAAGTCTCGTACCCTTTCCTCAAACATTTCTAAGCAGACATAATAGAAATCATAGCAAATGAACTATCTGACTCATCTGAGTTAACTCGAAGAATTTCACCAGTTTCACATTTCAGCTCGATGAATTTCTTCCCACAATTCACTATCACATCATGTGCAGCCAGCCAATCCATACCAAGAATCACATTAAACTCTTCAAATGGCAATAGCATGAGGCCGGCTGGGAAACAATGACCTCTAATCATTAAAGGGCAATTTCTACATACTTTATCTACTATCACATGCTTGCATAATGGATTCGATACTTTAATCACAAATTCTATAGATTCTATAGGCATACTTATACTAGGCATCAATTTCAAGCAAACATAGGAATGGGTTCACGAGCAACAACATTAATATCATGTAGAGAAAATGTACCCGTAATTACATCGGGGGAGGATGCCTCTTCACGAGCTCGGATAGCATATGTCCTGGAAGGTGTTCTAGCTTCTGATCTCATGGCTGGGTCTTTCATCACACTTTTACTACTAGCTCCACTTCCAATATTTCTCGAAGGTGTACCTCTATTTGCAATGTTAGTCTGTCTAGAACTATGAAATTTCTCTTCCTTAGCTCCATCCGGACAATCTTTAATAAAATGCTCGCGAGAACCACACCTGAAGCAAGCTCGACCAGTTCCCCAACACTCACCAAAATGTTGCCTTCCACAATGCTGACACTCGGGTTTACTATACTTCACATTGCCCACACTTGCCACTGAAGTAGCTTGAGTTTTTGAGCCCAAATACGATTTCCCACGGTCTCGATGTGAATACTCAGCTGAAGCTATTCTTTGAGAATTCATCTCTCTAGGCCTTTTTGATTGGGTTTGGAACGACTTGCTCATCAGTCTCTTTCTTATATCTTGGGCCTAGATAGCATCTTTCCTTCTTTCTTTGTTAATTCGTCAGCTTTAAGGGCTGGGTCGACCAATACCACAAGTTCTTTCAGCTCCAGAATTCCCACAAACATTTTAATGTCCTCATTAAACCCATCTTTGAATCTCTTGCACATAATAGCCTGGGTGGACACACACTCTTGGGCATTCTTACTATGTCTAACAAATTCACGCTCGTACTCTGCCATAGACATCTTGCCCTGCTTCAATTCAAGGAACTCCTTCCGTTTCTGATCAATAAACCACTGACTTATGTATTTCTTTCTAAATTCTTCCTGGAAGAAATCCCAAGTAATCTTTTCTTTTGGCACAACTGCTACTAAAGTCTTCGACCAATGATAGGTAGAATCTCTCAGAAGTGATACAACATATTGTAAACACTCCTCCGGCGCACACGAGAGCTCATTAAACACACGGATAGAATTTTTGACCCAGAACTCCGCTTTCTCAGGATCATCATCAATGTTTGCTCTAAACTATTCTGCTCCTTGGTTCCTAATTTTGTCGACCGGAGGCTTGTTCATTCTTACCAAATCCATGCCTTGGGGAGCTATGGGAACCGTCTTAGGCATGGGAGGGGGTGGAGGAGGTTGAGCATTCGGATTCGCTTGAATAAACTCAGTATACCAGTTACTCATCATTTGGAGGGAGGCTTCCCGAGCCCCCTCTCTCTGTCCACATGTTTCAGATCTATTTTCTACTGGCACGGTCCCTTGCGCGAGAGCCGGCGCGTTACTTTCAGCATCGTCAGCAGTGGCTCGATCGAGATCCATTTACAGTATAAAAAAACATTTTAAATTGTCAGGAGTCATCACACTATCACAATATATTTATGGCATGTATAGCTAGAAGTATAGCTAGACTTATACACACGCTATGTTAGTCCGAGAACCGACTAAACCATAGCTCTGATACCACTAAATGTAACACCCCTCACCCAGGTCCGTCGCTGGAACAGGTTATGAGGCATTGCCGGACATCATTCAAACTACTGTACAAAATTTAAAATGTAAAATTCGAATAAATTTAGAACTTTTTCCATACATAGTCGTCAATATCCATAAGCAAAATAATTATTCTTTATTACAAATAACAAAACAATTAAGCCTTCTATACCTGCCATAAATCCCAAAATATTGTTTTCAAAATACCAAAAGAAGGCTGATAGTGTGGATGGATCTCCGATGATCACCGAATCCCTAGCTAGCTTGATGACACTATAGAACAAGGAAAAGAAAAGAGAGGAAGCATATAGCTTAATAAGTATATAAATGATTAATAATGGATTTATTAAGTTTACAAAACAACATAATCAAATCTAAAATCAATTTCATCATTTATTCAAGTTTGGAGCAAGCTATCTATTCGAGTCATAGTCCCTAAATTATTTTTATCTGAAGCTATGGAACTCTAAATTAAGATCCGTAAATTTTCCCTGAAACTAAACTCATTTATCTTCTCACCATAAAGTTTTTAGAATTTTTGGTCTTTCCAATTAGTACAGTTTATTCACTAAATATTCCCCTATTTCGCTATTCGATTGCTCTGACCACTTTTCACTACGAACCAATTTTATCATTATATAAAATTCATATGATGATAAAATTTATTTCATTTGAAAATATACTCATTAAGGATTTAAATAATATAACTTATACCCCATAATTATTTTTTTAGATTTTGTAATGATTTTTCCAAGACAGAACAGGGGATCAAGTAACCATTCTGAACCAGTCTCACAAAAGTTTAAATATCTCAAAATTTACAATTCCTTTACTTTCTATGTTTCTTTTATATGAAAAAAGACCCAATTATATTTAAATAAATATCTCATAAAACTTATAATTCAATTTCTAGGATTTTTGCTGATTTTTCAAATTCACGTTACTGCTATTGTCCAAAATAGTTTTATTGTAAAATTTTGCTTTCTCTCACTTTAGTTGTATTCATTACTTACCTATAACAATCATTCCAATTTTCAATCACATATTGAGCATACTGCTCATATACATATACATATACTTATCACTACAACATCTCACATAATTTCATTTAGTCAGTTTTCCCGTTGAACGCTTCGGAATAATAATGAATATGCGGTGGTTTCGCACACAGCCCACCTTTGAAATCGAAGCTCTCTTGTACACATAGTGGCCTTCGCTCAATACCAGTAATGTGACCTAGCTCGATTGTACTCATAATTTTGGCTCTCTTGTACATATAGTGGGCTTCACTTAGCCCCACTCATATGACCTAGCCTTCTCGTAGCTCTCTTGTACACATAGTGGCTCACACCATATACCACACATGTGACCTAGCTACATATAGCTTTCTTGTACACATGGCGTACTCTCTGTACTACACATGTGACCTAGCTACGTATACGAAATCTCTTGTGTGCATAGTGGCCTACACTTAGTACCACTCCTGTGACCTAGCTACATGCCAATTACATCTTTCGATTCCGAAGGTTCAAACGGGAAATAACTCACTTTTTAACACTTTATTTCATTCTTTTAATTGTCAATTATGATTCAAAAAATTAGATACAATACATTAAACATGCTGAAATATAAAACGTCAATAAAAATAATGAATTATTTACATACTACTTACCTCGGTGCAAAATATGGTGAAATTTACAATTTAGTCCTTAACTTTTCCTTTCCCTCGTTCAAGATCGATTCCACGTTCTTCTCGTTCAATAAGCTTGGAAACCCTAGCTATGGAGTCCCCCCTTGAAGATTCGGCCTAAGGAAGAAGATGACAACCTTTTTCCCATTTAATTTCTTTTATTTGACATTTTACTAAAATACCCTTCATTAAAATTTTAGTTATTTCAACCCATGCATGTCCATTTTTGTCCATGAAAATATAATGGTCTAATTACCATTTAAGGACTCTTACTTTAGATATTCACTTGAATTTAATCCTTTAGCATCTAGAACTCTCATTTATCAACTTTTACAATTAAGCCCTAATAGGCAAATTAGACATGAAATTCATAAAATTTTCTATCGATACTCTAACACATGCATCCAATCAATCGGTAAATCATAAAAATTAATAAAAATAAACTTTTCTATATTGGATTCATGGTTTCGCAACCACTATTCCATTTAGGCCCTATTTCGGGATGTTACAGGAAACGAGAATCGGTTAAAGCCGAAAAATGATTCTATCAATGCCACACAGCCGTGTGGTAGGTCGTGTGCAAGGCTGTGAGCCACAACACGGCCGTATGATCGATGAAGCCAGGCCATGCGCAAAAGGCACGACCGTATGATGGATGGGTGAGGCCGTTTGAGAGACACAGGCTCAACCAATTTGGGTCGTGTGGGCCAAACGAGCGTATGGGCCCACACGGGCATGTTGAATTATGGGCTAGGCCGTGTGATCTACACGGAGATGGTGTGTAGGGCTGGAAGGAGATGGTGTGTAGAGGCTAGTGGGTAGGATTCTGATATTTTGATCTGCATTCTGTATCTGATTGGGCTAAGGCCCTAGTATACATATCTGATTTTGCATCCGAGTGAGCTTAGGCCCACGCTGTTTCTGTAATCAGCTCCGGGCCAGTCTGTGATTTCTGATTTTTGGTGATTACGATGTACGTTTGATATAGGTAGGGATTACACACTGAGTTATGAAACTCACCCTTTTTCGTTTAATATGTCCAGGCAATCCCCAGCGTTAGACGGATTGGTGCAACGGAGGACTTGACAGTGACCACTGCTACTTCCTCACGATAGATTTATGGTTTATACTTATCCTGGTTTTTATTTTTATTTGGGAAATTTTAATGTAATTATGGCCATTGCATATTTTGTTGAAATTTGGGATTTGCAACATTTATGGTTTTATTACTCTTAGTAGGAAAACTCAAGTTTTCAAAACAAACAAACATTTTATCAAAATACACACAAATTCGCAAAACATTTTAAAAGCTTCCTCAAAGTATAACGTTTTGAAAATGGATAATGATTGAAAACAAATGACACGTTTTTGAAGTTAGCATAAGATAATGAAAAGTGGTACAAACAGAGAAATGGTCTTAACGTCATTGCGATTTCTAAAGCACTATCATGTGACATTGCCATATTCAACCATAACGTCTAGGCCAGGCTTAGGGTGTTACATTTAGTGGTATCAAAGCTAGGTTGCAAAACTCGGTTGTGGATTTGGGTTATAAAGATTGGTTTTAAGAAATGATTTTTAAGTGATTTGAAATGTTTTTAGACTGAGTATGTGGTACATCGAGTCTCCGGCGCCGATCCTGTAAATGTTCTGAAACTCTATTTAGATTTGTCTGAAAATACTACTAGCATGCTTGAAACAACAAATAGGTAGTGTATTGTACTAAAAACACTCCAGGTAGTATATTGTAGCGAAACTAAAAACCATAGTGAGACTTCGATTCCCGATAACAAATTCTGAACTTTTGATACTGTCTGCATAAAATATCTGTTAATGAATATCAGAACCATAAACTAATGCATAAAACTATTAATACATATAAACTTTGAATTTACGATGAGCACACGAGGTACTCGCGGCCGGGGTAGAGCCTATAGGGGGCTCGAGCTGGGTCCTCATCATCTGGAAATCTACCTAATCTGGATACGAGTGAGACGCCAGTCTCACCTGCTATAGAAACTAGGTTTCATGATCGTGCGGCTGGGGATGACACACTGTCCCAAGCCATGTTACGGATTTTAGAGAGGGTCGCTGGGCCTAACACTGGGTCAGGGGGTCGAGGATCAGTTACGGAACGACTCTGGTCCAAGGGGGTTGAGTTATTCAGGGGTGTCACTAGAGTCACCCCTCATGTGGCCGAATGTTGGATGGAGGCCACGGAGAAGATTATTGACGACCTGGACTTTACCGCCGAGCAGAAGCTTAAGGGGGCTGTTTCTCTGCTTTGCGATGAAGCTTACCAGTGGTGGTTGACGGTTAAGGAGGGCACTCAGCTCGACCTACTGACTTGGGATTACTTTAATACTATGTTCTAGAGTAGGTATGTGAGAGCCAGCTACATTGATGCTAGAAAGCGTGAGTTTTAATCACACAAGGGGACCGTTCAGTGGCCGAGTATAAGGTCGAGTTCCTGAGATTGAGCAGTTATGTGCAGGGCATGGTGGCGACTGAGTATGATCAATGCGTCTGTTTTGAGAATGGACTAAGGGACAGTTTGCAAGTTCTGATAGCTCCGCCAGAGGAAGCGTGATTTTTCTGTTTTAGTCGAGAAGACGAATATCGTCGATGAGGTTAAACGCCCTAAGCTCCAAAACCAAGAGAGAGGAAAGAATAAGGAATCAGAGCCCTCGAGTTCTGTTATGAGGCCTAAGAAAAAGGCCAGATCTGATGGGCCAGTGAGAGTTGGGCCTCCTGTTGCACCTACTGTGGTGGCACTTTGTGGGCATTATGGTAGACTTCATCCAGGCGAGTGTTGGAGGACGACTGAGGCATGTTTGATATGTGGATCGACTGAGCACCGTGTTCGGGATTGTCCATTGAGAACTGATCAGATGCAAGCTCCAGTTACTAGTGCTACGCAGCCACCGAAAGTAGTTTGGCAGCCAGCTAGGGGCCGAGGTCAGGCCAGGGATGGTAATGACATGGGCCGAGGACAAAGAGCATCGGGCAAAGGTGCTGGACCGATTGAGGTGAGGCAGCCTGCACTGGTTTATGTTGCCCGTCGCCGTAAGGACCGAGATGCTCCAGACGTCATCACGGGTACGTTTTTAATTTATAATGTACCTTCTTTGGCATTGATAGGCATAGGCTCTACACATTCTTACGTAGCCAATACTGTGTCTGAAACTTTGGTGATTCCAATTGAGAGTACTTCTATCGAGGTAACTGTTATGAGTCCATTGGGGCAGTCCATCCTAGTGAGTAAATTTTTTAGAGACGTCCCGTTAGAGGTTCAAGGGACAGTATTTTTGGCTGTTTTGATAGAGCTTTCATTTGGGGAGTTTGATTTGATTCTGGGAATGGACTGGATAGTTAAACACCGGGTAAGTTTGGATTGTGCGATAAAAAAAGGGGTTGTTTTGAGGGCCGAGGAGGACAGTGAGGTAGATGTTATTGGCAAAAAAGTTAGTGAGGAAAGGGTGTAAGGCATTTTTGGCCTACATCAGTATTTCTGACTCGGGGGACTTCTTCAGTTAAGGACATTAGAACTGTGAGGGACTTTCCAGATGTTGTTCCGGAGGAACTACCGTGTCTGCCTCCGAGCCAAGAAGTAGAATTTAGGATTGAGCTCATTCTGGGTACAGCTCCGGTGTCTATTGCGCCCTACCGAATGGCACCGAATGAGCTTACAGAGCTTAAGGCTTAAATTCAAGAATTGTTAGATCTTGGGTTCATCCGTCCAAGTGTGTCTCCATGGGGAGCACCGGTGCTATTTGTTAAGAAAAAAGATGGAACAATGCCGATGTGCATCGATTATCGACAGTTAAACAAACAGACAATCAAGAATAAGTACCCTCTTCCAATGATAGATGATCTATTCGACTAGTTCTGAGGGGCTTCTTTGTTCTCCAAGATTGATCTACGTTCAGGATATCATCAATTGAGGTTTCAGGAGGCCGATGTGCATAAGACGACATTTAGGGCTCGTTATGGACATTACGAGTTCCTGGTTATGCCTTTTGGGTGTGTTCCAGCCTTATCTGGACCAATTTGTGGTGGTATTCATCGATGATATCCTAATGTATTCTAAGACCGAGGACGAGCATGATAAGCATCTCAGAGTGGTATTGCAGACTCTTCGTGAGAAACAATTGTATGTGAAGTTCAGTAAGTGTGAGTTCTGGCTCGAGAAGTAACCTTTTTTGGACATGTGGTTTTTGCGGAAGGGATTCATGTTGATCCTTGTAAGATTAAGGCTGTGTTGGATTGGAAACAACCGAAGAATGTGTCTAAAATTCATAGCTTTCTGGGGCTGGCGGGTTATTATCGACGCTTCATAGAAGGGTTATCCTTGATCGTAGCACCGTTAACCAAGGTTCTGCGTAAGGGAGTTCCCTTTGTCTGGACTGATAAGCAACAAGAGAGCTTCGAGAAGCTCAAATCTATTTTGACTCAAGCTCTAGTTCTGATACAGCCTAAATTTGGGAAGTATCTCATTGTATACAGAGATGCGATGCATGTTGGTTTGGGTTGCGTCCTGATGCAGGATAGTAAGGTTGTAACTTATGCGTCACGTCAACTTAAGACACATGAAGTAAACTATGTTACTTATGATTTGAAATTGGCTGCTGTAGTCTCTGCTCTAAAGATTTAGAGGCACTACCTTAGGCAGCATAGATGGGTGGAACTGCTTAAGGATTTTGACTGCACCATCGAGTACCATCCTGGTAAGGCCAATGTGGTGGTAGATGCTTTGAGCTGTAAGGCTATGACCGATCTGAGAGTGATGTTCGCTCGACTCAGTTGATTCGATGATAGGAGTCTATTAGCGAAACTTTAGGTTAAGCCTACATGGATTGATTAGATTAGAGGTAAACAGATGGGGGATAAGTCTCTTGAGTTGCATTTCTGTCGGGTTGAGACTGGCGATGCTACTGATTTTGGGATTAACAGTGATGGGGCACTTTGTTTCTACAGTCGAATTTGTGTACCGAGTGATGAGGAGTTACGACAGTCGATTCTGAGGGAGGCGCATAGTAGTCCCTATGCTATGCATCCTGGTGGGAACAAGATGTACCGAAATCTCCGAAAGTTGTACTGGTGGCCAGGGTTGAAACATGAGGTTACTGACTTCGTTGCTCGCTATTTGACTTATCAGCAGGTTAAGGTTGAGCATCAGTTACCTTTGGGGTTGCTGGAGCCGATAAAGATACCGATGTGGAAATAAGAGCGAGTAACGATGGACTTCGTTAGTGGGTTGCCTATGACACCCACTAAGAAGGATTCTGTCTGGGTCATCATGGATCGATTGACCAAGTCTGCTCACTTTATTCCGATCAGGACGAACTTTTCTCTCCAGAAATTGGCTAAACTATATATATTTGAAATAGTGAGAATGCATTCCTGTCTCGATCATTTCCGATAGGGATCCTTGCTTCACGTCTCGGTTCTGGAAGAAATTGCATGAGGCTCTGGGTTCAAGGTTGGACTTCAGTACTGCTTTCCATCCTTAGACAGATGGTCAGTCAGAGAGGGTGATTCAAGTACTGGAGGATATGTTGAGGTGCTGTGTTATAGATTTTCGAGGCAGTTAGGAGGAGTATTTGCCGTTGGTAGAATTTGCCTACAACAATAACTATCAGTCTAGCATTCAGATGGCACCTTACGAAGCCCTGTATGGTCGTAAGTGCCGCACTCCCTTATGTTGGACTGACACTGTGATAGGCTAAGGCCCTACTACATTTTTGACATTGTACTGAGATGTACTAAGGCCCAAATTGTCACTGACACTAAAAAGGGCTTAGGCCCAAGACTGTTCAACTGTGCATTGTGAATACTGATTGTTTGTTTCTTTCTGCGGGATTACACACTGAGTTTACGTAAACTCACCCTTTTTGTTTAATGTGCACAGGTAATCCCTAGACTTAGATGGATCGGTGCGATGAAGGACTCAGCGGTGACCACAGTAATTTTTGGACTTCATGGTTTTCAATTTAGGATTTATGATTTGATTATTATTGATTATTTGTATTGTAATTTAAGGATCCTCTGGGACTTTGGTTTTAAATTTGGGGTTTTATTTATTTAATTTACTTTATGGATTTATACCTGCTGGTCGTAGGAAATTCGGTTTTCAAAAAGTTAAAGTAATTTCTAAATGCATGATCACCTAGATTGTTTTATTAAAGCTTCCACAACAAGGGATGTTTCAAAACAAATGTTTTAAATGAATAAAGATGACTTTCTAAATTCTAAAAAAGGTTTACTTAAGATAAAAACATGGAATGTTTTCATCGTAACAACAAGGTTTCAAAAACACTATCGTGTGACATTGCCAGATACAGTCATAACGTCTAGGCTGGGTTTTGGGTGTTACATGGCTACTACTGTATTTGATGTTTTATATTTGCTCAAAAAGTATAAAAAAAAAAGTAGTAATACAACTACATCTCAACTTTTTATATGTTTTTCTTTATATCAAGCTTACTTCTATTTATAATCTATCTCAATCCCAATCCTTAAAATAGAAAAAGAAATACATTTAATCATGTTCAAATACCTATCCTTCTAATTATTCCAATAACAATTGTGCTAATTGAGCTAAACCTTAATCGACATCTATTTGATTTTTTTTTAAAGTATTCTCAGTCTTTTGTTAAAATTATTGACATGAACTGATCACCAATCAATAAAAAGTTAATCAATATGAATATCACAGTTATTGCGGCATCCTTGCGACCAAGTGCAAGTGATTAACGACTATATCCTTGGAAAGGCGTTCTTATTTGGGGTTCATGACTGCCCTTTCTAATAACGTTGTTTCAAAGGTTCAAATTCACATTCTCTCATTGGAAGTACAATGTGTGTTACCACTGCACCCAATACTTATTATTTTCTTATTAACGATATAATTGAAAAAAGTATGTAAAAATTATAGTCATTAGAAGTTAAATATTGATAATTTGTAGATCTATAAATCTAATTATTCCAAAAAGATGATCCAGATAATTATTCCATTGACCTGTCTTATATGGTATATATTTGTCTGGAATAAATATTTAGGGGACATTTATATTAGTGGATCAAATTTAATTTAATTTAATTTAATTTAAAATAAATAGGGTAATTTAATTGAAAATATAGCGACATATTTATTTCAGTTGATAAATGACTAATTTAGTCCCTATCAAAATAAATAAGGGAATTTATTTTAGGATTGTTGGACGAATTCTAAAAAAAAACACATTAAAGGATTTGGCACTATCAGTTACCTATAAAAAAAATTTGAAAATTTTTGGAAAATTCCATTTTGAATACGTATTTGAAAATCAAAGAAAAAGTTTGAGTTCAATAAGATTATATTCTAGTGCTTTTGACAATAATTCCATTAATTTTTAAAATGAATCAGAAACTTTAAATATGATTTTAACGGCAATTAATCAATAGCATTTTCCATGTAGTTTGGATTGCTTATAGAAATGTCCTCTTAATGTTGCATTCAATAAAATTTTGGCAGGGCAGTTTGGCATGACATTCTCCTACACAAAGTCTATATAAACATTATCTCATGCAATGCAAAACAAATCATCAAAAAATCTATATATCTTAAAAGGAATAAAATATATACATAATAGGGGAGAAATCAGGTGTGTTGATGTTCTATTTGGTGTTGGGAAACCTCGATAGTCCCTCAAATCAAATTGTTACAACACTCATCCCAATTAGGTTAAATTATATGTTTTGTTTTATTACCTGTGGCGCCAACGAATCTTCCCCTTAAGACTACATTCAACATTGCCTGGTGTCTTTATAAAAAAAAAAAAATCCTGGTGTCTGAAGCACTGGGGGAGACTATCGAGGACACTCGCCAAACCAGCAGCTCAACCTTCTACACACTAGGATATGCCACTACCATGTGTTCAAGGCTAAGTAGGTAAGGGAAGCCTAGTACTATTTTTTTTTTCTTTTTATATTAATATTTGATGGTAAGTATGTATATGAACTCAACGATTTTGTTTTATTTTTGTTAGCTGCAAGGGAAGTTGCAAGTTGTGTGAATACTTGCATAGAGATATGCACCATGAAGAACTGATGATCATTGCCTATGAATAAAATAATAATAATAAAAGGCCTTAAATTACATTTAGTCTGAGTAAAAAAAAAAAAACATAATTTGGCTGCTGCTCTATTTTCAATTTTATATTTGCTCAGACAAAATAAAAAATAATAATAATACAACTACATCTCAACTTTTTATATGTTTTTCTTTATACCATGTCTACTTTTATTTATAATCTATCTCAATCCAAATCCTTAAAATAGAAAATGAAATGCATTTAATCATGTTCAAATAGCTATCCTTCTAATTATTCCAATAACAATTGTGCTAATTGAGCTAAACCTTAACCGACATCTATTTGATTTTTTTTAAAGTATTCTCAGTCTTTTGTTAAAATTATTGACATGAACTGATCACCAATCAATAAAAAGTTAATCAATATGAATATCACAGTTATTGCGGCATCCTTGCGACCAAGCGCAAGTGATTAACGACTATATCCTTGGAAAGGCGTTCTTATTTGGGGTTCATGACTGCCCTTTCTAATAACGTTGTTTCAAAGGTTCAAATTCACATTCTCTCATTGGAAGTACAATGTGTGTTACCACTGCACCCAATACTTATTATTTTCTTATTAACGATATAATTGAAAAAAGTATGTAAAAATTATAGTCATTAGAAGTTAAATATTGAAAATTTGTAGATCTATAAATCTAATTATTTCAAAAAGATGATCCAGATAATTATTCCATTGACCTGTCATATATGGTATATATTTGTCTGGAATAAATATTTAGGGGGCCTTTATATTAGTGGATCAAATTTAATTTAATTTAATTTAATTTAAAATAAATAGAGTAATTTAATTGAAAATATAGCGACATATTTATTTCAGTTGATAAATGACTAATTTAGTCCCTATCAAAATAAATAAGGGAATTTATTTTAGGATTGTTGGACGAATTCTAAAAAAAAAAAAACACATTAAAGGATTTGGCACTATCAGTTACCTATAAAAAAATTTTGAAAATTTTTGGAAAATTCCATTTTGAATACGTATTTGAAAATCAAAGAAAAAGTTTGAGTTCAATAAGATTATATTCTAGTGCTTTTGACAATAATTACATTAATTTTTAAAATGAATCAGAAACTTTAAATATGATTTTAACGGCAATTAATCAATAGCTTTTTCCATGTAGTTTGGCATGACAAGTCCATTTTATCTAAATTGGATTGCTTATAGAAATGTCCTCTTAATGTTGCATTCAATAAAATTTTGGCAAGGCAGTTTGGCATGACATTCTCCTACACAAAGTCTATATAAACATTATCTCATGCAATGCAAAACAAATCATCAAAAAATCTATATATCTTAAAAGGAATAAATTATATACATAATAGGGGAGAAATCGGGTGTGTTGATGTTCTATTTGGTGTTGGGAAACCTCGGTAGTCCCTCAAATCAAATTGTTACAACACTCATGCCGCCAACGAATCTTCCCCTTAAGATTACATTCAACATTGCCTGGTGTCTTTATAAAAAAAAAATCCTGGTGTCTAAAGCACTGGGGGAGACTAACGAGGACACTCGCCAAACCAGCAGCTCAACCTTCTACACACTTGGATATGCCACTACCATGTGTTCAAGGCTAAGTAGGTATGGGAAGCCTAGTACTATTTCTTTTTTCTTTTTATATTAATATTTGATGGTAAGTATGTATATGAACTCAACGATTTTGTTTTATTTTTGTTAGCTGCAAGGGAAGTTGCAAGTTGTGTGAATACTTGCATAGAGATATGCACCATGAAGAACTGATGATCATTGCCCATGAATAAAATAATAATAATAAAAGGCCTTAAATTACATTTAGTCTGAGTAAAAAAAAAAAAACATAATTTGGCTGCTGTTTTATTTTCAATTTTATATTTGCTCAGACAAAATAAAAAATAATAATAATACAACTACATCTCAACTTTTTATATGTTTTTCTTTATACCATGTCTACTTTTATTTATAATCTATCTCAATCCAAATCCTTAAAATAGAAAATGAAATGCATTTAATCACGTTCAAGTATCCGTCCTTCTAATTTTTCCAATAAAAATAGTGCTAATTGAGCTAAACATTAATCGACATCAATTTGATTTTTTTAAGTATTCTCAGTCTTCTGTTAAAATTATCAACATGAATTGATCACCAATCAATAAAATGTTAATCAATATAAGTATCACTATCACTACGGCATCCTTACGACCAAGCGCAAGTGATTAACGACTATATCCTTAGAAAAGCATTCATATTTGGGGTTCATGACCGCCCTTTCTAATAATGTTGTTTCAAAGGTTCAAATTCACATTCTCTCATTGGAAGTGATAAACCGTAATATGAACATATTTTAATCCCACATTTAGCATACTTTTGGGTGATTTAAGCCTTGATTTGTGTAATTTGGTGCTCTTAATCCTTTGTTTTCATGTTTTATATTCAGGAAAGCACCGGAGGATGAAAAGAATGAGAAACGGGCCCAAAACGGAGTAAATGGGCCATAGCACGAAATCAACACGGCCTGGGCCCGATACCACACAACTGTGCCTCATCAACACACTCGAACACGGCCTAGCCACGATTTACACGGGCGTGTGCCATAGGCGTGTCTCTGCCATGAGAAAGAAGAGTTTCAGTCGGATTAGGGTACTTAGAGGCAAAGAAAGCCATTCCAAAAGCCTATAAAAACACCCTAGAGGCCTTTCTTCGGGGGCGTCCAGGTAGGCCAAGGAGCCGAGCTAGAGAGGCCAAAATTGTGGAATTTACTCGAAGAAAGCCAGTTGATTCATCTCAAGAAGCTGGAGTTATACTCAAGACAGAGGATCTCTCCTTCAATCCCTTCAGGGGGTTTTAGGGTTTTCTTATTTTTTGTTTTATCTTTTCTTTTTAGATGTATTCTTTTACGATTATGAACTAAACCCTCAGATACCTGAGGAGGATGAAACCTTGATGAATTTTGTTATCATTTGCTGAACTATATGATAAATACTTGATTTTTTCTTACCTATGTGTTCTTAATTCTTGTGTTGATATTTTAGGGATATTGATTCAAGTACTGATGTGCTTAGGTAGAGGAGGAATAGACCCTGCCTAAGAGTAGATCCAGCATAGTTGAGTGGAGTTGCTCGCGCGCTTAGAGATAGGGTGACCAAAATCTGCCGGATTAGGGTCAAACCTAATATGGGAGTCCATAGATCGAGTTAATGCAATTCTAGGGGTTTTAATTAGAAAGAGATTTCAATTAATCAACCTAGGGTTAGACGTTAGTTTCCTCGAGAGAGAGATTAATATACATTAGGGAATCCTACGGATCAAGTCAAGTGAATAAATCGTCTGGTTCAGAGTTAGATAACAAGTGAAGTCTAGGTGGATTCTTCCTCGGGTATTGTCTTAATCAATTAGTTTTTCCCAAAGTTGTTTTCCCCAATTCATTCTCTTTGTCTTAGCATCTTTAGCTTAGTTGTTAGTTAATTTTAGATTAGATAAAAATTCCTTTAATTCTTAGGCTAAATAATAAAAAGAAAGTTAGTATTAGTACTTTTGGTTCCTTTGGGTTCGACAATCCGGTCTTGTCGCTAAGCTATACTACTGTTCGATAGGTGCACTTTCCTCAAGTCGTTGTCACAGTTAGTGTCTAGGCTCGATCATTCTTTTATAAATTTTTTAGACTCTGACACATGATCAAGTTTTTGGGGCCGTTGCCGGGGAACTGAAATATTAAAAACGCTTAATTTTTATTACTTTAGCCATATTATATTTATTTTATAATTGCAATTAAAATTTTTACTTTTCTAACTTTTCTTCTTTTCTTCTGGCAGGTACCTCTAGTTTATGACTAGAAGGAACCCGACAGGACCCCTACTTTATGACAGTGATATTGAAAGTACTATTCGCAGAAATCGTAGAGAAACAAGGCGAAGCTTAAACTACATAGAAGAAGAGCAAGAAGTCGAAATCAATACCACCGAAGAGATGGCTGAGAATAATCTGCTACCTCCAGAGGCAGCCGAACATCATGCTCCTCGAACTATGTAGGGTTATACTAAACCTAATTTAACGGGAACTGAGTCAAGTATTGTTAGACCTACTATTGCTGCAAATAATTTTGAACTGAAACCTAACACAATTCAGATGATACATCAATTTGTTCAGTTTGATAGTTTGCAGGATGAAGATCCAAACAATCACTAGGCGAATTTCCTAGAATTTTGCGATAGTTTCAAAATAAATGGCATTTCTGATGATGTCATCCTTCTTTAGTTATTTCCCTTTTCTTTGAGAAATAAAGCCAAACAGTGGTTGCATTCTCTTCCACGACGGTCAATCACTACATGGGATCAAATGACCGAAAAATTTCTATTAAAATATTTTTCGCCGGCCAAAATGGCCAAGTTAAGGAATGATATCTCTTCTTTTGTGCAGATGAATTTAGTAACACTTTATGATGCATGGGAGAGATACAAAGATCTATTGAGAAGGTGCCCACATCATGGATTACCCTTGTGGCTACAGGTCCAAACTTTTTACAACGGTGTGAACCCTTCAACTAGACAATTGATTGATTCAGCTATCGATGAAACCCTGAATAATAAAACACCTGAGGCTGCTTGCGAATTTATAGAGGAGATGTCACTGAATAACTATCAGTGGCAAGTTACAAGGAAAAAACCAACAAAAGCAGCTAGTGTTTTCAAACTCGACGCAGTATCCATCCTATCAAATTAGGTAGAAACGTTAAATAAAAAGGTTGATGGTTTATGTGGTTCTTTGCAGGTACATCCAGTTATGCGGTACGATACGAATGGAGGAGGGATGAACAACACAGAATATCCAACTTACAACTTAAGTGCAGAGAATGAACAAATGAACTATATGGGTAACAATTACAAATCTCAAAATAACCTTTATAGTAATACTTACGATCCAGGTTGGAGGAACCACCCCAATTTTTCATGGGGAGGTCAAGGAAATCAGAGATAACAACGCCCTCAAAACTTCCAACAATAGCCCCACCCACAAGAAAAGAAGCCAAACCTTGAGGAGATGCTGACGAAATTCATCACGGTGACAGAAACTCGTCTTCAAAACACCGAAACAACACTTAAAAATCAACAAGCATCAATTAAAGGGATCGAGAACTAGTTAGTGCAACTCGCTAAGCTGATCTCTGAACGACCACAAGACAGCTTGCCAAGCAACATTGAGACCAACCAGAAGGAGCAACTTCAAGCCATAACAGCTTAGGATAGTGTAGGGTTAGATGAGCCTAAATTAAGTCAAGAAAATGTGTTAGAGAAAGGTAATATCGAGGTAAGTCATGAGAAGACAAAACCAGTAATTAAAGAATACCAACCTCGTATACCATATCCTAATGCGATAACGAAAGACGACACAGAGGAACAATTCGGTAAGTTTCTTAAACTTATAATGAAAGACGCACGGAGGAACAATTCGGTAAGTTTCTTAAACTTTTAAAAAAATTACATATTAACTTACCGTTTCTTGAAGCTCTTTCACAGATGCCATATTCAAGGAAATTTTTAAAAGAGCTTCTAACAAACAAGCGAAAGTTAGACGAGGAATCGCATGTGGAACTAAATGTAGTGTGCTCAGCAATGTTGCAAAATAAACTACCACAGAAATTAAAAGATCCAGGGACTTTTACAACTCCATGCTTAATTGGTAGTTTATCTATTGATAATGCATTGGTTGATTTAGGGCCAAGCATAAATGTTATGCCTTATAAAATGTTTAAACAACTAGGTCTAGGGAAACCCAAACAAACTAGGATGAGCGTTCAATTAGCTGATAAAACCATTAGGATTCCTAGGGGTATAATTGAAGATGTGCTAGTGAAAATTGATAAATTCGTATTCCAGTAGACTTTGTCGTTTTAGACATGGATGAGGACAATCGTATCCCCTTAATTCTAGGAATGCCCTTTTTAGCAACTGCCAGGACTAAAATTGATGTTAGCGCAGGTGAATTCATACTTTGTGTAGGTGATGAATCAATCAGTCTTCAAGCTCTCGACTCAGCTAGGACATCTAGTAATCAAGGTGAGAACATAAATTATATAAATAACCATTCGGCTAAACCTCATGCCACAAAATTACACAACTCAGCTAGATCCTATACCTCATGCCAACAAGGAACTAACCCATGAGGAACGAAGGCTTCAAATCGATGAACTAGACGAGTGGAAGACACACTTCAAGGAGAAATTAGGAATACATAAAGTAGAGCCAACACCAGTCCATGGGACAAATGAATTTAAAATCGGAGATCAGGTATTGTTAGATAAGGTAGACCCTCGAATACCTCCTCCTGACCCTAATAAAAATGAAGAAATCACTTTTAAGGTACTCAATGTTTTCCCATACGGAAAATCAAGGTAGGTAATCCTATATCCGGCACTTTTAAAGTAAATGCTACTCGACTCGAATTACATTCTGATAATAGGACTGATAGCATGAGGAAGGACTTTCAACTCTTTGACCTACCATGAACATGCGAATGAGAGGTAAGTCTAGCTTAAAACTATAAACAAGCGCTTCTCGGGAGGCAACCTGAGCACTAACCCCATTAATTTTTGCACTTTTATTTTTTCATTTGTTTTTTTTTCTTTTTAGCATCTAACTTGAAACTAACAAAGTGTAAACCTCCATACCACACGGCCTTACACACGGCCGTGGCCGTGGCCGTGTGGATACTATGGATGTACGTACTGACATGGCAGAGATAGTACGACACAGAATGATAAATCGTAATAGTAACATATGTTAAGCCCACATTTAGCATGTTTTGGATGATTTATCCCTTGAATTATGTAATTTGGTGCTCTTAATCCTTTAATTTCATTTTTTATACTCAGAAAAGCCCCAAAGGATGAAAAGAATGAGAAACGGGCCCAAAAATGAAGTAATGGGCTATATCACGAAATCGACACAATCTGGGCCCAAAACCACACGGTCGTGCCTCCTTAATAGTCTTGAACATGGCCTGACCAAGATTCACATGGGCGTGTGCCATGGGCGTGTCCCTGTCGTCACAGAGAGAAATTTCACTCGAATTAGGATACTTAGAGGCAAAGAAACGCATTCCAAGAGCCTATATATACACCCTAAAGGCCAACCTTCAAGGGGCGTCCAGCGAGGCCAAAGAGCCGAGCCAGAGGGGTCAGAATTGTGGAATTTACTCGAAGAAAGTTAGTTGATTCATCTCAAGAAATCGGAGTCCTACTCAAGATGGAGTATCTCTCTTCAATTCCTTCGGGGAGTTTTAGGGTTTTTCTTCTTTTTTTTTTTATCTTTTCTTCTGAGATGTATTCTTTTATGATTATGAACTAAACCCTCAGATACCTGAGGGGGATGAAACCTAAGATGAATCTTGTTATCGTTTGCTGAACTATATGATAAATACTTAATTTGTTCTTAATTATGTGTTCTTAATTCTTGTTTTGATATTTACGGGATATTAATTCAAGTGTGATGTGCTTGGGTGGAGGAGCAAAAGTCCCTGTCTAAGAGTAGATCTAACATAATTAAGTAGAGTTGATCGCAGGCCTAGACATAGGGTGACGAGATTTTGCCGGAATAAGGTGAAACCTAATATGGGAGTCCATAGATCGAGTTAATGCAATTCTAGGGGTTTTAATTAGAAAGAGATTTCAATTAATCAACCTAGGGTTAGACGTTAGTAGCCTCGACAGAGGTATTAATATAACTTAGGGAATCCTACGGATCAAGTCAAGTGAATAAATCGTCTAGTTCAGAGTTAGATAACAAGTGAAGTCTAGGTGGATTCTTTCTCGGGTATTGTATTAATCAATTGGTTTTTCTCAAAGTTATTTTCCCCAATTCATTCTCTTTGTCTTTGCATCTTTAGCTTAGTTGTTACTTAATTTTAAATTAGATAAAAATACCATTAATTCTTAGGCTAAATAATAAAAAGAAAGTTAGTATTAGTACTTTAGGTTCCTTTGGGTTCGACAATTCGGTCTTGCCGCTAAGCTATACTACTGTACGATAGGTGCACTTGCCTCAAGTAACTGTCACAGTTAATTTCTAGGCTCGATCATTGTTTTTATAAATTTCTAAGACTCTGACACACGATCAAGTTTTTGGCGCCGTTGCCAGGGAACCAGATTATTAAGAAAGCTCAATTTTTATTACTTTAGCCATTTTATTGCAATTTATTTCTATTCTTATTTCTATTTTTTTGTACTTTGCTAATTTTTCTTTTATTTGCTTTTGACAGGTAATTTTAGTTTAGAAGGAGATGGCACTGAATAACTATCTGTGGCATGTTATGAGCACAAAACCAACTAAAGCCGCCAATGTCTTCAACCAGATAGAGCTTTTAAGTAAGAAAATACACGGTTTGTGTAGCACATAACAGGTACATTCAGTGATGCAGTGTGATACAAATGGAGGCGGGATAAACAACACAGAATATCTATCCTACAACCCTAGCACAGAGAACGAACAAGTTAACTATATGGGTAACTATTCTAGATCTCAAAATAATTTTTATAGTAACACTTATAATGCAGGTTGGAGGAACCATTCCAATTTTTCGTGGGGTGGTCAAGGTAATCAAAGACCGCAACTGCGTCCAGGTTTTCATCAACAACCCAACCCACAAGAGAAAAAGCCGAACCTAGAGGAGATGCTAACAAAATTTATCACAAAGTCCGAAACCCGTATTCAAAACAATGAAACAATGCTCAAAAATCAGCAAGCATCACTTCAAGAGATCGAGAATCAATTAGGTCAACTTGCTAAGCTGATCTCAGAACGACCACAAGGAAGCTTGCCAAAAAACACTGAAACTAACCCTAAAGAGCATATAACATCACGGTTTAGACCCTAGTCGGAACAGTGGTTCGAGACCACAAATCTAAGGTCGTAAAATTATTTTAATGATATATTTTGTGTGAATGATATGTGATATAGTCTGTGTGAAAATTCTGTGTGATAATTTAATCGTTTATGTGTCGAATTAAGAGAAAGGACTTAATCGCGTAAAGTGTAAAAGCTATGTGCTGATTTTTAATTACCTAGGTGTTGTTGTCTTCATAAAAAGGATGCCTTATATTGCAAATAGCCCATTAATAAAGAAAGTGGGTGGTAATGGTCAAGAATGACCATATATCATATGTTATATATATTTTATACTAAAGGTTAGTTTTGTAATTTAATAATTATGTTTATTATAACATAGTAAAGCATGAAATAGTTATCATCTTCTCCATGTTCCACCGATTTTAGAAAGAAAAAGAAAGGGTTTAAGCTTCCATGATATTCGACACTTGTTAGCTTAATTAAGGTATGTTTTGAGCTCGGTTTTTGATAATTTTTACGTTTTCGTAATCGTTGCTTTGTGCTTTACAAAACCCATATTGTAATTTTATAAATTGTTGATGTTTATAGAATGTACCATTGATGAAATGAGGAGTTTTGTGATGAGTGTTGGTGTTAAATGAAAGATATGTGTTTAATGAACATGTGTTGTTCTTGAAATTTTGATGAATTTAGCTAATTAGGGCTAAATTGTGAAAATAGCATTTTGAAGGGTTAAAATGTGAAATAAATGAAATGTGTGGATTTGTATAGGTATAAGAAGAATTCGGCTAAGCACATGTATATTGAAATTTGGTGTATTTGATGATTTTGTGAAATAGGGACTAAAGTGTCGAAATGTGAAAATATAAGGGCTATTATGAAAAATGCCCTAATTATGTGTGTGTGGACTAAATTGAATGAAATGGTGATTGAATGGATTGATTTTAAATGTGTATAGACCAAGAGAGAAGAGATTCGGATCGAGATCGAGGCAAAGATAAAGTGCTCGATTAATCGACTGTATCGATAGTCGACGTCTGAGGTAAGTTTGGATATAATACATGTTGTTAACATATGATTTAGTATTATGAGATGAATGTGTATATATGTATGAAATTGAGATGCTATGTGCAAGTTTAAGCTAAGGGCACTAAGTGTGCGATTTTAAAATCGAAACAGGAATGAATAGCACTGTGTGTGCGATGTTATACAAGCTTTGGTTTATTGAATTGGCACTGAGTGTGCGTTACCAACATAACTCGGTTGAGAGATTTGAGCACTAAATGTGCGATGACTAATATGTATCGACCGTGTATTAAGCACTGAGTGTGCGATTAAGTTGAATGAATATCAAATGATGGTCAACAAGTATAATTGAGCATTGAATAGCTTGGAGATTGAATAATTATGTGTTTGCCGAGGTGTATATCAAACCTTTGTGGTTGATGAGTTTATAGATAAAGTTATGAACGAAGGAATGAGTATTTTAGCTATTGATAGTATGGTATATGTATAAGAAGAAAGATCTATGTGATGATTAGTATATGAATTGGTTTGATTCGAAGATATGGTTGTATTTTATTTCGAACTTACTAAGCTTTATAAGCTTACTGTGTGATTTGTTTCTCTGCTGCGGTGTCAATAAAGCTAGCTCGGATCGAGGATCGTCAAATTTCTCACCATCACTATCGGCAATCTATTTTGGGGTATTTTGGAAAGATATATATAGTTAAGATATGGCATGTATAGACTAGTCATTTGAATCATGTTTGAGACTTGTGGTAGCCATGAGATGTGGCTAGATATGTGCTAGTTTTAGCATGAATGACTTGGTATATATATGAAATGCATCTTTTGGCATGGTTTGTGGTTTGAGAGGTTGACTTATGAATGGTAACTTGGTGTTGATAAAATGCTAATATGAATTAGAGATATTGAGAAGAAATGATGTTTGGTATTGAATGTAATATGCTTGTGATGATATGAGTTTTAGTCTTTGATATTGACATGGTTGGAATTGGTATTGAATGCATGATTTGAATGGCTATTTGGTATGTTTTTGGTTGCCATATATGCTTGATAAGTGTTGGTATATGATGCTTATAGGTTTGAACCATTTGGTTGGCATTTTGGCCTTGTAAATGGCCTATAATGTCACACGATTGTGGCACACGGACGTGCCTTAAACCGTGGGTAAATTGACAGTATGCAGCCTAAAATCACACGGCCTCGACACGGGCGTGTCATCTGGCCGTGGTGTGCAAGTCAGTAGCTAACATAAAAATACACAGCCTCGACACGGGTGTGCTTTGTGGCCGTGGAGGACAAGTCAGCATATGACCTAAAAGTACACGACCATGGCACACGGGCATGTCTAATAACCGTGTTGGTATAGTTGCATAGACACGAAAGGACACGGGTGTGTCTAGAAGCCATGGAGGGAACACGGTCTCCTCCCACGGGTGTGTCTCCCCTGTATTTTAGAAAAGTTTCAAATTTTCATGGAATTTAGTATGTGTCTCAGTTTAGTCCCGACTCGATTTATAAGCATGCTTAGGGTCTTGATGACTCATTTAAGGGACATTATGTTTGTAATTGAATGCGAACAATAATGATTGACTTTGTGTTGAAATTTTTGAATGTTAAAGGTTCCGTTCGATTGGTAATGCCTCTTAACCCTGTTCCGGTGATGGTCTCGGGTTAGGGGTGTTACAGAGCAAGTTCAAGCCACAACTATTTACGATAATGAAGGGTTAAATGAACCAGAACCAAGGCAAGAAAATGTGGCAGATAAAGGTAAGGTTGAGATGAGCTTTGATATACCAAAACAATCAATTAAAGAGTACCAACCCCGTGTGCCATACCCCAATACGATAAAGAAAGACCACACAGAGGAACCATTCGGTCTCTTAAACTTCCAAAGAAATTTCAAATTAACTTGTCGTTTCTTGAAGCTCTTTCGCAGATGGTAGATCCTAGACCTCGTGTCAATAAGGAAGAAATTCATAAGGAACGAAGGCTTTGGATCGATGAACTAGACGAGTGAAAGACACACTTCAAAGAGAAACTAAAAACACAAGAAGCAAAAACGAGCCAACTCCATGACAAACTTAATGATGGGACAACCCAGCTTAAGATAGCAGAACAGGTACTCAAAATCTTCCCAGATGGAACAGTCGAGGTAATTAGTCCTAAAATCAGCACCTTTAAGGTAAACACTACTTGACTTGAACTATATATCAATAACCGAAATGATCGCATGAGAAATGATTTTCACCTCCTCAAACCACCATGATTATGCGAATGAGAGGTAAGTCTAGATCAAGACTTTAAATGAGCGCTTCTCGGAAGGCAACCCGAGCACTAACCCTACTAATTAGTTTAGTTTTACTTATTTCCATGTTTAGGCGCAGGTTTTCCATACCCACACAGCCTTGCACACGGCCGTGTGGGCACCACAGGTAGGTAAATGGGCATGGCCATAGACGTGTGGCAATAGGACAAATGTTTTTTTCCAAAACACGGGCTACATCTCTATTTAAAACCCTATTCTTCCTTTTTCTTTTCCAGTTGTCTTTCTTCATTCATTTTTCATTATTTACTGTTATTTTTATTTTTATTTTTATTATTTTCTTCATATTCTTCATGCCATTTAGATTTAGCTTAGGATACAATAAAATTGGGTCGGTTACTTCGAGAAATCAAATTCAAACGGTTCAAGGCGCTCCCCCACATTCACCTCCACCCAATCCTATCCGGTTTCTTCTCATTGACTCCATCCAAAATTCAGGAAGTTTCACTTCTATCCCTATCTTATGATTTTATTATTTTTCTATTATCTATCTTTGTACATTGAGGACAATGTACATCTTAAGTGTAGGGGGGTTAACTATAATAATATTTGAAAATCCCTGAATTATATTTTATTTCTTAAGTAAGTTTCTCATATTATGATTAGAATGAAATCTCCCCTGATTTATGATTTTTATGGATGTGTTTTGGATTAAGTCATAGTTAATTTTGCATTGATGATTAAATTTTGCATTGCCTTAGACCGTGGGTAAATTGATAGGATACAGCCTAAAATCACACGGCCTCGACACGGGAGTGTCATCTGGCCATGGTGTGCAAGTCAGTAGCTAACATAAAAATACACGGCCTCGACACGGGCGTGCTTGGTGGTCGTGGAGGAGAAGTCAGTATATGACCTAAAAGTACACGGCCATGGCACACGGGCGTGCCTAATGACCGTGTTTGTATAGTTGCATAGACACGAAAGGACACGGGGGTGTCTAGAAGCCGTGGAGGGAACACGGTCTCCTCCCACGGGTGTGTCTCCCCTGTATTTTAGAAAAGTTTCAAATTTTCATGGAATTTTGTATGTGTCTCAGTTTAGTCCTGACTCAGTTTATAAGCATGCATAGGGTCTTGATGACTCATTTAAGGGACACTATGTTTGTAATTTAATGCGAACAGTAATGATTGACTTTGTGTTGAAATTTCTAGATGTTAAAAGTTTCGTTCGATTGGTAATACCTCTTAACCCTATTCCGACGATGGTCTCGAGTTAGAGGTGTACCATTTTATTGGTATCAGAGCTACTGTTTAGTCGATTCTGAGACTAACGTAGTGAGTGTGAGTCTAGCTATACATGCCATATTTGAAATTGCGATAGTGTGACTAAATCTGACATTTGAAAATGTGTTTACATATAGTAATGGATCCCGATCGAGCAGTTGCTAATGATGTAGAAAGTAATGCGCTTGCTCTCGCTCAAGGGATAGCGCCGGCCACTTCAAGGCCGAATGATAGTGGTGAGGGAGGAGAGGTTAAGTAAGCCTTCTTTCGAATGATGAGCGAGTGGTTTATGGAGTTCGTTCGAATGAATTCGGCCACTCCACAACCTCCACCCCCGCAAGTACCTGTTGTGCCTCGAATTATAGATCCGAATAGATTGAATAAACCTCCTGTGGATAAGATTCGCAAGTATGGGGCCGAAGAGTTTAGGGCCACATCAGATGACGATGCTAAACAAGCTGAGTTTTGGCTTGAGAATACAATCAGAGTATTTGATGAGATGTCGTTGAACCCTGATGAGTGCATTAAGTGTGCAGTTTCCTTGTTGAGAGATATAGCTTATAACTCGTGGAAAACATTGATATCCGTGGTTCTGAGAGAGAGAATCACCTGGGATTTCTTTCAAGCTGAGTTCAAAAAGAAATATATCAGTCAACGCTTCATTGATCAGAAACGTAAAGAGTTTCTAGAATTGAAACAGGGCCTGTTACTATGTACGAGCGAGAATTCGTAAGATTGAGTCAATATGCGAGAGAATGTGTCTCTACCGAAGCTACTATATGTAAATGTTTCATAGAGGGATTGAATAAAGACATCAAGTTATTGGTTGGAATACTCGATATTAATGAATTTGTTGTGTTAGTAGAAAGAGCATGTAAAGCTGAAGAGCTCAGTAAAGAAAAGAAGAAAGCTGACTCAGAAGCTCGTGATGAACGAAAGAGGTCAATGAATAAACCTTCTCAACCTTCTACTAAGAAATACAGATATGCAAATAACCATTCCAATGCTTCGTTTAGACATCCAAGTAGAGATCATTTGAGACAGAGTACTAGTCCACGAATTCAAGCTCCGAATGAACCAAGTGTTGGCAGTGTTAAGAGTAACAAACCTGAGTGCAGACAGTGTGAAAGACGACATGTGGGAGAGTACTGGGGCAAGTATAACAATAGAGTTTGTTATAAGTGTGGATCTCGAGATCATTTCATTCGAGATTGTCCGAAGATGGTTGAAGAAGAAAATGTTCAGAATGAAAGACCGAGTAACGTGACAGCTAGAGGTAGACCACCCAGAAACATCAGAAATGTAAGTGAAAGTCAAAGATGGACAAATGACACAACAATGAGATCAAAAGCGAGAGCACCTGCTCGACCCTATGCTATACGTGCACGAGAGGAAGCCTCATCTCTAGACGTCATCACTGGTACTTTCATTTTATTTAATATTGATGTTATTGCATTGATAGATCCGGGGTCAACTTATTCCTATGTGTGTATGAATCTAGTATTGAATAAGACTCTACCTCTTGAGTCTACTAAATTCGTGATTAGAGTATCGAACCCGTTAGGCAAATACGTCTTGGTGGATAAAGTGTGCAAGAATTTCCCATTGATGTTTTGTGATATATGTTTTCTGGTTAATTTGATGTTACTCCTGTTTGACGAATTCGACATAATTCTGGGTATGGATTGGCTTACTCTACATAATGCCATCGTGAATTGTAAAAGAAAGAGTATTGAATTGAGAAGTCAGAACGGTGAGCTAGTTCGAATTGAATCCAGTGATATGAAAAGATTAGCAGCTGTTTTATCTGCGATGAAAGCCATGAACTATGTGAAAAAAGGTTGTGAAGCTTATTTGGCATATGTGATAGATACAAAAGTGTTGGAAAAGAAATTGGAATCTGTGCTTGTGGTATGTAAGTTTTCAGATGTGTTTCCTGAAGAGCTACCGGGATTACCTCCGATTTGAGAAGTTGAATTTGGTATTGAATTAGTGCCGGGGACTACTCCTATTTCTATAGCTCTGTATAGAGTGGCACCAACAGAATTGAAAGAGCTAAAGTCGCAGTTGCAAGAGTTGACTGATAGAGGATTTGCACGACCGAGTTTCTCACCTTGGGGAGCTCCTGTGTTATTTGTGAAAAAGAAAGACGGAACTATGAGAATTTGTATTGATTATCGACAGTTGAACAAAGTGACGATAAAGAACAAATATCTGCTGCCTCGTATCGATGATTTGTTTGATCAGCTGAAGGGAGCCACAGTGTTTTCAAAGATAGATTTGAGATTGGGTTACTATCAGTTGAGAGTTAAAGAATCCGATGTGCCGAAAACTGCTTTTAGAACGAGGTATGGACATTATGAATTCTTAGTGATGCCTTTCGGATTAACAAATGCTCCTGCAATGTTTATGAATCTGATGAATCGGATATTCAGACCGTATTCGGATCGCTTTGTGGTGGTGTTCATTGATGATATTTTGATTTATTTGTGTGATAAGACGCAGCATGCTGAACATTTGAGGATGGTGCTACAAACTTTACATGAGAAAAAGTTGTATGCAAAGTTTAGAAAATGTGAATTTTGATTGCGTGAGGTTGGTTTTCTTGGACATGTTATATCAGCTGCCGAGATACGAGTTGATCCGAATAAAATCTCCGCTATTTTGGAATGGAAACCTCCAAAAAGTGTGTCTGCAGTTTGTAGTTTTTTGGGACTAGTGGGATATTATAGACGATTTGTGAAAGATTTTTCGATGATTGCGACTCCGTTGACAATGTTGTTATAGAAAGATGTTAGATTTGAGTGGTCAGAAAAGTGTCAGCAGAGTTTTGAGTAGTTGAAAGTGTTGTTAACAGAAGCACCAGTGTTGATTCATCTTGAGTCAGGCAAAGAGTTCATAGTTTACAGTGATGCATCGTTGAATGGTTTGGGCTGTGTGCTGATGCAAGAAGGGAAAGTCATTGCTTATGCTTCGAGACAGTTAAAGCCGCACGAAAAGAACTACCCAACGCATGATCTTGAATTGGCTGCGATTGTTTTCGCATTGAAGATTTGGTGTCACTATCTGTTTGGGGAAAAATGTCACATTTATACTGACCATAAGAGTTTAAAGTATTTGATGACTCAGAAAGATTTGTATTTAAGACAGAAAAGATGGTTAGAGTTGTTGAAAGATTATGAACTTGTGATAGATTACCACCCGGGTAAAGCTAATGTTGTAGCTAATGCCTTGAGCCAAAAATCGTTATATGCTTTGCGAGCTTTGAGTAATCAGATGGATCTGTGTGATGATAATGCGGTGGTAGTTGAATTGAAAGTAAAACCCTTGTTCTTACAACAGATTTGTGAGGCTCAGAAGAGTGATAATGAGTTGTTAGCAAAAAGAATTCAGTGTGAATCAAATGCTGTATCGAAATTTCGAGTTGATAGTGATGATTGTTTGAGATTCAGAGATCGGATTTGTGTTCCAAGAAATTCAGGGTTGATTTCGAAGATTTTGACTGAAGCTCACAATAGTCATTTGACTGTACATCCGGGGAGTACAAAGATGTATAATGATCTGAAACAGTTCTATTGGTGGCATGGCATGAAAAGAGATATTTCTGACTTTGTGTCGTAATGCTTAGTTTGTCAGCAAGTCAAAGCTGAACATCAGGTTCCATCTGGTTTATTACAACCGATTATGATTCCTGAGTGGAAATAGGAAAGAATCACGATGGACTTTGTGTTGGGATTACCCTTATCTCCGAGAAAGAAAGATGCAATCTAGGTGATAGTGAACAGATTGACGAAATCAGCTCATTTCATTCCGGTGAGAACCGATTATTCTTTAGATAAATTTGCTGAATTGTATATCAATGAAATTGTGAGATTGCACGGAGTACCATTGTCTATAGTGTCTGATAGGGATCCGAGATTTACCTCGCGATTTTGGAAGAAATTGCAAGATGCTTTAGGCACGAAATTGCATTTTAGTACTGCTTTTCATCCGCAAACGGATGGTCAATCCGAGCGAATCATTCAGATTCTCGAAGACATGCTGAGATGTTGCATACTTGAATTTGACAATACGTGGGAAAAGCACTTATCCTTGATTGAGTTTGCGTATAACAACAGTTTGCAATCTAGCATTAAAATGGCACCATATGAGGCTCTTTACGGTCAGAAATGTCAAACTCCATTGTATTGGACTGAGCTGAGTGAGAATAAAATTTACGGGGTTAATTTAATAAAAGAGACCGAACAGAAAGTGAAGATAATTTGTGACAGTTTAAAAGCAGCCTCATATCGTCAGAAATCTTATGCAGATTTGAAACGAAAAGATATTGAGTTTGAAGTTGGTGATAAAGTGTTTTTGAAAGTGTCTCCGTGGAAGAAAATACTTCGATTTGGCCGAAAGGGCAAGCTGAGTCCGAGGTTCATCGAACCGTACGAGATCATTGAACGAGTTGGGCCGGCTGCTTATAGATTGAGATAGCCATCTGAGTTAGAAAAGATTCATAACATGTTTCATGTGTCAATGCTTCGACGGTACAGATCAGACCCATCTCATGTGATTGCTCCTACTGAGGTTGAAACTCAGTCAGCCTTGTCGTATAGTGAAGAACCGATCCGAATCTTGGCACGAGAGATTAAAGAGTTGAGAAACAAAAGAATTTCCTTAGTGAAATTATAATGGCACAAGCACGGGATTGAAGAGGCTACGTGGGAATCTGAAAACTTTATGAGAGAGTAATATCCTCATCTATTCACTGGTAAGATTTTTGGGGACGAAAATCCCTAAGGGGGGAGAGTTGTAACATCCCGGTTTAGACCCTAGTCAGAACAGTGGTTCGAGACCACAAATCCGAGGTCGTAAAATTATTTTAATGATATTTTCTGTGTAAATGATATGTGATATAGTCTGTGTGAAAATTCTGTGATAATTTAATCGTTTATGTGTCGAATTAAGAGAAAGGACTTAATCGCGTAAAGTGTAAAAGCTATGTGCTGATTTTTAATTACCTAAGTTTTGTTGTCTTCATAAAGAGGAGGCCTTATGTTGCAAATAGCCCATTAATAAAGAAAGTGGGTGGTAATGGTCAAGAATGACCTTATATCAAATGTTATATATATTTTATACTAAAGGTTAGTTTTGTAATTTAATAATTATGTTTATTATAACATAGTAAAGCATGAAATAGTTATCATCTTCTCCATGTTCCACTGATTTTAGAAAGAAAAAGAAAGGGTTTAAGCTTTCATGATATTCGACACTTGCTTAGCTTAATTAAGGTATGTTTTGAGCTCGATTTTTGATAATTTCTACGTTTTCGTAATCGTTGCTTTGTGCTTTACAAAACCCATGTTGTAATTTTATAAATTGATGATGTTTATAGAATGTACCATTGATGAAATGAGGAGTTTTGTGATGAGTGTTGGTGTTAAATGAAAGATATGTGTTTAATGAACATGTGTTGTTCTTGAAATTTTGATGAATTTAGCTAATTAGGGCTAAATTGTGAAAATAGCATTTTGAAGGGTTAAAATGTGAAATAAATGAAATGTGTGGATTCGTATAGGTATAAGAAGAATTCGGCTAAGCACATGTATATTGAAATTTGGTGTATGTGATGATTTTGTGAAATAGGGACTTAAGTGTCGAAATGTGAAAATATAAGGGCTATTATGAAAAATGCCCTAATTGTGTGTGTGTGGACTAAATTGAATGAAATGGTGATTGAATGGATTGATTTTAAATGTGTATAGACCAAGAGAGAAGAGGTTCGGATCGAGATCGAGGCAAAGATAAAGTGCTCGATTAATCGACCGTATCGATAGTCGACGTCCGAGGTAAGTTCGGATATAATATATGTTGTTAACATATGATTTAGTATTATGAGATGAATGTGTATATATGTATGAAATTGAGATGCTATGTGCAAGTCTAAGCTAAGGGCACTAAGTGTGCGATTTTAAAATTGAAACAGGAATGAATAGTACTATGTGTGCGATGTTATACAAGCTTTGGTTTATTGAATTGGCACTGAGTGTGCGTTACAGACATAAGTCGGTTGAGAGATTTGAGCACTAATCGTGCGATGACTAATATGTATCGATCAGTGTATTAATTAATCGAGCGTGCGATTAAGTTGAATGAATATCAAATGATGGTCAACAAGTATAATTGAGCATTGAATAGCTTGGAGATTGAATAACTATGTGTTTGCCGAGGTATATATCGAACCTTTGTGGTTGATGAGTTTATAGATGAAGTTATGGATGAAGGAATGAGCATTTTAGCTATTGATAGTATGGTATATGTACAAGAAGAATGATCTATGTGATGATTAGTATATGAATTGGTTTGATTGAAAGATATGGTTGTATTTTATTTGAACTTACTAAGCTTTATAAGCTATCTTGTGTGATTTGTTTATCGCTTTGCGTGTGTCAAGAAAGCTAGCTCGGATCGAGGATCGTCAAACTTCTCACCACACTATCGGCAATCTATTTTGGGGTATTTTGGAAAGATGTATATAGTTAAGATATGGCATGTATAGACTAGTCATTTGAATCATGTTTGAGACTTGTGGTGGCCATGAGATTTGGCTAGATATGTGCTAGTTTTAGCATGAATGACTGGGTATATATATGAAATGCATCTTTTGGCATGATTTGTGGTTTGAGAGGTTGACTTATGAATGGTAATTTGGTGTTGATAAAATGCTAATATGAATTAGTGATATTGAGAAGAAATGATGTTTGGTATTGAATGTAATATGCTTGTGATGATATGAGTTTTAGTCTTTGACATTGACATGGTTGGAATTGGTATTGAATGCATGATTTGAATGGCTATTTGGTATGATTTTGGTTGCCATATATGCTTGATAAGTGTTGGTATATGATGCTTATAGGTTTGAACCATTTGGTTGGCATTTTGGCCTTGTAAATGGCCTATAATTTCACACGGTTGTGGCACACGGGCGTGCCTTAAACCGTGGGTAAATTGACAGTATGCAGCCTAAAATCACACGGCCTCGACACGGGCATGTCATCTGGCCGTGGTATGCAAGTCAGTAGCTAACATAAAAATACACAGCCTCGACATGGGCGTGCTTTGTGGCCGTGGAGGACAAGTCAGCATATGACCTAAAAGTACACGGCCATGGCGCACGGGCGTGTCTAATGACCATGTTGGTATAGTTGCAAAGACACGAAAGGTCACGGGGGTGTCTAGAAGCCATGGAGGGAACACGGTCTCCTCCCACGGGCGTGTCTCCCCTGTATTTTAGAAAAGTTTCAAATTTTCATGGAATTTTGTATGTGTCTCAGTTTAGTCCCCACTCGGTTTATAAGCATGCTTAGGGTCTTGATGACTAATTTAAGGGACACTATGTTTGTAATTGAATGCGAACAGTAATGATTGACTTTGTGTTGAAGTTTTTGATTGTTAAAGGTTCCGTTCGATTGATAATGCCTCTTAACCCTGTTCCGACGATGGTCTTGGGTTAGGGGTGTTACAGAGAAAGTTCAAGCCACAACTATTTACGATAATGAAGGGTTAAATGAACCAAAACCAAGGCAAGAAAACGTGGCAGATAAACGTAAGGTTGAGATGAGCTTTGATATACCAAAACCATCAATTAAAGAGTACCAACACCTTGTGCCATACCCCAATACGATAAAGAAAGACCACACAGAGGAACCATTCGGTCTCCTAAACTTCCAAAGAAATTTCAAATTAACTTGCCGTTTCTTGAAGCTCTTTCGCAGATGCCAGATCCTAGACCTCGTGTCAATAAAGAAGAAATTCATGAGGAACGAAGGCTTTGGATTGATGAACTAGACGAGTGAAAGACACACTTCAAAGAGAAACTAAAAACACAAGAAGCAAAAACGAGCCAACTCCATGACAAACTTAATGATGGGACAACCCAGCTTAAGATAGTAGAACAGGTACTCAAAATTTTCCCAGATGGAACAGTCGAGGTAATTAGTCCTAAAATTAGCACCTTTAAGGTAAACACTACTTGACTTGAACTATATATCAATAACTGAATTGATCGCATGAGAAAGGATTTTCACCTCCTCAAACCACCATGATTATGCGAATGAGAGGTAAGTCTAGCTCAAGGCTTTAAACGAGCGCTTCTCGGAAGGCAACCCGAGCACTAACCCTACTAATTAGTTTAGTTTTACTTATTTCCATGTTTAGGCGCAGGTTTTCCATACTCACACGGCCGTGCACACGGTGGTGTGGGCGCCACAGGTAGGTAAAAGGGCGTGGCCATAGACGTGTAGCAACAGGACAAATGTTTTTTCCAAAACACGGGCTGCATCTCTATTTAAAACCCCATTCGTCCTTTTTCTTTTCCAGTTGTCTTTCTTCTTTCATTCTTCATTATTTACTGTTATTTTTATTTTTATTTTTATTATTTTCTTCATATTCTTCATGCCATTTAGATTTAGCTTAGGATAAAATAAAATTGGGTCGGTTACTTCGACAAATCAAATTCAAACGGTTCAAGGCGCTCCCCCACATTCACCTCCGCCCAATCCTATCCGGTTTCTTCTCATTGACTCCATCCAAAATTCAGGAAGCTTCACTTCTATCCCTATCTTATGATTTTATTATTTTTCTATTATCTATCTTTGTACATTGAGGACAATGTACATCTTAAGTATGGGGGGTTAACTATAGTATTATTTGAAAATCCCTGCATTATATCTTATTTCTTAAGTAAGTTTCTCATATTATGATTAGAATGAAATCTCCCCTGATTTATGATTTTTATTGATGTGTTTTGGATTAAGTCATAGTTAATTTTGCATTGATGATTAAATTTTAAAGATACTAGAGAATCTAGCATGATAAGTATAATTTTTAGAAATTAAAAATTTTTCTAAGTTGTCTACCTGAATCTGAACGTTACCTTGAAGTTTGAAATTTACGAGGTTGACATCAAATATCCATAATTTTTATGAGATTTTGAGCCTTATAGAGCATACATTATTTCATGATCACTTTTTATTATGAGTGTGTCAACATTGATTTGTTATTCTAGAACTTGCTTCGATTATACTTGTCGAGACCACACCTTTGATTTGATATACAGAGATGATAAAGGCGCCTAGGATTTAACCCACTCACTCCACTAAAAGCCTACCTTCATAATTAATCCCTAGTGAACCCTTTGATCCTAACAACCCTTTTCATTACTCACTCACTAATATTAACCCAAAACCCTTTGTATTTGTTATCACCATCCTTCTTGACTACCCTTATATTGAGATTTGATTTCATCTATTGCTTAACTGTGATCTTTATTTCGGTAGTTAAATTCATCCTTTATTATACATTTGATTTGTTCTTAAAAAAATTGTTCTATGAGCTTAAATCAGTTAAATTCCAATTGATTAAAGAAGCAGCTCGTATTATTAGTATTAGTATTACAAGTATTCAATTGATGTAATTATTCATTATCAGTTCGTTGTTTCTAGTTAGGTAATTTATCAGGTCAGTCTCGATTCTGACCCTCTAATTCAGCCTTTATCCACACCTTTAACCCAAGCCCCGTTACAACCCTGTTAAAGACCTTTTGATTTGTGTATCATCTCATATTATAATGGTGGAGATCTGGTTTTCATGCAAGCCTATGGGATTAACTTTTCATGTTCGACTTTTGAGTGCTTAATTTTGAACCTTAAACACTTTGAGTTATTTGAGTGAGTCTTTAGTGAGGATGTCAACTCTTGTCAATTCCGAATCAAAGGTAATTATTCAGGTAAAGGGAAATGCATATGTTTTTGTGCTATAAATGTATGACTTTGATTGTTTGAATCTTTTGGACCCTTTGAGTTAAATTATCAATGTATGAATTATCTTTGAATTATGACGAAACATTATTGATGAATATTATGAATCAAGAAAGTTCATTTTAATTGTGAGTTGAGAATTTATCTTGAGGACAAGCAAATGCTTAAGTGTAGGGGTATTTGATAAACCATAACAGTGACATATTTTAAGCCCACATTTAGCATGCTTTTGGATGATTTATCCCTTGAATTATGTAATTTGGTGCTCTTAATTCTTTAATTTCATGTTTTATACTTAAAAGAGCACCAGAGGATGAAAAGAACGAGAAACAGGCCCAAAAATAGAGTAAATGGGCCATATCACGAAATAGACACGGCCTAGGCCCAAGACCATACAGCCATGCCTCCTTAATAGTCTCGAACACGGCCTGACCGCAATTCACACGGGCGTGTGCCATGGGCATGTCCTTGATGTGACAAAGAGGAATTTTCACTCGGATTAGGATACTTAGAGGAAAAGAAACACATTCCAAGAGCCTATATATACACCCTAAAGGCCAACCTTCAGGGGGCGTCCAGTGAGGCCAAAAAGCCGAGCCAAAAGGGTCAGAATCGTGGAATTTACTCGAAGAAAGCCAGTTGATTCATCTCACGAAGCCAGAGTCATACTCAAGACGGAAGATCTCTCTTCAATTCCTTCAGGGAGTTCTAGGGGTTTTCTTATGTTTTCTTTTATCTTTTCTTCTGAGATGTATTCTTTTGTGATTATGAACTAAACCATAAGATACCTGAGGGGGATGAAACCTAAGATGAATCTTGTTATCGTTTGTTGAACTATATGATAAATACTTGATTTGTTCTTAATTATGTGTTCTTAATTCTTGTTTTGATATTTTCTGGATATTAATTGAAGTGTGATGTGCTTAGGTGGAGGAGCAAAAGTCCCTGTCTAAGAGTAAATCTAGCATAATTACGCGGAGTTGATTACACGCCTAAACATTTGGCGACGAGATTTTTTCGGATTAGGGTGAAACCTAATATGGGATTCTATAGATCGAGTTAATGCAAATCTAGGGGTTTTAATTAGAAAGTGATTTCAATTAATCAACCTAGGGTTAGACGTTAGTAGCCTCGACGGAGGTAGTAATATAACTTAGGGAATCCTACGGATCAAGTCAAGTGAATAAATCGTCTGGTTCAGAGTTAGATAACAAGTGAAGTCTAGGTTGATTCTTCCTCGGGTATTGTCTTAATCAATTGGTTTTTCTCAAAGTTATTTTCCCCAATTCATTCTCTTTGTCTTTGCATCTTTAGCTTAGTTGTTAGATAATTTTAGATTAGATAAAAATTCCTTTAATTATTAGGCTAAATAATAAAAAGAAAGTTAGTATTAGTACTTCAGGTTCCTTTGGGTTCGACAATCCGGTCTTGCCGCTAAGTTATACTACTGTTCGATAGGTGCACTTGCCTCAAGTCGTTGTCACAGTTAATTTCTAGGCTCGATCATTGTTTTTATAAATTTCTAAGACTCTGACGCACGATCAAGTTTTTGGCGCCGTTGCCGGGGAACCAGAATATTACGAAAGCTCAATTTTTATTACTTTAGCCATTTTATTGCATTTTATTTCTATTTTTTTTTACTTTGCTAATTTTTCTTTTATTTGCTTTTGACAGGTAATTTTAGTTTATAGAGGAGATGGCACTGAAAAACTATCAGAGGCATGTTATGAGGACAAAGCCAACTGAAGCCGCCTATGTCTTCAACCTCGACTCAGTAACCATGCTATCAAACCAGGTAGAGCTTTTAAGTAAGAAAATATACGGTTTGTGTAGTTCATCACAGGTACATCCAGTGATGCAGTGTGATACAAATGGAGGAGGGATGAACAACACAGAATATCTATCCTACAACCCTAGCACAGAGAACGAACAAGTTAACTACATGGGTAACTATTCTTGACCTCAAAATAATTTTTATAGTAACACTTATACTGCAGGTTGGAGGAACCATTCCAATTTCTCGTGGGGTGGTCAAGATAATCAAAGACCGCAACTGCCTCCAGGTTTTCATCAACAACCCCACCCACAAGAGAAAAAGCCGAACCTAGAGGAGATGCTAACAAAATTTATCACAAAGTCAGAAACCCGTTTTCAAAACAACGAAACAATGCTCAAAAATCAGCAAGCATCGCTTCAAGAGATCGAGAATCAATTAGGTCAACTTGCTAAGCTGATCTCAGAATAACCACAAAGAAGCTTGCCAAGCAACACTAAAACTAACCCTAAAGAGCAAGTTCAAGCCACAACTATTTACGATAATGAAGGGTTAAATGAACCAGAACCAAGGCAAGAAAATGTGGCAGATAAAGGTAAGGTTGATGTGAGCTATGATACACCAAAACCGGCAATTACAGCGTACCAACCCTTGTGCCATACCCCAATACGATAAAGAAAGACCACACAGAGGAACCATTTGGTAAGTCTATTAAACATCCAAAGAAATTTCATAATAACTTGCCGTTTCTTAAAGCTCTTTCGCAGATGCTAGATCCTAGACCTCGTGTCGATAAGGAAGAAATTCTTGAGGAACGAAGGCTTTGGATGATGAACTAGACAAGTGAAAGACACACTTCAAAGAGAAACTAAAAACACATGAAGCAAAAACGAGGAAACTCCACGGCAAACTTAATGATGGGACAACCCAGCTTAAGATAGTAGATTAGGTACTCAAAATCTTCCCAAATGGAACAGTCGAGGTAACTAGTCCTAAAATCAGCAGCTTTAAGGTAAACGCTACTCGACTTGAACTATATATCAATAACCGAATTGATCACATGAGAAAGCATTTTCACCACCTCAAACCACCATGATTATGCAAATGGGAGGTAAGTCTAGCTCAAGACTTTAATCGAGCGCTTCTCGAGTGGCAACCCGAGCATTAACTTACTTATTGGTTTAGTTTTACTTATTTCCATGCTTAGGCGCAGGTTTTCCATACTCACACGGCCTTGCACACGGCCGTGTGGGCACCACAGGTAGGTAAAAGGGCGTGGCCATAGACGTGTGGCAACAGGACAAATTTTTTTCCAAAACACGGACTGCACCTCTATTTAAACCCCCTTCTTCCTTTTTCTTTTCCAGTTGTCTTTCTTCTTTCGTTTTCCATTATTTACTTTTATTTTTATTTTTATTTTTATTTTTATTCTTCATGCTATTTAGATTTATTTTAGGATACAATAAAATCGGGTCAACTGCTTCGAGAAATCAAATTCAAACGGTTCAAGGCGCTCCCCCACATTCACCTCCGCCTAATCCTATCTGGTTTCTACTCATTGACTCCATCCAAAATTTAGGAAGTTTCACTTCTCCCCCTATTTTATGATTTTATTATTTTGCTATTATCTATCTTTGTACATTGAGGACAATGTACATCTTAAGTGTGGGGGGGTTAACTATAGTATTATTTGAAAATCCCTGAATTATATCTTGTTTCTTAAGTAAGTTCCTCATACTATGATTAGAATGAAATCTCCCCTGATTTATGATTTTTTTATTGATGTGTTTTGGATTACGTCATAGTTAATTTTGCATTGATGATTAAATTTTAAAGATACTAGAGAATCAAGCATGATAAGTCTATTTTTCAGAAATTAAAAATTTTTCTAGGTTGTCTACCTGAATCTGAATGTTACCTTGAAGTTTGAAATTTACGAGGTTGACATCAAATATCCATAATTTTTGTGAGATTTTGAGCCTTATAGAGCATACATTCTTTCATGCTCACTTTTTATTATGAGTGTGTCAACATTGATTTGTTATTCTAGAACTTGCTTCGATTATACTTATCGAGACCACACCTTTGATTTGATATACAGAGATGATAAAGGCACCTAAGATTTAACCCACTCACTCCACTAAAAGCCTACCTTCATAATTAATCCCTAGTGAACCCTTTTGATCCTAACAACCCTTTTCATTTACTCACCCACTAATATTAACCCAAAACCCTTTGTATTTGTTATCAACATCCTTCTTGACTACCCTTATATCGAGATTTGATTTGATCTGTTGCCTAACTATGATCTTTATTTCGGTAGTTAAATTCATCATTTATTATGCATTTGATTTGTTCTTAAAAAAATCGTTCTATGAGCTTAAAACAGTTAAATTCCAATTGATTAAAGAAGAAGCTCGTATTATTAGTATTAGTATTACAAGTATTCAATTGATGTAATTATTCATTATCAGTTCGTTGTTTCTATTTAGGTAATTTATCAGGTCAGTCTCGATTCTAACCCTCTAATTCAGCCTTTATCCACACCTTTAACCCAAGCCCCGTTACAACCCTGTTAAAGACCTTTTGATTTATGTATCATCTCATATTATAGTGGTGGAGATCTAATTTTCATGCAAGCCTATGGGATTAACTTCTCATGTTCGACTTTTGAGTGCTTAATTTTGAACCTTAAACACTTTGAGTGATTTGAGTGAATCTTTAGTGAGGATGTCAACTCTTGTCAATTCCGAATCAGAGGTAATTATTTAGGTAAAGGGAAATGCCTATGTTTTCGTGCTATAAATGTATGAATTTGATTATTTGAATCTTTAGGGCCCTTTGAGTTAAATTATCAATGTATGAATTATCTTTGAATTATGATGAAACATTATTGATGAATATTATGAATCGAGAAAGTTCATTTTAATTGTGAGTTGAGAATTTTTCTTGAGGACAAGAAAATGCTTAAGTGTGGGGGTATTTGATAAACCGTAATAGTAACATACTTTAAACCCACATTTAGTATGCTTTTGGATGATTTATCCCTTGAATTATGTAATTTGGTGCTCTTAATCCTTTAATTTTATGTTTTATACTCAGAAGAGCACCGTAGGATGAAAAGAACGAGAAACGGGCCTAAAAATAGAGTAAATGGGCCATATCACGAAATTGACACGGCCTGGGCCCAAGACCACACAGCCGTGCCTCCTTAATAGTCTTGAACACGGCCTGACCACGACACACATGGGCGTGTGCCATGGGCGTGTCCTTGACGTGACAAAGAGGAATTTCACTCGGATTAGGATACTTAGAGGCAAAGAAACATATTCCAAGAACCTATATATACACCCTAAAGGCCAACCTTCAGGGGGCGTCCAGTGAGGCCGAAAAGCTGAGCCAGAGGGGTTAGAATCATGGAATTTACTCGAAGAAAGCCAGTTGATTCATCTCACGAAGCCAGAGTCATACTCAAGACGGAAGATCTCTCTTCAATTCCTTCAGGGAGTTCTAGGGGTTTCCTTATGTTTTGTTTTATCTTTTCTTCTGAGATGTATTCTTTTGTGATTATGAACTAAACCATAAGATACCTAAGGGGGATGAAACCTAAGATGAATCTTGTTATCGTTTGTTGAACTATATGATAAATACTTGATTTGTTCTTAATTATGTGTTCTTAATTCTTGTTTTGATATTTCCGGGATATTAATTGAAGTGTGATGTGCTTAGGTGGATGAGCAAAAGTCCCTGTCTAAGAGTAGATCTAGCATAATTATGCGGAGTTGATTACACGCCTAAACATTTGGCGACGATATTTTTTCAGATTAGGGTGAAACCTAATATGGGAGTCTATAGATTGAGTTAATGCAATTCTAGGGGTTTTAATTAGAAAGAGATTTCAATTAATCAACCTAGGGTTAGACGTTAGTAGCCTCGATGGAGGTATTAATATAACTTAGGGAATCCTAAGGATGAAGTCATGTGAATAAATCATCTAGTTCAGAGTTAGATAACAAGTGAAGTCTTGGTGGATTCTTCCTCGGGTATTGTCTTAATCAATTGGTTCTTCTCAAATTTATTTTCCCCAATTCATTCTCTTTGTCTTTTCATCTTGAGCTTAGTTGTTAGTTAATTTTAGATTAGATAAAAATTCTTTTAATTCTTGGGCTAAATAATAAAAGAAAGTTATTATTAGTACGACAGGTTCCTTTGGGTTCGACAATCCGGTCTTGCCGCTAAGCTATACTACTGTTCGATAGGTGCACTTGCCTCAAGTCATTGTCACAGTTAGTATCTAGGCTCAATCATTCTTTTTCTAAATTTTTAAGACTCTTACACACGATCAGAGGACAAAAAATATCTTTAAGCCACGGGCCTCAACTGAATGCCACGTCCATGCGATGCGGTCGTGGCCGACACTATCTTACTAACCACGGGCGTGGCGACCTGCACATGGGTGTGGGAGAAACGAATGAAGCATAACACGGCCATGTGACACGACCGTGCGACTCGACACACCCTCGGTACACAGGCGTGGGGATGTACGAGAATCAAAAATCTATTTAACCCACCCCCACCTTCTTTTCACCTACCCTATTATTCAGATCTCCCCCCTTCCATATTTTTCTTCCTTAGCCCTTAGCTAAACTCTTGATCTACACAATAGCCATGTTGAAGAAGCGGAAGGATTCAAGCACAGTCTCCCTGAGGGAGACCGATCTACATAAGTTCATGCCGGCCGCTTCATCCACTCGACAAACCAAGGGTCTTTGAGGCCATTTACCTTTTATTTTTATTTTCTCGTTTTCTTTATTTTCCTTATCTTTACTTCTTTTCTACTAAATTTAGTTTATCTTATTTTAGTTTCTTGGTTTTAGGTTCTATAGGCTGCTAGGGAATCACACCTCGACCACGACCACCACCCCACTACAGCCTTAGAAATCACACCCACCTCGCGAACCATCCAACAATAAGGAGTTTTGATAAACTGTAAAAGTAACATATTTTAAGCCCACATTTAGCATGCTTTTTGATGATTTAAGCCTTGAATTATGTAATTTGGTGCTCTTAATCCTTTGTTTTCATGTTTTATACTCAGAAGAGCACCGGATGACGAAAAGAATGGAAAACGGGCCCAAAACAGAGTAAGTGGGCCATATCACGAAATCCACACGGCCTGGGCCCAAGACCATACGGTCGTGCCTCATTCAATAGTCTCGAACACGGCCTAGCCACGATTCACACGGGCATATGCCATGGGCATGTCCCTGCCACGACCAAGAGGAGTTTCACTCGGAATAGGATACTTTGAGGCAAAGAAACACATTCCAAAGCCTATTTAAACACCCTAGTAGGAATTCCACTTGGATTAGGATACTTAAGGGCCAAGTAAGGCATCTCAAAGCCTATATAAACACCTTAGGGGGCAACCTAAAGGGGAGTTCGACAGAAGCCGGAACCCAAGGCTTTAGTCAAGGGGTGTCCAGCTAGGCCAAAGAGGGTAGATTTGTGGGGATTTACTCGAAGATAGCCAGTTGATTCATCTCAAGAAGTTGGAATCATACTCAAGATAGAGGATCTCTCCTTCAATTCCTTCAGGGGGTTTTAAGGATTTCTTATGTTTTATTTTATCTTTTCTTTTGAGATGTTTTCTTTTATTATTATGAACTACACCCTTAGATACCTGAGGGGGATGAAACCTAGATGAATCTTGTTATCGTTTGCTAAACTATATGATAAATATTTGACTTGTTCTTAATTATGTGTTCTTAATTCTTGTGTTGATATTTCCAGGATATTAATTCAAGTATGATGTGCTTAGGTGGAGGAGCAAAAGTCCCTACCTAAGAGTAGATCTAGCATAGTTAAATAAGTTGATCGTACGCCTAGAGATAGGGTGACGAGATTTTGCCGGATTAGGGTGAAACCTAATATGGGAGTCCATAGATCGAGTTAATGCAATTCTAGGGGTTTTAATTAGAAAGAGATTTCAATTAATCAACCTAGGGTTAGACGTTTCTCACCTCGAGAGAGGGATTAATATAACTTAGGGAATCTTACGGATCAAGTCAAGTGAATGAATCGTCTGGTTCAGAGTTAGATAACGAGTGAAGTCTAGGTGGATTCTTCCTTGGGTGTCGTCTTAATCAATTGGTTTTTCCTAAAAGTTATTCTCTAATTTCATTCTTCCTTGTCTTAGAGTCTTTAGCTTAGTAGTTAGTTAATTTTAGTTTAGATAAACAATTCTCTTAATTCTTAGGCTAAATAATAAAAAGAGAGTTAGTATTAGTACTTTTGGTTCCTTTGGGTTCGACATTCCGGTCTTGCCTTAACTATACTATTGTTCGATAGGTACGCTTGCCTCAAATCATTGTCATAGTTAGTTTCTAGGTTTGATCATTCTTTATATAAATTTTAAGACTTGACATCGCATAAAACAACGATCAAGTTTTTGGTGCCGTTGCCGGGGAACTAAAATATTAAGAAAACTCAATTTTTATTACTTTTGCCATTTTTATTTTTTGCAATTTATTTTTTTTATTTTTTGACTTCGCTAATTTTCTTTCTTTTGTTCCTTTCAGGCACCTCTAGTTTATGACTAGAAGGAACCCGACAGGACCCCTACTTTACGACAGTGTTATTGAAGGTACTGTTCGCAGAAATCGCAGAGAAATAAGGCGAAGCTTAAATTACATAGAAAAAGAGCAAGAAGCCAAAATAAATACTACAAAAGAGATGGTTGAAAATCATCTGCCACCTCCAGAGATGGCCGAAAATCATGCTCCTCGAACTATGTATGATTATGCTAAACCTAGTTTAACTGGAACTGAGTCAAGTATTGTTAGGCCTACTATTGCTGCAAATAATTTTGAACTGAAACCTAACACTATACAAATGATACAACAGTTTGTTCAGTTTGATGGTTTGCAGGATGAGGATCCTAACATACACTTAGCAAATTTTTTAGAATTCTGTGATACCTTCAAAATAAATGGCGTTTCTGATGATGCCATCCGTCTTCAGTTATTTCCTTTTTCTTTAAGAAATAAAGCCAAACAGTGGTTGCATTCTCTTCCACGATGATCAATCACTACATGGGATCAGATGACCAAAAAATTTTTATTGAAATATTTTCCACCAGCCGAAATGGCCAAGTTAAGGAATGATATCTCTTCTTTTGTGCAGATGGATTTAGAGACACTTTACAATGCATGGGAGAGATACAAAGATTTGTTAAGGAGGTGCCCACACCAGTTTTACCTTTGTGGCTACAGGTCCAAACTTTTTACAATGGTGTGAACCCCTCAACAAGGCAACTAATCAATTCAGCCACTGGCGGAACCCTAAACAACAAAACTCCTGAAGTGGCCTACGAGTTTATAAAGGAGATGTCATTGAATAACTATCAGTGGCAAGTTACAAGGACAAGGCCAGCCAAAGCAGCCAGAGTTTTCAACCTTGACGCAGTAACCGCACTATCAAATCAGGTAGAGTTGTTGCATAAAAAATTTGATGGTGTATATGGTTCTTCGTAAGCACATCCAGTTATGCAGTGCAACGCAAGTGAAGGAGTGGTAAATCTTGAGTACCCACCTTACGGACAAGGCATGGAGAGCGAAAAAATGAACTATATGGGTAACAATTTCCGATCTAACAATAACCCTTATAGTAATACTTATAATCCAGGTTGGAAGAACCACCCCAATTTCTCATGGGGTGGCCAAGGAAATCAAAGACAACAACCATCCCAGAACTTCCAACAACAGCCTTATCCACAGGAAAAAAAGCCAAACCTCGAGGAGATGCTGACAAAATTTATGGCAGCCACAAAAACACGTTTTTTCAGAATACTGAGACATCCTTTAAAAATCAACTTGAAAAATCGACACAGGAGCTCAAGGATCAAATCGGGCAACTACTAAGTTAGTTTCTGAAATACGATCAGAAAGCTTACCTAGGGAAAAGGAGCAAATTCAAGCCATAACAGCTCAAGATAGTGAAGGGTTAGATGAGCCCAATTTAAAGCAAGAGAATGTGGTAGAGGAAGGTAAGGTTGAGGTAAGCCAAGAAAAGCCAAAACCGGTAATCAAAGAGTACCAACCTCGCATACCATATCCCGAAGCAATAAAGAGAGACAACACAGAGGAACAGTTCGGTAAGTTTCTTAAACTTTTAAAGAAATTACATATCAACTTACCGTTACTTGAAGCTCTTTCGCAGATGCCAGATTCTAGGAAATTCTTAAGGGAGCTATTGACGAACAAACAAAAGATAGACGAAGCATCACGTGTGGAACTAAATGCAATGTGCTTAGCAATATTGCAAAATAAACTACCAAAGAAATTAAAAGATCTAGGGAGTTTTACAATTCCATGTTTAATTGGTAGTTTATCTATTGATAATGCTTTAGCTTATTTAGGGGCAAGCACAAATGTCATGCCTTATAAATTGTTTAAACAACTAGGTCTAGGGAAACCCAAACAAACTAGAATGAGCATTCAATTAGCTGATAAAACTATTAGAATTCCTAGGGGTATAATTGAAGAGGTGCTAGTGAAAATTGATAAATTCGTATTCCCAGTAGACTTTGTCGTTTTAGACATGGATGAGGACAATAATATCCCCTTAATTTTAGGAAGGCCCTTTTTAGCGACTGCCAGGACTAAAATTGATGTCAGTGTAGGTGAACTCATACTTTGTGTAGGTAACAAATCAATCGGTCTTCAAGCTCTGGACTCAACTAGGACATCGAGTAATCAAGGTGAGACCTCATGCCAATAAGGAAATAACCCATGAGGAACGAAGGCTTCAGATCGATGAACTAGACGAGTGGAAGACACACTTCAAGGAAAAATTAAGAATACATAAAGCAGAACCAACTCCACTCCAAGGAACAAACAAATTCAAGATCGGAGATCAGGTACTATTAGATAAAGCAAACCCTCGAATACCTCCTCCAGACCCTAATACAAACAAATAAATCTCTTTTAGGGTACTCAATGTTTTCCTATACGGAACAGTCGAGGTAAGTAATCCTACAATTGGTACCTTTAAAGTAAACATTACTCGACTTGAATTTCACCATGAGAATAGGATTGATAGCATGAGGAAGGACTTTCAACTCCTCAAACCACCATGAATATGCGAATGGAGGAAAGTCTAGCTTAAGACTATAAACGAGCGCTTCTCGGGAGGCAACCCGAGCACTAACTCTACAAATTAGTTTCATTTTAATTCTTTTCGTATTTAGGCGTAGGTTTCCATACCCACACTGCCTTGCACATGGCCGTGGCCGTGGCCATGTGGGCACCATAGGAAGGAACACAGGCGTGGGATGCATCTCTATTTAAACCCCCTTCTTCCTTTTTTTTTCCCGTTATCTTTCTTCTTTTATTTTTCATTATTTACTTTTATTCTTATTTTTATTGTTATTACTTTCTTCTTTTTCTCCATTGCATTTAGATTTAGCTTAGGATACAATAAAATCAAACCGGCTACTTTGAGGATTCAAGTCAAACGGCTCCAGGCACTCCCTACGTTTCTCTTCATCCAAAATTCAGGAAGTTTCACTTCTCTCCCTCTCTTTTGATTTTCTTACTATATGATCATTATCTACTTTGTACATTGAGGGCAATGTACATCTTAAGTATGGAGGGTTAACTATAGTATTATTTGAAAATCCCTGAATTATGCCTTGTTCTAAAGTAATTTTCTTATATTATGATTAAAATGAAAATTCCTTTGATTTATGATTTCTATTGATATGTTTTAGATTAAGTCATTGATAATTGTGCATTGATGATTAATTTCGAAGGATAATAGAGAATCAAGCATGATAAGTCTCTTTTTCAGAAATTAAAAATTTTGTTAGGTTGTCTACCTGAATCTAATTATTACCTTGAAGTTTGAAATTTACAAGGTTGACATCAAACACCCATAATTTTTGTGAGATTTTGACCCTTTTAGAGCATACATTCTTTCATGCTCACTTTTTATTATGAGTGTGTCAACATTGATTTGTTATTCTAGAACTTGCTTCGATTATACATGTCAAGACCACACCTTTGATTTGATATACAGAGATGATAAAGGCACCAAGGTTTTAACCCACTTACTCCACTAAAAATCCTACCTTCATAACTAACTCCTAGTGAACCACGTTGATCCTAACAACCCTTTTTATTGACTCACCCACTAATATTCCCCACAATCCTTTGTATTTGTTATCACCATTCTTTTTTACTACCATTATATCGAGATTTGATTTGATCGGTTGCCTAATTATTTTTTTGCAGTAGTTGAATTCATCATTTATTATTATTTGGCTTGTTCTAAAAAAATCGAAGTATCTTCATTATGAGTTATGAGATTAAATGAGCTTATACGTTTAGTTTCCAATTGTTGAAGAAGAAGCTCGTGTCATTAGTATTAGTAGTACAAATTTTCATTTGATGTAATTATTTATTATTAGGTCATGTTTCTAGTCAGGTAATTTGTCAAGTCAGTCTCGATTCTAACCCTCTAATTCAACCTTTATCCACACCTTTAACCTAAGCCCCGTTACAACCCTGTTAAAAACCTTTTGATTTGTGTACCATCTCATATTATAGTGGTGGAGATTTGATTTTTATGCAAGCCTATGGGATTAACTCTTCATGTTTGACTTTTGAGTGCTTAATTCTGAACCTTAAAACACTTCGAGTGATTTGAGTCAATCTTTAGTGAGGATGTCAACCCTTGTCAGTTTTGAATCAGAGATAATTATTCAGGTAAGGGAAAACACCTATGTTTTCATACAATAAAAACTATGACTTTGATTGTTTGAATTTTTAGGACTCTTTGAGTTGAATTATCCATGTATAAATTATCTTTGAATTATGATAAAACATTATTGATGAATATTATGAATCGGGAAAGTTTGTTTTAATTATGAGTTGAGAATTTTGCTTGAGGACAAGCAAAAGCTTAAGTGTGGGGGTATTTGATAAACCGTAAAAGTAACATATTTTAAGCCTACATTTAGCATGGTTTTGGATGATTTAAGCCTTGAATTATGTAATTTGGTGCTCTTAATCCTTTGTTTTCATGTTTTATACTCAGAAGAGCACCAGATGACGAAAAGAATGAAAAACAAGCCCAAAACAGAGTAAATGGGCCATATCATGAAATAAACACGGCCTGGGCCCAAGACCACACGGTCGTGCCTCATTCAACAGTCTCGAACACGGCCTGGCCATGATTCACACGAGCGTGTGCCATGGGTGTGTCCCTGCCGCGACCAAGAGGAGTTTTACTTGGAATATGATACTTGGAGGCAAAGAAACACATTCCAAAGCCTATTTAAACACCCTAGTAGGAATTCCACTTGGATTAGGATACTTAGGGGTTAAGTAAGGCATCTCAAAGCCTATATAAACACCTTAGGGGCCAACCTAAAAGGGAATTCGGCAGAAGCCGGAACCCAAGGCTTTAGTCAAGGGGCGTCCAGCTAGGCCAAAGAGGGCAGATTTGTAGGGATTTACTCGAAGATAGACAGTTGATTCATCTCAAGAAGCCAGAATCATACTCAAGACGGAGGATCTCTCTTTCAATTCCTTCAAGGGGTTTTAGAGATTTCTTATGTTTTGTTTTATCTTTTCTTTTGAGATGTTTTCTTTTATTGTTATGAACAAAACCCTCAGATACCTGAGGGGAATGAAACCTAAGATGAATCTTGTTATCATTTGCTGAACTATATGATAAATATTTGACTTGTTCTTAATTATGTGTTCTTAATTCTTGTGTTGATATTTCCGGGATATTAATTAAAGTATGATGTGCTTAGATGGAGGAGAAAAAGTCCCTACCTAAGAGTAGATCTAGTATAGTTAAGCGGAGTTGATCGCACGCCTAGAGATAGGGTGACGAGATTTTGCCGGATTAGGGTGAAACCTAATATGGGAGCCCATAGATCGAGTTAATGCAATTCTAGGGGTTTTAATTAGAAAGAGATTTCAATTAATCAACCTAGGGTTAGACGTTAGTCGCATCGAGAGAGGGATTAATATAACTTGGTTCAGAGTTAGATAACGAGTGAAGTCTAGGTCGATTCTTCCTTGGGTGTCGTCTTAATCAATTGGTTTTTCCTAAAAGTTATTCTCCAATTTCATTCTTCCTTGTCTTAGAGTCTTTAGCTTAGTAGTTAGTTAATTTTAGTTTAGATAAACAATTCTCTTAATTCTTAGGCTAAATAATAAAAAGAGAGTTAGTATTAGTACTTTTGGTTCCTTTGGGTTCGACATTCTGGTCTTGCCTTAACTATACTATTGTTCGATAGGTGCACTTGCCTCAAATCGTTGTCATAGTTAGTTTCCAGGTTTGATCATTCTTTATATAAATTTTAAGACTTTGACATCGCATAAAACAACGATCAACTTTTCAATCCATTCATCTTTTCTTTTAGTTTTATTTTAATTTTTACACTATTTCTCTTTATCTTTCTTGTCTTTAATTAGTTTGTTTTAAATGTGTGTTAATATTTCCTGGCTATTTCTTCACGAGCTTCCCAATTTCTTCATCTAGCACAGAGCTCGGTAGCAGCCACTACATCATGAGACTCCCAACTCAAGGAAACCATCCAAACTCCGGAAGTTTCACCTCTCCCTTTCTCTTAAATTTCATATATATATTTGTACATTGAGGGCAATGTACATCTTAAGTGTGGGGGGTGAATAACTATTTCAAGAAAGTGCCTAACTTTCTGCATTATTCTCAAATCCCTGAATTATGCCTTGTTCTTAAGTAATCTTCTCATATTATGATTAGAACGAAATTTCTTTTGAATCCATGATTTTCTTTGATAGGTTTTGGATTAAGTCATTGATAATTATGCTGTGATGATTTAAATTTTACGAGACTAGAGAATCAAGCATGATGAGTCTATTTTTAAAAATTAAAATTTTGTTAGGTTGTCTACCTGATCTAGCTATTACCTTGAAGTTTGAAATTTACAAGATTGATATCAAAAACCCATAATTCTTGTGAGATTTTGAGCCTTTTAGAGCATACATTCTTTTGTGCTCACTTTTTATTATGAGTGTGTCAACATTGATCTGTTATTCTAGAACTTGCTTCGATTATACATGTCGAGACCACAACTTTGATTTGATATACAGAGATGATAAAGGCACGTAGGATTTAACCCACTCACTCCACTAAAAGCCTACCTTCATAATTAACCCCTAGTGAACCCCCTTTGATCCTAATAACCCTTTTTATTGACTCACCAGCTAATATTAACCCAAAACCCTTTGTATTTGTTATCACCATTCCTTTTGACTACCCTTATATCGAGATTTGAATTAATCAGTTTCCTAATTATTTTATTCCAGTAGTTGAGTTCATCTATTATTACTTGATTTGTTCTTAAAAAAACGAAGTATATTCATTATTAGTTCTACTAAGTGAGCTTACATGTTTAAATTTCAAATCTTGAAGAAAAATCTCGTTTTATTAGTTTTTAATTGATGTAATTATTTAGGATTAGCTCATTTTTTCTTGTTAGGTAAATTGTCAAATTCAATCTCAATTCTAACCTTCTAATTCAGCCTTTATCCACACCTTTTAACCTAAGCCCCGTTACAACCTTTTTTAAAGACCTTTTGATCTATGTATCATCTCTTTTTACAATGGTAGAGATTTGATTTTCAGGCAAGCTTATGGGATTAACTTTTCATGTTCGACTTTTGAGTGCTTAATTTTGAACCTTAAACACTTTGAGTGATTTGAGTGAATCTTTAATGAAGATGTCAATTCTGAATCAATGGTAATTATTTAGGTAAAGGGAAACACCTATGTTTTAGTGCTATAATGTATGACTTGATTGTTTGAATCTTTAGGACCCTTTGAGTTAAATTATCAAGGTATGAATTATCTTTGAATTATGATGAAACATTATTGATGAATATTATGAATCAAGGAAGTTCATTTTAATTTGAGTTGAAATGCTTAAGTGTGGGGGTATTTGATAAACCGTAATAGGAACATATTTTAATCCCACATTTAGCATACTTTTAGGTGATTTAAGCCTTGAATAGTGTAATTTGGTGGTCTTAATCCTTTGTTTTCATGTTTTATATTTAGGAAAGCACCGAAGGATGAAAAGAATGAGAAACGGGCCCAAAATAGAGTAAATGGGCCATAACACGAATCAACATGGCCTGGGCCCAAGACCACACGACCGTGCCTCATCAATAGACTCGAACACAGCCTGGCCACGATTTACCCGGGTGTGTGCCATGGGCGTGTCCCTGCCGTGAGAAAGAAGAGTTTCAGTCGAATTAGGATACTTAGAGGCAAAGAAAGCCATTCCAAAAGCATATATAAACACCCTAAAGGCCATCCTTCAGGAGGCGTCCAGGTAGGCCAAGGGGCCGAGCTAAAGAGGCCAGAATTGTGGAATTTACTCGAAGAAAGCCAGTTGATTCATCTCAAGAAGCTGGAGTTATACTCAAGACAGAGGATCTCTCCTTCAATCTCTTCAGGGGGTTTTAGGGTTTTCTTATGTTTTGTTTTATCTTTTCTTTTGAGATGTATTCTTTTACGATTATGAACTAAACCCTCAGATACCTGAGGGGGATGAAACCTAGATGAATCTTGTTATCGTTTGCTGAACAATATGATAAATACTTGATTTGTTTTTAACTATGTGTTCTTAATTCTTGTGTTGATATTTTCGGGATATTGATTCAAGTATTGATGTGCTTAGATAGAGAAGGAATAGACCCTGCCTAAGAGTAAATCCACTATAGTTGAGCGGAGTTGCTCGCGTGCCTAGAGATAGGGTGACGAAAATCTACCGGATTAGGGTCAAACCTAATATGGAAGTCCATAGATCGAGTTAATGCAATTCTAGGGGTTTTAATTAGAAAGAGATTTCAATTAATCAACCTAGGGTTAGACGTTAGTTGCCTCGAGAGAGGGATTAATATATATTAGGGAATCCTATGGATCAAGTCAAGTGAATAAATCGTCTGGTTCAGAGTTAGATAACAAGTGAAGTCTTGGTGGATTCTTCCTCAGGTATTGTCTTAATCAATTGGTTTTCCCCAAAGTTATTTTCTCCAATTCATTCTCTTTTTTTTTTGCATCTTTAGCTTAGTTGTTAGTTAATTTTAGATTAGATAAACATTCCTTTAATTCTTAGGCTAAATAATAAAAAGAAAGTTAGTATTAGTACTTTTGGTTCCTTTGGGTTCGATAATCCGGTCTTGCTCCTAAGCTATACTACTGTTCGATAGGTGTACTTGCCTCAAGTCTGTAACATCCTGAATTATGAGTGCCTGTGCATTTTGTGTAATGTATGCTTAAATATGTTAGATTGAGAATTAGAGGTCCAGTTGGGCTCAAGAATGGGCTGAGGCCTTGATGAAATATTCTGTTAGGCACTCTAGGACTGGAGATAAAGTAATGGTAGTTTAATTGGCCCTCTGGGCTTGTGTGCCAAGCGACAGAAGGGCGCAGATAAAGGGAATTATGGATGGCGTCAAGAGGCAAGGGGAGAGGCCCAATTTGTGGCCGTTTGGAGCCCAGTAAGATAGGCCAAATTCGGCACTTATAGAAGAGCTAGGGGGACGGCACAGGGCTATTTTGTAGGAGTTTTAATATTTTCATTATGTGGATATTATGTTGATAAAGGTGGGAGGAGTTGGTGATAATTAAAAGCTATTTTTGAGGAGATAACAGATTAAAATGAAGGAAAAGGATAGGAGCTATCAGGTGTTGCAGTGTCGGCCAAAAATCAATCTCTGCTAAGGGGAGGAATCGATTTTCTATATGCAAAGGGGGGTGCTGAAATTTTGAAGCCTCTCTTTTATTTTATTTTCTCATCTTCTTCCTCTCAAAAGCCGAAAACCATCACCTTCTTCACCCTTTCTTCCTCTCTGAAATTTCCTAGTTAGCCGAATCTTCTAACCTCTATTGTTATTCTTCTTCTAATCTCTAAAAGCCAAAACTACATCTCTATTATTCCTTTCTTCTCCTTAATATTCATTGGCCGAATCTCTCTTAGCTATCTCTTCAATTCTTGAATCTTTTAAAAGCCAAAAACGCATCAGTTCATCTTTTTCGGGATTTCCATAAAAGCCGAAATCCTTAGATCTCACCTTCTGTGTTCGCCGAATTCCCTCTGGAGTATCTGCTTGTGCCAAATCTCGAAGGAAACTGAAGGTAAGTATCGATTTGTGGGATCCAAATCTTTTCCAACTTTTCAAAGTCTCTAGCCGAATGGTTATTTAGTGACTAATCTATTGTTTTTCTCTTATTTTCGGCATTTCAGGATCTGAAGAGGTGTCAATCACGTAGATCTCTAAGTTATAATTTAGTAACACTCGAATAGTGTTACTTTCGAGATTTCAAGGTAAGGAGATCTATTGATTTTTAACGTATAATTTGGGTATTTATTAACCCTTGGCCGAATGTAGGAGAGATCAAATCTTCATGATTTTTCGGCTTTTGATGAACCAAGTTATAAATCTTGGTAGCAAGGATACCGACTAAAAGTTTAGTACTTCGTGATACCAGGTGTGTAACTTTTCACACCATTAGATGGTTTTCTAATATATATATATATGTAATAACTCTGCTATGCTCTGTTAAATGCCGAAATCCCGGCATAACGTTTGAAAACCCGAGAAGGGTAAAGGCTAAATATCAGGTTAGTGATTTCTGCCATTCATCAGTGAATGCTCTGTTAAAAACAATATGTTTTATATGTTGATCTCTATGTATGTTTGGGGTTGGGTGATTGATGAAAGGGGAAGTGATCTGTTTTGGTGGCTTATGCCATTTCAGCCTGGTGACTCTGTCACAACTCTGTTTCTGGTGGCTTTTGCCATTTTAGCCTGGTGACTCTGTCACAACTTGACGATGAGCAGCTAACTACAGCATGACTGCCATCGATGGTGTGTAGCGGTGTGGGTTGATTATAGAAATCCCTAATGGTGTGATTGGCAGGTAAGGGTGGTGTATAGCGGATGAAAACCTAGGATTGGGTTGGGTTCTATGTATGTTATCTTTTATATTATGTTTTATATTCTGATCTGTGGGCTAAGGCCCAGTCTGATGGTGCACGAGGGTTGCACACTGAGTTTCACGACTCACCTTATTATCTTAACAATTTCATGTAGCACTTAGTGCATCGGACCGGGCTGGAGAGGAGAGCAAGGTGACCATGCAAATGAACATTTGGATTCAGCAAAAAGACTTTAGATTATTATTCTTATTTAATGGGTTTTAAATCACGTTGTAATAAGGCCATGGGCCACTATATTATTCATGTTTTGGGTTTTATGTTGGGCTTTTATTAATAGGCATTTAAATTTTATGTTTAAAATTAGTTAAGACATGAATCAAATTTAGTTTTTCTAATAAAAATTTACCAAGGCATTTTATAAAAATTTACATCTTATATGAATTATTAAATTGTATAGTTTTCGGTAAAAATATTTAAACCTGATAACCATTTTTCTTTCCAAAGTGCTATATCTTTTTGTAAAATCACACAAATGACATACCAGATCCGGTTGTAGTGTTTGGGCCGGGTTTGGGGTGTTAGAAAGTCCTTGTCACAGTTAGTTTCTAGGCTCGATCATTCTTTTATAAATTTTTAAGACTCTGACACACGATCAGGAAGTACAATGTGTGTTACCACTGCACCAACTACTTAGTATTTTCATATTAACGATATGATTGAAAATACTATGTAAAAATTATATTAGAAGTTATATATTGATAATTTATAGCTCTATAAATCTAATTATGTCTATAAGAATATCCAGATAATTATTCCATTGACTTGTTATGCACGGTATATATATTTTGCTGGAATAAATATTTAGGGAATCTTTATATTAGAGGATCAACTTTAATTTAATTTTTTAAAAAACTAAACAGAGTAATTTAATTGGAAATATAAAGACATATTTATTTCAATTGGTAAATAACTAATTTAGTCCCTATCAAAATAAATAAGGGAATTTATTTTAGAATTGTTGGACGAATTCTAAAAAAAAAAAAAGACATTAAAGGATTTGGCACAATCAGTTACCTATAAAAATATTAACAAAAAAAAAAGAAAATTTGAAAATTTCCATTTTGAATCCGCATTTGAAAATCAAAGAAAAAGTTTGAGTTCAATAAGAATGTATTCCAGTGCTTTTGATAATAATTCCATTAATTTTTAAAATGAATCGAAAACTTTAAATATGATTTTAATGGCAATTAATTAAAAGCATTTTTCATGTTGTTTGGCATGACAAATTCATTTAATCTCAGTTAATGTCCTCTTAATTTTGCATTCAATAAAATTTTCGCAGGACAATTTGGCATGACAATCTCGTACACAAAGTCTAGATAAACCCTATCTGATGCAATGCAAAACAATTATCAACAAATCTATATGTCTTAATGGGAATCAAATATATACATAATGGGGGAGAAATTAAGGGTGTTGATGTTCTATTTGGTGTTGGGAATTCTCGTTAGTCCATCACATCAAATTATTATAGCACTCATTTCGATTGGGTTAAAGTATAAATTTTTCTTTACTACATGTATAGCCAACAGATCCTTTCCTGAAGACTACATTCAACATTGCCTTGTGTCTATATAAAAAAAAAAAAACATTGCCTGGTGTCGGAAGCATGGGTGGAGACTATCAAGGACAGCCACCACACCAACAGCTCAACCTTCTACACACTTGGATGTGCCACCACCATGTGTTCAAGGCTAAGCAACCAAGGGAAGCCTGGTAGTTTTTCTTTTTTCTTTTTATATTAATATTTGATGGTAAGTAAGTATGTATATGAACTCAACGATTTGTTTTGTTTTTGTTAGCTGTAAGGGAAGTTGCAGGCTGTGTCAATACTTGCATAGAGAGATGCTCCATGAAGAATTGATGATCATCGCCTTCAGTTACATTTAGTCTAAATGAAAAAATATATAATTTGGCTGCTACTGTATTTTTAGTTTTATGTTTGCTCAAAAAGTATGAAAAAAAGTAATAATATTACTACATTTCAACTTTTTATACGTTTTTCTTTATATCATGCCTACTTCTATTTATAATCTATCTCAATTCCAATACTTAAATTAGAGAAAGAAATGCATTTAATCATGTTCAAATACCTATCCTTCTAATTTTTCCAATAACAATAGTGCTATAGAGCTTAACCTTAATCGACATCTATTTGATTTATCTAAGTATTCTCAGTCTTTTGTTAAAATTATCACCATGAACTGATCAATCAATAAAAAGTTAATCAATATTAATATCATTGACACTGTGGCATCCTTGCGACCAAGCGCAAGTGACTAACGACTCTATCCTTGGAAAGGCGTTCATATTTGGGGTTCATGACTGCCCTTTCTAATGATATTGTTTCAAATGTTCAAATTCACATTCTCTCATTGGAAATACCATGTGTGCTACCACTGCATTCAATACTTATTATTTTCATATTAACGATATGATTGAAAAAAGTATGTAAAAATTATAGTCATTAGAAGTTATATATTGATAATTTATAGATCTATAAATATAATTATGTCAAAAAGAAGATGCAAATAATTATTCCATTGACATGTCATTCACGATATATATATTTGTTTGGAATAAATATTTAGTGAATCTTTCTATTTGAGGATCAATTTTAATTTAATTTTTTTAAAAAATAAACAAAGTAATTTAATTTAAAATATAGCGACATAATTATTTCGGTTGATAAATGACTAATTTAGTCCTTATCAAAATAAATGAAAAAGGGAATTTATTTTAAGATTGTTGGACGAATTCTTAAAAAAAGAGACATTAAAGTATTTGGCACAATTAGTTACCTATAAAAATACTAATAAAAAGAAAGAAAATTTAGAAAATTCCATTTTGATTCCGCATTTTAAAATGAAAGAAAACATTTGAGTTAAATAAGATTGTATTCTAGTGATTTTGACAATAATTCCATTAACTTTTAAAATTAATTAACTTTAAATATGATTTTAATAACAAATTAATCAAAAGTATTTTCCATTTAGTTTGGCATGACAAGTCCATTTCATTTCAATTTGATTCTCATAGAAATGTCCTCTTAATTTTGCATTCAATAAAATTTTTGCAGGACAGTTTGGCATGACAATCTCGTACACAAAGTTTAGATAAACCCTATGTGATGCAATGCAAAACAATTATCAACAAATCTATATATCTTAATGGGAATCAAATATATACATAATGGGGGAGAAAGCAAGGGTGTTGATGTTTTCTTTGGTGTTGGGAATCCTCGTTAGTCCATCACATCAAATTGTTACAGCACTCATCCCGATTGGGTTAAAGTATACGTTTTGCTTTACTACCTGCATGGCCAACGGATCCTCCCTTGAAGACTACATTCAACATTGCTTGGTGTCTATGTAAAAAAAAAAAACATTTCCTGGTGACGGAAGCACGAGTGGAGACTATCGAGGACTCCCACCACACTAGCAGCTCAATTGTAACAACTCGATTTTGGGTCTAGTCGGAACAGTGATTTCTGGACCACAAATCCGACGTATAAAAATTTATTTTTATTATATTTCTATGGTCTATAGTTTTATGGAATGATTTCGTGAAAATTTCGTTCAAAAATTTTGACGTTTGGGCACTCAATTTAGTTAAAGGGACTAAATTACAAAAAGTGCAAAACTTGAATTCTATATGTTAAAGGTGTCCAATTGCTATGAAATTTTAAATTAAAGGTCCTTAGATGGTAATCAGACCATTGTGCTTTAGTATGGACAAAAATGGGCATGGTTAGTGAAAAATTTCAAAGATTATGTGAAGGGCATTTTGGTAATATAGTAAATAAAGCCAAAATAACTAAATAAAAGATGTCATATTCCTCAAATTAGTCCCCATGGCCGAAATTCACAAGGAGAAGATATAGCTAGGGTTTTTTCATCTTTCAAGCTAGATTGTAAGTCCGTTCTAGCCCCGTTTTTAATGATTTTTATGTTTTTGAGATTATTGTAACCTAATCTAGCTATTTCAAGGATTAATTTGAAAAGATGTCAAAGTCTAAAATTTTACCCATGTTAGATATTTGTGTATTTTGATGTTTTATGGTAGAAAATGTATGTTTGATGTTAGATAAGTAATATTTACCAAGTGATTTTTGATGAAAATGCCTAAAAGGACCTATTTGTAAAAGTTGTAAAATATGAACTAGAAGTGTGATTTAATGAAAATGTGGACTGTTATGAGTATGAAAATGGTTCAGCTAGGATTGGGTTTTGAAGAAATTGACTATATTTCATTTTACGAGTCTAGGGATTAAATTGTAAAAAATGTGAAACATTTGGGGCAAAAATGTAAATTTTCCATAATACGATTTTTAGGTTGAATTGAATAATGTGATGATTAAATGAGATCTATTTGCTATTATAGATCAAGAAAAATGAAGTTCGGACCTAGATAGGGGGAAAACAAAGTGTTTGACGATTAGGTCCAATTCTACTATTTTTGTACCGAGGTAAGTTCGTATGTAAATAATGAACTGTTATATTTATGTTTTAAATGCTTTAATATTGTATGAATTGCGATTGACTCTTTCGACATATTCGACAAATTTTCGACAAACGAGAAATCCCGGTTAAACCTTAGGAATAGAATAGGATACGAGTGACATGTCACTAGGAACCCATGTGTATATGCGATTATGTGATACGAGTGCTGGTCTTGAACGTCCTACCAGTGGCTGGGTAGTCCGGCATGTGTTGCGGATACCTAACAGGTGTAAGCAGCACTGTGTAGCTACGTCCTGACTGACAGCTTGTGTGAGCAGGCCCGTGAATAGCTCGAAAGCAAGCCTATATGTATTATGAGATATGAGGTAGCTTTAGCTACATATATGACACTTATGTGCAAGATTTTTGAGTATCCGTTAATATTCTGAGTGTTCAACTAGAATATCAAAGTTGTGAAAGGATATGGCTATGATGTGAGTTAGTACAAGTATGTACGTAAAACTCATAAGAAATGAGCTCGATATGTGATGAACCCTTGGTAAGGTGGCGATTGAGTAAGTTATGATTATAAGATTTTAATAACATTCATGCTAATTTTTATCATGTAAATTATATGTTAAATGTGTGGTTATGATGCTTATTATTTGCATAGGAACTTACTAAGCTGTATAGCTTACTCCCATCTCTTTTCCTTGTCTTATAGTGTCACCAACCTAGCTTGGGGTTTCAGAGATCGTCGAAGACCCATACACACTATCAACAATTATTTTAGTATCAATGAATTCAACATTTTGAGTTATGGCATGTATAGAGGACTTCGTCATTTTGTTATGTGTCATAATTGATTTGGCCAAATATGTTGGCTTATTGATAAACCATAATTTATACATATTTTTACCCCATGCATGGCTTATTTTTGGATGAATTTTCATTAGATTTAATGAATCGATGCTCGTAATCCTTTAATTTTATGTTTTATACTCAGGAGAGCTTAGGAGTCAAAAAGATCAAGAAACGGGCCAAAAAGGGACAAAATAGGCCTACATTAGAAATCACACGGCCTGAACTATTGTCCACGGGTAGATCATACAACCGTGTGGCGAGCAGAATTGAGCACGGCCTAAGCCATCAAACACGGTCGTGTCCCTGTCGATCCTAGGTTTAATCCTATTCGAAAAAGGCTACTTGTGGGCCAAGAAAGGCATTCCAAAGCCTATATAAACACCCTAGAGGGCAACCTAAAAGAGGAGGCCGAGTAGAAGGCAGAAGATACTCCAAGACAGCCGTCGGGAGCAGCTTAGGAGAAGGATCTCCATCAAGACTGAAGATCTCCCATCAAGTTCTTTAGAAGTTAGTGGGTTTTCTTATGTTTTTTTTCCCTATTTTAAGATGTTTCCCTCTATCAGTATGAACTAAATCCCTTAAATACCTAAGGTGATGAAACCTAAGACAGATCTTATTTTTATTTGATTTATAAGATAAATATTTGTTCTTATTCTTAATTGTGAGTTCTTATTCTTGTTTTGATAATTCAGGTTTTTGATTCAAGTCGAATGTGCTTATTCAGTGGAGCAAAAGTCTCTGTTTAAGAGTAGATCAACACAATTAAGTGGAGTTGATAGCAACCCTATTTCTAGGGTGACGAAAATCTACCATATTAGAGTCAAATCTAATAAGGGAATCCATAGATCGAGTTAATGCGACAATAGGGGTTTTAATTAGAAACAGATTTCAATTAATCAACCTAGAGTCTGTTGTTTTTAGTCTTGAAAGAGATATTAACATAATTCAGGCTCTATGGATTAGGTCAAGTGAATAAATCTATGAATCAAAAGTAATAAGTGAAGTCTAGGTGGATTCTTCCTTAGGTATTGATATCTCATATAAGTTGTCTAAAAAGTATTTTCCTAATTCTTTTGTTGTCGTGTTAAATTAGTTTTAGTTTAAAAGAAATCACTCCAATTTTTAGGCTAAATAATAGAAAAATAGTGATTACTAGTACTCTTGGTCCTTTTTGGATACGATATTACCGGTCTTACCATAACTATACTATAAACGATTGCACTTGCCTTTATTATGATCATAGTTAGTTTTAAACACATAAAGTTTTTGGCGCTGTTGCCGAGGACTAAGATATTAGGAACACTAAATTTTTACTACTTTAGCCATTTTATTTATTTGCAATTTATTTTTGTTTTATTTGAACTTTGCTAATTTTTCTTTTATTTGCTTCTGGCAGGTAATTTTAGTTTATGACTAGAAGAAACCCGTCAGGACCCTTGATTTTTAACAGTGAGATAGAATATACTTGTAATAGCTCAATTTAGGGGCTACTCGAAACAGTGGTTTCGGGACCACTAAACCGAAGTTAAGGAAAATTATTTTAATGTTATTTTATGTGTTATGGTATTTTTACAAGGCTGTGTAAAAATTTTGGTGCATTAATTTGAGTGATAGCATACTTAATTGTGAAAAAGGACTAAATCGCACAAAGTGCGAAAGTTCTATTTTAGTTGCTAGAGGTGCCAGATAACTATGGATTTTTAATTGGATGACCCAAATGTGCAATTTGGCCTTGTTTAAGTGAGTTGGCCGGCCATAGCATGCATAGGGGGGCAAGAGCATTTGATTTGGTCAATAGTTGGTGATATTAGTTGGTAAAATGAATAAAATAAGATGATGTAAGCAAAAGTTATCATCTTTTCAATTAGTCTTCTTTTCCAATCGAAAATATCACCAAGGAAGGGCTTTGAAAGCTTAAAAATTTCAGCAACTCATTTTCTCTTCAAGTAAGTGATTTTGGTGGTATTATTTGATAATTTTTGTACTTTTGGAGTCCCCAAAACTTAAGCTAGCTAATGAGAGGACTAGTTTGTGATATGGTTGAAAGTCTAGAGACTTTCCATGAGAGTGTTCATGTTGTTAGCTGAGTTTTATGGAAGAAAATGAATGTTAGGGAGGTGAGGAACAACTCTTGTAAAAGGTGTTAGCAAGAAAACACCTAATGAGGACTTAAATGTAAAGAATGAATTTGCGTCATAAATGCATGAAATAGTTGGAATGGTGAGTAGTTGTAAGAGAAATAATTGTTCAACTAGGCTTATTTATTGATAAAATGTGTTGAAAAATGATTTACGAGCCTAGGGGCAAAATTGTAATTTTGCCATAGTACAAGGGCAAAATGGTCATTTTTGCCTAAGTATAGATTTTGATGAATTATGATCATAGAATGATCTAAATGAATGAATTTTATTGTTATAGATCAAGAAGAGCGCGGAATTAACCTTGACCGGGGAAAAGGCAAGGTCACGGATTAAACCGTTAGTTGACGCATTTTGCACCGAGGTACGTTTACGTGTAAACAATCCATTTTATATATATACATTATTGTTGCTAACTAGTGTATAGCACAATTAAGAACATGTATGATTCAAGTGGATTTAATGTGGTAGTTATTGAATAACTCTAGGATGAATGATGGTATGGATATGTAAGTGTGTTATATCAATTCTTGATGGTGAACTAAGCGCGGCTATGTGCGATACCATCGTCTATTTATCATTTGGTGGGCTATGTGTGATACCACTCCAAATAAATCTAATGGTGGGCTAAGTGCGAAACCACCGAGAAATTTGATCTTGAGTAGTTAATCATTAGATTGTGATGTGTTGTATCGTATGACTTTGTGGTGCTATGTGCAGGGATGTATGTTAATGAATGTGAGTACTAAGCATGTGATGTGGTTGGAGAGTGGTAAGGGAGGAAATGAGTAAGCATGACTAAGAATGTAGACTATTCTTGTTTAGTATGTAATGCTATTTATTGTTAGCACACACTATAATGCTAATTGTTTACATGTAAACTTACTAAGCTTAAAGCTTACTCCCCTTCTCTTTTCCCTTGTTTTATAGAGTTTAAGAGACGAGCTGAGATATGCAGGTAACTAGAAGATCGCCCACACTATCAGCTCACCTCGGCATATCTAGACTTAGTGTTTTTGTATATGGCATGTATCGGGGCTAGACTAGTTAGGTTATTTTGTTATTTTGGCCAAAAGTGTGATGGCCCCTTATTAAGTTAACTATATTGTATATTCCCATGGTTGATGGCTCACCTTGTCATTTATGAAAATATGAAGTTATTCATGGAAGTTCATATTGCAAACTATGACTTGTTTATTGGTATGCTGAATGGATTCATGTGGAATGAGCTTGAGGGGTGCAAAGAGCTTGGCAAATAGCCTTGTTCTTGTCCACATGGGTAGGCACACGAGCGTGTGTCTAGGCTATGTGTGACACACGGTCAGTCCATGGGCGCGTGCCCAGGTCATGTGAAGTCTGCACCTTGAAATTTGGAATTTGAATCGCCACACGGTGGAAGCACACGGGCGTGCCCAGGTTGTGTGGATTAATCAGAAGCGACCACGGGCCAGCCATATGGGCGTGTGTCCAGGTCATGTGATTCAAGTCAGTGTCGACCACGGGCATCAAACACTGGTGTGTGAGGTGATACACGGTCGTTTCATCTCCCCCACGAGCGTGTAGCCCCTGTTCAGGAAAATTTTTCTTAAACGCGTAAAAGTTTCCAAATTATCCTGAAACCTTTTTGGAAGCATGTCTAGGGCCCCGTAGGTCCATTATAAGGATGATAGACATATAGATGGAAAATTTTTAATTTGAAATGAGTTTTATAGCCCAAATTTGTACAATTGTGCGAGTTAAGTATGGTAATGCATCGTGCCCGGTTCCGGTATAGAATACGGGTAAGGGGTGTTACAATACCGCTCGTAGAAACTGAAGAGAAATAAGGCGAAGCTTACAACACATAGAAAAAGAGCAAGAAGACGAAACCAATACTACCGAAGAGATGGCTGATAATAATCCGCTACCTCCTGTGGTTGCCGCAAATCCGGTGAATCAAAATCCTGCTCCTCGTACTATGTATGATTATGCTAAACCTAATTTAACAGGAACTGATTCAAGTATTGTTAGACTGCTTTATTCTTTGCAAATAAGGTTGCACTGAAACCTAACACTATACAGATGATTCAGCAATTTGTTCAATTTGATGGTTTGCAGGATGAGGATCTAAACAATCACTTGGCAAATTTTCTGGAATTCTACGACACTTTCAAAATTAATGGCTTTTCTGATGATTCCATTCACCTTCTGTTGTTTCCCTTCTCGTTGAGGAACAAAGCTAAACAGTGGTTGAACTCGTTACCACAAGGATCAATCACTACACGGAACCAAATAACCGAAAAATTTTTACTTAAATATTTTCCATCAGCTAAAATGGCTAAGTTGAGGAATGATATTTCTTCATTTGTGCAGATGGATTTAGAAACACTCTACGATGCATGGGAAAGATACAAAGATCTACTAAGAAGGTACCCTCACCATGGGTTACCTTTGTGTCTACAGGTTCAAACATTCTACAATGGTGTGAACCCCTCAACTAGGCAATTGATTGATTCAACCGCCGGTGGAACCCTAAATAACAAGTCTCCAGAAGCGGCTTATGAGTTTATAGAGGAAATGGCATTGAATAACTATCAGTGGCAAGTTATGAGGACAAAGCCAACAAAAGTCGCCAGTGTTTTCAACCTCGACGCAATGACCATGCTATCAAACCAAGTAGAACTGTTAAATAAAAAGATTGATGGTTTGTATGGTTCTTCACAGGTAAAACCAGTGATGCAGTGCAATACAAATGGAGGAGAAACGAACAGTACAGAATATCCATCCTACAACCCTCGTATAGAAAGCGAACAGATGAACTATATGGGTAACAATTCTAGACCTCAAAATAACCCTTATAGTAACACTTACAATCCAGGTTGGAGGAACCACCCAAACTTTTCATGGGATGGCCAAGGAAATTAGAGACAACAACCCCCTCCAGGCTTTCAACAGCAACTCTACCCTCAAGAGAAAAAGCTGAACCTTGAGGAGATGCTAACAAAATTTATCGCGGTGTCAAAAACCCATTTTTGAAAAATCGAAACAGCACTCAAAAATCAGCAAGCATCGATTCAAGGGCTCGGGAACCAATTAGGAAAACTTGTTAAGCTCATATTCGAACGGCCACAAGCCAGCCTACTAAGCAACACTGAAACTAACCCAAAGGAGCAACTTCATGCCATTACTGCTCACGATAGTGAAGGGTTAGATGAACCAAAACTGAGGCAAGAGAATGTGGTAGAGAAAGGTAAGGTTGAGGTAAGCCATGATAAACCAAAACTGGTAAGTACAGGATACGAACCTCGTGTGCCATATCCCAATACGACAAAGAAAGATTGCACAGATGAACAATTCGATAAATTTCTTAAACTCTTAAAAAATTACATATTAACTTACCATTTATTGAAGCTCTTTCGCAGATGCCCAATTCGAAAAAAATTTAAAAGAGCTTTTGACAAATGAACGGGAGTTAGACGAGGCGTCGCATGTGGAGCTAAATGCAGTGTGCTCAACAATCTTACAAATAGACTACCAAAAAAGTTAAAAGATCCAGGGAGTTTTATGATTCCTTGCTTAATTGGTGGTCTATCTATTAATAATGCTTTAGCAGATTTAGGGGCAAGCATCAATGTTATGCCTTATAAAATGTTTAAACAGTTAGGTCTTGGGAAACCCAAACAAACTAGGATGAGCATTCAATTAGCTGATAAAACTATCAGAGTTTCTAGAGGTATAGTTGAGGATGTACTAGTGAAAATTGATAAATTCATATTCCCAGTAGACTTTGTTGTTTTAGACATGGATGAGGACAATAATGTTCCTTTAATTTTAGGAAGACCCTTTTTAGCAACTGCTAAAACTAGAATTGATATTGGTACAGGTGAACTCACACTTCGTGTAGGTGACAAAACGATCACTCTTCAAGCTCTTGACTCGGCTAGGACATCGAGTAATAAATGTGAGAACATAAATTCTATTAATAACCATTTGGTTCAACCTTCTTTTCAGGAAGCACCACGAAATTACACAACTGAGCCATATCCTAAACCTCATGCCAACAAAGAAATAACTCATGAGGAGCGAAAGCTTCAGATCAATGAACTAGACGAGTGGAAGACACATGTCAAGGAGAAACCAAGAACACATGAAGCGAAATCGAGGCAACTCCATAACGAACTTAAAGATGAAGCAAACTACTTCAAGGTTGGAGACCGAGTTCTAATGGATAATACAGATCCTCGTGTTGCCACTTCTGAACCTAAGGGAATAAATCCTTTCACGGTACTTAATACTTTCCCATATGGTATAGTCGAGGTAATAGATTCTCAATTTGGCACCTTCAAAGTAAATCGTATTCGTCTAAAACCTTATTTTAATACAATTGATAGTAAGAATGAGGAGTTTCTACTCCTCAAACCACCATGATTATGCGAATGAAAGGTAAGTCTAGCTTAAGACTTTAAACGAGCGCTTCTCGGGAGGCAACCCGAGCACTAACCCCATTAATTTTCATATTTTTTATTTTTAGCACCTAACTAAAAACTAACAAAATTAATAAAGCGCAGGTTTCCCTACCACACGGCCTTACACACGGGCATGGCCGTGGCCGTGTGGACACCATGAATACGCACATCGGCGTGGTAGAAACCATGCGAACCAAGGATGACAATTTTCCCCAAAACATGGGCTGGGATAAAATGCCACGGCCGTGCTATACGGCCGTGGTCGACACTGAGAAAGTACCACGGGTGTGTGACACGCCCGTGTCCCTATGCCGCGGTCGACACTGATTAAGCAACATGGGCATGGAAATCTCTACACAGACGTGGGAGAAATGAACGAGGCACCACACGGCCGTGCGATACGGCCGTGTGACCTAACACGCCCAGGGTACACGGGCATGGGCAGCGACCATGTGCCCCAATCTCTATCTAAACCTCTTTTTCTGTTCACTTTCTTCCCCAAATCCCTTCCTCCCCAACCCTAGCCACCATACCAACCACCATCCCTGCCACCGACGGTCACTCTTTTTCCCTTTATTTTTAAATTCATATATCTTTTCCATTATTTATCTTCATTTTCCTTATTATGCTATTCTTATTCTTCATACGATTTAGATTTAGCTTAAGGTACCATAAGTTCATACCGGCTGCTTCATCGACTCGACAGGTCAGTTTCAACAGGTTCAATGCGCCATTAAGGCACGACTACACCACCGGAGTATCCTCCCACCATTCACCTGTGCCTAGTCCATCATGCTTATTTTTAAGGAGTTCATCCAAAATTCTTGAAGTTTCACTTCTCTCCCTATCTTATGATTTTCTATACTGTCGATATCTATTCTTATACATTGAGGATAATGTACATCTTAAGTGTGGGGAGGTGTCAACAATACTGAATTATGCCTTGTTCTTAAGTAATTTTCTCATATTACTATTAGAATGAAACTTCTATTGATTTATGATTTCCATTGATATGTTTCAGATTAAGTCATAGGTAATTGTGCATTGATGGTTTAACTTTAAGACATTAGAGAATCAAACATGATAAGTCTATTTTCCGTAATTAAAAAGTTTTTTAGGTGGTTTTCCTAAATTTAAATATTACTTTGAAGTTTAAAATTTGTAAGGTTGACATCAAAAACCATAATTTTTGTGAGATTTTGAGCCTTTTAGAGCTTACATCTTTTCTTGCTCATTTTATTGATTATGAAAGTGTCAATATTGATTTGTTATTCTAGAACTTGCCTCGATTATACATGTCGAGACCACACTCTTGATTTGATATACTGAGATGATAAAGGCACCTAGGTTTTAACCCACTTATTCCACTAAAAAGCCTACCCTCATAATTTACCCCTAGTGAACCCTTTTTAGCCTAATAAACCATTTCTTAACTCACCCATTAATATTAACCCAAAACCAAATTTTTACTTCCCCTCCTTTGACCCCCCTTATGTCGAGATTTGATTTGATTAGTTGCCTAACTATTTTCTTTATTTCAGTTCTTAAATTCTATCTTATTATTGTATGTACTTGTTTAAAAAAAAAGTTGGAAATTTATTCATTATTAGTGTTATGAGTTTAAACTGTTAATTTCATATCTTTAGAAGAAGCTCGTGTTATTTAGTGATAAGTTTTCAATAAATATAATTATTCAGTATTAGTTATTTTTTTTCTAGTTAGGAATTTGGTAAATTCGATCTCGATTTTTAACCCTCTAATTCAGCCTGTATCCACACCTTTAACCCAAGCCCTGTTACAACCCTTTAAAAGACCTTTTGATTTGTGTATCATCTCATTTTAAAGTGGTGGAGATTTGATTTTCATGCAAGCTTATGGGATTAACTTTTCATGTTTGACTTTTTGAGTGCTTAAATTTGAACCTTAAAACACCTTGAGTGATTTGAGTGAATCTTTAGTGAGGATGCCAATTCTTGTCAAGTTTTGAATCAGAGGTAGTCGTTTAGGTAAAGGGAAACACCTATGTTTTCGTGCTATAAAAATTTATGACTTAGATTGTTTGAATCTTTAGGACTCTTTTAGTTAAATTATCAATGTATGAATTATCTATGAATTATGATAAGACATTATTAATAAGGATTATAAATTGACAAAGTTACTTTTAAATGTGAGTTGATGATTTTGCTTGAGGACAAGCAAAGGCTTAAGTGTGGGGATATTTGATAAATCATAATTTTTATATATTTTTACCCCATGCTTGGCTTATTTTTGGATGAATTTTCATTAGATTTAATGAATTCGATGCTCCTAATCCTTTAATTTCATGTTTTATACTCAGGAGAGCTTAGGAGTCAAAAAGATCGAGAAACGAGCCAAAAAGGGACAAAATGGGCCTACATCAGAAACCACACGACCTGGACTGTCGTCCACGGGCAGATCACACAGCTGTGTGTGGTGAGCAGAATTGAGCACGACCTAAGCCATCGAACACGGGCGTGTTCCTGCCGATCCTAGGTTTAATCTTATTCGAAAAAGGCTACTTGTGGGCCAAGAAAAGCATTCCAAACCCTATATAAACACCCTAGGGGGAAACCTAAAAGAGGAGGCGAGTAGAAGGTAGAAGATACTCTAAGACAGCCGTTGGGAGCAGCTTAGGAGAAGGATCTCCATCAAGATTGAAGATATCCCATCAAGTTCTTTAGAAGTTTTTGGGTTTTTTTATGTTTTGTTGTTTTCCCTATTTTAATATGTTTCCCTCTATCAGTATGAATTAAATCCCTTAAATACCTAAGGGGATGAAACCTAAGACAGATCTTATTTTTATTTGATTTATAAGATAAATACTTGTTCTTATTCTTAATTGTAAGTTCTTATTCTTGTTTTGATAATTCAGGTTATTGATTCATGTCGAATGTGCTTATTCAGTGGAGCAAAAGTCCCTGTTTAAGAGTAGATCAACACAATTAAGCGGAGTTGATTGCAACCCTAGAAATAGGGCGAAAAAAAATCTTCCAGATTAGAGTCAAATCTAATAAGGGAATCCATAGATTGAGTTAATGTGACAATAGGGGTTTTAATTATAAAGAGATTTCAATTAATCAACCTAGAGTCAGTTGTTTTTAGTCTTGAAAGAGATATTAACATAATTCAAGGATTTCTACGGATTAAGTCAAGTGAATAAATCGTACGAATCAAAAGTAATAAGTTAAGTCTAGGTGGATTCTTCCTTAGGTATTGCCTATCTCATATAAGTTGTCTAAAAAGTATTTTTCCTAATTCTTTCGTTGTCGTGTTTAATTAGTTTTAGTTTAAAAGAAATCACTCCAATTTTTAGGCTAAATAATAGAAATATAGTAATTACTAGTACTCTTGGTCCTTGTGGATACGATATTACCGGTCTTACCATAACTATATAAACAATAGGTGCGCTTGCCTTTATTGTGATCATAGTTAGTTTTAGACACATCAGTTATCTTGGTTAGAAGTTCATTTTGTATAAGGTCAATTGAAATTGGCTAATATTGGTATAAGTATATTAATATGATGGTGCCTTTCATGAATGTGAAAACTTGCATGATTTGAATTGATAAGTTATGTAATGGTTATGTATGATAGAGGTTAGCATGTGAATGATGTGTTGATGTCTTGGTTTTGGATGATTTGGTTGTATGTATAAGCTTGAATTGGTGCTATGTTATGTTATGTAGGTGTCTGCATTAAAGGGGTGGCAAATGGCTTGGTTAATATCCTTATTTTGTCCATACGGGCAGACACACAGGCATGTGTCTAGGCCATGTGCGACACACAACTTGCCCCATTGGCGTGTGTATCGGTCGTGTGTCCCCTGGACCTTAATTTTGAAAAATAGAATGTCCAGAATATAACACACGGGTAGAGACACAGGCGTGTGTCTTAGCCGTGTGTGCTACACGGCTTAAAACACGAGCGTGTGCCTTGGCCATGTGAAACCAGTACCTAATTCGAATTAAATTGATTTACTACACGGCCTAGCACATGGATGTGTGGCACGGCCATGTGGCACAAGTTAGAGAGCACCCTAAATCGAACATGGTCTGAAGCACGGGCGTGTTCCAGGGTCACACGGGTGTGCCCCTTGGACCACACGAGTGTGTAAGCCCTGCAGTTAGCAAAAATTTTCTAAGTTTTGTAAAAATTTCCTGAGTTCTCGGTTTAGTCTCGAACCACTTCCAATGCATGTTTTGGGCCTCGTAGGCTCATATTAGGGACTTTATGACTGAGTGTGGATGGTTTTAATTTGGACGCAAATTTATGACTCAGAATTGCGTAAATGCTTGTGTTGTAAGTCCGGTAATCCTCGTACCCTGTTCCGGCGTTGAATATGGGTAAGAGGTGTTACATCAACCTTCTACACACTTGGATGTGCCACCACCATGTGTTCAAGGCTAAGTAGCCAAGGGAAGCCTGGTAGTTTTTCTTTTTTTCTTTTTATATTAATATTTTATGGTAAGTATGTATATGAACTCAAAGATTTGTTTTGTTTTTGTTAGCTACAAGGGAAGTTGCAGGTTGTGTCAATACTTGCATAAAGAGATGCACTATGAAGAACTAATGATCATTGCCTATGAATGAAAAAATAGTAAAAGGCATTGAATTACATTTAGTCTAAATGAAAAAAACACAATTTGGCCGCTGCTGTATTTTCAGTTTTATATTTGCTCAAATAGTAGAAAAAAAATACAACTACATCACAACTTTTTATATGTTTTTCTTTATACCATTTCTCATTCTATTTATAATCTATCTCAATTCCAATCCTTAAAAGAGAAAATGAAATACATTTAATCACGTTCAAATACCCGTCCTTCTAATTTTTCCAATAACAATAGTGCTAATTGAGCTAAACCTTAATCGACATCTAGTGGATTTTTTTGAAGTATTCTCAGTCTTCTGTTAAAATTATCGATATGAACTGATCACCAATCAATAAAAAGTTAATCAATATTACTATCACTGTCATTGTGGCATCCTTACGACCAGGCGTAAGTGATTAAGGACACTATTCTTAGAAAGGCGTTCATATTTTGGGTTCATGACTACCCTTTCTAATAATGTTGTTTCAAAGGTTCAAATTCACATTCTCTCATTAGAAGTACAATGTGTGTTACCACTGCACCCAATACTTATTATTTTCATATTAACGATATGATTGAAAAAAGTATGTAAAAACTATAGTCATTAGAAGTTATATATTGATAATTTATAGATCTATTAATCCAATTATGTCAAAAAGAAGATTTAGATAATTATTTCATTGACCTGTCATACACGGTATATATATATTTTAGAAATAAATATTTAGGTGATCTTTATATTAGATGATCGAATTTATCTTATTTTTTAAAAATAAACAGAGTAATTTAATTTAAAATATAACGACATATTTATTTCGGTTGATAAATGACTAATTTAGTCCCTATCAAAAATAAATCAGGGAATTTATTTTAGGATTGTTGGATGAATTCTAAAAAAAAGACATTAAAGGATTTGACACAATCAGTTACCTATAAAAATATTTAAAAAAAATTGGAAAATTCCATTTTGAATCCACATTTGAAAATCAAAGAAAAAGTTTGAGTTCAATAAGATTGTATTCCAGTGCTTTTGACAATAATTCCATTAATTTTTACAATGAATCGGAAACTTTAAATATGATTTTAATAGAAATTAATTAAAAGCATTTTCCATGTAATTTGACATGACAAGTCCATTTCATCTCAATTTGATTGCTTATAGAAATGTCCACTTAATGTTGCATTTAATAATTTTTTTGCAGGGCAGTTTGGCATGACAATCTCCTGCACAAAGTCTATAAAAACCCTATCTCATGCAATGGAAAAAAATCATCAAAAAATCTATATATATTAAAAGGAATCAAATATATACATAATGAGGGAGAAATCAGGGTTTTTGATGTTCTGTTTGGTATTGGGAATCCTAGTTAGTCCCTCACATCAAGCTGTTACAGCACTTATCTCTATTGGGTTAAATTATACATTTTTCTTTACTATCTGCGTGGCCAACGAATCCTCCCCTGAAGACCACATTCAACATTGCCTGGTGTCTTTATAAAAAAAAAATCATTTCCTGGTGTCGGAAGCATTGGGGGAGACTATCGAGGACACTCATCACACCAGCAGCTCAACCTTCTACACAATTGGATGTGCCACAACCATGTGTATAAGGCTAAGCAGCCAAGGGAAGCGTGATAGTTCTTATTTTTTTTATTTTTATATTAATATTCGACGGTAAGTAAGTATGTATATGAACTCAACGATTTGTTTTGTTTTTGTTAGCTGTAAGGGAAGTTCCAAGTTGTGTGAATACTTACATAGAGAGATGCGCTATAAAGAACTAATGATCATCGCCTATGAATGAAATAATAATAAAAGGCCTTGAATTACATCTAGTCTAAATGAAAAAAAAAACATAATTTGGCTATTGCTGTATTTTCACTTTTATATTTGCTAAGAGAATATAAAAAAAAAGTAATAATACAACTACATCTCAACTTTTTATATGTTTTTCTTTATACCATGCCTACTTCTTTTTATAATCTATCTCAATCCCAATCCTTAAAATAGAAAAAGGAATGCATTTAATCACATTCAAATATCTTTCCATCTAATTTTTCCAATAACAATAGTGCTAATTAAGCTAAACCTTAATCGACATCTCTTTTTTTATTTTTTTCTTAAGTATTCTCAATCTTCTGTTAAAATTATCAACATGAACTGATCACCAACAATAAAAAGTTAATCAATATTAGTATCACTATCATTGTGGCATCCTTGTGACCAAGCGCAAGTGATTAACTACTCTATCCTTAGAAAGGTGTTGATATTTGGGGTTCATGACATCCCTTTCTAATAATGTTGTTTCAAAGGTTCAAATTCACATTCTCTCATTAGAAGTACAATGTATGTTCCCATTGCACCCACTATTTATTATTTTCATATTAGCGATATGATTGAAAAAGTATGTAAAAATTATAGTTATTAGAAGTTATATATTAATAATTTATAGATCTATAAATCTAATTATGTCAAAAAGAAGATCCAGATAATTATTCCATTGACCTGTCATACACGGTATATATATTTTGCAGGAATAAATATTTAGGGGATGTTTATATTATAAGATCTAATAATTTAATTTTTTTAAAAATAAACAGTGTAATTTAATTGAAAATATAGCGACATATTTATTTCGGTTGATAAATGACTAATTTAGTCTCTCTCAAAATAAATAAGGGAATTTATTTTAGGATTGTTAGACGAATTCTTAAAAAAAGACATTAAAGGATTTGGCACAATCAGTTACCTATAAAAATATTAATAAAAAAAAAAGAAAATTTGGAAAATTCCATTTTGAATCTGCATTTGAAAATCAAAGAAAAAGTTTGAGTTCAATAAGATTGTATTCCATTGCTTTTGACAATATTTCCATTAATTTTTAAAATGAATAAAAAACTTTATTTATGATTTTAATGAAATTAATCAAAAGCATTTTCCATGTAGTTTGGCATGAAAAGTCCATTTCATCTCAATTTGATTCCTTATAGAATTGTCCTTTTAAGTTTGAATTTAATCAAATTTTGGCAAGGCAGTTTGGCATGACAATCTCGTACACAAAGTCTATATAAACCCTATCTCATGCAATGCAAAACAATCATCAACAAATCTATATATCTTAAAGGGAATCAAATATATACCTAATGGGGGAGAAATCAGGGGTGTTGATGTTCTATTTGGTGTTGGGAATCCTCTTTAGTCTCTCACATCAAGTTGTTACTGCACTCATCTCGATTGGGTTAAAGTATTCGTTTTGCTTTACTACTTGCGTTGCTAACGAATCCTCTTCTGAAAACTACATTCAACATTTCATGGTATCTTTGTCAAAAAAAAAAAAACATTGTCTGGTGTCAGAAACACTGGTGGAAACTATCGAGGACACCCACCACACCAGCAGCTCAACCTTCTACATACTTAGATGTGCCACCACCATGTGTTCAAGGCTAAGCAGCCAAGGGGAGCCTAGTAGTTTTTCTTTTTTTTTTCTTTTTATATTAATATTTGATGGTAAGTAAGTATGTATACGAACTCAACGATTTGTTTTGTTTTTGTTAGATGCAAGGGAAGTTGTAGGCTCTATCAATACTTGCATAGAGAGATGCACCATGAAGAACTTATGATCATCACCTATGAATGAAATAATAATAAAAGGTTTTGAATTACATTTAGTCTGAATGAAAAAAACATAACTTGGTTGCTGTTGTATTTTCAATTTTATATTTGCTCAAATAGTATAAAAAACAAGTAATAATACAACTACATTTCAACTTTTTATATGTTTTTCTATAATGCCCCAAATTCTATAATTCTGTTTCTATAAATCCTTGACACATCTGTGTATCTACTTTAGTAGTTAAGTGTTATGGGTTTGTGTGTGAGGTCCCAAGTTCAAGTCTTGCCTTTGGCAAATTTTGGAATTTTTTCTAATTTAAGCCTTACCCTTGCTCAGTAGGTTTAAAGATAATCATTGGTGAAATCATAACAGAATGAGCCTGCTGGTTCGAGTGGTAAGGGTGTTGGTGTGTTGGAGGTCTTGTATTTGAATCATTGTGCAAGCTTGGATGTTTATATTTTTGCTCGGCCAGTTGAGAGGGTGTTTGAGCTGGGCTAAAAATCTGAAGTAGTTGTGATTGAGGGGTTAGTGGGGGAGGATTTTAAGAGAAACAAATATATCCAAATTTATTTTATTCTATTTGGACCTTTAACATTTTTTTTCTTCTCTCCTTCTCCAATTTCCCCAAAATTCGGCCATTATTTCTGACGTTTTGCTTTCCCTCTCATCAGCCAAACTTATCTAGCCTTCTCCTATTCTTTTCGGTTTTCCAAATCGACTTCTTCTCATTCAACGTTCGTTATCACTCATTCGGCAAGTGACTGTTTTGCCACTATCTTTCTGTTTCGTGGATAGTTTTCTAAAAGGAGGTTATTTGTAGTTCTTTTGGAATAGGCGAAGGTAAATAATTGGTCAATACTTCTGCAGAGATTTGAGTGTAGGGTTCGGTTCATTGTCGGTGAGTGTTTGGGTTCACTATTGACTATGATGTAAACGATTTTTGATTTTATTTTTTCAATATTGTACTAAATTAGGATCTAAAATATCAATTTTTAGGACTTGGAGTGCTCGGGAATGTTTTTGCAGCGAAACGATACCAAGTGTATACCTGAAAACGCAAAAAGCGAGATTGAAAGAAAGCCAAAATTGCAAACTGTTGACGCCACACGGACGTATGGTCGCCCATGTGGTAGGCCGTGTGTGAATGAATTATTCGTGTGGTCGACAAAGGCTAAGTCGTGCGCTAGACACGGCCATGTGAGGGCCAGGTAGGCCGTGTGCGACACAAGGGATTGACCGAATTGGGCCCTATGGGCCACACAGGCGTGTGGGTCCACACGGGTAGTCCACACGGGCATGTGGGAATTTGGGCCAAGCCGTGTGATCCACAAGGACCAAGGCAAATCTGGGCGTATGGGCCCAAACGAGTAAGCCACATGGGCATATGGGCCCATTTAGCTAAAACGATTCCTAGGGTTGCACAGGTCGCCCAAGTCAATTATGAACCTACTGTAGGGTCGGTAAGCGTGACTTAGACCCTAAATTGTGAGATTTATTAGACCCTAAATTGTGTGATTTAAATATATAATGTATGTATGGAGCATGTTAAATTTATGCATGTTTATCGATCCGTATATATGACTAATAACTGAATTTTAGCATGTAAGCATGTATTTCTATATGTCTGCATTGAGCATGTTTAGTTACATCTGCATTGGGTTGGGTTGATTGATTATTGGAGAAAGTGAACTGAAAGGCTTTCATGCCTATTATTTGGCAGCTCAACTGCAATATTACTGATATGTGCTGCATTCGGTACCATTTGGTGTATAGGGCTGGGTGGGTGTTTTAAACCCCACATGGTGTATAGGGATGGTCGAAGATTGTGTGTAAAAGCTGGTGGGTAGGATACTGATTTCTGTTACTGTATGCATACTGTATCGGAGATGGGCTAAGGCCCTAATTTATATCTGAAACTATATCTGTAATGGGCTTAGGCCCAAACTGCATTTGACTTATAACTGTTGTTTGACTGTATGCATGTCTTTTGTAGGGATTACACACTGAGTTTACGTAAACTCACCCCATTCTGTTTTATCTGTACAGGTAATTCCCAGACTTAGACAGATTGATGCGGCGGAGGACTCAATGGTGACCACATGTCTATTGAACTACTTTAATTTCATTATTGTTTTTATTTCTTATTCTTCTTTTGGGGTATTTTTAATGTAATTTGGGACTTTTGGTCTGTTTGCCTTGATTTTGGATTTTAACTGTTTTCATGGATTTCTAAACTGCAAAACTCAACGAAAACTCGGTTTAATTATAAATAATGTTTTTTCCTAAACGCGAACGGTTTTTTTAAATATCACGGTTTTAAAAGCTTCCGCTACAGAATATATTTTTAAACGAATCAAATTAACGAGAAAATACTTTTGAAATTGACGAGAGATAAATAGAAGCTAGTAAACGGAAATGATTTAAAGTTGATAAATTCAATTTCAAATCTCATTCCATGTGACATCGCCAGATTAGGCCATAATGTCTAGGCTGGGTTTGGGGTGTTACATTTGGTGGTATCAGAGCCAGGTTACAAAACTCGGCTGTGAATTTTAGGTTTAAGAACTAATTTTCAAATGATTTGAAATGATTAGACTGGCTGTGAATTTTAGGTTTAAGAACTAATTTTCAAATGATTTGAAATGATTAGACTGAGAATGTGGTACACCGAGTCTCCGACGCCGGTCTTGTAAGTATTCTGATAAGCTGTTATGATATTAGAGATAGTTTGTTTTGAAAACACTCTAGTTAGTGTATACTAAAATTGTAGTGAAACTAAAGCGATAGAGAGAAGCGTATTTCATGAAAAAAGAAACTCGAATTTATGATCTGACTTTACATAAAACATTTGTTAATAAATACTGAAACTGTAACTGATTCATAAAATTCGTAATACAGATAAATCCGAATATAAATGAGCACATGAGGTACCCGTAAGCGTGGTATTAGAGGCTGAGGTAGAGGCCGTAGGAGACCTCAAGTTGAGTCCTCTTCTCTGGGTAGCATGTCGAACCTAGCTACGAGTGAGATGCCGGTGTCACCTGCTACTGAGACTGGGTCTCAAGATTGCATGGATGGGGACGACGCATTGTTCCAGGCTATGTTAAGGATAATAGAGAGCGTCGCTGGGCCCAACACTAGATCTAGGGGCCGAGGGTCGGTTACAGAACGACTCTGGTCCAATAGAGCCGAACTTTTTAGGGGTGTCAATGGAGTCGCCCTTAATGTGGCTGAGTACTGGATAAAGGCTACTGAGAGGATAATGGATGATTTAGACTGTACCCCTGAGCAGAAATTGAAGGGTGCAGCCTTGTTGCTTCGTGATGAGGCCTATCAATGGTGGCTGACTGTTAAGGAGGGCATTCAGCTCGACCGTCTGTCTTGGGAGTTCTTTAAGTCTATCTTCCAAGGGAAGTCTGTGGGAACAAGTTACATCGATGCTCGTAGGCGTGAGCTTCTAAACCTCACTCAGGAAGACCGATCAATGGCCGAGTATGAGGCCGAATTTTGAGACTGAGCCACTATGCGTGAGGTATGGTAGCGTCTGAATATGAGAGATGTATCCATTTTGAGAAAGCCCTTGGGGATAATCTAAGGGTACTGATAGCTCCGCAGAGGGAGCGAGAGTTCTCCGTTTTGGTAGAGAATGCGAAGATCACCGAATAGGTTAAGCGCACTAAGCACCAAAACAGAGATCGTGAGAGGGGTAAGAATAAGAGGGATTCAAAGCCCTCGAGTTCGGTACAGAAGACTAAGAAAAAGGCCAGGACTGATGGGCTGGTTAGAGCTGGGCCCCTGTTGTTCCTACTGAATTACAGTTGTGTGGAGATTGTGGTAGACGCCATCTGGGCGAGTGTTGGAGGAGGACTGGGGCGTGTTTGAGGTGTGGGTCATTAGAGCACCGCATTTGGGAGTGTCCGCTGAGGGCCGATCAGGTGCAAGCTCCGGGTTTTGGTACTGTACAGCCACAGAGGGTAGTTCAGCAGCCACTGAGGAGCCGTGGTCAGGCTAGGGGTGGTAACGATGTGGGCCATGGACAGAGAGCACCAGGCAGAGGTGCTGGGCAATTGAGGCGAGGCAGCCTACTCTTCTTTATGCTACTCGTCGCCGAGAGGACAGATATACTCCAGACGTTATTACCGATACGTTCTTAATTTATGATGTATCTTATTTTACTCTGATAGATAGGTTTCATATATTCCTACGTAGCTACCACTGTATCTGAAAACTTAGGGACTTTGGTTGAAAGTACTTTTAGTAAGGTGACTGTGCTAAATCCACAGGGGCAATCAGTTTGGGTTAGCAAACTGTATAGAGATGTTCCGCTAGAGATTCAAGGGTCAGTATTTCTGGCTAATCTGATGGAGCTTCTATTTGGGGAGTTCGACCTGATTCTAGGTATGGACTGGTTGGTCAAGCACCGTATTAGTCTGGACTGTGTGACCAAGAGGGTCGTCTTGAGAATTTAGGAGGATGATGAGGTAGTCATGATAGGAGAACGTCGAAATTATTTGACTAGTGTGATCTCTGCACTGGTGGCTGAGAAATTGGTTAGTAAAGGATGTGAGGCACTCTTGGCCTATATTAGTGTTTCCGTTTCTGTAGATTCTACCGTAAAGGATATCAAGACTGCAAGGGATTTTTCAGACGTTTTTTCTGAGGAGTTACCGGGATTGCCACCGAACTGAGAGGTTGAGTTTGGGATAGAGCTTTTTCCAGGTACACTTACAGAGCTTAAGGCTCAACTGCAGGAACTTTTGAACCGTGGTTTTATCCATCCTGGGAGCACCAGTTCTATTTGTTAAGAAGAAGGGTGGGACCATGAAGATGTACATTGACTTTCGGCAGTTGAACAAGTTGACCATTAAGAATAAGTATCGGCTTCCGAGAATTGATGACTTATTTGATCAGTTCAAAAGGGCTTCGGTATTCTCTAAGATCGATCTCCGTTCAGGGTACCATCAGTTGAGGGTTAAGGAGGTGGATGTGCATAAGACGACATTTAGGAATCGTTATGGACATTACGAGTTCCTAGTTATGCCTTTTGGTTTGACGAATGCTCCGACCGCATTCATGAATCTGATGAACCGAGTATTTGAACCCTATCTTGACCAGTTCGTCATAGTTTTCATGGACAACATTTTGGTATACTCTAATACTAAGGATGATCATGATGAACATCTTAGGGTGGTGCTTCAGACTTTACGAGAAAAACAACTTTATGCTAAATTCAGTAAGTGTGAGTTCTGGCTTCGTAAAGTGACTTTTCTAAAGCATGTAGTGTCTGCTGAGGGTAACCGAGTCAATCATAGGAAGATTGAGGTTGTACTAGATTGGAAACAGCCTAAGAACATGTCTGAGATCCACAGTTTTCTGGGTTTGGCGGGTTATTATCAATGGTTTATGGAAGATTTCTCACTAATTGCAGCGCCCTTAACTAAGATGTTACGTAAGGGTGTTCCGTTTGTCTGGACTGATGTACAGTAGAAGAGCTTCGAGAAGCTCAAGACTGTTCTGACTGAGGCTCCTGTTCTAATATAGTCTGAACTTGGGAAGGAGTTTATGGTTTATAGTGACACGTCACATCTGGGTTTAGGTTGTGTTCTGATGCAGGATGGCAAGGTTGTGGCATTTGCGTCTCGTCAGCTTAAGACGCATGGGCAAACTATCCGACGCATGATTTGGAATTGGTTGCCGTAGTTTTTCTTTAAAAATCTAGAGGCACTATCTGTATGGTGAGAGGTGTATTATCTACATTGATCACAAAAGCCTCAAATACCTCCTGACTCAGAAGGAGTTGAATTTTAGGCAGCGTAGATGGATTGAGCTACTTAAGGACTATGACTGTACTATTGAGTACCATCCTGGCAAGGCCAATGTGATGGTCGATGCGTTAAGCCGTAGGGTGATGACTGATTTGAGAACGATGTTCGCTCGACTTAGTTTGTTCGATGATGGAAGTTTTTTGGCTGAGCTGCAGGTTAAACCGACTTGGATAGAATAGATTCGGGATAGGCAGTTAGATGATGAATCGTTGGGTGTTCGATTCCATCAGATTGAGAGTGGCAACACTACGGACTTTGGGCTGAATAATGATGGGGTATTCTGTTTCCGTGGTCGGATTTGTATATCGAATGATACTGATCTGAGATAGTCTATTCTGAGAGAGGCGTATAGTAGCCATTATGCTATACATCCCGATAGGAATAAGATGTACCAAAATCTTCTAGAACTGTACTGGTAGCTGAGATTGAAACGGGAGGTTACTGATTTTGTGGCACTATGTTTGACATGCCAGTAGGTTAAGGCTGAGCATCAGTTACCTTCGGGTTTGCTACAGCCGATTAAGATTCTGCTATAGAAGTGGGAGCGAGTAACGATGGACTTTGTTAGTGGGTTGCCTCTAACCCCCACAAAGAAGGATTCTGTTTGGGTCATCGTGGATCGATTGACCAAGTTTGCGTACTTAATTTCTTTTAAGACCGACTATCTTCTTCGGAAGTTGGCGAATGTCTACATTTCTGAGATAGTGAGACTGCATGAGGTTTTAGTGTTGATTATTTCTAACAGAGATCCTCGCTTCACGTTTCGGTTCTAGAAAAAGTTACATGAGGCTCTGGGTTTGAGATTGGATTTCAGTACTGCGTTCCATCGTCAGACCGATGGTCAATCTGATAGGGTGATTTAGATACTGGAGGATATGTTGAGAAGTTATGTTGTCAATTTTCGAGGCAGTTAGGAGGATTATCTGCCGTTAGCCAAGTTCGCTTACAATAATAGTTTCCAATCGAGCATTCAGATGGCATCTTACGAGGCTTTGTATGGTCGTAAGTGTCGTACTCCTTTGTGTTGGACTGAGTTGGGCGAACGTCGAGTTTTGGGTCTTGAGTTGTTTTCTGAGACTGAGGATAAGGTTCGACTAATTCGAGATCGTCTGAAGGTGACTTTTGTTAGACAGAAGTCTTATGCGGATTTGAAGAGGCGTGATATTGAGTATTCTGTGAAGGACTTTGTTTTTCTCAAGGTTTCCCCATGGAAGAAAGTTCTAAGGTTCGATCGCAAGGGCAAGTTGATCTCTAGGTTCATCGGGCCATATCAGACTCTGAAACGTGTGGGGCCGGTCGCTTATCAGTTAGAGCTACCTTTAGAGTTGGAAAACATCCATGATGTTTTTCACATCTCGATCTTGAGGCGGTATCGGTCTGATCTTTCTTATTTTGTCCCTGTTGAAGAGATTGAGGTTAGGCCAGATTTGACTTTCGAGGAGGAGCCGGTTCAGATTTTGGATCGCGATGTAAAGGTTCTTCGGAAGAAGTCTATCCCATTAGTGAATGAACTGTGGCAGAATCATAGCACTGATGAGGCCACGTGGGAGCCTGATGATGTGATGCGTCAACAGTATCCTTATCTTTTCTGATCAGGTAAATTTCGAGATCGAAATTTCTTTTAGGGGGTAGAGATGTAATGCCCCAAATTCTATAATTCTATTTCTGTAAATTCTTGACACATCTGTGTATCTGCTTCAGTGGTTAAGTGTTTTGGGTGTGTGTGTGAGGTCCCAAGTTCAAGCCCTGCCTTTGGCAAATTTTGGAATTTTTTAAGATTTAAGCCTTACCCTTGCTTAGTAGGCTTAAGGCTAATTGTTGGTGAAATCATAACAGAATGAGTCTACTGGTTCGAGTGGTAAAGGTGTTGGTATGTTGGAGTTCCTGTGTTTGAATCCTTGCGCAAGCTTGGCTGTTTATATTTTTACTCGGTCGGTTGAGAGAGTGTTTGAGTTGGGCTAAAAATATGAAGTAGTTGTGATTGAGGGGTTAGTGGGGGAGGATTTTAGGGGAAACAAATATATCCAATTTTATTTTATTCTATTTGGACTTTTAACGTTTTTTTTTTCTTCTATCCTTCTCCAATTTCCCTAAAATTCTGCCATTATTTCTGACATTTTGCTTTCCATCTCATTAGCTGAACTTATCTAGCATTCTTCTCTTTTTTCGGTTTTTCAAATCGACTCCTTCTCATTCAATGTTTGTTTGCACTCATTCAGTAAGTGACTGTTTTGCCACTATCCTTCTGTTTCATGGATAGTTTTCTAAAAGGAGGTTGTTTGTGGTTTTTTTGGAATAGGCAGAGGTCAATAATTGGTCAGTACTTCTACAGAGATTTGAGCGTAGGGTTCGGTTCATTGTTGGTAAGTGCTTGGGCTCATTATTGACTTTGATGTATACGATTTTCGATTTTGAATTTTTGCGAGTGTACTAAATTAGGCTCTAAAATATCAATTTTTAAGTCTTGGAGTGCTCGGGAGTGTTTTTGCAGCAAAATGATACCAAATGTGTACCCGGAAATACAGAAAACGAGATTTGGCGAAAGCCAAAATTGTAAAATGTCGACGCCACACTGGCGTATGGTTGCCCATGTGGTAGGCCGTGTGTGAATGACACGTTCGCGTGGTCAATGAAGGCCAAGCCGTGCACTAAACACAACCGTGTGATGGTTAGGTAGGCTATGCGCAACACACGGGCTTGACTAAATTGGGTCGTGTGGGCCACACGGGCGTATGGGTCTACACAAGTAGTCCACACGGACATGTGAGAATTTGGGCCAGGCCGTGTGATCCACATGGGCCAAGGCCAATCTGGGCGTATGGGCCCACACGGGCAAGCCACATGGGCATGTGGGCCCATTTAGCTAAAATGATTCCTAAGGTTGCATGGCTCGCCCAAGTTGACTATAAACCTACTGTAGGGTCGATAAGCGCTACTTAGACCCTAAATCGTGTGACCTGAATATATAATGTATGTATGGAGCATGTTAAATTTATGCATGTTTATCGATCCATATGTATGACTGATAACTGAATTTTAGCATGTAAGCATCTATTTCTGTATGTCTGCATTGAGCATGTTTAGTTACATCTGCATTGAGGTGGGTTGATTGATTATTGGAGAAAGTGTACTGAAAGGCTTTCATGTTTATTATCTGGTAGCTTAACTGCAATATTACTAATATGTGCCACATTCAGTGCCACTTGGTGTGTAGGGCTGGGTGGGTGTTTTAAACCCCACATGGTGTGTAGGGATGGTCGAAGATGGTGTGTAAAGGGTGGAGGGTAGGATACTGATTTCTATTACTGTATGCATACTGTATCGGAGATGGGCTAAGGCCCTAATTTATATCTAAAACTGTATCTGTAATGGGCTTATGCCCAGACTGCATTTGACTGAAAATTGTTGTTTGACTGTATGCATGTCTTCTGTGGGGATTACACACTGAGTTTACGTAAACTCACCCCTTTTTTGTTTTATCTGTACAGGTAATCCCTAGACTTAGACGAATTGATACGGCAGAGGACTCAATGGTGACCACATGTCTATTGAACTACTTTAATTTCATTATGGTTTTTATTCCCTATTCTTCTTTTGGGGTATTTTTGATGTAATTTGGGACTTTTGGTCTGTTTGCCTTTATTTTGGATTTTAACTGCTTTCATAGATTTCTAAACTATAAAACTCAACGAAAACTCGGCTTAATTATAAACAACGTTTTTCTTAAACGCGAACGATTTTTTTAAATATCACGATTTTAAAAGCTTCTACTACAGAATATGTTTTTAAACGAATCAAATTAACAAGAAAATGCTTTTGAAATTGACAAGAGATAAATAGAAGCTAGTAAATGGAAACGGTTTAAACTTGATAAATTCAATTTCAAATCTCATTCCATGTGACATCGTCAGATTCGGCCATAACGTCTAGGTCGGATTTAGGGTGTTACATTTTCTCTATGCCGTGCCTTATCATCTATATCCTTCCCAATCCTTAAAATAGAAAAATAAATGCATTTAATCACGTTCAAATACCCGTCCTTTTAATTTTTCAATAACAATGAATAAATAAATTTCACATTTCACTTTTATGCATTTTGTATATCTGTCTTTCATATTTTGCATGCATAGCAAAATTGTAACAAACAAATATTAGCTCATTGTTTTTTTAAGTTCAAACCGATAATAAGTGGCATTATATGAACGCTTACATTGTAAGAAAGACAACTTTCTCCAGTAGATAATCTAAACGAGTCTGTAATCTCATAAAAGAATCAAAGTGAACATTTAATTCAAATATTGAGAAGGATTATTATGTCGTCTAAAAATCCAATTGAGGAGAGGGCTAGTCTTGGATATCGGAGCAGTTGATTCCACAGGTATAGACATAGATGTATTTATTGGCAGAATGATACATTGGATTGGACCCAAAATGAATTATTTTTGAATCCATTTTTGAATTAATTCACTTGTGAGATTCATGGTGTGATTTACCTAAATCTTGAGTTAGCCACTGACCATGCGTATGTAACTCATGTGCTTTGATATATGTGTAGGATTATACTCTAAAGATGATCGACCCGATAGCCGGTATGTTGGATACATGACTTGTGTATGGCATGGCTTTACTAGCAATAGTGGAATTCATAGCTCAATTAAAGAGTTAATGATATCCTCTCATTGGCAATGTGTGGATTGATAAATATGGAACGTTGACATGGGTTGCTTGTTCTAGAACGAGCAATTTATCACAATCATTTGTTGACAGTGATCATATTAATCATTAAGAAGACACAATGGTGACAATGAGATAAAATATGATTGAATTGACTCAAAGGAATTAAAGATATCATATGAGGATAACACACACATGATGAGGTCATTGGACAAAGCAGTTGGATGGATTGCTTTCGTAAAGAGTATACAATAAGGAGTTTTCAATCATGATACTTATTGTGGCTTGACTCAATGATTAAGTAATTGCAAATTATCATAACGATGCTTCTGGACATAATTGCAATTACTAGGGCCTAATTGTATATGTTCGATTAGTCCCTTCGCTAGCTCAGCAAAAGCTAGATCGAACTACATTTGAATTAGAAGTAAATTATATGACTTTGGAAATAATTTAATTGAGTCGATTTATTCGATGTGGAATTAAATTGAGCAGTTGTAAGAATTATTCAACTAGAGAAATTAATTAAAGAATTTTCTTGAAAAATTAATTTAGAAAATCTAAGTGATTTTTGGAAAAATTAATTTTGATAAAGTAAAATTAATTTGAAAAATTAATTAAAATTAATATAATATTTTTGGAAATTAATTTTCAAGTCAAGCAATTGGCCCAATGGGTAATTGAACTTTAAAATTGGACCTTAGATCAAAAATTAGACCCAGGAGCCCAAAATTTGAAACCAAGATCCAAAAAAACTGGTCAAGTCGGGTCTAATATGTGAAACCGAACTAACGGTCCAATCAGTGGCTAAATCGGACCGGTCGGACCATCATTGACCCAGACCGAATCGGTAGAAACAGAACCAACTCGGGGTGTCAGCGGTTGCAATGGCGGTATTCCGGTGGCCGAAAAATGGTCAGCGGTTATGGGTCTTCGGTGCTTGAGTAGTGGAAGAATTACAATCCTACTGGGACCCTACTAGAGAATTTGATTTCAGATTAATTATTCAAAAAATAATATTATTTTAATAAATTTAATATTGAATTAAAATTAATGATTATCTTATTATTATTTTATTAAATTAATATCAAAGTGATTAAGTTTAGTTATAGTTGTATTCTCTAAACTCTCCCTATATAAAAAGAGCCTTGGGTCATTATTTTTACACACTTGAATTCAAGAGAAAGTTGTAGAGAGAAAATCCTCTGAAGAAATTATTTCAGAAAATTTCTAAAGATATTTTTCTTATTACAACTTGACCCAAAAGTTTAGAGAAATTGTGAAATTACCCTACTGATATTTTTTTGTAGAAAATTTTCTGACTCAAAGTGAGTCCACACTTGGTAGACGTGAGCTTAAGGATAGCAAAGAAGACTACCTGATCGAAGCGTTCATCCTAAACGAATCAAAAAGGTCAAATTTTGATTATGTATTTATTACTTTAGATATCACAACCAAGTTCTTGTTTTGGAAAAAAAAAATTTAAAAATTTGGTTTTTCTCTAAATTTAATTTTTCTGCATTTTTCAAACCCGATTTTTCATCAGCCTTCTCATATAATGCTAACAAGTAGGATGAGGGTTTATCAATTAAATTGTACTTCGAAAATTGGTGAGATTTTCCAGACATGAAAGCTTGAACAACAAATTCTTTAGGAACGTCTTTTGTGACCATGGTTGCTATGTTGAACCTTTTCACAAAATCTCTTAAAGGCTCATCCTCATGTTGCTTAATAGACATGAGGTATGTATTAGATTTTTTTCAATGTCTTATTTGCCAAGAACCTACTCATAAACAGGTCCGCCAACTGGTCGAAATTCATAATGGAATGTTGTGGCAATTGCAAATACCACACTTGAGCCGAGTCATTCAATATCATTGAAAATGTCATGCATTTAACTTCATTTAAAGCCCCAAATACATTCATATGATTTACATACTGGGCTAAATGGTATTGAGGGTCTCCTCAACTCATTTTGGGGAATTTAAACGACGGGGAAACATGATGCTGCAATATTTTTTTTAAGCTAAGGGTTTATTTTATACTTCTTCACTAATCTGATGATTCTATTTTCTGAAAATCCTATAAATGTTTTTCTAACTTCTCTACTTTTTGTTCCAAGGTATTTTTACTAGAGCAACTATAACTATCATCATGGTCCTCATTATAGCTATCATCTCTATCATCCATTTCAACATCCTCATCTACTAAAATTTCCTTACCTTGGCCCACATACTGATGATCGTGTTCAGAATGGAAAAACTCTTCCATTCTATGCCTGGGATTTTGCTCTTGGTTCACCCTATTTGGTTTGAGCTCCTCAGTGAGCTTTTCACTTCCTTCATTTCTTTCATCTGTGAGTTTTTGTCTATCCACCTACTCCTGGATAAACTTTTGTTGCTTTTCGTATCTTTTTTGTTGGGAAGAGATTTGTTCCTCGATAACTCTTATTCTCTCTTGCATGTCTAAGTATTGCTGATTATCGAGCAAATAATGTTGAGACCCTTGGTCCATTGGTGATGTTCCAGCGTTGTGTTGGTTTTGGGGGTTGTAATACCATAGGGAAGATATTGGTAAAATTGGTGGCATGCATTTTGTTGGTAAAGGTTTTGTTGATACAAATACAAGAAAATGTCAAATGAAAACAACTGCATAACTTTGTAGAGGCTTAAATGCAAGATTGACCCTTAAACTATATCAAATTTCCTACTTAGATATTTAAAAAAATTTTGGTAAAAGATTATATCTAAATTATTAATTTGATCTCACTTTAAATGTAACATGTGTTACATTTTTACTGGTTGGTATCATTATTTTGGGGTAAAATGAGACGAAATTAATAATTTAGATATTACTTTTGACAATAAAAAAGTTTAGGTACTTCAATGAAAAAACAGTATAATTTAGGGACCACTTTTACAATTAAACCTTCGTAAACGTTATGGCGTCGAACGTACAAAGTTGCGTTATAAAATATGGTAAACGACCTAAAGATCCAAAGGTTAAGAAATTGAATGGTGCTTTTCGTGCTGGGGGAACACTGTATTTTAGGTATTAGTTTAATAGGTCTCTGTTTAGTCCACCACCGGAGCTCATATAACAACATCTCTTCTATATGATTTCATGGCAGGGCTAAATCAAACTTGATGTTATTTTATTGACAAGTTAATTGTTTTTTTGTACAGCATCTTGAATTATTTATAACCTTTCCACAATTTTTAAATTAAAAAATAACCACATTTTAATTCGCTCGAACTTATATTTTCTTACATTACCAATAATGTCAATATTAGCCGAGTTAAGATTTAATTAATTTTATTACTATTAATTTAGTAATTTCTCTCTCTAAATTGAAATGTCTTTTAACATATTCAAATATAAAATTTAATTATTATAATTTAATTTCAACTCATAAAATTGATAAAATTTTTATATTAAATTAAAAAAAATCACAATTTTACCGATGGAAAGTAGTTCCAAATATGGCGAGTTTTGAATAAATGATTCATAAACTAAACAAAGTTTGGCACGCTTTCTTTTAGTGCGTGGAAGCCTACACAAAAGAGTTAGGTAGTCGAGCCAATTTCGTTTTGAAGATGAACCCATTGGATCAGGCTGATTTAGATAATATATACACGCACACGTATGGAGCGGAATCTATTTATATAGATAAAATTTTAATTCATTCTTTCCTAATTTATTTATGATTAATATTTTAATAATTTAATCATTAAATTTTATATTTTATTCATATAAATTGTGTATATTAAATTTAATATAAATTAAAAATTTTTATTTGTTTATGTAAAAAAACTTTCAATCGCTTAATAAATATTAATATATACAATATTTTAGATCAACATAATTGAAATATCATATTAGTTCGAAAGTGTACATGCATAAAAAGTGCAATTATACTTTTAACTTTGGCCATTGTTATGGGTTTTGGTGCAAATGCACCATTGTCATCCCTTTGAATAACATTTTAATTCTAGCCAGTAAAATTTTGAACGCATCGGAGATGAAATTTTAGATAGGAGTATTATGTTCCAATTAAGAAAAAAACATTTATAGTGGGAAATGTTTTTCCCAGTTCAACCTTATATTGCTATTATAAAAATACGATAAATTATTTTATGTACTTTTTTCCACCACATTCTCCATGGCCCCTTTTTAATTATATAATGACATTTCAATAATTTTATCATGTTATTGATACATAATTTTTTGTTTACCTTAAATCCTAAATCTTAAATTTTAAACCTCAAACCCAAAACCCCAAATTATGAATTCCAAATCTCGAACACTAAACATTAAACCCAAATCCCGAACCTTGAACCCTAGGCCCAAGGTCAAAGGTTCAAGGTTTAGGTTCAAGTTTGTGTTCAAGTTTGGGGTTCAAGGTTTGAGGGTTAGGGTTTTTGGTTTAAGATTTAGGATTCATGTTTGGAGTTTGGAGTTTAGAGTTCAATATTCGAGTTTAAAGCTTGGGGTTCGAGTTAAATAATTTGAAAGGGACCATAGATGATGTGGTAAATATATAAATTCATTATCATAAATAATTTTTTAATTATTATTTTCGAGATAAATCTCAAAATTTTACATAAAATTTGATTTAATGTGCAATTGTGTACATGAACTTTAATTTGGTGCAACTGTACACATAAAACTCTAATTGTGTTTCAAATGTATACTTGAAACTTTAATTTTGAGTTAATCATACACATTTAAAGAAATAAATATTTCAATTTATTTTTATATTGGATAAATATAATTATTTATGTGTGCAATATATAAACATAAAATGATGCTATATCAATAATTGTGTTAATAGTTTACAAGAATTGGATCAAATCAAAATTTCATGTATAAAATTGCACAAATTCAAAGTTCATGTATAAAATTTCACATTAACCATAGTTCATTATAATTTTGAGATTTATCCCATTATTTTGATGTAATTTGATGTTAATGTAGTTTAATATCTAATATAAATATATGTTAAATATATATGTCAAAAATGTTAAAAATGATTGATTACTTTTATTATATAAAATATATAGTTTAACCATAAATAAGTATTATGTAAATAATAAAAAAATAAATACAAATATAATTAATGAAACATTAATTATTTATCAATAAAATTATTTTTTAAGATAAGTACAAACTTAATATATATTTTTATCTTTTAATATGAAAAAATAATTATTTATTTTACATCTATAATTAAATTTAATATGCTTAATAGTCCCTTTATACTTTCACTGCTCCATTATTATTGCGATTTCATCCAAACATATATCTCATCACTAATATAGTATTAAAATATTATCATTATAATAATTAATCTCACCCACCTATTATCCAAATTTTTTATAATTGTGGCCTTAGATGAATAGAGAGTCGGCTTTGTTGATTGTATTCCACTCCATTCTATATGATTTATATCAATAATATTTATAAAAATAGGGTTAATTCCACAAGAAGTTCAAATTTTAAATACTTTTTTTTTATAAACGTTATACAAAATTACGAAATCTTACAGTAGTATCCACAAGAAGTTAAAATTTTAAATACTTTTTTTTTTTATAAACGTTATGCAAAATTACGAAATCTTAACAGTAGTATCAAGTAATTATGTCAACCGGTCATTACCTTTGGCATTATATCTTGATCCAAATCTAACATAAAGTTTATGTAGAACACGTAAATGCATACCGATATCTAATGTATTAGAAAGAGAATTAACCTTCCTCAGATTTATTAACATTATCTTTACACATCTGAACCGTCCAATTTGATGTGCAAATTTTAAATATGCTCAAATGATGAGAAAGTTGACAAAATGCCTAATTTTAACAGTTAATTTTTCCATCTTTGCCACTAACCCTATGACTCAATGACATAGCTACAACATAACGTAACTAATGAAAACATTACTTTCTAGCGAAAACAAACTCATTATAGTAAGAAGATATGGAAGTTCATTGACACAACTACAGTACCAGAGATATGCTGCCACGAGTAGAGATTTTACAGAGCAGTGAGAATATAACCTCCCTTCCTATATACATCCAACACCAAATATAACCAAATTTAAAACCCACTTAGGGGTCAGCTCAAACAGTTTAAAAGAATACATTTTTTTATACCTGAAATTGGGGCTTGGAAGTCTAAGATCGTCTTAATGCATCTTTCTTGCCATTACCCTACTTGATATACTGAGACATCCACTTAAACCCGTCCCCATATCCCATTTTGCGGACTATGCTGCACATAAATACCTCTAGCGGACGGACATTCGAGTCTGCTAGGTTTACCTTCCCCTTGCCTGTGGTAAAGTTTGTGAGGCCGAGATGGTAACGTAATTCATCCTCCGAGGCAGCGTATGGTATATCGATCTTGTTTCCTAGGATAAGAAACGGGACATTGGCAAGGGCCTCGTCTGAAAGCAGCGCATCGAGTTCCTTCTTCGATTCTGCAAACCTCTCTTTATCATAGGCATCTACAAGGTAAACCACAGCATCCACCTGGAACCCATAAAACATACAGTTCAAAGTATTCACTTGAGACCAGGCAACCATTGGTTCTAACAAGAAACCGATGGGAACAAAAGCAGCAAAAAGAACAATCGAAATGAGAGTAAGGAAACATAATTGCAACGCAACATGATGTAGAAAATGTCATCTAAACCCAGTCTCATCCTAAATTGTACGTCGCTTGGAAGCAATGAAGTGTAAAAATGGCACATTCGTACAGACAACTTCTTTGTTACAACCTTAACATCCAGCTGGCAATTCTAGATCACCTCGTCAAGCACCCAAGGAATCTCTTCTTTCTTTTTTATGATTTTTGTATTATATGCTTTTGAAATATCTTCATAAAAATCAACCAACAGCAAGCTATAAGGTTGCAGAAAGCTACAGCTGACAGATAATACTCGGCCAATGGCCACCTTTCCAAGACAACTAGAGAAACAAATCAATCTGCTAAAGCATTACATTAGGCATTTTCGTAAGGTGATCATAACAACAGCCTCACTGAAAATTAATGACCATGAAACAATTTGAAAATTAGCATTTAACAATTGATCATCGGTAAAAAAAATTCCATCAAGAAAGTGCGAAAAGATAGCCGAGGCATGAAAACATCAGAGAGACGTACAAACATAAAGAAAATTCTGTTAACAAAACTAATAAAACCCGTCCAAACTGAGATTGTAAAACCACTGAAAATGAATTAAAAGAAAAAACAAATTTCACTGAATGCAGAGAATAATTAAAACTAATAAACATCGAAACCTAAAATCAAGGAAATGTTAATGAAAAAATAGGCATGAATTTCAGCTTTAGGGTTACCTTAGCATAGTAATCTTTCCAGACTCGGCGAGCAATTTGATGGCCACCCAAGTCAAAAGCTTTAAACTTAATTTTCCCAATACTAAGTTCCTCAGATGTGGGATACTGAGTTGGCTGATGTTGAACCAATCTCTGGAAACAGTAAAAACAATTATCAACATCGTTAATTACCTCAAAATTTCGTCATTTTTCTAAATGATAAAGCATTTAAAAGGCTTTTAATATCTTCCAAAAAAACCCAGAACCCTGAAGTAGATGATACAGGAATCGGAGTCGATTCGGAGATCCAAAATTAAACTTTCAATTTAGGGGTTTTTGAGGATTAAAAAAAACAGACTTCAATATATGGAGCTAAGTAACAAAAAGGAAAAAAAAAGAACCTCGTCTTTCAACATGTGAAGCAGTGTGGTTTTACCGGCATTATCGAGGCCGAGAAACAAGATCTTAGCCTCTTTCTGCCATAGACCGAGGGAAGCAAGAACGCCGTAGAACCAATCCACGAGAAACATCGTTTCAACCTCCGGGTCAGATTTCGGGTCTCCGGAAAATACAAACGGATCGAGCTAGAAAACTGCGACGATCTGAGAGTGGAGGACGGTGAGATATCGTTGCAATTCAAGGCATCATCCACTTCATATCATAGAAGAAAAGGATCAATTTTTTACCCCAAAATCAAGAAAACGAGAGGGAGGCACTGGGAGGGCTAATATTGGAAATAAAAAATAAAAAAAAGAACAATAACTCTTCTTGTTATTCTAAAATTTGGGGCAAATCTGGAATTTCGACCTATATCCCGGTTTTTTCTGTGGGCTACCTTGTCTCACTTTCTTTTGTGCTAGCGACGTCGTTTGTCCGGAAAACCATAAAAAAATCAAGGGTTAAATCTACCATATCCTTAAACTATGACCCATATTAACAATTGATCCCTAAATTTCAAAATGTTCTAATTGACTCCTTAATATATCAATATCGTATTAATCAAGTGATTCTGTCAGTCTAGTTGTCAACTTTTGTGATAAATGTTGGCTCGAATTAGACAATGAGTGTAATTAGAATGCATTGCTTAAATTTAAAATACATGTACGCTTATCATATAGACAATTTGGATCTAGCATATTAAAAATAAATCTAATTTAATGAAGCTTTCTTTTATTAACATATTAGCTACAGTTTGTCTATGCAATTAGTGTATATGTGTTTAAAGTTTGTTTCACATCTTTTGCATATATTGCACATTATATCCGAGCTAGAATTTAAAGTCAAAATTGACAACTTGATTAGAGAAAAATTGATTGATTTGATATTGACTCAATCAAAATATTTTAAAATTTAAGGATTAATTTAAAATTTTAGGCTATGGAGTGGGGACATCTAATGAAATTAACCCAAAAACTCTCTATACGTGGTCAAACCCTAGTGGCGTGTCATTGAATTGAAATGGGTGGAAATTTTCTAGTTTGATTACTCAGTCGATTGACTCGATGCGGCCAGGGCGGTGGCCCCAACCTTGCTCTAAAAAAAAAAATGATAAAATTATAAATTTAATTAACATAAGGCTAAAATTTTATTTTATTTTTAATTTATAATTCAATTCAAACGTAAGTCTTTCCCAACTGCCAACCATATTAGCCCAAATTATGGCATTTACCAACAAACTTATGGCATCTTTATATATTTCTCTGTGTTATAAGTGATTTATCTAAGTAATATTTAATTAAATATTTATATATTATATTTTTAAGTACAATAATTAATATAAAATAATATTTCTTATTTGAAATATTAATTATAATTAAATATTAATTTGTCAATTTAAATTAATAATTGTAATAGAAAATTTTTAAATAATAATTAAAATATTTTTAATATATTTAACATATAATGTAGTTTTACTTTATGTAATTGATAAAAAGTAACATTATTCAAAATAAAAATAAATTAACTTAATTAACTTTAATTGTAACACCCCTTACTCGAAGTGAGCCGATTTTCTCAAGAGCAAGGGATGTCACATTAATACACTAAGCTACCTCTATCATAAATTTTAAAACTTTGTTTTAACATAATTGGACTCCTTTGTTGTCATTTAAGTCATTTCTAGGTTTTCATTAAAGTTTGGTTACAATCGGGAGCCAATCGGGGCTTATTTGGGTCAAAACAGGGTAAACAGGGTCAATGTTGCAACATTAGAAATTGGGTGTTGCAACACCGGACTGATGTCGCGACACTGACGTCCTGATGTCATGACACTGAGGACTGTTTACCCTTATGACTTCAATGTTGCGATACCTAATACAGATTACTCTTATTAACTCTAATGTCGCAACACTGAAGGTTAGATGCTACGACATCAGAGATAGAATGCCCAAAACTTGTCTGAAATGTTTAAACCAAATCTTCACTACCATCAACCATTCCCAAATCATTTCATAAACAGTATAAAACATAATTCTTCATCACAACATCACATAATTCAACTTAATACTCAATTGAACAAGACCAAGTTTGCAAATTTTGTAACGATTCGATAGTCAGTGGTGAAGAAAAGTGTAGTTTTGGGACTCCGTTTTCGTAAATCGGACAAGTAAATATTTAATAAAAAAATTTACGAAGTTATATTTGAGGCGAATTAAATTGTGGATAAGTAAACGTCATGAAATTAAGAGTTATTAAGGTATGGGGACTAAATCACGAAAGGGTTAAAAGTTGAAGTATAGATTAAATTAAATAAAAGGGACTTAGGTAGCAATTATACCATTAATTAAATGGTTGGGTGATGGCCGGTCATGGTTTTAATGATATATGCATGTGTATATTACATGTATATGTTATATTTATAAGTTAAGTAAAATAATAATAATAATAGATAATGGTAATAAACAACCAAATCCATTTCTTTCTTTTATTTTTACATGCAAAACCGAATTGAGAAAGAAAGGAAGGAAGAAAACGGACAGCCATAAGGGTTTTAGGCATTCAAGCTGGTTAGTCAATTTAGTCCATTTTCTTGTAATTTTTATGTTTTTAGAATCTCAATACTTAGAACTAGCCGACTCATATTATAATTTTTGGCATTGTTCAAGATTGATGATGTTGCCAATGTTGGGTAGTTAAAGCATTAAGGGTTTATTTGATAGATTTTAAAGTTAGAAGTGAAAAATGACTAAAAAGTGAAATTAATTGTTGATTTTGAGCAATAGAGGCTAAATTGTGAAAAAATTGAAATTGAGGGATAGAATTGAAATAGGGAGCTAAATTTAACTTAGAGTGAAATTAGTATAAAAAATTGGAGGCGTTAAATGTGAAGATTTAATTAGTCTCGGTTTAGGGACTAAATTGAAGATTAAGCAAAATATAGTATAAAATTTGAAATTTAATGAAAATTTAGTTGTGTATTATTGATATATTTAATTATTTTATTCCGTAGCGAACGTCGTTCCAAAATCCTCGAGTAAGAAAGGGAAAGACAAGGTTGACGTCGAGTAGCTTAGAATATACGGTTTGCGTTTCTATAATTCGAAACAAATTATAAATTATTGCATATTGAATTGTTTGCATATGGTAAGTATTTGAGGTAAACATTTTTGTACTTTGGGTTGAATTGAATCAATTGAATATTAGAATGAATTAATTATGAATATTAAGAAATGTAGTGTTTTTATGAATATTGAATGGAATATGTGTATTGAGAAAAGTTGTTGCTATCAAATTGAATATATGCTTATATGTGAGAATGTACATATATGAAAATGAGACATTGATTGTTTTGAAATGTGAAATGAAACCTTACTAACTATTTCAGGGTTAGTCCGATATAGATGGCATGCCATAGGATAAGGAGAGTTCAGGGATTTCTTCGACTTCGAGTCGATGAGGCACTGGGTGCCAATTTGCTTCGGTTTAACCGATGAGACACTGGGTGTCAACTTATTATAGTGTTGAGCGCAACTATTGTTTCGGGTTTATCCGATGAGGCACTGGGTGCCAAACTGGTGTGTTGGTTGGATTCGTGTATCCGTCCAAGCCCGAGTCCAAGTCGTGTTAACAGAGGAAATTAAATGATAAAATTGATGTATTTAGTATTGAAATGATAAGGATGAGAAATGGAAAATGAGATGTGAAATGGAATATGAAATGGTGAAATTGGTTGTGAATATTGAATGAATTATGAGAAATGAATTCATAAATTGAACAATGAATTATGCCATTGCATGAGTTGAATTATCAAATGCCATATGAAATGTTATTGCTATGTGCTAGAATTTGTGAAACTATTGGATGTGGACAATGATGTGGAAAACAAATGAATAAGTACGTAATATTACTTATTTGCAATTTTATATTTTAATCATTTATATCAAGTTTTAAATTTTTGGATTATAGAAATACCACTGAGTTATACTCAGTATACAGTTTTTTTCCCGTGCGCAGGTTAGGTACTTATCAACTTATCGCCAACTCAACATCCATCAACGATCCAGGACTCAAGTGTGGTGATGTTTTATTTTGTAATGGCATGTACCTAGGAGGTCTTTTGGTTGATATTATTTTGAGTTCCATGTGTAATGGTATTTATGTGTTCATATGGTTGTGGTTAAATCTATGTTTTGGTATGTTAGTCAAGCTTAATGTTTTGCATGTGTTTTAGTTTTAAGCTTGGTAGCCTAAATAGTTAAAATGTTAGTTCAATTATGGCAATTTAGTATGAATGAGAGTTTGGATGGTTGATGCCTTACTAATGTGTTTGCATATATAAAATGTGGTACCAATGAGGTACATTGGTTAGGCACTTAAGATGGATTTTTTGACATGTTTTAAGCATGTTTAATTGTGTTTTGAATAGATTAATTTGCTGGTAATTGAGTTGTTTAGTGTCTTGTAATCATGATTTGGTAAACTTAAGCTTTATGGTACATTTAGGCACACACGGCCTGTGACATTATCTATCACACGGCCGTGTGACACACACGTCCTAGCCACACGGCTGTGTGTCTTGTTAATTTAAGTGTAGTTTTCACACGACCTGGCACACGGCCTGTGACACGGCCGTGTTACCGAAGTCAGTGAGTTACACGGGCAAAGACACAGGCTGGGACACGGCCGTGTGACCCCTATTTCTAAAATTTTTGAAAATTTTTCCTAAAACCTTTTGAATTGTTTCAAATTAGTCCTAATTTGTTTTCTGAACATTTTTAGGGTCTCGTAAACTCGTATTAAGAACTGTAAGAGTATTTTTATGCTAATTTTAAATGAAGTAGCCTACCTTAACTGAGTGAAGGAGGTCATTCTACTAATATCGTCGAATGTAGATAGCCCGAGTATAATCTAATATTTTGATGCTAATAATTGGAATAGTTTTATTAGATATCCAATTTCTAGCTTTCAAGAGAGGATAAATAGTGATCAAAATGTAAACAGTGGAAGATTATGTTTAGAATTGCATAGCATATCTCATTACTCTATTGTATAATATAATAATATAAAAGTATTAGATTAGCATGCTCTGCTTTCTGTATAATATGAATGTTAATAGTTAGCTTGCACCTTTAATTTTGTTGAAATTAAATGTTCTGATTGTTTAGTAATGCCTGTGACCCTAATCCGATGATGGAGATGGGTTAGGGGTGTTACAAATTTTATAAGAGAGATCAAAATCCATCAAAGTTTCCATTAGAATTCGTCCACAAACATACTTTGTTTAAACTTGTAACAGCCTGCCAGGCATAGATCATACTAATATGTTGTTGGCGTATAATTGAGTAAGGTAAAGTAGTAATAGAGTGGATTATCAGTTAAAGTGTTGGGTTGGCGTGTTGCGTGAATTTATTTGGGTTGGCGTGTTGCGTGAATTTATCAGTATGTCCTTGTGAGGGACGCCTTTTTGGAATTTTCCATTTGGCGAACTCTAAGGTTTGGTAGACTTTTTTTATGAGACAATCCGCTAACCCCAAATGTTCTGGGCAAACTTGTTAGTTCGTAGACTGATAGGATTGCTTTTTGTGGAAAAATTAGCTTGGTAAGTATTGTTAGAGTTTAGTTGAGACCTAGTTGGAATTGAAATAGAGCATTGCAGATGACAACTTGATATATTTAGGTAGCCGAATGACCTGTTTAGTTGGTTGCTTAAGTGTACAAGCAATGTTGTACCATCCTGATTAATGGTAGTAGTTGTGTTTGGTAAAAAGATTAGACTTCAAATCTTGTTAGTCAAGTTTAGCCTCAGTTTTCAAGGGTGATAATGGGATGTCTGACCTTTCCACTAAGCTTATTTTTTCGTTGTCTGTGCTATATAAGGATGCTTATAGCCAACATGTTTCATCTTTGTTTCTTTGTGGTCTTCCACACATCTCTAAAATTTTTAGTTATCTTTGCTAGAAGAGATGAGAAAAATTTCCAGAAGCTTGTCAAAAGGCCATTGATAAGTACTAGCTAACTGGTAATTCCTGGGAAACCCTTAGGATGTTGTCAAGAAAATTTACGTCTTTGTATTGGTGCATGCATGATCAAATTTTCAGTTGATGAATGTTTTAATAATTATGATTGTTTCTTATTTAGCTGAAGAAGTTAGCGAATGTCCGAGCAATTGAGGTAAAAGACCAATAGAGTAGATTTTATCCTGAAGTTCTTGGTGAGTTCATTCTTTCTTCCTTTGAGTTATGAAAATTCTATGATATGTGGGCTATGAAAGGTAAGTTGTCCCTATTAAAGATGGACCGGTGTGTCTTACATTAACAAGTGTGTAATAAGTATGTGTTGTGTGTGTAAGCATGGCCATGCTCGAGGTAAAAATAACCACCTTGTGTGTGAGCCTAGTGCTAGACTATTTGTGATATGTGAAAATATGGAAAGAAGCTTATTTGTGATGGATCTTGTAAGGCAACTTTAATGCAAACTAGACTGGTATATCACGACCTGATCTTCAGGAGAATACGTGTTCAATTTAACAAGACATTTTCTAAACATTTTATTAATAATAGGAGTGTTTCTCCCTTTATCAATAAAATATTGAAATATATCAAGAAGATTGTTTATCTCCTTAATATCCATATATTCGATTAGGACATCATCCCAATCTTTGTATAAAATACTTTTTAATAATAATTCTTGACTTTACTTTCCTTAGTTGTTTTTTCAACTAGGAATTTGAGAATTAAAAGAGCTTTTCGAAACTAGCTCTTTGTTCCAAAATATGGTTTTTCCATATTCATCAATAAAATGGTAATATTCGGGTGTGAGGCCTGGATTATAAAAATCCTTTAGATTCGAGAACTCGAGAGGTTTGTTGTTTTTTCAACAAATCATCCGTATATTTGAGAATTTGGAATCAGATATAAGGCCTTTGAGAAAATTCATAACAACTCACGGTGTTGGTGATTGTCCTTCAAATGGTTGATTTACCATTTGGTAAGGCAAATAATATCCTGTTTAGGATAAAATTGTACTGTGTAGGTGCAACCATAAATTCTTGTTTAGAACTTATATTTGCAAAAGTAAATAAATTCTTGTTTAGAATTTATTTGTGGAGAAATAAATCCTTGTTTAGGACTTACTCATGCAGTGAAATCCTTGTTTAGGACTTTTTTGAGCAGGAATGATTCCTTGGTTTGGACTCATTTGTTTTATGAAAATAAATCCTTGTTTAAGATTTTTTCCTTTATTGGGTTTTTTATGGACAGTTCTCCATCCATCATTTTAATTTAGAGGTTGTTTACCTCTATCCATGAAACCTGCTAAGAATTTCAATAAACATTAGTTTTAGAGGTTGTTTACCTCTATCCTTAATACCTGCTAAGAAAATCAGCAAACATTAGTAAAGATAATTTTATTATTATCTACTAATGGTGTTTCTATAGAATTGTTTTCTATAGATAATATAACCGATTTCTTATTGACAATAAAAGGTAAATATTGATTTATAAAATTATTACCTAATAATATGTCTCTATACATATCAGGTAAACTTAATAATTCTGGAATTATAAATCTAACATTGTTTATGTAGATTGGTATATTTTTGGCTTTATAATAAATAGTAGTTTTGCTACCATTTATTCCATTAATATTTATTTTCTTTTCTACTGTATCCAAAGATTCTTCTGGAATGGCATTTCTTTTGCAACTACTTGTTGTAGCTCCTGTATCTAATAATGCATGTAAAGAATATTTTTTATAATCTTTATCATGTAATATAATTTCAATGTATTTATTGAAATTTGTAATATTATCCATCGAATAATGTATGTCTTCCATTGGGATAACATTATGGAGCAAGTAGATTGTTTATATAAAGATAAAACTTGTAATCATACTATGCATATAGACTCTAAAAATGAAAATAATATTTCGGTTCTTAGTATGGGTATCAACAGTTTGATAGATATGACTAATACTTATTTTGGTAAATTATATACTAAGATTAGTAAAGTAGAAGAAAAAGTAGATAGTTTGGGAGAAGTAACTGAGTTAGATTTGAATAGCAAATCTAAAGAGTTATTATCCGATGTAAATAATAAATTAGATCAGGTTATTAGTAATAATAACGTAGAATCAGATTTAGGACCATTATATTACGGTAATAGTAATTATATATTAGCCTTGTCAGAAGATGATTCTTCGGATGAGTCTACTAACAATATAAAAAATGAAAAAACAAAAGAAAAAATTGAAAAAACAGAAAAAACACAAAAATATGACTTTGAAACTTATAAAAATCTGATAGAACATTGGAAAAACCAATTTTCTAAAACAGATGATAGTTATGAAAAAATAGAGTATTTAAAATTAATAGAAGATCTTTATGAAGAACATAAAGAACTTTTCAATAAGTATAATTATCATTATATGTTAGAATACGACACTACCGAAAGTAGTGAAGATTCTAATAATACTAATGATAATAATGATAATTATAATATAGACATAGAAAGTATTAACTCTAATAATTCGGATATAATTATTAAAGTTAATAATGAAAATTCTGATGAAGAAAAAACTTCAACAGAAGGAAAGATAAAAATTAAAGATACTATGGAAACGGAACCCCCGGATCCATATGAATATCAAGCCCCAAAACCATGGGAAAGAGATAAGAGTAAATCTTACGGTAAAAATAAGATACACTCAGATCTTCAAACAGAAGATAATCTGAGAAATAATAATAATATTGTTGAAAACACAACAATATTAGGAAATAAGGTAAAAAATATAGAACCTATGGATATGGAACCCCCAGATCCATGTGAATATAAAATACCTAAACCTAGGGAAATTGATAAACAAGATCCTTATGGTAGATATAAACCTAAGAAATATTGGGAAAATAAATTCCTAATAGAATCAAAACCATCTTATCTTGAAAAACAAGATTTAGAATTATATTCAGAAACAGAGTCTAACACAGATTCTAATGAATATATCTTTATGATAGGAAATAGTTCTAATAACAAGTTAGAAGAAATTCCTAATTCTGAACAACAGGATATTAAACTAGGAAATATTATCGGAGAAGAAATAGACTTCTCTGATGATATAATAGAAAAGATTAATAAAAATCATATTTCTAAAGAGGAAATATATAAAATATCTAAGTTTAAAATATGGTCAAAAAGACACATAGAAAAGATTATGCAGAACACAATCGCTAAGGATACCAAAGGAGGATTAATGTAAATCCCTTATTTACTAAAGAAAAATTAAGAGGATTAGAAAAACTATCCTCAAAGTTAGATATATACATTTAGGAGTCATTATGATAACAATCGAGCTTTATTTAGAAGAGGTCATGATGTTCCTATATTAGCAAAATATTATTAGATAAAAGATTTGAAAATCCAATAAAAGCACTTATTGGAGGAATTCAATCTAATCTACATACAAAGCGTTATAGGATTTAAGGTAAAACCAAATTACTTTATTTCCATAATGAGACCTCTAATAGAAGAGTGTCTATGCCTTAGAATTCGAGACAAAAAATTCGATATTAGTAATTTGTTGAAGATCTAGCAATCACCGGATGCTATAAACGAATATACTAATATGCAGAGGTTGAAATAAAAGAAATTAATAATAAAATTATTGAGCTTTTGAGCCCAATAAATTTACAACAATGTAAATTCAACCAAATTATCGTGATTTAAAAGATTTATCAATTCCAAAAAGATGGATAATTGATAGAACTAATAATGCTAGTACTTCTAAACCAAGATAAGTACTATTGAATATATGTCATCCGGAGATAAGTTATATTTTAAAAATAATCTTATAACTAACATGGATGATAGTCTAGTATTACCTTCTAGTTCTCAAACAGAGGAAGAAGAAGATAATACAAGTTCTTCCACACCAATAGGTATGAAAACAATTCATATTCCTATTTTTCCTACTACACCAAGTAGAAATTCTATTTCTAGAAACACTAGAATGGAAGACATACATTATTCGATGGATAATATTACAAATTTCAATAAATACATTGAAATTATATTACATGATAAAGATTATAAAAATATTCTTTACATGCATTATTAGATATGTGAGCTACAACAAGTAGTTGCAAAAGAAATGCCATTCCGTAAGAATATGGATACAGTAGAAAATAAAATAAATATTAATGGAATAAATGGTAGCAAAACTACTATTTATTATAAAAATAAAAATATACCAATCTACATAAACAATGTTAGATTTATAATTCCAGAATTATTATGTTTAATTGATATGTATGGAGACATATTATTAGGTAATAATTTTATAAATCAATATTTACCTTTTATTGTAAATATGAAATCGGTTATATTATAGAAAACAATTCTATAGAAACACCATTAGTAGATAATAATAAAATTATCTTTACTAATGTTTGCTGAAATTCTTAGCAGGTTTCATGGATAGAGGTAAACAACCTCTAAATGAAAATGATGGATGGAGAACTGTCCATAAAAAACCCAATAAAGGAAAAAATCCTAAACAAGGATTTATTTTCGCAAAACAAATGAGTCCAAACCAAGGAATCATTCCTGCTCAAAAAGTCCTAAACAAGGATTTCAAATTTGCACAAGTAAGTCCTAAACAAGGATTTATTTCTCCACAAATAAATTCTAAACAAGAATTTATTTCTACACTGCAAATATAAGTTCTAAACAAGAATTTATGGTTGCACCTACACAGTACAATTTTATCCTAAAAGCAGGATATTATTTGCCTTACCAAATGGTAAATCAACCATTTGAAGGACAATCACCAACACCGGTGAGTTGTTATGAATTTTCTCAAAGGCCTTATACTGATTCCGAAATTCTCAAATATACGATGATTTGTTGAAAAACAACAAACCTCCGAGTTCTCGAATCTAAAGGATTTTTATAATCCGTGCCTCACACCGAATATTACCATTTTATTGTGTGAATATGGAAAAACCATATTTTGGAACAAAGAGCTAGTTTTAGAAAAGCTCTTACCCAATTCTCTAATTCCTAGTTGAAAAAACAACTAAGGAAAGTAAAGTGAAGAATTATTATTAAAAAGTATTTTATACAAAGATTGGGATGATGTCCTAATCGAATATATGGATATTAAGGAGACAAACAATCTTCTTGATATATTTCAATATTTTATTGATAAAGGAGAAACACTCCTATTATTAATAAAATGTTTAGAAAAATGTCTATATAACAAATGTAGACAATGATTTTACCTTCGTAAATATTTTCAAAAATAAAAGGAGCCATTTGCAAACAAAGAAGCTCTATTTTTAGAAAAGTTTTCAATATTTTTCTTAAGCTTATGTTTTTATAAATGATATAGGAGAAAAAACTCTTGCTATCAAATTTCGTTTTAAATCATGAGCCGCTCGATATAACAAGTATTGAATGGGGATTTGTTAAAGAAATAATGATCCAAAATCTCTCTTTTGATTTATTAAAAGATTTTCCAATGATAGTCAAATCCCGCTATATCAAATTTCGTAAACATAGACGATTTTGTCTATTATTTCCATATTGAGATAAGCAATCTCATTGGTATTGCTTTGAGGAAGAAAAATTTCATCACCTTATCAAATTTGGAATATAAATACTATGTTTTCGGGAAAAGCCACGAAAGCAAAACAAAAGAAGATCCGAGCATTTATCAAAAATAATTGATGAGTGCTATAATAATTTCAACAAGTATCAAGTCCAAGCAGAATTGATCTTATGAGCATGGCTCGACACCTTCTCCATCAAGACACTTATATGTTTTGGGTGATGGTAGAAGAATATTATCTTACGATCTTTGGAAAAAACCAGAAGAGGAAAATGAAGAAGCCATTTCGTTATTAACACAAATAGCGGAAATGGAGATCGGAGATTATCCGTTAGCAATGAGATCCGAGAAACATGGGAACGTTGGAACACACCTAAGACTCCTCACCGTAATCATTGCACCTTGACGAGATCGAGGAAATGAATCGAGAAACATCCAAGAAGGATGAAGACAAAGTTTGGAAGATGACAACCATCAAGATCCAAATGACGCAGATAAAGATGATGTAAGCAACCATCAATGTCATGAAGTAAGCAATGATGCAAGCAGCAGATATTGCCAAAAAAGGAAGCCACCTGGAAGCAACCAAGATGGCAACAATTTTGTCAAGAAAAAGGAAGCTACGTGGAAACAACCAAAAGCATCCTTATCAAGTTACTATTCAAGGAAGCTACGTGGAAAAAGCCATAATAGCATCCGTCCAAAAAAGGAAGCTACGTGGAAACCACCATGAAGCTGACTATTCATTTGTCCTTATCAAGGAAGCTACGTGGAAGCAACCATTAAAGGCATCCTTATCAGGACACTATTCGGAATTCAAATGTAATTAAATTTGAGTTTAATTTTTATTCTTATCCGAACAATTATTTCGGACTTTAAATGTAATTAGATTCTAGCTTAGAATTTTTGGTTATAAATAGGCATTCTTGTAAGCCTTGAAAGGCATCGTGGTACATACTTAGAATATTAAGTTTTCTTTTTTGTAAACTATCTTTCTTCTACATAATAGATATTAGAATCCCTTCCGCTTGTGCATATCTCTTGCCTATCCCTCCCTTCCCCGCAAACTGGTATCAGATATCCCTTCGAGGAGCCCTGAGTAACGATTTTACGGAGTTCTAATATCTTGGTATCATTGTAAGTTTCTATCTTTGTTTTTCAATTCTATTTGTTTCACAGTTGTTGTCTCAAAACCCATATGTCTGTCGTTAGTCTTCGTAGCCGTTGAGTCCGAGTGGGACGTTGTTGGCGTTGAGAGGACGTTAAGACCTGAGAAGGTCTTAGGTACTGTGGATAACATTATGGAGCAAGTAGATTGTTTATATAAAGATAAAACTTGTAATCATACTATGCATATAGACTCTAAAAATGAAAATAATATTTCGGTTCTTAGTATGGGTATCAACAGTTTGATAGATATGACTAATGCTTATTTTGGTAAATTATATACTAAGATTAGTAAAGTAGAAGAAAAAGTAGATAGTTTGGGAGAAGTAACTGAGTTAGATTTGAATAGCAAATCTAAAGAGTTATTATCCGATGTAAATAATAAATTAGATCAAGGTTATTAGTAATAATAACGTAGAATCGATTTAGGACCATTATATTACGGTAATAGTAATTATATATTAGCCTTGTCGTAAGATGATTCTTGGATGAGTCTACTAACAATATAAAAATGAAAAACAAAAGAAAAAATTGAAAAACAGTAAAAACACAAAATATGACTTTGAAACTTATAAAAATCGATAGAACATTGGAAAAACCAATTTTCTAAAAACAGATGATAGTTATGAAAAATAGAGTATTTAAAATTAATAGAAGATCTTTATGAAGAACATAAAGAACTTTTCAATAAGTATAATTATCATTATATGTTAGAATACGACACTACCGAAAGTAGTGAAGATTCTAATAATACTAATGATAATAATGATAATTATAATATAGACATAGAAAGTATTAACTCTAATAATTCGGATATAATTATTAAAGTTAATAATGAAAATTCTGATGAAGAAAAAACTTCAACAGAAGGAAAGATAAAAATTAAAGATACTATGGAAACGGAACCCCCGGATCCATATGAATATCAAGCCCCAAAACCATGGGAAAGAGATAAGAGTAAATCTTACGGTAAAAATAAGATACACTCAGATCTTCAAACAGAAGATAATCTGAGAAATAATAATAATATTGGTGAAAACACAACAATATTAGGAAATAAGGTAAAAAATATAGAACCTATGGATATGGAACCCCCAGATCCATATGAATATGAAATATCTAAACCTAGGGAAATTGATAAACAAGATCCTTATGGTAGATATAAACCTAAGAAATATTGGGAAAACAAATTCCTAATAGAACTTAAACCGGTTCATTGTTCGAAATTGGAAAAACCAATAATCCAACAAATGAAATTAGGAAAAAAGGATACTATTACTTTTTCGCATTTCCAATCAAGGAAATATTACACTTATATAGAAATTACATTTCAATTTAGAGAATATAAAACATATTCTTTAAATGCCTTACTAGATACTGGAGCTACAACCAAGAGTCAGAGAGAAAATGCTATTCCTCCAGAAAAATGGGAACTTATGAAAATCCCATTAGAAGTTTGTAGGTGTTAATGGCATTGAAACTTTAATTTTATTTAAAGCCAAAAATATACCAATCTACATAAACAATGTTAGATTTATAATTCCAGAATTATTATGTTTACCTGATATGTATGGAGACATATTATTAGGTAATAATTTTATAAATCAATATTTACCTTTTATTGTCAATAAGAAAATCCATGTTATATTATCTATAGAAAACAATTTATAGAAACACCATTAGTAGATAATAATAAAATTATCTTTACTAATGTTTGCTTGATTTTCTTAATAGTATTAAGGATAGAGGTAAACAACCTCTAAAACTAATGTTTATTGAAATTCTTAGCAGGTTTCATGGATAGAGGTAAACAACCTCTAAATGAAAATGATGGATGGAGAACTGTCCATAAAAAACCCAATAAAGGAAAAAATCCTAAACAAGGATTTATTTTCGCAAAACAAATGAGTCCAAACCAAGGAATCATTCCTGCTCAAAAAAGTCCTAAACAAGGATTTCAGCCTGCACAAGTAAGTCCTAAACAAGGATTTATTTCTCCACAAATAAATTCTAAACAAGAATTTATTTCGCACTGCAAATATAAGTTCTAAACAAGAATTTATGGTTGCACCTACACACAGTACAATTTTATCCTAAACAGGATATTATTTGCCTTACCAAATGGTAAATCAACCATTTGAAGGACAATCACCAACACAGGTGAGTTGTTATGAATTTTCTCAAAGGCCTTATATCGATTCCGAAATTCTCAAATATACAGATGATTTGTTGAAAAAACAACAAACCTCCGAGTTCTCGAATCTAAAGGATTTTTATAATCCGGTGCCTCACACCCGAATATTACCATTTTATTGTGTAATATGGAAAAACCATATTTTTGAACAAAGAGCTAGTTTCGTAAAAGCTCTTACCCAATTCTCGTAATTCCTAGTTGAAAAACAACTAAGGAAAGTAAAGTGAAGAATTATTATTAAAAAGTATTTTATACAAAGATTGGGATGATGTCCTAATCGAATATATGGATATTAAGGAGATAAACAATCTTCTTGATATATTTCAATATTTTATTGATAAAGGGAGAAACACTCCTATTATTAATAAAATGTTTAGAAAATGTCTATATAACAAATGTAGACAGATTTTACCTTCGTAAATATTTTCAAAAATAAAAGGAGCCATTTGCAAACAAAGAAGCTCTATTTTTAGAAAAGTTTTCTGAATATTTTTCTCAAGCTTATGTTTTTATAAATGATATAGGAGAAAAAACTCCTGCTATCAAATTTCGTTTAAATTTCTATTATTAATGTAACTAGTCACGATTCTGATGAAGAAGAAACTTCAACAGAAGAAAATATAGAGATTCCTGAAGATCCTATGGAAACGGAACCCCCGGATCCATATGATTATGTAGCCCCAAAACCATGGGAAAGAGATAAGAGTAAATCTTACGGTAAGAGAAAAATAGACTCAGATCTTCAAAAAGATGATAACTGAGAGCTAGTAACCAATATTATGAAAATGTTGAAAACACAACAAGAATATTGGGTAGTAAAATAGAAAATATAGCGACTAATGATATAAAACTGGAAACACCAGGGAGAAACTAGTCAACCTACACCTATACCTTACAAAGATAGGAGACCTCAATAAAAGAAGTGTTGCTCAAGGAGGAATATATTTAGATTTATCTAATGTTCCTCTATCAGACTATGAAAAAACCATAGATGATTGGGCACAATCCATGACTATTGTTGTAAACAACAACAGTACAGTCTGGACAAAAGAAAAGTTCTTAAACTACTTTGTTGGAACTTTTCAAGGTGATGTTCTTCAATTTCTCGACACTGGGAAGAATCGAGAAAGGAAGAGAACAAAAGGGAAATCTTATTAATCAAATAAGTACTTTCTAAAGATCTATTAAAAGGTTTAACCTCAATTCTAAAAATAGAATTTTGTGGTTACTCTAATAAAAAGACCAGGATAGTCAATCCAGCTATACCTTGTCAAAATTAAAATTATGTGATATTAGATATTTAGATGAATTCTCTAAAAATTTCTACATGAATATCAAAAGTTAAAAATGAAAGTATAGATTTTTGGAGAAATCAATATTTTCATAAATTACCCCCACCTTGGGATGAAATTTGTATAAACAAATATGCATCTTTCATTATAAAACATAGTAATGATAATAAAGAAATAGGAGATATAGACACAATAGGTAATAGAATTAATTTTGCTAAAGAAAGAATTCTATTACATTGTCTACAAAGTAAAGCGGCTAAACAAGTCAAAAATAAATTAAGCCATAAATATTGTACAAAAATGTTAGAAGGAGAATGGGAATTTGGTTGTAATAACATACGATCAAAAACCTATAAAAAACATAAAAAATATAGATTAGCTAAATGGAAAACAGGAAATAAAAATTATAATAATAAAAAGAAAAAATTTGTTAGAAGAAAAACTTCTAATACTAAAAAGCAAATATGTAAATGCTTTATTTGTGATGAAGAAGGTCACATAGCAACTTCTACTGTCTAACAAAGGCAAAAGTGCAAGAAAAATAATCAAAATCTTGAAGAACAAGATTTAGAAATTTGTTTTAGTCAGGAAACAAATCCTACTGAAATATTATATGAATTAATTTCAGAAACAGAGTCTGATACGGATTCTGATGAATACTTATTTTAAATCGGTTATATTATCTATAGAAAACAATTCTATAGAAACACCATTAGTAGATAATAATAAAATTATCTTTACTAATGTTTGCTTTGAAATTCTTAGCAGGAGTTTCATGGATAGAGGTAAACAACCTCTAAATGAAAATGATGGATGGAGAACTCGCCCATAAAAACCCAATAAAGAAAAAATCCTAAACAAGGATTTATTTTCGCAAAACAAATGAGTCCAAACCAAGGAATCATTCCCGCTCAAAAAGTCCTAAACAAGGATTTCAGCCTGCACAAGTAAGTCCTAAACAAGGATTTATTTCTCCACAAATAAATTCTAAACAAGAATTTATTTCTCGCACTGCAAATATAAGTTCTAAACAAGAATTTATGGTTGCACCTACATGTGTACAATTTTATCCTAAAGCAGGATATTATTTGCCTTACCAAATGATAAATCAACCATTTGAAGGACAATCACCAACACCGGTGAGTTGTTATGAATTTTCTCAAAGGCCTTATACCGATTCCGAAATTCTCAAATATACAGATGATTTGTTGAAAAAAACAACAAACCTCTGAATTCCGAAGTTGATATGCGATTTTGGATTCTGAAAATGAGGTCGAGGTTGGGTTATAGGTAAGCAAACGTAACTTTAAGAAGTGCGTATAAATTGGCACACATGTGTCTTTTAGGGATACTGTGTGCGTTGTTTTGACTAAGTGTCGTTATCAAAAACTATACTGGAAACTTGATGTAATGCGTCTTTAAGACTGAGTCTAAAAAATGTCTTTATTTTTGGGTCGATTATCGGTAATTCGATAAACAATATGTGCTTACTTGGAACTCACTAAGTTTAATTGAGCTTACTCTGTTACCTTTCTTTCTCAGGTAATTGATTAGTAAAAGAAGATTCGTAGAAAATGACTGCACCAAAGCTGCGCTTACAGGTGAGCCACTTGTCTGTGTTTGTATTATGCATGGCTAGTTGGCGAATGGCGTTTATGCGTTTGCACTTAACTTTTGTTTTATCCCACAGTTGTATAGTTTTTGTCTTAAAGTGGAACTGCCCCTGATTATTTACGTGTACGTCAAACTCTATTGATTCGTAGTTTACAAACTTACCTTTTCTATTAAGCGTATTCTTCATACATGGCATTATATGTTTTAAATATTGCCTTTATTAATTATAATTATTTTTTTTAAGGATGCGTTAATAAATGAACCAAGAATAATGGTCTTTAACTAAATGGAGAACCCTTATCACTGATTTCTTAAAGATTTAAATTTAAGCCAAGGGATTTGAGTCTATTAGTAATGCCCCAGTTCATCGGACGGTTGTTTGGTTGATTGACATACGCCATGTCTTCCTGACAGGCTAAGTGGTGCTACAAGTTTTTGGTATCAGAGCCTAGGATTAGCCGATTCTCAAAAAATCGAAGGTTAAGTCATGCCTTGCCATGCATGATATATCTCTAGCTTAGTCCCTATGGTTTTGATTTATTTGAGTTTTGTTTTAGCTAAGAAAGATGTTTGAAAGCTTAAGAGAAGCAATATACGAGGAAATTGATAGACGCGTAACCTCGACGTAAGGAAAATGTCTTGCAAGTGACTCAAGCGTGACCGAAAATGCTTTCCATAATGCCTTTTCACATTGAAAAAGGAGTTTCTGTATCTCAAGCAGAGATGAATGTCAATAATGGAATATGAACAAGAATTCGTCAGATTGAGCCGTTATGTGAGGGACATGTTTAAAACCAAAAAGGCCTTGTAACAACCCATTTTTAGTCAAATCGGAACAGTGATTTCGGGATCACAAATCTGAAATTGAAATAATTATTTTACTATTATTTTAATGTTCGTGGCATGATAATATGTTTGTGTGAAATTTTCATTAAGAAATTTTATCGTTTGATTGGTCAATTTTATAAAAAGAACTAAATCGCGTAAAGTATAAAAGTGGAGTTCCATTAGCTAAAGATATCTAATAGCTATGGAATCTTAATTTGGAGGTCCTTATGTTGTAATTAGACTATAATTAAATTGAGTGGACATTTATGGACATGTTATAAGTTGTTTTAAAGGTTAATTAGTAAGGTTATATAAGTAATTTAATTAGTAAATAATAAAATAGGTAAAACAAAACCAAATTATTTCATTATCATCTTCTAGCTGAAAATCCTAGGGCAAAGAAACACCATTTTTAAGCTTGAAATTTTGGCAACTTCACTTGGCTATTAAGGTATAATTTTTGACTCGATTTTTAATGATTTCTATGTTTTTGAGATCGTTATAGCTTAGTCTAGCTAGCCCAGGGACTAATTTGCAAAACTTTTAAATATTTTGAATGTTTCCATTGATGAATATGTATGATTTTTGATGATTGATGATGGATTTTGAATAGTTGTTGATAGTTAAACAAGTTTTGTAAAGTGATTTTGAGTAAAAATGCAAAATAGGGATTTATTTGTGAAAATGTGAAAATGTGTGAATAAATGAAAAATATGGGCTGCTAGGGACCTAATTTAAATTCGGCTAGCATGGGTTGTGATTGAATTGTGTGAATTTGTGATTTTATGAAATAAGGGCTAAAGTGTAAAAATGTGAAACTTTAAGGGAAAAAGTGTAAATGTGCCTAAATGTGTGTTTTGGACTTAATTGAATAAAGTAGTGATTGAATAAGTTAAATTTTATATTATTTAGATCAAGAAAAGTAGAATACAGATTTAGATCGAGGAAAGAACAAGATATCAGATTAGTTGATTGTGTTGTCGTTTTCACATCCGATGTAACTTCGTATGTAATAAGCATTGTTACAAATATGTTTTAAATGCTTTGATACTGCATGAATTGTGTCTATGAGATTATAGTCATGTTTGACGACGATTCAGATATATATATGGCACTTAGTGTGCGATTCGAAATAGCTTCGGCTATATATGGCACTTAGTGTACGATTCGAGATAGCTTCAGCTATATATGGCACTCGGTGTGCGATTCGAAATAGTTTCGGCTATATATGTCACTTAGTGTGCGAGATCGAGATAGCTTCAGCTATGTAAGGCACTTAGTGTGCGCGATTAAAATAGCTTCGGCTATATATTGGCACTTAGTGTGAGAGGTATCGAGTATTCGACAGTATTCCGAATAGGTATGAACTTGTTATGAATTTGTACATGTATGTACATGGAAAGTATGAGCTTTAAATAGAAGAAGTTATGAATTTGTATATAAGTATATAAGTAAGTATGAGGAAGGTTTGTTTGTTATCATGAATTATATGTTAACTATTTCAAATTGATGAATTGTGTATTACAAATTGTTGATTTTACTTTATACGAGCTTACTAAACTTTATAGCTTACTTTATTTATTTTTCTCGTGTTTTATAGTGAATTCAAAGCTAGCTCGATTCGAGGATCGTCGAAGAGATCGTCACACTATCCAACCGTCACTTTGGTACTTTGAGCTTATGTTTTGGTCATATGGCATGTAAAGGATTATGGTAATTTTGACATGTTTTTGGTAGTGAGTTTTACCATTAGAGATGGCTTGTGAATGGTCAGGTTTTAGTTTATATATATATAGCCATGAGACTTGGCTTATTTTGGTTAGCTAGTTATATATATACAAGTGTGCTTATGGTTTTTATTATAAGATTGAGGTAGGTTTTGCAATGTTATTGATAGTTGGTGTTGTAGATGTCAAATGGATTATAATTGAGAAGTTATGTGCTTGTGGATTGATGTATGATGATGCATGTTTGGAAAATGTTTAATTAGTTGACTCAAACATGTGAAGTTGATATGATTTGAATGAGGAAATCATGAGACTTTAAGTATGTTAGTTGTTGGTATTGAGATGGAATGAATGATGTTTGGTATTATTGAATTTGGTATAGGTGTGCATAAGATTGGGTGGCAAATTGGTTTGGTAAATAGCCTATTTTTGTCCACACAGGCGGAGACACGGGCGTGTGTCTCAGCCGTGTGAAACACACGATCATTTTACACAGCCGTATGTCCCCTAGTGTTGAAATTGAAATGAAGTCAGTATGCTCCACACGGTCTCACACACGGGCGGATGATCGGCCGTGTGGTATAAGTCAGTATACCCCTTAATTTCCACACGGCCTAGCGGTGTGTGACCTGGCTGTGTTGCATAAATCAGTATACCTTACAGGTTTGGTACAACCTAGCACACGGCCTGGTACACGAACGTGTGTGGCCACTTCGAAGGGAACACGAGCTAGACACACGGGCGTGTGGTTGGCTGTGTGACCTAATTTAGTAAGTTCACTTGTTTGGACACGGGGTAGGACACCGGCTGGGACACGGCCATGTGCTTCCATTTCGAATGCCCACACGACCTGTGACATGGGCGTGTCTGGTGGCCGTGTGAGACACATGGCCTAACCACACGGACGTGTGTCCCCTGTTTTGAGGAAAAATATATTAAGTGTTGAAAAATTTCTCGAGTTTTCAGTTAGGTCTCGAACCACTCCCAATGAATGTTTAAGGCCTCGTAAGCTCGTTTAAGAGACACTATAATTGATTATGATTGAATTATATTTGAAGTGATAAATATTATATAAATTGTATGTTTAAAAGTGTTGAGAGTCTGATAATGCTCCGTAACCCTATTTCGGCGTTGAATACGGGTGAAGGGTGTTACATTTATTGGTATCAGAGCTACGGTTTAGTCGATTCTAGGACTAACGTAGTGTGTGTGAGAGTCTAGCTATACATGCCATATATAAACGGTGATAGTGTGATGACTCTTGAAATTTAAAAATCTGTTTTCATATAGCAAATGGATCCCAATCGAGCTATAGTTGATGAGGTTGAAAGTAATGCGCCTGCTCCCGCTCAAGGGACAACGCCATCTGATTTTAGACCCATAACGGGCAGCCAGGAAGGAGAGGCTAAAGAAGCCTTCTTCCATATGATGAATGAATGGTTCACGCAATATATTCGAATGAACCCGACTGCTCAACAACCTCCACCCCCTCTTAATCTCTAACCTGTACCCGCAATTCCTCAAGTTGTGGAACATCAAAGACTGAGTAAGCCGCCGCTTAATAAAATTCATAAGTACGGGGCCGAAGAGTTCAGAGCTACCGTTAATGGTGATTCAGTGAAAGCTGAATTTTGGATTGAAAATACTATTCGAGTATTCGTTAAACTTTCGTACACGTCGGTTGAATGTTTGAAGTGTGCCATTTCCTTATTGAAAGACACAGCATATCAATGGTAGAATACATTGGTGTCTGTAGTACTGACAGAGTGGGTGACCTGGGAATTCTTTTAGACCGAGTTTCGAAAGAAATATATAAGTCAACGGTTCCTTGATCAAAAGCATAAAGAATTTCTAGAGTTAAAATAGGGCCAAATGACTGTGATAGAGTATGGAAGAGAACTTGTACGGTTGAGCAAGTATGCTCTGGAATATGTTTCTACTGAAGAAATCATGTGCAAGCGGTTCGTTGATAGGTTAAACGAAGACATTAAACTTCTGGTTAGAATTTTAGAATTGAAAGAACTTGTTGTTTTGGTCGACAGAGTTTGCAAAGCCGAGGAACTTAGTAAAGAAAAGAGAAATGCTGATTCAGAGGCAAGGGATTTGAGGAAGAGATCGATGAGTAAACCTTATCATTCCTCGTCAAAGAAATCAAGAGATTATTTTAACTGATCGACCATTTCAGCGGGATATTCTAATAGAGATCGCAGAAAGCAATACATCAACCCTAAAGCTCAAGCCACATCAGTATCGAGTGTTGGCAATGTAAAAGACATCAAGCCCGAGTGTCAACAGTGTGGAAGAAGGCATTTTAGAGATTTCTGGGTGAAAAATAATAATAGAGCTTGTTACAGTTGTGGTTTAGGAGATCATTTTATTAGAGATTGTCCCGAGCTAAATGAAAAAGATAAATCTCATAATGCAAGATCGAGCAATACAATTACTCGAGGGAGGCCACCAAGAAATGCGAGAAATACAAGTCATAATCGTGGTACAACGAGAGATTCTACAGTGAGATTTGAGGCCAGAGTACCTGCTAGAGCTTACGCTATTCACACTCGCGAAGATGCGCCATCACCAAATGTCATTACCGGTACATTTTCTCTTTACAACACTAATTTTATTGCATTGATTCATCCTAGATCAACTCATTCGTATATATGTATGAATTTGGTGTCTAATAAGAGTTTTCCTGTCGAGTCTATTGAGTTTGTGATTAAAGTATCAAACCCCTTAGGCAAGTTTGTTCTAGTTGATAAAGTATGCAAGAACTGTCCTTTAATGACTCAGGGTTACTGTTTTTTGGTTGATTTGGTACTTTTTCCATTTGATAAGTTCGATGTAATTCTGGGTATGGATTGGTTAACTCTACATGATGATGTTGTGAACTGCAGACGAAAGATTATAGAATTGAAGTGTCAGAATAATGAAATTCTTCGGATTGAATCAAATGAATCGAATGAATTTCCTGTTGTGATTTTGTTTATGTCATCTCAGAGTTGTATGAGAAAATGTTGTGAAGCTTATCTTGCTTATATTTTGGATACCAAAATGTCTGGATCAAAGATTGAATCAGTGCCAATTGTTTGTGAATATCTAGATGTGTTTCCTGAAGAATTACCGGGGTTGCCACCTATCAGAGAGGTTGAATTTGCTATTGAATTAGTGCCGGGAACTTCACCGATATCTATAGCTCCGTATAGAATGGCTCTGGCAGAGTTGAAAGAGTTGAAAGCTCAGTTACAAGAGTTAACAGATAGAGGTTTTGCACGACCGAGTTTTTCACCTAGGGGTTCGCCAGTATTGTTTGTTAAGAAGAAAGAAGGGCCAATGAGAATGTGTATTGATTATCGACAGCTCAATAAGGTTACATAAAAAATAAACATTCGTTACTGAGAATAGACGATTTGTTTGATCAGTTGAAAGGTGCAACCGTGTTTTTAAAGATTGACTTGAGATCTGGCTATTATTAGTTGAGAGTAAAAGACTCAAATGTACCGACAACTGCGTTCAGAACGAGGTACGAACATTATGAATCCTTGTTATGCGTTTTGGATTAACTAATGCTCTTGCCATTTTTATGGATTTGATGAATTGGATATTTAGACTGTATTTAGACAGATTTGTTGTTGTGTTCATTGATGACATTCTGATCTATTTGCGAGATGAGTCTGAACATGTCGAACATTTGAGGATTGTGTTGCAGACCTTAAGAGATAAGCAATTGTATGCTAAATTCAGCAAATGTGAGTTTTGGCTACGGAAAGTCAGATTTTTGGGACATATAGTCTCGGCAAATGGCATTCGAGTTGATCTGAGTAATATTTCTGCAGTGATTGACTGGAAACCACCTAGAAATGTATCTGAGGTTAGAAGCTTTTTGGGATTGGCTGGTTACTATCGACGTTTTGTAAAAGGGTTCTCGATGATTGCTACACCAATGACCAGAATGCTACAGAAAGATGTAATGTTTGAATGGTTCAAAAAATGTCAACAAAGTTTTGATCAATTGAAAGCATTGTAAACTGAGGCACCAGTATTAGTTCAACCTGAGTCGGGTAAAGAATTTGTGATTTACAGCGACGCGTCATTAAATGATTTGGGCTGCGTGTTGATGCACAAAGGAAAAGTAATAGCTTATGCTTCCGGACAGTTGAAGTTGCATGAAAAGAATTATCCGATGCATGATTTAGAGTTGACCGCTATAGTTTTTGCATTGAAAAATTGGCATCATCATTTGTACGGTGAAAGATGCCACATCTTTACTGATCATAAAAGCTTAAATTATATTATGACTTAGAAAGATTTGAATTTGCGACAACGGAGATGGCTCGAGCTATTGAAAGATTATAAGATAGTGATTGATTATCACCCGGGAAAAGCGAATGTAGTCGCTGATGCTTTGAGTAGAAATTTGTTATTTGCCTTGAGAGTAATGAATACAAAGTTGACATTATTTGACGATGGTTCGATTTTAGCTGAGTTAAAAGTTAAACCGGTATTTCTTCAGCAAATTTACGAAGCTCAAAAATGTGATAATGAATTGCAATCTAAAAGAGTGCAATGCGAGTCGACTAGTGATTGAGAGTACCAAATCAGATCCGATGATTATTTGATTTTCCGAGATAAAATGTGTGTATTAAAAAATCCGGAGTTGATTTAGAAAATTTTACAAGAGGCATATAGTGATTGCTTATCCGTTCATCTTGGAAGTACTAAAATGTACAATGATTTGAAACAACTGTGTTGGTGGTCAGGTATGGAACGAGACATTTCTGAATTTGTAGTGAGATGTTTAGTGTGTCAGCAAGTTAAAGCTGAACATCAAGTACCTTCGGGTTTACTTCAGCCTGTGATGATACCAGAATGGAAATGGACAGAGTTACGACGGATTTCGTATCGGGATTGCCTTTGACTCCGAAAACGAAAGATGCTATTTGGGTTGTCGTTGATAGATTAACGAAATCAGCATATTTCATCTCGGTACGTACTGATTATTCACTCCATAGATTAGCTTAATTGTACATTGCTGAGATCGTTAGATTGCACGGAGTGCCAGTTTCGATTATCTCGGATAGAGATCCGCTGTTCACATCGCGATTTTGGAAGAAATTGCAAGAGGCTCTAGGTATGAAGTTGAATATTAATACAGCTTTTTATCCACAAACTGATGGATAGTCTAAACGATTAATTCAGATCCTTGAAGATATGCTCAGATGTTGTGTGTTATAATTTGAAGGCCATTGGGAGAAATATTTGCCGCTGGTTGATTTTGTGTATAATAAAAATTTTCAATCGAGTATAAAGATGTCACCGTATAAAGCTTTGTATGGTCGTAAATGCCGAACTCCATTATACTGGACTGAACTTAGCGAGAAACAGATTCACGGGGTTGATCTGATTAGAGAAACCGAAGAGAAAGTGAAAATAATTCGCGACTGTTTGAAAGCAGCTTCAGATCGTCAGAAATCGTACGTGGATTTGAAATAAAAAGATTTTGAATTTCAAATGGATGACAAAGTGTTTTTGAAAGTATCTTCGTGGAAGAAAATCCTTAGATTTGGTCGGAAAGGCAAATTGAGTTTGCGTTTCATCTGGCTATATGAGATCATCGAAAGAATAGGGCCAGTAGCACATCGATTAGCCTTACCATCGGAGTTAGAAAAGACCCACAATGTGTTTCATGTATCGATGTTGCGTTGATATTGATCGGATCCCTCACATGTGATTTCTCCATCAGAGATTGAGATTCAATCAGATATGATGTACAACGAAGAACCAATTAGAATTTTTGCTCAAGAGATCAAAGAATTGAGAAATAAATACATAGCTTTAGTGAAAGTCATGTAACAACATCACGGAGTTAAAGTGCCTACGTGGGAGCCCGAAGAAGCTATGAGAAAATAGTACCCTAACCTATTCACTGGTATGATTTTCAAGGATGAAAATCCCTAACGAGGGGGAGAGTTGTAATAGCCCGTTTTTAGTCAAATCAGAACTGTGGTTTTGGGACCAAAAATCCTAAGTCAAAATAATTATTTTATTATTATTTTAATGTTCGTGGCATGATAATATGTTTGTGTGAAATTTTCATTAAAAAATTTTATCATTTGATTGGTCAATTTGATAAAAAGGACTAAATAGCTTAAAGTATAAAAGTGGAGTTCCAATAGCTAAAGGTATCTAATAGCTATGGAATCTTAATTTGGAGATCCTTATGTTGTAATTAGACTATAATTAAATTGAGTGGACATTTATGGACATGTTATAAGTTGTTTTAAAGGTTAATTAGTAAGGTTATATAAGTAATTTAATTAGTAAATAATTAAAATAGGTAAAAAAAAAAACCAAATTATTTCATTATCATCTTCTAGCCGAAAATCCTAGGGCAAAGAAACACCATGTTTAAGCTTGAAATTTCTGCAACTTCACTTGGCTATTAAGGTATGATTTTTGATTTGGTTTTTAATGATTTCTATGTTTTTGGGATCGTCGTAGCTTAGTCTAGCTAGCCCAGGGACTAATTTGCAAAACTTTTAAAGATTTTGAATGTTTCCATTGATGAATATGTATGATTTTTTATGATTGATGATGGATTTTGAATAGTTGTTGATAGTTAAACAAGTTTTGTAAAGTGATTTTGAGTAAAAATGCAAAATAGGGATTTATTTGTGAAAATGTGAAAATGTGTGAATAAATGAAAAATATGTGCTGCTAGGGACCTAATTTAAATTTGGCTAGCATGGGTTGTGATTGAATTGTGTGAATTTGTGATTTTATAAAATAAGGACTAAAGTGTAAAAATGTGAAACTTTAGGGGCAAAAGTGTAAATATGCCTAAATGTGTGTTTTGGACTTAATTGAATAGATTAGTTATTGAATAAGTTAAAATTGATATTATTTAGATCAAGAAAAGCAGAATACGGATTTAGATCAAGGAAAGAACAAGATATCGGATTAGTTGGTCGTGTTGTCGTTTTTGCATCCGAGGTAAGTTTGTATGTAATAAGCATTGTTAAAAATATGATTTAAATGCTTTGATACTGCATAAATTGTACACATGAGATTATAGTCATGTTTGACGACAATTCGGATATATATATGGCACTTAGTGTGCGATTCGAGATAGCTTCGGCTATATATGGTACTTAGTGTGCGATTCAAAATAGCTTCGGCTATATATGGCACTTAGTGTGCAATTTGAAATAGCTTCGGCTATATATGGCACTTAGTGTGTGAGATCGAGATAGCTTCAGCTATGTAAGGCACTTAGTGTGCGAGATTAAAATAGCTTCGGCTATTTATTGGCACTTAGTGCGGGGGGTATCGAGTATTCGACAGTATTCCGAATAGGTATGAACTTGTTATGAATTTGTACAAGTATGTACATGGAAAGTATGAGCTTTAAATAGAAGAATTTATGAATCTGTATATAAGCATATGAGTAAGTATGAGGAAGGTTTGTTTATTATCATGAATTATATGTTAACTATTTCAAATTAATGAATTGTGTATTACGAATTGTTGATTTAACTTTATATGAGCCTACTAAGCTTTATAGCTTACTTTTTTTATTTTTCCCGTGTTTTATAGTGAATTCAAAGCTAGCTCTGATTCGGGGATTGTCAGAGACATCATCACACTATCCAACCGTCACTTTGGTACTTTGAGCTTATGTTTTGGTCATATGGAATGTATAGGATTATGGTTATTTTGATATGTATTTGGTAGTGAGTTTTGCCATTAAAATGGCCTGTGAATGGTCATGTTTTGGTTTGTGTATATATAGCCATGAGACTTGGCTTATTTTGGCTAGCTAGTTGTATATACACAAGTGTGCATATGGTTTTTATTATAATATTGTAGTAGGTTTTGCAATGTTATTGATAGTTGGTATTGTAGATGTCAAATGGATTATAATTGAGAAGCTATGTGCTTGTGGATTGATGTAGATGATGCATATTTAGAAAATGTTTAATTAATTGATTCGAACATGTGAAGTTGATATGATTTGAATGAGGAAATCATGAGACTTTCAGTATGTTAGTTGTTGGTATTGAGATGGAATGAATTATGTTTGATTGAGGTTGTTTAAATGTTTTTAAGTGTTATGTTTTGGTATTATTGAATTTGGTATAGGTGTGCATAAGATTGGATGGCAAATTGGCTTGGGAAATAGGTTATTTTTGTCCATACGGGCAGAGACACGGGTATGTGTCTTAGCCGTGTGTGACACACGATCATGTTATACGGCCGTGTCCTCTTGTGTTAAAATTGAAATGATGTCAGTATGCTCTACACGGTCTCACACACGGGCGGGGGATCAGCCGTGTGGTATAAGTCAGTATAACCCCTAATTTGCACACGGCCTAGCACACGAGCGTGTGACCTGGCCGTGTTGCACAAGTTTGTATACCTTATAGGTTTGGCATAGCCTAGCACACCGCTTGGTACACAGGCGTGTATGGCAACTTCGTAGGGCACCCGAGCTAGACACACGAGCGTATGGTTGGCCGTGTGACCCAAGTCAATAAGCTCACTTGTTTGGAAACGGCCATGTGCTTCCATTTCGAATGTCCACACGGCCTGTGACATGGGCATGTCTGGTGGTCGTGTCAGACACACGGCCTGACCACACAGGCGTGTGTCCCCTGTTTTTGAGAAAAAATATATTAAGTGTTGAAAAGTTTCCCGAGTTTTCGGTTAGGTCCCGCACCACTCCCAATGCATGTTTAAGGCCTCGTAGGCTTGTTTACCTCGTAGGCTTGTTTAAGGGACACTATTATTGATTATGATTGAATTGTATTTGAATTGACAAATTGTATATGAATTGTATGTTTAAAAGTGTTGTAAGTTTGGTAATGCTCTGTAACCCTATTTCGGCGTTGAATACGGGTGAAGGGTGTTATAGGCCTTTTGTGATAAATTTGAGTGAGGCTTAAGTGATGAAATTTGTGCTCTAGTAGCAACATCAGAAGTCCAGAGTCTAGCAGCCATAATAGCTAAGGCTCAGAAGATGGAAACGATTATTTAAGAAAAAAATAGAGGGCAGGATATGGAAAGAATAAAGTGGGATTCTCTAGTCCACCACCCTCGAAAAATTTCAAGAAACCGAATGATAGAAGCTCTTCTGTACCAAAGAGAGATTTTCAACCTTCGAGTTTCCGACTTGAAGGAGGTGGGTGATAGAATACCTCAAAGGTGAGTACTGGTGGATCCAAGATGATGAGAGATCCAATATGCAAGCGTCGTGGAAGAAATTATCAAGGTGAATGTTGAAAAAAAAAGGGAGCCTATTATTCTTACGGATCATTTGATCATTAGATTAGAGACTGGCCTTCAAAGGCTGATACTATTTCAGAACAATTTATGCGTAGGGCTCAAGGTACTCAGCAGGAGGCAAGATCCGAATAGTTGGAAAGTCAGGATCAATTTAGGGAACTTCAAAAAAAAACTACACCAAGCCCAATTTTGAGGTGTCCGCCAGAGCCTATGTAATGAAAGCTAAGGAAGATGTAGACTTACCAGAGGTTGTCTAGGGTAATTTTTCCTTCTTAGGACATGACGTTTATGCATTAATAGACTCCCGGGTCAACCCATTCGTACATTTATACCAAGTTCTGGAAGGTAAGAGTCTAGAGATTATCCCTTCTGAGAAAAATGTGTGGGTAACCAATCCCCTTGGTCCAAGTACATTAGTTAGTAGAGTAATCAAAGATTGTCCGCTAACTTTTGGTGAACACATCTTGTTGGCAGATTTATTACTGCTAAGCTTTCATGAGTTCAATGCTATCTTTGGGTTAGACTGGTTAACCAGACATAATGTCGTATCAGTGTGACACCGCAAACCCGACCAGGACGAACCGACCTGAATTCGAAGCTTACATTTGCCACCTAAGTGACTCTCCAGCTAATGACCACCCAAGACACACTCGACCTTATAACACCTCAGTCTTACCTGATTATTAGTTAATTATTAATGCGGAAGCAAATTATGGGACAATTTTAAGCTTTTCCTAGGTAATTTAACCTAAGGGTATTTTCATCATTTTACCACCTATGGTAAAACTAACCCGATTTTAGATCTAAATCTTACTGACCTTCTTTTAGTCAAAATTATACAAGCCTAAAAATTTCAGCTTAATTTGAGTTCATTTGCTATGTCTAATTCATTTTTTACTATTAGGGACTAAATTGTAACAAATAAAACTATCAGGACCTATTCCAAATTACAAATTAAGTGTGTTTCTATCAAAATTTACCCATTACGAGACTACTTGTAAAATTTTACCAAGTTTCCTTATCATCTAGGGCTCTAATTAGACTAATCAATTTTTAGGACTAAATTGTAACTTAAACAAATTAGAATACCAATTTAAAAAAAAATTCAAACCCCCAAAAACCCACACGACCGTGTGTCATTAAATGCCAGTGTTCGTGTCATGAAATTTTTTTTTGGTAGATCGCATACGCTCGTGTGTGATAGCACCAGTTTCCACATGCCCATGTCACTTACCCACACTCCCGTGTGTAACCTCTCACACGCCCATGTGGACAAGCACACGTCTGTGTGAAAACCACTACACTTATTTTTTTGTGAAAAACTTATTTTAAAACCTGATTTTGCATATTTTAATGGCCAATTAAAATCGATTTAACTACAATTAATTAACATATATATATACGTACACCTTCAATTAAATTTATGGACAGCAATTAAGCCTTAATTAAATAGAATTAGGAAATCAATTTCATGTATAACAAACACCGAATAAATCAAACAAGTGGCGTACTTAGTCGCTTGTAAACCACTCCATGGAAGCTTCATTTAAATAATCATTAGTAAAAATTTCATACTTACACACTGTGTTATTAATCATCGTGTTATCAAGCAACAAAACACCATAAATCATGCAATAATTAAACTCAAACATGCCCCAAAATTATTATAAAACCATCCAAATAAAATGTCCAATGTCCAATACAACCAAAATTAAACTAATTCTCGGGAGTTCCAAAATGCCCAACTACAGTCTCTAAAATGCGTAATAAAGTCTCTACCAAACCTAACTATCTTGCTCGGCTCCCCAGCTCCTCAATCTCGATGATTATTTACACGAATGTGAGGGTGTGAGCTTTAAAAATCTCACTGAATGTTAATAAAAATGACAAGTAAATTAACATCCATTTCATGCTTAATTCACAACCAATCAATCACCAATTATTGGCCAAAATAATGAAACATGTCAATTAAATTTTCCATAAGCATTTTCAATACCAAAAATCATCTATTCATGGCATTCAATCGTTAATTGATATAGTAACAATCACACGTAAATATATTGGCATTCATTTCTCATGGCTTAATTGGGTAATTATACATTGAATAAACGGATCTCCGAACTCCCACAGATATCAAATACAATCCACCGAGTTGAGCGGTCCGAAGCACGCGCTCCCTTATAGTGCCTTAAATAACCCATTGAGTGGAGACTCATGCTTAACACTCCCTTATCTACTCTAAACAAATCAGTCCACCTAGAGTCATATGCTCACAATGTCACAAATAAAGGTGAGTACCCACAAATCCTATGGCATGCCAACTATATCCAATGGATCCACCATGTATGTTGCCAATATATTCAATCAAACATAGCATATAAATCAGTGAGCATTGTGCTCAATTTAATGCAATAAGACACTTATGTGTAACATGTAACATAGCCATTAACCATCCAATTAAATCAAGTAATTCATTTGCCAATTTCCCATATTCAATTACCAAATGTAAAATCAATATATCATAATCAACAATTTCAGTACACATACTTTAAACCATCCTTAAAATTAAAGCAATTAATTAGCACAACACTACCCAAAAGCTTTTGGATTATATGAAATCGACTAAGTTAAACATAAAGCCATTGGGCGAAGTTGAAGTCTGTGCATAAGTTGCAATACCCTGTTTGTATACTTGACAATATCAAGGCGAAAACGATAGTTGTATTATATAGAATGTAAAGACGAACACACGTTGCACATAGAGTAATTTCAATAATATACACGAGGTATTTCAGGAAAAAGAGATTAAAGAAATTATATTAGACATTGTTACCATAGTTACATTGGAGGGTGGAAAAAGTCTAGGTTACATCTATTTTAGGAAGTAACACCGAATACTCGAATCTGATTGATCAGGTCGGGTGGAAGATGTTACATAGTCCCTCTAGTTTTACATTTCTTGCAATTTAGTCCTTCGAGTAGAATATTTAATTTTCTTACAAACTCATCTTTTTTTATTAATTGTCGTACAATAAAATCGTATTAGAAGTAGCTTAGAGTCTATTATGTATGTTAGTTACTGCTCAGTTGTCTCTTCCTTTGGGTTCAACCGCTTGGAATACTTCGTGTTCCATCAGAACTATAAATATTACAACTAACATTGTACGCTTGCAGTAAAACTGGGCTTTCAAAATTGTTATATAAATTCATTATTTTAACGCATATGCGTACATCCGGTCATTAACAACCTCTGTTAGGGAAAATGGTGTAAGATTGAGTAATTTTTAGTGTACACTTTTCAGTAGAGATAAGTAGCCACAATAGGATTTATAGATATGACCTTCTTTTCTATTTGTTTTTATTTTGTTTTCAGGGTTAATTAATTTTCTTCAATCTCTCGTGCTTGTAGGAATGTTGTATGACTCGAATCCGTAACAGTGTCTTATCATTTGAGTTATTAAACACAACTACAACATGTGGTAACTAAGTTACAACAATATCTAAATTGAAACCCTATTCTATAACACCCTTAACCCGTCTCTGTCATTGGATTAGGGTTACGGAGCATTACCGTACCATTTGAAAAACATTTATCCTTAATATATCTTAATACAATAATTAAACATTACTTAAGTAAATCACATTAAAATACAATCAAACATAAGCATTTTGTCCGTAAATCGAGCCTTCGAGGCCCTAAAAATAGTTTAGAAGCAATTTGGACTGATTTGAAACAAAATAGAAGACTTGGGAAAAAGTTGGAAAACAGGGGTCACACGGTGGTGTGGCCAAGCAGTATGACTTTCTGAGTAGGGTCACACAGTCGTGTCACAGGCCGTGTCCTCACTCGTGTAACTCACTGAGTAGGGTCACGTGGCCGAGTCGCAGGCCGTGTAACTCTCTGAGTTACCACACACGGCCGTGTGCCAAGCCGTGTGACAGCTTATGTCCCAGGCCGTGTGATACATAATTTGACCCTAAATTCATGCCATTTCAAGTCAACTTCATACCTAACCATTCATACCATTTGGGCATATTTACAAGCATAAACACCAAAATATCAAACCTATCCTACAAACATCAAAGTGACCATTTATAACATCTAATTCCATCACAAAATATTATAGTACTACAAGACTCTTCTTATTACATACTAGTTTTAACCAACATCGAAACAAGTACAAAATGACTACCAAGGTATAGATGATATTGTGTAAGTTTCCATGTTGTTCCAATCGATGCTACGATTCCAAGAGTCCTACAAAATCAAATTTAAACGAGTAAGCACAAAGAAGCTTAATACGTTCGATAAGTCAACTTATTTACTATCAATTACCAAATTTCCAAGGGACGTTAACATTTACTACACCGGCTCAAAGCCTGCTAAGCACTAAGCCTGATTAACACCGGCATCAAGCCTGCTAGGCACTAAGCCACTAAGTCTGCTAGGCACTAAGCTGGAATAACACCGGCACTAAGCCCGAATAATACCCCATTTGAATATACAGTGCGATTTAAAATTTAAGTAACAATACAAAATATAACTAAAAGATTATATCATTAACAATGAGTTAAATATAACCATGCATATATATAAAACGAACTTACACAAATAGTTTGCAGTAATCACAAAAGCACAAGAACTACTCCTAAATATTTTCTTTTCCATGACCGCCAACACGCTTGTGATCTAAAAAAATAGTTTCATTCAATTAAATACTTCTAGAATTCAATTTAATCCATAATTCATATTTATACAAAATTATGAAATTGCCCCTGACATTTTAATTTTTAATAATTTAGTCATTAAGCTCATAACTTGAAATTTAACCATTTTAACCAAAATCCGATTTAACTAATGTTACAAGGGACCTTGAAACAACCCATTATTACCAACATTTCACAACAAAACCCATGGATCTATACTTTTAACAATTTAATCATTATTTCAAAATTCATCAAAAATCATTTAAGAAAACATGTTTATTTAACAACCAAGATTACTAATCTATCAAATAACTTCAAAACACATTCAAAAACATCCATGGCAAGTCCCTCAATCTTTAACAGTTTTGCAAATTAACCCCCGGCTAGCTAGATTAAGCTAAAACGAACTCAAAAAACATAAAAATCATTAAAAACAGGTTGAAACACATATACCAGGCACTAAAATAAGCTTAGTCGAACCAAGCACTCATCAATGGAGTTCTCCTCCTCTTTGCAATCAGTTAAAAACCAAAATAAAAAGATCAAACATGTTTTATTTTGTTTTGTTTTAATTTAAAAATTACTTGCTAAATTGCCATTTTAACCTTGGTTATTAATTTAAAAATTAATTAAATCTTCCCCATAAAAATTTCCAATAACATTAAGAATGGAATATTTACTATCTTAGTCCATTAGTGTAAGGTTTCATAGCCATTTGACCCCTTTAACTAATAGAACTCAACTTTTACACCTTCTATGATTTAGTCCTTTTTACTTAATTAACCATTTAAACATCAAAATTTCTTAACGAAACTTTAATGCAACCTTAATATAATCTTGTAGACATTAAATAAATATTAAAATAATAAATCACTCATTGAAATTGTGGTCTTGAAACCACTGTCTCTGAAACCACTGAAAACGAGTTGTTACATATTCTATAAATACCCTATGGTAGGGACTTTTGTGTAACCATTCATACCTTGAACACGCCACCAAACTCACTTTGTGTAACACCCCTTACCCATATCCTACGCCGAAATCGGGCACGAGGCATTACCGGACTTAACTCACTTGGTCATACAACTTTAATCTGAAAATTTTCATTCCAATTTAAAATATCTCTTTCACCATCAAAACATTCTCATTAAGGACCTACGAGGCCTTAAACATGCATACGGAGGGTTTCAGAACCCAACTGGAAACTTTTGTGCACTTAAAATTTTTTACCTAAACAGGGGCCACACACCCGTGTGAAATGGGACAAGCCCGTGTGGGCAGGCCGTGTGGTCACACACGCCTATGTTCGTATCCCGTATGGGATTTATTTTCATTTCAAACCTACAGGAGTTTTCACACGGTAGGACACACGCCTGTGTTCTTGGCCCGTGTGGAGGCACGCCCGTATCCTCGCCCATGTGTAAAAACCTGGGTATTCTATTTGTGACATCAGCAACCTCATATGGGACACACGGCCTAGGCACATGCTCTTGTGGCTAGCCCGTGGTCGACACTGACTTGAAACACTAACATGCAGGGGCCACACGGCCTGGTCACACATCCATGGGACTGACTTGTGTCACACACGGTCTAGACACACGCCTGTGTGCCTACCCATGTGGACAAGAACAAAGCTATTTGCCAAGCTCTTTTCACCACCCTAGTTCACACAATATAATTCCATTCAACAAATCACTAAGCAACTTAGATTTGCAACATACACTTCTATGAATAACTTCATCTTTATAAATTAGTAATAATGAGCCATCAACTATGGCTATATCCAAAAGAGTTCATCTTTAAAGGAGCCAACACACTTTTGGCCAAAATAACAAAACAATTCACCTAGTCTAGCCCCTATACATGCCATACTCAAAACACTATGTCTAGATATACCGAGATGAGCTGATAATGTGGGTGATCTTCCAATTATCTTCGTATCCCGACCCGGCTCTTTGACACTATAAAACAAGGGAAAAGAAAAGGAGTGAACTTTAAGCTTAGTAAGTTTACATGTAAACAATAACCATCATAATATGTGCTAATCAATAAATAACATTACATATTATGTAAGAACAATCCACATTCCATGATCTTGTTTACTCATTTCATCTCTTACCACATTCCAACCATATCACAAGCCAAATGCTCACATTATTTAACATACATCCATGCACTTATCACCACATGATCACATGAAAAAACACTTAAAAATTTCACAATAAGCCATTCCTAGTAATACCAAACACTCGGTGGTTTCATATTTAGCCCACCATTAATCTTTAACAGGGTGGTATCGCATATAGCCCACCATCGGGAATATTTACGGTGTTATCACACATAGCCCACCAAATGATATTATAAATGATGGTATCACACACAACCCATTGTGAATAAGTAATAAGGTGGTATCGCACATAGCCCACCAACAAGAATTATTAAGGTGGTATTGCATACAGCCCACCATTAATTACTACGGGTAATATTCCACACTTACATATCTATTTCAACGTTCATACGGAGATTATTGATTATCTACCAAATTCAATCCACTTGAACCATATATGTTCTCAATCATACAATGCACCAATAAGTAACAACATGTGTATTTAAGATGCATCGTTTACACATAAACTTACCTCGGTGCAAAATGTGTTAAGTTGCGATTTAATCCGAAACCTTGTCTTTTCTCCGGTCAAGGTTAATTCCGCGCTCTTCTTGATCTATAATAACAAAATTCACTCATTCAATCATTTTATAATTATAATACGTCATAATCTCTACTTAGGCAAAAATGACCATTTTGCCCTTGTACTATGGCAAAATTACAATTTTGCCCTTAGGCTCGTAAATCATTTTTCATCACATTTTCTCATTAGAAAAGCCTAGCTAAACATTTATTCGTCTTACAACTACTCACAAATCCAACTATTTCATGCATTTATTACTAAATCACAACATTTACAAATTGGTCCCATTTAGGTGTTTTCATGATAACACCTTTCACAAAAGTTGTTTCTCATCTCATTAACATTCATTTTCTTCCATAAAAACTCAAAAAACAACATAAACACTCTCATGGAAAGTCCCTAAACTTTCAACCATATTACAAATTAGTCCTCTCATTAGCTAGCTTAAGCTTTGGGGGTCCCAAAAATACAAAAATCATCAATGAAGACCTCTAAAATCACTTACTTGCAAGGAGATAGCTTGGCTGAAAGCTTGAACTCCAAAAATCTTTATTTTCTCTTCAATTTCCAGTGGAAGAAGAAGGGTGAATAGTGAAAGATGATATCTTTTTCTATCTTATTTTATTCATCTTTTTATCACCTAATTTCACCAAATTTTGACCAAAAATTTAATGCCCTTGTCTCCTTGTCTCTATGGCCGGCCAACACACCTATAATGGCCTAATTGCACTTTAAGGACCTCCAATTTAATATTCTATGGCTATTAGACACCTCTACCTTGAAAAATAGAACTTTCGCACTTTATGCGATTTAGTCATTTTTCACAATTAAGCATGCAATCATTAAAATTAAAGCACCAAAATTTTCATATAGCCATATATTAATGCCAGAACACATAAAATACTATCAAAATAATTTTCTTCATCCTCAGATTAGTGATCTCAAAACCACTGTTTCGACTAGCCCCGAAATCGGGCTGTTACACTTTGTATACATAATAACCTAATATGCCACTTCTTGGCGTAATCCTGGCATTGTCCATCCCAACGTAAACCCATATCAACTTACTTGTAACGTAACACACACAGATAAGATCATAAGAACTTAGTGAGGAAAACATCATTTACCTGAGTCATATTTGCACATGGAAGCAGTAATTTATATAGACGATCTCATCGTTCTTAACCTTCAACTTTATCCTTAACAAATACTTCCTCAAGTTCTATTCCGTTATGCTTTTCCAATACTATACCTCACTCTTCAAACGTTTCCTTTTCTTAACAAATTTCTTCAATGTGTCACTTAAATCCTTCAATCTCTGAGTCACCACTTCATCACGATTCCAGAAGATACACATGCGTAGATCACAGGTTCTTTCTTTAATCATACAAATTCATGCCCCTAGTCAGAATACATTTTCAATGCTAACACATTACATCTATATTTCTCTTAGATTCATTATTTCCGACTGAGTCTTAGTCTTTTATAATACTTTACCATGTAGTCCATAGATTCTTACTAACTTCAATGATCACGTTTAAGAGCCATATAAAATGCACCACTAGGAAAATTCATTAGAATACACCATGAAGGCCTTATCGTGACATGCCACAAAGAAAATCCCTTAAGCTCTTCACTAAGAGTCCTATTAAGACACACAGTCCATCCGGAGTATACCATAGAGGCCATCCCTGCAGGGTTCACCATAAAGGCTATCCCTTCATAATTAAACATAAAATATTTTCTTTCATGATTCACCGCAAAGTCTTTTCTTTCATGATTTGCCATAAAGGTTTTTCTTTCATATTTTGCCACAAAGACATTTGTTTCATATTTCACCATAAAAGTTTTTCTTTCATGATTCGCCACAAAGGTTTTCCTTTCATATTTCGCCACAAAGGCTTTTCTTTCTTGATGTGTTTACGATATGGATTTGCCTAAAATCACATTATGTGAGGTTTGCCCATCGTCGTATTAGAACATGCAGATAACCCCATTAGGTAATCACTATCCTTTGGTTCCTTTCAAAAGGTGTCATAGCCATGGACTTTTCCTTTCAGATTTCATGTTTAAAGTCTCAACGGACCCCTTTAGACAATATCGGAGAGATAAACACTAACTCTTAATAGAACATACTACATAGCATACATCTGAGACACATATACACAATCATACTTCCCATCATATTACTTGAACTCATCAGATCTATACCAAATGTATCTATCATCCTTAACAAACAAAGACACAATTATAGATATCCTTAAATAATCTCTTATATAGTCACATACATATCATACTATAGCTTTCAACATTTCGACATCACCATTTTAACTAGTTTTCTACAGATATTCTGGTAAAAATAGTACACAAAAAAGAGTTAGCACAAAGACTCACCTGACAACCACAGATAGCAGCTTAAACTCCAGATCCGACAAGGAACTGTAACAACCACTGCTTATAAAACAGAAGAACACCATTAAAACTCATTTGTAGCCTTTACCATCATCACCAATCTAGATAACCCTTATATAAAGTCTCACTTCATCTTACAATTCATGCACTTCTTCAGACTTAATCTTTCATAACTTTAACATACGGAGTCACAATACTTACCTTAACATGGAGTAGTCACTAACAAAGATCTCAATTTGCAACTCCAACATAGAGAGAAGGTAATACTTTAGGTTTTTCTTAATATTTAGATAGCAGTACTTCTTGAAGAAGAAAGAAGAAAACTCCCCCTTTCTTTAACATGATTATCCATTAATATAATCTAAGTCCTTGTTGGAACTTGATAAGTGTCACATTCCTACTGAATTATCTTTTCCAAAGATTTACCACTTTCCGAGAAACCTAATTGAGTACCCCTCATTCTAACTATCCAGATGTATATTCAATTGGTTTTTAACCACCTTACCTTACAACTCAACTTGCACAGTGCCACAGAAAAAAAGGGCACATATCTCCTTCTTGGGCATGCACTCAAACCAAAAAACCTTTTTATTTATATGACACCCTACTCCAATCAACACAGGAACTCTAATATTAGACTACCATTAACTTATACACGTAAGGGATGTACCCACTATGTAAGCCAAAAGATGTTCATGGACGGAGACCACTCCACCAATTAAACTATTTCAGGCTACACGCCAAACCTTGTACTCACCAGAACTGGGGTGTTATATGTTTTTCCTCTGGTAGGGCATGTATAACCGAACAGTCAAATCACTGTAAAAATGGAGATTTCTTGTGTAACCTCCAGTAGGGCAAGTATATTGCTAACCGGACTAACAAATCATAAAATAAATATGTGAAAAGTCCATGGTCATGACATCATATGATAATACGCCAAGAGGGCGTAAAGGCATAAGACCATGCGGGAGAAGCCCCATGACATCCACAAAGATGGTCCGCCGAGACATTAAACATGGATTTCTAAAAAGCCTTTGTGGTGAATTCTCTAAAAAGCCTTTGCGGTGAATTATCTGAAAAGACTTTGTGGCAAATTCTTTGGAAAACCTTTGTGGAAAATTCTATGGAAAACCTTTCTGGTGAATTCTCGAGAAAGCCTTCGTGGCTAATTCTCTGAAAAATTCATATAGTGAATTATGTAATGACTAAGTGGTGAGGTGTTAGTCTGCTTTGAGTGAGATCTGGGTATGCCTGTGAGATATTTTTCTAATAGTATTCTCGACAGAGTAACCAATTAATGAATCTGCCTTAGTGATCTTGTAACATCTAGCTTGACGGGTCTTGAGTTTGATGGGTAAACCAAAAAGAACTATTATTGGTGCAGTCCTATTCGCTCAATGGATACTCTTGGTGAGTACATCGGGCTCATAGTCAATATTAAAGTACTAGGTAAAGATGTTTATATGGACGAATGGTGATACAAAGAAGAAGAGAACTGGTAAGAGTATTGAGGGCTTTTGGATGACAAGTATCACTAAAGGTATAGTACGCCAAGTTTACCTAGTTTTTGAACTAATTAGGAATGAACGAAGTGATGTATTAAATATATATAATAAAAAGATGAATTCTCACATATGTTACCTTATAATTGTAAACCATTTATAAGGCAAGTTAAAAAGGATTGTAACACTTGTGTGGTTCTCCTATGAGGATGTGAGATTTTTTATAAAGGCTTGAGAATTAGGGGAGTTATCTTCTTCCTTCTATTTGAGAACACTAATGCTGATTTGCTTTGGAGTTGATCAGGGATCTTTATTTTTAAGCTAAAACTAAGGATCAGAGTTCATGAAAAAGGTTGTTTCATACTTTAGGTAAGTATTATAGACTTGCATGTTAACTTCTAAACGAGCAAGTCTATTCTTCTAAACGAGTAAGTCTATTTTATGTGCGTGAATAGTAAGATGAGGAAGTAAGATGTTGTATGGAGGTTTTTTGGGTTCCAGATGTTGATAAATGTCATATGAATAGTTTTAACAGTATCTCTATGGTTTATAAGCATTGGTTGTTAAGATTTATCGATGGATGTTTGGACATAGAAATCAAGTTACTATTTTGGGGTTGTCAGGTGAGCATCTAAACTGGCTCGTGCATGTATGTTGTCTATTCTAGATGTTTTTGTGAAAAATCATATGTACTACGAACTAAACCTAGAAAATGATGGTATGATGAATAGTGTGTTAAGTTTAAATGGTATTAATGCATGAAAGGTCTGTTAGTGAGTCTGTGTCTGTCTCCGCAAAGTTGTCAACGGCGATTCATTAGGACTTTAAACACGACCTCTAAAAAGGAAAAGCCCATGGCCATGGTACCATATCGTGTAAGACCATGGCTAGTAGGCTATGGTATCATAGGGAAAGAACTAAAGGAAGGTTATTACCTGATAGGGTTCTCTGCGTGACCAAGGGCAATGAGGGCCAAACCTCATGAAATGTAAGTCTAGGCAAATCTCTATCGTGAACACACCAATGAATATGAAAATGGAAGCCTTTGTGGCAATATATGAGAATAGAAGCCTTGTGGCGAGCACATAAAAGAAGCGCCTCTATGACGGACCCTGAAAAGAAAGTAATGGTAATTCAAAGCGAACTCTGAGGAAACTGTATGTACAGCGAACACTAAAGGAATGGTAAGAATAATGCATTTGAAGGAAGAGTGGTTTTGGCGTAACTTGTTATACCCTCGATAAGGTATTGTAATGAATTTTTATTGTGACAAACTCTGCGTGAAATGTCGTGGCATATCATGCATGATCCTAAAATAATAACAGAGAAATTAAAGTATGCCAGAGTATATATAGGACTCAAAGTATAGGTAAAAAGGGATTGGAAGAACAAAATTGAGTAAGGACTATGTTTAATAAAGTTGAGGGAGGTTATTTGCCTAAAAAATAAAGGAGAAGAAAGGGTACTCTTCAACAAAGATCGAATCATAAAATTTGATAATGTATCTTCTACCTATACACAAAATCACTCATAATTCTCGAAGAAATGAAGACTTAAAGTATGTATGAAAGAATGATAGTACTTTATGAATCACTGGGTTTGGATTAGTCAAGGAATTATGAAAGCATAGAGCATAGAACGTAAGGAACGTATTGAAGATGTAAAGGGTAAGGCATGATTTCAACATGAGAGGTGACTTCGATGGTGTGAAGAAAGGAATTCTAAGAAAGGCATAGTTAGTGATAGGTCAATGAGTAAAAAAAACAATGAGATGGTCAAATGAACTACCAGATGCAGTATGCAATTATGATTCAGGTAATTGGAGTTCTCTCACTAAGTTTTTAGGAACTTACCTTTGTGTATTTATGTTACAGATAAGTTGGGTAGGGCCTATGCCAAGAGAGACGACGCCAGGGCGATGCCAAAGTAATGGCAATGTGGATTATTATGCATACAGATCAAGTCAGTAGCATTAGTTAAGTTTTATATATTAAAGTTATGTAGTTAAGCTATGAGAGTAGCTTGTAATTCCTTGTAATTAACACCCCTTGTACAATGATCGTAATTACCTATTGTTTATTCATTTGCAATTTAGTTGAAATATTCTTTTAAGCTAAGTTGTAACTGTTGTAAATATTTGCTAGTAAAGTTAGCATGAGTCTATTTTTAGGTTGTAACACCCGAGATCCAGATCAAGTTGAGGGCATTACAAATCTGCCATGATAGGGAACTTGGGACATTCGGAATTATGGTGGTGCAAGTGTCCACCAAACTTAGAAATTTCTTAGCTCCTACATTAATGTTATCTAGAATTCTATTGAGTGTATTGAAATGTTGTGTTCTTCTAAGCAAGTATGACTATTTGGACTGATTTGAAGATGCAATGTAACTGGTGCTCTGGCAATTGATGAGTTTTGTAAGGGAATCCGCCAAGAGTAGTATCTGTTAGGTATAGTTCTGAGAAGCGTACCTAATTACAAATAGCAAAGAAATCATGTAATGAGATTCGAAATATTGTGTAAAGCCTGATATCCGTCAGTCAGGTGAAAGGAGTATAAGACAGTTAATTGTAGAGATTGATGTATGGTTATCCGCCAACCAAGAATCAAAAATGTATCTGCCAATATCTGAAAGGGAACTCAAACCCTTAAGTCGATAAAATCTACATCTTCGTAAAAAGGTAAATATGAGTGAGACTCGCTAAGTTTCTTAGAAACTTATATGCGTGTTTTGGTTTGCAGGTCCGTGAGTTGAACCTGTACGTCAAGAAGGACCAAGCCAGGAATGCGCCATGGTAGTAGACCAAGGCAATATTATGCATACAGAGGGATATTATGGAAACATGTTTTTCAAATGATAAATAGTAATACCCACTACAAATATATTTGTCTATTTAAGCAATTTATTGCAAGGTTTTATTCTACCTTTAAAAATTTTGTGATAAATAATAAATGTATTATCCAAACCTATTGTCTTAGAAATGATTTCAAATAAATAAGAGGTACAGTCAGTATGACTTCCGTGGATTGAAAACTTTAGCTAAGTAAGTATTATGACGTCTTATACTTGAATCCGGTAAAACAAGTTGGGTATAGGGTGTTACAAAATTAAATTGTTTTCATGTGATCCCTAGATAGGTTAAAGTTACATATTGAAATTAGTATTATGATATACTTTAATATAGGAAATAAGTACCTCCAACTTTATAAAAAAAATTCTTTTAGCTTTTTATTTAATTTTTCGTCTCTTGTAATCCTTAAATTTTTATTGTTTTATCAATTTACCTCAAAATAAATAAAAAAAATTAATGTTGTTAACTTTGTTATGTGACATTCACGTCCATGTCACCATCAACAATTAATTAACTTTTTAAAACTTTTAAAAAATTCAAAAAAATTAAATATTATTAAATATTTTAAAATTATAAAAAATTATTTTAAAATTAATTAATAGCTAACGTGGCATATACATGGACTACTACATGGATGCCACAGCAAAGTTAATAAATGTTTTTTCATCTATCTTAGGATGATTTGATAAACAATGTACTAAAAGAAAGGAAAAATTAAATGAACGGCTAAAATAACTTTTTCTTTTTTAAAAAAAATTGGTGATATATTACCCAATGTTTTATTGTATTGTTGGGGGGCAATTGGGTATTTAATCTTTAAACCACGTTGATTCAATCCTTTTTTGTGGGCTATTTTTAATTATTTCAGGAAGTCTACTTTTTGGTGAACATATGTACATGAACTGATAAACCCCATCTCTTCCTTTGAGGAACACATACTTTTAGATAAGAAAAATCATAGGATCCTCATTAACCATCAGGACCTTTGAATTAACAAAGCACTATACTGGTGTACATGGTCGTAGAAGCCATATCTCCGACAATGAAGAATAAGCTTTATATCTTCTCTGGATGTTTCACGATCACCACTGGACATTTAACATGTTTGGCACAATAATCACTTACGCTTCCTAATATCGCCCTACAATACATCAGTTATTATTTATTATTATTTAAAAAAAGGGGGCAATTCCATCTTCTTTCAAGTTACCTTTGCCTGCAAATAAACATCATAAGCCAAGTTTGGAAATTGTTACAAATTAAAGATACTTTCATACCTTTTGAAGAAACCGTAACCATGGCTTCCCATCACCAACGTATCTGCTTTGATTTTATCCACTATATTACATATAACGTCCCTTGCATCTCCACTTCCAACAATTCTGTCCACTTTTATCTACTTAGACATAGAACGAGGCTTCAAAATCTTTATCATATTCGTTTATTTAACTTTATAGTTAAACAAACAAAAATCTTACATTGCTGCTAAATTTGCCACATATATCTTCAGCTCGACCCATCACTGAATTCACCAGGTCATTGCCATAGGCCTCCAAGGCTCGGATCACATCGCCGGAAAATATATTCCCTGAAACCATACATACTGATATATGAGTACCAATTGTGTTTTTGAAAATAAAGAAAATAACCATAGCTAACCTGCAACATCCAAGGAAGAGTAGACAGGAGGCGGAGGCTTGACATAAAGAAGAACAAGGGTATTGATTGTGGCTTGAGAAATCAAATTAGAAAGGCACCATGAAAGTGCATACATGCTCTCTGCACTCTCATCTACTGCCACGACAATTTTGCACTGCTTTTTCGTTAGGTTCACTGCTTCCATTGCTATGGGTTGTGTTTTGTTTGGTTTTTAACACTGTAATATAAGGAGGGTCTGAGATATTATAGGCCTTAAAAGTGTAGATAAGAAAGCGAAGGGGGAAGCTCAAAACATATAAGGGCGGTAGTTGCCGTGGTTTTTCTAGTAACCTAACCTGTTCTTTTGAGTTCCATGGTGTTGTGTTATATTTTTATTACTTTGGTCCTGGTTTTTTAAGCGAAAGCCGTCGTATTGTGGGGGAATGTATGGATATTTTGTGTTTTGATGTGGATAATTTATTTTTCTTCCTATTATGTCAGACTGGATAATTAAGATAAAAAATAAAATATTAAAAATGACGTATGTAATTGTTACTTAACAGTCAAGTGGGGATGAAGATCTGTAATTTTGATCTACTAGCTATTGCCAAATAAATACCAGCATCCGCAATTAACTGGGTTTTTTTTTTCATCATTACTATATGAATTTATATTTGAATAATGAATAAAATAACAATAATACATTATAAATAATGAATAATGAAATTACATTTGACTATATAATAATACATTATGAAAAGAACCTAACATTGAACCCATTTGCTTAAAGTGTTCATCTCAACTCGAAATAAATGTAAGATCGATTCGCAGTTTTAATTGGTATAGTAATATAGTGAATGTGCAAACTGTAGTTTATATAATATTAATAATACATCACCAAAAAAAAAAAAACACACTTTTTTCAACGTCTTATTTAGTGAGTATATAACCATAAACCGATACAAGATAATACTTTTCATGACCTCGTTAATGATGTGATATACAAAGAATATTTAAATCCCAATTCAGTCTAAGGTCGTGATTGGCTGGAAGAAAGATAGGTGTCTTTTTTATACTTTATGGTCAAAAAACAAAATCAGTTACTATTAGGTGTGCAAGTTGAGAAAAAAGACAAGAAAAGACGACTTTAAAAAAGAATAAATTAATATTAATTGAATGAAATATTAAATATCTGTGTATGAGATTCAAAAACTAAGGCCTAAATATCAAAACTCTTGAAGATTTTTCTTCTTTTAGACGTGATCTAAACATAGTCGCGAATATATGTTGTGCTACTTCGTTTTTTTGTGAGACCACAGAAACTAGAAAGGGAAGTGATTTCCTAGCACAATCCGGCTAAACACACCGACACTTTTAAGAGAAGGTACAATTGACAATCCATGTTAAGAAAGGGACGTGATTATGAGATTTGCCACTCATTTTTACCTTTTTGGTTTTAGGTGCGCTGACGGATGTAGCGGTTTAATGTTGTGTGGTCGGAGGAACTTTCAGGCATCGATGAATCGAATATCAAAGGTGTGAGCATGTATTTGCCATACATTTAAGGCGGCGTATTCCTCTAAACATTCTTTCAACTGAGCTTCACTATATTGTTAAAAATGTTCAATAATCAAGTGGATATTTTACTAAGTCATAATATGTTACTTGTAGGTGTACTATGAGACGTTAAGTTAATCGATTTGGATAATGTTTATGTTGTAATGTCACCGGAGCGTTATTTGATAACGGTCCGAGCTCAATATCGATTAATCCTATTGGGTCACACCTAATGCAATGTGAATATCATTTTGTGTGTGAAATTAGTTAAGACTAATTATTGTGTATATTAGTCTGGTTGGACTAGATAATGTGTATCTATCTAATTAAAAGAGTTTAATTAGACTAAGTGTATGGTGTATTAAAAGGGATGTATATAAATGTTATGTAACACCCCTTGGTAATGCTCATTAGTGGTGTTTATGAGGCTTAATCATAGCTGAAATTTCAGTCAAATATACATAAGATATGGGCAAAATTTCAGTTATTTAAGTGTTATTATTGGGGCTATTATGGGAGATTTGTAACTCCCTCAATAATGGGTCATTATACCCACTAATGCTCTAGCATTGATTGCTTAGTATAACTGAACTTTTTTTTCTACTTTTTGCTCATTAGAGATAATGAGAAAGATTTTTCATTAGAGATAATGAGAAAGATTTTTCTCATTATTAAGAGCTTTTTCATTAGTATTAAACATACACTTAGATCAAAAACACAAAGAGTTGTGCACACAAGATAGTTTTAGGAATCGTTCCTACAACTACGAGCTAGTACTCGGGACGTTCGTGAATCGTTGCGGGGTGGACTTTCAATAGAGGGACTTCGCTTGCGGTCCTTCGTCTTAAAGTGTACCTTTGGGAATTGGATTCATGTGACAAAGGTATAATTTCTAACTATTTCTTGTTATGTTCATTACATGTCAAATAATGGATCTTGGGCATGGTTTTTAGTTTTCCGCATGATTAATAGTTAATCATACTAATTCCTAATGAGTGGTATCGATCCTCTGAATTATTTGGCATGTTTTGGACATAATTTAGTTATTTTGCATACCAATATGTAAGTGTAATTTCATGTTTTATTTTAATTTGCTAACAAAGTTAAGAACTTTGGGGAGGGGTTATTAAAATTGATTTTAATCACAAAGTTTTGAACTTTGTAATTTAGAATTGTTTTAGTAATTTCCTATATATTTTCTAAATAATATGGTTAATTAAATTTCTAAGAATTTTGTTTAACAGTTAACCAAATTTTAGGAATTTTATTTAATTAGCAAATTGTTAGAATTTGATATTATTTAGCTTTTCGATACTTCAATGACAACAAGATCAAGTCTCTTAATGTTGATTTTGTTGTTGTACTCATAAATGTGATGGCAAGAGTCAAATGGTTAGTTGCTTGTGTCAAATGGTTGGCATGTCACAGTGAGTTAAGGAAAAGAATGTCTTTTCTGTTGATTTCTGATATTCTTTTGTTAGAAAGGAGTTTCTATGCAAGCAAAAGGAAGGCCAAGAGTTGGACTTTGTTGTCTTTGAGTGAGATAGTTCAAGAGAAAAGATGGTTCTCTTAATTTCAATTGGATTTTGATTCAATTGTTTTTTAAATGCAAATTAAAAAAATAAAACAAATATAAAAAATATAAAAATTAGATTATTATTCATGGTAATTAATTTATATATTGTTTATATAAATTTTATATTTTAAATTGTTAAAATTGTATGGGCCACTTGAAGATATCAAGTGGGTGGATGTATAACTGTTATGCAATTTTTTTTGAGGTAACTAGTATGGCCAATGGTTTACGGTTTGCATACCGTCATTTTGAATGTAATAATTAAATAAATTTAGTTATTTAGTTTATTTTATTTCAAAATGTAAAATATTGTAATCCATGGAGATGGTGATCAAGCATCAAATGTGATGGTCAAACATGGAGATGGTGGCCAAGAATGGAGATTCAAGTCAAGCCAAGAAATGTAATGACTCAAGATTTTATGTAATAGATGTGATCTATTAGGTGTAAGCGTCATACTAGGAACCAAACTCTTTAATTTGCTTTCATTTAAATTTTTTGCATTGGATGGATGTTTATTTGAATGATTGCATGTTTAGGTTGTTAGTTTATGACTCAAACTCACATAGTTCACATAATGGTTAGAGTTTATAAAAACAACCTAGGTCCCTAAATAATATTGAGTATTTTGCCTTTCCACTTAGTAACACTACGAAGCTTAAGATCATTAGTTGGGTAGGTTTCGCCAAAGCGAAGTGCCCACTTTTTATCCTAAAATAAGTAGTAGGTGAAAAATGGTTAAACTCAACTAAGTAGGTCAAGGGTTGGCACTTAGAGGCAAGTGACTTTTAGATAAAAGGGTTATCTAGTTAGTCAAACCAAGGATAATTAGATTATTAAGAAAGAGTTCTTTGCTCACAATCACTAGTTTTAGGTGTCAAGCCAAAGCTTGCTTAAAATTAGTGGGAGTGGGTCTTGGTGTCACTAGATTAATAAGGGATATTTTATATTAATTTAGTGGAATAAATTGGATTTATTCAAGATAATCATATAAATATAATCTCATATGCTTTTATTACTTCTTTTGTAGATGGCAAACTACTCTTCAAACAATGTTTCTAGTTTTGGCATTAGGTCTATACTAGAAAAGGACAAATTGAATGGATTGAACTTTATCGACTGGTCACGAAACCTAAGAATAGTTCTTAGGCATGAGCACAAGCTAGAGGTGCTTGATATTCCTGTTCCCAAAAAGCCCGCCCTTATCCAGTCTGATCAAGCAAAAGCGGATTATGAATCTGCACTAGAGAAATCTAATGATGTCACATGTTTGATGTTGGCATCCATGGTCCCCGATTTGCAAAAACAATTCGAGGACAAGGATGCTTTTGACATTATGGCTCAACTCCAAGCCATGTTTGGGAAACATGCTAGAGTTGAGCGCTTTGAAGAACTCAAAGCCATTCTAGCCACCAACTCAAGAAAGGCGATCGGTTGGATCGCACGTTCTCAAAATGAAGAGTCATATTGAGAACTTTGCAATAAGGGTTGAGATTGGTGAAGAGTTAGCCGTTAACTTGATTCTTCAATCACTCTATGATGGTTTTGGTAATTTTATTCAAAATTACCATATGAACTCTCTTAATAAGAGCATGGGTGAACTTCATGGATTACTCCGCATCATTGAACGGACTCATCCTCCCGAGCCTAAGAAGGATGTTCTTATGGTGAGGAAGGCGAAAGGTTCCTTCAAGAAGAAGGCCAAGGCAAAGAAGCCTTCTACTAGTCAAGGCAAGGGCAAGGTTGTTGCCAAGGCTAAGACTAAGCACTGGAGACACTCCAGACCAAGAATGCTTCTATTGCAAGAAAAAGGGGCATTGGAAAGGAATTGTCCTAAGTCTTAAAGGACAAGAAGGAGGGAAATGTCGCAACTACCCTGTATCTATGTGATAGAAATTAATCCTCTAATTAATGGGTATTGGATACTGGGATGTGGTTCTCACATTTGTTCAAATGTCACGGGGACTACTGAATAAGAGGGACTTATGAAGGCGAAGTGGACCTACGCGTTGGAAATGGAGCTAAAGTATTTGCTGCACTAGCCGTAGGAAATTATGTTTTGTCTTTACCTTACGGATTGTATTTGGAACTCAATAATTGTTATCACGTTCCTTCAATTAATAGAAATTTAATTTCCATTTCTTGTCTTGATTCTGAAGGTTTTACTTTTGTAATAAAGAATGGTTCTTTTTCTATTTACAAAAGTGACATTGGTTATGGAGTTGCCCATTGCATAAATGGTCTTTACTTACTTAACTTGGACAAAACAAACTATCATGTAGACAATGTGAAACGACTAAAATCAAAAGATTCAAACAAAACATACCTTTGGCATTGTCGTTTAGGACACATAAATGAGAAACACATTCTAAAACTCCACAAAGATGGATTATTAGACTCATTTGACTTTGAGTCATATGAGACTTGCGAATCTTGTTTAAGTGGCAAAATGACTAAGTCACCATTTATTGGAACTGGTGAAAGGGCTAAAGATTTGTTAGGAATCATACATTCTGATGTATGTAGCCCAATGAATATCTTGGCTCAGGGAGGGTATGCGTACTTCATTACTTTTATTGATGATTTAAGTAGATATGGTTATGTCTACTTAATGAAACATAAGTCTGAAGCTTTTGAAAAGTTCAAAGAGTTTCAATATGAAGTACAGAATCAGCTTGGCAAGATGATTAAGGCACTAAGATCTGATCGAGGTGGCGAATATCTGAGTCAAGAATTTATTGATCATCTTAGGAGTTATGGAATAGTTTCACAATGGTCTTCTACAGGAACGCCTCAGATGAATGGCGTGTCCGAAATGAGGAACCAAACTTTATTAGATATGGTTCGGTTTATGATGAGTTTAGTCGATCTTCCAGTTTCCTTCTGGTGTTTTGCACTTCTTACCGCTGCTCATGTTCTTAACCGTACTCCATCTAAAGCTGTCGAGAAGACTCCATATAAGTTATGGACAGGAAAGGTTCCTAAGTTGTCTTTTCTTAGGGTTTGGGGTTGTCAAGCTTATGTAAAACGTTTACAACCAAACAAGCTTGAACCCAGATTCAATAAGGTCTTCTTTGTGAGTTACCCAAAGGAGACTAAAGGGTATTACTTCTACAACCCTAGTGAGCAGAAAGTGTTTGTGGCTCGCGAAGGTGTCATTTTAGAAAGAGAGTGTCTTTCTGAAAAGTCAAGTGGGAGAAATATTCATCTTGAAGAAGTTGTTCCTCAAGATGAGCAAACACAAAACACTTCTACAGTAGGAGTGGGAGTAGAGATCGCTTCTTTAATGGGAGCTGAGGAAGAGGTAACTCCTCCAGTTGTGGATGTCCCTATTCGTAGGAGTAGTAAGGCAAGTAAACCTCCTAGGAGAGATCCTATAGAGGGTTACTTAGTTCATGAAGGTCATGAAATCCTCTTATTAAATAAAGAGGAACCTACTACCTACAAGGCAGCTATAGAGAGTTCAGATTCCGACAAATGGCTTGGAGCCATGAAATCAAAAATGGAATCCATGTACGACAATCAAGTTTGGAACTTGGTTGACTTTTCCGAATGTGCTAGACCTATCGAGTGCAAGTGGATTTATAAGATAAAGACTGACATAAAAGGCAAAGCAGTTGTCTATAAGGCTAGACTGGTTGCAAAACGTTTTAGGCAAGTTCATGGTATTGACTATGACGAAACCTTCTCGCCAATAGCCATGCTTAAATCCATTCGGATTATCCTAGCGATAGCCTCGTATTACGACTACAGATTTGGCAAATGGATGTCAAAACCGCATTTCTAAATGGGTATTTAGAAGAGGAGGTGTATATGAGACAACCTGAGGGTTTTATGGATCCTAGTTGCCCTAGGAAGGTATACAGGCTTCTTAAATCCATTTATAGACTGAAGCAAGCATCCCGCAATTGGAATATTCGTTTTGATGATGCAATCAAACAGTTTGGTTTCATTAGGAACCCCGAGGAGTCTTGTGTATACAAGAAAGTTGGTGGGAGTTCCATTTGTTTTCTAGTATTGTATGTGGATGACATTCTAATTGTAGGAAACAATATGCCGATGCTCGAGTCTGTAAAGGCTTGGCTAAGCAGTTATTTCTCTATGAAAGACCTTGGAGAGGCACAGTACATTTTGGGCATCCGTATCTATAGGGATAGGTCAAAACGGATGATTGGATAGAGTCAGAGAACTTATATTGATAAGGTTGTTGAAAGGTTCAACATGGTAAACTCTAAGAGAAGTTACCTACCCATGTCACATGGCACTTATCTTAGCAAGAAGCAGAGTCCCTTGACTCCTGATGAGCTAGAAAAGATGAGTAGAATTCCATATGCTTCAGCTATAGGCTCTATCATGTATGCCATGATTTGTACTAGGCCAGATGTCTCATGTGCTTTGAGAATGACGAGCAGATTCCAGTCCTGTCCTGGTATTGACCATTGGAAGACCGTCAAGAACATCCTGAAGTATCTTAACAGAACTAAGGATAAGTTCTTGGTTTTTGGAGGGATGCCTGAGCTATGTGTAAAGGGTTACACAGATGCTAGTTTTCAGACAGATAAAGATGACTTTCGATCTCAGTCGGGTTACATCTTTACTCTGAATGGAGGTCTGTTAGTTGGAAGAGTTCCAAGAAAAGCACGATTGCAGATTCTACAACCGAAGCGGAGTACATTGCTGCGTATGAAGCAGCAAAGGAAGCAGTTTGGATAAGGAACTTCATTTTTGAGCTTGGTGTGGTCCCCAGTGTTACTGGACCAATTCAGTTTTTATGTGATAATGATGGCACAATTGTCCAAGCAAAGGAGCCTAGGGCGCATCAGAAACCCAAACATGTGCTCCGGAAGTTTCACTTGATACGAGAGATCATAGGTAGGGGCGACGTGAAAGTATGTGAGATTGACACGGATTATAATGTAGCAGATCCGTTGACTAAACCATTATCTCAAAGAGGCATGAGTTGCACGCATAGTGAGAGATGGGAATTAGACTTATTCTTTGAATAAGTTGTATGTTTTACTATATTGGATAATTGTATATTAATTTTGTTGGAATGTAATATACATTTTATAATTATCTATAAAAGTTGAGAACTTTATTATTACTTGATTGTGGTTTAGAGTCAAGTAATGTCCAAAATGTATTCGGAATTTCTATATAGGTTATTAGATTTGATCTAGTAATTGAACCCTATAATGTGAACTAGATAACTTAGATTACATTTTTGTCCCTAACCAGGTAACTGAGATGGACGTTAATTACCCTTAATAGTTAGAATGTTGATTAGCTGATGATCTTGTTCATAGATCATAGGGACATTGGATGTCTAGTTAATCACGTTGATAGGAATAGGAGTATTTCTATTTGGATATGACCCGTTTTAAGTATTCTTTAAGAACATGTTGTCATAATAATAACTCAAAATGACTAGTAAATAGAATCCTTTGACCTGAGTTTCTCACCGATTACGTATGTGAGAATTAATATTCCTTGACATAGTCAAACGTCATGTTGTAAAAGGGGACTATAAAGGCTATGCTCGGAGTGTTATGAATTACATGTGAGATAGAGAAGGGACAAGATGGGATTGTCAAATCTTCTTTAGGGTTTATATCTCGAGGCCACTTGGAGAGTCGAGAATCAGAATGCATGGCCATGCTCAAATGGATTATGGGGATAATCATTTGTCTTTCGATTCGTCTTAGAATCGAGAAATGTTTAGACTATATAAGGATGATGTAATTTCTTACCTTATGTCTAAATGAGATAGTAATTGACAAGGATTTTAGATTCACAACATGTTGAAACAAGTTGAGCTAGTGGGAGGCGTCCTATTGCACTATTATACTTGTTTCTTGAACAAGTGGGAGATTGTTAAAAATGTTCAATAATCAAGTGGATATTTTACTAAGTCATAATATGTTACTTGTAGGTGTACTATGAGACGTTAAGTTAATCGATTTGGGTAATGTTTACGTTGTACTAGAAACCTCTAAATGTCACCGGAGCGTTATTTGATAACGGTCCGAGCTTAATATCGATTAATCCTATTAGGTCACACCTAATGCAATGTGAATATCATTTTGTGTGTGAAATTAGTTAAGACTAATTATTGTGTACATAAGTCTGGCTGGACTAAATAATATGTATGTATCTAATTAAAAGAGTTTAATTAGACTAAGTGTATGGTGTATTAAAAGGGATGTATATAAATGTTATGTAACACCCCTTAGTAATGCTCATTAGTGGTGTTTATGAGGCTTAATCATAGCTGAAATTTCAGTCAAATATACATAAGATATGGGCAGAATTTTCAGTTATTTAAGTGTTATTATTGGGGCTATTATGGGAGATTTGTAACTCCCTCAATAATGGGTCATTATACCCACTAATGCTCTAGCATTGATTGCTTAGTATAACTGAAAAGTTTTTTCTACTTTTTGCTCACTAGAGATAATGAGAAAGATTTTTTTCATTATTAAGAGCTTTTTCATTAGTATTAAACATACACTTAGATCAAAAACACAAAGAGTTGTGCACACAAGATAGTTTTAGGAATCGTTCCTACAACTACGAGCTAGTACTCGGGACGTTCGTGAATCGTTGCGGGGTAGACTTTCAATAGAGGGACTTCGTTTGCGGTCCTCCGTCTTAAAGTGTACCTTTGGGAATTGGATTCACGTGACAAAGGTATAATTTCTAACTATTTCTTGTTATGTTCATTACATGTCAAATAATGGATCTTGGGCATGGTTTTTAGTTTTCCGCATGATTAATAGTTAGTCATACTAATTCCTAACATATATCCCTGTACAAAACAAGAATTTTTAAGCAGTACGAAAATTCGTATAATCTTTGATTATGAATGGAAGGTGTATTAACATTTCAGAGCATAACTCAAACAGCTATAGGCAGTACAAATAAACAGCATTTGAGATTAGCTTTCTAAGACCAGCAAGTAATATATTTACAGCTATAGGTGCTAACACAGATGAATCAGATCAACTCAATACTATTAGTGGTTGGTTGAATCTCTAGTATGGGCATCATAGTGCTTGAGATACTCTATAAAACCCCATGAATTATTGCCAAAAACTGCAATCAGGGTTATAGCTCACACGTTAACTGTGTCCTGCTTGTTGCCACCAGTTAAGATGAAACTTATACCAATCAAATCTTAGTTCTAAAGAAATCCTAGAATATTAGTGTTGCTACATTGTTTCTACGGATGAAAAGCCAAAACAGTGTCCACAAGACACCATGCTAAAGTACTCCATGGTATAATATTGTCTTTGCTTTGGAAGGTGACTGGCTTTAACTGTTGGATAATGTTTCACTTTCTTAAATAATAAGCAACAAAAACTCAAGTGCAACTTGAATGGAGAACAAACCTTTCTAGAAATCCAATTCAGTGCATACGCATAGCTCACGTCCATCTTGTTAGCCCTTGAAGCTTCATCTCGTAAGATTGAATATATATCTGATATAGCATCCAGACCAGATTTCTGACGATAATCAGCATACAAAGAGAATTTGGACATTTGCATTAACCTAAGAGCCTCATCCACATCACTCTGGGCCACAGTTTCAGAGAAACGAAGCCTTGCCAGTGCCTGTGAGAAAGTTATATCAATTTCATGACAATTTGCATTTCAAATAAGAGAAAACTGCTCTACACAGAGCAGATGTTTAGTACAAGAACTAATTGCCAACCCACAAGACAATTTCATTATGAGAAAAAATAATTGTAAAAAGCATTTCTGAGATCATCGTGGGGCACCTACATTTCAGATCCGGATATCCCACATGCTTTCAACCCTTCTCTTTGCCCAACTCAAAGAAAATTCACCCGCCCCACCCCATTTAAGCAGCCCAAGGAATAGGAAGGTATATCAAATATATTAAAAAGAATTAAAGAACATCAGAACTTACTGCTGATATCCGAAGAATGCTGAGTCGAGTCCTGACAGTAGTATATGAATGTGGGGAATTTGGTTTAGCTTCTTCTTGCCGAATGCTAGAATATGCTGTAGCAATATACTCTTCCAGCTCCTTTAGAACATAAGGGGATAATCTTCTTGCAGCTGAAATATATGCATTACAAACCAAAAACAAAATCCAGATAAACAATATCTACAGAAATAAAGGCCCCTATGAATTTCCTGACATAGTTGTGGAATTTTTAAAGAAAATCAACAAATTTAAGATACCAATAGATGTAATGCTGTCAACTAACAAAATTGATCGGCTTTTCAAAATCAGAGAGAAATACGCAGACAATTTTCACAGCTTTTATTGGCTCACATGACTTTGCAGCCCAATTTTATCAAGTTCTTAATGAAAACTTATGTCAGTAAAATGACCTGCTTACGTGAAGTTTTACTTTATCAGTTGGGAAGAGAGTTAACAATCCAGACAAGTTTGCCATGTAAAAGCAATAATGTGCTTACCGAAGAACAGATGGTTCAAGTGGAGTGAACCCTAGAGCCGGCGATTCTCTATTCTGGTGCACATAAACAACATGCCTTGCCATTTCAAGATCAGTATGCATATCTGCTCGATCTAGGTCAACCAGAGCAGATCAAATCTTGACAGGAGGGCTGGAGGGAGATTGATGTTTTCTGCTGGGGTTCTGCGTAGGTCATATCTTCCCCTTCAAAACAAGTCATATAACTCAAGTTAATAAGTCTGTTTTTGCATATAGAGCAAATGCTCCCAGAAAGAAGGAATTTACTTCCTTTTCTTCCCCCACTCATGACTCTTTCAAATTCATGAAAGGAAGTTGCCAAAACAATTAAGATTCGTAACATGGAAACAATTTTTTGAGTGACCTGGAACATTCTTACCAGGTTGGACTAGCAGCAGCAAGAATTGCAGTTCTTGCATTCAGATACGTGGTGATCCCTGCCTTCGCAATACTGACAGTCTGCTGCTCCATAACTTCATGTATTGCTGTACGATCAGATTCATCCATTTTGTCAAACTCATCAATAGCACATATACCCTTATCTGCTAACACCTGGATAGGTCAAGTTGCCTATTAAACCATAAAACCTTGGAAATAACAACCAGGATCGTATATGAGATAGGTACTAAATAAATCATTATCCAGTCAAACTTAAAACTGTTAACAAAACGAGCATAATTTACTACATGAGTGATACAGAAGGAAGGTTGGCATGATGTATATGATTCTCACAGTAAACATTTCAGTTACTATGTTCAACGCAATCTCATATTCATAAAACATGTTGACTTAAATACAGAAAGAAGGATGGCATGATGTATATAGTAAAAAGGAAAAATAGATCTCACCAAGGCTCCCCCTTCCAGGACCATCTCATTTGTGACAGGATCTTTCTGCACAGCCGCAGTTAAACCAACTCCATTGCTTCCTCTGCCAGTGGTATAGGCTCCCCTGGGTTCTACATTTATAATGTGTTTGAGAAGCTGACTCTTGGCAACACCAGGATCACCCATCAAACAAATATGTAAATCCCCTCTGATCTGCAATGAAACCATAGTTCATTAAAATGCTATTGCTCTGTCGAATAAAAAATATATAACGTTGTGAAAAATATAACGTCGGTAATGACAAATATTTCGCAAAGAAAATAAAAATAAAAATAAAGAACACACAGATTTTACGTGGAAACCCTTTCGGGAAAAAAAAACCACAGGCAGAGGAGAAGAAAATTCACTATATCGAATTCGAATCCATTACAAGAGGAATAGACTATGTCTATTTATAGGCTTGTAAAGCCATATTCTAATAGGAGTGTAGTAAGATTGAAACTCCTTATTCTAATCAATATCAAATAAATGGAGTTTAATAAGGTTTAAAAAAACCTTATTTAAAATAAAATAAAAGAAGTATAGTTCTATAGGAATTCTTCTTTTATTTTATTTTACCATTGTATTTTATTTAAATAAGGATTCGGGTCACTTAATTCTAACAATCTCCACCTTGACACGAATTCTCAATAAACAAGTTCTTCATCGCGAACTCTCAACGAACAAGTTCTCCACCTCTTCCATAAAACCCCTTAAGGGTTCAACTTCAACAATGAACACCAACCAAGTCTAAGCAATGCTCAAACTTGTTATAGGAAGTGACTTAGTCATCATATCTGCAGGATTTTCATGAGTAATAATTTTGCTCACAACAATATCACCACGAGCAATAATATCACGAACAAAATGATACCGAATATCAATGTGTTTTGTTCTCTCATGAAACATTTGATCTTTGTAAGGAAGATAGCACACTCATCGTCACAAAATACCGTCTTTGATTTGAAGGTCTTCATTGAGCTCACTAAATAGTCCCTTCAACCAAATAGCTTCTTTACAAGCCTCGATGTCGCCATGTACTCAAACCGGCCAAAGTGGTAGACAAAACAAGCTGTAGTTTGCAAAGTAGCTTTCAACTGATTACACAACCTCCGATTGTAAAGACATAACGGTGAGAGAGAGATCTTCTTCTATCAAGGTCTCCAAAGCAAAATCAAAGCATCAACATAACCAATGACTCCATCTCTAGTTCTTCCAAGCTGTAAGCAAACATCGGTGAGTACCTCGTAAGTATCTTAAAATCCATCGAATCGCTTTTCAATGTTCTTTACTGGGATTCGCCATGTATACGCTAAGCATCTTGTCGCATATGATAAATCGGGACGTGAACAAACCATAGCATACATGAGAAGTCCCACTGCACTGCAGTATGGAACATGTGACATGTACTCAATCTCCTCATCTGATTGTGGAGACAAAGCCGATGAAAACTTGAAATGGGCTGCTAAAGGAGTATTAACAGGCTTAGCACTCTGCATATTAAACCTGCAAAGAACTTTCTCAATGTACCCTTTCTAACTTAGGTACAATTTATTTGCTTTTCTATCTCTGAGAATCTCCATACCAAGTATCTTCTTTGCTGGTCCCAAATCTTTCATCTCAAATTCTTCACTTAGTTGGGCTTTGACCTTTCTTATCTCTCTTTTATCTTTTGCTGCTATCAACAAGTCATCAACATAAAGAAGTAGATACACAAAAGGACCATCACTGTTTTTCTTAAAGTAAACACAACTGTCAAAACTACTTTTTTTAAAATCATGAGAAGTCATAAAAGAATCAAACCTCTTGTACCACTGTCTTGGTGACTATTTCAAACCGTAAAGGGACTTTTTCAACAAGCAAACATAGTCCTCTTTTTACGAGATCAGAAACCTTTACGGATGTTGCATGTAAATATCTTCCTCAAGTTCTCCATGTAAAAATGCAGTTTTTACATCTAACTGCTCAAGCTCCAAATCATGCATGGCCACAATACCAAGCAAAATCGAACTATGCTTTACAACTTGGGAGAACACATCTGTCAAGTCCACTCCTAGAATTTGACTGTAACCTTTTCAACAAGCCTTGCTTTATATCTGGGTTCTTCAACTCTTGGAGTCCCTTCTTTCTTTTTAAACACTCATTTACAGCGAACAACCTTTTTACCTTTAGGAAGTTTCACAAAATCCCATATTTTGTTTTTATGGAGTGATTCCATCTCCTCTTGTATAGCAAACATCCACTTTTCTGAGTCTTCACAGCTAACCGCCTTAGACTAATTAGACGGCTCTTGGTTTGCATCTATATCTTCAGCCCCATTTAAAGCATAAGCAACTAGATCAGCCTCGGCATACTTCTTTGGAGGTTTGATTTCTTTCCTAGTTTTGTTTTTGGCGATAGAGTATCGTGGTGAAGAAGCAACTCTATTCTCAATTTTTGTACTGGCTTGAGGAGTCGACTCTGTATTAATCTGATGCTCCACCTCCTTTTGATTTTCTTCATTGGAAGAGCCTTTAAGAGATAAGTTAGGTATCATAGCAGTTTCATCAAAAACAACATCTCTGCTAATCACAACTTTTCTATTTTTAGGACATCATAACTTATACCCTTTTACACCAGCTTTATAACCAAGAAAAACACATTTAATGGATCTCGGTTCCAATTTTCCATTATCAACATGAGCATACGCAGGACATCCAAAGATCTTTAAATCAGAATAATTAGCAGGATTAACAGACCATACCTCTTGTGGAGTCTTTTTCTCAATGGCAATGGATGGAGATCGGTTGATAAAAAAACATGCAGTAGAGGTTGCTTCTGCCCAAAACGACTTTGGTAAGTGGGCATTTGACAACATACATCGAACCTTTTCCATGATCATTCTGTTCATTCGTTCTGCAACGCCGTTTTGCTGTGGAGTATGACAAACTGTCAAGTGTCTCACGATCCTTTCTGACTTGCACAGTTTATTAAACTCATCAGAACAAAACTTTAAGCCATTGTCTGTGCAAAGGTATTTTATTTGTTTTCCCATCTGTTTTTCAATCATAGTTTTCCAAGACTTAAATACGGAAAACACATCGCTTTTCTACTTCAGGAAGAATGCCCAAACTTTTCTGGAAAAATCATCAATAAAAGTTAGCATATAATTAGCTCCACCTTTCGAAGGCACTCTTGATGGCCCCCACAAATCAGAATGAATATACTCCAATGCTCCTTTCATGTTATGGATTCCTCTAGTGAATTGAACTCTCTTTTGCTTCCCAAAAACGCAGTACTCATAGAACTTTAGTTTGCAAATTCCTTGCCCATCAAGAAGTCCTCTTTTGCTCAATTCTGCCATGCATTCTCACTCATATGCCCTAGGTGCAAATGCCAAAGTTTAGTAATATCATCATCTGACAAGGAAGAGGAAGGAACAACTGCATCATCAATGACAGTAGAACCCTGCAAAACATATAACTTGACAGTCTTTCTCTGCCCAAGGGAACCTTTGGAAATCTTCAAAATCCCACTTTCAACTGTGTATTTATACCCTTTTGAATCAAGAGTACATAACGAAATTATATTTCTCTTCAATTCTGGAACATGTCGTACGTCACTAAGTATTTTGACAACTCCATCAAACATCTTAACTTTAATTGTTCCAACACCTGCGATTTTACACGAAGCATTATTTCCCATCAAAACAACACCTTCAAGCACTGTTGCGTAATTTGTAAACCAATCCCGATTGGGACACATGTGGAAGGTGCAACCCGAATCAAGTACCCACTCCTCACTCACTTTAGAATTGTTGACAGAAGCGGCTAGAAGTTCACCATCGCTGTAGTCTTCTACAACATCAGCTTCACCAGAATTTTCTGGTGTTTTCTCTTTTGATTCGCAGCCTCCCTTTTAATCTTGTTCTGTAGCTTATAGCACTCGGATTTAATGTGCCCTTTCTTTTTGCAGAAGTTACAAGTTTTACCTATGTTTGAAGACTTCGATCTACCCTTAAATTTACCGCGAGGACTCCGTTCCTGTGTCCTTCCACGATCATCATCAGCATTCCGATCTTGTCTTTCACGAATAATGAGACCCTCTCCTTGAAAGTCAATTTTAACCACAAGATGCTTCATCTTATCATACGAGGTCAAAGAATCATAAACCTCATCAACTGTGAGAGACTCGCAGTTATATAAAATCGTGTTTCTAAAGGTTGAATAAGACGGGGGCAATGAACAAAGTAGAATCAACCCTAGATCTTCCTTATCATACTGAACCTCCATGGCCTCCAAGTTTGAGAGAATTTATTTAAACACTGTTAAGTGTTCATGCACAGACGCACCTTCCTCTAAACGATGAGCATAAAGACGTTACTTCATATGCAACTTGCTAGTTAGAGTTTTCGACATACATATTTGTTCTAGCCTCTTCCATAATACAGCGGCGGTCTTCTCGTTCATCACATCCTGTAAAATTTCGTTAGACAAATACAGATGTAACTGTGTTAACGCCTTTCGATCCTTACGCTTCTTCTCTTCCTCCGTCAATGTCGAAGGCATCTTATCTACCCCTAGTAGGGCTTCCTCTAAATTTATCTGTGCAAGAACTGCCTGCATCTTTATCTGCCACAACGTGAATCTGGTGTTGTGATCCAACAGCGGAATTTCATACTTCAAAGACGCCATTAGCGTGATCGAGATGAAAAACCTGGAAGCTCGGATACCAATTTGTGAAAAATATAACGACAGTAATGACAAATATTTCACAAAGAAAATAAAAATAAAAATAAAGAATACACAGATTTTACGTGGAAACCCTTTCGGGAAAAAAAAACCACGGGCAGAGGAGAAGAAAATTCACTATGTCGAATTCGAATCCATTACAAGAGGAATAGACTATGTCTATTTATAGGCTTGTAAAGCCATATTCTAATAGGAGTGTAGTAAGATTTAAACTCCTTATTCTAATCAATATCAAATAGATGGAGTTTAATAAGGTTCAAAAAATCTTATTTAAAATAAAATAAAAGAAGTGTAGTTCTATAGGGATTCTTCTTTTATTTTATTTTACCATTGTATTTTATTTAAATAAGGATTCAATTCACTTAATTCTAACAAACGGAAGTAAACATAAGGTAAATTAAATGTAGTAAACAAAGAACAAAAGAGATTCTTTAGGCGAGGAAAGTAATGGTAATAACGTCACATTGCTCATAAGCATAGCTCATTCTCCAATTAGAAAAATTTGCCTAACTTGTAGAGAACCTTACTAGTATGGAAAAGTGATAAATAGGAAAATGGCTGCCAATAAATAAACTACAAGAAAACATAAAAGGACATATTACCTTCATCCCATCCTTTAGCTTCCGATGAGGAGCTCCCACCAGAAGAAGAAGCAATGCTTTTATTAACATCTTCATGTCCATCAATTTCAGCAGCTAATGATTATGCCAACTTGTTATATATATTGCCATCCTCAGCTAATTTTGCAATTTGCTCTTCCTCATCTCCTCTAAGTTCATACCTGAAGTAGAGCTCACAATTGATTATAAATACAGGCACACTCGTATTGTCTAGCTCATGATTTGTTTTAGTCAATTGAAATTCAAGAACCAATATTTGATGCCTTCTTTGCTAGTTCACAGACTAGCATTAGAAAGTATAAAGATGGATGCTTAACCACAAGTGCCTTTTGCTGATGAAGTTAGAAAAGTGGCTTACTCTTCATATTTTCTCATGAAATGAGTGACAGACATGACTTCCAAGTATGTATCTGCTACTAATCCAGCACACATTGCCCTAAATCTAGTTTAAGGAATAGGAAGAATGATCCCTGATAATTCAACATCATCACCTGGAGCCACCTGAATGTAGACGAGGTAGAATGTAAATACGTTGTTAGCAAAAAAGAGTTAAAATTTCATTATAAATAGGACGTGACCATTCAACTTCTTGTTGCAAGGGAGGAAAGGATAAAAGGAAATGGGTGCAATGTCTATACAAAGAAATTTCATGCAATATTTCTAGATATTTCGGCTACAATTAAATTAACATGAACGCCAACCTTTCTAGTTATTTCCCCCCTAAAATGCACTATCATTGACCGCGGAATGTGGCCTTTTGGTACATGATCTGCCAACTCTTGGATCTTGGCTTGGAAAGAATTTTCTTATACATTATAGAAAATGCAGAGTGACTTCTTACTGTTATTTAACATATCATGTTAAACTAAAACCTCTTGGAACTTCAAGAACTTGGATACTCTAAGTTGAAGGATAAGGTTCCCCTTCTTCCTGTTCACAAAACAAAGCTTTGATGGGCACTCAAACAAGGGCATGAATACTCAGCAGTTACATCCTATTTGACTCATAATGGGAAGAAAAAATATAAAATTAGTATAAAGTAGAAGCGGCCAAACCGGTATTTTAAGATTCCTTAAAAATAATTAGAAAGATAACTATGGTAATTATATCCGGAATACTTGATTTATCCTTTTTGAAGACTACTCAACTATCTAATTGAGGGTAAAAAAGGTTGTCTCAAACCAAAGAGAAATATTCAACACTTAGCCTTAACCTCCCTAATGGTAAATGGCCTCCTCTTCGAATGTGCTCTGATATGAACTTCGTTGAATTAAACATAACTGAGCATCAGCCTATGCTTATGTATCGCAATCAGAGTAGATTTTGCTGCAGATTTAACTAGAGCAATATCATAACAGAGTTTCCAAACAGTATTCCTCATGTGAATGTCTTAGGATCAAATTATACCAGCACCATAATAAACCTCTTGTAACAAATTTATCCACCAAAAATTTACAAATTGTAAACTCAAGCTCTGAACAATAAACTCTATTCAGATGGCATATAAAGCTAGCAGTATTATGACTTCAGATTGTACATTAATCCATGGAGCTCAATTTCTAGAGAGATTAGTCATATAATATCCTTCTAATGCCTCAATTCTATGTTCATTTCACAAGTCTAACTAAAAACCTCCACAAACACTAAAATATCAACATAAACAGCAATTAACAATAATTTCATTTGGAAATGGCCAACCATCTTTCTTTGTTATAGTTTGGTTAAGTGCATGCGACTTGTAAACATGTCAAGAAGATTTAATGCTTCTTTATAATAAAGAGAGTTTTTGTTTAGTTACATTGTAACTAAACTTAGTTGAAAATGAACAAGTCGATGATAGCTGGATATGTTTGTTTAGGTGTTGAATGACTAGTTTAGGTGACTTGTTTATGTGCACAAGCAATGTTTTACAATATTACTAGGCTACTTAGTCGTAGTAGGTAGTATTTGGTGATGTATTTGGCTATAAATGTATTGTTTCTTCTAGTTGAATGAATGAGAAAAATGAGCTATCACCATAAGCTCCCTTGTTGCACATTTGTGAGCAAGTAAAATATCATCTTGCCTTGTTCTGTGTTTTGTTTTCTTCTTTTGCTGCTGTCAAAACCCAAACAATTGGTACCATGAGCCTAAGTCTTAAGGGCCATTGATTTTGCTTCTGCTGCTTGTTAAAAGAAAGAAGTTGTCAAAGCATGTCATCAAGGACTGTTTGAAAAGAAGACAACATCAGCTCAACCTTAAGAGACTCCCAAACAAGCTTGAATAAGCTGAATGAGGAGTTTCAAGAAAAGTATGTAAACTTTCCACTATGCAAGCTGCAAGCTTAGCAAGATGTCAAAGCTACAAGCTTAGTGAGAAGTACAAGCTATGAGCTCATCAAAAGGTGCGAGCCCTGTATAGTTGCGAGCCTGTTTAAGACACCTTAAGAACAGTAAGCAAAAATGTGAGCCTGTCAAAGGTGCAAGCTCAGCCTAGTGCGAGCAGAGTTGAAGACACCTGTTGAAGACAATAAGCAAAAATACGAGCCTATCAAAGGTGCAAGCTCATTTAGTGCGAGCAGCAAAGTGCAAGCCAAAATGGTAGACTGGAGGCAAGCAAACTTTACTCGCATGCAAATTGTATATACAAGAAGAAACAGGATAGTAATGAACAAGGGAACAAGGCAAGTTGCCAACCAAGGCTATGAAGGAGGAGAAGACTCCATTTGAAGAACAAATATTTGGCACAAAAGACTAGGATAGCCAATTGTATAAGTCGATTTTGTTGATAATGAGGCCAAGGTTGAAGATAAGTTGAAAATGAAGTGCTTTGTGAGTTCAAACTTGAAACAAAGTATCTAAAGACGCCAAGCTCAAAAAACTTGATGAATGTTTGGTATTTGCGGCATGGAGTCAAGGAGGAGTGTTGGAAATGGCCAACCATGCTCTTTGTTATATTTTGGTTAAGTGCATGCGACTTGTAAACATGTGTATACGAATGCTTCTTTGTAACAACAAGGTTTTTGTTTAGTTACATTGTAATTAAACTTAATTGAAAATGAACAAGTTTGACGACTTGATATGTTTGTTTAGGTGTTGAATGACTAGTTTAGGTGGCTTGTTTATGTGCACAAGCAATGTTTTACAAGATTATTAGGCTACTTAGTTGTAGTAGGTAGTATTTGGTGATGTATTTGGCTATAAATGTATTGTTTTTCTAGTTGAATGAATGAGCAAAATAAGCTATCACCATAAGATCCCTCTTTGCACATTTGTGACTAAGTAAAATATCATCTTGCCTTGTTACGTGTTTCATTTTCTTCTTTTCTTTCTTTGTGAAAACCCCAACAAATTCTCAAGGGAGAACTTGAGCAGGTTAAGTGCATCAAGAGTGAAATGGGTTTTTTTCTTGAAGCTTACTAGTAACCTTTAATCTCAAGAGGCACCTTCTGACGTGGATCAGACCCATCTGCATTATCATTTCCATCATCAGCTCTCTACATCATAAATATATCATGATCATCATCATGAAAGGCCTCGGTGGGCTCCAACAAAAGATCATCGATTGCGCTAGCGAGAATCCTAGTGTATCTTCGAGTGTTCTTAGTAACCGGCCTCAAGAATTCCTTGTCCAAGTCTTTATACTGCCAAAAAAAAACCAACTAAATTTAAGGGTCATAAAGTAAAACAAATAAATACCAGAAGCTGTTGGGGATTGACCCGATTAAGTAACAAGAAAAAAATAGCAGAAGAATTGATAAATTGAACACACAAATTTAACCTGGAAAAACTCTTCCAAAGAGATAATTTTATTATAATGACAAAAATGAAGAGTACAAAAGAAGGATATAAAAACTAAACCTTGAAAATAAAGAACGCTCAAAATGTAAATTCAAAATTCTTTAAATGTGTTATAAGTTATAATCTCTACCTTGACTCATATTTCCACAACGCCATCTTTGTCAAAGCCCGCTACGGGCCTATCTTGAACTATGCAGGAAATTAACTGAGTCGAATTTGTGCTTAGAAAATGGAAGACTTCTAGCCTTCGACTTGTACACTGTCAAATCAAACCTAACCTGGGTCTGATTTTCACGAACACATTGCCCTAACTTTTCAAAACTTGTATACAAAAGAGAACCTCTTTTCAATGAATCGGTCATACATTTTTCCCTCTTATGACCGAGTTTCCTTCGCTCCAAACGAGTTGACTTTAACTCCATAACGGACGAGGGACATCCGATTTCACCGGTCACTGTAGAACCTTCCAGAATATAAAGATCGTCAGTCCTTTTACCTTTTAACAAAACGATAGCTCTACAAGATACCTTAATGTCGCTCGACTCGATGTTGATTCTGCATCCTTTCAAGTCTAAAATACTCAAGGAGATGAGATTCTTTCGTAAATCAGGTACATAGCTGACATCTGAGACTGTTCTAATCGTCCCATCGTGCATCCTAATATTAACAGTACTAATACCAATTACCTTACTAGATGAATCATTTCTCATGCACACAACCCACCTTCAACCGAACTATATATGGAGAATCATTCTCTATTGGGACACATGTGGAAAGAACATCCCGAATGTACGATCCACTTGGACGTAAGCTCGGAGCTTTCACCGTTGACACTAACAAGAAATCATCACCGCTTTCACCGGTCAAATTAGCACCAGCTACATCTTCCTCGTTACTCTCAGCAATCCTTTTATTTTGCAGTTTATAACAATATGCTTTGACGTGACCTAACTTCTTACAATAGCGACACATTTTGTTTCGCTTCTTTGATGCTACCAAAATGGAAGCTTGCCTATCTGCCTTGCTATCCAAACCAAACTCATTGTCGAGTTTGTCTCTACTCAACAAATGACCCTTCACATCTTCAAACGAGAGTTTGTCTTTGCCATAAATCAGGGTCTCCTTAAAAGACTTGTATGAAAAGGGTAAAGAGCACAATAATAGCATAGCATGATCTTCATCATCAATCTAAATCTCAACGTTCTTTAAATCATTTAAAAGAGTAATGAATTGACTGATGTGATATCTAAGAAGCTCACCTTCGTTCATGTGAAACGTAAATAGACATTGTTTCAACACTAAACGGTTAGCCAGAGAATTAGTCGCATAAAGAGTTTCTAACATTTTTCACAAGGCAGATGAGGTCTTCCCTATCAATACCTCTTGTAATATCGTATTCATGAGGCACAACTGGATTGCAGATAAGCCCTTTTCATCAAGCTCTTCCCATTCTGTTTGATTTAGATTCTTAAGCTTTTACCCGGTAACAAGCTTTTTCAGGCCAACTTGAACTAGAATTGCCATCATCCGAACTTGCCACAGATTGAAATTTGTGACACCATTCAACTTCTCAATTTCAAATCTTGTTGTTGTCATCTCTGAATGAGTTGATCTACGAAAAATTGAACTAGCTCTGATACCACTTATTAAGGATCGACCCAATTAAGCAACAAGTAAAAAATAGCGGAAGAAATTGAGAAATTGAATACACAAATTTAACATGGAAAAATCCCTCCAAAGAGGATAAAAAACTATGGGCAAAGATAATTTTACTATAATGAAAAAAGAACGAAAAGTACAAAATATAGAAATAAAAACTAAACCTCGAAAAGTACAAAAGAGCATTACTTAAACTTTAAAACTAAAAGTCTCTTTGTCAACATGCCAATTGGATTGTGTTTTGTGTCAATTTTAAGAATTTGGACATCCCCTTGAATGATCACCTCTCAAACAAAGTGGTAACGAATATCTATGTGCTACGTTCTCTTGTGATGTATTTGATCTTTGGTGAGATGTATGACACTTTAACTATCACAATATACGACAATTGCCCCTTTTTCACTTACTAGTTCACTAAACAGGCCCCTTAACCAAATTACTCTTTTTACTACCTTAGTAATTGCCATGTATTCCACTTCAGTAGTCGACAAAGCCACTGTAGCTTGAAGTGTAGCTTTCCAACTAATGACACAATTTCTAAAAGCAAATAGGTAACCTACGAGAGACTTTCTTCAATTTAAATTTCCTACATAATTTGAATCAACATATCCAACTAAGCCTTTTATGCTTCTTCTAAACTCTAAGCACATGTTAGAAGTACCTTGTAAATATCTAAATATCTATATAATTGCATGCCAGTGTAACTTACTCGGTTTGGCCATGTATCTACTAACAACACAAACAACATATGAAATATCATGACGAGTGCATACCATTGCATACATCAAACTTCTGATTGCGTTTGAGTAAGGTACTTTTGACATGTACCTCTCTTCTTCTTTGTTTTTAGGAAAATTTAAAATTGACAATTTAAAATCTACAACTAAGAGAGTACTTATCGATTTTGAGTCTTACATATCAAATCGCTCAAGGATCTTCTTGATGTACCTCTATTGCGATAATAACAGTTTCCCGGAACGTCTATCCCTTGAAATTTCCATCCCCAAAATTTTATTTGATGCACCTAAATCATTCATCTTAAACTTGTAACTAATTATGGTTTTAAGTCTTTCAATTTCAGATGGATCATTAGCCGCAATCAACATATAATCAACATAAAGTAGAAAATATATGAATGAACCATCATCTTGACATTGTAAATAACAACTATCATACTTACTTTATGAAAAACCAATACTTAACATGAAAGAGTCGAACTTTTTGTACCACTACTAAGGAGATTGCTTCAAACTGTACAATGATTTTCTAATAAGCCAAACATGATCTTCCTTACCTTTATTTCTAAAGATTTTTGGTTGGTGCAAGTATATGTCCTTTTCAAGATCACCATGAAAAAAAGTAGTTTTTACATCCAATTGCTCTAACTCGAGATTGTTTAATGCAATAAGAGCCAAAAGCGCATATGTTTTACAGCGGGAGAGAAAACATCATGAAAATAAACTCCCTCCACTTAATTATACCTCTTTGCAACCAATCTTGCTTTGTACCTAGTTTTGTATAGACCTGAACCTTTCTTCTTTTTTAAACACTCGTTTGCAACCAACTATTTTCTTATCAATTAGTAATTTTACTAATTCATTGTATTGTTTCGTTCTTTTGAAATGATTCCATCTATTCTTCCATGGAAACAAGCCATTTGTTAAAATTGAAGGCCTCAACTACCTCGAAATAACATGAAGGGTCAGTCGAATCATTGCTCTCTACAAGCTTAAAGCATATGCCATTAGGTTTCCTTCTCAGCATTTTTATGGTGGTTGAATTTCTTGCATTTTCCTATCACGAGCCAACTTAAAATTAGTTAACTGAGATGGTGAGGGTACTTAAAGGTCGGATGAAGTCCCAAATTAATTCGAGACAACTTCAATTTCACAAGAATCAAAATTTTGTCGCGTCTTCACGATGTCGCTTGCTTCCTCATCAGAATGATGATCCTATTCGTTGTGATGTTACGACAAGGCTTTTCATGTCGTCATGACGTCACCCTCTGTTTCGAATTTTGACTCCACATTGCTCAAAACACTTTAATTTTTTGTTCTTTAAAAGTAAATAACTCATTTTCTAATTGAAACATGGCAGATTCATTGAACGTAACATCAAACTTTCCCTGGCTAACTTTAGCATAAGCAGAAACTGAAAATTCTATATTTGAAAGAGGTTTACCTCCTGACTTCTCTCATGATACAATCCTTTTCCTACTAAGCCCCCTTTCTCCTCGATCCATAGAGACAAAATGTAATGTAGGATAGAGACAAAATGTAATGTAGGACTAGAACTGACGCCAGCAATTAATCACGAAAGAAAAGACTCACTGAGTCGGGATCACTGACTAATACTAATCTAATACTAATAGAATAGAAAAAATAGATTACCTGACCATGTCTCCTCTGGAACTTTACCGTTCAATGCTCGATGTGGAGATTAGTTTATCAAATAGCTTGCCAAATTTACGACTTCAGCCCATAACTCCTTTTTTAGTATTGCATTTGAAAGCATGTATCAGGCCTTTTCTAGCAAGGTTCTATTTATTCTTTCTGCAACTCCATTCTGTTGTAGAATACTAAAAATGGTGCGATGTCTTTCTATTCCTTCTCATTGTAGAAACCGTTAACCTCTAATGAATAGAACTCAAGGTAATTATCTGTTTTCAACTGCTTCATGGGTTTTTCGGTTTGTTTTTCTAACAATGTCTTCCACTATTTGAAGATTCTGAAGACTTCATTTTTCTGTTACAAGAAATAAACTCAAACTTTTCTGGAGTGATTATCAATAAAAATTAGGAAATATTTATTACCTCATTTTGAGATGTCAGAAGACAGACCCCATAAATAAAAATGAATGTAATCAATAGTCCCTTTTTGTTTTATGCACAACTAAATCAAAGCTGAATCGAGTTTGCTTCTCGAAAACACAATACTCACAGAAACCTAACTTACCAACTCCAGTGTCTTTGAGAAGACCCCCTGTTGCACAAGACTATTATACCTTTCTCACTCATATGACCTAGTCGCATGTGCCAAAGTTTGGTTCTATCGAAATCGATAGAGAAAGAATCGCGTCGCGTTGTCGCGATGTCAGGTTGGTTCTCGTCGTGACATGGCAAAGATTTTGGATTTTCTTTAGTAATTGCATTCACATCAGTAACGTTGACCCTTGTAAAACATATAGGTTTCCCTTTTTCAATCCTCTCATTACAACGAGAGCTCCACGAGTGACTTTTTAGCCATTTGATTCAATAACTATCCTGTAACTGTAAGAATCCAAAATTCCTAATGAGATGAGATTTTTCTTTAAGTAGGGTACATACTTGACATCTGAAAGTGTTCGAATAATTCTATCATGCATATTGATTTGTACGGTTCTTATATTGGTTATCTTACACGGAGAATTATTTCTTATTAGCACAACTCCACCTTCAATTGAATTGTACGTGGAGAACCAGTCACTGTTGGGACACATGTGCTAGGAGCGCCTTGAATCTAATATCTATTCGGAAGTAAGTTTGGAGCTTTCGCTTGTTGAAAATAATAAGAAATTATCATCTCCACAAAGGCGAAGCTAGAAAAAAAATTTAAGGATGCCAAAATTAAATTATAATTTTTACGATAGTAAAAATGCAATTTCACCATTTTAGTAGCCTATATCTTTATAATTTTTAAAGGATTAAATCAATTTTTTATCATTTTTAGGGGAGCCAAAGTATAATCTTACCTTTACGAATTTAATATTTTAAAACTTTTAAAGGGCCTAAATGGAAAATTTTCCATTTTAAAGGGGTCGAGGCCCATGCCAACCCCCTAGCTATGTCCTTGCACCTTTATCTCTAGCTACACCAGCATCAGCAACTCCGACTTTCTGCTTATCTGTCTCGTCGATTTCAACATCTCTCTTAATTTTATTTTGAAGTTTCCAGCATTCTACCTTAACGTAAGCCATCTTTTTGCAATAACCATGGTATTTGTCACGGTTCCTGGATTTATCATTGCTTAGTAGATTCCCCTTTACATCTTCGAACAAGAGGTTATCTCTCCCATATATTAGAGTTTCCCTGAAAGTTTTATAAAAAGAGGGCAAAAAGTATAACAACAACATAGCTTGATCCTCGTCACTAATCTCTGTTTCAAGATTCTTTAAGTGATTAAGAAGGGTAACAAACTCACTAATATGAGCTCTAATCAGCTCATCTTGGGCCAGTCTAAACATGTAGAGACATTGTTTTAATACTAACCTATTGGCAAAGGATTTCGTTATGTACAAGGCTTTCAGTTTCTTCCATAATGAAAACGTTGTTTTCTCCTTCAAAATCTCCTATAACACATTATTTGTTAAACATAATTAAATTGTGGACAGAGCTTTTTTATATAACTTATCCTATTTTGACTACTCTATGTCTGCAAATTTCCTCTTAGCAATGATCCTCTCAAGATCATCATGGATCAGTAACGCTGACATGCGAACTTGCCATAGACTGAAATTTGTGATGCCGTCAAACTTGTGATATCAAACCTTGATGTTGTCATCTTTGAATGGGTTGAATGCAAAAATCAAACTAGCTCTAATACTAGTTTGTTGGGAATTAACTCGTGTATGCAACGAACAAGTAAATATAATAATATCAAGAAGATTGAACACGCAAATTTTACATGAAAAACTCCTCAAAAGAGGATAAAATACCACAGGTAAAAGGAAATTTCACTATAATAAAGCAGAGTACAAAATATGTAGAGAATTAAAGGAAAACCCAAAGCCCCAAAAACAAAACCCTTCAAAACAAAGAACAGAATTCTCTCAATCTGAATATTTCTGTTGTATATAACCTAGAGTAACTAAAGCCTATTTATAGGCTAAATTCGTAGCATATGACTACAACAATCCTAGGTTTATTAGAGTTTAAATGTGAAACTAAAAACAGAGTTTAACTGGGAGAAGAAAATAAAAAAAAACCTTAAGGTGCATGTCGCCACGTCGTGACGTGGCATCGTGTTATCGAGACGAAGAGACATCGCGTCATCGAGTTGAAGGCTCTCTTCTCATCATGACATCGGGACGAAGAACACTTCCTCTATACAACGTTACACACAGTTTAGTCCGAAAATGCGAGGTATAACTCCACAGATCAAACCAAAAATTTGTGTATAAAATTGCATAAAATCAAAGTTCATGTACACAATTGCACATTAAATCAAAGTTCAAGTATAATTTTGGACATTTATCTCTTCTAAAAACTACAAAAGTAAATGCTAAAATAATGGTGAAATTGCATTTTAACTCTTATAAAAATATATAACTTGATATCGGCCCTGTAACATCCCACCCGATGAAGTTCTAATGTTTGAATACTATTTATTGAAGTATTGTGTTTAGAGCAAGTTTTGTGTAGGTAAGCTGTAGAGCCCAATTCTTGCCCGGGCCTTAAACACAAAATAAAGCAAAATATTAAACAAATAAAATCTAATAAAAAAACAATGTCCAATTACAACTCATTTACAAATCCCAGCCCAAAACATTAAGCCCAATTTACACTACCCAAATTCCAGCCCAGAATAATAAAAATCATCCAAAAATTACACGGCCTATATGGCCCAAATAATTTTGGCAGACAGAAACTTTAAGGGTTCCAGAAGCGGTTTAGCGCCGCGTGAATGCCTCCACGCTCACCACCACGCACGCCTCCACGTACGCCACCACGCACGCCTCCACAGCCTCCGTACCTCCAGCGAGCCTTCGTACGACACGTCCGCCCCTTCTGTACCTGTAAGCATATAGCAGAGAAATGACAGCAAATACAAAATAAAAAAAATTGTATTTCTGATCGGCTATAAAAAGAAAGCCAGAAAAACATTGTAAGGCTCTTACGATTTCAAATACAAAAATATAGAAAAACAGAGTTATTTTTCGAATTTTTTCATTCTATTTTTGTTTCACATGTCACACATGTACATAAAAATAGAATAAATATTAAATTATTTTACCTTTTTCTGACAATCGGAGCCAAAATCGAAGCGTTTTTTTTACTTCTTTCGATTTTTAGAGCGGTTTTGAGTGTTTGGAGGTCAAATCTGGGTTAGGGAGAGTGAAGCGATTGAAACGGACTTCTTTTGGTTTCCACTAACCACTGTGGACGGCGGCACTATTAACGGTGATTGACGGCCGCCAGGTGGCCAAATGGCCTGGAATCGGGGAGCCAGAGAGAAAACCAACCCTCTCCCTTTTGTTTTTTTTCTTAAATCAAACAACAAATGATTTTTTTAAACAAATTTTGCCTTTTATAGATGAGAGATATGACGTCGTTTAAGGCTAATTGCAATAGCTTCAAAACGGCATCGTTTTGAGCTGGATCAGGTTGACCCGACTTGAACCCTCAGGATCCACGCGTTTATGCGGTGAAGGGATATTTGAACAATAAACCCTCCCGCTTTTGTGATGTGGTGCAATGTGGTCCCATATTTTTCTTTATTTTGTAATTTGGCCCCTTAATATTTGCTTCTTATTCATTTGGGTTTGCGCTGAACGATGCGTTTTAAGGGTTTGGGCTAATTGCTCATTCAATCCCTATTCTTTGCGCGCGTTTTCCATCTGGGTCCTCCTATTGATTTAATGTTTAGCTTTTAGATTTTTAATTTTAATTTTGTCCTTAACCTGTTTTAGTTTATTTATTTATCTATTTTTACATTTCTGTTTCATTATTATTGTTATTATTATTTATCCTTTTTTATCTCTTATTATTTATAAATATATATCATTTATATTAAGTTTCTATAGTATCTATTTTAAATATTCTTATATCTTATATGGTTTAAATTATTTCATTTTTTTTACTTTATTTACCATTTTTTATTTATCATTTAAAAAAATTTGTTTTATGATTACTTATTTTAAGATTTTGTATATTATTTTTATTAAACTATTTCACACTTTCATATATTATTCATTTCAAACCTCTTTTACATACATTAATAAACTTAAATCTCTGTATGTTTGATAGGGTTGTTTTCAAATTAATTATTTTTTAATCATTTTATACATATATTTTCTCTTAAAATAATTTTGCATAGTATTGGTTTTAAACACCTTTCGTTTTATATTTTTGTATATTATATTACTCCATTTTCTTCAATAATTAATAGAGAAATGGTATATTATAATTATTGTTATTATGTGATTTGTATTTCTTAATTATTGGTTGATTATTGTGATGCATTAGTGTAACGTTTGATGTATGGATTAATATCTTGCTTTGTATATTATTATTCCATTGTATTTCATTAAAAATCGTGTTTTAATGTCATTTAAGTTTTGAGATCGTTGTTAAGAATCTTTGAAACAAGGCAATGCTCGTGTTTGGAGGTTTCGAAAAAATCGTGCCCTAACTTACTCGGTTTCGGTTTTTCTCGTTAAATCCTAGCAATTGAGTCCCCTTTTCTCTTTTAAATCAAAACACATAAATTTTTAATAAAAGCTTATTCTCGAGAATTTGAGATGTTGCATCCTAACTTACTTGATGTGACGTTTCATCGTCTCGAAATAAGAATTTCAAAAAATAATAAAGGCAATATTCTATGCTTGGAATTTTGAAAAATTGAGCCCTAATTTATTGGGTTTCGATTTTTCATTTGACCCAAATATTTGAATATCCTTTTGAATTTAAGTGCATGAATTCTTAAAAAAAATCAAAAGACAAGCTCAGTTTCGAGAATATGAAATATTGTATCCTAACTTACTGGGTACAGCATTTTTATTTCTTTGAGATAAGCGGGTCTCGGTATTCATTTTGATTTGCTCAAGTGTTCTATTCAACAAACGGATCATAATCTAGAATCTTTTCAAATTTTCGGCATTAAGACATTAAATAATCAATCAGGTACCAATTTTGGGCGCTACGAGGGTGCTAACCCTTCCTCATACGTAACCGATTCTCGAACCCGTTTTTTCAAGTTTTTGTAGACCAAATCATCTTTTAATAAACCAAAGTTTTATTAAAGTTTTCAATTTCAAGGTGATCCGATCACTCCTAAAAAAAAAGAGGGTCGGTGGCAACTCCATTTTCGTTTTTCAATCGATCCCTGTTTTTTTTTAAAATAAAAAAATGGTTTCGACAGCTTGGCAACTCTGCTGGGGAACAAATAAGAGAGTCAAGCCGTAAAATTGATTATTTTCTGTCTTTTTGTTGAAAAATTGAAAATTTGATTTGAAAAATTACGATCATTTTATTGCATTCGCTTGCATCATCTCATTTAATTGCTGTGGTTCGAGTCTTATAGAATATTTTTGCATCATATTGCATGACCGTCGAGTCACACCCTTTTAAGTGGGAGTGAGAAGCTACTCTTTCGTAAGGTTTTCACCTCCGTACAGGATAGTGAATCGCTTTCGGGATACATCCATATCTATGTCTTCGTGAGATTTTCATCTCCGTGTAGCCATTGGGAAATGTATCCCCCTGAACCGAACTCGGTCCGTATGAGCCTCTAATGGGTGAGGATCGAGGAATCTGCTGGTTCAGGTACCTCAACTTTGGAACCAAACTACATATAGAAAGCCCTAAGAGCCCACCCTAGGTAGAGCTGTGATAAACCCTAGTGGTCACCCAGATAGGCGCCTAATTGTTTTTCCTTTTTTACATGATTTGAATTTTGTTTCTATATATTGTATTGACTTTTCGTTTTTTATCTTTGTTATTTTGCATGCATTTTCATGTTTAAGAGGTGTCGATTAGGGTTCGATTGCTAAATTAGAGAGTTGGCCATGGAAAATGAATTTCTTGATAAAGTGGAAGATAGCATGGCTGGTCTGCGAACTTGGTGAAGAAACGACATAATTAGAGAAGGGGGATAGTCTAGCTGCGGGGCATGTGCCAAAGTTATGGGACTACACTCGTATTAGCATTATGCAAAATAACCTTCAAGAGTTAACAGTGATATGGGATCAGTGGGACGATGAGACCAAGAGGTTGTTCTACCATAGTTATGGGGATTTGCCGTACTTACTTGATATTAAGGTGGATGAGCGGTTATTAGGGCCTCATTCGATCTTTGGAACCCGCGTATAGTTGCTTTACTTTTGAGAGAGTGGATTTAGTGACTACCGTGGAAGAATATACCGCTCTACTGCATTGTCTGAAGGTTCAAATTGATAAAGTCTATTCGAGAGCTACTTATGTCCCAACCTTTTGGAAGAAGTTAATGAGTGTTACGAGAATGAGTGAGCAGTGGATTACAGCCAGGATTAAGCAAAAGGGTGAGTGTAAGTGCATCCCGTGGAGGAATTTGAGGGATTTGATTCTAGCTCATCCTGATATGAAAAGGAGAGTTGATGTCTTTGCATTGAGCAACTACGGATTGATGCTATTCCCTAGGGCTTTAGGGTATATAGATGAAGCGGTCACTAATCTCTTCTACCGACTCAGTAAAGGGGTCACGTCAGTTCCTACAGTCTTGGCTGAGACTTTTAGGCCATTGAATGCATGTAGAAGATCTAGAGAGGGCAGGTTCGTAGGGTGCGCTCAGTTGTTGTTGATTTGGTTTCATAGCCACTTTTGGAAGGTAGACAAGATTTTTTATCAGGTCTTCACTGATAATTATTCCCCACTAAAAGAAATAGCAGCAACACCAAAAAGAAACGACGTGTCAGAAGATAATTGGGTGGAACTTCTCCAAAATCTTTAGGAAGAGGATATTGAATGGAGAGCTCCTTGGTTAGTGCCCAGTGAGATTCTATTTTGATGCAGGAGTTTTGATTGGGTCCCTTTACTCGAAATTTGGGGAGCCATTGGTTACGCTCCTTTACTTGTACTAAGAAAATATGGATCAAGGTAGTTTATGCCGGCAACGCATGGTCTAGCGCAATGCGAGTTCTCGTATAAAGGAGATAATTACAAGAAGAGGGTCAAAGAAATTTCCACTGCTTGGAACCAGACTCGTCAGATGAAGAGACTGTCTGTTGGTTCTATGACGACGCCTAAATATAGTGAATGGTTTAGCAAAAAGATTAATGATAATATTCCTGAGCCAAGTTTAGAATATGCTCAATCAATGGAAGAATACTTACGAGCTGTCCCGTCAGAGCTAGAGATCATAAAACAGGACTTTGAAAAGAAGAGTTTTGAATTCGAGAAAAAGATTGAGCAACTGGAGAAAGAAAAAATGCACTTGAGATTAGATGTGGAGGTGCAAAAAGAAGAGGCTGAAAAGTTAAGAAAAGGAAAAAATCGAGTTGAAGAGGATCTGGATAGTTTAAAGACAGACTATAAGAATATGCGTCTATCGATGAGAACTGCCGGATTGGGGAAAACTTCAGAGCAGTGGCGGTAAGAAATTCAAGCGAAAAGTACCAAAGCTGATCAGTGGAAAAGAAGGTTCCAAGAGGCCCACGCTCAGAGAGAGGCTCTAGAAAGGAGTTTATCAGAAGCCCAGAATGACAAAGGGGAATTAAAGGCCAAAATGGCAGAGCTTGAAAAAACACTTTACCAGCATAGAAATCGGAATTCTATAATTGAACTAAGGGCAAGTTTGAGCAAGATTGAAGAAATGAAAGGAAGAATAGAAGAGCTAGAGTCTGCTTTGCAAAGTTGTGAGCTTCGGGTAGAGCTTCTTGAAGTAAATGAGGAGCGTTGGAAGGAATAACTTCATCACTCTCAGAGTCAAGTTAGGGATCGAGATTATATTATGGGCGAACCTGTGGCTCAGATCTGGGAGGTAGTTGACCATTTTCAAACCTTGGCAGTTCAGGCTGACACGCTAATTGTGAAGTACAAGCTGGAATCAGACAGGGGTCAGGAACTAGCTTCGTTGCTTAGGAAAGTTAAAACTCTGAGTATTGGGGAAAAGCTGTATTTGTAATCCGTTTTATGTAAAGAGCTTTGTTTTCTAATAAAGTTTTCTAAATGCAATTGAATCAGAATTGGCGTCTTTTGCATTTCATGCATCTACATTTCATCATATGCATTAAAGTTGACTAAAAGATTCTAATTGATTAATAATTATTTCAGTAATCTGGAAACCGACCAAAATCAACCAAACACGCACCCTTACGGTACACGAAGGAAAACTAAAGCAATGGATAAAAGAATAGAAAGGTTGGAACAAATGCAGAAGGAGATGCAAGAACAGATGCAAGCACAAATACAAAAGCAGCTGGTTAAGATCCAGCAAGACATAATGGACAAAATGATGGAATCGCAGAGGAATATGATAACTCAAATGACTTAGATGACGCAGTTGTTCAATGGGCTTACGGATAAAGGAAAGAGCCTCATGGTTAATGTTGAGGAGAATACTGAGTATCCTCAATGTCCCCTTGGTTTTACTCCACCACATGTGCAAACACGACCTGAAGTAACTTTACAAAGGCCATCTGTCATGATCAGGCCTCAACAATTCCAAGCTGGTGCTTCAATGAATCTCCAAACTGGCTCAGGTTCAGGAGATAATCCAATCAATGCTAGTGTCTCTGATTTGGATGAAATAGCGGAGGGAGAGAGGACAAAAGTAGAATTACCAAAACAGCTAGAAGATAGATGTAAATGGTTGGAGGAGAAATTTAAGGCGATAGAAAATGCTGATGGCTGTTATGGAATTGATGCTAAGGATTTAAGCTTGGTCCCAGACTTGGTGCTCCCATACAAATTCAAAATGCCTGAATTCGAGAAATATAATGGGACAAGTTGCCCCGAAGCTCATATTACTATGTTTTGTAGAAGAATGACGGGGTATATTAATAATGACCAACTGTTGATCCATTACTTCCAAGATAGCTTGGTGGGAGCAACAGCCAAATGGTATAACTAGTTGAGTCATGCCAGAATTGGTTCATGGAGAGATTTGGCTCAAGCATTCATAAAACAATACAACCACGTGACAGACATAGCACCCGACAAGATTACACTCTAGAACATGGAAAAGAAGACAAACAAGAACTTCAACCAATATGCCCAGCGATGGAGGGAGGTGGCGACGTAAGTCCAACCACCACTCTTAGAGAAAGAGACGACCATGCTCTTCTTCAGTACTTTGAAAGCTCCATTTATCAATCACATGTTGGGAAGTGCTACTAAAAACTTTTATGATATCGTAATGTCTGGGGAGATGATAGAAAACGCGATAAGATTTGGGAAGATTGAAGCAGGGGAAGGCACCAAGATATCAGCCCCGATAAGGAGGGAGAATGAGGTGAATAATTCGAGTACGTATAAAAAGGGTCATTCGAGAGCAATCACTGTGAGCCAGCCAAAAGCAACAACCACTAATCATTAGGGTCCCCCGAGACAGGAATCCATCACAAGGGTGAACAACAAAAAGATACAGTTCACACATATATCCATGACGTATAGAGAGATGTACCAGAACCTCTTCGATGCACATGTGGTGTCCCCTTTCTACTTAACACCACTGCAACCTCCTTTTCCTAAATGGTAAGACGCAAACGCCCAATGCGAATATCATGCTGGAATCACGGGGCATTCAATTGAAAATTGCACCGCGTTCAAGAAAGTAGTTGAAAAGCTAATAAAAATGGGGATCATAAAGTTTGACGATTCGCTAAGCCTTTCATTCTTCGCTCGGGGGAGAAAGGCGAGAATTCCCCCTAGTAGGAGTAGTAGTCTTGGGCAGAGAACAGCGCTACGACCCACCCATACCAAATGTAGCAGGAAACCCCTTACCTAATCATACTGATCAAGGAGTAAATAGAATAAATAAAGGTGGGAGCAGGAAAGTTAAATATGAGGTTGCAGAAGTCAAAACCCTATTGAGACAAGTTTGGAAGGAGATGATGGAGAGAGGACTGATCACATTGAATTCGGAAGAGAGGTCAGAAGGAAAGAGGAACCATTGCGAGTGTCACAATAGAGAGGGGCATGGAATCCAGGAATGCACTGAGTTCAGAGCCATAGTGTAAAATTTGATGGATAATAAAGAGATGGAATTTCACGAGGGGATTGAGGGATCGAAAGAACGCGAGGTTTATGCTTCAGAGGAAGGATCAATGGAACGGGTCCAAAAGGGAAACCACCCAGTAGTAATCATCTCGAAGCCAAGAGTCAATGATTGTAATGTGACGATCCAAGGAAAAGTGAATTCAGCTAGTGCTTCAAAAGAAGATCAAGATACAGGTTATCATTCTCGTAGTGGGAGGTGCTACGATTTGGTAAATACCCGACCAGAACCAGTAAAAGGGAAAGCTCCAATGGTAGAACAAGAGAAGGAAAAATCAGGTGAGCCTAAGTCGCTTGTCAATAAACCAGTGATGGAGGAAGAAGCTAAGGAGTTTCTAAAATTTTTAAAACATAGCGAGTACAGTGTGATAGAGCAGTTGCATAAACAGCTAGCACGAATATCTGTATTAGCTTTGCTCTTGAGTTCAGACGTGCACTGAAACGTATTGATGAAGGTTTTGAATGAGATTTATGTGGCCCATAATATCTCGGTCAATAAACTGGATAGATTGATTGGTAACATAAGTGCTGACAATTTCATCCATTTCAACGATGATAAAATTCCGCCAGGCGGCAGAGGATCCACTAAGGCTTTGGATATTACCACTAGATGCAAAGGGTACACACTACCAAGGGTTTTGATTGACAACGGGTCGATGTTAAACGTATTACCCTTATCCATATTAAACAGATTACCTATGGATAGTTCCCACATGAAATAATGCCAGAACATAGTTAGGGCATTTGACGGCACGCAAAGAAGAGTTATGGGGAGTATTGAAATACCGCTGCTGATTGGCCCGACAACATATGAGGTGGACTTCCTGGTAATGGATATCAAACCCTCCTACAACTGGTTGTTGGGAAAACCGTGGATCCACTCAGTAGGAGCGGTACCTTCATCATTGCATCAGAAACTGAAGTTAGTATCAGAGGGTCGACTAGTGACAATAAATGCCGAAGAGGATATTATAGCGGCTGCAACCAGTGATGCACCATATATGGAGACGAATGACGAGGCAATCAAGTGCTCTTTTTGATCTTTAGAGTTCGTAAATGCAACCTTCATTACAGAAGGAAACAGAATTCCAATACCAAAAATCTCTAAAACCACGAGAATGGGATTGCGATGACCGTAAAAAAAGGAGCTTTGCCAGGAAAAGGACTGGGAAAATATCTTCAGGAGAGAGTTGTGGCTTCGATATTGAAAGAAAAGCAAGATCACTTTGGCTTAGGATTCAGGCCAGATGCAAAACAAAGAAAGAAAGATTTGAAAAAAAAGGCAAGAAAGAAGAAGGGCTCGTTTGAATGGTGAAGAAATCAAGTGGAAACCCATGATAATTCCACACATATCCAAAACCTTTGTGTCGGGAGGGGTCATTCATGCTGAGCAGAAAGCGCTAAAAGAAGAAGACATTATAGCAATGTTGGGCAATGTCTACATTAATGCTATATCCGAGGAAGCAATTGAAGGGGGAGCTTGTCAGATATCCGCCCTTATGAACCTGGGAGTGTTCTAAATAATTGGACTACAGAAGAGATTCCTATAGTGTTTAGAACTATTTCAAAGTAATGTCTCAGAACACTTATTACTCTAAGCCTAGGAGTAATAAGCATCCTTTGTGAAATAGGCTTATGTCCCAAAAATCTTTAATTCAATGAAAATGCTTCTGATTTTTTTTTAGCAAATATTCTTTATTCATAATCATATTATATAGACAATCGTTCTTTATTCCAAATATTCTTTTATTCTTCATTCATGATCATGCCATACAAATAATTATGCTTAAATTTATTCGTTTATGTATATTCCTTTGTACCTACAACAGGTTCCCAGATATCAACGACATGAGTGATGCTGCTACTAAATCAGAATCCCTTTTTGAGCAAGATATGTGTTTAGAGGGATCCCAAGACTTTGAAGATGACGTAAACTATGGCTTATCTTCAAACTTGTTAAGAATGGTAGAACAAGAGGAAAAACAAATTCTACCTCATGGAGAGACAGTAGAGGTCGTGGCCTTGGAAGAGGAAAAGGTAGTGAAAATTGGAACGTGCATAACCGAAGAAACGAAGAGAGACCTCGTAAGTTTACTTTAAGAATTCAAAAATGTCTTTGCGTGGTCATACCAAGATATGTCGGGGTTAAACACTGACATTATTGTGCACCGCCTCCCCATAAAATAGGATACCGGTTCAACAGAAGCTCCAGAGAATGAGGCCTGACATTGTGCTAAAAATAAAAGAAGAAGTTAAAAAGCTATTTTTGTAGGAAGTCAAATACCCAGAATGGGTAGCCAACATTGTGCCTGTCCCTAAGAAAGATGGCAAGGTACGAATGTGTATAGATTATAGGGATTTGAATAAGGCCAGCCCAAAAGACAATTTCTCTTTGCCTCACATTGATACTTTAGTAGACAATACGGCGGGCTATTCGTTGTTTTCTTCATGGATGACTTCTCGGGATACAACCAGATAAAAATGCACTCTGAAGACATGGAAAAGACTACATTCATAACCTTATGGGGAACATTCTGTTATAAAGTAATGCCATTTGAGCTGAAAAATGCAGGAGCTACATACTAAAGGATATTGTGACTTTGTTTCATGATATGATGCATAAAGAAATTGAGGTCTATGTCGATGATATGATTGCAAAGTCTAGAACAAAAGAGGAACACATTCGAGTTTTGAGGAAACTATTCTTGAGGTTGAGAAAATTCCAACTAAAGCTCAATCCAACGAAGTGTACTTTTAGAGCTAGATCTGGAAAATTGTTGGGCTTTGTAGTCAGTAAAAGAGGAATCGAGATTGACTCAAACAAGGTCCGAGCTATACAAGAATTGCTCCCACCGCGCTCTCAAAAAGAAGTTCGAGGTTTCTTGGGAAGGTTAAATTACATTGCCCGATTCATTTCACAGTTAACCGAGAAATGTGATCTCATATTTCGTCTTCTGAATAAACACAATCCAGGCATGTGGGATAGTTAATGCCAGAAAGCTTTCGATAGGGTCAAGTAGTACTTGTCAAATCCTCCAGTATTGTCACCCCCACGCCTGGATAAACCATTAATCCTATATTTGACAGTGTTTGATCACTCTATAGGATGCGTGCTGGGTCAACACGATGATTTGGGAAGAAAAGAAAAGGCGATATACTACCTTAGTAAGAAATTCACCGAATGTGAGATGAGATATTCGCCAATTGAAAATTTGTGTTGTGCCTTGATTTGGACGACTCGAAGGTTGAAGCAATACATGCTGTACCACAAGACTTGGTTAATCTCAAAGTCGGACCCCCTAAAGTACATGATGGAGTCAACCGCTTTGAATGGAAGAATGGCTAGACGGCAAATTCTCCTCTCTAAATTCGACATAGTTTATGTTAGCTAAAAAGCTGTAAAAAAAAGTGCAATAGCAGATTTTCTGGTCAGCAGAGCTCTAGAAGAGTATGAGCCTCTAAACTTTGACTTCCCCAATGAAGAACTAATGTATGTGGCAACTACCGAAGAAGACACTACGAAAGATCACCTTTGGAAATTAAAATTTGACGGAGCATCAAACACTATAGGCAATGGAATTGGGGCAGTCTTGGTATCCCCAAATGGAGATCATTATCCATTCTCGTGTAAATATGATTTTGATTGTACGAATAATATGGCGGAGTATGAAGCATGTATCATGGGACTCCGTGCAGCCATAGAACGTAAAATTAGAGTGCTGGAAGTATATAAAGATTTTGCATTGGTGATCTACCAACTGAAAGGTGAATGGGAGACAAGAGACCCCAAGTTGATCAATTATCGAAGGATAGTTTTGGGGTTGATTGAAGAGTTTGATGACATTACTTTCAATTATCTCCTACGAGACGAAAACCAAACGGTTGATGCTTTGGCTACTTTGGCTTCCATGATTAAAGTGAACAGGCAAGAGGATGTAAAACCCATTCAAATGAGTATTTATGGGGCCCCAGCTCATTGTTACAATGTGGAAGAAGAAATGGATGATCACCCTGGTACCAAGATATATTACGATACGTGAGAAATCGTGAATCTCCTGAATAAACGATCGAGAATGATAAGAGGACGTTGAGAAGTCTAGCCTGTAACTATGTCTTAGATGGGGAGATCCTGTATAAAAAAAGAAATGATCAGGTACTGTTGAGATGTGTGGATACTGTTGAAGTTAAAAAAATCCTGAAAGAAGTCCACGAGGGTGTTTGTGGAACACATGCCAATGGTTTCACAATGGCTAGACAAATTATAAGATTCAGATACTATTGGTCTACTATGGAAGGAGACTGCATCAATTATGCTAAAACATGTCACAAATGCCAAATCTATGGAGACAAAATTCATGTACCTCATTCGCATCTGCATGTTATGACTTCCCCGTGGCCTTTCTCTATGTGGGGCATGGATGTCATCGGGCCGATCTCTCCAAAAGCTTCCAATAGGCATCGGTTCATCTTTGTAGTCATCGATTATTTCACCAAGTGGGTAGAGGCTGCTTCATATGCCAGTGTTACCAAGTCAGCAATCAGTAGATTCCTAAAAAAAGAAATTATATGTTAATATGGAATGCCTGAGAGGATCATATCCGACAATGCGTTAAATTTGAACAACAGCATGATCGTGGAGGTCTGCAGTCAATTCAAAATCAGACATTACAATTTGTCACCGTATCATCCAAAAATGAACGATGCAGTGGAAGCAGCCAACAAAAACATTAAGAAGATTGTGGGGAAAATGGCTGAAACCTATAAATATTGGTACGAGAAACTACCATTTGCTCTCTATGCTTATCGAAAATCAGTCAGAACCTCCAACGGAGCAACTCCTTTCTCATTGGTTTATGGAATGGAGGCAATGTTACCCATCGAAGTTGAAATTCCTTCCCTACGAGTCTTGCCAGAGCTAAAGTTAGATGAAGCTGAATGGATCCAGTCTCGATACGATCAGTTGAACTTGATTGAGGAAAAAAGGCTAAGGGCTATCCGTCATGGTCAGATGTACCAAAAGAGAATGATGCGGGCTTATGACAAAAAGGTTCGCCCAAGAGAATTTCATGAGGGAGACCTGGTTTTGAAAAAGATCCTCCCCATGCAAAAGGATTTTAGAGGGAAATGGATGCCAAATTGGGAAGGACCTTATGTGGTGAAAAAGGCTTTCTCCGGAGGAGCACTAATCTTGGCTGAGATGGATGGGAAAAACTAACCCAATCCTATAAACTCGGATTCAGTCAAGAAATACTATACTTGAAAAGGAAAAGAGGCCAAAGTGAAAGCCTGCAAAGGGCGCTTTGAGACCTTCTCAAAAAAAAAAGAGATGAAAATGAAAAATAGAAGGCGAAGGTGAAAACCCGCAAAGGGCGCCTTGAGACCAAATGGGTTTTGAGTCGAAAACCTGAAAAGGGCGGCTCAAATTGCAATCAACGATGGGGCATGCGATAATCTTGCCATACCTGAATTAAGAAGGAGGAGAGATGTTACGTCTTGGATCGTCAACAGAGTACTCTCGATCTCCTAAACACATATTGAGCTTAAAATGGTCTTCAAAAAGTCCGTACAGAGAAGCTCAGGCTGCGATATCCGGAGCACCTATCTTATCCCCTACTCATTTTGTATTCCAGCAATGTTTGCTTCCTTTAATTAACTTATTCTTTTCAGATTTTGTTTCTGATAAATTCCATTTTGTCTATCATTTATGATTATTTTCAAGCATTTTGTATTGAAGTAATGATTAATGGACTAATAATACCTTCACAAAAGGAGTTTTGCATATTACTCTGAAAACTTCTAAATAATACGAAAACCTGAAACAGGACTTTTATGTAGAACTCACCAAGCCTAAGGGTTGGAAATGTTTGAGAAGGAAACTCTAAACAGTGACCATTTCTTCGAATTCACTGTCTTGAACAATAAGACAGGATATTACGTCAGTGATACAACTTGGAAGAACAATGAGCAATGTCAATCCTAAGTTTTTAAAAAGGGATCATTCTTATGAAATTCTGTATTCGTGCAAAACACATTTAATTAGGAGTATTTGATTAAATCTGATCATTGCATCCTAATCATTTTACAAATGATCATTCTCATTACATTCTGCATTCATGCAAATGTCATCCATAATACATTTAGCTTGGAGCATTTGATTCATTCTGATCATGGCATCCTAATCATTATGCATAAGATAATTCCATAAATCGATTCTACAGGTCATGTTCCCTGGAGGACAGTGTAACAAGATCGACAAATCTATAGGTCTTAGACCTCTGAAGTTGCAGTAGGTCGGGTCAAATCCACCACGGTGAATCTTATTTCCCTGAAGTTGTAATGGAACAGATTGAAGCCATAAATTATAGATCTTATCTCTCTGAAGTTACAATAGAGTAGATCAAAATAAACCTTATCTCCCTGAAGTTGCAGTGGAGCAGGTTGAAGTTCACAAGTCTTATCTCCCTGAAGTTGCAGTGGAGCAGACTGAAGATGGAAAATCTTATTTCCCTGAAGTTGCAGTGGAATAGATTGAAGCCATAAATTACAAATCTTATCTCTCTGAATTTGCAATAGAGCAGATCAAAATAAACCTTATCTCCCTGAAGTTGCAGTGGAGCAGGTTGAAGTCACAAGTCTTATCTCTCTGAAGTTGCAGTGGAGTAGACTGAAGATGGCGAATCTTATTTCCCTGAAGTTGCAGTGGAACAGATTGAAGCTATAAATTATAGATCTTATCTCCCTGAAGTTGTAGTGGAGCAGACTGAAGACAGTTAATCCTATCTCTCTAAAATTGCAGTGGAGCGATTAAAGCAGCGAATCCTATACCTCGAAGTTGCGAGAGGGTCGATTGAATTTACCATACAAGTCTTATCTCCCACGAAGTTGCGGTGGAGTAGACTGAAGATAGAAAATCTCATCTCCCCGAAGTTGCGTGAGGAGTTGAAGCTGCAAGTCTAATTTCCTTGAATTGGATCGAAGCGCTAGTTCTTATACCCCTGAAGATGCAGTGGGATAGAATGAAGCTACTCGAAGAAGAGAAGCACCAAAGAAGGATCCACTCAGCAAGATCAGGCAAAATTGGCTCTTTTAAAGTCTTTGCTCCATTCTCGTTTACGACAATGAGCAAAGAGAGGGCAAACTATGAGCTCAATTCTTGCCAGCCTTTAAACACAAAATAAAGCAAAATATAAAACAAACAAAATCCAATAAAAAAAACAATGTCCATTTACAACCCGTTTACAAATCCCAGCCCAAAACATTAAGCCCAATTTACACTACCCAAATTTCAGCCCAGAATAATAAAAATCATCCTAAAATTACACGGCCCGAATGGCCCAAATAATTTTGGTAGATAGAAACCCTAAGGGTTCCAGAAGCGGTTTAGCGCCGCGCGCGTACCTCCACGCGGGCCACCACGCACGCCTCCACAGCCTCCGTACCTCTAGTGAGCCTTCATACGCCACGTCCACGCCTTCCGAACCTGTAAGCAAATAGTAGAGAAATGACAGCAAATACAAAATAAAAAAAAAAGTATTGTATTTCTGATCGGCTATAAAAAGAAAGCCAAAAAAACATTGTAAGGCTCTTACGATTTCGAATACAAAAATATAGAAAAGAAGAGGTATTTTTCAAATTTTTTCAGTCTATTTTTGTTTCACATGTCACGCATAGACATAGAAATAGAATAAATATTAAAGTATTTTACCTTTTTGTGACGATCGGACCAGAAATTGTTTTTTTTTTTTTTTTTTTTTTTACTCCTTTCAATTTTTGGAGGGGTTTTGAGTGTTTGGAGGTCAGATCTGGGTTAAGGAGACTAAAGCGATCAAAACGGGCTTCTTTTGGTCTCCTCCGACCACCGTGAACGGCGGCGCCGTTAACGGCGACTGACGGCCGCCACGGTGGCCCGATGGCCTGGAATCAAGGAGCCAGAGAGAAAACTAACCCTCTCCCTTTTGTTTTTTTTTTAAATCAAATAACAAATGATTTTTTTTAACGAATTTTGCCTTTTATAGACGATAGATACGACGTCGTTTAAGGCTAATTGCAATAGCTTCAAAACAGCGTCGTTTTGAGCTGGATCGGGTTGACCCGACTTGAACCCTCAGGATCCGTGCGTTTTTTCAGTGAAGGGATATTTACGCAATAAGCCCTCCCGCTTTTGTGATGTGGTGCAATGTGGTCCCGCATTTTTCTTTATTTTGTAATTTGGCCCCTTAATATTTGCTTCTTATTCATTTGGGTTCGCGTTGAAACGATGCGTTTTAAGGGTTTGGGCTAATTCCTCATTCAATCCCTATTCTTTGCGCGCGTTTTCCATCTGGGTCCTCCTATTGATTTAATGTTTAGCTTTTAGATTTTTAATTTTGTTTTAATTTTAATTTCGTCCTTAACCTGTTTTAGTTTATTTATTTATCTATTTTTACGTTTCTGTTTCATTATTATTGTTATTATTATTTATCCTTTTTTATCTCTTATTATTTATAAATATATATCATTTATATTAAGTTTCTATAGTATCTAATTTAAATATTCTTATATGTTATATGGTTTAAATTATTTCATTTTTTTACTTTATTTACCATTTTTATTTATCATTTAAAAAATAATAATTTATGATTACTTATTTTAAGATTTTGTATATTATTTTTATTAAACTATTTCACACTTTCATATATTATTCATTTCAAACCTCTTTTACATACATTAATAAACTTAAATCTTTGTATGATTGATAGGGTTGTTTTCAAATTAATTATTTTTAATCATTTTATACATATATTTTCTCTTAAAATAATTTTGCATAGTATTGGTTTTAAAAACCTTTCGTTTTATATTTTTGTATATTATATTACTCCATTTTCTTCAATAATTAATAGAGAAATGGTACATTATAATTATTTTTATTATGTGATTTGTATTTCTTAATTATTGGTTGGTTATTGTGATGCATTAGTGTAACGTTTGATGTATGGATTAATATCTTGCTTTGTATATTATTATTCCATTGTATTTCATTTAAAATTGTGTTTTAATGTCATTTAAGTTTTGAGATCGTTGTTAAGAATCTTTGAAACAAGGCAATGCTCGTGTTTGGAGGTTTCGAGAAAATCGTGCCCTAACTTACTGGGTTCCGATTTTTCTCGTTAAATCCTAGCAACCGAGTCCCCTTTTCTCTTTTAAATCAAAACACATAAATTTTTAATAAAAGCTTACTCTCGAAAATTTGAGATGTTGCATCCTAACTTACTTAATGTGACGTTTCATCGTCTTGAGATAAGAATTTCAAAAAATAATAAAGGCAATATTCTATGTTTGGAATTTTGAAAAATTGAGCCCTAACTTACTGGGTTCCGATTTTTCATTTGACCCAAATATTTGAATATCCTTTTGAATTTAAGTGCATGAATTTTTTTAAAAAAATCAAAAGACAAGCTCAGTTTCAAGAATATGAAATATTGTAGCCTAACTTACTGGGTACGGCATTTTTATTTCTTTGAGATAAGAGGGTCTCGGTATTCATTTTGATTTGTTCAAGTGTTCTTTTAAGCAAACGGATCGTAATCTAGAATCTTTTCAAATTTTCGGCATTAAGACATTAAATAATCAATCAGGTACCAATTTTGGGCGCTACGAGGATGCTAACCCTTCCTCAAATGCGTGCAAACTCGAACCCATTTTCTCGAGTTTTTGTAGACCAAATCATGTTTTAATAACCCAAAGTTTTATTAAAGTTTTCAATTTCAAGGTGATCCGATCACTCCTAAAAAAAGGGTCGGTGGCGACTCCATTTTCGTTTTTCAATCGATCCCTTTTTTTTTTTAAAACAAAAAAATGGTTTCGACATAAGGTATTAATTGTGACTAAGTATGTAAGTTTGTGAGTGCGCCTTGAAGTAAGAAGTGCGTGTAAGGCGAGCTTGATGGTTTGGCAGAATCCTTTATAGATTATACGCCACCCCAACTATTAGACGAATATGTTAAGTACTTAGTTTAAAAGAATAGTTTGCTATATCATTATATTATTATTCTGGTTAAACAATTTAGTTAGATAAATGATAATTGGTTAGAAAAAAACTAATTTATTGAAGTCGATAATACTCACATTTATGATGAGAGAGAAAGTGTTTAGTCACAAGAATCGAGAAAGTTTAGTGGGATAATCAAACTTATCCACTAAACTCAGATTCCGTGTATAGTTGTTTATGTTTAGTATTGGCTTCTTGAGCAAGTTTCATATTTTCTATTACACCCATATTTTCTTCTCAATTTTTTCTCTACACGTTTCTCTCGAAAAACCTAATACTAGAAACCCGCTGGAAGATTTGTGTTTGTTGTATTCAGCCAAATCCTTCATTGTTTAGCACCTGGTAAATATCGATGAACTTTAGGTTATTTTCATGGTTATTTATGTGACCTTAGAGCAACACGCTTTAACGTCAATTTAGAGTGTAAAGGAGGAAACTTCCTAAATCTAGGTTTTTGTAATAACACTTCTTGTAAGTTTGTTTAGTTTTCTGGTACAATAATCTAATGAGTTTAACCATTTATATTATAGCTTAAGACACCCTTGAAGGTTCTCGTGATAAGGGCAAAGATCTTACAACTTAATCTTGTTGTGTTTTCTAGTGAGTTCCTTCTTACTCCATATGTGTGTAATGCCTTGTTTATGTTTGGTTTAAGGTAAGTATGCATATTCTGTGAAGATGAAATATTTGTGCAAGAGTGGTGAATGCATGTTGTAATTAGGCTGGTTTGGTTTGTCCATGTTAAAGATGTAAGAACCTTCCTTCGTGTTTAAGCCACTATCCCTTACTTCTAAAATGAACGATATGATCTGAACCATGAAAATGGATTCATGGCGTTGCCTTCAATGAAATGAGCATTGAACTGGCAGATCACGATACATGAAAATGGTCATGTAGCCTCTGGTAGAGCAAGTATTATTGCAAATCAGATTAGCAAATCATGACAAATGAAAACAAATGAACAAATGATATAACTCTGAATATGGACCAAGGTGTGTGGCTAACATGAAGAATGTGGTATGTATGATTGCATGGGCGTAGTGTACACGCCAAAGGAATAGTGTTCGGCGTATAGCCTATCTGTGTTTGGTATTAGCCAATTGGTGAACTGTGTGACCGTGTTGAGTTGGGAAAGTTTTACTTGAATTACATGTGACTATTACAATGTTTTCCCTCGGGAACTCACTAAGCTTTGAACTTACTTAGGTACCTTTCCTTCTCAGCCCTGATGACGAAGTAAAATAATCTTTGGAAACTACGCCGAAGGACTATCGTCGTCATGAGACTTTTTATATTTTGTATTATGCATAACATGGGCGGTGGTGTCAAGACATTTACATTTCAAAGAATGTATTTTGTATCTTTAACTCATGATCATGAATCTATGGTTCCAATTAAACTTCAGTAAAGTATTTGTGATTTTCAAAGTGTATTATCTTATTTATCCTTAGGTGACAAGTAGTTTATATTTCATACTAACTTAAATTGTGGCGTAAATGGGTTTACGCCAGATACGATTTTAAAAGATTATGATTTTAAGGAAATGACACACTATTCTTGGATCCTCCTTAAGGATCGGATTTAGAGTGTTACATGTCTCAAAATAAATTTCGACTTTACCCTTGTTTCTCCCCTTTCTTTCTCACATCTCTCCCCTCGTTGTGCTTAACCTACGCTTGGTTCCCTTGCAATGCGATCAACTAGCCGGCATTTGCACATGTGGCCATGCACCTATGTCGCTCCGGTGGTCTCTCATTTTTCACTTATATATATTGTCTTGACCTTAGTGGGTATGTCGCTCGTCATCAATATTCTCCTCAAAGAAGGCTTTCGAACATAACTTTCTAGTACTCCCTAGTCGAATCTTGTCTTTGACTTCTATTTGTCGCAACTTGCCAATCATTTTTCCTATTTGATGGTTTTAAAGATTTGTTTTGTCAAAGGGGGACTTGTTTCACACTAATGTTGATAGTCTCCCTGATAAGCATTGATCCATCACATTCTGTTGTATTAGAGGTTATATATTATTAACAATGTTTCGCTCTCTGGTGGATTTTCTTTCAATTTAGCATGGTTATTTCCGTAAGGATGTTTATGTCACATGTTTCCATTGCTAAACTGTGTTTATTAGCCGAATAAGACATCGTTATCCATCACAATCATTGTGATCTTTCTCTATTAAGGTTAGTATACTATTTAGTACATGAGTTTTTATTTAATGTTCAATATGGTACTTGAGTTATTTTTCTCCCAACTTAGCATGAGTTTAGCTTCAATTTTCAGTTTGTTACATGACTTTTTTTTTTAAAAAAAAAACTGATAAATGAGTTTTGTTTTTTTTTTCCCATTTAAGCACTCGAGGCCATCTTCAATGTTCAATTTAGAACATAATTTTTTTTTATTTTTCCTAATTTAGTATATATTTTTTCCTACTATAGCACATATGTAATAAATTCATTGGGCTGTACAATATCATTTAATTTGAGTACAAAATTAAATATTAAAATCAAACTTAAGTACTGAATTAGAGAAAGAAAACTGAAGTACATTACAGCTAAACTCAGCACCAAATAAAATCTTAACCCTTTTTTATTAAAAAAAATGAACCTTTCCAATTAAAAACATTATTCAATCTTTATTGATATAAATTACATGAGATATATAAAAAATATTTGATCTTTCAATTTAGCATAAGTATTGTTGTTACAAGTTGCATTTATTATATTTTTATGCCAAAAACAATAATTGAAGAATCTAGAAAATATCTTTCATGTTCAGCCGATTTCCATTATTAAGCCTAAAACGGCGTAACTGTGACAAATAACAATTGAGTAGAAATATAAAGAGCTTTCAAACATCTCCAAATCAAACATCAATGTCAAATAGAAAGAAACCCACAACGGCACTAGATTGAAAAATCGCTAGGATTTGCTATGCAAATATGAAATGAAGATCCCAATATGATGACATTATTCTTAGAAGCTCCAAATTGAGTTTTGCAAATCTTCCATCTAAGAGCCAAATGAAGAGAATGCATATAACGAAACACAGCTGAAGCTGTCCACAGTTTCACAAGACTAAAAGAACATTTATTCTTCTGCAATGACACTGATTTCACCTTTCTCGAGCATGTCGTAGAATGCTCTCACTTTCCTCTGCTCATTCCAGTGATGCATCTTCCAAAGCCCACCAGCACAAAGGCCAAGTGTTATTCCGATAACTATCTCCTTAACAACACTTGGTCCTTTCAAGGTAGCATGAGCAACCCTGGAACCAGCCATTTCGCTTCTACAGTTGAATCTAGTAAAATCAAGAAGCAAGAATTTAACATTTTATTTTCATTTCTACTTATGGAGGAATACAGGAACACCACGGTTATATATAATTTAAGAAGCAAATCAATTGACAAACTGGACATGCAAGCAGCAAAGGCAATGAATGTTCATAAACCTAATAATAACAATATAAAGCAATTCATGAAAATTTATGTACTATAACTAGCAATTTAGCCCATTCCAATCGGCACAGAGAGGAAAGATGTAGGACAAATGCAGAATTGTTCTCAAATATTGCTTCCTTTCAGTTTTCACTCAAAATGGCCATATACATCTTGTTCTGGGATCAATAAAGCTTGCATTTGCATGTTATGTTAAAAACAATTTCATGCTGAATTCCAAAAGGGAGATGTAACTACTTCAAGTAAAACTTTAGCACTTGTGTTATGCTCTTGGGATTACATCAACTCATTCATTGTTAATGGTTTCCATGTCAAATATCAATGAAGCCTAACCTTAATACCTTTACTATTTGCCAATGTAACAAATCAACACCTTCATTTAATTCATTTTCTTGGTTCAATTCAATAGCAGTTGTGCATTCATAATTCAATAGCAATTCTACTTTGCAGAATTCATGCTCTCTTATGTCTAAGCACTCAAACAAAAGACACGGTAACTCACGGTTTCTGCTATCTTAGCTTGTCACGAAACAAATTTATAGTACTTTCCAATCAATCAAGCAACCCAGCCAACCCATTCAACTCATTCATCATTTAAGGCTTTACACATCAAATTCATCAATGGAGCCTCACCTGAACACTTTTCCTATACCACACCTTCAGTTATTCATTTTCTCGGATAAATTCAAAAGCAATTTTACGTTGTACTCTTCATGCCATCTCTTATGTCTAAGAATTCAAATTATAGAGACCGATTTCCAGTCTCCTAGCTTGTTGAGAAACAAATTTACAATACTACAGATTTCCAGTCTCCTAGTTTGTTGAGAAACAAATTTACAATACTTGGTCCTTTAAAGGAAGCATGAGCAACCCTAGAACCAGCATTTCACTTCTATAGTTGAATCTAGTAAAACCCAAAAGCAAGAACTAAACATTTCATTTTCCAACTCTACTTATGGAGGAATATGGGAAAACCATGATTATATAGATATGCAAGCAGCAGAGGCAACAAACGTTCATAAACCTAATAGTAACAATACAAAGCAATTCATGAAAATTATGTACTATAACTAGCAATTTAGCCCATTTCAGGAAAGATGTACTGCAAATGCATAATCGTTCTCAAATATTGCCTCCTTTGACTCAAAAAGGCTATATAATCTACACTGCTTATATATCTTTTTGTTCTGGACACAATAAAGGTTCCATTTGCATCTTATGTATGTTAATAACAATTTCATGCGAGTTCCATATGAGAGACTTAACTATTTCCAGTAAAACTTTAGCACTTGAGTTATGCTTTTGGGATAATATCAACTCATTCATTCTTAATGGTTTACATGTCAAACACCAAAGAAACCTAACCTTATTACCTTTCCTATTCACCAATGTGATAAATCAACACCTTCATTTGATTCATTTTCTTGGTTCAATTAGCAGTTATACATTCATAATTGAATAGCAATTTTACATTGCAGAATTCATTCTATCTCTTATGTCTAAGCACTCAAATAAAAGACATGGTAACTCAAGGTTTCCGCTGTCTTAGCTTGTCAGGAAACAAAATTATAATACTTTTCAATCAATCAAGTAACCAAGCCTAACCCCTTCAACTCATTCATTGTTCAAAGCTTTACGGGTCAAATTTTGACAGAGCCCCGCCTTAATACCTTTCCTATATCACACCTTCAATTATTCTTTTTCTTGGTTCAATTCAAAAGCAGTTTTACGTTGCCTAATTCATGCTATCTCTTATGTCTAAGCAATCAAATTATAAACACAGATTTCCAGTCTCATAGCGTGTCAGTAAACAAATTTACAACATTTGTCAATCAATGAAGCAAAACAGCCCCTACAAAATTAGAAAACAAAAGCTGTTGTGATTTATGAAAGAATTAAATCAAAAATTACGTTTTCATCTATCACTACAAGTAAAAAGGCATATATTTTCCAACAGTTGTTTCGATTCTCGAATCTAAGTTAAGCGTATGAAAATCTCACATGGAAATCAAAACAATAATGAAAACGTGAAAAGAAAAATCGATCTTAAACCACTCCAATCAAACTCAAAGATCTTTCGAGAATAATGGCAAACAAACAAATAATCATTTCCATGAATAAGATGTTGAAAATCGCCATTAAAACCGTCAGAAAAAAAACGGAAGGAAGAATCGAAGGAAGAAATTAGGGTTTACCTGAACGAGGCTGCGTCGATGAACTACAGATGGATTTTGATTGTGAGATTCAGCCTTCCACAGGATGACCTATATTATTATTTCCTTCGACGACCTTTATTAGGAAAGGAACAAATTGTCTATTTTACCCTTTTTGAAATAACTAGGTTAGAATTACGAATAAACCGAAATTCTTACAGCATGTTTAGTTCGATAGAATGGCCATTCCATTACGCCCCTATTCCACGCGCTACAGTAACACGTTTGTTTGGTTGAAATTTGACCGCCAAATCACTATTCCGTGCGGGTTCTATTACTCATAAACGCTGCATAACCATTCAGAGGGTCGGGCTCTGAATGCCTATTCAATGCCTCTCGTAATAGCTTTTTTTTTTATTTCAGACGAAAATCTCCTCCTACTTCCACTCATCATTCAGACGAAAATCTTCTTGGGTTTTCCATAAAATGCATAGAATACTCTTTGTTTTTGGATTTTGAGTGTGGTGGATTTGCGTGTGGTAGAAAATATGGAGAAGTCGATGTCGAAGGCGAAGCTTTCCAAAGAAATGTGCACGTCTCCCACCATGTAGCCCAGCGATTGTGGAAACAGCGAGGCTCCGATCAATTATCAACAATTGTTGTTAGTCTTCTTCCTTTTGTTGTCTATTTTCTTATTCTTTCCCCTCTTAGAAATTCTCTATCAAAATTGTCATCTGTATTTTACCCATTCCAATGAACATGCAAATATCATATGGAGAAATGATTAGGTTATGCTTTTTCTGGTGTATATGGGTTTGGAGTTTGATTTCCATCTTTTTCTATTTTCTTCTTCCTAGACAATCTTGGAGAAGACTGCCCTGTGTTTGAAAACTTGTTTGAATTTTGTCAAATTTATGCTGGTGGGACAATAGGTAAATTTTGATACGGTAGGCTGTTTCTTTTAATTTGATTTGTGCATTTTCAAATGTAATTGATTGTCATGGCTAGCAAATACTGCAAGAAGATTAAAAAATCAGTTATGTGATATTGTTATAAATTGGGTTGGTGGTTTACATCATGCTAAGAAGTGTGAGGCGTCTGGCTTTTGTTACATCAATGAAATGGTTTTGGGAATCTTGGAGCTTCTAAAGTATCATGCCCGTATATTATATATTGATATAGATGTACACCATGGTGATGGTGTTGAAGAAGCCTTTTATTTCATTGACAGATAGTTTGCTTTAGTTATTGGATTGTGAATTTAGCATAGGAGTTGGATTAGACATCATTTCAAAAGTTTGAAGATCAGAAAAGGAGCCAAAAATGCTGCTTTTTGGTTGATTTACTGTTAGAAGAACTATTCACTTGGGGGTATAACCATTTGTAAGGTTTAAAATTAGACCTGCTTTGCTTATTTTATGATACCAGTAAGAGGCTTGGCATCTTCATGCATCTTTGAAATGCTATTTCAATTGTTGCATTTTTAATAATTAAGGTTGATAAATGTAGTCTCTAATCAACTTGTTGAAATTCTATTATGACAGGGTTGGTTATTTGAAGGTATGCATGTTAAAAACTTTATTTATGAGTCTCATTCTCGTCTTTAATCATGTAACTCTTGCTTTTGATTGTTTCTTTTAGGATGTTGTTTTGGCAAGGGTATTAGATGAGGCCATAGCTGCCAGTCTCAATTCTATAATTCATTCAAACAATGCTATTGTAAGATTTTTAGTGTCTGTTGTTAAATACATATGCCTTTTTGTTTTTTTTTTTTTTTGCACTAATTGCAATAATGTGCTGTAGGTTATTTCTATATTGAAGAATGATAGCACCTTCATTCAGGAATTGTTTGCTATGTTGAGATCACCCATCACATCTGCTGAATCAAAGAAAAATTTGGTAACTGTTGACATTGTTATGAAGTTTTATTGTTTTATTTTTCAATTGATATATGAATATTTGTTGTTCAAGGTTCTTTTCATAGGTTTGAAGTATGGTTTAGTCTGTTTGATTTGTGCCTGCAATAATTCTTCAGCTTATTCTTTCAATAGGTATATTTCTATCTGTAAATGCATACTATCTAACCTGCAAACTTGTTGTGCTGTTTTTTTTTTTCTCTGTTTATTTTTATTTTTGGTTCAATGTTGTGTTCTTTACTTAAATTAAAACATTCAATGCGTCTCTTATTGATAACTTGGATCCTGGCTTAGATGGCGTGATTACAAACAAAAATACATGCACTCTCAAATATGATTCAGGTTGAATTTTTTACCATCTTAATCACAAGCGTTTGCAATTTGCTAAAATCAAGCCAAACACACAAGACATCTATTATATTCTTCTAAACTTGGAATAAACTCTTGCTGTGATTATGATACAATTAACCTTCCAGAAACCTTTATGATTGCTAATATCAGTGACAATAAAAAACTATCCTTCTCTTTTTTTTGGAAAAAATAAATGAGTCTGATTTTACTTGTATGCTTCTCAGCTTGAAACCCTCACCCGTTTTCTATGTCTTTTTTTCTCCTAGTACTAATTGTATGCAATTCTCTATTTTGGGTATAGTTTTTAGTTATAGTATGTATTTAGTATTTAAAGATAAAGATATACACTGATTCTATATGTAAAAGTAGGTTTCTCAACTTCCCAATGAAAAAGAAACAGTTTATAGAGCATTGGACAAATGGGTAGCTTGGGAGACTGAGTTTCCATTGATTGCAACTGCAAAAGCTTTACAAATTTTCAAGAAGAGGAGCTAATGGTTGCATGTTATTCAAGTATATTCAGTCTATTGGTATTCTTGCTTTGTATTTTCCAGCTTCTAAATTACATTCATTGATGCAGGGAAGCTTTATATGTTCAATAATTTTCCATTAATATATATTATATTAAAATATCCTTGTATTATCATATTTGATTCTATAGACTCTATCAGTATTTTAAAGGAACCTTAATGCTATTATTTGTGAATAGATACTTTCAATCAGTATTCTCTATGAAGTTTGGCACATGTAATAATGAAGTTGCACGAGAGTTTGTGATTTCAAATATTAAATCTATATTATTCATTTTTACTTTTACATGAGATTCTTATATTATATATGTCTAGCAGCATAAATAAATTAATGAAAATATGTTCAAAATATATATATACAACATAACAACTTCATTAGTTCTTTTGCTGTATTTCAACATCTGTTTGTGAGTAAAAATATTTGAGACAAGATATTCTTTAAATTACTCTTTTAAATTATTCTTTAAATAACATATAGATTATGATATATATGCTAAATTATTTGTTTTGCTAATAATATTCTAACACATTAAATATGCATTATATTTTAAAAATAATAAAGTAGGTTGTATATTATTTTTGTAATATTATATATTATTTTTATAAATTCATATTTTATTAATTGTTATATTAAGAATATTATTAAATTATATATTATTCTTGTTAAATTATATTTAATAATAAATTTATTAAAATAGGATTAAATAATGTATTATTGTTTTTATTAAATTATATTTAATAATAATCCTATTAAAATTTAATAACAATAATCATCTTTTTAACAAAATTTCTGCTAAGGGTACTCTGGTAATTTCAGCTTCTTTTCTTATGTTTTTACAACTCTATTCCATTCAACCAAAACACAAGAATCCTATTACAGCTCTATTCCATTCCATTCAACCAAACAATTGAATTGCTATTCTGATTCTATTCCATTATAGCTCTTCATTCCATTATTCTGTTTGAACCAAACGTGGCCTTAACGGATCGATAGATATATCCAACATTTTCCCTTTTATTTTTGATAAATAATTTTAAAAACAAAATACTTACATTCAAAATTGAGTCTTAAACTATTTTTTATTTAGATACTTAAAGTTTTTTATTATTATCAAAATTGATAACTAAACTATCAATTCTATCTCATATTATCTTAAAATACAGTACCAACCAATAAAAACATAATATATAACATATTTTTATTAGACGCCATACAATTTTTCTACAAAATAAAACGTAGTTTGTAGTTTTTATCTTTGCTAGAAATGAGTTAAATGGTTTAAGTAACTTTTTTATCAATAAAATTTAGGTACTTAAATGAGAAAGATTGAATAGTTTAAGGTCAATTTTGTAATGAAACCAAATAAAAAATAATTAGACCACAAATATAATTTTGGGTGGGGGAGGAATATCCACAATTACAGACTAGAATTTATTTATTCTACAACATAATACAAAAATAATTTGTAACTAATAAAACACGTAAAATCTCTTTTTTTTTTTTTGTTTGGGGTGTTTACATGAGGATCTAGCCTCATTGTACTACTTTTTGGACGAACTTAGTGTACCACCTTAGCAATTATAGAACAGGCGCAATGTATTTTATTTGCAGAAAAAGATTACTCCTCCTAAATTGACTGTAGAAAGGGCAAAAAGTTTACAGTGCATGTTTCAATACTGCTTCCATCCTGTGTAGGCGAGTAAAACATGTGGAATGGGAACCTGTCATAGGGCAAGTCATCTCATAAAGGTATTCGAGTTGTTACTAATAGGAGGGTTTAAATTTCGGTTATAATTAAATTAATCAATTTAATTCGGTTAATTGATTTAGTTCAGTTGAAAATCGGTTAAATTAATTTTAGAATTTCAATTAACGGTTAATTTAATTCGAAATCGAGTAATTAATTGAATTAACCAAACTTAATAAATAGTATTATATATTAATATATTAAGCAATTACTAATTCGATTAATTCGATCAAATGAATAGTATCAATTTATTTATTTTTGATATATTTTATACTTGTTTTAACAAAAAAAATATAAAATTCGGTTAATTTGGTTAACCGACCGAATCAATTGAAATATTTTATTTCGGTTAATTTTTTTAAAAAAATTTCTGTTCGGTTAACAGTTAAATGATTAAAAAGTTCAGTTAATTCAGTTAATACTAGTTCGATTCGATTAACCGTTTGAACACCTCTAATGACTAGTGATGAAAATTGCTTAGACTTAGTTTAGCATTATTTATTAAAAGTATTTTTAGTGAAAAAGTTTTTTTGAGAAAAAAAAGTTAAAATTTCCAACTTTTACAAAAAAAAAAAACTTATAATCAAAAAACACTTTTAAAATGTCGAAAAAGCATATTGTTTAGCAATAAAACACTTTTAAAATATTTAAAAAAGTATATTATTTAGCTTAAGGAGTGGAGATACATGGACATCATCATTTGAGGGAGATTCTCTTGCAGCCACGAACAAGCTCAAAAGGACAAACCAAGTAGAGGCGTAACGAAAGGGTAAGCGGACCCTCTTGGTTAAATAGGATATTATCAATTTTATTTCTCTTTTTTTTTTTCCCAAAAATTTTATATCGGCCTAAGCCACTTGAAGCTTGTGGACGGATATTGAACCGATTATAGAGTTGTGGCCTACACCATAAACTTGGGTCGAACTAGAGAAAACTGGATTCCAAATGTAATGGATACTAAACGCCTAGTAAAAGAATTTCCTTTTAAAACAAACGAGTGCATAAAAGAAAATGATAATAGACAGCACTCAGCATCTTTCTTCCCAAACTTCCTTTCTTGCCAAACTTTCTCCAATAAAAAGTTAGACAAACCTAATATTTGATGAGCAAATCCCACCAACACCACCACTCCTCTCTTTTTACACTGTAAACAGTTTAAACCTAATTTAAACCTTCTTCTTTCCTCATCTCTTTCCACAACTCTCATTCCATTTTCTTTCTTCATTTAAGGATGCCGCTAAGGTTTTGCTCTCCTCGATTCCTTGTTTTCGTCTTCCTCATATCGGCAATCCCCATCGCTTACATCATCTCCGAGGAACGTGCCGTGCCTGCCACCCACGTTTTCCACTACTATAGCGCCGGCTTTTTCCGGGAGTGCGCCAAGTGGGACGACCAAGGCCGGCGCTTCCTTGTCAGTTTCTTGGAAGGCGGCGTCGGTGAGATCCGGGTTCCCGACGATTACGCACCGGGACCGGGGGATGTCGTGTTGAAAGAGGTCACTGTGGTCAAAGATTTTGACTTGGCCGGAAACTCTTCCCTCGGAATCGCCGTCGACAGGCTCAGAAACCGGCTGCTTGTGGTTGTCGCTGACTTGCTCGGCAACCGATACAGCGGTCTCGCGGCTTATGATTTGTCATCGTGGAAGCGGCTATTTCTAACCCGGCTCAGTGGCCCTAGTAAGTATCACTATATAATAATGTAATTCCTTTTTTGTTTTAATCTTAAAATTTTAAATGAATGATTAGAGTACGAATATTCTTATACTGAAAAAATTAAATGAATTAATCCAAAGTTTAAACCTTTCAATTTTAATAAAGCAAATATATAAAATTCAAGAGTTAAATTTTTGTTTTAGTTTTTTAAAATGGTTTAATTATGAAATCCACCCATTTAGTTTATGAAAATTGACAAGTTAACCCTCTATTTTAATTTATCAAAATTTAGTCATTGGATTATACAAAAATCGAAGAAATAATCTAATTATTGATTTTTCTAAAAGGCGCGTAAAAAGCAGGAGCATCCTGCAATCTTTTATTAAGGTCTATAAAAACATATAGAGCAATTAACATTAGACATGAAGCTAATAATAGTCGTGATATTTCTAAGTTGCTAATGTTAAGTCTCCTAACTAACTCAAGTTCATCTTTTGAGGCTCATAATTTGGCTTCCATACTAGTGACCCCGTGCTTCCCAATGATTGCTGGATTAATTTCTTAATTTTCATACAAAATAAAAAAAAAATGGAATTCACTCATATTTAAATAAATAATAATTAAAAATACTTTTTTTATTTAATTAGTGGGATTTTAGGGTTTTTGATACGAGGGTAGGAAGTGAATAAATGTAGTCGGCGCTGGGTAAGTCTAGATTGTGGAGTGAAGAGCAGAAGGTTAGGATTGGGGTTTTCTAACCAATACCTGCCCCATAACTCTCATATTAGTCTCCCATACCCACATTTTCATAGCCACTTTTTTCCACTTCCATCCTATGCTTGTATGGATGTTAGAAAACATCTATTTTATAGCTGTAGATTATATTTATATATTCTTTTAATATTTTAATAATCAGATTCTTGATTTAATCGATTCAAATGTGACTCTAATAATAATTAATTAAAATTTTTTAAATATATATAAAACTAATTCAACTATTAATTTTTTTGTTTTGGTTTTATATTTTTTATTAATTTCAAGCTTATGTTCGCATCAGTATACCTATAATCATCAATTCAATCTATCGGTTTGGTCCAATTCAGGTAATATTGTTTCCATTTTTTTAATTTGTCCTATATTTATGTGGATATAAAATTATGTAAAAAATATATTTATAAAAAATATTAAAACATGGATTAAATTTAGTTGAAATGAAAAGGTAGAGGATATGAAAAGTTTCTTGTTTAGATTAAGTCTCGAAATGTATGTTTGTTTTAAGATTTATTATGCATTTATTTATTTTTTAAAATTTCAAAGAAAACTATAAAAAAACACTTTTATAATAATATTTATTATTTTTTAAATAAATTATTTTTAATTTTTTTGTAAATAAGAAGTGTTAGTTATCTTGCAACAACAACTCGATTTAATAACATTATGGATGGATTTTCAATTCAATAATAGAATGTTTTGAAATGACAAGGTTTAAACTTGTTCCATGTAATTCTCAGACCGGAGCTCTAACCATTATTAAATCTTGGCCAATATTATAAAATAATTTTGTAAATTAATTGAAGAATATAATTCCGGATAATTTTTCGAAATAAAGTGAATAAATAACATATCTAGGGATTTATAATTTTAATATATACTTCATATTTTAAAATATAGAATTATAAAATGTTATAATAAATAAAATAATAATTAAAAAAAAAAAGACAGATCACTTGAAGCTTTTATTTTTATTTATTATTGGGTACATAACACAAAGCTAAACCATGATTACATTCACTTTATGTGTTTAATAAACTGTAAACTTTTTCTTTTTCTGACCTTAGTTTCTTGAATCTTGATGCTTAGGCGATGAAAGATCCTTCGCCGATGACGTCGCAATAGATGCCGATGGTAATGCGTATGTCACCGATGCTAAAGCCAGCAAAATCTGGAAAGTCGGTACCGATGGCGAGTTCTTGTCTATCATAAGAAACCCACTCTTCACTCCTAAACAGTGGTACAAAACCATGGTCGCATTGAACGGAATCGTTTACCACCCCGACGGCTATTTGATCGTGATCCACACTTTCAGTGGTAATTTGTTTAAGATCGATCTGGCCAAGGGATATGAAGTGAAGTTGATCGAGGTTGTTGGAGGCTCATTAGTCTTCGGTGATGGTCTAGATCTAATCTCTCCGACAAAGCTCGTCGTCGCCGGGAATCCTTCGGGGAGATTGGTGGAGAGCTCTGACGGATGGGAGACGGCTTCCGTGGTGGCGAAGTTTAAGGGGCCCATCCATCGGTTGTCAACGGCGGTGACGGTGAAGGATGGGAAGGTTTATCTCAACCATTTGGTTGGGATGGGGTACCCCAAGAAAACACATGCCCTCGTTGAGGCAGTTTTCTGAAAGTCGGAAAAAAAAAAAAAAAAGGGAATAATGGGATTCGTAAATGAAGTTGCAGTTAAGAGCATGTTGACCTTCTACTGAATGTAAAACTCCGAAACCCTTAGTTCGAAATGCCATGCATTTGCTTCTCCAAAAAAAATTCTTGGAATTTCAGAATGGGTTAATTTTTAAACATCCTCCAACTAAAACTTAAATTTTAAAATACATTAAATCTATTGTGTGAAGATAATCTAAATTCATGACTGAATTACTGTCACAAGTCAATTAGAGCATTAAATTATGGAAATTATGAAAATCTCTCCTTAATTAAATAAGTTGAATTATTCGAAGGCACCACAATAAAAATATACATATTACGAGATTTGAATTTATGCTAATTAGATTGGTAAAATCTTAAATTTATCACTAAATCAAAACTTCATATTAATTTATTTTATTCATTTTTATTTTATTATATACAATGTTTTATCTCCATCAATTGTATAAGATTAATAATGTTGTTAATTGAGTTTGTGTCACGTGTCAACTCAACACTAACTCACTATCGATAATAACACCATAATAAATAATTGTAGTATATTTAGTATTGTTAATGTAATGTATTTATGTATTTAAATTTTATTTTACTCACAATTTAATATTTTTTTAAAATTTTAATGTTGTGCATATTTCATGTGTTATTATGATTAATTAGTTTCAAACTATATACGTTTCATTGTTTATTATATATTATTTTTAAACATATATCTATGTTCTAAACTTGTGATTTCCACACACAGATACATTTGAATATAATACGATCTCTAGAAACCATTAAATCTGTATTTTAAATAAAACACTAATAACTCTAACTTTTAATCCAATTAATTGAAGTAGACATTAAACATGATAGAAATAGGTGATAAAAAAATAAACTAAAAATTATTTAAAATTTGGCTAAATTAGATGTAAATGATGATTTTTTTAAAATTAGGCCTCTAGGTCTTTTTTTAATTTAGGAAAATAGGTCGTTTTTAGGAGAAAGAAAGGGAAAGTATGTCCAGCTGGGTGCGCTTTGCTGTGAGATGAGAAAGCGCGCCTAGTTGCACACGTTTTCCCTTTCTCTCTCCTAAGTTAGAGTTTTTAATTTCTAGGGTTAGGGTTTTACATACTTTAAGGTTTTGGGTTTTTTAAATTGGTTTAAGTTTTTCGATTAAAACCTCGAAAGTTCATAGGTAGATTTTAGGGTCGAAGATATGATAACGTGCCTCATAACACATACATTTCATATGTTATAGTGGGATAGGACCATCATTTGAGAAACCTATCCTGGGGAAATCAAGTTTCGGGGTGACAGTGCTTGATACGATCAAGGGTAGAAGTCTAGGTAGAGGTCCCAATCGGCAGTCGTGATGCGATCACGGATTTGAGTATAACCAGAGCCCAAGTAGTGATCGTTACGTGGTCAAGAGTTCAAGATTTTTGGATACTTGTAAATGATGTCTTATATATGCCATACATAAGATTGAGGTCATAATTATACAGAAAACTCTGGGGATTTTTGGGGTAATCAACATAAATTTTTTCTCTATTTCCAAGCAGTCGATATCTTTAACCTTTCATTCTTATCCGAAGGCTGACACTGAGGTGGACACAAGAGGGTTCTCAAGTGGAGAGTGAATGTTCTAGCAAAGTAGAGGTCAAACTCAGGTCGGAGCGGCAGCGGTTGTAGTTATTAATGGGTTGTTTAATAATGACAACTGTCGTCGCCCCGAAAGAAGCATCACCTTTACTGCATCCCAACAGTCGCTCCACGCTTGAGAGTCCTTTGGCGTCCACGACGATGCTGACTTTTAAAAAGAAAGGTTGAAGATATCGATTGCCTGGAAATGGAGAAAAAATACGTTAATTATAACGAAAAGCCCGAAATTTTATACGATTCGATTTTCGACCCTAATCGGAAAAGTGATTTTGGGACCACAAATTCGAGTTAGAAAAAAATAATTAAATATTATTTTCTGTGTTTATAATGTTTTAATTGATATATGTGAAATTTTCGTGATTTAATTTTATCGTTTGAGTGTCCGATTTAATAAAAGGACTTAATCGTGTAAATGGTAAAAGTTGCTAACTATTTGTTAAAGTACTAAATTGCTTTGTTCTTTTAATGGGAGGTTTTTATGTTGCAATTTTACCATAAAACATAGTGATGGACGGTTATGTACATAATATATAAGATATTTATGTTAAATAATAAAGGTTAATTTAGTAATTTTGAACTATATATATGTTAATTAAATAAAACATAAAACAAAAACCATGCATGTTCATCTTATTGTTTTTGCCGAAACTAAAAGAAAAAGAAAGAAAGAAGAACAAGCTCCATTCGACCATATTTAAGCTTGATTAAGGTATGTAACTAGCTCGGTTTTTGATAATTTTTTCGTTTTTGAGATCATTGCTATGAAATTTACAAAGCCCATGCTTTAATTTTTGACTTTGATGAATATTTTGATTTAATCCATTGATGAATTTATGAGCTTTGTGATGTTAGATGATGGATTATGAAAGATAAGTTTTGGATTAATATGTTTTGTATTGGAAATTTTGATGATTTTGAGTAATTAGGGCTAAATTGTAAAAATAATAAATTGATGGACTAAAATGTGAAATAAATGAAATGTATGGCTTGTATGAACATGGGGTAAATTCGGCCTAAGCATGGAATATTGAAATTTTGCATGTTTTGTGTTTTATGTAAAAGGGACTAAATTGTAAAAAGTGTAAAATATTAGGGGTAAAATGGTAATTTGCCTATTTATGTGTTTTTAGACTAAATTGAATAAAATTGTGTTTGAATGAGTTTAATTTGAATATGTTTAGACCAAGAACCAAAGAAAATGGACTTGGATCGGAGGGAAACAAAAATAATTGAATAGTCGTTTTATTCCGTCCGTCGATATCCGAGGTAAATTTATAAGCAAATAAATGCTGTTAATTTTGAATATATGTGAAATTTATATGCTAAATTGAATTTTATGAATGTATATAAGTGATGGCCGAATGTCTATGTAACGCCCCAAAAATGTGGGGTTTAGAATTTTGCTGAAATTGCTTAAATTCCATAATGTGCTTGAACGGGTAGTTATTTGAGTGTATTTGGGGGTTTTTATTAAGCTTGGGTTCTAGTTTGAACCTTGGAAAAATTTTAATTTTTGCTCATAAGTGAAATTGGAAATTAGCAGTAGGACTTATGTTTAATTGTGTGTGTTCTATGACACAAAGAGAGCTTGTGGCTTGATGGTGGTGGCGTCATTAAGATGGCAAGGAGAGAGGGGTTCGAATCCCATGGCAAGAAAATGAGGGCTTTTATTTTATGCCTTGAGGGTACAAGAGGTAGAGTTTGGATCAAACTCTGCAGAGGAGGTTGAAGACTTGGTCAAGAATTTCGAATGGGAGGCTGGGAGTAATTCAAGAAGGATTCAGTGGGGAGAATCAATGAAGTAGATGTGTGTGGGAGTGTTGGCCGAATGTGGGGAAGGATGAGTAGGGAATTTTGGCCAGGGGTTTCCATTTAGGGTGTATTTTCGGCTTGTAAGAGTGTTGGAGTGCCGAATTTTCTCTGGCATTTTCGGGGGTTGTTTGCATTTTGGTACATTTTGACGTTTCAGGTCTCTTTTCTTTTCATTTTGACTTCTGCCGAATTCACTTCTTCTCCCTTCCTTCTTTCTTCTTCACTTTTTTCTATTTGCTGAATCCTTTACTGAAACCTATTCTTTTCTTCTTCTTCTCATCTTCCTGCCGAATCACCGTTGTTCCTTTCAATTTCTTCTTTAGCCGAACACAACCTTTCTTCTTCCTTTTATTCTCCCCTTTTCTTTGCAACTAAAGCGGAAACATTTAAACCTTGATTCCTGTTTGTGTAGGCCGAAGCTATTAGGGCCTAAGCATATTCTTCTCTTTGTTCTATCAGTCTCCGAATCTCTGCGGTTGGTTGGTTAGTGTGACTATAGCCGAATCTGGGGTTGGTTTTTCTTATTGTTTCGATTTTATTCTCATGGGCCAAAATATTTTCCTCTCCGAATTCTGAAGTGGAAATGTTTATCTCTAACACCTTCTTTCTCTTTGAATGTTGCTAGGGACTCAATTGCCTTAACCAAGGGGTAGGCCGATTATTATTTCGCTACAAGGGATCTTTTGTTCATGGTAAGAAAAGTTAGTTTGACTAAAAGCGTTTCAATACTATGGTTTAACGAGGATCTGTGACTAATTAATGGTCGGTTGTTATCGTAGGTGCTTCGAAAAGTGCCTCAAACCGCAATCTATAGCAGGTGTGTAATCGGGTACCCACTTCAGTTCTGTCAATTCGATGAATGAAGGTGTGTATTCAAACCCTCATGAACTGTGAATCGGCTAAAGCTGAAAAATCGATAAGCTGAAACTTCGGCATCTGAGGGCTCTCGAGCGTGCGAGCGCTCGTAGAGATAAATCGAGCCACAATCGTTGGCGATAGACCATTGAGGCTGCCATGAACTTTCCCGTGGGCTTAGGTCGTAATAGGCCTTGTTGGGCACCCCACGTGAGTAAAATTCACGATAGTGTTAGACAATGGATTGCGCTACGAAGTTTGCATAGCCGCGACCGAAATTTGGCTGAATGGGCCACACGAGCGTGTGGGCCCGCTTGGGCCGAAAATTGGGCTTTGGGCCTAATTATTCTGTTTCGACCAAAAAGGGTATCTGCGTCACTCGAGGTGACTATAGGCCTTCGAAAAGGCCGTTTTAAGTAAAATTATTGAAATACCCTCAAAAGGTGAAATTACCGAAATACCCTCGAAGGGTAAAATTATCAAAATATCTCTGAGGGGTGAAATTACTGTTTTACCCCTAACAAAAAAAAATGACCGTTATACCCTTAATGGTAGTTTAAGTGATGTGTGTGTGATATTTATATGACTGATTATGATTGTGACATACTGCATACACGAATTATTTATGACACGACATTCTGCATTGGGGTTGGGATTTGTATTTGGAGGAAGTATCGTACTAGTGGCTCGCCACGTTTTTATCGGTCGGTGGCTTCGCCACGTATTCGATTTTAGTGGCTTGACCCACGTTTACTGTCATTAGCAACTTTGCTACATTACTACTAGCAGCTATGCTGCAATATTGGTGTGTTGGCTGGGTGGGTCGACTTGGTCCCCACATGGTGTGTTGGTTGGTACGGGTGGTGTGCTGGCTGGATTGGGTTGGGTTGGGTTGCATTATTGCTTTGTTCTGTGATCATTTGGGCTTAGGCCCACACTACTACTGTATAGGGCTAAAGCCCAGACTGAACTGATACTGAATAGGGCTCAGGCCCAGACTATTATTGCATGATTGGGGATTACACACTGAGTTCTCGTAACTCACCCTTTTCATTAACTGCGCAGGTAATCCCCAGCCTTAGATGATTTGGAGCTGTGGGGGACTCGGAGGTGGCCACACGCTCGATTTGATTTAAACTTGAACTTAGTTATTTTACTTTATTTTTAATATATTTTGGGCTAATAATTTTGTAATAAGGCCATTTGGGATTTTTAACTTTTATTTGGTGGTTATCGTTATTTCAACCTGCTAGTCTAGGAAACACTGGTTTTTAAAGCAATAATCGTTTTTGAAAATTACATTCTCAAATTTAAAAGTTAAAAAAAAATGCTTTTGCGATTTTGTTTTAAATTGATAAGCTTATAACTATTGATACGACCTATAATCAGACAACAAGGTTTTACAACACTGACGTTTTCAAAACAATTGTGAAACGAGATTTAAAATTTATTATCGAACTTTTATAGACAAACTTGATTTTTAAACGACACTCCGATGTGACACGTCGATTCGTTCATAACTTCTAGAGCCGTGTTTGGGGTGTTACATTTAGCAATATCAAAGACCGGTTGCAAAACTCGGCTGTGGAATGGGTTTTTGAAAATTTTCTAAATCTGTCTAAATTTTGGTTTGAAGAGAAATGTTGTTACTAAAAGTGTAGCACACTGAAATGATTATACTGAGAAACTACTATGGATAGTTGTAGTGTATTGAAACTCTTTAACTAGAGTAAACTGAGACTATAGGAGACTGAAAACTATAGTGAGGTTTTGATATGCGAAAACAACTCTAATTACTGTTTATCATAAAATATCTGTTAATAATTATTGGAATTATAAGCTGATGCATAAAACTCTTAAATCAAAGAAATACGCTACGTAGATATGAGCATCAGAAGTCGCAGAAGGGGTACATGTGGCCGCGGTAGAGGCCGGAGTGCTAGGGTGGGTCTTGATGTCAGACGGACACATGCCGACTAGGGAGGCACCAGCCTCACCGATGGTGAGACGAGGTCTCATGGCCCGAAGCCGTTGAGAATGATGCTCTATCCCGAGCAATGTTACGAGTCCTCGAAAGGGTTCTGGAGCAAGTACTAGGTTAGTGGGCCGAGGGTTAATTTTTGAGCGACTCCAGTCTAATGGAGCAAAAATATTCAGAGGCATTTCTAGTGTAGCCCCGAATATGGTAGAATATTGGTTAGCAGCTACCGAGCAGATAATAGATGACTGTACTATGGAACAGAAATTGAAGGAAGCAATGTCCCTACTGCGAGAAGAGGCATACCAATGATGGCTCACCGTGAAAGAGGGTACACAGGTTGACTGTTTGACATGGGATTTCTTCAAAACGGCTTTCCAAGGAAAATATGTTGGGGCGAGTTATGTGGATGCCCGGAGGAAAGAGTTTTTGAGTCTGGTGCAGAGGAATAGATTAGTAGCAGAATATGAGGCAGAGTTCCTGTGGTTGAGCCGGTATGCTTGGGGTATAGTCGCGACGGAGTATGACTGCTGTGTGCATTTCGAGGATGGTCTCCGAGATGAGTTGCGGGTACTGATAGCTCCGCAGAGGGAAAGAGACTTTGCTGTCCTAGTTGAGAAGGCAAAAATTGCCGTGGATGTGAAAGCATTTCAGAGCGTTAGAAGCGTGAGAAAGATAAGGTAGAAATAAGAGGGATTTTGGGCCCTCAAGTTCTTTTGGTGGGCCTAAGAAGAATCCTGGGTTTGATAGGCCAGTCCGAGCTGGGGCTCCCGTTACTGTTGCTAAACCGCAACCTTACGCAGATTACGGGAGAAGTTACCAGGGGGAGTACTGGAAACGAACTGGGGCATGCTTCAGATATGGGTCAATGGATCATCAGGTTAAGAACTATACTCAGAGGCCTCTTTAGACGCAAGCCGCAGGTCAAGGCTACGTTTAGCCAGGGAGAGGTGGTCAGCAGTCACCGAGAGGCCGTGGTCAGGCTAGAGGGGGAAATGGTTTGGATAGAGGTTGTGGAGCACCGAGCAAAGGTGCTGGTAATACTGAGGGAGATAGCCAGCTTTGGTCTATGCTGCTCGGCGTCGAGAGGATGGCGATGCTCTTGACATCATAACTGGTATGTTCCTCATTTATAATGTACCATATACCGCTTTAATTGATATGGGGTCTGCACACTCGTATGTTACATATACTGTGTCTGGGATGTTGGGTTTTCAGTTTGAAATTACTGATAGTGAAATGACGGTGATAAGTCCACTGTACTAGTGGCTCTGCCATGTTTTACTGATTTAGTGGCTTCACAACATATTCTGATTTTTGTGGCTTGGCCCACATTTATCGTGATTATGACTTTCTTTGTCAGATTACTACTAGCGACTATCGCCGCAATATTGGTGTGTTGGCTGGGTGGGTCGACTTAGTCCTCACATGGTGTGTTGGTTGGTACAGGTGGTGTGCTGGCTGGATTAGGTTGGATTGCATTATTGCTCTGTTCTGTGATCATTTGGGCTTAGGCCCACATCACATCTTGTATAGGGCTAAAGCCTGCATCGAATCGACATCGAATAGGGCTCAGTATATGAGACCAATTTGGACCCCAATCGGAAGCGGTGGTTTCGGGACCACGAATCCGAACCCAATAAATATTTTAATATTATATCTTGTGTCTATCATGAGTGAATTGATGTGTGTGAATGTTCCAAAAAAAAAAAAAAAAAAATTGACCATTTGAGTGTTAGATTGGCAAAAGGATTAAATTGCTAAGGTGACCAATGTTGTGAGTATGAAACAAAAAGGGCAAAGTGACTTGTCTGTTAAAATTTAGGGACTTGCATGTCAAATTCCCCATATTTAATATGGTCGATTGGTAAGCATGCATTATATGTTCCAATTTTATTAGTTTATTTGTTTTGTATGATATTTAGGCATTTTTATATCAAAAGCATGCCAAGAATATATGTTTTCTAATTATATATGTTGATTATAGTAATATTATATTGAAAGCATGCTATATTTGTGTTAAAAGATAAAAACAAAAGAAAAATAATTCTCTCTTCCTCATCCATTCTTGCCCGATTTTTTTACCTTGAAGAAAAGAGAAGAACTTTCATCTTCTCCATTCGGCCCCCTTACATGTACTAGGATAGGTAAGATTTTGAACTTTATTTTAATAACCTATCTTGATATGGCTTGATTTCTTGATCATTTTTTTCTTTTGAAACAAGCAAAGCTTGTTAATATTGGTAAAATGAGATTCGCCATGGGTGCTAATTTCTTTTGATTTGTTGTGCTAATAAGTTAGATAGTATGAGAAGAAATGGCATGAACTTGTAAGAAGATATTGTTGATTTTGGCTTGAAGGTACCCTTATAGTTGGCGAATAATGGGATTGATATTCATGAGAACATTTCTTTTTTTTTTTATGTGTTTTGATGTTCGCCATTCTCTATTAATGAAATTAACTATAGATGATTTTTATATGTGATGTATAATTATTGGGTGAGCTAAGTTAAGACTTTAGTTCCCAAGTAAACTAGTGGAAAGGGTAAATTGATGGAAGGAAGAGTTAAAGGGAATTCTAGGAACCTAAGGGCCATTCGGCCATGGAGAAGTGATCCAAATGAGTTGAAATTTATATTGTAGTGTTCAATAGGTTAAATAGGAATAGTTAAAATGCTTGGATTTGGTGTGGTTATTGTTTTAAATTAAATAATTGAAGTAAAGATTCGGTTCCTAGTTTACTTGAATTAAGTTATGTGCAATTTGTTTTGAGTTGAGTAAAAAAAGGGATAAGATGAATATGAACAAAATTTATTTAACATTTCTTAGATCGAGAACAAAAAGAGAAGGATCAAGATCGAGGAAAAACAAAGGTTATCGAGTAGCGATTTGCACGGCTTATCGACAATCGAGGTAAGTCCTTTAGTTAAATTATATCAAAGAATTAATTATGGTTATCTTGACTATTAAAAATTGATGAATGTTAATATCCAATTGCATCATGGTGAATGTATATCGACATGTTGGTTGAGGATTTATGTTGAGTATATGATGGAAATTATTTTGGCTAATACAAGGTAAATGAGTAAGTTCTTGAGCTACTTATTATTTAAAGATCATTTACATATCTAGTGAATGATAAAATTTGTACAAGCTTGGTGTAAAACCATGAGTTGGCGAATGTGATAATGATGGATTAGATTGATTTCAAATTTATTTATTGCAATGGGAATAAATGTATATGATTCGATATGTGATAGTGAAATGTGAAAAGCATGTAAAAATATTCGACATTGGGCTTGAGCCTAGCAGCCTCGTGCGGTGGCATTAATCGGGCTTTATGCCTAGCAGGCTTTGTGCCGGTGTTATTTATCGGGCTTTTATGCCTAGCAGGCTCTGTGCCGGTGTTATTTATCGGGCTTTTTGCCTAGCAGGCCTTGTGCCGGTGTTATTTATCGGGCTTTTACGCCTAGCGCGGGCCTTGTGCGGTGTCACTTTACGGGCTTTTATGCCTAGCGAGGCTTGATGCTGGTGATGTATTTTACCAAAGATAAATCGAATTTTTGTACAAGATAACTTAAAGTTAATTTATTGGGTTTACGTTTTTGAGGTAAGCATGTAAGGTATGTATGCTTAATATTACAGGTTAAATTAATATTATGAGAATTGTGTTATATGTGTTTGAAATTAATATTGATGGATGTTATATGATGGGATTCGAGTTAGAATGTGCTATTATGGAACAATTGGTTTTCAAGTATAAATGTTAAGAAAGGAGTTTTAAATGCGATATGCTTTATGAACTACAAAGAAATGTAGGTTGAAGGAAATAATTCCTAATTTACTTGGGGTTAAAGAATTACTAGTATCCGGCTTTGTATAAATAATTTACTTAATTGCCTATGTGAAATGCCATAAGTTGATTGCTTTCATTTAAGTAAGCAGTAAATGTTTTATCATCATGAGTTAGGACTTACTAAGCTAGTAAGCTTAATTATGTGAAATGTTCTCCTTTGTTTTATAGATTTTGGTCACGCTATGCGGGCTCGTGAAGGATCTTCAAGAAGTCATCCACACTATCGCCTTCCTTTGGTATTTTGAATTTTGGTTGCGATTTAGAAGGCATGTATAGGCTAGATGAAGTTTTACAAACATACGATGTTTGACCTTGTATATATAATGACCATACGAATATGGATAAATATTTAGTTAAGTATGTTTTTGGGGTTTTGTCGTAAATGTGGGTAATATTGGTACTCCTTTAAATCGATGATGTTATAATATCATGTGAATGTTTTAAGTACAAGCTAACTTTCGTAAGTGATTAAAATACATGGATAGTATGAATTGCATGTGAGTATATCCAGGTTATAAGTTAGAAATCATATTTAGTATAGAAACAATCTTTAGTTACAGCAGTGATGTGAGTTAGAAAAATCACCAAAAATAGGATAAGTTAAATTAGATGGTGAATGAGGTATAGAATTAAACCTTATTGTGTCTATTTTTACATGGAAGAAACAGAGTAGGCAAAAGATTTATATATTATGAGATAATTAAGTTTTAGTGAGACCTGCTCTGAATGCATTCGTGAGTCACTGTTCTGTTTTGGAAAAATTATCAAAAATTGTACAAAAATAATTAGGAAGCATGGTTTATATGTATAAAACCCTTATTGAGTCTATTTTTCATTGGTATAAACTAGAACAGTATATGAAATTTGTGCAATGAGATAACTGTACTTTTGTAGAGACAGGTCAGAATTGTCAGACAGTGTAATAAGGGTAACTTTGATGAATAAACTGTACTAATTGGCCACATGAAAAATTCTGGAAAAATTATGGTGAAATGTTATATGAGTCTAGTTTCAAGGAAAATTTACGGATCTAAATTTCGAGTTTTGTAACTCGAGTTATGGTCGATTTAGTCAGCATGACACAGTTGGACAGTTTCAAAATTTTACACCACCGAGTTAATAGTCAAGTCTAGTAATGCCACGCACTCGATTCCGGTAAGAGTTTCGGGTAAGAGGCGTTACATTTGATTGGTATCGAGCTTACGGTTTAGTCGATTCTAGGACTACAAGTAGCGGCGTATGAGTCTAGCTATACATGCCTTTATTATATGTTGATAGTGTGGTGACTTCGCGACACTGAACTTTGTTTTATATAGTAAATGGACACCGATCCTGAAAGAGCGTGGTGATGATGGAGAGAGCGTGGCGCTGACCGTGCCACGGATCAGCGCCGATAGACTCGACCTGTTTGAGTAGCCACGAAGGAGAGACTAAACAAGCCTTTTATCGGATGATGAATGAATGGTTCGCCCAATTCATTCAAAAATAACCCGGTTGTACCCCAACCTCCACCCCGAATAATCTATCCCGATTCCCTCGGCTCCCAGATGATAGATCCGATGTGAACCAGTAGGGCCCCAATTGATAAAATCCGAAAATTTGGGGCCGAAGATTTTAAAGCTAATGGCGATGATAGCGAGAGAGCCGAAATGTGGCTCGATAACACTATTCGGGTACTTGATGAAATGTCTTGTACTCAGGATGAATGTTTGAAATGTGCTATATCCTTATTGCGGGACATTGCATATCACTTTGGTGGAATACACTAGTATCGGTGGTTCGAAAGAAAGAAAAAGTGACATGGGACTTCTTCCAAACTGAATTTCACAAGAAGTATATTAGCCAAAGATTCATTGATCAAAAGCGAAAGGAGTTCCTTGAGTGAAACAAGGCGAATCACCGTGTGAGAATATGAAAGAAAATTTGTCGGGCTCACCGATATGCTAGAGAGTGTGTTTCTCTGAAGCTATTATGTGTAAAAGATTTGAAAGACGGTTTAAATGAAGATATAAAGATGTTTGTTGGCATTCTTGAAATTCAAGAGTTTGTGACTTTAGTTGAGAGAGCTTGCAAAGTGAAGAGCTCGGAAAAGAAGAGAGAAAGGTGAGGCGGAAGCTAGAGACATCCGAAAAGGTCTTGGTAAAATCTTTCATTCCACAACCAAGAAGTCCGAGAGATGACTACAGTGACATAAAGCTACTACTGAGATCCACTTAGACGGGATCGACCTCCTATGAGTTCTCGAGCTACCTCGATAGCTTGATGTTGGGAATGTTCCTCGAGCGAGTTGAATGTAAGCACTTTGTGGGAAATGGCACTCGAGGAAGTTGTAGATTTCATGATCGGTCTTGCTATAAATGTGGATCGTCGGATCATTTCATTAGAGAATGCCCGAAATTAGGTGAGCAAAATACGCCTTGAGCTCTAAACCGAGCAACGTGTCAATGCGAGGTAGACCACCCGCATATTCGGGCAATGTGGGTGGTAGTCGAGAAGGAACAAAGAACACTACAGATCGGTTCGAGGCTAGAGCTCGGCTAGAGCATATCTGCTCGCGCGTGAGCTAGAGAGGATGCTTCCTCCCCGAACGTCACATTGGTACTTTCACTCTTTATGATACTACTCGTGATTGCACTAATTGATCCTGGTTCGACTCATTCTTATGTGTGTGAAACTTTAAAATTTGGCAAGACTCTACTAGTTGAGTCTACCGAGTTTGTGATTCGAGTGTCCAACCCTTTGGGTAGATGTGTGCTTGTTAATAAAGTGTGTAGAGATTGCCGTTGATGATTGGGGATTATTGCTTCCCGGTGATTTAATGTTGTTGCCCTTTGACGAATTTGATGTAATCTTGGGTATGGAGTGGTTAACTTTACATGAGGCAGTAGTGGATTGTAAAAGAAAGCTTATCGATTTGAGATGTCGAAACGGTGAGACCATCGAATTAAATCTGCGACATAAATGGGTTGCCTATAGCAATATCTTCAATGTTAGCCAGTATATGTGAGAAAAGGGTGTGAAGCTTATTTGGCCTATGTCTTTGGATAATAAAATGTCCGAGAAACAAATTGAATATGTATCAGTTGTATGTGAATACCCTGATGTGTTTCCTGAAGAACTACCGGGCTTACCCCCAGTGCGAGAGATTGAGTTCGGCATTGAGTTGATACCAGGGGCGACCCCGATTTCGATAGCTCCGTGCCGAATGGCGCTCTCTGAATTAAAAGAATTGAAAGCGCAGATTGCAAGAGTTGACAGATAAGGGCTTCGCACGACCGAGTTTCTCTCCTTGGGGTGCACCGGTTTTATTTGTGAAAAAGAAGGATGGGACTATGAGAATGTGTATCGATTACCGACAACTAAATAAGGTGACTATAAAGAATAAGTACAATTACCTCGGATTGATGATTTATTTGATCGATTGAAGGGGGCTTGGTGTTTTCAAAGATAGATTTAAGATCGGACTATTATCGATTTGAGTCGAGATTCGAGATGTGCCAAAGACCGCATTCCGAACTAGGTACGAACATTATGAGTTTTTAGTTATGCCATTTGGACTAACTAATGCACCTGCTGTTTTTATGGATTTAATGAACCGAGTCTTCCGAAGCGAGTTTTGGATCGGTTTGTAGTAGTGTTTATTGATGATATATTGATCTACTCCAAAAATGAGGCGGAACACGTTGAGCATTTGAGAGTAGTACTACAAACCTTGAGAGATCAGCGGTTATATGCAAAATTCGAGTAAGTGTGAGTTACGGATGAACGAGGTCACTTCTTAGGTCATGTGGTTTGATTGTCGGGTATTGGGTGGATCCAAACAAAATAGCGACTATACTTGATTGGAAACCACCAAAGAATGTTTAGAGATCGAAGTTTTCTTGGCCTTGCGGGATATTATAGACGATTTGTAAAAGGTTTTTCTGTAATAGCTACACCTTTGACGAGACTACTACGAAAGATGTCAAATTTGAGTGGTGAGAAAAGTGTCGAGAAAAAGTTTGAACAGTTAAAAGCCCTTTTGACCGAGGCTCCAGTGTTAACTCGGCTGAATCGGGTAAGGAATTTACTATTTTTAGTGATGCTTCCTTGAATGGGTTGGGTTGTGTCTTAATGCAAGAAGGCAATGTGATAGCCTACGCTTCAAGACAATTGAAGCCACATGAAAAGAATTATCCAACTCACGATCCGGAGTTAGCGACCATTGTGTTCGCATTGAAAATTTGGCGTCACTATTTATTCGCGAAAAATGTCATGTTTATTCGGATCATAAAAGTCTAAAGTATTTAATGACTCGAGAAAGATCTAAATTTGAGACAACGCCGATGGTTAGAATTCTTTGAAAGACTACGAATTAGTGATTGACTACCATCCGGGAAAAGCTAATGTTGTTGCGGATGCGTTAAGTCGAAAATCATTATTTGCTCTTCGTGCATTAAACGCACGGGTGGCTATGTCTGATGATGGTTCGATCATAGCCGAGTTACAAGCAAGACCGATGTTTGTTCAAACAAATTTGTGATGCACAGAAAGTTGATGAAAAGTTAGTTGCTATTCGAATCCGGTGTGAAAATGCTACGTAATCGATTTCGGATAGATGCAAATGATCGTTTGAATTATAAAAGTCGATTGTGTGTTCCTATGAACTCGATTTGATACATATGATTCGAATGAGGCCCATAATGGCCAAATGTCGATACACCCGGGTATACGAAAATGTATAATGATTTGAAAGCAGATTCTATTGGTGGCACGGCATGAAAGCGAGATATATCCGAATTTGTCTCCAAGTGTTTAATCATCAACAAGTGAAAGTCGAGATCATCAAGTACCGTCCGGATTACTTCAGCCAATCATGATACCCGAATGGAAATGGGATAGAATTACAATGGATTTTGTATCTGGTCTTCCCATGACACCGAGTAAGAAAGATGCGGTATGGGTTATCGTGGATAGATCGACTAAGTCGACTCATTTTGTACCGCGTGCATGGCTATTCACTTGACAAGCTCGCGAATTGTATGTGTCGCAGATAGTAAGATTGCACGGCGCATCGAGTTCCATTGTTTGAGATAGGGACCCAAGATTTACATCGCGTTCTCGGAGGAAATTGCAAGATGCTTTAGGTACTAAACTTCATTTTAGTACTGACCTTCCATCCATAAGCAGACGGTCAATCCGGCGAACTATTTTGATACTTGAGGACATGTTGAGGTGTTGCGTTTCGAATTTGAAGGTGCGTGGGAGCGATACCTACCTTTGGTTGAATTTGCCTATAATAATAGCTTTCAATCAAGTATAAAAATGGCGCCTTATGAAGCCTTATACGGCGAAAATGTCGCACGCCGTTGTATTGACCGAGCTCGGTGAGAATAAGATACGGGGTTGATTGCATTAAAGAAACCGAGCAGAAGGTGGTTGTAATTAGAAGTAATTTGAAAGTCGCCGGATCGTCAAAAGTCCTATGCCGATTTAAAAAACGCAAGGATATTGAATTTCAGTCGGAGATCGGGTATTCTTGAAAGTTTCTCCTTGGAAGAAAATACTCCGATTCGGCCGAAAGGCAAGTTGAGTCCGAGATTTATCGGACCGCACGAAGTCATCGAACGTATTGGACCGGTTGCTTATAAATTACGATCGCCACCGAAAGTTAGAAAAGATACACAATGTATTTCGTGTTTCGATGCTGCCGCAAATATAGATCGAGATCCTTCCCATGTGATTTCACCGTCGAGATTGAAATTAGATCGATTTGACATATGATGAGGAACCGATCCGTATCTTAGCCCGAGAGATAAAAGAGTTGAGAAATAAAAAGAATTCCATTAGTAAAAGTCTTATGGAATCGCGTCACGGAGTTGAAGAGGCTACGTGGGAACTTGAAGAGTCAATGAGGCAACAATATTCGAACTTATTTAACTGGTAAGATTTTCGGGACGAAAATCCTTAAAGGGGGAGAGTTGTAATGGACCAATTTGGACCCCAATCGGAGCGGTGGTTTCGGGACCACGAATCGAACCCAATAAATATTTTAATATTATATCTTGTGTCTATCATGAGTGAATTGATGTGTGTGAATGTTCCAAAAAAAAAAAAAAAAATTGACCATTTGAGTGTTAGATTGGCAAAAGGATTAAATTGCTAAGGTGACCAATGTTGTGAGTATGAAACAAAAAGGGCAAAGTGACTTGTCTGTTAAAATTTAGGGACTTGCATGTCAAATTCCCATATTTAATATGGTCGACAGTAAGCATGCATTATATGTTCCAATTTTATTAGTTTATTTGTTTTGTATGATATTTAGGCATTTTTATATCAAAAGCATGCCAAGAATATATGTTTTCTAATTATATATGTTGATTATAGTAATATTATATTGAAAGCATGCTATATTTGTGTTAAAAAGATAAAAACAAAAAGAAAAATAATTCTCTCTTCCTCATCCATTCTTGCCCGATTTTTTTTACCTTGAAGAAAAGAGAAGAACTTTCATCTTCTCCATTCGGCCCTTACATGTACTAGGATAGGTAAGATTTTGAACTTTATTTTAATAACCTATCTTGATATGGCTTGATTTCTTGATCATTTTTTTTTCTTTTGAAACAAGCAAAGCTTGTTAATATTGGTAAAATGAGATTCGGCCATGGGTGCTAATTTCTTTTGATTTGTTGTGCTAATAAGTTAGATAGTATGAGAAGAAATGGCATGAACTTGTAAGAAGATATTGTTGATTTTGGCTTGAAGGTACCCTTATAGTTGGCCAAATAATGGGATTGATATTCATGAGAACATTTCTTTTTTTTTTATGTGTTTTGATGTTCGGCCATTCTCTATTAATGAAATTAACTATAGATGATTTTTATATGTGATGTATAATTATTGGGTGAGCTAAGTTAAGACTTTAGTTCCCCAAGTAAACTAGTGGAAAGGGTAAATTGATGGAAGGAAGAGTTAAAGGGAATTCTAGGAACCTAAGGGCCATTCGGCCATGGAGAAGTGATCCAAATGAGTTGAAATTTATATTGTAGTGTTCAATAGGTTAAATAGGAATAATTAAAATGCTTGGATTTGGTGTGGTTATTGTTTTAAATTAAATAATTGAAGTAAAGATTCGGTTCCTAGTTTACTTGAATTAAGTTATGTGCAATTTGTTTTGAGTTGAGTAAAAAAGGGATAAGATGAATATGAACAAAATTTATTTAACATTTCTTAGATCGAGAACAAAAGAGAAGGATCAAGATCGAGGAAAAACAAAGGTTATCGAGTAGCCGATTTGCACGGCTTATCGACAATCGAGGTAAGTCCTTTAGTTAAATTATGTCAAAGAATTAATTATGGTTATCTTGACTATTAAAAATTGATGAATGTTAATATCCAATTGCATCATGGCTGAATGTATATCGACATGTTGGTTGAGGATTTATGTTGAGTATATGATGGAAATTATTTTGGCTAATACAAGGTAAATGAGTAAGTTCTTGAGCTACTTATTATTTAAAGATCATTTACATATCTAGTGAATGATAAAATTTGTACAAGCTTGGTGTAAAACCATGAGTTGGCCGAATGTGATAATGATGGATTAGATTGATTTCAAATTTATTTATTGCAATGGGAATAAATGTATATGATTCGATATGTGATAGTGAAATGTGAAAAGCATGTAAAAATATTCTGACATTCGGGCTTCGAGCCTAGCGAGCCTCGTGCGGTGACATTAATCGGGCTTTATGCCCAGCGTGCTTTGTGCTTGGTGTTATTTATCGGGCTTTTATGCCTCAGCGAGCTCTGTGCGGTGTTATTTATCGGGCTTTTTGCCTAGCGAGCCTTGTGCGGTGTTATTTATCGGGCTTTACGCCTAGCGTGCCTTGTGCGGTGTCACTTTACGGGCTTTTATGCCTAGCGTGCTTGATGCGGTGATGTATTTTACCAAAGATAAATCGAATTTTTGTACAAGATAACTTAAAGTTAATTTATTGGGTTTACGCTTAGAGGTAAGCATGTAAGGTATGTATGCTTAATATTACCTAGGTTAAATTAATATTATGAGAATTGTGTTATATGTGTTTGAAATTAATATTGATGGATGTTATATGATGGGATTCGAGTTAGAATGTGCTATTATGGAACAATTGGTTTTCAAGTATAAATGTTAAGAAAGGAGTTTTAAATGCGATATGCTTTATGAACTACAAAGAAATGTAGGTTGAAGGAAATAATTCCTAATTTACTTGGGGGTTAAAGAATTACTAGTATCTGGCTTTGTATAAATAATTTACTTAATTGCCTATGTGAAATGCCATAAGTTGATTGCTTTCATTTCGTAAACGAGTAAATGTTTTATCATCATGAGTTAGGACTTACTAAGCTAGTAAGCTTAATTATGTGAAATGTTCTCCTTTGTTTTATAGATTTTGGTCACGTTGCGGGCTCGTGAAGGATCTTCAAGAAGTCATCCACACTATCGCCTTCCTTTGGTATTTTGAATTTTGGTTGCGATTTAGAAGGCATGTATAGGCTAGATGAAGTTTTACAAACATACGATGTTTGACCTTGTATATATAACAGCCATACGAATATGGATAAATATTTAGTTAAGTATGTTTTTGGGGTTTTGTCGTAAATGTGGGTAATATTGGTACTCCTTTAAATCGATGATGTTATAATATCATGTGAATGTTTTAAGTACAAGCTAACTTTCGTAAGTGATTAAAATACATGGATAGTATGAATTGCATGTGAGTATATCCGGTTATAAGTTAGAAATCATATTTAGTATAGAAACAGTCTTTAGTTACAGCAGTGATGTGAGTTAGAAAAATCACCAAAAATAGGATAAGTTAAATTAGATGGTGAATGAGGTATAGAATTAAACCTTATTGTGTCTATTTTTACATGGAAGAAACAGAGTAGGCAAAAGATTTATATATTATGAGATAATTAAGTTTTAGTGAGACCTGCTCTGAATGCATTCGTGAGTCACTGTTCTGTTTTGGAAAAATTATCAAAAATTGTACAAAAATAATTAGGAAGCATGGTTTATATGTATAAAACCCTTATTGAGTCTATTTTTCATTGGTATAAACTAGAACAGTATATGAAATTTGTGCAATGAGATAACTGTACTTTTGTAGAGACAGGTCAGAATTGTCAGACAGTGTAATAAGGGTAACTTTGATGAATAAACTGTACTAATTGGCCACATGAAAAATTCTGGAAAAATTATGGTGAAATGTTATATGAGTCTAGTTTCAAGGAAAATTTACGGATCTAAATTTCGAGTTTTGTAACTCGAGTTATGGTCGATTTAGTCAGCATGACACAGTTGGACAGTTTCAAAATTTTACACCCTGAGTTAATAGTCAAGTCTAGTAATGCCACGTACTCGATTCCGGTAAGAGTTTCGGGTAAGGGGCGTTACACAGGCCCAAACTATTATTGCATGATTGGGGATTACACACTGAGTTCGCGTAACTCACCCTTTTCGTTAACTGCGTAGGTAATCCCCAGCCTTAGATGATTTGGAGCTGCGGGGGACTCGGAGGTGGCCACACGCTCAATTTGATTTAAACTTAAACTTAGTTATTTTACTTTATTTTTAATATATTTTGGGCTAATAATTTTGTAATAAGGCCATTTGGGATTTTGAATTTTTATTTGGTGGTTATCGTTATTTCAACCTGCTAGTCTAGGAAACAATGGTTTTTAAAGCAATAACTGTTTTTGAAAATTACATTTTCGAATCTAAAAGTTATAACAAAAAAAATCTTCCGCGATTTTGTTTTAAATTGATAAGCTTATAACTATTGATACGACCTATAATCGGACAACAATGTTTTACAGCACTGACGTTTTGAAAATAATTGTTAAATGAGATTTAAAATTTAGTACCGAACTTTTATCAACAAACTCGATTTTCAAATGACACTCCGATGTGACACGTTAGATCCGCTCGTAACGTCTAGGCCGAGTTTGGGGTATTACAGTCTATATGCTTGGGAGCAATGTTTACGAGATCGATTCAATCGAGCTACGATGTCTGGAAGTCCCGTATGAACCTTAGGAATAGCTAGGATACATATGTCATGTTATAGGATTCCGTTATATGTTATCGTGTAAGACCACGTCTGGGATGTTGGCATCGACTTGTGACTTACGTGTAAGACCCTGTTTGGGACAGTGGCATCGATATGTGACTACATGTAAGACCACGTCTGGGACGTTGGCATTTTATGAAATGTTCAACTATCCGAGTGTCCTTTTTAATTCTGAATGGTTCAACGGGCAATGATTAGTTAAGATCGAGTGTAAAATCGAGTTAGAAAGGCTCAGGTATGTACTCATACAAAGTTATGAAAATATGGTAAGTTGAATGTTTGAATTGATGATATAATATTATATGTTAATGTGAACTATGTGTATGTATATGCGAATGTATATATTCAGCCAAATGATGTATTTGTGTTGTAAAAAGTAAATGTTAAATATACTAATGTTCAAATAAGTATTCGGCCAAAGGAAAATTTATGCAAAATTTATATGTTTTGATATATGAAATTATAAGTTGGAAATGTATATGAATTTTTGATGGTTTATTTCGGTTTAGCTAGATTAAATTATGTATATAATTAAATGTCTCATTTGCTTATGACTTACTAAGCTGTGAAAGCTTACTGTGTGTGTTTGTTCTTTATTTTATGGATTTTGGAAGTTGGTTACAAGCTCGGGGATCGCCAGAGAAGTCTATCACACTATCGACTGTCTTCGGTATTTTATTAAATTTGAATTCGAACATATAGCATGTATAGACTAGTTAATATGTTTGATTTTTGGGTATGTAAATACGAGCCATGTGAAAATGGCTTATTTATTTTGTTAACCTTGGTTTTTATACTTTTGATCAAATGATAAATATGTTGATTTTGGTAATTCGGCCATCGCTTATTTATATATGTGAATTATGTTTGATATGTTTTGTTAAGAATGTGGTAAATGTTTCGGTATAAAGTAAGTTCGATTATAGCATATAGGTGGAGTGAGTTTGGTATGTCTTGTTAATCCTTGAAATTGATTATGGCTTAAGTTTATTTGGGAAATAATATCATGTATATATAAGATGATGTTTGATTATGTGTTTCGGAAATAAGCTAAGTAATGGATGTTAGTTAAGGTATATTATGTGTTAGTTAGATAATAGACATGTCATACATATATGCATGTGGTGTACTTGATAAATGTTTGATTTGCTCATGCGAGTGGTCTTAAAATTCGGCTTTGTAATTGTAAAATGATATGAATTGTATGGATTTTCAGAAATGGCTCAATTGGTGTATTCATATGCGCAAGTTTGTAATAGGAAAATATGCATGTTTTTGGTCTTTTAAATAGGCTTAAAGTTAATAAATAAGGTTCATACAAATTCAGTTAATGATAGTTAAATGAGTAATGCATGTTTGAATTTAGCTTATATAAATTTAATTGATTAGCCGAATCGAGGATAAATTGATTTGTATTGTGCGTATATAGTTTATGATTAAATGGTTCAAATTTGATGTGGTGAAATGTGCAATGATTTTACTTACTCAATGATATATATATTTATATAATTGATCAATTGGTATTATTGTTTATGTCACATATGATTTTGGACATTAAGTTTTTGTGATATGATTTGTTTGGTTTATTAAATGCAGGTATACTATTAAGTAAGAAAGTGTTTAATAGTTATTAAGTATTCAATATCATTGAAATGATAAGTTAACCATTTGTGCATATATTTAGAAGAAAATTTTGTATGGCTTTAAGGCATGTTTATTTAAGTATAAATATGATTATATGCAAGTGAATTTTATTTGTTTTACGATTAATAGTGTATATTTAACATTTAATCAGCCATTTGTTTTATTTATGTGTATATGACATGTGTGCGTATGTAATAGTTTGGAAGTTGTGTTTTGTTTGGGTAATGCCTCGTAACCCTAATCTGGCAACGGATACGGGTTAGGGGTGTTACAATTTCTCCGTATGATTATGCCCTCAAATATTTGTATGGTATTCATAGGGCAACATTTTCGGGTATCCAAAAAGTTTGAGCTCGTGGTAATGTAACAACCGTCAACTGGCTCCTCCGTTATATCTCATTCCATGACCGCATAATGGCCATCGATTGAAACCTTCACGTAGACTTCCACCCATGACCTACATAACAAAATCACCTCGGAACCTGAGTTCTCTAGGATAGGTTTCGGAGGTAATGGTCCCCACTCGACATGATATATGAAATTTGTGTAGCTTAGAGTGATATCGCATCACCGACGACTCAAGAATACCTCGAACATTAATGAAATATTTTTATCAACCAGAATTGTTAATACTCAGAAATGTTTTATAGAGGAGGGATGAAGGGTGGAGGAGAAGATGTTTGAAGGACGATGAAGCTTGGTGTGTGTGTAACGCCCTAAATAATTTATTTCTATTTCTGTAAATATTTGAACAAATATGTATATGCTTCAGTGGCTAAGTGTTCTGGGTGTGTGTGTGAGGTCTTGGGTTCAAGTCTCACCTTTGTTAAAGTTTGTTATTTTTATCCAAGCCTTACTCTTGTTGGAAGGGTTTATATTAAATTGTCTGTTAACTCATATTAGAATGAGCTTGCTAGTTCGAGTGGTAAGGGGTTGGTGTGCTAGGGGTCCTGTGTTTGAATCTCTACACGAGCGTGGGTATTATTTTTGCTCGATTTTATGATAGAGTTTCGATGGAATTAAAATTCTATAGTGGTTGAGATTGAGGGGTTAGTGAGAGAGATATGGGGGATTTGTGTTATTATTTTTTTTTCCAAATTTTGTTTTTTCTCTTTCTTTCAAGAAAATTTTGAAGTGAGTTTTTCTCCTTTCTTCTTCCCTTTGTTAACCTGAGCAATTTTCCTTTTGTGTTCCTCGCGTTATACTCGAATTTGGTGCTTGTCGTGGGATATAGGTAAGAGGGCTATTCCCGTTTTAATTTTCGATAAAAGGTTAGATATACCCTTTTTGTAAGTGTGTTTTTTCGACATAATTAGGGGATTTGATTCCTGCGGAATCCTTGTGTAGGAGAAGGCGGTGGTGAAGGAAATTCACTCTGATGGTTTAAATCGTGTCAATATCTATTTTTGTCGACGGTAAGTTTTCTTGCATTATTTCGGGATTATGAGTTGATTCATTAATTGATTGCTAAGTGTCAATGGATTACTGTTTCTTAAGTTTCGGAGGGCCCAGGGTTGTGTAGCGTCTTAAACGAAGCAGGTGTGAAATGCAGAAAAATGAGCTTTAGCGATAGCCGAAAAACCCCATTGTCAATGCCACAAGTGCGTATGCCTGGCCCTGTACGAGGTCGTGTGATCAACGAAGGCATGGCCGTGCACAAGACACAGCCATGTGGTAGCTTGAGTGTGGCCGTGTGGGCCACACGGGCTAGGCCAGGTTGGGCGTGTCGGCCACAAGGGCATGGCACACGGGCGTGTGGGTCTTGGGCCAAACTGTGTAGGCCACACGGCAAGGCCAATCTGGATGTGTGGGCCCATTTTTCTGAAATTCTCCCTAGGGTCACACGGGTCGTTCCGATCGACTATAGGCCTACCGTAGGGCCTGTAAGGGCTAACCAAAACCTTAAACTATGTGATCTGATATGTAACGACCTGAAATTTACGGTTAACGTAAAGTGCATTTTTAGGTCACTGTTTTTGTAAAATGGATTCGTATATATTTATTAGAAATATTTACAAAATTAGATGTGGGATTAATTAGGTTTTAGATAAGTGAATTAGCTTGAATTAGGAATAATTAAGTATAAGGATAAGATTGAATATAGGATAAAAGTTGAATTATAGAATAGAGAAAATTTAAGGGATCAAATAAATAAATGAACCAAATTATGACACTTGTATGGTAAAAATAAAATACAAATGTATGGAAAATGTAAAATACAAGTGTAATACTAAGATATATATGTAATTATTATGTATTTACTTATCATTTAAGTGAAAGATATTATAATATAATATTAATATAATTAAAATAAAGTAAATAAAATAAATAAATAAAGAAAAAGAAAGAAACAAAAGAAACGAAACAGAGAAAGAATAGAAAGAAAAAGAAAGAAGAAAAGAAATAAGGAGAATTAGGGATTTTAGGGTTTGAAGCTTAAGTGGTAAGTCAATTTAGCCCATTTTCTTGTAATTTTGATATTTTTCGAATCCTAGAACAAAATACTGCTTGATTTATGTGGAAATTTTGTAAAAATTAGTTGATTTTTAGATGTAGTTTATGTTGAATTAATTGAAGAATTAGGGGTTAAATTGATAGAATTTCAAGTTAGAAGTGAAAAGGGATTTAGTTGTAAAATAAATCATAAGTTTTAAGTAATAGGGACTAAATTGAGAAAATTTTGAAATTAGGGATTTATGATGAAATTAGAGAGTTAGATTTAGTTTTAAGTGTTAATTGAATGAAAATATAGAATAAATTGTGAAGAAAATGAAGTTAGTTTTTGTTAAGAACTAAATTGGAATTTAGGCAAAAGTTGTGTATAAATTAAAATATTCAACGTTAAATTGTGTTGTATTGATGATTTTAAATTTTTTTAAATTCAGTAGCTAACGTTGAGCCGGAGAGTTCGACTAAGAAAGGAAAAGACAAAGTCAACGAGGATTAGCTCGGAAACTACAGTTTGTATTTCTATAATCCGAATTTAATAATTTTTATTTGTTGTATTTTAAATTAATGTGTATGGTAAGTAATTAAGGTGATCGTTGTTTGTTATTATCTTGATATTGAATTGAGATTATATAAATTTGTGATTGATGAAAATATTGATTGTTGTTGAAATGTGAAAATATTGAATTGAGATTTATGTGAATTTTGTGATAATTGAATATTGAATATTGAATATTGATTGTTGTTGAAAAGTGAATTGAAAACCCTATTAACTATATCGAGCTGAGTCGGATATAGTTGGCATGCTAAAGGATTAGAAGTGTTCAGGGATACTTTGACCACGAGTCGATGAGAGATTAGGTGTCAAACTATTGCTTCGGATAAATTCGATGAGGTATTAGGTACCAATTTACTTTGGCATGGCCGATGAGACACTGGGTGTCAACTTATTACTTCGAATTATCCGATGAGGCACTTGGTGCCATACTGGTGTGTTTTGGTTGGGTCTGTGTATCCGTCAAAGTCCGTGTCGTGTTAATAGGGTAAATAAATAAATTCGCAATACGATTGATATTGAATGATATTGAATGTGAAATAGAAAGTGGACATGGAATTGGATTGTATAATGAAAAGTGTATGTTATATAATGTTTTTTATTTATAGTATTCGGATTATAGAAATACCACTTAGTTTATACTCAGCGTACGATTTGTTTCGGTGCGCAGGTTAGATTATAGTCAGATTGTTGAATCAGCATCCAAAGCCGATCCCGAAATCAAAGTGGTGAAGTATATTTCTTTTGGTAATGGCATGTACCTATGTGGTCATATGGATGTCATTTTAATAAATGGTTGTAAGTGATTATATAAGATGATATTAGTTGGTTATATGTATAAATTTATGATTTATGTTGGAATTATAAAATGGTATATTTTGGGTGAAGTATGAATGGATTTAATATATGCAAAATTTAGGTTGAAATTTGGTATAAAGTTTGAATTGGTTTAAATGAAGTTAAATGAATTGAGTTAGTAAGTATTTGTAAAATACCTATGTTAATATGTTGATTAGATCATTAGGTAGATTACTTGATATGATTTGGATGTATTTGATTGTGTTTTGGATTGGTTGAATATTGGTTATTGAGTTATTTGAAGTTTAAGTTTGCAGGATTGGTTAAATTTGATGTATAAGGCTCGTGTCCCCTGCAATTTTAATTTCTCAAAATAGAATGCTTAGGTTTTGCCACACAGGCGTGTGTCTCAGCCGTGTGAGGAACACGGCTTGGTACATGGTATGTGCTTTGGCCATGTGAAAACTGCACCTAATTTTCGAAGAAAATAACTTGACCACATGGCCTAGCACATGGGCGTGTGACTTGGCCATGTGAGGTAAGTTAGAGAACACATAAATTAGGATACGGCCTGAAGCACAGGCATGTCTTAGTGTCACACGGGCGTGTCCCTAGACTACATGGGCGTGTGAGCCTTGTATTTGGGGAAAATTTTGAAATTTCGCGAAAAATTCTCTGAATTTTCGATTAAGTCACGATTTGTTTTAAAAACTTATATTGGGCCTCAAGAGCCCATAAAAGGGACATTATGAATGTTTTACAATATGTATGTTATTTATTTATATAAGGTTCGTAATATTTTTGAAGGGTCTGGTAATGCTCCGTAACCCTGTTCCATTAACAGTTTAAGGCTAAGGGGTGTTACATGATAGTATGATGTTCTGATTAATCTGATATATATACACCTGATATTTGTATATGAGCATGTAAGCATGTTAATTTGTATTTGTATATTGTATTTGTATTTTGTATTTGCATTTGGGGTTAGATTTGTATATGAGGAGGAAGTGATCTGTATGGCGAATTTTCGCCTATATTCTGGCTACTTGGCTGCATATTATCTATAATGTGTCGCGTCGATACTATATGGTGTGTAGGGATGGGAGGGTGTTTATAACCCCGCATGGTGTGATGGGATGGTCGGAGATGGTGTGTAGAGGATGGGGGTAGGACTCACTGTATATGTTCTGTTTATCTCAGACTGCATCTTATGCAATCAGAATCAGTAAAGGACTATAGTCTAACTTTGAAAGCCAAATCAACTGGCGGTGTATGTGATATCTGCTTGTTATGCTTGTCTAATTCTCACTGGGTTACACAGATTATGAAAACTCACATCTGTTTGTCTGATCTGTTCAGTGTCAGCAGAAATTTTTAGGTGGATCGGTATGACAGAGACTCAGCGGTGACCACTCGACTGTAAACTGTTTAAACTTGGCAATTTATGGTTTTATTTATGACTTTGGTTTTCATTTGAGAGTTTGTAATTTTTGGGACTCTCCGGACTGTTGGTTTTATTTTGGTTTGGATGCATTTTGATGTTTTCATTGCAATGCTTGTCTGAAATCACGGTTTTACGAAACAAAGGTTTTCTAAAAATACAAACTACCCTTTTAAAAATATAACTGTTTAAAGACTTCCGCTGTTCATCATGTCTTGGTAAACGAACTAATTAAATGACGGTTTCAGAAATAATTACGAATGAATACGGGTTATAAAAGTTGAATTGTTTATCGAGACAAACTCAGTTTTCAAAACCATTCTTTGTGACACATCCGGATTCAGCCATAACGTCTAGGCTGGGTTTGGGGTGTAGTGCGAGACCCCATCTATAGGCATAAGAAAAGGTTGGATTACAAAGTGAAAATGTCCAACTTTCGAAAACGCACTACAAGACTGGACAAATATATTAAAAACATTCTTAAAGTACTAAAAATGACAAAGCATCAGATACTTTTAACTTTGGGTAGAAGAAAAATGTTAGAGAAAGCTACCCTAACTGGGTGTGCTTTCTTTAACATTTATTTTTCCTGTTAAAAGTTAAAGTAACTTTACAGAACACCTGGGGAGCACGTTATGAGGTGCAGAATACCTAAGGAGTACGGGTGAGATGAAATTATGACTTTTGAACGCGTTGTGGATGATAATACTTTACACTTACATCATACTATTCACGTAGACTACCACCCTTGACCTGCAAAGCAAAATCACCCCGGAATCTGAGTTCTCTAGGATAGGCTTCGGAGGTAATGGTCCCCACTCGACATGATATATGAAATTTGTGCGGCTTAGAGTGATATCGCATCACTGACGACTCAAGAAAATCTCGATCAAACATTAAGGAAATATCTTTAGTTACCATAATTGTTAACACTTAGAAATGTTTTATAGATGAGGGATGAAGGGTGGGAGAGAAGATGTTTGAAGGACAATGAAGCTTGGTGTGTGTGTAAAGCCTTGAATAATTTATTTCTATTTTTATAAATATCTGACACAAATATTGTAAAACCCCTAACCTGTATCCATTGTCGGACTAGGGTTAAGAGGCTTTAGAGAAGGTTCGGGACTAAACCGATCTTATACAGAAACTTTGGGAAGCTTAGAAAATGTTTCTTTCGAAACAGGGCACACGCTCGTGTGGCTAGGCTGTGTGCTTCACACGGCCGTGCCTTGACCGTGTCTCCCGTGTGTGCAACATCGCCTTGGGTCACACTGACCGCACACGCTGCGTGCTTCTTGCCCGTGTGACAACCTGACTTACTTTGAATTGCAACCTTGAGAAACATAGTCGAGACATATGCCTGTGTGCTCAACCGTGTGGGCAAATATAGGACATTTGCAAGGCCAATTTGCCACCCAAAACTGGGTCATATCTACAAGCATCAACTCATGTCCTAAATGCAGCAAAAAACATACCAATTCAAAGTACCAATTTCACATCAAAAACATGTGATTCATACATCATATTAATCCAATTCAATTCATAGCATTTCTCATTCATATCAATTTCCCAAATCAACCATGAAACTTACCAAAATTGACCATTTCTTTTAGCTATTCATGAGCACATCAAAACATACCAAATTCCACTACCACATTTGTAATCAACCATCACAAATGACCAAATATACTTCCAACCATAATATCAAATACCATAGCCTATACATGTCACATAACCAAGTCATAAAGGTTATAAATACCAAAATCATTAGCCAGATAGTGTGTTGTGATCTCCGCCGACTTCCAACCGGAGCAAATCTTCGAAAATCTATAAACATAGAAAAAACACACAGAGTAAGCTTTGAAAGCTTAGTAAGTTTGTAGTATAACACAATTAACTCAACAGTTCAAATTCAATATGCAAAATTACTAACACTTAGTTTAATTCACATCAATACTCAATCTCATCCATAGCCATTACTCATTTTCATACCATATCTATAGGTTCATATACAAGCATTTATAATGCTACTCAATCCAATTCTTTTCATCATTCATTCACATAATCTTCCGTCTACCTCATACACAATATCATCAACCACATAGGTTCTTTACATACCTGTACCATCACGTATTTATCTATCACATTTACCACTTCAATGTTCGATGCCATAATTCATTCGATCCTCTTTAAACGTTCGATGAACTCGCACACTTAGTGCCAATTAATTTGCCGAAGCTATTATAATATCGCACACTTAGTGCCATCACATTAAATCAAATTTATCTCAGTATCGCACACGTAGTGCCAAATAATACAGCCAATGCTTTCTTTATCTTGCACACTTGGTGCCATTATCACTGTAATGATTCTATTTACGCACATTTAGTGCCACATATCTTCGAATTCACATTTCACATTACCAAACTCCACAATCACATTTCCATTCATTTAATCACATATGAACATTGTTTAAACAATACGTATTATACACGAGCTTACCTCGAGCATAGAAACAACGATACTAGTCAATCAATCGAGCACTTTATTCTTGCCTCAATCTAAGCCCGAATTTCTCTTTTCTTAATCTATATAATATCAAATTCAACTCATTCAATCTCATATTTACTCAATTCAATTCAAAAACACACAATTAGGGAATTTTGCACTTTAGCCTTTATAATTTCACACTTTAGCATTTTAGTCCTTATTTCACAAATACATCAAATTCACAAAATCCAATTTAATCCATGCTTAGCTGAATTACTATAGTGTCCCTAGCAGCCCATATTTCACATTTATTTCACATTTCAACACAAAGTTCTCACATTTCTCAATTAAATTCCAAAAATGCATTTTTTTACTCAAAATCACTTTAGAAAATATGTATATCAATCATCAAACACTTAGTTTTCATCATCAAACATCACAAAGCTCACAAAATCAACAATGACATAACTCAAAATCATCATTAAGTTCATGAATTTGAGCATGGGTTTCGTAGAACGCAAAGCAACGATCACAAAAACATAGAAAATATCGAAAACGGATCAAAAATCATACCTCAATTAGCCAAGATTAGTGCTGAACCCTAAAGACCCTTTTTCTTTTCTTTTTCCTTTGTATTTTTGGCAAGGATGAACACAAATGACTAATTTCATGCATTTGTTTTATTAATTATAACCTTATTAATCAATTTCCATTTTTTAACCTTATTATTATCATTAATAATCCACTAACTAATGTCCAACCATGTCATTTCATGAATTCAATTGTCCATTTACAACATAAGGAGCTCACATTTAAAGAGACACATCAATTCGGCACTTAATCAAATAGAAGGCCAATTTTACATTTTCTGCAATTTAGTCCTTTTTCACAAATCGGCACACAAACGATAAAATTTAATCACGGATATTTCATACATATCAATTCACATATTATAAGCACGGAAAATAATATTAAAATATTTTTTTGACTCGAAATTGTGGTCCCGAAACCACTGTTCTGACTAGGGTATAAGCCGGGCTGTTACAACTCTCCACCCTTAGGGATTTTTGTCCCCGAAAATCTTACCAGAGAATAAATGAATGATTTGCTTTCACATGGCATTATCAAAATCTCACATAACTTCGGATTTCACAACTCTTTAATCATACCAACCAAGATTCTCGACCGCTTTTTTTCAGACGTCATAGTGTTGAATCACCACATTATAGATATAAGAAACACTTTACGAATCTTCTCGTGTTCTGACGGTAATTTAAGTTTAAGAAGTCAGCGGTATTACCTTTTCACTTCTTTTTTTTTAAGTCGAGAAATTCCAATCTCAGCAATATTTTCGCAAATACTTAGTTATCTTACTAAAATTCAATGCTTTTACGTATCAATTTTGTATAAGTTTTTCTGTCAATCCAAAGCTACTTTCAAGTCATTACAAATTACTTTTACTTTCTCTTCAATTTCTCTCGATCAAAGCATCTCTATGAATCTTTCTCTCACACAGTTCAATCCAATACAACAAGGTTCAGTAATTGTAACCATACAATACTTTATACAATATCATCTTCATACTCACATGATTACTCATCCAACAATAATAGTCTTTCTTAGTTGTTTTCAAACTCTAAAACACAATGATAAATAAATATTTCGAGAATTTGAATTGCGTGTCCTAATTTCAATGCAATCTCATACTCACAAATTACTGTAATTTCCCTCAGAATCACAACATGAGTTTTAGATCTCAATCTGAAACAATGATGATTGGCACTATGAGTAGACTTATCATCTCAGGAACAGATAACTCTATCCTTTTCAATGATAAGGATAATCCCGATACAGAATTCATCAACACTCTATTTCTATAGTTAACAAAGTCAGAAATATCACAGTTCACACTCATTCATCAATACCATATCTCGGAATGTCGTGCATCATGTTACTCGCGTATGATCAGACTAACTAACACTGTGAGCCACCTATAACAATGGTTATACATTCTCAGAGCTTCTCGGTATAGATACTTTATCTCGAAGCAACAAATAATCATCGATTCCACATCTAAAGTTCTGAATTAGAAATCAATTTATACTGAACCCCTTTTTAACTTATGATTCACTGACACATTTCTGAATTTCACAACTTTACTAAATAATCATTTATTTAGCCTCTGATTCAGCTAACAACTATTCATTACCTGGTAAGATCAATCGCGTATTCATCGCTCAAAAAGCATACAAAAGTTTCCCATTCAAAACATCCGAAACTATAATCATTTTTCTCGGATAAGAATCACTTACAGACTCAAATTTTTTTTTGACGATTCGAGCTAACTTTGCTGTGCCATGTTCGGATCTTTTTCTGGCATTAAACGTTTTAAACTCTTATAGTCATCATATATGTCACATAACTCTTTTTATGCAGCTTTAACTGTATAGAATCATAAGATATCTCTGCATATTCCTGTATTAGAACACATTTCGGACCATTCAATAATGTGTGGTCGAAAATCATAACCTCCTTATTTAACTCAAACTGAACCAGAACTGATGTTTTGGTTGAAAATATCTTCGTGCAAAAGAAAGCTTCAACAATCGAACTAACTTTAATTTACCACAACATTTCTCAGATAGAATCGTTCCGATAGATATAATTATGTATCAAGTCTTCAAGAATACAAATTCTTCTTCCAAACTATCCTTCAATTCATACACGTACGATCAAAGTTTATTTCCAGTTCGTAGATAGATTCAAACACATATAACCCAATTAACTTCTCAAATAAATAATTCAGATCATACTAACTACTGAATCGGTCTTTTCGATGAAATCTTTCTTCTCATTAAAAGGATAACCCTAGACTATCATTATACAGAAGCCATAACCATCAAATAGAAATCATAGTGTCATAATCAGACCGACGTCTTAATCGTAATAATAGATAATATCCCAGCCATTAATAAAACATTTGAACACAGAAGAAAATCAAATATGATTTAAACAGCAACCAATGCTGAAGCACAACTTCTATAACTCTGATAACGATACTACAATACTCCCAAATTTCAAAACAGAAATTGTAATCATAATAGACATAGTCATCTCTATCAAACAGAGATCTCTTGCAAATAATCACATGGAATCATAAGAAAATCGGAATAGCAAAATTTTAATATATGAAGTTACGCAGGATATATGAAAATTACAACCCATATAGAATGATGTCAATTTCAATGATATCCTAAGAAATATCTAGAAAAAATAATGTCACTCATAAATACTGGAATCCACAGTAACACAAGCAATATAATCTTCACGTATATTTAACGGAACAATAACCAGTAGAAATAGAATATTAGCTTCATACAGATTTTACCGTCGACTTTTATATCCATACAATGGAATAAATTATCAGAGAAAGACATAACAATGTCAAACATAACCCAAACAGATCAACGATGTTTTCGTCTATTAATATGTTTAGCTAATGTTCGCATACGATAAGAATTTCTTTTTGAAATTAAACAGTCACATATATTTCTGAGGATAAATGCACATATAGAATGCTCAGAAGGAATTATAGTAACTGCCCAACTATAACCATTGCATTCAACCATCAATACAATTCAATCGTTATTCAATTGTCTAATTCTGTCATAAAAAATTTTCACATTATCCCTTCAGTAACCGAAATCAATTCAGAAAATTTGATCAGAGTTATCTTCCTCTTTAACAGGGACATTGCATAATCTGAATAGTTTTTAGAACTTTTCAATATCTTCTTTAGTACTATCTTTATTTGCTGATTCATTCTCTTTTCTGACCACATTTGTAACAACCCGATTTTGGGACTAGTCGGAACAGTGATCTCGAAATCACTAATCCGAGGTTTAAGAAAATTATTTTGATGTTATTTTATGTGTTATGGTATTATTATAAGGCATGTGGCCACTGTTCAGGAAAAATTTTCTTGAGTGCGTAAGAGATTCCAAATTATCTCAGAAATCTTTTGGAAACGTGCTAGGGCCTTCGTAGGTCCATTGTAAGGTTGATAGACATATGAATGGAAAAGTTTTAATTTGGAATAAGTTTGATAGTCCGAAGTTGTATATTCGTGCGAGTTAAGTATGGTAAGGCCTCGTATCCAGTTTCGACATAGAATACGGGTAATGAGTGTTACATTTAGTGGTATCAGAGCTATGGTTTAGTCAGTTCTCGAACTACTGTAGCGTGTGTAAGAGTCTAGCTATAAATGCCATAAGCGTATAATGATAGTATGGTGGCTTCTGATGATTCTAAACCTTGTTTTTATGTACTATATGGATCCTAATCAATCAGCTACAAATAACGCAGCTAGTAATGCTCCGGCTCCCGCGTAAGGGACCGTGTCTGTGCAAGTGGACCCGAGACTAGGGGTCAAGGAAAAGAGGCTCTGGAAGTCTTTCTCTGAATGATGAGTAACTGGTACACTGAGTATGTACGAGGAAATACTAATACTCAACCTTCTCCACCCCCTCCTATACCCCAGCTAGTTCCTGTGGCTCCCCAAGGTATAGAATTGGTAAGGACAACTACGCTTCTGGTAGACAAAATTCGAAAACAAGGGTCTGAGGACTTTCGAGCTAATATAGTTGATGACCCTAAGAGGGCAGAGTTCTAGCTTGAGAACTCAATTAGAGTATGTGATGAACTCTCATGTACAACTAAGGAGAGTTTAAAGTGTGCCGTGTCCTTGCTTAGGGACTCGGCACACCATTGGTGGAAAACATTGACATCAGTGGTTCCGAAGGAGAGAGTGACGTGGGACTACTTTTTGGAAGAGTTCCGAAAGAAGTATATAAGTCAGAGGTTTGTGGGCCAGAAACAAAGAAATTTTCTTGAGTTAAAGCAAGGAAAAATGACAGTGGCAGAATATGAGCGTGAATTTGTTAGTCTCAGTAAATACGCGCAAGAGTGCATGTCTACAGAAGCCATTTTATGCAAAAGGTTTGAAGATGCGTTGAATGAAGATGTCAGACTTTTATTCGGGATTTTAGAGCTAAAAGAATTTGTGGTATTGGTGGATAGGGCCAGTAAGGCCGAAAAATTGAGTAAGGAAAAGAGGAAAACCGTGAGTGAGGCTCGGGATGCAAGAAAAAGGCCGATGAGCAAATCCCACCAAGCTCAATCAAAGAGGTCCAAGAAAGTGAACCCTTAGACGACTACATCAATCAGGTATTCGCAAAGAGAGCGAGGCAACACGTACTCGGGTTCAAGAGTTCAAGCCACCTCGATGGAAAGTGTGGGTAATTCAAAGTCCAAACCAGAGTGCCCAAGTTGTGGCAGACATCACACTGGGGAGTGTTGGGGAAACAACCGGGATTGTTATAAGTGTGGTTCCCCTGACCATTTCATCCGAAACTACCATGAAAGGGATGACAAGGAGAAGAAACAGGAAATAAGATCAAGCAATGTATCTTCTAGGGGTAGGCCACAAAAGAACCCGGAAAGTGGGGCTAGTAGTAAAGGTGCGTCACGAGACGCTGCTGTGAGGCCAAAGGGTCGGGCACCTGTAAGGACTTATGCCATTCGCGCTCGCGATGAGGCATCATTGCCAGATGTAATAATAGGTATTTTCTCTCTTCATAACACCTTTGTTATTGCTTTGACTGATCCGGGGTCTACCCATTTTTATATTTGTATGAGATTGGCATCTAGTTTGAGTATGACTGTCGAGTCTACAAAATTTGTAGTAAAGGTGTCAAACCCATTAGGTAGACATGTGATAGTTGACAAGGTGTGTAGAAATTGTCCTTTGACAATTAAGGGTCATTGTTTTCCGGCAAACCTTATGTTGTTGCCGTTTGATGAGTTTGATTTGATTCTTGGTATGGATTGGTTGACTACCCATAGTGTTTTAGTGAACTATGGTAGTAAATTTATTGAATTGAAATGTGAAAATGGAGATGTTATTCGAGTTGAATCAAGTAGGTCAGCTAGTTTACCGGTGATGATTTCTTCCATGGTGGCTAAGAAATATTTGATAACAGGGTACGAATCTTATCTCGCTTTCGTGTTAAATACTCAAGAGTCTGAAGTAAAGATTGGAATAGTGCCGCTTGTGTATGAGTATTCGGATGTATTCCCAAAAGAGTTACCTAGATTACCTCCAATTAGAGAAGTCGAGTTTGGAATTGAGTTGGTTCTGGGAACGGCACCTATTTCAATTGCTCCGTATAGGATGGATCCATTAGAGTTGAAGGAACTGAATGTTCAGTTGCAAGAGTTGAAGGATAAGGGTTTTACGAGACTAAGCTATTAACCGTTAGGCGCTCTGGTACTATTTGTGAAAAAGAAAGATGGGTCGATGAGATTGTGTATAGATTACAGACAGCTCAACAAAGTGACTGTGAAAAACAAGTATCCATTCCAAGGATAGATGATCTATTTGATCAACTAAAGGGGACTACGGTGTTCTCCAAGATTGACCTGAGGTCCGGTTATTACTAGTTGAGGGTTAAGAGCAAGATGTGTTGAAAATGGCATTTCGAACAAGGTATGGCCATTATGAGTTTCTGGTCATGCCGTTCGGTTTAACAAATGCTCCTGTGATTTTTATGGACCTAATGAACCGTGTCTTCCGACCGTATTTGGACAAGTTTGTGGTTGTCTTTATTGATGACATATTAATTTATTCTCGAGATGAGAATGAACATGCGGAACATCTGAAAATTGTCTTACAGACTCTAAGAGACAAGCAGATGTATGCTAAATTTAGCAAGAATGAGTTTTAGCTCCGAAAAGTCGGATTCCTAGGACACATCATGTCGGGTGATGGTATTAGAGTTGACCTGAGTAAGATCTCGGCTATTGTGGAGTGAAAAGCGTCGAGAAATGTGTCAAAAGTTAGAAGCTTTTTGGGTTTGGCAGGATACTACAGACGGTTTGTAAAGGGGTTTTCTATGCTTGCAACCCCCATGACGAAACTGTTACACAAAGATGTTAAGTTTGAATGGACTGAAAAATGTCAACAGAGTTTTGAGAGATTGAAAACATTGTTGACCGAGGCGCCGGTTTTAGTACAACCTGAGTCAGGGAAAGAGTTTGTAGTTTACAGTGATGCATCATTAAATGGTCTCGGTTGTGTGTTAATACAAGAGGGTAAGGTGGTAGCTTACACCTCAAGATAGCTAAAGCTGCACGAGAAGAATTATCTGACTCATGATTTAGAGTTGGCTGCGATTATTTTCACGTTAAAAATTTGGTGACATTATTTGTATAGTGAGAAGTGTCGAATCTTCACAGACCATAAGAGCTTGAAGTACTTGATGGATCAAAAGGATTTGAATTTGTGGCAACGATGGTGGTTTGAGTTATTGAAAGACTATGAACTAGTAATCGATTACCACCCGGGGAAAGCGAATGTAGTTGCAGATGCCCTGAGTAGGAAATCCCTGTATGCCTTGAGAGATATGAGCACGAGTTTGGCATTGTCTGATGATGGTGCTATATTGGCTGAAATAAGAGCTATGAGCACGAGTTTGGCATTGTCTGATTATTTGTCCAACAAATATGTGAGGCTCAAAGGAATGATAGTGAGATAGAAGCTAAGAGAGCTAAGTGTGAATTGGGAAATGAATCTAACTTTCGAGTGGGTTCGGATGGTTGTTTAATGTTTCATGACAGAATTTGTGTACCCGGAAATGATGAGTTGATTCGAGAAATTTTACATGAAGCACATAGTAGTTTTTTGTCAGTGCATTCGGGTAGTACGAAAATGTACAATGATCTAAAGAAATTTTATTGGTGGTCGGGTATGAAAAAAGACATCTCGGAGTTTGTAGCAAGATGTTTGATTTGTTAACAAGTGAAAGCTGAACATCAAGTGCCTTCGGGATTGCTTCAGCTAGTGATGGTTCCCGAGTGGAAGTGGGATCGGATCACCATGGATTTTGTGACGGGATTGCCCATGACTTCGAAAAAGAAAGATGTTGTGTGGGTTGTCGTTGATAAATTAACAAAGTCAATTCACTTTATACCGGTGTATGTTGATTATTCGCTGGATAAGTTAGTCGAGTTGTATATTGCAGAAGTGGTGAGATTAAATTGAGTGCCTGTATCCATTATCTCGGATAGAGATCCGAGATTTACTTCGAGGTTTTGGAAGAAGTTGTAGGAGGCCTTGGGTATAAGGTTAAATTTTAGTACTGCATTCCATCCGCAAACTGATGGTCATTCCGAGAGAGTAATTCAAGTTCTAGAGGATATGCTCTGATGCTGTGTGCTAGAGTTCGAAGGTAGTTGGGAAAGATACCTACCCTTAGTCGAATTTGCTCACAACAACAGTTATCAGTCTAGTATACGGATGGCACTGTATGAGGCCTAGTATGGTCTTAAGTGTCGGACTCCTTTGTATTGGACCGAGCTTAATGAAAAGGAAATTTATGGGGTCGATATGGTTAAAGAGACTGAAGAAAAGGTGAAAGTGATCAAGGATAGTCTGAAAGCTGCTTCAAACCGGCAAAAGTCATATGCGGATTTGAAAAGAAAAGAAATCGAGTTTAAGGTGGGCGACAGGGTATTTCTGAAAGTGTCTCCGTAGAAGAAAATATTGAGATTTGGTCGAAAAGGGAAGTTGAGTCTGCGATTCATAGGACCGTATGAGATTACTGATAGAATTGGGCCAGTAGCATACCAGTTGGCTTTGCCGGTAGAGTTTGAGAAGATACACAATGTGTTTCATGTATCGATTTTAAGGCGTTATACCTCCGATCCTTCGCATGTGATTCCTCCAACGAGAAATTGAGATGCGATCGGATATGACATATGAAGAGGAACCGATCAAAATCTTGGCTCGAGAGGTAAAAAAGTTGAGGAATAAAGACATAGCCTTAGTAAAAGTGTTATAGAAAAAGCACGGTGTAGAAGAAGCTACGTGGGAACCAGAAGAAGCCATGAGAGAGCAATATCCAAACCTCTTTCTTGGTAAGATTTTCGAGGCTAAAATCTCTAAAGGGGAGAGTTGTAAATGTTCTCGATTTTGGGACTAGTCGGAACAAAGTGATCTCGAGATCACTAATCCAAGGTTTAAGAAAATTATTTTGATGTTATTTTATGTGTTATGGTATTATTATAAGGCTATGTGAAAAATTTGGTGCATTAATTTGAGTAATAACATGCTTAATTGTGAAAAATGACTAAATTGCATGAAGTGCGAAAGTTCTATTTTATAAGGTAGAGGTACCTAATAGCTATAGAATGTAATTTGGAGGTTTTTAAAGTGCAATTAGGCCATTTATCTAGTGATGGCCGGCCATATAGGAGCTCGGGAGACAAGATTTTAATATTGGTCAAATTTGGTGGATATTAGGTGATAAAAATGAATAAAATAAGATGAATAAAGATGTTATCATCTTTTCACTATTCCTCCACCTTCATCCACCGAAAATTTGAAGAAAAATAGTGGTTTTGAAGCTCAAAAATTTCAGCCAACATATTCCCTAGCAAGTAAGTAATTTTGGTGGTTTTATTTGATAATTTTTGTACTTTTGGAGTCCCTAAAGCTTAAGCTATCTAATGAGGGGACAAATTTGCTAAATGGTTGAAAGTTTAGGAACTTGCCATGAGAGTGTTCATGTTATTTTCTGAGTTTTTATGGAGGAAAATGAATGTTAGGGAGGTAAGAAACAACTCTTGTGAAAGGTGTTAGCATGAAAACACCTAAATAAGACTTAAATGCAAAAAACGAAATTGTGTCATAAATGCATGAAATAGTTGAAACTGTGAGTAGTTGCAAGAGAAATAAATGTTCAACTAGGCCTAATTATTGATAAAATGTGTTGAAAAATGATTTACGAGCCTAGGGGCAAAATTATAATTTTGCCATAGTGTAAGGGCAAAATGGTCATTTTTACTTAAGTGTAGAAATTGATGCATTATGATCATAGAATAATCTAAATGAGTGAATCTTATTGTTATAGATCAAGAAAAGCGCGGAATTGACCTTGACCGGGGAAAGGTAAGGTCACGGATTAAACCGTTAGTTGACGCGTTTTGCACCGAGGTAAGTTTATGTGTAAACAATGCATTTTATATATATACATTATTGTTGCTAACTAGTGTATAGCACAATTGAGAACATGTATGATTCAAGTGGATTTAATGTGGTAGTTATTGAATAACTCTAGTATGAATGATGGAATGGATATGTAAGTGTGTTATATCAATTTTTGATGGTGGGCTAAGTGCGATACCACCTTAATACTTAATTACGGTGCGCTATGTGCGATACCATCGTCTATTTATCATTTGGTGGGCTATGTGCGATACCACCGTAACTAACCTCTTGGTGGGCTATGTGCGACACCACCCCAAATTAAATTAGATGGTGGGCTAAGTGCGAAACCACCGAGAAATTGATCTTGAGTAGTCAATCGATAGATTGTGATGTGTTGTATTATGTGATTAAATTAGCCGAATAGGCTTTTTCCTAAAATACTAAATGTGGCCAAATGTAGGGATTTAGGATCTAAAGCGATAGATCGGTTTTTCGGGATTTCAAGGAATTCGTTAAGCTAATCGTGTGTGTACCCCACACTAATTCTTAATAAGTTTTATGGCTATGTCTAATTAAAATATGTGATATTGAGAATAAGAAAGTGGCTAAGGTACCATGTTATGGTACTAAGTACTCGTGCACGTTTCCTACTCCTACTAGGAATATGAAATATGTTATTTGTAACATGAGAATAAGAATGTGAACTTTGGCATATTAATGCATATTACAAAATGGGGCATATGGGTTATTGAAAAGGGAAGTGAATGTGGTGACCTAAGACCACGAACACGGTGACCTAAGGCCGTGGTATCCGAATGTGGTGACCTAAGACCACGATGAATGAACGCGGTGACCTAAGACCACGATATCCGAATGTGGTGACCTAAGACCACAAATGCGGTGACCTAAGACCACGATATGGAGTGTAGCGGAAGGAGGGTCGACTTAGTAGTCCCCACGGTGTACAAAGTTGGTACGGGAGTGTAGCGGATGGCTTATTAGGTTTGGGTTTGGGAATGCATCATAATTTTATGCTATGATATGAATGTGTAATATTTGTTATGCCCGATTCTATTATGATTTAGTGTTGTGTACACATTGAGTCTCTGTTGACTCACCCCGGTTGTGGGACCATGTTTTGGTGATGAACAAGAATGGACCGGGGGACTAGCAGAACTTGTGGTGGCCATGCTCAACATGAAGTTTTTATTTTTATGGACTATTAATTTTTAAGTACTCGAATTATTTGGATTTATTTGATGTAATAAGGCCATAAGGCCATAGTGCACTATTTTATTATGTTATGAAATTTTTATTAAGTTAAAGATTAAGTAATTTACTTTAAATGTATTCTATATGTTTTATCACCTAAAATTTAAAAGGGTTATCATTATAAAACGATTTTGTTTTCTACTCGAGCCTAACCCAAAACAATATTTCTTCCAAAACACACTATTTTCCCAAAGTAACAAAAGAACTTTGAACCGATTTACTTGAGGAACATACCAAATCTGGTCAAAGCTCGTGGGCCAGGTTTGGGGTGTTTCACTTTTAGTTCGTTTCCACATCTAATCTTATCTCGATAATGCTCGTTGAACCATTCGGAATTAATAAGGATACTCGGATAGTCAGAAGGCTCGTACAATGCCAACGTCCCAGACATGGTCTTACATGTAATCACATATTTATGCCACTGTCCTAGACAGGGTCTTACACAAATCAAATACGATGCCAATTTCCTAGACATGGTCTTACACGTAAACACATGTCGATGCCAACGTCCTAGACGTGGTCTTACACGAATCACATATCGAAATCCTATGTCATGACATATGTATCCTAACTATTCCTAAGGTTCGTATGGGACTTTCGAACGTCGAAACTCGATCATTTCAGGCTCGTGAATATTGCTCCCATGTTCAGTTCATTTTAGCATATTATATACACAAGTAATAATTCAATTCGACACTATTAAAATGAATACAATAGAATTTATCAATATTTATTTACTTATGAACTTACCTTGGATAACGACGGATGAAATCGACTACTCAACTACTTTCGACTTCCCCTGATCAAATTTCGTTTTCTTTCGTTCTCGATCTAAATAAATTAAAATTTAACTAATTTAAACACACATTCATTCAATTTAATCCACAAGCACATAATTAGACCTTTTTACACTTTAGCCCTTATAATTTCACATTTTTACATTTTAGTCCTTATTTCATAAAACACAAAATTTCAGATTTCAATATTTCATGCTTAGGCCAAATCTTTCTCATGTTCACACAAGTCCATACATTTCATTTATTTCATATTTTAGTCCTCAATTTATTATTTTCACAAATTAGCCCAAATTACTCAAATTCATCAAAAATCCTAAGACAAAACCATATTAATCTATCACATATCTTTTATTTTCCATCATCAAACCACAAGAATCACAAGCTATCATCAATGGAAAAAACACAAAATCATCATCAAATTCAAAAATTAAAACATGGGCTTTGTAGTACTCGAAGCAACAATCACAAAAACGTAAAAATTATCAAAAACCGAAACAAAACATACCTTGATTAAGCTTAGCAATGACCGAATGCTTCAAAACTCTTAAATCATTTTCCTTTTCTAAGTTTTGGTGGTGGATGAACGCAAGTGACAAACAATTTTTCTTTATTTTAACTAATTTATCTTTTATATGACAAATTACCACATTAGCCTTTTTTTTTTTTAATTTAAAATTCACTAATTTAAGGCTTTTTTGTCTATCCAATATTCATATGGTTTAATAAAAATATAAGGACTCCATATAATAGAAGCCATGGCAAATAGATACCTTTACATATAGCATGCTAGTTTTGCATTTTACGTGATTAAGTCCTTTTATCAAATTAAGCACACAAACAGTAAAATTAAATCACGAAATTTTGACACATATTAATTCACAAATTATAAACATAGAAAATAATATTAAATTATTTTTTGACTCAAATTTGTGGTCCCGAAACCACTATTCCGACTAGGGTCTAAACCGGATTGTTACAATTTTCCCCCTTTAAGGATTTTCGTCCCCGAAAATCTTACCGGTGAATAGGTTTGGGTAACGTTCTCTCATAGCATCCTTGGGCTCCCAAGTAGCTTCTTCAACCCTGTGTCAATACCATAAGAATTTTAGTAAAGAAATTTACTTATTTCTCAATTCTTTCACTTCGCGATTTAAAATCCGGATCGGTTTTTCCTCATATGTCATATCGGATTGAATCTCAATCTCAGACGGGGAAATCACATGCGATGGATCAGATTGATATCATCAAAGCATCGAAACATGAAATACATTATGAATCTTTTCTAGCTCAGGTGGCAACAACAATCTATAAGCAACTGGACCAATACGTTCTATAATCTCATATGGCCCAATAAATCTCGGACTCAACTTGCCTTTACGACCGAATCTTATTTCAAAAGTTCTTTGTCCCCGATAAAAAATTCAATATCTTTTGTTTCAGGTCTGCATACGATTTTTGATGATCTGACGTGGCTTTCAGACTATCACGAATCATTTTCACTTTTTGTTCAGTTCAGACTATCACGAATGATTTTCACTTTTTGTTCAGTCTCTTTGATCAAATTGACCCCGTATATCTTATTTTCACTGAGTTCAGTCCAATACAAAGGTGTTCGAAATTTGCGACCATACAAAGCCTCATAAGGTGCCATTTTGATACTTGATTGAAAACTATTATTATATGCAAATTCAATCAGTGGCAAGTATCATTCCCAAGTACCTTCTAACTCAAGAATGCAACATCTCAACATATCCTCGAGTATCTGAATAATTCGTTCAGACTGACCATCTGCCTGCAGATGAAAAGTAGTGCTAAAGTGTAATTTCATACCTAGTGCATCTTGGAATTTCTTCCAAAACTACGACGTGAACCTCGGATGTCTATCCGAAACAATAGAAATAGGTACTCTGTGTAATCTCACAATCTGAGAAATGTACAACTCAGCAAGTTTATCAAGTGAGTAATCTGTGCAAACCAGAACAAAATGAGTCGATTTAGTCAATCTATCCACAATGACCCAAATCGCATCTTTCTTACTCGATGACAAAGGCAAACCTGATACAAAATCCATCATGACTCTATCCCATTTCCACTCGGGTATCATAATCGGTTGAAGTAACCCAAACGGAACTTGATGCTCAGCTTTGACTTGCTGACAGATCAAACATCTCGAAACAAAATCAGAGATATCTCGTTTCATACCATGCCACCAGTAAAGCTGTTTCAAATCATTATACATTTTTGTGCTACCCGGATGAACAAATAACTGGCTACTATGAGCTTCATTCAAAATCATTTGAATCAACTCTGAATTTCTCAAAACACATATTCGTTCTTTGAACCTCAAACAACCTTCAGTATCAACTCAGAACTCTGAATCAGTATTCGCATCACATTGAGCCCGTTTTGCTATCAATTCGTTATCAACTTTTTGAGCCTCACAAATCTGTTGAATAAATAACGATTTCACTTTTAACTCAGTTACTAATGAAACATCATCAGATAGGGCCAACTGAGTATTCATCGCGTGTAAGGCAAACAATGATTTCCGACTCAAAGCATCAACAACAACATTAGCCTTTCCCGGATGATAGTCAACCATAACCTGATAATCTTTTAGTAACTCCAACCAGCTTCCCTGTCGTAGGTTCCAATCTTTCTGAGTCATCAAATATTTTAAGCTTTTATGATCCTCACCAAACAAATAGTAGCGCCATATCTTCAGTGCAAACACAATAGTTGCCAATTCTAGATCATGTTTTGGATAGTTCTTTTTGTGTGGCTTTAACTGTCTTGCGGCATAAGCTATAACTTTACCTTCCTACATTAAAACACAGCCTAAACCATTCAAAGATGCACCACTATAAATAACGAATTCTTTACCTGATTCTGGCTGAACTAGTATTGGAGCTTCAATCAATAAAGCTTTCAACTGATAAAAACTTTTCTGGCACTGTTCTAAGCACTCAAATTTAACATCTTTCTGAAGGAGTCGCGTCATCGAGATTGCAATCATGGAGAAACCTTTTACAAACCGTCTATAGTAACCCACTAATCCCAGAAAACTACAGACTTCAGACATATTTCTAGGAGGCTTCCAATCTAGTATAGCCGAAATTTTGTTCGGATCAACTCAAATTCCCGATGCTGATACTATATGCCCCAGAAATCTGACTTCTCTTAACCAGAACTTACATTTACTGAACTTCGCATATAACTACTTATCACACACAGTCTGTAGCACTAATCTCAGATGTTCAGCATGCTCAGATTCATCATGAGAATAAATCAATATGTCATCTATGAACACAACCACAAATCGATCCAAATACTGTCTAAAGATCCGATTCATCAAATCTATAAAAATAGCAGGTGCATTAGGAAGTCCAAAAGGCATAACCAAAAACTCATAATGTTCGTACCTCGTTCAGAAAGCAATTTTCGGCACATCAAAGTCTTTAACTCATAGCTGATAATAACCTGATCTCAGATGTATCTTCGAAAATATTGTAGCCCCTTTTAACTGATCAAAGAAATCGCTAATTCATGGTAAAGGATATTTATTCTTTAAAGTCACCTTATTGAGCTGTCAGTAATTAATGCACATTCTCATAGTTCCGTCTTTCTTTTTCACAAACAAAACCGATACACCCCAAGGAGAAAAACTCGGTCGTGTGAAGCCTCTATCAGTCAATTCTTGCAACTGAGCTTTCAATTCTTTTAATTCAGTTGGTGCCATTCTGTACGGAGCTATCGATATCGGAGTCATTCTTGGTATTAATTCAATACCAAACTCTACCTCTCGGATCGGTGGCAAACCTAGTAATTCTTTAGGAAACACATCCGGATACTCACACACAACTGGTATTGATTCAATCTTATTTTGGTCATTTTAGAGTCGAGCACATAGGCAAAGTAAACTTCACATCCTTTTCTCACATATTTCTGAGCTAACATTAAAGATATTACTGTCGGTAAACCATTCAGATCATTGGACTCAATCCGAATAATATCATCATTCTGACATCGCAAATCAATAGTCTTTCATTTGCAATTCACAATATCATCATGTAAGGTTAACCAATCCATACTCAAAATTATATCAAACTCGTTGAATGGCAACAACATCAAATCAGTCGAAAAACATGAATCTCGAATCATCAACAGAAAATTCTTAAGTACTTTATCAACCAAAACACATCGGCCTAAGGGGTTCGATACTCTAATCACAAACTCAGTAGACTCCACAGGCAAAGTCTTACTAGATACTAAGTTCTCACATACATAAGAATGAGTCGAACCAGGATCAATAAATGCAACAACACTAGTATCATAGAGAGTGAAAGTACTACTAATCACATCTGGAGACGAAGCTTCTTCACGAGCACAAATTGTAACAACCCGATTTTGGGGCTAGTCGGAACAGTGGTTTCGGGACCGCTAATCTAAGGCTGAAGAAAATTATTTTGATATTATTTTATGTGTATAGCATGATTATAAGGATTTATGAAAAGTTTGGTGCTTTAATTTTAGTAATTTTATGCTTAATTGTGGAAAATGACTAAATCGCATAAAGTGCAAAAGTTCTATTGTACAAGGTAGAGGTGTCTAATAGCCACAGAATATTAAATTAGAGGTCCTGAAAGTGAATATAGGCCATTAAGAGGTGTGGCTGGCCATAGGAAATAAGGAGACAAGGGCATTAAATTTTGGTCAAAATTTGGTGAAATTAGGTGATAAAAAATGAATAAAATAAGCTAAATAGGAGATATATCATCTTTTCACTATTCATGCTTCTTCTCCACTGAGAATTGAAGGAAATTAGAGAATTTTGGAGTCCAAACTTTTAGCCAATCTTCTCTCTTACAAGTAAGTGATTTTAGGAGGTCTTTCTTGATAATTTTTATACTTTTGGAACCTCTAAAGCTTAAGCTAACTAATGAGAGGACTAATTTGCAAGATGGTTGAAAGTTTAGGGACTTGCCATGAGATTTTTTGTGTTGCTTGCTAAGTTTTTATGGAAGAAAATGAATGTTAGTGAGCTAAGGAACAACTTTTGTGAATGGTGTTACCATGAAAACACCTAAAATGGACTTAGTTGTAAAAGTTGTAATTTAGCGATAAATGCATGAAATAATTGGTTTTGTGAGTTTTTGTAAGAGAAATAAATGTTTAGCTAGGCTTGGTTAATGAGAAAATGTGATGAAAAATAATTTACGAGCCTAGAGGCAAAATAGTAATTTTGCCAAAGTATAAAGGCAAAATGGTCATTTTTGTCTAAGTAGAAATTTTGATGTATCATGAATTATAGAGTGATTAAATGAGTAAATTTTATTATTATAGATCAAGAAGAGCGTGGAAACAACCTTGATCGGGGAAAAGGCAAGGTTACAGATTAAGTCGTCAATAAACACATTTTGCATCGAGGTAAGTTTATGTGTAAATGATACATCTTTGATACATACGTTGTTAGTTATTGGTGTATTGTATGAATGAGACCAATTATGGTTGAAATTGATAGATGGTGAGTAGTTCTCGTATGAACCTTGAAATAGATATGTAAGCGCGGAAAAATATTCGTAATGATTAATTGGTGGGCTGTGTGTGATACCACCGGAATAGATATGTGAATTGTTCTTGCTTAGTATGTGATGTTATTGATTGATTAGCATATGTGATGATGCTTATTGTTTTCATGTAAACTTACTAAGCGGAAAGCTTACTCCCTTTCTTTTTCCCTTGTTTTATAGTGTCAAAGATTCAGTTTGAGATACAAAGATAATTTGAAGATCATCCACACTGTCAGCTCATCTCGGTATATCTAGACTTAGCATTTTGTGTATGGCATGTATAGGGGCTAGGCTTAGTGACATGTCTTGATATTTTGGCCACGTGTGTTGGTTTCTTAAAAGAAGAACCTTTGTAAATAGCCATAGTTGATGGCTTATTGTTATTAATATATGAAAAGATGAGGTTATTCATGAATGTGTACGATACATGATTGAGTTGCTTGGTAAATGGTTGAATGTGATTGATGTTGTATGAGTTAGGGTGATAAAAAGAGCTTAGTAAATAGCCTTGTTCTTGTCCACACGGTCAGTCCCATGAGTGTGTGACAAAGGCCATGTGTCCCCTGCATGTTAGTGTTGCAAGTCAGTGTCGACCACAGGCTAGAAACACGGGCGTGTGCCTAGGCCGTGTGCCCTTTATTTGGTTGCTGACGTCACAAACAGAATACTCAGGTTTTCACACACGGGTGAGGACACGGGCATGTCTAGGCTGTGTGGAGGACATGGACCAAGGAAATGAGCGTGTGTCCGGCCATTTAAAAACTCCTGTAGGTTCGAATTGAAAAATAAATTCCACACGGGCTAGGGACATGGGCGTGTGTGACCACACGGCCTGCCCACACTGGCGTGTCCCATTTCACACAGGCGTGTGGCCCTGTTAAGGCAAAATTTTCTTAAGTTTACAAAAGATCCCGGTTTGATTTTGAGGCCCTCTGTTTTCATGTGTAAGGCCTCGTAGGCCCATAATAAGAATGTTATGAATGTGAATGAAAAATTTTAAATTGGAATGAAATTTGATAGCCCAAAGTTGTATGTTCAAGCGAGATAAGTCCGGTAATGCCTCATACCCGGTTCCGGCGTTGAATACGGGTAAGGGGTGTTACACGAATAGCATAAGCTCTGGCAGGTGTGCGAGCCTCAGATCTAGCAGTTGTTTCTTTAGTTCCTCTCTGACTGCTAATCAAATTACCCGTGTTCCTAGATGGTCTACCTCGAGCTGTTGTATTACTTGATCTAGCATTCTGTACTATGTTTTGCGTAGCTAACTGAGGAAATTCACGAATGAAATGATCTAATGATCCACATTTGAAACAGGCCCGATCATTCAATCTACAGCTGTCGGGATGTCGTTTACCATAATATTTGCACTCCGGTTGATTTAATCTGACATTACCAACACTAGCTACTTAGGTAGATCTCGAACTCACAGCTAGTTTATCTCGATCCCATCTAGAATAACCCACAGTAGCCTTTGAACGGCTAGAGTCATCTCGAAATTTCTTTGATGCCGATTAGAAAGACTTACTTGAGAATCTCTTACGTACATTCTTAGCTTCAAAGCCAGGTTTCCTTTTCTCTTTCCTGAGCTCTTCAGCTTTGCACGCTTGTTCAACTAGTACGACGAACTCTTTTATTTCCAGAATCCCAACAAGCAACTTAATGTCTTCATCCAGCCCGTCTTTAAATCTTTTACACATTATTGCTTCGGCCGATACATATTCCCGAGCATATCTACTAAGTCTTACAAATTCCTGATCATATTTTGTTACGGTCATACAACCCTGTTTCAAGTTGAGGAATTCTTTGCGCTTTTGGTCGATGAACCTTTGACTGATGTATTTCTTACGGAATTCATCTAAAAGAACCCAGTAACCCATTCTCTCGGTGTACCGGCCCGACTTAGGGCTAGTCGAAATAGTGATCTCGAGATCACTAATCCGAGATTAGAGAAATTTGTTTTCATGTCATTTATGAGTCAGAGCATGATGGTATATGTACGTGAGAATTTTGGTACCTTAATTTTAGCGATTTCGAGAAAAAAAGACTAAATCGCATAAAGTGCGGAAGTTCCATTCTATAAGCTAAAGGTACCAAATGGCCATAGATTGTTAATTTGAGATCTTTAAAAGGCAATTAGACCCTCAATAAATGCTTGGCCGGTCATAGGGGACAAGGATTGACCAAGTTGGTCAAAGTTGGTGATGTTTGGTGGACTAATTGCTAGTTTAATATTAGAATAAGGAAAGAAAAGATATCATCTTTCTCTCCATCTTTCTCCACCGATTTTTCCAAGAAAAATAGAGGGTTCAAAGCTTAAAATTTTCAGCAATCTCTCCTTCATTCTAGTAAGTGATTTTGATGATCTTTCTTAATGATAATTGTACTTTTGAAACCCTTAAAGCTTAAGCTTTCAAAAGAGGGGACTATTGTGCAATTTGGTGAAATGTTTAGAGAGTTGCCATGAGAGCTTTCATTGTTATTTGCTGCATTTTTATGGAAGAAAATGAGGCTTAGTTGTTAGATGAACAACTTTTGTGAAAGGTGTTAGCATGAAAACACCAAATAGGACCTTGATGAAAAAGTTCTAAAGTTTGTGGTTGATATGTGAAATGTTGATTTTTGATGATAGCTTTAAAAGCATTAAATGTTCACCTAGGCTTGTTAAGGGTAAAAATGTGATTAGAATTTATTTCCAAGCCTAGGGGTAAAATGGTCATTTTGCCAAAGTTTAGGGGCAAAATAGTAACTTTGCCTAAGCATGATTATTGAAGTGCTTTTATTAATGTGGTGATTAAAATGAACTAAATTGCTATTATAAAGCAAGAGGAACCAAGAATCCACCTCAATCGGGGAAAGAACAAAGTCTTGGACTAAACCGATGAGTTATCTTATTTTGAAATCGAGGTAAGTTTATATGCGATAGATTGAACATTTATGTTAGCATGTTTGAGAATGCTTGGCATTATATTGATGCATGATGCTCTGCTAAATTGAGTAGTTAATGTTGAATGAGATGATGAAGTCCTAGTGGACCATATTGAATATGAAAATGCTATCATCAAGAGATGAGATAGATAAGGTCCGGTATAAGACCATGTTCGGGACATGGCCTCGGCATCGAGTTGAGATCCCGTATAAGACCATATCTAGGATATGGCTTTTGTAATGAATATGAAAATCGTATAAGACCTATCCAGGATATGACATCGATACTTAATGTGAAAATTCATATAAGACCATATCTGGGATATGGCATTGGCATTTAGAAGTGACTCCATGTAAGACCACCTTGGGGATGTGGCATTGGTTTCGTGCCTACATGTTTGACGATGGATATACATCCTTGATTATCTCTAGTGATTAAGAGGATAAGTAGATGAGTATAGAAGTAGAAATGAGAATTGTACTAAAGTCACGTGATTGAGTGAAAACAGGTACTCATGAATGAGTCACGAAGAAATGATTACGAGGTGTGGCACGGTATGTGCTAAATAAGAGCAATTTTAAGTAAGTATGGCAAGGAGCCTATGAAATATGTATGGTTAGTCAATGCCATGGATGGATTATAATATGAGCTTATTTTTTATATTTATTTCTATGCAAACTTACTAAACTTTATGCTTACCCCTTTCATTGCCCTTTTTTGCCAAGATAACTCGAGGAACGTGGATCGTCGGAGTTTGGAAATCACACTATCGACATAACTTTGGTATAACAAATTAGACTTATTTTGAGTATGGCATGTATAAGACTTGAGTTTTTGTTAAGTTGTAATTGTTAGCCAAAGTGCTGGTTACATATGTTACCAAAGTCATTTTATAAATGGCCTTAAAGTTAGGCCAATACTTGGTAAACTCTTTTGCTTAATGAAGATGATTTTCATGAAGTGTACACCCTTGTGTATGGATGTCTTGATAATTTGAACGGATTCATACGGTTTGAAGTAAGGGAATGCAAGGAACTTGGTGAATAGCCTTATTCTTGTCCACATGGATAGGCACACCGGCGTGTGTCTAGGCCGTGTGTGACACACGGTCAGTCCATGGGCGTGTGCCCAGGCCGTGTGAAGTCTGCACCTAGGATTTGGAATTTAAATCGCCACACGGTTGTGGCACACGAGTGTGCGACCGGCTGTGTGGATTAATCAGAGGTGACCATGGGCCAGCCACACAGGCGTGTGCTTTGGCCTTGTGCTATTAAGGGTTGATGATGTCATAGTCAGAGGGCTCCACGGGTAGAAGGCACGGGTGTGTCTAAGCTGTGTGTTTTGGTCAGGATCGACCACGGGCGGAAGGCACGGGCATGTCTTAGGGGCACACGGGCGTGTCCCTAGACCAACACGAGCATGTGGCCCCTGTTTTGAGGAAAAGTTTTCCACACTCATAAAATTTTCCTGATTGATTCTGAAACCTCTCGGAGGAATGCATAGGGCTTCGTGGGCCGAGATCGAGCAAGGGTTGGGTCTAAATGAAATTTTATAGCCCGTTTTGAGATATTAAGTGAGATTAGTTAGGTAATGCCTTGAACCTAGTTTAGGCTTTGAACCCGGGCGTGGGGTGTTACACTTAGAACAACAGATATCAGTGTATTCCACCAATGATATGCAAAATCTCGAAGCAATGACACACTTGTGTGTCCAGGCTATGGCAAAACAAGGTATACATACTGACTTGTCCACATGGCCACAAGACACGCTCGTGTGCCAGGCCGTGTGAAAATTAAAGAGGCTACTGACTTGGTTACACGGCCAGTCACATGTCTAGCCCGTGTGATATCCTGACTTGCTTCGAATTACAACCTTAAAAGACACGATCGAGACACACGCCCGTGCGTTCAATCGTGTGGGCAAATATAGGCCATTTGTAAGGCCAATTTGCCACCCAAATTTTGGGTCAAACCTACAAGCATTAAACCAACCTAAGTTCATACTCCAAAGGCATCCAAAACATGCACAATTTTGACTTTTAATAACATCATTTATTTTCATATTTAATTCTTACTCTAACAAACCAATTCAAGTGTCAACTCCACATAAAAAAAACATACCTATATATAAAATTTTAACCCATACCAATCTATACCATTTCTCATCATATCAACTTCACAAATTAACCAAGAAACTTACCGCCATTGACCATTTCATTTTGGCCATTCTTTAGCTCATCAAAACATTTCCCCTTTAGAACAAAACTCACCTAAAAGCACATTCTTTAACAAGCCATATCACATGGCTATTTTTACACATCTCAAAACACAATCAAAACTCACTAGACTATACATGCCATACTTTAATATATACATTTTCAAAAGGTACCAAAATATATTTCGATAGTGTGGTGATGATCCTCGACGATCCTCGAGCTTCTCGTAGCTTTAATAATCTATAAAATAATCAAACAAACACACACAAAGTAAGCTTTCATAGCTTATAAAGTCATAAGCAAATAATAAGTAAATAAACATTTGTATTAAATCAACTAATCAAATCAAATAAACCTTAACCAATTGTACATTTAATATGCTTGCAACTCAAGTATTATCACATTCACAATAGCAACACAACATCAATGTTCAAATTCTCATATACTCATAAGTACATATAAATTTATCTTTTACCATGTCCAATTCAAGTATCCATCATAAACATATACTTACCTTGCTTACACATACATATCACAAAGCACATACCTAAATCTTTTAGTTCGTTTCCACATCTGATCTAATCTCGATAATGCCCATTGAACCATTCAGAATTAATAAGGATACTCGGATAGTCAGAAGGCTCGTACAATGCCAACGTCCCAGACGTGGTCTTACATGTAATCATATATCGATGCCACTGTCCCAGAAAGGGTCTTACACGAACCAAATACGATGCCAACGTTCCAGACATAGTCTTACACGTAAACACATGTCGATGCCAACGTCCCAGACGTGGTCTTACACGAATCACATATCGGAATCCTATGTCATGACATATGTATCCTAACTATTCTTAAGGTTCATACAAGACTTTCGGACGTCAAAACTTGATCATTTCAGGCTCGTGAATATTGCTCCCATGCTCAATTCATTTTAGCATATTATATACACAAGTAATAATTCAATTCGGCACTATTAAAATGAATACAATAGAATTTATCAATATTTATTTACTTATGAACTTACCTCGGATAACTACGGATGAAATCGACTACTCGACTACTTTCGACTTCACCCAATCTAATTCTGTTTTCTTTCGTTCTTGATCTAAATAAATTCAATTTTAACTAATTTAATCACACATTCATTCAATTTAATCGACAAGCACATAATTAGACCTTTTTACACTTTAGCCCTTATAATTTCACACTTTCACATTTTAGTCCTTATTTCATAAAACATAAAATATGCAAAATTTAAATATTTCATGCTAGGCTGAATCTTCCTCATGTTCATACAACTCCATACATTTCATTCATTTCACATTTTAGTCCCTCAATTTATTATTTTCAGAATTTAGCCTAAATTACTCAAATTCATCAAAAATTCTAAGATAAAACATATTAATCAATCACATTTTTTATTTTCCATCATCAAACCACAAGAATCACAGGCTATCGTCAATGGCAAAAACACAAAAATCATCATCAAAGTCAAAAATTAAAACATGGGCTTTGTAGTACTCGTAGCAACGATCACAAAAACGTAGAAATTATCAAAAACTGAAACAAAAACATACCTTGATTAAGCTTAGCAATGATCGAATGCTTCAAAACTCTTAAACCCTTTTTCTTTTCTAAGTTTCGGTGGTGGATTAACATAAATGACAAGCAATTTGTCTTTATTTTAACTAATTCATCTTTTATTTAACAAATTACCACATTAGCCTTTTTATTTTCATTTAAAATTCACTATCTTAAGGCATTTTTGTCCATCCAATATTCATATGGTTTAATAACAACATAAGGACTCTATATAATAAAAGCCATGGCAAATAGATACCTTTACATATAGCATGCTAGTTTTGCGTTTTACGCGATTAAGTCCTTTTATCAATTTAAGCACACAAACAGTAAAATTAAATCACGAAATTTTCACACATATTAATTCACAAATTATAAACACAGAAAATAATATTAAATTATTTTTTTGACTCAGATTTATGGTCTCAAAACCACTATTTCGACTAGGGTCTAAACCGGACTGCTACAACATTCATAATCAACCATCTCAAATGACCAAATATATTTGCAACCATAATATCGAATACCATAGCCTATACATGCCACGTAACCAAGTCATAAAGGTTATAAATACCCAAATCATTAGCCAGATAGTGTGATGCGATCTCCACCGACTTCCAACCCGAGCAAATCTCTGAAAATCTAAAAACATAGGAAAAACACACAGAGTAAGCTTTGAAAGCTTAGTAGTTCGTAATATAACACAATTAACTCAACAATTCAAATTCAATATGAAAAATTACTAACACTTAGTTCAATTCACATCACTACTCAATCTCATCCATAGCTATCACTCATTTTCATACCATATATAATGCTACTCAATCCAACTCTTTTCATCATTCATTGACATAATCTTCCATCTATCTCATACACAATATCATCAACCACATAGGTTCTGTACATACCTGTACCATCACGTATTTATCTATCACATTTACCACTTCAATGTTCGATGCCATAATTCATTCAATCCTCTTTAAACGTTCGATGTACTCGCACACTTAGTGCCAATTAATTTGCTGAAGCTATAATAATATCGCACACTTAGTGCCATCACATTAAACCAAATTTGTCTCGGTATCGCACACGTAGTGCAAAATAATATAGCCAATGCTTTCTTTATCTCGCACACTTAGTGCCATTCATCACTGTAACAATTCTATTTACGCACACTTAGTGCCACATATCTTCGAATTCATATTTCACATTACCAAACTCCACAATCACATTTCCGCTCATTTCATCACATATGAACATTGTTTACACAAACTTACCTCAGACGTAGAAACAACGAAACTAGTCGATCAATCGAGCACTTTGTTCTTACCTCGATCGAAGCCCAGATTTCTCTTTTCTTGATCTATATAATATCAAATTCAACTCATTCAATCTCATCTTTACTCAATTCAATTCACAAACACACAATTAGGGAATTTTGCACTTTAGCCTTTATAATTTCACACTTTAGCATTTTAGTCCTTATTTCACAAATACATCAAATTCACAAAATCCAATTTAATCCATGCTTAGCTGAATTACTATAGTGTCCCTAGCAGCCCATATTTCACATCTATTTCACATTTCAACACAAAGTTTTCACATTTCTCAATTAAATTCCAAAAATGCATTTTTTACTCAAAATCACTTTAGAAAATATGTATATCAATCATCAAACATCACAAAGCTCACAAAATCAACAATGGCATAACTCAAAATCATCATTACTTTCATGAATTTAAGCATGTATTTTGTGGAACACAAAGCAACGATCACAAAAACGTAGAAATTATCGAAAACGGATCAAAAATCATACCTCAATTAGCCAAGATTAGTGCTGAACCCTAAAGACCCTTTTCCTTTTCTTTTTCCTTTGTATTTTCGTCAAGGATGAACACAAATGACTAATTTCATGTATTTGTTTTATTAATTATAACCTTATTTATCAATTTCCATTTTTAACCTTATTATTATCACTAATAATCCACTAACTAATGTCCAACCATGTCATTTCATGAATTCAATGGTCCATTTACAACATAAGGACCTCACATTTAAAGAGACACATCAATTCGACACTTAATCAAATAGAAGGCCAGTTTTATATTTTCTGCAATTAGTCCTTTTTCACAAATCGGCACACAAATGATAAAATTTAATCACGGATATTTCACACATATCAATTCACATATTATAAGCACAGAAAATAATATTAAAATATTTTTCTGACTCGGATTTATGGTCCCAAAACCACTGTTCCGACTAGGGTATAAATCGGGCTGTTACAAATATGTATCCGCTTCAGTGGCTAATTGTTCTGGGTGTGTGTGTGAGGTCTTGGGTTCAAATCTCATCTTTGCTAAATTATGTTATTTTTGATCCAAGCCTTACTCTTATTAGAAGGGCGTATATTAAATTGTCTGTTAATTTAAATTAGAATGAGCCTACTGGTTCGAGTGGTAAGGGGTTGGTATGTTGGGGGTCCTGTGTTCGAATCCTTGCGCGAGCATGGGTATTATTTTTTTTCTTGATTTTATGATTAATTTTCGGTAGAGTGAAAATTGTGTAGTGGTTGAGATTGAGGGGTTAGTGGGAGAGATATGGGGGATTTGTGTTATTTTTTTATTTTATTTTTTTCAAATTTCATTTTTTTCTCTCTCTTTCAAGAAAATTTTGACATGAGTTTTTCTACTCTCTTCTTCCCTTTGTTAACCTGAGCAATTTTCTTTGTGTTCCTCGCATTATACTCGAATCTGGCACTTGTCGTGGGATATAGGTAATAGGGCTATTCCTATTTTAATTTTCGGTAAAAAGTTAGATATACCGTTTCTATAAGTGTGTTTTTTCGGCATAGTTAGGGGATTTGATTTCTGCAGAATCCTTATGTAAGAGAAGGCGATGGCGACGGAGATTCACTCTGACAGTTTAAATCGTGTCGATATCTGTTTTTGTCAATGGTAAGTTTCTTGCATTATTTTGAGATAGAGTTGATTCGTTAATTGATTGCTAAGTGGTCAAGAAATTATTGTTTCTTAGGTTTCGGAGGGCTCAAGGTTGCTGTAGCATCTTAAATGAACCAGGTGTGTACCCGAAACGCAGGAAAACGAGCTTTGGCGATAATCAAAAAACCTCACTGTTGATGTCACACAGGCGTGTGCCTAACCATGTGCGAGACACGATTGTGTGATCGACGAAGGCAGAGCCGTGGGCAAGACACGACCGTATGGGCTCACACGGGCATGCCACACAGGCGTATAGGTCTTGGGCCAAGCCGTGTGAGCCACATGGGCAAGGCTAATCTGGGCGTGTGGGCCCACAATATCATTTGGGCCTATTTTTCTAAAATTCTCCTTAAGGTCGCACAAGTCGTTTCGATCGACTATAGACATTCCATAGGGTCGGTAAGGGCTAATCAAACCCTTAAACTATGTGATCTGATAGTCTAAAGTTCTGTTCTAAGTATGATACTATTATGCTTGTCTGATTAGTCTGATATATATGCACCTGATATCTGTATATGAGCATGTAAGCATGTTAATCTGTATCTGTATACTGTATATGTATTTTGTATTTGCATGTGGGGTGGGATTTTTATATGAGGAGGAAATGATCTGTATGGTGACTTTTCGCCTATATTCTAACTGTTTAACTGCATATTATCTGTAATGTGGCGCTTCGACACTATATGGTGTGTAGGGATGGGTGGCTATTTATAACCCCACATGTTGTGATAGGATGGTCGGAGATGGTGTGTAAAGGATGGAGGTAGGAGTCATTGTATCTAGTCTGTTTATCTGTATCTATATCCATAACTGTAACTGTAAAGGACTATAGTCCGACTTTGAAACTGAAACTAAATCAGACAGTGTATGTGATATATGTTTGTTATGCTATCTAATTCTATTTGGTTACACACTGAGTTTACGAAAACTCACATCTGTTCGTTTGATTTGTTCAGGTTATCAGCATAGTTAGGCAGATCGATGCGACGGAGACTCAGTGGTGACCACTCGACTGTAAACTATCTAAACTTGGAAATTTATGGTTTTATTTATGATCATTTGAGAGTTTGTAATTTTTGGGACTATCTCGGATTTGTTGGTTTTATTTTGGTTTGGATGCATTTTGACATTTTCATTACAATGCTTGTCTAAAATCACAGTTTTGCGAAACAAAGGTTTTCTAAAAATACGAACTACCCTTTTAAAAAGATAACAGTTTAAAGACTTCCGTTGTTCATCATGTCTTGGTAAACGAACAAATTAAATGACGGTTTCCGAAATAATTATGAATGAATACGAGTTATAAAATTTGAATTGTTTATCGATACAAACATAGTTTTCAAAACCATTCTTTGTAAGACATCCGGATTCAGCCATAACGTCTAGGCTGGGTTTGGGGTGTTAAAGTGCAAGACCCCTTTTATAGGCATAAGGAAGGGTTGGATTATAAAGTGAAAATTTACAACGACCAGAAAATGCACTACAGGACTAGATGAATATATTCAAAACATTCTTAAAGTGGCTAAAATTACAAAGCATAAGATACTTTTAACTTTGGGCAGAGGAAAATTGTTAGAGAAAGCTCCCCCAATTGGGAGTGCTTTCTCTAACATTTATGTTTCCTGCTACAAGTTAAAGTAACTTTGCAGAACACCTAGAGAGCACGTTATGAGGCGTAGAATACCTAAGGAGTACGGGTGAGATGAAATTATGACTTCTGAACGCGTTGTGGATGATAATACTTTGCACTTGCATCATACCAATTCAACGAATGCGTGTATTCATAAACGAATTTTGAAGAACGTATTCTCTTCCTCCCTATATTATTTCTTATAAAATGGACATAATTTTCATAACTTAGACACACAACAAATTAATATCAAACTACCAAAAATTTATGTTTTGAAATCCATTCTGTGTACTACTTTGGACAATCCTGTACTTTTTTTTTTTGCGTTTGTTCATCCAATTCGTGGCCGATATTGAAATGAGTCGACGAGTGAAATCTGTTATTTATTATGATTATCAAATCTGTAATACAGAGGTCGATGTGGTGTTTGTAGGAGCGAAGTCCATGGAATTGGCATTCAATCCTACCAATCAATTGCGTGAGCTACAGAACAAAATCAGAAGGAAAGTTGGGGGATTGTGTAATGACCCAATAGTCAGGGGTGTCGGAAAGTGCATTTCTGAGACTCTGTTCCCGTAAATTAGACTCGTAAATATTTTTAAAAATATTTAGGAAGTTAGTTGTGCAGTTAATTAGGTTTTGGTTAAGTGAATTTGCATGAATTAAGAGTAATTAGGTATAAGGACTGAATTACATAAAAGGTGAAAGTTGAATTATAGATTAAAGAAAATTTAAAGGGACTAAAGAAGCAATTATGCCATTGTCCTTTAATGAGGCGGCATAAGTATAAATTATTATATATATTATTAATAAATTAAAGTTAAAATATATATATATATTATTATATGTTTTACTTAATATTTAAGTAAATATATATAATATAATAAAGTAATTATAATAAAACAAATGAATAAGTAAATGAAATAAAGAAAAAGAAAAAGAGAAAGAAGAAAGAAATAGACGCAAAAGCTTAGGGGTTTTAAAGTTCCAAGTTCAATTGTTTAGTCAATTTAGTCATTTTTTCTTGTAATTTTTATGTTTTTGGAATCCCGATGTTAAGTACTACTCGATCCATGTCAAATCTTTAACAACTATTGTGTTTTAAAATGTTGTTAAGGTTGAATAATTTTAGTATTAGGGATTAAATAGATAGATTTTTAAGCTAGAAGTGAAAAAAGGATTAAATTGTAGAATAAATTGTAAATTTTGAGTAATAGGGACTAAATTGTAAAAACAAATTGAAATTTAGGAATTTAAGTCAAAATGGGGAGTTAAATTTAGTTTAAAGTGAAATTTGTGTGAAAATATAGAATTAATTGTAAAGAAATAAAGTTAGTCTCGGTTTAGGGACTAAATTGAAAATTAGGCAAATATTGAGTCAAAATTGAAATATTCAATATGAAATTGAATAGTGTTGTATTGATGAATTTTAATTGTTTTAATTTCGTACCTAACATCGTACCGGAATCCTCAACTAAAAAGGGGAAAGATAAAGTTGACGTGAAATAGCTAGGAATTCCTGGTTTGTATTTTTATAATCCGAACTTAGCTGTAAATTTGTTATAATTCAATTTAATGCATATGAAAAGTATTGAGATGAGTATTTGACACTTTGACATTGAATTGAATTAAGATTTGATTGAATTGATATATATATTATGAATTTATTGATTATTTGAATTGAAATGATTATATATATGTGCAAATATGATAATTGAATATTGGTTGTGTTTGGAAAGTGAAATTAAACCCTATTAACTGTGTCATTAAACCCTATTAACTGTGTCGCGCTAAGTCGGATATAGATAGCATGCCATAGCATTGGAAGAGTTTAGGGATTTCTTCGACTTCGAGTTGATGAGGCACTAGGTGCCAATTTACTTCGATTTAACCGATTAAACACTGGTGTCAAATTTATATAGCGCTGGGCACAGTTATTACTTCGAATTTATCCAATGAGGCACTGGGTGCCAAATTGGTGTGTTGGTTGGATCCGTGTGTCCGTCCAAGTCGATTTAATAAGGGTAATTAAATAAAATGGTACTATTATTGATATTGTACGATAATTGAAAATGGGATAACGAATCAAAACATGAAAATGAGACACATGAATTATGTATTCATGAATTGGATATTGTTATTGTTTCAATTGATATGTGGATCAAATTGTGAAAAGCTATTATGTATAGCAAGTGATGAAAATTGAATATGGCATAAAATGATGTATTTATGTTTTGAGTATTGAATGGTTAATGTTGTTGTATAAATAAAATAAGGTTTAAAATATTCAATTGTGCCTATTATATTGTTTGTCTTTAAATATTTGGATTATAGAAATACCACTGAGTTTTTACTTAGCGTACGATTTTATTTTCCTGCGCAGGTTAGGTACTTAACTTTTGATCATCGATTCAGCATCCAACAACGATCCCGAATTCAAATGTGGTGATGTTTATCCTTTGTGTTGGAATGTACCTAGGGTGTCTAAATAATAGTTATTTTGTGGATTAAATGTAAATGAGGTTATAAATTAAATATTGGTTTGGTATATACATATAAAAATGTGTTTGTTTTTGAAGCTTTAATATGGCATGTTAAATTGATGTTTAAGTGTTCATAAACTAGGCAAAATGGATTAAATCAGGCATGTTTATAATTTGTATTTGAATAATGCTTTGAAGATATGTTTTGATTATATAAACGTGGTACCAATGAGGATACATTGGTTAGGCACCTAGAATGATTGTTTTAACATGATTTGAATGGGTTTGATTTCATTTTGAATTGGTTAAACGAATGATTTTTGAATTACTTTGTGTCTAAGCTTGCAGAGAATGGTAAACTTGTTGTTTAAGGTACATTTTGAGTCCACACGGCCTGACCACACGACCATGTGAACCTGCAGCTTTGAAAATTTTTAATATTTTTTGAAAATTTTCTTGAGTTTCTGAATTATTCCCGACTTGTTTCTAACGCGTATTTGGGGCCTCGAGGGTGCGAATAAGGGATAGTATGTATGAGTTTTATTGGTTTCTGACATAAATGTTATGTTATATGAAATGTTTGAAAATTATGTCTATTTAATCGGTAAACTTTGGTAATACTCTGAAACCCTATTCTGGCGATAAATATGGGTTAGGAGTGTTATATTTAGTGGTATTAGAGCTTTGCAGTCGATTCTCAGACTAAATCGAGCTTGAAATTGAGTCTAGAGGTACATGCCATAATTGAGTCGACTTGAGTCGGGATTTGGATGCTGATATATTTGTTTTTGTTTTATAGTTGAAAATGTCAGATGATTATAATGATGATATAGATCAAGAGATGTATACTGGAGATAATGTCTCTGATGAGTTAGATGAAACCGAATCGACAGCACCAAGTGCTAATCCAGTTAGTACTCAACAACCTAACGTTGAGCGAGGTGATATTGAGGAAAGCGATGATTCACAGTTACTTAGAGCTATTGCCGATGCTCTTCAGTGTGTGGCAGGAACCACATCCGCTACGACATCTGCACCTACTATTCATCGAGCTCCAAGTAAAGAATTGCATAAATATGGTACAACTGAATTTTTAGGATTGAAAGAAGTTGACCCTTCTGCAGCTGAAGTTTGGATTGAATCTATTAAGAGAATCTTTCAACAACTTGAATGTAACCCGCGTGAAAGTGTAATATGTGTTGTTTCTCTACTACAATGAGAAGCATATACCTGGTGGCAGTCAATGACACGTCACGTACCCACAGATCAAGTAAATTGGGAATTCTTCCAAAAAGAATTTCAAAAGAAATATATGGGTGAAATGTATATTAAAGCCAGAAAACAAGAGTTTTTTATGCTAAAACAAGGTGAAATGTCTATGGTTGATTATGAATGAGAGTTTTCGTGACTTAGTAGGTGCCGACTGAAATTGACAGTTGCAAGCGATTTCTGTGTGGTTTACACAATGATTTGCGAGTACAGTTCGTATTGCACAGAATTACTGAGTTTGCAGATTTAGTTGAACTGGTAAGAATGGTAGAACAAGTTCTGGGTTTTGATAAAAAGACTGAGAATACTCGTGCTGTCGGAAAGTGTTCTGGAGCTGCAAGTTCAAATCCATTATCGAAGAGATCAAAAGAATTTCGTGGTAGCTAGAGATTAAATTTTAAGTCAGATAGAATTGATAGAAATCGTGAGAGACAACTAACTATGTCTAAGGGTAGTGTACGAGGTCCATTTTGGGATACTGATATTTCAAATTGTGAACATTGTGGGGAAAAAGCACCGTGGTGAATGTTGAAAGTTAACTCGAAGTTGTTTTCGTTGTGGATCTACGAAACATTTTGTTAGAGAGTGTTCGAAGAATGATAATGTTACACCTATTACTTCTCAGAGAAATATGCATGCTTCTAGGGTCGCGGGTAAAGTCGAAGTGGTTCATTTTCGAGAGGTGGTGCTAAAAAGGGAAATGATGTTGTTACTCAACAGTCAGAGGCCAGAATGCCAGCTCCAGCTTACGTTGTATGGACTCGTGAGGATGGTGATGCTAATAATGTTGTGACAGGTATATTTTTATCACATTCAGAACCTGTTTATGCTTTGATAGATCCGAGATCTTCGCATTCATATGTTAATACTAAATTGGTTGAGTCGGGAAGTTTAAAATCTGATACGTCTAGAGTATCGATAGTGGTGTCTAGTCTATTAGGACAATCTGTGTTAGTGGATCATGTGTGTTTGAGATGTTCATTAATGATACAAAATATAACTTTCCCTATTGATTTGTTGATAATGTCGTTTGGCAATTTTGATATGAGTTTGGGAATAGATTAGCTTACGAAACACGGGGTGATTTTGGATTGCTATAAAAAGAAGTTTGTAACATCCGAAATTAGGGCCTTTGTATTTTATGTGTTTGGGTGTGAATGCTATTTTTGTCATGCTAGTTTAGGGTACTTTAGGGTCCAGAACGACTTAGGGGTGTTTGAGCCTTAGTAAAAATTTGCTTTTTGGGCACTTTAAGAGAGAGCTGAATGGGATAGGACTTAAGGGTGGTTGGTTGTATGTTTAGACTCAAGAAGTGCTTTAGTAAAGTGGCAAAGAGGCGCCACTTAAAGCTCAGGAAGGTGACGCCTCAGGGAAGTTGGCAGGGAGCAGGTTCGAACTGCGTGGATTCCCTTTTGGGGATTTCTTTTTGACGCCAAGGTGAGGGAGAGTTGCTTTCAGCTTGGACTCCAGTGGATGATTTTTGAATGGGTCAACACATTTGAATGAAGGGAAGAGAGAAATTTAAGGAGAAGGAAACGGTTAACAGGTTTGAATGAAGAGTGGAGAGTGATCGGTGGAGAGAATCATGGGATTGGGAGAGAGGGAGAGAGTTTGGTCGAATGTGGGAAGTGGGGTGTGTGAGTGTGTGTACGGTTTAGTGATGTTAGAGGGGTGGCCGAATGTTAGATGATAGCATTAGGAGTGTTGAGAATTTTGGCTAGCTAGAGTAACCGAGAGCATTCTTTTGTTCAATTCTTCTTGTCAAAATCGAAACACCCATACCACTGTGTGCATTTTTACTTTTCTCTCAAATACCAAAACCAAAACACTTTCATACCATTTGTTTTGCATTTTCTTTTCTTTCAATCACCAAAGCCGAAACACCTCCCAATTCTCTTCATATTTTCTTCTTCTTTTTGTGCTTGGCCAAAACTCACATTACCATCCACTCTCTTCCTACATTTTATTTTCTTTGCCTTTAACATCAAAGCTGAAACCCTCTGAAGCCGCATCTCCTGCCGAAACCCTATCATCTTCTTCTCTTTTCTCTCAAACACCTTAGTTGAATCTTCCTTGGTAGATAGCACCTCTCTTCTCCATCTCTTTTCAAGAGCAGAACATTTTTGGCATTCGGTAAGTTCTTTTTGGGTTAGCCGAATCTCTCTAATCATCTAGTCACTCACTTTCTTCTCTTGATTTCTTTAAAAAGAAAGCCAGAACTTCTCATTTGTTTAAACAGTTCTTATTTGTGGGTTAGCTGAATTCCTCTGACACCCATACTCTTTTCTTTAGGCTCTTGTTCCAGTGGATTGCCATTACCTATTCTCCACCACTCCCAATCAGTTTATCTAGTGTTGTGGTAAGTGTTTCTTTCAATTCAATCATCTCTTCTCATGTTTGAGTGTCGAAGGTAGTAATCATATTCTTTAACTCTTGGCTGAATGAAGAGGGCTTTATCTTCGTATTCTTTCGACTTTTGGTCTACGTTTGGAGTGTTTAAAGGGACAATCGGTTCTAGTCGATTCAAGTACTCGAGCGGTGTAGGATTCAAACCTTCGTAATCTCCGGGATTTGTTGATCTAGGTAAGGACCCTTAGTCTTGAGCATTATTCTCTTTTGTTCAATTTCACTGCATTAATCCGGTGTAGTGACCAAGGTTTTGTTCATGGACTCAAATGTCAGCCAAGCGAAAGGAGGGGTTGGACCCGTAGTCCCACTTCTAAGTTCAAGAAACGCTGCGGCGTGTCTGGCTGCTCGAGACCGCCACCGTGTTTTGGGCGGCTTCAAGCGTAACAAGAGACAATTAGTCGTAGTTTCCAAAGCGATAGTGTCGACATAGATAGCGTGGTGCTGCGTGTAACCAGGTGTGTAAAATTCACACCATTTTAATATTATTATGTGTTATTAAATATTTGGGCTGAAAAGCCGAAATGGTTAGATGAATCGACATTATGCCACTATGGGCATGGCCGAAATACCAGGTAAGTACCCTGCTATTTATGTATGCGCTGATGGATGTGTGCCATAATGATATTGTGCACTTGGCAGCATGTTGCATTCATTTGACACTTGTATGCATGGGTTGGATTTGACGTGAAAGGGGAAGTGTAATACTGTCACTAGTGGTTTGGTACCACACGTGGGTTATCCCCACATACTTAACTCGTGACTAAGTCTTAGTGGTTTGGAACCACCAGTGGTTTGGTACCACATAAATGTATGATTCGTGACTCGTCCCAGTGGTTTGGTACCGCAGTGGGTTGGCCCTGCATATATGATTATTTGGGATTGTCACTAGTGGTTTGGCGCCACAAGTGGGTTGGCCCCACATATGATATCTTGTGACTACGTCACCAGTGGCTAGGTGCAACATATGGAGTGTAGCGGATAGAGGGTTGATTGTAGAAATCCCCACGGAGTGATCGGTTGGTACGGGTGGTGTGTAGAGGATTGAAAATCTAGGCTTGGGTCGGGCACATTGCATTCATATTTGTACATGCTATTTTGAGTGGGCTAAGGCCCAATATGTGTTTGTGGGCTTGGAGCCTTTTATGTGACTTAAGGGGGATTTACATACTGAGTCTCGGTGACTCACCCCCTCTGCTTAACCTTGCAGGTGATCAGTGAGACGTGGACTTGGGAGTCGAGGGGACTCGAGGAGGCCATAGCTTGATATTTTCAGTAAACTTAGTTTTTTTAAAACGTTTTAAGTTGGGATTTTATTTAATGTAATAAGGCCTTTCTAAATTGCTAGTTGGTTTTAACTTTATTGGTTTCGAAATGTCATGACATTATTTTACGACTTAAACATATTTCTTAAAAAGAAGTTTTCTAAACAATCAGAACTGAATATCGATTTTTCTCACAAGAGTTAACAAAGATAACAAATGAATGAATAATCCAACCTGAAGATTTTTCTTAAGCTACAAACCACTGTTTCCAAAACATCACCTAAAACAAAAAGTTTCAAACTTACGGTTTCCATCAAAATACCAAAATTTCCTTATAACCTCTTTTTTCCCTGTGACATACCAGATCTGGTCGTAACGTATAGGCCGGGTTTGGGATTTTACAAAGTTCATTGTTGAGATTGAAACTGGTGATATGATTGAAGTGAATGGTATTCGAACAACTGGTTCAGCTCGTACCATTTCAGCAATTCGAGCTAATAAACTTCTTATTGAAGGTCGTGAAGCTTTTCTAGCCAATGTTATCAATTTAAATTCTTTTTATAGTCAGTGCAGTAAAATTCGACCTGTTTGTGAATTTCCTAATGTGTTTCCCGAGGAATTACTAGGATTACCACCAGATCGGGAGGTTGAGTTTTCAATTGAAGTGTTTCTGGGTACGGTTCCGGTGTCAATGCGCCATTATCGTACGTCACCTACGGAGTTGAAATAATTAAAAGTACAATTGCAAGGTTTATTAGATCATGGTTTTACACGCCCTAGTATATCGTCTTGGGGAGCTCCAGTGCTTTTTGTCAAAAAGAAATATGGTTCGATGTGGCATTGTATTAATTATCGATAATTGAATAAATTAACAATTAAGAATCGATACCCTCTACCCCGTATCGATGACTTATTTGATCAACTAAAAGGATCATCTGTCTTTTCAAAGATCGATTTGAGATCGAGTTACTATCAGTTGAAAGTGAAAGAAAGTGATGTACCAAAAATGACATTTCATACACGATATGGTCATTATGAATTCTTAGTGATGCCTTTTGGATTGACGAATGCTCCGGAAGTATTTATGGATCTCATGAATCGTATTTTCCAACCATATTTTGATCAATTTGTGGTAGTTTTTATTGATGATATTTTTCGAAATCTGAATCCGAGCATGAACAACACCTCAGAATTGTTTTGCAAGTATTACGAGAGAAATAGTTATACGAAAAGCTTAGTAAGTCTGAATTCTGGTTATCAAAGCTTGTATATTTGGGTCATATTATCTCAACAGATGGAATTAGAGTTGAACAAAAAAGATCGAAGCAATTGTTCAGCGGAAAACACAAAGGAATGTGTCAGAGGTTCGTAGTTTTCTTGGTCTAGCTGGTTGTAACACTCCGAACCTGGCCAAGACATTATGGTCAAATCTGGAGATATCACATGGTAGTGCTTTAGAAAACGTAATTATAATAAAACCATTTTCGATATTTTAGGTTACTGTCAAAAACGTTTCGTTTATTCATTCATTAACCATTTTCAAAACATTATACGTTGCGAAAGCTTTTAAAAATAATTTGCGAATTCATATGTATTTGATTTATTTTGAAAACTCGAGTTTTCCTACTTCTAACGGTAAATGTCACAAATCCCAAATTTTACAAAAATCTGTAATGGCCATATTACATAAGGTATACCTAGATATAATCAAAACCGTAAATGAAATAAATAAGATAAAACCATAAGGGTTCAGAATCATGGTCACCGCCGAGTCCTCCTCTGCACCGACCCGTCTACTGCTGGGGATTACCTGAACAGATTAAACAGAAAAAGGTGAGTTTTCGCAAACTCAGTGTGTAATCCCTACAGAAAACATGCACACAGAAATATCAGAAAACATACATAAATTCACAGTTCGGGTCTAAGCCCATTACAGAAATGGTGTGGACTTTAGACCACTTGATACAAAATCAGATATGTTCTAGGGCCTTAGCCCATTTCAGCCATAATAAACAGATCAGACAGAATAGCAGAATCCTACCCACTAGCCTCTACACACCAACTCCGTCCAACCCTACACACCATGTGGGGATAAAATCAACCCACACATCCCTACACACCATGTTGTACCTAATGCGGCACATAATCAGAAAGTTGCAGCTGAGCTGCCAGATAATAGGCTTGAGAGCCTTTCAGATACTTCCTCCAAATCATCAACCCACCCCGATGCAATGCAACATACATAAAATGTCATGCTATTATGCAAACACAGTTCATACACTTAGATATCAGAATTCATGCAGAATACAGAAATCAGAAAGTCAAGCCACCTAATTAGGGGTCTAGGTAAAGCTTACCGACCCTACATTAAGTCCACAGTCGACTAGGTTGACCCGTGTAACCTTACAGAACATTACAAAAAAATAGGCTAACACGCCCATGTGGCCCGCCCGTGTGGGCCCACACGGCCCAAATTGGCCTTGGCTGTGGGGATCACACGGCTTGGCCCAAATTTCCACACGCCCGTGTGGGCACACATGCCCAAGTGGCCCACACGGCCCAATTGGTCGAGCCCGTATGTCGTATCACTCACGTACGACCTGGCTCATCGATCACACGGCTGTATGGTGACTTACAGTCTTGCACACGACCTACCATACCGGCAACCACACGTCTGGGTACACACTTAGTTTCGACTGATGCCAAAATGATCTCTGAGTAATCCCGAACTCATAACCGATATTACAAATCCTAGAATTATCCTATAACCACACATAAAACGAATCCATCATTCCAACAATGATCCAAAACAACGACTTAACACTTACCTCTAAAACTTTGCACGATTTCCAACTGTTTGACAGCCCTAAAGAAGCCTCGCTCCACCCATTTCTACACTTCCAAAACAGAATATAAGCCCCCTAAAGGAAACTCAAGAAAGAACGAAACTTCGACATTCGTAACACATACCAATTGTCGACGGAAAAGAAACAGGTTTGCAAAGCAATAGTCACAGAAACGAAGTAATCAAGGGGAAAAAAAGGAGAATAGCGTTAGAAATTTTGGAAAAAGGGTGATAGCCGAAAAGTTGGGAAAAAAAAAAGAAACCCCCCTAATCCCTCCCCTTAGTTCTCTCTACTAACCCACTACTTAGTTTTTGAAACCAACTCATACCCTTCTCCAACAACCGCAAAAATAAAAGCGTCCGAGCTTGCACAAGGACTTGAACACAAGACCTCTAGCAGACTAACACTCCACTTAACCACCAGACCAGTAGGCCCATTCTGATATAATATTTCCAATAAAAACTTAAAAGCCTATTGATCTAAGTCAAGGCTTTAATTAGAAAAAACCCAAAATTTACCCAAGACATGGCTTGAACTTAGAACCACTCACACACACCCAGAACACATAACCATTGAAGCAGATAGGCATTGTGTCACAATTTACAAAAGTCGAAATTAAAGAAAATTGGGGCGTTACAACTCTACTCCCTAAAAGAAAGTTTCGTCCTCGAAATTTTACCTGATCAGAAAAGGAGAGGATACTACTGACGCATCAAATCCTCCGGCTCTCATGTGTCCTCCTCAGTGCTATGATAACGCCACAGTACTTTCACTAAGGGGATAAACTTCCTTCGCAGAATTTTAATGTCGTGATCCAGGATCTGGACCGGCTCCTCCTCGAACGTCAAATCTGGTCTAACTTCTATCTCCTCAACAGGAACAACATGCATGGGATCAGAGAGGTAACTCTTAACATTGAGATGTAGAACACATCATGAATGCGATCCAACTCCGGAGGAAGTTCCAACTGATATGCAACTGGCCCAACACTTTTCAGAATACGGTATGGCCCAATAAATTGAGGGTTCAGCTTACCCTTGCGACTGAACCTCAATACCTTCTTCCATGAAGACACCTTGAGAAAGACTAAGTGCTCCACAGAATACTCAATATCTTTTCTCTTCAGATCAGCATAGGACTTCTGCCTATCAGATGCCGCTTTCAGTCGGTCCCGAATCAATCAGACTTTATCTTTAGGTTCAGAAACCAATTTCCGGACCCAGAATACGTTGCTCACCCAACTCAGTCCAACATAAGGGAGTGCGACACTTATGGCCATACAGGGCCTCGTACGATGCCATCTGAATGCTAGACTGATAGCTATTATTATAGGCGAACTCTGCCAATGTAAAATACTCTTCCCAACCGCCTCGAAAATCTATAACACAGCTCCTCAACATATCCTCTAGTACTTGAATCACCCTCTCCGACAGACCATCTGTCTGAAGATGGAAAGCAGTACTGAAGTCCAACCTCGAACCCAGAGCTTTGTGCAACTTCTTCCAGAACCGAGACGTGAAATAAGGATCCCTATCGAAGATGATCGAGACAGGAGCCCTATGCAGTCTCACTATTTCGTATACATACGCTTTAGCTGTGTTCTGAAGAAAAAAGTCCGTTTTGACCGGAATGAAATGAGCAGACTTGGTCAATCGATCCACGACGACCCAGATAGAATCCTTCTTAGTGGGTGTTAAAGGCAACCCACTAACGAAGTTCATAGTTACTCACTCCAATTTCCACATGGGTATCTTCACCAGTTGCAGCAACCCAGAAGGCAACTAATGCTCAGCCTTAACCTGCTTACAAGTTAGACAGCAAGCAACGAAGTTAGTAACCTCACGCTTCACCCCTGGTCACCAGTATAACTCTCGTAAATCTTGGTGCATTTTATTCCCGTCGGGATGCATAGCGTAAGGGTCGCTATGCGCTTCCTCAAAATCGATCGTCAGAACTCCTTATTACTCTCAAGCACACAAATCGACCGTGGAAACAAAGTAATTTATCATCATAATGTAACGCCCGAATTTGGGCCTAGAAGAATTGGGCCTATTGGGCTTTGGGTCTCATAGAATTTTTAAGTGAGCAAGAAAATGACAAATGGCATGACGGCTTTAAAGGTTTAATGAATTTGTGTAACACCCCTTAACCCGTATTCGTCACCGATTAGGGTAAAAAGGGTATTACTAACCCAATAAAACTTAAGACAGGTTTCCGAGTATTTCGAGCATCAAGAAATCTATTACAATTGTTCATGTATATATTGAACCTGACAATATGTATATAACTCACAATATACAATCTAAACACATACAGTAGAAGCAATTCACCAAAAGGTCAAGTATATAAAAAAAATATTTTTTTAACAATACCATATGCGCATATAACAAATCATTGTTGGCTCTTTAAGTAAAACGAATACATGATACAAATTATAGCATAGTCAAATCACAAAAAAAAATATTTAGCAATTTCAATTCGTACGTATAAACTAATCCTTCATTTCATAAACAAATCAGTATGCTTTATAAATCATACAATATGTCTATATAGCATACTAGTTTTGAATTAATCAAAAGAAAACATATACATCTTAGTCTAACCATAATGACTCCCACCGAAATAATTGGACTCCATTCATGATTTGCTTTCATGCTTAAAGCTAACATTACTAGCCGTATGAGTAGATTTTATACACTTTAATAACAAAGTAATAGTTGATATACCCATTCATGAGACCTTCTTTCGAAATGTATAAGTAAGAAAATGTTCTATAAGAAGTTACTTAATCATACTTACCTAAATATGCTTATAACAAAACCTTAAATACCCAAATATATTCATTACTACAAGCAAAAATCAATTTATGCCAAACCTAAATATATGATCATCTAATGTATTTATGTCACCTTCCCAAAATGGTCATTCTTTAAACTTGATAAAATTCGACATTTCCTCTTTTTAACCAAACCACATCCAAAGACTATATCTCAAATATTTACCGAATATATATACAACATAATATAAACATATTCCAACCGAAGTATATATATACCATGATCGCATTTGCATAACTTAATGCAATATGACTAGCCATTTTAGTATGGCTTGTAATTACAACACCAAAATTATACCAAAACATAGTTAGCTATTACATGCCCTAGACTTTAGGTTTATATACAAAAGAAATACCAAAATTTCGATGATAATGTGATGAGCTTCAGTTGTGATTTTCGAGCAAGAGATGAGCACCCAAAATGAGATCTACAATACATAAACAACCACACTCAAAGTAAGCTTCCAAAGCTTAGTAAGATTTAAACAATTCATAAGTAAATAAGATAATTTAAGAATTTCGATACTATACCTTCTTTTCATATTCTTACCGAAAGCCCAAATACAAAGAAAATATGAAGTCATAGCATCATATAATAAAATCTTATATACATGCACCACCATACTCATACTATTTCCATATATCACCATTACACATTAGATAATTTGCATATACATTTTCAAATTTCCGAATCATATATTACCATATTGAGTTACCTCAAATTCAAATAATATAAGTATATAGATATATAGATATAAATATATATATATCACATACCTTAAATTTTTATACATTTCATGATGTAACCATTCAGGCATATAATGCGATACTTTATCCAATCTTTTCTGAATACATTATAATTATTAAGGTCGTTTAACGAACCTCTTACCTGCATACTTGAATATAAACTTTAGTAACGTATCGCACACTCAGTGCCATTACTTATTAGTTCCACACACATAGTGCCAATTCTCCCAGTAACGTATTGCACACTTAGTGTCGCTACCCATTTTTTCCGCACACTTAGTGCCATTGGTCCGGTCTCGCACACATAGTGCCCGGTATAAGATTATATACATAGTACCTTTCGGAAACCTGTGACTAGTTTTAACGATATATAAATACATCCATAAGAATATCTAAATCCAATTCACACCATGCGCATAAGCATATATATATAAACACAACTTCGATATCTCATGCCAATCGATACATTCACACCTTAAAAATTCATTACATGAGATCATATCCAAATTCCAAAGATTTAATATCCAACTATTGTAACAAAAATTTTCTATTTCATTCGGCCAAGTACCATTGTTTACACATTTAACATCTTTAACATAACTGCATATATATAAGACCTTCGAGCTATCTCAATCGTTTAAAATCTTACCTCGAAAGTTGTTGAATCACGCTTCTTGGCTATTCGTTTAATTTAGCTTTTCCCTGATCCACTTCGGTTTCCTTTTGTTCTTGATCTAATGATTCCAATTTAAACTCATTTAAACTTATACTCATTCAATTTGAACATAAACACAAAATTTAGAAATTTACTAATTTACCCCCTCACTTTTCCAATCTATTCAATTTAGTCTTTAAATAAAATATCACAAATTATACTAAATTGGACATACACCCTTTAAAGCTGAACCATCCTAAGGATCATATAATACCATACAAACTAACTGTTAAGCATATTATCCCTCAACTTTTTATTTTAACCGTAACTTCTATTGTACTTAATTTCATCAAAAATGTAAAAACAAAACTCACTAATCTATCACCTAACTTTATTATTTCACCATTAATCAACAAAAACATTAAGCTTTCATCCATGGCATCTCATGAAAATCACAACCCTAATACAAATTACTACATGGGTTATGTAAAGCTCTTAATAACCATCTCAAAAATGCAAAAATCATCAAAAAATCTAAAACATAAATACCTAATTTTTGACTTAAGATGACCGAATATTAGAGAGCTTATTCTCGTTCTTCTTCTCTAGTGGTTTCAGGAATGAGAGGTAAAAAGATGAACATGCAATGGTGTTTTATTATTTTATGATATTATTCCTCCACTATCTAATAAAAATTCAATAAACAAATTGCATAGTGGAACATGATGCCGTCCACTCTAAATAGAATTTATACAATTGCATAATTAATCCTCACAATGAAAAAAACAAGTCAATTTAGCCACCCCAATTAAATAAAAGCTATCTTTATCATCCTTTTGAAATTAATCCTCTCTCTTAAATTATACACACTACTATAAATTAAATTCACGAAATACTAGCACATGATCAAGCATATATTCTTAACACGAAAAATAATAATAGAATAAAAAAAATTACTCCTTTTAAATGAAAACCATTCAATTTAATCACTTAATTCCACAATAGCTATTTTTCATACTTACTCACTTTAGTCCTTTCACTTAAATTAATCACTCAAACATGTAAATTAATCTACGATATTATAATACATGCTTGACCACATAACATAGATGTCAAATTAATAATTAAAATATTTTTTCTAGATCAGATTCGTGGTCCCGAAACCACCGTTCCGAGTAGGGTCGTAATTGGGCTGTTACAACTCTCCCCCCTTAAGGAATTTTCGTCCCCGAAAATCTTATCAGCAAATAAGTGTGGGTATCATTCTTTCATTGATTCTTCAGTTTCCCATGTTGCTTCTTCAACCCCATGCTTATGCCATATTACTTTAACCAATGATATCTTCTTATTTCGCAACTCTTTCACTTCACGAGCTAAGATGCGAATCGGTTCTCCTTCATAAGTCAAATCGGGCTGAATTTCAATCTCTGTTGGACTGATCAGATGAGAAGGATCAGATCTGTATCGTCAAAGCATCAACACGTGGAAGACATTATGGATCTTGTCTAACTCAGATGGCAACCTCAATCTGTACGCAATCGGCCCAATACGTTTGATAACCTCATACGGCCCAATAAATCTCGGACTCAATTTTCCCTTACGACCAAATCTAAGTATCTTTCTCTATGGTGGTACTTTTAAGAACACTCGATCACCCACTTGAAACTCTAGATCTTTTCGTTTCAAAGTCGCGTCGACTTCGACTCGACGATCCGATGTCGCTTTCAAACTTTCTCGAATTACTTTAACTTTTTCGCCCGCTCTCTCCGATCAAATCAACCCTCAGATCTTGCTTTCACTTAGCTCAGTCCAATATAGAGGTGTACGACATTTTCGACCGTACAATGCCTTGTAAGGTGCCATTTTAATACTTGATCGAAAGCTGTTATTATACATAAATTCAATCAAAGGCAAGTATCATTCCCACGTACCCTCAAACTCAAGAACGCAACATCTCAACATATCCTCGAGTATTTGAACAACACATTCGAATTGACCATCCAACGGAGGGTGAAAAGCTGTACTAAAGTGTAATTTAGTACCCAAAGCATCCTACAGTTTCTTCCAAAACCGCGATGTGAACCTCGGATCTCTATCCGACACAATAGAGACAGGTACTCCGTGTAACCGTACAATTTGCGATAAGTACAACTCAGCTAATTTATCGAGTGAGAAATCTATACGTACCGGAACAAAGTGAGCCGATTTTGTCAATCTATCAACAATAACCCAGATTGAATCTTTCCTACTTGGCGTCAAAGGCAAACCCGATATGAAGTCCATAGTGACTTGATCCCACTTCCACTCAGGTATCATAATCGGCTGAAGTAGTCGTCACCTGATGCTCAGCTTTCACTTGTTGACATATTAAACATTTCGTCACATAGTCTGAGATGTCTCGTTTCATGCCATTCCACCAGTAATGCTGTTTCAGGTCGTTATACATTTTCGTGCTACTCGGATGAATCGACAATCTACTGCTATGAGCTTCATCACAAGTTATTTGAAGTAAATCAGGGTTCTTAGGTACACATATCCGATTCTTGAACCGTAGGCACCCTTCAGCATCTATCTGAAAATCTGAATCCACACACGAACCACAATGATCCCTTTTCGCTTTTAAATCATCATCAAACTCTTGAGCTTCTCGAATCTACTGCACAAACAATGGTCTAGTTTTCAACTAAGCAATAATCACACCATCATCGGTCATAGCTATATCCGTATTCATTACACGTAGAGCAAAAAGTGACTTTCAGCTAAGTGCATCGGCAACTACATTAGCCTTTCCCGGGTGATAATCAATCACAAGCTCGTAGACTTTCAACAGTTCTAACCATCGTCGCTGTCTCAAATTCAAATCCTTCTGAGTCATTAAATACGTAATACTCTTATGAATGACGCCAAACGTCGGCTACGACTTTACCCTCCTGCATCAATATACAACCCAGTCCATTTAAAGATGCATCGCTGAAAATAACAAACTCTTTACCCGATTCTGGCTTAACGAGTACTGGAGCTTCCTTTAGTAAAGTCTTCAATTGATCAAAACTTTTCTGACACCTTTCTGACCACTCGTATTTAACGTCTTTCTGTAGTAGTTTTGTCATCGGGGCTGCTATCATAGAAAATCCTTTCACAAAGCATCTATAATATCCTACAAGCCCTAGAAAGCTACGTACCTCAGAAACATTCCGCGGAGGTTTCCACTCCAATATAGCAGAGATTTTACTCGAGTCAACCCGAATACCCGACGCTGAAATGATATGCCCCAAAAAGCTGACTTCTTTCAACCAAAACTCACATTTACTAAATTCTGCGTACAATTGCTTATCACGCAAAATCTATAACACCAGCCTCAAATGCTCAGCATGCTCAATTTTGTCTCGCGAATAGATCAGTATGTCATCTATAAATACAACTACAAACCGATCTAGATACAGTCTGAATACCCGATTCATCAGATCCATGAAAACAGTAGGGTATTAGTGAGCCCAAACGGCATCACCAAAAACTCATAATGATCATATCTTGTCTGAAAAGTAGTCTTCGGTATGTCTGAATCTCTAACTCGCAGTTGATAATATCCTGACCTCAGATCAATTTTCAAGAATATCGAAGCTCCCTTAAGCTGATCAAATAAATCGTCAATATATGGCAACGGGTATTTGTTCTTTACGGTCACCTTATTGAGCTGTCGATAGTCAATACACATTCTCAAGGTTCCGTCCTTCTTTTTCACAAATAGAACGGGTGCACCCCAGGGAGAGAAACTCAGTCTAGCGAAATCTCTATCCGTCAATTCTTGCAACTGAGCCTTTAATTCTTTCAATTCAGTCGATGCCATTTGATATGGAGCTATCGAAATCGGGGTGGTCCCCGGCACTAGCTCAATCCCAAACTCCACCTCACGAATGGGTGGCAATCCCGGTAATTCCTCCGGAAATACATCTGGATATTCCCTAGCAACCGGTACCGATTCAATCTTTTTTTCAGTTACCTTGTTGTCAATCACGTACGCAAGATAGGCTTTGCAACCCTTTCTCAAATACTGCCGAGCCAACATCGAAGATATCACAGCAGGTAGTCCATTCAAATCTGCAGACTCAATTCGTATTATCTCATTATTCTAGCATATTAAATCAATAGTCTTTCGTCTGCAATTAACTATCACATCATGAACTGTCAACCAATCCATTCCGAGGATAATGTCAAACTCATCGAAAGGTAATAGCATTAGATCAGCTGGAAAACACATGTCTCGAATCATCAAAGGGCAATTCTTACACACTTTATCAACTACTACACATCGACCCAGAGGGTTTGAAACCTGAATCACAAATCCACTAGACTCAACAGGTAGAGTCTTACTGGATACTAATGCTTCACATACATATGAATAAGTTGAGCCGGGATCAATCAAAGTAGTTACACTGGTATCAAAGAGAGTGAAAATACCAGTAATGACGTCAGGAGATGAGGCCTCCTCTCTAGCATGGATGGCGTAAGCTCTAGCCGGTACACGGGCCTCTGATCGAATAGCCACATCTGTAGTCCCCCTCTGTGTTCCACTCCTACCTCCCCCAATACGAGATAGTCTACCTCTAGCTGTAGTGCCACTCGGTTTTGCGCTCTAAGCAGTACCCTTTTCAACAGTCTCCGGCCAGTCTCGAATAAAATGATCCTGTGAGCCACACTTATAGCAAGTGCAATTTATAGATTTACCCCAGCACTCTCCGAAATGTCGTCCGTCACACTACTGACACTTAGGTTTGCTCGATTGGGCATTGTCGACACTAGCCACTGATGTAGCTCGAGAACTCACTGGTGGCCGTTCTCGTATAGAAATCCCAGTGTTAGGTTTGGATAGGTTGTCATCGTTCTTGAACTTCTTCGTTGCCATCTGCGAAAATTTACTCACAGATCTCTTCCAGAAATCTTTAGATTCAAGGTCAACTTTCCGTTTTTCTTTCCCCAGCTCTTTAGCTTTACAAGCTCGTTCAACCAGCACGACGAACTCATTAATTTCAAGAATACCAATCAGAAGCTTAATATCTTCGTTTAGACCATATTCAAATCTCCGGCACATAGCAGCCTCAGATGAAACACATTCATGAGCGTAGCGACTAAGTCGTACAAATTTGAGCTCGTATTCGGATACGACCCTGTTTAAGCTCAAGAAATTCTTTACGCTTAGAGTCTATGAAGCGCTGACTTATATACTTCTTACGAAATTCCGTCTGAAAGAAGTCCCAAGTAACCCACTCTTTCGAGACAACTGACACGAGTGTATTCCACCAATAATAGCCAAAATCCCGTAATAACGATATGGCACACTTCAGACACTCCTTGGGGGTGCAGGATAGCTCGTCGAAAACACGAACAGTATTATCGAGCCAAAATTCATCTCACTCTGCATCATCATCTTCCTCAGCTCTAAATTCTTAAGCTCCGTCCTTTCGGATACGGTCAACAGGAGGTTTAGTTACTCTTACAGGATTGGCAATTGGAGGTACAATCGGTACTACAAGGGGGACATTCAGATTCAGGGGTGATTGAACAATCGGATTGGTTCGTATGTAATAACTGAACCAATCATTCATCATGCTATAGAAGGCTTTTCGAGCCCCCTCATTTGGATTACTTGTAGCCGGCCGAGATTCCTCTGGCGCGGTCCCTTGCACTGGAGCGGACGCCACACTCTCGACTTCATCAGCCACGTCTCGCTCGGGATCAAGATCCATTACTATATAAGAGAAACGAATACGCTTCATCGCCGAAGTCATCACATAATCATATCACAAAATATGGCATGTATAGCTAGACTCTCACACGCTACATTAGTCCGAGAATCGACTAAACTGTAGCTCTGATACAAATCAAATATAACACCCCTTAATCCGTATTCATCGTCGATTAGGGTAAAAAGGGTATTACTAACCCAATATAACTTAAGACAGGTTTTCGAGTATTTTGAGCATCATGAAATCTATTACAATTGTTCATGTATATATTGAACCTGACAATATGTATATAACTCACAACATACAATCCAAACATATACGGTAGAAGAAATGTCACCAAATGGTCAAGTTCATAAAAAAATATTTTTTTAACAATACTATATGCGCATATAACAAATCATTATTGGCTCTTTAAGTAAAACGAATAAATGATACAAATCATAGCATAGTCAAATGACAAAAAAAAAATTATTTAGAAATTTCAATCCGCACATATAAACTAATCCTTCATTTCATAAACAAATCAGTATGCTTTATAAATCATACAATATGTCTATATAGCATACTAGTTTTGAATTAATCAAAAGAAAGCATATACATCTTAGTCTAACCATAATGACTACCACCAAAATAATTGGACTCCATTCATGATTTGCTTTCATGCTTAAAGCTAACATTACTAGCCGTATGAGTAGATTTTATACACTTTAATAACAAAATAATAGTTGATATACCCATTCATGAGACCTTCTTTCGAAATGTATACGTAAGAAAATGTTCTATAAGAAATTACGAATCATACTTACCTAAATATGCTTATAACAAAACCTTAAATACCCAAATATATTCATTACTACAAGCAAAAATCAATTTATGCCAAACCTAAATATATGATCATCTAATGTATTTATGTCACCTTCCCAAAATGGTCATTCTTTAAACTTGATAAAATTCGACATTTCCTCTTTTTAACCAAACCACATCCAAAGACTATATCATCAAATATTTACCGAATATATATACAACATAATATAAACATATTCCAACCGAAGTATATATATACCATGATCGCATTTGCATAACTTAATGCAATATGACTAGCCATTTTCGCATGACTTGTAATTACAACACCAAAATTATACCAAAACATAGTTAGCTATTACATGCCATAGACTTTAGGTTTATATAGAAAAGAAATACCAAAATTTCGATGATAATGTGATGAGCTTCAGTTGTGATTTCCGAGCAAGAGATGAGCACCCAAAATGATATCTACAATACATAAACAACCACACTCAAAGTAAGCTTCCAAAGCTTAGTAAGATTTAAACAATTCATAAGTAAATAAGATAATTTAAGAATTTTGATACTATACCCTTCTTTTCATTTTCTTACCGAAAAGCCAAATACAAAGAAAATATGAATTCATAGCATCATATAATAAAATCTTATATACATTCATCACCATACTCATACTATTTCCATATATCACCATTACTATACATTTTCAAATTTCCGAATCATATATACCATATTGAGTTACCTCAAATTCAAATAATATAAGTATATATATATATAGATATAAATATATACATATCACATACATTAAATTTTTATACATTTCATGATGTAACCATTCACGCATATAATGTGATACTTTATCCAATCTTTTCTGAATGCATTATAATTATTAAGGTCATTTAACGAACCTCTTACCTGCATACTTGAATATAAACTTTAGTAACATATCGTACACTCAGTGCCGATACTATACCCTTCTTTTCATATTCTTACCGAAAGGCCAAATACAAAGAAAATATGAATTCATAGCATCATATAATAAAATCTTATATACATTCATCACCATACTCATACTATTTCCATATATCACCATTACTATACATTTTCAAATTTCCGAATCATATATACCATATTGAGTTACCTCAAATTCAAATAATATAAGTATATATATAGATATAAATATATACATATCACATACATTAAATTTTTATACATTTCATGATGTAACCATTCACGCATATAATGTGATACTTTATCCAATCTTTTCTGAATGCATTATAATTATTAAGGTCGTTTAACGAACCTCTTACCTGCATACTTGAATATAAACTTTAGTAAAGTATCGCACACTCAGTGCCGATACTATACCCTTCTTTTCATATTCTTACCGAAAGGCCAAATACAAAGAAAATATGAATTCATAGCATCATATAATAAAATCTTATATACATTCATCACCATACTCATACTATTTCCATATATCACCATTACTATACATTTTCAAATTTTCGAATCATATATTACCATATTGAGTTACCTCAAATTCAAATAATATAAGTTTATATATATAGATATAAATATATACATATCACATACCTTAAATTTTTATACATTTCATGATGTAACCATTCACGCATATAATGCGATACTTTATCCAATCTTTTCCGAATGCATTATAATTATTAAGGTCGTTTAACGAACCTCTTACCTGCATACTTGAATATAAACTATAGTAACGTATCGCACACTCAGTGCCGTTACTTATCATTTCCGCACACATAGTGCCAATTCTCCCAGTAACGTATCACACACTTAGTGCCGTTACCCATTATTTCCACACACTTAGTGCCATTGGTCCGGTCTCGCACACATAGTGCCCGGTATAAGTTTATATACATAGTACCTTTCGAAAACCTATGACTAGTTTTAACGGTATATAAATACATCCATATGAATATCTAAATCCAATTCACACCATGCGCATAAGCATATATATATATAAACACAACTTCGATATCTCATGCCAATCGATACATTCACACCTTAAAAATTCATTACATGAGATCATATCCAAATTCCAAAGATTTAATATCCAACTATTGTACCAAAAACTTTCTATTTCATTCGGCCAAGTACCATTGTTTACACATTTAACATCTTTAACATAATTGCATATATATAAGACCTTCGAGCTATCTCAATCGTTTAAAATCTTACCTCGAAAGTTGTCGAATCACGCTTCTCGGCTATTCGTTTAATTTAGCTTTTCCCCGATCCACTCGGTTTCCTTTTGTTCTTGATCTAATGATTCCAATTTAAACTCATTTAAACTTATACTCATTCAATTTGATCATAAACACAAAATTTAGAAATTTACTAATTTACCCCCTCACTTTTCCAATCTATTCGATTTAGTCCTTAAATAAAATATCACAAATTATACTAAATTGGACATACAACCTTTAAAGTCGAACCATCATAAGGATCATATAATACCATACAAACTAATTGTTAAGCATATTAATCCCTCAACTTTTTATTTTAACAGTAACTTCTATTGTACTCAATTTCATCAAAAATGTAAAAACAAAACTCACTAATCTATCACCTAACATTTTTATTCACCATTAATCAACAAAAACATTAGGCTTTCATCCATGGCATCTAACGAAAATCACAACCCTAATACAAATTACTACATGGGTTATGTAAAGCTCTTAATAACCATCTCAAAAATACAAAAATCATCAAAAAATCTAAAACATACATACCTAATTTTTTAATTGAGATGACCGAATATTAGAGAGCTTATTCTCTTCTTCTTCTCTAGTGGTTTCGGCAAAGAGAGGTAAAAAGATGAACATGCAATGGTGTTTTATTATTTTATGATATTATTCCTCCACTATATAATAAAAATTCAATAAACAAATTGAATGGTGGAACAGGCCGTCCATTCTAAATAGAATTTATACAATTGCATAATTAATCCTCACAATGAAAAAGACAAGTCAATTTAGCCACCCCAATTAAATAAAAGCTATCTTTATCATCCTTTTGAAAATTAATCCTCTCTCTTATATTATACACACTACTATAAATTAAATTCACGAAATACTAGCACATGATCAAGCATATATTCTTAACATGAAAAATAATAATAGAATAAAAAATTACTCCTTTTAAATGAAAACCATTCAATTTAATCACTTAATTCCTCAATAGCTATTTTTCATACTTACTCACTTTAGTCCTTTCACTTAAATTAATCACTCAAACATGCAAATTAATCTATGATATTATAATACATGCTTGACCACATAACATAGATATCAAATTAATAATTAAAATATTTTTTTCTAGATCAGATTCGTGGTCCCGAAACCACCGTTCCGATTAGGGTCGTAATTGGGCTGTTACAATTTGGAGTGTTTAGGTGTGTTGGAGAAGCTCTGGGTTCGAGTTTTGTGGTGGAGGATTATTAATTTAATTAATTAAGGAATCAGGGTTGTGAATAGTGGGCTTTTAAATAAATAAATGAAAAATGGCACAAAGAAGCCTGTGGTGAAGTGGCTAAGTGACGCCACTAGGGTATAGAGAGGTGGCGACACAGGCATCTAGGGAGGTCTGAGGTTCGAGTGCTAGCTTAGCTTTTTTTTTTTTTGGAGTTTAATTTTAGGCTTCTAAAAGGCTGGAAATAGCGTGTAGAGGGACTCTAAGGAGAAGTGACCAGTAGAGAGAATTTAGGAGAAGGATAAGGGAGATGTCATGGAGAAAAATTAGGAGATGAGTAGTGGATGAAGTGGTGCCGAATTGGACTTTAGAGGTGGCTAAGTTCCGGCTATAGGCTATATAGATGTGTGTGTGTCGATTCTAGGGTCCTAGGTAATGTCGAATTTTCTATTCTTTTTCTTTTTTCTTGTCGAAACCTTATTTTTCCACAACCAAAAATACCTTGCCTTGTTGCCAAAATCTCCTATGGCTAAATCCCTTTTGGACGAATTCTCTCATAGCCAAACTCTTTTATTGCCGATGTATCATCATCTTCTCTTGCCGAAATCCCTATTAGCGTCGAATATTTGTTGTTGTTCCTCCATCACAAATCAATTGTTATCTACTATCAGTCAAGGTTAAAAGCCAAATCTCGTTCAGTAGCTATCTAGGCCGCAGGATCAAAGGTGGATTCAGTAAGTGTTCAGTTAACCCCTTAGTGTGTTTTGTTAAAAGCTGAAGGGCTATCTAACTTCTCATTGTCATTAATCTTATATTAACAAGGGTAAGGTTCACAGATCGTAAATGTGGTAAGGATCGTTAGTAAAGTGTAAGTGTACTCAACTCGATTATGGTTTAAGTAAATGGCCGAATGTGAGTATGGTCTATAGGGGTGACTTGTGTGGATTATGAGTCACTCGAAGTTTGATGGTGTATGTGTGAGTGCAGATCTAGGGGATACTCGTGATTAGTAGCTAAGAAAGGGCTATTAGAACCCGGTGGCACACGGTAAGGTTACGGTAAGGCTTCGAATTTTGGTAAATATTTTGATTTAGTATGGGTGATTGATTGAAGGTTGGTTGGTTGTAGGTTCAAGGCTAAGGATAGTATAGCACGTCGTAGTAACCAGGTGTGTACAAACACTACACACATGATGTCGGAAATGCTGGAAAGCCGAAAAGCTAAAAGTGGCTAAATGGGCCTGGTGGGCCCTGAGGCTAAGTATGTTACATGATCTGGAATTATTTTAGGCCTAATAGGCCATGTGAATGAGATCTGGGCCTAATGGGCCATAAGGATGTGATTTGGGCATAATGGGCTATATGAACGTGAAATAGGCTTGATGGGCTTTATGGGGACGTAGACAAGTATGCTAGGGTTTAATGGACTTTAGGCCTAGTTCTGAACAACTCTTAAACCGCATAAGACTTAACCTAATAATTAAACATGTCCGTGGACAAGTCGCTAGGTTAGAGTGTGGCAACGGACTTATGCATGTCTAGGATTGGATCTAGGGAGAGCTTGGTACTTAAGCGGTCCTAGTAACCCACCTCCTCTTCTCTGTAATCCTACCTGGTGCGTAGTGTCCGTTCACTTTAGCCGCAAGGACTTGTTAATGGGCCAAAGTTCATAACTAAAACCTGAGAGGGACCAAAATACCCCCTAATTTGAAAATTACCAAAATACCCTTAGTTTGAAAATTTCCAAAATATCCTTAGATTTGTAAAATTACCAAAATACCCCTAATTTTATAAAATTACCAGAATATCCCTGATTTACAAAATTTTCAAAATACCCCTATTTTGTAAAATTACCTAAATACCCCTGTAGGGTAGAAATACGAAAATACCCCTAGGTAGTGAAATGACTAAAATTCCCTGATATTTGCAAGTTGATTGATTACCAAGGGTCGTACACACTGAGTTTCGAAACTCACACCCTTTTATTAAATGTTTTAGGTGACCCTCAGTAGACGGCTCGACATGGGAGAGGACTCGGAGATGGCACACTACAAGATACTTAGGAATTTTGTTTACTTGTTTCAAATGACATGATTTTAATTACTTTATTTTCACTGGTTGTAATAAGGCCTTGTACTCCAATTTGACTTTAGATTTTGTGTTTTGTTATCATTGTTCAACTGTTTACTTAATTGTTAAACTTAAATAAATTTTCTTAAACATGGTTTTTGAAATACCTAAAAATATGGGCTTTTATCATTACTTAACAAGATTCAAGGATTTTTGGCTTTTAGGCCTTAAATTTTAACTAAGCAAAATCTTTTTGAATTATGCCTTTGATGTGACATTCTCAGATTTGGCCATAACGTTGGGACCGGGTCTGGGAGTGTTACAGTTAATCCCAAAATCAGTAGAATCATCAGTCTCAACCTGACGGAATCGCAACTTAAGAGACTTATCCCTTATTTGTTTACTTCTAATCCAATCAATCCATACAGGCTTAACTTGAAGTTCCGCTAACAGACTCTCATCGCCGAATAAACTGAGTCGAGCGAACATCGCTTTTAGATCGGTCATAGCTCTACGGCTCAAAGCATCTGCCACCACATTAGCCTTACCAGGGTGGTACTCAATTGTGCAGTCATAATCCTTAAGCAGTTCAACCCATCTACGCTATCTAAGGTTTAACTCCTTCTAAGTGAGGAGATACTTGAGGCTTTTGTAATCAGTGTGGATAGTACACTTCTCACCGTACAAAAAGTGCCTCCAGATTTTCAGAGCGAAGATTACCGCTGCCAACTCCAAATCGTATGTTGAATAATTGGCCTCATGCGTCTTGAGCTGACGAGACGTATAAGCTACCACATTACCATCCTACATCAGAACGCAACCCAGACCCACATGCGACGCATCACTATATACAATGAAATCCTTCCCAGATTCAAGATGTATTAGAACCGGAGCCTGCATCAAAATAGATTTGAGCTTCTCGAAGCTCTCTTGTTGCTTATCAATCCAGACAAAGGGAACTCTCTTACGCAGAAGCTTGGTCAATGGTGTTGTGATCAAAGGGAACCCTTCTGCGAAGCATCGATAATAACCTGCCAGCCCTAGAAAGCTATAGATTTCAAATACATTCTTCAGCTGTTTCCAATCTGACACAGCCTCAATCTTACAAGGATCAACACGAATCCCCTCCGTAGAAACCACATGCCCTAGAAAGGTTACTTCTCAGAGCCAGGATTCACGCCATCGAATTTCACATACAAATGTTTCGCTCATGAAGCCCTCTGTATCTGACTTCGGAGATGCTCATCGTGCTCGTCCTCAGTTTTCGAATACACTAAAATGTCGTCAATGAAAACTACCACGAATCGATCCAGATAGGGCTGGAACACTCGATTCATCAGATCTATAAAAGCTGCTGATGCATTTATCAGTCCAAATGGCATCACTAGGACCTAGTAATGCGAGTCCTGAATGTCATCTTATGCACATCGGCCTCCTTAACCTTTAGTTGATGATATCCTGACCGGAGATCAATCTTGGAGAACATAGAAGCCCCTCTGAACTAGTTAAAAAGATTATTTATTCTCGGTAGTGGGTATTTCTTTTTTATTGTTAGCTTGTTCAACTGTCGGTAGTCGATACACATCCTCATTGTCTCATATTTCTTCTTCACAAACAACACCGGCTCTCCTTACGGAGACACATTGGGATGAATGAACCCACGATCCAGTAACTCTTGAATCTGAGCCTTAAGCTTTGTAAGCTCCTTCGGTGCCATTCGGTAGGGCGCAATAGACACCGGAGTTGTATCTGAAATGAGCTCAATTCTAAATTCTACCTCTCAGCTCGGAGGCAGACCCGGTAGTTTCTTAGGAAAAACATCCAAAAAGTCCCTTACGGTCCTGATGTCCTTAACTGAAGAGTCTCCAGAATCAAAAACACTAATGTAAGCCAAGAATGCCTCACATCCTTTCGTACCAATTTTTCTGCCACCAACGCAGAAATCACATTAATCAAGTAGACTCGATGTTCCCCAATCACCATTACCTCATTGTCTTCATCGGTTCTCAAAACCACCATTTTTTGTCGTACAGTCCAAACTCACCCGGTGCTTGACCAGTCAGTCCATTCCCAGAATGAAATCAAACTCCCCGAATGGAAGCTCCATCAGATCATCCAGAAACACTGTCCCTTGTACCTCTAACGGGACATCTCAATACAATTTACTAACCCGGATAGATTGCCCCAAAGGACTCACAATCGGTAATTAGATCGAAGAACTCTCAACCGGAATCACAGAGTTTCGAGACACGCGACTAGCTACGAAACCGTGTGTAGAGCCTATGTCTATCAATGCCAAGTATGGTACATCAAAAATTAAAAACGTACCCGTGATGACGTCTAGAGCATCTCGGTCCTCACGGAGGAGAGCAAAGATAAACCAATACAGTCGCCTTGCTCTCGGTCGGTCCAAAGACCTCTGCCGGTGCTCGTCGCCTCGACCCATGTCGTTACCACCCCTGGGTTAACCTCGACCCCTAAGTGGCTGCTGAACTACTCTAGGTGGCTGCACAGTACCAGTATCTACAGATTGCATCTGATCGGTTCTCAATGGATAATCCCTGACACGATGCTCAATTGACCCACATCTCAAACATGCCCCAGTCGCCATCCAACACTCGCTGGGATGGCGTCTACCACAGTGTCCACAAAGCGCCACCCCAGTAGGTGCAACATGAGGCCCAACTCTCACTGGCCCATCAGATTTGGCCTTTTTCTTAGGGCTCATCACAGAATTCGAGGGCTCCAATTCCCTCTGATTCTTATCATCGGCGATCTTCGCCTTCTCCACTAAAGCAAAAAAATCACGCTCTCTCTGCGGAGCTATCAGAACCCGTAAGCTATCCTGAGTCCATCCTCAAAACGGACGCAATACTCATACTCAATCGCCACTATGCCCTAGGCATAACAGCTCAACATTAGGAACTCGGCCTCATACTCGGCCACTAAACGATCCCCTTGTGTGAGATTAAGAAACTCACGCCTCCTTCGCCGTCAGCCACCACTGATACACTTCGTCACGAAGTAGAGAAACAGCCCCCTTAAGCTTTTGTTCCGCGGTAAAATCCAGATCATCCATAATTCTTTCCGTGGCCTCCATCCAATATTCGGCCACACTAGAGGCAACTCCAGTGACACCCCTGAATAATTTATCCCCATTGGACTGGAGTTGTTCCGTAACCAACCCTCGGCCCCCAGATCTAGTGTTGGGCCCAACGACCCTCTCTAAAATCCGTAGCATAGCTCAGGACAGTACGTCATCCTTAGCCTCACGATCATAAAACTCAGTCTCTATAGCATGTGAGATCAGCGTCTCGCTTGTATCTAGATTAAGTAGATTCTCAGATGCTGAGGACCCAGCTTGAGCCCCCTACAACCTCTACCACCGCCTCTAGTACCCCGTCCGCGGATACCTCATACGCTTATCGTAAATTTAGAGTTTATCTGGATTAATAGTTTTATGCATTAGTTACTGTTCCAATATTTGTTAAAAGATGTTTTATGCAGAACAGCATCATAAGTTCAGAGTTCGTTATCGCGAATCGTAGTCCCACTACGATTTTCACTATCGCTACACTTTCCAGTTTACACTTCCTATAGTGTTTTAGTATAGTATACTACCTATTGGCTATTTCGAGCATGCAAGTAGTATTTTTAGACAAATTTAAACAGAATTTAGATCACTTACAGGATCGGCGCCGGAGACTCAATGTACCACATATTTATTTCAAAAATATTCTGAATCACTTGAAAATCATTTCTTTAAAACCAACTTTTAAAACCCAAATCCACACCCGAGTTTTGCAACTCCGACTGAGACCACTAAATATAACACCTCGAACCTGCCCTAGACGTTATGGCCAAATATGGAGATGTCACATGGTTGTGCTTTAGAAAACGTAATTACAATAAAGCCATTTTCAATATTTTAGGTTACTGTCAAAAACGTGTCGTTTATTCATTCATTAACAATTTTCAAAACATTATACATTGCGGAAGCTTTTAAAAATAATTTACGAATTCGTATGTATTTGATAAAATATTTGTTTATTTTGAAAACCCGAGTATTCCTACTTCTAACCGTAAATGTCACAAATCCCAAATTTTACAAAAATCCGTAATGGCCATATTACATAAGGTATACCCAAATATAATCAAAATTGTAAATGAAATATATAAGATAAAACCATAAGGGTTCAGAATCGTGGTCACCGTCGAGTTCTTCGCTGCACCGACCTATCTACTACTGGGGATTACCTGAACAAATTAAATAGAAAAGGGTGAGTTTTCACAAACTCAGTGTGTAATCCCCACAGAAAACATGCACACAGTAATATCAAAAAATAGACATAAATTCACAGTTCGAGTCTAAGCCCATTACAGAAATGGTGTGGACTTTAGCCTACTCAAATACAGAATCAAATATGTTCTAGGGCCTTAGCCCATTTCAGACATAATAAGCAGATCAGACAGAATAGCAGAATCCTACCCACCAGCCTCTACACACCAACTTCGTCCTACCCTACACACCATGTCGAGATAAAATCAACCCACCCATCCCTACACACCATGTTTTACCGAATACGACACATAATCAGAAAGTTGCAGCTGAGCTGCTAGATAACAGGCTTGAGAGCCTTTCAAATACTTCCTCCGAATCATCAACCCACCCCGATGCAATGCAACATACATAAAATATCATGCTATTATGCAAACACAGTTCATACACTTAGATATCAGAATTCATGCTCAATACAAAAATCAGAAAGTCAAGTCATATAATTAGGGGTCTAGATAAAGCTTACCCACCCTACATTAGGTCCACAGCCGATTAGGGTGACCCGTACAACCTTACAGAACATTATAGATAAATGGGCTCACAAGCCCATGTGGCCTACCCGTGTGGTTCCACATACCGGTGTGGCCCACACGGCTCAAATTGGCCTTGGCCGTGGGGATCACACGGCCTGACCCAAAATCTCACACACTCATGTGGCTTACTTGTGTGGGCCCACACGCCCGTGTGGCCCACACGGCCTAATTAGTCGAGCCCGTGTGTCACACATGACCTTGTCACTCACGCACGACCTGGCTCATTGATCACACTATCGTGTGGTGACTTGCAATCTTATACACGGCCTACCATACGGGCAACCACACGCTTGTGTGGTATAGAAAGAGAGGTTTTCAGCTTTCATTGAAACCTCATTTTCTGCATTTTTGGGTACACACCTGATTTCGATTGATGCCAAAACGATCTCAGAGCAATCCCAAACCTATAACCGATGTTACCAAACCCGAAATTAGCCTATAACCACAGTTAAAATGAATCCATCATTCCAACAACGATCCAAAACAACCACTTAACACATACCTCCAAAACTTTACACGATTTCCAACTATTTGACAGCCTTAAAGAAGCCTCGCTCCACTCGTTTCTACGCTGCCAAAATAGAATGTAAGCCCCCTAAAGGAAACTCAAGAAAGAATGAAACTTTGACATTCCCAACACTTACCAATTTTCAATGGAAAGGAAACAAGTTTGTAGAGCAATAGTCATAGAGCTAATGAAGTAATCAAGGGGAAAAAGAAAAAGAGAATGGCGTTAGAAATTTTGGGAAAAAGGGTGATAGCCAAAATTTTGAAAAAAAAAAAAGAAACCCGCTAACCCCCCTAATCTCTCCCCTTAATTCTCTCCACTAACCCACTACTTAGTTTTTGAAACCAACTCAAACTCTTCTCCAACAACCAAAATAAAAGCGTCCGAGCTTGCGTAAGGACTTGAACACAAGACCTACAGATTAACACTCCACTTAACCACTAGACCAGCAGGCCCATTCTGATATAATATTTCCAATAACAACTTAAAAGCCTACTGATCAAAGTCAAGGCTTTAATTAGAAAAAAACCCAAAATTTACCCAAGACATGGCTTGAACTTAGGACCTTTCACACACACCCATAACAAATAACCACTGAAGTAGATAGGCATTGTGTCACAATTTACAAAAGCTGAAATTAAAGAAAATTGGGGTGTTACACAGGTTATTACCAAAGATTTGTAAATGGATTTTCAAAGATAGCTTTACCAATGACAAAGTTGCTACATAAGAATGTTCAGTTCGTTTGGGATTACCAATGTAAAGAAATTTTTCAGAAATTGAAGCAGATGTTGACTAAAGCGCCAGTTTTGACTTTACCAGAATCGGGAAAGGATTTTGTTGTTTATAGTGATGCCTCCTTGAGCGGTCTTGGTTGTGTTTTGATGTAAGACGAGAAAGTGATTGCATATACGTCTCGTCAATTAAAAATACATGAACACAATTATCCGACACATGATTTAGAGTTAGCTGCTGTGGTTTTTGCTCTAAAGATTTGGAGACACTATCTGCACGGTGAAAAGTGTCATATTGATATCGATAATAAGAGTTCTAAATACCTTCTATCTCAAAAAGAGTTGAATTTGAGACAGCGTCGTTGGGTAGAACTTCTGAAAGATTTTGATTGTGTTATTGATTACCACCCTGGTAAAGCTAATTTTGTAGCTGATGCGTTGAGTAGGAAAGTAGCAATTGAATTACGAGTAATGTTCTCTCAACTCAGTATCAATGGCGATAAAAGCCTATTGGCTGAACTAAAGATAAAACCGATGATGTTTGATAGGATCAAGTCAGCGCAGTTAGAAGATGATAAGTTGGCGAAGAAAAGAGAAATGGTTCAAAATGATATATTAGAAAATTTCAGCATTAATGATTATGGTTGTTTGAGATTTCATAACCGAGTTTGCATTCCGGATGTTTCTGAATTGAAAGAGCTGATACTTCGCGAAGCTCATGATAGTCCTTTTACTTTGCATCCTAAAGGAACAAAAATGTATCGTGATCTGCAAAAATCTTATTGGTGGCCAAGAATGAAAAAAGATATGGTCGAGTATGTGGCTAAATGTTTAACTTGTCAACGAGTTAAGGCAGAACATCAGGTTCCCACCAGATTACTTTAGCCTACTTTTATTCCTTAATGGAACTGGGATTATTGATCAACTTAAGAAATCGGCTCATATCATTGCGGTCAAGACTGATTGGTCACTTCAAAAACTTGTTAAAATTTATATTCAAGAAATTGTGAGATTGCATGATGTCCCTATGTCAATAATTTCTTATCGAGATCCGCGGTTCACTTCGAGATTCTAGAAACAGTTGCACGAATCTCTTGGTACGCGACTTAATTTTAGCATGACTTTTACCCACAAACTGATGGACAATCTGAGCGTATTATTCAGATTTTGGAAGACATGCTTCGTACTTGTGTTATTGATTTTGAATCAGGTTGGGAGCATTACTTACCTTTGGCCAAATTTGTATATAATAATAGTTTTCAATCGAGTATTCAAATGGCTCTGTATGAAGCTTTATATGGTCGTAGGTGTCGATCACCTGTTTGTTAGATGGAATTGAGTGAAAGAAGAATGATCGGGCCGGAATTAATTCAAGAAACGGAAGACATTATTAAGAAAATTTGAGATGGATTGAAGACAGCTTTTGATAGATAGAAATCATATGTAGATTTGAAACGTCGAGATATTGAATATTTTGTTGGCGATAAAGTATTTCTTAAAGTTTCGCCTTGGAAGAGAATTTTGAGATTTGGTCGAAAAGGGAAACTAAGTCCTCATTTTATTGGACCGTATGAGAAAACGGAAAGAGTGGGACCAGTTGCGTATCGTTTAGCTTTGCCTGCGAAATTACAGAAAATTCATGATATTTTTCATGTTTCAATGCTTAGAAGATATCGATCTAATTTATCTCATGTTATTTTGACGGAAGATATTGAAATTCAACCTGATTTGTCATACAAAGAAGAATCGGTTGAAATTTTGGCACGTGAAGTAAAAGAGTTGCGTAATAAGCGAATTTCGTTAGTGAAAGTATTGTGGCGTAGTCATAGTGTTGAAGAAGCGACTTGGGAACTAGAAGAGACTATGAAATCTAAGTACCCCCACCTCTTTTCAGGTAAATTTCGGGGACAAAATTTAATTGGGGGGAGAATTGTAACGACCCGATAGTCAAGAGTGTCAGAAAAATGTCGAAAAGTGCATTTCAGAGACTCTGTTCCTGTAAATCAAACTCGTAAATATTTTTAATAAATATTTACAAAGTTAGTTGTATAGTTAATTAGGTTTTGCTTCAATGAATTTGCATGAATTAAGAGTAATTAGGTATAAGGACTAAATTGCATAAAGCGTGAAAGTTGAATTATAGATTAAATAAAAATTAAAAAGACTAAAGAAGCAATTATGCCATTGTCCTTTAATGAGGCGACATAAGTCTAAATTATTTTATATATATTATTAATAAATTAAAGTTAAAATATATATTATAATATGTTTTACTTAATATTTAAGTAAATGTATATAATATAATAAAGTAATTATAATAAAACAAAAGAATAAGTAAATGAAATAAAGAAAAAGAGAAAGAAGAAAGAAATAGACTCAAATGCTTAGGGGTTTCAAAGTTCCAAGTTCAATTGGTTAGTCAATTTAGTCCCCTTTTTTCTTGTAATTTTTATGTTTTTGGAATCCTGGTGTTAAGTACTACCCGATCCATGTCAAAATTTTAACAATTATTGAGTTTTTAAATGTTTTTAATGTTGAATAATTTTAGTATTAGGGACTAAATTGATAGATTTTTAAGCTAGAAGCGGAAAAGGATTAAATTTTAGAATAAATTGTAAATTTTGAGTAATAGGGACTAAATTGTAAAAAATTTGAAATTTAGGAATTTAAGTGAAAATAGGGAGTTAAATTTAGTTTAAAGTGAAATTTGTGTGAAAATATAAAATTAATTGTAAAGAAATAAAGTTAGTCTCGGTTTAGGGACTAAATTGAAAATTAGGCAAATATTGAGTCAAAATTGAAATATTTAATATGAAATTGAATAGTGTTGTATTGATGAATTTTAATTGTTTTAATTCCGTAGCTAACGTCATACCGGAATCCTCAACTAAAAAGGGGAAAGATAAAGTTGACGTGGAATAGCTTGGAATTCTTAGTTTGTATTTCTATAATCCGAACTTAGTTGTAAATTTGTTATAATTCAATTTAATACATATGGTAAGTATTGAGGTGAGTATTTGGCACTTTGACATTGAATTGAATTAAAAGTTGATTGAATGGATTGAATTGATATATATATATATATATTATGAATATATTGATTATTTGAATTGAAATGATTATATATATATGTGCAAATATGATAATTGAATATTGGTTGTATTTGGAAAGTGAAATTAAACCATATTAACTATATCATGCTGAGTCAGATATAGATGGCATGCCATAGGATTGGAAGAGTTCAGGGATTTCTTCGACTTCGAGTTGATGAGGCACTGGGTGCCAATTTACTTCGGTTTAACTGATGAGACACTGGGTGTCAAATTTATATAGTGCTAGGCGCAGTTATTACTTTGGATTTATCCGATGAGGCACTGGATGCCAAATTGGTGTATTGGTTGGATCCTTGCATCTGTCCGAATCCGAGTCGTGTTAATAGGGGTAATTAAATAAAATGGTACTATGATTGATATAAGATGATATTGTATGAGAATTGAAAATGGGATAACAAATCGAAACATGAAAATGAGACACATGAATTATGTATTCATGAATTGGATATTGTTATTGTTTCAATTGATATGTGAATCAAATTGTGAAAAGCTATTATGTATAGCAAGTGATGAAAATTGATTATGGCATAAAATGATGTATTTATGTTTTGAGTATTGATTGGTTAATGTTGTTGTATAAATAAAATGTGGTTTAAAATATTCAATTGTGCATATTATATTGTTTGTATTTAAATATTCGGAATATAGAAATACCACTGAGTTTTTACTCAACGCACGGTTTTGTTTTCTGTGGGCAAGTTAGGTACTTAACTTTTGATCGCCAATTCAGCATTCAACAATGATCTCAAACTCAAATGTGGTGATGTTTATCCTTTGTGTTGGCATGTACCTAGGGTGTCTAAATAATAGTTATTTTGTGGATTAAATGTAAATGAGTTTATAAATTTAATATTGGTTTGGTATATACATATAAACATGTGTTTGCTTTTGAAGCTTTATTATGGCGTGTTAAATTGATGTTTAAGTATTCATAAACTAGGCAAAATGGATTAAATTAGGTATGTTTATAATTTGTACTTGAATAATGCTTTGATGATATAAATGTAGTACAAATGAGGGTACATTGGTTAGGCACCTAGGATGATTGTTTTGACATGATTTGAATGTGTTTGATTGTGTTTTAAACTGGTTAAATTTTGATTGTGTTTTAAACTGGTTAAATGAATGGTTTTTGAATTACTTAGTGTCCAAGCTTGTAGGGAATGGTAAACTTGTTGTTTAAGGTACATTTTGAGTCCACACGGCCTGACCACATGGCCGTGTGAACCCTGTAACTTTGAAAATTTTTAATATTTTTCAAAAATTTCCTGAGTTTTCGAATTAGTCTTGACTTGTTTCTAACGCGTATTTTGGGCCTCGAGAGCTCGAATAAGGGACAGTATGTATGAGTTTGATTTATTTCTTACATGAATGTTATGTTATATGAAATGTTTGAAAATTATGCTTGTTTAATCGGTAAACTTCGGTAATACTCCGAAACCCTATTTTGGTGACAGATATGTGTTAGGGGTGTTACAGATCGACTTAAGGAAGAATTTTGAAGTTGCAATGTAGATATCTTGCTTCTGTTAACCCCTATAGATATGAGCTATTTGATGTGACTAGTGAGGTCCATCTCGAGACGGCCATATCATCAGTTTGCTTAAGCGAAAAATGCTATAATTGAGTTATACGTCGAGTTTATGAGGTCGATGGATCTGGCCCATCTACGACCACCGTTGCGATGAATACGAAAACCGAAGCTGAAATAGAAAGTCCTACGGCACGGTTATGCAGTAAATTCACTGGCCTGATGCTTAAATAATTATTAATTCTAAAATATATAAATAAAATATGAAAAATTTTAAAAGAATCTAAAAAAACCTAATAAAAATGTGCACTCAAAGTATATGGGGACATAATTGTTTAGGTTGAATTGAATTTGTACAAATTCATTTTAAATGATTTCAAAATAATAAAAATTTTAGAATTTATAAAAATTATTAAAATTTATATAAAAAGCAAAATGTGAAAAAAAAACTCAAAAAACTATAACGTTAAAAATTATTTGAATTTTTATAATTATAAATCTATTGTCATGCATTGTTGAAATTTTTTTATAATCTATTGTGAATTTTTTAATTAATCTATTGTGAATTTTTTAATGCTTTAGTTTAAAACTTTTAGTTATAATATTTTATAATTTTATCTTAATCACAACGTATTGTCGAAACAATTTGAATATTGTTCACCAATAAAAATATTAAGAAATAATTTTCTAATACATTTATTTTGTAGAAAATAATATAAAATTATTTATAGGTCATTAAAATTTATTTAAAACACTTTAGGTTTAGTTACTGGATGGTCGGAGGTATTCGGGACTTAATACGGGTCCCTAATGGTTAAAACAACACAAAACAGGGGAGAAACCGTATTCTACAACACTTATATCGATATAAGTAGGAATCCTACTTATATCGGTGCAAATGTCTCCTACTATAGCACTTGGCATCCAATTATACTTGTTCGGATACAAATAACCTCTTGTACCGAATCAAATTTGCCTGGACCCAAAAATCACCTTAAATCTCACTTATAAATAAAGTATTGATACTTTTGTTATTAAAATTTACAATTTGATTTGAAAATCCTTCAAAAAGAATTTTAAATATCTAATTAAAAATTTTATTAGTAAAGGACTCTACGAAATTATTTAAATGTCATAAAGACAGAGCCATGGTAATGTGAGAGAACTGAGCAAATTTTAGAGATTAAAATTAAAATTTTTAATGTGAAATTTCTTTGTATTTATTAAGAGATCAAGTAAGGAGTGTTACAAAAAATATATAATAATTGATTATGCAAAATTGAATTAAAAGTAACTATATACACACTAACAATAAAGAATCATTTTTAATTTTTTTTTTTTTTAGTTTTGCACTCATTTAAAATGAATCTGGACAAATGTTTGTCCAGATATAAATGAATTTGAATAATCATTTGTCCAGATTCATTCTATATGCATATTTTAAGTAAATTTTTTTAATATTTTATTTGTTGTAAAAGATAATTTTTTTGCTGACGTACTATCACATGGTAGTTTTTGGTGGCTTCCATTAGCCACATCAACACAGTGACGGTTAAACAAGTCAACAAATGATTTCCGTTAATGAAAGGAGCCAATTAATTTTTTTTATGTTATCAAAAACTCAATTGAGAGCATTTTTTTTTCATAAAAGTTGAATTGATTTTATAATATTTTACTAAGGACTTTTTAATATTTTAATCTTTAATTGCTTGTATATGAAATTATTCAATGAATTATGATGTGTCATTGAAAGCACCAAAAATATCCTATTCCCTGCGACATAATGAAAAAGAACAGTAAAGGGGAAGTAGGGTCGAATCCTCAGGGACCGGATTATACAAATGCTGCTTTTCTCAAATCTTGGGCGTAATCGTGCCCAAGAAAACTGCGTTCTGAAATTAATGTAATTAAAAGTTTTGATCTGGAAACGAAAATAAAATAAAACAGAATTGAGAAGTCGAATTGGAATTGTGAAAATTAAAAATAGAAAATAGAGTTGAGATAAAGAAATTCTTATGGGGAGATTCCAGCCTCCGGTTGCCTCGATCCGCCTTGAGTTCAATCCTTGGCCTTTAGATGATCCTTCTCAAGCCAAATAAGCCGATTATAGTGGAAAAGGATGCCTCACGACCACCGGCTCCAAGGATTTAGGCTTCGATTTAGTGGAACTCGACTCTAGCCAACAATCGCTCTTGTGGGATCATCTATGCTAGATCAACGTTTCTCAATGGCAAATCCCACGCCATTTTGTCTCTTGGGCTCGCCAACCTCTCGACGCAGAAGAAGTTAACGAACCGTGAGCAATCCTTCCAAAACATACAAAGCGGCCGCCTTTGCATACGTTGAAAAGTTTACTTCTTAAGGGACATGGACTAAGCGCCACCACCGTAGAAAGTGGAGAAACGATGAATACCCCTGTTTGAGAAGGCTAAGTATGGATTCTAAACCTCAAGAACCCTTTTGGGGATTTTCGGCAACCTTTGGCTAGATAGGTTTAGTGGCTCATGGTTGTGGTGGAAAAGAAAATAACTATATGATAAGAATGGAGATTTTATTAAAAAGAAATATGGAAAGAACAAAAGACACTTGGGGAGAGAATTTATAGAAAAAGATGAAGCCCCTTTTTTAGTCATCTCACCAACTTTTCCCTGTGTTGCACATTGGCCCATTTTATCTCTAAATTTACACTTTTGGCCCTTAATTTCGCTTTTGCCTCCAATTTAGTCCCTACAAGATAAAAGACCATAAATAGCCCAAATTAGTAGAATCATACTCAAAATAAATATGCACAAGCACATAAAAATATGACGTTCTAGAGTATTATCAAATTCCCGCTACTTAGCCCATGCTTGCCCTCAAGTATGGTTCCTATCCACTGTGAAAATTAGATCCTGAAAGAAATTCTACTCCAAAGTTTTATAAAAATTAGTCAAAAATGCATATGAAAAATAAAGAGAACTTCTAAGCTTGCTTTAAGTAAAACAGAAAAATTATTCTAATTAACACACACAAAAATTAAAATCGTCTTGAATTATTTCATGCTATTTAGGTAAAATACCAAACCTACCAAGACACTCTATTTATTTCTTCCTTTAGTCTCCAACTGCAATTTTATTAGTACTATTTTTTTCTTTTCTTTTTTTTTATTATTTATTTACTTAGGAATATATTGAACCTTTTGACGCGAAGAGAGATGACAACCCAAGCACCCCACCCTGGTTACTCAGCCCAACATACTCCAAAAAATTATTTATTTCCGGTTAACTGAGTTTTACCCATCACGTCACACAACCTTTTGACGCGAAGTAGAATGACAACCTAAGCACCCTACCCTGGTTACCCAGTCAGTCACATTCTGAGCCGCACTCATAACCTTGGTTAGCGGAGTTTTACCTATCACGTCACACAACCTTTTGACGTGAAGTAGAATGACAACCCAAGCACCCTACCCCGGTTACTCATCGACCACGTTCTAAGTCTGCACTCATAACCTTGAAACATTTATTAAACAAATTTTACTAAATTTTAATTTTAAGAGGACCTAAGAGAAATAATCAAGTGTCGAAAATAAGTTTTAGTAACCACCTAAAAGACATGAACATAATTTAGGCATGCAAATGTATTAAGTGTCCACTTTATATTAAACTTGATCAATTTTACAAAAAGTAAGATAGAGTTAACTTATTAATCATAATTATTTTTAGCCTAATAAAAATAAAACAATGGAGATAAAATAAAACAGACAGAATCATAACTAACTCAGTAGCCAAGAATCATGCATGTAGGTCAAACAGTGGCAAGTCGTGGTCAAATTCTTGGGCATGAAAAGCGACAGAATATTCTTAAAAAAAATGGACAAAATGGAACTTAAGCAGCAAACACAAATCACAGCAGAAGACGACAATAATACGAAGAGTACCTCCCCCTACTTAAAACACATTGTCCTCAATGTGGACGCAAAAGAAATAAATAGGTAGAAAAGTTTAGAAAAACTCCCCGTGTAGCTACTGTCGATTTCGGAGGACTTGCGCGTGAAGGGGACGATATGGTGGGCCCGACAGCTTGTGCGGCGGCCATGGAGGAAGAGGAGTCGAGGGAATTCGAAGAAAAGGTAGTTGGTGTTGGAGAGGAGATTTGCGGCGGTGAGGAAGAGGAGGGAGAGGAAGCGTCGGTCAAGTCGATGGCTTGGGGTGCAGAGAGGCAGTGACGACACGAGTTGATGGAGAAAGGAGGCTCGACGGTGGCGCGGCTTCGGGTTCACACCATCTCGAACGGCGAACGGTGGTGGTTGGTGGAGAGGGGTGAGTTTTCGACGGTAATGGAGTTAGGGAAGGAAATTTAGGAAAAAATGTAGGTCTTGGGGGTTTTATTTAGCTGAAAGGGGATGTTTGGGTGCAGGGATAAGGATGGTTGGTTGCAGGAATAGGGTAGTTTGGCTGCAAGGATATGGCATTCTGGGCTGGAATAGTATCTAGAATAGATGTTGTTTGGTACCGTGGATAGGGTTGTTTGGTTCTGACTTGTCTCACTTTTCTTAGTATTTTCGCTCTGTTTTCCTAGATGGAAGAAGAGAAATTTATTAATAAAATAAAAAAAAGAAAGGAAAATAATAAATAAGAAATAATAATAAAATAAAAATAAAAATAAATAAAATAAAATAAAGATTGGGTTGCCTCCCAACAAGCGCTTGTTTAACGTCATTAGCTCGACGACTTAAATGGTTGTACGGTGGCTCAAAATAAATCTTTTTAATTGTGTGAGCTTGGAAATTCTCATTTTTTATCACATCTACCATATTTGGGTTTAATCGTCTTTGCGCCTTTTTCATTGGTTTCATATTTTCCTCCAATGGGTTAATCCCTTTTAAGTCGGCAATGGTCTCATCATTCTCCAAAAATGTGAATTTGAGATGCTCGAGAAGTGGTTTTAATTTCGGATGTGATGCCTACACAACAGAAGGTAGAAGTTTAGTATCCATATGAGCCAATAATTTATTAACAGATTCAAAATCATCAAACATCATTTTAGATTTATCTCCATAAATTGACTCAAAATTTTCTTCCACTAAAGAGTCAATTATGTCGACACAATTTACGCTCAAGATTTCACTGGGATGGCTAATGGCGTCATAGACATTAAACTTCACGATTTCCCCATCAAACTCCATCGTGAGAGTTCCACTTCGAACGTCGATTTTAGTACTAGCCGTACTAAGGAAGGGTCGTCCTAATAAGAGATTTGAAGATCCGGGAGCACTATCCTCCTCCATTTTTATCACATAAAAATCTGTCAGAAAAATAAGTTCGTTAACTTTTACCAACACGTCTTCGAGGACTCCTTCGGGATGCACAACGGACCTGTCTGCCAGTTGAGTGATAACACCTATTTTTGTCAAAAAACCTGCGTTAAGTGATTCATAAATAGAATATGGCATTACATTTATGGAGGTCCCTAGATCACACATAGCCTTCTTAATTTCCAAATGACCTATTTTGCATGGTATTGCAAACATGCCCCTATCCTTACATTTTGCTGGCATTTTCTGCTATAACACTGCAGACACATTTTCACCAACATTCACCCTTTCATTACCTGTTAATTTCCGCTTGTTGGTGCAAAGCTCTTTAAGAAATTTAGCATACCTTGGTATTTTTTTGATGGCATCCAACAGCGGAATGTTGATCTCGACATTCCTAAATGTTTCAAGGATTTCCTTGTCCTCTTTACCTCTTCGACACTAGTTGAATCGTTCTGGAAATAGAGGTTGAATTTTAGGCAATGGAGGTTTCGGTCAGACCTGTTCGCCTTTCTCGGGTTTTTCCTTGGCGATTTCTTAGCCAAGATTCCTATCAGGAATTGGTTCCAGTACCTTTCCACTTCGCAATGTCACTGCATTTGTGTGTTGTCTTGGATTAGGTTCTGTTTGTGACGGCAGCTTCCCTTGAGAGTTCAATTTCTCAATTGATATGGTCAATTCTCTTATAGATGCCTCGGTTTTCTGTTGAAAATTAAGCATATTAATTGCTAATTTATTGACCAAAGTTTCTAGTGAATTACCTGAATCTTGTGGCTACTGTGGAACTCAGTTCTGGTATGGCTGGTTATATCGTGGGTTGGCCCCATAACTTAAGTTAGGGTGATCCTTCCACCCTGGGTTGTAGGTATTAGCATAGGGGTCGTATCGCCTTTGTGGTGGCCCAGGGAAATTTCCCACAGCATCCAGATGGGCCATGGTATCGTCATACAAACTGGGACATGCATTAGTTGCATGATCAAGAATAGCACATATTCCGCATAACTGAGTTGTCTTTGTTTTTTCTGCAAGAAGAGTATTCATCATATTAGTAAGTTTATCAAGTCTATCTTCTATTATAGAATTACTTAGCTGGTGAACCCTTGTGGGGGTTCAGGATTAGCTCGAAACTGCTGAGAATTTGCAGCCATTGTGGAGATCAGGTCTCTTGCTTGTTGAGGGGTCATATTGACCAACACTCCTCAACTAGCAGCGTCTACCATATTCATCTCCATTGGTTTCAAACCTTCATAAAAGTACTAGAGGAGATATTGCTCTGTTATACCGTGTTGTGGGCAGCTCACACACAACTTCTTAAACCGTTTCCAATAATCGTAAAGAGTCTCTGCTTCTTTTTGCCTTATTCCCACGATCTCTCTTCTTATCTCAGCTACTCTAGATGCTGGGAAAAACCTATTGAGAAATAGACGAGATAAATCAGCCCAAGTAGTTATAGATCCAGGAGATAAATAAAATAATCATTCCCTAGCTGAATCTACTAGGGAAAAAGAGAAAGCATGCAATTTAATTTGATCCTCAGTTACGCCTTGAGGTTTCATACTCAGACAAACCATATGAAACTCCTTCAAATGTTTATGGGGTTTTCATTTTGTAACCCTCGGAAAGTTGGCAAGAATCGAATTAACCACGACTTCTGGGTTCAAAATCGGTATCCATAGTAGGATATGCGATGTACAGTGGCGGTCATTCTGTCGGAGCTTCGGCTAGTTGCCGAATTGTTTGAGCCATTGGTTGACGTGCCAAATTCGGGTTTTCGTTAACCCTAGTTTCAAGCACCTCTTCAGGTGAATCGACTTCTTCTGCTTTACTTTCGAATGTTTGAGTAGGGTTTTCATTAACCCTAGACTCTGCTTCGTCGTCGATTATGATTTCTGGCGGTGGATTGCTTTGAGTCCCATCCACCACTGACTGCTTTTTCCTTAGCTTTATTTCTTTGCAATTAGCTCTCGTAGTCTTTTCAATTTCTGAGTCAAACGCAAGAGTACCAGGCGATCTCGGTCATAGAAAACAAAAAACAAGATTAGTATGTTGCTGATCCCCAGCAACGTCGCCAAAATTTGATGCGTCGTTGAAAGCACCAAAAATATCCTATTCCCTACGAAATAATGAAAAAGAACAGTAAAGGGGAAGTAAGGTTGAATCCTCAAGGACCGGATTATACGAATGCTTGTTTCTCAAATCCTAGGCGAGAATCGTGCCCAAGAAAACTGCGTTCTGAAAAAAATAAAATAAATGTAATTAAAAGTTTTGATCCGAAATGAAAATAAAAAAAAAAAGCAATTGAGAAGTCAAATTGGAATTGCGAAAACTAAAAATAGGAAATAAAGTTGAGATAAAGAAATTCTTATGAGGAGATTCCAGCCTCCAGCCTCGATCTGCCTTGGGTTCAATCCTTGGCCTTTAGATGATCCTTCTCAAGCCGAGTAAGCCAGTTATAGTGGAAGAGGACGTCTACGACCACCAGCTCCAAGGATTTAGACTTTGATTTAATGGAACCTGACTCTAGCCAACAATCGCTCTTGTGGGATCATCTATGCTAGATCAACGTTTCTCAATGGCGAATCCCACGCCATTTTGTCTCTTAGGCTCGCCAACCTCTGACGCGGTAAGTTAACGAACCGACTGTGCAATCCTTCCAAAATATACAAAGCGGTCGCCTTTGCATACGTTGAAAAGTTTACTTCTTAAGGGACATGGACAGAAGCGTCAGCACCGTAGTGCGGAGAAACGATGAATACCCTGTTTGAGAAGGCTAAGTGCCGGTTCTAAACCTCAAGAACCCTTTTTGGGAATTTTCGGCAACCTTTAGCTAGATGGGTTTAGTGGCTCATGGTTGTGGTGGAAAAGAAAATAAATATATGATAAGAATGGAGATTTTATTAAAAAGAAATATGGAAAGAACAAAAGACTTTTGGGAAGAGAGTTTACAGAAAAAGATGAAGCCCCTTTTTTAGTCATCTCACCCCCTATTTATAGTGCTAAGATAGATAGACTAATCCTACTTAAATTCCTAAAGATAATTACAAATAATCAAAGATAAATAAAATAAATCCTAAATTAAATAATCCTTAATAATTATCTTAATATTAATTATCCTAATATTATCAAAATAGAGTCTAATAGAATAAAAACTCTTCTTTTTGCATTTCAACCCTTGTGTCCTCCATGCTTGCACTTTTGGCACCAACTTTTCCCTGTGTCACACATTGGCCCATTTTATCTCTAAATTCACGCTTTTGGCCCTTAATTTCGCTTTTGCCTCCAATTTAGTCCATACAAGATAAATGACCATAAATAGCCCAAATTAGTAGAATCATACTCAAAATAAATATGCAATTAGCACATAAAATATGACGTTCTAGAGTATTATCAAATTCACTAAAAGTAAAAATATATATGTGTGTAAAAAATTTTAAAATTTAAATAATAAACAATTATTTTTGTCACACGTTAAAGTAGAGGTGTGTATGGGCCAGGCCGGGCCAGGCTCGCCCGAAAAATGGGAGGGTTCGGGTAAAAATATAGGCCCGAAAAATGGGCTTGGACAAAAAACGAGGCCCGTTTAGAAAACGGGTTAGGCCCCGGGTAAGTTTTTTGGCCCGGGCTCGGCCCAAATTTTATATTAAATTATTTATTTTATTTTTAATCCTTTTTTATTTTTAACTTTAACTTTACCCTTTTTTTCACTTTCATTCCGTGATGCTGCTGCCTTCCTCTTCCTCCCCTTATTCTAATTTCCAAAAACCAAATCCCTAGCTCACCACCACCTGCACCAATCCACTGATCCAGTTGTCTGTCAGCCACCTCCAACTAGCCTCAAGCTCAGCTCAGCTCATTGTCTTTAGTTTCTTCATTTGCGGTCTCGATGCTCCCCACAAGGCTTGTATGCTTCTTCTTCATTTTTGCTTTAGTTATTATTTGAGTTTGGCTATATAAATTAAGCCTCTTTGGTACTTACTAATCTTCTTCACGGTAAGCTTCTTCTTATTCTTTTTAAAATATTTTTAACTATAGATATTGGTTTTTCACTTTTTTGCATTTCAATAACATAAAATATACTTTAAGAAAAGTTAAAACTTGGAGCAACATAGGTTGTTAGACATAAGTCATAACCTTTGCAACTTTGCATATTGACCGCGGTATATTTTTTATTCACCCCTCTTTTGGGCAGAAAATGTTGATATCATATTAACATTTGTTTCGAAGAAGTGCCAAATCTTAAGCTCATTTAGATCATGCCAAAATTGGCTCAATATATATTTGTTTGGCACTACTGGAACTTAAAAGTTGAATCCTGACTGTGTTTTTATCTCCTCCATGCATACATTTCTAATTTACATCCCATCTCTTAATGTGGTACAATCACTTTAACATGTGAATCTTAAGAATATTCGTTTTTAATATTTATACTAAGATCATAAGTTTAATTGTTTGATGTACCATGAGACATGCAGAGTTAGTAATGCACTACTGCTGGTTGTTGGATCTATTGGTTAGTAAATAGTAATGCTGGTTGTTAATATATTTTTAACAGTAAGCTTCATCTTTTTTCTATCATTTTCGAATAATTTTTTTTTAACTTTATCAAAGCTTGGTTTTGTATTTTTTTTATTGGATGATCCGTGTTTCTTACTGTAATTATTTTGGTGAACTCTCTTTCATTATATCATTCTTCTTATATTTTCTAACCTCAATTCCATTTTTTTAAACTTTGGATTGAGATTAGCTGGATGTGTTTCATATTTTTTTATTGGATGATCCGTGTTTCTTACTGTAATTATTTTGATTTAGTTGATTTCTGGCTATTTTTTTGTGTGTTTTATAATTTCTTGATCTGTTTTTTGGTTGGAGTGAACTGATTGAGTGTTTAAAATTTTTTAAAGAAATCTTGATTTGTTTTTTTCTTTTGTTGTTATAAATTATAGTGATTTGAAATGTTTGATATATTTTATGGGGATTTTATTTCATTTTGAAAATGCTTAATCAGTGACTTCTCAATTGATCTGTATGTTAATTTACTTGATTATTCTTAGGCTTAATTTTGTGTTCTTATTTATATCCATATTGGTAGTTAGCCTAATGGTTTCTATCAGGCTTTGCTTTTATTTTTCCCTTTATTATTTTTTTGTCGTTATTTCATGCTCTCAATGCTTTGTAGTCTATTATTTTTTGTAATACTGAAAATTGGCTATTTTGGGGGTTTCAATGACTATTTAATTATTGCCAAACTATAGTTGATTTTATTAGGCTTGTGGTAGATATTTAAATAAGATGAAGCCATTTGGTCTCAATTATAAATTGTATCATAATTATTAGATATTTTTAGTATGAAAATTAATAATCTTTTGGTTTATTTGGATTTTAGGACTTGAGTTTTAATGATTATGGCTAGTTCAAATAGTCCTATACCTGTGGACGATGGGTTTAATGAGTATGAAAGTGCTCTCAAACGTCAAAAGTCTACCACTTCAAAGGTGTGGGATGAAATGACAAAACTTGAATACGAGAACAAAAATGAATTGAAGGCACAATGTAATCACTGTAAGACTATCTTCTCTGCTAAATCTTCTAGTGGAATCTCTCATTTAAGACGTCATCTGAATAGCTGTTGGAAAAAAGTTAATAAGGACATCACTCAATACACCATAGCCACTCAACTATCATTAGGAGGTGTTCCATTTATAAAAAAAACTACAAGTTTGATGCTGATGAGTGTCGTCAAGTTGTTTCTACTTTTCTTGTGTGTGGCAAGCATTCATTTAGGACAGTTGAAGAACCGAGATTTAGATACATGATAAGAATTGCTAGTCCTGATTTTAAGAATATAAGTAGATATATAGTTATTAGGGATGTCCTAATGTATTATGCAAAAGAGAGAGATCGTGTTAAAGAAGAGTTGGCTAAAGCACTTGGTTTAATTTGTCTAACTTCCGATAATTGGAACTCGGAGCATACAATGATGAATATATTTGCATTAATGCTCATTGGGTTGAAAAATATTGGAAGCTACAAAAGAGAATCATAAGGTGTAGAGCTTTATTTCCTCCGTATGATGGTTTGAACATAGCGGATCAACTTGTTTTATGTTTATCCCAATAGGGTATAAATAAGAAAATTTTTAGCATCACTTTGGATAATGCTTCTTATAATGATGTTATGGTTTCTTGTCTTAAAAATCGTTTTCGTGCAAACCGAGTTATTTTGTGTGATGGTGCTTTTTTTCAAGTTAGATGTTGTGCACATATATAGAATCCTATAGTTAAAGTTGGTTTGGAACTTGCTGATGATGTTGTTGGTAAGATTCGAAATGGAATTAAGTACATAAAAAAGTTGGGAATTCGTAGGAAAAGATTTAATGATGTGGCCGACAAAAGTTTTCATTTGAATGTGACCAAAAAGTTGCGTCAAGATTTGTGTGAGAGATGGAATTCTACTTATTTGATGCTTGAATCTTCTCTTTACTATAAAGACGTGCTAGATTATTGGGGCCAACGGGATAAAGATTATCAAGTATTTTCACTTTCTAACGAGGAGTGGAGAAATGTTGCTATTCTTTGCAAATTTTTGAAAGCCTTTTATGATGTGACTTGTGTTTTTTCTGGTTCTAATTATCCAACGACTAATCCTTATTTTAGAAGGGTTTGGAGAGTTCACAAGGTCTTGCTTGATACAGTTAAAGGTCCTTATTCGTTTTTAACTCCAATGGTTAAGCGAATGCAAGAGAAATTTAATAAATATTGGGGTGAGTATTCGTTGATATTGTCATGTGCTGCAATTTTAGATCCTCGTTACAAGTTGAATTATGTGTAGTATTTCTTTACTACAATCTATGGTATTCGTGCTTCAGATTTTGTTGAAACCATTCTTAGCAATCTTAGACTCTTGTTTGACGAGTATGTTAAGAAATCTAAATCCACATCTTCCTCTTTGGCTGGGAGTTCTAATGTTTCGGATAAAAATCTTGTTGATTCTAGTTTGGATGAACACAATGTTAATAGTGTTGATTTTGGGGGAGATTTTGTTGAGAGTGATGATTATAAACGGTATTTAAATGAATCTAGCACTAAGAGTGAAAGGTCACAGTTGGACATTTATTTGGAAGAACCGGAGCTTGAGTTGAATAGTCAAATAGATGTTTTGGATTATTACAGCAAAAGTTTAGTTTGATATAATGAGCTTTAATTATTGGTTCGTGATCTTTTGGCAATTCCAATATCGATTGTAGCTTCCGAATCAGCTTTTAGCATAGGTAAGAAAGTTATCACACCTTTGAGGAGTTCACTTAAGCCAAAAACGGTTCAAGCTGTTGTTTGCTTAGATGATTGGATGCGAGCTAAGGGATTTTCAACAGGTAATTATTATTCTCGCTTTATTGTTGTAATTTTATATTATTTTTTAATCAATTTGATTATCTAATTATTTATTCTTATTTCATGTTAGAAATTGGCTGCAAGAATGATGATGACGATGAGGATGATGTTTCTTCGATTGCTTTTTAGGTTACCTTCCTTTCTAATTGTTGACAATTTAATTTAGCTTACAATTTATAGTTTATTATAAAATGAAATATGTTGATTGGTTAATGTATAGATATTTTGGTTGGTTGATTATATTTTACAGGTTTTTGGTGTTGTTTTGGTGTTGTTGGTGATACTGTTTTTTGTGTTGTTTGGTGTTGTTTTTTGTGCTGTTTTGGTGATACTTTTTGTGGTATTTTATTGTTCTTTTGTAGCTATTTATTATGTTGTTTGTTGTCGTTTTTAATATTATTTCGATATTGTAAAACTTTTATTCTATTATTAATTTGGTTACTATTTTAGTTCTTATTTGTTTCAATTTTAATATAACCACTTTTTATTATATTTTCAATTTGTGTATTGTTTTAAAAATTGTTTTAGTCTCATTTTTTATTTGTTTCTTGTTTTAATATTTGTTTTTATATTTTTAAATGTATTTGATTTATTATATTTTAAAATTTTTTATTTAATGAAATAAGCCAAAAAAAATTAATATGGGCCGAGCAGGGCCTATCAGTTTTGTTCTGGGCTAGACTTGGACAAATTTTTAGGCCCATATGCGGGCCGGGCCTAAAATTTTTATGGGCTTGGCCCGAACCTGACCCAACCCGGCCCATGACCTCTACGTTAAAGATATTTTATTTCTTTTATTAAAATTTTAATCAACATTTGATTTCTTTTATTAAGGCTCTGTTTGTTTCATTGAAAATGATTTACTTTTCTGGAAAAATTAATATTTTCTGGTGTTTGAATGAATCTATATAAAATATTTTCTGTTGTTTGGTAGATTTCTTAAAAATATTTTATAAAAGTTGTTTTCAATGAAACAAGCATACATTTGAGATTTTCTTATTTTTTCATTGTTCAATTGAATTTATTTTTATCTATAATTTTATAGTTTACATTGTTTTTGCATATATAAAAATTATTATGTTAAATTCATGTTCATTACAACGTCATTTTTAATTACATGGCTACCAAATGAGTATTTTTATTTAAAAATGTGACATCAACAAAATTGACAAAAAAATTTAATGATGCCAACAATTGGACTTGATTTTCAAATTTGAAAAGTAAAGGGACTAAATTCTTGAAAATAAAAGTACAAAGACTAAATTGCAAACCTATGAAGTGTATATGGACTTATGACATATTTTAACCTTTATACTACAAAATATTTATTATTAATATATTTATAATTGTAATAAATATTTATTATTAAAAATAAATATTGAATATTTTCAATAATATGTGAACAATATTATTTAAAATCATTTTTAAAATAAAATTAAAATATAAAATAATTTATTAAAATAATAAATTATATTTATTATATTAATAATTTATTATATGATTAAATATAAATAATTAAATATGTATGTTTAATAATATTGAAAAATATAATATTTTAAATTTTTTTAAAAATAAAAATAAAATTCATTATCAATATAATAATATTAAGCTTGATTTAAGTTAATTTTTATATAAAAATAAAATTTATCTAAGAAGCTTTTTTCCGGAAAATGACTTACGCTTTACAAAAGGGTAAATCATTTTACAGGAAAAATGGCTTATTTTACGTTAACATGTAAGTTATTTTCTGTTGACCAAGCTGTTTTTTTGTAAAACAAACACAAAAAAATATAGGAAATATTTTTTATAAAACTTTTTACATGTAAACAAACGGAGCCTAAAGTTATATTTAGTTAAGTGAACCCCACCAATGAGTATAATCAAATTAATGAGGTGACAAAAAATATGTATAACATATATTTATATAAAAAAAATTATATTATTTTGATTGAAATAATAAAATTAAGGTTAGCCATATCAAAATTTGATATTTTTGGTTTAAATTTTTTTATTGCAGATTTTATATAAATAATAGAAAGATAAAAAAAATGATAAAATCTGCAACTCGAGCGGAGCTTAAAGAGAGTATACCATGTTATAAAATCTAATTAAAATAAGAAAAAAAATCTTATAAGAAATAAATATTATTTATTAAAAAATATCAAAATAATTATGAAATTGAAAAAGGGGTCTGGAGTTTTATTGGGTTTTGTTTACCTAATAACATTTAATTCCATTTAAAACTCTTACATCTAAATTCTAAGTTTGTCTACATTTAATTCCATTTAAATTTTGGTTTATTATACTATTTAGTATTTAAGTTTGACAAATTTTTCTAATGTGATATATGTATTATTTTTTGGTTCAATGTATATTTGACAAAAGTTATAATTTTGGTACTCAAAAGTAATAATATTGATTTTTTAGTATTTAAATTTGTGTTTTAAGGTTGATTTGATGAAAGTTGATTGTTAATATCATTATGTTTGAATAGAACACATTTAATGTTAATTGTGAATTTATTTAATTTGTTAAATACAATCTTATGACTATAATTTCTTCAAATTTTAAGGTTGATTTAATGAAAATTAATTACTAATATTATTAGTTAATTATAAATTTTCAACCATGAAGTTAAAACTACTAATGTATAACTTTTGTCAAATACGAATACCACTTTGGACAGAAAAATACAAGTACCAAATTAGAAAAAAGTATCAAACTCATGTACCAAATGATATATTAAACCTCAAATTTTAAATTAATCTTTCAACTTTAAAACTTTTAATCATGTTAATTAAGTCCATTTATTAATCTCACCGCTAGTTCAAATCTAGTCGGAGCATATTTTAAATACGTGGATAGAATTGTAAACACTTATGTACTTACCGTATAAGCAATTTTGAATTTGATGTATTAAAAAATACCCCTCTTAATTTTAATGGCATTGTTTGTTATTTTAACATATTAAATTCAACCTATTCATATAGTAAACACACATGCTTTACTATTTCATCCATTTATTTTAGAAATGCTTCATGTCTAAATTCGCATTTCATGCTTAAATTGATAGCTAAATAGATGGAAATAACTTATTAACACAATATTTAATATTGAAATATGGACCATTATTTGAAGGTATTTAGTTTGAATCGAAAATAAATTTGTAGTTTTTATGAAAAGATAAAATTACTTTCAAAATAATATTTATTAATTTATAAAATAAGGGTTTTTGGTAACTTTACAATTGAGTTGAGACTCGATTAATGGGTGATCCCAATTTGATCAACATCTCGAGTACTATACTAGATTTTATCACACTCAAGATGTAGGTGAATGAGAATATTTTATAGGCATAATAACTTATTTGACCCTCCAACTTATAAAAAAATCATTTTAACCCTCCATTTATTTTTTTACATTTTTCCCTTAAATTTACATTATTTTATCAAATCAACTCAAAAACAGATGAAAAAATTAACCTTTTTTCTACTGTGTTGATGTGGCAAACACGTTGGTTGCCACATGAATGACACATCAACATTTAATTAATTTTTTAATTTTAAAATATTATAATTTAAAATTTTAAAAAGTATAAAAAATATTTTTAAAAAATATTTTAGATGTAAAAGATCAATTAAATGCTGATATGTATCCTTATGACAATCCACATAAAGTTAACAAAAATTAATTTAAATTATTACACCTCTTTTATAATTTAAAAAATGGATTAATAAAATAATTTCAATAAATGATGGAGGGAGTGACAATATATTTCTATATGAATTTGTTGTTTTTTAGTCCAATTTCCAAATAATTTTTTTTCAGTTATGCTGAAAAAAATACTATTATAATAATATTATTTACTGGGTTAATGTTACATTCTATACTTGAACTAATCTATGTATTATTATAATATTTGAAGTTACAACCGTTAATAAATATTAAATGAAATCATTAAAATAATATAACATTACTTGCAAAACTACCAAAAAAAAAAAAAAAGTTAAAAACAATTTGTGTGATTAATATCAATAGCATTAGTGAGGTAGGGTTATTTAATAATTAAATTATATTTCAGGATTGAAGATCTGTAGGTAGTAGGAAAAGAAGTAGAAAAAGTGAGGGTGTAGCTAACTTTAGATATTAATCATGATATTATCTTTTAATAATAAATTTATATTTTAATCTAATACAAATCATGTAGCTTCAATTACTCGAATTGAATCCAATTATGTCAACATAAATACCTCTCTCGAGTATTTAACCCACCCCCACAAAAGTCATCACATTTTCCCACCAAATGATTCCGCTTTCACATAGACCCAGGAATACCCTATTAATAATAATTTCCCAGGCCTTCAAAAATGGACCTGTACAGCAGCGATGGCCAAATTGATGCGAATCGTCTTGTGAATCGACTTAACGATATCCCTCACTGGCGACTCGATGTTAGCCGCTTCCAACTCGTCCTCGCAGGGAGACACAGACGCGGAATCGGCGGAGAGTTCTTCGATGATGTGGTTGGCGTTGTGCTCGGTGATGGCTTCCATGGCTTTCTGATCCGAGTCGATGATGTCCTCGAAGTTCTTGACGCAAGTCCAGAGGATCTCGCCGTATTCGGGGGTGGTGGATGGATCTTTCATGATAATATTAGCTTTGTCCAAGGCTTCCTTCACCTTCTGGTTGGTCGCCTCGATACCCACTCTGAGGATGGAAATGGGATCCTCAGCGGTCCTGCCGGTCATCAAGGGAGAAAGCAGCTGGATACAATCGACGGGTTCATCGGTGGCGGAGCAGACTTTCTGAAGGCCGGAATGAAAGTTGCCTGGCATTATGGAAACCGGTTTTGCCACATGGGTATCCAAGGTGACGAAAGAGGGTTCAGGCCCGGGGGCAGCTGAAACGGAGAAGGAGAAGAGACATGAGAGTGATAGGAGGAGGAAGACGTACTGGTTCATCTTCTCAATTGTCTCTTCTCTCTTCTCTTCACTTGTAGGAAATGGGAGGAGAGGATTTGTGGAAATCAATGGCATATTTTGAAGCATTTTATAGGCATCGGATAGTGCATCAAAATACCATCTTGGTGCGTATCATCCGGCGTCAAATCTAATTTTAGTGTTTACCCGGTATGAGTTTGTTGAAAAAATATAGCTCAACAATTTTGTTTCAAAAAAAAAAGTTAGTGTAGTGTTTTTTAGTGAATAAATTTTATATCATTAATTTTATTATTTTAAAATAGTTTTTTTTTAATTTCCAATTGAATTTAAAATGCTTTTTCGGTTAATTTTCTACCTACTAAACTCAATTAAAAATTTTATGGATGGTTGTTTACATTTTAATGTATTCATTTCGAGTTATAAATTAGAATTAAGCAAATATCAACGAAATAATGATGCCTTGACACGGTTAATAAAAGCTCAAGTATTAAATATTAAGTATAATGATTTGCATCTCACCATATACAATTATATATGTATAAATCTAAATAAGATAATATAATTATAATTACATCCACCATTATAGTGATTAGGTTATTTGTTGTCTCCCATAGTTAGCATTCAAATATTAACAACATTTTTTTTTAATTTACAATACTTCTAATAGAGTTAATCATTACAAATATTAAATTAAATAATTAACTCAAACAAATACAACCTAAACAATTAAATAGATGAGACTCAAATATGTGGCCTGTAATATCCAACAACGAAACTAAAATTATACCATACTCTCTATTAAGAATAAAAATGGTTAGTTTCAGGGGCCACAAAGAGTACGATTTTTCCTTTGACTAGCACCTAAGCAGAGGCTTCTAACGAACTCGGAACGTACACGGTGAGGGATTCGGCACATCAGTTCTTACCCTATATGTGGTCATAGAGTTAAGGATATTATTCATGTGCTGCGAGACTACCCGACAGCTAAGGAAGTATGGCTACATGTGATCCCAACAGAGCAACATCAAAGGTTCTTTTATGATAATTTACAAAATTAGTTATCTGCTAACTTGTGTGCCATTTGAGATTGCAGGATCATAGTGTCACTTGGTCACGCCTTTTTGTATTAATCACCTGGCATATCTGGAAGAATAGAAATCTCTTCATATTCTAGAACTCCATTAGTTGGGCGCAACAATTCGAACTTCATCAAAGTGGATACAAGATCAACAAGCAGAACCCAAATCATAATTTTCAAGATAATATCTCGTGGGTTCATTTATACATGGATGGCGCAATTTCCAGAGATACAGGGAATGCTTCTGCAAGGTCAAGGTGGAAATTGGATTTTGGGTTTTAATTGGTATTTGGGTAAATGTTTGCCTTTTGAAGTTGAAGTATGGGATATCCTGGATGGACTCCATGTACTGCTTAATAAAGGTTATAGACGAGCAACGATCCAAACCGATAATCTAGATGTGGTTCAAACCTTAAATGATATTGGATTGGAAGATTCATGTATTACTTTGCTTAGAAGGCTTCATCGAATCATGAGAACTAAAGAGTAATGGCAAATTAGATATGAGCCCAGAGAACATAACACTATTGCGGATCGGTTAGCCAAACTTAGCCTAACGTGGAAGTCAAGCTTACAAGTATTTGATGTGGCCTCGACTGAAGTCCTTGAATTTTTAAAACAAGATGATGCAAGTGGTGATATTAGACAATTGAATTGATGTAATTTGTACTTTTTTTCACCAAAAAAAAAAGGTTAGTTTTATCAAATATTCTCAAATTATTGTTAGGATTTTAAATTGGTATCTAAATGTCAAAACACTCTAATTGGATTATCAAAATATAAATACTATATCAATCCGATCATTTTCATTAATCTAGCAATCAATTTAAGCATTAAATGCTAGTTCAAGTCTAATGTAGAGCATTTTTAAAACATCTTAATTAAATTGTAAATAAGTATGATGTACTATATGGACAACTTGAATGTAACATGTTAGAAAAACATATAATGCCATTAAAATTTAGTAAACATTGATTTTAAACTAAAATTTTAATCCAACTAAAAAATTTTAACATTTGACTTTTGGAAAAATGATTTTCAATGAAATTACATTTTTATCTCCCATTAAAATTTTTTACTTTACAATATTATATCTAAAATTGACATTCTATCTTCTCAAAAATATTTTTTAACATATAGTAATAATAAACACTATTCAATATTTCAAAGCACTTATTAAAAGTTCTTTTACACCACTTTTCAATCTGAATAATAAATTAACTATTTGTATAATATTTTGTTTTTATGTTTGGTTCCATTGTTATTGGCATGGGAGTGTTAACAATGGGAAGTGGTTAGAAAGATTTTCTTATTTCCATTTTCCTTTATATTTTCAAAAGTTCCTTTTTTTTTTCTTTGTTGGTGCTAAAAGGTGGTTATTATAGTGGCATGGGTAGTTTTATCATTGAGTGAATCTGTGCTTCAAATGATATATGTTAACTTTTTTCCCTTGTTTTTTCTTTTTAATTTTAATTATGGAATACAACTTGAACTTGAGCGAGTTAAATTTAACTATTTGATTATATCTTCGGTGGAATTTGAGTTTAAAATTAGGTTTCAATTTAACTCGAATAAAATATCGAATTTAAAATTTTGAGTCGAGTTTAAGTTCAAATCTCACAATATTCGAATTTGGCTTCACTTAATTACAATTCTATTAAGAACTCACTAGTAACACTTTAAAGTTTGGGACAATTTAAAATTTGAATAATAATTTAAAGATGCATGATGCAATTAACCCTAAAAAATGTACATAGAAATTTTGACCAGTAAAATTAAAAGCTTTAACTTCAAATCATTTCCAATCAATGAAGACCTAGCGTCGTAGGTCTGCTCTTCTTCTTTTTTCGCTATGTGAAAATGGAGTTCTTATTATTTTTCTTTATTGTTCTTTGATTTCTTTAATATTAAGTCTCTAAGTTCGAAGTTTTGTTCCTTCGTTCCTTCTCTAATCATCTTTTCTTAAGAGTTTATTTTTTTATCAAAGCTTTAGTTTATTTTGGACCTAAGTCACCTTCGATGTAATTTTGTTGTTTTAGATAATGAAAAAAACCATTTCCTTTTTTGCATGGAGTTTTGTGTGTGTGTTTTTTTATGTTGTGTAGGAATGATGTAAAGAGAATATGTAGGAAAGTTCTAATGGTTAAGATTTACAAATGATCATAAAATTGAGATAGATCATGGTTTAAAAGTAGAATTTAGTTTAAACTCATTTTGTATTGTTATGTTGTGTAATAATGATGTAAAGAGAATATGTAGAAGAGTTCTAGTGGTTAAGATTTACAAATGATCACAAAATTGAATCAACTTTGGTTTAAGCTCATTTTGTATTGTTGCCTTTTTAGCAAGGGCGTAGATAAGCGGATACTTTTAAAATTTATTTGTTGTATAGACAATTTAAATTTAATATATTAAAAAATAACACTCATAAATTTTATTTGCTTTGTTTGTTTTTTAATACATTGAATCTAAGATGCTTAAGCAATAGGTATGGACACAATTACGATTTGATCGATATATTTTAAACATATTTTATGTCTGATCCAAAATGATATTTTGCAACATTTGGTAGGAGTATTATATATTCACCATGTTTTAGTATATGAGTTAGTAATGAACTAATTTCAATTGGTAATTTTTAGCCACTCACATGGCTTGTTTTGGAAAAAGAGGAGGAAGATTTTTCGCTTATTTTGAAAATGTTATTTTTTTACAAAATTTTTTACCCATATTTCTAATTTCAAGTTTAAATATAAACTATTTTTTATTTTATGTCTATCTATTATAATACATATGTAATAAATAAGTTTTTTCTCATGTGTGGAGTATGCCTCGCATTTTTGGCCAAAATAAAGTTGACGTTCCAACGAGGAAGAGGCGTCATCCCGATGAGAAGAGATGTCTCGTCCCAACGAAGTGACGAAGGGTGTCCCGACAAGGCAACAACCACATCACGACAGGGTGACGTGTTATGCAATTTTTTGGTTTTCTTCTTTCAATCAAATTCTGATTATTTGTCTCAATCGAACTCTAATTAGTGTAGGTTATTTTAATATTATTTGACCTACGAATTTAGCCTATAAACAAACCCTTTTCCACCCTAGAAAAATAACTCATAACACATTTAGTATTAGCTTTTACAAGCTTTAAGTGAATTTTATGTTTACGCTTTGAGGGTTCTTATTTTTGGGTTTCGGAGTTTAGTTTTATTTCCATCTTTTGTACTCTTCATTTTTGCTGCTATAGTGAAATTATCTTTACCTGTGATTTTTTATCCTCTTCGGAGGGGTTTTTTCACGTAAAATATTTATTTTCGATCTTTTCAATTTCTTTGTTATTTTACTTATTCGTTGCTTAATCAAGTTTATCCCCAACAAACTAGTATCAGAGTTAGTTCAATTTTTGTAATCGACCCATTCAGAGATGGCAAATCAAGATTTGCTATCAACAAGTTCGACGGCATCGCAAATTTCAGTTTATGACAAATTCACATGTTAGCAATTTTGATCCAGAGTGATTTTGAGAGGATTCTTGTAAGGAAATCGGACGACATGGAACAATCAAAATAGGATAGGTTAGATAAGAAAGCTCTATCCTCAATTCAATTATGCTTAACAAATAATGTGTCTCAAGAGGTTTTGAAGGAGAAAACAACATATACGTTATGGAATAAACTGGATACCTTGTACATGGCGAAATCCTTGACCAACAGGTTAGTATTAAAACATCTTTACACGTTCAGAATGGTAGAATGTGAGTCTATTAGAACTCATATTAGTGAGTTTGTTACCCTTCTTAATGATTTAAAGAATCTTGAAGCAAAGATTGATGATGATTATCAAGCTATATTGTTGTTATGCTCATTGTCCTCTTCTTATAAAATTTTCAAGGAAACTTTGATTTATGGGAGAGATCATCTCTCATTTGAGAACGTGAAGGGGAATCTGCTGAGCAAGGATAAACTCAACGAGTTAGGCCCAAACAAAAAGTCAGACGAGCAAACCTTAGTTCTAGTGTTGGAAAATCAAGTTTAGAAAAGCAGTGGAAAGTAAATTTAGGGAAAAACCAAAGTTTTAATTTTTTTTTCTAAAATAAGAACTTGGTTGTGATATCTAAAGTAATAAAAACTTAATCAAAATTGTACCTTTTCGATTCGTCTAGGATGAATGCTTCAACTGAGTAGTCTTCTCCACTATGCTCAAGCTCATGTCTACCAAATGTGGGCTTGCTTCAAGTAAAAAAAATTCATAAAAATTACCAATGCGGTAATTTCATAATTTCTCTAAAATTTTGGGTCAAATTATAAATAAGAAAAATATCTCTATAATTTTCTCTCTACAACTTTTCTCTTGAATTCAAGTGTGTGAAATAATGACACAAAACTCTTTTTATATGGGAGAGTTTAGAGAGTTCAACTATGATTAAACTTAATCAGTTTAATATTAAATTAATATAATATTTATCAAGATAAATATTAGATTAAATTTAATATTAAATCTTATTAAATTAATAGAATATTTATCTAAAAGATAAACATTAAATTAAATTTAATATTAAGACAATCATTTTAATATTAAATTAATAAAATACTATTAAGATAAATATCAAATTAAAGTTAATATTAAAACTATTAAAATAATATTATTTTTGGAATAGTTAATCTAAAATCAAATTCTCTAGTAGAGTCTCAATAGAAGTGTCATTCTTCCATTGCTCAACCACCAAAGACCTACCGTTGTCGACCATTTGCCGGCCACTGGAATATCACCGTCTTAGCCGCTGACACCCCGAGCTGGTTTGGTTTCTGCCTATTCGGTCCGAGCCAGTGACGGTCTAATTGATCCGATCTAGCCATTGTTTGGACTGTCGGCCCGATTTCACATACCAAACTCGAATTGACCAACTTTTGGGTCTTGGTCTCAGTTTTGGGCTCTCGAGCCCAATTTACGATTTCAAGTCCAATTTTTAAGTTCAATTACCCATTGGGCCAATTGTCTGACTTAAAAATTAATTTCCAAAAATATCATCTAAATTTTAATTAATTTGATTAATTTAATTTTACTTGATCAAAATTAATTTTTCTAAAAATCACTTAGATTTTCTAAATTTTTTTAAGAAAATTCTTTAATAAAATTCTCTAGTTGAACAATTCTTATGATCGCCAAATTTAATTCCACATCGAATAAATCGACTCAAGTAAATTATTTCCAAAGTCGTAGAATTTCTTTCTAATTCAAAAACAATCTGATCGAGCTTTTATTGAGCTAGCGGAGGGACCAATCAAACATATACAATTAAGCTTTAGTAATTGCAATTATACCCAGAAGCATCGTTTTGATAATTTATAATTACTTATTCATAGAATCAGCCCATAAGAAGTACCATTGTAACAGCCCGATTTTGGGGCTAGTCGGAATAGTGGTTTCGGGACCACTAATCTAAGGTTGAGGAAAATTATTTTCATATTATTTTATGTGTTATAACATGTTTATAATGATGCATGAGAATTTTGGTGCTTTAATTTTAGCGATTGAAGGCTTAATTGCGAAAAAGACTAAATTGCATTAAGTGCAAAAGTTTCAAATTTCAAACTAGAGGTGTCTAACAATTAAAGGATATCAAAAGGGAGGTCCTTAAAGTGAAATTAGGTCATTAGATGTGTGTTGGCCGGCCATATAGACTAGGGAAACAAGAGCATTAAATTTTGGTCAAATTTATTAGGTGATAAAAAAATGAATAAAATATGATAAAAAGAAGAAATATCATCTTTCACTATTCAAGTTTCTTCTCCACCAAAAATTGAAGAGAAGTAGAGGATTTAGAGCTCAAAATTATCAGTCAAGCTATCTCTTTACAAGTAAGTGATTTTGATGGTTTTAGTTGATAATTTTTGTACTTTTGGAACCCCCAAAGCTTAAGCTAGCTAATGGGAGGACTAATTTGCAATATGTTTGAAAGTCTAGGGACTTTCCATGAGAGAGTTTATGTTTTTGCTACGTTTTTATGGAAGAAAATGAATGTTAGGGAGATGAGAAACAACTTTTGTGAAAGGTGTTGTCATGAAAATACCTATATGAGACTAAGTTGTAAATGTTGTAATAAATGTATGAAATAGTTGGATTTGTGAATAGTTGTAAGAGAAATAAATGTTCAGCTAGGCTTGTTTGATAAGAAAATGTGATGAGAAATGATTTACGAGCCTAGGGGCAAAATCATAATTTTGCCAAAGTGTAAGGGCAAAATGGTCATTTTTGCCTAAGAATAGATTTTGATGTATTATGAATTATAAAGTGATCAAATGAGTGAATTTCATTATTATAGGTCAAGAAGAGCGCGGAAACAACCTTGACCGAGGAAAAGGCAAGGTTACAAACTAGACCGCCAAATAGCGCATTTTGCACCGAGGTAAGTTTATGTGTAAACGATGCATCTTAAATACACATGTTGTTACTCATTGATGAATAGTATGATTGAGAATATTTACGATTTAAATGGATTGAACCGATAGATATTGAATAATTTTCGTATGAACGTTCAAATAGATATGTAAATGTGGAATATTATCCGTAGTAATTAGTGGTGGGCTGTGTGCGATACCACCTTAATTATTCTTGTTGGTGGGCTATGTGCGATACCACCTTGTTACCTATTCACGATGGGTTGTGTGCGATACCATCGTTTATATGAACATTTGGTGGGCTATGTGCGATACCACCGTAATTATTCTTGTTGGTGGGCTATGTACGATACCACCCTATTAAAGACTGATGGTGGGTTAAGTGTGAAACCATCGAGTGATTGATATTATTATGAATGGCTTATTAGGAAATTATGATGTGTTGTTTCATGTGATCATGTGGTGACAAGTGCAGGGATGTATGTTAAATAATATGAGCATTTGGCTTGTGATATGGTTGGAATGTGGTAAGAGACGAAATGAGTAAGCATGATCTTGAAATGTGGAACGTTCTTACTTATTATGAAATGTTATTTATTGATTAGCATATATTATGATGTTTATTGTTTACATGTAACTTACTAAGCTTAAAGCTTACTCCCTTTCTTTTCCCTTGTTTTATAGTGTCAAAGAGCTGGGTCAGGATACGAAGATAATTGGAAGATCACCCACACTATCAGCTCATCTCGGTATATCTAGAATTAGCATTTTAAGTATGGCATGTATAGGGGCTAGACTAGGTGAATTGTTTTGTTATTTTAGCCAAGTGTGTATTGGCTCCCTTAAAGATGAACTCTTTTGTATATTGCCATAGTTGATGGCTTATTATGATTAATTTATGAAAATATGAGGTTATTCAAGAAAGTATTTGTTGCAAAAATGGACTTACTTGGTGATTTGTTGTATGGGATCATGTTGTGTGAGCTAGGGTGACAAAAAGAGCTTGGCAAATAGCCTAGTTCATGTCCACACGGGTAGGCACAGGACGCGTGTGTCTAGTAGTGTGAGACACACGGGCAATCCCATGGGTGTGTGACGAGGCCGTGTGTCCCCTGCGTGTTAGTGTTTCAAGTCAGTGTCGACCACGGGCTAGCCACACGGGCGAGTGCCTAGGCCGTGTGTCCCTAATAAGGTTGCTGACGTTACAAATAGAATACCTGCCATACCCCCAGACCTGGCCTAGATGTTATGGCCGAATCCGGTGAAGTCACATCAAAGGAATAATTCAAAACGACTTTGCTTAGTTAAAACTTAAGTTTAAGGCTTGGAAAAACCCCAAAAATCTAAGCAACTTTTTAAGTAATGATAAAAGCCCATGTTTTAAGAAAACGCCCATATGTTATAGGTATTTCGAAAACCATGTTTAAACTTAAGAAATTTATTCAAGTTTAACAATTACGCAGTTGAAAACATAAGGAAACCCAAATGTAAAGTCAAATTAGACATACAAGGCCTTATTACAAATGAAATAATTAATAATAAGTCATTCGAAAACAAATAAACAAAAACTTCTAAGCAACTTGTAATGTGGCCATCACCGAATCCTCTCCCAAGTCGAGTCATCTACTGAGGGTCACCTAAAACATTTAATAAAAGGGTGTGAGTTTCGAAACTCAGTATGTACGACCCTTGGTAATCCAATCAACAGGCAATTATCATATTGGGTCTAAGCCCTATCAAAAACGGTGGTCTTGGGTCTTAGCCCACAATGACCTCATATCACATCAGTATCACATGAATGCAATGTTCCCATCCCAAATCCAACCCTGCACTCCATTTCCCTTCCAACCCTACACTCTCGTGGGGATATAAATATCAACCCACCCATCCCTACACTTCAAAGGTAGCACCAAGAACGACACTACTCAAACATTGCAGCAAGGCTACTAAGCATATAATGGGCTTAAAGCCACCGGTGGATCCACGATCGTTAAGCGACTATGCGATCCTCACATATCTTCCTCCGTATCATCAAACCCACTCAAGTGCAACATATATCTCATGAATGCAACATACACATTTTCACACATTAAGCACCTAGGGGTATTTTGGTCATTTCACTACCTAGGGGCATTTTTGTAAATCTACCTCACTATTTCTTAGATTCATGGACCCAATTCAATTCAATGGGATATTTCATTCACATTTTTTTCCACCAAGAATGTTTTATAAAACTCTTAGACCCCGAATTTGGAGTATCCTACTTTCACGCAATTCTGGTGGTTCAACAAGCAATTGATATTTCACGATCAAGGGTGTAGTATTATTTGTAGTAATGGTCCTTATATATCGTATTAACAATCGAAATATGGTCAAAAGAAAAAAATCTCTTTTGACAGGCTTTTCCTATACCTATGAATTCCATTGGACCCAGAAATGATACATTGGAAGAATCTTTTGGGTCTTCCAATATCAATAGGTTGATTGTTTCGTTCTGTATCTTCCAAAAGGAAAAAGATCTCTCGAGAGTTGTTTCTGGATCAGAAAAGAAGTACTTGGGTTCTCCCAATAACTAAAAAGTGTATCATGCCCGAATCTAACCAGGGTTCATGGTGGTGGTGGAACTGGATCGGAAAAAGAGGGATTCTAGTTGTAAGATATCTAATGAAATCGTCATTTGGAATTGAGATCTCATTCAAAGAAAAGATATTAAATATCCGGAGTTTCTTTTTGTATATTTTAGTGATTTTGCAAATCGGGGTATTTTGTTCCATTTCAGGTTTTAGTTATGAACTTTGGCCCATTAACAAGTCCTTGAGGCTAAAGTGAGCAGACACTATGCACTAGGTAGGATCCCAGAGAAGAGGAGGTGGGTCACTAGGACTGCTTAAGTACCAAGCTCTCCCTAGATCCAATCCTAGACATGCATATGTCCATTGCCACATCTAACCTAGTGACTTGTTCATAGACATATTTGATTAGCAGATTAAGTTTTATGCGATTTAAGAATTTGTCAGAACTAGGCCCAGAGTCCATTAGAACCCTAGCGTGAATTTTTAAAACCTTATAAGGCCCACTAAGCCTATTCATGTCTATGTAACCTTTTAAACCCCATCATGTTTATATATCCCATTAGGCCCAATCTTATTCAAACCACACAACCATATCAATTAATGATTCAATTTTCACATATCAATTCCTACCGATTTGGGCCCACAAGCTTGGCAGGCCCATTTAGCCCCTTTGGCCCGGTCGGCCAAATAGTGGCCCGAGCCCAAAAGATCGCTTTCTTGGCCTCAGTACTTGTATCAATGTCCCCACATGAACGTTTGCACACTCGTGTGGTTGTCGGCGCCAACCTTTTGGTTTTTCGACTTTTTCCGGTATTTCGGCTTTTCGGCTTTTGCCAATTTGTCGTGTGTGAAGTGTATGTACACACCTAGTTAATGCGACTAGGGGTGAGCATTCGATCGAATCGAATCGAGTCAAATCGAAAATTTTCGAGTTAATCGAGTTTTCGAATCGTATTTTATCATCCTAACCTAAATTGAAATTTTTCGAATCGAGTCGAGTGAGACAAAATTTGAATCGAATCGAATCGAATATATTTGTTCGAGTTAAGTTTTAAAAAATAACTTTAGTGTTTTATATTTTTATGTAATTTTAAAAAAAAATTCTTTAAAGTTTTTACACATGATCATACAACAAAAAATTGAAGTAAACAAGTGAATAAACAAAAGCAAACATTTGTTGCAATCACTAATGATGACCAATAATTGATTCAAAATCAAACTTAATAACATTTATGCTTTAATTCATTTTCTGAACCAAAGTTATCATTCAACTAATTCACAAGAAATGAAAAGCAAGTCAACTCCAACCATTAAAAATAAACAAATGAAAAGCGGTTTAATTTATTCTACAACATCTGTAGTATGACAATCATACTACAATTTATCTCCAAGTTTATAGTAACAAAGAAGATCGTCCAATAGGTATATGCCATAACATACAATTTTGAGCTGAATTCGCAATGAGATCAACAATAATATGTGGTTAATTGATATTTCGAGAATCTGTAACAACTTTAAATGAGAGACAAAAATCTAGAAACAAGAGCATGCAGAAGACGATACTTTGGTCGCCCTTATGTGGGGAAAGCTCACAGTTCAACTTTTCTCTTGGCATTGATATTAATACTTAGAAACCTTTTAGATGAATGTTAGACAACACGGTTGGATAACAAATTGATTAAAGTAAAGCTGATGAATTATCGAAATGATAAAATCATAAAAATGGTGTCAAAAAGCAAATGCTTGAAGTTGAAGAATACATATTTTAAAAGACTAACATTGACACATTTCATTAGCAACTCATTGTACACCTTTCATTGACCACAACCTTGTAAAAATGGAAACCACTCGCTAATGGCCAAAAATATCACAAAAAAAAGAATACCATACCAGTTCAATGATTCCTCTACCTTCTATAGCTACTTTCCCCCTTATTTATCACAAATCAAGTGTATCAAATATCAGTAATAAATAAATGGCACACTATGAAAAATCTAACCAATGATCGAAACTCTTTGCTTTGTTCAACCACACCATTTTGAGAGAAGAACTAAGAAAACAATAAGGAAAACTATGGAAGAAAGTCCAATTGCAACACCAAGAACAACCTTATTTGGCCCGTGATGATGCTCCTTGTTTTCACTTGTATCGTCTGCAGTCTACAATTGAAAAGTTTTCTTTAATTCTTTGCAGATCTCTGCTGCAATTGAAAAGGACAAAGAGATACACAAAGATAAATATATTTTTAATTTGGGGTTTGCAGTTGGAGTGATGGAGGAGACGATGGAATTTTTACCTGCTGCTGGTTGCTGCTGCTGGTGCTACTGCTTGGGGTTGGAGGTTTGATTTGGGGGAAAAATCAGGTTATGGAAAATAAATTTTTGGGCTGATCACTGATGGGCTTGGGAAATGGGATAAAAATAAAATATTTGGGCTTGAGGGAAATTGAGTTAAAATAATTAAATAAAAACTTAAAATTTAAAAAAAATAAAAATATATTATATTCGATTTATTCAAATTATTCGAGTTATTCGAATTTGAAAATTCAACTCGATTCGAACTCGAAATTCAAAACTCAAAATTCGAGTTGATTCGATTAACTCGATTAATTCGATTCGAATAATTCGAAATTCGAATTTTTTTTTAATTTTTTCGAATCGATTCGAGTTTTGCTCACCCCTAAATGCGACGTGCTACACTATCCCCAGCCTTGAACCTACAACCAATACCAATCTCTAATCAGTCACACACTTAACCACAATATTTACCCAAAAAATCGAAGCATTACCATAACCTTAACGTGTGCCACCAGTTCTAGTAGCCCTTCCTTAGCTACTATTCACGAATATCCCCTAGATCTGTACCCACACATATACTATCAAAAATCAAGTGACTCATATTCCACACAAGTCACCTCTATAAGCCACACTTACATTCGGCCACTTACTAATCCATAATTGAGACGAGTACACTTACCACTTGCTAGCAATCCTTACCACGCTTGCAATCTTTGAACCCTACCCTTGTTAATATAAGGTTAACGATAAGAAAGAGTTAGATAGACCTCTGACTTTTACCAAAACACACTAAAGGAGGTTGACTAAGTACTTACCGAATCTAACCTTTGATCCTGCGGCCTAGATAGCTACTAAACGAGATCCGACTTCTAAAACTTGATTAAGAGTAGATATCAACAACGGATTTGTGATGGAGGAAAACAACAAGGAATCACTAAAAAGATAGGGCTATTCGATTATAAGGGAGTACTTGACTTTCAGAGAAAGAAGAAGAACCTAACACCAATAGGGATTTCGGCAAAAAAGAATGATGGTTTTTAGGCAATGGAAGAATTCGGCAACGGAGGAAACAGAATGAGGGGAGAAAAGAAAATTAATGGAAAACCCAAGGAACCTTTCAAAGGAATTCGACACCCTCTTTTTATAGCTAAAAGCCGAAACTACCTTCCCCCAAAGTCCCATTCAGCACCAACTCTTCACACTTCTCAGCTCCTAACTTTTCTCCCTAATAACTTCTCAATCTCATCCTAAATTTCCTCCACAACCATCTCACAAGACCAATTCAAACTCTCCAATGCAAGAGTTCAAATCCAACACAAACTCTGGCCGTCCAATTTGCAAAATAAACACTCCAATAAAATACCATGCCACTACTAGAACCTTGGACTCTCTTACCTACTAATGACGCCACCTCCCTACTCCCTAAGTGGCACCACTTTGCCACTACACCACAAGCTCTTTTATGTCATTTTTCTTCTTCATTTATTTAAAAGGCCTACTAACTGAAGTCACAGTTCCCTTGGGGCTTAAACCAAAATTTTTCTTATACCCTTACTTGATCCCAGGACATCTCCAACACCCCTATACACTCCAAATTCATTAACCCTCAAAGCCCACATGCCAATTGTCATTTTCTCGCTCACTTAAAAATTTTCTGAGACCCAAAGCCCAATAGGCCTAATTCTACTAGGCTCAAATTCGAGGCGTTACAATACCCAGGTTTTTACACACGGGCGAGGACACATGTGTGTCTAGGCCGTGTGGAGCACACGGGCCAAAAACACAGGCGTGTGTCCGGCCGTGTGAAAACCCCTATAGGTTCAAAGTGAAAATAAATCCTACACGGGCTAGGGACATAGGCGTGTGTGACTACACGGCCTGCCCACACGGGCGTGTCCCATTTCACACAGGCGTGTGGCCCTTATTTAGACAAAAACTTTTAAGTGCACAAAAGTTCCCGGTTGGATTCCGAAACCTTAAGGAGAATGTTTTGATTGTAAATGAGAAATTTTATGGTTCAAAGTTGCATGATATGTTTTGATTGTAAATGAGAAATTTTATGGTTCAAAGTTGCATGATCAAGTGAGTTAAGTCCGGTAATACCTCGTGCCCGATTCTGGTGTGTAATATTGGTAAGGGGTGTTACAACCATGATTAAAAACTCCTTATTGTACACTCTTTACGAAAATAATTCATCCAATTGCTTTGTCTAATGACCTCATCATGTGTGTTACCTTCATATGATATTATTGATTCCTTTGAGTTAATTTTGTTCACTCAATACAATCTTATTTTATCTCATTGTCACCATTGTATCTTTTTAATGATTAATATGATCACTGTCAACAAATAATTGTGATAAATTGCTCCTTCGAGCACGAGTAACCCGTGGTCATGTTCCATATTTCTCAATCCATACAATGCCAATGAGAGAATATCGTTAACTCTTTAATTGAGCTATGAATTCCACTGTTTCTAGTAAATTCATGCCATACACAAGTCATGTACCTAACATCCCAGCTATTAGCTCGATCATCTTTAAAGCATAAGCCTCCACTTATATCAAAGCACATGAGTTACATACACATGGTCAGTGACTAACTCAGGAGTTAAGTAAATCACACCATGAACGTCACAAGTGAATTAATTTACAAATGGATTCAGAATTAATTCATCTTGGGCCTAGTCTAATGTATCAGTTTTCCAATGAATACATCTATGTCTCTACCCATGGAGTCAATCGCTCCGATAGCCAAGACTAGCCATCTCCTCACTTTGGTTCTTTTATGGGATTACGAACTCGTTTAGATTATCTATTGAAGTAAGTTGTCTTTCTCGCAATATAAGCATTCTTACAGTGCCATTTATAATTAATTTGAACTTAGACAATCAATGAGCTAATATTTATTTATCACAATTTTACTATTCATGCAAAATATGAAAGACAAAATTACAAAAGACATAATAGTGAAATGTGAAACTAATTTTATTTATTTATTCATCATTCAAATAAAAAGAAAATAATTACATGTTTATTACAATATGGGCACATTTTTCAACATCTAGTTGCAAGAGGTAGACAACAATCCAGAAAGATAAAACAAAACAGGTCTAAAGCAAGATCCAAATCCAAAAACTGTGACAAATACTGTGGCTATGAAAAAAGAAAGGCCACGTTAAGACAGAATGCTGGAAACTTCAAAATAAAATTAAAAAGGGATACTGATGATAGATGTGATGATTTATTATTGGTACCGACGAGCGAAAGTTCCAATCATACTTCCAAATGGGTTCTAGATTCAGGGTGCTCCTACCACATGTGTCCCAACAGAGACTGGTTCTCACGCATGCTGATTCGATTGAAGATACAATTGTCTTTGATAGGAATAATTCTCCATGTAAGATAACTAATGTAGGAACCATACAAATTAGGATGTACAACAGAATTACTCGAACACTATAAGATGTCAGGCATGTTCTTGACTTAAAGAACTTAAAGAAAAATATCATCTCATTGAGAATTTTGGATTCTAACGGTTGTAGGATAGTCATTGAATCAAATAACTTAAAAGTCTCTCGTGGAGCTATCGTTGTGATGAGAGAACAGAAAAAAAGGTAGGTTATATGTTCTGCAAAGGTCTACGATAATTAGTGCGGCTACAATTATTGAAGGACAACCAAAATCGTCACTACATCGAGACGAGGAAGACCTCGACGTCGTGACGATGCAACGTCTTAACGAGAACACTCTCCACGCCTCGACAGCGAGACGTGGTTTTTCTTCCACCGATTTTGATTCAACCAAACTTTGGCACATGCTTTTGGGTCATATGAGTGAGAAAGGTATGACAGACTTGTGCAACAAAGGTATTTTTAAAAACACTGGAGTTGGTAAGTTAGGTTTTTGCGAGTATTGTGTTTTCGGGAAGTAAACCTAATTCAGTTTTAATTTGGCAGTGCAAAAGTCAAAGACTAGAAGTTTTTCAACTTCTAAGCACAACTTTGACTCAGTTAAGATAGGCCCGTGGCAGGATTTGACAAAAAAGAAGTTGTGAAAATAAGAGTTAAGGTGGACATTTATAGAGTATGCCTCGCATTTTTGGCCGAAACAGAGTTGACATCCCGACAAGGAAAATGAGTTGTCCCGATGATGTGACCATCAACGTCTCGATGAGAAGAGATGTCCTGACAACGCAATGAAGGGCGTCTCGATAAGGCAACAACCACTTCATGACGGGGCAACGTGTTATGCAATTTTTTCAATTTTTTTCTATCAATCAAATTCTGATTATTTGTCCCAGTCGAACTCGATTAGTGTAGGTTATTTTAATATTATTTGACCTACAAATTTAGCCTATAAATAGACCATTTTCCACCCTACAAAAATAACCCATAACACTTTTAGTATTTGTAATGACCCAATTTCAATAGTGTCGAATAGTGATTCGAGATTACTAAATCGACGAAAAAGTTAGAAAACTTTGTTAATCGATAATTATAAGTTAAGTGTGATTTTAGAAATATTTTAAAATTAGTGAATTTTGTGAACTAAAAGAATTAATTAAAAAAAGATTTGGGCCAAAAACGAGGTATTGAGACCTCGAATTCATATGATGAGTCATAAATATTTCTAAAAATATTTATGGAGTGTCATTAAGTTATTATTAAAGTTTAGTTGAGAAATTTTAACGTTTGGATATGTAATTAAATAAAAAGACTAAATTGAAAAAGGTGTAAAAGTTTCATTATAGATTAAAGAAAGTATAAAGGACCAAAATGGCAATTAAGCCATTTTATTTAGTTGAGGCGGTTATTGTGAAGAAAATCTGAGATTTTTTTATGTTTAATATTATATTATTATATTATTATATTATATTATTATATTATTATATTATTATATATAAACAAACAAATGGAAAGAAAAAAAAGAAGGGGAGAGAAAGGAGAGAATTGAAACAGAAAAGAAAGAGAGAACAAGACGAAAGCAGGGGAAAGAAAGAAAGAAAGAAAGAAAGAAAGAAAAGGAGAAATTGATGATTTAAAGCTTGGATGTTTAATAGGTAAGCTAATTTAGTCCTGTTCTCTTTAATTTGATGCTTTATAAGTTTTAGAACAAAGTTTTGATGAATTTAAGTTGAAGTTTTTGAAGTTTTAAAGCTGTTGAATATAGCATATGATGAACAAAAAGATGAATTAGTGGTTTAATTGAAAGAATTTGAAGTTAGAATTGGGTAAAGGATTTAATTGTAAAATAAGCTATAACAAAACTGTTTTGGACAGCAGCAGTAGAGTAACTTTGAAAAATCACCAAAAATCGTAGAAGTGGAATTAGAAGTTTAATGAGATATGAAATTAAAGCTTATTGAGTCTATTTTCATATGAAAGAAACAGGGAAAGCAAAGGAATTCTGTAATTTGAGATATTTATATTTTTGTAAGACTGGTTCAGAGGGATTTCGGGATCCCCTGTTCTGACTTTGTAAAATCATAAAAAATTGGAGAAACATAATTAGAGGCTTAAGTTTATATGTTTAGAATCCTGAATGAGTCTATTTTCAATAGAAATAAACGAGAACATCATATGAATTCTGTATGAAGAGATAATTAATTTTTAGTAAAGAAGGGTCAGAACTGCCAGACAGCAGAACAGGGGTAATTTTGATGAATAAACTGTACTAATTGGCTAAACCAAAAATTCTGGAAATTTTATGGGAAGAAGATATGTGAGTCTAGTTTCAGGAAAAATTTATGGTTCTTCATTTGGAGTTCTGTAGCTCTGGAAATAAATAATTCAGTGACTATAACTCAAATGGACAGTTTTGAATATACTTATGAGTAATTAATGAAATTATTGACAATGTTACTTATAGCATGTTATATACATTAAGGATGTGGAATGGAGAGGAGGAGGAGGAAAATATGTATGAATATTCAGTTAGCATGGCTAACTTGTAATGTTTTAGGCTCAGGGGACTAAATTGAATAAAAGTAAAATTTTATGATTAGTTTTGTAAAAATGTTGGAAATGACCAATTTACATGGAATGGATTATTTTATTATTTAAAATTGCAAAATTGAATGAAATTATTAATTTAGATTAAGATCGATTGAAAAATCGATGAAAATAGAAAATTACCAAAATGACCCCGAATCTTGATATTTCTCTGATTTGATTTAGCTGTAAGTTTGTGTAACTTAATTATATGATATAAGAAAATTTGAGTTGATGGTACGTGAAATATTGATATGATAAATTAATCGATTTATGTTTATGAAGAAGAGATAATTGAATGATATTTTTCATGATATGTAAATATGTGATTATTTTTAATATGTTAATACAAGATAATTAAGTATGTTGAGACGAGTAATAAATTTATGTAAGACATGACGAGAAAAATAAATATGTTTAAGGGACAATATGTTTGTTTTTGATTGGTTTCAAAAATAAATGCTAAATGAAATAAAATGTCGAGATAAATAAATTTGTAATTCGTAATGCCTCGCACCTATTCCGCGTCGAATACGGGTAAGGGTGTTACATTTAGTGGTATCAGAGCTATGGTTTAGTCGGTTCTCGGACCAAACGTAATATGTGTGAAGTCTAGAAATGTATGCCATTATTAATATATAACTTAAAATAATGTGATATCTCCGCACTTTGATGATATTTGTATCACTATTATTCAAACTTTATCATTATTATGTGTAATTTATTAATTATGTGTGGTAAGTATTTAGTAAAATGACAAATTTAAGATTGAGTAATCGAAATTGGGACCGAGCATCGAATCTGAATTATGGAATACTGAATATTATTTTTGTGTCTTGAATTGAATTGTGAAGTTATTGAATATTGTTATGTGTATTGCATTAAACTATGAAATTATTGATATAATGAATTATCGTGAATATCGTGAAACTGGTTGAAATAAGAAGTGAAAATAGAATGAACTGGAAATTAGAAAGTTATTTAAATTACGTAACTAAATTATGAACTATGTGAATATTTGAAGGTATATTAATAGGAAACTAAAAGTGATTTGAATTAAATCAAATTAAATTAAATAAAGAAAATATGTGAGTAATTGAAATGTATATTGATTGAAAAGTAATTAGTGATTTTAAATTTGATTAGACAATAAATTAAAAATACGAATTGAATAAAAATGTATTATACATGCTTATTTTATTAAATAATACAGTAAAGTTTATTTGATTATTTTTTTACATATAAATGTTATATGTTTATATGAAATTAATTTGAAAAAGAAAGGAGAGGACCGAATTGAAGGAAAAGGAAAAGAGAAGGTTAAGGAGTGAATGAAGAATAACATATATCATTTCAACCTTTTTGTTGTAAGTACTACAAGAATTTTAAATTATTGTTATTTATTTTTTTGAAATTCTATGTGAATTATTTAAATATATAAGATTCAACTTTAAATGCCCAAGTAGACGAAATTAGAACTACCTGGGATATTAAGGAACTTTAGCGCTTTCGATATTAGCACATTGGTGCTCTCGATATTAGCACATTGGTGCTCTCTCGATATTAGCGCGCCGGTTTCTCGATATTAGCACATTGGTGCTCTCGATATTAGCATCTCGGGTGCTCTCGATATTAGCACGTTGGTGCTCTCGATATTAGCACATTGGTGCTCTCGATATTAGCACGTTGGTGCTCTCGATTATCGCACATTGGTGCTCTCTGCTCACTTGTGCATCATAATGCACCTCGTATTTGTTCCGTATATCCGGTGTGTTCTATAAAGTCTACTTTGGGCTAAGAAAATGAAATGAGAACAAAGTGAATCATCAATTGTATACCGATTAGAAAATGGAAAAGTGAATTTGAAATAGAAAAAAATGAAATGATGATTTGAGTACCCCATTAACTTATCGGGCTAGATTGGATACAAATGGCATGCCATAGGATTGAAAGTGTTCGAGGATTCTTCGACCTTGAGTCGATGAGGCATCGGGTGCCAACTGGTGTGTTTGGTTGATCCGTGTATCCGCCAAAGTCCAAGTCTTGTTAATAGGGGTAGATATGAATATTAAGTGAAATTAAAATGAGAATTGATTTCCTATTAACTTGTCGGACTAGTCGGATATAATTGGCATGCCATAGGATATGGAAGAGTACGGGTTTTTGCCGGCTTATCGATCAGCACTTACGCGTCGACTCATCATCGTTATCGTTATCGTTACCGATTCGACACTTTGTGTGTCGATATCACGTGTAATCGTTAAGGCACAATGTGCCGCATCTTGGTGTGTTTGGGTTGAATCAGTGTATCCGTCAAAGTCCGGATTGTTAATAGGGTAAATAACTAAAATGAAAAAACTAAATAAAATTGATCGATTGAACTATTGAAAATATGAGTAAGAAATTATGAGTTGAATTGTGAATCGAATTGAAATGTGAGAATTGAAGCATGAACTTAAGGTTCATAAATTTGCTAAAATATCGATTTATTGATAATGGAATCGATTGAATAAATGAAATAAGAAAATTGAATGAATTTGACCGATCAATTATTGTGATGCGAAAAAAGTGGAATTGTGAATTAAAATTGATATATAAAATTGAAAACTTGAACCAAAGGTTCATAAGTTGATTAGATAATATAGATGATATATGATGCTATTTGATGAAAGACTATTGTTGAGGTATGAAATTAAAGCATAAATTAACACACATGACTTATATTGTTACATGTTTGATGTCTATTATTTAATATTAAATGTTAAATTTAAATTATGCATACAACAAGTGAAGTATGAGGTAAGTGTTATTATTGAATTAAATGGAAATTGAATTAAGTGATGGATAAATATTAGTATTGAATTGTATATTAATGAGAAAGTGAAATTAAATTTAGTTGTGAATAAATTGAAGTGAAATTGAAATTGAAAAAAATGATATGTGAAGCACATAATAAGAATTATTAGTAAATTAAGAATGACTAGTAAATTTTGAAATATGTTACATATATTAAAGAAAGAAAAGATATAAACATACACGTTTTTAGTACAATGGTTAAATTGTAAAATATGTAAAAGCATTATGTAAAAGTATTATGTTAAAATTGTAAAAGGGACATGCGTGCATAATGTAATTTATCCAAGTAAATGAGATTAGATCTACTAAGATTAGTGGTATACCATTAAGGGACTCTAGCGTATTCTCTGATAATAACACTTTGGTACTCATCAAGTGCTATCTGATTAATGATACATTTCTATATTTGTTTCATATATCCTAAGTGTTCTCATTTAATCTATTGGGCATCTTAAAAAAAAAAAAAAAGAAGAAAAGAAAAAGAGAAAGAAAAAAAAAGGTAAGTAATTTTCGTTATAAAGTATAGGTAAGTAATTTTCGTTATAAAGTATGTTCTCAATATTGAATTAAAATTAATTGCAAACTGAAAGGATATGGAATGGATAAATGATAAACTAGATAAATATGTGCACAAAGGAGCTATAGAATTATAGAAATAATGAAGTTCATGATCGAATAACAAGGAAATTTCGAGGACTAAATTTTTTAGGGGAAGAGTTGTACAAACCCAATTTTAATAGTGTCGGAATAGTGATTCGAGATTACTAAATGACGAAAAAGTTAGAAAACTTTGTTAATCGATAATTATAAGTTAAGTGTGATTTTAGAAATATTTTAAAATTAGTGAATTTTGTGAACTAAAAGAATTAATTAAAAAAAGATTTAATAAAGCCGAGGTATTGAGACCTCGAATTCATATAGATGAGTCATAAATATTTCTAAAAATATTTATGGAGTGTCATTAAGTTATTATTAAAGTTTAGTTGAGAAATTTTAACGTTTGGATATGTAATTAAATAAAAAAGACTAAATTGAAAAAGGTGTAAAAGTTTCATTATAGATTAAAGAAAGTATAAAGGACCAAAATGGCAATTAAGCCATTTTATTTAGTTGAGGCGGTTATTGTGAAGAAAATCTGAGATTTTTTTTATGTTTAATATTATATTATTATATTATTATATTATATTATTATATTATTATATTATTATATATAAACAAACAAATGGAAAGAAAAAAAAGAAGGGGAGAGAAAGGAGAGAATTGAAACAGAAAAGAAAGAGAGAACAAGACGAAAGCAGGGGAAAGAAAGAAAGAAAGAAAGAAAGAAAGAAAAGGAGAAATTGATGATTTAAAGCTTGGATGTTTAATAGGTAAGCTAATTTAGTCCTGTTCTTTTAATTCTGATGCTTTATAAGTTTTAGAACAAAGTTTTGATGAATTTAAGTTGAAGTTTTTGAAGTTTTAAAGCTGTTGAATATAGCATATGATGAACAAAAAGATGAATTAGTGGTTTAATTGAAAGAATTTGAAGTTAGAATTGGGTAAAGGATTTAATTGTAAAATAAGCTATAACAAAACTGTTTTGGACAGCAGCAGTAGAGTAACTTTGAAAAATCACCAAAAATCGTAGAAGTGGAATTAGAAGTTTAATGAGATATGAAATTAAAGCTTATTGAGTCTATTTTCATATGAAAGAAACAGGGAAAGCAAAGGAATTCTGTAATTTGAGATATTTATATTTTTGTAAGACTGGTTCAGAGGGATTTTGGGATCCTCTGTTCTGACTTTGTAAAATCATAAAAAATTGGAGAAAAATAATTAGAGGCTTAAGTTTATATGTTTAGAATCCTGAATGAGTCTATTTTCAATAGAAATAAACGAGAACATCATATGAATTCTGTATGAAGAGATAATTAATTTTTAGTAAAGAAGGGTCAGAACTGCCAGACAGCAGAACAGGGGTAATTTTGATGAATAAACTGTACTAATTGGCTAAACCAAAAATTCTGGAAATTTTATGGGAAGAAGATATGTGAGTCTAGTTTCAGGAAAAATTTATGGTTCTTCATTTGGAGTTCTGTAGCTCTGGAAATAAATAATTTAGTGACTATAACTCAAATGGACAGTTTTGAATATACTTATGAGTAATTAATGAAATTATTGACAATGTTACTTATAGCATGTTATATACATTAAGGATGTGGAATGGAGAGGAGGAGGAGGAAAATATGTATGGATATTCAGTTAGCATGGCTAACTTGTAATGTTTTAGGCTCAGGGACTAAATTGAATAAAAGTAAAATTTTATGATTAGTTTTGTAAAAATGTTGGAAATGACCAATTTACATGGAATGGATTATTTTATTATTTAAAATTGCAAAATTGAATGAAATTATTAATTTAGATTAAGATCGATTGAAAAATCGATGAAAATAGAAAATTACCCAAATGACCTCGAATCTTGATATTTCTACTGATTTGATTTAGCTGTAAGTTTGTGTAACTTAATTATATGATATAAGAAAATTTGAGTTGATGGTACGTGAAATATTGATATGATAAATTAATCGATTTATGTTTATGAAGAAGAGATAATTGAATGATATTTTTCATGATATGTAAATATGTGATTATCTTTAATATGTTAATACAAGATAATTAAGTATGTTGAGACGAGTAATAAATTTATGTAAGACATGACGAGAAAAATAAATATGTTTAAGGGACAATATGTTTGTTTTTGATTGGTTTCAAAAATAAATGCTAAATGAAATAAAATGTCGATAAATAAATTTGTAATTCAGTAATGCCTCGCACTCTATTATTAAGCGCCGAATACGGGTAAGGGGTGTTACAGTATTAGCTTTTACAAGCTTTTAGGGAATTTTGTGTTTACATTTTAAGGGTTCTTATTTTTGGGTTTTGGGGTTTAGTTTTATCTCTATCTTTTATACTTTTTGTTTTTGCCGTTATAGTGAAATTATCTTTGCTTGTGGTTTTTTATCCTCTTCGGGGGGTTTTCACTTAAAATATTTATGTTCAATCTTTTCAATTTCTTTGTTATTTTACTTGTTCGTTGCTTAATTGAGTTTATCCCAACATCATGTTATTATATTAATAAGCAAATGTGTCATTAGTGTTTAAATTGATGACTAGGCTAATGAAATGTTTAATGTTATACTTAGGTGAGTCAATTAGAACTGTCGAAACCATTTTTTTTAAAAAAAAGACAGGGTTGACTTTAAAAACGAAAATGGAGTCTCCAATCCTTTTTTTGAGGTGTGATCGGAGCACATTGAGATTGATCATTAAAACATTTTAATTTATTAAAACAATGATTTTGGCCTACAAAATTCGAGAAAACGGGTTCGGGAGCCGGTTACGCACGAGGAAGGATTAGCACCCTCGTAACACCCAAAATTGGTACCTAATTGATTGATTAACATCTTAATGTCGAAAATTTGAAAATATTTTAAAATACCATCCTTTTGTTTAAAAGAAAACTTGAATAAATTAAATTGGATGCTAAATATCACGCCCAGTGAGTTAGGACACGACATTTCAAATCCTCGAAACTAAGCTTGTCTTTTGACTTTTAAAACTCATGCATTTAAGTTTAAGAAGGATTTTCGGTTGTTTGGATCAAGTGAAAAATCGGAACCCAGTAAGTTAGGGCACAATTTCTCAAAATTCCAAATACAGAATATTGCTTTTATTTTTAGAAATCCTTACCTCGGGATAACAAAATGTCACATCCAGTGAGTTAGGAGTTAGGACACAACATTTTTGAATTCCCGAGAATAAGCTTTTATTTAACTTATACGCTTTGATTTTAAAAAGATAATTGGTTCTTTAAGCTCGATGAGAAAAATCAAATTCCCGTAAATTAGGGTACGATTTTTCGAATCTCGAATTACAAAAAAATTTGCTTAACAAAAATTTACGTATCGGACAAAGATTAATGTAACACGATTTTATAGTAAAATGTAATAAATGAATTACGGTACTAATATGCATAGCGGACTAATAATAAATGCATTAATGCATGACAATATAAAGGACGAAGATAAAATAATAAGCCAAAATAAACAAAAAATAATAATTAAAAAAGAACTAAAAATTTAGAACTAAAGAACTAATATTAAAACAAATAAATAAACAAGTATAGTACAATACAAATTAAAAAATCATAATATTAATAGTAATGATGATGACATTAATAATAATAATAATTTGAAGTTTTAAAACTATATAGAAAGATATAAATGAATAAGGAATAAAACAATAAAATGAATAAATGTATTTAAAAATATTAAGCAAATAAATATTAAGGAAATAATAGTTATAATAACAAAGTTAATTAATAATATATTTATAATAATATATTAATAATAACATTAATAATAATAGTAATAATAATATATTAGTAGTAAGGAAAGTAATAATAATATTAAAAATAATAGTAAGAATAGTAAGAATAATAGTAGTAATATTAAAAATAATTAATTTATTAATGCGATAATAAAAACAAGTAAACAAAAATAAAAATAATGATAATAATAATAAAAAATTAATAATAAAATATCAAAAATAACAAAAGAAATAAAAGAAAGGAACCAAATTGAAACTTAAAACAGAAGTCTAGGGGGAAATTGGAAATAAAAAGAAAATGGGGGACTCAATTAAAACGCGCACCATGAAGGAGGGACTAGCTGGGCAATTTCGCCCTGCCCCCAAAACGACACCGTTCAAATGGGGACCCAATTGAAATCGAAACAAAATGTAAGGTCAAAATTAAAATATAAATGACTTAATTGTGAAACCACAAAAAAATAGAAGGACCAAACTGGTAATAATACTAATTTTAAAAAACAAGCGGATCCTCCCCTGGGTCGGGTCACGCGCATGGGTCAAGGCAAAACGACGCCGTTTTGGGCATTTGAAGCTTGCCCCCAAAACGATGCCGTATGGGGGGCACTATATAAGTCAAATTTTTATCAAAAAAATCATTTCCCCCATTTCTCAAAAAAACTGAAACCCCATCCCCAAAACCTCTCAAGTCTTTCCCCTTTTGGCCAAATCCCAGTCGCCGAACCACCGTGGCGAACGCTGGTCGCAGGCGACGGCGCCGCCGTTCGCGGTGGCCGAAAAACCGGAATAAGGCCATTTTTTGGCCTTTCAACTTCCCGACCCCAAATCTGGCCTTAAATCACCCGAAAAACTCAAGAAAAAAGAGAAAAGAGGAAAGAAACGAAGGGCCCCTTTGGCTCCTCCACCGCGTCGATGATATTTCCGACGAACCTAAGGGTTTGGCCGTTCAAACTCCGACCATGGCGATAAGGTAATCTATTCCTTTGCCTCTTTTCTATTATTGTATACAAAAAATAAAAATAAAAACATAAAATGAAATAAAACCAAAAACCTAAAATGAAAGTAGATAACGAATCACCTTTGAATTTTTGCTTTCTGTTTTTTTTATTTCTCCGATATGTATTTATAGTAGCCGAAAAAAAACATTGTTTTTCATGGCCCTCTTTTATAGCCGAAAAAAGAAAATAAAAAATACAATGTATTTCTTCTTTTTTTTTTTGCTGCTGTTGTTGATGTCTTTTGCAGGTACGTGGCATGCTGTGAGCAGAGGTACGGAGGCTGTACGGTGGTGGCGACGTGGCAGCATGTGGCGGCTAGCTGACCTAGGTTTTTTTTTTTTCTTTTTTTGGCTAAAAGTTAGTTTAATTTTGGGCCATTTGGGCCTTGTAACTTTGGGTTATTTGGGCTAGAGTGTTGTTTTAGTTTGGGCTGTTAAAGTTTGTAAATTGGGTTTAGGTACTTTTAATTTGGGCTAATCAAGCCCTGGTGTTTGTAATGGACTGTAAAATTTTTTTGGACTTTTATTGATTTGATTTTATTTGCTAACGGGCCCCGAACAAATTTGGGCCTGTATAAGAACATTTTGAAATTTAGAGACTAATTTAAAATTTGAACAATAGCTCAGAGGTATTTGATGGAAATGAACCCTTTTGAAAAGATGGTTGCGGTTGAAAACGCTGCGTTTTGATATGGCAGAGGCAAAGGAGTGGAACGTTGTCGTTTAGCGTAATTCTAGAATTTTGGATGGTATATATTTTGTTCATTAATTTTGTGTAGTATATTAGGAAAGCTTAAACCCCAAACAAAACCCTGGTGGCTGATAGCCTTCAAAGTTCGAACTCAAGCGAGAGAGAGAAATGAAGTTCAGGAGTCTGATTCCGTCGGGTTCGTGGCTGGTGAGGAAGCTTTGCACCGAGACCGCCGAGAATGCGACGGCTCCAGCGGTGAGGGCGGCGGCGGCGGCTCGAAACAGAAACATTCTGTATTCGAGGCTGTCGGCTTTAGGAGCTACGGGAGGGACGGTGGCGGAGGCGTTAAACGGTTACATAATGGAAGGGAAAAAGATTAGGAAAGATGAGCTGAGCCGCTGTGTCAAAGAGATGCGCAAGTACCGTCGTTACCAGCACTCCCTTGATGTACTTCCCATTTTCGCCCTTTCTGAAACCTAATAAGCATTTCCTTTAATTTTCGTTTGCATATGAAGATGAAGGAAAAAAAAAAAAAAACCTAGTTATTTAATTCGAATTTATCTAGTATTTGATTTGTTTATTATGATTTATTATAATGTAGATTATGGATTGGATGGAGAAGAGGAATATGCATTTCTCGCATGTTGATCATGCTGTACGTTTGGATCTTATTGCAAAAACCAAAGGACTTGGGGCTGCTGAGGATTACTTAAGCGCCCTTCCTCCAAATGCCAAGAACAAATTTACTTATGGCTCTCTTTTGAATTGCTATTGCAATAATCTTATGGAGGACAAGGCGTTGGCCCTTTTTAAGAAAATGGATGAATTGAAGTTCATTGATAATTGTTTACCTTTCAACAATCTCATGTGCTTGTATATGAGATTGGGGCGACCTCAGAAGGTGCCCCAACTTGTCGATGAAATGAAGCGCTGTGACATTCCCCGGGGTAGCTTCACTTACATTCTTTGGATGCAGAGCTATGCAGAGTTAAATGACATTGAGGGAGCAGAGAATGTTTTGGTGGAGTTGTCGAATGATAGTGAAGATAAGTGTACTTGGAGAACATATAGTAATCTGGCTGCAATGTATGTCAAGGCTGGTCAGTTTGAGAAAGCTGAGGCATGTCTTAAGAAGTTAGAGAAAGATAATATGCCTCGTCAGCGCGAGGCTTACCATTATCTGATTAGCTTGTATGCCGGTACTTCGAATCGAGATGAGGTTTATCGGCTATGGGAAGATCTGAAACAGCGTTATCCTACTGTTAACAATGCAAGCTATCTTATTATGGTTCAGGCACTTGCTAATCTAAAGGATTTCAAGGGTTTGAAGAAATGTTTTGAGGAGTGGGACACTAGTTGCTCTTCGTATGATAGGAGGTTGGTAACTAGTACCATCCGTGGTTTTCTATCGGGTGACATGCTTGAGGAAGCCGAAGTCGTTTTGGATAATGCTATGAAGAGAAGTAAAGGTCCTTATACTAAGGCTCGAGAGTATTTCATGGTTTACTTCTTAAGGAAATGTCGCTTTGACATGGCTTTGAAGCATATGGAAGCAGTGGTTTCTGAGGTCAAGGACTGGAGCCCTGTGAATCCCGAAACCACGACTGCTTTTTTCGATTATTTCATGAATGAGGGTGATGTCAAGGCCGCCGAGGAGTTCTGCAAGCATCTGAAGAATAACAATTGTCTTGATTCCGAGGTGTACCATCGGTTGCTAAGACTTTATGTTGCTGCTGGTAAGGTAGCTCCCGACATGCGCCGAAGGTTGGAGGATGATGCGATTGAAATCAGCAAAGAGCTCGAGGATTTACTTGTAAAGGTTTGCCCAGAGTAATGTTGTAATCTGAAGCTGTTAACAACCTATATTCATTTAGGATAATGTTGAGCCTATTCCATAATCTCTGGTGGCTAGCGAACTGGGATATTCCAGTTGTTTCAATGACGTTCCAAAGTACCTCATTTATAGAGATCTAGAACTTGCTATGAAAATGAACATTAGGAAAAAGGGACATCAATGATGTAGCGAATTTAGATCATTCTTAAAAATTACAAGGTCTTGTCAGTGATATGTAAGTTGCATCTCATCCATCCACTTCTGTATTATGTACTAAATACTATGTTCTTTCTTTAGCCGATCAAACAGATTAATTCTGAGGACCTTGAGTAATATATTTAAAAATTAAATCCTCGTGTGTAATGTTGGTCAAGTTTGGTTTAATTTGAAATATGAGTTTAAAATTTTATTTAAATCTATTCATATATTTGTAAATGTTTAATTTAAGCCTGTTTTAGGTGTGCCCCTTATTATTTTAGATATAATTTTTTTTAATTCCATATTTAATATTTTAAATTGTTATTCTTTTTATTAAAATTTTAAAATTGAACAATTTAACCTATTTTTAAATATTCACATAGTATTGTATTATTATATATAAATTATATAATATATAAAAAATAAAAATAGTTTACAAAAATGTAAAATGAACTGAGCTCCAACTTTGAATGTTTAAGCTTAAATCTTATTTATTAAACAATTCTTAAATTATTAACTTAATTTTCAAATCTCGTATTTTTTTCTGAACTCAGACGCAAAGTGAAATTAGGTAGCTGCAAGAATAACACTGTTAAGCTAAGTACTAGCATTTTCTTATGGTGAAATTTCCCAGCAGGTTTCTCTTTTATAGAGACTGGATCAAATTAGTCCTTTACTATTAAATTAATCAATTTAGTTCATTTACTATTATAAAAATCAAATGTCAAATGTTAATATTTATTTTTTAATTTTTAAAAATATCATTTACTATTTAAAAGAGTTAATATCTTTAAAATTTTTATAATTCTATAAATGAAATATTTTATTTGGAGTTGAATTACAATTGAAAAATTAATATTCATGTTATTTTTTAAACATTAAATAATGATTCTATTACAGTTTAGTCTTATTTAAACAGTAAATAAGGTTAAATATCTGGTATTTATAATAGAGGGACCTGATAGGTGGTTTCACCATTTTCTTATTAAAGTTAAAGGGCTTTAAGGTTGGGTTTGAGCGGACTCCATACCCGATTCACAAACAGATCTGATCTGAGGCCTATGTCCAGATCCTCTGTGTCGAAGCGTGATTTATATAGGTCCTTGTTCCAAACAAATATCAGATCCTTTCCCAGTCGTTCCCTTAACTTTCAGAGCTTACTTTAGTAGCCGTCGGGCTCTAAAGCAACGGCAGCTAAATTTAGTCATCGAAGATGAAGATCAGAGATGCTTCACTTTGCTTACTGATCTTAGTTTACACTGTTTCAGCTGCTTCTGCAAATTCCGTCCACGGCTGTGGCGGATTCGTTGAGGTAAAAACTTCTTTAACACTTCCTTTTCATTTTTCTGTTCATTTCTTTGATGCGGAAATGATAAGGAGGTTTCGAGAAATGATATTTTTCGAATATTTATTCTCTTGTTTCTTGGAAATCAAGACGACTGTTAGTAGAGAAGGATTTTTGTCGTGTGCGTGTGTTTCTCGATCTGAATTCTTTGATTTCAGCTACGATGCGATGCTCATTTTTGACCGTCTATTAGAATTTCTTCTTGTTATTGCCGCCGTTTAAACTGAACATGAATGGATCATTTTGTAGGCGAGCTCATCTGTGATTAAATCGAGGAAGGAAACTGATACGAAGCTGGATTATTCTCACATCACCGTACGGACTTAGCGATTTTGTTCATTTTCTCTTTTGGATTCTGTTCCTTTTTTTTTAAAAAAAAAAATCTGATTTCCTGAGTCTGTCAATGCTTATTTGTAGGTTGAGCTTCGCACTGTAGATGGGCTAGTGAAGGAAAGAACTCAGTGTGCTCCAAATGGATACTACTTCATTCCAGTATATGATAAGGTTAGTTTGCTAATACTTAGATTCTGGGCGTTGACTATGTCTATGTGAATTCACATTTGAGATTTTGGGGGCTGTGTTTTGCTTAACTACTTCAACCTAATGCCCGCATAAGAATATTTATGCAGTTATGCTATCCAAATCTTTTAGTCCACTGGTTGCAACCCATTTTTTTAGTATTTTCCCCATTCTATTTGCATGTTCAAAACCATACTGTATGTGGTGCCTACGCATGCTTACTCAAACACTGTATATGAGAATGTAGTTCCCTGTTGGACTAATTGGTATAGTTTCTGTTTACAGGGTTCTTTTATTATTAAAATCAGTGGACCAGAAGGATGGTCTTGGGACCCTGACAAGGTTTAGTTCATTGTTATTACGATAGATTTTCTTACAGGCTACCCTTCCTTTATTTTCTTGATATATCGGTGTTCCTACACTTAAAGCTAAAAGTTATTCTGTAGGTTCCTGTTGTGATTGATGAAAATGGTTGCAACAATAATGAAGATATCAATTTCCGGTTTACAGGGTTTGTTTAATAGCTTGCATTCTTTAGTTGTTTATTTTTATTTTATCTAGATTATGTGCAATCTGTGTTCCACTCTTTTATCATGCGCTGAATGTCAGTGTCAATAACCGTATGTATATTTATTTGTTGCAGATTTACCCTATCTGGTAGGGTTGTGGGAGCTGTTGGTGGGCAGAGCTGCTCACTTAAGAATGGTGGTCCTGCAAATGTGAATGTGGACCTTTTATCTCCTAATGATGATCTCATATCTTCAGAATTAACAATGCCAGATGGAAGTTACTTGTTCAAAAATATTATTCCAGGTATGGATGCTGCCATGTTACTTTCTTGCAAGTAGTGTTGTTATGTTCATCTGTTGCTTAAATCATTGTTAATTAATTTTCCTTTTTTTTTTTTTTTCCTGTTAGTTCATTTTTATTTAGTTTGTGGTTTTTGTGAATCAAAGCAAACAAAAACCTTGTTCTCATAAAATTTGACAGAATGGATGTTAACAAGATAATTTAAATTCATCTACTAAAATAATGTACAGAGTATCTGGGTCATACTTACTCCTCTGTTCCACTATATGTGAACTCTTCACCTACCTGAATAATTTGCATTTAGAAACCTCTCTCTTACTGTTTTTAACTTTTCATGTATCCTTCTTATGGTACAGGAAAGTACAAATTACATGCTTCACATCCTGATTTGAAAATTGAAGTTAGAGGTTCCACAGAGGTTTTGTTTATTTCCTCAACTCCATTTCTGCTTTGTATTGTGTTCTATGATATGCCAACCACTTGGAAATGCACTTATTTCAGGTGGAACTGGGATTTCAAAACGGTTTTGTTGAAGACATTTTCTTTGTTGCTGGGTACGACATCCATGGTTCTGTGGTTGCCCAGGTGCTAAGTAACAACTGTTGAGAGCCCAATATTGTTTATTAATCTTGTGATACATCTTACCATTAAGTGTCTATGCATGAGCATTGCGCTGTAAAGATTTAAAAGAGAATTCGAGTAATTGTTTCTTTTCACCCTTACACATGCATAATGCATTAGTGCATGAGTTTATATGTTTTCTCTACCCTCTGACAGTCATGTCATTGTTTTGGCAGGGAAATCCCATTTTGGGAGTCCATATATATTTATATTCTGATGATGTCATTGAGGTAGATTGTCCCCAAGGTTCTGGTAATGCTCCTGAACAAAGAAAAGCTCTATGTCATGCTGTCTCTGATGCTGATGGGATGTTCACATTCAAATCAATTCCTTGCGGTAAACCAATCTAAATGCACATCTCCACTCATTCTACTTTTGTAATCCAATTTAAGGCCGATTACTGATTAGCTGGATAGGGGATACATCGTTAAAGTATTTGTGCCTATCATTCATTAAATGTTATTTGGTACCAGTTTGTTATCAACTTTGGAATCAGTCTGTATAGGCATGATTGACTTGCTTAATGATACTGAGCTAAGGTTGTTCTGTTCACAGAGTTGGGCTTAAGATATATTGCCAGTAGTTGTTGTTTCTATGGATGTTGCTATTTTCCTGTTCATTTTAGATTTTTAGTGCTTATTTGGAAAGCTTTTGGTTATTAAGATAAGTTTCCATTTTATGTTTACCCTGAAGATTTCTATAGTTTAGAGCCTTTTGGTCACACGCTGATTAAGGTCTTTCTTATCAAGCATTTTTTCTCCCTAATAAATTGCTTATTGTATATCTTTTCCATTGAAGAATATTTATATCAAGCTGAACGGATGCTGGTAGCTTAACAATAGATAATAACAGAACTTATTCTGCCATTCATTGGTACAAAAGGTTTGATTTAATCTGAGTTGACTACTTTGACCAACTTACAGGGCTTTATGAACTCATACCATACTACAAGGGTGAAAACACAGTGTTTGATGTCTCACCCTCTGTCGTGTCAGTGTCAGTAGGGCATCAACATGTAACAGTTCCCCAAAAGTTTGAGGTATGATACTTCTGTTGCTACATGCACAAATGTTTGTCTTCTGTAGCAATATGTTCCAGTATTCTAGATTTTAGGCCGACTTTTCCTTTTATTTTTAGAGAAATTTAAGCTAAGATAAACAGCTTGATCTTTGTCTTCTAAATCTGTTTTGTCAAAATTATTTTTAGTATACCACCCTGGCACCCTCTGTTTTTCCCGATGTATGTATATATATACTTGTTCTCTATCTGTCTCAAACATAAATTTTGCACTGTTATCATTACCACTTATGGGAGGTATAATATTGTACATTATAGAGTAAGGCTCCTAAAATGAAGTTTGTCCTTGTGCTTCTTGTTCTGTGCAAAGCAGAGTATAATATTGTACATAAATATTGTTCTATGAGACAGTTTCTTTGTTCCCAGGCCTCAAAGCAATTCCTTATGTCACAAAATACAGTTTGTCCTTGTGCTTCTTGTTTTCTGCAAAGCAGAGTATTTCTTTGACAGCATATCAACATTGATTTTCTTTAGTTCTGTCATTGACTATTCACCATTGCCATGTTTCTTGTTTTTTCTCATGATATAAATATTTAAGTGAATTATCTTCTTCTTATTTAAATGTAGGTTACTGGTTTCTCTATTGGGGGACGTGTTGTTGATGCAAATGACGTTGGGGTGGAGGGTGTTAAAATTCTAGTCGATGGTCAAGAAAGGTCTATCACTGATAAAGAAGGTTATTACAAGCTAGATCAGGTACGGCTAGACTTTTTCCAAATATTAAGGGCTTATTTGGATCCAAGTATCTTAGCTCTTTGCAAAATATTTCAATCATGGATATCCGTTCATTTTTTTATCTTCTGTTAATTGAGGATTTTAGCTCATCATAGTTACTAAGTTAGGAAAAGTATGATCATGGAATTTGGTCCAGATTCGCACTAGTGGCAAAAAATTAGACATATATCACAGTTCGTACCTATTAAGGCAACTGATGTGAGTTCCCTGTTTTTTATCTGCTTTTCTTTTTAAAGTTATGTGTGTTGAGAAAATATCTTAATGTAGCTGCATACAGACTTAATAAATTTAATTATGGGTGTTTGATGCATTTTTCCCTAACATTTCTCACTGTTATTGCTCTAGGTTACATCAAATCGCTATACGATAGAGGCCATAAAGAAGCATTTCAAGTTCAATAAGTTGAAGGATTACTTGGTAAAGCAAATCATATAAAATTTACATTCGTTTCCTGAATCTCTGACATGACTTCCACCCTGGTGAACTGTTATAACTTTTGTTGATTCTGCCCTGCATTAGGATGACCAAGGATGACCTTTTCCTTTTTAATTTTTTTTAAATTATAGGTTAAGCCAAATATGGCTTCAGTTTCAGACATTAAAGCAGTTTCATACGATGTTTGTGGTGTAGTACGGACAGTTGACTCAGGTTACAAGGCAAAGGTAACTTCAAGAATTGCTTTTTTTTCTCTTTCATTTACTGTTTTTAAGGCATATCTTGTTTTAATATTGTCATGTTTCGGATCCTAGGTAGCTTTGACCCATGGACCAGAAAATGTCAAGCCACAAGTAAAACAGACAGATGAAAGTGGAAAGTTCTGCTTTGAGGTATGCAACTAGAAGAGCCAGACTCTGTTTTTATGATAAAGAGGATTGAGTTGTAGTAGGAAATTTTCTTTTAGTTTGTGAAATTTAGAGATTCTGAAATCTAGTTGGGTAGTCTCATTGTTGCAGGATTCTGAATTGTAGTATTTAACACATTTCTTGCATTTTAATGTCATTTTTTGATGAGTGCCTTTTTTCTTTCAATCTTCAAAACCTTTCAGGTTCCACCAGGTGAATATCGCATTTCTGCTCTGAGTGCTGCGCCTGAGAGTTCCCCTGAGCTTCTCTTTTTACCTCCTTATGCTGATGTTGTGGCGAACGGTCCAATATTTAATGTGGAATTTTCACAGGTAAATTTCTTGTTCACTGGAAAAGTTGGAATTCTATTTGGCTTGAGAAAAGAATATTTCTTTTTTGTTTTTGTTTTTGTTTTTATTTTCTGTTTTCATTTCCTAAAAACAGTTTTTGTTTTTTACTTAGAAAATGCGTTTATTGAATGAAAGAAAAGTTTTTCCTAATGCAAAATAATTAATTATATTTTATATCCTGTACATATATATCTTTTAACAAAAAGAACGATTAAAGAAACAAAGAAAAATATCCAACGATATCATCCCTTGCATGTGATATCAAATATTTAAACTGTGTTTTAATCTCATAAACTTTTGTAAGAAATATTTGAGTGTTAAGAGAGAAAAGGGATAATGAATAGTTCAAAATAACAATTATATCTAATGACAAAAAAGAAAGGGTTATGAAAACAATTAATATTTAAATAGCTTTTGATTAAAAATTAATTTATATATATTAATGGTTTCAGCAGGCAAAAATGTAATGAACATCTTATTTCTCATAATTTAAAACATCCTTTTCTTTTTCCTTTGCAAATTTTCTCATTTTAGAATTACCAAAACACATTTCCATTCTTATTTCCTATTTCTCAAAGAATGAAATGAAATGGATCCTATTTTCTGAAATCAAACACAACCTTAGTTTTGATTATCTTATCCACTAAGTTTTGATTATCTTATCCACTATTATTGAAGCTTGTATCCAAGTATAAATTATATATGCTACTGTATCCTGCATTCTTAAGATGTTCTGATTCCACCTTTTTTTTCACTTGGTTTGTAGCTTGGGTTAAATGTTAAGCTGGTCGATTCGTAAAGATTATAAGGGTTCTCAACTCTCAAGTCTCTATAAGTGCAGATTGTAGTGACTAGTGTGTTATTCCTTCTAAGAATTATGTAATATCTCTCTCTCAAAAACTTTAAACCAAGTTGTAAACTAAGTCTAGAATAGGTATTCTAGATTCTTCACAAATGGGTTTGTTTGATGGCAGCAAAGAAACTTGTGTGTTGGTGGTGCGATTTGGGTGAAAATAATTTTAACTGATGCTTTTTTTGCCCTTGACATGATTAGGCACTCGTCAATGTCCGTGGTACAGTAGTTTGCAAGGAGAAATGCGGTGCTTCTGTTTCTGTTACCCTTGTCAGATTAGCCGGAAAACAAAATGAAAGGAAAAAAATAGTGAGTTTGACTGAAGAGAGAAGCCAATTTCATTTTCCTGATGTTTTGCCAGGAAAGTACAGACTTGAGGTAGGGTGCCTTATTCCTGAACTCTTTTTATTAGTTGATGTTCAAATAATTTTGCATGTATGGTTTGATTTATAAATTCTGCTGATACTTAAACATTATTCATCTTTTTAGGTCAAACACACATCTCCAGAAGCTGTGTCCAAGGAAGATAACTGGTGCTGGGAGCAAAGCTTCATTGACGTGGATGTTGGTTCTGAGGATATTGAAGGCATTAAATTTGTTCAAAAGGGTTATTGGATTAATGTTGTCTCTACCCATGATGTAGATGCATACTTGACACAGCAAGATGATTCACCTATCAATTTGAAAATTAAGGTTATTTAGTAAAATTCTTGTCTCTCCCGAGTAAAAACTTAAAGGACTATATTTAAATACTATTGAGTTTTTCTATAAGGAATTCACACCTACTCATGCAATTGCAGAAAGGTTCCCAGCATATTTGTGTCAAATCCCCTGGAGTGCATGAACTTCACTTTGTTAACTCATGTATTTTCTTTGGAAGCTCATCAATGAAGATTGATACATCTAACCCATTGGTAGAGAATTATACTTCATTTTTCTTTTTGACATAGAATTTACAGTTATTTTCTTAATGCATTAATTATTGGCTTCAATTATTTCATTCCTGTAGCCTATCTATCTCAAAGGCGAGAAGTATCTCCTTAGTGGACAAATCAATGTAAATCCCAGTTCATCCAATGACTTGCCTGTGGAAATAGTTATGAACATTCTGAATAGTGAAGGCACAATTATGTATAGCACGAATGCCAAACTTGCATCCAGTGCAAATGATCAAATGACTGCTGTATATGAGTATTCTGTGTGGGCCAATCTTGGAGAAAAGCTTACTTTTCTTCCTATGGACCCCAGGTATTTCTTGATTCATTTGTGTAAATTGTACACTATTTTGTCATTTTCTTATAGCTGAAATGCACAGACATTATCCATTATAGAATTTCAAAGCAATGTATTTCATATAAAGTGTGGTCTACTCTACTATGTCATTTTTGCATAATCACATGGTTTGTCTTTGCTAAACAATATTTTCTCCTAAGTGCATTTTAACCATTGTGAAAATGAATAACATGTCTTGTTTTCTCTCCTTTTTGTAGTTTGATATTTTCTCCTAATACTGATAAATATGTGTAACATCTCCATAATCATGATATTTCTTTTCAACTAGAAATTTTTGTTAAATGATTAAGTGATTCTAACTTTTCATGCTCACATTATTTCCTTGAAAAAATGGAATTATGGTCACCCTTTGTTCTATCATGGTCTGTAGGAAGGCAATGCTATGAGTTTATTCACTTGCTTCAGCCTTACTTGTGGTTGTTAGAAACTTCCAGGCTATCATGCTTGTTTATATTTGCCCATGAGTGTAAGGATTTCATTGTTGCCAGAACTTTCAATGTATGAAGCACCAGTACTTAGATATTTTTATTTGACTGATTGTCACACAATTTTAATAGTTTCTTTGGTGTTTGAAAAATGAGAATTTCGAAGGATGTTAAAGAGTTGCTAGTATATGCAAGTGATAGATGATGGGTTTTATAGATATGAGTTGTATTCCATGTAATGAGATCGGAATGAAGTAACATTTAGAGTTGACTATTACCCATAAATCTTCCTATAGAAGCCATTTTAAATTACATGTGGTCTCTTTAAATTCGATCTCACTATTGGTGCATAGTTTATAACTAGTGCGTTGGATTTTTGCAGGAATAATGGAGAAAAGAAGTTTCTTTTCTATCCTAGACTACACCATGTAAGCATCAAATGGAGTAACTTACATACAACTTTATCTGCAATGTTAAAACTATGTTCATATTGGTGAATTATTTGCACTGTTTCTTAGGTTTCGGTGACAAATGATGGTTGTCAAGCTTCAGTACCTCCATTCTCTGGTCGACTAGGGCTATACTTGGAGGGATCAGTTTCTCCCGCTATTTCTGGTGTTCATATACAGATTATTGCTGGGGATGAGGGTAGCATTACTTCAGTCAAGAAAGGAGTAGTAGTGCTTGAAACTGCTACAGAGGCAGATGGGTCTTTTGTTGCAGGACCTCTGTATGATGATATAACTTACAATATCAGGGCTTCGAAGGTAGGGAATGTTTATTCTGGTATTATTTCTTCTCAACATCAGCTTAAAGTCAATGTGTGTTAACTCCTTTTTCAAATTTAACAACTAACATAGCATCATCTTGGTGTCATTTTGTATTTTTGGCATTTGTTTATGTAAACACATTAGTATTATAATTGATATTCGAAATGATAGTTTTCTGTTCTTTTCAGTTAAATGACTTGATACCTCCCTTTTTTCTTTGTGACGAGTAACCATGATATTTTCTTGTTTTTAATTGATAACTATGAGAACTTTTATCTTCAAGACTGGGTGGAGATATGGGCTGTGTTGGTAGTCTTTTGGCCTAAGTTGAATATGTGATGCATGTGCAATCATATGTTACATATTTTCCTGCAGTTTCTCTTTCTGTCATTCTCACTAAATTAGTATTTGGAGTCATAGAAAATAAAATAAGTATTTGAGTGGGGAAGTTTCTTGTTTGAAGAGCAGTGCTGGCAATTGAGTCTTATTTTAGATCAGGTAGTGATGGTGTGTATGTCAACCATTTCATTGGTAGAGGAGAGAAGCATGTTCTCTAAAAGGTAGTAAATCTAGTAATGGCTGCAGCTGTTACAAAGTGCTAGCCTGCACTCTTGTGATCTATGTTATCTAGACTCTTCATTTTTTTCGCAAGTACTTGTGTCTGACCCATATTTGGACATGATTATGGGTGCATGGTCTTCTAAATACATGAAAATGCTTAAGAACTTGTCTGCCCCGAGTCTAAATAACATAGCTTGTGATTACTAACAATAAATGGAATGGGCATGTGATACATAGAAGATGGGACCGGGTGAATTGAACTTCTAGCTTTAGATACATGGATGCCTTTAATTTGGTTTTCTGTGATTAGATGGAAAATAAGCTTTCATCCTTTGGATGGATGTAAATACTCCAAGATCTAAAGCATCATGGATCCACAATTTCTTATATGGTTTTGCGGGTACAGTTTCAGTATGAATTTGTAATAATTAAGATAAAGTTCTGTTTAGCTGATTTTTATCATCTTCGATGTGTTACTTCTTTTTTGTGCAACTTATTGTAACATTTCCTGATGTGTCTCTTATTTGGTGCAGCCTGGATTTCATCTCAAACAAGTAGGGCCATATTCTTTTTCTTGTCAGAAGCTTAGTCAAATATCTGTGAAAATATATTCCAAGGATGATGCCACTGAACCTATGCCCTCTGTTCTGTTGTCATTGAGTGGGGATGATGGGTATAGGAATAACTCTATGTCAGGGACTGGTGGAATATTTGTCTTTGAGAACTTGTTTCCAGGAAGCTTCTATCTTCGGCCTCTGCTAAAGGTACCTAATCATTTTTCTTCTGATTAGAACGTTCAATTTCTTAAGCTAGTTGAAACTGCAAGGGGAATCTAGGCATTTGGTTAATCTGAGGTAAATCATGACCATATGCACATTATAGACAGAAATATTATTGAAAAGGAGTTGTAAACTGGTTTTCTGTTCGATTTAATTACTCCAACAAGTGATCTCTATTTACTCTTGCAGGAGTATGCTTTCTCACCTTCAGCACAGGCAATAGAACTTGGCTCTGGAGAATCTAGAGAAGTTGTTTTCCATGCTACACGTGTTGCTTACAGGTTTTTCTTTTGCTTTAACTCCCCAGTTGACTTTTTGGCATTGTAAACATATAAGCACATGCTTCAATGGTATTATTGAAGATTAGTTTTTTATAGATTTTTCCTGGCTCTTATTTACATCAAATTATCTTAAATTTAAGTTTTTTAATTTAGGTGATATGTTCAGCATTTTTTCCAACTCTTCTTTATAGTTGAGTTACAATCCAAACTTCTAAGATTCTCTGCTACATCACTGCAAAACATAGTATATATTCTTGAAAATGTCTAGCTTATGTCAGACCCAAAGTACTGTGCATGGGTTTAAGGCAGTTTAATTTCTCTGCAGTGCAATGGGAATGGTAACTTTGCTGTCTGGCCAACAAAAAGAAGGTGTCTCAATTGAGGCCCGCTCTGAGTCAAAAGGCTACTATGAGGAGACAGTGACTGATTCATCTGGGAGTTATCGTCTGCGAGGACTGGTTCCTGATGCATTGTATTCAATCAAAGTTGTGAAGAAGGATGGCTTGGGTAGTGCTAAAATTGAGCGCGCATCTCCTGAATCTGTTCCTGTAAAGGTTGGTTCTATTTGCTGGAACTTTTTCCCCCTTTTTTGGGTTTTTGTCTTAATTCTTTAATGTGTTTAAGCTCTTTTAAGACCTTAAATGTCATTTTGTATGAAGCTTTTGTTGTATCAATGTTTGAATTTGACATCATCACAATTGTAGTTGGAACTGAAGTTATATGATTCATGATCAACTGGGTGAAGCTTCTTCAAAATTGAAATCTCATTTTTTTCAGAAAATCATTTCCATCTACAGTCCTAGGGCTACTAAGTTTTAAACTTCTGATGTGTATGTGGTTGATTAATCACTTTCCAGGTTGGGAATAACGATATCAAGGGACTGGACTTTTTGGTCTTTGAAGAACCAGAGATGACTATCTTAAGTGGCCATGTTGAAGCGAATAGGACTGGGGAATTACATTCTCATTTATTGGTAGAAATCAAGTCAGCTGGTGACACGTCTAAAGTAGAGTCTGTCTTCCAACTGCCATTATCCAACTTCTTCCAGGTAAAGGACTTGCCAAGGGGAAAACATACTGTTCAGCTCAAATCCAATCTCCCTTCTAGCACTCACAAATTCGAGTCGGAGGTTATTGAGGTTGACCTAGAGAAGAATGCTCAAGTTCATGTTGGTCCCCTGAAATATAGTGTGGAGTATCATCACAAACAGGTTTGTTTAATTTTGTTAAAATCATGCATGTGTTCCCTTTTTTCCAAATGACTAAGCAACTATGTATAACAAAATAGTGGTCTTACTAATACTACAATGATGTTTGATTATATATGTACTTACTGTTTACCATCGAACTTTCCTTTTTTGCTTGTCTTGCTTACCAATAGGAATTAACTCCAGCACCGGTATTCCCTCTTATTGTTGGAGTTTCAGTGATCATTCTCTTTCTCAGCATTCCAAGGTAACTTGAATATCCTTTGACCCTCTTCTTTCCCTCATAAAGATTTTATATTTATGTGGATAATTTCTGATAATGTTCTCCTGTGTTTTATACCTTTTCTCAAAAAAGACTAAAGGACATTTACCAAGCCGCCACGGGAATACCAACACCTGGTTTTATGACAACTGCAAAAAAGGAACCACGGAAGCCAGTTGTGAGAAAGAAGACTTTTTGAAGAACCCTTTTCCACCAAAGGGATGCGACTTTGGGGCTCAGAAGAGACTTAAAAGTTTATATTTCGTTCATCCCCCCAACAAAACACCCCCAGATTTTTGGTAGATGATAAAACTAATTTGGATGATAGCAGTAACATCTTGGGGAACGTCACTTTGATGAGTTCATTCATAGGCTTTATTAGCTTTGTAGGATTGAACTTGACTGTATCTTTGTAGAAGCAAATGAACATAGATGTCAATGAACTAAGTAAGTAGCCCAACTCATCAGTCTTTTGGGTTGAAATATATTTGAGCTTGGCTCATTTGGGTTCGAGGGTTGATTTCTTTCGAGTTGGGTCATTAGAGATTTATCTTATTTCAAAGTCATCTGTTTGGATTAGGGTTTTGATCAATTTTGGGACCAAAGTTAATGATGAAATCAAATTGGGTTGAGTTTAAATTTTGGTGGAACAAGTTTAGGGAAGGAAGGGAAAGTAGAAATGTCACAAGCATCCGTACTAGCAAAGTTATATAATATGATATGAAAGTTAATTCAGTTATATTTTAAGCAGCTACCAGCTGTAAAAGGAAATATCTTCTGATTTTAGTTTCAGGCTTGAAAATGAAATGGAACTCATGAGACGTGAAATTGTAAGACAGTATAGAAACTGAAGTTTCCCGATAATTAATGGTGCGTACATGCTTGTATTGTTAGCAAGGAAATGTCTTGTTGCCAGGCATAATTAAAATGAAAGCAAATATATTATCGAGAGCTAATGATGATGTATTAACTAGCTCTACTACAATTAAAATTTCCTTGAAAATCTCATTCAATCTTCACCTTGAAATCAGATCATATCGAGAACTGATTAGTATTGAAAAAAAAAAAAAAAGAAAACAAATTGAATAAGAAATCAATTTAAGTTGATAAATTGGTTTTTTTAATTATAATATTTTAATATTTAATTTAATTGAAATCAGATTAACAAACTGATTAAATTGACAACCTGTGATTTGATTGGTTCGAAAAACATTATGATTGATACTTGTTTTCTTCTTTGGTAAGGGTAAAAAGTAAGAGAACTGAGTGATGGAGAGGAGACAATAAAAGAGGTAAAAGCATCGTATAAGCTTTTGTATTATGAGTCAGATTGTATTTTGTCTTTTTGATAAAAAATTGACAAATTAATTCATATATGTTAGATCAAATTTCAAGCTAGTCTACTGTTAAAACTGGTCTTTGTATGTTAAAATGAGAGACATATGACATGTCAAGTGTAACTATTTAGTATTTTGTCAACAAGGTTAGTTTTTATCAGTAAAATTAGATATTTTTAACAGAAATGACTTGTTGCTAATCTAATATATTAGGACTAATTTTTTAATTTTTTAAGTAAAGAAATAAAATTTAATTTAATTTTTAAAAAGATATCTTTATAATACTTTTACCCTATAAAAATACAACGGATGGAAATATGTTATCCCTAAGATTTGGGGTCCAAAGACAAGATTTCATCAAACAACCATTTAATTTTGGAGATTTGTCTCCTCACTTTTGAAACCCCATTTCTCTCGATTTGTCCCTCAATACAATATTTTATATTACATAATTAATATTTATATCACGTTGAAGTTGAACATGTCAAAACCCTAATGTATTTTTGCATTGACTTGCCCCATGCCCATGTGCACCACCTCTAATGGGGTCGAGAAACGAGATTGTTTATTCACAAAAATATTTTAGAAAGCAAAACTAAAAAGTTTAGCTCTATCTTACCACCCATATCCAACAGTGGAAGGGATGAGAGCAGTTTCGGGTCAAGCTGCTCCTTTTTATTATTTATTCATCATCTAAATATTTAATTTATAAAATTCATGACTAAATGGTGATTAATATATTAAAAATAATAATCCAAATCATATCACTAAATGTTATAAGAATGAATAGATTCGATCACTTTAACAAATTTTAGAAAATAGACTAATAATGATTAAAATTTAAAATATTAAAAGTTTAGGAAAAACTAAGAATACTTCTATTTAAAAAAAAATTATTATTTTTGTTAAAATAATCTATGAGTGTCAATCTTCTGGAAAAGTTACTCTCAATAAAGCGAAAGAGAAAAGAGGAGGGAGGAATTCCTTTTTATTTTTACTAATTAATGCTTTTGGTTCCGGTCTTGATAAAAAGAATAAGTTATTAAGATATATTGACTTTCTTTTCTTTTTCTTTTTTTTTAATTTTAAAAACTAATTAATTATTCACATAACATTTATAGGGTAATCAATGTGTATGACATGTTACTTTTCACATTTATTTTGGATAATTTGATGAACAATACAAATTTAAAGACTAAAAGAGACGAAAAATAAATGGAGGGCTAAGATGATTTTTTTTGTAAAGTTGGTGAGCTAAATAAGTTATTTTGCCAAATGAAAATTATAACGATATCAAGTTTTCTTAAAGGTTAAATTATCTTATTATACATAAGTTGTAAATTCAATCTTTGTACTTTAATTTGTTCAATTTTAGTCCATGTACTATTTGAGTTGATGAATTTTAATCTTTATATTTTTTGAATTTTAAAATTTCATTATTGATCCAAAAGGTAGTAATTAAAATTAGTTGGTTAAATTCTACTATTAGTCTTATATTATGAGTAAGTTGTAAACTTAATTCATATTCTTCAATTTGATCATTCTTAGTCCCTATATTTTTTAAATTTTAAAATTTCAGTCTTGACGCAAGCTATAATTGTTAAATTCATTAAATGAATTTTTTATTAATAATATATAAAAATAACAAATTGATACGATATTACACGTGTAATAATACATTTACTAAATAAAATTTAGTAAATTTAACCTTGATTTAAATCTCAAAATTTGAAAATATAAAAACTAAAAATAATCAAATTAAAGTAAAAAAAAATTCATAATTTACGCGGGATTAATAACAAAATTAAACCATTCTTAAATATATAATTCGATCAAGGGGGAACAGCCATGGTCCCTTTTGTTGATGGTACAATTCAAACCCCTCCCAAGTACTAATAATTCAATTCAATCTGTCCAACACGTTTGATAAAAAAGAAAAAAAAACATATTTTGTCACTCTAAAAAAACAATATAATCTATTATAATACTCCATTTTTAGCTTTGGCCATAGAATTTTAAAAACTTATTTAGGTGTTATCACAATTTTTTATTTCGCCCTCTTTATGTTACAAAAAAAGGCATTGTATTATTAAATGATTGTAAATATATTATTAATATTCAAACAAAAGCAAGAATATTATAGGAATAAAAAAGGGATGAGTCGCGAAGACTGTAGTCAAAATTTAGGCCTCCGCTCTAAATACTAGGCAGCTGGCGATTTCACACTACACAAACAACTATATAATCACAACTTTTAATAATATATTTTAAATTAAAATAATTTATATGTATATATGTATCTCTCTTCTTTTAGCTACCAAGCGTAACCACGAAGGAACGTTGACTAAAACAATTTCAAGTTAGTATAATATTTAATTACAAAAAATTATGTGAAAGTGTGGAGTATGTCTAACATTTTAAATCCAAATAGAGAATCACGTAACAATGTCGGAGAATACGACGAGAAGAAAACTTCATCCCACGTTGTCGCAAGATATAGACATATGCTCTTTGGGACCCTAAGTATTTAATAGTATATTGCATAAATTAGTATCTAAAATGTATTTAAGGTAAGTGAGCGCCAAGTAATATGTAGCCTATATAAGTTTTCTTAAAGCCACCGGAATTGGCGTGTGAGTTAGACCTACATAAAAAAAATAATATAGTTAAGAGAGAATTTTGTGTTTTAGCTTGAAAGGTTTTTCATTCAGGGTTTTAAATTTTTTTTCTTTGTTTTGATTCTCTTCATATTTTATTTTTCTTTTATTAGTGAAATCTCTTTTTGTCCATAATTTTTTATCATTTTTAGAAAAACTTTTTCACGTAAAATTTGTATATTCGATTCTTTAAATTTCTTCATTATTTTACTTATTTGTTGCTTATAAAGATTTATCCCAATAAAAAGTAGACATTTTATAATACTAGAAAACAATTACCGAATTGAATTCCCAAAAACTATTAAAGGGAATTTAGGCCAATTTTATAAAATTATATATATTTATACAAAAATTTAAAAAACATATATTATACAATTTTACTTTTAGAAAACTATTAAAGGGTATTTTTGTGGAAAACTAGCTACGTGTTTTAGTCACGTGTTCCCAATGATCACCTGTCTTTGATTATTTTAAAAAATAAAAAATATTAAAAATTGGATCCCCAACAATTAGAATTTTTAACCGTTGGGATCACCGGGTACTTCAAAGAAAAAACCAACGGTTATTGCTTCCAACAGTCTAATTTTTATTTATTAGTCTCTTAAGTTTCAATTTTTTTCATTCAATCCTATTCATCTATTCTCTATTTTTTATTCTAATATCTTAAATTTCTCTAAAATTATTTTTCTTCCAAATTTCTATCCTAATTGTTTATAATTTGTTAGATTTTATTCGATTTTCATCATCTTAAAAATTTTAAAAATGTTTATGCCTCTAATTCGTTTAGATCACAAATACGTTTCTAACATCTAATTACAAACGGTAAGAAAAAACTATTATATTTTTATTTTAGTTAATATCATTATTAAGTTGTTAATATTATTTTTAAAATTTTTCTATGTTTATATAATTAGGATGAAGATCAAATTATTGAAACATATATACACAATTTAAGTGCAAGAGCACCGCGTGTTATTGAACAACACTTCAAAGAGGCAGGGTTCTTGCACGTGTTCCGTATGCTTGGCGGGACTAAATTGGAGTATGCACTTATCAGTGCTTTGTTGGAAAGATGGAGACCTAAAAAACACACACTCGAGGTTATGGCATTGCAACTCAGTCTACCGGTTGATGGGTCAGTTGTTATGTAACATTCGGTTTAGACCCTAGTCGAAATAGTGGTTTTGGGACCACAAATCCGAATCAGAAAAATATTTTAATATTATTTTCCGTGCTTATAGTATGTGAATTGATATGTATGAAATTTCTGTGATTTAATTTATCCGTTTGTGTGCTTAATTTAATAAAAGGACTTAATCACGTAAAATGTAAAAGTGGTATATTAATTGTTAAAGTGTTAAATTGTCTTGTTCTTTTAATGGGGAATCCTTCTGATGTAATTGGACCCTTAGATTGATGAATGGACAAAGATGGACATATGTTAGTGGAATTTTAATGTTAATTAAAAAAGTTAATCTAGTAAAAGAATAAATAATGCTTAATTAAATAAAACAAACAAAAGAACTAAGCCATTATCATCTTCTTATGACCGAATATTGAAAGAAAAAGAAAGAAGAAAAGCTTTAAGGGTTCAATTATGTTCAAGCAAAATTAAGGTATGAGTTTTGCTCGATTTTTGATCATTTCTACGTTTTTGTGATCGCTGCTTCGAGTACTATAAAGCACATGTTTTAATTTTTGAATTTGATGATGATTTTGTGTTTCGCCATTAATAATAACTTGTGATTTTTGTTGTTTAATGATGGAAAATAAAAGGTATGTGATAGATTATAATGTTTTGTCTTTGGATTTTTGATGAATTTGAGTAATTTGGGTTAAATTGTGAAAATAACATTTTGAGGGACTAAAATGTGAAATAAGTGAAATGTATAGAATTGTATGAGCATGAGGAAGATTCAGCCTAAGCATGAAATAGTGAAATTATGTGTATTTTGTGTTTTGTGAAATAAGAACTAAATTGTGAAAAATGTAAATTTTAGGGGCTTAAGTGTAAAAAGGCCTAAATATGTGTTTGTGGATTAAATTGAATGAATGTGTGATTAAATTAGTTAAATTTGAATTTATTTAGATCAAGAACGAAAGAAATCAGAATTAGATCGGGGGAAGTCAAAACTAGTCGAGTGGTCGATTTCATCCGTCAATACCTGAGGTAAGTTCATAAGTAAATAATGTTGTTAAATTCTGTTGTATTTAAATTAATAGTGCCGAATTGAATTGTTGTTTGTGTAAATTAATATGCTGAAATGAATTGAGCATGGGAGCAATATTTACAAGCCTAAAATGTTCGAGATATGACGTCGAAAGCCTGCATTTAACCTTAGGAATAGTTAGGATACATATGTCATGACATAGGATTCCGATATGTGTTTTCATGTAAGACCACATCTGGGACGTTGGCATTCACTTATGTTTACGTGTAAGACCATGTCTGGGACATTGGCATTGTATTTGATTCGTGTAAGACCCTGTTTGGGACAGTGGCATCGATATGTGATTACATGTAAGACCACGTCTGGGATGTTGGCATTATACGAGCCTTCCGACTATCCGAATCCTTATTAATTCCGAATAGTTCAACAGGCATCGAGATGAGATCAGATACGAAAATGAACTAAAGGATTTAGGTATGTGCTTTATGGTATGTATATGTAAACAAGGTAAGTATATGTTTATAACGGATTCATGAAGTGAACATGGTAAAAGATGAATCTATATGTGCTTATGAGTATATGTGAGTTTGAAAGTTGATGTTATATTGCTATTGTAAATGTGTTAATATTTGAGTTGTAAACATATTAAATGTATAATTGGTTAATAGTTATGTGATTTTGGCTGGTTGATTTAAATGCAAATGTTTATTTGTTTATTATTTGCTTATGACTTACTAAGCTATGAAAGCTTACTTTGTGTGTGTGATTGTTTGATTGTTTTTTTTTAGATTATTAAAGCTACGATAAGCTCGGGGATCATCGAGGATCATCACCACACTATTGAACTATATTTTGGTAATTTTTGAGAATGTATATGTTAAAGTATGGCATGTATAGTCTAGAGAATTTATGATATGGTTTGTGATGTGTAAAAAAATAGTCATGTGAAATGGCTAGTTAATGGATGTGTTTATGATGAGTAGTTCAAGCTATAAGATGCATGATTTGGTATGGTTTTATGTGCATAATGTTAGACTAATGAAATGGTACATAAATAGGTAAGTTCATGGTTGGTTTAGATATTTAATTGATGAGGGATTGCTATGAATTGAAATGGTTTAGATAAAGTATTAGTTATATGTTTTGAAGGAAACTTGATGCTTTGAATTGGTATATTTGAGTAAGAATTGTATATGTAAATGTATGATGTGATTGAGGGTTAAATTTTGCATGTTTTGGTATGTTTGAAATGGTTTTGGAGTATGAATTTAGGATGGTTTGATGCTTGAAGGTGTGACCCAAAGTGTGGGTGGCAAATTGGCTTTACAAATGGCCTATATTTGCCCACACGGGCATGTGGCTCGACCGTGTCTCTTAAGTTTGGAAATTGAAGCAAGTCAGACTCACACACAGGCTGCCGACACCTGGCGTGTGACCGCCGTGTGAAATAAGTCAGTGTCGACCACGGGTTAAGCACACACGCGGCGTGTCTTGGTGTGTGGACAAGTCGAGATGTATGCCCTCTTTTGACACGGCTTGGACACACGGGTGTGTCTGAGGCCGTGTTCCTACACGGGCGTGTAACCTCTGTAACTTTGAAAATGTTAAGTTTTGGAAAAATTTTGTATGAGCTCGGTTTAGTCCTGACACCTTTCTAATGCATGTTTAAGGTTTCGTAAACCTATTTAAGGGACTCTATGAATATGAATTGTTATGTTAAGATGTGAAATGTTTATAAATGTTCTGAAATGTTCGGTAATGCCTTATAACCCTATTTCGGTGATGGTTAAGGGTTAAGGGTGTTACATTTTATTGGTATCAGAGCTACAGTTTAGTCGATTCTAGAACTAACATAGTTCGTGTGAGTCTAGCTATACATGTCATATTTATAAACTGTGATAGCGTGATGATTCCTGACAATTGAAATGTGTTTTCGTATAGTAAATGGATCTCGATCGAGCCGTAGCAGATGATGTAGAAAGTAATGCGCCCGCTCCTTTTCAGAGAGCAGTGCCGGTTGATTCTAGGCCGAATTCGACTAACCATGAAAGTGAGGCTAAACAAGCCTTCTATCAAATAATGAATGATTGGTTTACTCAATATATCCGGACGAATCCGGTTGTTCCATATCTCCCCCATCGATTGCTCCTCAAATACTTGTTTTGCCACAAGTTGTTGATCTAGTACGAATGAATAAGCCACCAGTTGATAGAATCAGGAAACACGGGGCTGAAGAATTCAGAGCCACTGTTGATGATGATGCCGAGCGAAAGCTGAATTTTGGCTTGATAATACGATCCGTGTGTTTGATGAGCTATCTGTACACACGATGAGTGCATCAAATGTGTTGTATCATTGCTTCGAGATTTCGCGTATCATTGGTGGAATACACTGATATCTGTAGTTCTGAGAACGGGTTACTTGGGAGTTCTTTCAGATGGAATTCTGTAAGAAATACATCAGTTAGAGATTCATTGATCAGAAGCGTAAAGAATTCCTTGAGTTGAAACAGGGTCGTATGACTATAACAGAACATGAGTGGGAATTTGTGAGACTGAGCAGATATGCCCGATAGTGTGTTTCGAGTGAAGAAATAATGTGTAAAAGATTTGAAGATAGACTAAATGAAGATATCAAGTTGTTAGTTGGGATTCTCGAAATAAAATAGTTTGTTGTATTAGTTGAACGAGCCTGCAAAGCCGAAGAGCTCGGGAAAGAGAAAAGAAAAGCTGACTATGTAGCTAGAGATGCACGTAAGAGATTCTCAAGTAAGTCTTTCCAATCGGAATCAAAGAAATTTCGAGATGACTCTAACTATTCAAAGGCTTCTGCGGGTTATTCTAGACGAGATCGAGATAGACCAGTTGTGAGTTCGAGAGCTACCTCAGTAGAAAGTGTTGGTAATGTCAGATCAAATCAACCAGAGTGCACATATTATGGCAAATAACATCCTGGCAGTTGTAGATTAAATGATCGGGCTTGTTTTAAATGTGGATCGATGGATTATTTTATCCGTAAATGTCTTGAGTTAGCTGAACAAAACATAGTACAGAATGTCAGATTGAGTAATACGGCAGCTTGAGGTAGACTACCCAGGAACACGGGCAATGTGAGTAGCAGTCAAAGAGGAACTAAAGGCACAACTGTTAGATCTGAAGCTCATGCACCTGCCTGAGCTTATGCTATTCGAGCCCGCGAAGAAGCTTCGTCTCCAGATGTGATTACTGGTACTTTCATTCTCTATGATACTAGTGTTGTTGCCTTGATTGATCCTGGTTCTACTCATTCTTATATATGTGAGACTTTAGTATCCAGTAAGACTTTGCCTGTAAAGTTTACTGAGTTTGTGATTAGAGTATCGAACCCCTTAGGCCGGTGTGTTTTAGTTGATAAAGTGTGTAAGAATTGTCTGTTGATGATTCGAGATTCATGTTTTCCGGATGATTTGATGTTGTTGCCATTTGATGAATTTGATATAATTCTGGGTATGGATTGGTTAACTTTGCACGATGCTATTGTGAACTGAAAACGAAAGACTATTGATTTGCGATGTCAGAACGATGAGATTATTTGGATTGGATCTAATGATCTGAATGGTTTGCCAGCAGTGATATCTTTGATGTTAGCTCAGAAATATGTGAGAAAGAGTTGTGAAGCTTATTTTTCATATGTGCTTGACTCTAAAGTGACAGAAAGGAAGATATAATCAGTACCAGTTGTGAGCGAATATTCGGATGTGTTTCCCGACGATTTACCGGGTTTGGCACCGATCTGAGAGGTAAAGTTTGATATTAAGTTAGTGTCGGGGATGACTCTGATATCGATAGCTCCGTATAAAATGGCACTGACTGAATTGAAAGAATTGAAAACTCAGTTGCAAGAATTGACTAATAGAGGCTTTGCGCGATCGAGTTTTTCTCCCTAGGGTGCACCAATTTTGTTTGTGAAAAAGAAAGACGGAACTATGAGAATGTGCATTGACTACAGATAACTCAACAACGTGACTATAAAGAATAAATATCCTTTGCCACGAATTAACGACTTATTCGATCAATTGAAAGGAGCTACAGTGTTTTCTAAGATAGATTTGAGATCAGGTTACTATCAGCTGCGAGTTAAAGACTCCGATATGCTGAAAACTACTTTCTGAACGAGGTATGGACACTATAAGTTTTTAGTTATGCCTTTCGGACTTACTAATGCACCTGTTGTTTTTATGGATTTGATGAATCGAATCTTCAGATAATATTTGGATTGATTTTTAGTTGTGTTTATAGATGACATATTGATCTACTCCAGTGATGAATCTGAACATGCTGAACATCTGAGATTAGTGCTACAGACTTTACATGATAAGCAATTGTATGTGAAATTTAGTAAATGTGAGTTCTGGTTACGAGAAATCAGTTTTCTAGGACATATTGTATCAGCATCGGGTATTCGGGTTGATCCGAGCAAGATTTCAGTAATTTTAAATTGGAAACCTCTGAGAAATGTGTTAGAAGTTTGCAGTTTTCTAGGACTAGCGGAATAATATAGACGATTTGTAAAAGGATTCTCTATTATTGCAACCCCGATGACGTGACTCCTTTAGAAAGATTTTAAGTTCGAGTGGTCAGAAAAGTGCCAGAAAAGTTTCGATCAGTTGAAAGCTTTTTTGACTGAAACCCGAGTGTTAGTTCAAATGTAATCGTAAAGAATTCGTTATCTATAGTGATGCGTCTTTGAATGGTTTGGGTTGTGTTTTGATGCAGGAAGGCAAAGTCATAGCTTATGCCTCAAGACAGTTATAGCCACACGAAAAGAACTATCCGACACATGATCTGGAATTGACAGCTATTGTGTTTGCATTGAAAATATGGCATCACTATCTATTTGGTGAAAAATGTCATGTTTATTTCGATCATAAATGTAACAGCCCGATTTAGGGGCTAGTCAGAACAGTGATCTCAAAATCACTAATTCAAGGTTAGAGAAAATTATTTTCATGTTATTTTATGCGTTATAACATGTTCATTAGGATGCATGAAAATTTTGGTGCTTTAATTTTAGCGATTTCTTGTTTAATCGCGAAAAAAGGACTAAATCGCTTAGAGTGCGAAAGTTCTATTTTGTTTGCTAGAGGTGTCATATAGCTATGGATTATAAATTGGAGGTCCCAAATGTGTAATTTGGCCTTATTAATTGAGTTGGCCGACCATAGGGTGCATAGGGGACAAGTGCATTTATTGTAGTCAAAAGTTGGTGATATTAGTTGGAGAAAATGAATAAAATAAGATGATATAAGCAAAAGTTATCATCTTTTTATTTGGTCTTCTTCTCCAACTGAAAATATCAGCCATGGGAGGGCTTTGGAAGCTTGAAATTTTAGCAGCTCATTTTCTCTTGAAGTAAGTCAAATTGATGGTTGTTTTTGATGATTTTTGTATTTTTAGAGTCCTCAAAGCTTAAGCTAGCTAATGAGAGGACTAGTTTGCAATATGGTTGAAAGTCTAGGGACTTACCATGATAGATTTTATGTTTTTGGTGAGTTTTTATGGAAGAAAATGAATGATAGGATGATGATAAATAACTTTTGTGAAAGGTGTTGTTATGAAAACACCTAATTGGGGCTAAAATGCAAAAGTTGTAAATTGTTCATTAAGGCATGAAATAGTTGGCATTGTGGATAGTTGTAAGAGGATTAAATGTTCAGCTAGGCTTGTTTAATAAGAAAATGTGATGAAAATTTATTTACGAGCCTAGGGGCAAAATAGTAATTTTGCCAATGTGTAAGGGTAAAATAGTCATTTTTGCCTAAAGTGTAGATTATTGTGTATTATGATTTATAAGTGATTAAATCAGTAAATTCCATTGTTCTAGATCAAAGAAAACGAGTTTCGGACCTAGAATGGGTGAAAAAAGAAATATGGGCAAAAAGTCCCTTTCGGCCCTTTCGATATCAAGGTAAGTTCATTTGCCAAATTATGAAATTCTAAGTGAGGTACTTAATATTTCAATGTTGTATTGATCGCTTAATTACCTTCTTATATACGTTAAGTACGCTTTGACAGAATGTCAAGAAATGAGAGTCTTACTTTAATCTAAGACTAATGGGAATGAAATTAGCATGAGATTATGACAATTAAGGTCCCGTGTAGGACCATATTGGAATGTGGCCTCGGTGTGATAATTCAGTATAAGACCATGTCGAGGACATGGCATCGATATGTTAATACGTGTAAGACCATATTGGACCATATTAGAATATGGCCTGGTGCGAAAATTCAGATAAGACCATGTCGAGGACATGGCATTGATATGTCAATACGTGTAAGACTCTATCAGGGTATAATGTCAATATGAAACTTTGTGTATGAGACTCAAGAGTGTTATTTATCAATTTGAGTGATTTAACGGGTATGTTGAAAGTGAGAAAGTATGTGGCCGTATCACCAGAAGCACAAGTGTGTGTTAGAATTGAATTGAGATGAATTCAGTATATAATAAACCCCTAGTGGGTTATGTGTAATCAATGCACATTAGTTGCATGAGATAGATTTATTGATGCATTGTGTGAATGCAAACGAGTATCGTAGGAAGTTAAGTAAGAATAATAGTGTGCGAGGATGTTCTTGGATGAACATTTGAAATAGAGAATTACATGTGGATAACTAACCATGATTGTATAATAACGGTGAGCCATGCGCGATATCACCTTATTGATGGTTAGTGATGGGCTGTGTGCGATACCATCAACTATATTATTAACGGTGGGCTGTGTGCGTTACCACCTGATTAATTGTTAATTGATGGGCTGTGTGCGGCACCATCACTTATAATAATTATTTGGTAAGCTAAGTGCGAAATCACCATATGTATAAATGATTGGTGGACTGTGTGCGATACCACCCTATTAGAGATTGATGGTGGGCTAAGTGCGAAACCACCTAGAGAATAATAGCGTGAGTGGCTTATCGAAAATACTTGATGTGTTGTTTTATGTGATCATGTGGTGACCAATGCAGGAATGTATACTAATAAACACGACCAGTTGGCTTGTGACATGGTAAGAATATGGTAAGAGATAGAATTAGTAAGCTTCAAGAATGGTTGAGTAAGTAACTATGAGTTTATGAGAAAAACTCATTATAATACCTTGTGACTGTGTATATATTCAATGAATATCAGTAGTTGTTAGTCATATGCATTATTGCTTACTCCTTTTCTTTTCCTATCTCTTATAGGATATTTTAACTAGCTCGGGTTGGAGGCCACTGGAGATGTTTTCACACTATCAAGCAAACGCTTGGTATGATGTTTCAAGTTCTTATGAGTCATGGCATGTATAGGGATTCTTTTAAAGTTAATTAAGTTCTAGTTGATGTAGCCAAATTGTGTTGGCTTAAGAGAACTTATAGTTTGATTGTGTATAGCCATAGATGATGGCTTAAGTTGTTTGTAAATGTGTTGGGAATGGTTCTCCCTAGTGTATGAGATGAAGACTTTATCTCTTTTATGATTAAATGTCCTAAATTCAAGAGTTATATTGATGCTATGTGAAGTTATGTGCTAATGAATGAATGTATGCAAATGAGAGGGGCAAAAGGCTTGGTAGATAGCCTGCTAATTGTCCACGTGAGTAGACACACGGATGTGTGTCTAGACTGTGTGGGAGGCATGGTTAACACATGGGCGTGTACACAAGCAGTGTGAAGTCTGCACTTTGCACATGGGATTTGAATCACCACACGGCTGGAGTACACGGGCGTGTGTATAGGCCGTGTGGATAAGTCAGAATGCTAATGATTTACACATGGGCCAGGGACACGGGCGTGTCAAGGCCGTGTGAAATTAGTCAGTGTCGACCACGGGAGGGAGACACGGGCATGCCTTAGGGGCACACCGGCGTGTCCCTTGGCCTACACGGGCATGTGGCCCCTGCTTTGTTGAAAAGGTTTCTCGAACTCGTGAAAGTTCCTGGAAAGATTCCGATATTTCCCGGAAGCATGTTTAAGGCCTTGTAGGCTGAGTTTGAGTAAGAGATATGCTTAAATGGAATTTTATAGCCCGTTTCAAAGCGTTAAGTAAGATTAAACATTTGAATGCCTCGTATCCGATCTCGGTGTTAGACTCAGGTAAGGGGTGTTATAATAAAATTTTAAAATATTTGATGACACACAAATATTTGAATTTACGATAGCGAAGATGGATAGAGTTGTTAAAAGATTATGAGCTTGTAATTGACTACCATCCGGGAAAGACTAATGTTGCCGCTGATCCTTTGAGTCGAAAATCGTTGTTTGCTCTTTGTACGATGAATACTCAGTTGGCCCTATATGAAGATGGTTCGTTAGTAGCCGAGTTAAAAGTAAAACCATTATTTATTCAACAGATTTGTGAAGCTAAGAAAGTTGATAGTGAATTGATAGCAAAACAGGCTCAATGTGATATAGATATTGATTCAGAATTCTGAGTTGATAATGAAGGTTGTTTGAGGTTCAAAGGCCGAATATCTGTTCCGAAGAATTTAGAGTTGATTCAGATGATTTTGAATGAAGCTCATAACAGGCAGTTATCTGTTCATCCGAGTAGTACAAAAATGTGTAATGATTTGAAACAGCTCTACTGGTGGCCTGGTATGAAACGAGATATCTTTGATTTTGTTTTGAAATGTTCAATCTGTCAACAAGTTAAAGCTAAGTATGAAGTACCGTCTAGGTTACTTCAGCCAATTATGATACCCGAGTGGAAATGGGACAGAGTCACGATGGATTTTGTATCAGATTTGCTGTTGTCACCGTGTAAGAAAGATGCAATCTGGGTTATTGTGGATGGATTGACTAAATTGGCTCATTTTGTTCCGATTTGTACAGATTATTCACTTGATAAACTTGGTGTGTTATATATTTATCAGATTGTGAAATTGCATGGAGTGCCTATTTCTATTGTTTCGGATAGAGATCCGAGGTTCACATCATGGTTTTGGAAGAAACGGCAAGATGCACTAGGTATGAAACTAAACTCTAGTACTGCTTTCCATCCACAGACAGATGGTCAGTCCGGACGAATTACTCAGATACTCGAGGATATGTTAAGATGTTGCATTCTTGAGTTTGAAGGTACATGGGAACGATACTTGTCACTAATTAAATTTGCATATAATAATAGCTTCCAATCGAGTATCAAAATGGCACCTTATGAGGCATTGTACGGTCGCAAATGTTGAACACCATTGTATTGGACTGAGCTCAGTGAGAATAAGATACACGGGGTTGATTTGATCAAAGAAACTGGACAGAAAGTGAAAGTGATAGTTTAAAAGTCACGTCAGATCGTCATAAGTCGTACGCAGATTTGAAACGAAAAGATATTGAATTTTAGATCGGGGACAAAGTGTTTTTTAAAGTCTCACCGTGGAATAAAATACTTCGATTTGGTCGTAAAGGTAAACTGAGTCCGAGATTCATTGGAGCATATGAGATTATTGAACGTATCGGGCCGGTTGCTTATAGACTGTTGTTGCCACCTGAGTTAGAAAAGATCCACATCGTATTTCATGTTTCGATGCTTCGACGATATCGATCTGATCCATCACATATAATTTCTCCATTTGAGATTGAGATAAGATCTAATAGGACATACGAGGAAGAACCGATCTGGATTTTAGATCACGAGGTGAAAGAATTGAGAAATAAGAAAACTTCATTAGTGAAAGTCTTATGGCATCGACACGGGGTAGAGAAAGTGACGTGGGAGCCCGAAGATGCTATGAGAGAATGTTACCCAAATCTATTCACTGGTAAGATTTTCGAGGACGAAAATCCCTAAAGGGGAGAATTGTAATAGTCCCGGTTTAAACACTAGTCGGAATAGTGGTTTCGAGACCACAAATTCAAGTCAGAAAAATATTTTAATATTATTTTTCGTGCTTATAGTATGTGAATTGATATGTATGAAATTTATGTGATTTAATTTATTCGTTTGTGTGCTTAATTTGATAAAAGGACTTAATCACATAAAATGTAAAAGTGGTATATTAATTGTTAAAGTGTTAAATTGTATTGTTCTTTTAATGGGGAGTCCTTATGATGTAATTGGACCCTTAGATTGATGAATGGACAAAGATGGACATATGTTAGTGAAATTTTAATGTTAATTAAAAAGGTTAATTTAGTAAAAGAATAAATAACGCTTAATTAAATAAAACAAACAAAAGAAATAGGCCATTATCATCTTCTTATGACCAAATATTGAAAGAAAAAGAAAGAAGAAAAGCTTTAAGGGTTCAGTTATGTTCAAGCAAAATTAAAGTATGAGTTTTGTTCGATTTTTTATAATTTCTACGTTTTTGTGATCGTTGCTTCGAGTACAACAAAGCCCATGTTTTAATTTTTGAATTTGATGATTTTGTGTTCTGCCATTGATAATAGCTTGTGATTTTTGTTGTTCGATGATAGAAAATAAAAGATATGTGATAGATTATAATGTTTTGTCTTTGGATTTTTGATGAATTTGAGTAATTTGGGTTAAATTGTGAAAATAATATTTTGAGGGACTAAAATGTGAAATAAATGAAATGTATGGACTTGTATGAGCATGAGGAAGATTCGGCCTAACATGAAATAGTGAAATTATGTGTATTTTGTGTTTTGTGAAATCAAAACTAAATTGTGAAAAATGTAAGGCCTAAATATGTGTTTGTGGATTAAATTGAATGAATGTGTGATTAAATTAGTTAAATTTGAATTTATTTAGATCAAGAACGAAAGAAATCGGAATTAGATCGGGGGAAGTCGAAATTAGTCGAGTAGTCGATTTCATCCGTCAATACCTGAGGTAAGTTCATAAGTAAATAATGTTGTTAAATTCTGTTGTATTTAAATTAATAGTGTCGAATTGAATTGTTGTTTGTGTAAATTATTATGCTAAAATGAATTGAGCATGGGAGCAATATTTACAAGCCTGAAATGTTTGACATACGATGTCAGAAAATCCCGTACGGACCCTAGGAATAGTTAGGATACATATGTCATGACATAGGATTTCGATATGTGTTTTCGTGTAAGACCACGTGTGGGACGTTGGCATCGATTTGTGTTTACATGTAAGACCATGTCTGAGACATTGGCATCATATTTGATTCGTGTAAGACCCTGTTTGGGACAGTGACATCGATATGTCATTGCATGTAAGACCACGTCTGGGACGTTGGCACTATACTAGCCTTCCGACTATCCAAGTATCCTTATTAATTCTAAATGGTTCAACGGGCATTATCGAGATGAGATCAAATACAAAAACGAACTAAAGGATTCAGGTATGTGCTTTGTGGTATGTATATGTAAAAAAGGTAAGTATATGTTTATAATGGATTCATAAATTGAACATGGTAAAAGATGAATCTATATGTGCTTATGAATATATGTGAGTTTGAAAGTTGATGTTATATTGTTATTGTAAATGTGTTAATATTTGAGTTGTAAACATATTAAATGTATAATTGGTTAATAGTTATGTGATTTTGGTTGGTTGATTTAAATGCAAATGTTTATTTGTTCATTATTTGCTTATGACTTACTAAGCTATGAAAGATTACTTTGTGTGTGTGATTGTTTGATTGTTTTTTTTTTTAGATTATTAAAGCTACGAGAAGCTTAGGGATTATCGAGGTTCATCACTACACTATCAAACTATATTTTCATACTTTTTGAGAATGTATGTGTTAAAGTATGGCATGTATAGTCTAGAGAATTTATGATATGGTTTGTGATGTGTAAAAAAAAAGTCATGTGAAATGGCTAGTTAATGGATGTGTTTATGATGAGTAGTTCAAGCTATAAGATGCATGATTTGGTATGGTTTTCTGTGCATAATGTTAGACTAATGAAATGGTACATAAATAGGTAAGTTCATTGTTGGTTTAGATATTTAATTGATGAGGGATTGCTATGAATTGAAATGGTTTAGATAAAGTATTAGTTATATGTTTTGAAGGAAACTTGATGCTTTGAATTGGTATATTTGAGTAAGAATTGTATATGCAAATGTATAATATGATTGAGGGTTAAATTTTACATGTTTTGGTATGTTTGAAATGGTTTTGGAGTATGAATTTAGGATAGTTTGATGCTTGAAGGTGTGACCCAAAGTGTGGGTGGCAAATTGGCCATACAAATGGCCTATATTTGCCCACACGGTTGAGCACACGGGCATGTGGCTCGACCATGTCTCTTAAGTTTGCAAATTGAAGCAAGTCAAACTCGCACACAAGTTGGACACACGGGCGTGTGACTAGCCGTGTGAAATAAGTCAGTGTTGACCACGGGTTAAGCACACGGGCGTGTCTTCGGCCGTGTGGACAAGTCAGTATGTATGCCCTGTTTTGACATGGCTTTGACTCATGGGTGTGTCTGAGGCCGTGTGAGGCACACGGCCTACCCACACAGACGTGTGACCTCTGTAACTTTGAAAAATGTTAAGTTTCAGAAAAATTTTGTATGTGCTCAGCTTAGTCCCGACCCCTTTTCTAATGCATGTTTATGGTCTCGTAGACCTATTTAAGGGACTCTATGAATCTGAATTGTTATATTAAGATGTGAAATGTTTATAAATGTTTGGTAATACCTCATAACTTTATTCCAGCGATGGTTACAGGTTAGGGGTGTTAAATGTTACGCGGGTAGTCTTATTGGTGATTAGAGCGCAATTTGCCACCAATAATTAGGCAATGTATAGGTCAAGTTTAGTGGTAATTGGATATGAAATGGTTAGAAGATAATTTCTCACATCTCGACAACTCTTTTAGTGCAGTTGAATGACAACAATTCACTCGAGCATTTACCAACACTTATTTTTTAGAGGGGGAGAATTGTAATATCCTATTTTTCAGTGGTGAAGGAATAGTGGTTTCGGGACCACAAATTCTGGGATGTTGGTTTGTAAATACTATTTATATAATATTTATGAGGTCATTAAGGTCGTAGTAAAATTTGGTTAAGAAATTTTAACATTTAGACAACTAATTAAAGAAAAAGGAGTAGATTGCACAAAGTGCAAAAGTTAATAATTATTGATCTTTCATTGCATATTTGATAATTCTATTAATGTGGGGGGTTTAATATGGTAATTAAACCATCCAATGGTTAGTGGACGGTAATAGAGAAAAATAAATTAGTTAAAACATGTTATAATGGTAATTTTGTAATTTAATTGAAATTAAGTTAAAAACAAAATTTAAGAAAACATCATCTTCTTGATTTTCACTTGTTTTGACCGAAAACACTTTGGGAGTAAAATCTTGGAGGTTCGGCTAGCACATTTCTTTGCATGAGTGAGTTTTTGAGTCCCGTTTTGAATAAATTTTATATTTTTGAGATTGTTACAATCAGGTCTAGCTAAACCGTACCTTTATTTTTGAAACTGTTAAAAATTTTGAATGTTTCCATTGATGAATATTGATTGATTTTGATGTTAATGATGTGTTTGAAGTCTTGGTTGTGATTTTGGATTGTTTTGTAATGTGATTTTTATTAGTTTTTAGTTAAAGGATTAAATTGTTAAAATGTTAAAAACCTCATGGTATAATGGTGAAATAGTGATATTTTAGGGACTTTTTTGAAGCCTTAAATATTCGGTTCAGATATGGTGATTTTCAAAAGTGGCTAATTTGACGATTTTCGGGTTAAGGGACTAAATCGCATAAAGTGTAAAAGTTAGGGGTAATTGTGTAATTTTTGTAAATAGAAGGGTACAAATTTTAGAATTTATAAATATATGAAATTTAAGCTAATAAATGAAATGAATTATATTTTAGATCAAGATTCTATTGATATATGGGGAAAAGGAAAAGTAGTGGAGCAGTCCTTGAACTTCTACAACCATTGCAATTTAGCCCAGGTAAGTTCATAGTGATTTGTTTTAGAAATTTTAATTACTTGTGTTAGATTACTAATTTCTAGATAATTGATGTAATTAAGTGTGAAGTTACTTTTGTTATTTGTATAACAAGGTAAATTGCAAATATTTATGTTTACATGAAATGGAGAAGGGATTGTTTTTGTTAGTGGTATTCCTTGGATTTGTAATAAATTATATGTGAATGAACTGAGTTCTATCATGTATATGTAAATGAAGAAGTGCTCCTGTTTGCACAACTGTGCCCCTGAATACACTTTGGTGTCCCTGTTTTCACAACTATGCCCCTGAATACACTTCAGTGTTCCTATTTACACTTCGGTGCCCCTGTTCGCACATCTGTGCCCTTGACTGCATGTATGTGCCCCTGTTTTGCATCTATGATGCCCTTGAAAATTGAGTAATGATCAAGTATGTGAACCGAGTATTGGTGTTTTAATCTAAATGATATGGAGGGTTAATTGGAATTGGTATATTCTTGTTATAATAAATTTTCTAAGAAGTTATTCATTTGATTTGGTTGATTATGAGAACTTATGTGCAATGCAATTTGAAGATTTTAGTTAGTATGTTATATCTTTAAGTGTTTATATTAACTAAAACAAGTCAATTAGATATTATACTATGATCTTACTAAGCTATTTAAGCTTATTATTATTTTTCTCATGTTATTTTGTAGATAATAGTTGTGGACTAATCGGAAGGGTCGACCTTAAAGCTCACACTATCCAATTATTTTGGTAGCTTTTGTATCTCTTTTTGGGTTATGGTATGTATATAGCTTTTGTTGTGAATTTATTAATGTTAATAGTCATGAATGATGTAACAACCCATTTTTCAATAAAATCAGAACAGTGGTTTCGGGACCACAAATCTGATCTAAAAATAAGGTTTATTTTTATTTCATTATATGGTCCGTATTATGATAGACATGTCGTGTGAAAATTTTGATACGAAAATTTTATCGCTTAAATGTTTAATTACGAAAAGGACTAAATCGCATAAAATGTGAAAGTTGAATTCTAGTAGCTATAAGGATTAAATAGCTATGGAATTCAAAACTAAAGGTCCTTATATGGTAATTAGACCATTAAAGAAAAGTATGTAGATTTTTGGTGACTCATCCATGGAAAAATTAAAAAAGGGCAATGACTAAATTGGAATTGAAATAATTTAATTAATTAAAAGATGATAAAAAGAAATATATCTTATTTTTCTCATCTTCTTCCCCAAAATTATATGGAAACCCTAGGAGAGAGAGAAAAAACTTTCAAGGCTTAATTGGGTAAGTTTCCTTGTCCCATTTTTAGTAATTTTGATATTTTTGAAATCGGAATAGTCTAATCTATCTATTTGAGGGATTAATGTGAAAAGTTATCAAGGTATGAAATTTGGGTCATGGATGAATATGCTGAAAATTTGAAATTTATGATAGAAAATGAAATGTTATTGATAGATAAACAACTTTTACAAAGTGATTTTTGATGAAAACATGATTTAGGGACGAAAATGCAAAGTGGTGAAAATTGATGAAAAATTTTGAAAATTTAAATTTTATGTTGGAATTTCGATTAGGCTTGGAATATGGAGTAAATTGCACAAGTTTCATTTTCCAAGCCTAGGGATGAAATTGGAATTTATGAAAAAGTTAGGGGCAAAATGGTAATTTTTTCTAAGACGTAAATTGAGTCCAAATGAGAATGAAATGTGTGAAATTGACGATTAAGTTTATTTAAATAGATCTGAACAACTCAATTTCTAGGTTAGATCGAGAAAAGGAAAAGGTTTCGAATTAGTAGATTACTTACGCGAACAAGTGTCGAGGTAAGTTCGTGTAACTTAATCGGGCATTTAAATATGTTTAATTGAATGTTGTGGAATGTGACTTATAATGATGTATATTATTTGAATGCTATAATGAGAAATTTAATACATGCTTGAAATGGTGAAAAAGGGGTTAAGTCCCGATTAAATATTAAGTTCCGATGATTATATACGCTTTCCCGAAACGAATAAGGTCATGCATTTGTTGCTGACGAATTTAGCTCGGACGAGTAATCCTATTGACCTTGTTATAGAAAGGATTTAGCCCAAACGGGTAATCTTGATATAATACCTCTCAAGTATATGTTACGATTAAGGTTTAGCCTAGACTGGTTCTGAGCATATGTTATATAAAAGATTTAGCCTGGACTGGTAATCCTGTTATACGGTATGTGGCTCGAGAGTGTGTACCTTGGTTAAGTGCCCCAATGGGTACCTTGAATAAGAAATTGACGGATTATTTAATCGTACACCTTGAGTGTACTACTTGAGCATCCATTAGAATTTCAATGATTCAACGGACATAAGACTCTTAACATGGCATGAGAATTATGAGATGAAATGATAATTACTTGAAAGAATATTGCATGATGAGCTCATTTATGTTTACTTGATTGATATGAAGATTTTGGTGACTAACATGTTTGATTGAATGCATGTGTTTAGGCAATTTTGCTAATGGATGGAAAACATGATATTGTATGCTTAGATTTAATAAATGGGATTGGTAAGTTTAGTTTCTGTTATACGAACTTACTAAGCATGAAATGCCTATTTCATTTTATTTTTCCCTGTTTTATAATGCTCGAAAGCTCACGGAGGTTGGAGATTATTGGAGCATCGCCACACTATCAACTAGCTCATTTTGGGTATACATAGTAAATTAATTTTGGTATAATGGCATGTATAGGATAACTTGACCAATAGTGGCTTGAAAATGATGTTTTGTAACCTAGCCATTGTAATGGCTAGTAATGGCTTATTTTGGTATGATTAAGTAGGCTACTATGATATATTCAAATGTTATATGTTACGTATATGTGATCAAATGATGTTAATGCCTAAGTTAATCCAAGGTAAGTTTATCAACACATATGCATGTAATGGTGTGTTATGATGAATGATGGAATTTGATAAGTTGAATGCTTAGAATGGTTGGTATTGGATATGTGTTTCAAGTGCAGGTCATGGGTGTGATTTTGGGTGAGAAATGAAGCTAGAAATGGCTTTATTTTGTCCACACGGGCATGTGTCTAGACCGTGTGACACACGGCCGGGTACATGGACGTGTAGTTAGGCTGTGTGTCCCCTGCACCTTAAATTTTAGAAACAAAATGCTTAGAATTGAGCATATGGGCAGAGACATGGGCGTGTGTCTCAGTCGTGTGTGCTACACAGCCTAGTACACGGGCGTATGTCTTGGCCGTGTGAAACCTACACTTAATTTAGAATTGAATTAATTAACGACACAGCCTAGCACATGGGCGTGTGGCATGGCCATGTGCACAAGTTAGAGAGTTACACGGGGTCAAACACGGCCCGTAGCATGGGCGTGTCCCAGGGTCACACTGGTGTGTCCCTTAGACTACACGAGCATGTGAGCCCTGCACCTTGGAAAATTTTTGAAATGTCACAAAAAATTCTTAGAGCTTCCGATTAAGTCCCAACTCGATTCAAATACTCACATCAGGCCTCGAGGGTCCAATTAAGGGACGTTTTGTATAATCTCAGTGAATGAATAGTGATTATCATGAAATGTCTGTAAATGTTCTAAAAATTTTTGGTAACGCTCCGTAACCCTATTTCGGCGACGGATACGGGTTAGGGGTGTTACAAATAATGATGAAGATTAGCTAAATTCTTTTGAGTATGATTTGTAATGTTAGAGTAGGTAATCTTTATGTATAGATGAATATCTCAAAGTGTATTTGGTAAATTTTGTGGTATGTTTAAAATGTTTCAATGTGGTTGGTTATAAATTGAGGTACCTATGAATGATATATTGGTTAGAAGTTAGAATGATTATTTTAACATGTTTTAAGTAAGTGTTTCGAGTGTTTTGGTCATGGGATGGTTTGTGTTATAGGTGTACCTTGTTGGGCAAGTTTAGCATAGAATTAGCTTGTTTTAGGGAGTAATTTTATAACACATAGCCTGGGACACGGGCTGTCACATGGTTTTTTGTCACACACGGTCACCCCACACGACCGTGTGTGCTTTATTGTTTTAGGTATAGGTTTCACACGGTCGTGTGTCTCAAGTTAGTAGGTTACATGGGCTAGCACATGGCTTGCTACACAACCGCGTGAGCCAAGTCAGTGAGTTACACGGTTTGACACACGGGCTAGGACACGGCCTGCTACATGGCCATGAATCTTTAAGTTTTTCCTAAAATTTATGTTTTGGTTCATTTTGGTCCCCGATTGCTTTCAAACTAATTTTAGGGCCCCGTAAATCCGAATTAAGGCCCATGTGCATATTTATTCTATGAAATGATTAAATAATTATTTTGAGTTAAAATATATTATTCTGTTTGGTTTTGTAAAACTCTGACCCTTAATCCAGAAACGGAGACGAGATATAGGTGTTACAATAAGGTTGATAAGTGAAAATATGTTTCTTTAACAACCAACGTTATCGAAAAATGACGCGTCCTTTTCAATACGAAATTTATTCGTTCTGCTAAGTTCATTGTCATATGCTCGTATCGTAGACCTCCATCATTTGATTGAGCCCACTACACTTTAAGTATCTAATCAAGGTATTCAACACTTGATACATGCTTGGATGGGATGAAATTTATTAAATTCCGATCACCGAAGTTGTCAATTTTTAAGTTTGAAAAATCAATCGAATTGCAACAACTTATTAGATGGGGTTTTCTGGGTTGAAATGTCTTCATAATGTTTGAAAATCTATCTCTTAGTTTCAAAACACACTTTGAATCACTTGATTTCGAGTCTAGGTACTCAAGTTATGATTGTTTTAGTGAAGACTGCGCGAGCAAAATTTCTAGTTGGGATTATTATGGAAATTACTAATTTCAGGCTTTTAATTCGAATTTAAATCATATTGGGTTCGATTTTTAGGCCTAATTTTTATTTCATATGAACCCAATATTGTATTTATTAGGTCTTACTATTCATTATATATTTATTCCAAAATTTGGATATTTTGTAAGTATTTTAAATTTTTTAGGAGTTTTATGTTTTTTAGTCAACAAAAATTTTGGTTTAAAACTACTTATTTGTTTTTTATTACTAATAACTACTTCTTGTTTAAATTAATTATAGTTTTAGTATATTTGAGAGTTTTATTTGGATGTTGTAACAACCTTATACTCGACCCGATTATTGAGCCAAGTATAGAAATGTCACGATGAAAGTCAAAATAACAATGGACTAAAGTTTATTTAAATTTGAATATTTCACATATATTACTTTGATTTATTTATCTTTGTATAACTAGTAATAAGACTCGAGGTGACCCAAATTAAGTTTTTTCGAGTTTGTAAGGCTTAAAATGTAAGTTTCTTGTTAAAACAGAAGCTAGGTATCGATACCAAGCATGAGTTATCGGTATCACAGTGATGGTATCAGTATCCCTATCATGTATCCATACCAAATTGAGCTACCGACTTCCAAAGTTTTGAGATAATTTCCCAAGGTATCGATACATAGGTTGAAGTATCAATACATACCTATAAGTATTAATACTTAAGCCATGGCAGCAATACCTAATCTGCTCTTTATTATTGAGATGCAAGGGAATTTAGCCAAAATCCAAACTTCACAAATTAGTCCTTACAAATAAAAAATTTCAATTCCAACTCAACCAATTCACAAAATAGACATATAAACCAACCATTTCATCAATATAGTTTAGTAAAATACCATCATACTCAAACTTTAATTAACCCTTTTACTTGGTAGGTTTTACAAAATTTACATTTTTTTTTCCTTTTTATTAGGTTCCATAGTATATTACCTATGTACATGCCATTCCATACCAAAATGCATTACATACACTCAACAAGCTTGGCGATGTGATGAGATGAGCGATCTTTGACCTTGATACTAGCCCTTCGGATCTACTTTACCTACGCATTAAAAGAAACACTTTAAGCCAGGGAAGACTTAGTAAGTACCATAAGAATCTAAATCATTAATATAATAATTTCTATTAGCCAACTTATAAGTTATTCAATACTTCTAATTCTTTGCTTTATCATCAAATAATGAACTTTTTCAATGTAATTACTTACTAAAAATTACCTTCTCATTTAATTATATTCCTTGATCACATTTCATTTAGTAGCCCACTATAGACTAAACAAAACGCTTAGGATATACAAAACAAAAACAGAGTTGCAACGAAATGCATTAACAGAACAGAGGCACACCGAAGTGCGTTTTTTAATCGGAGGACACCGTAATGCTAAGTTAAACAGAGTGCACTGTAGTGCAATACAGGAAAAAGGGCGCACTAAATATCCTTAATGGCATGCATCTGTATCCTAATGGCTCTCATCTCATCTACGTGGGCAATACTTTTAGGCACTAAATCAATCATTTAAACAACAATGCAATATAACTTTTCTTTTACACAATTTAGTACTTAATTCCAAAGACATAACATAACTTGTTCATTTATTACACATCAATGTTTATAACATTGTAGCTTCGGTTGTCTTCCTATAAAAAATTTTTTCAACATTTCCATTACTCACATGTGTTTTGTCTTCTTTATAATTTAGTCATTTTCTCAATTACCACTATAAACATATATCTAAATTTCATAACGTAATTCAAAACATAAACTTTCATGTTGAACCTTCTTTCATAGTTACTATGTATAACAATAATAGTTTCTCATTAGCCTATTTAATAACATAATTTATACCTAACCCTAAACTAAGCATGGTAAAATTCTTCAAGTACTTACAACAAAAACTTAAATGCTAGATTTTTCATTCTCTCTACTCCTTCATCAACCCTTTTTCCTTTATTTTCAATTTGGTCCTCTACTTTCTTCTCGTTTTCTTCAATTCCATATAAAAAATACAATATTTTCATGTTAAAAACTATAATCAAATAAATTTTCTATGCTATTTATTTAAATAAACATGTATGTCATGAAAAGTTAATCATATTTTACCTCAATCACTTGGAACCAAAACCTAATTCATATTTTTCTCTCCTTCAACATATATGAAGAGTTTCTTCACATGAAATTTAGGTCTCTACTAGTCTCCTCTATTGAATTGCTAAGAAAACATCAAAGAAATGAATGAAATTAAGCTTGGAATGGCTTGAAAATGGTGGAAGGACCTGATAGGAATAAAAATAAAATTTTGGATGGAGAGGAATGGTAGATATGTTGGCTTCTCAAGCAAGAATTGAAGAATTCTCATCATTTCTTTCATATTTCTACATATTTCTATCAAATATGTCTCATGATTTTTAATTAAAACGGTTTACTTGCAACTTATTCCTCTAGCTACACATTTATAATTTGACCGCTAATTATTATGTCTCATAATATCTTATTTAACTAGTTACCATTTTGTCATTCGTCTTTTCTAAAATAGCAAGTGTAACAGCCCAATTTAGGGGCTAGTTGGAACAGTGGTTTTGGAATCACTAATCCGAGGTCAGAGAAAATTATTCTTATGTTATTTTATGAGTTAGAGCATGATTATATAAGTGCATGAAAATTTTGGTACTTTAATTTTAGTGATTTCATGCATAATTTTGAAAAATGACTAAATCGCATAAAGTGCAAAAATTCTATTTTATAAGCTAAAGGTGCCTAATAATCATAGAATATTAATTGGAGACCTTTAATGTGCAAATAGACCCTTAGAAATAAGGTGGTTGGCCGTAGGGGACAAGAAAGTCAAAATTAGTCAAAGTTGTAAGGTTTTGGTGACTAAATTGATTGTTTTATATTAAAATAAAGAAGATGATATCCCTTACTTCACTCATCTTCTTCCACCGAAAAACACAAGAAAAATAAGGGTTTAAAAGCTCGAAAATTTCAGCAAACTCTTCTCCCTACAAGTAAGTGATTTTAATGATTTTTCTTGATGATAATTGTACTTTTGAAACCCCTAAAGCTTAAGTTTTCTAATGAGTGGACTATTTTGTGAAATGGTGAAAAGTTTAGAGTTTTTTCATGTGAGATTTTATGTTGTTTGCTGCATTTTTATGGAAAAAATGGGTCTTAGTTGTTAGATGAACAACTTTTGTGAAAGTGTTACCATGAAAACACCAAAAATGACCTTTTTGTAAAGTTTGTAAAATGTAAAGTAAATGTGTGAAACAATGAGTTAGATGGTTGCAATAAGAGAAATAAATATTCATCTAGGCTCGTTAAAGGGAGAAGTTTGATCAAAATTGATTTTCGAGCCTAGGGGTAAAATGGTCATTTTGTGAAAGTCTAAGGGTAAAATAGTAATTTTGCCAAAGCATGATTATTGAAATACATTAGTTAATGTGATAATTAAATGAGCTAATTTGCTATTATAGATCAACAAGAACAAAGAATTAACCTCCATTGGGGAAAAAACAAAGCATCGGACTAGATCAACAATCTAGCCTATTTTGAAATCGAGGTAAGTTTGTGTGTAATAAATTCAACATTATGTTATTAAGCTTCTAAATGTTTGATAGTAGCGATGTATAAAATTTCTACGAATTTTGAGTTATGATGTTTAATGAGAAAAAAGATGAGAATTGTAACGTGAAAGTCCGAGTTGGACTTTAATAAATGAGAGATTAAGATTATCGTGATATGAGAAAGGTAAGGTCCCGTATAAGACCATGTCCGGGACATGGCTTTGGCACCAACTGGAGATCCCGCATAAGACCATATCTGGGATATGGCATCGGCATCAAATATGAGAATCGTATAAGACCATATCCGGGATATGGCATCGACATCTAGAAGTGACCCCACGAAAGACCACATCTGGGATGAGGCATTGGTGTTGTAATTATGTAAATGAGGATGATTACATAACCTTGAATACCTTAAGTAATTTATATGTGGTAAATGGTTAAGATTATGCTAGATATGAGATTATTGTTAATACCAAGTGATGGGGTGATACAGGTATATGTGAGTATTTCATAGGAACGGTTCACGATATGAGGCATGTTATGTAATTGGTAAGAGTAAGTATGAGTAAGTTATGGAAATGAGCTTAAGATTTGTGTTTTATTTAGTGAAATAAATAAATGACATTATGAGTTTTATATTATTATCTATTCATGCAAACTTACTAAGCTTTACGCTTACCCCTCTCATTTCCCTTTTCTTTGTAGTATTGTCAAGATAACTCGAGGATCGTGGGACGTCGGAGTTTGAAATCACACTATCGACATCTCTTTGGTATAACAAAGTTAGATTTGTTTTGAGTATGGCATGTATAGGACTTGGGTATTTTGTTATGTCATATTTGTTAGCTAAAGTGTTGGCTATTTATGTTATAAAATTCATTTTGTAAGTGGTCATTAGAATTGGGCCAATACTTGACAAGTTTATATATATTCAATGATGATGAAATTATGTAGTTTATGCTTGTGTGGATGCTTTGATTTGAGTTCTTAAAAGTGCCTTAGGGTCATGAGTTATGATTAATTGAGTTGGTATAAGTATGGTTGCTATGTAAGGTGGCATTTGGCTTAAAATATAGCCTTTTAAATGTCCACACGGGCGTGTGTCTAGGCCGTGTGTGACACACGGTCAGTCCCACGGGAGTGTTGATCGGCTGTGTGTCCCCTTGCATGCTAAGTTTACAAGTCAGTATACTTAGTAGTAAACACACGGGTAGAGATACGGTCGTGTGTCTCAGCCGTGTGGGAGGCACGGCCATGGACATGGGCGTGTGCCCAAGTAAAGTCGGCACCTAAAATTAGGAATTTAATTCGACACATGGTCTAAGGACATGGGAGTGTGTCTTGGCCGTGTGATCATAGTGAGGTGATGACATCATAAACAGAATGCCATGGTTTTGGTACAAAAGTTAAGACATGGGTATGTCAAGACCGTGTGAGGGACACGGGCTAGGGACATAGGCGTGTGTGACCACATGGCCTGCCCACACAGGCGTGCCCCTTTTCACACGGGCGTGTGGCCCCTGTTTAGACAAGAAAATTTTAGTGCACAAAAGTTTCTGGTTCAATGCTTAAGTTGGAAATGAATTTTTAAAGCCCAAAGCTGTACGTTCAAGCAAGTTAAGTCCGGTAATGCCTCGTACCTGGTTTCGGAGTTGAATATGGGTAAGGAGTGTTACATTTCGTGGTATCAGAGCCAGGTTTAGTCGATTCTCAGACTAACATAGCGTAAGTATGAGTCTAGTTATACATGTCATACGTAAGAATAATTGTGTAAAGATAGTGTGACGGCTCTTAATGATTTGAATTGTGTTTTTATATAGTAAATGAACCCTGATCCCGACCGAGCTACAGCCGATGATGCTACAAGTAATGCACCAGCTCCCCCGCAAGGGACCGCGCCAGTAGAAAGTAGACCCGAGACTATGGGTCAGGGAAAAGAGGCTCGCGAAACCTTTCTCTATATGATGAGCAACTGGTACACCGAGTATATTCGAGCAAATCCTAATGCTCAGCCCCCTCTACCCCCACCTATTCCTCAATCCGCTTCTGTAGCTCCTCAAATACTAGAGGTAGTAAGAAGAGAAAGGCCTTCGGTTAATAAGATCCAGAAACAAGAAGCAGAGGAATTTCGGGCTAGTAAAGACGATTACACAGAAAAGGCAGATTTCTGGCTTGAGAATACCATCAGGGTATTCGATGAGTTGTCATGCACGCCTGATGAGTGCATGAAGTGTGTGGTATCTCTCTTGAGAGATTCGGCCTATCAGTGATGGAATACCCTTGTGTTGATTGTACCAAGAGAGAGAGTTAACTGGGAATTCTTCCAAAAGGAATTCCGGAAGAAGTATATTAGTCAGAGATCATCGACCAGAAAAGAAAGTATGCCCGGTAATGTATGTCTACCGAGGCTACTATGTGTAAAAGGTTCGAGGATGGGTTAAATGAAGATATCTGTTTATATGTTGGAGTCCTCGAACTAAAAAAATTTGTGGTGTTAGTAGAGAGAGTCTGTAAGGTTGAGAAGTTGGCAAAAGAGAAAAAGAAAGCTGAGATTGAGTCTTGCAACTCGAAGAAGAGACAAATGGGCAAGTTATTCCAATCTTTATCTAAGAATTCAAGAGATTTCGCTACCCGGTCAGCCACCTCAACTGGAATATCAAGTAGAAGTAAAAGTAAACAGCTCTCGGGGTCTAAAGCTCAGACCATATCAGTTACAAGTGTTGGCAACGCTCAGCCAAATAGATTGAAATGCCCTAGTGTGGCAGACGTCATCTCGGTGAATGCAGAGCAAGCGAGAAGGCTTGTTTCAAATGTGGGTCTCTAGACCATTTTATCATAGATTACCCCGGGGTGGGTGAGAAAGATAAGTCTTAGAATGCAAGACCGAGAAATATTGCTAGAGGAAGACCACAGAGAAACCCGGGAAATGAAATGAGTAACAAGAATTCATCTAGAGAATAGACTGCGAGAGTTAAGGGTAGAGCACCAGTGAGAACATATGCCATTCGTGCTCGCGAAAAGACGTCCTCCCCTAACGTAATCATAGGTACATTTTCCCTCTATAATATTCATGTTGTAGCGTTAATTGATCCGGGGTCTACCCATTCGTATATTTTCATGAATTTAGTCTCTAGTATGAACATACCTATAGAGTCTACTAAATTTGTGATAAGAGTGTCAAATCCCCTAGGCAAGTATGTGTTGGTTGATAGAGTATGCAAATGTTGCCCTTTGATGATTAGGGGTCATTGTTTTCCTACAAATCTCATGTTATTACCGTTTGATGAGTTCGATGTCATCCTTGGGATGGATTGCCTAGTTACTCATGATGTAATAGTGAATTGTAGGAGAAAGTTTATTGAGTTAAAATGTGAAAATAGGAATCTTATTCGTGTTGAATCAGATGAGCAAGACAGATTGCCAATAATGATATCTTCTTTGTTGACTCAAAAGTCTTTAAGAAAGGGGTACAAAGCTTACCTTGCCTTTGTGATGAATACTAGAGAGACTGAGTTGAGAATTGAATCAGTGCCCATAGTATGCGAGTATCCAAATGTTTCCCCGGAGGAATTTCCAGGGTTACCTCCAGTTAGAGAAATCGAATTTGGGATTGAGTTAGCTCCTGGTACTGCCCCCATTTCTATTGCTCCATATAGAATGGCTCCAACTAAGCTAAAAGAATTGAACGTACAGTTGCAAGAACTAACAGATAAAGGCTTCGCAAGACTGAGTTATTCTTCGTGGGGTGCTCCCGTATTATTTGTGAAGAAGAAAGATTGTTCCATAAGGTTATGTATAGATTATCGGCAACTCAACAAAGTAACTGTGATAAACAAGTACTCGTTGCCAAAAATCGATGATTTATTTGATCAATTGAAGGGAGTCACAGTATTTTCCAAAATAAACTTGAGGTCTGGATATTATCAGTTGAGAGTTAAGGACTCGGATGTGCCAAAAACTGTATTTAGGACTAGGTATGGCCACTATGAATTATTTGTCATGCCTTTTGGTTTAACAAATGCCCCCGCTATTTTCATGGATTTGATGAATCATATTTTTCTGGTCGTATTTGGACAAATTTGTGGTGGTCTTTATCGACGATATATTAATCTACTCTCGAATGAGAATGAGCATGCCGAGCATTTGAGAACGGTTTTACAAATTTTGAGAGATAAACAATTATAAGCAAAGTTCAGTAAAAGTGAATTTTGGCTTAAAGAAGTTGGATTTTTAGGGCACATCGTCTCGTGAGATGGAATCAGAGTCGACACGAGTAAGATCTCAGTAATTGTAGATTGGAAGTCACCAAGGAATGTGACCGAGGTTAGGAGTTTTCTGGGCCTAGCTAGCTACTATAGACGTTTTGTCAAGGGATTTTCAATGATAGCTTCTCCGATATGAGGTTACTAAAAAAAGATGTGAAGTTTGATTGGACAGAAAAGTGCCAATAGAGCTTTGAGAAACTAAACGCGTTGTTGACTGAGGCTCCTGTTTTGGTGCAACCTGAGCCGGGAAGAGAATTTGCAGTTTATAGTGATACATCCATTATTGGATTGGGTTGTGTACTTATGCTAGAGGGCAAGGTGATTTCATATGCTTCTAGACAATTAAAGTTGCACGAGAAGAATTACCCAACCCATGATTTAGAGTTGGCTGCCATTGTGTTTGCATTAAAAATATGGAGACACCATTTATATGGTGAAAGGTGTCAGATATTCACCGACCATAAAAGCCTAAAATACTTGATGACTCAAAAAGAATTGAATTTAAGGCAACGAAGATGGTTAGAGCTGATCAAGGATTATAAGCTAGTGATTGACTATCATCCGGGAAAGGTGAACGTGGTTGCCGATGCTTTGAGCAGAAAATCCATGTTTGCGCTGAGAGCCATGAATACATGGATAGCTTTGTTAGATGATGGTTCTATTCTAACTAAGTTAAGGGCTAAACCATTGTTTCTTCAAGAGATTTATGAAGCTCAGAAAAGTGACAGCGACTTACAAGCCAAAAGAGTTCAATGTGAGTCAAATGTCGAGTCAAACTTTCGAGTAAGTCCTAATGGATGCATGATGTTTCAAAATAAGGTCTGTGTACCCAGAAATGATGAGCTTATTCGGAAGATACTGCATGAAGCACATAATGGATATTTGTCTGTACATCCGGGCAGCACGAAGATGTATAACGACTTGAGGAAGTGGTATTGGTGGCCGAGTATGAAGAAAGACATTTCTGAGTTTGTATCGAGATGTCTAGTTTGTCAACAAGTGAAGATTGAACACCAAGTACCTTCGGGTCTACTTCAGCCTATTATGGTTCCCTAGTGGAAATGGGACTGCATTACTATGGATTTCATGACAGGTTTACCGTTGTCACCGAGGAGGAAAGATGCTGTATGGGTCGTAGTCGATAGACTTATGAAGTCGGCCCATTTCATACCAGTACGAGTCGATTATTCTCTTGACAAGTTGGCAGATTTGTATGTGTCAGAGATAGTGAGACTTCATGGAGTATTATTGTCGATTATTTCGGATAGAGATCCGAGATTCACGTCAAGATTTTGGAAAAAGTTGCAAGAGGCATTAGGCACAAAATTGAGTTTTAGTACAGCTTTTCATCCGCAAACCAATGGGCAGTCAGGGAGAGTGATACAGATACTTGAAGACATACGTCGATGTTGTGTTTTGGAATTCTAAGGTAATTGGGAAAAATACTTACCGTTGGTGGAATTCGCTTACAACAATAGTTTTTAGTCAAGTTTGATAATGGTGCCTTATAAGACATTGTATGGCCGTAAGTGCCGGATGCCCTTGTATTGGACAGAACTCAGAGAGAATCATATTCATGGGGTCGATTTGGTCAGGGAAACTGAAGAGAAAGTAAAGGTAGTAAATGTCTGAAAGCAGCCTCAGATAGACAAAAGTCCTATTCAGATTTTAAAAAAAATAGATTGAGTTCCAAGTAGGTGATGAAGTGTTTCTGAAAGTATCACCGGAGAAAAGTCCTCAGATTTGGCCGGAAAGGAAAATTGGATCCGCGTTTTATCTGACCTTATGAAGTTATCGAAAGAATAGGACCAGTATCTTGTCGTTTGGCCTTGCCACTTGAGCTGGAAAAGATTCACGATGTCTTCCACGTGTCCATGTTACGCCGATACCGTTCGGACCCTTCACATGTGATTGTACCATTAGAGGTAGAGATTCAACCGGACATGACTTATGGCGAAGAGCTGATTAAAATTTTGGCATGATAGGTCAAATAGTTAAGAAACAAAAGTATAGCTCTTGTGAAGGTGCTATGGCAAAAACATGGAATAGAAGAGGTTACATAGGAGCCCGAGGAGGCTATAAGAAACCAATATCCCAACCTTTTCACCGGTAAGATTTTCAAGGACGAAAATCCTTAAGAGGGAGAATTGTAACAGCCCGATTTAGGGGCTAGTCGGAACAGTGGTTTCGAAATCACTAATCTGAGGTCGGAGAAAATTATTGGTTTCGGAATCACTAATCTGAGGTCGGAGAAAATTATTCTTATGTTATTTTATGAGTTAGAGCATGATTATATAAGTGCATGAAAATTTTGGTACTTTAATTTTAGTGATTTCATGCATAATTTTGAAAAATGACTAAATCGTATAAAGTGCAAAAATTCTATTTTATAAGCTAAAGGTGCCTAATAGCCATAGAATATTAATTGGAGACCTTTAATGTGCAAATAGACCCTTATACAAAATGTGGCCGGCTATAGGGGACAAGAAAGTCAAAATTAGTCAAAGTTGGTAAGGATTTGGTAACTAAATTGATTGTTTTATATTAAAATAAAGAAAAGATGATATCCCTTACTTCACTCATCTTCTTCCACAGAAAAACACAAGCAAAATAGGGGTTTAAAAGCTTAAAATTTTTAGCAAACTCTTCTCCCTACAAGTAAGTGATTTTAATGATTTTTCTTGATGATAATTGTACTTTTGGAACCCCTAATGAAGGGACTATTTTGTGAAATGGTGAAAAGTTTAGAGTTTTTTCATGTGAGCTTTTAAGTTCTTTGCTGCATTTTTATGAAAGAAAATGAGTCTTAGTTGTTAGATGAACAACTTTTGTGAAAGATGTTACCATGAAAACATCAAAAATGACCTTTTTTGTATAGGTTGTAAAATGTGAAGTAAATGTGTGAAATAATGAGTTTTGATGGTTGCCATAAGAGAAATAAATGTTCACCTAGGCTCGTTAAAGGGAGAAATTTGATCAGAATTGATTTCCGAGCCTAGGGGTAAAATGGTCATTTTATGAAAGTTTAAGGGAAAAATAGTAATTTTGCCAAAGCACGATTATTGAAATACATTAGTTAATGTGATAATTAAATGAGCTAATTTGCTATTATAGATCAAGAAAAACAAAGAATTAACCTTGATCGGGGAAAGAACAAAGCATCGAACTAGATCAATAACCTAGCCTATTTTGAAATCGAGGTAAGTTTGTGTAATAAATTCAACATTATGCTATTAGACTTCTAAATGTTTGATAGTAGCGATGTTGTATAAGATTTCTATGAATTTTGAGTTATGTTAAATGAGAAAATGATGAGAATTATAATGTGAAAGTCCCGGTTGGACTTTAATAAATGAGAGATTAAGATTATCGTGATATGAGAAAGGTAAGGTCCTGTATAAGACCATGTACGGGACATGGCTTCAAGATCGATCGAGATCCGCATAAGACCATATCTGGGATATGGCATCGGCATCAAATATGAGAATCGTATAAGACCATGTATAGGATATGAAATCGACAAATGATATGAGACCCCGTATAAGACCATATCGGGGATATGGCATCGGCATCTAGAAGTGACCCCATGTAAGACCACATTTGGGATGTGGCATTGGTGTTATAATTATGTGAATGAGGATGATTATATATCCTTGAATACCTTAAGTAATTTCCATGTGGTAAATGGTTAAGATTATGCTAGAGATGAGATTATTGCTAATACCAAGTGATGAGGTGATACAGGTATATGTGAGTATTTCATGAGAATGGTTCACGATATGAGGCATGTTATGTAATTGGTAAGAGTAAGTATGAGTAAGTTAGGGAAATAAGCTTAAGACTTGTGTTTTGTTCAATGAAATAAATGAATGACATTATGAGTTTTATATTGCTATCTATTCATGCAAACTTACTAAGCTTTATGCTTACCCCTCTCATTTCCCTTTTCCTTGTAATATTGCCAAAATAACTCGAGGATTGTGGGATGTTGGAGTTCGGAATCACACTATCGACATCTCTTTGGTATAACAAAGTTAGATTTGTTTTGAGTATGGCATGTATAAGACTTGGGTATTTTGTTATGTCATATTTGTTAGCCAAAGTGTTGGCTATTTATGTTATAAAATTCATTTTGTAAGTGGTCATTAGAATTGGGCCAATACTTGACAAGTTTATATATATTCAATGATGATGAAATTATGAATTTTATGCTTATGTGGATGCTTTGATTTGAGTTCTTAGAAGTGCCTTAGGGTCATGAGTTATTATTAATTGAGTTGGTATAAGTATGGTTGCTATGTAGGGTGGCATTTGGCTTAAAATATAGCCTTTTAAATGTCCACACGGGTAGACATACGGGCGTGTGTCTAGGCCGTGTGTGACACACGGTCAGCCCTATGGAAGTGTTGATCGACCGTGTGTCCCTTTGTATGCTAGGTTTACAAGTCAGTATGCTCAGTAGTAAACACACGGGCAAAGACACGGCCGTGTGTCTCAGTCGTGTAGGAGGCACAACCATGGACATGGGCGTGTGCCTAGGCCATGTGAAGTCTGCACCTAAAATTAGGAATTTAATTTGACACATGGTCTAAGGACACGGACGTGTCTTGGCCGTGTGATCATAGTGAGGTGATGACGTCATAAACAGAATTTTATGGTTTTGGTACAAAGGCTAAGACACGGGCATGTCAAGGCTGAATGAAGGACACGGGCTAGGGACATGGGCGTGTGTGACCACATGGCCTGCCCACACGGGCGTGTGGCCTCTGTTTAGAAAAAAAATTAAGTGCACAAAAGTTTCTAGTTCAATTCCAAAACCCTGCGTATGCATGTTTGAGGCCTCGTAGGCCCATAACAAGGATGTTAAGCATATAATGAGAAGTATTAAGTTGGAAATGAATTTTTGAAGCCCAAGTTTGAGCAAGTTAAGTTCGGTAATGCTTCGTACCTAGCTCCGGAGTTGAATACAGGTAAGGGGTGTTACACCAAGCATGAATCATACCTTAGGTATAATTTCATCTTAGTCCTTCCTTTCTTTCCACCAACTCCATGGATTTGCCACACATGGCCACCCCACACGGCCATGTGTCTTATTGATTTTTAAGTGAAGGTTTTTCCATACGACCTGGTGACACAGTCGTGTGACCTTGAATTACACGATCTATGCTATGTCACATGGTTGGCTAGACGGCCATGTCTTTGAACCACGCAGTCTAGGCTCTGTCACACTGTTGTATGACCATTGTTTTCAGTTTTTATCATATTTTTCTCTTTTGTTTGAGATTAGTCCCTATTAATTCCCAAACTATTTTTAAGGTCTCGTAAGCTTCGTTTAAGGTCCGTAAATGTTAATATGATATGAATGATATGTAGTATGATTTTTTGGTATTTAAATTAATATTTGAAAGGTTTTATGTTGTCATTTCTTTTGTTATGTGTTGTAATACTCCGTAATCCTAATCCAGCAACAGAGATGGGTTACAGGTGTTACATTCTAGTTCATTTTCCTAAATCTTAACAATCTCTTCTTCTTCTTTAGGACTGGAAGCTAAGATTTTTGGTTTAGTTAGTGGATGTTTCAATCTCCTAGTAAGTTCTATAACTGTGTATGTTAAGATTTCTAAAGAATAAAGATGTTATAAGGAATAAAAATTGTAGAGTGTGTGTGTGAGGTCCTACATCGGGGTACATCGGGGTCGCATGAAATTGATATGTTGGTAAACTATTTGTAAATGGAGTTTTAATGGAAGTTCTGTAATCTTTTAAGTAGTTGTTTTTCTTGGTTCGGAGTAGGACTATTAAAATAGAAACTCCAAGCTGAAGTAAAGATGAGCTTCAAGGGCTATCAGAATATGTTAATGTCTCCTCGAATAATTGATGAGTATATGTGTGTGTGAAGTATCGTAAAGTTTCTGCATGTTTACAAATGAGGTATATGATACGCTGTATGAATAAGGTGATGCGTAATATGTATGCATGTGAAATTAGGTATTCGAGAGTATGAATCCGTCTAGAGTATGAATGAAATCTAAGTGTGTTCTGTGTTAAATGAGAAATGCATGACTAGTTTTTTAGAGAATAGGTGGTTTGGAAAAATGTCAGAAAAATATGTGATATGATAATGGACCTCGCGGTGGTATTTGACGAAGTCTGCCGAGACCGAAAACACGAGGTTCGCCAGGATAGTAAACACAAGAAGAGGCCAGTATGATAGATATGTGAATAGATATGTGAACAGACCATAGTCATGGTACATTTTGAAAAAAAATAAATATGATAAGATCTATTCTGGGATGCATTCATGGTGTACTCTGTGATACCATTGTGACGTATTCTAACGCCCTTGAGGCGAAATCTGGTTAATCGCCTTTGTGGCGAGATTTGGGTAAGCTTTGAGACTTCTCTGCTAGTTGACTCTAAGGCAAAGATCTGGGTAAGTTTGAAGATATCCCTGTTTGGATAGCCTTGTGGCGAAATTTGAATTTGTCGTAGGGATATTTCTTGAAAGAGCTTAGAGCAGTGTTTCTGAAGAGTGAATCCGCCATAGTAGCTCATTAATACAGAGAACTTAGCGTATTCATAATTATAGGTGGTCTAAGTGTTCGCTAGAAATGAGTTTGCCTACGCTATGTATGAAAGTTATCTAAAATTCTATGATATTCGCCAAATTTGAGTATTTTCACACTATGTATAGAGTTTATCTAGAGTCTAAGCTGTTCGCCAAACCTGGGCGTTCTCATGATACGTAACATGGTTGTTTGGGATTTTATAGGATGACTTAGAATGTTTCATCCATAAGAATAAGTTGTGGCTTGGGTTGATTTAAGATATGATCTGACTCCTGATAACTGTCAAATTCAGTATGAAAATCCGCTAAAGGTAGGATCCGTATGAAGTTCATCTTAAAAAATTAGTTAGTATAAGTATCCGCCAAGAATAATATTTGTGAGTACACCATCCTGGGTGAAGAATTCAACATTTATCTATGTGAGAATCCACCGAAGATAGATCTTGTATGAATATCTTTTTAAGTAATGCATTTGTCTCCCAAAGAGGAAATGAGATCTGCATTGAGTGGTGAAATCTGTAATTTGCATATTGAGTGAATTGGTGTATTGTATGCACATGATATTAAAAAAGTACTTACCAAAGACTGAAAAGAAATTCGAAATCTTCAAGTTGAGGTTCAACTATAAACTCTCAAAGGTAACTTGAGTTAAAATTCACTAAGTTCATTTGAACTTACAAGTGCTAGAAGGGACCAAGCCAGGAATGTGCCAATGTGACAGTTCGAGTTGCGATATTATACATACAAAGGACACCATAAAGATATGGCACTTAGTACTTTAGGCCATGAAAAAGTTTGTCTTTAACAAGGTTTTTAAGTTGTAACGTCATATGGTGCTTTTGAAAATTTGATGTAATTATTAAACATTCTCTTTTATTGATCTGTTGTTTTAAGAACATGATATAAAGAAATAAGAAACAAGGTGTTTAAATTGTAACGTTTAGAACGGTTTTATACCTGTTGAAAATTTTTTGCCAAGTGTTTAAATTTTGTAACATCCAATATTCGGATTCAGTAATTGGTGTCGGGTATATAGTGTTACATTACCACTAAATATGAAACATATTTCAAAATGTTGGAAAAGATCGGACTTGACAAGTTAAAAAAAAAAAAAAGGGGCTTCTAACAAGAAGCGTTTTTTTTTTGAAAAGTTTTAAAGACAACATTCTTTTTTTGCTACGGAAAAGATGGGATGTAAATTTTATCCCGGGATTCTCGAGTTTTCAAAAACTTTATCCTAAAATTCTCAGGTTTTCAGAAATTTTATCCCGAGATTCTTGGGTTTTCAGAATTCAATCTAACTGTTTTTTTTTTTTTTTTTAGGAAGAGTTTTTGGGTGGTGTGGTGAGAAAAGAGGTGAAAATGTTTCATATATGATGTGTTTTTATTGAAAGTGTGTCCTAAATGACGTGTTTTCACTCTAGTGCATCATACACAATGCGTTTTCACTCTCTCTCCTGCCATGTCACCCGAAAATGCTTCTTGCAAGAAATGTTTTTGCTACTTGTCCTAAAAACTACCTATTTTCCTAATCTTTAAATAAAACGACTTAAAGCCACCTTTTTTTTAAACCGACATATATATGCCTTTTTTTTTTTTTTGCCTTATTAAAAGTTTTTTCGTGCTTTAATAAATAAATTAGCGTAAATTTGTTAAATCACATACACTTATAATCATATATTTTTAGTAAATGTGATAGATAATGAGTCAAACTGATTTTAGATTAATTTAAATATTTAAAATTTTCGAATATTTCCGATTTTTTTGGAAAATATTTAGGGTTGAGGTCATTCAAATTTGGGTAATCTCAAATTCAAGTTATTTTAGATTGCTTTGAATTATTTTTGAGTTAGGATTTTAGATTTGAATTAGTTAAAGTTATGATTTTTTTTTGTAAGTTATTTTCTAACTTATATTGTTTACACTTTATTATAGATGGAGTTAATTATGTTTTAGTAAAAAAAAAAAAGGTTATCTAAATTTGTATCCGAAATTTGATGTTAAGGGTAGAAGTATAAAGATATTGAAATCGTGCATGAAAAGCAAGGCGTACAAACATGCTCCCTTTAACTTTCTATATATGTAAAGAAAAAAAAGTATAATTATAGAAGAAAACCCCATTTAAATGCGTTTTCAATAAGTTAAACAGTGATCGCAAATCATAAAGAAGATTTTATTTTTTAGAAAAAAGTGAAGTGATTTGTCATATAATAAAATGTCTTGTAGTGTGATAACGTAAAGGGAAAGGAGAAGATGAAACATGAGGCCAAACTGTAAGCAAATCTCACCCGTTGGATCTTGGCGTGCTTCTGATAACACAAACAAAATGAAAATAACAAAAGTGGGTCCCTTGAAAAGCAAAACCTGATTAGGCAAAGTGCAATGTGGGAGTGAGAAAGGTGGCGAAAGGCTCGCCTTTATGGCGACACCCGGGCCGTGTATCGTGTGGCTTGGCCTATTTTGTTTTAATTTCACACCCCATGGTGAATAAGGCTTTGACTTATTAGTTAAGATAGAAGTTTAGAGATTTTTACATCGTGAAAATTGTAGTATAAGAATCTGGGTTTTATTATGTACGATTTCATATTATGTAATTGATTAATAATATCAAGGAAAGAAAATTCGAAATTCATTACAACAAGATAGATCCAAAACAATTTATTCACATAGTTGATACTAAAAACAATTAATAATTCAATTTATGTTTCTTTATGCAAAATTTGTCTAACCACTCTAAGAGATCCTTATTTTATCTAGCTGTTGGTCAAAGAATCAAGACATGATAGTACATTACCATGAAGAAGCCTAAGCAATCAAGATTACAGGAGCAACAAATTGGTCACTAAAAGAAATCAAGCAAGCTAATGAAATAATATGGTAAAATAGACAACCACTGGCCATAATTTGAATGCTAGGTATAAGTACTCATATGTGACTCTTATGCATTCCTGCACACTCTTTGTCTCTTTATCATCTAAAGCTAGTTTACTTCCTTATTTTCATCTTTATCCGTTGGTGATATAAGTATCGACACTCATCTCAAAACACAAGCTCCAAGCTCAATCTATGTCTGAGAAGACATCAAAATTGTTGGTTAATTTGTTGTAAATTCTTAATTACTATAATAATAACAACTATAAAGCTCAATCTCCTAAAATATTCTAAAGTTGAGAATGGTATTTAATGCCGTCTATTAAGAGTGATATTTGGGGCATTAGAGGGAGAATTTCATGCAATAATAATCAGGAGACAGTATATCAAGTGAAGAACAAAGACATATGATCATCATTTTGCATCAAAAACAGTTCCATTTTCTATTTTGGTTTTCTCTTTTAAACAACTCATATATAGTAATGTACGAACTTGGGTCTAGTTTTTCCTTTTTAATTTTATAAAGTTATAATAATTCCAATTGATTTATTTGAAATATCAAAATTTTTAGAGTCTCAATCTGCTAATTTATATTTGGTATTACATGTTAAAAATTTTCATTATCAAGATCAAATCATATTTAACTTTTGTGTTTTAAATAAAATAAATAATGAAAACATGAAACATGCATATAATAATTAAAATAAAATAAAAAACTCTCATCCTAACCTTTTTTGAAGGTATTGATATCACAACGAAATATTTACTAATCAAAAGAAAGTTATATGTGAAAAAGAAGTTAAATTAAATCCCTAATCCAGAAAAAGTTAAGAACCGAATTATTGAAGGTATACAAAGGTAAGTTGAGATTACACGCAAATTATGTCAGCGTGCCCATGGAGGATCAAATTCGAATCCCTTGTTTTGTGCCTCATGTCATGCTAAATCTCACGTGCAATTTTTTTCTTGGGTTAATAACACCTAACATCCCAAATTTTAACAAAATTTAAAATATTTTAATCGAATTCTTAAAGTATTGCTATAGTATTAATCAAGTCTCCTATTAATCTAGCTAATATCTTGTATGTTAAATGCTAGCTGAAATCTGACCCTAAACTTGTAAATATTTGTAAATATATTGGATGTATAATTTGGATCTAACATGTTTTGAAGAAAAAAAATAGCCCTTTTAATTTTATTTTTTTTGACATCATCTATTTTATTTTTCAACATGTAAAATTTAAAATATCTATGCTATGAATACACATGTGCTTACAATTTAATTAATGTGTTAATATACTCCCAACTAACATTTAATACTTAAATTGATTGGTAAATTGGTGAAAGAACATGGTTGATATAGTAATATTTTGAACATTTTGAAGTATAAGAATTAATTTAAAATCTAAACAATAGTTTAGGGATCTTTAGTGAAATTAACCCTCTTTTTTCTTCTTTTGTTTCACTATAATTTCTTCCCACTCTAAAATCCAAATCCTAAAGCCAAAATAAAGAGAATTTCGATCTTTCTTCTTCTTCTTTTCTTTTACATGGAGATTTTCGTCGGCTGCAAAAGAAAATATGGCCATTATCACCGACTGAATAAGTGAATAAATTTCTACAAATAAAAGGAGAATATTTGAGCATATATGCATTTGATTTATGCCCTTTATTTTCACACCTAGTTCAGGTTTCCTTTTGTTTTGATTTTTTCCCCCTCAAATTTTAATAAAAATATCAAAAGGGAAGAACTCAGACGTTCAGACTATGAAATGGATTAAAATGCAGTCAAAATCCAGGTTTCAAAGCGTCGGACCATATGTACTGTCCGAATCGATGAGGTCATGCAGAGACAACCGGCACTGTTGAATTTCAGCACAAAAAGTTGACCTGTAATTGCCAGTCAATCCCTTTTTTTAATTTTCTTCCCATATTTCTATACATACTCTTCTCTCTGTCTCCTCCATTAGCTAAAAATCTCCACTATATTTTCCAAAACCTAAAAGTCTCTTTCACACCTACCTTATAAATCACATCAAACCCTACTCTACCCTTTCTTCCTTCTCCCTTTCCCCCCCTGTGGCTGTGCTGCCTGCGAGACCTTTTGATGAAGATACAATATTTGGGGCTTTCTTTTTTTTGATTGACTGATATTCATGGAGAGAAAAGAGGGTGTATTAAAGATGGAGGAGGTGTTGGGGAACTCCTTTTCTGATTATTTCCCATTGCAAAGTATATTTGATTGGAGCTGTGAAGGAGGAGAGGATATGCCATTAGGGTTTATGGAGTTGTTGGGTGTTCAAGACTTGAACCCTCCTTTGTTCGATATGGGACAACAACAAGCTCCATCTGCGGTAGTAAACCAGGCTTTGAATCCTTGTTCTACGAAAAACGAGGGTTTTAATTATCAGCCTGCAACCCCCAACTCGTCCTCGATTTCATCAGCTTCAAGCGAGGCTGTCAATGATGAACCTATTCAAGTCGATGATGACCAAGAAGAAGACCAGCAAAAGACCAAGAAACAGTGAGTACTACAAGCATGGGTCCTTTTATGTCTTGTGTTTTGGGTTTTATTCTTAAACAGTCAAAGTGAAACACCCCTATTTTTTTTCCCATTTGAAAACTGATGAGGTGTGTGTGTGTTTTTGGCGTTTGTGATGGTGATGGGTCTAGGTTGAAACCCAAGAAGACAAATCAGAAGAGACAGAGAGAGCCGAGGTTCGCGTTCATGACAAAGAGCGAGGTTGATCATTTAGAAGATGGGTACAGATGGAGAAAGTACGGCCAAAAAGCTGTAAAAAACAGCTCCTTTCCTAGGTACTAACATCAAAGTTTCAAGCTTTTTTAACCCCATTTTAGGTAATTTTTCAGACGACCTCCATGGTTTTAATTTATTTTTGGAACCCGCAGGAGTTATTATCGTTGCACCACCACCTCATGTAACGTGAAAAAAAGGGTGGAGAGATCTTTCACTGATCCCAGCATGGTGATCACCACTTACGAAGGCCAGCACACTCATCCAAGCCCCATCATGCCTCGTTCCAGTCTCGGTGGTGGCGCCGGTTCTGCTCCTTATCACTATCAGCAGCACCCACAGCCATTTGTCAATACCTTGTCTCCTTTGAACTTTGGACACAACAATGGCTCCATTAACGCCAGTAATATTCACCACGAGAGGCGATTTTGCAGCCCGGGATCGTCTTTGCTTAAAGACCATGGCCTGCTTCAAGACGTTATACCATCCCATATGCTGAAAGAAGAGTAGAATTACAAAAAAACCCATTATCGCTATATATATGTAAATGCAAAAATTCCCTCACTGACTTGGGTGACCAGTTCATTCTGGTATGTAATTTTCTTGCCGACAAAGTGGAGATTACTGCACTGTATAACTTGGTTTTGCTTTTTTATCAAATGGAAGAACTTAGTAAACAGTTTTTCTTATTTGGGTCTCTTTTTCCCCCTCCATTTTTGCCTCATTTGGTGGGTTTTGGATATGCAGAGGTTATATACACCACGGAAATTTGGTTCATCCTTCTCTAGTTCTTCTGACCCTTTCTTTGTCCTATACCTTTTGTTTTAGTTGTTGAAGGAATGTGCATTGATTCCCCTCCTCCCCATTGAAGGCACTGCAATCGAGATTTTGATGGCTAGGATTTTCCCAGAGTACAATAAATGTAGAAGCTAGAAAAAGCTTTCTATTTTGTCTGGGGAATCAACGAAAAGCTCTCTCTCTCTCTTTTTTTTTTTAACGCGCTGCATCTAAATATGCTTTGGGCGGGCAAATGGAACATTAACTCAACATTTCCACTCATAAATTTAGTGCATTGAATGGTGGGGGGATTCTATGAATTGTATAAGAATGCCATTTACATTGACATGTTCTATAGGAATCAATATCATGGAGTAAACTTATATAAAAATTCTATGACAATATACATAGAAGATGATTGGGAAAATGGGTTTACGTAAAAGGGTAAACCAGCCGCCTGAAAGAGTAAGCCTGGAGCCTGCCAAGTCACTGATAATCCGTTACGTGAGTGCTATAGGGCCTACCACCGGCCCCGAACAAGGACTCGCTGTGTGAAAGCTACATACATGCTTTGGGACCCTGCTTAAAGCAGAAAACAGGGTTAAAGTAGGCCTTTGGGCTAAAAGCTAAGGTAAACTAAAAGTAGAGCGATTCTTTTAGGCTGCAATTAGTTCATAGGGTTTACCAAATTGTGAAAACAGGACGTGGACTTAATGATAGTAAACCCTTTAGGAAATTAAAAGAACCCTAAAACCAATCACCAAGGAATCTTTAGCCTGGCGGCAGTTACATTGCCACATGCTTTTGCTTCCCAGGTTGACGATGACTCACCCCCGCAATTTAGGGTTCATTAAGAGACAAAATCATTCAAATTTTCGTTGGTAGTTAAATTAGACCACTCCATGTGCTTGTTTTTCTTTTTGAGAGTAAAACAAACTGTATGGACGGTTTGTGAAGTGGAAAAGAAAAGGTGATCAAGAAAAATATGGAACATTACAAATGTTTTTTAAACGACTAAAGGTTGTTGGTCTGTTAAGTTTGATATGCATGGGATGTGTCTGACCCTGAATCTTCTTGAGTGTTGGGATTAGGGGCGAAGTCAGGACAAATTTTTAAGAGGATCGGATGAAATTTTAATTTTTTATAGTTTATATCTTTTTAATTTGTAAATGATTAAATCGAATTTTTATAATTTTAGGGGGCGAAAGTACAATTTTACTTTTACTAATTTAAAATTTTTAAAAAATTTTAAAAGCCTAAATAAATATTTTACCTTTTAGGGGGACTGGGCTTATGTCAGCCCCTAGCTTCGCCACTAGTTGGGATTTTAGTGATATCGACTGCTGAAATCATTTGCAAGGAAAATTTTACACCATCTACAAATGCAACCAGGGGAGCACATCTCCCTTCCTTTCCAACCTTTAATCTCCTAGAATATCAATGATTTAATTTAAACCTTACAAATTCAATTTAAGCAACCTTTACAGTTCTGGTCTCTACCAAATCTTCTAATTTCCTCACTTTACCCTCCTACAAAACTTACTCTGCATGTAAGATCACACCAAATATTCTTCAAAATAATAAACAACAAGCTTGCAATCAATAGTTGTACATAACAAAATCATAAATCTTATGCTGAAATTATTAAATTAATCCCTAGATCAAATTTAAGTTTTTGTATTATTAAAAAAAATTAAATAAGATATTTTTTTAGCTTTATGGGCTCTCAAACTTTTTCAAAAAAAAAATCAATTAAGCCTCTCCGATCTTTTTACACCCATTTAGACCCCTCAACTAGTAAAATTAATCAAATAGACCCTTCGACCAATATTGACTAATCTAAACTAACAGAACTGGTGATGTTAAAAAAAATTAATTTTAAATATGTATAAATTTTAATGACGTGAATTTTTTTTTGACATGGAATTTTTTTCTTGGTGACAAAACACTATTTGGAGAGCATTTCCGTAAAGCTTTCATCTTTTACACCATCCACAAGCTTAATAGCCATTTTTGTCAACCTTCATCCTCCACTTAGTGCTTACTTATGAAATGGAGATAAACTCTTCCCCAACAACACCTTCACCATTGCTAACCCGTTTCCACCCTCACCATTAAAGTTAACACCTAGCATCATCATTTTTTTAGCAAAAACGAACCATAACTATATCCTCAACAAAACCCAAATAATTAAGCCTAAGGCAAATGTTTCAAATGTATAAAACGCAAATCAACAAAAAAGTGACCAATTAACAAAAATAGGCAAACAAATCGAACAATTTTCCTAAAAAAAATTACAATAACACTAATCAAGAAAAGTTGTAAAAAGTCTTTCTAACCCATATTTGATTAGAAAATCCTATGGTGGATACACCCACCCATTAATCAAGTAAAAGAGTGCAAACTTGTTCTATGGTGGGTAACTAAAAATTTTCACTTAGTTACTTTGATTCTTCCGAGGCACTGAACTTACAAAAACAAAAGAAGAAAAAGATTTGAATATCAATGATCATAATGAAGATTGGTTGAGTTTTGAACTTAAGGTTTAGATTCACAAAGTTCCTGTTAGCATAAAAGAAAAACATTTGAGAAAGAAAAAGAAGGGGAGAAAGGGCTTTATTCTGGTGTTAAAATGAGCACCAAAAGGAGCTTCACTGGCAACAAGATGATGAGCAGCGGCGATTAGGTTTAGAAAAGAAAGTGTTCTTTATTTTGATAAGAAGTTTGAAATTGTAGAAGAAAATATAATAAAAAAGAAAAATTTTTTATTTATAAATTTATTACTTTAATAACTAAATTTCATGTCATCAAAAAAAAACCATGTCATTCTGTCATGTGAAAAAAATGAAACTTTAAAAATAATTTAAACCAACCATAACTGCCACATCATCAGTTCCCTTGGTTTTTAACGGTGAATGTTGGTCAAAGGGTCTATTTAATTAATTTTCTCATTTAAGGGCTCAATTGAATGTAAAAAGATCGCAAAGGCTTAATTGATTTTTTTAAAAAAGTTCAAGGACCTTTCATACCATTAAGCTTAAAATTTTAACAAAGTTAACATTTATAGTTTAAAAAATACATGAAATTATTATTTTTTTTCAATTGTTTTTCAACTTTAAACAAAAAAAAAAAAGCATTTACAGAACCATAAAAGCTTTAAAATTATGACTCTAATAAACAATAAATGATATTTTTTTTATTTGATTATTGTTGAAATCTATAATCGATAATTGTGAAAAGAACAAGTTTATCTATACATTAATAGATATGACTATTAATATCTATAAGTAATATAACTATTTATAATATTTAGATACCAATCATTTTCTTATAGAAATATAAGTTATAGGAATAAAAGTATTTTCTTTATTATAAATAGTAGTTTGTAATGCTAGGAAATCCTTTTGTATAATAATATTGTTACGATATTAGATTCAAGGCATTGTAATTAATATATTTCTACAATTTCTTATATATAACGGAAGGCTATATTTTATATCGTAGAATTTTATTATACAAAAGGAAAGTAAGATAATTTACAAGGATATAAAAGAAAGGGTTTTGAGAGAGTATACAAAAGAAAGTTTTTGTAATGTAAGATTGGATGTCAATTTCGATTCCAATCGAGATGCCTTGTTTAGGCTATAACAATACCTATTAATAATACAAATTCTAAACTCTAATTTATTTACAATTCAAATCCGCACAGTATCCTGATAAGGATAACTTCAATGTTGGCTTTATGGTTGCTTCCACGTAGCCTTCTTGAAATAATTGTTGATTTGATGATTGCTTCCACATTTCCCATGCATTAATGGTTGCTTCCATCATGCTTTCATCATTCTTTATCTCATTTGTTTATGGACATTTATGGATGGTGATAGATTTCCTTCTTTTCATGTCACCTCCAAAATTGAATGCTCCTTTCTTGGATGTCATTCTTCCACGTGTTGTGTTTTGTTTTTATCCTTCTTGGGTATTTCTGAGATTCATTTCCTCGATTTCATCAAGATGTAATGACTCTGGTGAAGGTACTGGTGTATTCTAGCTTTCCCACATGTCTCTGATTTCCGTTGTTATCGAATAATCATCGATCTCCATATCAGCTATCTTTTTTAATAACTGAACAGATTCTTCATTTCTTTCTTCCTGGATTTTTCCAGTGTCATATTGTTAGGATCGTCCCGATTAAGCAACAAGAAAAATAAAATAGCGGAATAAATTGAGAAATTGAACACACAAATTTAACGTGGAAAAACTCCTTCAAAGAGGATAAAAAATCACGGGCAAAGATAATTTTACTATAATGGCAAAAGAACGAAGAGTACAAAAGATGGAGATAAAAAACCCCGAAAACCTAAAAACAAAGAACCCTCAAAACGTAAACACAAAATTCTCTAAATGTGTTATGAGTTCTAATCTCTAATGGGTGTATTTTTTATGGTTGTAAAAGAGCCAATTTATAGGTTAAATTCATTGGTCAAATAATAATAAAATAATCTAAACTAATCAGTGTTCGATTGAAACAAGTAAACAGAGTTTAACTAGAAGATTACTTCTCAAATTTGACTGAAATAGGAGTCATAATTAACAAATCTCCACCTTGACTCATATTTCCACAATGTCATCTTTGCCAAAGCCCGCCACGAGCCTATCTTGAACCATGCAGGAATTAACTGAGTCGAATCTGTGCTTAGAAACTGGAAGACTTCTAGCCTTCGACTTGTACATTGCCAAATCAAAACAAACCCGGGTTCGATTTTCACGAACACGGTGCCATAACTTTTCAAAACCTGCATCCAAAAGAGAACCTCTCTTCAACGAAATGGTCATACCTTTTTCCCCTCCTATGACCAAGTTGCCTCACTCGAATGAGTTGACTTCGACTCTGAATGGACGAGAGACATCCAATTTCACTGGCCATCAAGAACCTTCCCGAATATAAAGATCGCGCTTCTTTTACCTTTTAACAAAACGAGAGCTCCACGAAATACTTTAATGCCGCTTTCGACTCGATGTTGATTCTCAGATCCTTTCAAGTCTAAAATACTCAAGGAGATGAGATTTTTTCAAATCGTGTACATACCGACATTTGAGAGTGTCTTAATCGCCCTATCGTGTATCCTAATTTTAAAAGATCAATACCAATTACCTTACTAGATGAATCGTTTCCCATGCACACAACTCCACCTTCAACCGAACTGTATGTGGAGAACCATTCTCTATTAGAACACATGTGGAAAGAACATCCCGAATCTAGGATCCACTCGGACGTGAGCTTGGAGTTATCGCTTGTTGACACTAATAAGAAATCATCACCACTTTCATCGGCCAAATTAGCACCAGCTACATCTTCCTCGTTACTCTCAATAGCTTTTTTCTTTCACAGTTTATAACAATCTGCTTTGATGTGACCTAACTTTTTACAATAGCGACACCTTTTATCTCGTTTCTTTGATACTATCAAAATGGAAGCTTGCCTATCTGCCTTGCTATCCAAATGAAGCTCATTGTCGAGTTTGTCTCTACTCAACAAATGACCCTTCACATCTTCGAACGAGTTTGTCTCTCGCCATAAATCGTGGTCTCCTTGAAAGACTTGTATGAATGAGGTAAAGAGCACAATAATAGCATACTTCGATCTTCATCGTCAATATGAACCTCAACATTTTTTAAATCATTTAAAAGAGTAATGAATTGACTGATGTGATCTCTAAGAAGCTAACATTCGCTCATGCGAAACGTAAATAGACGTTGTTTCAACACTAAACAGTTAGCAGAGACTTAGTCGCATAAAGAGTTTCTAAACTTTTCCACAAGGCAGATGAGGTTTTCTCCATCAATACCTCTCCGCAATACCGCATTCGCGAGGCATAATCGAATTGCGCACAAGGCCTTTTCATCAAGCTCTTCCCATTCTGCTTGATTTAGATTCTCGAGCTTTTTTCCCAGAACAACCTTTTTCAAGCCTGTTTGAACTAGAATTGCCATCATCCGAACTTGCCACAGATTAAAATTTTTCTAACCATCGAACTTCTCAATTTCAAACCTTGTTGTTGCCATCTCTGAATGGGCTGATCTATAAAAATTGAACTAGCTCTGATACCACTTGTTAGGATCGTCCCGATTAAGCAACAAGAAAAATAAAATAGCGAAATAAATTGAGAAATTGAACACACAAATTTAACATGGAAAAGCTCCTCCAAAGAGGATAAAAAACCACAGGCAAAGATAATTTTACTATAATGGCAAAAGAACGAAGAGTACAAAAGATGGAGATAAAAACTAAATCCCGAAAACAAAGAACCCTCAAAACGTAAACATAAAATTCTCTAAATGTGTTATGAGTTCTAATCTCTAATGGGTGTATTTTCTATGGTTGTAAAAGAGTCTATTTATAGGCTAAATTCATAGGTTAAATAATGATAAAATAATCGAAACTAATCAGTGTTTGATTGAAACAAATAAACAGAGTTTAGCTACAAGATTACTTCTCAAATTTGACTGAAATAGGAGTCATAATTAACACATATGCTAAAATTCTCTTGCCATCGGTCCAGAATATATAAGTGTTTTGTTGAAGTAGATATTGGGCCTTGGTCATCAGATCAATTCCGGCTTGGATTTGATAATTAGAAAAATCATTATAACACTTGTCAATGGTTTTTGCCAAGTGTTGTTTGTCTTCATTTACTGCTGAGAGGGGTCTTCCCCAAAGCATTGTGTGAATATTCTAAATTTGATATGGCTGATAAAATTTTTCTTGTTTAGCTATACCAATAAAACTATTTATTTCTATATGAAAATAATAGACAAAATCATCTATATTAGTAAAATTTATTAATCTAGATTTTACTATAGCAGGAAAATCTTTTAGTAAATGAAAAGAAAGATTTTGGACTGTTATTTCTTTAACAAATCCCCATTCAATATTGGTTATATCAAATGGTTCATGATCAAGTCTAAATTTGATAGTAGGAAATTGTTCTCCTATATCATTAGTAAAAACATAAGCTTGTAAAAAGTACTTTGAAAAAGTTTCTTTAAATTGAGCTTGCTGGTTGCAAATAGCTCTATTTATTTTTGTAAAAATATCTAGTGGTAGAATTTCTCTACATTTATTATATAGACATATTCTAAACATTTTATTAATAATAGAACTGTTTGTTCCTTTATTAATAAAATATTAGAATATATCAAGAAGATTATTTATCTCCTTAATATCCATATATTCTATTAGTATTTCATCCCAATCTCTGTATAAAATAGATTTAAGTAATAAATCATGGGATTCATTTTCTTTAGTTGTTTTTTCAACTAAGAAATTTGAAAATTGTGTAAGAGCTCTTCTAAAGTTTGCTCTTTGCTCAGTAATATGGGTTTTCCATATTTTGTTTATAAAATTATAATATTCCAGAGGTATTCCTGGATTGTAAAAATCTTTTATTTCAGGAATTTGTTGTTGTTTCAACAAATTTTCTGTTTCTTTTATAATCCCAGCATAACTGGTTTGAGATACTGAGTAAGGATCTTGAGACCAATTAAAATCATTCACCGGGTTTGGTGATTGTATTCCAAATGGTTGGCTTACCATTGGATATGGTACATAATATTCCTGATTAGGATAAAATGGTACTTGAGCAGGTATAGTAATAAATCCTTGTTTAGGACTTATTGTTTTTCCTTTGTTGGGTTTTTTATGGACAGTTGTCCATTCTCCAACTTTTTCTAGAGGTTTTTTACCTCTATCCATAAGGCCTGCTAAGAAAATCAACAATTATTAGTACAAATAAATTTAAGATTTTCTACTAGAGGTATTTCTATAGAAGTTTTTTCTATAGATAACATAACTGATTTTTTATTAATGGAAAATGGTAAATATTGATTTATAAAATTATTTCCTAATAAAATATCACCATACATATCAGGAAAACATAATATTTTTGGAATTATAAATCTAACATTATTTATGTAGATCGGTATATTTTTTTGCTTTATAATAAATAATAGTTTTATTACCATTTATTCCATTAATTTTTATTGTCTTTTTTACAGGTTTCCAATTTTCTACAGGAATAACATTCTTTTACATTCTCATCGGTTGTAGCACCTGTATCTAATAAAGCATGTAAAGAATATAAATTATATTCTTTATTATGTAATGTAATTTCAATATATGTATTTTTTCGTGATTGAAAAATATCATCTATTGAGGATTGTATATTTTCCATTCTAGTGTTTCTAGAATTTCTACTAAGTGTGATAGGAAAATAGGAATATGAACTGTTTTCATACCTATTGGTGTAGAAGTACTTATATTTTTCTCTTCTTCCTCTAGTTGAGAATTAGAGGGTAAAACTAAATTATCATCTGTATTAGTTATCAAATTATTTTTAAAATATAGCTTATCTCCAGATGACATATATTCTATAGTACTTACTGGTTTAGAAGTACTTGCATTATTAGTCTTTTCTATCATCCAATTTTTTGGAATTGATAGGTCTTTTAAATGTAATAATTTTGGTTGAATTTCTGTAGTAAACTAATTCTTTTATATAAATAACTTCAAAATTAAAATGGCATAATTCATTATACCATCTAATTCTTCTAGGTACAGTTTCTAAACTTTTGTTAGTAAGAAATTGTTTAACAGCTTGATTATCAGTTTTTATAATAAATTTTTTTTATAGCAAAAACCATTGACAAGTGTTATAATGATTTTTCTAGTTATCAAATCCAAGCCGAAATTGATCTGATGACTAAGGCCCAGTATTTACTTCAACAAAACACTTGTATATTCTGGACCGATGGCAAGAGAATTTTAGCATATGACACTGGAAAAATCGAGGAAGAAAGAAATGAAGAATCTGTTCAGTTATTAAAAAAGATAGCTGATATGGAGATCGATGATTATCCGATAACAACGGAAATCAAAGGCATGTGGGAAAGCTGGAATACACCAGTACCTTCACCAGAGTCATTACACCTTGATGAAATCGAGGAAATGAATTTCAGAAATATCCAAGAAGGATAAAAACAAAACACAATACGTGGAAGAATGACATCCAAGAAAGGAGCATTCAATTTTAGAGGTGACATAAAAAGAAGGAAATCTATCACCATCCATAAATGTCCATAAACAAATGAGCCAAAGAATGATGAAAGCATGATGGAAGCAACCATTAATGCATGGGAAATGTGGAAGCAACCATCAAATCAACAATTATTTCAAGAAGGCTACGTAGAAGCAACCATAAAGCCAACATTGAAGTCATCCTTATTAGGATACTGTGCGGATTTGAATTATAAATAAATTAGAGTTTAGAATTTATATTATAAATAGGCATTGTTGTAGCCTAAACAAGGCATCTCGATTGGAATCGAAATTGACATCCAATCTTACATTACAAAAACTTTCTTTTGTATACTCTCTCAAAACCCTTTCTTTTATATCCTTGTAAATTATCTTACTTTCCTTTTGTATAATAAAATTCTACGATATTAAATATAGCCTTCGTTGTGTATATCCCTCCTTCCCCCCGAAATTGGTATCAGAGGAGCCCCGGATTAATGATTTCTAGAGTTACAATATCGTAGTACTCATTGTAAGTTTCTATCTTTTATCTTCAGATCTGTTTATTTCACTGTTGTTTATCTTAAAACCCATATATCGTGATTACGCTTCTTCTTGTTGCCATAGAAGTCCGAGTGGGACGTTGTAGGCGTTTGAGTGAAGACATTTAAGATAACATGACGGTTTTAGGTACCAAAGATAAATAACATGGAAGAAATGGATTGTTTATATAAAGATAAAACTTGTAATCATACTATGCATATTGACTCTAAGAATGAAAATAATGTTTCGGCTCTTAGTAAAGGTATCAATAGTTTAATAGATATGACTTCTATATATTTTAATAAATTATATAATAAAGTTAGTAAAATAGAAGAAAAAGTAGATAATATAGGAGAAGTAACAGATTTAGATTTGAACAACAAATCTAAAGAACTTTTATCAGATGTTAATAATATGTTAGATCAAGTTATTACTAACAAAAATATAAAATCAGATATACATTTAGGACCTTTATATTATGGTAATAGTAATGTAATATTAACTTTATCTGATGAAGATGATGATTCTTCTGAAGAGTCATCTTCTACTTATAATAAAAAAGAAAACAAAAAAGAGAAAAATTTAAAAAACAAGAAAAATATGACTTCCAATCCTATAAAACCCTTATAGAACATTGGAAAGAAAGATTTTCTAAAACATAAGATAAATATGAAAGAATATAATATTTAAAATTAATAGAAGAACTTTATGAAAAACATAAAGATCTATTTACAAAATATAATTACCACTATATGTTAAAATATGATACTACAGAAAGTAGTAGTAGTTCTAATAATTCTAATGTAGATATTAATGTTACTAGTCATAATTCTCATGAAGAAAATACTTCAACAGAGGAGGACGAAAATATAGAAATTCCAGAACCCATGGATACTGAACAAACAGATCCATATGATTATGAAGTACCAAAACTTAGGGAAATTGATAAACAAGATCCTTATGGTAAAAGAAAAATAGATTCAGATCTTCAAAAAGATGATTATCTGAGATCTATTAATAAAAATTATGAAAATGTTGAAAACACAACAAGAATATTAAGTAACCAAATAGAAACTATAGCTACTAATGAAATAAAACTTGAAAACCTAGGTGAAACTAGTCAACCTACACCTATACCATATAAGGTAGATGATTTAAATAAAAGAAATGTTGCTCAAGGAGGAATATATTTAGACTTAACTAATATTCCTTTATCAGACTATGAAAAAACTATAGATGATTGGGCACAATCTATGACTATTGTTGTAAACAACAACAATACTATTTGGTCAAAAGAAAAATTTTTAAATTACTTTGTAGGAACATTTCAAGGAGATGTTTTACAATTTCTTAGACGATGGGAAGAATCTGAAAAAGGAAATGAACAAAAGGGTCAACTTATTAACCAAATAAGAACCCCTAAAGATTTACTAAAATGATTAACTTCAATTCTAAAAACAAAATTTTGTGGTTATACTAATAAAAAAAGATCAAGATAGCCAATCTAGTTATATCTTGTCAAAATTAAAATTATGTGATATAAGATATTTAGAAGAATTTTCTAAAAAATTTCTTCACGAATTTCAAAAGTTAAAAAATGATAGTATAGAATTTTGGAAAAACCAATATTTTCATAAATTACTACCATCTTGGGATGAAATTTGTATAAATAAATATGCTTCTTATATAATAAAACATAGTAAAGATTCTGGAATAGATTTAGCAAATCTAAATTCTATAGGAAATAGAATTAATTTTGCTAAAGAAAGAATAATTTTACATTGTTTACAAAGTAAAGCTGCTAAACAAGTTAAGAATAAATTAAGTCATAGATATTGTACAAAGATGTTAGAAAATGAATGGGAGTTTGGTTGTAAATCTATACATCCTACTACTTATAAAAAACATAAAAAATATAAATTAGCTAGATGGAAACCAGGAAATAAAAATTATACTCGTAATAATAAAAAAAAAAAAGAAAAAAATTGTTAGGAGAAAAACTTCTAATTAAAAACAAATATGTAAATATTTTATGTGATGAAGAATGTCATATAGCAACAAATTGTCCTAACAAAGGAAAAATGCTAAGAAAATGATTAAAAATCTTGAAGAACAAGATTTAGAAATATGTTTTAGTGAAGAAATAAATCCTACTGAGATATTATATGAATTAATATCAGAAACAGATTCTGACACAAATTCTGAAGAATATATTTTTATGTTAGGAAGCAGTTCTAATAATCGATTAGAAGAAATTCCTAAATCTGAACAATAGGATATTAAATTAGGAAATTTAATCGGAGAAGAAACAGACTTTTCTGATGAAATGATAGAAAAAATTACTAAAAACCATATTTCTAAATAAGAAATTTATAAAATATCTAAGTTTAAAATATGGTCACAAAGACATATAGAAAAAACTAGCGGTAACACAGTCGCTAAGGATACTAAAGGTAGATTAACAGAAATCCCATTATTTACTAATGATAGAATAAAGAGGATTAAGAAAAAATATCCTCATACATTTAGGAATAATTATGATAACAATTAGAGTTTTATTTAGAAAAGGCCATGATATTCCTACTATAACAGTATTATTAGATAAAAGATTTGAAAATCCAATAAAAGCACTTATTGGAGGAATTCAATCTAATTTACATACATGAGTTATAGGATTTAAAGTTAGACCAAATTACTTTATATCTATAACAGATCCTCTAATAGAAGACTGTCTATGTATTAGAATTCAGACAAAAAATTCTGATATTAGTGATTTAACAGAAGATTTAGCAATAAGCTGGACTTCTATTAATGGATATACTAATACAGCAGAAGTAGAAATAAAAGAAATTAATAATAAAATAATTGAGCTTTTTGAGCCCAATAAGTTTACTACAGAAATTCAACCAAAATTATTACATTTAAAAGACCTATCAATTCCAAAAGACTGGATGATAGAAAAGACTAATAATGCAAGTACTTCTAAACCAGTAAGTACTATAGAATATATGTCATCTGGAGATAAGCTATATTTTAAAAATAATTTGATAACTAATACAGATGATAATTTATTTTTACCCTCTAATTCTCAACTAGAGGAAGAAGAGAAAAATATAAGTACTTCTACACCAATAGGTATGAAAACTATTCATATTCCTATTTTTCCTACTACACCTAGTAGAAATTCTAGAAACACTAGAATGGAAGATATACAATCCTCAATAGATGATATTTTTCAATCACGAAAAAATACATATATTGAAATCACATTACATAATAAAGAATATAATTTATATTCTTTACATGCTTTATTAGATACAGGTGCTACAACCAGTAGCTGTAAAAAGAATGTTATTCCTGTAGAAAATTGGAAACCTATAAAAAAGACAATAAAAATTAATGGAATAAATGGTAATAAAACTACTATTTATTATAAAGCAAAAAATATATCGATCTACATAAATAATGTTAGATTTATAATTCCAAAAATATTATATTTTCCTAATATGTATGGTGATATTTTATTAGGAAATAATTTTATTAATCAATATTTACCATTTTCTATTAATAAAAAATTAGTTACGTTATCTATAAAAAAACTTCTATAGAAATACCTCTAGTAGAAAATCCTAAATTTATTTGTACTAATAATTGTTGATTTTCTTAGCAGGTCTTATGGATAGAGGTAAAAAACCTCTAGAAAAAGTTAGAAAATGGATAACTGTACATAAAAAACCCAACAAAGGAAAAACAATAAGTCCTAAATTGTTTAAACAATTTAGTTTCCTTATGCTCGTGGAGTTCACCTGAATCAAATAATTCACTATCTCTAATCCCAAACAATAAGGTTTTATTTACCATCGAGGTTGAAAAACGTTTATAATCCAAACAATGATTTCAAATTAAAAATTTGGTAAACAAATAGCTTTTCAAACCAAACATTGATTTTAAACTTAGACTTTAACCTAAGCCAAAAAAAAAAAAAAAAAGCTTCTGGCTTTTTGGAAAACTGCTTTTCAATGAAATTACATTTTTATTCATTAATTAAATTTTTCCCTTTACAATATTATGTTTAAAATAGATATTTTATCTTTTCTGAAGCACTTTTTGACAATGGTAAATACTATCAAAATTTTCAAAAGTACTTTTCTAAAGCATCCGATTTCCAATACAATCGTGATCCAATTATCATATTTCAAAGTATCCAATTGCTTAATCCGATTTGATTCAATCTTCCAGATAAGTTGATTGAAATGGATCATTCTTCATAAATGGACTATCATATTTACATAATATCAACAAACTCACAATTCAAAGATTTTATTTCTAAAGATTATTAACTCTAAAAATAATAAATTATGTTATTTGTTGCAGTGCTAACTAGACTTATTCATGGGCCATTTATCATCCTGAAAGTAATCAAGGCTCGCTTGAAATTTGAGAGGGTTTAGGTAAAAATATTATACTAAAAAAATGGGCTTGGGCAAAAAAATTAGGCCCGTTTAAAATATGGGTTGGACTCAAGTTTAAACATTCAAAGCTCGAGCTTGGCCCTACCTATTTTTATGTTTATAATACTTTATATTATGTCATTTTTATATATTATGTAATTTATAACGCATTAAAAAAAATTATATTAAATATATAATACTACTCTAATGTAAACATTAAAATAATGTGATGACTATATAAAAATGTTTAATAAATAAAAATATATATTAAATTATTAAATATTAAATTAAAATAATATAAATATATAATTTTTTTTAAATCTAAAAGTAATATGAGGAGACTTAAAATGAGTTTAGGTTAATTTTTAATAAATACGAACGGGCTTAAATAAAATTTTAGGTTCATATTTTGGACTGAACTAAATTTGAATAAATATAAAATATATTAATATCATATTTAAGCCTAAGTCGAATATGATACAGCCATAAGTACTCGTAGAATAAATAGAGCTAAAATTTATGCAGTAAAGATTTGATTTGGGAGGGCTACATCCAGGGAAAGAGTCCAGTTCCAATGTGTTGTTGGATCAACTTTAATTGCACATGGATGATTAATGGGTTCACTCTCAAGTTTCAAAACATTTTCCAACCAGAGAATTTGTTGTATTATTTATGTACTACTTATACTAATATTAATATTAATTATTTAAATCGAATTATTGAAAAATGAGGTTTATATAAGATTTTATAATATTCTAAAACGGATCGGTTCAGACTATTTTTTTCTTTTTTCAAATCAAATATAAAAACTATGAGTAAAATAAAAATAGAAGACATAAAAATCGAATTGAAATCCCTCTTTCACCCATCAGGGTTCCAGCTGTCTTTTGCAGTGACAATATATGTGTCCTTTTCTTAATATATACTTTAAATTTTAAAATACAAGTTTAATTGTTGGTATAATTTTAAATTTTTTATAACGATAAATTTAATAAAAAAAATTAATGATATTAACAATTAAAAAGTTTGACTTTTTGACTTGACTCTTGCAAATGAATTGGTGGGGGGCTTGACCTTAACCTAAACCTTGTAAATATTTTTCCTAAGAAGAGAAGATGCCCTGAATCTTCTTTAATCCCTCTGTAGTTGGTGTCCCTTCATTTACTTATGAAGCTAATTAATTACCATTTATGCTCATTGATGGTACGAATCATTTCTAACTGTGAAATTCCTGGTTTCATTAACTCAAAATCATGAAATTTCTTAATTTGAAATATATATATATATATTAATTTTAACCAAATCATTTCAATTTCAAAGTTTGGTTTAATCATTTTTAATACATTAAAAAATATCCCACTTTGTTGAATCTAGGTTTCTTTAATAATCAAATATGCTTGTTCTTTATTTTTATTTATTTATGATAACTCTTAATTTTACTTAAATTTTATTTTGTTTATAAATCGGTTAATATTTTTACTTTGTTTGATTACTATTATAATAATATGAGAAAAAATTATTTATTACATATGTATTATAATAGTTAGACATAAAAAAAAAAGAGAGAGTACAAATTTAAACTCAAAACTAACAAAATGAGTAAAAACTTTTACAAAAAAAATAAAACATTTCAAAATAAGCAAAAAAAATTACTTTTCTGTTCTCAAAACAAGTCAAGTGAACGTTTAAAATTATCGATTGAAAATAATTTATTGATATCTCATCTACTAAAATATTCTTTTATCAAACACAACATTTATTTTAAATTAATTAAGTAAAACTCGTAAATGCTTTCATTTTAGTTTGAGATAAATTAAGATTTAATATAAATTTTGATTAAAATTTTATAACAAAATATTGATAAATTAATATCTTAAAAATAGTTCCAAACACCAAAATTCAGACTAAATTATCTATAAAGCCCATTTTCAAGTATATTTGCGAAAATGAGTTAATTTCTGCATTATTTATTGGAAATGGCCGATTTTGGTAAAACGTGTCCATGTAGGAGTGTTTTAGGGTGAAATTTCCAGCAAATCGCGCCCCTAGGGGTGCTTTTTGCCATGCCAGCACAAAATGCACTGACGTGGATGCGTTTTGCTGATGTGGCAAAAACGCTCTCTTACGGCGCGTTTTGCTCCGTGTTTTTGTCCCTAATGGCTTTTTTGTTACCGTTGGGGGTGTCCAACGGTCAAAAAATATATAAAAACCCCCTCCTATTATTTCATACAAAATTTCTTCAAAAATTAGCAAAAAACTCTCAAATTTCTCCCTAAATTTCTCAAAGCTCTCAAATTTCTCCTTAAATTTCTCTAAGCTCTCTTTAATTTATTATTTTCTTTAATTTTCTTTCTAAATTAGTATTTTTTTTATAATTTTAAAAATATTTGATCGTGTTAGCAATGGCCGGGGAATTAATTCGTCTCGATCATAAAAATATCTCCGTCGAACAAATGAAAATGGTAAAGGTTAATTTTAATTTTTGAATATTATTTAATATTTTTTTCATTTATGTAATTTTAATTAATTTGTATTTTATAATTTTTTATAACAGTCTGTAGATCAAGTGTTACAATATTATATTTGTAATATGTCTGGTCCTCCATCACTGTTGATAGAAAATTACTTGAGTGAAGCGGGTTTTTGGCACTTGGCCACTATAGGCCGGGGGTGCAAGTTGGACTCGAAACTCATCAGCGCATTAATAGAGAGGTGGAGATCCAAGACGCACACATTCCATCTTCCATGCGGAGAGTGTACCATCACTTTGGAGGACGTCCAGTTATAATTGAGATTGCTAGTGGATGGGTCCGCACTTACCGGGTCTATTCAATCTGCTGGTTGGGGAGCTGTATGCTACGATCTTTTGGGTGTGATTCCGGATAATATTTACAGAGGTCGAATCGAGATAGGCTGGTTACGAGACACATTCCCGAAGCCAGAGAATGATTCGACTGAAGTAGAAAGAATACGATATGCTCGGGCATACATCCTTTATATGATTGGAGGTTATTTGATGCCGGATTTGTCACGAAACCTCGTAAATTTAAGGTGGCTGCTGAAACTCGTTGATTTTAGAGCAGTTGGCGAATTTAGTTAGGGGTCTACCGTGTTGGCAACATTGTACCGAGAGATGCCAAGCGACGCCACCAAATAAAGCCAAAATTGGAGGTTACCTATCACTATTACAATCATGGGCTCGATTTCGCTTTCCATTTTTATGTCATCAGTGAACCACCCATATACATTCTCACTCATAATAAGGTAAATTTTTTATTTGATTTTACAAGTATTACATAGATTTAAAATAAAATTGTATGCTAAAAATTTATTTAATTAAGTGGAACCATCCAACAAGTTATGTTGGAATACCTACTGCTTTTGAAGATAAACGGCTTCTATTAGACCAACGGTTGGAAGCGCAATTAAGTATTAAATAATATATATACATAAAATAGTCGTTTCATATTTAATATTTAGTATTATGTATATAATTAATATTTTTATCACGTTCATATAGTTTCAATAGACACCATATGAGGATCTGGCAATTCGGGCAGTAATTCCAGATGAATTCTTTCAAAATCCGAACATTTGGCATGTTAAGGTCCTATTGGTCAACTATGCTATTGTCGAGATGCACCAAACGGATAAAGTGTTGTGGCAATTCGGATTCCGACAATCGATTTTTGAGGCACTTGAGGTGCTCGATAAAGAGCACAAAATCGACTTACGGCAAACGAATACAAGTTGGTCGGTATTCTTCTCAGAATATATCAAAAATTAGAAAAATCAGTATGATCATATATCTGCTCACGAACTGATTATCGTCCCAGAGTTGGCGTGCGCGCTAGATTACATGCCATGATTTAGGATCCATGGTAAGCCATATTTACTGTTGAAAGAGTAGAGGAGTCAGCAAATCTGTGTCGAAAGGGAGCGACAGGGCCCTTTAAACCTAAGGAGAAGGGATGACGGCACAGGCCCATCAACAACGCCCTATATAATCATCAGGCCCAATGCCTCAACTGACGACACCTACAGCACAGCCCCTTCAGATTATGCCAGGTGCGTATCCTAGCCCTTATATGTATCCTAACCCTTATATGTTTCCTTTTCCCAATCCTATTCTAGGTTGGAATGCATGGCCCGGTGCATCTCCTTTCCCGATGACTTCGACTCAACCGAAGATATATATGCCATCGTCACTGGAGGGATCGCACGAGGCACCGTCGGGAAGCTCATCTCATTACCAATCCCTATCGCCTTATGGGATTCAAACACTTCTGCCGTGGGTGATGCAAACACCTCCACATTCTTTATTCTATCAAGGTGGGTCATCCTTCCAACACCCACAACTGGATCAACCACAACCCCCGCTGAAAGCTGAACCAATGAGGAATCCAGCGCGTAATGTCGACCACCCCCATGTGGCACTGATTTCGATCGGCATATATATTAATTTTTTAATATATTTATAAAAAATTATTTTTATATTATTTTATTTAATAAAATAAAAGTTATTTTTAATATTTTAATAGTAAATTATTTTTATACTTTTAATAAAATAGAAGTTCTTTTGAATAAGAATAGAAATAATACAATATAGTTTCATTACAGCAATTATCAACTATTTTGGTTTGGATATGATCGAATTGTATGACCTGAGTTCCTACACTATCCGCACAACTTCTGTTGGTTCATTCTTTACCGGATATCCATATTATTATGTATTCTACTTGAGTAAGGTCGACCTTTTGGTTTGCGACGCAATTCTCTATCCGGTAACGACTTAAACGGAGTAAGCGATACAGACGGCCATTTACGTTCATCTGGGATCGGTGGGAATATATGTTTCCATACATTATACGTGTATTCTATTTTATACACTTCGTCGACATATCTCATGGCATCCAAACGGTGATTCTGACAAGCTGCAATTGCATGAGTGCATGGATAACGAAGTGCGTTAAACGTCCCATAGTCGTAAGTCTTATTTATCAAGTGTACACGATATTGCCCGTCGATAATACATTGACTTAGTCTGTCAAACTCTGTCACACGAAACTATAGGTTGTAGCGATCATGACACATTGTGTGCATAGTGTTGGCTCGCGCATTCGCCTTGTTAATTTCTTGTAATACCTCCCGGAACCATACATGGCCTCCCTGCATTTGGCCTTTATAACTCACTGCTCGCTTTGGAAATAGTGCCGCCAAACGAAAATATGTCTCTTGCACAACCGAGGTTATCAGCAAATGACGCGTTCCTTTTAGAACACAATTTATGCATTCAGCCAGGTTTGTGGTTATGACCATATCGTAGGCTGTCGTCGTATGCTTGTGTCTACTATTCAAAAGGTATGTTACAGAGGTAGTCTGCGCCTTGATCGTTAACTGAACGCAAAATCCCCAACATCTCATGAAAATGGTCCTTATTGATCTCGTACCCTGCCAGTATAAGTTGATAGCGAAAATTACATACCACTATTCCATTCAGAATAAATTGAATATTACAAACGAAATTATATTAATAGAGATTAAATACCCATGTTGGTCATTTGTCGTCGTTCAGTGATAGACCGATAATGCCTGTAGTAGTTAGACGCAACGTGCCTTAGACAATACCGGTTGTGTGTGCAATCCCATAGGCTTTTCTGTCGCTCAATTGCGGCTAGTATTCCAATGTCCCGATCCGATATAATGCAAATATCAGGTTGGGGGCATACATGCCTCCTTAACCTAGAAAGAAATAAATCTCAGTCATCACCTGACTCCCCCGGTGTTATTGCAAACGCAATTAGAAGGATTCTCCTACCACCATATTGTGCCACATCTAGCAATAGTTGATGGGTATATCTAACATACATAAAGGTACCGTCAATTTGTACCAATAGTTTTCAGTACACAAATGTGTCCCGACATTGCTTAAAGCTCCAGAACAAAAGCTTGAACACTTGGCATCCACGGAGCAATCGATCGTTGTAGTATGCAGGGACCGTTTAAAGGTCTATTATGCAACCTTGGATGTACCTCTCCAGCACCTGACACCACTTCCACACTATGCATATTTTTCAACGCCTTCTACTTAGTTATCCAAGCCTTGTGGTAAGAGGGCATGTACCTCAATTGGCTACGAATATTGGCAATTAAGACCGGCACAGAAATTTTAGGATCCGCCTTCAACATCGGTAGTATTAAGCTAGTTATCATACCTGAATCCATATTGGGATGATATTGTGAAACACCTGACAACAAAGTACATTGAATAATGCAATATTAAGTAATAACATTATTATTCAAAAACCCTAAACACCCAGTGATACTGTACTAGCAACATAGGTATGTGGACTTTTGTACTTTTTTATTTCCCACAAGTCTATCTTTTTTCCAAAACGAAGCCATGATTTTCCATGAACATGTACCATCTTACACTGCATACTTGGCCTCAAAATTCTCAGATTTGGATTTAACCACGTTATAGTTAAACCCTGTGATTGATGCTATGTTGTTTCAATGTACCAAGATAATTATACTTACTGGAAAACTTCTTACCAACTTCCAATTCACTTGAATCCAATGACGAACTCATGCGGTCACGCTTTTCGTGTGGTAGATCTGGAAACTTTAACGCATTATCTGCCAATATATCAACATTATGCATGTGGGCTGGAGGTAAGTACGCCCTGAATCACAGATCTTCTTCTTCTTCATCTGAAACCCCTTCAACGTCCTCAGGTTCGGATAGAACAGGCTCCAGTTCAAAAAATAATGCAACTTCTACACCATTGGGGCCAGACTCTCGAGGTAGATCCACATCGGACCCATCATCCAACCCATCATCACCTTCAACGTATGAGGTCCCATCGCCGATGGACATCGTAGAGAGTACATCATCTCTTCTTGTGGACGTTTTATAACGTCCTCAATTAGATGTGGATTACCAACTGAGCTTTTTTTCATCGCCAAATGAAACACTAGAAGTTGATGTCATTCCCCCGATATGTATTTCCAGCATCGAACATCGACCCACCAATGTGCATGTCCCATCCACTAACCGAGTGTCGTGTAGTAGTTGTGCATTCCATACTGTCACCAAACATAGGCGCTTCCGTGTTCTGCCTCCCACTAACGGAGTGTCAGGTAGGGGTCGTATCTTACTCTCGAACAACAGTAGATGTTGAAGTCGCAAATGTTTCATTTGGCGATGAAAATTGTACATATAACTCAAGATAGGGTGATCCACTAGCGAGATGAGTTTGCACCATCACCTCAAAGCTACGACCACCTTTGATATCAAATAAGTCATATGTCACGGGATCGATCGAAGCACAAAATTGATACTTAATAGAAGAAACCCTCATTGGCGTCATTCTAAAGATTTTGCGCCTAATATTTTTACGAGATTCTGTCAAATCTATACTCTGGTTAAAAACCATTTGCGTTGTGTTCTCCGATAAAAAAACAACGTCGCTCTCGGTGTCACAGACCTCACCATCATAGTAAATAACAACACTAATACATTCACTCATCTTCAATTTCTATTCTACTTAACCTCTCTAATTTTTCTTGTTGTAACTTATGCAACCTGAGAATGAATTTGACTCATTTATAGCCTAAGGCCAAACATTAACTACTATAGAAAAAGAGCGTCCACGTGGGAGCATTTTTTCAGTAATTTTGTTGACAGTGCATCCCGCTTAAAGCGTTTTTGACACTACTTGTTCAGAAATGTCTTCTCAATATTATTTTTTCAGGAACTATTGTAGAAAAAGAGCGTCTTCGTAGGAGCTTTTTAATCAATTTTGATGACAGTGCATCCTGCTTGAAGTGTTTTTGACACTATTTGACTAGAAATGTCTTTTCAAATTTTTTTTTTTTTAGGAACTACTGTAGAAAAAGAGGGTCCACGTGGGAGCTTTTTTCATCAATTTTGCTAACGATGCATCTTGCTTGAAGCATTTTTGACACTATTTATTCAAAAACGTCTTCTTAAATTTTTTTTTTTTTTAGGAACTACTGTAGAAAAAGAGCGTCCACATGAGAGTTTTTTCAGTAATTTTGCTGACAGTGCATCCTACTTGAAGCGTTTTTGACATTATTTGTTTAGAACCATCTTCTCAAAATTGTTTTTCAGGAATTATTGTAGAAAAAAACCAAAATTCTTTTTGTCAATATAATTTTCCCTAAAAACTAAACCTAAACACAATATTATTTAAAAAAAAACTAAACCCAAATTTAATTAATTTTCTTAAAAAATCTAAACCCTAATTTAATTAATTTTTAAAAAAAACACTAAATCTTGATTTATTTTTAAAAATTTCTAAAACCCAAAACCTTAAATTAATTTAAGAAAACCTTAAACCTTACAAACATAACCCTAAATTATTTTAACAAAACCCCCTAGACAAAAAAATCCTAGGGACTAAACATGCAACAAGTCATAACTTAGAAAAAAACACGGAGCAAAACGTGCCCTTGGGGGAGCGTTTTTGCCACGTCAGCAAAGCGCATTCATGTCAGCGCGTTTTGTGCTGACATGACAAAAACGCTCCCCCAAAAGTGCGATTTGCTGGAAATTTCACCCTAAAATCTCTTATATGGACACGTTTTGCCAAAATCGACCCTTTTCAATAAATAACGTAGAAATTGGCCGATGGGCCTTTACAGGTAAATTAGTCCAAAAATCAAGTGTTTTTTAATGAATAAATGAAAAAAAAAAAACACCGCAAGGGCTTATATGAATAAAAAAAAGGTACCAATTTAAGTACTCTTCCAACATATTAGTATTAAGGCATAAAAGAAATGGATTCTTAATGATTCAACCGGCAACTACCAGTTACCAACCCCGTAGGCCGTAGTAGCTGACACGTTCATCCATCTTCGCTAATCGGCGAACACGACAAAACCAACAACTGTTACCTTTGGTTTTTCGTTTTTGATTGTCTTTTTAGCGGTATATGTACTATTTATTTTTAGAAAGCTTTGGTTTTTAAATTAATTTTCCTTCTTCTTTTTTGTTTTTATTTCATTCCAAAATATAAACGACCACTTCCTTTTAAAAGGAATTAGTCAATCGTACGAAAGAAAAGAGAGAGATAAGCTTAGACGAAATCGACCAAGGATTTTTATTAGTTTTATGGTTCTTGCAGACATCGAATTAAGCTCTTTTTAACGTACATTCCCTTTTTTCTCCTTCTGATTTTCTTATTTTCATGTGTCTCTGCTTTTTTTTTTTTTTTTTTCCCCTTTGTCGGCAAAGTATTTTCCCCTTGTTTTCTGGGTTTTTGTTTCAAAGGGTATGGGATTCTGGGTTTTATTCCAGTTTCAATTTTTAATTTATTTTATAGTTGCATTTAGACGTAGAGACTAGGAGCTGGTTGTAATCCCTCATCTGATTGTCGAAAAATAGGATTAGTTTTTTTTTTTTTCAAATTTCAAGCTTTACTGATTTTTCTGGGGGAGTTAAAAGATGATCATTTGTTTCAAGTTCCTTTATGTTTTAGCTTGTTCCTTTGGGTCTTTGATGATGAAAATTGAGCTATTCATGGTTCATAAATTTGCTATCTTTTTGTCCTTGGAGTTAGCATTTGAATTGACCATTGTTTTCATGTACTTTCCTACTACTAATATGAAATATTTTAATGGCAAATGCAGGATTGGTTGGTTTTTTTTGGTGAGACCTAGAACTGTTTGATATTTCTTTGAAGTCAAGGATTAGTTCATGTAGACCATGACTGAATTTTAGCTTGGCAGTAGTGGGGTTAAGTATCTTAAGGATTTGGGGTTTATTTTTGAATGGATCCCTTGTTTACAAGAGAAAGAGATATTGAAGTAGATCTTGAAAGTGGTGGGATTACCAGTGAGGATGAAAGAACAAAAGAACGTGTTCCATCGAATTCACAAACAAAGAGAACTCTCAGTGGAGTTTGGAGTGATCTTTTGAGTTTTGATAAGATAGGAAAGGGTGAATCCGGCATAAACTCGTGCAGTAGTTCTTCCAGTTTTGGTGGCGGAGTTGAGGGTGAGAATATGGAATGCTTGGTAGACAAGAATTCGGAAGGAGAAGAGAATCATGAACTCATGGCGGTAGCAGAGAAGAACTTAGCAGAAGTGAAGTGCGAGAAGAAAAGCACTAGGAAGCCTCCCAAACCTCCACGGCCACCGAAAGGTCCGCTGTTGGATGCCGCTGACCAGAAGATGGTGAGGGAGATTGCTGAACTTGCCATGAGGAAACGTGCGAGGATGAAACGGATTAAAACATTGAGGAGGATGAAAGAAGCAAAGGCATCATCATCTAATAGTGGCCTTTATGCTATGGTTATCACGGTTCTCTTTTGCTTCGTCTTACTCTTTCAAGGTATTTGACATCTTTCAAGTTCCAAGGAAGGACCCTAAATAAGAATTATTCTCGTCCTTAGATAAAATCTTTGACTAGTATAAATTTCATGGACTACACGGTATGAATTCTACGAATAACAAAATCCCCTCAGTTTGTTGTGTTTTAAACTTGAGTAACATACCATTTCCGGGTTTGCACAAATAACTTTGTCGGAGAGTCGTCATTTCTGATTACCAGAAAGATTTAGCTTGGTTAGTTTGTGTTGTTACATAGATTAGGCAGCTTAACTTCGTTGATGAGCTATCTCTGTTTTGACCATGTCTAGTATAATGACATTGTAATTGTTGGTTGTTGCAATTATAGTTGTGCCTTGATATCGAACATTTTTCCTATGTTCCCAAAGTATTGCAAAATCATCTGTAAAATTATAGCACATTACATTTTCTTTTTTATCTGGAATAAGCCTTCACTTGGAAAAGGAAAACAAAATCGAAAACTGCTACATCAACTCTCTGTATATTGTTGAGCAGTGAATGGAGTGTTGACAAGAAGAAATTGTTAATGAGTTGACATTGCTCAAGGTTGTCACCTCCTAGTTAGGAACTTGCTTAATTGAAATCTTTACCAGCTTAATGAAAGATCATAGTCAACTTTTCGTATCAAGAATTCTTTGGTCAATTTGGTTGGTCACCAATTCTTTTAGCATGTTATCATTATGCTTGAAAGTTTTCTCCCTAGACAAAGTATGGTATCATGTATAATGCTTTTAAAGTTCTTGTTATGAATGTTTCTTTGATATTACAAAGAAGCATCCTTCAACTTGAATTGTTGTCCCGAAGATGGTTTGATTCTTGTCCTATGTTCTCCCTTCCTATGAAGATGTTGTAAGCTTTTATGTACTAGCCAACTGCTACCAAAGTGTGATGAAAGACATTGCTTTGTTTGTAGGTATATGTTCCAGACGTGGTGCAACCGCGATGTTAAATGGGTCTCCTTCACCTGTGGTTGGTTCAAGTGAAGGCTTGATTTCTGTTCAGTTTTCCAAGAGCTTTCCTGCGACTGGAAATCATGACCACGATCCTCCTAGGTACATATTCCTCCAATCTTCATTCTTTGAATATCTTATTTGTAGTTAAAGACTTGCCTATCTTTTGTGCATGGTGATCATAAAATTGCAATGATGGGTTGCCATAATGTTACTTGTGTAAATGATGCAGTTTATCAGAACAGCAGGTTTCTGGTTCTTCGGTTATTGAGAAAGATCCGGAAAAGTTGCCCAAAGATGCAGAGAAATAGCTGCCGATGTCGAATTTTACAAGGTGATGTACATTTTGGGTTTCTTGATATTAATGTAAACAAAATTTTGATTGCTGGCTATGCTGATTTCTGTATACATGAAAGGTCCAGTTGTTGTACAGCTTAGTTAGTAATGTAATTGTTAGATTGTCTTGGACAGTTGATGATGGACGAAAAAAACCCCACGTTTCATTAGTATTTTTGCCATGGTTGACGAATAGGGTTCGTAGAAGGTAGTTGGATTTATTAAGTTAAATAAATAATAATGGACTCATAGGTTGGATATGGGGCATTTCAGGAATGCCAAAAATTAAAGATGCATGTCTTTGCCCATCCTACAATATCTATAAACGAAAAATGCAGGGGCGAGTAAAATCAAAATTGAATTATATATTTTTATAGAATTTAAATATTGCACACCCAGTGAAATTAGAAGAATTATAGAAATTCTGAATTTAAAAATATTTTATAATGTTCATTTAAAAATAAGCTAGCTATTTATGAACCAGTGTTGGGTGCATTTTAAGTGAGAATACAATACAATGGACCATAAAATGAACCTATATTTAAAATGGATTGAGGTTTGGTCCATTAAATTCCAAAGTGTTTTCTTTTGAAAGAAAATATTGAGATATTATTTATTAATAAACAAAACAAAACCAAAACATAACATTTAATAAAGTGCTAACAACAGTACTCAGCAAAACAAGGGGCAGCTGGTCCGCACAAATGAATTTCATAAACAAGAAATATCTCGGTAGTCTGAGTGAGTTGGAAGGGTCCAAACAGTCAAATACGCAAAACCCAGGTAGAAATCTCGAAGCTTCATAAGCCATTCTCAGATTGCACAACAGCCATGCATTACCTGGGAAGAGATCTTCTTGCTTCAATCTGATTATCTCAATTCACCGCTTCGACCGCCGTTACAGGTTATAATAGAAAGAAAAGATTTGTTAGAAGAAAAATTTCTAAAAAACCTAAAAAAAAAAAATTGTAAATACTTTATATGTGATAAAGGTGGTCACGTAACACTAAATTGTCCTAACAAAGGAAAAAGTGCAAAGAAAATGATTAAAAAACTTAAAGAACAAGATTTAGAAATATGTTATGAAGAGGAAATAAATCCTGAAGAAATATTATATGAGTTATTATCAGAAACAGATTTTGATATAGATGATGATGAATATATATTTATGTTTAATATAGGAAGTAGTTCTAATAATCAATTAGAAGATTTCTAAATCTGAACAACAGGATATAAAATTAGGAAATCTAATCGGAGAAGAAAAAGACTTTTCTGATGAAATGATAGAAAAAATTAATAAAAATCATATTTCTAAAGAAGAAATATATAAAAGATCTAAATTCAAAATATGGAGTCAAAATACATATAGAAAAATAAGTGGTAATATTATGGCTAAAGATATTGGAGGAGGATTAACAAAAATCTATTATTTACTAAAAATAAAATTAAGAGGATTAAAAAGAAATGTCCTCAAGTTAGATATATACATTTAGGCATTCATGATAACTATAAGAGCTTTATTTAGAAAGGTCATGATATACCTATAATAGCAATTTTGCTAGATAAAAGATTTAAAAATCCAATAAAAGCACTTATTGGAGCAATTTACTCAAATTTACATATCGATGTAATAGGATTTAAAGTTAAACTAAACTACTTTATATCTATTACAGATCCTCTAATAGAAGAGTGTTTATGTCTAAGAATTTAGACAAAAATTCTGAAATTAATGATTTAGCAGAAGATCTAGCAATAAGTTGGACTTTTATTAATGAATATACTAATACAGTAGAAGTAGAAATCAAAGAAATTAATAATAAAAAATATTGAGCTCTTTGAACCTAATAAATTTGCTACCGAAATACAACCAAAGTTATTACATTCAAGAGATCTATCAATACCAAAAGATTGGATGATAGAAAAGATAAGTAGTGCTAGTACTTCTAAACCTGCAAGTACTATAGAATACATGTCATGTGGGGATAAATTATATTTTAAAAATATTGTTATAACAAATACTATGATAATTTAGTTTTACTCTCAAATACTCAAATAGAGGAAGAAGAGGATAATACAAGTACAAATTCTAGAAATACTAGAATGGAAAAATTCAAACTTCAACAATTATTCAACAAATGAAAATTGGAACTGGTGAAGTAATTACATTTTCAAATTTCCAATCTAGGAAATATTATACATATATTGAAATTAAATTTCAATTTAGAGAATATAAAACATATTCTTTGCATGCTTTATTAGATATAGGAGCTACAACTAGTAGTTGTAGAAAAAATACCATTCCTGTAGAAAAATGGGAATATATGAAACACCCAATAAAGGCCATAGGAATAGATGGTAATGAAACCATAATTCAATATAAGGCTAGAAACGTACCAATCTATATAAATAATGTAAGATTTGTAATACCTAAAATATTATGTTTTCCTGCAATGCATGGAGATATATTACTAGGAAATAATTTTATATACCAATATTTACCATTTTCTATAGATAAAAATTTAATTATGTTATCTGTAGAAAAAAACTTCTATAGAAATACCATTAGTAGAAAATAATAAATTTGTGTGATAAAAATTTTACACCACCAAGAAAAGAATATATTAAACAACTTGAAACAAATCATTAGTTGTTTAAAATATTAGAAAATAATTTTAGTGAAGAACCATTAAAATTATGACAAAATAGTCCTAGATATTGTGAAACTAAATTGGAAAATCCCAATAAAATTATTAGAGTTAAACCAATGATCTATACTAAACAAGATATAGATGACTTTGATATATAAATTAAAGAACTATTAGAAAAAAGGATTAATAGAAACAACTAATAGTCTACATTTTAGTCCAGCTTTTATGATAAGAAACCATGCTGAAATAAAAAGAGCAAAAGCTAGAATGGTTATTAATTATAAAAGATTAAATCAAAATATTATTTTTGATCGTTATTTTATTCCAATAAAGGATGTTTTAATTAATCAAGCTAAACAAGCAAAATATTTTAGTAAATTTGACTATAAATTGGGATTTTGGCAAATCATGCTAACTGAAGAATCTAAACCTTTAATAGCCTTTAGCGCACCTAATGGTCATTATCAATGGAGAGTAATGCCATTTGGTTTATGTAATGCACCGCAAATCTTCCAAAGATGGATGGATCCTATATTTAATAAATATAAAATTTTTTTGTGTAGTTTATATAGATGATATTTTAATATATTCAGATACATTAGAAAAACATAGAAAACATTTAAATATCGTTTCTCAAGAATTCATAAAAAATGAAATTATTCTAAGTCCTAAAAATAGAATTAAAAAAAACCAGAAATAGAATTCTTAGGATTAAAATTATCTTCTGTTGGTCTTAAACTACAAGACCATATTATAGTAAAAATAAAAGAATTTCCTAAAAACATTGAAGATAAAAAATAGCTTCAACAATTTTTAGGAATTATTAATTATGGAAGGAAATTTTTTCCTAGCTTATTTGAAAAAATAGGTAAGTTATATGAAAAATTAAAAAAAGGATAAACCTTTTATTTGGTCTAAAAAAGACTTAGAAATTATATGGAATCTAAAAAATGAAATAAATCATATTCCAAAAATTTATTCACCTAAACAAGGTGATAAATTAGTTTTAGAAACAGATGCCTCACAAAATTATTAGGGTTGTATATTAAAAGCTAAGACAATAAATAATGAAGAATTAATATGTGAATATAGCTCAGGGAAATTTAAACTAAATGAAATTAATTATGTTATATATGAAAAAGAATTATTAGCAATAAAGAAAGGAATAAAAAAATTACTCATATATTTAGCACCTGAAAGATTTACCATAAAAACTGATAATCAGACAGTTAAGCAATTCCTTATTAACAAAAGTTTGGAAATTACTCCTAGAAGAATTAGATGGTATAATAAATTATGCACTTTTAATTTTGAAGTTTTATATGTAAAAGAAAATGATAATATTATTGTTGATTATCTTAGCAGGCCTTATAGAGAGGTAAAAGACCTTTAGAAAAAGTTGGTGAATATATAACTATCCATAAAAGACCCAACAAAGGGAACATAACAAAGTCTAATAAAGGATTTGTTACTATACCTGCACAAGCACCTTTTTATCCTAATCAGGGATATTATGTGCTATATCCAATGGTAAGACAACTAGTTGGAACTCAATTATCAATGAAACCAAAAACAGTAAGTCAATTCCCTTAGTTCCAAAATCCAAATTCAACATTTCAAGCTAGTTATGCTGAAATAATAAAAGGAGCAGAAAATTTGTTGAAACAACAACAAATTCATAAAATAAAAGATTTTTATAATCCAGGTTTACCATTGGAATTATACAATTTCATAAATGAAATATGGAAAACCCATATTTCTAAACAAAGAGCTAATTTCAAAAGAGCTCTTTCTAAGTTTCCACAATTTTTAGTTGAAAAAACAATTAAAGAAAAGGAAGCTCATGATTTATTTTTAAAATCCATTTTATATAGAGATTGGGATGAGCTTGAAATAGAATATATAGATATTAATGAGATAAACAATCTTCTTGATATATTTTAATATTTTATTGATAAAGGAACAAATAATCCTATTATGAATAAAATGTTTAGATTATGTCTATATAATAAAGCTAGAAAAAATTTACCAATTGAAATTTTTATAAAAATAAATGGAGCTATTTATTGATAAAGGAACAAATAATCCTATTATGAATAAAATGTTTAGACTATGTCTATATAATAAAGCTAGAAAAATTTTACCAATTGAAATTTTTATAAAAATAAATGGAGCTATTTGCAACCAGCAAACTCAATTTCAAAAAGCTTTTTTAGAATATTTTCTGCAATCTTATGTTTTTACTAATGATTTAAACGAAAAATTTCCTACTATAAAATTTAAACTTGATCATGAACCATTTGATATAAGCAGTATTGAATGGGGTTTTGTTAAAGAAATAGTAATTCAAAATTTTTCTTTTCATCTGTTAAAAGATTTTCCTGCATCTATTAAGTCTATATTATTAAATATAATAAATAAATATGACTTTTACTATTATTTTTATATTGAAATAAGTAGCCTTACTGGTATTGCTGAAAAAGAAATTTTTTATCAGCCATATCAAATTTGGATTATCCAAAGAATGATTGGAAGCCCCAAATTGTCAGTAGTTAAAAAAGACAAAGAACACTTGACAAAAAATATTGACAAGTGTTACAATAATCCCAGTTATTATCAAACCCAAGCAGGGATAGACTTGATCACAAAAGCCCAATATTTACTTCAGCAACAGATTTATAGACTCTGGACCGATGGAAAAAGAAAATTGACATATGAAACTGGAAACATCCAGAATGATAGAGATGAAGAATCTTTGCAACTATTAAAAAAGATAGCTGAAATGGAGATTGAAGATTTTCCATCTCAAATAATAGAAGAATAAAAAACATGTGGGAGATTTGGAATTCACCAAGACTGTCACTATGTAACAGCCCGATTTTGGGGCTAGTCGGAACAGTGGTTTCAGAACCACTAATCCGAGTTTGGAGAAAAGTATTTTAATATTAGTTTATGTGTTATAGCATGATTATATGAGCGCATGAAAATTTTAGTGCATTAATGTTAGTGATTACATGCTTAATTTTGAAAAAGGACTAAATCGCATAAGGTGCTAAAGTTTTGTTCTACGAGCTAAAGGTGTCAAATAGCTATAGAATATTAAACTGGAGGTCCTTAATGTGCAATTAGGCCCTTTCTTCAACTAACCAGCTCACTCTGATAAAAACAACTGAGTCAATTTCGACTATCAAATAATAACATAACAAAATGCTCCTTTTTTCATGCTATTAAAACAACTCAAACACACAATCTTTCAAAATTCTCTTATCATGTCATCAAAGGCCTTTACAATCACATTAGCTCTAAGAAACAAAGATATCCCGATTGAATGCATTGACTTTAATTAACTTACTTGAGAAAATAAGTCCATCATACAAATTGAAGCTTGTGATTTCACTACTTATACCTTTGCCGATGTCAATTCCTTACATGAAAATTAGAGAAATCCAGATACCAGAATCACCACGTTTCTATGATCGAACCAGAAGCATAATCATAATAGATATAGTTATCACAAGCTGAAGAACATACTTTAATAATTTACGAAGTATGAATGATAGGAAAAACAAGATAAGGAAATTCAAGATACAATACCACACCGAAAATCTGAGAACATAACTCATAAGAAAATAATAAAGATACTGATGATTCTTCAGAGAAAGCCAGGAGAAAAACACTACTTACCAACTCTGGATTTCCATCATAACAAAAATAATATATTTCCAAATATTTATATATAAGACAAAATAATATCCAGTAAAAACGGAAGAATAGTCCAACATAAATTTTTACCATCGACTTTATTCCAACATAATAGAATAGAATTCCAAAGAGATAAAGAAATACCGATCATAAACCGACCCGACCAACAGGGCTTTCGTCTAACATTATAGTTAGCTAGCATTATCATAACATAAGAACTCCATCAAAACTGAACAATCACACACATATCTCTGAGGATAAAATGATATATATAGAATACCCAGAAAGATCATCATATTCATCTCAACTATAATTATCATACACAGACATCTTTACTACTCAATTATTATTTCTTTGACTAATTCTGTCATCATGTACCCCGCATCATTCCATTCACTATTGAAAACCAATTTGGGAAGAATCTCAGCAGACACATACTTTAGACTTCATACTCAATTGAGTCGAATAGTCGAGGCTAGCTTTTTCTTTATCCGTGACATTGCATAATCTATGTAATCTTTAAAATAATCTGATATTTCTTCTAAAACTCAGTTCATTTGTCACGCTATACTTAACTCTATTTGCATTACTAATTATTTCACCGCTGAACTCTTTAGTTTCCCACTTATGAACTTATTCAACATAATTCTTGTGAACTTTCATCATAAAGCAACACTGGTAAAGGGGTGAGGTCGTAAAGCTTTTAACTTGACTCTCATTAATACACACATATGACTTAGCATTCATCATCAACGTAATATCATCATAATCACATAATTCACTCTAAGCAAATTTTCATACTTAGTCATGTTACACGAACTTTTCGATTATCTTATTCAAACAAGTGTAGTTAAACATACATTCCATGAATTTTGAGTAAATTTACTCATAGCACTCACTTAATCAAATAAATTAGGCACATAACATCATATGGATATCGAACAAACATGGGTAAGCTTAGCACAATATAAACTTTCATTTCATTTCACTTTTCCATATTTCTCAACTTATGTCTATTTCATTCCGCACATTAACACATGCATATCATGAACTTCTATTTATACCTTTCCACATTTCAACACATCGTAAGCACATTTCAATCATCTCAATATCATTTTTAGCATTATCGACAATAGCTCGATTGGAAGTCATCTCTATCTTAACAAAACAATTTCGTTAGAGCCGGAAGATATCACACTATCACAGTTCACATATGGCATGTATAGCTAGACTCTTGCACATGCTATGTTAGTCCAAAAATCGACTAAACCATAGCTCTGATTCCACTAAATGTAACACCCTTACCCGTATCCGTCACCAGGAATAGGGCACGTGGCGATACTGACTTAATCACATATAACCGATCATTTTTAGTCACAAATTTCCATTCAAATTTAAAACTTTTCATTCATAATCATATTGTCCCTATTACGGGCCTATGAGGCCCAAAACATACTTTGGAAGTGGTTCGGGACTAAATCAAAAACTTTAAAATACTTAGAAAATTTTACCATAAAACATGGCTACGCGCCCGTGTGGCTTGGGACACGCCCGTGTCCTTGACCCGTGTAACTCTCTGTTTATGATGTCATCAACCATTTAGGGTAGCACGACCAAGTCACAAGCCCGTGTGCTAGGCCGTGTGGCTATTCTTGTGGATGAAAGTTAGGCTATTTACCAAGCCTTTTTCCATCCAAAAACTCTTGCACACTTATACCAAGTTTATCAACACACACATGGCATTTTTTTAGGCATCCCAATAACCACATAATGGCATTCGCACACCATTTGTAAATCACATTCATCATGCACAACCACACACACACTTAACTAATCATAGCATATGACTTACTCAACCATTCATATTTAGTATTTGTCACACATAATTATCACACATTCACTCATCCAACCCAAACAAGCATGCACATCCATGTAATGCTTCATCATAGACTTATAACATAACAAATATTGGCCACATCAAATGTCCTTATACAACAATAACCTTCAATTAGCATAGGCCAATATTCTAGGCCAACTCATAATAACATTTACACAAATGACAAGTACCTATACATGCCATAGACTTAGAAGGCTAGAATAAAAATCATCGATGCCAATCCATAGCTTTTTAGTGTGATAGAATCTCCGACGATCTCCAGCTCGAGCTAGTATCTGTGACACTATAGGAAAAAGAAAGGAAGGGGTGTAAGCTATATAGCTTAGTAAGTTAGCATGTAAATAATAAGCAATTAATTAATATGTTTTTACCAATCCTCACAACATGTTCTCAAGATAATACAATCATAATTACACATAGTTTCACTATTTATTCATGTTCATCTCAAGCTGTCTACTCGAGTCACAGTCACTAAATTATTTATATCTTGGGCTACGGAACTCCAAATTAAGATCCGCTAATTTTATCTGAAACTATACTAACATATCTTCTTACCATAAAAGTTTTAGAATTTTTGGTTTAGCCAATAAGTATAGTTTATGCATTAAATTCACCTCTATTTTGCTGTCTGACAGTTCCGACCCTTCTTTACTAAAAATTAATTATCTCTTAGTACAGGATTCGGATGATGTTTCCGTTTATTTCTCTTGAAAATAGATTAATTAATAATTTTAAACATATAAATTATAACCTATAATTATTTTTATAAAATTTTTAATGATTTTCCAAAGTCAGGACAGCGGATTCCAAAATCATTCTGACCCTGTCTCACAAAAATTCAAATATCCCAGAATATGAAATTCTTTTGCTTACACCATTTCTTTTATGCGAAAATAGACTCAATAATATTTAATTTCATATCTTGTTCAACATCTAATTCGATTCCCACAAGTTTTGGTTATTTTTCAAATTTATACATCTGCTGTTGTCCAAAACTGTTTTATTGCTAATTTTTACTCTTTCATGAAATCTTTGTATTAACTTCCATTTAAACATACATAACACCAAAACATATCCATAACTAGCCATTAACAAATATTTACATGCCATTCATTAGCCAATTTTACCTATACATCAACAACAAGACTTAAACATATCATGTCTCAATTTAATTTGGCCTAAAAGCCTCACACATGATCATCAATCAAATTTACCACATTTTTATATATCATATGTATAGACTTATAATCACAAGGTCATCACAAGATCATTCTCATAGATATGACTTATTCATTTACATTCTTACCAAATATCCAATAATCACAAAGTGTTCACAAAGACATTCTCATAGAAATCATGATCTTACAATGTCATGAAGTCAATGCTTGTAAACTTTAAGTACATACCTGCACTTATTCGTCACATAACCACATTCATTCACATTTTTGTAATTTCCCGTTGAACATATCAGAATATTAACGGATACACGGAGAGTTTGCACATTAGTTCCATTTATATGTAGCCAAAGCTGCCTCATATCACTTTTCACATAGAGGCTCGTTCTCGAGTTATTCACTTTCACAGGTCTGCTCACACAAGTTGTCGGTCATTAGTTGCTACTCAGTGCTGCTCACACAAGCTGTCAAATATTCGCAACACATGCCAGTACACCCAGCCACTGGTAGAACTTAAGACTAGCACCCAGATTCACTTAGTCACAATTTCACATAGATTTCACATAGGTCCCTAGTGACATGTCACTCGTATCCTATTCTATTCCTAAGGTTCAACTGGGAATTTTCTCACTTTTCGATACTTTGTCAATTACAATCAATATTCAACCACATTACACAAAATATATCAAAATATGAAAACATAAGTAAAAATGATGCTTTATTTATATACAAACTTACCTCGGTAGCACAATCAGTGAAAATGACTTATTCGTCATATTCTTTGTTTTCCTCCGTTCTAGGTCCGAACCTCATTTTCTTTGATCTATAATATCACATTTAGTCTATTTATTAGTCACATGATTCAATGTGATCCAAAAATCATATTATGGAAAAATTACATTTTTCCCCTAAAGTTTTACATATTTACACTTTTGCCCTTAGGCTCATAAAACGATTTTCATTCAATTTCTTTGTATTTTAAGCCTAGCCTATCCATTTTCATAACTACAAAAGCCCAAAATTTCCACTAATTCACACTTTTATGACAAATTGTATAACTTTTCCAAATTAGTCCTTTTTAGCATCTTTACTGAAAATCACTTAGTAAAAGTCGTTTCTCTAACCATAAACATGCATAATCTACCTTTAAACATAAAAATAAACACATATTCATCATGTTTCAAAACCTTATACTTCAACCATATCTCAAAGTATTGGTAGAAATAGATAGATCTTGTTATGAGGATTTCAAAAACTTAAAAATCATTAAAAAGCGGGGCTAGAAACGGACTTACAATCGAGCTTGGAAACTTGAAAAACCCTAGCCATGGTTTCTCCATTCAAGTTTCAGCCATGGGTTGAATATGGACAAAATTTTGGCTTTTATTTTGTTTATTATGTCATTTAATCACTAAATGACCAAAATACCCTAACTTAAAAATAATCTATTTCACTTATTTCATATCCATTTTTTTCAACAAATTATCCAATGGTCTAATTACCATTTAAGGACCTCAAATTCAAAATTTCATAACAATTGGACACCTTTAACATGTAGAACTCAATTTTGCACTTTTTACAATTTAGTCCTTTTGACTAAATTGAGTGCCCAAACATCAAAATTTTCGAACGAAATTTTCAAGAAATTATTTCGTGAAATTGTAGACCATAAAAATGTAATAAAAATAATTTTTTTCTCGTCAGATTTGTGGTCTCAAAACCACTGTTCCGACTAGGCCCAAAATTGGGCTGTGACAGAAGCAACCATGTTGATAATGAGACAGGATCCTTATCAGAAAACTGTGCGAGATTTAAAAGAAATTAAATAGAGTTTTATAATTCTCTTATAAATAGGAAAGGAATAAGCCTAAAGAAGGCATCGGATCGAATCAAATTGAAAAATAGTTTAGAAATCTTCCTTTTTACTTTTCATTCACCATCCTCTCCTTGTAAAAACTCTTACTTTACTTCTACTTTTGTAAAAAAAAAAAAAAATGTTCTTCCGCATAGCCCTTTGATTTCTGTAATTGGTTAATTTGTCCACCATCCATCACGGAAGCCATTTATCTCTCCGAGTTGTAATTTGGCTGCTAGATCCCACTCTCCAACCAATCTCGTCTTCCAGCAATTTTTGTGTCGCATATATGCTTTTCCAAACATATGAAGGGTAAGATCCCAAATTCACATTCCAAAAATTAGTATTTGGGAAATATTTAGCACTATAAATGTGTGCAACTAACGAGTTAGGATTAGTAACTAACCTTCACCCTTGCTTTGCCAACAATGCAATTGAATTTACACAAATCATAGAAACCCATACCTCCACTCTCTTTTGACAAACACAAATCGGCTCATTTACTCCAATGCATTCCTTTCCGACTCGAGCTTTTCTGCCATAGAAAAATTGATTCATAGTCTTTTCTAAATCTGAGCGCAAAGTCTTTGGTAGCAAGGAACATGACATAAAGTATGTTGGAAGCTAGGAAGCACACGACATAAAGTATGTTGGAAGCTAGGAAGCACAGACACGACTCATCCCTCATCGTACCAGTGTCATATGTGTGTCCGACACAAACACTCATTAGACATGCTCGAATACGTACAGGACACGTTGAAATACGTTAAAAAAAAGAGGTTGGACACGATCTCGACACGAATGTCTAAAAATAGATATAGTCTTGACACGGTACGACGATGGATAGAGGCCTTTGATTGAAAAATCACGGAAGCAAAGTTCTAAAGTAGTCTAGGAAATGAAAGGTTTTTTTCCCCTGAAATTTGTTTTCTCATATACATTTGGCTTGTAGATTTTTCTAGAATTCCTTTTCTTATGTTTGATAAAGCAATCTAGAAAAATCGGGTTGGATTTAATTTCTATTTATTTTTGTTTTTGGAGTGGTTTAAGCAACCCAAGGGTCTTGTCTTGGGTATTGTTTTATTAATCCAGTAGATATTTTCAAAAAAAAAGAGTAAAAAAAATCTAAAAAAAAGCTTATTTGAGAAGCTTTCAAGCTTTGTTGCTTTTGATGTTTCCATTTTTCACATTTCAAAAAATATTTTAAACATTTATCACTCTTATTTCCATTTTTCTACTTTCAACGAACATGGAAGTTTGAAGCAATTGAAGTTAAGTTTAATATTTTATTTGGTTTATGATTTGAATGTGTTACATTTTTTATTTGTTGTTACTTTTTATTTTTTTAAAATTTTTCTATATATTTGTATGTTAAGTAATTGATTTGTGATGATCTCTCTTAAAGTATACATTAATTTTTTTTTGTTAATACTTTAGGTTTTTAATTATGACAGCTCAAAGTGGTAGTGGAAATATTGGCATATCAAATAATGTTATTAATACTAGTGTGTCTCAAGATGATATTAGTAACACTCTTCTTTAGAGATATGTTATTAAATTACCAAAAACTATTGAAGGAGGTGGGGATTAGAAGTGTGCATGGGCCGGGCCGGGCTCAACTAAAAATTCAGGCCCGTTTGCTAGGCCTGGGCCTGGCCCGAAAAATGGGCCTAAAATTTTACCAAGCCCTATCCGGATAAAAATGTTAAAACCGGGCTTGACCCAATCTGGCTCATATTAATTTTTATATAATATTAATATATATAATACATCAAAAATACTAAAACCATCAAAATAAATATTCCCAACAAATTAAAAATAAATTTTAAAAAATATGTATACTTAAATAACACTAAGATAGATGCAACTTAACAAGCAAATGTCTCTAAAATAATAAAATTAACAAATGTCTTTAAAATAATAACAAAATTAACAATAAAATAAGTTTTATACAATATCCAAGTAATAACAACAAAATAGTAGCAATATAATAGTAAAATTGTAGTAAAATAGGGAGAAAACAATAAGAAAATAATATTAAAAAACAAAAAAAAAACAAATTTTTTTTATCCTTTAGTGAAATCGGGCTGGGCTGGGCCCAGGCCAAAAATGCCTTACCCGAGGCCTAAATCGTTTTTTAAACGGGCCTTATTTTTTTGTCCAAGCCCATTTTTTGGGCCTATATTTTTGCCCAAACCCTCCCACATTTCGGGCGGGCCAAGTGGCCCTACCTATGAGCAGGTTTAATAGGGATGTTAGTTGTGTGTAATTTTTGCAATGCTACATTTAAGGAGTCATACTTTAGGGTTAAAGCACATTTATTGAAACTAAATGGACAAGGAATTCGAGTGTGTCCTAGAGTAACACTACAACATCTTACTGAAATGCAAAAAATAGTTGAAGATGCGAAACACAAGTTGCAACAAAAAATAGTCCCATTGCTACCTAGTTCTTAAACACTAGCATCTTCCTTTGGGCCAAACATAACCTCACTTTAAGGGTATAGTTTAGGTTCTAAAAGAAGAAAAGACCCTTTAGAACAATCGTTAAACCTTGCTACTCGAGAGAATTTAAATAGTGAAATTGCTCAAATATTTTATTCAGGTGGATTGCCTTTTCATCTAGCGAGGAACCTTCATTATGTGAATGCATTCACCTTAGCTAGTAAGAATTTGATTCTGAGTTACATACCTCCGGGGTATAATGCTTTAAAGACTACATTGTTGCAAAAAGAACAAGCAAACATAAAGAGGTTATTACAACTATAAAGGGAATATGGAGGGAAAAATGTATTAGTCTTATATGTGATGGATGGACGGATGCACGAAGACGACCATTGATTAACTTTATGTTCGTTTATGAAAGTGGAGTTGTTTTCTTGAAAGCCGTCAATTGTGAAAATGAGTAGAATGATAAGTTTTATGTGGAAACTTTAATTAAAGATGTCATAAGTGAGGTTGGGGTACAAAATGTTGTTCAAGTGATAACCGACAATGCACCGATTTGTAAAGTCGCAGGATCATTAGTAGAGACACAACATCTTCATATCTTTTGAACACCTTGTGTGGTACATACTTTTAATCTTACTCTTAAAAATATGTGTCGCAAAAAAGATCGAAAAGAATGAGGTTACATATGATGTTTTGTGTTGGATAAATAATGTTGGTGGTGATGCTATCTTTATAAGAAACTTAATAATGAATCACCCTATGAGGTTGACAATATTTAATTCTTTTGTGCCTTTGAAATTACTTGCCGTTGTGGATGCTTGATTTACTTCTATGATTGTGATGTTAAAAATATAGAATGAAAGAAATAGAAAGTAATTTAGAGAAGAAGGTTTTATTCATATCACCTTTGACAAACACTACCAACCTATACATAGAGGAATAACAAACTACTTAACAATAATATATTTGAATTTTAAATGATGGATAATAAAGCTAATAATATTACTAAAGAAAAGGAAGAATCCCAACAACAAGATCAAGGCAGTTGAAGAATCTTATCGTGCCCCCGCAAGATGGACGACGTCGAAGCGAGGCCAATCTTGTTGATGATGTGAACGAACTATCAGTGAGGTAACAGTTTTGTGAGAGCATCAGCAAGCTGGTCAGTAGTGGAAATATGAGACACACGAAGACAACCACTTTGTACTTGTTCACGAATGAAGTGATAGTCTAGTGCAACATGCTTCATGCATGAATAAAATACTGGATTAGCACAGAGATGGGTGGCTCCAACATTGTCGCAATATATCATTGGCTGTTGTGATACGATGACACCGGGTTCAGACAGAAGGGAGCACAACTAGTGTAATTCAGTAACTGTATCAACCACGTAATGATACTCAGCTTTGGTAGAAGATCGAGCAATCGTTTTATGTTTCTTCTAGCTCCAAGACATGGGATTGCGACCAAGATAGATAGCACTTGTAGAGGTAAACCCATCTTTATCACCAGCCCAATCAGCATCAGAGAAAGCATGAAGGTCAAGAGGCGAATGACGACGGATGGAGAGGCCATGATCAGGGTAGCACTGAGATAGTGTAATAGTCGTTTGACGACAGTCCAATGGTCGGTCGTGGGTTGATGGATGAATTGCGACAACTTGTTAACAACATAGGAGATATCGGGTTGTATTAATGAGAGATACTAAAGATTGCCAACAATGGTGCGATAGGCAGCTGCATCTGCTAATGGTGAACTAGAATGTAATGTAAGAGACACCGATGAGGACATAGGTGTTGAAACCGATTTAGCTTTAGTCATCTGAGCTCTATGAAAAAGGTCAGCAATGTATTTATGCTGACTAAGAAATAAGCCATCAGCTTGGGGAATGACCTCGACACCAGGAAAATAATGCAAGTGACCAAAATCCTTCAATGAGAACTGAACGGATAGGTGCTGAAGAAATTGAGATATAGTTGAAGAGGTATTGCCTGTAATGATGATATCATCAACATAGACAAGAAGATAAATTACAATACTATGGCCACGAAAGACAAACAGCGAGGCATCAGCAATGGAGTTGATAAATCCAAAAGATAGCAGGAATGACCGAAATTCATGATACCAAGCACGCGGAGCCTGTTTAAGCCCATAGATAGCTTTCCAAAGTCGGCACACATGATTAGGATTATTATGGTCGATGAACCCCGGAGGCTGAGTCATAAACACATACTCTAAAAGGGGTGTTTTGGAAGAAGGCATTATTGACATCAAGCTGATGAAGGGCCCAACCATGACTAAGAGCAACGCTAAGTACCAGGCGCATCGTGGTTGGTTTAACAACGAGACTAACAGTTCCTATAATATCAACGCCCAGGCGTTGATGGAAGCCTTTTGCGACTAGACAGGCTTTGTACCTGTCAAGTGAACCATCAGAGTGATATTTAGTGCGGAATATCCATTTACAACCTACTACATTTTGAGTGGGGCACGATGGAACAAGTTCTCATGTTCCATTGCGAAGAAGAGCATCAAATTCATCAGACATGGCACGCCTCCACTGAGGGTCTTTTAAGGCTTGAGTAACTGTGGTTGGTTCATGGGTAGGGAGGTGGAGTTTTGCATGAAGGTTAAGTTTTTGAACTGGTTTGCGTATATTGCGTTTAGAACGAGTAAAAACACCGGGAGAGGGTAAAGGTGGCTGTATGGCAGTGGTGGTTGGTAATTCAGGTTGAGTGGAGGTAGGGAGGGTTGGTAATTCAGGTTGAGTAGGTGTAGTGGTTAGTGAGACAGTTTGGTCTAGAGTAGTCGGAGAATACAACTGAAGGGTTGGATCAGATTAAGTGGTGGAAGGAGATAGAGCATTAGAGGCGGGTGTAGTTGTAGGTGTTGAGGCGGATGAAGTAATGATTGGTATAGACAATGAGCACCACTCAAAAATAGTAACGGAAGTAGGTCCAGGGAGAGTACGTGCAGTTTATGTAAAAGGGAAAATGGTTTCAATAAAATGAACATGACGAGAAGTATACAGACTCTTCAAATATCCACTGACTATTCTCTAGCCATTCCTCTGCTTCAGCTGGGTCGTCTTCTTTCTTTCCCTTAAAATTTTTTACTCCATATTTTCTAATCTTCTCTAATGGATTTCGATGACTAGTTACGAATGATTGTGGTTGTGGAACAGGGGGAGGAGGAGGTCGATCCGGAGGAACATTAGTTGTTCCAAAAATTGGTTCATAGTTTGCAAAAGAGCTGTTGTGATTGAAATTTCTTCTTCAGGCGGTACTTGTTCAGTTTCAGGTTGAGTTCTCTCTTCCAATTCAGACTCCCTATCATCCCCTAAGTTTACTGATTTACTTCGGGCTTGGGCTCTTCTTTGATTTCTTTCTCTATCAAGGCTTGGGGCCCTACTCTCTACTTCAACTTTCGACTCTTCACGAGGTCTATTTGACATCTTTGAATTCTACAATATACATAAATTACACAATTGAATAACTAAATCCCATCTCATCACAATGATATATCCTATATGGCATGTACGTCTAAACTTGTTTCCAACTCAGATATCAGAAAACCTAATGTCTGATACCAATAAATGTAATACCCCTATACCTGATCCGGCTGTATGGACTCGATATAAGACTATTACATTTGGTGCCAAAGCATTTTGGCTAGACCTTGCATAATTCAATCATTCATACATAGTGTATTAACTTATTTAACCAAAAAATTATTAATATAAACATCCGGGGTTATTAATAGATATTTGTTTACGTTTGGAAATTATTTTAAAAATATTTTTACTCAAAACAGGGGCAAAATATCGATACTTAAACAAAAAGGTATCGATATTTTATGAAAGGTATCTTTAACACTGCACAAAATTGATACCAAAACAACATTCTAGAACTCCAAAAATTCAAATTTTGATAAAGGTATTGATACCCTAGGCTTTAATATTGATACCCACATAAGAAACGATACCAAAATTACTCTCTGTTTCTCAAAAGTTTGATTTTTGGATCAAGGTATCGATACCTTATCCTCAGGTATGGATACCTTGGGTTATGATGACATAAAAACAGTTGGAAAATTTGCTAAAAAAGCCTCTTGCACTAATTCAAAGCATTCAAACACTTTCAAACCAATTCAGTTACCCTCAAACTCATTAAAATTTTCCACAAAATCCATATAACAACTTCATATGTGCATGCATATGTTAAGCTATTATAAATTCCTTTCAGAAGCTAACAAAATATACCATTAGATCACCAAAATAACAAGCTTTCCAAAGTTTGCATTTTTGTCCATCTATCATTCACCTATACTAAGAACCTATGTACATGCCATGCTAACCCCAAAATTCATACATACAACCTTGCCTCTTAGAATGGTGATGAGATAGGATGCACTTGACCTTGATATTAGTCCAGCGGGATCTACTGTACCTATGCATTAGAGAATTAACGCGGTAAGTTTGTGAAGACTTAATAAGTACTTCAAGATTTTTAAAATCTACTATTAATAATAATATAAAATATTTTTTTTCATTTATAGACATATAATTCTCATCAAATTAGTCCCTAAATTTTAAATCCATGAAAGCAGTTGGAGCATTGGTCAACCCAAATGGCATAACTAAAACCTTATAGTGACCATATCTCGTTCTGAAAGCAGTCTTCGGCACATCTACTTCTTTTACCCGTAACTGATGATATCCTGATTTGAGGTCAATCTTTGAAAACACACCAACACCCTTCAACTGATCAAACAAATCGTCTATTCTCGGTAATGAATACTTTTTCTTCACTGTTACAAATAGTCTATTCTCGGTCATAGTCAGTTACAAGGTCTGAGCACACGGGTGTGTGGGGTAGCCACACGTCTGTGTGACCATTGTTTTCACTTTTTTTCACGTTTTTCTGTTTTATTCAGATTAGTCCCTGTTTGTTTTTGAATTGTTTCTAAGGTCCCATAGACTCGATTTAAGGCTGTTTTTGTATGAATGCTATTATTTTTGATTGGACATTGATTGATGATATTTAAATTGATATTTGAATTGTGTTTAAATATTATTGATTATGTTAATCGTCGTAATATCTAATGACCTTATTCCGATGGAGACAGGTTAGGGGTGTAACAATGGGGCTTCAATACCTTTACTCCAAAACTTAGTTTTGAAACTTCGTGGACAACCTTCTTCATCATCTTGTTGTGAGAGGAATTGGAGTACATATTTATTTATCCATTACATGAGGGAAAGGAAGATTAATCCTCAACGTGCTATAGGTTTAGTATTTGTACATACTAATCTTTGATTTCTTTCAAGAAATACTCTTTCATTATAAAGGAGAGAACAAGATGTGGGATATTGAAGGTGTGACTCATTTGAAGGAGTTGGAGTTCTTGAAGTTGTTAGCTTATATCTTGATGAACCGGATATGGAGATGGTAACTTTTTCCAATATGAAGAAAATATGGAAAATGCTAATGCTAATGCTATGAATTGAACTAGGAAATTGCTCTCTTTTTACTTCTTTTTGTACAAGCCTTCTTAGGGATGTAAGTTGAACTTTAAATTTAGATTTGATATGACATGTTTTGTGCAATGAACTTGGAAAATGTATTACTATGTTTTGTCATATTTTATGTAATGACAAGTGAGCTTAATGGAAAAGAATTGATTATATATTAATGAAAAATATCAATATTTTCATTTACATTAAGTATTTTAATATAAAAAATATATAAAAAAATACTTAAAAAATTATTACCGTATTCTGCCGTAACCATGTCCTCATTTTTAAAAAATTATCGTGTCACCGTGTCCGTATTGTGTCGTACCCATATTGTGTGTCTGTGTCCATGCTTCATAGGTTGGAACTACCTGTAATACTATTTTTTAAAAAAAAAAAACCTCTTTGCCACCTTGTGATAACAACCGAACACCCCAACAATTAAATTTCACCCTTATCCGATCACGAATATGCTAAAAAACTTCTTTTTTCCTGCTTCCTACCATGGTTGGGAGACCAAGTAATGTTACATACAAAATGCTCTTTCGATACCGAACTAATTTATAACCCGATTACAAGTGTCTTAAGAAACATTGGAATTGAAAAAAAAATCAAGGACTTTTCGAAGTTATTCTGTTAACTAGATACGCTTTCTTATCTCCTCAAAATTTCTTGAATAACCCGACACATATCTTTAGTGGCTTCTCTAAAGACAATGTTATCATTTGTGAAAAAAAAGTGTGTCATAGCAAGACTCACTTGATAAACCTTTGCGCCTTACAATTTGCCTTCGCTCTTTGTTGAGTGTAATAATGTTGAAAACCCTTCTATGCATATTAAGAAAAGATAAGGGCTTAGATGATCCTTTTGCCGAAGCCCTCTATGTGGATAAAAAGGAGAACTAGATTAGCCATTGAGAATCACAAAATGAGACACAGAAGAAATATAATGCATAATTAAAGTAATCTATCTATCATCAAATCCCATTCTCTTCATCATACCTTTAAGAAACCCCACTCAACTCTATCATAGTCTTTACTCATGTCATGTTTAAGAGCAAAATAGCCTTTTTTTCCCCCCTTTTTGGCTCATGCAACACCTAATAAGCCACAAGAACATTGTTAGAGATAAGACACCCTGGAACAAAAGCTCCTTATGCCTCATCAATACACTGATTAAGAATTGTCTTAAGTCTGTTTGCCATAACTATAGAAATAATCTTATATAAAACATAGTATAAACTAATAGGGCAAAATAAAGACATTATATTAGCTTCAGAAACTTTCAGAATAAAAGCAGTTTTAGTAAAATTTACCTATCACATAGATATTTCACAATTTAGGGTTTTAAGACAAAACTGAGTCACATCGATTCCTTTGGTAAAATATTGCATGAAAACCATCATACCTAGAACCCTTCAGTGGCCCCATTTCTGTAACACCCTTAATCCATATCTGTCGCCAGAACAGGGTTAGGGAGCATTACCAAAATTTACAGATCAAAACAGATATTTAATATCATAATATAGACCACGAAATAATTAAAAATAATTTTTCTTTCAGACTCGGATTTGTGGTCCCGAAACCACTGTTCTGATTTCATTGAAATGGGTTGTTACAACTCTTCTCCTTGAAGAATCTTCGTCCTCGAAAATCTTACCAGTAAAGAGGTTTAGATATTGCTTTCTCTTAGTTTCCTCCGATTCCCAGGTAACTTCTTCTATTTCATGTCATTGCCAGAGGACTTTTACTAAAGCTACCTTTTTATTTCTTAATTCTTTTGTCTCACGTGCCAGAATTCTGTGGTTCTACACCGTAAGTCATGTTAGGCTGAATCTCAACATCTGTTGGAGAGATAACATGTGAAGGATTTGACCGATACTGTCGTAACATAGACACATGAAAAACATTGTGAATTCTATCAAGCTCTGGTGGTAATGCCAATAGGTATGCAACATGTCTAATTCTTTTAGTGATCTCATATGGCCTCGATAAATCATGGACTCAATTTTCCTTTATGACCAAATCGAAGAACTTTCTTTCAAGGTGAAACTTTCAGAAATACTTTATCGCCAACTTGAAATTCTATTTCTTTACGTTTAAGATCCGCATAGGATATCTGATGATCAAAAGTTGCTTTTAAGCTGTCTCGGATCACTTTCACTTTTTCTTCATTTTCACGGATCATATCAACTCCATGTATCTTTTTCTCACTGAGCTTAGCCCAATACAACAGAGTTCTACATTTACGACCATATAGAGCTTCGTACGGTGCCATTTTAATGCTTGACTGATAGCTGTTATTATATGCGAATTCAACCAAAGGCAGATATTTTTCCCAATTGCCTTCGAATTCCAAAACACAGCCCTGAAGCATATCTTCAAGAATCTATATCACACGCTATGACTACTATTAGTCTGAGGATGAAATGCGGTGCTGAAATGTAATTGTGTACCTAGAGCTTCTTGCAACTTGTTCCAGAATCGGGATGTGAACTATGGATCTCTGTATGAAATAATGGAGACTGGCACTCCATGTAGTCTGACAATTTCTGAAACAGTAAATTCTGTTAATTTGTCCAAGGAGAAATCCATATGTACCAGAATGAAATGTGCAGACTTTGTCAAACAATCAATAATTACCCAAATGACATCTTTCTTTTTCGGAGATAGAGGTAACCTTGATACAAAGTCCATTGTAACTCTTTCCCATTTCCATTCTGATATCATCACTGGCTGTAACAGTCTTGAAGGTACCTGATGTTCAGCTTTAACTTGCTGACATATCAAACATCTAGATACAAATTCAGAAATATCACATTTCATTCCCAGTGACCAGTACATCTTTTTCAAATCATCATACATTTTTTACTCCCTGGTTGAACAAACATAGTACCATTATGAGCTTCATGCAATATTTTCTGTACAAGCTTTGAATTCTTCGGTACACAAACTCTGCCTCTGAATAATAGACAATTATTGGGTCCTATTTGAAATTCTGAATCAGAAGTCGATTCACAATGTACCCGCTTAGCTTGCAACTCATTATCACATTTCTTAGCCTCGCAGATCTTCAGTAGAAATGTCAGTTTAGCCATCATCAGACAATGACAATCAGGTATTCATTGCTCGTAAAGCAAACATAGACTTTCTACTCCAAGCATCCACCACCACATTTTCCTTTCCCGGATGATAATCGATAACCAAATCATAACCTTTCAATAGATCAAGCCATCTACACTTTCTCAGACTCAAGTCTTTTTGCAACATAAGATATTTTAAGCTTTTATGATCGGTGAATATATGACACTTTTCACCGAACAAATAGTGTCGCCAAATTTTCAGAGCAAATACAATAGCTAATAATTCAAGATCATGTATCGTGTAATTCTTTTCATGTGGTTTTAGCTCTCTAGAAGTATAGACTATTACTTTACCTTATTGCATCAGAACACACCCTAAACCGTTCAATGACGCATCACTATAAATTACAAATTCCTTACTTGATTCAGGCTAGACCAGAACTGGTGCTTCAGTCAAAAGGGCTTTCAACCGGTCGAAACTTTGCTGACATTTATCAGTGCATTCAACTTTCATGTCTTTCTGTAACAACCATGTCATCGACGAAGCTATTATCGAAAACCCTTTTACAAATCTTCGATAACAACCAGCTAATCCTAGAAAACTTCTGACTTTCGATACATTTTTCGGTGGTTTCCAATTAACAATAGCTGATATTTTATTCGGATCCATTCTAATGCCTTCAGCAGATACTATATGTCCAAGAAAACCAACTTCCCAAAGCAAAAATTCACATTTGCTAAATTTAGCATACAATTGTTTTTCACACAGAGTTTACAGAACAATTCTCAAATGATTAGCATGCTCGATTTCATCTCGAGAATATATCAGGATGTCATCAATAAATACCACCATAAATCTATCCAGATACGGTCTGAAAATTCTATTAATCAAATCCATAAATACTGCAGGTGCATTTGTCAAGCCAGACAGTATCACAAGGAATTCATAATGTCCGTACCTAGTTCTGAAGGCTATTTTTGGCATATCTGAGTCTTTCACTCGTAACTGATAATAACCAGAACGAAGATCAATCTTCGAGAACACTGTAGAGCCTTTCAATTGATCAAACAAGTCATCAATATGAGCCAATGGATACTTATTCTTGATTGTAACTTTGTTGAGCTGTTTGTAATCAATACAGAATCTCAAGGATCCATCCTTTTCCTTAACAAACAGAACTGGTGCACCCCAGGGTGAATAACTAGGTCGAGCAAAACCTCTGTCGACCGGTTCTTGAATTTGATTTCATCTATTTTAATTTGTAGGATCCATTCTATATGGTGCTATCAATATCAGTGTTATTCCTGGTACAAGATCTATAGCAAACACAACTTCTCTGACAGGCGGTAATCCGGGTAACTCCTCAGGAAACATATAAGGATACTCACAAATAACTGGCACTGATTTAATCTTCGACTCAGATACTTTAGTGTGCAACACATAGGCAAGATAAGCATCATAACATTTTTTGACATATTTCTATATTGACATGGCTTATATTACATTAGACAACCCATCCATTTTATCCGATTCAATACAGAGCAATTCACTGTTCTGACATTTCAACACAATATACTTCGTGTTGAGTTAACCAGACCATACCCAGAATCACATCAAATTCATCAAATGGCAATAACATCAAATTAGCTGGGAAACAGTAACCCCTTACCATTAACGAACAATTCTTGCAAATTTTATCCACTATCACATACTGGCCTAGGGGGTTTGATACTTTAACCACAAATTTAGTGGACTCGATAGGTAAATTTTTATTAAACACTAAATTCTTGCAAATGTATGAATGGGTTAAACCAGGCTCAATTAAATCAGTAATAAGAAGAGAAAAAGTACCAGTAATAACATCGAGTGTAGAAGCATCCTCACGTGCACGAATAGCATAAGTTCTGGCTAGTGCTCGTGCTTCAGATCTGACGGTTGAATCTTTTGTCGTACCTCAGCTACCATTCATATTGTCCAGATTACGAGGTGGTCTACCTCTTGTAGTAGGGTTGCTCAGCCTTGTAGTTTGAATGGCATCTTTTTCAGGCTTTTTTGGGCAGTCTCTGAGATAGTGGTCAAAGGAACCACATCTAAAACAAGCTCTGCTTCTCACGCGTCACTCACCAAAATGCAGTTTATTACAGTGCTTGCATCTGGGTTTAAGGTTCCCAACACTACCCGCACTTGCTACAGACGTAGCCTGGGATTTTGGATTAGAGCGTTGAATACATTTGTCTCTCCCAAAGTACCCTGTAGAGGTGGTAAAACGATCATGATATTTCCTTGATTTCTTTGAGGCCGACTGTTGTGACTTTCCTATAAATGTTTTACTCAAAATTCTAGCTTCCATCTCAGCATGTCTCTTTTATTTACTCACTTCTTCAGCTTTATGTGCTCGGTCAACTAGTACAATAAATTCTTTTAATTCGAGAATCCTAACTAACAACTTTATGTCTTTGTTTAATCCTTCTTCAAATCGTTTACACATGGCGATTTACTCGATGGACACACTCTCGGCATATTTACTTAACAAGAACAAATTCCGTTCATACTCGGGATACTGATCATGCGGCCCTATTTAAGTTCTAGAAATTCTTTACTTTCCTGATCAAGGAACCTCTGGCTGATATATTTCTTTCGGAATTCGGTTTGGAAAAGTTCCCATCTAACACTCTCTTTTGGTACAAATGAAATTAGTGTATTCCACCATTGGTAAGCTGAGTATTTAGCAGAGATACAACACATTTCAAACATTTGGTTATTGTACAAGATAGTTCATCCAGAACCCTGATAGTGTTTTCTACCTAGAATTCAGCCTTTTCAAGGTCATTTTTAGCGGTAGCTCTGAATTCTTCTACCTCGTATTTATGAATTTTATCAACAGAGGCTTACCAATTCTAATAAGTTCCGTACCTTAAGGTATATCGGGAACCGGTTGAGAACTAGGAGGGGGTGGAGGTTGTTGTTGTAACAACCCGTTTTTAGTCAAATCAGAATAGCGGTTATGGGAGCACAAATTTGAGGTCTTATTTTATTGTTATTTTAATGTTTACAATATGATATTATGTTCGTGTGAAAATTTTGTTAGGAAATTTTATTGTTTGATTGGTCAATTTGATAAAAAGGACTAAATCGCGTAAAGCGTAAAACTTGAGTTCTAATAGCTAAAGGTGTCTAATAGCTATAGAATCTTAAATTTAAGGTCCTTATGTTGTAATTAGACCATTTAAATTGTGAGTGGACAATGATGGGCATGCATTATATGATTTTAATAAATCATAGTTAAGGTTAAAATGGTAAATGATAATTAATAAGTAAAATTAAAATAAAACAAAGCCATAAAATTTTATTCATCTTCAACCTTTCCAATTTGAAAGAAGAAAAGAAGCCAAATTTGGGGTTTTAACATTCGACCACTTCATGATCTAATTGTAAGTCTGTTTTTTGCTCGATTTTTAATGATTTATATGTTTTTGTGATTGTTTTGCAAAACTGTTAAAGATTTTGAATGATGCCATTGATGAATACATGTGTATTTTGAAGTTTCTTGATAGATTATGAATGCTTGTTGATGGATATACAAGTTTTGTTAAATGATTTTTAGTGAAAATGAAAAATAGGGATTAAATTGAGAAATGTTGAAACTTTGTGGTTAAAATATGAAATAAATGAAAAATGTGGGCTGCTAGGGGCATTATATTAATTCGGCTAGCATGGGTTTATTTTGAATTTCATTAATTTGTGTTTTTTTGGAATAAGGACTAAATTATAAATATGGTGAAATAATATGGGCAAATGTGTAAATGTGTGCTTTAGATTTAATTGAATAAATAGATGATTAAATAAGTTAATTTTGAATATATTTAGATCAAGAAAAGTAGAATTCGGATCAAGATCAGGGGAAAATGAAAGTTATCGACTAATCGACTTATTTCCTTGTTTTCACATCTGTGGTAAGTACGTATGTGATAAATTTCAATACAAATGTATTTCATATGCTTTGATATTGCATAAATTGTGAATACAAGACTGCGGATAAGAACGATAGTGATTCAATGACGATTCGACGTTCGAAATCCCAGTTGAACCTTGGGAGTAGATTAGGATGCTAGTGACATGTCATTAGGGGATACATTAGTTGGCTTCGGGCCATGATATAGCAGTTCGGGTGCGAGTTATACCAATTTAGCTTCCAGCCATGCATATCAGCTGATTTGGCTTTGGGCCATGATATCAGAACTTTGGACATAAGTTACCTTGATTTGGCTTTGGGCCATCGTATAGGTACTTATCGTGTGAGATCCTTGAGTATTTGACTTCTATTCCGAATGGTTAATCGGGTAAATGATAGATGTGGATGATTATGAGATTTATGCTAGATGATATAGGTATGTATATAGATTATATAAGTTTTAAATCGAGGAAACTTGTGAAGGAAGTGTATACTCTAACAATATAGTATTTGAAAGGTTTGTTAGTTGTTGTAAGCTACATATTATGTATTCAAATTATTGAATTATATTTGTGACATTGCAATGAGTTTATTTCATACGAGCTTACTAAGCTATAAAACTTACGTTGTTTATTTTTCTATGTTTTATAGTGAATTCAAAGCTAGCTTGGATTCGGGGATCGTCAGAGATCACATCACACTATCCATTTCATCTCTTGGTACCTATGAACTTTGGTATTTTAAGTATATGGCATGTATAGGTATTTTGAGTCATTTTGATTATGGGTTGATAATGATTTTGGTTAGTTGTAATGTCTTGTAAATGTATATGTTTTGGTTTGTAAATTTAGCCATCAGAGTTGGCTTAAATTTGGTGGATTTGGTTATGTTCATATATGTGCATATATGGTTGATATTTTGAGTTCATGGATGAATATGTGAATAGGTTATATTACGAGGCTTGTGGATATTGATATAGTATATGTGAAATGGTTGATATTAGATATGAATGGTGTAAAATGATGTATAATTGGTAACGGTTTAGTTAGTTGATTTGTATAATTGGCACGGCCTAGCACACGGCCTGGCAAACAGACGTGTATGGTCATTTTTAGGGCATACGGGCTAGTCACGCGGGCGTGTGTGTTGGCCATGTGACCCAAGTCAAAGAGTTACACGGGGTAGGACACAGGCTGGGACACAGCCATGTGCTCCCATTTCGAATGTCCACACTGCCTATTACACGGGCCTGTCTGGTGGCCGTGTGAAATACACGGCCTGGCTATACGGGCGTGTGTCCCCTGTTTTGGGAAAATTTTTTAAAGTTTCGTGGAAGTTTCTTAAGTTATCAGTTTAGTCCCGAACCACTCCCAAAGTATGTTCAGGGCCTCGTAGGCTCGTAATATGGACAAATTGATTGAGATTGAATGATGAATGCTTGAATTGAGAAAATGTATGCTAAATGAATGCTTAATTGTTTTGTAAGTCTGGTAATGCTCTGTAACCCTATTTCGATGTTGAATACAGGTGAAGGGTGTTACATTTATTGGTATCAGAGCTACGGTTTAGTTGATTCTAGGACTAACGTAGCGTATGTGAGAGTTTAGCTATACATGCCATATATAAACTATGATAGTGTGATGACTCCTGACAATTTAAACTGTGCTTTAATATAGTAAATGGATCCAAATCGAGCTATAGCTGATTAGGTTGAAAGTAATGCGCCAGCTCCCGCTCAAGGAATATCGCCATCTAATTCTAGATCGGTGTCGAGTAGTCACAGAGGAGAGGCTAAGGAAGCCTTCTTCTAAATGATGAACGAATGGTTCATGCTGCATTTCAGAACAAATCCGACTGCTCAACAACCTTTATCCCTCCTAATCCCCAACCAATTCTCGTAGCTCCTCAAGAAGTCGAGCTTTTAAGATTGAATAAGCCTCAAGTTGATAAGATCCGTAAACACAGGGCTGAAGAGTTCATAGCTAAAGTTGACGATGATCCTGAGAGAGCCGAGTTTTGGGTTGAAAACACTATCAGGGTATTTGATGAGCTTTCTTGCACACCAGCGTTGGCAGTGTGAAAAACAACAAACCTAAGTGTCAACAGTGCGGGAGACGATATTTTGGAGAATGTTGGAACAAAAGTAATAAAGCTTGTTTTGGATGTGGTTCACCATATCATTTTATTCGTGATTGTCCTGAGATAGCTGAGAAAGACCAATTTCAAAATGCAAGACCCGGTAATACAACCACTAGAGGGAGGCCACCGAGAAATGCGGGAAATGTGATTAGTAGTAGAGGTACGACGAAAGACTCTGCTTTGAGATCTGAGGCCAGAGCACCTACTAGAGCTTACGCTATTTGCGCTCGAGAAGAAGCATCGTCACCTAATGTTATCACCGGTACATTCTCTCTTTATGAAACTAATGTGATTGCATTGATTGATCCTAGATCGAATCATTAGTATATTTGTATGAATTTAATGTCTAGTAAAAATTTGCCTGTTAAGTCTACCGAATTTGTGATTAAAGTATCGAATCCCCTAGGCAAATATGTACTCGTTGATAAAGTTTGCAAGAATTGTCCTTTAATGATTCAGGGTTACTGTTTCTTGTGGATTTGATGCTTTTTCCATTTGATGAGTTTGATATAATTCTAGGTATGGATTGGTTCACTCTGCATGATGCCATTGTGAACAGTAGATAAATGATTATAGAATATGAAATGTCAGAATAATGAAATTCTTCGAATTAAATCAGATGAATTGAATGTATTGCATGCTATGATTTCGTCGATGTCGGCTCAAAGACATGTGAGAAAAGGTTGTGATGCATACCTAGCATATTTTTTAGATACTAAAATGTCTAAAAAGAAGATTGAATCAGTGCCTGTAGTTTGTGAATATTCGGATGTATTTCCAGATGAATTGCCTGGGTTGCCACCAGTCAGAGAGGTTGAGTTTGCTATTGAATTAGTATTTAGAACTTCACTGATATCTATAGCTCCGTACATAATGGCTCCGACAGAGTTGAAAGAGTTGAAAGCTCAGTTGCAAGAGTTAACAAACAGAGGTTTTGCGCGACCGAGTTTTTCGCCTTGGGGTGCACCAGTATTGTTCGTAAAGAAGAAAGATGGGTCAATGAGAATGTGTATTGACTATCGACAACTCAACAAGGTTTCGATAAAGAATAAGTATCCATTGCCAAGAATAGATAATTAAATCGAGAATGTGTATTGACTATCGACAATGTTTTTGAAGATTGACTTAAGATTTGACTATTACCAGTTGCAAGTTAAAGACTCAGATGTGCCGAAAACTACAATTAGAACGAGGTATAGACATTATGAATTTCTTGTTATGCCTTTCGGATTGACTAATGCTCCTACAGTTTTTATAGATTTGATGAATCGGATCTTTAGACCGTACTTAGATAGATTTGTTGTTGTGTTCATTGATGACATTCTGATCTATTCTCGAGATGAGTCTGAGCATTCCGAGCATTTGAGGATTATGTTGCAAACCTTGAGAGATAAGCAATTGTATGCTAAATTCAGCAAATGTGAGTTTTGGCTCTGGGAAGTTAGATTTTTTGGACATATTGTCTCAGCGGATGGCATTCGAGTTGATCCGAGCAAGATATCTACAGTTATTGACTGGAAACCACCTAAAAATGTATCCGAGGTTAGAAGTTTCTGAGATTAGCTGGCTACTATCGACGTTTTGTAAAAGGGTTCTCGATGATTGCTACACCAATGACTAGATTGTTATAGAGAGATGTGAAGTTTGAGTGGTCTGAGAAGTGTCAACAGAGTTTCGAACAGTTGAAAGCATTGCTAACCGAAGCACCAATTTTGGTTCAACCTGAGTCGGGTAAAGAGTTTGTAGTTTACAGTGGCGTGTCAGTGAACGGTTTGGGTTGTGTTTTGATGCAAGAGGGTAAAGTGATAGCTTATGCCTCTAGACAGTTGAAACCGCATGAAAAGAACTATCTGACGCATGATTTAGAGTTGGCTGCTATTGTTTTCGCATTGAAAATTTGGCGACATCATCTCTACGGTGAAAAATGCCACATCTTACCGATCATAAAAGCTTAAAATATATTATGACTTAGAAAGATTTGAATTTGCGACAACGGAGATGGCTCGAACTACTAAAAGATTATGAGTTAGTAATTGATTATGATTTGGGGAAAGCGAATGTAGTCGTGGACGCTTTGAGTAGAAAATCATTGTTTTCCTTGAGAGCAGTGAATACACAGTTGACATTATCTGATGATGGTTCGATTTTAGCTGAGATAAAAGCTAAACCAGTATTTCTTCAACAAATTTACAAAGCTGAGAAATGTGATAGTGAATTACAAGCTAAAAGAGTACAATGCGAATCGACTAATGATTTAGAGTACCAAATAGGATTGGAAGATTTTTTGATGTTCCGAGATAGAATTTGCGTACCGAGAAATTCCGAGCTGATTCAGAAAATTTTACACGAGGCACATAGTAGTTGTTTTTCCGTTCATCTTGGAAGTACTAAAATGTACAATGATTTGAAACAACTGTGTTGGTGGTCGGGTATAAAACGAGACATTTCTGAATTTGTAGCGAGATGTTTAGTGTGTCAGCATGTAACAGCCCGATTTTTGGCCTAGTCAGAACAGTGGTTTTGGGACCACAAATTCAACGTAGTAAAGTTCATTTTTATTATATTTTTATGGTCTACAATTTCACGGAATGATTTCGTGGAAATGTTGTTCTAAAATTTTGATGTTTGGGAACTTAATTTAGTCAAAAGGACTAAATTGTAAAAAGTGCAAAAGTTGAGTTCTACATGCTAGAGGTGTCGAATTGCTATGAAATTTTAAATTGAAGGTCCTTAGATGGTAATTAGACCATTGGTTAAGTTAGTGGAAAAAAATGAACATGGAGTAAGAGAATTTTCATGTTTTAAATTTGGGGCATTTTGGTCATTTGGCTAGTTAAATGAATTAATAATCAAATTAAAAGCCAAGTTTTGCTCATCTTCAACCCCTTGGCCAAAAATTTCAAGAAGGAGGCATAACTAGGGTTTTTCAAGCTTCCAAGCTCGATTGTAAGTCCGTTCTTGCCCCGTTTTTAATACTCTTTACATTTTTGAAGTTGTTATCACTTGATGTACCTATTTCTACCATTAATTTAAGAAAAGATCAAGGTCTAGGGTTTGACCCATGTTGGATATTTGTGTATTTTGATGTCTAATGGTAGATTATGCATGTTTGATGTGTGATAAATAACCTATTTGTAAAAGGATTATAAAATGTATGTAAATGTGTGATTAAATGAAAAATGTGGACTACTATAAGTATAATAGAGGATCAAATAGGCTTGGGAATCGAATAAATTGAATAGTTTTCATTTTTCCGAGCCTAGGGAAAAAATGTAAATATGTCAAAGTTTAGGTGCAAAAATGTAATTTTGCCATAATGTGATATTTGGACTGAATTGAATAATGTGAATAATAAATGAGTTAAATTTGCTATTATAGACCAAGAGAAATGAGGTTCGAACCTAGATCGAGGGAAAAACAAAGTATTTGACGATTAGGTCTCATTCTAACTATTTTTGTACTGAGGTAAGTTTGTATGTAAATAATGCATTGATATTTATGTTTTAATTGCTTTAATATTGTATGAATTGTGATTTACTTTTTAAACGTAATCGAAAAAGTTCAACAAGCGAGAAATCCTGATTAAACCTTAGGAATAAATAGGATACAAATGTCATGACATTAGAGTTATTGAGATTTCGTGTACGACCATATCTGGGATATGGCATCGATATGAGACTTTGTGTAAGACCATAACTGGGTTATTGGCATCGATATGAGATCCCATGTAAGACCATATTTGGGATATGGCATTGGTATGGTACTGTGAGTATGAGATGTCTCGAGTATCTTTTAGTATTCCAAGTGGTTTAACAGGTAGTTCAACGGAAATGTTAAAGTTGTGAATGACTTGGGTATGTTGCACTTGGGTACAGGTATGTACATAAGACTCATGCTTAATGAGCTCGATATGTGATGAACCCTCGGTAAGTTTGTGATGGAGTAAGTTTGACTATGAGATTTATAATGACATTTATGTTAATTTACATCATGTTAATTATGTGTTAAATGTGTGTTATAATGTCTATTATTTGCATAGGAACTTACTAAGCTTTAAAGCTTACTCCTCTTTCTTTTCCCTTGTCGTATAGTGTCATCAAGCTAGCTCGAGATTGAGATCATCCGGAGATTCACTCACACTATCAACATATCATTTTGGGTACCTATGAATTTAACATTTTGAGTTATAGCATGTATAGGGACTTGGTTATTTTGTTATGTGTCATAATTGATTTGGGCCAAATGTGTTGGCTAATGTTGGTTGATAATTCATTTTGTAAATGGCCATTAAAATTGGCTAATATTGGTTTAGGTATATATATACAATTGATGATGCCTTTCATGGATGTGGAAGCTTGCATGGTATGAGTTGTTAAGCATGTGATGTTTGTATGTGATAAATGGTGGCATGTGATGGAAGTGTTGATGTCTTGGTTGTGGTTGATTTGGTTGTATGTATATGCTTGGATTAGTGTTATATTTTGTGGTGTAGGTATGTGCATAAAAGGGTGGCAAAAGGGTTTGCTAAATAACCTTATTTTTGTCCACACAAGTAGGCACACGGGTGTTTGTCTAGGCCGTGTATGACACACGACTTGCCCTATGGGCGTGTGTTCTAGCCGTGTGTCCCCTGCACTTTAATTGTTGCAAAATAGAATGCTCAGTAATGAGCACACAGGCAGAGACACGGGCGTGTGTCTCAGCCGCGTGGACGGCACGGCTTCGAACATGGGCGTGTGCTTTGGCCGTGTGAAGTCTGCACCTATTTTATGAAAAATTATGAAAATTTAATTGATCACACGACCTAAGCACACGGGCGTGTTACTTGGCCGTGTGATCTCAATTTGATGATGACATCATAAACAAAAAGCTCCCTAATTTGAACACGACCTGAAGCACGGGTGTGCCTTAAGGTCACATGGGCATGTCCCGAACCTACACGGGCGTGTGACCCCTTTTACAAGAAAAAATTTCTAAGTTTCCCAAAAGTGTTTTCAAAGTTCTCGGTTTAGTCTTGAACCACTTCCGTTGCATGTTTCAGGCCTCGTAGGCTCTTAATAGGGACGATATGAATGTATGTAAAAGGTTTTAAACTTGGCTAGAAATTTATTCTCGGTTTTATATGTTTGCTTGTGTTTATGTCCGGTAATGCCTCGTACCCTATTCCGGCGTTGAATACGGGTAAGGGGTGTTACACAGCAAGTTAAAGCTGAACATCAGGTACCTTCGGGTTTGCTTTAGCTTGTGATGATACCAGAGTGGAAATGGGACAGAGTTACGATAGATTTTGTATCTGGACTGCCTTTGTCTCCGAAAAAGAAAGATGTTATTTGGGTTGTCGTTGATCGATTAATGAAATCACCACAATTCATTCCTGTACGTACTGACTATTCACTCAATAGATTAGCTAAATTGTACATTGCTGAGATCGTTAGATTGCATGATGTGCCAATTTCAATTATTTCGGATAGAGACTCGAGGTTTACGTCGCAGTTTTAGAAGAAATTGTAAGAAGCTCTAGGTACGAAGTTGAATTTCAGTACATCTTTTCATCCGCAAACCGATGGTCAGTCTGAGAGAGTAATTTAGATTTTAGAAGATATGCTCAGATGTTGTGTTTTAGAGTTCGAAGGCAATTGGGAGAAATATTTGCCGCTGGTTGAATTTGCATATAATAACAATTTTCAGTCGAGTAGAAAGATGGCACCGTATGAAGCTTTATATGGTCACAAATGTCGAACTCCGTTGTATTGGATTGAGCTTAGCGAGAAACAGATTCACGGGATTGATTTGGTTAGAGAAATCGAAGAGAAAGTGAAAGTAATTCGCAGCTGTTTGAAAAGAGCTTCAGATAGACAGAAATCATACGCGGATTTAAAACGAAAAGACATTGAATTTTAGATCAGTGATAAAGTGTTTTTGAAAGTCTCTAAGTGGAAGAAAATCCTTAGATTTGGTCACAAAGGCAAGTTGAGTCTGCGTTTTATCGGGCCGTACGAGATCATGGAAAGAATAGGGCCAGTGGTATATCGACTAGCTTTACCATTAGAGTTAGAGAAGATTAACAATGTATTTCATGTATCAATGTTGCGCCTTTATAGATCTGACCCATCACATGTGATTTCTTCGTCTGAGATTGGAATACAACCTGATATGACGTACAACGAAGAACTGCACGTGAGGTTAAATAATTGAAAAATAAAAGCATAGCTCTTGTGAAAGTACTTTGGCAACGACACGATATCGAAGAGGCTATGTGGGAGCCCGAGGAAGCTATGAGAAAACAATACCCTAACCTTTTTGCTGGTAAGATTTCCGGGGACGAAAATCCCTAAGGAGAAACAGTTGTAATAGTCTGTTTTTAGTCAAATTGGAATAGTGGTTTTGGGACCACAAATCTGAGGTCAAAATATTTTTTTTATTATTTTAATGTTTACAATATAATATTATGTTAGTGTGAAAATTTTGTTAAGAAATTTTATCGTTTGATTGGTCAATTTGATAAAAAAGGATTAAATCGCGTAAAGCGTAAAACTTGAGTTCTAATAGCTAAAGGTGTCTAATGGCTATAGAATCTTAAGGTCCTTATGTTGTAATTAGATCATTTTAATTGTGAGTGGACAAAGATGGGCATGCATTATATGATTTTAATGAATTATAGTTAAGGTTAAAATGGTAAATGATAACTAATAAGTAAAATTAAAATCAAACAAAGCCATAAAATTTTATTCATCATCAACCTTGCCAATTTTAAATAAGAAAAGAAGCCAAATTTGGGGTTTTAACATTCGGCCACTTCATGATCTAATTGTAAGTCTGTTTTTACTCAGTTTTTAATGATTTCTATGTTTTTGTGATCATTGAACTAGTACAAGCTAGCCTAGGGACTATTTTGTAAAACTGTTAAAGATTTTGAATGATGCCATTGATGAATTCATGTGTATTTTGAAGTCTCTTGATAGATTATGATTGTTTGTTGATGGATATACAAGTTTTGTTAAATTATTTTTAGTGAAAATGCAAAATAGGGATTAAATTGAGAAATGTTAAAACTTTATGGTTAAAATGTGAAATAAATGAAAAATGTGGGCTGCTAGGGGTATTATAGTAATTCGACTAGCATGGGTTTATTTTGAATTTCATTAATTTGTATTTTTATGGAATAAGGAATAAATTGTAAATGTGGTAAAATAATAGGGCAAATGTGTAAATGTGCTTAAATGTGTGTTTTGGATTGAATTAAAAATAGATGATAAATAAGTTAATTTTGAATATATTTAGATCAAGAAAAGTGGGATTCGGATCTAGATCGGGGGAAAACAAAAGTTATCGACTAATCGACTTATTTTGTCGTTTTCACATCCGAGTTAAGTTCGAATGTGATAAATTTCAATACAAATGTATTTCATATGCTTTGATATTGCATAATTTGTGAATACGAGTATGTGGATGAACAATAGTGATTCGACGACGATTCGACGTTCGAAATCCCAGTTGAACCTTAGGAATAGTTTAGGATGCTAGTGACGTGTCATTAGGGGATACATTGAGTTGGCTTCGGGCCATGATATAGCACTTCGGGTGCGAGTTATATCGATTTGGCTTCGGGCCATGCATATCGATTGATTTGGCTTTGGGCCATGATATCAAAACTTTAGACATAAGTTACCTTGATTTGGCTTCGAGCCATGGTATAGGTACTTATCGTGTGAGATCCTTGAGTATCTGACTTCTATTCTGAATGGTTAAACGGGTAAATGATAGATGTGGATGATTATGAGATTTATGCTAGATGATATAGGTACGTATATGAATTATATAAGTTTTAGATCGAGGAAACTTGTGAAGGATCACAATTGAGTATTTGAAAGGTTTGTTAGTTGTTGAAAGCTACATATTGTGTATTCAAATTATTGAATTATATTTGTTACATTGCATTGAGTTTATTTCATATGAGCTTACTGAGCTATAAAGCTTACGTTGTTTATTTTTCTATGTTTTATACTGAATTCAAAGCTAGCTTGGATTCGGGGATCGTCAGAGATTGCATCACACTATCCATCTATCTCTTGGTACCTATGAACTTTTGGTATTTTAAGTATATGGCATGTATAGGTATTTTGAGTCATTTTGATTATGGGTTTATAATGATTTTGGTTATTTGTAATGTCTTGTAAATGTATATGTTCTGGTTTGTAAATTTAGCCATGAGGGTTGGCTTAAATTTGGTGGATTTGGTTATATGCATACATGTGCATATATGTGCATATTTTGAGTTCATGGATGAACATGTGAATGGCTTATATTATGAGGCTTGTGGATATTGATATAATAAATGTTAAATGGTTGATATTAGATTTGAATAGTGTAAAATGATGTATAATTGGTAAAGGTTTAGTTAGTTGATTTATATATGTGTTCTGGTATGTTTTGATTGAGTAAAACATAAGTTATAAGCATGTTGGTTGTTAGTATTGGAAATGGTATGAAATAGCCTTGATCGTGGCTAAAATAGATATTCATTTATGCTATGAATGGGTGCCATTTGGGTTGTGTAGGTATATGTAAATTTAGGTGGCAAATTGGCTTGGTAAATAGCCTTTTTTTGTCCACACAGGCAGAGACACCGGCATGTGCCTCAGCCGTGTGTGACACACGGTAAAGTACATGGCCGTGTGTCCCCTGATATAGTTTTAAAAATCAAGTCAGTATGCTCCACACAGTCTCATACACTAGCATGTGACTTGGCCGTGTGGCATAAGTCAGTATTGGCACAGCCTAACACATGGTCTGGCACACAGACGTATATGGTCATTTTTAGAGCACACGGGCTAGTCACACAGGCGTGTGTGTTGGTCATATGACCCAAGTCAGAAAGTTATACGGGGTAGGACACGGGCTGGGACACGGCCATGTGCTCCAATTTCGAATGTCCACACGACCTATGACACGAGCGTGTCTGGTGGCCGTGTGAGACACACAGCCTGACCACACAGGCGTGTGTCCCCTGTTTTGGGGAAAATTTTTAAAGTTTTGTGGAAGTTTTTTAAGTTATCGGTTTAGTCCCGAACCACTCCTAAAGTATGTTTAGGGCATCGTAGGCTCGTAATAGGGACAAATTGATTGAAATTGAATGATGAATGCTTGAATCGAGAAAATGTATGCTAAATGGATGTTTAATTATTTTGTAAGTTCGGTAATGCTTCGTAACCCTATTTTGGTGTTGAATACGGGTGAGGGGTGTTACTGTTATACAACCGGATTTGTTCTTACAAATTCTATAAACCATTCGTTCATAATCTAGACTAAGGTTTCTTTAGCCTCTCCTCCTCGGCCCTTAGATACGGGCCTTCTACTGCATAAAGCTACTCTTTAAACTAAAGTTTGAGCATTGCTCTCAGCTTCTTTGGATTCAATTATGTTGGATGACATTACTATATGAAAAACATGTTTTAAAATGGTCAGGAGATATCTCACTATCACAGGTTATATAATGGTATGTATAGCTAGATTCGTACTTGCTATATTAGTTCGAGAATCAACTAAACCATAGCTCTGATACCAATAAATGTAACACCCTTAACCCATATCCGTTGCCAGAACATGGTTACGGAGCATTACCAAAATTTACATATCAAAACAGATATTTAATATCATAATGCAGACTATGAAATAATATAAAAATAATTTTCCTTATGGACTCGAATTTGTGGTCCCGAAAGCAATCGCTCGATTTCATGAAAATGGTCATTACAATTTCTTTCATTGTAATATTAATCTCTTCATCCTTAAAATCACCCAAAAGATATTGTCAGCATCTACACACCTTGAACTACCTCAAAGTAGCAAACTGTTATGCTCATCATTTTTGTTTCCTCTGTAACCAGTGTACCATTCTCAATTTTCAGCCCATTAATTTGCATTTGTCCAGCGCCTATGAGAGGTCAAACTTTGAAAATTTTGGTTTTTGATCTCCATATCTTAGCCAATCAGATCGGGCATGTTGTTCCTAGTACATTTTTTACTTGTCAATCTCTAAATTAAGATCTAATTTAGCTTCGATAATCTCCTCAAGGTTATCATCATTCGACATAGCATTATACAGTTCATTAAGGCGACGCTTCAGCCCATTAATACATCATCCTTTCTCTTTACTATTCTTAAAGGCCTATGCATTCAAACTTGTCCCAACAATGAAGCCGATTTGGGATTTGCAAATGTTTGTTAGAATTCCAAAGAGCTTTTATTTCATTTTTCGCAAGAGTGATCCAACAACCAAGCCATCTCAAATTTAAAAGCAAAGTATTACCCAAATTCACTATAGCTTTAGTGTCAAGTAAAATAGGGCAATGATTCGAGCAAGAATGATCCAAGTGCATTAACCTATAGTCCGGGAAAAGATTACACTAATTTGAATTTGCAACTCCTCTGTCCAGCCTCTCTCCAATATTATTGGAAGCAAAATTCCACTTTTCCCATGTATACCAACGCCCTTGATAACCTAAATTAATCAAGTTACAACTATCCAACGCAGCTCTGAATTCCCCCATTTATCTCTCGTCCCCAACTTGTCCCCTTGTTTTTCTTGGATTGAAAGAATTTCATTGAAATCTCCCATATCCACCCAAATATTGTTCTAATTTTAGCCGAGTTGTTTAAGCAAGGTCCAAGAACCCGCTTTTCTTCTACCATTTGGGCTCCATAAAAGCAAGTTAACTGCCATTCAGTACTATTTTCATCACCAATAACCAAAACATCAATATAGCAATCATTAAAGCTACAAAGATTGACAATATAGCCTGATTTCCATCCCAAAGAAAGGCCATCCCGAGAACCATTAGCTGAAACATTAATGCCATTATGAAAACCATAATTACATTTGACTTTTTCCATTCTACGAGCATCCAATTTAGATTCAATAAAGAAAATAATATAGGGATGATACTCCTTCAGAAAATGCTGAATTCTACGAACTGACCGTGGACTCCTCAGTTCCTGGACGTTCCAACTTAGAATTTTCATAATGTTCGGCTGACTTGCTAACAGGTTTAGCCGTTTGAACATTTTGTCAAGCATCATTCCACTTCCCCTGAGTCTCGTTCGAATTCATGGCAAAAGAAACTGGCTAGACATTATTCGATCTAGGCCCTTTTTTTTCCATCAGTAACCGACATGGGCTAGTCTTTATTCAAACTTCATTCACCCATTTTTTCCAACCCATCACTCCCAACCATATGAGGTAAGTTTACCTTACTAGCCAAATTGATTCCCAAATTTATGCTACATCACACATAAAACTAGGAAAAATTATATTCCGATTGATCATCCCCTTATCTCCTCCAGATTCTCCCACATTAACTCCTCAAATTGAGCCCAATTCCTTTAACCAAAATACTACCACCGACCACTGCCCTCTGTGGTGATGCTTTCAGCGATCTTAGAGGTAGTTCCTTGCTCTCTTGCACCATTCGAATGGGGTAGAAACTTTCATCATGACCTAGCCTTCCACATAAGAAACAAAAATTCAACAATTTTTCATACTTGAAGACTGTATAAATTTCTTTTGTTTTAGCAATGATGAGTTTTTTCTTCCTCTTCAAAGGTTGACGGATACCGATTTGTACTCGGATTCTCATAAGATTCCTCGATCTTGCTACTATGACTTTCGCATCATAATTAAGAGAAAACTCCAATAAAATCTCCAAATTGTTTAGCCATTGCCTTTGAGTACATTCCTGACGGGAGATTATGGATTTGAACCCAAAAAACAGTATATAATAGTGACACCTCTAATGGATCATCTCCTTCCTTTAAAGTTTGAATAACTAATAAGTGATTATTAAAACGTCCATGGTGACCCCTTCACCACCCTATCCAGATCCACTTCATAATAAAAACGTAAAAGAAATCTTTTCTCCCCTATGTCAATGATTGTAACCCCACCAAAAGGATGCCATAGATTGGCCATTACCGTTCGCATCGATTGGAAATTCACCGTAGTGGCCGTGAAAAAACATCCGTTTAAATACAAATTAGAGATTTGCTCAGACGAATCCTCCTCTTGATCGACATCCCATGCCTCGACTTCACCACTCCCCTCTCCATCTTCTAGTCTTAACTCTGCCAAAGCGTCTTCCATACTCCAAACAAACTCTCAAATCAACATAAACAAAAAATATACAGAAGAATGCTAAAAAAAAAAATGAGAATACTTTTCTTATATTAGTATAAGATTTTAAACAAATTTAAAATAAGTTATTTAACACATACTATTTTAAAATAATTTTTAAAAATAAATTACTTAATTAATGTTTTAATAAAATTCAATTTCGGTGGGGATTTTGAAATATTTGATCATCGCATTAAAAATTTCACCTTCTCTGGACTTTTCTTGCTGATAAATTCCTTTATCGTCGCTTTGACTCTAACCTTTCTCCAAAGCTTAAGACTTAAATGATGGAAGAAACGAAATGAAATATCTAAAAGAAAAGTAGTAATTAATTCTAATAAATGCTGGAGAAAAGTCATTAGGAGACGTATTTGTGGACTTTAAAACGTCTTTTCAATATTCACAATTAAAGGAGTTATTTGTGATTTGGATGCCTGTGTTTTGTTCTCAACTTGGATGACTTTGGCTTTGGCTACGCTGGACTTTTCTTTTACCCATTTACTCATTCTTTTGGGTGTAAAATAAAATGCATATTTTAATATAAAATAATGCTAATATGTTCTATTTTTTGAAACAAAACTTATAATAATTTATTATAGAAAATAAATTTGGTTTTATAATAATTTAATAAATATATAAATTTTATATGTATTAATAATAAATAAGTAGATATACAAATATAATTAATAAAATTATTATTATTTATTAATAAACTTATTATTTTAACATAAATAAAAATTTAATACATTTTTATTATTTAATATGAAATATAATTATTTATTTTACATATATAATTTGGTTTAATGTTTTTAATAGTCGTTCTCTAACTTCACCTCCTCACTACAATTAAGTTTGAATCCTAACACGCATCTTATCATTTGATTTTAATCTCACCGTTATAATAACTAATTTTACTACCACCATTATTTTTAACTTCACGGAAACAATCTTACCATCCATCCAAAAGAAGTTTAAAAACTACCCATGCATAGCTCCATTTCCCTAATCCAAAAATATATTTTTTCAATCCAATACTTATTAAAAATTATTACTTGAATAAAATTCAAAAATTTTAAAACAACTGAAGTTACAAATTATATAAAATTTATGATTTTACTTGATAAAAGATGGAAGGTGGTGAGAAAGAAGAATTAAAATAGGAAATTGATGGGGCAAAAATCCGAAAATACCAAAAAAAATAAAAATTACTAGGAAAGGATAGGGTTGAAAAAATGACCGGAAAGGTAATTTCCCCAAAATCGCGTCCCCGTCAGTAGCGTTTTTGGGAGAAAGCAACCTAAAGCGCGTCCCCCGGGAGCGCTTTAGGCCGCAACAATCAAATTTTTTTGACCGTTGGGAAAGCCCAACGGTCGAAAAAAAACCTATAAATACCCCCAACCCTTCATTTTTTCACAATTCAATCCTTTCTCATATTTCTCTCAATTTTCTCTCAATTTGCTCTCAATTTTCTCTCAAGTTTCTCTCAAAGTCCTTCAAATTTACGCTCAAATTTCAAAATAGTCATTTACTATTTATAAAAAGCCCTTTATAATTTTTTTTAATATATCTATTTTGTTAGAAAATTTTTAAATTCTTTATCGGAGTACAATGGCGAGGACTTATGTCGCTAGACGAGAACCACATTGCCGTCCAGCAAAAGAAAATGGTAAGTTTGAATGTTAATTTTTAATATTATTAAATTTTTAATTATGCAATTTTAATTAATTTAGAATTTTATAATTTTATAATTTTTTAAATGATCTGTAGATCGGGTGTTGGAATGTTATATTCGCAACATGCCCGGTCCCCATCACCATTGATCGAGAATTACTGCGGAAGCGGGTTTTGGCACGTGGCCACGATAGGCCGGGGGTTCAAGTTGGAGCGCTTTGATCGGTAGCGTTGATAGAGAGGTGGAGACCGAGACGCACACTTTCCATTTGCCATGCGGAGAGTGTACCATCACCTTAGAAGATGTGCGATTCTGGGGCTTGGGATTACGGTGGATGGGGCGGTAGTCACGGGTCCGTAACATCTCTCGATTGGATGGCCGTATGCTACGAGCTCAGGTGCCATTCCGGATAGAATTCGAGGAGCTCGGATCGATATGGCGTGGTTACGAGACACATTCCCGGAGCCGAACGAGGATTCGACCGAAGTAGAAAGAATACGGTATGCTCGAGCATACATTCTTCAAATAATTAGAGGCTATCTCGATGCCGGACCTCTCTAGAAACCTCGCCCACCGAGATGGCTCGAAACTTGTTGACTTTGAGCAGCCGGTGAATTGAGTTGGGGTCTGCCGTGCTATCGAGGTTATACAAGGGAGATGTGCTTGGCGACACGCCGAGTAAACAAAAAATCGGAGGTTGCCTATCACTCTGCGAGTCATGGGCATGGTTTCGATTTCCATTTTTACGTCCTCGACTCGACCAGCCATATTCATTCCCACTGATAACGAGGTAAATTTAATATTATATTTTACAATTATGTCGTATATTTATAGTATAATTGTATGCTAAAAGTTTATTTAATTAGGTGGAACCATCGAGGCGAGCAATCATGTTGGAATACTTAACTCGCTTGAGGATATCGGCTCTGTTGGACCAAAGGTCGGAATCACAAGTAAGTGTCGAATTTCGTTATTATAATTTAGTATTTCAGAGGTAGTGTCTAATATTATGTATATAACTAATAAGTTGGTAATGTTAATATAGTTTCAATGAACACCGCGACGAGGATCCCGAAATTCGGGCGATAATTCGGAGGAGTATCTCCAAAATCCGAGCAGTTGGCACGTTAAGGTCCCGCTAATCACCTACTCAACGTAGAGATGCACGGTCGGATCGGGTTCTGCGGCAATTTGGATGCCGCAACCGATTCTCGTGCCTCCGAGGTGCTCGATGATGAGCACAAAGTGGACTTACTGGCAGCAGAAGACTGCGGATTGGCCAAGATTTTGGTCGAACATATCGAGACGTGGGAGAACCGGTATGACTTTTTACCTAACCGGGAACCGATCATAGTTCCAGAGTTAGCGCGTGCAGGAGTACATGCCATGGTTTAGAATCCATGGCAAGCCGTATCCGTTGTCCGGATGAAGAGAGGCGGCGGCTAATTGCGGCGAAAGCGAAGGAACGTCGGGGCCCTTTACATCCAAGGAGAATGGATGATGAACCGGGCCCAATGCGCGACATACGATCCACGGGCCCATCAGCGCCTACACACACCATCGGGCCCATCAACAAAGCGCCTACACGATCCACGGGCCCATCCGCTCACCGACAACACCGACATCACAAAGATCCACGCTTTTATGCGGTGCGTACCACCGCCCTTATATGTATCCTCCTAACCCATATATGTTTCCTTTTCCTTGTCCCACCCCAGGTTGGAATGCATGGCCGAGTTCGAGTCCGTTTCCCGACAACTCCCGTTGGCCACCGATCGTGAGGCCGACTTCGGGTGTGGGATTACATGAGGTGCCGTCGGGGAGCAGTAGTTTCTACCAGGCTCCTTCACCGTAACGGATGCAGTCACCCCGCCGTGGTTTATGCAAACACCTCCGGGGTCATTATTTTATCAAGGTGGGTCATCATCGCAACACCTAGAACCAGACCCACTGCCGGAGGAACCCGATTCCCCGTTTGAGGTTCCACGACCTTCACGGAAGCTAGAAGAAGGAGGAATCCAAATACAGAATCCGACCACCCGATCGTGGTACTTTGGTTCCCACCAGCATCAACATTGATTAGGATGGGCTTTTTATTTTTAAATTGTAATTTAATTTTTTTATTTTTTGAATAAAAAAGTTGTTTTTATTTGTGTTTGTAATTTAATTTTAATATCAAAAGTTGTGTATTTTTTTGTATGTAATATAATTTGAATTTTTAATAAAATAAAAGTTATTTTCTATTTTCTATTTTTTTAATTTAGTCCTCTTCACTAAAATAAGAAGTGTTCTTTGATAATTTAGTTTTTTGCAATATAATTTTTTTATATTTAATAAAATTGAGTTCAATGTTATTTCTTTTGTAATTTAATTTTTTATTTTTGAATAAAAAAGTTGTTTTTTATTTGTGTTTGTAATTTAATTTTAATATCAAAAGTTGTGTATTTTTTTATGTAATATAATTTGAATTTTTAATAAATAAAAATTATTTTCTATTTTCTATTTTTTTAATTTAGTCCTCTTCACTAAAATAAGAATTGTTCTTTGATAATTTAGTTTTTGCAATATAATTTTTTTATATTTAATAAAATTGAGTTCAATGCTATTTCTTTTGTAATTTAATTTTTTATTTTTGAATAAAAAAAAGTTTTTTTATTTGTGTTTGTAATTTAATTTTAATATCAAAAGTTGTGTATTTTTTTGTATGTAATATAATTTGAATTTTTAATAAAATAAAAAATTATTTTCTATTTTCTATTTTTTTAATTTAGTCCTCTTCACTAAAATAAGAAGTGTTCTTTGATAATTTAGTTTTTTACAATATAATTTAGTTAATAAATTTGAATTATTGTACAAAAGTTAACCGTTGTACTCCAAAAAAAAGCAGAAATTACATAGCCAAGAAGAGACAAACAAGCTAATAACACGGTCAACTATTCCGATTTGGACACGGCGAGATGTATGCTCCGGGTTCCTACACCATCCGCATCGCCGACTTGGGTTGGTCGGTTCTTGGATATCCATATTGTTGCGTATTCTAGTCGAGGAAGGTCGACCTTTTGGTTTGCGCCTCAATTCTCTATCCCGCAACAGCGACTTATACGGTGCACGCGATACCGGATGGCCACTTACGTTCATCCGGGATGGTGGGAATACGGTGTCTCCACACGTTATACATGTTTTCTAATTTGTACACTTCGTCGACATAGCTCATGGGATCAATACGGAGATTCGACAAGCCGCAAGTACATGAGCACATGGGTAACGGTGCATCAAATATCCCACGATCGCATGTCCTATTTGTCAAGTGTACACGATAATGCCCGCCAACAATACCTTGGTTGGGTCTGTCAAACTCCGTGACACGAAACCATAGGTATCGCGATCATGACATCTCGTGGTGCATGGTGTTCGCACGCGTGCCTTCCTACGATTAATTTGTTGCAAGACCTTCGGCTCCATACATGGCCTCCTTCCATTTGCCCTCTATAACTCGGGCCGCTCTCTTCAAAATAGTGCCGCTAAACCGAAAATATGTCTCTCGCACAACCGCTGTGAATCGGCAGATGACGGGTTCCTTTCGTAATGTAATTTATGCATTCGGCAAGGTTTGTGGTCATATGCCCATATCGTAGGCGCCGCCGTCATATGCTTGTGTCCACTGTTCAAAGGAATATTGCATTGTAGCTTGCGCTTTCGGCGTTATTCGAGCGCAAATCGCCAAACATCTCGTGAAAACGCCTTTATTGATCTCATAACTCGCTAATATACGTTGATAGCTAATATTACATACCACTCTTCAATTGCGAATAAATTGAATTTTTCAAAAGAAATTTTATTAATAGATATTTCATACCCATATCGATCACTTGCCGTTTCTCTCTTTTAGATCGATGTTGCCCATAGTAGTTGGATGCGACATGCCTCGTGCAATATCGATGGTGTGTGCGATGCCACATGCTTCTGGCGCTCTATTGCCGCAAGTATTCCAGGCCCCGATCCGATATAACGCATATGTCGGGTTGGGGCAAACATGCCTCCTTAACTCGGATAGGAAGAAGTCCCAATCATCGGTGATTCCCCGGTGTTATTGCGTAACGCAATCGGAAGGATTCTCCCACGGCCGTCTTGTGCCACGGCTAGCAATAGCCGACGCGTATATCTACCATACATGAAGGTACCGTCAATTTGTACCAATGGCTTGCAATATGTAAAAGCATCTCGGCATTGCTTAAATGTCCGTAAACAGACGCTTGAACATCTGCGCATCCACGGAGCAAAGCGATCGTTGTAGTACGCCGTTCCGCTTTCAAGGTCTGTTGCAGTCGCTCGGGACATACCTCTCCAAAGACCGACACCACCGCCACACTTCATTATATGAAACGCCCCACCGACCGTGCAATTTTTCCAACGCCGCCACGCTTGGCTATCCAAGCCTTCTTCGAAGAGGGCGTGTACCCCATTTGGCTACGAATATTGCCAATTAAGGCGTGCATCGTAGTTCAGGATCGGCCTTCACCGCGGGATTATTAAATCACCAACATATCTCGAATCCATCCTCTGATGATCTTCTCGTTACACCGCCAATGAAGTACGTTAAATAATGCAACATTACATAATATTAGTGTTATTCAAATCATTGAACACATATTGGTACTGCACGGTAAGACATGTATGCGGACCTTTGTACTTTTTCACCTCCCACAGCCACGTCGCCCTTTTCCTCAACGACGCCATGATTTTCCATGAACATGTGCCGTCTTGCATGCGCATACACTTTGCCTCGCATCTATCGAGCTTTGATTTAACCATAGTGTAGTTAACCTCGCTCTCGATGTTGTATTGTTTCAATGCAAAGAAGAAAAGTATTCTTGTTGGAAAGGCGGTTTACCAACTTCTAATTGATCCGAATCCAACAAAGAATTTGTACGGCCACGCGTCCGGTGTGGTAGTTCAGAAACTCCAATGCATCATCTTGAGATAGATCGACATTATGCATGTGCTACTGGAGGTGAGTATGCCCCGAATAGCGGATCTTCTTCTTCTTCGCCTCAACCGCCTCAACGTCTTCAGTACAATTGAACGGGCTCCGATTCGTAAAATAATCCAACTTCGCACCATCGTGCCCCGCCCGAGGTGGCTCCACATCGGATTCATCGCCTCATCCTCCATAACTGCACAAACGCGAAGGGCCCTCATTGGTGCATGTCGTCGGTAATAACGAGGGCCCTCATCGATGGATGTCGTCGAATACATCATCCTCCTTAAACATCTTTCGAACGATCCCAATCGTATGTGGATTGCCATCCACTAGAAGTTGATGACGCCCCCAACACGTATTTCGCCATCCGACGCCGAATGACGAATATGCATGTCCCATCCACCAACCGAGTGTCGCGGCGGGGTTATGTTTTCCATACTACCACCGCACACCGGCACTTCGTGTTTTGCCTCCTACTTACAGAGTGTCTACTTGGGGTCGTGTATTCCCCTCGAACGATACTAGATGTTGAGGTCGCAAACGGATCACTTGGAGATGAAAATTTACATATACCTCGATATAGGGTGAACCATCGCAAGATGAGTCTCCACCATTGCCTCAAGGCTCCGAGGACCTTTGATGTCGAATGAGTCATATCTCACCGGATCAACCAAGCGCAAAATCTATACTTAATAGATCGAACTTTCGTTAGCGTTGTTCCAATATTTTACGCCTAATTCTTTTGCGAAGTTCTACCAAATCGACGTCCGATTAAAACTCAATCGCTATTGTGTTCTCCGATAAGAAAACAACACCATTTTTGGTGTCACGCACTTCACCATCGTAGTAAATAACAAAGATTAATACGCTCACTCATTGCAAGTGGACGGTGTAAAAGAGTAAAATTATTGTACTAAAAATCACACTAAGTTCAATTCCCAGAAAGAGAGGTGGATCACAAGGATCACTTAAGTACCACGCCTTTCCTAGCCGAATATCCTCAATCGTAATTTAATAGCACAATAAATAACTACGATCACACTCACAAGATATGAAAAATAATAATAATGAACACGGAATTTTAACGAGGTTCGCAAATTTTGCCTACGTCTTCTGGGCACTAACAAATATATTTCACTCCAAAAATACAAGTGAAAATTTACAAATAGGAGAGAGAACAATGCCTTAAGTAGAGAATGGCAAATTGTGGGATGAAGAAAATGAGAAATGGTTAGGCCTATTTATAGTTGAGGTTTAGGGATCAATCTTACAAATTACCTATTCAAATAGGGACCAATATTGCAATTACCCCATAACAATTTTCACATCACATCAACTTTCGGTGCCTAATTTTGGTGCCATTTTCTTCCCACTTGTCGCCACTTTATTTGTTGGGAAAAGGCCCAAAGCGCGTCCCTGGGAGCGCTTTAGGCCGTTTCCCCCAAAAAACGCGCTGACGGGGACGCGATTTTGGGGGAAATTGCCCTTTCCGGTCATTTTTTTTCAACCCTATCCTTTCCGGTAATTTTTATTTTTTTTTGGTATTTTTTGGATTTTTGCCCAAATTGATGGGACTATGAAGACTTGGTTAAGGCTCTATTCTTTCACATTAGAAATTAAGTGGTATATTTTTATAAAAATTAAAAATGTTATTAATATTTTATATTTTATAAATTTTTAAAAATAAATAAAATTTTATTATTTTTAAAAGTTAAAATACAATTTATATCTATTTTAAGTTAAAATTTTATAAATTTTAAAAAATGAAAAAGTGAAATTTCAATTTTGAAGGGTTGGGGACCCTGGTAGCCCCACCTCGCTCCTAGTGGCCATAATCTTCATTTCTTCTTGGTCCCTTAATAACTTTTAAAGGTTTCATTCATTTTTTTTAAGTTCTATTTTGATTTAAGTACTTGATTTGAATTAAAAAAAATGAAAATTTTAATTAATAAATAAAAATTCAATTACAAATTTACTGATATCTCAAGTTTTATGTGTTTAACATAAATATCTAAATATTTAAAAGAACCCAACTTCTTAATCGTTGATTATAGGAAATTGAATTCGCTCACTCCAATTCTTTCCTCATTTTTTGAAAAAGCTTGAGTTTAAAATATGAAAACTTTTAGAGTTTGTGTAATCGAATCTCATCATTTGTTAATGAAATAAATATAATGATAAAATAAGAAGATTTGTGCCTTAGCGGTACAGATCATACCGTATAAGTAAAATTCATATAGAATTACACTTCTTCTATTTGACATTGATTAGAATAGAGTTTTTCAACCTTTAAATAGATGCAGTTGAAACTACTCTTGTATTATTCGTTTTTCAACATTGGTGAATTTCTTCTCCTCTGCTCATGGTTTTTTTTCCGTAAGAGTTTCCACGTAAAATCTGTGTGTTCTTATTTTTCTTATTTTGTGATCATTCTATTACTATTATCAACGTCTATTATAACAAAAATAATGAAAACAAAAAATGTTCAAGGTTCAAGTGATTTCTTTTAGATCTTAAACAACATTGAAACATATGTTTCTAGACCTTGATACTTACAATAATGGCAAAATTGAATAATTAAAAAAAATAAAAACAAAATGAGTATTTGAATAATAGGTTATGTATTATATCACATTCTTTAATTATGTGGTTAGGAGTTTGATGTTCACTCTTGGAAATGAAATATATTTTATAACCAACCGTTTATCTCTTTAAAAAATATTTGCGTCAAAAAAATCAATCATTATTATTAGAGATGAATACCATAATTTTAAAATATATATATTTTGAGTTTAATAGGTTATGGGTTAAAACATAAACGAGTTATGAGTGGGGATTTTTTAATTAGGTGTGAAATTTAAATTACATGGAATAACATCAATTCCGTACTTGGATTTCTTATTATTAATAGATTTTTTTTTTCATAAAATATTAACACTGTTATTAGTTATTTTTAATTACTATTTTTTACAGAAATTAAGATTTTTTTATCAATAATATGTTCATTAATGTGTATAAATTATAAAATAATAAATCGAATATAATTTTTTTTTCTAAAATGTTGTACCAAATAATTGCATTTCAAGATTTTATTTTTGAAGATTGGAATATCCGTGTCATATCAATTAATAGGCAGTCCACCTTGCAAATTGCAATAGAAACAACAATTAATTGGGTGTAAACTCTAACGATCACATATAACTATAACCATCTATTGTATGAACAGTAGTCAATAAACAACATCCCTTTCCTTCCTAAAAAAACATCCCTTTTCCTTCCTACATAAGACGTTGTTTACTTTTTCAACACGAAAAACATGCTTTGTTCCCAAACAGAGAATTGGTCAAGCAACAAAGGTCACTTTGATTCATTTCTTTTCATATTGTTGGCAAAGATGGCTCTTTTAGGGTCCTAAATTGGGTAGTCAATATATTGTTATAAATATATATTTATCTTTTATGTATTGTTATAAGTATCTTTCTCAAACAAGCTTTGCCACCACAACCTCGACTTTGTTAAGAGTAACACTTCACTAAAGCCAATTCATGACATATGAAACTCCTTTGACCTACCTTGCTATGAATAGATGTTGAATCCTTTTTGCATGACTCACACGTGGGACCTCGCTTAGTTCATTTTTGTCCCATTATTACCCACCTAGAAGGCTATATGTCTCTTAAATGGTCGATGATGATGAGGCATACACCATACATGTGTCAAGATCCTTGATTAAGAAAAAACCACCCTCATCTATAAATACATGTGTCAAGGTTCTTCTTCTTCTATCTCTCCAGTTTTATTAGAAACATCTTTGACCTCCTCTTTGTGGCTCTTCGTAAGCCACCATCTAAATAGTCGCCCAACCTATCTATTTTTTTCTTTCAACATGTGTAGATCATAAATGTGTAGGCAATATACTAAAATTATGTGGAAAACTTATAGTCGCCTTAAAAAACCGCATTTGAATATTGATTGAAAACTTTAAAATTTTGTTTAAAAGGGTTTTCATGAAATCTACATGATTTTCATTTCAAACACTTAGGATAAGCTTTTTTGAATTGATAAGTAATAATGGTGACGGCAATAATTGAATAAATAGCTATATAATTCTAAGACATTTTAAAATTAGAATGAAATTGCATACAATTAATTTACATTGATATCAATATCTGTGAAGATATTCAAATTTTTTACTAAGCCCCTTCAAGCTTCCATCTATAAGCACCCGCCGATGTTTTACCACTTGAAAGAAAACTGTGTATATTATATAAACTTTGGTTAAATTTTGCTATTAGTCCTTATATTATATCTAAATTATGAATTTAGTTTTATTGCTTTTGGTCTATTTTAGTTCCTATACTTTTCAAAATTTAAAATTTCAGTCATAACCCAAATGATTGCAGTTAAATCCATTGGGTTAAGTTATGCTATTTGCCTTGTACTATGCGTAAAGTTGTAAATTTAATTTATATTCTCTAATTTGTTCTTAATTTTTATACTTTTCCAAATTTGAAATTCCAGTATTGATGTAAACAATAGCGATTAAACTCTTTAATTAGCTTTTTTGTGAGTAATAAGTGGAAATAACAAGTTAATATAAAATTATATTACACATTTTATGATGTTTGCTCCTTAAGATTTTGAAAATAACAGAATTTTATGAATTTAATAGCTATTGATTGAAATCTCAAAATTCAAAAAAATATAAAAACTAAAAATAAATAAATAAAAATATAAATACTAACAGCCTGTTTGGTGTAATGGAATGAGCCATTCATTCAGGCTTGATTCAATGGGCCCACTACAATACAATGTTTGGTTCATTGTAATCTCTTATTACAGCTGGGTCTGTTTAGCTTTCTATTCCTCAAAAACACTGACTCTGTTTGTTTGATGTAAAACATTTTCCGGAAAATATTTTCCAGGTTTTCTGGTGTTTGGTTGATGGAAAATGTTTTCCTTGATGAAAACATTTTACAAACACGGGTAAAATGCTTTCTTTGTTCCCGTAAAACGTTTTCCCAAATTTTTTTCGGGAAGACATTTTCCAAGCTTTCCCAAGTTCATCCAGTACATCTTCTTCCTCCTTTCTTCCCTTCTTCATTCCTTCTCCTTCTTCTTTCTTTCTCAGCCTATTTCTTCTTTCTTTCACACCCTTAGTGGGCCCTCACCCTCCTCCTAGACAGATCACCCTTCACCGTCGATTCATCTTATCTCTTACCTCAACCGGTGCCTTTCAAAGTGAACTCACTCTCTCCTCTCGATTCTCTGCCGGCAGCCGCCATAACCCACCCCTCATGCCTCTTTCCGTAGCTCAACTCACTCTTGTAATCTGTAGTCGGTCAGCGCAACTTGCAATCGCGCATCGATCGGAGTCGTCACGCGCAGCTCGCAAGCGATGCAATCTGTAGTCGATATGCAGCTCACACAGCAGCAAGTTTGTCACCGCGTCTCACACCCCGAGGTTTCGCAAATTTATTATTAGGTTTATTTGAAATCTGTTGCTTGTTTAAATTTCATAATATAGATCGTTGAATATATTCTCGCTCCTAACTTTACACGTGCATCCAATGTGTGTCAAGTAAGTACAAACTTGGTGTTGAATCTAATATTTTTAGTTGTTGGATTGGAAGGAAAGTTTGGTTCTTGTTATATTTTACATCAAACAAATTTCTTTTTGTGTGTCCCCTGCTTGTGGATGTGTTTATAAGCATGATTGTGGATGTGTTTTGATCCTATGTTGTTCTTTATTTACTTCCATAGAGGTGAGAATCTATATGAACTGGTTGAAATTAGGGAAATGGGGAAGCTAGGAAAGGCCTCCCTTAGGTGCAAACCATGTGGTAATGAGTGGCATCATTGATCGGTTTTCTTTGGTATGTTTTCTGCTTTCATATGCAGAGCTAAGAACTAAATAATTTAGTTTTAGAGCAAAATGAAATTACATTCTGAGTTAGGATGACATGTTTGCATTATAAGGTAGTGATTAGCTAAATGATTACTTCCCGTCAACAAACGCCAACACTTCAAAAACATTTCCTCGGAAAAATCAAATTTCTAATAAAACCTATGAGCTTCGAAATTGATTGGGTAGCTCATAAAGTAACGGTTCCAATTGAAGGACCATAACCTGAAAACAATGGCATTCTTGTATGGGAAATGGTGATTTCTTCTTCGCTTTTTGGTCTCAGCTTCTTGCAAAGACGAATCGCAACGTGCTTTGATGTTGAATGCATGCATAAACATGTTAGATGAATCCTATGTTGTAATCTTGTCATATATAATCATTTGTAAAAATAACATGTTCTAGATCTTCTTTGTAAAATAATAAACATGTCCTAAGTTAGTAATATGTTACATATCATAATCGCTTGCCTACTATATGAATCTTAATGATTTTGCACATGTTTCACCCATCGGATTTGATTAAATTTCATCTGCTTTTTGAAGGAATTTCTCATGGTAGTCATCTTTTGTCTTTACAAGGACAAAAACAATCTATTTAAATAGCTTGATTTATGTCCAAAATAATTTTAAAATATTCTTCTCTGTTGGTTGTTTTAACTAATGATTTTTGTGTTTTTACCCTTTAATGATGACTTTTTTTCCTAACATGAAACAGCTTGTTTCACCAAACTCCATGCAAAAATAATAACTGTTCCCACTTTGTACTTCTGGAATATATATATATATGTATGTATGTTAATTTTAATTTTTTCATTGATTATTGTAATTATGACTTGCTTTTTTGTCAAACCATCCTGTACTCATAGCCAATCATATTGTTAAAAAAACTTGAGGGTTTCAGATTTTGCCTTGTGTGTTTTTTTGGCAAGTAATGATAAAACCGCATTTATATTTTTTGGGGTCTTTTATTCATACATTTCATTCATTCTTTTTCATATTATGATGAATCTTTTGGTGATCATCTTTCTTTCTAAAGTAAAGCTTAAAGTTAGTGACAAAACTATGTCATTTTTTTGGTGATTCGAATGCATCAGCTACATTGTTCTTCTTTGTTGGCTTGCAAAGTTTGTGGAGCTTGTCTCTTGCATTTGTTGATAAAAATTCTGCTTACCTTTAATTATTGCATAGGTCCCTTTTTAATAGAGATTACAATAATTAAATAGAGTATATGAACTAAATAAGGTTTTACCAAACACAACTGCTATTCTAAGAGTCCTAAAGCAGTTCTTTTATCATGAGTCCTACCTAACTTCTCCTAAAAAATAATATAAAAACTTTTATATAATTACTGGTATCTTCATACAAGCTTTACAAAAAGCTTAAACATAGTTTAAACATACTTTGTTGTTTTTGGTGCTTGCTCAAGAAGAAAGGAATTTGGAGGTTGGTATTTTCCATCAGTAGGATTGACAGTAAGTAAAACAAAATAGATGTCAAAAGGTGTTTTCGAGAGAGGATTATAAAATCTCAAAAAAAAAAAAAATCACAAACGATTCATGTATTTATATTGTATCAATATTTAATATATTTGTATTTTTTTATAATATTAATAATTTCTAAAATCCAAAAGGAAAATTACATGTATATATAATTATATATAAATATAAATATATTTATATGGATGTAATTGACATGAATTTGCATGTATATGGATGTAATTGACATGAATTTGCATGTATATATAATTAGCTTGATATGTATGTATGCACTTTAGTCATGGTAACTTTTCATATATGTGATCTTATGAAAATGTTGCATCTTTTTTGTATTAAAATTGTTTTTTTTGGTGGCATATTTGTGTAGATGGATCGTAATCAAGATCAAAATGCAATTGTCTGAGTCGTAGTAGCTTGATTTTGGCTTTTGGGGCTCTTTGGATTAAAAATTAAAAAGTAGGAAAGAAATTGCTTCTCATCCTCGTGTGAATCGAGATTATGAAAGAGAAAATTATATTAATAGTATTTTATATAGTGGTGATCAGCATTGTATTGATATAATAAGGATGAGACCGATCGCTTTTTTTAATTTGTGTGATATTCTTAGTAGGAATAATTTGTTAGAATCATCTAGATCTGTCAATATTAGGGAGCAAGTAGTTATATTTTTACATATAATTGGTCATAATGTAAGGTTTCGAGTGGTTGGATCTAGATATTATAGATCAACTGAGACAATTCACCGTTACTTTAGGGTTGTATTGAGAGCTATTTTGAAATTGTATAAACTAGTTATTAGATTACCTGATGAGTCAACTCCTAGTGAAATCAGAAACAATCCAAGATTTTATCCTTATTTTAAAGATTGTATTGGAGCATTAGATGGAACTCATATTCGTGCATCCGCTCCACTTAGTATTCAAGGAAGATTTCAGAGTCGTAAAGGGGGACGACACAAAATGTATTAGCCGCCATTACATTTGATTTGAAATTTTCTTATGTTCTAGCCTGGTTGGGAAGGTAGTGCACATGATTCTCGTATTTTAAGTGATGCACTTTCACGCCTGGGAGGATTAAGAGTTCGAAAGGTAATAATTATCATTAAATACCAAATAGTTCTAGTAAGCTCATAATTTATTAGTATTAATTGTGTTCAGTAAAATGTGTAGGTAAATATTATATTGTCGATTTGGATATGGCATTCGAAATGGATATATTACTCCATATCGTGGTGTCCGATATCATTTAAAAGAGTTTAGTGCTCAAGGGCCCTGAAAATGCAAAAGAACTTTTTAATCTTCGTCATTCATCATTACTTAATCATCGTTGAACGTGTTTTTGGAATTTTAAAGAAACGGTTTTGTGTATTAGATGCTGAGCCATTTTGGAAATTTCAAACTCAAGTAGATATAGTTTTGGCTTGTTGTATCATTCATAACCATATAATGGGAGTTGATCCTAGTGATTTACTTAATCAAGGATTATACGAGGAGTCCGAGTCCGATTTGATAATACAAACTCTTACTGAGCGAGAAGAAAGAGAAGAAGCAAAGAGAATGGTCTGCTAAGAGAGACGAAATTGCACAAACTATGTGGACTGATTATATGGCTAGAAATATTAGGTAGGTTTAGGGCTTAAGGTTATTGTTTTTATGTTATGTATGTTTTAGTAAATTGTTTTTTTTTTTGTTAATGTTGGTTGGATAATGATATTAAAATTTTAGTTTGTTGGATTTTGAAATTATTATGTCTTGAATTTGTTAGATATTGATTATGTTTTAAGCTTATTAGATATTGAATTTATTATGTTTTAAGCTTGTTAGATATTAAATTTATTATGTTTTGAGGTTGTTGGATATTGAAATGATTGACAATGATAATTATTAATGTAGAATGGGTAAGGGCAACAAAGAAGGGACCTCCAAGCAATTCAGGTGGACAAAACCGATGGAACATGTTTTTCTTGAAATTCTAGCGTAAGAGGCCCAGAAGGAAATAAGCCTTCTAATGCTTTCAAAGCGCTTTTATTAATCGAGTTGTCGGTTATTTCGAAAGATTTCAAGTCCAATGCGATGTGAAACATGTGGAAAATCATTTGAGGACTATAAAAATCGATGCTAAGATTATATGCAAAATTCGAGGTGAAAGTGGTTTGGATGGGATGATAACATGAAAATGATCACATGTGATAGAGCAACATATGATGCAAAGAATGATGGTAATATATGTATATATATGTTAAGTTTATTTCAAATGTTTTTACTTGTTATTCTAATTGTGTATAATATCCAACAGCACACAAGAAGTATGAACCATTTTTGAATAAAAGCATTGATCATTATGATGAAATGGCTTTGGTTGTTGGCAAAGATATGGCAACAGGAGTTTTGCCGTAACATTTGGTCGACATAGATTTGGATGATGATAATCAAGATTCGGTGCTCAGTAGACTACGACAATGAAGAGGGTGAAGAGGTAAGAACAAATGTATCTTCATCCGCACATCCAAACGTAAAAGAAAAAATGTTCAAGAAAGTGTCGTCGATGAACAAATTAAATTTGTGGGTGAACAACTTGGCAAAATTGCTAATGCTTTGGAGCAATTTACTGCGGATAAGACACCACAGCTTTACGAACAGGTGATGTCGATGGAGGACGAAGGATTTGATGATGACTTCCTGTGTTCTGTGTTTGATTATTTAGTAAGTCATGAATCCGAAGCCAAAGCTTTTCTAGTTAAAAGTAAGAAGCATAAAAAAATTTGGCTTCAAAAATTTGCTCAAGGTTGAAGATGTTGATACTTTTATGTAGTGTAATATATAGTTATGCACTTGGACAATGTGACAATATTGTTATTATGTGGTGTACTACTAATTATGTATTTGGATAATATTTCTAGTATTAATTGTGATTTGGAAACTAATTTATAATTATTCAATCCTTTTTTATTTTTAACACAATTACAAATAATTTATTTGACTTTGGTTGTTTTCAATATGATAATAAATCATTGCAATATATGTAAAAACAATTTAAAATATAAAAATTATTAATATGTAAATAAATTTATTAATATATATGTAAAATCAACTTTTCCTAAAATATTTTCGTGAAATCGCCAAACAATGTAAAAATATTTTACACAGATTCATCCAAACACTTGTAAAATATTTTCTGGTAAATCATTTTCCAGAAAATATTTTCTGGTAAATCATTTTCCAGAAATCATTTTCCGGAAAACATTTTACTGCCAAACAAACAGACCCTGAATGTCATTCCTTGCTCCCACCATTGAATTGCAATTACACGCACGGAGGAATAAAAGAAAAAAACCATAACCTGTCATTACTGCCCTTTACCATTCTCCCTCACCAAGCACCTCAAGCCACCACACCCCCAGTCCTGTTTCCTCATTCTCGTTCAATTTTAGGTATTTTCTTTTCTTTTTCCCCCCTTTTTATATCTTCCATTTTTCTTCTTTACTTTTTCCTATTAGATTTTTGATCTTTGCCATTTTCTTTCAAAATGAAGATCTGGGCATCTTTCATTTTGTGATTTAGCGTTTGATTTTCACTTTCTTTTACTTCTGGGTATTGTTTTTTTTAACCATTTTTATTGTATTTGAATTTGTTTTGAGGAAAAAAAATGTAGTTTTTGAGTGACTGTTTAAGCTTGAAAATATCTACTTGTTTATGTAGATATTTTCTTCTTTTTTTTTGGTACTTTAGTTTTAGTAAAACAAAAATAGGAATTTACTGGTTTCTATTTCGTTATTTGGTGACAAAATTTTTAACTATTTGATTGTTTCCACCATTTCGGGCCCTAGGTATCGTCATTTTTTTAATGTTAATTGTATATTAGGATCCATATATGTTCAACTTCTAGAGCATGCTAATAGGGGTTGTTGCTAATTTTGCTTTGAATTGCTTGACTTCAATCCCATTATTTTGCTTTATCAATTGAGTTAAAACTCTTTCCTATGAACTGGGGATTTAAAAAGGGTTCTAGGAAAGTTCTTGGGTTGCTTAGAGGGGGGAGTGAAAAAGAAGAAGAAGAAGAAGGGAGAAAGAGGAAAAGACTTAGGAACATTTCTTATTTTTGCTTATTTTCTTTGCTGTTCAAATTGAGAGGGAAGAAAGGAGCTGCTGCATGTTAAATTTTGAGCTCAATTAGGAGCTGGTTTCTTAAGAGCTTCAGTAAATATCTTGAATCTTTCCTTATTCCTAGAAGCCTTGTGGAAATGAAAAGTTTAGAGAAGGGAAAAGTCCCATTCCGAATCGTGTATTAAGATGTTTATATGTGTAAAATAACCATGCAATACTTTAAGTTGAAACCATTATGTGTTAAACGTGTTTTCTCTTGAAATAATAGAATGGTTTGTGTGTTTTAGCTAAGTGAGTGGTTGAAGGTGGCAGTGAGAAGGGAAAGATATCGCTCAAGGGTAGGCTCAATCGCTGTTCTATAAGTTTTTAGAGGATGTATGTCTAAACATTCATGCTTATTTAATGGTTAATGTTGCAGGTATTACAGGGCATTTAAGAGTAATTTAAACTAAGTTTTGGTAGTTAAAGAATAGTGAAATGGTTGTTGCTTGTACTGCCGATTGAAGACCAAAAATTGTCATTTAATTACCTTATGTTACTGTTGCATGTTGTTGCTTAAATTGAACAGAAAACTTATTTTTGTTTAATTCTATGCCATTGTTGTGATTACTATTCGAATGATAGGGAAATTTACTAATTTAATGTCATATTTCAACTAATGTAGGAAACTGATTTGAGAAGTTGTAGTAAGCTCCTTAAATTCCTTTTAAGCTTGCTAAGTGACTAAATTGACATGCATGGTTCGTCAACTTTGGTATGGTTAAAAATTTGGTCATAAAATTAATTGTTATATGTTGTTTAAGTGAGGTGAGTTCTTTAAGGGAAATTTGTTTAAATTGTCATATTGAATTAATGGTTATACTTGTAATTTTTTTTAAGAATTTTTGTGGTTGGAAATTGTTAATTAACAGTGAGTTACGACTAGTAAGGTCCTTGAACCTTTAGCTTTCGATTTTGTGCAAAAGTTTATTAATTAACAATATAGAAATTGTATGAAGTAACAAACCAAGCCTTAACTTAATAATTTGTTTATGTTCTTAAAGTTGGACATGCTATTGTCATTCGGTTAAGTTTAATTATTCTTATCATTTGAAGTTTTAATGTTGTCCAATGTTGGACATTTCCATGTCATTTAGTTGGACTTGATTGTTTGTATTATTGGTAGTTTAATGTTGTCCAAAGCTGAACATTTTTAGGATTATTTAGTTGAATTTAAATATTCAAATCATTTGAGGTTTTGATGTTGTCTAATGCTAGACATTTCCATGTTATTCGGTTGAATTAAATACTTTAATCATTTTTCTCTATCGTGTTATTGTCCGAATTTTTTATATATACATATATTACGTTGGTGATGTTGCATGTTGTATTTTATGATTTTTGGGACATGAAGGATGCTATTCGACTTTGAACAAAATTTTTGAGTAATTTGTCGGATTGAATCTCATGATTTTGCCTTGTTTATGATGTTGAATTCTTTTCCATGCCTACTGCCATCCTGTTGTTTACCCAAAGAATTGTTGTTTCAATCATACCAAGATTTTCGCAACAAAAATACCATCACCTCACTAGCCATTATTAATAGCAACCAACTATGTATGCAAAATATATGCTATAGGCCATCATATCATAGACATAGAGGTATTTTAATGTTAGTTCCTTTGATCCTCAACACACTCTCACTCTTAGGGCATTGAGTTGAAGTTCAGAGAAGATGATAAGTTGGTTGGTTACAACAGCCACTCGGGAGTGCATACATTGCTTCATCGAAGCTAGTGTGTATAGAACTTGATTGGCTACCCAAGTCTTAATTAAGAGGGAAATCTTTTTTTTTCTAGCTTGGACTACCTATATCCATTACTACACTATATTTTTTTCTTGTTTTGAAGCTTTTGCAATGTAATTTCTACCATAGTTTCCTGCTTTTCATTGAGTACATCAATCAAGTTTCATTTATCCTGAAAGAAGACTAGTTTTTAAGTTTCTATTTTACTTTTTCTCTTTTACAGTTATGATGTTCATTCTAGTGATAGCATCGTCTAAATTAAAATGTTTTAGATTCTATTCTTTTTTTTTTTTGAAAAAAAAATCTTATATTTAAATATCATTTTTAATACATTCATTTTCAAGTATACATCAAAATATAAATATCAAATACCAACATCTTAAAAAAGTAAAACAAAAAATAGATAACATAGTAAAATAGTAAAATAGTTTGAAATGGTAATTCAATGATATTTAAACACCAATTAACCGAATCCAAATTCTAAGGAAATTTGGAAATTGGGGATTACTGAATTATTCAATATGGATTCTTGGGAAGAAAAAACAATATGGATTCTTGGGAAGAAAAAAAATTGCAGAATTGAACTTGTCTGAGTGAAAGATTCAGTTGTTAATTCCCCTTTAAAAAAGGCTAATGGTACACTTTTTCTTCATCCCTAGCATATCTTTAGCAAAACTTATATTTCAGTAATAAATCTATATATATTTTGCCAGTTATAGTTATTCTTTCCATAAATGTAATGCAAACTGGTTGGTAAGTCTATCCAAAAGAGATGCAACATGTATATATATAGACATATAGATGAATATTCAGTTCTTTGTTTCTTTCTTTTTGATTTTTGGTCTTTTTCTGTTTTTGGTGTTCAATCGATAGGTTTAGCCACCACCCACTCAAATTTAAAAATCCGTCTGAAAAGTGGGAGGGTTTGGATAAATCGTCTGTTTTTGATCTCTTTCTATTTTTTATTATTATAAATTTCTATTGTGTCACAATCAATATGTATTTTCAGTCATAAAGTATATGAGCAATATTTTAATCAAATAGCATATTCCCTATATCAACAATAACTATATAGTCGAAAATGACTAGATCTTTGGTTGGTTCTATGTTTTTCCTTAACCTATTTTTGATCCACTTTTGGATTGCATACTTCAAGTTGCTAAGTCAATAAAATCCTATACTTCTTTCTTAATGTAAATTCTAGAAGCAAAATTTTTATCTACGATTGTTTAGATGTTCATCATTAATTTTTCTTTTAAAACAACTATAATTTTTGTTCAAGACATTATTATTTGCTAAACAAAAAGCCGATTTTGTTAAATGAAATTTGATAAAGAAATGAATTTCAATTTTTTAACTTGCAAAGATAGTTGTACTTTCTCTTTTGTGCTTTGCAAAGATTCTTAATATGTATTGTTCATTTTTCTTTGGCAGTTTATTGCTTCCTCTTCTTTTTTGGTTTGCTTGATTGTTTCCTTCACCCATAGCTGATCCTTTTGTATTCACTGAATCACTGTAAGTTCTTTGACAATTAAATTCTTTGATTTTGTTTTACTATTATTGAAATTAGTATTAAAGAAATGTGACCTTTTTATATGATTTGAAGATATGTAACACATTAATATCTTGCATTAATGACTCGTTTGTCTTTAATAGTACAAAGTGAGAGGCGTAAAAGAATTGGTCTTGCATTGACAGTATGGTTGCACATGTGTATAGTTGCGAGTTGGTTTTTAGTTACATTAGATGTTGTCCGTAGCCTATATACTTATAGACCAAGGATTAGATCATATATTTTAGATTTTTATGCAAAACAAGATTATGTGAAAACTTGTATATGCTAGTGAGAGACTTGTATTGAACAAGTTAGGATGAATAGAATTATTATTTTTTAACTATGTAAGATGTTACAAACTTTAGGATGACTGAAGTCGTCAAGGAACATGCTTGTTGATGAGCAAGTGACAATATTTTTACATATAATTTCTCATCACCTTAAAAACCGAGTTATCAAACATCACTTTACTAGGTTAGGGGAAATCGTTAGCAGATCATTTCATAATGTTTTAAATGTTGATCGTTAGCAGATCATTTCATAATGTTTTAAATGTTGTCATACTCTTACAAGATGTGTTATTTAAAAAGGTAGAGCCAATTACAACTAATTCTACAGCACTCCAAGGTGGAAATGGTTCAAAGTATTAGAGTGAGTTCCATATAAAGATCATACATAATCTAGTTGATTTAGATTTAAATATAGTAACCTAACCCAAGGTTTTATACATGTGATATAGAATTGCTTAGGTGCTTTAGATAGAACCCACATCAAGATTAGGGTTCCAATAGTTGATGAACCTAGATATCGAACGCGAAAAGGTGACATATCAACAAATATGTTAGGTGTTTGTACACCTGATATACATTTTGTTTATGTTCTTCTTGGTTGGGAAGGTTTTGTTGCTAATGGACAGGTTCTTCGAGATGCCATTAGTAGGAAACATGGACTAAAAGTTCCTCATGGTAAAGTGCAGAATTGAAAGAATTTAAATTAATTTTTAAAATCAAACTTTTTTGGGAAAGTTAACCATAATAAATATTTTTTTTCTTTTTTATAGGTTGCTATTATCTAGTTGATGCTGGTTACACAAATTGTGAGGTATTTCTCGTGCCTTTTAGAGGACAAAGATATCATTTGAGTGAGTGGTGTCAGGGTTCCCAACAAAGTACTCCAGAAGAGTTTTTCAATATGAAACATGCTTCAGCGCACAATGTTATTGAAAGATGCTTTAGGTTATTAAAACTTAGATGGTGAATACTTAGGAATCTATCATTCTATCTTGTAAATGTGCATAATAGAATCATTATTGCATATTATTTGCTCCATAATTTTATTCAAACCTGTATGAATCTTGATCTTATTGAAGTGAAGTTGGGAGACGGATTACCTAGTAATGTCATAGATGACGATGAATCAAATATCATAAATATTCATCCATTGGATACATGAGCTGCTTGGAGGATGAAGCTAGCCAATCAAATGTTTTATGAATGGCAAGCATCTAGAAATTAGTTAGGTTTATTAAAACATAGTATAATGTTAATTTGTTTATGTTATTTCATGTATCTAGTTTACGAAACTTTGGTGTTGTTTGAATTGTCTTTATGTATTGTACTGAATTTGTTGAATTACAACTTTAATTTATTTTCTTTTGATTCGTTATGTGCTATAATTCTATGAAGTATCAACCTTATTATTCATAATATCGAACCTAATTTTACTTTGCATTTTTTCTTAAGATATTTATGTCATAATTTTCACAATCAAATGTTTCTTCCTAAAATTTTCGAGGAACCAAAAGGAAATGGGTTCTAGAAGAAGATGTTATGTTGGTTGCTTGTATGGTCGACTTGTACAATATTGGAACCTATAATGCAAATACAGGTTTCAAGGCCGATTATTTAAATGAACTGGAAAGAATGTTAGAAAATATTTTACCTCATGCTATGTTGAAGGCTAACCTAATCTTGAATCGAGGATTAGGACATTGAAAAGGGATTGGGCAATTATTTACGACATGCTCAGTGGAAAAGGCAATAGCGACTTTAGTTGGGATGAACATAGGCACATGGTTGTTGCTGAAGATGCTGTGTGGAACTCATATATAAGTGTAAGAATTATTTCCTGTCTTTATTATCTTATTTTGACGAAACTTATATCTAATGTTAATTCCTTCTTTTTTTATAGAGTCATAAAGCAGCCGGTCAATTCAGACATCACAATTTCCCTTATTATGATCAACTTACTTCCATATATGCAAAAAATCGAGCCACTGGGAAAGATGCTCAAACAACTACAGATATTATTAAAGAAATAGATGTTGATGATGTAACTACTGCAAATAATCTTGAAGAAGGAAATAATTACCGTGGATGTGAAGATGATGTCTCCTTGGATGAGATGGATGTCTCGGTTATACAACCACAACTGCCGAAGCCAAGCCAAGACGATTCCATATCTTTAAAGAAGAAAAAAAAGATTTCTGATGGAAGTGAACAAATTTCTACTTCAATTACTGATGTTGTCATGTTATTAGGGGAAAACATACGGACAATTGGCCTTGAATTAAGTAGGAGCATTGCCTCCGAGAAAGTGATTCAAGAAAGTGCCTAAAAATTATATCCGACCTTATGTGAAGTAGAAGGATTAACTAAGGATAAGTGCTATAGTACGTTGAGCAAAATTCCTGATCATCCAACGCAGATGGTCATTTCTGTCTACCTTCTTCAGTGTGATTGGAATGGGTGAGAAGATTTATTTCTAACCATTAAAAATTATGGTTGTGTTGGTGATGTTTTGGTAACTTTTTGTATATGTAATATTTGAATGGTAATATGCCATTAGTAGAATGCCACAGACTGTTGTAACTTTTTGGTGTTTTAAATTTTAACATATAGATTATGGCATATAAGCTAATGACATCATGTAACTTTTTGTTAATGTATAAACATTATGTTTGGCTGTAAAATACAATTATCAAGCTATTTATTAGTTCTAATATTTTACTTTTTGGTTTAGAAGATAATTAAATTATTTGTTTTGCTAATGATAATTTAGCACATTAAATATGCATTACAGTTTAAAAATAACAAAGTAGGTTATATATTATATATATTTTTATTTTCATTAATTCATATTTTAATAATATTTCTATTAAGAATGTTATTAAATTATATATTAATAAAAATTATGTTAAAATGTGATTAAATTATTTATTTTTAAATTATATTTAATAATAATCTTATTAAAATTTAATAACAATAACAATAATCATCTACCTAAAAATTCTATTAAGGGTAATTTGGGCATTTAAACATTTTTCCTTATGCTATTATAAGATCTATTCCATTCAACCAGACACAAGAATACTATTACTACTCTATTTCATTCCATTCAACCAAACAACTGAATTACTGATAACAACTCTATTCTATTACAGTTCTATTCCATTACAACTCTATTCTATTCCTCCAACCAAATTGTTGTAAAATTTTTTTGAAAGTAAAATTGCAATTTTATTAGCTTATATAGCAGGCAAATATCAATACACTATCATCAAGTTGTCCCAAAATAACTGACTTTTTCAAAAAAAAAAAAAATACAAAAGCATAATTACTTATTTAGCCCTTTAATTTTATAAAAAAATTATTTTAATCCTCCATTTAATTTCTTTTATCTCTTTTAGCCTTTAAGTTTGTACTATTTGTCAAATTACCACAAAATAGATGAAAAATTAAGTCCGTTAGCTTTGTTGACGTGGCGTGCATGTGGATTGCCATGTGGATGCCACATAAGCATTAAGTAAATTTTTAAAATTGAAAAAATCATTTCTAAAAATTTAAAATTATTAAAAAAATGTTTTTTTTAATTTATAAAATTTAATTAATTTTTAACACTATCTATTCTAAAGATAATTTGACAAACAATATAAGTTAAATAATTAAAAAATAAAAGTAACCAACCACAAGCAAACATTTGGTTGGTGGTTAATTTTATACAAGAAAAAGGTGGTTTTCATCATAAATCCGTATACTGTAAACATTGGTTGCCATCAGCTTTTAAGATAAGAATTAAGAATTGATTTAATTGTATATATCAAAATTTTCGTTTTCAATTTGATAAGGATTTGTTTGGAAAGATGTTTAATAATTAGAATTAAGTGTAATTACAAATAAGTATACATATGTGAATGTTTAGATAATCACTCTAATTAATAGGTATTATTGAATATTTAAGCTTAATTAGAACTTCATATTCTTCCATTTTTAGGAAAGGGTAAAAATTTAAGTAATCACACTGCTAATTACGCTTAAATCTAATGACATATGATTTTGTAAACATATTTTTACATTATTTAAGTTTAAAACATTATTTCTATACAATAATAATAATATTTTAAGTTTAGAATATGCATATTATTTTCAAAGATTATGTTAATTTTAATGTTAGAGAAAGACCCACCCAACAAATATGAAATATTTGAGTAATTAGATAAAATTATATGAGATGTTTACTTTTCTTGTTAATTTTATACTAATCGAATTGTTACATACTTTCTTGGACCAGCGATATATCACTATTTGGTTTTTGGTTTTTCTTTACTTGTTTAAATATATTTTTTCAAATAGTATTGATAAATTTTATAATAATTGGTTTTTTAGAATTTGAAATTATACAGTTATATAATCATAATTTATACTTCCAAGTACAAAATATAAAATTATGATGTAATTACATTCTATCAATCAAATATACTTAGAAAATTTTCTTATCATTACAAGATATCATTACACTATTAATTATACTTTCATTTAAACTACTCATAACAAAAATATAAAATTTCTTTATCAATTGAATTTATTATTTTCTAAAAAGTCAAAGTCAAAATCAAAATTAAAAATAATGAAAAATTGAGATTTGTCATTGATCTGACTACCTGAATCTCATCATATTAATTGATAAAATATGAAAGGAAGAAGTCAAATATGTGTACTCCATCTTGCCATTGTTGACTAGTCCACTCCTCTCTTGATTTCGTTAAATGATCAACTTGCTATTATGTTATCGCTATTGATACATTCTTATCCAACTTCACTTTACACCTTCCTATAATTTAATTATCTCATTTACGATTTAAAAAAATGAATTTATATTCAATTCAAACTCTTTTCATATTAATTTTTATTTAACCTTTAACAATATTTGCTTACTTGACATCGATGCTTTTACTTTTTTATTCAACATTTGCAACTTGGACTTCCTCTACAGTAACCGTGTTTTATTTCTGCTAGGGCAAAATGCTAAAACCGTCTTCAACTCTCTCTCTCCATATAAAGTATCTCCCTATGCCTTAATTTCATTCAACCAAAAACACTATGGCTAAGTTTTTCATGAACTATTTTTCCTTCTTCTTCTTCCTCTATCGACTTGTCTTTAAACCATCCAAAAACCCCAAATCTTTCCATAGAACTGCGAGCAACATTCATGCAAACGAAGGCAAGTTATACCACAAGTACCCATCTTTTGCTCACAGAACAAACCTGTCAAAGGACCAAAACCTGCTACTCTTCAACGTAGAAGATGCATTGTTGAAGTCGCCCTCTTTGTTCCCTTACTTCATGCTGGTGGCCTTTGAAGCCGGAGGGTTGTTGAGGGCTTTTATCCTCATTCTTTCCTACCCATTACTATGCCTTGTTGGCGAAGACATGGGGTTGAAGATAATGGTGTTCGTTTGCTTCTTTGGGGTAAAGACGAAGAGTTTCAGGGTTGGGAGTGCTGTTTTGCCCAAGTTTTTTTTAGAGGATGTGGCGGTAGAAACGCTTGAGGTGTTGAAGAAAGGTGGTAAAAAAGTGGGGTTCAGCAATGTCCCTCGAGTGATGATCGAGAGTTTCTTGAGAGATTATTTGGACATTGATTTTGTTGTTGGGAGGGAGGTGAAGGTGTTTTGGGGGTACTTTTTGGGTGTCATGGAAGACAAGAAACAGAGCAATGCTGCTTTGGAGACAATAATTGGGAGCCAAGGGTTGGGAATTTGTGATGTTATTGGCATAAGTGGCTTCAAGGGATCACTTCAATATCATTTGTCTTCTCATTGCAAGGTATGTTCTGAGGTTCTTCTACATATTCCCTTTCTTTCAAAATGACTTTGGGCCTCTTTTAAAATTATATATAATATAGGGTTAATCACCTCAAACCATGTTTAATCTATGGTATAAATTTTACATTAAATTTAAACTTGTGATTCCTTAAAATATTTTCTGTTAACATAATTATCAATTTAAATATCGAAACACTTGAATTTAATGTGTTTTTAATTTGATTCATGTATTTGAGCTATAATTTAGTGCCCAAAGTAATGATTAAGCTGGTGAAAGAGATACTTTGAGGAATCAATTACAATGGTTTGAAGATTAGGGGTCAATTTAGTATTTGACCATAGCTTGAGGACTTACGCATGCAATTATCCCTGTATCTATCGCTCCATTTATAACGATTACCTGTTAGCTAATTTATTGCATCTGTGGCGCAATAGGAAATTTACCTCGTGAGAAAAGCCGACAAAAGAAGCTGGCAACGCATAAGGAGAGATGAATACCTAAAACCACTCATTTTCCACGATGGGAGACTGGCTTTCATGCCGACCCCATTAGCCACCCTAGCCATGTTCATGTGGTTCCCCTTCGGTATCACCCTTTCCATCATCCGAGCCATTTCCGGCATATTGCTTCCCTGCAGGCTTTCAATCCCCTTATTAGCTTACACAGGGTTCCAACTCTCCCTCTCTCCCAACCCATCGATCCAAAGCACAAACACACGTAAAACCAGAGGCCGCCTCTACGTTTGCAACCATAAAACCCTGCTGGACCCACTCTACCTGTCTTTTTCATTACAAAAGGATCTCACCGCCGTCACTTACAGCTTGAGCAGGGTGTCGGAGCTGTTAGCCCCGATCAAGACCGTGAGGTTAGCTAGGGACCGCGATCAAGACAGCAAAATGATGGAAAAGATGTTGAACGAAGGGGACCTAGTTGTTTGCCCAGAAGGAACCACGTGTAGGGAGCCTTATCTGTTGAGGTTCAGCCCTTTGTTCGCTGAGATGAGCGATGATATAGTTCCCGTTGCAATGGACAGCCATGTTAGCATGTTCTACGGTACCACAGCGGGTGGGCTGAAATGCTTGGACCCACTTTTCTTCATCATGAACCCACGTCCAAGCTACAGCGTACGAGTCCTTGATGGGGTATATGGGTTGAGCTCTTTTCTTGGTGGTAGTGAGAGATCAAGGTTCGATGTAGCTAACCATGTGCAGAGTGAGATTGGGAAGGCACTGGGTTTTGGGTGCACCAGGCTGACCAGAAGAGACAAGTACTTGATCTTGGCAGGGAACGAAGGAATAGTGAATAAATCCTAACCAAATTAATTTGCTCCAACCCAGCTAACATAGTTTTAACCTTTATTATTTGTTTTGGATTTCAACTATAGAATAATTCCTTCCAAGTCCTTAAATAACTTTAACGAATAAGTAATGAAATATAGGATTGTAAGTTTTCTTATAAGACAAGAAAAAGAAAAAAGGATTGTAAGTTGTAGCATAAACATATTTTTTTTTTTTTGGTTGTATAAGATTGTATATTTAACTTAATTAATAGTAGAAATATTTTGCACCCTAGATAGTGCTGTATTATTTATTTGCTGTTGTTTTTTTTAAAAAAAAAAAAAAACTGTATGCATCTGCTTTATTTTAGATTTTTGATAAGGGATGTTTGAGCGTGTTGTTTTAGCTTTAAATTTATGAAATAGAAAATTAAAAATGTCTCTTCTTTGTGAGAATTCTAGTGCTGAAAAATTCATTGCAGAAGAGTTGATCTCTAAGAAGGTTAGATTCAGAGAGGAAGATGGGGATTTGAATAACGACATGATGATCGATCTGGCTTCAGAACAGCCTATTTTGTGGAAAGATAAACTTGTCGGTCAATCATTGAAGGATGCCTCTAATGGATCGGAAGGAAATGAAGATTTTGTTATTCTGGACGGAGACATTCAGAAATCATTTGTGAATGGAGTGCCTTCTATAACTTTCTCAGACAGGATTCATCAATTTCTAATTCAAGGTATGAAGAATACCGTGATTTTAAAACTGCTTGGCCATAATATTAGTTTTTCGGTTTTGCGGAATAAATTTTATAATCTGTGGAGACCTTCAGCAACCCTACATATGATGGATATTGAGAACGGATATTTTCTGGTTAAATTCCAAAATAAGTTGGACTGTGAAAAGGCTCTTTCTGAAGGTCATTGGATCATTTTTGGACAATACTTGACGGTTTAGCCTTGGACGTTATCTTTTAACCCTACACAGGCGCATGCAAGCATTGTGATGGCGTGGATCAAATTTCCTGGCTTACCTGGCTACTTATACAACCAGAAAATTATTACAGAGATAGGGGAAATGGTTGGAAAAGTGGTTAAGTTGGATATGAACACTGATAGCAGAGCTAGGGGGAGTTTTGCTAGAATGGCGGTTTACGTTGATTTGGACAAGCCTTTGGTTTCCCAAATCTTGATCAATGGTCAAAAACGGAATGTGGAATATGAGTCTCTATCTACAATTTGTTTTCATTATGGGCGATATGGTCACGTGGAAAGCTCCTGTACCTTTAGAAATTCTGGTGCCACCGGGGAAAAGAATATTGATCAGCATGAAGAGACATCGGAGGTTCGAAAAACGGTCATGGACAGCTCGGAGAAGAAGGACGAAAATTATGGGCCATGGATGATCATTGAAAGAAGATCAAGGCGGAAATTTAGAGAGAATGTACAAAATTCTTTAGCTAATCAAGAGAATGAAAAGGAAGGATCACGTTTTAGAATCCTTAATAATCGAGATTCTCATAAAGATGTCAATGAGGGTGATTTTCCTGATTCTCGACATATTAAAGGGAAAGAAATAATGAATGGGAACTATATCAGGAAAGATGATGGCTCTCACCACAATGGGCGACTTGAATTGGGCAAGAAAAATAATAATTACAACAATAATGGCCAGATTAAAGGGGTAGGCCCTATTATTAGTAATGGCCCGAGTGCTAATGAGGAAAATGGGCCAAATTTTGAGACCAGCTTGAATCCCAACAAGACTAAGGAGAACTTATCGGGTTCTAAGAAGTAGACCAACTGTTTGGGCCTTGGAAATAATTCAGTTGCTTAGGCCCAGGCTACATTAGACCAGCCTGGTTCGGTTATAGTGACCCAACAGGAATTTGTTGCTGCTGGCAGTAGTAGTAGTTCCCTTGTAATGGTAGACGACCGTCTGGACCCTATTGATGAGATGGGTCTCCTTCTTGAAGGCAACACTGAATTTGCTCCGGTTGCTCCGATATTGGAAGGGCGTAACAGAAATGAAGAGAGCGTGGCAGTGGGGAGTATTAATTTTGAAAAACACACGGCGGTGATATTCCATGATAGCCTGAACCCTAACAACACCGATCCTTCTCCAGATAACAGCAATGGGCTGTCTACGATGGGTATATCCAGTTCAGGAAAGAGATTCGCCAATAGAGGAAGGGGAATTTCTAAGAAACGCAACAAAATTCTCCATGGGAACAACACTCGATTCAAAAACGCTGGCTCCCAACGGGTGTCACTGAAGGAATCGATGGAACAAATTGCTGAAAGTTTATCAACCTTTTCCAATGCCAATTTAGACTCTGTGTTAGTCAATAAATTGGATGGGCAAATTGAAGGAGGTGTTCTCCCTGGACAATAAGCTTTTACCTTCTAAAAAAAAAGTTTCTTTTGGTTTAACTGTTTTACTTCTTGGAATTTGGGAATTGTTATTTTTTTTGCTTAATTTTTATTCATTTTATTATGGGATTAAATCTAAAAATATTTACATGGAATTGTCAAGGGTGTGTTAGCAGGAATTTTATTCCTGCCTTTCAGGAATATAATGAGGAACACAGGCCGGATATTGTTTGTTTGGTTGAGTCGAGAGCAAGTGGCAAAAAGGCCAATGTTATTATTGAGAAATTGGGTTGTAATTACTCGCATCGGGTTGAAGCTATGGGGTTTTCAGGTGGTATCTGGGTGGGATGGAAGGATTTTATTCATATTAAAATCATTCGAAACCATCCACAATTTATTTTTTTTACGTGTTGATAATTTTATTCCCAATAACTCTTTTCTCATTTCTTTTATGTATAGTAGTTCAGATAGGTCAAAACGAAAGCTTATTTGGGAAGGCTTACAATCTTCCATTCCAAATAATTCCATCCCTTAGTTAATTATGGGAGATTTCAATGCCATCTTATCTCCTGTTGATAAAAAGAACCCATCTATAGTTGGTAAGCGTTTTAACCTCTTTGGAAATTTTGTTGACTTGTGTGAGTTGTAGGAATTAGAGTATAGTGGACCTCCTTTCACTTGGTAAAGTGGTGGCACATTAGTTAGACTAGATCGGGCCTTAGCAAATGACGCATGGATGACTACTTTTTTGCAATGTTTAGTACATCATCTCACCTGCATCAAGTCAGATCATCAGCCTCTCTTACTATTTACTAGACCGGATCTTAGCATTCCTAAAGGCAGACCTTTCAGATTTTTAGCAGGATGGACAAAGCATAATGATTTTCCCAATTTTGTCAGAAGAAAGTGGAACTTTGCAGGTAATATGGTTGACTCCTTAAATAATTTTACTTTTTATGTTAAAGATTGGAATAGGAATGTGTATGGCTTTTAGGGTAATCGCAAGCGAAACCTCATGAGATCGCTAAACAATATTCAAAGGCTTTAGAACATTCTATCTCTGCTCATTTAGCTAAAAAAGAGATGAAAGTTCGGGATGAGTTGGAAAACGTTCTTGACCATAAGGACTTATTTTGGAGACAAAAGGCTTGATGTGATTGGTTGCAATTGGGGGATCGGAATACCAATTTTTTCATAGTCGTATGGTTAAGAGAAGGAAATTTAACCGCGTCACATACTTACGTATTGACAATGGGGAATGGTGCTCCGACCAAGATATCTTGCAAAATAAGGCGGTGGAATTCTTTGGAAAATTTTATGGTGAGGCTCGCTTCGTTTTGAGAGATATTCCCAATAATGGCATTCCTTGTCTTAATACTTCAGAGATTATTTTTTTGGAGACAGTTATCACTAATGAGAAGATTAAAAGAGCATTGCTCGACATGGCCCCATTGAAAGCCCCTGGAAGTGATGACTTTCATGCGCATTTCTTTCAGAGCCAGTGGGATATTCTTGGAAATGATGTATGTCAATGGGTTAAAGATGTCTTTGATGGAAAGTCGATTGAGCCAAATTTGAATAATACGTTAATTGTGCTTATACCTAAAAAAGAAAGTCCTAAGAATTTTAGAACTTTTGACCCATTAGCTTGTGCTTTGTTCTTTATAAGTTGGTGATGAAAGCGATTGCGAACTGGTTTAAGGTAATTTTTCCTAAACTGATTTCTCATGAACAAGCTGGATTCATAGCTGGACAAAACATTTCTGACAACATTATCTTAGCACAAGAATTTATTCATTCTATGAGGTGTAATCGGAAGGGGAGGAAATGGTTAAATAATGATTTTGTGAATTTGATGTTTTGAGAAAAAATAGACTAAATTTGATAAATTGTGCAAATATGAGGGTTAAATTGCAAATAACCCTAAATGTGTGTCCTTGGATTGAATTGAATGAGTTAGTGAATAAAAGGGTTAATTCTGAATATGTATAGATCAAGAATCGAGGAAAATGGACTTAGACCGCGGGAAAGCGAAAGTAACCGAGTAGTCGTTTCCACTTCTGTTAAATCGAATCTGAGGTAAGTCATTATGCAAATAAACGTATTTGTATTCGAACTGCGAATGTTCATATAATTATTGTTAACTATGAGTGCCTATGAGATGATCCGTACATGAATTCCGAGATAAGGTTGACTTAGTGTCAATGTCCGAGAAGTCCCGTACGAACCTAGGAATAGATAGGATTAGCTATGTCATGACATAGGTATTTGTTCTGTTTTATCATGTAAGACCATGTCGGGGACGTTGGCGTTGATATGAGATTTCGCGTAAGACCACGTCTGGGACGTTAGCACCGATATGAGACTAACGTGTAAGACCATGTCTAGGACATTGACATCGTATTAATTCATGTAAGACCCTGTCTGAGACAGTGGCATCGATATCTAAGTACATGTAAGACCTAAATGCGGGACGTTGGCATTGTACAACCATTCCGAGCTTTCTCGGTATTCTATTAGGTTCCTAACGGTTCAACGTGCAAGTATGTGATACGAATGGCTATGTGAATTCTAAATCCGTTTCAGAACGTTGGTTTATACATTAAGTGTATGTACAAGGTAAGTATCTATATGATCTTACTAAGATGATTATGCATAATGGATTAAAGAGATGATATGTGAAATTATGCTTGAATGAGCTAACTACTTATGTGATATGTGAATAGAAGTTGTGGTATGTTTTGTATAAGAAAAAGTGCCAAAGATCATATGATGAATTGGTTATAAGAACTATAAGTACCAATGTATTGAATGAGTTGTATTCATTGTATGTTACGTTTATTCGTATATGACTTACTAAGCTTTTGGAAAGCTTACTCTGTGTGTATGTTTTCTCTGTTATCAAAGCTACTGAAGGCTCGGGGAATGTCGAGGATCGTTATCACACTACTCAACTTGTTTTGGTACATTTTGGAAATGCATATAGCTAGATATGGCATGTATAGGCTAGTTATTTGTATGGGATTGAGATGTGAACTTAGCCATGTGATTTGGCTAGTTATGTGGTGGTTATATGCTTTAATGAATATGATAAATGGTGCAAGTTTTGATATGGTTTGATAGTATTTGAAATGGTTAAATTTATGGTGAATGTATGGATGAATTATGCTTGTGTTTACATGAATATTAGTCTTGTAAATTTGGCATGATAGGAATTGTATTGGAGCGTAGAGATTGGATGACTATTTTGATATGTTCTTGGTTGTCATATGCATGAGTTGAGTTGGTCTTTTTCTTGTAGGTTTGACACTAATGTGGGTGGCATATTGGCCTTGTAAATAGCCTATTTTGCCACATGGTTGTGGCACACGGGCGTGCCTATTGACCGTAGGACTAAGTCAGATTCGACCACGACCTTAGCACACGAACGTGCCTGGTGGCCGTGTGGTCAAGTCAGATTCAACCATGGCCAAGGTACATGGGTGTGCTTGGTGGTCATGGAGTTAAGTCAAATTCGACCACGGGAGAGACACATGGGCGTGTCTAGCAGCCGTGGGAGGCACACGACCTGCCCACACGGGCATGTAACCCCTGATATTTTGAAAAGTTTTAAATTATCAAGAATTTCTGTACATGTTCCGGTTTAGTTTCGACTCTTTTTAAAGCAATGTTTTAGGTCTCGATGATCTACTAAAGGGACACTATGATTGTAAATGATGGTTTAATTTACGAATTTGTATGATATAGTTCTGATTTGTCAGGTAATGCCCTTAACCCTAATCCGACGATGGGTACGGGATAGGGGTGTTACATTTGTTTGGTATCAGAGCTACGGTTAGCTGATTCTCGGACTAACATAGCGTGTCTAGCTATGCATGCCATATATCTGAATTGTGATAGTGTGATGAATCCTGACGTATAAAATGTGATTTTTGTATAGCAATGGATCCCGAAAGAGCCGTAGCTGATGATGTAGAAAGTAATGCGCCTGCTCCCGCACAAGGGACAGCGCCTTCTTATTCGAGACCAGCTACGAGCGATCAAGAGGGAGAAGCTAAACAAGCTTTCTTCTAGATGATGAGTGAGTGGTTCACTCAATGTCTAAGAAATAACCCGACTATTTCGCAACCCCCGCCCCCGGTTATTCTCCCTCAGATTATAGTTATGCCACTGGTTACGTATCCGAATCTGTTGAACAAGCTTCCAGTTGACAAGATCCGTAAGTATGGGGCTGAAGAGTTCAAGGCTACTAGTGATGATGATGCCGAGAAGGCCGAGTTCTGGTTAGAAAACACGATCCGAGTATTCGAAGAGATGTCATTGACTCCAGAAAAAAGTATTAAATGTGTTATTTCACTGCTTCGAGACGTAGCTTATCAGTGGTGGAAGACTTTGATTTCTGTTGTTCCAAAAGAACGGGTAACATGAGACTTCTTTCATATTGAGTTTCGGAATAAATATATTAGTGAAAGGTTTATCGATCAAAAACAGAAGGAATTTCTAAATTTGAAGTAGGGCCGTATGTTTGTTACGGAATATGAACGAGAGTTTGTCAGACTAAGTTAATATGCTCGTGAATGTGTATCTACTGAGGCAATAATGTGCAAAATATTCGAAGATGGCCTTAATGAAGATATCCGTTTGTTAGTTGGGATCTTAGAAATAAAAGAATTTGTTGTACTTATTCATCGAGCATGTAAAGCTGAGACACTAGGAAAAGATAAAAAGAAAGCTGAGTCTGAAGCTAGAGATGTGAGAAAGAGATTTCAGAGTAGATCATTTCAGTCTGCTTCAAAGAAATTCAGAGATGATCAAGATCGTTCAAGAGATAATGTGGGACATTCAAATAGAAATCGAGCTAGATCACAAATGAGCTCCAAAACTCCAGCAACTTCAGTGGTCAGTGTTGGAAATGTCCAAACTGAGAGACCTGGATGTAAACATTGTGGAAAAAGGCATCCGGGAAGTTGTAGATTAAATGACAGAGCTTGTTTCAGATGTAGATCACTTGATCATTTTTTCCGTGATTGCCTTGAGTCTGTCGAGCCAGAGACTATTCAAAATTCGGGATCTGATATTGCACCTGTGAGTGGTAGACCTTCAAAGAATGTAATAAATGTTAGTGGTAGTCAGAGAACTACGAGAGACAATGTTGCAAGATTTGAAGTTAGAGCGCCTGCCAGAGCATATGCTATCCGAGCTCGTGAGGAAGCTTCATCTCCAGATGTTGTAACGGGTACTTTTACACTTTATGATACTTCTGTGATTGCATTGATACACATTGGGTCCACGCATTCGTATATATGCATGAGTTTAGTATTTAGTAAGACTTTGCCTGTAGAGTTTACTGAGTTTGTTATAAAAGTATCAAACCCCTTAGGTAAAAGTGTCCTTGTTGATAAAGTAAGCAAGAATTATCCGTTAATGTTTCGAGATATTTGTTTCCCTGCTGATCTGATGCTTTTTCCATTTGATGAGTTCGATATTATTCTGGGTATGGACTAGTTGACATTGCATGATGCTGTTGTAAACTATAAAAGAAAGACTATTGATTTGAGATGTTCGAATAATGAAATTGTATGGGTGGAGTCTAATGATTTGAATGGATTGCCTGCTGTGATATATGTATTGAAAGCTCAAAGATATGTGAAAAAAGAGTTATGAGACATATTTTGCTTATGTGATTGATTCGAAAGTGACTAAAATGAAAATTGAATCAGTGCCTATTGTTTGTGAGTTTTCTGATGTGTTCCCTGAAGAGTTACTGGATTTGCCTTCAATTCGTGAAGTTGATTTTGGTATTGATCTATTGCCTGGTACGGCACCTATTTCGATAGCTCCGTATAGAATGACACCAACAGAGTTGAAAGAGTTAAAGTCACAGTTGCAAGAATTGACAGATAGAGGGTTTGCTAGACCGAGTTTTTCACCTTGGGGTGCTCCTGTTCTATTTGTGAGAAAGAAAGATGGCACGATGAGAATGAGCATCGATTACCGTCAGTTGAATAAGGTGACAATAAAGAATAAATATCCGTTGCCCAGAATTGATGACTTATTTGATCAGTTAAAAGGAGCTACTGTATTTTCCAAGATTGATCTGAGATTAGGATACTACCAGTTGAGAGTAAAAGATTCAGACATACCAAAAACCGCTTTCAGAACGAGGTAAAGGGCATTATGAGTTTTTAGTTATGCCATTTGGATTAACAAATGCTCCTACTATTTTTATGGATCTGATGAACAGAATTTTCAGACCGTACCTAGATCGATTTGTTGTGATATTCATAGATGACATCTTAATTTATTCATGTGATGAAAATGAGCATGCTGAACATCTGAAAATTGTGTTGCAAACTTTGAGAGAAAAGCAACTGTATGCGAAATTCAGCAAATGTAAATTCTGGTTGCACGAGGTTAGTTTTCTGGGACATATTGTGTTAGCTTCTGGAATCCGAGTGGATCCAAGCAAGATTTCTACTATTCTGGATTGAAAACCTCTGAGAAACGTGTCCGAAGTCTGTAGCTTTCTGGGTCTAGCTGGTTATTATCGTCGATTCGTAAAAGGAGTTTCAGTGATAGCTACTCCATTGACTAGACTACTTCAGAAAGATGTTAGATTTGAATGGTCTGATAAATGTCAGAAAAGTTTTGATCAGTTGTAAACTCTGTTAATAGAAGATCCAGTGTTAGTACAACCAAAATCGGGTAAAGAATTTGTTATATACAGTGATGCTTCGTTAAATGGTCTAGGATGTGTTTTGATGCAGGAAGGCAAAGTTGTAGCTTATGCCTCGAGACAATTGAAGCCTCATGAAAAGAACTATCCGACGCACGACCTTGAGCTAGCTGCGATTGTGTTTGCACTAAAGATCTGGCGCCATTATCTGTATGGTGAGAAATGTCACGTGTTTTCAGATCATAAAAGTTTGAAATATTTGATGACCCAGAAAGATTTGAACCTGAGTCAAAGAAGATGGTTAGAGCTATTAAAATATTATGAGCTTAAGATAGATTATCATCCAGGTAAAGCAAACGTTGTTGGTGATGCATTGGGTAGAAAATCATTATTTGCACTACGTGCTTTGAATGCTCAGTTAGATTTGTCTGATGATAGTTTTGTGATAGCTAAATTAAAAGCGAAATCGTTGTTTATACAGCAGATATGTGATACTTAGAAATCTGATAATTAGTTATTAGCGAAACGAGCTCTGTGTAATTCAAAATCTGAATCTGAATTTTGAGTTGTTGATGATTGCTTGAGATTCTGAAGTCGTATTTGTGTTTCGAGAAATCCGGAGTTGATTCAGTTGATTTTGAGTGAAGCACATAACAGTCGTCTATCTGTTCATCCGGGAAGTACTAAAATGTACCATGATTTGAAGCAACACTATTGGTGGTCTGGTATGAAGTGTGATATTTCTGAATTTGTTTGAAAATGTTTAGTTTGTCAGCAAGTGAAAGATGAACATCAAGTTTCGTCTGGTTTGTTACAACCGATTCTGATTCCCGAATGGAAATGGGATAGAGTGACGATGGATTTTGTTTCTGGTTTGCAGCTGACTCTGATAAAGAAATATATGATTTAGGTCATAGTTGATCGATTAACAAAATCTGCCCATTTTGTTTCGGTAAGATCTGATTATTCATTTGACAGACTAGCCGAGCTTTACATTTATGATATTGTTAGATTGCACGTGGTGCCACTATCTACCGTGTCAGATAGATATTCAAGGTTTACATCAAGATTCTGAAAGAGATTATAAGAAGCATTAGGCACGAAATTACATTTCAATACAGCTTTTTATCCACAAACGGATGGTCAGTCCGAACGAATTATTCAGATTCTTGAAGATATGTTAAGATGCTGTATACTTGAGTTTAACGGTACGTGGGAACAGTACCTGCCATTGATTGAATTTGCATATAATAATAGTTTTCAGCCGTGCATCAAAATGGCACCTTATGAAGCTTTATATGGACATAAATGTAGTACACCTCTGTATTGGACTAAGCTCAATGAAACTAAGCTACACGGGTCGATTTGATAAAAGATTCAGAATAGAAAGTGAAATAGATCCGAGATTGTTTGAAAGCAGCATCTGATCGTCAGAAGTCTTATGCGGACTTGAAACGAAAAGATATAGAATTTGAGATTGGTGACAAAGTATTTTTAAAAGTGTCTCCGTGGAAGAAAGTGCTCCGATTCGGATGTAAAGGCAAGCTAAGTCCAAGGTTCATCGGACCGTATGAAATTATTTAACATGTTGGGCCTGTTGCATATAGATTAAGGTTATCCTCTGAGTTAAAAAAGATTCACAATGCGTTCCATGTTTCAATGCTCCGTAGATATCGATCCGTTCCGTCACATGTGATTGCCCCATCTGAAATTGAAATCCAATCTGATATGACATACGAAGAGGAACCAATTCGCATCTTAGTTCGTGAAGTAAAAGAATTGAGAAACAAGAAAATTCCGTTAGTGAAAGTATTGTGGAATCGACACAGAATTGAAGAGGCAACGTGGGAGCCGGAAGATTCAATGAAACAGTAATATCCAACTCTGTTTAACGGTAAGATTTTTGGGGACGAAAATTCCTAAGAGGGGAGAATTGTAACAGTCTGATTTATACTCTAGTCGGAATAGTGGTTTTGGGACCACAAATACGAGTCAGTAAAATATTTTAATATTATTTTCTGTATCTTTAATAAGTGATTAAGCATGTGGTAAAGTTTCATATACTAATCTATTCGTTTATGTGTTTAATTTAATTAAAGGATTGAATTGCATTGAAATGCAAATTTGCATGTTTTATGAAAAGATGCCTATTTGTTATGTCTTTATAAGTGTGAGGACTTATGTGGCAATTAAGCCAAAACTATTATAGTGGACGACACTAAGTGTGGCTATGTGTATTTATATGTTTAGATATTAAGTTAAAATTTATATTATATATTATAAGTTATATTATTATAATAAAAGATAGGAAGGCCATTATTATCATATGTTTGCCGAAAAACGAAAGAAAAAGAAAGAACAAAGCATCAAGGGTTTCAGCTATTTCAAGCTTAAATTTAGGTATATTTTGGCTTTAGATTTTGATGATTTTTATGTTTTTGAGATTGTTGCTTGGTCTACTATCAAGCCCATGTCTCAATTTTGTGTATAGATGATATTTGTGAGTTGTGTCGTTGATGAAATGGTAAGTTTTATGATGTTTTATGATGTTAAATGAATGATATGTGTTAGATGAACATACTTTGTTCTTGAAATTTTGATGAATTTAGCTAATTAGGGCTAAATTGAGAAAATAACAATTTGAAGGATTAAATTGCAAATTTGATGGAAAATACGAGCTTGTATGAGATGTGTGAACATTCGGCTAAGCATGGTTAAATAATGATTTTGTGAATTTGATGTTTTGAGAAAAAATGGACTAAATTGATAAATTGTGCAAATGTGAAGGTTAGATTGCAAATAACCCTAAATGTGTGTCCTTGGTTTGAATTGAATGAGCTAGTGAATAAAAGGTTTAATTCTGAATATGTATAGATCAAGAACCGAGGAAAACGGACTTAGACCGTGGGAAAGCGAAAGTAATCGAGTAGCCATTTCCATTTTCGTTAAATTGAATCCGAGGTAAGTCATTATGCAAATAAGTGTATTTGTATTTGAACTATGTATGTTCATATAATTATTGTTAACTATGAATGCCTATGAGATGATCCGTACATGAATTCTGAGATAAGGTTGACTTAGTGTCAATGTCCGAGAAGTCCCGTACGAACCTAGGAATAGATAGGATTAGCTATGTCATGACATAGGTATTTGTTCTGTTTTATCATGTAAGACCACGTCGGGGACATTGGCCTTGATTTGAGATTTCGCGTAAGACCACGTCTGGGACATTGGCATCGATATGAGACTTACGTGTAAAACCATGCCTGGGACATTGGAATCGTATTAATTCGTGTAAGACCCTGTCTGGGACAGTGGCATCGATATCTGAGTACATGTAAGACCTCGTTTGGAACGTTGGCATTGTACGACCATTCCGAGCTTTCTCAGTATCCTATTAGGTTCCTACCGGTTCAACGGGCAAGTATGTGATACGAATGACTATGTGAATTGTAAATTCGTTTCAGGTACTTTGATTTATACATTAAGTGTATGTACAAGGTAAGTATTTATATGATCTTACTAAGATGATTATGCATAATGGATTAAAGAGATGATATGTGAAATTATGCTTGAATGAGCTAACTACTTATGTGATATGTGAATAGAAGTTGTGGTATGTTTTGTATAAGAAAAAGTGCCAAAGATCATATGATGAATTGGTTATAAGAACTATAAGTACCAATGTATTGAATGAGTTGTATTCATTGTATGTTACGTTTATTCGTATATGACTTACTAAGCTTTTGGAAAGCTTACTCTGTGTGTATGTTTTCTCTGTTATCAAAGCTACTGAAGGCTCGGGGAACGTCGAGGATCGTTATCACACTACTCAACTTGTTTTGGTACATTTTGGAAATGCATATAGCTAGATATGGCATGTATAGGCTAGTTATTTGTATGGGAATGAGATGTGAACTTAGCCATGTGATTTGGCTAGTTATGTGGTGGTTATATGCTTTAATGAATATGATAAATGGTGCAAGTTTTGATATGGTTTGATAGTATTTGAAATGGTTAAATTTATGGTGAATGTATGGATGAATTATGCTTGAGTTTACATGAGTATTAGTCTTGTAAATTTGGCATGATAGGAATTGTATTGGAGTGTAGAGATTGGATAACTATTTTGATATGTTCTTGGCTGTCATATGCATGAGTTGAGTTGGTTTTTTGCTTGTAGGTTTGACCCTAATGTGGGTGGTATATTGGCCTCGTAAATAGCCTATTTTGCCACACGATTGTGGCACACGGGTGTGCCTATTGACCATGGGACTAAGTCAAATTCGACCACGGCCTTGGCACACGGACGAGCCTGGTGGCTATGTGGTCAAGTCAGATTCGACCATGGCCAAGGTACACGGGCGTGCTTGGTGGCCATAGAGTTAAGTCAGATTCGACCACAGGGGAACACATGGGCGTGTCTAGCGTCGTGGGAGGCACACGGCCTGCCCACACGGGCGTGTAACCCCCTGATACTTTGAAAACTTTTAAATTCTTGAGAATTTCTATACATGTTCCGATTTAGTCCCGACTCTATTTAAAGCAATATTTTAGGTCTCGATGATCTAGTAAAGGGACATTATGATTGTAAATGATGGTTTAATTTACGAATTTTTATAATAAAGTTCCGATATGTCAGGTAATGCCCTTAACCCTAATCCGGCGACGGTTACGGGATAGGGGTTTTACACTTATAATCGAGGAGGTTTGCATTGGTTCTTTTATTTTTCTCATCGTAAGGATACGAAGACCATTATTTTTAACAGATTTAGCAACCTCCATCTTAATCGCGACAAATACATTCGAGTTCAGTATAAGTTGAGAAGTGGGTTCGGTTTTCCCATAAGATGGTCTCTTCTTAGTAAAAATATATATTTTAGAAGGCGAGATATTATAACCGAGATGGGCTGGGCATAGTACTACAAGCTTCGCCAAAGTTACGTACTGGATTTAGAAGAAATATTAATCGTAAGAAATGTCTTTAAGCATTGTCTTTTGGATTTGAGCCCTAATGGATGGAGGTAAATCGATGCAGATGATGGAGCTAACACCAACATAGTTGGACTTGTTCTTGCATAGTTTGCGTGGCCCCACGATGCAGAAGATGAGTTAGCTCTTAGACTTTTGGGGCTAAGGGTTGAGCCAAAGAATTACTTTCATAGCTTTTGTAAATTAAAGCCCCGCATTTGGTCTTTGCAACCTCCATCGTATGAACAGACTGGTGCGAAAACACTTATGCTAACTGCTGATGCTAATGTTAGAATTGTTCGTAGTACAGGAACAACTTAAGGTACTGAAGATAGTTCTGAGGAGTCTATAAGCTTATCAAGAGAGATTGATGAGTACATGGACCTTCATTCGTATATGCAGAGTGTTCGTGGTGGTCTTTCCGAACGCAGTTCTTTGATGGAGGTAATGTGAACACTAGAAAAAGGCAAAGAATTGCTGCGGAGATTACGAACATTGTTTTAAGTAGTGAGGATGAGGGTAGTTCAGGGGGAGCTTTGTCAAAAAAGAAGAGGAGATCGGCCTGGGAATTCTAACATTGCTGTTCTCATTACAACAGAGCTTGTTGTAAACTCACCTCCTACAGTTTCTCCTATTCACTCTTCACGAACGCTAATGCCAACAAACACTAACACTTTTGGGGCATAGTTAATAATGGTCCTCTTGGAAGTTCTATGAAATATAACACCATTGGCAATAAAACAGGGACTCTATTTCCATGGTATGATCACTTAAATGTGAATAAGTATCCATTCAAACCTAATGAGGTGAGAAATAATAGGATAAGCATGCCTTGGAGGAAACAAAAATGTTATTTTGCCCTGATGTATCGTCTAGTGACACTAGAAGGCCTTTGTTGCGAGAGCTAGTAGTTTCTCTGCAAGTATTATTAAATGAGGCCTATATGGATAGCATGGGGTTGGTTGAAGGTGTTCATCAAGGTGATACCCAAAAGATGGAAGCTAAAAATGACTCATTATACAAAGGTAGCATTAGCATAGGCACGCGAGCTCTACGCGAAACTGAATGAAAAAAAACAAGATATTACGATGGCACAATGATAGACTACAAAAGCATCTTACTGCTGCTGAAAAGGATGTTGAGAAACTTCATGGTGTGCTCACAGGTGAACGAGCAAATAAACTAGTTCTCAAGGCTAGCTTGAGGAGAATGGATGAAGATCACAAGTCTATGGTGGTTAACTTAACAAAGATATATGAAGAAGCTATAGAGCAATATAAGAAAGGGCTGATGGAAAACTTATATGCGTATCTGCCTGATTTGAAGGCTAATTTTTTACTTCATGCTCAAGTTGTTGTGGGCCCTTTTGAGGAACAAAGAGTAACTTCGATGCCCTTAGCAAGCTAACAGGTACCTAACTAGATTTTGAGGTCCATTTTCCTTTTGGGATAGCCTGGGAGGAGTCCACAACAAAGTAGAAGAATTTGTCAAAATTTTATATTGCTGATGTTGAAACAAGATCTGCTCTTGAGAAGCCTGTTGATACTAGTGCTATTCCTATAGATGGAAATGAGGACATTGAACGCGAAGAGATGATGAAGGAGGAGATGATATGTAACAGCCCAATTTCGGTGAGGTAGGAATAGTGGTTTTAGGACCACAAATCCAAGTTAAAAATAAAAATTATTTTATTTTATTTTATGGTTGGCATCATGACAGGAAGGTCACATGAAAATTTTGATACGAAAATTTTACCGATTGTATGGTTAATTAGGTAAAGGACTAAATTGCAAAATATGCAAAAGTGAGATTCTAGTAGCTATAGGTATCAAATAGCTATGGAATTCAAGACTTAAGGTCCTTATATGGCAATTAGATCATTGAAGAGTAGTTAGCAGATATTTTAATTACTCAACCATGGAAAAATTAAAAAAAAAGCAAGGGACTAAATTGGAAATCACAAAAATTAAAAGATGTTAATTAATTAAAAGGAAATAATAATCTATTTTCATATCATCATCCCCAAAATTTCTACGGAAACCCTAGGAGAGAGAAACACAACTTACCAAGCTTGAAAAGGTATGAAATCAAGTCCCGTTTTTAATGATTTTTATATTTTTGAAACCGGTATAGTCTAATCTCTTTATTTAGGGGTTTAATTTGAAAAGTTATCAAGGTATAAAATTTGGGTCATGGATGAATATGCTTAAAATTAGAAATTTATGGTAGAAAATGAAAAGTTATTCATAGATAAACAACTTTTACAAAGTAATTTTTGATGAAAACTTGATTTAGGGACTAAAATGAAAAAGTGGTAAAACCTATGAAAAATTCTGAAATTGGTGAAAGGTATGTGCTGTAAATGTTGTTTATAATTTTTTTATTAGGCTTAGAAAGAGGGTTAAATTTCATGAATTTCATTTTCTGAGCATAGGGACGAAATCGAAATTTTTGAAAAAGATAGGGGCAAAATGGTAATTTTTCCTAAGATGCAATAGAATGCAAATGTATATGAAATGTGATAGATTAATAGTTAAACTTATCCATATAGATCCGGAAAGACCAACTACGGAACTAGATCGAGGAAAGAAAAAGGTTTCGGATTAGTAGAAATTCAAAAACGAACCATTTTCAAGGTAAGTTCGTGTAACTAAAAAACGTATGTTAATATGCTTGAATTGAATTGTATGGTCGTTTTGTTAGGTGTGAGATGATATATTTACATAATGATAGAGTTTTAAGTTGTGTAATATGGACAAATTATTGTGTTTTAATCGAATGTTGAATTTCGATGGGTTGAAAATAATAGTGCATATGTTGCAAATAGAATTTAGCCCGGACGGGTAATTCTAATGTGAGCCCTCTTGAGTTCGGTTATAAATTAGATTTAGCCTGGACAGCTAATCCATATTAAGCTCTTTGGAGCATATTCTACGGATAAGATTTAGCCTGAACTGGTAATCATACGGTAAAATGTATGACTCAAGGGTGTGCCTTTTCATTACGTACCCAATGGGTACTTTTGCACATGTGTATATTACCCGAACATCCATCAAGATTTCAATAGTTCGATGGAAAAGACTCTTGAAGAGTAGAAAGGTGAAATTAATGGAAGCTTGTAATGTGATGAGCTCATCTATGTTTACTTGATATTCATATGAGATTATGTGACTATCTTGTTTGAATAAGTGTATGTGTTTAGGTAACTTACCCAAAATTGATGGAATATGTATTTATGTGTGCTTGTGTTAATAAATAAGACCGGTAAGTTTATTTCCCGTTATACGGACTTACTAAGCATAAAATGTGTAACATCCCGAAATAGGGCCTAAATGGAATAGTGGTTGCGAAACCACAAATTAGAAGTCAGAAAAATATTTAAATATTATTTTCCATGTTAATTATGTGTGAATTATTATGAATGAAATTTTCGTGATTTAATTTTATTGTTTGGGTGTTGAATTATTAAAAAGGCTTAATCGCGTGAATTAAAAATTTGATAGTTTAATGTGTAATGGCTAAATTGTTGATGTCTTTTTAAATAGAAGCATTAAAGTTGTAATTTGCCCAACTTTAACTATAGTGGACGGCATGATTATGCTTCAATGACTATATTATTTGAAATTATATATTATAAATGTTATTATTATTAATTATACATTATATTAAGCTTATAATAATAAGACATAATGGAAAGAAAGAGAATATGAAAAAGTTCATCTTCTTGGCCGAATGTGAGAAAGAAAAAAATAGCATTTTTGAAGCTTTAAGTTTCGGCATCTAGGATGCTTAATTCGGGTATGTCCTTTGTTCGGTTTTCGATAATTTTTACGTTTTTGAGATCGTTGCTTCGAGTGCTACAAAACCCATGTTGAATTTTTGATTTTGGTGAATATTTTGAGTTATGCCATCGATGAGAACTTGTGATTTTTGATGATTGATGGTAGATTATGCATGTTTATGAGTAGAGGAATAATTTTTACTAAGTGATTTTCGGTGAAAACGAGTAAAACAAGCTAATTAGTCAAAGTTGTTATTGTTCATAAGTAAGTGTTATAGTAAGAATTTGAAGTTGCTATAGAAGAGAAAAATGTTCAGCATGTTAGAAAACATAAGAATAAGGGCTGAAGTTTAATTTTCGAGCCTAGGGGCAAAATTGTAATTATGTAAAAGTTTAGGGGCAAAATTGTGATTTTGCCAAAGTTAGAGTTAAGGACTGTTTTAGTAAATGTGAGTATTAAATAAGCTAAATTTGCTATTATAGATCAAGAAAAACGAAATCTAGAGTTAGATCGGGGAAAGAAAAAGATAGTGGACTAAATCGATATAGTTTATCGTATTTTGTTTCGAGGTAAGTTTGCGGTAAATAAATGCAATATTCTATTATTTTACATTTAATATTATTAAATTCCAGCATTTACATATTTATTCTGTAAATTTATTATTTAAAGACTCAAGCATAAATTGACGGAGAAGCAATCTCAGAAAGTTCCGGTTGAACCTTAGGAATGTGTAGGATACAAATGTCATGACATTAGGGTTTAAGGAAATCATGTAAGACCATGTCAAGACATGGCGTTGATAAGTTACTATAAGGCAAATGTCCCATGTAAGACCATGCCAAGGCATGGCATTGGTGAGTTCATAAGGCAAGGATACCACGTAAGACCATGTCAGACATGGCAATAGTTAAGTTTCATAAGGAAAGGTACCCGCGTATCCTTAGTATTCCAAGTGGTTCAACGAGAAAATTCAAAGAGTATACCAAAGTAAAGGTAAGACAAGTTCAAGCTAAAAAGGTAAGGTAAGACAAGTTCATGTTAAAAGGTAAGGTAAGAATACAAGTTTAAGTATATTGAATTAAAAGCTTAAGTGATCTTGATAAGAAAAGAATAAGATAATTCATTAAGAATGTTGTTATCTATTTACAGGTAAACTTACTAAGCAAATTATGTAATTATATGCAGGGGAATAGTTGGACAGCAGTAGTGACGTGATTTTTAAAAATCACCAAAAATAGTAGAAATACAATTAGGTTATGTATGAGATATAGAATTAAATCTTATTGAGTCTATTTTTATATAAAAAAACGGTGTAGGAAAAAAAGTTGTATAGTATGAGATAATTGCTTTTTAGTGAAAAGAGGTTAGAACTATTGAACTGTGTAATAGAGGAGACTTTAACTAATAAACTGTACTAATTGGCCATACCAAAAGTTCTGGAAAAATTATAGTAAGAAGATATATGAGTCTAGTCTCAAGGAAAATTTACGGATCTAGATTTTGAGTTTCGTAACTCAAGTTATAATTCATTTAGTGAACATGACGCAGATAGACAGTTTCAATTTTTATGCCCCGAACTAGTAAGTCAAGTCTAGTAATGCCTCGTGCTTGACTCCGGCAACGGTCTCGGGTAAGGGGTGTTACAAAATGCTTACTCCATTTATTTTTTCCTGTTTTATAGTGCTCAAAGGTCGCGAAGGTTGGAAGTCGGTCGAAGCAGTTATCACACTATCCACTATCTCATTTTGGTATAAATAGAAATCTCGTTTTGGTATAATGGCCTGTATAAGCTTAGTTGGCCAATGATGGCTTGCAATGGTTGTTTTGTAACCTAGCCATTGGAGGGGCTAATGGTGGCCTAAGTTTGGTTATTTTAAAGTGATGTTTTGATAATCACATATGTGCTTATTATGTGTTGGTTTGATGAAATTGTGTTAACATATGAGTTTATTACCTGAATAAGTTTATATCTATTGATGCATGAGATAATACTATATGATTGATGTCAAATTTCTTGTGAATATGATGTTGGATTGGTAGATGTATGCTTGTGAGTTTTAGTGCAGGAAAATGGTAAGTTTTGGCTGACAAATGAGGCTAGGAAATGGTCTTATTTTGTCTGCGAGGCGGACACTGCAGGCGTGTGTCTTGGCCGTGGGCATGTGATTTGGCCGTGTGTCCCCTGTATCTTAAAAATGAGAAACAAAATGCTCAGAATTGGACACACGGGCGTGTGTCTCAGTCGTGTGGTTGACACGGCCTTGAACACAGGTGTGTTACACGGTCGTGTGAAAACTGCACCTAAATTTCGAAAATAAAAATTCGCCACACGGCATAGCACACGGGCATGTCCCTAGACCACATGGGCGTGTGAGCCCTGCACCTAGGAAAATTTTTGGAATTTCGCGAAAAATTTCTTGAGTTCCTGATTTAGTCTCGATTTGATTCCAACACTCATTTTGGGCCTCGAGGGTCTATATAAGGGACGATATGTATGATCTTGGTAAATGAATAGTAATTTACATAAATTAATTGAAAAATATTCTGAATGTTTCGGTAATACTCTAAAACCACATTACGATTATGGATACGGGTTAGGGGTGCTACATGATGGGCCAGCTAACTCTTTAGTCGCAGATAATAACTGACTACTTCATTGCTTGTAATGTACTCAGTATGCTGGCTTTGAAGATTTAAAAGACAAATATCTTTGATTGTTATTCATATGATAATGTGTTTGATTGTTAGTGTACTTGAACTTATTACCCAACCGCACAATAATCATAAGCATACTAAGTAATGAAAACTATTAAGATAACTAACTTAGAGTAATTATTCGTAGCTTTGAAATCATCGCAATTAGGTTATAAATTGGAGTCACTGTACGTTAGCAGTGCGAATGTATATTGGCACACAAGTAAACAATCACAAGTTTTGTCCTTAAGCCTATACATTCGAAAAAAACCTAAGTTCTGACTTTGGATTTAACTATATTTTTATAATATTAGCTGCAAATGCAAATTGTCAAGTTGTTTAAAAGTTGCGATATTAAATCAACTAACTCAGAAATTGATAGGTTGCGATCTTAAATCAACTAACTTAAAGATGAATAGGTTGCAATCTTAAATCGGCTAACTTAAAGATGAATAGGTTGTGATCTTAAACCAGCTAACCTTTGTAAAATCAGTATCTATAAACGATACTTATTTATTAAAGTAAAGTCTTGCTTATACATAGTATTTCTTCAAATGGCGGGCATTCCGTGTTCATGGAAGAATTGGGTCATCCATTTTAGCTAACTTATAGGCTCCATAGCCTACCTTCTGTATCATTTTGTAAAGCCCCTCCCGATTTGGAGCCATCTTTCCCTGTTGTACTACTGGAAGGCTAGCCTTGGTATTTATAAGAATAAGGTCACCCACCTGAAACTATTTATTCCTCACCTTGGAATTGTAATAGTGAGCCACCTATTGAGCTCGCGCAACAGACCTGACTTTTTTCATTTCTTTAATTTCATCAAGAAGATCAAGGTAAAGTCTCAAGGCTTATTAGTTAGCAGTTTCATCAAAATGTAGCGTTCTATATGAGCGCATACTTATTTCAACAAGGATTACTTCCTCTGCCCTATGAACAAGCGAGAACATGGTTTCTCCAGTAGCTATATGAGGTAAGGTTTGCAAGGTCCAGAGAATTGCTGATAGTTCCTTCAACCAAGCTCCTTTGGCGTCATCTACTTTTTTTTTTCAAAGTTGTTAGTATTTTTTGATTTGTGGCCTCCACTTGACCATTTATCCGTGGAGTCTTGATGGAGCTTTGAGGCAAAGCAATATGTAAATCCTTGCAAAATGTTTTAAATTTTCCTTGGAACTACGTCCCATTATCTGTTATTATTAAGTGGGCAACCAAATCTATAGATAATAGACTTCAACATGAAAGATTCCATCTGTTTTTGATGAATTGTAGCTAAGGCCTCGAAACACATCCATTTCTTTGAAGTAATCTATAACCACCACTATGAACTTTTTCTGAGCTGTAACTACAAGGAATGGGCCTAGAATGTCAACTCCCCAAGTTGCAAATGGCCAGGGGTTCGACATGACTTGCAATAACTCCACTGGTGATCTTTGCACCTGAGCGTATTTTTTACAAGAATCGTAGGTGCGAACCATATGATATGCATCCATCTACATAGTTAGCCAGTAGTACCATTGTCTAAAAATATTCTTGTGCAAGTAACCTAGCACCCAAATGATCTCCGCGGATTCCTTCATATATCTCTCTCATTACATAATTAGTTTCTGAATGCATCAAACATCACAACAACGGCTGGGGATACCCCTTTCTATAAAGTATACCCTCTAAAAAGGCATACCTAACAATTATACAATAAAATAAATTATTTTAATCAACTAAAAATGGCACAATTCATTCATTAATTAGATGGTAATTAATTTAACATATTGATCACTTGTTAATTCATATATATTTAGTTAGAAACAATAATATCATACCTCGCAGCTTTGCGCTGTAACTTAATGAGCTTCCTTTTATCAACATAAGTTTCTTCCCTTCGCAATATTTAGATCATAAGAGTCATCCACGTGTCCTCCTAATCCAGAGTACAAATCTATTGCATGTCATAGCTTGGAACGTCCTTGTACTCAAGCAAAATTTTCCCTCTTTGTTCAATGATAACAAATGACACCAGCTTGGAGAGTACGTCTGCTCGAGTATTATCTTTCTTTGGCAACTGTTTCACTTGCACTTTTTCAAATCTGGTAAGTAGTTGTGCTATTATAGAATGATATTTTCTCAAAATCAATCCATTTACTTCGTACTCTCCACTTATCTTGTTAGCAACCAATTAGGAATTTGTATGCAACACCAATTCCTTAGCCCCTAACTGGTGAGCTAATCGCAATCTCGATATCAAGGCTTTATATTTTGTTGTACTATGGGATGCCTGAAAGCCGAAAGAAAGACCGTATTGCCATTAATTGTTATCGGGGTCAATTAAAAGCATGCCCACTCCTGATCCTAACTTTTTCGTAGAGCCATCAACATAAACCTTTCAAGTTTTTGAGCTATCAGGCATACCCACACCCTTTTGGGGTGAATTAACTACTATATCGTGCATAATCAATGGAAAAGAAATTTTTAAAAAGTGAACATGTCCTTGTTCTATGCCATCATAAGAAGTAATAAATTGATTGTATAATTTTCATTAGTTAGTTCTCGTAGAGGATAAAAAATATTAACGAGTATAATTCTATTAATATTTTGCAAACCAACATTTCATATTATAAATCATGTTACCTGCGAGATTAGCAGATTTCTCAAAAGAGCATTTGACCATAAAATCATCCAAAATCTACACTTTTATTGCTGTTCTTGAAGCATAGTCCACACCAAACTCAGCTAACTCAATCCCCCATTTGCCATTCTCCCTGAGGTATCAGCTCTGGACAGTATGTCTTTAATGGGTTGATTCGTCATGACGACAACAGGATGAGCCTAGAAGTATGGACATATCTTGCGAATACCTTAATTTTTTGTTCTACAATACTACTAACATAGTACACTGAGAATTGGTGAAGAACTTCTACTCTAACTAAAATAGCTACAATTGCTCTCCTCAAAGGTCATCAAATAAATAGAGAGGGTTTCTCCCACACATGACGACATCAACAGTAGTGGGGATGTGAGATATATTTTGAGCTTTTCAATGGCTTTCTGACACTCTTCAATCCATGAAAAAATAGTTCGCAGGGCTTCAAAGAAAGGCAAACATTTATCAACCATCCTTGAAACAAATTTATTAAGCGCAACCACTTTTCCCGTTAAACGTTGTATATCCTTTACCGTCCTTGGAGGAGGTATATCCAAGATGGCATGAATCTTTTCTGGGTTAACCTCAATTCTTCTTTCCAAGACCATGAAGCTAAAAAATTTACCAGCTCTTACACCGAAAGCACATTTATCAGGATTCAACCTCATGTTGTGAGTTCGCAACATAACGAACGCCTCTGATAGGTTTTGCACGTACTCATTGATCGGTTGCGTGCGTGCGCATTAAAATTACTAATTTATGAAATAATTTTTAAGGTTGATTTTACTACAAGCGTACAGGTCAGTTGTAATATTTATAGTGTTATAATGAAACACCGACGTATTCTAAGGATCAAACCCAAAGGAAGATGCGATTGAGCAATAACTAGCATACATAATATAGGCTAAGTGGCTAATAATATGATTTTATATTACGGTGATTCATAAATTAAGTTAGCAAGAAAATTAAATATTTTACTCTAGGCAATAAATTGCAAGAAATGTAAACTAGGGGGACTATCTAGCAAATGACTAATGGGGGTTGGTTGACTTCGATGTGGTTCGCCAAATCTCAGACTAGGGACATAAATCATGTAAATTACCAAGTGGCTCCATTTTATCTTACAATCTCAATTTTATCGACTTTGACAAATTAGGTTTGATTTATCTTCTAATCTCTTCGATTAATTCGGGAAAAACGAACGGGTGCGCGACATGATTACCTTCCAGTCTCACTTTACCTTAATATTCCCTTAGAGGCATTACTGCCTAAGTTCTTAATTCTATTCAAATTAGTCATATTTGTTACGATTTAGTCTTTTGTCCAAAAGATTTTAATTCATCCATATCTCCATCAACCAACCTCCTTAAGGATTTAGCTACACATGCTCAAAGTTAAGAAAATAAACATCATAATGGAAAACGAAATAGCCATAAGAGTAAAACTTGAGAAAAATGTGATAGTTGAGATTTTTATGTAAGAAAACTTAAATAGCATGAAACCAAAAGCATTTAACAAAACAAAAGAAACAAGCTTTAACAGATTTGAAATGAAATAAACTGAAATGCATTAAACTAAAACTTAAAGAGTCTTGAAAGTAAGGTACAGGGACAATAATGTAAATAAATCTTAGCTACATTGTTAACTAACTTAACTAACATAAAGAACATCAAGCACGAGAACTAAAAAAAAAAAAAAACACTATAATCTAAGGTAGAAGAAGAGAAAAATAAAAACGTACAAAAGTGTAGAAAAAACTAAAAAAAACCTAGAGAAAACTAAACCTAAAACTAAGCTAAAAATGTGTCTCTCTCCTCTTTAGCATTTTTTGGCTTTTTTGAAGGATGTTCTAATGACTTTTCGATGCCAAAATTGCCTCTACACAAGCCTTGTGTGATTGGTGGGTCGAGTAAACAAAGGCTGCCCTTTTTGTCCAAGTTTGTCTCACTGACGAAGGTGATATCGCAATACCCAAAAAAGGGTATCGCAATATCTGGGGCAGTGTTGAACTTGAGGGTTCTTCCTTGAGATATGGATATCGCGATACCCAAAGAAGATGTCGCGATACCACTGAATGGCCTTATTAGTCTTCTATACTGCCGAAGGTATCGCGATTCCATGGGTTGGATATCACTAGGGGTGTGCAAAATTCGGGTAAAACCGAAAAAATTCGGTTAACCGACCGAATTCAGTTAATCAGTCGGTTAATCGAATTTTTTCGATCGGGGGTCGGTTAATTATTTTGTAATTTTTCGGTTAACGGTTAATTCGGTTCGAAACCAGTCGGTTAACCTTATTTTTTAGTTTAACCTAAAAAATTAATAAATAAAATTATAATATATAAATAGACCTACTATTCACCTAAACCCAATCCAAACCCAAATATCCAACCCAACCCAACCCAATTACCCAATCCAACCCAATCATAAAAATTACAAATAATTTAATAAATAAAAATAAAATTCTAAAAATAAAACTAAAATTATGTAATCTTTTTAATTATGTAGTAATTCATTTTGGGTAATTCGGTTAATTCAGGTAATTCGGGTAATTTGGTTAATTTTTAACCAAAAATAACATATAATTTTCGGTTAATTAGGTTAACCAACTGAATTAACTGAAAAATTTCGGTTCGGTTAACGGTTAAAAATTTTGAAAGGTCGATTAATTCAGTTAATGTTATTTCCAAATTTGTTAACCAACTGAACACCCCTAGATATCGCGATACCTTTGCCTTAGATGCTGTTCTCACTCGTTTTCAACCTACAACACATCCCTACATCACTCAAACACACATTAGACCTCCCAATGGTATTATCGGCCAATTTGGGTCAAAAAATAAACAAAAACGAGAGATTTTCACTTATTACCTGAAAAATATAAAAAATACGAAAATAACGAAAAACTAAGCTAAAAACTTTATTTTGCTCGAGAAAAAGCTCATTAAGTGTGTCGAAAAAGTCTAATTTGTCACATCGATTTGTGGCAGATCACTCATCAAGAGTAGAACCCTTTACAAACATGTCGTCAACATAAACCTCATTGTTACGCCCAATTTGTCTCTAAAAATTCTGTTCACTAGACGTTGATAAGTTGCACTCGCATTCTTCAAACCAAAAGGTATGGCACAGTAATAAAATAACACTTCTTTTGTAACAAAAGCCATCTTATCCTGATCTTCCGGGGCCATAGATATCTTATTATACCTAGAGAAAGCATCCATAAAACTCATGAATCTATGCCAAGAGGATGCATCAACCAACCTATCAATTGAAGGAAAGGGAAAATTGCCCTTTGGGCAAGCTTTATTAAGGTTGGTGAAGTTGATACACATTCTCCACTTACCACTAGCCTTCTTCACCATCACCATATTTGAAACCCAGCCAGGGTACGCAACCTCTCTGATAAATCCAACTGACAACAAATTTCCTACTTCCTACCTTATGACCTCTACAACTTGCGATGCAAACTTTCTTTCCTTATGTTTCACTGGCTTAGCCTTGGGAAGAACATTCAATCTATGAACAATTGTCCGAGGATCCACCCCTGGCATATTTGTAGCGAACCAGGCAAAAATATCAGCATTTTCCCTTAAGCATTTTACCAAGCTTTCCCTTTCCTCTACTGCTAATGTCGATGAAATCTTAACAAACTTGTCTGCATCATCGTAAAATAATTGCAAAGTTTCCAAAACTTTAGCAGCTTCTAGTTTCTTCACTCTCTCCTCATTAATCCCCTGGGAGGTCGAGCGCGTGGAATTACACATAGGGCCACGTAAACACATGTTAAGCTTAAGATAGAGTACGTGTCCACGTGCATGGAGCCTACCCAATATACCATATCAGTGAACAATACACGTAGCATGCCTTTCATAATTAATGAAATTATAGACAAGTGAAAAATAATAAAGGTTAATTCCATGTCCTTAAATTATCATTTAAATTCTCTAAAATTTAAATTATCATCTTGATTTTAAATTATTCATAAAATATCAAGTTTTTTCATCAAACTAATTATCACATAAAGAATCGAATGTAAATTTAAATTTTGCGTTTAGCGCATATATAAAAAATCCACCATACATTTAAATATGGTTTTTAAGGAGTTTTTACAATTTCAGAAAAATGAAAAACAATGTGGAAAAAAGGCATTAATTTGAACAATTGAGCTTGCTATTTCAAGTTATAATATATATATAAAATTTAACAGTGTAAAGCAAACTGTGCACGTTGGGAGCTTGCTGATCATGATTTTTCCAAATGGGGCACCACAAAGATTTATGGCATCGGAGATATATATAACAATTTCATTTGCATGTTATAGGTGTCTCAATGATACACATCACTAAAGTTTATATGATGTTTTGGACTGTAGTGTGCTATTCAATTTCGGCCCTTTCCAACTACCCCCCATTGGCAACGGGTTTTTCTATTATATTTGTGTGGCCTTAATATAATAAGACATAGCTTACTGTTGCTTTGGACCATAACTCTAAAATAATTGCTGTTACTATTTTTCCCGGTAAATATATATTTTCATACTTAAATCTGGTTTTAGAGTTTAAATTGGTATTTAAGGGATTTTTTAATTTCGTATTTGAATTTGACTTTGATGTTAAAATTGATATCTAAAGTTTATTTTGGTACAATTAGGTACTTAAATTTGGCTTCTTGGTTCAAATTAGTACTTGAATTTCACTTTTTGGTCCAAAATAGTTCTTAGTTGTTTGAACCAATTTGAATAATGAAGCCAAGTTAAAGTACTTAATCGGAGCCAAAAAAGTTTAGGTGTCAAATTGAACCTTAAGACCAAGTTTAGGTGCCTAATTGGACAAAAAAAATCCTGAAGGACCAAATTGAACCTTGATGTCAAGTTCAGGTACCAAAATATATATTTACCTTTATGATCACGAAGTTAACTAAAAATTTGGCTAAAGCAAGTGCACCTATGCCAAGTTCATAGGCATTAAACAAAAATTTACCTTATCTTTCAATTAAACACAATAAGTTATTAAGTTTGGCATAGTTAGCTAGACATGGTTAACCACACATCAATAATGTGAGTTTTAACTTGTAAATAAAACATATAATACCACAATTCACATCTCATGCCAATTCGTGTCATTTTGATTAACTAGCTCGAACTTATTCAATCATGGAATGAAACAATTGCATACATGCTCATATAATTTCTTTAATACCTTATTCAATTTCAAATTCAATATTTCACAAGTGAATATCAAGATCATTATGTCTCATTTCAATTTCTCAATTCATGTAATATGTTTCACCTGATGAACCCTAGTAAACGGGGTTGGATACACAAGTATTTCCGTTACACCAGTTGCTCGTCCAAGTTAAGTATATTCGTGCCAAGTTACCAGTCTAGGCTAAAGCTTCATAACAGCACATCTGATTGATATATATTTGTCAGTTTACCTGTCCGAGCTAAACCTTTAAAACGGCATCAGGTTACCAGTCTAGGCTAAACTTATGTCACATGTATCTTCGAGTCCGCAACAAATGTAGGACCTCAGTAACATCTATAACTAATCCCATACAAGCGTGCACAAAACCCATTGGCATGTCAAGCGTATCCTAATATTTATCTTATTTTTAACTTATATAGTTAGATTGAAATTTAATTAACTAAGTTTAATTAATTTAATCAGACTTAACTAACCTAACCCTTCATTAATTAACATATAAGTGGATTCTTCCATCATTTCCCACTAACACATATTATAATTTGGTTTAATTGTCATTTGGGACCTTTGGCTATTTACAATTTAAGTCCCTAAATCATTGACCAATTAAAAACCTATAGTGATAAGGCTTTTACAATTTAATCCTTGTACCCTAATTAAGAGATTAATTGAAAAAATTGAAGGACCAAACTTTAATATATTTTTATATCAACTCCGTAAATATTTATATTTAATATTTACGAACCCAATTCATAGAAATAGAGTTCCAAAATCGTCTTTTTTAGCACCACAGAAAATCAAACTATTACAATCACACGGTGAAAGATATCACTCTTCTTCTGTAGTTTCCCTAGCTTTTCGTCAAGAATTTGTCCAAAAGCGTTAAAATGATAGTCTTAACCTTGGTTGTTTTTGCAGTATATGCATGCATGAAGTTCCCTCCATTTGCTTTCCAACGTTATCTTCCCTCTAAATTACAATAGTAATAGGTTTCCCTCCCAAACATGTTACTAACAAACGACTAACCCAATCCAAGTGCTGGCAATTGTCATTTATTTCTTTTTATACTTTCAAAGTTGAATTATTACCAATGCAAAAAAAGGTGGCTGGAATGAAGTGTTTCCCGAGAAATGATTCTTACTTGTTATTTTTTTATCAACTTGGAATCTTCATTTTTGATACTCAAGTCTTTGTTATTTAGTTTTAAGGAAAAACTATTCAAAATAATAATAATAATGGAAAATCAAAATGATACTATATATCGGCGAAGAAGGATCGCAGAGCAGGAGAAGTTCAAAGGATGCTAAGCAGACCTTGAACGATTTGTTTGGAATATCTAATAATGATAGTTTGTTTGAAGGAGGAGGAAGTGACCATTCATCTATTGGTGCTAACAACGATTCAAACGAGAAAGGTGAAGGCATCGGGGATGACGTTGATGATGAGTTTGTAAATGAAGAAGTCCATCGTGAAGATCCTGGTATGGCTTAGAATCAGGGTAGGTGTCAGGGATGTGATTCAATAGCATTAAAGCATTTTTTGAGTTTTATCAAGAGCACGCGAAGCTGAAAGATTTTAGTGTGGTGAGGCGATTAGTGTGCAGAAACAAGTATGCTTTATTGACATGTGATAAAGGTGGAAAAGTGGGTTGTAGTAGCAGCAGCAACAAGAGAAGTGGATGTACTGCTAGGGTAATGAGTATTAGATAATGATGGAATATGGCATGTAACTAAACTGGATACAAAACATACACATGAATTGCTTTCAAACCTGTCTAGGCTTATGGTTGCATGTATAGTTTAGAGCGCAATAAGAAAAAAGAAAATTACAATATGTAGTCATACATAACGAAATTCTAAACATGAATTTGAATAAAGAAGGAAGATCTAATACATGAGAGGTAGTAATGTAATTGTACATTTATACTATTATATGTAATTTCCTAGGAAAAAAATAATTAGTACTAGATCAACCTTCAATATAATCATTCATAATTATGATAATTAGAATAAGAAAGATGATAGGTCATTAGAAAAATATCATTAACTAGTATTACCATCCATTGGCATTCATACAGCTTTGAAAATAAGGCATTACATAATAAAACTGAAAGGAACTTGAGAAATTTAGGTTTGCTATCATGGAAAATTTTAAAAAAGAAAAAAAAACTTAACGATCTAACATCTATAGAAACATCAGTATGGTCTCAGAGATGCGTCACTATCCAATCCGCGACATGATTCTTGAGATATCAGAAGCTGAAGGCAAGGCAAACCTTCTTTAAGAGTTTGCCTGAAAGGGTTATGCATGAGTCTCCTAAGGTCTCTTTCACACTCAAGTTGATTCCTTTCTTCGCAAGCTTTAAAGGTTGTTGGTTTCCATATGTACAGGAAGTGCTTCATCAACCCTGTTTTTCCCTTCATTTGCGACCTCCATCTCTTCAATTATATTTGTTCTTATACGGTGCGTTGATCGTAGCCACATTCTCTTCAATCATAAACACCTGAATTAATTCACAAATGCATTTCCCTAACTTATTTTTCGAATCTAATTTAAAAATTCACACTTAATTATTTCTTTGTAAAAAACAAAATAAATTGTTTTTAAAAAAATCCGGGAATTGTTGGTTTCAAAAAATGTAAAGATTTTAATTTGAAGAAATATAAAATTATTGAATTTCAAAATTAAATCATAAAAGAAAATATAATCAGAAAGCCAAAAGAAATACAAATTTGTTAGAAAAGCAAAGGATAAATGAATTTTGGTTTCGCGGTGGCAACCTCGCTCGAATGGATGAACTATATGAATTTTGGTTTCGCGGTGGCAACCTCGCTCGAATGGATGAACTATGTATTGTTGAGAACAAACATAAAAATTGATTAATAGAATTACCTAAATTAAATGCATACTTTTGGCTTTCCTCTAATGTATCTCGCCTTTCCTTTTTAAACAAACTCTAAACCCGACTTTTAGGGAAAATTAATTTAAAGAAACAAATGCTAATATTTTGTTATTCAAATACAGGTACAATAAATGTTAAAGTCAGACGTAATAAGAGAAAATGGTACAATCAAATTTGATTTATTTAAATATGACTTCTTTATGTTTTGTATTTTAATTAGTTTCTGTCTTTTTCTTTAGCTTTAGCTTTTTTACGACTCAAAAACATCCAAATCAGTAATCTGTAAGTGCAATATGCCAAAGTTTAAATATAACAATTAAAAGGGCATCGATGATGAGGGACCTAAAAAAGTTAGTATTGCACATTTTCACAAAGTTCTAGTCTAGGCTAGAGCAGCAGGTTCATGTTTTTGACTCCAAAAACAAAATTAGACATAACATATAAGACACTGAAGAACAGAACGGTGCATGAAACAGCATATCTATAAATCAAAAAGGACCCTCTACTGATTCACCCTAACCACTACAATTGCTCCTAAAAAACAACCCCACTACAATCGAATCCACATATTTAACAACAATAATTAGCAATTCCAACATGAAACCAATGAGTGATCATGGCAACTTCCACGACGCAGTAGCTATTTTCTTAAATTCATGAGGGGCATTCTGAATAAGCTTATTTAGAACATCAGCATGCAACTTCAAACTACCAACCTTAAGACTCTTGGTCTCCTTCTCTGACTTTATGGAAGAATGTTGTTCTTGTAATTGAGCAATCTTCTTTTCAATCTCTTCCATCTCTTCATCGAATTTATTTATCCCCTTTGTATTTTCCATTATCTCCCTTTCTGCATTTTCTTTCTCCCCTAGATTCTGACTATGCCCTTCTTTGATTGAAAGTAGTTTATTCACACGGCGCCTAAGCAGACTAACATCAAATCCGTGCTTTTCCAAGTCATCAAGACCTTCTGAAATGCTGTCAAATGTGTTTCGAGGGTCATCAAAATGCAACATGGATATCTTATCGAACAAACTGGCAAAGGTCACCATGATCCCAATTGCCGATCCCTCACGAAACTCCTCTCTGCTTTCAGCCAAAGGTTGAAAATGTGGTTTTTGGGGCACAATTTGGAAGACGTCCAATGATTCAATTGTTCGCCATATAGGTGACTTCTTCACAAAAGGCAAACTCTGATCACTATCCAATGGGCTTCTACCAGTAGCATCAATTGCATGAGATTCAATAGGAACATCAACCAATCCTTTTTCCTCATTCCATCCATTGACGAGCCTACCAGAAGAGAGCCCTAGAAGGAAAAAATCCCCAAAATGTTGTAAATATAAAAGCCGAGTGATGATCTACATTTATGTACCCAGACAGAGAGAGATTAACAACAAACGAAATAAGTTTATAAATCTGATGAAGCTGCTTACTTGATTCTTCGTCACCTGAGGAGTGGATTCCCCCTATCCAAGTTGATAGAGGTTGATCGTCCTCATTCATGTCGGAAATCCCAGCAGTCGCCAAGTGAACCTCTTTTGTTTTTTGGTCGTCATTTATCCTTCCTGTAAAATCTTCAGAGGTTATACACTTAACAAATAGGATGCTTAATTCACAAACTATAAGGCGAGTAACCATAAACTACAAAAAATTAACAGATAGTCCACTTAATTACATCTACATCAGGTAAAAGACAGCATAAGAAACGAGAAGAAAAAGCTGTTGGTACATGCATGACCTTTCTCCTCAACATCACCCTCCCCTCCCCAGCACGCGTAGAACAAAAATATCGCCTTCTTTCAAATGCACCCCTACCCAAATCAATTTTCCTGGAAACTGCTCCTATTACGCCTACTATTCTTCTATCAATTAGCATACCACTTGGAAAATTCATTTAAGAAAATGATAACTGCTAAACTTGGGTAAAGACATTGGAAGTGCCTAGCTCAATGCTTCCAAAAAAGCCTTGTATAGCAGTTTTATACTGTCCTTGAGGCATATTACTAACAATGTCAAACCAAGAACTGAGACCCCCCCATGTACCTGACAGTTCCACACCTTTATGTTTTGACAAACCAGCTTCATCACTCGTACAATCTTTTAAAACTTTTTCATCAGTAATACCTCCAGCCCCATTTTGCTCCTTACCTACCAATCGTAATATTAAGTTTGCATTGACACAGATTTGCCTATATACATCAAAAAGCTGAAGCTTAAGTTTTATATACCAGCATGAAAAGCCTTCGGACTTGTAACTACTGCTTTACGTGGTCTTCCCCTCTTTTTTTTCGGATCGCTTTCTCCAACATTATTTTCCATTATTTCCTATATCAGTTAGAGAAACAGTTAATATTACTACCAGAGGAATATATATATATATATATATGCAGGAAATCAAATTAATAAAGGGTAGTCAGATTCCATGTTGGATAACATATTAAGATAAAAAGACGGGCCAGGGAGCAGGCTCAAAAAAATTTTCTATTTTAATAAAATGAGCAGACAACACCCAAAAAGTTAACCACTTAATTAGACTCTATATATTGGCCAAAAAGAAAAGGCATTATATGTAAAACAACAACATTAGATATACTCTTTTACCTATGATCATGACAAGGAAATATAGGTCAGCTATCAAGTACTTCCCACAGTTCAATAACAAACTAGTTCCCATTTAAGAATTTGAGGCATTTTGAATTTAAAAGTTTATATTAGAAGTTTTCTATGAGCCAAAGACTAAAATGAATTTTTTGCTTACCATATTTTCATTTCTGACTGAATCATTTAAATTGTTCTTTTGATCCCCCATTAGCTTCCCAGGTTCCTCACTAGGGATCTGACAGGAATTTTCAGCCTGTAAAGTCTTTGAGAACTTTGCTGCTAATCCTAAGATGATGGGCATTTCAACTTCTTTTGTTTTAATATCCCCTTCATTAATTTCCCCAGCAACCCTTGTAGCTCCTTCCTTGCCTGAAAATATATAATACATACACATTATCTTTAAACAATTTATCAAACTGGCAAACATGTATTGAAGACTAAATTTACCTGCTGTCAAAACCTGTGGGCCATTACTTGGTGACTTTCTAGCTTTTACATTCCTCTTCGCAAGGTTGTCTACTTTACTGTCAGCTGAACCAACTTTCTGCCTCTTAGTCGTCTGCATTAGTAAGGGGAAATGTAGATCAAATGAAGGTAGTAGCGACAGTGCTGATCAGGAATATTGGCTGATGGAGCCAACAAATCCAAAGTGACAATAATCAATGATCATTACCCAGTTAGAACGGTGATGTTGACAGAAAAGGCGGTCATTTGAAGCAGTTTGCTGCAAAGCAAGTGGGCACATTGAATATCCCAGTTGGAAAACAAGGTTGCTCAACCCTTGAAACAACCCATTGAGCAGTGACAACTATGTCAAGCAGGCCAATTTTTTTATGACACTCATGTAGACAAGACCTGTTTTTAGTTATTATGACTCTAAAGCACCAAGCTAGTTTTCACTTCTTTGTGCAAAGATTATGCTTGAAGGCACACATGATTTTCTAGCATATTTTAGAACAAGACATACTCTTAACATGGTGAAGTTTTAGAAGCTGAGTGCTTCAAGGAAAGGCAACTCAGGCATGCAATGCAGGCACCAAAGAGTGGTAAAGTACACAGTATTTTAAAGTGATATTTATACATTTCTCGTCATCAAATAGGAATGTATTAACATGTGAAAAAGAAAACAAAGAACGAAATGAAAATGATCTGATGTTGCTAGTATGAACAATGGAACTCCAAAACAATAAATCTAACTCACAGTTGTTGCTTCTGTTAATGGGCTCTCACTCTTAGCACAAGGCTGATCAGCAATCACAGTTTTCTTTGGGAATTTAGTAGCTTTACCACCAGTCCTCGGATTCCCTTCTTTACACAATGTTTCACTAGGCATATCTTTTAACTGATCGCCAGTGACTGATATCGGTGTTACCACTGCATTTCCTTCAGTTAGCTTTTTTGAAGACCGTGAATTAGAAGTGTTTCCATTTGATGTTTCCAGTTTGACCTTCTTCTTGCCTGAGTGCAAAGTACTGTTTTCATCAGTGGGAGTTGGCTGCTCCGTAGCATTCCTTTTCATCTTTTTCAAAGGAATCTTATCTTCAGTGTTTTCTTTTGCGGACAAGGAACTTTCAAGTTCTCCAGCCACCTTGGTGTTCCGGGTACCACAGAGAGCATCCCCTATCAGCTCTTGGTCATCAGAAGCAATTATGACTTCCTGAAACAAAAGCTCACCGCTTAAGTACTCTTTTACCTAAAAACGAATGATATTTACACTTGCATGCTACTAAATTTCTGAAATAATCACAAAAAAATAATGCAAACCACTAAAGGAATTGTTGGCAATGCCAGAAGTAGTACAAACATTTAAGGCATTCAACACACAAACTGGTTACATGTAGAATGTGACCAGATTCTAAAAAACAGTGAAACGTATACAAAAACTAGTTCAACATCTGTCTAGAAAAAGTTGAAATATGTGTAGAAGGGAAGATAAGACATTTTAAAACTGGAATACAGAAGGCCATCACTGTTATGAACAGAAATTAACTCAGATAAAGCCAAAAATCATTATTTCAGATATTTATTTCCTTCTCCTTTTAAGATAATTAAAAGGTATGCACTAGACCCATGTTCAGTACCACAAACACAAAATTAACAGCTCATTAAATTTTAGTGTGGGAAAATAACGGGGTAACAAAAGAAATTTATATCCCAAAAAGAAGAAATAAGAGAGATACCTTGGATTTACTAATCCAGTTTCCATCCGTCCATTCAACGTTAGGCCTTATATCAGAGTGAGAGAGTTCCTTGTCCTCATTTCCATGCTTAAAGAAGACATTGTACCTTCTTCCAGTAAGAACTTTGGTAATTACTCCAGTGCGCCAACCAAAATTATATGTTGTATCCACTCTTTCCAGCAATTCATAATTCCTATCTGCATATCGAGGAGGAGTGGGTCTGATATGGAGGGAATCTACAACAACTTTTGCAGTCCCAGACTCATCATCATTCTTAGAGTTCTGATACTTCACCAGGAAAGTCTTATCCTCATTTTCTTTTACGACTATTGCAGGGAACCAAACATCTCGTAGGTTTTCATCATCAACATTTACCTCCACTGCTGTCCCAGAGCTAAAAACGGAGCCTGTTGATTGCTTTAAAACACATAAATAAAATAAAATAAAATCACTCACACGATACCATACCAAAAGTCAATCAGGTTTCCACAGATAAAAGTTTCGTACATATCAAACTAAATTTACATGACTCCCACACCAAAATGCAATGAAAATTAGCAGAACTTAAACAAAGAAAGCACTGAAGGTGAAACATATCGATCGAGTTCATTATTTACACCAATTAATTGCGCACTAGAAAGGCACTAATTTTAGAAGCAATCATGAAAGCACGACTTAAATAGCAAATTTTCAGTGTAAAAAGCTACATGCAGGGAGATTCGCAAGTTCAATACCGGGAAAAAAATTATTCCTAAAAAAGTTCGGCTCTCAACTCCAAAATAAACTCCCCCCAAATTTCCAGATAAAAAAAACTGAAAAATTAAAAAGAATGAACACTTCACCCCCTACCTGCTTTTCAGGACGAACCCAGTTGCCATCGATCCAGTCCCAATGAACCCTTAAATCTTTCCTATCAAACTCAATGACATCAGGAGGATTATCAAAGTAAACCCTATATTTCGACTTCGACAAAACCTTCCTCACAACGCCAGTCCACCAACCATCTCTGTACCTCGCATCAACGACGTCGTTCACTTCGAACCCGGACTGAGCATTTCCCTTCTCGTTAGGCGGCAAAGGGCGAATATAACCGGGGTCGACATGCTCAGTCAAAGGGGACTTACCATCGTCAGCGAGTAAAGTCTTGTAGCGAACAAATGCCTTCTTTCGTTTCTTGGAAGCGGATTTGGGAGGCATTTCGAGGATAGTGGCCAAGTACCAAGCCCCTCGAAAGCCTTCCTCGTCACTGCTGACCTCGACTGGGGCTCCCTTGCTTAAAGGCTGTTGTTGTTGAAGTGGGTCATTTTCAGCAGGAGAATTCACCATGCTTGGTGAAACTGAGAGAGTTAGGGTATGTGGTGTGGAATCTCTCTAGCAGAAAATTCTAAGGGTTTTTCCTTTTTTTCTTTTTTTATATATTTTTATTTGGACACTGCACTTCGCATTTCAGTCAATCGGCTAAAGCTAAATGCTATTGGCCTCTTTTTCTTTTTCTTTTTCTTGAAGTTCTCTATCAGTATAAAAATTAAAGAAATGAATTTTACAATTTATATGCTGTAACTCCAACCAAGACAAATGCCTTGTTTCCAAATTTTCCTTGTTCATTTATAGATAGTAATGTTTATTATTTATATGATAATGTATTTATTCACAAAACATAGTAAATAATTTGTTTTCTTTAGTTTTGCTTATGACGATTATGTCACAACTGGACTAACACATTTAACACTTCCATATTTCAATTACCACATGTTCGGTTGAAAAAAACACATGAATCATAAAAATAAATAAATAAACACTTAAAAAGGACTTGTTTTAATTGCATGTAATTTGTTTGAAAAGAAATTAAAAATTAATTACCACGACAGAATAACTAGGTAGCTCCTGGATAGAAATATGAACATTTACAAAATAAAATACCCAACTCTCTCGGCTAAGCAAAATGGGTGAGAAATACGTGTTGGTTTTTTTTGGATCCTGATGCTTTATGCATATTCATTCAAAAAGATGTCTGTTTCCTACTTGACTACACAAACTTACAAAGCCTGGTTAAAGGGTTAAAAAAGAAAAGCGAGAGAGAGAGAGAGAGAGAGAGAGAGAGAGAGAGAGAGAGAGAGAGAGAGAGAGAGAGAACTTGGTAGTCAAAACTATGGAACTTGTTCATCTGCTTCCAATGACCAATGGTAGAGTAACAATGGGGCTGGCAATGACCCTGAAATCTTGCAATGAATCAAAAACAGGCTGATGAGAATTTGGGCAAATAAGAAGAAAGCAATATCATCATTTTGTTTATACGGGGTGATGTCAATTTGCTAGCTCACCCTTTTTTATAGATCAGAAGCTTTCATCTTTCTTGGTCTTTTATGAGCTCCCGCTGGTGAAGATGGAGCCTCAGATGTTCTCCCAGGTCCCTACAATACATATACACATCATAAGACCTGATAAGTTCCAAAACTTAAGAGACAAAAGGAAATATTAAGGCAAGAAAATAATATATATACCTTTCGTTTTTGCTCCCTTTTGACAACCCTATCACCTGGAATTACTATCAGGTATGAAAATGATCAAAACCATTAAACTCACCTGTCTCAGATAAAATATTAAAGGAAAATGAGATATATATTACCTCCAAAACTAATGGTGTCGGGGACAAATGTACGGTCCAGATCAGCAGCACGTTGTGATCGCTGCTCAATTGACAGAACCCCACAAAGTTTCAATGATTTGAACCATTGACATAATCACACATCTGTAAAACTATGAGATTAAAATGATTCAGAGACTTAGATTTTTCAACCTTTGCAGTGCCTGGCATATCACCATAGGAACCATCACGGAAAGATGAACCTTCTGCCTCCTTGTATTGCAACTGTTAAAAAGACACAAAACTTCTTTTAATGCCTTGGCTAAACTTCTGAACACAATTAATCAAGCATAATTCATAATTTAGATCTAACTCTAAAGATGCACTTGGTTAGGTGGAAAAGACGAGGGACTAGAAAAATGGAAAGAAAATAAATTTTAAGTGTGCTTGGTAGAAAAAGAAAAGTGAAAAAAAGAAAAAGAAAAGATGACCATTTTTCATCCTAATGCATAAAAATCAACACTTCCAAATTGGAAAGATGAGAGGAGAGAAAATGAGATAGATGTGCATTTTACTTCAAAATTATGCATTTTTTCCTTTCATTTTTCAACTTTACCAAGCAATAAATAGAAAGAAATTTCATATTTTCCATCTTTCTATTTTTCCACCACTTCAATTTTCCATCCTTTTCATTTTCTTTCCACTCTACCAAGCAAAGTCTAAATCCGGAACCCCACAGTTTCAACACCTTGGCCTAATTGGTTCAAGCACAACAAATGATATAATTTTTGCCTATCAGAAAAGAAAATATAATATCTTTGACTCAATGAAAATATGAAATACCATGACTAAGTTCATTCTCTCTTTTTTTTCATAAATAATAAATTCAGTAAAAGGAATTGGAGATGAGAACTATTTTAACGAAGTTGTACAATAATTTTGCAGGAATTGTTTAACTACAGATCTTAACATGAATGATAGGCTTGATATAAAAGAGGAGTGTTACGTAACACTCAAGTTTCAAAATTATGAATAAAGGACAGATGTTACAACATCAAGGTGTTTGGTTGTTGAAAATTGTGATACAGATTACTCTTCTTATCATGTATTTGCTAAGTTAAAACATAAGCATTCTTTGTTAATGTACCATACCCTTAACATCTTTATTTTTTTATATAATTCAAAATAAAATATAATAAAACTATTTAAAAATATTTATATTAAAATATAATAAAATACTAAAATAAAAAAATATTATAATATTTAATTTTATATTAATTTTAAGATAATGAAATAAAAGTATTGTTGTTTGCAAACAATATACTGATATTATTACTTTTTTAAAATAATAAAATATATAATTTTATTAAAATAATAAAAATATATATTTATATATAAATATATAAATAGTAATATATATATATTTATATTAATATTAATATATTAATATAAATATTATAATATTATTAAAATGTATACTTTTAATATTAATATAATAAAATAAAATATCTATATAATTGTATAATTTTATATTAAATATATAAAATAATAAAATACTACTGCTTGAAATTGATAAAATAATAAAATATATATTTTATTAATATTTATATATTTTATATTAAATTTACATAAAAATATTTTAAAAATCATTTAATTTAAATTCAGGCTGAGTCGGGTCAGCCCAAGGACAAGAAATGACGGGCTGGGCTGACCAAGTCAGGTGGGTCACTCGACTCATGAACTGCTGTACTTGAAATATGTGTTTGTTGGGTGAGAATAAAATTGGAACAAAAATAATTGAAGTTGAGTAAAAGTCTAAAAGATGAGTGATAATTAAAATATACATTCACATAGGTGAAAGTTATCACCCATATAAGTAAAAAGTCATGTGACCTTGTTATTTATCAAGACTACCAAATGCCTTGTTATTTGAAACTCATGTGATAGTTCCGTAATAAATGAGCTATCAAACCAGTTTCAAGCAAACCAAACGGGCCCTAAAGGATTAAGTTATTATTAAAAAAAGGGCCCAAAGAAGACGATCATTCTACAGATAATTTTGAGACATGAATGTAAAATACCTGTTTCTGGAGATTTAGCAACGTTAGAATTTCTTTTCTTAATTCAAGATGCTCAGCACAAACGGCCTTTGTTGGAACCTTTGGCTTTAAATTAACCTGTAAAGATTAATATAAAACTTAAATACCCAGTTTCAGGAAGATAAAAAAACTAGAATAATGAAGAATGCTTAAAAGATTAAGAATAGAGTTACAAGCAAATGACAACAAATACAGAGCAAAGGATTTACTTTGGCACAAACCGGCAATAATTATTAAAAGTAATAAAACAGGTTATCTAACAATGACAAAAAATCTATTTTACTGAACCTCTACATCATCTCCAATAAGACCAATTTCATCTAGAAACATAAAAGACCTTATAATTTGAGAAATCATAGATTGAATAGGCTCACAAAATGAAATCCAGTGAGAAACCCTCAGAGAGAGGAATCTTCATGTGTAGAAATTGCAACCAAAAAAACTGAATTAGAATAAGTTTAAGAAATGAAGTAACCATTAGAAAGAGTTTTCCAGTCTGGTCATCATGCATATAATTCAACATCATCCACCAAGTGATATAAGAATCTATCTGCGCATAATTAAAATTTCAGGGAGCATAGACAAACCCCAAGATCTTGTAAGGTTTGCTCAACCCGCTTGATGGTCCGAAGTCCAGCAGAGGAGCTTGCAGCTTGGACCATTTGCTCAAGTGCGTAAGTTCTCAAATATACCCGAAGCTGAAAATTATATCAAAACAGTCAAAGAACTTTTTTACAAGAGCAAAAATATCAAGTAACAAACTTTAGAAAACATAGACACACACAAACTTTCTTCCATCTAACTTCCAAGAAGTAACTTGCCTTAGGTACTAATTCGACCATAAAAATATTATAAGGGTGCACATTTAGTAAGTCGAATTAAACACATTTTACTGATGACAGAAGCAATCATTTTCAATTATGTTTTATTCATTGATGGAAAGAGAATGAGAGAAGAGAAAACTGAAGAACAGATGCTGCACATACCATACGCAAGGAAGCAAGAGTTGAGGCATTATCAGCTATTACTGAGGTAGAAGGTGCAATGGCTGCAGCAGGAGCCTGAACATTGGACGGAGATATAGTATCTCCAGGACCAACAGCCCCCTCAGCACTTTCAGGACCAACATCTGAGAGGACAGGCAAATCAGGTTCTTCGGCAGCCTGGACAGTATATACATAGAAAGCTATATTATTCTAGATTGTAGAAAATCCAGTGGCAATCAGATAAGCGAATACATGAAAACACACACACACCCCATGATTTTTAACTGAATTCCAACTCAAGCATACAATATCATGTGACTATCAAATCAAGTTGAAAATCTTTTTGCCTTTAGACTTTAATTGAAAATTCAAGTGGCATTAACAGACATCATATTTGAAGTCCAGAAAGAGAATTGCAACTGCCACAATAGCAGCTTGTCCAGCTGATACATACCCGTGCCGCCATACGTGACTCGGCTATTCTTTTTGCTTCAGCAAGAACCTGGAGAAAAAAAAAAAAAAAAAACCATAGACCAGTGAAGAATTCTACATATTCAACCAACAAGCATACATGCAAATAAATGATGTTGAAGATCACATAATAAACGGCAGTAATATAAGGGCCAAAGGAAAAAAATATGCACCTCAGCATCTTTCCGCTCTTGGTGCTTTGTTTGAGAAAGGACCATTGATAAAGCACGCTTGCGTTCAGTCTCTTGATTAACATTGTAGGGATCCTATACCCAGAACAATATATATTAAATAATTTTCTAGAGCGATATTATAGACACCATAACAGCTTATTTTTGTTCCTACTTCCTAGAAACTGCAACAAAAAGGTAAATCATTTATATGGTGCTGCCGCTGAATTGATACCAGACCTTAACAAGAGGATGCCCTGCAACTTCTCCAGGAGATGGAGCCCTAGCAACCAGAATGGCTCGAGACACTACATAAAGATAGTGCTATAATTACCATGAGAATCATATATCAAAGCTCAAATGAAAAAGATTTTATGCAATTCTGAACTGTAAACAGAACAGCAAGAAAGTGATTTGAATGATTGCAATAGATAGTCTAGAAATTTGTCACAGTACCACTATAATACCGATCCTTCAGTTCCTCCACAGTCCGGTGTGTTGGGAACTTGTCAGCTATAATGATGAAGCGGAGATCAAACCGTTCACACAAGTCAAACAATTGATCTGTCTCTTCCTTGGTCCATTTCTAATTATCAGGGTAAAACAAAAGAGAATCAACCTGGCAAATTGAATCAATGGAAGCACAAATACATGCCTTAATCCTACTATCTACTTTCACTGTTTCAAATTTTCAATCAGACAAAAAATAAAAAAGCATTAGCAGAGAAACCAAAACCAAGAGCTGCAACCTCAAGTTGATACATACAGGATCAGTTAAATACTTCTCATACTCCTCATCTGTGTATCTGATAACATCAACAGACTGCACCACACCAGACAAATGAACAAACACGTTCAATTGCATGAACAAGCAAATGCATAGAAACTTAAGGATAAAGAAAAATAGATACAGCATGAACTATTATGACAGTAAATACGAACAGAGCAGAAAAATGAAAACAAAATGTGTGCTTACCTTGTTGTACTTAGCAAAGGAATAATCACCGGTTGGTGGAACACCATTTACAACTCTCACCTGAATCATGTAAGAGAGACTAAGAGTTTAAACGAAATAAACCACAATGTTAAGGGGGAGTTTTATGATACTTACCCAGTGGTAAAGTTGCAAATCATCCTTTCGGGCAGAGCTTGTGAAAGGAAGCCACTGCCACGTGATCTGAAGAAAATTTCAAAATCATTAAGAAACTCACCTTAAAGTATAGCATCTACCACCAAGAAGTATCAATGTAAATCATTTAACGTGAAAATTAGTTTAGTACTTTATTTTTTTTTATGCTCCATTTGACAGTTGCTTATACTACTCTTTCTTGTTTGTTGACACTTCCCAAGGTTTTCAATACATGCAAAATTACTTCTATGAAACTCAATACTTTAATCCTTGATTCATCAAAGACACATGTAACTACATATAGAATTTGCATCCAAATCTACAATTTTTCTTCAAAAGCAAAACGCAACCAAAAATTGCACTCTAACAAACAAAAGAAGTCTTGGCAAAACCTTCTCGTCGGATGGTGGGCGTCGTTTCAATTGAGAGACATCAATGGAAGGCATAAGCGGAGCCACCCCACCTGTAAGGGCATAAACCTACAAATTCCACCCAAAAAAAAAAAAAAAAAAAAAAAAAAAAAAAGAAGGAAGAAGTCCTCTTTCACTCAGTTCAAGCTTTTTTATTTTTTGAAAAACAAGAAATTCAACTTTTCATTTTTTTTTTACCTCGCGAGAAATGCCATCGGGTTTTCTCTGGGAATCTTTCTGGGGACGTGATTTCTTCTCCTGGGGTATTGGCAACGGAGTTTTGGGCAGCCCAAGGATGTCCTTCGCGTCCATTGTAATTTCACTGCCACTCTCCGATAAAATTTAATTAGGGCTTTTGCAATTCATCCAAAACTCCACTGCTTCTGGAGAAGTTTGATTTTTATCGGGAAATTAGAGCTGCAATGGATAAAAGGGAAATTGCTAGGGTTTTCCGTGAAAGCGCGAAGGATGGTTTTGAGCATAACAAAAATTAACTGTAGGATTTGGAAATGATCACTCCCGGGATACTGATGGGCTTCTATGGACTATTTCTCAACATGTAACTTTTAGTTATATAATTAAAAACATTATAATGTAGTAACCGAATTATTCGAAAATTTTATTTAACTCATTGTATTATATAAAAGTTTTTATTTAATTTATCGGACTATTAATTTTTTTTAAATGTTTTGCTATTGAGTTTCAAGTGATGATTTGACGAAAAGTACGGTGGATCAGTACTCATCAACGAGTAAAAAAAATATCTTAGATCCAACTTGATCTGATGGTCAGTGTCGAAGATTGGAAAAAAAAGCTGATAGAATTTTGGTTTGCAAATTCCTGACATCCAAAGTTGTTTAACAGAGAGAGATAAGAGAAAGATAAGTTTCTATTGGTGCAGGCAGTACGAGCAGAGAAAGCCATATAGTATTGATTTTAACAACTCGGTGATTTAAATAAACACTAATAGTTCAGTGACTAAATTGCAACATTTTTTAGTTAAGTGATCAAAAAGAAAACTTATTCATAATTTAGTGATTAATAGTATAGTTTACTCTTTTCATAATATCTAAAGCTATCAATAGACTATGACATTTTTCTAACCTTTAAATGGAAGAAAAAAAATGAATATAAATCCACCCCTTCTTGTACTGATAAATATGCCAATATTAATCAATTTAAGATTGAGTAATATTGCACTTGATTTTACATTTTTATTTTTGAAATTTATTAAATAATATATTTTTATAATTACAACAGAACTTACTTCTAGCGACGTTTTGTTATACATTTAACAACGTTTAAAACTGCCTCAAGAAATGCTGTTAAAAAGAGCATGGGCAAAGATGGCGCCGTTTTGAAAATAAACAGCAGTAATATATGTAAACTTTTACTGGCATTTTCGCTTATTCATTTTTTATTATTAAAATAAGATTTCTTAGATTTAGCGGTATTAATAATTCATTTAATAATAAAAAACAATAAACACAATCGAAACATATAAACTTAAATTTTTATTTAAATTTTATTTATACAATAAAGTTTGTTAACACTTAAACCGTTAAACATAAAAGTCTAATACAAGAAAACAATATTTAAATCTCATTTAAGCTAATGCATACATAAATTAATTTTCTATTGAAACCCTAAAAAGTTGAGATTGAACAAAGGAAGTAATGTGCAATATATACATTTATATAGTTAATGATGTTATCCTAGGCAATTACAAGAAATGCTCTCTGCTTAGACGTTAAAAAATATTTTATATATTAATTTAGAAATATAATTGTATATGTCATGCCTTGAATAAGAAATATTTGGGAAATATGACTTTATATGCTTTGCACTTATAGAACATTGGGTCTTGATTTAATCAGCTATTAAAAAGATTTTATATACTAATTTGGAGATATTACTTTATACGTCATCGGTTAAATAAGGAATAAAGAATCACAAATGTGCATTTAAAGATATATGAACCTGAAAATTATTTATCTGTTGTTTTGAAAAAACTTCAAGTCCATTAGAAAAATAAGACTGCAAAATTAAGATGGAAAACTTGACACTAGAAAGGGGGAAATCGATGAACCTGAAGACGACAGCAAGCATGAAAGTGAAACTTGAAAGCTGAGGCTCGAACTAACAAGTAGGCAAGAAACTGTATCTGGTTTTCTAAAATGTATATAAGAATTATGTAAAATTTAAGAATTATGCATTATAATGAACAAAAAAAGGGGAAAAAAAACACTCACTAAGTTTAGGGAGCATTGCATTGATGGTCTCTGGATTTACAGGGATTGGAGGCTCATACATATGTTGATTTCAGAAATAATGCATCAAAGGGAGAAGCAATGGTTGATCTTTTTGGATCCATTAATGAGAACAAACTGAGAGAGTGTGTACAAGGCCATATTTTGAATGTGAATCTTCCAATGCATGGCCAAATATCCATGCAACAAAATTGTCATACATATGCAAAATTACAGGTAAAGTCACAAATAGAGAATTGAGATGATGATGCGGGTTTAGAAGAGATAAGAAGGAACTAGATCTCACAAACCTGGGACTAAAGAGCTTAGTGGTTAAAGTTGATGGGACAATCCGTGTTATTGCAAATAATGTTTCTACTATATTACCATGAACTTTAGGCGGACATTGGTCGTTTTAGACACTCATTACAAAGTACAATATGCCATTACAAGGATAAAACAAGAAATTTGCACTTATTGATGGATTCAATTTATCCACGATCATTTCTAGCAAATTGCTATCAGCTAACCATTGCATTAGATACAAAAAAATTAGGATACACATGATCATCTGCCGCTACTAACCGAACCAAAACTTGTGAAAAGGCACAATCTTATATCAATTTTCACCCAAAAATATTTAATGAAAAACCATATGAAACCCATTGTTGAAATACCCATACCCGACCCAATCGCTAGATCCGAAATATAAGATGTCACATTCATTACTAATGCAACTATAGTTCTATTTAACAAACGAATCATATGAACAATTTAGTTTCAATACCTAATAAAACACATTTTATATTCGGATCCGAGTTATAAATGAGCTTACAAAAGCTCTTATGCAACACTTATAATAAATAAGGGACAAAAATGTAATTTTTTTAAAATATAGAGGTAATGTCGCGACTATGGAGGCATGTCGTGACACTAAGGGCAGAAGCATGACGTTTTGACTTCAACAGAGGTGAGTCGCGACCTTGAAATCGAGAGGTTGACGTCGCAACTTTAGCAAAGAAATGTCGCTACCGTGAAGACAGGGGGAATCGATGTCGCGGCCTCAATAGGGGAGAATCATGACTATGGAAATAGAAGATCAATCTCGCAACACCAATAGGATAGTGACACGACCTTGAAGGCAGTTTCTCCCAAATTTTGTATCACTCTTCTCCAATCTACCAATACAAATATCAAATGGTATATGTGACCCAAAAACTCATCAATAATGCAATTTAGGCATTAGTTCAAATGCCAAGCTACCATCCTTGGCATATCAAGCACCTATCAATATATGATCTCAGGCACATAACACATTCATTTACTTGGAAAGGAAGAAACAACTCAATCACAAGTATAACATGGCCTATTGGCAAGTAAATAGTAACTCACTAGATGTTCAGACGTACTTATTTATACATGCATGGATAGGGTGAAATTTATTAAATTCCATTCACTGAAGCTACCAATTTTCAAGTTTGGGAAATCAACAGACTTGTGATGAACTTTTGGATAGGATCCAGGACTTTCTGGTTGAGATGTCTTCATGGCATTCAAAGATCTATCTTCTAGCTTTGAAACGCACTTTAAATCACTTAATTTTGAGTTCGGGAGTTCAAGTTATGATCATTTTAGTGAAGACTGCGCCAACAAAATTTTTAGACAAGATAATAACGGGAATTACGAGTTTCGTGCTTTTAACTGTATTTTAAGTTATTTAGGAGTTTTATGTTAACTAGAAAGTTTTGTTTAAAACTTCTTCTTGTTTAGATTAATTAGAGTTTTAGTATACTTTAGAGTTTTATTTGGATGTACTTAGCTAGCCTATATAAAGGCTTCTTCATTATTTATTAGGCAAACAATTGTTTTTCATTAATAAAGTTTTCAACCCTAGGAGTTTGTTTCTTGTGCAAGATTTCTTTTTGTGACTTTTAGAAATAGTTTTCTTCTCGATTTTCTTCAAGAGTTTTGGAAATTCATTTTTCACCCTTCAATTTGCCAAGGATTATTTCTTGTTGATTAGAGTCATTAATTGAGTTTGTTGGGATTTATATCTCAAAGGGTTCGATTGGACATTTATCCTTCTATCCATCATATCTATCTGTTTATCGTTCCATCTTCCACTTTACTTTAATCTATATTTTCAGTATTTAGTTATTATTTTGAATATCTATCCTTTATTTTTTTTTTGTTAAGTTTTCTTATTTTTCTTATTTCCTTAGTTATTTTCTAAATTTATTTGGTTTTTTCCTTTCAGGTCATATCCAAATCTATTATTCTTGAGTCGAACAACTTGAATTCGATCCTTGATCTGCTTTCTCCACCCCCATTCCGTATCACTTATCATCGAACACATACAGTCATGCTCAAAATGTAAAGATTTTTCATCATATATACTAAATGACTACTTGAACTAAAAATCTAACCCAAAACCTTAAAGTACATGCCACATACTATTAACATAACAAAACTATACAAACTTGTTGAGTAAAGAGTATTGAAACTGGATGCTGCTAGTCACTTTACGACTTCAGGATCTACTATACTACACACAGAAATAAACAAATCATACGTTGAGCAATAGGTATTAATGGTGTTAACATGATTTGGATCAATAATCAATAGAAGTATGATATCAAATTCAATCAAATATATAATTCAGATATCAAATAAATCAATATGCATTTCATGTTTCAAGTGCATAATCTCATACCACATTTCATTAGGCATGTCATATAGGGGTGAGCAAAACTTGATTCGACTCGAAAAAAATAAAAAAAATTAAATTTCGAGTTAAACAAATCGAGTTATTTGAATTAATCGAGTTGCTCGAGTCACTCGAATTTTTTTCGAATTGCGAGTTCAAATCAAGTTTGATTTTCGAATTTGAATAACTCAAATAATTCAAATAAATTGAATACCAAACTATAATATTTTACATTTTTACCCCAAACTCCCAAACCTTTTTACTTTTCACCTAAAACTTTTACTTCCTCCCACTTTCCCTCCAAAACTTTTACTCCCCTCTCATCCCACCCCTTCTACCCCAAAACCTCCCCAAATTTTATTTGAATATTCCCCCAAATTTTACTCCCTGAACCCCAAAACTTTTTATTCCCTAATAAACCTCAATTTATACATATTTTAACCCCATGCTTGGCTTATTTTTGGATGAATTTTCATTAGATTTGATGAAGTTAATGCTCCCAGTCCTTTAATTTCATGTTTTACACTCAGGAGACTTAGAGAGTTGAAAAGAACGAGAAACGGGCCAAAAAGGGACAAAATGGGCCTACATCAGAAATCAACACGGCCTGGACCAACATACACGGCAAACCACACTGCGGTAGTGTGTGGCTGCGTGAAGCCTATATAAACACCCTAGGGGGCAACCTAAAAAAAGGACGCGGAGGAGAAGGCAGAAAATACTCGAAGACAGCCGTCGGGAGCAGCTTGGAAGAAGGATCTCCTTCAAGACTGAAGACCTCCTATCAATTTCTCTTGAAGTTTTTGGGTTTTCTTATGTTAAATAGTTTTCCTTATTTTAAGATGTTTCTCTTTATCAGTATGAACTAAATCCCTTAAATACCTAAGGGGATGAAACCTAAGACGGATCTTATTACTATTTGATTTATAAGATAAATACTTGTTCTTATTCTTAATTGTGACTTCTTATTCTTGTTTTGATAATTCAGGTTATTAATTCAAGTCGAATGTGCTTATTCAGAGGAGCAAAAATCCCTGTTTAAGAGTAGATCAACACAATTAAGCGAAGTTGATTGCAACTCTAGAAATAGGGCTACGAAAATCTGCCGGATTAGAGTCAAATCTAATAAGGGAATCTATAGATCGAGTTAATGCGAAAATAGGGGTTTTAATTAGAAAGAGATTTCAATTAATCAACCTAGAGTTAGTTGTTTTTAGTCTCGAAAGAGATATTAACATAAATTAGGGATTTCTACGGATTAAGTCAAGTGAATAAATCATATGAATCAAAAGTAATAAGTGAAGTCTAGGTGGATTCTTCCTTGGGTATTGCCTTTATCATATAAGTTGTCTAAAACTATTTTCCTAATTCATTCTTTGTCGTGCTTTTAATTAGTTTTAGTTTAAAAGAAATCACTTCAATTCTTAGGCTAGATAATAGAAAGATAGTAATTACTAGTACTCTTGGTCCTTGTGGATACGATATTACCGGTTTTATCATAACTATACTATCAAACGATAGGTGCGGTTGCCTTTATTGTGGTCATAGTTCCCCCTTAAACTTTTACTTCTCACCCTTTACCCCCAAATTAAAAATTAAAAATCATCCAAAAAAATCTCTAAACCTAAATAGTAATAATTTTATTTATGTCTACTATTTATATTATTAAATTAAATTTCACATTTTGTACTATTTATATTATTGAATTGTTCAATCATATTGAATATCTATAATTTTTTGTTAAAATTGAATTATTGATGATGCCATAAAATATTCGTATTAAAATTTTATGTTGGTATTAATTTCAGATTTTATCTTTAAGATAACTTTTATTAAAAAATCACATTTTTTACATTTAATATATTTTTTAATTTCAAAATACATAGTGACAAGAATAGGAATTGAAGCAACTAAGTGTAACGACCCGATAGTTAGGGATGTCAGAAAGTGTATTTCCAGGACTCCATTTTCGTAAACTGGACCCTTAAATTTTTTTACTAAATATTTACGAAGTTAGTTTAGAGATGAATTAATTTTTGAATTAGTAAATTTTGTAAAATTAGGATTTATTAAAGTACAGAGACTAAATTGCGTATGAGTTAAAAGTTGAATTATAAATTAAAATAAATAAAAAGGACTAATATAGCAATTCTACCATTAATTAAATTGGTTGGGAGGTGGCCAAACATAGTTTAATGATATATATGCATGCGTCTATTATATATATTATATTTATAAGTTAAATAATAATTATAATAGAAACATAATAAAAGAAATAGAAGAAAGTGGAAAAAAAGAGATGAATGCATGCAAATTAAAAGAAAATGAACGAAAAGAAAAAAAGAAAAGAGAAAGAAGAATATACCGCTTTAGGTATCTTAGGATTCAAACTCAAATCGGTTAGTTCAATTTAGTCATTTTCTTATAATTTTCATATTTTTGGAATCCTGGTACTTGGAACTACTTGACTTATGTTGTAATTTTTAGTATTGTTCAAGATTTTAGATTTTGACACTATTGAATAGTTTAAGTATTAGAGATTAAATTGATAGATTTTTAAGTTAGAAATGGAAAAGCACTAAATTGTGGAATAAATTGTTGATTTTGAGCAATAGGGACTAAATTAATAAAAAATAAAAATTAAGGGGTCAAATTGGAAAAAAGGGAGCTAAATTTAGTTTAGAGTAAAATTAGTATAAAAATATAAAGTTAAATGTGAATGTCAAAATTTGTCTCGGTTTAGGGACTAATCTGAGATTTAAGCAAATATAGTGTAAAAATTGAAATTTTAATATGAAATTGAATTGTATAATATTAATGTATTTTAATTGTTTTATTATATAGCTAACGTCGTACCGGAATCCTTGAGTAAAAAGGGGAAGGATAAAATCGACGTTAAATAGCTTGGAATTCACAGTTTGTATTTCTATAATTCGAATTAAATAGTGGATTGTTGCATATTTAATTGTTTGCATATGGTAAGAATCTGAGGTGGGTACTTTGGTACTTTAGGATTGAATTGAATCTATAGTGGATTAGAAAGGGATTGATTTTGTGTATTATGAAATATGTTGATTATATGAATATTGAATTGACTATATGTGATAATGTGTATATATGTGAAATTGAGACATTGGTTGTATTGAAAAGTGAAATGAAACCCTATTAACTGTTTGGGCTGAGTCGGATATAGATGGCATGCCATAAGATAGGAAGAGTTCAGGGATTTATTTGACCTCGAGTCGATGAGGCACAGGGTGCCAATTTTCTTCAGTTTGACCGATGAGACACTAGGTGTCAACTTATATATGTTGGTATTTATTCTTACCAGTTTATTCGATGAGGCAGTGGTGCCAAACTGATGTGTTGGCTGGATCCACATATCCGTCCGAGTCTGAGTCATGTTAATATGGGAAATTAAATAATAAATTTATGTGTTTGATATTAAGATGGCAAAAAATGAGAAATGAATATGAGATGAGAAATGAAATACGAAATGATGAAATGAGATGTGAATTGTGAAATGAAATCAAGTATTGAACAAAGAGTTGGATCATGTCATTGCATGAGTTGAGATTAACAAATGCTATATGAAAAATGCCATTATGTGAGTTATTTATCAAATGCCTTCTGAAAGGCTATTGCCATGTTTTGGAAATTGCAGGATTTTGAATGTGAATATTGGTGAATAAAGTTAGCATGATAAATTTGATATACTACATGACATTTCTCTATTGCATATTACATTTTACATATTTACATTAAGATTTAAATCATTCGGATTATAGAAATACCACTAAGTTGTACTCAGCGTGCGGTTTTTGTTTTCCGTGCGCAGGTTAGGTACTTTTCAAAATATAGCCGATTCAACATCCAACCTCAATCCTGAGCTCAAGTGCGGTGATATTTCATTTTGTAATGGCATGTACCTAGGAAGTCTTTGGTTGATAGTTGGCTTGTTAATGTGATGTTATTTTGGTTTAAGGTGAATTGATGATCACTTGTATATATAGTTGTGGTTTAAGCTATGTTTTGGTATGTAGTCTAGTTAATGTGTTGGTATGTGTTTTAGCTTAAAACTTGGTAGCTTAAGTAGCTAAAGGTTAGTTCAATATTAGCTAATTTGGTATGAATGAAAGTCTTTGAATGGTTGATGTGTTTAATAAGATATAATGTGGTACCAATGAGGGTACATTGGTTAGGCACTTAAGGTGGTTGATTTGACATGTTTTGAGCATGTTTAATTGTGTTTTGAATAGGTTAAATGGCTAGTAATTGAGTTGTTTAGTGTCAAATTAAGCATGAAATGGTAAACTTGAGTTTTAAGGTACATTTAGGTGCACACGGCCTAAGACACGGTCTGTCACATGGCTATGTGTCACACACGGGCAACACACATGGGTGTATGCCTTGGGCATGTTGAAAAATAGTATAGGTGTAGTTTCCACACGGCTTGGGATACGGTCGTGTGACCCAAGTCAGTGAGTTACATGCGTAGAGACACGACCGTGTGTCTTAAGCCAGTGAGTTACACGGGCTTAAGACACACGGGCGGAGACACAAGCTGGGACATGGCCGTGTGTCCCAACTTTGAGAGTCACAAGGTCTGGGGCATTCCACACGGTCGTGTGTCCCCTGTTTCTAGGTATTTTCAAAAATGACCCTAAACTTCCAAAATTGTTCCAAATTAGTCACTACTTATTTTTAGACTATTTTTAGGGTTTCGTAGACTCGAAATAGAGGCTGTAAGAGTAACTTTTACTCTGAATTAGAATAAATTAGCAAAGTTGAATTAGGTGAATTCTACTAACATCATCGAAGGTAGTAATAGTCGGAGTATGAACCAATACTCTGATGCTAATAATTGGAATAGTCTTGTTATGCATTCAACTTCTAGCATTCAAGAAGGGATAAATAGTAATAAGAGTGTAGATAGTGGAAGACGAAGTTTAGTATTGCATAGCATGATACACTATTTGATTATATAAGACACTACTATGCAAGTATTAGATTGACATGATTTGCCCCTATATGTTATGACGATATTGATTAGCTTATACTACTACTTACGATGTAATTAAATGTTCTGATTGGTTAGTATTGCTCGTGACCCTAATCTAGAGACGGTGAAGGGTTAGGTGTTACACTAAGTAAGTAAAGAAGCTAACCTTTATATAAAAGATCAATAAATAAATTATGAGGGGATGAAAGTTAATAAAAAATTTGATTACGGTGGGTGACAGTGGTTATAAGAACCCAAAATAATTTTTTTTTAATTTAACTCAAATAAATATATTCAATTTGAATTCCATCTCACTTGACTTAATTCAAAAAAAATTCAAATTGAGTTAGGATGATAAAATAAAATTCGTCAACTCGATTAACTCAAAATTTTTTCATTCGATTCAACTGAACGCTCATCCCTAATGTCATATATGAACATATAATCTCATTTATCATCATATCACATTTGATATGTATGATAACATGTCACAAAGTTCATATTATTTTCTCATTTCCATTTCAAATCCACTGATTCATTTTATATCCATATTGGCCTCAAGGTTTGTTTAAACCAATTCACATAATCTTTCACATGCCATCTTTTGTTACTTCAACATTAGTATGCAAGTTACACCATTTACTATTAGCATTTCATATCAAGTATCACTTAACAAGGCATATGTCTTATGATCTCTATTAACCGAACACGGGCTCAAGATGGTCACGGATTATCCGACCATTACACCAATATAATTGGCATCCAGTGCCTCATCGGTACGTTCTAAGTATCATATGCGCTCCGTGCCTGATCGATATAAACTGAAATAATGTGTGCTCCACACCTCATTAGAACGTTGTGCTTTGTTCCTCATCCATATAAACCAAAGTAAAATCCTGTACACTAATTCAATCATATGGCATGCCAACTATACACGACTTTGCCCAAAACCATTAATAGGGTAACCAATGTTCCAAACACATATATTCATGATCACATATCATAGTTTCATATAATAACAATTTATATTATGCTCAATCCAATCCAGTTCATATCATCATATGCATATCACCACATCTTTGTTATTAACCATGGAATACTAATCAAATTCATGAGACAAGTAGGAACACTACCTCAATCAAGCTAGTTTATAACAAGTCATATGAATATACGTATATGTATTGAATTCAAATCAGAAAAGCACAAACTGTATAAGCTACTTGTCTCGGCTTTCGTCTTTCTTTTCTCTCAAGACGACCTGACATCGTTGATACGTCTAAATTATATAGGTTTATTTAGCACCTTTTTACTTAGAATCTATGCAATTTCCAAGCATGTGGATAGCTAATTGAGTCATTTTTGTTCATATTAAGACATTGGGCATAATTTTAGTAAAATGTGTAATTTTATGTAACTAAGTATTAATTTTACATAATTTTACTTTATTATGCTACATGTTAACTTTTGTTTGCTCAATTTGCTGCAATTGGACGCTGCATTTATAAATATGAGAGCTAATAAAAACACATACATCGGCATGAGCTAAATCCACTTCATATGGATGGCAAGACAACAAATTTGACCCTGAAAAAAATTAATTAATCCCAGTTGAAAGTTGCTTGTTGAGAAGGGCTAGTCTGTTAACTAGTTGGGTTGCCAAAACCATCCAATAAGGGGGAGAAGAGCCCAATTCAGCTAAGGCATGAAGAGCAGACCAAATTAGCTTTGGAATAATTGAATTGAAAGTCTCTGCATATGTGAAAAAATCACAAGTCAGCCCCCAACTAATACCTTGATTACCATCCAACCCTTTGCATGATTCATGCATGAAATCAAGTAACCACTCAACCCTCTCTCCATAATTTATGGCTAGCCAAGCAAGGGAGAAATCCAAGGGATCTCCAAGCTGTTTTTAGGAAACTCCCAAGCCATCCCTCCAGTATAAATCCACCAATCCCTCATCCACCACATCTCTGATATTCTCTCATCTTTCTTTTCTCCTTAAGCTCTCCATTTCTTTAGCTACCATTTTCCTTGAGAAAAACCTCTCTTGGCCAGCCACATTGAGGAGCAATTTGTGAAGGAGCAACCACGAGAATTGGGTGAAGGCATCGCGATCAGTCTTCTGGAATCACATAATTCATCAAGAGTTTCTTCTTCCTTGTTCTTTAATTTGTTCTTAGTTATTTAAACATGTTTGCAAATTGTTTAAATGTTTTTCCATTAATGATGATGACTTAAATTTATTTTAGCTAGAATAATTGCAATGATTTGATTCAAATTCATTCGACTCTTGTTTTTGATGTTTTGTGCTACAGTCTTTCATGCTTCCAATTAAAATCATTCATGTTATTCATGCATTAAAATATGTTTAGATGCATTAGAATTAGTTGATCAAACCTAATCAGATGACGATTAATGGACATGATAGTTGGAAGGTACATGCTTAATTTAGATCCTAATTTGATTAAATTGAAGGTTCGTAAGAACTCAATAGAGCACTATCACCTTACATAACTTTAGGTTTATGTGATTTAATTGTTTCAAATCTAATCTATCTCTGTTACTTCACATAAATTGTAAGGAATCCTTAGTCAAATATGGACATAGAAATATACATGTTTTTCTAAGTATAAGACTTTAAAAGAACTTATATGAGATACCAAGTTAATGAAAGATCGAGTTGCCATGAAATTTTTTCGGAACATTGTTAAACATGATGAAGAATAAATTGAGTTAAGTATTGTAATTGTTCTAGCTTATTCATGTTATTGTTGTTAAAACTTATGAAATTGCTACTAAAACCATTTCATTGCGTTTCATTCATTGCATTTAGGTTGATAGCATATTTATTTTGCATATTTTATGTACTCAAATCAACTTGTTATTGAATTAATTTATGCTAATTGGTGAATTTTATGTTTAAATCTTGCCAGGAATAAAGTTCGAATGCTTTAATTCAAAAACAAGCTGAAAATGATTAAATTGAAGGATGAGCAATTGAAGAGGGGTCGAATAAAAAATTTGGAGACATTTAAGGGCCGATCGGATTTTTGACTTTGTAAAAGCCAAAATTAGAAAAGAAATCTGATATTTATTTCATGTAATTAATGGGTAGGTGGGACTAGCCTAATTTTAGCATATGGTTTATGTATAAATAGGTGGCATGGTGGACTTGAAAAAATACACCTTGATTTGCCTGAAAATTGAATAGAAAAAAAATCAATTTATTTTCTTTCTTACTTTGCGTGATAGAGTGCAGGCATTCTGCCAACTTTGGTTTCCATTTCAATATTTTGGCTTACTTATTTCCCAAGCCTTTCCCCTTTCACCTACCACCATTTTCATTCAAATCTACTTCCATAACCAATCAAAGAATGATTAATTTCATGCTTTAATAAATTCAAATTAGATTTAGGCCAGTATTCTTTCGATCAGGAATCGTGAGAAACGAATCCACACTTGAAATTATTCAAATCGATATTCACCATCTCTCCGAAATATCGGGATTGACAAATTCATCCCTTAAAGTTAACTCAATTTCAATTCAAAAAGCGCGTTGGGTTGGAGCCATTTTAGCATACAGTTGGAGAGACGAGTCTGTCGTGCTGTATTCGAATTTTCGTGAACAAATCAAAGGAGATAATGATCGGATTAAACATCCTGTGCGGTTGAGGTCGTTAATCCAAGTTGGGTTCTTTAGAACGCAAGGCTAGCAGAATCTTGAATCGTGAACTCGTGTATCGTGGTTAGATAATCGGTAATGGTTGGTTTGCAAGTCATATCGGAATTAACTACGAGAGGAAGAATTGGCGGTTAGGATGTTATTAGTCGTTATAACCAGCTTATTGCTTGGAGGAGAAAACTAATTTTCGAGGATCGGTTTAGAAACCGGAATTCACCGAGTCTAGGGCTAAGGCTTATTATTTACGCTTATAAAATTTGAATTTAATTTCTAATTTAATTTTATTTTCGATTTACATAATTGTTAATTTTTGCTAACTCACTTATTTAATTTATAGACATTTTCAACTCCCCTAATTTATTTTATTTACTTTTCAACTGGTCTGTTTGGAGTTGTAAGCACGATTATTGCCACGATTATCGACACAATAGAAATTCTATTCACAAGAAAAACACGAAAGTTGATCATAATTACAATCCCTATGGACTCGACCCTACTACTCTTTACTACTGTTTAGAGTTATTTTATTGTAGGAATTTTTTTATTTGGTGGTTTTGATGCCCATCATAGGTTAATTCATTTGCATTTAGTAAATTAAATTAATTTTATCCATCACTTCAAAATATTGTGTTTTCTTAACCAACTTGTAAATTCTTAATTTTATAATTATTGATTAACAGATATAGTCCCTAGGGAGACTATAACTCTTTTACTTTCTTATTACTTAATAACGACTATGTACACTTGCACATTCTGTCGTGAACCATTCATCTTTAGCTATGTTCAATAATTCAATTACGAAAATGACATTAGTTTCCACATAATCTCATGAAAAACATATAATCAAATAATCAAACATATTTTTCATTTTATTCATTTTAGTACCTATATCGAAAATACTCATATTTTTCAATATTTAACATTGGATCAAAATCTGATTTCATATTCTTTTATTAGGGACCTTGTACTTTTAATATATAACATGATTTCTTAATAGTTTTTACTTTATTCAATTTGATCTTTAATGTCATAAAATTATCTATAAAGCTTACCTTAATACTTAACCTAATCCAAGCTTACTAATTAACAATCTCTTAAAATTCAAGCTTAATTCATCAATTATACTTTAATAGTAACTTGCTAAACATATAACAATTGAAGAAATTAATACATGAGTTATCTAATCAAGCTCCCATGATTCAAAATTCATAAAAATTTCAAATAAAAGACAAGTTTACCTTAATTAATTGGGACCAAAAATGGATATGAAAAACTTGAAAATCTTTTTTTCTTCCTAGCTTGGGACAACACAACTAAAGTGAGACTGATGAATGTTTTCATCTTTCACTAAAAATTATTATTTATACTTTAGTTAATAATATAATTAGGTTAATTAACTTAATTAACCTATGTTTAATAATAATCCAACTTAAATTAATTAAATAGAAATGGATTAGTTAATTTGGTCTCACCCACTGACTTATACATTAATAATTGATTAAAATAACCATTAAGTCATTTCGCTAATTACCAACTGGGCCTTCAAGCATTTTCTAAATTAAACTCTGTGGAGTCATGCCTCGTATGTTTTTTCTTTTCTTCTTCTAGTTAAATTCTGTTTTTAGTTTCCCATTTAAACTTTGATTAGTGTAAGTATTTTAATATCAGTTTCCCACTTAAACTCTGATTAGTGTAGGTTATTTTAATATTATTTGACCTACAAATTTAGCCTATAAATAGCCCTTTTCTACCCTAGAAAAATAACACATTACACATTTAGCCATTAGCTTTTACAAGCTTTCAAAGAATTTTGTGTTTACGTTTTGAGAGTTCTTATTTCAAGTTTTGGCGTTTAGTTTTATCTTCATCTTTTGTATTATTCAGTTTTTCCATTTTAATGAAATTATCTTTGCCCGTGGTTTTTTATCCTCTTCGAAAGGGTGTTTTCATGTAAAATATTTGTGTTCAATCTTTTCAATTTCTTCATTATTTTACTTGTTCGTTGCATAAATCGGGTTTATCCCCAACAAACTGGTATTAGGAGCTAATTCGATTTTCACAATCAACCCATTTAGAAATGGCATCAACAAGATTTGATATTGATAAGTTCAATGGCATCACAGGTTTCAATCTATTGCAAGTTTGAATGACGACAATTCTGATTTAAAGCGATTTTGAGAAGGTCTTTACAAAGAAAAAGCCTGTAGAGATAGGTTAGATAAAAGTGCTCTATCAATGATTCAATTATGTCTAACAAATAATGATTTGCAGGAGGTTTTGATGGAGAAAATGACATTCTCCTTATGAAAAAGGTTAAAAACCCTCTACGCGGCTAAGTCTCTAGATAACTGATTAGTGCTGAAACAATGATTGTACACGTTCCGCATGAACGAATGTGAGCACCTTAGAGATCACATTAATCAATATATTACTCTTTTAAATGATTTAAAGAATGTTAAGGTTTAGATTGACGATGAAGATCAAGCTATGTTATTATTGTGCTCTTTACCCCATTCATACAAGTCTTTCAAGGAGACCTTGATTTATACTGGAGATAATCTCTCATCCAAGAATGTGAAGGGTTATCTATTGAGTAAAGACAAACTCGACAATGAGCTTGGTTTGGATAACAAGTCAGATAGGCAAACCTTGATTTTGTTAGCATTAAGGAAGTGAGACAAGAGATGTCGCTATTGTAATCAGTTAGGTCATGTGAAGGCAGATTATTACAAGCTACGAAATTGATCATATGTCAGAAAGTCTTAAAATTTATATAATGAATGATCGAGCCTAGAAACTAATTTATGACAACGATTGAGGCAAACGCACCTATCGTTTGGTAGTATAGCTATGGCAAGACCGGAAGTATCGTATCCTCAAGGACCAAGAGTACTAGTAATTACTATCTTTTTATTATTTAGCCTAAGAATTAAGGGAATTTTTGTTTAATCTAAAACTAACTAATTACTAAGCTAAAGATGCTAAGACACAAAGAATGAATTAGGAAAATACTTTTGGGAAAAACCAATTGATTAAGACAATACCCGAGGAAGAATCCACCTAGACTTCACTTGTTATTTAACTCTGAACCAGACGATTTATTCACTTGACTTGATCCATAGGATTCCCTAATTTATATTAATACCTTTTTCGAGGCTACTAACCTCTAACCCTAGGTTGATTAATTGAAATCTCTTTCTAATTAAAACCCCTAGAATCGCATTAACTCGATCTATGGACTCCCATATTAGGTATGACCCTAATCCGACAGATTTTCGTCATCCTATTTCTAGGGTTGCGATCAATTCCACTTAACTATGCTAGATCTTCTCTTAAACACAGACTTTTGCTCCACTGTCTAAGCACATCAATACTTGAATCAATATCTGGAATATTAAAACAAGAATTAAGAACACATAATTAAGAACAAATCAAGTATTTATCATATAGTTGAGAGAAAACAATAACAAGATCATCTTAGGTTTCATCCTCTCGGTATTTTTGAGGAGTTTAGTTCATAATTATAAAAGAATACATCTCAGAAGAAAATATAAAACAAAACATAAGAAAAACCCTAAAACCCCCTAAAGGAAATTGAAGGGAAGATCTTCCGTCTTGAGTATGGTTTCAGCTTTTTGAGATGAATTAACTAGCTTTCTTCGAGCATATCCCACAATTCGGCCTCTCTGGCTTGGCTCTTCGGCCTACTGTACCACCCCCTTTTAGGTCACACTTAGGGTGTTTATAAAGGCTTTCGAAATGTCTTTCTTTGCCCCTAATTATCCTAATCCGAGTGAAATTAAAACAGGTCACGGCAGGGACACGCCCGTGTAGCACGCCCGTGTAAGTAGAGTCTAGGCCGTATTTAGGTCGGCTAAGGAGGCACGGCCGTGTGGATTGGGCCCAGCCATGTGAATTTCGTACTTCGGCCTATTTTCTCCATTTTTGGGCCATTTCTCGTTATTTTCATCATCCGGTGCTCTCCTAAGTATAAAACATGAAATTAAAAACCAAATTCCACAATTCAGGGAATAAATCATCTAAAAGTATGTTAAATGTGGGATTAAAATATGTATATATTACGGTTTATCATAAATAAAAGGGTTGCTGAGAGCAACGAGGAAGATTTAGTTGGTGCTAATTTGGCCAATGACAAGGGTGATGATTTCTTGTTGGTGTCAATAAGTGAAAGCTTCAAGCTTACATCTGAGTGAGTTCAGGATTCCGAGTTTTCTTTCCACATGTCTCCCAATAGGGATTGGTTTTCCACATACAATTCAGTTGAAGGTGGAGTTGTGTGCATGGGGAATGACTCACCTAGTAAAGTAACCTGTGTTGGTACTATTCAAATCAAGATGCATGACTGGACAATCAACACACTGTCAAATGTCAAGCATAAGTCTAACTTAAAGAAAAATCTCATCTCCATGGGAAATTTGGACTTGAAGGGTTGTAAAATTAACATTGAGTCAAGCATAATTAAGGTATCCCGTGGGGCTCTCATTTTGATAAAAAGTAAAAATATTGGTAGTTTTTATTTTCCGGAAGGATTAATGGTGACTGGTGAAACAGGAAGTCCCTCGTCTGTTAAGGAGTCAAAGTCAACTCATTTGAAATGGAGACAATTTGTTCATAGGAGGGCAAAATGTTGGACCATTTCGTATAAGAGAGGTTCTCTTTTGGGTGCAAGTTTTGAAAAGATAGGACACTGCGTTTGTGTAAATTAGACTCAGGTCAGTTTTGATTTGGCAGTGCACAAGTCGAATACTAGAAGTCCTCCGGCTTCTACGTAATTATTATTTTTAGAATATTTATAGCGTCATTATAATTGTATTAAAATTTGATTAAGAAATATTAATGTTTAGCTAGTTAATTAAAGAAAAAAGACTAAATTGAAAAAGGTGCAAAACTTGCTAATTATAGCAATTAGGTGATGAAATGGTGTAATTATTAATTGAGGAAGGACTTAAGTGATAATTAAGCCCTAAGGAATATAGTGGGACGACAAATTGATGGATAATGACAAAATAATGAAATTATAACGGTAAACTTATAATTTAGTTAAAATTAAAACAAAATTAAATAAAAAGAAATAGGTTTCTTCTTCACTTTACATTGCCATAGCTGAAATTCATGGGTTTTCAAGCTAGGAGAATCGGCCAAGCAAATTGTTATGCTTGTGAGTGAATTTTTTACTCGTTTCTTATAATTTTTATGTTTTTGAAATCGTTGCAACTAGGTCCAGCTAGCTCGTACCTTCGTTTTCGATTCTGTTAAAAATTTTGGAAGTTTCCATTGATTAATATTAGATATGTTTTATGAATAAAATGAATTTGGAGCTTTGATTGTGTTGTGTGATGATTTTGTAAAGTGATTTTTGTTAAATATTGATTTTAGGATTAAATTGTAAAAATGTCAAATTATTAGGGTTTGATAGTAAATTTTAGGTTTTGTTAGGGGTTGTATGAGGGTCTAGAATATTTTGATAGATTATTGATTTGAGAAAATTAGTTAATTTGATAGATTAACTAATTCAGGGATTAAATTGCAAAAATTATAAAAGTTTAGGGTAGTTATGAAAATTCAAAAATAAAAGGGTATTAATTGTAAAATGGATTGAAAATGAAATATATGCTAATAAATGTGTAATTTTATATTTTAGATCAAGATCCCGTAGATACTGTGGAAAAGGAAAAATAGCGGAATAATCCCTGAACTTCTACAATTACTACAATTCAGTCCAAGTAAGTTCATACGGTTAAAATTTAAAATTTGTATAAATTGATGATTGGTATCATGTATATATATTCTATTGCTGGAAATGAATTATTGTTTGAATTATAATATTAAATTGAATATTTGGTTTGAATTGAACACGAGATTTGAGTACATTCGTGATTTGGTGTATGACGGGGGTTTGGAGTGGAGATGGTATTGGAGGGAGATATCGGCATTTTACCCAAGTAAATCAGGGTTCAGCATTTGTTGCGAACTCTCGTGTTTTACTTTTGTTTGGCGTGATTGGGTGGATCAGCTCTTACGAGCTTCTGTTGGCGTATTCGGGAGGACCAACTTTTTTGAGCTTCTGTTGACGATGTACTCTTAACTGTATGTCGTTCTTCAAATGGAAAATTTCAGTAAGGAAACCTGTTTAATGAATTTGAAAGACATGTTATTTATTTTTGTATTGATCTGAATACGAATATATTTATCGATTGAAGTTGTGAATGACAGGGAGTTTTTCTTGGATGATTTATATTGTATGATTTATTTAGTTAGTTTGGTAAGATTTTCATTTAACTCGTCAAACTTACTAAGCTTCATTAAGCTTACTTGTTTTGTTTAATGTCATTGTAGATTTTCGGAAGGTTGGACGATCGAATTGGCACTCAAGTCACACTATCCAGTTTATCTTAGTAGTTTTTGAAACGTTTAATTCAGATTATATGGCATTTATAGGCTCTTGTGGTATTTTGGTTAATGTTTGGATTATGCAAATGTGATGAATGATATTTTGTGCAAATAACCAATTTGCAAATAGTATGAGAATGAAGTATAGTTGTTATGCTAGTATGTATGGCTTACATATATTTGAATTGTTGTGATTGTGGTAACTTTATTAGGCATATTGATTTGGTATTGCTTGAATGAGTTGATGAATTGAATTGATGAGCATTTTGAGGTAAAGTTGTATATAATTGTGGTGCCAATGAGGGTATATTGGTTAGGCACATATTAGGTTGGTTTTGATGTGTTTTTGACTCGATTAATGTCATTTTGATTTGGCATTTTGGTTAGTATTTGAGTTTCTTAAGGTCCAAGCAATTTGAAATGGTAAGGTTGTGTTTTAAGGATCATTTTAGGGCTACATGGCTTGAGACACAGTGTGTGCCTCGATCGTGTGTAGCACACGGCCGTGCGACACGGTCGTGTGTCCACTATAGGTTCAAGGCATGAAGTTAGGCTGTTACATGGCTTAGCACACGGCCTGGCACACGGGCATGTGGCTTGGCCATATGACCCAAGTCAGTGAGTTACACGGGTACGGACATGTACTGGGACACGACCATGTGTCCCTATTTCGAATGTCCACACAGCTTAAGACACAGGCGTGTGTCTCAGCCGTGTGAGTCACACAGCCGTTTGACCCTTACAGTCCAAAATTTTCAATTTTTTTCCTAAATTTTCCAAATGTTTCCGATTTAGTCTTGGATTGTTTCTATAGTATTTTTAGGGCTCGATTAAGGGACATTATGGATGTATTTAAATGAAATTTGATTATGTTTATATTAATGTATGATTTGAATGGTTTAATATTTGTTTGTCTAGTAATGCTTCGTAACCCTATTCCAACGACGGATACGGGTTTGAGGCATTACAACTTTAACTTAGTTAATATCTCGCATAATTCAAGATAAACCCGTGGCGGACTTTGGCAAAGAAGGCATTATGGAAATATGAGTCAATGTGAAGATTTGTGGAGTTATGCCTCGTATTGTTTTACTTTTCATCTCCTAGTTAAACTCTATTTTTAGTTTCCCACTTAAACTCTAATTAGTGTAGGTTATTTTAATATTAGTTTCCCTCTTAAACTCTGATTAGTGTAGGTTATTTTAATATTATTTGCCCTACAAATTTAACCTATAAATAGGCCCTTTTTCAATCCTAGAAAGATAACCCATTACACATTTAGGTATTAACTTTTACAAGCTTTTAGAGAATTTTGTGTTTATGTTTTGAGGGTTTTTATTGCGGGTTTTGGGGTTTAGTTTTATTTCCATCTTTTGTACTCTTCGTTTTTGCCATTTTAGTGAAATTATCTTTGCCTGTAGTTTTTATCCTATTCGGAGTGGTTTTTCCACATAAAATATTTCTGTTCGATCTTTTCAATTTTTTCGTTATTTTACTTGTTCGCTGCTTACCCCAACAAACTCAATAGCAATTAGACTTTTACAACTTAATAATTGCACTAAATAAACTATTTTCTCTATTTAATTTCTTATTTGATCTTTAATATATTTTCATACTAACTCTATAAATCCTCCTATTATTATCAAAATGACTCGGTTCACGAAATTGGGTTCCAAATTCATATTTTTCGACACCGACTAAAGTCGGATCCTTACAATTATTGTAATAAAACAACACATAGTATCTTAGTAACCTTCTTGAAGGATTTGATTCCTATCAAATCAACCAGTTAGCGCAACACCTTTTGATGTGTCTGTTAACAAATAGTTTCAATAAATATGTAACACCCCTCACCCGTATTCAATGCCGGAATAGGGTTACGGAGCATTACCGGTTATAAAACAATTTAACATTCATTTCACATACAATTTTCAAATTCATATAATCAACATTTAATAACATTCACATTGTCCCTATAACGAGCCTACGAGGCCCTAAATATGCTTTAGGAGTGGTTAGGAACTAAACTGGTAACTTAAGAAATTTTTGAAACACTTAAAAAAATTTCCAAATTACAAGGGACACATGCCCGTATGGCTCGACCGTGGGTCTCACACGGCCAAAGACACGCCCGTGTCACGCAGTCGTGTGGACATTCTGGAAATGGGATCACATGGCGTGTCGGCACCGTGTCCGACTCCCTATAACTCTTTGACTTGGGTCACAAGTCAACACACACGCCTACGTTTACAAAAATAGCCACACACACGTGTGTGCCGGTGTGTCTTTGGGCCGTGCCAAACCTATAGGGTATATGACTTATGCCACACGGCCAATTCAGACGCCTGTATGCTAAATTGTGTGGAGTATACTGACTTGATTTTTAATTCCACACCAGGGGACACACGGCCGTGTAACATAACCGTGTCACACACGGCTGAGACACACGCCCGTGTCTCTGCCCATGTGGACAAAAATAGGCTATTTACCAAGCCATTTTGCCACCCAAATTTGCACACACCTACACCAAACCCAATGGCACATAATATGACATAAATAGACATTCAACCAACCTCAACCAAGCATAAATCATACCATTTCAATACTAATAAATGCAAAACACACCAACACCACAATATACTATTCAAATTCTTACCAAACCTCACTTTCACAAATCATCTATATAACCATTTTCAAATATGCATTATTTGCCTAGATTCACTAGCATACCAATATTCAAAACTCAACCATTTGATATCCATAATACCTATTGCCAACAAGCATTACATAACTATCATTAAACACATAACACAAGCCATATGCACATATATATACATCACCAAAAATATACTAAAATAAGCCAAGGTACATGGCTCTACACATATCATAACTTAACATTTACAAGCCAATTCAAATGGCTAAATTCATTACCAAACCATACCAAAATGCCCAAAGTTCCTATACATGTCATATAACCATAAACATAGATTCAAAAATACCAAAGTGATAATTGGATAGTGTGATGAAGTCTCCGACAATTCCCGAATCCGAGCTAGCTTTGATTTCACTATAAAACACGAAAAATAAATAAAGTAAGCTATAAAGCTTAGCAAGTTCGTATAGCATTTAAATCAATTTATCATATATGCTCAAATTAAGCAAATAAACATAACATAACATAGCTTATAATGATTCACCAACCTACCACCATTGCATTCACAAAGTCAGATGTAACTTTCATAATTTTCCTTATTCCAATGTATTGCTAGATCCATGTACATACCTATACCATCCCGTATCAAACTCATACTTATCCACATCTTTGACATGCCCGTTGAACCATTCGGAATACTATTGGATACCTAGGAATCTCGCACCCTAAGTGCCACATATATAGCCGAAGCTATCTTAATCTTGTATCACATATAATGCTCACTCTCGAGCTATCAACAGGTCTGCTCACACAAGCTGATGGTCATGACGAAGCTACATGGTGCTGCTCACACAAGCTGACGAGTATCCGCAACACATGCCGAATAACTCAACCACTAGTAGGACGTACGGACCAGCACCCAATCACATAACCCCTAATGACATGTCATTCGTATCCTAATCTATTCCTAAGGCTCAACCAGGACTTCCTCACTTGTCGAATCATCGTTGAACATGTCCACAATGTCATATTCATAATATATGCAATATCAAAGCATTAAAACACAAGTATAATAATGTTTAACACATACGAACTTACCTCGATTGCAAAAACTGTGAATTAAGTCGATTAATCCGAAATTTTGTTCTTTCCCTGATCTAAATCTGTATTTCTTGATCTAAATATAGTCAAAATTAACTTATTTAATAATCTCGCTATTTAATTTAGTCCAAATTATACATTAAGGCAATTTTACACATTTGCCCCTAATATTTCACATTTTTACAATTTAGTCCTTATCTTATAAAATCACAAATTCATGCAATTCAACCAAAACCCATGCTAGCCAAATTTCAATTAGGTCCCTAGCAGCTCATATTTTTCATTTATTTCACAATTTAACAATAAATTTTACACATTTCATAATTTAACCCCTAATTGACAATTTTGTCAAAAATCACTTTACAAATATTGTTTATCTAACAACAAGCATGCATTTTCTATCTTTAAACACCAAAATACACCAACATTCATCAATGGAAAAACCATAAACCTTTAACAATTTTGCAAAATAGTCCCTGGGCTAGCTAGATTAGGTTACAACGATCTCAAAAACATAAAAATCATTAAAAACTGAGTCAAAATACATACCATGCATTCCAAGCTACCATGGCTGAAATTAACATGGTTTAATGGCTTTTCTTTCTTTGCAAAATTGGCTAAGGAAGAAGATGGACACCAAAATTTGATTTTTGTTTCATTTAATTAACCTTAATTACAAATTTACTATTTTAACCTTAATTATAAAACATTAAAGTCACCTAATTAATACCCATATTTGTCCACTCAAATAAACAATGGTCTAATTTCCACAGTTTACTCATGCTAAACCACCAACAAGTTCAATTTTGTCATGCAAATAACTAGATTTACAATAGTTTACTCATGCCAAACCCAAAGAACCAACTTACTAGAGAAAAAGGTTTATACTTACACCTCATCTACATGGCATTTACATGGTACCCAAGCCAAGGCTTGAGTATCGAAAAATCCTTCAAGGGAACCATCGTTCCTTACTTCCTCAATCTCATCACCATCAATCTCACTCGCTCCATCGATCTTCAGCGTGGTCATGGCACTGTTACTCCCTCTCTCCCCAGCATACCCATTACTGCTAGGACTCGAAGGCCTTTCGTCACCAAATATTTCTCGATTCTCCAATGTTAATCATTCATCCTCTTTATTATCGCTGCTTTTCTCATTTCAATGATCCATTAGAAATTCGATCACCATTTCCACAATTACGTTCCAATTTAACAAATTTGGTCAATGCCAACAAACAAATCATTCATCAAACAATTTGATATTGGAATTACGGTTCAATCTGGTGGAGTCATAAACGGAAGACGAATATGAAAGATTCCAACAACATTTTCTTTTTTTTTTTCCTTCTTTGACAATAAAATCTAGGGTTTAGAATTAGGAAAATGCAATTGAGAAAAAAAAAAGAATTTATAATTACCAATACCAACAACACTATTACCCTCAGCTACTAGTCAAAACCTTAACAAAGAAATCTAAAGTCAAAATTAAAACATTTGTAAATAATGATTGAATTTAACAAAGATAAGCAAAGGAGAGATCCAATATAAGGAATGAGAGTGAAACAATGTGCCTTTAAAAACTGGTATTGAAAGGCTCTAAAATAATTTGGGGAATGAGGTGTGTGTTGTTGAATGTAACATTTAATGTGATTTCCATAATGAATGCCATTGAAAAAGCATGTTTACGGCGTTTTATGATAAAACTACCACCAATTCTTGCACTATTTACGGCGTTACTTAATAAAAATCTTTGTTAAATAAAAATAAAATAATATTTGAAATCAAAATTATTTAAAAAATTAAATAAGTGGGACATTTATTTCCAAATTAGTGGCGTTTATAAGAGAACGACCGCAAAATATAGAGAACATATGTGACATTTATTTAAAAAGCACCATTACTTATTTTATATAATGGGATTTATACTACAAGCTTTACTAAATTCTAAATCTCGTGGCATTATTTGTAAAAACGTCACAAGAAATGCCGCTGAAGCACCAAATTGTTGTAGTGAAAAACCACATGTTTGCTAATTGAATGATAATTTATTAATTTATAATAAAAGTTTATTAATTTTTGTAAAGGTAAAATGATAAATTTGACTCTTAACATTTACATTTTTTTTTTGTTAATTTGGCTCTCTCTCTCTCTCTCTCTTTTTTTTAGCAAAATTTGACCCTCAATCTTTTAAAAAGAGTTGTATCTGACCCTCAACCTTTTAAAAGAGTCAAATTGCTCTTTTTTTTTAACTGAAATATTGACTAAAATGTTAAATTTTTAAACATGACAACCCACATAATAATCCATATATATTTTATGCTAACTTTTTGAAATTTTTATTATTTTTTCCATACAAATCTCATATGTCACCTTTTTGTTAAAACAAGATTAAAATTCAATATTAATCTACCATATACACTTTAACATTGACTAATGGTTTGCGACTCCTCTCTGTCCATGTTATTATAAAAATAATTAATTAAAGGGTAAACTACACCACATGTCACTCAATTATTGCTCATTTTCTTTTTTATAATCCAACTATCATTTTTTTATTTGGTCACGTAACTAATTGTTCGTTTTCTTTTTTGGTCACCCAATTATCAATTTTTAAATTTGGTCATCTAATTAATTGAGATTGTTTTTTTAGGTCCATTTTCATTAAATCTCGTTAATGTACAATTAAAAATTGGTATAATAATAAATTTATCCCTCAAAATTTACATATTATATCAATTTAGTCATAATTTTAAAAAATCAACCCTCAAAATTTACAAATGATCTCAATTTGATTCTAAAAATTTACCTTCCTCTTTCGCTGCCCTTACCTCCACTACCATGTTGCCTCCACCTCCGCATCCTTCTTCACCTTTCTCCACACACATACAAAAAAAAAAAAAAAAAAAAAAAAGAAGAAGAAGAAGAAGAAGAAGAAACTTCCTTTCTTCTTTCTATTTGAACTTAATTTATCATTAAATATTAGCACATATATTCTTACCAAACATGTGTGATTTCTGATGCCTACTTGTGAGATATTATTCAATTTTTATCTTTTTCTCTTGAAGTTAGGATTTGAAGATAAGTCAATGAGTATTAGAGACCCATTTGCTCAATTTTCCTACTCTTTCAAATGCAAGAAACAATTTTTTATTATTACACTTTTCATAGAGACCATTGTTATTGTTAATGATTATCATTTTGAAACACATTAATCCAAGTTCAAATCTCTACCCAATTTGTTTTTTAACTCAAAATCTTCACTAGATCCATGATTTTCAACAAATTTAAAAACTTGGAATATAACATAATTGGAAAGGTTGATGATGATCAAAATAATAACTTCGATAAAGAAAAAGGAAATCAACAATATGTTTTAGAAACTTATCGAAGTTTTACCCGAAATCAATCATTAAAGGTGTCAAAAACACCTCACACTTTACCCTTTATATAAACCCAAAATCCTATTGCATTAAAATATCCTAAACCAAAAATAAAATTTAAAAAAAAAATCAAAAAATTTTGTCTTGTTTGGTGCTTTTTGGAAAAAGTTTAGGTTCAAAATCGAAAAAAAAAGTAACTTTTTTTTTTGGAGAAAGGTGAAGGAGGAGGTGAAAATTTTAGATCATTTGTAAATTTTGAGGGTTAATTTTTTAAAATTATGACTAAATCAATATAATATGTAAAAGTAGAGGGTTAAATTTGTTATTATAATAGTTTTTTAATTACCATGTTAACGAAACTTAACAAAAATAGATAAAAAAATCTCGATTAATTGAGTGACCAAATTAAAAAAATGATAATTGGGTGATTAAAAAAGAAAAGAAAAAATAATTGAATAACCAAATTAAAAAATAATAATAATTGAGTGATTTAAAAAATATATATTATATAATTGAGTGACATGTGTGTAGTTTACCCTTAACTAAAACATACTAATAACAATTATTTCATGCCATTTTAGTATTTATTTTAAAATATAATAATAGAGAAGTAAATATATCCTCCAAAATACACAAAAAATAACAGAAGACTCCTTTCTCTTCCTTCGTTCTACAAGTTTTTATTTTTCTTTACTTGGAGCACCCTTCTCCAACTCTTTCTCTTGACAACACAATAAATATCCACAGTAAATGCCATAATAAAATATTAAACACTTAACAACTCAATAAACATAATTGCCTTGGATAAATGTAGTGAGATGATGATAACTAACATCATTCAAATGATTTTATAAGCATTTAGCATTTGTTCGAATGCTAACATTCTCTTCATAAATTATGTTGAATGATTAATCACTTCATTATCGGGTTTTAAAAATAACTCCAAATACACTTTAAAAGATAAATATAAAAAAATGGGATGTTTGGTAAACAAAGTTTAAGATTTTTTTAGTTGATTTGGACACAAATGATGGATTGGGTAGTCAAACCCTCTAATTGTAGTGTTTGGTGAATGGAGGTTTGCATGAATTTCTTGGGTTAAAACTTCCAAAACAAAAAACGCAGAGATGAATAACTTTTTTTCACAGCTGATTGTGAATGAGATATATGAAATGACATTCCTGACCATGCTTGCTAAAAAATTACTCCCTTTATCACCTGCTCTCAAACCTAATGATATATATAGAATGAGATATGTATCTATTTCTTGAATATTTACATACTCTTAATCATTTTCAATTTACTTGTGTAAAATGATTTTTTATGCAACTTTATATGAATTGAAATATGCTACTTGACAAATTTATTCAGAGTATGACATAGTTATCACTAATTTACATATTAAGAACATGACATAATTATCACTAAGAATACAATTTACAATTATATTGATACACTACTAATATTTATCAATTTCTACAAGGTTAATATTTGAAAATAAGAAACTTAATAAATTTGTTTATTTAAAATTTCAAAAATATTCACTAATTAATTTTCATAATGGATGTTTTAATTCATTGGTAATATTGTTTTATTTCAATAATTTCATCCAATAAAGATTGAAGTATTATAAACAAATAAATACTTAACAATAAAATGTGACATGCTCTTATTTATCATTTTACACATATCAGCTTTCAGCTAAGTTCTACCAAATACTTTTAAATAAACAACTAATAGAATCAGTTGGTCAAACTAGCCACTACAATCAGCAATCAACTATCAGCTATCAGCCAACTACCAAATAAGGCCAAAGATATATTCAATCATCTCAAACTTCTATATTTCTTCTCCAAATCATTCGAATGAATGATAATCTCATTATTCCCATTTTAAACATCCATACCTCCTCATTGCTCCTTAGCAAGATTAAATTAAAAGCCATGTAATTAAAAATTCAGACATGTCAATACCAGAAACTTTGACTGCACCAAAATTGTTAATCTAATGAAACAAAACAATCAAAATTTCTGAAACACTTTTGATATTATTTTATATATTTTAGTAACATATGAAATAAATTTAAAAATATTTGATCAAAACTTTGTTCTTTATTAAATTTACAACAATTCTAATAACATTAATTACTACAAGCATTAAACTCAACAAGATTACTTAAACTAATTAACGGAATTAAATCCAAAAAACTCCAAATTTGAGACTTCAAAATGGAACAAAATTTGATAACTTAAAAAGATAGTTTTAATTACTTTTTGACGCCTTTTTTTTGGTAAATAAAATAGTATTAAGCAATTACAATAGCAAGCATAAAATAAAATAAAAAACCTTTAATATATTTTTTAACTAAACCTCACACAGCTTGAGGAGGTTTGAAGAACACCTGGATATTTATGAATCATGTAGTAGCATGCTTGGCAATGAAGTCTACAACATCATTGTGAGCTCTAGAAATGTGACGGATACGAACTTTCCAATTCATTTGAATTAGCTTATGAATGGCCCGCAATTCTATAATACGACTATCAATAGAATTATTGGCTACGATTACTTCCACTAATAGCGCATTATTAGACTCAAGTTCAACCTATCGATAACCCTTGTCCCAAGCAACTTGAAGCCCTTCTAACATGAACCTTGCTTCAATTCTAAACATTTCATCTTTCCCTAATGACATCGAGTAACCACATAACCAATTACCATCAGTATCTCTAATGACTCCTCCAATTGCAGACTAATAAAAGCTAAGTGAAATTGTACCATCAATATTAATCTTAACCCATCCACTCTTCGGAGCTGACCGTTTGGGGTCAATAGCTATAGAACTCGAATGTAGCATAGCCTTTGAGGTTGGATAATAACTTCTCATCCAACTGATACTTGTATCTACCACATCTTGGACAGAACTGTGACAACCAAAAAACACAAACATATTTATGCTTTTCCAGAATAACCAATAAACTATAGGAAATAACATTTTCCAGTCAATTTTGTGATTACCACAATTCCCTACATTTTGCATGTTCCAAACAACTCACTCATCAAGAGGTAAGGAGAAGAATAGTACCTGTTTATGAGTTGGTACAATTGAACTCAGGACTACCCATGGAAATTTACAATCTCTAACTACATGTAACTTGGTCTCAAGGGAAATATTGCAACGCTGACATTGGCCATCACAGGCCATATGTTTTCTAACTCTCTCCTCATTAGTTAATAGTTTGTTCTTCCACAATAACCAAATGAACACTCTAACTCGTTGAGAGACCTTAGCTTTCCAAAATAACTTCCAGAAATTAGAGTTATCATTCGAATCAAATTGGTACATACCTCTATAGGTTTCTGTAATGGAAAATGCATTTCTAGTTGCCCATCTCCACGATAAATGATCATTTCCAGCTTCCTGAGAAAGGGAAAAACCAAAGCTATTTGCATCAAATTTGGGCCCGATAGAAGGCTTCGAAGATGGTTCCAATCCCAATTCTCTAATTTATCCACTAAGTCACATACTCGCAAAAGTTTCATTTGGTTGCTCTGATCCCACATAAAAATTTTTTAAAAGGCCTAGTTGATAAATCCAGTTGTCATTCCAAAAATTCATCAAGGCTCCATCCTCAATAGTCCAATAAACATTTTTCACCATATCCTGTCAAACTCGCATTAAAGACCTTCATATGTAGAAACAAATACTCCTATAGATAGAATTCGGTAGTACCCCACAAATATTGTATTTACTCCTCACAATCTTGACCTATAAGTCATCAATCTTAGTTAATAAAAGAAAATCGAGTTTAAAAAAGAATAGCTTGTTCTGAACACCTAAACATCGTATACCCGAACCTCCAACCTCAACCGGATGACAATAGTCATCCCATTTAACAAGGGTCGGTTTCCTAGTATCAGAAGAGGATCCCCAAACAAAATTATGAGCCAGCTTCTCAATATCACTACACATAGTTATAGGAATACGAACTGTAGACATAAAATAATTAGGGATAGATGGCAACATAGATTTAGCTAACGTAATTCTGTCGGCCAATGAAATTTTATTAGCCTCCCACCCATTGAGTCTACTACAGACCTTATTCACTAAAAACTTAAAAGTGCCAACTTTGGCTCTCTTGTGAATAATCAGAAGACCAAGGTACATCCCCAAATCATCCACACGTTCAAAACCCACATGCCTACAAATATCTGGCACAATTGTACCTAGAACATTATGCGATAAAAATACCTAAGATTTGTTCTTATTCACTTTTTGTCCGGAGAAGTGACAGAAGGTATTCAAAATACCATTTATAACTTCAGATTACTTCGAGTTCACTTCCCCAAAAAGCTTTAAGTCATCCACAAAAAATAAATGTGATTGAGCTGAACCACCCTTAGCTAGAAACAGAGATTTCTACCTCCTATTATTCACTGCTTCATGAATTAAATGCCCCAACCTCTCCATACATAAGACAAAAAAGTGAGGAGAGAGGGGATCCCCTTGTCATAACCCCCTAGAAGGCCTAAATTCATCGATGATCGTACCATTCTAGGGAACCTGAAACGTAGTTGAAGCCACACAATTCATAATTATTGTGATTAACATGGATGACAACCTTACTTCTGAAAGTGTATCCATCAAGAAATCCCAATGAATTCTATTATATGCCTTCTCAAGATTAATTTTAAGGATCATCCCAGATTTTCTACCTTTAAAATTCCTCAAAGAATGTACCACTTCCTGAGCAATAATAATATTGTTCGAAATGCTTCTATGTAATAGCCTATTTTCAGTTGTGTCAGAAATAATGGTTTCGGGACCATGATTCTGATAAGTGAGTTAGTATTTTAATATTTATTTAATGTCTATAAGGTTATATTAAGGTCGCATTAAATTTTTGTTACGCAATTTTGTGGTTTATATAGTTAATTAGGTAAAAAAGACTAAATCGTAAAAGATGCAAAAGTTAGTTTCTATTAGTTAAATGGATTAAATGGCTTTGGAAATATAAGTTAATGGATCTAGTTGGTAATTATGCCATTTATTTTCATGGTTGACAGTGATGGACATGATTTGGTTACTTTATAATCTTTTAAACTAAGGGTAAATTTGTAATTAATTAAATAAACTCAAAATAAATCACTAAAATGTAATCATCTTCTTCATTTTAATTTTTTTCAACTGAAAATACCATTAAAGAAGGAGCTTGAATTTTGGCTAGGGTTATTCAATTGCATGGTATGTGTTTGAACCCCGTTTTTAGTGATTTTTATGTTTTTGAGCTCGTTTTAGCATAGTTTAGTTAGTCCGAGGGTTAATTCGCAAAATTTTTAAAGGATGAGGGACTTGCCATGGATGAATTTGAATGTGTTTTAGGTTAAATTGAGAGATTATTAAACTTGTTTGTTAAATAAACTTGTTTTGTTAAGTGATTTTTGATAAATTTAGGGTTGAGGGTTAATTTGTTAAAAGTGTAAAATTCCTTGAGGTTGATAAGAAATTTTGATAATTATGGGCTGTTTAGGGCACCTAGCAAAACCGGCTAGTATGTTTTTGCTAGAAAAATGGTGAATTTGCAAGTTTGGCTTAGGAACTAAATTGTATAAAAGTTAAAATATTAGGGGTAATTTCATTTCACATTGAAATGAGTTATGAACTAGAATTAATGATTTTTTTTTTACTATTTGAAATACTTAATTGAGTTAAATTACTATTTAGATTAAGAATAGAATCAAAGGGACTTGAATCGAGGAAAAGTGAAAATCTCAGATTAGTTTTGACTTAGTTGTAACAACCGTGGTGATTGAGGTAAGTTCATATGATTTAAACACTTATTAATTATTCTTTGGATTGATTATAAGTTAATGATATGTTAGATATAATTTGACTCGACAATATTACGATAGCTTGAATACTTGACGGTTTAATAATCCCATTTGAACCTTAAGAATTCTTAGGATACAAATGACATGTCATTAGGGATTATATGGTTTCGGATGTTGGTCCTAGATGTCCTACCAATGACTAAGGTCTTGCCTTTGTTATAGATTCTCCACAGCTCGTGTGAGCATTATTAAAAATGATACGATTGCATGAAAAAACGCACTATGTGTGAGCATTCCCGAGTATCTGACGTAATTATATATAGATTAAAGGATAAGTAAAGGCTAATGGAAAGGCATTAATGTAAACCTCAAACCTGGTCTGGATGTTATGGTCGAATTTGCGATGTCACATTGAAGTGTTTTTCATAAAATATGTTGTCGTTGAAATCCTCCTTTACATTCTATCATTTTGTGTTATTCAATAATGAGTCTAAAAAAATGGGTCGTTCATTTTCAAAGTATGAATCATTGAAAAGTTATTCACTTAAAAACGTTATTAATTTTCAAAGCGTCATTTATTGCGGAAGCTTTTAAATCAATTGCGTATTTGAGGAAATTTTGATAAAACATTTATCTTTCTGAAAACTCGCGACTTTTCCTACTGCTAGAAGTTATAAACCAAACAACCATAAAATCCCAAATTAAAAACATAAATCCAAAGGCCCTTATTACAATAAAATACCCCAAAAATTATGTTGAAATCATAAAATACTAAATCGAATTAGATGGGTCGTGTGGCCACCGCTGAGTCCTCCGTTGCATCGATCTGCCTATAACTAGGGATTACCTGTACAGTTAAAATAGATGGGTGAGTTTACGGAACTCAGTGTGTAATCCCATAATAGCAAACAGACAGAAAACAAACACGATGCAGGCCTAAGCCCTTTTGATGCATCATTGACAATATCGGCTTTGGGACTTAGCCCATCTCTCGCATGAGAATAGTCATGTGCTTGGGCCTTGGCCCATTCTGAAGAACATTAATCATTGCGATGCAGATTAAGCAGTATATATGTCCTACCCATCCGACCTCTACACTCTATCTCCGTCCAACCCTACACTCCATGTGGGGATATAATCAACCCACCCATCCCTACACTCAAGAGAGTACCGAAAGCGGTACTATACAGTGATATGCAGCTGGACTGCCAGTAGTTTAGGCTCGAAGCCTTTTAGTTCGCTTCCTCCGGTCAATAAAAACCCATCCCCATGCAATGCATCATGCAATCATGTCATAGTATCATACATGTATTCAATACAGTTTAAATTAGCATCCTAGAATACAAGCATACATGTATATATATAAGTCACACAGGGGTATAACAGTCATTCAGTTAATTAGGGGTCTAGATGAGCTTATCCACACAATAGTAGGTCAACAGTCATCTCGGGCGACCTGTGCAACCTTAGCAGACAAACAGTGAAAATGGGCCCTCGAGCCCATGTTGTTGGCCCATGTGGGCCCACACAGCCCAAAATAGCCTTGACCTTGTGGATTACACGGCCTGGCCTAATAATTTCCACACGCCCGTGTGGTTTGCTCGTATAGGGCCCACACGCCCCAATTTGGCCAGGCCCATGTAATCGCACATGGCCGGCCTCGTCAATCACTCGTTCATTCTTAGGCACACGGCCAAGCGCACTCCCGTATAGCGTTGATGTTCACTTATTCCGGCTATTGCCAATTTTTATAGTCGAGATTGTGTTTATACACCTTATTTCATTGAAGCTAAACCGCACTCTGAGATAACCCGCACCTAAAATTAACAAGTTGGCCAGCCAATTAAATAGTTGAAACGGTACACAACTTATACCAAGAAGGGTCATTCTTAAAAGGACCAGCGACACGCTTACCTTAGAGCGAAAACACAATTTTGCAGTATGACAATACCGATTGGCTGACCTCAGTTTCTTAGACTTCACCTAAAACAGAAACGAGCCCCTATCAAACGGATGTTTACAAATAAACCAGAATCAAACGATTTCAAACTTATCAACACGAACGCGAGTCACCGAGACGATGAGGGTAAGGCTTGGTTTATCAAAAAGGAGCATGAAAATGGGAGGAAAACGCAATGGAAAGGACAACAACGACGCCGGTGAGCGAGAAAGGATCAATACGAAGTTCGGCAAGGAGATAAGAGAGAAAAAGAAATCAAGAACCTAGGGAAAAAGGGGACACTAATGTCACAAGTCTTGGAAAAGAAGGAAAAAAAAAAAAAGACCGAACTTTGGTTGAAAAAGACCCCAAAGAACAAAATGGTAGAGATAGGAGGTAGAAAAGAAGAAATCGGCAGCAGAGGAAAAGTTGGAGAAACCTTCTTCGACAAAATAACAAAAACAAAGAAAAAGAAAGCAAAAACACCAACCAAATGACCCCTGCTGAAATTTAAGTACCAATGGTAATTCGAATTCGGTTCCAACACTAAACAATCCTTAAAACGATCCACAATATCCTCCCAAAATTTAGTCATAGCACCCCACACCCTTCAAACACTCCACCCACCCACAAGCATCAAAATTTTATTGGCACTCAAATACTTACACGACACCAAGCAAAATAAAACACTCCCCTACATCGCCAAGCCTCGAACTTAAGACCTCTAGCACACTTAACACTCCACTTAACCACTAGACCAGCAGGCCCATTCTGAGATGTTTTTCCAATTATTTAATTATAAGCCTACTTCTCAAACAATCCCAGAACACATAATCACTGAAGCAGATACACAGTTATGTCACAAACATATCAAAAATAAATATTAAAGATTTTTAGGGCGTTACAACACTACCCCCTTAAAGAAAATTTCGGCCTTTAAATTTTACCTGATCAGAAAAGATGAGGATATTGCTGTCGCATTACATCCTCAGGCTCTCACATGGCCTCCTCAGAACTATGATTACGCCAAAGAACCTTAACCAGTGGGATGGACTTTCTTCTTAGAACTTTAACTTCGCGGTCCAATATCTGGACTGGCTCCTCCTCAAAGGTCAGATCTGGCCTAACCTCGATTTCCTTAACTAAAACAATATGTATAGGATCAGAGCGGTAGCGTCTCAACATAGAGACGTGGAATACATCATGAATCCACTCCAACTCTGGAGGTAGCTCTAACTGGTTGGCAATTGGTCCCATACGCCTTAGTATGCGATAAGGTCTAATGAATCTGGGGCTCAACTTGCCCTTATGACCAAATCTCAGTATCTTTTTCCATGGTGAGACCTTGAGAAACACGAAGTCCCCCACAGAATACTCTATCTCACGACACTTAGAATCTGCATATGACTTTTGCCTATCAGATGCCTCTTTTAGTCAATATCGAATCAACCTGACTTTATCCTCAGTATCAAAAACCAGTTCAGGACCTAGAATACGGCGCTCGCCCAACTCAGTCCAACACAAAGGAGTACGACACCTACGAACATATAAGGCCTCGTAAGGTGTCATCTGTATGCTAGACTGGTAGCTATTGTTGTAAGCAAACTCAGCCAATGGTAAAAACTCCTCCCAACTATCTCAAAAATCAATTACACAACTCCTTAACATATCCTCCAGTATCTAAATCACCCTCTCTGGCTGACCGTTTGTTTGAGGATGGAACGCAGTACTGAAGTCTAACCTTATACCTAGAGTTTCATGTAGCTTCTTCCAGAACCGAAACGTGAAGCGAGGATCCCTATCAGATATTATCAAAATCGGTACCCCATGCAGTCTCACTATCTCGCGGACACATACGACTTAGCGACACGTGCAGAGAGTAATTAGTACGAACCGGTATGAAATAGGCGGACTTGGTCAACCGATCCATAATGACCCTTACCAAATCATTCTTAGTGGGCGTCAAGGGTAACCCACTAATGAAGTCCATAGTCACTCTCTCCCACTTCCAGAGCAGGATCTTAACTAGCTGCAGTAAACCTGAGGGTAGCTGATGCTCAGCTTTAACCTGCTGGCATGTCAAACATTTACTCACAAAATCAGTAACCTCTCACTTATGACTTGGCCATCAGTACAACTCACGAAGGTCTTGGTACATCTTATTTCCGCTAGGATGCATAGCATAAGAGCTACTACGCGCCTCTCACAGTATGGACTGCCTCAACTCGACATCATTCGGTACACAGACTCTCTCACGAAAATAGAGAACCCCTTCGCTATTCAATCCAAAATTTGATGTATTACCACTCTCAATCTATAGAATCGAAGACCCAGTGACTCATCCTCCAACTGTTTACCCATAATCGCTTCGATCCACATCGATTTAACACGAGTTCACCAACGGACTACCATCATCAAATAAAGCGAGACGAGCAAACATCGCTCTCAAATCGATCGCCACACTTCTTGACTCGGTGTGTGGCCACCATATTGGCCTTACCAGAATGGTATTCAATTGTACAATCGTAATCCTTTAGCAACTCAATCCATCTACGCTGCCTAAGGTTTAACTCCTTCTGATATGGAGATATTTGAGACTTTTGTGATCAGTGTAAATGATACACTTCTCACCATCAGTGTAAATGTCTCCAGATTTTCAGTGCGAATACCACTGCGGCCAACTCCAAGTCATGCGTCAGATAATTTGCCTCATGAGTCTTAAGCTATCAAAATATGTACGCAACCACCTTACCCTCTTACATCAACATACATCCTAAATTGACATGTGATGCATCACTGTACACCGTAAACTCATTTTCAGGTACTAGTTATATCAAAACAAGGGCTTCAGTCAGTACGATCTTGAGCTTCTCAAAGCTCTTTTGCTGTGAATCAGTCTAGTTAAACAGCACACCCTTACGTAGCAACTTAGTCAAGGGTGCTGTAATTACAGAAAAACCCTCTACAAATCGTCAATAGTACCCAGCCAATCCCAGAAAACTGCGAATCTTCGATACAATCCTAGGCTGCTTCCAATCCAAGACAGCTTCAATCTTTCAAGGATCGACCTTAATCCCCTAAAAAGATACCACATGGCCCAGAAATGCTACTTCTTTTAGCTAAAACTCACACTTATTGATCTTGGCATACAGTTGCTTCTCCCTCAAAACCTGTAAAACCACTCGGAGAAGTTCATCATGTTCATCATCAGTCTTCAAATACACTAGAATGTCTTCAATAAAGACTACCACGAACCGATCTAGATAGGGCTGGAACACCCAATTCATCAGATCCATAAAGGCTGCTGGTGCATTCATCAATCCAAATAGCATTACTAAGAACTCGTAATGCCCATAGCGAGTCTTAAACGCATTATTGTATATATCAGCCTCCTTAACTCTCAACTGATGGTACCCGGATCGGAGATCAATTTTAGAGAAAACCAAAATTCCTCGGAACTGATCGAACAAGTCATCTATCCTCGGCAGAGGGTACTTATTCTTGATGGTAAACTTGTTCAGTTGCCGATAATCAATGCACATACGCATGGATCCATTCTTCTTTTTTCACAAACAACACTAGTGCTCCCCATAGATACACACTAGGGCGAATGAACCCACGATCCAGTAATTCTTAAATCTGAGCTTTAAGCTCCACAAGCTCATTCGGTACCATTCTATAAGGAGCGATGGACACTAGAGCTCTACTAGAAAGGACCTCAGTCTCAAACTCAACTTCATGGTTTAGAGGTAACATAGGTAGCTTTTCAGGAAACACATCTAAAAAATCCTTTACCGTTCTGATATCTTTAACAGCAGAAACCTCAGAATCTGAAACAAGAATGTAGGTCAGATACGCCTCACACCCCTTACGAACCAACTTTTCGGCCCTTAATGCAGAAATCACATTCGACAAGTAGTTTTAACGTTCCCCTATTACAACTACTTCGTTGTCCTCCTCAGTTCTCAATACCACCCATTTAGTGGCACAATCCAAGTTCACTCGGTGTTTAACTAGCCAATCCATGCCCAGTATCAGATCGAATTCTCCAAAAGGGAGTTCTATTAAATCAGCCAGAAAAATACATGCCCAGTATCAGATCGAATTCTCCAAAAGGGAGTTCTATTAGATCGGCTAGAAAAATAACTCCTTGTACTTCTAAAGGGACATATCTAAATAACTTATTAATTCGGACAGACTACCCCAATAGACTTAATACCATAATTTCACTCGGAGTACTCTCAACCAAAATTCTCAAGTTTTCAGTAACAGAGCAGGTATATTAAAAATTAAGAACATACCCGTGATGACATCCGAAGCATCTCCCTCTTCTCGATGACGTGTAGCATATACTAGAGCCGACTGTCTTGCCTCAGTCTGATTAGCACCTCTGTCCGGTGCTCTCTGCCCACAGCCCAACCCATTACCATCTCAAGCCTGACCACGGCCTCTCAGTGGATGCTAAATACCCCTCGCCGACTGTGCAGTACCCAAACAAGGAGCTTGCATCTGATCAGGCCTCCGTGGATACTCTACGATATGGTGCTCCAATGAACTGCACCTTAAACATGCCCCAGTTCTTTTCCAGCACTCACCCTGATGACGTTTCCCACAATCGGTACAAGGCTGTTGACCAGTAGCAATCATAGGGGCTCTAACTCTGATCGGCCCATCCACTCTGACCTTTTTCTTAGGCCTCTAAATGGAACCCGAGGGCTCTGAATCCCTCCTATTCCTCCCTCTCTCTTTCTTACGGTTCTGGCGCTCAGTGCACTCAACCTCTTCAGCGATCTTCACCTTATCCATTAGTGCAGCAAAGTCTTACTCCCTTTGTGGAGCTATAACAACTCTTAAGCTATCTCCAAGGTCATCCTCGAAGGAAACACATCGCTCGTACTCAGTCGCCACCATACCTCCGCATAGCACTCAACTTTAAGAACTCGGCCTCATATTCAACCACCGATCTGTCTTACTGAGTCAGATTTAAAAACTCTCTCCTTCGGGCATCCACATAACTGGCACCCACGTATTTTACCTGAAAGGCATATTTAAAGAATTCCCAGTTCAGCCGTTCAGGTTGATGCCCTCCTTTACAGTGAGCCACCACTGATATACTTCATCTCATTTGCGGCCAATACAAACACCCTTTATTTTTGCTCGAGGTGCGATCCGAAGTAAATCCATAATTCTATCTATGGCATTTATCCATTACTCAACTACATTAGGGGCAACCCTAGTAATACCTCTAAAAATCTCTGCTCCATTGGACCGGAGTCATTCTATAATCGACCCGCGGTCTTCAGCTCTAGTATTGGTCCAGCGACCTTCTTCAGAATTCTTAACATGGCTTGGGACAGTGCGTCGTCCCCAACCGTTTGATCATGAGACCAGCTCGATCCACGCAGTGAAGCAGGTGTCTCTCCTGGTTTCCAAATTAGGTATGTGGCTAGATGACAATGACCCAGCTCGAGCACCTTTATGGCCTCTACCACGGCCTCTTGTACCCCGTCTGCGAGTACCTCTAGTGATCATTGTTTAATCTCGTTTTATCTGTATTAATAGTTTTATGCAGATCAATTTACAGTTTCAGTATTTGTTAATCAAAATTTTATGCAAAGCAGTATAGTAATTCAGTGTCCGTTTTTGTAATTCGGCCTAACAATTTTGCTACAGTCTCAGTATACACTATCTTAAGTGTTTTTAGTACAGTCTATCTATAGCAGTCGTAGGATATACTACCTATAGCGATTCAATTAACAATCATAATGCAATTTTTAGAGAGAATTTACAAGATCATCGTTGGAGACTCGATGTATGACGCATTCAGTAAAAAAATTCAAAATACTTCAAATCATTTGAAAGCAGTTATTTAGAATTTCAAGTTTTAAAACCCACTCCACAGCCAAGTTTTGCAACCTGGCTCTAATACCACTGAATGTAATACCCCGAACCCAGCTTGGACGTTATGGCCGAATCTGGTGATGTCACATTGAAGTGTTTTTTGTAAAATATGTTGTCGTTGAAATCCTCCTTTACATTCAATCACTTTGTGTTATTCAATGATGAGTCTAAAAAAACGGGTCGTTCATTTTCAAAGCATGAACCATTGAAAAGTTATTTATTGCGAAACCTTTTAAACCGATTGCGTATTTGAGGAAATTTTGATAAAAAATTTATCTTTCTGAAAACTCGGGACTTTTCCTACTGCTAGCAGTTCTAAACCAAACAACAATAAAATACCAAATTAAAAATATAAATCCAAAGGCCCTTATTACAATAAAATACCCCAAAAATTAAGTTGAAATCATAAAATACTAAATCGAATTAGATAGGTCGTATGGCCACTGTTGAGTCCTCCGTTGCATCGATCCGCCTATGACTTGGGATTACCTGTACAGTTAAAACATATGGGAGAGTTTATGAAACTCAGTGTGTAATCCCATAATAGCAAACAGACAGAAAATAAACACAGTCTGGGCTTAAGCCCCTTTTTAGTATCAGTGACAATATCAGTTTGGGCCTTAGCCCATCTCAGTACAAAATAGTCATGTGCTTGGGCCTTGGCCCATTACAGTAACATTAATCAGTGCAATAACAAATTAAACAGTATATATTTCCTACCCATCTGGCCTCTACACTCCATCTCCGTCCAACCCTACACTCCATGTGGAGATATAATCAACCCACCTATCCCTACTCTCAAAAGAGTACCGAAAGCGGCGCTATACAGTGATATGCAGCTAGACTGTCAGTAATTTAGGCTCGAAGTCTTTCAGTACACTTCTTCCAGTCAATAAAAACCCATCCCCATGCAATGCATCATGCAATCATGTTATAATATCATACATGTATTCAATACAGTTTAAATTAGCATGCTAGAATACAGCCATACATGTACATATATAAGCCACACAGGGGTATAACAGTCATTCAGTCAAGTAGGGGTCTAGATGAGCTTGCCGACCCAACAGTAGATCCACTGTCATCTCGGGTGACCCATGCAACCTTAGCAGACAAATAGTGAAAATGAGCCCTCGAGCCCATTTTGCTGGCCCATGTGGGCTCACACAGCCCAAAATGGCCTTGGCCGTGTGGATTACACGGCCTGGCCCAATAATTTCCACACGCCCGTGTGGTTTGCTCGTTTGGGGTGCACACGCCCCAATTCGGCCTGGCCCATGTAATTGCACATGGCCGGCCTCATCGATCACTCGCTCATTCATAGGCACACGACCTACCACATGGCTAAGCGCACGCCTATGTGGCGTTGATGTTCACTTATTCCGGCTTTTGTTGATTTCTATAGTCGAGATTGTGTTTACACACCTTATTTTGTCGAAGCTAAACTGCACTCCGAGATAACTCGCACCTAAAATTAACCAATTAGCCAGCCAATTAAACAGTTGAAAGGGTACACAACTTATACCAACAAGGGCCATTCTTAAAAAGACCAACGACACGCTTACCTTAGAGTGAAAACACGATTCTGCAGTATGAGAATGCTGATTGGCTGGCCTCAATTCTTAAACTTCACCTAAAACAGAAACGAGCCCCCATCAAACGGATGTTTGCAAATAAACCAGAATCAAACGATTTCAAACTTACCAACATGAACGCGAGTCATCGAGACGATGAGGGTAAAGCTTGGTTTATCAAAAAGTAGGCGTGAAAAAGGGGAGGAAAATGCAATGGAGAGGACAACAACACTTCGGCAGAATAGAAATGATCAATAGAGTTTCGGCCAAGGAGATAAAAGAGAAAAAGAAATCAGTAACCTAGGGGAAAAGAGGGACACTAACGTCACAAGTCTTGGAAAAGAAGAAAAAAAAAGACCGAACTTTGTTTGAAAAAGACCCCAAAGAACAAAATGGTAGAGGTAGTAGGTAGAAAAGAAGAAATCGGCAGTAGAGGAAAAGTTGGAGAGACCTTCTTCGGCAGAAAAACAAAAACAGAGAAAAAGAAAGCAAAAACACCAACCAAATGACCCCTGCCGAAATTTGAGTACCAAGGGTAATTTGAATTCGATTCAAACACTAAACAATCCTTAAAACTCTCCACAATATCCTCCCAAAATTTGGTCATAGCACCCCACCCCCTTCAAACACTCCAACCACCCACAAGCATCAAAATTCTACTGGCACTCAATACTTACACGGCACCAAGCAAAATAAAACACTCCCTACATCACCAAGCCTCGAACTCAAGACTTCTAGCACACTTAACACTCCACTTAATCATTAGACTAGTAGGCCCATTTCGACATGTTTTTCTAATTATTTAATTATAAGCCTACTCTCTAAAGATAGGGGTTTAATCAAATAAAAACAATTTTTTTCCCAAGCTGAGGCTTGAACCCAAGACATCTCAGACACTTCCAGAACACATAACCACTGAAACAGATACACAGTTATGTCACAATTATACCAAAAATAAATATTAAAAATTTTTGGGGCGTTACAATTAATATAATTTGATGGGTGTTAATTATATTATGAAATGGAAAATTTGGTATTTGCAAATGAATGGAAAAAGGTTATTAAGTAAACATGTGAGAAAAGACGAATGTATGCAATTCATTTAATGATATATGCCATGTTACTTTGATGTTATATTTTTAAGTTATCTACTACCTATGTGGATTGTTGTGAATAGGAAAGTAAAGTATTTTATACTGTTCAATAAGCATGGTTGAATGATTTTATGTTGATGTTCGATAAGTATGAATTTCTTTTACACAAGTTTATTAAGCACTAGATGCTTACGTAGTTGTTTTCCTCTGTTTTGTAGATCATCAGAAGCTTAAACAATCAAAATCTATCTGAGTCCTATCATACTATCCAACATTCATTTTGGTAGCTTTTGGTTATTTTAGCTGTGGTTATAAATGACATGTACAGGTTTTATATGAATAGGTGTTGTGAATACGTTATTTGGTCTAATTGGTTTGCTTATGTTTTTGAGTATATGTTTGTTGGACTTGTAATGCTTATTAAGAATATGTCTTTGGTCACTTTTGAGTGATATATAAAAACATGACTTGAGGTATGTCTATATGTGATTGAAATGGTTGAATGGTTTGTGGTTGTGATGATGTATGTTTAGGTTATAATGTGATTTTGAATTAGTATGAATTGAGGTGCCTTTGAATGGCATATTGGTTAGAACTTATAAGTTGATTGATTTGGTATGTTTTGAGTATGTTTAGAGAATGCTTTGGTCAATTGAATGTATGGGTAAATAGTATATCTTGTTGGGGAAGGATAAGTATTAAAATAGCTTGTTTTAGGGGTTAAATTTAGAGCACATAGCCCGGGACATGGGCTATCACATGGTCGTGTGCCATACACGGTTATCTCATACGACCGTATATCATTTATATTTAGGTGTAGGTTTCATACAATTTAAGACACGGTCTATGACACGACTATGTATCTAAAAATACTTTGTCACACTGTCTCACACACGACCTGCAATATGGCCGTGTGACCTAACATCGAATGTACACACGGTTTGGTACATGGCCTGCGACAAGATCGTATGACCCTAATTTGAATACCCATACGGGCAGACGCATGGGCTGGGACACACCGTGTGTCCTTACACCGAATATTCATACGATCTGAGCTATGTTACACAGTCGTGTGATCCCTGTTTCCCAAATTTTCATGTTTCTTTCCAAAATCTTCTTATTTGTTTCAAAGTGAACCCTAATTTTTTTAAATTGTTTTTAGGGCCCTGAAGGCTCGATATAAGGCCCAAATGTGTATGATTGTTATGATTGTAATGAGTTATTGGAAATTAATTTAAATTTTATTTTTGATCTATTTTGAAGTTAAAAGTTCTGTTTTGTGCAGTAAGTAATACTCCGTAACTCTAATCTGATGACGGTAACGAGTTAGGGGTGTTACATTCTACCCATCACAAAGCTACCTTGATTTTGTTTAGTAAGCCTCAACATTATCGGTCTTAATTTGTTAACAATTTATTTGGTTATTATCTTATATAAAACCATACAAAAGTTAATTGAATGAAATTGAGTGATAATTTTTGGACAATCAACCTTTAGGATTAGAACAAGCAAAGTTTTATTAATCTTGTGGTCCACTAGACAACCTCCAAACACCTGTTGCACCATCGAGCAAATTGAAGGTTCAACAATATTGCACTGAGTTTGATAAAACATCACATGGAAACCATCAACTTCTGGTGCCTTAAGTGGGGCCATATCGAAAATTGCATTACGGATATCTAAATTTGTCATTTCCAATACAAGCTTATCTTTTTTGGCTAATGATAAATCTTGAAAATAACCTCTGCAGGGCAAAACAACATCAATTGAAAAGTCCATGGAATGCAGGGCAAAACACCATCAATTGAAAAGTCCATGGAAAATAGACTCTTATAAATCAACATGTTTTAGTATAGTAGGATCAAAACACCAATCAACCCCATCCAGCTTAAGGCCTTCAATTTTATTTATTTTACGCCGAGCAAGAGTCCTACCATGGAAGTATTTTGTATTCCAATCACTATTCATAAAACCAAACTGATCGGGATTTCTGAAACCATTAGAGCTCCTCATGCTTCAACACCTCCTCTGAAGCTTGTCTCAATTCTATTTCCCGAGTACAAAATCTCTCATTCAGCCTTTGCAACACCTCTTACCCACTCCGATGCCGAGACCAGATAGAAGGCATTACAATCCTTAACCTTACTTAAACATGTATAAACGGGCTATAAAATTTTGTTCCAATTTAAAACTTTCTTTTCGCAGTCATAACATTCATTTCATGGGCCTACGAGGCCACAAACATACATTCCTATGGTTTCAGAGATCAATCGAAAACTACTACTGTCTTTGAATTTTTTTTCTAAACAGGGGTCACACGCCCGTGTGACCTGGGACACGCCCATGTTCGATGCCCGTGGATGACACTGACTTGAATCACATGGCCTAGACACGCCCGTGTCCTTTACTCGTGGAGCTCTTAATTAGCACACGGACCAAGCACACGCCCGTATGGCTGGCTCGTGGTCACCTCTGATTAATCCACATGGCCGGTCGCACGCCCGTGTGCTTCAACCGTGTGGCGATTTAAATTCCAAATCCTAGGTGCAGACTTCACACAGCCTGGGCACACGCCCAAGGACTAACCGTGTGTCACACACGGCCTAAACACACGCCCATGTGTCTACCCGTATGGACACTTAAAGGCTATTTTCCAAGCCAATAACCACCCTGAAACTAAAATCATTTATAGACTCAATCCAACCACTCAAATACTTCGTTAAAACATGAAATACAATGCATAACTCATCATCAATTGATGTATAAATTTAGTAAATGTTGGCTAATCTCTTTAGCTATATACAAAAAGGAATAATAACCTTAATAGCCAACACTTTGGCCCCTCTTAGGACTTACATCAAGATGAAATAATGCCTATACATGCCATACTTAATAAAACAACTTGGCTATACCAAAATAATGATTGATAGTGTGCTTCGAGCTTCGACGTCAATGATCCACGAGTTAGCTTGGCGGGGCTACAAGGAAAGAAGAAGGGAGAGAGGTAAGCATATAGCTTAGTGATTTGCATGAAACTCATATAGCAACATATTAACTTATTATAACTCATTCATTTCGAATTTAAAAACAACATAAAACTCAAGTGCATGTCTTACTTACTCCTCACGTGGTACATAATAATAACTTCATACTTGCCTTATAATTATGGTTCCTGTCTCACGTGATTACATAGATTAGTACATTCTGCTTGTGCAAAAGTAAATTCAACTATCATCTTTCTTAACATGAAAAATTACTTTATATTTACCTTGTATAACTCATCTTAGTACATCTTTACTTACTTGACTTTCTTATTGCCTCTTTCTTATTTAGCTCTTTTACTCGTTGAATTTCTCGGAATAATTGACTTTACTCAATCTCATCAAACATGTATCTCAATGCCAATGCCATGTCCCAGACAAGGTCTTACATGGGATCGCCTTATGATGCCAATGCCATATCCCAGATATGGTCTTACATGGGATCCCTTAGCTCGGTGCCGATGCCATGTCCAAGACATGGTCTTACACGCAACCTTCCTTATGAGTTTCCTTTGGAAACTTACCATTGCCATGTCTTGACATGGGCTTACATGGTATCCTTGCCTTATGAATCTTATCAATGCCATGTCTTAACATGGACTTACATGACATCTTTTCCTTATGAATTCACCAATGCCAAGCCTTGGCTTGGGCTTACATGGGACCTTTGCATCATAATAATCTTTCAATGCCATGACTTGTCATGGACTTACATGATGTCCTTGCCTTATGCCGATGCCATGTCTTGACATGGTCTTACACGGACTTTCCTTATCGCATGTTGTGATAATTGTATCATCATTATTCCGAGACTTTAACCGAGACTTTCTCATACATATTCTCATTTACTTTCTCATCATAATACCAATAATTTTACTTCATAAAAATAATAAACATTATATAACATAACAAGTAATTGAATGAGAATACACGTAAAACTTTAATTCATACAAACTTACCTTGGTATTCAAAATGTATATAGATATGCAATTTAGTCCTCGACGTTGTTCTTGCTCCGGTTTCGATCCGGGCTTCGTAACTCTTAATCTATAATAAAAATTTAACTTGTTAAATTCACACATTGACTAAATTGACTTATAGTTCGTATTTTGGTAAAATTACAATTTTGCCCCTAGACTTTGGCAAAATGACCATTTTGCCCCAAGCTCAGTAAATTAATTCTAATCACATTTCTACCTTCAATAAGCCTAGGTGAACATTTAATACTCTTATAGCTATCATCAAAACTCACTATTTCACATACTTACTACATATTTATAACATTTTCATTAAGGTCCAATTAGGTGTTTTCTAGACTCCACCTTTCACAAAAGTTGTTCATCTAACAACTAAGACTCAATTTCTTCCATAAAAATACAACAAATAACAATGATAGCTGTCATGGAAAAAATCTAAACTTTTCACCATATTACACAATAGTCCCCTCATTTGAAAGCTTAAGCTTTAGGGGTCTCAAAAGTATAACTATTACTAAGAAAAATCATCAAAATCACTTACTAAAATGGAGGAGAGCTTGCTGAAAATTTAAGCCTCCAAAACCCCTATTTTTTTCTTGCAATTTTGGTGGAAGAGATGAACAAAAAAGATGGTATTTTTCTCTTTCGTTATTCTAATATTAAACTAGTCAAATTAGCCACCAACTCTTACTAACTTTGACTAAATTTTGTCCATCTTTGTCCCGACATAGTCTATGGCCGGCCAAGCAATTAAAAGGGGCTAAATTGCCCTTTAAAGACCTCAATTTAACAACCTATGGCTATTTGATACCTTTAGAAATTAAAATGGAACTTTCACATTTTACGCGATTTAGTCTTTTTTTTTTTTACGATTAAACATGAAATCACTAGATTTTAAATTCCTAAATTCTCATGTACTTATACAACCATATACTAATTCATAAAATCACATGAAAAAATTTCTCAAATCTCGTATTAGTGATCCCGATATCACTGTTCCGACTAGCCCCTAAATCGGGCAGTTACAGCCTTAACTCCATAAGACTCTATACTTTCTTCAGTTCGTAAACCAATTGTCTTTTCCGACTAAAGATGTTACCATAGACATGCTTGTTCCAGCCTTAGACCTTAACCTGAAATTGCTCAAGCATATTCACCACGGATTATTCATAATTCCAATTATTACTAACCAACATCCTAAACTCAGAGTGAAGCATCCAATTGTCAAGACACCGAAAAGGTCTTGTCCCCCCACCCATTGAGGTTTAAGGGACACTAAAATTGGGCGATCACCAGATTTTAACTGATGCAAATTCCGAACTATACAATCAAGCGTGAACATCTCAAAACTAGTATTCCCTAGAGCCCGATCCAAATGTTGAGATAGGCCCGTTCTACTCTATGTAAAGTGAGACCCACAACAACCCAAATCCCGAAGGCCATTATTAAAAAAATCATGAAATAGAGGACATCCATTCCTAGTTTTAATTGCGCTACCTCTCCTTTCAGATATATCCAGGATCGAATTAAAATCACCAGCAATTAGCCAAAGTTCATCACATGACTCAACTATAGAATTCAAATGATCGCACAACATATGTGTAACGGCCCAATTTCAGTGAAATCGGAATAATGGTTTCGTGACAATAAATCCGAGCTAAAAAGAAAATTTTATTTTAATATTATGGCAGGGTCTATATTATGATAGAAAGGTGGCATGAAAATTTTGATAAGAAAATTTTATTGATTTTATAGTTAATTGATTAAAAAGGACCAAATAAAAAAAAGGTGCATTTCCAGGACTCCATTCCGGAAAATCAAATTCATAAATATTTTTAATAAATATTTACGAAGCTAGTTGTGTAGTTAATTAGGTTTTGGTTAGGTGAATTTGACTTAATTAGGAGTAATTATGAAAAGGGCTAAATTGCATAAAGGGTAAAAGTTTAATTATATTGAAGAAAGTTAAAAGGACAAAATAGGCAATTATGCCAATTAAAAAGGTTGAGGCGGCATAACTAATAGATTATATATATATTTTATTATTATTTAATGATAAAGAATTATATTATTATATTATTATATTATAATATATTATTATCATTAAATATAAAACAAAGCAAATGAAAAAGAACATAAACAGAATAGAAAAAACGAAATAGGGGAAAGAAAGTAGAAAAAGGAAAGGGAAAATAGGGATTTCAAGGGTTCAAACTTAAATTGGTAAGTCAATTTAGCTCATTTTCTTGTAATTTTTGAGTTTTTATGATCCTAGAACAAAATACTACTTAGTATATGTTGAAAATTTGAAAGTTAGTAGATTTTTGGACATGGTTTATGTTGAATTAATTGATGAATTAGGGATTTAATTGATATAATTTCAAGTTAGAATTGGGTAAAGGATTAAATTGAAGAATAAGTTAAAAGTTTTGTGTAATAGGGACTAAATTGTAAACTTGTGAAATTCAAAGAAAAATTCTAAATTTTGTGAAACATAAGTGCTGTAAATGGTATATGGAAATTTCAGCTAGTCTTGAAACAAGGATTAGATTGCATGAATTTTATTTTTCGAGCCTAGGGACGAAATTGGAACTAATGAAAAATTTAGGGGCAAAATAGTAATTTTGTCTAAAATGTAAATTGAGTCCAAATGAATATGAAATGTATTAAATTGATGATAAAACCAATTTATTTAGATCCAAAAAACTCAAATACGAAGCTAGATCGAGGAAAGGAAAAAGTCCCGAATTAGTAGACTTTTGTATACAAACAAGTATCGAGGTAAGTTCGTGTAACTTAATATTGATTCTTGAAATGTTTGGATTGTATAATTATGTGATATGAATGTTACTTGAATATTTAATATATATATATATATATATAATATGATTGTAAGTTCAATATGACTTGAGAAAAGGGATAAGTCCCGGTTGAATGAAGGAAATTCGATGGAATATTGTAAAGGTGATTCTGCATATGTTGCAGACATGATTTAGCTTGAATGAGTAATCCTGATAAGTCTCTCGGGCATTATGAGATAAAGTTCCATGAGTATAGTGATTGGTAGTATTCCGCATAAGTTGCGGACTACCGTAGCTCTGTGTGAGCATCGAGGATTGGTAGTATTCCACATATGTTGTGGACTACAGTAGCTCTGTGTGAGCATCGAAGCATACGAATTTCCCAAATGATTTAAAAAGGGTAGCTCGAGAGTTATGTATACTTTAAGTGTACTATACGAGAGTATCCATCGATACTTTGATAAATTCAACGGGCAAAATTTGGAAATGGTTAATGGGTTTGAATGAATTTCTCTTGAAAATGTACATGTGGTATGGAATTATAAGCAAGTATAAATTATGACATGATGAGCTCGTCTACGTGATGATATTATATGTAATTGCTTGACTAACTTTGATGATGAAGTTGTATGTGATAGGACAATGAATTATTTGCTTAAATGCATACATGTTTGATTAAATTTAATGGAAACACTTGGTAAGTTAATTTCTGGTTACATGAACTTACTAAGCATTAAATGCTTACTAGGTTTTATTTTCTATGTTTTATAGTGCTCAGAAGCTCAGGAAGGTTGGAGATAAATCGGAGCATCATCACAATATCAACCTACTCATTTTGGTATACAAAAATGTTTTTATTTTGGCATAATGGCATGTATTGACTACTAGTACCGATTTTAATGATGAATTGGATGAATGTAATCTAGCCATTGGAATGGCTAGTAATGACTTGATTTTGGTATGTTTATAAAGTAAATTATGGTTATACATGTATGCTTGGTATATTTTGGGTTAATTAGATTTAACCATGTATGTTATGGAAAGGTAAGGTATGAGTTAAGATTGTAAGTATACATATCATGTTAAATGTTTGAAATTGGCTTGTAAATCATGCTTGAATTGGTTGGTTGGTATTGGGAAAGTTTTGTGCAGGTTTTGGATGAAATGGGTGAGAAATAGGATTGCCCACACGGATGTGTGACTCTTATAAGTAAGAAAATTTTAGAAGTTTGTGAAAAATTTCTCTGAGGTCTCGATTAGTCCCGAATCGGTTCTAATGCCTGTTTTGGGCCTCGAGGGCCCATTTAAGGGATGTTAAGACTAATCTCGAGAAATGAATAATTTTTGACTCGATTTATCTAAAAATATTTTGTAAACTCTGGTAATGCCTCATGACCTTGTTCCGGCGATGGATAAGGGTTAGGGGTGTTACAATATGCCTATTAATTCTTTGGGCACTAGAATAAACCGACAATTTTTGACCATTACCGGCCCATATGTGAATAGCCTGAGAATTTAATCCCAAAATTTTAACATTGACAATATCATTCTAGAGAACCCAAATACCACATGAGAATCCATTTGCCACAATTCTACAAGAGTTCGAACACCCCAATTTGCTAATAACTCCATCAGCATGACAACCACTTATCCGAGTCTCAAATAAGCAAAAGATATCAGGACTAAACTCACGTCTATATTCAAAAATAAATTTATGGAAACAGGGGTCACCTACTTCTTGAGAATTCCAAAAAATTAAATTTTAATCCATCAAAATATATGACAAGATCGAGCATCAGAGCAAAATACGGCACTAACAACTTACCCCAACATCATGATCAAGAACTACTGTCAAATTCTCACATTCTATCAATAAAGCAAACCCCACATTCGAATGTTCCAAAGACTTCTGTAAATTACCCACAATACCCTCCATAGCCGCTGAAACGTCCACGGTAGGTTGCACATTGTCATTCGATTTACATCAAGAGGATTTCTTTTTTTAATATTGTCCTCTAAAACAAGCTTAGATCGTTCTCTCGAAGATTCTTTCTTGGTAGCTCCAAATTTAAACATATTATTCTCCTTCCCAGCCCCAGTACCATACGATTCAATCTTAATAGCCCGAAATGTCGTATGCTTTAATTTATCCAACTTGGTCATTAGAGGAACACTCTTGAAATTTTTCTGACCTAGAATATCCTCATTACCCACTCGGCCCAACAAAACACCCATACCAAACCCATTAGTATTCCTTTTTTAGACAAACCCACCTCCACCATTATTGGGCATCAAAACCCTTCCAATAGACTTAAGCCCAAAATTTCCAATCACCTATTTACCCTTAACCCTAACGTCCATTCTTCTAACACTAGCATCCCCATTAGCCGCCTCCACAACTTTCCTTTCCAAAAAAGACGTTCCTTTCCTTGCTTCTATCACCATTTCATTCTTCAATGAAAAATCATCAGATTCTCCTCCATCACACCAATTCCAATCGATTCACTCACCCTGTGATTGTTAATTCTTGTCTCCTTCCCTTCAGCCTCCAACACGGAAAACTTAGACCCCCCGAAACGGTTGTTACCACTAACAGTTCTTCCTTTCGATGGACCACACAATTTCCTCCTTTATTGTTGCTCATCATCATCTAAGGGCCAAACACCTCTTCCTCCACTCGAGATTGAAGACCTAAATTCTCAACCCCGGATCCGCCAGCAATAGTTGCATCCTCTGCCGCAGGCAATTTGTTTTCAGTGCATAACAATGAGGTATGTCCAAGAAATCCACACGATAAACAAATATTAGGTAATCCTTCATACTCAACTATTTGGGTTCTTCCATTGATTCTAACCTTTGAAACCAGGTTTTTCAGATCCACACTAACAGCCAATCCCACGAATCTCCCTTTGATTAATTACCAAATCACTAAAATACACTTAATGAAAAACTTTAAAAACATACCTAACCATGTCCATTTTTGTCCACCAACTTAACCAATGGTCTAATTACCATTTAAAGACCTCCAATTTAAAATTTCATAACAATTAGACACCTTTAACCTATAGAACTCACATTTTGCGCTTATTACAATTTTAGTTCTTTTGACTAAATTGAGTGCCCAAACGTCAAAATTTTTGAACGAAATTTTCACAAAATCATTCCATAAAACTCGCAGACCATAAAAATATAATAAAAATATTTTTTTGCGTCGGATTTGTGGCCCCGAAACTACTATTTCGATTAGACCCAAAATCGGTACATTCTGATAATCTCGCGAATCTCCCTTTGACTGCCGCATCAGCCCGAGCATCAATCCTGTAAACCGATCTGATCATACCTTCCGATGGCCCTTAGCAAAAAATCGAGTAATATCATTGAGACAACCCCAATAAGCAGATCCAAACTACCTAAGTATCCATATCACTGTTGGTTGTCGAAAATTTGTTGACCAGGTTCTCACTGACAAGTAATGATCGAACACCACCCAAGGGCCACCTAACACCACCCCATCAAAGTCATCTTTCTCCTGGAACTGGACAAGGTAAAAGTCATTTTACAGATCCATTAACTGAAATCAGCCCCTAATATTCCATAGAACAGACACCTTGTTTAATAAAGTGTTGAAAGCTATTTTCCTACCCAGTAATCTGATCACAATTGATAGAGCCATTTTCTTTTCAATGAACTTATGGAGATGATCCAAAAATGTGATAGAAGGAATTCCATTCACAGTTTCTGTCATCACATCTTCATCCTGTAACTTGAAATCTTCTTCTATACTAGCACTCCCATTTGGATCTAATGAATTTGCCATCAACTTAACCTTGTATGAATCTTTTGCCACGATCTCCTCTTGCACCGTCTGCCCGTTTCCATTCATTGTCGGGTCAGGCACCTCCATAATTAACTTCGGCCGTCATCTGATTTTCTTCGTAACCCTTCCGACATCACAATTCGAAGCCATGGAATTCGCTCCAATAGCAAAATCAACTCGAGAGAGCATTTCAAACATGTTTTCTCTAATTGTAATACAAGTCAACTGTTAATAAAAATTCAACCTTTTTTTATAGTTTTACTTTTTGACGACTTTTGTTAATAGTTTGGTAACTTATAAAATGATTGTGATTAAGACAAACATAATTTAGAATAGTGTAATAACTTCAAATATAATTTTTATAATATTTAATTTATAATTCATGAATAAAGTATATACTAGTAATTAAGACAATAGCATCGTCAATGCTAACGTAAGCGGTGACATCATATTTTGTGAGAGAATAAGAAAACAAGCTTTTGCCAACAAATTCAATTGTTAACTCCACTCAAACGTTTACTTGGTAGACTTGAGACCATCGGCTGCTTTGTCTCAAAATATAATATTTACTTATATTGATCTTTTTGACATGCCAAATCATTTAAAATATTAACTAAATTAAATATACAGAGATGAAATTATATGTTATGTGCATGAGAAATTCAAATAAAACTTGGTAATTCTTTTTACACTTAATTGGAAATATTTAATAATGAATAAATATAATCACTTTCCAAAATGTATAAATACAATTGCTTATTGTATTCTATTTCTAAGGGTTTATCTGTATTTTTTTGAAGATGATGATTCGATTGAGCCAAACTGATTGATAATATCAACGTCACTAATTCCTCTAAATTATATTAAACAATGCTAACGTCATGAGTAAAGTACAATTATTTGTACAGACAATAATAAAAACAAACCATTTTCTATCACAAAATGTCTTTCACCTTTTCTTCCTTAACGGGTATCTATGTCTTGATGAGCAAGAAAAATATCAATATATGCTTCTTTTTATTTTCTTACTTTATGTTCCAATTTGTCTCTTTTTTATGCTACAACTTTTTTTAATGAAATATATTGTAATCTTTAACTTGAATATTTACATATATTAGTGCAAGAATATTTAGTTAATATCGCACTCGAGGCATCCACGAAGAAAGGAAAAGAGAAGATTATCGAGGAGTAATCGCGAATTTCAGATTTGTATTACTATAATTCAAACTACTATTTAGTTAATGTTATATTTAAATTCTTATGTATGGTAAGTAAATTATAAGGTAAGTATTACTATTGACATGCATGAAATTGAAATGAAGTATGAATATGTTTGAGTATTTAAATTGTTTACTGATTAGAAAGTGGAAAATGTATTAAATTGAATTGTGATTAAATTGAAAGGTGTGTTTTGAATTGAAATGAGGTTGAATTGAGAAATGATTTGAATACCCTATTAACTAGTCGGGCTGAGTCGGATATAGTTGGCATACCATAAGATTTGGAAGACTTCAGGGGACTTTTCGGCTTGGCCGAGGAGATACTGATGTTACTTTATTTCTTCGGATTATCCGAAGAGGCATTTAATGCCTTTTTGGTGTGTTTGGGAGGATTATTTATTCTGGTGTGTTTGGTTGGATTATTCTGGTGTGTTTGGTTGGAATCTGTGTATCCGCCAATGTTCGAGCCTTGTTAATAGGGGTAAGCAAATGAAATGATAAAACGAATGAAATTAATCGATTGATTTATTGAAGAAATGAGAAAGTTGAAATTGTGAAATGAATGGAGACTGAAAACGAAAGACATGAACCAAAGGTTCATGAGATGATTGAATGCAGTTTGATGATATGTGATATCAATTTGATTAATTGAAAATTTGAAAGTTAAAGTATGAATTAATATATATATAAAAATAAATTATTACATGTTTGATATTTATATGTTTATACATTATTATTTGTTATTATAGTTTGAATTATAGTAATACCACTGATTATAGGCATACTCAACGTAAGGTTGTTGCCATGCGCATGTCAGTAGAAGTCAAAGGTCCCGGTTCAGCATCCAGATCAATCCGACTTCAGAGACAATTTGGTGATGTAATCCCTCTTTCGGTAAAAATGGCATGCACTTAGGTATTGTATAAAATTATGTACTTAAGTTTTGAAACTTTGGTTGTAAAATGATATCTAATATGGGTTATAAGTATGAAATGAATTAGTATGGCATATTCGATAAAATGTGGCATGAAACTAAAATGGAAAATGAATGAAATTATTAGTTCAATTAAAAAGTTATTTATGAGTGATCAAATAGATAAATTGTTAAATTAATGTTGTAGGCATAGTTAGGTATGTTTGAGTGTGGAAATGTATGGTTTGTTATATTAGTTGCAAATTGGTTGCGGTTTAAAAATTTGCAGGAAATGCTAGATGTTTATAAAGGGGTTATATTGAGTTTAAAAAAAATCCGAGAGTCTCATTTCCACTTTTAATACGTGTTTTGGGCCTCGAGGGTCCATTACAGGGACTTAATGATTAAATTATACTATGAATGTTAATTTATGAACTATTCGTAAATTGTCCGATATGTCTAGTAATGCTCCATAATTCTGTTCCGGCGACGGTTTAGGGTTAGGGGGTGTTACAACAATGTTCATAGCAAACGATGATGTGACATTCATTAAATATTTCCAAATTCAAAATATATATAATATTTAGAAATGTAATTTTTAAAAAACTAAAATTTTATTAAATTAAAAAATCCAATTTTTCTAAGTAGAATTCAAATTATATAAAATAAAATATTATAAAAACATTATGAGATATAAACCACTCAAATATCTATAAATATAAAAAATAAAAAATAAAAATTAATATATCAAATATAAAAATTGTATTAAATTTCAAAAATCATTTTTTATAGTGTATGAATTATATAAATAAAAATTATAAAAGAATTATATAAATTATAAAAAATATTTAAAAGAATATGTAAGAATTTAAATTTTTTTAAAATATATAATTATATAAATGAAAATTTATAAAATGTTATATAAAATAAAGAAAACAATTCTAAAAGGCAAAATGAAAAATTCTAAAATAAAAAATCATATAAAAGTAGCCAACTGTCAATCAACGTAGGTTAGCAATCAATTAACCAAATTAATAATCAATGCCGCATATGAGAAAATGTTAAACACGTGGCATGTTTTTATTGGTTGATCATATTACCTTATTTTTTTTTATATAATCTGATTCTTAATTGTGACACTTTTTTCTAATATTATATATGTGTTATTTTTTTAAATTTAGTATTTATATTTAATAAAAAATATATTTTGGAATCCAAAAATAGTGGTGTTAATTTTTTTTAATGTTTAATTTAGAATTTAATGTTAATTTGATTAAAACTGATTGTTAATATTAACTCTAAAGCTCATATCAAATCACATCCATCGAATTGTATTTGAAAAATTAAACGTAAAATTAAACAAATTCACAATGAACACTAAATTTATTTTATTAACAAAATCATGAAAAATTTAAACCTAATAATATTATCAATAAATTTCATCAAATCAACTCTAAAACTTGAATTAAATACTAAATAATTTACATTGTTATCTTCAGGTACCAAATTATATAACTTTTGTCAAATATAAGTACCAAATTGAACAACAAATAATACAAGAGCCATATTAGAAAAAGTGTCAAACTCAGATACTAAATGATATATTAATTCTTTTTTTTAAACACTATCAACTTTTATACTAAAATTTATATCGGATAAATAGCTTGTGTGCAAAAGTAGGATGAAAAAGTTAAAAATCAAGATAAAAAAATATAATTCGAAAGTCTCGTGACATAATTCACATGGGTGCTATAATCTACTTTAATCTAATTTATATTTAGTATAAAGTTTTTTATTGAGTTGATGCTACAGTTTAATTAATTTAGTTGAAAATATTTAGTTCAATGGTGTAAAAAGTTTTCAAACTTAAGAAAAAAAAGAAGAAATTGAGCCCATTCTTTTTTTCACTCAATTGAGCACATGAACTTTCAAAATGCATTAAAAATGCCCTCAAACTTCTTTTAAAAAAACAATTAAGCCCTTGTTTTTTTTTTCACTCAATTGGGTACTTGAACTTTCAAAATGCATCAAAAAGACCCTCAATTTTTTCAAAAAAGCAATTAAGCCCCTACTCTTATTAAAAATTAGAAAAAATTATAATTAAAAAAATAATAAATTTTAGAAAAATTATTTAAAAATTTTTAAAAATTAGATTTTTTTATAAAAATTGTAAAAAAAATAAAAAAATAAAATTTTATAAAAATCATAAAAAAATTAACAACCCCTAATTTTTTCAATTAAATTTATCACATGTCGCAACATAATGTGACATGTGGCTAAAGTTATAAAATAAAAATAAAAATCAATAAAAGTTATTGAAAAATTATAAAATTCTTCTTTTAGTATGATAATTTTTATAAATTTTTTATATTTCTATATATTTTATAATTTTTTAAGATTTTTATATATTTTTTCTAATTTTTAATATTTTAATATTTTATTAAAATTTAATAATATTTATAGTTTTTATTGATTTTAATTTTTTATAATTTTTAATAAAAGCAGGGGCTTAATTGCTTTTCTTGAAAAAATTTGAGTGTCTTTTTGATGCATTTTAAAAGTTCAAGTACCTAATTGAGTGCAAAAAAAAAGTAGGAGCCTAATTGCTCTTTTTTAAAAAAATTTGAAGGATTTTTTGATGTATTTTAAAAATTCAAATACTCAAGTGAGTAAAAAAAAAAAAACAAGAATTTAATTATTTTTTAGAAAAGTTTGACCGCTTTTTTAGCCAAAAAAATTAGTACACCCTTTCTAATAAATTAATAGTTGGTATTATGTCTTTTCATATTTTTATATATGAATCCTTAAATAAAAAATTAAATTAATATATTTAAAGATCAAATATGTATTCAATAAATTTAAAAATAAATATTTTTATGTGGTATCAATAATCATTATTAAATAAATATATTTTTACATAAAATATTTTTATTTATATTTTATTATGAATGTGATATAATCTAATATTAATTATTTTCTTTTTAAATCCTTTAATTAAGTCTCAGCCCCTAGCCCCTATCGACTACCAGGGTGGCTACCCATTTTTTACTTATTCATTCTTTATAATTAGGTAATTTTCTTTTAATTATATTTATCTAGTTCCACCGACATTGGCGAAATTTGTAGTCCAATTACAAATATTTTATTTTACTTTTTCTATTCCTTCCTTTTCACGATTTAGTTTAATTTTTATTTTAAAATGAATGATATTCAATCCCCTTTCCCCTTTCTCAATCTTGAAGAAAGAAACTATTATTATTCTTGAGTTTATTTGTATATCTCAAAAAGGGTTAAATTTTCTATTTATATAATACGGTTACTGTTCATGAATGTGATGTCGTCGATAGGTCTTTATGCATGCCAACACGTACCTTACTCTGGGATTAGCACGTGTTCCCTAAGTGTGGGTTGGCCTGCATGGTGGTGTGAACCCACATCATGTGAGCTCATGAAAGGATGTGAACACATCATGTGCGAACTCAAGGTGCAAACCACGTAGGCTACGGGTCAGGACCCAATCGGGTAACCGGGTAGCGGGTTGGTAATGGTGAAGACCATAACAAATTGTCCCCACCTAGTTCAAATAAGAGTTACAAAGTAGCTCTTCTGAAAACTTGGCTTCACAAGGTGGGAGATTACTAAGATAGAAACTTATCGTGTACGCTTTTCGCTTTAGATTGGCATACATGCTTCGCCACGTGTTGAGGAGAGGTAGAACTATATATAGTTGATTGTGCATTCATTCTCGGACGCACAAATCGTTAAAGTATAAAATTCATTTAAAATAAGGTTACCTTAGCCCTCAAAATCAAATCGTTTGAATTTGAAATTTTTGAGAAAGAGCTGCTGTTGAGGAGGTCAATCATGTTTCAGAGGGAATTTTCTTTAAATTTCCAAATTGTTCTTGTGGTTTTTCTGGGTTTATTCGGGCACAATGGTTAGGGCGAGAGGAGGTGGTCGTTTTACTACAGGTATCCGTGGTGGTTTAGGGAGTGAGCCTTCACAACGTCGTGCGGTAAATGCTCTCATGAAGGCGAAAGCTTATGTTTGCACCACCAAACAAGAAGAGATAAACTATCACTTGGCCATTCGGGGAATTCAAATAACTAATTTTACTTATAAGTTCTCGATTGTTGAAGGGTCCAGGCGATTGAGTGACACCATCAATGAAAGTTTTTTTGCTTCCCTTACACGTACTAGAAGCAGGCTTTCATCTTCCCTTCGATCCGTTTTTTTTTGCAATCTACTTGACTAGTATAGGATAGCTCTGGGGTAGCTATTCGGCTTCTCATGGTGGGTCGTCGTGGCCTACTTCATTGAATATGGCTGACAAGAGGAGGCATCATTAATTTTTATTTTTCAAAATTTGTATCAACTCAAGGCATACAATTGAGGGTGTTTGCTAGGTCTGTTTTATTTTACTCCTCGCAATGGACTGGAATCGATTGTTTCGAATTAGTCTTCATACATTCTATTGAATTCCTGTAAATACATAGGGTAAAGAATAAAATCGAAGTTAGTTTTGACTTTCCCATTGAATGGTTCATACTTAGCAAGAGTGTGTGCTTGCGAAGACAAGACATTATATTAGAGGCGGGGTGGGCTCAATTCTATAGGCTTCACCGAGGTTGTGTATTAAATTTGGAGGAGTTACTAACTGTTAGAAATGTATTTCATTACTGCCTCGCAGATCTGAGCCCTAATGGATGGAGGCAAGTTAATGATGACAATGGTGCGAACACTATTTTAGTTTTGCCCGCTCAATTTGCTTGGCCACATGAAGCCATTGATGAGTTAAGGCTTATTTTGTTAGGGAAAAAGGAGGAGCCTACAAGTTATTTTTATACTTTTTGTAAATTAAAGCCTCGTCCGTGGTCCTTTAAACCTGTAGGGGAGCAAGAAGGTAGTGTGAACCCCTTTATGATTACTGTTAGTGATGATAATATACTTGTTGGTGATGTAGACACAACACGCGTTGTTGAAGAAAGTTCAAGGGAATCAACAAGTTTATCCAGGAAGATCGACAAATACATGGACGTTTGGTCTTTGATGCAAAATGTATGAGGAGGTCCCTCTGGTGCTTTTGGTGGGGAAGGAAGCGCAAGTAGTCAAAAGAAACAAAAGACTACTACTAGAGTTACCAATATCATTCTAAGCAGCGAAAATAAGGGTAGCCCTATAAGCGAACTTTGCCGAAAGAAAGAAAATGATCACGCTGTAAAATTTGGTGATGTGGACACCACTGTTACAATTCTTGCTGTGATTCCTTCTCCTCTTGGGTATCTGATAAGTCTAAATTATATAAACTCATTTAGCATCTTTGTACTTAATATTTGAGCAAATTTCGAGTATATTGTTAGCAAATTATATGAATTTAATTCATATTAAGACATTGAGCATGATTTTAGTAAGTTTGTAATTTTATTAATTTTTAGCGTTAATTTTGCATAAAATTGAGTTATATTGTTACATGTTTAATAAAGTGCTTAATATATTGCAATGGGACCATGGAATTGACTAACATAGGAGCAAATTAAATGTCACACATGAACAAGTCATATAGACTGTTAGAGCATGATTGAGTTTAGAAATTTTACCTTGACCCAATTGAAGTTGGTTGTTGAAAAGAAATCTAATTGTGTCTCGAATTGGGTCACAAAACCGTCCATCAAGGGGAAGTGAAGCTCAAATTTGGCAAATGCATATGAGCAGCCCAAAATCAACTTTTGAAAGATTTATTTGGAAGTCATTACTCTTGGGAAAGAATCAGAAATCAGCTCTCAATTATTACCCAAGAAACCATCCAACCCTTAGCACAAATCAAGCTAGAATTAAGCAAGAAAATCAAGGAAAAAAATTAACCAGTTTCCACATTTCATGGCCGACCAAGAGAGGGAGCATTTCAAGGGATCCTTCAAGCTATTTTTAGCAAACTCTCATATCACCCTTCTACTCTAAATACCACCTCTCATTCTCGTATCACTCTTTTACCAATCATTCATTCATTCTTCATTCTTCACTTATTCATTCCTATTATTTTCAAGCATAAAGCCATTCATTCTCCCCATTCCTCTTAGCTATCAATTCATTGAGAAAATTCTCTCTTGGTCGGTCACCTTGAGAATTATTTTACGAAGGAGCAAACACAAGAATAGGAGGAAGCCACTGCAATCGATTTCCGGAGAACTGCCGAAATCATTCAGAGTTTATTCTTCCTTATCTTTATTTTGTTCTTATTTATTCAACATGTTCGCAAATGGTTTTAAATTTTTATCATTATCAATGGTAGCTTAATTTTGTTTAGCTAGAATGGTTACATTAATTTGACAAAGTTCATTTGATTCATGTTTATGATGTATGTGCCTCAATCGTTCATGCTTTCAATTAAACTCATGCATGTATTTCATTCATTAAAATATGATTGAATGCACTAGAATTAGTTGATCAATCCTAGCCAGATGACGATTAATAGACGCAATAATTGAAAGATGTATGCTTAATTTAAATCCTAGCCCGATTAAATTAAAGGCTCGTAATAACTCGAGAAAGCTCTATTACCTTGCATAACTTTTAGATTTGTTTGATTTAATTGTTTCATTCCTAATCCATCCCTGTTACTTCACATAACTCTAAGAAACCCTTAGTTAAATATGATCATGGTAGTATGCATGTTTTTCTAAGCATAAGATTCCGAAAGGACTTATAATTGGTTTTCAAGTTAATAAAAGATCGAGTTGCCATGGAATACTTTCCGAACATTTTTAAGCATGATAAAAAATGAATTAAGTTTAATATTGTAATTATTCTAGCTTATTCATGTTATTATTGTTGAAGCTTGTGAATTTGCTGCTAAATCATCTCATCTCATTTATTGCATTTAGATTAATTCATTTACATTTAGTTCATATTAATTTTACCCATCACATCAAAATTATTGTGTTTTCTCACCAACTTGTAATATTTAATTTTGCAATTATTTGATTAACATATACAATCATTATGGAGACGATAACTCTTATACTTACTTATTACTTGATAACGACTGTGTATACTTGCACAAACCTACGTGTTATAGTCTCCACCTCTACCAAAACCATCTACAGAGGACACATTTGGTGTGATTGTTTAACATGGCCCTCTTGGAGGTTCAATGCAATTTATGTCTAATGGAGGTGAGACACAGATGTTGTTTCCGTGGCACGAGCATCTAAGTATGAAAAATTTTCCTTATTTCCCTACTAAGGTAAGTAGAGAGTGGAAATATATTATGCCTCAAGAAGCAAAGGAGCATGTTTATCTTTCTGTATCATCCATCTTCGTGTAGAAACCATCGTTGAAGGAACTGATATTATCTCTCAGGTGGCCTTAATTGAAGGTGGTATGGTAAGTGTAGTGATCGCTGATGGTATTAGCGTAGAAGAGGTAAGGAGGATGGTATCTGAAAATGCTCACTAATCCACCATAAGGCTTTGGAAAGGGCTTGCGAACTACACAAGCAGTTGGATGAAAGAAAAAAATTGGTGGACCAAAGTAAGAGGTTACAGGATCAGCTTGCTACTGTTGAAAAAGATATTAAAAAATTGTATGGAGAGATTGTAGGTGAGTGAGCTGATAAGGTTGTTTTGGAAGTGACTATGAAAAGCATGAATAAGTGACATAAACTTGCTATGGCTAATCTGACATAGAGTCATGAAGAGGATTTGAAATCTAACTTCCTGCTGCATGCTCAAGTGGTTGGAGTGTAACAGCCTGATTTTGAGCCTAATCAGAACAGTGGTTTCGGGGCCACAAATTCGACAAGGAAAATCTTATTTTTATTATATTTTTATGGTTTAAAATTTCAAGAAATGATTTCGTGAAAATTTCGTTCGAAAATTTTGACATTTGGGCACTCAATTTAGTCAAAAGGACTAAATTGTAAAAAGTGCAAAAGTTGAGTTCTACATGCTAGAGGTGTCCAATTGTTATGAAATTTTAAATTGGAGGTCCTTATATAGTAATTAGACCATTTTTTAAGTTGGTGGAAAAAAATGGACATGGTTAGGCATGTTTCCAAAGTTTTTTCATTAAGGGCATTTTAGTCATTTAGTTATTAAAATGAATTAAAAACAAAATTAAAAGCCAATTTTTGTCCATCTTCAACCCCTAGGCCGAAATTCACATGAGGAAGACATAACTAGGGTTTTTTAAGCTTCCAAGCTCGATTGTAAGTCCGTTCTAGCCCCGTTTTTAATGATTTTTATGTTTTTGAAATCCTCATAACATGATCTCTCTATTCCTACCATTTATTTGAGCTAGGGTTGATGTTTGAAAGTTTAACCATATGAGAAATGCTTGTTTTTTTATGTTTAATGGTAGAATATGAATGCTCGGTGTGTAGTAAACGGCTTTTACTAAGTGATTTTCGATGAAATCGCATAAAAGGACTAATTTGTAAAAAGTTGAAAATGTATGAAAATGTGTGATGAATGCAAATTTTGGATTACTATAGTTATGAAAATGGTTTGGCTAGGTCTAAAATACAGGGAAATTGAATAAAAATCATTTTACGAGCCTAAGGGCAAAAATGTAAATATGATAAAGTTTAGGGGAAAAAATATAATTTTGCAATAGTATGATTTTTGGGTCACAATGAATAATGTGACTAATAATTAAGCTAGTTTTGATGTTATAGATCAAATAAAACGAGGTTCAGACTTAGAACGGAGGAAAAAGGAGAAATTAACGGTCAGGTCCCTTTTTGCCATTTTGGTATTGAGGTAAGTTCGTATGTTGATAAATGTTATTGATTTGTGTTAATTAAGCACCATTATCATATATTTGATAAGATTGTGGAAATTTCGGTAAATGTTCGAATTGAGTAAAAATACAGGATCGATCACGATCGTTGCATAGTGAAATATGAATTGACGATAAAAGACCATGGTTAAACCATGGCATTGTGCTAAGTGAAATAAGTCCATAGCATTGTGCTAAGTGAAATAAGTGATCGGGTGCTGGTCCGCACGTTCTATCGGTGGCTGAGTTATCCGGCATATGTTACGAATATTCGACGACTTGTGTGAGCAAAGACCGTGTAGCTCGTATGACCGAAGCGACTGTGTGAAGCGGACCAAGATGTGTGACTATGTGAAACGGGTCTTTGGTCTTATAAGTTCTACCCGGTGGTTTGGGTAATCCGACATGTGTTTGCGAGCACTGAAAGCTTGTGTGAGCAAAGACCGAGTAGTTATGTAATGACCAGAAGCGACTGTGTGAAGCGGACAGTGAATGAGAATAGCTCGAGAGTGAGCTCTATGTGATATGTCATAAGTGGTAGCTTGGCTACATATCGGTGGTAAGCCGGCTACATATAAGTGGTAGCTTTGGCTACATGTAAGTGTGGCACTATGTGTAAGACTTAGAGTATTCTTTAGCATTCCACATGGACCAGCGGGTAGTTCAACGAAATAGCAAAGTGTGAAAGCATGTGGGTATGTTGTGAAATGGAACAATTACGTATGTGAAACTCCTAAAGAAGGAGATCAATATGTGTGAAATATTATTAAAGATGTGAATGAGTTGGTATGAATGTATTTGGTTCATATGAACATTGAAATGAATTAATTTGTGAAATTCATATCTCTTTGTATAAAAGGAATCATGAAAGAGTAAAATTGGCAACAAAAGCAGTTTTGGAAAGAATATGATTGTGTGACTTTGAAAAATCACCAAAAATGGTGGAAATCGAATTAGAGATTGAATAAGATATGAAATTAAATCCTATTGAGTCTCTTTTCGTATAAAAGGAACGGTGTAAGCAAAAGAATTTCATATTATGAGATATTTGAATTCTTGTGAGACAGAGTTAGAATGATTTCGGAATCCCCTGTTCTGACTTTGGAAAATCACTAAAAATTGTATAAAAATGATCATGGTTTATAATTTATATTATTAAATTTCTTAATAAGTATATTTACAAGTGAAACAAATGGAAATGTCATTTGAGTTCTGTACGAGGTAATTAATTTTTAGTGAAGAGGGGTCGAAATTGTCGGACAGCGAAATAGGGGAGACTTTAAAGAATAAACTGTACTTATTGGCTAAACCAAAAATTTTGAAAATTTTATGGTAAAAAGATATGTGAGTTTAGTTTCAGGGAAAATTAACAGATCTTAATTTGGAGTTATGTAGCTCGAGATATAAATAATTTAGTAACTGTGACTCGAGTAGACAGCTTGAGATGAACATGAGTAAATAGTGGAACTATGTGCAATTATGATTGTATTATCTTAAGAACATATTGTGATAACTGGTAAAACCATGTTAATAAATTGATTATTATTTACATGCCAACTTACTAAGCTATATAGATTACTCCGTTTATTTTCTGTGTTTATAATGTCCTCAGGTTAGCTCGGGTTGGAAGTCGCCGGAGAACCTATCACACTATCAGACTAACAAATTGGGTATTAATGATTCTTACACTTAAGGTCATGGCATGTATAGGGGACTTGGTTATTTTTGTATGTGTCATAATTGATTTGGCCTAAAATGTTGGCCTATGTTATTTGATAGTTCATTTTGTACAAGGCCATTGATGTTGGCTATTATTGATCAAGTTATATGTTTATGATGATGCAATTTATGAGATGCATGGATAGGTTGAATGAGTGTGTGATAAAAATTGAAAAGTTGTAAATTTCGATGTAAATTTTACGTCTTGATTTAGTACGACTATATGTGTTATGTTTCGATAATGCATCGTACCTTGTTCCAGCATCGAACATGGGTAAGGGGTGTTACATGGCGGTCCCTTCGAGACTCGCAGGCTAAATATTGATGCTCTTAGTCACCTCACGGGTGTTCAGATGGTCTTTGATATTCACTTCCCTCTAGAGTTGCTTGGGAGGAATTTGTGGAAGAGTAGAAGAATTCCAACAGACTTTATTTTGCTGATACTTCTACTGAGACCATTTGATTGTGTCAGAGAGTCTTAAAATTTATATAATGAATGATCGAGCCTAGAAACTAACTTATGACAATGATTGAGGCAAGCGCATCTATCGTTTGGTAGGATAGCTATGGCAAGACCGGAAGTATCGTATCCTCAAGGACCAAGAGTACTAGTAATTACTATCTTTTTATTATTTAGCCTAAAAGTTAAGGGAATAGTTGTTTAATCTAAAACTAACTAATTACTAAGCTAAAGATGCTAAGACTCAGAGACTGAATTAGGAAAATACTTTTGGGAAAAACCAATTGATTAAGACAATACCCGAGAAAGAATCCACCTAGACTTCACTTGTTATTTAACCTCGAACCAGACGATTTATTCACTTGACTTGATCCGTATGATTCCCTAATATATATTAATACCTCTTTTGAGGCTACTAATGTCTAACCCTAGGTTGATTAATTGAAATCTCTTTCTAATTAAAACCCCTAGAATTGCATTAACTCGATCTATGGACTCCCATAGTAGGTTTGACCCTAATCAGTGATTTTTCGTCATCCTATTTCTAGGGTTGCGATCAACTCCGCTTAACTATGCTAGATCTTCTCTTCACTTGAGGACTTTTGCTCCTTTGTCTAAGCACATCAATACTTGAATCAATATCCTAAAATATTAAAATAAGAATTAAGAACACATAATTAAGAACAAATCAAGTATTTATCATATAGTTCAGAAAACAATAACAAGATCCGTCTTAGGTTTCATCCCCCTTAGGTATTTGAGGGGTTTAGTTCATAATTATAAAAGAATACATCTTAGAAGAAAATATAAAACAAAACATAAGAAAAACCCAAAAACCCCCTGAAGGAAATTGAAGGGGAAGATCTTCCGTCTTGAGTATGATTAAACGCTTGAGATTAATCAAGCGACTTTCTTGAGTATATCCCACAATTCGCCTCTCTCTAGCCTGGCTCTCGGCCTACTGCGCGCCCTTTTTAGGTCACACTTAGGGTGTTTATATAGGCTTTCGAATGTCTTTCTTTGCCCCTAAGTATCCTAATCCGATTAGAATTAAAACAGGTCACGGCAGGGACACGCCCGCTTGGCACGCCCATGTAAATCGAGTCCAGCCGTGTTCGGAGTCTGCTAAAGAGGCGCGCAGTTGTGTGGCTCGAGCCACGAGCCCTGTGAATTTCGTACTTTGGTCCATTTTCTCTGCCCGTTTCTCGTTCTTTTCATCCTCCGGTGCTCTCCTAAGTATAAAACATGAAATTAAAGGATTAGGAGCACCAAATTTCACAATTCAGGGAATAAATCATCCAAAAGTATGCTAAATGTGTGATTAAAATATGTATATATTACGGTTTATCAAATACCCCCACATTTAAGCATTTGCTTGTCCTCAAGCAAAATTCGCAACTTACAATTAAAATGAACTTCTTTAATTCATAATATTCATCAATAGTGTTTCATAATAATTCAAAGATAATTCATTGTTTCATAATAATTCAAAGATAATTCATACATTGATAATTTAAGTAGAAGGGTCCTAAATATTAAAACAGTCAAAGTTATAGTTTTTATAGCACGAAAACATAGGTGTTTCCCCTTACCTAAATAATTACCTCTGATTCGAAACTGACAAGAATTGACATCCTCACTAAAGATTCACTCAAATCACTCAAAAGTGTTTAAGGTTCAAATTAAGCACTCAAAAATCAAACATGAAAAGTTAATCCCATACGCTTGTATGAAAATCAAATCTCCACCACTATAAAATAAGATGATACGCAAATTAAAAGGTCTTTAAAAAGGGTTGTAATGGGGCTCGAGTTAAAGGTGTGGATAAAGGCTGAATTAAAGGGTTATAATTGAGATTGAATTAACAAATTACCTAACTTAGAAAGATGAACTAAGATTCGAATAATTACATTAATTAAAACTTCATTACTAATAATACGAGCTTCTTCTCAAGATGTGGAATTTAAACGTATAAGCTCACTTAATCATAGAACTAATAAATATTCTTCGTTTTTTTTAAGAACAAATCAAATAGATAGATTTTAACAATTGAAATAAAAAATGTAGTAAGACAACTGATCAAATCAAATCTCGATATAAGGGTAGTCAAGAGAAATGGTGATAATAAATACAAGATGGGTTTTGGATTAAAATTAGTGGGTGAGCCAATAAAAGGTTTCTTAAGATCAAAGGGCTTCACTAGGGGTTAATTGTGAGGGTAGACTTTTAGTGGAGTAAGTGGGTTAAATCCTAAGTGCCTTTATCATTTTTGTATATCAAATCAATAATGTGGTCTCGACATGTATAATCGAAGCAAATTCTAGAATAACAAATCAATGTTGACACACTCATAATCAATAAAATGAGCAAGAAAAGAATGTACGCTCTACAAGGCTCAAAATCTCACAAAAACTATAGGTTTTTGATATCAACTTTTGTAAATTTTAAACTTCGAGGTAATAATTAGATTCAGGTAGACAACCTAACAAAATTTTTAGTTTTTGAAAATAGACTCATCATGCTTGATTCTCTAGTCTCCTAAAGTTTAAATCATCACTGCACAATTATCAATGACTTAATCCAAAACATATCAATAAAAATCATGAATCAAAGGAAATTTCATTCTAATAGTAATATGAGAAAATTTCTTAAGAACAAGACATAATTCGAGGATTTGAGAATAATGCAAAAAGTTAGGAACTTTTCAAAATAAAATTTACCCCGCACACTTAAAATGAACATTGCCCTCAATGTACAAAGATATATATGAAATCATAAGAGATTGGGAAAGGTGAAACTTCCTAAATTTTGGATGGATTCCTTGAGTTGAAAGTGTAGAAATTTGATTAGAAGGTGAAAGATAAGTTTGGAGGAGGCGTCTTTGGTGGTGGTGTGGTGGCCGCCAACAATCTCTACGCTAGATGAAGAAATTGGGAAGCTCATGAAGAATTAGCCAGAAAATAATAAGAATAATTCAAAATAAACTAATTATATATTTAAAGAAAAGAAAAATAAAAAGAAAGAGTGTAAAAAGAGAAATGAAACTAAAAGAAAAGATTAATGGGTGAAAAGTCCTTATTGTTAGATAGTTCATGTGAGGTGGGTGTGATTTCTAAGGCGTGGTGTGGTGATTCCCTAATGTGACCTTTAGAACCTAAATAAAAGAAAACAAATTAAAATAGACTAAATTAAGTATAAGTGAAATAAAGAAAAGGAAAATAAAGGAGAAGGGAAAATAAAAAGAAGAATTAAATGGACTCAAATGTCCTTGGCTTGGCGGATAAATGAAGCGGTCGGCATGAACTTATATAATTCGATCTTACATATGGAGACTGTGCTATGGTCCGTTTGCTTCTTTGACATGATAATGTTGGCCTTGCCTTTGGGCATTGAGTGATAGTGGTAAGTATGGTGAAGAGAAATTATGGTGGCTAGGGTTGAGAGAAAAGGGGTTTGGAGAGGAAAGTGTGCAGAAAAAGGGGGTTTATATAGGAATAGGGGTCTGATGATTTCCCATGCCCGTGTTAATAAAACAGTGTCGACCACAGCTGTATCGCACGACCGTGGTGTTTAGTCTGAGCCCGTGGCTTGAAGATATTTTTCGTTCCTGTTTCGTACTAACTCTGCCATGCCAGTACAGAAATCCGTAGTGTCTACACAGCCACAGCCACGCCCGCGTGCAAGGTCCTGTGGGTAGAGAAACCTGCACTTTGGTTAGTTTATAGTTAGGTGCTAAAAAGGAAAAATAAAACTAGAAATAAAAATGTAACAATTAATGGGGTTAGTGCTCGGGTTGTCTCCCGAGAAATGCTCGTTTAAATTCTTAAGCTAGACTTACCTCTTATTCGTATAATCATGGTGGTTTGAGGAGTTGAAAATTCTTTCTCATGCATTCAGTTCTATTATCAGTATATAGTTCGAGTCGAGTAATGTTTACTTTAAAAGTGCCTTAGAATATAAGATTACTTACCTCGACTGTTCAGTAAGGGAAGACTTTGAGTACCTTAAAGGGATTTTTTCGTTTGTATCAAGGTCAGATGTGGCGATCCAGAAGTCTGTTTTAGCCAATGAGCACCTAATCCCCGATCTTAAATTTGTTTGGCTCATCCTTAAGTTTGACATGGTTTTGCTTGGTTTTGCTTCGTGTATTCCTAGTTTCTCTTTGAAATGTATCTTCTACTCGTCTAGTTCATCGATCTGAAACCTTCATTCCTCAAGAGTTATTTCCTTGTTGGCACAAGGTCTAGGATCTGGCTCAATTGTGTAGTTCCGTGGTGCTTCCTGAAAAGAAGATTTAATCGAATGGTCATTAAGAGAATTTATTTTCTCACCTTGATTGCTTGATGTCCTAGACGAGTCAAGAGCTTGAAGAGTGATTGTTTCGTCACCTACACAAAGTATGAGTTCACCAGCGCCGACATCAATTTTAGTCCTTTCAGTTGCTAGAAAGGGTCTTCCTAAAATTAAAGGAATATTATTGTCCTCATCCATGTCTAAAATGACAAAGTCTACTGGGAATATGAATTTATCAATTTTCACGAGTACATCTTCAATTATACCCCTAGGAATTCTAATAGTTTTATCAGCTAATTGAATGCTCATCCTAGTTTGTTTGGGTTTCCCTAGACCTAGCTGTTTAAACATTTTATAAGGCATAACATTAATGCTTGCCCCTAAATCAGCTAAAGCATTATCAACAGATAAACTACCAATTAAGCATGGAATTGTAAAACTCCCTGGATCTTTTAATTTCTGTGGTAGTTTATTTTGCAACATTGCTGAGCACACTGCATTTAGTTCCACATGCGACTCTTCGTCTAACTTCCATTTGTTTGTTAGAAGCTCTTTTAAAAATTTTCTTGAATCTGGCATCTGCGAAAGAGCTTCAAGAAACGGTAAGTTAATATGTAATTCCTTTAAAAGTTTAAGAAATTTACCGAATTGTTCATCTGTGTTGTCTTTCTTTATCGCATTGGGGTATGGCACACGAGGTTGGTATTATTTAATTACCGGCTTTGGCTTATCATGGTTTACCTCAACCTTACCTTCCTCTACCACATTCTCTCAGCTTGCTTTGGGTTCATCTACCCCTTCACTATCATGAGCGGTTATTGCTTGAAGTTGCTCCTTCGGGTTAGTTTTAGTGTTTCTTGGCAGGCTTCCTTATGATCATTCAGAGAACTTCCCTAACTGGTTCTCGATCCCTTGAGTCGATGCTTGCTGATTTTTGAGTGTTGTCTCGGTGTTTTGGAAATGGGTTTCTGACACCGCTATAAATTTTGTTAGCATCTCCTCAAGGTTCGGCTTCTTTTCTTGTGGGTAGGGTTGCTGTTGGAAACTTAGAAGGGGTTGTTGTCTCTGATTTCCTTGACCACCCTATGAAAAATTGGGGTGGTTCCTCCAACCTGGATTGTAAGTATTACTATAAGGGTTATTTTAAGGTCTAAAATTGTTACCCATATAGTGAGCTTGCTCATTTTCAGTGTTCGGGTTGTAAGGCGGATATTTTGTATTGTTCATCGCCCCTCCATTAGTGTCGCACTGCATCACTGAATGTACCTGCGAAGAACGACATAAACCATTAATTTTCTTAGTCAAAAGTTTCTACTTGGTTTGATAGCATGGTTACTGCATCGAGGTAGAAAACACTGGCAGCTTTTGTTGGCCTTGTCCTCGTGACTTGCTACTCATAGTTTTTCAGTGACATCTCTTCAATGAATTCGTAGGCAGCCTCAAGTGTTTTGTTATTCAAGGTTCCGCCGGCGGCTGAATCAATCAATTTTCTGGTTGAGGGGTTCACACCGTTGTAAAAGGTTTGGACTTGTAGCCACAAAGGTAATCCATGGTGTGGGCACCTTCTCAATAGATCTCTGTATCTCTCCCATGCATCGTAAAGTGTCTCTAAATCCATCTGTACAAAAGAAGAGATATCATTCCTCAACTTAGCCGTTTTAGCCAGCGGAAAATATTTTAACAAAAATTTTTCGGTCATTTGTTCCCATGTAGTGATTGATCCTCGTGGAAGAGAATTCAACCACTATTTTGCTTTATTTCTCAAAGAAAAGGGAAATAACTGAATACAAATGGCATCATCAGAAATGCCATTTATTTTGAAAGTATCGCAAAATTCTAGGAAATTTGCCAAGTGATTATTTGGATCTTCATCCTGCAAACCATTAAACTAAACAAATTGCTGTATCATCTGAATTGTGTTAGGTTTCAGTTCAAAATTATTTGCAGCAATAGCAGGTCTAACAATACTTGACTCAGTTCCTGTTAAATTAGGTTTAGCATAATTATACATAGTTCGAGGAGCATGATTTTGATTCACCGGGTTTGCAGCAACCACAGGAGGTAGCGGATTATTATCAGCCATCTCTTTGGTAGTATTAGTTTCGTCTTCTTGCTCTTCTTGTATGTATTGTAAGCTATGCCTTATCTCTCTTCGGTTTCTACGAACGGTTCCTTCTATATTGCAGTCAAAAATCAAGGGTCCTGACGAGTTCCTTCTAGTCATAAACTAGAAAAACCTATCAGAAGTAAAGAAAAGAAAAGAAAAATTTAGAAAAGTTAAAATAAAAATAAATAAAAATAATGGCTAAAGTAATAAAAATCAAGTGCTCCTAGTATCTTAGTCCCCGGCAACGGCGCCAAAAACTTGATCGTGTCAGAAAGTCTTAAAATTTATATAATGAATGATCGAGTCTCGAAACTAACTTATGAAAACAATTAAGGCAAGTGCACCTATCGTTTGGTAGTATAGCTATGGCAAGACCGGAAGTATCGTATCCTCAAGGACCAAGAGTACTAGTAATTACTATCTTTTTATTATTTAGCCTAAGAGTTAAGGGAATTGTTGTTTAATCTAAAACTAACTAATTACTAAGCTAAAGATGCTAAGACTCAGGGAATGAATTGGGAAAATACTTTTGGGAAAACCAATTGATTAAGACAATACCCGAGGAAGAATCCACCTAGACTTCACTTGTTAATAACTCTGAACCAGACGATTTATTCACTTGACTTGATCCGTAGAATTCCCTAATTTATATTTATACCTCTTTCGAGGCTACTAATGTCTAACCCTAGGTTGATTAATTGAAATCTCTTTCTAATTAAAACCCCTAGAATTGCATTTACTCGATCTATGGACTCCCATATTAGGTTTGACCCTAATCCGGCAGATTTTTGTCATCCTATTTCTAGGGTTGCAATCAACTCCGCTTAACTATGTTAGATCTTCTATTAAACAGGGACTTTTGCTCCACTGCCTAAGCACATCAATACTTGAATCAATATCCTGAAATATTAAAACAAAAATTAAGAACACATAATTAAGAACAAATCAAGTATTTATCATATAGTTCAGAAAAAAAATAACAAGATCCGTCTTAGGTTTCATCCCCTCGTATTTGAGGGTTTAGTTCATAATTATAAAAGAATACATCTCAGAAGAAAATATAAAACAAAACATAAGAAAAACCCAAAAACCCCCTGAAGGAAATTGAAGGGAAGATCTTCCGTCTTGAGTATGATTTCGGCTTCTTGAGATTAATCAACTGACTTTCTTCGAGTATATCCCACAGTCGCCTCTCTAGGCTTTGGCTCCTCAGCCTACCTGCACGCCTCTTTTGTAGGTCACACTTAGGGTGTTTATATAGGCTTTCAAAATATCTTTCTTTGCCCCACAAGTATCCTAATCCGATTAGAATTAAAACGAGTCACGCAGCGGGGACACGCTGTGTGCACGCCGTGTAAATCGAGTCAGTAGTGTTCGGAGTCTGCTAAAGAGGCACGGTCGTGTGGCTCAGGCCCAGGCCGTGTGAATTTCATACTTTGGCCCATTTTCTCTATTTTTGGCCCGTTTCTCGTTCTTTTCATCCTCCATTGCTCTCCAAAGTATAAAACATGAAATTAAAGGATTAGGAGCACTAAATTTCACAACTCAGGGAATAAATCATCGAAAGTATGCTAAATGTGGGATTAATATATGTATATATTACGATTTATCACCGATGTAGCTCACAATGTTGGGTGTGAAGAGGATGCTAACAAATGAGTGGAAGAAGAGAAAGATGAAGAGCTTGTCGACCCCCAAGATACTAGTGCTAACTCATGACTTCCTTGCATTCATTGTATATGTTGTTTTTGTTTTGAAATGGGAAAAAGTTATCTTTGCCTTTTGTTGAAACTTTTTAGTGTTTGATCGTGATTTTGTTTGAGCAAACTGCATAGCTAAGTGGTCGTCGTAAATGACTTAAACAAATATGATTTAACTGGCGATTAGGAACCATAAGATTATTCATCTTAACTGTGATTTGAAATCTTCGTATTTAAGTTGTGATCGTGAATCAACTTAAGAAAGATTATTCAGGATCGTAAATCAATAAACTTAGGCTGTAATCATAAATCAATAAGACTTAATAATATCAGCTGCGATCTTGAATCAGCTAGTTGTTTAGAGTAGTGGCAGTAAATCAATTAACTTATAGAAAATTGTTCATGGTAGTAAATCAACCGAACTTAGGTTGTGATCGTAAATCAACGAGCCTCAATAATATCAACTATGATATTAAATCAGCTAGGTGTTTGGAGTAGCGATAGTAAATCAACGAACTCAGAGAAGATTGTTCGTGATGGTAAATCAAATGAACTCAGGTTGTGATCTTAAATCAACGAGCCTCAATAATATAAAATGTGACATTAAATCAACTAGATGTTTGGAATAGCAATAGTAAATCAGCTAACTTAGAGAAAAAATTTCATAATAGTAAATCAAATGAACTTAGGCTGTAATCGTAAATCAGCGAGCCTTAATAATATCAACTATGATATTAAATTAGTGAGTTGTTTGGAGTAGCAATAGTAAATTAGCTAACTTAGAGTAAAATTTTCATGATAGTAAATCAAATGAACTTAGGCTGTGATCATAAATCAGCAAGTCTTAATAATATCAGTTGTGATATTAAATTAGCGAGTTGTTTGGAGTAGCAATAGTAAATTAGCTAACTTATAGAAAATTATTCATGATGGTAAATCAAATAAACTTAGGTTGTGATCATAAATTAATGAGCCTTAATAATATCAGCTGGGATCTTAAATCAACGAGCTGTTTGAAGCAGCGATAGAAAATTAACAAACTTAGATAAGGTCGTTCATGATAAATAAACTAAATAACATTTGTAAAAAGTGTATCCTTATTGAAAAAGAGAGAAACATTCATACATAATATTTTTTTCAAATGGTGTGCATTCCATGTATAGGGTAGAACAGGGTCATCCACTTTTGCTATTCTATAAGCTCTATAGCCTATTTTTTCGAAAACTTTGTAAGGTCCCTCCCAATTAGGGTAATTTTTCCTTCTTTGTAATCTTTGGAACACTGGCTTCAATATTTCTCAAAACTAGATCGCCGACTTGAAACAATTTGTTTTTCACTTTAAATTTGTATCGAGCGACTTGTTGAGCTCGCGCAAAATTCCTAATTTCTGCTGTCTCCCTGATTGGTATTTTCATAAAAATGAGATGTCCTGTGGGATCGCAGGCCTATCTCAGTAGAGATTACTGCCTCTACCTCATATTCTAGTGAAAATGTTATCTCTCCAGTTGCTGTGTAAGGAGAAATTCGCAGAGCCCGAATAATTCCTAATAGCTCTTCTAACCAGACACCTTTAGCCTCATCAACCTTTTTCTTTAAAGCCATCAAGATTTTCTTGTTTATTGTCTTTACTTGATCGTTAGTTTGGGGCATTTTTAAAGAGTTTTGGGCGAGAGAAATCTATGGGTCCTTATAGAAGTTATTGAATTTTCCCTAGAACTGAGTTTTATTTTCTGTTATTATCAGACGTGGAATGCCAAATCTACAAACAATGGATTTTCAGAAAAAATATTTCATTTGCCTCTCTGTTATTGTAGCCACAACTACAACTATTAATTTCTTCTGAGCTATGGCTATTGGAAACATATATAAAATATCTATTCCCTAAGTTGAGAACAACTAATGACCATACATCACTTGTAGGGGCTCAGTTGGTGATTGCTGCACTTCAGCATGTTTTTGGCAGGAATCACAAGTGCAAACCATGTGGTGTGCAGATTTCTGTAGAGTTGGCCAGTAATATTCCTATTTGATAACCTTCTGTGCTAATAGTCTTCTCCTTAGGTGATCACCACATATTCCTTCATGTATCTCTCTCATAACATATTTAGCTTTAGTGAGAGCGAGACATCTCAAAAGTGGCTGGAAGAACCTTTTTTTTATAAAATACACCCTCTAACATGATATATCTAAATGTGATAAATTGAACACTTTTAATTGAATGAGAGTTAAGTAGCTTGCAAATACAAGGATATATTAAATGAAAATAATAACATCGTACCTTGCAGCCTTATGTTGTATTTTGGTGAGCTCCTTTTTGTTAAGCTGGTGAATTTTCCTTTATAGAGCTTGTGTTATAGGGGTCATCCGTGTTTCCTTTTAATACAGATTAAGCACTTGCTAGGTGTCACAACTTGGGGTAGCTCTATGTTCTAGCAGAAATTTTCCTCTTTGCTCGATAGTTATAAAGGACGCTAACTTAGATAAAATGTCATCTTTGGCATTCTCTATCCTAGAAAAATGTCTAACGTCTACCTTGCCAAATTGAGTGAGTAGCTGAGCAACTATGGCATGACACTATTTTAGGCTAAGCTCTTTTACTTCATACTCCTCATTCATTTGTTTCGCTACGAGCTGAGAATCAATGTATATTACCAGCTCTCTAGCCCCCTGTAATGACCCAAAATTCACAGGCATCGGAAAAGTACAGTATCGGGCCTCCGTCCTAGTAAAGCAAATTGGTAAATATTTATTAGGAATATTTATAAGTCTAGTAGTGTGCTTAATTAGGTTTTTACTAAGTAAATTTAGCTTAATTTAGAGTAATTAGGAAAAATGACTAAATCGAATAAATGGTAAAAGAAAATAATAGGGACCAAATAGGCAATTAAGCCACATTTGGAAGTTGAGGCCACATAAGATTGTAAAAATCTTAGATTTTTACATGATTTAATTATATAAATATATAAATTAATTATAAAGTATATTATTAAATTAATTATATTATAAATATTATATTAAGAAATAAATTAAATAAAGACAAATGTATGGTGATGATTTAATAAAAGTGTATTAATAAAAATACATACATTTGTAATACTTATATTTAATTATTAAGTAGATATTTATTAAATTATTATATTAAATTATTGTTATAATTATTATTATTATTACTAATATTATCAAATAAATTGAATTATGACAAATGTAGGGCGATGATAAAACACGTGTAATAATATGTATGTGTACAATTGTAATACATGTATTTGAGATATTTATTATTATTATTATTATAATATTAAATTAATTAATTTAATAAACAAATAAAAGAAAATGAAATGAAATAAAAGATAAACAAAGTAAGGAAAGAACAGAACCATTTCGAAAAAAGGAGAAAAAGAAAAATAAAAGGAAAACCTAGAGTTTGAAGGTTTAAAGCTTTAATAGGTAAGTCAATTAAGTCATTTTCTCTTAATTTTGATGTTTTAGAAGCTTTAGAACAAGGTTTTGTTGAATTTAAGTTGAAGTTTTGAAAGTTCTTAGGTTTCTACATATAGTTTATGTTGAACAAAATGATGAATTAGGGGTTTCATTGATAGAATTTTTAGTTAGAATTGATTAAGGGATTAAATTGTAAAAGAAGCTATAAGTTTTGTGTTAGAGGAATTAAAGTGAAAGAAATTTGAAATTAGGATTTTAATATCAACATTGAGTAGTTAAGTTGAATTTGGTAGGAATTGAGTAAAAATAAGGTATGAATTGAGATAGAAAAGTAAGTGAATTTAGTTAGGACTAAATTGAAATTAAGATAGAAATTGAATAAAAATTCAATTATTTAATATAAATTGGTGCTGTATTAATAATGAAAAATTATTAATATTTTCGTAGCTAACAAAGAACCCGAGGCATCGACACACAAAGGAAAGGAGAAGGCTATCGAGGACTAAAATGAGAAATTCACGATTTGTATTACTATAATTCAAACTACTATTCATTAAATTTTATATTTTAATTTATGTGTATGGTAAGTAAAATTATAAGGTAAGTATCAATATTGAATTGAATGAAATTGAGATGAAGTATGATTATGTATGAATATTTGATAGTATATTGTTGGAAAGTGGAAAATTGTATCGAATTGAATTGTACATTAAAAGTGAAATTGAAATTGAGAAATGATTTGAATACCCTATTAACTAGTCGGGTTGAGTCGGATATAGTTGGTATGCCATAGGATTGGAAGAGTACGGGAATTTATCGGCTTTGCCGATCAGGCACTACATGTGTCTTATTAGGCACCATGTGTGTCATTTCAAGCACTTTTAGTGTCGTATACTGTTTCTAATATATTGATCAGGTACTGAGTACCATTTTAGGCATAATGAAAAATATTGATAGTTGGCATGCCATAGAATTGGAAGAGTACGAGAATTTATTAGCTTCGCCAATCAGGCACTACATGTGTCGTATTAGGCACTACATGTGTCGTTCGAGCGATTTTAAGTGTCGATATCTTTGTTTCGATATATTGATCAGTCATCGAGTACCGTTTTAGGCACAATGTGCCGTATTGGTGTGTTTGGTTGGAATATGTGTATCCGCTAAGGTTCGGGTTTGTTAATAGGGTGAATATTCGAAATGATTGAATTGAATAAATTTGATTGATCGTATGACTAAAAGTATGAGAAAGAAATTGCTAGTCTAATTGTTAATTGAAATTGTATGTGAGATTTGTAAATATGAACCTAAGTTCATGAATTGATCAAGTTCAAGTTATTAATATATGATATTGTTGATGAATTATTATATACGAAATATGAAATTGAATGTAAATTAGTTCTTATGAGTTATAAATTTTACATGTTTAATGTTATATGATTAATATTTTTAATTCATTAGAGTTATATAGTTTGAATTATGGTAATACCACTGAGTATGAAATACTCAGCGTAGGGTTGTTTTCGTGCGCAAGTCAGTAGAAATCAAAGGTTCCGATTCAGCATCCAAATCAATCCCGACTTTAGAGATAATTTGGTGATGTAATCTTTCTTTTGGTAAAAGTGGCATGTAATTAGGTATTATATAAATTATGTACTTAAGTCTTGTAACTTTGGTTGTAAAATGATGTCTAATATGGATTATAAGTATGAAATGAAATAATATGGCATATTTGGTAAAATGTGGCATGAAACTAATATCGAAATGAATGAAATTATTAGTTCAATTAAAAAGTTATTTATGAATGATCAAGTAGATAAATTGATAAATTAATGTTGTAGGCATAATTAGGCATGTTTGAGTGTGGAGATGTATGGGTTGTTATATTGGTTGCAAATTGGTTGTGGTTTGAAATTGCAGTGAAGGTTAGATAATTATAAAGGGGTTATATTGAGTTTTTTATTAAAAAAAAAATTCTAATGGGAATGATATGTGAAGAATCTGACCTATATCGCTGAAGCATAGAAATATGGAAAACATCGTAAATCTTCTGTAACTCTGGAGGTAAAGCTAGTCGATAAGCCACCGGTCCAATTCTTTCCACTATTTCTTACGGCCTAATAAAACGAGGACTCAATTTACCTTTCCAGTCAAATCTCAAGACTTTCTTCCAAGGCGACACCTTCAGAAATACTTTATCACCAACGGAATACTCTATCTCTCGTTGTTTCAAATCCGCATAATATTTCTGTCTATTGAAGGCTACCTTCATTCTGTGTTTGATCTTCTTAATTGTTTCCTCTGTTTCTTTAATTAATTCAAGCCTAATCACTTTTCTTACATTCAATTCTGTCCAACATACAGGCGATCGACACCTTCTACCATATAAAGCTTCATAAGGAGCCATCTGAATACTAGATTGGAAACTATTATTATAAACAAACTCAGCCAATGGTAAATAACGTTCCCAACCTGATTCAAAATCAATGATGTAAGCTCGAAGCGCATCTGCTAATACCTGAATTACCTGCTCAGACTGTACGTCAGTTTACGGATGAAATGTAGTGCTAAAATTAAGCCACGTACCCAACGACTCATGTAACTGCTTCCAAAATCTCGATGTAAACTGAGGATCCCGATCTAAAATTATCGATACCAGAATACCATGTAATCTAACAATTTCCCAGATATAAACCTTGGCAAGCTTCTATAGTGACCGGTCGGTTTTAATTGCTATAAAATGAGCTGACTTTGTGAGTCGATCAAAAATTACCCAGATGGCGTTTTTTTTACTCACTGACAATGGCAATCTCGTAACAAAATCCATGGTAATGCAATTCTATTTCTACTCGGGAATAGTAATAGGCTGTAACAAACCTGTTTGTACCTGATGTTCTGCTTTTACCTGCTGACAAGTCAGGCATTTACCAACATACTCGACTATATCTTTCTTCATCCCTGGCCACCAATATAACTCTCGTAGATCACGACACATCTTCGTTCCACCAGGATGCAAAGCCAAGGAACTATCATGTGTTTCTTGCAAAATCAACTCTTTAAGTTTAGAAACAGCTGGAATACAAATCCGATTTTGGAACCTCAAACAATCATGTTCATCAATACTAAAATTTTCTACCATACCATTCCGTACCATCTTTCTTTTCTTCATCAACTTTTCATCTTCTAGCTGTGTTGCTCTGATTTGATCAAACATTACCAGCTTAACTCTTAACTCAGCTAACAAACTTCCATCATCATTAATACTAAGCCGAGCTAAGATTGCCCGTAATTCAACCGTTGCTTTTCTACTCAATGCATCTGCTACCACATTTGCCTTTCCTGGATGATAATCTATAACACAATCATAATCTTTCAGAAGTTATATCCATCGTCTCTATCTCAAATTCAACTCCTTTTGTGACAGAAGATATTTGAGACTTTTATGGTCAGTGTAAATATAACATTTCTCACCATACAAGTAATGTCTCCAAATCTTCAATACAAAGATTATAGTAGCTAACTCCAAATCGTGTGTTGGGTAGTTGCATTCATGTGGCTTCAACTATCGAGATGCATAAGCTATTACTTTTCCATCTTGCATCAATACACATCCCAAATCATTCAAAGAAGCATCACCGTACACAACAAAATCCTTCCCCGACGCTGGTAATGTTAAAATAGGTGCCTCGGTCAACATCTGCTTCAATGTCTCAAAACTCCTCTGGCGCTGATCATCCCAGATAAAAGGAACATTCTTTTGTAGCAGTTTTGTCACTGGCAATGCTATCTTCAAAAATCCATTAATGAACTTTCGGTAGTACCCAGTAAAACCTAGAAAACTGCGTACCTCAGATACATTCTTTGGTGCCTTCCATTGAACAATTGCCTCGATTTTCTTCGGATCAACTCGAATCCCATCAGCAGATACAACATGTCCCAAGAATGTTACCTCCGATAACCAGAATTTACATTTACTCAGCTTTCTGTACAATTGTTTTTCTGCAAAATCGTAACTGCATTACGATATCACGATCATATCTCGCCTCATTCTTCAAATAAACCAATATATCATCAATGAAAATCACCATAAATTGATCTAAATACGGCTGGAAAATGAGGTTCATAAAATCCATGAAAGCAGTTGAAGCATTAGTTAACCCGAACGGCATCATCAAAAATTCATAATGACCATACCAAGTACGAAATGCAGTCTTCGGCACATCACTTTCTTTTACCTTTAGCTGATAATACCCGGATCTCAAGTCAATCTTCAAAAATACCGAAGCTCTCTTTAATTGGTCAAACAAATCATCTATAAGAAGCAATGGATATCAGTTCTTGATCGTCACTTTGTTCAACTGCCGGTAATCAATTTAAAGTCGCATTAATCCAACTTTCTTTTTAACAAACAATACCGGAGCTCCCTAAGGTGAAATACTCAGTCTAATGAATTCACAATCTAACAAATCTTGTAACTGTATCTTTAATTCTTTTAATTTAGTAGGCGACATTCGATACAGAGGTATACAGATTGGAACTGTACCCAGATAAACTTCAATAGCAAATTCAACATCTTTGTCAGGTGGTAAGCCCGGTAGTTCTTTAGGGAATACATCTGGAAACTCACATACAGTTCTGATCTTACTGCACTGACTACCAACCGAATCGGAATTAATAACATAAGCTTAGATATGTTGTACAACCCTGCTGAAGCAATTTATTAGCCTTTATTACTGAGATGATGCGTGTCGAGCCACTGGTACAGATTCCATTCACCTCACTTCTGTCCCCATCCTCAGTCTAAATACCAATCCTCTTTTTATAACAATCCAATACCACCCCCTATTTAGATAACCAATCCATACCCAACATTATATCAAATCATTAATAGGCATGATTAATAAATCAAGGGAAACATTTTATCTTGTATTATCAATGGGCATCTCCGACACACTCGGTCCACAAACACTGATTGTCCCAAAGGGCTAGACACCTCTATTAAAACTCTAGGCATTTTAGATTTTAATTTCCCTGATTCGACTAGTTTTGAATTAATATATGAATGTGACGAACCCAGAGCAATTAATCCATAAACAGGTTCAGAATACAGTAAAAATATACCTGTCACAATGTCGTGTGCATCGCCTTCTTCCCGAGTCTGAATCACGTACGCTTTGGCTGGTGTTCTAGCCTCCGATTGCTGTGTAACTATATCACTGCCCTTTCATACACCACCACCTCTGAATACAGAACCACTTCTGCCCGAACCTCTACCTCGAGCAGTAGACACTGATCTTTGGGATGCTGCAGGTGTAACATTTTTATTCTTCAGACAGTCTTTAATAAAATGTCCTGTCGACCTGTAGCAGAAACAACCTCCAATCACTTTCCAGCATTCACCCAGATGCTTTTTCCCACAATGTTCACATTCTGGAATTTCTACATCCCGGGATGGACCTCTCACACTACCGGTAGATATTGTCGTCTGTTTTTCCCGGCTTTTATCACCTCGATCTGATATAAAACTCGGTCTCCAACCACTCCTGGATTCTCTGGATATTTTTGCTAAAGGATTTGAACTAGTGGCTCCCACTCGTTTCCCGGTCAATCTAGCTGTTTCTGACTTTTTATCCAATCCTAGAACTTGTTCTACCATTTTTGCTCGCTCAACCAAATCTAAAAATTCTGTGATTCGATAGGATACCAACTGTACCCTGATTTCATCTCTTAAGCCCCGTAAAAATCTCTTACAACTGTCGGCCTCTGTTGGTATAAACTCTAAAGCATATCGGCTGAGTCTAGAAAATTCCCGTTCATAGTCCACTACTAATAAATCACCTTGTTTCAACATTAAAAATTCTTGCTTGTTATCTTCGATATATAATTCCCCGACATATTTCTTCTGGAATTCTTTCTTAAATAATTCCCAGGTTACATGTTCTGCTAGCAGATGTCGAATTACGATTCTCGCCACAGATAAGCTTCTCATTGCGGTAAAGAAACAACGCAAATCAAACACTCTCGGGGGGTACATTCTAATTGTAACAAATCTCTTTTAGTTGATTCCATCCAATTCTCTGCTGTGGATGAATCAACTTCTTTCAGACCCAAGAATTCAGTGGCACCTTATTTTCTTAATTCTTTTATCGGGGTCCGTCTCTAAGTAGGTACGGAAGTCGTAGTAGGAGCAGTCCCCGCTACTCTTTGTAAGGCATCGACAATAACTTGTAGTAAGTTAGAATCATCTCTATCTATATCTCTATCATTTCTTCTATCTATATTAGAAGGTTGATTTCTCATCGGGTTTACACTAGGTGTTATTGTTTCAATTTCATCTAATCCGTATGATTCTTCGTCTCTGGTGTGCATTTCTTGATCAGTATTATTTATTCGTTCATCTAACATCTTTAATCTATAAAACAGAAAAAAACAAATAGGTCAGCATCCAAATCTCGACTCAGTTTCGACTCAACAGTGGCATGTACTTATAGATTCAATTTCTGAGCTCGATTTAGCTCACGAATCGACTAAACTTGCTAGCTCTGATACCAACAACTGTAACACCTCTAACCCTAAACCGTCATCGGAACAGGTTACGAGGCATTACTAGACATATTAGACAATTTACGATTAATTCATAAATAAATAACATACATATTATAATTTAATCATAAAGTCCCTTTAATGGACCCTCGAGGACCAAAATACGTATTAGAAGTGGATCGGGACTTGTTTGAGTGCTCCGGAATTATTTTAAAAAAAAAACTCAATATAACCCCTTTATAATTATCTAACCTTCCCTGCAATTTCAAACCACAACCAATTTGCAACCAATAAAACAACCCATACATCTCCACACTCAAACATGCCTAATTATGCCTACAACCTTAATTTAACAATTTATCTACTTGATCATTCATAAATAACTTTTTAATTGAACTAATAATTTCATTCATTTCCATTTTAGTTTCATGCCACATTTTACCAAATATGTCATATTATTTCATTTCATACTTATAATCCATATTAGACATCATTTTACAGCCAAAGTTACAAGACTTAAGTACATAATTTATATAATACCTAATTACATGCCACTTTTACCAAAAGAAAGATTACATCACCAAATTATCTCTAAAGTCAGGATTGATCTGGATGCTGAATCGGAACCTCTGATTTCTACTGACTTGCGCACGAAAAACAACCCTACGCTGAGTATTTCATACTCAGTGGTATTACCATAATTCAAACTATATAACTCTAATGAATTAAAAATATTAATCATATAACATTAAACATGTAAAATTTATAACTCATAAGAACTAATTTACATTCAATTTTATATTTTGTATATAATAATTCATCAACAATATCACATCTTAATAACTTGAACTTGATTAATTCATGAACTTAGGTTCATATTTACAAATCTCACATACAATTTCAATTCACAATTAGACTAAAAGTAAACTAATTTACATTCAATTTTATATTTCGTATATAATAATTCATCAACAATATCACATCTTAATAACTTGAACTTGATTAATTCATGAACTTAGGTTCATATTTACAAATCTCACATACAATTTCAATTCACAATTAGACTAACAATTTCCTTCTCATACTTTTAGTCGTACGATCAATCAAATTTATTCAATTCACTCATTTCGAATATTCACCCTATTAACAAACCCGAACCTTAGCAGATACACGTATTCCAACCAAAGACACCAATACGGTATATTGTGCCTAAAACGGTACTCGATGCACGATCAATATATCGAAAAAAGATATCGACACTTAAAGTGCCTGAAACGACACATGTAGTGCCTAATTCGACACATGTAGTGCCTAATTGGCGAAGCTGATAAATTCTCGTACTCTTCCAATTCTACGGCATGCCAACTATATCTGACTTAGCCCGACTAGTTAATAGGGTTTTCAAATCATTTCTCAATTTCAATTTCACTTTCAATGTACAATTCAATTCGATACAATTTTCCACTTTCTAACAATATACTATCAAATATTCATACATAATCATACTTCATCTCAATTTCATTCAATTCAATATTGATACTTACCTTATAATTTTACTTACCATACATATAAATTCAAATATAAAATTTAATAAATAGTAGTTTGAATTATAGTAATACAAACCGTGAATTTCTCGTTTTAGTCCTCGATAGCCTTCTCCTTTCCTTTGTGTGCGATTCCTCGGGTTCTTTGTTAGCTACGAAAATAATAATAATTTTTCATTATGAATACAGCACCAATTTATATTAAATAATTGAATTTTTATTCAATTTCTATCTTAATTTCAATTTAGTCCTAACTAAATTCACTTACTTTTCTATCTCAATTCATACCTTATTTTTACTCAATTCCTACCAAATTCAACTTAACTACTCAATGTTCATATTAAAACCCTAATTTTAAATTTCTTTCAATTTAATCCCTCTAACACAAAACTTATAGCTTCTTTCACAATTTAATCCCTTAATCAATCCTAACTAGATGTTCTATCAATTAAACCCCTAATTCATCATTTTGTTCAACATAAACTATATTAAAAAACATAAGAACTTTCAAAACTTCAAGTTAAATTCAACAAAACCTTGTTCTAAAGCTTCTAAAACATCAAAATTAAGAGAAAGGGACTTAATTAACTTACCTATTAAAGCTTTAAACCTTCAAACTCTAGCTTTTCCTTTTGTTTTTACTTTTCTCCTTTCCCCTACTCTGTTTCGAAATGGTTCTGTTCTTTCCTTACTTTGTTTCTCTTTTATTTTATTTCGTTTTCTTTTATTTGTTTATTAAATTAATTAATTTAATATAATAATAATTAAAATAAATATCTCAAATACATGTATTACAATTGTACACATACATATTATTACACATGTGTTTTATCATCACCCTACATTTGTCATAATTTAATTTATTTGATAATATTAATAATAATTATTATTATAATAATAATTTAATATAATAATTTAATAAATATCATCTTAATAATTAAATATAAGTATTACAAATGTATATATTTTTATTAATACACTTGTATTAAATCATCACCATACATTTGTCTTTATTTAATTTATTTCTTAATATAATATTTATAATATAATTAATTTAATAATATACTTTATAATTAATTTATATATTTATATAATTAAATCATGTAAAAATCTAAGGTTTTTACATATCTTATGCCGCCTCAACCTCCAAATGTGGCTTAATTGCCCATTTGGTCACTATTATTTTTTTAATCTATAATTAAACTTTTACCCTTTATTTAATTTAGTTCTTTTTCCTAATCACTCTGAATGAAGCTAAATTTACTTAGTAAAAACCTAATTAAGCACACTACTAGACTCGTAAATATTCCTAATAAATATTTACTAATTCGGTTTACTAGGACGGAGGCCCGATATTGCACTTTTTCGATGTCCATGAATTTTGGGTCATTACAGCCCCAACCTTTAGAGCTAGTTGTAGCTCAAAAATTAATGCCTCGTACTCTATAACGTTCTTAGATGCTTGGAAGCTGAAGGGTAATCCATATTGCCACTTATTCTCATCAGGGTTTATAAGGATAACGCTCGTTCCTGATCCAGTGTTCGCTATTGAGCCATAAACATAAATTGTCCAGCATTTTGACTTCGAAGTTAAGATAGTTTATCCATGTGATGAGCTAACTACTACATCTTGTATAATCAATAGAAAACAATTTTAGAACCAAATGTATAGTTGTAATGAAATATCATAAGCAAAACGAGTATTTGTCAAATAAAATTCCAATAACCATCGTGACATACTATTGTATCATTTATGTCAGTAATAGTGTTACAAGTTAAAGAGTTACTTGTAGGGTCTGACGATATATGAAAAGAACATTTTACCATGAAGTCGTCTAAGATTTGAGCTTTGATTGTTATTCTCGTGGCATACTCTATTACAAATTCTACTAGCTCGATTCCCCACCTGGTCATTCTTTCTGAAGTGTCTACTCTATATAATATGTCTTTGATGGGTTGGTTTGTCATGACTATCACAGTATAGGCTTGAAAGTATGGTCGCAACTTTCGAGCTTCCACTATTAAAACAAGAATGAGCTTTTCTGTCTTTAAGTACCTTTGTTCACCATTTTGCAACAATTTGCTAACATAATACACTGGAAATTGAAGAACTCGTTCTACTTTGATTGAGACTGTTACCACTGTTTCTTCAGATGTTTCCAAATAAAGATAAATAGTCTCCCCCACTCGAGGTGACATTAGAAGTGGTGAAGAAGTGAGATACAATTTGTGCTTTTTAAAATTAACCTGGCATTTGTCTGTCCAACTAAAAAAAGTTCTTAAGGCCTTAAAAATAGGTAAGCGCTTATCTACCATTCTAGAGACAAATCTATTGAGTGCGACCACCCTCCCTGTTAGACATTGAATATCCTTAATTGTCTTTTAGGAAGGCATATCTAGAATGGCCCGAATCTTATCAGGGTTTACCTCTATACCTCTTTCCGAAACCATGAAGCCTAAGAATTTCCCTGCTTTCACACCAAAAACGCACTTCTCTGAATTTAATTTCTTGTTATAGGCTCGTAGAATAGCAAAAGCTTTAGAAAAATCCCTAATATGCCCCTCCAAAGTAGAACTCTTCACTAACATGTCATCTATATAAACCTCAACACTGCGACCAATCTGCTCTTTGAAAATCTTATTAGCCAACCTCTGATAGGTTGCACCTGCATTCTTCAACTCAAAAGGCATAACTCAATAGTAGAACAAGCTTTCTTCTGTAACAAAGGTCTTTTTATTCTAATCTTCTAGAGTCATGGAAATTTGATTATTCCATGATAATGCATCTATGAAGCTCATGAACTTATGGCTTGATGACTCATCTATTAGTCTGTCAATTGAGGGCAAAAGAAAACTATCATTCGAGCAAGCTTTATTAAGACTAATAAAATCAATGCACATTCTCCATTTTTCATTAGCCCTTTTCACTATTACAACATTTGATACCCAGTCCAGGTACACCATCTCCTTGATAAATCCTACTGACAACAACTTGCCTACTTCCTATCTAATAGCCTCTACCACCTACGAAGTAAACCTCATTTTCTGTTTAACTTTGGGTGAAACATTTAACTGATAAACCATCACCTAATGATCTACAGCATGTTCACAACTCACCACGTAAAAATGTTTGAATTCTCCCTCAAGCACTGTACTAAGTTCTCATTTTCTTCTTTTGTTAATGCTGATGAGATCCTTACCACCTTATTCGTGTTATCATAAAACAGTTGCAAAGTTTCTATAACTTTTGCTGCTTTTGGCTTGCAAATTCTTTGCTCTCTTTTCACATCTAAACTATCCAAATATCCACATCTACTTGTTGCGAACTCTAACCTTGTGGCACTTGCTTATGCGTTTGCTTATTTGACAACATATGACATTGTATGGTTGTTTGCTAGTCAGATTTATGAAATATCCCATTCTGGTAGGGAATTTAATCTTTATACAAAAAGTAGCTATAACACCCTTAGCCCGTATCCGTTGCCGAAATAGGGTTATGGAGCATTACCGTAAAAATAAAACTTAAAAACAATTATTTCCAAACATTTCATAATCATAGCAAAATCCATTCAAATAGATGCATATCATCCCTTATTTGAGCCATCGAGGCCTTAGAAACACATTAGAAACGATTCGGGACTAAATCAGAAACATTTAGAACTTCATGGGAGAAGATAGAAAATTTCACATGCAAGGGTCACACAGCCGTATAGCAAGGCCATGTGGCAAGGTCACACGGCTGAGACACACACCCGTGTATTAGACCGTGTGGACATTCGAAGTAGGGACACAGGATCATGTCCCAGCCCGTGTCTGTGCCCGTGTAACTCACTGACTTGGGTCATATGGCCAAGCCACACGCTCGTGTGCTAGGCCATGTGCTAGGCAAATGTAATCGCTCGACTTGCAACCCATTGAAACCTACAGGGGACACACGGTTGTGTCGCATGTCTATGTGTCACACAAGGCTGAGACACACGCCCGTGCCTTAGGCTGTGTGACAAGAAATAAACCATTTCTAAGACATTTCTTTCACCCAAATCAAACTCACACCTACAAGCCATTTACAGATACCATCAAACTTCAAAACATACCTAAAGCATGCATAATAGGACTAATTCAATATGGTATCTATCCATACAACCAATATGCCAAAAGACACCTCAATCACAAATCATCAAATCAACCTAAACATAAACATAAATTAGCCATTCATCAACCATACCTTTATAACTTAATTCCATACCAACTTACCATAATGACCATATGCCAAAAATCACATTCAAACATACTAAATTGGTCATTCAAAACATAACTTCTCTTGACCATTTCAACACTAACCATCAAAGCATTAAAATACCAAAAGTTCATCAACCATAATACCACATTTACAAGCCAAACATAATGACCATCTCATTAAGCACAATTCACCTAAACATGCCATTATAATCATAACCAAAACATCAAAAGCTACCGATATAGCCGCTGGATAATGTGATAGGTCTCCGACGAGCTTCCAAACTGAACGAGCTTCCGATTATCTATAAAACATGGGAAAATGAACTATGTAAGCATATAATGCTTAGTAAGTTCGTATAACATAAAACACAACTTACCATTTCATTACATAGCATTAAAATTTAACATGATATAATCCAACCTTTAGCTTGGCACAAGCCTAAGCACCAACACAAACATGTTAGCATACTGAACATAATTCATAAGAATTTAACATGGATAACCATTATACTAGAGCATGATTCAATTGGATTTATCATCCATCATAACATAACATGTTTTCCATGTAGCTCATAATTTCGATGTATTTCATTCATACATGTCTTGGTTTATATTGAACACTTACCATTTCTTTTCAAATTTCATACACGTTGAACCATTTAGAATATCATCAGATACGCAGGATAGCTCACACGAAGTGTGCTAAACATATAATTATAATCTTTCTTTCCTTTTATAATGTTGCTCACACGAGCTGTGAAATAGGCTCGCTTCACACGATGTGTGAGTCGAATGTAAGCTACACGACATCGCTTCACACGAATGTGGAGTATCCGCAACACATGCAGGACTTGACCATCCAGTAGGACATTCAAGATCAAGACCGAAATATAGAAACCCTAATGACATGTCATTTGTATCCTACGAATTCCTAAGGTTCAAAAGAGGCTCGATAGTCCTCATAACATTGTTGGATTTGCATTAATTATTTACATAACAATCCACAATTTACATATAGCTCAAAAGATAACATTAAAACATTATACGATTACACGAACTTACCTCGACAATAAAGGCGTAGAAACAGAATCGACTAATCCAAAGCTTTATCTTTACCCCGCTCTAAAGCCGTACGAGGTCTATCTTAGTCTAATTAAATAAATTCAATTTATTTAACATCCATTCTATTCAATTCAGTCCAAATTTCATATTTTGCAAAAATTACGCTTTTGCCCTATTATTTTGATTTCTTTACAACTTAGTCCTTAAGCTCGTAAATGGAAATTCGTACAATTTCATCCCTACCCAAGCCAGTCGAATTCAATATAGATCTATAGCAACTCACACAATTCATGATTTCACAATTTTCACCATGCATTTTTACACATTTTACAAATTAATTCCTATTTGACATTTTCAACAAAATTCACTTTACAAAAGTTGTTCATTTATCAACAAAGATAACATTAAAACATTATACGATTACATGAACTTACCTCGACAATAAAGGCGTAGAAACAGAATCGACTAATCCAAAGCTTTATCTTTACCCCGCTCTAAAGCCGTACCCCGCTCTAAAGCCGTACGAGGTCTATCTTAATCTAATTAAATAAATTCAATTTATTTAACATCCATTCTATTCAATTCAGTCCAAATTTCATATTTTTGCAAAAGTTACGCTTTTGCCCTAGTGTTTTGATTTCTTTACAACTTAGTCCTTAAGCTTGTAAATTGAAATTTGTGCAATTTCATCCCTACCCAGGCTAGCCGAATTCAATATAGATCCATAACAACTCAAACAATTCATGATTTCACAATTTTCACCATGTATTTTACACATTTTACAAATTAATTCCTTAATGGAAAACCCTAAAATTTTAATAATTTTGCAAATTAATCCCTGGGCTAGCTAGACTAAGCTACAACAATCCCGAAAACATAAAAATCATTAAAAACATGACCAAAATTTTACTTATAGGCAAGAGGATTGTCTAGATGAACTCAACAAGCTACCATTGAGGTTTTTTTCTTCTTAATTTTCGGTGGAATAGTTCATTAAGGAAGATGATAGCTTTTTCTTTTATTTTTTTACTTAACATATTTATCAATTTACTTAAATAACCTTATAATGTAACCTTTAAAAACACACATTTAATGTCCATATTTGTCCACTCATAATAACAGTGGTATAATTACCATTTAATTTCATAGCCATTTAGTACATTTAACTTATAGAATTCTAATTTTGCACATTTTACGATTTAGTCCTTTTCATCAAATTAAACATGCAAACGATATAATTTCTTAATGAAATTTTTATACGACCTTGCTAACATACTGTAGACTTTAAAATAATAATAAAATAAATATTCTCACATTGGATATGTAGTCCCCAAACCACTGTTCTAATTTAACTGAAAATGGGTTGTTACAGTAGCAATCATTATTTTAGCTATTATCATAATAAGACGCCAAAATGACATTATAAGCCATTGGATGGTCTACCACAAAGAATAAAAAATTCTTTGGTGGTGTGTTCTCCATCTCCTAGGGTAACAGACAGGGTAATACATCCTTTCACCTCAACTAGATGGTTCAAAAAGCCATATAAAAGGCTCGCCTTCTTCAGAGCCTACCCTTTTAGCCCCATCTTTTAATATGCGTCCCAAGTTAAAACCTCCACTATCTACCAGAATCCTTTTAACCTCAAATCCTACTATAGTTACTGCTACGACCATAGGGTCATTTCCTTCGTCATCACATATTGAATCCTCATATTCCTCACTAAACTCTACCTTCCACTTCTCTTGCTAACGCAGCCCCTTCGACGAACTGACCGACATCACACTTCTGAGATAAGTCTTTCTCTTCGTGTTATAGCTCGCTTACTCTTTATCTATACCAATTACCACATGTATTGTGCCTTTAACCTTCTGTTTACCCTTATCACTGCCTCGCAAACTCTGACCTGATGGTAAGGCATCTTGAACCATAAAATCTTTCAGCTCACCATTTCTAACAGTCTCTTTTATAACATATTTCAAAGAGAAGCAATCCTCAGTCTTGTTCCTCTTGTCATTGTGAAAAATACATCTGTCTCTCGAGTTGGTTATTAATTGACTGTGTCGCATAAGTAGAGGGCTGGGCAAATTTCCAAACTTCTGACCTGATTCAGAATGCAGGTACGAAAGCATTAAATGAGGTGTAAGCTTTAAATTTTCCATGAGAAACATACCTTCTTGTGTGCTCGCCCTAAGGTCTTTGGAATGTCCTTGATGATTCATTTTGTGAATAGTTCCTCTATTATCCCCTATCTTTTACACGCAGACTTTGAGAAAGAGGACCTTGTTGGCTGCGTACACCCCAATAACTCTTAAATTGCATGTTATCCTTCTGAAAAGTGTTGCGAGCTATTCTTTTAATTTTCTCTATCTCAGTGAACTTATGCTCCCTCTCATACAAATCTGCCAAACTCTGTGGCCTATTATCAATAAACGAATATTGTATGTGCTTATTTTGGACTCCTATAATGAAGACATCAATGACCCACTGGTCCTCCAAGTTCTTTGTGTTCAACGAGGCTGCATAGAACCGTTTGACATAATCCTACAAAGATTATTCATCCTTCTATTTTACTGACATCATACCCATAGGAGTTCTCATTATTGTCCTATGAGCTTGAAATCTTCCTAAAAGTATTTGTCCCAACAGCGAGAAGCTTTGAGTGGAGCCATGCGGCAAAGATAAATACCAATCTTTTGAGCTTCCCCTGAGAATTGTCGAGAAAGCTTTACACTTCACCTCATCTGAAGCCTCTATCACATTCATATAATCATTATACCATTTGAGATGTACTCTGGGATCCCTCTTACCTTCAAACATCTCTTTCACCACTTTAAACTCGGATGGTAGGCTCACAGTTGCCATTATTGGGGACAAGGGTTGTTTGAACAAAATAACCAATTCTTGTATTGTACATCATGGTGTAATGCTCGAACTTTTCTACGTAAAGCATCCATCTCATTTTTCCATGGCTTTGCATGTGCTCCCCCAGCCTTCTCTTACATAGACATGACATGATCTTGAAGATCAGATTGGTCAAACTACACCTTCTTCTCAGTTCTTCGTTCTGTCTTAGCAACTCCTGTTGAAATAATTGTTGTTGTTCAAACCTGGTACTCTGTTGAGTCATCTGTTCTTTCATCATCCTTAGTTGCTCCTGCAAACCAAATAGTTGTTGCGACAATGCCCCTTGATAAGAGGGAAGCGAGGATGCCCCCTGATTAGATAGAAAACACGGTCCTTAACAAGAAGGAGGATTGAGATCGAAAAAACTGGATGCACCTGACTGGCTTGAGTTTCTCAGATTTTCTGGTCAATTAGCAAACCAACCAGCAAAAAGGTCTATTTCACGGGGTTGATTGCCAATGTCAGAACCTTCTGCTTGGTCCGGTGGGAAATTGCTGGGGAAATTCTCATTAGGGTGAGTCATCTTGGTTTTCTAATTATCTAAAGATTGGAAGTCTGTCCACGCTTACCGCATCAAATTGTTTAGTATTTTTGTGTGTCTTAAAAAAGGTTAAAATATCTATTTATATGATACGGTTATTGTTCATGGATGTAATGTTGTAAGTAGGACCCCATGTATGCCAACACGTACCCTACTCTGGGATTAATACGTGTTCCCTAAGTGTGGGTTTGTCTGCATGGTGGCGTGAACCTACATCATGCGAGCTCATGAAAGGACGCGAACACCTCACGTACAAACTCAAAGTGTGAACCATGTAGGCTACAAGTTGAGACTCAATCGAGTAACCGGATAGCGGTTCGGTAATGATGAACACCATAATAACTATATTAATATCTAAATATTCAATAATTATTTTATTTTAATTGTATATTAAATTTGTTTTAAAATGAACTACTTTTGCATGTGTGCGTATTTTTTCTTTTCAGAAATAAAAAAAAAGAAAGTTTTAGGTTTACAATTTTCAATGGAGGAGACCTAAATGATGATATAACTCGTGGGATAATTGATAAAGAATATTTTCATTTTTGATGACCTTTGCAAATAAATGATGTGATATGGGTGCAGTTCGGTTGCTGACAAAATGTTTATTTTGTTTATGGAGTTGACTTGGTACGTGATGGGGTGATTAGACTTTTGCACCCCAGCTTTGGTTTAAACTTTCAACGGTTGGGGCGGTTAGTGCTTTAGTCATGCAGCAGAATTAATTAATTTAATTTCCCTCAAATTTTAAACATATCATTCGAATTTGTTCTCTTTTTGTTTTTGCCTTATCTAAAATTTCCAAGTCCTCACGAGGGCTAATTCTTTGAAAAGAATAAAAGGACTTTGAAACCCCCAAGTGGGGAGTTTTCATACCAACCTACTTACCACTCATTAATCCATTGGATTTTAAACGGTAAATTCTCTTAAAACCACTCTCATTTATTTTTATCAAATAAAAAAAATAAGAATTATGTTCAACAAAATTAAACGATGTATGGTAGGTGGATGTATTATTTTATTTTATATTTTTTTACATACATAAATTTAACAAGTTCAATCAATCATAATAAGTTATCAAATCAAATCAATTAATTTATCATGCGTTATTAAATTCAAGTAATCAATTTATAAATTTATGATGTTTCAAATTCATAGTAGCATATTTAATGAGCGAATTTAATAGTTTATTAAATTTATATTTTAATTTTACTCATCTAAGATTATTTTTATTTAATAAAAAACGATTAATAGATTTTCTTTCAGTTGAAATTTAAATATTTTATCGAGATAATATTTTTAATAAAAATTATTTTTATTTAATAAATTATAATTAATAGACTTACTTTTATGAAATAACTATAGTTTTACTTAACATTTTTTACAATATTTTGTTATAAATGTGAAAAACTGTTATAGAAAGTTAAAATAAAGTATAAAAACCGAGTCTACTTAAAAGTTTACTATTATAGCAAAATGCTTTTATAACAAATGACTATTATAGAGAGCCGGATGTAGTTTCATTTGTTAAAATTTTGGTTTGCTTTGATTATTCTATGTTTTGGTTTGTTTTGATTAATACCAATTTATATTGGTGTATAACAACTCGTACAAATATTAATAATTTAAATCAATCTTGTTAGTTTAAATTAACTTTAACTTTTATTAAATTAAAATTAAAATGTAATCATTAAATTTATATATGATTTAAGAATATAAATAGTCATATATCAAAACACATCATTAATTATCTTGACTTGAACAGAGAGGTGATTAAAATTTTTGTCAAGACATCCGTTTGATATGGATTCTAACAGTATTATTGCCATCCTCTATTCCTAATATTATATCAAAAAGACATGGTACTAATTTTGCTTCGAATATTACCATCTTTTCTACTAAAAGAAAAAGCAACATTTTCCATTAGGTTGAATGCTCTAACAAGGAAAATGAAAGAACAAAATTGAGCAATTGAAATGGTATAGAAGCATATTGTAATGCTATAAATCTCTATCAACCAGATATTGTTGGGTGATTCATTTACATTACTTCAAATTTGTGTTTACTGTTAGATATATAAGTAGCAAATTAATGGCGAAAATGTTTTAAGATATATAAAACTTTAACATTATACGTCACGTAAGCTAATTCAAATCATCGTCATCATAAAGCTGCTGTCTTAGGAACCAAATATTCTCTTCATTCCACACACTCTCCATCGAATCTCCACCGTCCGTCGCCTCAATTTCAACCCCACCCCATGTTCCCGCTATTGTATTTCCTGAACCCGACCCGTTTTGTAAGCTATTCGGGTATTTTGAATTGGTCAGGTCTGAAACGGAAGAGACTTGGGCGTCCAGGGAATCTGATGAAGTGCCTGATAACTCAGGCAAGAGACTCGGGTCAACTCGGACCGAACCGATCGTATCTGCGTAGGTGGTGGTGGTGGAGGAGGATTGTTGAGCCGAGTGGGATCCGGATGAAGCGCAGATTTGTTCGACCAGACGAGGGATCCAAACGTACCGCATGGCGTCCCTGAATTGCTTGCTGTTAACGTCGCATTTAAGCTGTTTCGCCTGTTTTTGGACTCTGGTTCTCCAATAGTTCTTTATCTCATTGTCTGTCCTTCCAGGCAAGTGTTGTGCAATTTTAGACCATCTTCATGATCAAAACCAGATCCAAGTTAGCACAAAGAACCCATTCATATTTGAAAATTCAAGGAATGATGAAAGCAAATTTGGGGTTTTTAAGTAAAAAACACAAACCTGTTGCCCCATCGAGAATGGAGTTGAAGAATCAATAGCTGTTCTTGGAGACTAATGTTCCCACGTCTCACTTCCGGTCTCAAATAGTTCAGCCATCTTAATCTACAGCTTTTGCCGGTTCTTTTCAATCCTGGACCAATTCATTTCGTTTCATTTTCAGTATCACAAAAAAGAGATCATGTACAGGAGATGCATAGAAGGCTTAAAATTCTTGGGTTTTATACCTGATAAGCGAGCAACTGAGTTCCAGCGACCTTCCCCATGGATATTAACATAAGCTTTAAGCGTGAAGTCTTCTTCTTCAGTCCATGGACCTTTCTTTACGTCCATATCTTCTTCACTTTGTGGGGTTTCAGATATGAAACCAGTCTCGTAAACATCCATTTCTGTGCTGAAAAGAAACAGGCTTTGTTTTTTTTTCCGATGAAGAAACCAAAAAGGATAGAGAGGGATTTGATTTGTGACTTTGGGTTGATTCGAGCAAAGGGCATTCATTTATATAGGGGGAGTTTGGACTGACTACCAAAAAGTAAACAATGATTTTTTTATTTTTATTTTATTTTTATTTTTTGATGAAGAAGAGAAAACAGGGGCATGTGTGTGTGATGAAAAAGTAGAAATTGCAACGACCCATTTGTGAATTTTCTATTTGGGGTTTGACTGTCTGACTTTTCCATGTCTTATGCTTTGGTCTCGTACACGCACAATTGGACAAAATGTTTGAATATAAACTATGAAGACCAAACACTATTCTACGAGGATAAAAAAGGTAGTTTCCTTTTTTTCAAAACGAGGACAAGTTGTGTGTTGTTTTATTATTACATAGATCCAATATTTTCAACGTGTTCTGCTGTGGTTGCAACATGTGAAGATGATGAAAATGGTCAATGCTTGGATCAAATTTTACTATTTGTGACCGACCATGTAATGCTATTTTTCCTCCTCCTTTGTGTCTAAAACTAGAAGTAGATCCTCTCTTTCTTGTGGGGTTTTAAACTACCATTTCATCAACAGTTAAAAGAGCATATGGCGCTGATAACATAAAAATTGACCCATTTTAAGATTTTTTTTTTTGTTTAAACTCGTGACCTTAGATTCATGCGCAATCAGGATACCATTTGAATTATGTGGTATTCTGGTTGCCCTTCAATCTTTAACCATCATCAATTCAAACTACTTTTCATCTACTCTTATTTTTAACTAGTTATGAATTTCCACTACATGTCAAGTGGTGATTCTCACTCTTCAACAATTTAGAGATATTTTTAGACTGTTTTTAAGAGTCAAGGGACAAATTTTTAATTGTGTTGTTAGGTTTTAGATTCAAGAAAAAGAAAGAGAGTTTGGTGAGCAGAGGAAAGTCAATTTGGTAGCTGTTGCAGATTGTGACTCATTGATGTAATTTCATTCTTTTTCTGCAAATGGTGTGCTGACAGAAATTGTTTTGGTTTAGAATATAGAATTATGTGAAGAAACCCAATTTAGCAATCAATGTAGTGAGGAAGTTTGGTGTGATTAAAACAGATATAATCCCCCCAAGTCAATCAAATTTCTCTTTCAACTACATGTATCTGTTATACTGATTTATGTTGTAAAATTTATTACAATAAGTTTAGGAGAATACATATTTCTAATTCCTTTTCTTTTCTTTTCTTTTTTTCATTCTATGATTAAAAACAAAAATACATAATGAATTCATTGTTTTTCAGTGCCTAGAAGTTAAAGAAACCTGGGCAATAAAATTTTGATAAAATCTGTTTGCAGCTCAGACAACTTACACCAAGCTAAATGCTGACTGTAGTGTAGATGAAAAACGAGAAGCAATGGTCCTAGAGGCAAACGCCTGAATCTTGTTCTTGGCATCTGAATTTATTATAAAGAGGAAAAAAGAAAATCTTGTAAGATAATAGAAATGATATAAACTGTAGCTGAGAATTGGCTTCACAGGTTCAGGTTAGATTAAGGTTAAGGGATTAAAGATCCCCACCAATCCACTCAAAGCTAAATTTGTGTGGATTTCAAGTTAATTAGCATGAAGTCTAAGGTTCGATAACTATATTTGAAAACCCTTCTTCCTTCCGATCCCATTTTGTATAAAAAAAAAAATCAGCTCACCTTCAATCCAAATGAACAAATAAGCCAATAAAACCCAACTTTAACCAAACCCATGATTTAAGGTGATCTTAGTATCATTTTCTCTGTTTTAGGCTTGCATTTCTATTTACAAGTTTGCTCCAAGCCTGTGTCGTATAAGATCTAGAGTTTGAACGGGCCGATGAAGCCACAGTTAGAGTGGTAAAGTTTTTGTTCATTGGCATCATAGACCTGGGTTCGAGTCTTGGGTTACCTATACGCTCCTCTCCTTGGTTTGTAATGATCAAATTAAAAAAAAAAAAAAAGCCTTAGCTCAACCTAGTCTCTCTTTGTATGAGCCAGTGAGAGCAAATTAATAACCTTAAGCTCTACCCTACATACTCTTGGTCTCTTGGACTGGCAAAGCTGGGCAGACCCATTCATGCACTCAGGGCTGTTAGACAGCTAGAGACTAACTATAGTTTATAATGGTTTGCATTCAAACAATAACACAAATTGTTGGATGGCATGTTGTAGGTTATTTCATTAACAAAAAACTTTGACTAGATAGTCTTCAAGAGCCTTGCAAAATCCACCTAAACCAAGCTAATGACATGGACTGCCATGGTGATCTAAAACTATCACCCTTTAGCTTGTTTTTCGACACGATTTATCGTCCTACAAGGATTGCAATAAATCTGAAACGGCGGAATCTCATACCTTTACGACATTTGGTGAATCCGATGATGTTGGCAATGGCAAGGCTCAAACAGACTCCCACAACTAGGAGATAATCAACTTCAAGTCTTACCAACGACAATATCCCAAAGATGGTCCAAGCAACTGCCTGAATAGAAAAAAAAGGACAAGAGAAAGTAAGAAATGTTAAAACTTGAAAGCATATCAGAGTGAAAGCATTGCAAATTCATCAGCAAGTCACTTCCAATCCATTGTCGCAATAATTACTTACATTAAGATACAATGTCCACCAAAATAACCAAGAATCCTTTTGGTTAATACGAGCTAAGGACTGCATGGGGGGAGGGTAAAAACAATGTCAATGGAATTTGCAAATGAAGAGATAGGGGTAACCAAAATGTAAAGGACAAACCTCGTGGTCAAGGCACTCAAATCTCCATATGCTCTCACCTTGCTCATTTATTTCATTCCACCACCTAAGCCCCACCAATAAACGGCCGCTAACATTCTTGACCACCCAAAAATCAAGTGCAGCAAGCACGACGGTGATCACAAAGATGATAACAAAACTATCCGCAAACAGCGTTGAAAGCATGTAAAATGCCAAAGCCGAAGCCTGTCCGAAAAGACACTATACATCAACCAGGGGGAAATGAAATCATGCAATTCTCGAAAACAGCAAAAAATTATCACAGCAATCACCTTGAAGAGGACGTGAAAGAAGCATGTTTTGGGATTGGCATAGTTTTCTTCTACGGGCTGTCATGTAATAGATGAAAAACATACACGTAAATAACAAGAAACCCGAATCTAAAATGTTATGATCTGAGAAATTAGATGGCATGAAAGTCTTTTTAAGTTTGGGTTTAGGGGGGGAATTTTACCTGGCTTAGATCCATGAATGAGATGAATATTCAAATGTAAACTGTAATAGTCCTTTTCTTTTGTATGGATTAAAGACGAATTCAGAGATTTTGATAGAACAAGTTTGTAGGGAAGGGGGTGGGTCTGTGCTTTGGCTCATTTCGCTCCTATAAAATTTCCCTCGTTCTCGCACGAAACGTTGTTTTTTTCAACAAAATGGACTTTTTTTGGGGGGATAGGGGTTTGAGACAGTCACTTTGTTCATTGGACTGAGTCGAGTGGCGATTTAGATAGCGCGAATTTGGTTCTAAATTGGGTCTAACTTTTGACACCAAATAAATGCAGGCCTGCCTATGTTCCGTAAGGATGGGGCTTTTACTAATCAGCTTTGCATTAAATTATAGAGAGTTCAGTTCAGGTATAAATCGAATCATAATCATAACAGTTTAACTTATAATTTTGTGGATGAGATCTTGGTAATAATAGGGGTTAAGTTAAAAATTTTAGTATTTGTGAGTTTGGTCCATATTTATGTTATTGAGTTTGTCATATTGATATTTCGGTCCAGATTTATTTCGTTGAATTTTCGGTTTAAGTTTTATAATTGAATTTGGGTTCAATTATTTGTAAATATTCGTATGATTCGATTAGTGTAATTGGTGCACTTTAATTGCTTGCACCAACTTTTATAAGCAGCATTCTAAAAGTCATCTAATAATTGAGATTGAGTGTATTTATTTATAATTACACATGTGCGGCATGTTTGAGTAATCATTATAATTAGTGGATCTCATAAAACTAAGTGCAATTGGAGCACCCTAATTACATTACACAATTCTTAGGAGTAGATTGGTATGGTGAGTAATAATGTGCCCAATTGACATATTTATTGTGCTTAATTTTGATAAATTCTTAAATGAGATGCTACTAATTTTAGGCTTATTATTTAATTTTTGATCAAGTGCAAAAGCAAACCTAAAAATTCAATTGGATTGTTGTAAAAGTTTTGGATAAAAATAAATTGATAGATAATGATCTATTTTGGAAACTTTTATTTTGAGATTTATTTGTAAAAAAACATACTTCTAATTTTTCATTAGAACAAGATTTTGATTTTTTAGTATTTTATTTTTTATCTTTAATATTAGATTAAAGTAAAGAATTCAAATAGGATTAAGTACATATATATGCGTGGGAGGGTGCGCCCCTGTACTTGGAATTTCCATTTGAGCTGAAGTTTATGTTTCTTTCTTTTTCATTTTTGTTCGTTATTCTTGTCTGCGCAATATTGTGTCAAGTCCCTTTCAATTTCTTTTTTTTCCCCTTTATTTTTAATTAATCTTTATTGTACCTCTAATATAAATTTACTATCTTGATGTGTATGAAACATATGAAGTTAGTTGGTTAATGTAGTTATCTAGTTGTTAGACTAGGTTGTTATTTATGGTATTTTTGGTATGTAAGCATGGCTACATTAAATAGCCAATGTGTATTCATTTGTTCATCAAGTTCTTGAATCAAAAATAAAGTCTTTCGTTTTCATTTTTGCAGTAGGTTCAATATTTTTCAAAGCATAACACGATAAAACTTGGTGAGAATAATTTTCTTCTATGGAAACATCAAATTCTTTTGATTCTTATGATCTTAAGGGATATGTTTTAGGCACAATTAATGTTCCTTTACAATTTCTAGTTTGCAATGAAGGTCAATTAGTTGAAAATCCAGCGTTTCTTGTTCATAAGAGGAAGGATAAATTTTTAGCTTCTTGGATGTTATCTACGGTCACACATGATGTGTTGGTGTATATCACAAAGGCTAGTCGGTAGTATGGTGACAGATCAGGAGCAAGTAAGCATAATTTTGGCATGACTTTTGATGGATTACGAATCTATTCGTGTGTTTGCGTCAGTAACTCCGATGTCACTTAACCTATTAAATGAAATGCTTCTTGATTGTGAAGCAAGACAGTTAGCATTACTTACTAAGGTTCCTATGCAGGCTAACTTGGCATCTCACCAAAAACATGGGGAGCATCAAACAAAACAAATTGATTACTCCAGGAGTTAATACTCAAGAGTTCAAGCAAGGACACAGAAGAAATAGAAGAGGTTGGTCTCGTGGTAGAGGTTGTGGTAATGGTCATGGTTGGTCTTGTTCTCGACCACAATGTCAATTGTGCGACAAGGTTGTTCATGTGGTTCAGACCTGTTACTACAGGTTTGATGAGAATTTTTCTAGTGTTGATCAAAGTTCTTCAATATCGATCAACTATCATCACTTTGATGGACAAAGGTGTGCTACTCAAGTGCCTCATTGCTCGTCTATGTCACATTGCTGTGAGTTGACTGTTTCATCTTCCCAAACTTAATCTCAGTCAATTCCTGTTAGTCTTAGATGCTCTTCTTCTACTAATATGGATCAGGCCTAGTATCTTGACTCAGGAGCAACTAATCACATTACTTTTGACGTGACTACTCTCATGAATGCGTCATCTTATACAGGTACAAGTAGAGTGTCTATGGGCAATGGTGAGTCAGTATCTATTGTTAACATAAGGTCTTCTGCTCTACTGGTTGGTCCCAGGGTCTTGCAACTCCGGAATGTGCTTCATGTACCAACTGTTTGTAAGAATTTGATGTCAGTAGGTTAGTTTGCAAGATATATGGAGTTTACTTTGAGTTTCATCCTTTTCTTTGTTTTGTGAAGGATATTCAGACAGGGAAAACTCTGTTAGTGGGTCGCATGCATGATGGACTCTATAGATTTGATTTTTCTCGTACAGCTTCCAACGTAGTTGCTGGTGTGACTACTGGGACACATATGTCACATCGAAGGTGGTGTGCAATGCTTAGCTAGGAAATCCTGTTGAGTTGTGGCATTAAAGACTCGATCACCCTTGAATTGACACTCTTAGTCGTATTATGCGTGATTGTAATGTTGTTTTCAGTGATAATAAATTGTCTTGTGTTTGTTCAGCTTGTAAGCTACCATTTGATTCTTCACAAACAATGTATTCTTTTCCCTTTGAATTGGTAGTATCAGATGTTTGGGGATAAGCACAAACACGATCAGATGGTTTTCTTTATTATGTTTCATTTGTTGACATGTATAGTTAATATACCTAGTTGTATTTTCTCAAGACTAAGTTTGAAGTTTCAAGTTGTTTCTTCCATTTCCAGAAGTTTGTTCAAGTTCAGTTTGGGTGTTCTATCAAAACTCTTCAAAGTGATTGGGGAGTCGAATATCATTCTTTCTTGAAGGAGCTCTCTTGATTTTGCATTCAACTTAGGATCACATGTCAACATACTTTTGAGCAAAATGGGGTAGCTGAAAGGAAGCACAAACATGTAGTTGACATGAGAGTCACTCTTTTGGCTCAGGCTTCTATGCCTTTGGATTTTTGGTCACATGCTTTCTCTCATGTTTTTCATTTGGTGAATAGATTACCTACTATGGTTTTTCAAGGTTCTACTTCATATGAGAAACTTTATAGAGCCAAACTTGATTATTTATAGCTTCCAGTGTTTGGATGTGCTTGTTTTTCTTGCTTGAGACCTTTCAATTAGCATAAGCTTCAGTTTCGATCAAAGTAATGTGTTTTCATTGGACTTGGAACAAATAAAAAAGGGTAAAAGTGTTTTGATGTTGAAGGACGAGTGTTTGTCTCTCAACATGTTGTATTTGATGAGTATAAGTTTCCTTTTTGTTGTGATTTTCAATCAAAGTCTCATCTGGACTCTATACAACAATCTCGTTAACAGCCTCATGTGCATGTGGTTGTGACTTCTGAGCCAAGGAATACTATGTTCTCATCAAGTTCGTTGTCAACCTTAACTAGGGATTCTTCTTTGGCCAGTCCAGCACAAGTGTCTTCTATGGCAAGCTATTCTTCAGCAAGGGAGATTGTGTTAGACTCTCACACTGAAGGTCAGTTTGAAAGAATTTAGAAAGAGTCTGTACTAGTAATAATGACTCTTCTCCATTTGAAGGTTTTGAGAGGCAGATGCCACCTCTATATAATTTTTTGAATTTATATCCCAGACAAACTAGATCGAAGAGTGGAATATTCAAGCCTAAGATATTCGCATCAGTCTTAACTGAAAGGGAACCAATGTCCATTGAAGAAGCTTTCAAGAGTGTTGCTTGTACAAAAACTACAAAGGAGTATGATGCATTGATCAACAACCAAACTTGGGAGCTGATGCCTTTACCTGAAGGTCGTAGGGCAGCTGACTATAAGTGGACCTTTAAACTAAAAAGGAATGTTGATGGCTCGGTGGCTAGGTACAAAGGCAAACTTGTAATACCCCCTACCCGTATTCGTCGCCGGAATAGGGTACGAGGTATTACCGGAGTTTACCGAATTAATTTTCTGTTATTACAAGTTAAATACTATTCATTTATCAAAACATCTCGTGATGTCCCTTAGATAGGTATCCAAAGCCCAAAACATACATTGGGACCAAACCGGGATTAAATCGAAACCATAAGAAATTTTTGGCAAAATCTTAAAGTTTTTTTTTTTATGAACTCAATATAACCCCTTTATAAATATCTATCATTCCCTGCAATTTTAAACCAAGACCAATCCAAACCAACCAACCCATTTCAACATATTTTCAAGATAGATTCAAGCATATCCATAAGATAATCTCATCACATACCAAAACCAAGATTTGTTAGCCATACCAATGGCTAACCTTACATTCATTTCACATTAACATTTACTTTATTAGCTTATACATGCCATTGATTTCCAAAATAAAGTTTCTTTATATACCGAAATCTTGAGGTTGATAGTGTGATGTGTCTCCGACCGATCCAACCTTCGAGCTCTTAACACTACAAAACAAGGGAAAAGGAAACAGGGTAAGCACTTTATGCTTAGTAAGCTCATGTAATAAGAATTATACTTACCTAATATTTTCAATACAATGCAATAAACATTCATACATCCATTCAATGCATTATTACCCTAACATGCACAAACTCAGCATTCAAGTTAGTCCAATAATTTCCATGTATCAATAATATATACCATGATTGATGAGCTCATCAATACCATGATTTTCATTCCTTTGTTATTTTTCCATATTTATCCCGTTGAATTTCTCGAAATTTCGATGGATTTTTAGGGGTACACTTTAGTGTACAAATTCGGGTCCGTCAAATCATATTCATGTGCGCATATTTCCATTTCAAAGAGCACACTCCCACGAACCTCATCCTTACAGTGGGATTACCAGTCCAGGCTAAATCCCCTGTAATGACAATTACTCTAATGAGCTTGGATCTGAATTACTAGTCCAAACTAAATTCAGACCCTAATTCGGATTACCCGTCCGGGCAAATCAATTTTCCACATATTGTAACATCCCATTTTAATCCTAGGGTTTTAAGAACCCCTAAAACACATCCAAACCACTCTTAAGGCCTACTAACACTTGGGTTATGCTCCAAACGCATAACCCCTAATCTAGGATGTTACAATTCTACCCCCCTTAAAAATAATTTCGTCCTCGAAATTACCTGGATCAGAAGAGTTGGGGGTATTGCTGCCGCATCATATCCTCGGGCTCCCACGTAGCTTCCTCCACACCATGATTCCGCCATAAGACCTTCACTAAAGGAACTGACTTCCTACGCAAAACTTTTACATCCTGATCTAGAATCTGTACAGGTTCCTCTTCCACCGTCAAATCTGGACTCACCTCAATCTCCTCAACTGCCAAGACATGCGATGGATCAGAACGATAGCGTCTAAGCATGGAGACATGGAACACATCGTGAATCTGACTCAGTTCTGCTGGCAACTCGAGCTGATAAGCTACTGGTCCCACTCGTCTCAACACCTTAAATGGTCCAATGAACCTTGGACTTAACTTGCCTTTTCTCCCAAATCTTAACACTTTCTTCCATGGCGAGACCTTCAGAAAAACTTTGTCTCTCACGGCGAACTCTATATCCCTCCGCTTGAGATCGGCATATGACTTCTGCCTATCCGAAGCTTCCTTCAACCGAGCTTGAATCATCTTCACCTTATCCTCAGTTTCTCCAACCAACTCTGGTCCTAACATCTGACGCTCACCCAGTTCTGCCCGACAGGTAGGAGTACGGCATTTCCGACCATACAGCGCCTCATACGGTGCCATCTGAATACTCGCTTGATTACTATTGTTATAAGCGAATTCTGCCAAAGGTAGGTACTCTTCCCAACTACCACGAAAGTCCAAAACACAGCCTCTTAACATATCTTCCAAAACCTGGATTACTCTCTCAATTGTCCATCAGACTGTGGATGAAAGGCTGTGCTGAAATTCAACTTCGTACCCAACGCCTGATGTAAGGCCTTCCAGAACCTCGACGTGAACCGGGGATCTCTGTCTGAGATAATGAACACAGGTACTCCATGCAACCGCACTATCTCAGCTATATACAGCTTGGCTAACCTTTGAAGCGAGTACTCAGCCCTTACCGGAAGGAAATGAGCTGACTTAGTCAGACGATCTATAATCACCCAAACTGAGTCCTTCTTACTAGGTGTAAGAGGTAATCCACTGACAAAATCCATAGTGATCCTCTCCCACTTCCACTGTGGAATCTTCACCGACTAAAGTAACCTGCATTTCAGAATCGATGTTCCGCTTGACTACTTGACACGTCGGACATTTACCCACAAACTCGATTACTCTCGCTCTGCACTGCCACCAAAATCGCCCCCTTAAATCCCGATACATCTTACTTCCTCCAGGATGCATAGTGTACGGGCTGCTATGCGCTTCTTTAAGGATTCGCTGCCTCAAATCATCATCCTTAGGCATACACACTCTCCCCTGAAAATACAACACTCCATCATTACCCAAGCTAAAACCCTCGGCCTCACCACTCTGTACATGCAACCTCCGAGTACTCAAAACTTCGTCGGTCAACTGCCTCTCTCTAACCTCATCGATCCAAGACGGTTTTACCCGCAATTCTGCCAGAAGACTACCATCCTCATAGAGACATAGGTGGGCAAACATTGCTCGCAATTTTGCCACCACTTTACGACTCAAAGCATCAGCGACTACATTAGCCTTGCCTGGATGGTACTCGATAGAGCAATCATAGTCTTTCAGCAACTCAATCCACCTCCGCTGCCTCAGATTTAAATCCTTTTGAGTCAAAAGGTACTTCAGGCTCTTATGATCCGAGTACACCACCGACTTCTCCCCATACAAATAGTGTCTCCAAATCTTCAAAGCAAAAACCACAGCAGCTAATTCCAAATTATGTGTCGGATAGTTACCTTCGTGAGGCCTCAACTGCCGTGACGCATAAGCGACCACCTTTCCTTCTTGCATCAACATACACCCTAAACCAAGATGCGATGCATCATAATACATGTTGAATTCCTTTCCCGACTCAGTGAATCAAGATCGGCGCGCTCACAAAAACTTCTTAAGTTTGTGAAAGCTCTCTCTCACGCCTCTCGCACCACACAAACGGAACTCTTTTCTCAAAGAACTTGGTCAATCTGGGCTGCGATTAAGGAGAAATTTTCCACGAATCTTTGTAATATCCAACAAAGCCCTAGAAAACTTTGGATTTTCGTAACCGACTTTGGTGGTTTCCACTCCAATACTGCCTCAATCTTACTCGGATCCACCCTGATTCCCTCAGCTAAAACAACATGCCCTAAGAAAGTTACCTCCTTAAGCCAAAACTCACATTTCTTTGAATTTGGCGTACAACTATTTCTCCCTTAGAACTTGCAGAACCACATGAAGGTGTGCGTCATGCTCCTCTTCAGACTTCGAGTACACCAAAATGTCGTCTATAAACACTATGAAGAACCGATCCAGATAGGGTTGAAAAACCCGGTTCATCAAGTCCATAAACGCGGCTGGTGCATTTGTCAAACCAAAAGGCATTACCAAAAACTCGTAGTGCCCATACTGAGTGCGGAATGCCGTCTTATGGATATCAGCTTCCTTCACCTTCAGCTGATGATACCCCAACCTAAGGTCGATCTTAGAGAAAACCGATGCACCCTTGAGTTGATCAAACAAATCATCAATCCTGGGCAAAGGATATCGGTTCTTTATTGTCAGCTTGTTCAGCTGTCGATAGTCTATGCACATCCTCATTGTTCCATCCTTCTTTTTGACAAAAAGCACTGGAGCTCCCCAAGGTGATACACTCGGTCGGATGAATCCTCTATCCAACAACTCCTGGATCTGAGCCTTCAACTCCACTAATTCTTTCGGTGCCATCCGACACGGAGCTATAGATACCGGGCGTGGTTCCGTGTAACAAATCTATACCAAACTCAACCTCACAATCAGGAGGTAGACCCGGGAGTTCTTCGAGAAACACATCAACATACTCCCTTACAGTCCGGACATCCTCAATAGCTGTATCCTTAGCTTCCAAAGCATGAACATGCACTACATATGCCTCACAACCCTTCCTAACCATCTTTTGCGCCTTTAATACCGAAACCAGATTAGATAGGTAATCTCTCCTCTTACCTATCATCACTACCTCATCTCCATTCGCGGCCTTCAATACCATGCGCTTAGCTGCGCAATCCAGGCTAGGTTGATACTTTACTAGCCAATCCATCCCGAGAATCAGATCGAACTCCCTAAACGGTAGTTCCATCAAGTCCGCTAAGAACACGACCCCTTAGAGTTCTAGGGGTACATCCCTATAGAGTTTACTTACTTCTACAGAGTGACCCAGAGGGCTTAACACGGTCATCTTCTTAGAAGTAAGCTCAAAGTCTAAGTTCAGAGTTTCCACAACGCTACTAGCAATGAATGAGTGAGTCGAGCCTATATCAATCAACGTGCTATAAGGTACTCCAAAGATAAAAACATACCGGTTATGACGTCCGGTGCGGCCGCCTCCTCTTGACGCCTCAAGCATAGACCAAACCAGGTTGCCTAGCCTCGGCATCACCTGTACCTCCACTCGATGTCCCACGACCTCTGCAAACACCATTTCCTCCCTTCCCCGCACCACGACCTCTCGGTGGTCTGCTGGTTATCCCTTCTATTCAAAGTGGATGTTCCGACCCTCGGACCTCACCCGCCGCTTTTTCTGACGATCCTTAACTCGATGTGTCACGGACCACATTCAAGCATCCCTGTTACCTTTCCAAGACTCCCGTGTGAGACTTTCCACACCGAGCACACCGTGGCGGCCATTGAGTATTAGCAAAGCAGAAGAGCCTAGCAGCCTTGATCTCGACCCACCATACCTTGTCTTCTTCTCACGATTTCGAGAAAACCTCAAGATCCAGAGCTCCTCTTATTCCAGCTCCTATCCCGATTCCGTCTAAAAGATCTGCCTTACCCTTCAAAGAACTTTAGCCTTCTCTACTGCAGCGGTGAACTCCGTTCTTGTTGTGGAGCTATCATCATCCTCACTCATCCCGCGGCCCATCCTCGACCGACACGCTGTTCATACTCGCATCTACCACGATACCACGAGCATACCTATTCAATCGGAGAAATTCACTTCATACTCGCCACCGCCTTATTACCCGAACTGATTCAAAAGGCCTTCCGTTGCGCATCCACGTAGCTAGCTCCTATATATTTTCTTTGGTAGGTCTGCCTAAAAGAATTCCCATGTGAGGTCCTCCGCCATCGCTCCGTCCCCTTACGGTGAGCCACTACCGGTATGCCTCATCCCAAAAGAGAGATTATACTGCCTCGCTTTTTCCTCCTTTGAAAAATCCAGGTCATCCATGATCCTCTCAATGATTCCAACCAATATTCCGCCGTACTGGGTGCTACACCTGATACACCCCAAAATATCTCCGCCCCATTCGCTCGGAGTCGCTCTGGAACGGATTTTCGAGCTTCAGACTCTATCGGCCCACCATCATTCTAAAACTCGCAGACATGACTGCGATCATCGACTCGCCCCGCCCGATCCTCGATGTCCAACATCAAAAGTTGGGGGTGGTGGTGGAGGTGGTATCTCATTATTCGATCCCTGGCCCGACCTAACTGGTTCTGACACAGCCATCCGGCGTCTACCGCATCCCCGACGGCCGCGTGCCCTAGAACTCATCTCTTATCGCGTGATCTGTCTTAAAAAGTTTTATGAACGAAGTTTAGAAGTTGTTCCTTCGATCGAACAAGTTTCAAGTCTTCTACTCTAATTCAAAGATACACACTCACTTATTCCATCACCTTTTTGTCCTATTCCTATCCCGGGGGTATTTTCGTCATTTACCCTACAGGGGTATTTTGGTAATAAATCGGGGTAATTTTATAAGGTTTCAATAATTCAGAGGCATTTCAAAAGTTGCAAAACTTTGAGGGTTATTTTTGGAAAATTTGTTCTCCAAATTGGTAATGTTGCAAAAATTTTGAAAACCAGGGTTATTTTGGTAATTTTGCAAGTTAGGGGCAATTTAGTAAATTTCAAAATCGTGGCATTTTGATATGTGCAAACTAAGGTTTTGGGTATGTTTGTAAAATAAGAAAAATTTTGTTGAATTTGGGGGTAGCTTAGTAATTTAGAAAACTGTGGCGTTTTGTAATTTTGCCACTAGGGTATTTTTGTAATTTCCATAAATCAAAATTTTTCGAAAAATTTTGTAAAATAATGCTCACAAGTTTAAGGGAAATTTTTAAAAGTTTTAAAACTGGTGTTTTTATAAAAATACAGCTAGTTCCCTTTCGGGTTTTAGTAATTGGGTTTAGCCTATGAACAAGTCCTCACGGTTAGGGTGAACCGAAGCTACGCACCAGGTAGGATTCCTGCGAAGAGGAGGTGAGTCACTGGGACTGCTTAAATACCAAGCTCTTCCGGATCCAATCCTAGACATGCGCACAAGGGTTACCACATCCTAACTCGGCGACTTAGTCATAGGTTTGTTTAATTAGGCAATTAAAAATCTTATGCGATTGTTGGGGTAAACTAGTCCTAGGGTTCACATACCTTTCATACTATCTACGTTCCATTTCTACCCCTTTTACAGATAATAATTCACACAGAGGTTAGAAATACTTACCCGAGCGGATTGGTGCCGGGGACTCGATGCCATGTTGTTCAAAACAAAACCATTTTCATAATATTTCACAGAGGCCTATCAAAAAAAACATTTTTGGGCCTTGGGCCCCCACAGCCGAGTTTTGAACCGGGCTCTGATACCAATATGTAACATCCCATTTTAATCCTAGGGTTTTAAGAACCCCTAAAACACATCCAAACCACTCTTAAGGCCTACTAACACTTGGGTTATGCTCCAAACGCACAACCCCTAATCTAGGATGTTACAATATCAGGATAGGATCACCCATCCGGGCTAGATCCTTTTTACCGTCAATTCCTTTTCAGAGATCCATCGAATTTTCCTTTCATTCAACTAGGATTTATTTTCCATTTTCATCAAGAATACCAATACTTCATCCATTATCATACAATAAACATCCAAATCATATTCACATCAATAAAAATATATTTCAAGCATTTAAGAATATAATTCAAGTTACACGAACTTACCTCAATACTTGTTTGTATACAAAAATCTACTAATCCCTAACTTTTTCTTTTCCTTGATTTAGCTTCGTATTTGAATTTTCTAGATCTAAATAAATAAATTTAATCATCAATTTAATACATTTCATGTTCATATGTAACATTCTCTATAATTCCATTATTATTTATAGTTCATTTAGAGTTGTCTCCTTGAGCCATAGTCACTAAATTATTTATATCTTGAGCTAAAGAACTCCAAATTAAGATCCGCTTGATTTTTCCAAAACTAGTCTCACATATCTTCTTACCATAAAATTTTCATAATTTATGGTTTAGCAAATAAGTACAGTTAATTCTTTAAATTCATCTCTGTTCTGCTGTTTGACAGTTTTGACCCTTCTTCACTAAAAAATTATTTTCTCCTAGTACGAAATTCGGATAAGTTCTTGTTTGTTTCTCTTGAAAATAGGTTCATTAATAATTTTAAAAATATAAATTTAAGCCCCTAATTATTTTTCTCTAATTTTTGATAATTTTTCAAAGTCAGAACAGGGGAACCTGAATTTATTCTTATCTTGTCTCACAAAATTTATTATATCTCATGATTTAAAATTTCATTGCTTACACCGTTTCTTTTATGGGAAACTAGGGATTTAATTCCATATTTTTTTCATCCTCTAATTCAATTTCCAAAATTTATGGTGATTTTTCAAAGTTAGCCTATTGCTGCTGTCCAAAACTGTTTTAGTGCAAGATGTTGATTACCATTTTTCCCCTAAGCTTTCAATAAATGATAATTTCGTCCCTGCTCAATTAACCTCTCAATTGAGTTGATTTTTCTCAATTAACACTTTATTCTATCACTTTAAACTACTTTATAACCTTTGGAAATCAGAATTTTAGCACTAGACTTTAATTCCAAACTTTTTCACAATTAGGTCCTATAAATTAATTTCTACTGAAATTTCCTAATAAAATCATCTCATAAACAAATTAAAGCTTCAATTTCATGCTATTTCATCATAAACTTACAGCACTCAACCATGGTGACTTTCAATTTCATCCATGAAATAAAAAACTAATGAATTTAGTAATAGGACCTAGTTGTAAAAGTCTTAAAAACACAAAAATTACAAGAAAAAGGCAAGGATTAACTAACTTGGTTTCATTCGATATTTTCCTATCATATCAATATTCATGCAAAAATATTAAAATAAATTTCTCTTTAAATCAGATTTATGGTTACAAAACCACTGATCCGATAACCCTAAATTTTGGCCATTACAAGACTGGTGGTTAAAGGTTATTTGCAAGAAACATGTATTGATTTTCAAACGACCTTCAACCTTATGGTTAAACCAACAACAATTAGGGTGGTTCTTGCCCTTGTTGTCTCGATAGGGTAGTCCCTCAGACAAGTGGATATCAATAATGCGTTTCTAAATGGTGATCTACATGAAGAGATTTACATGGTGCAACCACCAGGCTTTGAACAGTAAGGAAGTGATGGAAAGCAATTGGTGTGCAGGTTAAAAAAGGCTTTATATGGCCTCAAGCAAGCTTCTCGAGCTTGGTTCCATAAGTTAAAAGAGTATCTTGTAGCTATTAAGTTTGAGGATTCAAAGTCTGATACTTCTTTTTATATTTGACGAGAGGGCTCTACACTTCTTTATGTTTTGGTGTACGTGGATGACATTATTGTTCTTAGAAATGACTCACATGGAATAGGTTGGTTTGTTAAGGAGCTAGAGATTCAATTTTCTTTGAAAGACTTAGGAAGGTTAAGTTACTTTTTGGGCATTGAGGTTACTTATACTCCAAATGGTCCATTTTTCAATCAGAGGAAATATATTCCTGATCTGCTTCGAAGGGCATCCATGAAAAGTCAAAAGGATCTCCCACACCTATGGTGACTATATGTAATTTGTCAGCTCAAGTAGGAACTCTTACTAAAGATGAGTCACTGTACAGGAGTATAGTAGATGCATTGTAATATGTTATGATCACAAGGCCAGACATTGCATTTTCAGCGAATAAAGTGTGCTAAAACATGTACAAACTGTTGGACCCTCATTTTAAAGGTGTTAAGAAGATTTTACACTAATTACAGGATACATTGCATCATGGGTTGTGTTTCACTTGAGCTTTGAAATTTTTAATTGAAAGATATTCATATGCAAATTGGGGTACAAATGTTGATGATCGAAGGTCTATTTTAGGGTATTGTGTGTTTCTTAGATGAAATCCAATTTCATGGAGTTTAAGAAAACAACAAGTTGTTTTGAGATCTACTATTGAGGCTGAGTACAGAAGCCTTTGCTGTCTGAGTTACGTGTACCAGTTATGAGCAAAGCTTTAGTATGGTGTGATAGTTCAACAACTATTGCAGTTGCAGATAGTTCAACAACTATTGCAGTTGCAGGGAATTCAGTTTTGCATTCCAAATTTAAACATGTAGAATTGGATCTATTCTTTTTCAGGGAAAGAATTGCAACTGGTTCACTTCAGGTTGGTCATGTTTCTAGCCAAGACCAAATTACAGATATACTCACTGAGCCATTATCAGCAGAATTGTTCACGAAATTTAGAAGTCAGCTTAAGGTTGTTAGATGCAGTCATGAAGTTAATGGATGAGAAGAGAGTCACCAAGCACGGGGAATGTTATGAATATTAAACAATTGAAGTTAGTTGGTTAAGGTAGTTATCTAGTTGTTAGACTAGATTGTTATTTTTGGTATTTTTGGTATGTACACATGGCTACATTAAATAGCCAATGTGTGTTCATGTAACACCCCAAACCCAACCTAGAAGTTTAAGTTAAATTTGGATGAGTTACACCAATGCATTTAAACCGATTTCTTTTCAAAATTCTAACTTTGAAAACCATAAATTTACTTTTGTTGGTTTAGGTGATTTATAATTTTATGTTAGAAATTGATTGATATAGACAAGATTATCAAAAGGAAAGGAAGGTTAAGTCCAAAGACCATTTACAAACCCAAAAGATCAAATCACAGTTATTACAGTGCAAGACAATCTGAGCTCCCGAACGCTGTCCGATCCTAAGTCAGATGTCCACCTGAACAGAATAAGGTAAGACAAGGGTGAGCTACTAAGCATCGCGTAACCAAACTCAGATACAAATAACAAATCTTGATATATACATCAAAGTCATGTAAGGAACTTAATATGGTTTTATAACTAGTACAAAATAGGTTTAGAATATCATAAAGGTTTCCACAACAATAGTACAACTGAATTGAACAAAACAGAACGAAACAGAACATAAAGAATCTAGTAGAATAGAATCGAATAGAGCAGAGTAGAACAGAACTAAACAATGATGTGTGTCATGCAGATGTTGTATTTTTCAAATAGATCAGAATGTAGATTTATCAGAAAACATCCTACCGAAACTCTATTGCACACCAAAATAGAGTTCCCTCAGAACTCATTCAACCAAATCACACCAACAGATATCTATGGGCGGTGCCACCAGTATTTTGCAGTTAAAACTGCTAAATCGGATACATGTGGTCAAGCTACTATAGTAGAGTCGAACTGTCAGAACAGAATTGTGGATAAACCACTAGATAATGTAGATCATTAAACAGCTAGAAACTTTCTCCTTTCACATCAACCCAAGTCTCATGCAATGTGTCATGACATGCATATGCAGAATCAGAGTAATGAGCATGTAAGTCATGTTATCTCTCAGTAATAGAATCAGTAAATATGGGGGTCCATGTGTTGTAAAACAGACTTGTCAAACCTCAACAGATTATATCAGATTTGTCATGAAGTCACATGCATGATTATAAATCAGAATTAATAACAATCAGTCTAACATGTTCAGATATCATACATTTCTCGTCAATAGAGTAGCGTAGAGGCGTACCATCAAACTTAACAAAAAAAAAGATCATAACTGGATAATTCGCACATATCAAACAGTAGCACATTATGTTTTGATAGATCTTATTCACTTAGATTCAAACATAGCAGAAATACGTATAGATCACAAAATCAAATTCAGATCATAAATATATTGTGGAGGTCAGTGCTCATGTTGGCAAAACGCACGACCTTAAAAACAAGATTCAGACCCTATTTATATGCCACATGGTCTTGACACACACCCATGTCCTTGGCCGCATGGTTCTAAATCACAAACAATGAGTTACACGACCTAGACACACGCCTATATGAACCTTGCACTAACATGGCCACACACGACCTGGACACACACCTGTGTGGCTCCAATTTGATGAACAATGAGTTACATGACCATCCACATGGTCGTGTGGCTCACATAGCTTGGGTACATGCCCATTTCCATGGCCAAGTGGCGTCGATAGCCACGTTTTCGGGGACCAAAATTCTCATAAATTGAGGTTTTTGGTACACACTGATACTGGATTCGATGCAGAAACAACCAGAATGACCTCTCGTCCCTTAAAACGACATTACAATAACAAATCAAACAAATTATTCAAAACAATCCTTAAGACTAGCATTCAAACCCAAAATGAGGTTGAAGAACTTTGATACGAAGTCTCAAATGAAAACTAGCGCTTACCCTTACATGAAATCAAAAATACAAACTTAGAATGTTGAAAGAACGTTACTTTTGAGAACTTCGTCTTACAAAGACTTACGTAATTCAATATCTATTCCAAACGAAAAGAACTAAACGTAACTTCGACCATCATCAAACTCAAACAAATAAACTTGACAAAGGGCACTTATAGTTCGATTGAAGCTTAATCGCACAAAGGAACTTGACGTAACAAATACAGAAGGATTCAACGACAGAATAACGGAGCAAAAGAAAGAACGAAAAAAATAATATTGAACGGAGAGGAGCAAAGACAAAAAGAAAAATAGAAGGAGAAGAGAACCTTTTGAATATCCCTTTCGGAAGTTAATTAACTTGTTTTCTTTAAAAATCAAACAAAATAGCTAAATTACGAAATGGTGCAAAATATTTCCCCATTGCATACACAGAGACTCGAACACAAGACCAAAGGACATACAGACACTTAACCATTGAACAAGCAAGCTCATTCTTATCATTAATTGATCGGAATTAGAACTTATGCCAGACGATCAAGAATAAAAGTTTGATAAAAATAACAAAATTTCAAGGAACAGGGTTCGAACCTAGAACCTCACACACATACATAGAACACTTAACCACTGAACCAAATCAATTTCCTTGTAAAAAAATTCCAAAATCTAAACTCAAAATCAGAGGATGACCATACTTGGTTTCAAAACCCAATTTCTTCTAACCCGACTTTTGGGGTGTTACAGTTCATTTATGTAAACGTGGCTACATTAAATAGCCAATGTATGTTCATTTGTTCACCAAGTTCTTGAATCAGAAATCAAGTCTTTCTTTCTTATTGTTGCTATTCTAACACTAGATTTAGGTTGATAGTCAATTCAATAGTCAATCCGGGCGAGTCCTAAGATCCAAAATAGCACTTAAAAACTTTCATTTTGATATTTATTGTTTCTTCAGTTTAAGAGATAGACACCGTCGTCTCACAAAGTTATATTGACACCAAGTCAAAAAAAGCTTGTTGATTTAATGTTAATAAGTGTACAGTTGGAAGTACCGAATCAATTGTTTTTCATATTCGATCTACCGAAAAACACATTGGCATGTCAATTAAGTAGTTATTTGGACCTGTGAAGGGAAATAACAATCGGATCTAAACGATCCACGCGATTGAGGTTGTTAGTTCGAGTTGGGCCCTTCTAGTTCACAAGACTACTAGAGAGCTAAATTGTGGACACGTGTTTCGTGGCTGTTTGTTCGATAAGAGTTAGTTGTTGGGCGTTCTCGTAATTAATTTACACACGAAAAGGTTAGTGGTCTGAGGCGTCCTCGATCACTAAATTGACTTATCGTTTGAAGGAGAAGACTTGTTATCAAGGATTGGTTTGAAATTAGAGTAAAAATGGATCCTAAAACTAGAATTTCATCACCTTGGTTTATTCAATTTAAATTTGTTTTTGTTTTTGTTTATTGTTTTTTTTTATTTCAATTATACCTATTTTTTTTTTACTTTTATTAGATTTAAATTCCCCTTTTTATTTTTGAACAAATCGTCACACGTCATGGGCACGATAGTTGCATAGCTAGAAACCCAGTTAAATCGAAACAACAATTTTAGATATCCAAGTGTTTGCAGGGTCGACCCTACTCCCTATACTGTTATTTATTTACTGTTTAGGTATAAGAATATTAATTTTGGTGGATTCGACATCCGTAAGTGAGAATTGATATAATTACATGGGTATTTACAACCAATTACTGTATGATTTTCCAAGTACACTCATAAACGATTGAAGTTTAATAAAATATTTTTAGACAATAACAATAGTATTTTAATTTTAGGATTTTTTTATTTTTAAAATATGTTTTTTTTTTTTGTAAATTTTAAAATATGTTATTTTACTAATCTAGTTTCATTATCTAAAATTTTTATTAACGAGAGATATTTTCCCATATATTTTAGTCTACTAAACTATTTAGCTAAATTACATAGTATTTATTATAAATTATTTATAATACTTAATATTAATTAAACTAAATAATATTTATTATTCATTATTTATACTTATCAGTCATTCAATATGATTGTACTTGTACCCCTTCAAAAGATTTATTTATATTTGTCAAGGACCAATTGATGATAACAAGAATTATATGTTTAATGTTAGAAAGGGAATAACCTAACAAATATGGAATACTAGAGTAATCAGAAGAAAAAAATGCATAGGATGCTTATTTTTCATATTAACTTTATTAGTAATGTATTGTTCTTGGATTGGCGTATTATATTTGATCATTTGGTTTTAGGTTTTATTGATTGCTTATATTTTTTTTATAATTTGATGAATGAAAATTCAAAAAAAAAAAATGCATGTGTCAAATCATCTAATGAAGTAATAAGAAGATATCTTTCTCGTAAGAATCAAATTTTAACTTGTTAAGTACAACTATTTAATTTTATCTAATTCAGATCAATAAAATAAATTACAATTACTACTAAAAATAAACTAAAGAAATTATGGAAATTTTGTTAAACTAAAACAATGAAAATCTATAAGTTTCTAAATCAATTTTAAGATTTTGGAACTCTAACTTCAGCTATTTTGGTTAATCAATTTTCTCTTGTTCAATTGTTCAACCTATGTAATTACTAATCTAGGATTTAATAACATTAACTAAATCCTTCCAATACCTAACTAAGTTAATCCCCCTTCCTCACTAGTTATAATTATATGTTAGGCAAGTTGGACAATGACACTACGAAACCTATTGATAAGCCATAAAAGTACCATGTTTTAATCCCATTCTTGATGCGTTTTTCGATGATTTATTATATGAATTAGTGAATTTGATGCTTCTAAACCTTTAATTTTATGTTTCTATACTTAGGTGAGCATAGGGGATCAAAAGGAGCAGAAAATGGGCCAAAATCAGACAAAACGAGCTACTTTCAGGATCCACACGGCCTGGGCACTCCTACACCGGCTGAGCACATGCTCGTGTCGATTTCGAACCCTATTTCCCTAACACGCAAAAAAAAACCAATTTTTAGGCTTTCTGAGCATTCTAAAGTTTATAAATACATACTAGAAGAGGATCTAAGGGAGCACACAAGTATAACGAAGAAATTACTCGAAGAACGCTGTCGGAATCAACTTAGAAGCAGGATCTCCTTCAAGATTGAAGATCTCCATTCAATTTCTTTAGAATTTTTTAGGTTCTTTATATCTTGTTGTTTCCTAATTTTGAGATGTTTTCTTCCCAAATTATGAACTAAATTCCCTAGATACCTAGGGAAGATGAAACTTGTAACAGCCTGATTTAGGGGCTAGTTGGAACAGTGATCTCAGAATCACTAATCTAAGGTTAGATAAAATTATTTTCATGTTATTTTATGTGTTATAACATGTTTATAAGGGTGCATGAAAATTTTGGTGCTTTAATTTTAGTGATTTCAGGCTTAATGGCTAAAAAGGATTAAATCGCATAAAGTACGAAAGTTCTATTTTATTTTCTAGAGGTGCCAAATAGCTATGAATTATTAATTGGAGGTCCCAAATGTGAAATTTGGCCTTGTTTAAGTGAGTTGGCTGGCCATAGTATGCATAGGGGACAAGAGCATTTATTTTGGTCAATAGTTGGTGAGATTAGTTGATAAAATGAATAAAATAAAATGATATAAGTAAAAGTTATCATCTTTTTATTTAGCCTTCTTCTCCGACCAAAAATATCAACAAAGGGAGGGCTTTGAGAGCTTGAAAATTTCAGCAACCCATTATGGTTTTTGATGGTTTTGATGGTTTTGATGGTTTTTTGATGGTTTTAGTTCATAATTTTTGTACTTTTAGAGTCCCCAAAGCTTAAGCTAGCTAATGAGGGGACTAATTTGCATTATGGTTGAAAGTCTAGGGACTTTACATGAGAGAATTTATGTTGGTTGCTGAGTTTTTATGGAAGAAAATGAATGTTGGGAAGATGAGAAACAACTTTTGTGAAAGGTGTTGTCATGAAAACACCTAATTAGGACTAAGATGCAAATGTTATAGTTTGTTCATTAATGCATGAAATAGTTGGAATTATGGATAGTTGTAAGAGGATTAAATGTTCAGATAGGCTTGTTTAATAAGAAAATATGATGAAAAGTGATTTACGAGCCTAGGGGCAAAATCGTAATTTTGCCAAAGTATAAGGGCAAAATAGTCATTTTTTCCTAAGTGTAGATTATGATGCATTATGATTTATAAGTGATTAAATGAGTTACTTCTATTGTTCTAGATCAAATAAAACGAGATTCGGACCTAGAACGGGAGAAAAGAGACATATGGACAAATAGGTCCCTTTCTACCCTTTCGATATTGAGGTAAGTTCATGTGCAAATGTTGCAATTACGTATGAGTTATTTAATATTCCAATGCTGTATGGAATGTATATTTATGCTATGACTATATTAAATATGTTTTGACGAGATGTCAAGAGAATTGAATCTAAGAATAGTGGGAAATGCAAATAGCATGATATGATGATAGTTAAGGTCCCGTGTAAGACTATATTGGAATATGGCCTTGGTGTGAGATATTGAATAAGACCATGTCAGGGACATGGCATCGATATGATATTTCGTGTAAGACTCTATCGGGGGCATGATGCCGATGTGATGTTATGTGTATGCAACTCAAAAATGTCATTTAACAGTTTAAGTGATTCAACAGGTATGTTGAAAATGAGAAAGTATGTGATTGTACTACAAGAGGTACAGGTATGTGTTAGAATTAAATTGTGGATTGAATTCAATAGTTATTGTATAGTTTCGTATAAATGACGAAATAGTTATGTGAATGTATAATAATCACACTTGATGGTGGGCTAAGTGCGATACCACCTTATTACATAACTACGATGGGCTATGTGTGATACCATCGTTTATATTGATACTTGGTGGGCTAAGTGCGATACCACCCTATAAAAGATTGATGGTGGGCTATGTGCGATACCATCGTAACTATTCTTTTGGTAGGCTAAGTGCGATACCACCCTATTAAAGATCGATGGTGGGCTAAGTGCGAAACCACCGAGTAATTTAGGAGTGTGATTGGGTTAGTGATAAATTATGATGTGTGTATCATGAGAATTTGCAGTGATAAGTGTAGAGAATGTATGTGAGCATTAAGCTCGAGATATGGTTAGAACGTGGTAAGAGACGGAATGAGTAAGCATTATGAAGGGTTGAATAGGTAACCATGAGTTTAAGAGTAAAACTCATTATAATACCTTGTGGTTGAGTATAATCAATGAATATCAATAACTGATTATTATTTGTATATGAACTTACTAAGCATTATTGCTTACTCCTTTCCTTTCCCATCTCTTATAGGTTAGCTTAACTAGCTCGGGTTGGAGATCGCCGGAGACGTTTCACACTATCAAGTAAACTCTTGGTATGAGGTTTCAAGTCCTTATGAATTATGGCATGTATAGGGATAGTATTTAAAGTTGATTAAGTCATAGTTGATATAGCCAAATGTGTTGGCCTAAGAGAGTTTATGGTTCAGTTGTGTATAGCCATAGATGATGGCTTAAGTCGCTTGTAATGATACCGGAAATAGTTCTCCCTCGTGTATGGGATGAAGACTTCATTTTATAGTTTAAATGTGATAATTCAAGATTTATAATTGATAATATGTGAAGTTTTTATAATGGAGTTTGTAAGTATGCAATGTGGGGTGGCAAAGGGCTTGGTAGATAGCCTGCAAACTGTCCACATGGGTAGACACACGGGCGTGTGTCTAGACCGTGTGGGAGGCACGGCTAGCACATGGGCGTATGCCCAGGCCGTGTGAAGTCTGCACCTTGCGCTTGGAATTTAAATCGCCACACGACTGAAGCACACGGACGTGTGTATAGACCGTGTGGATAAGTCAGAATACCAAGGTTTGGCATACGAGCCAGGGCCACGGGCGTGTCAAGGCCGTGTGAAATTAGTCAGTGTAGACCACGGGTGAAAGACACGGGCATGTCTTAGGGGCACACAGGCATGTCCCATTTCACACGGGCGTGTGGCCCCCTTTAGGTGAAAATTTTCCAAGTGTTTGAAAAGTTTCGGTTTGGTTCCTCGATACCACGAGCGAGTGTATTGGGCATCGTTGACCCATGATAGAGAACGTTACGCTGGTGAATGAAAAGTTTTAAATTAAAGAGAATTTTTATAACCTAAAGTGGATCGATCAAGCAAGTCAAGTCCGGTAATGCCTCGTGTCCGGTTCCGGCATAGAATTCGGGTAAGGGGTGTTACAAAACCTATGATGAATATTATTATTTGATTTTTTTGGGTTACATGATAAATATTTGTTCTTGATCTCAATTATGTGTACTTACTTCATGTGTTAATGTTTTCAAGATATTAATTCAAGATTGATGTACTTATTTCAGTAGAGCAAAAGGCCCTGTTTAAGAGTAGATCTGACATAATTGAGTGGAGTTGCATGCAATCCTAGAAATAGGACTACATAAATCTACCGGATTAGAGTCAAATCTAATAGGGGAATCCATAGATCGAGTTAATGCGACAATAGGGGTTTTAATTAGAAAGAGATTTCAATTAATCAACCTAGAGTCAGTTATTCTTACTCTCGAAAGAGATATTAATATAATTTAGGAATTTCTACGGATCAAGGCAAGTGAATAAATCATTCACTACACCAAAACAGACTTTTAGTGGCGTTTTAATGAAAAATGTCGCAAATATTATACGTTAGCGATGTTTGAATGAAAACGCCGTAAAAAGTTGAACAATAGCGGCGTTTATTTCCAAAACGCCGCTAAAAGCCTAAAAACGCATAAAAATTCGTTTGTTTGTAGTGATTTAATTTAGATTCAGAATAATAAGTGAAGTCTAGGTGGATTCTTTCCTGGGTATCGTCTTTATTATTGTTTTCTTCGAATATTTTCCCAATTCATTTTCTGTCGAGTCTTTAATTCTAAATTAAAAACAACCCTCCAAATTATAGGCTAAATAATAGAAAGATAGTAAGTACTAGTACTTTTAGTCCTCGTGGATACGATATTCCCGACTCACCAGCTATACTATTATTCGATAGGTGCGCTTGCCTTTTTCGTGATTTTAGTTAGTTAAGTGAATCTCATCATCAAGTTTTTGGTGTCGTTGCCGGGGACTAAAATATTAGGAACACTTAATTTTTATTACTTTAGCATTTTTATTTTTATTTTTATTTGCTTTTTATTTTTGTTTTTATATTAATTTACTAACTTTTATTTTATTTTCTTTCCGCAGGTTCCTTTAGTTTATGACTAGAAGAAACCCATCGGGAGCACTACTTTTCGACAGTGAAATTGAAAGCACACATTTCGCAGAAATCATAGAGAAGCAAGGCAGAGCCGACAAAGTACAGTAGAAGAGCAAGCGGAAGTTATTAATACTGAGGAGATGGCAGAAAATCATAATAATCAGCTACCTCCTGTGGTTGCTACAAATCCTATAAATCAATCCTCGCCATCGCATTATGTAGGATTATGCCAAGCCCAATTTAACCTCAATTTGAATCAAGTATTGTTAGACCATCATTCTTTGCAAATAATTTTGAATCAAACCTAACACTATTCAAATGATTCAATAGTTTGTTCAGTTTGATGGTTTGCAGGACGAAGACCCAAATACTCATTTGGCTAATTTTTTGGAATTCAGTGACACTTTTAAAATTAATGGCATTTCTGATGATGCCATTTGTCTTCAGTTGTTTCCTTTTTCGTTAAGGAATAAGGCTAAACAGTAGTTGAACTCCCTACCACGAGGTTCTATCACTACATGGGAGAAAATAACCGAAATTTTTTTATTAAAGTATTTTCCACCGGCTAAGATAGCCAAGCTAAGGAATGATATCTCTTCCTTCGTGCAAATGGATTTAGAGACTCTATATGATGCATGGGAGAGGTATAAGGACTTATTGAGAAGGTGCCCCCACCATGGGTTACCTCTATGACTACAAGTTCAAACTTTTTACAATGGTTTGAACCCCTTATCTAGGCAACTGATTGATGCAGTCACCGGTGGGACTTTGAATAACAAAGCACCTGAAGCGGCTTATGAGTTTATAAAGGAGATGTCACTGAATAATTATCAGTGGCAAGTCATGAGAACAAAGCCGATGAAAGTAGCCGGTGTTTTTAACGTTGATGCGGTCACCTTGTTATCAAATCAAGTAGAAATTTTGAGTAAAAAGATTGATGGTTTATATGGTTCTACGCAGGTATATCCAATGATGCAGTGTGATACAAATGAAGGAGGGATGAACAATCCAAAATGCCTGTCCTACAACCCTAGCACAGAGAACGAACAAGTCAACTATATGGGTAATAATTCTAGACCTCAGAATAATCCTTATAGTAACATTTATAATGCAGGTTGGAGGAACCATCCCAATTTCTCGTGAGGTGGTCAAGGAAATCAAAGACAACAACCCCCTCTAGGCTTCCAACAACAACCTTACCCTCAAGAGAAGAAGCCGAACCTTGAGGAGATATTGACGAAATTTATTTCGGTGTCAGAGACCCATTTCCAGAACACTGAAACAGCACTCAAAAATCAACAAGCGTCGATTCAAGGGCTTGAGAATCAAATCGGTCAATTGGAAAAGATGATTTCAGAATGACCACAAGGTAGCTTGCCAAGCAACACCGAAACTAACCCAAGGGAGCAACTTCATGCCATTACTGTTTGAACTGAAGAAGGGTTAGCTGAATCTGAACTGAGGCAAGAAACTGTGGTAAGTCAAAGTAAGGTTGAGGTAAGCCACAGTGAACAAAAACCGGTAGGTAAGAAGGACAAACCTCGTGTACCATATTCAGATGCAACAAGGAAAGACCACATAAACGAACAATTTGGTAAATTTCTTAAACTTCTTATAAAGTTACATATCAACTTACCATTTATTGAAGCTTTTTCGCATATGCCCAATTCAGCAAAATTTTTAAAGGAGTTTTTGGCAAACAAACAGAAGTTGGATGATTCGTCACACGTGGAGCTAAATGTAGTTTGCTCAGTTATCTTATAGAATAAACTACCTCATAAGTTGAAAGATCAAGAGAGTTTTACTATTCCTTGTTTAATCTGTAGTTTAAATGTTAATAATGCTTTGGCTAATTTAGGGGCGAGTATTAATGTCATGCCCTATAAAATGTTTAAACAACTAGGTCTTGGGAAACTCAAACAAACTAGGATGAGCATTCAATTGGTAGATAAAACTATTAGATTTCCTAGGGGTATTGTTGAAGACATACTTGTGAAAATTGATAAATTCATATTCCCAGTTGATTTTGTTGTTTTAGACATGGATGAAGATAGTGACATACCCTTAATTCTAGGTTGGCCTTTTTAGCAACTGCTAGAACCATCATTAATGTTGGTACAGGTGAATTGATACTTCGTGTATGTGATGACACGATTAAAATCTAAGCTCGTGATTCTGTTAGGGTATCTAGTGATCGAGATGATATTACGAGTTCTATTAATGTTAATAACCTTATGGCTCAACATTCTTTGCAGGAAACACCTTGGAAAAATGTGATAGAGCCACGATCCAGTTTATATGACAAAAATAGAACAACTCATGAAGAAAGAAGACTATAAATCGATGAACTAAATGAATGGCGGACACGTGTCAAGGAGAAACCGAGAATACACAATGAACCGAAGCGACTCTATGACGAGCTTAAGGATGGAACAAACCATTTTAAAGTTGGGAATCAGGTGTTGTTAGATGAAACTGACCCTCGAATAACCAGTTCAAAGCTTAACGCAAATTGAGCCACTCCTTTTACGGTACCCAATGTCTTCTCATACGGTACAGTCAAGGTAAGTCATTCTCATTTCGGCACTTTTAAGGTAAACATTACTCGACTTAAACTTTATTTGAATAAAAGAATTGACACTGAGGAAGAGGAGTTTTGACTCCGTGAACCACTGTGACCGTGCGAATACGAGGTAAGTCGAGCTTAGACTTTAAATAAGTGTTTCTTGAGAGGTAACTCAAGTGCTAACACTGCTAAATTCTAAACTTTAACTCACTATATTTTTAAATTAATTTAAATTAAAAAAATGGTTTTTAAAACCCACGCGGCCTAGTCACACGGGCATGTCCTTGGCCATGTGGATCTTTTGACTTAGTTTTAAAATTTTAAAAAAAATCGACAGTGAGTTAAATGGCCGTGCGGCATAGCCGTGTGACCCACACGGCTTGGACACACGGGTGTGTCCTTGGCTGTGTGGAGACAGAGCCTTAATTTTTCCAAAAAATCGAAAGAAACACGACATAAAATAGTCCGCACGGCCTAGATACACGGGCGTGTCCTTGGCCGTGTGAAACTTGGAGCTAAAATTTTCAATTTTAAAACATGTCATAGAGTTACACGAGCAAGGCACACGGCCGTGTGCGAGACACGTCTGAGCCACATGGGCATGTGGGAGGTCATACGGGTGTGTGGGAGGTCACACGGGTGTGGGAGAAGCGAAGGAGATTGCAGACGGCCTGGACACACGGGTGTGTCCGAGGCTGTGTAAAAACTGGGCTTAGATTTTTTAATCAACACGGGCTGAACAAGAGACCACATAGGCCTGTGACACAGGCGTGTGGCCCAACACAGGCCTCACACGACCGTGTCCCCTTTTAACCCTCAAACCCCAATTCCCTTTTTTTCATCAATTTTGTCTTCTTCCCCAAATTTCCCAACAGTCCCTAGGCGCCGCCGTTCCCTCTCTTGCTTACCGTCCGGCCACCAATCGATCCCACGTCGTTCCAACCCCGACCAGCCACCCTTCCCCTTTTCTTCTCTCTCTTCTCCCTCGATTTTTTTCACTAGTTCCTCGCCGAACCTTCCCATCCCTCACTCCGACTTTCCCTCATCCTCACTCATCCATCTACCCTCACCCATCCAGTCTCCCTCTTCCTCACGGGCCGACCTGATCCCAACCAAACCTCTTTCGATCTCTCATCTATCTCGCCTTCTTCCTCTGCCAACCACCGCCCACTCCTTGCGCCACTACTACCGCCCTTACACCGGCCAGCACTCCTATCGCCGTCAATTTCCTCTCTTATTATTATTATTATTATTATTATTATTATTATTAGTTACATTATTTTATTTATTTATTTATTTATTGTTGATTATTGTCATTATTCTTATTAGTTCTTCATTATTGTTATTTTAGTTTTTAGTTTTTATTGCTTGATTCTATATTTCCTCTTGTCTATTCTCTCGCTGATTTTGGATTCATTTTTTATTTAGTTCTTGGATTGATTTAGTTGATGTTTGATACTAGTTTAGTTTATTTTATTTTACGATTTTTATCAATTCATTGTGTTTTAGTTGCTCACATTTTTTTTATCTTATTTTAGCTAGTTTTCATTACTCATATTTCTTATTGATACTTAGTAGTTTTAGTTACTTTTAATTTGTTTTTTTTTTTTTTTGGTATTGGCATTTTGGTTATTAGTTTTATTATGTTAAAAGTCTAGTTCTTTATTAGTTTAATTGTTGGCTTATCAATTTAACTCATTTGATCGCTTCATTGCAAATACATCATGACGAACACACGTAGTAAGACTAAGACCGCTATCCCCGCTTCAAAAACGGAAAGGCCCCGGAGCGACCTCCTCCTCGAGTGCATCCACTGAGACCCGCCACCCTTACCTCTGATTTGCAACAGGCCTCCAGAAAGATTTATATCAGCTCCATCAAGTACGACCACTCGGTCTAGGACGCTGTATTGATTGGGTCGCGTTGGCGCAGTTCCGTTTAGCTGATTATGTGCACACCATTATTGCCACAGCTCCTTGGGATAGATTCTTCCCCATCATCAAACCCACCTACACGGAGCTTACCTTGGAGTTCTGTGCTACATTTTCGGTACAGTAGGTCATGACGGTTCATTACGAGCCAGGCACCATCACTTTTTGTCTTGGTGGTCTGGTGCGACATATGAGCATCCCAGAGTTCGGTGCTGTTGTGGGACTCTATACAGAGGAGTTCATGAGCATCGAGGACTTCCTTCAGCTTCATCGGCACATCCATCACTCGTTATCGCGTTGTTGGACCGATCTTACCAAGAGAGTGACACACCTATGACGCGAGTCGCCAAGGCGCTTTCTCTCTCTTCGACCTACGGTACATTCACGTACTATTAGCTCACACTTTGACAGGTCGAAGAGAGAGCAGTGAAGTCGTTAGCACTCACGACGCTTACTTTCTATGGAGCATGGTGCACGAGCATATATTTGATTTGGCTTACTTCATCGCTCTAGCCTTCCGCCATCAGACTGACCGTCATAGGAAGGGCCCCATCTGCTTAGGCCCTTATGTGACTCGCCTCGCTTGACACTTCGGTCTCCTAGACACACCAGAGTAGTTCTCCACACTCACACTTGTTGGCCAGATATCCCCTCAAGGCATCTCGAGCATGATACACATGAGGATGATTGAGCGGCGTTATGGAGTGGATCCTATTCAGTACAGATTGTTTCATTCTGACGCTCAGAATGACCCCGAAGACTTCACTGATGATGTTCCTCCTTATCACGAGGACCCACCACAGCCTCCACCTTTGAGTCACCGGCCTGTTCCTTCTGCTGCTAACTTTCGAGGAGTATCCTCCGAGGAGTTTACTAGTTTTCGTCAGTACTATGTTCAGAGGTTTAACAGTATTGATGCGACATTGCAGCAGATTTGCCAGCATCTCCATATTGCTCCTCCAGTGCTGACGACTTACGACACCGATGTGTCTGATGATGAGGACCATTGAGTCCTTTTCATTTATTTTATTTTATTTTTCTTTTTAGTTTTTGTTTTAGTTTTATTTTTTTGTTTATTTTTATTTCCATAGACTTCTTTTGCTTTTATATTTTGAACTATATTTTATTAATTATGCTTGCTTCTAATCGGGTTAGTAACCCTTTAATCTTCTTCAGCATTGTGTTTAATTTCTTATCAGTTGCTCAGAATCTTGCACTACTTCTACATTTATCTACAATTCCACTTTTACTATTCTCGGGAATTTCATCCAATATTCAGTGGCGCTTTCAATTATCTCCTCTCTTATGATATATTCTCGCTTATACTGTGATTATATCTGTTTGTACATTGAGGACAATGTACATATTAAGTGTGGGCAGGTTATTTATATGATTATTAGAAAATCCCTGAATTGTGTCTTGTGTTAAGTAACTTTCTCATATTACTATTAGAATGGAATTTTTATCGATTTATGATTTTTATTGATGTATTTTGGATTATATTCATAGGTATTTGTGCATTGATTAAGACACTAGAGAATCAAGCATGATAAGTCTAATTTTAGAAATAAAAATTGTTAGGTTGTATCCCTAAATTGAGGTATTACCTTGAAGTTTGATATTTGCAAGATTGACATCAAAAACCATAATTTTTGTGAGATTTGAGCCTTTAGATCATATATTCTTGTTGCTCACTTTATTATTAGTCATGAGTGTGTCAATATTATTTGTTATTCTAGAACTTGCTTCGATTATGCATGTCGAGACCACACCTTTGATTTGATATACTGAGATGATAAAGGCACCTAGGTTTTTAACTCACTTATCCCAAAAAACCTACATTCATAATTAACCCTTAGTGAGCCCTTTTGAGCCTAATAAACCGTTTCTTGATCTACCCTTAATATTAACCCATAACTCATTTTTTTTTTATAGAATTTTTCCTATTTTATTGACTCCCTTTTTATCAAGATTTGATTTGGTTAGTTGCCTAACTATGTTTTTTTGTTCAGTTGTTAAATTATCTCTTATTATCTTTATGCTAAAAAATAGAATGAAAAAAATATTATTATATTCATTTACATTTATATTTAGTGATTGTTACGTACTTTCATGTCGATTGGGCTTAAACGGTTAATTTCACATTTTGAGAAGAAGCTCGGGTAATTGATAAGTTTTCAATTGATGTAATTATTCAGTATTAGTTTATTTTTCTAGTTAGGTAAATTATCAATTAGATCTCGATTCTAACCCTCTATTTCAACCTTTATCTACACCTTTAACCCAAGCCCCATTATAACTCTTTAAAGACCTTTTGATTTGTGTATCATCTCATTTTATAGTGCTGGAGATTTGATTTTCATGCAAGCCTATGGTAATGACTTTTCATGTTTGACTTTTGAGTGCTTATTTTGGAACATTAAACACTTTGAATGATTTGAGTGAATCTTTAATGAGGATATCAATTCGTGTCGGTTTTGAATTAAAGGTAATTACTTAGATAAGGGGAAATACCTATGTTTTCATGCTTTAAAAATGTGTTACTTGGATTGTTTGAATCTTTAGTGCTCTTTTAGTTGAATTATTAATGCGTGATTATTTCTGAATTATGATAAAACATTATTGATGAGAATTATGAATTGAGAAAGTTTAATTTTGATTGTGAGTTGAGGATTTTGCTTGAGGACAAGCAAATGCTTAACTGTGGGGATATTTGATAAGCCATAAAAGTAACATGTTTTAATCCTATTCTTGATACATTTTTGGATGATTATTATGTAAATTAGTGAATTTGATGCTCCTAAACCTTTAATTTCATGTTTCTATACTTAGGTGAGCATAGGGGAACAAAAGGAGCGGAAAACGGGCCAAAATCGGACAAAACCAGCTACCTTTAGGATCCACACGGCCTGGGCACTCCCACACGGGCTAAGCACACGCCTATGTGAGCCACACAGACTGGCCACACGTCCGTGTGAGCCACACGAGCTGGCCACACGCCCGTGTGAGCCACACGGGCTGGCCACACGCCCATGTGCCAGTCCATGTCAATTTCGAACCCTGTTTCCCTAACACATAGAAAAAGCCAATTTTTAATGTTTCTGAGCATTCTAAAGTTCATAAATACACACTAGAAGAGGATCTAAGGGAGCACGGAGAGTATAACGAAGAAATTACTCGAAGAACGCCGTCAGAATCAACTCAAAAGTAGGATCTCCTTCAAGATTAAATATCTCTATTCAATTTCTCTAGAAGTTTTTGGGTTCTTTATGTCTTGTTATTTTCCTAATTTTGAGATGTTTTCTTTCCAAATTATGAACTAAATTCCCTAGATATCTAGGAAGATGAAACCTATGATGAATATTATTATTTGATTTTTCTAAGTTACATGATAAATATTTGTTCTTGATCTCAATTATCTGTACTTACTTCATGTGTTAATGTTTTCAGGATATTAATTCATGATTGATGTGCTTATTTCAATAGAGAAAAAGTCCTTGTTTAAGAGTAAATCTAGCATAATTGAGTGGAGTTGCATGCAATCCTAGAAATAGGACGACATAAATCTACCGGACTAGAGTCAAATCTAATAGGGGAATCCATATATCGAGTTAATGCGACAATAGGGGTTTTAATTAGAAAGAGATTTCAATTAATCAACCTAGAGTCAGTTATTCTTACTCTCGAAAGAGATATTAATATAATTTAGGGATTTCTACGGATCAAGGCAAGTGAATAAATCATTTAATTCAGATTCAGAATAATAAGTGAAGTTTAGGTGGATTCTTTCCTGGGTATCGTCTTTATCATTGGTTTTCTTCGAATATTTTCCCTATTCATTCTCTGTCGAGTCTTTAGTAATTAAATTTAATTAATTTAATTCTAGAGTAAAAACAACCCTTCAATTTATAGGCTGAATAATAGAAAGATAGTAAATACTAGTACTTTTAGTCCTCGTGGATACGATACCTGACTCACCAGCTATACTATTATTCGATAGGTGCGCTTGCCTTTGTCGTGATTTTAGTTAGTTAAATGAATCTCATCATCACCTATTGGGTTGATTAGAGACTAGATATATTCCTATCCTAGCCGCAAATTAACTTGCTCATCAATGCTACTAAAGTTAATCATAATCTATTTAGTTAAGATCTTAACCTTATTTTTCTCTTCCAAGACAAATTAAGATTATCAAATTAATGCAACTTGGTAATCAGGAAAGCATATTACATAAGCACAAAACTAAATAAATAATTAGCACAAATCAAAACAATTAAAGGTAAAATAATTAATTAACTAAGAAATATGATCTATCATCGTTCCAAAAAAAATATAATTTAGTTCATAATGATTTGAGAAAACCACACAAGAAGAGATTTAAAACAAACTTGCATTGATAAGAAGTAAAAAGAAATAATCTAAAGAGAAATAATTATCGAACTAATGTCGAGTGCTTCAAATCTCTTTTTCTTCTTGTCTTTGCAAGCTTGAAGTTCCCCTTCGTGTGTGAGAATTGTTCCTTAGCCTCCAATTTGATTTATTCCTCTTTTCCACCTTTTTTTTCTCCTTGAATCATGTCATTTATTATTTTTAAGGTTTTAATTGCGTCGTTCTATCAGATGCAAAAATTGCAATGGAGTGTACTGCTTGCTGTCAATTTCTAAAGTAAAAAGCCTGCTCCACTCCACTGGATTAAATCCGGTGGAGTGAAAGATTTCTCTTCACTACTTTTTACTCTAGACTCCCAATCTTCTACTCTTCATCCGAAACCTACAATATAGAAAAGAAAATAATAAGTAAACCCGAACTACTCTAAAAATGATAAAAATCAACAAAATTTAAATAAAATACAATTAATCCGAAAAACTATCAAATGCACCAAGAACTAATCTAAATACTAAAATTATCTCCTAAAATGCTATAAAAATTATACTAAAACAACTCTAAATATAAGAGTTATCATAATCATTAATATTCTTTTTTAGAAATTAAAATTATGTAATTTTGCAATTACAATTTATACTACCATACATAACATAGAGAATTACAATGTGATTTCATTTTGTTAGCCATCTAAAATTTTTTGTAATTACAAAATGTTGTAATTACTACTCTAGTAATTATATATTTTTTTTCTGATGTCCAAACATACTTATAAAAAGCTAAGAATGAAGGAATTACGCAGAGTAATCAGCCATAACGGCTTCCAAACTTGTTTTTATTCCCTTTTTTTAATTATGTAATTGTGTCATTATAATTTATACCATCTAAACGCTTAAACTTACACTATTGCAAATCCTATGGGAAGTGTCCATGACACCTAATGCTTCATGATTATTGTAGGACCCAATTTTGTAGCCCAAAACTCAAAACAAAAAGGATATTAATCTAATGCATTACAGGGCCCAAACGGCCCAAATTCCTTATGCAAACGGGAAACCCTAGAGGCTTCTAGGGAATCCTTGTGCCGCCAGTAGCCCCAACGTCGCACGTCTCCCTTCCGCAGCGTACGCACCTCCATTTCCAAGCCACGACTCCACGTCAAAAACGTAGGCCACCACGCACCTGCGAATGTGCAAACAGATGGTTGTACAAACAGGCTATAAAAAGCCAAATTAAATCTGAAAAGGGATGGGTTTTTTTTTTTGTGAATAGAAAAAGGACACAAAATAGCAGTATACACTTTTTACCCGATTTACAAAAAAGGATACAGAAGCAAATACCAAATTAATCAAGGTTTATTTTTTTCTTCCCTATTTTGTCATTTTTGAATATTGAAGTTTTCTATTTTATTTCTGTTTTTTTTTTTAAAACCATAAAATAGACATAGATTAGATTTTTTTTTAAAAAAAAAGAAGAGAAAAACGACGGTGGCAGGAGACAGTGGCGATAGGGGAAGGCCGAAGGTCATCTGGGGAAAACTCAGAGAGAGAACAGAGAAAGTTCTCTGTTTGTTTTGTTTTTTGGAAGGAAAATGAAGAGGAATATGGTTTTTCTAAAAAAAAAATTCGGCTTTTATACTATTACAATACGGCGCCGTTTTGGCAATAGGGGTCAGAGGCCAAAACGACGTCGTTTTGGGCCTCTGACCCGTGACCCAACCCGCCTGAGACCAGGATCCGCGCGTTTTATTATGGAGGGGCTAATTGCGCTTTTAGCCCCTCCGCTTTTTTATAGTTTCATAATCAAGTTTTTTTTCCTCTAATTTTGCCCGAAAATTTTTACGTTGTTTCAATTTGGTCCTATTGTGAACGACGCCGTTTCAATGGGTGGGATAATTTCGCTTTGGGTGCCCTTTATTTCGCGCGTGTTTTAATTTGGTCCTTCCCCTATTTATTTTTCTGCTTTTGCCCCAAATTCTTTTTAAAAAAATTCAATTGCGTCCTTTGTTCACATCTTTTGGGATTTTTTTGTTTTTTTGTTATTTTATTGTTATTATTTAATATTTTTTATTATTCTTGGTATTACCCTACTATATTTATTATTATATTTATCCCTACATTATATATTTTATTTATCACTTTTATTATTTTATATTTTATTATATACTATTATATCTATTATTATTATTTCTATTTTTTTAATATGGTTACTAGTATTTTACTATTATATTTATCATATATATTTACTATTAATTTTAAACTTTTTTATACCTTTTTGTATATAGATATTTTACCACTATATTATATATGTACATTATTATTATATTTCTATTATACTTACTATTATATATACCCTTGTTTACTCTTTTTTTTTTTATATTATGATTATATCCATTATTATTGTTATCAAACGTTTTTTCCCTACTATTTTTTTAAATACTATTATTTTAATATTATTGTTATTGTTTTATTATTAATACGAGTTTTATTTTACTCTTATTTTTATTACTTCCGTTTTTACTAATATTATTATTATTGTTTTACTACTTGTTTATTAATATCTTTCATTATTATTATTGTTTTTATTACTATACTTTTTTGTTGTTACATTCATCAGAATTATTATCATCTTTTTATTTGTCATTTGCCTTAGCATTAAAATCGTCGTTTATCTTATTTTTTTCCCTTTTACCACGTTTTTTTTCAAAACTCATAAAAATGTTTTTAAACAAGGCAATGTTTCATGGTTGAAATTCGAGGAATCGTGCCCTAACGTGCTGGGTTTTGATTTTTCGTTTGACCGAATCATTAAATATCCTTACTATGTCCGTTTATTAAAAACAAGGCAATATTTTGTGCTTGGAGGTTTTTGGGAAATTGTGCCCTAACGTGCTGAGTTTCAATTTTTCGCTCGTCCAAAGGACTAAATATCCTTCTAAAATTTTGATCGTGTTGCCTCAACTTTAAAAATAAGGCAATATTTCATGTTTGGAAATTTGAGGGATCGTGCCCTAACGTGCTGGGTTTCGGTTCGTTCGTTTGGCCAAATAATGAAATACCCTTTTTAAAATGATGACGCATGAATTTTGGGAACTATGAAATAATCTTGGTGCCAAAGGTCGAAACATCGATCCTAAACGGCTTGGATGTGATATTTCATCCTTTCGAACAAGAGAATTTCTGTATCCGATTCGAATCGCCCAAATATTTTTAAAAGATTCAAACTTCAAAATCTTTTCTAATTTTCGACATTAGGACATTAATCAATCAAAACGGTACCAATTTTGGGCGTTGCGAGAGTGCTAATCCTTCCTCGTGCGTAACCGACTCCCGAGCCCCTTTTTTTAAAACTCGTAGACCTAAACATTTTCTAAAGTGACCCAATCACACTTCGAAAAAGGATTGGTGGCGACTCCGTTTTCCTTTTTAAAGTTGGCCCGTTTTGAAATAAAAAATGGTTTCGATAAATATAATAATTGAAATTTTTAATCTAATTGTAGCAATTGATTTAATTAAAGTTAACTATTTTTAGGAGTGAGTAAATTTGATTTGACTCGAAAATTATAAAAAAAATTTGAGCTAATTGAATCGAGTTATTTGAGTTATTCAATTTTTTCGAGTCAACTCAAATATGTAATTCGAGTTTTGAGTTTGAGTCGAGTTGAATTTTATAATTCGAATAACTCAAATAACATATTGGTGTAAATACCTCTTTGGTCTCTACCAATTTTGAAAATGAGCAAATTGGTCTCTCAGTAAAAATTAAAAAAAATTTAAAATAATTTTCAAAAAAATTAAAATAATTTTTAAAATTCAAAATATTATAAAAATTTCGAACTTTATATTTTTAAAAGATTATAAAAATTCTAAAGAATATATTTAAAAAGAATCTAAAATAATAATTTTTGGATGAAAATAAGTAAATTAACTATTTAAGTTTATCATACTAAAATATTTTATTTTTTTCTCTTATTTTACTTTGAAAAGGTTTTCAAATATATGTGCTCTAACATTGAATTAGTTATATTATATCAAGATTTTAATTTGACATGTTTAATTTTTTAATTGATCTCGAACAATTTCACACGATTTTATTTAAAAAAATCAAATTGAGTTAGAAGGATAAAATAAGACTTGTCAAATTGATTAAGTCGTAACTAATTCATAACTATTTTAGTCAAAAAAAAAAAATAGGGAAGTGGGATTGTATTGAGTGGATATCAGAATATGTGAAATAAAATAGTGACAACAAAACAGAGAGTAGTACATGAAATTCCTTAATATCTGCGGTTGTGAAATGACATTGTGGAGAATGGGTTTAGGTTCTTATGTTTTTGGGCATCTGATGTTGTTGCTTTTTTTGCTTTGTGATACGGTGGCAGCACAAGAAGTTCCTTCCAGATGATACACACGACCCACATAAGGCAATTACTGTCGCAATAGAAAATAATTAAAATATAATCTTTGTGAGATTTTATTCTCTTTGACCCAACTATGTGGAGAAGAATCTTGTACAAAAAAAACTTCAGATTTGGGCTCATCACGGAAACACATGCAGCATATTTATTAAACATAGAAGAAGCATTACAAAAATTTGGCCTTTTTATTAAACTAGCCCAAAAAAATTAATTAATTATCAAAATAATCCACCTTTTTAATTAAATACTAAAATGACCCAAAAGCTACAGTAAATTTAGGTGGAGCCAAATTAAATGGCTCCACCAAGTTGCCACGTCAGCATAGGGGATTAAAAAATAATTTTTTGGTTGAGCCATTTTGAATGGCTCCACACCTGTATAAAATATGTTTAAATATCAGAAAATCTAAAAATTGGGGCCTTTAAAATAATTTTCCAATTTTTGGTGGAGCCATTTGAAATGGCGCCACCACCTTTATAGCTTTTTTTTTTTTAATTTTGTCTTTTTTTTACTTTTTCATGTATTTAAAAAGTTAAGGGCCTAAAAAGTAATTTTCCCTTTTTTGGTGGTGTCATTTGAAATGGCGCCACCACCCTCCTGAAACTTTTTTTTTTACTTTTATATTAATTTCTTATTTTATTTTATTTATTAAATTTATATTATTAATTTTAAAATTTTTGTAATGTGTATTTAAAATGTTTTATAATATATTTTTAAAATTTTTAAATAGTATTTTAAATAAATTTTTAACTTTAGATATATTTTAGTAATTATTTTAAATATTATATTTCTTACTTTTTTCAAGTTTTTGAAAAGTTTGGGGACTTAAATTTTTCCTTTTTTGAGAGAAAAATTATGTATTTTATTGTTTTATTTGTATTTTTATAGTTAATGTTATATTAAAAATAATTGTTGTATTTATGTTTTTTTTGTTGTACAGATATTAAAATGTCTTCTGAGCAAATACGGATCACACATCATCGATAATCGATTTAAACAAGAAATTATTTATAATTGAAATAAAAATCATTTTAGTTACTTATTTTTTCTTGCTAATCGCTACTTGTTGAACGTATTTAAAATTTAAGTCCCCAAACTTTTCAAAAACTTGAAAAAGTAAGAAATATAATATTTAAAATAATTACTAAAATATATCTAAAGTTAAAAAATTTATTTAAAATAATATTTAAAATTTTTAAAAATATATTATAAAACATTTTAAATACACATTACAAATTTTTTAAAATTAATAATATAAATCTAATAAATAAAATAAAATAAGAAATTAATATAAAAGTAAAAAAAAAAGTTTCAGGAGGGTGGTGGCGCCATTTCAAATGGCACCACCAAAAAAGAGAAAATTGCTTTTTAGGCCCTTAATTTTTTAAATACATGAAAAAGTAAAAAAAAGACAAAATAAAAAAAAAACAAGCTGTAAAGGTGGTAGCGCCATTTCAAATGGCTCCACCAAAAATTAGAAAATTGCTTTAAAGGCCCCCAATTTTTTAGATTTTACAGTATTTTCCTTGTATTTTATACAGGTGGAGCCATTTAATTATTTTTTAATCCCCTATGCTGACGTGGCAACTTAGTGGAGCCATTTAATTTGGGTCCACCTAAATTTACTGTAGCTTTTGGGTCATTTTAATATTTAATTAAAAAGGTAGATTATTTTGATAATTAATTAATTTTTTAGGGTTAGTTTAATAAAAAGGCCCAAAAATTTCTTCCTAATTCCCACGTACTTTTTTTTTTTTTTTATTGGGAAGGTCAGAAGGATATAGGGTAAAAGTTATTGAGGTATTGAACCTAAAATTATATAACTCAAGATTTTGTTTCAACAAATTTATTATTAATTCTGTTGACATAATTCTTTTTATTTTCACTAACGAAAAATTAGATAACCTCTCTATTATTAAATGAATTAATTCAATTAATGTACTATTGAAAATAATTAAATAAGATCGTATTGTAACAAAGCTAATATTTATTGTTTTAAAAATGACATGAGATTTATTTTTTTATTTATAGTTCAACTCCAAAAAAATATTATTTCATCAACAGAATCATAAAAAAAACTTTCAAAATAAAACTCCATTGATTAGTAAATGACATTTCTTAAACAATAAATGTTAACTCTGCTGAAATTTGGACTTTTTTTATTCTTTTTAATAGTGTAAGGACTAAATTAATCTATTTAATAGTAGAGGGGCTAATTTATTCCGGTCCTTATAATAGAGGAACTTGCTTGGTAGGTTCACCTAAATGAAAAGTATTTGTTTATTTTAAGGGTAAATTACATAGTTGGTCACCCAATTTTCATAAATTTTCATCGGGCACCGAAAATTAAATGTTTGCAATATGGACACGGTCGTTACATATTTTTATCATTTTAGTTACTCGCCATTAATTTTCCGTTACATAAACTCATTTAATCACTCAACTTTAGTAAATTTTCATTTTGGTCACAAATTTTTTTTAATTTCCTTTTTTTAAGAATTAATTTTAGTTTTTTCTAGTACGGGGAAAAACTTGAATTTTTACAAGGGAAAATATGGGTGAGAAAATTTATTTTATTTTTTTAATTTGCTCTAGCTTTTTCCTTTTTAGAATTAATTTCAATTTTTTCTCAATAAAAGGAAAGGGAAAAACTTGAGTTTTCACAAGGAAAACTAATTTATCTTTTTTTTATTTTCTTTAAATTTTTTTAAATTTTTTATAGTTAATTTTAGGATTTTCTATTAAATAAAAACCTAGAGTTTTACAGGAAATTACCTAAGTTTTATAAGGAATACTTGGATCTTTGCAACGAAAAACCATTATATCTTTTTAACCTCTTTTCTTTTTTCTTTTCTAAAATTAATTTTAGTTTTTATAGTAAAAGGAAAAACCCAGGGTTTACAAGAATTACCTAGGTTTTTACAGGAAAAACATGAGTTTTTACATGGAATAGAGTTACGAGTGAAAAATTTGGGTTCCATCTCAGTGCTGAATAACTCAATTCCCTCTAAAAATCTAGGTTTTCTTTTAAAAAATAAAAAATAATTCTAGAAAAGAAAATGAATACCCAAAATGAAAACTTACAAGTTGGGTGATTAAAATGAGTCTATGTAATAAAAGTTAACGACAAATGACTAAAATGATAAAAGTATATAATAATGGTGCCCATATTGTAAAGCCTAAAATAAAAATTTGTAAAAGTTAAGTAAGTAAGTGGATAGTTTACCTATATTTTAAATACTTGGGTAAAATCCTTTTCAGTAAAACAAAACTGTGCTAGAATGGCAAAAAGGACAGTACTGAGCAAATGATATTTATTTGGAAAGGATTTCTATAAAAGTAATATAAAAAATAAAATAATTTCGGAAATGGTATGGCTTTGAAATTAAATACGAGAATAGTATGAATGCTACAGTAAAGGTGGTGTCGTATTCCTGTCAAAAGATTTGACTAAAAGATTTGATTGATAAGTTCACTAAATTAATTATATATGTAAAAAATAAAAGTTTATTGGTTAAATAATTTGGTTTTTTGAAAATTTTAAAAAATAAATCGTTTATGAAGAGAGAGTGAGAGAAGTTATATTTTCTAACTATTTTAATATAATTATTTTGTTTGGTTAGATAATTAAATGTTAGTAGTTTTATCATTTAAGTTCCAGGTTTGATTTCGAAAATGGTATCCCACCCCGATTAATTATGGGAATGGGTTGTTTGGGGGGGGGGGTGGAAGGTGGTGTAGAGGCGGCACCACCCATTTTTTCTGACGGTGACAGAAATTGATTAAACAAAAAAAATTATATTGGCAGTGCCTTGTCGATTGGCGGTATCAAAATGGCATACGAGTTTAGTATAACTTGTGGGGGTCAAACGGGTGGAGCCTCTTTGGTAGGCGGCACCAGTCACGCCTCTTTGACAGACGGCACTAGTGTCAGCCGAGAGGTCTTGTTGGTGCAGTGGTGCAGGGCATGCTGGCTTGACATAAAGAGACTTCACAATCACGAAAAGGGAGAGGGAGAGCATATTTGGGGTTTGGGAGACCCTATAACCATGGTCTCCCTTTGGTTCGGTGGTATAGAGAGAAATAGGGAGAGAACCAATTTAAAAAAAAAAGCAATAAAGAAGAGGAGAAGGAGAAGAAAGGTAAAAAAGAAACAAAAAAAGTTAATAGAGAAGATTAAAGGGAAAGAAAGTCAAAAGAAAGGAGAAGTAAAAAAAGAAAGTAGAGTAGAGAAGAGGAAGGAGAAGGCATGTTTGTTTGTTTTTTTAAATAGAGTGGATTAGGAATTAGACAATAGATAGATTTTTGTTTTATGGTTTTGAAGGGAGCATACAAATAATTTATTTTAAAGTTATTTTGTTAGTGTTATGAATATCTTATTAAGTGGATGTCCATCAATATCAAAATAAGTATTGATATACTTTAAATTCTAGTAGTCATTAGAGGTAGATCTATACTTCATTTATACTTCATATACCTATAAATAGAGACTTTTGAGAAGATTTGTAAATATCCCCATTGATCAATAAAACAATTCTCTATTGCTTCCCATATTTTATTTGTTCTTTACTCTTTGTCTATTTATTCTATAACACGTTATCAGGATGATTCTTTTTTAATTGTTTTTCTCCGTAGGTCACAAAAAAATTTCTCTTTTACCAAGCCTTTCCCCTTTCAAGCAACAACCAATGCAATAGCCGTTCACTCAAATTTGCTACTCAAGCTGTTGTCGATTGTCTTCTAGAGCTTCTATTATTTCAGTCTTCAATTGAGGCATGCGCATTATGGGTAATCATTATGCAAAGAAACTTATATAATCTTTACGTGGTATGTTTTTCTCCTTTGTTAATTGATTTTTGATAAAATTATTTTATAAAAAATATTATTACTTTAAGGTTTCTTTGAAACTAATATTCTTTTATTAAATTATAATAGGTATGATATTTAGCTGATTAAATTTTTTTATGATTAAATTATTGTTATTAAATATGCTTGAAATTATTATATTATATCTTTTAAATTGAATTTATAAATATTTGATTAGAGAGTGTCATAAGATTTTATAACATATATATGGTATTGAAATTTGGTACAATTTGTATTGGATAACTTTCAAGCATCGTACATGAAAATTTTGATATTGTTTATTAAATGATTTTTTTTTACTATTAGATTCTAAATGTTATTACGGAAACAAAGTTATTTTACTACTTGTAATAGTGCTCGTGATAATAGCGAGGATGATAACAATGATGTTAAAGAATCTTAGGTATATTTTATTATGATTTATTTATTATATCATGTTTATTATAATTGGAGATTAATCATGACAACATGAATAGATAGATTTTGATTTAAAATTCACGCATGTTTTGCGATGGTGATTATGATATAAAGAATCAATGGAGGCATTTAGAAGTCAGTCCTACCTGATTTGTTGCATTCCCTGAAGTGGATGCAAACACAAAGAAAATAAAAGATATAATCATGGATCACCAAAAGTGGGAACATATAATAAATAAGAGAACAATGAGAGTTCTCAAGATAACTCTTCAAAGGGTAAAGATAACTTATGTTATCAATGTGATATGAAAGATTATCAATGTTATCAATTTGGCGTATGCCCAAATATTTTGTTTTTGTTTTTGTTAATATTTTTTGAGGAATGATATAAGAATATAGTAATGAATTCTATCATTACATATAGAAAATATTTATCTTATTTGGTACTAAAACAAACAAATATTATTTCAATATTTGATAGTACAAAATTAGTTGAAAGCTCCAAAAGAGCTAATATATCAAATATCTAAAAAGCACAAAATTTGTGATGGTTAATGCATTAGTTTTAAAAGATATTCATTATAATGGATATCATATTTGGATTGTGAATGGAGAAAAATTGTATTTCATATAAATCAAAAGAGGATTGGGTTATTGATTTATATTATTATTCTTGTTATAAACTGAATTGATCGTGACTATCTTTGTGATCTTCTTTTGTCATCATCCCTGTTAAGGGGTTGAAATTCTCTACTTATGAGCAATAGAATAGGGTAAATCTATCTAAAACTCGTTATGATTGGATGCACCTGAAGTTGCAAGTTTTTTTTAAAACTGTAAGTATAACTCTACAGTATTCAGAATAAGTTCTCAATTAAAATTATGTGAAAAAATATTACTGATGAGAACCTTGCAAGAGAGAACTTATTCAACTTTTCATGATTCAAGTGTGCTCCTATAGTAGCAATATCATGAAAAAAAATTACTTATGATTGAACAAAAGCTTTTAACCACGAAACCTAATAATTCCTTGAAGAGAATGTAACAGTATGTAATAAATTCGAAAGACATAATCTTTAACGTAGATGTAGTAAATTGGACTATAATAATAGCCATGGGGATTGTCGTAATAAATTTTCTCACCACCAGAAGTGAAAAAATGAAGAAAGCAAGAAAAGAATAATATTTCCAAAGAACTTTTTAAGAAGAGGGACAATTTATTTATGAAGAGTCATTGGTTGTGTACCTATTGTGCACTTGAAAAATAAGATCCACTTTCAAAGTTTGCTATTTATAGATTTTGATTGGATTCGAAGTCTACTACTGAAGTTTAATTTGCTTACTTTTTATTATCAAGACTCAACGTAGAACAAAAATATTTTGATTTAAATATTAAATCAGCTTGATATATGATTTAAATATTTTGAGATGGTCTTCTTTTTAAGTTTTGATTACATGTGTTATATATTGTTTTAAGCATCTCATTTGTTCATAAAAATGAATATTAAATGATTTATTTATATCGCTATAGTAGGTTTTATAATTAAATTATATATTTGATTAAAATATATCTAGTATGCAAATTTATGTTAACAAATCAATGAATTTTACAATGAATTTTATGGTTATTTAGATTTGATTTAGTCCAAAGAATTGTTAAAGGTCATAGTTCATATGTTTTATATTATTCCATTTGTTAATTATTTAGAGAAACGACATGAGCAATTGTAAATGAAAAGTTCTATGAGCTTGAATGGTTGGATTTTGAATTAAATTTCATGCATGTTTATGATGATGGTTATGAAAAAAAATTACTAGTTTTTCATAATGTCATATTTTTATATTTGAGATGTGACGTTTATTGATATATTTAGTATAACATTGTTTCTATACATGACGTAGGCAGTTATTCTTGGTAGTTAACTAATTATGCAAAACTCTTGTTAAACTTGTTAAAAGGATTTTAAAAGTATTTTGAATCGAACTCGGGACTCCTCGCTCCAAAGCAAGAATCATACCACTAGACCAAATGCCTTATGTTTAAAGATTTTGGCATATTCCCTGAAGCGAATATTGTATATAATTATTTGGAAATTATATTTATTGACTTAGTGGCATTATAGACTTCACATTGATTTAGACATTTCCAGTAGTAAATGTCACAATAGTATTTATATGTGGATACAATGTAAAAGGAAGGATAGTAAAATTATCAATTTGTTACAATTTAGTACAATTGAAACGCATGTTAAAGTAAACCAGAAATTTACTGATATAAATGCAATTACTACTTAGCGTGACCTGTTAGACCATCCTGGATCATATATGATGCGAAAATTAATTGATAATTCATATAGACATTCATTAAAAATGTAATGACCTGGAAGTCAGGGGTGTCGAAAACATACTTCCGGGACCCCGTCTTCGTCAATAGCGTTTATAAATATCATTAATAAATAAATATATAAAGAGTTACCTTGGAAGGGAATTGTATAATAGTTAAATATTTTTTATTGGGTGTTATGTGTTTCATTAAAAAAAGAAAAGAAAAGGGCGCTAAATCGAATAAAGGATAAAAGTAGGAATTACTACTCAATTCTAATATGGAACTAGCTTAAGGGACTTATTAAATAAATAAACCCATATTTATAAGGGAAGGATGATAGTGGACGGGTTTAAATTAATATTATAGTATTATATCTAATATTAAGTTAGTATAAAAGATATAAAAGTAATAAAATAATGAAAACAAATTAAATAAAACATCAAAAGAGAGCACTAAAAGAAATTTTGCTTAATTTCCTTCTTCTTACCGAAAATAAAGAAAAGTAAAGGGGAAAGAAAGACATTGAAAAAGCTTATGTTTTTGGTTTGAAGGTCTTCCATGTACGTATTACTCAATTTGATTTTTCATGTTAATCTTATTTTTGTGTTGGAAATGGCTTAATTTAGCTAATTCATGAGCTAAAGTGTAAATTGTTTGGATGTAGTGGACAATGCCATTGTTGATGTTTTAAGGTTTTGAGACCTAATGGTGAATCTTTGAACATGGGTATTTTATAGAATAATTTGTTAAGAAAGTATGATAAGTAATAAATCTATTTCATTAGTCATTTTGATTAAATTATGTGAAGGTTTAAGTGAAATTAATTGTTAGAGATGTAGCTTATTTCAAAACTAAAATGGCATGGTACTAAGTGATGAGATTCATGAGTAAGAGGACTGTTTTGAAATTATATAAATAATTATACATATACATTTAGTGGGTTGAAGAAACTAGTATAAACATAGGATTGATTTGTTGTATTTATGATAAGGACCAAATTGAGTAAATATCAAATGTTAACGGTTAAATGGTTGAGCTTAATTATTGAGTAATTGATTAAATTAAATTATTAATTCTAGATCGAGATACAAGAGAACCCGTTGCTAGTCGTGGAAAAGAGAAGGCGAGGGAATAATTGTCAGCAAACATAGTTTTGGTAAGTTCTAGTCTCCGAACTCGAACTTTATAAATTGTATTGATTAATTCAGTTACTACTTATGCCTTATATTATATCCCTAATATATTTGTTAATCTAAGTGAATGGTAGTTTAAAGAATAAAGCATTAACGAACAAATTAATGTTTGATTACTGGATATTTGGAATGGAAGTGTTATTAAATTATGAATTGTGATATTGAGTTGTGAGAAATAATATTATGGATTTGCAATTGAGTAATTGACATCGTCGATTTAATCGACTAGCCTTGGGCGCAAATATCGTTGGTTTATCCAACAAGAGTTGGGCTCACTATTGATTCTATCGGTTTATCCGACTAGCGCTAGACGCAACTTTTGTCGGCTTGTTTGGCTAGTGTTGGGCACACAATCGTCAGTCTAACTGACTAGTGCTGGGCGCAAACGTCGTTGGTTTAACCAACTAGAGCTGGGCTCACATTTAGTATCGTTGGTTAATCCAACTAGCGTTAGGCGCAAACTCTTTTGCGGTTCATCCGCTAGGCATCGGGTGCCATGTAACTAATGGACCACATGGTAAGATTATAAGACTTATCGAAGAGGGTTGTTTATTTGTATTGTTAAAGAAGAATGGTAACTTTTATTTGGTTGAGATAGAAACTTATATGAATTGGTTATTCTTGTGATTAATTATATAAATAAAATCTATTAAATGTGAATTGGTTTCCATGTTCGCAGGTTAGATAAATAGTAGACTCGGACTCGACATCCTTCAAGAATCTCGTACTCAACGTTAGTGGGGTCTTCTTTTTGTAATTTTGGCATGAACCTAAGGTGTCCCTATGTCCTTGAAGTTGAATATTTTGGATATGTGTTTATAAGCTTGTGTATATATACATAGATATATGCTATGTTGCATATTTTGGGTGATGGTTGGTTTTTTGCCTATATTATTTCATAGGACCATATTCAATGAAAGTAGTTATTTTGAGAAAAATGAGTATAGGTTATGTTTATACTATATTCAATTATTTGATTGTTTGAGTTTTATTTGAGATACCTATGAATGGTATATTGGTTATGGATGGATGGTTTAAATGTGGTGCCAATGGAGGCACATTGGTTAGGTATTAAGATGTTTGTTTAGGTATGTTTTTAACATCTTTTATTGTGTTTTGTTGTTGTTAAAGGTCCCCTTTTAAAGTGCATTTAGGTAGTTGATTGGTTATGCTTGTATTGGTTTGGAAAAATGACTTGTTTTTAGGTGATTTTTAGACCACACAGCCTAGCGACACGGTCGTGTGTCCCATGTAGGTTCCCTTGCATGCAAGTCAGGCAGTTACACGGCCTGGCACACGGGCGCGTAAGGCCATTTCGAGAGTTACACAGCTTGACACATGGGCGTGTGGCTTGGCCGTGTGATCCAAGCTAGTGAGTTACACGGGCATGGACACGGGTTGGGATACGGTCGTGTGTCCCTACTTCGAATGTCCACACGGCCTGAGACATGGGCGTGTGTCTCAGCCGTATGAGTCATACGGTCGCGTGACCCCTATAGTCAAAATTTTGCAATTATTTCTTAAATTTTCCAAATGTTTCCAAATTGGTCCCGAATTGTTTCTAAGGTATTTTTAGGGCCATGAAGGCTCGATTTAGGGATGATATGTATGTAAATGTATGGATTATAATGTGTGTATGTTCATATATGAAATGTATGTTAAAGGTTCTGATTGTACAATAACCCTCTGTAACCTTAATCCGGCGATGGATATAGGTTAAGGGTGTTACAAAAGAACCAAAAGATTTTTTTAATTTATAGAATTCTTGTAACATCCTAGAAATAGGGGTTCTGGGGAAACTCGGGATCAAACCGGAACCTTGGTGAAATTTTGGACTCTTCAAAGATAAAAATCGAATCCCATAATTCCATTTTTTCCGCCTAATACGGGGGTATGGACACGGTGCTTATCGTCCATTCCACATTATCCCATAAGCAAATAATTTAAGCATTCCATTAATTTTCCTTCATGATTAAAAGATTAGATTAACCTACTTATTTATTTATTTTTATTTATTTCCATGCTCTCTATCCTCCATTTTTCGTGGTTCTTCTTTTAGAAGATTAAAATTCAAACTTCCAGATTATATTGCCGCCCATTCATGTATTTTTTTAGAATTTAAAATTTCCCATGATCTATATTTCAAGTCATCCAAATGTAGTGTGCCTACATCAAATTTTTTTACTCATTAATTTTCAATTATTTATCTCAACCCCATTAATGATTTAGTCACTTCATGGTCAAATTGGGAAACATAATATGGTGGATGTATATTAAATGCTTCCTATGCCGTCCATCAACTTTGAAAAAGCCATAATGCTTGTTATATATATATATCAGCCACTATCTTTTGTTTTAAATTATTTAAACTTTTGTTTTAATTGTTTATTTCAACCAAAAAAATTGAAACAAAGCAAGCATGCAGGGAGAGGATTTTAAAATAGAAACATGAATAAATTATTGGACATTGGTGCCATACTCTTGTGTTATCTTTGTTGGACGGCACAAATATGTCCACTTATCAACCCACTATTCTCTATTTTCAATTGATAATTTCAACAACACTAACATTCCAAGCATCTTCCAACCGTCCATTGTATGCTTCTAAATAAAGTAATGCATTAGCCCATTAATTAGGATATTCGGTGCCAATTTTTTGCTAGTCTCTTTGAGTTCTTCTTTTCTCTCAATTGGTTTCCCTATTTCCTCCATAACCAAACTTTCATCTTCTCTCTATTCCTTCTTCTCATCCATATTAACATCCACTTATTGATCAATCAAAATATAGTGGAAGGCCGAAACTTGGAGTTTCCAAAGTCATCTTTTAAATCGCTAGAAAAAGGTTCTAAAATCTTAGAGGTAAGAGTTCTTCACGGATTTTATAATCACTTTTTATTTGATTAAGATGGTGGTGATTAACCGATATTATTATAGGGACTCTATCGCTCGATTTTTCATCTTGAGTTCATACGGACTTTTGTGGTAAGACGACCCTATTCCTTAAATCAATTGTTCATAACAAGGTAATATTAGTTTGGACTAATATTTGTTCGCAATTGTGAGACATTAGCGATTCGGGATTTTTCATCGGGTTGTGAACTGTTAATCGAGGAAAATCGACAAATTGTGATCATTCGCGATTTCAAGGGGGTGTCTACGATCGAGAAAGTATAGTGCTTACGAAGAAATCGGTGTGTACCCCACACTCGAATCTTAATAGATTTATGGCGTTAATTTATTATATGTGTTAATCTGAAAGTGTAAGAATATGGCTAAGGTACCATGTAATGGTACGAGGAACTCAGCACGTTTTCTACTCCTACTATGATTATGAATATATGTTGTGACTCATATGTGAACAATGATAAGAATGTGAAATAAGGCCTATGGCATAAGATTGCATGATATGAATGATATATGGGGCATATGGGATATTGTGAAAGGGGAAGTGAATATAATGATTTATGTCATGATATCTGAATGTGGTGATCTCGGTCACATTATTTGAATGTGGTGTCTAAAGACACAAAGCATTATTTGGTGGCTATGCCACGAGTTTTATAAGGGCGATGAGCACGCCGATCGCAGCGATCGCTTCGATGGTGTGTAGTGGATGGAGGGTTGACTTAGTAGTCCCCACGGTGTGCAGGTTGGTATGGGTGATGTGTAGCGGATGGCTATCTAGGTTTGGGTTCGGGTTGCATCATATTATTTAAATGATATATGTACATGTATGATTTGATATACCTGAATTTGTTAGGACTTAGTGTTGTGGTTACACATTGAGTCTGTTGACTCACCCCGTTGTGGGAACATTTTTCAGGTGACGATCAGTGATAGACCGGGTCGGCAGAAGCTTAGTGGTGGCCATGCTCAGCAAGGAATTCATTTTATTTGGACTTTTTATTTTAAGTACTTGGAATTTAATTTTGGGATTTATTTTGATGTAATAAGGTCATAGTTGAACTACTTTATTTTACTTTTATTTATTATGTTACGAAATTTTTTTTTATCAATTAGAGATTAAGTAAATTTATTTTAAAATAAACTCTAAGTGTTTTGTCACCTAAAATAAAGGGTTTTCAATGTTCTCAACTCGAGCCCAACCCAAAACAATCTTTCTTTCAAAACACATAGATTTTTCCAAAGTAACAAAAGAATTTTGAATCGGTTTACATCGAGGAACATACCAGATCCGGTCGAGGCTCGTGGGCCGGGTTTGGGGTGTTTCAATTCTCATTTGTTCTCAATGAAAATTGATTGTTAGAAACTCACTAGCTAAAGTTAAGATTTAATGTCTTGCATTTCTGAAATGAAAATAGTTCCATCCATCCACCATGTGGATGGTTTTGATATTATGTGATTTTGGTAGATGCATGTACAAAATAATCACATGTGTTATCAACTTGCAACCTGTCGTTTGCAAGATTGCTTGTTTATATAAATAATGTCAAATCACGCAATTAAGACAATTCATCTTGCTAATATTGATGAGTTTATATCTCAGTCTTTTATTGATTGAGTTTGAAATTTTTTTGTAAAAGTTTGTTATTTATGCACATAATGGTTTAGAGAAATTATTAATTAAAAGCCTCTGATTAATGTCTAAACCATTATTTATAAGAACTAAACTTCCTATTTCAACATAAGATTATGTTGATTTACTTGTTGTACGCATCAAGCCAATAAGTTATAAATACTTCCCATTACAATTGGTTTTTGATTAAGAGCTAAATATTTCTCACCTTTGAATTTCTGTTTGTGCGTATATGTTCCTATTGCTTTACCACAACGCACAAAAATGAGTGAATCTCAAATAAATTTGGGAATATATATTAATTACAAGTTTCTTTATATTATTATATGCTTTGAATGTATTGGAGAATTGATTTGGGATTGCAATTTTGATTCGATAGTTTTCCAAACATTAATAACTTGTAATGAGTTAGGGGGAGAGTAATTTAAACCAGAAGTTCAACAATGATAACTCATTACAAGTTAACTGTCAGCTGTATTTACAAACGTAATGAGAATAACCAAGGTAATACTTTAATTTGAATAAATGTCCAGTAGGACAATATATTAGAATAAATAATAGATTGATCGGTTCCAAAGATGAAAATTCTTCTGGATGATCATATAGTGGAGGCGGGTGCTCCAGAATAGACCCCAGACATAACTAATAAGTAAAACTCCAAAAGAGATTCAGGTACCTAAAACTTAATTTTAAAATAATGAAAATAAACTTGATAAGTTATGCCAATTCGAGAAAATGTGGAACCAAATAATAAAAGTGGTCGACAATGATTTTGCATGCAATATTATTATTGAAATAATGAAATAAAAGGAGGATCTTAAATAAATCTATTAAGAAATATAGATATGGAATAAATTGATCAAAATAGAAAGACACAACTCAAGTACAATTAAATTCGTGGAGTTTTTGGACCAGTAGTCTAAATATCTAAAGGTATAAAGCCAGTAAGGGTGAAAATAAAGTAGTTTTACAAAAGCGGAATAAAAATATGAAGTTTTTCGCTAAATCCTGGCATTGATTATGAAAAGATATAATATTCTTTTGTGGTGGATGTAATAACCTTTAGATATATTATTTTGACAATTCATAAAAGATTTAACTTGCGTCTAATGGTTATTATTACAACCTTTTATGAACCAATATATAGTAAAGTTTATATTAAAATCCTTGAAGGATTTAGGATGGTAGAAGCATATTGAAATTCTCGGGAAATTGTTCATTTATATGAATTGAAATAATTTGAATATTTGTGGTAAATAGTAGTTGAAGGAGGATTATAAAATGATCCAAAATACCTATTTGTATTTATATAGAAGAATCATGATTACAGTTTGCTATGATTATTGTTAAAACTCTTAAAGAGATTAAAATATATTTCCCCAAATTTTTTCCTCACTCATGACTTTCAAAAGAATGGTGATATAAATGCTTAAAAATACATTCAAATAGTCATTTGAAAGACTAGTATTCAAGATTGAATACGTAGAATATGAGAAAGTATTTGATGTTTTTATAAGGGGGAGTAAATACGCGTTGTACTCTTTTTCCCTTAACTGAGGTTTTGTCCCATTGGGTTTTCCTAGTAAGGTTTTTAATGAGGCAACATATTATGCATATTATAGATATGTGTATTCTTGTGACAAAAAATATGCCATTTACTTCCCAACTAAAACCACAAAAACGATAGCAGATTGATTAGCTAAAAACCATGCATGAAAATCGCAGTTTAAATCGAAACTAAAACCCAAACTTAGCGAGAGTCCAAAATCAATCCCATGCCACAGTCCAAATAAACTTAATTACAAATCCAATAAAAATAATTTATATAAAACTTAGAAAGAATTTATTAAATCAAACCAAAATGATTAACTTCGAGACCAAAGGTTCGCCAAGTCCACGCCTAACCTCATAGTTTACTTGAAAGGGGAAAACTAAAGGGAATGAGTTACAAAAACTTAGTGTGAGTCTAAACAAACATAATTAAACAGATCCGTACAAACGACATACTTAGAATACACATAGCTCAAACTTATAGAGACAAAATTCAGATCATATTCAAATTTCAAAACAGAATAAAGCATAACCGTACATTACACTAACAGATATGAAAATATCATATTCCAATGCAGTATGTCTCAAAACCCCACAAATCCAACCTCTACACACCATCTCCTTAAATCACCCCCCAATAAGGGTATACTGAACCGTTTCCAACCTCTACACACCAAAAATTGGGTTATGCTGAACCCATCCAACCGAACACACCTTAATGTGGTCATATGCCACTTTTATTATTGCGCTTATATCTGCTAAAAAATAGTAATGCAGTGAAACTACCAAATCAAACTTCTTTCTCTTCATTGTCAATCCCAACCACAATGCATATGCAAAATTCTCACAAAACAGATACTTACATATATATATCAAATATCAAATCAAACATTCTCCAATCCAATTATAGAATATCAAGATAGACAGTGCAAAATTTTCCAACTATCACATTCAACCATTTCATATTGTGAATTTATCAAACCACATCTCATACTCATTTATACGAATGACAAAACTTAAATCGCGTAATTTTAATATGCATAAATAAATCCCAAAGTAGAGGTCACACGACTATGTGGCCAACCTATGTGACCCACACCAGGCCATGTGACAAGAAAATTTAACCTAACTTCTAAAGCGGCACACAACCATGTGGACTGCCTGTGTGCGGCACAAGCCCATGTGGCTCGAAAATCACTTAAAAATCGGTTGTGAATCATGGAATTCAACACCAAATCGACCCCTAATTACATATAGTTAAGAACACACACCTGCAACGCACTTCCAAAGCACAAGAATCGATCAAAGTGCCATCACAAAACCAATGCTTCTCCTACTCAAAACGATTTGAACGACAATGTGACGAAGTAAACAAACCTCCAAAGAGACGACAACCGACAACGATATTGAAAAAACAAGAGGAAAGAAAAAAATTTGAAGAACATGCAAAAAGAAATTGAGGATGTTGGAATAAAGAGAATACCCAAAAGCCAAAGAGTCAAAACCGAACTTGCAAAACAAAAGTGACGTGAAAAGAAAATGAGAAAACCATAGTGAAAGAATTTGGGATTTTTTTTCTTTCCAATATTAGAATTTCCTCTCAACCTCACTAACCCCCTATCAGATACTCATAAATCCAATTTAATACCTATCTCCTAAATCCAATTTCAATTAAATTCAACCACCTAGCTGTCCAACAGAAAAATAAAAAAAAAAAGGACCGATTGCTCGCGCAAGGGTTCGAACACAAAATTAAAGGATAAGCTAATAAATAACTTACCAACAAACCAACAAACTCATTCTATTTTTAAAATGCAAAACTAACTTAAAGGTCCATTCGAACCACTAATCCTAACCAACAAATCTTAATTCTTCTAACCCTAATTTTGGAGTGTTACAAACATTATTTAGGGATCCAACACGAAACCAATAAATTCAATTAAAAATCTCCTACCATTCCACCCACAATCAATTGTTTAAATAATTTTATAAATATATATTTATAATAAAAATTATTTTCATTCACTGGTTATTCTCTCCAATAAAATCTAGTACGAATAATTATGTAATAAGTAACAAAATTCTACAAGTGAATCTAAGATTCTGCTAAATATGTTTATTATTTTTCTACACTTTAAAAGCATATGACTTAACAAATTTCAATAAAATCTTTTATCACGGAATTCGTAGATTACTCACAAGTTAAAATTAGGAATAAAAGGACAAAATTGGAGAACATAAAATCTGCAGTTAATTTTTATGTCTACCCCATTCTCAATTTTTTTTTTTTTAAATTTCCACCGAATATGAGCATATAGCAATTTGCATGTTTTAAAGAAATTAGATACTTTCCTTGTAAAAGTATTTTGTTTATTTTAGTTACTTGAGATAAAATCTTTTTGGGTAAAATTGTGGTAGATTGGCAGAAAAGGCAGTACTCAGAAAAAATATTTGTTGCGTTCATTTACATACAAAAAGTTACCAAATTCTGTGGCCTTACACTGAAATTCTCCATTTGATAACCAATCCCAAATATTTATTAGCGCTAAAGAGTTGGATGTGATATGGTTGTATAATTTGTGTTATTTGAAATTAATAATTTTTTTGAAACAAAACACTTCTGCCTTGATTTTGTGGTTTAAAGATACATCATTTGAAGCAGTGTATTATTGCAAATTAGATCAAATAAACGGAATGTTTTAAATTAAGCAGATTGGGTTAAATGATTTGAAGGCTTACTTTGAATATTTTAAAATTATAGGATATTCTTAATGTTGTTTTTTAGGCTACTTTAGTGAAGGTTATGATCGTAATCGGTTCATATGTTAGCAAGTCCAAAAATCATTTTATACTCGAGACTTGCATAGGTTAAGGTATAGCACTTAATCTATTGGTTAGGAATTTGCTTTTGAAAGTGCATTTTTGTAAATAAAGTAAGTCTCTTGGTTTTACAAGCTACCTTTTTGGAGAAATTATGTGGAGAGAAATCAAAGTCTCGAGTGTAAATGTAATATTACTATACTAATAAGTGGTAGAACTTAAATCATTATTTATACAAAATTAAAGATAATAAATTATCTTTTTCGATAAGATTATGTAACCAATTATTTTTGTATTTTGTTCTTTTCCCAATATGCTTCGTAATTATAACTAATAGTTTAAATTTTTCTTTCAATAGTAATTTTGTGCCCGCATGTGTACATGTATACAATATTTTTTATTTATGTAGTGAATGTAACGTAATATTATTTAAATTGTTGATAATTAAAAAAATACACTAATATAATTTCATCAATTACCCATATATTTGATCAAATATGGTATATGGATTTTAATTCTATTATTAATACAATCTCTGTCTAAGGGTACTAAAATTTGTGCATCAATCTTTGGTTACCACATAACATTACTTTTTAGAAAAGAAAAATTATGTGGTCAATAAGTTTAATTTGAAGGACTGAATTTTATTCTACTGTTTGAGATTTGTTTAACATATAAAACTTGATACCTCACACGTAAACTAATTCATATCATCCTTGTCATCATAAAGCTGCTGTCTTAGGAACCAAATATTCTCTTCGTTCCACACACTCTCCATCGACTCTCCACCCTCCGTCGCCTGAAATCCAACCCAATCCTCTATATTCCAAGTGCCGCCTAAATTTTCCGACCATAAACCCCACCCGTTCTGTAAGCTATTCGGGTAGCTTGAATTGCTTGGTGGGTTGTAACAATCTGTGAGGTCTGAAACGGAAGAGAGTTGGGCTTCCTGGGAGTCTGATGAAGTGCCTGATAACTCGGGCAGGACACTCGCCTTTTCATAGGTGGTGGAGGGTTGAGCCGAGGGGGATCCGGATGAAGCACAGATCCGTTCAATCAGACGAGGAATCCAAACGCAACGCATGGTGTCCCTGAATTCTTGGCTGTTAACGTCGCATTTAAGCTGTTTTGCCTGTTTTAGGACCCTGGTTCTCCAATAGTTCTTTATCTCATTGTCTGTCCTCCCGGGTAATTGTTGTGCAATTTTTGACCATCTTCACCATCAAAACCAGACCCCAGTTAGCTCAAACAATCCACAAAATATATGGACAAATGGAAGCAAAAATGGGATTCAAAGTAAAATAAACCTGTTGCCCCATCGAGAATGGAGTTGAAGAATCAAAAGCTGCTCTTGGAGACTTATGTTCCCACGTCTCAATTCTGGTCTCAAGTAGTTCAGCCATCTTAATCTGCAGCTTTTTCCACTTCTTTTCAATCCTATATCATTGGAGTATATCAAAAAAATCATATATGCAGACAGATGCTTAAAAACTTGGAAAAATATTGGGTTTCTTTCTATGGATTACCTGATAAGCGAGCAACTGAGTTCCAGCTACCTTCGCCATGAACATTGACATAAGTTTTGAGCATGTAGTCTTCTTCTTCAGTCCATGGACCTTTCCTTACATCCATATCTTCTTTACTTTGTGGAGTCATTTCAGATATGAAACCGCTCTCGTAAACATCCATTTGTGAGCTGAAAATAGGTTACTTTCTGTGGGGAAGAACTGAGGGTAAACAATCTAACCTTATTACACGATATTAAGAATAGAGGGGATTTATATAGAGGAAAATGCATCTTTTTTTTCTTTCTTTTTTTTTAGCATAATAAATTAAAAAGACGAAAAATTAGAACGCGCAAGACACATTTGTGGGTTCATTTTTATTTGACTTGAGTTTGACTGTTTGACTTTTCTCACACGCACAATTGGGAGGGTGGAGGAGTACTATGTACGAGGACAGAGTTTCGTTAAGGATAATGACGGGTTGGCTTTGTTTACTATTAGTGGGGCAGTGTTTTCAATGTGTTTGTGCTGCGGTTTACTACATGTGAGGATTATGAAATTAGAGAGTGGATAGGTCAATTTGACCTTAATCCAAAAATTAGATTAGATGAATTTACACTCAAATACAATCCAATTGATTTATTTATAAAACATTTAAATCTAACTTGAATGCCAAGCTTCCAAATTTGATTTTTTTTTCTTTAAATTTCAATTGATTTTCACTTCATCCTATCCGTTGTTCACCGGCTAAGCATTACTGCACTAACAAGTTTGTATTATATCAAGGGTAGGGCAGTAAACTTCCGGGTTGGGAGTACACATTTATTTGTATAATTAACTTTTATTCTTATTTTTTATTACATCTTATAATGCATTTGTCAAATTATTAATTTATTTGTAGAGTCTAGAAAATTCTATTGACGGTCTTTATATGTGTTTATTACTTAAATTAAGAAAAAAATTAATTTTAAAAATAAATATTCAAGATGTGTTTGATAAATTAAAAATTTAAGTGCCGTAAAATTGAGTAATAATTTTTTATTCTTAAATTTTATAAGTGTTAAATTTATATTTAAACAATTTGTTTGCTAAATTAATAAATATAAGTACTGAATATAATTATATTGTTTGATAGAAATAAAATTGATTTTTAAAGATTATATATATATATTTTTTAATTTTAATCTTATTAAATTATTTTTTAAATGGACAATTTATTTTATTTTTTAATAAAATAAAATAAACTTAATATTTTCGTACTAAGTGATAAATAGTTCTCTACCTACTTATCTTATTCAACATTTTTTTTTTGTTGAAAAACTTATATTAAGTAAAAAATTAAATTATTATCAAGTACATTTAGTTGAAAATTTTGATTTTCATTTAATTGAAAAATGAAAATTTTCAATGATTTATCAAACACGTCCTTAGATAAATTTTTTTTTTTTTAATTTACAACAATGATTTGAACTCAGATTGTTCCCAAAGAAGGTGAACACCAACCAATAAACCACAATTTGAGTTCAAAAACTGACCACTGAATTGATTCAGAATTTTTGAAGTTATTTTTATTTATTCTATTGAAATTGTTTCTTAATTAATCTATACTATATATAAAATGATTGATTAAGTTATATCACGAGTCAACCCGTCACCAATTTAGTTGTAAAATTATTAAAATACTCTTACTTTAAAGAGTAATTAATATTATTACAAGTATAATTTTGTCTTTTAATACTTTTACATAAAAAATATTTCAAATAAAACAACTAAAAAATATTATTGAGAAAATCAAACACAAAATTATCAATTTCAAATAGAAATAATTTTATAAATATACATTTAAATACAATATTTTCATTCACTCATACCGTGGGTATGATAAAATTTAGCGTCAAATATTTTTTACACAGGTGAATCCAAAGAGTTACCCAAGACCTTAGCTCAATAAATTGTGTTGTCCTTCCCTAAAAATAAATAATTCAATTTAAATATTTTTACTAAAAAATTTAAATTTTAATTCAAAAAATTTATATTTTTATCTTGACTTCTAACACAAATATTTTAATTTTTTCTTGATGTTTGACTAAATAAATTAATTAAAGAAAAATATTTGATGTTCGGTTAGAGCATAAATCTCATGCACAACCAATGATTAATAACATGATAACTTGTCATTGAATAGAATAAAAGTATTAAAGGACTTATAAATAAATACTAATAATTTTATTTAAACATAGTTAGATAATAACTAATTATAAATAAATACTAGTAACACTAAACTATAAATTTGAGACCCTAAATCCTTAATTCGAGAGTTATTAATTATTTGTAATAATTATAATTAGTTAATAATTAATTTATGTTTAAATAAAATTATTAGTACTTATTTATAAGTTTTTTTATTTTTTATTTTATCCAATGATGAAATATCATGCTATTATCAATTGATGGTGTATGAGACTCATGTGTTGATGGTGCACAAAATAATATTTCTTAATTAAAAAGAAAAAATTCCCTAATCTTTACAACCTCTTGTTAGATTAGGGCTAGAATTACATTTGAATCAATTAGACCCAAAATTGAATGTTCAAACAATTTAATAAATGATACATAATAAAAAAATAATTAGAATAGTCTTATGTTAGCTTGAAAATGTATGAAAATGGGAACTTAGTGGACTATTGTGAATGTCGCGACACTAGGTTATCTCGTTGTGACATCCCTTGTTTGATGTTGCGATGTTGACTTTATAATATTTGAAAGTTTTATAAATTGGTCTAGATTGGAAAGTTGGCTATTTCCTTCAAGGTCGCAACACTACCCATTGGATATCGCGACACCACCCTTTGAAGTCTCGACGTCGAAACCCAAGGTCATGATGTCCATCTAGTATAGTTTGGAAAAAATTTACAACTTGGTCCTCGAATAAGGAAGCTTGCATATTGTCTTGGAATTCGCGACTTTGAACCATTGATGTTGCAACATCAACTTGAAAGCTTTTAAAAACGTTACAATTTTAGTCCTCAAATAGTTTCAAGTTATTAATAGAGCTTTTGTAGGCTCTATAAACCCCGGTGTGAAATATGATATGATGTAATGATTCAATAATAATATATTTAGAATAAATCGTTGTATTGATGGAAAAACTATGTTTGTTTAACTGAAATTGCTCAGGCAACGAATGTGACATCCAGTAGCTCAAATCTGACGATCGAATCGGGTAAGGGGTGTTACAGAGTCTTAGATATTGGATTAGATTAGGAGGTTTTGAAGACATATAAAGTGATGTTAGGCAAATGGGGGTAAGTATTTGACATCATTGCTCAATTGCTTAAGGAAAATAATCAGTTGAATGATGAAAATGCAAAGTTGGTTAAACAGGTGGAAGAAAAAGAATCACTCATTGTTAAGGAACTTGACAACGTTGTAAAGGTAAAGCAAGAACTTGCAGATACGAAACTTACACTTGAAAGGTTTAATACCAACAACAGAAAACACTTAAAGTGAGTTGATTTTCGCTCGCCGCCTAAACCGTGAAAAAAGGGGTTGTGGGAGAGCATTCTCTTTATCGATTCAGAGTTTGCCTCGATTTGGTACCGCTCTCGCGGCCCGCATCCTAATAGTTGGGAGGAGAGATCCAAGCAAATGAGGATTAAGCTTTGTTGATAAAGATAAAGCTATAGTGAAAAGGTCTACAATCTTTGTGAAAGCATTTGGTTTGAAAGAAATAGGTGAAAGCTCTAAGCCAGAGTGTTGTTCAAATCGCCCAAGAAGATTGTCTATTCCTCTAAGGTGATTTTCCATTATTGTGGTGCTCTTGGTCATATAAGACTTTGTTGCTTCAAGATACTGCATAATTTACGATGGAGGTGCGCAGTGTCTAAAGGAAATGCATACTCCCCGTGGCGCATTAGTTGTGAGAAAGCAAAAGCAAGTGTGGATTAAAGAGACTAAATGTATATTGGAAGCACATTATTCTCTGAAGTCAATTGTGGATGGAATATGGTATTTCGATAATGACTATTCTCGACACATGATAGGTGCAAATACTCTTTGTATTCTTTTCTAATTTGCTAGTTTAAATATTTTGAATAACTCTTATTTTCCATTTTTAACTAATATTGATGTATTTGTGTGAATTTAACAAGAATGTTAGAAGCCTACCTAAGGAAAAGAAAGATCTAGAAATGGCTTTGCAAACACAACGAGGGGAGTTGAAAATTGTGTAGGATGGTTTAAGAGCCAATAGCAACAATTAAAGAGTGAAATTTGTATAGGTAAAGGATTATTTAGACACTATAACGTGGTCTAAGGATAAGGACCATTTGGATAAGGAGCCAATAGGTCCAATGCATACTCCCCATGGCACATTAGTTGTGAGAAAGCAAAAGCAAGTGTGGATTAAAGAGACTAAATGTATATTGGAAGCACATTATTCTCTAAAGTCAATTGCGGATGGAATATGGTATTTTGATAGTGACTATTCTCGATGTAATGATCCAGATTTTGGGGCTAGTCGGAATAGTAGTCTCGAGACCACTAATTCGAGGTTGATGAAAATTATTTTAGTATTATTTTATGTGTTATGGTATTAATATATGACTATATGGAAATTTTGGTGCTTTAATTTTAGCAATAGCATGTTTAATTGAGAAAAATGACTAAATCGCATGAGACGCGAAAGTTCTATTTTATGAGGTAGGGGTACCTAATAGCTATAGAATGTAAATTGGAGGATTTTAAAGTGCAATTGGGCCATTTATCTAGTGATGGCCGGCCATAGGAAGCTAGGGGAGGCAAGAGCATTAATTTTTAGTCAAATTTGGTGAAAGTTGTTGACTAGTTGACTAAAATATCATAAAATAAGGGAATGCTATCATCTTTTTCTCTTCTTTTCTTCTTCCACCGATTTTCACACTCAAAAGAGGGGTTTTGAAGCTTTGAAATTTCGGCAACTTGTCCTCACCCAAGTAAGTGATTTTTGGTGGTGTTATTTGATAATTTTTGTACTTTTGGAGTCCTCAAAGCTTAATCTAGCTAATGAGAGGACTAATTTGCAATATGGTTGAAAGTCTTGGGACTTTCCATGAGAATGGTTATGTTGTTAGCTGAGTTTTTATGGAAGAAAATGAATGTTAGAGAGATGAGAAACAACTTTTGTGAAAGGTGTTAGCATGAAAACACCTAAATAGGACTTTAATGCAAAGATTTAAATTATGTCATAAATGCATGAAATAGTTGGAATGGTGAGTAGTTGTAAGAGAAATAAATGTTCATCTATGCTTGTTTATGGATAAAATGTGTTGAAAAATAAATTACGAGCTTAGAGGCAAAATCGTAATTTTTGCCAATGTACAAAGGCAAAATGGTCATTTTTGCCCAAGGTTAGAATTTGATGTATTATGATCCTAGAATGATCTAAACGAATAAATTTTGTTGTCATAGATCAAGAAGAGTGTGGAATCAACCTTGACCGTGGGAAAGGCAAGGTGACCAAGTAAATTGCTAGTTAACACGTTTTGCATCAAGGTAAGTTTACGTGTAAACAATACAATTTACTTATATGTATTGTGCTGCTAATTGAATTACGACTTGAGTGAGACCATATGTGATTCAAATGTGTTGAATGTGGTAGTCATTGAATAATCATTGTATGAATGAAGAAATAGATGTATATATATGTGAAGACATCGCTTAATGGTGGGCTAAGTGCGATACCACCATATTGTTTGATTACGATGGGCTTTGTGCGATACCATCATTTATTTATCTTTGGTGGGCTAAGTGCGTTACCACCTTATTGCTTGACTACGATGGGCTTTGTGCGAAACCATCGTTTACTTTTTATTTGGTGGGTTATGTGCAATAGCATCGTAACTAATTCTTTTGATGGGTTAAATGTGGTACTACTCTAATAAAAACTAAGGGTGGAATAGGTGCGGAACTATCAAGTAAATTGACTATAAGTAATTGATTAGGAAATTGTGATGTGTTGTATATTGTAACCTTGTGATGTTAAGTGCAGGGAAACTTGAGAATGAAAGTTTGTATTATGCTAGTGATATGGTTGGGATGTAAGAATGGAGGAAATGAGTAAGCATGCTCATAAATATAAATTGTCTCTTGTTTAGTATTATAAAGCCAAGAAAATTGTTGAATACATGTTTATGTGTTATATTGTTTCCATGTAAACTTACTAAGCTTAAAGCTTACTCCTCTTTTCTTTCCATTGTTTTATAGTCTTTGAAAAAATTCGAAATGGTACTGTAGATAACTGTGAGACCGCCCACACTATCTATCTCACTCACTTCGGTATAAATAGACTTAATGATTTTGTGTATGGCATGTATAGGGATTAGACTAGATAGATTATTTTGTTATGTTGGCCAAAAGTGTATTATCTCTTGTTAAGATATTCATTTTGTAAATTGCCAAGAATGATGGCACACTTTATCATATATGAAATTTCAAAGTTATCAATGAGATGTTTATTAGTATGTTGAATGGGCTCATGTATTGTAAGATATAGGGGTGCTGGAAGTTGGGCAAATAGCCTTGTTCTGTCCACATGGGTAGGCACACGGGCGTGTGTCTAGACCATGTGTAACACATGGTCAACCCACGGGCGTGCGATTTGGTCGTGCGTCCCCTGCATGTTAGCATTTTAAATTAGGATAGACCACGGGATATCCACACGGGTGTGTCAAGGCCGTGTGAATATAGTCGATAATCTCCGAAGCGATTTAAAGACACGGGCATGTTGTGAGGGTACAGGCGTGTCCCATTTCACATGGGCGTGTGCTCTAACCGTGGTGTTAAAACAAAATACTGGAGTTTTAGGCACGGTTTGGGGGGCATGGGCGTGTGTATGTCTACACACGGGCGTGTCTCGTCGAACACTGGCGTGTGAGCCCTGTACAAAAGAGAAAAAATTTAATATTTGAAAAGGTTCCGATAGGGTCTCGAGAGTTCTCGAGTATATGAGTGGGGTCTCGTAAGTCGAGAACGAGATTGATGAGGTGACTTAAGAGAGTAGTCATGACGAATCTTCATGGTGATCAAGCGAATTTCGGTATGGTAATGCCTCGGGCCCGGTTCCGGCGTAGAATCCGGGTAAGGGGTGTTACACTCGACACATGATAGGTGCAAATACTCTTTGTATTCTTTTCTAATTTGCTAGTTTAAATATTTTGAATAACTCTTATTTTCCATTTCTAACTAATATTGATGTATTTGTGTGAATTTAACAAGAATGATAGAAGCCTACCTAAGGAAAAGAAAGATCTAGAAATGGCTTTGCAAACACAACGAGGGGAGTTGGAAATTGTGTAGGATGGTTTAAGAGCCAATAGCAACAATTAAAGAGTGAAATTTGTATAGGTAAAGGATTATTTAGACACTATAACGTGGTCCAAGGATAAGGACTTTTCCACTCTTCGTGGCCAATTAGCACCAAAGAAGGCTAACATAGCGAAGTTAGAAGGAATTGAAATAAGAGAAATTCATGAAAACTTGCTAGTAACAATGTTGATCATAAAAACTAGGCCTACTACAAGGTTTAGTTGAAATATGGGCCATTTGACTTCTCCAACATTCCTTTCGAACTAATTTGTCAAATTTAAGAATTTTTATCTATTGTATCCATCAATGGAGTATTTGTGATGTTCTAGAATTGTTGTCACTATTTAAAAAAGTGGTAAAGGGGTTGTGGATGTTAGAGTTGTCAATGCCATGGCTGATGTTGTTATAGTGGGTGCTACTAATTCTACTCTTGCAAATGCATTTGTCAATGATAACTAACTCCTTTTATTGTTACCTTGTTGAGATATTAGAACTTTTTACTGCTATGCTTTTATTTTTAGGTATTGTACTTTGACTTTATTTTTATGCTCTTTGTGATATTGGGAAGTTGCAAAATTATTATTTGCCTTTTTATCACTAGAAATACAAAAGTACGTAATAAAATTCTTGTTTATTAAAGACTATATTTCTTGAGATGATTAACATTAGGGGTGAGTATTTGATCGAGTCGAGTCGAATTGAGTAAAAAGATTTCAAGTTAGTCACGTTTATGAATCCTATTTTACCAACCGAACTCAATTTGAGTTTTTTTTTTTGAATTGAGTCGAATCAAGTCAAAAAATTTCGAGTCGAGTTAACGAGTCTTATTATTTATACTTAATGTTGCATTTACATTAACCGATTATTTAACTAGTAGACAAAGTGCAAGCTTTTAGAATAATTTTGAGAAAAGGAAAAAGGGAAAGTGAGGCGATTCGGGAAGGAAAGTAAGATTACTAGGTAAATATTTATCAAAACGACGTAGTTTTGTCTTTTCTTATTTAGATTTTCGAATAACTCGAATTAAGTGTGAGCGTTCGGTCGAATCGAGTGAAATTGTTCAAGTTAAATTAGAAAAATTAATAATGTCAAATTAAAATCTTGTTACAATATAACTATTTTCATGTTAGAGCACATAAATTTGAAACCATATATATTTGAAAACCTTTTTAAAGCATAATAATAATAATAATAATAATAATAATAATAATAATAATAATAAGATATTTTAGTATAATAAACTTGAATCATTAATCACTTATTTAGATTCCAAATTATTATTTTTTAAAAAAATACAAAATTTAAAATTTTTATAAATATTTTGAATTTTAAAAATTATTTTCAATTTTTGAAAATTATTTTAATTTTTTTTGTAATTTTTGTAAAGAGTGACCAATTTGCTCAATTTCAAAATTGTTAAGGACCAAAAGGGTACTTATATTAATATGTTATTTGAATTATTCGAGTTATTCGAATTGTAAAAATTTAACTCGACTCGAACTTGAAATCTGAAATTTCTTGTTCGAGTTGACACGAATAATTCAAATAACTTAAATAACTCGATTTGATTAATTCAAAATTAAAAAAAAATTAAATTTTTTTTAATCGAATGAAATTTTACTTACCTAACATAAACACATTTCATATAGGTTTTCCACATAAAGTGGTTAGCTTGTACACTCCACAACCAAGCATGCGTGAGACCAAGTAAGGTCCCTCCCAATTAGGTGAGAGCTTTACTGTTCCCCTACATGCTGCAGTCTTACTTGCCACACTACTCCATAAAAATAAATCTCCTTGAAATTTTCTTTATTTTACTTTTTTATTGTAATATTGTGACTTGTTATGACTGTGCCAAGTTAGTTACCACAACGCCCTATTGTATTCTTAGAATAAATCCAAATTACTCTTTAAAGAACTCTTATTATTGGTGGATATTGATATAATTTGTTTGTAGAGTGTTTATGCCCATTTTTGCATGTATTACTTCCAATGTACCATAGACCAAGCTGAATGATGTGTCTTGTGGCTTGGGTTTTTATGGTTCTAATTGCCATAAGATGCCCGATACTTCTCCCCATAATCATTTGCTTTATCTAATTTCATTTTGAAGATTGTTAAGATATTCTTGTTTGCCAATCCCACTTGCTCATTAGATTGTGGTTAAGCTACAGAAGCATGAATTAAGGCGATATGGAAAATTGTATCTCATTATCTACTATTAACATGTAGTGAATGTGGAATCTACACTAAATTATCACGAAAGGTCTTCTACAAATTTAGTAGCAATGGTAACTACAAGCTCTACTTCAGCTTGATGCTTCTCAGTATCTCTAAAGATGTGTGTATCTTCCCTTTTGGTCAAAAGATATTGCGTGGCTAAAATGAAGAGAATTTATCTTGTTAAGGTGAAAGTTACAGTGTGCCAATGATCAAGCATATAATCAAAAGCATTATTTTTTTACTAATTTAGACAAGAATGTTCTCACGATTGCTTTTTGGCCTTGAAAAATTATACAAAGTTCAATCTTATCCAAACTATTTTTTTCCCCTTGTATCGTTACATTCTATCTTAAATTTAAAACTTTTAACGTCTAAGCATGGATTATTTGAACTGAATTACTATTTATTGATAAATATTTTATTAGTTTTTATCAGTGATATGACAGTCTTGAACTTGAAAAAAAAAAAAATTTATACAACACCCAATCAATAGGTGAAAATCTATTAAAAGAATATAGTATTCTAAAATTATATGTTTTACATTGTTATACTCTGCCTTCTTTGCCTCATTTATTGGTTTGTTTTTCTTTCTGTTTTTTTTCCCTTTAAAAAAATTATATAATTTGGTCACTAATATTTTCAAAATTCTTTTCACCCAATAGTTACGTAATTAATGGAACATTTCTTTTAATTGGTATAATAATAAATTTAATCTTTAACTTTATATTTTCTATTAATTTGACCTTAATTTATATAAAAATTATAAAAATTAAAATAAAATCTTTTTAAAAATTAGAAAATTACAAAAATATTTACAAATTATAAATAAATATTTAATATATATAAATACATAAAAAAAGGTTTCTAAAAGTTTTATAAGGAAGGGTTTTGATGGCTATCTGGAAGGGTAATCAACTAATATTAAAGAAACTAAAAAGCATGAGCATCCATTTAGCTGACCGTATCTTTGAATAAGCGACGACTCTGAAAAACTTTCCAAATAAGAGTTTTTTAAAGCATGGCGATGGAGTTTAATATATTTTTTTAGTTCGAGTTTACAATAAAAATTGTGCTCTCATTTAATACATAAAAATTAGTATTTGAATTAGATATTAATTATTATTATATTATTATTATTATTATTTTTTTTGATTTGAAAGAAAAAACTATTAATAGTTACATTTTAAGGGAAAAAGTTGACAATTTAATGTTTTTATTTAACTTTACTTAAAAAAAATTTATACCTAGCACTATAAATACCTTTTATGTTATTTTAACTTTTTTTTAGAGAATTTTATCTACTTATTTTTTTTATAATTTGGAGGAAGAGAATCGGATTGCTTGGAATCAAATCCAAGCTCTCATGTCTACAACATAATACTTTTGTCATTGGGTTAAGAGGTTGTTAACAATTTTATTTACTTATTAGTGTAACAAAATTAAACTAAATGTAATATTAAAATTTATAAAACAATTTGTTAGAATCCAATACATGTTAAAGCCGAAGTGTTTGGTTAATTTTAGAAGTTTATTACCTTCGACCTAAAAAATATCTACATAATTTTTTAATTATTTGTGATATTTTTTTTCTTTGAATTATATTATTTATCCTTATATTTTATTTATTATTGGTTTAAAGAATAATTAGAGAAAAATGAGCTTCAAAATTTTTTTAGTAATTTTTTGCAAATTAGACTTTCAATACAATTTCAGTATTTTGGCCATAACTTAAGATACAATATTCTATTTTAATCTCATGATATTTCGATTCGAAGGAAATTAAAAGATCTAACCGAATTAATTTCATGACTCAAGCCCAAAAAGCATCAAAGTGCCTAAAAATGGCCTGAAAGTTTGACACAAAAATTATCAAGAAATCTAGAAAAATTCTACTTTATTTAATTAATGGCACTTTTGTGTTTTTTTTTTTCATTATATTATCTTTTTCCCCATAAATATACATCATTAGGTTAAGATTGAGAGATACCTAGACCCAGGGGCAAAGCCAGAACAATTTTTAAGGGGGAATGAAATTTTAATTTTTTATAGTTTATATCTTTATAATTTTTTAAAGGATTAAATCAAATTTTTATAATTTTAGAGGAGCCAAAGTGCAATTTTACCTTTACTAATTAAAAATTTTAAAAATTTTTAAAGGGACTAAATAATAATTTTTTATTTTAGGTGGGGTTGGGGCACCTGCCAACCCCCTAGCTTCGCCACTGCCTAGACCTAGGAATAGCCACCTTAGTCCTATTTTATTTTTGCATTATATTTTCTCTATGAATTTCTAAATCAATTTTTCTAGTAAAAGCAATAAATTCATGAGGCTTAGTTTGGGCTTAATCCTTCTTAGTTCTTCAATATTTGTGCATATTTTGTTCTAATTATAATTGTTCATGTTTGTTAAATATTCGACTAATATTTGATAGCTTAGAATGACTATCTTGTCAATTAGAATAATTAAATACGTAATTGTTTAATTCATTCTAATACTTGTGATGAACTGCATAATTGTTTATGTTGTAGTTTATGATTATGTGGTGTGAATTTGCGATCTAGTTTAAATAAACCCCGTTGAGTTAATGCGGTTGGTAAGTTAAATTGGTTGTCCAGCGTGATTCAGCAACTAATTAAATTTATTATAGGCATTGAAGATATCATTGTGTTGATGATCGAATCTATGGATCAAAGAGAGGTTTTACCTTTGGCTAGAGTTTTTTCCATTGATTTTTCTCAAACTTTTAATTATTGGTTTCTTTGTTTAGTTTTTAATTTTAATTTAGTTTATTTGTTTTCTGAATCCCTTCATTTTATTTTACTTATTTGAGAAACAAAATTATCACATATCTGCTTTTTATTAATTTATATTTTCAAGTAGGTTTTATTTTTTAAGTTTAGATGGCGATCAATATTATATATATTTATAAAAGTCATTGTGTCGATGTTGATATGGTTTTTAGAGTAATACAAAATAGTTATTCAAATAGAAGTAAAAAATTAAATCCAAAATATATGGATAATAGAACGATTAAAATTACAATTTCACTAGTAATGACTAAAATATACATGATACTTTAAGATAAACGGTTTATATTTAGGGGGGAGAAGATGGATTTTTGTGTCTTTACGTTATACGGAGTGGTAATTGAAATTATTACGGGGCACCCCCACCCAATCTTGTATAAAAGAGAGAGAGGAAAGGAATCAACTTGAATTGGGTGTTTGTCGCCACAATAATGATTCTTTTTCTTTTGTTTTTTTTTCCTTTGGTAATAAAGTAAGTCCAGTACCCCCCAAACAAATATCTTAATTCCCCTACTCCTTCTCTTATAATTCAAAATATTATTCATATTATTAATATTACGTAACTATTGACGTATTTACTTTTTCGCCTTATATTTATATATTTTCTATGCATGTTAATACATTTTAACATTTTAGTAATTCCTACTATCGTGTTTATGGCATATTTATGATGAAGGTAATATATATATATAATGATTTAAAAATTAAATATAACTTTATTTCAAATAATAAAATTATTAAAAATTATAGTACTTTAATATGTATATATTTTATATATCTGATTTAAAATGACAAAATATCACTATATTAATGATTATTAATTTCTTTTTTCTTAAACCTCTTTATATTCAATAATCACATTAAAAAAGTTCCAACTTCATCAAATCCCTAAATGGGAGATAAATTTTCACAACCCCGTTTTCTCCATAACGAAACTTGAACTCAAAATCTTATATAAAAGATGAGCATTTTCTCGCTGGATGCAAGTAGTTATGGTCCAATTATTTGATTGGCCCAAATGAAATTAATATGATCCTGCCGATTAACTTCAATGACGATGACGATGACGATGACAAAGTAGCGATAGGGTTATTGCATTTCATCTCAAAGTGGGGAATATTTTAAATTAGCTTCCAATTTAAATTACTTTTTTCATTTACAATCTTTGAATCATGAGTACGGCGGAGTTCCATGATCGAAACTTTTATACACTAAATCTGGTGGTGTCGTTTAGTCTAGATGTTCATTCTCCGATTGGCACTTCTTTTTACCAAAATACTATTCATATTCATGTTATAAATTTAATCTTTTTGAAATTTATAGTTACAATGTATCTTATTATTACATCTAGCATTTGTTAATGTATTATGAATATTTGGTGAATGAAAATAAAAATTTATTTTTAAAAATGAAAATAGTAAGTCTTAATGTTTAAATGCTAAAACTTGATTTTAAATTTGTTAGTAAATTGATCTTTATACTTTTTTCTTGATAAATTTGCCCTCAATGTTTCAATTTCGAGTCAAATTAAATTTTTTTTTTGGAAAAAGTAACGACACTGACATTTCATGATCATGTGTTAGATTTTAATTTACAGGATCAAAACAATGTCATTTTGTATGCTAAATTTTTACAACATATAATATTTTACTTTACTTTTTTTTTTCCAAAACATGGGGACAACCTTCATCCTTGATAACAATTTCCCCCCCTAAAAAAACTCAAATATTATGGTCCTAATTGAGAAATCGTGATAGTTGTTAATATGCTAAGTAAAACAAAGTATGAATGGAAGTGATAGAAAAAGCGGTCACTCCTAATGACATTCCATAAAACATGATAAAACAAGGGACAATTAATTGTTTACGCAATTCAGTTTCCATATGTTTGGGGAGCCTAGCTCAATGAGAATAACCTACTATCTTTAATACTAGTATAAATGATTCAAGTTCTATTACACCTTAGCATATCAACCTCACTGTTATATTTAAAGACTAATTCTCTTACTTCTAAGCTCTTCCATTGACAACTTAGGCAATAAATAAAGCTTTACTCTCTCAAATGCACTCTCACAAAAATGTTCCTTAATGAACAAAATAAGCTGCTCTAAATGCTTCGTTACAAAACCTATACAAGTCTCTTATATAAGAGTTTTGAGACTTACTAACATACTAGAAATTAATTACAATCCAATCCCTTATTCTTAACAACTAAAATAACACAAATATAATATAAAAATAATGATCAATGAAAATTGAGCTGTTGCAGATAAGTATGCAAAGTTTATCCCAATCCAACATCCTTAATTCAAGGGATTTAGTTTGTAATATCCAATTCGATCCAATCCTCAAGATGTGTTTCTCCAAATGGATTAATCTTTATTGATGAGCTTAAATAAATCTGCAATATTAACATCATAACCCATAGATTTTGTTTCAAAAATTTCCAACTTCAAATATGAAAACAATGATGAGTACTTGCCTCAACACTAATTGAAGTTGAAGAAACTCAAAAGTAAACACTTAAGACTTTGTACAAATATGAAGTTTACCCATCAATGTATCAATTCGTTTTTATTTACTACATAGGGGGAATAACCTACAAAATGTTGAGATTAGTATACTATTGAACGAGTATTAAACAAGGAGGAAGACAAGGAGGAGAGGCTGGTGGAGGGGAGGCCAATTCAACTATAATAAGCAAAAAGTCGAAGGTAAGAAGTTAGAAGAGAAGGTTTAATTTATACTTAAGGTTGTTCTTGGAGAAGTAAGAGAGATCCTTAGTGCCTTATGCTTTAGGGCTTATATAGAGGGGTCAACCATTGTCCTATAATTCTAGGTAGCCGATAGTACGAGGGGATCTGCATGACCGTATGGTCGGACAAGTGGCAGGGTCGTTACAAGTTAATTATCTCCATATTGTGTATTGTGTGGTCCTGCTCTGCCATTTTCAACCCTAAGGTTATACAAGGTTGTTAAGCCTTAGTGGTTCCCACGAAGGGTGTGTAGCAAGTAGTCCCCATGGGAGGTGTGTAACAACTTATCTCCTAAACCACAATTTAGAGAAAAAAACCCCTAAATCTTATAAAACCTAAAAACCTAAATGTTTAAAAAACTACCAAATTTGTGTGTTAGATAATGAAAATTAAGGAGTGTAACACCCTCAACTCGACCCGAACTGACGAATCCAAATCTTGGGCATTACCACACCGAAACTTTTAGCCAAATTCACTAAACCATATCAAATAGAATTATATATAAGAACTTATCTTGAAAATTCGTTTCGTATAGATCATATATTATTACTTACACTTTTCAAAAAATAATTGTTCCTAACATTAACCATAGGCAAATACATACACATTGGGTGAATACTTATACAGACCTGAGTACCATCAAATTATTAAACCAATCATATCCACAATTTAATAACATTATATCGATATAGTACTTCATAAATCAATTTGATGACATCCACAACAATCTCACTGATCCGTCCTTTTTCTAAACGAACAGAACCAGTGCACCCCAAGGTGAAAAACTAGGTCGAGCAAAACCCCTATCTATCAACTCTTGTAGCTGTGCTTTCAACTTTTTTAACTCGGTAGGAGCTATTCTATAAGGTACTATCGATATCGGTGATGTTCCCGGTATAAGTTCTATAGTAAACTCAACCTCCCTGACTGGTGGTAATCCAAGTAACTCCTCTGGAAACAAATCGGGATATTCGCAAACCACTGGCACTAATTCGAGCTTCGATTCAGAAACTTTAGTATCTAATACATAAGCAAGATAAGCATTGCAACCTTTTCTCACATATTTTTGTGCTGACATAGATGATATCACAATAGGCAACCCACTCGGATTATCTGATTCAATATGAAGCGTTTAATTGTTCTTATCTGATTCAATATGAAGCTTTCTTCTACAGTTTACAAAGCAATGCTTATCGGATTATCTGATTCAATATGAAGCTTTCTTCTACAGTTTACAACAGCATCATGCAATGCTTATCTAATTCAATATGAAGCATTTACAAAGTAAGATAAGCTTTCTTCTACAGTTTACAACAGCATCATGCAGAGTTATCCAATCCATACCAAGAATCACATCAAATTCATCAAACGATAGTAGCATCAAATCAATCAAAAACTGTAACCTCGAGTTATCAAATGACAATTCTTACAAACTTTATCAACTAGTACATACTTACCTAGGGGGTTCGATACTTCAACCACAAATTTAGTGGACTTAACAGGTAAATTCTTACTAAATACTAAATTCGCGCAAACATACCAATGGGTTGATCCCGGATCAATCAAAGCAGTTATATCAGTATCATAAATAGATAAAGTACCAGTAATAACATCTGGCGTAGAAGCATCCTTACGTGCGCGAATAGCATAAGCCCTAGCTGGTGCTTGTGCCTTGGATCTCACAACAGAGTCTTTCATCACATCACGGCTACCACTCACATTTTCGGGATTACGAGGTGGTCTACCTCTCGCAATTGTGTTGCTCGGTCTCATAGTTTGAACTTTTTCTTTCTCAGATTTTTCTAGGCAATATCTAAGATAGTGGTCTAAGGAACCCCACTGAAACACTCTCCATTCTTTACTCGACACTCACCATAATATGGTCTATCATAGTGCTTACACTCTGTGCGGCATCTACGACACAACACACACTTCTGGATGTAGCTTGAGGTTTAGGACTGGAGTGTCGGGTACCTCTGTCTCTACTAGAATATCCTACAGAAGCAGTAGAATGGTAGTGATGTTCTTTTGATTTCTTTGGTATTGACTGATAGGACTTCCTAGTCGATCTTTTTTTCGAGTCTCTAGCTTTAAAATCAGCACGTCTTTTTTCTTTACTCAATTCTTTGGCCTTATGTGCCTGGTCAACCAGTACAACGAATTCTTTCAGCTCAAGAATTCTAACCAATAACTTAATGTCCTCGTTTAACCCTTCTTCGAATCTTTTACACATAGCAGTCTCGGTCGGAATACACCCCAGGGCATATTTGCTCAATCTGACAAATTCCCTCTCGTATTCTGATACAGTCATACGGCTCTGTTTGAGCTCTAAAAATTCTTTAAGTTTCTGATCCAGAAACCTATGACTGATGTATTTCTTTTGGAACTTTGTTTGGAAGAATTCCTAAGTAATTTGCTCTCTAGGCACAACTGAGATCAACATATTCCACCACTAGTAAGCCAAATCTTTCAATAGTGATACTGCACACTTGACACACTCGACCGGTGAACAAGACAATTCATCGAATACCCTGATTGTATTCTCTAACCAGAATTCAGCTTTCTCAAGATCATCTTCAATAGTAGCTCAGAATTCTTCATCCCCATATTTACGTATCTTATCAACAGGAAGCTTACTAACTCAGATAAGTTCCATACCTTGAGGAATAATGGGAACCGATTTGGGAGTAGCAGGGGTGGAGGTTGTCGAGCAGCCGGGTTCGTCCGTACGAACTCTATGAACCATTCATTCATTATACGAAAGAAGGCTCCCTTAGCCTCTCCTCCTGGCCCTTAGATACGGGCCTCGCACCGCTCGACGCTACTCCGTGAACATAGACTTGAGCATTACTCTCTACTTCATTGGAATCAGCTCAGTTGGATGTCATTGCTATATGAAAACATGTTTTAAAGCGGTCGGAGATATCACACTATCACATGTTATTTAATGGCATGTATAGATATACTTCATTACCGCCACGCACGTTCGATCGAGAATCGACTAAACCATAGGTCCGATACCAATAATTGTAACACCTCTAACCCGAATTCATCGTCTAAAGCGAGGTTATGGAGTATTACTAGATATTACAAATAAAGCATGTAAATTTCAAACATTTTATAACATAATAATAATCACATCAAAATCATATATATTGTCCCTTATCACGAGCCCTTTGAGACCTTAAATACACATTAGAAATAAGTGGGGACTAAATCAAAAACTCAGAGAATTTTTTGAAAAACATTGAAAAGTTTCAAAGTTGCAAGGGTTACACGACCAATGCCACGTCTGTGTCTCAGGCCGTATGGGCATTCGAAATAATGACACACGGCCGTATCCCACCCGTGTAACTCATCGACTTGGGCTATACGGCCAAGCCACATGCTCGTGTGCCAGGCCGTGTGCTATCTGTGTAACAGCCTAACTTGCAACCCTTTGAAAACTTTAGGGGACACATGGCCGTGTCACAGCAGAGTCTTTCATCACATCACGGCTACCATTCACATTTTCGGGATTACGAGGTGGTCTACCTCTCGCAATTGTGTTGCTCGGTCTCATAGTTTGAACTTTTTCTTTCTCAGATTTTTCTAGGCAATATCTAAGATAGTGGTCTAAGGAACCCCACCTGAAACACTCTCCATTCTTTACTCGACACTCACCATAATATGGTCTATCATAGTGCTTACACTCGGGTCTGGCATCTCTGACACAACACACACTCGCTACAGATGTAGCTTGAGGTTTAGGACTGGAGTGTCGGGTACCTCTGTCTCTATTAGAATATCCTACAGAAGCAGTAGAACGGTAGTGATGTTCTTTTGATTTCTTTGGTATTGACTGATAGGACTTCCTAGTCGATCTTTTTTTCGAGTTTCTAGTTTTAAAATCAGCACGTCTTTTTTCTTTACTCAATTCTTTGCCCTTATGTGCCCGGTCAACCAGTACAACGGATTCTTTCAGCTCAAGAATTCCAACCAATAGCTTAATGTCCTCGTTTAACCCTTCTTCGAATCTTTTACACATAGCGGTCTCGGTCGGAATACACCCCAGGGCATATTTGCTCAATCTGACAAATTCCCTCTCGTATTCTGATACAGTCATACGGCTCTGTTTGAACTCTAAAAATTCTTTAAGTTTCTGATCCAGAAACCTATGACTGATGTATTTCTTTCGGAATTTTGTTTGGAAGAATTCCTAAGTAATTTGCTCTCTTGGCACAACTGAGATCAACATATTCCACCACTAGTAAGCCAAATCTTTCAATAGTGATACTACACACTTGACGCACTCGACCGGTGAACAAGACAATTCATCGAATACCCTGATTGTATTCTCTAACCAGAATTTAGCTTTCTCAAGATCATCTTCAATAGTAGCTCAGAATTCTTCATCCCCATATTTACGTATCTTATCAACAGGAAGCTTACTAACTCAGATAAGTTCCATACCTGGAGGAATAATGGGAACCGATTTGGGAGTAGCAGGGGTGGAGGTTGTCGAGCAGCCGGGTTCATCCGTATGAACTCTATGAACCATTCATTCATTATCTGAAAGAAGGCTTCCTTAGCCTCTCCTCCCTGGCCCTTAGATACGGGCCTCGCACCGCTCGACGCTACTCCGTGAACAGAGACTTGAGTATTACTCTCTACTTCATTGGAATCAGCTCAGTTGGATGTCATTGCTATATGAAAACATGTTTTAAAACGGTCAGGAGATATCACACTATCACATGTTATTTAATGGCATGTATAGATATACTCGTACACGCTACGTTCAGTCTGAGAATCGACTAAACCATAGGTCTGATACCAATAATTGTAACACCTCTAACCCGAATTCATCGTCGGAATAGGGTTATGGAGTATTACTAGATATTACAAATAAAACAGAGAGAAATTTCAAACATTTTATAACATAATAATAATCACATCAAAATCATATATATTGTCCCTTATACGAGCCCTTGAGACCTTAAATACACATTAGAAATAAGTGGGGACTAAATCAAAAACTCAGAGAATTTTTTGAAAAACATTGAAAAGTTCCAAAGCTGCAAGGGTTACACGACCAATGCCACGTCTGTGTTTCAGGCCGTATGGGTATTCGAAATAATGACACACGGCCGTATCCCAGCCCGTGTAACTCACTGACTTGGGCTATACGGCCAAGCCACATGCTCGTGTGCCAGGCCGTGTGCTATCTGTGTAACAGCCTAACTTGCAACCCTTTGAAAACTTTAGGGGACACACAGCCGTGTCACCTGGCCGTGTGTCACACACGGTTGAGACACACGCCCGTGTCTCTACCCGTGTGAACGAAAAATTGGCTATTTCATAAGCCATTTTTCTCACCCAATTTGGCATCAACCTATATCCAACATTGTGCATATAAACAAGCCATATTAAGGCATCTAAAACAAGTATAATCAAGAATTAAACATATGGTATATTCACATACAACCAATATGCCCTTAGGCACCTCAAATGAAAATTCATAACATGTATAATTATGTACATAATTTGACCAAATAAGCTAACAACCTTCCAAGCAATTTGCATCATTTCATGCCACTTAGCTTACTTACCAAAACATACCAAAACTTCACAATTGGTACTAATTATACCATTCTAAACTAGCATCAATATAGATATATGCCTTCCACAACAAAGCAGCAATTCACAACAAATTATATGACATATCTAACATGCATATTCAACAACTGTTTCATTATCCATAATTCAACCACTATTCAAACCACATATCAACCATATTAAGATAACTTATACACATCCAAAATATGCCAAACACAAGCCAAATAAGTGGCCATAATCACGACAAAACACATATAGGCCAACAATAGCCAAAATAACCTACACATGCCATTATAACCAAAATTAAACCAACCAAAAGCACCAAAAGAGCTAATGGATAGTGTGATATAGCTCCGACAAGCTTCCAACCCGAACGAGCTTCTAATTCACTAAAAATACAGAAAATACATAGAGTAAGGATTTAAGCTTAGTATGTAACACCCCTTACCCATATCCGACGTCGGGACAAGGTACGAGGTGTTACCTATCTTAAACACATGCATACCCACAATTCCGAATAAAAAAAGTCTGTTCAAATTTAAAAAATTTCAAACTTCCTCTTAACATCCTTAATATGGGCCTACGAGGCCCAAAACACATCTTAGAAATGTTTTTAGATCAAATCGGGTTCTTTGGAAAACCTTAGAAAATGTCATTAGAAGCAAGGGCACAAGCCCGTGTGGAAGGGTGACACGCCCGTATGACTTGATAACATGGCCATGTTGGCAGATCGTGATGCGTCGTTGAAAGCACCAAAAATATTCTATTCCCTATAAAATAATAAAAATAACAGTAAAGGGGAAGTAGGGTCGAATCCTCAGGGACCGAATTGTACGAATGCTCGTTCTTGAAATCCTGGACAATTTCTTGACCAAGAAAACTTGCATTCCTAGAAAAATAAAAAAAATAGAATTACTATTTTCGATCTGGAAAAATAAAAAAAATAGAATTTAAAGTGAGTTGAAATTACGAGAATAAATTGCAAAAATTAAAATGAGGAATATGAAAATAAAAAGAGTTTAGAGAAAGTTTCTTATGTGGAGAGATTCCAGCCTCCAGTTGCCTCGATCCACCTTGGGTTCAATCCTTGGCTTTTAGATGATCCTTCTCAACCCGAATAAGCCAGTTATAGTGAAAGAAGACGCCTACGACCACCAGCTCCAAGGATTTAGATTTCGATTTGGTGGAACCTGACTCTAGCCAACAACCCCTCTTGTGGGATCATCTTATGCTAGATCAACGTTTCTCAATGGCGAATCCCACGCCATTTTGTCTCTTGGGCTCGTCAACCTCTGACGCAGTAAGTTAACGAACCGACTGTGCAATTCTTCCAAAACATACAAAGCGGCCGCTTTTGCATACGTTGAAAAGTTACTTCTTAAGGGACATGGACGGAAGCGTCAGTCCTGTAGTACGGAGAAACGATGAATACCCTGTTGAGAAGGCTAAGTGCGGGTTCTAAACCTCAAGAACCCTTTTTTTGGGGATTTTCGGCAACCTTTGGCTAGATGGGTTTTAGTGGCTCATGATTGTGGTGGAAAAGAAAAGTAAATATATATTAAAAATGAAGGTTTTATTAAAAGGAAAAATGGAAAGAACAAAAGACTTATAGGGAGAGAGTTTACAGAAAAAGATCAAGCCCCAATATGTGTCACTCCATCCCCTATTTATAGTACTAAGATAGATAGACTAGTCCAACTTAAATTCCTAAAGATAATTACAAATAATCAAAAATAAATAAAGATAAATAAAATAAATCCTAAATTAAATAATCCTTACATAATTATCTTAATATTAATTATCCTAATATAATCAAAACAGAGTCTAATAGAATAAAAACTCTTCTTTTTGAATTTCAACCCTTGTGTCCTCCATGCTTGCACTTTTGGCACCAACTTTTCCTTGTGTCGCACATTGGCCCATTTTATCTTTAAATTCACGCTTTTGACCATTAATTTCGCTTTTGCCTCCAATTTAGTCCCTACAAGATAAAAGACCATAAATAGCCCAAATTAGTAGAATCATACTCAAAATAAATATGCAATTAGCACATAAAAACATGACGTTCTAGAGTATTATCAAATTCCCCCTACTTAGCCCATGCTTGCCCTCAAGTATGGTTCCTATCCACTGTGAAAATTAGATCCTGAAAGAAATTCTACTCCAAAGTTTTATAAAAATTAGTCAAAAATGCATATGAAAAATAAAGAGAACTTCTAAGCTTGATTTAAGTAAAACAGAAAAAGTTTTCTAATTAATATACACAAATTACTATCGTCTTGGATTATTTCATGCTATTTAGGTAAATTACCAAACCTACCAAGACACTCTATTTATTTCTTCTTTTAGTCCCCAACTGCAATTTTATTAGTACTATTATTTATTTATTTTTTTCTTTCTTTTCATTATTATTATTTATTTACTTAGGAATATATTTGAAACACCCCAAACCCGGCCCATGAGTTACGATCGGATCTGACATGTCACATGAAGAAAACGTATAAAGTCCTTGTGATTTGTACTAAAATAAGTGTTATTTGGTTATGGTTAAGAAAATAAGTTTGGATGTAAATATTTGATAAAATACAACTATTTTTGAGAGGTTGATTGATAAATCAATAATTGAGATAGTGAACGTTAAAACCGTGACTTTTAAAAATGTCTTTGGTAATTTGAAAGAAAATTTGAGTTAAAATATTTGTCCATATTTATAAAAAAACCTTTTTGTTAATCAATCTTGGAAACCGTTATTTATGATTTTTAGAGAAATTTCCATTTAAAATAAATTAAGCAAGATAATAAGTACGTCAAACATAAAGCAAAATAAAATATTCCAGAGGCCTTATTACAACTTAAAACCCAAAATAGTATAAGTAATAAAGTAAACGTAAATAGAAATCTAAAGTTCAAGAACACCATTTCTGAAGTATGGCCTCCACCGAGTCATCCAAGCCCAAGTCTACATCACTGAGCATTACCTGCAAGGGTTAAGGAAAAGGAGTGAGTTACTAGAACTCAGTGTATAACCCCCTTACCGTCATCCACTGGGCCTGAACCCATATAGCAATATCTTGGGCCTAAGCCCATATACATAATAATATTTAAAAATGACATGTATGCAGCCCAACCCATCCACCCATCACACCCCCGACCAGCCAATCACACTTGTGGGGATCAAGTCAACCCACCCCGCTGCTCACACCAAATTGCAGCCGAGCTGCCATATTATATATTTTTATTGTGGCCAAGCTACTGAAATCATAATGAAACATAAAAACAAACATTTTTGTGGCAATGCCACCAGGCTACACTTCTCTTCAACATTTTTCCCAACCCATGCAATATGTATCATGCAACATACATAATAAAGCCTAATATCCACATTTATGTACAACAATCATTAATCCAATAATTTATTACGGTAAATCGGCCCATTAACGCACTTTGTAATTCGACCCACTAAGGCAATCTAGTAATTCAGCCCATAGGGGCATTTTGGTAAATCGGCCCAAAAAGGGCATTTCAGTAAATCGGCCCATAGGGGCATTTTCATAAGTCAACACTTTTAAAGGCATTTAAGCAATTCGGCCCGTTAAGGCATTTTGATAAAAACGCCCCATTGAGGGTATTTTCATAATTTGACCCATAAGGGCATTTTCGTAATTTTCACAATTTTAATATCGATTTTGACAAATCTTTAGAAATAATGTAATTTAAGACAATTTCTCGGTTTAAGCCATATTACGATTTTAGCCATATAAATAATAACGATCTATTTTTCCAACGTGATTTCGAATCATAAATCTACAGGATTTCAGTGTGAGATTACACACCTGATTACGGCAAGTATTAAACCCTCTTGATCGTCGGCACCTATGACAACATAATACTCGATTAACTAACATAAGAGCTTTTTCTTAATCCAAATCTAAATCAACGATCTAAAATACTTACTCCCAATATCGTGAACGACCACGATTTGTTTATTCTCACCGGATGGTGGTCCACAACACCAGTGGGAAATCTCGAACCGCCGAAATCGCTCTACGCTTGAACTTAGGAGTAGGAATAGCAAATCCACTCCTTTTGTGTTCTCCAATCGCTTTTCCTTTCAAATCGGTTCCACTTGCCTCCATAGGAAAAAGTCTTAATCAAGACGATATTGCGATATGAAACGATTGTTTAAGAAGAAGGTTCGACTTACCACTATTTCTGAAGGAACAACGAGTGGATAAGAACGAGTGATTTAATCCCTATAATAACCGATTAGCCAAACTTTCAATCCAATTAAAAAAATAACCGAGTAGCAAAATAGACCAAAAATAAACTATAATGAACTCCTTACCTTACGATGATGAATCCGATTCCTATTGATTGGACTTATAACTTTGGATGAGTCAAAGGTATATGATTTGGCCTTCCCACTATAACACTATATTTAAAAGATGATCACGATATGAAGGATTATGAAAGAATGATATTTCAGTTTTGAAAAAAAATGAAAATCCGAATGATAATAGACACACATTCGGCTATTGAATAAAAAGAAAATAAAAAGAATGGAATAAAGCCATTTACCCGATTTAATTAAGAAAGAAAAGTCCAACTTGCAAGATGGAGTAGTGAAGATGATCAAGATTCGGCTATTGAAGAGAAAGGGAGAAAAATGGACAAATGGACTTGGAGGTTTCGGCCAAAGCAAGGGGAAAAGAAATTGGAAAAGAAAGTACCAAAATGACTTCAGTGTTTCGGCAAGACAAAGAAAAAATGAACAATTTTGGCCTTTAGTGTTTCGGTAAGAAAGGAAAAAGGTATATGATGCCACTTACCTTCTCTCCTTAAAGTGCTTAAACACATAAATTTTGCTAAGGCCCAATTCAACCCCAAGCCTTCTTAGGACCCCTAAACATACACAATTAACATTTTAAACTAGTCTATCACATGATATAACATAAAACATAAATTCTCGAATTTCAGGATGTTATAATTCTACCCCTTTAAAGAAATTTCGGCCTTGAAATTTACCTGATTAGAAGAGATGAGAATATTGTTGTTGGATCGTGTCCGCTGGCTCTCATGTAGCTTCCTCTGTCCCGTGATTACGCCATAAAACTTTAACTAACAGAATCGACTTCGTTCTTAGCACCTTAACATCCTGATCTAAAATCTGCACTGGCTCTTTTTCAAAAGACAAGTCAGGTCTTATCTCAACTTCCTCCATTGATACAACATGAGACGGATCCGAACGATAATGCCTTAACATAGAGACATGGAATACACTATGTATCTGACCTAACTTTGGAGGTAACTTAAGCTGATAAGCCACTGGCCCAACACGCTTCAGTACACAATACGGTCCGATGAACCTAGGGCTCAACTTGCTTTTCCGCCTAAATCTTAAGATCTTCTTCCAAGGTGAGACCTTCAGAAAGACTTGATAACCCACCGCAAATTCTATATCCTTACGCTTCAAATCCGCATACGATTTCTGTCTGTCTGAAGATTCCTTTAACCAAGCCCGAATTACCTTAACTTTTTCCTCCGTCTCCGAAATCAACTCAGACCCAATAGCCGACGCCACCCACTCATCCAAAGAAGTAGGAGTACGACACCTACGACATATAACGCCTCGTAGGTGCCATCCGGATCTTTGGATGGTAGTTGTTATTATATGCAAACTCTGCCAATGGTAGAAAATCTTCCCAACTACCTCTGAAGTCGATCACACAACCCTTTAACATGTCTTCTAAAATCTTGATTACTCTCTCTGACTGACCATCAGGCTGCGGATAAAACGCCGTACTAAAATTTAGCCTTGTTCCCAAATCTTCATGTAAAGCCTTCTAGAACCGTGATGTGAACCTAGGATCCCTGTCTGATATGATAGACGTCGGTACTCCATGCAACCTCACGATCTCCGCAACATACAACTTGGCCAACTTCTGTAACGAATAATTCGTACGAACAGGTAGAAAATGACCAGTCTTCGTTAACCTATCCGCAATCACCCACACTGAGTCTTTCTTAGTAGGTGTTAAGGGTAACCCACTAACAAAGTCCATCGTTATCCTTTCCCATTTCCATAATGGAATTTTCACCGGTTGAAGCAACCCTGACGGCAGTTGATGTTCCGCCTTCACCTACTGACATGTCAAGCACTTGCTCACGAAGTCAGTAACCTCCCGTTTCAACCCTGGCCACCAGTACTACTCACGAAGGTCTCGGTACATCTTATTTCCCCTGGGGTGCATAGCATATGGGCTATTATGTGTCTCACGCAGAATCATTTGCCTCCATTCTGAATCTTTGGGCATACAAACTCTTCCGCGGAAACATAATACTCCATCACTATTTAATCCAAAATCCCCTATCTCACCACTTTCCACTTGCTGAAGTCGAGAACCCAACGCTTCATCTATCAACTGCTTTTCCTTAATCTGATTTACCCATGCTGGCTTCACCTGAACTTCGGCCAATAGGCTACCATCTTCATAAAGGTTGAGATGAGCAAACATTGCTCTCAAATCCGATATCACCTTATGACTCAATGCATCAGCCACTACATTAGCCTTTCCCGGATGATACTCGATTGAGAAGTCATAGTCTTTCAACAGTTCTATCCACCTCCGCTATCTTAAGTTCAACTCCTTTTGGGTAAGGAGGTACTTCAGACTCTTATGATCCGTATAGATAATCGACTTCTCACCATACAGATAGTGTCTCCAAATCTTCAGAGCAAACACCACTGCAGCTAACTCCAAATCATGAGTGGGATAGTTTACCTCATGCGGCCTTAGTTGACGAGATGCATAAGCCACCACTTTCCCCCTTGCATCAACACACATCCCAAGCCCATGTGTGACGTATCATAATAAACAATAAACTCCTTACCAGCCTCAGGTTGAATCAATACCGGTGCTTCTGTCAAAATCTTCTTCAATTTCTCAAAGCTCTCTTGCTGTTCGTCTGACCACACAAACGGTACTCCTTTTCGTAACAGCTTAGTTAGGGGTGCAGCAATCAACGAAAACCCCTCAACGAAATGCCTGTAATACCCAGCCAAACCTAGAAAATTTCAGATTTCTGCCATTGACTTCGGTGGTTTCCAGTCTAACACCGCCTCGACCTTTCGGGGATCAACTCTTATTCTTTTGGCAGACACAATATGCCCCAAAAAGGTCACTTCTTCAGCCAAAATTCACACTTACTGAATTTGGCATACAGCTGCTTCTCCCTTAATATCTGCAATACAACCCGAAGATGCGAATCATGCTCCTCTTCCGTCTTTGAGTACACCAAGATGTCATCATGTCCATAAATGGAGCTGCTGCATTTGTCAACCCGAACGGCATTACTAAGAATTCGTAATGTCCATAACGAGTTCGGAATGTAGTCTTATGAATATCCACTTTCTTGACCTTTAATTGGTGATATCCCGATCTCAAGTCTATCTTCGAGAAAACTGAAGCTTCTCGCAACTAATCGAACAGATCATCGATCCTCGGTAACAGATGCTTGTTCTTGATCGTTAACTTATTCAATTGTCTATAATCAATGCACATACGCATCGAACCATCTTTTTTCTTAACGAACAATACCGGCGCTTCCCACGGTGACACACTCGGTGGAATAAATCCATGATCCAACAATTCCTGAATTTGAGCCTTAAGCTCCGTTAGCTCCTTCGGTGCCATTTTATAAGGAGCAATAGACACCGGAGCCGTTCCTGGTACCAGCTCAATGCCAAACTCCACCTCTCGATCCGGAGGTAATCCTTGAAGCTCCTCGGGAAAGACGTCTGAAAACTCTTTCACCATTCTAACATTCTCTATCGGTAACTCTTTGGCATCCAAAGCACTGATAAACGCTAAGAACGCTCCATATCCCTTTCGCACCAACTTTTCTACCTTTAAAGTAGATACCACATTAGACAGATAATTTCTTCTTTGACCTATCATCTTCACTTCCTTATCCTCTAAAGTTCTTAGTACCATCTGCTTCGCAGCACAGTCCAAGTATGCACAATGTTTAACCAGCCAATCCATGCCCAAAATAAGATCGAACTCGCCAAATGGCAGTTCCATCAAATCCGTCAGAAACACTTCCCTTGAATTTCTAAGGGCACATTCCTAACCAATTTATTTACTACCACTGACTATCCTAAAGGGCTAATCACAGTTGTTTCTCTAGCAGTAATCTCAGATCTAATATTCAAAGTTTCCGACACAGCACAAGCAACATACGAATGGGTGGATCCAATATCTATCAAAGCGGTAACAGGTACATCAGATATGAAGAACGTACCGGTTATTACGTCATGTGCATCGCCATCCTCTCGACGTCTGACCGCATAGACCAAACCTGGCTGTCTCGCCTCCGTGTTACCCCTATTACCGATACCTCTACCCGGTGCACCCTGACCTCGTCTTACACCATTACCACCTCGACCTGGCCCACGACCTCTTGGCGACTGCTGAGCTCCTCCTGCTGGCTGTGCAAAACTGTTACGAACAACCTGAGTCTAAGTAGCCTGTCGAGGGCAATCTCTAAAGCGATGGTCCTTGGAACCACATCTGAAACAACCACCAGTTCTCTTCCAACATTCACCAGAGTGAAGTTTCCCACAATCTGCGCAAGGCTGTAACTGATTAGTAGCGGCTAGAACACTTACTCGAGCTGACTCCTTATTCCTGGACTTTTTCTTAAAACCTTTAGCAGAACCTGAGTACCCAGAGTCTCTCTTGTTCCTGCCCCTATCCTTGTCTCGGTTTTGCAGCTTCGAGTGTTTAACCTCTTCAGCTATCTTGGCTTTCTCCGCCAAAGTAGCAAAATTTCTCTCCTTCTGTGGGGCAATCAGTACCCGTAACTCATCTCGCAACCCGTCCTCAAAACACACACAGCGTTCGTAATCAGTCGGCACTATTCCCCGGGCATACTGACTCATATGTAGAAATTCTACCTCGTATGCTGCCACAGATTTACCTCATTGGACCAGATTCAGGAATTCCTTCCTTCGAGCATCTACATAACTAGCCCCGACATATTTTCCCTGGAATGCTGTCTTGAAGAATTCTTAGGTAATGCGGTCGGCCTGAGTGCCTTCCCGAACAGTGAGCCACCATTGATACGCCTCGTCTCTCAGCAAAGACACCACTCCTTTCAGTTTCTGCTCGGTAATGCAATCCATATCATTCATGATCCGCTCCACAGCCTCAAGCCAGTACTCCGCTGCATTAGGGGCTACACCTGAAATACCTCTAAAAACTTCAGCCCCATTTGACCTAAGTTGCTCGGATATTGACCCACGAACTGCCGACCCAATTCTTGCCCCAGCAACCCTTTCCAGAACTCGCAACATTGCTTGGGACAGAGCATCGTCCTCTCTCATTCGATCCTATGACCCAGCTTCAGTCACCGGTGATGCAGGTGCGTCATTGCAGGCATATGTCCCTATGCCTCAGATACAACTCTAGCACCTCGGCCTCTACCATGACCACGTCTACCGCGTCCACATCCTCTAGCTCTCATGTTTGCTAAATTGATTTAATCTGATTAAGAGTCTTATGAATTAGTATACTTATTCAATGTTTATTAAACAATGTTTTATGGAGTATAAGAGTAGAAGTTGTTTTCGCAAATCGTATCCTAAGGTCTCAATCTCTATAATTTCATCACCTAAAGCTAAAAGTTCTGGAGTATTTCTATAGTCATACCACAATAATCATAAAATGAAAACATAACTTACTTGACTTGGTGCCGGATACCCGTGGTGCCATACTTCCTTTAAAATATGCAATTATAATTTAAAATTCAACAACTTTGGAAAACGCTTTTGAACCCAAACCACAGTAGAATTTTGCAATCGGGCTCAGATACCATAAAATGAAACACTCTAAACCGGCCCATACGTTACGACCGGATCTGACATGTCACATGAGGAAAACATATAAGGTCCTTGTGATTTGTACTAAAATAAGGGTTATTTGGTTATGGTTAAGAAAATAAGTTTGGATGTAAATATTTGATAAAATACAACTATTTTTGAGAGGTTGATTGATAAATCAAAAATCGAGGGTGTGAACGTTAAAACCGTTACTTTTAAAAATGTCGTTGGTAATTTGAAAGAAAATTCGAGTTAAAATATTTGTCCATATTTATAAAAAACCTTTTTGTTAATCAATTTTAGAAACCATTATTTATGATTTTTAGAAAAATTCTCATTTAAAATAAATTAAGCAAGATAATAAGTACGTCAAACATAAAGCAAAATAAAATATTCCAGATGCCTTATTACAACTTAAAAACCCAAAATAGTAAAAGTAATAAAGTAAACGTAAATTGAAATCTAAAGTTCAAGAACACCATTTTTGAAGTATGGCCTCCATCGAGTCATCCAAGCCCAAGTCTACATCACTGAGCATTACCTGCAAGGGTTAAAGAAAAGGAGTGAGTTACTAGAACTCAGTGTATAACCCCCTTACCGTCATCCACTGGGCCTGAACCCATATAGCAATATCTTGGGCCTAAGCCCATTTACATAATAATATTTAAAAATGACATGTATGCAACCCAACCCATCCATCCATCACACCTCCGACCACCAATCACACTGTGGGGATCAAGTCAACCCACCCGCGCACACACCAAATTGCAGCCTAGCCGCCATATTATATATTTTTATTGTGGCCAAGCCATTGAAATCATAATGAAACATAATAATAAACATTTTTGTGGCAATGCCACCAGGCTACACTTCTCTTCAACATTTTTCCAACCTATGCAATATGTATCATGTAACATACATAATAAAGCATAATATCCACATTTATGTACAATAATCATTAATCCAATAATTTATTACGGTAAATCGGCCCGTTAACGCACTTTGTAATTTGACCCACTAAGGCAATCTAGTAATTCGGCCCATCGGGAATTTTGGTAAATCGACCCAAAAGGGCATTTCAGTAAATCGGCCCATAGGGGCATTTTCATAAGTCAACAGTTTTAAAGACATTGAAGCAATTTGGCCCATTAAGGCATTTTGATAAAAACGGCCCATTGAGGGTATTTTCGTAATTCCATCCATAAGGGCATTTTCACTATTTTCACAATTTTAATACCGATTTTGACAAAACTTTAGAAATAATGTAATTTAAGCAAATTTCTCGGTTTATGCCATATTACGATGTTAGCCATATAAATAATAACGATCTATTTTTCCAATGTGATATCGAATCATAAATCTACGAGATTTCGGTGTGAGATTACATACCTAATTACGGTAAGTATTAAACCCTCTTGATCATCGGCACCTATGACAACATAATACTCGATTAACTAACATAAGAGGTTTTTCTTAATCCAAATCTAAATCAACGATCTAAAATACTTACTCTCAATATCGTGAACGACCACGATTTGTTTTTTCTCACCGGATGATGGTCCACAACCTGGTGGGAAATCTCGAACCGCCGAAACTGCTTTACGCTTGAACTTAGGAGTGGGAATAGCAAATCCACTCCTTTTGTGTTCTCCAATCACTTTTCCTTTCAAATCGGTTCCACTTGCCTCCATAGGAAAAAAGTCTTAATCAAAACAATATTGCGATATGAAACGATTGTTTAAGAAGAAGGTTCAGCTTACCACTATTTCCGAAGGAACAACGAGTGGATAAGAACGAGCAATTTAATCCCTACAATAACCGATTAGCCAAACTTTCAATCCAAATAACAAAATAACCGATTAGTGAAATAGACCAAAAATAAACTATAATGAACTCCCTTAACTTACAATTATGAATCCGATTCCTATCGATTGGACTTATGACTTCGGATAAGTCAAAGGTATATGATTCGGCCTTTCCAATATAACACTATATTTAAAGGATGATCACGATATGAAGGATTATGAGAGAATGATATTTTGGTTTTGAAAAAAAAAATGAAAATCTGAATGATAATAGACACACATTCGGCTATTGAATAAAAAGAAAATAAAAATAATGGAATAAAGCCATTTACTCGATTTAATCAAGAAAGAAAAGTCCAACTTGCAAGATGGAGTAGAGAAGATGATCAAGATTCGGCTATTGAAGAGAAAGGGAGAAAAATGGACAAATGGACTAGGAGTTTTTGGCCAAAGCAAGGGGAAAAGAAATTGGAAAAGAAAGTACTAAAGTGACTTTAGTGTTTCGGCAAGACAAAGGAAAAATGAACAATTTTGGCCTTTAGTGTTTCGGCAGGACAAAGGAAAAATGAACAATTTTGGCCCTTAGTGTTTCGGCAAGAAAGGAAAAAGGTTTGGAAAAGAAATAAAAAATGTTCAAACAAAATAAAATACCTCTCATGCACAAAACTAGCAAAAGCTATAGGAAAAATTCAGCTCTCCCTTCCCCCTAACAAAACTGTGAATCACCTATGCCGAAATGTGAGTATTGACCAAAATATTTCTATCCTAGTCACCTTCCAAATATTCGGCCAACACATCCCCCTTCTTACTCCTTTCCTTTTACTTCTTTCCTTACTCTTCTCCTTAACTTATTCCCTTAGCCATCTTTCCATAAATGAAAAGTCTCCCTTACCATAATTACAACCATGGCCGACACTTTGGGAAGAAGCACAAAAATTTAATCAAAAATTTTACACTAGGTGGGATTCGAACTCCTCCCCTAAAGCCCCTTCATGTGACACCATAACCTCCTTGCCATATGCTCACTTATGCTAGCAAATTACTCACTTATTTCCATAAGCATTGATGCCACTTACCTTCTTTCCTTAAAGTGCTTAAACACACAAATTTTGCTAAGGCCCAATACAAAACATACACAATTAACATTTTAAACTAGTCTATCGCATGATATAACACAAAACATAAATTCTTGAATTTTAGGATGTTACAATATTGAACCTTTTGACGCGAAGAGAGATGACAACCCAAGCACCCCACCCCGGTTACTCAGCCCAACATACTTTCTAAAAATTATTTATTTCCGTTTAGTGGAGTTTTACCCATCACGTCACACAACCTTTTGACGCGAATTAGAATGACAACCCAAGCATCCTATCCCGGTTATTTCATCAATATCACGCTCGTTCTGAGCTGCACTCATAACCTTGGTTAGTGGAGTTTTACCTATCCCGTCACATAACCCTTTTGACGCGAAGTAGAATGACAACCCAAGAACCCTACCCCGGTTGCTCAGTCAGTCACGTTCTAAGCTGCACTCATAACCTTGGAAACATTTATTGTCATTAAACAAAATTTACACGAAATTTTAATTTTGGAGGACCTAAGAGAAATAATCAAGTGTCGAAAATAAATTTTAGTAACCACTAATAGACATGAACATAATTTAGGCATGCAATTGTATTAAGTGTCCACTTGATATTAAACTTGATCAATTTTATGAAAAGCAAGATAGAGTTAACTTATTAATCATAATTATTTTTAGCCTAATAAAAATAAAACAGTGGGGATAAAATCAAAATGCATGTAATCATAACTAACTCAAAGAGCCAAGAATCATGCATGTAGGTCAAACAATTGGCAAGTCATGGTCAAATTCTTGGGCATGAAAAGCTGACGTAATATTCTTAAAAACAATATAGACAAAATGGAGCCTTAAGAAGCAAACATAAGTCACATCATGAGACTGATGTCTTAAAAGTACCTCCTCCCTACTTAAAACACATTGTCCTCAATGTGGACGCAAAAGAAATAAATAGGTAGAAAAGTTTAGAAAAACTCCCGTAGTAGCTCATCAGAGATTGCGGAGGATAGTAATGAGTTCGGTGAGTTGCTGGCCAAAAGGGTCGAGTCGAGCCTCAATGCGCTCCGTTTTACCTAAGCAAAGAAGAGAAATTTATTAATATTTAAATAAAAGAAATTAAAAAGAAAAGAAAAGAAAACAATAAATAATAAATAATAATAAATGAAAATAAATCATAAAAGAAAAATAAAGATTGGGTTGCCTCCCAACAAGCGCTTGTTTAACGTCATTAGCTCGACGACTTAAATGTTTCTACGGTGTCTCAAAATAAATCTTTTCAGTCGTGTGAGCTTGGAAATTCTCATTTTTTATCACATCCACCATATTTGGGTTTAATCGTCCTTGCGCCTCTTTCATTGGTTTCATATTTTCCTCCAAGGGGTTAATCTCTTTTATGTCGGCAATGGTCTCATCATTCTCCAAAAATGTGCATTTGAGATGCTCGAGAAGTGGTTTTAATTTTGGATCTGATGCCTGCACAGTAGAAGGTAGAAGTTTAGTATCCATAGGAGCCAATAATTTATTAACAGATTCAAAATCATCAAACATCATTTTAGATTAATCTCCATAAGATGACTCAAAAGTTTTTTCTACTGATGAGTTAATTATATCGACACGGTTTACGTCCAAGACTTCACTTGGGTGGCTAATTGTGCCATAAATGTTAAACTTCACGATCTCCCCATTAAACTCCATCGTGAGGGTTCCGCTTCGTACGTCAATCTTAGTATTTGCAGTACTAAGGAAAGGTCACCCCAACAAGATGTCTGAAAACCCGGGAGCGATATCGTCCTCTATTTTTATCACATAAAAGTCTGCAGGGAAGATAACTCCATTGACTTTGACTAATACATCCTCGAGGACTCCTTCGGGATGCACAACGGACTTGTCTGCCAATTGAATGATAACACTTGTTTTTGTCAAAAAACCTACGTTAAGTGATTCATAAAGAAAATATGACATTACATTTATGGAGGCTTCTAGATCACACATAGCCTTTTTAATTCCCAAATGACCTATTTTGCATGGTATTGCAAAATGCCCTCTATCCTTACATTTTGCCGATTTTTCGCTGTAACACTGCAGACACATTTTCACCAACATTCACCCTTTCATTACCTGTTAATTTCCGCTTGTTGGTGTAAAGCTCTTTAAGAAATTTAGCATACCTCGGTATTTGCTTAATGGCATCCAACAGCAGAATGTTGATACCGACATTCCTAAATGTTTCAAGGATTTCCTTGTCCTCTTTACCTCTTCGACACTGGTTGAATCGTTCTGGAAATGGAGGTTGAATTTTCGGCAATGGAGGTTTTGGTCGGACCTTTTCATCTTTTTCGAGTTTCTCCTGTGTGATTTCTTGGCCAAGATTCCTACCGGGAATCGATTCTAGTACTTTTCCACTTTGCAACGTCACTGTATTTGAGTGTTGCCTTGGATTCGGTTCTGTTTGAGATGGCAGCTTCCCTTGAGAGTTCAATTTCTCAATTGATATGGTTAATTCTCTTATAGATGCCTCGGTTTTCTATTGAAAATCAAGCATATTAGCTGTTAATTTATTGAACAAAGTTTCTAGTGAATTACCCAGATTCGTGGTTGTTGTGGAACGCGGTTCTCGTATGGTCGGGTTATATTGTGGGTTGGCCCCATAACTTAAGTTAGGGTGATCCTCCACCCGGGTTGTAGGTATTAGCATAGGGTCGACGCGCCTTTGTGGCGGCCTAGGAAATTTCCCACAAGATCCCGGGATGGGTCATGGTATCATCATACAAACGGGACATGCATCGCTTGCATGATCGTGAGTAGCACATATTCCGCATAACCGAAATTGTTTTTTTTTTTTGCAAGAAGAGTATTGATCATATTAGTAAGTTTATCAAGTCTATCTTCTATTGTAGAATTATTTAGTGGTGAACCCTTTCGGGGTTCAGGATTAGCTTCTGAATCGCCGAGAATTTGTAGCCATTGTGGAGATTAAATCCCTTGTTTGTGGGGGTCATGTTGACCAACGGCTCCTCCACTAGCGGCATCTACCATATTCATCTCTATTGGTTTCATACCTTCATAAAAGTAATAGAGGAGAGATTGCTCTGTTATACCGTGTTGTGGGCAGCTCGCACATAATTTCTTAAACCGCTCCCAATAATCATAAAGAGTCTCTGTTTCTTTTTGTCTTATTCCCACGATCTCCCCTCTTAGCTTAGCTGCTCTAGATGCTGGAAAAAACCTGTTGAGAAATAAATGAGATAAACCAGCCCAAGTAGTAATAAATTCAGGGGTAAATAAAATAACCATTCCCTAGCTGAATCTGCTAGGGAAAAAGGGAAAGCGCGCAATTTAATTTGATCCTCAGTTACGCCTTGAGGTTTCATACTCAGACAAACCATATGAAACTCCTTCAAATGTTTATGGGGGTTTTCATTCTGTAACCCTCAAAAAGTTGGCAGCAACTACATTAACCCTGACTTCAGTTCAAAATCGGTATCCATAGTAGGATATGCGATGCACAATGGCGGTTATTTTGTCAGAGCTTTGGCGATTCTGTTGAATTGTTTGAGCCATTGGTTGACGTGCTAAATTCGCGTTTTCGTTAACCCTAGTTTCAAGCACTTCTTCAGGTGAATTGATTTCTACTTTTTCGCCTTCAAAAGTCTGAGTAGGGTTTTCGTTAACCTTAGACTCTGCTTCATCGTCGATTCTGATTTCTGGCGATGGATTGCTTTGAGTCCCAACCACCGCTGACTGCTTTTTCCTTAGCTTTGTTTCTTTGCGATTAGCTCTCGCAGTCTTTTCAATTTCCGAAGTCAAACGCAAGAGTGCTCTGGGCGATCTGGTCATAGAAAACAAAAAATAAGATTAATACATTACCGATCCCCGGCAACGACGCCAAAATATTATGCGTCATTGAAAGCACCAAAAATATCATATTCCCTGTAAAATAATAAAAATAACAATAAAGGGGAAGTAGGGTCAAATCGTCAGGGACTGGATTGTACGAATGCTCGTTCTTGAAATCCTGGACAATTTCTTGACCAAGAAAACTTGCGTTCCTGGAAAAATAAAAAAACAGAATTACTAATTTCGATCTCGAAAAATAAAAAAAATAGAATTTAAAGTGAATTGAAATTACGTGAATAAATTGCGAAAATTAAAATGAGGAATATGAAAGTAAAAAGAGTTTAGAGAAAGTTTCTTATATGGAGAGATTCCAGCCTCCAGTTGCCTCGATCCGCCTTGGGTTCAATCCTTGGCTTTTAGATGATCCTTCACAACCCGAATAAACCAGTTATAGTGAAAGAGGACGTCTATGACCACCAGCTCCAAGGATTTAGATTTCGATTTGGTGGAACCTGACTCTAGCCAACAACCGCTCTTGTGGGATCATCTTATGCTAGATCAATGTTTCTCAATGGCGAATCCCATGCCATTTTGTCTCTTAGGCTCGCCAACCTCTGACGCAGTAAGTTAACGAACCGACTGTGCAATCCTTCCAAAACATACAAAGCGGCCGCCTTTGCATACGTTGAAAATTTACTTCTTAAGGGACATAGACGGAAGCGTTAGAACCGTAGTGTGGAGAAACAATGAATACCCTGTTGAGAAGGCTAAGTGCGGATTCTAAATCTCAAGAACCCTTTTTTGGGGGATTTTCGGCAACCTTTGGCTAGATGGGTTTTAGTGGCTCATGATTGTGGTGGAAAAGAAAAATAAATATATAATAAAAGTGGAGGTTTTATTAAAAGGAAAAATAGAAAGAACAAAAGACTTATGGGGAGAGAGTTTACAGAAAAAGATCAAGCCCCAATATGTGTCACTCCATCCCCTATTTATAGTACTAAGATAGATAGACTAGTCCTACTTAAATTCCTAAAGATAATTACAAATAATCAAAGATAAATAAAATAAATCCTAAATTAAATAATCATTAATAATTATCTTAATATTGATTATCCTAATATAATCAAAATAGAGTCTAATAAAATAAAAACTCTTGCTTTTTTTTTTTTTTTGCATTTCAACCCTTATGTCCTCCATGCTTGCACTTTTGGCACCAACTTTTCCTTGTGTCGCACATTGGCCCATTTTATCTCTAAATTCACGCTTTTGGCCCTTAATTTCACTTTTGCCTCCAATTTAGTCCCTACAAGATAAAAGACCATAAATAGCCCAAATTAGTAGAATCATACTCAAAATAAATATGCAATTAGCACATAAAAACATGACGTTCTAGAGTATTATCAGATCGTGTGACTCACACGGCCTAAGCATATAGGGACACACTCGTGTTCCAAGCTCGTATGGATTTATTTCTCAATTAGAACCTACAGGGGTTTTCACACGGCCTGACACACGCCCGTGTCCATGGCCAGTATCCTTCACACGTCCATGACACGCCCATGTCTTAACCCATGTGCAAAACCTTGACATTTTATTTCTTACGTCATCAACCTAATAAGGTCATACGGCCAAGGCACACGTCCCTGTCCTTAAACCGTGTGGTGAATTAAATTTCTAAATTCAGGTGCAGACTTCACACAGCCTGGGTACATGCCCATGTCCTATGGCCGTGTCTTCCACACGGTTGAGAAACATGGGCTGAGGTTTGCAAACTTAGGATGTAGGGGGACACAAGACTGAATTACACGCCCATGGGGCAGACCGTGTGTCAGACACGACCTAGACACACGCCCGTGTATCTGTCCATGTAGACATAAACAAGGCTATTTACCAAGCCCTTTCTGCCACCCCTACTTGCACCAACATAAGCCATATCAAGCAACCTATTCAATCATGCATATCTATACCAATTACTCGACCATGCAATTTGCACAGTCATGATAAACATTATCATTTTCATATTAATAATAAGACTTAGCCCTCAACTATAGCCTTATACAAAATGAATTTATCTCCAAAAATAAGCCAACACATTGGCCAAAACAATATGACACTTTACAAAGACTAGTCCCTATCCATGCCATACTAAAAAAGATAAGTCTAACTATACCAAATATTCCAATTGATAGTGTGATCGAGCCTCCGATGTCCTTTGATCCCCGAGCTAGCTTGGCAATACTATAAGAAAATGGAAAGAAAAGAGAGTAAGCAAGCTTAGTAAGTCATGGGTAAATAATTATCAATAACTACTATGAATTATCTTGCTTATAGCATTTTATAAACTTGCACATGATTCTCGAATTAATAAAGGCATAACTTACTCATTTTCACCCTTACTAATCATACATCATAACTCGAACTCATTTCTCATGAATCTCATGTAGGTACCTGTATCACTTACAACATAATCATAACTTTCCTCACTTTTGACACAAACTTTAACTTACCCGTTAAACCAATTGGAATACTAAAGGATACTCGACAAGCCTCACACAAAAGGGTAAAAATGCCGATGCCATGTCCCAGACATGGTCTTACACTGGCTCACATGTAGAGGCTGATGCCATGTCCCAGACATGGTCTTACACTGGCTCTCATATTGTGGCCGACGCCATGTTCCAGACATGGTCTTACACTAGCACACATATCAACGCCGATGCCATGTCCCAGACATGGTCTTAGACTAGCTTCCATAATGTGGCTGATGCCATGTCCCAGACATGGTCTTACATTGGCACACATATCACTCAAATGTCATGGCTTGGGTATCCAATCTATTCCTAAGGTCCAACCGTAAGTATATCTCATCAACTCTAATTATGCATAATCATAGAAATAATCAAACAATTCGTGCAATATCAATTGTTTAATGCATAAATTCAATAACATTGTATTATTTACATACAACTTACCTCGATATGCAAAAAGTGAGCGACTAAATTGAATTAATCTACTAGCTTGGCTTTCCCCTGGTCTAAGTTTGGACTCCATTTTTCTTGATCTATAATGATAAAATTCACTCATTTAATCATCACATAAATCGAGACATTTCAAAATTCCTACTTTGGCAAAATTACCGTTTTGCTCTTAAACTTTCACAAAATTACGATTTTGCCCCTATGCTCGTAAATCAATTTTCATCAAATTTCCTTATTCACCAAGCCTAGCCAAATATATAATAATCGTATAGCAACTCACAATTCCAATTATTTCACACATTTACTACTTATTTTATAACCTTTACAAAAAGGTCCATTTTAGGAGTTTTTATGGAAACCCCTTTCACAAAAGTTGTTTATTTAACAGTTAAGATTCATTTTCTTCCATAAAAATTCAACAAACAACATAAATGTTTTCATGGAAAAACCCTAGACTCTCAACCATATTACAAAATAGTCCCCTCATTAGCTAGCTTAAGCTACAAGGGTTCCAAAAGTACAAAAATTATCAAAAATGACCATAAAAAAGACTTACTAGCATAGGCTCAAGTTGCTGAAAATTTTAGGCTTTCCAAAGCTCCTCTTTTGCTGAAATTTTCGGTGGTAGTGTGGAGAAAATGAAATGATGATATCTTTTCTCTTTATTTTATTATTACTAGCCAATTAAGTCACCAAATACTCACATATTTTGACCAAAATTTTCATTTATTGTCCCCTATGGCCGGCCAACACATTTCTAAAGGCCTAATTGCATATTAAGGACCTCCAATTTAATATTCTATAGCTATTTGACACCTTTAGCTTGTAGAATAAAACTTTTGCACTTTATGCGATTTAGTCCTTTTTCAAAACTAAGCATGAAATAACTAAAATTAATGCACCAAAATTTTCATGCACTCATACAATCATGTTATAACCCATAAAATAATATTAAAATAATTTTTTCCGATCTCGGATTAGTGGTTCCAAAATCATTGTTCCGACTAGTCCCAAAATCGGGCCGTTACATAATAAGTTCATATAACATAGAATTTAACTTATCATTTAGTTACAAATTAGGTAAGTAAACATACCATATCTGAACTCAATTTGGCCAAATGCCTAAGCACATATTCACTAACATGTTAGCCATGTAAAACAAATATAATAGCCAATAAGCATGAATGAACATAACAATTAAGCAAGTTTCATATACATGTAGCATCCATTTCATGTTTCAATATATCATGTAATATCACTTCAATCTGTTTCATATGTATACCAGTAATAGTTCGTATCGAACTCATATCGCCTCGCAATGTAACATTAATCGTTGAACCATTTAAAATATCGTTGGGTACTTAGGGTAGCTCACACTATGTGTGTTCAACTGTAATTCGTCAATTCCTATACATGTATGCTCATACGAGCTATGACTCGGTATGCTCTCACGAGCTGTAAATTGGTAAGCTCATACGACCTACAAATCGGTAAGCTCATATAAGCTGAGAATCAGTAAGCTCTCACGAGATGCAAATCAGTAAGCTCATACGAGTTGAGAATCGGTAACCCTAATGACATGTCATTGTATCCTACGAATTCTTAAAGTTCAAATGGGACCCGGTAATCGTCGTGCGTCGTCGAATATGTGATCGGTATTTATACATGGAAATTATACAAATCACATACATATAATTTAATTAAAGCATATAAATACTCAATTTAATTACACGAACTTACCTCAACGAGTATACGTAGACACAGAGGCGATTAATCTAAGATTTTTCCTTTGCCCTGATCTAACTCCGTACGAGGTCTGTATTGATCAATACGGATAAATTTAATTCAATTTAATATTTTTATCATTCAATTTAGTCCAACATATATTTTAGCAAGATTACCATTTTCCCCTAACTTTTAATTCTTTGCAATTTAGTCCCTATGTCATAAAAATGGAAATTTACACAATTTCATCACAACCCACTAAAGCTGAATATCAATTAGGTCCCTAGCGTGTCTAATATTTCATTTATTTCACAATTTCACCACACAATATTTTTTATTTTTTCAATTTAGTCCCTATTTGACAATTTCACTAAAAATTCCTTTACAAAAGTTGTTTATCTAACAACAACCATTCATTTTCTATCTTCAAACTTCAAAACTCAAGCATGTTCATCAATGGTAAAACCCTAATGGATTAACAGCTTCACAAATTAGTTCCCAGGCTAACTAGATTAAGCTAGAACGATCCCGAAAACATAGAAATCATTAAAAACAGATTAAAAATACATACCTAATTTAAGGAATTAGGGTTGCCGAATGTTAAACACCAAAAATGGCTTCTTCTCTTTAAGTTTCAGTTGTGAAATTATAATGGAAGATGATGATAATTTGGTTTTATTTTAATTAACCTTTCATTTATAAATTTCCAAAATTAACCTTAAAAACTAACCAAAATTTCAATAATGCCAACATGCTCATCCACTATCAACATTAATGGGCTAATTACCACATAAGAACCTCCACTTTAAAGTCCTATAGCTATTTAATTCCTCTAGCTATTAGAACTCAACTTTTGCAATTTACGCGATTTAGTCCTTTTTATTGAATTAAGCATGTAAACGGTAAAATTTCTTAACGAAATTTTTATTCGGTACTTCTATCATGCTGTAGGAAATAAAATAATAATAAAATATTTTTTTGACTTCGCATTTGTGGTCCCAAAACCACTGTTCTGATTTCACTGAAAACGGGTTGTTACATAATCAATATTCAATTCAAATTTGGCATATTCCAAACAACTTCATTAAATCGTACCATAACAAATTCACGTTGATATATCTTAGGTCATACATAGTACGAATAAGTACAATTCAAAAATTATTATATCATCATGGCTAATACCTTTTACTAACATCCAGATACATAGTTCTTTTCGATTGCATTCGTAAAACTTATTCATTTATTTCATCTTGGTCTTACTCAGCCCATAATCCTGAGTGCATCAATACTTTATCTAGCCATACTTTATATAGAATGGGCAGACTTTATTCATAATTTATCACAAAAACATATATACAAATATTACTATACATATATGACGGAACACGCCACAAGGGCCAAATAAAATATGCCATAAATGTTTCACGCAGCATACACCACATAGGCGTCATACAGAGTCTTGTGTTTACTATTCCGACGGACTTCCACATAAATTCATGTATCACGATCTGCCACTTCAATTCATACATCATCGATGGCTACACCATGAATATAAATACAATCATATCATATCATGTGCCTTAACCACATGATCCTACGCACATTCATGTATCGCGTTCTGCCATTTCAATTTCATTTTACTGAAGGCTACACCATGAATAGTTCCCAATCATACCAAGCTACCATGGACCTCTACTCTATGGTCTTACACTCGTTTTCAAACTATGATATGCCAATTTGGTTAGCACTAAAAATGCCCTACCAGAGGCTTCACAATAAAACTTTAGCTTAGCATTCAATTACTGAGGTGATCGACTCTTTACTAGATCGTCCAACTCGTATACCAGAAGTTACCTACCTATTATCAAACATGATTCCTTAAACATGATTATGAATATTTAATGGGAAATAACATACGTATCATGATGTGTAATGTATTTGAACATTGGGACCCTATTAACTAGTCGGGTTGGGTTAGATATAGTTGGTATGCCATAGGATTGTACGAGATTATGTGTTTATGCACCAAGATGCACCTCCTGTGTCAGGATGCCCTTTATATGCCGGTATGCACTTTGTGTGTCAAGATGCACTTCATTTACAACTATTGCACTTCGTGAGCCAATATGCGCTTTGTGCTCCAGTGACGCGCGTTGAGCACCAATATGCACTATATGTGCCAATTTACCCTACTTCGGTTTCTCTGATGATGCACCTCGGTACTAGTTGGTGTGTTGGTTGGGCAATTCGTGTATCATGTATTGAAAAATTAAGAGGATGGATAATGACTCAAACATTTTAGAACATGACTTGGTTGGATAAGGAGTACATATATATGTATGTACTTGTGTTGAAGCAAATTACCAATGTTTATGTTATATTATCTTGGATCATGACTATACCACCGAACCTTGTCGCTCTGTAACTGCCCGATTTTGGGGCTAGTTGGAACAGTGGTTTCAGAACCAATAATTTGAGGCCAAAGAAATTAATTTTAATATTATTTTCTGTGTTATATCATGATTATATGACTACATGAAAATTTTGGTAAATTAATTTTAGTGATTTCATGCTTAATTTTGAAAAAAATGACTAAATCGCATAAAGTACGAAATTTTTTTTCTACATGATAAATGTGTTAAATAGATATGGAACATTAAATTAGAAGTCCTTATTGAATAAATAGGCCCCAGAGTGATTAGTGGCTGAACATGAAGATAAAGAAATTGAAAAGTCAAAGGTTTGGTGGCATTAGGTGACTTAATTGATAAAATAAAAGAAAGTTTTCATCTTTTTCATTCTTTCGTTCTTTTCTGCTGATTATCACTCAAGAAAAGGGTCATGGAAGCTTGACAATTTCAACAACCTTTAATCCTTACAAGTAAGTCATCTTGATGGTCATTTTTGATGATTTTTGTGTTTTTGAAACCTTTATAGCTTAATCTAGCTAATGAGGGGACTGTTTTGAAAAATAGTTGAAAATCTAGGGGTTTTCCATCTGAGTCTTCATGTTGTTTGCTGAAATTTTATAGAAGAAAATGAATCTTGGTTGTTAAATAAACAACTTTTGTTAAGTGATTTTCATGAAAACACCTAAAATAAACCTTTTTGTAAAGGTTGTAAAATAGGTAGTAAATGTGTGAAATAATTGGATTTGTGAGTTGCTATAAGCCTAAAATAGATTCGGCTAGGCTTGGTTAATGAGGAAATTTGATGAAAATTGTTTTACGAGCCTAGAGGCTAAATTGTAATTATGTGAAAGTCTAAAGGCAAAATAGTAATTTTGCAAAGTAGGAATTTTGGAATGTCTTGATTAATGTGGTGATTAAATGAGTGCATTTTATCATTTTAGATCAAGAAAAATAGAGTCCGAACTTAGATCGGGGGAAAACCAAGTTCTTGGACTAAATCGAATAAGTCGCCTATATTTTGTATATTGAGATAAGTTGTACGTAAATAATACAACTCTATTGTTATTATGCATTAAACAATTGATATTGCAAAAAATGTTTGATTATTATTGTGAATACGCATGATGAGAATTGATGTAGTACAAATTCTCGGTTGAACCATTGGAATAGATCAGATATCCATGCCATAATATTAGGGATATATGAGAGCTAGTGTAAGACCATGTCTGGGACATGGCATCAGCGTCGTACCCTCTTGTGTGAGGCTAGTCGGGTATCCTTTGGTATTCCAACTAGTTCAACGGGTAATTTAAAGCTTGTGTCAAAAGTGAGAAAAATTACGACTATGTTGTAAGTGATACAGGTGCCTATATGAAATTCATGAGAAATGAGCTCGAATTATGTTATATGATTAGTAAGGATGAAAATGAGTAAGTTATGCCTTTAATCATTTGAGAATTATGTGCAAGTTTATAATATACTATGAGTATGATAATGCATGGAAATTGTTGTTAATTATTTACATGCGACTTAATAAGCTTTATGCTTACTCCCTCTCTTTTCCATTTTTTTATAGTATCGCGAAGCTAGCTCAGGTATCAAATGACGTCGGAGGCTCAATCACACTATTATTCTGAACATTTGGTATAGTTAGATTTATCATTTTGAGTATGGCATGTATAGAGACTTGGTCTTTTGTCTAGTGTCATATTGTTTTGGCCAAATGTGTTGGCTTGTCTTGAAGATTGATTTATTTTGTATAAGGCCATGGACGATGGCTAATATTTGTTATTGATATATGGAAATGATGATGCTTTTCATGATTGACCAAATTGCATGGTTGAGTATTTAGTATGTTAATGCATGAATGAGAGGGTTGCATGATTGAATTGATAAAGTATGTGAATTGGTCTTATGAGATGTGGCTTATATTGGTACAAGTAAGGGTGGCAAAAGGGCTTGGTAAATAGCCTTGTTTTTATCTACGCGGGTAAACACACGGGCGTGTGTCTTGGCCGTGTGTGATACACGGTTTGCCCCATAGGCGTGTAGTTCGGCCGTGTGTCCCCCTGCACCCTAAGTTGGCAAAACAGAATGCCTAGTAGAAACCACACGGGTTGAGACACGGCTGTGTGTCTCGACCGTGTGGAAGACACGACCATAGGCATGGGCATGTGCCTAGGCCGTGTGAAGTCTGTACCTGGAATGCGAAATAAAATTCTCCACACGACCTAGCACACGGGTGTGTGTGTCTTGGTCGTGTGACCATATGATGTTGCTTACATCAGAAACAGAATGTCAAGGTTTTTGCACACGGTCATGTCATTGCCATGTGAAGGACAGCGGCCATGGACAAGGGCGTGTGCTAGGCCGTGTGAAACCCCTGGAGGTTCGAATTGAGAAATAAATCCACACAGACATGGGACACGGGTGTGTCCCTATATGCTTAGGCCGTGTGAGTTACATGGTTCTTCAATATGGCCATGTTATCAGGTCACACAGGCGTGTCGCCTTTCCACACGGGCGTGTGCCCCTATTTTTAGTGACATTTTTCAAAGTTTTCTAAGGAACTCGGTTCGGTCCCGAACCATTTCTAAAGTATGTTTTGGTCCTCATATGCTCATACTAGGGATTTTTATGACAAAGTATGAAGGGTTTTAAATTTGAATGAAATCTCATAACCCGGAATTGTTTATATGAATGTTTTTAAGTAAGGTAACGCCTCGTACCCTGTACAGGTGTCGGATATGAGTAAGGGGTGTTACATTTAGTGGTATTAGAGCTATAGTTTAGTCGATTCTCGGACTAACCTAGCGTGTGTACGAGTCTAGCTATACATGCCATATATGAAATATGATAGTGTGACGACTCCTGTCAATTTTGTCTATTAGAAAGCAATGGTTCGAGGAATTTCGAGCGAATATAGATGATGACCCAGAGAGAGCAAAATTCTGGCTAGAAAATACCATTAGGGTATTTGATGAGTTATCTTGCACACCTGAGGAGTGCTTGAAGTGTGTTGTATCACTTTTGCGAGACTCGGCCTACCAATTGTGGATCACCCTTGTGTCGGTTGTACCAAGGGAAATGATAACCTGGGAATTCTTTCAGGAAGAGTTCCGTAAAAAGGCATATTAGCGAGAGGTTTATAGACTAGAAAAGGAAGGAATTTCTTGAGCTAAAACAAGGTCGAATGACGATAACTGAATATGAATGTTAGTTTGTAAGGCAGTAAATACACTCAGGAGTGCGTATCCACCGAAGCCATAATGTGTAAGAGTTTTGAGGATGGATTAAATGAGGACATCCAATTATTTGTTGGTATTCTAGAACTGAATGAATTTGTTGTGCTAGTAGAGAAAGCTTGCAAGGCCGATGAATTGGCGAAAGAGAAAAGGAACGCTGATATTGAGTCTCGTGACTCAAAGAAAAGACAATTGGGGAAATCATTTCAGTCTTCATCCAATAAATCGAGAGAATTCACTACCCGATTAAATGCTTCAGCGGATTCTCGAGTAGAAATAGGAGTAAGCAGTACTCGATGTCTAAAGCTCAAACCACTTCTATTGCGAGTGTTGGTAGTGCTCGACCAAATAAACCGGAGTGTTCATAGTGTGGTAGACGACATTTCGATGAGAGTCAAGGAAATGATAAAGGTTGTTTCAGGTGCAATTCACTAGACCACTTCATTCGAAACTATCCTGAGATGGAGGAAAAAGACAGAATGCAAGATGTGCGAGCAAGTAATGCACCTTCGAAGGGTAGACCGCAAAAGAACTCAGGAAGTGGGGCTAGCAGCAAAGGTGCGCCTAGAGATTCCGCTGTGAGGTCTGAGGGCCGAGTGCTTGCAAGGACTTATGCCATTCGCGCTCGTGAAGAGGCATCGTCACTGGATGTGATTACGGGTACTTTTTCTCTTCATGATACTTTCGTTGTTGCTTTTATTGATTCAGGATTTACCCATTCATATGTTTGTATGAAATTGGTGTTTAGTGTGAATATGTCTGTTGAGTCCACAGAAATTGTGAAAAAAGTGTCAAACCCATTAGACAAGCATGCGTTAGTTGATCAATTATGTAGAAATTGTCCCTTGAAAATTAGATGTCATTGTTTTCTAGCTAACCTCATGTTGTTGTCGTTTGATGAATTTGACGTGTTTCTTGGTATGGATTGGCTAACTGCTCATGATGTGATAGTAAATTGTGGAAGAAAATTTATTGAACTGAAAAGTGAAAATGGGGATATCCTTCGGGTTGAATCAGGTGAACCGGATAGCTTACCTGTACTGATTCTTTCTATGACTGCTAAGAAATACGTGAGAAAAGAGTATGAGTCCTATCTTGCATTTGTGTTGAATACCCAAGAGTCGGAAGTAAAGATTGAGTCAATGCCTGTAGTTTCTGAGTACTTGGATGTGTTTCCGGAAGAGTTGCCCGGATTGCCTCCAACTAGGGAAGTTGAGTTTGGTATCGAGTTAGTCCCTAGTACGGCACCTATTTCGGTTGCCCCGTATAGGATGGCACGATTGGAGTTAAATGAGCTGAAGGTTCAGCTACAAGAGTTAACGGTAAAGGTTTTGCAAGACCGAGTTATTCTCCGTGGGGTGCTCCCGTACTTTTTGTGAAAAAGAAAGACGGGTTAATGAGATTATGTATAGACTACCGACAGCTCAACAAGGTTACAGTTAAGAACAAGTATCCTTTTCCAAGGATCGATGATTTGTTTGACCAATTGAAGGGAGCCACAGTGTTTTCTAAGATAGACCTGAGTTCCGGTTATTACCAGCTGAGAGTTAAGGAAAAAGATGTATCGAAAATTGCATTTCAGACGAGGTATCCATTATGAGTTCTTTGTCATGCCCTTTGGCTTAACAAATGCTCCTGCCATGTTTATAGATTTGATGAATTGTATTTTCTGACCGTACTTGGATAAGTTCGTTGTTGTTTTTATTGATGATATATTAATTTATTCTCGTGATGAGAGTGAGCACACGGAGCATTTGAGAACTGTCTTACAAACTTTAAGAGATAAGCAATTGTATGTTAAATTTAGTGAAAGTGAATTTAGGCTTCGAGAAGTCAGATTCTTGGGTCGCATCATGTTGGGGGATGGAATTAGAGTTGACTCGAGTAAAGTATCGGCTATCGTTGATTGGAAACCGCCGAGGAATGTGTCGGAGATTAGAAGTTTTTTGGGCTTAGCGGTCTACAGATGATTCGTTAAAGGATTCTCTATGATTGCTACACCAATGACGAGATTGCTACAGAAAGATGTCAAGTTCGAATGGACAGAAAAGTGCCACCAGAGTTTTGAGAAACTAAAAGTATTGTTGACTGAAGCCTCAGTTTTAATGCAACCGGAACCGAGAAAAGAATTTGTAGTGTATAGCAATACATCCTTAAATGGATTGGGGTGTGTGCTTATGCAAGAAGGCAAGGTATAGCATATGCCTCGAGACAATTGAAGCTGCATGAGAAAAACTATCCAACTCACGACTTAAAGTTAGCTGCCATAGTGTTCGCACTGAAGATTTGGAGACACCATTTGTATGGTGAGAGATGCCGAGTATACACCGACCATAAAAGTCTAAAGTATTTGATGACTCAAAAGGAGTTAAACCTACGGTGGCAGAGATGGTTAGAGTTGATAAAAGATTATGAGTTAATGATTGACTATCACCCGGGGAAGGCGAGCGTGGTCGCCGATGCTTTGAGTAGGAAGTCATTATTTGCCTTGAGGACTATGAACACTCAGTTGTTAGTAACCAACGATGGTTTGATATTAGCCGGGATGGGAGCAAAACCAATGTTTTTGCAAGAGATCTGCGAAGCTCAGAAAGGTGATAAAGGATTATAAGATAATATAACTTAGTGCAAGACAGGTATAGAATCAGACTTTAGAATTGGTTTAAATAGTTGTTTATTGTTTCGAGACAAAATTTGTGTACCCAGAGACGATGAGCTTGTTCAAAAAATTTTGCATGAGGTACATAGCAGTTGTATGTCTATCCATCCGGGTAGTGTGAAAATGTATAATGACTTGAATAAAATATATTGGTGGTCGGGAATGAAAAGAGACATCTTAGAGTTTGTCTCTAAGTGTTTAATTTGTCAACAAGTGAAAGCCGAACACCAAGTACCTTCAAGTTTACTTCAGCCCGTGATGGTTGCCGAGTGGAAATGGGACCGTATTACCATGGATCTTGTGTCTGGACTGTCGTTGACGCCAAAGAAGAAAGATGCTATATGGGTTGTAGTTGATAGGCTAACAAAGTCATCTCATTTTATACCGGTGCATACCAATTATCCACTTGAGAAATTGGTCGATTTCTATGTTTCTAAAATTGTGAGACTTCACGGAGTGCCCTTGTCGATTATTTCGGATAAAGATCCGAGGTTTACCTTGAGGTTTTAGAAAAAGTTACAAGAAGCTTTAGGGACAAAGTTGAATTTTAGCATGGCTTTCTATCTGTAAACCGACGGCCAATCAGCAAGGGTAATTTAGATACTTGAAGACATGCTGTGGTGTTGTGTTCTTGAGTTCTAAGGTAGTTGGGAAAAGTATTTACCGCTGGTCGAGTTTGCCTACAATAATAGTTATCAATCGAGTTTGAAAATGGCGCCTTATGAGGCTTTGTATGGGCGTAAGTGCTGAACGCCTTTATATTGGACCGAACTTAGAGAAAATCAGATTCACGGGGTTGACTTAGTCAAAGAGACCGAAGAGAAAGTAAAGGTAATTCGTGACTGTTTGAGAGCCGCTTCGGATAGACAGAAATTCTACGCGGACTTGGAACGAAAAGAAATTGAGTTTCAAGTCAAGGATAAGGTGTTTTTGAAAGTATCCCCATGGAGGAAAGTCCTCAGATTCGGTAAGAAAGGAAAATTAAGTCCACGTTTTATTGGACCTTATGAAGTGACTGAGAGAATTGTACTGGTAGCTTATCATTTGGCCTTGCCGCCTGAGTTAGAAAAGATCCACGATGTATTCCATGTGTTTATGTTACACCGTTACCGTTCTAACCCATCAAATGTATGTTACACCGTTACCGTTCTAACCCATCATATGTCATTTCAGCAACAGAGGTTGAGATTTGTTCAGACATGACCTATGGTGAAGAGCCGGTTAAGATTTTAGATCGAGAGGTCAAGCAATTGAGAAATAAAAGCATAGCACTCGTGAAAGTACTATGGCATAGACATGGGGTTGAAGAGGCAACATGGGAGCCCGAGGAGATTATGAGAGATGAATACCCAAACCTTTTCACTGGTAAGATTTTCAGGGATGAAAATCCCTAAGGGGGGAGAATTGTAACGGCCATTTTGGGGCTAGTCAAAACGATGGTTTCGGAACCACTAATTCGAGGCCAGAGAAATTGTTTTTAATATTATTTTATGTGTTATAGCATGATTATATGAGTACATGAAAATTTTGGTGAATTAGTTTTAGTGATTTCATGCTTAATTTTGAAAAAAGGACTAAATTACATAACGTGCAAAAGTTTTGTTCTACAAGCTAAAGGTGTTAAATAGCTATGAAACATTAAATTAGAATTTCTTATTGAATAAATAGACCCCAAAGTGATTAGTGGCTAAACATGGAGACAAAAAAATTGGAAAGTCAAAGATTTGGTGGCATTAGGTGACTTAATTGATAAAATAAAAGAAAGTTTTCATCTTTTTCATTCTCTTTTTTCTCCATCGATTTTCACTCAAGAAAAGGGCCATGGAAGCTTGAAAATTTCAGCAACCTTTAATCCTTGCAAGTAAGTCATCTTGATGGTCATTTTTGTTGATTTTTGTGTTTTTGAAACCTTTATAGCTTAATCTAGCTAATGAGTGGACTATTTTGCAAAATAGTTGAAAATCTAGGTTTTTCCATGTGAGTCTTCATGTTGTTTGCTGAAATTTTATGGAAGAAAATGAATCTTGGTTGTTAAATAAACAACTTTTATTAAGTGATTTTCATGAAAACACCTAAAATGGACCTTTATGTAAAGGTTGTAAAATAGGTAGTAAATGTGTGAAATAATTGGATTTGTGAGTTGCTATAAGCTTAAAATAGGTTCGACTAGGCTTGGTTAATAAGGAAATTTGATGAAAATCGTTTTACGATCCTAGGGGCAAAATCATAATTATGTGAAAGTCTAAGGGCAAAATAGTAATTTTGCCAAAGTAGGAATTTTGGAATGTCTTGATTAATGTGGTGATTAAATGAGTGAATTTTATCATTTTAGATCAAGAAAAATGGAGTCTGGACTTAGACCGGGGGAAAACCAAGTTATTGGACTAAATCGAACAAGTCGCCCATATTTTGTATATTGAGGTAAGTTGTATGTAAATAATACAACTCTATCGTTATTATGCATTAAACAATTGATATTGCATAAAATGTTTGATTATTGTTGTGGATATGCATGATGAGAATTGATGTATTAAAAACTCCCGGTTGGACTATAGGAATAGATCGGATATCCATGCCATGATATTAGGGATATATGAGAGCCAGTGTAAAACCATGTTTGGGACATAGCATCGGCCTCGACATGTAAGCCAGTGTAAGACCATGTCCGGGACATGGCATCGGCGTTGATATGTGTGCTAGTGTAAGACCATGTCTGGGACATGGCATCGGCCACATTACGAGAGCCAATGTAAGGCCATATCCGAGACATGGAATCAGCATTGATATGAGAGCTAGTGTAAGACCATGTCAGGGACATGGCGTCGGCATCGATATGTGAGCCAGTGTAAGACCATGTCTGGGATATGGCGTCGGCATCGTACCCTCTTGTGTGAGGCTAGTCGGGTATCCTTTGGTATTCCAACTGGTTCAACGGGTAATTTAAAGCTTGTGTCAAAAGTGAGAAAAGTTACGACTTTGTTGTAAGTGATACATGTGCCTACATGAAACTCATGAGAAATGAGCTCGAATTATGTTGTATGGTTAGTAAGGATGAAAATGAGTAAGTTATGCCTTTAATCATTTGAGAATTATGTGCAAGTTTATAATATACTATAAGTATGATAATGCGTGTAAATTGTTGTTAATTATACTATAAGTATATTTTAGTGACATTTTCCAAAGTTTTCTAAGGAACACGGTTTGGTCCCGAACCATTTCTAAAGTCTGTTTTGGGCCTTTTAGGCTTATACTAGGGATTTTTAAGACAAAGTTTGAAGGGTTTTAAATTTAAATGAAATCTCATAACCCGGAAATGTTTGTATGAATGTTTTTAAGTAAGGTAATGCCTCTTACCCTGTACCTGTAACAGCCCGTTTACGACCCCAATTGGAACGGTAGTTTCGAAACCACGAATCTAAATTTTACAATTTATTTTGTTATTATTATTATTTTTGTGTTTAATAATTATGCTTGATCATATACTAGAATTTCATATGGTTAAATTCTTGTTAATGTGAATAATTTTAGTAAAAGACCAAATTGAACAAGAAGGAAAGTGATAGCTATTGTGGAACTTAGGATTTAATTGAATAGGTTTTATTTTTATGGGCCTTTAAGAGGCAATTTGGCCATTTTGGTATGAGGGTGGACGGCAACATGGCTAAAAAGCCATTAGGAAATTTTTTTATATATTATATTATTATATGATAGTGGAGAAATAAAATAAGGACGGATAATAATAAAATAAGAAAGACATGATATTGTTGCATCTCTCTCCTTTCTCCATCTTCTTCACCGAATTCTCAAGGAAGAAAGAAGCTTAAAACTTCCATTTTTATTTTGGTTGTGCATGTCCCATTAAGGTGAGCATTTGAGCTTAATTTCTATGAATTCTTGCATTTTTGAGTAAGTTATTTCAAATGCTATCAAATACAAATGAAAAATTTTGAGTTTGAGACATGTCTTAGATTCGGCCATGATAGATATTTTTGTTTTGTTATGTTTAATGGTTAAATATTAGATATATGCTTGAAATCAACATGGTTGAGTAGGAAATTTAGATGAATGGAGAATGATGGCTTAGATTATGAGGTTTTAAAATTTAGGGTGCAAAATGCAAAATAAATGGTTGGTATATATTTGCATAAAGATGGAGAAAATTCGGCCCTTAAGAAAAAAATTCAAATTCCATGTATTTTTGTACTTTATGCTTTGGGGATTAAATTGTGAAAGATGTAAATTCTAGGGGAAAAAGGGTAAATTCCATGATTAGGTGTTAGGATCAAATTGAATGACATTTTAAGACTTTATTGAGCTAGGGAACAATCGGCCTTAACTCCTTAGTGAATAAATTTGCATGATTTCGAATGATTATAAACTTTGTATATAATTGTGTAATATGTGAAATATCAAGGATAAATTGATAATTTGTCCCTTATTCGTTTATGGCTAAATTTAGTAGAAAAGTATTGAATGAGCTCAAATTTAAATTTGTTTAGATCAAGTTCCTAAGGAAAAAAGGTTGGATAAAGGAAAAGCGAGGTTGAACGAGTGATCGAGAAGTTTATTCGTTCCATCCGAGGTAAGATTTAAGAAACCGAGTAGAATTAAATCTTATATTATAATGCAACTTCTTCTATTAAAGATAAGTATGTCATATATATGTATAATGTTCGAATGTGTTATGAAATTGGATTAATTACGGCTGAATGTGATATAGCATGGGATAAAGAACATTTTAATTTATATTTTACTATAAGTCATTACACGTGATACAAAGGAGTGATATTTCTACTATTTGTAAATGATATGCTAAGAGGAATGTTAGTAACGGCTCTTAGTGAGCGATACGTTACGAGGAATGTTAGTAACGGCTCTTAGTGAGTGATACGTTACGAGCGATATAAGTAACGGCTATTTGTGAGCGATACGTTACTAAATCTTCTTTTTCTTCAACAAATGTGTGAACATGAAGTTTGATAAAAGATTTCTATTGAAAATAAATGTAAGCAAATCGAAAGGTATGGGTGTAAATCTTAATAGTTATGCGCAATGGTTAAACAAAAAGGTAAGTAAACGGGAGGTATGTACTATACTTATTATCTTGGAATTTTGGTAACTTGGAATATGAGTATGAGTTTCAATGAGTAGAAAATTCATGTATTCACTATACTGTATAGACTGAAGGTATACTGAAATAAGTATAAGTGTTTATATATATATATATATACATATTGCCTTGAAGTTTACTGTGAAAATTGGGTAATTCAGTGAGGACATGACGAATGCAAATTTTGAATAAATTTTGATAGGTGTATGAGTTGTTTAAATCTTACTAAGCTGTAAAAGCTTACTTGTTTCTCGTTTGTTTTGCATTGTAGATTTCTTTTTGAACGTTTTACTAGTACTTGGGATCATTTTGGAAGCTCATCACACAATCACCGATCTTGGTATCTCTTTAAATAGAGACTTTTGAGAATTATGGCATGTATAGGCTATTTCACTTTTGAGATGTTTTCAACATTGTGTATACGTATAAAGCCATGCGAAAATGGATATGCTTTTGTGTTTAAGCATAGTTTGGTCATGTTTCAAATTTATTTTCATTATCACGTATGCTTGAATTTAATATAAGCTTACTTTGAAAGTTTATTAGATAATATGCTATGTGTGATAGTTAAGTACACCAACTGAAATTTTAAATATGGTTATAAGGTAAATGGGTTGACATTTGTCTATATGCTTTTCGTATGTGTATGACATGTAATGTTAGTCATGGTGTTAAGGATGTGGATGTCATAGATTGAAATTTGTGCAGGTATATACTATAGGTGATATAAGAGAAAGTAAAACTGAGATGTATTCATGGTAGACATTCGGCAATGTCTTAGTGTTGTTTTACTCTTAAATTACCTCATCGAGTAATGTTAGATGTTCAGCTATATTTTATAAATGGATTAATCGGTGATTCAATAATTAGTTAAGGTGTATTCATGAAATATACATATATTCATAAGTATATTGAAAAATGCTGAATTTGATAAGAAATTATGAAATGAATGAATTGATATTAGAAAGGATATATGTCTAATAATGATTTGAAGATGAAGGTTGAGTTGAGTGCCATATAATTATTCGGCCATTACATTATGCATGACCACTCAAAAAGTGACTTGCTTAATGACTGTAAGTAGACATTAGGTAAGGTGAATGAATATTTTTGCATGATATGCATGTTGATGAGATGGAAGTAGATGGAAAACACATTTTATTTATGATAGTAAGAAATGGAAGGCATTTTACCAAATATTAATGTTGATGGTAATGAATTGATTTGTGTTTGGATTGTAATGCCATAACCCTAATCTGGCAACGGATACGGGTTAGGGGTGTTACATTTGATTGGTATCAGAGCTATGGTTTAGTCGATTCTCGGACTAACATAGCGCGTGTGAGACTAGCCATACATGCCATAGTTATAATGTGATAGTGTGATGACTCCTAATAGTGAAATGTGTTTATTTCTTTCTTATAGTAATGGATCCCAATCCTAAGCGAGCAGTAGCTGATGATGTCGAGAGTGTAGCGCCCGTTCCCGCGCAGGGGACTACGCCCGAGGAATCTCGACAGGCTGCGAGCAATCTTGATGAGGGGGCTAGAAATGCCTTCTATAGTATGATGAACGATTGGTTCAGTCATTATATACAAACCAATCCGGCTGTTCAACCACCCTAAAATCTGAGTGTACCCCCTGAAGTACCGGTAGTACCTCCTGTCGTCAACCCTGAAAGAGTAACCAAACCTCCTGTTGATCGCATCAGGAAGCACGGAGCTCAGGAATTTGGAGCTGAGGATGATGATAATGCTGAGAGAGCTGAATTTTGGCTCGATAACACTATTCGTGGTTTCGATGAACTGTCCTGCACACCCGATGAGTGTTTGAAGTGTGCCATATCCTTGTTACGGGATTCTGCCTATTACTGGTGGAATACACTTGTGTCAATCATTCCGAAAGAAAGGGTTACTTGGGACTTCTTTCAGGCAGAGTTTCGTAAGAAATATATAAGTCAGCGCTTCATCGACACTAAGCGTAAAGAATTTCTTGAACTCAAACAGGGTCATATGACCGTATCCGAATACGAGCGCAAGTTTGTGCGACTTAGTCGCTATGCTCGTGAGTGTGTTTCGTTGGAGGTTGCTATGTGTCGAAGGTTCAAAGACGAGTTAAATGAAGACATAAAACTTCTAGTTGGTATTCTTGAGATCAATGAATTCGTTGTGTTGGTTGAACGAGCTTGTAAAGCTGAGGAGTTAGGGAAAGAAAAACGAAAAGTTGAGCTAGAATCCAGAGAGTTCCGGAAGAGATCGGCGGGTAAGCATTCACAGACGATAAAAAAGAAGTTCAAGAATAATGGTAGCCGGTCCAAGCCTAACACCAGGATTTCTATACGAGAACGACCACCAGTGAGTTCTCTGGCTACGTTAGTTGCTAGTGTTGACAATGAGAGATCGAGTAAACCTGAGTGTTAGTAGTGTGGAAGACGACATTTCGAGGAATGTTGGGGTAAATCCATTGCTCGCACTTGTTACAAGTGTGGGTCACAGGACCATTTCATTCGGGACTGCCCGGAGACTACTGAAAAGGGTATAGCTCAGAGTGCGAGGCCTAACGGCACTACAGTTCAAGGTAGATCATCTCGTTTTGGGGGAAGTAGGAGTGGTGCACAGAGAGGGATTACAGATGCAGTTGTTCGATCAGATACTCGTGTACCGGCTAGGGCGTATGCCATTCGTGCTAGAGATGAGGCCTCATCCCCGGATGTCATTACCGGTATTTTTACCCTTTTTGATTCTAATGTAACTGCTTTGATTGACCTCAGATCAACCCATTCATATGTGTGTGAAACTTTAGTATCCGATAAGAAGACTCTACTACCAGTTGAGTCATCGAGTTTGTGATTCGGGTTTCAAACCCTCTGGGTCGATGGGTATTAGTTGATAAAGTGTATAAGAATTGCCCCTTATTGATTCAAAACTCGTGTTTTCCGGCTGATTTGATGCTGTTACCATTTAATGAGTTCGATATTATCTTGGGTATGGATTGGTTAACCGTGCATGATGCAGTAGTAAATTGCAGACGAAAGACTATTGATTTGAGGTGCCAGAATAATGAGGTACTTCGGATTGAATCTGCAGATTTAAGTGGGTTACTGAATGTGATTTCATCAATGTTGGCTCGGCAGTACTTGAGAAAGGGTTGTGTAGCTTATCTTGCGTATGTGATTGACAGCAGAGTATTAGAAAAGAAGATTGAACCTGTGCCAGTTGTTTGTGAATATTCGGACGTGTTTTCGGAGGAATTGCCGGGATTACCACCTGTTCGTGAAGTGGAGATTGGGATCGAATTTGTGCCAGGAACCACCCCAATTTCGATAGCTTCGTACAGAATGGCACCGACGAAGTTAAAAGAATTGAAAGCTCAGTTGCAAGAATTGACGGATAAAGTCTTCGCCAGACTGAGTTTCTCTCCTTGGGGTGCGCCCGTGTTATTTGTGAAAAAGAAAGACGAAACCTTGAGAATGTGCATTGACTATCGACAGCTCAATAAGGTGACGGTAAAGAACAAATACCCGTTGCGTATTGACGATTTATTCGATCAACTCAAAGGAGCTTCAGTGTTCTCAAAAATTGATTTGAGATCAGGATATTATCAACTTCGGGTCAGAGAATCGGATATACCAAAGACTGCTTTTCAGACGAGATATGGTCACTACGAATTTTTGGTGATGCCGTTTGGGCTCACTAATGCCCCTGCAATTTTTATGGACCTAATGAATCGGGTATTCAGACCGTATTTAGACCGATTTGTGGTTGTATTCATAGTTGACATACTGATCTACTCCCGTGACGAGATCGAACATGTTGAGCATTTGAAGTTAGTATTGCAGATTTTAGGGGATAATAAGTTATTCGCGAAATTCAGTAAATGTAAGTTTTGGTTGAAAGAAGTCACTTTTTGGGACATGTCATTTCAAAGATCGGGTATTGAGTTGACCCAAGTAAAGTTTCATTTATACTTGATTGGAAACCTCATGAGAATGTTTCGAGGTTCGTAGCTTTTGGGGCTCATTGGATATTATAGGACGCTTTGTGAAAGGGTTTTCTATGATAGCATCCCCGATGACAAAACAGAAGGATGTGAAATTTGAGTGGTCAGAAAGGTGTCAAAAGAGTTTTGATCAACCAAAGACCTTGTTAACGGAAGCTTCGGTACTCGTTCAGCCAAAGTCGGGTAAAGAGTTCATTATTTTTAGTGATGCATCTTTAAATGGCCTCGGTTGTGTATTGATGCAAGAGGGTCAAGTCGTAGCCTATGCCTCGAGACAGTTGAAACCGCATGAGAGAAATTATCTGACACACGACCTTGAGTTAGCCGCTATAGTCTTTGCTTTGAAAATATGGCGTCACTATCTTTTCGGCGAGAGATGTCACGTCTATTCAAATTATAAGAGTCTAAAGTATTTAATGACTCAAAAGGATCTGAATTTGAGACAGTGACGATGGTTAGAATTATTGAAAGACTATGAACTCGTGATTGATTATCACCCGGGAAAGGCTAATGTGGTTGCCGATGCACTTAGTCAAAAATCATTATTTGCTCTTCGCACAATGAACGCGGATTTAACAATGACCGATGATGGTCTGATTATTGCAGAATTAAAAGTGAGACCATTGTTTGTACAACAGATCCGAGAAGCTCAAGAGATTGATGATATTTTAAAAGCAAAAATGAGTCTTTGTGGTTCGGGTGCGGATTCAAATTTTCAGATAGATGCTGAAGGATGTTTACGGTTCAAAAATCGAATGTGTGTACCGAAGAACCCTGCTTTGATTCAAATGATTTGTGATGAAGCTCATAGTAGTAGATTGTCGATTCATCCGGGTAGCACGAAGATGTATAACAACTTGAAACAGCATTATTGGTGGCACGATATGAAACGAAACATCTCAGACTATGTATCGAAGTGTTTAGTGTGCCAACAAGTGAAAGCTGAGCATCAAGTGCCATCAGGACTACTTCAACCGATTATGATACCTGAATGGAAGTGGGATATAGTCACTATGGATTTCGTATCTGGTTTGCCTTTGACGCCAAATAAGAAAGATTCAATCTGGGTTATCATTGATAGATTGACGAAATCGACTCATTTTATCCCTGTGCGTACGGATTTCTCCCTTGATAAGCTGACTGAGTTATATGTATCGTAAATTGTGCGATTACACGGAGTACCTATCTCTATCGTTTCGAATAGAGATCCGAGATTCACACTGCGGTTTTAGAAGAAACTGCAGGATGCTTTGGTACCAAGTTACATTTTAGTACAGCCTTTCACCCTCAGTCGGATGGTCAATCTGAGCGAGCTATTCAAATACTCGAGTATATGTTGAGATGTTGTATTCTTGAGTTTGAGGGTACATGGGAACGATACTTACCTTTAGTAGAATTCGCATACAACAATAGCTTCCAATCAAGCATTAAAATGGAACCCTATAAAGCATTATATGGTCGAAAATGTCGTACGCCACTGTACTGGACCGAGCTAAGTGAGGGCAAGATAAACGGGATTGATTTGATCAGAGAGATGGAACAGAAAGTTAGAGTAATTCGAGAAAATTTGAAAGTCGCATCAGATCGTCAGAAGTCGTACGCGGATTTGAACCGAAAGGAGATAGAGTTTCAATTGGGTGATCATGTGTTCTTGAAGGTATCACCGTGGAAAAAGATACTTAGATTTGGCCGCAAGGGAATGTTGAGCCCGCGGTTCATTGGACCGTATGAAATTGTTGAGCGGATTAGGCCAGTTGCGTACAGACTTATGTTGCCACCCGAACTAAATAAGATTCATAATGTTTTCCATGTGTCCATGCTTAAATGATACCGATCCGACCCTTCGCATGTGATTAACTCATCAGAGATTGAAATTCAACCCGATCTAACCTACGAGGAGAAACCAGTACGCATTTTAGCTCGTGAAGTGAGAGAGTTGCGGAATAAGAAAATTTCGTTAGTAAAAGTTATGTGGCATAAGCATGGGGTTGAGGAAGCAACCTAGGAGAATGAAGAATCAATGAAAGAACGCTACCCGCAGTTATTTAACGGTAAGATTTTCGGCGATGAAAATCTTTAAGGGAAAGAGAGTTGTAACAGCCCGTTTACGACCCCAATTAGAACGGTGGTTTCAAAACCACGAATCCAAATTTTACAATTTATTTTGTTATTATTATTATTTTTGTGTTTAATAATTATGCTTGATCATATACTAGAATTTCATATGGTTAAATTCTTGTTAATGTGAATAATTTTAGTAAAAGACCAAATTGAACAAGAAGGAAAGTGATAGCTATTGTGGAACTTAGGATTTAATTGAATACGTTTTATTTTTTATTGGCCTTTAAGAGGCAATTTGGCCATTTTGGAATGAGGGTGGACGGCAACATGGCTAAAAAGCCATTAGGAAATTTTTTTATATATTATATTATTATATGATAGTGGAGAAATAAAATAAGGATGGATAATAATAAAATAAGAAAGACATGATATTGTTTCATCTCTCTCATTTCTCCATCTTCTTCACCGAATTCTCAAGGAAGAAAGAAGCTTAAAACTTCCATTTTTATTTTGGTTGTGCATGTCCCATTAAGGTGAGCATTTGAGCTTAATTTCTATGAATTCTTGCATTTTTGAGTAAGTTATTTCAAATGCTATCAAATACACGTGAAAAGTTTTGAGTTTGAGACATGTCTTAGATTCGGCCATGATAGATATTTTTGTTTTGTTATGTTTAATGGTTAAATATTAGATATATGCTTGAAATCAACATGGTTGAGTAGGAAATTTAGATGAATGGAGAATGATGGCTTAGATTATGAGGTTTTAAAATTTAGGGTGCAAAATGCAAAATAATGGTTGGTATAGATTTGCATAAAGATGGAGAAAATTCGGCCCTTAAGAAAAAAAAATTCAAATTCCATGTATTTTTGTACTTTATGCTTTGGGGATTAAATTGTGAAAGATGTAAATCCTAGGGGAAAAAGGGTAAATTCTATGATTAGGTGTTAGGATCAAATTGAATGACATTTTAAGACTTTAATGAGCTAGGGAACAATCGGCCTTAACTCCTTAGTGAATAAATTTGCATGATTTCGAATGATTATAAACTTTGTATATAATTGTGTAATATGTGAAATATCAAGGACGAATTGACAATTTGCCCCTTATTCGTTTATGGCTAAATTGAGTAGAAAAGTATTGAATGAGCTCAAATTTAAATTTGTTTAGATCAAGTTCCTAAGGAAAAAAGGGTTGGATAAAGGTAAAGCGAGGTTGAGCGAAAGTGATCGAGAAGTTTATTCGTTCCATCCGAGGTAAGATTTAAGAAACCAAGTAGAATTAAATCTTATATTACAATGCAACTTCTTCTATTAAAGATAAGTATGACATATATATGTATAATGTTCGAATGTGTTATGAAATTGGATTAATTATGGCCGAATGAGATATAGCATGGGATAAAGAACATTTTAATTTATATTTTACTATAAGTCATTACACGTGATACAGTGGAGTGATATTTCTACTATTTGTAAATGATACGCTAAGAGGAATGTTAGTAACGGCTCTTAGTGAGCGATACGTTACGAGGAATGCTAGTAACGGCTCTTAGTGAGCGATACGTTACGAGGAATGTTAGTAACGGCTCTTAGTGAGCGAGCACGTTACGAGGATGTAAGTAACGGCTCTTTGTGAGCGATACGTTACTAAATCTTCTTTTTCTTCAACAAATGTGTGAATATGAAGTTTGATAAAAGATTTCTATTGAAAATAAATGTAAGCAAACCGAAAGGTACGGGTGTAAATCTTAATAGTTATGCACAATGGTTAAACAAAAAGGTAAGTAAACGGAAGGTATGTACTATACTTATTACCTTGGAATTTTGGTAACTTGGAATGTGAGTATGAGTTTCAATGAGTAGAAGATTCATGTATTCACTATCTTTGTATAGATGAAGGTATCTTTGAAATAAGTATAAGTTTATATATATATATATATATATATATATACACACATATTGCCTTGAAGTTTACTGTGAAAATTGGGTAATTCAGTGAGGACATGACGAATGCAAATTTTGAATAAATTTTGATAGGTGTATGAGTTGTTTAAATCTTACTAAGCTGTAAAAGCTTACTTGGTTCTCGGTTGTTTTGCATTGTAGATTTCTTTTTGAACGCTTGGCTAGTACTTGGGATCATTTTGGAAGCTCATCACACAATCACCGATATTGGTATCTCTTTAAATCTGAGACTTTTGAGAATTATGGCATGTATAGGCTATTTCACTTTTGAGATGTTTTCAACGTTGTGTATACATATAAAGCCATGCGAAAATGGCTATGCTTTTGTGTTTAAGCATAGTTTGGTCATGTTTCAAATTTATTTTCATTATCATATATGCTTGAATTTAATATAAGCTTACTTTGAAAGTTTATTAGATAATATGCTATGTGTGATAGTTGAGTACATCAACTGAAATTTTAAATATGGTTATAAGGTAACTGGGTTGTGATTTTGTCTATATGCTTTTCGTATGTGTATGACATGTAATGTTAGTCATGGTGTTAAGGATGTGGATGTCATAGATTGAAATTTGTGCAGGTATATACTATAGGTGATATAAGAGAAAGTACAACTGAGATGTATTCATGGTAGACATTCGGTAATGTCTTAGTGTTGTTTTACTCTTAAATTACCTCATCGAGTAATGTTAGATGTTGGCTATATTTTATAAATGGATTAATCGGTGATTCAATAATTAGTTAAGGTGTATTCATGAAATATACATATATTCATAAGTATATTGAAAAATGCCGAATTTGATAAGAAATTATGAAATGAATGAATTGATATTAGAAAGGATATATGTCTAATAATGATTTGAAGATAAAGGTTGAGTTGAGTGCCATATAATTATTCGGCCATTACATTATACATGACCGCTCAAATAGTGACTTGCTTAATGAGTGTAAGTAGACATTAGGTAAGGTGAATGAATATTTTTGCATGATATGCATGTTGATGAGATGGAAGTAGATGGAAAACACATTTTATTTATGATAGTAAGAAATGGAAGGCATTTTACCAAATATTAATGTTGATGGTAATGAATTGATTTGTGTTTGGATTGTAATGCCATAACCCTAATCCGACGATGGATACGGGTTAGGGTGTTACAGTACCGGCGTCGGATATGGGTAAGGGGTCTTACATGCTCAGTGTACGGTTTGTTTATTCTGTGTACAGGTGCAAGTATCCTCAAAGCCCCAGAAAAGTGAAGTCAGCATCTAGACAGTAGCAATCGACTCAACCTAAACTTGTATAACATTTTCCTTAAGTCAATGGCATGTACTTAAGGAATATTGGGTCTAATGTTAGCAATGGTCTAAATGGATCTACATAAGTTGTGATTATATGAAATTAGTTTTAATCAGACTTATAAATGATGTTAATGGTTTGATAGCTATGTTTTTGGTAAGTTTGAGTATATGGACTGGTTGATTTGGGGTATTGGAGCCAAAGAATGTTAACATGCTATGTGGTAATAATTTGAAACGGGGATTTAGTGGTTTGTCTGCAATGTCACGACATCAGGCCACCTCATCGCGATGTCGACTCCATTTTATTTTGAAAATCTTACAATTTGGTCATCAGGTTGGGAAACTTGGCTATTGTCTTCAATGTCGCAACACCAAGCCCTAGAAATTGCGACATCCACCTGAGATGTTTTGAAAACATTATACTTTAGTCCTTGTTTGATCCTGGGATGTTATTGAGCTTTTGTAAAAGTTTGTATTTGACCCGAAAATGATTATTTAATGCGTTTAACACATGCTTTACTTGCAATTGAATGTTAAGTGTTGGTATTTGAATATGGTTGATTGTAGCTTTTCCGACAACGAATTTGCTCGGACCCGACGATTGAGTTAGGTATGGGGTGTTACAAAAACTATTTGAAATATAATATTAAAAAGGCTATTGAAATTTTCTAAAAAAATTAATTAGGCGCCTATACTTTTTTGCATTCAATTGAGCCCTTAGACATTACAATTACAATAAATTAAGTCATTTGATTGTTAAAGTTAACAATAAACCATTACGCAGTAACAACAACAATTTTTTGTGTTTATGCCACGTGTAATGTCAGGATTGTGCCATGTGGTGGAAGCGGGTATTTTATATTTAAAATCATTTAAAAATTATAAAATTATTTAAAATCATAAATAATCATGAAATTTCATAAAATTCATAAACAATAAAAAAAATTGCAAAATTTATAAAAAAATTATTAAAATATATAGAAAGTGCAAAAAATATAGAAAAATATAGAAAATTTTAAAAATATTATTACAAATTATTCAAAAATAATATAAAAATAAAAATAAAGAATACATAAAATTACAAAAAAAAATATTTACAAAATTATATACAGCTTCGATTGTCACTTGTCTTTTTAACCTATTGTCTCATCTTAGTTTACATCTCAAAACACTTGTTATCAACAATGGACTAGGGGTGTGCAAGCTTTGGATAGGTCCGAGGTGTATGAGCACAACAGATAGCTTTAGGGATCAAATAAGGATTTTATATTTTTTAATAGGTGTTATAGTGTTAACCATTGGTGTGCAAATGAAAAAAAAAGAGTTAGTTTTTATATATTTTTTTCATATATTTTAAATTTATTTGATAATCTTAAGCTCCTAATAACATTTTATAATATTTTTAAAATTTTATCAATTTTTTAATAATTTTCAATATTTTATAAAATCATAATTATTACAATATTTTATATTTTTTAATTTATATTTTTATAATATATAATTTTTATTTTAATAAATTTTCATTTTTAATTATTTTTACAATATATAACTTTTTTTATTTTTAATAATTTTTATAAAGTTCTATAATTTTTATTTTTTTGAACTCTAATATTTTTTATAATTTTTATGATTTTTATAGTTTAATGATTTTAAATGTAAAATGCTATTTTTCACCATGTGGCATGATCTTGGTATACCATGTGGTGAAACTTAGGGGGTGAGCATTCGATCGAATCGAGTGAAAACATTTCGAGTTAATCGAGTTCACGAGTCCTATTTTATCATCCTAACTCAATTTGAAATTTTTTCGAATCGAGTTGAGTGAAATAAAATCTGACTCGAGTGAAATTGTTTGAGTTAAATCAAAAAAATTAAACCTGTCAAATAAAAATATTGTTACAGTATAACTAATTCTATGTTAGAGCATATAAATTTGAAACCATATATATTTGAAAAAAAATCAAAGCAAAATAAAATAAAATAAAAAGATACTTGAGTATGATAAATTTGAATAATTAATTAGGTCCGAAAATTATTATTTTAGAAATTTTTTAACTTTTTAATTTATATTTTATAATTTTTTATTTTTTATATATTTTTAAAATATAAATTTTGATATTTTTATAAATATTTTAAATTTTTGAAAGTTATTTTGACTTTTTTTGTAATTTTGTTGAGAGAGATCGATTTGCTTATTTTCAAAGTTGACAAGAACCAAAAGGATATTTATACCAATCTATTATTCGAATTATTCGAATAGTGAAATTCAACTCAACTCGAAACTCAAATCGAGTTATTTGAGTCGACTCAAATAATTTGAATAACTCGAATAGCTCAATTCGATTAACTCAAAATTTAAATTTTTTTTCGATTTTTTTGAATTGAATCGAGTTTTGCTCACCCCTAATGAAACCCCTCAAAAAAGGTTGTTACTTTATAATGGTTGATCGTTAACTTTAACGGTCAAATGGGCTTAATTGATTATAATTTTAACGTTTAAGGGCTCAACTGAGTGCAAAAAATTATAGAGACTTAATTGATTTTTTTAGAAAAGTTCAAGAGTTGGAAAGACCTTTAGCTAATTTTTTTGATTTTCTATACTTTTTTGTTACTTTTTTTTATTGTTTTTAATTATTTTTAATATAAAATATCAATTTTCGTCTCGTGGCACAATTTTGGCATGCCAAGTGGTGAAACCATCCCAAAAAAGGGTTGTCGTTACTTTTGTAATGATTGACCCTTAACTTTAACGGTTAAAGGGTTTAATTAATTGTACTTTTAACATTTAAGGACTCAATTGAGTATAAAAAATGTATAAGTACTTAATCAAAATTTTTTGAAGTTTAGAGACCCTTTAGCCTTCTTAAAACAATTATTGACAAAATACTATTATTTTAATATCATTTCAAAGCTTAATATTGATGTCAGTATTACTACTAAAAAAAAAAGCAGTTTTTCATTGGTTGGACGAATAAAAATAAATGCTATTAATTAGATGCTTATTTTGTAATTTTTTTATAATTGGACGACCCAAAAAAAATTTAAACATAATTAGATGACCTACAATGTAATTTACCCATAACTAAAAACATGTTTTATTGAATAGCCAAACTAGAAAAATATTACTTAATTTTTTTTTAAAATAATCTTCATATTTTCCAGAAAAATGAAAATAAAACATATTAATGAAAACAATTTATTTTAAACAAAGATCCTTAAATTGATGATGCATTAGTATATACTTGCGACATACATTAACCTATATTCTTACGCAACAATTTATTTATGCCATTGGCACCTTTTGTTGTGCTAATCACTTTTTACCATCAAACAAAAAACACATGGTCCAATTATTGCACATTGCTAAAACAAGCATTCAAGAATTGAAGGAAAAAAAATGTATATATAATGTATATTTTACATTGAAAGAGTAATTAAACTGGCTAACCATCAATTCCCGCTAGGAAATAACGGTCCCAAGCTTTATCAATTATTCTTAAACTATAAGTAACAAATGGCAGTGTTTGCAACAAACGTGAAAAACCATAAAAAATAACACATAAAACGGGGGCAGACATTCATAAAATCCAAAAGGTTTGTAAGACTGCCAACTCAGTCATGTCACACCTATGCCTGCAATTTGTGTTGCACATATCAGCAATAGAAGATAGGAGAAAGTGAAGAAGCATAAAACGGCACAATGTGAAACTTCAGGTTTAACTATATAATTAGAGTTATCTGCACCAACTTACCTTGTTTGCAATATTGTTTGAGAGCCAGTCCAGCCCCTCGTACAGTCCTTCACCGGAAGTAGCGCATGTGCTCTGGATATACCTGCAACATGTATTATATAGAAGGTGAAATACAGATCCACATATACAAAGGGTCAGGCACATGAATAGTGGAGGAGAGATTTCTTCATCCTACCAATGTCGCTGGCGGAGTGAATGAAGGCCAAGCTTGTCAGTAATCTCAGCAGCATTCATAGCATTTGGAAGATCTTGCTTGTTTGCGAATACTAGTAGCACAGCATCCCTCAGCTCATCCTGGCAATGCACATAAAATAAAATATTGTTAGATTTCACCACGAAATTGTGTCCATGGTGCAACTGCAACCATTTCAGAACATGCTCATTGGAAACAGTGAGCCAGTATAAAGGAAGCTTAATTGACCTCATTCAACATCCTATGCAACTCATCTCTAGCTTCAACCACACGATCACGATCGTTGCTATCAACCACAAAAATAAGTCCTTGGGTGTTTTGGAAGTAGTGTCTCCACAATGGTCGGATCTATATAGAAAATCAAAGCAAATAAGCAAATTGAATAGTTGAGACAAACAAAAACCATAAAATCTTTTTCTGTATTCTAAAAGATGCAACAAGATCAAAGATATGCTCAAAACATAAGGTCCAACTTTGACCAGTAACCATCAAATCTTGCATATACCAGGCACTTCTTCTCTCTTTCCATGGAACTAAATGTTCAGGCTGAGTTACATGGCCTCATAGTATCAGATACACGTGTCCAACATGGGCATGCTCAAATTTAAAAAAAAAAATTACACATATTTGAAGGATCATATCATTTTGGAATTTGTGTCACTCAGAGGAGCTGGGAATAAGCACTTAAGGAAAAAATCTGGATAACATAGCATCCCGGATATCAAGATGCTTAATATCTTACAGAATATATGAAACCAGAACAATCCCATCCATAACCTTTCCGCTTCACATGCAAGAGCTGAGAATTAACCGGAACATAATAAAAGACACCCTCAATTTTCATTCCATGCAACCTTACAGTTAATGGTAACAATGTTCGAATAGAAACTGAATCTAGTTACCTTGTCCTGGCCACCAACATCCCAAACAGTAAAGCTGATGTTCTTGTATTCAACGGTCTCAACATTGAAACCTACAATATTACAACATATCATAATTCTCCATATCCTCCTTGAAACAAAACTTAATTGAACAACAAAAACTAGACTTTTTTAGTTAAAAAGAGACTTACCGATGGTGGGAATGGTAGTGACAATCTCTCCCAACTTAAGCTTGTAAAGAATGGTAGTTTTACCAGCAGCATCAAGCCCAACCATGAGTATACGCATCTCCTTCTTGGCGAAAAGCCGGCTAAATAGCTTTGTGAAAGACAGCCCCATTTTTCACGTCTGTCAACCAACAAAACACCAAAATCCACCACATATCAGTTTCCAGAACCATCAATTTAATTTGAAAGAAAAATAAATAGCATTTATTCAAGATCAAAGAAGAACCAAATCCAATGGTAAAAATTCAAAACAAGAACATAATATCGTTGGTTCGAATTGAATCCAGATCAACACAACCTAAATCCAATCAATTACGACATAAATTCAAATCGAAAAATCCAGATCGGAACAAATTAACGAACTCACGAGGCTTCCAAGACACAGATCAGATAAAACTAAGCAAGGAATTTGAAAATTCAATAGATCGAAGACAATTTATAAAACAAGATTGAAGTCAAAATTTAAAAGGAAAAAGGCAGATCGAGAGAGAGATAAGCTAAATTAGAGCAAAATAAAGTTAGAAATAAAAATCTTTATTGGTTCTGAGAGGAGAGAGAGGCTTACCTGAGAGAAACGCGGGCTATAATTAAGCGGAATCAAACGAAGGAGAGAAGCCAAGATCTACTCTTCTCTCTCTCTCTCTGTCTCTCTCTCTTTTCTCTCAAAATCAAAGGAACTGTCCTCCAGCGTTTCAAACAGACCTTTGGGTATTCATAGATCCAAAATCAAAATATGATTGTAGTTTCACGGAATTCTTTTCGGTCTAATTTCACTAAACATCCTCAACCTCTATTCTAAATTTTAAATTGATCTCAAACTTCAAATCATTTTGATTGATTCCTTGTAGTAAAAGAATAAGGTTATTTTATCAGCCCGTCATTAGCTTGGACTTTTAAATGTCATTGTATTTAAAATATACAGTGTGTATCTATTACATGAACAGATTGGATATGATATGTTAAAAAAATATTTTTCTTAAATTTTATTGACAATGTATTATTTTTAACATATCAAATTCAAGTTATCAATATAATAAGTTTTTACATATTTACAATTTGATATATATTTTAAATATGCTTCAAAGTAGAACCAAATTGATATTTAATGCTCGTACTTTATAAACTCAACTAGATCATTTTGGAATTTAAAGACCAATTTAAAATGGTACTTTTGATGAAATTAATCCTATACTTTCAAAAAGTTGTAACTTTTAGTTAGCTTCGTCCCTTTTGACGGTGTTTCTTTTTATTGAAAAGAGAATAAACATAAATTACATTGGCACTTGTCATAATGTTCCTACACCATTAGCATCTTGTAACAACAAACAAGTAAGTCAACATGCTCATACCAAGCTGCCAATCTATCTACTATGGGATTACTTTCCCGATAAACATGCACCACACGAATGTCCCAATCTCAGCGAAGCATACCCTTGATTGACCGTACCATTGCATTATAAGATGCATCAACTGCTTGGTTTTTCACTATGTAAACAGTAGCCAAACTATTTATTTCAATTAATACCTTTCGTAGCCCCATATCCCAAGTACAACACAACCCGTCATTGAGGCTGTGTATGGATTACAGGCAACTTAACCAACTTACCATCAAAGACAAATACCCTTAACCAACTTACCATCAAAGACAAATACCCCATCCCTGTCATTGAGGAGCTACTTGATGAAATGGGGCAAGCCATCTACTTCTCTAAGCTGGATTTGAGGTTTGGCTACCACCAGATCTGTATGTGGGATAGGACATACAGAAGACAACTTTCAAAACTCATAAGGGCCATTTGAGTTCTTGGTCATGCCATTTAGCCTAACTAATGGTCTCTCGAGCTTCCAGGCATTGATGAATGTTGTATTTAAAAGGCTCCTTAAGAAGTCGGTGTTGGTGTTTTTCGATGACATTTTAGTTTACTCCACCAGCTGGTATGAGCATATGTCACATTTTAAAGAGGTTCTGCAACTCTTAATAGACAACAAACTGTTTGCCAAGAAGAGTAAGTGCATCTTTGGCACTACTCAGATTGAGTACTTAGGCCATATCATTTCTAAAGGCTTAGTGGCCATGGATGTTACAAAAATAAAATGGGTTCTCAATTGGCCTACACCTCAATCTATCAAGAATTTGAAAGGGTTTTTGGGGTTACCTTGATACTACAGGAGGTTCATAAGACACTATGAACTTATGGCCAAACCCTTGACTACACTTTTGAAGAAAGATGTACAGTAGAAATAGATTGATACAGCTCAGAAAGCTTTTCAACAACTCAAGCAAGCAGCTTGCCAAGCACCAGTGTTAGCCTTACCTAACTTCCAGGTTGAGATTTGAATTGATACAGATGTAAGTGGCTAGGGTTTGAGGGCAGTCTTGTAGCAGAAAGGGAAGCCAATAACCTTTTTCAATAAAGAGTTAAAAGTAAAAGATCAGGCTCTTTCAATTTATGACAAGGAAATGCTAGAAATGTTGCTGGCAGTGAAGAAATGGCATCCATACCTAGTTGGAAGGCATTTCTAGATAAGGACAGATCACTAAAGTTTGAGGTTTTTATCTGACAGATGGACTATCACCTCTTGTCAGTAGAAATAGGCGGTCAAGATGTTAGGGTATGACTATGTCATTACCTACAGGAAATGCATTCAGAATATTGTAGTTGATGCCTTGTCAAGAAGGCCTCATTTGTAGGAAGGTCAGTTCTTCCAATATGCAGGCAACATTTCCTGGTCTGACGTGTGGATTAGAATAATGGATTTGTGCTTAATTGACACTAAGTTGTAGCAATTCTGCTAAGACATTTATCAACAACCTCAGTTTCATTCCAAATACTCCTTAGATGGAAAGGTAATCTGAAACATCCCTAACTCATATCCATCACCGAAATAGGGTTACAGAGCATTACCATAAAAACATAACTTAAAATCATCCATTTTAAAAACATTTCGTAAATCATATCACAGTCCAATCAAACACATGCATATTGTCCCTTATTGAGCCCTCGAGGCTTTAGAAACACTTTAAAAATGATTCGGGACTAAATAAAAAACATATGAAACCTTAAGGAAAAACTTAGAGAAATTTAAACTACAGGGGTCACAAGGCCATGTGGCCAGGCAGTGTGACTCACACGGCTGAGACAAACTCTCGTGTCTCAGGTCATGTAACTGTTTGAGTTGCTACCCTTTGAAGCTTATAGGGGACACACGACCATGTTGCATGGCCGTGTGTCACACACAACTGAGATACACCCTCGTGTGGACAAGAAATAGGCCAAATTCAAGCAATTTCTTTCACCCAATTCAAATACACACCTACAAGTCATTTGAACACACAATCAAGCATTAAAACATACCTAAAACATGCATAATAAAACCAATTCAAATGACCAAATTTCATTCAACCAATATGCCATAAAAGGCACCTTAAAAGCAAGCATCAACTTAACCAAACATATGCATAATTGGTCACCTTGCTACCATTTTAAAACATACCATAGTTGACTTATACCATGTCAATATAACTTACCATTTGAACCATTATTCTCATGCATCTTATATACCTAATTGGTCATTTTTCATACAAACACAATTAAATAAATTTCATATTCAAGCATACCTTAATTAGTCATACTGTAAACATGCCAAACTTACCTCTTTGGTCATAAAATCATGCATCAACTTAACCATATTAACACCAACCATCAAGATACCATAAGTACATTAACCGTAATGATACTTATACATACTAAAACAACCACTAGATTATTTATACACAAATCCACCTATACATGCCATTATAACCTTGATCAAGACATCATAATCTACCAATATAATCACTAGATAGTGTGATAGATCTCCGACGAGCTTCCAACCCGATCGAGCTTCAGATAATTTGTAAAGCAAGAGAAAGACAACTACGTAAGAAATGAATGCTTAATAAGCTCGTAGAACATGAAACATAACTTATCACTTCAATACTATAATACATAGATTAAATATGATTCAATACTAATACTTTAAACTTAGTATAAACCTATTGAACACCATTCAACTTACAATTGAGTATATTTAATAAGATCACATATACTTTTCATATATAACATACTGGGATTTATAAGTCGTAATGTATAATCATCAATCTTTTCATAAGATTATAAACCATTCTATTTACATCCCAATTATAAATTTACCGTTTCAATCCTTTTCATAATTTCATACATAGTTCATTTGAAACACATACCTTACTTTTCCTTTTTCATGCCTATGCAACCAAATAAAACAACATCGGATAATTAAAACAATATTGACAGTATCAGCTATCTATATAACACACTAGAACAAAACCTGCTAGGCTCGAGGCTTGATACAATTACACCAAAGACAAAGCCTACTAGGCACTGAGCCCACATATCACAGCTAAGACAAAACCTGCTAGGCACAATGTAACACCCCTAACCCGTAACCATCACCGGATTAGGGTTAAGAGGCATTACTAATCATTTCCGAACATTTCATATCATTTCAAAACCAAACATGTCAATTCACATTCATATAGTCCCTTATATAGTCCACGAGACCTTCAACATACTTTAAAATAGGGCGGGGACTAAACCGAACACGCACGAAAATTTCTAAAATTCAAATATTTTTCTAAGTTACAGAGGTCACACGCCCGTGTGGGTAGGCCGTGTGAGACACGCCCATGTGTCCAAGCCGTGGCAAAACAGGGCATACCTACTGACTTGTCCACACGGCCTGAGACACCCCCGTGTGCCTCACCCGTGGTCGACACTAACTTGCACCACGGCGCCAAATCCACGCGCGTGTGTCGGCCGCGTGGTCGAGTCGACTTGAATCAAATTACAAACTCGAAAGACACGATCAAGCCACACGCCCGTGTGCTCAATCGTGTAGGCAATTATAGGCCATTTTCAAGGCCAAATTACCATCTACACTTTGAAATCACCTATAAGCATCAAACCAATACCAATTCATGCCTTAAATGCAACCAAGATATACCAACACATGCACCAAATAATCATCAACTACATCATTTATTTCCATACTCAATTCCTACTCAATAAATCCATTCAAAACACCAATTTTCACAACTCAAATCATATAAGCTAAGCATCATTTAGTCATGCCACAGATTCACAATTAAAACACCATTCTCATCAACTAATTCAAGCATGAAATATACCAATTCCAATCTCACTATATCATACCACAATCATCATTTTCATAGCTTCAAGTATAAACCAACAACATTCAACTTCCAAGCCATATCACATGGCAAGGTTTATACAACTCAAAACATGCCACATTAACTAGTCTATACATGCCATATTCAAATATACACATCTTTCAGAAGTACCAAAATAGTTAGCCGATAATGTGATTGAGTCGCTGACGATCCCCGGATCCGAGCAAGTTTTAAAGACACTGTAAAACAGAGATACACATCACACAGTAAGCTTAAGATCTTAAGTAAGTTCGTAATATAATACATTTTAGTTCATTAACACAACTACAATATACAAAGATAATTCATCACATAGATCAACTCACAAATACTTATACCATATCATCCATAGCTAATTTACTCACTCAACCATTCATAATTCCATACACCATTTCATCAACCACAAAGGTTCAATACATACCTTAGCCAACACATAGTTATTCACCATCCATGCTACTCAATGCTCGATATTACATTTCGATCAACCTTTGTTATTCGTTTGATTTAATCGCACACTTAGTGCCAATTTCGTAGCTGAAGTAAAAATATCATCACACACTTAGTGCCTATACTTTACACCGAACTTATCTCGGTATCGCACATACAGTGCCAAATCAATAAGCCGAAGCTTCTATTATTTCGCACACACAGTGCTAATCATATCTGTCTCATTTCTAATACCGCACACTTAGTGCCTCATTGATCAATTTCATATATAACATTGCTATTTCATTAACTTTACAATCAGTCATTTCTCATAACATGGATATAAATTTAACAACTTGTATTATATCCGAACTTACCTCGGACATCGAAATACCGAAACTAGCCGATCAATCGAGTACTTTGTCTTTGCCTCGATCTTGATCCGAATCTCTTCTTTCTTGGTCTATACATATTCAAATTTAACTCATTCAATCACCAATTCATTCAATTTAGTCCAAACACACATATTTAGGACATTTTACACAATAGCCCTCACATTTTCACATTTCGACACTTTAGTCCCTAATTCACAAAATCACAAAATACACAAAATTTTACTACACCATGCTTAGGCCAAATTCTCCTTAGTCTCATACAAGCCCATATATTTTATTTATTTTACATTTTAGTCCTTCAAAATATTATTTTCACAATTTAGTCCAAATTACTCAATTTCACCAAAAACTCAAAGACAAACTATGTTAATCTATTACATATCTTTCATAATTCATCTTCAAACATCACAAAACTCATGTGTTCATCAATGACATATTTCAAAATCATCATCAATTCACTAAATTGAAGCATGGGTTTTAAAGAACACAAAGCAACGATTACAAAAACGTAGAAATTATCAAAAACCGAGCTTGAAACATACCTCAATTAAAATCAACAATGGCCGAACCCTAGATGGCTTTTTCTCTTTTCTTTTCTTTCAAATTTCGGCAAGGAAGATGATAATGGAGCTTATTTTTTTATTTGTTTTATTTAATCATACATTAATAACCTATTTACAAATTTAGCCTTAATGAAACAACATTTAAATTCCACTAACTTAGGCATTTTTGTCCATCCATTTATCACATGGAATAATAACAACATAAGGACTTATACTTTAATAAGCCATGCCAAATTAACACTTTAACAATAAGCACACATCTTTTGCATTTTAAGCGATTAAGTCCTTTTTCTTAATTCGGCACACAATCAATAAAATTTTCACACAGAACTTTCACACATGCTCAATCACATATTATGAACACCAAAAAATAATATTAAAACATTTTTCCGACCTCGGATTTGTGGTCCCAAAACCACTGTTCCGACTAGGGTCTAAACCGGGCTAGCACACACAAAGCCCGAATATCACCGGCACAAAGCTTGCTAGGCACAAAGCCCGAATATCACTAGCACAAAGCTTGCTAGGCACAGAGCTCGAATAAACATTACGTTTCAATTTCTTAAAACATGACTAAATGACATTTAATATTTAACAAATAATGAAATAGTATGAAATATTCAGTACAATTAAGAATAATCGTATAACGAGCTTATTTGGCTAAATTGCAGAAATATTAAAGTACACAGGCTTTTTGGTAATTTTTATTTTCCTCGATTTTCCACTCGATCTTGATCTAAATTAATATAGTAAAAAAATTTATTTTATGCAATTTAGTCATTTTTGATACTTTTACAAAATTACCTCTAAAGTTTTACTTTTATTCAATTTAGTCCATGAGCCCAAAACATGCAAATTAACCATTTTAATGCCAAATTATAACAGCCGAATATTCATGGCACCCATTTCAGCCCATTATTGCAATAATTTCACATCAAATCCTTGTACTTTTAATATTTTGACAATCTAGTCCTTAATCTATAATTCATCAAAAAAAAACTTAATAAAATACTTATAAATAACAATTAACATCTCAAATTCATCATTTAACATCTAAAATCACAAGGTTCATTAATGGAAAAATTCAAAATCTTTAGCAATTTCAAAAACGAAAGTACGGGCTAATTGGACCTAGTTGCAATGATCTCAAAAAAATAAAAATTATTAGAAACGGGATCAAATCACATACCATGCATAAAAATTTAAGCTTTGCCAAATGATTTTTCCTCCCCACACCATAGCTATTCGGTTGAATTAGAGAATGAAGAAGGTGATGATTTAGATTTGATTTATTTTAGTTTTTAATTATTAAATTACTAATATACCCTTTTAAAATCATGAAATTTACCATGCAAATATCCACTCACATTAAATATGGTATAATTATCATTAAAGTCCATTAATTCACCTTTTCAAAGCTAATTGATCCATTTAATTAATAGAATTCAACTTTTACAACTTTTACAATTCAGTCCTTTTCAATTAATTAACTATTGAAACGTTAAAATTTTTCAAAGAAACATTAATACCACCTTAATGAAACTCCGTAAATATTTATAAAAATATTTATGGCTCGGTTTATAGAAACGAGGTTTTGATACCTCATTTTCTAAAATCACGTGACCTTAGGGTCTTACCACTCCAACTTAATAAAAGTGACAATAGGTGAGAGAGTATATTACTTGTCAGAGGAATAAAAGTGACAATTCAGCTCATCCAGGAATCTTACAGCCGCTCCCATTTCCTGAACAAGCTTGGCCAGCAATCAGTATAGATTTAATTGAAGGATTTCCACCCTCTAGGGGAAAAGATACAATACTGGTAGTTGTCGACAGGTTGACCAAATATGGTCATTTCCTGGTATTGTCTCATCCATTCACTGCTCTTATACTGGCTCAAGAATATCTAACAAATGTCTATAAGTTGCATGGCACTCTTGAGTCAATTGTCTCTGATAGAGATAAAGTCTTCATCAGCAACTTTTGGATTGAATTATTTAGGAAAATTTGCACTCGACTTCATTTGTCTATTGCCTACCACCCTAAAATAGATGGTCAAACAAATGTTTTAAACAGATGCTTGGAGGGATACCTTAGGTGCATGTTAGGTGAGGGACTAAGTGATTGGCTTCTTCGGTTACCCTTGGTTGAGTGGTGGTTTAATACCACTTATCATTCAACCATCCAATCCACATCTTATGAGGCTTTTTATGGCCAAGATCCTTTTATCCATTTACCCTATGTGGCTAGTATTTCCCATGTGCCCATAGTGGATAGCAGCCTGCAGCATCGAGAAGTAGCTAGGCAGCTATTCAAGTTCTATTTGAAGAGAGATCAAGATCGAATGAAACAAACAGTTGATTGTTGGAGGTTTGATAGGGAGTTTCAAGTGGAAGATTCAGTGTACCTGATTCTCCAACCCTACATGCAGCACTCTATGAGGAAGATATTGAACCAGAAATTGTCCCCCAAGTACTTTGGGCCCTATTATGTGGAAGCTGAGGTGGGAAATGTTGCTTACAGACTGTCTTTACTTGAGGGATCTTGAATTCATCCTACATTTCATATGTCCCAACTTAAGAAGCACACTGGCAAGACTCCTAGTCACCCTAGTTTGCCGTTGGTAGGGACTAATGGGGCCCTTCTCAAGGTACCGGTTCGAGTCATAGAGAGGCATATGGTGCAAAAAGGGAACCATACTGCTACAAGGATCTGGTTCAAGGGGGGGAGTAATTGTTATGGAAGGAAGCAGCAATGGTCAAGCCAGTTTTGAATTTTTGTTTTTGTTTGTTTAGTTGTATTGTAAACGCATCCTTTTGCTTTAAGAAACTTTAATCAAAAGGTGGGTTTTGAGGCAACTGTTAGTTAGCAACTTGCCAATTTGTTTCAGGAGTTATTACCTTCCTCTTAAGCACCATTCATGGGAGGAAGGCAGTTATGTATTTTCAGAATCTGTTTTGATCATCTCTAATCTCTCTCGATTTTCTTTTCTTCTTTTCTCTTCTCCGATGATCTTTTTTTGTTAAAATTTTCTCCTATTAGAACTCTGAACATCCGAGACAGTTGCCACTATAGAACCGACGAACATAATCAGGAGTTTACTTTTGCAACTGTAGAAATGAGAAGAATAGCAAGCAGTTTAATTTTGCAATGGCAGCCATGTTTGTCTTGTGTTTGAAGAACAAGAACATTGGCTTTTGGGCACGGTTGGGCAGAACCTCGCGCTTAACTTTTCATCATATAGGGTTTTAATAAACGGGCTGCTAACCTATACCAAGAAAAAAAAAGCCCAAAAGGAGAGAGTGTTGGAGCTGATGTTGAACCCATGTTTGAATCAAGTGGATGGCTAGATATATCCAAATCTAGACTACCAAATAAACTGGACGGCCCAAGATTTAGTCCTTATTTTTCGAGGAAATTTTGTCTATGCCTAACAGTAATAGGACCAAGAAAATTGTGCTATTTGGTTACCTTCAAGTTCAAAACTTTGCGGTTGAAAGCTGCAATACTGGGCATTGCCTCAAAATCATGTAAATGCTGGTGCGCTTGACAAGCATGGCTGCCTTCTTCAACCTTTCAATCATGCTACAAAAACATTTGATGCATTGATACCACTTTTGTCTTATCTATGGGAATGTATGGTGTTGATCAACTGTTTTTGCTTCACAGGTTTTCAGAGTCCATTAAGGTTGAGAGTGGGCTAAATACATAAGAGTTTGTTCAATTCTTTCCATGTGAAGTGAATCACATGGGAACTGTTGGATAGAAACCATTTCTTTATTAAACAATTTCCATTTGCAAATTTATTTGACTTTCTGAACTCATGGATCGATTTACACAATCCAGACAGGAAGTCAATGCCTGCCAAATGTAGTCTTTTTATAGTGAATCTACCATCTGCTCTCAATATCAAAAAACCCCCTTAAGAAATGTATAATGGAGGGTTCTCTAAGGATTTGATATTGCTTCTCTGGATTTGGGTTTTCCTTGCTCTGATTGATCTTTCAAAGTGCAGCCTTGGTAGACCACTTATTATCAATTTCGGTGATTCAAATTCGGATACCGGAGGAGTACTAGCCGGCACCGGACTTCCCATCGGCCTTCCTCACGGCATCACTTTTTTCCATAGAGGCACTGGACGATTAGGGGATGGACGTCTCATTATTGACTTCTTCTGTAAGTCCAATTTCTCCTCAACCATTCTTAATAGCTCATTTTCTTCAAAGAAATTGATTTGGTAGGGCGATGGAAGTTAGGAGACAATAAGCTATATGTTGCATGCATTAATTTGAGCCTTTTGATAATCCAAGTTTGTGGCTCTATGTTGGTAGGTGAACACTTGAACTTGAGTTATTTGAGCCCATATTTAGACTCATTGGCTCCAAACTTCACTAGTGGAGTGAACTTCGCTGTATCTGGTGCAATGACCCTGCCACAGTTTGTCCCCTTTGTTCTTGATGTTCAAGTTCGCCAATTCATTCGCTTTAAAAACAGATCAATTGAACTCCAAAAAACAGGTAACATGCGATTGAAAACTGCTTTTAAAAGATACTTAGTGGTCGGATTCTTGGTTTGGCTACAAAAGATCAATTGGCCTCAAAACACATGTTGCTTTATATATATATACTCAGGTACAGGAAGTTTCATAGATGAAAAGGGGTTCATGTGGCATTTGTATACATGATCGACATTGGACAAAATGATGCATTAATGGCATTGTATGCATCAAACTTGACATATGAACCAGTAGCCAAACAGATCCCTTCTTTTCTTGCAGAAATCAAATTAGCTATTCAAGTGAGTCCATCTCATTTCAATAAACTAAATTCGGGTTAGTGTCGGATTCATGGTTTCGATTCTTCCTACTAACAAAATCATCTTTGTAATTTGTTTTGCACCTATAGAACATATACTCATATGGTGGCAGAAAATTTTGGATACACAATACCGGTCCGTTAGGATGTGCGCCGAAGGAGCTTGCATTACATCCTCATAACAAGACCGATCTTGACAGAATCGGATGCTTCCGCGTCCACAACGATCTAGCGAAAGCATTCAATCGAGGATTACGTAATATCTGTAAAGAAATGAGAACTATTCTAAAAGATGCAACCATTGTGTATGTTGATGTATACTCCATAAAGTACAAACTCTTCGCCAAGTATAAAAAATATGGTAAAAGTACATATCTTTGTATATGCTTTCATCTTTTTCTTTTGGTATTTCATATTAAATAATAACGATGTATGTAGGTTTCGAGGATCCATTCATGGCCTGTTGTGGCTATGGGGGTCCTCCAAATAATTACAGCCAAAAAGCAACGTGCGGCCAGCCTGGTTCCACCATCTGCAACAATGTGTCACGGTCTATAGTCTGGGATGGAGTTCATTACACTGAAGCTTCGAACCGTGTGGTGGCGACCACTATTTTATCAGGCCGTTATTCTAGGCCACAAATGAAGCTTGAAAGCTTTGGGGAGCATTGATTAATATTTAATACTCTGCTTCGATCCTGTTTAAGAACAAATAATTGGTCTCAAAGGCAAAGCACATTGACTGATTTGTATGATTGGAATCTGTAGTGGGATGAGCTCATCTCAAGCATGCTGACTGATCTTGTAAAAGATATATGAGATTCTAGTGGAAGATGGACACTAATTTTGTTGTCTCTACTAAACAGTACTTGTCTTTGATGATCATAATGATGAAAAAGTAGCAATGATATTAGTGGATGCAAGGAATTGCGTAAAAGTGTAGCTAAAAATCACTAATCACATTGATTTAACAGAGGGCAATTAATGTTGAATTTTTCATTGATTGTAGTAATCCTCCAAATATATAAAAGAAAGGTCAAAATTAATCACATATTTGTTTTTATTATTTATCCCTATTCAAATTTAATTCTTCCAAATCTTCTGCAAGGCATTAATTAATACCAGAGATTTCTAACAGAACCATTAAGTTGCTTGCATTTGTTATTTTAATTTGTTTGTATAATGATTTCAAATATAGCCACCTAAATTTCAAAATTTCATTCAGTAAATTTTAATTTAAATTCGATCCAATTTAATTTAATCATAAAAATTAATAATTTTAATTTAAAATTTATCTAAAAAAATCACCCAAACCTGTAATATTGACAGATTTAATTCCAATATGTATACCAACTTGCAAAAATAAACTATTTAACATGAAAAGGCTGGTCATATTTCGACTCGCAAGTGATAAATTTCAAATTGATATTAAAGCAAGACAAATGATGTGTAAGTGGTGATCTTGGAGTTGATTTTTGCTCACTACAGAAGGCTCTTTAGTTTCATGAACTCCCATGTTAGATGGATCCAATTACACATGTTGGAAAGCTGGGATGGAGACCTTTGTAAAGTTAATAGATGAAAAGTCAGCGTGCAGTTCTCAATGGATGAGAATTTCCTGATGTTTTTTTAAATCTGAACTTATCGAATCACTAAGGAACAGAAATTAGCTAATGCAAATTCTGAGTCCTTGAATGTAATTTTTTTTTTTTTTTGAGTTGATGACTAAAAATTCAAAAGGATTTTCAAGTGTACCACAACAAAAGAAGCCTGGATAATCTTGAAACAGCCCATGAAGGAATCAACATTGTCAAGCAATCGAAGTTTTGTAGATAAAGAAAATTTTTGAATCAATTACAAAGTGACACATGTCAAGCCAAAGTTATTACGTGTCAAATCAAAATTATCATAGTAAAAATGATGACATCATATATGTGCCATAATTATTTTTTCATTAATTTAAATTAAGGTATAAATATCGAACTTTTATATTATCACTAATTAAAAAATAAATAAATTAAGTAATAATATCAAATTATTATTTTATCTCAAAATAATTAAATTAATAATAGATAAATAATAAATAAAAGAGTTTAAATTCTTGTAGAACAATCAAATGGAACAATTAAATTTGACAAGAACTCTCTCTTGTTCAAGCAATTGGTACTATAAAAAGGGGTTACTCAAGCCATTTTACAGAGACATTCACAACCTCAAAAAGCCTAGAGAATATTTGCAAAATTCTTTGAAGAAGTCGAAGAACTTGAAGAAATTTTGATGAACACCATAGCTGTTCTAAAGTCTGCATGTACAAATTTATGGCACATTTGGTGGGACAATCTCTACCTTTCATCTTTTCTCTCAGAAAGGCAAAGTTCAAAGTCGCAATGACCATAAAGAATATCATAATCAACAAGCTTGCTCAAGTTAATCCTACAGCCCGTTCAACTTCATCATCAACCACTAATGTCCTTGCTCATCCCTATGGCAGTAGGCAGAAGACGAAATCTCTTATTTGGAAAAACTTATCCAATGCTTAATGACAATCCACTCCATGATGCTTCTTCACCAACTCATGACCCAAAAGAAGTTTCCCTTCGTGGATTAGCTGTAGCCCGCCGATTATCATTCAAGGGGAAAAACATCCAATCAAGTGACCATGTTATTCATGTTGGATCTGGTGCCTTAAGTGTAGCATTTTCGTTTATGTACATTTGTATTTTTTTCCGAATAGATTGGTTTAATAAAATTATCCATGAATGACATTAATACACTTTATATATTTTCTTAAATGGCTTTTGCATGCAAAGTAAAATGGAAGCAAATATTGCCTCATTGATTGCTTAATGTTTAACTAATACTAAGCGATATTTCATGGTCGAATTGTAATGAAGAAAGACAACTTATATCAGTAGATGAACCTAAACATGTCCTTAGTCTAATCGTAAATGAGCAAACTGGTTTGAAAGACTAATATATTGTATATTAAGTCCAATTGGAGAGACGCTTTGTCTTGTACATCAGAGTGGATGACTCCCGAAAGATAGAGACATAGATGTGACCGACTGGACTGGCAGTGCATCGGATCGGACCCAAGTAGAATAGATCCTGAATTCGTTGATGGATTTACTCACTTGTAACATTCACGATGTGACATACTTTAATCTTGAGTTGATGATGGACAATTTATGCATGACTTGTATACTTTGATGTAAGTAAAAGTCTAAGTTGAAATAGATAAGGAATTGAAAGTTGATGAGTTGGGTATGCGACTTCTATTGTATGTAGCATTATTCACAATAGTGGAATTCATAGCTCAAATAATTGGTAAGTGATATCTCTATTGGCATTACATGATATATGAAAAGTCAACGTGACCACATGTCATTTGTTTTTATGATGAATGACTTAATTATTATTTGATAGTAATTGACTTTTCATGAAGGAAGATGTAATGATTACATGAGATACAATAGGATCATATTGGAAGAATGAATTTACTCGAAGAGATTAAGGATATCCTATGAAGGTAACACACTAATGACAAGGTCATTGGACGAGCACCGATCGAGTAGCTTTCGTAATAATATGCAATTAGGGAGAGCTCAGTCATGATACTACAGTGTAATGACTTCATGACTAAACGAGTTTATAATTAATAGGTGAAAAGCTGGAACTTAATTATAAATTATTTGAGCTGTAATTACATGTATATTCGGTCCTTTTGTTAGCTTGTTGAAACTAGAAATGAATTGCATGTTGAACCAAATGAACAAAAATGGATAGAAATTATAAAGTTAGAGAAAAGAGTTACATTCGGAAATGAATATGGTTTCTCACTAAGTATGGAAATGACCTAAGATTTAATTTAATTTTTTGAATTATTATTTAATTAAATAATTGAAGCTCAAAATGGAATTAAAATAATTGGTAATTATGAATCCGTTGAATGTAGAAATTTTAAATATATTTTCTCATAGATCTTTTATAGTAAAATTGTCATGATTTTAATGGAATCAGAATTGGATTGAGAAAATTATTTAATTGATAAATTTACGTATTTAATTAAATTAATTTAAGATGTTTATTTTGGAAAATAAAAAAAACAAGTATTGGGTTGAATTGAATTATAAAGTATTGGATTAAAAGTCCAGAAAATACTTATAATTGGACTCGATACAGGAGAGATCCAAAAGCCTTTCATGATTGATACATGAGACGGCAAACCCCTAATCCTACTTAGACTAGGATTTAGTTTTTCTATTGAAATAGACTTCTAGTAATTTAACAAATGTTTCACTTCTTCTTCCTATAAATAGATGACACCAATAAGGCTAAATATACAACTTTGAGATACTCTTATTCTGTCCAAAAATAGTGAGAATTTACTTTCTAGGTATAAATTCTATTTTTCAAAATAACAATTTTACCAGTTTCTATTAATGGGAGGTTTGCTTTCCCACTGAAAGTAAAGTAAATAATTTTTGATTTTGTGTTTGATTAGAATTTGTTTGAGCCCACACTCAAAGCAGTTTGAGGTATGAGAATAGCGAAGAAGGTCATTCGGTTGAAAGCCGAGAATGACAAGGATCTGTTTAGTCGAAAATACAAGTGTGATTTCAGTAAATGGTTTATTGCTATAGATATCACAAATCGACCCAGTTTTAAAATTTTCTATTCTCCGCTGTGCAAGAAAATCATTTTCGAACTGGATTTTTTTTCAATAAATGGTATCAGAGCTAGGTTGTGTTATGTTTATAGTATAAATTGATACTAGATTTTTTTCTCTTTTCTTCATGCATGATTAATTTTTGATAAGATGTGTCATTCTTGTAATTATATGCATGTTTAGGTGAATGATGTTATTATTTTATTATTATGTATGATAAAGTAATTTTACCAAAATTGTGATTCTTAGAAAATTAAATGTAATTTTATTAATTTCTCGGGTATGTATAAGTTAGATCGTGGACTATCACCTCCACGCAGGGTTTAGCTTTATTATTTTATAATAAATTATGTGAGCTGAATATAGATAGAGAACTTATGTAACCTATATTTTTTGACAAAACTCGGAGAACTAAGACTTATCTAGGCTAATCAAGACAATGCAAACCTGACCTAGCCAAATCGATAGTAATGGCGATGGTGCTCCTAAGGCGGAGGAGGTCGGTCGGTGGTTCGACGGTGACGTTCAATAGCAAGGGTCGACATTAGTGGTAAGATGATGATGGTTGGTTGCAGTCGATAGTGGCCAACAGTGGTTCGGCGATGGTCGACTATGACCTAAGACAGTTAAGCAATGTTGACGACACAAAAACAATGACAGACAAATGGCAGCGACAATAATATGAACCAATATCGTAGTAGAAGCCCGTGGTGGTAAAATAGAAGACCCAAAGTATGTTTGGGGTGAATTTTGTAATTTTTTTTTATTTTTAAGATTAAATTATAGAAACTTTGGCTGGTTTGCATGATGATATTTATTTGACTACGAATGTATGTTTATGAATATGTATGATAAGCATGCCATATAGTTTAAGGAAAGAATGTCACATGTACTTGTCATACATGTATTAATCATTCATGATTGAAATCGGACATTAAAAACCTTGCATGTTTTTAAAAGATTGAGTGAGAGAAGGTCCTTAAACAAGACCTACGACCTCCATCAATGGTCTCTTGTGATGACATGAAAATTTATCTACCTTATGGTAGATTCTCATGTGGATCACACTGAGGAGATTTCCTGAAAGTAAGTGGAACTGTCTTGTAAGCGTATGATAGTTGGTAGACCCTGTTGTAGGCATTATCATGCAATATAAGAAGAAGTTCTTTTTTCAAACATGTTGGTCGATGAGATTGTCTCACAATAACTCATTTGTGGTACTTGATGTGATAGGTGTTGAGTTGATGGTTATTGTAACACCCCAAACCCGACCTAGACGTTATGACTGGATCTAGCATGTCACATAGAAGGGTTATTTAAAAGTTACGCGTTCGTTAAAAACTTCGTATTCTTTCAAAAACTCCAAACTTTGTTGTTTGTGAAATTCAGATTTGCTTTAATGTTTTCTTGTGAAGATGTTATTATTATTTTCAAAAACTTTGTTTATAGTGAAATCAAATTCAATGAGTAGCGGAAACGTGATATTTTGAAAACAGTTATTGTCGTTTTAGGAAAACTCAGAGTTTAATCATTTATAGTTTAAGCATAACTAAAACGTAAGTTTAAAAGAAAAATAAAAATTTAAAGGCCTTATTACAAAATATTAACCCAAAATAAATAATCTTAAAGTAAAGCTAAACCGAAATTTACTAAAGTTCATGAGAAATACTCCGATGTATGGCCACCACAGAGTCCTCCGCAGCTCCAAATCCTCTAACGTTGAGGATCACCTGCACGGTTTAAGAAGAGGGGTAAGTTACGAGAACTCAGTGTGTAATCCCCTAATCGGTCATTAACTGGGCCCGAGCCCATATAGAAGCAGACTAGGCCGAGGCCCTATTCAGTGACAATCTGGGCCTTAGCCCTATAAACATGAAAATGCAAACAGAGAATGCAGCCCAACCCAATCCAACCAAACACGCCCGCACCAACCCTACACACTGTGGGATCAAGTCAACCCACCTGACCTACACACCAATATGGCGGACAAGTCGCTAATCACAGAATTTGTGGCGGAGCCACCAGAATAATAGAATATACGTGGCATGGCCACTACACAGAATGTGGTAGAGCCACCAGAATAACACTTCCTCCGATCATCAAACCCAACCCATGCAACATATTATAAATACAATACATCATACATACAAAAGTGTAAATAAAACATACACATGATAACTAACCATAATCAAGGGTATATCGGTCATTTACCCTCTAGGGGTATTTTGGTAATTTTGCATTTAACGGCCTTTACGAAGGCCTACTGTCGCCTTGAGCGACACCAGACCCTTTTTGGGTCTCTACGGAACTATTGGGACTAAAATCCATCTTAGGCCCAAACGGGTCGACACGCTCGTGTGGCCCAATACGCATGGTTTCGGTCTCAGATTTGCAGATTTCGAAATCAAACCTATCATTTGATAGTTTTCCACAATTTTGCCCAAGTGGGCCAGATAGCCCATTGGGCCACTTGGCCCGTTTCGGCTCGATCAGGCCCATTATAGCCTCAATTTTGCGAGAGTACTCGTGACATTCTCAACATTCTACCGCTATCATTTGTGTTCCAATTTACCACTACGAGCGCAAATGCGCTTCGAGTGGTCACGATTCTCGATTTTTCAACTTTTCGGCTTTCGACCAAGTCACAGAATATTGCAAGCATTCATCCAGAGGGGTGTGAGATTACACACCTGATTACGAGTTGTACTGAATAATCACGAGTGCCGTCACCCTCACTAGAGCTATCAAACTGCGATTTGCCCAGTTATACCAAAGTTATCTAAACAGAGATAATGATGCAAATGGGCCTAAGGCCTATTCTCGGCCCAAATGGACCCACACACTCGTGTGGCCCATTTAGCCCAAATCTAGCCACAGATATGAGATTCACATAGTCTAATCCAACATCTACTACACAATCATGCAACTTATTCATATGGGCCCACGGGCCCATTGGGTCTACTTGGCCCTGTTTGGCCCATCGTGGCCCATACAACATCAACCCACAAGAATACTCATGGTGGCCTCGACTATCGCATCGAAGCTCCCACACGTGCGCTCGCACGCTCGTGTGGCTACCATCGCCGTGTGACCGGCATTTCGACATTTGCCGTTCTACAACTAGAGTAGTGCGAAATACACACCTGATAGGAATCTGAAGCTGCTTATCTCCGCTCCGAGCACTCCTATGCCCAAACACCCAGCAATGTAAGCTTACACTCCTCATAGATTGCTCTATTTAAAGCCAGCTTCTCACCTTCCCTCTTGCTAGCTTTCCAATGTGGGATCTCTCTTTCAGCAGAGTTTAATTCCAACACAAACTCTGGCCGTCCCAACTTAGCAAAATAAATATCTCTTTTTTCTTGCGATGGGATTCGAACTCAAGCTCCCTTGTAACATAATCCACGCTGCTAGCCACTTTACCAACTAGTTCATTGTTGTCTTAAAACATGCGCAACTAAATATAAATCTATAGGCCAAAGTCTAAGTTCACTTAAAAATAAATCAAAATGAAATGCAAGTGCCAAGACTTGAACCTTGGACCCCTTGCTTCCTTGTGGCGTCATTCCCTTGTCTCTTATGTGGCATCATTTGCCACTAGACCATAACCCCTTTTGTGTCATTTTTCTCTATATATTATTCTTAAAGCCTACTTACTAACTTTCAGGGTTTTATTCACCTAAAACCAAAATTTTCCTAAAGCCCAAGTTTAATCCTGGGACTTCATAGAAGCCCCCTAACCTTCCAAAATCACTCACCTAATAGGTCCAAATTGCATTAGTGCCATTCTCTTGTTCTCGAAAATTTTAAACGCTCCCATGGCCAAGGCCCAATAGGTCCAATTCTACTAGGCCCAAATTCGGGTCGTTACAGTTATGCACTCAAGATCTTCTAGTTAAGTAACTTCCCACGAAGCTTTACTTAAGTTAGAATGATGGCCAAATGTTAAACGATTATTAGTACGTGTGAATTCCTCAAGAATTAGGTTCATGTACTAATTGGATGAAAATCCATGTTCTTACTAAATCAAGATTACCCCATAGTGACTTGATTCAATAGGTGTAGAAATTATCATTGAAATGGCTTACAAATGTTTTCACGGTTTAATGTAAGATGCATGCAACATCTTAATGCATATCGTAAAGTTGCAAAATGTTTTTAAATATTTTCTTAATACAAAGATATTAATGAATGAATGTTTTATTTTCAGTTCGAAAGTGACTCCTACTCCCTTAAGAAATATACTCACTGAGAACAAACTGAACGAAAATAACTATAAGGAATGGAAAAAGAACTTGATGATTATCCTAACCTGTGAGAAACTAAAGATAGTCATTGATAATAAATGCCCTTTTACAATTCAAGCTAAGGCTAGAAAACGCTGGGAGAAGTCTGATGAGATAGCTCGTTGCTATATGCTGGGAAGCGTGACCAACACCCTTTATAAGAAATTGGAGAGCTGTAAAACTGCCAAAGTGATTTTAGGCAAACTAGAAGACATGTTCGGAGGCTAAGCTAAATTAGCTCGACAATCGGCTATAACTAGTTTTATGAATGCCCAGCAAAGGCCCAACACTATGGTCAAAGACCATATGGTTACTTTTATGGGATACTTTGTCAAGCCTACGGATAATAAGGCCAATTTGGACCAAAACACTCAAATTGAGATGGTGTTCAAAATCTTGTTCAAGGATTTTGTAGGCTTTCAGGCTGCATATAACCTTGGGGGAAAGAACCTTACGCTTACATAACTTATGAAGGAATTACAATCTTATGTGTTGATGTTGAATGGTGGTTAGTCGATCCAAAAAACAAAAGCTTCTTCCTCAAAGGAGAAGAGAAAATGCGCTAAGAAAACAAGGCTAAGTTCTTTGGCCCACCACAACTGGAAAGGAAGAGAACAGTGGAGCCTAAATACTTATCTAAGTCTAAATGCTTCTTCTGCAGCAAGAAAGAGCACTTCAAGGCGAATTGCAAAGAGTAGAAGAATTACTTGACCACTAAGGGCAAAGGTAAGTAACTCTTTATGATAGAAGCTTGCTTATTAGAAGATTCAATAGACCATTGGATTATTGATTCTGGAGCCACTAATCATGTGTGTGTTTCTCTACAAGGGTTCGAGGAGATGGAAGATTTTATCGATAAGAGTCTATCGTTGCAGATTGAAAATGGGACAACTATGGCAGCTGAAGTAGTCGGAGATGTATGTCTTTATTTTGATAATTTTAAGAAGATTATTTTGAAATATGTTTCTATATGCCAATTTTAAAAAGAACCTTTATTTCTATTACATGTTTATATAAAGACGGCTTGATCGTTACTTTTAATATTAGTATTGCAATATTTAGAAATTGTAAACTTTTCTTAATGGATGGATGTTAAATAATCTCTACTTTATCAAACCAAATATGTACACACTTCTTGAGACTAAAATTTTGAATGAAAAGACTTAAAATTTCTCACTCTAATGAGGTGTACCTTTGGCATTTGAGACTTGGTCATGTTAACAAAGAAAGAATCACTAGACTTGTGAAAGATGACACTTTAAGTTTGTCTAAAGAAGTTGATCTTCTACAATGTGAATCTTGCTTAAAAGATAAGACGACTAAGCAATCTTTTAATGTAAAAGGGGCGATGGTTGTGAAACCCTTAGAAGTTGTGCACACTGACGTATGTGGCACCATGAACATCGGTCCAAGAGATGGTTACAAGTATTAAGTAACTTTTATTGATGATTATTCCATAAATGGGTATGTGTGCCTAATGCACCGTAAAAGTAAAACCTTTGATAATTTCAATGAGTTTAGTGTGAAAGTGGAGAAACAACTAGGTTTACCCATAAAGACACTTTGGTTTGATCGAGGTGGGTAATATTTATACGATAATTTCTTAGTATACCTCATAGAGAATGAGATTCTATCCCAATTAGCCGCTTCGGGCACCCCACAACAGAATGACATGGCAAAGAGAAGAAATTGAACATTGGTAGACATTGTTCATTTGGTGTTAAGCTATTCGAAGCTACCAATCTCCTTTCGGGGATATGAATTGCAAATGACTTGCTATATTATGATTGATGTACCATCTAAGGCAACATCAAAAACTTCATACGAATTGAGGCAAGGAAAATGCCAAATCTAAATTATTTAAGGATTTGGGGATGCCTGACCCAAGTAATGGATAAAGATATGAGGAAGTTGGATTCACAGACATAATTGTGCATGTTTGTGGGAAATCCAAAAGGAAAAAATGGTGGTTTATTTTATAACTCAAAAAAGAAAATTGTGATACTGTCAACTAATGCTACTTTCCTTAATGAAAATTACATAAATGACTTCAAACTTTAAAGTAAAGAAGGACTCGAGGAAATTTTGGGAAATACATAAGCCCTATAGAAATGATTCTAGAACTAACTTTTAATTGTAGACCTACTAACAATTAACAACATAGGGTGCTTCACCGCAGTGGGAAGTTCTCTCATAGGCCTGGGTTCTTCCAATCTAGTGGTAGTATTTTGAACACTGAGTCTGTTGAACAGGAAGATGATGACCCACTCACATATGATGAAGTGATGTAGAGTATTGATTCTAAGCTATGAGAAGTAAGTATAAAAGTTGAGATGGATTCTATGCATTTGAATTCAATGTGTGAACTTGTAGACTTACCAGAAAGGATAAAACCCATAGGATATAAGTAGATCTATAAGAAGACAAGAAATGCAGATGGAAAAGTGGAAACTTATAAGGCCATACTTGTAGCAAAATTTTATACTCAGAAAGAAAGTATTGGTTACGAATCCAGTTGCCATGCTCAAGTCAATCCGCATATTGTTATCCATTGTGACGGCTCTCGATTTTGAGATTTGGAAAATGGATGTCAAGATAACATTCTTGAATAACTATCATAAGGAGAGCATCTATATGATGCAACCCACTAGATATATAACTAAAGGAAATGAGCATAGAGTTTCCAAACTACTTAGATCCATATATGGACTTAAGCAAGCATCCTTCTCATGGAATCAAAGATTTGGTCAAGCAATCAAGACTTTTGGATTTGAGAAAAACATAAATGAACCTTGCGTTTATAAATGTATTGGGGATGAAAATCTGGGCTTTCTTGTTCTATATGTCAATCACATTCTACTAATTGGGAATGATGTAGGGACATTGTTTGTAACAGCCCATTTTTCAGTGAAATAGGAACAGTGTTTTCGGGACCACAGATCTGACCTGAAATATAATTTATTTTTATTTTATTATACGGTCTGTAATATGATAGACGTGACATGTGAAAATTTTGACATGAAAATTTTATCGATTTAGTGCCGAATTACGAAGACTAAATCGCATAAAATTTGAAAGTTGAATTCTAGAAGCTATAAGGATCAAATAGCTATGGAATTCAAAACTTGAGGTCCTTATATGGTAATTAGACCATTAAGAAAAGTATGTAGACTTTTCATGGTGACTCATCCATGGAATTATAGAAAAGGGTTAAGGACTAAATTGGAAATATAAAAAATTTAATTAATTAAAAGATGATTTTATGTATACATGTGCTGTAAATTTTGTAATGGGATTTGTTGGGCTTGGAATAGGGAGTAATTTGCACAAGTTTTATTTTATGGGCCTAGGGACTATCAGAATTTATGGAAAAGATAGGGGCAAAATGATAATTTTGTCTAGGACGTAAATTGAGTCCATTTAAATATGAAATTTATGAAATTGATAGTTAAATTTATTTATATAGATCCGAAAAACATAAACTCGAGGCTAGATCGAGGAAAAGAAAAGATTTTAGATTAGTAGATTATTACGCGAACAAGTGTCGAGGTAAGTTCGTGTAAGTTAATCGGACATGTATTTATTTTAATTGAATGTTGTGTTTGTATGTAATGTGATTTAGATTAATGTGCTTTACTTGTATACTATGATGGAAAATTTGCTACATGCTTGAAATGGTGATAAAGGGATTAGTCCCGATTGAATCTTGAGTTCTGATGATTATATGTGCTTTCCCGAAACTAATAAGGTCCTGCATTTGTTACGGACGGGATTTAGCTCAGACGAGTAATCCCATTGACCTTGTTATACAAAAGATTTAGCCTGGACGGGTAATCCTAATATAATACTTCTCGAGTATGCATTAAGATTAGGGTTTAGCCTGGACTGGTAATCCTAATCGAGCTCCTTCGAGCTTATGTTATATAAAGGATTTAGCTTGGACTGGTAATCCTGTTACACGATGTGTGGCTCGAGAGTGTGTTCCTTGGTTGAGTGCCCTAAAGGGTACCCTTGAATAAGAAATTGACAGATTACAGAACCGTACACTTCGAGTGTACTACTTGAGCATCCATCAGAATTCAATGATTCAATGGGCATGTATCTCTTGACTTGGCATGAAAATCTTGAGATGTAATGATAATGACTTGAAAGAACATTGCATGATGAGCTCACTTATTTTTACTTGACATGTTTGTAAGTGTTGTGACTAACATGTTTGATTAAAGGCATGTGCTTAGGAAACTTGGTTAATGGATTGGGAAACATGGTGATGTGTGCTTAAATTTAATAACCGGATTGGTAAGTTTAGTTTCCGTTATACAAACTTACTAAGCATGTAATGCTTACTCCGTTTATTTTTCCCTTGTTTTATAGTGCTCGGAAGCTCGTGAAGGTTGGAAGATCATTGGAGCATTGTCACATTATCAACTAGCATTTTGGGTATATTTAGTGAAATCATTTTGGGTATAATGGCTTGTATAGGATAACTTGGCCAGTAGTTAAAAATGTTATTTTGTAACCTAGCTATTGGAATGGCTAGTATTGGTTCATTTTGGTATGACTAAGTATATTATTATTATGATATACATATATACAGATGTGTTATGTTAAAAATATGTGATCAATGTTGGGAATGCCTAAGTTAAACTAAGGTAAGGTTGTAATCATGTATGCTTGTAGTGATATGCCTTGTGAATCATAGGAATTGCCCAATTTAAATGCTTGAATTGGTTGGTATTGGATGTGTGTTTCAAATGCAGGTCTTGGGTGAAATTTTGGGTGAGAAATGAAGCTAGAGATGGCTTTATTTTGTCTACACAGGAAGACACACGGGCGTGTGCCTAGACCGTGTGTGACACACGGCATGGTAACACGGGCATGTAGTTAGGTTGTGTGTTCCATGCACCTTAATTTTGATAAACAAAATGCTCAGAATTGGGCACACGGGCAGAGACAAGGGCGTGTGTCTCAGCCGTGTGTGCCACATGGCCTAGAACACGGGCATGTGTCTTAGCTGTGTGAAGCCCGCACCTAATTTAAATTAAATTAATTAACCACACGGCCTAGCACTGTAACACCCTTTACCCATATCTGACACGGGTACAAGGTACGAGGCGTTACCTTTCTTAAAATCATGCATACAAACAATTCTGGGTTATGATATTTCATTCAAATGTAAAACCTTTCAAGCTTTGTCTTAAAATCCCTAATATGAGCATACGAGGCCCAAAACACACCTTAGAAACGGTTCGGGATCGAACCGAGATCTTTAGAAAACTTTGGAAAATGTCACTAAAATAGGGGCACACGCCCGTGTGGAAGGGCGACACGCCCGTGTGACCTGATAACATGGCCATTTTGTAGGACCGTGTAACTCGCACGACCTAAACATATAGGGACACACTCGTGTCTCGTGCCCATGTGGATTTATTTCTCAATTCGAACCACATGGGTTTTCACACGGCCTGGCACACGCCCGTGTCCCTCACACGGCCTTGACACACCCGTGTCTTGGCCCGTGTGCAAAAACCTTAACATTCTGTTTCTGACGTTAGCAACATCATATGGTCACACGGCCAAGATACACGCTCGTGTGCTAGGCTGTGTAGTGAATTTAATCTCGCATTTAAGGTGCAGACTTCACACGGCCTAGGCACATGCCCATTCCTATGGTCGTGTCTTCTACACGGTCGAGACACAGGGCCATGTCTCAACCCGTGTGTTTACTACCGGGCATTCTGTTTTGCCAACTTAGAGTGCAGGGGGACACACGGTTGAATGACACGCCCATGGGGCAGATCGAGTGTCACACACGGCCTAGACACACACCTGTGTGGATAAAAACAAGGCTATTTACCATGCCCTTTCTGCCACCATTACTTGCACCAACATAAGCCACATCAAATAACCTACTTATTCATGCATTAATATACCAAATACTCAACCATGCAATTTGTATATCCATAAAAAAAAAAACATCATCATTTTCATATATCAATAACAAGTAGTAGCCATCATCCATATACAACATGAACAAATCATCATGACAAGCCAACACATTTGGCCAAAACAACATGACACTTGACAAAAGACCAAGTCCCTATACATGCCATACTCAAAATGATAAATCTAACTATACCAAATGTTCAGATTGATAGTGTGATCGATGCCTCTGATGTCTATTGATCCCCGAGCTAATTGGGCGGCACTAAAAGAAAATGGAAAAGAGTGGGAGTAAGCATAAAGCTTAGTAAGTCGCATGTAAATAATTAACAACAATTTCCATGCTTTATCATACTTAAAGTATTTTATAAACTTGCACATGATTCTCAAATGATTGAAGGCATAACTTACTCATTTTCATCTTTACTAATCATACAACATAAATTGAGCTCATTTCTCATGAATTTCATGTAGGTACCTGTGTCACTTACAATATAGTTGTAACTTTTCTCATTTTTGACACAAGCTTTAAATTTCTCGTTGAACCAGTTGGAATACCAAAGGATATTCGACAAGCCTCACACAAGATGGTACGATGCCGATGCCATGTCCTAGACATGGTCTTACACTGGCACACATGTCGAGGCCGATGTCATGTCCCAAACATGGTCTTACATTGGCTTACATATCAAGGCTGACGCCATGTCCCAGACATGGTCTTACACTAGCTCTCATATCAATGCCGATGCCATGTCTCAGACATGGTCTTACACTGGCTTACATATCGAGGCCGACGCCATGTCCCAGACATGGTCTTGTATTAGCTCTCATATCAATGCCGATGCCATGTCCCAAACATGGCCTTACACTAGTTTACATATCGAGGCCGACGCCATGTCCCAGACATAGTCTTACATTAGCTCTCATATCAATGCTGATGCCATGTCCCAGACATGGTCTTACACTGGCTTACATATCGAGGCTGATGCCATGTCCCAGACATGGTCTTACACTAGCTCTCACATCAATGTCGATGCCATGTCCCAGACATGGTCTTACACTGGCTTACATATCGAGGCCGATGCCATGTCCCAGACATGGTCTTACACTGGCTTACATATCGAAGCCGACACCGTGTCCCAGACATGGTCTTACACTAGCTCTCATATCAATCAAATGTCATGGCTTATATATCCAATATATTCCTAAGGTTCAACCGGGAGTCTACCACATCAACTTTTGTCATGCACATTCATACCAATAATTGAACATTTTATGCAATATCAATTGTTTAATGCATAATAACAATAACGTTGTATTATTCATGTACAATTTACCTCGATATACAAAATATGGGCAACTTGTTCGATTTAATCCAATAACTTGGTTTTCCCCTAGTCTAAGTCCGGACTCTGTTTTTCTTGATCTATAATGATAAAATTCACTCATTTAATCACCACATAAATCAATACATTCCAAAATTCCTACTTTGGCAAAATTACCATTTTCCCCTAAACTTTCACATAATTACAATTATGCCACTAAGCTCGTGAAACAATTTTCATCAAATTTTCTCATTAACCAAGCCTAGTCGAATCTATTTTAAGCTTATAGAAACTCACGAATCCAATTATTTCACAATTTACCACCTATTTTGCAACATTTACAAAATTGTCCTTTTTAGGTGTTTTCAAGAAAATCACTTAACAAAAGTTGTTTATTTAACAACCAAGATTCATTTTATTCCATAAAAATTCAGCAAACAACACTAATGCTCTCAAGGCAAAACCCTAGACTTTCAACCATAGTGGAAAATAGTCCCCTCATTAGCTAGATTAAGCTACAAGGGTTCCAAAAACACAAAAATTAACAAAAAATGATTATCAAAATGACTTACTTACAAGAGAAAAGCTTGGCTAAAATTTTGATCTCTCAAAACCCTTAAGTTTGCTGAAAATTTTGGTGGTAGGGAGGAAGATAAAGAGATGATATCTTTTTCTCTTTATTTTATTTTTATTTTATCAATTAAGTCACCTAATGCCACCAACTTTGACCAATTTTCATTTTTTTTTGTCTCCTATGGCCGACCATCACTTTCTTAAAGGCCTAATTGCACATTAAGGACCTCTAATTTAAGGTTCTCTAGCTATATGACACTTCTAATTAGTAGAACACAGATTTTGCCTTTTATGCGATTTAGTCCTTTTTCGATATTAAGCAAGTGATCACTAAAATTATTTCACCAAAATTTTTATGCACTCATATAATAATACTATAACACAATAACACCCTAAACCCGGCCTAGAAGTTAGGCCCAAATTCTAACATGTCACATTGAAGTGTTTTTGAAAACCTTGCTTTCATTGAAAACCATACTAGAGAAAAGTTAAGTAAAATCCGGTTTGCTTTCAAAGCGAGGTGTATCCAAAAACCATTTCCTTGTTACTATGTAAAAAAAAAAATTCCTTTGTGATGGAAGCTCGTTCTTAAAACACAATTATTTTCAAAAACTTGAAATATGCTTAAAAGAAATAAATCCAGTTAGTTTCAAAATTTCAATGCATAGTGGAAGTAATGGAATAATAACTAGAGGGAACCTTATTACAATCCGAAATGAAATAACTTAAAATAAATAACTTAAAATCTAGAATTTAGATATTAAGAAAAACAGTCTAGTCGTCTTGCTAGTTGGCCACCTCTCGAGTCCCTCCATCAGTCGAACCGCCTCTTGAGGATCACTGAGAAAAATAAAGAGGGAATGAGTTTTTGAAAACTCAGTGTGTATGACCCTCGTCAAACAAATAGTATACATATCATATTATTAACATAATAATATCATACATGCAATGCTGTGCAAACCCTCCCCAAATAATCCATCCGGTACACATCGTCTCCGTCCAACCGAAACACTTTTGTGGGGATTTCTAAATTGACCCACCCATCGATACACTTCAAGGGTAGCCCGATTGCGGTACTACCTAACGTTGCAGCAAAGATGCTAATCATATAATGGGCTTAAAAAGCCATCGGTGGATCCACGGTCGTCAAGCAACCATGCGATCCTCATATACTTCCTCCGTTCCATAATTTCCCAACCCATATGCAACCTAAACAGAATATCATATGAATGCAGCAAATGTACATGTAACATCCATTAATCTTACATTCAACACGTAGGGGCATTTTAATCATTTTCGCCCTTAGGGGCATTTCAGTCATTTCTCATTGTTTTGGGTCTATTACTTACCTTGGCCCGTTATCAAGTCCTCATTGGCTAAAGTGAACAGATACTATGCACCAGGTAGGATTCCAGAGAAGAGGAGGTGAGTCATTAAGACCGCTTAAGTACCAAGCTCTCCTTAGATCCAATCTTAGACATGCATATACCCATTGCCACACCTTAACCTTATGACTTGTCCATGGTCACAATTAGTTAATTATTAAATTTTTATGCAAGGTTAAGCAATTTACCAAATACTAAGCGCAAGACCCCTTACAAAGCCCAAACAAATTCACATACGTTCATATGGCCCACTAGGCCCAATCACAATCATATGACCCATTAGGTTCAAATCACATTCATATGGCCCATTAGGCTCAAATCACGTTCATATGGCCTATCTGGCACAATCATATTCGTATGGCCATTAGGCTCAAATCACATTCATTTGGGCTATTAGGCTCAAATCACATTCATATGGCCCATCTGGCCCAATCACATTCAAGCCATGTAACCAGCATGGCTAGTTCATCACTTATTACCAAATCATCAAATTCGCCTATTTTGAGCCTACGGCTTATCGAGCCCATTTTGCCCATTCTGGCCCGATTGGCCAAAACATGACCCAAGTCTATGAGATCGCTCATGGGGTCTCTGTTATCGATTCCATTTCCCTCATATGAGTGTTCGCACATTCGCAAGACTACCGAAGCCAAACTTTTGGGATTTCGGGATTTTCCAATCCATTGTGTGTGTACAGTGTATGTACACACCTGATAACCAAAACGCGCTGCGATCTCCTTAGCCACGATCCTACAAACGATGTCACTCAAGATTAATCATATATACTTATCGAATACTTTACCAAAAGCCGAAGTCTCACCTTAACCTTACTTGAAACACCAAGCCTTAATAGCTTTTTCTCGATCACTAATCACGAGTACTTCCTAAATCTGCATCAATCTTAATTATTAAAAACTGAACCATAAGTGACTTATGTCCATCTTAAGTCACCCTTACATTACTTACAACCATTCGGCCAACCTTCAAAAGCAAAAGTGAAGAATACTTACCCAAATCCCGAAATGCATAAAGAGTAATTCGATAGAGATCTAAAGAATAGAGATTCGATATCAATCCCCTACCAAAATTGATTTAGAAAGTGTGAGGGAGAGGAGAAGTCGGTTTTAGCAAGATCAATTAAAAGAGTAAAGTACTTACCCAAGAATCGGCTAGGTTGAAGAAATAGTGACGGCACAAAAAGAATTTCGGCAAAGGGAGGGTGGAATTATTCGGCTTTAGTGGGTTTGGAAAAGGTAACAAGAAGAAAAGAAAAAGATCAAATGTGCTTGTGTGAGGGTAACTACAGGATATTCGGTAAAGAAAAAAAAGACTGACCTATTTGCAAAACTCTCCAAATGCTGAAAACCACAAAGAAAATTTGTAATACCCCCTAAAAGACCCAAAAACGGCACTCATTTACCCTCCTAAGTCGAATTTATACACTTCCCACTTCCCAAAACGGCACCAACTCTTCACACTTCTCAACTTCTAACTTTTCTCCCTGATAATCCTCAATCTCATCCTAAATTTTCTCTAAGATAAGCTCCTTTATCCCTTCCTTAATTTTCTCTTATGAACACTTCCTTCAGATTTCACATCCAATGTGCCACTACTCGAACCTTGGACTCCCTTGCTTGCTAATGACGCCACCTCCCTGCTCCCTAAATGGCGCCACTTTGCCACTACACCACAAGCTCTTTTGTGCCATTTTTCTTCTTCATTTTTTAAAAGACCTACGAACTGAAGTCACAGTTCCCTTGGGGCTAAAACCAAAATTTTTCCTATACCCTTATTTGATCCCAAGACATCTCTAATACCCCTAGACGGTTCAAATTCATTAACCCTCAAAGCCCACATGCCAATTGTCATTTTCTCGCTCACTTAAAAATTTTTTGAGACCCAAAGCCCAAATCCCAATACATCTAGGCCCAAAATTCGGGGCGTCAAACACATAAAATAATACAAAAATTAATTTCCCCGGATTAGTGGTTTCAAAACCACTGTTCTGAGTAGCCCCAAAATCAGGCCGTTACAAGCACACGGGCTTATGGCATGGCCATGTGGCGCAAGTTAGAGAGCACCCTAAATCGAACACGGCCTGTAGCATGGGTGTGTTTCAGGGTCACACGGGCGTTTCCCTTGGACAGCATGCGCGTGTGAGTCTTACACCTTAGAAAAATTTTGTAATTTTGCGAAAAATTCTTAGAGGTTCCGATTAAGTCCCAATTCGATTCTAATGCTCGTATTGGGCCTCAAGGGCCTGATCAAGGGACATTTTGGATGATCTCGATAAATGAATAGTAAATTTTTGTAGTTTAATGGAAAAATGTTCTAAATGTTCTGGTAATGCTCCGAAACCCTGTTTTGACGACGGGTTCGGGTTAGGGGTATTACATTGTCATTAGTTAAATTGTAGTTTAGTCAATAGTTTAGCATGAAGGACTTAGGAGAATCTAATTTTGTTCTAGGTATTTGAATCTTAAGGGATTGAAAGAACAAAGTGATATAATTATCCCAAGCTTCATACATAGACAAGATGTTGGAACATTATGCAATGAACGATTTGAAGAAGGGAAATCAACCTTCTATATCGGGATTTCACCTTTCTTTAGAGGATTATCCTTATACAGCAGAAAAAAGAGAAAACATGAGCAAGGTTCCTTATGTTTTGGCAGTGGAAATTTCATGTATGCTATGTTATGTGTAACTCGTGGTTTGTGCAAGTGTACATAGTCGTTATCAAGTAATAAGTAAGTATAAGAGTTATTGTCTCCACAAGGACTGTATATGTTAATCAATATATTGTAAAATTAAAGTTAACAAATTGGTGAGATAAACACAATAGGTTTGATTGGTTGATGTAAATTAATGCAAATTAATCTAAGTATGATGATTAATTAAAATGGATGAGGTGGATTTAGTAGCAGAATTTACAAGATTTCAACAACAATAACATGCATAGGCTAGAATAATCACATCAATTGACTTAGCTCATTTTCATCATGCTAATAATGTTTCGGAACATATTCCATGTGTAACACCCTAAACCCAGCCTAGATGTTATGGCCGATTCTGGCGTGTCACATTGAAGTGTTTTTTGAAAACCATGTTTTCATTGAAAACCCTTCTTGAAATTTAAAACTTCTTGCCATTTAAAACTTGTACAAAACCTCAGTTTGCGTTTGTTTATTTTCAATCGTGGTTTATTAAAAAGTTACTCCTTTTTAAAATGTTACTACCTTTGAAACCTTATTTGTTGTGGAAGCTTAATTTAAAATAAATGATTTACGAAAACGTGATATTTAAAAAAATGAGTTGTGGAAACGTAGTGTTTGAAAATAGTTATTGTTTTGGAAAACCGAGCAGATACAGATCACAATCAATAAAATTCCAAATTTAAAATCCAGAAATTATAAAGGCCTTATCACAACCCGAATTAAAATCAAAGTGCTTAAGTAAATGAGCAAAATAGAAGTGCGGTTGTGTGGCCCTCTCCGAAGTCCTCGCAACTCCGAACCGTCTAACGGCTGGGATTACGAAAGGTTAAAAGCGGGGTGAGTTTACGAAAACTCAGTGTGTAATCCCCTTATTAAAGAAATAGTCAATATGCAGAAACAAAATCAGTCTAGGCCTGAGCCCTTTAACTTGATAATGATGCAGATTCGGTTTAGAGTATATGTGGGCCAAAGCCCAAAACAATATCATTTGGGTCACAGCCCATAATAGAATCAATTGGGCTTAGCCCATCACGATGAATGATCTCGGTATGAAAGATGCATGATGCATGCAAACCCATCCAACCCTGCACTTGGCTCCTTCCAACCCTGCACTACCTGTGGGGAATAAATCACCCACACCATCCCTACACTCCATGTGTTAGCACCGATTGCAGCACTAACTGAAATCGCAGCAAAGCTGCTAGTATATATGCGGCTTTAAGCCTTTAGTAACGGTCTCATAATTGGCACATAGCCATCAGTAACTGTAATAAGATCGGCACATAGCCATCAACTACGGTAATATAACCGGCACATAGCCATGGGTAAGTATGATCGACACAAAGTCATCAATAATTACGATCGACACACAACCATGAATAAATATGATCGACACAAAGTCATAATCAAGACGGTGCAGAGCCATAATTAGGTTGGCACAAAGCCATAATCAGATTAACTGGCTTAAAGCCATCGGTAGATCCATAGCTTCTCGTGCGACCCGTGCGACCTTAACAGATCATTATCGGGTCCACGATGCGTCTCGTCCAGGCTGCGTGCGACCCTATCGAGCGATCGACTTCCTCCATAACCAATATCCCAACCCCATGCAGTATGTCATGTATGCAGAATGTTTAGTCCACAAATCATCATATCATTCACAGTTAAGTCAATCAAATCATAGTCATACAATCATAGTCAAATCATTCAAATCATAGCACAAGTCTGTCATTTACCCTCGAGGGCATTACGATTATTTTACCTTACAGGGGCATTACGGTTATTTTACCCTACAGGGGTATTACGATCATTTATCCTATAGGGGTATTACGGTCATTTTACCTTAACAATCAATAGTGTGAATGGGCCCAAGGCCCATTATGTGGCCCATGTGGGCCCACATGCCCGTGTGGCTTGATAAGCCCAGAAATGACCTTAGCCATGTGAATGACATAGCCGGGTCAAATAATTTCCACATGTCCTTGAGATTTTCCCGTGTAGGGCCCATGAGCCCATTGGGCCCATTTCGGCCCAATGTGGCCCAAAATGGCCTAAGCCCATGAGATCGGTCATGGTGGCCTCTACAGTCAAACGCCCATGTTTGGTTCAGCACACGAGTGTTCGCACGCCCATGTGGCTTCAATCGCCGTTTTTTTGGCTTTTCTGCTTTTGCTGTGATACAGTCAGATCAGGATGTGTACACACCTGTTTGCAAACACTTGCAAAACCTCTTGAGCACCAACCTACATTCATCACATTTCTCCATCAGTCCCTTTTGAACAAGACTAATACTTAATAAATCTTTTCACTATTATACTAATCAAAGAGACTCTAAACCCCTACCTTGATCAATCAACAAAAGGCCACACTCCTATTCCGTAGTTGGAGATTACCCACTAGGCTTTAGGGAAACCCTACATAAGAATCGGATCTTATCAAACACCCATTCAAATGAATAGTTTAAGCTAAATGAGTCCTCACTTACTGACAGCGCAAAGTCACTAGTTGGAAATGAGGCAACGGTACTCCTATTTGAAAATGCCAGAAAACATATGATATTAGAAGAAGGAAGGGCCCTTAACGTTAAGGAGAGACCAGAAGAAAAACCACGAGCACTTACCCTTTTTGTTAGAAGACTTTTGTAAGCCAATACGATAATACCACTAAGAGAATAAGAGAATATTCAGCCAAGTATCCCAAAAGAGAAGGATGAAAAATAGAGTTCAGTATTCGACAAGGGTTAGAGAAAAAATGTAAGAACTTATTGAAAGGGGAGGAGAATGAGAATGGAGGTGAGGAGAAGAGAAGAGTAAAGATTCAGCCAGAGAATATGGAGAGATTAAGAGCACTCAGAGAGTATACGGTTAAGGATAGAAATAAGAGGAGCAAAGTTCGGCTATGGCACATAAAGGGATTGAAACAAAGTAAGGCCAATAATAAAAATGCCTATTCAGCCGAAGAAGAAAAAAAATTGACAACAAAATCGACTAGAAGAGAAAAGAAGAGGCGAGAGACCACAATCCTGAAAAATCAACAGAATGCCGAATATGCACAAAGAGCAGTCGACACCTTGCCCATTCCCAAAAGATCCCAACTTTCCCTTCAACCAAAACTAATGCAAGATTAGAGTTTCAATTCGGCTATACAACTTCCAACATCAAATCCCTTATTATCTCCCAAATTCTCTACACCAAATCCACACCAACCACCATCCAAATCCCCCCTTTTTCCTCCTTGAATTTCTCCATGACTCATTCAAATTCCAACCTGCAGAGTTCTAGTCAAAGTCCACTTCTTATACAACAAGGAAGTAAAATAAATACTCCCTTGCATAACAGCAGACTCGAACTCAAGCTCCCTTGCCACCTTAATCACGCTACTGGCACTGAACTACAAGCTCATCTTGTGTCATAATTTAACCACAACAATTTAAAAGCCCTCTATCTAGATCCCAAGGATTTTATACTCTAGAAATAAAAATTTTGCTAAAGCCCAGGTTTGAACTCGGGACTTCTCAGACACTCCCAAACACTGCTAAATCACTTAACCACTGAAGCAGGTAGTCAATTGCGTTATTTCCTTGCACACATAAACTTTTATGTGTTCCTATGCTTAAGGCCTATTTCTTCTAAGCCCAAATTCGAGGCGTTACACCATGACAACTTGATCTTTCATGAGTTTGAAACCAATATTAAGTCCTTATGGAATCTTTTACTTAGAAAAAAACATGCATTTTACTGATCATATTCAACTAATGGTTTCTTAAAATTCATATGAAGTAATAGAGACGGGTTAGGTTTGAAATAATTTAATCACGTAAACCGAAAAACTATACAAGATAATAGAGCTCTTTTGTGTTATTATGAGCTTTTAATTTAGTTGGGTTATGATCTAAATTAAGCATGCACTTTTCAATTACTGCGTCCACTAGTCGTCTTCTGGTTGGGACTGCTCAACTAATTCTAATGTATTCAATGTATGAATGAAATGTATGCTTGAGTTTAATTGAAAACATGATCGAATGAGGCACAGAACATCATAACATGATTTAAATAAAATTTATTGAATTGATGCAATCATCCTAGCTTGGAGTGTCAGAATCGTCTAAGAGTCTTTAGAAAAGACCGAAGGTTGAGAATTCTGCTCGTGTTTTTAAGCCAACTACTAAAAATCCGGACCGTCTGTGTGCTCAGTGTGGAAGGTATCATGTTGGCGAGTGTTGGAACCGAGATCGGGAATGTTTTAGATGTAAGTCTAAGGCTCATTTGGTTAAGAATTGCCCTCAGGCAACGAAGGTTTGTGGTTTAAACCATGGAGGAAATGGTCATGGAACACCGGTAGAGTCTTTGAAGGTTCGGATGTGAGACAACCAAGGATATGATAGCAGTTAAGTTCCTTGTTTTTGGAGTACTATTTATTGTTTTAAAGATAGCTTATTCTTGTGGTACAAGTGAACTGTTTGAAACTTTGGATGTGAACTTAGAGACTGTGCCTAGAAGGTAAGATAGTTCTTTAAGATCAGAGTCTTGCGACAATAGCGTAGTGGGGTGAGTTAGACCGCACGATGGTTCGTTAGTAAGTAATTTCGAGGACAAAATTATTTTTAAGGGGGGTAGAGCTGTAACATCCTGAAAAGGGCCTATGCATTTTCGGTTTAATTGTACGAAATGACATGTCTTATGTGTTATGAATATATTTTGAACATTTTTGGAAACACGGAAATGTATGGAAATGTTAGGTTTAAAAGAGGAAAGTGAACATTTTTGGGAACTTGGAAATGTAAGGAAATGATTTAGAAATGGTTCAAAAGAGGAAAGTGAACATTTTCGGAAACTTGAAATGTAAGGAAATGTCAAGTTTAAAGAGGCAAGCGAAAATTTTTGGAAACTTAGAAATGACTTAGAAATGTTGAGTTTTAAAGTTTAAAAGAGGAAATTAAGGCAAGGTGGCCTTAAGAGAAAAAGTATGTCAAAATTTGACACGCAAACAAGCTTGGAAAAGTGGCTTGGAGATGCCACAGGGCCTCTGGAAATGGTGCCACATGCAAGGGATTGGGCACGAGTTCGAGTCACGGGGAAAGCAAATAAAAGAAATTTTATTTTGCTTCCGAGAAGAAGTGAGGTGGATGGCACAAGGCTATAATTTAGGAGCCTTTATTCTTTTATTTTTAAGAGATAAATAGTGGATAAATAAGGGATAAATAATGGAATTATTTTAGATTATTTTCAAGAGATAAATGAGGAATTATTATTTAATTAGGAAAATAAGGGAGAAGTGATGGCCAAGTAAGGGACTTTGAGTTTAATAATTTCGGCTAAGTAAGGATAGTTCTTTGAATCATCTTTTATTTTAGGAGATAATTAAAGAGATAAAGCTATCAAAATAGAAGAGTGATGGCCAAGTAAGGGATTCTAAGTTAGTAAATTCGGATATATAAGGAAAAGAGGGCCATTCATCATTCTTTCTCTCAACCCTTCTCTCGCTAGAATTTCCTAGAGCATTTGTTCTTCTTCTTTTTGTTAGCCAAATGAAAATTCAAGATATCACCATTAGCAATTTTCTTTTCTTTCCAATCCATCAAAAGTTTGAATCTTTGAGGGCTTCAAGCATAGGTGCTATCGATTTCTTCAAGAAAGGGTAAGAACAAGTTTTGATTTCTATTCTTTTCTTTTACATTTGTTGAAATCTAGGACTAATCCCATCAATATTCCTATTTGAAATTTAGAAGGATTCTTTCGGGATTTTTGCCATAGTCGACTATAAAGGAAAAGATCTTGGGATTTGACCATCAAGGTAAGTCATATTCGACATTGGCCAAGGGCCATTGATTGTGATTAAAAGTTAGAAGTTGATCTAACATGTGGTTTTAGGGATTTCGATGTAAGCTATATAACCAAGGGATAATTTCGGGATTTAAGATCCTTAAGGTAAGTGACTATGAATATTCGGCCAAGGCCTATTTTAGTAGTTAGATCTATTTTTATGTGTTTTAAGCCGAAAACTAACCGATTCAAGGGATCTAGTGATTAGTGATTTCAAAGGGAAGAATACAAGTTTAAGGATTTGATTAATTATCAAATCGGCAGCAAGGTAAGAAAGTGGATACGATAATCCTTCGAGGATTTGATTAAATTAATTTGAATAGGCTTTTTCCTAAAATACTAAATGTGGCCAAATGTAGGGATTTAGGATCTAAAGCGATAGATTGGTTTTTGGGATTTCAAGGAATTCGTTAAGTTTAATCAGTGTGTACCCCACAATATTTCATAATATGTTTTATGGCTATGTTTAATTAAAATATGTGATATTAAGAATAAGAAAGTGGCTAAGGTACCATGTTATGGCATCGAGTACTGTGCACGCGTTTCCTACTCCTACTAGGAATATGAAATATGTTATTTGTAACATGAGAATAAGAATGTGAACTTGGGCATATTAATGCATATTACAAAATGGGGCATATGGGTTATTGAAAGGGGAAGTGAATGTGGTGACCTAAGACCACGAACACGGTGACCTAAGACCGTGGTATCTCGAATGTGGTGACCTAAGACCACGATGAATCGAATGCGGTGACCTAAGACCGCGATATCCGAATGTGGTGACCTAAGACCACAAATGCGGTGGCCTAAGACCGCGATATGGAGTGTAGCGGAAGGAGGGTCGACTTAGTAGTCCCACGGTGTACAGGTTGGTGCGGGAGTGTAGCGGATGGCTTATTAGGTTTGGGTTTGGGAATGCATCATAATTTGTATGCTATGATATGAATGTTTAATATTTGTTATGCTGATTCTATTATGATTTAGTGTTGTGTACACATTGAGTCTGTTGACTCACCCCGTTGAGGACCATGTTTTGTGTGATGAGCAGTAATGGACCAAGGCGGCAGAACTTGTGGTGGCCATGCTCAACATGAAGTTTTTATTTTTATGGACTATTAATTTTTAAGTACTCGAATTATTTGGATTCACTTGATGTAATAAGGCCATAAGGCCATAGTGCACTATTTTATTTACATTTTTATTTATTATGTTACTGAAATTTTTATTAAGTTAAAGATTAAGTAATTTACTTTAAATGTATTCTATATGTTTTATCACCTAAAATTTAAAAGGGTTTTCATTATAAAACAATTTTGTTTTCTACTCGAGCCCAACCCAAAACAATATTTCTTTCAAAACACACTATTTTCCCAAAGTAACAAAAGAACTTTGAACCGGTTTACTTGAGGAACATACCAAATCTGGTCAAAGCTCGTAGAATTTGGGTTTGGGGTGTTTGAGTTTTAGTATCAAAGCCTAATTTTAAACTCTCGACTGTGGGCTAAGGCCCAAAATGTTTTCCAATCGAGCCAAATGAGTTTTATAGAAGTAATTGCGAAAATAGCGAGGTTTTACGGCATGGCACCTAAGTCTCCAGACCAGATCCACACGGTAAGTACCACAACCATCTGTGTGATTATGTGAATTATGGAAGGGTAGAAAAGGAATGGGCGTAGAATAGCATGATAGGAACTTGAACCAGTAGGACTAGTCGACTTAAGGATCACTAAACAAACTCGTGACTAAATCGCCCGAGCTAGGTGTGGTGGCAGCAGTTGTGCGCATGTCAGGAGTGGATTGATGAAGAGCTTGGTATTTAAGCGATCCCAGAGACTCACCTCCTCTTTACTCGAATCCCACAGTGCGTAGCTACGGTTTACTCACAACCAAGAGGACTTATTCACGGGCTAAACCTGATAATTAAAACCCAAAAGGGACTAGCCATGCGGTTTTATAAAACTCCTAGTTTTAAAATCCCTAAATTACCCTTTTAATTGTAGTAAAAGATTCTTGTGAAAATTTTTCCAAAATATCTCGATTTACAAAATTACAAAAATGCCCTGGTTGTAAAATTACTAAAATGCCCTTGGTTTCTAAAATTCCAATATTACCTCGACTTTTAAAATATTCTTACTTTATAAAAATATCAAAAATTCTATTTTTGCAAAATGTTAAAGATACTGATTTGGAAAATTACGAAATTGCCCCTAACTTACAAAATTACCAAAATGACCTAACTTCCAAAATTTTTGCAATATCACCAAAATAGGAAGCAAATTCACAAAAAGAACCCTCAAAGTTTTGCAAATTTTGAAATACCCCTGAATTATTAAACTTTACAAATTTACTCGGTTTGTGAAAAATTCTTGAAATACCACTAGAATTTCAAAATTACTGAAAGGCCCCAAGATTTCAAAATTACCAAAATACCCTTATTGACAAAATCACCAAGGAACCTTATTTTGACAAATTACGAAAATACCCCTATAGGAAAAATTACGAAAATACCCTTGGGTAGTGGGAACAAACAACAACAATAAAAACTACAACATTTCTCTCGAATGAACGAAAGTTCATAATTGGTTGATGAATGTGAGCGTGACTTTACGAATAGTGAACTTGAGTGAGAACTTTGTTTGATCGAAAGAACCACTTTTAAACATCTCTTTTCATAAAAGCGTCGCGGTTAATCGGTGAAACAAAAGTACTAATGTATAAAACTCTTAAATCAGTTAAATCGCGACGTTAGAAAAAATGAGTTCTAGGAGACGTGGTCGCCGTGGGACGGGATAAGAGGAGTCTTGACCGCCGAGAATCGTCAAGAGTCTTCGAGAAAAGACCAGAAGGTTGAGAATTACCTTTCGTGTTTTTAAGCCAACTACTAAAAATCCGGACCGTCTGTGTGTGCTCGGTGTGGAAGGTATCATGTTGGCGAGTGTTGGAACCGAGATCGGGAATGTTTTAGATGTAAGTCTAAGGCTCATTTGGTTATGAATTGCCCTCAGGCAACGAAGGTTTGTGGTTTAAACCATGGAGGAAATGGTCATGGAACACCCGATAGAGGTGCTGAAGGTTCAGATGTGAGACAACCAAGGATATGATAGCAGTTAAATTCCTTGTTTTTGGAGTACTATTTATTGTTTTAGAGATAGCTTATTCTTGTGGTACAAGTGAACTGTTTGAAACTTTGGATGTGAACTTAGAGACTGTGCCTAGAAGGTAAGATAGTTCTTTAAGATCAGAGTGCGCAGCAATAGCGTAGTGGGGTGAGTTAGACCTACGATGGTTCGTTAGTAAGTAATTTCGAGGACAAAATTATTTTTAAGGGGGGTAGAACTGTAACATCCTGAAAAGGGCCTATGCATTTTCGGTTTAATTGTACGAAATAACATGTCTTATGTGTTATGAATATATTTTGAACATTTTTGGAAACCTGGAAATGTATGGAAATGTTAGGTTTAAAAGAGGAAAGTGAACATTTTTGGGAACTTGGAAATGTAAGGAAATGATTTAGAAATGGTTCAAAAGAGGAAAGTGAACATTTCTAGAAACTTGGAAATGTAAGGAAATGTCAAGTTTAAAGAGGCAAACAAAAATTTTTGGAAACTTAGAAATGACTTAGAAATGTCGAGTTTTAAAGGTTAAAAGAGGAAATTAAGGCAAGGTGGCCTTAAGAGAAAAAGTATGTGAAATTTGACATGCAAACGGAAAGCTTGGAAAAGTGGCACGGAGATGCCAGCAGGGCCTCTGGAAATGGCGCCACATGCAAGGGTGAAATACCCCACACAGGCCCTGAGCCGAATCGGATCTGGTATGTTCCTTGAGTAAAACCAGGTTTTCAAATTCTTTTTGTTACTTAGAAAAATTTGTAAAATTTAGAAAAAATTATTGGTTTGGGTTGGGCTTAGGTTGGAAACCCATTTAATCAATTTTTTTATATCCAATTTAACTAGGGTGACAAAATAATTTTAGGGTTTATTTTTAAGGAAATAAATTTTTACTTAACTTTAAAACAACATAGTTAAGTAACATAATAATTAAACGTAAAGTAAAAGTATAGAAATCCTCTTGGGCCTTAGGGCCTTATTACATCAAATAACCCAAAAATAAAATTAAAAGTACTTAGAAAATGTGAAGTCCAAATTCTAAATAAATTCAAGTGATGCATGGCCACCTTTAGCTCATGACCCGGTCCATTATTGCTCATCACTGAAAAATAATTCCCAACGGGTGAGTCAATGAGACTCAATGTGTACACCAACTAACAAACAATATTTCGGGCATACATATTCATATCAGAACATATATGTATCAAAATGATGCAACCCAAACCCAAGCCTAATTATCCATCCGCTACACACCACCCGTAGCTACCAATCATACCGTGGGGACTACTAAGTCAACCCTCTTTCCGCTACACACCATCGAAGGCATCAGCTGCCGATCGACGTGCTCATCGCCATATATACGTTGTGTCATTAGACACTATATTCAAATAATGTAAACGAAGTTACCAATATCAAATAATGTAAACCGGTTACCATATTCAAATAATGTGACAGTAGTCACCATATTTCGTTGGTGAGGCCAAAGTCAACACCTTCGTTGGTGAGACCAAGTCAACACCTACTCTTCCCCTTTCACAAATATCCCATATGCCCCAAATATTTATACATATCTTATTTCTCATTCATATTACATATTCAAAATATATATATATAACACATATTCGTAATCTTATCGGAGTAGGAAACGTGCACTGGGTACTTTTACCACATTTGTGGCACTTAGCCACATTCTTATTCGCATGCACATTTTTATATATATATAAAAATAATTTAGTAATATATTGAGAGTTAGTGTGGTACACACTGATTCGCTTAATAGGTTCCTTGAAATCCCGAAGAGAATCGACCACGATTTAGATCTCAAATCCTACATAAGTTAATCACTTTAAAAGACCATTCGGCTACTTTTCCAAATACAACTAGGATTTGTATTACTTACCTTGTTGCCGAATTGATTAAATCCCGAAATTGTGGTATTCCTCCCTTAAATTCGTCTAGCCACCAAAAACATGTATTTTCATCAGTTTCGACTTTTGGATCAAAAGGAAATACTTTTAGATACCAAAGTAACCCTTAGCCGATTAGATCTATACACTTACCTGGCAATTTCCAATTCCTGAAAATATTCCTTGCCTTGTATGTCTGTCGAAATCCCTATAATTATATGTTAGATCTGATTTCCATATCACTTAATAATCTTAAATCAATTGGCCTTTGGCCTAAACCATGCTTTTCTTACCTTAAATCCTTAGATCTAAAATCCCGAAATTCCTCCTTTATTATTCGGCCAAAAGACAACCAAAAGAATCAGTTCCCAAATCTTGGTTGAAAGAGAATAAACAACAAGAATCCATTATTCTTACCTTATCACCACGATCGGCAGACACCCTTGATTGAAGCCACAGAGAGATTCGGCTATGGAGACTTAAAGCGAGGAATCAAAGAGGTTTTGGCTTGACAGTAGAAGAGAAAAGAAGAAGAAAAGAAAAGAAGAAAAGAAAAGAGAAAAAGAGAATAATGGCAGAGAAAATTCGGCAGAGAGAATAGGAGAAATTTTAGAGAATTTCGGTAGAGGTTTTCTTGAAGAGAAAAGAATGAATGAAGAATAGCCTTACTCTTCCTTTTATAGCCAAAATTACTAGCTAGAGTCCTTTACTTGGTCACCACTCTTCTATTTTGATAACTTTATCCTTTAATTATCATAAATAAAAGAGTTTAATCCAATATTTATCTCTTCTAAATAATCCAATTTAAAAATCCTTTATTTATCACCTTTTTAATCGAATATTTATGAAAATAAAACACCTCCTTTCTAGAAGGCTTGTGCCGTCCACCTCAGTCTTCTGGAAACAAAAATAAAACTTTCTTTATTTGCTTCCCAAGTGACTCGAACTCGGCCCATTCCTCTTGCATGTGGCGCCATTTCCATAGGCCCTAAGTGGCATCTTGTGCCACTTTTCCAAGCCCGATTTGTGTGTCAAATTTCACCAACTTTTTCTTTTAAGGCCTCCTTGCCCTAATTTCCTATTTTAAACTTTAAAATTTGACATTTCTAGGTCATTTCCAAGTTTCCTAAAATTTTCGATCGGCTCTGTATACTTGCCATTTTCTTACATTTCAAGTTTCCAGAAATGTTCACTTTCCATTTTGAATCATTTCCTTACATTTCCTAGTTTACATAAATGTTCACTTTCCCTTTATTCCTTTACATTTTCAGGACATTTCCTACATTTCCAAGACAAGACATTTCCTTACATTTCCTTGCATTTCTTACATTTCCATACATTTCCTTACATTTCCTTACATTTCCTTACATTTCCATACATTTCCATACATTTCTTACATTTCCTTACATTTCCATACATTTCCTTACATTTTCTTACATTTTCTTACATTTCCCTACATTGCCTTACATTTCCATACATTTCCACACATTTCACACATTTCCATACACTTCCATACATTTCCATATATTTCCATACATTTCCTTATTTCTAGAATTCACATAACACATTCATAATTCATAAAACATGCCATTTTACCACATGGTTCCTTGTGTCATGCTTCACATGAGTTTCTTTTAAAGCCTCATTTACCTAGCTCCTTTTACTTAAAAACCAATAATTTTCCAAAGCTTTCTTCTTCCATCCTAAAATTCTAAAAACCCTTAATACACTTCCAACAATGCCAAAACCTACTAACTCATGAATTATGCACAAACGTATAACCCCTAATCTAGGATGTTACAAGGGGATTGGGCCTGAGTTCGAGTCACAGGAAAGCAAATAAAAGAAATTTTATTTTTGCTTCGGAAGAAGTGAGGTGGGACGGCACAAGGCTATAATTTAGGAGCCTTTATTCTTTTATTTTTAAGAGAAAAATAGTGGATAAATAAGGGATAAATAATGGATTTATTTTAGATTATTTTCAAGAGATAAATGAGGAATTATTCTTTAATTAGGAAAATAAGGAAGAAGTGATGGCGAGTAAGGGACTTTGAGTTTAATAATTTCGGCTAAGTAAGGATAGTTCTTTGAATTATCTTTTATTTTAGGAGATAATTAAAGAGATAAAGCTATCAAAATAGAAGAGTGATGGCCAAGTAAGGGATTCTAAGTTAGTAAATTTGGCTATATAAGGAAAAGAGGGCCATTCATCATTCTTTCTCTCAACCCTTCTCTCTCTCCGAATTTCCTAGAGCATTTGTTCTTCTTTTTTTGTTAGCCAAAGCCGAAAATTCAAGATATCACCATTAGCCAATTTCTTTTCTTTCCAATCCATCAAAAGCAAGAATCTTTGAGGGGCTTCAAGCATAGGTACTATCGATTTCTTCAAGAAAGGGTAAGAATAAGTTTTGATTTCTATTCTTTTCTTTTAGATTTGTCGAAATCTAGGACTAATCCCATCAATATTCTTATTTGCCGAAATTTGGAAGGATTCTTTCGGGATTTTTGCCATAGTCAACTATAAAGGAAAAGATCTTCTGGATTTGACCATCAAGGTAAGTCATATCGACATTGGCCAAGGGCCATTGTTTGTGATTAAAGGTTAGAAGTTGATCTAACATGTGGTTTTAGGGATTTAAATGGTGAAGCTATAATAAAGGGATAATTTGGGATTTAAGATCCTTAAGGTAAGTGACTATGAATATTCGGCCAAGGCCTATTTTAGTAGTTAGATCTATTTTTATGTGTCTTAAGCGAAAACTAACCGATTCAAGGGATCTAGTGATTAGCCGATTTCAAAGGGAAGAATACAAGTTTCGGATTTGATTAATTATCAAATCGGTAGCAAGGAAAGAAAGTGGATACGATAATCCTTCGAGGATTTGATTAAATTAGCCGAATATGCTTTTTCCTAAAATACTAAATGTGGCCAAATGTGGGATTTAGGATCTAAAGCGATAGATTGGTTTTTCAGATTTCAAGGAATTCGTTAAGCTAATCAGTGTGTACCCTACACTATTTCATAATATGTTTTATGGCTATGTTTAATTAAAATATGTGATATTAAGAATAAGAAAGTGGCTAAGGTACCATGTTATGGTACTAAGTACTCAGGTACATTTCCTACTCCTACTAGGAATATGAAATATGTTATTTGTAACATGAGAATAAGAATGTGAACTTTGGCATATTAATGCATATTACAAAATGGGGCATATGGGTTATTGAAAGGGAAGTGAATATGGTGACCTAAGACCACGAACACGGTGACCTAAGACCGTGGTATCCGAATGTGGTGACCTAAGACCCACGATGAATCTGAATGCGGTGACCTAAGACCGCGATATCCGAATGTGGTGACCTAAGACCACAAATGCGGTGACCTAAGACCGGATATGGAGTGTAGCGTAAGGAGGGTCGACTTAGTAGTCCCCACGGTGTACAGGTTGGTACGGGGGAGTGTAGCGGATGGCTTATTAGGTTTGGGTTTGGGAATGCATCATAATTTGTATGCTATGATATGAATGTTTAATATTTGTTATGCCTGATTCTATTATGATTTATTGTTGTGTACACATTGAGTCTGTTGACTCACCCCGTTGAGGACCATGTTTGTGTGATGAGCAGTGAATGGACCGGGACGGCGAGAACTTGTGGTGGCCATGCTCAACATGAAGTTTTTATTTTTATGGACTATTAATTTTTAAGTACTCTGAATTATTTGGATTCACTTGATGTAATAAGGCCATAAGGCCATAGTGCACTATTTTATTTCTGTTTTTATTTATTATGTTACGAAATTTTTATTAAGTTAAAGATTAAGTAATTTACTTTAAATGTATTCTATATGTTTTATCACCTAAAATTTAAAAGGGTTTTCATTATAAAACGATTTTGTTTTCTACTCGAGCCCAACCCTAAAACAATATTTCTTTCAAAACACACTATTTTTCGAAAGTAACAAAAGAACTTTGAACCGGTTTACTTGAGGAACATACCAAATCTGGTCAAAGCTCGTGGGCTGGGTTTGGGGTGTTTCACCCCTAACCCATGTCCGTCACTGGATTAAGGTTACGAGGCATTACCGATCAAAATATAACTTAGAATAGATGTTCATTTCAATTCAAGTACCAAATAATATAATCATTTCAATACTATTCATCTAGTATAATTTTAAACCATCTAACATGCTTCGATTCTATAATTCATACTCTTCCCAAATTAATATTCAAACATTATAACCAATGAATCATGGCAATCTAATGCTTAACTTATAACCAAGTATAATTCATTTCATATAACGATCATATATTAAGACATCCATTCATATAAATCTATTTCATTAACTACTTTCCAAAAACACTCTTTATAATTATGCGCTTCTTCACATTTTACTAAGTCAAGCCAAACCACGAGTGAAACACCCCAAACCCGGCCCACGGGCTTTGACCAGATTTGGCATGTTCCTCAAGAAAACCGGTTTCAAATTCTTTTGTTACTTAGAGAAAACTTGTGCGATGAAAAAAATATTGTTTGGGTTGGGCTTTTATTGAAAAACAATTTATCTTACATTGAAATCCATTTATTTAAGGTGATAAACATTTAGGGTTTACTTCAAAATAAATTTACTTGAATCCATAACTAATAATTTGTAAACATAATAAATAAGAGTAAAAGAATTAAAGAAAACCAACTATGGCCTTATGGCCTTATTACATCAAATAATTCCCCAAACTTTAAGTTTAAGTACTTGATAAAAATAAAATCCACATTAATTAAATTCCTTGCTGTGCATGGCTATCCCTAAGCTTCTGCCGTCCCAGTCTATTACTGTTCGTCACCTAAAAATAGTCCCACAACGGGGTGAGTCAAACAGACTCAATGTGTACACGACACTAAATCATAATAGAATTAGGCATACAAGAGTTACACATTCCGAACAGTGAATACAAGTTATGATGCATTCCCAAACCTAAACCTAATTGTCCATCCGCTACACACCCCCGTACCTGCCAGTCATACCGTGGGGACTACTAAGTCGACCCTCCTTCCGCTACACACCAAATTGCGGTCTTAGGTCACTGTATTCGTGGTCTTAAGTCACCATGTTCAGATTACTGTGGTCTTAGGTCACCACTTTTCAGATATCACGGTCTTAGGTCACCGTGTTCATGGTCTTAGATCACCACATTCACTTCCCCTTTCAAACAAACCCATATGCCCCATATAATAATAATATGCATAAATATGCCAGAGTTCACATTCTTATTCTTATTCTCATGTTATAACTAACATATTTCATAATCCTAGTAGGAGTAGGAAACGCACCTGAGTACTTAGTACCATAACATGATGCCTTAGCCACTTTCATATTCTTAATGTCACATATTTTAATTAAACATGCCATAAAACATATTATGAAGTAGTGTGGGGTACACACCTGATTCGCTTAGCAAATTCTTTGAGATCTCGAAATCTGATCTACCGCTTAGATCCTTAATCCCTACATTTGATTAATCACTTTAAAAAGCCATTCGGCCATAAATCCAAATCCTAGTAGGATTAGTATACTTAAACTTACCTTGTTTGCCGATTTGATTAATAATCAAATCCTGAAATTTGTAGTATTCCTTCCTTAAAAATCGACTAGCCACCAAATCATTTAACTAGGTGGGTTTAAGGCTTTTGAATAAATAGGAAATAACTCTAAATACCAAAAATAAGCCTTGGCCGAATACTTCATATGCTTACCTTGTGGATTTTAAATCCAGAAACTCACTTAGAATAACTAGGGAACACGTGGCCTATGGTGTACCTTCGGGAAAAGAACTTCTCCTTCCTTGTAGTCAACACTTAGTAAATCCCGAAAGATCTCTTCAAAGTTTTGGCAACAAGATATTAATGGGGTTAGTCCTAGATTTCGGCAAATCTTAAAAGAAAAAGGATGAAACCGAATGAGATCTTACCCTTACTTGAAGAAATCGATTACACCTTTACTTCAATCTTCAGAGATTCGGCTATGGCTAGATGATGATCTCACAACTTTCGGCTTTTGGAGGGATTAGAGAAGGAAGAATAAAGATGGAGGATTCGGCTAGAACACAAGGTATTTCGGCTTGGTAAAAATAAAAGAAGAAGAAGATTTGGTGAAGAGAATTCGGCAGAGGCTTTCAAAGAACAGAAAATAATGCAGAATGGCCTCTCTTTTCCTTTTATAGCCGAAATTACTAAGCTAGAGTCCCTTACTTGGCCACCACTCTTCTATTTTGATAGTTTTATCCCTTTAATTATCACTTTATTCAAATTAAAAGAATTTAATCCAACAATTATCTCTTGAAAATAATCCAAATTAAATCCTTTATTTATCCCCTTATTAGCCGAATTTTAAAGAGAATAAAACTCCTTCTTTTTTAAAAGCTTGTGCCGTCCACCTCACTTCTTTTGGAAGCAAAATAAAATTTCTTTTATTTGCTTCCCATGTGACTCGAACTCAGGCCCAACACCCTTGCATGTGGCACCATTTCCATAGGCCCTAAGTGGCATCTTGAGCCACTCTTCCAAGCCTGTTTGTGTGTCAAATTTCACATATTTTTTTCTCTTAAGGCCACATTGCCTTAATTTCCTCTTTTAAACTTTAAAACTCGACATTTCTAAGTCATTTCTAAGTTTCCAAAAATTTTCGTTCGGCTCTTTTAACCTAACATTTCTAAGTCATTTCTAAGTTTCCAAAAATTTTCGTTTTCATCTTTTAACCTAACATTTCCTTACATTTCAAGTTTCAGAAATGTTCACTTTCCTCTTCGAGTCATTTCTAAATCATTTCCTTACATTTCCTAGTTTCCAAAAATGTTCATTTTCCTCTTTTGAACTTAACATTTCCATACATTTCCAAGTTTCCAAAAATGTTCACTTTCCTCTTTTGAAACTTGATATTTCTAATATTTCCCAAAGTTTTTCCCTTTTCACCTAAAGTTCTAAAAACCCTTAATACACTTCCAAACACTGCCAAAACCTACCAACTCATGAATTATGCACAAACGCATAACCCCTAGTCTAGGATGTTACAACGTGATTTATTAAACATTAATATATATATATATACACGACATTAACAACTTCACATAATGGTCAAGTATAAAATTTGGTTTTACCAAATTATGCACATTTTACCAAAATAATAACTACCAATTTTATACATAAGAGCCAAATCAAATCATACCATAATTACAATACCGCTTGACTAATAAATATCCAAAATACCTATCTATCATTTACCAAATTCATAAATCACATATATGGCATATTTTAAACGCAAGCATTTAACTTAAGAACTTAACCATTAATTACCAAAATCACGAACAAAACATATCATAGGCATGTATAAGTATATTTTTCCTATTGTTAGCCAAATATAAATACACACCCTTTACCATTTCCAAAATACATATGCACAATCGATCTTTTAACCATATATTCGGTCATAAAATTTATCCTCCGATAATCCAACCAATTTCACAACTCGAATCAAAGCTAATTGTACCATTTATAACCGTACCTAAATGACCATCAAATAAATTACAAAACATGTTCATATTTTACCATCACAAACTGTACTTTAATAATCAATATGCAAGCTATCACACATACATAACTTCACTTATATGAGCATATGTATTATATCAAAAACACATCATTTACCACTTTTAAACCTTTACACAAGACAAATTATACATCCAAAATAAGTCAATAATAAGCCACAACCGAAATACATCCACCTACTATATTTACTTCACTTAAGTCGAATTATATAATCAACCACCACACAAAATATACCGTAAATCATACTTCCAAAATGAGCTACTTTCATGGCCGCTTATACATCGTCATTAACATTTCTCATTGCCGAATCATATAACCAACATCACAAACATATTTAACATGAAACATACCTCCAAATTAAGCTTATAACATGACCGAATATATATACCAACATTAGTATCATGATCAAGCCATTTTCACATGTATATACAAATTTCAAAACCAAACATATCAAAACTAGCCTATACATGCCACATAACCAAAAACTCAAAGCTTTTATTTACCGAAGCGATAATCGGATAGTGTGATGAGGTCTCCTATGATTTCCAACCCGATCAAGTCTCCGAAACTCTACAAACATAGGAAAAACACACAGAGTAAGCTTTGAAAACTTAGTAAGCCATAAGCAAGTAAATCATCTCAATGATATTTATAATTCAATTTAACTAGGCCAAATTTAGCAGTCTCAACCACATATACATTCACCAAACTCGTAAATTCTTATGACCACATTAAGTAACTTCACTTATCTTATTTATCAATGAACATATAAACCATGCTATCAAATTCAAATAGCAACCGTTAACTCAATCATATAAATTAAATTTGTACATATTAATTACATAACCAACCAAAACAAGTCATGCTTTACTAGCCATTTCATATATATGCTAACCATGCATCATAACACCAACATCTCGATATCAATTAACTAATCCAAATTTCAAACCAATTTAGCATACTTCAACACCATGTTTCATATTTCATAATTCCCATGTTCGAAACATATGACCACAATTTCATATAACGAGCATATGTAACACAACGTTCATTTGTATACATTCATTTCATTCATTGTCATATATTTCACATATTATAACAACTCAAACCCGGCCCAAACATTGTGGCCGAATCTAGTTTGCTACAGTAAAAAAAAAAATACTTTTTGACAAACTCTTTTCCAAAAATCAGTTGAAGTTGTCGAAAACCTTCTATTTGTTTGTCTTGCCAAAACAATACTTAGATTCAATTTGGAAATTTATTTAAGTAAAGTTGTTATACAAATTTCAAATGTGCCCGATGGCACAATAAAACATTTTTCGTTCTAATTTGGAAAACACGTGAATTTAATTTAAGTTATTAATTTAATATTAATAACATAGTTTAAAACAAGTATCCAACATATGAAAAATAATAAAATAAAGTATCAGAAGGCCTTATTACATCCCAAAATAAAATTTAACCAACAATAAAATAAAATAACGAAGTTTAAAGTTCATTTAGTTCAAATCCACTGTATGGCCACCTCGAGTCCACCCGGCCCCACATCTGCGATCTACGTGTCACCTAAAAAAGGTAAAGGAGAAGGTGAGTCACCAAGACTCAGTATGTAACCCTTCCCCCGGTTTAAGCAATTTCATACACAAATTATAACCATTAACATGCATTCGGTTATGTACCCAACCTAGCCAACCAAACGCCCCTGTCTACCCCGTTGTGGTACCAAACCACTGGTGGTGCCAAACCACTGGTGACATATAGTCACAATGTGTTACCAAAACACTGGTATCCGTAGACACTAATCAATTGATGGGGCCAACCCATCGTGTGATACCAAATCAGCGCGACGATCCCATATCTCAAAGGTGGGGCCAACCCACGGTGGTGTTAACCACGGGACGAGTCGCTATGAGGTGCCAAACCTCGGAGGTACCAAACCCTCGGTGACCGTAGTCACAAGTGTGTTACCAAAACACCGGTGTCCGTCGCGACACTAATAACATCGCCCCCTCCACTCATCATTCCCACATCGGTCATTAATATATATATTTCATGCCATCACATGCTTAAATCTCATGTATCAATACATCATGCTTCCCAAAAGCATCAAATAGCAAATTCATATTAATGTGTACTTACTTGAATCACCACTTATACCGATATGGTATTAAATCCAATGCTACATAAATCCAAGTTAGCATTCACAATATTCAGCACATTTAATAAGCTATAACGTGTGCATATACACACCTGTCACCTCTGAATAGTCTAAATCCCGAAAAGAAAGTTGGCCTCCCTAGATCTCTCTCTCGCACCTATATTCGGCCAACCTTAGGATTAGTATTATGGCCTATTCGGCCAATCCAAAATTATTTAAAGGGTTATTCTCGTGATCCCGAATCCCTACCTTTTCTCTTTTGGCTACCAACCACGGCACTCGATACACAGATCTACTTTACCAAAATAATCAGTCAAATGACAGTGTCAATACCTTTCAACTTTTAATCACTTAAAAGAATATTCCATTAACAATAGGCCCTTACCACCACTTACCAAAGTCGATCGTCGAGAATGGCCTAGATTGCTTGCTCCACAAATCCGGGAATCCTATCATCAATCGATTTCACAAGAGTGTTAACATTCTTTGCTTACAAAAACTGAGATCGGCCCTTACCCCTTGTAGAAATCGACAAAGACACAAGAAGAGAAGGAAAATGGCATTCAGTCAAGATTACTTACCCACTTTATGAACCGATTGAAGGAGAGTTTAGAGGAGGTTATCCTTGTTGCTATTCGGCCAAGACTTGAAATATGGAGAGAGGGAAATTTGGCTATGGTTTAGGGGGTAGGTCTGATTATCAAAGAAAAAGAGGAGAAAAAGAGATCAAAAATTGGGGATTCTGTAATGAAAGGAGTAGAGGAGGTTTTGGCAACACAAAATAGAAGAGAAAGAGGTTAATGGAATTTTTCGATTTTGGGGAGAATGAGCATCAAAGATGGAGGGTTGAGAATTCGGCCACTTTGCGAAGATGGGAAAAAAAAAAGAAACAAGTGCTAGGTGGATGCTTTTATAGGCATTCCTAAGACCCCCTTCAAGCTTGCAGTCCACTCCTATTAACCAAGGAGTTCAAATTCTGGTCATCACCTTATTTTGCTCCAAACCACTCATTTAATTTAATTCAAACTAATTTGAATTAATCCCCTTAATCAATTAATAATCCAACCAATATCTTCTTTATCCTCTATTATCCTTAGAATTAATAATAAAAATCCAATTTAAAAACTAATTATTATCCTCATATTATCCTTATTATTCCAAGAATTAAAATTGAGTAATTCTTTCTCTCTCTTGCTGGCCCAAAAATAAGGAACAAAAAGGGAATTTCATGACTCGAACCAAGGCTCTCCCTTATCCCCGTGGCGTCACATGTAGCTCCCAAGAGGCCTTCCTTTGCCACTTCTCCAAGCTGATTTTTGTGTCAAATTATCCACATTTATTCTTATAACCCCCACTTGCTAAGGCTCCCTGCCTTTAAAGTTTTAAAAAAAAAATTTTCTACTAAACTGAGCCTACTCAAGACCCTTAATTAACCTTTATTATTCCATAAATAGTATCACCACAGTTCAAACATAGGAAAAATAATTTAATTCCAATTAGCCCCATTTTTAGGATGTTACACATATCGTCATTTAAAACATACTCACCTTTCAATTTTGAATGACATAGACACTTCGTACATACCTGAATCGAATATACTTTCACATAGCCATTCATTTCTTGATATTGCCCGTTGAACTGTTTGGAATCAAAAAGGATACTCGGATAGCTCGGAAAGCTCATACAACGCCATATCCCAAATATGGTCTTACATGTTATCAAATATCAATGCCATCGTCCCTGCATGTGGTCTTACATGAAATCATATACGATGTCGATATCCCAGACATGGTCTTACACGTAAATCTCAAATCGATGCCAACGTCCCAGACATGGTCTTACATGAGAACACATCTCAGAATCCTATGTCATGACATATGTATCCTATACTTTTCCTATGATTCGTACGGGGCTTTTGGACGTCATAATTCAATCAATTCCAGCTCGAAACAAGTCATTCCATGCTCAATTCAATTCAGAAATATGTATATAAACACAATTCAATTCAGCAATATATATAACATATACATTTGAATTCGAGAACATTTATTTACTTATGAACTTACTCATGGATACTAACCTAACCAATCGAATCGACTATTAGATAACTTTCGACTTCCCCCGATCTAATTTTGATTTCTTCCTTTCTTGATATAAATTAATACAAATTTAACTTATTTAATCATATATTTATTCAATTTCACCCGAAAACACATAAATGGGAATTTTTCACTTTAGCCCCTAACATTTCACGTTTTCTCAATTTAGTCCCTATTTCAAAACAACACAATCTACTCAAAATTTAAACAAACCCAAGCATGGCCGAATCTTCCCTTGGTCCTTAGCAGCCCATTAATTTCACTTATTTCACATTTTGACCCCTCAGTTTACAAATTTCACAATTTAGTCCTTAATAAGCATTTTTATCAACAATCACTTAATTAAACATATTAATCTATCAAAAAATATTTATTTTTCATCATCAAACAACAAAAACATCAAGTTATCATCAATGAAAAAACACGAATACATCAACAAATTCAAAAATTCAAGCATGGGCTAGCTAGTATTCGAAGTAAGGATCTCAAAAATATAAAAATCATCAAAAACCGAACAAAATCCATACCTCAATTTGAGCTTCAAAGTGTCGAATCTTTAAAGCTTTCAAATGGTTCTTTTTCTCTTCAATATTCAGCCAAAAGATGAACATGCATGGCCATTTCCTATTTTGTTCTATTTTAATTACATTTTATTATCCATTTACCATAATAACCTTAATGATTTAATAATAAAACCATATAATGCATGCCATTACCGTCCATTCATGTATTAAATGGCTAAATTTCATTTTAAGGACTCTATAATTAATTAATCAAAGCAATTAAGCACTTTAACAATTAGAATGCCACCTTTACATTTTACGCGATTAAGTCCTTTTATCAAATTAGACAACCAATCGATAAAATTAAATTACGAAATTTTCAAACATATCAGATAACATGTTGTAATTACCAAAAATATTATTAAAATAATTTTACGACCTTGAATTTGTGGTTCCAAAACCACTGTTCCGACTAGGGTCTAAACCAGGCTGTTACATAAACAACCAAATTTCAATCAATTTGAGCAAGTAGAAGATTAACTTGCATCCGTGTTCATCATCAGCTTCAAACTCAAGTTTTAAAAAATTAGCTAACAATTAATCTAGTTAATACATTCCATCCTATAACTAAATTAATTAATCAATTTAACCTACTTATATTTTGACCTGATAGCTTAAATTGGGATAAATTAAGGGTTGCTAAGTAGACTATCCTTTTGACCTCATCTACCTAAGTTACTTCCTAGCGTCGTCAATCCTAGGGTTTAATCTCTCTTAATCTAAACCAACTAAATAGGGGTAAACCCTAAATCGTTAGCCAATCACTCTCAATTCTTCTCGTCAATCTTCCTAGGGTTCTTAGTTCATGGCCATTCTAGATGCAATTTTCCCTAATCAAATTCTCAACATTCAAAGTAAAGGTAAAAACAAGAGAAGGGAGAAGAGAAATCTAAATCTGAATTTGTATGTTGAAGACCGATTTGTGAAACCCTTAGAATTGATGTTGATTGTGATCCTATTTCCAAAGAAATAGAAGCAAACAAATAAATTTGCTGTGTGAAAGAAAAACTAAACTTCAATGAAAAGTAAAAAACATTTGAACATAAAAACTGAAATTTAAAACCCTAAATTTAAGAACAAGAAATTTCAATAATCCCAAGAAGCTCCATAATTAAGTCTTAAGCACTAATATTTATAGTATTTTTGTTAGATTACAAAATTAGGTTAATTAAAGACAGCTAATTATGTTAATTAAGGTTGTGAAGACGAAAAACTCCCTTGGCAACTGAATGGGCCTTGTTGACCTAGTGTCATGACATCATAGGGGGGTTGTCGTTACATTAGACTTCGAATATAACATCTCTTTTAAAACTTATATATGATTTTCGAACATTGTAACATTAAAACAAAATGGCGTCAACCACTTATGTATAACATTCAGCCATACTTAATATCTTATATATAACTAAATCAAATATATTCATCATCATTTTAATTTACAAATTTGAGACCATGAAAAATCATAAACAACTCTTTAGATGAACATACCAATATGACATTAAAACACATCCAAATACATATGCAAATACATTTATAATCTCTTAATTAAATTTCTAAATCAAATGCATAAACATATACTTACATGATTCTTCTATTCGAATGGCTAACACTTATAAAACCAATTTAATCATTAACATGTCCATCTTTTCATAACCGCAAATATATATAATTTTACAAATTCATAAACAAATTATAAAACCAAATTCATATGTAATACATGCATTCATCCATTATAATACCACCACATTGCTGAATACATATATATACATCACCGAAACCAATTCTAACTTATTAACTATCATCCTTACCAATACTTAAATACATATACAATTTATTAAACACCACTCAAGTAATACCGATATACGTATTTAACCATAGTTCACTTAATAAGTAAATCATCTTTACATAATACATAACAAGCAAACCATTACATATCATCTAATCACATTCAACTTGCCCAGGACTTCATCACTTAACATAGACAAAATAATAACATATACATTTAGTTCAAATTCATATATCAACTAAACTATTCCATCAAAATTAACATAACCAAAATATATGTATCAACCACATAACCAAGTTCATTATGCCTAATTTCAGAGCATCACACAAACATACTTATTATGAATATGCAATAACTCAACCAAATATGCATATGCAATAACTCATTCACAAAAACCATTGCAAACCATCAACAAAGATAGCAAATTAATCAAAACAGGATAAGCCATTTTCGCATACATAGGTACTCAATTCATATCCACCCTTTTACTATGCTATACATGCCATATATTTGTAATTAACATAGCCAAAATACCAAATTAAGCTGTCGATAGTGTGATAGTCCTGTTGACGATCCCCGAGCTCGTAACGAATCCAAAATCTATAAAACAGAAATCGACAAAGAAACACAAAGTAAGCTATTTAAGCATAGTAAGTCAATAGCAAAGTAAAGTTAATTAACTTAGCAAAATCACATATACAAAATTTATATCAAGTAACACTTTATACACAATAACAAATAATTACTCAAATCTCAAATCAAAGTCACATAATAAACTCTTTGGCCGAATACACATAGTTGAAGCTTATACACCATTCACATGTTTACACATTAACTTCTGTACAATGTAATGAACATATAACTTACCTTTCATTTCTCAACACAGATATATATACGTACCTGAGTTCTTTTAATTCACATATCACATTGGCCTTCACTTACACATGCCCGTTGAACCATTCGGAATTAAAAAGGATACGCGGATAGTCAGAAGCTCGTACAATACTAACATCCCAAATGTGGTCTTACATGTAATCACATATCGATGCCATTGTCCCAGACAGGGTCTTACATGAATCAAATACGATGCCAATGTCCCAGACATGGTCTTACACGTAAACACAAGTCGATGCCAACGTCCCAGACGTGGTCTTACACGATAACACATATCAGATATCCTATGTCATGACATATGTATCCTATCTATTCCTAAGGTTCGTACAGGGCTTACGGACGTCGAACCTCGGTCGAATCAAGTTCGAAAATTAGCCAAAGTACCATACCCGCATTCGGCTATAGCATGAATAAATTCAAATAATTCATTTTGATACTTAACTAATACATATCCATAGTTATTTCAACATTTAAATGCTAATTGACTTACCTCGGATGTCGTCGACTGTTAAATCGGCTACTCGACCACTTTCGTCTTTCCCCGATCCAAATCCGATTTCTTTAATTCTTGATCTAAACATATTCAAATTAAGCTTATTTAAACACCATTACACTTAATTTAGCCTAAAAACACATAAATGGGCAAATTACAATTTTGCCCCTAACATTTCACACTTTTTACAATTTAGTCCTTTTTGCACAAAATAAAAAATACACAAAATTTGACTATACACCTTAAGGGCCGAATATTCCTAGTATTCATACAAGCCCATACATTTCATTTATTTCACATTTTATCCCTAAAAAAATTATTTTTGCAATTTAGTCCAAATTACTCAATTTCATCAAAAATTCAAAGACAAAACTTGTTAATCTAACACATATATTTCATATTTCATCATCAAACATCAAAAACCACAAGGTATCATCAATGGTAAAACACAAAATCATCATCAAAATCACAAATTGAGACATGTGTTACAAAGCAACGATCTCAAAAACATAAAAAATATAAAAAACCAAGTTAAAATTTACCTTGAATCAAGCTCAAAATGGCCGAATGAAGCTTAGGTTTTCTTTCTTTTTATTTTGTTAAGTTTCGGCTAGCTAAAAAAAGATGAACATGGCTTATTTTTGTTTTAATTTTAACATATATTAAGTTATAATTAAGTTACCTTTTTAACCTTTTATATTAAATAAACATAACATATAAATTAAGGTCATTATTGGCATATACCATCCACTATCCTTGAAAATAGGCTATTTTCCCTTTAAGGACCTCATATTAAAAAGCCATTAACAAATTGACACTTACACTTTATTTTGTAACTTTTACATTTTACGCAGTTAAGTCCTTTTATTTAATCAGACACCTAAACGACAAAATTAAAACACGAAAATTTAACACAAACAAATTCACACATATTAAACACGAAAAATAATTTTAAAAGTATTTTCGGACTCGGATTTGTGGTCCTGAAACTACTATTCGGATTAGGGTCAAAATTAGGCTGTTACATGCACACTCAATCAACACATTAGTCCTTCCTTAGGCCTAGATTGGCCTAACAGGTCATAAAACACACTAAAATACTTATTTTATTAAATTTAAAGATAACATTAACTGAATTCATAAACTAAATAAAAAGCTAACAAATTACTTGAATCCAAGTTCATTATGTGTTGAAAAGAGTTCAATTTGCCACAATGAACTATGGCAGATCAAATTCCCCTACACTTAACTCATTGCTTGTCGTCATGAAACAAGACAATCACATGCAAAAAATAAAAAAGAAAAGATGTCCCTTTAGCATGCTTCATACAAATGACTAGTTCAAAACATAAATAACAGGATGGCTTATTAAAGCATGCAATTTTGACACGATATATAAAATATTCACTATTCTCAATTTTAAATATGAGAGTTCATTAAATTACAAAGTGAATAAGTACAATGATAACTAAGCATATTACTCCATCAAAAAGATTACACAGTTATAACATTTATACCAAAAGAATGTAAGTAATTACAATTTCACATACTTAACATGATTTCCATCCATTAACAGAGTTGCCTACGTCACATAGGTCTTTTTAGCTTGTAATGTTCTAAGGCTTAAGGTTGGTTTTGAATTTAAGAATTGGAAGCTTCAAAATGGTTCAAGCACTAAAATAGTTTGGCACATGATATTGTTCCCTATGCTCCCCTAGTATAATTTTAAGCTCACGTCCTTATATCCTCTTCTCTCACCTTCTTTTTCTCTCTATATGTGAAGACATGGTATAATATTGGTAAGTATAGTCAGCTTAACGAGTTTGGTGCAATATGAATGAAAATTTACAAAGTATTTGTGATTTTTATTGAATCACTATATTTCGCTCTTTTTCACTCGCATTGCTTTTATCCTATTTCGTGCTTTTATATCTCTCACTTTGTTTTGAACCCTCAAAATGTTTTTAGTCTTACACTATTTTTCATTTAGGCACTTTATTTTCAAGAATCTTATACTTACTATATCATATTTTTTCACTTTAATTTTTTTTCTTGAAACCTTCTTAATGTATCTACCTAACCCTTAATTTCTATGGCTCGACATCTAAATCCATGCATGAATTCTGGGATGAAGAGAAGGATAATTTGATTTTCTTATCAGTTCATGGTTTCATATGAAGCCTCATAAAAAAAATGGATTAGGCTCAAGTATAGGTACTAGGGTACACATGCATAAGGTTAGCTTTTTGGCACTAGTTTTCACCAAAAAATTTCTTAGGTCATCCTTAAGCATCTCAACATCCATAGATTCAATCATGCAAGTTATAAAATTATAGCTACCTATAATTCAAGACAAACATAGATGCTTTCCCTATGTAATCATTCATAATTTAGTATACTCAATTAATTTCACCTATTAACATACTCATAACCGATCACTTGCATTGTTGCAAGCTCAAGCACAATGCTCACAAAGCAAAAAATTTGACAAAAAAGACAATAAAAATAAACAAAAATAGCAGCAAAATAATTTAGAAATTTCTATGTAACCCCCTACACTTTAGATTGTACAATGTCCCTAATATGCCCCAACTAAAGAAAAGAGTTAGAACTACTTGTTCTCTCCGTGATGGTGCAATGAGGTGTAGTTAGATCGTTCTCCTCTTGCATATTTAGCTCGGTAAAGTCGTGCATCTTCTATATGGGTTACCTACATAAAAACACTATAGTTTTTTTTCAATGATTAGTTAACAATAATAATAAGTACTAAGGTCCTAATCTACAATAGTAATAAAAAATATCATCCAAGTTTTAAATTTACAACTCCAAAAATAAAAATTAAAGTTCACTAATCATTATAATCAAACTCTGACGATTCTTCCATCCTCATCTTCCCCTTGTATCTTCCAACAACCGTCTTTGAAGATCTTCTACCCGATGAGTGGGTTGGGTTGTCACCGGTTGGGCTTCGGAGCTTGATGCCCTTAGTTGAAGGTCACTCAGGTTGGATTGCCTCCTCAAAATTGAGACAGGTCAGAAGTCCTTTTCCATCTCTTCTCCTCGTTCTCCTTCTCCTCATTCTTCTTCCTTTTTTTCATCTTTTTCCTAGGATTGCCCTCAGAATTACGTGGGTGCATATTTACATGGCAGGAGCTGTGGCATTCGTGTAACACCCCAAACCCGGCCTAGAAGTTAGGCTCGAATCTGGAGTGCCACATGGAAGTGTTTTTTTTTTCAAAACCATCTTTGCAATTGTTAAAAACTTGTTTGAGAATTACAGCCTCTTTGTTAAAACCCAACACAACTAAATCAATTGTGTCTACGTGAAAACATAATTATCTTTAATAAACCTTTTCGGTTACGAAAGCATATTTGAAATAAATGATTTACGAAAATGTGACGTTTGAAATAGAGTTGCAAAAGCATTTTGAAACATTATGAAACGTAGAAAAATACAAGTATTTTTGAGAGATTGATTGATGAATCACAAATCAAGGAATTGAACTTTAAATCAGTGACTTTTGAAAACGATGTTGAAAATTTGAAAGAAAGTTCGAGTTAAGTCATATTTGTAAAAGTTTATTTTGAAATCCATTTGTTAATCGATTTTGGAAAACCTTTATTTATGTATTTAGAAAAATTCTCGTTTTAAACAATCTAAGCAAAATATTAAGTATATCAACCATAAAGCAAATAATAAAATACTCCAGAGGCCCTATTACAACTTAAACCAAAATAGCAAAATAATAAAATAAACGAAAATAGAAAATTTAAAATTTAATAACACCATTTCGGAAGTATAGCCTCCACCGAGTCATCCATGGGCCCAAGTCCCATGCCATGCAAATCATGTATATAATGCATAGCCATTCACAACAACTTATTCAGATATTTCTTACAAACATTATGGCCCATTATAACAATTTATCAAGTTGGCCAATTAAGCAAATTATCATCTTGGCCCATTTAGTAATTTATAACAAATCGGCCCATATAGCAAATATCAAATGGCCCATTAAGCAAATATCAAACGGCCCACTAAGCAAATATCAAATGGCCCATTAAACAAATATCAAACGGCCCATTAAGGGTATTTTCATAATTTTCATAATTTTACCCACTAAGGGTAATTCGGTAATTTTACCCACTAAGGGTAATTCGGTAATTTACCCACTAAGGGTAATTCGATAATTTCGCAACCTAGGCTTAACTACTAATTTGGGGCATAAAATCGAAACTGTCCATCTGCGTCATACTGACTAAACTAACTATAACTCGAGTTAGAAAACTCAAAATCAGAATCCCTAAATTTTCCATGAAACTAGACTCATATATCTTTCTCCTAAAAGTTTTCCAGGATTTTTACCTTAACCATTTAGTACAGTTTATTACTTAAATTTTCCCTTGTTTCACTATCTAATGATTCTGACCTCTCTTAACTTAATCTCAAATATCTTATTGTACGTTTTTCATATACTATTCTCACTTGTTTCTATTGAAAATAGGTTCACTAAGGAATCCATACGTATCAATTATAACTCTTAATTCACTTTGTACAATTTTATACGATTTTTCCAAGACAGAAAAGAATACCCCAAAGTAATTCAGAACTAGTCTCACAAAAATTTAAATATCTCAGAATATAAAATTCCTTTTCCATCTCCGTTTCTTCCATATTAAAATAGACACAGCAAGCCTTAATCTGATATCTTATTCACTTTGTAAATCCTTTTCTCCTATTTTTCGTGATTTTTTAAATACACGACACTGTTTCTGATTGAAACTATTTTATTACAAAATACGATTACCACTACGATCATACGCACGCCCGAGTGATCACGGATGCCGGTTTTTGGTTTTTCTTCGGTATTTCGACCGATTCACAGAATATTTCATACAAAATTTCAGAGAAGTGTGAGATTACACACCATATATGGAAGGTACGGGATTACACACCTTACTTCGATTTCCTAACAAACCACTCGTCATTGATCACTAATTCCGAGTGATCAATGATTGGGTAGATCGAGCAATTTAATCCCTATAAATAATATCAGTTAAATATCACCATCTTAATGAATAAAGAATGATTTATAGCATCCTTGAAGAACACTTACCTTAAAGATTTTAGAACCGATTTCTAGCGATTAAACGATGACTTCGAAAAAATCCAAGTTTCGGCCTTCCACTATATCTCTACGAGGAAGAAAATGATTTCGAATGAGAGAAAGTAAAGTGATGGTCTCGGCCAAAATGACCATCCAAAAACCAAAGTATGGATTCGGTCATAAGAGAAAGAAAGTAAAATATTGGAAATAATACTTACCGATTGATTAAGGAATAAGAAAGAAAGAACGATGAAAAGGTTTCGGTTATGGAGGAGAATGAACAATGATATTCGGCTATTAAGGAAATTAGACAAAAGATGAATATGTGATCAATTCAAGAGAATAGAAAATTGCACTATTGTGCTAGAAAATTTCGGCAAAGAAAGTAGCAAAAAGAGAGAAGATGACACAAAGGTTGCAATAGGATTTTTGGCCAAAACAAAACCAAGACCTTCCCAAATGCCAAGGTAAAATTCGGCTATCACTCTAGCCCCAAACCGTCCACATTCATCCCCCCAGGATAAAAGTTTGGCCACCCAAACTTTCCAAAACATCATCCACGAAATAAGCCTCTTGTCCCCCCTTACTTACCTATTTCTTTTGATTCCTTTCCCTAACCTCAACCTTACCTTATTTTTTTTAGCCACCTTACCAAAAATAAAGAAGTCCACCTGACCACAAATACTCCTTGGCCGACACTTAAGGAAGGTATGCAAAAATAAAAGTCAAAATGCACACAAAGTGATTCGAACCTCTTCCCTTAAGGTCCATCACTTGATGCCATAACCTCTTTACTAATTACTCATTTATGCTAACAAATTACTCATCTATTTCCATAAGCCTTGATGCCACTTACTATCTCTCCTTAATAGGCTAAATCACAAAATTTTACTAAGGCCCAACTCAAACCCGGAACTTCATAGAAACCTCGTAACCTTCCAAATTCAATTAACTAATAAGTCCAATTTGCAATAATTCCATTATTTTGTTCTCAAATTTTTAAACACTCCTATTCCCAAGGCTCATTGGGCCCAATCCTACTAGGCCCAATTTTGGGATGTTACAATTTTACCCTTCTTAAAGAAATTTCGTCCATGAAATTTCCAACCTACTACTAAACGCACCGCTTAAATCACACCACTAAGCTTTCGCTGCGCACTCTGATCTTAATAACACTAATGTACTTTTAACATAATCTTGAATCCTCTTTCACACAACCAAACGTCAATCATCACATCCAACCAAAACATACCTATCTTGATGGTGATGAAACAATCCCAAGCCTTATGCTCCTTAGACTCGCATCTCAAGCATGCTCCTGACCTCTACCAGTATTCTCCCGGATGACGCCTTCTACAATAATCGCTAGCCAAAAAGTTTGGACGTGCCTTAACACGCTTTATGGAGCGAGACTGTGACCCAAAAGAACCACGATCTAATTTCTTCTTACAGTCTACAGACCCAACTCGAAGTGCTTCACTGATTCCTTTAACCTCCTCCAATACTTCCTTGATTATCTGAGTCAGCTTATCAATTCCAGCTCGATCATGAGATCCCGTCTCAGCCACTGGTGATGCCAATGCCTCCCTTTCAGAAACATGCCTCGGTGCCGAAGATCTAGCCCTAGCACCTCGGCCTCTACCACGTCTACGTCCACTGCGTCCACGTCTTCTAACGCTCATGTTCACTAAGTCGATTTAATCTTATGAAGAGTTTTATGAATCATTATGCTATTCGATGTTCCTTAAATGATGTTTTATAGAGTATAAGTAGAAAAGTTGTTTTCGAGAGTCAAATCCGCATCCTAGAGTCTCAGTCTCTATAGTTTCAACTCCTAAAGCTAACAGTTCTAGAGTATTCTATTTGATAAAATTTTCGTACCACATTAATATCACAATAATCATAAAATGAAAACAAATACTTACTGTAACATCCAAGATTAGGGGTTATGCGTTCGTGCCTAATTCATGAGTTAGTAGGTTTTGGCGGTGTTGGAAGTGTATTAAGGGTTTTTAGAATTCTAGGATGGAAGAAGAAAGCTTTGGAAAATTATTGGTTTTAAGTAAAAGGGAGCTAGGTAAATGAGGCTTTAAAAGAAACTCCATGTGAAGCATGACACAAGGAACCATGTGGTAAAATGGCATGTTTTATGAATTATGAATGTGTTATGTGAATTCTAGAAATAAGGAAATGTATGGAAATGTAAGGAAATGTAAGGAAATGTAAGGAAATGTAAGGAAATGTAAGGAAATGTAATGGAAATGTATGGAAATGTAAGGAAATGTAAGGAAATGTGAAATGAGAAATGTATGGAAATGTAAGGAAATGCAAGGAAATGTAAGGAAATGTCTTGTCTTGGAAATGTAGGAAATGTGTCCTGAAAATGTAAAGGAATAAAGAGGAAAGTGAACATTTATGGAAACTAGGAAAATGATTTAGAAATGATTCAAAAAAGGAAAGTGAACATTTCTGGAAACTTGGAAATGTAAGGAAATGTCAAGTTTAAAGAAATTTGAATGAAAATTTTTGGAAACTTGGAAATGAAAAGAAATGTCAAGTTTTAAAGCTTAAAAGAGGAAACTAAGGCAAGGTGGCCTTAAGAAAATTAATATGAAGAATTTGACACACAAACAGGCTTGGTAAAGTGGCCTGAAGATATCACTTAAGGCCCAGGTAGGTGACGCCACAAGCTAGGCAAGTGGGCCTGAGTTCAAGTCACATGGGAAGCAAATAAAAGAAGTTTTATTTTTGCTTCTAGAAAGACAGTGGGACGGCACAAGGCTTGCAAAAGAGGAGTTTTATTCTCTTTAAATGTCATTAAGTAGGAGATAAATAGTAGATTTATTTAGATTATTTTCAAGAGATAATTGTGGATTAATTCCTTTTATTTTTTAATGGATAAAAGAAGAGATAATAGAAGGATTATTATTAATTCAAAGGATAAAGTTATCAAATAAAGAAGAGTGGTGGCCAAGTAAGGGATTACGAGTAGTAATTTTGGCTATAAAAGGAAGGAAAGAGGGCTACTCATCAATTTTTCTTCTTCCTCTTCTCTCTACCGAATTTCTTGGGGCTCTCTTCTCTTCTTTTCTCTTCTCTTTTCTTTCTAATCCTCCAAAAGTCGAAAGTTGTGAGAGCATCATTTAGCCATAGCCGAATCTCAAGTGGTGTCAAGAAGGATCATGTCGATTTCAATATAAAGGGTAAGGATCTATAATCATAATTGAATTCCTTTCTTTTAAGCCGAAAGTTAGTCTAATCCTTCCTCAATCTTATTGATCGAAATATGGAAGGTGAATTTCGGGATTTCGGATCTAAGGTATTTTGGCATCTCCATTAATCGGGAAGAGAGTTTGGGATTTAAAGAGTTAAGGTAAGAAACTATAAGATTCGCCAAAGGCCATGCTTTATGTTTTGAGGATTAGATTAAATCTAACGTAAGGTTATAGGAATTTTGACACTACTAGGAAAACAAGGATTAGTTTCGGGATTTGTTGGTGTCCCAATCGGCAACAAGGTAAGTTTAAGAATACTAATCCTACTAGGATTTGGATTTATGGTGAATGGCTTTTTATTAAATTAGTAAGTGATTAATCAAATGTAGGGATTAAGGATTTAAGCAGTAGATCAGATTTCGAAATCTCAAGGAATTTGCTAAGCGAATCAGGTGTGTACCCCACACTACTTTATAATATGTATTATGGCTATGTTTATTAATAATTGTGTTATTAAGTATATGAAAGTGGCTAAAGTACCATGATATGGTACTAAGTACTCAGTGCACGCTTCCTACTTCTACTAGGAATATGAAAAATGTTATTCGTAACATGAGAATATGATAAGAATGTGAACTTTGGCATGTAATTGCATAATATGTTATGGGCATATAGGTTTGTTTGAAAGAGGAAGTGAAAAGTGGTGACCTAAAACCACGAATGTCGAAAGTGGTGACCTAAGACCACGATGTCTGAACGTGGTGACCTAAGACCACGAGTGCGGTGACCTAAAATCGTAATTTGGAGTGTAGCGGAAGGAGGGTCGACTTAGTAGTCCCCACGGTGTGACTGGCAGGTACGGGGGTGTGTAGCGGATGGGCAATTAGGTTTGGGTTTGGGAATGCATCATAACTTGTATTTTATGTTTTGATTGTGTAACTATTGTATGCCTGATTCTATTATGATTTAGTGTCGTGTACACATTGAGTCTGTTTGACTCACCCCGTTGTGGGACCATGTTTCAGGTGATGAACAGTGATGGACCGGGACGGCAGTACTTGTGGTGGCCATGCTCAACATGAAGTTTATATTTTTATAGACTCTTGAATTTATTTTAGTACTTTGAAATATTTTGGAAACTATTTGATGTAATAAGGCCATAAGGCCATGATGAACGATTTTATTTCTACTTGTTGTTTTATTGTGTTACAAATTTTGATTAAGTTAAAGACTAAGTATTTTATTTTAAAATATACTCTATATGTTTTATCACTTAATATTAAAAGGAGTTTTCTAATATAAAAATCCAGTTTGTTTTCAACACAAGCCCAACCCAAACAATATTTTTTTAATCACACAAGTTTTTCTCTAAGTAACAAAAGAATTTGAAATCGGTTTACTTGAGGAACATACCAAATCTGGTCAAAGCTCGTGGGCGGGTTTGGGGTGTTTCACTTACTTGACTTAGTGCTAGGATACTCGTGGTGCCATACTTCCTTTAGAACATATATTTATAAATCAAAATTCTAATCACTTTGGAAAACACTTTTGAACCCAAACCACTACCGAGTTTTGAAAATCGGGCTCGATACCATAAAATGTAACACCCCAAACCCAGGCCTAGAAGTTAGGCCGAATCCGGGCGTGCCACATGGAAGTGTTTTTTTCAAAACCTTCTTTGCAATTGTTGAAAACTTGTTTGAGAATTACTGACCTCTTTGTTAAAACCCAACACAACTAAAGCAATTGTGTCTACGTGAAAACATAATTATCTTTAATAAACCTTTTCGGTTGCGAAAGCATATTTGAAATAAACGATTTACGAAAATGTGACGTTTGAAATAGAGTTGCAAAAGCATTTTGAAACATTGCAGAAACGTAGATAAAATACAAGTATTTTTGAGAGATTGATTGATGAATCGCAAATCAAGGAGTTGAACTTTAAATCCATGACTTTTGAAAACGGCGTTGAAAATTTGAAAGAAAGTTTGAGTTAAGTCATATTTGTAAATGTTTATTTTGAAATCCATTTGTTAATCGATTTTGGAAAACCTTTATTTATGTATTTAGAAAAATTCTCGTTTTAAACAATCTAAGCAAAATAATAAGTATATCAACCATAAAGCAAATAATAAATGTAACATCCCGGTTTAGACCCTAGTCAGAACAGTGGTTCGAGACCACAAATCCGAGGTCGTAAAAATATTTTAATGATATTCTCTGTGTGAATGATATGTGATATAGTCTGTGTGAAAATTCTGTGTGATAATTTAATCGTTTATGTGTCAAATTAAGAGAAATGACTAAATCGCATATTGAGTAAAAGCTATGTGCTGAATTTATAAATACCTAAGTGATGATGTCTTTATATTGTGGAGGCCTTATGAGGTAATTAGCCCATTTCTATGATAGTGGATAGTTGTTGGACAAATATGTCCTTCATGTATATTTGTTTAAATTATTAAATGAAAGGTTAATAAGGTAAATGAATGATTATATATGTTATAATAAAACAAAACAAAGAATTGTTCATCCTTTATCCACCTTTGTGCCGAAAATAGAAAAGAAGAAAAGAAAGGATAAATACTTTGAACATTCGGCTAGGGTTTGGCTAAATTAAGGTATGGATTTTGATTTGTTTTTGATAATTTCTACGTTTTTGTAATCGTTGCTTAGTGCTCTAGCTTACCCATGTTGTAATTTTATGAATTGATGATGTTTTTGTGATGAGCCATTAATGAATACTTGAGCTATGTGTTAGTTGATAGTGAAATATGAGAACTTGGTGTTGGATTAACATGTGTTGCTTTTGAATTTTTGGTGAATTTAGCTAATTAGGGCTAAATTGTGAAAATAGCAAATTAAAGGGTTAAAATGTGAAATAAAAGAAATGTGTGGATTTGTATAGGTATAAGAAGAATTCGGCTAAGCACATGTATATTGGAATTTGGTGAATTTGATGATTTTGTGAATTAGGGACTAAAGTGTCAAAATTTGAAATTATGAGGACTATTATGCAAAATGCCTTAAATGTGTGTGTGTGGACTAAATTGAATGAAATGTGATTGAATGGATTGAATTTAAATGTGTATAGACCAAGAGAGAAGAGGTTCGGATCGAGATCGAAGCAAAGATAAAGTGCTCGATTAATCGACCGTATCGATAGTCGACGTCCGAGGTAAGTTCGGACATAATACCTGTATTTAGCTATGTTTTATGTTATGGAATATATGGTATGATATTATTACTATGTGAATGCTATGTGAGAGATTGAGTTAAATGGCACTAAGTGTGCGAATTTGAAAACGTGATCGAGATAAACAGCACTGTGTGTGCGGAATAATTAAGCTTCGGCTTTGTGGTTGGCACTGTGTGTGCGATGCCGATTTAAGATCGGTTTGGAATGGATGTACTAGGTGTACGATGTTAATTAAGCTTCGGCTAATTATTTATGCACTAAGTGTGTGAATGAATCGATGAAGAAACGAGAGTGGATCGAAATGTACCGTGATTATTAATTAGCAAAAGTATTTGACAACTAAGTGTTGGCTAAGGTACGCTCGGAATCTATGGGGTTGGTGAAACTATGAATGTGGGTGTGGATGAGTTAATTGAACATATTGGTTGTGGATGGTATTATATTTGTAGTAGTAAATATTAATCTCTGTGATGACATGTTGATATTATGTATTATGTTATGAACTTACTAAGCTTTATAAAGCTTACTGTGTGATTTGTTTCTCTGCTTTGCAGTGTCAGTAAAGCTAGCTCGGATCAAGGGATCGTCAGCTTCTCAGTCACATTATCAGGAATCTGTTTTGGGGTATTTTGGAAAGATATGTATAGTTAAGATATGGCATGTATAGGCTAGTCAATTGAATCATGGTTGAGATTTGTAGTAGCCATGAGATGTGGCTAAATATGTGTTAGTTTTAGCATGAATGACTTGGTATATATATGTGATGCATCTTTTGATATGGATTGTGGTTTGAGAAGTTGTTTTATGAATGGTAACTTGGTGTTGATAAAATGCTAATATGAATGACTGGTATTGAGAAGAGATGATGTTTGGTATTGATGTAGTATGCTTGTGATGATATGAGTTTTAGTCTTTGATATTGACATGGTTGGAGTTGGTATTGAATGCATGTTTTGAATGGCTAATGTAACATCCCCAAACCCGCCCATTCACTACGACCGAATCTGGTTATGTTAGTGCGAAAAGACGGTGGAAAATCTATTTAACTTTAGAAAACTTTATTCGAGCTTGTTAACTTTTGAAAATCCATGTTTATTTAATATTGTATGAGAAAAACTTTGATATCATAAAAATATTATAAAATGGCCAAAAGTAAACTTTAATGAATATATAAGACTAATTTTGAATAAATAAGTTGTCAAAATAAATTCGTTTCCACTTAGTAATTTAATATAATCCAAACATAATTTAAAATAATAATTAAATAATTTCGAGTAAATAAAAATCAAAAGGGCCTTATTACATATTCTATTTTAAAACAAATACTTAAAGTAAGCCTAAAACGTTCAATCTCTTCTTCTCGCATGGGCCACCATGTGTCCTCTCGAACCCGATCCAACTACGCCACACCGAAATGGTTAATGAAAAGGGTGAGTCCACTGACTCGAGGCATAATCAAAACACATATTTCCATCCGTATGGGCTTGGCCCATACCCTGCAAACCATCGAAACAAATCATGCAAGAATGCATCTCACCAACCCATTGTCCAACCGTGACACCAACCTTAGCAGACTTCGCCTAAGGCCGTGGGAAACTCCCACCGATCACATAGTGATCCATAACATCTTACCTTGGCAAGCTCGCTGCTCAAGGTCGTGGTGAGCCACCGATCAACCCAAGTGATCCAATATCGTAAACCGAGATCTACGGTGATGCACATAGCCATCAACCGCCGAGATGGGCACCGAGCCACACCTCCTCGAGGTAGCACAAAGCTAACCATCAAGCGCTAATGTAGCCGGAGCTATCATTAGGCCACGTACAACTTGTGTACTCTTCCTCCTTCATCGAATCAAGCCCCACCTCATGCAAATATGTAGATGCTACATGTTAAGTCATCACATCACATAAGTATATAAATATTTATAAATACATCACAAATAATCTTACCGTCACCCGTTCTCCTCACTTATGCCATTATAAACGGCTTCCACACATAATACACATGTAACAAGTTAGCAAACCAAAACCACAGAAATAGTGCGATGATTACGCACCTTAATACTTGTAGTTCTAAGCTTTGATCCTAAGCTATCGCTCAAAGAAACAATGACTATCCGCCTATAGCTATCTTACATTCTGTGGCCCACACCAGTGGCCAATCCCGAATCGCCGAAACAGCCCTCTTCTTGAACTTCGGGATAGGGACCTTCCCTTGCCCTCCTTGACTGGTTGTTGCCTCCATCAACACACTTAATCAAAGCAACGATTAAACCCCAAGTCATAAACTAAGCAACAACACTTACTAGAATGTTTTTACCTAAACCACTTACCGCTATAAATCCCAGATGACTCCCTCCAACACTTCAGGGCTCCCCACCAATTCGGCTACCACAAGAGAGTAAGGTTCAGCTCAGGGACTTGTAACCAAAGTGAAGAGAATGTGAGGATGGATGATTCGGCAAGGCTCTTAGATGGTGTGGGGATATTCAGCAATGGTAGTTTTCTATGGATGATTCGGTTTAAGCAAGGTTTAAAAAGAAAAGGTGAGAAGAGAGAGGGATATAGGTTCATAAAAGGTTAAGCCCTTACTGCTTTTTCTACAAGGAATTAGGACGGAAAAAGGGTTTGCTTGAACTAACTTTCGGCAATGGACAAGGAAAATAAATAAAAACAAAGGGAAGAACTTTTTGGTAAGGGAGAAAGCAAATGGTGAATGAAAATGAGCACCACCCCCTCCCTTTATATAGCATTCGGCCAAGCTCCAACCTCCCACAAAAATCCTCAAATCTCTCCTAAAATACCTCCTTCCATCCATTTAAAAAGCTTTGAAAAAGTCAAACCTATCTAGCTAAATTCAAAAAAAGATGACCAAGTCTTTCTCCACTTTTCAAGCCTCCAAAAGCCACCCAACTCTTCTCTCTTTGACGCAAAAACAAGGCCCCAATTGCTCGCTCTTACGAATCGAACACGAGCCCCTTCTCCTTGCAAATGGCGTCACTTCTCCATGCTCTAAGTGGCGCCTCCTTGCCACTCGCCAAGCTACTCTTAGTGCTAAAATTCCACCAAAAATTCTCTTAAGGCCCCCTCTGTCCAAGCTCCCTTTTAACCCCTAAATCTCAAAATTTTCCAAAACGTTCCACTACTACCTAGGGTTCTCAGGACCCTAAAACTTACCCAACCACACCCTAGAGTGTGCCAACACTGAGCTAAGTACCAAATGCCTAACCCCAAAACCAGGTGTTACAACTAATTGGTATGTTTTTGGTTGCAATATATGATTGATAAGTGTTGGTAAATGATGTTTATAGGTTTGAACCATTTGATTGGCATTTTGGCCTTGTAAATGGCCTATAATGTGACACGGTTATGGCACACGAGCGTGCCTTAGACCGTGGGTAAATTGGCAGGATGCAACATAAAATCACACGGCCTCGACACGGGAGTGTTATCTGGCCGTGGTGTGCAAGTCAGTAGCTAGCATAAAAATACATAGCCTCGACATGGGCGTGCTTGGTGGCCGTGGTGGGGAAGTCAGTATATGGCTTAAAAGTACACGGCCATGGCACACGGGCGTGCCTAATGACCGTGTTGGTATAGTTTGTAAACAAGGTTGAACACGGATGTGTCCAGAAGCCGTGGAGGGCACACGGTCTCCTTCCACGGGCGTGTCTCCCCTGTATTTTAGAAAAGTTTCAAATTTCATGAAGTTTTGTATGTGTTTAGGTTTAGTCCCAACTCAGTTTATAAGCATGCTTAAGGTCTAGAGGACCCGGTTAATGGACATTATGTCTGAGAATGATGATTGAATGTATGGTTTTGTCTGTGAATGTTTTCGATCTATCTGGTAACGCTCTTAACCCTAATCCGACGACGGACTCAAGATAGGGGTGCTACAATAAAATACTCCAGAGGCCCTATTACAACTTAAACCAAAATAGCAAAGTAATAAAATAAACGGAAATAGAAAATTTAAAATTTAATAACACCATTTCGGAAGTATAGCCTCCACCGAGTCATCCATGGGCCCAAGTCCTCACTACGGAGCATTACCTACAAGGATTAAGAAAGAAAGAGGGTGAGTTACAAGAACTCAGTTTGTAACCCACTTTCCATTGTCCACTGGGCCAAAATACATTAAGCCATTATTTGGGTCAAAGCCCGTTTACAAAAATATAAATGTAACATATATAATATGCATATGATATGAAATTCCCAAACCAAACCTAGTTTTCCATCTGCTACACACCAGCCGTACCAACAAACACACCTGTGGGGAGCTTTAGTCATCCACCCTGCCAACACACCAAATATAGGCATTAAGCCATTTATATCAAATTTGTGGACAAGCCACCGGATTAACAAAATTTACATGGCATTGCCATTTTTCATATTTGTGGCAGAGCCACCTGCACTATGTAGCGAGCTACCAGAACTTCTCTTCATCATTATCCCATCCCATGCAAATCATGTATATAATGCATAGCCATTCACAACAATTTATTCAGATATTTCTTACAAACATTATGGCCCATTATAACAATTTATCAAGTTGGCCAATTAAGCAAATTATCATCTTGGCCTATTTAGCAATTTATAACAAATCGGCCCATATAACAAATATCAAATGGCCCATATAGCAATTTATCAATTCGGCCCATATAGTAAATATCTCAATTTGGCCCATATAGCAAATATCAAACGGCCCATTAAGCAAATATCAAACGACTCATTAAGTAAATATCAAACGGCCTATTAAGGGTATTTAAGTAATTTTCATAATTTTACCCACTAAGGGTAATTCGATAATTTTACCCACTAAGGGTAATTCGGTAATTTACCCACTAAGGGTAATTCGGTAATTTCGCAACCTAGGCTTAACTACTAATTTGGGGCATAAAATCGAAACTATCCATTTGTGTCATACTGACTAAACTGACTATAACTCGAGTTAGAAAACTCAAAATATGAATCTGTAAATTTTCCTTGAAACTAGACTCATATATCTTTCTCCTAAAAGTTTTCCAGAATTTTTAGCTTAACCATTTAGTACAGTTTATTCCTTAAAGTTTCCCTTGTTTCACTATCCAATGATTTCGACCTCTCTTACCTTAATCTCAAATATCTTATTGTACGCTTTTAATATACTATTCTCACTTGTTTCTATTGAAAATAGGTTCACTAAGGAATCAATACGTATCAATTATAACTCTTAATTCACTTTGTACAATTTTATACGATTTTTCCAAGACAGAATAGAATACCCCAAAGTAATTCAGAACCAGTCTCACTAAAATTTACATATCTTAGAATATGAAATTCCTTTTCCTTCTTAGTTTCTTCCATATTAAAATAGACATAGTAAGCTTTAATCTGATATCGTATTCACTTTGTAATTCCTTTTCTCCTATTTTTCGTGATTTTTCAAATACATGACACTATTTCCAACCGAAACTATTTTATTACAAAATACGATTACCACTACGATCATACACACGCCCGAGTGATCACGGATGTCGGTTTTTGGTTTTTCTTCGGTATTTCGACCGATTCACAGAATATTTCATACAAAATTTCAGAGAAGTGTGAGATTACACACCATATACGGAAGGTACGGGATTACACACCTTATTTCAATTTCCTAACGAACCACTCGTCGTTGATCACAACTTCTGAGTGATCAATGATTGGGTAGATCGAGCAATTTAATCCCTATAAATAATATCGGTTAAATATCACCATCTTAATGAATAAAGAATGTTTTATAGAATCCTTGGAGAGCACTTACCTTAAAGATTTTAGAATCGATTTCTAGAGATTAAATGATGACTTCGGAAAAATACAAGTTTCGGCCATCCACTATATCTCTACGAGGAAGAAAATAATTTCGAATGAGAGAAAGCAAGGTGATGGTCTCGGCCAAAATGACCATCCAAAAACCAAAGTATGGATTCGGTCATAAGAGAAAGAAAATAAAACATTGGAAATAATACTTACCGATTGATTAAGGAATAAGAAAGAAAGAACGATGAAAAGGTTTCGGTTATGGAGGAGAATGAACAATGATGTTCGGCTATCAAGGAAATTAGACAAAAGATGAATATGTGATCAATTCAAGAGAATAGAAAATTGCACTATTGTGCTAGAAAATTTCGGCAAAGAAAGTAGCAAAAAGAGAGAAGATGACACAAAGGTTGCAATAGGATTTTTGGCCAAAACAAAACCAAGACCTTCCCAAATGCCAAGGTAAAATTCGGCTATCACTCTAGCCCCAAACCGTCCACATTCATCCCCCCTAGGATAAAAGGTTGGCCACCCAAACTTTCCAAAACATCATCCACGAAATAAGCCTCTTGTCCCCCCTTACTTACCTATTTCTTTTGATTCCTTTCCCTAACCTCAACCTTACCTTATTTCTTTTAGCCACCTTACCAAAAATAAAGAAGTCCATCTTACCATGAATACTCCTTGGCCGACACTTAAGGAAGGTATGCAAAAATAAAAGTCAAAATGCACACAAAGTGATTCGAACCTCTTCCCTCAAGGTCCATCACTTGATGCCATAACCTGTTTACTAATTACTCATTTATGCTAACAAATTACTCATCTATTTCCATAAGCCTTGATGCCACTTACTATCTCTCATTAATAGGCTAAATCACAAAATTTTACTAGGGCCCAACTCGAACCCGAAACTTCATAGAAACTTCGTAACCTTCCAAATTCACTTAACTAATAAGTCCAATTTGCAATAATTCCATTCTTTTGTTCTCAAAATTTTAAACATTCCTACGCCCAAGGCCCATTGGGCCCAATCCTACTAGGCCCAATTTTGGGATGTTACAGTTTGTGCACCATATCTCCTCATGTAATCCTCATAAACTGGTTGCACCTCATGCATATCATCCATTCTAAATCAGACATCTTGTCTTACCCTTTACTTTTTTGTTGTTTTTTTTCTTTTTAGGGATGATGGAATGTCCTTCTTTTGCTTCCTCCACTAGTTCTATTTCGAAATCTACTACCTCTGAAGCTCCTGATACCATGCAAAAATTGAATATCTGATTAGGATATTAGTTGGGTTTAGGAATTGCTTGGTGGTAATCACTGGAACCTTTTCCTTCTTATATAGAGCCGTCATGAGGTGCGGAAAGAATAACCTATCCTTTGGCCATTGATGCATTTTGCCATGGACTAGTAAATCCACATCCTTTTGCACACTTGTTTTTCCTACAAAATAAAAAAAATAGCTCGAAAAGAATTAACGTTAGATACATTCAGGGCAGCAAAAATCTGAGTACATAAAAATTGTATCCACATTTTCATGATTGGAAATTGTAACACCCTATACTCGACCCGATTTATTGGATTTGAATATAAGATGTCACAATACCTACATACTTAACAAAATTTTACCATCTATGAAAGCCATACGAAATATATATCTTATTTATTCAAAATCCTTTCTAAGACAATAAGTTTGAATAAAATATTTACCATTTGTCACAGACTTTCAAAGGTAGTAAAAACCATACAACATAAATGTTTTATAAAGTAGGCATATTCATAGCGTGTATTACTATTTTTCATTTAAAAAACATATTTCTAAGAAGGTCCCTTTGTATGCATAATACTACCTCCGGTCTACCACCATGGCACATTTCCTAGCTTGGTCTTTCCCAGCGCACTGGTTTGATTCTTAGACCTGTAGGCCAAAAGACGCATATAAGTTAAAAGGAACTTAGTGGGTGTCATTCATTATTACATTTTTACGGGGTCGTAGAGTCTTTCGACTTAAGGGTTTTGGTAGATAACAGTACGTCAATCTCTGCACTTAACTGTCTTATACTCATTTCACCCACTGGCGAATCTCTCAGACCTTACACTATATTTTGGATCCCATTCCACAATTTCTTTGCATTTTGTAGTTAGATACATTTCTCAGAATGATACCCAATAGATACTAGTCTTGACGGATTCCTTTACAGGATCCAACAATTATCAAAATACTAGTTACATCATATTTTCAAATTATTCCAAACAACCAAACTTGCTTTGAAGAATGTAACATTTAGTTCAAGTGATAGAATCCTAGATGACTTCAATACCGAGCCTAAGAAATTCAAAGTTTGACGAACACTTGCACCACCAACATTCCAAATACCCAAAGTTCCCTATCTTGGTGGTCATCATGGCAGAATCATTAAACGATTCACTATCAAGAATTCTTTCAGGTAATGCCTCATAGGCATGTCCTAATCTTACCACAAGGACGGAATAATAACTCACCATAATGAATTTTGAGATAATTCACCACAAAGGCTTTCCAAATGATACGCCACAAGGGCTTTCCAAAGGATTTGCCACAAGAGCTTCCCAAAGAATTCGCCAAAAGGGCTTCCCAAAGAATTCACCACAAAGGCTTTCCAAAGAATTCTCAAGTTTATAGTCTTGACGTACCTCGTGTTTACAATCCTGGAGGACCACATCTTTGCCATGTTGGCCTTTGTGTTTATTGTCCTGGTGGACCAACCAATGGATGCCATGGAGTCTCACTCATGTGGTCTTACAACATTTTTCCATCTTGGCATATTATCAAATGATGCCATAGAGCCTTACCCATATATTCTTACACATATCGTATTCGCCCACAAGGTTGAGTCATGGGGAAGTTACAAGAAAATCTGGTGAAGGTTTACATTACTGTTGACTAGTCATGGGGTGCGTCAAATCAATCTAATTGACTCCTGTTGAGAAATGGCCAGCCATGCTGCTTTTAAAGATTTGTTTAGTTGGCTTGTTTTAGTGTAAAAGTAGTCTTTCACACATCTTGCTACTCTACTTTTTACTCGAATCTCTACTCCTGTTACTACGGAATCCCAATAACTTCCAACCAAATCTGAAACAAAATCTAATTGGACAATACTCATACAAATCGAGCATACCATATCTTGGTGGTGAATCACATTCGGCTTTACCTTAAAGACAATTAAGTCTTCTACAGCTTCCTCATACACTTGATAGACTCTTAGTGTTCAAACAAAACTCTAGGGCGTACCCCTTCATAGGGATGCACTCTCTAGGGCGTAATATTTTTTTCTATTGGAAACATTCTGTGATCAATTCCTTAGATACCGCCAACAGGCAGATGCTTTAACACTAGTATGCGCCAATACTCTAACTTGCCATCAAACCAATAGGGTGGATTATGTTACCATAGCACACCCAATAGTCTACATACCTACTTTACTGAAGACCAATAGGTCTTGTGCCTTGTAACAAAGATGTGTGGAAATTTTTCTGAATGATCTGAAGTGTTTCTAATTAGTATGAGTATGTATTGGGCTGGGTCAGAGTATAGTCCAACTTAAGGTCTGGTTTAACAAGATCAGTATGAGAACTTTCCAATTGTATGAACAATAAGTGGTATTCGCCAAGAATGATGTCTATGAATAACTGTTTAAACTCGTCTGAAGAGAAAAAAAAAGGTAGTATCACCTGCCAAGATCTAGAGATAGGCAAATAATTAGTTGAATGAGGATAAGTTAAGATATGTGAGTGGTGTATAAGTATACGATCATTTAATTGATAATCTAAGGGTATCTGCCAAAGACAATTATGAGGAAATCCAACTATTCAAGATGAGGATTTCAGCTAGATAAGTTAAAAATGTATGTTGTGTCAAATCTCACTAAGTTCTTCTAAACTTATGAAATAATATGTTTATATGTTAGGTGTTATTGTTTAAGTGTGTTATTCGAGAGGGGCAAGCCAAGAGTACGCCAGAGAAGTGGTGAATGAGGAAACCTATGCATACAGTGGACCTGTTTGGACAAGTGGCGTATTGTAGGATAACGCCATGTGAGTCTGTTTTATTAAATTTATGTATTGTAATAAATTTTTATAAACATGATAGATGATGTTTAAATATACTTACTTGTTTATTTAATAATGAATTATGGTAAACATTAACGAAAATTTCTTAAGTCAAAAGTATAAGAAGGCTGTTTCGAAATATTGTTATGAGGATTGTGTAAAAACACCCAAGATCCAGACCCAAAGAATCGCGTTGGGTTGAAGGCATTACAAACCTTGTCCTCTACGCCCACGTTGTTGTGGGGCCTCTTGATCTAACTCGGGTGAATTTCAACTGCCTACAGAGGGTTGGCACGGGATCCTTGAACTTCAACGTTTACAATCCTGGGGGCAAAGACTGGGAAAAATTCCAGAGAGAATGGAAGTAATCAACCAACTTTTTCATTCCTACTGAGCCCGAAGTAGAGGAGGAGGACTTATAGAATTGATCTGGAAGAAGTGCCCTAAACAAACAAAGCCCCCATAGAGCCAACTGACTTGCCCGTTGAGGGAGGAAACTGAAAATTTTTCTGCTTTCTCGAATTTAAATTTCTTTAATCCTTTCGTACGAACTTCCTTATCTCATTAGTGAAATTATTATTTTCCTCCCACTATTCCACTCACCATAATACTAACAGTATGCCTAAGTATTCACCACACAAAAGTCTTTGAGGGACTAACCCAGGTTTAACATATTATGCATACAAGGCCGACTCAAACTTCAATTCCAAATGATCATGTAACACCCCTAACCCATATCTGTCGTCAAAAGAGGGTTACGAAGCATTACCGTAAAACATAACTTAAAACATTCATTTCCAATCATTAGATAAATCATAGCATAATTCATTCAAACAAATTCATATAGTCCCTTATTCGAGCCCTCGAGGCTTTAGAAACACTTTAGAAATGATTCGTGACTAAATGCGTAACATATGAAACCTTAAGGAAAAAATTGGAAAATTTCACACTGAGAGGGTCACTGCAGTAGTATGCCTCACAAGGTGAGACACGTGCCCATGTCTCAGGCCATGTGGCTCATACGGCTGAGACACACACCCATGTATCAGGCCATGTGATGGAGCTCGAAACTAACTATTATTTCGACAAAGGAAAGCGCACCTATCAAACAGTAGTATAGCTGTGGGGAGTCCAAAATATCGTATCCTCAAGGACCAAGAGTACTAGAATTAACTATCTTTTTATTTTCTAGCCTAGTAATTAAGGGGATTTATTTTTACTCTAAAATTAACTAAATAATTTAACTAACTATGAACACGACAGAGAGTAAATTGGGAAAATACTTTTAGACAACTTTGTATGAGATAGGCAATACCTAAGGAAGAATCCACCTAGATTTTACTTATTACTTTTGATTCATGCGATTTATTCACTTGACTTAATCCGTAGAAATCCCTAAATTATATTAATACCTCTTTTGAGGCTACTAACAACTAACTCTAGGTTGATTAATTGAAATCTCTTTCTAATTAAAACCCCTATTGTCGCATTAACTCGATCTATGGATTCCCTTATTAGGTTTGACCCTGATTCGGCAGATTTTCGTCGCCCTATTTCTAGGGTTGCAATCAACTCCGCTTAATTGTGTTGATCTACTCTTAAACATGGACTTTTGCTCCACTGAATAAGCACATTCGACTTGAATTAATAACCTGAATTATCAAAACAAGAATAAGAACTCATAATTAAGAATAAGCACAAGTATTTATCTCATAAATCAAATAATAATAAGATCTGTCTTAGGTTTTATCCCCTTAGGTATTTAAGGGATTTAGTTCATACTAAAAGAGGGAAACATCATAAAAGAGAAAAAACAACAAAACATAAGAAAACCCAAAAACTTCTAAAGAACTTGATGGGAGATCCTTAGTCTTGATGGAGATCCTTCTCCTAAGCTATTCTCGACAGTTGTCATGGAGTATTTTCTCCTTTTACTCGGCGTCTATTCAACGTCCTGTCGAACTCCCTTTTAGGTTGCCCCCTAGGGTATTTATATAGGCTTTCGAGATTCCTTACTTGGCCCACAAGTATCCTATTCCGAATAGAATTCTTCCTAGTTTCGGCAGGGACACGCCCGTGGTGGACTCCTTCGGCCATAGTTGATTCTGCTCACCACCTACGGTCGTGTGATCTGCCTGTGGTCAATAGTCCAGGCAGTGTGATTTCCTAAGTAGGCCCATTTTGCCCCCTTTTGGCCCGTTTCTCGTTCTTTTCGACTTCCTGAGCTCTCCTGAGTATAAAACATGAAATTAAAAGATTAGGAGTGTCGAATTCAACAAATTCAATTAAAACTTATCCAAAAGTAAGCCAAGCATGGGGTTAAAATATGTGTAAATTATGGTTTATCAAATATCCCCACACTTAAGCCTTTGCTTGTCCTTAAGCAAAATCCTCAACTCACAATTAAAATTAACTTCCTTAATTCGTAATTCTTATCAATAATGTTTCATCATAATTCATAAATAATTCATACATTTATAATTTAACTAAAATGGTCCTAAAGATTCAAACAATCTAAGTCATAAATTTTTATAGCACAAAACATAGGTGTTTCCCCTTACCTAAATAATTACCTCTAATTTAAAGCTGACAAGAATTGACATCCTCACTAAAGATTCACTCAAATCACTTAAGGTGTTTAAGGTTCAAATTAAGCACTCAAAAGTCAAACATGAAGAGTTAATCCCATAGGCTTGCATGAAAAGTAAATCTCCACCACTATAAAATGAGATGATACACAAATCAAAAGGTCTTTAAAGGGTTGTAATGGGGTTTGGGTTAAAGGTGTGGATAAAGGCTGAAGTAGAAGGTTAGAATCGAGATTGAATTGACAAATTTTGAACTAATGATGAATAATTACATTAATAACACGAGCTTCTTCTAAAGATGTGAATTTAACTGTTTAAGCTCATAAAACATAGAACTAATAATGATTATACTTTCAACTTTTCTTTTAATAAATGATAAACAGTAAAAGTGACATATTTTAAGCCCACATTTAGCATGCTTTTGGATGATTTAAGCCTTGAATTATGTAATTTGATGCTCTTAATCCTTTGTTTTCATGTTTTATACTCAGAAGAGCACCGGATGATGAAAGGAACGAGAAACGGGCCCAAGACCACACGGTCGTGCCTCATTCAATAGCTTCTAACACGGCCTGGCCGCGACATACACGAGCGTGTGCCATGGGCGTGTCCCAGCCGTAAAAAAGAAGAGTTTCACTCGGATTAGGATACTTAGGGGCAAAGAAACACATTCAAAAGCCTATATAAACACCCTAAGTATAACCTAAAAGGGGGGAACCCAAGACTTTAGTCAGGGGGCGTCCAGCTAGGCCAAAGAAGGTAGATTTGTCGGGAATTACTCGAAGATAGCCAGTTGATTCATCTCAAGAAGCCGAAATCATACTCAAGACGGATGATCTCTCCTTCAATTCCTTCAGGGGGTTTTAGGGATTTCTTATGTTTTGTTTTATCTTTTCTTCTGAGATGTTTTCTTTTATTATTTTGAACTAAACCCTCAGATACCTGAGTGGGATGAAACCTAAGATGAGTCTTGTTATCGTTTGCTAAACTAAATGATAAATATTTGACTTGTTCTTAATTATGTGTTCTTAATTCTTGTATTGATATTTCAGGGATATTAATTCAAGTATGATGTGCTTAAGTGGAGGAGCAAAAGTCCCCGCCTAAGAGTAGATCTAGCATAATTAAGCGGAGTTGATCGCACGCCTAGAGATAGGGTGACGAGATTTTTCCGGATTAGGGTGAAACCTAATATGGGAGTCCATAGCTCGAGTTAATGCAATTCTAGGGGTTTTAATTAGAAAGAGATTTCAATTAATCAACCTAGGTTTAGACGTTAGTCGCCTCGAGAGAGGGATTAATATAACTTAGGAATCTTACGGATCAAGTCAAATGAATAAATCATCCGTTTTGAGTTAGATAACAAGTGAAGTCTAAGTGGATTCTTCCTTGGGTGTCGTTTTAATCAATTGGTTTTTCCTAAAAGTTATTCTCCAATTTCATTCTTCTTTATCTTAGAGTCTTTAGTTTAGTTGTTAGTTAATTTTATATTAGATAAAAATTCATTTTATTCTTAGGCTAAATAATAAAAAGAAAGTTAGTATTAGTACTTTTTGTTCCTTTGGGTTTGACAATCCGGTCTTGCCTTAACTATACTATTGTTCGATAGGTGCGCTTGCCTCAAATCATTGTCATAGTTAGTTTCCAGGTTCGATCATTTTTATATAAATTTTAAAACTTTGACATCGCATAAAACAACGATCAATAAGCAGATATAAATAATAAGAAAGAACTTAACAATGGAAATAGAGAACATAGTTAGGCAACTGCTCAAATCAAATCTCGACAAAAGGGACGTCAAAAGATTAGGGGAAGTAAAAAATTGGTTTTGGGTTAATATTAATGGGTGAGTCAAGAAAATGATTTATTAGGTTAAAAAGGGTTCACTAGGGGTTAATTATTAGGGTAGGCTTTTTATGGAGTAAGAGGGTTAAATCCTAGGTGCCTTTATCATCTTAGTATATCAAATCAAAGGTGTGGTCTCGACATGTATAATCGAAGCAAGTTCTAGAATAACAAATCAACGTTGACACACTCATAATCAATACAGTGAGCAAGAAAAGATATATGCTCTAAAAGGCTCAAAATCTCACAAAAATTATGGTTTTTGATGTCAACCTTATAAATTTCAAACTTCAAAGTAATATTTAAGATTTAGGGAAACAACCTAATAAATTTTTAATTCTGAAAATAGACTTATCATGCTTGATTCTCTAATATCTTAAAGTTTAAATCATTAATGCACAATTATCTATAACTTAATCCGAAACATATAAATGAAAATCATAAACCAATAGAAGTTTCATTCAAATAGTAAATGTGAGAAAGTTACTTAACAACAAGACATAATTCATGGATTTTCTGATTATCAATTAAATAACCTTCCCACACTTAAGATGTACATTGTCCTCAATGTACAGATAGAGATATACAATATAAACAATCATAAGATAGGGGGAGAAGTGAAACTTCCTGAATTTCTGATGAACTCAAGGAAAAGGAATGATAAGTTGGGCGTCGATGAAGGTGGAGGTGGATACTAGGGTCGTGGTATGGTGATTCCCTAATAGCCTTTTGAACCTAAATTAAAGAAATCAAAATATAATAAAATAAATTAAAGACAAGAAAGATAAAGTGAAGGAAAATAAAGGAGAAGAGAAGAGAAAAAGAAAAAAATGAATGGATTTAAAGGTCCTTGTTTATTGTGGTAATGAAGCGGCTGACATGAACTTATGGAGATTGGTCTCGCACAGGGAGACTACGCTAGGGTCCTTTCGCTTCTTCAACATGGGGATCGTGGTGTAGAGAAAGAGTGAGGGGAAGGAAAAAAGGAAAATGAAAGGGAAAAAATAAAAGAAAGAGAAAAGGGTGTGGTGGTTAGGGTTTGGAAGAAGAAGAAATTGGGAAGAAAGTGAGAAGAAGGGGGTTTTTAAATAGGACACATGGATCTGGTGGCTTCCCATGCCCATGTTGCTTAATCAGTGTCAGCCACGGCCTAAAATCACGGGCGTGTTGCATTCCCGTGTAGATTTCTCAGTGTCGACCACGGTTGAATCGCACGGCTGTGGCATTTTATTGCAACCCCTATTTTGGGGAAATTTATTGTCCTTGGTTCACACGGGCTCTGCCACGCCCATGTGTCTTTTTGTTGTGTCCACACGGCTACGGCTATGCCCATGTGTAAGGCCATGTGGAGAGAAGAACCCGCGCTTTACTAAATTGGTTAGTTGTTAGTTAGATACTAAAAATCGAAAATATGACATTAGTGAAGTTAGTGCTTGGATTGCCTCCTGAGAAGCGCTCGTTTAAAGTCTTAAGCTAGACTTACCTCTCATTCGCATATTCATGGTGGTTTGAGGAGTTGAAACTCCTTTCCCCTGCTATCAGTTCTATGATCACTATATAGTTTAAGTCGAGTAGTGTTTACCTTAAAAGTGCCGAACTTAGGATTAGTTACCTCAACTGTTCCGTATGGGAAGACATTGAGTACCTTAAAAGGGATTTCTTCTTTTGTATCGAGGTCTGAAGTGGCGATCTGAGGGTCTGTTTTATCTAACAATACCAGATCTCCGATTTTAAATTTTTTTGGCTCATGGAGTCGCTTTGGTTCATCATGTTTTATTGGTTTCTCTTTGAAATGTGTCTTCGACTCATCTAGTTCATCAATCAAGCCTTCGCTCCTCATGGAGTCACTTTGGTTCATCATGTTTTATTGGTTTCTCTTTGAAATGTGTCTTCGACTCATCTAGTTCATCAATCTGAAGCCTTCGCTCCTCATAATCTATTTCTTTGTTGGCACGAGGTCTGGGATATGGCTCAGTTGTATAGTTTCGTGGTGATTCCTGAAAAAAAGGTTGAACCGAATGGTCATTAATAGAATTTATGTTTTCACCTTTATTACTCGATGCCCTAGCCGAGTCAAGAGCCTAAAGAGTGATCATTTCGTCACCTACACGAAGCGTGAGTTCTCCTGTACCAACATCAATTTTAGTTCTAGCAGTTGCTAAAAATGGTCTTCCTAAAATCAAAGGAATATTATTGTCCTCATCAATGTCTAAAATGACAAAGTCTACTGGAATATGAATTTATCAATTTTTACTAATAATCTTCGATTATACCCCTAGGAATTCTAATAGTTTTATCAGCTATTTGAATGCTCATCCTAGTTTGTTTGGGTTTCCCTAGACCTAGCTGTTTAAACATTTTATAAGGCAAAACATTTATGCTTTCCCCTAAATCAGCTAAAGCATTATCAATAGATAAACTACAAATTAAGCACAGAATTGTAAAACTCCCTGGGTCTTTTAACTTTCGTGGTAGTTTATTTTGTAAAATTGCTGAGCATACTGCATTTAGCTCCACATGCGACGTATCGTCTAACCTCCATTTGTTTGTCAAAAGCTCTTTTAAAAATTTCCTTGAATCTGGCATCTGCGAAAGAGCTTCAAGAAATGGTAAGTTAATATGTAACTTCTTTAGAAGTTTATGAAATTTACCGAATTGTTCATCTGTGTGGTCTTTCTTCATCGCATTGGGGTATGGTACACGAGGTTGGTACTTTGTAATTACCAGTTTTGGTTTATCATGGCTTATCTCAACCTTACCTTCCTCTACCACATTCTCTTGCCTCAATTTTGGCTCATTTAACCCTTCACTGTTGTGAGCAATTATGGCTTGAAGTCGCTCCTTTAGGTTAGTTTGGTGTTGCTTGGCAAGCTACCTTGTGGTCGATTACGAGATCGACCAGCAAGCTATCCTAATTGGTTCTCGAGCCCCGAATTGACGCCGGTTGATTTTAAGTGTTGTTTCGGTGTTTTGAAAGCATGTCTCTAACACCGCGATGAACTTTGTTAGCATCTCCTCAAGGTTCAACTTTTTCTCTTGTGGGTAGGGTTGCTGTTGAAAGCCTAGGAGGGGTTGTTGTCTCTGATTTCCTTGGCCACCTCATGAGAAATTGGGGTGGTTCCTCCAACCTAGATTATAAGTGTTACTATAAGGGTTATTTTGCGGTCTAGAATTATTACCCATATAGTTCATTTGTTCGCTTTCTATGCCATGGTTGTAGGGCGAATATTCTGTATTGTTCATTCCTTCTCCATTCGTATCGCACTGCATCACTGGATGTACCTGCGAAGAATCACACAAACCATTAATTTTCTTACTTAAAAGTTCTACCTGATTTGATAGCATGGTTACTGTGTCGAGGTTGAAAACACTGACGGCTTTTGTTGGCCTTGTGCTTGTAACTTGCCACTGATAGTTATTTAGTGACATCTCCTCTATAAAATCATAAGCCGCTTCAGGAGTTTTGTTATTTAGGGTTCTGCCGGGGGCTGAATCAATCAACTGCCTAGTTGAGGGGTTCTTACCGTTGTTAAAGTTTTGAACCTGTAGGAACAAAGGTAACCCATGGTGAGGGCACCTTCCTAATAAATCCTTGTATCTTTCCTATGCATCGTAAAGTGTCTCTAAATCCATCTGCACAAAAGAAGAGATATCATTCCTAAACTTAGCCGTTTTAGCCGGCGAAAAATATTTTAACAAAAATTTTCGGTCATTTGTTCCCATGTAGTGATTGATCCTAGTGGTAACGAGTTCAACCACTGTTTAGCTTTGTTTCTCAAATAGAAGGGAAACAACCGAAGACGAATGGCATCATCAGAAACGCCATTGATTTTGAAGGTATCGCATAATTCTAGGAAATTTGCTAAGTGATTGTTTGGATCCTCATCCTGCAAACCATCAAACTGAACAAACTGTTGAATCATCTGAATAGTGTTAGGCTTCAGTTCAAAATTATTAGCAGCAACAGCAGGTCTAACAATACTTGATTCATTTCCTGTTAAATTAGGTTTAGCATAATCATACATAGTACGAGGAGCAGAATTTTGATTCACCGGATTTGCGGCAACCACAGGAGGTAGTGGATTATTATCATCCATCTCTTCGGTAGTGTTGGTTTCATCTTCTTGCTCTTCTTCTATGTATTGTAAGCTTTGCCTTATTTCTCTGCGGTTTCTGTGAATGGTACCTTCTATATCACTGTAAAAAATCAAGGGCCCTGACGGGTTCTTTCTAGTCATAAACTAGAATTACCTGCCAGAAGCAAATAAAGAAAAATTAGCAAAGTTAAAAATAAAATAAATATAAATTTCAAGTAAATAAAATGGCTAAAGTAATAAAAATTTAGTGTTCCTAATATCTTAGTCCCCGGCAACGGTGCCAAAAACTTTATGGAGCTCGAAACTAACTATTATTTCGACAAAGGCAAGCGCACCTATCTAACAGTAGTATAGCTGTGGTGAGTTCAGAATATCGTATCCTCAAGGACCAAGAGTACTATAATTAACTATCTTTTTATTATCTAGCCTGGTAATTAAGGGGATTTATTTTTACTCTAAATTAACTAACTAATTTAACTAACTATGAACGCGACAGAGAGTAAATTGGGAAAATACTTTTAGACAACTTTGTATGAGATAGGCAATACCTAAGGAAGAATCCACCTAGACTTCACTTTTTACTTTTGATTCATGCGATTTATTCACTTGACTTAATCCGTAGAAATCCCTAAATTATATTAATACCTCTTTCGAGTCTACTAACAACTGACTCTAGGTTGATTAATTGAAATCTCTTTCTAATTAAAACCCCTATTGTCGCATTAACTCGATCTATGGATTCCCTTATTAGGTTTGACTCTAATCCGACAGATTTTCATTGCCCTATTTCTAGGGTTGCAATCAACTCCACTTAATTGTGTTGATCTACTCTTAAACAGAGACTTTTGCTCCACTGAATAAGTACATTTGACTTGAATCAATAATCTAAATTATGAAAAAAAGAATAAGAACTCACAATAAAGAATTAGCACAAGTATTTATCTCATAAATCAAATAATAATAAGATCTGTCTTAGGTTTCATCCCCTTAGGTATTTAAGGGATTTAGTTCATACTAAAAGAGGGAAACATCATAAAAGAGGAAAAACAACAAAACATAAGAAAACCCAAAAACTTCTAAAGAACTTGATGAGAGATCCTCAGTCTTGATGGAGATCCTTCTCCTAAGCTGTTCCCGACGGCTGTCTTGGAGTATTTTCTCCTTCTACTCGGCGTCTATTCGACGTCCTGTCGAACTCCTTTTTAGGTTGCCCCCTAGGGTGTTTCTATAGGCTTTTGAGATGCCTTACTAGGCCCACACGTATCCTATTCCGAATAGAATTCTTCCTAGTTTCAGCAAGGACATGCCCGTGCGACACGCCCGTGGTGGACTCCTTCGACCGTGGTCGATTCTGCTCGCCACCCACGACCGTGTGATATGCCCGTGGTCGATAGTCCAGGCTGTGTGGCCCATTTTTCCCCATTTTGGTTCGTTTCTTGTTCTTTTCGACTTCCTGAGCTCTCCTGAGTATAAAACATGAAATTAAGAGATTAGAAGTATCGAATTCAACAAATTCAATTAAAATTCATCCAAAAGTAAGCCAAGCATGGGGTTAAAATATGTGTAAATTATGGTTTATCACCATGTAACATTCCAAAATAGAGACACACGGCCGTGTACTAGCTTATGTTCGTGCCCGTGTAACTCTCTCACTTGGGTCACACGGCCAAGCCCTGCGCTTTGTGTGCGGGCCGTGTTACTTTCAAAAAACAACCATTAAAATTTATAGGGGACACACTGCCATGTCACATGGTTGTGTGTTATATACAGCTGAGATACAAGCTCGTGCATTAGGCCATGTAGACAGGAAAATAGCCAAAATCAAGCCATTTCTTTCACCCAATTCAAGCATGAACCTACAACACATTTTCACATATAAAAAAGCCCTAAGTCATGTCAAAACCATGCATAAAATGACCTAATCTCTATACCAAATATCCATACAACCAATATGCCAAAAGGCACCTCAATCACAACCATTGAACATGTTATCACATAAACATATATATCCATAACTCAAGCATACACAACTACTTAATTCCATACCAAAACAAACTTAACTAAATTCCATATCAAACATAACCTAATTGTAACACCCTAACTTTGTATCGATGCTTTGACTGTGGTTACGAGCATTACTTCGAGTTTACAATTCAATTACAATTAATTTATGTCATTTACTATTCGTTTATGAGAATCAATCACAATCAATCATAATGTCCCTCATATGGGTCCTTGAGGCCTAAAATACATATTAGAATCGTGTCGGGACTAAACTGGGATCACAATAAATTTTTTGCAAAATCTTAAAATTTTTCTTAGGTGCAGGGGACACACGCCCGTGTCCCAAGTCGTGTGGGCATTCAATGTGAGGCACACGGTCGTGTCCCAGTCCGTGTCCTTACCAGTGTAACTCTCTAACTTGGGTCACACGGTCATCCACATGCCCGTGTGTTAGGCCGTGTGGACAATTTAATTTTCGAAATTAGGTGCAAGATTCACATGGCCATGTCACAGCTCGTGTGAGTCACACGACTGAGACACACACCCGTGAAATCAATTCTGAGGATTCTGTTTCTCAATTTTTACGATGCAGGGGACACACGGCCAAACCACATGCCCGTGCGTATGGCCGTGTGTCACACATGGTTGAGACACATGCCCATGAGACTGCCCATGTGGACAGAATAAGGCCATTTTCCAAGCCTTATTTCTCACTTTTTTTTTTACCTTGCATCTACATCAACACTTCAATATATTCACCAACTGATTCAAGTCATATAAATCAAACTAATATTCAAGTTTTATACATGACATGTTGCTCACACTTTCAAGTATTCATCTTACCCTTTTCTAATCATATACGTACTCAAGTGGGATTATATATAAATTACTAATCCAAGCATACTCATATACCTAACATGATATAACTTCATGCATCAATATATTAAATATGTTATCACTAGCCATTCCAATGGCTAATTACAACCAAAACATTTACATACCCTTACTTGTCACTATTAGCCTATACATGCCAATATACCAAAGTAAGTTTTCTATTTATACCAAAACAAGCTGGAAGATAGTGTGGTGATGCTCCAACCGCTCTCTAACCTTTACGAGCTACTATAAAACAGAGGAAAGAAAACCGAGTAATCATTTTCGTATAACAAGAATTTAACTCACCATATATTTTCATTTAATATAAGCACACAAAAATGCATCCAAGAAATTTGGCTAATAGCCTAAAACACAACTTCATCAATCATGTTATTCAAGTAATTCACATAATACTAAGAACATGGATGAGCTCATCATTTAATGATTTTCATATATATATACTTTCCACTTCATTATTCCATATTACATTTACATTTCATGACAAATCATTTCAAGTTCAGTTTAGCCATGTTAGAACTTTAGCTGTTGAATTTATTTGAAATATCGATGGATACGCTCATGTAGTACACTTAAAGTGTACAAAAATGAAATCTGTCAATTCATATCTAGGGGTACCCAATTAGGGCACATTATAAGGAAGCACACTCTCGAGCCATATATTAGGATGCTCAGATGAGCCATGTAGCAGGATGCTTATCCGGGCTAAACAGAAAACTCCTAAGAGTTTAGAACAGGAAGCTTATTGAGCTTAACAGGTAACACTGAAGAGTTATTAACAGGGAGCTCCGGATAGCATAATAGGGAGTTCAAGCGAGCCATACCAGGAAGCTCATAAGAGCCTATATCAGGACACTCATGAAGAGCTGCGTTTGTGTCCGCAATAAATACTGGATCACAATCGATCGAATCATGTAACAGGATGCTCACAAAGAGCTGCAGTAATGCGCAACACATGCAGGATCACTACCGATTAGGATGCTCCCAGGAACTCTATAACAGGATGCTCGAGAGTGCTTATAACAGGATTGCTCGTCTGAGCTACATTCTGTGTAATATCCTGGATTTTGGGCTTATGCATTTGTGCTTAAATATATGTGAAAGCATGCCTTTGTGTGTTATGAATGTGTTGTATGAATTTTGTGAACTTTAGAAAATAGGAGAATGCCTTAGAAAATATTAAGTTTTAAGTTTGAAGAGGGAGCTAAGTCTGATAAGGCCTTAAGAAAATTAGTTGGGGAAATATGACACAAAAATGGGCTTGTTTAAGTGGCTTGGAAGTGCCACTTAAGGCTTGGTAGGTGACGCCACAAGTAGGGTGCAAGGGGCTAGGTTCGAGCTGCAAGGGAAGCAAATAAAAGAGTTTTATTTTCTTTGCGAGGAGTGGCTTGATGAGTGGACTGGCGAGAAGGCACTAAAGGGATGAGTTTAATCCTTTTTTTAAATTCGGCTAGATAAGGGATAAATGATGGATTAATTTTATTAATTTGAGTAAGGTGATAAAGAGAAAATTTAGGGATTAGATAGGGGAAGAGTGTGGCCGGCCTAGGGACTCTCTTGAAGGGATTTTCGGCCAAGCTAGTAAAGGGGGATAGCCGAATTTCATTAAACATTTTAGGCCTCTCGTTCAATTACTCTCCTTTCTCTCTAAAACCGTCATCTTCTCTTTTTTTTTCTTATTCTAGCCGAAACTTCTTCCTAAAGGCCATTGTTGCCGATTCTTCCTAAGCTCTATACCTTTCTTTTCTTTCCCTTGTTGAAGCCGAAACCCTCTAGTATTCATCAAAAACCGAAATCAATTGATTAAGATCTAGGTCATAGCCGAATAGCTCTGTGGACGCAAGTAAAGGTGTTGCCGATTTCAATCTTAAGGGTAAGGATTCTTCTATCATCGTTTTATTTCTTTTTCTTTTGGCCGAAATCAAAGTGCTAATCCCCTTAATGTCTTTGCGAAAGCGTGAAGGATTCTTTTGGGATTTTGTTATAGTCGACTATAAAGGAGGAGATCTTCGGGATTTCAATAACTAAGGTAAGGCATGTATTCGGCCAAGGGCCATTCATTATGATTAATTTGGATCTAACATATGCCATAGTGGTTTCGTGATGATACGAGAATCAAGTAGCTATTTGGGATTTAGATCCACGAGGTAAGTGTACATGTACATTGGCCAAGGCCACAAACAAAGTGATTTAGATATGTTTCTTAATTATTCAAAAGCGAAACTAACTAGTTCGGTGATTCGGTGTCTAGCCGATTGCAGAAGAAGAGGCATCACAAAGTTTTTGGGATTTGATTATATAGACGAATAGGCTTTTGCTAAACATTAAGTGTTGGTCGAATATAGGGACTAAGATCTAGAACATTAGATCGGGATATTCGGGATTTCAGTGAAGCGTTAAGTAAATCAGGTGTGTAGCCCTTCCCTAAGTCTTAATAGATCTACGACATTAAATTTAATATATGAGTTTACAATAATGTGCAAAGTGGGCTAAGGTACCATGCAATGGTACAAAGTACTTAGGTGCGTTTATCTACTCCTACTATGAGTATAATATGATCTATACAGCACATATGTGAAATTATAAGAATGTGAATAAGAAATATGACATGGTTTATGCATATTTGTATGACATGGGGCATATAGGTTATATGGAAAAGGGAAGTGATCTGGTGGTTTATACCACAATATCTGAATGTGGTGACTTCGGTCACATAATCTGAATGTGGTGACTCATGTCACAAAATTTTATCTGGTGGCAATGCCACAATATATATAAGGGTGATGAGCATGTCGTCTGCAGCGACTGCCTTTGATGATGTGTAGCGGATGGAGGGTTGACTTAGTAGTCCCCACGGTGTGATTGTTGGTACGGGTGATGTGTAGCGGATGGTATCTAGGTTTGGGTTCGGGAATGCATCATTATTTGTAAATTGTGATATGTATATGTATGATCTGATATGCCTGAATCATTAGGACTTAGTGTGGTTGTTATACACTGAGTCTGTTTGACTCACCCCATTGTGGGATATGTTGTCAGGTGACGTTCAGTAATGGACCGGGTCGGCAGGAGCTTAGTGGTGGCCATGCTCAGCTCAGAGTTTATTTCAATTTGGACTTTCTACTTTCTTTTAAGTATTGGATTTATTTTGGTATTGTTTTCAGTTGTAATAAGGCCTATAGTACTTAATGTTTTATGCTTGCTTTTATTTGTTTTATCACGATACAAATTTTATTAAATTAACGCTTAAGTAATCTTTCGTAAGATAAACCTTCAAATGTTTAGACACTTAAGTACGAATAATTTCCAATTTAAAGGTAAATCTTCAACAAATTCGGCATGTCTTTTAATTTAAAAAACAAGATTTTAATAAATCCCTTACTTCCAAAAATAACAATGTTTTCAGCTGAACTCGACACAAATTTTTCTCCAAAACTACCCAAGTTTTCCAAAATAACAAACGAATTTGAAAATGTTTTACTCCAGGAACATACCAGCTTCGGTCGAGACTCGTGGGCCGGGTTTGGGGTGTTTCAACTTGGTATCAGAGCCCAGTTTTAAACTCTCGGCCTTGGGTTTAAAGCCCATAACATTTTCAAAATTAAGCCCAAATGAATTTTGTGAAAGATTTTGTGAAATGAGCAGGTTTTTCTGGCATGGCACCTAAGTCTCCGACCGGAAGTGCACCAGGTAAGTACCCCTAACTGTTGTGAGAATTATAGTATGATTTGTATAAGGTTAGAATGGGAACGTAGATTAGTATATGAAGTAACTGAACCCTAGGATTAGTTTACCCCAACATAGAAATTCATAAAACTTAAAGCCTAATTAAACAAACCTGTGACTAAGTCGCCGAGTTAGGGTGTGGCAACCATTGTGCGCATGTCTAGGATTGGATTCACGAAAAGCCTGGTATTTAAGCAGTCCTCGTGACTCACCTCCTCTTCGCTCGAATCCTACCTGGTGCGTAGTTTCGATTCACCCTAACCAAGAGGACTTACTCACGGGCTAAACTCAGTGACTAAAACCCGAAAGGGATTAGCCGTATTTTTATAAAAACCCTAGTTTTAAAAATCGACAAACCACCCTCTTGAATTGAGAAAATTATTTTTTTGAAAATTTTGCAAAACATTCCCAATTTACAAAATTACCTAAATACCCCTGGTTGTAAAATTACTAAAATGCCCTAGGTTTGAAAAATCTTAAATTACCATACTACCCTCGATTGTTACTAAGATTTGCTTACTTTACAACAATATCCAAAAACCCTATTTTGTAAAATATCAAAATACCTTGATTTGGGAAAATTTACTAAAATGCCCCTGACTTACAAATTACCAGAATAGCCCTGATTTCCAAAATTTCTGCAACATCACCGATTTGGAAAACAAATTCTCAAAAATAACCCCAAGTTTTGCAAATTTTGAAATGCCTTTGATTTATAGAGATTTTTCAAATTGACCCTGGTTTATTACCAAAATACCCTTGTAGGATAAATTACGAAAATACCCCTGGGGTAGGAACAGACAACAATGTTGAATGATGAATGTGTGTGGTAGATGCTACTGAATGGATGTACTTCTCTGAATTAGGATAGAAGACTTGAAACTCTGAATGATCGAAAGAACTACTATTAAACTTCTTTTCATAAAATTGTTCGCGGATAATCAGTGGAACAAAGGCTAATACATAAAACTTTGTAATCAGATTAAAGCGCGATCATAGAAATGAGCTCTAGGGGACGTGGTCGCAATGTACGAGGATGTGGTAGAGGCAGGATGACCGTGTCGGAACCCGTTAGGTCGGGTCAAGGGTCCGAAAATGAGGTACCACCACCCCCACCACCAGCTGTTGGTGTTGAGCAGCAAGATCGACGGGGATGATGCGATCGCGCGGCGATCACTGCGAGTTCTTGAGATGGTGGCTGGAGCAGATGGAAATATGTGAGCTCAGAAATCTGCACCCGAGCGACTCCGAGCCAACAGAGCTAAGGTATTCCGTGGCGTATCCGGCGTGGCACCCAGTATGGCTGAGTATTGGTTGGAGGCGACAGAGCGAATTATGGATGAGCTGGATCTAACCCCTGAGGAGAAACTGAAAGGAGTGGTGGCACTGCTATACGATGAAGCATATCAATGGTGGCTCACAGTTCGGGATGGCACCACAGCTGAGGATCTTACTTGGGAGTATGTTAAGGCGGCGTATCAGAAGAAGTATGTGGGCACGCGTTACACTGATGCGCAGAGGAAGGCATTTTTGGGGCTGGTTCAAGGGAATAAATTCGTAGCGGAGTACGAAGCTGAATTCCTAAGGTTGAGCCGGTATGCTTGAGAAGTAGTGGCTACGGAGCATGAGCGATGTGTCCGGTTTGAAGACGGACTAAGGGATGACCTGAGGTTGTTAATAGCCCCACATCAGGAGTGGGAGTTTGCGGCATTGGTAGAGAAGGCTAATGTAGCCAAGGGAATTAAGGACTCTGTAAGGCAGAACACTGATCGAAACAGGCAGAAAAGAGGTTTTGGATCGTCAGAATCGTCTGGGAATGTGCAGAAGAGGCCTAGAGTTGATGGGCCGCGAGGTCAGCAGGCTAGTACCGGAGGGCAATATCGTACTTGTACCCAGTGTGGGAAGATGCATCTAGGAGAGTGTTGGAAGAAGACGGGAGGATGTTTTAAGTGTGGATCTAAGGATCACATGATTAAAGACTGTCCTATTAAGATAGACGGTCAACAGATCAGGGTGTTAATCAGGCTGGTAGAGGTGGACAGCAGCCTCAGTGAGTTCGTGGTCCGAATGGTAGAGGTAACAATGCTGAAAGAGGACGTGGAACACCTAGTAGAGGTGTTGGTAATACAGAGGCAAGACAGCCGGGTCTAGTATATGCGGTTCGCCGAAGGGAGGATGGAGACGTGCCAGACGTCATAACCGGTACATTCCTTATAGCGAACAAGCCTTATTTTGCTTTGATTGATGTGGGTTTGACCCATTCTTATGTTGCGTGTAGTGTAGTTGAAACTCTAGACATAGCCTCTGAATTTTCTAATTGGGAGATGACTGTAGTTAGCCTATTAGGCCAAACTGTAGTAGTGAATAAGATCTTTTGGAGTGTGCCTCTAGAGATTCAAGGAGTGATTTTCCCTGCCGACTTAATGGAACTACCCTTTGGAGAATTCAATCTTATACTTGGCATGGACTGGCTAGTAGAACATCGAGCTGTATTGGATTGTGAAGCTAAGCGAATAGAGTTAAGGACCCCGGAGGATGAGGTGATAATTATGATAGGAGAAAGAAGAAACTACTTGTCTAACGTAGTTTCAGCATTAAAGGCTGATAAGATGGTTCGGAAAGGTTGCAAGGCATTTTTGGCCTTCGTTAGTGCGTTGGATGCAAACGAAGGGGGAGTGAGTGGAGTTAGAACAATAAGAGAGTTTGTGGATGTTTTCCCGGAGGAGTTACCTGGAATACCCCCGGATAGGGAGGTGGAGTTTGGAATTGATTTGCTGCCGGGAACAGCTCCTGTGTCAATTGCCCTGTATAGGATGGTACCAAAGGAGTTGGTTGAGCTCAAGGCTCAGATCCAAGAGTTGCTTGATCGTAGATTTATCCAATCCCGTGTGTCTCCATGGGGAGCACCGGTCTTGTTTGTAAAGAAGAAGGATGGAACTATGCATATGTGCATAGATTATCATCAGTTGAATAAGCTGACCATCAAGAACAAGTACCCATTGCCAAGGATAGACGACTTGTTCAATCAACTGAAGGGAGTAGTAGTATTCTCAAAGATCGACTTAAGGTCTGGATATCATCAGCTTAAGGTGAAGGAAGCAGATATCCATAAGACAGCTTTCCGGACAAGATACGGGCATTATGGGTTCTTAGTAATACCGTTCGGATTGACGAACGCCCCAACCGCGTTCATGGATATGATGAACCGGGTTTTTCAACCTTACTTGGATTGGTTCATCATTGTGTTTATAGACGACATCCTAGTGTATTTCAAGTCTGAGGAGGAGCATGATGAGTATCTTCGGATTGTATTGCAAGTGTTGAGGGAGAAGAAGCTTTATGCCAAATTCAGCAAGTGTGAATTTTGGCTTAAGGAGGTTGCATTCTTAGGGCATATGGTGTCTGCAGAAGGAATAATGGTGGATCCTCGAAAGATTGAGGCAGTGTTAGATTGGAAACCACCTAGGTCGGTGGCTGAGGTTCGTAGTTTCTTGGGATTGGCAGGCTACTACAGAAGGTTTGTAGAAGGGCTCTGATCGATAGCCGCACCTTTGACAAAGTTGTTGAGGAAGGAGGTACCTTTCGTATGGTCAGATAAGCAGCAAGAGAGCTTTGAGAAGCTTAAGAGGGTTTTGACTGAAGCTCCGGTCTTAATTCAGCCAGAGACAGGAAAGGATTTCGTGGTGTATTGTGACGCTTCTCATACAGGATTGGGATGCGTATTGATACAAGACGAGAAAGTAGTCGCTTATGCGTCTCGACAGTTAAGGCCTCATGAGATTAACTACCCGATGCATGATTTGGAATTGGCGGCAGTAGTCTTTGCTCTTAAGGTATGGAGGCACTATCTATATGGAGAAAAGTCAATAATCTACACAGACCACAAGAGCCTTAAGTATCTGCTGACTTAGAAGGAGCTGAACCTGAGACAGCGAAGGTGGGTGGAGCTATTGAAAGACTACGACTGTTCTATAGAGTATCATCCATGCAAGGCGAATGTAGTGGCAGATGCCCTAAGTCAGAAAGTGGTGTCGGATCTGAGCTTGTATGACGATGAAAGTTTGTTAGCAAAATTGCAAGTTAAGCCGACATGGTTGAATGAGGTGAAAGAAGGACAGTTGGCAGATGATGATCTAAGTGCTAAGTTACGGCAAGTGCAGAGTGGAGAGTTGGAAGATTATGGTATTAATGACGAGGGACTATTGTGTTTCAAGGGTAAAGTTTGTATGCCGAAAAATGAGGAGTTAAGGCAGAAGATTCTTTAGGAATCGCATAGTAGCCCTTATGCTATGCATCCTGGAGGTACTAAGTTGTATAGAGATCTAAGGGAACAGTTTTGGTGGCCTGGTCTAAAACGAAAAGTTACCGAATTTTTCGGCAAATGCTTGACGTGTCAGCAAGTCAAGGCTGAACACCAAGTTCCGTCAGGATTGCTTCAGCCGATAATGATTCTGCAGTGGAAGTGGGAGAGAATTACCATGGACTTCGTTAGTGGGCTTCCCCTTATGCCTACCAAGAAGGACTCGGTATGGGTGATAGTGGATCGGTTGACCAAGTTCGCGCATTTCGTACCAGTGCGAGTTGACTACTCTTTGCAGAAGTTGGCAAGGTTGTATGTGGCAGAGATTGTGAGGTTGCATGGAATGCCGGTATCGATTATCTCAGATAGGGATCCAAGGTTTATGTCTCGATTTTGGAAAGCTCTACATCAAGCCTTAGGCACCAGATTGGATTTCACTACGGCTTTTCATCCACAATCAGACGGTCAATCTGAACGAGTAATCCAAGTGTTAGAGGATATGCTGAGGGGATGTGTAATAGACTTCAGAGGAAGTTGGGAAGAGTATTTGCCTTTAGCGGAATTTGCATGCAACAATAGCTATCAAGCCAGTATTCGGATGGCACCGTATGAAGCATTGTATGGACGGATGTGTCGCACTCCTACATGTTAGATGGAATCTGAGGAGAAGGTTGAGGTAATTCGGGCACGGTTAAAGGAGGCATCATCGGGAGGAAGCGAGAAGTCATCACGAGACCTTAAACGGAAGGAAATAGAGTTTGCTGTGGGAGACCAGGTGTTTCTTAAAGTCTCGCCTTGGAAGAAGGTAATGAGATTCGGTCGGAAAGGGAAGTTAAGTCCCAGGTTTATAGGACCTTATCGGATCATCAAGCGAAGTTGGACCCGTGGCATACCAGTTAGAGTTGCCTTTGGAATTGAAGCAAATGCACGATGTATTCCATGTTTCTAAGCTAAGTCGTTATCGATCGGATCCCTCTCATGTAGTACCAGTTGAAGAGGTGGAATGAAGGCCAGAATTATCCTACGAGGAGGAGCCGATTCAGATCTTGGAGCGAGATGTGAAAGTGTTACGGAGGAAATCAGTTCCTCTAGTTAAAGTGTTATGGCGCAATCATGGATCGGAGGAAGCTTCGTGGGAGCCGGAAGAAGCAATACGACAGCAATACCCTCACTTATTTTAGCCAGGTAATTTCGAGGTCGAAATTATTTTTAAGGGGGGTAGAACTGTAATATCCTGGATTTTGGGCTTTTGCATTTGTGCTTAAATATATGTGAAAGCATGCCTTTGTGTGTTATGAATGTGTTGTATGAATTTTGTGAACTTTAGAAAATAGGAGAATGCCTTAGAAAATATTAAGTTTTAAGTTTAAAGAGGGAGCTAAGTCTGATAAGGCCTTAAGAAAATTAGTAGGGGAAATATGACACAAAAATGGGCTTGTTTAAGTGGCTTGGAGGTTCCACTTAAGGCTTGGTAGGTGACGCCACAAGCAGGGTGCAAGGGGCTAGGTTCGAGCTGCAAGGGAAGCAAATAAAAGAGTTTTATTTTGTTGCAGGAGTGAGCAGTAGTGGACGGCACTAAGGCACTAAAGGGATGAGTTTAATCCTTTTTTTTAAAAATTCGGCTAGATAAGGGATAAATGATGGATTAATTTTATTAATTTGAATAAGGTGATAAAGAGAAAATTTAGGGATTAGATAGGGGAAGAGTATGGCCGGCCTAGAGACTCTCTTGAAGGAATTTTTGGCCAAGCTAGTAAAGGGGGATAGCCGAATTTCATTAAACATTTTAGGCCTCTCTTTCAATTACTCTCTTTTCTCTCTAAAACCGTCATCTTCTCTTCTTTTTCTTGTTCTAGCCGAAACTTCTCCCTGAATGCCATTGTTGCCAATTCTTCCTAAGCTCTATACCTTTCTTTTCTTTCCCTTGTTGAAGCCGAAACCCTCTAGTATTCATCAAAAGCCGAAATCAATTGATTAAGATCTAGGCCATAGCCGAATAGCTCTGTGGGCGCAGGTAAAGGTGTTGCCGATTTCAATCTTAAGGGTAAGGATTCTTCTATCATCATTTTATTTCTTTTTCTTTTGGCCGAAATCAAAGTTCTAATCCCCTTAATGTCTTTGGCCGAAACTGTGAAGGATTTTTTCGGGATTTTGTTATAGTCGACTATAAAGGAGGGTTGACTTAGTACTCCCCACGGTGTGATGGTTGGTACGGGTGATGTGTAGCGGATGGTATCTAGGTTTGGGTTCCGGAATGCATCATTATTTGTAAATTGTGATATGTATATTTATGATCTGATATGCCTGAATCATTAGGACTTAGTGTGGTTGTTATACACTGAGTCTGTTTGACTCACCCCGTTGTGGGATATGTTTTCAGGTGACGCTCAGTAATAGACCGGGTCGGTAGGAGCTTAGTGGTGGCCACGCTCAGCTCAGAGTTTATTTCAATTTGGACTTTTTACTTTCTTTTAAGTATTTGGATTTATTTTGGCATTGTTTTAAGTTGTAATAAGGCCAATAGTACTTAATTGTTTTATGCTTGCTTTTATTTGTTTTATCACGATACAAATTTTATTAAATTAACACTTAAGTAATCTTTCTTAAGATAAACCTTCAAATGTTTAGACACCTAAGTACGAATGATTTCCAATTTAAAGGTAAATCTTCAACAAATTCGTCATGTCTTTTAATTTAAAAAACAAGATTTTAATAAATCCCTGACTTCCAAAAATAACAATGTTTTTAGTTGAACTCGACACAAATTTTTCTCCAAAACTACCCAAGTTTTCCAAAATAACAAAGCGAATTTGAAAATGTTTTACTCAGGAACATACCAGATTAAATTCGAGACTCGTGGGCCGGGTGTGGGGTTTTTCATTCTGTTTGCAACACATGCAGGACCACATTCAATATGGGAAATCATGTATCCATTGAATTTCATTATTCAAACAGAACTTAACATTTTCCTGACATTATCGAACATGTGATTATTTCATACATATATAACATTTATATAATTCACATAAATACATACCACACTCAATTCAAGCATAAAAATAAACATAATTTAGTTACTTGTTCGTATACAGAAATCTACTAATCCGACACTTTTCTTTTCCTCGATCTAACTTCGTATTTGAGTTTTCTAGATCTATATATATTAGTTTAATATCAATTTAATCCATTTCATACTCAATTGAACCCAATTCACTTTTAGGAAAAATTACTATTTTACCCCTATACTTTTCATAAATGACAATTTTGTCCCTAGGCTCGGAAAATAAAATTCATGCTATTTAATCCTTATTCCAAGCCTAACCGATTTTTATATGTTACAATAACAACCCATGAATTTCACAAAAATCAGAATTTTCCATGGGTTTTACCACTTTTAAATTTAGTCCCTAAATCACAATCTCATTAAAATTCTCTTTGTAAAAGTTGTTTATCTCGTTAACAACCTTTCATTTTCTATCATAAATTTCAAAATTTCAGCATTTACATCCATGGAAAAATTTCTATACTTTGATATCTTTACAAATTATGTAACATCCCCAAACCCGGCCTATTCACTACGACCGAATCTGGTTAGGTCACTGCGGAAAGACGGGTGAAAAATAATTTTTACTTTAGAGATAAAATATGAAAGTATACTAACTTTTAAAATTCCATGTCTATTTGATATTGTATGAAAACCTTGATATTATTATAGTATCCCAAAATTGAACCTTAGTGAAAATGTATAAAATCCACTGAATAAATAAGTTGTTAAAATTCAATTCATCTTCACATAGCATTCTATTTAACCAAACCAGAATAAAAATACTGATAAAATAATTCCAAAATAAATAAAAGGCCCTTGTTACATCCTTTATTTAAAACCAAGTATTTAATATAAATACTCTTAAAATATTTAAACTCTTCTTTCTGCATGGGCCACCTTGTGTCCTCTCCGATCTCGGTCCAATACTACGCATCACTTGAAATGGTTAATAAAATAGGGTGAGTCCACTGACTCAGTGCATAATCACAACACATATTTCCACACGTATGGGCTTGGCCCATACCCACACAGTCCTCGTAACAAATCATGCAAGAATGCATTTCAGCCCAACCTACTCTCCACCCGTAACACCAACCTTAGCAGACTCCCTGCCTAAGGCCTTGGCTAACCCACCACTGATCACATCGTGATCCATAAACTTTACCTTGGCAAGCTCACTGCTTAATGCCGTGGCTGAGCCACCGATCAACCAAAGTGATCCCAAAACCATAATCCGCTTACGGTGATGCACATAGCCATCGACCGCCGAGATGGGCACCTAGCCAACATCTCCCTTGAGGTAGCACACAGCTAACCATCAAGCGCTAAAGTTGCCCGAGCTAACATTAGACCACGTACATCCATGTACACTCCTTTCTTCATCGATCAATTCCACCTCCCATGTATGCATGAATAAATGTAACATGTCAGATCATAACAAAAGAATAGGCATCACATATTAATTACCATATCATGTATATATCATAAATAACTTAATATCAAAGACTTACTCACCTGATATCCGATTACCCAAAATATAGCATTCACCATTCAAGCCATTTTAATCGGCTTCCACACATCATGCATATGTATAAGCATTAGCAAGCAAATAACTGAGAAATAGTGCGATGATTACGCACCTGTTTGATACACTCAACTAAACCTCGAAGCCACACGTTGTACCTAAAAGCTTGTCGAAATCCCTAACATAATACCACATTAGATTCGGCCTTAACCTCAAAAGCATAACACTTGTGGCCCTTGGCCAAACATTATCCTTACCACTTCCTTACCTTGATGAATCAGACTTACGAGTCCTCCTTACCGCTCCTCCTTGCTGACTACACATGAAAGAATTTCATATTAAGACCATAAGAACATTCGGCCAACTCCCCACACCAAGACCACCCTTGATCAACGAATAATAAAAGAAGTAGACTATAACATAAATCCTTACCCCATAAACGACTAGAGGAAAGACCCAACGCTTTCCCCCTTGCTTAAGATTCGGCCAACCACCACTAGGACAACAAGGAAGGTTTCAGCAATGGTTGAGGAGAGATTCGGCTCAAGGAGTTTTCGCAATGTGGTTTGAGAGAGAAAGAGAAGGTATGAGGAGGCAAGATGAAATGGTTTCATTTCGGGAGAAATGGAGAGAAACAAGTAGGAAATTCAGCTAAGTGACCTTGAAGATTCGGCCAAAGTGCACAAGTGAGGAGGAGGAACGTTTTTAGTGTGTTCGAATATGAGAAGAGAAATGTGAAGGCTTAAGAAGGACTATAATTCGGCAAGGAGAAAATTAAGAAAAAAAAAAGGGTGAAGGTTTTAGGAACAAAGAGCTAAAATTCGGCAACAAGGAAGCTCATACCCTTAAATAGAATTCGGCTCCTCCCCTAAACCTCCCATGACCGAAAATGTCAACAAAAGAACCCCCTAGCCGTCCAACACCTTCACCTCTCTCCTAATCCCTTGATTCTCTCCTAAAAACACTCTACACCAACCCTTCAAATAAATTCAAATTAAAACCAACTCAACTCTTCTCCTAGCCACTCATTCAAAAAGTTTGAATGAGTCAAACTTTTCTCTACCTACCTAGCCGAATTCAAAAGTGGAAGACCAAGTCTTCCTCCATCTTTTAAGCATCCAAAAGCTGCCCAACTCCTTACCTTATTGACGCAAAAACAGAGGCCAAAGTGCTGCCTTCGCAGCTCGAACACTGGCCCCCTCCCTTGCACCTAAGGCGTCACTTCTCCAAGCTCTTAGTGGCGTCTCCCTTGCCACTCTACCAGCCCAATTCTTGTGTTAAATACTCCCAAATAAAACTCTTAAGGCCCCCTCCATCCAAGCTCCCCTTTTAACCCCTAAAAACTAAAAATTTTCCAAAGTCTTCCCCTTTAATCCGAGCATTCTCAACACCTCTTAAACACATCCAAGCATACCCAAAACCTACTAGAACCTGAATTATACCCAACATGCATAGCCTCTAAACCAGGGTGTTACAAATTAAACCCTAAAATAGATAGATTAAACTATTCCAAACTCAAAAATATAAAAATTTCTAAAAACAGAACAAGATTACTTACCCAATTAAGCCAAGAAAGTTTGCTGTCTCTTTCCTAGGGTTTCCAAGTATTTTTGGGGAAGAATATGATATAAAATGATGATATTAAACATTTATTTAATTTATCATCTTTTATTTATTTCATTTCCAGTTTAGTCCTTTTCTTTTTTCTAATTTTCCATGGATGAATCATTAAAAATATCTACTAACTTTTCTTAATGGTCAAGTTACCATATAAGTACCTCAAATTTTTAATTAGATAGCTATTTGATACTTATAGCTACTAGAACTCAAGTTTTGCATTTTATGCAATTTGGTCCTTTCCACAATTAAACATGAAATCGGTAAAATTTTCTTATCGAAAATTTCATACGACTTTCCTATCATAATGCATACCATGAAATATTATTAAAATAAATTTTCTTTCTGACTCGGATTTGTGGTTCCAAAACCACTGTTGCAATTTAACTAAAAAGGGGTTGTTACACTAATTATCCACATTTCAAAAATGCCAACACATACCACTTTGGTCATAAAACCATAAATCATTTTGACCACATAAACACCAACCATAATAGCATCAAAGTACCAAAAGCACACCAACCATATTACCTTATTTACAAGACAAAAATAACAACTAAGCCATCAAACACAAGTTCACTTATACATGTCGATATAACCATGACTAAAATACTAAAATCTCCAATATAATCTCCAGATAGTGTGATAGATCTCCGATGAGCTTCCAAACTGATCGAGCTTCCGATAATTTATAAAACATAGAGAAGAACAACAACGTAAGCATATAATGCTTAGTAAGTTCATAAATCATGAACATAGCTTACCATTTCAATGCATAATCATATGAAATAGATGTGAATTAATCAAACACAAGCTTGTCACAAGCCTAAGTGTTACCAACAACAATAGTTAGTACTTAAACACATAACTTAACAAATTCACCACATGGTAAGGTATAATACATGAACATAGCACCATCTGATTCATACTTTCATCATCATGAATATTAATACATTGATTTCAAACATTTCATACCTTTCCATAAGTTCATAATATAGTTGATCGGAATACTTACCATTCTTCCCCTTTACATAATTGTTGAACCACTTAGAATAATATCGGATACACGGGAAGCCCACACAAAGTTTTCTAACACATGGCCGAAACCATTTCCTTTCCATTTCCTTTACTTAGATGCTCACTCAAGCCATAAATAGGTTTACTCACACAAGCTGACAGTCGAAATGTAGCTACACGACGCCGCTCATACAAGCTGACGAGTATTCACAACAAATGCTGGAACTTAGCTGATAACTTGTAATTATAACATATTTTAACCCCGCATTTAGCTTACTTTTGGATGATTTATCCCTTGATTTATATAAAAAGGTGCTTTTAATCCTTTCTTTTCATGTCTTATACCCAGGAAAGCACCCGAGGATGAAAAGAACATAAAACGGGCCAAAACGGAGTAAATAGGCCATATCATGAAATCAACATGGCCTGGCCCAGAAACCACACGACCGTGCCACGCCAATCATCTAGAACACGACCTCTCCCCCGATTTACATGGCCGTGCCTCATTAAGAAATCTGAACACGGCCTGAACACACGGGCGTGCTACATGGCCGTGCCTCTGTCGCTGGAATGAGCAAATTCGGTCAGAAAAGGATACTTAGGGAGAAAGAATCGCATTCCAAGAGTCTATAAATATCCCCTAAGTACCACTTTTGAGGGGGGAGGTGAGCTAGGCCAAGGAGCCAAGCCAGAAAGGTCAGAATTGTGGGAATTGCTCGAAGTTAGCCAGTTGATCCATCCCAAGAAGCCGAAATTATACTCAAGACGATGGAATTCTCCTTCATTTCCTTCAGGGAGTTTTAGGGATTTCTTATGTTTTGTTTTATCTTTTCTCTTGAGATGTTTTCTTATTTAGTTATGAACTAAACCCCTCAGATACTTGAAGGGGATAAAACCTAGATGAATCTTGTTATTTGATTTTTGAATTCTATGATAAATACTTAGTTTGTTCTTAATTATGAATGCTTAATCCAAATCTGATGTGCTTAGGTGGAGGAGGAATAGACCCTGCTTAAGAGTAGATCTAGCGTAATTAAGCGGAGTTGATCGAATGCCTAGAGATAGGGTTACAAGATTTTGTCGGATTAGGGTGAAACCTAATATGGGAATCCATAGATCGATTTACTGCTATTCTAGGGGGTTATTATAAGAGAACAAGAGTTCCACTAATTAACCTAGGGTTAGAAATTATTCGCCTCGAGAAAGGGTTTAGCATAGGTTAGGGAGTCCTACGGATCAAGCTAAGTAAATAAATCATATAATTTAGGGTTAGATAACATGTGAAGTCTAGGTGGATTCTTTCCGAGGGTATCATCGTAATCAATTAAGTCTTTCTCCAAGTTATTCCCTGTAACACCCCAAACCCGGCCTAAACGTTACGACCAGATCTGGTATGTTACAGGGTGAAGTAAAAACTTATATTTATTGAGTTTGGGAAAAACCGTAGATTTGAGAACTCTTCGATTAAGGAGATGTTTTGAAAACAGTGATCTGTTAGTTTGGGAAAATTTAAAATTTTTTTTGTTAAGCAAATATTCGTTATGCTTGGTGATACTTGAAAGAAAACGTTTGTTGTGTATCACTCGTATTTTGAAAACCCCATTTTTTTTTATTTCGTGATTAGGTTTGCATAGTGTCACATTTTAAATAAATGAAAAATCAAATAAAAACCAAATATTAACTTAGGAAGGCCTTATTAGATAACAAAAATTCCCAACTAAAAATGAAATATAGCAGAAAAAAGTTTACGAAAAGAAAATACTTTATGGCCTCCACGAGTCCGCCTCGGCTCCCATATCTACGATCTACTGATTACCTGAAAGGTTAAACAAGGGGTGAGTCACTAAGACTCAGTGTGTAAATCCCTTATAAAACATAGAGGACTCGAGGCCCACACTCGCATATTGGGCCTTGGCCCACTCAAGATGACATAATAATAAATGAATGCATCATGTCCCAGCCCAACCTAATTTTTCCATCCTCTACACGCCAACCCGTACCAACCTATCACACCGTGGGGATTTCTACAATCAACCCTCTATCCGCTTTATATCTTAGCCACGGATCACCATGTGACCAAATAATCAGGCACTTCCACTTTATATCTTATCCATATCCCATGCATAACATACATGTCATAATGAATGCAACATGCTATCAACACAGTAAAATATTACCACATGCATCCATACACACAAGAAAAACGCTATAGTCACGTACCTGGCATCCCTAGCCTTACCCACAAGGGTATTACGACTGTCTACACAACCTTTTCCGGCTTTTTAGCCCATACAATTATTATTACAGTTAAAATAAAGTGTATGAGGTTTTACACACCTGATAACACGTAAAATAATACTCTCTACGTCGACACTATCGATAGCAGAAACGACTGCTATCTGCCTACTACTCTGTTCTGAAACCGATCCACAACTCGGTGGTCAATCTTGAGCAGCAGACACCGTGCGCTTCTTGAACTTAGGGGCTGGGTTTACGGGTCTAACCCCCTCCTTTGCCTGATTGGTATTGGATTCCATCAAAAGATCTTGGTCAGAAGATACTATAAGGAAACAACGATTGTTTAACAACAACACAGGGTTAAGGTAGCGAATAACGATAAGTGAACCTAATCAAATATCTGAAGAGAAACCCTTACCTTGAAATCCCTAAAAGAGAGGTAGGGTTCACAGATCTTAATAGACCAAACCAAAGAATGATCCGAAGTAGATGCCTCACACCTAGTCCCCTTAATTAACGGAACACAGAGAGAAAGAAACAAATTAACGTATTAGTCAAGGCAGATTCGGCCTTACCAAGAAAAGATGGAATACGGGTTTAATCAAGGAGAATACGAAAGGGAATGATCTTACCTTAACACAGAGGATTCGAAAAACACCCAAGAGAATTTGGCACAAGCACAACAGTAGAGAAGATTCGGCAATGAACAAGAGTGGTAGAGAATAAAATGAAAGATCCGAAAATGAAGATAAAAGAACTTCAATGAAGGCTTAAAAGTTTTGGCTTTTAGAGAAATCAAGGGAAAATGTAGGAAAGAATGGCTAGGGAGATTCGGCTTAGCAAGAAATGGAGAAGAGAATGGAAGTAATTTGGGGTTTCGGCTTCATATGAATATGGGGGTAAAAGATGGTTTCGGTTTGAAATAAAAACAAGTAAAGAAGAGAAGAAGAAAAGTGATCACAAAAGAAATGGTGTACCACTTTCGGTTTTGTGAAGCTTAAGAATGAGTGGGGAGAAAGAGAGATTCGGCTTTTAGACGAAGCAAATGAAAAGGAAGAAAAAGTGAGAAAAGATGATAGGAGGTTTCGACTTTAGGTGATGATGATTGATCATAGGCCTTAGGGTTTTGGCTATACAAAAAAAAAGATTCTTAAGTTGCCAATCAGAAGAACACCAAGAACTCTCGAGACTTAGCTACAACCACCTCAAAAATTCGGCACCTACAATTCCCCAAAACTGAATGCACTTCATGAGAACTGAATTGGCTTATGACCCTCAATGATTTTCGGCTCACCCCCACTAGACCCTAACCGAAATGTCTCCCTCCATCATAAGCTTCCCATATTTGGCCACTACCTCTATTAACTTGAAAATCCATTACTTTACTCCTAATTTCACTCCTGATCACTCACTCGAAATAGTTTGAATGATTCAAACTCCTCTTTCTCCTCTTTGTTACATATTTGAATTATTTGACTCAATCAACTCACCCCTCTTGAAGAATCCTAGCCGAACTCGACCTTTGCTCCCCTTGACGCCAAAAGAATTTCAAAAATGAGCATCATGCGACTTGAACCTGCTCCCTCTCTGCTCCCTTGTAGCGTCACCTACCTAAACCTTAAGTGGCGCCTCCTTGCCTCTTTCCCACTTCAATTCTTGTGTCAACAAACACAAACAATAACCCTAAAATTTTGTCCAGGCTTCGGCTTAACCTCGAGCCTTCCCTGGACCCCCAAACACACCAAAATAATGTACAAAACACAGCATACACACACAACATACATTAGATGCAGAACCCCTAAAACCAGGATGTTACAGTTCTACCCCCTTAAAGAAATTTCAGCCTCGAAATTGCCTGATCAAAAGAGATGAGGGTAATGCTGCCGCATAACATCCTCTGGCTCCCACGTAGCCTCTTCTGAACTGTGGTTCCGCCACAACATTTTAACCAAAGGGACTGATTTTGTACGCAATACTTTGATGTCACGATCTAAGATCTGTACTGGTTCCTCTTCAAAGGATAGATCAGGCCTTACTTCGATTTCTTCTACTGGCACAACATGAGATGGATCCGAACGGTAGCGTCTTAGCATCGAAACATGAAACACATCTTGAATCTGACTTAACTTTGAAGGTAGCTCAAGCTGATAAGCTACTGGTCCCACACGTTTCAACACACGATAAGGCTCGACGAATCTAGGGCTTAGCTTACTGTAACATCCTGGAAATGGGCCTATGCATTTTGATTTAATTATACGAAATGGCATGTCTTATGTGTTATGAATGTATGGAGAACATTTTTGGAAACTTGGAAATGTAAGGAAATGACTTGGAAATGGAAGGAAATGTCTTGTCTTGGAAATGTAAGGAAATGACTTGGAAATGGTAGGAAATGTCTTGTCTTGGAAATGTAAGGAAATGACTTGGAAACGTAAGGAAATGACTTGGAAATGTAAGGAAATGTCTTGTCTTGGAAATGTAAGGAAATGTCTTAGAAATGTAAGGAAATGCTTTAGAAATGTCAAGTTTAAAGTTTAAAAGAGGGACATGAAGCAAGGTGGTCTTAAGAGAAAATGTATGTGAAATATGACATACAAATAGCCTTGGTAAAATGGCTACAAGGCGCCACTTAAGGGCCTAGCAAGTGACGCCACATACATAGGCAAATGGGCCAAGGATCGAGTCGCATGGGAAGCAAATAAAGAATTTTATTTTTTGCTACAAGGAGCAGAGAGGTGGGGCGACATTAAGGCTCTTAAAAGAGGAGTTTTATTCTCTTTAAAATTCGACAAATAGATAGATAATGATATTATTAGTATTATTTTTATTAAGAGATAAGAGATAATTGATGGATTAAATTCTTTTAATTTGAATATATTGATAATTAAAGAGATAAAGCTATCAAAATAGAAGAGTGATGGCCAAGTAAGGGATTCTAAGTTAGTAATTTTGGCTACTAAAGGAAAAGAGGGCCATTCATTCTTTCTTTCAACTCTCTCTCTGCTAGAATTCTCTCTAGCAAATAACTCCTCTCTTCTCTTTTATTTTTGCCAAGCCGAAATACCTTGTGCTCTAGCCGAATCCTCCATCTTTATTCTTCTTTCTCTTTTCTTTCTACCAATCAAAAAGCCAAAATCTAGGACTAACCCCATTAATATCTTGTTGTCGAAACTTTGAAGAGATCTTTCGGGATTTATTAAGTGTCGACTACAAGGAAGGAGAAGTTCTTTTCAGAAGATACACCATAAGTTGTGTGTTCCCTAGTTATTCGGTGAGTTTGGGACTTAAAATCCACAAGGTAAGTGTTTATAGCATTCGGCCAAGGCCATGTTTGGTAAATAGATGTGTTTCATTAATTATTCAAAAGCCGTAACTAATCTATTCAAGTAATCTAGTGATTGCCGATTTCAAGAAAGAAGGATACAAAGTTTCCGGTATTTGATTAGACATCAATCGACACATTAGGGATTTAAGATCTAAGGCATTAGATCAAGCTTTTGGGATTTGAGTGAATTTGTTAAGTTTAATCAGGTGTGTACCCTACACTAATCTTAATAGATTTATGGCTTAAACTTGATATATGTATTAATATGAAAGTGTAAGAATGTGGCTAAGGTACCATGTTATGGTACAAAGTACTCAGGTACGTTTCCTACTCCTACTAGGATTATGAAATATGTTATATTTAACATGTGATAAGTGATAAGAATGTGAAATTTGGCATGTTAATGCATAATGTATGATATGGGGCATATGGGTTATTGAAAAGGGGAAGTGAATGTGGTGACCTAAGACCACGATATTTGAATGTGGTAACCCAAGACCACGAGATCTGAATGTGGTGACCTAAGACCACGATATCTAAATGTGGTGACCTAAGACCACGATATATCGAGTGTGGTGACCTAAGACCACGAATACTCATAAGAGGCGATGAGCACGTCATTCGCAAATGACCGCGCTTCGATGGTGTGTAGCGGATGGAGGGTTGACTTAGTAGTCCCCTGCGGTGTGCGAGGATGAAATGCGAGTGATGTGTAGCGGATGGCATATAGGTTTGGGGTTGGGTTGCATCATTTGTTTATATCTCGATTTATGAATGCATATGTAATATGATAATGTATGCCTGAATTGTTAAATTTTAGTGTCGGTTACACATTGAGTCTGGTTGACTCACCCCGTTGGGGAATATTTTTCAGGTGGTGATCAGTGATGGACCGGGTCGGTAGAAGCTTAGGGGTGGCCATGCGAAGTTCAGATTTTATTTTATTTCAGACTTTCTTTTATTTCTAAGTATCTTGAATATTATTTTGGGTTTTAATTTGATGTAATAAGGCCATAGTGCACTATTTTATTTATTATGTTACGAAATTTTATTTATTAAAGATTAATTAAATTTTATTTAAAATAAACTCTAAATGTTTTGCTACCTGATATAAATGGGTTTCTAATATAAGATAAACTTGTTTTTAACTCGAGCCCAACCCAAAAATAATTTCTCTCTCATAACACATGGTTTTTTCAAAGTAACAAACGAATTTTGTTCCGGTTTTCTTCGAGGAGCATACCAGATCCGGTCAAGGCTCATGGGCCGGGTTTGGGGTGTTTCACTTACCCTTCCGGCCAAATCTTAGAACCTTCTTCCACAGTGAAACCTTTAAGAAGACCTGGTCACCCACTGCAAATTCTATGTCCTTGCGCTTCAGATCCGCATAAGACTTCTGTCTATCAGAAGCTTCCTTTAATCGAGCCCGAATTAACTTAACCTTCTCCTCCGTCTTTGTAACCAAATCTGGACCCACAATCTGGCATTCCCCCAATTCTTTCCAACAGGTAGGACTACGGCACTTCTGCCCATACAATGCTTCATAGGGCACCATTTGAATACTAGCTTGGTTGCTATTGTTGTACGCGAACTCTGCCAACGGTAAGAACTCTTCCCAACTACCTCTGAAGTCTATGACACAGCCCCTCAACATGTCTTCCAAGATCTGAATTACTCTCTCAGACTGACCATCAGACTGAGGATGGAATGCTGTACTGAAATCCAACTTTGTACCCAACGCTTGATGCAACACCTTCCAAAATCTCGACGTAAACCTAGGGTCTCTGTCTGAAATGATAGACACTGGTACCCCATGCAACCTCACAACCTCTGCTACATACAGCTTAGCCAATTTCTGTAGAGAGTAGTCGATACGAATCGATATGAAATGAGCAGACTTCGTCAAACGATCAACAATTACCCAAACCGCATCCTTCTTAGTAGGTGTGAGAGGTAGCCCACTAATAAAGTCTATCGTGATCCTTTCCCACTTCCTTTACGGAATCTTTATCAGCTAAAACAACCCTGACGGCAACTGATTTTCTGCTTTTACCTGCTGACACGTCAAGCACTTACTCACAAATTCAGTTACCTCTCACTTCAGACCTGGCCACCAGAATTGTTCTCGCAAATCCCGATACATCTTACTTCCTCCAGGATGCATAGCGTATGGGCTGCTATGCGCTTCCTGTAAAATCTTACGCCTCAACTCAGGATCCTTTGGCATGCAAGTCTTTCCTCGAAAACATAATACGCAATCACTATTCACACTAAAATCTGTTGCCTCGTTATCTGTTCCTAACTGAAACTTCAACTTTAGCAACTCATCAGCCCGCTGCTTCTCTTTAATCTGACTGACCCAAGAAGGTTTCACTTGAAGTTCAGCTAATAGACTTCCATCATCATATAAACTGAGGTGAGCAAACATTGTTCTCAAGTTAGAGATTACCCTACGACTTGGATGGTATTCGATCGAGCAATCATAATCCTTTAACAACTCGATCCACCTCCTCTTCCTTCAACTCCTTCTGGGTGAGAAGGTATTTTAGGCTATTGCGATCTGTACAATTGACAGACTTCTCCCCATACAGATAATGCCTCCAACTCTTCAGCACAAACACAACTGCTGCCAATTCCAAATTATGCGTGGGATAATTCAACTCATGCGGTCTCAACTGCCGAGACGCATATGCTACCACTTTCCTATCCTGCATCAGCACACATCCCAAACCTGTGTGCGACGCATCACAATAAACCGCAAACTCTTTCCTAGCCTCAGGCTGTATCAACACTGGAGCCTTTGTCAAAATCCTTTTCAACCTTTCAAAACTCTCTTGTTGCTTATCAGACCAAACAAATGGAATCCCTTTCCGTAACAATTTGGTTAATGGTGCCACAATTAAATAGAACCCTTCAACAAACCTTCTATAATACCCAGCCAGACCAAGAATACTCCGAATCTCTGCCACAGACTTAGGCAGTTTCCAATCCAACACAGCTTCAACTTTCCAAGGATCAACCCTAATCCCCTCTCCCGACACAACATGGCCCAGAAAAGTAACTTCACTTAGCCAAAATTCGTGACTTCATCGAATTTGGCGTACAAATCGCTTCTCCTCAGGATTTACAAAACCACTCGAAGATGCGAATCATGCTCCTCCTCTGATCTTGAATAGACCAAGATATCATCTATAAACACCACGACGAATCGATCCAGATAGGGTTGAAAAACCCGGTTCATCATGTCCATAAATGCTGTTGGTGTATTGGTCAACTCGAACAGCATCGCTATGAATTCGTAATGACCATAGTGAGTGCGAAACACCGTCTTATGAATATCCGCCTCTTTAACTTTAAGCTGATGATATCCTGATCTTAGATCTATCTTTGAGAAAACTGACGCCCCCTTCAATTGATCGAACAAGTCGTCAATCCTCAGCAACGGGTATTTTTTCTTGATCGTCAACTTGTTCAACTGACGGTAGTCAATACACATACGCATTGATCCATCATTCTTCTTAACGAATAGCACCGGCGCTCCCCAAGGTGATACACTCAGTAGGATAAAACCCTGATCCAACAGTTCTTGAATCTACGCTTTCAGTTCCACTAACTCCTTCGACGCCATTCTATATGGGGCAATAGACACTGGCGCTGTTCCCAGAAGAAGATCAATACCGAACTCCACTTCGCGATTCGGAGGTAATCCCGAAAGCTCTTCTGGGAAAACATCAGAAAATTCCTTCACCGTTCTAACATCCCCTACAGTTAGTTCCTTGGCTTCTAGAGCCCGAACAAAAGTTAAGAATGCCTCACATCATTTCCTCACCATTCTTTCTGCCCTTAAAGCAGTCACTACATTTTACAAATAGTTCCTCCTTTCTCCTATCACCAAAACTTCATCATCCTCAGGAGTTCTTAACACCATACACTTGGCTGCACAATCCAAATTCGCTTGATACTTTACCAACCAGTCCATGCCTAAGATCAAATCGAACTCCCGAAATGGCAGTTCCATCAGATCAGCCGAAAAAACTACCCCTTGAATTTCTAGAGGTACATCCCTATAAAGTTTTTCACCACTACAGATTGTCCTAACGGGCTAATTACAGTCATCTCCCTAGAAGCAATCTCAGAGTCTATGCCTAAGGTTCCAGATACCCCACTAGCCACATAAGAATGTGTCGACCCAATGTCAATCAATGCAAAAAAAGGCAATCCAAAAATTAAGAATGTACCGGTTATGACATCCGGTGCATCACCATCCTCTCGACTTCTAGCTGCATAGACTAACCCCGATTGTCTCGCATCAGTGTTCCCTGCACCTCTACCTGGTGCTCCACGACCCCAACCAAAACCATTACCTCCTCTGGCTGAACCACGCCCTCTCTGCAGTTGCTGACCACCTCTACTCGGCTGAGCATAACCCTGACTTACCAACCCTGCATTGCCCCATTCCTGTGGATAGTCTCTAACCAAATGATCAGTAGACCCACAGCTGAAACATCTTCTGTTACCCATCCAATACTTGTCCAAATGAAATTTACCACATCGAGCATACCTCTAAGGCTGACTATCAACAACAGATCTTACAACTCGACTCGGCCCATCTGACCTAGGTCTTTTCTGAAAATGCCCAGCTGACCCTGACGATCCAAAATTTCTTTTTTTTCTACCTCTATCTCTATCCTGATTCTGCTTTTTAGACCGCTTCACCTCCTCGGCTAGCTTAGCCTTTTCCACTAAGACAACAAATTCCCTTTCTCGCTGTGGAGCTATCAGCATTCGCAAATCATCCCTCAGACCATCTTCAAACCGAACACAACGCTTATGGTCTGTGGCCACTATTCCCTGGGCATAACGACTAAGACGTAAGAATTCCGCCTCATACTCAGCTACCGATTTATTTCCCTGAACCAAATTCAAAAATGCCCTACACTGCGCATCCACATAACTTGATCCGATGTACTTACTCTGGAATGCTGGCTTGAAGAAATCCCAAGTAATGCGGTCAGCCACGAAACCATCCCTGACTGTCAGCCACCATTGATACGCCTCATCCCGCAGAAGAAACACCACTCTTTTCAACTTCTCCTCCACTGTAAAATCAAGATCATCCATGATACGTTTTACTGCTTCTAGCCAATACTCAGCTACAATCAGAGCTACACTAGATACGCCCCTAAATATCTCTGCTCCATTGGCTCGAAGTCGTTCAGACCCAGATTTTCGAGCCCCAGATCTTATACTCACTTCAGCAACCCTCTCCAAGACCCGTAACATTGCCTGAGCCACCGCATCGTCCTCGCCCATTGGATCCTCGAAGATCCGCTGCGCGGTGGCAGATCGCCCCGACCCATGTCCTAACTCTGAGGGTTCAGACCCAACACCTCGGCCTCTACCACGGCCGCGTGCAGCACGTCCACGTCCCCTAGTACTCATGGCTACCGATACGCCTTTATCTGATTAAAAGTTTTATGAATTAGTACTTTCTTTTACTGTTTTATACCGAGCAACCTTATGAGGAGTAGTACTAATAGTAGTTCTCGCGAGTTCGTATCTATATCTAAAGGGTTCAATTTCTAAAGTTTGAGTCTCCTAATGCTAGTAACCACATTCATTCAATCAAATAAGCATTTCATGCGTACATCATCAAAAAGTTAGAAGACTTACCTATGTGGATCGGGTGCAGGTAGACTCGGATGCCATATTTCAATCAAAATAGTTCCTCCAATTGACATGTACATCAATTTTATAAAACACTATTGGACCCATTTCACAGCCCAAGTTTTGCAACCTAGGCTCTGATACCAAAATTGTAACACCCCAAACCCGGCCTAAACGTTACGACCAGATCTGGTATGTTACAGGGTGAAGTAAAAACTTATATTTATTGAGTCTGGGAAAAATCATAGATTTGAGAACTCTTCGATTAAGGAGATGTTTTGAAAACAGTGATTTGTTAGTTTGGAAGAATTTAATTTTTTTTCGTTAAGCAAATATTCATTATTCTTGGTGATACGTTTGTTATGTATCACTCGTATTTTGAAAACCCCATTTTTTTATTTCGTGATTAAGTTTGCATAGTGTCACATTTTAAATAAATGAAAAATCAAATAAAAACCAAATATTAATTTAGGAAGGCCTTATTGCATAACAAAAATTCCCAACTAAAAATGAAATATAGAGAGAAAATAAGTTTACGAAAAGAAAAGACTTTATGGCCTCCATGAGTCCGCCTCGGCTCCCACATCCATGATCTACTAATTACCTGAACGGTTAAACAAGGGGTGAGTCACCGAGACTCAGTGCGTAAATCCCCTATAACACATAAACGGCTCGAGGCCCACAATTTCATATTGGGCCTTGGCCCACTCAAGATGACATAATAATAAATGAATGCATCATGTCCCAGCCCAACCTAATTTTTCCATCCTCTACACGCCAACCCGTACCAGCCTATCACACCGTCGAGATTTCTACAATCAACCCTCCATCTGCTACATACCTCATACGTAGCTTAGCCACCGATCACTGTATGACCAAAAATAATATAACGTGGCTTAGCCACCGATGACCATGTGACCAAAAATAATATAAGGTGGCTTAGCCACCGATCACCATGTGACCAAAAATAATATAAAGTGGTTTAGCCACTGATCACCATGTGACCAAATAATCAGGCACTTCCCCTCTATATCATATCCATATCCCATGCATAACATACATGTCATAATGAATGCAACATGCTATCAACACAGTAAAATATTACCACATGCATCCATACACACAAGGAAAACGCTATAGTCACGAACCTGGCATCCCTAGCCTTACCCACAAGGGTATTACGACTGTCTACACAGCCTTTTCCTGCTTTTCAGTCCATACAATTATTATTACAGTTAAAATAAAGTGTACGAGGATTTACACACCTGATAACATGCAAAATAATACTCTCTACATCGACATTATCGATAGTAGAAATGACTGCTATCTGCCTACTACTCTGTTCTGAAGCCGGTCCACAACCTGGTGGCCAATCTCGAACAGCAGAAACCATGCGCTTCTTGAACTTAGGGGCTGGGTTAACGGGTCCAACCCCCTCCTTTGCCTAATTGGTATTGGATTCCATCAAAAGATCTTGGTCAGAAGATACTATAAGGAAACAGCGGTTGTTTAACAACAACACAGGGTTAAGGTAGCGAATAACGATAAATGAACCTAATCAAATATCTGAAGAGAAAACCCTTACCTTGAAATCTCAAAAAGAGAGGTAGGATTCAAAGATCTTAATAGACCAAACCAAAGAATGATCCGAAGTAGATGCCTAACACCTAGTCCCCTTAATCGACGGAACACAGGGAGAAAGAAACAGATTAACGTATTAGTCAAGACAGATTCGGCTTTACCAAGAAAAGAAGGAATACGGGTTTAATCAAGGAGAATACGAAAGGGAATGATCTTACCTTAACACAGAGGATTCGAATAACACCCAAGAGAATTCGGCACAAGCACAACAGTAGAGAAGATTCGTAAATGAACAAGAGTGGCAAAGAATAAATGAAAGATCCAAAAATGAAGATAAAAGAACTTCAATGAAGGCTTAAGAGTTTCGGCTTTTAAAGAAATCGAGGGAAAATATAGGAAAGAATGGCTAGGGAGATTCGGCTTAGCAAGAAATGGAGAAGAGAACGGAAGTAATTAGGGGTTTTGACTTTGAATAAATATGAGAGAAAAAGATGGTTTCGGTTTGAAATAAAAACAAGTAAAGAAGAGAAGAAGAAAAGTGATCACAAAAGAAATGGTGTACCGCTTTCAGTTTTGTGAAGCTTAAGGATATGAGTGGGGAGAAAGAGAGATTCGGTCAAGAAGAAGAAGTGACAAAAATGAGATTTCGGCTTTTAGATGAAGCAAATGAAAAGGAAGAAAAAGTGAGAGAAGATGATAGGAGGGTTCGGCTTTAGGTGATGATGATTGATCATAGGCCTTAGAGGTTTTGGCTATACAAAAAAAAAAAGATTCTTAAGTTACCAATCAGAAGAACACCAAGAACTCTCGAGACTTAGCTACAACCACCTCAAAAATTCAGCACCTACAATTCCCCAAAACCGAATGCACTTCATGAGAATCGAATTGGCTTATGACCCTCAATGATTTTTGGCTCACCCCCACTAGACCCTAACCGAAATTTCTCCCCATATCCTAAGCTTCCCATATTCGGCCACTACCTCTATTGACTTGAAAATCCCTTACTTTGCTCCTAATTTCACTCCTGATCACTCATTCGAAATAGTTTGAATAATTCAAACTCCTCTTTCTCCTCTTAGCCACATATTTGAATTATTTGATCAATCAACTCTCCCCTCTTCAAGTATCCTAGCCGAACTCCACCTCTGCTCCCCTTGACACCAAAACAATTCTAAAAATGAGCACCATGCGACTTGAACCTGCTCCCTCTCTGCTCCTTTGTGGCGTCACCTACCTGAACCTTAAGTGGTGTCTCCTTACCTTTTTCCCACTTCAATTCTTGTGTCAACAAACACGAGCAATAATCCTTAAGTCCTGCTCCAATCAGCTCTCCCCTAAAAGTGCCCAAAGACTAAACTTTTGTCTAGGCTTCGGCTTAACCCCGAGCCTTCCTTGGACCCCCTAAACACACCAAAATAACGTACAAAACACAGCATACACACACAACATACATTAGATGCAGAACCCCCAAAATCAGGATGTTACATTCACCAATTTTTTCTTTTTATCTTTGTCCTTAGCTTAGTCGTTGTTAATTTAGATTAAAACAAACTTCACTTTATTTTTAAGGCTAAATAATAAAAAGAAAGAGTATTAGTACTTTTAGTTCCTTTGGGTTCGATATTCGGTCTTGCCTATGCTATACTACTGTTGGATAGGTACACTTGCCTTTAATCGTTGTCAGAGTTACTTTCTAGGTTCGATCATTCTTTTATAAATTTTAAAGCTCTGATTTCAGTGATCAATTTTTTGACGCTGTTGCCGGGGAACTAAAATATTAAGAAAACTCTATTTTTATTACTTTAGCCATTATTTTTATTTTCAGCAATTTAATTTGTTTTTTAGTCTAATTTTTAATTTTGCTAATTTTTCTTTCTTTCTTTTCTTTCCAGGTACCTCTAGTTTATGACTAGAAGGAACCCGAGAGGACCTTTAGTATACGACAGTAATATTGAAGCTACCGCTCGAAGAAATTACCGAGAAATCAAGCGAGCCCTAAACTATACAGAAAGAGAGGAAGAAGACAGATCCAATCCTACCGAAGGGATAGACGAAACTAATCCACCACCACACGATGTGGGAGAATGCAACGCTCCACGTACCATGTTTGATTATACTAAACCGCATTTAACGGGAGCAGAATCGAGTATTGTTAGGCCTGCTATAGCCACTAATAATTTTGAATTAAAGCCTAACACAATACAAATGATTCAACAGTTTGTTCAATTTGATGGTTTGCAGAACGAAGATCCAAACACTCATAATGCTAACTTCTTAGAGTTCTGTGATACCTTCAAAATAAATGGCGTTTCTGATGATGGCATACGTCTTCGGTTATTCCCTTTTTCATTAAGAAATAAAGCCAAACAGTGGTTAAACTCGTGACAACGAGGGTCAATCACTACATGAGATCAAATGACCGAAAAGTTTTTAATGAAATATTTCCCACCGGCCAAAACGGCCAAATTGCGGAATGATATCTCTTCTCTTGTGCAGATGGATGTAGAGACATTATACGACGCACGGGAGAGATACAAGGATCTCTTGAGAAGGTGTCCACACCATGGTTTACCCTTGTGGCTACGAGTCCAAACATTCTATAACGGTGTAAACCCCTCAACGAGGCAACTAATCGACTCAGCCGTCGGTGGAACCCTAAACAACAAAACTCCTAAAGCAGCGTACGAGTTCATTGAAGAGATGCCACTGAATAATTATCAGTGGCAAGTTACATGGACGAAACCGAAAAAATCAGTAGGAGCCTTCAACATAGACACAGTTACCATGCTATCAACACAAATGGAGATAATGAATAAAAAGCTTGACAGTTTGTGTTCTTCGCAGGTACACCCAGTGATGCAGTGTGATGCAAGTGGAATTGTGGCAAATTCTGAGTACCTACCCTACCAACCGAAATCAGAGAACGAATAGATGAACTATATAGGTAACAATTTTAGATCCAATAATAATCCATATAGTAATGCTTACAAAACAGGTTGGAGGAACCTCCCAAATTTTTCATGGGGAGGTCAAGGAAACCAAGGGAATCAAAGGCAACAACCTCCTCAAAACTTCCAAAATCAGCCCTATCCACAAGAGAAGAAACCAACTCTCGAAGAGATACTTGCAAGATTTTTGGCAGACACAGAAAAACTTATCCAAGAAATGGAGAGGATAATCAAAAGCAACGATAGCCGAATCGGGGAAATCACCAAGTCAGTGAAGGAAGTCACTAATGCAGTCGAACAACTTGCAAAGCTAATGTCAGAATGACAGCAAAGATGTCTACCAAGTAACACTGAGATTAATCCAAAGGAGCAAATTCAAGCCATAGCAGCTCAGGAAAATACAGAGATAGACGAACCCATCCCACAACAAGAAACCAAGGAAGAAAAAGGTAAAAACGAGGTAACACAAGAAATGCCAAAACCAGTAATTAAGGAGTACCAACCTCGCATACCTTACCCCGAAGCATTAAAAAGAAACGACTCAGAAGAATAGTTCGGTAAGTTTCTTAAACTTTTAAAGAAATTACATATTAACTTACCCCTTTTTGAAGCTCTCTTTCAGATGCCAGACTCGCGAAAATTTTTAAAATAGCTTTTGACCAACAAACGCAAATTAGACGAAGAGCCACACATTGAACTCAACGCAAAGTGCTCAGCAATTCTACAAAATAGACTACCACAGAAATTAAAAGATCCAGGAAGTTTTACAATTCCATGTTTAATTGGTAGCTTAATTATTGATAATGCGTTAGCTGATTTAGGGGCTAGCATAAATGTCATTCCTTATACATTATTTAAACGATTAAGCCTAGGGAAGCCCAAACAAACTAGAATGAGTATTCAATTAGTTGATAAAACTGTTAGAATTCCTAGGGGCATTATCGATGATGTTCTCGTAAAAATCGATAAATTTGTTTTCCAGGTAGATTTTGTTGTCTTAGACATGGATGAGGATAATTCAATCCCCTTAATTTTAGGAAGACCCTTTTTAGCAGCTGCCAAGACTAAAATTGATGTTGCCACAAAAGAACTCATACTTTGTGTAGGCAAGGAAACAGTCACGCTTCAAGCTCTCAATTTAGCCATGGCATCGGATGACCAAGGTGAGAAAGAAAAATCCATTAATAACTATTCGATTAACCCTTCTTATCAGGAAGCACCAGAAAAGGGCACGATTGAACCTAATCTTGAATACAGTGCCAACAAAAGAATAGATCATGAAGAACAAAAGGTTCAATCCGATGAATTAGACGAGTGGAAGACGCACTTCAAGGAAAAATTAGGAATACAAGAAACAGAGTCAAAACCACTCTACGAGATAGGCAAGTCCAAAAGCGAAGATTAGGTATTATTAGACCTACGTATATCTCCTTCAGACCTTGAAACAAACAAGGAAATCCTTTTTAAGGTAATCAATGTTCTTCCACACAAGACAGTCGAGGTAAGCAATCCCAATTTTGATGCTCTTAAAATAGATGCTACTCGACCTGAACCACACAATGAACATAAAATGGATAACATGAGGAAAGATATTCAAACCTTTAAACCTCCCTAAAATTTTCAAACACAAGGAAAGTCTAGCTGAAGACTATAAACGAATGCTTCTCGGGAGGCAACCCGAGTACTAAACTTACTTATTTTGCATTTCTTTTCATTTTACTTTATTTTTCCTTTTTATTTTTCTTTTTAAACTAACCAGAAGTGCAGTTTTCCAAGCCACACGGCCTTACACACGGCCGTGCCCGTGGCCGTGTGGACCACCGGAATCTTCATACTGACATAGCAGAGGCCGTGCAATTTAGTCCAACCACCCTCCAACGTCACGGATCCAGCCACCCTCCCCACGGGCACCGACAAATCAGCACAGGTGTGCCTCAAGACTGTGTGAAGCTACTGACTAATCGAGCACGGGCAAAACACGCCCGTGCGTTCCAACTGTGCCAACATACCGACTTCACAAACACGGGCTCGGTGGGCTGAAACACGGGCATGGGGTAACAACACACTCCAACACACGGCTGTGTGAGGCGGCCATGTAAATCGACACGCCCTCGGCCCACGGGCGTGGGAACATACCAGATTTGAAATTCTATTTAAACCCCTTAGTGCTTCCAGCTAATTTCACTTTGCTGCCCTATTTCACCTTCTTCCCCTCAGACTTCTCATTCCATTTGCTAACACTCTAGATCCTTGAGCCATCACACAACATGTCAAAGAAGTGTAAGAGGCCAAACTCCTTAAAGGAGGATAATTTACATGAGTTCATGTTGGCAGCTTCACCCAAACAACAGGCCAAGGGTCTTTGAGACTATTTAGTTTATATTTTTCGTTTCTCTTTCCTTTCATTCTCCTTTTCTTTGCTAATTTTATGCTTAATTTAATCTAACTTAGTTTAGTTTCGAAGTGTCAGATTCGCCAGGCTGCTTGGGAATCACGCAGACCATCACGATAACCACGCCACTTCCGCCACCGTCGGCACCTCCCCAGCCTTAGAAGTCACACCCACCTCGCGAACCATCCGTCAATAAGGACTTCTCAGTTTATTAGGTCTTAATAAATCTTGGCTACTCCTCGAGCGCTACCCAATTTCTTCATCTAGCACAGGTTCGTCATCAACACCGACCATTACCACCACCAAAGACACTCCTCCGAGAAAACATCCAAAACTCAGGGAGTAATTCTTTCCCCTTCTCTTTTGATTATTCCCTTAAATGTTATTATCGATCTTTGTACATTGAGGGCAATGTACATCTTAAGTGTGTGGGGGGTGAATAGTTATTCTGAGAAAATGCCTAATTGTTTTCATTATTCTCAAACCCTGAGGATAAAAATGCCTAACTTTCTGCATTGTTCTCAAATCCCTGAGTTTTATCTTGTTTGAAAGTAATTTTCTCATATTACTAATTAAGATGAAATTTCTGATGGTTTATGACTTTTATTGACATGTTTTTGAATAAGTCATAGTTAATTGTGCATTGATGATTAAATTTGAAGAATACTAGGGAATCAAGCATGATAAGTCTAAATTTCTAAAATCTAAAATTTTAGGTTGTTAACCTGAATTTGAATATTACTTTGAAGTTTGAAATTTACAAGGTTGATGTCAAAAACACCTATAATTTGTGTGAGATTTTGAGCCTTATAGAGCATACATTCTTTTTCATGCTCACTTTATTGATTATGAGTATGTCAACATTGAACTGTTATTCTAGAACTTGCCTTGATTATACATGTCAAGACCACAGTTATGATTTGATATACCGAGATGATAAAGGCACTTAGGTTTTAACCCACTTACTCCACTAAAAAAACCTACCCTCATAATTAACCCCTAGTAAACCTTTTTATTGACTCACCGACTAATTTTAACCCAAAACCCTTTGTATTTATTATCACCCTTCTTTTTGACTATCCTTTAATTGAGATATGATTTGATTAGTTACCTAAGTTTTTATAAATTATTATTATTTGAAGTTGTCTTTACTTAGTGTGTTCTTAAAAAAAATAAAAGTATAGTCAGTATTTCTATTATGAAGAGTGAGTTTATACAAGTTAAAGTCAATTTATCAAAAAGCTCATTTTAGTAGGTTTATTATCACTTTCAGTAATTATTATCTCAGAAATATTTAGGTAGGTAACTTATTAAATCAATCTCAATTCTAACCTTCTAATTTCAGCATTTATCCACACCTTTAACCCTAGCCCCATTACAACCCTAACAAAGACCTTTTGATCTGTTTATCATCTCAGTTGACAGTGGTGGAGATTTGATTTTAAGGCAAGCCTATGGGATTAACTTTTTAGGTTCGACTTATGAGTGCATAATTTTGACCCTTAAACACTATTTGAGTGATTTGAGTGAATCTTTTGTGAGGATATCAATCCTTGTCGGTTTTGAATTAAAGGTAATTGTTCAGATAAGGGGAAACACCTATGTTTTAATGCTACAAATGAATGATTTATCTTGTTTGAATCTTTAGGACTCTTTGAATTGAATTATCCATGTATAAATCATCCATGTATAAATTATCCATGAATTAGGATAAGGCACTGTTGATAGGGATTATGAATCATGGAAAGTTCGTTTTAATTGTAAGTTGATAATTTTGCTTGAGGACAAGCAAAAGCTTAAGTGTGGGGGTATTTGATAAATCGTAATTATAACATATTTTAACCCCGCATTTAGCTTACTTTTGGAAGATTTATCCCTTGATTTATATAAAAAGGTGCTTTTAATCCTTTCTTTTCATGTCTTATACCCAGGAAAGCACCCTAAGATGAAAAGAACGTAAAGCGGGCCCAAAATGGAGTAAATGAGCCATATCACGAAATCAACACGGCCTGGCCCAGAGACCACATGGCTGTGCCATGCCAATCATCTAGAACACAGCCTCTCCCCCAATTTACACGGCCATGCCTCATTAAGAAATCTGAACACGGCCTGAAGTCGATCCACATGGGCGTACTACATTGCTGTGCGTCTGTCGTTGGAATGAGCAAATTCAGTTGGAAGAGGACACTTAGGGAGAAAAAATCACATTCTAAGAGTCTATTAATATCCCCTAAGTACCACCTTTGAGGGGGGAGGCGAGCTAGGCCAAGGAGCTAAGCTGGAAAGGTCAGAATTGTGGGAATCGCTCGAAGTTAGCCAGTTGATCCATCCCAAGAAGCTGGAATTATACTCAAGACGGCAGAATTCTCCTTCAATTCCTTCAAGGAGTTTTAGGGATTTCTTATGTTTTGTTTTATCTTTTCTCTTGAGATGTTTTCTTATTTAGTTATGAACTAAACCCCTCAGATACCTGAAGGGGATGAAACCTAGATGAATCTTGTTATTTGATTTTTGAATTCTATGATAAATACTTAGTTTGTTCTTAATTATGCATGCTTAATCCAAATCGGATGTGCTTAGGTGGAGGAGGAATAGACCTTACTTAAGAGTAGATCTAGCATAATTAAGTAGAGTTGATCGAATGCCTAGATATAAGGTTACGAGATTTTACCGGATTAGGGTGAAACCTAATATGGGAATCCATAGATCGATTTACTGCTATTCTAGGGGGTTATTATAAGAGAACGAGAGTTCCACTAATTAACCTAGGGTTAGACGTTATTCGCCTCGAGAGAGGGGTTAGCATAGGTTAGGGAGTCCTACGGATCAAGCTAAGTAAATAAATCATATAATTCAGGGTTAGATAACAAGTGAAGTCTAGGTGGATTCTTCCTGAGGGTATCGTCGTGATCAATTAGTCTTTCTTCAAGTTACTCCCTAATTTATTCTTTTTGTCTTTGTCCTTAGCTTAGTCGTTGTTAATTTAGATTAAAACAAACTTCACTTTATTTTTAAGGCTAAATAATAAAAAGAAAGTTAGTATTAGTACTTTTAGTTCCTTTGGGTTCGATATCCGGTCTTGCCTAAGCTATACTACTGTTCGATAGGTACACTTTCCTTTAATCGTTGTCAGAGTTAGTTTCAAGGTTCGATCATTTTTTTATAAATTTTAAAGCTCTGATTTCAGCGATCATTAGCCATCAGTAGGACATTCAGGACCAACACCCGAAACATGGTAACCCTAATGACATGTCATTTGTATCCTATATATTCCTAAGGTTCAAACAGGCTTGATAGTCGTCTTAACGTCGTTGGATTTCCATCATAACATGGTATGGTAAATAGCATAATAGCATTTAATTCAAATAACATTAAAACACTATTTGAACATATGAACTTACCACAAATGCAAAGACGACGAAATAGGATCACTATTTCGAGACTTTTTCTTTCCCTCGATCTAGATCCATACGAGTCTTAACTTGATCTAAATAAGAAAATTTAATTCATTTAATATTCATTCTATTCAATTTAGTCCAAAATTCAGACTTTTGCAAATTATACTTTTCCCCTATTATTTTAATTTCTTTACAATTTAGTCATTAAGCTCGTAAATTAACATTTATACAATTTCATCCATATATCATGCTTTCTGATTTACTTAAGGACTGATATCAACCCTAAAAAATCATCAATTCACAATTGCATCATGATATTTTACTACTTTTACATATAAGTCCCTAAATGATAATTTCATCAAAAATCACTTTACAAAAGCTGTTTATTTAAAAACAAGGACTCATAATCTTTCATAAATTTTCAAGAATAACTCAAACAAAATCATGGAAAAACCCTAATCCTTTAACAGTTTTGCAATTTAGTCCTTGGTTTAGCTAGATTAAATTACAACGATCTCGAAAACATAAAAATCACTAAAAACGAAATCAAAATTCACTCACATGCATGGATGGAATGGTCAAAATTTCAAGCACCCTTCAATGGTGTTTTCTCTTCCTTAATTTCGGTGGGAGAGATGAGTGAAAGATGATACCTTTTGTTATTCTTTATTTTACTTTAGATTATTTATTAAATTACACATTTAACCTTTAAAATCACTTAATTCATGCCCATAAATGTCCACCCATAATAAAAATGTTCTAATTACAACATAAATCCCTTAAAAATTTAATTTCATAACTAATAGATACCTTTAACTATTGGAACTCCACTTTTGCATTTTTTATGATTCAGTCCTTTTAACTTAATTAAGCATGCAAACGTTAAAATTTCTTAACGAAATTTTTATATGACACTACTAATGTATTGTAGACATTAAAATAATAATAAAATAAATATTTCCATGTCAGATTTGTGGTCCTGAAACCACTGTTTTGATTTCACTGAAAACAGGCTGTTACAACTCTCCCCCTAAAAGAATTTTCGACCCCAAAAAATCTTACCAGAAAAGAAGTTCGGGTATTGCACTTTCATAGCTTCTTCCAGTTCCTAGGTAGCTTCTTCTATACCGTGTCCTTACCAATGGACTTTCACCAAAGCTATGCTTTTATTTCTCAATTCTATACCCTCTCGAGTTAAAATTCTGATCGATTCTTCACCGTACGTCATATCATGTTGAATCTCGATGTCAACAAGTGAAATCACATGTGAAGGGTTTGAACGATATCGTCATAACATATATATGTGAAATACATTATGGATATTTTCTAACACTAACTGTAAAGCTAATCTGTAAGCTACTGGCTCAATTCTTTCAGTGATCTCATATGGCCTGATAAAACGTGAACATATCTTTCCTTTACTACCGAATCGAAGGACTTTCTTCCAGGGCAAGACTTTCAAGAACACTTTGTTGCTGACTTGAAATTCAATGTCTTCTTGTTTTAAATCTGCATAAGATTTCTGTCGATCTAAAGCTGCTTTCAAACTGTCTTGAATTACTTTAACCTTATATTTGGTTTCTTGTATCAAATTAACCCCGTGAAGCTTTTTCTCCTTGAACTCAGTCTAATACAATAGAGTTTGGCACTTTTGACCATACAAAGCTTCGTACAGTGCCATTTTTATACTTGATTGATAACTGTTGTTGTATGCGAATTTGACCAACGGTAGAAATCTCTCCTAATTACCTTTGAACTTTAAAACAGAACATCGAAACATATCCTCGAGTATCTGAATTACTCACTTGGATTGACCATCTTTTTGGGGATGAAATGCAGTGCTAAAATGCAAATGAGTACCAAGAGCCTCATGTAACTTGCTCTAGAATCGAGATGTAAACCACAGATCTCTACAGAAATAATAGAAAATGGCACCCCGTGCAATCTAACAATCTCAGCAACATATAACTCTACTAATTTCTCGAGTGAATAATCTGTGCGCACTAGAATGAAATGTACAGACTTCGTCAAACGATCTACAATGATCCAAACTGCATCTTTCTTCCTCGGAGATAGTGGTAGTCCCGATACAAAATCCATAGTGACGCGTTCGCACATCCATTCTGGAATCATCACTGGTTGTAACAAACCAGAAGGTACATAATGTTTGGCTTTAACTTGCTAACACACTAAACATTTAGATACAAACTTTGAGATCTCTCGTTTCATACCTGGCCACTAGTACTTTTGTTTCAAATCACCGTACATTTTATTGCAACCAGGATGAATAGACAAGACACTATTATGAGCTTCTTGTAAAATCTTCTGAACGATATCTAAATTTCTCAGAACGTAAATTCTATCTTTGAAGTATAAACTATCATCGGATCCAATTTGAAAATCTGAATCAGAAGTCGACTCAATCTATTTTCGTTTAGCTATCAACACATCATCGTATTTCTGAGGTTCGTGAATCTATTGTAAAAACATCAGTCTAGCTTTCAACTTAGCTAAGATCAAACCATCATCAATCAATGTCAATCACATGTTTAAAGCTCACAAAGCAAACAAAGACTTTCTACTTAAAGCATCAACAACTACATTAGCTTTTCCCAGATGATAATCAATGATCAAATCATAGTCTTTTAATAACTCGAGCCATCTTTGTTGTCTCAAATTCAAATCTTTCTGTGACATCAAGTATTTTAGACTTTTATGATCTGTGAAGATGTGAAATTTTTCTCAGTACAAATGGTGACACCAAATCTTCAACGTAAACACAATTGCTGCATGCTCTAAATCATGTGTTAGATAATTCTTTTCGTATGGCTTTAACTTTCTAAAAGAATATGCTATCACTTTGCCTTCTTGCATTTAAACATAGCCCAATCTATTCAACGATTCATAATTATAAATCACAATTTTGGACATTCAATTTGATGATTTCTGATGCGAAATTAATGATTCCCCTATGATTTTCATTGGGACCTTCAAGAGGGAACGAGATAGAGTTACTCATAAATAAATAATAAATAAAGAAATGATTGAACATAATTTGTATGGCCCATATACCATTCGGCCAATAGAGGAAAACACTTAAGAAGGAAAATGGATGATAAAGTAATCCACACTTACACACTTGATCAAATCAAGATAGGCAATGGATCGAAATATACACTAGATCAAAGAGTTGGGCGATATAAAAGAATCATTAAAGTAAGATGATATAAGATTAATCAAAATAAAATGTTGACAATGAAATGAGGAAGAAAAAAATAAGAAATTCAACCACTAGCGACGACAGCGATGGTCTGGTGACGACGACGGTTGTGGTTCGATAGTGGTTAGAGGTGGAAAAAATAGAAGGACAGTGTGGTGGTGCTAAAAACGTGCGGTGCTAGGAGGTGGTCAGGTCGGTCAAGATTGAGAAATGGAGCAAAAGAAATGGAAAGAGAAATGTGGTGGCTAGATAAGAGAGAAAATAAGTGAAAATAGAGAGAAAAAAGAGAAAATCTAGAGAAGAGAGAGGAGGGGATGCAAATGCGAGGTTGGGAGAGTGGGAATAGGTTGGTCAGCTAGTTCTAGGTTCAATGAACCTCTTCTATGGAAAGGATGAGAAGTTTTAGCAAGGGAGGGAGACATGGAGTGAAAAGGGGGATCATGCACCCTCAACTTAAAGTAAGTTTGACTCTTAATGGAGGAAAGGAATCCTCCTAACTATAGTGACTATGGGGTGGACGACAACTTATAAAACACATAGGAAAAATGTGTAAAAATTTAATATAAAGAATGTAAACATGGGGGCTTGAACTTAGGACCACTAGGATAGTTAATGAGCATTTAAACCATTAGACCAAACACTTCATTGTTCTCAAACTTGTGCCACTAATAATAAAAATATGGGATGTGACACTTAGGCCTCATTCAGCCCCTAAGGTAAATAAAAGAATCAATTTGCACATTTTATTGAATATAAATAAAACTAAGAAAACTTAAGTAAAACATCACAAAAAATACTTATATTCAAGCTCTTTAAATGTGAAAACTATTTGAATCTGCTACACTGAATTACAACAGATCAACACCCCAAAGTAAACATTGTCATGTGGGTTCATTAGATGAGATTTCCTTTTAAGAAAAACTAGTTATTTATGACTCTCAGAGAGATTGTCCCAAGATGACTCACAAATGAGAGCATGTTTATGATGGGTGTTAAGTTAATGGTTACACACTCAAGATCATTTCTTACTAAATAGTTTCCCAAGAAATGATATTTAAATTAGAGATGATGGCCAAATGTTAAATAGTCGTTAGCTCGTGTAGAGTCTTGAGAATTAAGATTTACGAATTGATTGGATGTAATCCATGTTCTTTCTAGTTAACCAAGGGACCCCAAGGCAACATGCTTGATGGGTGTGAAAATGATCGTAGCAATGAAAAATTATTTTTTTAAGGTTTTGAATACAAGACGCATGTATCATACTACATTCTTAATATGTTGCTGAATTGAATAATATTTGCTTAATACAAAGTAATTAGTGAATTTTTATTTTTTTAAGTTCAAATATGTCTCATACTCCTCTTATTAGCATTCTTACTGAGAATAAATTAAACAGGGATAGCTTTCGAGAATGGAAACGGAACTTGCTGATAATTCTCAGCTATGACAAATACAAATTTGTTCTTGACGAAACATGCCCTCCTGAAGCTCTGCCCAAAGTGAGAAATCGCTGGAGAGATTCTGACTCGATTACTCAAATCTATATGTTAGCGAGTATGAGTAATGTGTTGCAAAAGCAACACGAAAATTTTTGTACTGCCAAAGAGATCATGAAAATTTTGGAGGATTTTCTCAGAGGTAAAGTCGCATTGGCTCGATAATTAGCTATTACATATTTGATGAATTCTTAATAGAAAAGCGGCACTCCGGTCAAAGAACATAAGCTTAAGCTTTTGGGATTCTTTGCGGAAGCGGATGATAATGGGGTTGAACTAGACGTGAACATTCAGATTGAAATAGTGTTCAAAACCTTAACCAAAGAGGTTGTTGGTTTTAGGGCCACTTACGACTTAGGGAATAAGGTGCTTACCTTGACTTAACTTATGAAGGAATTACAATCCTATGAGTTGATGCTGAATGGTGGTAAGTCAAATTAGGTGAAACTTGAAGCAAACTTAGCTATGGGTCCCTTGTCCTCTAAGGTGATGCAGAAAGCTAAGGGAAAGAAGAAACCAACTAAGTCTTCGATTCCACCTCGAGTGGATAGGAAGAAGGCTAAGAAGTCAAAAGATCCTAAAAAGAGTAAATGTTTCTTTTGCAACAGGAAAAGGCATTTCAAATCAAATTGCAAGGAGTATTTGGATTACCTAGCCAAAAAAGGAAAAGGTATGGAACTCTTTGTGGATTAAGCTTGATTAGTGGAAGAATCAATTGACAACTGGGTTATTGATTCTGGAGCCATTAACCATGTGTGTGTTTTTTTACAGGGGTTTAGCCAAATGAGAGGTCTGCGTGACAAGATCCTTTCATTGTAGACTAGAGATGGGAGCTATGTTTCAGCCGAAGTATGGGAGAAGTTATTTTACACTTTGATAATTTTAAGAATATTATTTTAAAGAACATGTTTTATGTACCTCATTTTAAGAGGAATTTAATTTATATAACATGTTTATTTTATGACGATTATACCATGACATTCAATAATGGGATTGTTATTCACAGAAATCGTTCTTTAATCTAAAACGGATGGATGGAAAATAGTTTCTACTTTATCAAACCAAATAACTACTCGATTCTTCAAACTAAAATAGTGATTGAAAAGCTTAAACCTTTTCACTCTAATGAGGAGGACCTATGGCACTTAAGAATTGGTCATATTAATGAAGAAAGAATCACTAGACTCGTGAAAGATGGTCCATTAAGTTGCTTAAGGAAATTAGTCTTCCACAATGTAAATCTTGCTTAGAAGATAAAATGACTAAGAGGTATTTTAATGCGCAAGGTACAATGACCAACCAACCTTTAGAACTTGTACACACTGATGTATGTGGTATGATAAACCGTAAATATAACACATTTTAATCCCACATTTATTATGCTTTTTAAAGATTTAAGCCTCGTTTTATATAAAAAGGTGCTCTTAATCCTTTCTTTTCATGTCTTATAACCAGGAAAGCACCCGAGGATGAAAAGAACACAAAACGGGCCTAAAACGAAGTAAATGGGCCTTTCCACGAAATCGACACGGCCTGGGCCAAGGACCACACGGCCGTGTCTCGACGAACACTTGGAGCATAGCCTCATCACCACCACACACAGTCGTGCCAAAGCAGAAATGTGAACACGATCAGGTCTTGATTTGCACGAGCGTGAAACACCCCACATCCGGCCCACGAGCCCGGACCGGATCTGGTATGTTCCTCGCTGTAAACCGGTTCAAATTCTTTTGTCGCTTTAAATAAAACTGTGTGTTTTGAAAGAAAAATTACTTTTTGTTGGATTGGGCTCGAGTTGGAAACAAGTTTCGCTTATATTGAAATTTTAGGTGATAAAACGTTTAGAGTTAGTTTTAAAATAAATTTACTTAATACTTTAATTAAATAAAAATTCGTACATAGTAATTAAAAGAAACATTAAAGTAATTCAACTATGGCCTTATTACATCAAATAAATCCCAAAATTAAAACCAAAGTACTTAAAATAAAATAGTCCAAATAAAACGTAATTTCTTCTTGAGCATGGCCATCCCTAAGCTTCACGACCTCGATCCATCATTGTTCATCACCGAAAAATGTTCCCACAGCGGGGTGAGTCAACAGACTCAATGTGTAACACAAAGACTAAGTCTTAACAAATTCGGGCATTTCATAACATACATATTCATATATCATTAAATTAAAAATGATGCAACCCGAACCCAAACCTAGATGCCATCCACTACACATCACCCGTACCAACCTGCACACCGTGGGGACTACTAAGTCAACCCTCTATCCGCTACACACCATCAAAGGCAGTCGCTGCAGTCGACGTGCTTATCGCCCTTATAAATATTTGTGGCATAGCCACCAGATTAAATAATTGTGACCGAAGTCACCAAATTCAGATATCGTGGTCTTAGGTCACCACATTCAGATATCGTGGTCTTAGGTCACCACATTCACTTCCCCTTTTCAATAACCCATATGCCCCATATCATATATTATGCATTAACATACCAAATTTCACATTTTTATCACTTATCACATGTTAAATATAACATATTTCATAATCCTAGTAGGAGTAGGAAACGTACCTGAGTACTTTGTACCACAATATGGTCCCTTAGCCATATTCACATTCTTATACATACTTATATTAAATATTGCCATAAATCGTATCAAAAGATAGTGTGGGGTACACACCTGGTATGCTTAACGAATTCCTTGAAATCCCGAAAAACCGATCTATCACTTTAGATCCTTAACTCCCTACATTCGGCCATCACTCAAAAATTTAATGAAGATCATTCGGCCATAAAACCAAATCCTATTAGGATTGTTGTAACCCAAAACTTACCTTGGTGCCGATTTCACTCTAAATCAAATCCCGAAAACTTTGTGCTACTCCTCCCTTCAATCGGCCAATGCTAGATCATTTAACTTGATTAGTTTTGGCTTTTTAAACAAATAAAGAATAGATCTAATTACCAAAATAGACCTTGGCCAATTGTACTTATGCACTCACCTTGCGATTTCAAACCTCGAAAGTATCCCTTGTCTTAATTATCTGTCGAAATACCTATACACATATGTTAGATTCAATTCTAACATTAAATCATCATAGATGGCCCTTGGCCGAATGCTATAGACACTTATCTTGTGGATTTTAAATCCTGAAACTCACCGAATAACTAGGGAACACGCGACCTATGGTGTACCTTCGGGAAAAGAACTTCTCCTTCCTTGTAGTCGACACTTAGTAAATCTCGAAAGATCTCTTCAAAGTTTTGGCAACAAGATATTAATGGGGTTAGTCCTAGATTTCGGCAAATCTTAAAAGAAAAAGGATGAAACCGAATGAGATCTTACCCTTACTTTAGGAATCGGCAATCCTTGCTTGAACCTTTAACAATATTCGGCTATGTAGGCTAGAAGGATCTTGATTTCGGCTTTTTGATTGGTATAAAGAAAGAAAAGAGAAAGGAGAATAAAGATGGAGGATTCGGCTAGAGCACAAGGTATTTCGGCTTGGCAAAAATAATAAAGAACGGAGATATTTGCTAGAGAGAATTCGGCAGAGAGAGAGTTGAAAGAAAGAATGAATGGCCCTCTTTTCCTCTAGTAGCCGAAATTACTAACTTAGAATCCCTTACTTGGCCATCACTCTTCTATTTTGATAGCTTCATCTCTTTAATTATCACCTAAAATAAAAGATAATTCAACAACTATCCTTACTTAGCCGAAATTATTAAACTCAAAGTCCCTTACTTGGCCATCACTTCTCCCTTATCTTTATCACTTTGTTTAAAATTAATAGAAATAATCCTTTAATTATCTCTTATCCCTTAATTAAAAATACCAATAACAATCCATCATTATCTATCTATTTGCCGAATTTTAAAGAGAATAAAACTCCTCTTTTAAGAGCCTTAATACCGTCCACCTCTCTGCTCCTTGTAGCAAAAATAAAATTCTTTTATTTGCTTCCCATGCGACTCGATCCTTGGCCCATTTGCCTATGTATGTGGCGTCACTCGCTAGGTCCTTAAGTGGCGCCTTGTAGCCATTTTACCAAGGCTATTTGTATGTCATATTTCACATACATTTTCTCTTAAGACTACCTTGCTTTATGTCCCTCTTTTAATACTTTAAAACTTAACATTTCTAAGGCATTTCCTTACATTTCCAAGACATTTCCTTACATTTCCAAGACAAGACATTTCCTTACATTTCCAAGACATTTCCTTACATTTCCAAGACAATACATTTCCTTACATTTCCAAGTCATTTCCTTACATTTCAAGACATTTCCTTACATTTCCAAGACAAGACATTTCCTTACATTTCCAAGATATTTCCTTACATTTCCAAGTTTCCAAAAATGTTTACTTTCCTCTTTTGAAACTTAACATTTCAAGCATTTCTTACATTTCCAAGTTTCCAAAAATGTTCACCATACATTCATAACACATAAGACATGCCATTTCAGTATAATTAAATAAAAAATGCATAGGCCCATTTCCAGGATATTACAGGGCGTGTGACATGGATGTGCCTCCACTGCTGGAAAAAGCAATTTCAGTCGAAAAAGGATACTTCGGGAGAAAGAATCGCGTTCCAAGAGCTTATAAATATGCCGCAAGTACCACCTTTGAGGGGGATGGAAAGCGAGGCCAAGGTGCCAAGCCGAGAAGGTCAGAGTTAGGGAATAACATGAGGATAGCCAGTTGATTCATCCCAAGAAGCTGGAATTATACTGAAGACGGCGGAATTCTCCCTCAATCCCATTAGGGAGTTTTAGGATTTTTCTTATGTTTTGTTTTATCTTTTCTCTTGTGATGTTTTCTCTTTACATTATGAACTAAACCCCTCAAATACCTGAAAGGGGATGAAACCTAGACAGATTTTATTATTTGATTTTTAAGTTACATGATAAATTACTTAGTTTGTTCTTAATTATGTTTCTTAATCCAAATCCAATGTGCTTAGGTAGAGGAGGAATAGACCCTGCCTAAGAGTAGATCTAACATAATTAAGCGGAGTTGATCGGGCGCTTAGAGATAGGGTTACGAGATTTTGCCGGATTAGGGTGAAACCTAATATGGGAATCCATTGATCGATTTACTGCTTTCCTAGGGGGTTATTATATCCCCAAATTCATCTTTTTGTCTCTGTTTTCTTAGTTTAGCTGTCTTCAGTTTAGTTTAAAAAAAAACAACCTTTATCTTAGTTAGGTTAAATAATAAAAAGAAAGTGAGTATTAATACTTTTAGTTCCTTTGGGTTCGATATCCGGTCTTGCCTAAGCTATACTATTGTTCGATAGGTACACTTGCCTTTAGTCGTTGTCAGAGTTAGTTTCTAGGTTTGATCATTCTTTTATAAATTTTAAAACCTCTATTTACAGCGATCAAGTTTTTGGCGCCGTTGCCGGGGAACTAAAATATTAAGAAAGCTCTATTTTTATTACTTTAGCCATTATTTTATTCGCAATTTATTTGTTTTGTTTTCTTAGGTTAAATTTTCTATTTTTTATTTTTTATTTCTTTCTCTTTTCTAGTTACCTCTAGTTTATGACTAGAAGGAACCTGAGAGGACCTTTAGCATATGAAAGTGATATTGAAACTACCGCTCAAAGGAATCGTCGGGAAACCAGGCGAGCCCTAGATTACACAGAAAGAGAGGAAGAAGACAAATCTAATCCTACTGAAGGGATGGATGAAAACAACCCACCACTACGCGATGTGGGGGATCACAATGCTCCACGTTCAATGTTTGATTATGCAAAACCGCATTTAACAGGAACAGAATCTAGTATTGTTAGGCCTGCTATATCTGCTAACAATTCTGAATTAAAACCTAACACAATACAAATGATTCAACAATTTTTTCAATTTGATGGTTTGCAGGACGAAGACCCAAATATGTATATAGCTAACTTTTTAGAGTTCTGTGATACCTTCAAAATAAATGGCATTTCTGATGATGCCATCCGTCTTCGATTATTCCCTTTTTCATTAAGGAATAAAGCCAAACAATGGTTAAACTCATTACAGCGAGGGTCAATCACTACATTGGATCAAATGACCGAAAAGTTTCTGATGAAATATTTTCCGCCAGCCAAAACGGCTAAACTACGTAACGATATCTCTTCCTTTTTACAGATGGATTTAGAGACGCTATATGATGCATGGGAGAGGTTCAAAGATCTCTTGAGGAGATGCCCACACCGTGGTTTACCCCTGTGGCTACAAGTCCAAACCTTCTACAATGGAGTAAACCCCTCACTGAGACAACTGATAGATTCAGCCGCCGGTGGAACGCTGAACAATAAAACTCCTGAAGCAGCCTATGGGTTCATTGAGGAAATGTCATTAAACAACTATCAATGGCAAGCTTCGAGGACCAAACCGACAAAATCGGCAGGAGTTTTTAATGTCGACACCATGACCATGCTATCAACGCAACTTGAGATGATGAATAAAAAGCTTGATAGTTTGTGTTCTTCACAGATACATCCAGTCATGCAACGGGACACTAGTGGAACTGTGGCGAATCCTGAGTACCCACCCTACCAACCAGGAGCAAAAGATGAATAGATGAACTATATAGGTAATAATTTCCGATCTCATAATAATCTTTATAGTAACACTTACAATCCAAGTTGGAGGAATCACCCAAAACCCCTCAATGAGACAACTGATAGATTCAGCTTCCGGTGGAACGCTGAACAATAAAACTCCTAAAGCAGCCTATGAGTTCATTGAGGAAATGTGATTAAACAACTATCAATGGCAAGCTTCGAGGACCAAACCGACAAAATTGGCGGGAGTTTTTAACGTCAACACCATGATCGTGCTTATCAACGCAACTTGAGATGAAGAATAAAAAGCTTGATAGTTTGTGTTCTTCATGAGATACATCCGGTCATGCGATGCGACACTAGTGGGCTGTGGCAAATCTCGAGTACCCACCCTACCAACCAGAGCGAGAAGATGAGCAGATGAACTCAGAACATCCTCAAAAGGGCCTATGCATTTTCAGTTTAATTGTAAGAAATAACAAGTCTTAAGCATAATGAATAAATTTTTGATATTTTTGGATACTCGAAATGCACAAAAATGAATGGAAATGAACATTTTGGCAACCTGAAATGCATTAGGACATGAACATTTTAGGAAACCTAGAAATGTAAGGAAATGGTTCAAAAATGGAAAGTACACATTTTTGGAAACTTGAACATTTTGGAAATCGAACATTTTAGGAAACACGAACATTTTTGGAAACTTGGAATGTAAGAAAAATGGCAAGTTCTGAGAATCGATCGAAAATTTTAGGAAACTTAGAAATGACCCGAAATGATGATTTTTAGAGTTTAAAATAGGAAATAAAGGCAAGAGGGCCTTAAAAGAAAAAGTTGGGGAAATTTGACACACAAACAAAGCTAGGAAAAGTGGCTCGAAGATGGCACTTAGGGCCTATGGAAATGGCGCCATGTGCAAGAGGCATGGGCCTGAGTTCGAGTCACAAGGAAGCAAATAAATGAAGTTTAATTTTTGCTTCCTGTGCTTAAAGGTGGACGGCACAAGCATCTAGAAACCAAGGTGTTTTAATTCCATAAATACGTGATTAAAAAGTGATAAATAAGGGATTTTAAATTAGGATTACTTGAGGAGATAAATAAAGGATTAAACACCTTTAATTTTGAATAAAAGTGATAATTAAAGGTTAATATTATCACTTGAGGAGTAGTGGCCAAGTGAGGACTCTTCTATTGATAATTTCGGCTATAGGAGGAAAACTAAAAGAGTTTCTCTCATCTTTCTAGTGTTGCCTTAGAAATTCTCTAAGCTCTCTCCCCTCTCTGCCGAATTTTCATTAAGCAAAATCCCTCTCTTTTCTTCTATTTTCTTCTCTCGATTCTTCTCATCAAAGCCGAATCCTTGTTGATTCTAAGTAAAGGAGCAATCAACCACAACATCAAAAGGGTTTCCCCATTATTGAATAGAAGGATCAAGGATCTAAGGTAAGAGGAATGAATATTTGGTTAAAGGTTATGATTCATATTTTCAAAGTTAGATTTAACCTAACACAAAGTTATAGGGATTTTGACAAGCATATAAAGGAATCCTCTTCAGATTTGGAATTTGTAAGGTAAGTGATATTCGGCCAAGGCTTGTTTTTTTAATATTTAGGATTATTTCCCATTATTTCAAAAGCCGAAACCTAACATGGTTACATGACTAGTGTTAGCCGATTTCAAGGAAAAAGAATACTAGCAAATTTTTGGGACTTGATCATCTAATTTGGCAATAAGATTAGTAATACAAATCCTACTAGGATTTGGTTTTCAAACCAAATAAGGTTATTAATGTGTCTTTTATAATGGCCGAATATAGGCAACAGCAGATCTAAACTATAGATCGGGATTTTCGAGATTTCAAGGAACCTATTAAGCGAATCAGGTGTGTACTCACACTAACTTTCAATATATATTATGGCAATAATTGTTTTAATATATGAATGTGTATAAGAATGAGAATGTGGCTAAGTACCACAAATGTGGCAAAAAGTACCCAGTACATATTCCTACTTTTGATAGGATTATGAATGTGTTAGATTCGAAAAGTGACATGAATGTGAATTTAAGTATGATATGAATGATATGTAATAATTGGGGCATTTGGGATATATGTGAAGGAGAAAGTGAAGGTGATGACTACGGTCTCACCAACGAATTATGGTGACTACGGTCACATTATTGAATATGGTAACTTCGGTTACATTATTCGAATATAGTGTCTAAAGACACAACGTAAGTGGAAGATGAGCACGTCGATTTGCAAATGACGCGCTTCGATGGTGTGTAGCGGATGGAGGGTCGACTTAGTAGTCCCCACTGTCACAAAGTTGGTACGGGTGGTGTGTAGCGGATGGACAAATAGGTTTGGGTTTGGGTTGCATCATCCTTTATTTTGTATGAACATGAAGTTGATATGACTTGTATGCACGATTTGTTGAAAATTAGTATCTTGTGTACACATTGAGTGCAATGGACTCACCCGTTGGGGAATTATTTTTCAGGTGATGAGCAAAGTAATGGACCGGGTCGGCGGGAGCTAAAGGTGGCCATGCATCACTTGAAGAATTTATTTAGAAATTTGGACTTTATATAATTTTAGTACTTTAAATTTTATTTTGGGTTTGAATGATGTAATAAGGCCATAAGGCCCAGTTGGATTTTCTTTATTTACATTTATTTTTATTTGATTATGATACAATTTATTTTTGATTAAAGTTAAGTAAATTTATTTCTTTCCTAAAATTATTTTGTTACCTTATTTAAGTTGGATTTTCAAAATTTATTAAATGGGTTCCAATTTAAGCCCAACCCAAAATGAATTTTTTTAATTACACAAATTTTCTCTAAGTTATTCGGGACATTGAAAACCGGTTTACTTTAAGGAACATACAGATCCAGGTTCGAGGCTCGTGAAGGTTTGGGTGTGGGGTGTTTTAGCTTGGTATCGAGCCCAGTTTTAAACTCTCGGCTTTGTGGGCTAAGGCCCAAAACATTTTTAATTCGAGCCCAAATGATTTTCTATGAAAATAGCGGGTTTCGGCATAGCACCTAAGTCTCCGACCCCATGATCCACGGTAAGTACCCTAACTCTATGTGTGATTATGTGATTTATATAGGGGTAGAAAAGGCATGGAACGTAGAATAGTGTGATAGGAATTTGAACCCTAGGATTAGACTACTCAAACACCAAACGCATAAGACTTAATGCAATAAACAAACCTATGGCTAAGTCATTGAGCTAGGGTGTGGTAACCATCAGACGCATGTCTAGGATTGGATCCGGAAGAGCACGGTATTTAGCGGTCCTAGTGACTCACCTCCTCTTCGCAGAATCCTGCAGTGCGTAGCCGGTTCACCCTAACTCGAGAGGGCTCGGTGGTGTGGCAACCTGCATGCGCATGTCTAGGAATGGTTTCGATGGGAGCTTGGTATTTAAGCGATCCGTGTGACTCACCTCCTCTCCATTCGAATCTCGCACAGTGCGTAGCTTTAGTTCACTACGACCAAAGGTGGCTCGGTCATAGGCTAAACACAAAGACTAAAACCCGAAAGGAACTAGCCATGTTTTTAAAAAAAAAAAAAAAGAGAACAAAACAACAAATCCTAGTTTTAAAACTTTTAAAACCACTCTTTTAATTTGTGAAAACCATCTTTACAAAGTTTTCCAAAAAAATTCGATTTTCAAAAATTACAAAAATACCCCTAGTGGTAAAATTACCAAAATGCCCTTGATTCATAAATTGTCAAATTTCATAACGATTTTGCCAAAACTTCATTATTTTATAAACATTCAAAAACCCTAATTTGTAAAATATCAAAATACCTTGATTTTGGAAAATTACAAAATTGCCACTAACTTACAAAATTACCAAAATGACCACGATTCCCAAAATTTTTGCAACATCTCCATTTTGGAAGGAACAATTCTCAAAAAGAACCCACAAAGTTTTACAACTTTTGAAATATCCTGATTTACTAAATTTTACAAATTTACCTGATTTGTGAAAATTTACCAAAATACCACGAGGTCAAAATTACAGAAATACCCCAGATTTTGAAATTTCTCCAAATTACCACGAGACTTTGAATTCTCAAAATACCTTTCGACAAAAACACCAAAGAATGGTTTTTTTCCTTTTGAAAAATTACGAAAATGCCCTCAGAGGATAAAATTACGAAAATACCCACAGGTAGTGGAAAAACAACAACGATAAAAACTACAACGTTTCTCTGAATGAATGAAAGTTCATAATTGTTTGATGGATGGATGAATGAATGAAAAGCGTGTCTTTGTATGAATCTGAAAGAACCACTCTTAAATTCTTCTTCATAAAACATCTTGCGGGTAATAAGTGAAACAAGAATACTAATTCATAAAACTTCTTAATCGGATCTCGAGCGACGACGAAAATGAGCTCTAGAGGACGTGGTCGTCGTGGAAGAGGTAGAGGAAGAATGAGCGTGTCGAACACATTAGATCGGGTCGGGGTTCGACAATGAGATCTCACCGCCACCACTACCCCTAGTGTTAATGTTGAGCGGCGAGCTCGAGGGGGGAAGATCTTTGTCGTCGCAGTGTGCTACGAGTTTTGGAATTGGTGGTGAGTGCGGGGAGGAAATTCGGGAACTCGTAAGTTCAGTGTCGAACTGAGCGGCTCGAGCTAATGGAGCCGAGATGTTTCGTGGAGTGTCTGGAGTAGCACCCAGTACAGCTGAGTACTGGTTGGAAGCAACGGAGCGCATCATGGATGAGCTCGACTTGACCCCCGAGGAGAAGTTGAAAGGGATGGTGGCACTGTTACGCGATGAAGCGTATCAGTGGTGGTTAACTGTTCGGGATGGTGCTACGGCTGCAGATTTGACCTGGGAATATGTTAAAGAAGCATTTCAGAAAAAGTATGTGGGAACCAGGTATACGGATGAACAAAGAAAGGCTTTTCTGGGATTGGTACAAGGAAGTAAGTCCGTCGCAGAATATGAGGCGAAATTTCTGAGGTTGAGCCGTTATGCTCGAGGTGTAGTGGCAACTGAGCATGAACGCTGTGTCCGTTTTGAGGATGGACTGAGGGACGATCTGAGACTGTTGATAGCACCGCATCAGGAGTGGGAATTTCTCGCTTTGGTGGAAAAGGCCAAGGTGGCCGAGGGAATTAAGGATGCTACCAAGCAGGCTATGGATAGGAATAAGCCCAAAAGAGGTTTTGGGCCAGCTGGAAAGAGTCACAAGAGGCCTAGAGTTGACGGGCCACAAAATCAACAAGCTGGTACGGGCTGGCAGTATCGCCCTTGTGAGCATTGTGGAAAGAAGCACTTGGGAGAGTGTTGGAAAAAGACGAGACGATGTCTCAAGTGTGGGTCCAAGGACCATATGCTTAAGGATTGCCCCAAGCTACTAGATGAGAGCCAACCGCGATGCTGAGAATGCTTATCGGGCGGTAGGGGCGGACAAGCAACCTCAAAGGGGTCGTGGGTCGCCAACGAGGTAGTGGCAGAGGCCGTGGAGCCCAGGGCCAAGGTGCTACTAATGCGAAGCAAGGCAACCGGGTTTGGTTTATGCGGTTCGCCGGAGGAAGATGGAGAGAGCAGCGCGGATGTTATAAGCGATACGTTCTTTATTTATGACAAACCCTATTTTGCTCACGATTGATGTGGGCTCTACCCATTCATATGTTGCATGTAGTGTAGTGGAAACACTAGGCCTAGACTCGAACTCTCTCGATAAGTAGATAAGCGTAGTAAGCCCATTAGGCCAAACCGTAGTAATAGATAAGATTTTTGGAATGTACCCCTAGAGATTCGGGGAATAAACTTCGGGTGATTTAATAGAGTTACCCTCTGGAGAGTTTGAGCTTATACTTGGAATGGATTGGCTAGTAGAGCATCGAAGTGTGTTGGATTGTGTGGCTAAGCGTATGGAACTAAGAACCTCAGAGGATGAGGTAGTAGTGATGATCGGAGAAAGGAGGAACTACTTGTCTAACGTGGTTTCGGCGTTAAAGGTCGAGAAGATGGTTAGGAAGGGGTGCGAGGCGTTCTTAGCCTTCGTAAAAGCGTTGGGAGGAAAAGATGAAGGTGTCAATGGAGTTAGGGACGGTAAGGGACTTTGTAGATGTGTTCCACGATGAATTACAGGGAATACCCCGGATAGGAGGTGGAATTTGGAATAGATTTGCTACCGAGAGCAGCTCTGTGTCAATCGCTCCATATCGAATGGCGCCAAAGGAGTTAGTGGAGCTCAAGGCTCAAATCCAAGAGTTGTTGGATCGTGGGTTTATTCGACCCGGTGTGTCTCCATGGGAAGCGGCGGTCCTATTTGTGAAGAAAAAGGGCGGAACTATGCGTATGTGCATAGATTATCGTCGATTGAATAAGTGACTATCAAGAACAAGTATCCTTTGCCAAGGATAGGCGACTTGTTCGATCGGTGAAAAAATGGCGGTGTGTTCTCGAAGATAGACTTAAGGTCGGGATATCACCGGTGAAGGTGAAGGAGGTTGACATCCATAAGGCTGCTTTTAGGACAAGATATGGCCATTTTGAGTTTGTGGTGATGCCGTTTGGTTTAACGAACGCTCACCCGCGTTCATGGACATGATGAATCGGGTTTTCCAACCCTACCGGATAGGTTCGTCGTTGTATTCATCGATGATATTTTGGTGTACTCAAAGTCGGAAGAGGAGCATGATGAGCATCTCCGAGTTGTGTTGGAAGTGTTAAGGAAAAGAAGCTCTATGCCAAATTCAAAGCAAGTGTGAATTTTGGCTTAAGGAGTGGCATTCTTAGGACATGTGGTATCGCGAGAAGGAATAAGAGTGGACCCAAGGAAGATGGAAGCAGTGTTGGATTGGAAACCACCTAGAGTGCGTGGTGAGATCCGAAGTTTCTTAGGCTTGGTAGGCTATTACAGGAAGGTTTGTGGAAGGATTCTCGTCAATAGCCGTGCCTTTGATAAAGTTGCTAAGGAAGGAAGTACCCTTTGAATGGACTAATAAGCGAGAAGGAGAGCTTTGAAAAGCTTAAGAGGGTGTTGTGGAAGCTCTGTGTTAATTCAGCCAAAAGCGAGCAAGGACTTCGTAGTATATTGTGACGCCGCACACGGGGTTAGGTGTGTGCTAATGCAGAAGAAGGAAAAGTAGTAAACATGCGTCTCGGCGATTAAGGCCGCATGAGGTTAACTACCCAACTCATGACTTGGAGCTCGCAGCAGATGGTTTTCGCCCTTAAGGTTTGGAGGCACTACCTTTATGGATAAAGGTCGATTATCTACAGATCACAAGAGCCTTAAGTATTTGTTGACTCAGAAGGAGTTGAACTTGAGGCAGCGAAGGTGGGTGGAATTACTGAAGGACTACGATTGTTCGATAGAATACCATCCAGGGCAAGGCGAATGTGGTAGCTGATGCCCTAAGTAGGAAGGTTGTGTCGGATTTAAGGGCTTTGTTCACTCACTTAAGTTTGTATGATGACGGAAGCTTGTTGGCAGAGTTACAAGTCAAGCCCACATGGCTGAAGGAGGTGAAAGAGGGACAATTGGCGGATAAGGACTTAAGTACTAAGAGATTCTGACAAGTACTGACAAGGAGGATTAAAGGACTATGGCGTCAATGATGAAGAAATCTTGTGCTACAAGGGAAGGGTTTGTATGCCGGGGATAAGGAGTTGAGACAAAGGATTCTTGGGAAGCGCATGGTAGCCCTTATGCTATGCATCCGGAGGCATCAAGGCGTATAAAGATCTAAGGAACAATTTTGGTGGTTAGATCTCAAAGCAGAGGGTATTGAATTTGTGGGGAAATGTTTGACGTGTCAGCAAGTAAAGGCTGAACACCAAGTCCCATCAGGATTGCTTCAACCAATCGAAGTTCCCCAATGGAAGTGGGAGAGAATCACCATGGACTTCGTTAGTGGGCTTCCCCTTACGCCTACTAAGAAGGACTCGGTATGGGTGATAGTGGACCGTTTGACTAAGTCCGCGCGCACTTTATCCCGATAAGAATGGATTATACTCTTCAGAAGCTAGCTAAGTTATATGTGGCGGAGATCGTGAGGTTACATGGAGTACCAATGTCGATCATCTCCGATAGAGACCCAAGGTTCACGTCTCGGTTTTGGAACGCACTTCATCAAGCTTTAGGCACTAAGTTGGACTTCACTACGGCTTTTCATCCACAATCGACAGGCGATGCAGGCAGGTTATACAAGTGTTAGAGGATATGTTGAGAGGTTGTGTGATGGATTTCGAGGAAGTTGGGAGGATTACTTGCCTCTGGCTGAGTTCGCCTACAACAACGACTATCGTGCAAGCATTCGGATGGCACCATACGAAGCATTGTATGGAAGGAAATGTAGAACACCAACTTGTTGGACCGAGTTAGGAGAACGCCGCGTTTTGGGTCCGAGTTAGTGCGCGGCCGAGGAGAAGATGGAATTAATTCGAGGCACGGTTGAAGGAAGCTTCGATGAAGGCGGAAGTTAAACTTGCAGACCTTAAGCGGAAGGAAATCGAGTTTGAAGTAGGAGACCAAGTATTCTTGAAAGTTTCGCCTTGGAAGAAGGTTATGAGGTTTGGTCGCAAAGGGAAGTTAAGCCCAAGGTTTATAGGGCCTTATCAAGTCTTTGAAGCGAGTTGGGCGATGGCATACCAATTGGAGTTACCACGAGTTGCATCAAATGCACGGCGTATTTCATGTATCCATGCTACGTCGCTATCGATCGGATCCGTCTCATGTGGTACTGTTGAAGAAGTAGAGCTAAGGCGGATCTATCCTACGAGGAGGGCGATTTGGATCTTAGAGCGTGACGTGAAAGTACAACGAAGGAAGTCGGTGCCTTTAGTCAAGGTGTTGTAGCGCAATCATGGATCGGAAGAAGCTTCGTGGGAGTCGGAGGAGACAATGCGACAAAGCAATACCCTCAATTGTTTAGTTAGGAAATTTTGAGGACAAAATTTTGTTTAAGGGGTAGAAGCGTAACATCCTCAAAAGGGCCTATGCATTTCGGTTTAATTGTAAGAAATAACAAGTCTTAAGCATAATGAATAAATTTTTGATATTTTTGGATACTCGAAATGCACGAAAATGAATGGAAATGAACATTTTGGCAACTGGAAATGCATTAGGACATGAACATTTTAGGAAACCTAGAAATGTAAGGAAATGGTTCAAAAATGGAAAGTACACATTTTTGGAAACTGAACATTTTAGGAAACCGAACATTTTAGGAAACTGAACATTTTTGGAAACTTGGAATGTAAGAAAAATGGCAAGTTCTGAGTGATCGAAAATTTTAGGAAACTTAGAAATGACCCCGAAATGATGAGTTTTAGAGTTTAAAATAGGAAATAAAGGCAAGAGGGCCTTAAAAGAAAAAGTTGGGGAAATTTGACACACAAACAAGGCTAGGAAAAGTGGCTGAAGATGGCACTTAGGGCCTATGGAAATGGCACCATGTGCAAGAGGCATGGGCACGAGTTCGAGAGTCACAAGGAAGCAAATAAATGAAGTTTAATTTTTGCTTCCCAGGCTTAAAGGTGGACGGCACAAGCATCTAGAAACCAAGGTGTTTTAATTCCATAAATACGTGATTAAAAAGTGATAAATAAGGGATTTTAAATTAGGATTACTTGAGGAGATAAATAAAGGATTAAACACCTTTAATTTTGAATAAAAGTGATAATTAAAGGTTAATATTATCACTTGAGGAGTAGTGGCCAAGTAAGGGACTCTCCTATTGATAATTTCGGCTATAGGAGGAAAACTAAAAGAGTTTCTCTCATCTTTCTAGTGTTGCCGAAATTCTCTAAGCTCTCTCAGAATTTTCATTAAGCAAAATCCTCTCTTTTTCTTCTATTTTCTTCTCCGATTCTTACACAAAGCCGAATCCTTGTTGATTCTAAGTAAAGGAGCAATCAACCACAACATCAAAGGGTTTCCCCATTATTGAATAGAAGGATCAAGGATCTAAGGTAAGAGGAATGAATATTTGGTTAAAGGTTATGATTCATATTTTCAAAGTTAGATTTAATCTAACACAAAGTTATAGGGATTTTGACAAGCATATAAAGGAATCCTCTTGATTTGGAATTTGTAAGGTAAGTGATATTCGGCCAAGGCTTGTTTTTTTAATATTTAGGATTATTTCCCATTATTTCAAAAAAGTGAAAACTAACATGGTTACATGACTAGTGTTAGCCGATTTGAGGAAAAAGAATCTTGGCAAATTTTTGGGACTTGATCATCTAATTCGGCAACAAGGTTAGTAATACAAATCCTACTAGGATTTGGTTTTCAAACCAAATAAGGTTATTAATGTGTCTTTTATAATGGCGAATATAGGCAAAGCAGATCTAAACTATAGATCGGGATTTTCGAGATTTCAAGGAACCTTTTAAGCGAATCAGTGTGTACTCACACTAACTTTCAATATATATTATGGCAATAATTGTTTTAATATATGAATGTGTATAAGAATGAGAATGTGGCTAAGTACCACAAATGTGCAAAAAGTACCAGTGCACGTATTCCTACTTTTGATAGGATTATGAATGTGTTATATTCTAAAAAGTGACATGAATGTGAATTTAAGTATGATATGAATGATATGTAATAATTGGGGCATTTGGGATATATGTGAAGGGAGAAAGTGAAGGTGATGACTACGGTCTCACCAACAAATTATGGTGACTACGGTCACATTATTGGATATGGTAACCGGCTACATTATTCGAATATAGTGTCTAAAGACACAACGTAAGTGGGCGATGAGCACGTCGATCGCAATGATCGCTTCGATGGTGTGTGTAGCGGATGGAGGGTCGACTTAGTAGTCCCCACGGTGTACAAAAGTTGGTACGGGTGGTGTGTAGCGGATGGACAAATAGGTTTGGGTTTGGGTTGCATCATCCTTTATTTTGTATGAACATGAAGTTGATATGACTTGTATGCGATTTGTTGAAAATTAGTATGTGTACACATTGAGTCTGTGGACTCACCCCGTTGGGGAATTATTTTTCAGTGATGAGCGATAATGGACCGGGTCGCGAGGAGCTAAAGGTGGCCATGCATCACTTGAAGAATTTATTTAGAAATTTGGACTTTATATAATTTTAGTACTTTAAATTTTATTTTGGGTTTGAATGATGTAATAAGGCCATAAGGCCCAGTTGGATTTTCTTTATTTACATTTATTTTTATTTGATTATGATACAATTTATTTTTGATTAAAGTTAAGTAAATTTATTTCTTTTAAAATAATAAACCCTAAAATTATTTTGTCACCTTATTTAAGTTGGATTTTCAAAATTTATTAAATGGGTTCCAATTTAAGCCCAACCCAAAGCAATTTTTTTAATTACACAAATTTTTCTCTAAGTTATTCGGGACATTGAAAACCGGTTTACTTAAGGAACATACGAGATCCAGTTGGGCTCGTGGGCTGGGTGTGGGGTGTTTCATGAACTATATAGGTAATAATTTTCGATCTCATAATAATCTTTATAGTAACACTTACAATCCAGGTTGGAGGAATCACCCAAATTTTTCGTGGGGAGGACAAGGCAATCAAGGAAATCAAAGGCAACAACTTCCTCATCCACAAACCATATACAAACACCTGCAAGATATTGAGAGTATCCTGAAAGACCAACAAGCATCAATTGAAAAATTCACCAAGACATCTTGGGAAATCACTAAAATTGTTGGAATGCTTACCAAAATAATTGGTGAACCACCACGAGAAAAATTTTCCTAAAGGGATAGAACAGGTAAAAGCAGTCACACTAAGAAGTGGAAAAGAATTGAGCGAATTGAAGAAACACTCCCCAACAGACAGTAACAAAGCAAGCAATAAGGGAATTGATGAGGTAACCCCGTTATGCAATGGAAACAAGCCATCACTCCCATACCCGGCCAAGTTAAAGAAAGAGTGAATAGACGCACAATTCAGTATGTTTCTCAAACTTTTTAAGCTTACCTTTTGTTAAAGCTATTTCACAGATGCCAAAGTACACAAAATTCTTAAAAGAACTCTTGACGAATAAACGAAAGTTTGAAGAGGTGTCAACAGTGGAACTTAATGAAGAATGTTCCGCCATCCTCCAAAACAAGCTACCAACCAAGTTAAAAGACCCAGGAAGTTTTACTATCCCTTATCTTATTGGTAGTTTAAATGTTAAGAAAGTATCAGTTAATCTAGGTGCCAGTATAAATTTAATGCCTTACAAAATGTTTAAACAACTAGATCTTGGGGAACCAACACCCACTAGGATGAGTATTCAGTTAGCAGACAGATCTATCAAATATCTTAGAGGAGTTATCGAAGATATTTTGGTTAAACTTGATAAACTTATTTTCCCTGTTGACTTTGTTGTGTTGGACATAGATGAAGACATTAACGTTCCCTTAATATTAGGACGTCCTTTTTTAGCCACCGCTAGGGCCGTCATTGATGTAGGAGATGGTAAATTTGCGTTAAGGATAGGAGACGAAGAAATTATTTTCCAAATTTATGATGCCATGCGATATTCTAAAGAGCAAGATGATTCATGTTATTTTGTTGATACTACTGATCATATCATTCAAAATTCATTGCAGGAAATCATACATGACGACACGATGGGCCTGTGTCTCACTCAAAAAGAGGAGGAGGAAGATGAAGTCGATGAGCTGAATTGGAAAACTTCGTCATCCAAACAAATGGAAGAGGAAGGCATTGACAACAATGACAATACAAAATAGAAGTCCTCCATCAAAGAGCCACCCAATTTGGAATTAAAACAACTACCAAAACATTTGGAATACGCGTTCCTGGGAGACAATTTCACATTACCAGTAATCATATCTGCAGAATTAGAACCTGAGGAAAAAGATGAGCTGATAAAGGTACTAAAGGAGCACAAAAAAGCCATAGCATGGAAAATTTCTGACATTAAGGGAATAAGCCCCGCATTCTGCACCCACAAAATTTTAATGGAAGAATAATACAAGCCATGTGTGCAACCTCAGAGGCGGCTAAATCCCAACTTGAAGGAAGTAGTCAAAGTTGAGGTCATAAAACTCCTAGACGCAGGAATAATTTATCCTGTCTTTGACAGCACTTGGGTAAGTCCTGTACAGGTAGTTCTACAGAAAGGGGGAATGACGGTAGTGCCCAATGAAAAGAATGAGTTGATTCCTACAAGGACAGTCACAGGCTGGAGAGTTTGCATAGATTGTAGAAAGTTGAATGATGCCACCAGAAAAGATCACTTCCCTCTACCCTTCATAGATCAAATGTTGGAAAGATTATCTGGGCATATGTACTACTGTTTTTTGGATAGACTCTCCAGCTACTTTCAAATCCCTATAGCTCCTGAAGATCAAGAAAATACAACATTCACATGTCCATATTGTACGTTTGCTTATCATAGAATGCCTTTTGGATTATGTAATGCTCCTGCTACTTTTCAGCGTTGCATGTTAGCAATCTTTGATGAACTCGTGGAAGACATCATTGAGGTATTTATGGATGACTTCTCGGTATTCAGTAATTCTTTCCATCTTTGCCTTAAAAATTTAAAACGAGTGTTAATGAGATGTGAGGAAACAAACCTCATTTTAAACTGGGAAAAATGTCACTTTATTGTAAGAGAAGGGATAATATTAGGACATAAAATTTCTAGTAAAGTGATCGAGGTAGATAAAGCAAAGGTTGAAGCCATAGAAAAACTACCCCCTAGTTCTGTCAAAGCTATCAGAAGCTTTTTAGGACATGCAGGGTTCTATAGAAGATTTATTATAGATTTATATAAAATAGCTAAGCCATTGACAAAATTACTAGAAAAAAATGTTCCTTTTGATTTCAATCATGAATGTTTAGTTGCATTTAATTTCCTTAAAGATTAAATTAATAAATACACCAATTCTTATTGCACCTGATTTGAACTTACCCTTTGAACTAATGTGTGATGCAAGTGATTTTGCGATGAGGTGCGATTGCAGGATAGTGAAAAGGCAAGCACTTTCAGCTGATTTACTACGCTAGCAGAACATTAACACCCGCACAAGAAAACTACACCAACATAGAAAAAGAACTATTAGCTGTAGTTTTAGCTTTTGATAAATTTGGACAGTATCTAATAATGTCCAAAGTTGTCGTTTACAATCGATCACTCGATTCTTCGTTATCTTTTAACCAAACTCGATGCTAAACCCGAGCTCATACGATGGATTTTTGCTCTTACAGAATTCGACTTGGAAATACAAGATAAGAAGGGAGCCGAAAATCTTCTGAAGAGATCACCCTGTCTAGACTTGAGAATCCACACACCAAGAACTCAACGAAGGTGAAATAAATGACTCGTTCCCGAGGAACAAGCATTTTCTATAACACATTCGAAATACCATGGTTTGAAAATATTGCGAATTATTTAGCGGCTAACATCTTATTTAAGAAAATTAACACATCACCAAAAGAAGCGATTCTTTTACGATGTGAAAAATTATTTTACAGGAAGATCCCTTTCTTTTCTGCATTTGTGCGGATCAGTCATTCGAAGATGTGTTACAAAGGCAGAGGCAAACAAGATTTTGGAACATTGTCATTCAAGACCATCAGGAGGACACTATAGTGGCATTAAGGCGGCACACAAGATGCTTGAATCAGGTTTCTTCTGGCCCACTCTATTTAAAGATGTCAACAGGTACGCTACCTCATGTGATAGATGTCAACGAACAAGTAATATCTCTAAAGGTGATGAAATGCCCCAAACATATATGCTATCATTTGAAATATTTGATATCTGGGGTGTTGATTTTATGGGACCATTCCCTAACTCATTTGAAAACAAGTACATTCTAGTAGCAGTCGATTACGTATCAAAATGGGTAGAAGCAGAAGCCTTACCTACCAATGATGCTAGGGTAGTAGTTAAATTTCTCAAGAAATTTTTTTCTGGATTTGGCACACCGAGAGCAATTATTAGCGATAGAGGTACACACTTCTGTAATACCTAGTTTGAAAAAGTTCTAAAAAAAATGGAGTATATCATAAGACAGCAACTCCATATCACCCTCAAACTAGTGGGCAAGTTGAGGTAGCAAATCGAGAACTCAAGCGCATTCTAGAAAAAACCATTGAAACAAACAGAAAAGACTGGGCATTAAAAGTAGATGATGCGTTGTGGGCTTATAGAACATCTTTTAAAACACCTTTAGGGACATCCCCGTACAAGCTTGTATATGGGAAAAGCTGTCATTTACCGTTTGAATTAGAACACAAAGCTTTTTGGGCAATAAAATTTTTGAATACTGATCTCAAAATTACAGGAAAGAGAAGAATGATGAAGATGAACGAGTGGAAGAATGGGGAACAGAAGCTTATGAGAACTCAAAACTGTACAAGGAAGCAACAAAGCAACGCCATGACCCTCGTCTTAAAGGATAAAGACAATTCAAAGTAGGAGATCTGGTTCTATTATACAATTCAAGGCTTAAACTATTCCCGGGAAAATTAAAGTCAAGATGGTCGGGTCCATTCATGATCAAAACAATTTTTCCATATGGCACCGTCGAGGTAACCCAGCCTCCTAAAGGCTCTTTCAAGGTAAATGGTCACCGATATGAGAGATATGAGAGAGGAGCTTATGCTTAATGAACCATCTTCTAGAACCGCAAACAGAGAGAGTCTAGCTTAAGACTATAAACAAGCGCTTCTCGGGAGGCAACCTGTGCACAAACACACTAACATCGTTTTTTTATTTCCCTAACATCGCATGAAAATACAGGATTTTGCACACGCCCTCGACCACGGCCGTGTCCCTTGCCGTGTAGGAAATAAGGGAAGACATACGGGCGTGCCACGTTCCGTACCTAAATAGGGTAGAATTTTTCTCGATAACACGGGCTGCACCTCTTCGACACGACCGTGCCCCTTGACCGTGTAAAATTACTCAAGCTACTGACTTCGAAAACACAGGCACCACATGGCCGTGCTACACAACCGTGTAAAATTCCTGAAGTTAATGACTTGTTCGACACGGGCGACATACGGCCGTGCGACCTCACCGTGCAAGACGCCTAATCCTGCAAAATGCAAAAAACACGAGCGAATTTAAGCCTGACACGGGCATGTTGACTGACCGTGTTGCCCTCCCTATAAATAAAAATTAACCGTCATCTTCCCCAAACCAAATCCTACAATCAAAATTTCCTCTCCCAATCTTAAAATTTCAGCCACCAAATCAGTCTCCTCCATTCCCATCACCGTTTACTCTAAGAAAACTCAACCTAGCCACCCATACGGTCAACACACCACCGCGCGCCCAAGCCCCACGCCTTCAACAGCACCATGTCCACGCCAGAAACCCAGAGCACCGCTGTGCGCGACGCCCGTGCCTAACATTCACCACCACCATCAGAGGAGGCAACAAATCCGAGCCAGTTTCCACACCGAATGATCAATCAATAGCAGACATCTCTGCTCGACTTGATCGATTCGAGATGCATTTTGCTGAAAACACCGGGCGCTTTGATGGAATAGAGGCAACACTCCAACAAATATGTCAGCACCTCAACATTTCATCATCGACGCCACCACCAGACCCAACCCATGATGAGGACCTCTGAGTCCTTTTTCATTTGTTTTCTTTAATTTTATTTTCTTCATTTTGACGATTTTATTTTATGTTCTTATTGCAACTTTTTCTCATTAGCTATCTAATTATTCAAGCATCCCTAACAAACATATCTATTTCATTGACAAGATCATTAACAAGTGACTTTGCAGAACAAAAATCATATATCCCACCTACACAAAAGCATAACTAGGCGCAATAAAAAAAGTCACCTGATGCCACACACTGTCCACATCCTCAAGGATCTAGTCATTAAAACCAGAAAGTGACACTTTTCCCTCCTACCTTTTTGATTGATCGTTAATTGTCATTATCTATCTTTGTACATTGAGGGCAATGTACATCTTAAGTGTGGGGGGTAAAAGTGTCTAAAGTTTGCATGATTCTCAATTTGTGCCTAACTTTCTGCATTATTCTCAAAATTCCTGAATTTAATCTTGTTTTAAAGTAATTTTCTCATATTACTAATTAAGACGAAATTTCTGATGAATTATGATTTTTATTGATGTGTTTTGGAATAAGTCATAGTTAATTGTACATTGATAATTAAATTTGAAGAATACTAGGGAATCAAGCATTATAAGTCTAATTTTTTAAAAATTAAAATTTTAGGTCGTCAACCGGAATTTAAATATTATCTTGAAATTTGAGATTTACAAGGTTGATGTCAAAAACACCCATAATTTTTTATGAGATTTTGAGCCTTATAGAGCATACATTCTTTCTCATGCTCACTTCTTGATTATGAGTGTGTCAACCATGAACTGTTATTCTAGAACTATACATGTCAAGACCACAAGTTATGATTTGATATACCGAGATGATAAAGGCACTTAGGTTTTAACCCACTTACTCCACTAAATAGCCTACCCTTATAATTAACCCTTAGTGAACCCCGTTGAGCCTAACAACCTTTTTATTGACTTACCCGCTAAATTTAACCCAAAACCCTTTGTATTTGTTATCGCCCTTTACTTTGACTACCCCTTAATCGAGATTTGATTTGAGCTAGTTATTTGAGTTTATTATTTTGATAGTTAAATTTATCTTGTATTCATTTGTTCTTAAAAAAAAATTCAAAGTTTTCAATATCATTAATATGGAAAGTGAGCTTACACAATCAAAGACTATTTCCAAAGGAAAAGCTCGTATTAGTAGGATTTTTTTATTGTTTTCAGTTGATGTAATTATTATCTTAGAAATTTTTAGGTAGGTAACTAATCAATTCGGTCTCGATTCTAACCTTCTAATTTTAGCCTTTATCCACACCTTTAACCCTAGCCCAAGTTACAACCCCTAACAAAGAGACTTTTGATCCGTTGATCATATCATTTTCTGATGGTGGAGATTTGATTTTTAGGCAAGTCTATGGGATTTACTTTTCATGTTCGACTTATGAGTGCTTAATTTTGACCCTTAAAACACTTTTTGAGTGATTTGAGTGAATATTTTGTGAGGATATCAATCCTTGTCAATTTTGAATTAAAGATAATTATTTAGATGAATGGAAACACCTATGTTTTTCGTGCTACAAATTTATGACTTATATTGTTTGAATTTTTAGGAATCTTTGAGTTGAATTATCCATGTATAAATTATCTACGAATTAGGATAAGGCATTATTGGTAGGAATTATGAATCATGGAATGTTCGTTTTAATTGTAAGTTGAGAATTTTACTTGAGGACAAGCAAAAGCTTAAGTGTGGGGGTATTTGATAAACCGTAAATATAACATATTTTAATCCCACATTTATTATGCTTTTTAAAGATTTAAGCCTCGTTTTATATAAAAAGGTGCTCTTAATCCTTTCTTTTCATGTTTTATAACCAAAAAAGCACCCGAGGATGAAAAGAACACAAAACGGGCATAAAACGAAGTAAATGGGCCTTTCCACGAAATTGACACGGCCTGGGCCAAGGACCACACGGCCGTGTCTTGGCGAACACTTGGAGCATGGGCTCATCACTACCATACACGGTCGTGCCAAAGCAGAAATCTGAACACAGTCAGGTCTCGATTTGCACAGGCGTGTGACATGGCCGTGCTTTTGTCGCTGGAAAGAGCAATTTCAGTCGAAAAAGGATACTTTGGGAGAAAGAATCGCATTCCAAGAGCCTATATATATGCCCCAAGTACCACCTTCGAGGGGGATGGAAAGCGAGGCCAAGGAGCCAAGCCGAGAAGGTCAAAGTTAGGGAATAACGCGAGGATAGCCAGTTGATTCATCCCAAGAAGCCGAAATTATACTCAAGACGGTGGAATTCTCCTTCAATCCCATTAGGGAGTTTTAGGATTTTTCTTATGTTTTGTTTTATCTTTTCTCTTTTGATGTTTTCTCTTTACATTATGAAAACTAAACCCCTCAGATACCTGAAGGGGGATGAAACCTAGACAGATTTTATTATTTGATTTTTAAGTTATATGATAAATTACTTATTTTGTTCTTAATTATGTTTCTTAATCCAAATCCAATGTGCTTAGGTAGAGAAGGAATAGACCCTGCCTAAGAGTAGATCTAACATAATTAAGCGGAGTTGATCGGGCGCCTAGAGATAGGGTTACGAGATTTTTTTTGGATTAGGGTGAAACCTAATATGGGAATCCATTGATCGGTTTACTGCTTTCCTAGGGGGTTATTATAAGCGAACGAGAGTTCTACTAATTAACCTAGGATTAGACGTTATTCGCCTCGAGAGAGGGTTGAGCATAGGTTAGGGAGTCTGACGGATCAAGCTAAGTAAAAGAAATCATATAATTTAAGGTTAGATAATAAGAGAAGTCTAGGTGAATTCTTCTTGAAGGTATCATAAAAATCAACTGAGTCTTTTTCAAGTTATCCCCAAATTCATCTTTTTGTCTCTGTTTTCTTAGTTTAGCTGTCGTCAGTTTAGTTTAAAAAAAACAACCTTTATCTTAGTTAGGTTAAAAAATAAAAAGAAAGTGAGTATTAATACTTTTAGTTCCTTGGGGTTCGATATCTAGTCTTGCCTAAGTTATACTACTATTCGATAGGTACACTTGCCTTTAATCGTTGTCAAAGTTAGTTTCCAGGTTTGATCATTCTTTTATAAATTTTAAAACTCTGATTTACAGCAATCATGGTGCCATGAGCATCAATGCCCGAGGAAGTTATGATTATTGTGTGACTTTTATCGACGACTATTCTCGATATAGATATGTATATCTAATTCATCGCAAAAGTGGAACCTTTGATAAATTTTGAGAGTTTTATGCAGAAGTGGAAAAGCAATTATAATTATCCATAAAGACTGAGGTGGGGAATACTTGTTGACGAGTTCTTAGGATACCTTATAGAGGATGGGATTTTATCCCGATTGACTATGCTAGACATTCCACAGTAGAATATCATAGCTGAGAGAAGGAATAGAACATTACTTGATATGGTTTGTTCAATGTTAAGCTATTCACAACTTCCTACTTCCTTTTAGGGATATGCAATAAAAATGGCTTTTTTATTCTGAATGATGTGCCAACCGGGTCTACTTGTAAGACACCTTATGAACTGTAGCTTGGAAAGAAATGCACTCTAAACCACTTTAGAGTATAGGGTTGTCTAGTACACATTTTGGATAAGGATGCAAGGAAGGTGGATGCACTGATGAAATTGTGTATGTTTGTAGGATATCTGAAAGGAACAAATGAAGGATTATTCTACAATGCGAAAGATAATACGATTAAAGTTTCTACTCATGCTACTTTCCTCTAGGAAATCTACATGGATAACTTTAAGCCTCAAAGTAAAGTGGTACTCGAGGAAATTTCAGGAGTGGTAGAATAATCACCAAGTTCAGTTCTCGAGAAAGTTGTAAAAAGACCTGCAAATGATCAACAACATAGGGGAATCTGTCGTAGTAGGAGAGTTTCTAAGAAATTGAACTTCTTCATCTATGATGATTGTATTTATAATACAGAAGCCAATCATGAGGATGCTGATCCACTCACTTACGATGAGGCTATGTAGGACGTTGATTTCAAAATCTAGAAACAGGCTATGGATGCCGAGATGGATTCTATGAAATCTAATACGGTGGGGAAACTTGTACACTTACCAGTTGAGATTAAACCTATAGGGTGTAAGTGGATCTACAAGAAGAAGAGAAATGTGGAAGGGAAAGTGGAAACACACAAAGTTAGACTTGTAGGGAAAGGCTACACATAGAAAGAAGGCATCGATTACAATAAGACTTTCTCTCCAGTAGCCATGCTCAAGTTTATCTGCATATTCTTATCCATTGCCATTACTCTCGATTACAAGATTTGGCAAATGGATGTCAAGACAACATTAATGAATGGCTATCTTGATGAGAAAATTTACATGGCTCAACCCATCGACTATATTGTCAAAGGAAAGAACCGGAAGGTTTGCAAACCGCTAAGATCCATTTATGGACTTAAGTAGGCATCCCGCTCACGGAATAAAAGAATTGAACAAAAGATCAAGACTTTTGGATTTGAGAAAAACACTGATGAACCTTGTGTTTATAAGCGTATAAAGGACAAAAAAGTGGTTTTCCTCATTTTATATGTCGATGATATTCGACTTATCAGAAATGATGTAAGAGAATTGTCATCGGTTAAACTATGGTTAGCTAAATAGTTTAGCATGAAAGACTTGGGTGAAGCTAGTTATATTCTTAGAATTAAAATTCTTAAGGACCAAAAATTAAAACGATAACTCTTCTCAAGCTTTATACATTGATAAGGTACTGGAATGTTTTGCAATGACTGATGCTAAGACAAGCATTCAGCTAACTGCATCAGGTTTTCATCTTTCTTTAGATGACTGTTCTAAGGCAGTGGGGGGGAGAGAGAGCCAATGAGTAAGGTTCCATATACTAAGGTATGGTTAGTCGATATCAAGCGAATCCAGGTCTTAGGCATTGGCAAGTTGTAAAGCATATATTAAGGTATCTTAAAAGAATCATGGATTATATGTTTGTGTATTCTGGGGAAAACCTTACTACTATTGGATACACAAACTCAGACTTCTAATGTAACACCTCAAACCCGGCCCATACGGTAAGACCGGATTTGACATGTTACATGAAAAAAAACGTACATGGAACTTGGGATTCCTGCTAATAGTAGGTGTTATTTGGACATAGTTAAGAAGATAAATTTGATTAGAAATATTTGATAAAAATACCACTAATCTTGAAAGGTTGATTGAAGAATCAATAATTGAACTAATGATCTTTTTAAAACCGTGACTTTTGAAAATATTGTTGATAATTTAAAGAAAATTTCCGAGTTAAATTATTTGTAGAAGTTTGTTATGAAATCCATTCGTTAATCAATTGTGGAAAACCATTATTTATTGTTTTAGAAAATCCCCATTTAAAACAATTCAAGCAAGATAATAAGTACGACTAAACATAAAGCAAAATAAAAATATCCCAAAGGCCTTATTACAACTTTAAGACCCAAAATAGTAAAAGTAGTGAAATAAAGCAGAAAAGTAGTTTACTAATATTTGAAAATATTATTTACAAAGTATGGCCTCCACCGAGTCATCCATGGGCCAAAGTCCTCATTACAGAGCATTACCTGCAAAGATTAAGAAAGAAGGGGATGAGTTACAAGAACTCAGTGCATAATCCCCTTACCGTCATCCGCTGGGCCTGAACCCGTATAGCATCATCTTGGACCGGAGCCCATTTACATAGCAATATTTAAATGAAGCAAATGTATGCAACCCAACCCATCCATCCATCACACCCCTGACCAGCCAATCACACCTTTGGGGATCAAGTCAACCCACCCTGCCGCTCACACCAAATTGCAGTCGAGCTACTATAATATATTATTATTGTGGCCATGCCACTGAAATCATAAATAAGCATACTAATGGACAATTTGTGGCTATGCCACTAGGCTACACTGCTCCCCATACAATTTTTCCCATCCCATGCAATATGTAAAAATACCACATACATAATAAAATAACATAAAACATCCACATATAAATATCAACCATTAATCAAGTAATTTATTAAGGAGAATCGACCCATTATGGTTCTTTGGTAATTCGGCCCACTAAGGCATTCTAGCAAATCGGCCCGTAGGGGCATTTTAGTAAATCGACCCATAGGGGCATTTTTGTAAATCGGCCCATAAGGAAATTTTCATATATCGGCCTATAGGGGCATTTTCATAATTTACAAATTTATACCGATTTTAACAGATTTTAGAAATAATGTTGTTTAAGCCAATTGCTCGATTCACTCTATATTACGATTATTAGACTTGTAAACAACAACGATCTATTCGTCCAACATAATGGTGAATCATAAATCAACGGGATTTTGGTGTGAGATTACACACCTGATTACGGTAAGGACTAAACCTTCTTGATCGTCGGCACCTAAATCACCATTACACTCGATTAACCAACAAATGAGATTTTATTAATCCAAATCTAAATCAGACAATCTAATGAAATGCTTACCCTTAGTATCGTGAACGACCACGATTTGTCTATTCTCACCGGATGATGGTCCATAACCCGGTGGAAAATCCCAAAACCGCCGATACCGCCCTACGTTTGAACTAAGGAGTAGGTATTGCAAATCCACTCCCTTTCTATCCTCCAATTGCTTTTCCTTTCAAATTGTTACCACTTGCCTCCATTGGAAAAGTCTCGGTTAGAAAATACTATGATGAGTGCAAGTAGTTGTTTAGGAGTAGGATTCGGCTTACCACTACTTCCGAAGGATCAAAGAATAAAGAAGAACGAGTGATTAGTCCCTAGAATAAACGTTTAAACATAATCATCGATCCATTTTAGCGGAATAACCAAGTATTGAGAGATATTGAGATGAACCTTGAAGAAATCCCTTACCTTGAAAATAATAGATCCAACTTCCACTGATTGGGCTTATGACTACGGATGAATCGGCAAGGATGTGATATTCGGCCACCCAGTAAAACACTACGAAAAAGAAGAGATGATCACAATTTAAGAGAGTAGGAGAAAATGATATTCCAGTTTAGAAACAAAATAGAACAACCAAATAGTGATGGACACACATTCGGCTAGGGAGAAAAGAAATTGAAAAAAGAAGAAGAAAGAAACCACTTAGCGATTCGATCAAAGAAGAGAGTGCCAACACGAAAGAGAAAGAAATAATGAAGAAGAGATTAAGGGTTAAAAGGTTCGGCTATGGAGGGAAATGAACAAGAAGGTTCAGCTACCTTGAGAGAAAGAAACAAGGAAGATTCGTCCTCCAAAAATGGTCGGCTAAAGAAAGAAGAGAGAAAGATAGGAGGAACGATGAGAAAACAAGAAAAGAAGAGCAAAGTGGCTTGAAAGTTTCGGCAAAACAAAGGAAAAAAAATGCACAAGTTTGGCTTTAGAATTTTGGCAAGTGTGGGAAGAAATTGGAAAAGAGAAAACTAAAAAATGCTAAAAAAGAAACAAGCCTTTCATGCACCAAAATTTGCAAAATGGCTATCGAAATTCGGCTCCCCTTTTCTCCCTACCAAAATCGTATGTCCCTAGCACCAAAAAAAGCCATGGTTGACCAAAAATTCTTTCCAAAACACCTTCCACAAAATTGGCCAACATGTTCCCTCCCTTACATTTTTCCTTTATTTCTTTCCTTATTCTTCCCTTGTTTCTCTCCTTACTCTTCTCCCTTGTGTTCTTTCCTTCAATAAAAAGTCTTCCTTACCATCTTTACAGCTTGGCCGACACTTTGAAAGAGAAGCACAAAAGTTAATCCAAAAATTTGCAATAGGTGGGATTCAAACTCCACCCTTTAAGCCCCTTCATGTGACGCCACACCACTCTGTTACTAGCTTCACTTGTGCTAGAAAAATACGCTTTTATTTCCTTAAGCCTTGATGTCACTTACCTTCTCTCCTTAAAGTGCTTAAACACAAAAATTTTGTTAAGGCCCAACTCAACCCCAAGTTTTTTTAGGACCGCTAAACATACACAATTAACACTCTTAACTAGCCAAACGCATGATATAATGCAAAACATAAAATTTTAAATTTCAGGATGTTACAATTCTACCCCCTTAAAGAAATTTCGGCCTCAAAATTTACCTGATTAGAAGCGATGAGGATATTACTGCCGGATCGTGTCCTCTGGCTTCTATGTAGCTTCCTCTGATCTGTGATTACGCCATAATCCTTTAACTAACGGAACCGACTCCATAATACTTTAACTAACGGAACCGACTTCCTTCTCAGCACCTTAATATCCCAATCTAAAATCTACACTGGCTCTTCTTCAAAAGACAAGTTAGGTCTTATCTCAATTTCCTCCACTCGTACAACATGAGACGGATCCAAACGATAACGCCTTAACATCGAGACATGGAATACGCTATGTATCTGACTTAACTCCCAAGGTAACTCAAGCTGATAAGCCACTGGTCCAACACACTTCAGTGCACGGTAAGGTCCGATAAACCTAGGGCTCAACTTGCCTTTCTGCCCAAATCTTAAGATCTTTCAAGGTGAGACCTTCAGAAAGACCTGATCACCCACCGTAAATTCTATATCCTTACGCTTCAGGTCCGCGTATGATTTCTATCTGTCCGAAGCTTTTGTTAACCGAGCCCGAATTACCTTAATGTTTTCCTCTGTCTCCAAGATCAACTCAGGACCGAAAAGCTGTCACTCTCCTAACTCAGTCCAGCAAGTAGGAGTACGACACCTACGACCATACAACGCCTCGTAGGGTGCCATCTGGATACTGGATTGATAGTTGTTGTTGTATGCAAACCCTACCAATGGTAGAAAATCTTCCCAACTACCCCTGAAGTCGATCACATAGCCTTTTAACATATCTTTTAGAATCTGGATTACTCTCTCCGACTGACCATCTGATTGCGGATGAAACGCCGTGCTAAAATTTAGTCTTGTACCCAAAGCTTCATGTAAAGCCTTCCAGAATCGTGATGTAAACCTAGGATCCCTGTTCGATATAATAGACACTGGTACTCCATGCAACCTCACGACTTCTGCTATATACAAGTTGGCCAACATCTACAATGAATAATCTATACGAACTGGTAGGAAATGAGCAGTCTTCGTTAACCGATCCACTATAACCTAGACTGAATCTTTCTTTGTTGGCGTTAAGGGTAACCCACTAACAAAGTCCATCGTTATCCTTTCCCATTTCCATAGTGGAATTTTCACCGGTTGTAGCAACCCTGAAGGTAATTGATGCTCTGCCTTCACCTGCTGACATGTTAAGCACTTGCTCACGAAGTCGGTAGCCTCCCGTTTCAATCCTGGCCGCCAATAGTGCTCACGGAGGTTTCGATACATTTTGCTTCCCCGGGGTGCATAGCATATGGGCTACTATGCACCTCACGCAGAATCATTTACCTCAATTCCGAATCCCTGGGCATACAAACTCTTCAGCGGAAACACAATAGTCCATCACTATTCAATCCAAAATCCCCTATCTCACCACCTTCCACTTGTCGGGCGAGAACCCAACCTTTCATCTAACAACTACTTTTCCTTGTCGATTTACCCATGCAAAGCTTCACTGAAGTTCGGCTAACAAAGCTACCATATTCATAAAGGTGAGATGAGCAAACTTTGCTCTCAAATCTGGTATCACCTTACGATTCAACGCATCTGCCACTACGTTAGCTTTTCCTGGATGATACTTGATTGAGAAGTCATAATCTTTCAACAGCTCTATCCACCTCCGCTGTCTTAAGTTCAACTCCTTCTGGGTAAGGAAGTACTTCAGACTCTTATGATCCGTATAGATAATCGACTTTTCCCCGTACAGATAGTGTCTCCAAATCTTCAGAGCAAACACACTGCAGCTAACTCCAAATCATGTGCGGGATAGTTCACCTCATGTGGCCTTAATTGACGAGATGCATAAGCCACCACTTTTCCCTCTTGCATTAACACACATCTCAAGCCCATGTGTGACGCATCACAATAAACAATAAGCTCTTTACCAGCCTCAGGCTGAATCAATACTGGTGCCTCTGGTCAGAATCTTTTTCAATTTCTCAAAGCTCTCTTGCTGCCTATCTGACCACACAAACGGTACTCCCATACGCAACAGCTTAGTTAGGGGTGCATCAATCAACGAAAACCCCTCAATGAATCACCTATAATACCCAGCCAAACCTAGAAATCTTTGGATTTCTGCCACTGACTTCGGTGGCTTCCAATCTAACACAGCCTCGACCTTCTGGGGATCAACTCTAATTCCTTCGACAGACACAACATGCCCCAAAAAGGTCACCTCCTTCAACCAAAATTAACACTTACTGAATTTGGCATACAGTTGTTTCTCCCTCAAAATCTGCAATACTACCCATAAATGCGAATCATGCTCTTCTTCAGTCTTTGAGTACACCAGGATGTCATCTATGAACACAACCACAAACCGGTTTACATAGGGTTGGAAGACTCAGTTCATCATGTCCATAAATGCAGCTGGTGCATTTGTCAACCCGAACGGCATCACTAAGAAATTGTAATGTCCATAACGAGTTCAGAACGCAGTTTTGTGAATATCTGCCTCCTTGACTTTAAGCTGGTGATATCCCGATCTCAAGTCTATCTTTGAGAAAATCGAAGCTCCTCGCAGCTGATCGAACAGATCATCGATCCTTGGTAATGGGTACTTGTTCTTGATCGTCAACTTATTCAATTGTCTATAATCGATGCACATACGCATCGACCCATCCTTTTTCGGTGCTCCCCACGGTGACACACTTGGTTGAATAGATCCACGATCCAACAACTCCTGGATCTGAGCTTTAAGTTCCACAAGCTCTTTCGGTGCCATTCGGTAAGGAGCAATGGACACCAGAGCCATTCCTGGCAACAGCTCAATGCCAAACTCCACCTCCCAATCCGGAGGTAATCCTGGAAGCTCCTCGAGAAAGACGTCTGAAAACTCTTTCACTGTTCTAACATTCTCTACCGACAACTCTTTGGCATCCAAAGCACTGATAAAGACTAAGAACGCTCCATACCCCTTTCGCACCAACTTTTTTGCCTTTAAAGCAAATACCACATTAGACAGATAGTTTCTTCTTTCACCTATCATCATCACTTCCTTATCCTCTGAAGTTCTTGGTACCATCTACTTTGCAGCATAGTCTAAGCTCGCATGATGCTTATGTAAGAGTATGCCCAAAGATCAATCATGAGATGGTTGTAATAACATACTTTATTTACCATATTTATTAATATAAAGCGTTGTCATTATTATTTTGGTTTTCTATCTGTGTATACAAATAAAGCATTTTATAATAATGTCTTGAGAATAATATGATTATTTTTAAAAGATCCTTAGTCGAAGTATTATTGTTGACTAGGACAACAATAATGCATTAAGACTAACATGTAGTTGATTGATGATAAAGAGTTGTCATTGATGTGGATTGTCAAAATCAATGCATGAATATGTGTGTTAGAGAACAACATATTGGATTGACCCGTTATGAGTATGTTTATTGGATTATTATGTAATTGTCACAACATTACTCATAGTGATTAATATGTATATGATCCTCGGACTTGAGATAATTATTAATCTCAAACATCGTGAGTTGTATATTTTGATACTGATCAAACGTACACCGTGAATCGGTTGTTCTATAAAAAGTGATGTTGGATATACCTCAATCTATGTAGAGGATATGGTTGATCAATATAGGATAAGTCCCTCCTACATAATGGGAGTAATATCTTAGGCCACTTGATTGAGTGAGACTAGAAATGCATGGCCATGCTCAAATAAGTTGACATGAGATGTCATACTAATTTGTATATCATAGTCTACTCAAGATATCAAGAAACATGGGATGGACTATACAAGTGTGACTATTCCATGACTTGTGTCCATACGGAGATAAAGGACTTAAGGATTAATGCATGAAAGGTTAATCACAAAAAGTTATGTGGAATCATGACTTCTTGTAACTTAGGTAGCAATGATGCATTGCTAGATGCCACTCATTGTTTGTGACATTAGAATCGTTCTATTATTATCGCTAACGTTGTAAGAACCTACTGAGGTCACACCCTATGGTTTAAATGAGCGGAATAAAATATAATTGGTATTGTTTTTTTTTGTTTTGTCACATGAATTAAATTAATTAAAGAATTAATTTAATTGGGCAATCAAATATTGAACATATTATATGTACAAGGATGTTGTACACATAATGACAACATAATTCTATTAATATATGAATTTGATTCATATATAAATTTAAATAAATATAGTTTATCGAAATCCTTATTATAATTAATGTAATTATAATTTTTTGGATATAATTAATGTAATTATAATTTTTGAGTTAAAAACTTTATTGTATTTATTTAACATTCAAGAGATACCAATTATAAAGGGAATTAAAAGGATACCAAATAATGGGCCCAATGAAAAAGATACCCATTATAAAAGGCCCAATTAAAAGGATACCCAATATAAAAGGTATTTAAAAGAGACAAAGCTAAAAAAAAAAAAAAACCGTAATAGATTGCTTGTTAGGTCTAGCAGACTGTCAAGCAAATAAACCTCCAAAATAGTTTTGGAGATTTCTTCCGATTCATAGTCAAACGGGTGGATCACGTAGAGGCCGACATCGGAAAAGGTTGTGGCTTGATTCGACGAGTAGATCAAAACTCTTGTTGCCAAGGCGTCGTAAATCTACTCAGATTTAAGTTTTGGTAATTTGAAACCTTTATTTCACCCCAATTCGTTCTCTCACACATGGATTCTCGATTTGGATCGCGGATCTAATTTTATTCTCACTGCGCCATGGGTTCAGCGTTCCAACGACTTAACCACCGGTCCATGCCCAAAATAAGATCAAGCTCGCGAATGGCGATTCCATCAAATCCATGAAATACTTCCCCCTTGAATTTCTAAGGGCACATTCCTAAACAACTTATTTACTACCACCGACTGTCCTAAAGGGCTAATCATAGTTGTTTCTCTAGTAGTAATCTCAGATCTAATATTCAGAGTTCCAAACACGGCACATGCAACATACGAATAAGTAGATCTAATGTCTATCAAAGCGGTAAATAGTACATCAGTTATGAAGAACGTATTGGTTATGACATCCGGTGCATCGCCATCCTCTCGACGTCTGACTGCATAGACCAACCCTGGCTGTCTCGTCTCCGTGTTACCCCTATTACCGGTACCTCTACCCAGTGCATCCTGACCCCGTCCTACGCCATTACCACCTCGACTTAGCCCACAGCCTCTCGGCGGCTGCTGAGCGCCTCCTCCCATCTGGCCGCGCGAATGCATTCACGAACTACCTGAGTCTGAGTAGGCTCTCGAGGGCATCTCTAAACTGATGGTCTTTGGAACCACATCTAAAACAGCCACCAGTTCTCTTCCAGCATTCACCCTAGTGAAGTTTCCCACAGTCAACACAAGGCTATAACTGATTGGTAGTAGCTTGAACTCTTACTCGAGCTGGCTCCTCATTCTTGGGCCTTTTCTGAAACCCTCTAGCAGGACCTGAGTACCTAGAGTCTCTCTTGTTCCTACCTCTATCCTTGTCTCAGTTTTGCCGTTCTGAGTGTTTAACCTCCTTAGCTATTTTAGCTTTTTCTACAAGTGTGGTAAAATTCCTCTCCTCCTGTAGGGCTATCAGTACCCGCAACTCATCACGCAACCCGTCCTCAAAATGTACACAGCGTTCATAATCAGTCGACACTATTCCCTGGGCATACCGACTCAGACGTAGAAATTTTGCCTCGTATGCTGCCACAGGTTTACCTCATTGGACCAGATTCAGGAATTCCTTCCTTCGGGCATCCACATAGCTAGCCCCCCTAAAGTTCTACCTTGAAGAATTCCCAGGTAATACGATCAGCCTGAGTGCCTTCCCGAACAGTGAGCCACCACTGATACGCCTCGTCTCTCAGCAATGACACAACCCCTTTCAGTTTCTACTCAGCTGTGCAATCCAGATCATCCATAATCCGCTCCACCGCCTCAAGCCAGTACTCCGCTACACTAGGGGCTACACCCGAAATACCCCTAAAAACTTTAGGCCCCATTCGATCTGAGTCGCTCCGATATTGACCCACGAGCTGCCGACCCAGTTCTTGCCCTAGCAACCCTTTCCAGTACCTGTAACATTGCTTGGGACAGAGCGTCATCCTCTCTCATTCGATCATGCGACCCAGCTTTAGTCACCGGTGACGTAGGTGCGTCCATTTCAGGCATATGTCCCGATGCCTCAGATACAACTCTAGCACCTCGGCCTCTACCACATCCACGTCTACCACGTCCACGTCCTCTAGCGCTCATGTTCACTAATATCGTTTTAATCTGATTAAAAGTCTTATGAATCAGTATGTTATTCAATGTTTATTAAATAATATTTTATGGAGTATAGGAAGTAAAGTTATTTTCGCAAACGTATCCTAAAGTTTCAATCTCTATAGTTTCAGCTCCTAAAGCTAAAAGTTCTAGAGTATTTCTAAAGTCATACCACAATAATCATAAAATAGGAACAAAAACTTACTGACTTGGTGCCGGATACCCGTGGTGCCATACTTCCTCTAAAACATATATTTATAAATCAAATTTCAAGAAATTTTAGAAAACATTTTTGAACCCAAACCAAAGTCGAGTTTTTTGTAGGGCGGCTCTGATACCATAAAATGTAACTTCCCAAACCCGGCCCATACGGTAAGACCGGATTTGACATGTCACATGAAGAAAACATACACGAAACTTGTGATTCTTGCTAATAGTAGATGTTATTTGATCATAGTTAAGAAAATAAATTTGATTAGAAAAATTTGATAAAAATACCACTAATCTTGAAAGGTTGATTGAAGAATCGATAATTGAACTAATGATCTTTTTAAAACCGTGACTTTTGAAAATATTGTTGATTATTTGAAAGAAAATTTCCGAGTTAAATTATTTGTACAAGTTTGTTATGAAATCCATTTGTTAATCAATTGTGGAAAACCGTTATTTATTGTTTTAGAAAATCCCCATTTAAAACAATTCAAGCAAGATAATAAGTACGACTAAACATAAAGCAAAATAAAAATATCCTAGAGGCCTTATTACAACTTTAAGACCCAAAATAGTAAAAGTAGTGAAATAAAGCGGAAAAGTAGTTTACTAATATTTGAAAATATTATTTCCAAAGTATGGCCTCCACCGAGTCATCCTTGGGCCCAAGTCCTCATTACGGAGCATTACCTACAAGGATTAAGAAAGAAGGGGGGTGAGTTACTAGAACTCAGTGCATAATCCCCTTATCGTCATCCACTGAGCCTGAACCCGTATAGCATCGTCTTGGACTGAAGCCCATTTACATAGCAATATTTAAATGAAGCATATGTATGCGACCCAACCCATCCATCCATCACACCCCTGACCAGCCAATCACACCTGTGGGGATCAAGTCAACCCACCCTGCCGCTCACACCAAATTGCAGTTGAGCTGCTATAATATATTATTATTGTGGCCATGCCACTGAAATCATAAGTAAGCACAATAATGTACAATTTGTGGCTATGCCACCAGGCTACACTGCTCTCCATACAATTTTTCCCATCCCATGCAATATGTAAAAATGCCACATACATAATAAAATAACATAAAACATCCACATATAAATATCAACCATTAATCAAGTAATTTATTAAGGAGAATCGACCCATTATGGTTCTTTGATAATTCGGCCCACTAAGGCATTCTAGCAAATCAGCCCGTAGGGGCTTTTTGGTAAATCGGCTCATAAGGGCATTTTCGTAAATCGACCCATAGGGGCATTTTGGTAAATCAGCCCATAGGAGCATTTTCGTAATTTACAAATTTATACCGATTTTAACAGATTTTAGAAATAATGTTGTTTAAGCCAATAGCTCGATTCGCGCTATATTACGATTATTAGACTCGTAAACAACAACGATCTATTCGTCCAACATAATGGTGAATCATAAATCAACAGGATTTTGGTGTGAGATTACACACCTGATTACGGTAAGGACTAAACCTTCTTGATCGTCGGCACCTAAATCACCATTACACTCGATTAACCAACAAACGCGATTTTATTAATCCAAATCTAATTCAGACGATCTAATTAAATGTTTACCCTTAGTATCGTGAACGACCACGATTTGTCTATTCTCATCGGATGATGGTCCACAACCTGATGGAAAATCCCGAACCGCTGATACTGCCCTACGTTTGAACTAAGGAGTAGGAATTGCAAATCCACTCCATTTTTTGTCCTCCAATCGCTTTTCCTTTCAAATCGTTACCACTTGCCTCCATTGGAAAAATCTTGGTTAGAAAAAACTATGATGAGTGCAAGTAGTTGTTTAGGGGTAGGATTTGGCTTAACACTACTTTTGAAGGATCAACGAATAGAGAAGAACGAGCGATTAGTCCCTAGAATAAACGTTTATACATAATCATCGATCCATTTTAGCGGAATAACTAAGTATTGAGAGATATCGAGATAAACGTTGAAGAAATCCCTTACCTTGACAATAATAGATCCAACTTCCACCGATTGGGCTTATGACTACGGATGAATCGGCAAGGATGTGATATTCGACCACCCACTAAAACACTATGAAAAAGAAGAGATGATCACGATTTGAGAGAGTACGAGAAAATGATATTTCGGTTTAGAAATAAAATAGAACAACCGAATAGTGATGGACACACATTTAGCTAGGGAGAAAAGAAAATGAAAAAAGGAAGAAGAAAGAAACCACTTACCGATTCGATCAAAGAAGAGAGTGCCAACACGAAAGATAAAGAAATGATGAAGAAGAGATTAAGGGTTAAAAGATTCGGCTATAGAGGGAAATAAATAAGAAGATTCGGCTACCTTGAGAGAAAGAAATGAGGAAGATTCATCCTCCAACAATGGTCGGCTAAAGAAAGAAGAGAGAAAGATAGGAGGAACGATGAGAAAACAAGAAAAGAAGAGCAAAGTGGCTTGAAAGCTTCGGCAAAACAAAGGAAAAAATGCACAATTTTGGCTTTATAGTTTCGACAAGTGAGGGAAGAAATTGGAAAAGAGAAAACTCAAAAATGCTAAAAAGAAACAAGCCTTTCATGCACCAAAATTTGCAAAATGGCTATCGAAATTTGGCTCCCCTTTTCTCTCTACCAAAACCGTGTGTCCCTAGCACCAAAAAAAGTCATGGTTGACCAAAACTTCTTTCCAAATCACCTTCCACAAAATCAGCCAACATGTTCCCTCTGAAACACCCCAAACCCGGCCCACGAGCTTTGACCAGATTTGGTATGTTCCTCAAGTAAAGCGATTTCAAATTCTTTTGTTACTTAGAGAAAAACTTGTGTGATTAAAAAAATATTTTTTGGGTTGGGCTCGTGTTGAAAACAAACTGGATTTTTATATTAGAAAACCCCTTTTTAATATTAAGTGATAAAACATATAGAGTATATTTTAAAATAAAATACTTATTCTTTAACTTAATCAAAATTTGTAACACAATAAAACAACAAGTAGAAATAAAATCGTTCATCATGGCCTTATGGCCTTATTACATTAAATAGTTTCCAAAATATTTCAAAGTACTAAAATAAATTCAAGAGTCCATAAAAATATAAACTTCATGTTGAGCATGGCCACCACAAGTTCTGCCGTCCCGGTCCATCACTGCTCATCACCTGAAACATGGTCCCACAACGGGTGAGTCAAACAGACTCAATGTGTACACGACACTAAATCATAATAGAATTAGGCATACAAGAGTTACACATTCAGAACAATGAACACAAGTTATGATGCATTCCCAAACCCAAACCTAATTGTCCATTCGCTACACACCTTCGTACCTGCCAGTCACACCGTGGGGACTACTAAGTCAACCCTCCATCCGCTACACACCATCGAAGGCAGTCGCTGCAGTCGACGTGCTCATCGCCACCAGATAATTGTGTCATGAGACACCACATCCAGATAATGTAACCGAAGTTACCACATTCAGATAATGTGACCGAAGTCACCACGTTCAGATAATGTGACCGAAGTCACCACATTCAGATAGTGAAACCGAAGTCACCACATTCACTTCCCCTTTCTCATATAACCCGAATGCCCCATATTATTCATATTATGCATATCATACTTAAATTCACATTCATGTCACCTTTCACATGTTAAATATAACATATTTCGTAATCCTAATAGGAGTAGGAAACGTACCTGAGTACTTAGTACCATAACATGATACCTTAGCCACTTTCATATTCTTAATAACACATATTTTAATTAAACATGCCATAAAAAGTATTATGAAGTAGTGTGGGGTACACACCTGATTCGCTTAGCAAATTCCTTGAGATCCTGAAAAGCTTGATCTAATGCTTAGATCCTTAATCCCTACATTTGATTAATCACTTACTACTTTAATAAAAAGCCATTCGGCCACAAATCCAAATCCTAGTAGGATTAGTATTCTTAAACTTACCTTGTTTGCCGATTTGATTAATAATCAAATCCCGAAATTTGTAGTATTCCTTCCTTAAAAATCGGCTAGCCACCAAATCATTTAACTAGGTCAGTTTTCGGCTTTTGAATAAATAGGAAATAATTCTAAATACCAAAAATAAGCCTTGGCCGAATACTTCATATGCTTACCTTGTGGATTTTAAATCCTGAAACTCACCGAATAACTAAGGAACACGTGGCCTATGGTGTACCTTTGGGAAAAGAACTTCTCCTTCCTTGTAGTCGAGACTTAGTAAATCCTGAAAGATCTCTTCAAAGTTTCGGCAACAAGATATTAATGGGGTTAGTCCTAGATTTCAGTAAATCTTAAAAGAAAAAGGCTGAAACCAAATGAGATCTTACCCTTACTTGAAGAAATCGATTGCACCTTCACTTCAATCTTCAAAGATTCGGCTATGGCTAGATGATGATCTCCCAACTTTCGGCTTTTGGAGGGATTAGAGAAGGAAGAATAAAGATGGAGGATTCGGCTAGAACACAAGGTATTTTGGCTTGGTAAAAATAAAAGAAGAAGAAGATTTGGTGAAAAGAATTCGGCAGAGGCTTTCAAGAACAGAAAATAATGCAGAATGGCCTCTCTTTTCCTTTTATAGCCGAAATTACTAAGCTAGAGTCCCTTACTTGGCCACCACTCTTCTATTTTGATAGTTTTATCCCTTTAATTATCATAAATAAAAGAGTTTAATCCAACATTTATCTCTTCAAAATAATCCAATTTAAAAATCCTTTATTTATCACCTTTTTAATCGAATATTTATGAAAATAAAACACCTCCTTTCTAGAAGCATGTGCCGTCCACCTCAGTCTTCTAGAAGCAAAAATAAAACATCCTTTATTTGCTTCCCAAGTGACTCGAACTCAGGCCCATTCCTCTTACATATGGCGCCATTTCCATAGGCCCTAAGTGACATCTTCAGCCACTTTTCCAAGCCTGTTTTGTGTGTCAAATTTCACAAACTTTTTCTTTTAAGGCCACCTTGCCTTAATTTCTCCTTTTAAACCTTAAAACTCGTCATTTCTAGGTCATTTCTAAGTTTCCAAAAATTTTCGTTCGCTCAGTAAACTTGACATTTCCTTACATTTCCAAGTTTCAGAAATGTTCACTTTCCTCTTTCAAGTCATTTCTAAATCATTTCCTTACATTTCCTAGTTTCAAAAATGTTCATTTTCCTCTTTTGAACTTAACATTTCCATACATTTCTAGGTTTCCAAAATGTTCACTTTCCACTTTTGAATCATTTCCAAATCATTTCCGGGTTTCCAAAATGTTCATTTCTAAATCATTTCCATGCATTTCTAGGACATTTCCTTACATTTCCAAGACATTTCCTTTCATTTCCAACATTTCTAAAAATGCACTTTCCTTACATTTCCAAGGTTTCTAGAATTCACATAACACATTCATATCACAATAGACATGCTATTTCATAAAATTAAGCAAGAATGCACAAGCCCATTTTCATGTCCATAAACTCCTAAAAATTTTCCTTAAGGCCTCCTTCACCTAACTTCTCCTTTAAAAATAAAATTCCAATACTTTTCCAAGACTTCCTCCTACATCCTTGGATTCTCAAAACCCTTAAAACATGCTCAACCATACTTAAAGCCTACTAACACTTGAGTTATGCTCCAAACGCATAACCCCTAATCTAGGATGTTACACCCTCTCTTACCTTTTTCCTTTATTTCTTTCCTTATTCTTCCCTTGTTTCTCTCCTTACTCTTCTCCCTTGTGTTCTTTCATTTAATAAAAAGTCTTCCTTACCGTATTTAAAGCTTGGCCGACACTTTGGAAGAGAAGCACAAAAATTAATCCAAAAATTTGCAATAGGTCAAACTCCACCCCTTAAGCCCCTTCATGTGACGCCACACCACTCTGCTACTAGCTTCACTTGTGCTAGCAAAATACACACTTATTTCCTTAAACCTTGATGTCACTTACCTTCTCTCCTTAAATTGCTTAAACACAAAAATTTTGTTAAGGCCCAACTCAACCTCAAGTTTTTTTTTAGGACCCCTAAACATACACAATTAACACTCTTAACTAGCCTAACACTTGATATAATGTAAAACATAAAATTTTGAATTTTAGGATGTTACATCTAAGCTTGTAAAGATTCAAGGAAATCAATGTCGAGAAATGTATTCGTTCAAGGCCATGGAGTCATAGTATGGATAAGTGTAAATCAAACATGCACTACTGACTCTATTATGGAGGCTGATTATGTGGTACATACGAGGCAATGAAAGAAGCAATATGGCTTCAAAAGTTCTCAATCAATCTTGAAGTCATTCCTGGTATGGAAAAAGCTATTACACGGTATTATGATAACAATGCCACAATAGCTAATACCAAGGAAATGAAAAGTCACAAGAGGATAAAAACACATTGATCGAAAGTATCACTTGATACGAGAGGCAGTAGCCGAAGAAATTGTAGATGTGATGAAAGTAGCTTCTGAAGATAACCTTGCGGATCTATTTACTAAGACTATTGTAACTAGTAGTTTTAGCAAACATGTTGAGGATATGGGAATGTGAAACATGACACAATTACTTCACTGGGGCAAGTGGGAGATTGTAGGGAAATGTGATCATATTATAGTAAACATGTAACTATTTTCTATTTATTTGAACGATGAATAAATAAATAAAGTTAATTTCACATTTCACTATTATGTCTTTTGTATTTTTGTCTTTTATACTTTGCATGCATAGCGAAATTGAGACAAGAAAATATTAGCTCGTTGAGTGTCTAAGTTCAAATTAAAGATAAGTGGCATTGTAAGAATTATATTACGAGAAAGACAACTTACTTCAGTAGATAATCTAGATAAGTTCGTAATCTCATAAAAGAATTGAAGTGAGCATTTGATTCAAACACTAAGAAGGGTTATTATGTCGTCTATAAGGAGATGGCTAGTCTTGGCTATCGGAGCAGTTGACTCCACGGGTAGAGACATTGATGTATTAATTAGTAGAATGATACATTGGACTGGACCCAAGATGAATTAATTCTGAATCCATTTGTGAATTAATTTACATGTGACATTCATTGTGTGATTTACCTAAATATTGAGTTAGTCACTGACCATGCGTATGCAAGTCATGTGTTTTGATATAAGTGGAGGCTTATTGTAACAACCTGATATTTAGTGGTGACAGAATAGTGGTTTCGGTATCGAGAAATTTCCATCGTATCAACTCATAATTATTACTTTTAGAATAATTATAAAGATATTAAAGTCGTATTAAAATTTGGTTTGAAAATATTAATGTTTAGATAGTTAATTAAAAAAAGGACTAAATTGTAAAATGTGCAGAATATAGTTATTATAGTAATTAAGTGATTAAATGGTTTAATTCATAAATGAGGGAGGACTTAAGTAACAATTATACCTAAATAGGTATAGTGAGACGGTAAATTAATAGAAAATGACAAAATAATAAGTTTTAATGACAAATTTGTAATTTTAATGAAATCAAAACAAAATTAAGTAAAAGATATATGTTTCTTCGTAATTTTACCTTCCATACCTGTAAGTTTGAAGGTTTCTTAATCTAGGAGAATCGACCATACTTATTTCTTTGCATGTGAGTTAATTTCTTACTAGTTTCGTGTAATTTTTATATTTTTCATATCGTTGCAACTAGGTCCAGCTAGCAGGTACCTCTGTTTTTGATTCTGTTAAAAGTTTTGGAAGTTTCCATAGATGAATATTGAGTTTTTTTTGAATACCATGTGTTTGGAACTTTGATTATGTTATTTGATGACTTTGTAAAGTGATTTTTGTTAAATTTTGATTCTAGGATTAAATTGTGAAAATGTCAAAAGATTAGAGTTTGATGGTGAACTTAATATTCATTGGAGGCTATTTAAGGGCCTAGTATATTTGGATAAAAAAATGATTTGAGAAAAATGGTTAAGTTGATGAATTTTGAGTTAATGGACTAATTGTAAAAAATTGTAAAAGTTTGGGGTAATTGTGTAAATTCAAAAACTAGAAGGGTATTAATTGTAAAATGGATTGGAAATGAAACATATGCTAATAAATAAATATTTTTACATTTTAGATCAAGATCCCGTAGATACTTGTGGAAAAGAAAAAATTGCAGAATAGTCCTTGCCCTTCTGCAACTTCTACATTTTGGTCTAGGTAAGTTCGTATGGTTTAGAATTTAATATCAAAATAAATTATTAAGTAGAATAAAATGATAGAATTTATATAATTAGTCTAAATTGTTGATGAATGGTAATTTAAGGATTAATATTGAACTTGATCTTTGACTTGATTTGAACGTGGGATAGAGTACGGTTGGGATTTTGTGCGTAATGATGGTTTGGAGCGGAGATGGCTAGAGTGGAGATGGTATTGGAGGGAGATAATTGTATATTGCTTGAGTAAATCGAGGTTCAACATTTGTTGCGAACTCTCGTGTTTAAGAAGGGATTGGCTCTTATGAGCATTGGTGTGATGGTTGGATTAGCTCTTATGAGCATTGGTGTGATGAAGGGATTGGCTCGAGCGAGCATCTTGTGTGTTTGGTTGGATCAACGATGTACTTCTATCCATAAGTCGTTCTTTGAGTAGAAAATCTCGGTAAGTTATCTTGTTGGGAAACTCTAATGAATTTATCATATATATACTTATGAATTGAAATGATAATTATGAATTACCATTTGGGATTGTGGATGACAAGAAATTTTCACAGTTGTTATATTATTATTTATGAATTGTTGTATTCACTTCAGTAAGATTTATCGATTTAATACGTTGAGCGTAGCTTCATTGAGCTTACTTATATTAAACTTTATTCTTGTAGATCTTCAGAAGGCTGGATGATCGGATCAGCACTCAAGTCTCACTATCCAACTTAATTCCATAGCTTTTGAACGTTTAATTTAGATTATATGGCATGTAATAGGTTGAATGATTGTATTAGTGTTTTGGATATTTAAATAGTTAAGTATGAATTTGGTTGTATAAATTGTTTGGGTTGATCTTCTTTTGGTACTTTTGATGCCTTATCATTATGTGTATATGGTAATTTCATACTTGTTGGAATGGTCAAAAGAGTATGTGATGAATTGGTTGTTAAGTAGCTAAGATATGGTATGTTTGAGTTGGTGTTGATAGGTGATATCTTGAATGAATTAATAGGTTGAATTAATGTTATGTATTGATATAAATGTATGTATATTTGTGGTACCAATGAGGGTACATTGGTTAGGCACTAAATTAGGTTGATTTTGGTATGTTTTGGCATGATTAAAGTCAATTTGGATAGGTATTTTGATTAGTTAATGGTTTGCTTAGGTTCCAGATAGCTTGAAATGGTAAACTTGTTGATTAAGGTACATTTTAGGTCCACATAGCCTGAGAAACGAGCGTGTGTCACACACGGCCATGTGTCCTTTGTAGGTTCGAGGCATGCAAGTCAGGCTGTTACACGGCCTAGCATATGGCCTGGCATATGGGCGTGTGAGGTCATTTCAAGGGGTACACGGCTTGGCACATAGGCATCTGGCTTGACTGTGTGACCCAAGTTAGTGAGTTACATGGGCATGGACACGGGCTGGGACACGACCGTGTGTCCTTCTTTCGAATGTCCACACGACTTGAGACACGGGCATGTGTCTCCGCCGTGTGAGTCACACCTGCCCGCCACACTACTGCCCTCGTCGACCCTGCTGATCTAAAATTTTCATCTTTTTCCTAAAATTTCCTAATATTTCTGATTTAGTCTCAGATTGTTTCTATAGTATTTTTAGGGTCTCGAGGGCTCAATTAAGGGACATTATGAATGTATTTGTATTAATGTATAATTTGAATGCTTTACTTTTATGTTTGTCCGGTAATGCTTCGTAACCCTGTTCTGGCGATGGATATGAGTTAGGGGTGTTACACTTATGCTCTAAAGGTGATCAAGCCCATAGGCGGTATGTTGGGTACATAACTTGTGCATGGCATGACTTTACTAGCAACAGTGGAATTCATAGCTCAATTAAAGAGTTAATGATATCTTCTCATTGGCATTGTGTGAATTGATAAATATAGAACGTGGCCACGAGTTGCTTGTTCTCGAACGAGCAATTTATAACAATCATTTATTGACAGTGGTCATATTAATCATTAAGAAGACACAATGGTGACAATGAGATAAAATAAGATTATATTGAGTGAACGAATTTAAGGGTAACACACACATGACGAGGTCATTGAACAAAGTAGTTGGATGAATTGCTTTTGTAAAGAGCATAAAATAAGGAGTTTTCAATCATTGTACTTCTTGTGGACTAACTCTATGATTAAGAAATTGCGAATCATCGGAACGATGCTTTTGGACATAATTGCAATTACTAGAGCCTAATTGTATATGTCTGATTGGTCCCTCCGCTAGCTAAACAAAAGCCCAACCGGACTGCATTCGAATCAGAAGAAAATTCTACGACTTTGGAAATAATTTAATTGAGTCGATTTATTTGATGTGGAATTAAATTAGGTAGTCGTGAGAATTGTTCAACTAGAGAATTTGATTAAAGAATTTTATTAAAAAATTAATTAGGAAAATCTAAGTGATTTTTGAAAAAAATTAATTTTGATCAAGTAAAATTAAATTAATCAAATTAGTTAAAATTAATGATATTTTTGGAAATTTTCAAGTCAGACAATTGGCCCAATGGGTAATTAAACTTTAAATTGCACCTGAGATGGCAAATTGGGCCTGAGAGCCCAAAAATAAAGACAAAGGGCCTAATGTGTGAGATCGGGCCTTCGGTCCAATTGGTTGCTTAACCGGATCGGTCAGGTTGTCGTTGACTCGGATCAAACCGACTCGGGGTGCCATAAGAGTGTTACTCGCATCACCGCATTACCTGGTGGTCTTTGGTGGCTACAACGACGGCTTCCCGATGGTCGCGCGATTGGTCTTCATTGGTTGAGTAATGAAAGTGTTACACTCCTACTAGGACTATACCAGAGAATTTAATTTCAGATTAATTATTTCAAAAAGAATATTATTTTAATATTTTAATATTAAATTTCATTTAATACTTATCTCAATAGTATTTTATTAATTTAATATTAAAGTTATTATCTTAATATTAAATTTAATTTAATGTTTATCTTATAGATAAACATTCTATTATTTTAATAAGATTTATTATTAAATTTAATCTAATATTTATCTTGATAAATATTATATTAATTTAATATTAAGGTGATTAAGTTTAATCATAGTTGAACTCTCTAAACTCTCCCTATATAAAGAGAGTCTTGGGTCATTATTTCACACACTTTGAATTCAAGAGAAAGTTGTAGAGAGAAATTTCTATATATTTTTCTTTTTTACAACTTAACGCAATAGTTTAGAGAAATTGCGAAATTACCCCACTGGTAATTTTTGTGAAAATTTTTTCTGATTCGAAGAGAGCCCACACTTGACAGACGTGAGCTTGAGGATAGTAGAGAAGACTACTAGATTGGATCGCTCATCCTAGATGAATCGAAAAGGTACAATTTGGATTAAGTGTTTATTACTTGAGATATTCCAACTAATATCTTGTTTTGGAACAATTTTTTAAAGTCTAGTTTTTCCTTCAATTATTTTTTGTTACATTTTCCAAACCCCTTTTTTTTCAACACTAGAGGATCAACTAAACCGAAAGCTGTGATTTCAATTAACTTGTGACACCCTATACCCGACCCGATTTATCGAATTCAAATATAGGATGTCACAATACCTATATACTTAGCAAAATTTTACCATCTACGAAAGTCATATTGAATGTACCTCTTATTTATTTAAAAACCTTTTTAAGACAATAAGTTTGAATAAAATATTTATAGTTTGTCACAAACTTTCAACGGTAGTATAAAACCTAAAACAAACATATTAATAGCGTGTATTACTATTTTTTCATTTGAAAAACATATTTCTTAGAAGTTCCCTTTGTATGCATAATATTGCCCCCAATCTACCACCATGGCGCATTCCGTAGCTTGATCCATATTGATGCACTAGTTCGATTCTCAGACTTGCGTTCCAAAAGACGCATATAAGTTCAAAAGAACTTAGAGGGTCTCACTATTTATTACCTTTTTATGGGGTCGTAGAATCTTTCAACTCAAGGGTTTGGGTTCCCTTTAAAACCTTAGCGGATACTTTCTGATTCTTGGTTGGTGGATAATTGTACGCCAATCTCTATACTTAATTGTCTTATACTCATTTCACCCAACTAGCGGATCTCATACTTTACACCATATTTCGAATCCCGTTACACAATATCTTTGCGGTTTGTAGTTACATACGCTTCTCAGAACGATACACGATGGGTACTACTCTTGACAGATTTCTTTACAAGATCCAACAATTATCAAAACAACAGTTACATCATATTTTCAAATTAGTCTAGACAACCAAACTTGCTTTGAAGAATGTGATGTTTAATTCAAGTGATAGAATCCTAGATGACTTCAATACCGAACCTAAGAAATTCCAAGTTTGATGGACACTTGCACCACCAATATTCCAAATACCCCAAGCTCCCTATCTTGGCGGTCATCATGACGGAATCATTAAATGGGTTCACTGCCAAGAACTCTTCCAGATAATGCCTCATAGGCACGCCCAGATCTTACCAAAAGAATGGAATAAAAGCTCACCACAACGGCTTTCCAAATAATTCACCACAAAGGCTTTCCAAATGATACGCCACAAGGGCTTCCAAAAGAATTCACCACAAAGGGTTTCCAAACAATTCTCGAGTTTATAGTACAAGCGAACCTTGGTTTATAATCCTGACGAACTACATATTTGCCATACTAACCTTCGTGTTTTCTGTCCCGGTGGACCAACACAATGGATGCCATGGAGTCTCACTCACATGGTTTTACACTGTCTCACCATATTGGCGTATAATCAAATGATGCCATGGGGCCTCACCCACATGGTCTTTCACATATCATATTCGCCCGCAAGGTCAGGTCGTGATATATCAATCTGGTTTGCAATAAAAATACCATACAGGAGGCATCACAAATAAAGATTCTTTCGACATTTTCATATGACACAAATTTGCTAGTACTGGAATCACATAACAAGAAGGTATTAGACTATGACTATACTCACGCCTGCAACACAACTTATCACACCTACCCCAACTCCATGAGCCAACTCATCAGGGTAGAGACACTTATGTAAATCTCATTCATATTTATAACGGAATCATACGGGTGTAAGGTTCAAAACGTAACAAGAGGCCTACCTTTACTTTGACTAGGAGTTTTTGTTTCTATTGTCTTTCCTAATCCAATAAAAGCAACTGCTCAAAACATCACAAGATTTCCATTAGAATCTCCATTACAGTCATTTAACTAACATTTCAACTACACGTGACCTCCATACAAGGCCTTCTTGTAACACTCTTCCCTTCTATAACTGTAATGTGCAAAACTGTAAGACTTACCAGAAGGTAGAATCATCTACTCATTAGATGAGATCTTAGTCCAATCTTAACGAAGAATAAGAAGAGAGAATGTTGAGGTTAGAAAGAAGAACCTAAATATTAAGCAGATAAAAAACTATCTAAAGTGTCCCCTTCCCATAAATATACTCTCGATCCCGTTGATTTACTTGCGAAATCTAGGGTAGGTAGAAGAAAATTTGGTGAAGGGTCACCTTACTGTTGACTAGTCATGAGAAGGATTAAATCAATCTAATTGGCTCCTATTGAGAAATGGTTAGCCATGCTACTTGTGATGATTTGTTTAGTTGGCTTGTTTTAATGTACAAGTAATCTTTCACACATCTTGCTACTCTTCTCTTTACTCTAATCTCTTCTTTTGTTGCTGTGGAATCCCAACAACTTCTAACCAAACTAGAAACCAAATCTAATTTGAAAATACTCATGCAAATCAAGCATACCATATCTTGGTGGTGACTCACATTCAGCTTGATTTTAAAGACAATTAAGTCTCCTACAACTTCCTTAAACACTTGACAGTCTCTTAATGTTCAAACAAAACTCTAGTGTGTACCCCTTCATAGAAGTGCAATCTCTTGGGTGTAATCTTTCTTCTCTTGGAAACATCCTGTGAACAATTCCTTAGATATCACCAATGGGCAAATACTTTAACACTAGTATGCGCCAATACTCTAACTCACCATCAGGCCAATAGGGTGGTGAATTATGTTGCCACAACACGCCCAATAGTCTACATACCTACTTTACTCACATTTTCGGATCTATTAATTTTTGAGGTGTGGCAGGAACATAACCGCTTGGTTGAATGAGCGTGGGCTATTGGTATGGGGCTGATGTTTCCACTCGCCCCTCCTTTCAGTTAGATAATTTATTCCATTTTCCATATCAATGTTTCTATAAAAATTCATATAAACACTTTCAATAAAATCATCTATATGATATGGAGCATTGTAATATTTACAGATCTCATTAGGAGTGAAAATGACTTGTTTACCCCTTACAATAACATATGAATGAATGCAGTTCGTAGTAAGGTATTTTCCTAATATTTCAATGATGCATAAAATTCTAAGACTATCGGAATGATAGTAGATTCTTTTAGGGTTAAGCAAAAATCAGCCTACCTATTATAATGAGATAAATCTCACAGCTCATTGGATAGAGTTAATGATGAGTCAAAACCCCTTTCCTGTATAAATATTTTCCCTTAAATTTCAAGAAAATACTTTTCCACATTTTGTTGTTCAAAATGATCAGAGTCAAAACTCGCCGATTGCTCTATGCTTTTGGTTGTTCTAAACTTTTTTGATGCCATATTCAACTATTTTAATGAACTAGATTAAACCAAAATTTTCAACCAAATGATTCAACTTAAAATTTTACAACAACCCAAAAATATTAACAAGAACAAGTTTGGAATCTTTAACCTCATTTTTTGGTATCATTGTGGTTACTGAAGACCGTTGTTGAGGAGTGGAACACTTTGTTACTTGTAAAACACAAAAGAAAGAAAGAAAAATTGCAACAGCTTTTGGACAAGAAAGCAGTTTAGGAGTGTTTTGTGAGAGAGATTTGGAGTGTTTAAGAGGATAATATTCTAATTTACGAGCTTTAGTGAGGTTAGATATGTTTTATTCTTAGGTTTTAGGGTTTAAAACTAGTGGGTTTTAAGATTTTTCACCCCGGATCGAGTATTTTGCTACAAAACCCAATATTGATGTCGTGAGATTGCACTTTGAAGGCTAGTGTCACGACATTCACCCTCAGAACTTCCAAGTTTTGTTTTGAAGTTCTGTTTTATGACACCAAGGTTCAGTCTTGTGACATTGCCCCTGATAATTCAAAATTTTAGTTCAAAGTCCAATGTTGCAACATTGTTGGCCCATCAAAATGTGGATTAAGCTCAAGTATAGGGACTAGGGTACACATGCATAAGGTTAGATTTTAGGCACTATTTTTCACTAAACAGTGCCTTAGTCATCCCTAGGCATCTCAACATCCATGGGTTCAATCATGAAAGTTATAAAATTATAACTACCTACAATTTAAGACAAACATACATGTTTTCTATATGTAATCATTCATCATTTGGTACACTTAATTTCTTTCACTTATTTACAGTTTCATAAAATTAACTAACTAGTCTAATTTTAGCAACCTAGAATATTATACTATCATGCCAAATTTACAAATTTCATACAATCCTTTCATATTACATGCTCCTAACCTATCACTAACATTGTTACAACCTCAAGCACAATGCACCCAACAAAATTGATGAAAAAGACAATAAAAAATAGTAGCAAAATAATTAAAAAGTTTCTATGTAACCCCCCCCACACTTTAGATTGCACAGCATCCCTAATGTGTAACAACCTATACCCAACTCGATCACCAGGTTTGAACTACAAGGTGCCACATTCATTGATGGAGCAATTTTAATCAATTTCTAATATAATAATCACTCACATGTGCAGTTAAACATAAATCATGATCAAATTACAATAATAAATCAATTACGGGTTTTATTAAATCTTACAAAAGCTCAGTGCCATTTTCAGGATCAAATTAGGTCAAAACTAAAAATTTTCAAAATATGACAAGAGGGTATCATGATATCCAGGGCTTGGTATTTCAATTTCCTAGATAGTAGCTAAACTTCCCAACCTAAGGACCAAATTACAAGTTTTCAAAATAGAAAGGGTCGATATCGCGATATCGACGGTACAATATTGTGATATAAAGAACAAACCATCAAGTTCCTATATTTGACAAAATTCACATTCCTGAAACTTTATAAGCATAATCACATACATACTCAATGTAATAGTCCGATTTAGAGGCTAGTCGGAACAGTGATCTCGGGATCACTAATACGAGGTTAGAGAAAATTATATTCATGATATTTTATGAGTTAGAGCATGATTGTATAAGTGCATAAAAATTTTGGTGCTTTAATTTTAGCGATTTCAAGCTTAATCGCGAAAAGGACTACATCGCATAAAGTGTGAAAGTTTTATTTTATAAGCTAAAGGTGCCTAATAGCCATAGAACTTTAATTGGAGGTCTTTAAGGTGCAATTAGACCCCTAAGGATAGGGTGGCCGGCCATAGGAGACAAAAATAGACAAATTGGTCAAAGTTGGTGACTAAATTGACTTGTATTAATAAAATAAAGAAAGAAAAGATATCATCTTTTCTCTCCATCTTCCTCCACAAAAAATAGCAAGAAAAATAAGAGTTTTGAAAGCTCAAAATTTCAGCAAACTCATCTCCATTCAAGTAAGTGATTTTAATGGTTTTTCTTTAAGATAGTTGTACTTTTAGAACCCCTAGAGCTTAAACTTTTTAATGAGGGGACTATCTTGCAATATGGTGAAAAGATTAGAGTTTCTCCATGAGACATTTCATTGTTATTTGCTGCATTTTTATGGAAGAAAATGAGTCTTAGTTGTTAGATAAACAACTTTTGTGAAAGGTGTTACTATGAAAACACCTAAATGGACCTTTTTGTAAAGGTTATAAAGTTTGTAGTAAATGTGTGAAATGTTGGGTTTTGATAATAGCCATAAGAGAAATAAATGTCCACCTAGGCTTGTTGAAGGTAAAAATATGATTAGAATTGATTTCCGAGCCTAGGGTTAAAATAGTCATTTTACCAAAGTCTAAGGGAAAAAGAGTAATTTTGCCAAAGCATGATTATTGAAATGCTTTTATTAATGTGATGATTAAATGAGCTAATTTGCTATTATAGAGGAAGAAGAGCCAAGAATCAACCTCGATCGGGGAAAGAACAAAATATCAGACTAGACCGACGATCTAGCTTATTTTGAAATCGAGGTAAGTTTGTATGTGATAAATTCAATATTTATGCTAGCATGTTTGAGAATGTTTGGTATTATAATGATACATGGTGTTTTATGAAATCGAGTATTTGTATTGAATGAGAAAGATGATAAAAGTGGAGATGTTGAAGTCCTGGTTGGACTATAATAAATGTGAGAATACTATCATCGGGACGTGAGATGGATAAGGTCCCGTATAAGACCATGTCAGGGATATGGCCTCGACACCGAATTGAAATCCCGTATAAGACCATATCTGGGATATGGCTTCGGTATTGAATATGAGAATCATATAAGACCATATCCGGGATATGGCATCGGCATTCAGAGGTGACCCCATGTAAGACCACATCTGGGACGTGGCATTGGCTTTGTACTTATAATAATGACGATGAGTATGCGTCTTTGAGTACCCCTAGTGATTAACGGGATAAATAGATAAGCTTGGAAATAGAAATGAGATTTGTACTAAAGTCATGTGATTGAGTGAATACAGGTACCCATGAGAAATTCACGAGGAATGTTACGATATGTGGCATGGTACGTTTTAGATAAGAACGAGGACGAGTAAGTTATGGTAAAGTGTTTATGACCTTGTGTGGTTATCTAATGCCATGGATTGATGTCATTATGAGCTTATTGTTGCTATTTATTTCATGCAAACTTACTAAGCTTTATGCTTACCCCTCTCATTTCCTTTTCCTTGTAGTATTGCCAAGATTACTCGAGGATCGTGGGACATAGGAGTTCAGAAATCACACTATCAACATCACTTTGGTATAACAATTTAGACTTATTTTGAGTATGGTATGTATAGGACTTGGGTATTTTGTTAGGTCGTAATTGTTAGTCAAAGTGTTGGCTATATATATATATATATTATCAAAGTCATTTTGTAAATGGTCATTGGAATTGGGCCAATACTTGGTAAGTTTATATATATATTCAATGATGATGAATTATGAAGCTTATGCTTATGTGAATGCTTTGAATTGAGTTATACTGATATCTACTAGTGTAAGTATGTTTGCTATGCAGGGTGGTATTTGGCTTGGAATATAGCCTTTTAATGTCCACATGGGTAGACACATGGGCGTGTGTCTAGGCCATGTGAGACACACGGTCAGCCCTATGGACATGTTGATCGGTCGTGCGTCCCCTACATGTTAAGTTTACAAAGTCAGAATGCTTAGTAGTAAACACACAGGAAGAGATATGGCTGTGTGTCTCAGCTGTATGAGAGGCACGACCTTAGGCATGGGCGTGTGCCCAGGCCGTGTGAAGTCTGCACCTAAACATTTGGAATTTAATTCGACATGCAGTCTAAAGACACGGGCGTGTGCTTTGGCCGTGCGCCCTTAGTAAGGTGATGACGTCATAAATAGAGAGCTCCATGGGTAGGAGACATGGACATGTTTAGGCCGTATGAAGGACACAGGTTATGGACACGGGTGTGTGCTTAGCCGTGTGAAATAAGTCAGTGTCGACCACGGGTGTTAACACGGGCATGTCTTAGAGGCACACAGGCGTGTCCCTTGGACAACACGGGCGTGTGACCCCTATCTAGGCAAAAATTTTCAAAGAACGTTTAAGTTTCTGGTCGAACTCTGAAACCTTTTGGATGTATGTTTAAGGCTTTGTAGGCCCATGGTATGTATATTAGGATTAAGAAAGAATGGTTTTAAGTTGGATCAAAGTTTTATAGCCCGAGAATGCATGTTCAAGTAAGGTTAAGTACGGTAATGCCTCGTATCCTGTCTTGGCATCAGACACGGGTAAAAGGTGTTACATTTAGTGGCATTAGAGTTACGATTTAGTAGATTCTCGAACTAACATAGTGATAAATCGTAATATATACATATTTTAATCCCACATTTGGCATACTTTTGGATGATTTATCCCTTTAATTGTGGAATTTGATGCTCCTAATCCTATCATTTCATGTTTTATACTTAGGAGAGAATAGGAGGATGAAAAGAATGAGAATCGGGCCAAAAATAGAGAAAATGGGCCAAAGTAAGAAATCCACACGGCCTGGAGTTCACCACATGGCCGTGCCAATTTAGCAGACTCGAACATGGCCCAGGGCTCGATTCACACAGGCATGTCCCTGCCGTGACCCGTTTTAATTTCACTCGAATTAGGATACTTGTTGGCCAAGTAAGGCATCCCGAAAGCCTACATAAACACCTTAGAGGGAAACCTAAGGGGAGTTCGAGACAAAGCCTCTGTTAGAGCTTTTCGACAGGAGCAAAGCCAGAGAGAGCTAAAATTAGGAAATTACTCGAAGAAAGCCAGTTGATCTATCTCTGAAGGCGGAATCACACTCAAGACTGAGGATCTTCCCTTCAATTTCCTTCAGGAAGTTTTGGGGTTTTTCTTTATGTTTTGTTATTTAATTTCTTCTGAGATGTATTCTTCTATAAACATGAACTAAACCCCTCAAATGCCTGAAGGGGATGAAACCTAAGATGGATCATGTTATTGTTTTCTAAACTGTATGATGAATACTTGATTTGTTCTTAATTATGTGTTCTTAATTCTTGTGTTAATATTTCAGGATATTGATTCAAGTATTGATGTGCTTATTCAGAGGAGCAAAAGTCCCTGTTTAAGAGTAGATCTAGCATAGTTAAGCGGAGTTGATCGTACTCCTAGAGATAGGATAACGAAAATCTGCCGGATTAGGGTCAAACCTAATATAGGAGTCCATAAATCGAGTTAATGCAACACTAGGGGCTTTAATTAGAAAGAGATTTCAATTAATCAACCTAGGGTTAGATGTTAGTAGCCTTGAAAGAGGTATTAATATAAATTAGGGAATCCTATGGATCAAGTCAAGTGAATAAATTGTCTGGTTTAGAGTTAAATAACAAGTCAAGTCTAGGTGGATTCTTCCTCGGGTATTGTCCTAATCAATTGGTTTTCTCAGAAGTATTTCCCAATTCATTCTCTATGTTTTGGCATTCTTAGCTTAGTAATTAGTTAGATAAATATTAAATCCCTTTTATTTTAGGCTAAATAATAGAAAGAAAGTCAGTTCTAGTACTTTTGGTTCCCTTGGGTTCGACATTCCAGTCTTGCCACTAAGCTATACTACTGTTCGATAGGTGCGCTTGCCTCAATCGTGGTGATAGTTAGTTTCTAGGCTCGATCATTCATTATATAAATATTAAAACTCTCAGACACATGATCAAGTTTTTGGCGCCGTTGCCGGGGAACTGAAATATTAGGAACACTCAATTTTTATTTTTTAGCCATTTTTATTTTATTTATTTATTTCTAATTTTTATTTTTTTTTTAGTTTTCTAATTTCTCTCTATTATTTGTTCTAATAGGCTTTTCTAGTTTATGACTAGAAGGAACCCGTCAGGACCCTTGATTTTTGACAGCGATATAGAAGGTACTGGATTCCACGAAGCATGTAAGAGAAATAAGGCGAAGCTTACAATACATAGAAAAAGAGCAAGAGGACGATACCAATACTACCGAAGAGATAGCTGATAACAATCCGCTACCTCCTATGGTTGCCGCAAACCCGGTGAATCAAAATCCTGTTCCTCGTACTATGTATGATTATGCTAAACCTAATTTAACAGGAACTGAATCAAGTATTGTTAGACATGCTATTGCTGCAAATAATTTCGAACTGAAACCTAACACAATTCAGATGATACAACAATTTATTCAGTTTGATGGTTTGCAGGATGAAAATCCAAACAATCACTTGGCGAACTTCCTAGAATTTTGCGATACTTTCAAAATAAATGGCATTTCTGATGATGTCGTTAGTCTTCGGTTGTTTCCCTTTTCATTGAGGAACAAAGCTAAACAGTGGTTGAATTCATTACCATGAGGATCAATCACTACATGGGAACAAATGACGAAAAAATTTTTGTTAAAATATATTCCGCTGGATAAAACGGCCAAGTTGAGGAATGATATCTCTTCTTTTGTGCGGATGGATTTAGAGACACTTTACGATGCATGGGAGAGATACAAGGATCTACTAAGGAGGTGCCCTCACCATGGGTTACCCTGGCTGGCTGTGTCCAAACCTTTTACAACAAGCAGAACCCTCAACTAGGTAGTTGATCGATTCACCCCGATGGAACCTTGAATAACAAGACTCCTAAAGTGGCTTATGAGTTTATAGAGGAGATGCCACTAAATAACTATTAGTGGCAAGTCACAAGGACAAAGCCAACAAAAGTCGCCAGTGTTTTCAACCTCGACATGATGACGATGCTATCAAACCAAGTAGAACTATTAAGTAAGAAAATTGATGGTTTATGTGGTTCTTCGCAGGTACATCCAGTTATACAGTGCGATACGAATGGAGGAGGGATGAACAACACAAAAATCCGCCTTACAACCTGAGTGCTGAAAACGAGCAAATTCACTATATGGGTGATAATTCTAGACTTCAAAATAACCCTTATAGTAATACTTACAATCCAGGTTGGAGGAACCACCCCAATTTCTCATGGGGTGGTCAAGGAAATCAAAGACGACAACCCCTACTAGTGTAACATCCTGGAAAGGGCCTATGCATTTTCGATTTAGTTGTACGAAGTGACATGTTTTATGTACTAAGAATAAATTTTGAATATTTTTAGAAACCCGGAAAATGAATGAAAATGAGTTAGAAATGAACATTTTGGAAACCTGAAAATGTATGGAAATGTTAAGTTTAAAAATGGAAGGTGAACATTTTTGGAAACTAGGAAATGTAAGGAAATGATTTGGAAATGATTCAAAATGGAAAGTGAACATTTCGAAACTTGGAAATGAAAGGAAATGTCAAGTTCAAAGAGCCGAACGAAAATTTTAGGAAACTAAGAAATGACTTAGAAATGTCGAGTTTTAAAGTTTAAAAGAGGAAACTAAGGCAAGGTGGCCTTAAAAGAAAAAGTATGTGAAATTTGACACACAAACAGGCTTGGAAAAGTGGCACTCAAGATGTCACTTAGGGCCTATGGAAATGGCGCCACATGCAAGGTGTTGGGCCCTGAGTTCGAGTCACAAGGGAAGCAAATAAAAGAAGTTTTATTTTTGCTTCCGAAGCTTGAAGATGGACGGCACAAGCTTTCTAGAAAGGAGGAGTTTTATTCTCTTTAAAATACGGCTAATTAAGGGGATAAATAAGGATTTAATTTGGAGAGATAAGTAAAGGATTATTCTTTTAATAATTTTTAAATTAAAGGATAATATTATCACATAGGAAGAGTGGTGGCCAAGTAGGGGACTCTAGCCTAGTAATTTTGGCTAAGGAAGGAAAAGTGAGACTATTCTTTCATCTTTTCTAAGTGTTTGCTAGAAAATCCTCTAGCCAAACTCTCTCTCTCGAATTTCCTTTGGCCAAGTAGCCTCTCTTTCATCAATTCTTCTTTTCTTCTTCTCTTCTCTTCTCTTTTGTTGTCAAAGCCGAAACCTTTTTGATCCCTGTCTAAGTCTGCATAGCCGAATCTTTGTGGCTTCAAACAAGGGTGCCGTCGACTATGGTGTTAAGGTAAGAACAATGGATTTTTCAATCTCTTTTAATCAAGATCTAGGAACTGATTCTCTTGTTGTTTCTTTGACCGAAATATTAAGGAGAAATTCTGGGATCTTTGCTAGTGTCGACTCTTAAGGGAGATAGTTCGAGATCCAGCCAACCAAGGTAAGTGTACAATCGGCTAAGGCCTATATAAGGTAAGTGTACAATCGGCTAAGGCCTATATAAAGGTGATTTAAATGTTAGAAGTGGATCTAACAGAAATCATCTAGGTTTCAGCATCTCCATAGCCAAGGGATACTTTTCGGGATTTGAAATCACAAGGTATGTGTTTAAGACATTCGGCCAAGGCCTATTTTAAATGTTTGGATTTATTATCAGAAGCCGAAAACTAACCCGTGGAGTAATATAGTGTTTAGCCGATTTCAAAAGGGAGGAATACAAAGTTCCGGCATTTGATTCTTAATTCAATTTGGCTACAAGGTAAGTTTTAGTAATACTAATCCTATTAGGATTTGGATTAATGGCCGAATGGTTTTTATTAAATAGTAAGTGATTAATTTATGTAGGACTTGAGACCTAAATCTATAAAGTAGTTTTGTTCGGGATTTCAAGGACTTCGTTAAGCGAATCAGGTGTGTAACCCACACTAATTTTTAATACGATCTATGGCATATTTAATATAAGCATGTATAAGTATGAATAAGAATGTGAATATGGCTAAGGTACCTGATTGTGGTATAAAGTACTCAGGTACGTTTCCTACTTCTACTAGGATTACGAAATATGTTATATTTAACATATGAAAAGTGACATGAATGTGAATTTAAGTATGATATGCATGATATCAATAATATGGGGTTTCTGGGTTATACGAAAAAGGGGAAGTGAATGTGATGACTTCGGTCACACTATCTGAATGTGGTGACTTCGGTCACATTATCTGAATGTGGTAACTTCGGTTACATTATCTGAACGTGGTGTCTCTTGACACAATTTATATCTGGTGGCTATGCCACAAATTTTATATGGGCGATGAGCACGTCGACTGCAGCGACTGCCTTCGATGGTGTGTAGTGGATGGAGGGTTGACTTAGTAGTCCCCACGGTGTGCAGGTTGGTATGGGGATGTGTAGTGGATGGCACCTAGGTTTGGGTTTGGGTTGCATCATCACTTTTATCTGTTATATGAATAAGTATTTGATATGAAAATGTATGCCTGATCTATTGAATTTTAGTGTTGTGTACATATTGAGTCTGTTGACTCACCCCATTGTGGGACTATTTTTTAGGTGACAATCAATAATGGACCGGGTTCGGTAGAAGCTTAGGGATGGCCATGCTCAGCTTGAAGTTTTATTCAATATGGATATTTAATTTTATTTAAGTATTTTAGAATTTTATTTTGGGATTTTACTTGATGTAATAAGGCCATAAGTTACATTTCTTTACTTTTATTTTTAATTACTATGTGACGAATTATTTTCAATTAAAGTTAAGTAAAATTTATTTCTTTAAAAATAAACTCTAATTGTTTTGTCACCTTCACTAATTGGATTTTCAATATAAGATAACTTGGTTTTCAACACAAGCCCAACCCAAAACGATATTTTTCTTAAAATCGCACAAGTTTTTCCCCAGAAACAAACGAACTTTGAATCGGTTTACTTGAGGAACATACCAAATTCGGTCCAGGCTCGTGGGCCGGGTTTGGGGTGTTTCAGTTTGGTATCAGAGCCCAGTTTTAAACTCTCAGCCTGTGGGCTAAGGCCCAAAACGTTTTCCAATCGAGCCAAATGAACTTTATGGAAATATTTCTGAAAATAAGCGGGTTTTCGGCATGGCACCCAAGTCTCCGACCTGCAGTCCACGAGGTAAGTACCCCTAACCATCTGTGTGATTATGTGAATTATAGAAGTGTAGAAGAGGAATGGAACGTAGAATAGCATGATAGGAACTTGAACCCAGGACTAGTCTACTCAAACACAAACGCATAAGGCTTAATTCCATTAAACAAACCTATGGCTAAGTCACCGAGGAGTTAGGGTGTGGTAACCCACGGCGCATACCTAGGATTGGATCCGGAAGAGCACAGTATTTAAGCGATCCTAGTGACTCACCTCTCTTCGCAGAATCCTACACAGTGCTTAGCTTCTGGTTCACCCTAACCCAAAGGGCTCGATGAGGTGTGGCAACCTCTGCATGCGCATGTCTAGGAATGGTTTCAGTGGGAGCTTGGTATTTAAGCGATCCGCGTGACTCACCTCCTCTCCACTCGAATCCTGCACAGTGCGTAGCTTTGGTTCACCCGACCAAGAGGACTCGGTCATAGGCCAAAAACACAATAACTAAAACCCGAAAGGGAACTAGCCGTGTTTTTATAAAAATAACAAAACCCTAGTTTTAAAACTTAAAACTTTCTTTTAAATTTGTGAAAACCATCTTTACAAAATTTTCCGAAAAATTTCTGATTTATGAAATTACAAAAATGCCCCTAGTGGTAAAACTACCAAAATACCCTTGGTTTATAAAATGTCCAACTACCCAACAATCTTACCAAAATTTCATTATTTTATAAATGCTCAAAAACCCTAATCCGCAAAATATCAAAATACCTTGATTTTGAAAAATTACAAAATTGCCCCTAACTTACAAAATTACCAAAATAACCCTGATTTCCAAAATTTTTGCAACATCACTGTTTTGGAAAGTTCAATTCTTAAAAAGAACACTCAAAGTTTTGCAACTTTTAAAATATCCCTGATTTATTAGATTTTACGAATTTATCCCGGTTTGTGAAAAAAATTACCGAAATACCCCCGAATTTCGAAATTTCTAAAATACCCCGGAAATTCTAAATTTCCAAAATACTTTTTGACAAAATCACCAAGGAACTTTTTCCTTTTGAAAAAAAAAATAAATTACAAAAATACCCCTAGGTAGTGGAAAAACAACAACAATGAAAACTACAACGTTTCTCTGAATGAACGAAAGTTCATAATTGATTGATGGATGTATGAATGAATGAAAAGAGCGTGTGCATGTATGAATACGAAAGAACCACTCCTAAAGCTCTTTTCATAAAACTCCTTCATTTGGTAAACAAGTGAAACAAAGACTAATTCGAAAACTTTAATCGATCTCGACGCGTGAGAAATGAGCTCTAGAGGGCGTGGTCGCCGTGGGCGAGGTAGGGAACGATGACTCTGTAAGAAGCTGTTAGATCGGGTCAAGGGTCTGACAATGAGATACCACCGCCGCCACCACCCCCAGCTGTTGGTGCGGAGCAGCAAGCTCAGACGGGGGATGATGCTATGTCACAGGCTGTGCTGCGAGTTTTGGAGTTGATGGCTGGTGCAGGAGGAAATTTGGGAAATCGAAAGTCTGTGCTCGAACGGCTCCGAGCTAATAGAGCCGAAATATTTCGTGGAGTATCGGGTGTGGCACCAAAGATAAATTGAGTCATCGTTGGAAGCAACTGAGCGCATCATGGATGAGCTTGACTTGACCCCTGAGGAGAAGTTAAAAGGAATGGTGGCACTGTTACGCGATGAAGCGTATCAATGGTGGTTAACTATTCGGGATGGTGCCACAGCAGAGGATCTGACCTGGGACTACGTTAAGGAAGCGTATCAAAATAAGTATGTTGGAACCAGGTATACGGATGAGCAAAGAAAGGCATTTCTGGGGCTGGTTCAAGGGAACAAGTCCGTGGTGGAATATGAGGCTAAATTCCTGAGGTTGAGCCGGTATGCCCGAGGAGTAGTGGCAACTGAGCATGAGCGCTGTGTCCGTTTTGAGGACGGACTAAGGGATGATCTGAGATTGTTGATAGCACAGCATCAAGAGCAGGAGTTTTCTGCTTTGGTAGAGAAGGCCAAGGTGGCCGAGGGAATTAAGGATGCTACAAAGCAGACTATGGATCAGAATAGGCCCAAAAGAGGTTTTGGATCGTCTGGGAAGGTTCAAAAGAGGCCTAGAGTTGATGGGCCGTGAGGTCAGCAAGCTGGTACAGGATGGCAGTATCGTCCTTGTGATCATTGTGGAAGGAAGCACTTAGGGGAGTGCTGGAAAAAGACGGGAGGATGTTTTAGGTGTGGGTCCAAGGACCATATGCTCAAGGATTGTCTAAAGAAACCAGATGAAAGTCGACCAGCAGCTCAGAATGTTAGTCGTTGGGTAGAGGCGGACAGCAGCCTCAACGAGGTCGTGGTTCGAATAACAGAGGTAATGGTTCTGGCAGAGGACGTGGAACACAGGGCCGAGGTGCTGCTAATACCGAGGTAAGGCAACCGGGTTTGGTTTATGCGGTTCACCGTAGGGAGGATAGAGACGCGAATGTTATAACCGGTACGTTCTTTATTTATGGCAAGCCTTATTATGCCTTAATTGATGTGGGCTTGACCCATTCATATGTTGCATGTAGTGTAGTGGAAACACTAGGCCTAGACTCGAACTTTCGATAGGCGGATGACTGTAGTAAGCCCATTAGGCCAAACTATAGTGGTGGATAAGATCTTCTGGAGTGTACCCCTAGAAATTCGTGGAGTGAACTTTCAGTGATTTAATGGAACTACCCTTTGGGAGTTTGAACTCATACTTGGAATGGATCAAGCTAGTAGAACATCGGGCCGTGTTGGATTGTGCGGCTAAACGAATGGAGCTAAGGACCCGGAGGATGAAGTAGCGAGAATGATCGGAGAAAGAAGAAACTACTGTCTAACGTAGTTTTGGCGTTAAAAAGCGAGAAAATGGTTAGGAAAGGGTGCAAGGCATTCTTAGCCTTAAGTAAGTGCGTTGGGTGGAAAGGAAGAAGGTGTTAGAGGAGTTAGAACGGTAAAGGACTTTGAGGATATGTTCCCAAAGGAATTACAGAATACCCAGAGATAGGAGGTGGAATTTGGAATAGACTTACACAGGAACAGCTCTTATGTCAATTGCTCCATACGGAATGGCGCCAAAAAGAGTTGGTTGAGCTCAAGGCTCAAATTCAAGAGTTGTTGGATCGTGGGTTTATTCGGACCCAGTGTGTCTCCATGGGGAACACCGGTCCTGTTTGTAAAGAAGAAGGACGGAACTATGCGGATGTGTATAGATTACCGTCAGTTGAATAAGCTGACCATCAAGAACAAGTATCCTTTGCCAAGGATCGATGACTTGTTCGATCAGATGAAGGGGGCCGCAGTATTCTCGAAGATAGACTTAAGGTCGGGATATCATCAGTTGAAGGTGGAGGAGGCAGATATCCGTAAGACTGCTTTTAGGACAAGATACGGTCATTTTGAGTTTGTAGTAATGTCGTTTGGGTTGACGAACGTTCCAGCCGCGTTCATGCATATGATGAACCGGGTTTTCCAACCCTACTTGAATAGGTTCATCGTTATGTTCGTCGACGATATTTTAGTGTACTCCAAGACTGAAGAGGAGCATGATGAGCATCCCCGAGTTGTGCTACAAGTGTTAAGGGAGAAGAAGCTCTATGCCAAATTCAGCAAGTGTGAATTTTGGCTTAAGGAGGTGGCATTTTTAGGACATGTGGTATCCGCAGAATGGATAAGAGTGGATCCTAGGAAGATCGAAGCAGTGTTGGATTGGAAACCACCTAAGTCCGTGGCTGAAATCCGAAGTTTCTTAGGATTGGCAGGCTATTATAGAAGGTTCGTGGAAGGGTTCTCGTCAATAGCCGCGCCTTTGACAAAGTTGCTAAGGAAGAAAGTACCCTTTGAATGGACGGATAAGCAACAAGAGAGCTTCGAGAAATTTAAGAGGGTGTTGATGGAAGCTCCAGTGTTAATTCAGCCGGAGGCAGGAAAAGATTTTGTGGTGTACTATGACGCTTCGCATACGGGATTAGGATGTGTCCTAATGCAAGATGGAAAGGTGGTTGCGTATGCGTCTCGGCAACTAAGGCCTCATGAGGTTAACTACCCAACCCATGACTTAGAATTGGCAGTCGTGGTTTTTGCCCTTAAAGTTTAGAGGCACTATCTTTATGGAGAAAGGTCGATAATCTACACAGATCACAAGAGCCTTAAGTACCTGTTGACTCAGAAGGAGTTGAACTTGAGGCAGCGAAGGTGGGTAGAGTTGCTGAAGGATTATGATTGTTCGATAGAGTACCACCTGGGCAAGGCGTATGTGGTAGTTGATGCCCTAAGTCGGAAGGTTGTGTCAGATCTAAGGGCTATGTTCACTCACTTAAGTTTATATGATGATGGAAGCCTGTTGGCAGAATTGCAAGTCAAGTCCACATGGCTGAATGAGGTGAAAAGGGGACAGTTGGATGACAAGGACCTAAGTGCTAAGTTACAGCAAGTACGGAACGGAGAGTTAGAGGATTATGGCATTAACGATGAAGGAGTATTGTGCTACAAAGGAAAAGTATGTATGCCGAAGGACGAGAAGTTAAGACAGAGGATTCTTCGGGAGGCGCATAGTAGCCCTTATGCTATGCATCCCGGAGGCACTAAGCTATCTGAGATCTAAGGAAGCGGTTTTGGTAGTCCGATCTTAAACGGGAAGTTACCGAGCACGTGGGAAATGTCGGCGTGTCGCAAGTTAAAATTTGAACACCAAGTTCTATCGGGATTGCTTCAACCAATCGAGATTCCACAATGGAAGTGGGAAAGAATTACCATGGACTTCGTTAGTGGGCTTCCACTTACGCCTACTAAGAAGGACTCGGTATGGGTAATAGTGGACCGTTTGACCAAGTCCGCGCACTTTATTCCGGTAAGGGTTGACTATTCTCTTCAGAAGTTGGCCAAGTTGTATGTGGCGAAAATCGTGAGGTTACATGGAGTACCGGTATCGATCATCTCTGATAGAGACCCAAGGTTTACGTCTCGGTTTTGGAGAGCACTTCATCAAGCTTTAGGCACTAAGTTAGACTTCACTACGGCTTTTCATCCACAATCGACGGCGATCGAGCGGGTTATACAAGTGTTGGAGGATATGTTGAGAGGCTGTGTGATGGATTTCCGAGAAAGTTAGGAAGACTACTTGCCTTTAGCTGAGTTCGCTTACAACAACAGCTATCAGGCTAGCATTCGGATGGCACCATATGAAGCATTGTATGGTTGGAAGTGTCGAACTCCTACTTGTTGGACTGAGTTAGGAGAAAGTCGATTTTGGGTCCGAGTTAGTGGCGGCGAAGAGAAGGTTGAGATAATCGAGCACGATTAAAGGAAGCTCTCGATAGGCGTAAGTCGTGCACGCAGACCTTAAGCGGAAGGAAATAGAGTTTGAAGTGGGAGATCAAGTGTTTCGAAAGTCTCGCCTTGGAAGAAGGTAATGAGGTTGGCCGCAAAGGAAGTTAAGCCCAAGGATTATAGGGCCCTATCAGTCTTGAAGCGAAGTTGGGCGATGGCATACCGGTTGGAGTTGCCACGAGTTGCAGCAGATGCACGACGTATTCAATATATCCATGCTACTTCGTTACCAATCGGATCCGTCCCATGTGGTACCAGTTGAAGAAGTGGAGCTAAGGCCAGACTTATCGTACGAGGAAGAGCCGATTCAGATATTGGAACGTGATGTAAAAGTGCTACGGAGGAAGTCGGTTCCTCTAGTCAAAGTGTTATGGCGCAACCATGGATCAGAGGAAGCTTCGTGGGAACCAGAAGAGATGATGCGACAGTAATACCCTCAATTATTTTAGTTAGGAAATTTCGAGGACGAAATTTTTTTTAGGGCCGTAGAACTATAACATCCTGGAAAGGGCCTATGCATTTTTGGTTTAGTTGTGCGAAGTGACATGTTTTATGTACTAAGAATAAGTTTTGAATATTTTTGAAACCAGGAAATGAATGAAAATGAGTTAGAAATGAACATTTTTGGAAACCTAAAAATGTATGGAAATGTTAAGTTTAAAAATGGAAGGTGAACATTTTTGGAAACTAGGAAATGTAAGGAAATGATTTGGAAATGATTCAAAAATGGAAAGTGAACATTTCTGGAAACTTGGAAATGAAAGGAAATGTCAAGTCCAAAGAGCCGAACGAAAATTTTAGGAAACTTAGAAATGACTTAAAAATGTCGAGTTTTAAAGTTTAAAAGAGGAAACTAAGGCAAGGTGGCCTTAAAAGAAAAAGTATGTGAAATTTGACACACAAACAGGCTTGGAAAAGTGGCCTGAAGATGTCACTTAGGGCCTATGGAAATGGCGCCACATGCAAGGTGTTGGGCACGAGTTCGAGTCACAAGGGAAGCAAATAAAAGAAGTTTTATTTTTGCTTCCAGAAGCCAGAGGTGGACGGCACAAGCTTTCTAGAAAGGAGGAGTTTTATTCTCTTTAAAATAAGGCTAATTAAGGGGATAAATAAGGATTTAATTTGGAGAGATAATTAAAGGATTATTCTTTTAATTATTTTTAAATTAAAGGATAATATTATCACATAAGAAGAGTGGTGGCTAAGTGGGGGACTCTAGCCTAGTAATTTCGGCTAAGGAAGGAAAAGTGAGACTATTCTTTCATCTTTTCTAAGTGTTTGCCGAAAATCCTCTAGCCAACTCTCTCTCTGCCGAATTTCCTTTGGCCAAGTAGCCTCTCTTTCATCAATTCTTCTTTTCTTCTTCTCTTCTCTTCTCTTCTGTTGTCAAAGCCGAAACCTTTTTGATCCCTGTCTAAGTCTCCATAGCCAAATCTTTGTGGCTTCAAACAAGGGTGCCATCGACTGTGGTGTTAAGGTAAGAACAATGGAATTTTCAATCTCTTTTAATCAAGATCTAGGAACTGATTCTCTTGTTGTTTCTTTGACCGAAATGTTAAGGAGAAATTCTAGGATCTTTGCTAGTGTTGACTCTTAAGGGAGATAGTTCGAGATCTAGCCAACCAAGGTAACTGTACAATCAGCTAAGGGCTATATAAAGGTGATTTAAATGTTAGAAGTGGATCTAACAGATATCATGTAGGTTTCAGAATCTCCATAGCCAAGGGATACTTTTCGGGATTTGAAATCACAAGGTATGTGTTGAAGACCGGCCAAGGCCTATTTTAAATGTTTGGATTTATTATCAGAAGCCGAAAACTAACCCATGGAGTAATATAGTGTTTAGCCGATTTCAAAAGGGAGGAATACAAAGTTCCGGCATTTGATTCTTAATTCAATTTGGCTACAAGGTAAGTTTTAGTAATACTAATCCTATTAGGATTTGGATTAATGGCCGAATGGTTTTTATTAAATAGTAAGTGATTAATTTATGTAGGACTTGAGATCTAAATCTGTAAAACGGTTTTGTTCGGGATTTCAAGGACTTCGTTAAGCGAATCAGGTGTGTACCCCACACTAATTTTTAATACGATCTATGGCACATTTAATATAAGCATGTATAAGTATGAATAAGAATGTGAATATGGCTAAGGTACTGATTGTGGTACAAAGTACTCAGTGCACGTTTCCTACTTCTACTAGGATTATGAAATATGTTATATTTAACATGTGAAAAGTGACATGAATATGAATTTATGTATGATATGCATGATATGAATAATATGGGGCATCCGGTTATATGAAAAAGGGAAGTGAATGTGATGACTTTGGTCACACTATCGAATGAGGTGACTTCGGTCACATTATCTCGAATGTGGTAACCGGTTACATTATCCGACGTGGTGTCTCTTGACACAATTTATATCTGGTGGCTATGCCACAAATTTTATATGGGCGATGAGCACGTCGACTACAGCGACTGCCTTCGATGGTGTGTAGCGGATGGAGGGTTGACTTAGTAGTCCCCACGGTGTGCAGGTTGGTACGGGGATGTGTAGCGGATGGCACCTAGGTTTGGATTTGGGTTGCATCATCACTTTTATCTGTTATATGAATAAGTATTTGATATGAAAATGTATGCCTGATCTATTGAATTTTAGTGTTGTGTACATATTGAGTCTGTTGACTCACCCAATTATGGGACTATTTTTCAGGTGACAATCAATAATGGACCGGGTTCGGCAGAAGCTTAGGGATGGCCATGCTCAGCTTGAAGTTTTATTCAATATGGATATTTAATTTTATTTAAGTATTTTAGAATTTTATTTTGGGATTTTACTTGATGTAATAAGGCCATAAGTTACATTTCTTTACTTTTATTTTTAATTACTATGTGACGAATTATTTTCAATTAAAGTTAAGTAAAATTTATTTCTTTAAAAATAAACTCTAATTGTTTTGTCACCTTCACTAATTGGATTTTCAATATAAGATAACTTGGTTTTCAACACAAGCCCAACCCAAAACGATATTTTTCTTAAAATCGCACAAGTTTTTCCCCAGAAACAAACGAACTTTGAATCGGTTTACTTGAGGAACATACCAGATTCGGTCTAGGCTCATGGGCCGGGTTTGGGGTGTTTCAACTAGGCTTTCAACAGCAACCCTAGCCACAAGAGAAGAAGCCAAACCTTCAAGAGATGCTGAAAAATTTCATAGCGGTGCCGGAAACTAGTTTCCAAAACATCGAGACAGCACTCAAAAATCAACAAGCATCGATTAAAGGGATCGAGAACCTACTAGGGGAACTTGCTAAGTAGTTCTCTGAACGATCACAAGAAAGCCTGCCAAGCAACACTGAAACTAACCCGAAGGAGCAACTTCAAGCAACAACGGCTCGTGATGGTGAAGGGTTAGATGAACCAAAAGTGAGGCAAGAGAATGTGGTAGAGGAAGGTAAGGTTGAGGTAAGCCATAATAAACAAAAACCGATAATCACAAAGTACCAATCTAGCATGCCATACCCAAATGCGATGAAGAAAGACCACACAGATGAACAATTTGGTAAATTTCTTAAACTTTTAAAGAAATTACATATTAACTTATCGGTTCTTGAAGCTCTTTCGCAGATGCCAGATTCAAAGAAATTTTTAAAAGAGCTTTTAACAAACAAACGGAAGTTAGACTAGAAGTCGCATGTGGAGCTAAACATAGTGTGCTTAGCAATTCTGTAAAATAAACTACCACGAAAATTAAAAGATCCAGCGAGTTTTACAATTCCATGCTTAATTGGTAGTTTATCTGTTGATAATGCTTTAGCTGATTTAGGGCAAGCATAAATGTTATGCCTTATAAAATGTTTAAACAGCTAGGTCTAGGGAAACCCAACAAATTGGGATGAGCATTCAATTAGCTGATAAAACTATTAGAATTCCTAGGGGTATAATCGAAGATGTTCTAGTAAAAATTGAAAAATTCGTATTCCCAGTAGACTTTGTCATTTTAGACATGGATAAGAACAATAATATCCCTTTAGTTTTAGGAAAACCCTTTTTAGCAATTGCTAGGTCTAAAATTGATGTTGGTGCAGGTGAACCCATACTTCGTGTAGGTGACGAGACAATCACTCTTCAGGCTCTTAACTCGGCCAGGACATCAAGTAATAAAGGTGAGAACATAAATTCTATTGATAACCATTCGGTTCAACCTTCTTTCCAGGAAGCACCACAAAATTACACAACTGAGCCATGCACTAGACATCATGCCAACAAGGAAATAACTCATGAGGAACGTGTAAGAGTATGCCCAAAGACCAATCATGAGATGGTTGTAATAACATACTTAATTTACCATGTTTATTAATATAAAGCGTTGTCATTATTATTTCAGCTTTTTCTTTCTCGTGTGTATAAATAAACATTTTATAATAATGTCCTAAGAATAATATGATTATTCTTAAAAGATCCTTAGTCGAGTATTATTGTTGACTAGGACAACAATAATGCATTAAGACTAACATGTAGTTGATTGATGATAAAGAGTTGTCATTGATGTGGATTGTCAAAATCAATGCGTGAATATGTGTGTTAGAGAACAACATATTGGATTGACCCATTATGAGTATGTTTATTGGATTATTATGTAATTGTCACAACATTACTCATAGTGATTAATATGTATATGATCCTCGGACTTGAGATAATTATTATCTCAAACATCGTGAGTTGTATATTTTGATCTGATCAAACGTACACCATAATTGGTTGTTCTATAAAGACTGATGTTGGATATACCACAATCTATGTAGAGGGATATGGTTGATCAATATAGGATAAGTCCCTCCTACATAATGGGAGTAATATCTTAGGCCACTTGATTGAGTGAGACTAGAAATGCATGGCCATGCTCAAATAAGTTGACATGAGATGTTATACTAATTTGTATATCATAGTCTACTCAAGATATCAAGAAACATGGGATGGACTATACAAGTGTGACTATTCCATGACTTGTGTCCATTCGAGAGATAAAGGACTTAAGGATTAATGTATGAAAGGTTAATCACAAAAAGTTATATGGAATCATGACTTCTTGTAACTTAGGTAGCAATGATGCATTGCTAGATGCCACTCATTGTTTGTGACATTAGAATCGTTCTATTATTCTTGCTAACGTTGCAAGAACCTACTGAGGTCACACCCTATGGTTTAAATGAACGGAATAAAATATAATTGGTATTGTTTTTAGTTGTCACATGAATTAAATTAATTAAAGAATTAATTTAATTGGGCAATCAAATATTGAACATATTATATGTACAAGGATGTTGTACACATAATGACAACATAATTCTATTAATATATGAATTTGATTCATATATAAATTTAAATAAATATAGTTTACCGAAATCCTTATTATAATTAATGTAATTATAATTTTGGATATAATTAATGTAATTATAATTTTCGGTTAAAAACTTTATTATATTTATTTAATCTTATGATACATTCAAGAGATACCAATTATAAATGGGTATTAAAAGGATACCAAATAATGGGCCCAATGAAAAAAAAATACCCATTATAAAAGGCCCAATTAAAAGGATACCCAATATAAAAGGTATTTAAAAGAGGCAAAGCTTATGTGAAAACCCTAAGAGATTGCTTGTTAGGTCTAGCAGCCCGTCAAGCAAATAAACCTCAAAATAGTTTTGGAGATTTCTTCCTTTCATAGTCAAACCAAGGGTGAATCACGTAGAGGCCGACATCGAAAAGGTTGTCGCTTGATTCGACGATAGATCAAAACTCTTGTTGCCAGGCGTCGCTGTCTCTACTCAGATTGAAGTTTTGGTAATTTGAAACCTTTATTTCACCCCGATTCATTCCTCACACATGGATCCATGGTTTGGATCGACGGATCTAATTTTATTTTGCTGCGCCATAGGGTATCGGCGTTCCAACAGAACGAAGGCTTCAGATAGATGAACTAGACGAGTGGAAAACACATTTCAAGGAGAAATCAGGAACACACGAAGTAGAACGAAAGCAAAACCATGTCAAACTTAAAGATGAGCCAAACAAATTTAAGATCGGAGATCAGGTATTGTTGAATAAAACAGACCCTCGGATCGCCACTTTAGACCTTGATACAAATGAAGAAATCCCTTTTGAGGTACTGAATATCTTTCCATATGGAACAGTCGAGGTAACTAATCACAAGTTTGGCACTTTTAAGGTAAACACTACTCGACTTGAACTATATAGTAATCATAGAACTAATAGCAGGGGTGAGGAGTTTCAACTCCTCAAACCACCATGAATGTGCGAATGAGAGGTAAGTCTAGCTTAAGACTTTAAACTAGCGCTTCTCGGGATACAACCCGAACACTAAACCCATTAATTTTCATATTTTTATTTTTACTTTTAGCATCTAACAACAAACTAATCAAATTAATGAAACATAGGCTTCCCTACCACACGGGCATGGTCGTGGCCGTGTGGACATTACGAATTTTCACATCAGTGTGGCAGAGAGAGTACAAACCAAGGACGAAAAATCTCCAAAACACGGGCGGCAATAAAATGCCACGGCTATGTGATACGGTCATGGTCGATACTGATTTATCAACATGGGCGTGGTGACCACTACAAGGGCATGGGAGAAATGAACGAAGCACAACATGGTCATGCGATACGGCCGTGTGACCCAACACGCCCATGGTACACGGGCGTGGGAAGCCACCATATCCTTATTTTAATATAGACCTCTTTTCTGCTCACTTTCTCCACCAAACCCATTTCCTCTCAACCCTGGCCACCATAGTTTTTCTTCCTTTTTCAGCATCCTTACCACTATCACTCAATGCCCAAAGGCAAGTGATCGTTGTTTTATGCGATGTCAAAGTCTTAAAATTTATATAAAGAATGATAAAACCTGGAAACTAACTATGACAACGATTTGAGGCAAGCGAACCTATCAAACAATAGTATAGTTAAGGCAAGACCGGATTGTCGAACCCAAAGGAACCGAAAGTACTAATACTAACTTTCTTTTTATTATTTAGCCTAAGAATTAAATGAATTTTTTATCTAATCTAAAATTAACTAAAAACTAAACTAAAGACTCTAAGACAAAGAATAATGAAATTGGGAAAATAACTTTGAGGAAAAACCAATTGATTAAGACGATACCCAAGGAAGAATCCACCTAGGCTTCACTTGTTATCTAACTCTGAACCAGGCGATTTATTCATTTGACTTGATCCGTAAGATTCCCTAAGTTATATTAATCCCTCTCTTGAGGCAACTAACGTCTAACCCTAGGTTGATTAATTGAAATCTTTTTCTAATTAAAACCCTTAGAATTGCATTAACTCGATCAATGGACTCCCATATTAGGTTTCACCCTAATCCAGCAAAATCTCATCACCCTATCTCTAGGCGTGCGATCAACTCCGCTTAATAATTCTAGATCTACTCTTAGGCAGGGACTTTTGCTCCTCCACCTAAGCACATCATACTTGATTTAATATCCCGGAAATATCAACACAAGAATTAAGAACACATAATTAAGAACAAGTCAAATATTTATCATATAGTTCAGCAAACGATAACAAGATTCATCTTAGGTTTCATCGCCCTCAGGTATCTAAGGGTTTAGTTCATAATAATAAAAGAAAACATCTCAGAAGAAAAGATAAAACAAAACAAAGAAATCCCTAAAACCCCCTGAAGGAACTAAAGGAGAGATCCTCCATCTTCAGTATGATTCCAGCTTCTTAAGATGAATCAACTGGATATCTTTGAGTGAATCCCAACAAGTCTGCCCTCTTTGGCCTAGCTAGACGCCCCCTGACTAAAGCCTTCGGTTCCCCTCTTTTAGGTTATACTTAGGGTGCTTATATAGGCTTCTGAATGTGTTTCTTCACCCCTAAGTATCCTAATCTGAGTGAAATTTCTCTTTGTCACGGCAGGGACACGCCCATTGCACACGCTCGTGTAAGTCGTGGCCAGGTCGTGCTCGAGGCTGTTGAATGAGGCACGGCCGTGTGGTCTTGGGCCCAGGCCATGTTGATTTCGTGATATGGCCCATTTACTCTATTTTGGGACCGTTTTCTATTCTTTTCATCATCCGGTACTCTCCTGAGTACCAAACATGAAAATAAAGGATTAAGAGCACCAAATTACATAATTCAAGGCTTAAATCATCTAAAAGCATGCTAAATGTGGGATTAAAATATGTTACTTTTACGGTTTATCAAATACCCCCACACTTAAGCTTATGCTTGTCCTCAAGCAAAATTCTCAACTCACAATTAGAACAAACTTTCCTGATTCATAATATTCATCAATAATGTTTCATCATAATTCAAAGATAGTTTATACATGGATAGTTCAACTTAAAGAGTCCTAAAGATTCAAACAATCTAAGTTATACATTTGTAGCCCAAAAACATTAGGTGTTTCCCCTTACCTAATTAATTACCTTTGATTCAAAAATGACAAGAATTGACATCCTTACTAAAGATTCACTCAAATCACTCGAAGTGTTTAAGGTTCAGAATTAAGCACTCAAAAGTCAAACATGAAGAGTTAATCCCATAGGCTTCATGAAAATCAAATCTCCACCACTATAATATGAGATGATACACAAATCAAAAGATCTTTAACAGGGTTGTAACGGGGCTTGGGTTAAAGGTGTGGATAAAGGCTGAATTAGAGTGTTAGAATCGAGATTGACCTGACAAATTACCTAACTATTGATATTGAACTGATAATAATTACATAAATAATACTCTAATATGAGCTTCTTTTGTAATAATTGGAATTTAACGTATAAGCTCGCCTAATCATAAAACTAATAATGAATATACTTAGATTTTTTTAAGAACAAGACAAATATTTAATAAAGGATAAATTCAACTACTTGAAATAAAGGTCATAGTCAGGAAACTGATCAAATCAAATCTCGAAAAAAGGGTAGTCAAAAGGAATGGTGATAACAAATACAAAGGGTTTTGGGTTAATATTAGTGGGTGAGTCAATAAAAAGGGTTGTTAGGATTAAACAGGGTTCACTAGGGGTTAATTGTGAAGGTAGGCTTTTAATGGAGTGAGTAGGTTAAAACCTAAGTGCCTTTATCATCTCTATATATCAAATCAAAGGTGTGGTCCCGACATGTATAATCAATGCAAGTTCTAGAATAACAAATCAATGTTGACACACTCATAATAAAAAGTGAGCACGAAAAAGAATATATGCTCTAAAAGGCTCAAAATCTCACAAACATTATAGGTATTTGATATCAACCTCGTAAATTTCAAACTTCAAGGTAATAATTAGATTCAGGTAGACAACCTAAGAAAATTTTAAATTCTAAAAAAGAGACTTATCATGCTTGATTCTCTAGTATCTTTCAAAATTAACCATCAATGCACAATTATCAATGACTTAATCCAAAACATATCAATAAAAATCATAAATTAAAGGAAATTTCATTCTAATCATAATATGAGAAACTTACTTTAAGACAAGATATCATTCATGGCATAATTCAGGGATTTGAGAATAATGAAGAAAGTGAGGCACTTTCTCAAAATAAATATTCACCCCCCACACTTAAGATGTACATTACCCTTAATACACAAAGATGTATATAAAATTTAAGAGAAAGGGAGAGGTGAAACTTCCTAAATTTGGATGGTTTCCTTGAGTTGGGAGTCCCGAGGCATGGTTGGTGCTACCGAGCTCTGCATTAGATGAAGAAATTGGGAAGCTCGTAGAGAATTAGCCAGGAAATATTAAGACACATTTAAAATAAACTAAATATATAATTAAAGACAAGAAATATAAAGAGAAAGAAACTAGAAATGTAAATAAAATTAAAATGAAAGATGAATGGACCGAAGAGTCCTTATTGTTGGATGGTTCGTGAGGTGGGTGTGACTTCTAAGGCTGTAATGGGTTGGTGGTCGTGGTTCCGGTGTGATTCCCTAGTAGCCTTTAGAACCTAAATCAAAGAAAAAGAAATGAAATAAACTAATTCAAGCATAAGATAGTCAAGGAGAAGGAAAATAAAGGAGAAAAATAAAGAAGAAGAAAAATTAAATGGGCTCAAAGACCCTTGGCATGTCGGGTGGATGAAGCGGCTGGCATGAACTTATATAGATCGGTCTCACAAAGGGAGACTGTGCCAGGATCCTCCCACTTCTTTGACATAGATGTGGTGTAGCTCAAGGGTTTGGGTAATAGCTAAAGAAGAAAAGTGTGGGGAGGGGGTATCTGAAGGATGGGATGGGAGAAAGGAGATGGGGAGTAGGTAAGAAGAAAATGGGGGGGTTTAAATAAAATTTCTAGGTCTGGCACGTCCTCACGCCCGTGTACCATGGGCGTATTGTGTCACACGGCCATATCGCACGGCTATTTTTTGCTTTGTTCACTTCTCCCACGCCCATGTTCAGGTCTCCACGCTCGTGTATGATCTAACAATGTCAGCCACGGTCGCATCGCACGGCAGTGGTGTGGTAGTTGGAGTTCGTGACTCGAAGATATGATTCATTTTGACTCGTACCATCTCTGCCATGTCAGTACAGAGATTCGGTGCATCTACACGGCCACGGCCACGGCCACGACCGTGTGGCTTGAAAATCTGCACTTTTGGTTAGTTTATAATTAAATGCTAGAGAAAAAAATAAAAAATAAAAAAATAAAATTAAAGGAATGTAAAAGTTAATAGAGTTAGTGCTCGGGTTGCCTACCGAGAAGCGCTCGTTTGTAGTCTTAAGCTAGACTTACCTCTCATTCGCATATTTATGGTGGTTTGAGGAGTTGAAAGTTCTTCCTCATGCTAGCAGTTCCATAAAGTTTAAGACGAGTAGCGTTTATTTTTAAAGTGCCAAAAATAGGGTTGCTAACCTCGACTGTTCTGTATGGGAAAACATTGATCACCTTAAAAGGGATTTCTTTGTTTGTGTTAGGATCAGGGGGAGGTATTCGTGGGTCTACTTTTTCTATCAGTACCTGATCTCCAATTTTGAACTTGTCTGCCTCGCAGAGTGCATTTGGTTCTGCTTCGTCTATACATAGTTTTTCTTTGAGATTCGTCTTCCACTCTTCTTGTTCATCGATCTGAATCCCTTGTTCCTCATGAGTTATTTCTTTGTTGGCACTGGGTCTAGGATCGGGTTCACTTTCTCACCTTGATTATTCGATGCCCTAGCCGAATCAAGAGCTTGAAGACTAACTGTCTCATCACCTACACAGAGTATGAGTTCACCTGCATCGACATCAATTTTAGTCCTAGCAGTTGCTAAAAATGGTCTACCTAATATTAGGGGGATCGTGTCGTCCTCATCGATGTCTAAAATGACAAAGTCTACTGGGAATACGAATTTATCAATTTTCACGAGTACATCTTCGATTATACCCTTAGGAATTCTAACAATTTTATTAGCTAATTGAATGCTCATCCTAGTTTGTTTGGGCTTCCCTAGACCTAGTTGTTTAAACATTTTATAAGCCATGACATTTATGCTTGCCCCTAAATTAGCTAACGCATTATCAATAGATAAACTACCAATTAAGCATGATATTGTAAAACTCCCTGGATCTTTTAATTTTCGTGGTAGTTTATTTTGCAACATTGCTGAGCACACTGCATTCAGTTCCACATGTGATTCCTCATCTATCTTCCACTTATTTGTTAATAGCTTCTTTAAAAATTTCCTAGAATCTGGCATCTGCGAAAGAGCTTTAAGAAACGGTAAGTTAATAAGTAATTTCTTTAAGTATTTAAGAAACTTACCGAACTGTTCCTCTGTGTCGTCTTTTGTTATTGATTTGGGATATGGTATGCGAGGTTGGTACTCTTTGATTATCGATTTTGGCTTTACCTCAACCTTACCTTCTTCTACCATATTTTCTTGCGTTAAATTGGGCTCGTCTAACCCTTCACTATCCTGAGGTGTTATGGCTTGAATTTGCTCCTTTGGGTTAGTCTCAGTGTTGCTTGTTAGGCTTCCTTGTGGTTTTTCAGAGATCTGCTTAGCAAGTTGCCCTAACTAATTCTCGATCCTTTGAATCGATGCTTTTTGGTTTTTAAGGGTAGTCTCAGTATTCTAAAAACGTGCTTCTGTGGCTGCTATGAATTTTGTCAGCATCTCCTCGAGGTTTGGCTTCTTTTCCTGTGGGTAAGGCTGTTGTTGGAAGTTTTGGGATGGTTGTTGCCTTTGATTTCCTTGACCACCCCATGAGAAATTGGGGTGGTTCTTCCAACCTGGATTATAAGTATTACTATAAGGGTTATTGTTAGATCGAAAATTGTTACCCATATAGTTCATTTGTTTGCTCTCCATGCTCTGGCCGTAGGGTGGGTACTCAGGATTTGCCACTCCTCCACTTGTGTCGCACTTCATAACTTGATGTGCCTTCGAAGAACCATATAAACCATCAAATTTTTTATGTAACATCTCTACCTGATTTGATAGCACGGTTACTGCATCGAGGTTGAAAACTTCAGCTGCTTTGGCTGGCCTTGTCCTTGTAACTTGCCACTGATAGTTATTCAATGACATCTCCTCTATAAACTTGTAGGGTGCTTCAGGAGTTTTATTGTTTAGGGTTCCGTCGGTGGCTAAATTGATTAATTGCCTTGTTGAAGGGTTCACACCGTTGTAGAAAGTTTGAACCTGTAGCCACAAAGGTAATCAGTGGTGTGGGCACCTCCTCAACAAGTCTTCGTATCTCTCTCATGCATCATAATGTGTCTCTAAATCCATCTGCACAAAAGAAGAGATATCATTCCTTAACTTTGCCATTTTGGCCAGTGGAAAATATTTTAATAAAAATTTTTCGGTCATTTGATCCCATGTAGTGATTGACCTTCATGGAAGGGAATGCAACCACTATTTGGCTTTATTTCTCAAAGAAAAGGGAAATAACCGAAGATGGATGGCATCATCAGAAACGCCATTTATTTTGGAGGTATCACAAAATTCTAGAAAATTTGCTAAGTGTGTATTAGGATCCTCATCCTGCAAACCATCAAACTGAACAAACTGTTGTATCATCTGTATAGTGTTAGGTTTCAGTTCAAAATTATTTGTAGCAATAGTAGGCCTAACAATACTTGACTCAGTTCTTATTAAACTAGGTTTAGCATGATTTTCGGCTATCTCTAGAGGTAGCGGATTATTCTCAGCCATCTCTTCGGTGGTATTAATTTCGACTTCTTGCTCTTCTTCTATGTAGTTTAAGCTTCGCCTTATTTCTCTGCGATTTTTGCGAACAGTACCTTCAATATCACTATCGTAAAGTAGGGGTCCTGTCGGGTTCCTTCTAGTCATAAACTAGAGGTACCTGAAAAGAAGGAAGAAAATTTAGAAAAGTAAAAATAAATTGCTAAAATAAAATAAATATAATATGGCTAAAGTAATAAAAATTAAGCGTTCTTAATATTTTAGATCCTCGGCAACGGCGCCAAAAACTTGATCGTTGTTTTATGCGATGTCAAAGTCTTAAAATTTATATAAAGAATGATTGAACATGGAAACTAACTATGACATCGATTTGAGGCAAGCCCAGCTATCGAACAATAGTATAGTTAAGGCAAGACCGGATTGTTGAACCCAAAGGAACCGAAAGTACTAATACTAACTTTCTTTTTATTATTTAGCCTAAGAATTAAATAAATTTTTTATCTAATCTAAAATTAACTAAAAACTAAACTAAAGACTCTAAGACAAAGAATAATGAAATTGGGAAAATAACTTTGAGGAAAAACCAATTGATTAAGGCGATACCAAGGAAGAATCCACCTAGGCTTCACTTGTTATCTAACTCGAACTAGGCGATTTATTCATTTGACTTGATCAGTAAGATTCCCTAAGTTATATTAATCCTCTCTTGAGGCGACTAACGTCTAACCCTAGGTTGATTAATTGAAATCTCTTTCTAATTAAAACCCTTAGAATTGCATTAACTCGATCAATGGACTCCCATATTAGGTTTCACCCTAATCCAAAGAAAATCTCGTCACCTATCTCTAGGCGTGCGATCAACTCCGCTTAATAATTCTAGATCTACTCTTAGGCGGGGACTTTTGCTCCTCCACCTAAGCACATCATACTTGATTTAATATCCGGAAATATCAACACAATAATTAAGAACACATAATTAAGAACAAGTCAAATATTTACCATATAGTTCAGCAAACGATAACAAGATTCATCTTAGGTTTCATCGCCTCGTGTATCTAAGGGTTTAGTTCATAATAATAAAAGAAAACATCTCGAGAAGAAAAGATAAAACAAAACAAAGAAATCCCTAAAACCCCCTGAAGGAACTAAAGGAGACATCCTCCATCTTCAGTATGATTCCGGCTTCTTAAGATGAATCAACTGGATATCTTTGAGTGAATCCCAACAAGTCGCCTCTTTGGCCATTGACTAGACGCCCCCTGACTAAAGCCTTCGGTTCCCCTCTTTTAGGTTATACTTAGGGTGTTTATATAGCTTCTGAATGTGTTTCTTCGCCCCTAAGTATCCTAATTCGAGTGAAATTTCTCTTTGTCACGGCAGGGACACGCCCATGGCACATGCTCGTGTAAGTCGTGGCCAGGCCGTGTTCGAGGATGTTGAATTAGGCACAGCCGTGTGGTCTTGGGCCCAGGCCGTGTTGATTTCGTGATATGGGCCATTACTCTGTTTTGGGCCCGTTTTCTATTCTTTTCATCATCCTGTACTCTCCTGAGTATAAAACATGAAAACAAAGGATTAAGAGCACCAGATTACATAATTCAAGGCTTAAATCATCTAAAAGCATGCTAAATGTGGGATTAAAATATGTTACTTTTATGATTTATCAGCAAGGCCATCACTACCATTCCCATGTCGAAGAAGTGAAAGGACTCTAGCACAGTCTCCCCATACAAGACCAATCTACATGAGTTCATGCCAGCCGCTTCATTTATCCGACAAGCCATGGACATTTGGGTCCATTTAATTTTTCTTTTTCTTTTTTCTTCTCCTTTATTTTCCTTCCCTTTTTCTTTCTTGTGCTTAATTTATATTATTATATTTTAATTTCTATCATTTAGGTTCAAAAGGCTGTTAGGGAATCACCACACCACGACCCTAGAAATCACCCCTACCTCGCGAACCATCTAACGATAAGGACTTTAAAGTCCATTGATCTTTTCTTTTAATTTTTACACTCTCTTTTTATCTTTCTTGTCTTTAAATAGATAATTAGTATATTTTGAATTATTCTTATTATTTCCTAGCTATTTCTTCACGAGTTACCCAATTTCTTCATCTAGCACAGTGATTGTTGGCGGCCACCATACCACCACCAGAGACGCCTCCTCCAACTTATCCTACACCTCCGAATCAAGTTTCTACACTTCCGAAGTTTCCCCTCTCCCTTTCTCTCTTAATTTAATGCTATTAATCTTTAGAATATCTATCTTTGTATATTGAGGGCAACGTACATCTTAAGTGTGGGGGGTGAATTTTTAGCCCTAACTTTTTGCATTATTCTCAAATCCCTGAATTTTGTTGAACAATTTCTGATTGATTTATGATTTTTATTGATATGTCTTGAATTAAAACATAGGCAGTTGTGCATTGATTTTTTAGACTTGAAGGCTTTAGAGAATCAAGCATGATAAGTTGATTTATGAAAATTAAAAAATTTGCTAGGTTGTTTTCCCAAGTTTAGGTATTATCTTGAAGTTTGAAGTTCACAAGGTTGACATCTAAAACCAATAATTTCTGTGAGATTTTGAGCCTTTAGAGCATACATTCTTTCGTGCTCACTTTTATTTTTGCTTTGAGTGAGTTAATATTGATCTGTTGTTTTAGAACTTGCTTCAATTATACATGTCGAGACCACATTTTTGATTTGATATACTGAGATGATAAAGGCACCTAGGATTTAACCCACTTACTTCCCAAAAGGCCTACCTCCATAATTAACCCCTAGTGAACCCCTTTGATCCTAATTAACTGTTTCTTGATTTACCCTTAATATTAACCCAAGACTTACTCTTTTTGATTCATTAAAGAATTTTCCCTATTCTATTAACCTTTTTATCGAGGTTTGATATGAGAAGTTGCCTAACTATGTTTTCCATTTCAATTGTTAAATTCTTATTATTGTACATGATTTGTTCTTAAAAAAATTGAAAGTATTATTAGTTTTATGTTTTTATGAGCTTAAATAGTAAATCTCACATCTTTAGAAGAAGCTCGTATTATTAATGTAATTATTCATTATTAGTCTATTTTTCTAGTTTGGTAATTTGTCAACTCGATCTCGATTCTAACCTCCTCTTCTAGCTTATGACCATGCCCCCTAACCAAGCCACGTTTCAACCCTTTTTAAAGACCTTTTGATCGATGTATCATCTCAATTTATAGTGGTGGAGATTTGTTTTTCATGCAAGCCTATAGTAATAACTTTTCATGTTAACTATTGAGTGCTTAATTTTTTTGTCCCTTAAACACTTAGAGCGATTTGAGTGAATCCTTACTGAGGATGTTAACTTTGTGATATTTTGAATCAAAGTTGATTACCTAGATAAGGGTGATACGTAAGTTTTTCATGAATAAAATGCTCAACTTGGATCGTTTGAAACTCTGATGTTCTTTTAGTTGAATTTTCAATGTACGATTACCTATGGATTATTTTGAAACATTATTGATAGGAGTTATAAGTTGAGAAGAATGAATTTTAATCGTGAGTTGGGGATTGTGCTTGAGGACAAGAAAATGCTTAAGTGTGGGGGTATTTGATAAACTGTAATAAACACATATTTTAATCCCACATTTGGCGTACTTTTGGATGATTTATCCCTTGAATTATGGAATTTGATGCTTCTAATCCTTTAGTTTCAAGTTTTATACTTAGGAGAGCATAGGAGGATGAAAAAAATGAGAATCGGGCCAAAAATGGAGAAAATGGGCCAAAATAAGAAATCCACACGTCTTGGAGTTCGCCACACGGTCGTGCCACTTTAGTAGATTCGAACACAGCCCAAGGCTTGATTCAAACGGGCGTGTCCCTAATGTGACCCGTTTTAATTTCACTCGAATTAGGATACTTGTGGGCCAAGTAAGGCATCCCGAAAGCCTATTAAACACCTTAGAGGGTAACCTAAGGGGAGTTCGACAGAAGGCCTCTGTCAGGGCTTTTCGACAAGAGCAAAACTAGAGAGAGCTGAAATAAGGGAATTACTCGAAGAAAGCCATTTGATCCATCTCAGAAGGCGGAATCACACTCAAGACTGAGAATCTTCCCTTCAATTTTCTTTAGTGGGTTTTAGGGTTTTTCTTTATGTTTTTTTATTTAATTTCTTCTGAGATGTATTCTTTTATAAACATGAACTAAACCCCTCAAATACTTGAAAGGGATGAAACCTAAGACAGATCTTGTTATTCGTTTCTGAACTGTATGATAAATACTTGATTTGTTCTTAATTATGTGCTCTTAATTCTTGTGTTAATATTTCAGGGTATTAATTCAAGTATTGATGTGCTTATTCAGAGGAGCAAAAGTCCCTGTTTAAGAGTAGATCTAGCATAGTTAAGCGGAGTTGATCGCACTCCTAGAGATAGGACAACGAAAATCTGCCGGATTAGGGTCAAACCTAATATGGGAGTCCATAGGTCGAGTTAATGCAACACTAGGGGTTTTGAATAGAAAAAGATTTCAATTAATAAACCTAGGGTTAAACGTTAGTAGCCTCGAGAGAGGTATTAATATAAATTAGGGAATCCTACGGATCAAGTCAAGTGAATAAATTGCCTGGTTCAGAGTTAAATAACAAGTGAAGTCTAGGTGGATTCTTCCTCGGGTATTGTCCTAATCAAATGGTTTTCTCAGAAGTATTTCCCCAATTCATTCTCTATGTCTTGGAATCCTTAGCTTAGTAATTAGTTAGATAAATATTAAATCCCTTTTATTTTAGGCTACATAATAGAAATAAAGTCAGTACTAGTACTTTTGGTTTCCTTGGGTTCGACATTTCGGTCTTGCCACTAAGCTATACTACTGTTCGATAGGTGCGCTTGCCTCAATCGTGGTGATAGTTAGTTTCTAGGCTCGATCATTCATTATATAAATATTAAAACTCTTAGACACACGATCACGTAGCATAAGTATGAGTCTAGCTATACATGCCATACGTAAGAGTAATTATGTGATGATAGTGTGACAACTCTTGACGATATAAATTGTGTTCTTATACAGTAAATGGATCCTGATCCTGACTGAACTATGGCTGATGATGCTGCAAGTAATGCGCTGACTCCCGCACAAGGGACCGTGCCAGTAGACAGTAGACCCCAGACTATGGGTCAGGGAAAAGAGGCTCGAGCAGCCTTTCTCCACATGATAAGCAACTAGTACACTGAGTACATTCGAGCAAATCCTAATGCTCAACCCCCTCTACCCCCACCTATTCCTCAGCCCAGTCCTGTAACTCCTCAAGTGGTTGAGGTAGTAAGAAGAGAAAGGCCCCCGGTCGATAAGATCCGAAAACAAGGAGCCGAGGAATTTTTGACTAGTAAGGATGATGACCCAGAGAGAGCGGAATTCTGGCTCAAGAATACCATCAGGGTATTCGATGAGTTGTTATGCACGCCTGAAGAGTGCATAAAATGTACGATATCTCTCCTAAGAGATTCAGCCTATCAGTGGTGGAACACCTTTGTGTTGGTGGTACCAAGGAAGAGAGTTAGCTGGGAATTCTTCCAAGAGGAATTTCGAAAGAAGTATATCAGCCAAAGATTCATTGACCATATGAGGAAAGAGTTTTTGGAACTAAAGTAAGGTCGAATGACGGTAACTGAATATGAACATGAGTTCGTAAGGCTTAGTAAGTATGCCCGAAGTGTGTGTCTACCAAGGCCATCATGTGCAAAAGGTTCGAGGATGGGTTAAATGAAGATATTCATTTATATGTTGGAGTCCTCGAACTAAAAGAATTTGTAGTGTTGGTAGATAGAGCTTGTAAAGCCAAAGAGTTGGCTAAAGAGAAAAGAAGAGCTAAGATTGAGTCCCATAACTCGAGAAAAAGGCAATTGAGTAAGTCCTACCAATCCTCTTCTAAGAAATCGAGGGATTTTGCTACTCGATCAGCCACTTCAATCAGGTTTTCGAACCAAAGTAATGGCAAACAGTTTTCGGGGTCTAAAACCAGAACACATCAGTTGCTAGTGTTGGCAATACCCGACCGAGTAGACCAGAGTGCCCGCAGTGTGGCAGGCGTCATTCTGGTGAGTGCCGAGCAAGCGAGAAGGCTTGTTTCAAGTGTGGGTCTCTAGACCATTTTATCGAGATTGCTCCGAGGTGGATTAGAAAGAGAAGTCTCAGAATGCAAGACTGGGAATTATTTCTAGATGAAGACCACAGAGAAACCCAGAAAATGAAATAAGTAGCAAGAATTTATCTAGAGAGCAAACTGCAAGAGTTGAGGGTAGAGCACCAGTGAGAACATATGCCATTCATGCTCGTGAAGAGGCGTCCTCCCTCGACGTGATTACGGGTACATTTTCTCTCTATAATACCCATGTTATAGCTTTAGTTGATCTGGGATCCACCTACTCATACATATGCATGAAATTAGTCTCTAGCATGAGCATACCTATAGAGTCTACTGAATTTGCACTAAGAGTGTCGAATCCCCTAGGCAGATGTGTATTGGTTGACAGAATATACAAAGGTTGCCCTTTGATAATTAGAGGTCATTATTTTCCTGCTAATCTCATGGTATTACCGTTTGATGAGTTCGATGTCATCCTTAGGATGGATTGGTTAGTTACTCATGATGTGATTGTGAATTGTGGAAAGAATTTTATCGAGTTGAAATGTAAAAATGGAGATTTTATTCATGTTGAATCAGACAAGCAAGACAGATCACTAGTAGTGATATCATCCTTGTTGACTCAGAAGTATTTGAGAAAAGGGTACGAAGCATACCTTGCTATTGTGATGAATTCTAAAGAGACTGAGTTGAAGATTGCGTTGGTACCCATAGTATGTGAGTATCCAGATGTTTTCCTAGAAGAATTACCAGGGTTACCTCTGGTTAGAGAGATTGAATTTGGGATTGAGTTGGCTCCGAGTACCGCCCCCATTTCTATTGCTCCATACAGAATGGCTCCAACCGAGCTAAAAGAATTAAAAGCACAATTGCAAGAACTAGTGGGTAAAGGTTTCGCAAGGCCAAGTTTTTCTCCATGGGTTGCTCCTGTATTATTTGTGAAGAAGAAAGATGGTTCTATGAGGTTATGCATAGATTATCGGTAACTCAACAAGGTAACTGTGAAGAACAAATACCCGTTGCTGACAATCGATAATTTGTTTGATCAATTGAAGGGAGCCATGATGTTTTCCAAGATAGACTTAAGGGCTGGGTATTATTACTTGAGAGTCAAGGACTCGGATGTGCCAAAAACTGTATTTAGGACCAGGTATGGCCACTATGAATTTTTGGTCATGTCTTTTGGTTTAACAAATGCCCCAGCCGTTTTCATGGACTTGACGAATTGCATTTTTCGGCCATATTTGGATAAATTTTTTGTGGTTTTCATTGATGATATATTGATCTACTCTCAGGATGAGAACGAGCATACCGAGCATTTGAGAACGGTTTTGGAAATTTTGAGGGATAGAGAATTATATGCCAAGTTTAGTAAAAGTGAATTTTGGCTGACGGAAGTTGGATTTTTGGGGCACATCATCTCGGGAGATGGAATTAGAGTCGACCCGAGTAAGATTTCATCAATTATGGATTGGAAACCACCGAGGAGCGTAACTGAAGTAAGGAGTTTTCTAGGCTTAGCTGGCTATTATAGGCATTTTGTCAAGGGATTTTCCACGATAGCTACTCCAATGACGAGATTATTGCAAAAAGATGTGAAGTTTGAATGGATAGAGAGGTGTCAACAGAGTTTTGAGAAACTAAAGGCATTGTTAATTGAAGCTCTTGTTTTGGTGCAACCTGAGCCGGAAAGAGAATTTGTAGTTTACAGTGATGCATCCCTAAATGGGTTGGGTTGTGTACTTATGCAAGAAGGCAAGGTGATAGCATATGCTTCTAGACAGTTAAAGCCACACAAGAATAATTATCCGACCCATGATTTAGAGTTGGCTGCCATTGTGTTTGCGTTAAAGATGTGGAGACACCATTTATATGGTGAAAGGTGTCGGATATTCACCGACCACAAAAGTCTAAAGTATTTGATGACTCAAAAGGAATTAAATTTGAGGCAACAGAGATGGTTAGAGTTATTAAAGGATTACGAGTTAGTAATTGATTACCATCTGGGAAAGGCGAACATGGTCGTCGATGCTTTGAGCAGAAAATCCTTGTTTGCACTGAGACCATGGATACACGGATGATCTTTTTAGATGATATTTATATTCTAACTGAGTTGAGGGCTAGACCATTATTTCTCCAAGATTTGTGAAGCTCAGAAAGAGCACAGCAGCTTACAAGCCAAAAGAATTTTATGTGAGTCATATATTGAATCAGACTTTCGGGTAAGTCCTGATGGATGCTTGACGTTTCGAGATAGGGTCTGTGTATCCAGAAATGATGAACTTATTTGTAAGATTTTGAATGAAGCACATAGCAGATGTTTAACTATGCACCCAGGTAGCACGAAGATGTACAATGACTTGAGGAAGTGGTATTGGTGGCCTAGTATGAAGAAGGACATTTTCGAGTTTGTATCGAGATGCCTGATTTGTTAGCAAGTGAAGGCTGAACACCAAGTACCTTCGGGTCTACTTCAGCCTGTAATGGTTCCTGAGTGGAAGTGGGACCGTATTACCATGGACTTCGTGACGGGTTTACTGTTGACGCTGAAAAAGAAAGATGTCATGTGGGTTGTAGTAGATAAACTTACGAAGTTTGCCCATTTCATACCAGTACGAGTCAATTATTCGCTTGATAAGTTGGCTGAACTGTATGTGGCAGAGACAGTAATACTTCATGGAGTACCGTTATCGATCATTTCGGATAGAGATCCAAGATTCACGTCACGGTTTTGGAAAAAAGTTGCAAGAGGCCTTAGGCACAAAATTGAGTTTCAGTACAGCTTTCTATCCACAAACCAACGGACTGTTGGAAAGAGTAATTCAGATACTCGAAGACATGCTTTGATGCTGTGTTTTAGAATTCCAAGGTAATTGGGAAAAATACTTACCGTTGGTGGAATTCACCTACAACAACAGTTTTTAGTCAAGCTTGAAAATGGCGCCTTATGAGGCATTGTACGGGCGTAAGTGCCGAACACCTTTGTATTGGACAGAACTCAAGAAGAATCAGATACACGGTGTCGATTTGGTCAGGGAAACTGATAAAACATAATTATAACATGTTTTAACTCCGCATTTAGCTTACTTTTGGATGATTTATCCCTTGATTTATATAAAAAAGGTGCTCTTAATCCTTTCTTTTCATGTCTTATTCCCAGGAAAGTACCCGAGGATGAAAAGAACGTAAAACGGGACCAAAACGAAGTAAATGGGCCATATCACGAAATCGACACAGCCTGGCCCGAAGACTACACGGCCGTGCCACGCTAATCATCTAGAACACGGCCTCTCCCTCGATTTACACGGCCATGCATCATTAAGAAATTCGAACACGGCCTGAAGTCGATCCACACGGGCGTGCTTCATGGTCGTGCCTCTGTCGACAGAATGAGCAATTTCAGTCGGAAAGGGATACTTAGGGAGAAAGAATCGCATTCCAAGGATCCTATATATATCCCCTAAGTGCCACCTTTAAGAGAGAGGCGAGCTAAGCCAAGGAGCAAAGCCGAAAAGGTCAGAATTGTGGGAATCGCTTGAAGTTAGCCAGTTGATCCATCCTAGGAAGCCGGAATTATACTCAAGACGGTGGAATTCTCCTTCAATTCCTTCAGGGAGTTTTAGGGATTTCTTATGTTTTGTTTTATGTTTTCTCTTGAGATGTTTTCTTTTTTAGTTATGAACTAAACCCCTCAGATACCTGAAGGGGATGAAACCTAGATGAAACTTGTTATTTTATTTTTGAATTATATGATAATTACTTAGTTTGTTCTTAATTATGCATGCTTAATCCAAATCTGATGTGCTTAGGTGGAGGAGGAATAGACCCTGCTTAAGAGTATATCTAGCGTAATTAAGCGGAGTTGATCGAACGCCTAGAGCTAGGGTTACGAGATTTTGTCGGATTAGGGTGAAACCTAATATGGGAATCCATAGATCGATTTACTGCTATTCTAGGGGGTTATTATAAGAGAACAAGAGTTCCACTAATTAACCTAGGGTTAGACGTTATTCGCCTCGAGAGAGGGTTTAACATAGGTTAGGGAGTCCTACGGATCAAGCTAAGTAAATAAATCATATGATTCAAGGTTAGATAACAAGTGAAGTCTAGGTGGATTCTTCCCGAGGGTATCATCTTGATCAATTGAGTCTTTCTCCAAGTTATTTCCCAATTCGCTCGTTTTGTCTTTGTCCTTAGCTTAGTCGTTGTTAATTTAGATTAAAACAAAATTCACTTTATTTTTAAGGCTAAATAATAAAAAGAAAGTTAGTATTAGTACTTTTAGTTCCTTTGGGTTCGATCCAGGTCTTGTCTAAGCTATACTCTTTGTTCGATAGGTACACTTGCCTTTAATCGTTGTCGAGTTAGTTTTGAGTTCGATCATTCTTTTATAAATTTTAAAGCTCGATTTCAATGATCAAGTTTTTTGGCGCGTTTCAAGGAACTAAAATATTAAGAAAACTCTATTTTTATTACTTTAGCCATTATTTTTTACTTTCAGCAATTTATTTTTTTAGTTTAATTTTTAATTTTGCTAAATTTTTTTTCTTTCTTTTCTTTCTAGGTACCTCTAGTTTATGACTAGAAGGAACTCGAGAGGACCTTTAGTATACGACTGTGATATTGAAGCTACTACTCGAAGGAATCGCTGAGAAATCAGGCGAGCCCTAAACTATACAGAAAGAGAGGAAGAAGACAGATCCAATCCTACTGAAGGGATGGACGAGTCTAATCCACCACCACACGATGTGGGGGAACGCAATGCTCCATGTACAATGTTTGGTTATGTTAAACCGCATTTAACGGGAGAGCGAGAATCAGTATTGTTAGGCTCTCTTTGTAGTTGCTAATAATTTTGAATTAAAGCCTAACACAATACAAATGATTCAACAGTTTGTTCAATTTGATGGTTTACAGGACGAAGATCCAAATACTTATATAGCTAACTTTTTAGAGTTCTGTGATACCTTCAAAATAAATAGTGTTTCTGATGACGCCATACGTCTTCGGTTATTCCCTTTTTCATTAAGAAATAAAGCCAAATAGTGGTTAAACTCGTTACAACGAGGGTCAATCACTACATGGGATCAAATGATCAAAAAGTTTTTAATAAAATATTTCCCACCGGCCAAAACGGACAAATTATAGAATGATATCTCTACTTTTGTACATATGGATGTAGAAACATTATACGACGCATGGGAGAGATACAAAGATCTCTTGAGAAGGTGTCCACACCATGGCTTACCTTTGTGGCTTCAAGTCCAAACATTCTATAACGGTGTAAACCCCTCAACAAGGCAACTAATCGACTCAGCCACCAGTGGAACCCTGAACAACAAAACTCCTGAAGTAGCATACTAGTTCATTGAAGAGATGTCACTGAATAATTATCAGTGGCAAACCTTAAGGAAGAAACCGACAAAATCAGCAGGAGCCTTCAACATAGACACAGTAACCATGCTATCAACACAAATGGAGATAATGAATAAAAAACTTGACAGTTTGTGTTCTTCGCAGGTACATTCAGTGATGCAGTGTGATGCAAGTGGAACTGTGGCAAATTCTGAGTACCCACCCTACCAACCAGAAGCAGAGAGCGAACAGATGAACTATATAGGTAACAATTTCAGATCAAATAATAATCCATATAGTAATACATACAATCCATGTTGGAGGAACCACCTAAATTTTTCATGGGGAGGCCAGGAAATCAAGGCAATCAAAGGCAACAACCTCCTCAAAACTTCCAAAATCAGCCCTATCCACAAGGGAAGAAACCAACTCTCGAAGAGATACTGGCAAGATTTTCGGCAGACACAGAAAAACATATCTAAGAAACTGAGAGAACAATTAAAAGCAACGAGAGTCGAATCGGGGAAATCACTAAGTCAGTGAAGAAAGTTACTAATGCAGTCGAACGACTCACAAAGCTCATGTCAGAACGACCGCAAGGACGTCTACCAAGCAACACTGAGATTAATCCAAAGGAGCAAATTCAAGCCATAGTAGCTCAGGAAAATACAGAGATAGACGAACCCATCCCACAACAAGAAACCAAGGAAGAAAAAGGTAAAATAGAGGTAACACAAGAAAGGCCAAAACTGGTAATTAAGGAGTATCAACCTCGCATACCTTACCCCGAAGCATTAAAAAGAGACGTTTCAGAAGAATAGTTCGGTAAGTTTCTTAAACTTTTAAAGAAATTACATATTAACTTACCCTTTCTTGAAGCACTTTTTCAGATGCTAGACTCGAGTAAATTTTTAAGATAGTTCTTGACAACCAAACGCAAATTAGACGAAGAGCCACACATTGAACTCAACGGAAAGTGCTCAGCAATTCTACAAAATAGACTACCACAGAAATTAAAAGATCCAGAGAATTTTACAATTCCATGTTTAATTGGTAGTTTAACTATTGATAATGCATTAGCTGATTTAGGGGAAAGCATAAATGTCATGCCTTACACATTGTTTAAAAGACTAGGTCTAGGGAAGCCCAAACAAATCAGGATGAGTATTCAATTAGCTGATAAAACTTTTAAAATTCCTAAGGGCATTATCAAAGATGTTCTCGTAAAGATCAACAAATTTGTTTTCCCAGTAGATTTTGTTGTTTTAGACATGGATGAGGATAATTTAATCCCTTTAATTTTAGGAAGAACTTTTCTAGCAACTGCTAAGACTAAAATTGATGTTGCCACAGGAGAACTCATACTTCGTGTAGGTGACGAATCAATCAGTCTTTAAGCTCTTGACTCGGTCAGGGCAACAATCGATGAAGGTAAGAAAGTTAATACAGATGATAACCAATTGGTTCAACTTTCACCACAGGAAAAATCAAAAGGACAAAAACATGAGCCGAAACACGAACCCCAAGCTTACAGAGAAGAAGCACACGAGGAACAAAGCCTTAGGGTCGATAACTTAGACGAGTGGAAAACACACTTTAAGGAGAAATTAGGGATACAAGAAACAGAACCAAAACCACTCTACGAGATAGGCAAGTCCAAAAGTGAAGATCAATTATTATTAGACCTACGACTATCTCCTCCGGACCCTAACAAAAACAAAGAAATCCTTTTTAAGGTAATCAATGTTCTACTACACAAGACAGTTGAGGTAGGCAATCCTAATTTTGATGCTCTTAAAATTAATGCTACTTGACCTGAACCACACAATGAACATAAATCTGATTATATGAGGAAAGATATTCAAACTTTTGAACCACCCTAAGATTTTCAAACACGAGGAAAGTCTAGCTTAAGACTATAAACGAGCGCTTCTCGGGAGGCAACCCGAGCACTAGCCCTACTTCTTTTTGCAATTGTTTCCATTTTATTTTCTTTTTCTTTTTCTTTTTCATCTAACCAGAAGTGCAGATTTCCAAGCCACACGGCCTTACATACCTACATGGCAGAGGCCGTGTGACTCAGTCCCAACCACTTTTCTGAGTCACGGATCCAACCACTCCCCACGACCACCAGAAGCGAATGACGCGGCCGTGCCCCCTTGGCCGTGTGAAGCTCTTGACTTACATAGCACGACCAACACACGCCCATGGCGCCCAACCGTGCCTACATACTGACTTATCGAGCACGGGCATGGAGGGCTGAAGCACGGGCATGGAGAGCCAACACTCATAGGCACACGGCCGTGCAAAGCGACTGTGTGAATTGACACACCTTAGGGCCACGGGCGTGGGAACATGCCAGATTTGAAATTCTATTTAAACCCCATAGCCCTTCCAGCTAATTTCATTTTGCTTCACTGTTTCACCTTCTTCCCCTCAGACTTCTAACTCTATTTACTAACACTCTAGATCCTTGAGCCATCACACAACATGTCAAAGAAGCGTAAAAGGCCAAACTCCTTAAAGGAGGATGATTCACATGAGTTCATGCCGGCAACTTCATCCAACCAACAGGCCAAGGGTCTTTGAGACCATTTAGTTTCTACTTTTTATTTCTCTTTCCTTTCATTCTCCTTTTCTTTAACAATCTTATGCTTAATTTAGTTTAATTTAATTTAGTCTCTTAGCGTCAGGTTCGCTAGGCTGCTTGGGAATCACGCCGACCACCACGATAACCACACCACTTCTGCCACCTCCAGTACCTCCCCAGCCTTAGAGGTCACACCCACCTCGCGAACCATCCAACAATAAGGACTTTTCGGTCTATTTATCTTTTATTTTCATTTCGTTTACATTTTTGTTTCCTTTTTCTTCATCTTTCTTATTTTTAATTATATACTTAGTTTATTTTAATTAGGTCTTAATAAATCCTTGCTACTTCTCATTGCGCTACCTAATTTCTTCATCTAGCACAGTTTCGTCATCAAGACCGACCATCACCACCATCAAAGACACTCCTTCAGGAAAACACCCAAAACTTAGGGAGTAATTCTTTCCCCTTCTCTTTTGATTTATCCCTTAAATGTTATTATCTATCTTTGTACATTGAGGGCAATGTACATCTTAAGTGTGGGGGGTGAATAGTTATTCCGAGAAAATGCCTAACTTTCTTCATTATTCTCAAACCCTGAGGATAAAAATGCCTAACTTTACGCATTGCTCTCAAATCCACGAATTTAATCTTGTTTGAAAGGAATTTTCTCATATTACTAATTAAGATGGAATTTCTAATGAATTATTATTTTTATTGATATGTTTTTTAAATGTCATAGTTAATTGTGCATTGATGATTAAAATTGAAGAATACTAGGGAATCAAGCATGATAAGTCTAATTTTCAAAAATTTAAACTTTAGGTTGTTAACCTGAATTTGAATATTACTTTGAAGTTTGAAATTTACGAGGTTGATGTCAAAGACACCCATAATTTTTGTGAGATCTTGAGCCTTATAGAGCATACATTCTTTTTCATGCTCACTTCTTGATTATGAGTGTGTCAACTATGAACTGTTATTCTAGAACTTGCCTTGATTATACATGTCAAGACCACAGTTATGATTTGATATACCGAGATGATAAAGGCACTTAGGTTTTAACCCACTTACTCCACTAAAAAGCCTACCTCCACAATTAACCCCTAGTGAACCCTGTTGAGCCTAACAACCCTTTTTATTGATTAACCTACTAATGTTAACCCAAAAAAACCCTCTGTATTTGTTATCACCCTTCTTTTTGACTACCCTTTAATCGAGATATGTTTTGACTAGTTACCTAAGTTTTTATTATAAGTTGAAATTGTCTTTACTCAGTTTGTTCTTAAAGAAAATCGAAGTATAGTCAGTATTTATGAAGAGTGAGCTTATACGAATTAAAGTCTAATTATCAAAAGAAAAGCTCGTATTAGTAGGTTTATTATTATTTTCAGTTGATTATTATCTTAGAAAATTTTAGGTAGGTAACTTATCAAATCAATCTCGATTCTAACCTTCTAATTTCAGCCTTTATCCACACCTTTAACCCTAGCCCTATTACAACCCTAACAAAGACCTTTTGATCTGTTATCATTTCATTTTACAGTGTGGAAATTTGATTTTCAGGTAAGCCTATGGGATTAACTTTTCAAGTTCGACTTATGAGTGCTTAAATTTTGACCCTTAAACACTTTTTGAGTGATTTGAGTGAATCTTTTGTGAGGATATCAATCCTTGTCGGTTTTGAATTAAAGGTAATTGTTCAGATAAGGGGAGACACCTATGTTTTCGTGCTACAAAAATATGACTTATCTTGTTTGAATCTTAAGGACGCTTTGAATTGAATTACCCATGTATAAATTATCTATGAATTAGGATAAGGCATTGTTGATAGTAATTATGAATTATGGAAAGTTCATTTTAATTGTAAGTTGAGAATTTTACTTGAGGACAAGCAAAAGCTTAAGTGTGGGGGGTATTTGATAAATCGTAATTATAATATATTTTAACCCCGCATTTAGCTTACTTTTGGATGATTTATCCCTTTATTTATATAAAAAGGTGCTCTTAATCCTTTCTTTTCATGTCTTATACCGTGAAAGCACCCGAGGATGAAAAGAACATAAAACGGGCCTAAAACAGAGTAAATGGGCCACATCACGAAATCGACACGGCCGTGCCACGCCAATCATCTAGAACACGGCCTCTCCCCTGATTTACACGACCGTGCCTCATTAAGAAATTCAAACACGACCTGAAGTCGATCCAAACGGGCGTGCTACATGGTCGTGCCTCTATCGACAGAATGAGTAATTTCAGTCGGAAAAGGATACTTAGGGAGAAAGAATCGCATTCTAAGGAGCCTATATATATTCCCTAAGTGCCACCTTTGAGAGGGAGGCGAGCTAGGCCAAGGAGCCAAGCCGGAAAGGTCAGAATTGTGGGAATCGCTCGAAGTTAGCTAGTTGATCCATCCCAAGAAGTCAAAATTATACTCAAGACGGCAGAATTCTCCTTCAATTCCTTCAGGGAGTTTTAGTGATTTCTTATGTTTTGTTTTATCTTTTCTCTTGAGAGGTTTTCTTTCTTAGTTATGAAATAAACCCCTCAGATACCTGAAGGGGATGAATCATAGATGAATCTTGTTATTTGATTTTTGAATTATATGATAATTACTTAGTTTGTTCTTAATTATGCTTGCTTAATCCAAATCTGTTGTGCTTAGGTGGAGGAGGAATAGACCCTGCTTAAGAGTAGATCTAGCGTAATTAAGAGGAGTTGATCGAATGCCTAGAGATAGGGTTACGAGATTTTGCCAGATTAGGGTGAAACCTAATATGGGAATACGTAGATCGATTTGCTACTATTCTAGGGGGTTATTATAAGAGAACGAGAGTTCCACTAATTAACCTAGGGTTAGATGTTATTCGCCTCGAGAGAGGGTTTAGAATAGGTTAGGGAGTCCTACAGATCAAGCAAAGTAAATAAATCATATGATTCAAGGTTAGATAACAAGTGAAGTCAAGGTGGATTCTTCCTGAGGGTATCATCGTGATCAATTGAGTCTTTCTCCAAGTTATTTCCCAATTCATTCTTTTTGTCTTTGTCCTTAGCTTAGTTGTTGTTAATTTAGATTAAATGAAATTAACTTTATTTTTAAGGCTAAATAATAAAAAGAAAGTTAGTATTAGTACTTTTAGTTCCTTTGGGCTCGATATTCGGTCTTGCCTAAGCTATACTACTGTTCGATAGGTACACTTGGCTATCAGAGTTAGTTTTCAGGTTCGATCATTCTTTTTATAAATTTTAAAGCTCTGATTTCAGCGATTAGAAACTGAAGAGAAAGTAAAGGTGATACGTGAATGTATGAATGTAACACCCCAAACCCGGTTAACACACCACGACTGAATCTAGTATGTTACAGAGTGAAAACAGTTTGAAAACACAAGTGTGTCGGGAAATTTTCAAGAAAACTCTTTGATCATTTAAAAGGTTAGAAATCCCTGTTTAAAGTGATGTTGGAATCGTGTGATTGTAGTTTTAAAACCTATGCTAGAAAAATTCACTTGATATTACAAATTTTAGAAAACATTTGGTACTTATTAAAAACTGAGTGCGACAAGTATAATCAAGTTTAAAACCATTTGCCTTTGAAGTTGTTTGAAAATTAGAGTTGTAAAAACGTCCAAGTTACCTTTATTATTTTGGTGAACTTTGTTACCCGATGGTAACGTTTGAAAACCCAAAAGAGATATAGTTTCGAAAACATTGCTTTTTACCATTTTTTTTAACAAGTCACTATATCCAACGATTGTATAATATAATCAAAGTAACGGCCAATAATAAAACCCAAAACAATACATAGCGGCCTTATTACAAAACCCAAAACCAAATTTAAAGAAAATTAAAAATCGAAATAGTAGTTTTAAGTCAAAACCAAATCAAGATGCATGGCCACCTCGAGTCCTCCTCGGCTCCAAATCTGCGATCTACGCCCCATCTGCAAAATGTAAGGGAAGGGGTGAGTCACCAAGACTCAGTGCATAAATCCTCTACCCGATAGTTCAAGCACTTACATAGATCATCAGTAAAACATGCAAATTATGCAACCCATAACCTAACCATCCGATCTCCTTTAACTACCCCGTGTGGTCAAAACCACTGGTGGTCAAAACCACTGGTGGTCGTAGTCAAAATATCATATATCGGTGTGGTCAAAGCAACTGGTGACCGTAGTCAGAAATCAAGTGATGGGGCCAACCCATCTTGTGGTCAAAACCACGATGACAATCCGTAATCAATCATGTGGGGCCAACCCACCTTGGTGGTACCTGAACCACGGGACGAGTCACAATATCCATATGTGGTCAAAACCACTTTGGTGACCGTAGTCACAAATATCATAAATGTGGTCAAAACCACTGGGACTTAGTCACAAATAGTAATAATAATGTGGTCAAAACCACTGGTAACCCTAGTCACAAATCAAGTGATGGGGCCAACCCATCTTGTGGTCAAAACCACTGGTGACAGTCCAAATAAATCATCCCCCTCCTCTCATTAATCCTATCATCATCATGTCCATAACATATGTGTCATAATATCATGTATCATGCAATATAGCATAGCATTTATCAAAACATGGTGATATATATATATCGTAAATCACATAACAGGGGACTTACCCGGAATCCAAGCTTATACCCACAAGGCATAACCACCGATTTCATTGGCTACAACAGTAACATAATAGGCATATTATACTAATAAAGTGTGTAAGCGTTACACACCTGACTATATGTAGATCTAATGCAAAATCCTAAAACTACGCGATACTACGAGATCCCGAAACGTATGCCCTCACTGCACCTACAATTGGCCAACATCACCCTTTAGATCTGAAGCCATTTGGCTTACTCACAAAATCCCGAAAATGTGTCGCAAGAAGGTAGTACTTTACCTTAATGCCGATTTGGTTTCCTACCAAATCTCGAGTTCTGTGATGAATCCCCTTGCAATCGGCCAAACATCGATACCTACAAGCGATTAGCCTTGGCTTTTGAGCGAATAAGGAATAGATCTAAACGTTGAACCCTTACCTAGATCGAAAATCGAAACCCGAAGATCCACTGCGTTAGACTGCACTTCTCCCTACAATCGGCCTTAACACATCATTATGAATCATAGAGCCATTCGGCCATAGCATAAATCTCGAAACCAAGAAGTTGTCACACTCTTACCTTACAACTGATTCAGCCTCTACTCACCAAGGATCGACGCACCCTAAATGAACATGAATAAAGTTTTAATACTTAGATCTAAAATGGAAAAAAGGATGGAAGAGAAGTGAGTTTCGGTCACTACACAAATCAGTCAAGAAAAGAAAAAGATATTACTTACCAAGAGATTCGGCCACAACCCCAAAAGAAAGAATTAGATTCGGCTTTGAGAACCAAGATAGAGGTGGGTTTCAGCACTTAGAATGGTGAAGAGAGAAAACGCAAGGGAGAGGGATTTATGATCAGAGTATTCGGCCAAGAAGAACACTCAATCAAACTTTCGGCTTTGAAGGTGTTTGAGATGAAGGGCAAGTGCAATGGAGGAGAAAAGATTCGGCAAAGGGAGATTGAGAGGGGTTTTGGCACAAAAGGTTTTGAAAGAGAAAAGAGAGGGTGTCGAATGGAAGATAAGGGATGTTGGTTTCGGCTTTGAACAAAGGTAGAAGAAGAAGAAATAGAATAAGTGAACCAAAGGTAGTTTTGGCTTTATACAAAATAAGAAGAAGAGGAAGAAGTGTGTAGGGTGGTTTCGATAAGAAGCAAATTCGGCTAACAATGGAAGAACCAAAAGAAGAGGAAGATGGCTTCTTGTGTTTCGGCTTTTCAAAAGAAGCAAGACTTGGTTCGGCCTAGCACCCAAGTTGCCGAAATTAAGAGAAAGAAAGGAAAACACTTTGGGTGTTTTGGTTCTAAGCACAAAACGCAAAGGAGAAGAACCCTCTCAGCTAGCCGAAACACCTCCTTAAACCCCTATTGACATTCGGCCACGCCAAAGGCTCCCAAAATCGATAGCCCCCTTGCCCACAGTCCACCATTCGGCCAACTCTTCCCAAATGAGTTTGAAATAATTCAAACTCCTAAATTTCCTCCCTTCCACCAGTTCAAATCCATTTGACTCCTTCCATCCTTATCCCCGAGAGTCCATCCTGAGCACTCCTTCTCTAGTTTGTGGCGTGAAAAAGAAATAGCAGCGAGTGCAACTCCTGTTGCTCGAACACAGACACTCCCATCCTGCTTGTGGCATCACTCCTTAGACACCTTAGGGGCGCCTCCTTGCCACTTTTCCACTGGTATTCTTGTGTCTAAAAGTCCCAATAATTTCTTTTAACCCCTAACTCTCTTAGCTCCCTCTCACTAAGTACAAAAACAAAAATTTTTGGCCATGACTCAGGCCTAACCCGAGGTCATTCCTAGACCCCAAAACATGCCAAATTAGCACAGTAGACCAACCATCACATGCAAACACATGCAAGATGCAGAGACACCGATTTAAGGATATTACAATGAAAGCTGCCTTAGATAGACAAAAGTCCTATTTAGCTTTGATAAGGAAAGATATTGAGTTTCAATAGGTGATAAAGTGTTTCTGAAAGTATCACCTTGGAAGGAAAGTCCTTAGATTTGGCCGGAAAGGCAAATTGAGTGCGCATTTTATAGGACCTTATGAAGTTACTGAGAGGATAGGACCGGTAGCTTATCATTTAGCCTTACCACCGGAGCTAGAAAGGATTCACGATGTCTTCCACGTGTCCAAGTTATGGCGATACCGTTCGGACCCTTCACATGTCATAGTACCAGCATAGGTGGAAATTCAATCGGATTTGACTTATGGTGAAGAGCCGGTTAAAATTTTGGCGCGAGAGGTCAAGTAGTTAAGAAACAAAAGTATAGACCTTGTGAAAGTGCTATGGCAAAGACAAGGGATAAAATAGGCTACATGGGAGCCCGAGGAGACTATGAGAAACCAATATCCCAACCTTTTCACCGGTAAGATTTTCGGGGACGAAAATCCTTAAGGGGGAGAATTGTAACAGCCCAATTTAGGGGCTAGTAGGAAAAGTGATCTCAGGATCACGAATTCGAGGTTATAGAAAATCATTTTAATGATATTTTATGAGTTAGAGCATAATTGTATAAGTGTATGAGAATTTTGGTGCTTTAATTTTAGCGATTTCAAGCTTAATCACGAAAAGGACTAAATCGCATAAAGTGTGAAAGTTCTATTTTATAAGCTAAGGGTGCCTAATAGACATAGAACATTAATTGGAGGTCTTTAAGGTGCAATTAGACCCCTAACAATAGGGTGGTCGGCCATAGGAGACAAATATTGACGAATTGGTTAAAGTTGGTAAAAGTTGGTAACTAAATTGACTTGTATTAATAAAATAAAGAAAGGAAATATATCATCTTTTCTCTCCATCTTCCTCCACCGAAAATAGCAAGCAAAATAGGGGTTTTGAAAGCTCAAAATTTCAGCAAACTCATCTCCATTCATGTAAGTGATTTTAATGGTTTTTCATGAAGATAGTTGTACTTTTAGAACCCCTAGAGCTTAAACATTCTAATGAGGGGACTATCTTGCAATATGGTGAAAAGATTAGAGTTTTTCCATGAGACCTTTCATTGTTATTTGCTGCATTTTTATGGAAGAAAATGAGTCTTAGTTGTTAGATAAACAAGTTTTGTGAAAGGTGTTACTATGAAAACACCTAAATGGACCTTTTTGTAAAGGTTATAAAGTTTGTAATAAATGTGTGAAATGTTGGGTTTTGATGATAGCCATAAGAGAAATAAATGTTCACCTAGGCTTGTTGAAGGTAGAAATATGATTAGAATTGGTTTCCGAGCCTAGGGGTAAAATAGTCATTTTACCAAAGTCTAAGGGCAAAATAGTAATTTTTCCAAAGCATGATTATTGAAATGCTTTTATTAATGTGATGATTAAATGAGCTAATTTGCTATTATAGAGCAAGAAGAGCCAAGAATCAATCTCGATCGGGGAAAGAACAAAATATCGGACTAGACCGACGATCTAGCTTATTTTGAAATCGAGGTAAGTTTGTATGTGATAAATTCAACATTTATGCTAGCATGTTTGAGAATGTTTGGTATTATAATGATACATGGTGTTCTATGAAATTGAGTATTTGTATTGAATGAGAAAGATGATAAAAGTTGAGATTTTGAAGTCCCGGTTGGACTATAATAAATGTGAGAATACTACCATCGAGACGTGAGATGAATAAGGTCCCGTATAAGACCATGTCTGGGATATGGCTTCAGCACCAAATTGAAATCTCGTATAAGACCATATCTGGGATATGGCTTTAGTATTGAATATGAGAATCGTATAAGACCATATCTGAGATATGGCACTGGCATTCAGAGGTGACCCCATGTAAGACCAAATCTGGGATGTGGCATTGGTTTTGTACTTATAATAATGACGATGAGTATGCGTCTTTGAGTACCCCTAGTGATTAACAGGATAAATAGATAAGCTTGGAAATAGAAACTAGATTAGTACTAAAGTCATGTGATTGAGTGAATACAGGTACTCGTGAGAAATTCACGAGGAATGTTACGATATGTGGCATGGTACATTTTAGATAAGAACGAGTACGAGTAAGTTATGGTAAAGTGTTTATGACCTTGTGTGGTTATCTAATGCCATGGATTGATGTCATTATGAGCTTATTGTTGCTATTTATTTGATGCAAACTTACCCCTCTCATTTCCCTTTTCCTTGTAGTATTGCAAACATAACTCGAGGATCGTGGGACGCAGGAGTTCAGTCAACATCACTTTGGTATAACAATTTAGACTTATTTTGAGTATGGCATGTATAGGACTTAGGTATTTTGTTAGGTCGTAATTTTTATCCAAAGTGTTGGCTATATATATGTTATTAAAGTCATTTTATAAATGGTCATTGGAATTGGGCCAATACTTGGTAAGTTTAAATATATATTTAATGATGATAAATTATGAAGCTTATGCTTATGTGAATACTTTGAATTGAGTTATGTTGATATGTATTCGTGTAAGTATGTTTCCTATATAGGGTGGTATTTGGCTTAGAATATAGCCTTTTAATGTCCACACAGGTAGACACACAGGCGTGCGTCTAGGCCATTTGAGGCACACGTTCATCACCATAGGCATGTTGATCAGCCGTGCGTCCCCTACATGTTAAGTTTACAAAGTCAGAATGCTCAGTAGTAAACACACGGGCAAAGACACGACCGTGTGTCTCAGCCATGTGAGAGGCACAGCCTTAGACATGGGTGTGTGCCCAGGCCATGTGAAGTCTGCGCCTAAACATTTGGAATTTAATTCGACATACAGTCTAAATATGGCCTTGGCCATGTGACCTTAGTGAGGTGATGATGTCATAAACAGATAGCTCCACGGGTATGAGAAACGGGTGTGTTTAGGCCGTGTGAAGGACACGGGCTATGGACACAGGCGTGTGCTCAGCTGTGTGAAATAAGTCAGTGTCGACCACGGGTGGTGAACATGGGCATGTCATAGAGGCACAGGGGCGTGTCCCTTGGACAACACGGGTGTGTGACCCTTGTCTAGGCAAAAATTTTCAAGGAGCGTTTAAGTTTCCGGTCGAACTCCGAAACCTTCTGGATGTATGTTTAAGGCTTTGTAGGCCCATGATATGTATATTATGATTAAGAAAGAATGGTTTTAAGTTGGATCAATGTTTTATAGCCCGAGAATGCATGTTCAATTAATGTTAAGTGTGGTAATGCCTTGTATCCTGTCCTGGCATCAGACACGGGTAAGGGGTGTTACACTCAAATCATGCTCAGCTAACATAATCAAACCTACAATATCAATTCCTTAATATTTATACCATATTAACCACATACACAAGTTTCATTTTCATACCAATCTAAGCATACCAATTACCTTAACTAAACTAGGCTAGTACCTTACCATCTATAACCTAAACAACTATTTCATAACATTCAAAAGCTTATGCAAACATACCTACAATCAACTAATCTTCAACATATCTACCATCCATACCATTTAGAACATATATTCTAGAGACTTATAAACAACATATGATCACTTAGTCAAATCTACACCTTAGCATAACAACTTCAAAAGATACAAATGTTTACCGTCAAAACAAACTTGAGTCAACTTAGGTAGGTACATGCCTAACTATTAACAAAACCGGAAATGCACAAACATTGCTAATTGGGTTCGATTTCTGGATGCTGAGATGACCACCTCTCAATCTACCAGGAATATACTTTACCTGCGTACGAAGAAAAACAAAATTGTACGCTAAGCAAAACACCCAGTGGTAAATCTATGATTCAAGATAATTTAAACAAATATAAGTTGATGAATACATCTAATTCAACTTAACCGACAATCAATTCACATGTAATTCACATGCCAATCACTTTTTAATTCAATATAACATGCTTATATACATGTTAGTATCCTAATTTAATATGCATATATAACATCTTACCATATAATATGCATTTCATAGGCAAATTAATTCATTTCTACTATTACTTATAAATATTGGCGCTTATTCAATTATTATTATCACAATAAAATTCATATGTTCCATTTCATTTCAACATTTCAATCATTTCTGAGCTTGATAGCTCTTTCATATTCATTCGACCTTTAGGGCTTATTTTCAACTATTTGCATATTGATACATATCTCAAATCAATATAATTTCTTCTCTTATACCATTTAGTCAATTTAAATCTTTATAACACTATTAACTAGACATAGACTCGGTACAGATACAGATTTGTCACCGTGGGTTACCTGGAAACGATAACGCTATAATGATATATAATACCATCCCGGATTGCCCAACAACAATGGTTTTCTCAACTCAATCAATCTATCACCCTAGATTGTCTAGCAATGATGACTCATAGCATAATATCTACCACCCTGGATTGCCCGGCAATGATGGTTTTACACAGTACTTTAACCCTATGGCATGCCAACTATGTTCGTTTATCATATATAAAACAATTTTTGTTTCATTACATATAGATCAATTCACATTCTTTTATTCTCAATTTATCATCGAACCATCAGTTTATAATATATCACCACATGCTTCAATTCAATTTCATATCAAATATCAATAAAATCTAGAATTTTTTATTCTATTCAATTTAGTCCTTATCTCGATAATCAATTCAAATATGTCAATCAACTCAAATAGTCATCAAAAAATTACCTAAAAAAATTTGATGTAAAATGACATGAAAATGCAGCAATTAAATAAGTATCGAATCATAGAAATACAACCCGAAAATTTTGAGCTATTTGTCGACAGCTTTGGATTTTCGTTTCCCTCGTGACAAATCTAGGTCAATGTTTGCTACGGATTAACATAAAACATATAACACTATCAATAATCAACCAATTCCAAATCAATTATCAATTTATAAAAAAAATCAATTTGTTCAATTTAGTCGCTAAAACCGGGACTAACAAAACTTTGAATTTAAAGTTCCAAATCGAAATATGATTTCACTATTACCTATTTGGGACCTTTTAGTTCTTATTTATATAGTCAATTTTATATTTTATTTAGTTTGGTCCCTAATATATGAAACTATCAATTAAGCTTTACAATTTAGTCATTTTTCACATCTAAGCTTAAAATCTATCAATTTCACACCTAAAACTTCCAAAAATCAATAATTGAAACTTTCTAAAACTTTAAAAGTTTTACAAATTGATGTATGGGCTAGCTAAATCAAGCTCTCATGACCTTAAATATATAAAAATTGCAAGAGAATGACTAAATTACAGTTACCAAATTATGGTCAAAAGTTCAAGCTTTCTTTATGTTTTTTTCATTTGCTTCGTTTTAGCGAGGAACAAGATGATGTTGTTCATCTTTCTTCCACTTTATCATAAATATATAATTAAATTAATTAAAAATAATTTATTTAGTTAAAACTTAATTTAATTAAGCTAATGGTTTCTTAGTCTAACTGTCCACTATATCTCATTTTATTATTGTCTAATTGCTATTTTAGGCCTTTAGTTAATTTTAATTTAAGCTCTCATGTAATAAGTGGTATCAGAAACGGTGGTTTTAGAATCCCATTTTCTAATGATCGAGTCAGTAAATATTAATAACTAGTCTATTATAGAATTATTTTGATATTTGGTCTGATAATTTTTAATGAATGGTTAGTAATTAAGGTACAAGGACTAAATAGTAAAAACTGTAAAATTTAATCGTATTGATTTTTATTAGTTTAAAAGGTGAAATAGTATAACATAAAGGTTTGAAGTGGTAAATTAGCCATTTTTATAAGGCATGGACGGTTGAGCATCTGTATTTAGATTAGTTACGTTAATTATTATGTTAATTAAATAAAAATTAGGAATTAATAAACGAAACAAAAGGTGGATGGAAAGAGATAGTACCTTTATTCTCATCCATCTTTACCGTTTTCAGTATTGAAGCAAAGGAATGAAAGCTTCAAAAATTCCCTTGACATTCAGCTTTGCATGGTATGTATATTTGGGACAATTTTTAAAAATTTTTATGTTTTGGAGATCGTTGTATCTTAATCTAACTAACCCAGGGATTAAATCATAAATTTCTTAAAGGTTTGAAATGTTTCCATTGACGGTTTTTGATGTTTTTGGATGTTAAATGACTTGGTTGTAAGTTTAGATATGATTAATGACTAATTTCTAAAGTAAAATTGGATAGTTTTGAGTATATAAACTAACTTGTAAACATTTCAAAATTTGCATGAAAATTTTATAATTACTAATTGTAAAGTGTTGTAGAAGGGTGTATTTGAAATTTTACTGTAAAACCGTGTTTAAATGTGAAAGATATGATAGTTTCAATTTTATCGACTAAATTGAAAAAATTGCAAAACTTTAAGGAAATTGTGAAAAATGATAATAGGATATCATATGCATTATAACATGTTATAAGGTAGTTAGCACTGATATTTTGAAATGAATTATCGTATAGATCAAGAATCGAATCAACTAGAACTTAATCGAGGAAAAGGAAAAATTACTAACTAGTCCCCCACACCTCGTTTATTATCTATTTCCAGGTAAGTTCATATGGTGTATTTATATATACATATATACATATATATGAGTAATGCATTGTATTTGGTTTGTGAATTTATTTTTGTAATTATAATTTGAAATTGTATTCAAAATGGTACTTAAAGGTGAGTAATGGATTGAATTGTAATGATTGTATTGGATAAGAAATGGTGCTTGGATAAACAATAGGATAGGATACAATTGGCATACCAATAAGGTTGCTTGCATGTTGTAGGGGGATTATAGATGAGATGTGATTGACGTATGAGAATATACTAATTATACCAGAATCCAATATTTATTGCGGATTACCGAATTTGTCTCTGCGGAGACCATTGCTACCAATTATCTCTACGGAGATTTAGGTGTGTTTTAGAGGGATGTGTACCCTACGATCTTAGCACTTCGATGCCCAGTGCATATTCATGGTTTAGCTCGTTTGAGTAATTAGGTGTGCTTTGGTGGTTACCCGCGTATCAGTATCTCTTTATTATAAAATGGTATAATGATATACTTGATGATAAAAAAGTATTTATATATGTGATTGAAAGAATGCAAATGATGAACTTGATAGATGATTTAAGGGATTGGTTTTAAATGGAATTATATGGTACAATCTGAAGTGTTAAAGTATCGTATTTACTAAACTCACCATATTGTTGGGATTATGTTGACAAAAAAGTCATGTAGTTATTTAAATTGGAAAATTAACAATATATTACGATAAGCTATATAGTTTCTTAACCTATGAACTTACTAAGCTTTCAAATGCTTACTCGATTATGTTTCTGTTTTGTAGTTGTCTTTTGCAAAACTCGGCTATCAAATCACTCTAGAACTCACACTATCTAGCTTCTGTCTCGGTATTCTTTTAATCGATCAAAAACTTAGTTACGTGGCATGTAAATAAGATTCATATTGTATTAATGTTATTTTAGAAGTTGAATGTCAAAGTATGATGTATGAAAGTGTGTGTGCATATTTGTTTTATGATAAGTTAAGTTTGGAGCTTTTAAATGGCTAGTTTTGAAATTAGTTGATTAAGTTCTATGATGGTATTGACATGGTTGTTTGGTACGAAAATGTGTTGGAGCATTGTGAGTTAATGGTATGATTGATGTTAAATTAATAATATGGATATGATATTTGGAAGGTTTTGGTGCATAAGTTGTGGTACGGAATTGAGCCATATTGAATGATGAATGGTTTAAGTTGATTCATGACTGATGGAGCTTGAAACTAACTATTATTTCGAAAAAGGCAAGCGCACCTATCGAACAGTAGTATAGCTGTGGTGAGTCCGAAATATCGTATCCTCAAGGACTAAGATTATTAGTAATAACTATCTTTTTTATTATCTAACCTAATAATTAAGGGGATTTATTTTTAATCTTAAATTAACTAACTAATTTAACTAACTGAATGACTATGAAAGTGCAGAGAGTGAATTGGGAAAATACTTTTGGACAACTTATATGAGATAGGCAATACCTAAGGAAGAACCCACCTAGACTTCACTTATTACTTTTGATTCATGCTATTTATTCACTTGACTTAATCCGTAGAAATCCCTAAATTATATTAATACCTCTTTCGAGGCTACTAACAACTGACACTAGGTTGATTCATTGAAATCTCTTTCTAATTAAAACCCCTATTATCGCATTAACTCGATCTATGGATTCCCTTATTAGGTTTGACCCTAATCCGACAGATTTTCGTCGCCCTATTTCTAGGGTTGCAATCAACTCCACTTAATTGTGTTGATCTACTCTTAAATAGGGACTTCTGCTCCACTAAATAAGCACATTCAACTTGAATCAATAACCTGAATTATCAAAACAAGAATAAGAACTCACAATTAAGAATAAGAACAAGTATTTATCTCATAACTGAATTATCAAAACAAGAATAAGAACTCACAATTAAGAATAAGAACAAGTATTTATCTCATAAATCAAATAATAATAAGATTCGTCTTAGGTTTCATCCCCTTAGGTATTTGAGGGATTTAGTTCATACTAAAAGAGGGAAACATATTAGAATAGGGAAATCAACAAAACATAAGAAAACCCAAAACTTCTAAAAAACTTGATGGGAGATCCTTAGTTTTGATTGAGATCCTTCTTCTAAGCTATTCCCTATGGCTGTCTTGGAGTATTTTCTCCTTCTACTCGGTGTCTATTCGACGTCCTGTCGAACTCCCTTTTAGGTTGCCTCCTAGGGTGTTTATATAGGCTTTTGGAATGCCTTTATTGGCCCACAAGTATCATATTCTGAATAGAATTCATCTTGGTTTTGACAGGGACACGCCCGTGGTAGATAATCCAGGCCGTGTTTGATTCTACTTGTCACACACGGCCGTGTGGTTTGCCTGTGTGCAGTGGTTCAGGCCGTATAAGCCCCTTTTGTCCCTTTTTGGCCCGTTTCTCATTCTTTTTGATTTCCTATGTAATATCCTAGATTTAGGGGTTATACGTTTATGCATAATTCAAGTGATAGTGGGCTTAGTGTGTGTTTGGATTTGTTTTAAGGGTTTTTAGAATTTTAGAATGTAAGGGAATGCCTTAGAAAAATATTAGATTTTTAGTCTTAGAAGGGGAGCTAAGCAAAATTGGCCTTAAGAAAATTAGTTTGAGGTTTTAATCACAATGAGTTAATTGGTAAAGTGGGAAGTGGCTGTGGAAGTGTACTAATGGTCTTAGGTTCGAATCCCATGGATGACATTAAGGTGACTTTTAATTTTTGTATGGCATGTGTTGGTCAAATTTTACTTATGGTAAGGATGGACTTTGTTGTTTATGGATAGTAGACTAAGGAATAAGGCAAGTGCTTATTTATGGTATGGTATCAAGGAATTTTGGTAGGATAAGGGGACATAAGGCTTGAAGTATGGAGTGTTGTTTTGGAAATTTTTCTATGGCCATTTGACCATGAATGTAGACGGTATAGTGGACTAGGGGGGTTGACTTAATTTTGAATGTGATTAGGAGGAAATAAGGAGAAATTTAGGTGTGAGTTTAATTCAAAATTAGTTTGAGTTGATGGCAAGAAGAATTTTGAGTGTGGAGGCCGAATGTGGGTCTCTTTTGGGTGATAATTTCGGTCATGAGTGGGGGGGAATAGCCGAATTTCCTATTAGAGGTCTAGAAGTTCTTTTTGGGTTCGTTTTTCTTTCTTTAGTATTCTCTTTTGAAACTTTCTTATACCCTTGCCATTACCGAAATTTGCACCCTATTTCTTGACCAAAAGCCGAAAGTTAGAAGTCATTTTGTGTATCTTTTTCTTTTTCCTTTTGCAACTTATTTTCCTTCCATTCACTTCCTAAAAACCAGAAACCCATCCTCTCATTTGCAACAAAGACGAAACCTCTCCACCTTTGTTCTTCATTGCCGAATTCTCCTAACTTTCATCTACACTTCTTTTCTTCTTTTCTTCTTTTCTATACCTATTTTGTGTTAGCCGATTATCCCATCTCCATTTGGGAGTTCTTGCCGAATCTTTTAGAGCCTTTAGAGGGGAGGTGTCGACATTCCTTTTCATCAATCTCCCAATCGGTTTCGATTATAGTAAGTATTTTCTTAGCAATTGAATTCTCTTCTTCTTCTTCATTTAGTATGTCGAAACCAATGGTTGGCCTTGGTTTCTAAGGGATGGCCAGAATGTATGTAGAGTCATAATATTGTGTTTCTTTTGTGTAGCCAATGGTAAGGAGCCTTAAGGTGGATTGTAAGGATTCGATTCATCAAGGTAAGTGTTATGTGGTGATTCGAGATTTAGTTAAGCAAAGTAGGTGATTTGTAGTATTCGACCATAGGCCATTGTATGAGTTTAAGTGATGACCGATTTCGACTTTGGTTCTTAGGAACAAATCATTTGGAATAAGAGAGTTTTGGGATTGAGTAAACTGTACCAAAAAGGTGTGTAGTTATCGCACTGTTTCTTGATTGTTTATATGTGTTGTTATGTTTATGCGTATGATGTGTACGGTAACCGGCAATAATGGTTAAAATGATGGATACCCATGTTGAATAATCGATTAACAAGGTCAGTATTTTATGATGTTAATTTACATATGATCTATGTATGAAAACGTGATAGCATGTGATACATGCTTATTTTTATGATATTGTGGCATGATACATGGGACTTAGGATGTGACTATCGAAGGAAAGGGTGTACTTTATGTACGTGGTCTGATGTTAGCCTTGTGCTAAAGGGTGTACTTTATGTACGTGGTCTGATGTTAGCCTTGTGCTACATTGGCGCTTGATGTTAGCTATGTGTTTCATCAAGGGAGGTGTTGGCTAGGTGCCCATCTCAGTGGTTGATAGCTGTGTCCATCACCGTGGATTAATTGATATGTGGGATCACTTATGTGATCAGTGGCTTAGCCACGGCCTTGAGCAGCAAGTCTGCTGAGGTAAGTTATGTGGGATCACTTAGGTGATCGGTGGATTAGCCACGGCCTTGGGGCGACAGGTGTGTCGAGGTTGGTGTAATGGATGGAACTAGGTTGGGTTGGGCTTCATTTTGCATAATTTTGTATGTGGACTGTGTGGATATGGGCCAAGCCCATATGTGGAGACATGTGAAATAATTACACACTGAGTCTGTGTGACTCACCCAATTTTTCTCAAACCTTACAGGTGATGCATAAAGCTTGGACCGGGTTGGAGTGGATACAAGGTGGCCCATGCAGGAAGATGTTTTCACTTAATTTATGCATTTTATATTATCAATATTTTGAATGATTATTTATTGTAATAAGGGCCACTTAAACTATTTGGAGACTTTATTTATGGTTTTGAGGTTATGTTATTATTAAGCTAAAATTTGAAATGAACTTTAAAATCAAGTGATATTATAAATACTTGTATTAAAGTTTTCAACTAGATATTTTGTAACAACTTAACTTTACTTTGAATTTTAAACCCATGATGCTTTATGAAAAACAAATAAATTTTTTTATGTTTTCACTCTAAGTCAAAATATTTTTCAAACGTTTTCCGTAGTGACATACCAGATCCAGTCAGGGCTTGTGGGTCGGGTTTGGGGTGTTACATCCTAAAGTCTCCTAAGTATAAAACATGAAATTAAGAGATTAGGAGCATCGAATTCATCAAATTCAATGGAAAAATCATCCAAAAGTAAGCCAAGAATGGGGTTAAAATATGTGTAAATTATGGTTTATCAATGACATGTTGATTGTTTTGGGTGTCATTTGGTGCATATTGGTATATTTTTTGAATGTGGTTAAAATGTGGTAATTTGGTATGTGTTCTATTGAGTTTATGTAGGTTTTGAGTAGGTTTGATTGTGCAATTGAACATAAAACTATGCTTCGAATATAGTTTGTCTTGGAGTAGGCTCTAAATGGCAAATTTTGTGTCACACACTCATGTGTTACACACGGACTACTGACATGGTCGTGTGCCACTGAAAAATAGGGTGCATTAGAAACACACGGTTCCCGATTGTCACACAAACCGGCCACACGCCCGTGTGAGTACTATAGATTTGGTCTTTTAGATTTTACACGGTTTTAGTTTGTTACATAGCCCAACCACATGGTCATGTAAATTTTGATGAAATTTTGCAATTCGATCCACACGACCATGTGACCCCTGTTTTGCATAATTACCTTTAGCTTTTCAAAAATTTACAATTTGATCATTGTTTGTTCTGGGGTCAACCCTAGAGCTTACATAAGCTCATATAAGACTCGAGAAAGTTTTAAATGGTATTACATGATTGAAATGATTAGAGCAATTGAATTTTGACCATTAATTGTTTATAACTATTTCGTTTTGTATTGTAGCATCCTTTAACTTGATTCCAACTATAGGTGAGTGGTGTTACAATTAGTGGTATTAGAGCTACATTTTAGTCAATTCTAGGACTGAACATAGCAAGTATCGAGTCTAAAAAATACATGCCACGATAACATGTAAGAGTGTGATACTTTCTGATTTGATCTGACCCTGTTTTCATATAGATTCAAAGATGTCATAGGGTCAAATCTTGTTGCCACTGACGAGGTAGACAGTAATGTACCAGCTTCTGAGTAGGAAGCGAGTCACAGTATGTCGATTCCACAAATGTTCGAAAATGATACGAAAAATGCCTTTTTGGGCATGATGAGTCGGTGGTTTCAAAGTTTATGCAAGCCAATCCTGTGGCTCCACAACCTCCACCCCTACTGTGCCTTCCCTGACACCTACTGTCCTCTAAGTTTGACTCTTGTACATATGCATAGGCCTCTAATAGATAAGATTCGAAAATGTAGGGCTAAAGAGTTCCAAGGTAAGATGGACGATGATCTAGCTAGGGTTGAAACTTAGAGGGTTCTCAATGAGATGGCATGTTTACCTAATGATTATTTGAGGTGTGTCGTATCACTGTTAAAATATGAAGCTTACCATTGATGGTCGATGTTGACATCTATGGTACAAAAGGAGAGAGTTAACTGAGACTTTTTTCGAATTGAATTTTGAAAGAAATATATTAGAAAATGATACTTAGACGAGGAAAAGAAAGAATTCCTTGAATTGAAGCAGGGAAATAGATCTGTGTTTGAATATGAGCGAGGATTTGTGCAACTAAGTAAATATGCTCATAAAATCGCATTGACGGAGGATGAAATGTGTTTCTGTTTTGAATATGGGTTGAATGACAAGATCCAAATGTTAGTCGGGACACTGGATGAAACACCCCAAACCCGGCCCACGAGCCCTGACCGGATCTAGTATGTTCCTCGACGTAAATCGGTTCAAAATTCTTTTGTTGCTTTGGAAAGCTGTGTGTGTTTTGAAGATGGTTTAATCGTGGGTTGGGCTCGAGTTGAAAACAAGTTTATTTTATATTGAAAATCCTTTTATTTCAGGTGACAAAATATTTAAAGTTTATTTCAAATTAAATTTACTTAATCTTTAATTAAGAAAAATACGTAACATAATAACTAAAACAAAAATAAAACCGTCAACTACGGCCTTATTACATCAAAATAAAACCCAAAATAAAATTTAAAGTACTTAAAAATAAGGAGTCCACATAATAATAAATTTCTTCTTTGGGCATGGCCACCACTAAGCTCTGCAGACCCAGTCCATCTTTGTTCATCACCGAAAAATGTTCCCACAGCAGGGGTGAGTCAATGAGACTCAATGTGTAACCACAGCACTAAGTCTTAACAAGTTGGACATATCAAATCATACATATTCATAAATCATTAAATTAACATGATGCAAACCCAAACCCAAACCTAGATAGCCATCCGCTACACATCACCCGTACCAACCTCGCACTGCACAGTGGGGACTACTAAGTCAACCCTCCATCCGCTACACACCATCGAAGGCTGCCGCTGCAGACGACATGCTCATCGCCCTTATTATTTTCATGGCATAGCCACCGGATAATATTTGTGTCATGTGACCCACATTCAGATAATGTGACCGAAGTCACCACATTCACTTCCCCTTTTTCATATAATCCGAATGCCCCATATCATACATATCATGCACATCATGCCTTAATTCACATTCTTATCACTTTTCACATGTTATATATAACATATATTCATAATCCTAGTAGGAGTAGGAAGCGTGCACTGAGTACTTTGTACCATTACATGGTACCTTAGCCATATTTTCACGATCTTATTAACATATTCAATTTAGAACATAGCCATGAAAATATTAAAACTTAGGGTAGGGTACACACTGATTCGCTTAACAAATTCACTTGAAATCCGAAATCGATCTCATGCCTTAGATCCTTATCTCCTACATTCGGCCACACTTAGTATTTTAGGAAAATCCTATTCGGCTATAAGGTTAAATCAGAAGGATTATTGTAACCAAAAATCTTACCTTGCAGATTTGATTACTAATCAAATCCCGAAACGTTGTAGACTCCCCTCCTTGTAATCGGCTAATATCAAATCCCTTCATAGATTAGTTTCCGGCTTAAACACATAAAAATAGATCTAAATACTAAAAGCAGGGCCTTGGCCAGAATATTTATTGTCACTTACCTTAAGATTCTTAAATCCCGAATAACCCCCTTGGTTATAGTTTCATCGAAATCCCTAAAAACACATGTTAGATCGATTTCCAATCGCTTTATGAATTTAATCAAGTGGCCTTCGGCCTAAACCATACTTTTCTTACCTTAGATCTATAACTCCCGGAGGATCTCTTCTCCCTAGTAGTCGATAATAGACAAAATCCCGAAAGATCCTTTATAATTTTGGCCAGGAGACACAAATGGCATTAGAATCTTAATCTTGGACTTTAAGAAAAGAAATATAATGATAATAATAGATCCTTACCCGTACTAATGAAATCGACAATCCTTTACTTGAATCCATGCACGCTATTCGGCTATAACCTAGATCTTAACAAGCTTTTGGCTTTTGGAACTTAACAAGAAATCGGCTAGAGGTTATACGTGTTGTTGGTTTTATCAAAAGAAAAGCGAGAGGAAAAGAGTCACTAGGGAATTCGGCAATGGTGGGAGAAGGGAAATTCGGCAAGACTAGGGGATCTTACTCTCGACTTTTGGAGAATTGAAAAGAAAAGAAAAAGGGTTGCAGAGAGAATTTGGCAAAGGCTTTCAAGAAAAAGAAAATAATACAGAATGGCCTCTCTTTTCCTCCTATTGCCGAAATTACTAGGCCAAGACTCCCTTACTTGGCCATCACTTCTCCCTTATTTTCCTCCTTATCTCTTTATTTAAAAATTAAAGAATAATCCTCATTTATCTCTTGAAAATAATCTAAAATAAATCATCATTTATCTACCCCTTAGCCGAAATTTTAAAAGAATTTAAACTCCTCCTTAATGCCTTAATCTAGTCCATTACCTCTTCCCCATGGCATAAAAATAAAACTTTTATTTGCTTCCTCACGACTCGAACACAAGCCCTCCTTGCACGAGTGTATGGCGTCATTTCAGAGCCTTAAGTGGCACCTCCAAGCCACTTTTCCAAGCCCAATTTCATGTCATATTTCCTCCATAAATTTTCTTAAGGCCACTTTGCCTTAGTTCCCTCTTTTAAACTTTAAAACTTAACATTTCTAAGGCATTTCCTTACATTTCCAAGACATTTCCTTACATTTCCAAGACATTTCCTTACATTTCCAAGACAAGACATTTCCTTATATTTCCAAGACATTTCCTTACATTTCAAGATTCTAAAAATGCACACAACACATCCATATCACAATAGACATGCTATTTCATAAAATTAAGCAAAAATGCATAAGCCCAATTTCAGGATATTACAGTTCTACCCCCTTAAAATAATTTCGTCCTCGAAATTACCTGGCTGAAATAAGTGAGGGTATTGCTGTCGTATTGCCTCTTTTGGCTCCCACGAAGCTTCCTCCGCTCCATGATTGCCCCATAACACTTTGACTAGAGGAACTGACTTCCTCCGTAACACTTTCACATCACGTTCCATCTGAATCGGCTCTTCCTCGTAGGACAAATCTGGTCTTAACTCCACCTCCTCGACTGGTATCACATGAGATGGGTCTGATCGATATCGGCGTAGCATGGACTCATGGAATACGTCGTGCATCTGCTTTAACTCCGGTGGCAACTCTGTTTGGTATGCCCGCTGGTCCAACTTCGCTTCAATACTCGATATGGTCCTATAAACCTTGGACTTAACTTTCCTTTTTGTCCAAATCTCATTACCTTCTTCTAAGGTGAAACTTTGAGAAATACTTGATCTCCCACATCAAATTCTATCTCTTTTCGTTTGAGATCCGCGTACGACTTTTTCCGATCAGATGCTTCCTTCAACCGTGCTCGAATTATCTCAACTTTCTCTTTGGATTCTGCCACTAACGCTGGACCCAAAACTCGTCGTTCCCCTAATTCAGTCCAACACGTAGGAGTTCGACACCTTCGACCATATAGCGTTTCGTACGGTGCCATCTGAATACTAGCTTGATAACTGTTGTTTTACGCAAATTCCGCTAGAGGCAAATATTCCTCCCAACTTCCTCTGAAGTCCATCACATAGCCCCTCAACATATCCTCTAACACTTGGATTACCCGTTCAGACTGCGCGTCCAATTGTGGATGAAAAGCCGTAGTGAAATCCAACTTAGTGCCTAACGCCTGATGTAGCGCTTTCCAAAACCGAGACGTAAACCTTAGATCCCTATTGAGATGATTGACACTAGCACTCCATGAAACCTCACAATTTCCGCCACATATAACTTTGTCAACCCCTGCAAAGAATAGTCAACTCTCACCGGGATAAAGTGCGCGAACTTGGTCAAACGGTCCACTATTACCCATACCGAGTCCTTCTTAGTAGGCGTAAGGGGAAGCCCACTAACGAAGTCCATGGTAATTCTCTCCCACTTCCATTGCGGAATCTTGATTGGCTGAAGTATTCCCGATGGAACTTGGTGTTCGACCTTAACTGGCGACATGTCGGACACTTTCCAACGAATTGATAACTTCCGTTTAAGATCAAAGGCCACCAAAACTCGTTTCCTTAGATCCTCGCATGCATGCTTAGTGCCTGCGGGATGTATAGCATAAGGGCTACTATGCGCTTCCCGAAGTATCCTCTGTCTTAACTCCTCGTCCCTCGGCATACAGACCTTTCCCTTGAAGCACAATACTCCCTTATCATTTACACCATTATCCTCTAACTCTCCGTTCTGTACTTGTTGCAACTTAACACTTAGATCCTCATCCACCAACCGACTTCCCTTTACCTCATTCAACCATGTTGGTCTGACTTGCAATTCTGCCAACAGGCTGCCATCATCATACAAACTCAAGTGTGCGAGCAACGCCCTCAGATCCGACACAACCTTCCGACTCAGGGCATCCGCCACTACATTCGCCTTGCCGGATGATACTCTATAGAAACGATCGTAATCCTTTAGTAATTCCACCCACCTTCATTTGCCTCAGATTCAACTCCTTCTGAGTTAATAAGTACTTGAGACTCTTGTGGTCTGTGTAGATCACTGACTTTTCCTCATAAAGGTAATGCCTCCACACTTTCAGAGCAAAGACTACTGCTGCTAATTCTAAGTCATGATTCGGGTAGTTAACCTCATGAGGCCTTAATTGTCGAGACACATAAGCGACTACTTTTCCATCTTGTATTAGTACACAGTCTAATCCCGTGTACGAAGCGTCACAGTACACCACAAAATCCTTTCCTGCCTCCGGCTGAATTAACACTGGAGCTTCAGTCAAAACCTTCTTGAGCTTCTCAAAGCTCTCCTGTTGCTTATTCGTCCATACAAAGGGTACTTTCTTCCTCAACAACTTTGTCAAAGGCGCGGCTATTAACGAGAATCCTTCCACGAACCTTCTGTAATAGCCTACCAAACCTAAGAAACTACGGATCTCAGCCACTGACCTAGGTGGTTTCCAATCCAACACTGCTTCGATCTTCCTAGGATCCACCCTTATTCCCTCTGCGGACACCACATGCCCTAAGAAGGCCACCTCCTTAAGCCAAAATTCACACTTGCTGAATTTGGCATAGAGCTTCTTCTCCCTTAATACTTGTAACACAACCCCAAGATGCTCGTCATGTTCCCCCTCCGACTTGGAGTACACCAAGATGTCATCGATGAACACAACGACAAATCGATCCAAGTAGGGTTGAAAAACCCGATTCATCATGTCTATAAATGCGGCTAGGGCGTTTATCAACCCAAACGGCATTACTACAATCACAAAATGGCCGTATCTTGTCCTAAAGGTTGTCTTATGGATATCTGCCTCCTTCACCTTCAACTGATGATATCCAGACCTTAGATCGATCTTCAAAAAGACGGCGGCCCCCTTAAGCTGATCAAACAAGTCATCGATCCTTGGCAAAGGATACTTGTTCTTGATGGTCAGCTTATTCAACTGACGATAATTTATGCACATACGCATAGTTCCGTCCTTTTTTTTTTCACAAACAGGACCGGTGATCCCCACGGAAACACACTGGGCCGGATAAACCCACGATCCAACAACTCTTGGATTTGAGCCTTGAGCTCAACTAACTCCTTTTGGCGCCATTCGATATGGAGCGATTGACACAGAGAGTGTTCCGTGCAAGTCTATTCCAAATTCCACCTCCCTATCAGGGGTATTCACAGTAGCTCCTCCGGGAAAACATCCACAAAGTCCCTTGCCGTTCTAACTCCACTAATTCCCCCTTCTTTTGCGTCCACAGTACTAACGAAGGCCAGAAATGCCTTGCACCCTTTCCGAACCATTTTCTCAGCCTTCAACGCCGAAACTACATTAGACAGGTTGTTTCTTCTTTCTCCTATCATAATGACCACCTCATCCTCCGGGGTCCTCAACTTCATTCGCTTAGTTGCACATTCCAACATAGCTCTATGCTCCACTAGACAGTCCATGCCAAGAATAAGGTCAAATTCTCTGAAAGAAAGTTCCATTAAGTCAGCTCGAAATTTCACTCCCTGAATCTCTAGAGGTACACTCCGAAAGATCTTATCCACCACTACAGTTTGGCCTAATGGGCTTACTACAGTCATCTGCCTATCAGAAAGTTCAGAGTCTAGGCCTAGTGTTTCCACTACACTACATGCAACATAGGAATGGGTCGAGCCCACATCAATCAGAGTAGAGTAAGGTTTGCCAAAAACAAAGAACGTACCGGTTATAACGTCCGGCGCGTCTCCATCCACCCTACGGCGTACTGCATACACTAGACCCGGCTGCCTTGTCTCTGCATTCGCAACACCTCTGCCCGGTGTTCCACGTCCTCTGCTCGTACCATTTCCTCTGTTATTCGGACCACGACCTCGCTGAAGCTGCTGTCCACCTCTACCGGCTGATTAACATTCTCCGAGTCACTGGTCGATCCCCTTCTGGTTTCATAGGACAGTCCTTGATCATATGGTCCTTGGACCCATACTTAAAGCATCTTCCCGTCTTTTTCCAACACTCTTCTAAGTGCTTCTTTCCACACTGATCACAAGGATAATACTGCCCTCCTATACCAACTTGCTGGCCTCGCTGCCCATCAACTCTAGGCCTTTTATTCCCAGATGATCCTGACGATCCAAAGCCTCTTTTCGGCCTACTCCGATCAAATTTATGCCTCACGGAGTCCTTAATTCCCTCAGTTACTTTTGCCTTCTCTACTAACTTAGAAAATTCCCGCTCCTGATGTGGAGCTATCAACAACCTTAGATCATCCCTTAGTCCGTCCTCAAAACGGACACATCGCTCATGCTCCGTTGCCACTACTCCTCGAGCATACCGGCTTAACCTTAAAGCTTCATACTCTGCTACGGACTTGTTCCCTTGAACTAGTCTCAGAAAAGCCTTCCTTTGCTCATCAGTATACCTTGTGCCGACATACTTCTTCTAATATGCGGCCTTAACATACTCCCAGGTCAGATCCTCAGCTGTGCAACCATCTCGAACTGTTAACCACCATTGATACGCTTCATCGCGTAACAGTGCCACCATTCCTTTCAACTTCTCCTCAGGGGTCAGATCGAGCTCATCTATAATGCGCTCGGTTGCCTCCAACCAATATTCAGCCGTACTGGGTGCTACACCAAATACGCCACGGAATACCTCAGCTCCATTGGCACGAAGTCGCTCATGTACCAACTTTCGAGCTCCTGAATTTCCTCTTGCACCAGCCACTAACTCAAGAACTCGCAAACACGACCTGCGATCTGATCGCCTCTCTGTCTCGATCTTGCTGTTCCCCACCAACAGCTGGTGGTGGTGGCGGTGGTACCTCATTATCAGATCCCTGACCCGACCTAACGGGTTCAGATATGGTCATCCTACCTCTACCGTGTCCTCGTACGTTACGTCCACGTCCCTTAGAGCTCATGTCTACGTTCGTGCTTTAATCTGATTAAGAAATTTTATGAATTAGTATTTTGTTTCACTGATTATTTGCGAAGAAGTTTTATGAAAGAAGTTTAGAAGTAGTTCTTTCGGTCGATCAAAGTTCAAGTCTTCTATCCTAATTCAGAGGAGCACATTCATTCAACCATTCATTTGGTAATATCTACCATACACATTCATTATTTCTATAGTTTTGTCTATTCCTACCCCAGGGGTATTTTCGTAATTTGTCCTACAAGGGTATTTTCGTAATTTGTCCTACAAAGGTATTTTTGTAATTTTTTCCAAAATAAGGTTCCTTGGTGATTTTGTCAATAAGGGTATTTTGGTAATTTTGCATTTTTGAGGGTATTTTTGGGAAATCTTGAAATCCGAGGGTATTTCGGTAATTTTGAAACTCAGGGGTATTTCGGTAATAAACCAGGGCAAATTTGTAAAGCTTAATAGTATAGGGGTATTTCAAAATTTGCAAAACTTGGGGGTTCCTTTTAGAGAATTTGTTTTCCAAAACGGTGATGTTGCAAAAATTTTGGCAGTTAGGGTCGTTTTGGTAATTTGTAGGTTAGTGGCAATTTCGTAATTTTTCAAAATCAAGGTATTTTGATATTTTGCAAATTAGGGTTTTTGAACTTGTTATAAAGTAAGGAAATTTTGCTAAAACTGTGTGTAGTTCGGACATTTTATAAACCAAGGGCATTTTTGTAATTTTACAACCAGGGGTATTTAGGTAATTTTTATAAATAAAAAATTTTTTCGGAAAATTTTGTGAAAATAGTTCTCACAAATTAAAAGGGTAATTTTAAGAGTTTTAAAACTAGGGTATTTATAAAATGGAGCTAGTTCCCTTTCGGGTTTTAGTTACTAGGTTTAGCCTGTGACTGAGTCCTCTTGGTTAGGGTGAACCAAAGCTACGCACCAGGTAGGATTCCAGCGAAGAGGAGGTGAGTCACTAGGGATCGCTTAAGTACAGGCTCTTAGGATCCAATCCTAGACATGTGCACAGGGGTTGCCACACCCTAACTCGGCGACTTAGCCATAGGTTTGTTTAATTAGGCATTTAAATCTTATGTATCTGTTGGGGTACACTAGTCCTAGGGTTCAAGTACTTATCATGCTAATCTACGTTCCATTCCATTTCTACCCTTCTACACATCATACTATAAATCACACAAAGGATAGGGGTACTTACCTGGTGGACTGCGGGTCGGAGACTTAGGTGCCATGCCAGAAAACCTGCATATTTCAAAAAATATTTTCATAAAACTTACTTGGGCTCGATTTGAAAACGTTTTGGGCCTTAAACCCAAGGCCGAGAGTTTAAAATTGGGCTCTGATACCAAACTAAAACACCCTAAACCCGGCCCACGAGCCCTGACCGGATCTGGTATGTTCCCCGACGTAAATCGGCTCAAAATTCTTTTGTTGCTTTGGAAAACTGTGTGTTTTGAAGATGGTTTGTTTGTGGGTTGGGCTCGAGTTGAAAACAAGTTTATTTTATATTGAAAATCCTTTTATTTTAGGTGACAAAATATTTAAAGTTTATTTCAAATTAAATTTACTTAATCTTTAATTAAGAAAAATACGTAGCATAATAACTAAAACAAAAATAAAACCGTCAACTATGGCCTTATTACATCAACATAAAACCCAAAATAAAATTTAAAGTACTTAAAAATAAGGAGTCCACATAATAATAAATTTCTTTGGGCATGGCCACCACTAAGCTCCCGCCTGTGACCCGGTCCATCATCGCATTTCATCACTGAAAAATATTCCCACAGCGGGGTGAGTCAACAGACTCAATGTGTAACCACAAAGACACTAAGTCTTAACAAGTTCGGACATATCAAATCATACATATTCATAAATCATTAAATTAACATGATACAACCCTAACCCAAACCTAGATAGCCATCCGCTACACGTCACCCGTACCAACCTTTGCACACCGTGGGGACTACTAAGTCAACCCTCCATCCGCTACACACCATCGAAAAATTTTGCCTGCAGGGCGACATGCTCATCGCCCTTATAATTTTCGTGGCATAGCCACCAGATAATATTTGTGTCATGTGACACCACATTGAATAATGTGACCGAAGTCACCACATTCAGTTAATGTGACCGAAGTCACCACATTCACTTCCCTTTTTCATATAACCGAATGCCCCATATCATACATATCATGCACATCATGCCTTAATTCACATTCTTATCACTTTTCACATGTTATATATAACATATATTCATAATCCTAGTAGGAGTAGGAAGCGTGCACTGAGTACTTTGTACCATTACATGGTACCTTAGCCATATTTTCACAATCTTATTAACATATTCAATTTAGAACATAGCCATGAAAATATTAAAATTTAGGGTAGGATACACACCTGATTCGCTTAACAAATTCACTGTAATCCCGAAATTTGATCCACTGCCTTAGATCCTTAACTCCCCACGTTCGGCCACACTTAGTATTTTAGGGAAAAGCCTATTCGGCTATAAGGTTAAATCCCGAAGGATTATTGTAACCAAAAATCCTTACCTTGCCGAATTGATTACTACTCAAATCCCGGAACGTTGTAAACTCCCCTCCTTGTAATCGACTGATATTAAATCCCTTCATAAATTAGTTTCCGGCTTAAACACATAAAAATAGATCTAAATACTAAAAGCAGGGCCTTGGTAGAATATTCATAGTCACTTACCTTAAGATTCTTAAATCCCGGAATAACCCCTTGGTTATAGTTTCTATCGAAATCCCTAAAAACACATGTTAGATCTGATTTCCAATCGCTTTATGAATTTAATCAAGTGGCCTTCGACCTAAACCATACTTTTCTTACCTTAGATCTATAACTCCCGGAGGATCTCTTCTCCCTAATAGTCGACAATAGACAAAATCCCCAAAGATCCTTTGTAATTTCGGCCAAGAGACATAAATGGCATTAGAATCTTAATCTTGGACTTTAAGAAAAGAAATATAATGATAATAATAGATCCTTACCCTTACTAATGAAATCGGCAATCCTTTACTTGAATCCACACGCTATTCGGCTATGGCCTAGATCTTAACAAGCTTTCGGCTTTTGGAACTTAACAAGAAATCGGCTAGAGGTTATCTGTGTTGTTGGTTTTATCAAAAGAAAAAGAGAGGGAAAAGAGTCACTAGGGAATTCGGCAATGGTAGGAGAAAGGAAATTCAGCAAGACTAGGGATCTTACTCTCGACTTTTGGAGAATTGAAAAGAAAAGAAAAGGGTTGCAGAGAGAATTCGCAGAGGCTTTCAAGAAAAAGAAAATAATGCAGAATGGCCTCTCTTTTCCTCCTATTGCTGAAATTACTAGGCCAAGACTCCCTTACTTGGCCATCACTTCTCCCTTATTTTCCTCCTTATCTCTTTATTTAAAAATTAAAGAATAATCCCTCATTTATCTCTTGAAAATAATCTAAAATAAATCATCATTTATCTACCCCTTAGCCGAAATTTTAAAAGAATTTAAACTCCTCCCTTAATGCCTTAATGCCGTCCATTACCTCTTCCCCATGGCGCAAAAATAAAACTTTTATTTGCTTCCCTCACAACTCAAACACAAGCCCTCCTTGCACAGTGTATGGCGTCATTTCCAGAGCCTTAAGTGGCACCTCCAAGCCACTTTTCCAAGCCCAATTTCATGTCATATTTCCTCCATAAATTTTCTTAAGGCCACCTTGCCTTAGTTCCCTCTTTTAAACTTTAAAACTTAACATTTCTAAGGCATTTCCTTACATTTCCAAAACATTTCCTTACATTTCCAAGACATTTCCTTACATTTCCAAGACAAGACATTTCCTTACATTTCCAAGACATTTCCTTACATTTCCAAGATTCTAAAAATGCACACAACACATCCATATCACAATAGACATGCTATTTCATAAAATTAAGTAAAAATGCATAAGCCCAATTTTAGGATATTACACTGGAGTTATGATCATTTGTAATTTTATCGAAATGAGCTCAAAAGATAGAGGAAATTTGTAATGAGAAGGAACAGGCAGAAATGTGATTTTGAGACTTTTATAAATAGAGCGTATCCAGACTATTTTCAACCACTCCACCAAAGAAATCGAGGGAAGCCTTTAGTTGCCTCACCTCACCATCAAGGTTTTTGGGAAGAAATAAGTTGAAACCGAGTTGTTCGAGATTGATCTAAGATGTCAGAGTGGCAAGATGATTACTATTGAGTTTGATAAACCGGATTGTACTACTAATGTTTTATCAACAATCTCCGCTCAGAAATTTATCACAAAAGGTTGTGAAGCATTTTTTGCTTATATTCTTGATACTCGAGAATAATGATTGAAGACTGATCAGGTACCGACTATTAAAGAATTTACAGATGCATTCCTAGAAGAATTGTCTAGATTACTACCAGAACAAGAAGTTGAATTTGTGATTGATTTAGTGCCAGGGACTACTCTGGTATGTATTGTACCATATAGAATGGCATCAACAGAACAAAAAATAACTTAAAGCAAAGTTACAAGTGTTGTCTGACAGAGGTTTCATATGGCCAAGTGTGTTACCTTTGGTGCACAAGTATTATTCATTAAAAAGAAAGATGGGTCAATGAAATTGTGTATTGACTACAGGCAGCTAAACAAAGTCACTGTAAAAAATAAGTATCCACTACCCCATCTTGATGATTTGTTCAACCAGTTAAAAGGAGCTATTGTATTTTCAAAAATTGACCTCCGATCTGATTACTACCAGTTGCGAGTTAAAGACGTTGATGTGCCGAAAACTGCATTTAGAATTCATTATGGACACTACAAGTTTCTTATGATGCCTTTTGGATTGACCAATGCCCCTGTCGCGTTTATAGACTTAATGAATCGAGTTTTTCAGCTACATCTAGACATATTTGTACTTGTATTCATTGATGATATTCTGGTCTATTCAAAAAATGAGTCCGAACATCAACCACATTTGAAAATAGTGTTACAAACTTTATGGGAAAAGCAATTGTTTGTAAAGTTTAGTAAATTTGAGTTCTAGCTCAAAGAAGTTGATCTGAGTAAGATATCTATAATTTTGAATTGGAAACCTCATAAAAAAATTTTTGATGTACGCAATTTTATGGGTTTAGTCAGTATTATTAACGCTTTGTTAAGAATTTTTTTATCATAGCATTATCGATAACAAAAATATTACAGAAAGATGTAAGTATTGTCTAGACATAAAAATGTCAACAAAGTTTCGAGCAGTTGAAAGACATGTTGACTGAAGCTCCAGTACTAACCCAACCTGAATCTAAGAAAGAATTTATTGTTTACAATGAGGCTTCATTTATTGGTTTGGGTTGCATTCTAATACAGGAAAAAGAAGTTATAGCTTATGCTTCTCGACAACTTAAACCACACTAGAGAAATTACTCGACGTATGATTTAGAACTGGTCGCAGTTGTGTTTACGTTGAAGATTTGACAACATTACCTGTATGGCGAGAAGTGTCACATTTTTATTGAGCATAAAGCCTAAAGTACTTGATGACTCAGAAAGAATTGAGCTTGGGATAGCGTAGATAGCTAGAACTGTTAAAAAAATTCTAATTTGATCATTGGCTACCACCCGGGTAAATCTAATGTTGTAGTTGATTCCTTAAGTCAGAAATCCTTGTTCGCATTGAGGGTGATGAATGCCCAGTTGAGTTTGAAATGAGACAGTTCTATTTTAGCCAAGCTGAGGGCTAAACCATTATTCATTTGGAGAATTCGAGAGTTGTAAAAAGACGATCCAAATCTATTAGCTAAACGAGAACATATCTAGAATGGTCAGACCACTTAATTCAATGTTGGTAGCGACAATAACCTGTATTTTTCGTAATCGACTATAGGTGTCGGATGATTCAAGATTGAAACAAGAAATTTTATTCGAGGCTCATAATGTTTTTACTCAATTCATTTAGGTAGTACTAAGATATTTTGTGACTTGAAACAGATATACTGGTGGCCAGGAATGAAACATGACATCTACAAATTTGTATTGAGATATTTAGTGTGTCAACAAGTGAACGCCGAGCAAATTTTGATGAAATTTTGCAACTTAACGCACATGGCTTCAAAGAGTTACACAACCTGGACACATGATCGTGTAACCCTTATTTTGCATAATTGCCTTTATCTTTTGAAAATGTTACAATTTTATCCTTGTTTATTCTCTAGAAAAAATTTAAATGGTATTAAATGATTGAAATTATCAGAGAAATTAAATTTTGACTATTAATTGTTTATAACTATTCTGTTTTGTATTGTGCAATCCTATAACTCAATTTCGGCGACGGGGACAGGTGAGAGGTGTTACACCTCAAGCCATTTTTTAATTAAAATTCTATAGCAACTGGACTTAACAATTTAGTTGTTGGGCCCTAATTAAATGCAATTCAAGCTAAATTACATATCCAAAATTTAATTCACTTACATAATAACTCTTTAAATATTTTTATTAAATATTTACGAGCTCGATTTATGAAAATAGGATCCTGAAACATCCTTTTTTTTCACACCAATAGAAACCAGGTTATTACATAATCTGCCCCAACTAAAGGTAAGAGTTAGAACTACCTATTTTTTCTGTGATGGTGCAACGAGGTGTAGTTGGGTCATTCTTCACTTGTATGTTTAGCACAATAAAGGCTTGCATCCTCCATATGGGTTACCTATATAGAAACATAATAGGTTTTTTTCTTTTCCTTAGCTAGATCATTATCATCGAACTCTATTGCATCATTGTCTTTATCTGAACTAACTATCTTCTTCCCCTTGTTTTTGGTTGACACTTTTGAGGTGGTGTATAAAGCGTCAGATAGGTTACGGACGGTTATGACTTTATCTTTTGTTGAATCAATCGGTAGCTGTGGCCATGGGGGACGCTTGATGCCATGTCTCTTGGAATAGTGAGCTGTTATTGGCTTAAAGAACTCTATACCTTGTGTCGTGTACTCTATATGGGCTTGCATGATAGGATCTTTACTCCTTCGGGCTGTTGGATTTGCTTTATTTTATGGTGTCGTCTGTGGTACCAGTTGTTGCTCCCCTGTTGATTTCATCAACCCTATATCTCGATTATTCTTTCATTGTTCTATTATTTTATTTTGAGTAACTAATTTCAATTTTTGAAAATCTACAAAATAAGCAGGAGAATAAGAAGAGAAGTACAAAAGAATCTTTGTGAAGTACAAATGAAAGAGGGAGTTTTGAGAGTTTAGGTGGCTAATGTTGTGTTTTTAAAGCTTAAATGAGTTTAATTAAGTTTTATACTTAGGTTCTGGGTTTAAAACTAGTGGGTCTTAAGAGTTTTCATGTCGAGTTGCGTCATCAGGTAGGGTATTTTGCTGTAGAACTTTACTCGATGTCGCGACAACCAATATTAATGTCACGGCATTACACTTCGAAAGCCAGGGTCGCGACATCAAGGATCAATGTCATTAAATTCACCCTTGGATATCCTATGAGGGTAACATACTTATGATAAGGTCATTAGACGAGCACTGGTCGAGTTACTTTCATAATGGTATGACATTAGAAGAGCTCAATCACAGTACTATAGTGGAATGACTTCGTGACTAAAATGAGTTTATAATTAATGGGCGAAAAGTTGGAACTTAATTATAAATCATTTGAGCCCTTGTAACATCCCGGAAATGGGCCTATGCATTTTTGATTTAATTATACGAAATGGCATGTCTTATATGTTATGAATGTATGGTGAACATTCTTGGAAACTTGGAAATGTAAGGAAATGCTTCAGAAATGTTAAGTTTCAAAAGAGGAATGTAAACATTTTTGGAAACTTGGAAATGTAAGGAAATGTCTTGGAAATGTAAGGAAATGACTTGGAAATGTGAGGAAATGACTTGGAAATGTAAGGAAATGTCTTGTCTGGGAAATGTAAGGAAATAACTTGGAAATGCAAGAAAATGTCTTGGAAATGTCAAGTTTAATGTCTTAGAAATGTCAAGAAATGTCTTGTCTTGGAAATGTAAGGAAATGTCTTGGAAATGTAAGGAAATGTCTTGTCTTGGAAATGTAAGGAAATGTCTTAGAAATGTAAGGAAATGCTTTAGAAATGTCAAGTTTAAAGTTTAAAAGAGGGACATGAAGCAAGGTGGTCTTAAGAGAAAATGTAGGGAAAATTTGACACACATTGGGCATGGAAAAGTGGCTTGGAGGTGCCACTTAAGGCCTCTGTAAGTGACGCCACATGTAGGGGAAATTGGGCCAAGGTTCGAGCTATAGGGGAAGCAAAATAAAAGTTTTATTTTGCTGCAAGGATGGACAGAGGTGGACGGCACATATGCTATATTTTAGGAGTTTAAAATCCTTTTATTTTTATTATTATTTAGAGATAAAATGTGTGATAATAAGGATAAAAGATGATAAATGAGGAATTATTCTTTAATAAGGAAAATAAGGAGAAGTGATGGCCAAGTAAGGGACTTTGAGTTTAATAATTTCGGCTAAGTAAGGATAGTTGCTGAATTATCTTTTATTTTAGGAGATAATTAAAGAGATAAAGCTATCAAAATAGAAGAGTGATGGCCAAGTAAGGGATTCTAAGTTAGTAAATTCGGGTATATAAGGAAAAGAGGGCCATTCATCATTCTTTCTCTCAACCCTTCTCTCTGTAGAATTTCTTAAAGCATTTGTTCTTCTTCTTTTGTTAGCCAAAGCCAGAAAATTCAAGATATCACCATTAGCCAATTTCTTTTCTTTCCAATCCATCAAAAGCCGAATCTTGAGGGCTTCAAGCATAGGTCTTTGTCGATTTCTTCAAGAAAGGGTAAGAACAAGTTTTGATTTCTATTCTTTTCTTTTAGATTTATCGAAATCTAGGACTAATCCCATCAATATTCTTATTTGCCGAAATTTGGAAGGATTCTTTCGGGATTTTGCCATAGTCGACTATAAAGGAAAAGATCTTGAGATTTGACCGTCAAGGTAAGTCATATCGACATTCGGCCAAGGGTCATTGATTGTGATTAAAGGTTAGAAGTTGATCTAACATGTGGTTTTAGGGATTTAATGAAGCTATAACGAAGGGATAATTTCGGGATTTAAGATCCTTAAGGTAAGTGACTATGAATATTCGGCCAAGGCCTATTTTAGTAGTTAGATCTATTTTTATGTGTTTTAAGCGAAAACTAACCGATTCAAGGGATCTAGTGATTAGCCGATTTCAAAGGGAAGAATACAAGTTTTGGATTTGATTAATTATCAAATCAAGCAGCAAGGTAAGAAAGTGGATACGATAATCCTTGAGATTTGATTAAATTAGCCAGAATAGGCTTTTTCCTAAAAACTAAATGTGGCCAAATGTAGGGACTTAGGATCTAAAGCGATAGATCAGTTTTTGGGATTTCAAGGAATTCGTTAAGCTAATCGGTGTGTACCCACACTATTTCATAATATGTTTTATGGCTATGTTTAATTAATATATGTGATATTAAGAATGTGAAAGTGGCTAAGGTACCATGTTATGGTACTAAGTACTCAGGTACGTTTCCTACTCCTACTAGGAATATGAAATATGTTATTTGTAACATGAGAATAAGAATGTGAACTTTGGCATATTAATGCATATTACAAAATGGGGCATATGGGTTATTGAAAGGGAAGTGAATGTGGTGACCTAAGACCACGAACACGGTGACCTAAGACCGTGGTATCACGAATGTTGTGACCTAAGACCACGATAAATCGAATGCGGTGACCTAAGACCGCGATATCTGAATGTGGTGACCTAAGACCACAAATGCGGTGACCTAAGACCGCGATATGGAGTGTAGCGGAAGGAGGGTCGACTTAGTAGTCCCCACGGTGTACAGGTTGGTGAGTGCGGGAGTGTAGCGGATGGCTTATTAGGTTTGGGTTTGGGAATGCATCATAATTTGTATGCTATGATATGAATGTGTAATATTTGTTATGCCCGATTCTATTATGATTTAGTGTTGTGTACACATTGAGTCTGTTGACTCACCCGTTGAGGACCATGTTTGAGTGATGAGCAGTAATGGACCGGGACAGTGAGAACTTGTGGTGGCCATGCTCAACATGAAGTTTTTATTTTTATGGACTATTAATTTTTAAGTACTCGAATTAGTTGGATTTACTTGATGTAATAAGGCCATAAGGCCATAGTGCACTATTTTATTTCTGTTTTTATGTTATGAAATTTTTTATTAAGTTAAAGATTAAGTAATTTACTTTAAATGTATTCTATATGTTTTATCACCTAAAATTTAAAAAGGGTTTTCATTATAAAACGATTTTGTTTTCTACTCGAGCCCAACCCAAAACAATATTTCTTTCAAAACACACTATTTTCCCAAAGTAACAAAAGAACTTTGAACCGCTTTACTTGAGGAACATACCAAATCTGGTCAAAGCTCGTGGGCCGGGTTCGGGGTGTTTCAGTTTGGTATCACAGCCCGTTTCAAACTCTCGGCCTTGGGTTTAAGGCCCAAAACATTTTCAAATCGAGCCCAAATGAGTTTTGTGAAAATATTTTTGGAAATAAGCAGGTTTTTGGCATGGCACCCAAGTCTCCGACCCGCAGTCCACCAGGTAAATACTCCTAATCATCTGTGTGATTTATTGTATGATCTGTAGAAGGGTAGGAATGGAACGTAGAAATAGTATCATAGGTACTTGAACCCTAGAACTAGTTTTCCGCAACATTTGCATAAGACTTAAGTGCCTAATTAAACAAACCTGTGGTTAAGTCGCCGAGTTAGGGTGTGGCAACCATGGTGCACATGTCTAGGATTGGATCCGGAAGAGCCTGGTACTTAAGCAGTCCTAGTGACTCACCTCCTCTTCGCAGGAAACCTACCTAGTGCGTAGCTACGGTTCACCCTAACCAAGAGGACTCGATCAAAGCTAAACGCAATAACTAAAACCAGAAAAGGAACTAGCAAATATTTTTATAAAAACCCTAGTTTTAAAACTCTTAAAATGACCCTTTTAATTTGTGAGAACTATTTTTACAAAATTTTAGAAAAACTTCCGATTTAAAAAAATTACCTAAATACCACAATGGTGAAATTACAAAAATGCCCACAGTTTCAAATTACCGTACTACCCGATTTCAATAAAATTTTCCTTACTTTACTGAAGCACCCAAGAATCCTATTTTGCAAAATATTAAAACACCTTGATTTTGGAAAAATTACGAAATTGCCCCTAACTTACAAAATTACCAAAATAACCCTAATTTTCAAAATTTTTGCAACACTACCAATTTGGAAAACAAATTCTCAAAAAGAACCCCCAAGTTTTACAAATTTTGAAATACCCTTGATTTATTAAGATTTATAAATTTACCCTGGTTAATTACCGAAATACCCCCGAAATTTCAAAATTATCGAAATACCCCCGGATTTTAAAATTTCCAAAAATACCATGAGAACGTAAAATTACCAAGGAACCTAATTTTGAAAAATTACGAAAATACCCCTGTAGGACAAATTACGAAAATACCTCTGGGATAGGAATAAGGCAAAGAGTGTTCGAATAGTGAATGTGGGTGGTAGATACCACTGAATAAATATGTCTATTATGATGAATGAATGTGCCCCTATTGAGGAATGAAGGTGTCTCTGTTGATGAATGTGAATGTGATTCTCTAAATTAGAGTAGTGAACTTGAACTGAAACTTTGTGTGATCGAAAGAACTACTTCTAAATATCTTTATTTCATAAAATTGTTCACGGTTAATAAGTGGAACAAAATTCTGATGCATAAAACTCTTTAATCAGATTAAATCGCGGCGTTATTTCTAGGAGACATGAACTTAGAGATTGTGCCTAGGAAGTATGATGGTTCTATTAAGATCAGAGTGCTATGACATAAGCGTAGTCTGCGGTGAGTTAAGATGTACGATTATTCGTTAGCCAAGTAATTTCAAGGACGAAATTATTTTTAAGAGGGTAAATCAGTAACATCCACGGAAATGGGCCTATGCATTTTTATTTAATTATACGAAATGGCATGTCTTATATGTTATGAATGTATGGTGAACATTCTTGGAAACTTGGAAATGTAAGGAAATGCTTGAAATGTTAAGTTTCAAAAGAGGAAAGTAAACATTTTTGGAAACTTGGAAATGTAAGGAAATGTCTTGAAATGTAAGAAATGACTTGGAAATGTAAGGAAATGTCTTGTCAGGAAATGTAAGGAAATGAATTGGAAATGCAAGGAAATGTCTTGGAAATGTCAAGTTTAATATCTTAGAAATGTCAAGAAATGTCTTGTCTTGGAAATGTAAGGAAATGTCTTGGAAATGTAAGGAAATGTCTTGTCTTGGAAATGTAAGGAAATGTCTTAGAAATGTAAGGAAATGCTTTAGAAATGTCAAGTTTAAAGTTTAAAAGAGGACATGAAGCAAGGTGGTCTTAAGAGAAAATGTAGGGAAAATTTGACACACAATTGGGCATGGAAAAGTTGCTTGGAGGTGCCACTTAAGGCCTCTATAAGTGACGCCACACATGGGAAAGTGGGCCAAGGTTCGAGCTGTAGGGGAAGCAAAATAAAAGTTTTATTTTCTTTGCAAGGATGGACAGAGGTGGGCGGCACATAGGCTATATTTTAGAAGTTTAAAATCCTTTTATTTTTATTATTATTTAGAGATAAAAGGTGTGATAATAAGGATAAAAGATGATAAATGAGGAATTATTCTTTAATAAGGAAAATAAGGAGAAGTGATGGCCAAGTAAGGGACTTTGAGTTTAATAATTTTGGCTAAGTAAGGATAGTTCTTGAATTATCTTTTATTTTAGGAGACAATTAAAGAGATAAAGCTATCAAAATAGAAGAGTGATGGCCAAGTAAGGGATTCTAAGTTAGTAAATTGGCTATATAAGGAAAAGAGGGCCATTCATCATTCTTTCTCTCAACCCTTCTCTCTCTAGAATTTCCTAGAGCATTTGTTCTTCTTCTTTTTGTTAGCCAAAGCCGAAAATTCAAGATATCACCATTAGCCAATTTCTTTTCTTTCCAATCCATCAAAAGCCGAATCTTTGAGGGCTTCAAGCATAGGTGTTGTCCATTTCTTCAAGAAAGGGTAAGAACAAGTTTTGATTTCTATTCTTTTCTTTTAGATTTGTCGAAATCTAGAACTAATCCCATCAATATTCTTATTTGCCGAAATTTAGAAGGATTCTTTCGGGATTTTTGCCATAGTCGACTATAAAGGAAAAGATCTTCGGGATTTGACCGTCAAGGTAAGTCATATCTGACATTCGGCCAAGGGTCATTGATTGTGATTAAAGGTTAGAAGTTGATCTAACATGTGGTTTTAGGGATTTTTGTGAGAAGCTATAACGAAGGGATAATTTGGGATTTAAGATCCTTAAGGTAAGTGACTATGAATATTCAGCCAAGGCCTATTTTAGTAGTTAGATCTATTTTTATGTGTTTTAAGTAGAAAACTAACCGATTCAAGGGATCTAGTGATTAGCCGATTTCAAAGGGGAAGAATACAAGTTTACGGGATTTGATTAATTATCAAATCGGCAACAAGGTAAGAAAGTGGATACGATAATCCTTGAGGATTTGATTAAATTAGCCGAATAGGCTTTTTCCTAAAAAACTAAATGTGGCCAAATATAGGATTTAGGATCTAAAGCGATAGATCGGTTTTTTTGGGATTTCAAGGAATTCGCTAAGCTAATCAGTGTGTACCCCACACTATTTCATAATATGTTTTATGGTTATGTTTAATTAATACATGTGATATTAAGAATGTGAAAGTGGCTAAGGTACCATGTTATGGTACTAAGTCCTCAGGTACGTTTCCTACTCCTGCTAGGAATATGAAATATGTTATTTGTAACATGAGAATAAGAATGTGAACTTTGGCATATTAATGCATATTACAAAATGAGGCATATGGGTTATTGAAAGGAGAAGTGAATGTGGTGACCTAAGACCACGAACACGGTGACCTAAGACCGTGGTATCCGAATGTGGTGACCTAATACCACGATGAATCGAATGCGGTGACCTAAGATCGCGATATCTGAATGTGGTGACCTAAGACCACAAATGCGGTGACCTAAGACCGCGATGTAGAGTGTAGCGGAAGGAGGGTCAACTTAGTAGTCCCCATGGTGTACAAAAAGTTGAGTGCGGGGAGTGTAGCGGATGGCTTATTAGGTTTGGGTTTGGGAATGCATCATAATTTGTATGCTATGATATGAATGTGTAATATTTGTTATGCCCGATTCTATTATGATTTAGTGTTGTGTGCACATTGAGTCTGTTGACTCACCCCGTTGAGGACCATGTTTGGTGATGAACAAAGTAATGGGTGGGACGGCGAGAACTTGTGGTGGCCATGCTCAACATGAAGTTTTTATTTTTATGGACTATTAATTTTAAGTACTAGAATTATTTGGATTTACTTGATGTAATAAGGCCATAAGGCCATAGTGCACTATTTTATTTCTGTTTTTATGTTCTGAAATTTTTATTAAGTTAAAGATTAAGTAATTTACTTTAAATGTATTCTATATGTTTTATCACCTAAAATTTAAAAAGGGTTTTCATAATAAAACGATTTTGTTTCCTACTAGAGCCCAACCCAAAACAATATTTCTTTCAAAACACACTATTTTCCCAAAGTAACAAAAGAACTTTGAACCGCTTTACTTGAGGAACATACCAAATCTGGTCAAAGCTCGTGGGCCGGGTTCGGGGTGTTTCAGCCCTAATCGTATATGTCCAATTGGTTCCTTCACTAGCTCATTGAAATTAGAAATGAGTTTACTGTTGAATCAAATAAACAAAAATGGATAGAAATGGTAAAGCTAGAGAAATGAGAAACATTTGGAAATGAATGTAGCTTTCTTTAAATGGAAATAAACTGAAAATTAATTTATAGTTTTTCAAATTATTATTTAATTAATTAATTAAATTATTGAATTTCAAAAATGGAATTAAATTAATTGGTCTGTTGAATGTAAAAATATTAAATATATTTTCTTATAGATCTTTTACGGTAAAGTTGTCATGACCTTAACGGGATTAGAATTGGGTTGAGAAAATTATGTAATTGGGAAATTAATTAACTAGTTAATTTAAATTAACAAGTATTAGGCTGGATTGAATGATAAAGTATTGGGTTAAAATTCTAGAAAGTACTTATAATTGGACCCGATAAGAAAGAGGCCCAAAAGCCTTTCATTATTTATATATAAGACAACAAACCCTTGTTTATTTAACTAGGTTTGTCGCCCCCCTAATCCTAGTTATTGAAATAAAGTTCTACTAATTTAATAAGGGTTTCACTTATTCTCCCAATAAATAGATGGCATCGGTAGGGCTAAATATAAAACTTTGAGATATTGTTATTCTGCCCAAAAATAGTGCAAATTTATTTTCCAAGTATAAATTTTATTTTTTGAACAAAAATTCTATTGCTTCCATTAAATAGAGATTTGCTTTCCCACTAAAAATGAAGTAAAAAGAGATTCAAATTCGTTCGAGCCCATACTTGAAACAGTTCTATAACACTCCTCACCCGTATTCAACGCCGAAATAGGGTTACAAGTGTTACCGGACTTATCATACAATTACACATACATTTTTCAAACATTTTCACATTTCAAGCAATCATCATTCAACATCAATCGCAATGTCCCTAATACGAGCTTTAGAGGCTAAAAACATACTTTAGAAATGGTTTGGGACCAAACCGATAACATAGAAAATTTTTACGAAACTTATAAAATTATTCTCAAAAATAGGGGACACAGACCCGTGTTGCCCGCCCGTGTATCTCACACGGCCACCTGACAGGCCCGTGTCACAAGCCGTGTGGATATTCGAAATGGAAGCACATGGTCGTGTCCCAGCCCATGCCTGACCCCGTGTAACTCTCTGATGGGTCACACGGCCAACACACACGCCCGTGTGGTTAGCTCGTATGCCCTACAAATGTCCATACACACCCGTGTGCCAGGCCGTGTGCTAGACCGTGCCAACCCTGTAGGGTATACTGACTTATGCCACACGGCCAAGTCACACGCATGTGTGTGAGGTCGTGTGGAGCATATTGACTTGGTTTCAAATTCAACACCAGGGGACACACGGCCATTTAACATGACCGTGTGTCACACACGACAGAGACACACGCCCGTGTTTCTGCCTGTGTGGACAAAAATATGCTATTTATATAACAGTCTAAATTTGACCCTAATTGGAACGGTGGTTTTGGGACCACAAATTCGAGTCCAGAAAATTTTTAAATATTATTTTCGGTGCTTATTATATGTGAATTAACGTGTGTGAAAGTTTCGTATGAAAATTTGATCGTTTGTGTGCTTAATTTGACAAAAAGGACTTAATAGCGTAAAGTGCAAAAGTTGCAAACTATAGTGAAAAGTGCTAAAATGGTAATGGCTTTTTAATATGAGGTATTAAAAGGGAAAATAGCCCATTTTTAAGGTTGGTGGGTGGTATATGACAATAGTAACCTTAAGTTATATGTTATAAAATCTTATAATATAGGGTTATATTAGTAAATAAATAAATAACATATTATATGTTTAATAAAACACATGAAAAGCCACTATCATCTTTTTGTTTCTTAAGGCCGAATGTGCTAAGGAAGAAAAGAGAAATACAAGCTTAAATTTCGGCACTTGTAAGCTTAAATCCAAGGTTAGTTTGATTTCGATTTTTGATAATTTTTACGTTTTTGTAATCGTTGCTTCGAATACTATCCGACCCATGCTAAAATTTTTGAGATTAGTGTGTATGTGATGTTCCGCCATGATAGAAGCTTATGCTTTGTGATATTTGATGAATATATGTTAAAGTTATGTTATAGATTAAAATGTTTTGTATTGGAAATTTTGGTGAATTTGAGTATTTTGGGCTAAATTGCAAAAATAAATTTTTGAAGGTTTAAAATGCAAAATAAATGAAATAAATGGACTTGTATAGTCCCTATGAATATTCGGCCCTTAGGTTGTGTAATGAAATTTTGTGTATTTTGTGTTTTGTGCAAATAGGACTAAATTGTAAAAATGTGAAACATAAGGGTAAAATGGTAATTTTCCTATTTATGTGTTTTGGGACTAAATTGAGATGAAATGTGCTTGAATGAGCTAAATTTTAATGTGTTTAGATCAAGAACAAAGAAAAATGGATTTGGATCGGGGAAAGGCAAAGGTTATCGAATAGTCTTCGTTGTCCGTCGATAGTCGAGGTAAGTCTTTAAGCAATTATATATCGAAAATTATTTACGTAATATAATAAATGATGAAATTCGGAATTTTTGGAAATATATATGTGGAATTGCCGAATGTGATTAGTATAATATTGAATTGATTTTATTTGATGTAATGTGGTTAAGTTTATCCAAATTTGATATGTGATATTATGAAATATATGTATTATATGTGATTTTGGAATTAATAAATGTGCATGGAATGGTTAATTATGTTGATATTCGGGCTTCGAGCCAAGCAGGCCTTGTGCCGGTGATCTATATCGGGCTTAATGCCTAGCAGGCCTCGTGCCGATGAATTATATCGGGCTTATTGCCTAGCAAGCTAAATGCTGATGTTTAAATCTCGGACCTCTGGTCTAGCAGGCTCAATGCTGGTGTGTATTTCGGGCTTTGATGCCTAGCAGGCTTAATGCTAGTGATATATTATAAACAGAGAATTCGGGAATCATACAATGTGAGACATATTTAGTGCAACAAGCTAAAAGCTCGGGTATGTATAAGCCTTATATATATATTAGTAAGGAATAAGGTAAGTCGGTATATCATCATTTGAGTTAAATATGAACATATATATATGAAATTGAGTTTAAATGCATTATTTTGAAGAATCAGCTATAAGTGGCAAGGTTGATGGTGAGAGAGTTTTGGATGTGTTTGCATATGTGTACAAATAAGTATATGTGAACGATATGTATGATATATTCATTTGACTTGGATTATGCGAATACATGTGATATTTATGTGTTTTGATGATGTATATGTCCTTAGAAATAAAGTGCTAATACTTAGGTTAAGGGTAATGATAGCATTCGGCTATGATTAATGTACATATTAAAATATTTATACTCAATGCCATAAACCTAATGATTAAAATGTTTAATTGTTATAGAGAATTTGCTTAAAACTTACTAAGCTAGTAAGCTTACTCTGTTTATGTTCAATGTTCTGTTTTATAGATTCTGGTCAAGCTACGGGCTCGGGAAATCATCAGCAAAGTCAACCACACTATCATCTTTTTGGTACTCTTTTAGTTTGGTTTATTTTGGATAAAGGCATGTATAGAATGGATAATGTCTATGTTTGAGTTGAAAACTTTGTCTTTATATGTATTATAGCCATACGAATATGGCTTATATCCTGTGTTAGTTTGGTGTTGAGACGTATGATTTTTAATGATCAAATGGTGTATATGTTTATGTCATTATGATGCAAGGGTTGTATGGATTTTATTTAGCTTATATTCGGCTATGGTATATGTGCATATAGTAGGTGTAATTCGGTCTTGTGGGAAATGGCATTATGGATTAAGACAATGTCCTAATAATGTGTAATTAGCCATGGAATACAAGTGTGACGTGTTTGTTATGTTTATGTTCTGTATTCAATTATGTCTGATGAAGACTTAAACTCATTTTTGATAAAATGTTAAATGACACATGTAATTGGTAAATGTGAAACGTTTGGTATATATATATAAGAGTTTTGGCATGATTAATTGGTTTGAAATGATGAGTATAGGCCGAATAGGTATTTAGATAGCTTGATAATATGATTTGCTGGAAATGATAAAAATGCATGAGTTGATATGATCTTATTAAATTATAATAAATGTCTGTATATGAATCTAACTATTACAAAAATAATGTATATACCGTATAGTTATTTTCGGTTCACTATGTGCATGCAAACGAATTCATGTGAACATTAATCTGATTGATTATTTGGATCTATCTGAACTTTGGTATGAGCTAGGTACATATAATTGCATATATGTGTCTTTGTATATTTGGTCAAGTAGGTATGTATTTATATGATGTTTATTGAGTTTGTAGGTTTTGACATCTACTAATATCTTTTATGCTGGTATATTCGGCCCTTTGAAGTGAGTTAGTATAAAATGATAATTGAATCATGTTATTCAATCATATAGATACGAATGGGTTAATTGCTTGAGTATTTCATAAGTAAATAAGGACATAGCAAATGTGGCTTACGGTACTTGCATTATTTTGTAATTTTAATAAAATGTATTTTGCATGTTCAGCTTATGTTTGTCAATGCGTGTGCCATATATGATTTGGTTTAGTGGAATAAATATGTTTTATGCATATGCAATTGTTTGCTTATATGTGTATTATTATATAAATTTTTTTAAATATGATCTAATTGATTGAATAAAAGTAATGATTATTTGGTAATGCCCGTAACCCTAATTCGGCGACGGATACGGGTTAGGGGTGTTACAATTTATCAAGCCAATTTACCATCCAAATGTAACACCCCTCACCCGTATTCAACGCCAGAATAGGGTTACGGAGTAATACTGGACTTTTAACATATATAACAGTACTTTTCTCATACATTCAACCATTTCATACAATCATCATTTAATTTTTCCCTTACAATAACCTACAAGCCCTTAAGCATGCTTTAGGTGTGGTTCGAGACTAAACCGATAACTTATAAAACTTCTACAAAACTTTGAAAATTTTTCTCAATACAGAGGACACACACCCGTGTGACCAGGCCGTGTGTCTCACGCAGCCACTAGACACGCCTGTGTCTCCAGCCGTGTGAAAAAAGAGGGTACATACTGACTTGGGTCACACGGCCAACCACATGCCCGTGTGTCTAGTCCATGTGCCCTTCGAAGTGGCCACACACGCCCGTGTGCCAGGCCGTGTGCTAGGCTAGTGCCAAAACTATAGGGTATACTGACTTATGCAACATGGCCAGGTCACACGCCTGTGTGCTAGGCGTGTGCCAATTAGGGGGTATACTGACTTGTACCACATCGCTAGTCAAACGCCCGTGTGTGAGACCGTGTGTAACTGTCCGATTTAGACTCTATAGAAACAGTGGTTTTGGGACCACAAATCTGAGTCAGAAAAATATTTTAATATTATTTTTGATATCTACAGAATGTGAATTGATACGTGTGAAAATTTTGTGTGTAAATTTTATCATTTGCGTGCTCGATTTAAGAAAAAGGATTTAATCGCGTAAAATGAAAAATTAGCATGCTATATGTAAACGTACGTTTTAGCTATGGTTTCTTCAATTTAAAGACTTTAAAATGAAATTTAACCATTGGTAAATGGGATGGAAGGTATTAGGCTTAAGTTATAATGTTTTCATATTAAATTATAAAGGTTAGTATGGTAATTTAGTAAATTAATGTAATATAATAAAACATAAACTAAAATCAAGCATGTTGATCTTTCATCAAAGCCGAAACTTGTAAGAAAAAGAAAAGAAAAAGATCTTTAAGGGTTCGGCCATGTTTAAGCTAAATTAAGGTAAGTGTTTTGTTTGGTTTTTGATAATTTTTACGTTTTTGAGATCGTTGCTATGTAATCTATCAAGCCCATGTCTTAATTTTTCAATTTGATGATGATTTTGTGTTTTGCCATTGTTGAAAGCTTGTGGTTTTTGTTGTTTGATGATGGAAAATAAAATATATGTGATAGATTAATATGTTGTCTTTGGATCTTTGATGAATTTGAGTAATTTGGACTAATTTGTGAAAATGTTATTTTGAGGAACTAAAATGTGAAATAAATGAAATATGTGGGCTTATATGAACTAGAGGAAAATTCGGCTAAGCACTATATAAAGAAATTTCGTGAATTTTGAGTTTTGTGAAATAAGGACTAAATTGTGAAAAATGTGAAATGTCAGGGGTAAAAGTGTAATTAGCCATTTATGTGTTTTTGGACTAATTTGATTGAATATGTGATTAAATAAGTCAAACTTGTATCAATTTAGATCAAGAAAAGAGGAAATCAGAATTGGATCGGGGAAAAACTAAAGTTGTCGAATAGTCATCTCGGTTCGTCTGTCTTTGCCGAGGTAAGTTCATAAGTAAATAAACGTCGTTAAATTCAATTTTTTGTATTTTATTCATGCCAAATTTAATTATTATTTGTATATATATGTTCAAGCCAAATTTGTATAAGTATGGGAGAAGTATTTACAAGCCTGAATCGATCGAGTTACGACGTCCGAAAGCCCTGTACGAATCTTAGGAATAGTTAGGATACATATGTCATGACATAGGATTTTCGATATGTGATTTCGTGTAAGACCACGTCTGGGACATTGGCATCAACTTGTGATTTACGTGTAAAACCCTGTCTGGGACAGTGGTATCGATGTGTGGTTACATGTAAGACCACGTCTGGGACGTTGGTTTGTATGAGCTTTTTGACTATCCGAGTATCCTTTTTAATTCCTAATGGTTGAAAGGACATTATCGAGTTAAGATCGAATGTGAAAACAAACTAAAAGGTTCAAGTACATGCTATGTTATATGAATACGAAAGTAAGGTAATTAAATGTTTGAGATGAATATATGAATTAGACATGGAGAAATTTATATGTACTTATGAGTACATGTGCATTCGACCATCGATGTTATAATGCTATTGTATGTGTGATAATGTTTGAGTTTGCAAGCATAATAAAAGTACATTTGGTTAAGGTTTGTTTGATTTGGCTAGTTGATTTAATGCTAATGTTTATTTGATCATTATTTGCTTATGACTTACTAAGCTATTCAAGCTTACTGTGTATGTGTTTGTTCGTTTTTTTTATAGATTTTGGAAGCTAGTTACGAGCTCGGGGATCATCAGAGAAATCCGTCACACTATCGATCTCTATTTCGATATTTTGTTAAAAGTTGAACTTTGAACCTATGGCATGTATAGGCTAACTTATGTTTTTGGTTAGTTTTGAAGTTGTCTATACATAAAGCCATGCAAAAATGGCTTGATCATTATGTTCAAGCTTGGTTTTATATGTTCTTGGTTAAATGTTTGATGTGTTTGGTTTTGATGATTCAATTATGGTATAAGTCTATTTGGTATGGAACATAACTTGTATGATTGGTATCTTGATCATATGTTTTGATTGGTTTTGTCGTGAATAACTAATGAATTAGTTCATACTAGTAAGTTTAAAACATAGTATGTATGCTTGTGAGATTTTACTATATGATTCGGCTAAAAAGTATGAAAGAGCACGATGTATATTTGGCCATGATCTAAATTTAGTTGAAGTTGTGTTTATGCTATAAAATGGTTAAGGGATAGGTTTCAGTTGTGGTATGATGTTTGTTTAATGGGGATGTATGTTTTGTAATAAGAATTGGTGTGGAAATGATAGATGTTATACCTATATGTTTGGTCATGACATGTTAATTGAAATTATAAACATATTTATATATGCGCATATGTCATAGTTGCTAAGGTAATGAGTTGATCGAGTAAAGACAAGTTGGTATGTTATTTAGAGTTACTAATATGCTAATAAACTAAGTGTATCGTGACCGAAAATGATGATTGGTATAATAGTAAAATAGATGTGAATTAATGGATGAGTTAATGCTTACTTTGGTACATAGTTTAATGTTAATGATGGATGTGATTTGTTGTTAAAATTTAGTTGGTGTTTTGGTTATGCGGTTATAATTTTGGTATGGTATTGATATGTGAATTGAGTACACTATTAATTGTTATGTGTTCTCAAAATGGTTTAATATAATATGGTCATATGCGAATGGTCTTGTAAATAGAAAAGAGGTATGTTTAGTCTTTAATAAATGTGCCAAGTATGTTTGTTCATAATGACCATTTCCAATGTCGCATATGATATTGGTTATTAAACTTTGTAAAATTTCTTGTTTGGTCAATTAAGTGCATGTATATAATTATGAGAATGAGTGATTAATATTTATTAAAAATTTGAATATCATTATAATGATAAGCTCACGATTTATGTATGTATTTTAAGGCATTTTGTGTGGTTTTGAGAAATGTATATTGACTTGTAAATATGGTATATGTTTGAAATGAATTCGATTGAACTTTGAGATATGATTCGTATATTTAGTGTGACTAATAATTTAAGTTTAATATTTAGTTAGCAATATGTTATATATATATATATATATATATATATATATATATATATATATATATATTTCTGAATATGACCTATATGATTATGTGAATGTACGAAAGTTGTATTTTCTTTAGTAATGCCTCGTAACCCTAATCCGATAATAGATACGGGTTAGGGTATTTTATTGGTATCAGAGCTACAATTTAGTCGGTTCTAGGACTAATGTAGCACGTGTGAGTCTAGCTATACATGCCATATTTTTATATTGCGATAGTATGATGATTCCCGACAATTGAAATGTGTTTTCGTATAGTAAATGGATCCTGATCGAGCCGTGGTGATGATGTGGAAAGTAATGCGCTGCTCCTACTCGTGGCGATGCAAGACTTCTACTGATTTTAGGCCGATTTCAAGTAGTCATGAGAGTGACGCTAAACAAGCCTTCTATCAGATGATGAATGATTGGTTCACACAGTACATTCGTACAAATCCGGTTGCTCAACAACCCCCACCCCCGCCTAATCCTCCATCGATACCTGTAATACCTCAAGTACTTGATCCGATGAGATCACATAAGCCCCATGTTGATAAAATTAGAAAATACGGGGGTTGAAGAATTCAGAGCCACTGTTGATGGTGATGGTGATGCTGAGCGAGCTAAATTCTGGCTCGATAATACTATCTGTGTGTTTGATGACTTATCTTGTACACCTGATGAGTGAATTAAATGTGTTGTATCATTGCTTCGAGATTCTGTGTATCACTAGCGGAATACACTAGTTTCGGTGGTTTCAAAAGAACAGGTTACCTGGGAGTTCTTTTAGACTGAATTTCATAAGAAATACATCAGTTAGAGATTCATCGATCAAAAGCGCAAAGAATTCCTTGAGTTGAAACAGGGTCGTATGACCGTAACAGAATATGAGCGAGAATTTGTGAGACTTAGGAGATATGCCCGAGAGTGTGTTTCGACAGAAGCAATTATGTGTAAAAGATTCGAAGACGGGTTGAATAAATACATTAAATTGCTCGTTGGGATTCTTGAAATAAAAGAGTTCGTCGTACTTGTTGAACGAGCGTGCAAAGCTGAAGAGCTCGAGAAAGAAACAAGAAAAGTTGATTTTGAAGCCAGAGATTCCCGTAAGAGATCATCGAGTAAGACATTTCAGTCAGTATCAAAGAAATTCTGAGATGACTTGAGCCGTTCAAAGGCTACTGCGGGTTATTCTAGATGGGATCGAGATAGACCACCTGTGAGCTCGAAAGCTACCTCAGTAGCTAGTGTTGGTAACATCCGAATGAACTAACCTGAGTGAAAACACTACGGTAAACGACATCCCTGCAGCTGTAAATTAAATGATCGGGCTTGCTTTAAATGTGGATTGATGGATCACTTCATTCTTGAATGCCCTGAGTTGGTTGAGCAAGACATGAAGCAGAATATGAGGTTGAGTAACACGGCAGCTCGTGGTAGGCCACCCAAAAATACAGGTAATGTGAGTGGCAGTCAGAGAGGAACTAAAGACACAGCTGTTAGATCGGAGGCTCGTGCACCTGCCAGAGCTTATGCTATTCGCGCTCGTGAAGAAGCTTCGTCTCCAGATGTGATTATTGGTACTTTCACTCTCTATGATACTAGTGTAGTTGTATTGATTGATCCAGGATCAACTCACTCTTATGTATGTGAAACATTAGTATCCAGTAAGACTTTGTCTGTTGAGTCTACTGAGTTTGTGATTAGAGTATAGAACCCCTTAGGCCGGTGTGTCTTAGTTGATAAGGTGTGCAAGAATTGTCCGTTGATGATTTGAGATTCATGTTTTCCGACTGATTTGATGTTGTTGCCACTCGATGAGTTTGATATAATTCTGGGTATGGATTGGTTAACCTTGGACGATGCTATTGTGAACTGCAAACGAAAGACTATTGATTTGCGATGTCAGAATGATGAGATTATTTGGTTTGAGTCTAATGATCTGAGTGGTTTACTGGCAGTGATATCTTCAATGTTAGCTCAGAAATATGTGAGAAAGGGTTATGAAGCTTACTTTGCTTATGTGCTCGACTCTAAAGTGATCGAAAAGAAGATTGAATCAGTACCAATTATGAGCGAGTACCCGGATGTGTTTCCCAAAGAATTATCGAGTTTGCCATCGATCTGAGAGGTAGAGTTTGGTATTGAGTTAGTGTCGGGGACGACTCCAATATCGATAGCTCCGTATAGAATGGCACCGACTGAATTAAAAGAGTTGAAGACTCAGTTGCAAGAATTGACTGATAGAGGCTTCGCACGACCGAGTGTTTCCCCTGGGTGCACTGGTTTTGTTTGTGAAAAAGAAAGATGGAACTATACGAATGTGCATCGATTACTAACAGCTCAATAAGGTGACTATAAAGAATAAATATCCTTTGCCACGGATTGATGACTTGTTCAATCAGTTGAAAGGGTCTACTGTGTCTCTAAAATAGATCTAAGATCGGGTTACTATTAGCTGCGAGTTAAAGACTCCAATGTGTCAAAAACTGCTTTCTGAACGAGGTACGAACACTATGGGTTTCTAGTTATGCCTTTCAGACTTACTAATGTACCTGCTATTTTTATGAATTTAATGAATTAGATTTTCAGACAGTATTTGGATAAATTCGTGATTATCTTCATGGATGGCATATTGATCTATTTCCGTGATGAATCTGAGCATGCTGAACATCTGAGATTAGTGCTATAGACTTTGCGTGATAAGCAGTTGTATGCGAAGTTCAGTAAATGTGAATTCTGGTTACGAGAAGTTAGTTTTCTAGGACATGTTGTATTAGCATCAGGTATTCGGGTTGATCCGAACAAGGTTTTGGCTATATTAGATTGGAAGCCTCCTAGAAATGTATCTGACGTCCGAAGTTTTCTAGGACTAGCTGGTTACTATAGACGGTTCGTAAAAGGTTCCTCAATGATTGCAACCCCGATGACGCAACTACTTCAGAAAGATGTTAAGTTCGAGTGGTCAGAAAAGTGCCAGAAAAGTTTCGATCAGTTGAAAGCTTTATTGACCGAAGCTCCAGTGCTAGTTCAGCCAAAATCGGGTAAAGAATTCGTTATCTATAGTGATGCATCTTTGAACGGTTTAGGTTGTGTTTTGATGCAAGAAGGCAAAGTTATAGCTTATGCCTCGAGACAGTTAAAGCCGCATGAAAAGAACTATCCGACAAATGACCTAGAATTGGCAGCTATTATATTTGCGTTGAAGATTTGGTGCCACTATCTGTTCGGTGAGAAATGTCACGTTTATTCTAATCACAAAAGTTTAAAATATTTGATGACTCAGAAAGATCAGAATCTACGACAGTGAAGATGGTTAGAGTTGTTAAAATATTACGAGCTCGTAATTAACTACCATCCGGAGAAAGCCAATGTTGTTGCTGATGCTTTGAGTCGGGAATCGTTGTTTGCCCTACGTGCGATGAATACACAATTGGCCCTATCCAATGATGGTTCGCTAGTGGTTGAGTTGAAAGCAAAACCGTTATTTATTTAGCAGATTTGTGAGGCTTAGAAAGTTGATAACGAATTGATAGCAAAACGGGCTCAATGTGATGCGAATACTGATTCAGAGTTCCGAGTTGATATTGAAGGTTGCTTGAGGTTCAAAGACCGAATGTGTGTTCCAAGAAATTCAGAGTTGATTCAGATGATTTTAAATGAAGCTCATAGTAGTCGGTTATCTCTTCACCCGGGTAGTAAAAAATGTATAATGATTTGAAACAACTTTACTGGTGGCAAGGTATGAAACGAGACATCTCTGACTTTGTTTCGAGATGTTTGATCTGTCAGCAAGTCAAAGCTGAGCATCAGGTTCCGTCTAGTTACTTCTACCAATTATGATACCCGAGTGGAAATGGGACAGAGTCACGATGGATTTTGTATCAAGTTTTCCTTTGTCATCGAGTAAGAAAGATGCAATTTGGGTTATTATGGATAGATTGACTAAATCGACTCATTTTGTTCCGGTTCACACAGATTACTCGCTTGATAAACTTGCTGAGTTGTATATTTCTCAGATTGTGAGATTGCATGGAGTACATATTTTTATTGTTTCGGATAGACATCTGAGGTTCACATCACTATTTTGGAAGAAACTGCAAGATACACTAGGTACGAAACTACACTTTAGCACTACTTTCCATCCGCAGACAGAGTCAGTCCGAACGAATTATTCAGATACTCAAGGATATGTTGAGATGTTGCATCCTCGAGTTTGAATGTACATGGGAACAATATTTGCCACTGATTGTATAGCTTTCAATCGAGTATCAAAATAGCACCTTATGAGGCTTTGTACGATCGCAAATGTCGAACACCTTTGTATTGGACTGAGCTCAGTGAGAATAAAATACACGGGGTAGATTTGATAAAAGAAACTGAACAAAAAGTGAAAGTGATTCGCGATAGTCTGGAATCCGCGTCAGATCGTCAGAAGTCGTACGCAGACTTTAAATGAAAAGATATTGAGTTTTAGATCGGGGACAAAGTGTTTTTGAAAGTGTCACTGTGGAAGAAAATACTCTGATTCAGTCGTAAAGGCAAATTGAGTCTGAGATTTATTGGGCCGTATGAGATTATTGAACGTATCGGGCCGGTAGCTTACAGACTGTTGTCGCCACCTGAGTTAGAAAAGATCCATAATGTATTTCATGTTTTGATGCTTCGACGATATCGATTCGACCCATCACATGTAACTTCCCCATTTGAGATTGAGATTCGATCCAATATGACATACGAGGAAGAATCGATCCAAATTTTAGATCGCAAAATGAAAGAATTGAGAAATAAGAAAATTTCTTTAGTAAAAGTCTTATGGCATCGACACGGGGTTGAAGAAGCTACGTGGGAGCCCGAAGATGCTATGAGAGAACGTTACCCAAACCTATTTGCCGGTAAGACTTTCAGGGACGAAAGTCCCTAAGGGGGAGAAGTGTAACAGTCCGAATTAGACCCTAATCAAAACAGTGGTTTCCAGACCACAAATCCAAGTCAAAAAAATATTTTAATATTATTTTTGATGTCTACAGAATGTGAATTGATACGTGTGAAAATTTTGTGCGAAAATTTTGTGTGTAAATTTTATCGTTTGTGTGCTCGATTTAAGAAAAAAGATTTAATCGCGTAAAATGAAAAATTAGCATGCTATATGTAGAAATACCTTTTTGCTATGGTTTCTTAAATTTAAAGCCTTTAAAATGAAATTTATCCATTGGTAAATGGGATGGACGATATTAGGCTTAAGTTATAATGTTTTTATATTAAATTATAAAGGTTAGTATAGTAATTTAGTAAATTAATGTAATATAATAAAACATAAACTAAAATCAAGCATGTTCTCCTTTCATCAAAGCCGAAACTTGTAAGAAAAAGAAAAGAAAAAGAGCTTTAAGGGTTCGGCCATGTTTAAGCTAAATTAAGGTAAGTGTTTTGTTTGGTTTTTGATAATTTTTACGTTTTTGAGATCGTTGCTATGTAATCTATCAAGCCCATGTCTTCATTTTTTAATTTGATGATGATTTTGTGTTTTGCCATTGTTGAAAGCTTGTGGTTTTTGTTGTTTGATGATGTAAAATAAAAGATATGTGATAGATTAATATGTTTTGTCTTTGGATTTTTGATGAATTTAAGTAATTTAGACTAATTTGTGAAAATGTTATTTTAAGGGACTAAATGTGAAATAAATGAAATATGTGGGCTTATATGAACTAGAGGAAAATTCGGCTAAGCACTTGTATAAAGAAATTTCGTGAACTTTAAGTTTTGTGAAATAGGGACTAAATTGTGAAAAATGTAAAATGTCAGGGGTAAAAGTGTAATTAGCCCATTTATGTGTTTTTGGATTAATTTGATTGAATATGTGGTTAAATAAGTTAAATTTGTATTAATTTAGACCAAGAAAAGGGGAAATCGGAATTGGATTGGGGAAAAACTAAAGTTGTCGAATAGTCGTCCCAGTTCATTCGTCTTTGCCGAGGTAAGTTCATAAGTCAATCAACATCGTTAAATTCAATTTTATATATTTTATTTATGCCAAATTGAATAATTATTTGTATATATATGTTCAAGCTGAATTTGTATAAGTATGGGAGAAGTATTTACAAGCCTGAATCGATCGAGTTACGACGTCCGAAAGCCCTGTACGAACCTTAGGAATAGTTAGGATACATATGTCATGACATAGGATTTTTGATATGTGATTTCGTGTATGACCACGTCTGGAACATTGGCACCGACTTGTGATTTACGTGTAAGACCCTGTCTGGGACAGTGGCATCGATGTGTGATTACATGTAAGACCATGTCTGGGACATTGGTTTGTACGAGGTATTTGAATATTTCTAGTATCCTTTTTAATTCCGAATGGTCCAATGGTTGAAAGGACATTATCGAGTTAAGATCGAATGTGAAAACAAACTAAAAGGTTCAAGGACATGCTATGTTATATGAATACGAAAGTAAGGTAATTAAATGTCTGAGATGAATATATGGATTAGACATGGTAAAAGAGAAATTTATATGTGCTTATGAGTATATGTGCATTCGGCCATCGATGTTATAATGCTATTGTATGTGTGATAATGTTTGAGTTTGCAAGCATAATAAATGTACATTTGGTTAAGGTTTGTTTGATTTGGCTAGTTGATTTAATGCTAATGTTTATTTGATCATTATTTGCTTATGACTTACTAAGCTATTCAAGCTTACTGTATATGTGTTTGTTCATTGTTTTATAGATTTTGGAATCTAGTTACGAGCTCGGGGATCGTCAGAAAAATCAATCACACTATTGATATTTATTTCAGTATTTTTTTAAAAGTTGAACTTTGAACCTATGGCATGTATAGGCTAACTTATGTTTTTTTGTTAGTTTTAAAGTTGTATATATATAAAGCCATGCAAAAATGGCTTGATCATTATGTTTAAGCTTGGTTTTATATGTTCTTGGTTAAATGTTTGATATGTTGGTTTTGATGATTCAGTTATGGTATAAGTCTATTTGGTATGGATCATAACTTGTATGATTAGTATCTTGGTCATATGTTTTGATTGGTTTTGTCGTGAATAACTTATGACTTAGTTCATACTAGTACGTTTAAAACATAGTATGTATGCTTGTGAGATTTTACTATATGATTCGGCTAAAAAGTATGAAGGAGCACGATGTATATTTGGCCATGATCTAAATTTATTTGAAGTTGTGTTTATGCTATAAATTGGTTGAGGGATAGGTTTCGGTTGGGGTATGATGTTGGTTTAATGGGGTTGTATGTTTTGTAATAAGAATTGGTGTGGAAATGATAGATGATATACCTATATGTTCGGTCATGACATGTAACACCCCAAACCCAGCCTAGATGTTATGGTCGAATCTGACGTGTCACATTGAAGTGTCTTTCTAAGTTTAAAACCCGTTTATTATTCTTTAACAAATCATCTAGTCAAAACATTTGCCTTATTATCTGCTATTGTTATAATAGGTTGATTTAAAATCGCGGAAGCTTTTGAAAACTCTAATGTTTAAATTTCGTGTCTTTGAAAACAGTAATTTTTTTTTGAAAATTCATCTTCTCTTAGACTAGCATTTTAAAATAAGTAAGAAAAAGCTCAATTAAAAATTTAAACAAACGTACATGGCCTTATTACATAAACAAAACCCAAGACAAACTTTAAATTTAAATAAAAGCAAGTGTTGAACAGTTGCAGTTGTGTGGCCACCTCCGAGTCCCACACAGCACCAAATCACTTATGGCTGAGGATTACCTATACAGTTAAAAGGAAAGGGTGAGTTTACAAAAAGATCAATGTGTAATCCCCTATCGATCGATCGGTATACAACATGCGATAATGATCTAGGTAAGAGCCTATTCGAGAATGATGCGGTGTGGGTCTTAGCCCAACACACGAATGCGATGTGGGCCTTAGCTCAATACCATATCATTACAGTGCAATAATGCAACCCATCCCAATCCAGCCAACACACCACTCTGCACCACCAACACACCATGTGGGATAAAATCGACCTACCCATCCAACACACCATGTGGGGATAAAATCGATGTTGGAACGCCGATACCCTATGGCGCAGCGAGAATAAAATTAGATCCGCGATCCAAACCATGGATCCATGTGTGTGAGCGAATCGGGGTGAAATAAAGGTTTCGAAATTACCAAAACTTCAATCTGAGTAGACAGCGACGCCTTGGCAACAAGAGTTTTGATCTACTGTCGAATCAAGCCACAACCTTTTCGATGTCGGCCTCTACGTGATTCACCCGGTTTGACTATGAAGCGGAAGAAATCTCAAAACTATTTTGGAGGTTTATTTGCTTGACTACTGCTAGACCTAACAAGCAATCTCTTAGGGTTTTCACATAAGCTTTGCCTCTTTTAAATACCTTTTATATTGGGTATCCTTTTAATTGGGCCTTTTATAATGGGTATTTTTTTTCATTGGGCCCATTATTTGGTATCCTTTTAATACCCTTTTATAATTGGTATCTCTTGAATGTATCATAAGATTAAATAAATATAATAAAGTTTTTAACCAGAAAATTATAATTACATTAATTATATCCAGAAAATTATAATTACATTAATTATAATAAGGATTTGATATACTATATTTATTTAAATTTATATATGAATCAAATTCATATATTAATAGAATTATGTTGTCATTATGTGTACAACATCCTTGTACATATAATATGTTCAATATTTGATTGCCCAATTAAATTAATTCTTTAATTAATTTAATTCATGTGACAACTAAAAACAATACCAATTATATTTTATTTAGTTCATTTAAACCATAGGGTGTGACCTGTAGGTTCTTGCAACGTTAGCGATAATAATAGAGCGATTCTAATGTCACAAACAATGAGTGGCATCTAGCAATGCATCATTGCTACCTAAGTTACAAGAAGTCATGATTCCATATAACTTTTTGTGATTAACCTTTCATACATTAATCCTTAAGTCCTTTATCTGGGATGGACACAAGTCATGGAATAGTCACACTTGTATAGTCCATCCCATGTTTCTTGATATCTTGAGTAGACTATGATATACAAATTAGTATGACATCTCATGTCAACTTATTTGAGCATGGCCATGCATTTCTAGTCTCACTCAATCAAGTGGCCTAAGATATTACTCCCATTATGTAGGAGGGACTTATCCTATATTGATCAACCATATCCTCTACATAGATTGTGGTATATCCAACATCGGTCTTTATAGAACAACCAATTATGGTTATACGTTTGGTGTATCAAAATATACAACTCACGATGTTGAGATAATAATTATCTCAAGTCCGAGGATCATATACATATTAATCACTATGAGTAATGTTGTGACAATTACATAATAATCCAATAAACATACTCATAACGGGTCAATCCAATATGTTGTTCTCTAACACACATATTCACGCATTGATTTTGACAATCCACATCAATGACAACTCTTTATCATCAATCAACTACATGTTAGTCTTAATGCATTATTGTTGTCCTAGTCAACAATAATACTCGACTAATGATCTTTTAAGAATAATCATATTATTCTTAGGACATTATTATAAAGCAGTTTATTTATACACACTGAAGAAAAAGCGAAATAATAATGACAACGCTTTATATTAATAAACATGGTAAATTAAGTATGTTATTACAACCATCTCATGATTGGTCTTTGGGCATACTCTTACAATCTCCCACTAGCACTAAGACCAATCACTCATATATCTAATACCAAGTGACTTAGTGTGGCGATCATTAGCCTGTGTGTCGGAGGCTTGGTCAGAGGATCAACAATGTTATCATCTGAAGGTACTCTGCATATCTCTACATCCCCTCGATCGATAATCTCACGAATAAGATGGTAGCGTCTAAGTATATGTTTGGATCATTTGGTGAGATCACGGGTTCCTTAGCTTGTGCAATAGCTCCATTGTTATCACATCGGAGCTCTATAGCATCGATATGCTAGGCACAACCCCTAGTTCAAGATAATGAACTTCTTGATCCAAACCGCTTCCTTTCTTTGCCTCACTGTGTTGCAATATACTCGACCTCTGTTGTAGAATCAAGCTCATTTGTACTTTGCTTTGAACTCTTCCACTCACGGCACCACCATTAAGGCAAAACACAAAACGATTGCGATCAAGAATCATCCTTGTCGGTTTGGAAGCTGGCATCGGTGTAACCTTTACACTTAACTCTTCCTCACCTCCATATAATAGGGCGTATCCTTAGTTCTTCTTAAGTACTTAAGGATACTCTTGGCTAATGGTCCAGTGACCTTTACGGGATCTACTTGATGCACTGCTCGTCATACTTAAGGCATACGATACATCGGGCGGGTACATAACATAGCATACATGATAGATCCAATAAGCGGAAGCATATGGAATTTTACTCATACGTTCTCTCTCTTGTGGAGTTGAAGGACACATTTCCTTCGAGAGTGAAATACCATGTCTCATAGGTAGAAATCCTCTTTTAGATTCTTCCATACAGAACTTTTTTAGATTACTTTATCTATGTATGTACTTTGGCTTAGACCTAGTAGTCGCCTTGATCTATCTCTATAGATCTTGACTCCTAAGATATAAGTGGCTTCCCCAAGTCCTTCATAGAAAAACAACTTCTTAACCAAGTCTTAATAGGCGCAAAGTAGGTATGTCATTTCCCATGATAAGTATGTCATCCACATATAGTACCAAGAATGTGATAGTGCTCCCACTAACTTTCTTGTAAACACATGGTTCATCTTCATTTTTGACAAAACCAAACTCTTTGATTGCATCATTAAAGCGAAGATTCCAACGAAAAGCTTGCTTTAATCCATAAATGGATCTTGCAGACTTACATATCTTTCTAGCATCCTTTGGATTTACAAAACCTTGGGTTGTGTCATATACACATCCTCTTCAAGTTTCAGTTAAGGAAAGTTGTTTTGGCGTCCATCCGCGATTTCATAATCATGAAATGCGCTATGGCGAGCAAGATCTGATGGATTTAAACATAGCTACTGAGGAGAAAAGGTTTCATCATAGTCAACACCATGAATTTGGCGAAAACCTTTAGCGACTAATCGCCCTTTGTATGTTTGTACATTACCATCCATGTCGCTTTTTTTTTTTTTTTTGAAAACCCATTTGCACCCTATAGGTTTAACCCCTTCGGGTGGATCAATCAAAGTCCATACTTGGTTTTCATACATGGAATCCATCTCGAGATCTCATGGCCTCAAGCCATTTCTCGAGTTTGGGCTCGTCACGCTTCTTGATAAGTCCTAAGCTCATCTTGATCTATAAGAAGAACGTCACCATGCGTTGTAATGAGAAATCCATATCTCTCGGTGTGCGGCGTTCTCTTAAAGATCTGCGCGCGGTGGTTGTGTTTCTCTGATGAGTTGTTTGTTCCTCAATTTCTTGTGGAATTTTTTGTTGTTCAATCTACGGTTGATGGTATCTTGTGATTCTCGAATTTCTTCAAGTTCAATCTTTCTCCCACTTCCTTTTCTAGAAGTAAATTCTCTCTCTAGGAAAACACCGGTCCGAGCAACAAGCGTTTTGTTCTCGGTGGGATTAAAGAAATAATATCCTTTGGTTTCTTTTGGATACCCCACAAAAATACACTTTTCGGATCACGGGTTCAAGCTTAGTAGGCGTCGGCGTTTAACATAAGCTTCACAGCCCCAAATTTTCATAAAAAAGACATACTAGGACGTTTCCCGGTCCACATCTCATATGGCGTCTTTTGAACCGATTTAGATGGAACACGATTTAATGTGAAAGCGGTGTCTCAAGTGCATATCCCCAAAAGGAAGTCGGTAGATCGAAGATGACTCATCATGGATCGAACCATGTCTAACAAAGTTCGATTTCTTCTCTACGATACTCCATTCCATTGAGGAGTACCGGGAGGAGTAAGTTGTGAGACAATCCAACATTCTTTCAAAAGATCATCAAACTCTAGGCTCAAGTACTCTCCACCTCGATCGGATCGAAGTGACTTGATAGTTTTGCCTAGTTGATTTTGTACTTCATTTTGAATTCCTTGAACTTTTCAAGGGACTCGGACTTATGGCGCATGAGATAAACATACCCATATCTCTCTGAAATCATCGGTGAAAGTAATGAAGTAGTGAAATCCACCTCGGCTTGTGTATTTATTGGTCCACATACATCGAATGTATTAGGTCCAATAAATCACTAGCTCGTTCACTTTACCGGTGAAAGGAGATTTAGTCATTTTTCCCAATAAGCAAGATTCACATACTTCAAATTGTTCAAAAACAAATGAATTCAAGAGACCATCTTTATGGAGTTTGGATATGCGTTTCTCACTTATGTGGCCCAAACGACAATGCCAAAGATAAGTTTGATTTGAGTCATTTATTTTAGATCTTTTAGTATTTATGTTGTAAATGGGATTCGTTCGATCTAAAATATAGAGGCCATTAATTAATTGTGTAGAACCATAGAAAACATTATTGAGATAAAATGAACAACAATTATTCTTAATAATTATCTCAAAACCAATTTTGTCTAAACAAGAAATTGAAATAATGTTTTTAGTCAAGCTGGGCACAAAATAACAATCCTCTAAACATAAATCAAGTCCACTAGGCAAAGATAAAGTATATGTTCCCACAGCTAATGCAGCAACTTTTGCTCCATTTCCAACTCGTAGGTCCACATCTCCTCTAGCCAAAGTCCTACTCCTTTGTAGTCCCCTGCATGAAGTACAAATATGAGAACCACAACCCGAGATATCTAATACCCAAGAAGTAGTAGTTGATAAATTAATATCAATAACATAAATACAGGAAGACATTCCGCTTGCTTTAGCCTTCTTGACTTCTTCAAGATAGAGCGAGGCGATTCCGTTTCCAATGTCCGATCACACCACAATGAAAGCAGATTTCCTTCCTTAGACACCCCACCTTTAGGTTTCGGTGTAGCCTTTCCTTTTCCAAATTTGGGCTTACCTTTGCCCTTAGGCTTTGTTTGAACTTTGGCCTTTTCCTTGCCCTTGTTATTACGGACCATCGGTATGGGCTTGGGTCCAACCTTTTTTAAGTTGCCTTGATTCAGTAACATCTTGAGCAATTGTGGTAGAGTCTTGTCAATTTCATTCATATTGAAATTGAGGACAAGCGGGCTGTAGCTATCGAACGCGATTGCAAAATAACATCGATGGCCAACTCTTGGCTCAATGGAAACCAAGCTTAGATAGGCTTTCAATATAGCCAATCATCTTAAGGACATGAGGTCCCACTGGGCTTCCTTGACCAACTTACATTGGAATAGGGCTTTAGAGATATCAAACCTCTCTTGTGCGTGCTTGCCCACGATAAAGTTCTTTCGGGTGCTCGATCATATCATAAGCAACCATGTCCTCATGTTATTGCTTACAAGTTCGAGGATTCATAGTGGCAAGCATAAGACATCCAACATCTATCATGTCATCGAGATACTTCTTGTAAGCATCTCTATCGATCCTCGAGGCATTAGCGGGTGGTTCATTAGGAAGTGGTTGTTCAATGACATATAATTTCCGTTCTTGTTTAAGGACAATCCTCAGGTTATTCTGGAACCAATCAAGAAAATTCAAACCATTCAATTTGTCCTTCTCAAGGACCGATCGCAATGAGAGTGTGCTAGTGTTTGCAGCCATAATATATCTACAACAATTAAATATGCATGTGAGTAAATTTACCATTTTTATATCAATCATTAAAAAGACTTTATTAAATGATATTCCCACTATTTTATTTCAAAATTAATAACCTCGTATATTAATTTGGAAAAACTTTCTCAAAAGTATTTCTAGTAGGTTAAGGATCCATATTTCACCACCTCTTAAGTCACTTTGGCTTTACTCTTAAGATTATGGTTATTTAGGTAAGCAACATTTGCTAATTACATCATATGTAACTCCTAATATTTGGTGAACAACTCTTGTTCTAATCATCTTATGATTTATCCAATTTACTTGCCTCTAGGTTTCTAATCCTATTAGAGTAACCTAGTTAAGTCATTAACAAATTTTAACCAGTGAATATCACTTGTTTATTCTTCGCGTTTAACCAAGATAAATACTAGTACTTAGCTTTGGTGGAACCTACATAGTATTGATCGAGGCCTTAACGAGGGCAAAATTGGAAGGCCATCTTTGACTTAATATTTTAATAGAGGATTTTATTAAGGTTGTTGCATCTCACCAATTACTGATCTATTTCAGCCCATTTAGTCTTCTAATCGATCTCATCAATTAATAGGGTTTATTATCTTCAAATTTTAATATATATAAAAAATTGCCATGCATAAAATATCCTTTCAACCTTTTGTAGCCCATCAAGTTTATAAATTTCTTTTATTAACAAAACTTTTTGCGAGGGTTTGAGGATGTCGGAGGAAGCGGGCCGAAGGCCCGCGGCCGGAGCCATCCTCAAATCCTCATCCTCGAGTGTGGGGCGAGCCCCCACGTCATAAACCGAGGGTGCGGGCGGAGCCCACGCAAATGTAGACCGGAGTGCGGTGGCGAGAACCCTGCGGTACAAATCGCATATCGATCAAATGAAACCTCACGATTTGATAACTTTTTATCAGCGAGAATCGTGTCTTTAGGATTTTAATCCTTGAGGTTTCATATCGGAACAACCCTTGTTCCACTAGCCAGTTAACACTTACTGGAAACTATAAATACCACCGTCGCATTATTACAGATTTGTTAATAGTTAACAGTAATAACATAAAATCAAGTAGGCCACAACACCATGATTAACATTTAATCAATTTCCGAAAGAACAGATTATCGAGTTATGCTTAAACGATTTAAACAATCAAAAATACAATAAGATCAAAACATGAATCTCATACAATTGCATCACCCAAGTATTTAAACCCGAGTTCGTATCACACAAGTGGCTCACGATACCATTTGTTGTTGCGCCGATAGATACCTATGGCGCAGTGAGAATAAAATTAGATCCGCGATCCAAACCATGGATCCATGTGTGAGGAGCGAATCGGGGGTGAAATAAAGGTTTCAAAATTACCAAAACTTCAATGAGTTGACAGCGACGCCTTGGCAACAAGAGTTTTGATCTCTTGTCGAATCAAGCCACAACCTTTTCGATGTCGGCCTCTACGTGATTCATCCGGTTTGACTATGAGCGGAAGAAATCTCCAAAACTATTTTGGAGGTTTATTTGTGACGATTTGCTAGACCTAACAAGCAATCTCTTAGGGTTTTCACATAAGCTTTGCCTCTTTTAAATACCTTTTATATTGGGTATCCTTTTAATTGGGCCTTTTATAATGGGTATTTTTTTTTCATTGGGCCCATTATTTGGTATCCTTTTAATACCCTTTTATAATTGGTATCTCTTGAATGTATCATAAGATTAAATAAATATAATAAAGTTTTTAACAAGAAAATTATAATTACATTAATTATATCCAAGAAAATTATAATTACATTAATTATAATAAGGATTTCGATAAACTATATTTATTTAAATTTATATATGAATCAAATTCATATATTAATAGAATTATGTTGTCATTATGTGTACAACATCCTTGTACATATAATATGTTCAATATTTGATTGCCCAATTAAATTAATTCTTTAATTAATTTAATTCATGTGACAACTAAAAACAATACCAATTATATTTTATTTAGTTCATTTAAACCATAGGGTGTGACCTGTAGGTTCTTGCAGCGTTAGCGGTAATAATAGAACGATTCTAATGTCACAAACAATGAGTGGCATCTAGCAATGCATCATTGCTACCTAAGTTACAAGAAGTCATGATTCCATATAACTTTTTGTGATTAACCTTTCATACATTAATCCTTAAGTCCTTTATCTCTGGAATGGACACAAGTCATGGAATAGTCACACTTGTATAGTCCATCCCATGTTTCTTGATATCTTGAGTAGACTATGATATACAAATTAGTATGACATCTCATGTCAACTTATTTGAGCATGGCCATGCATTTCTAGTCTCACTCAATCAAGTGGCCTAAGATATTACTCCCATTATGTAGGAGGGACTTATCCTATATTGATCAACCATATCCTCTACATAGATTGTGGTATATCCAACATCGTCTTTATAGAACAACCAATTATGGTGTACGTTTGATCTGTATCAAAATATACAACTCACGATGTTGAGATAATAATTATCTCAAGTCCGAGGATCATATACATATTAATCACTATGAGTAATGTTGTGACAATTACATAATAATCCAATAAACATACTCATAACGGGTCAATCCAATATGTTGTTCTCTAACACACATATTCACGCATTGATTTTGACAATCCACATCAATGACAACTCTTTATCATCAATCAACTACATGTTAGTCTTAATGCATTATTGTTGTCCTAGTCAACAATAATACTCGACTAAGGATCTTTTAAGAATAATCATATTATTCTTAGGACATTATATATAAAGCAGTTTATTTATACACGAAAGAAAAGCGAAATAATAATGACAACGCTTTATATTAATAAACATGGTAAATTAAGTATGTTATTACAACCATCTCATGATTGGTCTTTGGGCATACTCTTACAATCGACCCACCCATCCAACACACCAATATCGCAGCAAAGCTACGATGTGATGCAAAGCGACGCCAAGTGCGATGCTTGATGTATGTGACAAAGCCATCGATCTGAGATATACTTCCTCCATAACAGATCCCAACCCCATGCAGTATGTCATGTCATAAGTCTTACGTATATGCAGAATGTCATACTCAGTAACAGTCATATACAAATCATGAACACATCAATCCACCTACCTTTAGGGGTATAATATTCATTTCTATCTATTAGGGATAAAATAGTCATTTCACCCTTTAGGGGTATTTTGGTCATTTTACCTACTTTGGGGTCTCAATGCAGATATCGACCTCTCGAAAGGTTCGCAGTCGCCTCGAGCGACTCCGGTAACCTAAATGGTCATAACAGTGTAAATGGGCCCAAGGCCCATTACTCGGCCCAAGTGGGCCCACATGCTCGTGCAGCCTGTTCAGCTCAGATTTCGCCACGGCTATGAGACCTACATAGCCTAGTCCAGTATTTTCCACAAATCATGGATTTCATCCGTGGGGGCCCACGAACGCATTGGGCCCATACGGCCCCTTTTCGACCCAACATGGCCTATCACGGCCTAAGCCCATGAAAATGTTCATGGAGGCCTCTACAGTCATACGACCGTAATTCATGGGCTCAATTTGACCACACGAGCGTTCGCACGCCCATGTGACCTCAAAGCCCAATCTTTCGGCTTTTCAGCTTTTCGGCTTTTGCCGTTCTATAGTCAAAACAGTGTGAATACATATCTATTTACACAATCGCTCCAAGTTTCTCAAGCACCCAACCTTGACTGAGTAATATGCGATCTAGTCTTCTTAGATCGCTAACTAAAACGATCGAACGCTGCTTGCCAACTTACTGCAATAACAACAGATCTCATCAGGTAGAACCATTCACAAGTGTCTTAAATCCATGAATATCAAACTTGCAGAAACATAGGGATATTCGGCCTATGCTCAAAAAACCAAGATAATGCTCTTACCTCAACTGAACGATGAACGAAAAAGGTTTTGATTGCTTCAGTCACTTGCACCCCTTCACTCCACTGAAATACCTAGTACTCAACAAACCACTACATCACAACGAAAAGACAAGAATCGCAACTAGAACACGTAAGAAGAAGCATTCGACTTTCGGAAAAGATAAAAGAAAATGGATTTGAACACATAAAGAAATAACAGAGAATCAAATGAGGGAACGTATGAGTACCTACCAATTCGTCAGAACTCTTGCAAGGCCGAAACCACAACACCACAGCAGAGTACGGGAACAGTCGGCCAAAAACCCAACAATAGAAGAACACCGAAAGAAAAATAGAGAAAAGAATGAGGGATATACTATTCGGCCAGACTTGAGAAAAGAAAATCAAAACAAAGGAGAAGAGCGAATCAGCTAGGACAGAAACCGAAAAGAACCAAAAGTCGATAAATGAAAGGAAAAAAAAAGGAGAATTCGGTAGATGCTAACACCAAAATGTTCCTCCAATGCTGAAAATGACAAACATTTTCCCCAGCCAAATTCTCAAAGCTAGAGTTCCCCCAAACGGTACAACACTTCCTCTCAATCAAACTCCTTGATTTTCTCCTAGTATCTCTCCCTTTATCCCTCCTTGAATTACTCCACTGATTTCTCCTCAACTCCCCTAACAACTCCATTCAACTTCTATTCAAACTCCCTTTAGCTGTGTTTCAGTCCAACTCCACTACCTACACAGCTTAAGCAGCAAAATAAATACTTCATTGTGCAACCCAGGACTTGAACCTCAGACCTCACAGTTACACAACACGCCACCTTGCCACTAGACCACAAGCTCTTTTTGTGCCATATAACAAGCACTATTATTTATAAGGCCTATATGCTAGTGTCCAGATTCACTTAAGAGCAAAACTAAAAATTTTGCAAAAGTTAAGACTTGAACCCAGGCTTCTCAAACACTCCCATACACACCCAAATCACTTAGTCATTAAAGCAAACAAGCAATTTATGTCATATCATGCAAAAATTTAAGACTTAAATTTTTGGGGCGTTACAACTCTTCCCCTCTTAACGAAATTTCAGCCTCCAAATTTACCCGGTCAGAATAGATGAGGGTATTGCCAACGCATTGCCTCCTCAGGTTCCCATGTGGCTTCTTTTGAACTGTGATTACGCTAAAGCACTTTGACTAGTGGAATAGATTTCTTCCTCAGTACTTTAACCTCACGATCCAATATCTACACTAGCTCCTCCTTGAAGGTCAAATCTGGCCTAACCTTGATATCTTGACTGGTACTATATGTGTGGGATCAGAGCGATAACGCCTCAGCATTGAGGCGTGGAACACATTGTGAATCCGATCTAATTCTGAAGGCAACTCAAGTTGATAGGCGACTGGTCCTACATTCTTCAGTATACGGTAAGGCCCAATGAACCTAGGGCTGAGCTTACCCTTCCGCCCAAACCTCAGTATCTTTTTCCATGGAGAGACCTTGAGAAATACGAAGTCCCCCACAGAATACTCAATCTCTCGGCATTTAAGATCCACATAAGACTTTTGCCTAACAGATGCTTCCTTCAATCGGTCTCGAATCAGTTTTACCTTTTCTTCGGTATTAAAAACTAACTCTGCCCCCAGAACTCGACGCTCACCTAGTTCAGTCCAATAGGCAGGAGTACGACACCTACGACTATATAATGCCTTGTACGGTGCCATTTGAATACTGGACTGGTAGCTATTATTATACGCGAACTCTGCTAGTGGCAAATAGTCTTCCCAGCTGCCTCGAAAGTCAATTACACAACTTCTTAACATGTCCTCCAGTATCTGAATCACCCTCTCTGACTGACCATATATCTGAGGATGGAACGCAGTACATAAGTCCAACCTAGTACCCAAAGCCTTGTGTAATTTCATCCAGAACCAAGATGTGAATCGAGGGCCTCAATCAGATATAATGGAAACTGGTACCCCATGCAGTCTCACAATCTCACCCACATACAACTTTGCCAGCTTCTGCAACGAGTAATCAGTATGGAGTAGTATAAAATGGGCAGATTTAGTCAATCGGTCTACAATAGCCCATACCAAATCCTTCATAGTTGGCGTTATAGGCAGCCCACTCACAAAATCCATGGTTACCCTCTCCCACTTCCAAACTGGAATCTTAACTGGCTGCAGTAACCCTGAAGGCAGTTAATACTCAGCCTTAACTTGCTGGCACGTCAAGCACTTACTCACAAAATCAGCAACTTCACGTTTCAGTCCTGGCCACCAATATAGCTCACGAAGATCTTGGTATAACTTGTTTCTGCCAGGATGCATAGCATATGGGCTACTATACGCGTCCCCGCGATAGGTACGCCTCAAATCGTAATCCTCGGTACACAGACTCTTCCACGGAAACACAGTACTCATTTACTATTCAGACCAAAATTTGAAGTTTCCCCATTCTCAACCTGTCGGAAACGAGAAACTAGTGACTCATCCAATAACTATTTACCCTTAATCTGTTTAGTCCACGTGGTCTAACTTGCAGTTCAGCCAACAAGTTACCATCATCAAACAAGCTGAGACGAGCAAACATTGCTCTTAAATCGATCTGACCTACGGCTCGGTCGTCGCCACCACCACGTTAGCCTTACTAGGGTGGTACTCAATCGAGCAATCATAATCCTTAAGTAGCTCTATCCATCTTCGTTGCCTAAGATTCAGCTCCTTCTGAGTGATGAGGTACTTGAGGCTCTTGTGATCTGTGTAGCTAATACACTTCTCACCGTATAAATAATGCCTCCAAATTTTCAGTGCGAATACCACCGCGGCTAACTCCATGTCATGAGTAGGGTAATTCACTTCGTAAGGCTTAAGCTGACGAGACGCATAAGAAACCACCTTACCCTCCTGCATCAGCACACAACCCAAACCAACGTGTGATGCATCACTGTAGATAGCGAGTTCCTTCCCAGACTCTAGCTGTATCAAGACAGGGCCTCAGTCAGAACTTTCTTCAATTTTTCAAAACTTTCTTACTGATTATCAGTCTAGTTAAATGGTACCTCTTTACGTAGCAACTTAGTCATAGGTGCAGCAATCAAGAAAAACCCCTTAACAAAACGTCTATAATACTCTACCAGACCCACAAAGCTTCGGATTTCAGATACGGTCTTCGGTGGTTTCCAATCCAGTACGGCTACAATGTTTGAGGATCAACCCTAATCCCCTCGGTAGATACCACATGACCTAGAAATGTCACTTCTCGCAGCCAGAACTCACACTTTTTGAACTTAAAATACAGTTGTTTCTCCCTTAAAATCTGTAGAACAACTCGAAGATGTGCATCATGTTCACCTTCAATTCTCGAATACACCAAGATATCATCTATAAATACCACCACGAACTGATCCAGGTAGGGCTAGAATACTCAGTTCATCAGGTCCATGAAGGTACCTGGTGCATTCGTCAGCCCAAACGGCATCAATAAGGACTCATAATGACCATAACGAGTCCTAAACGTAGTCTTACACACATCAGCCTCCTTAACTCTCAGCTGATGGTACCCAGAACGAAGATCCATTTTGGAGAAAATCGAAGCTCCTCGCAGCTGATCAAATAAATCATCTATCCTAGACAAAGGATACTTATTCTTGATAGCAGTTTATTCAATTGCCGATAGTCGATGCACATGCGTATGGACCCATCCTTCTTCTTTACGAACAACACTGGTCCTCTCCATGGATACACACTAGGTCAAACAAATCATCGATCCAGTAGTTCTTGGATTTGAGCTTTTAACTCCACAGCTCCTTCGGTGCCATCCTATAAGGAGCGATGGACACTAGAGTTTATTCAGCGGGAGCTCAATACCAAATTCAACAACCGTAGTTCGGAGGCAACCCAAGGAGTTCATCGGGAAATACAACAGAAAAATCCTTAACTGTTCTAATATCCCCAACAGAAAGACCCTCAGAATCAGATACACCAATATAGGCTAGAAATGGCTCACAACCCTTGCGAACCAGTTTTTCGGCCCTTAATGCAGAGATCACATTGCACAGAAAGTCCCTTCGCTCCCCAATCATAGCCATCTCCTCATCCTTAGTAGTCCTCAATACCATATGCGTAGTCGCACAATCGAAACTTGCATGGTGTTTTACTAGCCAATCCATCCCCAAGATTAGGTCGAATTCACCAAATGATAGCTCCATCAAATCCTCTAGAAATATAACTCCTTGAACCTCTAGGGGCACATCTCTGAACAACTTGTCTACTCTTACTGACTATCCCAGTGGACTTAACACAGTCATCTCATTAACCATACTCTCACACATGATACCCAAGGTGCTAGACATAGTGCATGCAATGTATGAATGCGTAGACCCTATATTAATCAGAGCAGTGTAAGGTACATTATGAATTAGGAATGTACCGATTATAACATCTGGAGCGTCACCGTCCTCTCGATGACGAGTAGCATAGACTAGTGCTGGCTGCCTCGCCTCAATGTTACCAGCACTTCTGCCTGGTGCTCCACGACCTCGTCCCACACCATTTCCTCCCCTAGCCTTTCCACGACCTCTCGGCGGCTGCTGACCACCTCTTGTTGGCTGAACATAACCCTGACCTGTAGCTTGCATCTGAACAGGCCTTTGAGGACAATTCTTGACCTAATGCTCCATAGACCCACATCTGAAACATTCCCCAATCTTCTTCCAGCACTTACCCTGATGATGTCTCCCGCAATCAGCACAAGGCTATGGTCTTGCAATAGGAACCCCGCTCAAACTGGCCCATCAAATCTAGCCTTATTTTTAGACCTTCCAGAAGAACTTGAGGGCTCTGAATCTCTCTTATATCTGCCCCTATCCTTCTTATGGTTCTGGCATTCAGAGCACTTCACGTCCTCGGCGATTTTTGCCTTTTCTACTAAGGCAGCAAAATCTCGCTCCCTCTGCGGAGCTATCAAGACTCGTAACTCATCTTGGAGGCCATCCTCAACTCGTACATAGCATTCATATTCAGTCGCCACTATCCCACGAGTATAGCGACTCAGTCGCAGGAACTCTGCCTCATATTCTGCCACAATTTTATTCCCCTGGTCAAGCTTAGAAATTCCCTTCTTTGGGCGTCCACATAACTTGCGCCCACATACTTTCCTTGGAATGCCACCTTAAAAAAATCCCACGTTAACCTGTCAGCCTGAGTACCCTCTCTCACGGTAAGCCACCACCGATAGGTCTCGTCTCGCAGGAAAGACACTACACCTTTTAGTTTTTGTTCAGAAGTGTAGTCGAGATCGTCCATTATTCTCTCTGTAGCTTCCAACCAGTATTCAGCCACATTAGGGGCTACTCTAGAAATACCCCAGAAGATTTCCGCTCCATTCAACCGGAGTTGTTCTGAAATCGACCCACAGCCCACAACACCAGTACAGGTCCCCGTGACCCTTTCCAAAATGCTCGATCGTATGATCCCATCTCAGTCACTAGTGAAGCTGGTGCTTCCCTGGCCTCAACATTAGACATGTGGCCTGATGCCGAAGACCTATCCCTAGCACTTCCTCAGCCTCTACCACAGCTTCGTCTACCCCTTCCGCGAGTACCTCTAGTGCTCATATCAAATAACGTATTATTTGTTTAAGAAGTTTTATGTATCAGTTTGTAATTCCAGTAATTATTAACAGATGTCTTCTAAAAAGAAGTAATTAGAGTTTTGTTTTTGCAAGTCAAGGTATCCCAATAGTTTACAGCTTCCTACAGTCTCAGTTTACTCTAACTAAAGAGTTTCAGTACAGTCCTACTATCTATAGTAGTCTCTCAGTGTATTTCAGTTCAAGTGGTCTACAGTATAAAGAAAACTTACGGATTCAGCGCTGGAGACTCGGTGTGCCACACTTGTAAACCTTCCAAAATAATTCAAGAACAGTTTTCTAGAAAATCCAAATATTTTCAAAACCCATTCCACAGCCGAGTTTTGCAACTAGGCTCTGATACCACTAAATGTAATACCACAAATCCTGCCTAGACATTATGGACGAATCTGACGCGTCACATTGAAGTGTCTTTCAAAAATTGGACTTGTTGGTAAAAACTCATTTTTAAGTTTAAAACCCCTTTATTATTCTTTAACAAATCATCTAGTCAAAACATTTGCCTTATTATCTGCTATTGTTATAATAAGTTGATTTAAAATCGCGAAAGCTTTTGAAAACTCTAATGTTTAAATTTTGTGTCTTTGAAAACAGTAATTATTTTGAAAATTCGTCTTCTCCTAGACTAGCAGTTTAAAATAAGTAAGCAAAAGCCGAATTAAAAATTTAAACAAACGTACATGGCCTTATTACATAAATAAAATCCAACACAAACTTTAAATTTAAATAAAAGCAAGTGTAGAACAGCTGCAGTTGTGTGGCCACCTCCGAGTCCCACACAGCACCAAATCACCTATGGTCGAGGAGGATTACATGCGATTAAAGGAAAGGGTGAGTTTATGAAAAACTCAGTGTGTAATCCCCTATCATCGGTCAAGATACAACATGCAAGAATGATGCGGGCACGAGCCCTATTCAAGAATAAAGATGCAGTGTGGGTCTTAGCCCAACAAAGTAACAGTGTGGGCCTTAGCCCAATACCATATCAGTGTAGTGCAATAATGCAACCTATCCTAATACAGCCAACACACCACTCTATACCACCAACACACCATGTGGGGATAAAATCGACCCACCCAGCCAACACACTAATATCGCAATAAAGTCGCCAAGAATGTGGTATGTGACAAAGCAACCAGTACAGATACTTCCTCCATAACAGTATCCCAACCCCATGCAGTATGTCATGTCATAAATCATATGTATATGCAGAATGTCATACTCAGTAATATGATAATATACAAATCATGACACATCATCCCACCTACCTTTAGGGGTATAACCATCATTTCCATCTATTCAAGGTAAAATAGTCATTTCACCCTTTAGGGGTATTTTGGTCATTTTACCTACTTTGGGTTCTCGGTGTAGATATAGACCTCTCAGAAGGTCCGCAGTCGCCACGATCGACTCAGGTAAACTAAATGGTCATAACAGTGTAAATGGCCCCAAGGCCCATTACTCGGCCCAAGTGAGCCCACACGCTTGTGCGGCCCGTTTAGCTCAGATTTCACCACGGCTATGAGACCTACGTAGCCCGGTCGTATTTTCCACAAATCGTGGATTTCATCTGTGTGGGGCTCACGAGCCAATTGGGTCTACACGGCCCCTTTTCGGCCCAACGTGGCCTATTACGGCCTAAGCTCATGAAAATGTTCATGGAGGCCTCTACAATCATCCATCCGTGATTCATAGGCTCGGTTTGACTACACGAGCGTTCGCATACCTATGTGACCTCAAAGCCCAATCTTCCGGCTTTTTGGCTTTTCGACTTTTGCCGTTCTACAGTCAAAACAATGTGAATACACACCTGTTTACACAACCGCTCCAAGTTTCTCAAGCACCCAACCTTGACTGAGTAATATGCGATCTACTCCTCTTAGATCGCTGACTAAAACGATCAAACGCTACTTGTCGATTTACTGCAATAAGAACAGATCTCATCAGGTAGAATCATTCACAAGTGTCTTAAATCCATGAATATCAAAGTTACAGAAACTTAGGGATATTCGGCCTATGCTCAAAAAACCAAGATAATGCTTTTACCTTAACTGAACGATGAACAAAAAAGGTTTTGATTGCTTCAGTCACTTGCACCCCTTCACTCCTCTGAAATACCTTGTACCCAACAAACCACCACATCGCAAGGAAAAGACAAGAATCGCAACTAGAACATGTGATAAGAAGCATTAGGCTTTCGAAAAAGATAGAAGAAAACGGATTTGAACACATAAAGAAATAACAGAGAATCAAAGGAAGGAACTTATGAGTAACTATCGATTCATCAGAACTCTTGCAAGATTGAAACCACAACACCACAGCAGAGTACGGGAACAGTCGGCCAAAAACCCAAAAATAGAAGAATACCGAAAGAAAAATAGAGAAAGGAATGAGTGATATACTATTCGGCCAGATTTGAGAAAAGAAAATGAAAACAAGGGAGAAGGGTGAATCAGCTAGGATAGAAACCGAAAAGAACCAAAAGCCGATAAATGAAAGAAAAGAAAAGGAGAATTCGGCAGATGCTAACACCAAAATGTTCCTCCAATGTCGAAAATGAAAAACATTTTCTCCAGCAAAATTCTCAAAGCTAGAGTTCCCCCAAACGGCACAACACTTCCTGTCAATCAAACTCTTTGATTTTCTCCTAGTATCTCTCCCCTTATCCCTCCTTGAATTACTCCACTGGTTTCTCCTCAACTCCCCCAACAACTCCATTCAACTTCTATTCAAACTCCCCTTAGCTGTGTTTCAGTCCAACTCCACTACCTACACAGCTCAAGCAGCAAAATAAATACTCCATTGTGCAACCCAAGACTTGAACCTCATACCTCACAGTTACACAACACGCCACCTTGCCACTAGACCACAAGCTCTTTTTGTGCCATAAAACAAGCACTATTATTAATAAGGCCTATATGCCAATGTCCAGATTCATTTAAGAGCAAAGCTAAAAATTCTGCCAAAGCCAAGACTTGAACCCCGGGCTTCTCAAACACTCCCATACACACCCAAATCACTTAGCCATTAAAGCAAACAAGCAATTTATGTCATATCATGCAAAAATTTAAGACTTAAATTTTTGGGGCGTTACATGAAATGTTAATTGAAATTATATACATATTTATATATGCGCATATGTCATAGTTGCTAATGTAATGAGTTGGTCGAGTAAAGACGAGTTGGTATGTTATTTAAAGTTACTAATATGCTAATAAACTAGGTGTACTATGAATTTATTAATTGTGACCGAAAATGATGATTGGTATAATAGTAAAATAGATGTTAATTAATGGATGAGTTAATGCTTACTTTGGTACATAGTTAAATGTTAATGATGGATGTGATTTGTTGTTAAAATTTAGTTGGTGTTTTGGTTATGCGGTTATAATTTAGGTATGGTAATTGATATGTGAATTGAGTACACTATTAATCGTTATGTGTTCTCAAAATGGTTTAAAACAATATGGTCATATGCGAATGGTCTTGTAAATAGAAAAGAGGTATCTATAGTCTTTAATAAATGTGCCAAGTATGTTTGTTCATAATGACCATTTCCAATGCCTCATATGATATTGGTTATTAAACTTTGTGAAATGTCTTGTTCGGTCAACTAAGTGCATGTATATAATTATGAGAATAAGTGATTAATATTTATTAAAAATTAGAATATCATTATAATGATAAGCTCACGATTTATGTATGTATTTTAAGGCATTTTGTGTGGTTTTGAGATATGTATATTGACTTGTAAATATGGTATATGTTTGAAATGAATTCGATTGAACTTTGAGATATGATTCGAATATTTAGTGTGACTAATAATTTAAGTTTAATATTTAGTTAGCAATATGTTATATATATATATATATATATTTGCGAATATGACCTATGTGATTATGTGAATGTACGAAAGCTGTATTTTCTTTGGTAATGCCTCGTAACCATAATCCAGTGATGGATACAGGTTAGGGGTGTTACACCGTGTGGAGCATACTGTCTGGGTTCTAATATCAACATCAGGGGACACAAGATCATGTAACATGACCGTGTGTCGCTCACGGCTGAGACACACGCCCGTGTCACTACCCTTGTGGACAAAAATAGGCTATTTGCAAAGCCATTTTGCCACCCTATTTTCATATACCTGCACAAGTATATTATGCAACATTTCATAACCCAATAGGCAGCCAATCCAAAACATTTCAAACACATTTTATACCAATTCAACATAGTATTCAAATACCTAATTTATATCATGTATTTTCCATTCATAAGTCTACTACTTATCAAGACAACATTTGCATATTTTCATTCCATCTACTACTTGCCAAAATATACCAAATTTGAATACTTATACACAAATAAAACATTACACCAAGTTAAGCCAAATCACATGGCTTTAACTTATACCACATCATGTACCAAAATCACTATCTTAAATAACCATAAGTATCATCTTTATAACTAGCCTATACATGCCATATTTACAATATCCAAGAGTTCAAAAGTACCAACAACAATTGGGTAGTGTGATGCGTGACTCCGACTTTATCTGGATTGAACCTCTATAAAACATGGAAAAGGAACAGAATAAGCTTTAAAGCTTAGTAAGCCTGTATAATTCAAAATTAAGATTACCATTATACATAATCAAATAAGTAAACAAAGTATATCAAATTTACTTGCCAAATGCCTATACACAAGCATTCATCAACAAGTTAGTCATATAAGTACATGTAATCATTCATTATCTCAATTTAATACTCAATACATTGTATCATATCAAATTCACGCATATCATGAACATCATTTATAATATTTCATTCTCAATCATATAAACAGTAATTCATTCAGTAACAGTAACAGTAACTCATTCGTAATAACAGTACTTCATCTATATAACACATATCTTTTTCGCATAACCAATAATAGAATTTATGCCCATTGAACCTATTAGAATATCGAGGGGTACTCGGGTGATATACATAACATATAAATTAGTAATCTGTCAATTCATTATCATTTTCGCTTTTTTGAGCTATGATCAGTAAGCTCCTCCTAGGCTAATGGACAGTAAGCTCTATTGAGCTAAAACAAGAAGCTCTAACAAGCTGAAAATAGTAAGCTCTTACGAGCTAATACATCGGTAAGCTCATACGAGCTGCGGTGAGTCTGCAACACATGCATGATCTCAACTTAAACAATAACATTAGTGACATGTCACTTGTATCCTACGAATTCTTACGGTTCAAACGGGGCTCGGTAACCATCAAGATATATCAATTAGGCATTCGAATTTCAAGTGGATCATTTACTCAATTACATACATTCATTTCAAATAATTACAAGTATTTAAAAGTTCGATTCTAATTATACGAACTTCCCTTGTATCGCTCGGATAGCAAATATTGGCTATTCGTCCATTTTTCTTTTTCCCCTATCTATTTCCGATCTCGGCTTATCTTGATCTATATAATATCAAAATTAACTCATTCAATATTCATTCCATTCATTTTAGCCCAAAAATCACCTTATGGCAAAATTACACTTTTGCCCCTACTATTTTGACATTTTTACAATTTAGTCCTTAGCTCATAAAAATGAAAATTCATGCAATTAGACCCTTAACTATGCTAGCCAAATTTTAATGGAGTCCCTAGCAGCCCATATCTTTTGTTTAATCACACTTTTTCCCACATAATTTTACAATTTCACAATTTAATCCCTTTTTGACATTTTTGTCAAAAATCACTTTACAAAACTAGTTTAACTATCAACAACTATTCAAATCCATCATCAACCATCAATTTACTCAAGCATTCAATAATGGCAACATGATAAATCTTTTACAATTTCAAAATCTGAGGTACGGGCTAGCTAAAATACGAAGCAACGATCTCAAAAACGTAAAAATCATTAAAAATCGAGCTAAAATGGACTTACATGCTCAAGGACAAAGTGACCGAATGCTTAAGCCCTAAGTATGGCTTCCTTTCTTCAAATTTTCGGCTAGTAAGGAAGATGATAACATGTAGTTGTATTTGTTTTATTATAATTAACTTAAATAACTAAATTACACTATTAACCTTATTATAAAACATTAATATATCACATAAACCATGGACATAAATGTCCACTAACCTTTCAAATGGCTTAATTACCAATTAAGGCCTCCATAATTAAAAGTCAAATCTATTTGACACCTTTAACTAAAAGAACATGCATTTTACATTTTACGCTATTTAGTTCTTTTTCTCGAATTAAGCATTCAAGCAAGTAAAATTTCTTTACTGAAACTTTCACACAATAATTCTATCATCTTTGTAAACTTATACACACAATTTGAAAAATATACCAATCCATTTATACCCAAAATCTCATAAACTTATATCATCAATATGGCTACTTGAAATATGCATTCTTTACCTTGATTCACAAACAAATAACATCACCAATATCAGCATTCAACTTCTATAATATCAACTATTAATAAGCATCACAAAACCAACCTCAATTTACATAACATAAACTATAGACACATACACATATACACAAGCAAATTAACTCAAAATAAGCCAACTGTCATGGCTATTATATACAAACCAAGACATACACATTTACAAGCCAATTCAAATGGCCAAAATCATTACCAAAACTTAACAAACATGACCAAAGTCGCTATACATGCCATATACTCAAAACATAAACTTAAAGGTACCAAATCAATTGTAGGATAGTGTGACAAAATCTCCGGCGATCTCCAAATCCGAGCTAGCTTTGAATTCACTATAAAACATAGAAAAATTAAACGATGTAAGCTATAAAGCTTAGTAAGCTCGTATGAAATAAAATAGATATAATCATAAACATATAATTCAATAATTGATTATAAAGAAATGAATTCACATCAACTAACAAACCTTTCAATTCCCCAAATCTAGATCCGAATTTCGCTTTTATTAATCTAAATATATTCAAAATTAACTTATTTAATAATCTCTCTATTCAATTTAATCTAAAACACACATTTAAGCACATTTACACATTTTCCCTAATGTTTCACCACTTTTACAATTTAGTCCCTAAGGCCGTAAAACAAAATTCATTCAATTTCAACATAACCCAAGCCTAGCCGAATTACTATTATGCCCTTAGCAGTCTATATTTTCATTTATTTCACATTTTAACCACAATGTTTTCACATTTCATAACTTAATCCCTAATTTACATTTTCACTAAAAATCACTTAACAAAACTTGTATAACTATAATCAAACATTCATAACCTATCATTAAACATCAATATACTCATGTATTCATCAATGGAAACATTAAAAAATAGTCCCTGGGCTAGCTAGACCTAGTTGCAACGATCTCAAAAACATAGAAATCATTAAAAACGGGACAAAAACAGACTTACAATTGAGTATCAAAGTGACCGAACCCTAGCAAGCCTTCATGGACATTTCTTTCTTCTAAATTCGGTGGTGGAGAAGATGAATGAACATATTTTGTTTTTGTTTCATTTAATTTTAACTTATTTTACTAAATTACAAAATTAACCTTAATATCAAAACATTAAAATCACAGAATGGTTGTCCATAATTGTCCACTCATGCTATCATTGGTCTAATTACAACATAATCCCTTCAAACATTCAATTTCATAGCTATTAAATACCTTTAACTTATAGAACTCCAATTTTTCGCTTTACGCGATTTAGTCCTTTTTATCAAATTAACTAATCAAACGATAAAATTTCTAAACGAAACTTTCACACAATCACTCAATCATGCTGTAAACATTGAAATAATAATAAAATAAATATTTTGGCCTCAGATTTTTGGTTCTGAAACCACTATTCTGATTTAACTAAAAATGGGCTGTTAGAACTCTCCCCCCTTAGGGATTTTCGTCCCTGAAAATCTTACCAGTGAATATGTTAGGGTACCGTTTTCTCATAGCTTCCTCTAGCTCCCACGTAGCTTCTTCGATCCCATGACATTTTTATAAGACTTTTACTAAAGCTATGATTTTATTCCTCAACTGTTTAACCTCTCGATCTAGAATTTTGATCAGTTCTTCACTATACGTCATATCAGGCTGAATATCAATCTCTAACGGTGAAATTACATGCGATGGATCTAATCTATAACGTCGTAACATAGACACATGAAAAACATTGTGGATATTTTCTAACTCAGAAGGTAAAGCTAGTCGATATGCCACTGTCCCTATTCTTTCAATGATCTCGTACGGCCATTTGAAACTCAGACTCAATTTGCCTTTGCGACCAAATCTAAGTATTTTCTTCCATGGAGATACTTTCAAAAACACTTTATCACCGATCTGAAATTCAATGTCCTTTTATTTCAAAGTCGCGTATGATTTCTGTCTATTTGAAGTCGCTTTCAAACAATCGCGAATTACTTTCACTTTCTCATCTGTTTCTCTAACCAAATCAACCCCATGAATCTATTTCTCACTAAGCTTAGTCCAGTATAATGGCGTCCGGCATTTGTGACCGAACAATGCCTCGTACGGTGCAATCTTTATGCTCCATTGAAAACTACTATTATACGTGAATTCAACCAATGGCAAAAATCTCTCCCAATTGCCTTCAAATTCTAGAATACAATAACGAATCTTCGAGAACCTGAATTACTCTCTCAGACTGACCGTTATTTTGCGAATGAAAAGCAATACTAAAGTTCAACCTTGTACCTAGGGCTTCTTGCCATTCTTCCAAAATCTCGACGTAAACCTCGGATCTCTATCCAAAATAATCGAAACTAGCACTCCTTGCAATCTAACAATCTTAGAGATGTAAAATTCAGCCAATTTTATCAAGTGAATAATCAGTACGTACCGGAATGAAATGTATCAATTTTGTCAATCGATCAATGACAACCCAAACAACATCTTTCTTTTTCGGAGTCATGGGTAATCCTGATACGAAATCCATTGTAATTCTATCCCATTTCCACTCAGGTATCATTACTAGCTGAAGTAGTCCCAACGGTACTTGATGTTCAGCTTTGACTTGCTGACAAATCAAACATCTCGATACAAACTCCGAAATGTCTCGTTTCATGCCCGACCACCAATATAACTGTTTCAAATCATTATACATTTTAATACTCCCCGGATGAACTGATAAGCAACCACTATGTGCCTCGTGTAAAATTTTCTGAATCAACTTTGGATTTTTCGGTATGCATACTCTATTTTGGAACATTAAACAGTCATCGGTTCCAATTTGATAATCTATATCACTATTCAACTCACATTGCATTTTTTTAGCTTGCAACTCAGTATCACACTTTTAAACATCATAAATTTGCTGTAGAAAAATCGGTTTAGCTTTCAACTCTGCTAAAATCAAACCATCATTGGACAAAAGCAGTATTGTATTCATTGCTCTCAACACAAACAGAGATTTTCTACTAGAAGCATCTAATACTACATTGGCCTTTCCCGGATGATAATCAATTACTAACTCATAGTCCTTTAGTAGCTCGAGCCATCTCCGTTGTCGCAAGTTCAGATCTTTCTAAGTCATAATATACTTTAAGCTTTTATGATCGGTAAAGATGTGGCATTTTTCACCGTACAAATGATGTCGCCAAATTTTCAATGCGAAAACAATAGCAGCCAACTCTAAATCGTGTGTCGGATAGTTCTATTCATGCGGTTTCAACTATCTGGAGGCATAAGCTATAACTTTTCCTTCTTGCATTAGCATGAGCAAACCATTGAATGACATGTTGCTATAAATCACAAATTCTTTTCCCGGCTCAGGTTGAACCAACACTGGTGCTTCAATTAACAATGCTTTCAACTAATCAAAACTCTATTGACATTTCTTTGACCACTCGAACTTCACATTTTTCTGTAGCAATCTGGTCATCGATGTAGCAATCATCGAGAATCCTTTAACAAAACGTCGATACTAACCAGTTAATACCAGAAAGCTTCTAACTTTGGATACGTTTCTCAGTGGTTTCCAACCAACAATAGCTGAAATCTTGCTCGGATCAACCTGTATACCTTCTGATGAAACAATGTACCCCAAAAATCCAACTTCTCTGAGCCAAAACTCACATTTACTAAATTTAGCATATAGTTGCTTATCTCTCAAGGTTTGTAACACAATCCTCAAATGTTCAGCGTGCTCAGATTCATCTCATGAATAGATCAGAATGTCGTCAATGAATATGTAACACCCCAAACCCGGTCCAAACACCACGACCGAATCTGGTATGTTACGAGGGAAACGTATTTGAAAATCTCGAATTTGTACTAAATAGATTTGCTAAAACTTTGTTTCTTTCGCGAAAAACAAGTTGTTGAGTATTGTTACTAAAATATTTAGACTTAGTAAAATTTATGTTCAAGTTTGAAAAACCATTGATTTTCATATGTTTATAAAATCCATGCGATACCGATGGTATAGTTTAAAAACACACTTTGCGTTATAATTTGAAATCATTATCTTTCCAGTTTTAGCAAACTTCATACCAACTTATTTGTTAAGGCATATTAAAATCAAACTTAAAACATAATAATAAAAAGGCATAATTTAAAGGCTTTTACACATCCGAAATAAAACCCCAAATAAAATTAAATAAACTAAAGTACCCAAATGCAATAAAGCGAGCAAAGCTTTTATTAGAGCATGGCATGTGCACCCGAGTCCATCCCGGCTCCAAGTCCGCGTCTCGAGTCACCGAAATGTCAAAGGAGAGGGTGAGTCGAGTGACTCGATGTGTAAATCCCGCTCCCGAATAAAACAACATGCTAACACCCATCATACATAGTAATACAATCAATGCAACCCGATCCTAACCATCCATACTCCTTTCTACCCCGTGTGGTACCAAACCACTGGTGACATACTGATCACGATGTGTTACTAAAACACCGATGTCCCAAAGACATAATATCCGTCATTGTGGTCCCCAAACCACTGGTGTCCCAAAGACACAATTGTGCTACCAAAGCACTTTGGTGACCGAAGTCACAAATGCGGTGATGGGGCCAACCCATCGTGTGTTACCAAAACATCTGGCGTCAATCCCATATAATCATCTGTGGGGCCAACCCTTCGTGGGTCTTGAGCCACTTTGGACGACGGCGAGGTACCAAACCTGCGAGGTGCCAAACCTCCGTGACCCAAAGTCACAAAGTGTGCTACCAAAGCACTGGTGCTCGTCAGCACAAATTCACACTGCTCCCTCATCTCATATCACCCATCAACATACCATACTCATGTAATCATGCATCTCATGCAAATCATGCATATCATGCCAACATACCAAGCAGTCTCTCATAACATGCATACAAAACATAGGTCATGATATTATACTTTATTAATAGTACTCATAATAGAACAAACTTACCCGAATCGCCCACATACCCCATTTCGGGTATTCACTTGTCCATCATACTTTGTTATAATTTTTAATGAGCAAATCCGTTTATTAATAATATTACTAAGTATCAAGGTGTTAGTTACACACTGATAGCTGAGTCTAGAAATCCCAACGAGAACGAATGCTAAGCCCTCGATTATTGACTCCTACAATCGGCCAAACATAGGGGTTAGGCACTAAGACATTCGGCCAACACCATTTAGACCAACAAGGATTGTCGAATCACCCTTACCTTACTATTGGTTCGGTTTCTTAGCAACCCGAACCACAATGATTCCTCCTCCAACAATCAAGCACCCTAACAAACCAATAGTTAATCACTACTCACTTTAAACTTAAACTTAATCGAAATCAATCGATCAAAATATACCAAGCGCTTACCCTTCACTTACCAAACACCAAAAATCGATCAACCCAACGGGATCACCCTTCACCGATATTCGGCCAAAATGAAAGCTAAGAGAAGGGAGGTATTCGGCTTAGAACTCGTAAGTACAAACAGAGGAAAATATGGTTTAAGAGATGAGAAGAAATCGGCTAGCAGATGAGAAGGGTTCGGCTTGAGTGAGAAAAGAGTGAAAGAAAATGTGAATTCGGCACAAAGGTTGTAACATGAAAATATGAGAAAATAGTGTATTACGACACACAATTGAACAAAAGAGAAGAAATGAAGAGAAGAACATTCGGCTACCAAGAAGTCAAAGCAAGATTCGGTAATAGGCTACTAGAACTTTTGGTTAGAAAAGAAAATGAAATAAAGCTTTTTAGAATTTGGCTAACTATGGGAGTTTGGTATTTTGGTTTCAAAAAGAACGGAGAAAATGAGAGAACATTCTCTTGAAGTTTTGGCTACCAAAAGACAAAAAAGAGAGCTTTAGCTTGTTAACTCTTGATAGAAAAATACCCCAAAATGTCAAAATGACATTCGGCACACCCAAAATCCTATACCAAGCCGTCCACACTTTCCCCAAAACTCCTAAAATTCGCCACCACTCCTCAAAACACTCCAAGCCACTAATTCAAAAGCATTTGAATTAGTCCCCTTCCACAATTTGCTCTCCACCCACCATTTGAATGGGTTGACAAAGTCAAGCGAGTTTGAACCGCCTACAACTCCTCCCTCCATGCCGTCAAAAGAAAGCAAAATGTGGCCACTTTGCGGCTTGAACACGGGACCACACCCCACGCAAGTGGCGTCACATCCACAAGCCCTTAGTGGCGCCTACAATGCCACTCCACCAACTCCTCTTTTGTGCAATAAAACTCCATTTTATTTTCTTAAGCCCCAACTCTATCAGCTCCCCACCTAAGGCCAAAAACTAAAATTTTCCTACCTATTCAGGCTTACTCCTAGCCTACCATTAAACCCCGAAAACACCGAAATAGCAACACAGCACACCAAACACATGCATAATCATGCAACACCAAATAGCCCCTAACCCGGGATATTACAGTTCTACCCCCCTTAAGAATAATTTCGGCCTCGAAATTACCTGGTCAAAAGAGTTGCGGGTATTGCTGTCTCATAGTATCCTCGGGTTCCCACGTAGCTTCTTCCACGCCATGACTCCGCCAAAGAACCTTAACCAAAGGCACAGACTTTCTACGTAGAACCTTGACATCTCGATCTAGAATCTGCACAGGTTCCTCTTCCATAGTCATATCTGGATTTACCTCGATCTCCTCCACTGCTACTACATGCGACGGATCTGAACGATACCTCCGAAGCATCGAAACATGAAAGACGTCGTGAATCTGACTAAGCTCCGCTGGCAACTCAAGCTGATACGCCACTGGTCCAACTCGCCTCAATACCTTATACGGCCCAATGAACCTCGGACTTAGCTTGCCTTTTCTGCCAAACCTCAGCACCTTCTTCCAAGGCGAGACCTTTAAGAAAACCCGATCTCCCACAGCGAACTCTATATCTCTTCGCTTAAGATCGGCATAAGACTTTTGCCGATCCGAAGCTTCCTTTAAACGAGCCTGGATCAACTTAACCTTGTCTTCTGTCTCCGCAACCAACTCGGGTCCCAACAACTGACGTTCACCTAACTCTGTCCAACAAGTAGGTGAGCGACACTTCCTACCATACAGCGCCTCATATGGTGCCATCTTGATGCTTGCTTGGTAGCTGTTGTTATAGGCGAACTCGGCTAACGGCAGAAACTCTTCCCAAGCGCTCAAGTCGAACACAACCTCAAAGCATGTCTTCCAAGACTGAATAACCCTTTACGATCGACCGCCGATCTGCGGGTGAAAAGCCGTGCTGAAATCCAAACGAGTACCCAGAGCCTGATGCAACGCTCTCCAGAACCTCGACGTAAACCTCGGATCCCTATCTGAGATTATCGAAACTGGAACACCGTGTAGCCTTACTATCTCTGACACATAAAGTTTCGCCAACCTCTGAAGTGAATAGTCCACTCTCACCGGAATGAAATGGGCTGACTTAGTCAGACGGTCCACGATAACCCAAACTGAATCTTTCTTGCTTGGCGTGAGCGGTAAACCACTGACGAAATCCATAGTTATCCTTTCCCATTTCCACTGAGGAATCTTCACAGGCTGAAGCAAACCCGATGGTAACTGATGTTCCGCCTTGACCTGCTGACAAGTCAGACATTTACCCACAAATTCGGTCACCTCTTTCTTCAAGCCAGGCCACCAAAACTGCTCTCTGAGATCCTTATACATTTTACTACCTCCAGGATGCATAGCATAAGGACTGCTATGCGCGTCCTGAAGAATCCTCCGCCTCAGCTCAACATCTTTGGGCATACAAGCCTTCCCTTGAAAACACAGAACCTCGTCACGGACACAATTTGCACTTCTCCAAACCACCATTCGCACTTGTAACCTTCGCGCACTCGAACTTCATCCTCCAATCTGTTTCTCTTTGATCCGCTTCAACCCAAGTAGGCTTAACTGCGGCTCTCGCGAGAATACTCCGTCGTCATACAAACTTAAATGGGCAAACAAAGCTCTTAAGTCCGAAACAACCTTACGGCTCAACGCGTGCGCCACCACGTTAGCCTTGCCGGATGATACTCGATCGAGCGATCGTAGTCCTTGAGCAACTCAACCCATCTACGCCGCCTCAAATTCGGATCCTTACGAGTCAATAGGTACTTCAAACTCTTGTGATCCGTGTAGGCGATTGACTTCTCACCGTACAAGTAGTGCCTCCAGATTTTTAGAGCGAAGACTACGGTTGCTAGCTCCAAGTCGTGCGTCGGATAGTTGACCTCGTGTGGCCTCGGTGCCGAGAAGCGTAAGCCACAACCTTACCCTCCCGCATCAAAGACACAACCCAAACCCGTGTGTGATGCGTCGCGATGAGACCGTGAAATCCTTACCGACCTCGGGTTGAATTAAAGCAGAGCCTCTGTCAAGATCTTCTTCAACTTATCAAAACTCTCCTGCTGTTTCTCGGTCAAGCGAGCGGAACTCCCTTTCTTAATGACTTAGTCGCCGGTGTGCGCAATTAACGAGAAACCCTCCACAAATCTTGGTAGTATCTCGCCAAACCCAGAAACTCCGAATCTCAAAGAATCGACTTAGGAGGCTTCGGTCCAAAACCGCCTCAACCTTCCGAGGATCTACTCTAATCCCCCGGTGATACTACATGACCCAAAAACGTCACTTCCCTAAGCCGAACTCGCACTTCATCGAACTTAGCATAGAGTTGCTTCTCCTCAAAATTTGCAACACCACTCTTAAGTGTGCATCATGCTCTTCCTCCGACCTTGAATAAACCAAGATGTCGTCAATAAAAACCACGACGAACCGATCCGGATCTTCTTTGAAACACCCTATTCATCATGTCCATAAAGCTGCCGGGCGTTAGTCAACCCGACGGCATTACAGAATTCGTAGTGCCGTCATCGAGTCGAAAGCATTTGTCTTATGGATATCCGCTTCTTTAACTTTCAAGCGATGGTACCCGGATCTCAAGTCAATCTTGAAAACACCGATGCACCTTTCGGTTGATCAAACAAGTCATCTATCCGTGGTAACGGATACTTGTTTTTAATCGTCACTTATTCGGGGTTGGCGGTAGTCGATACACATCCGCATCGAACCGTCCTTCTTCTTGACGAATAATACCGGCGCTCCCCACGGCGAAACACTTGGCCTAATGAAGCCTCGATCCAACGACTCACGAATCGAGCCTTAAGCTCCACCAATTCGTTTGGTGCCATCCTATATGGAGCAATAGACACCAGCGCGCGATCCACGGTAGCGAGATCTATCCCAAACTCTACCTCACGATCCGGTGGTAAACCGGAAGCTCCTCCGGAAACACATCAACAAATTCCTTAATGATGACGAACCTTCTCAACAAAGCAGACTCTTTAGCCTCTAAGGCATACACATGAACCACATACGCTTCATGACCCTTCCCGACCATCTTTACTGACTTTTAATGCCGATACCACATTGGATAAGTAATCTCTCCTATTACCTATCATAATCACTTCATCACCCTTATCCGTCGATAGAACCATGCGCTTAGCGCGCAATCCACCTTGGCACGGTACTTCACCACCCGGTCCATCCGAGAATCGATCGAACTCCTCAAACGGCGGTTCCATCGGATCGCAGCAAAAATGAGCCCTTGGAGTTCTAGGGGTACATCCTTATACAACTTATCTACCACTACTGAGTGACCTAGAGGGCTAAGTACAGTCATCTGCCTAGAAGATATCTCAGAGTCTAAGTCCATGGTCTCAACTATACTACTAGCAACATACGAATGCGTGGAACCCAAGTCAATTAAAGCAGTATAGGGAGAACCAAAAATCAAAAACGCACGGTGATTACGTCCCGGTCGTGCGCCCTCCTCCTCGCGGCGCCTAGTTTGCATACACCGCATCAGCCGTCGTGCCTCGTAACTACCCGCACCTCTGCGCGGTGCTCCACGACCTCGACCAAATCCATTACCACCTCCGCCATTACCACGGCCCCTCCGTGGTGGCGGTCCATTACCCGAATCGGCCGACACGTACGACTCTCGGATGAATCCTGGCCATCCTACGCGGGACAGTCCCTAATGCGATGATCGAGAGAACCACACTCGAAGCAACCCTTTCCACCGGTCAACAACCACCCCAATGAGTTTTCCCCACACCGACATGCTGCGGTGGTCCCCGCCAGCGGCAACAAACCTAGCGGTGATCGATTCTCGCCCACTCGGTCTAGCCCTCTTACTGCGGATTGCGGGCGATCTCGAAGACCCAAAGCTCCTCTTAAGCCTACTCCTGTCCATACTCGCCTCACCGATTCCTTAACACCTTCGGCTACCTTAGCCTTCTCGACTAAGACGACAAACTCGCGCTCCCCGCTGTGGAGCAATCGCAGCCTCAACTCGTCTCGCGAGACCATCCTCAAAACGAACACACCTCTCATGCTCGGTGGCTACAATGCCCTCGGCATACCTACTCGACCAGAACTCGGCCTCGTACTCGACCATGATTTGCTCCCTCGAACAAGCCTCGTAAATGCCTTTCACGGGAGTCGATGTAGCTAGCCCCGATGTATTTCTTTTGGTATGCGGCTCTGAAATAATCCCATGTCAGATCTCTCACCGCCACATCGTCCCGAACCGTGAGCCACCAGCGATATGACTCATCCCGGAGAAGCGATACAATCCCCTTAAGTTTTTCCTCGATCGTCAAGTCCGGATCGTCTATGATCCGCTCGGTTGCCTCCACCAATACTCGGCGGTGCTAGGAGCAACACCCGATACACCTCGGAAGAACTCGGCCCGTTAGCCGGAGTCGCCAGAGCGATTTCTAACTCCCGCACCACCACTTACACCGGCTACCCTTTCCAACACCCGCAAAGATCGCTCGTGACACTTTGCATCGTCTCGATCGATCTTGGAACTCACCACCTCCGGTGGTGGCATGAGCCAGCATCTCATTTTCGACCCCGACCGGATCCTACGGGTTCAGAAACCGTCATTCTACCCCTACCTCTACCACGAGTATTACGACCACGTCCGCCTCGAGTGCTCATGACTAACGATCTACGTTTCTGATTAAAAAGATTTTTATGCATTAGTATCGTTTCACTTTCTTAACCGCAAAGAAATTTTATGGATAGAGTTTATTCAGGGGTTCTTTCGAGCAATCAAGGTTTCAGTCTTCTATCCTATTCACCAAAAAGAGGTCATACATCCATTCCTTAATCCTTTCCTTACCTATTCACTCATCGGACATTGCTGCCCATTCTAGCCCAAGGGTATTTTCGTCATTTTCCCTACGGGGTATTTTCGTAATAAACGATATTTTAAACTTTCGTAAAACCGGTCAATTTGAAATTCCAAAAATTTGAGAGTGTTCTTTGAAAATTTTGTAAAATACTTCGTTTTGGAAACCAGGGGTATTTTAGTAATTTTCACAATCTGAGGGCGTTTTCGTAAATTTCCAAAATCAAAATTTTCGATTGATATTTTGTAAAACAGAATGTTTGAATTTCGTAACATCATTGAAATTTTGGGGCAAAATCATTGAGTTGATATTTCATAAACCAAGGGCATTTTAGTAAATTTACCCAAGGGCATTTTTGTAATTTTCCATAAATCAGGGTTTTTCAAGAAAATTGTTGTAAATGTGACATTGTCGGTTTTGAAAGAGTTTATTGCAAAAAGTTTGAAAACATTAGGGTTGTTGTTGTATTTTCGAAAACATGGCTGATTCCCTTTTCGGGTTTTAGTCGTTAGGTTAAGTCTATGACCAGAGCCTTCTTGGTCGGGGTGAACTCGAGCTACGCACAGGTGGGATACTGCGAAGAGGAGGTGAGTCACGAGGACCGCTTAAATACCAAGCTCTTAGGATCCTCTCCTAGACATGCGCATGTGAGTTACCACACCCAGCCCCAGTGGTTGAGTCATAGATTGGTTTAGTGCTTTAAGTCTTATGCTTTAGTTCGAGTGGTTGAGTAATCTAATCCTAGGGTTCAAGTCCTATAAATCTAACTACGTTCCATATCACCTACCCTTCTACAAATAGTAATTCACGTAAGAGTTAGAACCACTTACCAGGCGGCTGAGTGCAGGAGACTCGGTGCCATGCCTTGTAAACCATGTATTCAATCCCAAAAACTCTTAAAACAAATTTTTGAAAAGCAGTTTGGGCCTCAAGCCCACAAACGAGCTTTTGAACTTAGCTCGATACCACAATTGTAACACCCCAAACCCGGTCAAACACCACGACCGAAACGGTATGTTACGAGGGAAACGTATTTGAAAATCTCGAATTTGTACTAAATAGATTTGCTAAAACTTTGTTTCTTTCGCGAAAAACAAGTTGTTGAGTATTGTTACTAAAATATTTAGACTTAGTAAAATTTGCGTTCAAGTTTGAAAAACCATTGATTTTCATATGTTTATAAAATCCATGCGATACCCGATGGTATAGTTTAAAAAACACTTTGCGTTATAATTTGAAATCATTATCTTTCCAGGTTTTAGCAAACTTCATACCAACTTATTTGTTAAGGCATATTAAAATCAAACTTAAAACATAATAATAAAAAGGCATAATTTAAAGGCTTTTTACACATCCGAAATAAAACCCCAAATAAAATTAAATAAACTAAAGTACCCAAATGCAATAAACTGAGCAAAGCTTTTATTAGAGCATGGCATGTGCACCCCGAGTCCATCCCGGCTCCAAGTCCGCGTCTCACGAGTCACTGAAATGTCAAAGGAGAGGGTGAGTCGAGTGACTCAGTGTGTAAATCCCGCTCCCGAATAAAACAACATGCTAACACCCATCATACATAGTAATACAATCAATGCAACCCGATCCTAACCATCCATACTCCTTTCTACCCCGTGTGGTACCAAACCACCTGGTGACATCTGATCCACGATGTGTTACCAAAACACCGATGTCCAAAAAGACATAATATCCGTCATTGTGGTCCCAAACCACCGGTGTCCCAAAGACACAATTGTGCTACCAAAGCAGCGGTGACCGAAGTCACAAATCGGTGATGGGGCCAACCCATCGTGTGTTACCAAAACAACGGCGTCAATCCCATATAATCGTCGTGGGGCCAACCCATCGTGGTACTTGAGCCATCGGGACGAGACGCCGAGGTACCAAACCTCCGGAGGTGCCAAACCTCCGTGACCCAAAGTCACAAAGTGTGCTACCAAAGCACTGGTGCTCGTCAAGACAAATTCACTTTGCTCTCCTCATCTCATATCACCCATCAACATACCATACTCATGTAATCATGCATCTCATGCAAATCATGCATATCATGCCAACATACCAAGCAGTCTCTCATAACATGCATACAAAACATAGGTCATGATATTATACTTTATTAATAGTACTCATAATAGAACAAACTTACCCGAATCGCCCACATACCCCATTTGGGTATTCACTTGTCCATCATCTTTGTTATAATTTTTATGAGCAAATCCGTTTATTAATAATATTACTAAGTATCAAGGTGTTAGTTACACACCTGATAGCTACGAGTCTAGAAATCCCAACGAGAACGAATGCTAAGCCCCTCGATTATTGACTCCTACAATCGGCCAAACATAGGGGTTAGGCACTAAGACATTCGGCCAACACCATTTAGACCAACAAGGATTGTCGAATCACCCTTACCTTACTATTGGTTCGGTTTCTTAGCAACCCGAACCACAATGATTCCTCCTCCAACAATCAGCACCCTAACAAACCAATAGTTAATCACTACTCACTTTAAACTTAAACTTAATCGAAATCAACTGATCAAAAATATACCAACTGCTTACCCTTCACTTACCAAACACCAAAAATCGATCAACCCAACAGATCACCCTTCACCGATATTCGGCCAAAATGAAAGCTAAGAGAAGGGAGGTATTCGGCTTAGAACTCAGAAGTACAACAGAGGAAAATATGGTTTAAGAGATGAGAAGAAATCGGCTAGCAGATGAGAAGGGTTCGGCTTGAGTGAGAAAAGAGTGAAAGAAAATGTGAATTCGGCACAAAGGTTGTAACATGAAAATATGAGAAAATAGTGTATTACGGCTTACACAATTGAACAAAAGAGAAGAAATGAAGAGAAGAACATTCGGCTACCAAGAAGTCAAAGCAAGATTCGGTAATAGGCTACTAGAACTTTTGGTTCCGAAAAGAAAATGAAATAAAGCTTTTTAGAATTTCGGCTAACTATGGGAGTTTGGTATTTTGGTTTCAAAAAGAACGGAGAAAATGAGAGAACATTCTCTTGAAGTTTCGGCTACCAAAAGACAAAAAGAGAGAGCTTTAGCTTGTTAACTCTTGACCAGAAAAATACCCCAAAATGTCAAAATGACATTCAAGACACCCAAAATCCTATACCAAGCCGTCCACACTTCCCCCCAAAACTCCTAAAATTCGGCCACCACTCCTCAAAACACTCCAAGCCACTAATTCAAAAGCATTTGAATTAGTCCCCTTCCACAATTTGCTCTCCACCCACCATTTGAATGGGTTGACAAAGTCCAAGGCAGAGTTTGAACTGCCTACAACTCCTCCCTCCATGCCGTCAAAAAGAAAGCAAAATGTGGCCACTTTGCAGCTTGAACACAGGACCACACCCCCTGCAAGTGGCGTCACATCCACAAGCCCTTAGTGGCGCCTACAATGCCACTCCACCAACTCCTCTTTTGTGCAATAAAACTCCATTTTATTTTCTTAAGCCCCAACTCTATCAGCTCCCCACCTAAGGCCAAAAACTAAAATTTTCCTACCTATTCAGGCTTACTCCTAGCCTACCATTAAACCCCGAAAACACCGAAATAGCAACACAGCACACCAAACACATGCATAATCATGCAACACCAAATAGCCCCTAACCCGGGATATTACGAATACAACAACAAATCTGTCTAAATACAGTCTAAAAATCCAGTTCATCAAATCCATAAAGATTGCAGAAGCATTAGTTAATCCGAAAGGCATAACAAGAAATTCATAATATCCATACCTACGACACATCTGCATCTTTAACTCGCAACTGATAATAACCAGATCTCAAATCAATCTTTGAAAACATGGTTCCCCCTTTCAATTGATCAAACAAATCATCTATTATTGGCAACGGATACTTATTCTTTATTGTAACCTTGTTGAGCTGTCTATAGTCAATACACATTCTCATTGACCCGTCCTTCTTCTTTACAAACAATACCGGCACACCCTAAGGTGAAAAACTCAGTTGTGCGACACCTCTATATGTCAACTCTTGCAACTGAGATTTCAAATTGTGCAAAACCTCTATCTGTCAACTCTTGCAACTGAGATTTCAACTCTTTCAACTCTGTTGGAGCCTTTCTACACGGAGCTATAGATATCGGTGTAGTTCCCGACACTAATTCAATAGCAAATTCAACCTCTCTGATAGGTGGCAAGCCCGGTAATTTTTCAGGAAACACATCCGGATATTCACAGACAACTGACACTGATTCAATCTTTGATTCAAACACTTTTGTATCTAAAATATAAGTAAGATAATCTTCGCAACCTTTTCTCACACATCTCTGAGTTGACATAGCCGAAATCACAACAGGTAATTCACTCAATTCATCTGATTCAATTCGAATGATTTCACTATTCTGACATTTCAATTCAATAGTCTTTCATCTACAATTTACCATGACATCATACAGAGTCAACCAATCCATACCCAGAATTACATCAAACTCATCCAATGGAAAAAGCATCAAATCAGTTGAAAACTAGTAACCTCGAGTCATTAAAGGACAGTTCTTGCAAACTTTATCAACTAGAACATACTTGCCTAAAGGGTTCGATACTTTAATCACAAACTCAGTAGACTCAACAGGCAAACTCTTATTAAACACTAAATTCATACAGGTATACGAATGAGTTGATCCAGGATCTATCAAAGCCATCAGTGTCATAAAGAGAGAATGTACCGATAATAACATCTGGTGATGACGCATCTTTGCGAGTGCGAATAGCATCAGCTCTAGCTGGCACTCTAGCCTCAGATCTCACAGTTGAATCTCTAGTCACACCTTTTCCACTAGACATATTTCCCGTATTTCTCGAGGGTCTCCCTTTCATAGTCATATTGCTCGGTCTTGCATTCTGAAAATTATCTATCTCGGATAATTTTGGACAATCTCAAATAAAATGATCTGGCGAGCCACATTTGAAACAAGCTTTATTACTCTTATTCCAGCATTCTTCAAAATATCTTCTCCCACACTATTGGCACTCGGGTTTGTTGTTTCTCACACTGCCAACGCTCGAGACTGAAGTAGCTTAAGCTTTAGGACTCACATGTTGATTTTTACTATCTTTATCCTGATATTCTACTGAAGCATGTGATCGACTATACGAATCTCGGGATTTCTTTGAGCAAGAATGATAAGGTTTACTCATCAACCTCTTTCTCAAATCTCTAGTCTCTAAATCAGCTTTCTTCTTTTCTTTACTAAGTTCTTCGGTTTTGCAAGCTCTATCAACCAGAACAACAAACTCTTTCAATTCTAGAATTCCAACTAAAAGTTTAATATCCACGTTCAACCCATCAACGAACCATTTGCACATGATTTCTTCAGTAAAAACAAACTCCTAGGCATACTTGCTCAACCATACGAATTCTCTTTCGTATTTAGTCACAGTCATTCAACCCTGTTTCAATTCTAAAAACTCTTTGTGCTTTTGATCGAGAAACCGCTGACTTATATATTTCTTTCGAAATTTAGTCTGAAAGAATTCCCAGGTGACTCTCTCTCGGTACTATATACACCAAAGTATTCCACCATTGATATGTTGTATCTCTCAATAATGAAATGGCACACTTTAAACTCTCAACTAGAGTATATGACGGTTCATCACATACCCGAATAGTATTTTCAAGCCAAAATTCAGCTCTGTCAGGATCTTCATCAATGGTAGCTCTAAACTCCTCAGCCCTGTACTTATAGATTTTATCAACTGGAGGCTTATTTAGTCGTTGATATTCCACAACTTGAGAGGCTACAGGGATTGGTTGAGGATTAGGTGGGGTGGAGGTTGTTGAGCAGCTGGATTGTCTAGACATATTGTGTGAACCATTTGTTCATCATTTGGAAGAAGGCTTCCTTAGCCTCTCCTCACTAGCTACCCGATACGGGTCTAAATTCAAAAAGCGCTATCCTTTAAGCGAGAGCTGGCGTATTACTCTCAATATCATCAGCTACAGTTCGATCGAGATCCATTTACTATACAAAAACACAGTCTAAATTGTCAGGAGTCACCACACTATCACATGTTATATATGGCATGTATTGCTATACTCTCACGCACGCTACATTAGTCCTAGAATCGACTAAACCATAACTCTGGTACCAATAAATGTAACACCCCTCACCCATATTCAACGCCAGAATAGGGTTACGGAGTATTACTGGACTTATCACACTATTACACATACATTTCTCAAACATTTTCACATTTCATGTAATCATCATTCAACATCAATCATAATGTCCCTAATACGAGCTTAAGAGGCTCAAAACATGCTTTAGAAATGGTTCGGGACTAAGCTGATAACATAGGAAACTTTTACAAAACTTATAAATTTTTTCTCAAAAACAGGGGACACATGCCTGTGTGTCTCACACGGCCACTAGACACGCCCGTGTCACAAGCCGTGTCAATATTCAAAATGGAAACACATGGTCGTGTCCCAGCCGTGTTTGACCCCATGTAACTCTTTGACTTGGGTCACACAGCCAACACACACGCCCGTGTGGTTAGCCCGTTGACCCTACAAATGGCCATACACGCCCGTGTGCTAGGCCGTGCACTAGGCCATGCCAAACCTGTAGGGTATACTGACTTATGCGCCACAGCCAAGTCACACGCCCGTGTGTGAGGCCGTGTGAAGCATACTGACTTGGTTTCAAATTCAACACCAAGGGACACACAGCCGTGTAATATGACCGTGTGTCACACACGGCTGATACACACGCCCGTGTCTTTGCCCGTGTGGACAAAAATAGGCTATTTACCAAGCCAATTTACCACCCAAATTTGTATGTACCTACAACATATCAATTTGCACCATCACATAGCATAAATAGGCATTTAAACTATCCAATTCAAACTTAATTCATGCATATTCTATACCACATTTCTCAATACACACAAGTTGAAAAATATACCAATCCATTTATACCCAAAATCTCATAAACTTATATCATCAATATAGCTACTTAAAACATTCATTCTTTACATTAATTCACAAACAAATAACATCACCAATATCAACATTTAACTTCCATAATATCAACTATTAATAAGTATCACAAAACCAACCTCAATTTACATTACATAAACTATAGACACATACACATACACAACAAATTAACTTAAAATAAGCGCCAACTCTCATGGCTATTATATACAAACCAAGACATATACATTTACAAGCCAATTCAAATGGCCAAAATCATTACCAAACTTAACCAACATGACCAAATTCCCTATACATGCCATATACTCAAAACATAAACTTAAAGGTACCAAGTTGATTGTAGGATAGTGTGATGAAACCTCCGACGATCCCTGAATCTGAGCTAGCTTTGAATTCACTATAAAACATAGAAAAATTAAACGATGTAAGCTATAAAGCTTAGTAAGCTTGTATGAAATAAACTCGATATAATCATAAACACATAATTCAACAATTGATTATAAATACATGAATTTATATCAACTAACAAACCTTTCAATTACTCATTCTCAATACTATATACTTTCTTCACCATTTCTTCGATTCAGAGCTAATATGGTTTATGCACATACATGTACCATCTCGTACCAATCTCATTCTCAACCACATCATTCATTTATCCGTTGAACCATTCAGAATAAAAGTCAGATGCTTAGGAATCTCGCACACTAAGTACCTATACCATGACCCGAAGCCAAATTAAGGTAACTTATATCCGAAGTAATATATCATGGCCTGAAGCCAAATCAGTCAATATTCATGAACCGAAGCCAAATCAGTATAACTTGCACCTGAAGTGCTAATATCATGGCTCGAAGCCAACTCAATGTATCCTCTAATGACATGTCACTGGTATCCTAAACTATTCCTAAGGTTCAACTGGGATTTCGAAGGTCGAATTACCATCGAGTCATTGTCGAACTTATCCGAAGTCTCGTATTCACAACTTATACAATATCAAAGCATTTAAAATACACTTATAATGAAATTTATCACATATGAACTTACCTCGGATATAAAAACTATGGAATAAGTCAATTAGTCGATAACTTTAGTTTTCCCCTAATCTAGAACCGAATTCTGCTTTTCTTGATCTAAATATATTCAAAATTAACTTATTTAATAATCTATCTATTCAATTAAATCTAAAACACACATTTAAGCACATTTACACATTTTCCCCTAATGTTTCACCACTTTTACAATTTAGTCCCTAAGCCTGTAAAACAAGATTCATTCAATTTCATCACAACCCAAACCTAGCCGAATTACTATTATGCCCTTAGCAGTCCATATTTTCATTTATTTCACATTTTAACCATAATGTTTTCACATTTCACAATTTAATCCCTATTTTGCATTTTCACTAAAAATCACTTAACAAAACTTGTATAACTATCATCAAACATTCTAATCTATCATTAAACATCAATATTCTCATGTATTCATCAATGGAAACATTCAAATTCTTTAAAAGTTTTGCAAAATAGTCCCTGGGCTAGCTAGACCTAGTTGCAACGATCTCAAAAACATAGAAATCATTAAAAACGGGACAAAAACAAACTTACAATTGAGTATCAAAGTGACCGAACCCTGGCAAGCCTTCATGGACATTTCTTTCTTCTAAATTAGGTGGTGGAGAAGATGAATGAACCATATTTTGTTTTTGTTTCATTACTTATTTTACTTAATTACAAAATTAACCTTAATATCAAAACATTAAAATCACATAATGGTTGTCCATAATTGTCCACTCATGCTTTCATTGGTCTAATTACAACATAAATGCTTCAAACATTTAATTTCATAGTTATTAAATACCTTTAACTTATAGAACTCCAAATTTTCACTTTACGTAATTTAGTCCTTTTTATCAAATTAGCTAATCAAACGATAAATTTCTAAATGAAACCGTCACACAATCACTCAATGTTGTAAACATTGAAATAATAATAAAATAAATATTTTGGCCTCGAATTTCTGGTTTTAAAACCACTATTCCGATTTGACTAAAAACGGGCTATTACAAGTTCATGGTATAAGAATAGTGATGTAGGTTGTTCAATTGAAAGCTGGGAACGATAAGGATCCGTCTAGATGAAAACACAGGTCTGGTTCTGGTAAAGGGTTTATTGTTATAATATCACAACTTGACTCGATTTTCAAAATTTTTATTTTACCCTGTGCAATAAAACTGTTTTCGAACCAGAAGTTTTTCCACCAGGCATTGCATAAGATTTTTTTGTGACGGAGGAAAAGTTGGTACTTGTGTGCACTCTATTGGCACTTGTGCACATTTATATTTGGAACTCATATGCATTATTGAAGTGTTAGAGGAAGTGATGTTTTTACACGTATTGGTTCATTTTTGCCTGTTTGGCGCTTGTGCGCATCTTTGTTGAGTGTTACGAGATTAATTAGTGTATTTGTTCTTTGACCCAAGATTGGTTAATAGGGGCATATATTTAATTATTACCAATATGATAATGATAAATATGAAATGAAATTTTTGATGATCATGATGTATGAGAACGAGATATGTGAAGTTGAGACAATACCAAGTATGATCTGATATATGTCATCAGAATTGTGAAAAAGAGATTAATTGATGTTACAACGATTATACTAAAATCTGTTTAATTGTTGATCTCTTGATGCTCTAGCATGCTCTATTGCTTAATGGTTTTATATTGTGAGATTGTCTTTTTATTAACACCACTGATCTTGAAAAGCTTAATGTGCAAATTATTTGTTTTATGCACTGGTTAAAAGTGTGTACGACTGTTGGTTCATTTATCCACAACATCCAAGGCCTCAAGTCTCAGCTATGCATTTGTTTAACTTTGTAATTTCTTACATTGAACTTAGTTTTGGCTATGTACCTAGGTTACTAAGTGGACTTTTATGTCTTCAAATATATTTTCATATGGACTTGGTATGTTATGCATGTTTGGTATGTTTTGGTACATTTTGGAACCTTTGGTTACTTTTGAATTAGATTTAGGATGCAAATTTACATTTTGAATGTGGTTTTTAAGTTATATTTTACTTAGTTAGTTAATTTTGATATATTATGATAGTGATTATGTTTTTACATGTTTTAGACTTGTTTTAGTATACCAATGTGTTCACTTTGGTATACTAGCATGCTTTAAATGTTTAGGTGTTTTAGGGACACAATTGCATGGCATGTAATGCTTAATTTTTTCATTTTTGGGCATGTGTCTCGAGACATGGTATGATTGTCTCGAGATACGATGTAATTATCTGGAGACATAAAACATCGAAGCTAAATTCTTGAAAATGAGACTAAAGTCTTGAGACATGAAACTTTGAACCTAAAATTTTAAAACTAGGAGTCATATCTCGAGACATAGCTTCACTGTCTCAAGACATAGCCTTAAATTTTTCTAGTTTAACCTAAGATTTGTAAATTGACTTCGTGTTTAACTGTCTTTGGCCCCAAATTGCTGTATACGGGCCTATTTGAGTTCGTTTATATGTATTTAACACTTGTATAATCATTTAATTGTACTTGCCACACTTAATTTATTTTTAGCTTCAATGATTGTTTTAACATTTATTTGAGTTGTTTTAGCAATGGATATGACATCTTGCATCTAATTGACTTTCGAGTTAGGTGTAGGGTGTTACAAAAACAATGTGGTCACCAAGAATATGGTTGTTTCCTTGTGCAAGATTGTTACATTTACTAAATTTGATCTGAGGACAATGAGCTTTAACGAAGTGGTGAAACATGTTGAATAGATTACCCAAGTAATCTCTACCTTTTCCTTTCCTGACATTTCAAATTCTAATAAAGTAAAACTCTAACATTGTGGAGAAAAATGAACCTTTGGATAAGATGCCACAAAAAATAAAGTACTCATACAAGTGGAAACAAGGAAAACATTTTGTTACTACAGTTGAAAATTTTATTAAAGCTAGAGAGGAAGCAGAAGATGCAAATGCACCATTTGTTACTAAAGCAGTTGCAACTACTAGTCCACTATCAACTTTGAAGACTCGGTGGGTTGAACATCTCAATGAGGAAATTGTTGTACTTGATTGTACTATCAGCCACTTAAATAACACACATATAGATTTTTCTTAGATATTCTTTCCAATAAATGAATATTTTTAACATGCTTTGAACAAAAAAGGGAGTAGAGTTGGAAAGCTGAAGGTATTGTTGTTGATGATGATGGTAATATTTTTGTTTCTTTAAATTTTTTCTTTATTTTTCCTCAGTTTGATGATGTTGAAGTCTGCTCAAAGAACTTCTTATGATATTTTTTGGATGATTTCAATTTGGAACTCTTTCTTTAAACTTACTATGATATAATCCTAGCTTCTTTAATTTTTAATGCATGCTTTGTCTCAAGCATTAATGGTTGATTACTTGGTTATATTATTAGTTGAGTTTTTTTAAGGGAGAGTTACTTACTAATTAAGGGGGAAATGTTTGTTGATCAATCCTTTGTTTCTTTAAAGGGAGAGTTACTAATTAAGTTGGTTATATTTTTTTGGAAGCATTCATGGCATATCTTGGAAGATTGATTTAAAGGATGAACAAATCTCAATGGATCAAATCCAAGCAAATCAAGAAGTCCAAATTCCTTAATTTATGGAGATTGGATCGGATGACTTAAAGTATATCTTAAGGATATTTTTATTTATCTTAGGCTTTATTAGGATATTTGTAATCCTGATTGTAGGCTACTCTAGTGGGAATTAATATTGTAATTTATTTGTATTTTATCAAGCCTAAAACAACTATATATGAAAGTTTTGACTTAGTTAGTTGGTACTAAAATTAGCATTTTTTTAATGTTCAATTAAGAACCATTTTAAGAGTTCATTTTGTAATTAAAACACAAGTGAGACTAATGCACAAAGAGCGTACCATGGAGGTAAATTGATTAAATGTGGTTCATTTGACCCACTTGAGTTGGCCCGATTCGTGAAACATGTAGAGAAACCCAACTATTTGAAGCCTTGGTGGCGCAATGAAGCACTTAAGGAAATTTAGGGTTGCCATGGTAAATATTGAAACTAATCTTAGAATATTTGTAATATTATAAGATTTGATTTTGTAATCTTAAAAGATTGGGTAAATCCCTTAAGAAAATCAATTGCAAATAAGCTTTAATCTCGACCGTCAATGTAAAGTAAATTGTCCCGTTAGATCTGGGAGAGCTCAACCATAAATAGAGGCATTCCCCCTCATTTGCAATCACTTCATTCAAAGTATTGAATATATTTGAGAACATTTACTTAAACATCTTGTGAGCATTGCTTTCTTGTGGCTTTTTCTATTTTCTCGTTACTTCTTTGTCTTTGAGTTACTTCCACTTTATTTTCAGTGTTTTGGAGAATTTTAATTGTGAATTCTCACTTTGTGAGAGTTAGGCTAACTTAGGCGTATTTAAAGCAAGTATGTAACAACCTGATTTTGGGTCTAGTCGGAACAGTGGTTTAGGGACCGAGAATCTAACTTGTGATAAAATTTGTTTTTATTATATTTTTATGGTCTACAGTTTTATCAAATGATTTCGTGAAAATCTCGTTCGAAAATTTTGACATCTGGACACTTAATTTAGTTAAAAGGACTAAATTGCAAAAAGTGCAAAATGTGTATTCTAGAAGCTAGAGGTGTCTAATTGCTATGAAAATTTAAATTGAAGGTCCTTATATGGTAATTTACACTATTGGTTAAGTTAGTGGACAAAAATGGACATGGAGTAAGAGAATTTTTATGTTTTAAGTTAGGGGCATTTTGGTCATTTGGTAATTAAATGAATTAAAAAGCAAAACCAAGCCAAAATCCTTGTCCATCTTCCTCACCATAGCCAAAATTTAGAAGGGAAGTCATAGCTAGGGTTTGGCCAGTTTTAAGCTCGATTGTAAGTCCGTTCTTGCCCTATTTTTAATGCTCTTTACATTTTTAAAATCGTTGTAACCCGATCTGTCTATTTCTACCACTAATTTCAGAAATGATCAAGGTTTATGGTTTGACCCATGTTAAGTATTTGTTTATTTTGATGTTCAATGATAGATTATGCAAGTTTGATGTTGGATAAAGAACTTTTACTAAGTGATTTTTAGTAAAAACATCAAAAAGGACCTATTTGTAAAAGTTATAAAATATGAAGTAAAAGTGCGATTTAATGGAAATTGTGAGCTGTTATGGGTATGAGAATGGTTTGGCTAGGCTTGTGTACTAAAGAAATTGAATACGTTTTATTTTACGAGCCTAGGGACTAGATTGTAAAAATGTGAAACATTAGGGAAAAATGTAATTTTGCCATATTTTGATTTTTGGACTAAATTGAACAATGTAAGTATTAAATGAGTTAAATTTGTTATTATAGATAAAAAAATAAGGTTCGGACCTAGGTCGGGGGAAAAACAAAGTGTTTGGCGATTAGGTCCCATTTATACTATTTTTGTACCGAGATAAGTTCGTATGTAAATAATACATTATTATATTTATATTTATATTTATATTTATATTTATATTTTAAATGCTTTATTATTGTATGAATTGTGATTTACCCTTTGGGTGTATTCGACAAAGTTTCGACAAGCGAGAAATTTCGGTTGAACCTTAGGAGTAGATAGGATACAAATGTCATGACATTAGGGTTACTGTGATTATGTGTAAGACCATATCTGGGTTATGACATCGATATGAGGCTACGTGTAAGACCATATCTAGGATATGGCATCAACATGAGACTTCGTGTAAGACCATAGCTGGGCTATTGGCATCGATACGAGATTTTATGTAAGACCATATCTAGGATATGGCATTGGTACGGTATTGTGTGTACGAGATTCCCCAGTATCCTTTAGTATTCTAATTGGTTCAACAGAAAATTAAACGGAAATGCCAAAGTTGTGAAATACTATGGTTATGTTGTGAATTGGTACAGGTATGTACGTAAAACTCATAATTAATGAGCTCGATATGTGATGAACCCTCCGTAAGGTTGTGATTGAGTAAATTATGACGATGAGATTTTAGTAACATTTATGTTAACTTACATTATGTTAATTGTATGTTAAATGCGTGGTTATGATGCTTATTATTTACATAGGAACTTACTAAGCTATATAGCTTACTCCCCCCTTTTTTTTCATGTCTTATAGTGTCACCAAGCTAGCTCGAGGTTTGGAGGTTGTCAGAGATCCACTCACACTATCAACAATTATTTTGGGTACCAATGAATTTAACATTTTGAGTTATGGTATGTATAAGGGACTTGGTCATTTTGTTATGTGTCATAATTGATTTGGCCAAATATGTTGGCTTATATTGGTTGAAAGTTCATTTTGTAAATGGCCATTGAAATTGGCTAATGTTGGTATAAGTAATTTATATGATGATGCCTTTCATGGATGTGAGAGTTTTGTGTATGATAGATGGTAGCATGTGAATGATGTGGTGATGTCTTGGTTGTGGCTGATTTGATTTTATGTATATGCATGAATTGGTGCTATGTTACATGGTGTAAGTGTGTGTATTAAAAGGGTGGCAAAATGGCTTGATAAATAGCCTTATTTTTTGTCCACACGGGCGTGTGTCTAGGCCGTGTGTGACATACGGTCTGCCCCACGGGCATGTGTTTCAGCCTTGTGTCCCCTGCACCTTAATTGTTGCAAAACAGAATGTCCAGAATATAGCACATGGGCAGAGACACGGGCGTGTGTCTCGGCCGTGTGAAGTCTGCACCTATTTTATGAAAAATTATGAAAATTAAATTGACCACACGGCCTAGCACACAGGCGTGTGGCACGGTTGTGTGGCACAAGTCAGAAAGCTCCCTATTTTGAACACGGCCTGAGCACAGGCCTTTCCAAGGGTCACACGGGCGTGTCCCTTGGACCACACGGGCTTGTGAACCCTGTAACATGAAAAATTTTCTAAGTTTTGTAAAAAGTTTTAAAGTTCTCGGTTTAGTCCCGAACCACTTCCAAAGCATGTATTGAGCCTTATAGACTCATTTTAGGGACGATATGAAAAGTTTTAAATTTGAATAGAAATTTATGACTCGAAAATGTATGTTTGTTTGTGTTTAAGTCCGGTAATGCCTCGTACCTTGTTTCGGCATTGAATACGGGTAAGGGGTGTTACATTTAGTGGTATCAAAGCTACGAGTTAGCATTTGTGAAAGTCTAGCTATACATGCCATAAATGAACTGACAATTTTAAAATGCGTTTTCATATAGTAAATAGATCTCAATCGAGCTGAAGCTGATAATGTAGAAAGGAATGCACAGGTCGCCACTCAAGGGGCAGCGCCGTTTGAAAGTAGACCTCCCACAGTTAGTCAGGGAGGAGCAGAAGGGGTTAGGGAAGCCTTCCTCTACATGATGAATGAGTGGTATACGGAATTTGTTCGAACAAATCCAAATGCTCCATCCCCTCCACCCCCACCTATTCCTCAGCCAGTTCCAGTAGCTCCTCAAGGTATGGAATATATAAAAGTGAGTAAGCCCCCGGTTGATAAGATCCGAAAGCATAAGGCTAAAGATTTCAGGGCAAATGTTGACGATGATCCCGGGAGGGCAGAATTTTGGCTTGAGAATTCTATCGGGGTATTTGATAAACTGTCTTGCACACCAGATGAATGTCTGAAATGTGTCGTATCATACGAGAGACTCGACATATACGGTGATGGAAAAATCTTGTGTCAGTAGTACCGAGCGAGAGGGTTAATTGGGAATTCTTCAAAGATGAATTTTGGAAGAAGTATATCAACCAACAATTCATTGATCAGAAACGTAAGGAGTTTTTAGAAAGCAGGCGAGAATATGCATCAGAATCGAGTATGAAACACGAGCGTGTCCCTTGAACCACACGGGTGTATGAGCCCTGTAACATGAAAACTTTTCTAAGTTTTGTAAAATTTTTTAAATTTCTCGATTTTGTCCCGACCCACTTCCAAAGCATGTATTGAGACTCGTAGGCTCTTTTTAGGGATGATACGAAAAGTTTTAAATTTGAATGGAAATTTATGACTCAGAAATGTATGTTTGTTTGTGTTTAAGCCCGATAATGCCTCGTACCCTATTCTGGTGTCGAATACGGGTAAGAGGTGTTACAAAGTAATTCGCCTAAGGTTGCACGAATTGCAAGACTAAAGTTCTAGCCCCATGATAGTTGGTATTAGAGCTAAGGTTCAAAGATGTTGGTCGAGATGAAGAAAGAAGTAGATGATCAGATTGAGCTTAGTGAGACCCATGATAGGGGCAAAAAAGCTAATCGATCGATGGATATGCTATCGACTTTTGGAAAGTCGAGTGGTCAATCTTGAAGAATACATGAGGGATGTGAGGGAGACACTCAAGGTAGTTGACCGATGGGCCGGAGTCGATTAAGGGGTAGATCAAAAATTTTGTGGTAGAGTCTCTCGATTCTAATATGGAACCGATGCAAGGGGTGCTCAATTCCACCGCGGATAAGTTAACAATAAGGGATGATGGGGGACTTGTTATCTACAAAACCGCTTTAGATAATGGAATGTTGGCTACGACACCTAAGCATAAGGTGGTTGTCCCTAAGCCGAAAGAGTTTATGAGGATGAGGTTCGCAAAGGATGTGGAAAACTTTTTATGGGGAATGAAACAATACTGTCGTACTAGAGGCATCATGGATGATGCTACTAAGGTAAATACTGTTGCTATGTATTCACTGATGTCGCTTTTTTATGGTGGCGTTGTAGGTCCATAGATGATAAACATGGTTGAACCGCAATTGGGACTTGGGAAGAGTTTCAAAAAGAATTCAATGGGTAGTTTACCCAATATATGCCAAGGATGATACTCGGGCTAAGTTGCGTCGACTTATGCAACAAGGTATGGTTAGGGAGTATGTGTAGAAGTTTAATGAACTCATGCTCCAAATATCTTATTTGAGTGAGAATGAGACATTTTTCTCTTTTATAGATGGATTAAAGCTTTGGGCAAAGTAGGAGTTACAACATTGGGGAGTCAAGGAACTTACCAAATCGATGACAGTAGTGGAGTCCTTAATTAAGCTTGTTCTAAGGAAAGACAAGTTCGAGTCTTCCAAGCCTTAGGAGAAGGGCAATGGTGGGGGAGATGAAGAAAGAATGATGAAAAATGAGAATGGTTGCAATGAGAAATCACCTAGCGAGAAGTGGAGATCCAACAACCATTTGAGGGACAATGAGAATAAAAAGAAGCCAATACAATGCTTCTTATGTAGTGGGTCACATAAGGTGTAGGACTACCCATAGCAATCTATGTTGCCTGTGATTAGTAAATAAGACAAAGAGGAGCCCAATAAGGAGAGGATGTTTTTAGACATCAACATCGCAGGCCGAAGGAAGAATGCTCTTGACGATACGGGAGCATCTAATCTATTCAAAATTGAAGAAAACTATGGGTAAACTTGATCTCTTAATTAGAAAATTTACTAAAAATATCAAAACAGAAAATGCCAAAGAGGTCACAAATGTGGAGTAGCATAAAGAGCTGAGCTATAAATTGGCAAGTGGAAAGGCAAGAAAGATTTCGAGGTATTTCATTTAAATGATTACAACTTCATGCTTGGCTTGAATTTCCTTGATCAGATTAATACTCTTTTGATTTCTTTTGTTGATTGCATTTGTATATTGGATAATCATTAATGAAAATCCGTGGTGTTAGTGAGTCATGATAAGAAAGGTGGAACCAAGGTATTGCCGGCAATCCAACTAGCTAAGAATGTTCATCGTGGCAAGAATGTTGACTTGGTAGATTGGAGTACTAAGGAGACCCCCTTGGAATTTCTAGAGGTATGGCAATTGATATGAAGCCTCTTAAGCCATCAGTGGGGGTACCACCTATGAAAGAGGTGGGCTGTGCATCAGACTTTGGGGGAAAAGTAATTATGCAAACTAGGCAATTAAAATGAGTAAGTGCAACAAAAGAGGTGCATCTCAAACACTTTCTTTGTGTTTTACGTTTTGACTTACCGTTTACTTGGCAAAGATATAGGAACCCTTTCAGAGTTATGAAAAGGTAAGCCGAGGGGTTTACAAATCAGAGTTGGTGAGAATACTCAAGGTTAAACCAGTGTTCAATGTGGGCATGCCTAAGCCTATTTGTGCAAATCAAGGGGATCTCGATCGAGGCAAGTCAAAATAGGGGCAAGTAAGAGCAGTGGGCTCTTGTGAACAAAATATATCAAGGAGTGAAATGGTTTGAGTTAGGGGACGACGAAAGCTGGGGAAAATGTTCCAAGGGACGAGCTTACCTAATAGACTAACTAGTTGGGAATCAACTGAGACATTAAGACAGTTCCGAGATGAGTCAAACCAGTGTCATTCCGATGACACAACTAGGGCATCGCGAGAATGAGTGGGGGCAATGTCATAAGTCGCGAATCAAAGCTCGTGACTAATGCACAAAGAGCATCACGTAGAGGTCAATTGATTAAATGAGGCTCATTCGACCCATTTGAGTTGGCCCGATTCGTGAAACATGTGGAGAAACCCATCTATTTGAAGCCTTGGTGGCTTAATGAAGCACTTAAGGAAAATTAGGGTTGTCATGGTAAATATCAAAACTAATCTTAGAAGATTTGTAATCTTATAATCTTTGATTTTGTAATCTTAAAGAATTGTGTAAATCCCTTTAGAACCTCAATTGTAGATAGGCTTTAATCTCGACCATCGATGCAAAGTAAACTGTATCATTAGATTTGGGGGAGCTCAACTATAAATAGAGGCCTTCTGTCTCATTTGTAATCACCTCATTCAAAGTATTGAATATATTTGAGAGCATTTACTCAAACATCTTGTGAGCATTGCATTATTGTGGATTTTTCTATTCTCTCGTTGCTTTTTTTGTCTTTAAGTTGTTCCACTTTATTTTTGTGCCTTGGAGAATTTCTATTGTGAATTCTCACATTGCAAAAATTAGGCTGACTTAGGTGGATTTAAAGCAAGAAAATTACTTAAGGTCGCACGGATTACGAGACTAAAATTCCAACTCCGTGACACTAAAGGTAGCACTTTATACTGTTCAAATAATAACCATTTTACAAGTGCAGCCTGTAAGTAATACACAAGTGAGACTAAAAGTACAGAGATTGAACATGATCAAAACTTGATAACAGAGTTAGCACTTTAATGGCTATCGTTTGAGTCAGGATTAAAATTTCAAGCTTGAAAAGTACAAAGACTAAAAGAAGAGAGACTAAATCCAAAACTTATACCTAATACAAGACTAATAGTAAAATTTGACCTAAAAATTTAACTATTACCATTTGACTTAAAATTAAAAATACAAAATACAAAAACTAAAATAAATCAAATTCAAATTCAAATTTACAAATTTAATAATAAAATTTAACATAAATAAAGTAAGCTAATTTGAGAGTTTTTTAGTCCATTAAACAATAGAAATTATTATAGTAGCGGGATTAATGGTGCAACCACTAGTTAAATTGATGGCTCAATAGAGGAAATGATTGATCAAACTTTAATCGACAGGTAGTTGTGTCTTTGCCTTGCATTTATCAATTATGAGCAAGAAAAATAAAGTATGTAGACAAAATCATTCGTTGGCATTTGGCAACACCCCTCATGTGAATATAAAAGGGAAAAAGAGTGGGTCGAAAATTTTTAAAGTGTTATGTTATATATATCAAAGGTTATATTATAAAACGTAAATAAAATATATCAAAAAAATTTCATTTGTTTAGTAAACGTTTATATTTTATTATATCTAAACAAGTTTCTATCTTTTAATTTGTATCCAAATTAATGATAACATATATTAAATGAAATTTAATATCACGCTTACTTCTATTTAAATTAAAAATTAGGAGCTTTTGGCTAACAAAAATTAAAAAAATATAAAAGTTAATTGTATGAATGATTAATCTTTCATAAATATTAATAGAGGAGAAAAAATTCAACGTAGATTATAAGAAACAATTTAAAAAAAGATTAAACTCTATCTAGTATTATTTTAATATAAAAACCATGTTTTGAAATGTTACAGTTACAAATAAAAAATAAAAAATTAGAAGGTTACCGGAAATTATTTTTTAAATTAATAATATATTTTTAATAATTTTATTATAAGTTTTGGTCGTATTTATTTTTTTGTTTTTGACACAATGTTTGGAATTATTCATAGTCTCTCTCCAACCAATAAATAAGAAAATAATACTCTTCAACATATTCAAATCCACGTCCTCTTATATAGAAATTAATATCAATCTTAAACTGAATATATTTAAAAGTATGAAAATAATGTGAATAGAGTATACTCAATAAAATATTTAAGAATCTTGTTATCCTGTAACTTACATTCGGATGCAATAAGGTATGGAAGTAATCATTATTTGAATCCTTACTAAGATAAAATGAGTAATTAAAAATATTGAAATGTATTACGTTTATTTTAGCTCATCTTTTAATTAATTGCTTATATGTAGCATATTGCAATTATGCCATAATAAGTTGAAAAGCTATTTCAACAAAGTTATTATGATGTATAAATAATTTATCCACTTAACTCAAGTTACCATGTTTTGTTATGGTATTAGTTTGTATATCTGTACAAACTGTAAATTATATTGAATATATAAAATTATATATTTAAAGCATTTACATAAATTTGTAACATTTGATAAATAATATGGTTAAAAACTAAAACATATTAAACTAAACAATATGTTTAAATAAAATTTAAATAAAATTGAAGGACTGTTAATATGAAATTACCATGTTAAAATGTTTGAAGAAATGCCTTAATCAAAATCAATATAATAACTTGGACTAAATAAGAATTAAATATAGATTGCATTTGAACCAATCAAATATAAAATTAAATTCACTAAATTGCATGATAGTTTAACTTGAAAGCATTTACTAAATAATTAACTCAAAAAATTACGATTTAAGTAGACCTGATTATGGACCGAGTCACTCGTCTATATGTAAAGGCCCGCTCAAAAAGTGAGAGGGTTTTGGCAAAAACATAAGCTCGAAAAATAGGCTTGGACAAGAAATAAGGCTCGTTTTCTAAATGGATCAGGCCTCGGGTAAGTTTTTTGCTCAGCCTAACCCGAATTTGACTAAATTTTTTTCCTACTATTGTTTTGATGTCATTTTGCTACTATATTGCTACTATGTTATTGTTGGATATTTATAACTCTTATTTTATTGCTAATTTTGCAACTATTTTAGAAGCATTTGCTTGCTAAGTTGCAATTATCTTAGTGTTATTTAAGTATAATTTTTTTAATACAAATGTCAAGAACTACCTATAGTCCTTTCCCAACCTTTAAAAAGGAGGATAAATGCGCTTCAACGCACTCGAACCCACATATTACTGTATAGGCAACAATGACGATATCAACTGAATAAGGACTCAGTCGGTCTTATAAAGATTTTTTAATATATTTTTAATTTTTTGAGAAATATTTATTTTAATATTTTTAGTATACTTGATGTATTATATATTTTTTTATTTTTATATAAAAATAAAATTAAAACAGTTAAAACAGACGGGTTGGGCCGGACTCAGGTTTAGGAATTTTTTATCTGGGTCGAATTTGGTTAAAATTTTAAACTCATTTTTCGGGTCGGGCCTAAAATTTTGCATCAACCTGAACCCAACCTAATCCAACTCATGATCGGTCTAAATATAAGTATCGAGTTATAATTTTAAAAAAATTACGTTATTTTTATTTTAAAGATATTAATTAATATAAAAGTATTACGTTATAATTAATTTATATAATATTTTAAAAATATAAAAACTTAGTGGTCAACTTCGAATATAGGTTTTTAGTTTGTAAAATACTTGCATTTATGATTATTGAAATTTAAATATTCGTACGTGGAACAGGTACACGTTGAAAGATTTATTAAAGTAAAAAAGGATTTTTTTTTTCTTTTTTGCAATCATCCCATTTAAATTTTTTTCTGGAACACTGGTACTATTTAAATTAGTAGTAAAAGTAGTTATTTGCTTTTAATATATTATTTTGTTAATCAAGTATAAAATAGTGTTGATTTAAGATAAACTGATTGCATAAGGCTGTTAAGTCATGGATTAATTGCAGGTTTTTTACTGAAATAATATAAAATAATTAAATAAATACTAAAATGAGATAAATGTAGTAATATTTTCGAATCTAAGCAAGAGTTATAGTAAAAATTGGTGCCTCCTGACCAATCAGTGACACCCCTCTCCCCAATCACCAGTCACATCAAGTTTTAAAAAATAAATTTTTTATTGGTGTTGCCTAGTTAATCGTGATGTATCAATTTGGAATGTGATGACTTAAAATATTTAAGGACATGATATGTAAATTTTCAGTTTTGATTGAAAAGCTTTTAAGAGTGCCGCTGGCAGCTTCGCGGCACCAAACTTCGAAAGGGTAAATTGCTTAATAGCCCATTCTTATTTATTTTCTTTTATTTTCCTTTAACACCAAAAATAGATAGGCCTATTACCAATTAGTTCAAAAAAAAATTCTACTAAAAAGTATTTTGGTAAAAAAAAAACAGATTTCAACTAGGAATAAATTTAATTTATTTTTCAAAAAATATTTTTCAAATTATTTTATTCTAGTTCAAATAATTTTCTGAAAAATATTTTTGCAAAAAAAATTATTTTTTGAAAAATAAATAAAATTTATTTCCGGATGAATTTAGCTTTTTTACAAGAATACTTTTTTATAAAAAAACATTTTGGACTAATTGGTAAGAGGCCTTTCTATTTTTTGTGTTGAAGGGAAATAATAAACAAGAAGGGTTTATGAAATAATTTACCCTATTTGAAGTTTGGTGCCACCAAGCTTTCAGACTTAAAGAATTAAAATGATAAATTTACATATCAAGTCCCTAAATAGTTTAAATTATCGCATTTCAGTTCAGTGCACCCATAAAAAATTATTTGTAAAAGAAAATTTGATGTGGCCGGTGGCTGGGGAGAGGGATGCCGCCGATTGGTCAGGCGACATTGGCTTTTTACTATATTCATAAATATTATTACATTTATCTCATTTCAGTATTTATTTAATTATTTTATATTATTTGAGTAAAACCCATTAATCGCAAATGTTTCAATTGTTTAAAAAAATGCAAATATTTTAAGAAAATTCGATAGATAATTTGCAAACTCTAGGAAACTGTTAATATCCAAATACGTAAAATTTCAAATGTTTCCATTATGTTTATACGTTTAATAAGTAAATTTGATACTAAAAAAAAATTATTATATATGATGTATAAAAGATGAAATAAAAGTATTATTAATGTTATATATATATATATATATATATATATATATATTGTATATTAAATAATAAAATCAGCCAATTAAGTTTTAGCTCGGTTGGCATCGACATTATTGTTAGTGTAGAGGATGTGGGTTCACTACATTGAAGCGCATTATTCTCCCATTTAAAAGTTCAGGAGGGACTGAATAGTTTTAAGCATTGTATAAAAAAATAAAGACCACTCATATAAAAGAAAGTAAATAAAAAATAAAATAAAATCAATACGCAATAAATTAGAAAAAGCTATTTAAATTTTGTAAAACGTATTAGGTGATGAGTAAAGGATTTATTTTGTTAAATTTCCGAAAATTTTAAAATTTTGGAATTAATTATGAGGTTGTTTTAGAAAAAAAAAAGATTTTTAATTAAAAATGTAGAACGGGAACTTGTATTGTAATAATTCGTAGAAAATTATAGTAAATTGTAAATGATGTGGTATAATTAGGACTGTAAAGGTAATGAAAAGAAGGCAAAAGAGGATGATGAAAATTTGCAATTTCATGGAGGGGTTTATTTGGCAAATAAGCCCATAAAGTTATACTATATATATATAAAGCACTTTATATTTTTTTCGACTTCATATTGCCAAAAACCATTATTTTATATCTCTATCATCTTTGAGTTATCATTCTCCATTTCCAATGTTGTGATTTCGCGTATAGATGAGGGATTAGATTGAATCTAAGTAAAAAAAATTTCGAGTTAATTGAATTGACGAGTCTTATTTTATTAGCTTAATTCGATTTGAAATTTTTTTTCAAATTAAGTTGAGTGAAATGAAATTCGAGTGTAGTCAAATCGAGTGAAATTATTCGAGTTAAATTAAAAAATTAAACATGTCAAAATAAAATCTTGTTACAATTATAATTAATTACATGTTAGAACACATAAATTTGAAAACATTTTCAAAGCAAAATAAAAAAAAAAACTTTAATATGATAAACTTGAATAATTAATTAACTTATTTAGGTCCCAATATTATTATTGAAAAAAAATTAATTTTTTAACTTTATTTACACATTTTTTAGAATTTTTATAAATTTTTAAAAAATAATTTTTTTGAATTTTTGAAAATTATTTTGAATTTATTGTAATTTTTGTTGAGAGATAGACTAATTTACTCATTTTCAAACTTGGTAGGGACCAAAAGGGTATTTACACTAATTTATTATTTGAATTGTAAAATTCAATTCGATTCAAACTCAAAACTCGAATAATTCATTCAAATTAACTTAAATAATTCAAATAAATTAATTGAAAAAACTCGATTTTTGCTTACTGGAGGGTAAAAAATATAAAATCAACCTCAAAAAAGATAGATGAACTATCATTTCCTTTACTGCTATTTTGATTTGAACTTCCACCTTGCTGTGTTTGGTGTTATCGAAAACATTAATTAGAGAATACAAGAAAAAAATAATTAATAATATGCAAGAAAAGAAAACATTATTTAGAGGTGCAGAATCAAAAGCAAAATCACAATAATAACCTTTACCATCATGCCAGGTATAATAAATAAATTATTTTAATATAATAATATTTTACTCGCCTATGAAAAGGAAGCCTAATCATTTTTTCGTGCTTAAACCTCCCTCAGTTGTTTTCTACTTTGAATATGCTTAAAGTCAGCTTCTTTTATTTTATTTTTCCTCCTCAAAATCAAATCAAAGTGTATGAATGTGCATTTAAAGTATTGCATTTGAAATGGAAAAGAGAGAATCAAATAATTGCTCACTCATATAAAAGGAGAGGAATGTTCGGAAAATGGCATAAATTATATAAAACAAAGTTTATTTGGGCCTAATTTTAATTAATTAACTATTTCAGGGACCATCCCAATCAAAATGAGCTAATAATTTGATAGGCAAGACAAATTAAAACTTATATGGTTATTTTTTATATTATAAGTTTTATTGTTTGTCATTTCATCATCCATCTGTGACTAAATTAAAATTTTATTTTAAAAAGTTAAAATTAAATTATAAATTTTTATAAGGAGTTAAAGTACAATTTTTATTTTTGTCATAATTTTTAAAGAAATTGAACTGAAATTTTATTCTTTTTGGAGGTGTCAAAAGTGCAAATTATCATTACGTTAAAATGATAATTATTAGTTTAGGTCTTGTGCTCTGCCTGCTCCCTAGCATCGTCTTACGTTGTTTAAATCCTTATTCACATGAAATCGAGAGTTTTCAAAACCAAAACAAATAAAATGTTTTAGAGCTGCCTGTAATTTGGAGTAATTGTTCTTTACACCAATAAAGGTTTTCATACCCACCAAAAGAGAACCGTCCAATTAAACCAGTTTAAAGCTACCATTATCCAATTGGAAAAGAAAAAGAAAAATTAAAAGCTACGATTAAACAATTAAACATTATACAGGAATTGGTCGAATCTTTCCAATTTTTTCTGCATGATTAGTATTTGGTGGTGCAGAATCTGAATATTATATAATATTCAACTTAACGCTAATGGCATGATTATGCTGAGGGAAAGCTTTTCTTTTTCCTTTTTCCTTTTTCATTTTATTAAAGAGAGTTGTTGGTAGAGAAACTTATAAGTTGAACTTCATTATATAATCATTTTAAAATATAATATTATATTTGTTAAAATTAAGTGACCCGAATCTTTATTTAAATAAAATACATGGTAAAATAAAATAAAAGAAGAATCCTTATAGAATTACACTTCTTTTATTTTATTTTAAATAAGGTTTTTAAACCTTATTAAACTCTATCTATTTGATATTGATTAGAATAAGGAGTTTTCAATCTTACTACACTCCTATTAGAATATGGCTTTACAAGCTTATAAATAGACATGGTCTATTCCTCTTGTAATCGATTCGAATTCGACATAGTGAATTTTCTTCTCCTCTACCCGTGGTTTTTTTCCCGAAAGGGTTTCCACGTAAAATCTGCGTGTTCTTTATTTTATTTCTCTTTTCTTTGCGATATATTAGTCATTACCGACATTATATTTTTCACAAATTGGAATCTGAGCTCCGGGTTTTCATCTCGATCATAGTAATGGTGTCTTTGAAGTATGAAATTCTTTGTTGGATCGCAACACGGCATCAGCGTTGTGGCGATAAAGATGCAGCGGTTCTTGCTGGATGGATTTAGAGGAAGCCCTACTAGGGGTAGATAAGATGCCTTCGACATTGAAGGAGGAAGAGAAGAATCACAAGGATCGAAAGGCGTTAACACAGTTACATCTGCATTTGTCTAACGAAATTTTGCAGGATGTGATGAAGGAGAAAACTGTCGCTGAATTATGGAAGAGGCTAGAACAAATATGTATGTCGAAAGCTCTAACTAGCAAGTTGCATATGAAGCAATGTCTTTATGCTCATCGTTTGGAAGAAGGTACGTCTGTGCACGAACACATAACAGTGTTTAAAGAAATTCTCTCAAACTTGGAGGCCATGGAGGTTTAGTATGATAAGGAAGATCTAAGGTTGATTCTACTTTGTTTGTTGCCCCCGTCTTATTCAACCTTCAGAGACACGATTTTATACGATCATGAGTCTCTCACGATTGATGAGGTTTATGATTCATTGACCTCGTATGATAAAATGAAGCATCTTGTGGTTAAACCCGACTCTCAGGGAGAGGGTCTCATTGTTCGTGGGAGACAAGACCGGAATACTGATGATGATCGTGGAAGGACACAGGATCGAAATCCTCGCGGTAAATCTAAGGGTAGATCGAAGTCTTCAAACAGAGGTAAAACTTGTAACACGCAAGAAGAAAGGGCACATTAAATCTGAATGCTATAAGCTACAAAATAAGATCAAAAGGAGGCTACGAATCAAAAGAAAACAAACGAGAAAATTCCGGTGAAGCTGATGTTGTAGAAGACTACAGCGATAGTGAACTTCTAGTCACTTCTGTCAACAATTCTAAAGTGAGCGAGGAGTGGATACTTGATTCAGGCTGCACCTTCCACATGTGTCCTAATCGGGATTGGTTTACAAGTTACGAAATAGTGTCTGAAGGTGTTGTTTTGACGGGAAATAATGTGCGTGTAAAATCGCAGGTGTTGGAACAATTAAAGTTAAGATGTTTGATGGAGTTGTCAGAACACTTAGTGACGTACGACATGTTCCAGGATTGAAGAGAAATTTTTTGTTGAGTACTATTGATTTAAAAGGGTACAAATACACAATTTGAAAGTGGGATTTTGAAGATTTCAAAGGTTCCCTCATTGTGATGAAAGAGGCGAGAGAAAGACTGCCAAGTTATATGTTTTATGAGGGTTCTATCATATTGGTGATGCAAATTGCCGCTTCCTCTTCTTTGTCGGATGATAATATTACTAAACTTTGGCATATGCGCCTAGGGCATATGAGTGAGAATGGCATGGCGAATTGAGCAAAAGAGGACTTCTTGATGGGTAAGGAATTTGTAAACCGAAGTTCTATGAGCACTACGTTTTTGGGAAGAAAAAAAGAGTTCGATTCACGAGAGGAATCCATAACACGAAGGAACGTTGGAGTATATTCATTACGATCTGTAGGGGCCATCAAGAGTGCCTTCTAGAGGTGGAGCTAATTATATGCTAACTTTTATTGATGATTTTTCCGAAAAGTTTGGGCATTCTTCCTAAAGCAGAAAAGTGATGTGTTTTCCGCATTTAAGTCTTGGAAAACTATGATTGAAAAAGCAGATGGGAAAACAAATAAAATACCTCCGCATGAGACAATGGCTTAGAGTTTTGTTACGATGAGTTTAATAAAGCGTGTGCAAGTCGGAAGGGATCGTGAGACACTTGGCGATTCGTCATACTCCACACACAAAGCGGTATTGCAGAGCGAATGAGCGAGCGATCATGGAGAAGGTTCTATGTATGTTGTCAAATGCCAACTTACTAAAGTCGTTTTGGGCGGCGACCCTCTCGCATGTTTTTGATCAATCGATCTCCATCCATTACCATTGAAAAAAAGACTCCACAAGAGGTATGGTTTGGTAATCTTGCTAATTATTCTGATTTAAAGATCTTTGGGTGTTCTGCGTATGCTCATGTTGATAATGGAAAATTGGAACCGAAAATGTGTTTTCTTAGTTATAAAGCTAGTGTAAAAGGGTATAAGTTATGGTGTCTTGAAAATAGAAAAGTTGTGATTAGCAGAGATGTTGTTTTTGATGAAACTGCTATGCTACCTAACGTATCTCTTAAAGGCTCTTCCAATAAAGAAAATCAAAAGTAGGTGGAGTATCAGATTAATACAGAGTCGACTCCTCAAGCCAGTACAAAAATTAAAAATAAAGTTGCTTCTTCACCATAATACTCTATCGCCAAAAATAGAACTAGAAGAGAAATTAAATCCCCAAAGACGTATGCCGAGGCTGATTTAGTTGCTTATGCTTCAAATGTGGCCAAAGATATAGATGCAAACCAAGAGCCGTCTAATTATTACGAGGATTAGAATGTGAAGACTCGAGAAAAGTGGATGATTGCTATGCAAGAGGAGATGGAATCACTCCACAAAAACAGAACATGGGATCTTGTGAAACTTCCTAAAGGTAAAAAAGGTTGTTCGCTGTAAATGGATGTTTAAAAATAAAGAAGGACTCTAGCTTGATTGAAGAACCTAGATATAAAGCAAGACTTGTTGCAAAGGGTTCTGATCAAATTCAGGAGTGGACTTCACAGATGTGTTCTCCCTAGTTGTAAAGCATAGTTCAATTCGAGCTTTGCTTGGTATTGTGGACATACATGATTTGGAGCTTGAGCAGCGATTAGATGTAAAAGCGCATTTTTGCATGGAGAACTAAAGGAAGATATTTAATGCAACAACCAGAGGGTTTCTGATCTGAGAAAAAGAGGACTATGTTTGCTTCTTTGAAAAGTCTCTTTATGGTTTGAAAGCTTGATCACCAAGACAAAGTGGTACAAGAGGTTTGATTCCTTTATGACTTCTCATGATTTTAAAAGAAGTAGCTTTGAAAATTTGTGTTTACTTTAAGAAAAAGCAGTTGATGGTTCTTTTGTGTATCTACTTCTTTATGTTGATGACATGTTGATAGCAAAGAAAAGATATAGCAGAGATAAGAAAGGTCAAAGCCCAACTAAGTGAAGAATTTGAGATGAAAGATTTGGGACAGATAAAGAAGATACTTGGTATGGAGATTCTCAGAGATAGAAAAATAAGTAAATTGTACCTAAGTCGGAAGGGGTACATTGAGAAAGTTCTTTGCGAGTTCAATATGCGAGTGCTAAGCTGTTAGTACTCATTTAGCGGCCCATTTCGAGACTTCCATCGGCTTTGTCTCCACAATCAAATGATGAGATTGAGTACATGTCACATGTTCCATACTCTAGTGCGATAGGATCTCTCATGTATGCTATGGTTTGTTCACGCCCGATTTATCATATGCACGATCAGTGCGATTAGCGAGATACATGGCGAATCCGGTAAAGAACATTGGAAAGCGATTGATGGATTTTAAGATACTTACGAGGTACTCACGATGTTTGCTTACGTTTGGAAGAACTAGAAATGGAGTCATTGGGTATGTTGATGTTGATTTTCTTTGGAGACCTTGATAGAAGAAGATCACTCACTGGTTATGTCTTTACAACGGAGGTTGTGCAATCGGTTGGAAAGCTACTTTGTAGACTCTGATCGCTTTCTACCACCTGAAAGGTGAGTATATGGCGATTCTCGAGGCTTGTAAAGAAGCTATTTGGTTGAAGGGATTCTTTAGTGAGCTCAATGAAGACCTTCAAATCAGCCATGAGATTTTGTGACAATGATGAGTGTCATCTTCCTTACAAAAGATCAAATGTTTCATGAGAGAACAAAACACATTGATGTTCGGTATCATTTTGTTCGTGATATTATTGCTCGTGGTGATATTGTTGTGAGCAAAATTAGTACTCATGAAAATCCTGCAGATATGATGAATAAGTCACTTCCTATAACCAAGTTTGAGCATTGCTTAGACTTGGTTGGTGTTCATTGTTGAAGTTAAACCCTTAAGGGGTTTTATGGAAGAGGTGAAGAACTTGTTCGTTGAGAGTTCGCGATGAAGAACTTGTTTATTGAGAATTCGTGTCAAGGTGGAGATTGTTAGAATTAAGTGACCCAAATCCTTATTTAAATAAAATACATGGTAAAATAAAATAAAAGAAGAATCCCTATAGAATTACACTTCTTTTATTTTATTTTAAATAAGGTTTTTAAACCTTATTAAACTCCATCTATTTGATATTGATTAGAATAAGGAGTTTTCAATCTTACTACACTTCTATTAGAATATGGCTTTACAAGCCTATAAATAGACATGGCCTATTTCTCTTGTAATTGATTCGAATTCGACATAGTGAATTTTTTTTTCCTCTGCCAGTGGTTTCCACGTAAAATCTGTGTGTTCTTTATTTTATTTCTCTTTTCTTTGCGATATATTTGTCATTACTGACATTATATTTTTCACAATATTAGTTGGAGATTCAAATTTGGAATATTCTTTTTTTTTCCAAATTATAATTCTATATACATAACTACGAATCAGGTAGCTAGTGTGGTAAGTGATAACTATATTTTGCAATAACATGTGTATTTTTATGCCTGTATATGTTTTATATCCGCTAATTTTTAAAAATATGCCAATTTATTTTTTTTTAAAAAAAAGGATTTTTGACTGATTTTTGTGATATTTAGGGAAATAAGTCTATTTGGAGAGAGAAATAAAAAATGCGTCCAACAAGACACGTTTTTCTACCAAGTTAAATGAAAACGCGTCCTGCTAGATGTGTTTTCAGGCAATAGTAACTTTTCTCAATGGTAAAAAAGTCCAATCGACAAATTTTTTCCACCGGCTACAACGACTACTTTATTTGCTATATAAACCCAGGTCATTTTCTTCCTTTTGCATTCAAATCTCATTCTCCTAATTCTGTCTCAAATCTCTTAATTCATCCATTCTCTCATTTCCCTCAAGTTTTCAGTCAATTTCTCTCAAAATCTTGTTGTTTTAAATCTATATTTCATAATTTATTTATTTTTAATTGATTTTTATAATGACAATTCCACTTATTCATTTCAATGTCAAGCACATTTTCGACGCCTAACTGCAAATGTTAAGAAAATATTTTTAATGTTTTCAATTTTAATTAAGTTCATTATTAGGTTGTTAACATTATTAAATTTATTTTTTTTATGTTTATATAATCAGGCCGAAGATCGAATTTTAGTGATGTACATACACAATTTATCTACGAAGGCACCGCATGTTATTGAACAACACTTGCAAGAGACGGGATTCTTGCACATGTCTCGTATGCTTGGGAGGGGGGAACTAAATTGGATCCCACGCTTATCAGTGTTTTGGTGGAAAGATGGAAACATGAGACACACAGTTTTCATCTTCCATGCGGTGAGTGTACAATTACACTCGAGGATGTAGCTTTACAATTTGGTTTACCGGTGGATGAGTTAGTTGCTATGAGGGTAGTAGTTGTTGGCGATTGGAGTGGCATTTGCGAGCAAATATTAGGCAAGGTGCTAGATTAGTTTTTTGGTAGCCGGATAGAGATGAAATGGTTGGAATAAAATTCCAGTTACCTCAACAACTCCGCGAGTTCCCTTGAAAGAGAACAATACGCTTGAGCATTCATCATAAGGTTAATTGGAAGTATTCTAATGCTCGATAAATCTTGAAATATGGTACATTTAAGGTGGCTACTACAACTCGTTGATTTGAAAGAAGCAAGGTAACTTAGTTAGAGATCAGTTGTGTTGGATGTATTGTATCGAGAGATGTGTCGAACAACACAACCACAAAAAATTAAAATCGGTGGTTGCATACTCCTTCTGCAATCATGGGCATGGTATCGGCTACCATTTTTACGTCTTCGAGTAAACGCCCCTTATCAATTCCCACTAGTAACAAGGTGAAATTCATTTGATAATATAGTTATCATAATTTTTTTTCATTATTATATATTTTAAATAACATATTATTTGAATAGGTGGAACAATGAGGAGATTTGTGTGGGTGTAGTGGACGAGCTTGAAGGTATCCTACTAGTGTTTGATCAACAATTGGAAGTCAAAGTTAGTTTTTGAAATTTTAAAATATATAATATTTAAATAAGGATTTGAAATTTAATATTGGGTAGATAATAAAATTTATAATTTTGTACTATAGTTTGAATAGATGCCATATGCTAATCCGAGAATTCAATAATGCATCCCAACTGAATTTTTGGCCAATCAGAATATCTGGCATGTCAAGGTGTCATTGATGGTTTTCGCGACGGTGGAGATGTATGAATTCGATTAAGTGATGTGCCAGTTCAGGTTTAGGCAAACTATTATGCCATCACCCCATGACATCAAAAAACTGCACAAGGTCGACTTGTGGGAAAGAATCAACGAAGATTGGGTGAAATGCCACAAGAAATATATCTACATTTGGTAGCATAGGTACGATTTCATACCTATGCATGAACCAATTCTTGCACCGGAATTGGCAACCTCTCCGGATTACATGACATGATTTAGATATCACACGGTAAGCCATATCTATTGCCAGAGGAGGAAAGGACTAGGCAACGTCGTCGTAGGAGGCCAAGATGACTTTGTATGAATCTTAGGTTGGGAGTTTATGCCTCGATGGAGTCATCGTCAGCTCCAACCCCATATGTGGCACTGATGGTTGCACACATCATAGTCAGTATGATTCATATTATTCTAGTGCTTTAACTAACCCTGTTTTTTATATACAAGCACCATCATACCATGTATCAACACATGCTGCAGGTGTATTTTTTGCACCACCTCCATCCCTAGCACCATATAGAGCGCCAATGTCGACAACAATACTGAAGTATCCTTCATATTTGAAAATTTCAACATTTTATTTGCAATTGGGTTATGCGACACCATACACTTATTCGCTGATAGTGTCGCAAACACCCCCAATGTCATTGTTCTACTAAGGTGGCTCATCTTTGCAACTAAAGGTGTTCATGGGTAGCCGCTTGCCAAAGGCCCGACAAAATTTGGGAGGGTTGGGCAAAAATATAAGCCCGAAAAATGGGCTTGGACAAAAAATAAGGCCCGTTTAAAAAATGGGCCAGGCCTCGGGTAAGGTATTTTTGGCTCAACTGCCATGCTTTACCCTACCCAAAGTCACTAAATGACAAAAAATCTACTATTTTTTTTTTAATTTTTGAATGTTATTTTCTTGTTGTTTTCTCCCTATTTTGCTACCATATTACTATTATGTTGCTACTATTTTGTTGTTATTGATTGAATATTGTATAAAACTTATTTTATTGTTAATTTTGTTATTATTTTAAAGGCATTTGTTAATTTTTTTTATTATTTTAGAGGTATTTGCTTGTTAAGTCACATCTATCTTAGTGTTATTTAAGTCTACATTTTTTTAAAAAATTTATTTTCAATTTGTTGGGAAATATTTATTTTGATTTTTTTAGTATTTTTGATGTATTATATATACTTAAAAAATTATATAAAATAATATAAAAATTTAATATGGGCGGGCCAGGTCGGGTTCGGGTTTTAGCATCTTTATATGGGTCGGGCTTGGAAAAAATTTAGGCCCATTTTTGGCCCTGGCCACACCCGAGCCCGATGAATGGGCCTAAATTTTTAATTCTGATTACAATTGCTCACGAGAGTTGCGTAAGGTGGAGTACACTTGAGAGGAGATAGACACGAGCGGTAGAGAGAGAAAGGCAACCCTCGTTATAGCTATATAACGTTGGGGGGAGGGGTTGTTATATTCAAATCCAGGTGGAGTAAATCCACTCTATGTTCACTAATCGAAATTCCTCCAACCCAACTTTAGGAGACATTTCATTCACTACTTAAAAATCGGTAAAGGACCAAACTGTTTAGCAGCCATCCTTTGATGAAAGCGTAGAGGCTCTGCCAACACCTCTATTTGCAACCACTTGTTACTAGAATAGACGATATACGATGACAACCAAGGATGACACCACACTCAACCAAAGAGGAACGGGATGAATCTGAGGTGAAGATAAAGATGAAGAAAAAGAAGATGATGAGGTGTAACAACCCATTTTCAGTGAAATTAGAACAGTGATTTCGAGACCACAAATCTGAGGTCAAAAGAAAATTTATTTTAATATTATTTTATGGTCTACATTATGATAGAAATATCGTATAAAAATTTTGTTAAGAAATTTTACCGATTACATGTCTAATTTGATGAAAAGGACCAAATTACACAAAGTGCAAAAGTTGAATTCTAGTGGTCAAGGTATCAAATAGTTGTGGAATTTAAAATTGAAGGTCCTTATATGGCAAATAGACCATTCTAAGGAGTTATTAGATAAGGATGATTATTCATCATTGGAAATTAAGAAATTATTAAGGTTAATTTTGGAAAGATGATAAAATAATGATGATAAATGAAATAAATAATTAAAATATAATCATTTTCATCATCTTTCCTAAAACAAAATACATGGAAACCCTAGCCATGGATGTTTAGTTCAAGTAAGCTATTTTTGCTTAATTAGGTATGTATTCTTGTCCCGTTTTTAATGATTTTTATGTTTCCGGGATCGTAATAGCTTAATCTAGCTATCTCGGGGATTAATTTGCAAAACTATTAAAGTGTTAGGATTTTTCCATTGATGAGTATAGCTGAATTATGAAGTTTTATGGTAGAAAATGAAAGGTTTTGATAGATAAACAACTTTTGTAAAGAGAAATTTGATGAAATTATGATTTAGGGACTAAATTGAAAAGATGAAAAATTCATGGAAAAATTATGAATTTTATGAAAGACATGGGCTGCTATTGTTATATATGATGTAACAACCCAAACCAGCCCAAAGCGTTATGGTAGAATCTGGTTTGCTACTTAGAAGATGTTTTTCAAAATCCTTTTTGAAAACCAACTTAAGTTTTGAAAACCCTTCATTTTAATGGACTTGCCAAAATCATACTTAGATTTTTATTCGGGAAATTAAAATATGTCAAGTTATTATAAAATTACAAATATGCCCGATGGCATATCAAAGCGATTTTAAAGTGTTAATTTGAGAAAACATGTGATTAATTAATATTAATGACAAAGTTTAAATAAAGTATTCAGCATATGGAAAATAATAAAAGAAAATAATAGGAGGCCTTATTACATCCACATAAAATAAAAACCAGAAATGAAAATGTTAAAACTGAAATTTAAGAGTTCATTAATCAAAACTTCATTTGCATGGCCACCTCGAGTCCATCCGGTCCACATTCGCGGTCTACTCGTTACCTGAAAAATGTAAAGGAGAAGGTGAGTCACCAAGACTCAGTATGTAACCCTTCCCCCGGTTTAATCCAACTTCATACACAACATATAACATAATTAACATGCATAATATTATGTGTCCCAACCTAGCCAACCAAACGCCACTGTCTACCCCGTTGTGGTACCAAACCACTGGTGGTGCCAAACCACTGGTGACATATAGTCACAATGTGTTACCAAAACACTGGTGTCCTTAGACACAAATCGGATGATGGGGCCAACCCATCGCGTGATACCAAATCACTGGCAGACGATCCCATTTCTCAAGTGGGGCCAACCCACGGTGGTAATAACCACAGGGATAAGTCGCTATGAGGTGCCAAACCTCTGGAGGTACCAAACCTCTGGTGACCAGTAGTCACGGTGTGTTACCAAAACATCGGTGCCGTCGGCACAATATCACCGCCCTCCACTCATCAATCCCACAAACAGATAAACATACATATGTTTCATGCCATCACATTCTTAAATTTCATGTGTCAATACATCATGCTTACCAAAAGCATCAAATAGCAAATTCATAATAATGGTACTTACGAATCACCACTCATACCGATTTGGTATTAATTCCAATGCTACATAAATCAAAATGAGCATTCACAAAATTAAGCACGATTAATATATCATATAGTGTGTATGTACACACTGTCCTCTTGAATCGTCTAATTCCCGAAAGAGATGTCGGCCACCTAGTTCTCTGGTCCCTATATTCGGCCAAACATGGGAGTTAATACTATGGCCTAATCGGCCAAACCAAATACTAAAAAGGGTTCTCTTTTTGAACCCGAATCCTTACCTAATTACTTTGAATACTAGCTTCAGCACCCAAATCGCGAACTGGTTCACAAACTACAATTGGTCAATATTAATAATCATAGCTTCGGCTTTTATAAGAATACCAAATACATATGTAGATCCTTACCACCTTACCAAGCCGATTGAAGAATAAGAAAGAGGAGAACACCCTTGCTTTAATATTCGGCCAAGATTTCTCAAAGTATGAAGAAGAAAAAATTCGGCTATGGCTAAGGAGTATGTTAGGCCAACTAAGAAAAAGAGAAGAAAAAGGTTGGGGATTCGGCCAAGGAGAGAGTAGAAAGGAGTTTCGGTTCAAGGAAGAGAAGAGAAGATAACAATGGTGACTTGGTATCTTAGAAAGAAAGAAAAGAGATAAAAGAGATGGGAGATGAGAGTGAGTAGGGAATTTCGGCAAAAATCTAAGAAAAGGAGAATGGTTTTCAGTTTTTGTTTGAGAGAGTTTGAAAAAAAAAAATAAAAGAGGTGCTAGTCGAAATTATCAAGAAGACTAAAAGAATTTGGCCCCCCTTCCACCTAAGCTTGCCGTCCACTTCTCCCCTTTGAAGAGTTCCAAATTCGGCAAATACCACAAATTGCTCCTGGCCACCACTTTGATTTAATTCAAAATAACTTGAATTAATCCCAATACCCAATTAATAATCCAAATAATATCCCTTTTATCTTCTATTATCTATAGAGTTAAACAAATAAATAATCCAATTTGAAATGCTCATATTATCCCTTATTATCTTATTATCTAATAATAATAAATAAATAAAAACAAAACAAGACCATGTGCCCAACAATTCCCTCCAGCCGAATGCAACAAGGAACCATGTGCAGGCCATCTCCTTTCACGCCAGCTTCAAAAAAAAGAAAACAAGGTGCTGCTCCTTTGCTTCGAACCAAAGACCTCACTGCAGTGACCCCTTATTCCACACCCTTGCCAACTCTTCCGGCCAGACTTTCTTGCTATAGAACCTTATCTTTTAATTTTAAGCCTACCTCTCGGCCCATACGCCTTTAACGCAAAATCCCAAAATAGAAACATTCCCCTCGTTCCTCGAACCCGAGACTTCTCTCGCTCAAGTGGCGCCCCAAGCCACTCTTATTCAACTGGACTTTCATGCTACGAACCTTCCCCAATTATCTTTAAGGCCTTCATATTTTTGGCCCCCTTCATTCAACGCCCAAAAATAAAAACAAAATAAATTCTCCCTTTTCCAAGATTCGAACCCAAGACCTCCCTTGCAAGTCCTTAAGTCATCAAGCCCACACGCCAATTACAATTTTGTGTCAAGTTTCCTTAAATTTTATTTAAGCCTTATCGTTACCTAGCTCCTTCCTTGTACACACTTTAAAAATAAATTTTTAACACTTTGGTGAGGCCTAGCTCGGAGGTTATTTTTTTAGACCCTTAAACATGTCAAATAAAATTATAAATTTTATTTCTTGAAGCCCACATGAAATTTATTTAAATTACAAATAACCCCTAATTCAGGGTGTTACAGTTCTACCCCCTTAAATAAATTTCGTCCTCGAAATTACCCAGTTAAAGCAGGATGGGGGTATTGCTTTGCGCATCACATCCTCGGGTTCCCACGTAGCTTCCTCTGTACCATGGTTTCGCCATAGCACTTTCACCAAGGCACGCGACTTCTCCCACGTAGAACCTTCACATCACGATCTAAGATCTGAACGGTTCTTCTTCGAAAGATAAATGCGGATTCACCTCGATCTCGACCCACGGCACCACGCGTGCGAAGGATCTCGACCGATACCGTCTCAACATCGATACATGAAAGACATCATGGATCGATTGATTCTGCCGGTAACTCAAGGTGGTAAGCTACAGGTCCTACTTGCTTTACCATCGTATAGGGCCCGATGAACCTTGGGCTTAACTTCCCTTTCGGCCAAATCTCAACACCTTTTTCCAAGGCGACACCTTCGAAAAACCTTGTCTCCACGAAGATACTCCATTTCCTTGCGTTTCAAATCAAAGCATAAGATTTACGCCTATCCGTTGCTTCCTTAAGGCGAGACCGAATCACCTTGACTTTATCCTCGGTCTCTCATCACCAACTCTGGACCCAAAATCGCTGTTCACCTAATTCCGTCCAACATGTCCGAGTACGACATTTCCGCCCCATCTGATTAGCCGTATGGTGCCATCCGGATACTGCCGATAGTGTTGTTGTAGGCGAACTCTGCTAATGGTAGAAATTCCTCCCAACTACCGGAAATCCAAGACGCATCCCCTTAACATATCCTCTAAGATCTGTATCACCCTTTCCAGATTGTCCGTCGATTGTGTGGATGGAAAGTCAGATCTTGAAATCCAACAGTGTACCCAAAGCTTGGTGCAAGGCTTTCCGGAACCTTGAGCGTGAATCTGGGATCCTATCCGAGATGATCGATCACTGGCACACCATGCAATCTTACTATCTTCGATACATACAATTTTAGCTTAGCTTAAGCTCAAGAGAGAAATCCACCTCACCGGTATGAAGTAAGTCGACTTAGTCGACGGTCCACTATCACCCAAGCGGCGTCTTTCTTGTCGGGCGTATGGGGTAGCCATCGACGAAATCCATAGTAATCTGCTCCCACTTCCATTGAGGGATCTTTACCGGTTGAAGCAGCCCGGATGGCAACTGATGTTCAGCCTTAACCTGCTGACACGTCAGACACCTTCTCACAAACTCGGTTACCTCACGCTTCAACCTCGGCCACGTAGGCGCTTACGTAGATCCCGTACATCTTGCTTCCTCCGGATGCATAGCGTAGGGCTGCTATGTGCATCGTGGAGGATTTTTCGCCTCAACTCCACATCCTTCCGCATACAAGCTTCGCCCTTGAAAGCATAATACTCCATCACTAGACAGGTTGTACCCTTCCAAACCACCCTCCCGAACTTGTACCCTCTTGGCGTTCAACCCTTCATCTACTAAGCTGCTTTTCCTTAACCTCCTTGATCCATGTTGGCTTAACAGCGAAGTTACGCCAAGAGACTTCCATCATCATATAGACTCAACCGAGCAAACATCGCTCTTAAGTCCGTCACAACCTTCCGCTCAACAGCGCCTACCTACCACGTTGGCCTTGCTCGGATGATACTCGATCGAACAATCGTAGTCCTTTAAAAGTTCGATCCACCAACGCTCGTCTCAAGTTTAGATCCTACGAGTCAAGAGATACCTCAAACTCTTGTGAGTGTGTAAACTATCGACTTCTCCCCATAAAGATAGTGTCTCCATATTTTTAGAGCGAAGACGACCATTGCTAGCTCCAAGTCGTGCGTTGGATAGTTCAATTCATGTGATCTTAAGCGGCGTGATGCATAGGCTACTACCTTCCCTCTCTGCGTCAAGCACACATCCCAAGCGAGTATGGGACGCATCACAATACACGGTGAACAACTTCCTCGCCTCGAGTTGCACCAAAACCGGAGCTTAGTCAAAATTTTCCTTAGCTTATCAAAGCTTCCTCACGCTTCTCCGTCCATACAAATGGAACACCTTTCCTTAGTAACCGTCAACGGCGCTGCGATTAAGGAGCATCCTTCTACAAATCTCCGATAGTACCCCGCTAAACCCAGAAAACTTCGTATTTCAGCCACCGTCCTAGGGGGTTTCCAATCCAACACCGCTTCAATCTTGCGAGGGTCTACTCTGATTCCCTCAGCCGACACCACGTGTCCTAAGAAGGCCACCTCCCTAAGCCAAAATTCGCACTTACTGAATTTGGCATATAATTGCTTCTCCCTCAACACTTGTAGAACTATACGTAAATGCCGGTCATGCTCCTCCTCCGACTTTGAATAAACTAATATGTCGTCTATGAACACCACGACAAATTGGTCTAAAATCTTCTTTGAAACACCCTATTCATCAAGTCCATAAACGCCGCGGTGCATTGGTCAACCCAAATGGCATTACCAGAAACTCGTAATGTCCATACCGAGTTTTGAATGCTGTCTTGTGAACATCAACTTCTTTCACCTTAAGTTGATGGTAACCCGACCTAAGGTCTATCTTCGAGAACACCGAGGCACCCTTCAGTTGATCGAACAAGTCGTCAATCCGAGGCAACGGATACTTGTTCTTGATCGTTAACTTGTTCAATTGGCGGTAGTCGATACACATCCGCATTGATCCGTCCTTCTTCTTGACAAACAACACAGGTGCTCCCCACGGAGATATGCTTGGTCGAATAAACCCTCATCCAAGAGCTCCTGAATTTGAGCCTTCACTCCACCAATTCCTTTGGTGCCATTCGATCTGGTGCTATAGACACAGTGCCGTTTCGGGTAGCAAATCTATATCGAATTCAACTTCCGATCCGGAGGCGGACCGGAAGTTCTTACGGGAATATATCGGTGAATTCCCCTCTTTGTTCGAACTTTTCCAACTACAGACTCTTTAGCTTCCAAAGCACATATTCGAACCAAAGTCACGCCTCACAACCCTTCTTTACCATTTTTCAGCCTTCAAGGCCGACACTACATTGGATAGGTAATTCCTTCTATCACCTATCATAACCACTTCATCACCTTTCGTTGTCTTAAGAACCATGCGCTTAGCGCGCGATCCAAGTTCGCGCGATACTTAACCGCCGATCCATTCAAGGATCAAATCGAACTCCCGAACGGTAGTTCCATCAGATCCGCCACAAATACTACCCCTTGGAGTTCTAGGGGTATGTCTCTATAAAGTTTGTCTACCACTACTGAGTGACCTAAAGGGCTAACTACGGTCATCTCCTAGAAGCGGTTTGAGTCTAGGTCCATAGTTCCTACCACACTACTAGCAATGTACGAGTGCGTCGACCCACATCAATTAATGCAACATAAGGAAAACCAAATATTAGAAACGTACCGGTTATGACATCCGGTGCGTCACCCTCCTCGCGACGCCTCGCTGCATAGACTAAGCCAGGCTGCCTAGTCTCTGTGTTGCCTGAACCTCTGCCCTGAGTTCCGCGACCTCGGTTAGAACCGTTGTTTCCTCTGCCATTACCACGACCCCTCTGTGGTCCCACATTCCTATCTTGAGTACGGTTTTGCCCTTCTGGCTGATTCTTAGCTAGTTTCCGGGGGCAATCTCTGACACAATGCTCCAAAGACCCACATTCAAAACAACCTCTACCACCGGTCCAACAACCTCCCCAATGGGTTTTTCCACAGCGGTTACACTGAGTCGGCCTCTGATTAGTAGTCGTGGGTTTTCCTTCCTGACTCGGCCCACTCTGCCTAGCCCGTTTCTGAGCATTAGTACCACACGATCCAAGCGCCCCAAATCCTCTTTTTCGGTTATTCTTATTATAATTTTGCCTCACGGCCTCCTTGATCCCTTCGGCCACCTTGGCCTTCTCCACTAGGGACGAGAACTCACGAACTGTTGCGTGGGCAATTAGTAACCTCAAATCATCTCTCGAGGCCGTCCTCAAAGCGGACGCAGCGCTCATGTTCGTGGCTACGATTCCTCCGGCATACCTACTCACCTTAAAAACTCGCCTCATACTCACCATCGCGACTTAGTTCCTTGCACTAGGCCTAGAAAGGCTTTCCTTTGAGCATCGGTGTAGCTAGTGCTTGGTGCACATACTTCTTCCAGCGGTTTTAAAGTAGTCCCACGTGAGATCATCATTGTGGCTCCATCCCGGATCGACCACCACCACTGCACGCTTCATCCTTTAGAAGCGACACCGCCCTTCTGACTTCTCCTCCTCGGTCGGTCAATATCATCCATTATCCTTTACGTAGATTCCGGCCAATACTGCTGCTTGACTCTGGCGCCACTCCCGACACGCCCGAAATGCCTCAAACCCCATTAGATCGGATTCACTCTGGGAACAGATTTCCGAGCTCCCAAATTTCCACTAGCCCGACCACTATCTCCAAGACTCGCAAAATAGCTTGCGATCTGACCTCACCACGGCCCGATCTCGCTCCTCGATCCTAAAAGTAGGAGGTGGTGGTGGTACCTCGTTTTCAGAACCTTGACCCGACCTGACGGGTTCAGACACCGTCATCCTACCCCTACCGCGTCCACAGCGTCCACGTCCTCTAGAACTCATTCTATCTCTTTGCGCTTTTAATCGATTAAGAAAATTTTATGCGTTAGCATTTGTTCCACTTTCTTATTCGCGAAGAAATTTTATGGATAGAATTTATTCGAGAGATTCTTTCGAGCAAACAAGGTTTCAGTCTTCTATCCTAGTTCACACAAAGGAGTTCATGCATCCATTCCTTAATACTTTCCATACCTATTCGCTCTTCGGACATTTCTGCCCATTTCTAACCCAGGGGTATTTTCGTCATTTTCCTATAGGGGTATTTTCGTAATAAAGGAAGTTGTAAAATTTTAATAAAACAAATCACTTTGAAGTTCCCCAAAGCTGGAGGATGTTTTGAAAATTGGCGAAATTTAAAGATATGGCATCATTTTGAAAACCAGGTATTTTGGTAATTTTGTCATTTGAGGCAATTTCGTAATTTTAATAAGTCGGGGATATTTTGAACATTTGCAAAACTCGGGGTTTCTTTACGAAAATGTTCCTTTTCAAATAGTCTTTGTTTGTAAAGATTTCCAAAACCGAGGTCATTTCGGTAATTTTGCAACTTAAAGTAGTTTCGTAATTTTTCAAAACCAAAATATTTTGTTGATGATTTTCAAAGCTAAGTTGTTGAATATTTGTAAAATAGTTGAAATTTTGAGCAAAACCATTTGATATTTTATGAGTCGGGCGTTTTGGTAATTTTACCCTAAGAGGCATTTTTGTAATTTTCCACAAAGCAAGTTTTTCGAGAAAAACATTGTAAAAGTGCCGTTCTCGATTTGAAAGAGTTTGTTGCAAAAATTTTGAAAAGCGTTAGGGTTTTGTTGTTTCATTCCTTTTCGAAAACATGGCTAATTCCCTTTTCGGATTTAATCATTGTTTTTAGCCTATGACCGAGCCCTCTTGGTGGGGTGAACCAAAGCTACGCACTGGCGGGATTCGAGTGAAGAGGAGGTGGGTCACGCAGACCGCTTAAATACCAAGCTCTCACCGAACCTTTCTAGACATGCGCACAGAGGTTACCACACCATTGAGCCTGCGAGTTAGGGTGAGCGGAAGCTACGCACTGTGTAGGATACTGCGAAGAGGAGGTGAGTCACACGGATCGCTTAAATACCGAGGCTCTTAGGATCCACTCCTAGACATGCGTACAAGGGTTACCACACCTCAGCTCACCGACTAAGTCATAGGTGGGTTAAGTTCCTTAAGTCTTATGTTTGGTTTGTGTGTTTGAGTACTCTAATCCTAGGGTTCAAGTTCCTATAAATCTATCTACGTTCCATGCTTCCTACCCTTCTACATAGAATAATTCTCAAAGAAGTTCAGTGGTACTTACAGGCGGATCGGTGCGAGAGACTCGGGCCATCTTTGTTCAAAAACCCAAAAATTATTCCATAAGGCCTACCAAAACATTTTTGGGCCTTGGGGCCCCACAATGAGCTTTGAACTGGCTCGATACCAATTTGTAACAACCCAAACCCGCCCAAAGCGTTATGGCGAATCGGTTTGCTACTTAGAAGATGTTTTTCAAAATCCTTTTGAAAACCAACTTAAGTTTTGAAAACCCTTCATTTTAATGGACTTGCCAAAATCATACTTAGATTTTTATTCGGAAATTAAAATATGTCAAGTTATTATAAAATTACAAATGTGCCCGATGGCATATCAAAACATTTTTCGTGTTAATTTGAGAAAACATGTGATTAATTAATATTAATGACAAAGTTTAAATAAAGTATTGAGATATGGAAAATAATAAAAGAAAATAATAGGAGGCCTTATTACATCCACATAAAATAAAAACCAGAAATGAAAATGTTAAAGCTGAAATTTAAGAGTTCATTAATCAAAACTTCATTTGCATGGCCACCTCGAGTCCATCAGGTCCACATCCATGGTCTACTACGTTACTGAAAAATGTAAAGGAGAAGGTGAGTCACCAAGACTCGAGATGTAACCCTTCCCGGTTTAATCCAACTTCATACACAACATATAACATAATTAACATGCATAATATTATGTGTCCCAACCTAGCCAACCAAGCGCCATCTGTCTACCCCAAACCACTTTGGTGGTGCCAAACCACTGGTGACATATAGTCACAATGTGTTACCAAAACACTGGTGTCCTTAGACACAAATCGGATGATGGGGCCAACCCATCGCGTGATACCAAATCGCGCGAGCGATCCCATTTCTCAAGTGGGGCCAACCCACGGTGGTAATAACCACGAGGATAAGTCGCTATGAGGTGCCAAACCTGCGGAGGTACCAAACCTCACGGTGACCAGTAGTCAGCGGTGTGTTACCAAAACACTTTGGTGCCCGTCGGCACAATATCACCGCCCCCTCCACTCATCAATCCCACAATGGATAAACATACATATGTTTCATGCCATCACATTCTTAAATTTCATGTGTCAATACATCATGCTTACCAAAAGCATCAAATAGCAAATTCATAATAACAGTACTTACGAATCACCACTCATACCGATTTGGTATTAATTCCAATGCTACATAAATCAAAATGAGCATTCACAAAATTAAACATGATTAATATATCATATAGTGTGTATGTACACACTGTCACTCTTGAATCGTCTAATTCCCGAAAAGAGATGTCGGCCACCTAGTTCTACTGGTCCTATATTCGGCCAAACATGGGAGTTAATACTATGGCCTAATCGGCCAAACCAAATACTAAAAAGGGTTCTCTTTTGAACCCGAATCCTTACCTAATTACTTTGAATACTAGCTTGACACCCAAATCATGAACTGGTTCACAAACTACAATTGGTCAATATTAATAATCATAGCCTTGGCTTTTATAAGAATACCAAATACATATGTAGATCCTTACCACCTTACCAAGCCGATTGAAGAATAAGAAAGAGGAGAACACCACTTGCTTTAATATTCGGCCAAGATTTCTCAAAGTATGAAGAAGAAAAATAGGCTATGGCTAAGGAGTATGTTGACCAACTAAGAAAAAGAGAAGAAAAAGGTTGGGGATTCGGCCAAGGAAAGAGTAGAAAAGAGTTTCGATTCAAGGAAGAGAAGAGAAGATAACAATGGTGACTTGGTATCTTAGAAAGAAAGAAAAGAGATAAAGAGATGGCGGATGAGAGTGAGTAGGGAATTTGGCAAAAATCTAAGAAAAGGAGAATGGTTTTAGTTTTTGTTTGAGAGAGTTTGAAAAAAAAATAAAAGAGGTGCTAGTCGAAATTATCAAGAAGACTAAAAGAATTTGGCCCCCTTCCACCTAAGCTTGTCCAGCCCACTTCTCTCCTTTGAAGAGTTCCAAATTCGGCAAATACCACAAATTGCTCTCAGCCACCACTTTGATTTAATTCAAAATAACTTGAATTAATCCCAATACCCAATTAATAATCCAAATAATATCCCTTTTATCTTCTATTATCTATAGAGTTAAACAAATAAATAATCCAATTTGAAATGCTCATATTATCCCTTATTATCTTATTATCTAATAATAATAAATAAATAAAAACAAAACAAGACCATGTGCCCAACAATTCCCTCCACCAAATGCAACAAGGAACCATGTGCAGGCCATCTCCTTTCAAAGACTACAAAAAAAAGAAAACAAGGTCTTTGCTCCTTTGCTTGAACCAAAGACCTCACTGCTGAGCCCCTTATTCCACGCCCTTGCCAACTCTTGGCCAGAGACTTTCTTGCTATAGAACCTTATCTTTTAATTTTAAGCCTACCTCGGCCCTTACGCTTTAACGCAAAAAAAACCCAAAATAGAAACGTTCCTCGTTCCTCGAACCCGAGACTTCTCTCGCTCAAGTGGCGCCCTGTGCCACTCTTACTCACCTGGACTTTCATGCTACAGAACCTTCCCCAATTATCTTTAAGGCCTTCATATTTTTGGCCCCCTTCATTCAACGCCCAAAAATAAAAACAAAATAAATTCTCCCTTTTCCAAGATTCGAACCCAAGACCTCCTTGCAAGTCCTTAAGTCATCAAGCCCACACGCCAATTACAATTTTGTGTCAAGTTTCCTTAAATTTTATTTAAGCCTTATCGTTACCTAGCTCCTTCCTTGTACACACTTTAAAAATAAATTTTTAACACTGGTCGAGCCTAGCTCGGGTTATTTTTTAGACCCTTAAACATGTCAAATAAAATTATAAATTTTATTTCTTGAAAGCCCACATGAAATTTATTTAAATTACAAATAACCCCTAATTCAGGGTGTTACATATGAAAATCGGTTAGGCTTGGAATAAGGATTAACTTGTATGAATTTCATTTTCGAGCCTAGGACAACATCATAATTAATTAAAGTATAGGGGAAAAATAGTAATTTGCCAAAGATATGTATTGGACTGAATTGAATGTATTGTATTAAATTAAGCTAAATTGATTTGTATAGATCCGGATAGACCTAGTACGGAATTGGATCGAGGAAAAGAAAAAGTATTGGATTTGTAGCTTATAAATCTACGTATACTTGTCGAGGTAAGTTCGTATAACTAAATTGTATAATTATATGTTTAAATTGAATGATATGTATGTGAAATATATAATTGCCATGTATAAGTATTGATCACATATCCGATAAGTACTAAGCCCTATTTAAACCTTTGAAAATTCTATGGATACAAATGACATGTCATTAAGGGTTCCCGAATCGGTTATGGTCCTGCATGTGTTGCGAACACACTACAGCTCGCAAGAGCGTCCCATTATTTAGCTCTTATGAGCAGCCCGCTATATGACTCTCACAAGATTCCCGATATTTGGCTCTCATGAGCTTTCTGATTAATGGCTCTCTTGAGCTTCCCATTTATGGCTTTTATGAGCTTACCGATAATTGGCTCACAAGAGCTTCCCATTATACAACTCACATGAGCGTCTCGTTACATGGTTCGAAAGAGATTCCTGATTACATGCTCATATGGGCATACTTGTATATGAATTGATGAATTACAGATTTGTACACTTCGTGTGTACTACTCGTGTATCCAACAATATTTTAAATGGTTCAATGAGAAAAGTTTTGATATGAGACAATATGAATTCGAGACGAATTATTACGGGTATATACTTGAAATACATGGATATGATTTGTACATGTTATATGGACACATGATGTGGAAAGTATATGTATATGGAAATTTGATTATTGTTGAGCTCATACATATTTCTTGATATTCATATGAAATACATGACTAACATGGTTGATGATGATAAGTGTTTAGGCTATTGGCCAAATTGTTTTGGATATATCTTGTTTGCTTACCTTAAATGTGAATAAATGGTAAGTTAAATTCTATGTTATACAAACTTACTAAACTTAAATGCTTACTCTGTTTTATTTCTGTAAACAGAAAAATATATAGGATTTTTCCTATATAATTTATCACCTTTTTACTTAAATTTGTTGTTAAAAATAAGTAATTGTTTAATAAATTAATAAAATATGTGAATATGAAATTAGGACATAGAAATTATTAAAATGTGATTTTATGCTTTATTATATAGTTTTCATGCATAAAATGACTTATTTTATATTAAATTGAGCATATTATAGTTTTAAGACATGAAGTGGTCCATGCATGATTAAATTAAACAATAAAATATAAAATTATATTTAAATATTCATTTTTAGATATTTCATTAATAAAGTAGATTGTAATTAATTATTTAAATTGGATAAATTTTATTCTTTGGTCCTCTAATTTATTGATTTATTTTGGACAGGTCTGATAGCTTTGTTGGATTACAAAACTGTCCAAATTAGAGACCAAGTAAACCCAATTTTCGGCTACACTTGGCTATCCACATAAACGACTTTTTTGTTTAATTGCACAAGGTCCTTGCAATATTGAAGAAATTAGAGATTTTCCTGAAAATTTGCACTTGACCAACTCTCAGTCCTAAGTTGTTGTGGCTCTTAAATTGAGCAAAAATCAAGCAAAAATCAGCTCAATTTCCTCAATTCATGGCCATCCACCCTTTGAAGATGCTTGAAGAGATGAAACCTCCTATTTTTAGCAAGCTATCCCCCTCTCCTCACCTATAAATAAGACCCCCTCATTCATTCATTCATCATCCCTCATCCCTCATCCTTCATCGTTCTCTCTTCTCTCTCAATTCTCTTAGCATTTTCCATTCCCCACGCCTAGTATCATCTCTTTATAAGGATTTTAGCAATTAAGCCTCTTAAAGAGCCCTTGGTTGGCCATCTTGGAGAGCCATCAGCAAAGGAGCAAAGTGAAGGAGCGAAGGAGCCTCGTCGATCAGAGTCTTGGGTGACAGCCACTTTGGTTAGGGTTTAATCTTTCTTTTCTTTGATTTAATCAGAAAATATTTGCTATGTATTCTTTGTTATTGCTTACAATAATGTTAGCTTAATTTTATTTAACCTAGGATGATTGCATTGATTAAATAATATTTATTTGATTCATGCTTATAATGTTTGTGCGTCAATCGATCATGTTTTCAATTAAAATCAAGTCTGTATTTCATTCATACTTGATTGAAATGCACTGAATTGGTGAGCGATCCTAACAAGATGATGGCTAGTGGACACATAATTGAAATGTGCATGCTTAATTTAGATCCTGGCCCGATTAAATTGCAAGTTGCATAACAACTCTAACCAAGCTCATTATCGCATAGTTTTATATTTGTGTGATTAAACTGTTTCAAAACGACACGTCCCTGTTACCTCACAAGAATTTTAAGAAACCCTTAGTAAATAAGGATCAGTAAAATGCGTATTTACTAAGTAAAGGATTCCGAAAGGACCTAATGTGGTTTCCAAACTCATAAAAGATCGAGTTGCCATAGAATGTTTTTCCGAATGTTATTAACCATGTTGATAATAAATTGAGTTTAATTAAAGTAATTGTCCTAGTTTATTTATGTTATAATTGTTGCAAATTGTGTTTAATTTTGCTAAAATCTATTTCATTCATATAGTTTGCATATTTAGGATAATTTGCATTAGGGATCATTACATTTAGTTTAATATATTTAATTTTAATCATCATTGCTCAATCATATTGTGTTTTTATTTACCAAATTGTTAATATAATTTTACAAATTAAGTGACTTAGCACAAATACAATCCCTGTGGAGACGATAACTCGATACTTACTTATTACTTGATAACGACTGTGTACACTTTCACAAACCTATGCATTACAAGTTTTGTAACAGCCTATTTTTCGGTGAAATCAGAATAGTGGTTTCAGGACCACAAATCCGATCCGAAAATAAAATTTATTATTATTTTATTATATGGCCTGTATTATGTTAGAAAAGTCATGTGAAAATTTTGATACTGAAAATTTTACCGATTATGTGTTTAGTTATAGGAAGGACTAAATCGCATAAAATGAAAAAGTTGAATTCTAGTAGCTATAAGAATTAAATAGCTATGGAATTCAAAACTAGAGGTCCTTATATGATAATTAGACCTTTAATTAAAAGTTAGTAGATATTTTGAGATGAATCATCCATGGAAATTTTAGAAAAGGGTAGGGACTAAATTGGAATTGAACTAAATAAATTAATTAAAAAGATGAAAAGAAAATATCATCATATTTTCTCATCTTCTTCCCCAAAATATTCTATGGAAACCCTAGGAAAGAGAAAGCAAGCTTTCATGGCCAATTTGGGTAAGTATTCAAGCCCCGTTTTTAGTAATTTTTATATTTTTGAAACTGGGATAGTTTAATCTATCTATTTAGGGGATCAATTTGAAAAGATAAAAAAGTACAGAAAATGGGTCAGGGATGTATATGCTGAAAATTAGAAATTTATGGTAGAAAATGAAAGGTTGTTGATAGATAAACAACTTTTACAAAGTGATTTTTGATGAAAACATGATTTAGGGACTAAAATGCAAAGTTGTAAAATTTGATGAAAAATTATGAAATTTTATGAATACATGTGCTGTAAATTTTGAAATGGGATTTTGGTTAGGCTTGGAATAGGGAGTAAATTGCATAAATCACATTTTTCAAGCCTAGGGACGAAATGAGAATTTATGAAAAAGTTAAGGACAAAATGGTAATTTTGCCTAGGATGAAAATTGAGTCCACTTGAATGTGAAATATGATAAATTGATGTAAAATTTACTTGTATAGATCTGGATAGACCAAATTCGGAGCTAGAATGAGGAAAAAAGGAAATGTCGGATTAGTAGATGTTATGTAGACGAACATTTGCCGAGGTAAGTTCGTGTAACTAAATTGTGTTTATTTACATGCTTGCATTGATTGTGTTTATGTAAATTGTATAAATATCATAAATATGTGAAATGATTACATATTCGGTCAAGCCCGATAAATGAAAATGTTTAAATTAAATGATAATGCTCGATAGATGATAAAGGATAAATGATGAGAATGTTACTTTATGCTTGAAATGAATGTGGAATGTGTTTATTTGAATTATATGATTGTTATGGATGTATGAAATAATATCATGCCCGATAATGCTTGAGAAAAATGTTTAAATCCCGATTGAATAAAATAGAAAATCAATGGATATGTGATTTCCCGAAATGAATGAGGTCCTGCATTTGTTGCTGGAGGGATTTAACTCGGTCGAGTAATCCTATTAGCCTCATCTCTAAAAGGATTTAGCCCGGATGGGTAATCCTGATATAATTCCTCTTGAATATATGTTATGGATTGGATTTAGTCCGGACGGGTAATCCAGATCAAGCTCTTTGGAGCATATGTCATAAAAAGGATTTAGCCTGGACTGGTAATCCTGTTGTTTTTATATATGTGGCTCGAGAGTGTACTCTATGAAATAGTACCTTATAGGTATCATTGGACATGAATTGATGGATTTTGATTTGTACACCTCGAGTGTACTACTTGTGTATCCATCAATATTTCGAATAAATTCAACGGGTAAAAGTTCTTGACATGTGAAGATTCTAATAAGAAATGAGTTATTACACATATCGACCTAAAGTACAAGAAAATGATGATACATGACAAATGATATATGAAAACATGAGATGATGATATTTGTACATGGACTTTAGTTGATGAATATATGTTCATTCTTGATTATAGACTTGTACACCTTGAGTGTATTAATCGTGACCTTGATATTCCGAGTAATATGAGTAAAGTTCTGATATGAAATAATCTAAACTCGAAATGAGATATTATGAAATTATACTTGTAACAATGAGATGAACCATGCATGTTGAATGAATACATGTTGTGGAAAGCATATGTGCTTGGAAACTTGATTGTTGTTGAGCCCATATATGTTTTGATGTTATTATGGAATATATGACTAACAAGGGAAATGAGGATATGTGTAGGGCTTGAGGTCAAATTGATTGAATATGCCTTACATAGTTACCTCAAAATAGAATGAATGGTAAGTTAAGTACCATGTTATACAAACTTGCTAAGAATGTAATGCTTACTCTGTTTTATTTTCCCCTGTTTTAGAGTAAATAGGAAGCCCGTTGGATTGGAAGCTTGGCGGAGATCACTCACACTATCCATCGGCCCATGTCGGTACAGTATGGTAAATCAATTAAGGCTATAATGGCATGTATAGGTTATATTAATCATATTGGCATGTAATGTAAATGATTATTGTAACCTAGCCATTGGAATGGCTAGTGATGATTATGTTTTGGTACATGTATATATGTATTTAAGTTTATTTGTGGATTTAACATAAGTGCTTATCATTGATTGATTGAGAAAGGTTAAATGAGTATGCTTATGAAAGATAAGATAAAAAACATGTTTGTATGTAATGGTATGCCATGATGAATGATAGAAATTGCTTAATTTGAATGCTAGATTTGGTTAGCTTATAGATGTAAGTTATAATGCAGGAATTTGGTATGATTTTGGGTGAGAAATGAAGCTAGGAATGGCTTTATTTTGTCCATACGGGCAGACACATGGGCGTATGTCTAGACAGTGTGTGACACATGGCCAGGTACATGGTCGTGTAGTTAGGCCGTGTGTCCCCTGCACCTAAATTTTGAGAAATAGAATGCTTAGAATTGAGCACACGGGTAGAGATACGGGCATGTGTCTTAGCCGTGTGTGCTACACGGCCTGGAACACGGGCATGTGTCTTGGCCGTGTGAAACTTGCACCTAATTTTGAATCAAATTAAATTTGCCCCACAGCCTAGCACACGGGCATGTTACTTGGCCGTGTGACTTCAATTTCTTCATGTTTTGCAAGTTAGAGAGTTACGGGTTAGGGACACGGGCATGTGTAGCCATACGGCCTGACCACACGGGCGTGTCCCCAGACCACATGGGCGAGTGGGCACTGCACCTTGGAAAATATTTGAAATTTCGCGAAAAATTTTATGAGACCCCATTTTAGTCCCGATTCGATTATAACATTACTAAGTTATTCTTTTTAATTTTGTGAATTTTTTGAGGGTTTATGAGCATAGATTAGATTATTGATTTACTCCCTATAGACCTTGAAATTAAGCGAACTTTCAGACAAAAAAGACGTGAACTAACAACTCAAAGACAAGTCGAGATGGACCTTGGAAATCAGAATCAAGACCAAGGTAATGAAGCCGATTGTGTACGAAATCCCATCCTCATTTTCGATGATAGGGATCGATGCATCGGATAATATGCTGTGCCACTTTTCAATAAGTTAAATCCAGGAATTAGAAGGCTAGATATTGAGGCAACCCAATTTGAAGTGAAACGAGTGATGTTTCAAATGCTCCAAACAATAGGCCAATTCAGCGGTATGCCCACAAAAGATCCACATCTCCACCTTCGATTGTTTATGGAGGTGAGTGATTCATTCAAGATAGCTGGTGTGACTGAAGACGCACTGAGGTTGAAGTTGTTCCCGTACACATTGCGAGATTGAGTTCAAGCATGGTAAGAATTAGCAGAGAGATTTTTGGTTAAGTATTTCCCGCCTAGCAAAAATGCTAAATTGAAGAACGAGATCACAACTTTCCAACAATTGGATAACGAGTCTTTGTATAAGGCTTAAGAGCGATTCAAGGAGTTACTTCGTAAGTGTCCTCATCATGGGATTCCTCATTGTATTTAGTTAGAGAAATTCTATAATGGTCTCAATGCACATACAAGATTGATGGTAGATGCTTCTACAAATGGTGCAATTTTGTCTAAGTCTTATAATGAGGCTTATGAGATCATCGAGAGGATTGCGAGTAATAACTATCAATGGACGAAAAATCGAATAGCTTTAGGAAGATGTGTAACCGGAGTTCATGAAGTTGATGCCCTCACTTCATTTTCAGCTCAGGTATCGTCTATTTCCTCTATGTTAAAATAGTTTACCACTAATAGTGCTAATAATTTAGCACCATTTGAACTAGTTTCCTATGTGTACTGTGGGGAAGGTCATTCTTTTGAGATTTGTCCATCAAATCCTGAGTCAGTGTACTATGTGGGGAACCAACATCAAAATAGGAGTGGACAAGGACCCCTGTCCAACTTCTACAATCCTTCATGGCGTATTCATCCTAACTTTTCTTGGAGCAACCAAGGAAATGGAGTGAACAACAACTTATTGCAGCATAGACCCAATCAATCTCAAGGGTTTAATCAGCAAGCTCCAAGACCACCTTAAGCTGAGGCATCAAACGGTTTGGAGAACTTATTGAAAGTGTACATGGCAAAGAATGATTCTTTGATCCAAAGCCAAGCAGCAACACTGAAAAATTTGGAAAACCAAATGGGTCAGTTAGCTATAGAGCTTCGTAATAGACCACAAGGAACCTTGCCGAGTAATACCAAGAATTCAAGAAATTTGGGTAAAGAACATATTAAGGCAGTGGCATTGCGAAGTGGTAAAATTTTGGAACCCCGATTGATTGATGTCCAATATAAGCCCATTGAGAAGAATCAACCAACTGTTGAAATCCCTACACTAAAGGAATCAGAATCTGTAAAGATTGACAAGGTAAATCCTAACTTAGTGAATTCAGATACTTTAACATCTTCTTTGGATCAAAAGAGTTGTCCGATTCAACCGAAAGTTCTATCACCTTTATATCTGCAAAGATTGCAGCAACACAAGCAGAAACAAGAGGTGCAATTCAAGAAGTTTTTGATTGTTCTGAAGCAGTTACACATCAATATTCCGTTGGTGGAGGCTTTAGAACAAATGTCGAATTATGTGAAGTTTATGAAGGATATATTGTCCAAGAAGAAATGACTGAGTGACTATGAGACTGTTGCCTTGACAAAGGAGTGCAGTGTGTTCTTGCTGAACAAACTGCCACCAAAATTCAAGGGCCCAGGAAGCTTTACTATACCCTGTAACATTGGTGAAATTGCTGTGGTAAAGCTTTGTGTGATTTAGGAGCGAGTATGAACTTGATGCCTAAGTCCATTTTCAAGATGCTAGGGATAGGTGAAGTAAGACCTACAACTCTGACGCTTTAGTTAGTGGATCGATCTTTAGAATATCCCGAGGGCAAGATCGATGATGTTTTGGTAAGAGTAGATAAATTTATTTTTCCTACTGATTTCATTTTCTTAGATTTTGAAGCAGATAAGGAAGTGCCGGTCATCCTTGGGAGACCTTTCTTAGCCATAGGAAGAATGTTAATTGATGTGTAGAAAGGTGAACTCACCATGCGAGTTCAAGATGATCAAGTAACCTTTAACATTCTTAAAGTGATAAAATTTCCCAATCCGGCAGAAGAGTGTTTAGTAATAGAAGAGATAAAAACCTTGGTTTCTATAGAAAACAATTTTGAAGAAGATCTATTGGAAAAAGCCTTAGATCTTAACCCTTTGGAGGATGAAGAAGGTGAAGAAAACATGGCTTTGATGGAAGCCAATCCGATAAATTTTATTCAGTCCACACGATTTGAACTGTTGGAGTTAGAAGTCGAGAATTTATGCAACCCAAGTTGTCAAATGAAGAACCACCTAAACTCGAACTAAAGGTACTTCCTTCCCATTTGAAATACGTTTGTTTAGGTGACTGTTCCACTTTTCCTATGATTATTTCAGCAGAACTGACGAAAGATCAAGAGGAGTAACTAATTGCTGTTCTAAAGAAATTTAAGAAAGCAATTGGTTGGACCATAGCTAATATTCGAGGTATAAGCCCTTCTTTTTGCATGCATAAAATTATTTTAGAAGAAGGTGAAAGAGCTCGAATTGATGGGCAAATGAGGCTCAATCCTATTATGAAGGAAGTTGTGAGAAAGGAAGTGATCAAATGGTTAGATGCAAGAATCATCTATCCTATTTCAGATAGTTCGTGGGTAAGTCCGGTGCAATGTGTGCCGAAGAAAGGTTTAATCACGATTGTTGAAAATGAGCGCAATGAGTTGATTCCAATGAGAACTGTTACTGGTTGGAGAATTTGTATTGATTACAAAAAGTTGAATAAAACCACTCGAAAGGAACATTTTCCATTGCCTTTTATCGATAAGATGTTAGATCGACTGGCAGGTAATGAATTCTATTATTTTTTAGATGACTATTTGGGATATAACCAAATAGTTGTAGCTCCAGAGGACCAACATAAAATAACCTTTACTTGTCCATACAGTACATTTGCTTTTAGGTGAATGCCTTTTGGTTTATGCAATGCACCTGCAACATTTCAACGATGCATGATGGCAATATTCATTGATATGGTTGAAAATTTTGTTGAGGTTTTCATGGATGATTTTTTTATTTTTGGTAACACTTATGATATTTGTTTAAGTAATTTGACTAAGTTACTGAAGAGATGCGAAAAGACAAATCTTGTCCTTAATTGGGAAAAATGTCATTTTATGGTTAAAGAAGGGATTTTCTTGGGGCATAAAATCTCAAAGAGAGGAATTAAAGTCGATAAAGCAAATGTGGAAATAATTGAAAGATTACCGGCCCTAATTAATGTGAAAGGAGTCAGAAATTTCTTAGGCCATGCTGGTTTTTACCGGAGGTTTATCAAAGATTTCTTGAAAATTTCTAAACTGTTGTGCTTGTTGTTAGAGAAAGATTCATGTTTGGAAGCTTTTGAAGATCTAAAAAAAGGGGTTAATCTTAGCCCCAATAATTGTTACACTGATTGGAGCTCACCTTTTGAGTTGATGTGCGATGCAAGTGATTATGCCATTGGAGCTGTGATAGGTCAAAGAAGAAACAAAGTGTTTCACCCTATTTACTATACAAGTAGAACTTTGACGGGAGCCCAACTCAATTATACGGTAACTGAAAATGAACTATTTACTATAGTTTTTGCTTTTGACAAATTTCGCTCGTATCTTATAAGTACCAAAGTTACAGTATTTACTGACCATGCAGCCATTAAATACTTGCTCACTAAGAAAGATGCGAAACCAAGGCTAATTCGTTGGATACTTTTACTCCAAGAATTTGACCTTGAGATCCAAGACAGAAAAGGTGTCAAAAATTAAATAGCTGATCATCTGTTGAGGTTGGAGCAAGATGAGCTAACTCGATCATGTGTGCTTATCAACGAGAATTTTCCAGATAAACACTTATTTGAAGTAAGTTAAATTCATGAAACACCTTAGTTTACTGATTTTGCCAATTATTTTTCATATGGAATAAGTCCTCAAGAAATGACATACCAACAAAGGAAAAAAATTCCTTCATGATAGTCGATATTATTTTTGGGAGGATCCGTTTTTGTTTAAACATTATGCAGATAATATAATCCAAAGTGTGTAGCCGAAAGTGAGAATCTTTGAGATCTTGTATCATTGCCATTCATCTCCAAGTCGGGGATACTTTGGTGGTTCACGTAGTGCAACAAAGATTTTGCAAGCAGGGTTCTTTTGGTCTACACTATTTAAAGATTCTTATGCTTATGTGAAGAACTGTGATAAATCCAAAGAACCAAAAATATATCAAGGAGAAATGAGATGCCCTTGACAAACATTTTGGAGATTGAATTATTCGACGTATGGGGTATTGACTTCTTAGGCCCGTTTCCTTCTTCGTATGAGAAAAAATACATCTTAGTTGTTGTGGACTATTTATCCAAGTGGGTTGAAGCTGAAGCATACCCTACAAATGATGCTAAGGTAGTCATACGATTCCTACATAAGCATGTGTTTACACGATTTGGGACACCAAGAGCTATTATTAGTGATGAAGGTTCTCACTTTGTATATAAATGACTTAAGTGGTTGCTTGACAAATATGATGTAAAGCACAAGATTGCTATTGCCTATCACCCTCAGTCCAATGGTCAAGTTGAGAGAGTGATTCGTGAAGTCAAAGGTATCCATGAAAAGGTAGTACGACCTAGCAGAAAGATTGGTCTCGAAGGCTCGATGATGCATTATGGGCCTATTGAACAACATTTAAGACTCTGTTAGGAATGACTCCTTATCGGTTAGTCTTTGGAAAGGCATGTCATTTGCGATTAGAGTTGGAGAATAAAGCTCACTGGGCATTGAAGCAGTTGAACTTTGATTCTCAAGCAAGCCGGTAAGAGAAGGATGTTACAACTTGATAAGTTGGAAAAGCTGAGGTTGTTATCCTATGAGAATGTTAAAATGTGTAAAGAAATATCAAAGAGATGGCATGATAGTCATATACAACCTCGCGAGTTTAAAAAAGGTCAAATGGTTTTGTTGTTTAATTCAAGGTTGGAGTTATTTCCTGGGAAGCTTAAATCCTGATGGAAAGGACCCTATACCATCTACTGAGTTTATCCTTATGGAACTATTGAATTATACAACAATTACAGAGGTATGTTTAAAGTTAATGGTCAACGTCTCAAACACTACTGCGATGGTGAAGTTGAGCGAGTTAAATCCTCGTTCAAATTAACATACCCTTGATTTTTCATGAACTCATTTTGTAAATAAATAAATAATTAGAACTTATTTTATTAACTTATTACATTTAATTAATTCTGTCTAAGGAGATTGAAACTTAAGTGGTATCGTAGTGACCCCTTCAACCTTTCCTGGGAATTAATTTAATGTAATTTGTTAAGAAGAAATTTTATATTTAAAATTTAAAAATTTTTAAGTTTTATTTGTTCTATTTAAATTTTAAATTTTTATGTTAATAAAAGGGGTTAGATTTGGCCCAAGTACTAATCAGGTTTTTTTTTCTTGAGTAAATTTATAAATACAGTCTAAGTTTGAGGCCCAAGACAGGAAAAAGGAGGGAAAAATCCACACTTTCCCGCCACTCCTATTACTTGCCACCCAAGTAACCCTAATGTAGCTAAATTTTTGCTACATGTTGCCCTAAATTTTCCTTATATAAACTCTTCTTCATTCTACTATTTTTCATATCCCTCAAAGTAATTTGTTTAAACCCTAGAAATCCTTAGACCTCCCTCTTGTGCTGCCAACCTCAAATCCCGAAAGAAACCTTAGTTCTCTTCCCCTTTTGCCGAAATCTCTTATTATCGTCGCAAAGAGATTGTCGAAGCACCGTCATGGTTGTCGTACATCGTTGTCACCGCTATACCATCTTTGCCTTTGTAAGATTTTTGCGTAGTAAGTTCTACCCACTTTGTCGATTTCTCTTTTCTCCATTGTGCAGAAACTTTGCCGAATTTTTGGGAAAAGATACAATGTCTCGCAAAAGAACTAGATCTTCAAAGACTACTCTTGAAAACCCGATTTTGATCGATGAATAAGTGAAAGAGAGATTTGATTCAATCTTCAAGTATCAACCTATGATGCCAGAAAAAGGTTTTGACTTGAAGATAATGATTTGATGGTTGTTCCTATACCAATTAGAAAGAAAATCAATGCTCTCAAGTGGAAACGATTTTGTGGTGCTCGTTCACTTCTCAATGATGAACTAGTTCGAGAATTCTATGCTAGTTTGACAATGCAAGATGCTACTGAGGTCATCGTTCGAAAGAAAAAGGTATCTCTTATTTCTAAATCCGTCAATGATTTGTTTAACTTACCTGATGTTGAAGAAGATGAGTACTACCTTATGATGAACAATATCAATTGGGATTTTCTTCAACAAGTGCTTGATGTTGTGACAAATCCAAGATCCTAATGGATTATAAGAAAGTATGGGAGCCATTCTTGTCGAAAGGAATACCTAAAACTAGTAGCAAAGGTCTGGTTTTATTTTGTTCGCTACAGTTTTATGCCTATCTCACATAGTTCCACCATCTCGATGGAACAGATGCTTTTGTTATATGCAATCTTGACAGGAAAATCCATTAATGTTGGAAAAAATTTTCTCAAGGAGATTCATGATTGTGATAAAAAGAAGACAGGAAGTGCGTATTTCCCATCATTAATTACTTCACTTTGCTTAAGGGCCCATGTTAAAACATAAGCAAATATGAAGGGGAGATATGTTCAAGGGTCCATTACAAATTATGATCTTGAAAGGTTAGTAGAGAGGGTACATAAGCTGAATCAAGGCGAGCAAGAAGATCCAAATGAGCCAGATACCGAGGAGTCAACAAATGGCCAAATCGAAGTTAATTCGATTCATGCATAACTCAAGAGGAAGAATCTGATAAGGAACCGAATAGTCCTAAACTAGTTGAAGGAGTTGCAAACCCTGAATCAAGGGTTGAGCCAGAAGAAGAACCAGTCAAGCTAAGTGTTGAACTTGAATATACAACTCCTATGCCGACTTTTGCAAGTGCTTCAAGGAAATCAGAGTCGTCAATTTTGATGGATATGTGCAAGTTCATGCGCAATCAACAACAAACTTACTAGAAATATGCAAAAATTAGAGATGACTCAATTCAAAATACTTTTAAGAATATCTCTAATACTTTTGATCTTGAGTTCCCAGATGCTATCTTTGAGACATGGACGGAAGTTACTGACTATGCAAGCGGAGATGGAGCTAAAGAAGACAAGGGGAATGATTCAGAAAAATAAAAGGGGGGATTCTTGTCTTGTTATTTATTTAATTATTTTTAGGTCTTTAGGAATTTATTTCTTTAATAAATTAGGATTTAATTTCTACAGAATAAAACATAGCAAGCATGAATAAACTTAACACTTCTTTAGAAAGAAAAAGACTAAGTAATGTGGCAATGGGAATGAACATGTCTAGGATTGGGTTATTAGGAAAGACTTGGTATTGAAGCAGTCTTAATGACTCTCCTCTCTTTCTTTACAACCCTACATGGTGTTCAGTTTCCATTCATTACTTTGTTCTTGCAATGAGGACATTGCTTCTTTTTAAAGGGGGTAAGGCAAATAAATTGCTCAAATTTTTAAATTTTCAAGTATATTTCAATCATTTCTTTCATAAGTATGTTTTAATAAATGAATGTTTAGAGACATTTTTTGTTAATAAGATAGTTTGCATGCAACTATGAATGATGATTATATCTGAGTGAAAATATGTTATCATAAAGAATGGAATGCTTGTATGATCTTAGCCTTAGTAATGTTTGCCATGAAAACATAGTTTCTCTTGAGATTAGACATGCATGAAGGTTTCTATCTTTAGAATTGACTTAGTAACTTTCTTGAGGTGAAATCCTAGGAGACATAAAAATCTAAAATGATATAGGCACTATTTCTTTGGATTGTTTGAGCATTTTCAAGCCAACCTTATGATAGTAGACCCTTGAAACTATAATTTTGAGCTTAAAGGCATGTTTATTGCAATGAACCCACATTATAAGCCAATTAGCATCTTTTTAAGTTATCCTAATTTTGTGCACCCATCTTAACTAAAGTTGTCTTGGTAATCAACATTTGAGGAAATTTTCAAAAAGAAGTATGTGCTCATGTTTAAAAAAAAGAAGAGGCAAATGTATGAGCTTGAGTTCAAAATAAGTTTGGGGGCGTTCCAAAGGTTCACTTAAAAAAGAAGGCTGTAATTAGAGAAATCCAAGACAGAGTTAAAGGTTAAGATTTTGAAACCGAAATGTCCCATCTCTTAAAATCCCTACCTTTAACCGAGCCCCATTACAACCTTATAAAAGACCTATTGATTTGATAGTTATGTCACCTCCATTAGTGGAGAGGAAGTACTAAGTTCAACATATGAAGTTCATAAATAAGCCTTATGGTTGTTTGCTTGATTGATAAGAAATTATGTTGAATGAAGAATGTTATCTGTGGCTGTGACATACATACAAACTATGATTCATGTTGGCATATTTTGAAGCTTAGTATAATTTTAAGAAATTTTTGCATATGAATTACTTGTTAATAAAGAAGATCGATGAACATGAAGTTATTAATGCATGAGTATGGGACAAATATTGACGCTGCTTACACAATTAGCAATTTTACCTTAGCAAGACCTTTTGTTGTGCATAACCATTGCTCGGGATGAGCAATGATTTAAGTTTGGGGGTGTGTAAACGGAAAAATATATATGATTTTTACTATATAATTATCACCTTTTTAATTAAATTTGTTGTTAAATCTAAGTTAATTGTTTAATACATTAATGAAATATGTGAAAATATGAAATTAGGATATAGAAATTATTAAAATGTGATTTTATGCTTTATTATATAGTTTTCATGCATAAAATAGCTTATTTTATTTTAAATTGAGCATATTATATTTTTAAGACATGAAGTGGGCCATGCATGATTAAATTAAATAATAAAATATAAAATTATATTTAAATATTCATTTTTAGATATTTCATTAATAAATTGGGTTGTAATTAATTATTTAAATTGGATAAATTTTATCATTTGGCCCTCTCATTTATTGATTTATTTTGGACAGGCCTGATAGCTTTGTTGCATTACAAAATCGTCCAAATTGGAGACCAAGTCAACCGAATTTTTGGCTAAACTTGGCTGTCCACATAAACCACTTTTTGGTTTAATTGCAAAAGGTCCTTGCAATATTGAAGAAATTAGAGATTTGCCTGAAGATTTGCACTTGACCAAGTCTCAGTCTTGAGTTGTTGTGACCCTTAAATTGAGCAAAAACCAAGCAAAAATCAGCTCAATTTCCTCAATTCATGGCCGGCAACCCTTTGAAGATGCTTGAAGAGATGAAACCTCCTATTTTTAGCAAACTATCCCCCTCTCCTCACCTATAAATAAGACCCCCTCATTCATTCATTCATCATCCCTCATCCTTCATCATTCTCTCTTCTCTCTCAATTCTCTTAGCATTTTCCATTCCCCACGCCTAGCATCATCTCTTCATAGAGATTTTAGCAATTAAGCCTCTTAAAGAGCCCTTGGTCGGCCACCTTGGAGAGCCGTCAGCAAAGGAGCAAAGTGAAGGAGTGAAGGAGCCTCGTCGATTAGAGTCTTGGGTGACAGCCACTTTGCTTAGGGTTTAATCTTTCTTTTCTTTGATTTAATCTGAAAATATTTGCTATGTATTCTTTGTTCTTGTTTACAACAATGTTCGCTTAATTTTATTTAAGTTAGGATGATTGCTTTGATTTAATAATATTTATTTGATTCATACTTATAATGTTTATGCCTCAATCGATCATGTTTTCAATTAAAATCAAGTCTGTATTTCATTCATACGTGATTGCAATGCACCTGAATTAGCTGAGCGATCCTGACTAGACGACAACTAGTGGACACATAATTGAAATGTGCATGTTCAATTTAGATCCTGACCCGATTAAATTGCAAGTTGCATAACAACTCTGACCAAGCTCTGGTATCTGCATAGTTTTTAGATTTGTGTGATTAAATTGTTTCAAACTTGACACGTCCCTGTTACCTCTCACGAATGCTAAGAAACCCTTAGTAAATAAGGATCAGTAAAATGCGTATTTACTAAGTAAAGGATTCCGAAAGGACCTAATGTGGTTTCCAAACTCATGAAAGATCGAGTTGCCATGTAATGTTTTTCCAAATGTTATTAACCATGTTGATAATAAATGGAGTTTAATTAAAGTAATTGTCCTAGTTTATTTATTTTATAATTGTTGCAAATTGTGTTTAATTTTGCTAAAATCTATTTCATTCATATAGTTTGCATATTTAGGATAATTTGTATTAGGGATCATTGCATTTAGTTTAATATATTTAATTTTAATCATCATTTCTCAATCGTATTGTGTTTTTATTTACCAAATTGTTAATATAATTTTACAAATTAAGTGACTTAGCACAAATACAATCCCTGTGGAGACGATAACTCGATACTTACTTATTACTTGATAACGACTATGTACACTTGCACAAACCTACGCGTTACAATTTCCCCTATTTTATAGTAACTCAGAAGCTCGTTAAGGTTGGAAGCTGGTTGGAGCTACATCACACTACGCATCGGCCCATTTCGGTATATAGTAAATTCATTTTAGTTATAATGGCATGTATAGGTTCATTTGGCCAATGATGACATACAATTGTTTCATTGTGATTAGCCATTTGAATGGCTTGAATTCGATGTATATATATGTGGCATTATCATGTTTAATGTGTGCTTGGTATGGTTGAGTGATGGATAATAATTCATAAGCATATTGATGGTTGGATTGGATTGGTATATTTGGTATAAATATGCTTATATGTGTATTTGGTTAATTTGGTAAGTATGGATTCTTGGATATATGTGATGATATGATATGTTTAAGACTTGAGTTTGACTTGTTTTAAGTAGTTTTATATGGCTTGATGATGTGAAAAAGTGTTGATGTAGGTTGAAGACAAATTGGGTGAGAAATGTGGCTGGAAAAATGGCCTATTTCATCCACACAGGCAGAGACACGGGCATGTGTCTCAATCGTGTGTGACACATGGCCAGGTGACACGGTCGTGTGTCCCCTGTATCTTTTAATTAGTGCAAAACCGAATGCTCACACGGCCTAGCACACGAGCGCGTGGCTTGGCCGTGTGACCCCTGCATCTTATTAATGCAAGTCAGTATGCTCACACGATCTAGCACACGGGCGTGTGACTTGGCCGTGTGACCCAAGTCAGAGAGCTCAGAAGTTGTGACACGGGTTGAGGCACGGCTGTGTGTCTCTATTTGGAAGTTCGACACGGCTTGGCCACATGGGTGTGTGTCTCCTGCACCTTTGGAAAATTTTAATGTTTCCTAAAAAATTCTCTGAGTACCTGGTTTAGTCCCGACTTATTTCTAACATGTACTTTGGGTCTCGAGGGCTCACATAAGGGACAATATGACGGATTTGGATTAGTTTCTGATATGAGTGCTAGATGATATGAAATGTCTTTTATTTAATCTGTAAATTCTGGTAATGCTCTGTAACCCTGTTCCAGCGACAGATTCAGGTTAGGGGGTATTACGTGAGGAGTCGGAACCCTAAGTAAACAGAAATCCTACTCGCAATCGACACCCACTGAGTTGTAGCACACATTCGGCCCAACAACGTTGATGATTTTTTTTTTAAAAAATTTCATGTAAATCATCATTTACTTTGTTAACTTTTAATTTGTATTGTATTAATTTTTTCATCCATAATGTATTTGATATCAATAATATATACTTATTTATTTACAATCAACAAGGAAATGAAAAAAATTGTTTATATTGTATTCTACTTTATTTTACATCAATATTATATTAATATTTACAATTTACCAAAAAATGAGAAGCAATGAGAAAATGAACAAATTGTCTATGAAAAAATGAAAAAATGTGTTAATTAGGTCTTGTTCTCAATGTTTCTCCCAAGTGTGGACATGTTGGCCTAGTATGCCCTGAGTTCCTACAATAACTGCATAACCTCGACTGGTTTGTCCTCTCCTGAATATCCATATTGTTACGTATTCGAGTAGAACTCAACCAACCTTTGGGCTTGCGATGCAACGAAATATTCGGTACCAACTCAAACGAAACGCTACATAGAGGCCACACATACTTTCATCTAAGACCGGTAGGAATATAAATTTCCATACATTATATATGCATTTTAGTTTGTATACTTCATCAACATCGCTCATGCAATCTAGACGTGCATGGAAAACGAAGTGCTTGAAATCTTCCACAATCGCAGGTTCGTCTCAGGTTTACACCATGCGATCCCTCGATAATACCCTGGTTGAGTCTATGGAACTCTGTAACCCAAAATGTTTTGTATGGACATGTGTAACACACTAGAAACATAGAGTTTGCTCTTTTTGCATTTTTTTTTCTAATTTATTTTTCCAACATAATTTTACGCTCGCTTTGGAAATCAAACTATTAAGCAAAAATATGTCTTTTTTATCACCGAGGTTATCAGCAAAACGTGCCCTTCAATTCAGAATTTATGCATTCCGCTAGGTTCGTTGTCATGTGCTTGTATCGTATACCTCCATCATACGATTGAGTCCACTGCTTCTTGGGTATCTCATTGAGGTGCCCTACACCATGTTCATTTATAACCCGCAAGTTCTCCAATATTTCATGAAAATGATTTTGGACGAGCTCATACCTTGTCGAAGAAAATAAATAGATGAAGGTCTATTGTTTAGATGGGGATCATTTGGCCCACGAGAATTGGCCCTATTCAAGGAGCTGTTGGAGAAGCCTGGTTGGTCCGATAACAAAGATATGGCAACTTAGGCTAATTTGGTAACTAATCTTAGAAGATAGAGGGAATCATATCTTGTAAATATTAGATAGGATTTGATATGGCATATCTTGTAAATCCCTAAAATCAAGGGATATGGTTAATCTCGTCCATCAATGTAAATGTATCTTGACCGTCGATTTTAGAGGAGCTTAACTTTAAATAGAGAGCCTCCCCCTCATTTGTACTTACTCCATTCACTGTTTCATTATTCTTTGTGAATAAGAGAATAGAGAGAATTTACTCAAACACTTTGTATGCATCCTCCGTTGTTCTTTTGGTTGCTTCTTTTGGCATAAATCGCTTCTGCTCTACAATTGGTGCCTTGGAAGAGTTATCCATGAATGTAAACACCGTATATGTTAAAGAATGATATAGGAAATAGTTGCAACTACATACCCATTATAATAACTTGTTGCCGCTCAACATCCAAATGATATCAACCCATGTAGTTAGACCATATATGTCGTATACAATACCTATGGTGTGTATAGTCCTAGAGGTTTCCAAATCATTCAATTGTGGTATGTATTCCAGGTCACCTATCAGAAATGAAATATATATCGGGTTGCGACATAACACACCTTCTCAAATTAGTCAAGAAAAAATCCCAATCATCAGTGGATTCTCCTCTTGTTATTGTAAAAGCTGTTGACAGAATTTTTATCACCATCCTGTGCAATAACCAACAATAATCGATGCTCATATCTCCCGTACATAAATGTGTCGTCAATTTGTACAAATGGCTTACAGAACTAGAATGCTATGATGCATTGCTTGAATGTCCAAAAAAATGATGAAAATTTCTTTTCCCTTGAACCAAACGATTGCAGAAATATGCAAGCTCCGTTTGTAGATCGGTTACGGAACCTAGGATGTACCGATCGAGTATCTGACACCATTGACACAAATTATTAGATGATTTGTGCCACCTATTATGCATCTTTTTCATAGCCATCTGTTTTGTGCCCCATGCCTTCGAGTACGACACAGTATAATCGTACTAGCTATGGATATTGGCAATTAAAATAGGCACAAGAATCGTAGGACTCGCTTTCACCACAGGTAAGATAATGTCGAATTTAACTTGGGATAATTCTGTGTCATGCCTACAACAACGCGAGTATTTCAAAATGAGATAAACAATCTCAAGGATGAGGTCAAAATCCAATCTCGAATGATCGTGTGAAGCACTTTGGACAACACAATTATATGGAGTGTTATATTTTTTAATTGTTTAGAACCCTGTCTTCTTTCTCACAAATGCCATGATTTTCCATGAACATCTGTTGTCATGCATTGTGCACTTGGCCTCAAATTTCTCACCAACATTTAACAAAGAACTTGTATAGCCCAATCTTCAATAAGGGAGTTCTAAAAAATCTAACCCACCTTTAGCATGAAGGTTGACAGTATGAATTTCAGTCGGAGGTGCAAATGGTGTGAAATTCGAATGGGTTCCTCCAGCATTGTCTGGACCTTCACCATCAAAATCACTCTCTTCTAGTTCAATAGGAACTAACTCTAGTTCATAGAATAATGCAATTTTCAAACTGTCCAGCCTGGACTCCTAGATTGGATTATTGTCGAATTCAGGTCCCTTTTCATTCTCAGCTCCCTCTTCACCCTCAGCTGCCTTTTTGTTATCAACCGTAGCTGCATGTTCATGTTCCTTCGCTGGTGTAGGTTGTAAGGAGTAAATCATTCGTTCTTGTATACCATAAGTTACAACCAAAATCATCTGTGTAACTTGATGGCATACCTATATAAGTGTTTCCAACATAAAACATCAGTGTTTGGAAGTTGAAATCAAAAGCACTCACAGCATGTCGTGTCGGGGTGTCGAAGTTTAGGTTATCGACAAACCTTGACTATTGGAAGGACTGCGCGCCAAAGTTGAAATCGAGGGCTGAAACCGAGGAATGTTGTCCCATTGATGATTTAGAGATTTCATAATAAAAGCTTTGGAACAATGTTCTAAATCCATTGCACAACCGTGTGATTAGACTTTCTACTTCTTGTTCCACTTCGGTATTAACTAGAACTGTTGTCAAACTTGGAGCACCTTCAACGATGTTGACAAAGTGGGAATATAACTCTAGTATAGCATTTCCACTAGAGTAATACAAATCGAGCATCGCCTTGACCTCCATGTCGCCTTTGAGCTCAAATATATCATATCTAATAGGGTTTAGTGACATTACATATTTATATTTCAAGCTTGAAATTCTTCACTGGCTTGAACTCACCACTTTTTTCCTAATTCTTGACTGAAGCTTATGTAGTTTTATGCTTTGGTTAAAAGGTAATTTAGTAGCTTGGGCTAATACAAAAATGACCCCAATTTGAGTGTGACAAATTTGACCTTCGTAATAAATAACCACTTTAATTTGTCTACTCCTCTTCAACCAAATAGCTTATTTTACGTAAACATTATGTAGAAAAAAAGAGTACTAATTATCCAAACACAAAAATAGCAAAACTTGATCTAATTTAGTGTATTGGGTCGACTTTTAAAATTCAAGTCTTTAACATAAAGAATCTTCTCCTTACCCAAATCTCTTTATGAAAACAAACTACTTGAAATTTCAGTATAGAAGTTCTCCAACAGAAAGCTGGCTCATTTTCTAGCAAATACGACCCCCCAATATCAAACATAACTTCAAAGTCTTGGAAAAGATTTGACATGACAAGTCTGACTAGATTTTAAAAAATGCGTCTTGTTAGAAGTATTTTAAAAATATTTTATTCAAAATTCTTTGGCCCGAGAATTTTTGGTTCAGGGTTAAGGTTTCAGATTATAGGAATTTTTCACAAGTTTGGGTTGAAAATAGGAGGAACATTGCCCATTTTCAACCCTAACCTTAAGCTGTGAAATAATTCCAAAACCCGAGAATCACAGATAATTTTCGTAGATTACAGGAATTGCAGGATAATTTCCAGATTGGGCTCTCACATTTTTTTTTTAATTCCCTCCGGTTTCCTATATGAAGAGGGGTATTTCTCCCCCTATTTCATTAACTCTCTTGGCTACCATCCTTTACAAGATAAAAAATTTTCTCCTAAATTAATTTTTTTGTTGAATGTTGAAATTTTTGGACCGAAAGATTTATTTGTGTTTGAGGGAGACAGTGTGATAATTTTAAGGTGTTCAAGTCTCCGATGATGCAATGACGCACGGAGACACCTTACATTTCATCTATGGTGTCACACCCTAAAAATTAGAGGATCTGAAAAGATGGGTATGGTAGGTATGTAGACTGTTGGGCACGCAGTGATAACATAATCCACCGCCCTATTGGCTTGATAATACTCTGGAATGAAATATTTTTCTGTATTAATCACATATTTATTTTGAGTATGATCCTACTAATTTGAGCTATTTATGGTTTTTTATCTTGTAAGGACTAAATTGAAGGCAAAAGGAAATTTAGGAGCAAAAAGTGTGAATTTAAAGATCAAATGTTCCAGCATGTGAAATAGGAAAGAAGTGGTGTTGAAAATGCAAAGTGTGGAAGACTTGGGGGCAAAAGTACAAAGAAGAGATTTTATAAACACAAGAATCTATTTAAATTTTAATTATATTAGGATAATTGTTAAATATTATTATTTAGATTTAATTTTAACTTTTATCTTTATTTATTTGTATTTATCTTGTAGAATTTAATTAGGAATAGACTAGGTTTCCTAGTACTATAAATAGGAGATGGAGTGACACAAATTTGACTCCTATTTTCTGTAAACACTCCCTCTCCCAAAAAGCTTAGCTTTTGTTCCTTTCATATTATTCAATAAAAAATCCATTTTCATTAAGTTTATTTCTTTTTTCCCAAATAGCATGAGCCACTAAATTTATCTAGCCAAAGGTTGTCGAAATTCCCCAAAAATGGTTCATGAGTCTTAGAATCCGCACTTAGCCTTCTCAACGAGTATTCATCGTTTCTCCACATTACAGGGCTGATGCTTCCATCCATGTCCCTTCAAAGGTGATCTTTTCAACTTTGCAAAGAACGATCGCTTTGTATGTTTTGGGAAGGTTGCACAGTCGGTTCGTTAGCTTACTGCGTCAGTGGTTGTCGAGCCCAAGAGACAAAATGGTGTGGCATTCTCCATTGAGAGGTGATGATCTAGTGTAATACAGTCCCACAAAAGCGATGGTTGGCTGGAGTCAGGTTCCTCTAAATCGTAAGTCTATAATCTAAGTGGAGCTGGTGGTTGTAGGCATCCTCTTCCACTATAACTGGCTTATTCTATTCGAGAAGGACCACCTAAAAGCCTAGGATTGAACCAAAGGCAGATCGAAACAACCAGAGGTTGGAATCTCTACATAAAAAAAATCTTTTTCCTCAACTCTATTTATCTCTACAATTTTAATTTTCGGAATTTCAATTCAATCAAACTTTTAATTATGTTTTTTATTTTTTTCAGGTACGCATGTTCTCTTGGGCACGACTCTGTCCGAGATCTCGAGGAATAGGAACTTGTGCAAATCCAGTCTCTGAGGATTTGACCCTACTTCCCTTATACTATTCTTTTCATTATTTCATAAGGATAGGATATTTTTGGTGCTCTTAATGACGCATCAAATTTTCGCGTCGTTGCCGGGGACTGGTCACATACTAATCTTGTTTCTTTACTTCTTATGACCAGATCTGCTCTAGGAATTCTTACATTTGATTCAAAAATAGAGAAGATTGTGAGAGCCAATCGCAAGGAGACAAAGTTACAAAAAAGCGATCAGAGTGGTTAGGACTCAGAGTAAGCCACCACCAGAAATTGAAGTTGATGACGAAGTTGAGTTTAGGGTTAACGAAAACCCTACTCAAACACTTGAAAGTGAAAAATAAGAAGTTGATTCACCAGAAGAAGTGCTTAATGCTAGGGTTAACAAAAACTCGAATCTAGCACATCAACCTATGGCTCAAACGATTCGGCAATTAGCCGAAGCTCTGGCAGAACAACCGCCATTGTGTATTGCATATCCTACCATGGATACTGATTTTGAACTGAAGTCAGGTTTAATCCAGTTATTGCCAAATTTTCGTGGGTTGCAAAACGAAAATCCCCATAAACATCTGAAAAAGTTTCATATGGTTTGTCTTAGCATGAAACCTCAGGGCATAAAATTGAGTGCTTTCCCTTTTTCCCTAGCAGATTCTGCTAGGGAATGGTTATTTTATCTACCCCCTGGATCTATTACAACTTGGATTGATCTTTCTCGTTTGTTTATCAATAGGTTATTTCCAGCATCTCGTGCAGCTGAGTTAAAAAGTGAGATAGTTGGGATAAGACAAAAAGAAGTAGAGTCTCTTTACGATTATTGGGAGTGATTTAAGAAGTTATGTGCAAGTTGCCCACAACATGGTATAACAGAACAGTCTTTACTCCTATACTTTTATGAAGGATTGAAACCCATAGAGATGAATATGGTAGACGCCGCTAGTGGAGGAGCATTAGTCAACATGACTTCCCAACAAGCAAGAGACTTGATATCCACGATGGCTGCAAATACTCAACAATTTCAAGCCAATCCTAAGCCCACTAGAAGGGTTCACCAGCTAAGTAATTCAACCTTAGAAGATAAAGTTGATAGACTTACTAATATTCTGAATTCTCTTTTTACAGAAAAAGTAATAACGGCCCGACTATGCGAAATATGTGCTACACCTGAACATACAACTGATGCATGTTCTAGTTTGTATGATGATACCATGGCTCATTTGGATGTTGTGGGGAACTTTCCTGGGCCACCACGAAGGTTGTATAACCCCTACGCGAATACCTATAGCCCAAGATGGAAAGACCATCCTAACTTGAGTTGTAGGGCAAACCTGTAGTATAACCAACCATACCAAAATCGATTTCCACAACGAACACAAGATTCAGGTACCTCTCTAGAAACCATGGTTACTAAATTAGTAGCTAATGTGCTTAATTTCCAACAGCAGATACAACGGTAAACTATTGATTTCCAACAACAAATACTACGAAAAACTCTTGATTTCCAAAAGGAAACAAAGGATTTTCAACAGAAAACTGAGGCATCTATAAGAGAGTTGACCACATCAATTGAGAAAATGAACTCACAAGGGAAGCTACCATCACAAACGGAACCTAATCCAAGACCACACGCAAATGTAGTGACATTGCGACGTGGAAGAGTAATGGAACCAATTCTTGGTAGAAATCTTTGCCAAGATTCTGCCCAAGAAAAGCACGAGAACGATGAACATGTTCGAACGAAACCTCCATTTCCTAAAATTCAACCTTCATTTCCAGGATGATTGAACCAATACCGAAAAGGTAAAAGGGACAAAGAGATCCTCGAAACATTCAGAAATGTCGAGATCAACATACCACTGTTGGATGTCATCAAACAAATTCTACGATATGCCAAGTTCCTTAAAGAGCTCTACGCTAACAACTGAAAATTAACTGGTAATGAAAGGGTAAGCATTGGTGAAAATGTATTTGCAGTGTTGCAGTAGAAGATGCCAGTTAAATGTGAAAATAGAGGCATGTTTGCAATACCATGCAAAATAGGTCACTTAGGAATCAAAAGAGCTAAGTGTGATTTAGGAGCCTCCATAAATGTCATGCCTTTTTCTATTTATGAATCACTTAACGTGGGTTTTTTGACGAAAATAGGTGTTATCATTCAGTTAGCAGACAGGTCTATTGTACATCCCGAAGGAGTCCTCGAGGACGTATTGGTGAAAGTCAATGAACTTATATTTCCTCCAGACTTTTATGTGATAAAAATGAAAGAGGATAACACTATTAGATAATCAGATATCTTGTTGGGCCGACCTTTCATTAGTACCGCTAGCACTAAGATTGACGTGCATAGTGGAACTCTCACGATGGAGTTTGACAGGGAGATTGTGAAGTTTAACAATTATGACACTATTAGTCAGCCAAGTGAAATCTTGAACATAAACCGTGTCGACATAGTTGACTTATTAGTAGAAGAAACTTTGAGTCATCTTATGGAGATAAATCTAAAATAATGTTTGATGATTTTGAATCTGTTAATGAATTATTGACTCCTATGGATACTAAAATTCTACCTTCTGTTGTGCAGGCACCGGATCTAAAATTAAAACCACTTCTCGAGCATCTCAAGCGCACATTTTTGGAGAATGATGAGACCATTTCCGACTTAAAAGGGATCAACCCCTTGAAAGGCACACATTAGATTTTCTTGGAGGAAAAAATGAAACCAAAGCAGGAGGCGCACGGACGATTAAACCCAAATATGATGGATGTGGTAAAAAAAGAGAATCTCAAAGCCCATACAAACGAAAGAATTCAGCTGGAACAACCCCAATACTAGTTGGGACGTCAAGCTAACGACGTTAAACAAGCTCTTGTTGGGAGCCAAGCCAATTTTTATTTTTAATTTATTATTTATTACTTTATTACTTTATTTTATTTGGATATTAATAAATTTCTCTTCGTCTGTCTAGGTAAACCAGCGAGGAAAAAAACTTAGGAATTGACATGCTTTCACAAACATCCCTTATTCTATCCCTATTCAAAGTAAGAATAGCGCATCCCTGCTTTATACTTACCCAAAACCTGCATCCAAACACCCTTTCTTCTACACCTTCAAACGCTAAACTTTTCCCTATTTTAACCCAAATAACCCTCCAGCCGCTGTCTCCCTTCTCCCTCACCCCACCACAGATTTTTCCCACCACCATGGTTAAGGCTAGAAGCTGTGCCACTTCCGAACCCTCTTTCGTCATCAACAGCCGCCGGCGACGATTCTCAGCACCCCCAAACGTCAACTTAATCGACGAACACCTTCCCCTCCTTCCTCTCCTCCACGCGACGTTGAACCTTCTCCTCCTTGCAGCTATGCATGAACGACAGTGACTACATGAGGAGTTTTCCTAAAACCTTTTTCTTTCACATATTTGCTTTCCTTTTTCTTTCACATCGAGGATAATGTGTTTTAAGTAGTGGAGGCATTCCTCATTATTTCTATCATTTTATCTACTATTTTTACTGTTGTGTTACTATTGCTGCTGCCTTATACTCTTTTCTACCTACATTTATTTTTTTAGAATATTTTGTCTCTTTTCATGGCCAAGATTAACTAGGAATTGCCCATTGTTTGACCTGTGGGCATAATTCTTGTCTACTGAGTTAGTTATGATTTTTCTAGTTTGATTTCATCTCCACTGTTTTATTTCTATTAGGTCTAAATGCAACGAGGACACATAATACAATTGCATACTAAAATTATGCTCATGACTGTTAGGTGGTTGCTGAAACTTATTTTTGACACTTGATTGTTTTTCATAGTCCTCCAAAATTAAAATTCCGTTTCATGTTAATAATAAATTTTGATGTCTCCGTGGTTATGAGTGCAAAATTTTAAAAACGTGATCGATCGAGTAGCTGTAGGGGTAGGGTGCTTGTGTTGTCATCTTATTTCACGTGTTAGGTAAAACTCTGCTAATCGATATTAAATAAATTTTTTTAAGAATGTGTTGGGCTGATTAACCGAGATGGGGTGCTTGGCTGTCATCTCTCTTCGCGTCAAAAGGTTTAATATATTCTTAAAGAAAAAAAGACTTATATAAATATAATAAATTAGGAGTATGTTGGGCTGAGTAACCGAGGTGGGGTGCTTGGCTGTCATCTCTCTTCGCGTCAAAATGTTCAATATATTCTTAAGTTTAAAAAAAAGGAAAAAAAAGAAAAGAAAAGAAAAAAGAGAAATGATGTATTAATAATTAAATTGCATTTGGAGACTAAAGGTGGAAACAAATAAGGTGTCTTGGTAAGTTTAGTAAATTACCTGATTTTCATGAAATAATCCATGTCGATTTTGAGTTTTGTGTGTATTAATTGCAATACTTTTTCAGTTTTACTTAAAGCAAGCTAAATGTTCTCTTTATTTTTCATATGCATTATGCCTAATTTTTATAAACCATTTGATTGATATTTCTTTCACGGTAAGATCTAAATTTCATAGTGGATAGGAACCATACTTGAGGGGAAGCATGGGCTAAGTGGGGGGAATTTAATAATACTCTTAAATGACATATTTTTATGTATTAATCACATATTTATTTTGAGTATGATCCTACTAATTTGAGCTATTTATGGTTTTTTATCTTGTAGTGACTAAATTGAAGGCAAAAGGAAATCTAGGAGCAAAAAGTGTGAATTTAAAGATCAAATGTGCCAGCATGCGAAATAGGAAAGAAGTAGTGCCAAAAATGCAAAGTGTGGAAGACTTAGGGGCCAAAGTGCCAAGAAGAGATTTTATAAACACAGACTCTATTTAAATTTTAATTATATTAGGATAATTGTTAAAGATTATTATTTAGATTTAATTTTTTGTAAACACTCCGTCTCCCAAAAAGCTTAGCCATTGTTCTTTTCATATTATTCAATAAAAATTCCATTTTCATTACATTTATTTCTTTTTCCCCAAAAAGCATGAGCCACTAAACTTATCTAGCCAAAGGTTGTCGAAATTCCCAAAAAAAGGTTCATGAGGCTTAGAATCCGCGCTTAGCCTTCTCAATGTGTATTCATTGTTTCTCCGCATTACGGGGCTGACGCTTCCATCCATGTCCCTTCAAAGGTGATCTTTTCAACTTGTGCAAAGAACGAACAATTTATATGTTTTGGAAAGGTTGCATAGTCGGTTCGTTAGCTTATTACGTCAGTGGTTGTCAAGCCCAAGAGACGAAATGGTGTGGCATTCGCCATTGAGAAGTGTTAATCTAGTGTAAGATGGTCCCAAAAAAGCGACGGTTGGCTCAGGTTCCTCTAAATCATAAGTCTAAAATCTAAGTGGAGCTGGTGGTCGTAGGCGTCCTCTTCCACTATAACTGGCTTATTCTATTCGAGAAGGATCACCTAAAAAACCTAGGATTGAACCTAAGGCAGATCGAAATAACCGGAGGTTGGAATCTCTCCATAAAAAAAGATCTTTTTCCTCAACTCTGTTTATCTCTACAATTTTAATTTTAATTTTCGTAATTTCAATTCAATTAATCTTTTAATTCTGTTTTTATTATTTTCCAGGTATGCAGGTTTTCTTGGGCACTAGTCTGTCCGGGATCTCGAGGAACAAGAACTTGTGCAAATCCAGTCCCTGAGGATTTGGCCCTACTTCCTTATACTATTCTTTTCATTATTTTATAAGGATAGGATATTTTTGGTGCTCTCAACGACGTATCATGGCTTGATATCAAGTTAGAACATTGGCACATAGTAGCGTTAAAGCATCCATCCATTGGCGGTACCTAAGGAATTGATCACAAGAGGTTTCCAAGTGAAGAAAGATTTCACCAAGACAGTGTGCGCTTATATGAAAGTGCACGCCCCAGAGTGTTTTTTGAACACTAAGAGCCTGTCAAGTGTATAAGGAAGTTATACAAGATTTAATTGTCTTTAAGATCAGGTCGAACATGAGCCACTGTCAAGATATGGTACGCCCAATTTGCCTAAGTAATGTCCAATTGGATTTTGTATAGGGTTTAGTTGGGAGTTGTTGGGATCCTATAGCAATGAAGCGAGTAAATAAGAGTAATAGGCAGAGTAGTAAGATGCGTAAAAGATTACTTGTACACTAAAACAAGTCAACTAATAAAATCATCACAAATAGCATAGCTGGTCCTTTCTCAACAGGAGTCAATTTGATTGATTTGATCCTCCCCAAGATTGATCAACAGTTAAGTAAACCTTCATCGGATTTTCTTGTACCTACCTTGGATTTGGTAGGGAAATCAGGGGGATCAAGAGTATATTTATGAGAAGAGGACATTTTAGATGGTTTTTCTATCTGCTTAATGTTCAGGTTCTTCTTTCTAACCTTAACATCTTCTTCTTCGTTAAGATCAGACTAGGATCTCATTTAATGCGTAGACAATTTTTCCTTCTGGTAAATCTTACAGCTTTGCACATTACGATTATAGAAGGAGAGGGTATTACATGAAGGCCCTGCATAGGGGTCGCATGTAGTTGAAATGTTTTGTAATAGAGATTCTAATGGAAATCCTATGATTGTTTAAGCAGTTGCTGCTAGATCAAGAAGGACTGTTAAAGGAGAAGCTATAGCCCAAGGTAAAGGTGAGTCTCTAGAAATGACTTTTGTATATCATTCTAATTCGAATAAATAAGTAAGGCCACTCTAAATAGGTTTGTCTCTTTGAGGAAAATATCTATATAAAACTAAAAGATGGGTATAGAAAGTTGTTTAAATACGAGGCAACATGATAAATGTCTTTGTTGTTAGAGAGTTAGTACGTCATCTCTAGAATGCGTGGGTGATAATAATTAGTATTACCTATGTGTGTATGGTCAAAGTCTAAGTAAAATGATCTTTGATGTGGTACAGATCAAAGATAGGCAAGTTTGTGATATGAATAAATGCAAAGAGGAATTAAACTGTGTAGCCTCCAATAAGGTAAATATATTACTAATCGGACAAACAGATCACTGTGAAATGGAGATTTATTTTGTAACATTCAGTAGGGTAGGTACATTACTAATCAGACTGGCATATCATAAAATAAATCTGAGGAAATTCCATGATCATGGCATCATATATTAATATGGCAAGAGGGCGTGAAGGTATAATCGTTGGGTGCTAGAAAAGAATCCATCAAGAATAATATCTTCTAAGTATCATTCTAAGGAGTGCATTCAACTACCTTTTCAAAGAAAGTGTGTAATGGGACTTGAATTATGGGGTGAAGTCTGTGATTCGCCAATTGGGCCAAATTTGTAAAAGGTGGTCAAGTGTAGAGATTGACAGATGGCTATTCGCCAGCGTCTAAGAAGGAATCCAAACCCTTAAGTCGAAGAATTCTACCCTCAGATCCTCTAGCAGTGAATTGGTATAAGAGCTTTCGGTTCAGCCGATCCTCTAGCAGTTAAATTAGAGTTTACCCTTTATGCATAATACGTTAGACCCCTAAGATAATTTAAAGACTTTTTTATTGTGAATACTTTGGTATACTATTAGAATTGGGTTAAGCGAGATAATTGAGAACGAAAATACTAATTTCATTAATGAGATAAGGAAATTCGTACAAAAGGAGTAAAGACATTTAAATACAAGAACAGAAAAGAAGTTTTTAGTTTCCTGCCTCAGTTGGCTTGTCAGTTGGTTCGATGGGGGCTTCTTCTGTCTGGGGGCATTCTCTAGGGACTCCTTCTATATCAATCGAACCTTCTAAGTCCTCCTCCTCCCCTACTTCGAGCTCAGTGGGAGTGAAGAAGTTGGTTGATTACTTTCATTTCCTCTAGAACTTTTCCCATTATTCTCTTTTAGAGTTATAAACATTGAAGTACAGGGATTCGATAGAGACCTTCTGAAGACAATTAAATTCCACCTGGCTTAGATTTAAAGGGTGCACATTAACTTGGATATGGAAGACTAGATTGGACCTCAGTTTAGGAAAAGCCTCTATTTTTCCTTATGTCCTATTGGTACTTTCTTAGAGCTTCTTCGTTTGATTAGCATAGACATTCCAACTCTGATGAGTGACGTTGTCCTTGGGATTTGAATTTCTCCTCCCAATAGGACTCTTTGGCCTTCAGCCAACTATTCTCCTCCTCCACTTGCACGCACCTGACTTGTACATCAGTATACTTGCCCTTCAAAGCTAAGACACAAGAGTTGAGATTCTCGATTTTGCTCACAACTTCTTGATGAGTCTGGTGTAAGTGAGCCAAAGACTGTTCGCCAGAGTATATAGCTTCTTCCAAGCTTACCATTATAGCATTGTTCTACTTACAAGTTTCTAGATGGGCCTAACTTATAGGCTAGTATTCAATTGCTAAAGCTTGGGAAGACCTCTCCAATATCAAGATTAGAGATAATTAGAAATTTGAAGAAAAGAATGAGAGGAAAGCCTCTTTCACCTACTTAGGCATAATGTTTTTTTCTGTTGATGAATGGCACCCAGTGAGAAGGGAGATTGCCCTAACATCAAGAGATTCTGCCAAGGGAAAAGTTCATTTGTTTCGCTAGTAGAAGCATTGTTGGGTAAAGAACTAGAAGGAGCCTGCAGTTAGTTTGGGCGTATTGCCTCTGGTGGAATTTTAGCCGTAGGAGAATCAATAGCATAGACTTGAGAGTCTACAAAATTATAAAACTCTATAGGCAGGGTAGGTATAGAAGGAAGGGCAGGAACATATAGAGTGTTGAAGTTCGGAGGAGTAGACCCTTTTTTGAGTCTACGTCGAGTTAGTTATGGGTGATGACTGTCCTCAATATGTTTGGCGCTTCCCTCCACTCTTGGCCTCTTTTGAGCTTTCTTACCAGTCACTATTCTTGGTGGGGCAGTGATAGCACCTTCATTCTCATGAACCTCGTCTAGTAAAGCTAAGGCATCCATGTCAACTACTGGAGCAGGCGTAGTGGTATTAGAAATGGAAGTGGACCTTGCAACATCAATAGGAGAATTAGCCTGATTGGGAGAAAGAGTGTAAGACATATAATGATAAATAATGTTATAATGTCATGGATGTAGTCTACAATGATCATAGTAGAAGAAATGAGGCTCCCTCATCCTTCCCACTAGAATTCGTGCCAAATCCTTATTGGAGTTATAGGGCTAGACTACTTCAGTAGAAGGGATATTCTGAGAATCCACTCATAATAGAAGTTCATTAGCTTGGAAGCCATTGGGATTTAGTCCTTACAAACAGTATTGGAAGACACGTCTAATAGTGACGATTTCCCCCAATTCTAGAACACGCCTCACCCTTAATCGTTTGAATTGTTTCCAAGGAACCTTTGAGTCAACAAGTTGACTTTGTAAGTAGATGTCTTCCATAGGTAGGGCCAAGTAGGTGGGAAAGCCAAACCCAGTTTCAAGCTTACTGGTGACTCTCACAAACTTGTCTTTTCTAATATGCAGGTTCGAGGTCCAAATCTAGTTTATAGGCTCAAAGCTCTAGCATGTGCTAAAATGGGCATTTTCCAGTTGAGGCACTCTGTCTTTTTACCTTTAACTGGTAAATATTTTGGAACATGCCAAGCATCAGCGGCTTTTGTTGCATACAATAGTTTATGAAGAAGGCCACAAGCATCCACCAATATAAGGTAGAAAGTTGCCCTGGTGAAATACCATACTTGTTTATCACCGAGTAGAAAAAAGGGTGTAAAGGCTGGTGGAAACCAACTTCGAACAAGAAAAAGGGAAAGGATAAACCCCATGGTATTATCACTTAGTTGACACTCCCCTTAAACTATCTGTAAGTTGAATGCATGTTTTTGTCGAAGGATGCCTTGGGCCCCTGGGTATCGCATCAATTCTTCATCAGTGGTGTTGCATTCATACATAGGAGCAGCCACATGTTGCATATAATCATGACCTCTAGACTGATCGTGACCGCATCTTTAGGGCTATCATTTATACTACTCTATCCACGACCACCACGACCTCTTTCGTGTGTAATTGTTCAAACCATTTTCAATTAAATAAAAAGGAAAATGAAAATGAAAATGAAAAGGGAATTACCTCTAAAGAAAATGTGAACTGGAGACGAAAGGAAACAAGAAGTTTTGACAGAAAATAAATCTAGGGCTCCGAAATATAGTATAATGATTGGGAATGTGTTTAATCCTAATATTTATAAAGAACCAAGCATCTGTAAGAAGTTTCAAATTTAAAACCAATTTTTTGAATTCTTCAAATCACAGCATGATACTTGTCTAGGTTAAGGCCATGGAACGTTTGAAAACACGAGAGTACATGCCAACATTTTCCTACAAGCTTAGAATCTGCTGATTAAGACTAACTATTTGCATTTGTGCCAGTTGGGACCTACAGAGTGTATGACACCAATGACAAGTTTGTTATAACTATGCTTGGACATTTCGCTAAGCAATGTTATACATTTGATTCGAAGAGTTAGCTATGCATCCAAAAAGATGAAATTTTGAGGATGAAATTTCCTGAAGGAAGGGAGAGTTGTCACACAATGAAAATCGACGAATCCAAAAAGATGGATAAGGTAGGTATGTAGACTGTTGGGCGTACTGTGGTAAAATAATCCGTCACCCTATTGGCCTGATGGTGAGTTAGAGTATTGATATATACTAGCATTAAAGCATCCGCTTATCGACGGTATCTAAGGAATTAATCGTAGGACAGTTTCCAAGTGAAGAAAGATTACCCAAGACAATGCGCGCCTATGAAAGGGTATGCCCCAGAGTTTTGTTTAAACATTAAGAGCCTATCAAGCCTATAAAGAAGTAGTAGGAGACTTCATTGTCTTTAAAATCACGCTGGATGTGAGTCACCACTAATATATGGTATGCTTGATTTGCATGAGTATTGTCCAATTGGATTTTGTATCGTTTTTGGTTGGGATTTGTTGGGATCCTACAACAATGTAACGTAAATTAGAGTAGAGAGTAGAGTAGCAAGATGTGTGAAAAGTTGTTTGTACACTAAAACAAGCCAACTAAACAACTCGTCACAACTAGCATGACTAGCCATTTCTCAAAAATAGTCAATTCGATTAATTTGACACTCCCCATGACTGGTCAACAGTAAAGTAAACCTTCATTGGATTTTCTTGTACCTACCCTGGATTTGGTAAGGAAATTAGGGGGCTCGAGAATATATTTATGGGAAAGGGACATTTCAGATGGTTTTTCTATCTGCTTAATGTTTGTGTTCTTTTTTCTAACCTTAGTATCTTCTTCTTTTTCATTAAGATTGGACTAGGATCTCATTAAATGAGTAGATGATTCTGCTTTTTGGTAAGTCTTACAGCCTTGCATGTTAGAATTATAGAAGGAAAGAGTGTTATAAGAAGGCTCTGCATGAGGGACTACATATAGTTGAAATGTTCGTAAAATGCCTATAATGGAGATTCTAAGGGAAATCTTATGATCATTTAAGCAGTTGCTGCTGCTGGATTGGGAAGGACTGTCAAAGCAAAAGCTCTGGGCCAAGGTAAAGGTGAGTCTCTGGTGAGTCTCTAATATCAACTGTTGTATATCATTCTAATTTTAATAAATGGTTGATGCTTCTATAGATAGGTATGTCTCTTTGAGGAAATATATGTATAGAAGTAAAAGATGAGTGTTGAAAGTTGTTTGAATATGAGGTAACATGATATGTTTCTTTATTATTAGAGAGTTAGCACATCGTCTCTGGAATGTGTGGGTGATAATAATCAGTGTTACCTATGTGTGTATGGTCAAAGTTTAAGTAAAAATATCTTTGATGTGGTATGAGTCCAGTATAGGTGAGTTTATAATATGAACAAATGTGAAGAGAAATTACATTGTATTGCCTCTAGTAGGGCAAATATACCAGACAGGCTGATCATTGTGTAATGGAGATTTATTGTGTAGCCTCTAGTAGGGTAGGTATATTGCTAATCGGACTGATAGATCACGAAATAAATCTGGGGAAAGTCCATGATCATGGCATCATATGCTAATATGACAAGAGGGTGTGAAAGTATAAGACCATGTGGGAGAAGCCCCATGGAATTCACAAAGATGGTTCGTCGAGACAGTAAACATGGATTACTTGAAAAGCCTTTGTGGCATATCATTTGGAAAGCCTTTGTGACGTATCATTTGGAAAGCCATCATGACGAGTTGTCATTCCATCTTTGTGGCAAACTTGGACATATCTTAGGCATTATCTGGGATTTTATTGCTTGGATCAAAACATTATATTCTCCTAAGCAAGTATGGTTATCTGGACTGATATAAAGATACGATGTAACTAGTGTTCTGATAATCGCTGGGTCCTACAAAAGAATTCATAAATAATAACATATGTTGAGTATCATTCTGAAGAGTGCACTCAACTACCTTCTGCTAAGAAAGTGTGTAATAGGATTCAAATTATAGGGTGAAGTCTGTGATCTGCCAATTAGGCAAAATGTGTAAAAGGTGGTTAAGTGTAGAGATTGACGCATGACTATCTGCCAACCAGGAATTAGAAAAGTATTCGCCTAGGTCTAAAAAGGAATCCAAACCCTTGAGTCAAAGAACTCTACCATACTGTTTAAGGGTAATAATGAGTGAGGTCCACTAAGTTCCTTTGAACTTATCGTCTTTTGGTGTGCAGGTCTGAGAATTGAATCAATGTGCCAAAGGGACCAAGCTAGGAATGCGCCATGGTGGTAGATCGAGGGCAATATTATGCATACAGAGGGACATTTATAGAAATATGTTTTTCAAATAACAAATAGAAATACACACTGTGAGTATGTCTATTAAATCAAACATATATGTTGCAAGGTTTTATACTACCTTTGAAAGTCTATAACAAATGATAAATGTTTTAATCAAACTTATTGTCCTAGAAAGGATTTTAAATAAATAAGAGGTACATTCAGTATGACTTTCATAAATTGTAAAATTTTGTTACGTATATAGGTATTGTGACATCTTATATTCCAATCCAGTAAATCGGGTCGAGTATAGGGTGTTACATACAGTGTCTGGATCCAACCATCACCTTAGAAGCCTATCGCATTGCAACTTGAGCACTAGTTCATGGTGGTTATCTGATCCACGGGTTGAAGTACAACTAGGGCTCCAGGATGACGTTGGTTATGCGGTCACAGGTTTGAGTATAACTCGAGAGCGTAATTGACATTGGTTATGCGGTCACGGGTTCAAGTTTCATGATAACAAAGGAGGATGTTTTATAAACTCGAAACATAAGTTTGAGACAATATTCATAAGGAAAAACTATGGAGCTTTCTAGTATAATCAATTTATTCTTTTTCTCCATCTCCACAAAATAGTATCATTAACCTCCTTGTTTGAAACCTGTGATGAAGTTGGAGGCAAGAGGACTTTCGTGGGGAGAAGTGATTGTTACAATAGAGAAAAGATGAAGGACATTTCATTGCGTTAGCTGCTGCTGTGATTAAAAAACTCTTTAATAAATACAATCGTTGCTGCCCCGACTCAAGTTTTACTTCTCTACCACCACAATCACTCTCCCCCTCGAAAGCCCTCTTGCATCCAACTTTATCACAGGTCTTGGACAATTAGGTTTAAAATACTGCTTTAGTGGAGATGGAGAAAAATAATAAGTTGATTATACTGGAAAACCGCATTATTTTTCCCTATGATTATGGTCTCAAACTTACGTATCGGGTTTATAAAGCATCCTCTTTTGTTATCATGAAACTTGAACCCGTGACCTGAAACACCCCAAACCTGGCCCACGAGACTTGACCGAATCTGGTACGTTCCTTGAGTAAAACATTTTCAAAATTCGTTTATTACTTTGGAAAACTTGGGTGGTTTTGAAGAAAGTTTGATTCGTGTTGAGTTCAATTGGAAAACAGTGTTGTTCTTGAAATCAGGGATTTATTAAAACCTTGTTTTTATATTCCAAAACCACAAGTTAAAAGAGTTGCCGAATTGGTTAAGGATTATCTCTTAATTTGAAAATCATTTATGTTTAGGTGTCAAAACATTTAACATTTATTTTAGGAAAAGTTGTTTGATCCTGATTTTGTAATAACCGTTTCATAACAGAAATAATAAAAATGCATGCATAACTAGTTCATACTAGTGGCCTCATTACATCAAAAACAAAACCCCAAAAAAAAAAACTTAGAAATAAATAGTCCAAATTAAAATAAAATCTGAGCTGAACATGGCCACCACTAAGCTCCTGCCGACCCGGTCCATCACTGAGCGTCACCTGAAAAATATCCCACTACGGGGTGAGTCAAAGCAGACTCGGTGTGTAATAACCAACACTAAGTCCCAACAATTCAGGCATATCAGATCATACATACATATATATAATGAGATAGAGATAATGATGCAAACCCAAACCCAAACCTAGATAACCATCCGCTACACATCACCCATACCAACCATCACACCGTGGGGACTATTAAGTCGACCCTCCATCCGCTACATATCATCGAAGGCGATCAGCTGCAGACAGCGTGCTCATCACCCTTATAAATTTGTGGCATAGCCACGAGATAATATATTTTGTGACATAAGTCACCACATTCGATTATGTGACCGAAGTCACGGATATTGTGGTAAAACCACCGAGATCACTTCCCTTTCATAATCACCCATATGCCCCATGTCATACAAATCAAGCAAATATCATGCCATTTTCCTTATTCCACATTCTTATCAATATTCACATACGTGCCATAATAGGTATTCATAATATTATAACTACCGTAGTAGTAGATTAACGCATGCTGAGTGCTTTGTACCATTGCATGGTACCCTTTAGCCACATCTTACATATTCTTATCAACACATTTATTAAAATATTACAGTAAATCAATCAAGATTCAGTGTGGAGTACACACCTGATTTACTTAACGCTTTTACTGAAATCCCGAAAACTCCCGATCTAATGCTCTAGATCTCAAATTCCTACATTCGGCCAACACCAAATAGGTTAGCAACAAGCCATTCGGCTAATTAAACAAATCCCGAAGGCTTATTGCAACCAAACTCCTTACCTAGCTGCCGATTTGATTACTAATCAAATCCCGAAACTTTGTAGTCTTTCTCCCTTGTAATCGGCTAACACTAGATTACTTGACTTGGTTAGCTTTCGGCTTTTGAACAAATAATTAATAGATCTAAAACACTAAATATGGCCTTGGCCGAATATCACATGCACTTACCTTGTGGATCTAAATCTCGAAAAGTGCTACTTGGTTGGGGTATCTGTCGAAATCACTATGGCATATGTTAGATCCCATTCTAACATTCAAATAAATGGCCTTCGGCCTAACCTTACACTTACCTACCTCAAATCTGAAATCTCGAAGATCTCCTCCTTAAAAGTCGGCCACTCCAAAAATTCCCGAAAGATCCTTCCAAGTTTCGGCAAACAAGAATATTAATGGGATTAGTCCTTAACTTTCGACTAAAAGAAAAAGATAAGAAATCGAACGACACTCAGTCTTACCTTTAATGTTGAAATTGACAGTACTCCTTCCTGACACCACTTGAGGGATTCGGCTATAGGCTAGGTAATGCTTAACAAGTTTCGGCTTTTGAGAAACTATGAGAAGAAGAGAAGATTGATGAGGGAGATTTGGCTAGAACACAGGGTATTTCGGCTTTGGCAAAATAAAAGAGAAGAGAGGATATTTGCTAGAGAATTCGGCAGAGGAACAAAAGAGAAAAGAAAAGAATGGAGAATGGCCTCACTTCTCCCCTTTTTGCCGAAATTACTACACTTAGAGTCCCCCAATCGGCCAACTCTCCTTCCCCCTATCCAATCCCCTATTTTCTCTCCTCTTTACTCATTTAAAAATAATTCAAAATAAACCAACCTTTATCTTCTACTTTAGCCGAAATTTCTAAAAGGATTTAGCCACATCTAAAACTCCTCCCTTAGTCTCCCCATGCCGTCCACTACTCCTCCTTGTATGCCACTGGTCCAACTCGCTTCAATATCCGATAAGGTCCTATAAACACGGTACTTAGCTTCCCTTTGCGACCAAATCTCATCACCTTCTTCCACGGCGACACTTTAAGAAACACTTGATCCCCCACATCAAATTCTATTTCCTTCCGCTTAAGATCTGCGTACGACCATGCCCGAATTACCTCAACCTTCTCTTCGGATTACGCCACAATCTACGGACCCAAAACTCGATGTTCCCTAATTACGCCCAACACGTGAGTGCGACATACGCCCATCTGGCGCTTCATACGGTGCCATCCGAATCATGGCTTGATAGCTGTTGTTGTATGCAAATTCTGCTAACGGCAAATACTTTTCCCAACTTCATCTGAAGTCTATTACACAACCTCTCAACATATCCTCTAAAACTTGGATTACTCGTTCAGACTGACCGTCCGATTGTGGATGAAATGCCGTAGTGAAATCCAATCTGGTACCTAACGCTTGATGTAGAGCTTTCCAAAATCGAGACGTAAACCTTGGATCCCTATCTGAGATAATCGACACCGGAACTCCATGCAACCTTACAATTTCTACCACATACAACTTTGCTAACTTCTGCAAAGAATAGTCAACCCGTACTAGAAAGAAATGCGCGGACTTTGTCAACCGATCCAGTATCACCCATACCGAGTCCTTTTTAGTAGGCGTAAGGAGAAGCCCACTAACGAAGTCCATGGTGATTCTCTCCCACTTCCACTGCGGAATCTTGATTGGCTGAAGCAATCCTAACGGAACTTGGTGTTCAACCTTAACTTGCTGACACATCAAGCACTTCCCTACGAATTCAGTCACCTTTCTCTTAAGACCAAGCTACCAAAACTGTTCCCTTAGATCCCTGTACAACTTAGTACCTCCAGGATGCATAGCATAAGGGCTACTATGCGATTCCTGAAGAATTCTCTTCCTTAACTTCTTATTCTTAGGCATACAGATCTTGCCCTTGAAACACAATACTCCCTTGCTTTTAACACCACAATCTTCCAACTCCCTACTCTGCACTTGCCGTAACTTAGCACTTAAATCATCGTCTGCCAACTGTCCCTCTTTCACCTCATTCAACCACGTCGGCTTAACTTGCAATTCTGCCAACAAACTTCCATCATCATACAAGCTCAGATATGCGAACATCGCCCTCAGATCCGACACTACTTTCCGACTTAGGGCATCTGCCACTACATTCGCCTTGCCCCGGTGATACTCTATGGAACAATCGTAGTCCTTTAATAACTCCACCCACCTTCATTTGTTTTAGGTTCGGCTCTTTTTCGAGTCGCCAAATACATAAGGCACTTGTGGTCTGTGTAGATCACTGACTTCTCTCCATATAGATAATGCCTCCACACCTTAAGAGCAAAGACCACTGCCGCCAATTCCAAGTCATGCGTCGGGTAGTTAACTTCATATGGCTTTAATTGCCGAGATGCATAAGCAACTACTTTCCCATCTTGCATCAATACGCATCCCAATCCTGTGTGAGAAGCATCACCGTACACCACAAAATCCTTCCCCGCTCTCATTGAATCAAAGCTGGGCTTGGTCAAAACCCTCTTAAGTTTCTCAAAACTCTCCTGTTTCTTATCTGTCCATACGAAAGGTACTTCCTTTCTCAACAACTTCGTCAAAGGTGCGGCTATTGATTAAAACCCTTCCACAAACCTTCTGTAGTAGCCTGCCAATCCCAAGAAACTACGAACCTCAGCCACAGACTTAGGTGGTTTCCAATCCAGCACTGCCTAAATCTTTCGAGGAGCCACCCTTATTCCTTTTGCAGACACCATATGCCCTAAGAATGCAACCTCCTTAAGCCAAAATTCACACTTGCTGAATTTGGCATGCAGCTTTTTCTCCCTTAACACTTGCAACACAACCCGGAGATGCTCATCATGTTCCTCCTCAGACTTGGAATACACTAGAATGTCATCGATGAACACAACGACGAACCGATCCAAGTAAGGTTGAAAAACCCGGTTCATCATATCCATGAACGCGGCTGGGGCGTTTGTCAATCCGAATGGCATTACTAAGAACTCATAATGGCCGTATCTTGTTCGGAAAGCTGTCTTATGGATATATGTTTCCTTCACCTTAAGCTGATGATATCCAGACCTTAGATCTATCTTTGAGAATACCGCATGCCCCTTAAGTCGATCGAACAAGTCAATGCATGCTATGCTTGGCGTGGTACTTGTTTTTATGGTCGACTTATTCAATCGGCGATAATCTATGCACATACGCATAATTCCGTCCTTTTTCTTCACGAACAAGATCGGTGCTCCCATGGAGACACACTGGGTCGGATAAACCCACGATCAAGAACTCTTGGATCTGAGCCTTGAGCTCAACCAACTCCTTTGGTGCCATTCTATGCGGGGCAATTGACACGGTACATGCGAGCTGGCAAATCAATTCCAAACTCCACCTCCCTATCAGGGGTATTCGAGTAACTCCTCTGGAAACACATCCTCAAATTCCCTTACTGTTCTAACTCCACTAACTCCCCCTTCTTTTGCATCAAACGCTCTAACGAAGGCCAAAAATGCCTTGCACCCTTTCCGAACCATCTTATCAGCCCTCAGTGCTGAAACTACATTAGACAAGTAGTTCCTTCTTTCCCCTATCATAATTATCTCGTTATCCTCTGGGGTCCTTAACTCCATTCGCTTAGTTGCACAATCCAATATATCCCGATGCTCCACTAGCCAGTCCATACCAAGTATAAGATCGAATTCTCCGAAGGGTAGTTCCATCAAGTCGGCGGGAAATATAACTCCTCGAATCTCTAAAGGTACACTCCGAAATATCTTGTTCACCACTACTGATTTGGCCTAATGGGCTTACTCTGACCATCTCCCTATCGATGATTCGGAGGCTATGCCTAGAGTTTCAACTACTCTATATGCAACATAAGAATGGGTAGAACCAACATCAATTAAAGCAAAATAAGGCTTGTTCGCTATAAGGAACGTATCGATTATGAGGTCAAGACGTCTCTATCCTCCTCCTCCGACGCATCTGCATACACTAGAGCCACGTGCATTTGTCTTGCCTCTGTATTTCCAACACCTCGGCCCGATGTTCCCGTCCTCTTTCAGCCACCGTTACCTCTACCATTCGGACCACGACCTCGGCCGAGGTGTTGTCCAGCTCTTCCAGCCTGATTAGAACCCTAACCTGTCGGTCGGCTCCCATCTATCTTAATAGGACAGTCCTTGATCATGTGTTCCTTGGACCCACACTTAAAGCATCCTCCTGTCTTCTTCCAACACTCTCCTAGATGCATCTTCCCACACACTTTGGGTACAAAGTACGATCTTTGTCCTCTGTCCACGACCTGCTAACCTCGCGCCCATCAACTCTAGGCCTCTTTTGCATATTCCTGGTGTCACTGATGATCCAAAACCTCTCTTCTGCCTATTCCGATCTGTATTCTGCCTCACCGTGTCCTTAATTCCCTCAGCAACCTTAGCCTTTTCCACCAACACAGCAAACTCCCGCTCTTGCTGTGGAGCTATCAATAACCTCAGATCATCCCTTAGTCCGTCCTCAAATCAGATACATCGCTCATGCTCTGTAGCCATTATTTCTCGAGCATACCGGCTCAACCTTAAGAATTCAGCCTCATATTCCGCTACGGACTTGCTCCCTTGAACCAGCCCCAGAAATGCCTTCCTCTGTGCATCAATATAACTAGTACCAACATACTTCTTCTGATACGCCGCCTAAACATATTCCCAAGTGAGATCCTCGGTGTGGCACTATCCCGAACTGTGAGCCACCATTGATATGCCTCGTCGCGAAGTAGCGACACCATTCCTTTCAGCTTCTCCTCAACGGTCAGATCCAGCTCATCCATAATTCGCTCCGTCGCCTCCAACCAATACTCAGCTGTACTGGGTGCCACTCCAGATACACCACGAAACACCTCAGCTCCATTAGCTCGGAGTCGCTCGGTGCAGATTTCAGAGCTCCCATACCCTCACTGCTCCGGCCACCATCTCAGAAGCGGCGATCTACGCTGCGATCATTGCATCATCCTGTCGATCTTGCTGCTCAACACCCACAGCTGGTGGTGGGGGTGGTGGTACCTCATTTTCAGACCCTTGACCCGACCTAACGGATTTCGATACGGTCATTCGTCCCCTACCACGTCCTTGCACATTACGACCACGTCCCCTAGAGCTCATTTTTACGATTGCGCTTTAATCGATTTAAGAAATTTTATACATTAGTATTTATTCCACGCGATTATCCGCGAAGAAATTTTATGAAAAGAAGTTTAACAGCAGTTCTTTCGATCAATCAAAGTTTTCGTTCCAAGTTTTCTACCCTAATTAGAGAAACACATCCATTGATAATATCTACTATACACATTCATCGTTTGAACATTTTTGTGCGCTCCTAACCCGTGGGGTATTTTCGTCATTTCTCCTACTGTGGTATTTTGGTAATAAATCGGGGTCAATTTGAAAATCTTAATAAATCAGGGTACTTTGAAATTTCCAAAACTCGAGGGTACTTTTAAAAATTTTCTCAAATCAGAGGTATGGCAGAAATTTTGGAAATCGGGGTCATTTTGGTAATTTTTGTAAATCAGGGGTAATTTCGTAAATTTTCCAAATCAGGGTATTTTAATATTTTGCAAAGTAGGGGTTTCTGGTATTTTGTAAAGTAAGAATATCTTAGTAAAAGTCGAGGGTAGTATGGTAATTTAAATTCTTTTCAACCAATGCCAGTTTAGTAATTTCCCAATCCAGGGGTATTTAAGTAATTTTTTTTAAATCGATAAAAACTTTCAAAATAATTTTTTTTTACAATTCAAAGAGGCAATTTGGTGATTTTAAAACTAGGGTTTTATAGAAATACGGCTAGTCCATTTCGAGTTTTAGTTATTGAGTTTAGCCTGTGAATGAGTCATCTTGGTTAGGGTGAACCGTAGCTATGCACCAGGTAGGATTCGAGCGAAGAGGAGGTGAGTCACTAGGATTGCTTAAATACCAGGTTCTTCCTGAATCCAATCCTAGACATGCGCACAATGGTTGCCACACCCTAACTCGGCAGCTTAATCATAGGTTTGTTTTAATTAGGCTTTAAGTCTTATGAAATTCTTATGTTTGGGAAAACTAATCCTAGGGTTCAATAACTTACTATCTTTGATCTACGTTCCGATATACCCTTCTACAAATCATACTATAAATCACACAATGATTAGGAGTACTTACCTGGTGGACTTCGGGTCGGAGACTTAGGTGCCATGCCAGAAAACCTGCTTATTTCACAAAATCTTTCACAAAATTCATTTGGGCTTAATTTTGAAAACGTTATGGGCTTTAAACCCAAGGCCGAGAGGTTAAAACTGGGCTCTGATACCAAGCTGAAACACCCCAAACCCGGCCCATGAGACTTGACCGAATCTGGTATGTTCCTTGAGTAAAACATTTTCAAAATTCGTTTGTTACTTTGGAAAACTTGGGTGGTTTTGAAGAAAGTTTGATTCGTGTTGAGTTCAATTGGAAAACAGTGTTGTTCTTGAAATCAGGGATTTATTAAAACCTTGTTTTTATATTCCAAAACCACAAGTTAAAAGAGTTGCCGAATTGGTTAAGGATTATCTCTTAATTTGAAACTCATTTATGTTTAGGTGTCAAAACATTTAACATTTATTTTAGGAAAAGTTGTTTGATCTTGATTTTGTAATAACTAGTTTCATAATGAAATAATAAAATGCATGCATAACTTGATTCGTACTAGTGGCCTTATTACATCAAAAACAAAACCCAAAAAAATACTTAGAAATAAATAGTCCAAAATAAAATAAAATCTGAAATTTGAACATGGCCACCACTAAGCTCCTGCGACCCGGTCCATCACCGAGCGTCACTGAAAAATATCCCACTACGGGGTGAGTCAAGCAGACTCGGTGTGTAATAACCAACACTAAGTCCCAACGATTCGGGCATATCGGATCATACATACATATATATAATGAGATAGAGATAATGATGCAAACTCGAACCCAAACCTAGATAACCATCCGCTACATATCACCCTTACCAACCATCACACCAGTGGGACTACTAAGTCGACCCTCCATCCGCTTTATACATCATCGAAAGCGATCGGCTGCAGACGATGTGCTCATCGCTCTTATAAATTTGTGGCATAGCCACCGGATAATATATTTTGTGACATAAGTCACCACATTTGATTATGTGACCAGAAGTCACGGATATTGTGGTAAAAACCACGAGATCACTTCCTTTCATAATCACCCATATGCCCCATGTCATACAAATCAAGCAAATATCATGCCATTTTCCTTATTCCACATTCTTATCAATATTCACATACGTGCCATAATAGGTATTCATAATATTATAACTACCGTAGTAGTAGATTAACGTACCTGAGTGCTTTGTACCATTGCATGGTACCCTTAGCCACATCTTACATATTCTTATCAACACATTTATTAAAATATTACCGTAAATCAATCAAGATTCGATTGTGGAGTACACACAGTTTACTTAACGCTTTTCTTTGAAATCCCAAAACTCCCGATCTAATGCTCTAGATCTCAAATTCCTACATTCGACCAACACCAAATAGGTTAGCAACAAGCCATTCGACTAATTAAACAAATCAGAAGGCTTATTACAACCAAACTCCTTACCTCGCTGCCGATTTGATTACTAATCAAATCCCGAAACTTTGTAGTCTTTCTCCCTTGTAATCGGCTAACACTAGATTACTTGACTTGGTTAGTTTTCGGCTTTTGAACAAATAATTAATAGATCTAAAACACTAAATATGGCCTTGGCCGAATATCACATGCACTTACCTTGTGGATCTAAATCTCGAAAAAGTGCTACTTGGTTGGGGTATCTGTCGAAAATCACTATGGCATATGTTAGATCCCATTCTAACATTCAAATAAATGGCCTTCGGCCTAACCTTACACTTACCTACCTCAGATCTGAAATCTCGAAGATCTCCTCCTTAAAAGTCGGCCACTCCAAAAATTCCCGAAAGATCCTTCCAAGTTTCGGCAAATAAGAATATTAATGGGATTAGTCCTTAACTTTCGACTAAAAGAAAAAGATAGGAAATCGAACGACACTCAGTCTTACCTTTAATGTTGAAATTGACAGTACTCCTTCCTGACACCACTTGAGGGATTCGGCTATAGGCTAGGTAATGCTTAACAAGTTTCGACTTTTGAGAAACTATGAGAAGAAGAGAAGATTGATGAGGGAGATTTGGCTAGAACACAGGGTATTTCAGCTTTGGCAAAATAAAAGAGAAGAGAGGATATTTGCTAGAGAATTCGGCAGAGGAACAAAAGAGAAAAGAAAAGAATGGAGAATGGCCTCACTTCTCCCCTTTTTGCCGAAATTACTACACTTAGAGTCCCCCAATCGGCCAACTCTCCTTCCCCTATCCAATCCCTATTTTCTCTCTCTCTTTACTCATTTAAAAATAATTCAAAATAAACCAACCTTTATCTTCTACTTCATTAGAAATTTCTAAAAGGATTTAGCCACATCTAAAACTCCTCCCTTAGTCTCCCCATGCCGTCCACTACTCCTCCTTGTTGCCGCAAAATAAAAACTCTTATTTTGCTTCCCTTGTGACTCGAACCCTGGCCCATTTGTACATGCTTGTGGCGTCACTTACAGAGGCTTTAAGTGGCGCCTGCTTGCCACTTTAACAGGCCTATTTTTGTGTCTAATTTTCCTTACAATTTCTCTTAAGGCCTCTCTTGTTCAATTCCCCTTCAATACTTAAAATTTAATATTTTCTAAGGCATTCTTCTATATTCTAAGGTTCTCAAAATTCATAAAACATACTTATAATACACATAGGCATGCTTTCACATAAAATTCAGCAATAATTCATAAACCCAAAATCCCGGATATTACATGACCGCATAACCACCATCAACTGGCTTTAGAGTTGTACTCTAACCCGTGATCGCATAACTTGATCAACTAGGTGCCCTTACTATACTTTAACCTGTGACCGTATAAGCATCGTAAACTCAAATATACCTTAAAATTATCATAATGTCTACCTCAAACACAAGCACAAATAAATTTCAACTCGCTTTTAGTTTCTCTATCCGAAATTGGCCTATTTCCCTAAATATCACAAAATTCGGCCTAAAACCCTATTTTTTTAAAACTGGCATATACTTATAATTTAGCTTTTTATATTTATATATTACTTTTTTTTCCTTATAATGACAATGTTGGTCCAATGGTTTCTGAATTAAGGCTATTTATATAATGGGTAAAGTATAAAATTAGTCACCCAACCATCTTTTGTTTTATTTTGGTCAGTCAAATATTAATATTTTCAGTTTAGTCACTTAAGTTTTTGAAATTAGATATTTCAGTCACTCTCTTGTTAGCTATCATTAGATAAGTGACGAAAAGTTTATGTGGGCTTCTAATAACAATTTAGCCTCCAATGTTTAGACGTTCTATCAATTTGATCCTAAATCTAAAAAAATCAACAAATTTAGCTCAATGTTTAAAAAAAAAAATTTATTTTGATTAAAATTCTAAAAAAATCAATAAATTTAACCCTCAACATTTACAAAATTTCTGAATTTATTTCTAACTCAAAAAAATTCAAAGAAGAAGAAGAAGAAGAAGAAGAAAATATTTAGAAAAAATTCATTTTTCTAATATTCCTTACCATACCTTCAAAAACTGTTGAACAATTAGAATATTTAACATTATTCATGTTGTGCTCATTTTAAACAAATTTCACCTTCGTGAATATGATATAAAATCAAGTTAGTTTAAATCCAACTAGATAAGTGTCATATTTTAGATTAATATCGTATTATTTAATTAAACCCCTCTTAAAAAAGTAACAATTTTAAAATTATTATAAAATGATTATTTTGTTCATTTTAAACAAATTTCACCTTCGTGAATATGGTATAAAATCAAGTTAGTTTAAATCCAACTAGATAAGTGTCATATTTTAGATTAATATCGTATTATTTAATTAAACCCCTGTTAAAAATTAACAATTTTAAAATTATTATAAAATGATTTTTTATTTTTTTTTTCTAATTTTAAAAATATACAAAAATCTAATCCCCACGTAGAGAAAACAATGCAATATGAAATCTTTCATGAAATGAAAAACCTAGAAAAGTTTTTTGTTCTGCTATGTTTTTTGTCACTTGGACATGTTGTCAATAATTTCTAAACTTAAGTAGTCCAAGTATTCCTTGAAAATCTAGTCCAGGAATTGAAAATATAAGCTGAACTAAACCAAACAAGATAACTTTGTCGATTTTATGTCCCATGGGGATGTCAAACTTCATCTCCCAAATGTCCACCAATACATTACATGTTCATTTCTTTTTGAATCATTTGATATTATTTTATTTTTTAATATATATATGTTTTGGTTTTTTTTTAATTTTTTAATTCATTTTTATACTTTTATCCAAACATGAATTTTAATATTTTTTTCCCTTTTTTTAAACTTTTCAAATTAGAATTAATTTGACAAATTTTGTAAATGTTGAGGGCTAAATTTATTGAATTTTTTAGAATTAGAATTAAAATGATAAATTTTGTAAGCATTAAAGGCTAATGTTGTTGAACGCTTTAGATGTAACACCCTTAACCCGTATCCGTCGCCGAATTAGGGTTACTGCATTACCAAACCAAATACAACCCACAACAGACATTCATTCCTATACATACTTTATATAATAACACATCAATAATTTCATCCAATTTTTTTTTATATATACGAAAACGCATTATCAAAAGTCAGGCTAAACCATCCATACAGCATACTAGACATATTTATAAGTTCATATAAACATGCTTTATAACAAAACCAGAATATATATAATTATACATCTTTTCTTATCACAAGTTATGCACATAAAACCATATCAATTTGAACCAACACCAAATTTTTTTATAATAAATTAAATCATGCCTAATACATAAGTTTACTAGCCACCACAACAGAGCCACAGTAGCCAAGCTTCAAACGATCTTATTATAGGTATATCAAATGCGCATGATCTATAACTATCAAAAGAGCAAATACACAATTGAATCATTAAACATGTATTTTGTACATAAACTAATTCTCTTATGAACAAACCAAAACAAACATAGAATATACATTTTGTCATTCATGAAAACATTCAATACATAATATATTTACATTTTTATTATTTATGTATCGTATCACATACTTATTATTATGAGTACAAGGCCTTAGCCGAATATACAAATACACCTTAATTATAAATTTTAAAACAACTCACCCATTCAAGCATTCCATTTCATACTGACACAAAAACCATATTTCTTAATCAAATACTTCATAGCCTAACTTAGTCCACACATCTCCAATACCAAGAATTTAATATTAACATATAACTAACACTCAATGTCATGATTTAAACACCAATACCGAATCATAAATAACTTATAACCATCATCTTTATTTCATCACATAACCGATTACCTAATTTACATTATAAACAATTTCCAATTTGATTCATGTTTCGAATTATGCTAATAGGTCATTAACAATCCACATCTCAAACATATGCCTCAACCACATATATCAAACTTTCCAAAAGAACTAAACATAATTCATAAATGATTACTCCATGCCAAACATATATATATACCTAACATGAACTTATATCACAACCGAATTCATAAACCAAGCATAACACACTCATATACTACGACTAAGATTACTTAAACATTAGATCATTAGCATTAAGATCAAGCCATTTTCGCATGGCTTATATTTACAACATCAAAAATATTATCCGAGTTATAAGCTAGCCTATACATGCCATGAGTTCAAAATCCAAGCTTTAAAGGTACCGATATAAGTCGATAGTGTGATAGACTTTGACGATGATTCCCGAGCTCGTAACTAGACTTCAAAATTTATAAAACAAATCAAATAAACACATACACAGTAGGCTATCATAGCTTAGTAAGTCATAAGCAAATTAAACAATTCAAACGAACAATCAAAACATTTCTATCAAATTAAATTGTATAATTAATATTATACTAGAACTCCACAAATCACTTTGGTCGAATGCTTATACTTCTCGTTAAGTATAATATTATACAACTTTTCGTTCCCAAAATAACACTATTTCAATTTAAATCATAATCATCCTAGTTGACCGAATAATCAAGTTCTCATATATCATATCATAATTACTTATAAGGTCACATATACATGGCTTATTATATCATCACATATGACTACTTGTATACAAATTCAATTCATCATTTCATATGCACATACCTTTGTGGCTGAACATACAAGGTCAATTAATTCAACTTACGTGCTCAATTTCCACATCAAAATGAGGTCTTATAGACATAGACTTGAAAATAAATCACCGATATTAAACCTGCTAGGCGTAAGCCTGAATCACACATCGGCACTAGGCCTGCTAGACCCAAAGTCTGATATTTATTCACCAGCAATAAGCCTGCTAGGCACTAAGCCCGATCACATTCACCAGCACAAGGCTTGCTAGACCCCAAAGCCCGAATAACAATACTTTAAAGCTGTCTCACACACATATCATATATCGAACCTTTCATATATGTCATAATTCTTATGCAAACTTTCAAATATTATTATAATTCATTCGAACTAAACTTAAACCTATTAATCCTAAAATTAATCACATTCGGCTAACTCATTACAAATTTCACAAATTCCAGATCAGTATATTACTAATTTATATATACAATTTACAAGTTTAACTGCTTAAAGACTTACCTCGGATATCGACAGACGACAAAAACTGGCTATTCAACTATTTTCGCTTTTCCCCGATCCAGGTCCGATTTCTTTGGTTCTTGATCTAAACATGTTCAAATTAAACTCATTCAAACATATTTTCATTCAATTCAGTCCAAAAACACATAAATGGGAAAATTACCATTTTGCCCCTAACATTTCACACCTTTTACAATTTAGTCCTATTTGCACAAAACACAAAATACACAAAACTTGGCTATACACCTTAAGGGTCGAATATTCCTAGTCCTCATACAAGTCTATACATTTCATTTATTTCACATTTTAGTCCCTCAAAAAATTATTTTTTTAATTTAGTCCAAATTACTCAAGTTCATCGAAAACTCAAAGACAAAACATGTTAATCCTTCACATATCTTTAATATTTTATCATCAAACAATAAAAATCACAAGCTATCATCATTGGCCTAACTCAAAATATTCATCAAAATCAAAAATTGAAGCATTGGCTTTGTACATTTCATAGCAACGATCTCAAAAACTTAAAAATTATCAAAAACTGAGCTGTAATATCCTGGATTATAACCTATGCATTAATATGTCTTATGTGTTATGGATGTGATGTGTGCATTTTTAGAATCTTGGAAATGTAAGGAAATGACTTGGAAATGTAAGGAAATGTCTTGTCTTGGAAATGTAAGGAAATGTCTTGTCTTGGAAATGTAAGGAAATGACTGGAAATGTAAGGAAATGTCTTATCTTGGAAATGTAAGGAAATGTCTTGGAAATGTAAGGAAATGCTTTAGAAATGATAAGTTTAAAGTTTAAAAGGGGGACATGAAGCAAGGTGGTCTTAAGAGGAATTGTATGCAAAACATGACACACAAGTGAGCTTGGAAAAGTGGCTTGGAGGCACCACTTAGAGCTCTGGAAATGACGCCACATGCTAGGGGGAAGGACTTGTGTTCGAGTCGCGTGGAGAGTAAAATTTAAAAGCCTTTATTTTGCTAAGTGGCGTCAATAAGAGGGAATAGGGGGACGGCACATGGCTAAATTTTAGGAGTTTTATCCCTTTTATTTTATTTAAGGATAAAAGATGATAAATGAGGAATTATTCTTTAATTAGGAAAATAAGGGAGAAGTGATGGCCAAGTAAGGGACTTTGAGTTTAATAATTTCGGCTAAGTAAGGATAGTTGCTGAATTATCTTTTATTTTAGGTGATAATTAAAGAGATAAAGCTATCAAAATAGAAGAGTGATGGCCAAGTAAGGGATTCTAAGTTAGTAATTTCGGCTACTAAAGGAAAGAGGGCCATTCTTTCTTTCTTTCAACTCTCTCTGTCGAATTCTCTCTAGCAAATAACTCCTCTCTTCTCTTTTATTTTGCCAAGCCAAAATACCTTGTGCTCTGCTTGAATCCACCATCTTTATTCTTCTTTCTTTTTCTTTCTTTATACCAATTAAAAGCCAAAATCAAGATCCTTCTAGCCTACATAGCCGAATATTGTTAAAGGTTCAAGCAAGGATTGCCGATTTCTAAAGTAAGGTAAGATCTCATGCGGTTTCATCCTTTTTCTTTTAAGATTTGCGAAATCTAGGACTAACCCCATTAATATCTTGTTGTCGAAACTTTGAAGAGATCTTTGGGATTTACTAAGTGTCGACTACAAGGAAGGAGAAGTTCTTTTCAGAAGGTACACCATAGGCAGCGTGCTCCTAGTTATTCGGTGAGTTTGGGATTTAAAATCCACAAGGTAAGTGTCTATAGCATTCGGCCAAGGCCATGTTTGATAAATATATGTGTTCATTAATCATTCAAAAGCCAAAACTAATCTATTCAAGTAATCTAGTGATTGCCGATTTCAAGAAAGAAGGATACAAAGTTTCCGACATTTGATTAGACATCAATCGGAACCAAGGTAAGTTTTGAGTTACAACAATCCTAATAGGATTTGGATTTATGGCCGAGTGGCTTTTTATTAAATATTCCTAGTGTTGGCCGAATATAGGCATTAAAGATCTAAAGCAGTGAGATCGGATTTTCGGGATTTGAAGTGAAATGCTAAGTATATCAGGTGTGTACCCTACACTAATCTTAATAGATTTATGGCTTAAACTTGATATATGTATTAATGTGAAAGTGTAAGAATGTGGCTAAGGTACCATGATATGGTACAAAGTACTCAGGTACGTTTCCTACTCCTACTAGGATTATGAAATATGTTATATTTAACATGTGATAAGTGATAAGAATGTGAAATTTGGCATGTTAATGCATAATATGTATGATATGGGGCATATGGGTTATTGAAAAGGAGTGAATGTGGTGACCTAAGACCACGATATTTGAATGTGGTGACCTAAGACCATGAGATGCGAATGTGGTAACTTAAGACCACGATATGCGAATGTGGTGACCTAAGACCACGATATCGAGTGTGGTGACCTAAGACCACGAATACTCATAAGAGGCGATAAGCACGTCATTGCGGCGGCGCGCCGATGGTGTGTAGCGGATGGAGGGTTGACTTAGTAGTCCCCACGGTGTGCGAGGTTGAGTGCGGGTGATGTGTAGCGGATGGTTAACTAGGTTTTGGGTTGGGTTGCATCATTTTTAATTTAATGATATATGAATATGTATGTTATGAAATGCTGAATTTGTTAAGACTTAGTGTTGTAGTACACATTGAGTCTGTTGACTCACCCCGTTGTGGGAACATTTTTGGTGATGAGCGGTGATGGACCGGGGTGTGTGAAGCTTAAGGATGGCCATGCTCGGCAAGGAAATTATTATGTGGACCCCTTATTTTTCTAAGTATTTTAAATTTCATTTTGGGTTTTATTTGAGGTAATAAAGCCATAGTGAACCATGTTATTTTCTGTTTTACTTACTATGTTACGTAATTTTATTTATTGGAGATTAAGTCGGTTTAATTTAAAATAAACTTTAAATATTTTGTCACTTGAAATTAAATGGGTTTCAATATAAAATAAACTTGCTTTCAACTCAAGCCCGGCCAACACAATCTTTCTTTCAAAACACACAAGTTTTTCCTAAGTAACAAAAGAATTTGAACTGGTTTACTTGAGGAACATACCAAATCCGGTCGGGCTCGTGGTAGGGTATGAAAGTGTTTGATTTGATATCGAGCCTAGTTTTAAACTCTCACCTTGTAGGTTTAAGGCCCAGAACATTTTCAAAGCGAGCCCAAATAAGTTTTATAAAAACATTTTTTTGAAATAAGCGGGTTTTTGGCATGGCACCCAAGTCTCAGACCATGATCCACGGTAAGTACTTCTATCCATTTGTGTGATTTATAGTATGATGTGTAGAAGGGTAGAAATGGAATGGGCGTAGATTAGCATGATAAGTACTTGAACCACAGGACTAGTTTTCCCCAACATTTACATAAGACTTAAGTGCCTAATTAAACAAAACTGTGGTTAAGTAGCCAGAGTTAGGGTGTGGCAACCATGGTGCGCATGTCTAGGATTGGATCGGGAAGAGCACGGTACTTATGATCCTAGTGACTCACCTCTCTTCGCAGAATCCTACAGTGCGTAGCTACGGTTCACCTAAACAAGAGGACTCGATCACGAGGCTAAGCGCAATAACTAAAACCCAAAAGGGAACTAGCCGTATTTTTATAAAAACCCTAGTTTTAAAACTCTTAAAATTACCCTTTCAATTTGTGAGAACTATTTTTTCAGAAAAATTTCCGATTTATAAAAAATTACTTAAATACCCCTGGTTGTGAAATTACAAAAATGCCCTTGGTTTATAAAATGTCCAAACTACCCATAGTTTAATCAAAATTTCCTTACTTTATAAATGTCCAAAAACCCTAATTTGCAAAATATCCAAAAACCTTGATTTTGGAAAATTATTTAAATTGCCCCTAACATGCAAATTACCAAAATGACCCTAATTTCCAAAATTTTTGCAACATCACCGTTTTGGAAAACAAATTCTCAAAAAGAACCCCCAAGTTTTGCAAATTTTGAAATACCCCTGAATTATTAAACTTTACAAATTACCCTGGTTTATTACCGAAATACCCTCGAGTTACAAAATTATCGAAGTACCCCCGGATTTAAAAATTTCCAAAAATACCCTCGGGAATGCAAAATTACCAAAATACCCTTATTGACAAAATCACCAAGGAACCATATTTTGAAAAATTATGAAAATACCCCTGTAGGAAAAATTACGAAAATACCCCTGGGGTAGGAATAGATAAAACTATAGAAATAATGAACGTGTGTGATGGATGTTACTGAATGAATGTTTGGATGAATGTGATTCTCTGAATTAGAGTAGTGAACTTGAACTAAAACTTTGTGTGACCGAAAGAACTACTTCTAAATATCTTTATTTCATAAAATTATTCGCGGTTAATAAGTGGAACAAACTTCTGATGCATAAAACTTTTTAATCAGATTAAATCGCGGCGTTAAAAATGAGTTCTAGAGGGCGTGAACTTAGAGATTATGCCTGGGAAGTATAATAGTGTTATTAAGATCAGAGTGCGAAGCATAAGCGTAGTGTGGTGAGTAGGAATGCGATTAGCCAAGTAATTTCGAGGATGAAATTATTTTTAAGGGGTAGAAGCGTAACATCCTGGATTATAGCCTATGCATTAGTATGTCTTATGTGTTATGGATGTGATGTGTGCATTTTTAGAATCTTGGAAATGTAAGGATGTAACATCCCCAAACCCAGCCCATTCACTACTAAGAATGAACGGTTATGTTATTGCGGAAAGACGGTTGAAAAACCTCGTTAACTTAGCATAAAGCATGAAAGAATTCAATTTTGAAAACTATATCGGATATGTGAGTAAAGCGAATTCCTCTTACTTAAAACTCATGTAATTTCTTTTGTTGTGTGAAAACATTTTTGAGTTAATAAGAATTTAAAATAACAAAACCATAATCAAGTAATACCAAATAATAAAATGGCCTTTATTACAACCCAATAATTAAATAAAGTACTTATATCAAAACCAAACATAAAATATTAAATCATCATCTTGGCATAGGCCACCTTGTCCTCTCAGATCCGGTCGACCTTATGCAATACACGAAAATGGTTAAAGGAAAAAGGTGAGTCACCAAGACTCGGTGTGCCACCCTTTTTCCGGATTAGCAAAATATCATATGCAACATAAACATAACCATCATGCATCCAATCAATATACACCCAATCCTAACCATCCATACACCTTTTCTACCCCGTGTGGTACCAAACCTTTGGTGGTGCCAAACCCACGGTGACATATAGTCACAATGTGTTACCAAAACACTTGGTGTCCCAAAGACACGATATCGTCAATGTGGTGCCAAACCACGGTGTCCCAAAGACACGTTTGTGATATCGAATCTTTGGTGACCGAAGTCACAAATCCGATGATGGGGCCAACCCATCGTGTGATACCAAATCACTAGCGACAATCCCGTATCTCTCAAGTGGGGCCAACCCACGGTGGTGTCCAACCACAGGGACGAGTCGCAATGAGGTGCCAAACCTCTGGAGGTGCCAAACCTCTACAGTGACCCAAAGTCACAAAGTTGTGTTACCAAAACAACGGTGCTCGTCGACACAAAATATCTGCCCCCTCCTCTCATATCACCCATCGTTATACCAACTCATGTATAGTATTCAAATCATGCAAACATGTTTAACGTTGCATCTCATAGCACATACATCATAAATCATGACATCATGTATCAATAACAGTACTCATAATGAAACGGACTTACTTGAATCCGTGCACATACCCCATAGGGTATCATATCACTCAACCATACTATTTCGATTTTACCAATCAATCGGTTTATCAAACATATACAAAGCAAGAAGTGTGTTAGTTTACACACACGGTTACTAATACGACTATCAAATCCCGGAGATCAAGATCTAACGCACTAGATCCCCCTTCCTTAACACTTTTCGAGCACTAGCCACAACTCGAGATATGCGAGATCAAGCCTTCCCCACAATCGGCCAAAACTAAACAACATAATCATGCTAATCAACCTCAAGGGTATAATCGTAATTTTACCTACTAAGGGTATTTTAGTAAATTCACAAGCTGAAATGGCCTTTTAGAAGGCCTAATGTCACCACTAGCGACTCACTACCATTTACGGTCATACCAAGAGCGATTGGGCCTAAAACCCGATTTCGGCCCATCAAGGCCCACATGCTCGTGTGGCCCACCTAGCACAAATCTAGCCACGTATATAACTTCCACCTAGTCTAGTTCAACATATACTAACCAATCATGCAATTTACTCATATAGGCCCACGGGCCCATTGGGCCCACTTGGCCCATCGAGGCCCAAGCGGCCTGACCCACGAGAATACTACGATGGCCTCAACTATCGCGTGAAGCCCCACACATGCGCTCGCATGCTCATGTGGCTACTAATGCGTGTGCAAGCATTTCGGCATTTTGCCGCTCTACAACTAAGTAGAGAGTTACACACTGATAGGACTGCGGGGCTGTCCGCGCTCCGACCACTCTTGTGCCCAAACGCCTCCAAGATGTGTTTACTCTCCTCCTAGGATGCTCCTTATATAGCTAGCTCTTCACCTTCATTCTTTGTGTCTTTCAGATGTAGGATCCCTTCGTCGATGAGAGTTTAAATTCAAGCTGAAACTCTTGCCATCCAATCATAAAATAAATACTCCTTGCTTCTCATGAGATTCGAACCGGGCTCCTTGTAGCATAATCCACGCTGCTAACCACTTGGCCACAAGCTCCTCTTGTGTCTTAAACCATGCGCAACTAAATATAAACTATGGGCCAAATTCTAAGGTCCAAGCAAAAAGAAACCAAAATGCAAAAGCCAAGACTTGAACCTTGGACCTCCTTCCTTCCTTGTGGCGTCATTCCCTTGTCTCTTATGTGGCGTCACTTTGCCACTACACCATACACTCCACTTGTGTCATTTTTCTCCATATTTTATTCTTAAGGCCTATCTCGCCAACTTCCAGGTTTTTTCACCTAAAACCAAAATTTCCCCAAAGCCAATATTTGATCCGGGACTTCATAGAAGCCCTCAACCTTCAAAATCACTTATCTAATAAGTCTAACTTGCATTTAAGCCGATCTCTTATTCTCACGAAAATTTAAACGCTACTACGCCTAAGGCCCATTGGGCTCAATTCTCTAGGCCCAATTTTGGGATGTTACAAAGGAAATGTCTTGTCTTAGAAATGTAAGGAAATGACTTGGAAATGTAAGGAAATGACTTGGAAATGTAAGGAAATGTCTTGTCTTGGAAATGTAAGAAATGACTGAAATGTAAGGAAATGTCTCGGAAATGTAAGGAAATACTTTAGAAATGATAAGTTTAAAGTTTAAAGGGGACATGAAGCAAGGTGGTCTTAAGAGGAATTGTATGCAAAACATGACACACAAGTGAGCTTGGAAAAGTGGCTTGGAGGCACCACTTAGAGCTCTGGAAATGACGCCACATGCTAGGGGAAGGACTTGTGTTAGTCGCGTGGAGTAAAATTTTAAAGCCTTTATTTTGCTAAGTGGCGTCAATAAGAGGGAATAGAGGGACGGCACATGGCTAAATTTTAGGAGTTTTATCCCTTTTATTTTATTTAAGGATAAAAGATGATAAATGAGAATTATTCTTTAATTAGGAAAATAAGGGAGAAGTGATGGCCAAGTAAGGGACTTTGAGTTTAATAATTTCGGCTAAGTAAGGATAGTTCTTTGAATTATCTTTTATTTTAGGTGATAATTAAATAGATAAAGCTATCAAAATAGAAGAGTGATGGCCAAGTAAGGGATTCTAAGTTAGTAATTTCGGCTACTAAAGGAAAAGAGGGCCATTCTTTCTTTCTTTCAACTCTCTCTCTGCAAGATTCTCTCTAGCAAATAACTCCTCTCTTCTCTTTTATTTTTTGCCAAGCCGAAATACCTTGTGCTCTAGCAAGAATCCACCATCTTTATTCTTCTTTCTTTTTCTTTCTTTATACCAATCAAAAGCCGAAATCAAGATCCTTCTAGCCTACATAGCCAGAATATTATTGTTAAAGGTTCAAGCAAGGATTGCGATTTCTAAAGTAAGAAGTAAGATCTCATGCGGTTTCATCCTTTTTCTTTTAAGATTTGCGAAATCTAGGACTAACCCCATTAATATCTTGTTGTCAAAACTTTGAAGAGATCTTTCAGGATTTACTAAGTGTCGACTACAAGGAAGGAGAAGTTCTTTTCAGAAGGTACACCATAGGCGCGTGTTCCCTAGTTATTCGGTGAGTTTGGGATTTAAAATCCACAAGGTAAGTGTCTATAGCATTCGGCCAAGGCCATGTTTGATAAATATATGTGTTCATTAATCATTCAAAAGCCAAAACTAATCTATTCAAGTAATCTAGTGATTGTCGATTTCAAGAAAGAAGGATACAAAGTTTCCAGCATTTGATTATACATCAATCGGAACCAAGGTAAGTTTTGAGTTACCACAATCCTAATAGGATTTGGATTTATGGCCGAATGGCTTTTTATTAAATATTCCTAGTGTTGGCCGAATATAGGCATTAAAGATCTAAAGCGGTGAGATCGGATTTTTGGATTTGAAGTGAAATGCTAAGTATATCAGTGTGTACCCTACACTAATCTTAATAGATTTATGGCTTAAACTTGATATATGTATTAATGTGAAAGTGTAAGAATGTGGCTAAGGTACCATGATATGGTACAAAGTACTCAGGTACGTTTCCTACTCCTACTAGGATTATGAAATATGTTATATTTAACATGTGATAAGTGATAAGAATGTGAAATTTGGCATGTTAATGCATAATATGTATGATATAGGGCATATGGGTTATTGAAAAGGGAAGTGAATGTGGTGACCTAAGACCACGATATTTGAATGTGGTGACCTAAGACCACGAGATCCGAATGTGGTGACCTAAGACCACGATATCACGAATATGGTGACCTAAGACCACGAGATCGAATGTGGTGACCTAAGACCACGATATCCGAATATGGTGACCTAAGACCACGATATCTCGAGTGTGGTGACCTAAGACCACGAATACTCATAAGAAGCGATGAGCACGTTGACTGCTGCGTGCGCCGATGGTGTGTAGCGGATGGAGGGTTGACTTAGTAGTCCCCACGGTGTGTGAGGTTGAGTACGGGTGATGTGTAGTGGATGGTTAACTAGGTTTTGGGTTGGGTTGCATCATTTTTAATTTAATGATATATGAATATGTATGTTATGAAATGCCTGAATTTGTTAAGACTTAGTGTTGTAGTACACATTGAGTCTGTTGACTCACCCCGTTGTGGGAACATTTTTCAGGTGATGAACAGTGATGGACCGGGGTCGGCAGAAGCTTAGGGATGGCCATGCTCAGCAAGGAAATTATTATGTGGACCCCTTATTTTTCTAAGTATTTTAAATTTCATTTTGGGTTTTTATTTGAGGTAATAAAGCCATAGTGAACCATGTTATTTTCTGTTTTATTTACTATGTTACGTAATTTTATTTATTGGAGATTAAGTCAGTTTAATTTAAAATAAACTTTAAATATTTTGTCACTTGAAATTAAATGGGTTTCAATATAAAATAAACTTGCTTTCAACTCAAGCCCGACCCAACACAATCTTTCTTTCAAAACACACAAGTTTTTCCTAAATAACAAAAGAATTTGAACCGGTTTACTTCGAGGAACATACCAGATCCGGTCCAGGCTCGTGGGCCGGGTATGGCGTGTTTCACGAGCTAGGTACATACCTTAATCAAATCCAAAGATAGCCGAATGCCTAACTCCTTTCTCTTTTCTTTTTGTTTTTGTTATTCGGTCATGAAAGCTAAAAATAAACTTTGGCTTCTTTTATTTTTATTTATGTTATGTTTATTATAACATATTTTATATTATTATAATATAAACTTTAATTTTTATAAAACATTTAATATATAAAATCATACAATAACCACATGCTGTCGTCCACTATATATTAAAAATGGCCTAATTGCAACATAAATCCTCCATATAAAAAAGACAACAACAATTAGGCACTTTCACAACTAACCATCAAATTTTCATTTTACGCGATTAAGCTCTTTTATTTAATTAAGCACACAAACCATCAAATTTTCATACGAAACTTTCACACATGCTAATTCACATATAATTAACACAAAAAAAATATTTGAATATTTTTCTGACTCGGATTCGTGGTCCCAAAACCACCATTCCGATTAGGGCCAAAATAGAACTGTTACATTAGATCTAGGATCAAATTGATAGAATGTGTAAACATTGAAATGATAACTTCATTATTATGCCAATAAATAATGTAACCTCTCAAACCCAGCCTAAACGTTATAACTAGATTCTAAAGGTTACATTGACCACTAAAATGGCCTAGTAAAACCATCAGATTCAAAACATGTTTTTAAAATCATTTGCTTCTTTCCATATCAAATCGTGTGAATCTCTTAGTTTTGCAAAAACGTATGAGTTTCAAACATAAAACAATTTATTTAAATGTATAGTTTGCAAAAGTTGATTGTTTTTGAAAACTTAGTTGATTTCCAACTTATTTACTTTTCAAAACTCAATTTTCATATTGAAGTGAAAAGAGTGATATTTGACAATTTTTTAATTAAAAATCAGGTTGCTAGGATAATTAAATCAATTTCCAAGTTTAGACAGTTTAAAACTTAAATGTCATGCATGCAAAAAAAAAAAAAAAAAAACCAATTTAAAGTTTCATGCCATAGTCCAATTAAAACATTACAGTCCACAATAATAAAAAGTTTAAAAATACGTTTATTAAAAATTATCTGAGATACTCCTCTAGTTGTCGAATCCAAATCCTAAACTAGCAGGTTATCTGAAAAGACAATAAACTAAGAAGTGAGCTTGAGAAAGTCAGTGTGAGTCATAACTCAAGTAATCAGAATAGTACAAAAAAATATATGGCACATCAGACAACTAATATACAGAATATCATAACAGTACATAATTACAATTTTCAGAGTACATGTATATGTTCATGTATGACCATGCAGCTTTGAGTTACAGAGAAAGATCCTACCCAACATCATGTTGGGGACAAGCCACCAGTATTTGCAAATAAACTGCTAGAAATATGTGGACAAGCCACCAATAGTGCAGATAAACTGCTAGAACTTCCTCCCTTCATAATTGACTCAACCCCAATACAATTCAATATGACATACAGTGATAGTAGCAGAATTAGTACAGTAGGCATGTTTTCAACACGCAATCAGATTTAACAAAAACAATGGACATGCATTATCATGAATTCAATATATCAGTAGTAGTGAGCATACTTTATCATGCTATCAGTAATAATGGTAATAGTATACATGTGTTAACATGTAATTGGAATATCAATATCAATATGCATGTTGTAGCATCATGGAACATGTAAAACAGTACAAATCATATAATTGCAATATAAACCATTTCGATCAAAACAATAAATTTTCGTTAAAGACACTTACATATGGCCAACCCTAACAAAGGGTATAAATCTCATTCCACTATCACTCCAAAGACATTCATGTCATTGGTTGATTACAAATAATATATATAATTAATTAGATATCATCAAACACACATATATACTTAGTTAAGACACACACCTTATTTTGTATATCTGAACAGTACTAGATCTAAACCAATGTACTCATTTGGTACCGATCAGATCAGATCTTGCCTAGATCTAATCATTAAACAATAAAACACACACCATCACACATATCAATTTTGCTAATATCTAGAGCCACTTATGAAATCTGATGAAAATCAACTTTCATTATCTGCACCTTAATCAACAAATACACATAGCAAACATCTCATGTTAGATTCGGCTAACACTAACATTAGATTAAAAAAAGGGAAATATGATCTATTTACTAGATCTACTTTTAGAGGACACTTACTGGAAACACGAAAATATACACACTTTTTCATACCCTTTTTAACTCAAATTCATGCAAATTCGTAGTATTTCTTGCTGAAAAATATATAATAATTATAAAATAATTAAATTGCACTTAAATTGTTAACATGTTGAATTTTAATTAGTTTTATAATAAATTTAGATTAATTTTGATCATTTTCGACAGATTTGCACAAAGAACAAAATTGGGCTCGGCAGACACTACTAAAAGTGCAAAACCGAGAAGCGATTTTTAAAGCATCAAGGCAAATTAATTTTTCAACCGAAGATGGTCCAAATTATAAATATTAATTCATAATATAATTAATTTTAATTTTAATCCAATTTATTTTGGGTTAAATAATAATTATTAATTAATTATGAAAAGAGGCTTAGTGGAGCTGAACTGAGAAAACTGATCCAACCGAGCACTGGGCTGCCCAAAACCGTCCCATCTGTTAACCCAATCAGCTTGTTTTTCTGATTATTTGGCTTGCAAAATAGCCCTTGAAGACTCCTTGAATTTGCATTCAAACCCCTCCACTTATCATGCCTTCCTAGATTTGCCCCTACCTTAAAATAGCAAGTCTGAAACCTTCAAACTTGCCACATGTGTGGCCGGCCATGGGGGGACTCTATGGCTGCTGAATTTTGCTATTTTTAGCAACCTACTCAACCTATAAATACCCCCCTTAGCCGCTCATTTAAAACACATCACAAAACCTCTCATCCTTTCACTTCTCTCTCACTTTCTCTCTTCAATCCCCTTCCATTGTTCTTCATTTTCTTCCCCATTCCTTTGCCGATTTCACCTCTTGAAAAAGAGTCCTTCAACCACCATTTGGAGTAGCATTCAAGTGTTCGTGGAACCCTCAATTCAATAAGAACAAGTGGAGAAGGAGAACTAGAGCAAACTAGTCAAGTCTTGGAGAAACACCGGATTTGATTCTTGTTCCTTATCCCTTTAATTTTATTGTTGTTGTTATGAACATGAATATGAATATTTGTGATGTTGATATGTTTAATTTAATTAATATGGCTTTAATTTAATTCATGTTAGGTTGATTGTATTTTGTCCACTTAATTTATTAAAATTTGTTTGTGTTGTTATAAGCCTTGGTAAGATGTTTGATTAAGTAAAACCACGACTAAGTTATTTTTGCATTACAATTGTAAGGTAACTAATGAATTAATTATTTAAATAGATTGAAATTGTAATTAATTGACATGATACTTAACCAATGCATGTTTAATCATCTAAGGTAGCTGAGGGTTAAATTTGTAAGAGTATGCCCAAAGACCAATCATGAGATGGTTGTAATAACATACTTAATTTACCATGTTTATTAATATAAAGCGTTGTCATTATTATTTTGATTTTTCTTTACATGTGTATAAATAAATACATTTTATAATAATATCCTAAGAATAATATGATTATTCTTAAAAGATCCTTAGTCGAGTATTATTGTTGACTAGGACAACAATAATGCATTAAGACTAACATGTAGTTGATTGATGATAAAGAGTTGTCATTGATGTGGATTGTCAAAATCAATGCATGAATATGTGTGTTAGAGAACAACATATTGGATTGACCCGTTATGAGTATGTTTATTGGATTATTATGTAATTGTCACAACATTACTCATAGTGATTAATATGTATATGATCCTCGGACTTGAGATAATTATTATCTCAACATCGTGAGTTGTATATTTTGATCTGATCAAACGTATAACGTAATTGGTTGTTCTATAAAGGCGATGTTGGATATACCACAATCTATGTAGAGGATATGGTTGATCAATATAGGATAAGTCCCTCCTACATAATGGGAGTAATATCTTAGGCCACTTGATTGAGTGAGACTAGAAATGCATGGCCATGCTCAAATAAGTTGACATGAGATGTCATACTAATTTGTATATCATAGTCTACTCAAGATATCAAGAAACATGGGATGGACTATACAAGTGTGACTATTCCATGACTTGTGTCCATTCGAGAGATAAAGGACTTAAGGATTAATGTATGAAAGGTTAATCACAAAAGGTTATGTGGAATCATGACTTCTTGTAACTTAGGTAGCAATGATGCATTGCTAGATGCCACTCATTTTTGTGACATTAGAATCGTTCTATTATTCTGCGCTAACGTTGCAAGAACCTACAGGTCACACCCTATGGTTTAAATGAGCGGAATAAAATATAATTGGTATTATTTTTAGTTGTCACATGAATTAAATTAATTAAAGAATTAATTTAATTGGGCAATCAAATATTGAACATATTATATGTACAAGGATGTTGTACACATAATGACAACATAATTCTATTAATATATGAATTTGATTCATATATAAATTTAAATAAATATAGTTTACGAAATCCTTATTATAATTAATGTAATTATAATTTTTGGATATAATTAATGTAATTATAATTTTTAGGTTAAAAACTTTATTGTATTTATTTAATCTTATGATACATTGAAGAGATACCAATTATAAAAGGGTATTAAAAGGATACCAAATAATGGGCCCAATGAAAAGATACCTATTATAAAAGGCCCAATTAAAAGGATATCCAATATAAAAGGTATTTAAAAGAGGCAAAGCTTATGAAAAACCCTAATAGATTGCTTGTTAGGTCTAGCGGTAGTCAAGAAAATAAACCTCCAAAATAGTTTTGGAGATTTCTTCCGTTCATAGTCAAGCCAAGGTGGATCACGTAGAGAGGCCGACATTGGAAAAGGTTGTGGCTTGATTCGACGATGAGATCAAAACTCTTGTTGTCAAGGCGTGCGCTGTCTACTCAGATTGAAGTTTTGGTAATTTGAAACCTTTATTTCACCCCGATTCGTTCCTCACACATGGATCCATGGTTTGGATCGCGGATCTAATTTTTATTCTCACTGCGCCATGGGGTATCGGCGTTCCAACGATGATATCGAGCCACTTGTGTGATACGAACTCGGGTTTAAATACTTGGGTGATGTAATTGTATGAGATTCATGTTTTGATCTTATTGTATTTTCGATTGTTTAAATCGTTTAAGCATAACGATAAACTGTTCCTTTCGATAATTGATTAAATGTTAATCATGGTTTTGTGGCCTACTTGATTTTATGTTATTACTGTTAATTATTAACAAATCGTAATAATGTGATGGAGGTATTTATAGTTTCGATAAGTGTTAAGCGGCTAATGGAACAAGGGTTGTTCCGATATGAAACCTCAAGATTAAAATCCTAAAAACACGATTCTGTTGATAAAAGTTATCAAATCCTCAAGGTTTAAAATCCTCAAGGTTTCATTTGGTGGGGTATGCGATTAGTACTGCCAGGCTCTCGCCCGTGCACCACATGTCTATGGTGGGCTCGCCCCGCACCCCGAGATGAGGATCGAGGATGGCTCGGCCGCATGCCGCCGCCCGCTTCCTCCGACATCCTCGGACCGCAAAAAAAAATTGTTAATAAAAGAAATTTATAAACTTGATGGGCCACAAAAGGTTGAAAGGATATTTTATAATTCACCTTAAATATATATATATAGAATTATGTATGCTATTTTTGACATGCATGCGGTGTTTGAAATGCATAGTTATAGCCCAATGACACATTCGATAAAAGGTTGTATTTTTTTTTTTTTAAATACGGCTGCGTATCGTGCCTTACTACTATTCTATTGTATTTCTCTTCTCATCTTATTCCTCGTATGTAAAGCGAGTTTTGCATATTGTAATTTGCAATAGTTCTTTTGTGGGCAAAGCGAGAAGGAAGGTGGGACAATGATTGAGAATGATAGCTTGTGAATTGGCTTACACCTTTAGGTTTCTTTTGGTTTTCCCATTGGCCAGGTTGAACCACCTTAGTTTATGGGCTATAACTATTGCATTTATTTATTGCTTTATTTATTCATGTATGAGATGCTATGGATGTCTAAAGCATGCCAATTATATATATTAAAACTTGATAATAATAAACCCCGTTAATTGATGAGATCAATTTAAAGACTAAATGGACTAATGTAGTCCATAATTGGTGAGATGGAACAATCTTAATAAAATCCTCTATTAAAATATTAAGTCAACATGGCCTTCCAATTTTGCCTCGTTAAAGCCTCGATCAATACTATGTAGGTTACGCCAAAGCAAAGTACTAGTATTTATCTTGGTTAAACACGAAGAATAAACAAGTGATATTATTTGGTTAAAAATTGGTTAATGACTTAACTAAGTTACTCTAATAGGATTAGAAACCTAGAGGCAAGTGAATTGGATAAATCATAAGATGATTAGAACATGAGTTGTTCACCAAATATTAGGAGTTACATATGATGTAATTAGCAAATGTTGCTTACCTAAATAACCATAATCTTAAGAGTAAAGCCAAAGTGACTTAAGAGGTGGTGAAATATGGATCCTTAACCTACTAGAAATACTTTTGAGAAAGTTTTTAGAAATTAATATCGAGGTTATTAATTTTGAAATAAAATAGTAGGAATATCATTTAATAAAGTCTTTTTAATGATTGATATAAAATTGGTAAATTTACTCACATGCATATTTAATTGTTGTAGATATATTATGGTTGCAAACACTAGCACACTCTCATTGCGATCGGTCCTTGAGAATGACAAATTGAATGGTTTGAATTTTCTTGATTGGTTTAAGTAACTTGAGGATTGTCCTTAAACAAGAGCGGAAATTATATGTCATTGAACAACCACTTCCTAATGAACCACCCACTAATGCCTCGAGGGTCGTGATAGAGGCGCTTACAAGAAGTATCTCGATGACATGATAGATGTTGGATGTCTTATGCTTGCCACTATGAATCACGAACCCGGAAGCAACATGAGGACATGGTTGCTTATGATATGATCGAGCACCTAAAAGAACTTTATCGAGGGCAAGCACGACAAGAGAGGTTTGATATCTCTAAAGCCCTATTCCAATGTAAGTTGGTGAAGGAAGGAAGCCAGTAGGACCTCATGTCCTTAAGATGATTGGCTATATTGAAAGCCTATCTAAGCAGGTTTCCATTGAGCCAAGAGTTGGTGATGTTATTTTGCAATCGTTCTGCGGATAGCTACAGCCAGATTTGTCCTTAATTTCAATATGAATGAAATTGACAAGACTCTACCACAATTGCTCAAGTATGTTTGACGAATGAAGGCAACTTGAAAAAGGTTGGACCCAAGCCCACATGCGATGGTCCGTAATAACAAAGGGCAAGGGAAAGGCCAAAGTTCAAACAAAGCCCAAGGGCAAAGGTAAGCCCAAATTTGGAAAAGGAAAGGCTACTGCTGAAACCTAAAGGTGGGGTGTCTAAGGAAGGAACTGTTTTTTCATTGTGGGTGTATTGGACATTGGAAGCGGAGGCGCCCTGTCTATCTTGAAGAAGTCAAGAAGGCTAAAGCAAGCGGAATGTGCGCTTTCGGTATTTATGTTATTGATATTAATTTATCAACTACTACTTCTTGGGTATTAGATCACTGGTTGTGGTTCTCATATTTGTACTTACATGCAGGGGACTACAAAGGAGTAGGACTTTGGCTAGAGGAGATGTGGACTTACGAGTTGGAAATGGAGCAAAAGTTCTTTGCATTAGTGTGGGGAACATATACTTTATCTTTGCCTAGTGGACTTGATTTATGTTTAGAGGATTGTTATTTTGTGCCCGGTTTGACTAAAAACATTATTTCAATTTCTTGTTTAGACAAAATTGGTTTTGAGATAATTATTAAGAATAATTGTTGTTCATTTTATCTCAATAATGTTTTCTATGGTTCAGCACAATTAATTAATGGCCTCTATATTTTAGATCAAACGAATCCCATTTACAACATAAATACTAAAAGATCTAAAATAAATGACTCAAATCAAACTTATCTTTGGCATTATCGTTTGGGCCACATAAGTGAGAAGCGCATATCCAAACTCCATAAAGATGGTCTCTTGAATTCATTTGTTTTTGAACAATTTGAAGTATGTGAATCTTGCTTATTGGGAAAAATGACTAAATCTCCTTTCACTTTGGTAAAATGAAGCGAGCTAGTGATTTATTGGACCTAATACATTACGATGTATGTGGACCAATAAATACACAAGCAGGTGGATTTCACTACTTCATTACTTTCATCGATGATTTGGTAGATATGGGTATGTTTATCTCATGCGCCATAAGTCCGAGTCCTTGAAAAGTTCAAGGAATTCAAAAATGAAGTACAAAATCAAGTAGGCAAAACTATCAAGTCACTTCGATCCGATCGAGGTGGAAGTACTTGAGCCTAGAGTTTGATGATCTTTTGAAAGAATGTGGGATTGTCTCACAACTTACTCCTCCCGGTACTCCTCAATGGAATGGAGTATCACGAGAGAAGAAATCGAACTTTGTTAGACATGGTTCGATCCATGATGAGTCATCTTTGATCTACCGACTTCTTTTTGGGGACATGCACTTGAGACGCGGCTACTTTCACACTAAATCGAGTTCCATCTAAATCGGTCAAAAAAGACGCCATATGAGATGTGGAGGAAACGTCCTAGTATGTCTTTTATGAAAATTTGGAACATGTGAAGCTTATGTTAAGCGTCGGACGTCTACTAAGCTTGAACCCAAATCTGAAAGGTGTAATTTTGTGGGGTATCCAAAAGAAACCAAAGGATATTATTTCTTTAATCCCACCGAGAACAAAACGTTTGTTGCTGAATTTGGTGTCTTCCTAGAGAGAGAATTTACTTCTAGAAAAGGAAGTGGGAGAAAGAATGAACTTGAAGAAATTCGAGAATCACAAGATACCACTTGAACCAGAGAGATTGAACAACAAACAAATTCCACAAGAAATTGAGGAGCAAATAAGCTGCTATAGAAACACAACCACCCATGTGAGATCTTTAAGAGAACGCCGTGCACACGAGAGATATGGATTTCTCATTACAACGCATGGTGACGTTCTTCTTATAGATCAAGATGAGCCTAGGACTTATCAAGAAGCGGTGACAAGCCCAGTTCGAGAAATGGCTTGAGGCCATGAGATCCGAGATGGATTCCATGTATGAAAACCAAGTATGGACCTTGATTGACCCACCAGAAGGGGTTAAACCTATAGGGTGCAAGTGGGTTTTCAAAAAGAAAGCAGACATGGATGGTAATGTACAAACATACAAAGAGGCGATTAGTCGCTAAAGGTTTTCGCCAAATTCATGGTGTTGACTATGATGAAACCTTTTCTCCTGTAGCTATGTTTAAATCCATCAGGATCTTGCTCGCCATATTGCATTTCATGATTATGAAAATCGCGGATGGACGTCAAAACAAACTTTCCTTAATCGGGAAACTTGAAGAGGATGTGTACATGACACAACTTTGAAGGTTTTGTAAATCCAAAGGATGCTAGAAAGATATGTAAGCTACAAAGATCCATTTATGGATTAAAGCAAGCTTCTCGAAGTTGGAATCTTCGTTTTAACGATGCAATCAAAGAGTTTGGTTTTGTCAAAAATGAAAATGAACCATGTGTTTACAAGAAAGTTAGTGGGAGCACTATCACATTCTTGGTACTATATGTGGATGACATACTTATCATGGGAAATGACATACCTACTTTGCGAGTCTATTAAGACTTGGTTAAGAAGTTGTTTTTCTATGAAGGACTTGGCGAAGCCACTTATATCTTAGGAGTCAAGATCTATAGAGATAGATCAAGGCGACTACTAGGTCTAAGCCAAAGTACATACATAGATAAAAAATCTTGAAAATGTTCAAGTATGGAAGAATCTAAAAGAGGATTTCTACCTATGAGACATGGTATTTCACTCTCGAAGGAAATGTGTCCTTCAACTCCACAAGAGAGAGAACGTATGAGTAAAATTCCATATGCTTCCGCTATTGGATCTATCATGTATGCTATGTTATGTACCCGTCCGGATGTATCGTATGCCTTAAGTATGACGGCGGTATCAAGTAGATCCGGTGAAGGTCACTGGACCACGATCAAGAGTATCCTTAAGTACTTAAGAAGAACTAAGGATACGTTCCTATTATATGGAGGTGAGGAAGAGTTAAGTGTAAAAGGTTACACCGATGCGACTTCAAAACCGACAAGGATGATTCTCGATCGCAATCGGGTTTTGTGTTTTGCCTTAATGGTGGTGTCTTGTGTGAGTGGAAGAGTTCAAAGCAAAGTACATGTGATGCCGATTCTACAACAGAGGTGAGTATATTGCGGCCGGTGAGGCAAAGAAAGGAAGCGGTTTGGATCAAGAAGTTCATTCTTGGACTGGGGTTGTGCCTAGCATATCGGATGCTATAGAGCTCCGATGTGATAACAATGGAGCTATTGCACAAGCTAAGGAACCCAGATCTCACCAAATGATCCAAACATATACTTAGACGCTACCATCTTATTCGAGAGATTATCGATCGGGGATGTAGAGATATCAGCAGTACCTTGAGATGATAACATTGCTGATCCCCTGACCAAGCCTCTGACACAGCAGAAGCATGATCGTCACACTAAGTCACTTGGTATTAGATATATGAGTGATTGGTCTTAGTGCTAGTGGGAGATTGTAAGAGTATGCCCAAAGACCAATCATGAGATGGTTGTAATAACATACTTAATTTACCATGTTTATTAATATAAAGCGTTGTCATTATTATTTCAGTTTTTCTTTCTGTGTGTATAAATAAACTGTTTTATAATAATGTCCTAAGAATAATATGATTATTCTTAAAAGATCCTTAGTCGAGTATTATTGTTGACTAGGACAACAATAATGCATTAAGACTAACATGTAGTTGATTGATGATAAAGAGTTGTCATTGATGTGGATTGTCAAAATCAATGCATGAATATGTGTGTTAGAGAACAACATATTGGATTGACCCGTTATGAGTATGTTTATTGGATTATTATGTAATTGTCACAACATTACTCATAGTGATTAATATGTATATGATCCTCAGACTTGAGATAATTATTATCTCAACATCGTGAGTTGTATATTTTGATCTGATCAAACGCACACCGTAATTGGTTGTTCTATAAAGATCGATGTTGGATATACCACAATCTATGTAGAGGATATGGTTGATCAATATAGGATAAGTCCCTCCTACATAATGGGAGTAATATCTTAGGCCACTTGATTGAGTGAGACTAGAAATGCATGGCCATGCTCAAATAAGTTGACATGAGATGTCATACTAATTTGTATATCATAGTCTACTCAAGATATCAAGAAACATGGGATGGACTATACAAGTGTGACTATTCCATGACTTGTGTCCATTCAGAGATAAAGGACTTAAGGATTAATGTATGAAAGGTTAATCACAAAAGGTTATGTGGAATCATGACTTCTTGTAACTTAGGTAGCAATGATGCATTGCTAGATGCCACTCATTTTTGTGACATTAGAATCGTTCTATTATTATCGCTAACGTTGCAAGAACCTCTGTGGTCACACCCTATGGTTTTAAATGAACGAATAAAATATAATTGGTATTATTTTTAGTTGTCACATGAATTAAATTAATTAAAGAATTAATTTAATTGGGCAATCAAATATTGAACATATTATATGTACAAGGATGTTGTACACATAATGACAACATAATTCTATTAATATATGAATTTGATTCATATATAAATTTAAATAAATATAGTTTACCGAAATCCTTATTATAATTAATGTAATTATAATTTTCAGATATAATTAATGTAATTATAATTTTCGATTAAAAACTTTATTGTATTTATTTAATCTTATGATACATTGAAGAGATACCAATTATAAAAGGGTATTAAAAGGATACCAAATAATGGGCCCAATGAAAAGATACCCATTATAAAAGGCCCAATTGAAAGGATATCCAATATAAAAGGTATTTAAAAGAGGCAAAGCTTATGAAAAAACCATAATAGATTGCTTGTTAGGTCTAGCAGCCGTCAAGCAAATAAACCTCCAAAATAGTTTTGGAGATTTCTTCCGTTCATAGTCAAACCGGGTGGATCACGTAGAGGCCGACATCGGAAAAGGTTGTGGCTTGATTCGACAAAGAGATCAAAACTCTTGTTGTCAAGGCGCCGTTGTCTACTCAGTTGAAGTTTTGGTAATTTGAAACCTTTATTTCACCCCGATTCGCTCTCACACATGGATCCATGGTTTGGATCGCCGGATCTAATTTTATTCTGCTGCGCCATGGGGTATCAGTGTTCCAACAAAATTAGCTTAGCGGTATCTAACGATACATTAGCCTTGCATAACTTGCAAGATTATTGTGATTAAACTGTTTCAAGGTAGAAATACATTGTTCCCTCACGTAATCTTTTATGTGCTTATGAGATTGAATTAATTGTTTGAATTGACATAGAGATATGTACAAGAGATTATTTTAATTTCATAAGTATGTATGTGCATTAACACATTTTCTTATTAAAATTAATTTAATCGGTTAAATTGACATAGAGATATGGCCAAGAGATAAATGGATTTTGGTATGTAAGTATGTTCATAAGTTAGCAAATTATCGAGTTGCCGTGAATTTATTCATAACAACATGAACATGAGTTTAGTAATTCTAAGTTAAGAAATGTAATTAATCTAACACAATTATGTCATCTTGATTAAAATCATCTTTTGAAATCGTGCATTAGAACTTTTATTTCCTCTTTATTTATTTTACTTAGTTAAAAATCTTAGTTTTGAATCACCTCCTCAAATCAAAATATTTTTCTTCACCAAAGTGTTTTTAATTGCATTCATAAAAAAATCTTTTCATAGTTCCTGTGGGTACGATAACTCGACATTTACTTGTCACTTTATTACTTGTTATGATTGTGTACACTTGCACTTTCTGTCGTTCTACTGATACTGCATAGATTTGAAATTTTTAATAAGAGGGAAAGAAGAATAAAGTTTCGATCAAAGGAAAAAGAACAATGGGAGATTCGACTACAACAAAAAAGAAAAAGAAAAGGGAGGAGAAAATAAGAAGAATGGTTGTGGTGGTGTAGCGGTGGTGTGGCGAGGATGGTTGGTGGTGGTACAAATGGGGCAGTAAGGGAGAAGGGACGGTGGTAAAGAAGAAAAATAGTGGTACGAGATGGAGATATGGGTGGCACAAAAGAAAAAAATTTGTGTTTTATGGTGGTGTGAGTGGTGGTGCAAACAAAAAAAAAGTAGAGAAAAGAAGAAAAAGAGAGGGAGCAAGGAGAAGAGAAAGGGGTAGCCAAAGGGAGGAAAAGATTAGGGGAAATTAAAGTCAAAAGGGAAAAATGGGGAAATATGTGAATAAAATGTGGCAAAAGGAAAGAAACAAAAGTTAAATGAAAGAGAAGAGAAATGGGAGAAGAAAGGGGAGGACAAGATGAGAAAGTTATGAGTCAACACCAACATCATCTCCACCATCACAGGCGACAATCAAGGGTTGACCACATGGTTTGCCTGAAACTTTTAAAAAATATTCAGTGTGGCGACTTGAACTTGGGTTTTAAAGATGGACTCTTTATCTCTTAACCATCAGGCCAAAAACTCAATTATGCTCAGAAGGCACATAACAAATTTATAAAACTTGGGGAGTGAAAACTCTCCCTTTCTAAAGAGAAATTTCGTCCACGAAATTTACCTGACCCAAACATATGAGGATACTGCTGACTAATCGAGTCCTCCAGATCCCACGTAACCTCCTAAATGCCATGGCTCCACCATAGAACCTTAACCAGAGGAATTTGCTTCTTTTTAGGAATCTTAACCTCACGATCCAGAATTTGAATAGGCTCCTCCTCAAAAAATAAATATGGTTTCACCTCAATCTACTCAATCAAAATAATATAAGAAGGATCAGATCGGTATCGCCTCAACATAAAAACATGGAACATGTCATGAAACACCCCAAACCCGGCCCACGAGCCTAACCGAATCTGGTATGTTCCTCAAGTAAATCGATTCAAAGTTCGTTTGTTTCTGGGGAAAAACTTGTGTGATTTTAAGAAAAATATCGTTTTGGGTTGGGCTTGTGTTGAAAACCAAGTTATCTTATATTGAAAATCCAATTAGTAAAGGTGACAAAACAATTAGAGTTTATTTTTAAAGAAATAAATTTTACTTAACTTTAATTGAAAATAATTCGTCACATAGTAATTAAAAATAAAAGTAAAGAAATGTAACTTATGGCCTTATTACATCAAGTAAAATCCCAAAATAAAATTCTAAAATACTTAAATAAAATTAAATATCCATATTGAATAAAACTTCAAGTGAGCATGACCATCCCTAAGCTTCACGCGAACTCGGTCCATTATTGATTGTCACTGAAAAATAGTCCCACAATGGGGTGAGTCAATGAGACTCAATGTGTACACAACACTAAAATTCAATAGATCGAGCATACATTTTCATATCAAATATTTATTCATATAATGAGATAAAAGGGATGATGCAACCCAAACCCAAACCTAGGTGCCATCCGCTACACATCCCCGTACCAACCCGCACACAGTGGGGACTACTAAGTCAACCCTCCATCCGCTACACACTATCGAAGGCGCAGCTGCGATCAACGTGCTCATCTCCCGTATAAAATTTGTGGCATAACCACGGACATAAATTGTGTCAAGAGACACCACGTTCGGATAATGTAACGGAAGTTACCACATTCGAGATAATGTGACCGAAGTCACCACATTCAGATAGTGTGACCGAAGTCATCACATTCACTTCCCCTTTTTCGTATAACCCGGATGCCCCATATTATTCATATCATGCATATCATACTTAAATTCACATTCATGTCACTTTTCACATGTTAAATATAGCATATTTCGTAATCCTAGTAGAAGTAGGAAACGCACTGAGTACTTTGTACCACAATCGTGTACCTTAGCCATATTCACATTCTTATTCATACTTATACATGCTTATATTAAATGTGCCATAGATCGTATTAAAAATTAGTGTGGGGTACACACCTGATTCGCTTAACGAAGTCCTTGAAATCCCGAACAAAACCGTTTTATAGATTTAGATCTCAAGTCCTACATAAATTAATCACTTACTATTTAATAAAACCATTGACCATTAATCCAAATCCTAATAGGATTAGTATTACTAAAACTTACCTTGTAGCCGAATTGAATTAAGAATCAAATGCCGAACTTTGTATTCCTCCCTTTTGAAATCGGCTAAACACTATATTACTCCACGGGTTAGTTTTCGCTTCGATAATAAATCAAAACATTTAAAATAGGCCTTGGCCGAATGTCTTAAACACATACCTTGTGATTTCAAATCCCGAAAAGTATCCCTTGGCTATGGAGATGTGAAACCTACATGATATCTCAAGTTAGATCCACTTCTAACATTTAAATCACCTTTATATAGCCCTTAGCCGATTGTACACTTACCTTGGTTGGCTAGATCTCGAACTATCTCCTTAAGAGTCGACACTAGCAAAGATCCCGAATTTCTCCTTAATATTTTGGTCAAAGAAACAACAAGAGAATCGGTTCCTAGATCTTGATTAAAAGAGATTGAAAAATCCATTGTTCTTACCTTAACACCACGATCAGCGGCACCCTTGTTTGAAGCCACAAAGATTCGGCTATGGAGACTTAGACGAGGATCGAAAAGGTTTCAGCTTTGACAAATGTAAGAGAAGAGAAGAGAAGAAGAAAAGAAGAATTGATGAAAGAGAGGCTACTTGGCCAAAGGAAATTCGCGAGAGAGAGAGTTGGCTAGAGGATTTTCAAAGTAAACACTTAGAAAAGATGAAAGAATAGCCTCACTTTTCCTTCCTTAGCTGAAATTACTAGGCTAGAGTCCCCTACTTGGCCACCACTCTTCCTATGTGATAATATTATCCTTTAATTTAAAAATAATTAAAAGAATAATCCTTTAATTATCTCTCCAAATTAAATCCTTATTTATCCCCTTAATTAGTTTGTATTTTAAAGAGAATAAAACTCCTCCTTTCTAGAAAGCTTGCAGTCCACCTCAAGCTTCGGAAGCAAAAATAAAACTTCTTTTATTTGCTTCCCTTGTGACTCGAACTCGTGCCCAACACCTTGCATGTGGCGCCATTTCCATAGGCCCTAAGTGACATCTTCAGGCCACTTTTCCAGGCCTGTTTGTGTGTCAAATTTCACATACTTTTTCTTTTAAGGCCACCTTGCCTTATTTCCTCTTTTAAACTTTAAAACTCGACATTTCTAAGTCATTAAGTCATTTCTAAGTTTCCTAAAATATTCGTTCGGCTCTTTGAACTTGACATTTCCTTTCATTTCCAAGTTTCAGAAATGTTCACTTTCCATTTTGAATCATTTCCAAATCATTTCCTTACATTTCCTAGTTTCCAAAAATGTTCACCTTCCATTTTTAAACTTAACATTTCCATACATTTTCAGGTTTCCAAAAATGTTCATTTCTAACTCATTTTCATTCATTTCCGGGTTTCCAAAAATATTCAAAATTTATTCTTAGTACATAAAACATGTCACTTCGTACAACTAAACCGAGAATGCATAGGCCCTTTCCAGGATGTTACATGTCACGGACACGATCCAACTCAAGAGGTAACTCTAACTGATAAGCCACCAGTCCAACTCTCTTAAGAATCTGGTAAGGTCCAACAAACCTTGGGCTCAACTTGCCCTTCCATCCAAATCTCAGAACTTTTCTCCACAAAGACACTTTTAGATATACCTGATCCCCTACATTAAACTCAATGTCCTTCCTCTTTAGATCTGTATAAGATTTTTATATACCCGAAGCCACTTTTAAACGGTCTTGAATCAGCCTAACTTTACCCTTAGTTTTTTGAACTAGGTCTGAACCCAAAATCTTCTTTTCGCCTAATTGAGTCCAACACAAAAGTGCCTGACACTTATGACCATACAAAGCCTTGTAAGGTGCCATCTGTATGCTCGAATGAAAACTATTATTGTACACATACTCAGCTAGTGACAAGTGCTCCTCCAAACTACCTCTGAAATCAATCACACAACTCCTCAACATATCCTAAAGAATCTGGATAACCAACTCAGATTGTAACACCCCAAACCCGTCCTAGACGTTACAACCGGATCTGGCATGTCCCATAAAAGGGTTGTTTAAAACTGCGTGTTTGTTAAAAATTTCGAGTTTAATTATTTATTTGCTGGTAATCCTTTATTTAACATTTTGGAAAATGATTATTAAGGGTTTAGGAAATTCCGTATTGAACATTTAATAATAATGGCGAGTAATCAAATTAAAAGCTAAACCAAATAAAATACCAAATTTAAAGTAATAGTGGCCTTATTACAAAATAAAATCCCGAATTAAAATAAGTTCAAATTAAAACGAAGTTTACGAAAGAAGTAATCGTAACGCATGGCCACCTCGAGTCTACCCTGGCTCCAAAACCCGCGATCTATGAATTGCCTGCAAAAATTTAAGCAGAAGGGGTGAGTCAAGAAGACTCAGTGTGCAATCACTCCATACCAACCATAGCTGGGCCCGAACCCATTCAAATACCAATTGGGCCTTAGCCCTACAGTACAGAATAACAGATAGCATATGCAAGATGATGCAAAACCCAACCCAGCCTAAATTTCCATCCGCTACACACCACCCTTACCTGCCAATCACACCAATGGGGATTTCTATAATCAACCCTCACCACTACACACCATCGATGGCAGACATGCTGCAGTTAGCTTCTCATCGTTAGATTCGTGACATAGTCACCAGAGCAGATCGTGGCAGAGCCACTACAACAGATCGTGGCAGAGCCACCAGAACAGAACGCTTCCCCTTTCATTCATATCCCAAAGCCCATGCAACATGTCATGACATAATAATTCGTGTATGCAGTATGACATGTATGCAAATCATCTATCAAATATAATGTATGAAACAGATAACCATCATAATCAGAATAACAAATACAACATAATCAAGCTAATCAACCTCTAAGGGTATAACAGTATTTTACCTTCTAGGGGTATTTTTGTAATTTACCTATCAAGGGTATTTCAGTAATTTCGTACCTGCAATGGCCTTTCCGAAGGCTAATGTCGCCTCGAGTGACTCAACTACCGTTTTCGGTTGTATCGGACTATTGGGCCTAAAACCCGATTTCAGCCCATTCGGGCCCACACGCTCGTGTGACCCACCTAACACAAATCTAGCCACGTATATGAGATTCACCTAGTCTAGTTCACTATATACTACACCATCATACATTCAATTGGGCCCACAGGCCCATTGGGCCCACTTCGGCCCATCGTGGCCTAAGCAGCCTCAACCCACAAGAATACTACTGATGGCCTCAACTATCGCGTCGAAGCCGCACACGTGGGCTCGCACACTCGTGTGGCTACTATTGCCGTGTGACCGGCATTTCAGTATTTTCCGCTCTACAGCTAGAGTAGAGAGAGTTACACATCTTATAGGAATCTGGTGCTAATCCGCGCTCCGACCACTCCTGTGCCCAAACGCCCTCCAAGGTGTATTCATCCTCCTCCTAGAATGCTATATATATAGCTAGCTTCTCACCTTCCTTCTTTGTATCTTTCCAATGTGGGATCCTTCCATCACAGAGTTTAAATCCAACTCAAACTTTTCCCGTCTGCATCATAAAATAAATACTCCTTGCTTCTCATGAGATTCGAACCTGTGCTCCTTGCAACATAATCCACGCCGCTAACCAATTGGACACAAGCTCCTCTTGTGTCTAAAACCATGCGCAACTAAATATAAATCTAATGCCAAATTCTAAAGTCCATTTAAAAAGAAAACCAAAATGCAAGAGCCAAGACTTGAACCTTGGACCTCCTTCCTTCCTTGTGGCGTCACCCCCTTGTCTCTTAAGTGGCGTCACTTTACCACTACACCACACACTCCACTTGTGTCATTTTTCTCCACATTTTATTCTTAAAGCCTACCTACCAACTCCTAGGGATTTTTCCACCTAAAACCAAATTTTCCCTAAAGCCAAAGTTTGATCCCGGGACTTCATAGAAGCCCTCTAACCTTCTAAAATCACTCACCTAATAGGTCCAGCTTGCACTAAAGCCGATCTCTTGTTCTCTAAAAATTTTAAACGTTACTACGCTCAAGGCCCATTGGGCCCAATCCTACTAGGCCCAATTCAAGATGTTACACAGATTGTCCATCTGTCTATGGATGGAATGCTATACTGAAGTCTAGTCTACAACCAAGTGCCTCATGTAGCTTCTTCCAGAATCGTGACATAAAATGGGGATCTCGATCTGAAATAATCAACACAAGCACCCTATGCAATCTCACTATTTCTGAGATATACAAGTAGCTAGCTTCTACAGAGAATAATCAGTATGAACCGGTAGGAAGTGAACTGACTTGGTCAACCTATCCACAATTTCCCAGATGGACTCTTTCTTAGTAGGTGTCAAAGGTAACCCACTAAAAAAATCCATAATTATTCGTTTCCATTTCCACTGAAAAATTCTAATCAGCTGCAACAAGCCAAATAGAAATTGATGCTTAGCTTTCACCTACTAGTAAGTCAAACACTTAGCCCACATAATCCATCACGTCACGCTTTAGACTAAGACACCAATACAATTCCCTTAAATCATGATATATCTTATTTCCTCCAGGATGCATTACATGATGGCTACTATGCACCTACCAAGGAATAGACTACCTCAAATTCTTATCATTTGACACATAATATCTTCATCAAAAACATAAAATACCATCAAAATTAAACCAAAAGTCCTTAGTCTTACCTTTCTTAGCCGGTTTGACCTGATGTAACAGAGACACATCCAGAAGTTGCCTTTCCTTAATCTCAATGACCAAAGTTGGCTTTACTTGTAACTTTACCAGTAAACCACTATCCTCATACAAACTCATCATAGCAAACAAAGTGCTCAAATCCATCATCGACCCTTTACTCAGAGCATCTGCCACAACATTAACTTTTCCGAGATGCTACTCAAGGGTACAATCATAATACTGTAGCAACTCAATCCATCTCTATTGTCTTAAGTTCAACACTTTCTGGGTGAGAAAATACTTTGGACTCTGGTGATCCATATAAATAATACACTTCTCACCATACTGACAATGCCTCTATATCTTAAGTGCAAACACCACAGCTGCCAACTCCAGATCATGAGTTGGATAATTGCACTCATGTGGTTTAAACTGCCTTGATGCATAAGTTATAACTTTACCATCTTGCATTTGTACACAACCAAGACTAATGTGAGATGCATCACTATACACCACATATCCTTTTTGGGCTCGGGCTGAATCAAAACCAATGCTCGAGTTAATATAACCTTAAGCTTCTCAAAGCTAGCTTGCTGCTTATCAGTCCACTTAAACAACACACTCTTCATCAATAGCTCCGTTAAAGGAGCAGTAATCCAAGAAAACTCCTTGAAAAATCCCTGATAAAACCCAGCTAAACCAAGGAAACTCCGAATCTCATAAATATTTTTAGGCTACTTCCATTCCAGAATAGTCTCAATCTTCTTTAGATCCACACAGATACTTTAGTAGATACCACATGACCTAGAAACATTACTTCTCTAAGCCAAAATTCACACTTACTCAACTTAGCATAAAGCTTCTTCTCTTGGAGAATCTGCAGAACAACTCTCAGATGCTCACCATACTGGATTTCGATCTTAGAATAGACCAGGATGTCCTCAATAAAAATACAAATTGATCTAAAAATAACTGAAACACCTTATTCATCAAGTCCAAGATGCAGCAAAGCTATTATTCAGAAAAACTCTTAGATGCTCACCATACTCGATTTCGGTCTTAGAATAGACCAGAATGTCCTCAATAAAAACAATAAACTGATCTAAAAATGACTGAAACACCTTATTCATCGAGTCTAAGAATGCAGCAGAGGCATTAGTCAGACTGAAAGGCATTACCAGGAACTCGTAATGAGCATACCGAGTCCTAAATGTAGTCTTAGGTACATCTAAATCCTTCAACTTGAGCATACCGAGCCCGTTTTTAGTAATGTCGAAAATAGTGGTTTTAGGGCCACCAAATTCGATGAGTAAGTTTGTAAATATTATTACTTAATATTTACGAGTCAAAATGGTTTTAAAAAGGTTTTTGATTTGATAATTTATGTTATATAAGAGAGTTATTAAGTTCAAGTGGTATTACCCTAAGGTCAAGTGGTTTTAGAAAATGAGGTATCGGGGCCTCATTTCTATAAACCGAGCTGTAAATATTTTATACATATTTATGGCTCGTCATTAAGGTGGTATTAAAGTTTCGTTGAAAATTTTTAACGTTTCGATAGTTAATTAATTAAAAAGGACTAAATCATAAAAGTTGAAAATGTCAATCACTATTAGTTTAAAGGTGTTAAATTGATTCAAGAATTATAATTGGGTGGCCTTAATGGGTAGATTACCCATTCTTTAGTTGGTGGACGGTTAAAGCTTCATTTTCTTTTAGTTTTATGTGTTTTATAAGTTATTATATTATTATTAAATGATAAAGATAAAATAAAGGTTAATAAAATACGTAAACATAATACTTTTCTTCCCCATTTGGTTTTGTTCATCACTGAACTACCATGAGAGAGTTTGAAGTTCGGCCAACCATGTTTCCTTGCATGTAAGTCCCTAAGCTACCTGTTTCTAATAATTTTAATGTTTTTGATATCGTTGCAACTAGGTTCAGCTAGCCCGTATCTTTGATTTTTAAACTGTTAATGATTTTGAATGTTGCCATTGATGAATCTTGTGATTTTTTATGTTAAATGGTGAACTTGAAATGTTGATTGATAATTAAAAGTATTTTGTTAAGTTATTTTTCATGAATTTATCTATTAGGGACTAAATTGTTAAAATAGTAAAAATATAAGGATATGATGTGAAATTAATACAAATGTGGGCTATTTTGGGTGCCATGAAAATTTGGCTAAGCTTAAATTTGGGAAAAATGGTTAATTTGCATGTTTTAGGCTCAAGGAATAAATTGAATAAAACTAAAACTTTAAGAAGGCAATTTTGTAAAAATATAAAAATACTAAATTACATAAAATACATTTTTTACTGTCTAAATTAATAGATTAAATGAAATTATTAATTTAGACCAAGATCGGGTGGAAAATTGAGGAGAATGAAAAATTATCAAAATGCCCTCGTACTTTGACATTTTTACAATTTAGCCAGGTAAGTTCGTATCAACTATAATTACTTAAATGTTGGTTAAATTGAATGTTTGATGTGTTATTCTAATGTAAATGCATCAATATATATATATATAAGTTATTATGAAATCTATCATGTCACGAGACGATGGAAATCCAACGACGTACGACAACTATTAAGTCCCGTTTGAACCTTAGGAATTTGTAGGATAAAAATGACATGTCATTATGGTTTACATGATTCAAGTGCTGGTCTTGAATGCCATACCAATGGCTAAGGTCTGGAATGTGTTGTAGATACTCCACAGCTCGTGTGAGCAACATTGTGTGGCTACGTTCCGACCCACAGCTTGTGGGAGCAGGCCCATTTTCACAGCTCATGTGAGCACACTTATTCACAGCTTGAGTGAGCATACATGTACGTGAATTGATGGATTACGGTTATATGAGTTAGCACACTTTGTGTGAGCTATCTCGAGTATCCAACGATATTCTATTCGGTTCAATGGGCTTGAATTGGAAAGGAAACGGTAAATGTTCAATATGAGCAAATACAGGTATACATGAAATACATTGAAATGATGAGATACATGGAAAGCATGTTATGTTATGAAGGGTGTTATATCCAATTGAATCATATTTAAGTATATTGGTTATCCATGTTGAATTCATATGAAATATGTTCAAGTATGCCAACATGTGTTGTTGTTTGATGCTTAGGTATGTGCCAAGCTATTGGTTGGATTGTATTATGTTTACTTATAAGTTATGCATTGAAATGGTAAGTGCCCAAATGGAAATATACTTGTGTTCATGAAAGAGTGGTAAGATTTAAATTATGTAATTTCTTATGGAATGGTTTATCATGTGGTTAATTCCAAAAGAGATATGTTTAAATGCACTAGCTTGTGGCTATGGTTGATGATATTCCTATGTATTGTGTGTTAAGTTTATACTTGAAGTGTAAAATGATGAAAAAAGGAATGATGAGTTGAATTGATGTTGTTATTTAAGCTAAAGAAAGTAAATGCAATGGAAAGTAATGAAATGCAAATGAAAATAAGGAAAATATTGAAAGAGTTTAAAGTTTTATAAAATCTTACTATGCGAGGGATGATATGTATATGTGATGTTGTGGATTTATTTACTTTGTGAGTTGTTGAATATGGTTTCATGAATCTTGAGGTATTGGTATAGGATCATCCTTGATATGTATAATTTTCATTTTTGAAATGGATTGATATGACTAAAGTTATACGAGCTTACTAAGGATTCATTACATACGTAGTTATTTTTTCTTTACTTTACAGATTACCAAAAGCTCGATTGAGTTGGAAGCTCGTCGAAGATCTATCACACTATCCAGCAATTATATTGGTAGATTTTGATCTCTTGGTTAAGGTTATAATGGCATGTATCGGTGGACTTATGGTTGATGATTAGTTGAATATTAATTGATAAGTTTGGCATGTATATGTCATTTTGGGTGATGTAGCCTTGGTACATTTGGTGCCTTGTTGATATGTGTTAATTTGATAATGTGTTAAAGCATGTCTGAATGGCCAAAGTGATATATGATGAATTGACCTCAACATGGTCAAGATATGGTATACTTTGGAAAGGTTTTTGAATAGATGTGCATGATTGAAATATGGTTTGTATACACGTTGGCCTTGATGGTTGGGGTTGAAATGGTCATTTGAAGTTGTGTTTTGAATAACCAAATTGGTATATTTGAATGTGATTTTGGCATGTGGTCAATTATGGTATAACTTGGTATGAATTAAACTATATATATGGATAAGTTATGGTCAAATATGTATAAGTTACATATATGTATATTTCGGATGCATGAAAACTATAGTTCAAATGATAAGTTCTAATGACAAGGTATAAGTTAAGCATGGCATGTTTTAAAATGGTAGCAAGGTGATCAATTATGCATGTTTTAAGTATACTTTTAAATGTTTGAAATAAGTGCAAGAGCTTGTATGTATGAGCATATTTTGGGTGAAAGAAATGGCTTGAAAATGGCATATTTCTTGTCCACACGACTTAAGACACGGGCGTGCCTCAGCCGTGTGTAACACATAGCCATGTGACAGGACCATGTGTCCCTTGTAATTTTTTAAAGGTTGCATTTCGAGAATTACATAGGCTGGCACATGGGCGTGTGACTTGGCTGTGTGACCCAAGTCAGTAAGTTACACAGGCATGGACACGGGTTGGGATACGGTCGTGTGTCCCTATTTTGAATGCCCACACGACCTGAGGCACGGGCTATGTCTCAGTCGTGTGAGTCACACAGCCTAGCCACACGGTCGTGTAACCCCTGCAGTTTAAAAGTTTTCATATTTTTCTTAAAAATTCTATATGTTTCTGATTTAGTCCTTACTTGTTTTTAATGTGTTTTTAGGGCATCGAGAGCTCGTATAAGGGGCAATATGTATGTCATTGGTTGGTTTTACATTAATTAATGTTGCGAATTAAACTTTTTAAATTTTTGATAGTTTTGAAATGTAAACTCCAGTAATGCTCTGTAACCCTATTCCGGAAATGAATACGGGTTAGGGGTGTTACATCAATCTTAGAGAACACAGTCACTTCTCGAAACTAATTGGCAAAGGATACTTGTTCTTAACAGTCAACTTGTTCAACTATGGGTAGTTAATACACAACCACATCGTGCCATCCTTCTTCTTGATGAACATTTCCAGAGCTCCCCAAGACGAAACACTTGATCTAATGAACCCTCGATAAAAAAGCTCCTGAAGTTTAACCTTAAGTTCCTTAAGCTCTTTAGGTGTCATATGGTATAGAGCAATGGACACCAGAATAGTTTCGAGCATCAAGTCAATCCCAAATTCAACCTTATGATTAGGAAGTAATCCAGCTATTTCCTCGGGAAAAACATCTGGAAACTCCTTCACAGTTCGAATACTGTCTATAGCTGAACCGCAAGCACTTGCATCCTGAACATAGGTCAATATGCCTCACACCCTTTTCGAACCAATTTTTCTACTACCATAATAGAGATCACATTAGACAAGTAATCTCTACACTCACCAACCATCACAATCTTCTTGCCATCAATTGTCTTCAAACTCACTCTGTTAGTAGCACAATCTAAACTAACTTGTTCTTCAACCAACTGATCCATCCCTGAATTAAGTCAAATTCCTCAAAGGGTAACTCCATCAGGTTTGTCAGTAATACTTTGCATTGAACCTCCAACAGACATCTCCTATAGATTTTGTTTACAATCACAAATTTTCCTAATGGACTAGCTAAAGTTACACCACTAACAGCTTCTTCTACCCCAATTCCCAATTTATCCGCAATTATACAAACAACATATGAATAGATAGATCTTATATAAATCAAGAAAAGTATTGAATAGAATGAATCATAAAAGTACATGCGATGACATCGACTACGTCTCAATCCTCTCTTGGCCTAGTAGAAAAAACCAAAGCAGGCTGCCTAGCCTCTGTCTTGTTTGAATCTTGACCCATATTACCAGTTTCGCTCTGTCTTCAGCCTCTAGGAGGTAACTGTCTAGCTCTCTTGTCGAAACTATTTTTATGTTTTTTTTAAGTTTGGAAAAATAGGGATCGACTTTTAAAAATAGGGAGTCGCCACTGATCCTTTTATTTAGGTGTGATCGGGTCACCTATAAAAGTATTTTGGTCTGCGAAATTTGAGAAAACGGGTTCGGGAGTCGGTTACGTGCAAGGAAGGGTTAGCACCCTTGCAATGCCCAGGGTTGGTACCAAATTGATTAATGTTGTCCTAACGTCAGAAACTTGAAAATATTTAGGGTCAAAAACTTTGGAAAATGGTTAATTAAATTGGAATTGAATTTCAAGATTAACTCGTTTCAAAGGGATAAAAGTATCATAGCCAGCATGTTAGGATATAACACATTTATACTTTGACACCGAGATCATCTTTGATTTTCAAAACATGTAAAAAAGGGTACTTGGGTATTTAGTTGAACGAAAAATCAACACCCAGCACGCTAGGATGTAATTTTCCGTACTTCTAAACACACAAATATTGCCTTGTTTTTTTAAATATGCAATCTTGAAATTGGTTCAATGTATGTTTTTAACGACAGAAAACATTCAGAAAGAATTCGAATATATCTAAAACTTGAAAATATTTTGGGTAAAGAATTTTGGAAGAAAGTTAATTAAATCGAAGTTGAATCTCAAGATTAACTAGTTTCAAAGGGACAAAAGTATCATACCCAGCACGTTAGGATATAAATGTAACACATTTATACTCTGACACCGAGATCATCTTTGATCTTCAAAACATGTAAAAAGGGTATTTGGTTATTTAGTTGAACGAAAAATCGACACCCAGCACGTTAGGATGTAATTTTTCGTACTTCTAAACACACAAATATTGCCTCGTTTTTCAAATATGCAATCTTAAAATTGGCTCAACAATTATTTTTAATATAATAAAATATTTAGAAAAGGTTTGAATATGTTGAAATTTTAAATACAATATAAGATGCACAAGCATTAAGCATGAAATACACACAAATTCAATATCATATTAAAATAAGCTACGAAATATAATAATTCTACAAAATCGACAATGGCAAATTAACATAAAATAAAATTTTGGATGCTAACAAATATATTTAAAATAAATAAAGTAAGTTGATTTTGAAATTAACATTTTATAGAATTATGAAATAATTTATGAATGAACTTATTAGATACATATTTTAAAAAGAATTTATGCATTTAAAATATATATATACATAAATAATTTTAAAAGAAACTAAATATATAGATAAGTTTAAAAGGAAATATATACATAAAATAATGTAAGAATCAATAATATGTACAAAAAATCTTGTTATTATATATGTATGTATGTACAAAATAATAACATATAAAGAGATTATATAAGTCATCAAAGATATACATAATATATGATGTTGAAATAAAATATTTATACAATGAATAAAATTCATTTAAATGGAAAATAAAACAAATTATAACATTATAAAATTAATTTCCAAACAATTTCATAAAAAAAAAAACTTAGATAATAAATAAAGTTAATACTAAAAAGGTTACAAAAAATTATAAACAAAAATTAAGGCTTAATCAAAATAAAAATAAAATTAGAAGGTTAATTTATAAATAAATAAAATTATTAAAACAGAACCAAGGATCAAAGATAAAATGCACATAAATAAACGGGGAGTAAAAGTGCAATATTTCCATTTACAAAAACGCTGCGTACGGATTAGATCAAACTAGAATGACGTGCAATTTATAGAGCTCAATTAAAAAATAAAGAATACGCGTAACATATATGATCGAAAAAGTAGCATCGAAAAGAAGGATCAAACGCGCAAATTAACCATCGAAGACCAAAACACGTGGATCCTATGGTGCTAGATCGGGTCCAGACGGATCGGCTTATACGACACCGTTTTAGAGCCATTGAAACTGGCCTAAACGGTGTCATTTCAAACAAACTAATAAAGCCTAAAAATATAACTTAGTCTAATCCCTCCTTATTTGAAACAGAAAAGAAAAAACCTAAATAACCTCTAATCTTCTCCTTAATCGGCCGCCTCAAAGGCTAGACCATTCAACTGCCATGCTTCAGAGATCAACGATAGCATGGGTTAAAGACCGAATATAGCCTTCCTGCGCCCACATACGAAAATGCTAACACCTTCATATCCAAATCCCTCTTCTAACTTCGATTTGACTTAAACGAAAAGAATCAAGAACCGCACTCAAGTGAGTAAACGCTCTTTTCTTTATTAAGCTTACTCGCATGCAAAGGAAGAAGCAAATCAAATAACAGTAGAAATAAAAAATGAAGAAAAAAGTTGAAATCGAAAAAGAACACCTTTTTCTGATTACTGTATTGCTCTGTATTTTTTTTTTTTGTATGAGGTATGTAAAATCGTAAAGGAAAGTTACAATGGTTTGCCCTCTCTTTAAAGGCCGAAAATCGAAATAAAAATACAAAGAAAAACAAATTATCTTTATTGTCGCGCTTTGTCTTTTCTGAGATATATGGCCATCGTCACGCGAAGGTGGACGTGGCGCGCTTGTGGGCGTGGAGGCTCGCTGGCAATATGAAGGTCGTATGGAGGTGCGCGTGGGTTGCTGAAGCGACGCAAGGTGCACGTGTGAGGGACGCGGTGCTGGTGCTGGAAAGGGGAACCCTAGGGTTTCTGTTTAGCCACTGGTTTTGGGCTATTCGTCATTAGGCCGCATCACCATTGGTTTGGGTTTAGTGGTTTAGGGCCTGTATTGGTTTTTTAATATTGGTTTCTGTTTGGTTAATATTAGGCCAGAACTAGGATTGGGCTTGTAATTTTATTTCTAGGTTTTTGTAACTGTTTATGGACTTCTATGAACTTTTGTTCTTTTTTTTTTGTATTTTATGGTTTAATTTGACGGGCCCGGGCGAATTTGGGCTCTTACATCTCTTATTTTGATTTTGTGTCAGAGCTTGCATCTGATCACCCTTACTAGGAATATCCTTAATATAGTGCCCAATAGACCCACACCTAAAACATTCACCCATCTTCCTTCGACACTCTCCCAGATGTTGTTTACCACATTATGCACAGTTAAGAGTCCTACCACTAATATTAGCTACAATAATATTCTGCTACGTTCTGCCCTCTCTGACACCTTTCATGGGACATAAATTCGAGCTAGTGGGACCAGGATCTCTTTTAATCAGGACCTTAATCTTTTCTCACTTCTCGTGCTCCAAGTGCTTAACTTTCTCTACTATCTTGGTTTTCTCAACTAAAGTTTCGAAAACCCTTTCCTGATGTAAAGCAACTTGAATCTTCAAATCGTATCACAACCCATTCTCAAACCCATACCCTGAGCATACCAGCTAAACCCAATAAATCTAGCCTCGTACTCGGCCACAGCCATATATCCCTACTTAATCTCAATGAATTCAAGTCTGTGCCCCTTCACATATCTTGTGCCCACATACTTCTTCTGAAAAGCCTCCAGGAAGTACTCTCAAGTCAAACGCTCAACCTGAGTACCTCTCATAATGAACTACCACAATCAATAGGCCTCATCTCTTAATAGGGATACAATACTCTTCAACTTCTATTCTAAAGTACATTCTATGTCATCCAGAATCCTCTTAATAGCCTCCATCCAATATTTAGCTACAGTCAGGGTCATCCTAGCAACACCCCTAAACAATTAAACTCCGTTAGATCGAAGCCTCTCAGTCACAGACCCTTTATCTAGTTTGGGCTCCAACAACCCTCTCTAAAACCCTTACAATCACTTGGGATACTGCGTCATCACACTTATCAAGGTGGCAAATGAATCCTCACCACAATTAGCCTCAAGAATTGGAGTGTCATCCTAAGTTGTTGGTGGCTCAACATGAGCAGTTGGACGTGGCCTACCTCGGGGTCGTCTACTTCAGGTGCTCATAATGAATTCACAAATCTACAATCTTATGTTTATCTATAGTTTCAAAATTAAAGTATCTAGTTATCTGCCTGAGTGTTTTCAGTCTGAAGTTTACAATTTTATGTCTATAGTTTCAAAAATTACAATTCTAGTGTTTGTCTACAGTTCCAAAAGTATCATTTCCTAAGTATGATCGACATTAGAGTCTCGGATTTTTTTTGACAAAATATTATTTAAAACTTTATAGCATGGATCCCAATAATCCCTTTTCAATACATGCATGCAAACTCATTTAAAAATCCATAGTCGATTTTTAACTCAAGCTCTAATACCACTAAATATAACCTCGGACTGACTTAAAAGTTATGACCAAATTCTCAAGGCTACATTGACCACCTGAAATAGCCTAGTAAAACCATCAGATTTCAAAACGTGTTTTGAAAACCATTTGCTTATCTTTCTATATAAAATCATGTGGATCTATTAATTTTGCAAAAAGTACGAGTTTCAAACATAAAAAAATTTATTTAAATATATATACTTTGTAAAGGTTGATTATTTTTGAAAACTTAGTTGATTTCCTACTTATTAACTTTTCAAAACTGATTTTCCATATTGCAGCAGAAAAACTTATATTTGATAGATCTTTATTTAAAAACTAGGTTGCTTGCATAATTAAATCAATTTTCGAGTTTAGACAGTTTAAAACTTAAATGTCATGCATGCCAAAATAAACCCAAATTAAAGTCCTGTCACACTTGAATTTCCAAAATTCCCGAATTTAGGGAGGATTCAGGGAGCTAATTGAATAGTAATGGAAAGTTAAGGGTACTATGAGAAATTTAGAGAGTTAAATGGCTAGTTAGAAGAAAGTTAGACTCCAAATCTGGTTTGGTTAGATTGGTACCTGCTAGTTACATAGTGGGAAACATAATTAGGATTTTGTGGTAATGACGGTTTGTAATGATCACGCAATAAGGATATATATATGTAGATAAGAGGATGAGAAAAAAGGGGGATTCCTTAATCCTGTTTACACATTCTTGTCTTTAAAATCATTGTCTTGTTTGCATGAACTAGGGAATGCATGCGTAATCTATGCATGTGTAAAGTTGTTGTGCCATGAAAAGATTATTATTGTTGCTTTAAGATAGATGATGACTTGATGCATGTATTGCATGATAACTAGGGATAAACCTCAATGGGATAGATGAAATTAGAATGGGAAATAGGGAGTGAACATATTAGATACCACCAAGAGCAAAAATCTGAGCCTAGCGGAGGGAACATTGTGGTGTTCAAGCATCAAGGTTTGGTGGTGTAAAGGAGGTAATAGGAGGAGGATTTGGGAGATGAAAATCATGGAAAGGTTGTAACGCCCCAAAAATTTAAGTATTTATTTTTTCATGTTTGTAACACAAATACCTGTTGCTTCAGTAGTTGAGTGATTTGGGTGTGTTTGGGAGTATCTGAAAAGTCCTGGGTTCAAGCCTGGGCTTGTGAAAAATTTTGGTTTTTAGGGAATAAAACCCTTGCCTTTAGTTAGTATGCTTTTAAATTATTGTGTGTATAACAAGACATAAAAAGCCTGCTGGTCTAGGGGGTAAGTGGCGTGTTACCTATGCTAGAGGACTGAGGTTCAAATCTTTGTGGAGACAAGGGAGTATTTATTTTGCTACTATACTGTGAGAGGTGTTATAGTTTGACTGAAACACTGAAGTGGTTGAGAAGAATTCAAATTGAGTGGTTGAGGGGAGGTGTGATCAGATAGAGAGGTTTGAGGAGGGATTTTAGGAGAAAATCAAGGGATGAGGGGAGAGGGAGTGTTGTGCCGAATTGGGATTGAGGGCACTCAACAATTTTGGCCAGAGTGGCATACCCCTCATTTGGTATAGTTCTCATTTCGGGTTTTTCGTATTGGTGTTTTTCTCTCTTTTGCTTAAAGCCAAATGTGGTAGGGGTGTGTGCATATTCTTCTGTTACACTTTTGACAACCTTTTCTTTGGCCGAATACACCCTCTTCCTCTCCTTGCCTCTTCTTATTTCTTTTCTCAAGCAATTCTTCTAGCGGCCAAATATACCTTCTTTCCTTTTCATTTTTTCTTTTCTCTCTACCGAAACCTCTTCTCCCCTAAATTGGTTCTCTTCTTTCTCTCCCTCAAGTGTTGTGTTGCCGATTTCCAGTTCTCATCACTGCCAAAACCATTCCTCTTCCTCTGGCAATTGACTTTGCTCCTTTCTTTTTGGTAAGTGAGTATGGAACTTGTGTAACACCTCTTACCCAAGACCGTTGACAGAGTCGAGCACGAGGCATTACTAGACTTAACTTACTAAATTAGGGCATAAAAATTGAAACTGTCCATCTGCGTCATGTTCACTAAATTGACTATAACTTGAGTTCCAAAACTCAAAATTTAGATTTGTAAATTTTCCCTGAAACTAGACTCATATATATTCCTACTATAATTTTTCCAGAATTTTTGGTGTGGCCAATTAGTACAGTTTATTAGTTAAAGCCTCCCTATTGCATGATTCGACGATTCGACCCCTCTCTGTACAAAAGATCAATTATCTCATAATATACAACTCTTTTGCCTACACCGTTTCTTTCATATAAAAATAGACTCAATAAGATTTAATTATATATCTCATTCACACCATAATTCCAGTGATTTTTCAAATTCACGTCACGCGATTCTTGTCCAAACTGTTTCCCTGCATATAATTACATGATTTCTCTATAATAACTATCAACTAGGCATTACAAAACATCCAAAACATGCTCTTAATTAGCCATTTTAATAGCTAATTATTACCAAGCATTTACAAGCCAATCTTATGCCATATCATAAGGTCATACACATAAAATGGCTAAGTCCCTATACATGCCATAACTTAAAACATTCGAGTCACAAAGTACCAATATAATCCTTTGATAGTGTGTAACGATCTCCGAGCGTCCTTCGATCCCCTAGTTGGCTTGTAATACTATAAAAGAGAGAAAAGAATGGGAGTAAGCATTAAGCTTAGTAAGTTTGCATGTAAATAAATAACAACATTCATAATAAATTATTTTATTCTTTTCTTATCAAGATCACTTAATCTTTTAACTCAATATACTTAAAATTTCATTCTTACCTTTACCTTTTAACATGAACTTGTCTTACCTTTCCTTTGGTATACTCTTTGAATTTTCCCGTTGAACCACTTGGAATACTAAGGATACGCGGGTACCTTTCCCTATGAAACTTAACCATTGCCATGTCTTGACATGGTCTTACGTGGTATCCTTGCCTTATGAACTCACCAATGCCATGCCTTGGCATGGTCTTACATGGGACCTTTGCCTTATAGAAACTTATCCATGCCATGTCTTGACATGGTCTTACATGATTTCCTTAAACCCTAATGTCATGACATTTGTATCCTACACATTCCTAAGGTTCAACCGGAACTTTCTGAGATAGCTTTTCCGTCAATTCATACTTTAGTCTTTGAATGATAAATTTATAAAATAAATATGTAAATGCTGGAATTTAATAGTATTAAATGTAAAATAATAGAATATTACATTTATTTACCGCAAACTTACCTTGAACAAAATACGATAAACTATATCGATTTAGTCCACTATCTTTTTCTTTCCCTGATCTAACTTCGAATTTCATTCTTCTTGATCTATAATAGAAAATTTAGCTTATTTAATACTCACATTTACCAAAACAGTCCTTAACTCTAACTTTGGCAAAATTATGATTTTGCCCCTAAACTTTTACATATTTACACATTTCCCCAATGCTCGGAAATTAAAATTTATCCCTTATTCTTATGTTTTATGACATGCTGATCATTTTTCCCTTCTATGACAACATCAAATTCTCACTCTAACATGTACTTATGAACATTAGGTATTTTTACCGATTAAGCCGTTTTACTCGTTTTTACTTAAAATCACTTAGCAAAAGTTGTTTAACATAATTTTAGACTTCATATTCTATCATAAAACATCAAAATAAACACATTTCACCTATGGGTATTTTTCCAAATATGAACCCTAGCATGAATTATTGATAGAATAAGCTAAATCGAGCTACCTTGGCTTCAAAAATGTAAAGAACATTAAAAACGGGGCTTGGAATCACTTACTATGGAGCTTGGAAGCTTGAAACAAACCCTAGATGGTGAACCCTTGAAAATTCGGCCTAATGAAGAAGATGAGCATATTTTGCCACCTTTTTCCCTTTTAATATCTTTTTATTACCAAATGACTAAATTACCCTTCATTAAAAACTTTGGTTCTTTCTACCTATATATGTCCATTTTTGTCCATGAAAGCCTAATGATATAATTACCATTTAAGGGCCTCTACTTCAATCATGCTTTTCAATTAAATTCTTTAACATCTAAAACTCATATTTATCAACTTTTGGAATTAAGTCCTAATAGGCAAATTAGACATACAATTCATGAAATTTTCTATCGATATTCTAACACATGCATCTAATCACTCAATAAATCATAATAATTAATCGTAATAAACTTTTCTATCTTGAATTCGTGGTTTCGCAACCACTGTTCTGTATAGGCCCTATTTCGGGATGTTACAACTTGAAGTTTCGGCTTTTGAGTTACTAAAATGGGGTTTGTTTAACTTTTTTTTGACAGCTTTAAATCGAGGGTGAGGGGCTGTACTAGTGTCGAATCCTTCACTATTCGGTTCTCTTGCTCTCTTTTGGTAAGTGCTATAAATGAATCATTATTCCCTTTCTTCTTCTGCCTTAAGTGATAACTGATAGCAATTGTATGGGAACTCCTAATCAATCGCTAGAGACTGAGATTCGTGGGAATCACAGTGGTTTGATTGAAGGTAATGCTACTCTATTCTATGAATGGATTGTTGATTTCGGGTTTCTTATTAATCGTAAAGTAAGACTGATGGTAGAGTTTGATTGACCAAATGTAGGTTGGTGAGTGCTTGAGCGACTGTTCGTGACGAATCGAAACCAGGTGTGTAAACACTACCCAAATCGTAAACCTGCAAAAGCTGGAAAAAGTATGACAATTGAAGTTTCATGAGCGTGCGTTCACTCGTGTGGTCAACCAAACACATAAAACGTGGGCGTTAGACTGTTGAGGCTACCATGAGCAATTTCGTGGTGTTAAGACGCTTTGGGCCACATTGGACCTGAATGGGCCGTGTGGGCCCAACTAGCTTGTGGGCCCCACACGGGTAAACCACACAAACATGTGGAGAATATTGGGTCAAGCTGTGTAAATTACATGGCCAAGAGCATTTCTAGGCTATGGGGGCCACACAAGCATGTGGGCTCGTATTATAGGCCCTGGGCCCATTTTCACTGTTTGACTGTTAAGGTTGCACTGGTCGCCCGAGACAACTGTTGACCTATTGATGGGTCGGTAGGTATACCTAGACCTAAACTAATAAAATGACTATTATGCCCCTATGGTAAAATGATTGTTATGCCCCTATGATATTAATTGACTGTATGCCTTATGTTATGTATGATTGTATATGAGCATGCCATGATATATATATGTTACATCTATGTAAGATATGTTGCATGGGGATGGGATTATTATGGTTAGAGGAAGCGTCTTTGTCTTGGTAGCCCTTTGCAAATATTATTTAGTGCCATAACCAGGTGCTAATTTTTGGAGTGTAGGGATAGGTGGTTGATTTTATCCCCACATGGAGTGTTGGGCTGGACGAGTGGAGTGTAGAGGCTGGATGGGTAGGATTTCTAATTGCATACCTAAACTGTTACTGTCACTAAAATGGGCTAAAGCCCACACTCATACTGATACTGTTATGGGCTAAGGCCCACATTGATACTGATACTGATACTGTAATGGGCTAAGCCCAACTAATCTGAACTGTTGTTGATTTGGGCTTAGGCCCAGTTTGTTTTTACCTATGGCATAATGGGCTATTTGCTTATATGGGGTTACACACTGAGTTTTCGTAAAATCACCCCTCTGTTTATCTGTACAGGTAATCCCCAATCTTAGGCAGATCGATGCTGCGAGGGATTCGGAGGTGGCCACACAACCGCACTTGCATTTATATTCGACTTTTATTTCCAATAAATTTAATTTGGGTATTTGTTATACAAAAAGACCTTTTTAAATTTTAGCTTTTAAATAGGGATTTTACTTACTTTAATTCATATCTAAGTAGTAGTAGGACGCGGTTTTCAAAAAATAATTATTTTTCAAAACACGACGTTTTAAGTAACTTACTATAAACGCTTCCGCATCAAACATGGTTTTAAAGTATAGAAACAAACTAATATGATCAACGTTCTACTAAAAACAACTTGAGTTTTAAAAAAGAACAAAGTACCCTAAAATTTTCCGTTAAGATCATAAACGAGATTTAATAATGGAATGGATTTTCCAAAGAAACTATGTTTTTGAAAAACACTTCAATGTGATACCGCCGGAATCATCCATAATGTGTAAGCTGGTTTGGGGTGTTACATTTAGTGTTATCTGAGCCTAGTTGCAAAACTCGGCTTTGGTTTTTGGGTTTCTTCTAAAAACTCGGACTTTTCAAAAAGAACTATTCCAAACGATTTAGAAGTATTTTGAAATACTTTTACTAATGTGTAGTACATCGAATCTCTGGCGCCGATATTGTAAGTCCTCTGAAACTTCTTCTTGTTTAAAGTGAAATATGGAGGCTATTATAAGTAGTAGACTGTACTGAAATATTCTAGTTAGAAAAAACTGAAACTGTAGTAAGACTATGTTCTACAAAAACAAACCCTTAAATACTGATATTACTTTCCATAAGATATCTATTAATCAACACTGGAACTGTAAACTGATGCATAAAATTGTTAAAAATAGATAATATGTAAATCGATAATGAGCACTAGAGGAACTCGTGTAAAGGGTACAAGAGGCCGTGACGGAGGCCGTAGAGGTGCTCAGGCTGGGTCTTCGTCATCAGGCCACATGCCTAACGCTGAAGCTAGAGAGGCACTAGCTTCACCTGTGACTGAGACTGGGTCTCACGATCGAGCAGCTAGGGATGACGCATTGTCCCAAGATATGTTGCAAATTCTGGAGAGGGTCGTTGGGCCCAATACTAGTATTATGGGCCATGGGTCGGTGGCAGAACGACTCCGGTCTAATGGGGCTGAAATTTTTAGGGGTATTACTGGAGTTGCCCCTAGCGTGGCTGAATATTGGATTGAGGCCACAGAGAGGATCATGGATGACCTCGACTGCACCCCCAAGTAGAAACTAAAAGGTGCAGTGTCATTGCTACGAGATGAAGCCTATCAGTGGTGGCTTACAGTTAAAGAGGGTACTCAGGCTGACCAACTGACATGGGAATTCTTTAAGACTGCTTTCCAAGGGAAGTATGTAGGCGCTAGCTATGTCGATGCTTGAAGGAGGGAGTTTCTAAATCTAACCAGGGGGATAAATCAGTGGCTGAGTATGAAGTTGAATTTTTGTGATTAAGTCACTATGCACATGGGATGGTGGCAACTGATTATGAGCGATGTGTTCGTTTCGTGGATGACCTCAGGGATAGTCCGAGAGTTTTGATAGCTCTACAGAGGGAGCGACATTTAGCCACCTTGGTAGATAAGGCGAAGATCACCAAGGAGGCGGAGCATACTGAGTTTCTGAACAGAGAAATTGGTAAGAATAAGAGGGATTAGAGCCCTCAAGTTCCGTTCAGAGGCCGAATAAAAAGGCCAGAGTGGATGGACCGGTCAGAGTTAGGGTCCCTATTGCTGCTACTGGACTGCAACCATGTGTTGACTGTGGTAGACGCCATCAGGGTGAGTGCTGGAAATGGATTGGGGCATGTTTGAGGTGCGGATCATTAGAGCACCGTATTAGAGATTGTCCACAGATGCCCGAACAGATGCAAGCTATAGGTCGGGGTACTATTCAGCCGCCGAGAGGTGTGCAGCAGCCACCAAGAGGCAATGATTAGGCCAAAAATGGAAATGGTATGGGTTGTGGTCGTGGAGCACCGGGGCGGAGAGTCTTTGGTCATACACGAGGCGAGGCGACACGGTCTATGCTGCACGTCGCCGACAGGATGGAGACACCCCAGATGTTATTACTGGTATGTTGTTTATCTATAATGTACCCTATACTGCATTGATTGATGTTGGGTCTACGCATTTGTATATAGCATGCTCGGTATCTGAAACTTAGGGTTTAATGGTTGAAACCACTACGAGTGAGGTTACTGTGTTGAGTTCTTTAGGGCAATCGGTTAAAGTAAATAAATTGTTCAGAGATGTACCTTTACGGGTGCAAGGAACCGTCTTTTTGGCAGACTTAATGGAACTACCTTTTGGTGAAATCGACTTAACACTGGGCATGGATTGGCTGGTTAAGCATCAAGTGAATTTGGATTGAATTTGGATTAAATTTGGATTGTACTGCTAAATGGGTGGTACTGAAATCTGTTGAGGGTGATGAACTGGTGGTAATAGGGGAACGTTAAAATTATTTGTCAAATATGATTTCTACCTTGAGGGCCGAGAAGTTGGTTCGTAAGGGTTGTGAGACGTATATAGTCTACATCAGTGGTGTTGATTCTGAGGTTCCGTCTGTTAAAGATATCAAAACAGTCAAAGATTTTCTGGATGTTTTTCCTGATGAACTACCTGGACTACCTCCAAACCGTGAAGTTGAATTTGGGATTGAGCTCCTACTGGGTACAGCTCCAGTGTCCATCGCTCCCTATAGGATGGCACCGAAGAAGCTAGTGGAGCTTAAGGCTCATATTCAAGAGTTACTGGATCGAGGGTTCATCCGCCCTAGCGTGTCTCTATTGGGAGCATCGGTGTTATTTGTGAAAAACAAGGATGGATCCATGCATATGTGCATCGACTACCGGTAACTGAATAAATTAACTATTAAGAATAAGTACCCTCTGCCGAGGTTTGATGATCTAATTGACTAGTTTCGAGGAGCTTCAGTCTTCTCTAAGATTGATCTCTAATCGGGGTACCATCAACTGAGAGTCAAAGAGGCTGATGTTCACAAGACAGTGTTTAGGACTCGTTATGGTCATTACAAGTTCCTTATGATGCCATTTGGACTAACGAATGCATCAGCAGCTTTTATGGATCTAATGAACCGAGTGTTCCAACCTTATATGGATCGGTTCGTAGTTGTGTTTATAGATGACATCTTGGTGTATTTGAGAACTAAGGATGAACATGACGCACATCTCTGAGTTGTTCTGTAGATTCTGAGGGAGAAACAATTATACGCTAAGTTTAGCAAGTGTGAATTCCGGCTACGAGAGGTAACATTTCTGGGCCATGTGGTATCTACTGAAGGGATTAGAGTTGATCCTCGGAAAATTGAAGCTGTTTTGGATTGGAAGCCGCCTAAGACGATATTTGAGATTCGAAGTTTTCTAGGTCTGACAGGGTATTATAGACGTTTTGTTGAGGGGTTTTCGTTGATTGCTGCACCTTTGACTAAATTGTTGTAAAAAAGGGTAAGGTTTGTCTAGACTTATAAGCAGCAAGAGAGTTTTGAGAAACTTAAGAAGGTTCTGACAAAGGCCTCTGTCTTGATACAGCTAGAGTCTGGGAAAGAATTAACTGTCTATAGTGACACCTCACATGTCAGTTTGGAATGTGTGTTTACGCAAGAGGGTAAGGTAGTAGCATATGCGTCTCACCAGCTTAAATCTCATGAGACAAATTATACGACACATGACTTGGAGTTGGCCGCTGTGATATTTGCACTGAAAATCTGGAGGCATTACCTACACGGTGAAAAGTGTATCATTTACACAGATCACAAGAGCCTTAAATATCTCCTCACTCAGAGGAGCTAAATCTTAGGTAGCGTAGATGGATTGAGCTGCTTAAGAATTTTGACTGTTTGATTGAATACCATCTTGGCAATGCCAATGTGATGGCTGACGCACTGAGCCGTAGGGCTATGACGGATCTGAGAGCGATGCTTGCTCGTCTCAGCCTATTTGATGATGGTATTTTTTGGCCGAACTTTAAGTTAAACCGTCGTGGATTAAACATATTAAACGTAAATAGATGGAAGATGGGTCTTTGGGTCTTCGATTCCGGCAGATCGAGAGTGGGGAAACTTCAGATTTTGGACCGAATAGCGAAGGGGTACTATTTTTCCGTGGGAGAGTCTATGTACCAAGGGATCTCGATTTGAGGCGATCTATCTTTGAGAGGCATATAGTAGTCTTTATACTATGCATCCTGGCGGGAATAAAATGTACCGAAAACTTCGTAAGTTATATTGGTGGTCAGGTCTTAAGCGTGAAGTTACCAACTTTGTGAGTAAGTTCTAGCTTGCTGGTAAGTGTCTAACTTGCTAGCAAGTTAAGGCCGAACATTAGTTACCTTCAGGGTTGCTTCAGCTAGTTAAAATTCCACTTTGGAAGTGGGAGAGGATAACTATGGACTTCGTTAGTCGGTTGCCCCTAATGCCTACTAAGAAGGATGCAGTATGGGTCATCGTGGATCGATTGACCAAGTCAGCCCATTTCATACCAGTTCGTACTGATTACTCCTTGCAGAAGCTTGCTAAACTGAATGTGGCTAAAATAGTGACACTGCATGGGGTACCGGTTTCCATAATATTATATAGAGATCCTCGTTTCACGCCGCGATTCTGGAAGAAGTTACATGAGGTTTTGCGTACAAGACTGGACTTCAGCACCGTGTTTCATCCTCAGTCAGATGGTCAATCAGAGAGGGTGATTCAAATATTGGAAGACATGTTAATGAGTTATGTAATAGATTTCTGAGGCTGTTGGGAAGACTATTTGTCATTGGTAGAGTTTGCATATAACAATAGCTACAAGCCTATCATACAGATGGCACCTTACGAGGCATTATATGGCCATAGGTGTCGTACTCCTTCGTGTTGGACTGAGTTGGGCGAATGGCGTGTTCTGGGCCCTGAATTGGTTTCTGATACCAAGTACAAAGTTAGATTAATTCGGGATCGACTGAAGGAGCATTAGACAGACAGAAGTCGTATGTGGATTTGAAGCGCAAGGAGATTGAGTATTCTGTGGGGGACTTCATGTTTCTTAAGGTCTCGCCATGGAAGAAGGTACTGAGATTTGGACGGAAGGGCAAGTTGAGCCCTAGATTCATTGGGTCTTATCGCATACTGAAATGTGTGGGACCGGTTGCCTATCAACTTTAGTTACTTCCAGAGTTGGATTAGATTCATGCTGTGTTCCATGCCTCTTTGCTGAGGCGTTATCGCTCTGATCCCACACACGTGATTTCGACTGAGGAGATTGAGGTTAGACTGGACCTGACTTTTGAGGAAGAACCGGTTCAGATTTTGGATCGTGATGTGAAAGTTTTGAGGAAGAAGTTTGTCCCACTGGTTAAGGTATTTTGGCGCAATCACCACTATAAGGAGGCCACGTGGGAACCCGAAGAGGCAATGCATCAACAATACCCTCATCTATTTTGATCAGGTAAATCTCGATGCTGAAATTTTCTTTTAGGGGTTAGAGTTGTAACGCCCCAAAAATTTAAGTATTTATTTTTGCATATTTGTAACACAAATACCTATTGCTTCAATGGTTAAGTGATTTGGGTGTGTTTTGGAGTGTCTGAGAAGTCTTTGGTTCAAGCCTGGACTTGTGCAAAATTTTGGTTTTTAGGGAATAAAACCCTTGCCTTTAGTTAGTAGGCTTTTAAATTATTGTGTGTATAACAAGACATAAAAAGCCCGCTGGTCTAGGGGGTAAGTGACGTGTTACCTATGCCAGAGGACTGAGGTTCGAATTTTGGTAGAGGCAAGGGAGTATTTATTTTGCTGCTGTGCTGTGGGAGGTGTTGTGATTTTAGTGAAACATTGGAGTGGTTGAGAAGAATTCAAATTGAGTGGTTGAAGAGAGGTGTGATCAGATGGAGAGGTTTGAGGAGGGATTTTAGGAGAAAATTAAGGGACGAGGGGAGAGGGAATGTTGTGCTGAATTGGGACTGTGGGCACTCAACAATTTTGGCCAGAGTGGTATACCCCTCATTTGGTAAACTCCTTGTTCCGGGTTTTCTGTTTTGGTGTTTTTCTCTCTTTTCTTGAAGCCGAATGTGGTAGGGTGTTTGCATATTCTTCTGTTACACTTTTGACAACCTTTTCTTTGGCCAAATATACCTTTCCTCTTATTATCATCTCCTCTTCTCTCTTTTTCCTACTGTTGGCCAAAAACACCCTCTTCCACTCATTGCCTCTTCTTGCTTCTTTTCTCAAGTAATTCTTCTAGTGGCCAAATATATCTTCTTTCCTTTTTTTTCATTTTTTCTTTTCTCTCTGCCAAAACCTCTTCTCCCCTAAACCGATTCTCTTCTTTCTCTCCCTCAAGTGTTGTGCTGCCAATTTCTAATTCTGATCACTGTCGAAATCATTCCTCTTCCCCTGTCGATTGACTTTGCTCCTTTCTTTTCGGTAAGTAAGTATGGCACTCGAAGTTTTGGCTTTTGAGTTACTAAAATAGGGTTTGCTTAACTGTTTTTGACAGCTTTAAATCGAGGGTGAAGGGCTGTGCCAGTGCCGAATCCTTCCACTATTCGATTTTCTTGCTCACCTTCAATAAGTGCTATAAACGAATCATTATTCCCTTTCTTCATCTGCCTTAAGTGATAACTGATAGCAATTGTATGGCAGTTATGGAAGGATTCAGGGAACTCCTAATCAATCGCTAGAGATTAAGATTCGTGGGAATCATAGTGGTTCGATTAAAGGTAACGCTACTCTATACTATGAATGGATTGTTGATTTCAGGTTTCTTGTTAACCGTAAAGTAGGACTGATGGTGGTGTTTGTTTGACGAAATATAGATTGGTGAGTGCTTGAGTGACTGTTCGTGACGAATCAAAATCAAGTGTATAAACACTGCCCAAATCATAAATCAGAAAAAGCTGGAAAAAGTATGACAATTGACGCTACACGAGCGTGCGTTTAAACTAAACGCATAAAATGTGGGTGTTAGACTGTTGAGGCCACCATGAGCGATTTTGTGGTCTTAGGCATTTTAGGGCCACGTTGGGCTTGAATGGGTCGTGTTTTGGGATTTTACTTACTTTAATTCATATCTAAGTAGTAGTAGGGCGCGGTTTTCAAAAAATAATTGTTTTCAAAATACCACATTTTTGTAACTTACTATAAACGCTTCCACATAAAACATGGTTTTAAAGTATAGAAACAAATTAATATGATCAACGTTCTACTAAAAACAACTTGAGTTTTAAAAAGAACAAAGTACCCTAAAATTTTCCGTTAAGATCATAAACGAGATTTGATAATAGAATGGATTTTCCAAAGAAACTATGTTTTCGAAAAATACTTCAATGTGATACCGCCAAAATCGACCATAATGTCTAGGCCGAGTTTGGGATGTTACAAAGGTATTTACTGCAATGGTGGTATCGACTGGCCTTGTAGGGCGGCATCATAATGACAGTATATGGCATAAAACCATAGATGAAAGACATTATAGCAGTTTTGTATGAGGTTCGTAGCGTAAGACCATGGATGAAAGACACCATGGAAGCATGGTACAAGGTAAAAGGTATACGATGTAAGACCATAGATGAAAGATAGTATGACAACCAAATATAATGCGTAAGACCATGGTGTCATATGATAGTACGCCAGGATGGCGAGTCGGTGTAAGACCATGGATAAAGACTTCATGGCATCCACAGAGATAGTTCGTTGGGACTATAAACATAGAACTGACAGTTTGTTGGGACAGTAAACACAGTAAAGATAGTTCTTCGGGACAATAAACACGGGGTGATCTACCAGGACCAAGGGAATATGTGGTGAGAATGGTGTAAGACCTTAGCTCCACTAAGGCAACCAAAGAGTTCACCGACATGTGGGCACAAATAGTTTGGAAAGACGTTAAACATAAGGATTATATTGAGTAAGACCATTGTGGTATGGTGTTACGACGTTATGGAAAGTCTGTTAGAATGGTAATACGAAAAGGTCCACCAAAATGTAAAACGTGGTACCCCAATGAAGAAGTTCGCCACACAGGAGGTACGCCAGAATAAAAGAACAACATGAATGACACGCTAAATTGCATATACACATAAGAGAGGTGCGCCTAAGGGGTGTGGATCTTTGAATTCATAAAGAGATTCACCAAGGGAAATCAAAATGGGGCCAACAGTATAAAAATTAAGTTCGCCAGAGAAACGACAGATCTTATGAGGTTAAGCAAACACGATTCAAACTCTATTGGCCTAACATTATGAGTCTTAGGCTGATGAAAGGTCCGCTGACAATCTGTAAGGAGAAAAGGGGTAAATGGTTGGTTGTTCAGAATAGTTCATTAGCAAAATATGAGAATTCGAGGTGGTAATGGATGATCAAGCAGAACCAATTAGTAGGGATCCGTAGGTAAGGGACCACTAGGGGTGGAATAAGTTCGCTGACAACTCATAGAGAATAGTTCGGCAAGAATAGTGGAGAAAAAGTAAAAAGGTAGGGTCAGAGTATGGCAAAGCTAGGTATGCCCTATCAAGTGACCAATATCATGAAAGAACGCACTCGTGTATCATATTAAGATTGAGTCGGAGCTACAAGAAGCTATAAGAGAAGTGGAAAGAAAGCATCCCCAGAGAAATCTGTAATATACCAAAAGGAGACAGTGAGTCGAAATCTCTATCCAAAACTTGTTTATTATAGTTTTTTTACTAGTTGTTGTACTATGTTGTTAAGCAAATTCCCACTAAGTTCACCTGAACTTCTAGGTTTTACTACTTAATCACAAGATAAAGCATGAGAAGAGATGTGAATTGAGGTAACAAGCTAGCCATCACTCATTCAATATGACATAGTAGAAGTTGTATGCGTATGTAAAAGGGCACATGTAGAGGCCTCACCTTGGGGGTCAAGGCAAACAAAAGAACAATAAAATCATACTAAAACATTGTAACAAAATACAGAAATTAAGGTCATAAAAAATCTTTATGTTTCTTTTTTTTTTAGAGTATGGTATTATTGGCAATTAGGCCCAAGTGATTAAGTTGTTCCTATATGTAGCATCCGGTACCTGAACCTAGAGATCGAGTCGGGTATAGGGTGTTACAAGTCCCATGCCACAGTCTAAATAAAACATTATAGTATCAAATAACAAAAAGTTTAAAAATATGTTTATTAAAATTTATCCAATGTACTTCACCAATTTTCGAATCTTAATCCTAACCTCACTGGTTATCTGAAAAGACAATGAAATAATAAGTGAGCTTAAGAAGCTCAATGTGAGTCACTACTCAAGTAATCAGAGCAGTACAGAAAAATATATGACACATCATGCAACTAATATATAGAATATCATAACGGTAAAGAATCACAATTTTTAGAATACATGTATATGTTCATGTTTGACCATGCGATTTTGATTTACAGAAAGACCTTACCCAACACCGCTACACACCACAGTAACAGTTCCCTAGAACTCATCCATCCCTACACACCGTGCTGTGGACAAGCCACCAATATTTGTAGATAAACTGCCAAAAATATGTGGATAAACCACCATATATACAGTTAAACTACCAAAAATTCTTCTTTTAATAATTAACCCAACCCCAACACAGTGCAATATGGAATACAGTGACAGTAGCAGAATCAATATAGAAGGCATGTTTTCAACAAGCAATCAGATTTAATAGAAATAGTGGGCATGATTTATCATGCATTCAGTATATCAGTAGTAGTGAGCATAATTTATCATGCTTTCAATAATAACAGTACAGTGGACATGTATTAACATGTAATCGGAACATTACAATCCCAAATAGCAAAAACATATAAATATTACATTTAAAATATGTTTACTAAAAATCATCTGAGATACTCCTCCGATTTTTGAATTTGAATCCTAACATCGCTGGTTATCTAAAAAGACAATAAACTAAGGAGTGAGCTTAAGAAGCTCAGTGGAAGTCATAACTCAAGTAATCATAATAGTACAAATATATATAAAGCACATTAGGAAACTAATATACAGAATATCATAACAGTGTATAATCACAATTTTTAGAATACATGTATATGTTCATGTATGACCATGAAGTTTTACATTACAGAGAAAGATCCTACCCAACACCGTTACACACTAAAGTAAGAATTCCTCAGAACTCATCCACCCCTACACACCACATTGTGGACAAGCCACCAATATTTGAAGACAAACTCTCAGAAATATGTGGATAACCACTACATATGCAGATAAACTACCATAAATATGTGGATGAACTACCAAAATTGTAGATAAACTGTTGGAAATATGTGGACAAGCCACCAGTAGTGCAAATAAACTGCCAGAAATTCATCATTTCATAATAGACTCAACCACAATGCAATGCAGTATGACATACAATGTGATGAGAGAGAAAGATGACAGAGAGGCATGTTTTCAGCATGCAATTAGATTTAACAGAAACAATGGCCATGATAAATCATGGATTCAATATATCAATAGTAGTGAGCATGCTATATCATACTATCAGTAATAACGGTAACAGTAGACATGTATTAACATGTAATTGGAATATCAGTATCAATATGCATGTTTTAACATCACAGAATATGTAAAACTGTACAAATCATATAATTATGGTATACACCATTTTAATCAAAACAATAAATTTTAGTTAAGGACACTTACATACGGCCAACCCTAAGAATGGGTACAAATCTCATTCCACTATCACTCCAAAAACATTCATGCCATTGGTTGATTACAAATAATATATATAATCACTTAGATATCATCAAACACACATATATATACTTAGTAAAGACACACACCTTATTATGTACGTTCGAATAGTACTAGATCTAAACCAATGTACTCTTTTGGTATCGATCCGATCGGATCTCACCTAGATCTAATCATTGAAAAACAAAACACACACCGACACACATATCAGTTTCGCTAAAGCAATTTATCTAGATCGACTTATGAAATCTGATGAAAATCAACTTACATTATCTCCCGTTTACATTCATGTTATGATTGTACTTCTAACAACTCAGAAATGGTTTAACACGTCTAGATCTGCACCTTAATAAAAAAATACACATAGCAAACATCACATGTTAGATTCGACTAACACTAACATTAGATTCGACAAAGACAAATAAGATCTATTTACCATATCTGCTTTTAGAGGACACTTACGCTACGCAAGTCTGAAATGGTTGATAAGAGGAAAAGAATAAAAGAGTTTCGAAAAAAGAAAAATAAAAAAAAAGAAGAACAATGGGAGATTTAGTTACTATCGCGTGTAAAATGATATGTGATTTTGTACAAGTATACACGTCTATTCAAGTAATAAAGTGATGAGTGAGTATCGTTCCCACGAGGATCGAAATGAGGCACAAAAGTGGTTAAGTTATTATAATAAAACACGATTAATGCAATGGAAAAACTGATGAATGGTAAACTAAGGTAAGTATGCAATGATAAATCAAAGGAATGGTAATGTATGCAATTGATAGAATTGATGAGTAAATAGAAATGCCATGGCAAAAATGAAAGCAGAAATGTAATGGCAATAAAAAGAGTGATCATCTGAATAGAATGTAAACAAAGAAATAAGCAACTAATTATGTTGCGACAAAGATACTACAACAAAGAATAAGGATAAAGTCGAGTTTACCCAAAATAGACCTTTACTGTCAATGATGCCTTAGCAAAATCATATCTAACTACACAGAAGAGTTCTAAAATGGCCTACCTCTCATGAGAGCAAAACCTCAAGTTACCTTGCCCGTGTCTATAGGCTTTTTAGATATCTTGCTAAGGTTCCTTCTATATAATCATGACTCTATGTTTAGAGTCGACTACAAGTGTATATTCAATACTTGCTCATTTCATTTAATTTTAATCCAACCAATCCAACTCTTTCGTAATTAGAAACAGTTTATAGTATGCGAACAACCTTCTATGTCGAGAGATCATTGCATTTTAATTAAGAAATAAGAACAATCAAATGAACAGTAAAGTAAATTAGATATATACTGTATCCATAAAAAATTTTAAGGTTCTATCGAAAGTAATCTTAACCCTATGAGATTGAACTCATGGGCTAGGAAACAACTTTCGCTTACCCAGTTCACACTTTGGCAGCACAGCGTCCAATGATGGCTCAGAAGGACTACTTTCAAGTTCCTCTCCTTTGCGCAGCCGAAACCTTATTCACGCCTAAGGATCTTTCTCACTTGTTTGCCGTTTGTGAGGTCCCCTTCATTGGTTTTTAAAAATAGTTTACGCTAAGGTCGACTAACAGCTTGTGAGTATCTTCTCCTTCTTTAGGGGGATTTATCTGGTACAAATTTGAATTTGAACTGGGACTGTTGCGCAAAAAATGTTGACTTGGTTGTCCCGGCATTGTCGCGACATTTGTGCTGGCAAACTATTTGCATCTTACCCTAACAAAACTTCACACATTTATTTCGTTCTTCCAAAACATGTTCCTGCCACACAAAAACTCCACTACAAGCGATTAAAAGCACCAAATTCAAACACAGTCCAAGTCCTAATCCAATATTAAAAATGTTAACTAAAATATCTTAAAATGCAGCAAAATGTACTTAAGTACAAGCAATTAGCTAGGTCTAAAGTCATGAAATATAACTCTTTCCAAGAGTTTTCAACTACAACCAAAAGAAAAGAAAAGGGAGAACAAAAGAAGAAGAATAGTGGTGATGGTGCGATGACGACATGACGGGGGCATGACAGTAGTGCAGTGATGATAGGTGGTGGTGTAACACCCCATGCCCAACTCGTCAGCTAGATCTGAGAATGGATCATCAAAAATGAATTGAATTAACTTAACCTAAATTTTTGAAGGAACTGTTATAGAGTAGACTAAAATAAAACCATCTAATCATAAGATCAACAATAATTATTTCAACCAAGGCCTTAAGTCACTAAATGTTTAGTCCCTCAACTTTATGTTTCTAGTTAAACTATTTGTATACCAAGAGACCTATAAAGTTTCCTTAACTTAGGGTTACCTAACTCGAAACCCAGACCCTAAGGACATCATCTGGTTGCACCATGATTGATCCTAAGGAAAATCCTCCAATGGTACCCCCTTCCTATGTACATGAATTTAATCCAACATCGATCCTTGATCTCTACTCCATTTGGCTTGGTCCTTCTTCTGAGACCTCGAACCTCATCGCAAATTTTGTGAACATCAGTCACATTGTTATGAGTTCAATTGAAATTAGTGAGTTCCTTCACTAAACCACTCATAAATAAACTCTATTGCACTAGGGTAACAGATGTAAAATAAATTAACTTAAATTTACTCCTTGCTTGCCCAAGGAGAATGTTTTTTATTAGGGTGGCTTACTTTACCCGATCCTGTAAGCTACTTGGTTCACTAATAGACCTTCCTCTGATCGAACTCTTCATTCGACCATGATCCAGACCTCTCATCATATCAGCAAGTCCTATCCTAACTTCTCATCTTCTCTTCCAAGGTTTCTTAAGACCTACCTTCCTTAGCGGACTTCCATGGTCAAACCAGTCCTTGGCAGACTCCCTCTATCCATACCTTAGTCTTGGCACTTCTGTATTGTGTTGAACTTTAGCAGGTCCCGCCACTCTAGTGAATCCATTTTCTTTCCACCTTAGTGTCCACAATAGTGGGATTACATCCAATAATCCACCCCTCACACTAACCCTTACTTGGAGACTCTCTTATCCCATAAGTAAAGATCACTCTATTTAATTAAACTGGCAGGATATCATTCTTGTTACTAAACGAGCTTGTCATTCCTCTTGCTCGTTTCCTTCCTACTACTATCATTGTGACGGTATTCTCACATTAGACTTTCCTCAAAGAGGAATAACCTCAACAGACATTCTGTCTCCTCTTACTTTCCCATACATAGGCTAGCTCCTGCATGACCCTATCTTTCTCTAATTCCTGTTTAGTCTTTTTCCATGCCTTGTCAGCTTTCACATCCACCTTTACCGCTTTCATCACTTTTGACAGATTCCTCTAAATTCGCTTGCCATCACTTTCCTTTAACTCTTCTTCCACCTGCGTTGTTTCTCATACTTACTGCACTGAAAGTATACCTTGTGCTTAATTTCCCAAAAACTTTTCATGTCTATTTCCTGACAGATTCTATAGGTTGTTGTAGCCGAGCTATGGTTTTACACCTTTTTTACCTCATTTCCCTTGTCTCGGTGAACTTATCTCGTGTTTACTTTCCTAGCAAACTAAACTCATATTTATTGTCTCGACGGATTATCTCTGTTCTGTGTTTACTGTCTCAGTGGACTTATCTCTATGGATGCCATAGAGTCTTTCATCCATGGACTTACATCGATCTGTCATCTTAGCGTACTATCATATGATGTCATAGAGTTTTTCATCCATGTTCTTACTCATTATACTTGACTATCAAAGCATCTTTCATCTATGGTCTTACGCCATATACCTTATACCTTGTATCATGCTTCCATGGCGTCTTTCATCTACGGTTTTACGCTAAGTACCTCATACCAGACTGCCAAAGCATCTTTCATCTATAGTCTTACGCCATATACTGTCATCATGGTGCCACCCCGAAGGACAAGTCGATATTGTCATTGTGGTAAATACCTTTCCATAATCCATATTACCTAAGTCCTCTTCCCATTACCTCTTTTACACCACCTAACTTTGATGCTCGAACATTGCAATGTTCCCTCCGCAAAGTCCAGAGCTTCACCTGATGCGATATCTAATAGGTTCTCTCTCCACTTCCCTTCCTAACTTCATCTATCCCATAGAGGTTTTTCCCACAATTATGCAATGCATGCATATATCATCATACTTTATCTATCTTAAGCATAATGTCATATAAACTGTGAATACTCATGTGCCTATACTTTTCATGGCATACTTAGATAGAATGGATAATAAATGTAAGTTTGGAGTCTGGAACTCACCTAAACTTCATCGTCTCCATGGATTAGCCTTCTCAAACGCCAGAGCTTCCATTTTTCAAGAAGCTAAGCATTTCAACCAAAATCATGGGTTATACTCAAAATTCTTAGTTTAAACCCATTTTTCTAGAAACATGCAAAACCCTTCAAATGGTTCTAAAGTCCATAATTTTATTCTATGTACACAAAAGGGTTAATAACCTTACCCGCTTGCTAGTTTCCCTACTTTTCCATCTTAATCCTTATGAAGTCTGCTCCATGCAGAACCTTCCATGGTTATTCCTTCTTTAAGCTACTGAAGAAGATGAAGAACGGAAGAAAATGAAATAGAATCGAAAAGAAAATCATCCTTGGGAAGATATTTCCTAGCTATTTACAGTCATTCCCACTCTATTAACATCCCTATAAGAACCGTGTATTCCTAATCATTATGCCTCCCACATTGGCATCGGCTAGTTCCTTTTCAACCGAACAAGAATTGGTTCTCAACTATGTCCAATTCAGTATCTAAATTTTCTTGATTTTTTAATAGAGACTTCTAGCTTATGATCTCTTTTAATTTAGTCCCTTAATTATTCTTAACCTCAGGTTATTAGAAATTTGAGTGTTACAAGTGGTGGTGCAAAATGGGAGGAAAGGGAGGAGGAACGATGAAAAAGGAAAAAAAATCAGGGTACAATGTAGAGATATGGCCGGCATAAAGGAAGAAATGGTGGTGTATGGTGGTGTGAGTGGTGGTACAAATAAAAAAAGTAGCGAAAAGAAGAAAGAGAGTGGGCAAGGAGAAGAGAAAGGGGCAGCTAAAGGGAGGAAAATATGAGGGGAAAGAAAAGACAAAAGGGGAAAATGGGGAAATATGTGAACAAAATATGATAAAGGGAAAGAAACAAAAGACAATGAAAGGAAGCAGAAAGGGGAGGACAATATGAGCAAGTTATAGGTCAACACCAACATCATCTCCACCATCATGGGCGGTAAGAAAAGGTTGACCACAAGGTTTTTCGAATTTTTTAAAAAATATGTGAGTGTGGGGACTTGAACTTGGGTTTCAAGGTTGAACTCACTAACTATTAACCATCAGGCCAGTAACTCACTTATGCTCTGTCACACCCCAGAATTGGCGAATCCAATTGAGAGTGAGATAATGCATGTTAATTCTGTTTTGGAGTACTATGATAGCATGACCTGCCACTCGACCAGTTGTTTGGCGAGATAGAGTTTTGGTGCATACTAACATTAAAGTAACTGCTAGTTGGCAGTATCTAAGGATTTAATTACTGAGTAACTCTAAGTGAAGAAAGAGTACACCCTAAAGTTTTGGCTGAGTAAGAAGAGATTACTAAGTGTGTAAGAATACTACAAGAGACATAATTGTATTTTAGACCATGCCATAGTGAGTCACCACCAAAGTTGGGAGTTATTGGGGTTCTGTAGCAAAAAAGTAAAGAATATAACAGAGTAGTGAGATGCATCAAACATTGCTTATACGTTAAAGAAAGCCAACTAAATAAATCATCATAGCATGGTTGGCCACTATTCAAAAAAATTTAATTAGATTAATTTGACCCTCCCCATGATAGGTCAAATAGTAGCAAAGATCTTCACCAGCTTCTCTTTACCTACCCTCGGATTTTTATGGGAAAATCAAGGAGTTTGGGTTAGACAAGCATCATCACTTGTCAAGCCTACAGTAAAGGGTCAGGGAGTTTATATCCAGTAAGAGAAAAGATATTTCAGATGACTTTATTTTCTACCTCACGATCCTAATTCTTTTCTCTCTAACTAAAATGTTTCCTTCTTCTTCATTAAGCTAGAACCAATATTTTTTTTTAATCTGTGGATGATTCAATCCTCTAATAAGTGTTATAGCTTTTTATATCACGATTATTAAAGGGGAAAGGTGTTAAAAGTAAGGTGTGATTGAGAATGCCCTACTTGGGGGACCCATGTGATTTGAACGATAGTAAACTATCTATAATAGAGATTTTAATGGAAATTTGATGATCTTTTAAGTTTTTACTACTGGATCGAGATAGACGACCGAAATAGAAGCTCTAGACTGAGGTAAATGTAAATCTTTGGTGAGTCTTTAGACCTACCCCATACACGTTATATTGTAATGATTCTTTGCATGGCTAATGTCTATATAGAAGAGTATATATTCTTGAAGGAGTGGCAATATGTATGTATGCTCTCCTATTTTTTATGAGGTAATTGTATGTAAGTACTGAAATGCACAATGTGAGCTATGAAAATGATGATGTGTCAAAAGCATGTATGGAATTTTCGTTAAGGTTATGAGTGGAAGCTGTCCATGTTGATTTATTTGAGTAGTATATGTCAAAGTATGGTTGGCGATAAGGAGGTTCGAGCAGAGTGTCGGGAAAATATGTGGTGGGACAATGGACCCCATGATGGTACTTTGATGACATCTATCAGGATAGTAAACACGAAGGCTAGTATGGAAAAAGGTAGTTTGCTAGGATCATAAACACAAGGTCCGCTAGGACAGTAAAAATGAGAAAAGGCCAGTAGGGGAATTATGTGGAAAGACCATGGCCATTGCATATTTTGGAAATGACAAATGAGTCGCACTTGTTTACTTGGGTTTCTGCGTGTCCCGGGGGACGATGATGGGCAAACCTCAAACTATACTGAATTTAAGCATATCCATATCGCCAAACACAACAATTTGTATGGTGCCTTGGTGGCAAACCAAACCAAGCCTTTTTAGCGAATTATCCGAAGAGCCTTTGTGACACTATTCAAAAAGCCTCAGTGGCGAAGTAATATAGGGAATACTTATGACAAGTTTTCTAGAAGGTCTGTATCGTGAATTCTGTAACACCAAATCAACGAGTTGTTAGTCTGCCTTTGTGGTGAGACTTGGATATGCCCTTGAGGAATTTTTTGAAAGAATTCTTAGCAGTATGTTGACTAATGAACCTGCCATTATGATCCACCAGGATAGAAAGCTTCGTGCACCTGGAACCATGAGTGGTGTAAGTGTTTCCCAAAACTAGGTATTCTCTTGTATGTATTGAAGTCATTTGGGAATTCTTTTGGATGATTAAGCATATTACGTTTCGTGAAATGAGATTGTGTTTTGAATATACATAAAGACACGATGTACCTGGTATTTTGATGGTCACCAAGGCCAGAATAGGAATCCGCCGAGAGTAATGTCAATATGCATATCATTTTGAAAATTTCATCCAACTTCTATCTTTAAAATAGGTGTAGAATAAGATCTGTTATAAATTGTGTAGTTTGTGATCAACCAATCTAGTGGAGTGTGTACAAGGTGGTCAAGTTAGAGGTTGGCGCATAGTTATCCATCAGGAATAAAAAAGTATCCTCCAAAATCTAAAAGGAAGTCTAGAATTCTTAATTCAGGGGAAACTCAATGATATTATTTAAAGGTAATAATGATTAAGACTCGTTAAGTTTTGTTGAACTTACAGACGCCTATTGTAATACAGGTATTTAAGTTGATCCAGTCCACCAAAAGGGACCAAGCCAGGAATGCATCAAGGTGGTTGATCGTAGGGTGATGTTATGCATACAGAAGGACATTTTTAGAAACATGTTTTCAAATAGTAATACACACTACAAAAATGTTTGTCTTATCAAACATTTTTGTTGTAAGGCTTTATACTACATTTGAGAGTATATGATAAATGATATATGTTTCATTCAAATCTTTTGTCTTAGAATGGATTTTAAATAAATAAGAATCACATCTAGTATGGTTCTCGTCGATTGTAAAATTTCGTTAAGTATGTAAGTATTATGACATCTTATATTCGGATTCAATAAATCAGGTCGGGAAATAGGGTGTTACATGCTCAAAAAGCACATAACCATTTTATAAAACGTGTGGTGTGACAAATAAGCCCACGTCAGCTTTCCAACACTCATCTAACGGCAACTAACAGAAGAATTAATTTTGAAAGGTTGAATGACTAAATAAAAAAAATTAATAGTTGGGTGATTAAAGTAGAACAAAAGGCATAGTTGGGTAACTAACTTTGTAATTTACCTTATATTATAAGTTTCAAAATACTGTAAACATGTATAGGTGCATAAATAATATATAAAGTGAATGTAATTTTCATGCACATTTCTCTTTCTTCAAGGAACTATATGTGTTAGAAGATTCGAAAGAATTAAGAAATTGAAAATCTAAGCTTTTAGGTTTGAGGTTTGTTGGACATTATCCTTAAGGATAATTCATCTTACAACATACACCTCAAATTCAACAAACTCTTCTATTACAAAAAAAAAAAAAAGCAAATAACAATAAGAAGAAGATATTTAGTGAAGAAGATTGAGAAGAAGCTAATTTTCATTGAAGAATAAGAGAGATTTGGATGTACTAAAAATATGTTAAGTAGGGGGAGGCATTCCTTAGTATTTCTATCATTTTATCTGTTGCTTTTAGTGTTGCGTTGCTGTTGCCGCTGCCTTATGCTCGTTTCTACCCACATTTATTTTTTTAGAATATTCTGCCTATTTTCATGCCCAATATTTTAACCAGGAATTGTCCACTGTTTGACCTGCGAGCATGATTCTTGTCTACTGAGTTAATTATGATTTTGCTAGTTTGATTTCATCTCCACTGTTTTATTTCTATTAGGCTAAAATAATTATGATTAATATATTTAACCCTATCTTGCTTATAGTAAAATCGATTAAGTCTAAATGCAAAGAGGACACTTAGTATAATTGCATGCTAAAATTAGGTTCATGACTGTTAGGTGGTTGCTGAAACTTATTTTTGACACTTTTGATCAAAGAAAGCGAATAGAAAGTGAAAGTGATTCGTGTGATACCGAAAGCGGCGTCGATCATCAAAAATCTTATGTAGACTTGAAACGAAAAGATATTGAGTTTGAGATTGGAGATAAAGTGCTTTTGAAAGTCTCACCGTGGAAGAAAATACTCCAATTTGGTTTTAAAGGCAAACTGAGTCCAAGATTCATCAGGCCATATGAGATTATCGAACGTATTGGGCCTGTTGCATACAAATTGTTGCTACCACCTGAGTTAGAAAAGATTCACAATGTGTTTCACGTATCAATGCTTCGACGATACAGATCTTATTCTTCGCAAGTAATTTTTCCATCTGACATAGAGATTCAATTTGATATGACTTACAAAGAAAAACTGATTTGTATCTTAACTCACGAGGTTAAAGAATTGCGAAATAAGAAAAATCTGTTAGTATAAGTATTGTGGCATCGACACGGGGTTGAAGAAACTATGTGGGAACCCGAAGATGCTATGAAAGAGCAATATCCGAGTCTATTCAACGGTAAGATTTTCGGGGACAAAAATCCCTAAGGGGGAGAATTGTAACAGTCCGGTTTAGACCCTAGTCAAAATAGTGGTTTCGAGACCATAAATTCGAGTTAGAAAAATGTTTTAATATTATTTTTCATGTTTACAGTATGTGATTAAGCATGTGTGAAAGTTTTGTGATTTAATTTGATCAATTGTGTGTTTAATTTGATAAAAGGACTAAATCGTAAAAAATGTAAAAGTGGCATTCTATTTGTTAACATGCTAAACTGCTATGATTTGATTTGTTATAAGTCCTTAAAAGGTTATTATGCCATTATTAAGTTAGTGGAGAATTATGTCCATGGTTTAAATGTTTAATGTTTCATTAAGGGTAAAAATGAAAATTGATAATTAATATGACTATTAATTAAACAAACATGAAAAATGGTTAAATTGTGTTCATCTTTGTGCCGAAAATTCAAAGAAAAGAAAAGAAAAAGAACAAGCTCCATTCGGTTAGGTTTAAGCTTGATTAAGATATGTTTTTGTTTCGGTTTTTAATAATTTCTACGTTTTCGAGATTGTTGCTTAGTATACTATCAAGCCCATGCCTTAATTTTAGAATTTGATAAAGATTTTGAGATATGCCATTGATGATTTTGTAAGCTTTGTGATGTTAGTTGATGAAATATGAAATATATGTGTTAGATTAACATGTTTTGTCTTTGAATTTTTGATGAATTTGAGTAAATTGGACTAAATTGTGAAAATAATATTTTGAGGGACTAAAATTTGAAATAAATGAAATATATGGTGTAACACCACACACTCAAGACCATTTTCAGAGTCGAGCACGAGGCGTTATTTAACTTATCTTATTACTTCGGGTATAAAAAAATAATTTATTTCATCATTCATAATAAATCTATCTATCTGCGCAACAGTCATTAATTTAATTATAACTCAAGATAAAAAAACTCAAAATTTAGATCCGTAAATTTTTCCTAAAACTAGACTCATATATCTTCTCACCATAAAATTTTTAGAATTTTTTATTTGGTCAATTAGTACATTTTATTCATTAAAGTCTCCCCTATTTCACAGTCCAATGGTTCTGACCACTCTTCACTACAAATCAATTTTCTCATTATACAATTTTTATATGTTCTTCTTACTTATTTATAATGAAATTAGACTCACTAAGGAATCTACAAATATAAATTACAACTCATAATTATTTTTTTACAATTTTAAATGTTTTTCTAAAGTCTAAATAGGGGACTTCAAATACCATTCTAACCCTGTCTCACTAAAATTCAAATATCATAGAATATAGAATTCCTTTTCTTACACTGTTTCTTTCATATGAAATTAGACACAATAAGATTTAATTTTATATCTTATTCATATTTTAATTCCATTTCTCATATTTTTAGTGATTTTTCAAAGATACATTACTGCTATTGTCCAAAAATTGTTTCATTACAAATTTTTACTTTTTCATACTTTCTTTGTAGTAAACATCACTTAGGTATCCATACAAAATAATTCGATCCCTATACATGCCATAACTTAAAACATTTCAAAAGCATTTATATACCAAAGTAAAGGCTTGATAGTGTGATACGAGGCTCCGACGATCTCCAATCCAAGTAAGTTCAACACACTATAAAACAAAGGAAAGGAAAAGAACAAGTAAGCTACTAATAGCTTAGTAAGTTACATGTAAACAATAAGCACTCAATCAATAATTAACATTTTAACATACAATTAATTAATATCATTCTTAGCAAATTTAATCACTTACACATGTACAATCTTACCAGTTCACTTGCACACACATTTAAGTACTTAATCATTATCACGTATGCTCATTCTTTCAATTATACCTGCATACACACTTCATCTCATATTCACTTTAATTTATTATTAATCCCATTGAACACTCAGAATAGACATAGATATGTAGAGAATTAGCACATAAGTGCCACACTGATATGTAGCCGAAGCTACCACTGTAATGTAGTCGAAGCTACCACCGACCAATAACACTGGAAATGTCCACGGGCCTACTTACACAAGCTGTCAGGTGTCTGCAACACATGCTAGATCATCCAGCACCCGGGACTCACTGTAACACTGTAACACTGGTCTCTAGTGATATATCACTTGTATCCACTTCATTCCTAAGTTCTAAGTTCAACCGGGAATTTACTCTTAACACTTATTTTAAACACTTTATCACTTGAATAATTCATGAACAATTTTCCTTCCACATTCAATATTAATTCACATATCAAATATAATTCACAATTTATAAAAATATAGTGCTATTATTTACACATATCTTACCTCGGATGCAAAACAACTATTTTCAAAAATTAGTGATAACCTTCTCTTTTCCCCGATTACCTTCACTATTCCTTCTTTCTTGATCTATATTAACACAATTTAATATATTTATGAACATTCCATTCAAATACAATTCATACACAATATTTTGGCAAAATTACATTTTTGCCCCTAAAGTTTATATATTTACACTTTTGCCCCAAAGCTCGGAAATTAAACTTTATCCCTTATTCTTATGTTTTATGATATTCTGATCATTTTTCCCTTCTATGACAACATCAAATTCTCACTCTAACATGTACTTATGAACATTAGATATTTTTACCGATTAAGCCATTTTACTCGTTTTCACTTAAAATGCTTAGCAAAAGTTGTTTAACATAATTTCAAACCTCATAGTCTATCATAAAATATCAAAATAAACACAATTCACCTATGGGTATTTTTCCAAATATGAACCCTAGGTTAAATTATTGCTAGTATAAGCTAAATCAAATTACCAGGACTCCAAAAACGTAAAGAACATTAAAAACGGGGCTTGGAATCACTTACTATGGAGCTTGGAAGCTTGAAACAAAGCCTAGATATGGAGAACCCTTGAAATTTTGTCCTAATGAAGAAGATGGACATATTTTGCCATCTTTTTCCCTTTTAATTTCTTTTTAATAACAAATGACTAAAATGCCCTTCATTAAAACTTTAGTTATTTTTATCTATGTATGTCCATTTTTGTCCATGGAAATATAAAGGTCTAATTACCATTTAAGGACTCCTACTTCAAACCCCCATTACAATCAAGTACTCTATGAATTAGAACCCCTATTTAGCAACTTTTGCAAACAAGTCCTAATAGGCAATTTAAGCATGCAATCAATAAAATTTCTTATCGATACTCTAACACATGTATTTAATCACTCGGTAAATCATAATAATTAATCGTATTAACTTTTATATCTCAGATTCGTGGTTTTGCAACCACTGTTCTGATTAGGCCCTATTTTGGGCTATCATATACGGGCTTGTATGAAGCATATGAATATTCAGCTATGCATGGGAATATTGAAATTTTGTGTATTTTGTGAATTTGTGAAATAGGGACTTAAATGTCAAAATGTGAAAATGTGAGGGTTAATTTGTAAAATGCCCTAAATGTGTGTTTTTGGATTGAATTGAATGATTTGGTGAAAAGGAGAGTTAAATTTGAATATGTCTAGATCAAGAACCAAAGAAAACGGATTTAGATCGGGGAAAGTTGAAAGTGATTGAGTAGTCGTTTCCATCCGTTTATATCCGTACGAGGTAATTCTATATACAAATAAATGTATTTAAGTTGATTTATTCATGTTTATATGAAATTAAATTGTGATGGATGACTATGGAAGATATACATGTGAAATCTGAGAAAGTGTCGACAATGTGTCAATGTCCGATAAGTCCCATACGAACCTTAGGAATAGTTAGGATAAGTATGTCATGACATAGGGTTCCGATATGTGATATCGTGTAAGACCACGTTTGGGACGTTGGCATCGATTTGAGAATTTCGTGTAAGACCATGTCTGGGACATTGGCATCGTATATGATTTCGTGTAAGACCCTGTCTAGGACAGTGGCTATAACACCCCTTACCCGTGTTCAATGCCGGAACCGGATAGAGGCATTACCGAACCTATCTTACTTCAACAAACAACTTTGGGCTATAAAATTTCATTTCAACATAAAACTTCTCATTCATACTCATAATATCCTTATTATGGGCCTACGAGGCCTAAAACATACTAACGGAAGGTTTCAAAATTAAACAGGAAACTTTTACACACTTTGAAAATTTTTACCTAAATAGGGGCCACACGCCCGTATGAAATGGAACACGCCCTTGTGGGCAGGTCGTATGGTCACACACACACCCATGTTCCTAGCCCATGTGGAAATCATTTTTCATTTCGAACCTACAAGGGTTTTCACATGGCCGGACACACGTTCATGTGCCAAAACCATGGCATTCTGTTTATGACGTCATCACCTCACCAAGGTCACACGACTAAGGCACACGCCCATGTCCTTAGACCATGTGTCGAATTAAATTCCTAATTTTAGGTGCAGACTTCACACGGCCTGGGCACACACCCATGTCCATGGTCGTGCCTCCCACACGACTGAGACACACAGTCGTGTCTTTGCCCGTGTGTTTACTACTGAGCATACTGACTTGTAACCCTAGCAAGCATGGGGACACACCGCCAATCAACACGCCCATGGGGCTGACCATATGTCTACCCGTGTGGACATTTGAAAGGCTATCAACCAACCCAAATGCCACCCTATACAGCACCCATACTTACCCAATTCAATCCAACATATATCAGGACCATAAAGCACTTCTAGAGACTCAAAATCAAGACATCCACACAAGCATACACTTAATGAATTTCGTTCATCATTGGATATATATATAAAAACTTGCCAAGTATTGGTCCAATTCTAATGACCACTTACAAAAATGAATTTGATAACATAAATAGCCAACATTTTGGCTAAACAAATATGACATAACAAAATAACCAAGTCCTATACATGTCATACTCAAAATGAATCTAACTTTGTTATACCAAAGAGTAGTCGATAGTGTGATTCTGAACTCTGACGTCCCACGACCCTTGAGTTATCTTTGCAATGCTACAAGGAAAGGGAAATGAGAGGAGTAAGCATAAAGCTTAGTAAGTTTGCATGAAAATAAATAACAATATAAGCTCATAATGTCATCCAATCATGGCATTGGATAAAAATATAAAGTCTTAAGCACTTTGCCAACACTTACTTAAACTTGTTCTTATTGAATACATACCATGTCACATATCGTAAACATTTCTCGTGAATTACTCACGAGTACCTGATCATCGTCATTCAGATAAATACGGTGCCAATGCCACATCCCAGATGTGGTCTTACATGGGATCACCTCTGAGTGCTGATGCCATATCCCATATATGGTTTTATACGGGATCTCATATCAATTATCGATGTCACATCCCAGATATGGTCTTATACAATTTTTCTTTTTCAATGCCGATGCCATATCCCAAATATGGTCTTATACGGGATCTCAATTCGGTACCGAGGCCATGGCTCAGACATGGTCTTACACAGAACCTTATCCATCTCTTGTTTCATTAATAGTATTCTCAAATTCACTCTAGTCCAACCAGGACTTCATCATCACAATTTTCATCATTTTTCTCATTCAACATTATAGCTCAATTTCATAGAAATATTATACAACATCACTAATATCAAACATTTAGAAACTTAATAACATGATGTTGAATTTATTGCACACAAACTTACCTTGATTTCAAAATAGGCTAGATTGTCGATCTAGTCCGATACTTTGCCCTTTCCTCGGTCGAGGTTAATTCTTGGCTCTTCTTGATCTATAATAACAATTTAGCTCATTTAGTTACCACATTATTAAACACATTTCAATAATTATATTTTGCCCTTAAACTTTCTCAAAATGACCATTTTACCCCTAGGCTCGGAAATCAATTCTAATCAAATTTATTTCTTTAATGAGCCTAGGTGAACATTATTTCTCTTATGGAAACCATCAAAACTCAATATTTCACACATTTACTACATATTTACAACTCTCTCAAAAAGGTCCTTTTAGGTGTTTTCATGGAAACACATTTCACAAAAGTTGTTTATTAAAATCTAAGACTCATTTTCATCCATAAAAATGAAGCAAACAACTTAAAATCTCACATGGAAAAGCTCAAAACTTTCAACCATTTTGCAAAATAGTCCCTTCATTAGCTAGTTTAAGCTTTAGGGGTTCCAAAAGTACAATTATTATCAAGAAATTATCATCGAATCACTTACTTGTAAAGAGAGAAGCTTGCTGGATTTTTTGAGCTCTCAACCCCTATTTTTGCTGCAAATTTTTGGTGGAAGGAAGGAGAAGAAAGATGATATCTTTTCTTATTTATTTTATTTTATTTCCTAGACAATTTATCACCTAATCTACCAACTTGACCAATTTTGACATCTTTTTGTCTCCTATGGCCAGTCAACCATTACTAAAGGGGTAAATTGCACTTTAAGGACCTCCAATTAATATTCTTTAGCTATTATACACCTTTAGCTTGTAAAATAGAACTTTTGCACTTTATGCGATTTAGTCCTTTTTCGCGATTAAGCATGAAATCGCTAAAATTAAAGCACAAAAATTTTTATGCACCTATATAATCATGCTCTAACTCATAAAATAACCTAAAAATAATTTTCTCCGACCTCATATTAGAGGTTCCGAAACCACTGTTCCAACTAGCCCCTAAATCTGGTCACATTCTGATTGGCATCGATATTTGATTACATGTAAGACCACGTTTGGGACATTGGCATTGTACGAGTATTCCAAGTTATCTAAGTATCCTATTTGATTTCGAATGGTTCAACGGGCATTCCGAGAAATGAATGACTATGTGAAATGTGTATCCGATACAGGTACATTTGAAATGTATGCAAAGTTTGAGTATGAAAAGTAAGTATATGTGAGTTTGAGGATTTGTGATTATGTATGAATAAATAAGATAAGATGTGGTATAAACCAAATGTGCTATGTTCAAATGAATTACATGTATATGTGATTAGTTGATAAGTAAGTGGTTGGAATAATTGAGCCAAAGAAGACATATGAATTTGCAATTGAAATATGCTAATAATCTTGTATTTGATATGGTTATAAATGTTTATATGATAAGTTTATTTGTATATGGCTTACTAAGCTTTTGAAAGCTTACTTTTTGTGTGTTTGCATTGTTTTATAGATCATTAAAGCTACGAAAGGCTCGGGGATCGTCAAGGATCATCACCACACTATCAAACTCTATTTTGGTACCTTTTGAATGTGTACATAGTTAAGTATGGCATGTATAAGCTAGCTGTTTTGGATTATGTTTAAGATGTATATAAAGTCATGTGATATGGCTTGTAAATGAGATGTGAGTAGGGTAAATATTAGTCTATGTTTTGTAATGCAAAGTTAGTATATTTTGATGAAAGGTAGACATAATGAATTGATAAGTTTTTGGATGGATTTTGCTTAGAAATGCTTGTGATTGTTATGAGATAAATTGTGCACAAGTTGATATATTTTTTATGCTTATGAATGGTTAGAAAAGATGGTTATTATTAGTATGATTTAGTTGCTTTTGAGAGTATGAAATATGCTTGTTTGTACTTGTAGGTGTGACCCAAGGTTTGGGTGGCAATTTGGCCTTGTAAGTGGCCTATATTTTCCCATACATTTGAGCACACGGGCGTGTGGCTCGACCGTGTCCCTTAAATTGTAAATTGATTCAAGTCAGGCTCGCACATGGGCTGGACACAGGGCATGTGACTTGTCGTGTTATGCAAGTCAGTGTCTACCACGAGCCAGACACACGGGCGTGTGACAGGCCATGTGATGCAAGTCAGTGTCGACCACGGGTAAGGCACATGGGCGTGTTTTCGACCGTGTGGACAAGTCAGTATGTATGCCCTGTTTTGCCACAGCTTGGACACACAGGTGTGTTTGAGGCCGTGTGAGGCACAGAACCTGACCACATGGGCGTGTGACCTTTGTAACTTTGAAAAATGTTAAGTTTTTAGAAAATTTTGTATGTGCTCGGTTTAGTCCCGACCCTTTTCTAATGCATGTTTAAAGTCTTGTAGACTATTTTAAGGGACTTTATGTATATGTTATACTATGATATGATGATAACGTACTTATGAATGAGAAATGATTGTAAAAGTTCCGTTATGTCCGGTAATGCCTCTTAATCCTATTCCGGCGACGGTTACGGGTTAGGAGTGTTACAGTTTCTGAATATAATGTTCTTGTAATATGATTTTAACACCTAATATAACACTTGCTTCACTTAAATCTTTCATGTTAAGGCTAGAAGCAAGAAAACGCTTTGTTTAAAGTACTAACTCATAACTAGTACTGAAAATAAGTATATCTTTAACATACAAGATTATGATCACACAATCACTACCAACAACTTTCGTATGTAGACATTTATCTATTCCAATAGAAGAGAAACTATCATTTACCAATGCTTGATCAAATTTCTCATGCCATTGTTGGGGTGTTTGTTTCAAGTCGAACAATAATTTGAGAAGTTTACAAACTTTAGTTTCTTGACCTAGAGCAAGATATCCATTGGGTTTTTTCATGTAAATTTTTTCTTCTATATCACCATTTAAAAAGTTGTTTTAACATACATTTGATGTGTAAAAAAGTTTGTGTATAAAAACCAAAGGAATTAAAATTTGAATAAAAGAAATTCTTGTTACAAGAACAAAAGTATTAACATAATCTATGTTTTGTTTTTCAATAAAACCATTTGGATTAAATTTCCTTTTAAAAATCCATTTACTACTACTAGTTTTGGCTCCAATAGATAAATCAACTAATTTCCAAGCAGTATTTTTTAAATAGAATCAAGTATGTGGCATTTTAAATAGTTTGGCCATAAATAATTATTTCATCTCTCTATTTTGTGAAAATTAAGGAGTTAGTTTTCTATTTTAATTTGTTCTAAGAAGCTAGTTCAATTAGGGAACACTTTTGAATTTTGTCATTAAATCACTAATCTAGAAATTATCAGTTTATTGATATATGTGCAAGGAATTAATAAGAATCAACAAATCGATAATGTATATGTAATAAATGAACAAAAATCAATAGATGAATTCCATATATTTACCAATAACCAAACCAATTTCTTAGTTTTCAAGGGCCAAATTCTAACAAAATTATTGTGGAGAGATTAATTTTTCAATTTTGATAAAATGAAGAGATGAAATTTAGAATTGGACTATATACATTTATTACATATGAAGTCTTTAATTAAGTTGGGGCCATGAGTTAATTAAACACTAATTTAGTTGGATAATGATTAAAATATCATTGCCCTATAAAAGTAAGTTATATTATTTTGGTGACGTTCTTGTCTTTTTATATTTTTATATAATAAATAGAAAAATATACACATACATAATGGAATTTGAACATTAAGACATGATTTTCATTAATTTTGCTTTATCATTTTAACCAAAATCTTATATATATATATATATATATATATATATATATATTACCTAGAAGATAATTTAGTACAGATAATAAAATGGCATTGGGTGTTGTTGCTATATTCATAGGGCCCTCTTTAAAAGAATATGCCTTTAGGTTAGAAAGGCTTTATAATTAAAATCCATTTATAAAATAGAGAAGCATGCAATACAGGTAGTAATCCACGTCTTCATGGTTCAAAGATTAATTAATTAAATAATGGAGAGGACAAAATGGTCTACTTTTGACTCGCAACCTCAAAAGAAGCTATGAAAGGTCCTCCAACAAATTAAATAAAAATTACATATTTTATTACGAAATAAAAATATTTATATTATAGTCCAATATGGTAGTGAAAGAGAAAGTGCAACACTTTCTTTTATTACTAAATAAGGCCCTTTTTGGATTGAAAGAATTGGTGTTTCACCGCTTTCAAGACGTATATTTCGCTTTTTATTTATTTATTTTCTACTTTTCGAAATTTGTTTAATTATTTATTTTCACTCAGTATAAAACATCATTTCAATAATAATGGTGAGACTGCTTCACCGCATCACAACCTTTCATTTTCACTTGAGCATTGAGCTTCGGTTAATACAAAAATTCTCTATACGACTTGTCACTCAATTCAATCACTAATATTATCGATATACATAATTTAAAATGGTTAACTTCAATTTTAGTCCCTATATTAAATTAAAATTTAAAAATTATTATTTTTTACTTTTAATTTTTAACATAATTTGATCTATTATTTTTATAATTTTATTGATTAGTCTAAATAATTAACTCCATCATCTTTTTAATTAAAATGTTACGTTGTTATATATAATTTGAAAGCGAATTTTTAAATTCGAAAAGTAGAAAAGTTAAATTCTTAAAAGTAAAAGTAGAGGATTAAATTCTAAATGTACGAAGTGTATAGGGATTTAGAGTATATTTTAATCTTTAAAATTTTACTTTATAAGTTTACACAAACAAAGAATCTAACCTAGTTAATTAATTAATTAAAATATTTTTAATTTAAATTGAATTATAAAATTATATTATATTATTATTTTAAATACTATTCTTATAACTAACACTTAATTAGTAATTTAAAATATTATTTAATACATATAAAAACAACATATTACTAGGATATCTTTATTTTTATTTCACCCAAACCAAAAATTTTAATTTTAACACTAAAATAACTAATATTAATCCAAATACATTTTTACCAACAATAATTCATTGGTTAGAATAATAAAGTCTCACCTTCAAGTAATGATTTTATTTGATGGAAAATATATAAATTTTAGTTTAATGATGTATAAATCTGACTTCTTAATTTAAAAATATATTTTATATTTTCATCTTTCATCAGAATAAAGTACTAATTAATAGAAGGAGAAAACTTTTACATGCTTACTCTTATAGAGCACGATTTTTATATTAATATAATATTAGCTTTTTAAAAAATTTATAAGATAAAAGTCATCTTTGTGATTTGTTTTGATCCCTGTGATAAATCTCACATGGCCTAAAAAAAGCAGAAGTAGCCGATAAGCATGCTGGCTGCTTATGCTCTTGCTGATTATTAAAAATACAAGTTCATCATAATAAAATTTATTATTATTAGTATCAATCCAAAATTTTAAAATTAAAGCATATTTATATTTATTAAAAACACTGTTTTCAGATACATATTCTTTTCAAACTTTTTCATATCCAACTTTAAATTTATAAAACTTATTTCTTTTAACAACCCTAATTGCTTTTCCTAATAATATCATTCTCATAATATTTATCATCAATCATAATCAAAATATATTAAAATCGATCATTACGCTTACAAAGCACATTGAATAACACTGATAGGGCTTGCAGCTAGGTAGGGGTGAGTAATTGGTTTTTTTAGTTGGCTAGGTCAAGTTTTCATACATAACCAACTAAATTTAGTTTTAATTAAGGCATAATTGTCATAAATACCCTCAACATTATTAGGTTTTTGGGTTTGAGCCCTTGACTTTTTTTTTATTGGATTGACGCCCTCAACGTTATTACTTTTTCATAAATCAACCCAATTTTAACGAGAAACGTGAGTTGACCGTCAGTCAAGCACAGGTCAACGAAGTAGCCTATGTGGCATGCAAGGATGAAGATGACATGTCAAAAATAAAGAATTAAATATGAAATTAATAATAAATTAATAATTTGTAAAAAAAATTATTTTAGGTAAAATTAAAACCAATCGTAAAATCCCTAAAACTCTTACAATAAAAAAACCTTCAACAATATCCAATGCTCAAGAAACCACTATCTCTTAAGAAACTCGAATTGAAATCCCTCTCCTCTCATTATCTCAATTTACCATAAACCCTAAGAAATTGTTCTTTTTCTTCCTTGTCATCTGAAATCATGGATTCAGGAAACTTGCTCAAATCTAAATCACATAGTTCAAATAGCCAACTTAGAGAATGGGTATCACATGGTTCCAGGGAGGGAGAATCGAGGTATTCAAATTTTTTTACTTCATCATGGAGGGAGTATGTGTACGATGGGAACTGCAAGAAGTTAGCTCCAAGAGACACTTCATGGAGCGATTTAAACTCAGGGAAGAGATTTTATGGTTGTTCAGATTTTCACGTAAGTGAAAAAGAAATTTATGTGCTATTTCAGCTTTCAAAAAAAATTTGGAAATTTTATTTGCTACTTCAGCTTTCAAAAATTTTCGAGTAAGTTCAGATTTCAAAAATTTCCCTAGGTTGAGGGTTTATGATTTAAAATTTTTTAAAATCCCTAAAACTCTTACAAACATGGCTACTTCGTTGGGAATAAAGGATTAGAGATTTTATGATCGATTTTAATTTTACCTAGAATAATTTTTTGACATTATTTATTTCTTTTTAATTTCATATTCAATTCTTTATTTCTGACATGTCATCTTCATCCTAGCACGCCACATAGGCTACTTCGTTGACCTATGCATGGCTGACAGTCAACTCACGTTTCTCGATAAATTTGGGTTGATTTTTGGAAAAATCGTAACGTTTAGGACATCAATCCAAAAAAAGAAAGTCAATGGCTTAAACCTAAAAACCCATAAACATTGAAGGTATTTTTGACAACTATACCTTTAATCAATCTAAAAGTGACTTTTTAAATTTACATTATTACTAGATTTTGAGAAAAACATGATATTAAAATTATTTATAAAAAATAATAATTGAATTATAAGTGAAATTGTAAAATGTTTGTGGTTAAACATTTTTTAAGTGTGAGTTTAGTTTTTGACATTGCATTTTGAAAGAACAAAATGTTACTTGCAAATAAATTGAGTAATGCTAACAGTAGTGCAAATTGCTTTAGATATTGATGATTAACAATGAAGAATAAAGACAAACACACAATATATTTATGCAGTTAAGTTTCTCCACATCTGTGGAATTTGCTCAAAGAGACAATTCACTATTTTAACACTTCGCATAAGTGAGTACAAGCTCTAACACTTACCATATTAGAACCCTCATATTTGCACCTAAGATTTATATCACTCTTCTCGAAGTTTTTTTTTCTTAAAAACTTAAGACAAAAACCAAGTAACATACTTAATTTTACACTTATTGCACTCACAAGAAATGTTCCTCGTTGAACAAGAATAAGTGTTCTCAGATCAGTACATCACTTATACAAGTCTTTTCAATTTATATGGAATTGAGACTTGCTACCATACTTTATCAATTACAATCAATATTCCTATTAAAATAGCAAGATAATTAATATAGAAAATATATTTAATGAGTCCAAGATAAGTCTTGAATTTTTAAAATATGCTTCAAAGTTTATCGAATCCAATCTAATTTCTTCAAAATAAGGAAGTCAGTTTCCTTGATTAGATCCAAACCAATCTTCAAGATATGTTGCTATAAACGGTTTAGATATCATAGACGCACTTGCATGTTGTTGGGGATAAACATGATTAAACAACGAATGAGTAAAATAACAAAAAATTGAAAAGATCGAACACGTAAATATTTTACATGGAAAAACCCTTCCGAATAGGATAAAAAACCACAGGCAAAGATTATTTCACTATAACGAAAAAAATGATGAGTACAAAAGATTGAGATAAAATTAAACCTTGAAACCCCAAATAAGAACCCTCAAAACATAAACACAAAATTCTCCAAAAGCTTGTAAAAGTTAATACCTAAATGTGTAATGGGTTATTTTTCTAAGGTGGAAAAATGGCATATTTATAGGTTAAATTTGTAGGTCAAATAATATTAAAATAACCTACACTAATCGAGTTTAAGTGAGAAACTAAAAACATAATTTAACTGGGAGAAGAAAAGCCAAAAAATACGAGGCATAACTCCACAAATCTCTACCTGGACTCGTATTTCTACAACGCCTTCTTTCCCAAAGTCTACCACGGGCTTATCTCGAACTATGTAGGATATTAACTGAGTCAAAGCTGTGCTTAGAAGCTGGAAATCTTCTAGTCTTCGACTTATGCACTACCAAATCAAAACTAAACTAGGTCTGATTTCCCCGAACGTAGTGCCCTATCTTTTCAAAACTGCATTCAAAAGAGAACCTCTTTTATATGAAACGATGATACCTTTTTCCCTCCTATGACCAAGTTGTCTCCACTTCAAACAAGTCGACTTTGATTCCTTAACAGACAAGGGACGTCCTGTTTCACAAATCACCGTTAGTCTTTCCAGAACATAAATATTGCCAATCTTTTTATCTTTCATCAAAATGAGAGCCTCACAAGATAACTTAATGCCACTTGAATCGATGTTGATTCTATAACCCTTCGAGTCCAAAATTATCAATGAGATAATTTTTTTCTTTAAGTCAGGCACATGCCTGACATCTGACAATGTCTTAATTGTCTTGTCATGTATTTTTATCTAAACCGTACCAATACCGGTTACTTTACTGGGTGAACTATTCCCCATGCGCACAACCACACCTTCAATTAAACTGTATGTGGAAAACCAATCTATATTAGGACACATGTGGAAAGAACACCCCGAATCCAGAATCCACTCGGATGTAAGCTCAAAGCTTTCACTTATTGTCACCAATAAGAAATCATCACCCTTGTCATTGGCCAAATTAGCACCAATTAAATCTTCCTCGTTGCTCTCAGCAACTCTTTTATTTCGCAATTTGTAATAATCTGTCTTGACGTGACCTAACTTCTTACAATAGCGACATCTATTGTCTATTTTCTTTGATGCTACCAAAATCGAGGCTTGCCTATCTGACTTGTTGTCCAAACCAAACTCATTGTCGAGTTTGTCTTTGCTCAACAGATGACCCTTCCCTGAAAGACTTTTATGAAGGGGGTAAAGAGCATAATAATAGCATAGCCTGATCTTCATCATTAATTTGAACCTCAACATTTTTTAAATCATTCAAAAGAATAATAAATTGACTGATGTGGCCTCTAAGGTGCTCACTTTCATCCATGCGAAGTATGTATAGAAGTTATTTCAACACCAATCCGTTAGCCAGAGACTCTGTCGCGTCAAGGGTTTCTAACCTTTTCCATAAGGTGAATGTCGTTTCCTCCATCAAAACCTCTTACAACACATTATTTGTTAGATATAATTGAATCACAGATAGAGCTTTTTTATCTACCCTATCTCATTCTAATTTATCCATGTATGCAGGCTTCTTCTTTGTAAGGACCTTCTTAATATCGCTCTGAATTAGAATTGTTGTCATCCGAACTTGCCACAGATTAAAATTTGTGATACCATCGAACTTATCAATATCAAACCTTGTTGTTGTCATCTCTGAAGGGGTTGATTGTGGAAATCGACTTAGCTATGATATAAGTTTGTTGGGGATAAACCTGATTAAGCAATAAACAAGTAAAATAATAAAGAAATTGAAAAGATCGAACACAAATATTTTACATGGAAAACCCTTCCGAAGAGAATAGAAACCCACGAGCAAAGATAATTTTACTATAATGGAAAAAACGATGAGTACAAAAGATGGAGATAAAACTAAACGCGGAAATCCGAAATAAGAACCCTCAAAACATAAACACAAAATTCTCCGAAAGCTTGTAGGTCAAATAATATTAAAATAACATACACTAATCATAGTTTAAGTTGAAGGCTAGAAACAAATTTTAACTGGGAAAAGAAAAACCGAAAAATATGAGGCATAACTCTACACGTACATCCAAAGTATCAACAAAGATCAAAGTCCAAGTGTTTTGTTTCCAAAATTTGCCAAGTCCATATATGACAGGATTATGAGTTTGAGTAGTGCCAAACACCTATGGACACTGCTTATGAACTACCTCAACACATTTTTAGTTATTTTATTTAAACATTTCGTATAAACTAATAAAAAATGAAAACAATATTATATTAACATAAAATTCATTATTAAATGAGATTTTTTAAGTAATTATCTAATAAATTTGACACATTTGGTATCAAGATGACTCATGACAATTTAATAAAACATTTTATGCTAAAATAAATAAATTAATAAATAAGAATAATTCACATTAAATTCAATTATGAGTTGTATTAAGCGACAACTCAATCATTTTAATCGAATTTAAGTAAATAAGCGAATTAGCATAAAGGACAAATCCCATAATATTAAAGCGAAGTGTGAAGGGTGAAATCTGAAGTGTTATGAGAGCAGCAAGTTGCAAAGTAGTTTCAAAAAATAGGGTGATGCTTGAAATTGACTTCAAGCTCAAAATATATTTTATTTGGTTGTTTCCTACAGGTAAGCAAGACCCCCATTTTTCTTCAAGAGAGAGGAACGGCTATAATATTAATATCTGCGTATGCTTTTGACTTCCCATTTTATACAACAAATTAGTTGTTCACAGCACATGGACGAAACCATTAGTAGTTAATGGATACGTAAATGCGTTTATAAGTTCCCGGGTTTTGACTAATTGAAACCGAGTTGATCTCATATTTTTTACTTTTTCTTTTTATCATAATATTCCAATTAGAGAGGTTATTAATTACGTCATCTCAATTCGTAAAATAACTAAATATAGAATTACTACATATCGGTCATGCTAAAAAGTGGGTCGCTTGCACGTATGGACACATCAGCATTCTCTCAAGAGAAATTGAAATTTTGGAATGAAACAAATAAATAATTTTATTGAGAAGAGATGGATTTATTTAAAATAAGTTGGTTGAAAGTAAATGTTTCATGCCTAAATATATCATATCACATTGCCCAAATAAAAATTTATAAATCTCCAACAGGCAATACTTACAAGACTAGACTTTAACTTTCCCTCAGCATATTAAAACTCTTAATAATTTAAACATAAACCAATTACATTCAAAATCATCCAATAAATTTTAAAACCTAATTTGACTCAAGCTATGTCATTGGCAAGTTTGTAAATATGGAGGTTAAAAAGCTATTATCTATTTTTTATTTTTTAAAATCTTAATTAAAACCTACCTGGCTTTTTAAAATAATTAGTAAGCTAATTTGGAGCTCAGAGTGTTGACACGAAACAGTCGTGGGTTCAGCTGAGACCAACACTGTGAATAATGGGATGATCCAATCAACTTCAAAAAGAAAAAAGGCACAGAAATGGACGACCTTAGTTTAGCAGAGGATTAACATCTTTCAAAAGAATTGACAATGAAATTCACTCCGGATTTATCATAATTAGATTCACGTATGTTCCTGTCATGTCTTTTCCACTTTATTTTTTAAAAAAGAAAAAAGAGAATAATACAATTACATTTAAAATGTCATATATAAAATATATATTACATAATCCTAAATTATTGGCAAGTTAAAAAATTGACATGTGATTCCACCATCACAGTTGTCTGCACCAAAATGTCACCTCCACTTTTCCAGCTGCTTATATATTTGGATCCTTCCTTCCCTCCTCCTACGCCCCATACATTGCATCTAAGAACCCATTTTCAACCCCTAACGGTGCCTTCTCTTCCATAAACACATTACCCAAAAGAATTTTCAGTCTTCCCAAACATACTACAATTATGTAAATTTAGTGCCTTATACTCTGATCCATCATCTTTAACTTTCTTTGCTCATTTTCCTGGAAAAAAAAAAAAAGTTGTTCAACATGAACATCTTCTATCTTCGCTAAACCTTTTTATCGTTACTTTGAAACTCACAAAGTCATGTAATTTGCATGATCGCAGGTTCAAAACTCTCGTTTGTTTCCAATAGCTGATATTCTTGATCATTTTCAGTCTTTTTTTCTTTTACCTCACTTAGAAGATTATTGAAGGAAGAGGGAACTAAAGCCAGTTGTTTAGAGTTTAGATAAAAACTAACCATGGAGGAGACCTTTGTGCCTTTACGAGGCATCAAAAATGACCTCAGAGGCAGATTGATGTGTTACAAGCAAGACTGGACTGGTGGCTTTAAAGCAGGCTTCAGGTATATATATACAAATATAATCTTTGCTATATGCTTGTTTATTGAGGCTGACGACGACTCGACTGTGTTGTTTTATTACAGGATTCTGGCTCCCACCACTTACATTTTCTTCGCCTCTGCCATTCCCGTCATTTCATTTGGTGAACAACTCGAGAGAAATACCGGTATTTTAAATGCTTAATCGTGTGTGCATTCGGTCGGTTCGGTCGTCTATTTATATTCCCTTTTTAATTATCTGCAGATGGAGTGCTCACAGCAGTTCAAACCTTAGCATCTACAGCACTTTGTGGGATCATACACTCGATAATCGGAGGTCAACCTTTGCTGATACTAGGAGTTGCTGAGCCAACTGTCATTATGTATACATTCATGTTCAACTTCGTTAAAGACGTACCGGATTTGGGTCGGGACCTATTTTTAGCTTGGTCTGGATGGTGAGCTGTTAACTCTAATTTTCTTTTGATCAATATTGAGCCATACCATATTAATATTCCTCAATGATTCTTCAATCATATATATTCGCTGCTATACTTGAAAAAAGTTGTCTTTCTTTTTGTGTTAAATTGTTTGTAGGGTATGTGTGTGGACTGCAGCCTTGCTGTTCTTACTGTCTATCTTGGGAGCATGTTCCATTATCAACAGGTTTACCCGTGTGGCAGGCGAATTGTTCGGTCTGCTTATAGCTATGCTGTTTATGCAGCAAGCTATCAAAGTAAGATCAATAATTTATCATCTCATGTTTATTTTCTACTGTAAACCATACCCTTTTTAAGTTGTTTGTTCTGATAAATTTCATATACAGGGCATTGTGGAAGAGTTCCGAATTCCACAGCACGAAAATCCCAAACTCACAGAGTTTACACCTTCATGGAGGTTTGCCAATGGGATGTTTGCTTTGGTTTTGTCATTTGGCCTTCTTTTTTCGGCATTAAGAAGCCGAAAAGCAAGGTCTTGGCGCTACGGGACTGGTAAACTAACTTTTTCCTTGATCACCTTTTGGTTGTATATATGGCACCATTTGCTTTTGACAACTTACAAAGAAGCTTGTTTGACAGGTTGGCTTAGAAGCTTTATAGCAGACTATGGTGTGCCATTTATGGTACTTGTGTGGACAGCAGCGTCTTACATACCATCCACAAGTGTTCCGAAAGGAGTCCCACGTCGTCTCTTCAGCCCGAATCCCTGGTCCCCTGGTGCTTATGAAAATTGGACAGTTATCAAGGCATGTTTAGCCAAATACCATTGCCAATCAACACTGCACACACATATAATCTGTCTTCTTATTGGACAAATAAACTGACACAAAGAGCTTGAAAAAAATGACAGGACATGCTAAATGTTCCAGTTGTGTATATCATTGGAGCTTTCATTCCAGCCACAATGATTGCAGTGCTTTATTACTTTGACCATAGCGTAGCATCTCAGCTTGCTCAGCAGAAAGAGTTTAATTTGAGAAAACCATCTTGTTACCATTATGACTTACTTCTTTTGGGATTCTTGGTATGCACTGATTCTTCCTGATCTCCTTCCTTAATCTAAAATTTACCCTGGGAACACTTTTTTCATTTGCTTGTTTCTTGATGGCAGACATTGTTATGTGGTCTTATCGGCATCCCTCCGGCAAATGGGGTCATTCCACAATCACCGATGCATACCAAGAGCTTGGCTACCCTCAAACATCAAGTATAATTCCTTGTTTAAACCCTCTGAACCTTTTTGTTCAGTTTTCAATTCATTTATGATCAGCAGAGACTGACTCATGGTTATGGTGCAGCTGCTTCGTAATCGACTGGTTGCAACAGCACGCAAATGTATAAGAAAGAATGCTAGCTTGGGACAATTGTATGGAAATATGCAAGAAGCCTATCAGCAAATGCAGACCCCTTTAGTTTACCAGGAGCCTTCAGCTAGAGTAAGACTGTGTCTATGACCATATAGATCATGTAGCTGCTTCCTGGCATAATCAAAGCATATGCATGATTAACTAATGAAATCACTAAATTTATGATTCTGAGTTCACTGATAGTAAACTGTCTTAAGCAGGGACTACATGAACTAAAAGAATCAACCGTTCAAGCTGCTACGTGTACAGGCAACATCGATGCCCCTATTGACGAAACTTTGTTTGATATCGAGAAAGAGATTGATGATCTATTGCCTGTTGAAGTAAAAGAACAGCGTCTCAGCAACTTGCTTCAAGCCACCATGGTAGGAGGATGTGTCGCAGCAATGCCTATACTTAAAATGATCCCGACTTCAGTCCTCTGGGGCTACTTCGCATTCATGGCTATCGAAAGCTTACCGGGTAACCAATTTTGGGAAAGGATCTTATTGCTCTTCACTGCACCAAGCAGAAGATACAAGTAAGATATTCCAAAACAGACATTTTATACTTGTATAGTTTAAAAGTATCCATTGTCCCATCTTATGTTTTCCTGCAGGGTCCTTGAGCAGCAACATGCAACCTTTGTGGAAACTGTTCCATTCAAGACTATTGCAATGTTCACCATTTTCCAAACGGCGTATCTGCTCGTATGTTTCGGTCTAACCTGGATTCCGATCGCCGGGGTTATGTTTCCTTTGATGATCATGCTTTTAGTACCAGTAAGACAATACGTCCTGCCCAAGTTTTTCAAAGGGGCGCATCTTTATGACTTGGATGCCGCAGAGTATGAAGAGGCACCCGCTTTGCCATATAATCTTGCCACAGTAAGATACTCATCTCCTCTCCTACAGCCAAAAAACCTTTCCCCCATTTTCCATTGCTTATTATTAATCATTTAAACTTTGGCTTACAGGAGACAGAGCTGGGACAAGGAGCAGCCTATGCAGGGGACAGTGAGATATTAGATGAAGTTATTACAAGAAGCCGGGGTGAATTCAGACATACTTGCAGTCCTAAAATCACAAGCTCCACTGCTACGCCAGCAAATGGCCCCAGAAGCCATCAAAGCCCGCGGCTCTCATGTAATAGTCCTCGTCTGAGTGAGCTGAAAGGAGAGAGAAGCCCTCGGGCGAGTGGAAATGGATCACACAGTCCAAGGACTGGGGAGCTGAAACCATCTAATCTGGGGAAAAGTCCTCTTAACCGAGGATCGAATTAGTGGGGATATTTGTCGAATATTCTGATAACTTCTGTTGGCATAATGTGTTTTTTAAAATGGTTTTTCATTTCCCAGTCTTTTGTTTTGAGTGTGTTAATTGGCTTGGCTTAGCAGAACTGTAAAATGTTCCCTCTTCCTTCTTATATCCCATTTTCATATGTAACAAAAGATTCCATTTGCTTTTCTTGCCAGAAATATATAATACTTAAAACATATTTTTTGCTTGAAAATGTTAGCCCTTATTCCTTTTGTCTGTGTCAAATTCTGGTTTTTATCTCTCTATTATACTCAAATTTAAGATTTAGTCCCTATACTTTTTTTTTTATAAAATACCTATTTGTATCTATAACTCCATAACCCTAGGAGTGAAGCCAGGAATTTTTTTACTGCGGGATAAGAATATAACTTGTGGGCAGGGGGAGCAAATTTAACAATTTTTATACTAAAAGGAGTAAATTGCATTACTAACTCAGAGGAAAAAAGGGTTTAAATATGTCTAAACTCACATCCTCTTGATTGTTACAACAGAAACGATGCCACTACCGAATCTCAATCAAACATTTAGTCCCTATACTTTAATTCAACATAATTGAGTCATTTTATTGTTATAATGTCTTTAGTTATTCCAAATAGATGCCACTAATTGTTAAAATTAAAATGTTGATGTGAATTTTTGGGGGATAAAGCAACATTTAGTCATTGAATTTAGCAACTTTTCTCAATTTGGGTCCACGTGATGATATCGTATTCTGAGTGAAATCGCATTCTTAAAAGTTCGAGTGATGATGTAGCACAATTTCAAAGTATCATGTCATCACAAAGACTGAAATCCAAAAAAGTTGTTATGTTCCAAAATTTATGTGAATAAAAAAAATTCAAGTACCAAGTTGAGAAGAATTGTTAAATTCAGGGACGAAACATGCTTATACTTTTTTTTTAAACCTTTCCAACACAAAAAAAAAAAAAATTGAATTTGTAGGAACCCCTATAATATCCACAAATGGCTTGTTTTTGGTAAGAGATGAATATCATTATATGTAAATTCGAGCGAATGGTACACATCGGTACTCCAATGCATTTCTCCTTTTGAGTTAGAATAAATATATTTTTGAACCCTCACTTTCAAATTTAAAGTATATGTTCTCACACAAATCTCAGTAATCACCTGTTCTTATTCTACATATTGATCATTTTGAAGTAAAAAAAAAACTTTTTAGTGGAATAGTTACCTTGTGCATAATATGTTGTCAATAATTACATAGAAGTCTATATAGCATTAAAAACAAAAAAAAAAATGCTGATGACGGGTGCGTGTAGAATCCCCTCGTTGAAATTAAATTTTCCAAGGGAGGTCAATATTTTAAATGAAATAGTTAATATAGTATTAACTATTTAGACTGAGAAATTATTATAGTAAAAGGACCAAATTATGCTGGATTAATTTTAAAATTTAAACATAGTATCTGACCCTTGTTTTTCAAAATCCTATGACATATGGAAGCAAGCAAAAGGTTCTAAATCACATCAACAATTATGGAATTTGTGAATATGATATTCCTTGAGTTAAATTCACAAAGGACCAGATGATGAAGGCATCCATAAGTACTAATTCATTTAGATCAAACCATATGGGATAATGTCATCCCCATGCAGGTACCGTGAATTTTCTGACAGTTTTCTCATTACCTTTTAAGTCCATGTTGGAACATGCTCGCCACCTGAAGCGGCTGCTTTGTTACTGTATGTAAAAAGCTTCTTCTTCGAGAGTGCTTTGCAACTGAGAACCCTCTTGTCATTTCCACTAAAATAATAGAAAAAAACAATGGAAAAGGTCCATTTTCCAGCACAATTATGAAAGCTTGAAAAAGAACAAAAAACAAAAACAGAAGACAGCATTTGAGATGAAAAGAAGGGAGCTTTTGATAATAGTTTTTTGAAAGGAGAAAAAAGAATAAAGCAATGGCCAGAATTTGTTTTCCCTTGCCGGCATTTCAAGTAAACTGCAAGACATGGGAGGACCCTACATTCTCAATTGCTAGAAGGGAAAATGTGGAGATGGTGTGATGTTGTTTTCAATAGCTTTGACTTTGATGGGAAATGGGAATGAATGAATGATACATCAATACATCATTTTTTTTTTCATTATCACATTAAGCTGATGATGATTTCAGTATCTTTGTCTTTTGAGTATAGTTAAACTTTTGGTCCTTTCCAAAAAAAAAAAAAAAAATCTGATAATCATGAAGAAAAATGGTCCAATCCTTAATTTTATCCCTCAGCTTTATAAAAACTGTGCAATTAGTCTTTGTCATGCACATATACTCCGCCAACCAACGACCTCTGCCATGATACATATAATCACAACGGTTTTTGCCGGCCGGAGTGTGCCAATTTTAGCTACGTGGCTGAATATGTAAATTAACTACTCCTGACAATTAAATTATTTTGACAAGATATCGGAGTGTGCCAACTATAGCTACTTGGCTGAATATGTAAATTAACTACTCCTGACAATTAAATCATTTCGATAAGATAAACATCTTGACAAGATAAACATCACTTGCTATCCACAAGTCTTAAAATTTATGTATTTTCATATTACTCACCTAACATGAATCTTGAAAAGGATAGGTAGCGCCTCAAAAAGTGAAATATTTCCATTGAGGTAAACTCATAAATACCTCTCTGACCCCAATGATCCAGCATGTTCTCCTACCCCTTACTCTGAATTTTCACCCTAACTCCCTTTCTCCTCAAGCTCTTCCCTCATCCTTCATCTTCGATCACCACCTTTTAGTATCAACAATCTTTCTATTTGAATTTGTCATAATTTAATTCTTATTATTTATAAAATTGAAAGCTAAGCCTATATATTGATAAACACACTATATTTTTGCTAATTTATAATATATAAATCATTGAACTATTGATTTTTACTAGTTCTTTATATATGAATCATTAAACTGTTGATTTCTAGGTCAATAATTTAACAATGATGGTTAAAAATGTTACTTAATTTGATTAATATTTTAGTTTTCGTAAAATATAAAGATTAAATTATAATAAATTAAAGTAAAACTAATTTCTCAAATTTGATAAAGGAGAGGGATGAAATTCATAAATAAATTAAGAAAAATCAGAAATTTGGTGATCTGAGTTGAGATTGGACGCATCAGTTGACCAGTGATCCACGCATGGCCAATGCCAAAAAAAAAAAACATGTGGTGGGTAACAAAGGTAGAAAAGTTACCAATTACCACTAAAAACAACATAGATTTGGCATCAAATCAGTTTCACTGTCCAAATCACTCGAGCCTTCATATGAACCACTTGAATTCAATCATGAACATTGTTGAGGGTGGGCTACTCAAACTCTTCCTTTTTGGGTAGGTTATGGGTCAGTCATAGAGATGGTGCGGGATTGGTGATAAACATTTGGAGCTGACATGAAACTATCCCAAAAAAAAAAAAAAAAAAAAAAGGTAATATGCCATCAAGTGTTAAGAGGTACGGTTTACTTAATCACAATCTTGAAAATAGAGAGGAAATTGAAACTGTAATGACTCTGTTACTGTGTTATGAATCAAATCTTGTGTTTGTTCAGTGTATAAATTGTTTATATAGGACTTGGATAAACTGCTAGCTGTATCACCTAGCTGCTTGAGCTATATTACTGAACTCTATCATCAAGGAATGTTTTATTCATAAGAAGAAAAGAAATTGAGTTTACTCATTTGTCTGGTTTAAATCAATGAGATTTATAAATGATAAGGTAAATTAAATATTTTTATTAATCAAACAATAAATGTGATGGTGAATGTATTTAAATACGTAAATTAAATTATAAGTATTTAAGTACTTATGTTAAAAAAATTATATAATGTTAATAGAAATTAAAAGAATTATTTATTTTCTTAACAAGTTTTATACAATTACAATAATGGGTTATGGCCTCTACTTTTGCAATAAACAAAAGTTGGAGACTGCATCCACGTATACATTCCTTCAGAAAGTGGTTTGAAATGAAAACTGTGATAGCAACTACTGCAATACTTAATTATGTGTTTTTTTTTTTTTTTCTTTCTTTCTTTAGGAAAACCTCAATAGAATAAGAGTAATGAAGAAAATATATTATCAATAATTTTCATCACATCTTTTCTTCAAAGTGAAAGGTTGAGAATACAAAATGAAAATGCTTCTTTTTGTCCTAAAAGTTGGAAAGAAAGACAAAAGTTATCAAAATTAATTGGCTTTATTAGATTCATAGTATATGCAATTTTAATAAATGCTTGGGTTGGTGGAACAAAATCATCCAAATGGGATTAACATATTGCTTTGGTTTAAAGTAATCTTGAATAAATTAAATAAAACATTGTAACCTCATAACCTTTTTTTTTTTTTTTATCCACCTTCTTGTTATTATGATGCTGGTCACACTTTTTTATTTTTATTTTTGTAAGCACTACAATCATTTCTAATTTTTTTCTTTTACAATAGCAATGAATGGTGTAGGATTTTTTTAATATTAACATTTATAATAATAATTCATTTTAAACTCCATCTTTATTTATTATTTTTTTTACATATTTTTATAGAATTATTATATATAATTTAAGATATTCCTTGATAAGATGAAAAGTGATAAAAAGATTAAGGGTTAAATATATTATAAGTCATTTTACTCTTCGTAAATTTGAAATTTAGTTCTTATACTTTTATTCTTTTATTCTTAGGAATTTAGTCTTCTTAACTTTTAGATTTCAAAATTTAGGTCATTAAATTTACAAATTTTTTTTTCAAATTACATTGCAATTAAGTGATTTTTTTTTAATTTTAAAATGCCATATCAACCAATTTAACAAAAAAGAAAGTAGTGTTACCAATAGACTTGAATTTTAAATTTTAAAAAGTAAATGAATTAAATTTATAAAAATAAAAATATAAAAATTAAATTTTAAACTTATAAAAAATATAAAAAAACCTATAACATATTTTAATAAAAAAATTAGTGCCAAATCCATGAAGATGACATAAGCTGTGTTTTCTTTTCAATTTTATTTTTATTTTCATTCTATGATAAAATAAACTTCATTTCAGGTAGTATTATCATTTTCTTATTCTGATACATTTCTTTTAAATTATTGTCAAATATTAACCTTTCGACGTTTCACATATGCTTTTAATTAATTTCAATTTTTTAAACATATTTAATAATTAAGGTAATTTTAGAGTGATTACACCCCTGGTCACTTTTGTTTACCTTAAGTTACATTTTAATCATTTATGTTTAAAATGTTACGTTTTAGTCACTTACGTTAACATGTTGTAACATTTTAGTTACTGAACCGTTAATTATCGTTAATGGTGTAACAATAACCTGTTATGGCACGTTAAATCATCATTTCAAATAAAAATTTTAGGTTAAATTATACAATCGGTCTCTATATTTTTTTCATTTTGAGCAATTTAATTTTTTTTTTATGTTTTTTAATCTTTCCTTCTTCTTTTTTTCTTTTTTTTTTTCTATTCTCTTATGTTTCTCCTTTTGTTTTCTACTTTCTTTATTTCTTTTAATATATCAGAAAATTGAATTGGCAGTGAAGAAAGAAGCAAGAAGTCAGAAGCTATCATTGCCTATAACCAAAACCCATAAACCCATACCATGCTTCTTTCTTCATTACCAATTTGACTTCCTAATATGTTAAAAGAAATGGATAAGGTAATAAAATAACGGGAGAAGCAAAACAGAATGGGAAAAAAAAAAAAAGAAAAGTTAAAATAACATAAAAGAAATTAAATTGCTCAAAACGAAAAAAATATGGGGACCAGTTGTATAATTAACCTAAAAATTTTGTTTTAAATGATGATTTAACGTGCCATGTCAACTTACCGTTACACCGTTAACAACTTAGTGAGTAAAATATTACAACACGATAACGTAAGTGATTAAAACGTAATATTTAAAACATAAATGACTAAAATGTAACATGAGATAAACAGACGTAGTTTACCCAAAATTTTAAAGGAAATTAGGTATGAATTTGATTAAATATATTACTTATGTGATGAAAATTTAATGTGAGAGATGTAGTTTGTAGAAAAGGATAAGTTTTCCTACACTCCAGTCATTCGATAGCCCAAATACAGCCAACGTGATTTATAATTTTCTTGGTGTTAATAATAACAAAAATCTTTCAGTAGTTAGGGGAGGAGTGGTTGGGATTGAATTATTCTGTTTTATTTAAAATAAAATAAAATAAAAAAGAAAGAAAGAAGAAATAGGAGAAATGTGTAATTTATCCGATGTCAAGTATGAATATATTCATAAAATCCTAAAATAATACACCTTCGTAATAAAATATTTATGTTAAAAACTTTCCATTTTCATTTCGTTTGGAAAATGGCAATTGGGCAGTTATTAAAAATGTGTCGACCCATTCAAATTCCTCTGTGAAGGGCCCATTATTGGTTTTAATTATTTCTTGAGACCCAATTAAACATATAACGTTAATGTGTTTGACTCCAAAACTCTCCATGCCAATCTTTGTTAATTTTATTATCTCCATCCCCAATACTTAAATTTAAAACTATATTGGATCTTTTATTACTTGATCCAACTACCAAGGGTGAACCCCAATTTTTTTCTTCTAAATTATAAATATTTGGAACACCAAAATACAAAATTTTCATTATATTGATTTGTATTTTTATAAATTTTAAAGGGACTTTAAAGCAATTTTACTCATTTGAGGCGAACACCTCTGCCTATCCCATCTTGCTCCATAATTATAGGAAGAACTTAGGGAGGCAAGTAGTAGCCTTGGCCCTTCAAAATAGATGAAATTGTGTTTCCTTTTATAAATTACCGATGTTTTCAACTATTTTACCATATGGGTATAGACCTATTTAGGTTGAAGTGGTATTTAGATAAAATTCTTTCTATCAATTTTGATTCTAAAATTCGAATTTGATTCAAATATATAGGAAAAAGTCATAATTTTAAACAATTATAAATTAATATAATACTAAAAGTATATTTTAACCCTCATAATTTTAAAATTTATTCTGATTTCCCCTTAAAAATATTTTACTTTTGCCCCTTCCAACCATTGTTGGTTGGTTACCTACATTTCACCTTTTACTTGGTTCTTCAATTTATTTTTTAAAAAAAATTCAACAGTTTAGATATGTTTTTCTCGACCATTTTACCAATAAAGGCCCATTTCCTACTTTATTTACAGAAATGGGCCACTTTATTTATTATTTATCGGAATGGGCCGAAAATACTAAAACACGTCCATGTAGGAGAGTTTTAAGGGGAAATTCCAGCAAAACGCGTCCCTGAGGGAATGTTTTCGTCATGTCAACAAAAACCATACTAATGTGGACGCGCTTTGCTGACATGGAAAAAACACTCCTTCAAGGACGCGTTTTAGCCCATGTTTTTGACCCCCAACGGTCATTTAAAATTTTGACCGTTGTGGGGTCCAACAGTAAAAAAAAATATTATAAACCCCTCCTATTTTTTCCACACAAACATTTCTTCCAAAATTCTCAAAAAAGCTATCAAATTTCTCCCTAAATTTCTCAAAGCTCTCTTTAATTAACTGTTTCCTTTAATATTTTTTTATAATTTCTAAGATATTTGATCGTGTTAGCTATGGTTGGGGAAGTTACTCGTCTCGATCATAAACATATCTCCGTTGAACAAATGAAAATGGTAAGGGTTAATTTCAATTTTTGAATATTATTTAATATTTTTTCATTTATGTAATTTTAATTAATTTTTATTTTATAATTTTTTATAACAGTCTATAGATCGGGTGTTACAATGTTATATTCGTAATATGCCTGGTCCTCCATCACTGTTGGTAGAAAATTACTTGATGGAAGCGGGTTTTTGGCACGTGACTAGTATAGGCCGAGGGTGCAAGTTGGACCTGAAACTCATCAGCGCGTTCATAGAGTGGTGGAGACCTGAGACGCACACATTCCATTTTCCATGCGAGGAGTGTACCATCACTTTGGAGGACGTGTAGTTACAATTGGGATTGTCGGTGGATGGGTCCGTACTCACCGGGTCCGCTCAATCTGCTGATTGAAGAGCCATATGCTATGATCTTTTGGGTGCGATTCTGGATGATATTTACGGAGGTCGGATCGAGATAGGCTGGTTATGAGACACATTCCCGGAGTCGAGGGATGATTCGACTAAAGTAGAAAGAATACAATATGCTCGGGCATACATCCTTGAGGTCATTGGAGGTTACTGATGCCGAGCTTGTCACGAAACCTCATACATCTTAGGTAGCTACTGAAACTCGTTAATTTTAGAGTAGCTGGCGAACTTAGTTGGGGGTCTGCCGTGTTGGCAACATTGTACAAGGAGATATGCGAGGCGACGAAACCAAATAAAGCCAAAATCGGAGGTTGTCTATCACTACTACAATCATGGGCTCGATTTCGCTTTTCATTTTTACGTCCTCGAGTGAACCACCCATATACATTCTCACTCATAATGAGGTAAAATTTATATTAGATTTTACAATTATTACATAGATTTAAAATATAATTTTATGCTAAAAATTTATTTAATTAGGTGGAACCATTCGACAAGTTATGTTGGAATACCTACTGTTCTTGAAGATATATGGCTTCTATTAGACCAACGGTCAAAAGTGCATGTAAGTATTAAATGAAATATATATACATAGCATAGTCGTTTCGTATTTAGAATTAGTATTATGTATATAACTAATATTTTTATCATGTTCATATAGTTTCAATGGACACCATACGAGGATCTAGCAATTCAGGCAGTAATTTTGGATGATTTCTTTTAAAAGGCATGTTAAGGTCTGATTAGTCAAGTACGCTACTATTGAAATGCACTAAACAAATTCAGTGTTGTGGCAATTTAGATTTCGACAATCTATTCCCGTGACACTTAAGGTACCCAATGATGAGCAAAAAATTAACTTACAACAATCAAATATGCATTGGCTGCTATTCTTCTCGAAATATATTGAAATGTGGTAAAATCTGTATGATCATATACCAACTAGCGAACCGATCATCGTCCTAAAGTTAACGTGTGCGTCGAATTACATCCCATGGTTTAGGATCCATGGCAAGCCATATTTGCTCTCAAAAGAAGCGAGTCGTCGAGAAAATTAGTGTAGCCGAAAAGGAACAGCGGGGCCCTTTAAATCCAAAAAGAAGGGATGACAGGGCGGGCCTATCAACAGTGCCCATACAATCACCGGGTCCGACGCCTCAAGTGATGACTCCCACACCACAACCCCTTCAAATTATGCCAGGTGCGTATCCTAGCCCTTATATGTATCCTAACCCTTATATGTTTCCTTTTCCCAGTCTTATGCCAGGTTGGAATGCATGACCCATTGCATCTCTTTTCTCGTTGACTCCAACTCAACTGACGATATATAAGCCATCATCGCAGGAGGGATCGCACGAGGCACCATCGGGGAACTCATCTCATTTCAAATCTCCATCGCCTTATGGGATTCAAACACCTCCGCCATGGGTGATGTAAACACCTCCGTACTATTTGTTCTATCAATGTGGGTCATCCTCCCAACACCCATAACCAGAACAACTACAACCCCTACCAGAAGCTGAACTAAGAGGGAATCCAGCGCATAACCGTCAACCACCCCTATGTGGCATTAATTCCGACCGGCACATGCATTAATTTTGCTCATTTGAGGCGAACATCTCTACCTATCCCATCTTGCTCCATAATTATAGGGAGAACTTAGAGAGGCAAGTAGTAGCATTGGCCCCTCAAAATAGATGAAACCCTTTCTATCAAAATAAATGTTTTCACCCATTTTACTATGTTAGTATAGTCCTATTTAGGTTGAGGTGGTATTTAGGTAAAACCCTTTCTATCAATTTTGACTCTAAAATTCGAATTTGACTCAAATATCTAGGGAAAAGTCATAATTTTAAAAAAACTATAAATTAATATAATAATAAAAGTATATTTCAACCCTCATAATTTTAAAATTTATTCTGATTTCCCCTTAAAAATATTTTACGAAATCAGCATACCGAAAAGCTAGTAGGTGGAATTACTCTGTTTGGGATTATCATTTGGCGCATATGGAAGAACAGAAACTTACACACATTTCAATGACTTTCTTGGAGTTCCGATGAGGTTATCAAGGCCTCCTTATGTTGGGCAAAGCAATATGTTACGGTATCCGAATCGAAAGGCACTAAACTCTCAAAACAACTTTTGTTCCTGGTTCTTCACACAAACATTTTTTCCAAAATTCTCGAAAAAAAATATCAAATTTCTCCCTAAATTTCTCAATGTTCTCTTTAATTAACTATTTCCTTCAATATTTTTTCTAAATTAGTATTATTTTTTTTTATAATTTCTAAGATATTTGATTGTGTTAGCTATGGTCGGGTAATTAATTCGTCTCCATCATAAACATATCTCTGTCAAACAAATAAAAATGGTAAGGGTTAATTTCAAATTTTGAATATTATTTAATATATTTTTTTCATTTATGTAATTTTAATTTTATAATTTTTTATAACAGTCTGTAGATTAGGTGTTACAATATTATATTCATAATATGTCTAGTCCTCCATCACTGTTAATAGAAAATTACTTGAGGGAAGCGGGTTTTTGGCATGTGGCCAGTATAGACCGGGAGTGCAAGTTGGACCCGAAACTCATTAGCGCGTTCATATAAAGGTGGAGACCCTAGACGAACACATTTCATCTTCCATGCGAGGAGTGTACCATCACTTTGGAAGATGTATAGTTACAATTGAGATTGCCGGTGGATGGGTCCGTACTCACCGGGTCCGCTCAATCTGCTGATTGGGGAGCCATATGCTACGATCTTTTGGGTGCGATTTTGGATAATATTTATGGAGGTCGGATTGAGATAGGTTGGTTACGAGACACATTCTTAGAGCCGATGGATGATTCAACTAAAGTAGAAAGAATACAATATGCTCGGGCATACATCCTTAATATCATTAGAGGTTATCTGATGCCGAACTTGTCACAAAACCTCGTACATCTAAGGTGGCTGATGAAACTCGTTGATTTTAGAGTAGTTGGCCAACTTAGTTGGGGGTCTGCCGTGTTGGCAACATTGTACCAAGAGATGTGCGGGGCGACGAAACCAAATAAAGCCAAAATTGGAGGTTGCCTATCACTACTACAATCATGGGCTCGGTTTCGCTTTCCATTTTTACGTCCTCGAGTGAACCACCCATATACATTCCTACTCATAACGAGGTAAAATTTATATTAGATTTTATAATTGTTACATAGATTTAAAATATAATTTTATGCTAAAAATTTATTTAATTAGGTGAAACCATTCGGCGAGTGATGTTGGAATACCCATCGCTCTTGAAGATATACAACTTTTATTAGACCAAAGGTTAGAAGTGCATGTAAGTTTTAAATGAAATATATATACATAACATAATCGTTTCGTATTTAATATTTAGTATTATATATATAACTAATATTTTTATCACTTTCATATAGTTTCAATGGACACCATACGAGGATCTAGTAATTTGGGCAGTAATTCCGGATGAATTCTTTCAAAATCCGAACTTTTGGCATGTTAAGGTCTCATTGGTCAACTACGCTATTATCGAGATACACTAGATAGATAAAGTGTTATGGCAATTTGGATTCCAATAATCGATTCCCGTGACACCTGAGGTGCCTGATGGACACCATACGAGGATCCAACAATTCGGGCAGTAATTTCGAATAAATTCTTTCAAAATCTTAACATTTGGCATGTTAAGGTCCTATTGGTCAACTACGCTACTGTCGAGATGCACCAGATAGATAGAGTGTTGTGGCAATTTGGATTCTGACAATCTATTCCGGTGACACCTGAGGTGCTCGATGATAAGCACAAAATTGACTTAAAGCAATCAAATATGCATTGGTCACTATTCTTCTCGGAATATATCAAAATGTGAGAAAATCGGTATGATCATATACCTACTCACGAACCAATCATCGTCCTAGAGTTAGCGTGTGCGCTGAATTACATGCCATGGTTTAGGATCTATGACAAGCCATATTTACTCTTGGAAGAATAGAGGCATCGGCAAATCCGTGTCGAAAGGGAACGACGGGGCCCTTTAAATTTAAGGAGAAAGGATGACGGGGCGGGCCCATCAACAGTGCTTACACAATCACCGGGCCCGACGCCTCAAGCGACGATGACCATACCACAGCCCCTTCAGATTATGCCAGGTGCGTATCCTAGCCCTTATATGTATTCTAACCCTTATATGTTTCCTTTTCCCAGTCTTATGCCAGGTTAGAATACATGGCCCGGTGCATCTCCTTTCTCATTGACTCCAACTCAACCGACGATATATAGGCCATCATCGTAGGAGGGATCACACGAGGCACCATCGAGGAGCTCATCTCATTTTCAATCCCCATCGCCTTATGAGATTCAAACACCTCTGTCATGGGTGATGCAAACACCTCCGTACTATTTGTACTATCAAGGTGGGTCGTCCTCCCAACACCCAAAATTAGAACAACCACAACCTCTATCGGAAGTTAAACTAAGAAGGAATCCAGCGTGTAACCATCGACCACCCCCATGTGGCACTGATTCCGACCGACACATGCATTGATTTTTTTAATATATTTGTATAAACTATTTTTATATTATTTCATTTAATAAAATAAAAGTTGTTTTGAATATTTTAATAGTCAATTGTTTTTATATTTTGTTGTATTTAATAAAATAGAAGTTCTTTTGAATAAAGCAATAGAAATAATGTAACATAATTTCATTTAAGAAATTATCAACTATTTCGATTTGGGCATGTTCGAATTGTATGACCTGGGTTCTTACATCATCCATACAACTTCTGTTGGTTCGTTCTTTATTGGATATCCATATTATCACGTATTCTACTTGAGCAAGGTTGACCTTTTAGTTTGCGACGCAATTCTCTATCCGGTAACAACTTAAATAGAGCAAGCGATATAGATGGTCACTTACGTTTATCTGGGATCGATGGGAATACGTGTCTCCACACGTTGTACATGTATTCTATTTTGTACACTTCTTCGACATAGCTTATGGGATTCAGACGGAGATTCTGACAAGCTGCAATTGCATGAGCGCATGCATAATGAAGTGCGTCAAATGTCCCACAATCGCAAGTCCTATTTTTCAGGTATACACAATATTTGAGCGTCGGTAATACCTTGGTTCGGTCTGTCAAATTCTGTCACACGAAACCATAGGTTGTCGTGATCGTGACACACTGTGCGCATGGTGTTGGCCCGCGTCTTCGCCTTGTTAATTTCTTGCAATACCTTCCGATAGCATACATGGCCTCCCTGCATTTGGCCTTTATAACTCACTACTCACTTTGGAAAGAGTGCCACTAAATGGAAATATGTCTCCCACACAACTGAGATTATTGGCAAATGACACGTTCCTTTTAGAACAAAATTTATGCATTTAGCCAGGTTTGAGATCATATGACATATCGTAGGCCGCCGTCGTATGCTTGTGTCCACTGATCGAAAGGTATGTTACTGAGGTAGTCTACGCCTTGGTCATTAACTGACTACAAAATCGCTAACATTTTATGAAAACGGTCTTTATTGATCTCATACCCTATCAATATAAGTTGATAGCGAAAATTACATACCACTCTTCCATTCAGAATAAATTAAATATTACAAACAAAATTATATTAGTGGAGATTAAATACCCATGTTGGTCACTTGTCGTTATTTAGTGGTAGACTGATATTGCCCATAGTAGTTAGATGCAACATGCCGTAGATAATACTGATGGTGTGTGCGATCCCATAGGCTTTCCTATTGCTCAGTTGTGGCTAGTATTCAAGTGTCTCGATCCAATATAACGCAGATATCAGGTTTGGGGTAGACATACCTCATCAACCTAAAAGGAAAGAAATTCTAGTCGTCACCTGACTCCCCCGGTGTTATTACAAATGCAATTGGAATGATTCTCCCACTACCATCCCATGCCACATCTAGCAATAGCTGATGGGTATATCTATTATACATAAAGGTACCGTTAATTTGTACCAATGGGTTGCAGTACACAAATGCGTCCCGGTATTACTTAAAGCTCTAGAACAAACGCTTGAACACTTGACATCTACGGAGCAAGCAGTCGTTGTAGTACACAGGGCCCATTTCAAGGTCTATTACGCAACCTAAAACATACCTCTCCAGCACCTGACACCATTGCCACACCTCATTATATGAAGCGTCCCACCTACTATGCATCTTTTCTAACGAATTCTGCTTAGCTATCCAGGCCTTGCGGTAAGAGGGCGTGTAGCTCAATTGGCTACGAATATTGGAAATTAAGACCGACACAGAAGTCCTGGAATCCGCCTTTACCATCGGTAGTATTAAGCCAATTATCATATCTGAATCATCTTGGGATGATCTTGTAAAACACCTGTCAACGAAGTATGTTAAATAATACAATATTAAGTAATAACAATATTATTCAAAAACCCTAAACACCTAGTGATACTGTATCGGCAATACACATATGTGAACATTTGTACTTCTTTATCTTCCACAACTTTGTCTTTTTCCTAACCGAAGCCGTAATTTGCCATGAACATGTACCATCTTGCACTACACACTTGGCCTCGAACTTCTCGAATTTAGATTTAACCATGTGGTAGTTAACCCTGTTCATGATGCTATATTATTTCAATGCACCAAGAAAACTATCCTTACTGGAAAACTCCTTACCAACTTTCAATTCACCTGAATGCAACAACGAACTTGTACAGTCACTCCTTCTGTGTGGTAGATCTAAAAACTCCAACGTATCATCTGCTGATAAATTAACATTATGCATATGGGCTGGAGGCGAGTACGTTATGAATCACGAATCTTCTTCTTCTTCATCTGAACCCCCTCCACCGTCTTCAGGTTCAATTGGAACAGGCTCTGGTTCAGAAAATAATGCAACATCTACACTATCGAGGCCGGGCTTTCAAGGTGGATCCACATCGGACTCATCATCCAACCCACCATTATCTGCAAAATATGAGGTCCCCTCGCCAGTAGACGTCGTAGAGAGTACATCATCCCTTCTTGTAGATGTTTCGTAACGTCCCCAATCAGATGTGGATTGCCAACTACTAGAAGTTAATGTCATTCCCAGTACGTATTTCCAGCATCGAACATCGATCCACCGAGGTACATGTCCAATCCACTAACTAAGTGTCATGTAGGAGTTGTGTATTCTATACTGCCACTAAACACGGGTGCTTCCGTGTTCTGCCTCCCACTAACGGAATGTCGGGCAGGGGTTGTGTATTCCTCCTGAACAGAAGTAGATGTTCAAGTCGTAAATGCTTGATTTGGCGATGAAAATTGTACATATAACTCAAGATAGGGTGATCCAATAGCGAGATAAGTCTGCACCATCGCCTCCAAGCTACGATCACCTTTGATATCAAATGAGTCATATGTCATGGAATCAACCGAAGCACAAAATTGACACTTAATAGGCGACACTCTCATTGGCGTCGTTCTAAAGATTTTTCGCCTAATTCTTTTACAAAGTTCTGTCAAATCTATGTTCTAGTTAAGAACTAGTAGCGCTGTGTTCTTTAATAAAACAACACCGTTCTCAGTGTCACGGACATCACCATCATAGTAAATAACAACACCAATACGTTCACTCATCATCAATTTCTATTTTGCTTAGCCTCTCTAATTTTTTTTGCTGTAACTTATGCAACATGAGAATGAAATTTGGCTCATTTATAGCCTAAGGCAAAGCAGGAACTACTGTAGAAAAAGAGCGTCCACGTGGGAGCTTTTTTCAATAATTTTGCTGACAGTGCATCCTGGTTGAAGTATTTTTGACACTATTTTTTCAGAACCGTCTTCTGAAAATTATTTTTTCGAGAACTACTGTAGAAAAAGAGCCCACATGGGAGCTTTTTTCAGTAATTTTGCTGATAGTGCATCCTGCTTGAAGCGTTTTTGACACTATTTTTTCAAAACCATCTTCTCAAAATTATTTTTTCAGGAACTATTGTAGAAAAAGAGCGTCCACGTGGGAGTTGTTTTTAGTAATTTTACTGATAGTGCATCCTGCTTGAAGCATTTTTGACACTATTTTTTAAGAATCGTCTTCTCAAAATTATTTTCCCAGTAACTACTGTATAAAAAGAGCGTCCACGTGGTAACCTTTTTTCAATACTTTTGCTGACAGTACTTACTGCTTGAAGCATTTTTTACATTATTTTTTTCAGAATCGTCTTCTCAAAATTATTTTTTCAGAAACTACTGTAGAAAAAGAGCATCCACGTGGGAGTTTTTTTAAGTACTTTTGCTGACAGTGCATCCTGCTTGAAATGTTTTTGTCACTATTTTTTTAGAACCGTCTTCTCAAAATTAATTTTTCAGAAACTACGGTAAAAAAAAAAAAGCCAAAATCCTTCTTGTCAATATAATTTTTTCAAAGCTTAACCCTAAACTCTTTACAAAAACCCTAAACCGCTAAACACAAAATTATTTTTAAAAACCCTAAACCCTAATTTTATTAATTTACTTAAAACCCTTAAAACCTAATTTAATTAATTTTTTTAAATCTATACCCTGGTTTATTTTTTGAAATTCCTAAACCTTAAATAAATAAATTCCTAAATGATTTTAACAAAACCCTGGCCCTAAACCACTAAAATACTAAGCCCATAAACCCTAGGCACTAAACATGCAAATAGCCCTAACCCTAGAAAAACACAGGCTAAAATGCGTTCTTGAGGGAACGCTTTTGCCATGTCAGCAAAGCGCGTCCACGTCAGCGCATTTTTTGCTGACATGGCAAAAGCGCTCCCTCAGGAACGCGTTTTGTTGGAATTTCCCCTTAAAACACTCCTACGTGGATGCATTTTAGTGTTTTCGGCCTATTTTAGTAAATAATAAATAAAGTGGCTAGTTTCCGTAAATAAAGTAGGAAATGGGCCTTTCTTAGTAAAATGGTTGTTTTTCTCTAACACCTAAAAGAAATGTTTTCTTCGGCAAGACTCGAGAAAAATGTTTTATTGTAATCCATTTCTAGTTTTAATAGGGTAAATTATACCTAAAGTCACTAAACTATTAGTAAGTTTATGTTTTAGTCACTTAACTTCAAAAAGTTACAAAACGGTCACTCAAAAAGTTACAAAATAGTCACTGAATTATTTGAAAGTTTTTATTTTAGTCATTGGGTTGTTAAGTTTTTTTTTTTAAAAAAAAGTTCGACTAGCGAGCTCCAAGTGACGATTCGACAATCGGTATGGTGAATCAATACCCATCAATGAGTAAAAGAATATAGATTAGATCCAAGTCAATCTGATAGCCAGTGTCGGAGATTAAAGAAGAAAGTTGTTTCAATTTTGGTTTTCAAATTCGTGACATTTAAAGTTGTTTCATAAAAAAACTGAATTACAGAGGAGAAAGGGAGGATAACTTTCAATGGTGCAGGTAGTGCGAACATAGGTTATACAATAGTAAATTTAATAGCCCGATGACTTGAATGAAAACTTTCAAATGGTTCAGTGACCATTTTGTAACTTTTTAAAATTTAGTGACCCAAATAAAAGCTTACTAATAATTTAATGACAATATGTGTAGTTTACTCTTTTTAATAAAAATTGCATTTATCTTTACTTGAATAGAATGATAGTTAAAGTTCTTGTTAGACACATGTTTGGCATGGATTTGAATTGTGTTACTTCCATCCCCTACCTCTAATATTTTATAAAAAAATTGTGCATTTCCTTACTCTTATTACTATGCAATCATTAATTTATTTAATACTTACATTTATTATAAAATCTCGTATACATATTCAAATATAAATATGAAAATATTTTTTATAAAAAAATTAAAACATATATAAAAATCTAGAAATGATTGAATATATATCTTTGATATGTAAATTTTGTTTAGTTAAGCATAAATATCAAAATTATACAAGAACTAAGGGTGGAGCTTGAAAATTTTTTGGGGGTCGGAATTAAATTGTATATGTTTACAATAGTAAAAATACAATTTCACTATTTTGATAGCTTATATCTTTATAATTTTTAAAGGATTAAATTAAATTTTTATCATTTTTGGGGGGCAAAATGTAATTTTATCATTACTAATTTAATATTTTATAAATTATAAAGGGGCCTAAATAGAATTCCATTTTAGGGGGTTGGGGCCCCTGCCAACTCCTTAACTTCGCCATTAGCATGAACTTTGATTTTGTGAAATTCTATACATGAAACTTTGATTTGATTCGATTCAATTTTCACAAATCACTGACAACATTATCGAATTAGCACCATTTTAGGTTAATATATTGCATACAGAAATATTTATATTAATCCAATATAAAAATAAATGTATGTAGTTGAATTAAAATCAAAGGTTCATGTATACATATGAACCAAAATTTAAGTTTCATGTGTATAATTATGCCAAATTAAAGTTCATGTATCAAATTACACATTAAACTAAAATTAATATATAATTTTAATATTTATACCTTTAGTTGTTTGTTTCTGATAGTGGTAAGTTTAAACCCTTGTATTGAGATTAGTAATAAGTCTTGAGCTAACCCTTGATAGTGCACGTTTAATAAGTATTTTTAAAAATAATTTTAGTTTTCAAATTTATTTTAAAATTTTTTGGCTATGCTATAGAAAATTAAATAATGAATACTATTATTAATTTCACAAAAAAAAAATTAAAAGAGTATTGTAAACAGTTAATCTTTTATAACCATTCACATTCAACGGTAATAATTATAGACTACGAGTTGAGTTAAAAATGTAAATAAAATTGAATTATGACCGCTGTTTAAATTTACGATATATAAAGCCAGAAATCTAGTTTGATTTAACTTCTAAAGTATTTTTTCTATTTCCATTTTTAAAAAATAAATTTTATATTTTTTAAAAATAAAAAACACGTTAATAAATAAAAATAACTTTTTTCGATAATACTAACAGGACAAAAATAGAAGAAATAAAATTCTTACATCTATTTAAATTCAAAGCAAAATAACAAATTTTATATTTAAAAACCAGTAAAAAATATTTTTATATTTATGAGTTTAAATCAATATCAAATCATTTAAAGTTAAAAACAATTGTTATCATTTTCTTAATTTTACAAAACATTTTTAGTGAATAAAAATAAAATTTTCTTATTTTCTAATTTTCACAAATTTTCACAAATTTTCATTTTCATTTTAAAAATATTTTTTAATTTTCAACAAAAGATGTTTCCTTTAATAATCACCTTTTCTTTATTGTAATTGGGGTAGGGGTGAGGGTGCTAAGGATTGTATCTCTTGCCACTAAATTAAGAGGTCGTTGATAAAATAACCCTATTTCCTCAAATCAAAGTTTCTATACTATTTTAAATTTTAAAATTTATTCCTTACACTTTAGTTTTGAGACATTGAGTCCTTATTTTTTTTATTTAAAAATCTTGGTCTCTTCATTTAATTTTTGCCATTAAAGTTAACAATGTCAAAGGTAAAATAACTTTTTTAGCCCTCACATTTACATTTTTTTGTGAATTTGGTCCTTACCCTTTAAAAGTACCAAAAAAATTAAAAATTAATTTTTTCATATTTTAAATAAAACCATAAAAATTAAAAAAATTATAATATTCTTTAAAAATTATAATTTTTAAAAATTAAAAATATAAAAATAAAAACTCTTTGAATTTTTTTAAAAAAATAAAGAAATAAATATGATTATAAAAAATATAAACAAAAATTCTAAAATTCAATGTTATCTAAACCAGGTAGGACCAACTAGTCGGACTGGGAATCGATTGGAGTATTGGCTTGGTGAGAGGTAAAAATAGGTTGACTCATGAATTGATTCAAGCTGATTGAACTGAACTAAAAGACCAATTGAACCAATTTCAAACTAGTTAGACCAATTGGTTTCGAGAGCGACTAACTCAATCAGTTCAAAGCAAATAAATTATTAAAAAAATAAAAACATTAAAATTTATAAAAATTGATTCAATTACTATTTTAACCAGTCCATATTGGTTCGTTGGTCAACTAGTTTTTAGATTTTCTTAATTTTTTAGCGTTAAACATTTACATTTTTTTGTCAATTTGGTCTATACCCTTTAAAAGTACATAATTTTTTTTAAAAATAAAAAAATAATTTTTATTATTTAACAAAAATTTAAAAAATATAATTTTATAAAAATATATAAAAATATGAAGAATAAAAACTTTTTAAAATAAAAAAATAAAAAGATATTGGCATAATGACAAAATTAGCCCCTAACGTTTGAGTGTTGGGTCACTTTGGCCCTTAAAGTTTTTTTTTTTTTTGGAGTACTTTCATACGTAACCTTTTTTTTTATCAAATTGGTCATTTTTTAATGGTCTTACTGAAGTGGCTGTTAAGGGACTAACGACGCTAATGTGCAAAATTTATTTCCACCTAGGCGCCACACGTATGTAGATGCTGATATGGCAAGACAAAATAATGTCACGTCAACAAATGAATTTAAACTTAAAAAGTAATTAAAAAATATTTAAAACCCCTAACTATCACACATGGGTAGAATTAAAAGAAATTAGCAGCTTTTAAATGAAGAACCCTAAATCTCAAATCCTCTCCCTCTCCATTGAAATTCTTTAGAAATTGAAGCTTGAAATTTAGTGGGTTTGTAAAAGAATCGAAAATATTGTTTGAAAAAAGTGATTGGAAGCCATCAATGGAGAAATTGTCTTATTCAAAGATGGTTTCATCATCACGAGGGGAGTTTGTTTATGATGAAGAGAAAAGAAGATGTTTTTGTAACAAGTTAGCTCGAGAGAGACATCATGGAGCGATTTAAACCAAGGCAGAAGGTATTATTGTTGCTCAAATTTTCGAGTAAGCATATATATTTAGTTGATTTGTTTTAGGATTGATAAGAAATTGGAGATTTTTTTTTTATTATTGTGTCGGCTGGACTAAATTGGTGCTACAATTCATCATAACATTAGAATTAAGATTGGGCTAGTTACTATATATTTAGCCGATTTATTTTAGGGTTCATAAGAAATTGTGTGATTTTTTATATTTTTTAATTCCTATGCGTGAAATGTATTCAGGTAAGCATATTTAGCCGATTTGTTTTAGGGTTCATAAGAAATTAGAGATTTTTTTTATTTTTTTAATTGGATATTGATGAAACATTTCTTTCACATGCATGAATATCAGAGTAGTCACTGTATATGAAATCAATTGTGCTAAATTAGAATTATAGAGTTTATATAATAAAAAGTCAAATTTTTTTGTATGTGAAATGTAGGTTGGTGGATGTGGATTTTTTTACGTGGTATGTTGATAAGCTCTGTAATAGGGAAAATGAAGTAATACGTGAATTACGTGATAGCAAAAGAAAACTTGCAAAAGATAATACGAGACTTAGGAAGCAAATAATGAAGTGTGGAAGTGGTGAGATGTTTGCGAGTGACAGTAGAAGCAGTAATGTAGAGATGTCTGAGAGTGGCAGTGTGCAAAATGTGGATCGACGAGGCCAGGCCTGTGCGACACACGGGCTAGACTGATTTGGGGCCATGTGGGCCACACGTATGTGTGTGGGAAATATGGCTAGGCCGTGTGATCCACACAGGCCAAGGCCAATATGAGCGTGTAGGCCACACGGGCGTATGCGCCCACACGGGCAGGCTACATGAGCGTGTGAGCCCATTTTCACTGAATTGATTGCTAAGGTTGTACAGGTCACCTAAGTCGACTATGAACCAACTGTAGGGTCGGTAAGCATTACTTAGACCCCTAATTGTGTGAACTGACTATTTGATTTATATATATTGAGCATGATGATAGTATGCATGTATACTGAACTGGTTATATGTACTAATATCATGAGATGGCATGTCATAAGTTGTATGTTGCATTGCATGGGGTTGGGTTTATTATATTTGGGGAAGTGTCTTGAAAAGGCTCTTAAGCCTAATATCTTTTGTTTCTCAACCACAAATTACTTATTTTTGTGCCATTCGGTACTACACCGTAGTGCAGAGGATGGGTGGGTTGATTTAATCCCTACATGAAGTGTAGGGTTGGACGGAGATGGTGTGTAGAGGCTGGTTGGGTAGGACTTTGATACTGAATCTTCGCATGACTGCTCATCGTCATTGTGATGGGCTAAGGCCCTACTGCATATTTGATATTGTATTGAGATGGGCTAAGGCCCAAACCGTTACTGATTTCGAAAGGGGCTTAGGCCCAAAACTGTATTTGACTGTGTACTGTGTCTACTAATGTTTGTTTTCTGTGGGATTACACATTGAGTTTACGTAAACTCACCCCTCTCTATTTAATGTGCACAGGTAATCCCCAGGACCTAGGCGAATCGATGCGGGGGAGGACTCGACGGTGACCACAGTTTTTGGACTTTACTTTTTTTTAATTTATGTTTTATGGTCTTATTATTATTGGGATGTAAATTGAGGACTCTTGGGACTTTTTCTTAAATTTGATTTTTTATTTATTTATTTTTGTGGAATTATAACGACTAGTCGTAGGAAGTTCGGTTTTCAAAAAGCTAACGCATTTTCTAAACTCACGATTATTTAAACTGCTTTGTTTTAAAAGCTTCTGCAATAAGAAGCGTTTTAAAGAAAATGTTTTAAATAAGTAAAACGATTCCCTTTAGAATTAATAAGAGATAAATATAGGTAATAACATGGAAATGATTTTATTGTAATAATTTAGTTTCCGAACACACTATCATGTGACATCGACAGATTCGGCCATAACGTCTAGGTCGGGTTTGGGGTGTTACAATGAGTTTTATAAGAAACTGTTTATTTACAGTGTATTGCTTATCTTATTTGTCACATTAGTTAGAAATGTTATAATTTGACCCATTTATATGTACTAAATGTTTGGGGATTGCAAACATTTTTAATGTTTTTTTAGGCTTTGGTAGCCTTAAGGGGACTTTTTTAATGTTGTGGATTATTGTTGGATCATTAGTTGTCTAATGAATAGTCTATCCATAATATGGATGATAGTGTTACATGAAGAAAACCATTAGATTAAAAATTCTAGAAACAATGTCTTCTAAGATGGTTTTGTGCAGTTCCGTTTTGATTTTTATTGGATTAAAATCATTAAATTAAAACTACTCTCTATAAATTAATTTTTATTGGATTTGGTCATTCCATTATATTTTGTTTTGATTTTAGTTTCACGAATTTGAGAAACTTAACTAAAACTAGCAAGTAAGGCTGACATTAGTATAAAAATATTTCCCCACAAAACAAAAATCTAATACACTTGCCATTTTGATCTTCACTCTTTTCATATGTGGGGCTTCACTAATTTCATGTTAAAAAAAACTGCTATAGCAATAATGGTATGTAACAGCCTGATTTTCAGTGGTGTTGGAGACAGTGATTCGGGATCACTAAATCCGACAAGTGAGTTCAAAAATTTAATAAATTAATATATTAGTCAAGTGTGATTTTAGAAGTATTTTTGAATTAGTGAATTTTGTGATTTAAAAGAATTTATTAGGTAAATTGGGTCGAAAACGAGGTATCGAGACCTCGAATTTATAAACCGAGCCATAAATATTTTGGAAATATTTATGGAGTGTCATTGAGTTAGTGTTAAAGTTCTGTCAGAAAATTTTAACGTTTCGATAGTCAATTAATTAAAAATGACTAAATTGAAAAAGGTACAAAACTTGCTAAAGTGATTAAATAGCCTAATGGTAAATAAAGGAGGATAAAAGGGAAAATGAACCATCTTAAATGCCTGAGGCGGCATAACGTGAAAAAAAATCAAAGATATTTATGTGATTAGGGACAAAATTGGAATTAAAATAAAGTTTACATGGCCAAATGTTATTTTAATAGTTTCTAAACATTTTCTTCATCAATTTTCTGTAAAAAATAGCAATTGAAGAGGGTTTGAGCTGGTCTTTCATATTTTAGCTTCAAGTAAGTTCAATTCTTGCTTTTTCCTTGAAATTGTTATGTTTTTGGACTTTTACAATTAGGTCCAACTATTGAATTCATTTGTTTTTGATTCCATGAGTGATTTTGAAAGTTACCATGAATGAGTGCTGGAAGTTTATGATGAATTATCATGTATTTGAAGCTTTAATTTTACTATATGATGATTTTATCAAGTAATTTCAATAGAAATTGATTTTAGGGACCTAATTGTGAAAAAGTTAAGAATTAGGGTTTGACATTAAAATTATGAATATTAATGGATGTATGGTAGCCTAAAATAATTAGATAAATTGTCAATTGAGAAAAATTAGCTCAATTGATGGGTTAATTGTAGAGGGACTAAATTTTAAAAATTGTAAAATTTAGGATAAAAGTGTAATTTCAAAAATTGAAGGGTATAAATTGTAAAGTGAATTAGAAATGGAATAGATGCTAATGAATGAGTAATTTTATATTATAAATGAGTAATTTTATATTATAGATCAAGAAACCTAAGATAAACAGGGAAAAGAGAAATTAACAGACTAGTCCCTGAATTTCTACAAATTCTACAAATATGCCCAGGTAAGTTTGTATGGTTGAACTTTGATAATTATATTGAATTGATGGATGGTATTATATACTTATTTATACTATTTGTTAAAAACATGAAATATTATTATATAATGAAATTAAAGTAAATGTTCAGATTTAATGGAACGCGGGATTTGAGTACCATCGTTTGTAGCAAATGATGAATTGACGGATAAGACCATGGTTGGACCATGACAATGTTTAAATGTAAGACCATAGCTGGGCTATGACATTTTAATGAAAAGACCATAACTGGGTTATGGCACAAAGAGAACGATGTACTCATATCCATAAGTCGTTCTCCGATTCGGAAAAACTTGGTTAGTGACATGGAAAATTCATGTATATGAAACTTGTCTGATAATTATTTACATTCATGATTATGAATTGTTACCAAAATAAATATACACAAAATTCTTGAAAATAATGGTATAAGGAATATTGATTGTTATTGAATTGAATGTATATGGAATTGTGATATTTGAATATTGGAAAATTGTGGAAATTGAAAAGTGAATTGAAACCCTATTAACTGTATCGGGCTGAGTCAGATATAGTTGGCATGCCATAGGATTGGAAGTGTTTAGGGATACTCTGACCTCGAGTCGATGAGACACTGGGTGTCAAATTGTTACTTCGGATAAATTCGATGAGGTACTGGGTACCAAATTACTTCGGCATGGCCGATGAGACACTGGGTGTCAGTCTGTTACTTCGAATTATCCGATGAGGCACTGGGTGCCAAACTGGTGTGTTGTGGTTGGATCCATGTATCCATCCAAGTCCGAGTCGGGTTAATAGGGGTAAACAAATGAATTGATAATATAATCAATATTGAATATGAATTGGAATGAGATATTGAATTGAATTATATAAATGAGATGTATTAATCATGAGTTCATTAAATGGACATTGATATTGTTAAATGATTGTGTATTAAATTGTAATAATCTATTTGAGATAGTAAATTGATGAGAATTGTATATGCTAAGAATGATATATATATAATTAATATTGAAAGACTTATGGTTATTACCGATATATACCTGAAATACTTGGTAATAATATTTACTTGGTATATTGAAAGTGACAAGTAAATATGTGATTAACTTTGATATATTGATACAAGGAAATTATGTATATGGTGATGAGTAATAAACCTAAGTGTGGTATGTCGTGAAAATAAGTTTATCAATATTGAATTTATATGTAAGATGTGCAAGTATGCTAACTATTGTTGTTGCTTGATGATTAGGCAAGTGCCAAACTATTGATTGAATAGTTGTATGTTTATTTTTTTGAAGCACTGGAATGATAAGTATTTAAGTGAAAATAAGTTATTGCTCATGAAAGAATGGTAAGGCTTAAATTATGGAATTTCATATGAAATGACTTATTACATGTTCAATACGAAAAAGGCTTGGTTAAATGCACTAACTTACGATCATGGCTATATGATATGCATATGGAATAAATGTAGAAGAGTTAAAGTTATATAAAATTTTACTAAGCTTGGGGTAATAAGTTTATGTGTGTGATACTATGGATTTATTCACCTTGTGAATTAATGTATATAGTTTTATGAGTACTAGGGAAAAACAATATGGAAATATTTGGATATATATAATTTTATATTTGAAAAGAATTAATATGAATAAAGATTATACGAACTTACTAGGCATTTATTGCTTACGTGTTTGTTTTATTTATTTACCTTACAAATTATTGGAAGCTCGAACGGGTTGGAAGATTATCGGAGCTATATCACACTATCCATGGGTTCTATCAGTAATTATGGATGACTTGATATAACACCCCAAACCCGATCTAGATGTTATTGTCGTATCTAGCAATGTCATACGATAGTGTTTTTGAAACGTCGTTGTTATGATGAAAGCATTCCATGTTATTATATTTACTAAACCTTTGTTAGAACTTAGGAAGTCGTCTTTATTCATTTAAAACATTCGTTTCAAAACATCCCTCGTTGCAGAAGCTTTAATAAAATAGTCTAGGTGATCATGCATTTATAAATTGTTTTAACTTTTTGAAAATCGAATTTCCTACGACCAGCAGGTATAAATCCATAAAGTAAAATAAATAAATAAAAACTCAAATTTAAAACCAAAATCCCAGAGGGTCCTTAAATTACAACCCAAAGAATCAATAATAATCAAATCATAAATCATAAATTGAAAACCATGAAGTCCAAAATTATCGTGGTCACCGCCGAGTCCTCCGTCGCACCGATCCGTCTAAGTCTCGGGATTACCTGTGCACATTAAACAAAAAGGGTGAGTTTACTTAAACTCAGTGTGTAATCCCGTAGAAACAAACAAATAATCAGTATTCATAGTGCACAGTTGAATAGTCTTAGGCCTAAGCCCTTTTCAGTATCAATGACAGTTTGGGCCTTAGCCCATCTCAGTATAGTGTCAAAAAGGCGGTAGGGCCTTAGCCCATCACGATATCGATAGTGATATGATTATGTAGTAGCAAAATCCTACCCAACCAACCTCTACACACCATCTCCGTCCAACCCTACACTCCATGTGGGGATACAATCAATCCGCCCATCCCTACACTCCAAGTAGTACCGAATGCGCACTGTCTGACAAAGAGTTTGCGGTGAGCTACTAGTAAATTAGGCTTAAAGCCTTTTAGTACACTTCCTCCGAATAACAACCCCCCAACGCAATGCAATGCAACACACAATGGATGACATGCTATTATGCAATTTCAGTACATATATTGATTCTGAGATATTAACATGCCCGAGCAGATATCATTGGTCAATTTCACATATTTAGGGGTCTAAGTAGGCTTATCGACCCTACTACGTGAGGTTCACAAATGACTTGGCGACCCTTGCAACCTTAAAAACAATTCGATAAAAATAGGCCCACACGCCCATATGATCTGCCCGTGTGGCCCACTTGGCCCAAATTGGCCTTGGTTGTGTGATCCATTTTTAAAGTAACCCATGCTAGCTCAATACTCATATATGCTTTCACTATTTACTTATATGTTCATTCAAAGTTGTCTACTTGAGTCATTATCACTAAATTATTTATATCTTGAGCTACAGAATTCCAAATTAAGATCCACTTGATTTTTTTGAAAATAGACTCAAATATCTTTCTACCATAAAATTTTCCAAATTTATAGTTAATCAAATAAGTACAGTAAAATCTTTAAAGTTATCCCTATTCTGTTGTTTGACAACTTCATCCTTTCCTTACTAAAAACTATTTATCTCTTAGTACGGAATTTAGATGATGTTTCCATTTGTTTCTCTTGAAAATAGGCTCACTAAGGATTTAAACTTATAAATTTAGGCCCCTAATTATTTTTTACAATTTTTAATGATTTTCTTAAGTCAGAATAGGGGAACTCGAAATCATTCTGACCTTGTCTCAAAATAATTATTATACCTTATGATTTACAATTTCATTACTTACATTGTTTCTTCCATGAAAAACTAGACTCAATGAAATTTAATTTCATATTTTATTCAACCTATAACTCAATTACCACTATTTTTAATGATTTTTCAAATTTAGACTACTGCTGCTGTCCAAAACTATTTTAGTGCAAAATGTTGAGTTCCAAGTTTATAGCACCATTATTTCTTTTCTCTACAATTTTTTGCATCATTTTCTGTTATTTCTCTTATTTATCGATAGAAATCAATTTCGGCTTTTTGTCGAACCTCGTTTTCTGCGTTTCGGGTACAGACCTGGTATCGTTTCTGATGCGTAAGCACTCTTAAGCCTCTAGAACCTGAAAACCGACCAACATATCTCCAGATTAATCACTTAATTCATTTTTAATCAACCAATTTCGGAAGGATCTCGACTAAAAACCTAGCAAAACCCTTACCTCGCTTGAGTAACCATGACTTCGCACAATCACAAATGGTCGATTCAAAACCACCAGCCCTTTGATTAACTCCTAAACACCAAAAAAGAATCCCTCTTTTAGAGATTAACCAAGAACGAATAACAATAGATAAAATCGTTACTTACCGAACTCGCGTAACCAGCGATGAATAATCGAATCAATTGAAAAAAAAAGAAAGGGAAGGGGAAAAAATAATGGAAATTTTAGCAAAACAACTAGGGAAAGAATTGACAGAGGAGGGAAAAGAAGAAGAAGAAAATGCTAGAAAAAGTTTGGGGAATTGGAGAGAAAACCAGAACTCTACTTTTTTTTTGACAACAAAAAGATAATCAGATTATTTTCTGATAACCTATCCCTAATTATCTCCTAAAATCACTCCCTATTAACCCACTAAAACAAAACTACTCAAAAATTTGCCCTAACACAACTCTTAGCCGAAATTGGAGCAAAAATACTATCTCCACGCCATCACAGAGAATTGAACATAGGACCTCCAACGCTCCAACACTCCACTTAACCCCCAGACCAGCAGGCCCATTCTAATATAAACTTACCAGCAATTAAACTTAAGCCCTTTGCACAAGATTAAGGCTTTATTTATCAAAAATACCAAAATTTACCCAAGTAAGGCTTGAACTTGGGACCTTTCACACACACCCAGAACACATAACCACTGAAGCAAATAGACGTTGTGTGTCACATATTCACGAAATCAAAAATTAAAATTTTAGGGCGTTACACTTGATTCTGGTTATAATGGCATGTATAGGTTATTTTGATTAAATGTTAGTCTATAGGTGTTATGTAGATATTAGTCATTTATATGGTTTGCGTTTTGGGATTGTGGTATTTGCATGATTTACCTTATAATGTTGATGTGATTGAATGATGAGAGGTAAAATAGTAGTCGAATATGCATAAGAGGTGCCTAAAAGTATAATGATTATGTATGTCTAAATAAAAGTTAATACAAAGAATCATGAAAGAATAAAATTAGCATTAAAATAGTTTCTCGGACAAAGAACAATGGTTCAACTTTGAAAAATCACCAAAAATTGTGAAAATCGAATTAGAGGTTTAATAAAACATTAAATTAAATTTTTATTCAGTCTAGTTGTTCATAGAAGAAACGTTGTAAGCAGCAGAATTGTAAATTATGAGATATAATAAATTTTGTAAGACAAGGTCAGAATGATTTCGGGTTCCGCTGTTCTGACTTTGGAAAATCATCAAAAATTTTGAAAAAATAATTAGAGGTTTAAATTTATATGTTTAAATTCTTAATAAGCCTATATTCAATAGATACAAACGGAAACATCATCCAAATCTCGTACTAAGAGATAATTAATTTTAGTGAAGAAAGGTCGAAGCTGTCAAACAGCAGAACAGGGATAAGTTTAAAGATTTTACTGTACTTATTGGCTAAATTATAAATTCTTAAATTTTTATGGTAGAAATATATTTGAGTCTAGTTTCAAAAACATTAAGCGGATCTTAATTTAGAATTTTGTGGCTCTAGATATAAATAATTTAGTGACTACGACTCAAGTGGATAGCTTTGGTATGAACATAAGTAAATAGTGAAATTATCTATAATTTTTCTGTAAACTCTGGTAACATCCCGTAACCCTGTTCCGGTGACGGATCTGGGTTAGGGGTGTTACATGGTATACATCTTTCAACAAATCATTTTAAAAAACAAACAAAATATGTTATGCTAACAAAATGATCCTATAACAGTAAGATGTTAACCAACCATTTCAAAAAACAAACAAAATATGTTAACCATCTCAATTCATTTCTTCATCTTCTTTGCTGCAGTGAATTCTTGTGTGCTGATAGGTTCCTGATATGCCATCCTTTTTTGGCTTCTAGTTCTCATACTCGTACCAGACTGAGAACAAAAATCAGATGACTAAAAACATTTTTTTTTGTTCTTCGACAATTGCATGTAACAGCCTGTTTTTAGTCAAATCGAAATAGTGGTTTCGGGACCACAAATCCGAGGTTGAAATATTTATTTTATTATTATTTTGAGGTCTACAGCATGATAGTATAATTGTATGAAAATTTCATTCAGAAATTTTATCATTTGAATGCTCAATTTGATATCTGGTCTTTCATATTTTAGCTTCAAGTAAGTTCAGTTCTTGCTTTTTCATTAAAATTTTTATGTTTTTGGACTTTTACAATTAGGTCCAACTATTGAATTCATTTGTTTTTTTTTTATTCCATGAGTGATTTTGAAAGTTACCATGAATGAGTGATGGAAGTTTATGATGAATTATCATGGAGTTGAAGATTTAATTTCACTATATGATGATTTTATCAAGTAATTTCAATAGAAATTGATATTAGGGACCTAATTGTGAAAAAGTTAAGAATTAGGGTTTGGTATTAAAATTTTGAATATTAATGGTTGTATGGTAGTCTAAAATAATTAGGTAAATTTTCAATTAAGAAAAATTAGCTTAATTGATGGGTTAATTGCACAGGGACTAAATTATAAAAATTGTAAAATTTGGGGTAAAAGTGTATTTTCAAAAATTAAAGGGTATAAATTGTAAAGTGAATTAGAAATGGAATAGATACTTATGAATGAGTAATTTTATATTATAGATCAAGAAACCGAAGATAAACGGGGAAAAGAGAAATTAACAGACTAGTCCCTGAATTTCTACAAATTCTACAAATATGCCCAGGTAAGTTTGTATGGTTGAACTTTGATAATTATATTGAATTGATGGATGGTATTATATATTTATTTATATTATTTGTTAAAAACATGAAATATTATTATATAATGAAATTAAAGTAAATGTTCGGATTTAATGGAACGCGAGATTTGAGTACCATTGTTTGTAGCAAAGGACGAATTGACGGATAAGACCATGGTTGGACCATGACAATGTTTAAATGTAAGATCATAGCTGGGCTATGGCATTTTAATGAAAAGACCATTATTGGGTTATGACACAAAGAGAACGATGTACTCATATCAGTAAGTCGTTCTCCAATTCGAAAAGATTTGGTTAGTGACATGGAAAATTCATGTATATGAAACTTGTCTGATAATTATGTACATTCATGATTCTGAATTGTTATCAAAATAAATATGCACGAAATTCATGAAAATAATGGTATAAGGAATATTGATTGTTATTGAATTGAATGTTTGTGGAATTGTGATATTTGAATATTGGAAAATTGTTGAAATTGAAAGGTGATTTGAAACCCTATTAACTGTATCGGGCTGAGTCGGATATAGTTGGCATGCCATAGGATTGAAAGTGTTCAGGGATCCTTTGACCTTGAGACGATGAGACACGGGGTGTCAAATTGTTACTTCGGATAAATTCGATGTGGTACTGGGTACCAAATTACTTCGGCATGGCCGATGAGACACTGGGTGTCAATCTGTTACTTCAAATTATCCGATGAGGCACTGGGTGCCAAACTGGCGTGTTTTGGTTGGATCTGTGTATCCATCCGAGTTCGAGTTAGGTTAATAGTGTAACACCCCAAACCCGGCCTAGAAGTCTAGACCGAATTTGGAATGCTACATTGATCACTAAAGTGAACATGAGAAAAATTTTCAAATCGAGTCGTTGAAAATCTAATTGTGAAAATGTTTATCCCGGAGCAAATCAAAACATTTAATCATATAAAATTCATCAGTAAGTTTAATAGTATAAAATGTGCGAATGAAAACTTAAAACAAATGTTGTACCATAGTATTATGAAGTTTTACAGTTCAACTTAAACAGATAACAAATAAACCTGAAAAAAAAAGATTATAACTCATTTTCACCAAGACTATCCGAGACCTCCGCGTACTGAGTCCAGCATCCAGAATCCAGAACTATACCTAAAAGGGAAACAGAAGAGGGTTGAGCTACTGGAGCTCAGTGTGAGATCAAAATCAGTTAAACTACAGAAATGGAAATAGGGAACTAGAAGCAGTTCAGAAGAAGAATACACTTACATATAGATAACAGTTAAGTGAGTTCGCCCAACATCAAACACACACCATATGTACCTTACAGTCATATGGAACAAATAGACACACCTAACCTCACGTGCTATTCAAATACAATAGCAACCGTTCACAAGTCAGTCACACTATCACAATAATAGTTCAGTCAGACATTTATAGAGAAAGTCTACAGAAACTGCATAGTCATATGTGCCTTTCGATCGATCAGTAACACATTCAGTCATAGTATCACATTCAGCCAAATTGATTAATCAGACATTTCAGTCGAATAGTACAGTCACATTCAGTCACATATATTTATTCAGATGCATATGAGTGCAAATAAGTTAGAAAATAACCCACCTATCCAGCAAACACACCATCTCCGTCCAACCCTACACTTACTATAGGGATTTAATCAACCCACCCATCCCTGCACTCTGAGTAGGACCTCGAAAAACACATCCAACCTTATACTCTATAGGATGTCATCCTGAGTCGCCTGGCAACGATGATCATCAGCATTGTCCTCGACCCTCAGGGAATTGGGACCGCCCTCGACCCTCTGGGAATTGGGGATAATAGTGTGAAGATAAACTGCCAGTCTAATATATTACGTAGCAAAGCTAGCGTATAATCTGTACTGTACAAAATGATAAACTGCAGTACAAACATTCAGTATGAACTGCCAGATCAGATAGTGGTACATAGTGTAGCTAATATACATGTGGTATAGTGCAATGCGGTAATCTGCTATATCGGTGAGTTGTAGTAAAACTGTCAGATCAGTCAATGATATGCATCGATGCTGACGTATGTGCTGTACAGTGTAGTGCGGAAATCCACAACACATTCAAATCGTCCACGACCCTCAGGGTATTGGGACTACCCTCGACTATCTGGGTATTAGGGGCTTTAGTATGCAGGTAAACTGCCAAATCGTAAATCTTCCTTCTCTTCAAAATCCCAACCAAAAATACTTTAATGCAAATGTATGAATGCTAATGCACCAATTCAGAATACTATTTCAGCAATCATTGTAAGCGATCACTTACAAATACCAATCAATTACAGAAACATGCACACATATGCACTCAAATTCAGTACCTAGCATAGCACACATTCACTTATAAGCAGTACATAATTCAAGGTTAGAACAAAATCGTATTCACCCTCAGTAAGCTTAGTCGAGGGGTTGGAACAAATAGGCTCACAATGGCATTTGATTTGCCCTAAAATAAAAATTTGGCGAGTTAAGGCCACACGCCCTTGTGCTCCGACCGTGTGGAGAAATTCAGGCCGTGTGGGGATCCAAACGCCTGTGTGAGGGGTGGCACACGGCCGTGTGACAGAGACAAACTCCTGTGTGGTACAGGGACACGACCGTGTGAACAGGCCGTGTAACTCACTGTCCAATTTCCCTAATATTAGGTGCGGGGCAGACACGACCGTGTGAAGGTGTCACAAGCCCATGTGGCCATCAGACACGGTCGTGTGTCCCATAACACACTCCCGTATGTAATCCCTAGGCCCCAAATCAGTCACACGACTGTGTGTCTCAAAGCACACGCCCGTGTGGGAACGCTAATTTTTCCAAATTTGTCACACGGCCGTGTGACTCCAAATCCCTAATTCCCCAAACTCACACACCCGTGTGCTCAAAGGAAACTACCACGTGGATTCTGACAAAAGTCCCCAAATCGGCCACACACCCGTGTGGCCAGGCCGTGTGGCACCCAAAATCAGTCAGAAATCCTAATTCACAACTCTACACAGCCGTGTGCCTCGGCAAACGCCCGTGTGGCCGTCGGGGAGGCTATGAAACCACCCTAATTTAGCCCCGAAAACACTATTTTGGCCACTGTAACAGCTCCTAACCTTTACCCTATCAACATATATCAGAAAACAACAATTTCCCTTCACTTCTATCATCTAAAAACTCGTAAACGAAGGGTAATGCATAACTACTTAAAAGTCAAGGAAAGGGATTCTTAAAACAAGATGGCAATCGATTTAAAAACAGAAAGTAGTAACCAGATTCAAATCCCACACCTGATTTGACGATGAAGAGAACGGCAGAGGAGCGACAATCCCGAAACCACAGTTAAAAACGTCTGAGCAATAAGAAAAAAAGGAAAAACAGAGAGGAGATGGGAGAAGAAACGTCAAAATAGAAAATTAAAATCATAATAATAATAATAATTTTTAACATAACAAAAATATCAAATAATTATTATAATAAAATAATAACTAAATGAAAAAAAAGTGCACAAAATATCTTCTTGGCTCACGCAAGGGTTCAAACACAGGACCTCAAGCATAATAACATTCCACTTATCCACCGGACCAGCAGACCTATTCTTGTCACTAAATTGCACAACTAACTACATATGTGCGACTCCTCACTGCCCCTATGCCCAAGACCCCATATCTCTAGACCCAAAATTTGGGGTGTTACAAATATGGATAAACAAATGAATTGATAATATAATCGATATTGAATATGAATTGGAATGAGATATTGAATTGAATTATATAAATGAGATGTATGAATCATGAGTTCATTAAATGGACATTGATATTGTTAAATGATTGTGTATTAAATTGTAATAATCTATTTGAGATAGTAAATTGATGAGAATTGCATGTGCTAAGAATGATATATATATAATTAATATTGAAAGACTTATGCACTACACCAAAACAGGTTTTTAGCGGCGTTTTTAGCGGTATTTGGACCAAAAACGTCGTAAAAGTTATAAATTAGTGGCGCTAACATGCAAATACCGCAAAAGGTTAGAGCTATACCGGTGTTTATGAGAAAAACACCTCCAAAGGTCAAGCAATAGCGGCGTTTCTCAAAAATGCCGCAAAAAGTCAAGCATAGCAAAAAACTTTTTATTTTAAACAAAATGGTGCCGTTTTGCTCCCTGTTTATTTATTATTTAAATAGTTTCTTTATATTAATTAAAATACAATTTATCTTTAATTGAATATTTAAAATCTTCAGAAATAATTTGAAAGTAAAAACATAGAAAAATATATGTTAAAAATGAAATAGAAAAATATATGTTAAAAATGAAAAAAATGAAAATACTATTATTTAAAATAATTTTAAAGTTTTTTGGGTATATGACTAATTATTTTTTAATTTATATATTAAATAATTTCTTATATAATTGTAAAGAGATAATTTTAATTTTAATATATTAAAATTATCATTATAGTTTAAATTATTTAAGAGATAATTAATAAATAAATTTTATATATATTAAAATTAAAAAAATTACTAACCCACGCATCTCTAGAGAAACAAAATTAATTAGTAAATTGAAAAAGTTATTTAAATTTCCTACAATATTAAAAGAATATATAATTACAAAAGAGAATTTTTTTTTTCATATTTTTCATATTTTGTTTATTTTTTTTACATAAAAAATTATATAAAAATATCAAATTTTATCTAATTCTTTTAAATATTACTTAAATTATAAAAATTTAATTATTTAAAATTGATATGAAAGATATAAAAATTCAATATAAAAATTGTAAAAAAGTCAAGAATTAGCAGCATTTATGAGAAAAACGCTGTAAAAGATAAGCAATAGTGGCGTTTTTTATACAAACGCCGTAAAAAAATTATTTTATTTTATGGTTTAGGGTTTAGGATTTAAGGTATAAAGTATAAAGTTTAGCCTTTATGATTTTAGGGTTTATGGTTTAGTGTTAAGTGTTTTTGGGTTTAGTGATTATATTTTAGGGTTTGTGATTTAATGTTTATGGTTTAAAGTTTAGGGTCTTAAGGTTTAGTGTTATGTTTAGGGTCTAGGGGTTTTGGATAAAAATGAGAGAGAAATTCATTATTTCTACATTTCCGTATCCAAAAATCCATCTCTTGGTAATTTAGAATTTGGAAAGTTAAGCAAATTGAGTTTTAGCTCAATTAGTGTGAGCATTAATGTTGTCAATATAAGAGAACATGAGTTTGAGGGTGTTGAAATGAATTATCCTCCTGTTTATGAGTTGGGGAGGAATTATGAGTATTTGTAGACATAATATCAAAAAAGAATGTGAGAAGTTAAATTTTATTAAAATCAATTTGGATAAATTCTATCAGCTTCACAAAAAATTAAACTCGTGGATACAAACTCTTCATAAGGAAGTTTGGTTTCATTTTTTAAAATTATTTTCGTACACAATTATAAAATTTTACAAATTAAATATATTGTTTGAAACAAAACAAACTTAATTTAAAGGAATTTAATAAATAATTAAAATATAAATATTTATTAGTATCAAAGGCATTAGCGGCGTTTATGATACAAACGCCGCAAAAGGTAAGCAATAGTGGCCTTTTTTTCTTCAAAAAAACACTTTACTTTAAATAAAACGGCATCGTTTTAAGGGGATTTTTAGTGGTATTAGCGTTAAGGCGATTTTTAGTGGCATTAGCAGCGCTATGTTAAAATCGCCTAAAAAATCGACTTTTAGCAGCGCTACATAAAAAACGCCGCAAACTGTCATTTTGTTTTAAGCAAAACTACGTCGTTTTGCTTTCCTCAAATTTATCCCAACCATATACCTGAAACACTCATTTTTCCCCTAAAAAATTTCCCCAAATACCTAAAATTTCCCCAAATCCCTAAATTTTCCCAAAATCAAAATCGCAACCCATCTTCTCCATCGCCACCCCTAAAATTTCCCCTCTACTGCGTCGCCGTCGCACTCCTCTGCCGCAACTAATCGGTAAGTTTTTTCCGTTATACTCTCCTCTACTACCTCACTGACTTGCTTTGTATAATTTTGGTGGGATTTCTGTATTCCAAGTATTCGGCATCCGGGAGTGGGAAATTAGTGACTGACTTAGTACTCTTGGTCCTTGAGGATATGATATTCCGGACTCACCACAGCTATACTACTGTTCGATAGGTGCACTTGCCTTTGTCAAAATAATAGTTAGTTTCGAGCTCTATCAAAGACCAAAAAATTAGAACCCAAATAAGATTTTAATATTTTGGGATTGACAATGAAAAAGTGTTTATGATATACTTGTGTTCCCGTTGTGTTAGGTTGAATGCATGATCTTTTGTTGCGACTTTCACCACCACATTTCCTACATCTCATAATTAGACCAGCCCTACTGAGTTGTCCTGGCTTTGCCTTTTTCGGTTCATTTTTTACCTTCCTTCTATTCTTCTTTGGCCTACTAGGTATTGTTTTCTCAACTAGTGGAAGCACAAGCTCAATACCAGATTTAGTCCATTCATGTGACCTATTTATGGGTTGCAAAGCATATTCATATGCTTTCAAATATGTGTCCTTGTGGTAGTACCTATGTAAGTCATCATCAGGATCTTGTTCAAGATGCTATATAGCACAGCAGACATGGGGACATGGGATCCCAAATAATTGCCATCTTCGACAACTGCATGTAACAGCCCGTTTTTAGTCAAACCGGAACAGTGGTTTCAGGACCACAAATTCAAGGTTGAAATATTGATTTTATTATTATTTTGAGGTCTACAACATGATAGTATAATTGTATGAAAATTTCGTTAAGAAATTTTATCATTTGAATGCTCAATTTGATAAAAAGGACTAAATCGCGTAAAGTGTAAAAGTTGAGTTCTATTAGCTAAAGGTGTCTAACAGCTATAGAAATTTAAAGTGGATATACTTAAGTGGTAATTAACCCATTAATTAGTTAGTGGAAGATGTTGGTTTGGTATTATTGAAATTTGGTTAAATTTAAAAGGTTAATTTTAGAAATTAGTATTTAAAGGATATAATAAATAAAACAAATTAAAAGTCATCATCTTTTAATGTTCTTCAACTAATTTTAGAAAGGGAGAAGCCATTGTTGAAGCTTAAACATTCGACAACCCTAGTTTCTCCAACTAGGTATGTGTTTTTGTCCCCTTTTTTTATATTTTTATGTTTTTAAAGTTGTTGTAACTTAATCTAGCTAGCCCAAGGACTAATTTGCAAAACTGTTAAAAGTATAGGATTTTACCATTGATGAATATGTATGTGTTTTGATGTTTGATGATAGAAAATGAATGGTTGTTGTTAGATAAACAATATTTGTTAAGTGATTTTGGTTGAAATTGTAAATTAGGGATTTATTTGTTAAATATGTAAAATTCATGGTGAAATGTATGAAATAATGAAAATTTTGGGTTGCTATGGGTCTACAGGAAATTCGGCTAGCATGGGTGTGGACTCAATGGCACGAATTTGCATTTTTATGAGCTAGGGACTAAATTGCAGAGAATTTAAAATCTAAGGGATAAAAGTGTAAATTTGCAAAAGTGTAAATTTGATTATATATAGATCAAGAAAAGTGAAGTTCAAAATTAGATCGGGGGAAAAATAAGATAGTTGATTGATAACTCGGTTTTCTCCGTGTAAATTCAAGGTAAGTTCGTATGTTAATAAGCATTAATGTAATTGTGTTTTAAATGCTTTATAATTTTATTATTAATTAATACAAACTTACGAATATGTTCGACGAAGATTCGGCAATGTGAAATCCCGTTTGAACCTTAGGAATAGATAGGATACAATTAACATGTCATTAGGGGTTATTGTGTTTGGGTACTGGTCCGTACGTTCTACCAGTGGCTGAGTTTTTCGACATGTGTTGCGAATTCTCGTCAGCTTGTGTAAGCAGTACCGTGTAGCTACGTCTTGACCATCAGCTTGTGTGAGTAGACCCGTTAATAGCTTAAGAGTGAGCATTATATGAGATATGAGATTGAGATGGCTGTGGCCATGTATTGGCATTTAGGGTGCGAGATTCCCGAGTATCTGATATTATTCCAAATGGTTCAACGGGTATATCGAAGATATGAAAGGGTAAGAGATTGATACGTGTTAGTAGAGGTATGTACGTGAACTATACAATCATTGAATCAAAGAAATTGATAAAATTCATGTCTAACCTTTGGATTGAATATGTGTTAGGCTTTTGGATTTAAATTGAGTTGCATTATGTGATGTTTAAGTACTTGAATTGTAGTTGAATAGTAAGTTTTACTTATTAAGCATACGAGCTTACTAAGCTTTATAGCTTACTCTATTTACTTTTCTGTGTTTTATAGTGATTTCGAAGCTTGCTCGGATTGGGAGTTGTCGGAGATCTCATCACACTATCCAGCTGTCATTTTGGTACTTTTGAACTTCTGAATTTGGTTATGTGGCATGTATAGGGGTTGTGGTTAATATGGCTTATATGTTTGTAATGTTGATAGCCATTTGATTTAGCTTGTAAATGATATATGATTTTGGTTATGTGTATAGCTATGTGATTTGGCTTATTTTGGTATACTTGGTGATGAATATATATGTGCAAATGGCCCTTTAATTTATGGTGTATAATTGATTTGGAAATGTCTTGTTGTGGATTTATATCTTGTATAGCAAATGGTTGGAATTGAGATGAGCATGTATGCTAAGTTAGGCACAAAGTCTAAAATAGGTAATTGACCATTTAGGTATACCTTGGAAGCATATTTGGTATGTTTTAAATTGGTAAAACATAATGTTATGAGCAATATAGTTGTTGGTATTGAATTAGCATGATTTAGGCTCAGTTGAGATTGGTTTGAATGCCTAATGATGCTATGTTATATGCTATTTGACATGTTTAGGTTGATGCAAATTTGGGTGAGAAAGATGGCTTGGAAAATAGACTATTTTTGTCCACACGGGCGTGTGTCTCAGCTGTGTGTGACACACGGTTAGATGACACAGCCGTGTGTCCCCTGATATTTATTTAGAAACCAAGTCAGTAGCTCCACACGGCTCAGCACATGGGCGTGTGACTTGGCCGTGTGGCATAAGTCAGTATACCCTACAGTTTTAGCACGGCCTAGCACACGACCTGGCACACGGGCGTGTGAGGCCATTTCGAAGGGTACACGGGCTAGTCACACGGGCATGTGGTTGGTCGTGTGACCTAAGTCAGGGAGTTACTCAGGGTTGGACATAGGCTGGGACACGGCCATGTGATCTCATTTCGAATGTCCACACGGCCTGTGACATAGGTGTGTCTTTGGTCGTGTGAGACACACGACTTGGCCACACGGGCGTGTGTCCCCTGTAATTTGAAAATTTTCTATGTTTTCCAATTTTTTTTCTAAGTTATTGGTTTAGTCCTAAACTACTTGTAATGTTTTATTTGAGTCTCAAGGGCAAATATTAGGGACAATATGACTGATTGTGAATGATTTTTTTTATTGGATATGAAAAAAGGTATGAAAGATGTATGATTGTTTAATTGCTAAGTCCGGTAATGCTCCGTAATCCTATTTTGGCGATGAATATGGGTTAAGGGTGTTACACTGCAGGTTTTATGGTCTACGTTTACTGTGTACTATTTTCTTCCTTTCTTAAATTTACACCCATTTTCCCCATTCCAGATCCAATCAACACCTTCCTTGTTGTTGTCATCAAATTTCTTCTTTATTACTTGACCATAATTATATTCCCATGAATTGCATTGCTTCCTCTTAGCCACTATTCTGGTCATCATATTAACTTTAATTTCCTCCAACATGGTTATTATGCTCTTAAATCTAGACTCCACGATGCTGGAGTTAAATGCTTCACAGATGTTTTTGTCTACAATATCTAACACCGAGTGTAACCCTTGGAAGGCCTTGGTCCAAGCTTTCGAATTCTTAGAGAACAACTCCTTTGCAACTCCTTCATCAAGCTTATACAAGTCTTCTTCTTTTTGTGTTCCCACTCTTGCTCTATTGTAGACTTCATAACTTTCCAAAAAGTAAATTCGAATGTCTTTGTTTTCTTCCTACCAGACCAATTTGATAAGACATGCCTAGCATAATTTCTAGGTTCTACTCTAGGCATGATGTCATTAATGACTATCTCGAGACCCTACAAATTAATTTACAAAACACAAGTAAATCATCAGTAATAATTAATAGTATTAGTAATAAATAAATGCAAAATAAATAGTTTACCTTTTGTTGGTCACTGATGATGGTATACCCAAAACCATCTTCCATTCCTAAGTCTGTTGTCAATAGACTAAGAAACCATGCCCAAGAATCAATGTATTCCCCCTCAACAATAGCCTAGGCAACTGGGTACATCTGATTGTTTCCATATCTCCCAACAGCAACCAATAGCTCACCCTTAAATGGACCTTTTAAAAAGCAACCATCCAAACCTAGTATAGGTCTGCACCCTTCTTTAAAGCCTCTTTTCAATGCTTCAAAACAGACATAAAACCTCTTGAAATGTAGTGGAGATTCAAGTGTGACTCTATTCACTGCCATCTTTATAGTACTTCCAGGATTCTTTAGTCTCAACTTATCAACATAATCCCACAGCATAGCAAATTCCTGTACAAAGTTCCCTGCCAACTTATCCTTCACCATTTTCTTGGCCCTTCTACACCTTGTCATATTAACATTAACATGAATTTTTGAAGCTACCCTTCTTTGTGTCTCCTTTAGCTTCATTTTTGGGTGGTCCCCAATAGTAGATTCAAAATGTTCTACAATAACTTTTAGATTGACAATTTTGTTTCTAAAACTAACACAACAGTTGTGCTCATCATGGAAACGTTTCACTTGCATGCATCTGGCCATGTTACTCTAATTTGCAAATATTCCCCATTTAAAATTTTTTGATGCAATGCATTTAACTTTAACCCTATTTGGTTCATTCCTAATTATCTTAAGTTCTCTTCTACAACACATTAGGTACTTACGAATTGCAGATTTGAATTGCTCACCATCTTTAAACAATATCCCAATACAGAAGTGTGGACTTGCTGAGTTTGGATTGTATGTGGGGAACCTACTTCTTTTTATAAAAACATCAATATTGTCATAATCTTTTGACTCAAGTATGCTCCCATGATCATCACTATCAAAATATTGAGTCTCATTTCCATCTTCTTCCCTATCAACACTTTGATTTAGTCCTTCAGCATCGACTTCTTCAGGGACCTCAGCCTCAAACTGCTCTCTAGAGCTTTTACTTTCAGTCTCATCAAGTAATGTTTCCTTACCTTTCCCACTGGTTTTCCCTCCACTTCCCTAACCCCCTCCTCACCACCTCTATCACTCTCACCACCTTCACTGACAGCAACATCATCACCCTCCCCTCCTAAACCTTCAGCAACCTCACCACCCTCCTCAACACCTTGACCCTCAACACCCTCACCACCTTTACTGCTAGCAACCTCGCCACCCTCTCTCTTACCCTCACCACCTTTACTGCCAACAAATTCACCACCTTCATTACCATCACCACCAAATTGCAAACATGCTACACCTAACATTGATTCAACATCGACAAAAATAACAGTGTCAATCTCATGCTCTACATTAAGTATATCTCCTTATGCTTAACCCAGTAGTTTATCATGTCAATAGTGCTACTATCATTCCACACAACCCTAAGGTTATCCTGCAAAGTCCTACTGCCAAGTACATGGAAATAAATTAGTTGCACTGTATTAAACCCTAACCCATCTTTAACTATTTTACACAACTCAAAATATGATATCGTATCTGGATCCTCTTTAAGCCTCACCATCTCACCACCTAAATACCTAACATGGGGATCACATACAAATTTACCCCCAACATGCAAGTTGATGTAATATTCCTCCTCTACAGACATCTGCAGTTTAAAGAATAAAAAAACATAAGCATAATGACAAACAATGTGCAACCAAAAAAGGTATATACAAAAAAATTATTAAATAATATAAATCATAAACAATTCATATAAAGTTAAATGATTTAATAATTATATATATCATAACAACACAACAATAAAACATGAAGGGACCACTTCCATTCCTTATGCAGTGAAAAATCTAAAATTATTGCCCCCACCAAGAGTTATTAATAAGTTCACAGAAAATCCAAGATTATTCCCCCCACCAAAGTTATCAACAACAACAAACAGAAACAACAACCAGTAGACATATTAAATATAAAACTTCTTCTTCAAAAAAGACATGTTGAAGGCTACATACTGGAGGTTATGGTTTATAACAGTGCTCTTGAACTTAGAGTTACAAAGGTTGGTAGAGAAATAATTGGTGAAGGAATAAGGCATATTTGCCAAATACATTAGCAAAGTCCTTGGATAAGTGTCAGTACCAAGGATGCAGAACTCAATGAAACTACGAGTTTGGCACAGCAAGCAGAAAAACTTCTTAGCAAAAGAAACTGCATATAGAATTCAATTTAAATTAAAAAAAATACAAATTATTTACTAAACATAAAAAAGAATTCTTCTACCAAACAAGAAGTAGTAGTATTTTTTATTAGCTCAACAAAATTGTAGTTATATTGGTAAAGTGAGTATAAATTTACAACAATTGTGAAGGCTCAAATACTCTTCAATTGTGAAGCCATTCAATTATATACCATTATAATAACTAAATTTTAGAAAAAAAAAATAATTCAATTCCTCCAATTGTCAGTTAATGATAACTAAAAACCATGGAAAGACTATTTGAACAAATAAAGAAACTAGTACAGTACTAGATTATCATTTATTTAATTTTTCCCAGGACATTAGTCCATTCCCTAGTGGATCTATCCTTAAAGTTCTGTCAAGAGTGCAGAAAAAAACTAGAGAGGCCTATAATTTAAGCTCAATTTAAATTCCCAAAATCTTTTCAATTAATAAATAAAATTGTTTTTAGTGATATTACTTTTACCTTCCATGACAATTTCAACCAACAACACAAAATAAAATGATAGAGTTCAAAATCTGGCAAAGAGGATATATCTATGTTCAGACCTAAAGGCTTCAAAAATTTTCAAACTTCAAATTTTTATTGCTTTTCCTTCTCACTCTTTCTCACTTCTCTCTCACTTCAAAGATGTTTTATTGCTTCATATTAAACATATTAGCTCGAGGGTAATCTTCCTTTCGTCAGTCCTCAATGTACAAAAAGACAAGACAGACAATTTTATTGAGGGGAGGGGAAAGCTTACATAAACTAATTTATCGAGGGGAATCTTTCTTTAGACAATTTTATTTAACTCCAAATACATGAAAAAGTTGTAGTATAGTGAAAAAAAAAGCAAATAAATCCCAACAAATACAAAAAAAAAAAAATCATACAAAACAAAGCATTAAAATGAAGAACATTTTATTTGTTTGTACCTTTTCTTCTCTGTGATTTGGAGCATGAACCTTCACCAATATTCATTGCAAAAGAGCTAAGAGAAAACACATTATAAATGAACCCTAAACTTGAAATTCCCCAAAATCAACAATCCCATAACCCAAAAATCCCTGAAAATCCCCAAAATTTTGAAACCTAAACCAAAATCCCTAATGTGTCACTAAACTAACTAAAAATACGACTAAGGCAAGTGCACCTATTGATAAATAATATAGCTATGGTGAGTAGAGATATTGTATCCACGGGGACTAAAAGTATTAGTAATTACCATTTTCCTATTATTTACCTGACAAATTGGAGTAATGGGTTTTAAACTAAAATTACTAAATTAATCTAACTTAAGAACTCAACAGATAATTAATCAGGAAAATAATCGAAAGATAACAAATGAGAGAAATAATACCTAGGAAGGAATCTACCTAGACTTCATCTGATATTATGAATCTGAATTAAACGATTTATTCAATTGGTATCTTGATCGATAGGAATCCCTAAATTATGCTAATATCTTTTTTGAGAGTAGGAGCAACTGACTCTAGGTTGATTAATTGAAATTCCTTTCTAATTAAAACCTCTATTATTGGATTAACTCGATTTATGGATTCCCCTATTAGATTTGACTCTAACATAGTAGATTTATGTCGTCCTATTTCTAGGACCGCATGCAACTCCACTCAATTATACTAGGCCTACTCTTAAACATGGACTTTTCCTCCTCTTATTTAAGCACATTAAGCATGAATTAATATGTGACACCTCAAACCCGACTGGGATGGATCGGCCCAAATTGAAAGCGTTACATTAGCCACCTAAGTGACTCTCCGGCTAACGGCCTCCCAAGACACACCTCGATCTTATAACACCTTAATATTATCCATTTATTAGTTATTTATTAATGCGAAAGCAACTTATGAACCAATTTTAAACTTTTTATAAGCAATTTAACCTAAGGGCATTTTTGTCATCTTACCACCTACGGTTAAACTTTGTCATCTTACCACCTACGGTTAAACTAACTTGAATTTAGATCTATACATTTACTAACCCTCTTTTAGTTAATTTATGTAAGCCCTAAAAATTTTAGCTTAATTCGAGTTTATTTTCTATGTCTAATTCAAGTTTTATCATTAAGGACTATATCGTAACAATTTCAAACTATTAGTACTATACCCGAATATTAAATTGAGTGCATTTCTAACAAATTTTATCAATTACAAGTATAATCCTAAAATTTTATCAAGTTTCCTTATCATTTAAGGCTCTAATTAGACTTATCAAGTTACAAGACTAATTTGTAATTTAAACGGACTAGAGAACCAATTTAAAAAGACCAGAATTCAAACCTCCAACAGTACATTACATTTTTTTGTGCAAAAAATTCAATTTTAGACCCGATTTTGAGTATTTTAATGGCCAATTAAACTCGATTTAGCTACAATTAAATATCATACATATTCATATACCTTCAATTGAATTTATTAACACCAATTAAGCCTCAATTAAATAGAATTAAACATTTAATTTCATGCATATCACCCACAAGTAAATTCAAGCAAGTGGCGTACCTTAGTCGCTAATAAACCACACCATGGAAGCTTCATTTAAACAATGGTTAGTGTAAATATCATGCCTCGCATACCATGTTAGCAATCACCATGTTATCAAGCAACAATACACCATAAATTATTCAATAATCAAACTCAAACATGCATATATGATATTATAAAACCATCCAAAATTAAAAATATCCGATGTCCAAGTCCAATTACAACCAAAATTAAACTAAGTCCCGGAAGTTCGACAATGCCCGATTAACATCTCCAAAACGTGTAACTAAATCTCTACCGAGCCTTAATATCTTGGAACTCTATTGCTCAGCTCCTCAGCTCCTCAATCCCGTCGGTTAACTACACGAATGTGAGGGTGTGAGCTTAAAAAGCTCAGTGAATGTTAATAAAACAACGAGTAAATCAACACCCAAATCATGCTTATATTGAAACAAATCAAATACAAATTTTTAATCACAATATCAATACATAATAGGTCAATGTCATATGGTCAACCATGTATCAAAAATCATAATTAATCATGGCATGTAATCGTCAATTTAGCATATAATATTTCATACATTCATATTGGCTTATACAATCATGGCTTAATCGCGTGATCATACATCGGATAAATGGATCTCCTTACTCCCAATCAGAATCAGAATCAGTCCCGAATTGAGCGGGTTAATGCCACACGCTCCCTTATATCGCCTCAAATCACACCTGTTGAGTGGAGATACAAGCTCAGCGCTCACTTATTACTCCAAATCAGTCCACCTAGAGCCTCGTAGCTCAAAAATAACATATCAATATGGTGAGTACTCATAAATCCTATGGCATGCCAACTATATCCAATGGATCCACCATGCTCTAATGCCAATATAATCAATCAATCATAATATAATTTCAATCAATAATGTGCTCAATCTAAAGTGCCAAAATGCATATGTGAATCATATAACATAGCCATTTTAACATCAAATTAAATCTAGCATATCAATTACCTATTATAAATGTTCATTTATCAATTGAAATATCTACACATTATGAACCAAAATCTCCAGCATGCTTTCTTAGTTGACCATTATAATCAATCAAATCAAGCACATAAAATCACTAGATGCTCACTTACCAACTCTTAACAAAAATTTCATCACTTAAACATATATCAATAATCTAACAAAATTAACCAACCAAAACTCAATTGGATATTTGCAATAAGTAATTAATCATCCAATTAAGCATAAGTGAGGATTAATTTACCAAATCACCCTTTAATAACACTCACCACACAACTAACTCAACCACAACCAAGTGATCAACCAAGTAAATCCAAGCTTCAATTTCGATTAGTTCGATCCTCTTCAAGACTCGGAGCTTTAACAGATATAAAATAGATATCACCACCTTTCAAAAGATATAATAAACACAAATTTTCATCAACTAGGCTACATGAAATTCTCACTCAAAGTTACCTTACCGGATTTGTATCATCAAGTCGAAAACTCGATTCCTCAAAATTTCGATCCGTCCATCCCTCCTAATCATTTCCAAACATCAATACTACACCAAATAAACATATACTAAGCATCAATTTCACAAAAATCCAGAAAATCAATTCAAGAAGATGATGAAATTCAAATTTCTTTAAATTACTTACAAAGCATGTCTAATCTTGATAAATAAGATAAAAAACCTTCTAATAGACCCATTTTGAGTTGGAACATCCATTGATTTGTGGATTTCCTCTCAAAATTCAAGATCCACCATTAAAGCACCTTAAGCTTTTGAAGAAAATGATATTGATAAAAAATCATGTATTTATCACTCAAATCATGTAAATATGCTTGTAATCATCATAAAAATAAGTTTTGAAATAATAATTACCTTCGATTCGTTCTAAATCCTTTCACTGAAAATCTTGATTCAAGAATCTTGAGAAATTTCAAAATATTTTTGGCTACTTTTGTGGATAATTTTGGGTGAAAAGAGAGAGTATTTTGGGAAGAAAATTTGTTGAATCTATTCTCTAATGATATATCTTTAAAACCATGCAAAGAAAACGGATTTTATAGCTCTCTAATCTGATGTAAATGGTGTGAAAAGTAGGCTAGATGCATTGTGTTTAAAATTGAAACAACCCACTAGAAATTTAAAAATTGAAAAATTTGCCCAATGGCCACTCCTACATTTCCCTTACTTTACCAATTAATCATTTCCCTCCAAAATCTTGAATTTAAAGATTTATTTTCCAAATAAATACTCCAAAATTTCCCTTATTTTACAATTAAATCCAATTTGATTAATATTTAAAATTAACTCAAATTAACCCTCTATAAAAATTATTTTATATTTTTTTCAACCAAAATTAATTATTTTCATTAATAGTTATTTAATACTTTAAAATCTAAATATATTTTTATTTTTCAAGATTATTGTTTAGTCGATTTTAGATGAAATTGACCTCTTCAATTAAATTAAAAATTACTATTAACCCGATAAATTCCTAAATTCACGATCGGAACCCGAAAAGTATACATGAAACTACTAGGCTCAGTTTAGGGATATTATATAATATCTCGAAAATATTAAAACAAGAAATAAGCACACATAACTGAGAATAAGAATCAAGTATTTATCATGTAAAACATAAATTAAATAATAGAATTCATCATAGGTTTCATCTTCCCTAGGTATCTAGGAAATTAGTTCGTAATTCTGAATAAAAACATCTTAAAATCAGAATAATCACAAGAAATAAAGAAACTCATAAAACTTCAAAAGAAATTAAAAGGAGGTCTTCAATCTTAATGGAAATCTGCTTCAAAGTTGGCTCCACTGGTATTCTTCGAGTTGTTTTCTTTAATATTCTCTGATCGCTCCCATATCTCTTCTTCTAATTGGTATTTGTAGACTTAGAATGCTCAGAAAGCCTAAAAATTGAGTTTTTCAACGTGTTTGGGAAGCAAGTTACAAAATGGACATGGTCTGGCCCATGGCCGTGTGTTCAACCTATGTGGAAAGGCCCAGTCCATTTGGCTCTTGAAATCTGCTCTTTTTGTCTGATTTTTGCTCGTTTTTCACTTCTTTTGCTCCATAATGCTCACCTAAGTATAGAAACATGAATTCAAAGGATTAGAAGTATAAAATTCACTAATTTGCATGACTAATCATCCAAAAAATGCATTAAAAACGGGACTAGAATATGTTACTTTTATCATTTATAAAATATCCTCACTTAAACGTTTGCTTGTCCTCAAGCAAAATCCTCAGCTCACATTAAAGTTAATCTTTCTCAACTTATAATTCTCATCAATAATGTTTCAAAGTAATTTGCAAATAATCATATATTGACAATTCAACTAAAATGGCACTAAAGGTTCAAACTATCCAAGCCGAAAATTTTAAAGTATGAAAACATAGGCGTCTTCCCTTATGAAAACATAGGCGTCTCCCCTTATTTAAGTAATTAGCTTTAATTCAAAATCAATAAGAATTGGTATCCTTACTAAAGACTAACTCAAAGCACTCAAAGTGTTTAAGGTTCAAGAAATAAGCACTCAATAGTCGAACAATAAATGTTATTACCATAAGCTTGCTTGAAAATCAAATCTCCATCGCTATAAAATGATATGATAGACCAATCAAAAGGTCTTTAAGAGGTTGTAATGGAGTTTAGGTTAAGGGTGTGGAGAGGACTAGAAAAGTTGGTTATAATTGAGATCGAGTTGATAAATTACCAAACTAGAAAAAAAAATCAAATGCTTGAGTTAAAAACAAGTGCATCAATCAAGAATAAACATGAATAAAGAAACGAGCTTCTTTTCAAAATATGGATTTAACTATTCAAGCTCAATCAACATAAAACTAATTAATAATCAAAATATTTTTTTCTTTTTCGATTTTTTTTAACTAGAATTAATAAAGAAAATTCAGTAATTCAAACAAAAGAACATAGTTAGGCAACTAACCAAGTCAAATCTCGACAAAAAAGGAGTCAATAAATGGGAAAAAGTCACAACGAAAAAATGGGTCATAGGTTAACATTAACGGGTTAATCAAGAAAAGGTGTGTTAGGCTTAACAGGGTTCACTAAGGGTTAATTCAAAAGGCATGCTTTTTATCAGATAAGTGGGTTAAAACCTAAGTGTCTTTATCATCTTAGTATATCAAATCAAAGGTGTGGTCTTTACATGCATAATCGAAGCAAGTTCTAGAATAACAAATCAAGTTGACACAGTCATAACCAATAATAGAATAAGCATAAAAAATGTATGCTCTAAAGGCTCAAAATCTCACAAAAAATCATGGTTTTGATGTCAAAATTGCAAATTTGAAACATTAAGGTAATACTTCAATTCAGGGAAACAACCTAAAATGCTTGATTCTCTCATGTCTTAAAGTTTAAATCAACCAATGCACAAATATCTACAAATTAATCCAAATCAACATCAATAAAATCCCAAATTTAAAATAATTCTCTCTAATGGAAGTATGAGAAAAGTACATAAACACAATAAATAATTCAAGGATTTTTTAATAATTATATGAATAGCATTCCCACACTTAAGATGTACATTGTCTTCAACGTACAAAAAGTTATAAGCACAGAATAAGCAGAATATCATAAGAGAGGAAGAAAATCAAATCGCCTCGAATATGGATGAAATCGCCAGAATAGTGAAAATCAAAATTGTAGGCAAATCTAAATGTAGTGCATGGTTTCGAACAAACTAATAAGAAAATAAACACAAATAATGAAGAAGATTAAGAGGTTACAAACTCAATTAGAAGCAACAATAAAAATAAAAACATAGTTCGAAAGATAATAAACGAAAGAAGTCTAAGAAAATAAAAATAAAACAACTAAAAATAAAAAAATAAAAATAAAACTAAAAAAAAATTTAAATAAAAACAGTGATCTTCATCGTCGGAGGCATTAGATCGTAAGGCGCTGGCACTGAAGAAGATATGTAGAGGTGTTGATAAATCTATTGCAAAGTCGTGTCAATACTATCGAACCGCTCAAAACAGTGCCACTCGGAGAGGTCCGCAAGGGCAATAGCAGAAGTAGTAGGACGATGACTCGGAGGTGGATAATGAGGTGAATCCTCGTGGTGGAAAGGGACATCATTAGTGAAGTCCTCATGCTCATCCTGAGGGTTAGAATAAGATAATCGGTATCGAGGAGGATCCACTGCACGCAGTCGCTCAATCATCCTCATGTGTCTCATACTCAATAACTTCTGTGAGGTCATCTGTCCAACTAGTGTGAAAGAGGAGGAATGCTCTGAAGTGTCAAGGATGCTGAAGTGTTGTGCAAGGTAAGTCACGTAAGGGCCTAAATAGATAGGACCCTTCCTAATGCGCTCTGTCTGATGGAAACAAGCTAGGGCGATCAAATAGTCAAGATCAAAGGTGCACTCTGTGGCCATGCTCCACAGGAAGTTAGCGTCGAATGTATCGACAATGCTGGTGCTCTCACTCTGATCGGTCAATGTGTGAGCCAAGATGGCATGAATATAGCACAAGGCCAGAGGTAGGGAAGTCACTTACAACCAACTCGAATCATAAGGCGTCTGCTAGCCGTAAGCTCTGTCTAGCATAGATACGGTGAATAGTGGTTGTGTCGGTATAAAGTGAGAAATCCCTCGATACACATGAATTCTTCAGTATAGAGTCCTAAGGTAGCTCCGAAATCTGGGACGCTTAGATGACGTGTGGTACTGCCAAGTCAGAAAGTAATAGTGCTCGGATCATTGTGGCTCGACATTACGTGCTGAAGGACAAATGTTGAACAAAGCTCTGAGGTCAGCTCTAAATAGGTAGGATCGACGATAGAAAAGAAATGGTCCCATGGAGCTGTAGCAATCAGTGCGTGGACTTGATCAGCTAGTTGAATATGCTCCAGGGCTGCCCAATCCTAGTGGTCGCTGTCAAAGATGATGATATAGGTCTTCTTAAGGATCCTATGAAAATTGGAGACACGGATGGCATGCATCGTGAAAGGGCTCGAGGAAGAGGTCGCGCTCGGAGTTATCCACTTTTTCGAAGCGGGGACAACGACTTTAGATTTGCCTCTAGTGTTCGTCATGGTGTGCTTGAAAAAATAAAATAGTCCAATATCTGAAAAGAAATAAAGTATGAATCACCAATTAAACAAATAGAGAGGCCGACGAGTCATGTCCAAAATAAAATACGTCACTAACAATCCTCTCATGACGAACATCAAAATCCAAACTACCTAAATAAAAAAATTGACTCCCACATCATTATGTACTAATACCTAATTATGCAAAAACTACTAAGTAGGCATGCCAACACATGAAGTATAACATAAACACGAAATGAAAATAAATCGGAAGAAACTAAAGCAAATACTAATCATAATAAAAACAAAAACAAAAAATTAATAGTAAGAATAATGACAGTAATAAGAAAAATAACAGTAAAATAAATAAGACTAAACCTAATAATAGGAAAAACTAAAGTAAATAATAAAAACAATAATAACAATAATAATAACTAAAACTAAAAAACAAGATTAATAATAATAAAAATGAAAATAAAATAATGAAAAATATATATAGGAATAATAAAACAAATAAAAATAATAAAAATAAATAATAATGAAAATAATAATAAAAATAATAGAACATAAAAAGGAAAAGAGAGGCTAAACAGTGGAGGACCGACGGTAGCGCGGTGGCCGGAGTTATGACGGGGTAGTGTGCAAGGCGATTGACTCAAGGAACCAACGCGACAAAGGAGATGTGCGAGGATGGAACGTTTTGGAAATTTTGTGAGGGTGGTGGTGGTTTGTGGAAGGGAAAAGGGGGAGTGACAGGTGGCAATAGAATGGGGTGACGAATGTGGCAAGATTGGTAAAGGGATGGTGGTGACGAGGCTTTGTGAGGAGCTTGGGTGAACGGCGGCTAGGAGAAGGAAGTAAGGAAGAAGGCAAAACAAAAGTAAAAAGGGAAATTAGGGTTTTAAAGGGACACAGTCATGTTTAGGCCCATGTTGGGCTACATGTTCGTGTCACACGTCCGTGTGCATTTCAAAGTTGAAGCCCAGTCTTCACACGGCCTTGGACACACTCGTGTTTCTAGACCGTGTGTGTTATTCCTTCGCTTCTCCCACACTTGTATGGAAGGCCGTGTGGAGCACACGGTCTCACACAGGCTTGTGTGACAGGTCATGTCTTTTGCCTGTGTAATTCACTGACTTGAAATTAAAATTGAAAAATTAACTCTATTACTCACACGGCTTAGGACAGGCCCGTGTGTCCAGGTCGTGTGTGTCACACGGTCATGTTACCAGGTCGTGTAGACCACTTTAAGTCGTGTAAGAATCAAAATTGGAAAAATTAAGTCCTAAGACTCACACGGCCCAGGACATGCCCGTGTGTCCAGGCCGTGTGCCCTACACAGCAATGTCTTCCTACCGTGTAACTCTTTGTCATTTATTCTATTATGCATACGACCATGTTGCCAGGTTGTGTGGCTCACTGTCGATTACCCTCTTTTGCACACGGCCTAGGACACGCCCGTATGTCCATGCCGTGTGGGTCAAAAAATATCTTTTTTTAAATTAAGAATTTAATTTAATTAGTTTTAAATTAGCATACAAAAAATTAAAAGAATTAGTAGAAGTTATACACTCGGGTTACCTCTTGAGAATGCTTATTTAGAGTCTAAGCTCGACTTTACCTTGTATGCACGCGGTTACGGTGGTTCTTAGAGCCGAAGCTCTTCTTTCTTGTTATCAATTTTATTACCAAAATAATGTTTGAGTCGAGTATTGTTTACCTTAAATGTGTCGAACTCAGAATGTGTTACTTAGACTGTACCGTAGGGGAAGACGTTTAGTACCATAAATGGGTTCGATCCGTTTGACTCGAGCTTCGGAAGGTAAATTTGTGGATCCATTTTGTCTAGTAGTACTTTGTCCCCGACCTTAAATTGGTTCGTTCCATTCACATGCTTATCATGGAATTGCTTTGACTCTTCATTTTGTTTTTCGGTTTCTCCTTGACATGTGTTCACTATTCATCTAGTTCATCAAGTTGCACCATTCGCTCCTCATATGTTGTTCTATTTTTGTCACCTTGAATGACACATGGCTCCATCATGTTTTCACTAGGGATTTTCTACAATGAAGGTTGAGAAACATGGTTACTAACATTAATAGAGCATTTAAATTCATCTCGATCACTAGAGACTCTCACAGAATCATGCGCTTGGAGAATAATCTTTTTGTCACCTACACGAAGCACAAGTTCACCCGTACCAACATCGATAATAGTCATAGCAGTGGCTTAAAAGGGGTAAAGGTACCTCACTATCCTCATCCATAACTAACACAACAAAGTCAACGGGGAATATGAATTTATCAATTTTCACAAGCACATCCTCAATAATACCCCTAGAATGTAACAACCTGTTTTTAGTGAAACCAGAATAGTGGTTTTGGGACAACAAATCTGATGTGAGAATATTTATTTTATTTTTATTTTAATGTCTATAGCATGTTAGTATTACCGTATAAAAAATTCGTTAAGAAATTTTACCATTTGTATGCTTAATTTGATAAAAAGGATTAAATTGCAAAAGGTGCAAAACTTGAGTTTTATAAGTTAAAAAGTATCAAATGACTATGAAATTAATTAGTTAAGGGGTTTATGTGGTAATTATACCATTTTTTATTGAGTGGACAAATATGGACATTAGTTATGAAATTTTAAAAGTTAAATATAAGGTTAAATTAGTAAATTAGTTAATAATTAAGTTAAAAACAAAAGAAAAAAAAGTGTCATCTTCCTTAATGGTTTAACACCATCAAAAATTAAAGGAAAAGAAGCCATGGAAGCTTGAACATTCGGCTCTTCTTATTTGGCTCGCATATCAAGACAAACCTCATACTGCTATAGATCGAGGCAAAGATAAAGTTTCGGATTAATCGCCTCCGTATCTATGTTTTATCGTCGAGGTAAGTTCGTGTAATTATATTTCATTTATATGTCTCGTTTTGAAATATCTATATATCATAGACTATTATCTAGAAATCTGTCGCATATCAAACGATATTACATTGACTACCGAGCCCCGTTTAAACCATAGGAATTCGTAGGATACAAATGACATGTCATTAGGGTTACATTATTCGGGTGCTGGTATTGAACGTCCTATTGATGGCTGAGGTCCGACATGTGTTGCAGATACTCCACAGCTTGTGTGAGCAGCATCACGTAGCTACATTCCTACCCACAGCTCATGTAAGTAAGCCCATTTTCATAGCTTGTGTGAGTAAGCCCATTTTCACAGCTCATGTGAGCATACTTATTCACAGCTCGTGGGAGCATATATGTACAGGAATTGACAAATTACAGTTATATGAGTTAGCACACCTTATGTGAGCTATCCTGGGTATCCAACGATATTCTAAATGGTTCAACGGGCATTATTCAAAAAGGAAATGGTAAGAACATGATATGAAAATCCTTGATATGGTGATACATGGTAATATTGTAAGTTGAGATGAGTAAGAAACTCATGTGATATATGTTGTGACTAAATGGCTATTCATGTTAAAGTGCCTATGATTTATATCTTGTATGCTAACATGTTTGGTATGGATGCTTAAGCTTTGGCCAAGCTTTGGTTGGATTATACCATGTTAATTCAATAAATGTTATGTATTTAAATGGTAAGTTAAGTTTTATATTATATGAACTTATTAAGCATTTATGCTTACTCGATGTTATTTTCCATGTTTTATAGTGAATCAGAAGCTCGTTAAGGTTGGAAGCTTGTCGAAGTTCTATCACACCACCCCTTGGCTAAATCGGTAGATTTTGGTGTTTCAAAGTCTTGGTTATAATGGCATGTATAGGTGTTTTGGTTGGTGTTTTAGCCATTATGTTTTGGCTTGTAATTATGGTATTTTGAATGATTGAAATGGTTGATATGTTGATATATGTATGTGGCTTTATGATGGTTGATTTTATAGCCTTTATGATGCTTAGATAATGGAAGTTGAACATGGTCATTTTGGTATGTGAAATGTAATTGACCTATATGGTTAATAGTGCTAAGTGATGAATGGTAAATTTGATACTTTTGGCATAAACTTAGTTATAAGTTGGTTGAACTTTTGGCTAAACTATGCATATGGTTATACATGTTTAATTGTTGTTATTGAGATGCCTTTTGGGCATATTGGTTGTACGCCCATCTATCTTATTTGGTTAGCTTGATGTTTCATGGTTTGGTGTACTTTGGGATGCTTAATTATATGTGGGAAATTGGTTGTAGGTGTGTGCATGTTTGGGTGAGAAAATTGGCTTGGAAATGACCTAGTTTTCGTCCACACGGCCAGAGACATGGGCGTGTGTCTCAGCCGTGTGTGACACATGGCCAGTCGACATGGCCGTGTGTCCTCTGTAGCTTACAAAAGGTTGCAAGTTAGGCAGTTACATGGCCTGGCTCATAGACGTGTGAGGTCATTTCAAAGGGTAAACGGCCTAGCACACGGGCGTGTGGCTTGGCCGTATGACCCAAGTCACAAAGTTACACGGGCACAGACATGGGCTAGGACACGATCGTGTGTCCCTACTTCGAATGCCCACACGACCTGAGACATGGGTATGTGTCTCAGCTGTGTGAGTCACACGGCCATGTGACCCCTGTAGTTTGAAAATTTTCATCTTTTTCCTAAATATTCTATATGTTTCTGATTTAGTCCCGATTTATATCTAATGTGTTTTTAGGGCCTCGAGGGCTCATATAAGGGACAATATGTATGTTGTTGATTAATTTTTCTATGAATGATGTTGTGATTTAAAAATGTTCAATTTTTTATAGTTTTAAATTGTAAACTCTGGTAATGCTTCATAACCCTATTTTGGTGTGTGATCTTTGGTTAGGGGTGTTACATAGGATATATAATGGTTCTATCCACTAGTTGAATACTCATCTTAGTGTGTTTGGGTTACCCAAGACCTAGTTGTTTAAACATTTTGTAGGGCATGACATTAATACTAGCCCCTAAATCAACCAAAGCATTACCAATACTTAAACTACTAATGAGGCAAGGAATAGTAAAAATTTCTGGATATTTTAGTTTGTTGGGTAGTTTATTTTGGAGAATGGTTGAGCAAACTACGTTGAGCTCTACGGTCAACGAGTCGTCAATCTTCCTTTTGTTTGTTAATAGCTCCTTTAAGAATTTGACATAATTTGGCATCTGCGAAAAGGGCTTCAACAAATGGTAAGTTAATGTGCGTGATATTTTAAGAAGCTTAAGAAATTTACCATATTGTTCATTTGTGTGGTCTCTCTTTGACGTGTTAGGATATGGCACTCGAGGCTTGTATTCTTTGACAACCAGCTTTTGCTCTTTCCTATCTTCCTCAACCTCATCATTGTTCACCACAACTTCTAACCTCGGTTCTTGTTTAGGTTCAACTAGCCCTTCCACATCTAGAATAGTAATTTTGTGAAGTTGCTCTCTAGGGTTAGGTTCAGTATTGCTAGGCAAGCTACCTTGTGATCATTCCAAAATTAGTTTAGCATTCTATCCTATTTGGTTTTCGAGTCCTTGTATTGATGCTTGTTGATTTTTTCAAGTCTTTGCCTCGGTGTTTTGAAAATGAGTTTACGACATTTGAGATAAAATTTGTCAACTTTTCTCAATGTTCGGATTTTTCTCTTTGCTGATAAGGTTGTTGAAAGCCTAGAGGTGATTGTGCTATTTGATTTCCTTGACTACCCCAAGAGAAATTGGGATGGTTCCTCCAACCTGTGTTATAGTTATTACTATAAGGGTTATTTCTAGGTCTAGAATTATTACCCATATAATTGACTTGCTCATTCTCTATGCTAGGACCGAAGGGTAAACATTCTTAATTATTCATTCCTCCTCTATTTGCATCGCATTACATCACCAGATTCACCTGTGCAGAAAGATATAAACCATTAATTTTTTTATTTAGTATTTCTACTTGGTTTGATAACATGGTGACTGCATCTAAGTTAAAAACACCGACAGCTTCCATCGGCTTTGTCCTCATGACTTGCCACTGATAATTATTCAGTGCCATCTCTTTTATAAACTTATAAGCTACCTCGGGTGTTTTATTGTTAGTGTTCTACCGGCTATTCCATTAATTAGTTGCCTAGTTCAGGGATTCAAACCGTTATAGAAGGTTTGAACTTGTAACCATAAGGGTAATCCATGATGAGGTCACATTCTCAATAAGTCCTTGTATCTCTCCTATGCATCATATAACGTCTCTAAATCGATCTGGGTGAAGGAAGAAATATCATTCCTCAACTTATTTGTTTTAGCCAATGGGAAGTACTTCAGAAGAAACTTCCTGGTCATTTGAGCCCATATAGTGATGGAACCTCGTGGTAAAGAGTTTAACCATTGTTTTGATTTGTTCTTCAATGAGAATAGGAACAACCATAAGCAAATGGCGTCATCAATGGCGCCATTAATCTTGAAAGTGTCGCTGATCTCTAGAAAATTATCCAAATGAGTATTTATGTCTTCATCTTGCAAACCGTCGAACTGAACATATTGTTGTACCATCTGAATAGTGTTCGACTTTAGTTTAAAATTATTTGCAGCAATGGTAGGTTGCATAATACTCGATTCAGCCCCAGTTAGGTTGGGCTTGGCATAATTGTACATAGTATGAGGTAGCTGAATATTGTGATTATCACCCATCTCCTTAGTAATAATGTTGTCCTCTTGTTCGTCTACTATATTGCATTGACTTTGCCTTGCTTCTCCACGATTTCTGCGAGCAGTACTTTCAATCTCGCTGTCGAAAAGAAATGGTCCCGACGGGTTTCCTCCAGTCATAAATTAAAAGAACCTGTTAGAAACAAACAAAAGAAAAATTAGAATGTAAAAATTAAAATAAAACAAAAATATAAAAAATAAAATAAAATAAAAATGGCTAAATTAATAAAAATAAAGTATTCCTAATATTTTAGTCCCCGACAATGGTGCCAAAAACTTAATGTGTCACTAAACTAACTAAAAATACGACTAAGGCAAGTGCACCTATCGATAAGTAGTATAACTATGGTGAGTAGAGATACCGTATCTACGAGGACTAAAACTATTTGTAATTACTGTTTTCCTATTATTTGCCCGACAAATTGGAGTGATGGGTTTTAAACTAAAATTACTAAATTAATCTAACTGGAGAACTCGACAGAGAATGAATTAGGAAAATAATCAAAAGATAACTAATGAGAAAAACAATACCCAAGAAAGAATCCACCTAGACTTCATCTAATATTATGAATCTGAATTAAATGATTTATTCACTTGCTATCTTGGTCCATAGAAATCCCTAATATTTTGAATCTAAATTAAACGATTTATTCACTTGGTATCTTGGTCCGTAGAAATACCTAAATTATGTTAATATCTCTTTCGAGAGTAAGAGCAATTGACTCTAGGTTGATTAATTGAAATTTCTTTCTAATTAAAACCCCTATTATCGCATTAACTCGATTTATGGATTCCCTATTAGATTTGATTCTAATCCAGTAGATTTATGTTGTCCTATTTCTAAGATTGCATGCAACTCCACTCAATTATGCTAGATTTACTCTTAAACAGGGACCTTTTCTCATTTGATTTAAGCACATTAAGCATGAATTAATATCTCGAAAATATTAAAACAAGAAATAAGCCCACATAACTGAGAACAAGAATAAAGTATTTATCATGTAAAAAAGAAATTAAATAATAGAATTCATCATAGGTTTCATCTTCCCTAGGTATCTAGGGAATTAGTTCATAATTTTGAATAAAAACATCTTAAAGTCAGAATAACCATAAGAAATATAGGAACTCATAAAAACTTCAAAAGAAATTAAAAGGAGGTCTTTGATCTTGATGGAAATCTGCTTCAGAGTTGGCTCCAATGGTGTTTTTCGAGTTCTTTTCTTCAATATTCTCTTATCGCTCCCATATCTCTTCTTCTAATTGGTATTTATAGACTTTAGAATGCTCAGAGAGCCTAAAAATTGCGTTTTTCCGCGTGTTTGGGAAGCAAGTTGCGAAATCGACACGGTCTTGCACATGGTCGTGTGTCCAACTTGTGTGGCTCATATGGTTGTGTGTCCAGCCCGTGTGGCTCTTGAAATCTACTTTTTTTGTCTGATTTTTACTCGTTTTTTGCTCTGTTTGCTCCCAAATGCTAACCTAAGTACAGAAACATGAATTCGAAGGATTAAGAGCATAAAATTCACCAATTTGCATGAATAATCATCCAAAAACGCATTAAGAACAGGATTAGAATATGTTACTTTTATCGCTTATCAATCCCCAAACCCAAGAACCCTAAACATTAACCGAAATAACATATATAATAGTTTGAAAGTGAAAATTATCAAAACATACCCCAATTTTTTCCTTTCTCGAGTTAGGGTTCTAATATTTTGTTTTGATTAACTGATTAAAAATTTAGGGTTTAGTTTTTTGTTGTGATTGATCGGGCTTCTCTTTTCTGGTTAATGTTTAACTTGTTTTAATTTTTTTAATTATTTTAGTTGTGGGTAAACCCCAAAAATTATCTAAATGTTTTTTTTTTAAATTTTAATTACTTTTTAAGTTTAAATTCATTTTGACGTGACATTATTTTGTCTTATATGTCACGTCAGCATCTACATATGTGTGGCACCTAGGTGGAAAGAAATTCACGTCAGCGCCGTTAGTCCCTTAACTGCCACATCAACAAGATTGTTAAAAAATGACCAGTTTGACCAAAAAACAAAATGTTATGTATGAAAGTGCTCTAAAGAAAACCTCAAGGGCTAAAGTGACCAAACACCCCAGCGTTAGGGGCTAATTTTGTCTTTATGCCAAAGATATTTTACAAATATTTTTAAAATATAGAAATTTCAAAATTTAGTGTTATCTAAACCAGTCCGGACCGATTTAATAAATAACTAACTGGGGTATTAATCCAATGAGGTAAAAAAACTGGTTGGCTTTTGAACTAGTATAGACTAGTTGAACCGAGCTAAAAATTCAGTTGAACTTTTAGGTGAACCGATTTTTATAATTTTTATTTTTGATTTTTAAAAATATTATTTGCTTTGAACCAATCGAATTGATTATTCTGGGAACTAATTGGTCAGGCTAGTTTGAAATTGATTCAACTACCGATTCAACCGATTTTTAGCTCAATTCAACCAATCTGTATTGGTTTGTGGGTCAATCAGATTTTTACCTCTCATCGGATCGATACCCCAATGATTCTTGGTTTGACTGATTGGTCCGGTCCGTTTGGATAACATTGATTTTTGGAAATTTTATATTTTATATATTTTTTAAAATTTTAAAGAGTTTTATTTTTTTCTAATTTTAATTTTTTAAAATTATATTTTTTAATTTCTAATTTTTTGTTTAAAATATGAAAAAAAATTAAAATTTTGTGTGTACTTTTAAAGGGAAAGGACCAAATTGATAAAAATGTGGATGTTGAGGTCTAAAAAGATTATTTTACAACGATTAAAATATCAATTTTTTTAAAAAAATTTTAAAAATACAAAGATTATCAATATATTAAAATTTTTAAATAAAGAAACTAAAATTTTTAAATAAAAATACAAAGTCAAAATTAAAATATAATAACTAAATTTTGAAATTCATAAGAATACAAATACTTTAAAAAAACAGAACTTTGCTTTTAAAAGAAACACGGTAGTATAAATTTTCTTTTCAAATTGATACTCCGTTTCGATTTAGCTAATTTTTGTTCTTATCCAACCGTGGCTAATTAGCGAGGTGACGACTGACGACATAGCTTCTGCCATGGTCAAAATTAATCACTGCAAAATTATGTAGAGAAATGTTTAAAAATAGGCGAATGGTAGATTTAATCACCTTAAATTGCGTTTTGCATATTAAATTTTAAAATATTATCCATCTCTTATATTTTAATTATGAACTATTAACTATTTTTAATCATGATATGTTACGAAAAATTTAGGTTAAATTGCATAAAATAATCCTTATATTGTGTCTTTTTGAGTAATTTATTTTTTTCCTTTTATTTTCTTTGGTTTAAATGCATTTTGGCTTTGAATTTGGTACCTTCTCACAAATTCGTAATGTAGTTTAGTAAATTCTAAAAACATCTAAAAAAATAGAAAATTCTAATAATATTTAAAAATCCAAAATAATATATATAAAATTAAAGAGAAATCAAACTCAAGAATATCTAATCGGAGAAGAAGATAATAGAGAATACTCATATCTATCTAATCCTTCGTCTCTCTCGATCTATTTCTCTATACATATTTAATTTCAAAAGATTAAAGGATAAAAAAAAATACCTTCAATAAAAAATACAAAAATCATAAAAAAAACTATTAGAAAATTATAAATATTATTGAAATTTAAAAAATTACAAAAATCATTAAAAGTAATTAAAAATATAAAATTGTTAAATGTTACAAGAATTGTCGTATGGTGAAATCACCGAAGATTTGAATAATTGCTTAAAACTTTAGTATTTGTATCTTAGAAACAACTTTTTCACTGGAAGGCATATCCCTTGAATGGAAGCAAAGTCTTCGATATTTTCCTATGGAAATTGCTTGAAAACATGACGAATCTTGTTGTTCTAAGCCTTGAGGACAATCCTATTGATCAAACTTGGTTCTTTGATTAGATTTTAAAGCTAAAGAAACTATATTGGTTTTATTTGGCGAATTTCAGCATCGAGGCGAAGATTTCACCTGCCATTGGAGAACTCACTGAAACTTTGAAGTTGATTTCGTCTCAAATGGTTTAACTTTTTTATTAGTTTTTAGGGGAAAATGGAATAAAATACTCTTAGAAGTGTGGTTGAGGTGTCATTTCGTGTTTGCCTGTGCAAGGACCACGAAGCATAGTTGAATTTTATTTGAAACCCATTTGTATTTTGGTTAAGGCTTTTTTCGTATGGGATATTAAATATAAGTTGAGATTAAAGGATATCCTTTCAAACTACAGGTTTTGAGATGCAGATATTGCTCAAGCCATTACTAGCCATCAAGAAGACAAGAAGGTTGCAGTCTAGAAGCTAAGAAATGCATATATCATGGAATTAGAACTTTAGTACCTCAAACTACACGGTATTAAGTGATTTTTTTACTTTAATTCTGCCTATATCAACTTAACTTTCGAGGAATGAGAATTCTCGCAAAAATTATCTAAGGCACCGAAACAAGTGGAAGCAAACTCGAAAAGAAAGAGCAACGAAAAATAGAAAAGCCAAAGGAAAAATATTGCACACCAAGTATTTGAGTAAATGCTCTCAATGTATTTTTTAACTCAAGAATGGAACGATTACAAATGAATGGGGAGAGCTTTATTTATAGTTGAGTTTAATTCTGATTTACAATAAGAGAGTCTTAAAGGATTTAAATTTTATACATGTTTATCCTTTATGATTTACAATAATTACCCTGGTAAAATACAATATTTACAATTTACAATAAGAGAGTCTTAAAGGATTTAAATTTTATACATGTTTATCCTTTATGATTTACAATAATTACCCTGGTAAAATACAATATTTACAATTTAAACAGGACCCAAGTAGATGGGCCTTGAGTCTCTTCCAAGCAATGAGCCTATCTTGTCAGGCCAAATGACCCCCAATGAACAAGAGGGAACATTAGAGTGTGCCTTGGCTATGGGCTTCTTTGTGCGACTTGTTACATTCTCCCCCACTTGTTCATGCAACACCCTCATTGCGTCCTCGGAATGGAACCGGTCTATCTTCTTTTGGAACTACCATAAAGCCTTAGTAGGTTCCCAACTAGCCTCACTGTCGAGAAGTCCTTCTATCGAACAAGGGACTCATGCTTCAGCCTGTAGTACTTTTGTTAGATTACTCGGTCTGCAATGATGCACTCAACATCACGATCATAAGAAACCCTTACCCCCATTAGTGCTCGTTTAGACTTGCCTCTATTTGGATCCTCCTGATCCTCATGGAAATTAAGACTTAAGCATAATAACATGGAACACTAGACGAACCTTGAATTTTGCTGGCAACTCCAATTTGTAGGCTACATTGCCTACCCTTTTTAGAACTCTGAAAGGTCCCTCAAACCGTCACACAAGTCCCTTGTGCAAGCTAGTATGGTGCAAAATCAAGTGCAATTTAGCAAGGATTGAGTCACCAACACGATCATCGCACATCTATGCGATTCTGATCAGCCTAATTCTTGTTGCATTTACTTGTCTTGTGTAGGCAAGCTCTAGTTAAGTCATTTTGCTCTTGTCAATCTTTAGCAAATCGATAAGTTGATGGATTTGATCCTTCATAATGGGTAGCAACAACATTAGGTATGACTGGTTGTTGCCCCGTCACTATTTTAAAAAGGACTTTAATTCATAGCTGCACTACGCTGTAAGTTATAAAAAAATTGGGTCACATCCAACAACTTCGGCTAGTCCTTCTGTGAGGCACTCACATAGTGCCGAAGATAAGTCTTCAATAAAGCATTTACTCTCTTGGTTTGTCCATCAGTTTGTAGATGCATGCCAAAGGAAAGTTGAAGTCTGATCCCATCAACTTGAACAACTTTGTCCAGAACTGACCCGTAAATCACCCGTCTCGATTGCTAACAATAAACTGTGTCACTCTTTAATATTTCACCACATGTCTAAGGAACAAACGAGTTGCCTCCTCAGCAGTGCACTCCTTGGTTGTTGGAATGAAGGTTCCATACTTGGAAAATTTGTCAACCACAACAATGATACTTGCAAACCCATCAGATTTAGGTAAATCAATAATAAAATCCTTAGATACACTCTCCCATAGACGTTTTGAAATGGAAAAAGGTTGTAATAAATCGACTGGCGATTTTAACTCCACATTGTCACTAGACAAATCTTTACATAGGTCTCAACATTATCACCCATGTGAGGCCAATAATAACAGTCCTCCAAAAGAGCCAATGTGTAATGCATACCTGAATGGTTAGCCCATCTTGAATCATGACATTCCTTCATGACTTTCTTGCACAAATCCCCATATTTAGGCACATAAAGGCGATGCCTGCGAGTGTACAACAACTCTCCCTCGAGATTTCTTCGTGGTATTTTTCCATTAAATTGCTTTATTTACAAAATTCTTATTTTAATAAATAAATTTCATATTATAAAAATGAGAAAAATAGACATTCATTTATTTCTAAATATTTTTATAATTTTGTATGTATTTTTATCCAAAAATGAATGCTCAAATATTTTTTTTATTTTTAAAGTTTTTTTAATTTTTAATTTTTAAGAATCAAGGCTAAATTGACGTAATGTATTGTTGAATTTTTAGAATTAGAACCAAATTGATAGAATATATAAATATTGGATGACTAAATTTGTTGTTATGCGAATGAAACACAACCATGTCAGCACTTTGCTAGTGATTTAACAAATGAGTGACCAAAATATATTAAATTTCGATAACGTTAGTCACTAACATAAAAAATTTTAAACTTGGGTGACAAAAACAAAAATAATAGTTAGAATGAATATTTATACAGTTTACCCTTATAAAAAAGGTTATGGTTGTAAACCAAACAAAAATGGTTAAATTTACTTCAATTTCCTTTCCCTTACTAATTTTAACAATCCAAACAAAATGATATGCATCTATTTAAAGATCCCATTATAGACACAATGGGATTTCATGAGATCCTTGTAAATTAATGATTGAAATAAAAATAGAAAAAGGAACATCAATTCATCGTTGATCATGCCACGTAGAGTTGCATTGAGAAACATAAATTTACTTTTCAACCAATTCAATCGGTTTTAATACTAAAGAAGGAGAGAAATTGATTTTTAAGGTAATTGATTCAATATGTTCTAGGTGACCAGCACAATTTTCTAATTTCTAACATGGCTTAATCAAACAATTAGAATATGCTCATTTTTTATCTTTTAACCACAACTATTAATTTAAAAAGAATCTCACCTTATAGTACTATAATAAGATCTCACAAGACATTACTACCAAAATACAATCAATTTGTGGTGAAAATTATTTAGCAAACTGTGCACCGGTGTTTCAGTAGAATTTAAATGAAGCCTAAATGTACGTATATATAAAAAGATGTAACAGAAACAGCTAGGACTTTTACATTCGTGATTATGGAAATTAATAAATGTAGAAGAAGAAAAGCTTGAATGCTTGATGATGTGGTCTCACCTTTTAGAGCGCAACATGCAGTACTCAACTACTTTATTTGGTGCAAACCAACAGTTGGATCCCTGCCATGGCGCCTCTGCTCCAAGCTACATTCTCGACCTTGGTTCATAAACTTTGATGAAAATAAATCCCTCAAAATTAAAGAGAAAGGGTAAGGTCTAATCCTTGTTTAACTTTAACCCCCTCATCTTTCACATCATAATTACCAGTTTCTTGTTTGGTTTGAGAAGTAGCAGTGAAGCCGCTCATGGTAGTGGGTTTCTTCAGCTGATCATCATCGGCTTTTTCCATGAAATCTTGATGTTGAAACGACGGCTTCCACACTGCAACCACATGCTTTTCTCCTTCAAGCTTTCGCTTCTTGGTGTTGTTGATGATGAAACGATCGCGTGCCTCACGTACGTTGTTGATGAGAGCGTAGAATTTCTCCATCTTCTCTTCCTCATCATCCTCTTCTTCGTTTTCACCATTATCATTGCAAATCTTCCTCTTCTTGCTTTCAAAGCTACCACTACTACTCTCCATATTGGGTTTTTTTGAAAAAATAAAATTCAGGCCAAGAATACGAGCTGAGAGAGACAGAGAGAGAGAGAGACAAAGAATGAGCCTGATGGTCTTTGTGGGTAGCTTCTTCAAGAGTGATGATATTTTAACATTATAGACGGAAGTCAAGGTCACGCTGTCCGATCCTTTTTTTTTTTTTTTCCCTTTTGCTTTCAGTATTTCTTTGTCTCCCTTCGGCCCTGCGGCTTAAATTCCTACCAGCACTCGTTCATGCTTGTTTTAACTCTACTGGATGGTTGGACTGGAATCCGTCGAAAAAGGCAATGGATTAAAATTAATTTAATCTATAGTTAAATCGTTTAAAACGATTTTTATTTTTAATAATTTTTAAATTTTTTGAAATTTTTAGTGATTTATTTATTCAAGTCATACGAACTTAATAGATCAAGAAATTAATTAGATATTTAGTTTGATCATTAATCTAATTCTAAAAATTTTGTATTTACTTTTATTTTTTTAATCAAAAAATAGCAACTAATTTTTTACATGTTTCATTTTCTCAAAAAGTATATAAGAACATATCATGTGTGATGGTATTGGTTTTTTTTAATTAAGACAAAATTAATTATTTAGAAATTACTTTTAATAAAAAAAAATGGGACCAATCTGATCCGGGATATAGTTAAAATCGGTTTTGGAAAAAGAATTGTAGCTGCTTTGCATTATTCTAAATTTCTAATTCTTAAACAAACAAATTGAATAAAAGTAATTAAAGCTAAGAGAACAAATTTCCATCGGTTGGGATGGGCTAGATTCATTGATTTTTTTTAATTTAAATAAAAAATGCTATATTTTTACGCAATATTTTCAGTAATTTATATATTATATTATAAAAAAAACTAATTATACATAAAAGAAAAATTAAAAGCGAAAATATTTGATATAATAAAGATTTTAGACTTCAAAATAAAATTGGAGGACTAATAAGTATCCTATAAAAGTATAAACAAAAAAGATATACTATTAATATATCAAATGCCGAAACTAAAATCTAATTTAAGTAATAATAAAAATTTATTTTGTAAATTGAAATTGATTTGAACCAAATAAATTTAAATAATAATTATATTGAAACTAAACCAAATGTAATAAAACCAAATTAAACACGATTGAAATCGGTTTTTAATTTGACTTATTTATTTTTTCTCTTCCCTATTCTTTTAATATGTACATCAAAGTTACATTAATTTAAATGTCCTAAAAACATAATCGAAAACCGAGTAGTCTACGTATGTTTATGAAAAAGAAGCCAATGACGACTTTGAGTTAGAGTAAGAGTGGCGTTTTTATTTTTTATTTTTTAAAGTTTTGTATAGAAACTTGATTTTTATTCTTGAAATTATTGCGACGTACATGGAACATAAATAATGAAATAGAATTTATATACTTGTCATCATTACAAAAAGTTATACGTGAATTAACAATGATAAAGAAAAAAAAAATTACCTTCGAGAAGAAACAATGCAAAGGAAATAAGTTGTATTTTAATAATTGTAAATTTTGAATATTATTAGTAAAATACTTAAATTTTTATATTAAGTAACATTTACCCTCTTTATTTTTTCAATTAATTTTTTTAATTGAATTAGTGTATGATTAATTCATGATATTAAATTTAAAAAAATTATATTAAATATACTAAATTTTATCACACTTTAAAACAATTAATATTTAGATTATACTTATAGAAAAATCAATAAATAAAATTAGATTTATAAATAAAATTTTTAAATAATTTCATTAATAAAATTAATATTAAATTAATTTATAATATCATCTCAATAAAGTAAAACGAGTGCTCATTTTAAAGCTTGTAGCGTGAAAAATGTTAGTACGCGGTAAGAGACTGAAAAGCTACCACACGCGAAACATGTGTAAATTGGATCCAAATTCACACCACTAATATGATCAAAGCCTTACGTGTGCCTTGTGACTTCCGTTCATTTTATGGTTTTCTTGAGTTTCATGCAATGCTTTGTAAATTGTATCAGTAGTTATATGATTAGTTTATTAATTTAATCGGATTAATTGGTTTAATTAATAAATATTAAAAATTTGATTTTATCAATTTTGAATTGGTTCAATTGATTTTAAAATGGGTTGAATCAATTTATATTAATTCTTATTTAATCGGTTTAAAATTAGTTTTCAAATTGATACTTAAATATATTCCCGATCCAATTGATATGTTCAGTTGATTCGATTCAAACAACAGTTATTTCATATAATAGTGTAGAAATTATGAATTGTTTCTCATTTACAAATTTGAAATATTTGTGATTTCTAATATAAGAATTGTATTATAAATGTTATTATGAAAATATTAGAAATTTTAAGCTTAAATTATTAGCCCTTCAATTGAATGGTAAATTTATTTTTGATAATTTAATTAGAATTTCAGCATTTAATTTAAGGTATTCACATCATGAAATAAATAAATAAAAATTATCTACTATAATTCACTGCCATCCGAGGCTAAATTTAATTGATATCTTAAAAGGAGTTTAAATGCATAAAATCTCGAAAGGGAAATGAGTTACCTTATAAAGGTAAAATTAACAATTTTTTGGTCTTGGCGTTAGATACAGACCACATAAAATAACTTAAAACAATAGAAAAATGTGAATGATTCAGTAATATTCTTGTAGGGGACTCAGTAATTTACCTCGTAATTTATAAAAAAAAAACATTATAATTTTGTAATATAAATTTGATAAATCTTAATTAATCACACTAACTTCCCCTCGCTTAAACGCAGACAAAAGTTGTTGGAATGTTATTTCTTTTTACTTCGCATTCATACTAATGGATGAAGTATTTAATAATAATATAGAAGGGTATGACATCATTAAACTTAACGGGTATGAGTATGACAAAGAAATTATACACATACAAAAAAATTACGTAAGAAATTCGTGTTTAAGATTTAAAATTTGAACAATCATTATGAGGTTTAAAAATCCTACACATGGGTAACACAAAATCATTAAGTATATTAAAATAAAATAATTTTTTTTAAATAAAATCAGACATGTGCCGATAACTAAAACTTGCTTGTCAAATTAAAATTTTCTGAATGTTGTCGAATTAAAATTTTTAGTGCTTGATATTTATGTAATTCATCACAAATCAAAAAAATGCTACACATATTATTTACCAGATGTATCTGTTGGTAGGTGTAAGTTAATGATTGGTCTAGTAGTAAATGATTTGGGTTTATTTAAACATTTATTGATATTAAATTTCGAGATTAAATTTGGCAATCCCTTCACCTTAACAAAAGAAGTTTACCAGTAAAAGTAGGGAAAGGACAGAAAAAAAGAAAAGAAAACCTACTTGTTTTATTGGAGTGATAGAAGGAACGTTCTTGTTAGTTGTTAATGTATCTTTTGTGTTCACACTTAAAATTGAAAAAGAGAACTTTGCCTTTTCTTCCTTTTACTATTTATTTTAATTTGTAAACGTGCCAACGTTTAATTATAAAATGCTATACTAAACACATATGAAATTAAGCAGTGGTATCTGTAAGTATACAAGTCAAATTGTAATATAAATTACTTCCTAGGATTGTCAAGCTTAGGGTTTAAGAACACATAATTTAAACCAACTAATCCTATTGAGAAACCCTAAATCCTCATTAATCGCATCCTCATCCACTCGTTAATCTCCCCTAAGGGATTTAGCCACTCATGGTATTTATAATTTCAATCTCAATTGAATTAAACAAGTAGATAACACGAATGAATCGGAAGAGAGAAGAGATTAGAATAATCCTGATTTGATGTCGTTTGAAGAATGGAGTAGCGGATCTCTCAATTGGAATAATGAATATCATCGCTTGCGAAAGAGAAATAAACTGAATACTTCAATATTATAAAAGAACTCTTGGATTGAAACCGATTCCAAGAGGAAAGAACAACATGTTTAAGAAAAGAAACGATCTAAATCCTACTCCTAAACTACTAGGGTTTTTGGATGAATCTAAGATGACTTATGTGACATCCCAGTAACATCCGCGTTTTAACTCAGGGTTAGGTACAATGATGGATCAGATCAAGAATTAGTGCAAAATTTTTGAAATATAATAAATAAGAATTTTGATTATTAAATTTGCAAGTATTTAGATCCAATAAGAAGTTAGAAAATACTCCTTAGGTAGGAAGATTTTAAATAGATATATTGACTTAATTGAAAGAATAGAGAATTTATTGTGGCCAAAGTAGGAAAAATAATAAGTTAGGAGATATATAGTAGTAGAGGAAATGAAGGAATGATCAAGAAGAAATTTAACCAAAGTGTTGTATGAGTCATCCTAGGAAAAATGAAAGATGAGGAAGGACAAAGTGGTAATTAGCCAAATAGATATTTATTAGGTGTAATGATTATGGGTAAAAGTAAAAAGATGGATGGCTTAAGGACTTATTAGCAATTCGGCCATTTTAATTAAAGAAGTGAGATATTTTAGTGGAATGGTGTAGAAAGTGGGAGAAAAGATGAAAATATATCATCTTTTCACCAAGCCAAACCATTACTTCTCCCCTCAACCTCCATCCAACTTTTCTTTTAATTCCCTTCATGTCCTTCCTCCATTGTTGAACCATCCAAGCTTCAAATCTTCATTTTCTTTGAAATTTCTTTAGTAAAAACTAAAGAGAAGGCTAGTGAACAACTTTATTTCATGAGAAAACTTCCATAGATGGGTTAAAAGAGAAGAAACTTGAGTTAGGGTTTTGGGTGTTCAAAGAGCTAAGGTAAGAGATGATGAAATTATCATACCATACATGTTTATTTATATTGAATAGTATAGGAAAGTCACTTGATTGTGGTTTTTAACATATAAATGTTATATGTTTTATATGAAATTGAAGAGAAAGAAAAGAATGGAGAGGATAAATTTAAAGGAAAAAGAAAGAAGGAGGTCAAGGAGTGAAGGAAGAAGAAAATACATCATTTCAACCTTTTTATTGTAAGTACTACGAGATTTTAAACTATTTTTATTTAAATGCTTATATTGTAATACGGAATTACTTAGAATAGAAATGTAGAATATATATTTACATTCGTAAATAGATAATAAAAAGGGGATTAGATTATGAAATTATGAAATTATGAAATTTGTAAACAAAATTATAGGTGGAGAATATGAAATGGTATATTTGTTTGAGCACAAAGTAATGATGTTGTGGTAAAAGTATATGTGTGAAAATGGTGTGATATTTGTGATTTGTGAAATGGGGACTAAATTGTAGATGATGGAGAAATGTGAAATCTTTTCCGAAATACTTATGTAAAGTATTTAAATGTATGAAATTCAAATTTTACGCCCAAGTAGACAAAATTAGAACTACTAGGATATTAGTGGCATGCCATTAAGGGACCTTAGTGCCTTCTCCAATTATTAGCACATTAGTGTTCTCCATTTAGCACATTCGTGCTCTTTGTATAACACTTTAGTGCACTCTGTTCAATAGTGCATAATAATGCACCTCTATATTTGTTCCGTATATCCGGTGTGTTCTATAAAGTCTACTATGGGCTAAGAATATGAGTTGTGAACAAAAATGAATCATCAATGTGTTGAGGTAAGTTTGATAACTTATAAAAGGTAAGTTAAATTTTATTAAATTAAGGTATAGTTGAAGAAACTTGTATGTGTGTAAATATGTATTAATTAAATAAGTTTAAAATATTATGTTATGATTCATTTACCTATTTATTCTTGTAGTGCTTACTAAGCCTTCGCTGGCTTAATGCGTTTATTTAAACCGTAGGTACAGTTAAACTCAAAGAGATAGAGTCGGGCCAGGATATCTCTCATCTCATCACATCCTCAAGAGCTTCAAGAGTAGGTACCATATTTTGAATTAAAATGGCATGTACATAGGTAGACCAAATGTGTTCTCATGTGTTTGGGACTAAAATACAAACTCTTGAAACTCTATCTATTTTGGTTTTACTTAAAGTATTTTGATTCTATATGAAATGAATTATTGAAACTATAAGTATGTTTGCAAATGTGGTTTGCTAATATGATGATTATGATTGATTTGGAGTGGTTTTAAGTAATTTTAATACATTTTTAATTGGTCTTAAGTGTTGAGAAGAATCTATATGTATTGCAGGGGGTTTTAATGAACTTTTAAACTGATCTTTTTGCCAAATTTTACCCAAGGTATCGATACCAAGGGTATAGGTAACGATACCTAGGCTTTGAAATACAAATTGCCAAAACAGAATGTGATTTTGGTATCGTTTTTGTCATAGGCAACGATATCGGTGGCTAGGTATCAATACCTAGGTCTAAGGTATCGATACCTTCAAAAAAAATTTGAATTTCTAGAGTCCCATAATGTCATTCTAGTATTGATTTTGTGCAGTGGTATCAATACCTTTTAAACAGGTATCGATGCATTTTGTTTTGGTATCGATACTTTCCTCTGTTTTGAGTAGAAATAGTGTTAAAATAATTTCCAAACATAATCTAACATCCAATAATAACCCCACAAGTTTATATTAATAATTTTTGGGTTAAATAAGTTGAAATACTATGTATAAATGTTTAAATTAAATAGTGTCTAGCCTAAACCATTTTGGCACCAAATGCAATATTTTTATACTGGGTCCATACGATTAGAACGGGTATGGAGGTGTTACAATCCTGCTCGGTGTAGTTCTTGTTGATGTTGTGTGGGCGGATTGGTGGCTAAGTGTAACAACCCATTTTCGGTAAAATCGAAACAGTGGTTTCGGGACCACAAATGATTTTGAAAGAAAAATTATTTTTATATTATTTTATGGTCTATAGTATGATAGTAATGTCGTATAAAAATTTCATAAAGAAATTTTACCAATTACATGTTTAATTTGATAAAAGACCAAATTGCACAAAGTGCAAAAGTTGAGTTCAAATAGCTAAAGGGATTAAATAGCTATATAACTTTAAAATGGAGGTCCTTATATGGTAAATAGACCATTTAAAAATGCTTAATGGTTAAGGATGATGATTCATCCATGGAAAACAAAATAAAGAAAAGGATGAAATTGGAAAGTGAAAAAAAATAAAAAATGATAATTAATTAAATAATGAAAATATCATCTTTTTCATCATCTTTCCCAAATTATTTCCATGGAAAGCCTGTCTAAGAGAAAGTAGCTCAAGCAAGCTTATTTTGATCAATTAGGTATGTTTTATTGTCTAGTTTTTAATGATTTTTATGTTTCCGAGATCGTAATAGCTTAATTTAGCTATCTCGGAGACTAATTTGTAAAGTTATAAAAGAACTAGGGTTTTTCCATGGATGAACATAGATGAATTATGAATTTTTATGGTAGAAAATGAAAGGTTGTTGTTAGATAAACAACTTTTGTAAAGGGAATTTTGATGAAATAATGATTTAGGGACTAAATTGAAAAGATGTAAAATTCATGGAAAAATTATGAATTTTATGAAATACATGGGCTGTAAATTTTACATGTAAAAATCGGCTAGGCTTGGAATAAAGATTAAATTGCATGAATTTTATTTTTCGAGCCTAGGGACAAAATCGTCATTAATTAAAAGTTTAGGGGCAAACTGGTAATTTTGCCTAAGATGTGAATTGAATTGAATTGAACATGAATTAATGTTAAATTTATTCATATAGATTTGGATAGACCAAATTCAGAGTTAGAACGAGGAAAAGAGAAAATGTCAGATTAGTAGATTTTACGTACACGACTATTTGTCGAGGTAAGTTCGTGTAACTAAATTGTGTATATTTATATGCTTGAATTGAATGTTGTGTATGTGAATTGTATAAATGTCATATACATGAAATTGGTTACATATCCGACAAAGCCCGACAAATATTAAATCCCATTTGAATAATGGAATTCGATGGATACAGGATTTCCCGATTAGTTGTGGTCCTGCATATGTTACGGACACACCATAGCTCTTACGAGTATTATTTTATATGACCTCTCGAGCTTCCTGTTACATGGTTCCTGCGAGCATCCTGATCGGTAGTGATCTTGCATGTGTTGCGGACTATCGTAGCTCTTTGTGAGCGTCCTGTTATATGATCGGTTGTGATCCTGCATATGTTGCAGACACAAATACAACTCTTTGTGAGCGTCCTGATATGGATCACTTGAACTTCCAGATATATGGTTATCAAGAGCTCCTAATTAAAGGCTCTTCGTGAGCTTCCTAATTAAAAATTCTTTGCGAACTTCCTGATTATGCCTCTTATGAGCTTCCTGTTATATAGCCCGAATAAGCTTCTTGATAGGCTCTTTGTGAGCTTCCCAATTAATGGCTCTTTGTGAGCTTCCTGTTATATGGCTTGAGAGAGGATTTCCGAATTATGTGCTTTAAAGAGCACTCCTAAATATGAATTGATGGATTTCTGATTTGTACACTTCGAGTGTACTACCTGTGTATCCATCGATGTTTTCAATGATTTAACAAGCAAAATCCTGAAATGAGAAAATATGAACATGAAATGAATTAATACATGTATCTGCTTGAAATACATGAAAATGATGATACATGGTATATGGAAATACGAGATGATAATACATGAACATAAAATTTGTTTGATGAATATGTTCATCCATGATTATAGATTTGTACACCTTGAGTGTATTACCCGTGTGACACTAACATTTCAAATGATTTAATAGGCAAAGTTCTGACATGAAATAATCTGAACTCAAGATGAATTATTATGAAAATGTACTTGAAATACAATGATATAATTTGTATATGTTATATGAATACATCATGTAGAAAGTATATGTACATGGAAATCTAATTATTGTTGAGCCCATACATGTTTCTTGATATTTATATGAAATATATGACTAACAAGGGTGATGAGGATATGTGTTAGGGCTCGTGACCAAGTTGATTGAATGTGCCTTGTATGTTTATATTGAATTTAAATGAGTGGTAAGTTAATTACCATGTTATACGAACTTACTAAGCATTTCATTCTTACTTTTTTCCCCTGTTCTATAGTAATTTAGAGGCTTGTTGGATTGGAAGCTTGGCGGAGATCACTCACACTATCCATCAGCCCATTTCTGGTATATATATGGTAAATCAATTATGGCTATAATGGCATGTATAGGTTAATTGGCTAGTATCGACATATAAATGCTTTAAGTGTAACTAGCCATTGGAATGGCTTGTGATGGATATGTTTAGTATGTGTTTGAAATAGTTGATTGATAGAAATTATATTGGCATATTGATGATTGAATTAAGTTAGCATATTTGATAAGATATGCATATATGTGAATTTGGTAATTTAAGTAAGTGTTTATACTTGATTATATGAGGTATTATATCATGTATAGGACTTGATTTTAAGTTGGGTTAAATGACCTATAATAGCTTGTGAATGTGCTAGAGTGTTGGTGTAGGAGGGCGACAAAATGGGGTGAGAAATATGACTTTGAAAATAGCCTATTTTCGTCCACACGGGCAGAGAAATGGGCGTGTGTCTCAGCCGTGTGTGACACACATCTTAACACATAGGCATGTGACCTGGCTGTGTGTCCTTTGCATCTTTAAAATTTTAAAACAGAATGCCCATGTATTTACACAAGGCCTAGCACACAAGCGTGTGGCTTGGCTGTGTGACCCAAGTTAGAGCGTTACATGGCCTGAGACACGGGTGTGTCCCTTGGTCATGTGAACCACACGGGCGTGTTACCTCTGCACCTAGAAAAAATTTTGAGATTTTGCAAAAAATTCTCTAAGTACCTGGTTTAGTCCCGATTCATTTCTAATGCATGTTTTGGACCTCGATGGTTCATATAAGGGACTTTATGTTTGATTTCTGACATGAATACTGTACAAAATGAAATATCTGTTTACTTGATCTGTATAATTCAGTAATGCTTCGTAACACTGTTTTGGCAACGGATACGGGTTAGGGGTGTTACATTTATTGGTATCAGAGCTACGGTTTAGTTGGTTCTCAGACTGAATATAGCATATATGAAGTCTAGAAATACATGCCCTTATATAACTTGTGATAGTGTGATATCTCCCGACTCTGATGAGAATTGTGTTACTAATAGACAGAGATGTTTTCCTGTCGAACTAATTCAGATAATGTTGAAAGCGATACTCAAGTATCTGATTAAAAAGGTTGCTTATGATGAGTAGAGACTCATAAAGGTATGAAAAATGTTCGTAATGAACTTATTAACAATAAATGTCATGTTATACGTGTGTGTATATATGAAAGTCAAATTTTGAGGCTTTACAACCTCCACCCCCTCACCAGTACAGTCTTATACAATGAAACTCACAAGATTTATATTGATTAAGTTCACAAGTGTGAAACCGAAGAGTTCAGTGGTTAAATGAACAATAATGTTCTCAGAACTGAGAATGGGTTAGCAAGTAAAGATAGTTTTAGAAGAGATATCAAATTATTCTGAAGATTATTCGAGATATACAATATTGTTATTAAGGAAGAAGTTATTCATGAGTAATTGATTTATTCAGGTATGGTTTGGTATTTAAAGAACGGGTTAACCGAAATTTCTTCTGAATTGATTTCTTTAGTGATTGGAACAATGTGGGATCATTGATGACTGTAGTAGTCAGTGGGATAGTGTTGAAATTGCAAAGATATCTAAAAGCAGCTGTTATAGTTGAGTATTTTACAGCGATCTCCTCTGGGTATTCTATATGTTCTGTTATTCTCAGGGAAATATGTAATTGTTCATGTTCAGATGTGATACTTATCATATTGAAAGGCTAGCTAATTATAATAATAAACGGAATTATTGTAAGTATGGTTGATACATGAACGGTATTGCTTTATTTTTCTTTGGTTTTCTAATCAATTTTGTTTGAGAGAAGACTTGATGATAAGATTCATATGATACTATTTTCTACTTCTACTGGTTGAAGCTCTGAATTGCAAATAAGCAATTTATATTGTCTCTATCACAGCTATTTCTAGTGCGTATGTGCAATATTACTCTTCTGGATTTTCTCTAGGATATCATCGATCTTTTTTATTCTCAAAAATTCAGTATAGCTTCACATTTTGGATTTCATAATCTCTCTTTTCTTGTCATTCTTATGGTCTAATCTTACCTAGCAAACATGGTTTATCTGTGAAAGATATTCATTGGCCAGAGGTAATTACATTTATTACTGTTATAAATCCTGACTCGATCATAAGAGTTCAATAATATGATCTCAGATTATAGAAGTTGTATTACTACACTGGTTGTTATTGGGACTACTTTTGGTTTTCCTCTTCTATTTGGAGAGTACTATTGATGTTGAGGTATTGTTCCATCTATACTGTTGAAACGTCACTCCTATTATGGCACTATGGTTTTTAATCTATCTGATGATTGTGGCTCCGGAATAATTCAAAGCTTCAGTGTTAATAATTGAAATAGCTTTATTATATAATTTATTTTCAATTTTCGTGAAAGGATTTTCTATGATAGCTACGTCAATGATACAGTTATTACAGAAAGATATAAGATTTGAATGGTCTGATAAATGTCAGTAAAGTTTTGACTAGATGAAAGCTCTATTGACCGAAACACCAATTATGGTTCAGCTTGAACTGGGTAAGGAGTTTGTGATTTATAATGATGCATCATTGAAGGGTTAGATCTGTATTTTGATGTAGTAAGGCAAAGTAATAGCCTATACTTCTAGACAGTTAAAAACTGTATGAAAAGAATTACCCGATACATGATTTAGATTTTTCAACTATTGTATTTGCATTGAAAATTTGCTGACATTATTTGCTTGGTGAAAAATACCATATATTTATTGATCATAAAGTTTAAATTATCTGAAGTCGCAAAAAGATTTGAATTTGAGACAGTGTAATGACTTGAACTGTTGAAAGATTATGATTTGACAATTGAATATCACTTGGGGAAAGCAAATGTGGTTGCAGATACTCTAAGTAGAAAGTCTCTGTTTGCCTTGTGCACCATGGATACCCGATTATAATTGTCTAATAATGGCTCAGTTTTAGCTGAGTTTAAAGCTAAACTGATGTTTCTACAACAGATTTGTGAAGCTCAAAAAACTGGTAATAAGTTGCAAGCTAAACGGAGTGCAGAGTAAGACAACTTTTGATTTAGAATTTTAGATTGAATTTGATGATTGTCTATTACTCGAGGAAGTGAGCCTATGTATCGAAGGATTTAGAGCTTGTACATAAAATTTTACATGAAAGCTCACAGTAATACTATGTCATTCATCAGGGAATAAAAAAATGAATAACGATTTAAAACAGATGTACTGGTAGTCCGGAATGAAATGTGGTATTTTTGAAATTGTATTTAAATGTCTTATATGTCAGTAAGTTAAAGCTGAACATCAAGTACTGATACCTTCAAGACTGTTACAATCAGTGACGATACCGAAATGGAAATGGGATAAAGTTACTATGGATTTTGTATCGGGATTACCCCTGTCTTTGAAAAAGAAAGATGCTATTGGGTAATCGTCAATCGTTTGATGAAGTCTGCATATTTATTCCTAATAAGAATGAATTTCTCACATAATAGATTATCTGAATTATATGTTTCTGAAATTGTCAGATTACATGATATGCCAGTTTCTATTATTTCTAATAGAGATCCATGGTTTATATCCTGATTTTGGAACAAGTTACAAGAAGCTCTAGGTACGCAGTTACATTTTAGTACCGCATTTCATTCTCAGATGGATGGTCAATCTAAACATATGATTCAGATTTTTGAAGATATACTTCGGTGCTATGTTTTAGAATCCTAAGACAATTGGAAAAGAAATAATTGCCGTTAGTCAAATTTGTACCGTACGAGGCTCTATATGGTTGTAAATGTAGAACTCCATTGTATTAGACTGAACTCGGTGAGAAAAGATACATGGATTTATCTGATTCGTAAAACTAAAGAAAGGTGAAAGTGATCTGAGATAGTTTAAAAACAGTATCTGATTGTCAAAAATTCTATGTGGATTTAAAACAAAAAGGAATACAGTTTCAAATTAATGACAAGGTATTCTTGAAAGTTTCGCCTTAGAAGAAAATTTTCTGGTTTGGTTGTAAAGGCAAATTGTGTCCTCGATATATTAGTGTAACACCCCTAACCCGTAACCATCGCCGGTCTAGGGTTAAAAACATTACTGGACAATTGGATCTTATACAAACATTTCATATCATAATTTAACCAATCAAATCAAAGTGTCCCTTGAACAGGTCTATGAGACCTTAAACATGCATTAGAAAGAGGTCGGGACTAAACCGAACACATACAAAAATTTCTAAAAATTAAACATTTTTCAAAGCTACAGAGGTCACACGGCCTCAGACACGCCCGTGTGTTTAAGCCGTGGCAAAACAGGGCATACATACTGACTTGTCCACACGGCTTGAGACACGCCCGTGTGCCTCACCTGTGGTCGACACTGACCTGCACCACATGGCCAATCACACGCCTGTGTGTCCAGCCCGTGGTCGGCCCGACTTGTTTTGAAATGTAACCACGATGGACACGGTTGAGCCCCACGCTCGTGTGCTCCACCGTGTGGGCAAATATAGGTCACTTGGAGGGCCAATTTGCCACCCACACTTTGGTTTATACCTACAAGCAATATACCAATTCAAATCACATGTCCAATGTAAACATAACATACCAAAATGACCATATTTTCAAACCATTCAAGAACATTTAGCTCAACCTAATCACAAGCATTTCTAAGCAAAATTCATCCACAAACTTACCAATTCATTATGACATCTTTCCATCTATAATATACCAACTTTGCATCATAAAACTTATCATAAATTTGGCTATCTGATTAGCCCAACCATTAGCCATCAAACCATATAAAATTATGCAACATATAGCATGAAATACTCATTTATAACATATTCATTACCAAGCCATATCACATGGCTATTTTTACACTTTTCAAAACATAACTAAATCCCACTAGACCATACATGCCATACTTTAATATATATACACTTCAAAGGTACCAAAATAGAGTTCGTGTAATATCCCGGGTTAGGGGGTTATTTTATTGTGCTATGTCTTGCATGTGTTTAGTGTGCTGTGTTGTTGTTTGTGTTGTATCGGGGCTTAATTGTGGGCTAGGAGTGTGCCTGAGTAGGTAGGAAAATTTTGGTTTTTGGGTGTTAAGTGAAGGAAGCTGAGGAAGCTGGGGTTTAAGAATTTTAATTGTTGTTTTGTTGCACAAAAAGTGAGTTGGCAAGGTGGCAGGCATGCGTTACTTGGGGAGCTAGGTGTGGCGTCATTTACATGGGGTGGAGGTCCAGAGTTCAAGCTGCAAAGTCCCCATCTTGGTTTCCATTTTGGACGGCATGGAGGAAGAGGTTGAAGGCAATTTGAATTCTACCATGGACTTGGTCAAACCGTTCAAATGAAAGGTGGAGAGCAACTTTACGAGAAAGACTTGGTCCACTCATTTGAAATGTGTGGATGTGAGTGCATGGGAGTTTATGGCGAATTTTAGGGAGCTTGGAGTGTGGGAAATGACGACTTGGATGCTTGGGGAGAGGTTGGCCGGTTGGTAAGTGGTAATTGGAGTAGCCAGAAATTCCTTTGGGCATTTTTGTGCATAATCGGCCATTAGGAGTCAAATCACTTTTCTTTCTTTTTGTCATACCAAGCCGAATTCTCAAGCTAATTTCTTTCTTTTTCTCCTTGAAGCCGTAGGTCCAAAAACAATTTTCTTTGAATTTTGTAAGTGGTGTTTCTACATTTTGTGTTGGCTAGCCGAATGCTCCTCCCCACACTTTCTTCTTTCTCTCATTTGAGTTAAGCCGAAATCATCTTACCTTGTTCTCCTAATTTTCATTTTTTCCCTTTTCCATACCATCTAGCCGAAACCCATCCTTCAAAACTCTCTTTTCATTTCTTCTTTTGACAAACCGAAACTACTTCTCTCTTTCTCAATTGCCATTGCCGAAACTACATTTTTCTCACACTTCTTTTCTTTCTCTTCCACTCAAGCCGAACATTAGAGGGGATAAACACTTAAAACCGATTTCTTTTTTTTCTCTCTTTGGAAGCCTTGACCGAATCTCTTTTCTCCCTCTTCTAGTGGTTTTCTTGGCCGAATATCAGTGGAGTATTTGGGGCCTTGCTTCAATCGTTTGGAATTTGGTAAGTGATTGGTATATCATTGTTAGTTCAATCCTTAGATTTCGGTTAAGTTAAAGGTGATTGGTGATTAACTATTTGTTTATTAGGGTCTTGATTGTTGGAAGAAGAATCTTTGCTTAGTTCAGTTTGGTAGGAAACCAAATCATCTTCAAGGTAAGGGTGATTCGACAAACCCTTTTAGTCTAAATGGTGTTGGCCAAATGTTGTAGGTGCCTAACCCTATGTTTTGGCCGATTGTAGGAGCTAGTAATCGAGGACTTAGATCGTGTTCGTCGGGATTTTTAGACTCAGTATTTACGGTGTGTAACTAACACACCCATACTTAGTGATATTGTTATTAAACCTGTTTGCCTATTAAAATCATGGCGGTTTGATGGATTGATATGATACCCTTTTTGGGTAGGACCTTGGACTCGGGTAAGTCAATATTGTTATGAGCTTACTAATGATCTATATGGTACCATGATTATGGATGTATGTGACATGGGATATGATGTTAAACATATTAGCATGATATGTATGACTTTTATGATATGCATGATCACATGAGTATGGCATAATGATGGGTGATATGAGTGGAGGAGGATGATGATATCCGTGTCTTTGGGACACTTTGTGTCTTTGGGACACACGAGAGGTTTGGCACCTCCGGTGGTTTGGTACCACGGTGATATTTTGTGACTTTGGGTCACAGAGGTTGGCACCTCGGCGTGCCTCGTCCCGGTGGCTTAGTACCACGGTGGGTTGGCCCCACGATTGATTATACGGGATTGCGCGGTGATTTGGTATCACACGATGGGTTGGCCCCATCATCGGATTTGTGATCGCGGTCACCGGTGGTTTTTGGCACCACATTGTGTCTTTGGGACACCGAGGTTTGGCACCTCATTACGACTCGTCCACGTGGTTTGACACCACCGTGGGTTGGCCCCACTTGAGAGATACGGGATTGTCGCTAGTGATTTGGTATCACGCGATGGGTTGGCCCCATCATTGGATTGTTCGTGACTGGGTCACGGTGGTTTGGCACCACACTTATGGATATCGTGACTTTGGGTCACCAAGTGGTTTAGCACCACCCGGTGGTTTGGTACCACACGGGGTAGAAAAGGAGATACGAATGGTTAGGATCGGGTTGCATTAATTATGTTGCTATGTATGACGTGTGTTAGCATGTTGTTTTATCGGGAGCGGGATTTATGCCTTCGAGTCATTCGACTCACCCTCTCCTTTGACATTTCGGGTGACTCGTGAGACGCGGACATGGAGTAGGGATGGACTCGAGGTGCTCATGCCATGCTTAATAAAGTGTTGCTCGGACTTTATATTTTGGGTACTTAGTTTAATTACTATTATTTGGGTTTTATGTTGGATTTGTAAAAGGCCTTTAAAATTATGTTTTATGATGTTTATGCTTTAAGTAGATTTTTAGTATGCCTTAACAAGTAATTTGAGCTAAAATGTACTAAAACTTGGAAAGACAATGGTTTCAAAACTATAACACAATGTGTTTTCAACTATACCTGTGGGTATCACACAATGTTTTGATATTAAGTAAACTCAATTGATTTTCAAATCAAACTCGATTTTCTACTAAGTCAAAAATGTTTTAAGTAACATTAGGAACCGCTTGAATCATTAAGTGAAATCAACTCGCTTTTAACTACACTTATTGGTTAAGTTTTCAAAATTTCGGGTTTCAAATACACCATCCGATTTCAAACAAGTCTACTCAAATTTTCTTCAAATACACTATGTTTTCACCTGACTTTTTAAGCGAAAAATCTAACCTCTCAAAAACATTTTTCTCCGTAACATACCGCATTCGGACGTGGTGTCTTGTCCGGGTTTGGGGTGTTACAATTGTAATATCGAGCCAAGTTCAAAGGCTCATTGTGTGGGCTGAGGCCCAAAATGTTTTAAAAAGATTGTTTCGATAGTCTTTGTTTTTAAAGTATGGTTTGAAAGGCATGGCACCGAGTCTCCGGTACCAGTTTGCCCAGGTAAGTACCCCGTACTATTACTTGTGATTTGGTTGGATGTGATATGATTTGATGAATAGCAATAGTATTCTACTTTAGAGATTGAAACTGATAGGATTCTGTGAACTCGCGAGAACAAATCCTCTTTAATATTCATAAGACTTGCTTTAAAATAGTGGAATAAATACTGATGCATAAAATTCTTAATCAGATACGTAGAAAGATTAGTCATGAGCACTCGAGGCGGACGTGGTCATAATACTCGTGGTAGAGGTAGGGGTAGGATGACAGTTTCTGAGCCCGTAGGATCTGGTCAGGGGTCAAAAAGTGAGATCTGGGTTCGCCACCAGTGGTGGAGGTGGTGAGTTCCAAGATCGGGACCGGGGATGACGCTTGAGTGTCGCGAGCGATCTTTGCGAGTGTTGGAAAGGGTAGCCGGTATAGGTGGTGGTGCAGGAGTTAGAAAATCTGTGCCTGAGCGACTCCGGGCAAACGGGGCCGAATTCTTTCGAGGTGTATCTAGTGTTGCTCCTAGCAACTGCTTTGAATATTGGTTTGGAGGCAGCCCCGGCGGATCATGGATGATCCGGATTTACTTGGTGAAGAGAAGGTGAAGGGCATCGTATCGCTTCTCCGGGATGAGTCATACCAGTGGTGGCTCACGGTCGGGACAGTGTGGCAGCGGAGGATTTGACATGGGATTATTTCAGGGCTGCATATCAAAAGAAGTACATCGGAGCTAGTTATATTGACTCCAGTAAAGGCATTTCGAGGCTTGTTCAGGGGAGTAAATGCATTCTGCGAGTCTGGTGAGTTCTTGAAGGTGAGTAGGTATGCGAGGGCATTGTGGCCACTTGAGCATGAGAGGTGTGTTCGTTTCGAGGATGGTGCGAGACGAGTTGAGGATCGCTGATTACTCCTCGGCGGGAGCGCGAGTTTCTTTGTCTTAGTTGAGAAGGCTAAGGTAGCCGAGGGTGTTAAGGAGTCCGTGAGGCAAAAATGACGGACGAGAAATAGGCATAAGAGGAGCTTTGGGTCGCCCTGGATCGTCGGGTAATCCGCGAAAGGGCTAGACCGAGTGGGCCTAATCGACTGCTAGGTTTGTTCTTTGCGCTGGCGGGGACCGCCGCCGTGATGTAATGTCGGTGGGAAATCTCATTGGGGTGGCTCTTTGGGTGGAGGAAAAGGTTGTTTCGAGTGTGGTTCGTGGAGCACCGTGTGAGAGGACCGTCCCGTAAGTTGGCGAGATTGATCCCGAGTCGGGCCGTGTCGGTTCAGAGGTAATGGACCGCCACCGCAGAGGGCGTGGTAATGGCGGTGGTGGTGGTTACGTTCGGGGTAGTCGGGCGTGGGCACCGGCGAGAAGTGGTAGTAGTTCGATGCCGCATACTGGATTAGTGTATCTTTGCGAGGCGCCGAGAGAGAGGCGACGCACCGAACGTCATAACCTGTGACGTTCTTGATCTTTGGTTCTCCTTATATTGCTTTGATTGATGTGGGTTCACGCGCACTCTTATGTTGCCCGTAGTATAGTAGAGACCATGGCTTTAGACTCGAGAGATATCTTCTAGGCGGATGACCGTAATTAGCCCTCAGGTCACTCTGTAGTAGTAGATAAAGCTATTTAGAGATGTACCCCTAGAACTCCAAGGGTAGTGTTCGCTGGCGATCCGATGGAACCGCCGTTTTGGGAGTTCGATCCGATTCTTGGGATGGATTGGTTGGTCAAGTACCAAAGCGAGGTTGGATTGCGCGCCAAGCGCATGGTTCTTAAGGCGGTTGAGGTGATGAGGTGGCTATGATAGGTAATAGGAGAGATTACTTATCTAATGTAGTATCCGCTCTGAAGGCGAGAAGATGGTCCAGAAAGTACGTGAAGCGTATGTAGTTCATGTGTATGCCTTGGAGGCTAAAAGAGTCATTGTAGAGAAGGTTCGTCTGCATCGTTAGGGAATTTTTTGATGTGTTTCTGAGGAGCTTAGGGTTTGCCGCCGATCGAGAGGTAGAGTTTGGGATAGATCATTACCCGAAATTTGCGCCTTGGTGTCTATTGCTCCGTATAGGATGGCGCCAAAAGAATTGGTGGAGCTTAAGGCTCGGATCCGGGAGTTATTGGATCGAGGTTTTATCGGGCCAAGTGTTTCACCGTAAGTGCGCTTGCAGTACTATTTGTTAAGAAGAAAGATGGTACGATGCGGATGTGTATAGACTCACTTGATTGAACAAAGTCGACGATTAAAAACAAGTATCCGTTGCCACGGAGAGATGACTTGTTTGATCATTTTGAAGGTCTTCTGCGGTATTTTGAAGATTGATTTGAGGTCAGGTATCACGATTAAAGGTTAAGGAGGTGATATCCATAAAGCGGCATTTCGGACTCGGTATGGGCACTACGAATTTACGGTAATGCCGTTGGGTTGACTAACTTGCCGGCGGCGTTTATAGATATGATGAATAGGGTGTTTCAATGATGATCTGGATCGAGTTCATCGTGGTTTTCATAGGCGACATCTTAGTGTACTCAAAGACAGAGGAAGAGCATGATGCGCACTTGAGGGTGGTCTTTGCAAATTCGAGGAAAAGCGACTCTATGCTAAGTTCGATGAAGTGCGAGTTCCGGTGAGAGAGGTGACTTTCTTGGGTCATGTAGTGTGGTGAGGATTGGGTAGATCCTCGTAAGATTGAGGCGATTTTGGATTGAAGCCGCCTAAGTCGGTGTGAGATTCGGAGTTTTTAGGTTTGGCGGATACTAAGAAAGTTTGTTGAGGTTTTCGTTAATAGCAACACCGATGACCAAGTTCTTTGAGGAAAGAAGTTCCGTTTGTATGGACCGAGAAACAACAGAAAGCTTCGATAAGTTAAAGAAGATTTTGTGAAGCTCTGTTCTAATTCAACTTTGAAGGTGGTAAGGAATACACACGGTCTATTGCGATGCATCACATACGGGCTTGGGGTGTGTCTTTGATGCGAGAAGGTAAGGTTGTGGCTTACGCTTCTCGGCGGTGAGGCCACATGAGGTCAATTATCTGATGCACGATTTGGAGCTAGCGGCTGTAGTCTTCGCCTTGAAGATCTAGAGGCACTACTTGTACGGAGAGAGATCGATAGTCTACACGGATCATAAGAGTTTAAAGTATCTTTTGACTCGGAAGGATTTGAATTTAAAGCGTATGAGATGGGTTGAGTTCTTTGAAAGATTACATTTGCGCTCGATTGAATATCATCAGGGCAAGGCTAACGTGGTGGTAGACGCGTTGAGCCGTAAGGTTGTTTCGGACTTAAGAGCGATGTTTGCCCACTTGAGCTTGTATGACGACGGGAGTATTCTGGCAGAGCTGCAGGTTAAGCCTACTTGGGTTGAGCGGATCGAGAGAAAGCTTGATTAGAGGATGAGGTTACGAGTGCGCGAAGGGTACAAGTGCTTGAGATGGTGGTTTGGAGAGATTCTGATTTGTCTAGTGATGAGGTGTTGTGTTTCGAGGTAAGGCATGTATGCCTAAGGATGTTGAGCTAAAGGCAGAAGATTCTGCGGGGCCGCACATGGCGATCCTTATGCTATGCATCCTGGAGGTAGCAAGATGTATAGAGATCTTAGAGAGCGATTTTGGTGGCACGGCTTGAAGAAAGAGGTGACAGAGTTTGTTGGGAAGTGTCGACATGTCGCAGTCAAAGTGAACATCGATTGCCGTCGGGTTTGCTTCGACTGTGAAGATTCCTCGATGGAAGTGGGAAAGGATAACCATGGATTTTGTCGGTGGGTTACCGCTACGCCAAGCAAGAAGGATTCGATTTGGGTAGTGGTGGATCGTCGACTAAATCACTTCACTTTATTCCGGTGAGGTTGATTATTCACTTCGAAGTTGGCGAAAATTTGTATGTATCGAGAGATAGTGAGGTTGCATGGTGTGCGGGCCGATAATCTCGGATAGGGATCCCGATTTACGTCAAGGTTCTGGAAAGCATTGCATCAAGCTCTGGGTACTCGTTTGGATTTTAGCACGGCTTTTCACCCACAGTCTGACGGTCAATCAGAAAGGGTTATTCAGATCTTAGAGGACATTTGAGAGGTTGTGTTCTGGATTTGAGAGGTAATTGGGAGGAGTTTCTACCATTAGGCTGAGTTTGCCTACAACAACAGTTACCAAGCGAGTATCAAGATGGCACCGTATGAGGCGTTGTATGGTAGGAAGTGTCGCTCACCTACGTGTTGGACGGAGTTGGGTGAACGTCAGTTGTTGGGACCTGAGTTGGTTGCCGAGACAGAAGATAAGGTTAAGTTGATTCAGGCTCGATTGGAGGAAGCTTCGGACCGGCAGAAGTCTTATGCCGATCTTAAGTGGAGAGACATAGAGTTTGCTGTAGGGGATCAAGTTTTTCTAAAGGTCTCGCCGTGGAAGAAGGTGTTGAGGTTCGGGAGGAAAGGCAAGCTAAGTCCAGAGGTTTATTGGGCCGTATAAGGCACCGAGGCGAGTAGGACCGATGGCGTATCGGCTTGAGTTGCCAGTGAGCTTAGCCGATTCACGGCGTTTTTCACGTTTCGATGCTTGGCGTTATCGTTCGGATCCGTCACATGTGGTAGCGATGGAAGAGATCGAGGTAAATCCGGACTTGACTATGGAAGAAGAACACGTGTAGATTCTTGATCGGGATGTGAAGGTTCTGCGTAAGAAGTCGGTGCTTTTGGTTAAGGTACTTTGGCGGAATCATGGCGTAGAAGAAGCTACGTGGGAACCCGAGGATATGATGAGACAGGCAACACCCGCAACTCTTACGATCGGGTAATTTCGAGGCGAAATTATTTTTAAGGGGGTAACCGTAATATCCGGGTTAGGGGTTATTTTATTGTGCTATGTCTTGCATGTGTTTAGTGTCTTTGTGTTGTTGTTTGTGTTGTATCGGGGCTTAATTGTGGGCTAGGAGTGTGCACGAGTAGGTAGGAAAATTTTGGTTTTGGGTGTTAAGTGAAGGAAAGTGAGGAAAGTGGGGTTTAAGAATTTTAATTGTTGTTTTGTTGCACAAAAAGTGAGTTGGCAAGGTGGTAGGCATGCGTTACTTGGGGAGCTAGGTGTGGCGTCATTTACATGGGGTGGAGGTCCAGAGTTCAAGCTGCAAAGTCCCCATTTTGGTTTCCATTTTGGGCGGCATGGAGGAAGAGGTTGAAGGCAATTCGAATTCTACCATGGACTTGGTCAAACCGTTCAAATGAAAGGTGGAGAGCAACTTTAGGAGAAAGACTTGGTCCACTCATTTGAAATGTGTGGATGTGAGTGCATGAGGGGTTTATGGCCGAATTTTAGGGAGCTTGGAGTGTGGGGAAATGACAGCTTGGATGCTTGGGGGAGAGGTTGGCCGGTTGGTAAGTGGTAATTGGAGTAGCCGAAATTCCTTTGGGCATTTTTGTGCATAATCGGCCATTAGGAGTCAAATCACTTTTCTTTCTTTTTGTCATACCAAGCCGAATTCTCAAGCTAATTTCTTTCTTTTTCTCCTTGAAGCCAGTAGGTCCAAAAGCAATTTTCTTTGAATTTTGTAAGTGGTGTTTCTACATTTTGTGTTGGCTGGCGAATGCTCCTCCCCACACTTTCTTCTTTCTCTCATTTGAGTTAAGTAGAAATCATCTTACCTTGTTCTCCTAATTTTCATTTTTTCCCTTTTCCATACCATCTAGCCGAAACCCATCCTTCAAAACTCTCTTTTCATTTCTTCTTTTGACAAACCGAAACTACTTCTCTCTTTCTCAATTGCCATTGCCGAAACTACATTTTTCTCACACTTCTTTTCTTTCTCTTCCACTCAAGCGAGAACATTAGAGGGATAAACACTTAAAACCGATTTCTTTTTTTCTCTCTTTGGAAGCCTTGACCGAATCTCTTTTCTCTCCTCTTCTAGTGGTTTTCTTGGCGAATATCGATTGGAGTATTTGGGGCCTTGCTTCAATCGTTTGGAATTTGGTAAGTGATTGGTATATCATTGTTAGTTCAATCCTTAGATTTCGGTTAAGTTAAAGGTAATTGGTGATTAACTATTTGTTTATTAGTGCTTTGATTGTTGGAAGAAGAATCATCGCTTAGTTGAGTTTGGTAGGAAACCAAATCATCTTCAAGGTAAGGGTGATTCGACAAACCCTTTTGGTCTAAATGGTGTTGGCCGAATGTTGTAGGTGCCTAACCCTATGTTTTGGCCGATTGTAGGAGCTAGTAATCGAGGACTTAGATCGTGTTCGTCGGGATTTTTAGACTCGTATTTACAGGTGTGTAACTAACACACCCATACTTAGTGATATTGTTATTAAACCTATTTGCCTATTAAAATCATGGCGGTTTGATGGATTGATATGATACCCTTTTTGGGTAGGACCTTGGACTCGGGTAAGTCAATATTGTTATGAGCTTACTAATGATCTATATGGTACCATGATTATGGATGTATGTGACATGGGATATGATGTTAAACATATTAGCATGATATGTATAACTTGTATGATATGCATGATCACATGAGTATGGCATAATGATGGGTGATATGAGTGGAGGAGGATGATGATATCCGTGTCTTTGGGACAACTGTGTCTTTGGGACACAGAGGTTTGGCACCTCCGGTGGTTTGGTACCACAGTGATATTTTGTGACTTTGGGTCACGGAGGTTTGGCACCTCGGCGTCTCGTCCCGATGGCTTAGTACCACGGTGGGTTGGCCCCATGATTGATTATACGGGATTAGCGCCGGTGATTTGGTATCACACGATGGGTTGGCCCCATCATCGGATTTGTGGATGCGGTCACCGGTGGTTTGGCACCACATTTTGTCTTTGGGACACGAGAGGTTTGGCACCTCATTACGACTCGCCCCACGTGGTTTGACACCACCGTGGGTTGGCCCCACTTGAGAGATACGGGATTGTCGCTAGTGATTTGGTATCACGCGATGGGTTGGCCCCATCATTGGATTGTTCGTGACTTCGGGTCACCAGTGGTTTGGCACCACACTTATGGATATCGTGACTTTGGGTCACCAGTGGTTTGGCACCACCAGTGGTTTGGTACCACACGGGGTAGAAAAGGAGATACGGATGGTTAGGATCGGGTTGCATTAATTATGTTGCTATGTATGATGTGTGTTAGCATGTTGTTTTATCGGGAGCGGGATTTATGCACTGAGTCATTCGACTCACCCTCTCCTTTGACATTTCAGGTGACTCGTAGACGCGGACATGGAGCCGGGATGGACTCGAGGTGCTCATGCCATGCTTAATAAAGTGTTGCTCAGACTTTATATTTTGGGTACTTAGTTTAATTACTATTATTTGGGTTTTATGTTGGATTTGTAAAAGGCCTTTAAAATTATGTTTTATGATGTTTATGCTTTAAGTAGATTTTTAGTATGCCTTAACAAGTAATTTGAGCTAAAATGTACTAAAACTTGGAAAGACAATGGTTTCAAAACTATAACGCAATGTGTTTTCAACTATACCAACGGGTATCACACAATGTTTTGATATTAAGTAAACTCAATTGATTTTCAAATCAAACTCGATTTTCTACTAAGTCAAAAATGTTTTAAGTAACATTAGGGAACTGCTTGAATCATTAAGTGAAATCAACTCGCTTTTAACTACACTTATTGGTTAAGTTTTCAAAATTTCTGGGTTTCAAATACACCATCCGATTTCAAACAAGTCTACTCAAATTTTCTTCAAATACACTATGTTTTCACCCAGCTTTTAAACGAAAAATCTAACCTCTCAAAACGCGTTTTCCCGTAACATACCGGATTCGGACGTGGTGTCTTGTCCGGGTTTGGGGTGTTACAGTTTGATAGTGTGGTGACAATCCTAGACGATCTTCGAGCATTACGTAGCTTTAACAATCTATAAAACAATGCAAACGCACACAAAGTAAGCTTTCAAAAGCTTAGTAAGCCATATACAAATAAACTTAACATATATCATTCATAATCATATCAATTACAAGATCATTAATATTTCTTAATTTCAAATTCATAATTCTTCTTTGGCTCTTTTGTTTAGCAATCTCTTACCAACAATTCATACTTCAAAGTATATCTTTAGCTCATCTCACAAACATACATATATCACATTTTGTCTCATTGAATTTATGCACATATCCCACCTATACACAATCACATATACATACCTTTCTTACTCAATTGTAGTTTATATTTCAAACATACCTGAATCAATTACATATTTCACATAATCTTTCATTTCTTGGATTTGCCCGTTGAACCATTAGGAATCAAATAGAATACTCGGATAACTCAGAATACTCGTACAATGCCAATGTCCCAGACCTAGTCTTACATGTAATCCAATATCGATGCCACTGTCCCAGACAGGGTCTTACATGAATCAAATACGATGCCAATGTCTCAGACATGGTCTTACATGTAAATCTCAAATCGATGCCAACGTCCCAAACGTGGTCTTACACGATATCCCATATCGAAACCCTATACCATGACATATAAATCCTATTTATTCTTATGGTTCATACGGGACTTTTCGGACATTATCACATTGTCGATACTTTCTTGGTTTTCACATGTATATCTTCCAAAGCCATTCATCACAATTCAATATTAATTGAACATGAATCATTCAACTTAACTACATTTATTTGTATATAGACTTACCTCGAACGGATATAGACGGACGGATTCGACTATTCGATCACTTTCGACTTTCCTCGATCTAAATTCGTTTTCTTTGGTTCTTGGTCTATACATATTCAAATTTAACTCATTTATTCACCAAATCATTCAATCCAATCCAAAAACACACATTTAGGGCATTTTACAAATTAGCCCTCATATTTTCACATTTTGACATTTAAGTCCTTATTTCACAAAATCACAAAATACACATAATTTCTTTGTACCCATGCTTAGCCGAATTTTCAAGATGATCATACAAGTCCATACATTTCATTTATTTCACATTTTAGTCCCTCAAAAATATTATTTTCTCAATTTAGTCCAAATTACTCAAATTCACCAAAAATCCAAAGACAAAACATGTTAATCTAACATATATATTTCATATTTCATCAACTAACATCACAAAGCTCAAGCATTCATCAATGGCACATTTCAAAATCATCATCAAATTCCAAAATTAAGACACGGGTTTTGAAGTATTCAAAGCAACGATTACAAAAACGTAGAAAATATTAAAAACCAAAGCAAAACATACCTTAATCTAAGTACTTCAATGGCCGAATGTTTGAAGAAGCTTAAAACCCCTGTTTCTTTTCTTGTTTTCGGTGGATGAACACCCAAATGACCATTATTTTAAGCTTTGTTTTTACTATATTAACATTATTGATCCTTTTACAAATTTAACCTTTTAGTATAACATATAAAACATATATATTCAATGACCGTTACCGTCCATTAACTAATAAAATGGCTAAATTTCATCTTACAGACTTCCTCTTTATAAAGACACATCAATTCGGCCATTATTCAAATAGAAGCCTATTTTTACACTTTATGCGATTTAGTCTTTTTCTCAAATTAAGCATACAAACAACAAAATTAATTCACGAAACTTTCACACATGCTTAATCACATATTGCAAGCACAGAAAAAAATATTAAAATATTTTTCTAACTCAGATTTGTGGTCCCGAAACCATTATTCTAACTAAGGTCTAAACCGGATTGTTACAATTCTTCCCCCTTAGGGATTTTCGTCCCTGGAAAGCTTATCGTTAAACAGATTCGAATATTGTTGTCTCATAGTATCTTTGGGCTCCCACGTAGCCTCTTCAACCCCGTGTCGATGCCACAGTACTTTTACTAACGTGATTTTCTTATTTCTCAATTCTTTCATCTCGCTATCCAAAGTCTGGATCGATTCTTCCTCGTAAGTCATATCGGATCAGATTTTAATATCAGACAGAGAAATTACATGTGATGGATCAATATGTATGACGAAGCATTGACACGTGAAATATATTATGAATCTTTTCTAACTCAGGTGGTAGCGACAACCTATATGCAACAGGTCCAATTCGCTCAATAATTTAAAATGGCCCGATAAATCTCGGACTCAATTTGCCTTTCTTGCCAAAACGAAGTATTTTCTTCCATGGAGACACTTTTAAGAATACTTTATCACTGATCTCAAATTCTATATCTTTTTGTTTCAAGTCTGCATAATATTTCTGACGATCTGACACAGCTTTTAGACTTTCACGAATCACTTCCACTTTTTGCTTAGTTTCTTTGATCAAATTGACCCCGTGCATCTTACTTTCACTTAGTTCAGTCCAATACAAAGGTGTTCGACATTTGCATCCGTACAAAGCCTCATAAGGTGCCATTTTGATGCTCGACTGAAAACTATTATTGTACACAAACTCTATCAATGGCAAATATTGTTCCCACGAACCATCAAACTCGAGTATACAACATCTTAACATATCCTCGAGTATCTAAATGATCCGCTCGGATTGACCATCGGTCTGTGGGTGAAAAGCTGTAATGAAATGTAGTTTAGTACCTAAAACCTCTTGCAGCTTCTTCCAAAATCGTGAAGTAAACCTCAAATCTCTGTCAGACACAATACATAGTGGCACACCGTGCAATCTCACAATATCAGAGATATAAAGCTCAGCTAGTTTATCAAGTGAGAAATTAGATTGTAGCGGAATAAAATGAGTTGTTTTCATCAATCTATCAACTACAATCGAAATTGCATCTTTCTTTCTCGGAGTCAAAGGCAACCCTGAAACAAAATCCATCGTCACTCTATCCCATTTCCATTCGAGAATCATTATCGGTTGCAACAAACCAGATGGTACTTGATGTTCAGCTTTAACTTGCTGACAGATTAAACATTTCGATACAAACTTTGAATATCCCGTTTCATACTAGGCCACCATAAAGTTGCTTCAAATCATGGTACATCTTTGTACTTCCCGGATGAACAGATAGACGGCTGCTATGAGCTTCGTTCAATATCAACTGAATCAACTCTAAATCCCTCGGAACACCAATCCGATCTCGAAATCTCAAACAATCATCAACATCAACTCGAAATTCTGAATTAGAGTTCAAATCACACTGAGCTCGTTTCACTAACATTTCTTTATAAACTTTCTGAGCATCACATATTTACTGTAAAAACAATGGTTTCATTTTCAATTCAGCCAAAACTGAACTATCATCAGACAAGTCTAAATGAGCATTCATCGCACGTAATGCAAATAGCAACTTTCGAATCAATGCATCAGCAACAACAATTGCCTTACCCAGATGATAACCTATTACAAGCTCGTAGTCTTTCAATAGTTCTAACCATCTTCTCTATCACAGATTCAGGTCTTTTTGAGTCATCAAATATTTCAAACTTTTATGATCTGAAAACACATGACATTTTTCACCAAAGAGATAGTGACGCCAAATCTTTAATGCAAACACAATCGCAGCTAGCTCAAGATCGTGTGTCGGATAATTCTTTTCATGTGGTTTCAATTGTCTCGAGGCATAAGCTATAACTTTTCCTTCTTGCATCAAAACACATCCCAATCCGTTCAACGAAGCATCACTATAAATCACAAATCCTTTACCCGATTCTGGTTGTACCAAAACTGGAGCTTCAGTCAAAGGGGCTTTCAACTGATCAAAGCTTTTTTGACATTTATCGGACCATTCAAATTTCACATCTTTTTAAAGCACTCTAGTCAACGAAGTAGCAATCATCAAAAAACCTTTTACAAACAGTCAATAATAACCAGCAAATCCCAAAAAACTACAAACTTCAAACACATTTTTTGGAGGCTTCCAATCCAAAATAGCTGAAATCTTGCTCGGATCAACCCGTATACCAGATACGGACACAATATGACCTAAAAATCCAACTTCACGCAACCAGAACTTACATTTACTAAACTTTGCATACAATTGCTAATCTAGCAGAGTTTGTAGCACAATTCTCAGATGTTCAGCATGCTCAATTTCATCCCGCAAATAAATCAAAATGTCGTTAATGAATACATCAACAAATCGATCTAAATACAGCCTGAAGATTCTGTTCATCAGATCCATAAAAACAACAAGAGCATTTGTTAGTCTAAAAAGGCATAACTAAAAATTCATAATGCTCGTACCTCGTTCTGAAAGTAGTTTTGAGAATGTCTAAATCTTTTACTCGCAACTGATAATACCCCGATCTTAGATTTATCTTTGAAAACACGGTAGCTCCTTTCAGCTGATCAAACAAATCATCAATTCTGGGCAGAGGATATTTGTTCTTTATAGTCACTTTGTTCAACTGACGGTAATCAATGCACGTTCTCATCGTGCCATCTTTCTTTTTTACAAATAGAATGGGAGCACCCCAAGGTGAGAAACTCGGTCGTGCAAATCCTCTATCGGTCAATTCTTGCAACTGTGTCTTCAACTCTTTCAATTCTGTTGGTGTCATTCTATACGAAGCTATAGAGATAGGTGTCGTTCCCGGAAATAAACCAATACCAAATTCAACTTCACATATCAAAGGCAATCCCGGTAATTCTTCAGGAAATTCACAAATGACTAGCACTAATTCAACTTTCTTTTCGGCCACTCTCGAATCAATCACATAGGCAAAATAAGATTCATAACCCTTTTTCACATAACTCTGAGCTTTCATCCCTGATATCACAGTCAGTAATCCATTCAAATCATTTGATTCAATCCGAACTATTTCATCACTCTAACATCTCAAATCAATGGTCTTTCTTTTGCAGTTCACAACAGTATCATGCAATGTTAACCAATCCATACCCAATATTATATCAAACTCATCAAATGGTAATAACATCAAATCAGCCAGAAAACAAATATCTCGAAACATCAATGGACAGTTCTTGCATACTGTATCAACCAAGACACATTTACCTAAGGGTTCGATACTATAATAACAAACTCAGTAGACTCCACAGGTAAAGTCTTACTGGATACTAAGTTCATGCATACATACGAATAACCTTGGATCTATCAATGCAATCATAGAAGTATCATAAAAAGTAAATGTACCTGTAATAACATCTGGAGACGAAGCTTCCTCACGAGCTCGAATAGCGTAAGCTCTGGCAAGTACTTTAGCTTCAGATCTCGCAACTGCATCTCTTGTGCCTCTTTGACTACCACTGGCATTTCTTGTGTTTCGAGAAGATCTACCTCTAGTTGAAACATTATCTGACCTCGGATTCTATACAATCTCTTGTTCAGCAGACTCGGGACAATCTCGGATGAAATGATCTAATGATCTGCATATAAAACATGCTCGGTCATTTAATCTACAGCTACCTGGATGCCTTTTACCACAATGTTTACATTCAGGTCGCTTAGATCGGACATTTCCCACACTAGCTACTAAAGTAGCTAGAGCTTTGAAGTTTGACTGCGATCTAGCTCGATCTCTGTTCGAATGTCCCACATTAGTTTTTGAACGGCTATGCTCATCTCTGAATTTCTTTGAAGCAGACTGAAACGATTTACTCATAAATCTCTTTCTCACATCTTTGAATTTAGACTTGGCTTTTCTTTTATCTTTCCCGAGTGCTTCAGCTTTACACGCTAGATCAACAAGCACAACAAACTCTTTTATTTCCAGAATTCTAACTAGCAAACGGATGTCTTCATTCAGGCCGTCTTCAAACCTTTTACACATTATTTCTTCAGTCGAAACACATTCCCGGGCATATTGGCTTAATCTCACGAATTCTCGCTCATATTCAGTGACAGACATACATCCCTGTTTCAATTCCAGAAACTCTTTTCGCTTTTGATCTATAAATTTCTGGCTGATATATTTCTTCCGGAACTCAGACTGAAAGAAATCCTATGTAACTCGTTCTTTTGGAACAACCGAAATCAAAGTCTTCCACCACTGATAAGCTGCATCCCGTAACAATGAAATAGAACATTTCACACATTCATTAGAAGTCAATGACATTTCATCGAACACTTGAATTATGTTCTCAAGCCAAAACTTAGCTCTCTCAATATCATCACTAGTGGCCCTGAACTCTTCAGCCCCATATTTGCAGATTTTATCAACCGGAGGCCTATTCATCATATTCAAATTCATAATCGGTGGCACAACAGAAGTCTGAGGAGGATTGGACGGGGGCGGAGGTTGTGAAACAGTTGGATTTGTTCTAACATATTGAGTGAACCACCCATTCATCATTTGGAAGAAGGCTTATTTAGCCTCTCCTTCCAGACCGCTTGTAGCCGGTCTAGAATCAAATGGTTCTATCCCTTTAACCGGAGCAGGTGCGTTACTTTCAACGTCATCAGGTACAGCTCTTTCAAGATCCATTTACTAAATAAAAGCACATTTTATAGGTCAGGATTCATCACCCTATCACAGTTTGTATCTATGGCATGTATAGCTAAACTCTCACTCACTACATTAGTCCTAGAATCAACTAAATCGTAGCTCTGATACCAATCAAATGTAACACCTCTAACCCGTAACCGTCGTAGGTCTAGGGTAAAGGAATTATCGGACAAACCGAATCTTATGCAAACATTTCATATCATAATTTAACCAATCAAATCAAAGTGTGCCTTAAAGAGGTCTACGAGACCTTAAACATGTATCAGAAAGAGGTCGGGACTAAACCGAACACATACAAAAATTTTTAAAAATTAAACATTTTTCAGAGCTACAGAGGTCACACGCCCGTGTGGGCAGGCCGTGTGCCTCACATGGCCTCAGACACGCTCGTGTGTCTAACCATGGCAAAATAGGGCATACATATTGACTTGTCCATACAGCCTGAGACACGCCCGTGTACCTCACCCATGGTCGACACTGACTTGCACAACACGGCCAGTCACACGCCCATGTGTCCAGCCCGTGGTCGAAATTGACTTGCTTTGAAATGCAACCACGAGGGACACGGTTGAGCCACACGCCCGTGTGTTCAACCGTGTGGGCGAATGTAGGCCACTTGCAAGGCCAATTTGCCACCCACACTTTGGTTTATAGCTAAGCAATATACCAATTCAAATCACATGTCCAATGCAAACATAACATACCAAAATGACCATCTTTTCTAACCATTCAAGAACATTTCAAACACACCAACTTATGTGCCATTTAGCTCAACCTAATCACAAGTATTTCTAAGCAAAATTCATCCACAAACTTACCAATTCATTATGACATCTTTTCATCTATAATATACCAACTTTGCATCATAAAACTTATCATAAATTTGGCTATCTCATTAGCCCAACCATTAGCCATCAAACCATATAAAAATTATGCAACATATAGCATGAAATACTCATTTATAACATATTTATTACCAAGCCATATCACATGGCTATTTTTACACTTTTCAAAACATAACTAAATCCCACTAGACTATACATGCCATACTTTAATATATATACTCTTCAAAGGTACCAAAATAGAGTTTGATAGTGTGGTGACAATCCTCGACGATCTCCGAGCATTACGTAGCTTTAACGATCTATAAAACAATGCAAACACACACAAAGTAAGCTTTCAAAAGCTTAGTAAGTCATATACAAATAAACTTAACATATATCATTCATAATCATATCAATTACAAGATCATTAATATTTCTCAATTTCAAATTCATATTCTTCTTTGGCTCTTTTGTTTAGCCATATCTTACCAACAATTCATACTTCAAAGTATCTCTTTAGCTCATATCACAAACATACATATATCACATTTTGTCTCATTGAATTTATGCACATATCCCACCTATACGCAATCACATATACATACCTTTCTTACTCAATTGTAGTATATATTTCAAACGTACCTAAATTAATTACATATTTCACATAATCTTTCATTTCTTGGATTGCCCGTTGAACCATTCGGAATCAAATAGAATACTCGGATAACTCAAAATACTCGTACAATGCCAACGTCCCAGACCTGGTCTTACATCTAATCTAATATCGATGCCATTATCTTAGATAGGGTTTTACACGAATCAAATACGATGCCAATGTCCCAGACATGGTCTTACACATAAATATCAAATTGACGCTAATGTCCCGTGGTCTTACACGACATCCCATATCGGAACCCTATGTCATGACATATAAATCCTATATATTCCTAAGGTTCGTACGGGACTTTTCGGACATTATCGCATTGTCGATACTTTCTCGATTTTCACATGTATATCTTCCAATGCCATTCATCACAATTCAATATTAATTGAACATGAATAATTCATCTTAACTACATTTATTTGTATACAGACTTACCTCGTATGGATATAGATGGACGGATTCGACTATTCGATCACTTTCGACTTTCCTCGATCTAAATCTGTTTTCTTTGGTTCTTGATCTATACATATTCAAATTTAACTCATTTATTCACCAAATCATTCAATTCAATCCAAAAACACACATTTAGGGCATTTTACAAATTAGCCCTCATATTTTCACATTTTGACATTTAAGTCCTTATTTCACAAAATCACAAAATACACATAATTTCTTTGTACCCATGCTTAGCCAAATTTTCAAGATGATCATACAAGTCCATACGTTAAATTTATTTCACATTTTAGTCCCTCAAAATATTATTTTCTCAATTTAGTCCAAATTACTCAAATTCACCAAAAATCCAAAGGCAAAACATGTTAATCTAACACATATATTTCATATTTCACCAACTAACATCACAAAGCTCAAGCATTCATCAATGGAACATTTCAAAATCATCATCAAGTTCCAAAATTAAGACATGGGTTTTGAAGTATTCAAAGCGACGATTACAAAAACGTTGAAATTATCAAAAACCGAAGCAAAACATACCTTAATCTAAGTACTTCAATGGCTGAATGTTTGAAGAAGCTTAAAACCCCTTTTTTTTTCTTGTTTTCAGTGGATGAACAGCCAAATGACCATTATTTTAAGCTTTGTTTTTATTATATTAACATTATTGATCCTTTTACAAATTTAACCTTTTAATATAACATATAAAACATATATATTCAATGACCTTTACCTTCCATTAATTAATAAAATGGCTAAATTTCATCTTAAGGACTTCTTCTCTATAAAGACACATCAATTTGGCCATTATTCAAATAGAAAGCTATTTTTACACTTTATGCGATTTAGTCTTTTTCTTAAATTAAGCACACAAACAACAAAATTAATTCACGGAACTTTCACACATGCTTAATCACATATTACAAGCACAAAAAATAATATTAAAATATTTTTCTGACTCGGATTTGTGGTACCAAAATCACTATTTCGACTAAGGTCTAAACCAGACTATTACAATTAGGCAGTATGAAATTATTGAAAAGATTAGACCTGTTGCGTATAGTTAGCATTATCGCTAGAATTTGACAGAATTCATAATGTTTTTCATATGTTTTGTTACGATAGTACCAATCAGATTCATCACATGTTATTTCTCCAATAGATATTAAAATTCAGTCTAAAGAACTGATCAAAATTCTTGCACTTAAAGTGAAACAATTGAGAAATAAAAAGGTAGCTGATAAACCGTAAAAGTAACATATTTTAAGCCCATATTTAATATGCTTTTGGATGATTTATCCCTTGATTTGTGTAAAAAGGTGCTCTTAATCCTTTCTTTTCATGTCTTATACTCAGGAAAGCACCCGAGGTTGAAAAGAACACAAAATGGGCCTAAAACGAAGCAAATGGGCCTTTCCACGAAATCGACACGGCCTGGGCCAAGGAGCACACGGCCATGTCTCGACGAACATCTAGAACACAGCCTAATCCCAATTTACACGATCGTGCTTCATTAAAGAAGTCCGAGGACGGCCTCCTCACCACCACACACGGCCCTGCCATTAGTAAAATCCAAACACGGTCAGTCTCGATTTGCAGGCGTGTGACATGGCCATGCTCTCTGTCATTTGGAAAGAGCAATTTGATCGAGAAAAGGATACTTGGGAGAAAGAATCTGAAACACCCGAACCCGGCCCACGAGCCTCGTAGGATCTCGTATGTTCTCGATGTAAAGCGGTTAAAATCTTTTTGTTACTTTGGAAAGCTGTGTGTTTTGAAGTTGGTTTGTTTTTAGGTTAGGCTCGAGTTGAAAACAAGTTTATTTTATATTAAATTTACCTAATCTTTAATTAAGAAAAATACGTAACATAATAAATAATAAAACCGTCAACTATGGCCTTATTACATCAACATAAAACCCAAAATAAAATTCAAAGTACTTAAAAATAAGGAGTCCACATAATAATAAATTTCTTCTTTGGGCATGGCCACCACTAAGCTCCCACGACCAGGTCCATCTTTGTTCATCACACTGAAAAAATGTTCCCACAACAGGGTGAGTCATGAGACTCAATGTGTACACGACACTAAGTCATAATAGAATCAGGCATACAAATGATACACATTCAAATCATTAAATACAATTAATGATGCACTCCCAAACCCAAACCTAATAAGCCATCCGCTACACTCCCCGTACCAACTTTTGTGCAAGTGGGGACTTCTAAGTCGACCCTCCTTCGCTACACTCCATCGAAGGCGATCGGCTGCGATCGGCGTGCTCATCGCCCTTATAATTACTGTGGTCTTAGGTCACCACATTCAGATTCTTGTGGTCTTAGGTCACCACAATCAAATATCACGGTCTTAGGTCACAGTATTCGGATATTGCGGTCTTAGGTCACCGCGCGTTCGTGGTCTTAGGTCACCACATTCACTTCCCCTTTCAAAAACCCATATGCCCCATAACATATTATGCAATTACATGCCAAAGTTCACATTCTTGTTTTTATTCACATGTTACAATTAATATATTTCATATTCCTAGTAGGAGTAGGAAAGCGTGCACAGTACTTTGTACCACATTATGGTACCTTAGCCATATTCACATTCTTAATATCACATATATTAATTAAACATAGTCATAAAACATATTATGAAATAGTGTGGGGTACACACTGATTATCTTAGCGAATTCACTCCAAATTACGAAGATCTCGATCTAGCATCCTAGATCCTTGTTCCTATATTCGACCAACATATAGTAATTTCTCAAATTGGCCTATATAACAATTTATCAAATTGGCTCATATAACAATTTATCAAATTGGCCCATTAAGGGCATTTTTGTAATTCAGCTCGTAAGAGCGTTTTTATAAATTGATAATCGTACCCACTAAGGGTAATTCGGTAATTTATCCTCTAAGGGTATGATGGAAGTTTTTCGCAACCTAGGCTTAATTACTAATTAGGGGCATAAAAATAAAACTGTCCATCTCCGTCGTACTGACTAAACTGACTATAACTCGAGTTAGGAAACTCCAAATTTAAATCCGTAAAATTTCCTTGAAACTAAACTCATATATCTTTTTACTTTAATTTTTCCAGAATTTTTGGCTTAGCCAATTAGTACAGTTTATTCTTCAAAGTATCCCTTGTTTCACTGTTTGACAGTTCTGCCCTCTCTTCACAAAATATTAGATATCTTATTGTAAAGAACTCAAACACTGATTTTGTTTGATCCAAATAAAAATAGACTCACTAAGGATTCTAATAATATAAACCATGTCCCGTAATTATTTTTCTACAATTTATAGTGATTTTTCCAAGTTAGAACAGGGGATCTCAAAATCACTCTGAACCAGTCTCACAAAAATCTGAAAATCTCAAAATATACTAATCCTTTGCTTGCTTCGTTTCTTTTATAAGAAAATAGACTCAATTATCTTTCAATCCATATCTCTTTCACTTTCTAATTCGATTTCCACTATTTTTGGTGATTTTTTAAAATCACGTTACTGCTGCTAACCAAAACTGTTTTGTTACAAAATATGGTTACCACTTCGAACATACGTACGCTCGAGTGGCCATAGATGCCGGTTTCTGGCTTTTTGGTCTTTTGAAAGAATCACAGAACATTTTATGCAAACATTCAAAGAGGTGTGAGATTACACACACCATTTTAAACATATATTCAGAAAGATACGGGATTACACACCTGATTTCGATTTCCTAACGAACCACTCGTCGTTGACCTAGAACAATACCAACCAAAAGTTAGCCTCGAATTTCCAAAAGATTTCAGTATCACTTACACTTGAATCACTTACCACTACGTCTGAAGGTAGAATATATCGAGTGTTAATACGAATGAGAAGAAGAAATAGAGAAGGGATGAAAGTTCGGTTATGGAGGAATAATGAGCACAATATTCGGCTATGGTGAAAGGATTAGAATAGAAGAGAAACTTGAAGGGTTTTTGTGAAAAAGAAATGAAGGAAGAAGAAAGATGTTTGACTAGATTAATTTTCAAGAAAGATGAAAGAACAAACTTTGGTTTCAATAGTTGGTCTACATTCAGCAGTGACAAGAAGAAAGAAATAAGAGAATATGCACACTTGATGCTAATGGAATTAGCACTAAAACTTTACCAAAACACTAACAAAATTCAGTTATGCCCTTAAGCCCCAAAACCATCCACATACATAGCTAAAATGGCCAATAATTTGCCACCCATACTTTCCATAACATCTTCCATTAAAATTCCACTTGTTCCCTTTACTTTCTCCCTTCATCCATTTTTGGTTGTCCCCCATCATGCTAATAAAAATTGTTCGACAACCAACTCCTTCATTAGCAACGTGAGTGGTTGCCATCTAAAGGAGTCTCATGTTAATTTTTTCTTATTTCCTAATGCTTGATGAAGTATTGACATAATAAGGTAATGGTGGCACTTAAAATGAACAAAAGATGGTGGGATGGCATGGATAATCATGGAGTATTAATATAATGGGTAAGGTGGCCATTATTGAATTTGAATGGCAAGCATTGGAGGAAAGTGACTAAAAAGAAAAATTCTAGGATGTTACAGTTCTACCCCCCATAAAGAAATTTCGGTCTCGAAATTTTCCTGATTAAAAAAGATGAGGATATTGCTGTCAAATTGTGTCCTCAGGCTCCCAGGTAGCTTCCTCCACTCCGTGATTGCGCCATAAAACCTTGACTAATGGTACCGATTTCCTTCTCAGTACCTTAACGTCCCGATCTAAAATTTGCATTGGTTCCTACTCGAATGACAAGTCAGGCCTTATCTCAACTTCCTCCACCGATACAATATGAGATGGATCCGGTCGATAACGACGTAGCATGGACACATGAAATACGTCGTGCATCTGCTTCAATTCTTGTGGCAACTCTAACTGATATGCCACTGGTCCAACTCGCTTCAATACCCGATAAGGTCCTATAAACCTTGGACTTAATTTCCCTTTTCGACCAAATCTCATCACCTTCTTCCAAGGCGAAACCTTAAGAAACACTTGATCTCCCACATCAAATTCTATTTCCTTGCGCTTGAGATCTGCGCATACGATTTACATCTCTATCGGATGCTTCCTTCAACCGCGTGCGAATTATTTCAACCTTCTCTTGATTACGCCACTAATTATGGACCCAAAACTCGGCGTTCCCTAATTAGTCCAACACGTAGGTGTTCGACACTTTCGTCCATACTGAGTGCTTCATACGGTGCCATCCGAATACTAGCTTGATATTTGTTATTATAAGCAAATTCGCTAGAGGCAAATATTCTTCCCAACTTCCTCTCGAAGTCTATCACACATCCCCTTAGCATATCCTCTAACACTTGGATTACTCGCTTCGGATGCCCATCCGATTGTGGATGAAAAGCCGTCTTGAAGTTTAGTCCAGTGCCTAAAGCCTGATGTAGAGCTTTCCAAAAACCGAGACGTAAACCTTGGATCCCTATCTCGAGATCATTGACACCGCACTCCATGCAACCTTACAATCTCTCCTACATATAACTTTGCCAACTTCGCAAAGACTAATCCATCCTTACTTGGAATGAAATGCGCGGACTTGGTCAAAGCGGTCCATTATTACCCATATCGAGTCCTTCTTAGTAGGCGTAAGGGAAGCCCACTAACGAAGTCCATGGTAATTCTCTCCCACTTCCATTTGTGGAATCTTGATTGGTGAAGCAATCTCGACGGAACTTGGTATTCGACCTTAACTTGCGACACGTCAAACACTTGCCAACGAATTGTCAGAACTTCCTTCTTCGGACTGGCCACCAAAAGCTGTTCCTTAGATCTGCATGCAGTTTAGTGCCTCGAGGAAGCATAGCATAAGGGCTATTATGCGATTCTGAAGAATTCTCTTCCTTAAACTCGATCCTTAGGCATACGGACTTTACCCTTGAAACACAATATTCCTCAAATCGTTAATACTATAATCCATTAACTCTCCATTCTGTATTTGCTGTAACTTAGCACTTAACTCATCATCAACCAACTGTCCCTCTTTCACTTCATTCAACCACGTCGGCTTAACTTGTATCTCTACCAGCAGACTTCCATCATCATACAAGCTTAGATGTGCGAACATCGCCCTCAGATCCGATACAACCTTCTGACTTAGGGTGTCCGCCACTACGTTCGCCTTGCCCGGATGATACTCTATAGAACAGTCATAATCCTTCAGCAATTCCACCCACCTTCGCTGTCTCAAGTTCAACTCTTTCTGAGTCAACAAGTACTTAAGACTCTTGTGATCTGTGTAAATTATCGACTTTTCTCCATACAGATAGTGCCTCCACACCTTAAGAGCAAAGACCACTGCCGCCAGTTCCAAATAATGAGTCGGGTAGTTAGCCTCATGTGGCCTTAGTTGCCGAGACGCATACGTAACTACTTTCCTGTCTTGCATCAGTACGCATCCCAATCCTGTATGAGAAGCGTCACAGTACACCACAAAATCCTTTCCCGCCTCAGGCTGAATCAACACTGGAGCTTCCGTCAATACTTTCTTAAGCTTCTCAAAGCTCTTCTGTTGCTTATCCGTCCATACGAAAGGTACTTCCTTCCTCAATAACTTTGTCAATGGTGCGGTGATCGATGAGAATCCTTCCACAAACCTTCTGTAGTAACCTGCCAATCCCAAGAAACCACGAACCTCAGCCACAGACTTAGGTGGTTTCCAATCTAACACTGCTTCAATCTTCCTAGGATCCACCCTTATTCCTTCTGCAGACACTACATGTCCTAAGAATGCCACTTCCTTAAGCCAAAATTCACACTTACTGAATTTGGCATAGAGCTTTTTCTCTCTTAACATTTGCAGTACAACTCAGAGGTGCTCATCATGCTCCTCTTCAGACTTGGAATATACTAGGATGTCGTCGATAAACACGACGACGAACCTATCCAGATAGGGTTGAATAACCCGGTTCATCATATCCATGAACGTAGCTGGGGCGTTCGTCAACCCGAACGGCATCACTAAGAACTCATATCTAAGTTGCGCTTTAATCTGATTAAGAAATTTTATGAATTAGTCTTTGTTCACTGATTATTCGCGAAGAATTTTACGGAAAGAGCTTAATAGAGATTCTTTTGATCATTCAAAGTTTCAAGTTTTCTATCCTAATTCACAGAAAAGCACATCCATTCCATAGTATCTCCCATACACATTCACTATTCAGACATTTCTGTCCGTTCCTATCCTAGGGGTATTTTCATAAATAATCGGGGTCAATTTGAAAATTACAAAAGTCACTTCGAAATTTTCCAAACTCATGAGTATTTTGTAAGAAAAATTTTCCAAATCACAAGTATGGCCAAATTTTTGGAAAGCAGGGTCATTTTGGTAATTTTTGGTAAACCAGGGGTAATTTCGTAATTTTCCAAATCAGGGTATTTTGGACTTTTGCAAAGCAGGATTTATTTTTAAAATACTTTTACAAAATAAGGAAATTTTATTGAAATCGGGGGTGATATGGTAAATTTTGAAACCAAGGGCATTTTCGTAATTTTGCAAATAGGGGTATTTTAGTAATTTTCATAAATCAAGAAATATTTCAGAAAAATTTTATGGAATAGCTTTTATAAATCAAAAGGGTAATTTAGTAGTTTTGAAACTAGGGTTTCCATAAAAATACGGCTAGTCCCTTTCGGGTTTTAGTTATTGGGGTTTAGCAGTGAATAAGTCCTCATGATTAAGGTGAACCGTAGCTACGCACTGAGGTAGGATTACAGTGAAGAGGAGGTGAGTCACTAGGACTGCTTAAATACCAGGCTCTTTCGGATCCAATCCTAGACATGCGCACAATGGTTGCCACACCCTAACTCGGCGACTTTGTCACAGGGTTGTTTAATTAGGCTTTAAGTCTTATGTAACTGTTGGGGTAATCTAGTCCTAGGGTTCAAGTACCTATCATACTATTCTACATTCCATTTCTACCCTTCTACAAATTATAATATAAGTCACACAAGTGATTAGGGATACTTACTTGGTGGACTTCGGGTCGGAGACTTAGGTGTCATGCCAGAAAAATCTACTTATTTCACAAAGATTTTCACAAATTCTTTTGGGCTTAATTTTGAAAACATTTTGGGCCTTAAACCCAAGGCCGAGAGTTTAAAATTTGGGCTCTGATACCAAGCTAAAACACCCCGAACCCAGCCCACGAGCCTCAACCGGATCTGGTATGTTCCTCGATGTAAACCGGTTAAAATCTTTTTGTTACTTTGGAAAACTATGTGTTTTGAAGATGGTTTGTTTGTGGGTTAGGCTCGAGTTGAAAACAAGTTTATTTTATATTAAATTTACCTAATCTTTAATTAAGAAAAATACGTAACATAATAAATAATAAAACCGTCAACTATGGCCTTATTACATCAACATAAAACCCAAAATAAAATTCAAAGTACTTAAAAATAAGGAGTCCACATAATAATAAATTTCTTGTTGGGCATGGCCACCACTAAGCTCCTGCTGACCCGGTCCATCACTGTTCATCACCTAAAAAAAATGTTCCCACAACGGGGTGAGTCAACAAACTCAATGTGTACACGACACTAAGTCATAATAGAATCAGGCATACAAATGATACACATTCAAATCATTAAATACAATTAATGATGCACTCCCAAACCCAAACCTAATAAGCCATCCGCTACACTCCCCGCACCAACCGCATGCACCGTGGGACTTCTAAGTCGACCCTCCTTCCGCTACACTCCATCGAAGGCGTCATTTGCGATCGGCGTGCTCATCGCCCTTATAATTACTGTGGTCTTAGGTCACCACATTTAGATTATCGTGGTCTTAGGTCACCACATTCAAATATCACGGTCTTAGGTCACCAGTATTGGATATTGCGGTCTTAGGTCACCGCGTTTGTGGTCTTAGGTCACCACATTCACTTACCCTTTCAAAAACCCATATGCCCCATAACATATTATGCAATTACATGCCAAAGTTCACATTCTTATTTTTATTCACATGTTACAATTAATATATTTCATATTCCTAGTAGGAGTAGGAAACGTGCACTGAGTACTTTGTACCACATTATGGTACCTTAGCCATATTCACATTCTTAATATCACATATATTAATTAAACATAGTCATAAAACATATTATGAAATAGTGTGGGGTACACACTGATTATCTTAGCGAATTCACTCCAAATTCAGAAGATCTCAATCTAGCGTCCTAGATCCTTGTTCCTATATTCGACCAACATATAGTAATTTCTCAAATTGGCCTATATAACAATTTATTAAATTGGCTCATATAACAATTTATCAAATTGGCCCATTAAGGGCATTTTTGTAATTCAGCCCGTAAGAGAGTTTTTATAAATTGATAATCGTACCCACTAAGGGTAGTTCGGTAATTTATCCTCTAAAGGTATGATGGAAGTTTTCGCAACCTAGGCTTAATTACTAATTAGGGGCATAAAAATAAAACTGTCCATCTGCGTCGTACTGACTAAACTGACTATAACTCGAGTTAGGAAACTCCAAATTTAAATCCGTAAAATTTCCTTGAAACTAGACTCCTATATCTTTTTACTGTAATTGTTTCAGAATTTTTTGCTTAGCCAATTAGTACAGTTTATTCTTCAAAGTATCCATTGTTTCACTGTTTGACAGTTCTACCCTCTATTAACAAAATATCAGATATCTTATTGTAAAGAACTCAAATACTGGTTTTGTTTGATCCAAATAAAAATAGACTCACTAAGGATTCTAATAATATAAACCATGTCCCGTAATAGTTTTCTACAATTTATAGTGATTTTTCCAAGTCAGAACAGGGGATCTCGAAATCACTCTGAACCAGTCTCACAAAAATCTAAAAATCTCAAAATACACTAATCCTTTGCTTGATCCATTTCTTTTATAAGAAAATAGACTCAATTATCTTTCAATCCATATCTCTTTCACTTTATAATTCAATTTTCACTATTTTTGGTGATTTTTCAAAATCACATTACTGCTCTTAACCAAAACTGTTTTGTTACAAAATATGGTTACTACTTGAACATACGATACGCTGAGTGGCCATAGATGCAGGTTTTCGGCTTTTTGGTCTTTTGAAAGAATCACAAAACATTTTATGCAAACATTCAAAGAGGTGTGAGATTACACGCACCATTTTAAACATATATTCGGAAAGATACGGGATTACACACGATTTGATTTCCTAACGAACCACTGTCGTTGACCTAGAACAATACCAACCAAAAGGTAGCCTCGAATTTCCAAAAGATTTCGTATCACTTACACTTGAATCACTTACCACTATGTCTGAAGGTAGAATATATCGAGTGTTAATACGAATGAGAAGAAGAAATAGAGAAGGGATGAAAGTTCGGTTATGGAGGAATAATGAGCACAATATTCAGCTATGGTGAAAGGATTAGAATAGAAGAGGAACTTGAAGGGTTTTTGTGAAAAAGAAATGAAGGAAGAAGAAAGATGTTTGACTAGATTAATTTTCAAGAAAGATGAAAGAACAAACTTTGGTTTCAATAGTTGGTCTACATTCGGCAACAAGAAGAAAGAAATAAGAGAATATGCACACTTGATGCTAATGGAATTTGCACTAAAACTTTACCAAAACACTAACAAAATTCAGCTATGCCTTAAGCCCCAAAAACCATCCACATACATAGCTAAAATGACCAACAATTTGCCACCCATACTTTCCATAACATCTTCCATTAAAATTCCACTTGTTCCCTTTACTTTCTCTCCTTCATCCATTTTTGGTTGTCCCCATCATGCTAATAAAAAAATTGTTCAACAACCAACTTCTTCATTAGCAACGTGAGTGGTTGCCATCTAAAGGAGTCTCATGTTAATTTTTTTTTATTTCCTAATGCTTGATGAAGTATTGACATAATAAGGTAATGGTGCCACTTAAAATGAACAAAAGATGGTGGGATGGCATGGATAATCATGGAGTATTAATATAATGGGTAAGGTGGCCATTATTGAATTTGAATGGCAAGCATTGGAGGAAAGTGACTAAAAAGAAAAATTCTAGGATGTTCTGAGAATCGCATTCCAAGAGCCTATAAATATACCCCAAGTACCACCTTTGAAAGGGGGCGAAAGCTAGGCCAAGGAGCCAAGCTGAGAAGGTTAGAGTTAAGGAGTAACGCGAGGGTAGCCAGTTGATTCATCCCAAGAAGCTGGAATTATACTCAATATGGCGGAATTTTCCTTCAATCTCATCAGGGAGTTTTAGGATTTTTCTTATGTTTTGTTTTATCTTTTCTCTTGTGATGTTTTCTTTTTACATTATGAACTATATCCTTCAGATACCTGAAGGGGGATGAAACCTAGATAGATTTTATTATTTAATTTTTAAGTTATATGATAAATTACTTAGTTTGTTCTTAATTATGTTGCTTAATCCAAATTTAATGTGCTTAGGTGGAGGAGGAATAGACCACGCTACAAGAGTAGATCTAACATAATTAAGCGGAGTTGATCGGAGCGCCTAGAGATGAGGTTTACGAGATTTTGTCGGATTAGGGTGAAACCTAATATGGGAATCCATTGATCGATTTACTAGTTTCCTAGGGGGTTATTATAAGCGAACGAGAGTTCCACTAATTAACCTAGGATTAGGCGTTATTCGCCGAGAGAGAGGGTTTAACATAGGTTAGGGAGTCTCACGGATCAAGCTAAGTAAAAGAAATCATATAATTTAAGGTTAGATAATAAGAGAAGTCTAGGTGGATTCTTCCCGAAGGTATCATAAAAATCAACTGAGTCTTTTTCAAGTTATCCCCAAATTCATCTTTTTGTTTGTATCATTAGTTTAGTTGTCGTCAATTTAGTTTAAAAGCAACCTTTATCTTAGTTAGGTTAAATAATAAAAAGAAAGTGAGTATTAATACTTTTAATTCCTTTGGGTTCGATATCCGTCTTGCTTAAGCTATACTACTAATTCGATAGGTACACTTGCCTTTAATCGTTGTGAGAGTTAGTTTCTAGGTTTGATCATTCTTTTATAAATTTTAAAACTCTGATTTATAGCGATCAAGTTCTTGGGGCTGTTGCCGAGGAACTACAATATTAAGAAAGCTCTATTTTTATTACTTTAGCCATTATTTTATTCTCAATTTATTTCTTTTGTTTTATTAGGTTAAATTTTAATTTTTCTATTTTTCTATTTTTTATTTCTTTCTCTTTTCTAGGTACCTCTAGTTTATGACTAGAAGGAATCCGAGAGGACCTTTGGTATACGGTAGTGATATCGAAGCAACCGTTCGTAGGAATCGTAGGGAAACCAGGCGAGCCTTAGATTACATAGAAAGAGAGGAAGAAAACAGATCCAATCCTACTGAAGGGATGGGCAAAAACAACCCACCACTACGCGGTGTGGGAGATCACAATGCTCCACGTACAATGTTTGATTATGCGAAACCGCATTTAACAGGAACAGAATCTAGTATTGTTAGGCCTGTTATATTTGCTAACAATTTTGAATTAAAGCCTAACACAACACAAATGATTCAACAGTTTGTTCAATTTGATGGTTTGCAGGACGAAGATCCAAACATGCATATAGCTAACTTTTTAGAGTTCTGTGATACCTTCAAAATAAATGGCGTTTCTGATGATGCCACACGTCTTCGGTTATTCCCTTTTTCATTGAGAAATAAAGCCAAATAGTGGTTAAACTTTTTACAACGAGGGTTAATCACTACATAGGAGCAGATGACCGAAAAGTTTTTAATGAAATATTTTCCACCGGCCAAAACGGCCAAATTACGTAATGATATCTCTTCCTTTGTGCAGATGGATTTAGAGACACTATACAATGCATGGGAGAGGTTCAAAGATCTCTTGAGGAGGTGTCCACACCATGGTTTACCCCTGTGGCTACAAGTCCAAACCTTCTACAACGGAGTAAACCCCTCAACGAGGCAACTGATAAATTCAGCCGCCGGTGGAACGCTGAACAACAAAACTCCTGAAGCAGCCTACGAGTTCATAGAGGAGATGTCGATAAACAATTATCAGTGGCAAACTTCAAGAACTAAAATAACAAAATCAGCATGAGCTTTCAATGTCGACACCATGACCATGCTATCAACGCAGCTGGAGATGATGAATAAAAAGCTTGATAGTTTGTGTTCTTCACAGATACATCCAGTCATGCAGTGCGACGCTAGTGGAACTGTAGTGAATCCTGAGTACCCACCCTACCAACCAGGAGCAGAAGATAAACATATGAAAGATATAGGTAATAATTTCCAATCTAGTAATAATCCTTATAATAACACTTACAATCCAGGTTGGAGGAACCATCCAATTTTTTCATGGGGAAGACAAGGCAATCAAGGAAATCAAAGTCAACAACCTCCTCATCCACAAGAGGAGAAATCAATACATGAAAGGGAATCAACAATCACATACAAATGCCTGCAAGATATTGAGAGAACCCTTGAAGATCAACAAACATCAATTGAAAAATTCATTGAGACATTTTGGGAATTTACTAAAACGGTTGGAATGCTTACCAAAATAATTGAACCACGCATAGAAAATTTTCCTAAGGGGACAGAACAGGTAAAAGCAGTCACACTAAGAAGTGGAAGAGAATTGAGCGAACTGAAGAAACACTCCCCAACAGACAGTAACAAAGAAAGCGAAAAGGGAATTGAGGATGTGACACCATTATGCGATGAAAACAAGCCATCACTCCCATACCCGGCAAAATTAAAGAAAGAACGAATAGATGCACAATTCGGTAAGTTTCTTGAACTTTTTAAGCAAATACATATTAACTTACCTTTTGTTGAAGCTATTTCACAGATGTCGAAGTACGCAAAATTCTTAAAAGAACTCCTGACGAAGAAACGAAAATTTGAAGAGGTGTCAACAGTGGAATTTAATGAAGAATGCTTAGCCATCCTCCAAAACAAGCTACCAACCAAGTTAAAAGACCCAGGAAGTTTTACTATCCCTTGTCTAATTGGTAGTTTAAATGTTAAGGAAGCATTAGTGATCTAGGCGCTTGATATAAATTTAATGCCTTATAAAATGTTTAAACAACTAGATCTTGGGAACCAACACCCACTAGGATGAGTATTCAGATTAGTGACAGATCCATTAAATATCCTAGAGGAGTCATCGAAGATGTTTTGGTCAAATTTGATAAATCTATTTTCCCTGTTGACTTCGTTGTATTAGACATGGATGAAGACATTAATGTTTCCTTAAATTAGGGCGTCCCTTTTCACCCCATTGCTATCTAGGTCATTATTGATGTAGGAGATGGTAAGGTCGCATTAAGGATAGGAGATAAAGAAATTATTTTCCAAATTTATGATGCCATGCGATATTCTAAAAGTAAGATGATTCTGTTATTTTGTTGATACTACTGATCATATCATTCAAAATTCATTATAGGAACTCATACATGACGACACGATGGGCTGTGTCTAACTCAAGAAGAGTGGGAAGAAGATGAAAATGATGAGTGAATTGGAAAACTTCGTCATCCAAACAAATGAAGGAAGAAATCATTGACAATGATGACGAAAAACAAGGTGAAGCCCTCCATCGAAGAGCCACCCAAATTAGAATTGAAACAGATTACCAAAAAATTTAGAATACGCATTCCTCGGAGATAATTTTACATTACCAGTAATCATATCTGCAGAACTAGAACCTGAGGAAAAATAGGAGCTGATAAAGGTACTAAAGGAGCACAAAAAAGCCATAGCGTGGAAAGTTTCTGACATCAAGGGAATAAGCCCCGCGTTCTGCACCCACAAAATTCTAATGGAAGAAGAATACAAGCCTTGTATGCAACCTCAGAGGAGGCTAAATCCCAGCAAGAAGGAAGTGGTCAAAGCTGAGGTCATAAAACTCCTAGATGCAGGAATAATTTATCCTATCTCGACAAAGACTTGGGTAAGTCCTATCTGAGTAGTTCCAAAAAAGGGGGAATGACGGTAGTGCCTAATGAAAAGAATGAGTTGATTCCTACAAGGACAGTCATAGGCTGGAGAGTTTGCACAGATTATAGAAAGTTGAATGATGCCACCAGAAAAGATCACTTCCCTCTACCTTTCATAGATTAAATGTTGGAAAGATTATCCGGGCATATGTACTACCGCTTTTTGGATGGACTCGCCGGCTACTTTCAAATCCCCATAGCTCCTGAAGATCAAGAAAATACAACATTCACATGCCCATATGGTACGTTTGCTTATCGTAGAATGCCTTTTGGATTATGTAGTGCTCATGCTACTTTTCAGCGTTGCATGTTAGCAATCTTTGATGAACTCGTGGAAGAAATCATGGAGGTATTTATGGATGACTTATCGGTATTCGGTAATTCTTTCCATCTTTGCCTTAAAAATTTAAAACAAGTGTTAATGAGATGTGAGGAAACAAACCTCGTTTTAAACTGGGAAAAATGTCACTTTATGATGAGAGAAGGGATTGTGTTAGGACACAAAATTTCTAGTAAAGGGATCGAGGTAGATAAAGCAAAGGTCGAAGCTATAGAAAAACTACCCCCTAGTTCTGTCAAGGCTATCCAAAGCTTTTTAGGACATGCAGGGTTTTATAGAAGATTTATTAAAGATTTTTCTAAAATAGCTAAGCCTTTGACAAAACTACTAGAAAAAGATGTTCCTTTTGATTTCAATCATGAATGTTTAATGCGCCAATTATTATTGCACTTGATTGGAACTTACCCTTTGAATTAATGTGTGATGCAAGTGATTTTGTAGTAGGTGCAGTTTTGGGACAACGAAGAGACAAGCACTTTCAGCCAATTTACTACGCTAGCAGAACACTAACACCCGCACAAGAAAATTACAACACCCAAAAAAGAAGCTGTCATTTGTAGTTTTGCTTTTGATAAATTTAGACAGTATCTAATAATGTCCAAAGTTGTCGTTTACACTGATCACTCAGCTTTTCGTTATCTTCTAAACAAACCTGATGCTAAACCCAGGCCCATACAATGGATTTTACTCTTACAGGAATTTGACTTGGAAATACAAGATAAGAGGGGAGCTAAAAATCTTGCAACGGATCACCTTTCTAGACTTGAAAATCCACACACCAAAGAGCTCAACGAAGGTGAAATAAATGACTCGTTCCCCGAGGAACAACTCTTTTCTATAACACATTACGAAATAACATGGTTTGCGAATATTGCGAATTATTTAGCAGCTAACATCTTGCCAAGAAAATTAACACATCACTAAAGGAAGCGATTCTTTGCTGATGTGAAAAATTATTTTTGGGAAGATCCTTTTCTTTTCCGCATTTGTGTAGATCAGGTCATTCGAAGATGCGTTACAAAGACAGAAGCAAACAAGATCTTGGAACATTGTCATTCGAGACCATTAGGAGGACACTATAGTGGTATCAAGACAGCACACAAAATACTTGAATCAGGTTTCTTCTAGCCCACTCTCTTTAAAGATGCCAACAAGTACGTTACTTCATGTGATAGATGCCAACGAACAGGTAATATCTCTAAACATGACGAAATGCCCTAGACATATATGCTATCATGTGAAATATTTGATGTATGGGGTATTGATTTCATGGGACCATTCCCTAATTCATTCAGAAATAAGTACATCCTAGTAGCAGTCAATTACATGTCAAAATGGGTAGAAGCGGAAGCTTTACCTACCAATGATGCTAGGGTAGTAGTCAAATTTCTCAAGAAACTCTTTTCTCGATTTGGCACACCGAGAGCAATCATTAGCGATAGGAGTGCACGACTTACGCAATACTCAGTTTGAAAAAGTTCTAAAAAATATGGAGTATATCATAAGACAGCAACCCCATATCATCCTTAAACCAGTGGGCAAGTTGAGGTGGTAAACAGAGAACTTAAGCACATTCTGGAAAAAACCATTGAAACAAATAGAAAAGACTGGGCATTAAAATTAGATGACGCATTATGGGCTTATAGAATAGCATTTAAAACACCTTTAGGGACATCCCCATACAAGCTTGTGTATGGGAAAAGCTGTCATTTACCATTTGAATTAGAACACAAAGCTTTTTGGGCAATAAAATTTTTGAATACTGATCTCAAAATTGCAGGAAAGAGAAGAATGATCTGAGATGAACGAAATTTGGATGAATGGAGAACGGAAGCCTATGAGAACTCAAAAGCTGTATAAGAAAGCAACGAAGCGACGCCATATGATGCTTGTCTCAAAAGATCGAGACAATTCAAAGTAGGAGATCTGGTTCTATTATACAATTCAAGGCTTAAATTATTCTCGGGAAAACTAAAGTCAAGATGGTCGGGCCCATTCATGATCAAAACAATTTTTCCATATGGCACTATCGAGGTAACCCATCCAACTAAAGGCACATTCAATGTAAATGGTCACAGATTGAAACTTTATAATAGCACAGATGTTGGAGATAAAAGAGAGGAGCTTACGCTCCATGAGCTGACTTTTAGAACCGAAAACAGGGAGAGTCTAGCTTAAGACTATAAATAAGCGCTTCTCGGGAGGCAACCCGTGCACTAACATACTAACATTGTTTTTTTTATTTTCCTAACATCGCATTAAAATGCAGGATCGTACACACACCCTTGAACACAGCCGTAACATGGGCCGTGTAGAAAATAGGGGAAGGCACACGGGCATGCCACGTCTTGTGCCTAAGCAGGTAGAATTGTTTTCCCCGATAAAATGGGCTACACCTCCTGAACACGGTCGTGCCCCATGACCGTGTGAAATTATTCAAACTACTGACTTTTAACACACGGGCACCACACGGCCGTGCCACACAACCATGTAAAATTACTGAGGTTACTGACTTATCGAGCACGGGTGAGACACGCCCGTGTCAGACAACCATGCCAACAAGAAAAACATCACGAGCACAAGCGTAGACGGATCAAGAAGGGGCATAGGGTGACAACACCCTCTATAACACGGCCGTACGAGAAGGCCGTGTAATTTGACACACCCTGGGACCACTGCTGTGTCGGAGCAGAACATATGAACATCTATTTAAACCCCTCACCTCTTCTCCTTTCCCCCATCTGATTTCATCCTTATTTTCTTTGTTTTCACTCTCCTCCATCTCAGATTCTCCACTTACTAAGGCTCTAAATCCTTGAGCAAGCCAACACCATGCCAAAGAAGCGTAAAAGGCCACATTTTGCAAAGGAGAACGATCAACATGAGTTCATGCCGATAGCTTTATCTCAACACAAAGCCAAGGATCTATGAGGCCAATTAGTTTTTATTTTTCATTTCTTTTTCCTTTCATTCTGCTTCTCTTCAATAATCTTATGATTAAATTAGTTTAACTTAGTTTAGTTTCTTACTGTCAGGTTCTAAAGGCTGCTTGGGAATCACGCCACTTCCGCCACCACCAGCACCTCTGTCGCCTTAGAAGTCACATCCACCTCGCAAACCACCTACCAATAAGGATTCTCAAGCCCTTTTATCTCCTAGCCTTAGTCTATTTTCCTTCTTAGTCTCTTTCTCTTTATCTTTCTTGTCTTTATTTATATATTTAGTTTATTCTTATTAGGTCTTAATAAAGCCTGGCTACTTCTCAAAGCGCTACCCAATTTCTTCATCTAGCGCAGGAACGTTATCCCACTGCCCATCACCGCCACCAAAGACACTCATTCGGGAAAACATCCACAAATTAGGGAGTAATTCTTCCTCCTTCTCTTTTGATTTATCTTTAAAATGTCATTATCTATCTTTGTACATTGAGGGCAATGTACATCTTAAGTGTGGGGGGTGAATAGGTATTACGAGAAAATGCCTAATTTGTCATTATTCTCAAACCACGAGGATAAAAATGCCTAAGCTATGCATTGTTCTCAAATCCACGAATTTAATCTTGTTTTAAAGTAATTTTCTCATATTACTAATTAAGATGAAATTTCTAATGATTTGGGATTTTTATTGATATGTTTTGGAATAAGTCATAGTTAATTGTGCATTGATAATTAAATTTGAAGAATACTAGGAATCAAGCATGATAAGTCTAATTTTCTAAGAATTAAAATTTGGGTTGTCAACAGGAATTTGAATATTATCTTGAAATTTTAGATTTACAAGGTTGTTGTCAAAAACACCCATAATTTTTGTGAGAATGAGCCTTACAGAGCATACATTCTTTTTCATGCTCACTTCTTGATTATGAGTGTGTCGACTATGAATTGTTATTCTAGAACTTGCCTCGATTATACATGTAAAGACCATAGTTATGATTTGATATACCGATATGATAAAGGCACTTAGGTTTTAACCCACTTACTCTACTAAATAGCCTACCCTTATAATTAACCCTTAGTGAAACTTGTTGAGCCTAACAACCCTTTTTATTGACTTACCCGCTAATTTTAACCCAAAACCCTTTGTATTTGTTATCACCCTTTATTTTGACTACCCCTTAATCGAGATTTGATTTGAGCCAATTATCTGAGTTTATTATTCTGGTAGTTTATTATTTGAGCCAATCATCTTCAGGCGCGTTCGTTGATGCATGCCACCTGTGCCTCCAATTTACATAAGGTCCTCAAAAGGACCTCTATCAGCATCTCTGACAAGGACCGTTTGGATTAGATCATTGTATTGATTGATCGACTTTAGAGTAGGTCCGTTAGCTGATCGAGTCCTCGCACTGATTGCCACAACTCCTTGGGACCTGTTCTTCTCCATCGTCGAGCTTATTCTCGAGTTTTGTTTGAAATTTGTCTTACAGCACGTGATGTCGACCCATGATGAGCTGTGAACTATTACTTTCAGACTCGATGGCACGACGCGTCATATGAGCATCCCAAAGTTTGGAGCTGCATTAGGACTCTACACTGAGGAGTTCATGGGTGCCGAGGTCCTCACTTTATACCGGCACATCCACTACTCGTCTTCTTTATGCTGGACAGACCTTGCTGCAAGTACGAGGCCCTATAATTTGAGTCGGTTGAAGGTGACTTCCCTACCTCCGACCTTGCTTTATATTCATGTCATCTTGGCTCACACTTTGACCGATCAAAGAGAGAGAATCGGGATTGTCAGTATATTCAACACTTATTTCTTGTGGAGCATGGCAACGGGGCACATCTTGAATCTTGCCTACTTCATCGCCTTAGCTTACTGCCATCAGACAGAGCGTAGTAGGAAGGGACCTATCTGTTTAGGCCCTTACGTGACTCGACTTGTACGACACTTCAGCCTCCTCGACACTTTGAAGCAGTCCTCCTCTTTTACACTAGTTGGACAGATGTTCCTGTAAGGTTTATCAAGTATGAGTTACATGAGGATGATCGAGCGACTGCGTGGAGTGGATCCTCCTCGATACTAATTATCTCAATTTGATCTTAAGGATGAGCATGAAGACTTTACTAATGATGTCCTTTTCCCCCACGACGATCCACCTCATCATCCACCTTCGAGTCACCATTCTACTACTTCTACTGTAACCCTCGTGGAACTCTCCGAGCGGTTCACTCGTTTTGAGTAGCACTGTTTTGAGAGGTTCGACAGTATTAATACAACCTTGCGGTCGATCTGTCAGCACCTCCACATTTCTTCTTCAGCACTGATGCCTCACGATCCCGATGCTTCTAACGATAAGGATCACTGATTTTATTTCTTTTCTTTCTATTTTTATTTTTCTTTTTGTTTTTTTTAGTTATTTTATTCTTATTTTCTTAAACTTCTTTCGTTTATTATCTTTTGAACTATGTTTTATTTTTATGGTTGTTTCTAATTGAATTTGTAACCTCTTAATCTTCTTCATATTTGTGTTTATTTTCTTATTAATTTTCTTGGAACCATGCACTTCATTTGGATTTACCTACAATTTCGGTTTTCACTATTCTAGCGATTTCATCCATATTCCAGGCAGTTTCAATTTTCTCCATCTCTTATGATATTTTGTTTATTCCGTGTTCATATATGTTTGTACATTGAGGATAATGTACATCTTAAGTATGGGGAGGTTATTTATATAATTATTAGAAAATTCTTGAATTACCTCTTTTGTTTAAGTAATTTTCTCATACTTCTATTAGAATGAATTTTTGTCGAATTGATATTTTTGTTGATGTGTTTGGATTAATTTGTAGATATTTGTATATTGGTTGATTTAAACTTTAAGACATGAGAGATTCAAGCATGATAAGTTATTTTTTAGAATTAAAAATTTTAGGTTGTTTCCCTAAATTGAGGTATTATCTTGAAGTTTTAAATTTGCAAATTGGACATCAAAACCATGATTTTTGTGAGCTTTTGAGCCTATAGAGCATACATTTTTCATGCTCATTTTATTATTGGTTATGAGTGTGTCAACTTGATTTATTATTCCAGAACTTGCTTCGATTATGCATGTTGAAACCACACATTTGATGTGAAATATTGAGATGATAGAGGCACTTAAGTTTAACCCACTTATCCTATAAAAAGCCTACCTATTTAATTAACCCTTAGCGAACCCCATTGAGCTTAAGGCACCTTTTCTTTAATAACCCATGAATTTTAACCCATGACCCTTTTTTTTCGTTGTGACTCTTTCCTGTTTTATTGACTCCTTTTTTGTCGAGATTTGATTTGGTTAGTTACCTAACTATGCCCTTTTGTTTGATTTTCTGAATTATTTCTTATTATTCTAAAAAAAGATAAAAAAAGAATATTGATTATTAATTAGTTATTTGAGCTTGAACAGTTAAATTCATATTTTGAGAAGAAGCTCGTTTTTGTTCTTGAATTATTTTGATTGATGCACTTGTTTTTAATTTAGCATTTGTTTATTTTTTTCTAGTTTGGTTATTTATCAAATCAATCTCGATTATAACCAACTTTTCTGGCCTTTTTCCACACCTTTAACCTAAGCCCCATTACAACCTCTTAGAGACCTTTTGATTAGTACATCATATCATTTTATAGTAGTGGAGATTTTATTTTCAAGCAAGCTGATGGTAATGAAATTTCTTGTTCAATTGTTGAGTGCATATTTATTGAACCTTAAACACTTTAAGTGCTTTGAGTGAATCTTTAGTGAGGATGTCAATTCTTGTTGATTTTGAATTAAAGGTAATTACTTAAATAAGGGGAGACACATATGTTTTCGTGCTTTAAAATTTTTTTACTTAGATTGTTTGAATCTTTAGTGCCCTTTTTGTTGAATTATCAATACATGATTATTTGCGAATTATTTTGAGGTATTATTGATGAGAATTACAAGTTGAGAAATATTAACTTTAATGTGAGTTGAGGATTTTGCTTGAGGACAAGTAAACGCTTAAGTGTGGGAATATTTGATAAGTGATAAAAGTAACATATGTTAATCTCATTCTTAATGTGTTTATGGATGATTATTATGTAAATTAGTTAATTTTATACACCTAATCCTTTAATCTCATGTTTCTATACTTAAGAGAGCAATTGGGAGCGAAAAGAGTGAAAAATGAGCCATCGGACAAATAGAGTTGTTTTCAGGAGCCACACGGCCTGGGCCTTCCCACATGGGCTGGATACACGGCCATGTGCCAGGCCGTGTTGATTTTGCAACTTGCTTCCCAAACACGTGGAATGATAAAACGTAATTATAACATATTTTAATCCCGCATTTAACTTACTTTTGGATGATTTATTCCATGATTTATATAAAAAGGTGCTTTTAATCCTTTCTTTTCATGTCTTATACCCAAGAAAGCACCCGAGGATGAAAAGAACATAAAACGGGCCCAAAACAAAGTAAATGGGCCTTAGCATTAAAACAACACGGCCTGGCCCAAAGCTCACATGGCCGTGCCTTGTCGAACAGCTGGAACACGGCCTAACCCCCAACTTACACGGTCGTGCCTCAAGTTAGAAATCCGAATACGGTTTGAAGTCGATCCACACAGGCATGTGCCATGGCCTGCCTCTGTCGCTGGAAAGAGCAATTTCAATCGGAAAAGGATACTTAGGGAGAAAGAATCGCATTCCAAGAGCCTATATATACCCCTTAAGTACCACCTTTGAGGAGGCATCGAGCTAGGCCAAGGAGCCAAGCCGGAAAGGTCAGAATTGTGAGAATTGCTCGAAGTTAGCTAGTTGATCCATCCTAAGAAGCCGGAATTATACTCAAGACGGCGGAATTCTCCTTCAATTCCTTCAGGTAGTTTTAGGGATTTCTTATGTTTTGTTTTATCTTTTCTCTTGAGATGTTTTCTTTATTCATTATGAAATAAACCCCTCAGATACCTGAAGGGGATGAAACCTAGATGAATCTTGTTATTTGATTTTTGAATTATATGATAAATACTTAGTTTATTCTTAATTATGCATGCCTAATCCAAATCGATGTGCTTAGGTGGAGGAGGAATAGACCTGCTTAAGAGTAGATCTAGCGTAATTAGCGAGTAGAGTTGATCATGACGCCTAGAGATAGGGTGACGAGATTTTACCGGGTTAAGGTGAAACCTAATATGGGAATCCATAGATCAATTTACTACTATTCTAGGGGGTTATTATAAGAGAACGAGAGTTCCACTAATTAACCTAGGGTTAGACGTTATTCCCCTCGAGAGAGGGTTTAATATACGTTAGGGAGTCTCACGAAACAAGCTAAGTTAATAAATCATATGATTCAGGGTTAGATAACAAGTGAAGTCTAGTTGGATTCTTCCTGAGGGTATCGTCGTGATCAATTGAGTTTTTCTTCTAGTTATTTCCAAATTCGTTCTTTTTTGTCTTAATGTCCTTAGCTTAGTCATCGTTAATTTAGATTAAAAAAATGTTACCTTATTTTTAAGGCTAAATAATAAAAAGAAAGTTAGTATTAATACTTTTAGTTCCTTTGGGTTCGACAATCCGGTCTTGCCTAAGCTATACTACTGTTCGATAGGTACACTTGCCTTTAATCATTGTCAGAGTTAGTTTCTAGGTTCGATCATTCTTTTTTATAAATTTTAAAGCTCTGATTTCAGTGATCAAGTTTTTGACGCCGTTGCTGGGGAACTAAAATATTAAGAAAACTCTATTTTTATTACTTTAGCCATTTTTTTATTATTTACCAATTTATTATTTTTTTATTTTTAGGTTAAATTTTAAAATTGCTAATTTTTCTTTCTTTCTTTTCTTTCTAGGTACCTCTAGTTTATGACTAGGAGGAACCCAAGAGGACCTTTAGTATACGACAATGATATTGAAGCTACCGCTCGAAGGAATCACCGAGAAATCAGGTGAGCCCCAAACTATACAGAAAGAGAGGAAGAAGACAGATCCAATCCTACTGAAGGGATGAACGAAAATAATCCATAACACAATGCTCCACGTATTATGTTTGATTATGCTAAACCATATTTAACAGGAGCAGAATCGAGTATTGTTAGGCCTACTATAGCTGCTAATAATTTTGAATTAAAGCCTAACACAATACAAATGATTCAACAATTTGTTCAATTTGATGGTTTGCAGGACGAAAACCCAAATACTCATATAGCTAACTTTTTAGAGTTCTGTGATACCTTCAAAATAAATGGTATTTCTGATGATGCCATACGTCTTCGGTTATTTCCCTTTTCATTAAGGAATAAAGCCAAACAGTGGTTAAACTCGTTACCATGAGGGTCAATCACTACATGGGAACAAATGATCGAAAAATTTCTATTGAAATATTTCCCAACGGTCAAAATGGCCAAATTACGGAATGATATGTCTTCTTTTGTGCAGATGGATTTAAAAACACTATACGATGCATGGGAGAGATACAAGGACCTCTTGAGATGGTGTCTGCACCATGGTTTACCCTTGTGGCTTCAAGTCCAAACTTTTTACAACGGTGTGAACCCCTCAACGAGGCAATTGATCAACTCAGCCGCTGGTGGAACCCTGAATAACAAAACTCCTGAAGCAGCGTACGAGTTCATTGAAGAAATGTCACTGAATAATTATCAGTGGCAAGTTACAAGGACGAAACCGAAAAAATCAGCCAGAGCTTTGAACATAGACACAGTGACCATGCTATCAACACAGATGGAGATAATGAATAAAAAGCTTGATAATTTGTGTTCTTCACAGGTACATCCAGTAATGCAATGCGACGCAAATGGAATAGTGGCGAATCCTGAGTACCACCCTACCAACCGGAAGCAGAGAGCGAACAGATGAACTATATAGGTAACAATTTCAGATCCAATAATAATCCATATAGTAATACTTACAATCCAGGTTGGAGGAACCACCCAAATTTTTCATGGGGAGGTCAAGGAAATCAAGGAAATCAAAGGCAAGAACCTCCTCAAAACTTCCAAAATCAGCCCTATCCACAAGAGAAGAAACCAACCCTCGAGGAGATGCTGACAAAGTTCTAGGCAGACATAGAAAAACGTTTCCAAGAAACTAAGAGAACAATTAAAAGCAACGGGAGCTGAATCGGGGAAATTACTAAGTCAGTCAATGAAGTCACCAATGCAGTCAAACGACTTGCAAAGCTAATGTCAGAACGACCGCAAGAACGTCTACCAAGCAACACTGAGATTAATCCAAAGGAGCAAATTCTAGCCATAGCAGCTCAGGAAAATGCAGAGATAGATGAACCCATCTCACAACAAGAAAACAAGGTAGATGAAGGTAAAGTAGAGATAACGCAAGAAAAGCCGAAACAGGTAATCAAGGAGTACCAACCTCGCATACCTTATCCCGAAGCGTTAAAAAGAGATGATTCAGAAGAACAGTTCGGTAAGTTTCTTAAACTTCTAAAGAAATTACATATTAACTTACCTCTTCTTAAAGCTCTTTTTCAGATGCCAGACTCGAGGAAATTTTTAAGACTGCTCTTGACAAACAAATGCAAATTAGACGAAGATCCACATGTGGAACTCAACGCAAAGTGCTCAACAATTCTACAAAATAGACTACCACAAAAATTAAAAGATCTAGGGAGTTTTACAATTCCATGTTTAATTGGTAGTTTAACTATTGATAATGCGTTAGCTGATTTAGGGGCAAGCATAAATGTCATGCCTTATACATTGTTTAAACGACTAGGTCTAGGGAAACCCAAACAAACTAGGATGAGTATTCAATTAGCTGATAAAACTGTTAGAATTCCTAGGGGTATTATCGAAGATGTTCTTGTCAAAATCGATAAATTCGTTTTCCCAGTAGACTTTGTTGTCTTAGACATGGATGAGGACAATTCGATCCCTTTAATTTTAGGAAGACCTTTTCTAGCAGCTGCCAAGACTAAAATTGATGTTGCCACAGGAGAGCTCATACTTTGTATAGGTAATGAGGCAGTCACTCTTCAAGCTCTCGACACAGCCAGAACATCGAATGAGCAAGGTAAGAAAGAAAAATCTATTGGTAACCATTCGATTAACCTATCTTTTCAGGAACTACCAAAAAAGGACACTATTGAATCTAATTCCCAATCCGGTGCCAACAAAGAAATAACTCACGAGGAACAAATGATTCAAACCAATGACTTAGGCGAGTGGAAAACACACTTCAAGGAAGAACCAGAGTCACAAGAAGTAAAGCCGAAGGAGCACCCAGAAGAACTCGTAGGAATATCAAACCACTTCAAAATAGGAGACCAGGTACAGCTAGATAAATCAGATCATCACACCACCACAACAGACCAACAAACATCTCCTCCTGATCCTATTACGAATAAAGAAATATCTTTCAAGGTAATTAATGTATTCCCACATAGGACAATCGAGGTAAGCACCCCAACATTTGACACTTCCAAGGTAAATACTTCCTAATTTGAATTTCATCAAGAAAATAAAACTGTAAGTATGAGGAAAAATATCCAAACCTTTAAACCCCCCTGACTTTTTTTTAAGGAAAAGTCTAGCTTAAGATTATAAACGAGCGCTTCTCAGGAGGCAACCCGAGTGCTAACCCTACTTCTTTTTACAATTGTTTCCATTTTATTTTCTCTTTGCTTTTCTTTTTCTATTTTTTTAAAACTAACTAGAAGTCCAGATTACAAGGCTACACGGCCTTACACAGGCCGTGTCTATGGCCGTGTGGACCACTAGAATCTTGGTACTTACATGGCAGGGGAAGTACAAATCAGACTCAACCAATTTCTGAGTCACGGATCCAACCACTCCCCCACGGGCACCGACAAAACGGCACGTCTGTGCCCCACAACCGTGTGAAGCTACTGACTTACCAACCACGGGTAGAACACGTCCGTGCCTTGAACCCGTGCCAATATGCTGACTTGTCGAAAACGGGCGTGGCGTGCAAAATAATGGGCATGGAGAGCCAACACGCATAGGCACACGACTGTGTAAAGTGGCCATGTGAGTTCTTCTAGGTGCTCCTTCGGCTTGGTCCACGGGCGTGGGAACATGCTAGATTTGAAATTCTATTTAAACCCTACAGCCCTTCCCTTTCCCCCTATCTAAATTCATCTTGCTTCTCTTTTTTCCCTTCTTCCTCTCAAACTTTTCACTCCATTTACTAAAACTCTAGATCATTGAGTCATCACACAACATGTTGAAGAAGCGTAAAAGGCCAAACTCCTTAAAGGAGAATGATTTACATGAGTTCATGCCGGCAGCTTCATCCAACCAACAGGCCAAGGGTCTTTGAGACCATTTAGTTTCTATTTTTCGTTTTTCTTTTCTTTCATTCTTCTTTTCTTTGACAATCTTATGCTTAATTTAGTTTAACTTAATTTAGTTTCATAGTGTCAGGTTCGTCAGGCTGCTAGGGAATCACGCCACTTCCGCCACCGCCAGCATCTCCCCAGCCTTAGAGGTCACACCCACCTCGCGAACCATCCAACAATAAGGACCCTTCGGTCCATTTATCTTTTATCTTCATTTTGTTTACATTTTTGTTTCCTCTTCCTCTATCTATCTTATCTTTAATTATATTTTTAGCTTATTTTAATTAGGTCTTAATAATTCCTGGTTACTTCTCAGAGCGCTACCCAATTTTTCATTTAGCGCAGGTTCGTCATCCAGATCGACCATCACCACCACCAAAGACACTCCTCCGGGAAAACATCCAAAACTCAGGGAGTAATTCTTTCCCCTTCTCTTTTGATTTATCCCTTAAATGTTATTATCTATATTTGTACATTGAGGGCAATGTACATCTTAAGTGTGGGGGGTGAATAATTATTTTGAGAAAATGCCTAACTTTCTTCATTATTCTCAAACCCTAAGGATACAAATGCCTAACTTTTTGCATGATTCTCAAATCCCTAAATTTACTCTTGTTCTTAAGAAATTTTCTCATATTACTAATTAGGATGAAATTTCTGAGGGTTTATGATTTTTATTGATATGTTTTTGAAAAAGTCATAGTTAATTGTGCATTGATGATTAAATTTGAAGAATACTAAGGAATCAAGCATGATAAGTCTAATTTTCAAAAATTTAAAATTTTAGGTTGTTAACCTGAATTTGAATGTTATCTTGAAGTTTGAAATTTATAAGGTTGATGTCAAAAACACCCATAATTTTTGTGAGACTTTGAGCCTTATAGAGCATCTATTCTTTTTTTCCATGCTCATTTTCTTGGTTATGAGTGTGTCAACTATGACCTGTTATTCTAGAACTTGCCTTGATTATACATGTCAAGACCACAATTATGATTTATATACCGAGATGATAAAGGCACTTAGGTTTTAACCCACTTACTCCACTAAAAAGCCTACCTTCATAATTAACCCCTAATGAACCCCGTTGAGCCTAACAACCCTTTTATTGACTCACCTACTAATTTTAACCAAAAACCCTTTGTATTTGTTATCACCATTTCTTTTAACTACCATTTTTGTCTAGATTTGATTTTAAACAAGTTTCCTAACTATGTTTTATATTTCAGTTGTAAAATTTCTTTCTTATTATAGTTTGTTCTTAAAAAAACGAAATATATTCATTATTAGTTCTATGATTAAGTGAGCTTGCATGTTCAAATTCCAATCCTCAAGGAAAAAACTCGTATTATTAATTCTTAATTAATGTAAAATTAAGTTCATTTTTTCTAGTTAGGTAATTTATCAAGTCAATCTCGATTCTAACCTTCTAATTCAGCCTTTATCAACACCTTTGACCCTAGCCCCGTTACAACCTTGACAGAGACCTTTTGATCTGTTTTTTCATCTCATTTTACAGTGGTGGAGATTTGATTTTTAGGTAAGCTTATGGGATTAACTTTTCAAGTTCGACTTATGAGTGATTCTTTGACTTTGAACCTTAAACACTTTTTGAGTTATTTGAGTGAATCTTTTGGGAGGATGTCAATCCTTGTCGGTTTTGAATTAAAGGTAATTGTTCAGATAAAGGGAAACACCTATGTTTTCGTGCTACAAATGTATGACTTATCTTGTTTGAATCTTTAGGACTCTTTGAATTGAATTATCCATGTATAAATTATCTATGAATTAGGATAAGGCATTGTTGATAGGAATTATAAATCATGGAAAGTTTGTTTTAATTGTAAGATGAGAATTTTGCTTAAGTGTGGGAGTATTTGATAAACCGTAATTATAACATATTTTAATCCCGCATTTAGCTTACTTTTGGATGATTTATTCCTTCATTTATATAAAAAGGTGCTTTTAATCCTTTCTTTTCATGTCTTATACCCAGGAAAGCACCCGAGGATGAAAAGAACATAAAACGGGCCCAAAACGGAGTAAATAAGCCTCAGCACCAAAACGACACGGCCTGGACCAAAGCTCACACGGCCGTGCCTTGTTGAACAGCTGGAACACGGCCTGAGCCTCGACTTACACGGCCGTGCCTCAAGTTAGAAATTCGAACACGGTTTGAAGTCGATCCACACAGGCGTGTGCTATGCTCGTGCCTCATCCTTTGGAAAGAGCAATTTCAATCGGAAAAGGATACTTAGGGAGAAAGAATCACATTCCAAGAGCCTATATATACCCCTTAAGTACCACCGTTGAGGAGGCATCAAGCTAGGCCAAGGAGCCAAGCCGGAAAGGTCGAATTGTGGGAATCGCTCGAAGTTAGCCATTGATCCATCCCAAGAAGCGAATTATACTCAAGGCGGCGGAATTCTCCTTCAATTCCTTGAGGAGTTTTAGGGATTTCTTATGTTTTGTTTTATCTTTTCTCTTGAGATGTTTTCTTTATTTATTATGAAATAAACCCTTGAGAGATACAGAAGGGGATGAAACCTAGATGAATCTTGTTATTTGATTTTTGAATTTTATCATAAATACTTAGTTTGTTCTTAATTATGCATGCTTAATCCAAATCTGATGTGCTTAGGTGGAGGAGAAATAGACCCTGCTTAAGAGTAGATCTAGCGTAATTATGCGGAGTTGATCACACGCCTAGAGATAGGGTGACAAGATTTTGTCGGATTAGGGTGAAACCTAATATGGGAATCCATAGATCGATTTACTGCTATTCTAGAGGGTTATTATAAGAGAATAAGAGTTCCACTAATTAACCTAGGGTTAGATGTTATTTACCTCGAGAGAGGGTTTAATATAAGTTAGGGAGTCTCACGGATCAAGCTAAGTTAATAAATCATATGATTCAGGGTTAGATAACAAGTGAAGTCTAGGTGGATTCTTCCTGAGGGTATCGCCATGATCAATTGAGTTTTTCTTCTAGTTATTTCCCAATTTGTTTTTTTTGTCTTAGTGTCCTTAGCTTAGTCGTCGTTAATTTAGATTAAAACAACTTCATCTTATTTTTAAGGCTAAATAATAAAAAGAAAGCTAGTATTAATACTTTTAGTTCCTTTGGGTTCGACAATCCGGTCTTGCCTAAGCTATACTACTGTTCGATAGGTACACTTGCCTTTAATCATTGTCAGAGTTAGTTTCCAGGTTCGATCATTCTCTTTTATAAAACTTAAAGCTCTGATTTCAGCGATCATGGAAAAAGAGCAATTTTTAGGCTTTCTGGGTATTCTAAAGCCTATAAATACCAAATAGAAGAAGAGAATAGGGAGCCATCAGAGAATATTGAAGAAAAGGACTTGAAGAATACCATTGGAGCCATCTCTGAAGCAGATTTCCATCAAGATCGAATACCTCCTTTTAATTTCTTTTGAAATCTTTATGAGTTTCTTTATTTCTTATGGTTTTTTCTAACTTTGAGATGTTCTTATTTAGGATTATGTACTAATCCCCTGGATACCTAGGGAAGATGAAACCTATGATGAATTCTATTATTTGATTTTTGTTTTACGCGATAAATACTTGATTCTTGTTCTCAGTTATGTGTGCTTATATCTTGTTTTAATATTTCTGGGATATTAATTCATGTTTAATGTGTTAATCATAGGAGCAAAAGTCCCTGTTTAAGAGTAGATCTAGCATAATTGAGTGGAGTTGCATGCAATCCTAGAAATAGGACGACATAAATGTACTGGATTAGGGTCAAATCTAATAGAGGAATTCATAGATTGAGTTAATGCGATAATAGGGGTTTTAATTAGAAAGGGATTTCAATTAATCAACCTAGAGTTAGTTGCTCTTACTCTTAAAAGAGATATTAGCATAATTTAGGGATTTCTACGGATCAAGTTACCAAGTGAATAAATCGTTTAATTTAGATTCATAATAATAGATGAAGTCTAGGTGATTTCTTTCCTAGGTATTGTTTCTCTTATTGGTTATTATTCGGTTATTTTCCTAATTTATTTTCTGTTGAGTTCTTAGTTAAATTAGTTTAGTAATTTTAGTTTAAAACCTATAACTCCAAATTGTCGGCTAAATAATAGAAAAACTGTAATTACAAATACTTTTAGTCATCGTGGATACAGTATCTCTACTCACCATAGCAATACTATTTATCGATAGGTGCACTTGCCTTTGTCGTATTTTTAGTTAGTCACGTGAGACACATCAATTGATATGTCATGATATTGTGTAATAGATTCTTTGATCTAGAGAAATTTTGAATGATGCTTAATGAATTCTATTCTTTGTGAGTTAAAATGTTTAGTTCAATTAGCTACATTGCACAATAGAATAGAGGTAGTCAAAATTTATGAAAAATGTTCAATTTTTGACCAAATGATGAATAAGTATGTAGATAAATGTGTAAATGCATGTGTTGAAATTTAACATTATTTTCATGAAAACAAGTTGAAGGATGCTTTGGTTTTGTATTCATTGAGATGTTAAGCAAGGACCTAAGACATTGTTTATTTAGCCAAGAGTCTAAATGACTAACCTATAGGCTATACATATCCCTAGTACCTTGATTTTGAGCCTTGGTTGACCTTTTTTTGACGAACCTACATTTTTGAAACCTTGAGCCTAAACTGAGTTAAGAACACAACCCATCTTAGTTCTTACTTTTAAAATACACTATAGAATAAATATCAAGCTATGGACATTGAAGGCTAGGTAAAAACAACTTGGTGGTTTTAAAAATGAATTTGAGTGAAAAGTGAAGAGATGATTCGATACGTATATAGACTCTTACAAAAATGTGCTTAGAATGAAAACTGTAAGTGAAAAAAATCATTGTGAGAGTCAAAATCAAAGCGAGTGAATAAAAAGCACAGATAAAGATAAAAACATTTTGAGTGAAAAGAGCAAAAATTGTAGAATGTGCTTAAAATGAGAAATCAATTCAATAGCTTAAAATGAACTTTTTCATTGTCATAATGCACAAGTGCTCTCAAAGTTGTACGTACTCACTAATATTGAACCATATCTTCCACATTGTTGAAAAGAAAAGAAATGTGAGAGAATGAGAAATAAGATGGTGAGCTTAACAATCACATATGGGGGAAATGGGAACAATGCCATATGCTATATTTTTCTTATTGCTTGAACCATTTTGAGCTGAGCTTGTTCTTTGAATTGATACCAACCTAAGTCTCAGAATATTACAAGCCAAAAAGCCCTATACGACCTTAATGTCCTTGTGTATAAACCCAAAACTTGCAGAACTTAATGAGAAATGAATAGTTTAAATTCCTTCATATATAGATACATCATATCTGTATGACTTATTTTATGGAATAATGTGAATAATGTTGCTTTTTAAGGATTACTTCTATGTTTATTTACTCTATAAGTTTGTGAACTAAAGTAATCTATTCCTAAAGTTGTGAATTTATAATGCATCATTCTGAAGTTGTATGGAAGAAGGATTGGCTATAGTGTACATACCTATCAATTGGTTGTCAAGTCTCTCTATTGTTCAAGAGTCGTTTATTTTGCATGTGCTAGTGTTGTAAGTGTTTGCTTGAGGACAAGTAAAGACTTAACTGTGAGGAAGTTTGATCTGGCGTAATTTGATATGTCAAATTAGGCTCTCCATAACACTCGAGAAGCTTATTCTCAAGCAACTTATGAGTCTTTTACACATTTATGTTGACTTTTATTGTTTATCATTAATAATTATTATTGCTTAGTTTTATTCCTTTTGAGACCCAAATTGGTAAAATGGTGCTATAGGAAACCTAATGATGTGCTAGAGTTGCTATAAGGAGAGAAGATAAGGGCCTGACCTTGAGGAAAACAATATTCAACATGGGTGTCGCGACATTCATGTTATGGGAGTCGCAACACCGAGTCTTTTATATTGAGGATGCAGAACTTCAACAAGAAATCAACCTGGGTGCGGACTGTTGACAGAGTCACGATAATGAGGGTGTGGCAATGTGGTATCAAGCCCAAAGTCGCGACACCAAGCTTCCAAGTCGCGATATCATAAGGTTGTTGAAATGGAGAAATCTTGGGCACCAATAGAGATGTCGCGACTGTAACAGTCCAGTTTAGACCCTAGTCAGAATAGTGGTTTCGGGACCACAAATTTGAGTCAGAAAAATATTTAAATATTATTTTTCGTGTATTTAGTATGTGAATTGACATATGTGAAATTTCAGTGATTTAATTTAATCGTTTGTGTGCTTAATTTGCAAAAAGGGTTAAATCGCATAAAAGGTAAAAGTGTCATTCTATATGTTAATGTGTTTAAATGAGTTGGCTTTTAAATGTGATGGCCTTAAATGGTAATTAAACCATTTAAATTGATAGTGAACTATTATGTACGACCATTAAATGTTTTAATGTTTAATTCATAAAGGGCAAATTGGTAAATGATGAATTAAGTTATAATTTAATAACATAAAACATAAACTAAGGCATTCATATTTGTAATTGCCGAAAATTGAAGAAGAAAAGAAAGAGTTAGGGCTTTGAAACATTCGGCCGACATCTAGCTTGATTAAAGGATCGTTTTTGTTCGGTTTTTGATAATTTTTATGTTTTTGATATCGTTGCTATGAAATTTATTAAGCCCATGTTTTAATTTTTGAATTTGATGATGATTTTGTGTTTTGCCATTGATGATAGCTTGTGGTTTTTTTTGTTTGATGATGGAAAATAAAAGATATGTGATATATTATAATTTTTTTCTTTGGATTTTTGAAGAATTTGAGTAATTTGGGCTAAATCGTGAAAATAATAAATTGAGAGATTGAAATGTCAAATAAATGAAATGCATGGACTTATATGTAAGCTAAAGGAAAATTCAGCTATACTAGAGTTTAGTGAAATTATGTGTATTTTGTGTTTTGTGAAATAAGGACCAATTCATGAAAAATGTGAAATGAAAGGAGCAAAAGTGTAATTTGCCCATTTATATGTTTTTGGATGAATTTGAATGAATGTGTGATTAAATTAGTTAAATTTGAATTTATTTAGATCAAGAACAAAAGAAATCGAAATTAGATCGGGGGAAGTCGAAAGTAGTCGAGTAGTCGATTTCATCTGTTGTTATCCGAGGTAAGTTCGTAAGTAAATAAATATCGATAAATTCTATTGTATTCATTTTAATAGTGCCAAATTGAATTGTTACTAGTGTATATATTATATTGAAATGAATTGAGCATGGAAGCAATATTCACGAGCTTGAAATGATCGAGTTACAACGTCCAAAAGTCCCGTACGAACCTTAGGAATATTTAGGATACATATGTCATGACATAGGATTTCGATATGTGTTTCCGTGTAAGGTCACGTCTGGGACGTTGGCATTGACTTGTGTTTACGTGTAAGACCATGTCTGGGACATTGGCATCGTATTTGATTCATGTAAGACCCTGTCTGGGACAGTGGCATCGATGTGTGATTACATGTAAGACCACGTCTGGGACGTTGGCATTGTACCAGCTTTCCGACTATTCGAGTATCCTTATTAATTTCAAATGGTTCAACGGGCATTAACAAGATGAGATCGAATGTGAAAATGAACTAAAAGATTCAGGTACGTGCTATGTTATATGAATATGAAAGTAAGGTAAGTATTTGTGGTTGAGATGAATATATGAATTAGTTATGATAAATGGGAAATTTATATGTGCTATTTAGTATATGTGCACTTGGCTATTGATGTTATAATGTTAATGTAAATGTGATAATGTTTGAGGTTGCAAACTTAATAGATGTACATTTGGTTAAGCTTTTTTGATTTGGTTAGTTGACTTAATGTAAATATTTCTTTGTACATTATTTGCTTATGACTTACTAAGCTACGATAGCTTACTTTGTGTGTATGTTTGTTCATTGTTTTATAGATTATTAAAGTTACATGAAGCTCGGGGATCATCAAAATCATCACCACACTATCGAACTATATTTTGGTACCTTTTGAGAATGTATATATTAAAGTATGGCATGTATAGTCTAGAGAACTTAGAATATGTTTTGTGATATGTAAGAATAGCCATGTGATATGGCTAGTTAATGGATGTGTTTATGAATGAGTTTTGTTCATGCTTATTGATGCATAAGTTGGTAAGTTTTAATGTGCTCATAAGTAGCTAAATGAAATGGTACATATATAGGTGAGTTCATGGTTGATTTTGGATATGCAAATGATGAGAAATTGTTATGAATTGAATTGGTTAGATGAAGTAATAGTTATATGTTCTTGATGTATAATTAATACTTGAAATTGATATATTTGAGTTAGATTTGCATATAAAATAAATGATGATGTTAAGAGTTAAATCATGCATGTTTTGGTATGATTTGGATGCCTTTGAGGTATGAAATTGGTTTGATGCTTGTAGGTTTGACCCAAAATTTAGGTGGCAAATTGGCCAAGCAAATGGCCTTTATTTGCCTACACTGTTGAGCACACGGGCGTATGTCTTGACCGTGTCCCTTAAGATTGTAATTTGAATCAAGTCAGTCTGGCACACGGGCCAAACACACGAATCAAGTCAGTATTGCCAACGGGTCAAGCACACGGGCGTGTCTTCGACCGTGTGGACAAGTCAGTATGTATGCCCTGTTTTGCCACGGCTTGGACACACGGGTGTGTCTGATGCCGTGTGAGGCACACGGCCTACCCATATGGATGTGTGACCTCTGTAACTTTGAAAATGTTAAGTTTTCAGAAAAATTTTGTATGTGCACGATTTAGTCCCGATCCTTTTCCAATGCATGTTTAAGGTCTCGTAAACCTTTTTAAAGGACTCTTTATTAATGATATGATATGATATGATGATGGTGTATGTTATATTTGTGAAATGACCGTAAAAGTTTAGATATGTCCGGTAACGCCTTTTAACCCTATTCCGGCGATGGTTACAGGTTAGGGGTTTTACAGCGACACCAGCTAGTGGATGTTGTGACATCGAAAACCCCCGGAGCCACACTTGTGCCATTGTCAAGGGTGTCACGACACTGAAGCCTAGATGTCACGACACCGTTGCCGACGAGGTGAAAATTATTGCAAGGGTAATATTTTGTCCAACACAAACCCAAGTCAACACACATTTTAAGGGTAGTTTTGTCAAAGTTAAGGTTGAATTTCTCAGCTGTTTAGCTTAGTTGTTAGTTTCTTCTCCATTTTTAAGTTTAGGTCATTTACTTTATTTTTAATTTAATTGGTGTGGTTAGTAGTTTAGTTAGTTTTTACTGTAGTCTTTTCATTTCCTTTGCAATTCAACACTTAAACAAACTTTGTATTTGATTTTACTTCAAATCCTTCGATATATTTCAGTTGCATTTATTTTTCAAAGCATAAAAAAAGCTTGAGTTTAGTTGTGTTTTCACCTCCATTGTTGTTGTCATCTTCATAATTGACCTTAACAATTAATATAATTTTATGTTATTATTTAAAATAAAAATAAATGATAATTTTTTTTTGAAAATGTATTCATAAGCATTGCATACTCGTATTAAAATTTTATTAATAGGAAAAGTAATTAATACTATTTTTTATATTAAATTATAAAGTGACATTAATTTAATATAAAAATTTAATATTGTAATTATATATATTAAATATATAAAATTAAACTTTAATGATAATATAATATTATATATTATATAACTATTAATAAAACCGATTACCTAACCTAATATATTAAATTTGTATATTACTAATACATAAAATAATAATATATATAACTATTACTAAAAATATTAATACATATGACTAGTATTAATACATAAAATAATAAAATGATATTGTAATGTTTAATCATCGATGCATATATATAAACTATAAATATATGATATGATATGATATAGCTTTACATAATATAGTAGGAGGGCTAACTTTCAAATGTATGAAAAGTATAGAGGCTTAGAGTATATTTCAACAAGAATAATAATAAACAATAAGTAATATATAATGTACTACTATTATAATATAGATTATAATAAAAAATATAGTATTACATGATATTATAATGTTTAATCACTTATGTATATATATAAACTATTAATATTTTATACACTATATGATATGATATAGCATATATAATATAGTAAGATAGCTAACTTTTAAATATAGGAAAAGTATAGGGACTTAGAGCATATTCTAACTAATATAATAATCAACAATAATATATGATAACAATTAATATATTATGTACTACTCTACTATTATAGTATGTGATATAGTATTATATAATGAAATTGTAACACCCTAAACCCGGCCTAGAAGTTTAGACCGAATCTCGGATGCTACATTGATCACCAAAGTGATCGTAGGTAAATTTTTACAAAACAATTTCCATGTCGAATCGTAATACTTAATAGTTTAAAACCAGTCAGTAAAATTTCAGTTAAGATAGTATATGTATATGTAAGCGGAATAAAAACGATTAAAACTTAACTCAAAATTTGTACCACAACTTTATAAGATCTTACATTTCCAAAACTAAATACTCAAATAGATACTGAAAATGCAAATTGATAATAATTTATTTTCACCGAGACTGTCTGAGACCTTCGTACACGAGTCCAGCGTCAGAATTTAGAAAAGGTACCTGAAAAGGAAACACTAAGAGGGGGTGAGCTACTCGAGCTCAGTGTGAGCCCGAAACAAAACTAAAAGTAGGAATATAGAACACAATCCAGGAGTACAACAGATTTTCAGTTACTCACAGTGTCGAAAGCACACTTGGAACTAACGTTCCAACAGAACTTACAACCAGAGCACACCAAGTTTACACAAATACTCAACACAAGTGCCGTTCAGACAACAGAATATAGTCAACACATCTTACAGTCAGAACTCACAAACAGATGCAGATGAGATGCAGTCAAATAAAAACCCACCTATCCAGCCAACACACCTTTTCGTCCCCCGATCACACCCTGAAAGAGCTGTTAAAGCCCATCCAACCAAACACACCAATTAGGACCCCGAAAGGCCCATCCAACCCTACACTCCACATATGTGGACTAAGCCACTCAGATAATAATACGCAACAAAGGTGGCGATGTCAAGCTTATCTTGTCAACACTGAGACCATCAGACAGGTGAGTTGCGATTTAAAGCGCCGAGATCATATAGTAGTACGTAGTAGAGTGGCGTCGTCTGATCTGAGACAATGCGGTAATCTACTGTACAAACATGTTGTAGTTAAACTGCCAGATCAGATAATAGTGCACAACAAAGCTGACACACGTGTGGTACAGTGCGATAAATCGTTGTATGTATAAGTTGCGAGAGAAGCGCGGATCGAATCGTAACTAGTCTCCCTTCTCTTCACAACCCAACCCAAAATAGTTTATGTAAGTACATGTATGCATTCAATCTCACAGAACAGTGACACAGTATCAGTGTAATATTCAGGATTTGGGGGTCATACATTTTAATTTGTATCTGTGTGTTGTTGTACTCTGCATGCTTTCTGGATGTGTTTGGGGGCTTCGGGAAACCTTCAGGGGTAGGTAGAGGCCTTAGAAAAATAATTGTTCTTAAGCTGATAGGGGAGAGCTAGGGAAGCTAGGCCTTAAGGGAATTTTTGTGTGGATTTTGACACAAGAACCCAGTTGGTAAAGTGGCAGGGAGGCGCCACTTAGAGTGGTTGTGGATGACACCTCAGGGAGTGAGAAAGGCCTTGGTTCGAGCAGCACTGGCAGCATTTTGGCATTCATTTTTGCGTCAGAGGGGGGAGGACTTAGAGTTGGCTTGGGCACTTGAAGATAGGAGGTTTGAAGTGGTCAAACATTTCAAATGGGCGGCTAGGAGAAAAGATGAGAGTTTGACTCATTCAAACTCATTTGAATGAGAGGAGGGGAGGAAAAAGTGGAGAGAAAAGAAGGGATAGGGAGAGGGGTGAGAGTTGGCCGAATATGGGACTTTGGAAGGGGGTGCATAATCAGTTTGGGGAAGCTTTTATGTGCCAAAATTTAGTGTTGTTAAAGTGCCAAATTAGTCACTTTCCTCTATCCTAAATTTAGCTCATTTCTCTCTTACTTCTCATTCTTTTCTTTCGTACCAAAACCACATAGAATTCAACCATTTTCCTCATTTTTTGATCCTTGGCCGAAACCTCAAAAGACCCTTAAAGTCATCCTTTGTGTTCATCTTCTCTTCTTCTCCACTCTCCTCATAGGGCCGAACCTATCTCTTCCGCTCTACTCTTCTTTCTTTTTGTTTTGGTAACAAATCCATTACCTTCTCTTCATTTTAGAAACCGTTCTTCCCTATACTCTACCCCTTGTGGCCGAATGCTCTATTTTTTTCGGGATCTTAGCCGAATCATACCATCATCTCACTTTTTTCCCGAAATCGATTCCTTTTCTATTTGTTCTTCAAAGCCGAATAACCTCTCTTCTGTAGCCCAATCTTTCTGTGTTTCAAAAGGGTGTTGTCGATCATACTGTGCAACCTTTTCAATCAATTTCAATATTGTGGTAAGGGTTATTTGTCATTCAATCTCTCTTTCTTTTTCCCTTGGTTAGCCAAAATCAAGAAATCTAATCCTATCTATTCCTTTGACCGAAACCATAGAAGGTGTTCCGGATTTCTTGTAGCCGACGTTAAGAGGAGAGCTTTCCGGATTTGATTGAGCAAGGTAAGGGGGATAATGCTATTCGGCCAAAGGCCATACCTTTAGTGTTAGTCGATTTCTCATATGGTGTTATGTAGGTACACAATCGACTTCATAAACAAAACCAGGAGACTTGATGCCACTCATCGGTCTAGGTAAGCATCTTATCATTGGTCAAGTATTCTTAGATCCATATTCTGCAATACCCTAATGGGGTTTTCTGATTAAGTTGATCTCATGGAACCAAGTCCTAGCCAAACTAAGGAAGAGGTTGGAAGTGCAAATCCTACCCCTAGATTCAAGAAACTGGCGGTGTCACCAGATGCGTGATCGCCACCGAGTTGTGGGCGGCCGAAAAGGGATAAGCAAATCGCGGTGATCCCCGCAGCAAGTGAGGTGTCGATGAGATCGAGAGTGTCGTTCTTCGTGTTTACAGGTGTATAACTCCACACCTTTTTTTTCCCGATAGACTAATATGACTAAGTATGTGTTAATAAGATTATGAATAACTATGGCTAAAGGTACCATTCAAGGGTACAGTTCATTCAGGTACGTTACACTAACACCTTGTTAATAGTGATTACATTCATTTATATGAAAGCATGTATATTTTCGATATGGCTTGGGTTAAGCATTTAGCATGATACTTATATAATTTGTATATTGTATGGGCACGAGGGTTATAATGTAAAGGGGAAGTATTCCGATGGTTTTACCACATTATTCGATGACTCATGTCACAATATTATGATTCGGTGACGTTGTCACATTATTCGGTAGCTATGCCACGTATTAAGGGCGATGAGCAGTTGACTGCAGTGACCACCTTCGAGGGTGTGTAGCGGATAGAGGGTCGATTTAGTAATCCCCACTGGTATGGTCGGCAGGTACGGGTGGTGTGTAGAGGTTGGATATCTAGGTGGGTTCGGGTTGCATCTTTTTTATGTACATGAGATCTATTGTGTTATGATATGGGCCTATGGCCGATTATGATTTCGTATGGGATTTGCCCAAGATGTTCGTATTAAAGGCTATAATCAGTTGGGAATCTATGTGGGTAGTTGCACATTCAGTCTGTTGACTCACCCTTCGTAGGCTAACATTTTGCAGGTGAGGCATAGTGCGGTAGACCGGGTCGGCAGGGACTATGTGGTGGCCATGCTCAGCAAATTTCGGGATGTCTTATGGTTGAACTCTTTTCGTTTTCTTTAGTATGTTTTTTTTTGGGATTTATTTCAGGCTTTTAAGATGTAATAAGGCCATTACTTAACTGTTTAACTTTGCGTTTTAAATTTTATTTCCATGCGATAATAATCAAACGAGTAACTAAATATTTTTCTCAAGGCAACATCAACGTTTTATCACTTAATCACAACAACGGTTTTCAACTTAATGAGTTCTAAACTCGACAAATCTTTTTAACTCATAATGCTTAAGCGAGACACGAGCAAGAAATGGTTTATTTGGTTTCAAACTCGACACAACGACAACCTAGTTTTAAAATTGATTTGGTTTATAAAAAGACGAAATGGAATTTGAGTTAAGTTTTTCATAAGGAACATGTCAGATCCGGTCGGGGCTTGTAGGCCGGGTTTGGGATGTTTCAATTTGGTACAAGAGCCTGGTTTAAAAACTCAGCCTTGGGTTTTGAGGCCAACAACGTTTTCAAAATTTGTACTAAAAATGGGTTTTTGGAATTTTCTCATGAAATGGTCTTATGGAAGCATGGCACCCGAGTTCTCGGCCCAAGTCCGCCAGGTAAGTTCTTTGAATGATAAATTGATTTGTATGTATTGATGTATATTGCTATAGATGGTCGGACTAGGAAACCATACTATAGAGACATGAACCTTAGGTATATGTGTACTCCTGCGGAAAAACAACTATTAAATTTCTCTTTGCATAAAACTCCTCTTTAAACAAGAAGTGAAAAGAAGCTAATGCATAAAATTTGTAAAAATAGATAAAACGCGACAGTAGATATGAGTACTAGGGGACGGGGTCGCAATGCACGTGGACGTGGCAGAGGCAAAATCACTGTGTTCGAACCAGCAGAGTCTGGACACGGGTCTGGGAATGAGATACCGTTACCGCCGGTTGGAGAAGCAGAATTCCAGGACCAAACCGGAGGGGACAACATGATATCCCAGGCGATGTTGCGAGTCTTTGGAAAGAGTTCTTTGGGGCGAGTTTAGGTGGAGGGGCTCGGAAGTCGGTGCCTGAGCGACTGCGAGCAAACAGAGCTGAGGTGTTCAGAGGGGTCTCTGGGGTGGCCCCAAACGTTGCTGAATATTGGTTGGAAGCAATTGAAAGGATTATGGATGACCTGGACTGCACGACTAAAGAGAAATTAAAAGGGGTGGTGTCACTACTCCGGAATGAGGCATACCAGTGGTGGCTCACTGTGAGAGAGGGTACCCAGGTGGACCGAATCAATTGGAATTATTTTAAGACGAAGTTCCAAGGGAAGTACATAGGAGCGAGTTATATGGATGCTCAGAGGAAGGCATTCTTGAACCTGGTACAATAGGGCAAATCTGTAGCTGAGTATGAAGCGAAATTCCTTCGTTTGAGCCGATATGCTCGGGGAATCGTGGCGACTGGCTATGAGAGCTACGTACGGTTTGAAGATGGGCTTCGGGATGAGTTGAGGGTATTAATAGCCCTGGCGGCCGAGAGAGGACTTCACGGTATTGGTTGAGAAAGTGAAAATAGGCCGAGAGGAGGTGAAAGCGCATCGCAAGGCGTAACCGGACAGAGGTCAGGGTAAGAGCAAGAGGAATTATGGGTCATCAGGGTCATTCGGGAGTTTCCAAAAAAGACCTAGAGTTGATGGGCCGCGAGATCAGCAGGTTGCTGTGGGAGGTCAGTATCGTACATGTGCTCAATGTGGAAAGATGCACCGGGAGAGTGTTGGAAGAAAGCAGGGGATGTTTTAAGTGTGGGTCCAAAGATCACATGATTAGGGACTGTCCTGTAGAGACAGAGAGGAGCCGACCAGCAGGTCAGGGTTTTAATCAGACTGGAAGAGGTGGACAGCAGCCGCCGAGGGGTCGTGGTCCGGTTGGCAGAGGTAATGGTTCTGATCGAGGTCGCGGGGCATCGGGCAGAGGTGTTGGTAATGCAGAGGCGAGGCAGCCGGGTCTGGTGTATGCAGTTCGTCGGAGAGAGGATGGTGATGCACCGGACGTCATAACAGATACATTCCTTATTTCTGGATTACCCTTTACTGCTCTAATAGATATCGGGTCGACTCATTCTTACATTGCTAGTGAAGTGTCTGGAACTCTGAATGTGAACTTTGAGACTGTCCCTAGGAAGATGACTGTACTTAGTCCTTTAGAGCAATCAGTAGTAGTAGACAAACTCTTTAGAGAAGTGCTTTTAGAAGTTCAGGGGGCACTGTTTCCGGCTGATTTAATGAAGCTGCCATTTGGGGAATTTGACTTAATCTTAGGCATGGACTGGTTAGTGAGGTACTGTGCGAATGTGGACTGTGCCGCTAAACGCATGTCGTTGAGGACTTCCAATAACAATGAGATTGTGGTGATGGGTGAGAGGAGGAATTACATGTCTAATGTAGTGTCTTCTCTTAAGGCAGAGATGGTAAGAAAAGGTTGTATGGCTTTTCTGATGTTTTTTAGTGCCTTGGAGGCTAAGGAGGCAGCTATAGGAGAGGTCAGGACGGTAAAAGAGTTTGTGGATGCCTTTCCGGAAGAACTTCCAGGGCTATCTCTGGATCGCGAGGTGGAGCTCGGATTGATTTGCTACTAGGTACAGCTCCAGTATCAGTTGCTCCATATAGAATGGCGCCAAAGGAGTTGGTTGAGCTCAAGGCTCAGATCCAAGAGTTGCTCGATCGTGGGTTTATCCAACCTAGTGTGTCTCCATGGGGAGCACCGGTCCTATTCGTAAAAAAGAAGAACGGACTATGCGTATGTACATAGATTCTGGCAGTTGAATAAGTCGATGATCAAAAACAAGTACCGTTGCAGAGGATAGGCGACGACTCGTTTGATCGGCTCGAGGGGCTGCGGTATTCTCTAAGATAGATCTAAGGTCGGGATATCATCAGCTTAAGGTGAAAGAAGCAGATATCCATAAGACAGCTTTCCGGACTAGATACGGACATTATGAGTTTCTAGTAATGCCGTTCGGGTTGATGAACGCCCCAGCTGCGTTCATGGATATGATGAACCGGGTTTTCCAACCCTACTTGGATCGATTAAATCGTTGTGTTCATAGACAACATCCTGGTATATTCCAAGTCTGAGGAGGAGCATGATGCGCATCTCCGGGTAGTGCTGCAGATTTTAAGGGAAAAGAAGTTATACGCCAAGTTTAGCAAGTGCGAATCCTGGTTAAAGGAAGTTGCGTTTTTGGGTCATGTGGTGTCTGCGGAAGGGATAAGAGTAGATCCTCGGAAGATTGAGGCGGTGCTAGATTGGAAACCACCTAAGTTTGTGGCAGAGGTTCGCAGATTTCTTGGGGTTAGTGAGCTACTACAGGAGATTTGTTAAAGGGTTCTCGTCAATAGCAGCACCTTTAACGAAATTGTTGAGGAATGAGGTACCTTTCCTATGGACGGATAGGCAGCAGGAGAGTTTTGAGAAGCTGAAGAGAATGTTGACAGAGGCTCCGGTTTTGATTCAGCCTGAGGCAGGGAAAGACTTTGTGGTGTACTATGATGCTTCCCACACAGGGTTGGGATGTGTTCTAATGCAAGAAGGAAAGGTGGTCGCTTATGCGTCTCGGCAATTAAGGCCTCATGAGGTTAACTATCCGATGCATGACCTGGAGTTGGCTGCGATAGTATTCGCTCTAAAAGTGTGGATGCACTATTTGTATGGAGAAAAGTCGGTGATCTACACGAACCACAAGAGTCTGAAATATCTGCTGACTCAGAAGGAACTGAATTTGAGACAGCGAAGGTGGGTGGAGTTGTTGAAAGACTACGACTGTTCAATAGAGTACCACCCGGGTAAAGCGAATGTGGTGGCAGATGCCTTAAGTCAGAAAGTAGTATTGGATCTAAGGGCGATGTTTGCACATTTTAGCCTTTATGACTATGAAAGTTTGCTAGCGGAGTTGCAGGTGAAGTCGACGTAGTTAAGTCAGGTGAAAGGGAAACAGTTGGTAGATGACAATCTAAGTGCTAAGCTACTGTAAGTGCAGAATGGGGAATTGGAAGACTATGGTGTAAATAGCGACAGAGTGTTGTGTTTCTGGGGCAAGGTGTGTATGCTAAAGGATGAGGAATTAAGGTAAAAAATTCTTCGGGAATCGTGATAGTAGTCCTTATGCTATGCATCTGGAGGAAGTAAGTTATACAGGGATCTACGGGATCAGTTTTGGTGTCCTAGTCTGAAACAGGAAGTTACAGAATTTGTGGAGATGTGCTTAACGTGTCAGCAGGTCAAAGCTGAACACCAAGTGCCTTCGGGGTTGCTTCAACCAATTAAGATTCCGCAGTGGAAGTGGGAGAGAATCACAATGGACTTTGTTAGTGGGCTTCCCTTTACGCCTACTAAGAAGGACTCAGTATGGGTGATTGTGGATCGGTTGACAAAGTCTGCATATTTCATACCGGTGCGGGTTGACTATTTTCTGCAGAGGTTGGCAAAGTTGTATGTGGCAGAAATTGTAAGGCTGCACGAGGTGCCGGTGTCAATTATCTCGGATAGGGATCCGAGGTTTATGTCTCAGTTTTAGAGAGCACTGCATCAGGCATTGGGCACCAGGTTGGACTTCAGTACGACATTTCATCCCGCAGACGGGACGGCCGATCGAGCGGGTAATTCAAGTGTTAGAGGATATGTTGAAGGGTTGCGTGATTGACTTCAGAGGAAACTGGGAGGAGTTCTTGCCTTTAGCGGAGTTTGCGTACAACAACAGCTATCAAGCAAGTATTCGGATGGCACCGTATGAAGCACTGTATTGACGGAAGTGTCGCACTCCTACGTGTTGGACGGAGTTAGGGGAGCGTCATGTTTTGGGTCCAGAGATTGTAGCAGAATCGGAAGAAAAGGTTAAGGTGATTCGGGCACGGTTGAAGGAGGCATACGATAGACAAAAGTCGTATGCAGATCTCAAGTGGAAAGAGATAGAGTTTGCAGTGGGGGATCAGGTGTTCTTGAAAGTTTCGTCGTGGAAAAAAGTGATGAGATTTGGTCGCAAGGGTAAGCTGAGTCCTAGGTTTATAGGGCCTTATCGGGTTTTGAAGCGGGTTGGACCAGTGGCATATCAGTTGGAGTTGCCTTTGGAGATAAAGCAGATGCATGATGTGTTTCACGTTTCAATGCTACGTCGTTACCGATTGGATCCATCTCACGTGGTACCAGTTGAGGAAGTGGAGTTGAGGCCAGACTTGTCTTACGAGGAAGAACCGATTTAGATTTTGGAACGGGATGTGAAGGTATTACGGAGGAAATCAGTTCCTCTAGTCAAGACGTTATGGCGGAACCATGGATCAGAAGAAGTTTCGTGGGAGCCAGAGGAAGCAATGCGACAACAATACCCTCACCTATTCTGACCAGGTAATTTCGAGGTCGAAATTATTTTAAGGGGGGTAGAACTATAATATTCGGGATTTGGGGGTCATGCATTTTAATTTGTATCTGTGTGTTGTTGTGCTCTGCATGCTGTCTGGATGTGTTTCGGGGCTTCGGGAAACCTTGAGGTGTAGGTAGAGGCCTTAGAAAAATAATTGTTCTTAAGCTGATAGGGGAGAGCTAGGGGAGCTAGGCCTTAAGGGAATTTTTGTGTGGATTTTGACCCAAGAACCCAGTTGGTAAAGTGGCAGGGAGGCGCCACTTAGAGTGCTTGTGGATGATGCCTCAGGAAGTGAGAAGGGCCTTGGTTTGAGTAGCACTGGCAGCATTTTGGCATTCATTTTTACGTCAGAGGGAAGAGGAGTTGGAGTTGGCGTGGGCACTTGAAGATAGGAGGTTTAAAGTGGTCAAACATTTCAAATGGGCGGCTAGGAGAAAAGATGAGAGTTTGACTCATTCAAACTCATTTGAATGAGAGGAGGGGAGGAAAAAGTGGAGAGAAAAGAGGGGATGAGGAGAGGGGTGAGAGTTGGCCGAATGTGGGACTTTGGAAGGGGGTGCATAATCGATTTAGGGAAGCTTTTGTGTGCCGAAATTTAGTGTTGTCAAAGTGCCAAATTAGTCACTTTCCTCTAGCCAAAATTTAGCTCATTTCTCTCTTAGTTCTCATTCTTTTCTTTCGTACCAAAACCACATAGAATTCAAACCTTTTTCTCATTTATTGATCCTTGGCCGAAACCTCAAAAGACCCTTAAAGTCATCCTTTGTGTTCATCTTCTCTTTTTCTCCACTCTCTTCACAGGGCCGAACCTATCTCTTCCACTCTACTCTTCTTTTTTTTCGTTTTGGTGACAAAGCCTTTACCTTCTCTTCATTTTAGAAACCGTTCTTCCCTATACTCTACCCCTTGTGGCCGAATGCTCTATTTTCTTTCGGGATCTTAGCCGAATCATACCATCATCTCACTTTTTTCCCGAAACTGATTCCTTTGCTATTTGTTCTTCAAAGCCGAATAACCTCTCTTCTGTAGCCGAATCCTTCTGTGTTTTAAAAGGGTGTTGTCGGTCATACTGTGCAACCTTTTCAATCGATTTCAATATTGTGGTAAGGGTTATTTGTCATTCAATCTCTCTTTCTTTTTCTCTTGGTTAGCCGAAATCAAAAAATCTAATCCTATCTATTCCTTTGACTGAAACCATGGAAGGTGTTCCGGATTTCTTGTAGCCGACGTTAAGAGGGGATCTTTCGGGATTTGATTGAGCAAGGTAAGGGGGATAATGCTATTCGGCCAAAGGCCATACCCTTAATGTTAGTTGATTTCTCATATGGTGTTATGTAGGTACACAATCGACTTTATAAACAAAAGCCGGAGACTTCAGTACCCTGTCGGTCTAGGTAAGCATCTTATCATTGGTCAAGTATTCTTAGATCCATATTCTGCAATACCCTAATGGGGTTTTCTGATTAAGTTGATCTCATGGAACCAAGTCCTAGCCAAACTAAGGAAGGGGTTGGAAGTGCAAATCCTACCCCTAGATTCAAGAAACGGACAGTGTCAGCCGTACGTGACTGGCCACCGGGTTGTGGGCCACCTTCGGAAAGGGATAAGCAAATCACGGTGATCCCTGCAAGTGAGGGTGTCAGTGAGATCGAGAGTGTCGTTCTTCGTGTTTATAAGTGTGTAACTCCACACTTTTTTTTTCTCGATAGACTAATATGACTAGGTGTTAATAAGATTATGAATAACTATGGCTAAAGGTACCATTCAAGGGTACAGTTCATTCAGGTACGTTACACTAACACCTTGTCAATAGTGGTTACATTCATTTGTATGAAAGCATGTATATTTTCGATATGGCTTGGGTTAAGCATTTAGCATGATACTTATATAATTTGTATATTGCATGGGCACGAGGGTTATAATGTAAAGGGGAAGTGTCCCGGTGGTTTTACCACATTATTCGGTGACTCATGTCACAATATTATGATTCGGTGACGTTGTCACATTATCCGGTGGCTATGCCACGTATTAAGGGCGATGAGCGATTGATCGCAAATGATCGCTTCGAGGATGTGTAGCGGATGGAGGGTCGATTTAGTAATCCCCACTGGTGTGATCGGCAGGTAAGGGTGATGTGTAGAGGTTGGATATCTAGGTGGGTTCGGGTTGCATCATTTTTATGTACATGTGATCTATTGTGCCATGATACGGGCCTATGGCCGATTATGATTTTGTATGGGCTTTGCCAAAAATGTTCGTATTAAAGGCTATAATCAGTTGGGAATCGTGTGGGTAGTTGCACATTGAGTCTGTTGACTCACCCTTCGTGGGCTAACATTTTGCAGGTGAGGCATAGTGCGGTGGACCAAGGTCGTCACAGGACTATGTGGTGGCCATGCTCAACAAATTTCAGGATTTCTTATGGTTGAACTCTTTTCGTTTTCTTTAGTATGTTTTTTTGGGATTTATTTCGGGTTTTTAAGATGTAATAAGGCCATTACTTAACTGTTTAACTTTGCGTTTTAAATTTTATTTCCATGCGATAACAATCAAACGAGTAACTAAATATTTTTCTCAAGGCAACATCAACGTTTTATCACTTAATCACAACAACGGTTTTCAACTTAATGAGTTCTAAACTTGACAAATCCTTTTAACTCATAACGCTTAAGCGAGACACGAGCAAGAAATGGTTTATTTGGTTTCAAACTCGACACAACGACAACCTGGTTTTAAAATTGATTTGTTCTATAAAAAGACGAAATGGAATTTGAGTTAAGTTTTTCATAAGGAACATGTCAGATCCGGTCGGGGCTTGTGGGCCGGGTTTGGGATGTTTCAATCGCATATTGCATGAACAATTATGCACACACACACAGTTAATCGAGTTTGAGTCGAGACATTACATACATCAATCACAAATAGCACTTAAGCCGTAGCCAAAAACGGAGACTTAACTGCCCCGTTTTAAGCTTAGCCAAGGGTTAAAGCACGCAAACACATTTTCAGATCAGAACCGCACACAGAACCAATATAAGTGTCTTAGGACCACACACCCGTGTACTCTGGCCGTGTGGATATGCCTAGGCCGTGTGGGAGATCACAAGCTTGTGTAAAAAAGAGCACACGACCGTGTGACTATGGCACACACCCGTGTGAAGAGAAACACACGGTCGTGCGACTGAAGCACACACCCGTGTCGACCAAGGACATGGCCGTGGGAATAGGCCGTATAACTCTTTGTCCATTAGCACTAAATTTCGAATACAGAGCTGACACAGCCATGTGAGGGTCTCACACGCCCGTGTGCCCACCAGACACGATTGTGTGTCCAAAACACATGCCCTTGTGGAAACTTCACTGGCCACAAAACCACCTTGGAACAAGCCAAAAAACGCTATTCCAGCCATCGCAATAGCCCCAACCTTCGCAATGACAGAAGGATATTGGGATATGTCGTATTCCCAAACCTTTTTCAGCAACTGTTTCGATGACGAAGGAACAAAATTCTTCGGAAGACCCTTAAACAAAACTGTTTTCAACTTATAAAAAAAATAGGAAGAACCGAAAAAGGAGAGGAGACCCCAAAAAAAGAAAGGAAAAACGTCCAGAACAAAGTAAACAAAAAAAGAATAAAATAAAAAGTAAAAATAAATAAAAGTCAGAAATAAATAGTTACTATTACTAACTTAAACCAAAATAAAAATAAAAATACATAATTCAAAACGCCCACACTCGGACTCGAACCCAAAACCTTAAGATTATGTACACACAACCAAACCACCAAACCAACAAGCTCATTCTAACACATAAACATGCGACTAAACTCAATAGCACTACCAACTCACTGACCCTAACCATAAAACCCAAAACTTCTAGGCCCCAAAATTCGGGGCATTACAAAAATAATATATTTTATAAGTACTAATATATATATTTATAACTATTATTATAAATTATAATAAAATATATAACATCAATAGTTATATGTAATTTAATATATTAAAATACATATTTATAATTACAACTAGCAATACATAAAATATTATTAGAAGTTTAATATATTAATAAAATATTATTTTTATTAAATTAGATTTTGAATTGGACATTGACTTTTACAAATTGAATTTGGGAATTTTGGGCTTGAGATTTGGGCTACAATTTTTTTTTTTTTTTTTGAGTTTTGGCAATAATGAATATATAATTTGAGTTTGGGCTTACTATACTATATTTTTGTTTTGAAATAAATATTTTAGAATATGAATATTAGGTAAATTTAATAACAAAGATAAAAAAAGTACTCAATTGTCAATATAATATAATCATGAACAATAAAATATATTTTCATTAATTCATATAATATCATAAAATAATCAATTTTACACACAATAAGCACTTTAATTATTTTATACGAAATAACTTTATTAAATATATATAATTTATATTTTTATAAGGTAAATTTGAATTACATTATCATCATATAAAAGTAAAATGAATTATTACATTCGAAATTAAAATATTTATAACTTATAAAATTTAAAATTATTTGAATCCATCAAAACCGTCCAACTTGATTTGAGTTTGAATCGGAAAAAATTCAAATTCAAAAGAACCTGAGTCTGAAAAATTCGAATCCAAAACACTCCGAATCTGGATTGATCCAAATGCGAAAACAAATTGAATCGAAAATAAACTCAATCTAAACCTACTCGTTTGCGAAATGCATCAAATATTTTTTTCAAAAAGGCAACTCAATCGATTATCAACTTTTATATATATATTCATTTGATTATGGTTAAACTCGCAAATCAAACGGGTAGTCTAATCAGAGTTCATTGCTTTTTTGTAAATGGAATTGCTTGTGCATTAAGTTTATATTGAACATAACTAATGAACCTTAGAGACTAGAAATAAAGGCATTTTAATTCATGCTACAAGGTTAGCAGCTGAAGTAATTTATTCCAAACTTTCAACCTAATCTTGCTTAAAATACTAATCTGCAGCAAGCAGACTCCCCCTTGTCAAATTCAACAACTGTCCATCATATTTTAAAAACATTTTTGTGGTAAACATGTTTCCAAGACTCAAACCAGACAGTCAAAACTACCATTCTCCTACCAAAACCCGACAGCTAAATCTCCGCCTAAATCACTAAACAAATTTTCTACTCTCCCACATCTTTATTTACACCGATGAAAGTCACTACATACCCTTCTTCCTCGAAGCTTTAACATCCCTTGTCTTTTCTTTTGCAGCAGACACTGGTCCAAAACACCCTCGGCCTGGGGTCTGGACCATGGCGCTAGTAGTCTATTGGTACGATTGCGTTTGTTTCGGCATTGTGGCGGCTGCCTTCCTTGGGTCTTTATGGGTTTTATGGAGAAAAGAAGCTGCATCTAGATGCGAGGACGACAGCGTATACGAGAGTCTGCTAGCGGCTCAACAGGATGCCGATGGGTTCGTACATGCCACACCCACAGCTCACGTTGGCTCCAACCAGCTATGGACCAGTTGTTGGAAAGGGGTGCATCCTGGATGGCTAGTGTTGACTCGTTTTGTTTCGTTTGCAGTGTTGGCCGGATTCTTGTCGTGGGACATAGTCGAATGGGATGCTTCCATCTTCGTTTACTACACCGAGTAAGTATATACCTCCGGGCTCCATGTTTATAAGTATGTGTTTCTTACAGTCCAATTGCATGGGCCAGATAATCTGAAACAACCAAACTGGGCCTATAAAATTCTAAGGTTACCAAGTCAACTTCCATAACTTACAACTACCTATCATTGTTGTCTTTGACAACCAAAAGAGCATACAATCTTCCTTGTCTGAGACAGATCTGGGAAAACCCCGATCATTTTTCTCATATTCCCAACTTATTTACCCGTCCCAAATCTTCCTCTTCTTAATTCGAAATGTCGGATTCGAACGATGAAGGCTTGGGGTACTGGCTCAGGTGGCAAGTGCCAGTGTGTGCATTAATCATCGTTGCCCCATCTGTATTAGCTTCATATATCATCAATAAAGTTAAAACAGACCCGTTATTTTTCAATCATTTTTGGAAGTCACAGTGGAGAAACTTAAATCCCTGTTGGCTTCTATGTTATAGAGCTTTTGCTTTTATATGCACGGCTCGGATACTGTGTGAGGTTATTGCCTCTGAGGGAGGAGCTTTTGCTTTCTATTTCTACACTCAGTAAGATCATCTCCAAACTTGCCTTCTTGTTTTTGCTTTTCCATGCCTTAATCTAAGAACACTAAATGATCACATATTTGCTTCTTCTTCTTCTTTTTATTTTTTTACATTAACGCTTTGAAGACTTTTCATTCATTCTTAAGTTGTACATTTTTTTACCAACAAGGTTTTTACTATTTTTCCTTCTTTTTTTCTGAGAATGTAAAATACTAAAATTCCATAGCCTTTAGCTAATCTGGTGATGCAACAAATCTGCAGGTGGACATTTGCATTGGTTATGGTCTATTTTGGGGTATGTAAAGATTCAAATAACATTGAACCCCGTTTCTCCTATTATCTTCTTTTCATGTATATGACCTCCTTAAACATTAACTTTATAATATGCCCAATATGTAGCTGGGGACTGTCATTTCTACTTATGGGTGTTGGGTGTGCTTAAATACTCCTCTGCCTGAAAATGGTGCAAGGGCTGAGATTCTGAAAAGTGATGTGGAAGAGAGTAGAACTGAAAACTCTGTAACTTATAAGGAAAACTATGTGAGGGATAAAATCAAGTTGCAGAGTCACCACGCTCAGGAGGAGTTTCAGCAAAGGGCAGGATTTTGGGGATATCTTATGCAAACTATATATCAGGTCAGTCCTAAAGGCCTACAATATCAGGTCTGTCTTTCCCTGTAGGCAGCTAATTTACTCACTTTTCTTCATCTGCAGACTTGTGCCGGAGCTGTCATCCTGACGGACATTGTATTTTGGTGCGTCATCGTCCCGTTTTTATCAAACTCGCACCTTGGCCTTAACACGGTGGGATTGACCTTCATTTATTTCATCTCTTCTTATGGAAATGTATTAAGCAATAGTGGTTACATAATGTTGTAATTCTAGTAAGTAATTCCTGTTTATTTCTTCCTTCACAGTTAATGGGTTGCATGCACACTTTGAATGCTGTGTTCCTTATCCTAGATACCCTTCTTAATAGCCTTGTAAGTTTTGCACCGTCCCCGAACTGCTTCCACACTTGACAAGCTATGGAACTAATGGAATCTCATATTTTATTGTGTCAGCCATTTCCTTGGTTCCGGCTTGCATATTTCGTTCAATGGAGCTGTCTGTATGTTGTTTTCCAATGGGTTCTTCATGCCTGCGGTTTTACATGGTACGTATCGCTCTTTTCTTGATTCTAGCCGTCGGTAAGATTTACCGGTTTCTTCATGTTTCGGGTTCGAGTACTAACATATGCTGCAACTTTCCTAGGTGGCCATATCCTTTCCTGGAGCTTAATACGCCATGGGCTCCTTTATGGTAACGTGACGAGCTAACACAGTTCAATTCGTTTTCTGTCCCTGTTTAGAGTAAAAAAAAAAAGCATGTTAATACAAGAATCTGATGAATGCCAAATTCTTTCCATTTGTATAGGTACTTTGCCCTGGCTCTGGTTCATATCCCCTGCTATGGAATGTATGCACTTATTGTAAAAGCAAAAAATTCGATCCTCCCAAGATTGTTCCCTCATGCTTTTGTTAGATCATACTAGTTTTATTTCTTTGTTTCAAATCAACTGGTTTTGTTTATGGTAAATTTTGTTTTGGATGTATGCTTTCTTTTTTTTTTTTGGTATATGAAGAAGGGGATATCATTCCTCAGATTCATTCCCTTTCTAGGTTGTGATCTTTACACGTTTCTTTATTCCAGACTCATCATCTGGTTTGATATTTAATTTTAATTTAATTTGTTGATGTGATTATATCAACTTCAAAATTGTAAATAGTACAGATGGTTGCGAAAATAAGATGAAATTGATTGAATCACTTGTTAAAAAGTTTAATTAATAACTTGTGTTTCAAACACATGACTGGAACACTGATAAAATACATTAAAAACAGCCAATAGGGCAAGGTTGGAATACGTGTCTCAAGCTATCATTTTTAAGATTGCACCTCAATATATATTTTTGTGTAAAAGAATTACAAGCACATAAATCTTAATCATTTTGAATGGATTAAAATAATTGACACACTTATTTGTAGGAAACTTAGAATAGAAAAAAAAAAGGTTAAAAATATATAAAACAATAATTTTCTTTTGTAATTGTTCTTTTTTTAATTTTTTTTTTGAATTTCTTACTAATTATTAATCAATTATGTTTGTAACAAGCCAAGTTCTTCAGGCCCAAACCCAAACAAAACAAACCAAAAAAACAGTTAAAACAAAAAAATAAATAAAAATCCATTAACGGTCAAATTACAAGCTCAAGACTCAATTTATTAACCTAAACCCTAAAGTCCAATAACCTAACAGCCCAAAACTTAAACAGAAAAAAAAAAAACCCTAAGTCCTAGGAGTATCCAGTCGGTTAACTGACCCGAAATACCATTAACCGAATTAATCGATCTTTTAAAGTTTTTAACCGTTATCTGAACCAAAATTTTTTCAAAATAATTAACCGAACCAAAATTTTTTCGATTAATTTGGTCGGTTAACCGAATTAACCGAAAATTATATATTTTTTATTTTTGGTTAAAATAAGTATAAAAATTAACCGAATTACCAAAAACAAAAGAAAAAAATGAAAAAGGGCTCAGCTAACCCAAAACCCTTTTTCCCACTCCCTTAGAAATTTAATGACAGCATTTACCATCTTTTTCCTAGCCCTTACTTTTGTGCCGAACACTAATATATTCATAAGATAAATATATTGAGAAACTCATTTGTCTCAGCACATTTTCACCCAAAATATATTAGTATTAAATCACTGCATAATTAAAAACATTACATAAGTCTTGAAATTAACAAATAATTGAAACGTAAGTCTTTAATATTCTCCATTTGTATCCATTTCTTCTCTCCAAAAGATCTTCATTTGTGTTATACCTACAAAAAATACATGTGCAAAAAAATTAGCATATAATAGAAATATACGCATTTTAAAAAAAATCAAATAATATAAACAAGTGAATAGATTGTAAGTCAACAAGAATAAGATAGTAAGCATACCCTTCAACTCACAAAAGCTCATGAATTTAGGGTAGGCTCTGATGTATTCCAAGAAAAGTCTAAACACTGAATCAATTAAATAAGTAGGAGTGATATGGTAAAAACAATTGAAACTATTAAAATAAAACAATAAATATACCATTTTCAATCATGTCAAGCTCTTGGATTTGTTCTTCAATCTTTTTGATGTCTTCTTGAGATGATGATTTTTGAATTCAATCTTGAGTATACATAAGAGCTTGTACAATTTTAGGAGTTAAAGAACTCCTATATTGATCAAGCACACGTCCCCGGTGCTAAATACAGACTTTGAAGTAACCATAAAAACCGGTATAGCTAACACATCTCTTGCCATTATTGAAAGAGTGAGAAATTTAGGGCTGTTCACTTTCCACCACAATAAAATATCAAAATCTTCAACAAAATTCTCATTAGCCTCATCTAGATATTTATCCAACTCAGATGTTTTATCCTCACCACCAATTTCCAACTCATGCTTTTTATACAAAATTACATTCGCCTTTTCATTTTTTGTTGTGATTCACCGAGAGAAACATGTGTTGGCACACTCGATTGGCTACAAGTACTATGAAGTGGAGGCTTATATTCATCAAACAATTCATATAAAGATTCCTTCAATTTTTGCATCATTTCACAAGCTTTTTCAGAACTAGACATTTCACTAAGTGCAAATTCAAGATACTTTAGTTTTTGTTTAGGATCTAAAACACAAGCAACAAACATAAGGAAATTCATCTTATCAATATCACCCCAATACTTATCATACTTTTCTTTCATCTTGATGGCCATAACATTGAAATCAACATTACTATTTAATTGAGCATCTCTAAAAGAATATCAATTTCAGAAAGCTCGTCAAAAAAATTATTAGACGTGACATATGAAGTGCCAGATATACGCAAAGTGACTTCATAAAAGTGTTCCAAGAAATCCCTCAAGTTTCTAACCTTAGCCCAATCATCCACACTAGGCCAACCCTCTCCCCTTTCAAGTTCAGCCCTAAAAGTTTGTATCTTGCTCCTCAAATCTCTCAAAAGCTCTCTCAAAGTTCTGAGCAGTGTCTAACATTAAGTAGGTCGAGTTCCACCTAGTACAAACATCAAGACACAACATCTTCTTGCACTCTATCTTTTCCACCACAACACACTATTTAAACTTTTGTAATCTAGCTGAAGATCGTCTCACATATCTAACAGCCCCCTAACACGTTCAACAGATTTATTCATTTCCTTTAAGCCTTCAACAACAATCAAATTCACAATGTGTGTCATGCATCTCATATGAAGATATTTACCATTTTGAACTAAACCCCCTCGAGGGTTAAAATTCTTTATCAAATAATCAATAGCAACATCATTTGAACTTGCATTATCAACAGTAACAGTAAACAACTTATCAATCCCCCAATTCAACAAGCATTTCTCAATCACCATCCCAATGGACTCACCCCTATGACTAGAAATTAGAAAAAAGTTTAAAATATTTTTATTCAGTTTCCAATTGTTATCAATAAAGTGAGCAGTGATACACAAATAATTAACTCTTTACAAAGAAGTCCATGTGTCAGTAGTTAAGCAAACTCTAGAACAGAACTTTCCAAAAGTTGTTTTATCTTGACCCTTTCATCTAAATACAATTGATAAACATCCCTAATCATAGTAGTTCATGAAGGAATATGAAACCTAGGACATGCCACAAACATAAATTTCTTAAAGCTTTCACTTTCAACAAACTTTAAAGGTAATTCATCAATCACAATCATTTGTGCTAATCCTTTCCTACATGCTTCTTGATCAAATCTCCAAGTTGAAAGATGCCCTTCCCCCCTTCAACTCCCTTTCTAGGTAAAACTAGTTGTCCTTGACTAGTGTCAACAACATTGCTAGGATTTTTCTTACATGAACCAATATGATATTTTAATGACCTTGTACCATTTTTTTTCATATCACAACAAAATTCCTTTTGACAATAATTATATTTAGCCTTACTTGCACCCTCACTATTAATAATCTTAGTGAAGTGAGACCAAACTTCTGACCTTTGAGGAGTGGCTTTTCTTTTCCCAGTAGTCCCCTTTGCTTGGCTTGAAGCTCCAACTCCCGAATTTTCAGAATCTATCGAAGTAGGAGGTGTAACACTACCCTCAATAGATGTTGGTTTGGTGGACATTCTGCAAGAAAAAAAATTATATAATAAATTAAAATACATTTATAATATTAAACATATTCTGATGTTGAGTTTTAGAGAAATAAATTATACTTTTATCCATATCTAATAACTTCTTGTAGAAAAGAAACCAATTTGTTAAAAAAATAGTTAATAGGATAATGCAGGCACAGATATTAACAGCCCACATAAATCTTTTTTTTTTTTTTTTACAACACATACATACAAATCTCAATGAATCAATTAATCTTAAACTAAATAAATTACAGCAATAAAAATAATCAAATAAATTACAGCAATAAATTACAGTTAATAGGATAATTTACCCTTTGACAACAAATAAAAATAAGAAAAAATTATAGCAATAAATCAGTGAATCTTAAACTAAATAAATTTAATTAGAAGTTTGTAAATAAGGAAACAGTACCCATAGTTTTTCCATGAACTTTGACTATAAGAATTATTGTCCATTTATTTCTAATTATATTAAGATTAGCCTCACAAAGGGAAATTTAATATTTTTGGGGTTTTCATACGAATGCCTATTTTCATGGAACAGACTGCAAAACTAAACTTTGAATGTTTTTAGGCATGTCCAATTGAAAAGAGGGAGCAACAATATTAAAAGAATCTATAAGAAATACCTACATTTGGGAAATTTTGAAGTGAGGGGAGGAGTTTGGAGTTTTGAGGGAATTTCTAACATTGTTGATGAATAATTGATTCTCAAGAGAGGGAAGAGTCTGGTCGGTGAAGATGGGGAAAGTTAATAAATGAGTTAAAATATAGGGTGTTTATTAAAATAAGAATGCAACAGGCACAGTTTTGAGGAGAAAAATTTTGGTTTATATATATAGCCATGAGTGATGGCTTATTATGGATTGTTTTGGTATGTTTAAATCATGTATTTACATAAGTGTATGTGGCTAGCATGATGTTTGGGATGTTGGACATGTTATGCTTGTGGCTAATTAGCATTATAGTTAGCTAATAGTCTAGTATTGAATGGTTGAAATGCTTGAGAGTATTGATCAAATAATGCATATTTGTTAATGTCATTTTGATGATTTGAGAAGATAAAGATTGGTATGAACTTAGATGGTATATTGTAGTATGGATGTATTCGTATTGGTTGGTGTTGAGATGATATGAATTATGTTTGAACAAGGTTCATGTAATGTTTAATTATGCCTTGAATTGGTGCCAATTGGTTTAATGTAGGTACTTGTATTTTGGGTGGCAAAATGGCTTGATAAATAACCTATTTTTGTCCACACGGGCGTGCGTCTCAGGCATGTGTGACACACGATCATGTTACACAATTTGTATATCCCCTAATGTTGAAATTGAAATCAAGTCAGTATGCTCCATACGGCCTCATTAAATGGGAAGGGATTAATATTTTAGTTAATGCATATTTATATTTTTAAATACAATAATAAAATATATTTTTTTAGGTTTTTAAAAAAGTCATTGTACTTAATAAACTGTATATTAATGCCTGATTTTAAATTTTAAATACAAATATGATTAAATATCATTATAAAAATATTCAATAAGATCATAAAATACCTCAAAAATCAAGAAAACAAAGAGTTTTCTTACAGAGTTAGTCACAGTAACACAATTTGCTTGACGACAACACCATGCATCGGTAGTAGGTCCAACCTCTAGCTATGATACTTTTGAAGGTTTTGAAGGTTTTGAGAGATTTCAAATTTTCAATTAGGAATTTGAAACTTGAAAGGTTAAGGTTTTTTTTTTTTCTGTCGTTTGAGTGAGTAGTGAGTATCTATGTTTTAGTTTTACTAGACTTTTACTTTTAGATTTTTATTTTTATTTATTAAATTATTTTTAATTTTTATGATTGGGTTGGATAATTAGGTTGGGTAATTGGGTTGGGTTGGGTTGGGTATTTGGGTTTAAATATTTTAGATTGGGTTTTATGTTGGATTGGGTTTGGGTAAATAGTAGGCTATTTATGTATTATAATTTTATTTATTAATTTTTTGGTTAACGAAGAAAAATTCGATTAATCGACGATTTCAAAATGAATTAAACATTAACCAAAAACTCAAAAATTATTAATCGACCTCCAATGAAAAAATCCGATTAACTGACCGATTAACCGAATTCAGTCGGTTAACAAAATTTTTTTGGTTTTACCCGAATTTTGCACACCCCTACTAAGTCCCCTTCAGCATCGCTCCCTCGCCACGTTAGAAGGCGTGCCATTTGAGGCTTGGCACCTCCTCGTCCTTGCCACCACCACCTGCAAAAACTGAGAAATAAAGGCAAAGAAGCAGAGAAAAGAAGAAAAAATAAAATATTATTTTGTAATATATTTCAACTACAAAATTCGAAAATGGATTGTAAAAAAAAAAAGAGATTCAACAGAGAATACAAAAAGAAATAAAACAAGTTTAAAGAAGGTATTTTTTTATTTTATTTGCCTTCTTAAATTTTGAAAAAATATTAAAAAGAAAAATAAATAACAAAATATTCAAGTTTTTTACCTGTAATACTCAAGCCGTCATAGTGCCCTTGTCACCGAATCGAGAAGCCTCAGAAACCCACTAGGGTTCTGTCGAGGGCCTCGTCGAAAAAGGGGAGAAACCCAAAGGTTTCTCTACTTTCTGCCGAACTTTAGCTAAGTTTTTGGGGATTTTAACCCCAGATCTGTGTTCCAAGTGACAGGAGGGCCAAAAAGGGTTTTTTGGAAATTTTCAGCTACTAGAGGCGGCAGTCGCCGTTGTCGATGACCGATGACCGATGGCCGCGGTAGACGTGCGACGGCCCTATGGCCAGAAGCAAGGGAATATTTGAGAGAGAAAAAAACGGAAGAAGATTTAAAAAAAAAAACAGGTTGAAACATGATTTTTTTTTTGTTTTTTTACTTATATAGGGACATTATGCGATGTCATTTTGTGTCGTTTTGGGGCGTAGCTTAAAATGTCCAAAACGACATTATTTTGGGGTCGACCCGACCCCTCCCAAGATCCGCGTGTTTTTTAAGGGAAGGGTTATTTGCTATTTTGGCCCTTCCGCTTTTTTGCCTATTTTTAATTTCGTCTTGCATCTTTTTATTCAATTTTATTTTTTACCCCTTTTATTTTATTCTTGTGTAATTTAGTCCCTTGACCCACTATGGACCCACTGAGGGAATGACATGTCTAAATATGATTGGGATAATTGCCTTTTGAGTCCCTATATTTTTCTATCCCATTTTAATTTAATCCTTTATGTTCTGTTTCCTTATAATTTAGGCTTTTAATTTTGTTATATTTTCAATTTAGTCCTTTATTACCCTTTTCTTTATTTTTATTTTTTTTGCAATTCATGCTTTAATTTTTTTTAAAATTTTAATTCAGTCCTATATTTATTAAAGTTAGCCTTTTATTCCCTTTTTTAATTTCTAGCATTTATAATGTATGCTATCTATATTTTTGCCCCATGAATTTCCCGATTATTTTATTTTGGTCCTTTATTTTTAATTATTGATACTATTAATGCTATTAAGTGATTATCGTTGCTAATTAATATTATTTTGTTTAAAATTTGCTCAAATATCAATATTTTATGTAATTATATTATTATCATACATTTTTATATTATTTCATTATTATTATCATTATTATCATATAGTATTATTAATTGAATATTTTTTATTGTTATTATTATTTCTTATTATTATATTCATTATAGTATTATCAATTTATTTCATTATTTATGTTGTGTAACATCCTAAATTAGGGGTTGTGCGTTTGGAGCATAACCCAAGTGTTAGTAGGTCTTAAGTGGGGTTGGTGATGTTTTAAGGGTTTTAAAACTCTAGGATTAAAGGGAGTGCTTTGGAAATTTTTGGAATTTTAGGTGAAAAAGGGGATAAGAAAAGAGGCCTTAAAAAAGAAATTTTGTGGGGTTTATTGCATAAGGAATAATTTGGCAAAGTGGCTAAGGGCGCTACATGGGACTCTGGCAGTAAGGTCCCATGTTCGAGTAACATGGAGAGCTTTTGTAAGTATTTTATTTTTCTGGGTTTGGCGCCTAAAAGGAAGGGGCTAACTAAGAAGGCTTTAAAAGGAAATTGTGAGCACTCATGGACATGAAAGTCAGGGTAGTAGAGTGGCGCGGGTCTTGTTTGGTGATTTCGGCTTTGAGGTCTCGCGTTCGAGTCCTGAGGGTAGCGCATGAGTGCGTTTTATTTTTGTTTTAGCTTTGAAACAAGGGAGCCAGCGAGGGAGTGCTTAAAAGAAATTTCGATGAGGCTATGTCACGAAAGGAGTCTGTGGCTGAGTGGCTAGAGGCGTGGGGAGCCTCCAGCAGGTCTGGGGTTCAAAACCCAGGAGCAGTAGCATGGGCTTTGTTTTTTCTTTTGTGTCCGGCGTAAGGCTAGTGGCTGCATGGGCTCATAAATACGTGAAGGCATGCTGCTTTGTTTATTTTGTTTGTGCTGGATAGTATGGACTAAATATTTTTTTAATTGTTTTAATTATTGTTGGAAGTATGGGTGCTATTTCTTTTATTTTATTTATTGAATGGGAAGATGGGGTAGTTGTTATTTTATTATTATTATTATTTTTATAGGAAGTATGGGTTATATTTGGTTGTTTGTTTGTGTTGGAGATGGGGAAAATTGATTAATAACGTTTTGTAAGTGGTGTTGGGCAATTACCCCAATGAGGGAGCATGGTCTTGGTCGGCCTTGAGCTTAGGAAAGCATGGCCGAATCTCCCTAGCTTGTTTTTGGTTCCTTTCCAAATGTGCATGGCCGAATTTCTTGAAATGGTTTTTCTTTTCTTTACCTTGAGCATGGCCGAATGAAGCTTGCTTGGGGGACCTTCATGGTCGGTTTTGAAGTATGCTTAGAAGGGTGCCGAATTTTGTTCTCTTTTTTTCTTCATGTACCGTTTTCTTTTTGGTGCTAAAGCTATCTAGTGTCGGCCTTCTTCCTCTTTGTTTTGGTGACCAAAACTTCTTGGACCAACAAGGTCATTAGTGTTCTTCTTCTCCCTCTACTTGTTCTTGGCCGAACCTACACCTCTTTTTCAAGTTCCTTCTTTTATTTTGGTGATAGCCGAATGGTTCATTCCCTATTCTAGGGTCATAACCGATTTACCTTGGAGCCGATTCATTCAAAAGCCGAAAGTGGTTTCGGAAAGTTGATCCTTAGTGGTAAGTGGCGTTGGTGGTAAGTAAGTTCTCTCCTAGCAATCAGTTTGGGTTTCTTTCCATTAAAGTGCCAAAATCAATGGTTAAACCTTGATTTCTAAGGAGGGCCGAATGTGCATTAAGCTATTATAAGTGCTCTTTTGTGTAGCCAGCGTTAGGGCATTAAAAAGGAGTCTTCAGGGTTCAACTATTCAAGGTAAATGGTTTGTAGTATTCGGCCAAGGGCCATTGTTCATAGACTTGTGCTTTAGTCGATTCTAACAATGTTTTAGTAGGAATTTCGATAACTTCGGGAGCAAGCAAGTATTCAGGTTTTGGATAAGCAAGGTAAGGAAGTATGACTTTCGGCCATAGGCTATATTTTGGGTTTTGATGATGACCGATTGTGTATTATGGTTCTTAGGAGCAAATCGACAGGAACAAGTGGTGTTTCGGGATCGAAATAAGCTAGGTAAGTGATTCATGGTATTCGGCCTAAGGCCATATTATTGGTATTAAGTGTGACCGATTTTGGTTATGTGTATTTAGGGGCAAATCGGCAGAAGTAGCAGAAGCTTTCGGGATTTTTGATCCATTCTCGGTAAGGTTGTAAGTTGTGATTTAATTATTCGTTAAGGTCTAGTATTAATCGATTTTGATTAGAGTATTGTTGATGGAGACTAATACCAGTCAAGGACTTCAAGGGGTAGCCCCTATCTCGAAGTTTAAGAAACGAGCAGTCTCTGCAGTGCAAGATTGGCCGCCGGGGTGTGGGCCAGCGTCCGAACAACAACGTAGGCAGATAGCCGTAGTGTCACTTAGTGATAGTATCGGGATTGAGGGCGTAATGCTGCTAGTAATTAGGTGTGTAGTTAGCCTACTGTTTTCCGGGATTTATGTGATATTTGCATGAGTTATGTGTTTATTAATAAGTGCAGTGACAAATGTGAAATAGATACCCTTAAAGGGTATGACAATGACCAGGTTAGTATCGAATCTGTGAGATGTGATCATTAAATTGTATATGTAAGTATGCCTATGGTTATGAATAACATGTGCATGCATTATCATGGCATTATTTTTATGTTGCATGTGCATGGGTTGGGATATGAAAGAAGGTACGGGTGTACTTCAAGTACATGGTTTGATGTTAGCCTTGAGCTACATCGTGGATTGACGTTGACTGAGGTCACGTTGTGGATTATTTGCGATTAAGTTCGCGTGGCTTGATGAGTGGCTATGTGCCTCATCGTGGTTGATATCGGCTATGTGCCATATCGTGGTTGATGAGTGACTATGTGTCCCATCGTGGTTTTGGGTGTTAGCTACGGCTACATCGTGGATTGGCGCTGACTGAGGTCGCGTTGTGGATTTTTGTGCTTAATTGCACGTGGACGGCATTGATTGCCTTTTTGGAGTAAAAAGGAGAGGGTGATTTGATAATCCCCTGGTGTGTGGTAGGCTGGATAAGGGGGTGTGTAGCGGATGGACCCTAGGTTTGGGTTGGGTACATTTTGCATAATTACATCTGATATGAGAATTTAATGTGAAAATGGGCCAAGCCCAGTATGTGAATGTGGATAAGAAATGGGCTAAGCCCAGTATGTGGAAATTATGTGGTTAATTACCTTGTTAATTGATAAGTGATTTGAATATGGGCCAAGCCCAGATTGTGATAATATGTGTATATGATAATTATTATCTGATATATGAGTAAATATGTGGTTAACATGTGGGTGGAATTCAGTGGTTTAATTACACACTGAGTCCGCGTGACTCACCCAAAAAAATTTTATTATCATCGCAGGTGATCGTGATTTTTGGACTGGGTTGGAGTGGATACGAGGTGGCCATGCAGAAGCAGATTTTCATGCAAAAAGGATATTTTGCATAAGTAATTAAGTATTTATAGTTTCAGTATTTTGGTCAAGTGTTTGTTGAATAAGGCCCATTGAAGTACTTAAGTATTTTTATTAAGTATCTTTATTATTATGTTCTATTATGGAGGGACAATTTAAATATCGATTGCAAATGACTTTATTTCCTTAAGTATGTATAATAAAGTTTTGAATCCGGTGTTTTCATAATAATCTAGTTTTTACTTAGGATATTTTAAGTCACGAAAAATGCTTTATTAAAGGAAACAAAATTTTAACGGTTTTTACTCTTAAGTAGGAATATTTTCGAACGTGTTCCGCAGTGGCATTTCAAATTCGGTCGAAGTGAATGGGCCGGGTTTGGGGTGTTACATGTTGTTATTTTGTTAATATCATAATTTTTCCATCATCATACATTGTAACTATTGCTACATACATTCATTCGCTTTTTGGTGCATGCGCATAAAAATAAATAATGAAAACCGAGGCATTGCTCGTTATTTTTGGGATGTGAGGAGTCGTGCTCCTAACTTACAGAGTATGGTCTCTTCCTAGAATTGAAATAACCAAACATCCTATCTAAAATTCAAGACATGTAGGATATAGGTAATAATCAAATGATGAGTATTCTTGTTTTTGAAGATTTGAGATATCGTGCCCTAACTTACGAGACATGATTTTTTTTTCTTGATTAACTCAAAATAAGAAGGCCTTTTCCATAAAATTTAATTTAGTTAGCGATATTTTAATCAAATCATATAAGAAGGGGATGGTATTTTAAATTTTCTTTGAATTTTCAATTCTCGACACTAAGACATCAAGTAATCGACTAGGTACCAATTTTGGGCGTTATGAGGGTGCTAATCCTTCCTCGTACGTAACCGACTCTCAAACCCATTTCTTGGATTTTGTAGACCAAAAATTATCATTTTAAATCTATCCTTTTTATTAAAATGATTAAGTTTCGAGGTGACCCGATCACACCTAATAAAAAGTATTGGTGGCTACTCCATTTTCGTTTTAAAATAACAAGTCGATTTTAAAAAAAGGTCTCAACAGCTTGGCGACTCCACTAGGGATATAAGGACAAGAGAGTCGAGCTACGAGTTGATTACTTTTTGTTCTTTTTGTCGAAAATTGATAATTCGGTTTAAATTAACGATCCCTTCCTTGCATTTCATCATTCATGCTTTATTTTGGTGGTAAATAATGTCTTTGTTATCTCGGATTACATAGCGATTTAATACATTTGTTTTATTGGTTCGAGATTTTCTCTTTCTATGTTTTCACATATTGCATGGCATAATCATTCCATTTTACCTTTCTTAAGTGGGAGTGAGAAGCTATTCCTTCATGAGGTCTTCACCTCGTATAGAATAGTGAAATACTTTAGGGATACATCTGTACTTATGTCTTCGTGTGGTATTCACCTCCGTACAAACATAGGGCAATCTGTTCCCCTAAACTGAACTCGATTCATAGGAGCCTATAATGGGTGAGGATCAAGGAATCTACCAGTTCAAGTACCTTTACTCTAGAACCAAACCATAAGTAATGAAATCTAAGAGCCTACCCTAGGTAGAACCATGTCGGACCTTTAGTAGTTACCCGAATAGGTTACAAAGAAGAAATGTTTTTAATTGTTATTCTTTGTTCTAATTTGTATTCCAGCTTTATACAAAGTGTATTGACTTGTTTCGTTTTGTTTTGGCTGTGCTTGTATTGCATTTTCATCTTAGAAGAAATGTGTTGATTCATGTTCAACTGCTAAATAGAGAGCTTGCCATGGAAAATAGGTTTCTTGATAAAATGGAATACAATGCGACCGTGCGAATATTGTCAGAGAAAAAGACAACAAGAGAAAGGTGACAACCTGTCAGAGGGGCAGGTTAGAGATATAGACCATGTTATGAGCGAAGCTATGGCCCAAATACGAGAAGGTGATGACCACTTGTAAACCCTATCCGTTCAAAGCCTGAAATATGAATCGAAGTTGGATCGGGGCTGAGAATTAGCTTGGCTTCTTGGGAAAGTTAAGGTTTTGGGTGTTAAGGCGAGGCCGTATATGTATCCGCTTTATGTAAAGAAACTTATTTTCTAGTAAAGTTGTTCTAATGGAATTGAACTAGAATCAATGCCTTTTTTGCATGCATCTTTTCCATTCATTAGCATTACATTTCATTACATGCATTTCATTACATAAAAAGACCCTAATTAATCAAATTACGATAGTTACCCTGGAAACTACGAAGAATCTTCAAACCGAATATCGCTACAGTACCCGCGGTAAAACTAAAGCCATGGATCAAAGGTTAGAAAGACTGGAACAAATTCAGAAGGGCATGCAAGACCAGTTGCAAGCATAATTTCAGGATCATTTAGTTAAGGTGCAACAAGACATGAAGGACCAAATACAAGAGTCCTAATGAAACATAATAAGCCAGTTGACCCAATTACTGACCAGAGGAGTAGTAAAAGGGAAGAGTACTGCGGTAAACTCTGGGGACGATAATGAAGACCCTACTTAACCCCAGGCTTTACCCCAGTGCACATCCAAGCTCAACTAGAGACATGTCCACAAATAGTACCTGTCACCATAAGACCACAACAATACCAGATTAGCACCTCAGGACCAGCGAATTACCCAATGGGTTCAAGTTCCAACCTCGGAGATAATCTAACCAATTTTGTTGTTCCGGATTTGGACGCCATGGTGAAATAGAGAAGGCGGGAGTAGAACTTCCAAAACAACTGGAGGAAAAATTCAGTGCTATGAAGAACGCTGATTACCATTGTGGAGTCGATGCTAAGGAGTTGAGTTTGGTCCTGGATCTAGTGCTCTTACCAAAATTTAAAACCTTAGAATTCAAGAAACACAATGAGACTAGTTTCCCTAAAGCCCATATCACGATATTTTATCGAAGGATGACGAGTTACGTCAACAACGACCAATTGCTAATTCATTGTTTCCAAGATGGTTTGACCAGGTCAGCTGCAAAATGGTACAACCAGCTAAGCTGTGCCAAGATCAATTCATGGAAAGATTTGTTGCAGGCTTTCATAAAGCAATACAGTCATGTGACTGATATGACGCCCAATATAATTACGCTACAGAACATGAAAAATGTAACACCCCTTACCCGGATTCTATGCCGGAATCGGGCACGAGGCATTACTGGACTTGACTTGCTAGATCATTCTACTTTAGGCTATAAAAATTTTCTCCAATCTGAAACTTTTCATTCACCATTGTAACATCCCTATCATGGGTCAATGAGACCCTTTACACCCGCTCGGGATGTCGCGGAACCAAATCTGAACTTTTCAAGCACTTAGAAAATTTTCACCTAAATAGGGGCTACACGCCCGTGTATCATTTCACACGCCCGTGGTCGACACTGACTTGAATCACATGACCTGGACACACGCTCATATGGCTGGCCCGTGGTCACCTCTGATTAATCCACACGGCCTGGGCACGCCCGTGTACTTCAACCGTGTGACGATTCAAATTCTAATTTCAAGGTGCAGACTTCACACGGCTTAGGCACACGCCCATAGACTGGCCGTATATCACACACGGCCTAGACACACGCCCGTGTGTCTACTTGTGTGAACAAGAACAAGGCTATTTACCAAGCTCTTGCCACCCTCACTTGCATACATTCATACACCATCACCTAAACTTTACATATTATCAAGTATAACCCTTGAATTATCACATTAAACAATAAATTGAAGTCTTCATCCCATACACGAGGGAGTACTATTTCTGGTATAATTACAATCGACTTAAGCCATCATCTATGGCTATACACAACCGAACCATAAACTCTCTTAGGCCAACACATTTGGCTATATCAACTATGACTTAATCAACTTTAAAATAAGATTCCTATACATGCCATAACTTATAAGGACTCGAAACCTCATACCCATATGACTGATCGATAGTGTGAAAGCATCTCCGGCGGTTTCCAACCTGATCTAGTCAAATTAACCTATAAGAGATGGGAAAAGAATAGGAGTAAGCAATAATGCTTAGTAAGCTCATATGTATATAATAAACAACTATTGATATTCATTAATTATACACAACCACAAGGTATTATAATGAGTTTTGCATCTTAAACTCATGGTTACCTACACAATCATTCTCAAAGCTTACTCATTCTGTCTCTTACCACATTCTAACCATGCCACAAGCCAAATGCTCATGTTAATTAGCATACATACCTGTACTTGTCACCACATGATCACATAAAACAGCACATCAAACATTTTCAATAAACCAGTCATACTACCAATCATTCGGTGGTTTCGCATTTAGCCCACCCTCAATCTCTAATAGGGTGGTATCGCACATAGCCCACCAATCATTTATAATTATGGTGGTATCACAGTTAGCCCACTAAATGATAATATAGGCGATGGTATCGCACACAACCCATCATTTAATAATTAATAAGGTGGTAACGCACACAACCCACCGTTAATATTATTGTTGATGGTATCGCACACAGCCCATCACTAACAATTAATAAGGTGGTATCGTACTTAGCCCACTGTTATTATACATTCATGGATAGTTATCCACATGCAATTCTCTATTTCAATTGTTCATCCGGGAACATCCTCACACATTACCATTCTTACTTAGCTTTCTACGACAATCGTTCGCATTCATGCAATGCATTAATAATTATAACTTATGCAACCAAGGTGCATCATTTACACATATCCTATTGTGGAATCATCATATATCGAATTCATCTGAATTCAGTTCTAACACATACCTGTACCTCTCGTTGTACAACCACATTCATTCTCATTTTCAACATACTTGTTGAATCACTCAATTTGTTAAATAACACCCTCGAGTCTCATACACATAATGTCTCATTGACATCCTACCCCCGATAGGGTCTTACATGAATTAACATATCGATGCCATGTCCCCGACATGGTCTTACACGAAATCCCACACCGAGGCCATATTCTAAATATAGTCTTCCACAGAACCTTAATTACCATCGTATCATGCTATTTGCATTTCCACTATTCATGGTTTAAATCAAGGCTTTCATTTCTTGACATCACATCAAAACGTATTTAATGTATACATGGAGGCAATAAACAATTTCAACAACATCAAAATATTAAAATACTTCACTTAGAATTGTACAATTTAACACATGAACTTACCTCGATACTGAAAAGGGTAGAACGAGACCTTTTTGCCCACATTTCTCTTTTCTCCCATTCTAGGTCTGAATCTCATTTTCTTTGATATAGAACAATAAAATTTACTCTTTAATCACCACACTAATCATAATACTTCATAATCTACACTTAGGCAAAAATGACTATTTTGCCCTTACACTTTGGCAAAATTACGATTTTTTCCTTAGGCTTGTAAATCATTTTTCATCATATTTTCTTGTTAAACAAGCATAGTTGAGCATTAAATCCTCTTACAACTACTCACAATTTCAACTATTTCATGCCTTAATGAACAAACTACAACTTTTGCATTTTAGTTCCAATTAGGTGTTTTCATGACAACACCTTTCACAAGAGTTGTTTCTCATCTCTCTAACATTCATTTTCTTCCATAAAAATGCAGCAAACAACTTAAAAGCTCACATGGAAAATCCATAAACTTTTTACCATAATGCAAAATAGTCCCCTCTTTAGAAAGCTTAAGCTTTAGGGGGTTTCAAAAGTACAATTATCTTCAAGAAATACCACCAAAGTCACTTACTTGAGTGGAGAAAAGCCTGCTAAAAATTTGAGCTTTCAAACACCCCTTGTTTGCTGAAAATTTCGGTGGAGAAGAGAAGAAAATAAAAATATGATAGTTTTTTGCTTATTTCATCTTATTTTGTTCATTTAGTCAACAAAAGTCATCAACTCTTGTCAAACTTTTAATTCCTTGTCCCCTTGACCGTCCATCTCTCTTAGGTAGGTGTAATTGCAATTTAAAGACCTCCAATTTGCATTTCATGTCTATTTGATACCTTTAGCCTATAGAATGGAACTTTCGCACTTTATGCGATTTAGCCCTTTTTCGCGATTAAGCATGAAATCTCTAAAATTAAAGCACCAAAATTTCCATACATCCTTATAAACATGTTATAACACATAAAATAACATGAAAATAATTTTCTCAAACCTTGGATTAGTGATCTCGAGATCACTGTTCTGACTAACCCCTAAATCGGGCTGTTACAAAAAAAAAGAAAAATAAAAGCTTTAGGAAATATGCTCAAAAGTGGAGAGATGTGGCAACACAAGTTCAGCCACCTTTTTTGGAAAAGGAAACGGTAATGCTTTTTGTCAACACCTTGAAGGCCCCCATTCATCAATCATATGCTAGGTAGTGCCACCAAGAGCTTTTTGAATATAGTTATGTCTAGAGAGATGATTGAGAATATGATATGGTATGGGAAGATAGATGCAGGGGAAAATGCTATGAGGTCTGCCCTGAGAAAGAAAGAAAATGAAGTAAACACTACGAGCATATATAATAAGAGCTATTCAAAGCCAGTCATAGTGGCGCAACCTAGGACCATGATGGCCAACCATCAGGGCTCTTCGAGGCAAAAATCCAATTCAAGGCCAAACATAGAAAAACTCCAATCCACGCCTATCCCGATGACATATGAAGAGCTATACCAAAAGTTATTCAATGCTTACGTAGTATCACCATTTTACTTGAAGCCAATGCAACCCCTATTTCCAAAGTGGTATGACACAAATGCTCAATGTGAATATCACACGGGGATATCGAGACACTCGATTGAAAATTGCACCGCTTTCAAGAAATTGGTCGAAAGATCTATCACAATAAGAATTGTAAGGTTTGATGATCCCCCAGGGCCTAAAATGGCTTGAAATTCGCTACCCAGTCACCTAGACCAATGAGTAAATGCAATAATTGAGGATAGGAACAATAGGACCAAAACCAATGTTGCGGAGGTAAAGTCCCCTTGTGGGTTTGACAGAAAATGGTAGACGTGTGTTTGATTATTCAAAATTTAGAGGAGGTGCCAAAAGGAGTAAAGAACTACTGCGAGTTTTACGCTCCGGGAGATCATGAAATCCAAAAGTGTGCTGAGTTCAAAATTTTAGTACAGAGCCTGATAGACAACAAAGAGTTGGATATCGTTTGGAGGGGAAAGATGTTTATGCCTTTGAAGAGGGAATTGAAGAAGAAAGCCTATCAGGAATTTGTCCCTGCATCCCCAAAAGTGTTCTGAACAACTAGATTATGGAGGAGATCCCTATAGTTTTTAGAACTATTTCAAAGTAATGCTCAGTACACATATATTGTTCTAAAGCTTGGAAGCAATAGGGATCCTTTTGTGAAAAGGTGCATGTCCATTATCTTTATTTCAATGAAAACAATGCATTTTTATGTCCTCACTTGGCAAACATTTTAGCATTTTTTTTTTCATTTCATTCATACTCATACCACACAATTAATCATTCTTCAATTCATTTGTTCCTTGCGTCTCTTTTTATTCCTATAATAGGTCTCTGGATATCAATGATATGAGCGACACTGTTGTTAACTCGGAGTCTCCTTTTGATCAATATATGTGTCTAAAGGAACCTCAGGACTTTGAAGATGATCGAGACTGTAACTTATCTCCTGATTTGTTAAGGATGGTGGAGTAAGATGAGAAACAGATCATACCTCACAAAGAGTCAGTGGAAAGTATGAGCTTAAGGGATGAACAAGAAAAACAAGAGGTGGAAATTAGAACTTGTATCATTGTAGAAACAAGGCGAGACCTATTTGAGTTACTCCAAGAATTTAAAGATGTCTTCGCATGGTCATATCAGGACATGCCTGGTCTAAATATTGATATCGTGGTACACCGGCTTCCCATAAAGGAAGAATGCAAGCCAGTTTAGTAGAAACTTCGAAGGATAAAGCTAGACGTATTGTTGAAAATAAAAGAATAGGTCAAGAAACAGTTTGACACTGGTTTCCTACACGTGATCAAATATTCAGAGTCGGTAGCCAATATAGTCCCCGTCCCTAAGATAGATGGGAAAATGCGAATGTGTGTAGATTACATGGATTTAAACAAGGCCAGCCCGAAGGAGAATTTCACATTTCCCTACATCAATACTTTAGTAGACAACACGGAAGGTCATTCACTATTTTCTTTCATGGATGGTTTCTCTGGATATAACCAAATAAATAAGCATCCAGAAGATATGGAGAAAACCACATTCATAATAATGTGGGGAATGTTTTGTTATAATGTGATACCGTTTGAACTGAAAAATGCAGGAGCAACATATCAAAGAGCCATGGTGACTTTGTTTCATTATATGCTGCACAAAGAAATTGAGGTTTATGTTGATGATATGATCGCAAAATCCCGAACAAAGAAAGAGCATGTGAAAGATTTGAGGAAACTGTTCTTGAGGTTGAGAAAATTCTAGCAAAAGCTAAACCTAACAAAATACACTTTCAGGGTCATGTTAGGAAAATTGCTAGGATTTGTAGTCAGCGAGAAAAGGATCGAGATTAACCTGGATAAAGTCAAAGCCATACAGGAGTTACCTTTTTTGTGTACCCAAAAGAAGGTTCGGGGTTTTTTAAGGAGATTAAATTACATTGCCTAGTTTATTTCACAACTAACTGAGAAATGTGGTATCATATTCCGTCTTCTTAAGAAACATGATCCAGGTGTATGTGGTGAGGAATGCTAGAAGACCTTCAACAAGGTTAAACATTACTTGTCCAATGCCTTAGTACTGATGCTACCTAACCCAGATAAACCACTAATACTATACTTGGTAGTATTTGGAAATTCTACGGAATGCATACTAGGCCAACATAATGATTCGGGGAGGAAAGAAAGAGCAATCTATTAACTCAGCAAGAAGTTTACTGAATGCGAGACAAGATATTCGCCAATCAAGAAGCTGTGTTGCGCCTTAGTCTGGACCAGCCGGAGGTGAAGACAATATATGTTGTATCATACGACTTGGCTCATTTTGAAAATGGACCCTCTGAAGTTCATGATGGAGCCGAGGGCATTAAATGGAAGAATGGCTTGATGGTAAATTTTTCTCTCCGAATTTGATATAATCTATGTAAACCAGAAGGCAGTAAAGGGGAGTGCAATAACATATTTCCTAGCTAGCAGAGCTTTAGAAGATTACAAGCCTCTAAATTTTGATTTTCCTAATGAAGATCTAATGTATGTTACAACCACTGAAAAAAGTGCTTCGAAAGAATATCCCTGAAAATTGAATTTTGATGGAGTCTCAAATGCTATGGGTAACGAAATTGGGGTAGTCCTAGTATCCTCAGACAGAGATCATTATCCTTTCACTAGTAAACTTGATTTTGACTGTACAAATATCATGAAAGAATATGAACTGTGTATCATGGAAATCCGGCCGGCTATAGAACGCAAGATCAAAGTGTTGGAAGTATATAGTTATTCGGCACTAGTAATCTATCAACTCAAGGATGAATGGGAGATAAGAGATTCCAAGCTGATTAATTATTGAAGGTTGGTTTTCAAGTTAATTAAGGAGTTTGATGACATCACCTTCTGCTACCTCCTGTGAGATGAAAATCAGATGACCGATGCCTTGGCTACCTTAGCCTCCATGGTCAGAGTGAATAAATAAGACAATGTAAAAAACCTATCCAAATAAGTATATATGAGGTTCCAGCCTATTGCTACAACATCGAGGAAGAAAAAATGGATGATCACCCTTGGTACCATGACATATTGCAATATGTAAAGAATCGTGAATACCCTGAGCAGGAAACCAAGAATGATAAAAGGACGCTAAGAAGGTTGGCCAATAAGTATGTCCTTGGTAGGGAGATACTATACAAAAGAAAAAAGGATCAGCTGTTACTGAAATGTGTAGATGTTAATGAGGCCAAGAAAATCCTAGAAGAAGTCCATGAGCGTGTTTACGGAACACATGCTAATGGTTTCACAATGCCCAGGAAAATTATGAGATTCGAATATTATTGGTCAAGCATGGAAGGGGATTGTGTTATGGCAAGAGGTGTCATAAATGTCAAATTTATGGGGACAAAATTCATGTGCCTCATTCACTTCTCCATGTGATGACTTCTCCGTGGCCTTTCTCTATGTGGTTCATGGATGTCGTTGGGCCAATCTCGCTAAAGGCTTTCAATCGGTATCAATTCATCTTCATGGTCATTTACTACTTTACCAAGTGGGTAAAAGCCGCTTCTTATGCTAATGTCACAAAGTTGGAAATTAGCAAATTTTAAACAAAGAGATCATATATCGGTATAGAATGCCAGAAAGGATTATATCTGACAACGCACTAAATTTGAACAACAGTACGATAGCGGAGGTTTGTAGTCAATTCAAGATCAAACATCACAACTCGTCACCATATCGCCCAAAAATGAATGATGTAGTGGAGGAAGCTAATAAGAAAATTAAGAAGATTGAGGGGGAAAATGACAAAGACTTATAAAGATTGGCATGAAAAATTACCATTCGCCCTCTATGCTTATTGAATGTCTGTCAGAACCTCCACTGGGGCAACACCTTTCTTATTGGTTTATGGAATGGAAGTGGTTTTACTCATTAAAGTTGAGATTTCTTCTCTCTGAGTTTTATTAAAATTAAAGTTAAATGAAGCAGAATGGATCCAATCTCAATATGATCAATTAAACTTAATCGAAGAGAAAAGGCTGAAAGCTATTTGTCATGATCAAATGTACCAAAAAAGAATGATGCGAGCTTATGACAAAAATGTTTGCCCCAAAGAATTCCATAAGGAGGACCTAGTGTTGAAAAAGATCCTTTTCATATAAAAGGACTTCAGAGGAAAATGGATGCCGAATTGGGAAGGGCCTTATATGGTGAAGAAATGCATTTCTAGAGGAGTATTAATTCTAACCAAGATGGATGGCAAATATCTGCCCAATCCTATGAATTCAGATTCATTCAAGAAATACTTTGCCTAAAAAAATGGGAAAGGACAAGATGAAAGTTTTTAAATAGTATAAGGACCTGAAACAAGACCACTTGTTAGAGAAAACCAAATTTGAAAGTTGGAAAGATCCTAAAACAAATAGTCCAAATTGCGACTACCTCTTTGGGTTTTCTGTCAAAAATATTAGACCTGAATGGAAGGCGTGGTAATACATCAATGATAAAATTGGGACGAACCACGAGCAATATCGACCTAAACGTTAAAAGAAAAGCCATTCTAGAAAATGACATGTTGATAGGAGCACTTGATTCATTCTAATCATAACATCCTAATTGCTTGGCAAAATATAAGCTTATGAAATAGATTCTATAGGTCATGTTCCCTAGAGAACGATGTAACAATTCAGTGAAATAGTGACTTCCATATCCCTGAAGATGAAGTGGATCAGATCAAAGTTACAATGGCGAATCTTATCTCCATGAAGTTGCAGTAGAGCAAGATGAAGCTATAAGTCCTATACCCCTGAAGTTGTAGTGGTTTGAAATAAAATTACAATAGCAAATCTTATCTCCCTAAAGTTGCAATGGAGAAAGATGAAGCTACAAATCCTATACCCCTGAAGTTGTAATGGGTCAGATTGAAGCTACAATAGCGAATCTTATCTCCATGAAGTTTGTAACAACCCGATTTAGGGCTTAGTCAGAATAATGGTTGTGAGACCACAAATCCAAAGTAGAAATATGTGTTTTATGATTTTTATGAGGCTTATGAGTTGTTTACATAATTGTGAGAAAATTTCATGAAGAAATTTTCTTAATTAGTGATCAAATTGGTCAATAGGACTAAATTGAAAATATTAGAAAATATGAGATTCTAGAAGATTTAAGTATGAAATAGCATCATAAAAATTATTAGGGGTCCTTATTTAGAAATTAAACCATTATATGTTAAGATGGGCAAAAATGGAAATGAGAAGGAAAAAACTCAAGAAAGGGCCTTAAAGGCATTTTAGTCATTTGGTTAATTAATGAATTAAAAAGGGAAAAATAAGCCAAAATCTTGTCCATCTTCTTTCTTGAAGTGCCAAAATTTGCAAGGAGACATAGCTACTATTTGTTCAACTTTCAAGCTTGATAGTAAATGCATCTTAGCCCCGTTTTTAATGTTCTTCGTATTTTTGAGATCCTCGTAGCTCGATTTAGCTATTTCTAGCTATATTTTGAGCTAGGGTTTATGTTCAAAATTTTACCCATCTATGACATGCATATATTTTGATGTTTAATGGAAGAATATAAAAGTTTGATGTGTGATAAACATCTTTTTCTAAGTGATTTTCATGAAAAATGCATGAAAGGACCAAATTGTAAAAGTTATAAAAATGGTCATACATGAGTGAAATAGTGGAAATTTAAGGCTGTTGTAGTCAAGAGAATGATTCAGCTAGGCTTAAAATGCAAAAAAGTTGAATGAGAATCATATTACGAGCCTAGGGGCAAAAGTGTAATTATGTGAAAGTATAGGGGTAAAATCGTAATTTTTCCAAAGTATGAATTATGAGTCAATTTAGTCAATGTGAGTATTAAACAAGTGAAATTATTATTATAGATTAAGAAACACGAAGCCCAGACCAAAATCGAGGCAAGGACAAAGTGTTGGACTAAATCGAACATCCACACACATTTTGAGTACCGAGGTAGGTTTATGTGAAATTAAGGTTACATATGTTATTATGTTTAAGTTACTTATTATTTTGTGAAATGCATATCATTTCCATGAAATTTTATTGATGATGTCTTAATGAGAAAATGATGAGATTATGCTAAGTGAAGTCTCGGTTGATATTTCGAAATAACAAGGATACCTATGTCACAATATGAGATAAGGACGGTCCCGTATAAGACCATGTCTGGGACATGGCATCGGCACCGAATGTAGATCTCGTGTAAGATCATGTCTGGGACATGGCATCGGCATCGAATAAGAAAGGTCCCGCGTAAGACCATGTTTGGGACATGGCTTCGGCACTAAAGGAGGATCTCGTGTAAGACCATGTCTGGGACATGGCATCAACATCCCTGTACTGTAATAGCCCGATTTTGGGGCTAGTCGGAATAGTGGTTTCGGGACCACTAATCCGAGGATGAGGAAAATTATTGTCATATTATTTTATGCGTTGTAGCATAATTATTTGGATGTATGTAAATTTTAGTGCATTAATTTTGGTGATTTCATGCTTAATTGGGACAAATGACTAAATCGCATAAAGTGCGAAAGTTTTATTTTATAAGCTAAAGATGTCAAATAGCTATAGAATTTTAATTGGAGGTTCTAAATATGCAATTAGGCCTTTTTAAAGGCAATAGTCGGCTATAGGTGGGGCAATGAGCTTAAATTAGTCAAAGTTGGTAGTGTTAGGTGACTAATGAAAAAAATAAGAGGAAAGAAAGAAAGAAAGAAAGAAATCATCTTTTTCCCATTTCTTCCCCCCACCGAAATTCTCAAGCAAGAATAGGGTTTTTGAAGCTCAAACTTTTAGCCATTCAATCTTTATCCAAGTAAGTGATTTTGATGGTTTTATTTGACAATTTTTGTACTTTTGGAGTCCCCAAAGCTTAAGTTAGCTAATGAGGGGACTAATTTGCTAAATGGTTAAAACTTTAGGGACTTGCCATGATAGTGTTCATGTTGTTTGCTGAGTTTATATGGAGGAAAATGAATGAAAGTGAGTTAAGGAACAACTTTTGTGAAAGGTGTTAGCATAAAAACACCTAAATAGGACTTGAATGCAAAGATTGAAAATGTGTAATAAATGCATGAAATAATTGGAATTATGAGTAGTTGTAAGAGTAATAAATGTTCAGCTAGGCATGTTTAATGAGAAAATGTGATGAAAAATGATTTACGAGCCTAGTGGTAAAATCGTAATTTTGCCATAGTACAAGGCCAAAACAGTCATTTTTGTCTAAGTAGAGATTATGATGTATTATGGTTATAAAATGATTGAATGAGTGACTTTTGTTGTTATAGACCAAGAAGAGCGTGGAATCAACCTTGATCGAGGAAAAGGCAAGGTTATGGGATAGATCATTGATTAACGTGTTTTGCACCGAGGTAAGTTTATGTGTAAACGATGCATCTTAAATACATATGTTGTTGCTTCTTGGTGCATTGTATGGTTGAGAATACTTACAATTTGAATGGATTGAATTTGGTAGAAAATGAATAAATTCTGTATGAATGTTGAAATAGATATGTAAGTGTGGAATATTATCCGTAGTAAATAATGGTGGGCTGTGTGCGATATGACCGTAAATATCCTTGTTTCTGGGCTATGTGCGATACCACCTTATTTCTTATTCACGATGGGTTGTGTGCTATACCATCGTTTATATTATCATTTGGTGGGCTATGTGCGATACCACCCTGTTAAAGATAAATGGTGGGCTAAGTGCGAAACCACCGAGTGTTTGGTATTACTAAGAATGGCTTATTGTGAAATCGTGATATGTTGTTTCATGTGATTGTGTGGTGATAAGTGCAGGGATGTATGTTAAATAATAAGATCATTTGGTTTGTGATATGATTGGAAAGTGGTAAGAGATGAATGAGTAAGCATGATCTTGGATTGTGACATGTTCTTACTTATTGTGAAATGTTATTTATAGATTAGCACATGTTATGATGTTATTGCTTACATGTAAACTTACTAAGCTTAAAGCTTATTCCCTTTTTTTTCCCTTGTTTTATAGTGTCAAAGAATCGGGTCGGGATACGAAGATAATTAGAAGATCACTCACACTATCGACTCATCTCGGTATATCTAGAGTTAGTATTTTGAGTATGGCATGTATAGGGGCTAGACTAGGTGAATTTTTTTTATATTTTGGCCAAGTATGTATTGGCTCCTTATAGATAAATTCTTTTGTACATGGCCATAGTTAATGGCTCAATACTATTAATCAATGAAAAGATGAGGTTATTCATGATTGTGTAGGGTATATGATTGGGTTGTTTGATTATGAATATGCATGAATGAATTGATGGTGGAGGGTGAATTATGCTTGAGTGGGTTAGGGTGATGAAAGAGCTTGGCAAATAGCCTTGTTCTTATCCACACGGGTAGGCACACGAGCGTGTGTCTAGGCCGTGTGTGATACACGGTCAATTGCATGGGGGTGTAATCAGGCAGTGTGTCCCTTTGCGTATTAGAATTGCAAGTCCGTAAGCTTAGTAGTAAACACACGGGCAGAGACATAACCGTGTGTCTCAGCCGTGTGAGAGGCATGGCCACTAACATCGGCGTGTGCCCAGGCCATGTGAAGTCTGCACCTTGAAATTGAAATTTAATTCGACACGCGGTCTAAGGACACGGGCGTGTGCCTTGGCCATGTGACCATAGTGAGATGATGACATCATAAACAGAATGCCAAGGTTTTGGCACACGGGCGTGTCAAGGCCGTGTGAGGGACACGGGCGTATGTCCGGCCATGTTACTTAAGTCAGTGTCAACCATGGGTGAGGAGCACCGGCATATCTCAGGGGCACATGGGTGTGTCCCTTGAACAACACGAGCATGTGGCCCCTATTTAGGCAAAATTTTTCTAAGTTTCTGATTTATTTTCGAAACCTTTCGGAAGTATGTTTAGGGCCTCGTAGGCCCATTATAAGGATGTTAGATGTGTGAATGGAAAAGTTTTACTTTGGAATGAAATTTGATAGCCCAAAGTTGTATGACCATGTGAGTTAAGTACAGTAGTGCCTCGTACCCGGTTCCGGCGTAGAATATTGGTAAGGGGTGTTACATGTACGATCTCGTATAAGACCATGTCTGGGACATGGCATCGACATCGAATTAAGAGATCCTATGTAAGACCATATCTGGGATGTGGCATCGGCATCAAGAGGTGATCCCATGTAAGACCATATCTGGGATATGGCATTGGCATCGTGATACATGTATGATGAGATTGAGCCTCCTCTGATATTCAGGGTAGTTTAACTGGCAAAAGAACTAAGTATGTAAAGATGACAATGAGTTAGGTTATACAAGGATGACAAAGGGTTTCATTTATGTTAAAAATAATAATGATTTGAGTTTATGTTCAAGTTAGCATAAGTGCTAAATTATGTGATGAAGTGATACAGGTACTTTGAGTAAAATACAGGTTATGAAACCATAATGTCATATATGATGGTAAGAGTAAGTATGAGTAAGTATACCTAAGCACTTGAGAACTTGTGTTGTTGTTGTTCTATGAGATGAATGGATTTTGCCATGAATACTTATGTTGCTATATTAATTCATGCAAACTAAGCTATTAGCTTACCTCTCTCTCTTCCCTTTTTCCTTGTAGTATCGCCAAGTTAGCTCGGGGATAGTAGAACGTCATAGCTCGGATCACACTATCAATCATTCTTTTGGTATAATAGAGTTGTTTTATTTTGAGTATGGCATGTATAGGAACTTGGTCATTTTGTGTTATGTCATATTTGGAAGCCAAAGTGTTGGTTATGAATGTTATATACTCATTTTGTAAATGGCCATTGGGAATTGGCCAATATTTGTCAAGTTTCATACTTTAATGATGATGAGTTTATGAAGTGAAAGTTCATGCAATTGATGGAGTGAGTTATGAAGTGTATGAATGATGATTAGTGATCTTTAATATTGTATTATTGCCATGTTATGTGTTTCTTGTGTTGGTATAAGTGTGTTTATGTTTCAGGGTGGTAATTGGCTTGGAAAATAGCCTTCTAATTGTCCACACGGGTAGACACACGAGCGTGTGTCTAGGCCGTGTGTGACACACGGTCAGCCCCATAGGTGTGTTGACAGGCTGTGTGTCCCCTAAATCAAATTGCGAGAATTTGATTCGTCACATGGGCTAGCACACTGGCGTGTGCCTAGGCTGTGTGCCCCCTAAGAGTTGCTGACGTTATAAATAGAATATCCAGGTTTTCACACACGGGTGAGGACACGGGCGTGTCTAGGCCGTGTGAAGGACATGGGCCAAAGACATGGGCGTGTGTCCGGCCGTGTGAAAACCCCTATAGGTTCGAAATGAAAAATAAATCCCACATGAGCTAGGGACATGGGCGTGTGTGACCACACAGCCTGCCCACACTGGCATGTGGCCCTGTTTAAGCAAAATTTTTCTAAGAGAATAAAAGTTTTCGATTTAATTCTGAAACCTTCCGGATGTAAGTTTAAGGCCTCGTAGGCCCATAATAAGGATAATACGAATGTGAATGAGAAGTTTTAAGTTGAAAAGAAATTTTATTGTCCAAGGTTATATGTTTAAGCAAGTTAAGCTCGGTAATGCCTCGTATCCAGTTGCGGCGTTGAAAACGGGTAAGAGGTGTTACAAAGTTGCAGTGGAGCAAGATGAAGCTACAAATCTTATACCCCTGAAGTTCCAGTGGGTCGGAATGAAGCTACAATAGTGAATCTTATCTCCCTGAAGTTACAGTGGAACAAGATTAAGCTACAAATCCTATACCCTTGAAGTTGCAATGGGTCAGAATGAAGCTACCATAGCGAATCTTATCTCTCTGAAGTTGCAGTGGAACAATATAAAGCTACAAATTCTATACCCTTGAAGTTGTAATGGGTTGGAATGAAATTACAATGACAAACCTTATCTCCCTGAAGTTGTAGTGGAGTATGATGAAGCTACAAATCTTATATCCTTAAAGTTGCAGTGGAATGGATTGAAACTACAACAGCAAATCTTATCTCCTTGAAGTTGCAATAGAGCAAAATGAAACTGTAACACTAAATCCTGCCTTTCTAAAGTTGTAGCGAAGCGGATACAATGAAGTAGAGTAACCAATGAATTGAAAGAATGAGCTACTTGAAAAAAATGAGCACTAAAGAAGTCAAGATTTAGCGGGACCGAATAGAATTGGTCCTCTTATAAGGTCTTTGCTCCCTTCCCGTTACACGACAATGAGTAAAGAGGGGCAACTGTAATAAGACAAATTCGTCCGGCCCAAACTCCCAAAAAAACCCAAAAAAACAGTTAAAATAAAAAAATAAATAAAAGTCCATTAACAGTCCAAATTACAAGCCTAGGACCCAATCTACTAACCTTAACCTTAAAGCCCAATAAACCAATAGCCAAAAGCCCAAAGGCCCAAAACCTAAACAGAAAAAAAAAAAAAAAAGAAAACCCTAAGTCCCCTTCATCATCACTCCCTCACCATGTCAGCAAACGTGCCATCTGAGGCTGATACTTCTTCGTCCTTGCCACCACCACCTGCAAAAATAGAGAAACAGAGGCAAAGAAGCAGAGGAAACAAGAAAAATATAATATTATTTTGTAATATATCGAAAATGGATTGTAACAAAAAAAAGATTCGATAGGGAATACAAAAAGAAAAAAACAAGTTTAAAGAAGGTAGTTTTTTATTTTATTTTTCTTTTTAAATTTCGAAAAAAATATAAAAAAATAAAAATAAACAACAAAATATTCAAGTTTTTAACCTGTAATACTCGCGTTGTCATAGTGATCCTGTCTCCGACTCGAAAAGCCTAAAATTCCTTTAGGGTTCCGTCGAGGGCCTCATCGGAAAAGGGGAGAAATTGAAAGGTTTCTCTGCTCTCGGCCGAACTTTGGCTAAGTTTTTGGGGATTTTAACCCTAGATCTGTGTTCCATGCAGCAGGAGGGGCAAAAAAGGTTTTTTGAAAATTTTTGACCATCGGAGGTGGCGGTTGCTGTCACTAATGATCGGTGGTTGTGGCAGATGTGCAATGGCCCTATAGCCAGAGGGAAGGGAAGCTTTGAGAGAAATAAAAGTGAAAGAAGAGTTTTTTTTTTTTAAAAAAAGGTTGAAAAATGATTTTTTTAGTTTTTTTTTTACTTATATAGGGGCATTATTCGACGTCATTTTGCGGTGTAGCTTAAAATGTCTAAAATGGCGTCTTTTTGGGGCCGACTCGAATATCCAACCCAACCCCTCCCAAGATCTGCGTGTTTTTGAAAGGAGGGGCTATTTACTATTTTGGCCCTTTCACTTTTTTTGTGTAGTTTTAATTTCGTTAGTCCCTTAACCCACTGTGGACCCACTGAGGGAATGACACGTCTAAATATGATTGGGATAATTGCCTTCTGAGTCCCAGTACTTTTCTATCCCATTTTAATTTAATCATTTATGTTCTGTTTCCTTATAATTTAGGATGTTGATTTTGTTATATTTTCAGTTTAGTCCTTTATTTCCCTTTTCTTTATTTTTTTTTCAATTCATGGTTTAATTTTTTTTAAAATTTTAATCTAGTCTTTTATTTATTAAAGTTAGCCCCTTTATTCCCTTTTTTAAAAAAAAAAAAACATTTCTAGCATTTATAATGTATGTTATCTACATTTTTTTCCCATGAATTTCCTGATTATTTTTATTTTGGTCCTTTATTTTTAATTATTGATACTATTAATACTATTAAGTGATTATCGTTGCTAATTAATATTATTTTTTTAAAATTCTCTCAAATATCAATATTTTATGTAATTATATTATTATCATACATTTTTATATTATTTCATTATTATTATCATTATTATCATATAGTATTATTAATTGAATATTTTTTATTGTTATTATTATTTCTTATTATTGTATTCACTATAGTATTGTCAATTTATTTCATTATTTATGTTTTTATTTTGTTAATATCATAATTTTTCCATCATCGTACATTGTAACTATTGCTACATACATTCATTCGCTTTTTGGCGCAAGCGCATAAAAATAAATAATTAAAACTGAGGCAATGTTCATTACTTTTGGGATGTGAGGAGTCGTGCTCCTCACTTATGGAGTATGGCCTCTTTCTAGAATTGAAATAACCAAACATCCAATTTAAAATTCAAGACGCGTAGGACTTAGGTAATAATCAAATGACAAGTATTCTTGTTTTCGAGGATTCAAGATATCGTGCCTTAACTTACGGGACATGATCTTTTTTTTATTAACTTGAAATAAGAAGGCCCTTTTCATAAAATTTAATTTAATAAGAAGGCCCTTTTCATAAAATTTAATTTAGTTAGTGGTATTTTAATCAAATCAAGCAAGAAGGGGATCGTATTTTAAATTTTCTTTGAATTCTCAATTCTCGACACTAAGACATCAAGTAATCAACTAGGTACTAATTTTGGGCATTATGAGGGTGCTAATCCTTCCTCGTACGTAACTGACTCCCGAACCCATTTCTTGGATTTCGTAGACAAAAAAAATTATCATTTTAAGAGCTAGTTTGGCAATGCTTTTGAAAAGTGATTTTGAAAAATACTGTGGAAAAGTGCTTTTGAGAAGTGCTTTTGAAAAGTTTAGTTAAAATTTGAGTGTTTAACATTGTTGTCAAAAAGTGCTTTTGAGAAATAAAATGTCCATTTTACACATGTTATTATCAAGTAACAAATATACATTTAAATAAAATTTAAATTAGTTAATATTATTATATTTTAGTAAGAATATAAAAAAATTACTATAACTTGTTAATATTTTAATATATGAAATATAAATTTTAAATATTTTTAAGTAATAAATATTAATTACTTATAAAATTTAATTAGAATATATAAACTACATTTTAAATATTTAAATATAACTATTAAATATTTGTAGTTAGTATTTTAAAAATATTTATTTTTAATTAATGATTTTAACACATTTGTAATTAAACACCAAGAAAAAAAAGGGGAAAGAACTATGTTATTGGAGGGGTAAAAAAGTAATTAAGCACTAAAAGTGCTTTTGGAAGAGGAAAAGCTAAAAATTTTAGCTTCTCCTTTTCAGAAGTGCTTTTCAAAAGCACTTTTGAAAAGTCAAAAATTTCAGCCAAAAGTAGCTTGTTTTGCACAACTTTTCTTCCAAAAGTGCTTTTGGAGTTAGATGTGCTTTTTTTAAGCACAGAAGAATAGGCCCTAAATCTACACCTTTTATTAAAATGATTAAGTTTTGAGGTGACCCGATCACACCTAATAAAGAGGATTGGTGGCGACTCCATTTTCATTTTAAAATAACAAGTCGATTTCCAAAAAGGTTTTGACAATGTTATTAATTTTTTAAGATGATTGAGTTGTTCAGATCAACCAAAAGTAACCAAAGATTGAATGAGTAACAACTTGACCGCCGCCAAACGTGTAACATCCCGAATTAGGGGTTGTGCTTTTGGAGCATAACCCTAGTGTTAGTAGACTTTAAGAGTGATTTGGATGTGTTTTAGAGGTTCTTAAAACTTTAGGATTAAAATGGAAGCTTTAGAAATATTTGAAAATTTTGGGTTAAAAAGGGAATTTGGGCTAAGGAGCCCTTAAGGGAAAAATTTTAGAAATTATGGACATGAAAGTCAGATTGATAAAGTGGCTAGGACGCTGCTTTAAGGGCCTTGGTGGGAAGGGACTCAAGTTCGAGTCACGCTGGGAGTGTTTTAATTTTTGGTTTCTGGCGTTGAAGCGAGGGAATGCTTAAAGGAAATATTTGGCGAGGTTATGGCATAAGAAGCGCCTTGGCCGAGTGGCTAAGGGCGCTACATGGACTGTGGCAGTAAGGTCCCATGTTCGAGTAACATGGAGCGCTTTTGGGGATGTTTTATTTTGGCTTTTGGCATTGGAGGATAGGGAGCATACGAAGGAGTGCTTAAAGGAAACTTGCAAGCGATCTATGACACAAATGATGCCTTGGTAAAGTGGCGCTGGTCGTGTGGCGATTTTGGTGATGAGGTCTCGCGTTCGAGACCGAGGGTGGCGCTTAGGAGTGTTTATTTTGCATTTGACAATTAATGCGGAAAGGAGCCAAGGTTTGAGTGTTTAAATAAATTTGTGATGCGCTTAAGTCATGAGATGCTTGATGGTAGAGAGTGGTGGAGGCTTGGGGAGCTTCTCCAAGTCTCGGGTTCGAAACCCGTATGCGGCAAGGGAGATTTTATTTTTGCTTTGGCCAGCGTGAAGGAGGGCCTGCATGGGCATTTATTGCATGAAGGCATGCAGCTTTATTTTTTTTATTTTTCCTATGCTGCTGGGAAGTATGGGGTTTTATTGTTGGTTTATTTTATTTATTTTAATTATTGAAGGAAGGTATTAAGGTATGGGATAGTTTTGTTTTATTTCATTTTATATTATTGAAGGATGGGAAGTAATGGGTAAATGAATAAACATTTTCTTATGGGAAATGTTTTATTTTAATTCATTTGATGATGAGGGTTAGCACATGGGGGGAGGGGGAAAGCAACGGTCGAATGGGGACTTTGGGGGCTTGATGCTCACGGTTTTGAAGGAGTTCTTGGAAGCATTTTCGGCCTGCACATGTTACCTCCCTCCTTCTTCTACTATTGTTCAAACGAAACTCCATTCTCCTTTGCTACTTTGTGATTTTCCTTGAAACATACCATAAACCTTGTGCCAAAAACCCTTCATTCATCCTGGTCGAAAACACCCTAAGCCTTTTCTTTAAAAACCCGACTCCGTCCCCTTTCCTTGTGGCCGATTATCCCTTGCCATATAGGGCCTAAACCGAACCCCCCAAAAAAAGAAGGTGCAGTCTTTTGCGTAGGTTGTCAGCACCAAGGAGCTAGAGGATGCCTCTCGGGAATCTATTCTTCGAGGTAAGGCATTATGCCATTCGGCCAAGGGCCTTAAGTGTGAATATTAGTGTGCATGCCGATTCTAACAAATGTTTTGGTAGGGATCTCGACAAGTCCAGTGACAACTTCAGGTTTTCGGTAAGTATGGAGAATGGTTAAGCATTTTCGGCCAAAGGCCGCCTTTGGTATTATTGTGTAACCAAATGTGCACTTTGGGTTTAGGGGCAAATCGGCCAGAGGGAAATCGGAGGCTTTCGAGTTTTCAAATCACGTGGTTAGTGCTAATAAAGGTTCGGCCTAAGGCCATATTCTATTTTGGGTGCGATTGATCCTTTGGGATTATTAGTTTAGCCGAATGAGACTTTTTAATACTAACCTATAGTGGCCGAATATAGGAGCAATACGGGATACGGTTCAAGACTTTTGTGATATCGGATAAATTCGCGATTTCTCTTTGGGTCTCCAATTAAATAGGTGTGTAAACTTTTACACACTTTGATAGTATAGACTGCTATTATGGTGATATATATATATAACCTCTCATGTAGTAACTTTGCCTTGTGGGCATAAGCTTGGATTTCGGGTAAGTCCCCTAATACTTGATTTATGATGTATATTGTGTATGTCATCATATGCTGTTAAATGCTATGCTATGCACAAAAGCATGATATATGGGATCATGATACATGTTATGTGAGCATGATGATGGTGGGATTGATGAGAGGAGGGAGATGATCTCTATAGACTGTCACCAGTGGTTTGGTACCACACGATGGGTTGGCCCCATCATTTGATATTTGTGACTTCGGTCACCAGTGGTTTGGCACCACATATTGATAATTGTGACTAAGTCCCAGTGGTTTGGCACCACCAGTGGTTTGGCACCATATATTGATATTTGTGACTTCGGTCACCAGTGGTTTGGCACCACCAGTGGTTTGGTACCACATGTTGATATTGTGACCTATGGTCACCAGTGGTTTGGTACCACAAGATGGGTTGGCCCCATCACTTGATATATTGTGACTTCAGTCACCGGTGGTTTGGCACCACCGGTGGTTTGGTAGTACACGGGGGTAGAAAAAGGAGTACGGATGGCTAGCTTGGGTTGCATATTTGCATGTCTCACTAATATCTTGTGTATGAGTTACATTTTCGAGATTGGGATTTATACACTGAGTCTTGGTGACTCACCCCTTCCCCTATCACCTTGCAAGTGAGTAGATCGCGGAGATGGAGCCGGAGAGGACTCGAGGCGGCCATGCTTGTTCCTCGGTTTTGAAGTTTTATTTTGTACCGTTAAAGTTTACTATTTACTAAATTTTGGTTTGGTTTGTAATATGGCCGCTTATTATCATTTTGGATGTTTAAGTAGTTGCCTTTACTTTATTTCTATTATGTTACCAACGATCTTATAAACGGTTAAACAACTCGGTTAAAAAGTAATGTTTTCAAAATAAGTACTCGTACGTTTTAAAAAGGCGTTATCACCGGGTAGCAAACTCACCAAGTTAGCAATAACTCGATGTTTCTAGAAATTAGATGATCTAATGTTTTCAAAGTTTCTACTCAACACCGTTTTACAACTTCAACCATATTTTCGGATTTTTACCTATTAAAAAAATCTTTCAAAAAGTTTTACTCCGTGACATACCAGATCCGGTCAAGGCCCGTGGGCTGGGTTTGGGGTGTTACAAAACGTGTGAATGTTTGATTAGAAAATACCACACCAAAAAAAAAAAAAAAAATTAAGTATGCGGTATTCGCAAGTATACGAGTCAAATTGTAATATAGATGTGTACAACGGAACATAGGGAAGTATTCTGAGATCATACCCAAATGAGGGCAAATTAAATCAGAAATCTACTCTGCAATAACAAGCCTAAACAATAGCAATTAAAACTTATATTACAATAAACAATAAAATAGATAACAAGCATAAACTAAATTAAATAAACAAAAAATAGACAAACAACTAAATCAGGTTAACAAACAGAAGATTAACTTGTTTCAATGGTTGTATTTAACTTCAAAATTTGGGTTTAAATGGAATTAACTAGTATTACCTCCCGATTTCTACTAATTAATTAATCGACAGGTAGTTGCTTATCTCCCAACCTCACTTTCCCCATCGGGATAAACTACGATTTACTTGGTAAATTTATTTCCCGGCCTCGTTTAACCTAAACTACTTCCTAGAGTTGTCAATCCCAGGTTTTAGGCACACAGTTTAAAACCAGTTAATTCTTATGGGAAACTCACATTCCTCCGCTAACTACTCCCACATCCACTAGTTAATCTCCTTAGAGAATTAGCCTTTCATGGATCTAGATTCCATAACTCTTAGATTTAATTTAAACATGTAAAAGAACACAAATAAATTAAAGTAAGAGAAATGGTAAGAAATTGCTCAATTGATTGAATCGGACGTGCTCGTAGTTGCGGAATCTATTGACAATTAATTTATCTTGATGTTTGCAAAAGAACAAAAAAAGAAAACTGATGAATACTTCAATAGAGAAGAATTGGGTTCAAACCAAACCTAGTCAAAAAGAACAAAGTATGTAAAAACAGAAAATAAAACGAACTAAAACTTAAATATACTATCTACGGCTCCTAAAGGCTCGCTTACATAATAGCAATAACCTTTCTATTTATAATGATGTTTAGAAATCCAAATTAGGTCCATTACAGATCCTAATCACGAAAATGATTGATTGCACGAACGATTTTAGCCATTCCGATACTTGTCTCCCATGTTTAGACCTATGTTGCAACACCGATTTCTTGAGCTTGGAGTTTCGATTTCACATGTTAGGTCTCCGGAAACTTGTACTACACTCGAGTGTTGTCCATAAGGCTGTCGGGCTGCTAATACTCATCCTACACACTCAATTAAACATATTTAAACTACTTAAAGATCCGAATTGGCCTAATAAGTCAATTAACATCAATTCTTGCGTAAAAAATACTTATTTTTCACATAATTGAATCTAAACTACGAAAGGTGAAAATATGACAATTAAACATAAAATACCCGAAAAACAAGCTTCCTAAGTGTCGAAATGTACTAAAACTACCACCACATTTGACGTCAAGTCGGTTGAATCTCTATCTACACTTGTTAATTTCTTAAGTTAATTATTATTTAATTAAATTAATAAATTCTATAAAAACTATCAAAATTCTTACTTAAGTATACAATTGAATTAAAATCCTTAAAAAATTATTTAAATTGAATATTGATTAATTTTTGTGGCTTGTTTTCGATTTCCTTTAACAAATTCTAGTTTTATTTGGTTAAGAAAGGCAGAAATGTGTTTAAATAATAACAAAAAGATTGTTAGTTAAAGAATCTAGTTAGTAGAAAAAATTAATTTGATAATGTAGTAAAACACTTAAACTGCTTTTGTAAATTCTTGAACTTTAGTTTCAACAATGTAAAACAATTATTACATATATATGAACCTGCTTTCCCGGTTACTTACATTGGTTACTTTAAACTAAAAAAGGAAGAAAATAAAAACTCCATTAACAAGCTAAATTCAGTCCTGTTATAACGAAATCTAGCATTTTCCCCATTAATATAGATCTGATTTGATTCTCTGTATGCAAAAATAAAGCGTAAAATCTTCATTTGGTTCTTATTATCCAATAAATTTGTTGCACGATTTGTGTTTCCAAGAACATAACCAAGAAGCGGGAAAATGGACGACAGCTGTGCTGTGTGTGCTGAAACTTTAGAATGGGTTGCCTACGGCGCCTGCGGTCACCGGGACGTGTGCTCCAACTGCGTCGCTCGTCTCCGCTTCATCTGCAACAATCGCCGCTGCTGCATCTGCAAGACTGAGTCCGATGTCATCTTCATCACTAAGGTTAGAGAGCCGAATGATCGTAATCGTAGCGTTAGATAACGAAATTAAAGCAAAGTTATGTATATATATTCTGGTTTTTCTTTCCAGTCTTTAGGGGATTACACGAGCTTGGTCAATGACTTCTCTGTATTGCCATATGATGTAAGAGAAGGACGGATGGGTTCGTACTGGTACCATGAGGATACGCAAGCCTTTTTCGATGATATTGATCACTACAAAATGATCAAGGCAATGTGCAAGCTTTCATGTACTGTATGTGACAAGATGGAGGATCGATCCAATGATGGGATGAAGCGACGGGTGCAGTTTAGGAACATTGAACAGTTGAAAAATCATTTGATTCATAGGCATAGACGGGCTATGTGCAGCCTATGTTTGGTAGGACGGAAGGTAAGGTTAATATGACCATTGTTTAGCATTATTTATAGCTTGCATGCACTGAATCATTGATTATCTCACTGGTTTCTCTGGACTCTGTGTAATTATAGGTGTTTATATGTGAACAAAAACTATATACAAGAGCACAGTTGAATCAACATATAAACACAGGTAACTCTGAGGTGGATGGGACCGAGAGTGAGAGAGGTGGATTCATGGGGCATCCAAAGTGTGTGTTCTGCAACACCCCATTCTATGGGGAAAGCGAGTTATACTCCCACATGTCCATAGAGCATTATACATGTCATATATGTCAAAGGTACTGAGTTATTAATCCTGGTAGCATTTTTAGGACACGAGTTAAAAGAAGTGGACTTTGAACTTATTTTTTGCTTGTTGAATGTTCAATGCAGGCGGCATCCAGGACATAATAAGTATTACAAGAATTATGATGATCTCGAGGTAAGATGACCTTCCATATTTCTTATGCTTTTATTTATTCTTAAATGGAAGAATGAAAATTGTCTACCGCAGATCCATTTTCGCCGAGATCATTACCTATGTGAGGATGAGGTTTGCCTTGCCAAAAAGTTTATTGTCTTTCGGTCTGTAGCTGACCTAAAGGTGACTTCTTGGGGGCATTTAAATGTTGTTTTTCTTTTTGATTATTTGTGTTTTTCCTTAGTATAGTTCACCTTTCTCTTTTCCATATATGCTAAGTTCACGTATTTTCAATTTTATCCTTTCAGAGGCATAATACCAGTGAACATGGAGGTCGCATGTTTCGTGCACGGTGTAATACTGCTTTCCAAGTATGTATCATCCTTCTAAGTAATAGACTCCAGATTAGTTTGATTTTACCGTAATTCATTCACTGGTAAGCGTTCATTTGTAGATGGCTTGTTGACTTCTTTGATGTTTTGTTAATTGGTCGTATATTTTCAGATACCGACCAGCTCTCAACATCATCGAAATAATGAAGATAATCGTTATGGAAGGGGGCGAACGGTTCGACGTCAACCATCTGATAATGACTATCAACTTTCAATGGCCATTGAGGCAAGTTTGGGGACAGCCAATGTGCCCTCAGCGTCATCTACTGTGCAGGTTGTCTCTGCTCATGGGGACACAAATGATGTTCATCCTTTTGAATCATTATCTACAACAGATCCCGAATCATCTTCAAGATATCTTCAAGCACTGGGGACAGTCACTAGGGGTGCACCTTTTCAAGCATCTTCTTTTCCTCCACTTCCCATGGTTCCCAGCACCAGTCGACAAAAATCTAAACAGGGCTCAGAAGATAACACCAAGCAAGCTCATCTACCTTGCCAGAAGAACAAGAATAAAAAGTCTTTTAGTTTAGTTCAGGCATGGGCCATGCAAGCATCAAGTAGTTCAAGGATTACTAAAACAACAAATATTGCAGCCGTGGCATCACCTGTTACAGGTAAGGGAGTTGCAGAATTGAGCTATACAAGTTCAAGTCATGCACAGGCTCAGACTCAATCCGCAACAGCAGATATATTAACAGAATCTGGATCTCGAATGAGCTCAGGCAATGTAAGTAGGATTACCCACTCTTCATCAGCTCCAAATCATGCTAATGGTGGATACCCTGAGTCAGAACCATTGGTTTCTGGGTTTCCTCCGGTTTGTGGAGCACAAAGGCACAAGCATTCTTCAAGCAGCCGGGTTCTGAGGATTGTAGAAGAAGTTCATATGACCAACAAATCTTTGGCTGAAAAGATTATGAGATGCTCTTGAATATGATGAACAAAAGTACACTGGCTTTTAAAGAAATATCTAGACAGTAGACATTTGGCTTGGCACACCTTTTTCAAAAGCAGACACAGTTAACTGACGCCTATAATGCTAATTTAGAAAGTAATGGCCTGCAACTGAAAGGCGGGGCTGATGGCAGTGTCAAGCTGACATATAATAATGTCTTTTAGAAAGGGAAAGGAAAGTCACTGTATACTGCAGGCTGTAATTCAAAGGTTAGCCTGGCTGATAGTATTGTGAATAGTGTTCCCTTAATGGTCTGATGTTTTTTTAGTGAGTTACACGGATTCTACTCGAGTCGGGTTTTATTATTATAGCCATTTTGGATGATACATTTTGTCCAACATGGTTATTATGAGGGTAAGAAGAATCGTTGTGGAGTCTAGACATCGCTCCAGTGTGTAAATATACTGTAAATACCTTCATTCTAAAGTTCCTGCTTTATCTCTTTGGAAAATCATCAGGTGACGGTCCGTAAATCTTTCGGGAATGACGGACACACACAAAACTGGTTGCCTTTTATAATTGGTTAATTTGTTTAGCCGGTTGTAACAAAAATATATGAATACATTTTTTTCTATATTATTATTATTATTATTATTATTATTATTATTATTATTATTATTATTTATGAACATTGGATTAAATATTTTAGTGGGCCAAATTATAGACTAAAAATTTGAAGCTTAAAATATGCTCTAAGTCTCTTTATATTTTACACGTTTGGAATTTAATTTTCTCCCTTTTATCTTCAAAATTTTAGTCACTCTACATTTTAAATTTAAAAATTCTGGCTTTTTATTAAATTCATTTATGTGACATCTTAAAATTAAAAGAAATCACTTAGTAATGATGTAACAAAAGAATTGAGTTGAAATTGTTGATGTGAACTTATTTTTTTAGAAGTCCATTTGAATTCGTCATGATGAAATAAATATTTTTTTTGGGAATACTATTCTTTAAAAAATGACTTAGCATTATAATTGAAATAGTTAATATTGTTAACTATTTAGACTAACTAATTACATAAAATAGAGGGGCTAAATTATGTTAAAAATTAAATTACATGTATCTAATCCAAGTTTCAACATAGCATAGGGGTCAAACTTGAAATTTAACCATTGTCTTCTAATGTCAAAAAAAGGCAAGGCAAACCTAAAAGAAGTGTAGTCTCTAAGTCCTTCAGAGTATTCAAATTATATATAACCACGTTAAATTTTAATCGAAAAATTAACAATATTAACCATTTGTATTAACTAATAACATTATAAAAATATAAGGACCAAATTGTAACACCCCTAACCCGAATTCGTCGCCAGAATAGGGTTACGGAGCATTACTAGAGCTTACAAATCAAACAGACAGAAAATGCAAACATTTTATATCATATAGCATTCATGTCAAAAACCAATCAAAATCATACATATTGTCCCTTATACGAGCCATCGAGGTCCAAATTACGCATTAGAAACATATCGGGACTAAATCAGAAACTTAGAAAATTTTTCAGAAATTTTTAAAATTTTCAACACTGCAGGGGTCACACGGCCGTGTGGGCATTCGAAATAGGGACACACAGCCGTGTCTCAGCCCGTGTTCGTGCCCATGTGAGTATACTAACTTGGGTCACACAGCCAAGTCACACGCTCGTGTGTTAATCCGAGTGAGCATTTTGTTATATGCAAATTTAAGATATAGGGAAAACACGACCGTGTCATCTGGCTGTGTGTCACACACGGTTGAGACACACGCCCGCGTGTCTGCCCGTGTGGACAAAAATAAGATATATTACAAGTCATATTTCTCACCCAATTTTAGTGTCAACTTACAATCAACATTATACATATCAACAAGCCATAATTAGGTATCCAAAACAAGCCAAAATAAGTGGCTAATTTCAACAAATTACATATAGGCCAACATTAACAAAATGCCTATACATGCCATTATAACAAAAACCAAAACATTCGAAAGTACCGATAGAATATGGATAGTGTGATATAACTCCGACAAGCTTCTAACCCAATCGAGCTTCCGATAATCTGAAAAGTAAAGAAAAACAAATAAATAAGCAATGAATGCTTAGTAAGCTCGTATACACTTTAATCATATGAATTCATTTCATTATGAAATTTACATTTATCAAGAATAAACATTTACTGATGCCAGACGATTCAAGAAACCATATTCAACAACTCACAAAATGAGTAAATCCATAGCATCTTTTATACAAAATGAGTTTTAAACAGCTTTATACTCTTCCAACTTTCTTTATTCACAATTGTATTTCTTTACTTATCACACCCATTCCATATGCATAACACACAAGTCATAAGCATATCATACCACCATAGCCACAAGCTAGTGCATGCAAACATAGCCCTTTTCAAATTAATCACATATTAAGTCATTTCATAAGAAATTGAATAACTTAAAAACTTTCCACTCTTTCATGAGCACAAGTATATTTTCATTTGAGCACTTACCATTTCAATGCATCTTATAATTAAACATTTTACCATTCAACCAAAAGCTTGGCACTTGCCTAAGCATCAAACAACAACACTTGTTAGCGTACTTGAACATTTTTCATATAATTTCAACATCAATAATCTTATTAACTCAATATGTCACACTTGAGTTTATTATTCGTCTCAACTTACATAATTTCCATGTATCAACATATTAAGATATTGATATATATATATATATCATGATACATATCATTCTCTTACCATTTCTTCATATACATATATCATCCAAGACAACTTTCGATATTTTACCATTCGAAGAATGACTTACGGATTTGAGTACATCGTTAATAGAAGCACGAAAGCTTAACAGAAACTCATAAGAGTTGAAAATCTGAACGGAAACTCATATGAGTTAAACAAAAGCTCGTAAGAGCTAAATAGAAAGTAAAACATGAGAGTTCGCAACAAATGCTGAACTTCGGTTCACATGGGTAATTTGCTGCCATTTTCCTCCAATGTCGTCATGCGCTACAAAACGAATGTACTCAAATCCTGTGTTCCATTTAATCCGAATATTCAATTCAAATTATAATTTCAAAAATAATTCACTCTCAACAATATAATAAATACATAGTACCATCTATCAAATCAATATCATTATTAAAGTATAACCATACGAACTTACCTGGTTAAATTGCAGAAATACCAATATTTAAGGGCATTTTGGAAATTTTCCATTTTCCTATATTTTCTACTCGACCTTGATCTAAATTAAGAATTTCATTCAACATATTAATTTAGACAATAAAATAATTCATTTCCTGCAATTTGGTCATTTTTGACATTTTTACAAGATTATCCCTAAAGTTTTACTTTTATTTAATTTAGTCCCTAAGCCCAAAACATGCAAATTAACCATTTTTAATGCAAACTCATACTAGCTGAATATTCATGGAATTCAATACAGCTCATTTTTACAATAATTTTGCAACAAATCCTTGTGTTTTTACTAATTTAACAAATTAATTCTTAATCAAAAAATTCATCAAAATCACTTAACAAAATGCTTTTAAATAACAAATAATATCTCAAATTCATCATTTAGCATAAAAAACCATATAGATTCATCAATGGTAACATCCAAAATCTTTAACAAAATCAAAAACTAAGGTAAGATTTAGTTGGACCTAATTGTAACAATCTCAAAAATATAAAAAATTATAAGAAATAGGTAAGAATTGGACTCACATGAAGCAAATGTGCAAGACAAGCTCAAAGAGCTCTCCCCATGTCTGTTTGAACCGAAAATGAGAGAAGTATTGCCTATAAATCTCTTAGCAATTCAATTTGTACTTTAAATTTCATAATAATTACCATTTTGCCATTAAATGGCCTTTTTTATTATTTTTTTCTTGTTATGCCGCCTCATCCTATTCATTTAGGTATATTTACTTTTTAAGTCCTCCCTCATTTATTAATCAAGCCATTTAATCACTTAAATATTTTAATTAGCAAGTTTTGAACCTTTTTCAGTTTAGCCATTTTTAATTAATTAACTATCTAAACGTTAAAAATTTTCAATGAAACTTTAATACCATCTTAACGACACTCTGTAAATATTTATAAAAATATTTATGACTCGGTTTATAGAAACGAGGTCCCGATACCTCAATTTCTAAAACCACTTGACCTAATAAATCATTATAATACACAAATTACTAATTCAAAAACCTTTTTAAAACCATATATGACTTGTAAATATTAAATAATAATATTTACGAAGTTACTTGCTGGATTTGGTGGCCTTGAACCACTATGTTTGACACCACTAAAAATTTATGCATAATAGAGAGACTAAAATTAAAATTTAACATTTTATTGTAATGTAAAGAAAAAAAGAAGAATCGTACATGTGGCAACAAAGGAAGGACCAAATTAAATGAAATTAATATATATCCCACATATAATTAAAATAAAAAGGATAAGAACTGAATTTAACCATTTATGTAACACCCCTTAGCCCGTTAGGAAGACATGGCGCATACCCATCAACCAAACAGTCTGCCCAACGAACTAGGGTGATACTAACAGATTCAAAACCCTTGACTTGTTTCAATGTTTGAGGAAAACCAGTTATAAGGATTTCCCTTTATGTCAAAACCGTTAATCATTTCTCTTGAAGGTAGAACATCTTTAAAGAGAGTAATAGGAATTACTAAACGACTTATTAATTAGGTTTCACCATTAAAGGTGAATACACTTAGGAAAAGGAAATTTTGAAAATGGAAAATTAGGGGAGATTTTGCGATCACAAATATAAATATAATCAGGGTCAACTACACTTCGTAAAATAAAACAAAATACATCCGTGAAGAAAAAAACACAATTTAAATGTAAATTGTGCGAGTATGCCTTTCACCGAACAGCCATGCATGATACAGAACATATAAGTAGCTCACTTATAGACGCAACTCTAGCATAATCCCCTCTCTACAAATATTCTTCTACTACTCAAATGCCTAAGAAAAAAAGGGTAATGAAGTAAGTTCATCTGAACTTAGTAAGTTCCCCATTAACACGTCATGATTATCATGTTACCCTTGATTGAATCAAAGATAAAGACATTTTTGAAACTCTGCCCTACAATTATGCCGGTCTTCCAATACAGTCTACTGGTGCACACATTGTAACAACCCGTTTTCAGTGAAATCAGAACAGTGGTTTCGGGACCACAAATCCAAGTCCGTAAGAAAAATTAATTTAAAATTATTTTATGGTCTACTGTATGTTAGGAATATCGTATAAAAAAAATTCTTTAGGAAATTTTATTGATTACATGATTAATGATAAAAGGACCAAATTGCATAAAATGTAAAAGTTGAATTCTAGTAGCTAGAAGGATCAAATAGCTATGGAACTCAAAACTTGAGGTCCTTAAATGGTAATTATATCATTAAATGTAGTTAGTAGATAAGCATGCTTAGTCATCCTTGGAAAATTAATTAAAGAAAAGGACGCAATTGGAAAGTTGAAAATTTAAAAGATGATTGTAACACCCCTCACTTGTATTCAATCCCGGAATAGGGTTACGGAGTATTACTGAACTTACAATACCAATTACACAACTTTTCACATACATTATAACATTTCATACATTCATCAACTAATCTCAATCAGTTTGTCCCTAATACAAGCCTACGAGGCCTTAAACATGCTTTAGGAGTGGTTCGGGACTAAACCGATAACTTATGAAACTTTCATGAAACTTAGAAATTTTTTCTCAAAACAAGGGACACACGCCTGTATGCCACACGGCCACCAGACACGCCCGTGTCACAGTCCGTGTGGACATTCGAAATGGGAGCACATGGTCGTGTCCCAGCCCGTGTAACCCTCTGACTTGGGTCACACGGTCAACACACACACCTATGTAGATAGCCCGTGTGCCTTAAAAATGGCCATACACACTCGTGTGCCAGGCCGTGTACTAGGCCGTGTCAAACCTGTAGGGTATACTGAGTTATGCCACACGGCAAAGTCATACGCCCATGTGTAAGACCGTGTGGAGCATACTGACTTGTTTTCAAATTCAACACCAGGGGACACACGGCCATGTAACATAATCGTGTGCCACACACAACTGAGACTGTAACGCCCTGAATTTTGGCCCTAGAAGAAATGGGATTCGCATGCTGGAGGAATTGGAATTTAGTTGTGCATATGAATAACCTAAAAGTATGCCTGCTTTGGTGGTTAAGGGTCTTGAGAAGTATTGATAAAGTCTTGGGTTCAAACCTGGGCTTTAGGAAAATTTTGGTTTTAGGTGAATAAAACCCTGGATGTAAGTAAGTAGGCTTTAAGAATATTGGTGGGGAAAACATGACACAAGGAAGCATGTGGCCTAGTGGTTGTGGTGTCATTAAGGGTGCAAGGGAGCCTGGGTTCAAGTTTTAGCCCTTGCAATTTATTTTGGTTTTCTTTTAAATGAACCTAGACACTGACACTTAGGCTTTATTAATAATAATGTTTGGTTAGTGACACAATAAGAGCTTGTGGCCTAGTGGCAAGTAGCGTGTTGGGCATCTATGTGGTTTGAGGTTCAAGTCCTGGGATAAGCAGGGAAGTGCTTATTTTTTTGCTTGAGCTGGGAAGGTGGAAGAGTTAGACTGAAACTCTGCTGAATGAGGTTTGAAATTGTCAAGGAAGAAAGAATCAGGGGATGTGGTTTGTAATTGGGTGATTTGGAGGAGAATTAGGAGGAGGAAATCAAGGAATTCAAAACCTGTAGAGTTGTAACCGGTTGGGGAAGCTTGTGCATGCATATTCGGCTAGGGGCTTCCTTTGTGTGCATTTTCGGCAATTAGAGAGCATTTTGGGATAGTTTTGGTTTTCCTGAGTGCCAAAATTCCACTTACCATTCGTGCATCTTTTTGTCTTGCATTTAACCATTCATGCACTTTTACTGTTCGGTTTAGCACTTCTTCTTCAAGCATCTTGTTGGCCGAATCTCTACTTCCCTCTCCCTTCCTCTTTATTCTTTTGTTTTTCTTCTTTTCCCTTTCTTCTCCTAAGCCGAATATCATCTCTCCCCTTTTTCTTTCGGCTTCCTAGTGGCTTGTGAACTGAATCTTTCTCTTTTCTCTTGATTAGTTCGGTGGTGATCAAATTTCTGCTTCCTTCCCTCTCTGTTTCAAGTTTTGCAAGTATTCCTGAAATCGATAAGTGCTCTTGGTTTACTCTTGTTTCTCTCCATCGTTGTGGTCTTTTCTTCTAACATTTTCATGTGTTGCCGATTCATGAAAACCAGGTACAAACGTCTCAACTATTGCGTGTGGGTATAGGCCGATTTCTTCTATCAGTCGTTCTTAGTTCTACGTAGTGGTAAGTTGTCGTTCTCTCGGTTCTAGTTATTTTTCGTTCATGGTAATAGTTAAAGAGGTTACGATACAATACAGGTTGTACCAAGGATGGGTGATCAATTCTTAATCAGCGATCTAAGGGCAATAGATCGCTTGGTACTCAGTCAAGGTATGGTAGTGAATATCCTTTTGGGGATTAAGTGCTTTCGATCATTAATGCATGGAAGACTGATTGTAATTTTTGGGTCAAGTGTAGGTTGGTGTTCTAAGCTTTCGCGAAAGCTTGCAATCAAGTGTGTAACTTTGTGCTCTGTTGATGATCGGTAGTCGAAAAGTCAAAAAGCTGAAATACGGCATTTGATGCCACATAAGCATGCAATCGCACGTGTGGTGATTCGAGCCTACAAATCTTAGGTGTAGGACTATAGAGGCTGTTATGGGCCTCGATGGGCCAAAATGGGTCGTGTGGGCCCTACACGGATTAAATTTGTATATTGTGGTAAATGTTAGATGAGCCGTGTAATCCACATGGATAGGGTCATTTTTGAGCATTGGGCCGTGTGGGCCCACACGGATAAAATACATGTTATATGGTTTTTATTGGTTTGAACTGTGCTGTGCGTATAGTCGAGGCTATTTATGGGCTAATTGGGCCACACGAGTGTGTGGGCCAACTTGGGCCGAGTAATGGGCCTTAGGCCCATTTACGTCGTTGTGACTGTTTAGGTTACTTAAGTCGCTCGAGGCGACGGTGGACCTTCTGTTGGGTTGTTGAGACCCCAATTTGTAAAATTACCAAAATACCCCTGATTCACAAAATTACCGAAATACCCCCGATTCGTAAAATTACCGAAATACTCTCGATTTGTAAAATTACCAAAATACCTCTGATTTTTTAAATTACTGAAATACCCTTGATTTGTAAAATTACCGAAATACCCTCGATTTGTAAAATACCAAAATATCCTCGATTTGAAAAATTACCAAAATTCCCCCTAATTTGTAAAATTACCAAAATACCCTCGATTCGTAAAATTACCAAAATACCCTCGACTTGGAAAATTACCGAAATACCTTCGAGTTGCAAAATTATCAAAATACCCCCAGTTAATACCCCCGACTTGCAAAATTATCGAAATACCCTGATTTGCAAAATTATCGAAATACCCTCAATTTATGAAATTACCGAAATACCCCTTTAGGGTAGAATTTTTGAAATACCACTAAAGGGTAGGATTACCGAAATACCCTTATAAGGTAAAATGACTATTTTGCCCTTGCATGTAATCGATCGATTAGGACTATGATTGATCTAACTGTGAATGTATGACTGTGTTTTAACTGATGTGACTGTGGTCTTGTAATTGATATGCTTTTAATATGTGTGTAAATGTCTATTACCGAGCATGGCCATTTTGCATACACGTGTAACGATTGAGCATGACATACACGACATATTGCATGGGGTTGGGACATTGATATGGAGGAAGTTCTGATAGGGTCATATGGGTCGCATGACGACTATGGATCCAGTATTGATCTGTTAAGGTCGTACGAATCGCCCGAGACGACTGTGGACCGACGGACGGCTTAAAGCTGCGTAATCTGATTATGGCTCTATGCCAACCTAAATATGGTTCTGTGCCATCTTGAGTATGGCTTTGTGCCAATCATATTTACCCGTGGCTATGTGCCTAACATATATACCGATGACTCTGTGTCGATCATATTTACCCAAGGCTGTGTGCCGAGTATATTACCATCGCTGATGGCTATGTGCCAAACATAATACAGTTACTGATGGCTTTGTGCCAATTATAATACTGCTAGTGAAGGCTTAGAGCCGTATATATATACTAGCGACTTTCTTTGTGATTTCGATTAGGCCGCAACCGGTGCTAACAGTGGTGTGCTGGCTGGGTGGGTCAATTTTATCCCCACGTAAGTGTAGGGTTGGTACGGGTGGTGTGTTGGTTGGATCGAGGTGAGATGCATACTCATACTATTGCATATCTGTTATGAGATCTGTCACTGTACTGGGCTTAGTCCCACTTGTTCTGTTATTGGTTTGGGCTAGGCCCAATTGATTCTGTTATGGGCTGTGACCCAAATGATATTGTAGTGGGCTTTGGCCCACGTATGCTTGGATCTGTACTGTACTATTACTGTTAAAAGGGATTTGGCCTGCATCGTTTAGGTTTTCGTTTTCGATCTCGATCGTTACTCGTAAGGGGATTACACACTGAGTTTTCGTAAACTCGCCCCGTTTTTAACTGTGCAGGTAATCCCCAGCCTTAGATGGATCGGTGCTACGAGGGACTCAGAGAAGGTCACACATTGCTTGTGTTTTCTGTTTTGATTATTTACATTCAAGTATTTTGATTTGGGTTTTAATTTCTGTAATAAGGCCTCTCTGGATTTAATTCTGAATTTGGGATTTTGTTACGTTTTATATCTGCTAGACGTAGACGAGTTTTCAACCCAATTACTGTTTTTAAAACATACGTTTTAAACTTCTTTACCTTAAATTAGCTTCCAAAACTAAAAGAGATTTTCAACGACGTTAATAACGTTTTTAAAAGTGATTAACTTTTCAATGAACCACGTTTTGAAACTGAACGAACACAAACTAAGACTTTAGTTTTTAAATATTAAGGAGGGTTTTCAATGAAAGCATGGTTTTCGAAAAACACTTCAATGTGACACACCAGATTCGGGCCTAACTTCTGGGCCAGGTTTGGGGTGTTACAGAGACACACGCTCGTGTCTCTGCCCGTGTGGACAAAAATAGGCTACTTACTAAGCCAATTTCTCACCCAACTTTGCATGTACCTACATAAGCTCAAATGGTACCATTTCAAGACACGAATAGGCAACCAAATACCATCAACCAATGTTCAAAATCATACCATTTCTTTACCAACAATACAAATCACAAATATGATACAATTTGCCATCTAATTTCATACCTAATTCACATATTAAACTCAATTAACTAAACCATTCTATACATACATTATCAAGCACTAAGTCATATGCACGTAGCTTCTCAAATTATCAACTTCAATCACACAATATGGGTCAATTACCAAACTCAAAATAGAACCATTTGCACATTTATAAACATCATCAAATCCATCATCTTATGCCAACTCAAATGGCCAAAATACATGTCCATCAAACATACCAAAATGACACAAGCTTATACATGCCATATACCATATTTACACAACTCAAAAGTACCAAATAGATGTTCGATAGAGCAGTGAAGTCTCTAACGATCCCCTGGATCCGAGCTAGCTTCAGTAGAACAATAAAACATCAAAAATTAAACAAAGTATGCTATAAAGCTTAGTAAGTTCGTATGTAAATATGAAATAATCTCAACATTCAGTAGCATTTGAAAATGGATAACATAAGTAACATTTAAAGCATCAATCAATGAGCTAACATAAAGTTTAACCACATAGTAACTCATAAGTTCTCAACTTCTTTTAGCTCGTTATTCGAATAGTTTTCCATACATACCTGTACCGATACATATTTATTCTCACCAATTCATTTATCAAATCACTCCGAGTTTATAATTACTCACGATATGAGTACGTCAATTTTTTGATGCCATAGTCCAACTATGGTCTTACACATACATTGCCATGGCCCTGCTGTGGTCTTTCATTTACATGCCATAACTCGGTTATGGTCTTGTTTTCTGATTTGCCATAGCCCAGCTATGGTCTTATTAAACAACATTTAAATTAAACTCTACACATTTAACATTGGATAAATTCAATCTCAATGCCATCCATCAATTTAATAAATACACTTTTAAGTTTAATTATATGAACTTACCTCGTATATAGAAATGACGAAACAGACCGACTATTTAATTACTTTACTATTTCCCCAATCTAAGTCCGAATTCCTCTTTTCTTGATCTATAAGTAATCAAAATCAACTTATTTAATCAACTACTCATTCAATTTAGTCTAAAATACACTTTAAAACACATTTACACTTTGGCCCCACATATTTCATATTTTTCACTATTTAGTCCTTATTTCATAAAATCACAAATTAATGAAATTCAAAATAAAACCATGCTAGCCGAATTACCATAATTCCCTTATCAGCCCATAATTTTCATTTATTTCACATTTTAACTACTAACTTTACACTTTTCTCAATTTAATCCTTATTTTGCATTTTTACTAAAAATCACTTAACAAAACTTGTATATCTATCAACAAGCATTCATAATCTATCAAGAAACTTCAAAGTACACATGTATTCATCAATGGCATCATTCAAAATCTTTAACAATTTTGCAAAATAATCCTTGGGCTAGCTAGACCTAGCTGTAAAGATCTCAAAAACATAGAAATCCCTAAAAATCGAGCAAAAATAGACTTACAATTGAGCCTTGAAGTACCCAAATGATTCAACCCCTAAAATGGTTTTCTTCCTCCTTCACATTCGGCAATCAAGAAGTTGAATGGCTTAAAATTTTGTTTTGTTTTAATTAAATTAACCTTTGTTTACTAATTACTATTTAACCTTTGTTATATAACTTAAAAATCATTTAATGGTTGTCCAAAATTGTCCTCTCATCTTTCAAATGGTTTAATTACCATGTAAGCCACCATATTTAAAAACCAAAGCTATTTGACACCTTAAACTAATAGAACATGCATTTTACATTTTAAGTGATTTAGTCCCTTTTTATCAAATTAAGCATTCAAATGATAGTATTTTTCATGAAACTTTCACACATACATATTTTCATGCTATAAACATTAAAATAGTAATAAAATAATTATTTTGACCTCATATTTGTGGTCCCAAAACCACTGTTCTGATTTGACTAAAAATGGGCTGTTACAACTCTCCTCCCTTAGGGATTTTCATCCCCGAAAATCTTACCAATGAATAAGTTAAGATACCGTTTCCTCATAGCTTCCTCGGGTTCCCACGTAGCCTCTTCGACACTGTGACATTGCCACAAGACTTTCACTAGAGCTATGCTTTTGTTTCTCAATTGTTTAACCTCACGTGCTAGAATTCTAATCGATTCTTTGTTATACGTCATATTAGGTTGAATTTCAATATTTGACGGAGAAATCACATGTGATGGATCAGATCTATATCGACACAACATCAATACATGAAACACATTGTGAATATTTTCTAACTCTAATGGTATAGATAGCCGATATATGCCATTGGCCCTATTCTTTCAATAATTTCATATGGTCCGATGAATCGCGGACTCAATTTGCCCTTACGACCAAATCTAAGTATTTTCTTCTACGGAGATACTTTCAGAAACACTTTTTCACCGTCCTGAAATTCAATGTCTTTTCATTTCAAATCCACGTACGATTTACGATGATCCAAGTCGCTTTCAAATAGTCGCGAATTACTTTCACTTTCTCTTATGTTTCTCTAACCAAATCAACCTCGCGAAACTGTTTCTCGCTAAGTTCGGACCAATACAATGGAGTTCGACATTTGCGACTATACAAAGCTTCATACGATGTCATTTTTATGCTTGATTGAAAGCTGTATTTATATACAAATTCAACCAACGGTAAATATTCTTCCCAATTTCCTTCAAACTCTAAAACACAACATCTGAGCATAACTTCGAGAATCTGAATTACTCTTTCAGTCTGACCGTCGGTTTGCGGATGAAAAGCTATACTAAAATTCAACTTCGTACCCAGAGCTTCATGCAATTTCTTCCTAATTCGTGATGTAAATCTCGGATCTCTATCTGAAATAATCGAAATTGGCACCCTGTGCAATCTAACGATTTCAGAAATATACAACTTAGCCAATTTATCAAGTGAAAATTTAGTACATACCGGGATGAAATGTGCTGATTTTGTTAATCTATCAACGACAACCCAAATTGCATCTTTCTTTTTCAGAGACAATGGCAATCCCGATACGAAATCCATCGTAACTCTATCTCATTTCCACTCAAGTATCATCATTGGCTGAAGTAGTCCCGATAGTACTTGATGTTCGACTTTAACTTGTTGACAAACTAAACATCTTGATACAAACTCTAAAATGTCTAGTTTTATACCTAACCACCAATATAACTGTTTCAAATAGTTGTACATTTTAGTGCTTCCTGGATACACGGATAAACATCTACTATGTGCTTTGTTTAAAATCTTCTGAATAAGCTCAGGATTTCTCGGTACACAAATTCTACCTCAAAACATCAAACAATCATCAGATCCAATTTGGAATTCTGAATCAGAAGTCGGCTCATACTAAACTCATTTAACTTGCAATTCTTTATCACATTTCTGGGCTTCACCGATTTGCTGAAGAAATAACGGTATCGCTTTTAACTCAGCTACAATCAAACCGTTATCAGACAAAGCTAACTGTGTATTCATCGCACGCAAAGCAAATCACGACTTCTCGCTTCAAAGCATCGCAGAATTACGTTTGCTTTCTTGGGATGATAATCAATTCCTAACTCATAATCTTTCAATAATTCAAGCCATCTTCATTGTTACAAATTCAAGTATTTCTGAGTCATTGAAAATTTTAAACTATTATGATTTGTATAAATGTGGCCTTTCTCACCAAACAAGTGATGTCGCCAAATCTTTAATGCAAACACAATCGCGGCCAACTCTAAATCATGTGTCAGATAATTCTTTTCATGCGGTTTCAACTGTCTAGAAGCATAAGCTATTAATTTGCCTTCCTGTATCAATACACAACCCAGACCATTCAACGACGCATCACTGAAAATTACAAATTCTTTACCCAACTCAGGCTGTACTAAAATTGGTGCCTCTGCCAATAATGCTTTTAACTATTCGAAACTCTGCTAACACTTCTCAGATCATTCGAACTTTACATCTTTCTGAAGTAATCAAGTTAATGGTGTTGCAATCATAGAAAATCCTTTCACAAAACATCGATAATAACCGGCTAGTCCCAGAAAACTTTAGACTTCAGATACATTTCTCAGAGGCTTCTAATCTGTAATTGCAAAAATCTTGCTCGGGTCAACTCTAATACCTTCGGCTGAAACAATATGACCTAGAAATCCAACCTCTCGGAGTCAAAACTCACATTTACTGAACTTTTAAAACAATTGCTTATCTCTCAAGGTCTGTAACACTGTTTTCAAATGCTTGGCATGCTCGGATTCATCTCGAGAATAAATTAGAATAGCATCATTAAATACAAGTATGAATATATCTAAATACGGTCTGAAAATCTGATTCATCAAATCCATAAAAATGGTAGGAGCATTAGTCAATCCAAAAGGCATAACAAGGAATTCATAATGTCCAAATCTAATTTTGAATGTCGTTTTCTTGAATCAAAGATCTTTAACTCTTAGAACCGATAATAGCCAAATCTTAAATCAATCTTAGAAAACACTGTAGCTCTTTTTAACAGATCAAACAAATCATCAATTCTCGGTAGAGGATATTTATTTTTGATTGTCACTTTGTTGAGCTGTCAATAGTCTATACAAATTCTCATAGAACCATCTTTTTTCTTTACAAACAACACTGGTGCACCCCAAGTCGAGAAACTCAGGCTTGCGAATCCTCTATCAGTTAATTCTTGCAACTGAGCTTTCAACTCTTTTAACTCTATCGGAGCCATTTTGTACGAAGCTATTGATATCGATGAAGTTCTCGGTACTAAATCAATAGCAAATTCAACCTCTCTGATCAGTGGCAAACCCGATAACTTTTCTGGAAACACATCTGGATACTCGCAAACAACTGGTACTGATTCAATCTTTATTTCTGACACTTTTGTATCAAGTACGTATGCAAGATATGCATTGCATCCCTTTTTCACATATTTCTGAGCTAATATTGACAAAATTATAGCTGGTAAACCCTTCAAATCATTTGATTCAATTCGGAGAGTTTCATTATTCTGACATTTCAACTCAATTGTCTTTCATCTACAATTTACTACTGCGTCATGCAACGTCAACTGGTTCATACCCAGAATAACATCAAACTCATCAAACGACAATAACATCAAATCAGCCATAAAATAATAACCCCGAGTCATTAACAGACAATTATTGCAAACTTTGTCAACCAGGGCATATTTGCTTAAGGGGTTCGACACTTTTATAACAAACTCAGTAGAATCAACATGTAAATTCTTACTAGACACTAACTTTACACATATATAAATCAATGAGTTGATTCGGGATCTACCAATGCAACTACATCAGTGTCATAAAGGGAGAATGTACCGATAATAACATCTGGAGATGACGCTTCTTAGCGAGTGCGAATAGTATAAGTTCTGGCAGGTGCTCTAACCTTGGATCTCACAGCAGTATCTCGGGTCGCACCTCTACCACCACTCACATTTCCAACATTACGGGATGGTCTTCCTCTCACAGTCGGGTTGCTTAATCTTATATTCTAAGATTTATCTTTCTCATCTAACTCAAGACAATCTCGAATGAAATGTTCGAGAGAGCCACATCTAAAACAGGCTTTATCATTCAGTCTACACTCTCCAAAATGTCATTTTCCACATCATCCATATTTAGGTTTATTCGATCTAACATTACCCACACTTGCCACTGACATAGCTGGAGTTTTTGAACTCGTAAATTGCTTCCCACAATCTCGATTAGAGTACTCCATCGATGTATTTGATGGACTATAAACATCTCGTGATTTCTTAGATAAAGAGTGATAGGGTTTATTCATCAATCTCTTTCTTGAATCTCTAGCTTCAGAATCAGCCTTTCTCTTTTCTTTGCCCAGTTTTTCAGCTTTGCAAGCATGCTCAACTAACACAACGAATTCTTTTAAATCTAATATCCCAACCAGAAGTTTAATATCTTCGTTTAACCCGTCAACAAACTGCTTGCACATAATTTCTTCGGTAGAAACATACTCCCAAGTGTATTTGCTCAATCGTACAAATTCTCTTTCATATTGATTCTGACCATGCAAACCTTGTTTCAGTTCTAAAAACTCTTTATGCTTTTGATCCAAAAATCGTTGACTTATGTAATTTTTTCAGAACTCGGTCTGAAAGAACTCCCAGGTGACTTTCTCTCTCGACACCACAGATATTAATGTATTCCACCACTGATATGCAATGTCTCTCAAAAGGGATATAGCGCACTTTATACATTCAGCCGATGTGCAGGAATATAACACCCCAAAATTTCTAATTTTATTATTGTGAAAATATTATACAAATATCTGTCAGCTTTAGTGGTTATGTGTTCTGGGAGTGTTTAGGAGGTCCCAAGTTCAAGCATTCGCTTGGGAAAATTTTGGTATTTTGAATGAATTAGGCCTTACTCCTGTTCAGTAGGGTTTTATTTGATTGTTCGTAAAAATATATCGAATGGGCCCCACTGGTCCGGTGGCTAAGATGTATGTTGACGTGTGGGAGGTCTGGAGTTCAAGACCCTGAGCGAGAAAGGGAATTATTTTTTCCACTTTGTCGTGTGATGTGGTGGAGTCCTAGTCAAATTGAAATTTCGAGTAGTAGAGTTGTTGTGGGAGGTTATGGAGAGAATTAAGGAGATGAGTTACCAGATTTTTAGGCATTATCTTTTTGTTTAATTTTTTTTTTCAAATTTTAGACTCTTTTCAACCTTTTTGACGTTTTCTCTCTTCTTCCCCACTCTCAATTTTCAGTTTTCCTCTTTTTTCTAAATAATAAATCCTTGCTGTCAAAATTCCTTTGAATTCCCCTTCGGTTTCTCTGTCTTTCTTCATCTTTCCCCTTTTTGCAAACGTGCAATTGTATTGTATGAGTAAGTTTTCATTTTATTAAACTCGAATTTTACTCTGGATAAGGGATTAAGGGGTGCTTTGTTGATTTTTTAGTATTCGATCGTGAGGCTGGAATTAACGTTCGTCAATTTGACTCGAAGTGGTGATCGTTTGGTAAGCGTATAGGGTATGCGTTTTCTTGTGTTGTTTGGGGCCAGTGGTTTTGGCTTTAAATTCGTTTTTAACTTTTTTAAACTCTTTGTTAATGAGGAATGGTTATTTTTACAGCAGCGTAATCGTTTTAGTTGCTATCTCCCTCGTGTGTAGTGGTGGAATTGTACGAAGTTAGAAGGTAAGTGGTGAACGGACAAGCTTAGACCTTTTGGTACGTGAATACGGTTTAATCTTAGTTTAAGACTGATTCTAAAGTTGGGATTGTCGATTATAGGTTTTTGGTGATCTCGGGATTGCGTAAGTAACGAAAACGATACAAGTGTGTACCTAAAATGCAGAAAATGGGATTTGGCGAAAAGTTAAAATTGCTTGCAGTGAAATAAGAGAAATAAGAGAAAATGGTGCGAAAAATTGTAGAGAAAGGAAATAAGGGTGTTATAAACTTGGAAATCAACATTTTACACTAAAATAATTTTAGATAGCAGTAGTAGTCTAACTTTGAAAAATCATCAAAAATAGTGGGAATTGAGTTTGAGGTTGAATAAAATAAGAAATTAAATTTTATTGAGTCTAGTTTTTCATGGAAGAAACAGATGGAATTGTAAATCATGAGATATAATAAATTTTGTGAGACAAGGTCAGAATGATTTTGGGTTCCCCTGTTCTGACTTAGGAAAATCATGAAAAAATGTATAAAAATAATTAGGGGCTTAAATTTATATTTTTAAATATTTAATGAGTCTATTTTCAAGAAAAACAAATAGAAACATCATCTAAATTCCTTACTAAGAGATAAATAATTTTTAGTAAGGAAAGGATGAAGCTGCCAAATAGCAGAATAGGGGTAACTTTAAAGATTTTATTATACTTATTTAATAAACTATAAATTCTAAAAATTTTATGGTAGAAAGGTATTTGAGTCTATTTTCAAAATAATCAAGCGGATTATAATTTAGAATTCTGTAGCTCAAGCTATAAATAATTTAGTGATATTGACTCAAGTAGACAGCTTTGAATGAACATATAAGTAAGTAGTGAAAACATATATAAGTATTGAGCTAGCATGGGTTACTCTAAAGATGGATCACACGGCCAAGGCCAATTTGTGCCGAGTGGACCACACGGGCGTGTGGGCCCACACGGGCAGATCACATGGGCATGTGGGCCCATTTTTACCGAAATGTTTTTTTAGGTTGCACGGGTCGCCCAAGTCGACTGTGAATCTACTGTAGGGTAAGTAAGCGCTACCTAGACCCCTAAATGTGTGAAATTGATTGAATGATATTTGTATTGAGCATGTTAATATTTGAACTGAATATATGTACTGAAATTGCATAATAACATATCATCCATTGCATGTTGCATTACATTGGGTTGGGGGTTGTTATTCAGAGGAAGTTTACTGAAAGGCTTTAAGCCTAATTTCTGTGTGACTCACCGCAAACCATATTTTATGCCACATTCGGTACTACTTGGAGTGTAAGGATGGGTGGGTTGATTATATCCCCAATGGAGTGTAGGGTTGGACGGAGATGGTGTGTAGAGGCTGGTTGGGTAGATTTTTTGCTCGCATAATAAGCTGCATTACTACTCGATCATCGTGATGGGCTAAGGTCTAAATTGCCATCGATCATCGAAAAGGGCTTAGGCCCAAGATCGTTGAAGCGTGTAATCGTGAATACCGATTGTTTGTTTGTTTCTGCAGGATTACACACTGAGTTTACGTAAACTCACCCTTTTTGTTTAATGTGCACAAGTAATCCCCAGACTTAGACAGATTGGTGCGACAGAGGACTTTGCGGTGACCACAGTAATTTTTAGACTTCATGGTTTCCAATTTACGATTTATGATTTAATTATTATTGATTATTTGGGTTGTAATTTAAGGACCCTCTGGGACTTTGGTTTTAAATTTGGGTTTTTATTTATTTATTTTACTTTATGGATTTATACCTGCTGGTCGTAGAAAATTCAGTTTTCAAAAAGTTAAAGTATTTTCTAAATGCATGATCACCTAGACCGTTTTATTGAAGCTTCCGCAATGAGGGATGTTTCAAAAACAAATGTTTTAAATGAATAAAGTCGACTTCCTAAGTTCTAACAAAGGTTTACTAAAGATAATAACATGGAATGGTCTCATCGTAATAACGAGGTTTTAAAAACACTATCGTGTGACATTACCAGATACGACCATAACGTTTAGGCCAGGTTTGGGGTGTTATAAGGAAAGTTCATCAAACACTCAGGTGGTATTTTCAAGCCAAAACTCGGCTCTCTCAGGATCATCATCAACATTAGCCTTGAACTCTTCAGCCCATGCTTACAAATTTTATCGACTGGTGGCTTGTTTAATCGTATTGGATCAATAACTTGAAGAACTACGGGGATTGGTTGAGGATTTGGCGGGGGTGGAGGTTATTGAACAGCCGGGTTTGTACGAATGTATTGAGTGAACCACTCGTTCATCATTTGAAAAAAAGCTTCTTTAGCCACACCTCCGTAACTATTCGACACGGGTCTAGATTCAAAAGGTGTTGTCCCTTGAGCGAGAGCTGGCTCATTACTCTTAACATCATCTGCTATAGCTCATTTAGGATCCATTACTATACAAAAACATAGTTTATAATGTCAGGATTCATTACACTATCACAGGTTATATATGGCATGTATAGCTAGACTCCCACACACGCTACGTTAGTCCTATAATCGATTATAACATTTCATACATTCATCAACTAATCTCAATCAATTTGTCCCTAATACAAGTCTACGAGGCCTTAAACATGCTTTGGGAGTGGTTCAGGACTAAACTGATAACTTATGAAACTTTCACGAAACTTAGAAAAATTTTCTCAAAACAAGGGACACACGCCCGTGTGGCCAGGCCGTGTGTCTCACACGGCCACCAGACAAGCCTGTGTCACAGGCCGTGTTGACATTTGAAATGGGAGCACATGGTCGTGTTTGACCCCGTGTAACTCTTTGACTTGGGTCACACGACCAACACACACGCCCGTGTGGATAGCCTGTGTGCCCTAAAAATGGCCATACACGCCCGTGTGCTAGGCCGTGTCAAACCTGTAGGGTATACTAACTTATGCCACACGGCCAAGTCACACGCCCGTGTGTGAGGCCGTGTGGAGCATACTGACTTGTTTTCAAATTCAACACCAAGGGGCACACGGCCGTGTAACATGACCGTGTGTCACACACGGCTAAGACACACGCTCGTGTCTCTGCCCGTGTAGACAAAAATAGGCTATTTACTAAGCCAATTTTTCACCCAACTTTGCATGTACCTACATAAGCTCAAACAGTACCATTTCAATATACTAATATGCAACCATATACCATCAACCAATGTTCAAAATCATACCATTTATTTACCAACAATACAAATCACAAATATGATACAATATGCCATCTAATTTCATACCTAATTTATATATTAAACTCAATTAACTAAACCATTCCATACATACATTATCAAGCACCAATTCACAAGCACATAGCTTCTCAAATTATCAAATTCAATCACACAATATAGGTCAATTACCAAACTCAAAATAGAACCATTTGCACAGTTATAAACATCATCAAATTCATATCTTATGCCAACTCAAATGGCCAAAATACATGTCCATCAAACATACCAAAATGACATAAGCCTATACATGCCATATACCATATTTACACAACTCAAAAGTACCAAATAGATGTCCGATAGTGTGATGAAGTCTCTAACGATCCCCGGATCCGAGCTAGCTTCGTAGAACTATAAAACATCGAAAATTAAGCAAAGTAAGCTATAAAGCTTAGTAGGTTCGTATGTAAATATGAAATAATCTCAACATTCAGTAGCATTTAAAAATGAATAACATAATTAACATTTAAAGCATCAATCAATGAGCTAACATAAAGTTTAACCACATAGTAACTCATAAGTTCTCAACTTTTTTTAGCTCGTTATTCGAAAAGTTTTCCGTACATACCTGTACTGATACATATCTATTCTCACCAATTCATTTATTAAATCACTCCGAGTTTATAATTGTTCACGATACGAGTACGTCGATTTTTTGATGCCATAGTCCAACTATGGTCTTACACATACACTGCCGTGGCCTTGCTGTGGTCTTTCATTTACATGCCATAACATGGTTATGGTCTTATTTTCTGATTTGCCATAGCTCAGCTATGTTCTTATTCAACAACTCGTCTACTTAAACCGTTCATTTAAATTAAACTCTACACATTTAGCATAGGATAAATTCAATCTTAATACCATCCATCAATTTAATAAATACAATTTTAATTTCAATTATACGAACTTACCACGTATATGGAAATGATGAAACAGACCGACTATTTAATTACTTTACTTTTTCCCCGATCTAAGTCTAAATTCCTCTTTTCTTGATCTATAAGTAATCAAAATCAACTTATTTAACCAACTACTCATTCAATTTAGTCCAAAATACACTTTAAAACACATTTACACTTTTGCCCCACATTTTCACATTTTTTACAATTTAGTCCTTATTTCATAAAATCACAAATTAATGAAATTCACAATAGACCCATGCTAACCGAGTTACCATGATGCCCCTAGCAGCCCATAATTTTCATTTATTTCACATTTTAACCACTAACTTTACACTTTTCTCAATATAATTCCTATTTTGCATTTTTACTAAAAATCACTTAACAAAACTTGTATATCTATCAACAAGCATTTATAATCTATCAAGAAACTTCAAAATAGACATATATTCATCAATGGAATCATTCAAAATCTTTAACAATTTTGCAAAATAGTCCCTGGGCCAGCAAGACCTAGCTGTAACGATCTCAAAAACATAGTAATAATTAAAAATCGAGCAAAAACGGACATACAATTGAGCCTTGAAGTAGCCGAATGATTCAATACCTAAAATGGTTTTCTTTCTCCTTCACATTCGGGAATCAAGAAGATGAACGGCTTAAAATTTTATTTTGTTTTAATTAAATTAACCTTTATTTACTAATTACTATTTTAACCTTTGTTATATAACTTAAAAATCATTTAATGGTTGTCCAAAATTGTCCAATCATCTTTCAAATGGTTTAATTACCGTGTAAGGCCACCATATTTAAAAACCAAAGCTATTTGACACCTTAAACTAATAGAACATGCATTTTACATTTTAAGCGATTTAGTCCTTTTTATCAAATTAAGCATTCAAATGATAGAATTTCTTCATGAAACTTTCACACATACATGTTTTCATGATATAAAAATTAAAATAATAATAAAATAATTATTTTGACCTCAGATTTGTTGTTCAAATCCACTGTTCTGATTTGACTAAAAACATGATGCTACAATATAAGTTAATTAAATAAAAGAAAATATCATTTTATTATCATCTTCCCAAAATTTTCTATGGAAACCCTAGCTAAGAGAAAGAAATTCAAGCAAGCTTAATTGGGGTAAGTAATCTTGTCTCATTTTTAGTAATTTTTATATTTCTGAGATCGTAATAACCTAATCTAGCTATTTTGGGGATTAATTTGCAAAGTTACCAAAGCATCAAAATTTTTCCATGGACGTGTATACCAAAATTTTGAAATTTTTGGTATAAAATGAAAGGTTGTTGATAGATAAAGAACTTTTGGAAAGGAAATTTTCATGAAATTGTGATTTAGGGACTAAATTGAAAAGATGAAAAATTCATGGATTTTTTTTGGTGAAATACATAGGCTGTAAATGTTATATGTAAAAATTGGCTAGGCCTGGAACAAGAATTAAATTGCATGAATTTCATTTTCCAAGCTTAGGAACGAAATCGTCATTAACTAAAAGTTTAGAGGCAAGATGGTAATCTTGCCTAGGATGTGAATTGGATTGAATTTAGTATGAATTGTATTAAATTGAGTTAAATTTACTCATATAGATCCAGATAGACCTAGTACGGAGTTGGATCAAGGAAAACAAAAAGTACCGAAATAGTAGATTCTTGTGTACGAACAAGTGTTAAGGTAAGTTCGTGTAACTAAATTGTGTATATTTACATGTTTGAGTGAAATTTTGTATATGTGAATGTTGAATTACGAATTTGGTATGTTTAGGTAATAAATTCATAAATCCGATAATGCTCGGTAAATATTAAATCTCGTTTGAATACATGGAATTTGATTGGATACTGGGCTCCTGTATTGGTTGTGGTCTTGCATATGTTGCAGACACACCATAGCTCGATGTCCCGTTATTAGGTCTCCTGAGCTTCCCGTATGATGGTTTTTGCGAGCTTCCCATTATAGCTCTTTGGAGCGTCCCAATAGGTTGTGATCCTACATGTGTTGTGGACACACCTTAGCTCTTATGAGCTTCCTGATTACGGCTCTTCGTGAGTTTCCCGTTAATTGGCTCTTTGTGAGCTTCCTAATATAGCTCGTTTGAACTTCCTGAAATATGGCTATTCGGAGCTCCCCGATTAATGGCTCTTCAGAGCTACCCGTTATAGGCTCACACGAGCTTTCTGAATATTGCTCTTATGATCTTCCTGTTTTAGCCTAGATAAGCTTCCCGTTTATGTGATTTTATAAGCACTCCTAAATATGAGTTGACGGATTTACCGTATTGTACACTTTGTGTGTATTACCCATGTATCCATTAATATTTTAAATGATTCAACGGGTAAAGTTCTGATATGAGATGATATGAATTTCAAGATGAATTACTATGAGAAATACTTGAAATATAAAGATAAAATATGTACATGATTATTGTATACTTGATATGATAAATACATTTATGTGGAAATTGAATAAGGATAAGCTCATTCTTGTCTCTTGAAACTTATGTGAATTACATAACTACCATGTTTGATGAGGATGCATGTGTATTTAGATATTGATTTAATTGATTTGGATGTACTTGTATGATTATTTTAAAAATGAATAAATGGTAAGTTTATTTCCCGTTATACGAACTTACTAAGCTTAAAAGCTTACTTTATTTTATTTCCTCTGTTTTATAGTGCTCGGAAGCTCATAAAGGTTGGAATCAGTCGGAGCATCATCACACTATCCTTCAATTCGTTTGGGTATAAATAGCAAACTTATTTTAGTATAATGGCATGTATAGCTTAAGTTGGCCAATGATAGCATATATATATATGGTTGCTTGTAAGTAGCCATTGGAATGGCTAGTGATGGCATATATATATGGTTGGTTGTAAGTAGCCATTGGAATGGCTAGTGATGGCTTGTTTGATGTAAATAAATGAGAGTATAATATGATTAATATAAATATGTTCTTGGTATGATTAGATTGAATTTTGGTAAATTTATATGTTTATACAAATAGGTAAGTTTGAATACATGAATACATGTGATGATATATCATGCATAAGATTGGTTGTGGCTTGGATTTAATGTATTAAATTGGTTGGTGAATGTATTCAAGTGTTGTTGTAGGTTGAAGGCAAATTTGGGTGAGAAAAGCGGCCTTGAAAATGACCTATTTTCGTCAACACAGGCAGACACATGGGCGTGTGTCTCAGCCGTGTGTGACACATAGCCATGCACACAGGCGTGTGGTTTGGCCGTGCGTCCCCTGCATCTTTAAAATTAGGAAACATAATGCCCAGGTATTTTCACACGGGTAGAGACACGGGCGTGTTTCTCAGCTGTGTGTCACACGGGCATGTGAGTTGGCCGTGTGACCCCTACACCTAATTAATGTAAAATAAATTGTTTACACGGCCTAGCACATGGGCGTGTAGATTGGCCATGTGACCCAAGTCAATAGCTACCCTAATTTGAACATGGGTTGGGACACGGTTGTGTACCTCACATCGAATGCCCACACTGTCTGGGACACGGGTGTGTCACTTGGCTGTGTGAGCCACATGGCCTGGCCATACGGGCGTGTGTCTCCTGAACATAAGAAAAATTTTAAAATTTTGCGAAAAATTCTCTGAGTTCCCGGTTTAGTCCCGATTTGATCTAAATGCATATTTTGGGCCTAGAGGCCCATTTAAGGGACAATATGATTGATTTCGAATATGAATAGTAAATGATATGAATTTTTATATAATTGATCTGTAAACTCCGATAATGCTCGTGATCCTGCTTCAAAGCAATGGAAAGGGATTAGGGGTGTTACACACATCACAACTATAACTCAAAATTCTTAATGGACACGTACCAGTAAATCATGCATGCTTCTCTCAATCATATATGTATACTTGTGACCCAAGCTTGTGCTAGCCTCAAACACATAAATCAGAAATCAGAATTGCATATATTTATTTCATTCCTTGTCATATTGAACAAGTGTTCTCCCGTAAGGTCAAGTCGTGATTTGTAAGTCCAGTTTGCAATAAAGCTGCCCTACTGGAGGCATCACAAATAAGGTTTCTTTCCATATTTTCACATATTGCAAATAATTTGTTACTGAGCTAGCACACAAGGTGGGTATTAACTATGACCATGGCCATGAACATACAATACTGACTCATTATTACACAACACATCGACATATTTTCAGCAAAGACAATTTACCTTACACGACTCCATGTCATAGAGTTTTTAAAACCCGAAAGAAGTAAAAAAGAAACTTACTAGAACCAGCAAGATAGAATCTACTCTATTGGTCATTTGCCTCAATCGCTAGGACCTTCTCTAGCTTATTAGGCTAGTTGAAAAAAAAATCATAACTATCAGACCCCTTTATGTACTATAAATTGATCATGCATGTATTAGAGCAAAGACATATATCCCCTCAGCGACATCTTAAAGGTTTCCCAGAAATTACCAGTCTACTGGTACTTATCAATGGTGTTTGACAAGCTTCTAGATATTTTCCTCGTATCCTTTAGAGAAGATGACTCAAAAGAAATTCCTTAAGAATGTAGGAGAGAACACAGAAAGAAAAGAAAAAAGTAAAGCATACTAGTTACCGACACCCTCTTATAGCACAGATAGCAGAAATAAGCTTCGTGGAAAGGTCAGAAACCCCACTACCGACCTTGAATTCAGAGGCTAAGCTTACCTAATAAGATTTTAAATATAACCCCTTTCCAAAAATAACTACTACCACTATGAATAAGAATGTTGTTTCTTTTTCTGTTTTTATGCTTAAGTCATTTAATTTATGTCATGGTAGGCTCGGACATGTTAATTACAATACTTTACGTAGATTAATTAATTTAGATCACATTCATTTATTTCATATTAATTATAAACATAAATGTGAAACTTGTGTTGAGGCAAAATTAACAAGGTCTTCATTTCAAACTGTTGAAAGAAGCACAAAACCATTTGATCTAATACATAGCGATGTTTGTGACTTAAAGTTTGCTCAAACGAGAGGAGGGAATAAATATTTTATTACCTTCAGTAATGATAGCACAAAATATTGCTACGTATATTTGCTTAAGAGAAAAGATGAAGCTATAGAGAAATATATTCTCTATAAGCAGGAAGTTGAAAACCAACTTAATAAAAAGAATAAGATTGTGAGAAGTGGTCGTGGTGGTGAATATGTTGAACCATTTGAATATTGTACACAACATGACATTATTCATGAAGTAACTCCACCATACTCTCCTCAATCAAAGGGAGTAGCCAGATGGAAAAATCAAACTCTAAAGGAAATGATGAACACCTTGCTAGAAAGCTCTAGGTTATCATAGGAAATGTGGGGGGAAACTTTTCTATGAACTAATTACCATTTAAATAATGTGCCTACAAGAAAAGGGACGAGACACCATATAAGTTATGGAAAGGTAAAAAACCATTCTACAACCACTTGAAAGTGTGGGGGGTGTCTTGCTAACGTAATGTATAATGGTAAGTCAAGACATATGTGTCGTCGACACAATATTGTTAAACAACTAATCTCAAATGGAGTTATATATTGTTAAACAACTAATCTCAAATGGAGTTATCTCTATTGATTTTGTAAAATCAAAAGATAACATTGCTAATCCGCTAACTAAAGGCTTAAATCGAGATCATGTTAATAAAACATCGAAAGGAATGAGACTAAAGCCCATGAAAAATTAAAGGCGCTATGTGAAGGAAAACCTAACCTAGTTGACTGGAGATCCCAAGATCTAGGTTCAAAAGGACAACCTACTTGCATAAACCTGTGAGGTCACTGTGGGGTTATTATCCCAAGTCCATTCCTATGATGTAAATGGTGACTAAAAATGGGATAGGTTAAACAATGCTTTTAATGACTATTGTGTGTTCTGTGAGATGACAACATAAGTCACCTACGTGAGAGTGAAATAGGGTCGTTTCGAGGAGACTATTTGGCATAGTTCTCTCAAAATCTTGCAGAACCAGGAGATGTTCACGACTATATGAACATACCTGTGAGAAACCTTGCCAGAGAGGTAGTTGTGTGAGGTCTATCCTCGTTTACACAAAAGGCAAAACAGTTCAATGACACCGTGTCTACTGATCAGCTAGTAAAGTAAATATACTTTCACAAGGGAATATTCAAGGGTGAATGCTTACCTATCCTATGCAACTATCGAATGTAGATTCTTTCATCACATCGAGTCAATATTTTTTGTTAAAACTATCAATTTTCATTCATGTGGGGGATTATTGGAAAAAAATATAATTTTTGGAAACTTTGAGGCATATTCTCAATTGGTAAAGGTAGAAAGTTGAATCATAAAATTATGGTTTTATATTCTACTCCATGAAACCTTTACAACGGTATATCATATGCTCAAAATGGTTGAGTGGTGAATAAGAAATTGATGTTCAAAGTAAGATACTTGTGAATTATGTTGAGAAAAAAGAAAAGCTTAGATCCCACATTAGTTAAATATCAAATGTGAGATATGTATATATATATATATGAGAACCCACTTGAAAGGTTATTGAATGACTAAGCTTGAAACCCTGCCTCGTCGCAGGGGGTGTAGGTCTAAAACCACCAAGGTTAGAGGCACACTTGTACGACGTGGGTGACGCGAAATGTCCAGACCGGTCGGGCCTGCAGATATTTTAGCCCAATACATATTTTATTTTTCTCAATAGATATTATATAGAACCTATATTAAAAGGAAAAATATCTCGATTTGATTTTATTCCAGTCAGATTGATTTTCAATTTGATTTGATTTTATTCAAATTGATTTAAAGGCTTCTTTAATGAAAAGATTTGTATCTTTATTCATGGAAATTTCCAAAATTCCTACATAATGAATGCCTATAAAAGCCTAAAGAATACTGCAGATTTCTTTAGACAGAGAAATAATGAATTTTTCACTCTCAAAAATTCTTTTCTATTTCCTCTCCAAATTTGCAAACATTTCGATGATAGAAGAAGGCAAGGTTTGTTCGCTGATCACTGCAAAGGTACTACTACAATCATCATTTTGTTGTTGTATCCTCGGGAGACGATCGACCAATGTTTCTCCAAGTACCATAGGAGCGGCGAATCGCTTTAAGGAAATCTGTAAAATGCAGACCTCAACATCTAGTAAAACTCGATTCCCTTTTTTGATTTTTGGTTTTCCAAAATCTTGTTTATTTAACTGTTCTCAAATCTGATGTTTTAAATAAATATAAATATTTATTTAATGTGCTTTATTTAAATTTAGTATTTTTAACATAAATATAAATATTTGTTTATATTAGTTTGTTTTATTTATTTATATAATTATTTATATTTATATTTATATTTATTTAATGACGTGTTTTGTCGAACAATTTGTTTGTTTCATTTTGGTTAATAATGGTAAACATCATTTGTTTCATGAAGAGATATGTGAAAATTGATTTAGTGGATTTAATTCTTTAAATAAAGAAGCCAAATAGAGTAGTCATTATACATATCCATGTTTACAAGATTATTTCTCAAATAAATTTGCTTATTTTCATTTCGTTTTTGCTCTCTTTTATTCCTTGTTTTCTTTGTTTTAACTTGAATTTATCATCTCAGACTTTTTTTTTTGGCCAACTTAAACTTAGTCGAAATTTTCTCTGCAAAATTTCTTTGGACCAACCACAAAAATGATTGTAGCTTTCAGTTTTTTTAGCCATTTATTGCTTCCATTACCATCACCACACTTATTTTGCAGGATTTCTTTTGATATTCTTTTTTATTGTCTCTTCACAACAGTTTATTTTATTGCTTTGTAACGTTTCCTAACTTAAACAAGAAATCATTAAACCCGTTTTGATCTATGTTAAATATAGCTTTCAATGTATATATATACCTAAATGCCATGACGAGAGGGAAAAAGAAGGCAGCTTGAAATGTATAAAAAGAGAAGAGGGATTTAATTAAAAAAAAGAGTAAATTAAGAAATTCTCACCTATTGGCATATTAATAAAATATTAAATACTTTTAATTGTTTGCGTGATGTTGAGGATATAGAGCTCAATTTGAATGTGTTTGATCTACGTTCACTGCAATTATTCTCTCTGGATTGGCAATGGGCAAGCCCTATTACTCTTCTTTTGAAGCCCATAACTTCATTCAACCTAAAGTAAAACTTCTTTTTCATCCTTTTCACCATCGCCAAAGTCTACCCCTTTCTTCCATGCCAACAACACTGTGAAATATATAACGTCGGTAATGACAAATATATCGCAAAGCAAAGAGAAATAAAAATAAAGAACACACAGATTTTATGTGGAAAACCCTTTCGGGAAAAAACCACGGGCAGAGGAGAAGAAAAATTCAATATGTCGAATTCGAACCAATTACAAGAGGAATAGACCATGTCTATTTATAGGCTTGTAAAGCCATATTCTAATAGGAGTGTAGTAAGATTAAAAACTCCTTATTCTAATTAATATCAAATAGATGGAGTTTAGTAAGGTTTAAAAACCTTATTTAAAATAAAATAAAAGAAGTGTAATTCTATAGGAATTCTTCTTTTATTTTATTTTACCATGTATATTATTTAAATAAGGATCCGGGTCACTTAATTCTAATAATCTCCACCTTGACACGAATTCTCAATAAACAAGTTCTTCATCGCGAACTCTCAACGAACAAGTTCTCCATCTCTTCTATAAAACACCTTAAGGGTTTAACTTCAACAATGAACACCAACCAAGTCTAAGCAATGCTCAAACTTGGTTATAGGAAGTGACTTAGTCATCATATCTGTAGGATTTTCATGAGTACTAATTTTGCTCACAACTATATCACCACGAGCAATAATATCACGAACAAAATGATACCGAACATCAATGTGTTTTTTTCTCTCATGAAACATTTGATCTTTTGTAAGGAAGATAGAACTTTGACTGTCACAAAATATTGTGCTGATTTGAAGGTCTTCATTGAGCTCACTAAAGAGTCCATTCAACCAAATAGCTTCTTTACAAGCCTCAGTAATCGCCATATACTCAGCTTCAGTGGTAGACAAAGCGACTGTAGTTTGTAAAGTAGCTTTCCAACTGATTGCACAACCTCCTATTGTAAAGACATAACCAGTTAGAGATCTTCTTCTATCAAGGTCTCCAGCAAAATCACCATCAACATACCCAATGACTCCATCTCTAGTTCTTCCAAATCGTAAGCAAACATCGAGTAGTACTCGTAAGTATCTTAAAATCCATCGAATCGCTTTCCAATGTTCTTTACCGGGATTCGCCATGTATCTCGCTAATCAGCATCGATCGCATATGATAAACCGACGTGAACAAACCATAGCATACATGAGAGATCCCATTGTACTAGAGTATGGAACATGTGACATGTACTCAATCTCATCATCCGATTGTGGAGACAAAGCCGATGAAAGTCTGAAATAGGCTGCTAAAGGAGTACTAACAGGCTTAGCACTCTGCATATTGAACCTGCAAAGAACTTTCTCAATGTACCCCTTCTAACTAAGGTACAATTTACTTGTTTTTCTATCTCTGAGAATCTTCATACCAAGTATCTTCTTTGCTGGTCCCAAATCTTTCATCTCAAATTCTTCACTTAGTTAGGCTTTGACCTTTCTTATCTCTGTTTTATCTTTTGCTGCTATCAACATGTCATCAATATAAAGAAGTAGATACACAAAGAACTATCACTGTTTTTCTTAAAGTAAACACAGCTGTCAAAACTACTTCTTTTAAAATCATGAGAAGTCATGAAGGAATCAAACCTATTGTACCACTGTCTTGGTGATCGTTTCAAACCGTAAAGAGACTTTTTCAAGCAAACATAGTCCTCTTTTCCCGAGACCAGAAACCCTCTCGTTGTTGCATGTAAATATCCTCCTCAAGTTCTCCATGTAAAAATGCGCTTTTACATCTAACTACTCAAGCTCCAAATCATGCATGGCCACAATACCAAGCAAAGCTCGAATCAAACTATGCTTCACAACTTGGGAGAACACATCTGTGAAGTCCACTCTTGGGATTTAATCAGAACCCTTTGCAACAAGCCTTGCTTTATATCCGGGTTCTTCAACTCCTGAGTCCTTCTTTCTTTTAAACACCCATTTACAAATAATGACCTTTTTACCTTTAGGAAGTTTCACAAGATCCCATGTTCTATTTTTTGTGAGTGATTCCATCTCCACTTACATAGCAAACATCCACTTTTTCTCGAATCTTCACGCTAACCACCTCGAGAATAATTAGACGGCTCTTGGTTTGCATCTATATCTTCACCACATTTAAAGCATAAACAACTAGATCACTTCCTCGGCATACTTCTTTGGAGGTTTAATTTCTCTTCTAGTTCTCGTTTTGGCGATGGAGTATTGTGGTGAAGAAGCAACTCTATTCTCAATTTTTGTAATCGGCTTGAGGAGTCGACTCTATATTAACTGATGCTCCACCTGGTTTTGATTTTCTTTATTGGAAGAGTCTTTAAGAGATAAGTTAGGTAGCATAGCAGCTTTCATCAAAAACAACATCTCGCTAATCACAACTTTTCTATTTTCAGACACCATAACTTATACCTTTTTTACACCAACTTTATAACCAAGAAAAACACATTTAATGGATCTCGGTTCCAATTTTCTATTATCAACATGAGCATACACAGGACACTCAAAGATCTTTAAATCGTAATAATTAGCAGGATTACCGACCATACCTCTTGTGGAGTCTTTTCTCAATGGCAATGGATGGAGATCGGTTGATCAAAAACATGCATGAGAGGTCGCTTTCGCCCAAAACAACTTTTGGTAAGTTGGCATTTGACAACATACATCGAACCTCTCTCCATGATCGCTCGTTCATTCGCTCGCAACACCGCTTTTGTTGTGGAGTATGACGAATCGTCAAGTGTCTCACGATCCCTCTCGACTTGCATGCGCTTTATTAAACTCATCGAACAAAACTCTAAGCCATTGTCTGTATGGAGGTATTTTATTTGTTTTCCGTATGTTTTTCAATCATAGTTTTTCTAGACTTAAATGCGTAAAACACATTGCTTTTTTTGCTTCAGAAGAATGCCCAAACTTTTTTCGGAAAAATCATCAATAAAAGTTAGCATATAATTAGCTCCACCTCTCGAAGGCACTCTTGATGGCCCCATGCATCGTAATAAATATACTCCAACGTTTCCTTCGTGTTATGGATTCCTCTAGTGAATCGAACTCTCTTTGCTTCCCAAAATGCAATGCTCACGTAACTTCGCTTGCAAATTCCTTGCCCATCAAGAAGTCTTCTTTTGCTCAATTCTACCACGCCATTCTCACTCATATGCTCTAGGCGCATATGCCAAAGTTTAGTAATATCATCATCCGACAAGGAAGAGGAAGCGACAAATTTGCATCACCAATAACATGAGAGAACCCTCTGAAAAACATATAACTTAAGGCTTTTTCTCGCCTCTTTCATCACAATGAAGGAACCTTTGGAAATCTTCAAAATCTCACTTTCAACTGTGTATTTGTACCCTTTTGAATCAAGAGTACTTAACGAAATTAAATTTCTCTTCAATTCTGGAACATGACGTACGTCACTAAGTGTTCTGACAACTCCTTCAAACATCTTTACTTTAATTGTTCCAACACCTGCGATTTTACATGCAGCATTATTTCCCATCAAAACAACACCTTCTGATACTGTTTCGTAATTTGTAAACCAATCCCGATTGGGACACATGTGGAAGGTGCAACCCGAATCAAGTATCCACTCCTCGCTCACTTTAGAATTGTTGACCGAAGCGACTAGAAGTTCACCATCGCTGTAGTCTTCTACAACATCAACTTCACCGGAATTTTCTGATTGCTTTCCCTTTTGATTCGTAGCCTCCCTTTTAATTTTGTTCTGTAGCTTATAGCACTCAGATTTAATGTGCCCTTTCTTCTGCGTAGTTACAAGTTTTACCTCTGCTTGAAGACTTTGATCTACCATTAGATTACCGTGAGGATTCCGCTCTGTGTCCTTCCACGATCATCATCGCATTTCGATCTTGTCTCCCACGAACAATGAGACCTCTCTCCTCGAGAGTCGCTTTTAACCACAAGATGCTTTATCTTATCATACGAGGTCAAAGAATCATAAACCTCATCAATCGTGAGAGACTCATGGCTATATAAAATTGTGTCTCTAGAGATTGAATAAGACGGGGGCAACGAACAAAGTAGAATCAACCCTAGATCTTCCTTATCATACTGAACCTCCATGGCCTCCAAGTTTGAGAGAATTTCTTTAAACACTGTTAAGTGTTCGTGCATAGACGCACCTTCCTCCAAACAATGAGCATAAAGATGTTGCTTCATATGCAACTTGCTAGTTAGAGTTTTCAACATACATATTTGTTCTAGCCTCTTCCATAATGCAGCGGCGGTCTTCTCCTTCATCACCTCCTACAAAATTTCGTTAGACAAATACAGATGTAACTGTGTTAACGCCTTTCGATCCTTGCGCTTCTTCTCTTCCTCCGTCAATGTCGAAGGCATCTTATCTACCCCTAGTAGGGCTTCCTCTAAATCCATCTGTGCAAGAACTGCCTGCATCTTTATCTGCCACAACGCGAATCTGGTGTTGCGATCCAACAGCAGAATTTCATACTTCAAAGACGCCATTACCGTGATCGAGATGAAAAACTCGGAAGCTCTGATACCAATTTGTGAAATTATAACATCGGTAATGACAAATATATCGCAAAGAAAAGCGAAATAAAAATAAAGAACACACAGATTTTACGTGGAAAACCCTTTCGGGAAAAAACCACGGGCAGAGGAGAAGAAAAATTTAATATGTCGAATTCGAACCAATTACAAGAAGAATAGACCATGTCTATTTATAGGCTTATAAAGCCATATTCTAATAGGAGTGTAGTAAGATTAAAAACTCCTTATTCTAATCAATATCAAATAGATGGAGTTTAATAAGGTTTAAAAACCTTATTTAAAATAAAATAAAAGAAGTGTAATTCTATAGGGATTCTTCTTTTATTTTATTTTACCATGTATTTTATTTAAATAAGGATTCGGTCACTTAATTCTAACAAACACCTTTGCTTTTTCAAATGTATTTATAGTTTTTTTTTCCTTTAGTATTTTATAGTTTGTGGGAATATTCATAGACCGATTATTTTCGATATACTACTTGTACTGCCAAGTCATTTATCTTTCTCACTCAAAATATTAGTTTTTAATATAAGCTAGTTAAGAAGATTCCCCGATAGTGTTCAAAACAAAAAATGTCTTATATATTATAATACGTCCGTTCGAATTTATTCATGCAAAATGTTTTTTCAAGCTCATTTTATAAATTTATTATTTTGAAATTTCACATAAATTATAATAAAATAAAATTTTATTGAGAACAATACTAATTCGTTAAAGGATCTTTCGACTTCTAACGAACAACACTTCGTAAATCTCTCTTAAAAAAATTGACCTTCCCTCAAAATGACAAAGACACAAATGTCTGGTTTGTTTTCCTGGGTGGTCAAACCAATGAATATATTTTCGTTGTTCATATTAATTAGACCTATCGAAGGGTCAGGTAACTCACCTAATCTAGTCAAGTTAGACTTGAATAAATATTTTCACTTTTTTAAAAATTTAATTTATTTATAAAAATATATAAAATATAATTAAAAGTATAAATTTTATTATTTTTTAAATAGTGAAATAAATTTTTTGAGTAGGTCAGGACAACTCTCAAACAAACTTTAACTTAAAAATTTTTACTAGACCTTGACCAGGCCCAATCCAACCCATTTACACCCTAGTGTTGAAGGTGAGTTGAATTTACCTTAAAAGTTATCTATGCTTTTTTGTAATTTTTTTAAAAAATAATCACATTATAAGTTTTGATATTTCTTTACATAATGCTTAAAACTACTCATAATCCCTCACCTTACCATAAATAGGAGAATAATATATTTCAGCACACTCAAATTAATGTCTCTTACATTAACAAAATATCCATTCTAATAAAGATAATACCCAATCGACTTTTTGCACTTCATTCTTAATTTAACATAAATACAGTAAATACATTGAATCTAACCCACATCATCAGCCTTCCACGTGTATGTTTTTCACTCTTCCCACGTTGTCTAATTAATGTTTTATCATTAAATAAAATTTTAATTATTTAAATAAATTAATAAAATAACATAGGATTATATTTTAACAACAATATATACTAAAATTAAAATACTATTATTATATAAAATATTTTTAAACTTAAATTATGTATGTATTTGGAAAGTCGTAAAATCAATTCTTTGTATAACATACATTTTTCTATAATAGTTGTTCATTATAACAATTAAATTTGTTATAAAAATTATTATTTTATATTTTATTTTTACTCTCTATAACAACTTTTCATCTATAATAGAATAGTCATGAAATAAAAATAAAAATTTTAATTAAAATATTATTACAATAAAATGTTTAAATTTTATATAAAAAATATACTAATCATAAATTTTAAATGAAAAAATCCTTAATGAATGCAATTATATTCATAAATTTTATTAAAATTATGATGTAAATCCCACTAATTAATATTATTAATATATTATAATTTTAATTTGAAAATTAAAAAATCAAATATAATCTAAATATAGGTGTAGCAAAAGCTATCGTTCAACAATCACTTTTTTGAAATTTTTATAATGTTTATTCACGACAAACATAATTAAGATATAATTAAAATATTTAATTTAATGAAATCGAGTAATTATAATTACCTAAACATTACACATAACTATATACAAATTAAATACTAAATCAATCTCTAAAAGTTCTTTTGGCGTATATGACGACTAAATCGGTTAATACTAATAAAATGTTCACTTCTCGAATTTCTAACCCCATGTGAAATATGCAGACAAATTAGTTAAATACATGGTCTAAGTTTCCTCTGGTTTCTCTGGCCTCCTTGTCTCCTTAAAAATAAAAACAACAGTCCACTCTTCAATATTTTCATACTGGCATGATCACATTTTAAGCCCTCAACCTATGTAAAAAAATCAATTTAACCTTTTTTTTTCTTCTTTGCATTTCATTTAGCCTTCATACTTCTACAACTTGTTTGGCCGGCAAAAATAGACAACTCATTCAGGCCTGATTCATAAAACAGTAGTAATTCAAATATTTGGTTCATCGTGTTTCTATTTATTGGAATAATCTATTGCAGACAATTATGAATGTGACCTGAATACGCACTTGACGCTCTGCCATTAGAATCTGTTGGAAAAATATAATTTTTGGAATCTTTGAGGCATATTTTTAATTGGTAAATGAGGTGTTTTGAATCATAAAATTATGATTTTATGTTTTACCCCATAAGACCTTTACAACAAGATATCATATGCTCAAAATGGTTGAGTGATAAATGAAAAACTGAAGCTCAAAGTAAGCTACTTGTGAATTATGTTGAGAAAAATGAAAAGTATTAGTCCCACATTGATTGCGAATCAAGTGTGGAACTTGTATATATATGTAAACCAACATTGTAATTATTGAATAATTAAATTAATGCTCTTCATTGTATGTAGGGGGTGTGAATTCAAATCCACTAGGTGATGCACTTGCACAACACGGGCGATCATTTTGTTAATTGATCACTGCAAAGGTACTACTGCCACTATCATTTTGTTGTTGTATCCTGGGAGACAAACGATAAAATTCGATTCCTTTATTTGATTTTTAGTTTCTTCAAGATCTTGTTTATTTAATTATTTTTTAGATCTGGTGTTTTTACATAAATATAAATATTTGTTTATACCATTTGTTCAGATCTTGTATTTAATATAAATATTTATATATTTATATTTGTTCACTAACGTGTTTTGTCTTACAAACACCTATTCAACACCATAATGAATAAGATTTCAAAAAAAAGTCCTCAAATACCCATGAAATCAACAAGCACTAGACTCAACCACAACAATACAATGACCCAAAATTTCAGTTTTATAACTTAAAAATATTAGGGGTCATCAAAATAGAAGTAATTCTTCCATAAGGAAAAAAAAAAAAAGAACCCTTCTACAGTTCAATGCAAGCAAGAACAAAATGTCAAAGAAATCAATGGAAGATGATTCAAGAAGGAGATTGATAGTACTTGAAAAAACACTTGTTTTCTCCTTACTTATTGGTTAATTTGTCTCCATTTAGTTATCTTTAGCATATATTTTAGCATTTTCAGTTCAGTGATTTACATTTTAGAATTCAATGGATCTTAGCTTATTTATCCTTAATTTTGTCATTTTTTGGTGCTGATGTCGCTGCATGAGTATTTCCAGATTGTGCCCAAAATTGTCGCTGCACTTGACAATTGTCCAGATAAGAACAAAAATACGTGAGATGTCCATTCTGGTACAACTAAATCGTACATATAGAGGCAGCATGATTCTGATAAAAAGAAACCTATGCTATTTGGAAAAAAATATATATTGACGTGAAAAGAAAAAAAAAAGTTGAGGGGGGAGAGTTTTTTGGATCATCTTCTTCAACCTATCCTTTGAAGCTTTTGGCTATGGCAGCTTAAGCTCCTACGGGTGAACCGATGTGAAAAGGATGCAGCTTAGCTCTTGTCGAGGAGCCCTGAGTGGGACACAAAAGGGAATAGAGAGATTCAAGTCAAGTTGTCTAGGAATAGTATTATCCATTTGTTTATTTTATTTTTCTTTTCTAAACGCTAGTGATTACCTTCTATTTCATGTTAGTACGGAAATACACATGATTTATGGGTTAAATGTTATTTTATTCAATCTTACTTCTACTGATTAATCTTTGGGTTTGAACGTTTTTAGCATGGAAGTGTTATTGCAGTCATTGACACAGGAAGGTGCAGCGACAGTTCAAGCTAACAAACATGACAACGGAAGTTGCTTGAGGATTAGAGGAATTTAATCCACTTGTTCTTAATAGTGTTCCATTGCCATCATCGGAAGGTGTGGTTAATGTGCATGTTTAAGTCTTAGATTAAATATAGAAGTTAAGTTTGGCAAGCTATTCATTGCAATTTAATGCACCGACAATCACCTATCCTTTTATACCTTGTGAGCACTTAGTATTCTGTTGAATATTCACGTTGGGGATCCCAGTTTATCAATATCATATTTTATCTTATTGTTTTCAAGTTATTGCTTCGACAACTACTCTCACAATTTATCTTGTTACTATCCATTTAATGCACTAACATTGATAGACAAAAGACAAGCATCCTCGTGGGATTGATATCTGACAGACTCATATCAGTCTACTATACTATATCAGACCAAGTTTTGGCGCTGTTGTCGGGGATGGCGTTTGTTTTTATTTCATAATATTTAGTTGTTACTAACTTGTTTTCTTTTTGTCGCTATTTTTACATTTTATTTTAGGAGTTGTATAACCCGAAGCAATTCGAAGTTATTGTCAATTTTGATCTAAAAATTGAAAGAACAGCTCCAAGGAGACTTCGAGAACAAAGGAATATGACTTTACCAAGAAACTATGAAGTTATACCCTCAATGTAGCAAAAAAATGCTAATGAACCACCGTTGCCACAAGCCGTTCAAATATAAAATAGGACTATACGAGATTTTGTAGTACCTGTCTTGGATGACTTACAACCGGGAGTTGTTAGGCCAGCAATCTAGGCTGGAAATTTTAAACTCATGCTAGTAATGTTTCAAATGCTGAATTCTTGTAACTACTCAATTTCGATGAAATCAGAACAGTGGTTTCGGGACCACAAATTTGAGTCGAAAAATAAATTTTATTTTTATTTTATTATATGATCCATATTATACTAGAAATGTTGTGTGAAAATTTTGAAAAGAAAATTTTATCGATTATGTGCTTAATTACAAGAAAGACTAAATCGTATAAAATCCAAAAGTTTGATTCTAGTAGCTAGAAGGATCAAATAGCTATGGAATTCAAAACTTAAGGTCCTTATATGGTAATTAGACCATTAATAAAAATATGTAGATATTTTTGGATGATTCATCCATGGAAAATGAGAAAAATGCTAGGGACTAAATTGGAAAGTGAAAATTTTAATTAATTAAAAGATGATAAAATAGATATTATCTTATTTTCTCATCTTCTTCCCCAAAATAAACATGGAAACCCTAGGACAGAGAGAAGATGCTTTCATGGCCAAATTGGGTAAGCTTCCTTGTCCCATTTTTATTAATTTTGATATTTTTGGAATCGGGATAGTTTAATCTCACTATTTGGGGGATTAATTTGAAAAGTTATCAAAGTATGAAAGTAACAGTTCAGTTTAGAACCTAGTCAGAATAGTGGTTTCGGGACCACAAATCCGAGTCTAAAAGATATTTTAATATTATTTTAATTGTATACGGGATGAGATTAAGCATGTGGGAAAGTTTCATGTGTTAATTTGATCATTTGTGTGTTCAATTTGATAAAAGGACTAAATCGCATAAAAGGTAAAAATTATGTTCAAATTGTTAAAGTGCTGAATTGCTATGTCTTTTAAATGTGTGAGTCCTCATAATGTAATTAGACATTAATGGCTTGAATGGACAAGTATGGACATGAGATAGTGGATTTTTAATGTTATTATTAAGGTTAATTATGGTATTTGTTAATTAAGTTAATGTTTAATAAAACAAAAAAAATCAAATTAATGCTTCATTTATTTTGTTTTAACCGATTGAAAGAAAGAAAATAAGGGTTTAGAAGCTTTCTCATATTCGACCATTACTATGCTTGATTAAGGTATGCGTTTTGGTTCGTTTTTGATGATTTTTACGTTTTTGTGATCGTTGCTAAGTAATCTATCAAGCCCATGTTTTAATTTCTGAATTTGATGAAGATTTTGAGATATTCCATTGATGGTTTTGTAAGTTTTATGATGATAGTTGTTGAAATATGAAAAGTATGTGATAGATTAATATGTTTTGTCTTTGAAGTTTTGATGAATTTGACTATCTTGGGCTAAATTGTGAAAATGAGAAATTGAAGGACTAAAATGTGAAATAAATGAAATTGGTCGTTATGTCAGAGTCTTAAAAATTTATAAAAAGAATGATCGAGCCTAGAAACTAACTATGACAACGATGGAGGCAAGTGCACCTATCGAACAATAGTATAGTTTAGTGGCAAGACCGGATTGTCGAACCCAAAGGAACCAAAAGTACTAATACTAACTTTCTTTTTATTATTTAGCCTAAGAATTAAGAGTGGATTATTAATTATCTAAAATTAACTAACTATTAAGCTAAAGATGCAAAGACAAAGAGAATGAATTGGGGAAAATACTTGTGGGAAAAACTAATTGATTAAGACAATACCCGAGGAAGAATCCACCTAGACTTCACTTGTTATTTAACTCTGAACCAGACGATTTATTCATTTGACTTGATCCGTAGGATTCCCTAATGTATATTAATTCCTCTTTCGAGGCTACTAACGTCTAACCCTAGGTTGATTAATTGAAATATCTTTCTAATTAAGACCCCTAGAATTGTATTAACTCGATCTATGGACTCACATATTAGGTTTGACCCTAATCCAGTAGATTTTCGTCATCCTATTTCTAAGGTTGCGATCAACTCCGCTTAACTATGCTAGACCTACTCTTAAACAAGGACTTTGGCTCCACTTCTTAAGCACATCAATACTTCAATAAATATCTTGGAATATCAAAACAAGAATTAAGAACACATAATTAAGAACAAGTCAAGTATTTATCATATAGTTCAGAAAAAAATAACAAGATCCGTCTTAGGTTTCATCACCCTCAGGTATCTGAGGGTTTAGTTCATAATAATAAAAGAATACATCTCAGAAGAAAATATAAAATAAAACATAAGAAAAACCCTAAAACCCCCTGAAGGAATTGAAGAGAAGATCCTCCGTCTTGAGTATAATTCCGACTTCTTGAGATGAATCAACTGGCTCTCTTCGAGTAAATTTCACAATTTTGGCCTCTCTGGCTCGGCTCTTCGGCCTCACTGGACACCTAACTGGACTCTCCTTGAAGGTTGGCCTCTAGAGTGTTTATAAAGGCATTTGGAATGGCTTTTTTTGCCTCTAAGTACCCTATTCCGAATGAAACTCTTCTTTGTCACGACAAGGACACGCCCATGGCACATGCCCGTGTGAATCGTGGTCAGGCCGTGTTCGGGTCTGTTAAGGTGGCAAGACCGTGTGGCTTGGGCCTAGGCCATGTTGATTTTGTGATATAGCCCATTTACTCCGTTTTAGGCCCGTTTCTTGTTCTTTTCATCCTCCGATGCTTTACTAAGTATAAAACATGAAAACAAAGGATTAAAAGCACCAACTTCCACAATTTAAAGCTTAAATCATCCAAAAGTATGTTAAGTGTGGGATTAAAATATGTTCATATTACGGTTTATCATAAATATATGGGCTTATATGGAGTGTAGTAACATTCAGCCTAGCTTGGGTAAAATGAAATTTGTGTATTTGGTGATTTTATGAAATAGGGACTTAAATGTTAAAATGTGAAAATGTGAGGTCTAATTTGTAAAATACCCTAAAATATGTGTATTTGGATTGAATTGAATGATTTGGTGAATGAATAAGCTAAATTTGAGTGTGAATAGATCAATATCTAAAGAAAACGAAATTAGATCAGGGGAAAATTGAAAATGGTCGAGTAGTCGTTTTCATCCGTTCATATCCATACGAGGTAAGTCTATATACAAATAAATGTGTTTGAGTTGATTTATTCATGCTTATATGAAATTGAATGGTGATGAATGACTATGAAATATGTATATGTAAAATCTGAGAAAGTTTTCGACAATGTGTCAATATCCAAAAAAGCTCCGTACGAACCTTAGGAATAGTTAGGATACATATGTCATGACATAGGGTTTCGATATGTGTTATCGTGTAAGACCACGTCTAAGACATTGGCATCAATTTGAGTTATACGTGTAAGACCATGTCTGGGACATTGACATCGTATTTGATTTCGTGTAAGACCCTGTTTGGGACAGTGGCATCGATATTGATTACATGTAAGACCACGTCTGGGATGTTGGCATTGTACAAGCTTTCTGAGTTATCCGAGTATCCTATTTGATTCCGAATGGTTCAATGGGCACTCTGAGAAATGAATGAGTAAATGAATGTGCAACTAAATTCTGGTACGTATGCCTGTATATGAAATTTAGCAATGAAAGGTATGTATGGAAATGATCATTTGATATGTGAGCTGCATTACATGATATGAGATTATAAGCAAGTGAACATGATCAATTGAGATATAAGAGTAATATGACTTATAAATGTGTTATGCCATGAATCATATATATGAAAGGACTTATAATTATTCTATGTGATAAGTTTATTTGTATATTGCTTACTAAGCTTTTGAAAGCTTACTTTGTGTGTGTTTGCATTGTTTTATAGGTTATCAAAGCTACTGGAAGCTCGGGGATCGTTGAGGATCGTCAAGGATCATCACCACACTATCAAACTATACTTTGGTACCTTTTGAAAATGTATATATTGAAGTATGACATATATAGGTTAGAAATGTAAAGATATGTTTTGGAACATGTATATATAGTCATGTGATATGGCTTGTTAATGAATGTGAATATGGTAAATTTAGTCCATGCTTTGTGATGAAAAGTTAGTATATTTTTGATGAAAGGTTGGCATATTAAGTTGGTATGTTTTGGATGGATTTATATGTAAAAGTGAATAATGTTGTTATGGGTCAAATTGTGTATAAATTTGATATGTTTTGGTTGTTTTGATTCATAAAATGATGCTTGTTTGATGCTTGTAGGTATGACCCTTAATGGGTGGCAATTTGGCCTTGCAAATGGCCTATAATTGCCCACATGGTTGAGCACACGGGCGTGTGTCCCAACCGTGTCCTTCACTATCCTATTCCGAAGCAAACTAGTGTTGCACACGGGCTAGACACACGGGTGTGTGACAGGCCGTGTGTTTCAATTCAGTATTGCACACGCACTCGCCGGACACGGACGTGTGACAGGCCGTGTAGTTCTAGTCAGTTTTATACATGGGTTGAGACACGGGCCACACGGCCTAGCCACAGGGTATGTGCCATGTTTTGAAAGAAAAAATTTATGAGTTCTACAAAGTTTCGTATGTGCTCGGTTTAGTCCTGAACCTTCTCTTAAGCATGTTTAAGGTATCGTAGATCTTCTAAAGGGACAAAGTGATTATGAATAATGATGTTTTGTTGGTGTGAAATGTATGTTTGTGAAACATTTGTGAAATGTTCTAATAGGTCCGGTAATGCCTCTTCACCCTAGTCTGGTGACAAATACGGGTTAGGTGTGTTACATTTTATTGGTATCAGTGCTACGGTTTAGTTGATTCTAGGACTAACGTAGCATGTGAGAGTCTAGCTATACATGCCATATATAAGAACTGTGATAGTATGATGAATCTTGACAGATAAAAATGTGTTTTTTGTATAGTAAATGGATCCCGAACGAGCAGTAGTTGATGATGTTGAAAGTCATGCATCTGCTCCCGCTCAAGGGACAGCGCCGTCTAATTCTAGATCGGTTACTAGCGGTTAGGAAGTGGAGGCTAAACAAGCCTTCTTCCAAATGATAAATTAGTGGTTCAATCAGTATATTAGAACAAATCTGGCTGTTCCTCAACCTCCGCCCCCATCTAATCCCCCTCAGACTTCTATTGCACCTCCGGTTATGAATCTGAATTTGTTGAATAAGCCTCCGGTCGATAAAATTCGTAAATACGGGGCTGAAGAGTTCAGGGCTACTAATGATGATGATGCTGAGAGAGCTGAGTTTTGGTTCAAGAATACAATTCAAGTATTGGATGAGATGTCGTGTACTCCTAAGGAACGTGTGAAATATGTATTGTTTCTTTGTTGAGAGATGCAGCTTACCAATGGTGGAAAATTTTGACTTTTGTTGTTCCGAAAGAATGAATTACCTGGGATTTCCTTCAATCCGAATTTCAGAAGAGATATATTAGTCAGAGATTCATTGATCAAAAGCGAAAAGAGTTTCTTGAATTGAAACAGGGCCATATGTCTGTTATAGAATACGTGCGAGAATTCGTGAAACTAAGTCAATATGCACAAGAATGTGTTTCGACTGAAGCAATAATGTGTAAAAGGTTTAAAGACAGCCTGAATGAAGATATCCGTTTGTTAGTTGAAATTTTGGAAATAAAAGAGTTTGTTGTGCTTGTTGATCGAGCATGTAAAGCCAAAGAACTCGAGAAAGATAAAAGAAAAGCTGAGTCAGAAGCTAGAGATGTCAAAAAGAGATCCTCAAGTAAATCATTTCAGTCTACATCAAAGAAATTCCGAGATGAGTATAGTCGTTCAAAGGCTAATGCGGCACATTTGAGCAGAGATCGTGTTAGATAGCATTTGAGTTTCAGAGCTCCAGCTACGTCGATAGCTAGTGTTGGAAATGTCAGATTTGAGCAACCTAAGTGTAGACATTGTGGCAAAAGACATCCAGGTAATTCTTGATTGAATGACCGAGCTTATTTTAAATGTGGATATTTGGATCACTTTATCCGAGAAGCCCATCTCGAGTGCATTTAGCAAGAGATTGCACAGAATCCGAAGTCAAATAATGCTTCAGCTAGGGGTAGACCTTCTAGAAACACGAGAAATATGAGCGGTAGCCAGAAAGCTACGAAAGATACAGTTGCGAGGTCCGAAGCAAGAGCACCTGCCAGAGCTTATGCTATACGAACTCGTAAGGAAGCCGTCTCCTGCACGCCACATCGGTACTTTTGCTCTTTATGATACTTCTGTGATTGTATTGATAGATCCAGGGTCTACTCATTCATATATATGCATGAACTTAGTATCCAGTAAGACTTTGCCTATAAAGTCTACTGAATTTGTAATTAGAGTATCAAACCCCTTAGGCAAAAGTGTCCTGGTTGACAAATTGTACAAGAATTGCCCGTTGAAGTTTCGAGATAATTGTTTTCCGGCTGATCTGATGTTATTACCCTTTGATGAATTTGATATAATCCTGGGTATGGATTGGCTAACATTGCATGATACTATTGTGAATTGCAAACAGAAAACTATTGATTTGAGATGTCAAAATGGTGAAATAATATGGATTGAATCTAATGATTTGAATGGGTTACCGGTTGTGATATTAGTGATGAAAGCTCAGAGTTATATGAAAAAGGGTTACGAATCTTATTTTGCCTATGTGATTGGTTCGAAAGTGACTGAAAAGAAAGTTGAATCTGTACTAGTTTTTTGTGAGTTTCCTGATGTGTTTCCTGAAGAATTACCGGGATTACCTCCGATACGAGAAGATGAGTTTGGCATTGAACTAGTGTCGGGGACGACACCAATCTCAATAGCTCCGTATAGAATGGCTCCAACAGAATTGAAAGAATTAAAGTCTCAGTTGCAAGAGTTGACTGATAGAGGATTTGCACGACTGAGTTTCTCAACTTGGGGTGCTCCCCTTTTGTTTGTAAAGAAGAAAGATGTGTGTTGATTACCTTCAGTTAAACAAAGTAACCATTGAGAATAAATATCCTCTGCCCAGAACCGATGATTTGTTTGATCAGTTGAAAGGAGCTTCTGTGTTTTCAAAAATAGATTTAAGATCAGGATATTATCAGTTGCAAGTAAAAGATTTAGACATTCTGAAAACTGCTTTCAAAACAAGGTACGTGCACTATGAGTTTTTAGTTATGCCTTTCGGACTAACAAATGCTCCTGCTATTTTTATGGACTTGATGAATAGAATTTTCAGACCGTATTTAGATCGATTTGTTGTTGTATTCATTGACGACATTTTGATTTATTCGCGTGATGAAATTGAGCATGCCGAACACTTGAGGATTGTGCTACAAACTCTGCGTGATAAGCAATTGTATGCAAAGTTTAGTAAATATGAGTTCTGGTTGTGTGAAGTCGCTTTTTGATGACTCAAAAAGATTTGAATCTACATCAGAGAATATGGTTAGAATTGTTAAAAGACTACGAGTTAGTTATAGATTATCATCCGGGAAAAGCAAATGTTGTTGCTGATGCTTTGGGTCGAAAATCACTGTTTGCATTACGCGGGATGAATTCTCATTTGCTTCTATCTGATAATGGTTTGGTTTTAGCCGAAATGAAAGCAAGACCGTTGTTCTTACAACAAATTTGTGATGCTCAAAAAGTTGATAATGAAATGTTAGCGAAGCGAGCTCAATGTGATTTGAACCATGATTTTAAATTTTGAATTGATGCTGATTATTGTTTGAGATTTTGAGATTGGATTTGTGTTCTGAGAAAACCAGAGTTGATTCAGTTGATTTTGAAAGAAGCACATAGCAGTCGCTTATCGGTTCATCCGAGAAGTACAAAAATGTATAATGATTTGAAACAACTTTTCTAGTGGCCTGGAATGAAAAGAGATATCTTTGATTTTGTTTCGAAATGTTTAATTTGTTAGCAAGTTAAAGCTGAACATCAGGTGCCATCCGATTTATTACAGTCGATTATGATTCTCGAATAGAAATGGGATAAAGTGACGATGGATTTTGTTACAAGTTTGCCTTTAACTCCAAGAAAGAAAGATGCAATCTGGGTTATAGTTGATAGATTGACAAAATCAGCTCATTTTATTCCGGTGAGAACGGATTATTCGCTTGATAAGTTAGCTGAGTTGTACATATCTGATATTGTGAGATTGCACGGGGTGCCACTATCTATTGTGTCTGACAGATATCAGAGGTTTACTTCGTGATTTTGGAAGAAACTGCAAGAGGCTTTAGGTATAAAATTGCACTTTAGTACTGCTTTTCATCCACAGACGGATGGTCAATCTGAACAGATTATTCAGATACTCGAGGATATGTTGAGATGTTGCATTCTTGAGTTTGAAGGTATGTGGGAACAATATTTGCCATTGATTGAATTCAAATATAATAATAGCTTTCAATCGAGAATTAAAATGGCACCGTATACAGCCTTGTATGATCGTAAGTTCCAAACACCGTTATCTTTGGTCGAGCTTAGCAAGAATAAGATTTATGGGGTGACTTGATAAAATAGACTGAGCAGAAAGTGAAAGTGATCCGTGATAGTTTGAAAGCAGCATCTAATCAACAGAGATCATACGCAGATTTGAAATGAAAAGATATTGAGTTTGACATCGGTGATAAAGTATTTTTGAAAGTGTCTTCGTGGAAGAAAATACTCCGATTCGGCAGAAAAGACAAGTTGAGTCCGAGATTCATAAGGCCGTATGAGATAATTGAGCGTGTTGGACACTGTTGCATCTGATTGTCGCTACCACCTGAGCTAGAAAAGATTCATAATGTGTTTCACGTATCGATGCTTCGACGATACAGATCTAATCCTTTGCATGTAATTTCTCCATCTGAGATAGAAATTCAGTCTGATATGACTTATGAAGAAGAATCGATCTGTATTTTAGCTCGTGAGATTAAAGAATTGAGAAATAAGAAAATTTCGTTAGTAAAATTATTATGGCATCGACACGGGGTCGAAGAAGCTACATGGGAACCTGAAGATGCTATGAGAGAGCAATATCCGAATCTGTTCAACGGTAAGATTTTCGGGGACGAAAATCCCTAAGGGAGGAGAATTGTAAAAGTCTAGTTTAGACCCTAGTCGAAATAGTAATTTCGGGACCACAAATTTGAGTTTGAAAAATATTTTAATATTATTTTAATTGTATACAGCATGAGATTAAGCATGTGGGAAAGTTTCATGTGTTAATTTAATCATTTGTGTGTTCAATTTGATAAAAAGGACTAAATTGCATAAAAGGTAAAAATTATGTTCAAATTGTTAAAGTGCCGAATTGCTATGTCTTTTAAAAGTGTGAATCCTCATAATGGAATTAGACATTAATGGCTTGAATGGACAAGTATGGGCATGAGATAGTGTATTTTTAATGTTATTATTAAGGTTAATTATGGTATTTTTTTAATTAAGTTAATGTTTAATAAAACAAAAAAGAAAATCAAATTAATGCTTCATTCATCTTGTTTTAACCGATTGAAAGAAAGAAAATAAGGGTTAGAAGCTTTCTCATATTCGACCATTATTAAGCTTGATTAACGTATGTGTTTTGGTTCGTTTTTGATGATTTTTACGTTTTTGTGATCGTTGCTAAGTAATCTATCAAGCCCATGTTTTAATTTCTGAATTTGATGAAGATTTTGAGATATGCCATTGATGATTATGTAAGTTTGGTAATGATAGTTGTTGAAATATGAAATGTATGTGATAGATTAATATGTTTTGTCTTTGAAGTATTGATGAATTTGACTATCTTGGGCTAAATTATGAAAATGAGAAATTGAAGGACTAAAATGTGAAATAAATGAAATACATGGGTTTATATGGAGTGTAGTAACATTTGGCCTAGCTTGGGTAAAATGAAATTATGTGTATTTGGTGATTTTATGAAATAGGGACTTAAATGTCAAAATGTGAAAATGTGAGGGCTAATTTGTAAAATGCCCTAAATATGTGTATTTGGATTGAATTGAATATTTGGTGAATGAATAAGCTAAATTTGAATGTGAATAGATCAAGAACCAAAGAAAACGGAATTAGATCGGGGGAAATCGAAAGTGGTCGAGTAGTTGTTTTCATTCGTTCATATCCATACGAGGTAAGTCTATATACAAATAAATGTGTTTGAGTTGATTTATTCATGCTTATATAAAATTGAATGGTGATGAATTACTATGGAATATGTATATGTAAAACCCGATAAAGTTTTTGACAATGTGTCAATGTCTGAAAAAGCCCCGAACAAACCTTAGGAATAGTTAGGATACATATGTCATGACATAGGGTTCCGATATGTGTTATCGTGTAAGACCACGTCTAGGACATTGGCATCGATTTCAGTTATACGTGTAAGATAATGTTTGGGACATCGGCATCGTATTTGATTTTGTGTAATACCTTGTCTAGGACAGTGGCATCGATATTGATTACATGTAAGACCACGACTGGGACATTGGCATTGTACGAGTTTTCTGAGTTATCCGAGTATCCTATTTGATTCTGAATGGTTCAACAGGCACTCTGAGAAATGAATGAGTAAACGAATGTGCAACTAAATTCTGGTACGTATGTATGTATATGAAATTAGGCAATGAAAGGTATGTATGGAAATGATCATTTGATATGTGAGCTACATTACATGATATGAGATTATGACCCATTACCCGTATTCAACGCCTGAATTGGATACGAGGCATTACCGAACTTAACTTGTTTAAACCCACAAAATCAGGCCATAAAGTTTCATTCTAACTTAAAACTTTTCATTTATAATCATAACGTCCCTATCAAGGGTCTAAGAGACCCTAAACATACATTTGGAGTGATTCGGGACCAAACCGGAAACTTTCGCGCACTTAGAAAAATTTTGCTTAAACAAGGCCACACGCCCGTGTGAAATGGACCACGCCCGTGGGGGCAGGCCGTGTGATCTCACACGTCCATGTTCCTAGCCTGTGTGAAATTTATTTTTCGTTTCGAACCTATAGGGGTTTTCACACAGCCAGACACACGCCCGTGTCCCTGGCCCGTGTGCCTCACACGGCGTTGACATGCCACTGTCTTAGCCCGTGTGCCAAAAATCATGGCATTCTGTTTATGACATCATCACCTCACTATGGTCACACGGCCAAGGCACATGCCCGTGTCCTTAGACCGTGTGTCAAATTAAATTCCAAATTTTAGGTGTAGACTTCACACGGCTTGGGCACACGCCCATGTCCATGGCCGTGCCTCAAACAGAGCTGAGACACACGACCGTGTCTCTGCCTATGTGTTTACTAATGAGCATACTGACTTGTAAACCTAGCAAGCATGGGGTTACACGGCCAACCAACACGCTCATGGGGCTGACTGTTTGTCACACACGGCCTAGGCACACGCCCGTGTGTCTACCCATGTGGGCATTTGAAAGGCTATCTACCAAGCCAAATGCCACCCTATACAGCAATCATACTTACACCAATTCAATCCAACATATACCAGGACTATAAAGCACTTCTAAAGACTCAAAATCAAGACATCCACACAAGAATACACTTAATGAATTTCATCATCATTGAACATATATAAACTTGTCAAGTATTGGCCCAATTCCAATGACCACTTACAAAATGAATTTAACAACCTTAATAGCCAACACTTTGGCTAACAAATAGGACATAACAAAAGAGACTAAGTCCTATACATACCACACTCAAAATGAATCTAACTTTGCTATACCAAAGAGTAGTCAATAGTGTGATTTTCGAACTCTAACGTTCCATGAATTTTCGAGCTAACTTGGCAAATGCTACAAGGAAAAGGAAAATGAGAGGGGTAAGCATAAAGCTTAGTAAGTTTGCATGAAAATAAATAACAACATAAGTTCACGATGTCATCCAACCATGGCATTGGATAAAACATAAAGTCTTAAGCACTTTGATATCACTTACTCATGCTTATTCTTATCGAATACATACCATGTCACATATCATAAACATTTCTCGTGAATTACTCACTGTACCTGTGATCACTCAATCACATCACTTTAGCACTAATCTCATTTCTATTCCAAGGTTAACTATTTATCCCACTAAATCACTTGGGATATTTGATGATACCTGTTCATCATTATTCACATAATACGACACAAATGCCACATCCCAGATGTGGTCTTACATGGGGTCACCTCTGAGTACCGATGCCATATCCCATATATAGTCTTATACGGGATCTCATATCAATTGTCGATGCCACATCCCAGATATGGTCTTATACAATTTTTCTTATTCAATGTCGATGCCATATCCCAGATATGGTCTTATACGGGATCTCAATTCGGTGCCGAGGTCATGTCCCAGACATGGTCTTACACGGGACCTTATCCATCTCCTATCTCGTTAATAATGTTCAAACATTCACTATAGTCCCACCGGGACTTCAACATCACAATTTTCATCATTTTTCTCTTTCAACATCATAACTCAAATTTATAGAAATACTACACAACATCACTAATATCAAACATTTAGAAACTTAATAACATGATGATGTATTTATTACACACAAACTTACCTCGATTATCAAAATAGGCTAGATTGTCGATCTAGTCCGATATTGTGCTCTTTCCTCGGTCGAGGTTAATTCTTCGCTCTTCTTGATCTATAATAACAATTTAGCTCATTTAGTTGCCACATTATTAAACACATTTCAATAATCACATTTTGACAAAATTACCATTTTGCCCTTAAACTTTCTCAAAATGACCATTTTACCCCTAGGCTCAGAAATCAAATTTAATCAAATTTCCTTCTTTAAAGAGCCTAGGTGAACATTTATTACTCTTATGGTAGCCCTCAATACTCATTATTTGACACATTTATCACCTATTTTGCAACCTTCACAAAAAGGTCATTTTTGGTGTTTTCATGGTAACACCTTTCGCAAAAGTTGTTCATCTAATAATTAAGACTCATTTTATTCCATAAAAATGCAGCAAACAACTTAAAAGCTCACGTGGAAAAACTCTAAACTTTTCACCATTTTGCAAAATAGTCCCCTCTTTAGATAGCTTAAGCTTTAGGGGTTCCAAAAGTACAAATATTATCAAGAAATAATCACTAAAACACTTACTTGTAAGGAGAAGAGTTTGATGAAATTTTCAAGCTTTCAAAACCCATATTTACTACTAATTTTTGGTGGATGAGCGAAGGAGAAAAGATGATATCTTTTCTTTCTTTATTTTATTCTATTTCATCAATTTAATCCACCTACTACACTAACTTTGACTAATTTTGACTTCTTTGTCCCCCTATGGCTGGCCACCTCTTAAAAAAAGGCCTAATTGCACATTTGGCACATTCAATTAATATTCTATGGCTATTAGGCACCTTTAGCTTGTAAAATTGAACTTTCGCACTTTATGTGATTTAGTCCTTTTTTGCGATTAAGCATAAAATCGCTAAAATTAAAGTACCAAAATTTTCATGCACCTATATAATCATGCTCTAATTCATAAAATAACATAAAAAATTTTCTTTGACCTCAGATTAGTGATTTCGAAACCACTATTTCGATTAGCCCCTAAATCGAGCTGTTACAGTAAGTGAACATGATCAATTGAGATATAAGAGTAATATGACTTGTAAATGTGTTATTCCATGAATCATATGTATGAAAGGACTTATAATTATTGTATGTGATAAGTTTATTTGTATATGGCTTACTGAGCTTTTGAAAACTTACTTTGTGTGTGTTTGCATTGTTTTATAGATTATTGAAACTACTGGAAGCTCGGGGATCGTCGAGGATCATCACCACACTATCAAACTATACTTTGGTACCCTTTGAAAATGTATATATTGAAGTATGGCATGTATAGGCTAGAAATGTAAAGATATGTTTTGGAACATGTATATATAGTCATGTGGCATGGCTTGTTAATGAATGTGAATATGGTAAATTTAGTCCATGCTTTGTGATGCAAAGTTAGTATATTTTTGATGAAAGGTTGGCATATTGAGTTGGTAAGTTTTGGATGGATTTATATGTAGAAGTGAATAATGTTCTTATGGGTCAAATTGTGTATAAATTTGATATGTGTTGGTTATTTTGAGTCATAAAATGATGCTTGTTTGATGCTTGTTTGATGCTTGTAGGTATGACTCTTAATGGGTGGCAATTTGGCCTTGCAAATGGCCTATAATTTCCCACATGGTCGAGCATACGGGCGTGTGTCCCGACCGTTTCCTTCACTATCCTATTTCGAAGAAAATCAGTGTTGCACATGGGCCAGATACACGGGCGTGTGACAGGCCGTGTGGTTCTAGTCAGTTTTGTACACATGTTGAGACACGGGCTAAGGCACGGCCATGTGAGGCACACGGCCTAGCCACACGAGTGTGTGCCCTGTTTTGAAAGAAAAATTTTATGAGTTCTGCAAAGTTTTGTATGTGCTCAGTTTAGTCCCGAGCCTTCTCTTAAGCATGTTTAAGGTCTCGTAGATCTTCTAAAGGGACAAAGTGATTATGAATAATGACGTTTTGTTGGTGTGAAATGTATGTTTGTGAAACTTTTGTGAAATGTTCTAATCGGGTCCGGTAATGCCTCTTAACCCTAGTCCGGCGATGGATACGGGTTAGGGGTGTTACAATGTAAATGGGTCATGGATGTATATGCTGGAAATTAGAAATTTATGGTAGAAAATGAAAGATTATTGATAGATAAATAACTTTTACAAAGTGATTTTTTTTATGAAAACATGATTTAGGGACTAAAATGAAATGTTATAAAAGTTGATGAAAAATTATGAAATTTTATGAATACATGTGCAGTAAAATTTGTAATGGGGCTTTGGTTAGGCTTGGAATAGGGAGTAATTTGCACAAGTTTTATTTTCCGAGCCTAAGGGGGAAAATGGAATTTATGGAAAAATTAAGGGCAAAATAGTAATTTTGCCTAGGATGAAAATTTAGTCCACGTGAATGTAAAATATGATAAATTAATGTTAAATCTACTCGTATAGATATGGATAGACCAAATTCAGAATTAGAACGATGAATGAGGAAAATGTCGGATTAGAGTAGATTTTACGTACACGAAACTTTGTCGAGGTAAGTTCGTGTAACAAAAATTGTATATGTTTTTATGCTTGATTTAATGTTGTGTTTGTGAATTTTATCAATGTCATAAATATGTGAAATGATCACCTACTCGATATAGCCCGATAAATGAAAATGCCCAATAAAATGGTAAATGAATAAAATGTTACTTGTATGCCTGACATGGATGTGGAATGTGTTTTACTCGAATTACATAAATGTTACGGAGGTATGAAAGAATCAAATCCCCGATAATGCCTGGCAAGTGTTTAAATCCCGATTGAATAAATGGAAAATCGATGGATATGTGATTTCCCGAAACGAAAGAGGTCATGTATTTGTTGCAAATAGGATTTAGCTCGGATGAGTAATCCTTCGACCTCAATTCTGATAGGATTTAGCCTGGACGGGTAATCCTGATATAAGTCCTCTCAAGCATATATTATGAATTGGATTTAGCCAGAACGAGTAATCCAGATTAAGCTCTTTAGAGCATATGTCATAAAGAAGATTTAGCCTAGACTGGTAATCCTATAGTATATACATATATATGTGGCTCGAGAGTGTACTCTCTGAAATAGTACCTTATGGGTACCATTGAATATGTATTGATGGATCTTGATTCATACACCTAGAGTGTACTACTTATGTATCCATCGGTAATTCAAATAAATTCAACGGGCAAGGTTCTGACAGGGGCAAATATAAATCTAAGACAAATTGACATGGAATGGTGTATATGATATGGAAATATGACATGAAAGAATATTACATGAAATGGAAGAAAATGATGATACATGAAAAGTGATATATGAAATATGAGATGATGATATTTGTACATGGAAACTATTTGATGAGAACATTCATTCTTGATTATAGACTTGTACACTTAAAGTTTACTAATCGTGACTTTGATATTCCGAGTAATATGTGTAAAATTCTGATGTGAAATGATCTGAACTCGAAATGAACTATTATGAAATTATGCTCGAAATAATGAGATGAATTATGTATGTTGAATGAATACATGATGTGGAAAGCATATGTGCTTGGAAACATGATTATTGTTGAGCCCATACATGTCTTGTTATTACTATGGAATATATGACTAACAAGGGCAATGAGGATGTGAGTAGGGCTTGAGATCAAACTGGTTGATTAAACCTTACTTAGTTATCTCAGATAGGATGAATGGTAAGTTAAGTACCGTGTTATACGAACTTACTAAGCATTTTATGCTTACTCTGTTTTATTTTCCCCTGTTTTAGAGTAATCGAAAGCTCGTTGGATTGAAAGCTTGGCGGAGATCACTCACACTATCCATCGGCCCATGTCGGTATAGTATGGTAATTCAATTGCGATTGTAATGGCATGTATAGGATATGTTGTCCAAATTGGCATGTAAACATAAACGATGCTTGTAATCTATCCATTGGAATGGCTAGTAATGATTGTTTTTATATACTTGTAATGTGATATTATGTTAGCCACATATATGTTAAGTAGTTGATCAAATTATGTCTAACATGAGGACATAACCAAGGTAAGATCGTAAACATGTATGCATGAAATGATATGCCAAGATGATGGATGGAATATGCTTGATTAGAATGCTTGAAGTGGTTAGTAATTGTATGTGATGATATATCATGTTAAATGATAGAATGAACTTGAATAAAATGCTTGGATTTGTTAGGTTACAAATGCAAGAAGTGGTGTAGGATTATGGCAAAGATTGGGGTGAGAAATGAAGCTAGGAATGGCTTTATTTTGTCCATACGGGCAGACACACGAGCATGTGTCTAGACCGTGTATGACACATGGCCTGGTAACACGGGCATATGGTTAGGCCGTGTGTCCCCTCATTTTAATTTTGAGAAACAAAATGCTCAGAATTGAGCACACGGGCAGAAACACGGGAGTGTGACTCAGCGGTGTGTGCCACACGGCCTAGAACACGTGCGTGTGCCTTGGCCGTGTGAAACTTGTACTTAATTCGAATTGAATTTATTAACCACATGGCCTAGCACACGGGCGTGTGGCATGGTCGTATGGCGCAAGTCAGAGAGCTACCTAGTTTTGAACACGGCCTGCAGCACGGGCGTGTCCCTTAGACCACATGGGCGTGTGAACCCTACACTTTGGAAAATTTTAGAATTTCACGAAAAATTCCCTGAGTTCCCGATTTAGTCACGACTTGATTCTAATGCTCGTATTGGGCCTCGAGGGTCCATTTAAGGGACATTATGAAGGACATCAGTGAATGAACAGTAACTTTCCTGAATTAATCAATAAATATTCTGAATGTTTCGATAACGCTCCGAAACCCTGTTCCGGCGATGGATACAAGTTAAGGGTGTTACAATTCTAATAGGCAATATACTAGACTGCCACATGACAATGAACGAGAACATCTTAAATCATTTTTATTGATTTGTGCTTCCTTTAGTCAACAAGGCATTCCTGGTGACGCTTTGAAGATGCTATTATTCCCTTATTCCCTACAAGGAAGAGCTCGTACTTGGTTCCTTGGGCTACCTACCGGATCAATTACTTCCTGGAATGCACTAGCAACACAGTTTGTTTTGCAATTTAACCCACCGATAATAAATGCTCGTCTCCAAAATGATATTACAGCTTATCATAAGCTAGATGATGATAATCGTCACACCACACGAGAACGTTATAAATCTTCACTTTGACGTTGTCCTATATACGGTATCCAACAGAAAACACAAATTGAGATTTTCTATAATGGGCTGAATTTACATACGAGGAATCTTGTTGACGTATCAGCCAACGGTCTTCTACTGGATTATACTTATAATGATGCTATTAGAATTCTTGAGAGAATTGGAATGATTACCAATATCCTATCTCTAGAGCTGCACAAGCAAAAGCTATTCTAGGTTATTGAATTGGATGTAATATTTGCACTTAGTGCTCAAGTTTGACAAGGGAATTACAATCAACAACAGCAGAACTACAATCAGCACACCCAGATGCATCCACAACAAAGCCAGATGCATCCACACTAGAATCAGACATAGCCACAACACTCTTCAATGTCAAATCAGCATATTCCAAAACATCGACGACAATAGTACACGCTAGCTTCTCCTTCTGACCCGTTAGCTGCTCTTGAGGTTTTAATGTGGGAGCATATGACTCGCACAGAAGCTATTGTGTAAGGGAATTCATCTTCCATTCAGATGTTGGAGGCATAATTAGGAAAACTTGCTTCAAATCTGAATACTCACCACCAGGCACACTACCTAGTGACATGAAAAATCCCAGTCTGAGGGGGAAAGAACACTACAAGGCTATCACGCTTAGAAGTGGTAAAACAACTAGTGAATCGACTACAGACTCTACTGTAGCACCTCAAGATATTGGTGAAGTGATCATTAATGAGAAAGTTGAATCTGAAGATCTTTTCCGATGTACCAGACAAAAAAGTTCCACAAATTGTCACTCACATACCTAATGTCCGACCCTCAAAACTGTCGACGCAATCAATGGTGTCGACGCAATCAATGGTGTCAGCACAATCAGATGTATCTCTACATTTACCTTTTCCATAAAGATTCAAGGAGAATGAGGAGGATAAGCAGTCCCACTAGTTCCTGAACACATTGAAGCAACTTTAGGTTAATATTCTTTTAGTAGGCGCTCTTGTGCAAATTCCGAATTATGGGAAATTTATGAAAGAGCTCTTGCCCAAGAAGAAGAAGCTCAGTGATATGGAAACTATTGCATTCACAGAAGGCTGTAGTGTTGTTTTAACAAATAAGTTGCCCCCAAAAATGAAAGATCCTGGGAGCTTTACTATCTCATTTTCAATTGGGAACCATTATTTGGACAAGGCTTTATGCGACTTGGGAGCTAGCATCAACCTAATGCCACTATCTACTTTTAGAAAGTTGGGAATTGGTCACATGAAACGTACTGCAGTGATATTGCAACTAGCTGATTGATCATTGGCTCAACCTGAAGGGCAAACCAAAGATATATTAGTTCGTGTGGCTAAATTCATTTTTCTGGATGATTTTATCATACTTCACTACGAGGCAGATAAGGAGGTTCCCATAATCTTGGGATGACCATTTTAGCCACCGGACGAACTCTTATTGATGTTTACGAAGGTAAACTGACCATGCAACTTAATGATGAGCACGTTACCTTTAGTGTTTTTGAATCTATTCAATCCAATGATAAAGAAGAATACCATACTGTCGATGTGCTAGATGATCGAATTGCGAAAAAAATTGATAACCAAAGCACAATACTGTTTGAGGAGTTTGTAGTGACATATAATGATGAGTTTTTAGATAATTGTGACGGTAGGGTTGAAGCTAATCATATTGAACTCAGGCATGGATGGCAGATTGAATCCTTAAACTTTGCCAAAATAATAGCTCCAATTTTCAAGCCACCTATCGATGAAGCTCCTACTATAGAATTGAAGCCACTACCTATTCATCTTAAATACATTTTTCTTGGTGATAACAATACTCTCACTGTTATTATCTCTTAAATGTTGGATGTAACTCAAGAAGAGAAATTGGTCCATATTCTTAAATAATATAACCGAGCTATTGCTTGGAGTATTGTCGATATTCAAAGCATTAGTCCATCTTTTTGCATGCACAAGATCAAGTTGGAAGATGAAGGCAAGTAATCAATTGAGTAAAAAAGAAGATTAAACGAGAAGATGAAGGAAGTTGTTAAGAAAGAAATTATAAAATGGCTTGATGTTGGAATTATTTACCCTATTTCTAATAGCAATTGGGTAAGTCCAGTGCAATGCATTCCTAAAAAGAGTGGCATCACTGTGGTTAGCAATGACAAAGATGAATTAATTCCTACACGTATTCCTACGAGATGGTGAGTCTTTATGGATTACACAAACTTAATGCTGCCACAAGGAAGGACCACTTCCCACTTCCTTTCATTAGCCAAATGTTGGATAGGCTTGCTGGAAGAGCCTATTACTAATTCTTAGAAGGCTATTCTAGGTACAATCAAATTGGTATTGCACCGGAGGATCAAGAGAAAACAATTTTCGCTTGTCCCTTTAGTACTTTTTCTTTTCGCCGTATGCCTTTCCGTCTTTGCAACGCACCAGCCACGTTTCAAAAGTGCATGATGGCAATATTCTCAGATATGATTAAAGATTCTTTAGAGGTTTTTATGGATGATTTCTCAGTCTATGGGAATGATTTTGATCATTGAGTTGACAATTTGGATAAAATATTGCAGCGATGTGAAGACACACATCTTGTTCTAAATTGGGAAAAATGTCATTTCATGGAAACTGAAAGCATTGTGTTAGGCCATCGCATCTTTAGTCAAGGCATTGAAGTAGACAAAGCCAAAGTGGAAATCATTGAGAAATTAACTCCACCAACAAATGTGAAAGGTATTCGCAGTTTTCTTGGGCGTGGGGGGTTTTGCCGAAGATTTATTGGAGATTTCTCGAAAATTGCAAAGCCTTTATGCTCATTGATGGAACAGAATCAAAAATTCTTCTTTGACGATACATGTTTGGATGCATTCATTCAATTAAAGACGTAGCTAGTAAATGCACCTATTTTTGTTGCACCAAATTAGTCTCAAACTTTTGAAGTTATATGCGATGCAAGCGACTTTCTTGTGGGTACTATTTTAGGACAACACAAGGGAAAAATATTTCATGCCATCTATTATGCTAGAAAAACTCTTACAGAGGCTCAAATCAATTATACCACTACAAGAAAGAATTGTAGGCTGTAGTCTTCGCTTTCGACAAGTTTTGTTCTTATCTTGTCGGTGTAAAGGTTCCTATATTTACTGATCACTCAACATTGAGATATCTTTTTGCGAAGAAGGATGCGGAACCAAGACTGATACGCTGGATCTTACTATTGCAAGAATTCAACATCGAGATAAAAGACCGTAAGGGTTCAAAGAATCAAGTTGCAGACCATCTGTCTCGATTGGAAGTTGGCAGCGAAGATGGAAACGTACTTCAAATTGTCGACACATTCCCAGATGAGAAGTTATTTGCTGTAGACGCAACCCCTTGGTATACGAATTTGGTTAATTATCTAGTGTGAGGAAAATCCCGTTGGGTGTCACGGGCTATAAAAAAGAAAGATTTCTTCATGAATTACTGAAGTATCATTAGAATGAGCCATATTTATTCAAGGTATGCAATGACAATATCATTTGGCGTTGTGTTCAGGAAGAAAAGATGCTTTCAATCTTGAAGCACTGTCATGATGCTCCTTATGGAGGTCATTTTGATGGCATGCGAATTGCTGCTAAGGTTCTCCAATCAGGATTCAACTTGCCTTCATTATTCAAAGAGGCCCACAATTTTGTGAATCAATGCGATAGGTGTCAGCACACTGGTTCTATATGTCGACGCAATAAAATGTTGCAACAACCAATTATGGAGGTTGAATTGTTTGATGTTTGGGGTATGAATTTTATGGGACAATTTCCAAATTCATTTGGAAATCATTATATATTAGTAGCTGTTGACTACGTCTCGAAGTGGGTTAAAGCTGTTGCAATCCCAAAGGATGATGCAAAGACAATGCTTAAATTTTTTCATAAGTATATATTCACCCGCTTTGGCAAACCAAAGGTATTGATTAGAGATCAGGGTACACACTTTCATTACAACCAAGTGGTAGCCGCATTGAAGAGATATGGGGTTAATCATAGAATGGCTACTACTTATCATCCGCAAACTAATGGACAAGTCGATGTAACGAATCGACAAATTAAAAACATTCTTGAGAAGGTTGTGAACCCTTCGAGGAAAGATTGGTCTTCCAGACTGGATGATGCTGGGCATTGCGGACAGCATACAAAACAAATCAGGTGTGTACTAAAAGCATGTCACTTGCCAGTTGAACTAGAGCACAAAGCAACGTGGGCAATTAAATGAGTGAATATGAACAATGAAGCTATTGGAAAGAAAAGACTGTTGAATATCACTGAACTAGAGAAGATTAGGCGAAATGCCTATAAAAACACGACAATTTATAAAGAAAAGACCAAACGATGGCATGACAAAATTTTTTTGCAACGACAAGTTGTCGCGGGTCAACAAGTTTTATTATTCAATTATATCCAAAGCGCACACAGTAAATTGTGCTCTCATTGTTCTGGACCTTTCAAAGTTGTCGAAGTATTTCCTCATGGTGCAGTCACAATTAGAGATTTACATTATGGACACCAGTTCAAAGTGAATGGACAATGGTTGAAACACTATTTTGGGAATATTAATCAAAAGTAGGCAGAGACCATTAAATTGGTCTAAAAAATTTAATTTTCTATAACACCCCAAACCCGACCTAGACGTTATGGCCGAATCTGGTGATGTCATAAGCAATGGGTTTTGAAAACAACGTTGACTTGATAAACCATTCAAGTTTAATACCACAACTTCATTCACGAATAAATTGTTGACGTTATTTAATTAATTAATTTGTCAAAACACTTATTAAAGCGGAAGTTTAAAAATTTTGCCATATTTTAGAAACCTGATTTATTGTTTTTAGGAAAACCTCTTTTTACGTAAAAATTGTCAATTTCATAAAATAATTTACCAAGCATGCAGAAAATCAGCAAACCGAATCAACAGTTTAAAACCCAAAACAAAAGTCTAGAGAGTCCCAAAATTATGAACTCTCAAAATGATTACCAAAAACATAAATGAAACCATAAATTGCAAATTTTAAACCATTTACAGTCGAGTGGTCACCGTTGAGTCTCTGCCATACCGATCCGCCTAAGTTTGTGGATTACCTGACAGAACATACAATAGATGTAAATTTACGAAAACTCAGTGTGTAACCCAACAAAATTAGACATGCAAACATATAGAATTATATGCACAGTCAGATACATATATAGATTCAGTTTCAAATTCAGATTCAGATAACAAATTCAATTCATATATGTAGAATCCTACCCCTATCCTCTACACACCAACTTCGACCATCACATCACACCATGTGAGGTTAAAAACACCCACCCATCCCTACACACCACATTGTGCTATTAAAACACATATCAAATAATATGCAGCCAACCTGCCAGAATAAAAGCAATTATCACCGAACAAAATACTTCCTCCTCACATGAAATCCCACCCCAATAACAGATACAGATATTCAGATGCGGATATAACAAATTAAACATGCTCAACATGTTTTATACAAATAACGAATATACATACATTAGTATAGTCAGGCATACATTTAGTATCCTACTGAAATCAGTCTATCAGAATATCATAGCATGCAAATCAAGGTTTAATTAGCCCTTACGGACCCTACAATAGGCCAACAGTCGATCGGAGTGACCCGAGTGACCCTAGGGCAATTTCTAAAATTATGGGCCCAAATGCCCATATGGTTTGCCCATGTGGGCCAACATGCCCAATTTGGCCTTTACCTGCAGGGCCCACACGGCCTGACCCAAAATCCACACGCCCGTGTGGCCCACACAACCACACTCATGCCACCACACAGCCGTGTGCCACGCACGGCCATGCTTTAGTTGACCACACGACCGTGTCTCGCACACGGCCATCCATACGGCCGGCCACACGCCCGTGTGGCGTCAATAGTGGTTGTTCTCAGCTTTTGCCGAAACTTAATTTTTCACTTTTAGGGTACACACCTGATTCGTTTACGCTGTAAAATCACTCCCGAGACCACCAGTACCTAAAACAGAATACCCAACACCTTTTAGTAACCAAAAACAAGCCTAACACGATTCATCCCATTATGCAAAACCGAATTACTGCTTAACAAAAATAACCACCACCTCGAATCAAGCTGTTGAAAAGTGATTTGCTGCCTCACAACCTTCTCCTACACCATAGAATTTATCGATTACTACTACTTATCGGTTATCATTAAGATTGCCAATAGTTCAAGGAAAAACCAATCGTTAACAATCACCCAACTACTTACCAAGCCGATTAACGAATCCAATAATCGTAGCAACGATAATCGAACAAGAGAATAACAGAAATCCAAAGAACCAAAAGAAAACAAAAGTGAAAGGTAGGGGAACAGAGGAAAACGTCAGGAAGAAATTTTTGGGAAAAAGATTTCAAAAACTAGACAGAACAAAAAATCTGATAACCTCCCTAATTTTCCTCCCACTAACCCACTAACTCACAACAACTTCAGAATTTCAACTCCACCAAAACTCTACCAGAAAACTGAGCAAAAATAATACCCACGCTCGAGCAGGGATTCAAACACAAGAATCCGAACACACCAGTTCCCTTACCACTCGAACGAATAGGGTCATTTTGATATGGATTTATATAAAATTTTATATAAGCCCACTCCACAAAGGTGAGGCTTAAATCCAAAAATAAAAAAATTTGGCTGAAGTGGGGCTTGAACCCCAGACCTGTCACACACACCCAGAACACTTAACCACTAAAGCAGATACACATTTGTGTCAAATTTTACGAAACCAAAAATAAATTAATCAGGGCGTTACAACTCTACCCCTTAAAAGAAATTTTGACTTCGAAATTTACGACCGAACAGGATGGGGATCTTTGCTAGGAGGTTCACACGTAGCCTCCTCAATACCATGACTCTGCCACAAAACCTTTACTAAAGGAATGGACTTCCTCCTCATAACCTTAACATCTCGATCCAGAATCTGAACTGGCTCCTCTTCAAAAGTCAAGTCCGGCCTAACCTCGATTTCCTTAACAGAGACAACATGAGATAGATCTGACTGATACCGTCTCGACATCGAAACATGAAAGACATCATAGATACGGTCTAACTCCGGAGGTAACTCCAACTGATAAGCGACCGGCCCCACATGCTTCAGTATTTGATACAGCCTAATGAACTTAGGGCTCAACTTGCCCTTATGACCGAATCTCAGAACTTTCTTCCACGGAAAAACCTTAAGAAACACGAAGTCCCCCACAGAATACTCAATATCTCTTCTCTTCAGATCCGCATAAAACTTCTGCCTATCAGAAGCTACCTTCAAGTGATCCTGAATTAGTCTAGCCTTGTCTTTGGTCTCAGAAACCAACTCAGGACCCAAAACCCAACATTCACCCAACTTAGTCCAACATAACAGAGTACGACACTTACGACCATATAAAGCCTCGTAAGGTGCCATTTGAATGTTAGCCTGAAAACTATTATTATAGGCGAACTCAGCTATCGGCAGATAATCCTTCCAACTATCTCGGACATCTATTACGCAACTCCGAAGCATATCTTCTAATATCTGAATAACCCTCTCAGATTGATCATCGCTCTAAGGATGGAACGCAGTACTGAAGTCCAATCTCGAACCTAGAGCCTCATGCAAAAGTGAAGCGAGAATCTCTATTAGTAATAATTGAAACAGGAACCCCATGCAATCTTACAATCTTAGAAATGTAGATCTTCGTTAACTTCTGCAGAGAATAGTCCATCCGAACCGGAATATAGTGAGCAGACTTGGTCAATTGATCCACGATGACCCAAATAGAATCCTTCTTACTGGGTGTCAAGGGCAACCTACTAACGAAGTCCATCATCACTCGTTCTCACTTTCATAAGGGGATCTTAACTAGTTGTAACAAACCTAAAGGAAATTGGTGCTTAGCTTTAACTTGTTGGCACGTCAAACAGTGAGCAACAAAATTCGTAACCTCATGTTTCAAACCTGGCCACTAGTACAACTCACGGAGATCCCGATACATCTTATTACCACTGGGATGCATAGCATATGGGCTACTATGTGCTTCACTCAGAATCGACTATCTCAAATGAGAATCATTCGGCACATAGATCTGACCTCGAAAACACAGCACTCCCTCGTTATTCAGCCCAAAATCTAAAGTATTTCCATTCTCAATCTAACGAAACCATAAACCCAGAGTCTCATCCACTAATTGTTTATCTCGAATCGATCAATCCAAGTCGGCTTAACTTGCGCAGCTCAAACTATGAGACTCCCATCATCAAACAGAATAAGGCGAGCGAACATCGCCCTCAGATCAATCATCGCTCTACGACTTAGAGCATCGACCACCACATTGGCCTTACTAGGATGATAATTTATCATGTAGTCATAATCCATGAGCAATTCAATCCATCGGAACTGTCTAAGATTCAACTCCTTCTGAGTAAGGAGGTACTTGAGACTCTTGTGATCAGTGTAGATAATACACCTTTCACCATACAGATAATGCCTCCAGATTTTCAATGCAAAAACCACAGCAGCCAACTCGAGATCATGCGTCAGATAGTTTCCCTCATGTGTCTTAAGCTGCTAGGATATATAAGACACAACCTTACCATCCTGCATCAGAACACATCCCAAACCGGCATGCAATGCATCATTGTAGACCACAAACTCCTTATCGTATTCAGGCTGTATCAGACAAGGAGCCTGAGTCAGAACAAACTTGAGCTTCTCAAAGCTCGATTGTTGCGCATCAATCTAGATAAACGGAACACCCTTACGTAGAAGCTTAGTTAAGGGATCTACAATTAGAAAAACCCCTCGACAAACCACCGATAATATCTCGGCAAACCCAGAAAGCTACGGATCTTAGATACGTTCTGTAACAGCCTGATTTTAGCTAAATCAGAACAGTGGTTTAGAACCACAAATTCGATGTCAAAAAATTATTTTTAATATTATTTTTGGTGTTTATAGCATGTGATTATATATGTGTGAAAGTTTCGTGATTTAATTTTATCGACTGGATGTCTAATTTGATAAAAGGACTAAATCGCGTAAAATGCAAAACTTGCATTCTACTTGTTAAAAGTGTTTAATTGCTATGTTTTATTAAACCAAAGGTCCTTATGATGTTATTAGACCATTACTAGTGGAATTTGACATAGATGGCCTTATATTAGATGATTTAAATGTTTTATTATAAAGGTTAAATATGTAATTTATAAAATAAAAATGAATTAAGTAATAATAAGCCAAATTTTTACTCCATTTTCATCTTCTATAACCAAAACTAAGAAATAAAAATATCCATGGGAGGTTTCTAGGGTTCGGCTACTACACTCCTTGTTTGTAAGTCCCTTTTTGTCTTGGTTTTTGATGATTTCTATGTTTTTGTGATCGTTGCTTCGTGTTCTAGCTAGTACGTACCTTAATTTCCAAAACTGTTAAATATTTTGAGAGTTTCCATTGATGAGCTTATGTGTTCTTTGGTGTTTGATGATGAAATATGAATTTTTTATGATAGATTTTCATATTTTGTAAAGTGATTTTTGACAAAAATGTCAACTAGGGATTTAATTGTGAGAAGTGTAAATTGAGGGGCTGAATTGTGAAATAAATGAAATTTATGGGCAGCTAGGGGCACTATAGTAATTCGGCTAAGCTTGGGTTAAATTGAATTGTGTGAAATTTTGTGTATTTGTGAAATAAGGACTAAATTAATTAAATGTAAAAGTTTAGGGGCTAATGTGTAAAGATGCCCAAATGTGTGTTTTTGGACCAAATTGAATGAATATGATTCAATGAGTTAATTTTTATTATATATAGATCAAGAAAGAAAGAATCTGGAATTAGATCGGGGGAAAGCCAAGCTTATCGAGTAATTTACTCATTTCGTCGTTTTCATACCAGAGGTAAGTTCTTATGTGGTAATTTCATTATAAATGTATGTTATATGTTTTGATAATGCATAAATTGTGATTATGAGATTGCGGATAATGTTTGAATTGTGAATACGACTCTACGGAGGTGTTCGATGATGAAATCGACAAGTGAAACTCCCCAGTTGAACCTTAGGAATAGTTTAGGATGCTAGTGACATGTCATTAGGCTATTGTGTTGGCTTCAGGCTATGATATTGGCACTTCGGGTGCGAATGATACCTTGATTTGGCTACGGGCCATGGTATATGTATTTCAGAAAGGAGTTACCTTGATTTGGCTAGGGGCCATGGTATAGGTACTCCGGGATTGTGATCCTGGAGTATCTGACTTCTATTCCAAATGGTTCAACGAGTATAAGACTGACATGGTTGAGAAAGAGGTTAGTACGAAGTGATACAGGTTTGTATGGAACCTATTCGAGTATTACTTTGAGAAAGTTCAATGAGATGGTATTTGATCATGTTTTGAGACATGAGAAAGGTTTGTGGTTAATGTGATTTCGATTTGGTAATGTGTAAATAGTTGAATTATATTTATTTGATTAATTGAGTTATTCACTTGCAAACTTACTAAGCTAAAAAGCTTACTGTGTGTTATTATAGAGAATTAAAGCTTGCTCGGATTCGGGAGTCGTCGGGAACATCATCGCACTATCAAACAGCTAAGTTGCTACTTTTGAGTTGTGTATATATGGTAAATGGCATGTATAGGCTAGTTAAAGTACTTTGGTTGTGAATATAGCCATGAGATTTGGTTTACAAATGTTTATGTTTTGATTTGTATAGATAGCCATTTGTGATGGCTTATTATGTTATGTTTTGGTATAAATGTGATTAAGGTATTATAGTTGTTCCTATGGTTATATTTTGAGTTTGGTAAATGATCTATACGGTATAATTGAAGTTTATAAATTGAGAAGTTATGTGCTTGTGAATGAATGTTTGATGATATAAGTAATTGAATAAGTTTTTGATATTGACTTGAGTATTGAAATTGGTTGAAATGAATATGGCTTGAATTGTGCATTTGGATGATGATTTTGGCTGCCTATTGTTTGATAAAATGGTACCATTTTTAGTTGTTTAGGTGAACATCAGTAAGGGTAGCAAATTGGCCTTGCAAATAGCCTATTTTTGTCCACAAGGGTGTCTGTCTCAGCCGTGTACGACACACGGTCATACTACACGATCATGTGTCCCCTGGTGTTGATATTAATTTGAAGTCAGTATGCTCCACACAGCCTCACACACGGGCGTGTGACTAGCCGTATGACACAAGTCAGTATACCCCCCTAAATGGCACACGACCTAAAATACGGGATTGTCACTTGGTCGTGTTGCATAAGTCAGTAAACCCTACAGGATTGGCACGGCTTGGTACACGAGCGTGTGTGGCCACTTCAAAGGGTACACGGGCTAGACACATGGGCGTGTGGTCGGCCATGTGACCCAAGTCAGTATGTATGCCCTATTTTCACACGACCTGAGACACGAGCGTGTCTGAAGCCGTGTGAGGCACACGGCCTGTTCATACGGGCGTGTGACCCCTGAATGCTTGAAAAATTTCTAAGTCTTCCAAGAATTTTGTATGTTATCAGTTTAGTCCTGAACCACTTCTAAAGCATGTTTATGGCCTCGTAGGCCCTTATAAGGGACAAAGTGAGTGTGATTATTGGTATTTGAATATGGATGGATAAATGTATGAGTTATGTATGATAAATGATGTGTATTGATCGGTAATACTCGTAACCCTATTCTGACAGTGAAGACGGGTGAAGGGTGTTACATTTATTGGTATCAGAGCTACGATTTAGTCGATTTTAGGACTAACGTAACGTGTGTGAGAGTCTAGCTATACATGCCATATGTACTCTGCGATAGTGTGATGATTCCTGACAGCTTAAATTGTGTATTCGTATAGCAATGTATCCCGAAAGAGCTGTAGCTGACGATGTAGAGAGTAATGCACTCGCTCTCCCTCAAAGAGGCAATGAATCGACTTCAGGCATGTATCTAGTAGCAATGAAGGAGAGGCTAAACAATCATTTTTCTAGATGATGAGCGAGTGGTTTACGGAGTTCGTTCGAACGAACCTAGCTGCTCAACAACCTCTACCCCCATCTGTTCCTCAACAAATTCTTATTATTCCTCAAATGGTGGATCCGATACGATTGAATAAGTCACCAGTAGATTAGATTCGTAAGCATGGGACTGAAGAGTTCCAGGCTACAGTTGATGATGATGCGGAGAGAGCTGAGTTCTGGATCGAAAATACGATCCGAGTATTCAATGAATTGTCTTGTACTATTGATGAGTGTATCAAATGTGTTGTATCTTTGCTGAGAGATAATGCATACTATTGGTGGAAAATGTTGGTATCTGTAGTACTGAGAGAATGAGTAACTTGGGAATTCTTTCAGACAAAATTCTAAAAGAAATATATAAGTCACGATTCCTTGATCTAAAGCACAAAGAGTTTCTAGAGTTAAAACAAGGTCGTATGACTATCACTGCGTATGAAATAGAGTTCTTACGATTAAGCAAGTATGCTCGAGAGTATGTGTCAACTGAGGAGATCATGTTTAAACGATTCGTTGACGGGTTGAATGAAGATATGAAACTACTAGTCGAGATTGTTGAATTGAAAGAATTTGTCGTTCTAGTTGAAAGGGCTTGTAAAGCCGAGGATCTCAGTAAAGAAAAGAGAAAGGCAGATTTAGAAGCTAGTGACTAGAGAAAAAGATCGATGACTAAGCCGTCTCAATCTTCATCGAAGAAATCTAGAGATTCGTATACTTTCCCAAATGTTTCAAATGAATATTCGAACAAAGATCATAGAAAAGAATACTCAGGTTCTAAAGCTCAAGCAACATCATTATCGAGTGTTGGCAATGTGAAAGATAAGAAACAGAAATGTCAACAATGTGGGAGACAACATTTCGGAGAATGCTGGAATAAAAGTAGTAAAGCTTGTTACAAATGTGGTTCGTTAGAACACTTCATCTGAGATTGCTCGGAGTTAGATGAGAAAGACAAAGTTCAGAATGTGAGATCCAGTATTACTACTACTAGAGAGAGACCACCCCGAAACACTGGAAATATGAGTGGTAACCGAAGTGTTGCGAGAGATTCTGTTGTGAGATCTGAGGCACGAGCACCTACCTGAGCTTATACTATCTGTGCACGAGAGGAGGCATCCTCGCCAGACGTGATTATCGGTACTTTCACTCTTTATGATACTAATGTGATTGTATTGATAGATCCAGGATCAACTCATTCTTGTATATGCATGAATTTAGTATCCAGTAACACTTTTCCTGTAGAGTGTACTAAATTTGTGATTAGAGTATCGAACCCCTTAGGGAAGTGTGTTTTGGTTTGTAAAGTGTGTAAGAACTGTCTATTGATGATTCAGGATTTCTGTGTTTCGGCTAATCTGATGCTATTGCCATTTGATGAATTTGATATAATTCTGGGTATGGATTGGCTAACGCTACATGATGCTATAGTAAACTGTAAATGAAAGACGATTGATCTGAGATGTCAGAATAATGAGATTATCCGGATTGAGTCAAGTGATTTTAATGGTTTACCAGCAGTGATTTCATCGATGTTAGCTCAAAAATATGTGAGAAAGGGTTGCGACGCTTATTTTGCTTATGTGCTTGATACGAAAGTGATGGAAAAGAAGATTGAATTAGTGCCAGTTGTGTGTGAGTATCCGGATGTGTTTTTTACAGAGTTACCGGGTTTACCACCGGTCCGAGAGGTTGAGTTTGGCATTGAGTTAGTGTCGAGAACTATGCTGATATCGATAGCTCCGTACAGAATGGCCCCGAAGAGTTAAAAGAATTGAAAGCTCAGTTGTAAGAGTTGATAGATAAAGGTTTTGCTAGACCGAGTTTCTCTCCCTGGGGTGCACCAGTGTTGTTCGTGAAAAAAGAAAGATGGCACGATGAGAATGTGTATTGACTACAGATAGCTGAATAAAGTGACTATAAAGAACAAATACCCTCTACCATGGATTGATGATTTGTTTGATCAGTTGAAAGGAGCAACGGTATTTTTGAAAGTCGATTTGAGATCGGCTTATTACCAGTTGCGAGTTAAAGACTCGGATGTGCCAAAGATTGCATTTAGAACAAGGTACAGACACTATGAATTTCTTGTTATGCCTTTCGGATTAACGAATGCACCTGCTGTTTTTATGGACCTGATGAACCAGATTTTTAGGCTGTATTTAGATCGATTAGTAGTTGTGTTCATTGATGATATATTGATTTACTCTTGTGATGAATCTGAGCATGCTGAACATTTGAGAATCGTACTACAAACTTTGAGAGATAAACAGTTGTTTGCAAAGTTTAGCAAATGTGTAATAGCCCAAATTTCAGTGATTTAGGAAATAGTGGTTCGAGACCACCAAATCCGACAAATGAACTCGTAGATTATATTATTTAATATTTACGAGCCAAATGTAGCTTTTCAAAGATTATTGAAATAGTAAATTGTGTTTTATAAAGATTTATTTGGTCAAGAAATTGAGAAAAAGAGGTATCGAGATCTCGGTGTTATAAACTGAGTCATAAATATTTTTATAAATATTTATGGAATGTCAATAAGGTAGTATTAAAATTTCGTTATAAAATTTTGACGTTTGGGTGGTTAATTAAATAAAAAGGATTAAATTGAAAAAGGTGTAAAAGTTGCTAGAAGGATTAAATAGCTTAATTGTCAAATGAGGAAGGATCTAAAGTGCAAATAAGCCCAACGGAGATATTTTGGGTGGCAATAGCTGAGAAAAATCAGGAAATGGGTGAAATAAGGGCAAAATTAGAAAATTGCCAAAATTAGCTAAATAAAAATGGGACCAAATTGGAATATCTAGAATTCTCTTCATTTCTCTTCATTTTCATTAGTTGAAAAACAGCCATGGAAGAGGGTTCAAGCTAGTTTTCATACTCTAGCTTCATGTAAGTTTAATTCTTGCTTTCTCCTTGAAATTTCTATGTTTTTGGACTTTTACAATTGGGTCCAACTTACTATGTCATTAGTTTTTGATTCTATGGCTAATTTTTAAAGTTGCTATGGATAAGTGCTGGAAACATATGATGAATAAATATATAATTGAAGCTTTAATTTTGATATATGATGATTTTACCAAGTAAAATTGATGGAAATTTGTTTTAGGACCTAATTGTAAAAGAGTTTGGAATTAAGGTTTAATGCTAAAGTTCTTATTTTCAAGGGTTAGGAAGTAGTTTAAAATGATAGAATAAGGTTTTAATTGAGAAAAATTTTCCCAATTGAGGGGTTAATTTGACAAGGACTAAATTGTATGAACTGTGAAATTTGGGGCAACATGGTAATCAACACTTTGCACTAAAACAATTTTGGACAGCAGCAGTAGTCTAACTTTGAAAACTCACCAAAAATTTTAGAAATCAAATTAGAGGATTAATAAAATATGGAATTAAAGCTTATTGAGTCTAGTTTTTATAGAAGAAACGGTGTAAGAAATGGAATTGTAAATCATGAGATATAATAGGTTTTGTGAGACAAAGTCAAAATGATTTCGGGTTCCCCTGTTCTGACTTTGGAAAATCATCAAAAATTGGATAAAACTAATTAGGGGCTTAAATTTATATTTTTAAAATCCTTAATGAGTCTATTTTCAATAGAAACAAATAGGAACATCATGTGAATCCCGTATGATAAGATAATTAATTTTTAGTAAGAAAGGTCAGAACTGTCAGACAGCAGAATAGGGGTGACTTTAAAGAATAAATTGTACTTATTGGCTTAACCAAAAATTCTGAAAATTTTATGGTAAGAAGATATGTGAGTCTAGTTTCAGGGAAAATTATCGGATCTTAATTTGGAGTTGTTTATCTCAAGATAAAAATAATTTAGTGACTATGACACGGATGAATAGCTTGAATATTCACATAAATAAATAGTGAAAAATTATAGATAATGTTACTTACAAATGTGTTATTTATACTAAGGATGTGGAATGGAGAGGAGGAGGAGGAAAATATATGAATGAATTATGCATAAATTGATCACATGCCCGATTATAATCGATAAATGTTGAACTAGAAATGATATAATGTTTTATTTCAATTATTTATTATGAAACTAAGATTATCGTTATGGTATAAAAATTGAATTGTAAGTTCGTGTAACTTGAATTATATTCTTAAATGCTTGAAACATATTTTTATTGATGTGAATATGATTTTGATGTTTGTTATATGATAATTGATGAAGTCTTGATATTCTTGATGAAAATGGAATATAAATCCCGGTTGAATGAAAGGAATATTCGATGGATCTACGAAAAGGAATTGTGGTAAAAAGGATCTAGCCCGGACAGGTGATCCTATCCGATATAGCCCTCTGAATAATATGTGTAAAAGGAACTATCCCACATGGGTGATCCTGATATAAGCCCTCCCGAAGAATATTTGTGAAAAGGATCTAGCCCGGATGGGTGATCCTAATATAAGCCCTCCCGAAGAATATGTGTGAAATGGATTTAGCCCGGACGGGTAATCCAAAGTAAATGTGAGTCTGGACTTAGCCTGGACTGGTAATCCAGACAAAGCTCTATAGAGTATTTGTCATTGCAGGGGATTTAGTCTGGACTGGTAATCCCGACAATACTCTTTGAGCATATGTTACAGGGAATTTAGCCTAGACTGGTAATCCCGCTGTAAGAAATAAGGTTCACGGGAGTGTGCTCTCTTACAGGGGATTTAGCCTGGACTAGTAATCCCGCTGTAAGAAATGATGTTCGTGGGAGTGTGCTCACTTAGAAGGGCATGTGTGGCCACTTAGAAGGGCACACGGGCTAGACATATGCCCGTGTGGTCGGACGTGTGACCCAAGTCCACTTAGAAGGGCACACGGGCTAGACACATGGGCATGTGGTCGGCCGTGTGACCCAAGTCAGTATGTATGCCCTGTTTTCACACGGCCTGAGACACAGGCGTGTCTGAAGCCATGTGAGGCACACGGCCTGTTCACACGGGTGTTTGACCCCTGAATGATTGAAAAATTTCTAAGTTTTCCAAGAATTTTGTATGTTATCGGTTTAGTCCCGAACTACTTCTAAAGCATGTTTATGGCCTCGTAGGCCCTTATAAGGGACAAAGTGAGTGTGATGATTGGTATTTGAATATGAATGTATAAATGTATGAGTTATGTATGATAAATGACGTGTATTGATCGGTAATAATTGTAACCTTATTCTGACAGTGAATACGGGTGAGGGGTGTTATACGTTCTTAGGTTGTTTCCAATCCAGCACATCCTCTATCTTCCTTAGATCAACACGGATCCTCTCAGTAGAAACCACATGCCCCAAAAGAGTCACTTTACGCAACCAGAACTCACACTTGCTTAACTTAGCGTAAAGTTATTTCTCACGTAGAATCTGAAGTACTACCCTAAGATGCTCATCATGCTTATCCTCGGTCTTAGAGTATACCAGAATATCGTTAATGAAGACCACAATGAACTGATCCAGATACGGCTAAAAGACTTGGTTCATCAGATCCATGAATGCAGTCGGAGCATTCGTCAGTCTGAAAGGCATCACTAGGAACTCGTAATGTCCTCGTAATGTCCATAACGAGTCCTAAATATAGTCTTATGAACAACCACCTCCTTAACCCTCAATTGATGGTAGCCAGAATGAAGATATATCTTAGAGAACACTGAAGCCCCTCGGAATTGATCAAACAAGTCATCGATCCTCGGAAGTGGATGCTTATTCTTCACAGTCAACTTATTCAACTGCCGATAATCGATGCACATCCTCGTGGTCCCATCCTTCTTCTTAACAAACAGAACTGGTGCCCACCACGGAGACACACTAGGATCGATGAAACCACGATCCAGAAATTCTTAAAGTTAAGCCTTAAGCTCAGTAAGCTCCTTCAGTACCATACGGTATGGAGCAATAGACACTGGAGCTGTACCCGGTAGAAGCTCAATTCCAAACTCAACTTCTCGATTCGGAGGTAAACCCGGTAACTCCTTAGGGAAGAGTCCTCGAAGAAAAAAACAACGGCGTAAGCCAAGTACACCCTACACCTATTTCGAACCAGTTTTTAAGCCACAAGAGCAGAGATCACATTGGACAAATAATCTCGACGCTCACCAATCATAACCACCTTCATATCATCCTTGGTCCTCAGAACGACCCTCTTATAAGTGCAGTCCAAGCTGACTCGGTGCTCAACCAAACAGTCCATACCCAGAATTAAATCGAACTCCCCAAATGGAAGCTCCATCAAATTTGCTAGAAAGACAACCCCTTCAACCACTAACGGAATATCCCTATTGAGTTTACTAACCTGAACGGACTACCCCAATGGACTTAGTACAGTAATCTCACTAACAGTGCTCTCAACAGAGATCCCCAGGTTTTCTGATACAATGCCAGCTACATAGGAGTGAGTAGAACCTATGTCTATCAAAGCAGTATAAGGCACATCAAATATAAGGAACGTACTGGTAATAACATCAGGAGTATCTCAATCCTCTTGGCGCCGTGCACCATAAACTAGTGTAGGCTACCTCCCTTATTCTGACCAACACCTCTGCCCGGTGCTCTCTGCCCATGACCCATACCATTACCACCCCTAGCCTGTCCACGGCCCCTAGGTGGCTATTGAGCTATCCTCTCGAGGCCGCATGAACACGGTCCCGAAGTTTGCATCTAATCAGCCCTCTGTGGACACTCTCGAATACGGTGCTCTAAAGATCCACACCTCAGACAAGCCTCAATCCTCCTCCAACACTCGCTAGAATGGCACCTACCACAATCACCGCACAGCTGAATCCCAGTAGGAGCAATAGAAGCCCCCACTCTAACTGGCCCATCAGATCTGGCCTTTTTCTTAGGCCTTTGAGCAGAACTAGAGGGCTCTGAATCCCTCTTGTCCTTACCCTTTCTCGATCCCTATTCTAACGCTCCACTTGCTTAACATCCTTGACAATCTTCGCCTCCTCAACCAAAACTGCGAACTCCCGCTCCATCTGCGGAGCAATCAGAACCTTCAAGTTATCCCTCAAATCATCTTCAAAGTGGATGCATCTCTCATACTCGAGCGCCACCATGCCCGAGCGTAGCGGCTACGACCTCGAAACTTCGGCCTCATACTTAACCACAGAACTATCACCTTGCGTAAGATTTATGAACTCACTTCTGCGAACATCCACATAGCTCGCCCCACGTACTTACTTTGAAAGGTGGTCTTAAAGAAATCCCAATTCAGACAATCAGGCTGAGTACCCTCCTCAACCGTCAACCACCACTGATATGCCTCATCGCGAAGCAAAGAGACTGCACCCTTTAGTTTCTGCTCAGGAGTACAATCTAAATCACACATGATCCTCTCGGTGGCCTCCAACCAATACACGGCCACATTAGGGGCGACTCTAGTGACACCCCTAAACAACTCAGCACCATTAGACCAAAGTCGTTCAATTACTAACCCTCGGCCCCCAGATCTAGAATGAGGTCCAATGACCTTCTCCAAAATGCTCAGCATGGCTTGGGACAGTGCGTCATCCCTAGCCGAGCGACTTTGAGACCCAGTCTTAGTAGCAGGTGAAACTGGTATCTCACTCGTATCTAAGTTCGGCATACTGCCCAGAGAGGAAGACTCAACTCGAGACCCCTTCGGCCTCTACCACAGCCCCAAATACCACGTCCGTGAGTTTCACGAGTGCTCATTGTATATTTCGAGTTTTATCTATATTAAAAATTTTATGCATTAGTTTCAGTATTTATTAGCAGATGTTTTATGCATAAATCTTCAGAAGTTCAGAATTGTTTCCAAAGGTTTCAGTCTCTAACTACTCAGTACAGTTCCAGAAAGTACTAACTATAGTGCTTCCAGAGTTTTCTATCAAAAATTTAGAAATACTTATAGGACCGACATCGGAGACTCGGTGTACCACATGTAACAGCCTATTTTTTAGTGAAATCAGAACAGTGGTTTCGGGACCACAAATCCGATCTAAAAATAAAGTTTATTTTTATTTTATTATATGGCCCGTATTATGATAGGCGTGTCATGTGAAAATTTTGATACAAAAATTTTATCGATTAAGTGTTTAATTACGAGAAGGACTAAATCGCAGAAAATGCAAAAGTTGAATTATAGTAGCTATAAGGATTAAATAGCTAAGGAATTCAAAACTAGAGTTTCTTATATGGTAATTAGACCATTAAAGAAATGTAGATTTTTGGTAACTCATCCATGGAAAAACTAGAAAAGGGCAATGACAAAATTGGAAATGGAAATAATTAATTAATTAATTAAAAGGATGATAAAAGATATCATCTTATTATTTTGTCACCTTCAACCCCAAAATTTTATGAAAACCCTAGGAGAGAGAGAAGAAACTTTCAAGGCTTAATTGGGTAAGTTTCCTTGTCCCGTTTTTAGTAATTTTGATATTTTTGAAAAGTTATCAAGGTATGAAATTTGATTCATGGATGAATATGTTGAAAATTAGAAATCTATGGTAGAAAATGAAAGGTTGTAGATAGATAAATAACTTTTATAAAGTATTTTTTTATGAAAACATGATTTGGGGACTAAATTGTAAAGTTGTGAAATTTGATGAAAAATTTTAAATTTTTATTAATGTATGTGCTGTAAATTTTGTAATGGGATTTTGCTTAGGCTTGGAATATGGAGTAAATTGCACAAGTTTCATTTTCCGAGCCTAGGGACGAAATTGGAATTTATGAAAAAGTTAAGGGCAAAATGGTAATTTTTCCTAGAACGTAAATTAAGTCCGAATGAATATGAAATATGAGAAATTGATGATTTAAGCTATTTATATAGATTAGGACTTCAAGGTTAGACCGAGGAAAAGAAAAGGTTTCGGATTAGTAAATTATATATGCGAACAAGTGTTGAGGTAAGTTCGTGTAACTTAATCAAGCATGTAATTATGTTAATTGAATGTTGTGTATGTATGTAATGTGACTTATACTGATATGCATTGCTTGAATGCTATAATGGAAAATTTAATACATGTTTGAAAATGGTGAAAAGGGGGTTATGTCCCAATTGAATATTGAATTCCGATGAACATATGTGCTTTCCCGAAATGGATGAGGTCCTACATTTATTACAGATGGGATTTAGCTCGGACGAGTAATCCGATTGACCTCATTATAGAAAGGATTTAGCCCAGACGGTAATCCTGATATAATACCTCTCGAGTATACGTTATGATTAGGATTTAGCCTAGATTGGTAATCCTAATCGAGCTCCTCTAAATATACTTTATGATTTGGATTTAGCCTGGACTGATAATCCTAATCGAGCTCCTCTGAGCATAAGTTATATCAGTGCCTAAGTGGATACCCTGAAATAAGAATTGACGAATTATTGGATCGTACACCTCGAGTATACTACTTGAGCATCCATCAAAATTTCAATGATTCAACGGACACAACTCTTGACCTGGTATGAGAATTTTGAGATGAAATGATAATGACTTGAAAGAATATTGCTTGATAAGCTCATCTATGTTTACTTGATTGATATGAAGATTTTTGTGACTAACATGTTTGATTGAATGCATGTGTTTAGGCAATTTTTCTAATGGATGGTAAACATGATATTGTATACTTAGATTTAATAAAAGGATCTGGTAAGTTTAGTTTCCGTTATACGAACTTACTAAGCATGTAATGCTTACTCCGTTTTACTTTCCCCTGTTTTATAGTGCTCGAAAGCTCACGACGATTGGAGAACATTGGAGCATCGTCACACTATCAACTCGTTATTTTGGGTATTCTTAGTAGAATCATTTTGGTATAATGGCATGTATGGTACAACTTGGCCAATAGTGGCTTAAAAAATGACGTTTTGTAACCTAGCCATTGGAATGGCTAGTGATGGCTTATTTTGGTATGATTAAGTAGGCTATTATGATATATTCATATGTGTTATGATAAGTACATGTGATCAAATGATGTTAAAGCCTACGTTACTCCAAGGTAAGTTTATAAAAACATATGCATGTAATGGTATGCCATGATGAATGATGGAATTTGCTTAAATTGAATGCTTGGAATGGTTAGATTGTACTTGGTATGTTTTAGTGCAGGTAAATGGTAAATTTGAGTGACAAATGAGGCTAGGAAAAGTCTTTATTTTGTCCACACGGGCGTGTGTGTAGACCGTGTGTGACACACGGCCTGGTATATGGGCGTGTGGTTAGGCCGTTTGTCCCCTACACCTTAATTTTGAGAAACAGAATGCTCAGAATTGAGCACATGAGCAGAGACACGGGCGTGTGTCTCAACCGTGTGTGCTACACGGCCTAGAACACGGGCGTGTGTCTTGGCCGTGTGAAACCTACACCTAATTTCGAAATGAAGTAATTGACCACACGGCCTAGCACACGGGCGTGTGGCATGGCCGTGTGCACAAGTCAGAGAATTACACGGGGTCAAACATAGCCTCCAGCACGGACGTGTCTTAGGTCACACGGGCATGTCGCTTGGACCACACGGGCGTGTAGCCTTAGACCTTGGAAATTTTTTGAAAATTCTTGAAAAATTCTTAGAGTTCCCGATTAAGTCCCGACTTGATTCTAATACTCGTATTGGGCTTCGAGGGTCCAATTAAGGGACATTTTGAACAACTTCGGTGATTGAATAGTGATTAAAATGAAATGTCTATAAATGTTCCTAAAATTTTTGGTAATCCTCCGTAACCCTATTCCGACGATGGATAGGGGTTAGGGGTGTTACACCACATACTTTCCCAATTTATCCAAAAATATTTGAAAACTAATTCTTTTCGAAATATAATTTTGAAACCAAAAATTCACAACCCAAGTTTTGTAACCTGACTCTGATACCACTAAATGCAACACCCCAAACCTGACTTAGACGTTATAGCCGAATTTGGTGATGTCACAAGGAAAGGGTTTTGAAAACAGCATTGACTTGATAAACCATTCAAGTTTAATACCACAAGTTCGTTCACTAATAAACTGTTGACGTTATTTAATTAATTAATTTGTTAAAACACTTATTAAAGCGGAAGTTTAATAATTTTGCCATATTTTAGAAACCTAATTTATTGATTTTAGGAAAACTTCTTTTTGCATAAAAACTGTCAATTTCATAAAACAATTTACCAAGTATACAGAAAATCAGCAAACTAGAATCAACAGTTTAAAACCCAAAACAAAAGTCCAAAGAATCCCAAAAATTACGAACTCTCAAAATTTTTACCAAAAACATAAATGAAACCATAAATTGCAAATTTTAAATCATTTATAGTCAAGAGGTCACCGTTGAGCCTCTGCCGCACCGACCCACCTAAGTCTGTGGATTACCTAATAGCACAGACAACAGATGTGAGTTTACGAAAACTCAGTATGTAACCCAACAGAATTAGGCATGCAAACATAAAGAATTATATGCACAGTCAGATACAGATTTAGTTTTAGATACAGTTCAGATATGCAGAATCCTACCCCTATCCTCTACACACCGACTCTGACCATCCCATCACACCATTTGGGGTTAAAAACACCCACCCATCCCTACACACCACATTGTGCCATTCAGACACATATTAGATAATATGCAGTCAAGTTGCCATAATAAAGGCGATTATCATCGAACAAAATACTTCCTCCTCATATACAAATCCCACTACAATAACAAATACAGATATTCATATACAGAATAACAAATTAAATATGCTCAATATGCTTTATACAAATAATGAATATACATACATCAGTATAGTCAGGCATACATTAAGTATCCTACTCAAATCAGTCTACCAGAATATCATTGTAACACCCTAACCAACAATGTGAATCATTTGAATTAGGGTTAAGAGGCATTACTAATCATTTTCGAACATTTCATATATTTTACAACACATAGTCAATCATTATTGAAACATATCAAAATATAAACATATAGTCCCTTAATGAGGTCACAAGACCTTAAACACATGTTAGAAAAGGGTCAGGACTAAACCGAACACCTATGAAAATTTCTAAAATTCAAACATTTTTCTAAGTTACAGAGGTCACACGCCCGTGTGGGTAGGCCATGTGCCTCACACGCACCTCGGACACGCCTGCGCGTCGTCCAAAGCGTGGCAAACAGGCATACATTCGACTTGTTCACGGCGTGAGTCACGCTCGTCTGCCTCACCCATGGTCGAAACTGACTTGCACCACACGACCAGCCACACGCTCGTGTGTCTAACCCGTGGTCACTACTGACTTGTTTCACACGGCCAGTCACACGCCCGTGTGTCTAGCCCGTGGTCGAGTCTGACTTGCTTTGAAACACAACCTCGAAGGACACGGTCGAGCCACACGCCTGTGTGCTCAACCGTGTGGGAAATTATAGGCCATCTACAAGGCCAAACTACCATCCACACTTTGGAACCACCTTTAAGCATCAAACCAATACCAAATCATGCCTCAAAATGCAACCAAACATACCAATACAAGCACCAATTCATCATCAACTATACCATATATAACCATACTCAATCTCATCTCAAACAAGTCTATCTAAAATACCAATTTCACATCCTAAATCATGCAAAACAAACATCATTCAGTTCATATCATAATTGCACATTTTAACCTTATTTCTTAACAACCAATTCAAGCATGAATCATACCATATTCATCACTCACTACTTCACACCACATTTATCATTTACATAGCTCACACATAATAACCAAATTCATCTAACTTCCAAGCCATGTCACATGGAAAGGTCCAACATCTCAAAATACACCATATCTACTAGCATATACATGACATATGCCAAATATGTACATCTTTCAAAAGTACCGAAATAGATAGCCGATAGTGTGATTGAGTCGCTGACAATCCCCAAATTCGAGCTAGCTTTACTGACACTGTAAAATAGAGAAACACATCACACAGTAAGCTTAAGAGCTTAGCAAGTTCGTAATAAAATACACTTAATTCAATAATACAATTACAATATACAAAGACAATCCATCACATAGATCAATTCACAATCACATATACCATCCCAAGGTTAAAATACTCAATTAACCATCCATAAATCCATCTACGATTTTATCAACCACATAGGTTTCGTACGTACCTTAGCCAACACTTAGTTATTGATCACATATGCTACTCAATACTCAATACTTCATTTAGATCAACCTTCGTCATTTCTTCGATTCAATCGCACACTTAGTGCCCAAATCATAGCCGAAGCTTAAGTAACATCGCACACTTAGTGCCTCTATATCAAGCCGAACTTGATATGGTATCGCACACATAGTGCCATATCAATAAGCCGAAGCTTCTACTAATTCGCACACACAGTGCCAACCATCTCTATCTCATTTCTAATTATGCACACATAGTGCCTCATTACTCAATTTCATATATGACATGGATATTTCATTAACTATACAATTCATTCATTTCTCATCACATAGATATAAATTTAACAACTTGTATTATACCCGAACTTACCTCGGACGTCGAAATACCGAAACTAGCCGATCAATCGAGTACTTTGTCTTTGCCTCGATCTCGATCCGAATCTCTCCTTTCTTGATATATACATATTCAAATTTAGCTCATTTAATCACCAATTCATTCAATTTAATCCAAACACACATATTTAGGGCATTTTTCAAATTAGCCCTCACATTTTTACATTTTGACACTTTAGTCCCTATTTCATAAAATCACAAAATATACAAAATTCCATATTACCCAAGCTTGGCCTAATATTCCCATGCTCAATACAATTCCATGCATTTTATTTATTCACAATTTAGTCCCTCAAAATATTATTTTCACAATTTAGTCCAAATTACTCAAATTCACTAAAAATCCAAAGACAAACTATGTTAATCTATCACATATCTTTCATATTTCATCCTCAAATATCACAAAGCTTGCAAAATCATCAATGGCACATTTCAAAATCATCATCAATTATGGGTTTTGAAGGACACAAAGGAATGATTACAAAAACACAGAAATTATCAAAAACCGAAGCAAAACATACCTTGAATCAAGATTAAACCTAGTCGAATGAAGCTTGGTATTCTTTCTTTTTTCCCTTGTTATAATCGGCCAAATAAGATGAATAATGGCCTATTTTCATGCTTTTTGTTATATTAATTATCATGGTTATTAATCAACTCCCATTTTACCCTTAATGAAGCTTTATAACATATATAAAATACATACCCATTACCGTCCATGCCATGTTACAATGGCTAAAATAGATTATAAGGACTCCTTGTTACTAAAGCTACATCAAATAGGTACTTTTACATATAACATGCTAATATTGCATTTAATGCAATTTAATCCATTTCTCAAATTAAGCACATAAATGACCAAATTAAATCACAAAACTTTCACGCATGCTTAATCACATATCACAGACACAAAAAAATAATATTAAAATATTTTTATGACTCGGATTTGTGGTCCCGAAGCCACTATTTCAACTAGGGTCAAAACCAGGCTGTTACAACTCTCCCCACTTAAAGATTTTCGTCCCCGAAAATCTTACCAATGTTTGGCTATTGCTCTCTCATAACATCTTCAGGCTCCCACGTAGCCTCTTCAACTCCGTGTTTATGCCACAAAACTTTCACTAGAGAAATTTTCTTGTTTCTCAACTCTTTCATCTCACATGCCAGAATTCGAATCGGTTCCTCACTATACGACAAAACTGACTGAATCCCAACTTCGGTAGGAGCAATCACATGTAATGGATCAGATCTGTTTTGTCGAAGCACTGATACGTAAAACACAATATGAATCTTTTCTAACTCAGGTGGCAACAACAACTTATAAGCGACTGGTCTAATTCGTTCGATAATCTCATACAGCCCGATGAACCTCGGATTCAGTTTACCATTTCGTCCAAATCGAAGTATTTTCTTCCACGAAGACACTTTCAAAAATACTTTGTCACCAACCTCAAATTCGATATCTTTTCGTTTTAAGTCTGCATAGGACTTCTGACGATCTGACGCTGCTTTCAAACTGTCACGAATCACTTTCACTTTCAGCTCGGTCTCTTTTATCAAATCAACTCTGTGAATCTTATTCTCACTCAACTCAGTCCAATACAATGGAATTCTACATTTTTGACCGTAAAGTGCCTCATATGGTGCCATTTTGATGCTAGATTGAAAACTGTTATTGTACACAAATTTAATCAACGGTAAATGCTTTTCCCACGTACTTTCAAACTAAAGAATGCAGCATCTCAACATATCCTCAAAAATTTTAATGATCCGTTCGAATTGTCCATCTGTTTGTGGATGAAATATACTACTGAAATGTAACTTTGTGCCTAAAGCCTCTTGCAATTTCTTCCAAAATCGTGAGGTAAATCTCGAATCCCTGTCAGACACAATAGATACTGGCACTCCGTGTAATCTCACAATCTCAGAGATATATAATTCAGCTAACTTATCAAGTGAATAATCTATTCTCACCGAAATAAAATGAGCTGTTTTCGTCAATCTGTCAACTATCACCCAAATTGCATCTTTCTTACCTGGAGATAAAGGCAATCCCGACACAAAGTCCATCGTGATTCTCTCCCATTTCCACTTAGGAATCATAATCGGTTGTAACAAACCAGACGGAACCTGATGTTCAGCTTTAACTTGCTGACAAAACAAGCATCTCGAAACAAACTTTGAGATGTCATGTTTCATACCATGCCACCAATAAAACTGTTTCAGATCATTATACATTTTTGTACTCCCCGGATGAATAGCGAAACAACTATTGTGAGCTTCATTTAGAATCAATTGAATTAGCTCTGAATTCCTTAGAACACAAATTCGATCTCTGAATCTCAAACAATCATCACTATCAACTCGAAATTCTGAATCAGAATCCAAATCACATTGAGCTTATTTTGCTATCATCACATCATCACTTTTCTGGGCATCACAAATCTGACGTACGAACATTGGCCTCACTTTCAACTCAGCCAAAACTGAACCATCATCACATAGATTTATCTGAGTACTCATGCTCGTAAAGCACATAAAGACTTTCGACTCAAAGCATCAGCAACAACATTAGCTTTGCCTGGATGATAATCAAATACTAATTCAAAGTCTTTTAGTAATTCTAACCATCTCCGCTGTCTCAAATTCAATTCTTTCTGAGTCATCAGATATTTCAAACTCTTGTGATCAGTGAAAACATGACATTTCTCACAAAACAAATAGTGTCGCCAAATCTTCAATGCAAATACAATCACAGCTAATTCAAGATCATGCATCGAATAGTTCTTTTCATGCGGTTTTAATTGTCTCGAAGCATAAGCGATGAATTTTCTTTCTTACACAAACACACAGCCCAAACCATTTAACGATGCATCACTATAAACTATGAATTCTTTACCCGATTCAGGTTGGACTAACACGGGTGCCTCAGTTAACAATGCTTTGAACTGCTCAAAACTCTACTGACACTTTTCTGACCACTCGAATTTAACATCTTTCTGTAGCAACTTCGTCAACGGTGTCGCAATAATCGAGAAACCTTTCACAAACCGCCTATAATATCCTGCTAGTCCCAGAAAACTATGGACTTCAAACACATTTCTCGGAGGTTTCCATTTTAAAATAGCTGAGATCTTACTCAGATCAACTCGTATTCCCGCAACTGACACAATATGCCCCAGAAAACCAACTTCACGCAACCAAAATTCACATTTGCTAAACTTTGCATACAATTGCTTCTCATGCAGAGTCTGTAACACAATTCTCAAATGCTCGGCATGTTGCGTCTCATCACATGAGTAAATCAGAATATCATCAATGAACACCACAACAAAACGATCCAAATACAGTCTGAATATACGGTTCATCAAATCCATAAACACTGCAGGAGCATTTATTAGTCCAAAAGGCATAAATAGGAATTCATAATGCCTGTACCTCGTTCTAAAAGCAGTCTTCGGTACATCTGATTCTTTATCTCTCAACTGATAGTAGCCCGATCTCAAATCTATTTTCGAAAACATTGTAGCTCCTTTCGGTGATCAAACAAATCATCGATTCGCGTTAAATGATATTTATTCTTTATTGTCACTTTGTTCAACTGTCGGTAGTCAATACACATCCTCATAGTACCATCTTTCTTTTTCACAAGCAACACAGGAGCACCCCAGGACGAGAAACTCGGTCGTGTAAATCTTCTATCTGTCAACTCATGCAACTGAGACTTCAACTCTTTCAATTCTGTCGATGCCATTCTATATGAAGCTATTGAGATAGGAGTCGTTCTACACTAAATCAATACCAAATTTAACTCCTCGTATTGGAGGTAATCCAAGTAATTCTTCAGGAAACACATCAGGGAATTCACAAACTACAGGCACAGATTCAACTTTCTTTCCTGTCACTTTTGTATCAATCACATATGCAAGATAAGCTTCACAACACTTTTTCACATAATTCAGAGCTTTCATAGAAGATATAACAGCCGGTAACCCGTTCAAATCACTGGATTCAATTCGAACTATCTTACCATTCTGACTTCTCAAATCAATACTCTTTCGTTTGCAATTCGCAATAGCATTATGCAAAGTTAGCCAATCCATACCCAGAATGATATCAAATTCATCAAAAGGTAGCAACATCTAATTAGTCAGAAAGAAAATATCCTAAAACATCAATGGACAGTTCTTGCACACGTTATCAACCAAGACACACTTGCCTAAGGGGTTCGATACTCTAATCACGAATTCAGTAAACTCAATAGGTAGAGTCTTACTTGATACTAGATTCACACACGCATAGGAATGAGTAGAACCTGGATCTATCAATGCAATCACATCAGTATCAAATAGAGTAAAAGTACTAGTAATGACGTCTGGAGATGACGCTTCCTCACGAGCGCAAATACCATAGGCTCAAGCAGGTGCTCTCGCCTCAGATTTTACAATTTGATCCGTCAGTCCGTCTCTCGACTTCCACTCACATTTCCAAGATTTACGGGTGGTCTACCTCTAGTCGTCATATTACTGGATCCTGCACTCGAACATTGTCTTTCTCACTATCTCTCGGGCAATCTCGAATGAAATGGTCTCATGATCCACATTTATAGCAAACTCTATTATTATACTTGCCCCAACATTCTCCAACGTGTCATCTTCCACAATGTCTACACTCAGGCTTGTTGCTTTTAACACTACCAACACTTGATTCTATTGGAGCCTGAATTCTTGGACCAACACTTTGTCTCACCCGATCCTTACCCGAATGTTCAAACGAAGCATTTGAACGATTACTTACATCTCTAAATCTCTTCATCTAAGGTTGAGACAACTTACTCATCGATCCTTTTCTTTCATCTCTTGCCTCAGAATTTGCTTTCTTCTTTTCTTTGCTGAACTCCTCGGCTTTGCATGCTCTTTCAACTAGCACAACAAATTCATTTATATCAAGTATTCCAACCAACAATTTAATGCCTTCATTCAACCTTTCAATGAAACGTTTGCACATAGTAGCTTCAGTCGAAACACCTTCCCGTACATACTGACTTAATCTCACAAACTCTCGTTCATACTCAGTAACTAACATACGGCCTTACTTCAGCTCTAAAAACTCCTTATGTTTTTGATCTATGAATCGTTGACAGGTAACCCTCTCTCTCAGAACTACTGATATCAACGTTTTCCACCAATTTATATGCCGTATCTCCCAACAAGGAAACAACACATTTAATGTATTCATCAGGAGTCAACGATGTCTCATCAAAACTCGAATGGTCTTCTCGAGCCAGAGCTCAACTCGCTCAGCATCATCATCAACTGTGGCCCTAAACTCTTCGACCCCATACTTTCAGATTTTATCTACAGGAGGTTTATTCAATCGGATCAGATTTGGAACTTGTGGCACAACAGGTACTTGTAGGGGTAGAGGTTGTGGAGCAGCTGAATTTGTTCGAACAAATTCTGAAAACCACTCACTCATCATTTGGAAAAAGGCTTGCTTAGCCTCTCCCTCGTGGCTACTAACATTCAACCTAGATATGGCCGGCGCTATCCCTTGAGCGGGAGCAGGCGCATTGCTCTCAACATCATCAGCAACTGCTCAATCGGGATCCATTTGCTATATAAAAACACATTTTTAACTCTCAGGATTCATCACACTATCGCAATTATATAGATGGCATTATAGCTAGACTCACACGCGCTGCGTTAGTCCTAGAATCGACTAAACCGTAACTCTGATACCAATAAAATGTAACAGCCCTAACCCGTAACCATCACCGGATTAGGGTTGAGAGGCATTATTAATCATTTCTGAACATTTTATATCATTTTACAACACATAGTCAATCATCATTGAAACATATCAAAATATAAACATATAGTCCCTTAATGAGGTCCACAAGACCTTAAACACATGTTAGAAAGGGTTGGGACTAAACTGAACACCTACAAAAATTTCTGGAATTCAAACATATTTCTAAGTTACAGAGGTCACACGCCCGTGTGGGTAGGCCGTGTGCCTCACACGGCCTCGGACATGCCTGTGCGTCCAAGCCATGGCAAAACAAGGCATACATTCTGACTTGTTCACACGGCCTAAGTCACGCCTGTGTGCCTCACCCGTGGTCGAAACTGACTTGCACTACACGACCAGTCACACAACCGTGTGTCCAGCCCGTGGTCGCCACTAACTGGTTTCACACGGCCAGTCACACGCCCGTGTGTCTAGCCCGTGGTCAAGCCTGACTTGCTTTGAAACACAACCTCGAAAGACACAGTCGAGCCACATGCCCGTGTGCTCAACCGTGTGGACAATTATAGGCCATTTACAAGGCCAAACTACCATCCACACCTTAGGACCACCTTTAAGCATCAAACCAATACCAAATCATGCCTCAAAATGCAACCAAACATACCAATACAAGCACTAATTCATCATCAACTATACCATCTATAACCATACTCAATCTCCTCTTAAACAAGTCCATCTAAAATACTGATTTCACATCCTAAATCATACAAAACAAACATCATGCAGTTCATTTCATAATTCCATATTTTAACCTCATTTCTCAACAACCAATTCAAGCATGAATCATACCATATTCATCACTCACTACTTCACACCACATTCATCATTTACATAGCTCACACATAATAACCAAATTCATCTAACTTCCGAGCCATGTCACATGGAAGGTCCAACATCTCAAAATACACCATATCTACTAGCATATACATGACATATACCAAATATGTACATCTTTCAAAAGTACCGAAATAGATAGCCGATAGTGTGATTGAGTCGCTGACGATCCCCAAATCTGAGCTAGCTTTACTGACACTGTAAAACAGAGAAACACATCACACAGTAAGCTTAAGAGCTTAGTAAGTTCGTAATATAATACACTTAATTCAATAATACAATTACAATATACAAAGACAATCCATCACATAGATCAATTCACAATCACATGTCCCATACCATCCCAAGGCTAACATACTCAATTAACCATCCATAAATCCATCTACGATTTTATCAACCACATAAGTTTCGTACGTACCTTAGCCAACACTTAGTTATCGGTCACATATGCTACTCAATACTCAATACTTCATTTAGATCAACCTTCGTCATTTCTTCAATTCAATCGTACACTTATTGCCCAAATCATATCCGAAGCTTAAGTAACATCGCACACTTAGTGCCTCTATATCAAACCGAACTTGATTCGGTATCGCACACATAGTGCCAAATCAATAAGTTGAAGCTTCTACTAATTCGCACACATAGTGCCTCATTACTCAATTTCATATATGACATGGATATTTCATTAACTATACAATTGATTCATTTCTCATCACATAGATACAAATTTAACAAGTTGTATTATATCCGAACTTACCTCGGATGTCGAAATACCGAAACTAGCCGATCAATCGAGTACTTTGTCTTTGCCTCGATCTCGATCCGAATCTCTTCTTTCTTGATCTATACATATTCAAATTTAGCTCATTTAATCACCAATTCATTCAATTTAATCCAAACACACATATTTAGGGCATTTTTCAAATTAGCCCTCACATTTTTACATTTTGACACTTTAGTCCCTATTTCATAGAATTACAAAATATACAAAATTCCATATTACCCAAGCTTGGCCGAATATTCCCATGCTCAATAAAAGTCCACGCATTTTATTTATTTCACAACTTAGTCTAATATTATTTTCACAATTTAGTCCAAATTACTCAAATTCACTAAAAATCTAAAGACAAACTATGTTAATCTATGACATATCTTTCATATTTCATCCTCAAACATCACAAAGCTTGCTATGTTACAATATAAAATACCAACTTAATGAAGCTTTATAACATATATAACATATATAAAATACATACCCATTACCGTCCATGCCATGTTACAATGGCTTAATTAGATTATAAGGACTCATTGTTACTAAAGCCACATCAAATAGGTACTTTTACATATAACATGCTAATATTGCATTTAATGAAATTTAATCCATATCTCAAATTAAGCACATAAATGACCAAATTAAATCACAAAACTTTCACACATGCTCAATCACATATCACAGACACGAAAAAATAATATTAAAATATTTTTGACTCAGATTTGTGGTCCCGAAACCACTATTCTGACTAGGGTCAAAACCTGGTTGTTACAATCATAGCATGCAAATCAGGGTTTAAATAGCCCTTACCAACCCTACAGTAAGCCCACAGTCGATCGGAGTGACCCGAGCGACCCTAGGGAAATTTTAAGAATTATGGACTTGAAACTCAGTTTTTCATGTTTCAGGTACACACCTGATTCGTTTACACTGCAAAATCACTCCCGAGACCCCCAGTACCTAAAACAGAATACCTAACACATTTTAGTAACCAAAAACGAGCCTAACACGATTCATCCAATTATGCAAAACTGACTTATCGCTAAATAAAAACGACCACCACCTCGAATCAAGCAATTGAAGAGCGATTTTCTGCCTCACAACCTTCTCTTTCACTACAGAATTCATCGATTGCTACTCCTTATCGGCTATCATTAAGATTTCCTACAGTTCAATGAACAACCAATCGTTAACAATCACCCAACTACTTACCAAGCTGATTAATGAATCCAAAAATCGTAGCAACGATAGTCGAACAAGAGAGTAACAGAAATCTGAAGACGAACGAAAACAAAACAAAAGTGAAAGGTAGGGGAAGAGAGGAAAACGTCAGGAAGAAATTTTTGGGAAAATGATTTCAAAAATTAAACAAAATCAAAAATCTGATAACCTCCCTAATTTTCCTCCCACTAACCCACTAACTCACAACCACTTCAGAATTTCAACTCCACCAAAATTCTATCGGACAACTAAGCAAAAATAATACCCACGCTCACATAGGGATTCGAACACAGGACCCCCAACACACACCAGTCCATTTACCACTCGAACCAACAGGCTCATTCTGATATGGATTTACATAAAATTTTATATAAGCCCACTCCACAAAGGTGAGGCTTGGATCCAAAAATAACAAAATTTGGCTGAAGTGGGACTTGAACCCCAGACCTCACACACATACCCAGAACACTTAACCACTAAAGCAGATACACATTTGTGTCAAATTTTACCGAAACAAAAATAAATTAATCAAGACGTTACATTTTTATTAAATTTATCATTATGTTATTTTATTTTATTCTTTTTGTTCAAGTTTATTTTTTATTTTTATTTTATTTTTGCAGGATAATTAGGTACCATTGTCAACGCACTTGGGCTTTATTGTCAATACAATTCGTACTATTGTATGTTATTTACGACTCATCAAGAATGAGAGCATATCGTAAATTTCAAGATCTCACCGTTTGATCAAAAGTCACCTAGTCGTTCGATCGCTTTGAGCGGGTGCAATTCTCATTGGACATAATTATTCCCCTCTAGCTTTATGTCCCTTCACAAAAATCACACATCTCCATTTTCTTCTTTCACTCTCTATAAACCCCTTTCACTTTGATGACTGTTACACATACAAAGCAGCCATTTTTATTTACTTTCTTTCCTCTCACTCAGACATGCGTTTACAACTTTAAACCATCCTCACTCCATAAAACAAACAAAATATGGCAAGAACAAGAGGATCAGTCAAGAAAGCCACCAAGTCTGTTGAAGAACAATCATACTCTGCAACTACAGATTGTGAATTGGAGTCCTCCATGTTAACGGAGAAAAAAGAGCTGGAGATCTTTTTAATGAAAGTGGCCAAGGACCAATTTCAAGACAACATATTGAAGCGCAATCTGTCACCTAGAACAAGGCATTCTCCTTTCGCAACAACAAGACTTGGGCAAGCAAATCTACAAAACTACCTCTAACCTAAAATAAGAAATTTTCTGCACTCATCCTGGAAGCTATTCTCCTTCATTGGTACGTGAGTTTTACGCTAACCTTTATGACCATGAGTTAGATTTTATCTTTGTTTGAGAAGGCTTAATCCCATGGATGCTAAAAATATCAACGAGCTGTACAACACTAAAATGGATGTAGATGAACACTCCAAGTTTATTGATGATATCACAGACGAAAAAAGGGACCTGTTGGTGAAAGATTTATTTGCCGAAGGAGCATTGTGGACGGGTTCACATCCAAAGAATTATATGATGCACCGCCGCTTCTTGAGACTACAAAGCAAAATCTTGTTTCATTTCATCAATCGCAGCTATCGCTCTCTACTCACAAAGACTACAGACCAACCTTCATAGAATGTGTCTGATACATTCAATTGTCAAGGGTAGAAAGATTCATGTCGGCGCAATACTCCACCAGGAAATTATTAACTACGTCGCATGGTAAACTGGAATTTTGGTTTTCCTATTGTTGGTGATGCTACTATGCCAACAGAAAGGGATCGTGCCCCATGATGATAAAGAGGTCTTGGAAAATAAGGGCCCGATCAATAAAGCCTCTATTGAAAGAATGACTCGTGGCAAAGATACGCTGACAATGAATGAGGCAGAAACTAGTAAGACAAGGAAGGGTAAAACCAAAGCAAAAAGCAAGGGAACAAACTTGAATACAGAGACATCATTACTACGCAAAATGAAGGATATCGAGAAGTTGGCTAATTACATCAACAATAAGTAGATCAGGCCTACCACTACAATAAAAGATATGGACAGATCACAAAATTTGTTCTATGCTTATACCAAGGCTTATAACAACTCTATTCTAGCCGCATTACGTCCGTTAAGCCCGGCCCCACTCCTAAAATTTCCAGTGATCCCACCGATCATCCGAGAGTATGAACCCTCATCTGAGAAAGATGACTTGGGGGACTGAGACAAATCGGTGGAATCCCCTGCCATTGTACACATCTTTGATAATGAGAAAGAAGAGGACTCAAAGGACATTGAGGAGCGCATGCGAAGAATTGATAGCCTAGTCGCGGGTGACTTCATTACTAGTCAAGAGGTGCATGATGGAGAGGAGGAAGTTCGTGTTGCAGTTGTGAACGAGAAGGCCAAGGTAGAAAATACTGAGATAGAAGCTGCTGAGAAAGAATCTACTAAGAACATTGTCAATGCATCTGAGTTTGTGGATGCAACTACTGAGAATCTGGAGCGAGATGGAGCTAGACCGTCGGAAGCTGCAGAGGTAATCAGTGAGGAGCACCACAACTCATTGGCGATAGTGGTTTCTACTGGACCACTCAGGTGACCCCTCTTACATAGGAAGTAGTCGATGATACTCGGGCGCGTACAAATCGAAAGTGTTAATCGAGAGGTGCATGCGAATCTCAAAGAAAAGAAGAGAAATCGCTCCAAAGACAAAAAGCGCAAGAAAGAAGAGAAAAAGAGGAGGAAGAAAAAATATCGTGCAGCCACATTGATGGCCAATGAAAACCGAGTTAGTTTATTTTATTTTTTAGCTGTAGTATTCATGCATTGCATGTAGCTGTAATTTTTATTTTGTTAGTGCACATTTTTGTTGCAAGTTTTTTTTATTGTCATTGCATTTTAATATGAGCATTAGGGACAATGCAAACTTTAAGTTTGAAGGAATACATATGGGGTCTAGAAATACATTCATATTTCAAAAAAAAATTATGAAGCATGCAAGGTTTATTTATGGTTAATGCAAATGTGTTTGAAATTTTTTTTTTACATTCGATGCTTAATTCTTGAATCATGTGAACTATCAATGAATGAGTTGGATAAATTTGACTGAATATTGTATCTTCAATTCGTTGATGAATGATTTAGGTTGCATTAGTAATAGATGACTAGTAGCATTCCTTGAATCTTGAATGAATTTTTAGTTTATAGCTGCTTATATATATGTATAGTTATGAATAAGAGACACTCCAAAGTGGGTGTGTTGTGAAATGTTAAAGAGGGAACACTCCAATGCAAGCAGTTAAAAATTAATCCGGCCAAAGACTGTCGCTGCATGAGTGTGTATCAGCGTAATTACGTACTCCTTGGGGTTTGTTGCACTCATTCGTTACTTTTCAGGAACAAGGGTACAGTAATACAACGATATTTCTTATTCATAAAAAAGGACATATGTTGTACAATAAATGTTGTATTGGTAGATAGAATTTAAGATTTAATGCATAATGCTGGTTTTGATGAAGTTGCAATCTTATTCATTCATACTTATGTATTGTCGATACAATATTCTGTCATTTAAATGTGACTCATTCATTGGAATCTTAGGTGATTCAAGTTGCTAGAATGATCATTTGCCTTAGTGAATTCTTGTGTAGCCTTACTATTTTCTATTTTACTTGAGGACAACTAAAAACTCAAGTTTGGGGGTGTGATAGTACTTGAAAGAACATGTCTCCATTTAGTTATCTTTAGCATATATTTTAGCATTTTCAGTTCAGTAATTTACATTTTATAACTCAATGGATCTTAGCTTATTTATCTTTAATTTTGTCATGTTTTGGTATTGATGCCGCTGCATTAATATTTCTAGATTATGCTCAGAATTGTCGTCGCACTTGATAGTTGTTCGGATAAGAACAAAAATGCGTGAGCTGTCCAATCTGGTACAACTAACTTGTACATACAGAGGCAGCATGATTTTGATAAAAGGACACTTGTGATATTTGGAAAAAAATATATATATTGACGTGAAAAGAAAAAAATAAGGAGAGTTTTTTTGGATCATCTTTTTCAACCTATCCCTTGAAGCTTTTGGCTATGGCAGCTTAAGCTCCTACGGGTGAACCGATGTGAAAAGGATGTAGATTAGCTCTAAACGAGGAGCCCTGAGTGCGATACAAAAGGGAATAAAAAGATTCAAGTCAAGTTGTCTAGGAATAGTATTCTCCACTTGTTTGTTTTATTTTTCTTTCTAAGCGCTAGTGATTACCTTCTATTTCATGTTAGTACGGAAGTACACATGATTTATGGGTTAAATGTTATTTTATTCAATTTTACTTCTACTGTTTAATCTTTGGGTTTGAATGTTTTTAGCATGGAAGTGTTATTGCGGTCACTGACATTGGAAGGTGCAATGACAGTTCAAGCTAACAAGCATGACAACGGAAGTTGCTTGAGGATTAGAGGAATTTAATCCACTTGTTCATAAGAGTGTTCCATTTCCAGCATCGAAAGGTGTAGTTAATGTGCATGCTTAAGTCTTAGATTAAATATAGAAGTTATGTTTGGTAAGCTATTCATTGCAATTTAATGCACCGACAATCACCTATCCTTTTATACCTTGTGAGCATTTAATATTCTGTTGAATATTCTTATTAGGGATCCTAATTTATCAATATCATATTTTATCTTATTGTTTTCAAGTTATTGCTTCGACAACTACTCTCACAATTTATCTCGTTACTATCCATTTAATGCACTAACATTGATAGACAAAAGACAACCATCCTTGTGGGATCGAGATCCGACATACTCATATCTGTCTACTATACTTGCATCGGCAATGTACACTTGCACATTATTACTATGACGTTAAATAGCCGACCAGAGATCTATTGCTAACCCAACTATGGTAACCTCTCCTAGATAGTATTAAACGATCTTAGCCGTTTGTTGTAAATTTCGAATAAGGTTGGGTATTTTGAAACTTATGCATGTAGTTAAAAGTGAAAAAATTCAAGGCAATTTTTGTTTATAGTAATCAAAATTTTAGAAGCAAAAAATGTTAAAGAGGGTTTGGGTGAGAATTCTAGAAAGGAGAAAGAGGAATATAGGTGAAAAAATATATGAAGAAAACAAAGTATTTATTGGGTAAGGACACGGTGAATGGCAATAGAAACCACGATAGTCAATGGAAGCAAGTATGGCGGAAAGTAGATAAAATGGTGGGTTTTGAGTTTAGGTAGAGAGAAGATGAATTCTCTAGAGAGAAGGGAGACAATTTACATAAACAATGGGTTGGAAGGAAAGAACAAGGTTGAAGACAATGGGTTTTTTAATATTTTTACAAAAATAAAAACATAATTTAATTTCTTAAATGTTATATTCGTCATTCGAGTATTTTTTTTTCTATTACATATTTATTCCTCTCAACCAAATGTTAGTAATGCAAAGGGTTATTATTAGTGGGTATATCCCGCATTGGTTTAGTACAAGCTATCAAGAGAGTTTTTATATAGCTTTACTTCTTACTCTCATTGAGTAATTGGGCCATAGGCTTATCACACACGTGTTGTTCTTTGCCTACTTGTTTTGGCTCGTCTTGCGTGTATATCTTTTTGGATAAAAGTTTTATTATTTTTTAATAGTTTTATTTTTTCCAGTTTACTGTTACAAAAAATATGGAACTGATATATTTTTTTATTGTTGGGCGCGAAAATAGTGGGGTAGGTTCAAACTACTCTTGCATTTTTTTACTCTTTTGCCCTTGCCTATTTACCATTTTGTCCTTCTGTTACTAGTATAAATAGAGTGTTGATTTGCTCATTTTTCACATTAAACAAAAAACACAACCCTCTCTGAAACACATTTTCTCCTCTACCTTTCTTTTCAATTTGTTTAAACTTCGTCGATTTTACCCTAAATCATTTTAGAGAGAATTATGTCTAGGAGTTTGGGTTTTAAGCGGGATCGACTGTGACCCCTCCAAACTTTCTTGGAAATTGATCATACTATGATTTTTTCGTGAGAAGAGAAAGACTAATCTGATTTCATCTTTCATCTTCGGGTGTACAAATATCGAAGCACTGTGTTAACCTTTGGGGACGACGTCCACTACACGATTACACCGATCAGAGTGAATTTGTTTCTAAGGTAGTGGATTTATCACGACACAGTAAATTTATGATTTCATAATTCTTTATTTATTCCCCATTCAATGTTAACAGATTTGTTTTGCAGTACCTTATTTTTAACACCAAACACGTGAATACTATTACAATACTCATTCAATTCCATCTAACTAAACCAGTGTTATACCTATTCAATTCCATTACAACCCTATTTTATTCTCATAAGATGGCTATTTCATTACAGTCTTATTTCATTCCAATCAGTCAAACATGTCGTTAATTCTTATTAAAATTATCGAAAAAAAAAGTTAACGACATCGCTAGCTTAACTTCGACATGGCATGGTGCATGGTTATTCATGAATGCTTATAACTTAAATGAGAATATTTTATCTCGTATGTAATATCAGAAAGAAAATTTAAAAAATCTTAAAACTTTTTAAAAATAAAAAAACTTTAAAATAGATTTAATTTGAAAAAAAAGAATTGAATGGGAAAATACTGATTAACCACGAACCCGCACATCGCACCATCTTCATCAAAAGCATTATTCATCTAACTTTCAAATACCCAGAAGCTGTCACTTCAAATACCCACACTTTCTAAGCATCAGTACCCATTATCTACCCCGAATTGAAATCCAATAACGTTTCACTCAAACCCAAAATCCATTCAAGTCAATCCCATCACTCCATCAATCGAGACTCACAAATCCAGAATGTTCTAAGTAGAGATGCTGATTAAAAATCTAAACTAAAACTGAGGAAAAGATGCACAATCAAATTGAGATGGGAACATCGATTTGAAAAACCCAACAAAGTTGATCCAGCTTTGTCCCGGTATTTGGTGAGCTTGAAGCAATTGGCAGCTTTATCAAAGAGCTTTGCGGAATCTTCACGTTTGGGAGTTAAGCAAACACCAGACTTTAAGTTTTTCTTTACTTTTATCTCGAGTTCTTCTTTCGTAATCGATCTCCCATTCTTCTCTCTCTCTAAAAAATCTTATCAAACCTCACCTCTTGGCCTCTATATCATTATCTAAATCTAAAATATACCTTGTCTCTCTTTTTTTTTTTTTCTTTTTTAAATCAGAAAATTTTCCCCTTAGCTTGGTCTTGGTCCATGTATGGGTTGGTAGTATCACAATTCGGAATCAGAAATGTTGAGGATGTGCTTGATACAGAAGCAAGAACAAAAGACTTTTTAGTTATTTCGGTTTCAATGGTGAATTTTTGGGCATTGTGGCTGTTGTGATTCTTGGATGGGCACTGGTTTTCGCATTTTTGTTTGCAATTTTTCATCAAAATACTCGTTTTTCAATGATGATAAATAAGAAAAGCTACTTTTTTAATATTTTTTAAAAAATAATATTTAATATATTTTTTGGAATTTTTATAATTTTTATTTTTCATTTTTTTCATTTTCTAATTAGTATTTAATATTTTAAGATTTTTTTGAATTTTTAATTATTTTTTTACATGGCATATGAGGTAAAATAATGCCACATCACAATAAACATGCACGGAAAGCCATGCATGTAACGCCCCTTGCCCGTGTTCAAGCCGGAACAGGGTTCAAGGCATTACCTAGCTAATCTTGCATAAACATCTAAAATAGGGATATAAAATTTCGTTTAACCCCATCGCTCGTACATACTCGACCTAGGAGATCCTAAACATACTTCCGAGAAATATCGGAATCTTTTTGAGAACTTCCACGAGTTCAAGAATTTTTTAATAAAACAGGGGCCACACGCCCCTGTAAGTCTAGGGACACGCCCGTGTCTTCCACTCGTGGTCAACACTAACTAATTTCACACGGCCTTGACACGCCCGTGTATTTCAGCCGTGTTATGATTCAAATCCCAAGTGCAAAGTGCAGACTTCACACGGCCTAGACACACGCCCATGTACTAGCCGTGCCTCCCACATAGTCTAGACACACGCCCGTGTGTCTACCCATGTGGACAATTTTCAGGCTATCTACCAAACCCTTTTTCACCCTACATTGTATACATTCATATGCTATTTCAAAACATTCTCAAATCATCAATTAAAACACATGAATTAACACATTTGATTCATAAAAATGAAGTCTTCCTCCCATACATGGGGTAGAACTATTTCTAGTACAATTTCAATCGACTTTTGTCGTCATCTATGTCTATATACAATCGTCCCATAACTTATTTCGGCCAACACATTTAGCACATTAACAATGATTTAATCAACCTTAAGCACTAGCCCTATACATGCCATAACTCATAAGGACTTAATACCTCATACCAAGTGTCTGCTCGATAGTGTGAAAACATCTCCGGCGATCTCCAACCCGAGCTAGCTAAATTAACCTATAAGAGATGAGAAAGGGAGAAGAGTAAGCAATATTGCTTAGTAAGTTCATCTGTATAAACTGACAAATACTGATATTCATTGAATATAGATAACCACAAAGTATTATACTGAGTTTTTCCCATTAACTCATGGTTACTTAACCACTCTTAAAGCTTACTCATTCTATCCCTTACCACATTCTTACCATGCCACAAGCCAATTGCTCGTTTAATTGGTACACATTCCTGCACTGATCACCACAAGATCATATAAAACAACACATCAAGCATTTTCAATAAGCCACTCATACTACTAATCTCTCGGTGGTCACGCACTTAGCCCACCATTGATCTCTAATAGGGTGGTATCGCACACAGCCCACCAATCATTTATACTTATGGTGATTCCGCACTTAGCTCACCAATCATTTATAAGTGATGGTATCGCACACAGCCCATCGATTACTAATTAATCAGGTGGTAACGCATATAGCCCACTGATAATAATATAATTGATGGTATCGCACACAGCCCATCATTACCATCAATAAGGTGATGTCGCACATAGCTCACCATTCACACAATGCATTAATAAATCTATCTCATACAACTAAGGTGTATTGATTACACATAACCCACTAGAGGTTCATCATATACTGAATTCATCTCAATTCAGTTCTAATCACATACTTGTACTTCTCGTGGTACAATCATGTACTTTCTCTCTTTCAACATACCCGTTGAATCACTCAAATTGTTAATAACTCTCTTGAGTCTCATACACATAGTGTCACAATGACATTGTACCCCAATAGGGTCTTACTTGCATTAACATATCGATGCCATGTCCCTGACATGGTCTTATACGAATTCTTACACCGAGGCCATATTCCAATATGGTCTTACTCGAGACCTTAACTATTATCATATCATGCTATATACATTTCTCATTACTCTTAGATTCAATTCTCTTGTCATTTCATCAAGAGATATTTCATACATTCATAAAGTAAATATGCATTTCATACAACATTGGAATATTAACTCGTACATAATTGCAACGTTTGCATATGAACTTACCTCAATGTCGAAAGGGCCGAAAGGGACCTTTTTGCCCACATTTCTTTTTTCACCCGTTCTAAGTCCAAAACTTGTTTTCTTTGATCTAGAATAATGGAATTTACTGATTTAATCACTTATAAATCATAATATACCATAATCTACACTTTAGGCAAAAATGACTATTTTGCCCCTACACTTTGGCAAAATTACGATTTTGACCCTAGACTCGTAAATAAATTTTTATCACATTTTCTTGTTTAACAGGCCAAGATGAACATTTAATCCTCTTATAACTATTCACAATTCCATCAATTTTATACCTTAATGAACAAATTACAACTTTTGCATTTTAGTCCCAATTAGGTGTTTCCATGACAACACCTTTTACAAAAGTTATTTCTCATCATCCTATCATTCATGTTCTTCCATGAAAATTTATCAAACAACATAAACTCTCTTATGGCAAGTCCCTATAATCTCAACCATGTTGCAATTTAGTCCCCCCATTAGCTATCTTAAGCTTTGGGGACTCCAAAAATGCAATTTTTATCAAGAAAGATCATCAAAACCACTTACTTATGAGGAGGAATGCTTGCTGAAATTTTGAGCTTCAAAAACCCCCATTCTTGTTGGTATTTTCGGTGGAAGAAGAGAAGAAATAAAAAGATGATAGCTTTTTGCTTATTTCATCTTATTTTATTTCTTTTTACTCACCTAACATGACAACATGTAATGCCCTTGTCCCCTTTGTCTTCCTTTGACCAGCCAAGCTAAATCCCATGGTCTAATTGCACATTTGGGACTCCAATTTATAAACCATAGCTATTTGGCGCCTCTAGCAAATAAAATAGAACTTTCGCGCTTTATGTGATTTAGTCCTATTTCACAATTTAGCTAGAAATCGCTAAAATTAAGGCACCAAAATTTTCATGCATCCTTATAAACATGTTATAACACATAAATTAACATGAAATTAATTTTCTCTAACTTTGGATTAGTGATTTTGAGACCACTGTTCTGACTAACCCCTAAATCGGGCTGTTACAATTCTCCCCCCTTAGGGATTTTTGTCCCCGAAAATCTTATCAGGAGGAGTTGCTACCAACATTCTTAAAACGTTTCCATCTACTCTTCAAAATCACGAATCCACTTATCCTCAAATTTCTCTTGCCAATAACCTTTAAGCTGTGATACACAAGGTCAAAATGTAACTTGAGACCTTGGTTATTCTTCCTCTGGGGCATATACTATATCCAGTAATCCACTAATTTGGAACTCTGTACATGTCCAAATGATCGTTCAGATCTTTACTGGTTGATTCACTACAATTCGAATGACATCTCCCTCCTCGGGAATTTTGGCAAACCAAAGTTGAAATCTATAAGGTTTTATCTCACTTTCTTATTAAAGCATTCACCTACTGTAATAGTCTTGACTTGTACACTTTGAAAACTCAGCTTTTAGTGGTCAACTACTTCTGACCATAAACTCGATCATATCGTGAAATGTACTCTACTGTCAAAACATTTATGCACATAATTGTACTTCCTTATTCTTGCATTAGTAGATATGCTACTACTAAATCTCATCAAAACTTCTGTATAAGTTATGGATTCATCATCATTCAAATTCTATCTCAATTAGGAAATATCAATAACAGAAATCTTATCCAACCTGGATTTTACTACCTTAAATAAACTCATTCATAGCTTATTTAAAACACCATTTACTAAATACAATTTACTATATCACTTCTGAACTCCTTTGTTTTGAAATGAAGACTCACTATAGTCATTAACCCTATTGAAACTTGGATATTACCAACTAGAGTCAACCAAGTAACTAACTCGCATTGCTTAACAAGGATCTTTCATTCAGACATCTTTACTATGTCTACTATCCGAGAAGTATTACAATAACTATACCTGTTATTGTAATAGTTCTAGCTGTTTCCACTATTTCATTTTCAAAATGTTCGGTAGCATATGATACTATCACTCATTAAAAATTCAAAAAATACATATCGATTTTCCCATAGATCATTACAATATCTAACTCACAACACCGACACAAAAATGATCGTCTCTGGATCACCAACCTATCAACTCTTTTTCTCGATTCAGACTGAACTCAATACTAAAACTTTCAATTAATAGTTCCTTCTATAGCTTTCAACTCAACCACGGTTTGAACATTCCGATGAGCATTCTTTGTATCATGCTTCCTACTTACATATACAAAATTTTATTCTTTTTACTGATTCATGGGTAAATATACACAGAACTTGAATCATATCTCAATACATTAGTCTACTCTCTTCTCCATACTGAGAACATATTTTAAGCACACTATTATCTGAGTTTCTATTTCTATGCCAATCTAAAACCTTTACTATCATCATATCTCACGATAGCAGGGACATCTTGATCGAATTCATTAACTCTATTCAGTTTACTCGAAAACTCATCATACAACATGAAACTTGTGATTTCACTTCTTATACTAGAATCATCACCAACTTCCTCCTCAAAGCACCCAAATAAGGTTACAAGGAAATAAAGAAATGTCGATTTTAAATTAACTAAATCGACAACCATTTTTTCTGATTTTTACTATCAGCTAACATTCCCACACAATCATGGTCTATGGAAAGAACAACTACATCAGCCCTGAAAGGCAACAGATATTAGTACATAATACTCGAGGAGATTATTATAATTCATCCATAGCATCAACTAACCATGCACAAACTACAGGTTTCGAGCCAACTTACTCATACTTGCCATTTATTTAGCATATATCGTGCCATATATCATACTGGTTTCTTTTTCACTCGTTCACAAGTGCCTGTATTCACCCATTCACATGGCTTTAGTACAATTCTCATTTCTACCTCTAGACTCATACATCTGCCTCTTTGATCACTAGGGATAATCAAAGACGCATATTCATCATCATTCATGTAGGTATGAAACCAATGCCATATCCCCAAGGTGGTTTTATATTGAGTCACCTCTAAATGCCAATGCCATATCTTGGATAAGGTCTTATATGGACTTTCACATAAAGTATCGATGCCATATTCTAAATATGGTCTTACACGATTCTCATATTCATTACCGATGCCATATTACAGATATGGTCTTATACGGGATATCAACTCGGTGCCGAGGCCATGTCCCGGACTTGGTCTTATACGGGACCTTATCTATTTCATATCTCAAGGATAATCTTTTCATTTTAGTTCTCTAGGAATTCAACCTCATGTTTAACAACAATTACTCTATCTAGTGGAGTATTATGTATCAATGTGATACAAGGCATTCTGAATTATGCTATCATAAATATTGTATTAATCACACATATCAGCATACTTTGATATGGTAAACATAATCTCAACTTCATTATTTATGACATGAGTAATACTCTTAGTCAGCTTTAACTAGCATAACTTGATAACAACTTTACTTAACTTTATTGCTTTCTCATTCAATCTTCACTCTTTTGCCCGATGAATTACTCTCATCTCATATATATCTTGATGCCAATGCTATATCCTAGATATAGTCTTACATGGGATCTCTTAACTTGCTCTCGATGTCTTGTTTTGACATGGACTTAGACGAAGTCTTCCTTGTATATTCCCCTGGGAACTTACCATTGCCATGTCTTGGCTTGGTCTTATACGGACTTTCTCGTCTCATGTGAGTGATTGAGTATCCTAAGTAATTCAACTTTAATCGAGACTTTCACATACTCAAGTTCCACATTAATATCTACCCGAGTACTCCACATTTAACTCTAATTTCTCTTATCATTGCTTATCAATTTAGAGAATGTCTTACGGGTTTGAGTACGTTGTTTACTTGATTGCCATAGTCCAACTATGGTCTTATTTGTATCACAACATCATAGCCCAGCTATTACTTTACATGTCGTCACGATGTCATAGCCTCGCTATGGTCTTACACGAAATCTCATATCAATACCAATGCCATATCCCAGATATGGTCTTACATGGAAACTCATGTCGATGCCGATGCCACATCCTAGATATGGTCTTGTATGGGATCTTATATCAATATCGACGCCAGATATGGTCTTACACGATTTCATGTCGAAGCCAGGTCCTGGACGTGGTCTTACACTGAATCACTATTCGATGCCAATGCCATATCCTAGATATGGTCTTACACGGGATCACGTATCGTCACCAATGCCATGTCCCAGACATGGTCTTATATGGGATCACATGTATCGCCATGGTCCAACCATGGTCTTATTCATCATTTTATCATTAAACGACCGTACTCATCTCCTTTATTCTACTTAGTCAAACTTCCCAATTTAACTCTCACACCATAATACGCGTAGTTTCATACAGAGTCACAAAATAAAACATTATACATCATCTACTTTAACAGTAGCACATGAGATTCAACTATGTGGACATATTGATCATACATCATTCAAACAATCGTACATACACATATACCCCATTCTCTAGGTAAATTTACTCACTATATGAACCTAACCCAATAGGTTGAGTATATAACACCTTATGCACATCAAGCCAATACAGATAAGCTTATCACTTTATAACTCTCATTTCATGCATAATCACACACATGTCATATACTTCTATTCATACCTCTTTGAATCTCATCAATGCATAAGAGCATTTCAATTACCTCATTATCACTTACACCATTATTGGATTTAGCTCGATTGGGAACCATCTCTGTCTTAACAAAACAATTTTGTTAGAGCCGGGGGATATCACACTATCACGGTCCACCTATGGCATGTATAGCTAGACTCTTACTTATACTAAGTTAGTTCAAGAACCGACTAAACCATGCTCTGATACCAATAAATGTAACGCCCCTTGCCCGTGTTCAAGCCGGAACAGGGTTCAAGGCATTACCTAGCTAATCTTGCATAAACATCTAGAATAGGGTTATAAAATTTCATTTAACCCCATCGCTCGTACATACTCGGCCTAGGAGATCCTAAACATACTTTCGAGAAATATCAGAATCTTTCTGAGAACTTTCACGAGTTCGGGAACTTTTTAATAGAATAGGGGCCACATGCCCGCGTAGGTCTAGGGACACGCCCGTGTGCCCCTAAGGCATGCCCGTGTCTTCCACCTGTGCTCGACACTAACTAATTTCACACGGCCTTGACACGCCCGTGCCTTCTAACCATGTGCCAACCCTTGGCATTCTAACTTATCCACACGACTTATACACACGCCCGTGTAATTCAGCCGTGTTGTGATTCAAATCCCAAGTGCAAAGTGCAGACTTCACACGGCCTAGACACACGCCCATGTACTAGCCGTGCCTCCCATATAGTCTAGACACACGCCCGTGTGTCTACCCATGTGCACAATTATCAGGCTATCTACCAAGCCTTTTTTCACCCTACATTGCATACATTCATATGCTATTTCAAAACATTCTCAAATCATCAATTAAAACACATGAATTAACACATTAGATTCATAAAAATGAAGTTTTCCTCCCATACATGGGGTAGAACTATTTTTAGTACACTTTCAATCGACTTTTGTCGTCATCTATATCTCTATACAATCATCTCATAACTTATGTAGGCCAACACATTTGGCACATTAACAATGATTTAATCAACCTTAAGTACTAGCCCTATACATGCCATAACTCATAGGGACTTGATACCTCATACCAAGTGTCTGCTCGATAGTGTGAAAACATCTTCGGCGATCTCCAACCCGAGCTAGCTAAATTAACCTATAAGAGATGAGAAAGGGAGAGTAGTAAGCAATATTGCTTAGTAAGTTCATTTGCATAAACTGACAAATACTGATATTCATTGAATATAGATAACCACAAAGTATTATACTGAGTTTTTCCCATTAACTCATGGTTACTTAACCACTCTTGAAGCTTACACCACATTCTTACCATGCCACAAGCCAATTGCTCGTTTAATTGGTACACATTCCTGCACTGATCACCACAAGATCATATAAAACAACACATCAAGCATTTTCAATAAGCCACTCATACTACTAATCTCTCGGTGGTCACGCACTTAGCCCACCATTGATCTCTAATAGGGTGGTATCGCACACAGCCCACCAATCATTTATACTTATGGTGATTCCGCACTTAGCTCACCAATCATTTATAAGTGATGGTATCGCACACAGCCCATCGATTACTAATTAATCAGGTGGTAACGCACATAGCCCACCGATAATAATATAATTGATAGTATCGCACACAGCCCATCATTACCATCAATAATGTGATGTCGCACATAGCTTACCGTTATTTTACATTCATGGATAATAATCCACATGTATATCTCTATTTCAAATGTTCATCCGAGAACCCCCCTCACACACTTCTATTCTTACTTAACTTTCTACAATACTCATTCGCATTCACACAATGTGTAACACCCTTAACCCGTAACCGACACCGGACTAGGGTTAGAAGCATTACCGGACAGATCGAAAATATTTACAGACAAAATCATACATTCAATCATCATTCTCAGACATAATGTCCCTTAAACGGGTCCTCGAGACCTTAATCATGCTTAGAAGTCGAGTCGGGACTAAATTGAAACACATATGAAATTTCATGAAAATTTTAAACTTTTCTAAAACACAAGGGAGGCACGCCCGTGGGAGGAGACCGTGTGCCCTCCACGGCTTCTAGACACCCCAGTGTGTTCTTTCATGTTTATATACTGACTTGATCCTCACAGCCACCAAATATGCCCGTGTATCCTGACCGTGGTCCTATACTGACTTCCCCACCACAGCCTAATGACACGCCCGTGTCAAAGCCGTGTCATTTTTAGGCTGCATTCTACTAGTTTACCCACGGTCTAAGGCACGCCCGTGTGCCACAACCGTGTGACATTATAGGCCATTTACAAGGCTAAAATGCCACCCATAAGGGTCAAACCTATAATCAACATATAACATCCCATTTCATTCACCCATGACCATCAAAACATACCAAATAGCGTGATCAAATCTCATTTATGCTCAAGCACCAATCATCTATATACTTACCATTTCAAAACCATTTCATATATCTACTAATCATACCAAAACAACTTCTCAAATCACATTCATTTAAGCATAATACCAAAACTTAACTAGCCAAATCACATGGCTAAGTTCACTTTACAACTCATAACAAGAACTAGCATATACATGCCATATCTAGCTATATACATATCCAAGGTGTACCAAAATGATATTAGTAGTGTGATGACGATCCTTGACGGTCCCAAGCCTTCAGTAGCTTTGACGACTATAAAACAGATTAAACACACACAGAGAGTAAGCTTTCCAAAAGCTTAGTAAGTCAATATATATATATAAAAAAACTTAGTATCGAAGGCCTATATGCAAATAAATTCATTGGCAAATCAATCACTTATCAACCCTCACATATTTGCTTTGGTTCATACTTCATTAACCATTTTCACCATTCAAGAATAATATAAACACAAAGCTCATCTAGCCAAAACAATTCTTATCATATCATAATTTCCATATACATATTATCATAGTAAGGTCATTTAGATACTTACCTTATATACACATATAGTGTATAATAAACGTACCTGAATCGGATTTAATATCACATAATGGTTTATAGCTCGGATTTGTAATTCGTATCACAGACTTGCCTAATGAAAATAAGAATCTAGTAGGACACTCAGAAAGCTCGGAATAGTCGTACAATACCAACGTCCCAGACGAGGTCTTACATGCACTCAGATATAGGTGCCTTTGTCCTGCATGTGGTCTTATATATAGTTAGATAATGATGCCTACATCCCAGACGAGGTCTTATATATAAACAGATAATGATGCCTATGTCCTGCATTTAGCAGTCTTATATATAAACAGATATTGATGCCTATTCCCTGGGCGAGGTTTTATATATAAACAAATATTGATGCCTACATCCTAGACGAGGTCTTATATATAAACAGATATTGATGCCTACGTCCCAGACGAGGTCTTATATATAAACAAATATTGATGCCTACGTCTCAGACGAGGTCTTATATATAAACAGAACAGATACCGATTTCTAGATTCATACGAGGCTTCTTAGACTCAATCAATATATCGAACTTATCTCGGAATTCAATTACAAAATTTCTCATAAGCATTCATTATCAACATTAATCAAATGAACAGGTATAATTTCATATAACCACATTATTTGCATAGTGACTTACCTCGGATTTAGTTTATCGAACTGAAAACGGCTACTCAGTTACTTTCGCTTTTCCGCGATCTAAGTCCGTTTCCTTCGGTTCTTGATCTAAACATATTCAGAATTAACTCTTTTATTCACTATTTCATTCAATTCAATCCATACGCACATATTTTGGGCTATTTACAATTTAGCCTTCACATTTGCACATTTTATCAATTTAGTCCATTTTTCTCAAAACATCAAATTTACAAAATTCATTCACACCCATGCATAGCCGAACTTCTCTAGGGACTATATAAGTCCAAATATTTCATCAAATTCACAAATTAGTCCTCCAAAATAATATTTTCATAGTTTAGCCCTATTTAACTAAATTCAACAAAACTTCAAGAACAAAACATGTTCATCAAGCTTAAATCTTTCATTTAACACCATAAAACATCACAAAACTCAACATAGCATCAATGGCATTTTACACAAACATCATCAATTCACAAAATTAATACATGGGTTTTGTAGCTCTCAAAGGAACGGTTGCAAAAACGTAAAAATTATCAAAAACCGACCAAAAACATACCTTAATTCAAGCTTATAATTGCCGAAAACCTAGCTCAACTTTCTTCCTTTTCTTTCTTCAATATTCAGCACTCCTAAAAAGATGATAACCATCATCTTTCTTTTGTTTCGTTTACTATTTTCATTTTAATACTAATTTACCATATTATCCTTATTACAAAATATTTATAACCTATAAACATAAGGCCATTAATGACTTTTAGTCATCCACTAACTAATTATTGGCTCATTTTCCACATAAGGCCTCCACCTTCACAAAGCCACAACACTTGGGTACTTTAACAAATAGCATACAAATTTCACATTTAATGCAATTCAATCCTTTTATCAAGTTAAACATGCAAACGAAAAAATTAGCTTACGAAGTTTTAGCACATGCTTAGTCACATATCATAGACACAGAAAATAATATTAAAATAATATTATTCGGACTCAGATTCATGGTCCCGAAACCACTATTCTGACTAGGGTATAAACCGGACTATTACACAATGCATTAATAAATCTATCTCATACAACTAAGGTGTATTGATTACACATAACCCACTAGAGGTTCATCATATACTGAATTCATCTCAATTCAGTTCTAATCACATACTTGTACTTCTCATGGTACAACCATGTACTTTCTCTCTTTCAACATACCCGTTGAATCACTCAAATTGTTAAATAACTCTCTTGAGTCTCATACACATAATGTCACAATGACATTGTATCCCAATAGGGTCTTACTTGCATTAACATATCGATGCCATGTCCCTGACATGGTCTTATACGAATTCTTACACCGAGGCCATATTCCAATATGGTCTTACTCGAGACCTTAACTATTATCATATCATGCTATATACATTTCCCATTACTCTTAGATTCATTTCTCTTGTCATTTCATCAAGAGATATTTCATACATTCATACAATAAATATGCATTTCATACAACATTGTAATATTAACTCGTACGTAATTGCAACGTTTCCATATGAACTTACCTCGATGTCAAAAGGGCCGAAAGGGACCTTTTTGCCCATATTTCTCTTTTCACCCGTTTTAGGTCCAAAACTCATTTTCTTTGATCTAGAACAACAGAATTTACTGATTTAATCACTTATAAGTCATGATATACCATAATCTACACTTTAGGCAAAAATGACTATTTTGCCCCTACACTTTGGCAAAATTACGATTTTGGCCCTAGGCTCGTAAATAAATTTTTATCACATTTTCTTGTTAAAAAACCAAGCTGAACATTTAATCCTCTTATAACTATTCACAATTCCATCAATTTCATGCCTTAATGAACAAATTATAACTTTTGCATTTTAGTCCCAATTAGGTGTTTCCATGACAACACCTTTCACAAAAGTTGTTTCTCATCATCCTATCATTCATGTTCTTCCATGAAAATTTATAAAACAACATAAACTCTCTCATGGAAAGTCCCTAGACTTTCAACCATGTTGCAATTTAGTCCCCCATTAGCTATCTTAAGCTTTGGGGACTCCAAAAATGCAATTTTTATCAAGAAAGATCATCAAAATCACTTACTTGTGAGGAGGAATGCTTGCTGAAATTTTGAGCTTCAAAAACCCCCATTCTTGTTGGTATTTTCGGTGGAAGAAGAGAAGAAATAAAAAGATGATAGCTTTTTGCTTATTTCATCTTATTTTATTTCTTTTTACTCACCTAACATGACAACATTTAATGCCCCTGTCCCCTTTGTCTTCCTTTGACCGGCCAAGTTAAATCCCATGGCCTAATTGCACATTTGGGACCTCAAATTTATAAACCATAGCTATTTGGCGCCTCTAGCAAAGAAAATAGAACTTTCGCACTTTATGCGATTTAGTCCTATTTCACAATATAGCTAAAAATCGCTAAAATTAAGGCACCAAAATTTTCATGCATCCTTATAAGCATGTTATAACACATAACATAATATGAAAATAATTTTCTCTAACCTCGGATTAGTGATTTTGAGACCACTGTCTCGACTAGCCCCTAAATCGAGCTATTACAAATGCAAAACGCTATGTCAATGCCTAAATGTCACATCAATAAATTTTCAATGTATTTAATTTTTTCATCCTTTGATCAATTTGAAAAAAAAAAGTATGAGGGCTAAAAGGAAAAAATGGTTGGATTAATTTTTTTGACATAGATTAAAGGCAAGTTTTCGTTTTAGTCACTTAACTAAAAAAAATTATAATTTTGTCATTGAACTATTCAAAAGTTTTCATTTAAGTCACTAAAATATTCAAAAGTTTTTATTCAAGTCACTAGATTGTTAAGTTTTTTCTAAAAATAAGGTTTTGTCAATGAGCTCCAAGTAATGATTCGACAATCGGTATGGTGAATCAATATCCATCGACGAGTAAAAGAACATATCTCAGATCCAAGTTGATCTGATGATCAGTGTCAAAGATCGAAGAAAAAACTATTTGAATATTGGTTCATAGATTCACGACGTCCAAAATTGTTTCATGAAAAAAAAACGAACTAAAAAGAGAAGAGGAAGAGAGCTTTTGATTGGTATAGGCAGTGCGAAAAGAGAAAGCCATAAAGCATCAATTTTAACAGCCTAGTGACTTAAATGAAAACTTTTGAATAGTTCAGTGACCAAATTGTAACTTTTTTAGTTAAGTGAGCAAAATGAAAACTTACTCATAGTTTAGTGACTGATGGTGTAGTTTACTTTAAGAAAAAAATAAGACTTATCAAATAAAGGAAAACAACACAAAACATATTACATTAAAGCAATATAAACCCAAATTGACTTTTGAAATCATTTATTGTTTCGAAATACCCTCAAAATAGAAACAATTTAAAAAGTAGACAAAAAGCCACCGTTCAAGTATTTACAACCAACCCACTTTCCAAAAGGAATTGTTGGTGGCTGGTAGAGATTCAACAACAAAAAACACCAACCTTTATCTGTCACAACCTACAAAGATAACAAAGATGACTACAAAATAAATATGCAAAGTGAAGAGAAGGAAGGCACGTGGAGTGAAAGAGAGGAAAAATCATGGAGATCGAAGATGATGGAGGGTGAGCGATGCCGACCAACCATCGAACAACTGTTGGCGTGGCACTGAAAAGTTCTTGCTTTAGATTGGCAGTAGATAAGTTTATAAAAATGGTTTATATGTCAAAAAAAACCCTTAAGAAAATGAAAAAAAATTAGTTAAGCCTTTGTATTAAATTTGTATCCAATTAAGTCCCTTCCTTAACGGTTTTCATCATTGACCACATTGACTGTAACAACCCGCCCGACAGATATATTATCAAGTTATTATTTGGTGTATAGTTATTTACACTAAGGGTAGTTAATGAGTAAATTAGTGGAGTACTTATTTTTGGTTGTATATGTGGTATATTCTATGGAATTCACCATTTGGCGAACTCTAAAGTTTGGCGGGTTCTTTTGTTAAGTTATCGCCAACCCAAATATTTTGGGTGAACTTGTTAGTTCACTGACTTAGTAAGTTTGTTTCGTGGTTCAGTATATGTTACGATGATGTGGTAAGTGATGTTAGAGCTTAGTTGAAACCTAGTTAGAACTGAACTAGGATCTGTGATTTGATATATGTATTTGTCTCTCTTTTAGCTCAAGAAGCTAACAAATGTCCCAGAAACAGGGCAAAAGACCTGCTGAGTAGATTTCAATACTAGGTTTGATATATGTTACATTTTACTTCCATGTGTAGTAAATTCCATTGTTGTATGAACTATGAAAAGGCAAGTGTTCATTCTCAATAACATAAGTGTGTGTTTGTCTTGTGGTGTTCAACCAGTATTATAAGTGTGGGTATGGTTTGTTTATGTTTCGATATAAAATACCTTCCGTACTGCATGAGCTAATACCATCAATTTGTGATATATGATATGTGATATGTGATGTGAGATGTGATGATGAAGAAGGGGATATGTTTGTGATGCCTTTGGTAGGATGAGATATATTGCAAACCGAACTGGCAGATCACGAGAAAGTATGCTCAACTGGACCGAAATGATGTGAGGAGTTAAAGGGTGTGTGCATATGAATATGACAGATTAATATGACTCTGACCCTGAATTCTAGGTAAGAGGCTGGCATAAGGATGGGTTGTGTAAAAGTTATGGTTAAGTTGACAAATAGTAATCACCCATATGTCGTGTTAAGTTGGCATATCGAGTCTGTCTGTATTCTGTGAACACCATTGGGTGTATTTTGATTATTGCATTGAATCTCTCTGAAAGGTTAGATATCATTATGGTATTAAAGCTTGTTCATCAGTGTAACAACCCGATTTTGACCCTAATCAGAATAGTGGTTTCGGGACCACAAATTCGAGTCTAAAAAATATTTTAAAATTATTTTCCGTGTTTATTATGTGTGAACTTGTTGGTGTTAAATTTTCGTGACTTAATTTTGTCGTTTAGGTGCCCGATTAAATAAAAGGACTTAATTGCGTAAAATGTAAAAGTTACAAATTAAAGTGTAAAGTGCTAATTTGATAGTGGCTTTTTAATATGGGTTCCTTAGAGGGCAATTAGCCCACTTTAAAGATAGTGGACGGTACATGGTCTTAAATGACCTTGGAAATTATGTTATATTTATTTATTATAAAAGGTTAAAAATGTAAATTAAAAAATAACTTATTATATGTTAAGAATAAAACAAAAACAAAAGCCATTATCATCTTTTCTTTAAGTGATTGAATGCTAGAAGGAAGAAATTCAAAAATTCTTCAATATTTCGGCCGCTTTGAAGCTTGATTAAAGGTTCGTTTTTATTTGGTTTTTGATAATTTTTACGTTTTTGAGATCGTTGCTAAGTTATCTTCAAAGCCCATGTCTTAATTTTTGAATTTGATGATGATTTTGTGTTTTGATATTGATGATAGCTTGTGATTTTTTTGTTTGATGATGAAATATTAAAGATATGTGAAAGATTAACATGTTTTGTCTTTGGATTTTTGATTAATTTGAGTAATTTGGACTAAATTGTGAAATAAATTTTTGAGGGACTAAAATAAAAAATAAATGAAATGTATGAGCTTGTAATAATGCTATGAATATTCGGCTCTAAAGAAGTGTGGTCAAATTTTGTGTATTTTGTGTTTTGTGCAAAAAGGGCTAAATTGTAAACAGTGTGAAATGTTAGGGGCAAAATTGTAATTTTCCCATTTATGTGTTTTTAGACTAAATTGAGTGTAATGGTGTTTAAATAAACTTAATTTGAATATGTTTAGATTAAGAATTAAAAAAATTAGAATTTGATCGGGGAAAGACGAAAGTGGTCGAGTAGCCGATTTAATAGTCGACGACATCCGAGGTAAGTCAATCAGCATTTAAATGTTGATATAACAGTGAATATGCATTAGTTATGAAATGAATTAAATTATTTGAATTTATTTTACTTATGGCCGAATGTGGGTATGTATAATTGAATAAATTCGAGCTTGATTCGACCGAGTTTCACGTCTCTGTAAGCCCTGCATCACGAACCTTAGGAATAGATAGGATACATATGTCATGGCATAGGATATCCGTTATGTGTTACCGAGTAAGACCACGTCTGGGATGTTGGCATCGATTTGTGTTTACGTGTAAGACCCTGTCTGGGACAGTAGCATCGATATGTGATTACATGTAAGACCACGTCTGGGACGTTGGCATTGTACGAGCTTCTGACTATCCGCGTATCCTTTTTAATTCCGAATGGTTCAACGGGCATGTGTAAGTGAAGGCCAACATGATATTTAAATTCAAAGAACTCAGGTACGTATTTTATATCTGTATTGAGAAGTGAAAGGTAAGTTATAAATATTCATTATATTGGTTCGAAAGTGAATGCGTAAACATGTGAATAGTGTAAAAGCTTCAATTATGTGTAATCGGCCAAAGAGTATATTGTGTGACTTTGATATTGAAATTTGAGTAATTATTTGTGATTGTGTATAATTATTTATTTGATATAACTTTGTATATTTGATTTTGCTAAGTTGGTTGATATTACTTTACTATTGACTTACTAAGCTTAAATAGCTTACTTTGTGTTTCTTTGTCGGTTTCTATTTTATAGATTTTGGATTCGTTACGAGCTCGGGGATTGTCAGCAAGACTTATCACACTATCGACAGCTTACTTTGGTATTTTGGTTATGTTAATTACGAATATATGGCATGTATAACTTAGAAAAAGGTTGAATATGAATTGAGTACCTATGTATGTAATTAAGAGCCATGCAAAAATGGCTTATCCTCTTTTGATTGACTTGCTATCTTTGCTGATGGTTTGCAATGGTTATTGTGAATGGGCTTATACATATGCATATTTGGTTAAGTATATGTTCATAATAGGTATGCTTATATTATGTTCTAAAACTAGACAAAATGAATTTGGTTATGTGGTTGATATTTATATTTTGGTTATGTTTGTTTGATGGATTAGTTTAGTTGATATATGGGTTTGAACTGAATGTATATGTTGATATTTTGGCTATGTTAAGTGATAAAGTCTTAGATAAGTTGAACGCGACTAGATGATATGGAATGGTTTACTTAATACGTATTACATAAAGTTTGATTTGCTTATTAAACTAATTATGATTAAATATATCTTTGCATATTTATATGTATTTATAAAAATTAAGTGAAATGTATATGTATTATGCATTGGTAAATATGTAAGTTAATAAGTTGTAATTTGGTTTTGATGAAGTATATATATATATATGTTTGATTATAAGTAATTGAGCATGTGTTCATATTGGTCATTAAGTCTTGATAATTAAAGTTGAAATGGTAAGGTTAAAGTATCCATGTATTTAGCAATATTGTGATTTGAAATAAATAATTACTTATAATGCATTTGATTTGAGGTGTGGATTATGATTGGTATATATGGTCATTAATTCATTGTCATGTTAAGATATATATATATATATATATATATATATATAAAGTGAAAGAATAAAATAAAGTAATTGTAATTTCAAGCCTAGTTTGATTATCATGCATGGTTATGTTCGACTAATGTAATGAAATGAATGACCAAATGAATAGTGAATTTTGTATTAGTAAATAATTAGGTAATATGATTTTATATAATGCATATACGCCCAGTTTGCATTAATGATGAGATCATGTTTAATTAAATTTGTGAGTAACTTATTGGTTGATGTTATTTGGTTATTTGGCTGAATAATACAATGTTTGAATATCATATTTATGATCTAAAGTGATGTTTATTTATTAAGACTTTAATAGAATGATTATATTAATGATGTTAATTATAAATGATTGATTATGTTATAAATTTGAGATAGGTGTTAGATGTGATATAAATGATTTTGGTTTTATTATTGTGGTATGAAATTTGTATTGACAGGATATGCAAATGACTCTGTTTAAATGTTTCAAAATATATCTGCTGGTTATGATTGATAAGCAAAGTATGTGTACATGATATGTGAATTAAAAATATATATATGCCAGTTTAGAGTTGTATCTTCTTCGGTAATGCTTCGTAACCCTAGTTCGGCGAAGGATACGGGTTAGGGGTGTTACAATCAGTAATACCACTATACATTAGATGTGTTTTCTTTATGGAACTCACTAAGTTTGTTTGAACTTACTCTGTTTTTCTTTCCCTTTCAGGCATGTTGACTGAAGGAAGAGATTCTGTTGAAGGGACTATGCCAGAGAACTGTTGATAGTGAGTCATCTGTTTAATTCTATATCATGCATGACCTTTTGGGGTGGCGTGTAGATCTGCTTTATAATCAACCTGTTCAATGATTTGCAACTTTTGTCATGACATTGTTATTTAAGAACTTTTGTGAACTCTTGAAGTATGTATTTTAATCTAAGGAATCGAGGTTTATGAGATTATCTTTTGACATATACACCAAATAGTTTTTCATGTTGTTTTAACCGCTAATGATGCACATGAAACTTTTGTATGGTAAATAATTCATCTTGTTATTTACAAAATCTGTAACACCCCTAACCTGTATCCCTTTCCGGAACAAGGTTACGGAGCATTAGCGGAGTTTACAGAACAAATAGACAGAAATTTCAAACATTTCACATCATATAATGTTTATATCATAATCTAATTGAAATCAAACATACTGTCCCTTATATGAGCCCTCGAGGCCCAAAATACGCATTAGAAACAAGTCGGGACTAAATCGGATGCTCAAAGAATTTTTCGAAAAACACTAAAATTTTTCAAGCTACAAGGGTCACACGGCTGTGTGGGCATTCGAAATAGGGACACACGGCCTTGTCCGTGGCCATGTAACTCTCTAACTTGGGCCATACGCCCGTGTGCTAGGCCGTGTGAGCATACTGACTTGTGCAATTTAAAAGATATAGGGGACACACGGCCATGTCACCTGGCCGTGTGTTACACACGGTTGAGACACACGCCAGTGTCTCTACCCATGTGGACAAAAATAGACCATTTTCCAAGCCACATTCCTCACCTAATTTGGTACCAACCTAAACACAACAATTTTCACATCATCAAGCCATAACAAGGCAATTAAAACAAGCCAAAATCAAGTCTTAAACATGAAATATCACCACATCCAACCAATATGCCCTTAGGCACCTCAATTGACAATTTAAAGACATGTCAACAAGTATATCAATTTACCTAACTGACCAAATTCATGTATGCATATTCAAACCATATTTTACTTTCTTTCATTCTACCATATCAAACACATAACAAATATGATAAGGCCACTTATATACACATCAAAATATACCAAATACAAGCCATTCAAATGGCTAGTTTCAACAAAACATTTATATACTAACATTGGCCAAAATAACCTATACATGCCATTATATCTAAGATTAATTTACTGGAAGTACCAAAATGACTGATGGATAGTGTGAAATAGCCCCAACCAGTTTCCAACTCGTATGAGCTTCCGAATTACTATAAAACATGAAAAATAACACATAGTAAGCATTTAAGCTTAGTAAGTTCGTATAACACGGAATTTAACTTACCATATATCCATACAATAGGTAAGTAAACATAGCATATCTCAACCAATTTGGCTAAAAGCCTAAACACATGATCACCAACATATTAGCCATGAAAATCACATATAAGATCCAACACACATGGTTGAATTCATCAAATAACACACATGGTTGAATTCATCAAATAATCACATTTCATGTTTTTCATATAAATACCAATAATAGTTCATACCGAACTCATATAATCTCATAACAGAATTGTGCCAGTTGAACCATTTAGAATATCGTTGGAGACACACAAGGTGTACTGAACTCTAATCCATCAATTCACATACATGTATGCTCATACGAGCTGTAAACAGTAAGCTCATGGAAGCTAAATAACGGAAAGCTCATGCAAGCTAAAAAACGGGAAGCTCATAAGAGCTGAAATCGGTGTCCCTAATGACATGTCATTTGTATCCTACAGATTCCTAATGACATGTCATCTGTATCCTACGGATTCCTAAGGTTAAAACAAGACTCGGTAATTGTCGAATATACAACCGGTATTTATTCATGGCAATTGTACAATTCACAAACAATAATTCAATTTAACACATATAAATGTACAATTTAATTATACGAACTTACCTCAACGAGTTTACGTAGATACGAATGCGACTAATCCGATATTTTTCCTTGGCCTCGATCTAACTCCGTACAAGGTTAATCGGATCTATACGAATGAATTTAACTCAATTCAATATAATTCATATTTAATTTAGCCCAACACACATTTTTGGCAAAATTACTATTTTGCCCCTATACTTTTAATTCATTGCAATTTAGTATCTAGGCTCGGAAAATGAAATTCACACAATTTAATCCTTACTCAAGCCTAGCCGATTTTTATACCTATTAGTAGCAACCCATATATTTCATAAAATTCACAAATTTTACCATAAATTTATCATCTTTTCAATTTAATCCCTAATTGATAATTTCATCAAAATTCTCTTTATAAAAGTTGTTTATCTAACAACAACCTTTCATTTTCTATCATAAACTTCAAAATTAAAGCATACTCATAAATGGAAAAACCCTAATACTTTAACAATTTTGCAAATTAATCCCCGAGCTAGCTAGATTAAGCTACTACAATTTCGGAAACATAAAATATTAAAAACGGGACAAAAATACATACCTAATTTAGCAAAATAAGCTTGCTAATTGATGGGCTCGAAACTAACTAATATATCGACAAATGCAAGCGCACCTATCGGACAGTAGTATAGTTGTGGTGAGTCTGGAATATCGTATCCTCAAGGACTAAAATTACTAGTAATAACTATCTTTTTATTATCTAGCCTAATAATTAAGGGGATTTATTTTTAATCTAAAATTAACTAACTAATTGACTAACTAAATGACTATGAACGCGATAGAGAGTGAAGAGAATAATCGAATGAATAAAGACAATACCCAAGGAAGAATCCACCTAGACTTCACTTATTATTCTGACTCTGAATTAAATGATTTATTCACTTGACTTGATCCGCAGAAATCCCTAAATTATGTTAATATCTCTTTCGATACTAAGAACAACGGACTCTAGGTTGATTAATTGAAATCTCTTTCTAATTAAAACTCTATCGTCGCATTAACTCGATCTATGGATTCCCTTATTAGATTTGACTCTAATCCGGCAGATTTATGTCATCCTATTTCTAGGGTTGCAATCAACTCCGTTTAATTATGCTAGATCTTCTATTAAACAGGGACTTTTGCTCAACTGAATAAGCACATCAAACTTGAATTAATATCCTGAAAACATTAGAACAAGGATTAAGAACACATAATTAAGAACAAGAACAAGTATTTATCACGTAATTCAGATTTATTAAATAATAAGATTCATCTAGGTTTCATCCTCCCTAGGTATTTAGGGAGTTTAGTTCATAATGTGAAAGGAAAACATCTTAGGAATAAGAAAACAACAAGACATAAAAAACCCAAAAACTTCTAAAGAACTTGATGGAGATCTTCACTCTTGGAGTGAATCCGCTTCCGAGATGCCTCCGACGACTTCCTTCGAGTAAGTTTTTTGATCTACTCTGCGTCGCCCCCCTTAGGTCTCCCTCTGATGTGTATTTATAGACTTTAGAAGGCTCAGAAACCCTAAAAATTGGCTTTTTTCGCGTGAAAACAAAGTAGGGTACGATAGGGGCACGGGCGTGTGATCAACCCGTGTGAGAAGGCCCAGGCCGTGTGAGAATTTATATGGCTCTCGATCGACACGGGCTGGCACACGGGCGTGTGTCCAACCCGTATGGTGCGGGCTTTAGCCGTGTGGATCCTTAAGATGGCTTGTTTTGTCCGGTTTTGGCCCGTTTTTCGTTCCTTTCGCTCCCCTATGCTCTCCTAAGAATAGAAACATGAATTTAAAGGATTATGAGCATCGAATTCACCAAATTCTATAAATAAACATCCAAAAACACGCTAAGCGTGGGATTAAAATGTGTTACTTTTATGGTTTATCACTAATATTTCAAGCTTCCATGGCTAGGTTTTCTCTTTTCTTTGTTTTTTGGTGGCAGATGATGATAATAGATGATATTTGTTTATTTTATTAATTTATTAAAATTTTAATCACAAATTTCCAAAATTAACCTTAATATTTTATTAAATTTCCAATGATGACTATTCATACTTATCCACTAACCACTTTAATGGTCTGTTTACTTTATAAGGACCTCCAATTTAAAATTATATAGCTATTTAATACTTTTAGCTATTAGAACTCAACTTTTGCACTTTATGCAGTTTAGTCCTTTTTATCAAATTAGGCATGTAAACGGTAAAATTTCTTAACGAAATTTTTGTATGGTATTTCTCTCATACTGTAAACCATAAAATAAAAATAAAATTTTCCGACTTTGGATTTGTGATCCCAAACTACTGTTCTAATTTCATTGAAAACGGGGTGTTACAAAATCTATTAACCTACATAAGGCTTCAGCCAAATGTTTTATCTAAAGATGTTTTTACTTGGCGTACTACTAATTTGATTGTTTTGTTTTTGTCATAATGAGGTTTACGCCAAGACCTCAATACTTTTAAAAATTTTCAAGTGTCTTGTTAAACTCTAGTAGTTTTATGTTGTGACATACCATACCTGGATCTTGAGATTAGGACGAGCGTGGGTGTTACATTGACCGTTAAAATAAATTGACAGACTAATCAGATGGTAACATGTGGTAGCTTCTAGTTTAATTTAATATTTTTTCCATAAAAATATTAACAAATTAGAAAAAAATATTAAATATTAAAAAATGAAAATTGATATAAGCTTATAAAAATTATCAAGATATAAAATTTCTAATAAAATATAAAAAATTAATAAAACATATTTAAAATTTTATAAAAATGTATTAAAATTATATAAAAATCATAAAAATTTAACTGGATCAAATCAATCAGTTGGATTGATTAGAACAAAACCAATAAGGGTATCGATCCAGAGAAAACAATGAGACCGACTGACCTGGGAATCAGACGGTTAAACTAATTTTTTTAAAAATAATTTTTTTACTTAATTGATTTAGACAAATCAATTGAACTAATCAATTGATGGCTTGACCAATTCGACCATCGGTCCAATTTTGAAAACCTTGGTCAAAATATTTTATTCTAACATATGTTATTAGTTAGATACTGAAATTTTGGTTTGATAATAAACATTAAAAAATAAAATTCAGTTCAACTGCCCAGTTCCCAGGTCAACTTGTTTAATGGCTTTCTCGAGACAAATACTCTTGTTGATTTCAGGTTATCTAGTCTTGTTCAAGTTTTTTTTTTTATTTATAATTTTTATAAGTTTATATCAATTTTAATTTTTTTATATTTTTTAAATAAATTTTACAATTTCATTATTTCTTAAAGAATTCTAATACATTTTTTATTTTAAAATAATTTTATAATTTATTATATTTTTATAATATTTATAAGTTTTTATAATTTTATATCAATTTTATTATTTTTAAATATTTATATTTTATATTATTTTTTTTCTATTTTTTCTATTTTTACAATTATTTTTATAGAAAAAATATTAGATTAAACTAGAAGCTGTCATGTGTGACCATCTAATTGGTCTATCAATTTATTTTAATGGTCAACGTGGTCAATCACAAAAACCATTAATGAAGGAGCTTAATTGATTGTTTTAGTTAAGGTAGGGGCTTAATTGGGTGTAAATTTAATACAAAAACTTAATTGATTTTATTTTTATTTTTTTTACATTTTCTTAAAGATTTTTCTGACATATAAACCGTAAAAAATAAAATTAAGTAAAAACTAAGCAAATAAATATTTAAATACTTTAACCTTATGTTTGACTTTATATTTAATTCAATGATAGTATATAATTTTATTTATTGTTAGCAAGATGAAGCGATAAATACAATTGAAGGGGCCGGAGGTGTATATCTTAAAAAAATATTGTAAAAAACCTAAAAGTGTACCTTATTTATTTCTAATTGTAAATTTTATTTATATACAGAAAACAAAATTAATATTAAAAAAGTTTCAAATTACAAAATCTAAAAGATAATCAAAATACAATTTTAAAAGGATGAAAGCATAAATTTATATAAATTAAAATAATAATAATATAATATTTGTAAATAAAACTAAAAACAATTGATTAACCCATACATAATCCATATTTCATTCTTTTATGTAAACTATTTATTAAAAAGTTGAAAAAATTATTATAATTGTTTCTTTTCATTCCGCCAATGGTACTTTGATTCAGTGGCAAAGTTGAGGGCTTGAGGACTTTTGGATTTTATGTTTCAGTCCCATTGTATGTAAACTTGTAATTTTTTTTTAGATTTGTTCTAGTTATAATGATTAATTGTAATTAGAACAGCTTCGAATAAATGAATAAATTATTTTTTCAATTTTTCATTTTTAACCAAAACAAAAATAACTATTTTTTTGAACTTACAATTCACACCTATAATAATTATGGTTATAATCAATTATTATAAGTATGGGACTAAATAATTAACTCAACAAATTAACTTAATTGAATAAATCTAGTGACCTTTTTTGTTTTTTTTTCCTTTTTCAATTTGTATATATGTTTCCAAGTATAGTGTTTACAAATATTGTAACAAGAACTTTCAAGTTTTCTGTTGAATCATTATAATTTAATCACTTTTAAAAAATAAACTAATAATAGTTAAAAGATTAAAATTTAGAAAAATATATTTTAAAAGTCAAAGATAAAAAAGAAAACCCAAAATTACTTTATAAAAAGCAAAAATAAAAAAAATTAAATGTTGGATTATTATTATTTTTTTATCATTTAAAAACCGTTCTAGTTATTGGGTCTCAATCAACGAACTTATCCTTCAATTCTAACTTGGTGAGGTTGAATTTGACAACATTGGTGTTTATATATGCAGGTAAAACAAAATTGGAAAAAGTTGACGTAGCCACAATTGAAACCACAAATTACTGAATATTGAAATATGTAATAATAGTAAAAGAAAACGAATATCATATTCCGAAATTTTATGATTTAATTCATTTTAAATTCCACTTCCTCGTAGTGGTTGAATCGACTAAATATGGGCTGCACTGCCACTGCCACTGCCAGCCAACTAGGATTATTTATTTTCTTGGCAAGAAGAAAACAGGGATTGGAAGGTCGAGTTTAACTGACAAGTCATCTCACCAACCGTACCAACCGTCACGTGCCGGTTATCCCCTCCCAAGCTTTTGGGAAAATCCCGGCTACCCAACCTTTTTTCTTGGTTCCTACGTAGGATCCGCACCTAGCTTGGCTCCCACCTAAACCCACTACTTTTGTGGGCTGAAGCTGCTACCTTATCCTCCTCGGCTCATGCCTAGCTTCTTTGCCACTTCTCTCTCGGCTTCAACATTGCTCAACTTGGTTGGAGGAAAATGTGAACCCATTTTGGTACCTTGTTGAAGAAAGAAGGTGGTTAGTATTAAAAAAATATAACCTGAAATTCGACCTGAATCAACGTCCACCAGATTCTAAAGTTGTTGAAAACTGACCTACCTCACTTACAAACTTTCTTTTATTTTATAAATACATGGTATAATTATTTATAATTATCACCTATATACATTAACATTGTTATTTTATTTAAGTTGAAAGTGTGAAAATGTTGCCAAAATTCAATTATTTGCTTTACTTTGTAAAAGAGTTCTATTTTGCAAGCAATATTACATGATATAATATATCATAAATGTTTTTTAAAAATAATTATTTTGTACATTGTCAATGAAATGAAAAAAATTAACATTTTACAAATGAGTTTAGAGTATTACTGTCTTTATGAAAAGAAAAGAAAAAACAAAAATAGCACATGTAACCTCTTACATGGAGGTTTTTTTTTTCATTGGTTATTTTATTGATTTTCTTGGTAACTTCTATATCAGTCCTACAATTTATATTTAAAGTTATTCACGGTTCATGGTTGATTCTTTCAGATTAAATCTCTATAATAGCCTATTGAATAAAAATTAATTTTTTAAAAGTTAAATAAAAAATTTGTTATAGGTTTCTCAATACTATTATATGTGTAAAATAGCAATCTGTTTAACATCGAAAATTATAGTAGATAAATGAGATTGTGCAATAATAGAAGGATTATAGAGAAGATTGATATATCATTAATTAATTATATGAGAAGATGATAATCCTTAAATAAAAATCAATACATAAATTTATACAATTACGTAAAATTTTAAAGAGTCATTAGATGATAAGCCACTTAAATGGAAACAAGTAGGCATTCTATGTGGCTCACTATAGGCAAACGGCTCAAGCCGAATTGCGGGAAAAGGTTAGTGATTGACTGGAGTTTCCCCTAAAATTGCGAGTTTTGCTAATAAAAAAGTTAAAAGTTTTAAAAATAATTAAATAACAAAAATGAATGAAAAACTTGTACTTTATAAAAACCTTCACAAAGATTACATTTACCTTTCTTAATTTTACTATAATCTAATCTTCTTTTAATATTATTTATAAAATCTAAAATTTGATTCAAATTTTATTGAATAATTTCACTAAGAAAAGAAGCAAATGTCATTTTCTTCCACCAAACCCCAGTCAGACAATCCCCTGACATCCAACGGCTACTTTCGCTCCTCCCAAACTCTCATATCAGCCGTCAGATGCTGATTTTACCAAATTCCTACCCAACACCAAAAAATATATATAAAATAATAATCCACACTGACTAAACCGGTAACCGGTAAGAGCCAATCCATTTTCTCTATAAATAGCCGCGTTCGAGGCTAGATTCATTGTGCCGTTGAGTTCCGCTGCTTTAGAGTTCTGGTTTGCTCAACACTCTTCCTTCTCTCTAAATCTAATACTCAGATCCGCGAGTAATTTTTGTCGCAGGTTCCTTTTGCTACCTTTTTTTTTTTAAAAGAAAAAGATATTGTTTCTTTGTTTATTCATTTTATCCGTCGTTTTTGTTTGGAGATTTTGTTCTGTTATTATGAGTAGCAGAGGGAAATGAGTGTTCTGACTTTGTGTTATCCGTTTCTATCTCGTTTTGTCGTTGATTTGTTGCTGAAATATTTGTAGATCTGTGCGGCTTTTGTGTTTGTTTTGGAGTTTTTAGCGTGTATGTATGTTTTTATAATAAGATGCGAGATTTTGAGGTTTGACTATGGATTGTTTATGGAAGTTATATTGCAAGAAACGGTTCATTTTGTAAAGCTTTGAGTTGACGTGAGTAAATAAATGTTGCCGTGCGATGACTTAAACTTTAATTGGTTTTACTTTTTTTTTTTTTTAACTTAAAAAGTAGCTAAGTTTTGAGTGGGATCTACTAGATCTGTATATTTTACATCATTTTCTGTCTTTTATATTGAGTATAAAATATATACGAACAGTAATTTATATGTCGGTCAGTCATTTCTGTGCAGGCTTAAATTCTTGCCCCTCTGAAAGTGAATAATTCCAAAGGCTGTGACAATAAGTTTCTTTCTTTATGAGGTTGGAAAGAATAGGATAGGAAAAAGAAAATTTTGTTCAGTTGTTTCTGAGAATGAGAAATTACAGTGAAAAACTGTGAAATTGCAACAGCTTCCATGATTTTTCCTAAATTATTGTTCACAGTTCTGACTTTAAAGCATGCAGCTGTTGTGTGTTATGTTGATTCTATTGTTTCTTAAATTATTTTTTTATTTTGTTCTTATTGTTTTTATTTGCATCGTATTCTATTGGCCTGCCACACTAAGATTCATTTCATCAAGATGCTTCAGCCATTGTACTAAGGATTATTTGGTGTTCTTGCAATATGCAGCTCGTTAGAATGGAGACCTTTCTATTCACATCTGAATCAGTGAACGAGGGTCACCCCGACAAGCTCTGCGACCAGATCTCTGATGCTGTGCTGGATGCTTGCCTTGCTCAGGACTCCGACAGCAAGGTTGCCTGTGAAACATGCACCAAGACCAACATGGTCATGGTCTTTGGAGAGATTACCACCAAAGCCAATGTAGACTATGAGAAGATTGTTCGTGACACATGCCGCTCTATCGGATTTGTTTCCGATGATGTGGGTCTTGATGCTGACAACTGCAAGGTCCTGGTCAATATTGAGCAACAGAGCCCCGATATTGCCCAGGGTGTCCATGGCCACTTCACCAAGCGCCCAGAAGAAATTGGAGCTGGTGACCAGGGCCATATGTTTGGGTATGCCACTGATGAGACCCCAGAACTCATGCCCCTTAGCCATGTCCTTGCAACTAAGCTTGGGGCTCGTCTTACTGAGGTTAGGAAGAATGGCACCTGCCCCTGGCTAAGGCCTGATGGTAAAACCCAGGTTACTGTTGAGTACTACAATGACAAGGGTGCCATGGTTCCCGTTCGTGTTCACACTGTCCTCATTTCCACCCAACATGACGAAACTGTTACAAATGATGAAATTGCTGCTGACCTCAAAGAGCATGTTATCAAGCCTGTCATCCCTGAAAAGTACCTAGATGAGAAAACAATCTTCCACCTTAACCCATCAGGCCGCTTTGTCATTGGTGGTCCTCACGGTGATGCAGGTCTCACTGGTCGTAAGATCATTATTGACACCTATGGAGGCTGGGGAGCCCATGGTGGTGGTGCTTTCTCTGGAAAGGACCCTACCAAGGTGGACAGGAGTGGTGCTTACATTGTTAGGCAGGCTGCCAAGAGCATTGTGGCTAATGGGCTTGCCCGAAGGTGCATCGTGCAGGTCTCTTATGCTATTGGTGTGCCTGAGCCCTTGTCTGTCTTTGTAGACAGCTATGGAACTGGAAAGATTCCTGACAAAGAAATCCTCCAAATTGTGAAGGAGAACTTCGACTTCAGGCCCGGTATGATCACCATCAACCTGGATCTCAATAGGGGAGGCAATGGCCGGTTTTTGAAGACAGCTGCCTACGGACACTTTGGAAGGGACGACCCGGACTTCACCTGGGAAGTTGTGAAGCCCCTCAAGTGGGAGAAGCCTCAGTCTTAAAATCCAGCTTTGGCTGTCCTCGAATGTCTCTAATCTCATACATATGATGCCCCCCATTCATTTTCATTTTCTTTTTTCTTATTTGTTCTCTTTCACCTTTAATTGTGTCCTTTTGTCACTGTCGTGTTGCAAAAATGTATGAGAATTTTGCTTATATTGATGGCACTGGAAGTAAACAATCTTCCTCTTATGGATGCTTAATGGAATTCTTGGCTACCTTAATCAAATTATTGTTAAAATGCGCTCTTTTTTATTTATCACATTATTCGCTGCAATTCTGTATTTCAGGCTTCGGTGCGCACACTTGACCTATGATTTGCACGAAATATGGGTAAAATAGGGTCTCACCCTCTTTGCATTTTCACCTTGTATCTGTTGCACGAAATCTCGCACCAGGTACTTCATGGTGCAGTAAAATAAAATCATACACCACTAGTAATATCATTAAAATAATAAGTTTTATGACATTAAGCAAATAATAAACTTTTTAACAAAATTTAAAAAATATATATATTTTTCATTCAATCTACTCTAATGTCATCAACTATAAAAACACAAAAAATCATTAAAAAATGAGTTCTATGAGCATTTTAAGATGCAAACTCATTAATGATAACATCAACATCAATATTTTCTAAAAAAATCCTTCTCGATTTTTTATTTTAAACAAAACTCAAAATTACGCACGAATTTTGGTCTAATGTGTAATATTATACATGACTATTAAGTGAGTATCTTTTTTATTTTAAATATCATATTAGTGAAGTTAACAATTGAACTCGAATTTTAAAATATGAAATATAAAAGGATTAAATTTCAAATATACAAAAAGTATAAGGATTTAAAAGTATATTTTAAACTATTATATATATAGTAGCTATTTTAGTTACACCTAGGTCGCCGTTGTACAAATCCCGTAGATTAGATTTTATTTTTTTTAGATTTTTATATAAAAAAATCAATTATAAGTGGATATGTCGTGATGGTTTATCACAATAAATCAAAAAAAATTATTTTAATGCGTCGAAAAAATATAAATTATGTAAGTAAGAAAAAAAAAATTTATTCATACTATTATTGTTTAAGAATTTTACTTAATTATCTATGAATTAATCCAACCTCAATTCAATTGTGAATTTATTAAAAAATAATTATTTTATATATTGTTCCTAGAGTAAAATTTTTTTGTCTAGATTGATGTTATTTGTTTTTAGAGTATAATAAAATAATAATTAAAACAACATTTGGCATTAGTTTAGATATGCTTGTTGAATTTTTTACTCCATTAATATTGGACAGAATATTTACCCTACTAAAAATCTTTTATTTATACCAAACAATAAATAATATGTAAGAATCTTTTTTATTTGAAATAAATATTATTTTAAAGATATTTTTATCTTTTGGGCCCCTTTTATCATCAATGAAATAATCATTTTTTTGGGTCCCTTTAACTTTGGGGCTTTGGGCAGTTGCACCTCAAAACAGCCCCTAAGGTCGGCCTAACAGGGTGGAAAGCAAGCACATCCCACCAGGTTTCCACAAGATAATCCTGGGATGAATTGGTATCTATTATCTAGAAATGCTACCTGATTGGCTAAATTGTCAGCATCCACTTGGTTAATAGAAAATACGTGTCCTCATCCATTTTGACGATATAATTTTTATCTTATTCAAATTGAGGTGATATTTAAATAAAGTTCTTCTAACAATGCACACAGCTAAAAAAAACGACAGCAGCAAACACAACAGACAAGTCTATTTTTGCTACAATAGGTTAATTAGGAAGATATAGGTTCCAATTTCTCAAGTTTTTAGTTCAAAATTTGCACAGTTTGATTGAAAGGACACAATGTCTTGAGACATCCAATTGAATTTTGATAATTGAGTTTGGACTTGAGTACGGACTTCATATTTGACCCCAAGTAACTCTAAGATGTGTTAAATAAGGTTGTTTGATATCTATAATATATTATTGTATTATGATTGAAAATGTTTTGAAATATACCGTGAATAATTGCTTAAATTATTTCGTAAATTGAGACAATCTAAGTTACTCCAATAACATAATGTGACATCACGCATTTGGATCCAGTGATCAGGTCGAGTGTGAGGTGACAATATATATTACTATGCAAGACTAAAATATATAGTGTGTAATAATAAATACGTAACATTTTGTATAATATAACTTTTGTGTCATTATTTTGTATAATACATTTTTAGCTCATCCAAATATTCCTTCAATGTTTCCATTTTTTATCAGGATTCATGTTTATCAATTTTAATAATTTTATTTTTAAGTTTAATTTTATTAATTTTATTGGGATTCATGTTTTCTTTTTAAAAGTGTAATGTGTTTTATTGTATCAATATTTATTGATAATCAGTACTCCGATATTAATATTGAAGGTTTAAACAAAGAAGATGAGGAAAAATAGAATTACTGGAGATAAGAAAGTTATAATTTTTCTAGAGAGAAAAGATTGCAGGAATCACTACACAGCTTTATTCAATATTGAACTCTTTAAATAGCTGAAATACAAGCTAAATTTAGATAGTAAATGCTTCCTAAACATTAGCAAAACTAATTAATTAAATAGTTGAAATACAAGCTAAATTTAGATAGTAAATGCTTCCTAAACATTAGCAAAACTAATTAACAATTCCCTTTAGAATAGGGATATGCTTTGAATACCAAAAATTTATTGAATTTCAAAACAATGAACTAACGTTCCTTAAACAAACATTTAACAAATATGATATAATAAAATTTTATCTTTTTACCACTATCACACCTACACTTACATGCTATATACGCAAATATTTTTCATTTTGGTAATATAAATTTTGGCCCCTAAATTTGACAATTAAGTTCATTTTGGTACCTGCACTTTTTTTTCAATTTGATACTTGAACTTGACAATTAATTTCCTTTTGATCCCTAAATTTGAAAAAAAAAAAGTAAAAGTTTGATGATGGAGCTCAAAGTGTCATATTTAGTATTTTAATAACCGAAACAGTGATTGAACATGTCAGACCATCGATTCTTGATTCAACCAGTTCGATTGTTAAACCAACAACAATTAAATATAATATTAATTTTTTATAAAAATCTAAAAATTATTAAAAACAAAAAAAAGTTATTAAATCGGTTCAACTATTGATTTTTATCTCGATTTTTTATTTTTACCAATTTTAAGTAGTTTTCAAGTCAATTAGTTCAATTTCTTTGTTTAGACCATTATATCAATTAATTCTTGACCCATTTGATCCTGTTATGTCCAGAAACACTGACCATATTATAAAATCTTGAAAGATAATTAACAAATTCAAAAAAGTATATAAATACTAAAATGGTTAGTATGGTTGTGAGGACCATAAATCCACCCGGCCCCAACGACTTCTTTGTCTGAATGTTGATAACATTTTCTGAAGCGCAAACTGTAAAGAGGGGACACATCGGTTAAAACAAAACAATAAGGCCAATGTTTTTAGTTCTTGTTTCAAGGAATCTGATGTCCTGTTTTAGTCAAAAACATGATATATTTATGTAGTAAAGTACTAAAACTTAGGATATTATGAATCGAAAATGTTGATATACATTTAAAAAGATGAAATTAAAATTTGTTTTCTTTGTTTGTGAAAGATGGAACACCAATGTAACTGAACTTCCTTCTTTTGGGGTCTAAATCTCTATTAAGTGAAACCCTTTGTCTCAGACCACAACTTTGTAACCTATCCACTTGAACTTTGGTAACCATCGTCCATTTTTAAGTAAAGAATCCTAATTTAGAGGATCCCCCTTGCTATAAACACCATCCCCCAATACATACCGATTTAATATAATATTTAACAAAACAAAAGGCCAAGAGAAATTCTGCTTTCCAATACAGTTATTGCTCCTTTCTTTTTATCCTTCTCGGTTGGTTTAAGGTTTAAGAATCATATATAAAGTGGTGCTATGTATGGTTCTTCACCATAGCCAGCCGAAGGAACATGTCTCTTTAATAATAATAATAAGAAGAAGAAGAAGAAGAAGAGGAAATTAACAAAGATGAGCAATAAAGTGGTTGTTGCAGGGGTTTCCATCATTCTTGTGGTGGGAGTCGCTATTGGCGTTGTTACTACAATTAATCATTCTCGCGATGCTAAGGGTAAATTGTCTCCTGAAATGAAGGTTGCGACTAGCATTTGTTCACCTACTCATTACCCAGATACTTGTCAGAAGACTTTCGACTCTATGAACAGCACTGATCCTAAAGAATTCGTTAAAAAGGCTATCTTTGCTGCTGAAGAAGAAGTCAAAAAGTTCCTCAACTTTTCTGACTCCAAGATTGCTGAAGCTAAGGACAATGGCCTCACAAAGATGGCCTTGAATGATTGTAAGGACATGATGCAATATGCCATTGATTCACTTAAGGCAACATACGCTGACGTAGATGGAAGTGATTTGCATAACATTGATGATCGCATAAACGATTTTAGGACCTGGTTGAGCGCTGTTATCTCATACCAACAATCATGCTTGGATGGTTTTGAACATGATAGCAGCTGGAGAGAAACCATGGAAGAGGCTATTGTTGCTTCTAGTGAACACGCAGCTAATGCTTTGACAATCGTGACAAAGTTGATCGAAATTCTTACCAAGTTAGGTTCCGAGTTGGCTAGTCCTAACACTCGTAGACTTTTTTCTGTTGAGGAAACAAACTATCCTTCATGGTTTTCAACTACAGACCGCAAGCTTATAGCTAAGATTGATAATAGCAATTTGAAACCAAATGCTGTTGTGTCTAAGGATGGTAGTGGCCAATTCAAGACCATTGCTGAAGCTTTAGCTGCCGCTCCCAAGAACTCCATAAACCGACATATAATCTACATCAAGGCTGGAATTTATGATGAGTACATCACCGTGGACAAACAATACACCAACATCCTTATGTTCGGTGATGGTCCAAGAAGAACTATTGTCGCCGGTCGCAAGGGTGTAAAAGATGGCGGTGGAATTACCACCTGGCAAACTGCCACTTTCTGTAAGTTTTTAATAACTCAAACAATTTTTTTTTGCTCTATGAATATGTGATTTGATTAATACTAAGGTTCATAACGTTGACATTATCTCATAACTCGTAACAACTAGTAATATAAGTAACATACAATTGTAAGCTTTTCACATGCTCATAAAACAAATGATCACCTCAGGTAGAGAACAAGTTGGCCCTATAAACCCTTGAATGTGGTAGAGGATGGATGCTAATTGGATTCATAATAAATGTAGGTCAATTGCATACAATAATAACATTCACTGAACTAGTTAATTTATGACAATATATTCTTCATGATGATTTTATAATATTTAATTCTTTAATTTTAATGTTTCAGCGGCTATTGGAAGTGGGTTTATTGCCAAGTCCATGGGATTCCAAAACAATGCTGGTCCTGAAAAGCATCAGGCAGTGGCACTTCGAATTCAATCAGATAAGTCCGCCTTTTTCAATTGCAGGATGGATGGTTACCAAGACACCTTGTACAATCACGCAAACCGCCAATTTTTCCGTAATTGTGTCATCTCTGGAACTGTTGACTTTATCTTTGGCGACTCTCCTACTGTAATCCAAAACTCGTTGTTAATTGTGAGGAGGCCAATGGAAGGTCAATCTAACATGGTGACTGCACAGGGTAAGACACGGATTGATGAGAATACCGGTACTGTGATCCAAAACTGCAGGATTGTCCCTGAGCAAAAGCTCTTCACCGACAGATTTAAGTTCCCGACATACTTGGGCAGGCCATGGAAGCCGTACTCTACAACTATTATCATGGAGTCTACGTTAGGAGACTTCATTAGGCGTGAAGGATGGATGCCCTTTGCTACTCAAAATCACGAAGATACCCTCTATTATGCGGAATACAATAATCGTGGCCCTGGTGCTAACCTCGATGCAAGGGTTAATTGGAAGGGTTACCACAAAATAGACAAAGCAACAGCGATGAAATTCACTGTCGAAGCATTCCTTCATAGCAAAGAAAATTGGTTGCCTTTGACTGGCGTTCCGTTCACTGCTGGATTAAGATATTGAAGACATTGAAATGAAAAAATCATGGCCATAGAAAGAAGTTTATGGTGTTATCTGCTGAAAATCTATAATTTTACTTTCTTAAATCATAATTAATAAAAAATTTAAGGAAGAGTTGGTCTGTGATTCCTTTTTACACTATAATTTTAGTGAATCAACAAATTTTGAATCTTCATCTTAGAAGTTAATACGAAATTTGCTCATTTAAATTTTCATCGCTTATGATTTTGTGTAATTAGGGAAAACAGTAAGATCAAAATAATATGAAGAATATTTTTCTTTAACGAAAGCCCTTGGTTATCAACTTTTTTTCTTTTGAACTTTCTACAATATGTATTCTAAATCTTTTTTATTTTTAAAATATATGATAACACCCTTCACACATTAAAAGATGTCAAAAATTTCTACATGTTTTTTTTTCATAAAAAATATTCTTAATTTTTTAAAAATTATTTTAATTATATAAAAATTCCAAAATTCAATGTTATTCATACCAGACTAGAGTGGCCAGTCGAACTACGAACTAGTTGGGGAATTAGTCCGGGGAGAGGTAAAAAATTGGTTGACCCATGCCAATTCGGACTACTTGAACCAAACTAAAAAAATTGTTGAACTGATTTTGAACCGATCTAACCAATTAGTTCCCAGAATGACCGGTTCAACTAATTCAAAACAAATAAATTATTAAAAATAAAAACTATTTAAAGATATATAGAAATTGGTTCAACTGCTAGGTCAACTAGTTTTTTAGCTCGATTCAATTAGTCTGTACCGGTTCGCAGGTCAATCAATTTTTTACCTTTGCTGGACTGATACCTAGCTAGTTCTTGATCCAAACTGTCCATATCCAATTTTAATAACATTGAATTTTAGAATTTTTATATTTTTAAAATATTTTAAAGAGTTTTTATTTTTCATTTTATATAATTTTTTAAAAATTATACTTTTTTGAATATTTATGTTTTTTTAAAATTGACAAAAAAAAAAAACTATAAATTGTGCATGAAAAATGACCCACCTAACCTCTTGGGAACTTGGAAAAATCAGCTAATCAGTAATCTCTCTAATCTTGCCCACCAAAAAAGTCTCTTTCCTTGGTTTCAAGTTAGAAATTTGGGGGAAAAAACGTGAAAAATGGTTGATTGGGTTATGATAAACTGTCGTCTCTGACAAAAAGATCCTGAAGAAAAAAACACAATTTAAAAAGTGAAAGATTTGCGGCTCACAACAGGCATCTGACACCCCTCCCCCCAAAAGGAAAACACTGGGGGTGTTAGAGGGTGAAGAATGGATGAGTTTCCAAAAGTTTTAAGCGGGTGGAGCTGGGAGGAGAACAAGCTGTTTGAGGTGGCTCTGGCGGTGGTGGATGAGCAACAGCCGGATCGTTGGGAAGTGATTGCAGCCATGGTTGGAGGGGAAAAAAGTGCAGAAGATGTGCAAAAACACTATGTCGTGCTTCTGGAGGATTTGCAGTATATAGAGTCGGGCAAACTTGACCATAAACATGGTGGTGAACCTCAATCAGTATGCTGGACTAGTGGAGATAATAAGTATGCGTATATAATCTCTTTCTTTTCTGATCATAGCTTCTTAATGTTTTGATTCTCTTCTCCCAATTCTTTTTGTTGATATTTATGATGTTTATAGTATTTTGGGTTCGATTGGACATAAACTGATCCATCTCCACAGCTTAAACACCGCTGGTTGCTGATGCTGACCGCCATAGCTTATGTTCCATAAGAATGCAGAGCATTTCAACAAGCCTGGATGTTGTTTTAATGTTTCATTTCTAAAGGTATATCTTTTTTTTCCTAGATGTAATTAATATTTTTATTGTCTAAAACTGAATTTGTTTGAAATTTTTTTTAACTCTTTGATTTGTACGTATATTTAGATATGAATATAACCTTTTTTTTTTTTTTTTCCCATTATAACTTGAAAAAGGAAACTTTGCAATGTGAGTAAAAAAAAGTAATACCCGAGAAAATTAATAATATTTATAGTTATGGCAGTCTTTATCCAGTGGGATTAACTAAGCTTTTATTCATGCCATGATTTTTGGCATTACTGCCTGGAAATGAACAATGACACGCAGGATCAATGCAGAGATGGTTTTTTATATTTGGTTTTCTTTATTGCTTGAACATCAAACCTCAAAATGATACGCAAACTTCCCTTTCAAGCATGTAAAGATTCAACAGTAATTTACATATTTAATTGATATACAGAAGAAAAAATACTGATATGGAAACATCTACTAATGTCAGTTGTTTGGGTCAATATTTGCAGAAGAATGAGATGGTATTCATGGCTAATAACACTCATGAACATGAACCAGGATCTAAATATAATCAGTTGGCTATTATAATGAAAACTAGAAAATAATGGCAGAAAAGATGAAAAAAGGAGTGCATGGGCGGATAAACAACAGGAGAAAGCTGTTGGTTAGAGCCTGCTCCCTGTCTTTTGTCTGCCTTTCCCATCTTTCTCAGCTCACCCAAACTAGTCTCAATGCATCTTTCAAAGCCTAAGCCCAGGGGCGAAGCCGGGGGAGGGGGGATGGGCCCGGGCCCCTAAAATGCCTTTAGAATTTTTAAAAATTTTAAATTAGTAAAAATAAAATTACACTTTGACCCCCTAAAATTATAAAAATTTAATTTAATCCTTTACAAATTATAAAGATATAAACTATAAAAAATTAAAATTTTATCCAGCCCTCTCTAAAAAATTGTTGTGGCTTACTACCTAAGCCAAGCCAAGCTGCCATTTGGACAATCACCTCATGTCTCAATCCTTCTTTTATAACCAACTCATGAGCCATTATGGCGGTTTTAGCAAACCAGGGAAGTGGGTTTGAGTATACGTTGTCATCTCAGATATTTATGCTACAAAACCTAAAGTTCGGAGGATTACAGTACAATATTACTAAACTGAAACTGTACTAGCAATTTTGCGTGCCCGTTGAAAATACAACGTTTTTGAGTAATTTTCATTGGACGAATATGTAATATATCTGCTAGCAAGAGACAAGATTTCGGTTTGCATCAGTTTTGGAAAAAAAAAAATGCTTACTGTTATACGCCCCTGTTACCTTGTGTTTCAGGGTTTAATCTGCCCCATTTACAACAAATTAGAACACTAGATTAGTTTTGTCAAAAAAAAAAAAAGAACACTAGATTAGTTTAAATCAAAATTAAAAGTGTTATACTTACACGAGCTCCCCTCATCTCCTGCCAACCTCGTTGCTCAACGCCGTAGACTAGAATCTTTTTGTGACCTAAGAACGAGATCAAAACCCTACGAGCACGTAACTTTGCGAGCCCAAAACTTCACAGACTCACACAGTAAGGACTAAGGACCACACTCTTGACGTGGAAAGAATCTGCCACCTGCACATCACATATATCTATTGTTTTGATATGACAACTCATACCTACAAGATCAACATCAATAGATCAACTGGGTTCCAAGATGTATGAACATAATACGGGACAATATGTGGCATCTTGGGAATGACTGAGATGCCCCTTCAAAAATCTACAGACAATTCTCTTCCTTATAGTCTTTGCTATCTCTCTTTTTATTCTCAAATACCAATCTCCTCAAAGAATCCAAATTCTGATCACCTTCCCTCATTCACTTATCTACAACTCTTCGCCCACTGAATCAACTGTTGCAAACAACTTTAAGTATAAAGAAAATGAATACTAAACAACAGTCGCCAGCAATAGGAATCATATTCTTTAGCTAGTTCCAAAGAAAAAAGAACAAAACTCATTAACAAGTCAATTACTGCACCTTGTATGTGTGAGTCTGTTTCTTTTGGTTCTTTTTAGTTATTCTTGTACTTGAAATACCAAAACAAACAGCAGCCCTGGGATTTCCCAAGCCAGGATCTTCATTGGCTGCTTCATTGCAAAAGTTCCAAGTTTTAAACATCAAAGACCACTCTCAATCCTCAACCCATCTCTTTACATATATATTTTCTGGACAAGTGGTTATTTATCTGCAGCTAATTCAAAGAAAGAAAGGGTAAAAGGGAAACATCATTTAGAAATATATTTACTTTCCATTGTATTCCATTGTCTGGATAATGAATACATTGACAACAAAGATTTACAATTCAGATTTCAGACACTAATGATATCAGAAGCATCTTGTTGCCCATTCTATCTTTTTGCTAATTCCATTTTCTTTTTCACATCACAGCGGCTTGAGAAAAGTATAGAATTGAGATCTTTAGCTTGAATGTGCATAAAATTTCCCATTCAATGCTCATCCAAGAATGAAATGATAACCTCTAGAATTTCTAGCCAAAAGAATATAAGTTATAAATTAAGCTTATCTGCAGAATAATATCACAAGCGATTTTCTAAGAGCTGTGGAAGAGTTAGTTTCCCAGAGTTATTTGTGTCCAGCTTGCTGAACTGATCACATATCTGCAATATATCTTTCTCCCCAATCTTCCCCATCTCTTTCAGCTTGTAAATGACATACTCCGATTTACTGCAACCACAATTTTCAAGAAAAAATAGAGATTAATTGTCATATATTCATAGAAAAATAGCTAAAAAGGATTGAAATCCAACCTGATGAAGCCATCGTTATTAATGTCAGCAGCTAGTAAATCCTGAATAGTGATATCTCTATGCAACACCCACTTGGCAATCCTCCTATGCCGCTTATCGACCCTAGCTTCAGCCAAATACAAAAAGGCTCTAGCCACAGCCAGCGTTGAAATCAATAGCCAAACACCCGCAAACAACCTTCCAGGCAGGGTCTTAAATGCCCTATCCCCGTACCCAACCGTAATAACAGACATAACCGACAAGTAAACCGAGTCGATCCAGTCCAAGTTCTCCAAGAAGTACAACATCAAGGTTCCAATTCCAACGCACAGCACCACGACCCCAAGTGCTAACCCAACCTTAAGCCTTATCCTCATCCTTCTTTTATCTACATCAACGATGTAGTTCCTAGCTGAAAACCCTTGTTGCGATTTCTTGATGTCGATACCAGTCAAAATCATGTTCTCTTGCAATTCCAGGACATAACTTACAACCCCACTCAACAATATGTCTATGAAACCAAAACCAACCAACACAAAAACACAAGCGAAGATCTTGGTAGCTGGGGTTAAAGGGGTTATATCACCGTAGCCGATGGTACACATGGTGACTATACAGAAGTAAAGAGCATCAACAACCGGGTGAGTCTCGATACCTGAGAATTCATCTCTGTTGAAAGAGTAAATAGCCACACCGAGCAACAAGTAAAGGGATAGCAAGAAAAAAGCTTGCCTGATAATGGTGCTGGACTCGGATTTTGGTTTAGACAGTTGGGGTGTTTTAGGCTTCCGGTCACGCATGACGGCCATGGCTGGAGCCGTTTTACATCGATGGAGAGAACCATGCTTCTTTGAAGGGGGTTGAATTTGTGAGTTGTCTTGGATTTCTGATGGTGTGCCATGATGGTCGTCTTCAACAGTGGGTCGAAGTTGAGGTTTTGATTGGAGGGAGAGAAAAGGTTCATTTTCCATCTCAGAGACAGTGGTCTGATATTGTGGGGGTGGTTGAGGGACAGTTGATTTCTAAGTGCTGTGGGGTAGTTTTGTTTGAGGGTCGTCCAATCTTTTAGCTTAATGGGACCAATGTTTGCCATTTGTGACGACTAGGTTGAAGAAGCATGAACCAGCATGTTCTTTCTCTTTCCAACCAATCATTGCATGCCCATAGCTACTGCTGTTTAAAAAAATATTACTTTTATACCAACAAAATTACTTTACTGCTAATCATATAAACTATGCACTTCCCCTATAATTAGGATCATCATTATTCATACTAAAATAATTGGTTACCTCACATCAGTTGATTTGTTTTTTATTTCGAATTAATTTTAATATTAATTTTTAGATTCAATGATATTGAAGTCTTGAAAATCGAAATTTTAAGATTTGAGTTACTTTCGTATAAATTATATATAAGTTATTTGGGAAATGTTTTGATACAGCATGAATAGTTGCCACGAAGCACTTTAGTTTGATTACGACTTCAACACAGGCCATGTGTTTCAAGTTGCAGTTGTGCTTCATTCCTGCTAGAAGCTTGCTTAGCTCAATGTCATTTTGAACGTAGAGATTGACTAGGACTTCGTGCTTCTAATTTGCTGCTAAAAAAATAAGAGCTTCCCATAGGATATGAAGTTTACAGAACCTCCTGTGGATGCACCCCATGGTATTGTAGAATGGCTCCATATAATTAGGTTAACCTGCACCATCTGTAATAAAGATGGCATTTCAAGCAATGGAGATGCTGTGCTGACCTGATTACTGATGCCTATATTCCTCTCTTGCGTTACCATAGCTTGTAGGAGTTGGTTATCTAGAAAAGCTTGGGTGTATGGTCACTAATAATATAGTTTATTTTAATCCTATTATTTTAAAAAAATTAATGCGTGTATGTTCCAGAAAAAGCCAACTCACATATAGAATAAAAATCCATAATATATCATAAACGCAACTTCCACTGGGCAAACTTCTTCCAAATTGAACTTCAAACCCAATAATAAAGTTTGGTGCAGTATTTAAATGTAATTTTTTATTTCACAAATAGCTTTAAAAAATTATTGTGTTTTTTTTTAATATTTTACTATGCATCTATAAAACATTTGTTTACCTCTGATACTATTTATGAAGTCTAAAAATTCTACTAACACTGTATTAAATATTATTCTTATAAAAATATGTTGTGTTATGAAATACAAAGCTTAATACAATTAAAATCTTGATGATATGCATTTTCTAATTTATACTAATTTTTAAGATCCATTAAACCAAAAACTCTTATACTATTACCTAAATTTTAAATTAGTCTCTAAATTTCAAGATGCTCTAATTAAACTTTCAGAATATCAATATTCTAGCAATCAATACATTACATTAGCCTTTTTGAGGGGAGGGCAACTCCATCGGGAGAATTTTGTAATGTGTTGTTCGTCGAGAGTTGGCAAACCCCTCAACAAATCGATATTGTCCCTGATGATGATTTTGTCTCTTGACTTTAATAAGAGCCTGAGTGCTTGAAGAGACTGTCCAAGGAGACATGGTTTCAAATCCCCACCAAATTTTAAATATTGAGATTTTCTTAGTGGGTGACTATGTAGACGCTTCTCAAGCACCTGACAAGGCATTTTCACCCTATTGAACTCGTTGCCTTTTCAAGTAGTTTTCTTAGGCACTTAGTCTCTCTATCCCTCCACCAACAAAGACAATATTGATTGTTGAAGGATTCGTCAGCTTTCGGCTAACAACACTTTATAAATTTCTCCCAAGGAATTGACTTCTCCTTAACAAGCCTAGCTATCAATTTAGATAATGTAAACAAAATTTAAGAAGATTACATTTTTTTTTAACTTGTTAGAAACCTATTGTTCATTTACCAGGTGTATAGGTATTCACAATTTGATACACATGTTTTAAATATGTATCATATTGTATTCGAGTTAACATTTAATGCCTAAGCTAATAATTAAACTAACGGATAACCTGTTAAAAATGCTATTGATACTTTGAGAAGTCAGTTTAAGACATACAGTCAGCCATTTCTATAACAGTCATCTTTTATAACAATTATAATAAATTTTCATCTATAACAGTAACAAATATAAAATATGAAATACTCTTTACTAAATTGATTTTCTATAACAATATTTTCTTTTAATAAAGTTAGTTTTATTCCTAGTGAAATAAAAATAATAAATTTTAGTTAAAATATTATTTCCATAAACTATTTAGATTTTATATAAAAATATTTTAATTATGTTTTATTAAATGAAAATCATTTTGAATAAATTTAAATTAGTAAATTTTAGGTTTAAAGGTGTAAAAAGCTCTCAATTTTAAATAAAAAAAAGCAATTAAGACTTTATTTTTTTGCATTCAATTAGGTACTTAAACTTTTAAAATGCATAAAAAAGCCCTCAAACTTTTTCATAAAAAAAGGTAATTAAGCACCTGCCTTTTTTCTTTTTTCATTCAATTAGGTACTTGAACTGCTAAAATGCATAAAAAAAAAACTCTCAAACTATTTTAAGGGTGTTTTTGATGCATTTTGGCAGTTCAAGTATCCAATTGAGTGAAGAAAATGTAATGGCTTAATTACTTTTTTGAAAAAGTTTGAGGGCCTTTTTATGCATTTTTAAAGTTTAAGTACCCAATTATGTACAAAAAAGAAAAAACAAGGACCTAATTTTTTTTAAAGTTTGATGACTTTTTACATTCTTAAGCCTAAATGTTATTAAAGATATCATTTAAATCTCGCTAATTAATATTATATTAATATATTATAATTTTTTTAAAATATGAAACTTAAAAAATTCAAATATGATTTGAATCTAAATTTGGTGTAATTACTTTATTATTATTATTATTATTATTATTATTATTTCCTGTTTCCCTACATTTATTGCAACCTCCAGTTCTTTTATTATGTTAGGAATTGCAGATCTGCGGTGTTGCGTGGATGATATATGTAAAAGCTATCTGGGTATTGGGATAATCGAGATTTGAGTAAAAAGCAAAGGCCCATGCCATAGTTTAACACTATGAAAATATGCTCAAAAACCCAAGCGAAGCACATAGAAGAAGCCCAAAATCAAAGATGGCATAATGGGAAATGTTGTAAAGTTAACCAACTTTCCAGCCTAGAAGCACTGGCCTTAGCTCCACAGTACTTCCACTCCATATAAAATCAAATACCTTTGTGAAATTCTTTGCCAAACTTTCAAGTTCTGTTGCTGTTGGAAGAAAAAGACAATGCTTTACGCTATAATTTGCGCTAGGATAAGCTCTTGTTGGCAAAACATAATGATTGCGATGCTTATGGCCCCATTTTCAAGCATCAACTGTCATTGGCTTCCTATCCAAAATACAAAAACCCCTCTGTCATTGGCTACATCAGCCTGACTCAATGGGGTGGGTCACTGCCTTTCTAATATTGTAGAGGATGCTAGGAAATAGATTGGTTTATGTTAGTTTGAATTACTGATAATAATTAGTACTAGAAAAATAAAATATTATGAAGATACCAATTGGTTATGTAATTTAAATCTTGTTATGTTTGCATATTTTATTCATATTAATTTAATAATACAGGATGTTATTTAATTTCCAACTCAATCATGCTTCACTTTTATGTAATTATTTAAATTCACTCTCTAGCTAAGCCTTTTTTCCTTTACAAATACAACATATTTTGCACTCAAAAACAAGTTCTTTTAATCATCAAATTAGTGCTCTCGCTAACTCATCTATAAATTCATGTTTTTTTTTACTTGATAATTATATTTTTTTCGTATATTATTTATTAGCTAAAAAAAAAAATCTCTCTAATCTCTCTCTATTTTGATATTGAGCAAATTGATCCCTCTAAAAAATTTGAGCAATTTAACCCCTGCCAATTTCGAAAGTGGGCAACTAAGGATAATTAATCACAACGTTAATGTTTTTCATCAATTTTACATAAATTTGACTGGTATAATAACAAATTTAGCTCTCATAATTTACACATTCTATCAATTTGGTCATGATTTAACAAATTTAGCCCCCAATATTTTTATAAATGTGTAAATGTTGAGGCTAAATTTGTTTAGTTTTTTAGAATCAAGATCAAATTAACAAAATATGTAAACATGGAGGGTTAAATTTGTTATTATACCAATCAAAATTTTGCACAATTAACAAAAGACATTAACGTTGTGATTAATTGTCCTTAATTGCTCACTTTCAAAATTGACAGGGATTAAATTACTCTAATTTTTTAAAGGGGCTAATTTGCTCAATTTTATAATTGAGAGGGACTGGAGAGACCTTTTTACCTATTTATTATAATATATATTCCCATAAGTTATTTATCAAAATAGGTTCTTTTCTAAGGTGCTGCCACTCTATGATGTCAAAATAAATTATGGGAACACACACCTTGAATAATGCATACTGCTCAAAAGTTGTCTCAGGTATGATGACAAACATCATATTTTCTACGTACAACATCCACAGAAATGACAAATATATACAAATACAATTATATTCATTAATTGAAAAAATGAATTGTATTGAGTGCGAATATAACAATATACCTTTTCATTGTCTGGTTAATTAATTTCTTATTACATCCAAGTCAGATACCTTCTATAACATTTATGATCCAAGTAACCCTTAAATCTATTCAAATATTTAGTGTAAGAGGAGATCATAAATAATGGTAATTGAATACATTTTAAGACATCATGCAAGATTATAGTTTTACCTTCTATTGAGAGGAATCTTCTATGGCTTGTGAAGGACTAAGCCCTAACTATGGTATTTGTATCTATTCCCATGTTTACAGAAGCTTGCAACAATTGTTTATTTCATCAATCGATTCTCGAGTTATCTTATGAAACATTCTATATGGATATTCCAGAATTGTTGAACCCCAACTAAATGTACCAATTGTCTCAAAAGACTCCAATAGAAGAAGATACATGGTATGGATCTTATTACTAGACTCATCTGGAAACTGGCAACAATATTCTTCCTACTATCCATAGCATCCAAAGCTCTAGCATATTGGTTAATCTTCTCCACAATTGTATGTGATGGAGGGATTGGTTTGACAAGCCTCTCCAACTATATGCATTTCAATTGATTCTTATCTAATTCATCCTTCTTATTATCCTTAGATGACATGGCATCCAACAACCGATCACACTCGTACTCCATGTCGATACTACTCGCTTTGATTACCACTTGTCCATCGATTGGAATGGCAATTATTAAAATGAAATATTCCAGCATTATAATCATTTTTCCTATATGGAAAATTAAATGTATATGTTTCCAGTCTCTATAGTTTCAATTTTCAATAAGGCGGAAAGCAACTCCGATATCATAAAAAACTATCATTATAGATGCCACATATAAACCAACACTCTTTAAGCGGTCTATGATGAGTCCATCGTGCTTCGAGAATTTTAGATCATGTTAAGAACAAACAACTTGATCTTTATGCTCTTCAAAATATCACAAAAAAATAATATTTAATTCCATAAAGTCTTAAAAATGTTTTTGTAAATATAACAAAAACTTTTTGAAATTGAAGTTGAAAATTTTACCATAGTATGGTTTGCTATGTGTTCTTCTTGAAACCTTAAAGCGATCAATTTTTTTCTCTAAAAAATAGCAAATAACAAGTTTTTTTGGAGAGTTTAAGAAGATTTTCGGTGGGAAGAGAAAAGAAATGAGTCAGCCAACCATGTATATATATAGGAGAGAAAGCTAACTTCTATGGTTGTCAACTTTTGTATATTAAATGGGTTAGTTAAGTCGACAGGTAAATAAAATTTCCTTGTCAAACTTTACAACCCTAAACTTGACACTTATAGAGTCAAGGTTCAGTTGATTGTACATTGCAGTCATTCACTTCTAACATGCACGTACTCTTGTGATGATCTAACATTACCTTGAGCTCGATATTCGTAGATTTCAAGACAACCCCAAAAATTATAATCTGAAAAATAACTTTTAAAAATACATATATTATAATAAATAATAAACAAAAACACAATAATCAAGTAAAAAAACTCCAAGTCTTCAATATATAGGAAGTTGTAGACTTATGAATCCAAGCTACTATTATCGAATTACAACACTAAAAATTTGTTCAATTTAAGCAATTAATATGGCATGAAAGAAAAAGAGATTTTCATCAAATAAACTTCCATCTATTGTAAATTTCTTTAAATAAGGAAATCATAACACATTTTTTTAAATAACTTTACATGAACAAATTTTTTATCAAGGGTAAATTATACAAATAGTAACTCAATTATAAAAAAAAATTCATTTTAGGCACCCAAAATAAAAAAATTACAATTTAATCACCCACATTATAGTTCAGTCATTTTGGTCACTCTCGTTAAAATCACAAACGCCAAGTTGATATGGTAGTTAAAAAATCGGTATAATAACAAATTTAGCCATAAACTTTTACATATTATATTGATTTAGTCATAATTTAAAAAATAACCTTCAAAATTTACAAATGTTTTCAATTTGATTCAAATTTAATATTAATATGAAATAAAAATAATTATATTAGTTATATTATATTTTTAAAAATATTTATTTATTTTTATATATTATTATTTCTTGTCAATAATATTTTTATTTTTATATAAAATTTAAATTTATCATTATATTTTTTGAAAATATTTTTATATATTCTTTTAAATTTTTAGAATTAGGGTCAAATTGAAAATATTTATAAATTTTGAGGGTTAAATTTTTAAAATCATTACTAAATCGATATAATATGTCAAATTTGAGGGTTAAATTTGTTATTATACAGATTTTATTAATTGCCACATGAACTTGCTGTTTCTGAATTTAACGGGAGTGGCCCAAATGACCAAACTATGTAACATGAGTGCTTAAATTGCAAACATTTTATTTTGGATGCCTAAAATAAAAAAAAATTATAATTGAAGGACATTTTGTATAGTTTACCCTTTTATCAAGCCTTTGAAAATAGTCATGATAATAAGGGGAAAATATGGCAACAAATTAAGCAAAACTTACAAAATAAGTTTGAAAATAGTGATGATACTAGGAATTTTGAATTATTTGCAAAATAAATAATACAGATTGGAATTTAAAACTTATATATTTTATTAAATTAGAGTTGAAAGTGGGTTCTACATGTTAGAGGTGTCCAATTGTTATGAAATTTTAAATTGGAGGTCCTTAAATGATAATTAGACCATTGGTTAAGTTGGTGGACAAAAATGGACATGGATGGGTATGTTTCAAAAGATTTTTTTTAGGGGCATTTTGGTAACAGCTTCCAAGCTCCATATTAAGTCAATCCAAGCCCCGTTTTTCATGTTCTTTACGTTTTTGGAATCCCGGTAACTCGATTTAGCTTATTCTAGCAATATTTTAACCTAGGGTTCATATTTGGAAAAATACCCATAGGTGAAGTGTGTTTATTTTGATGTTTTATGATAGAATATGAAGGCTGAAATTATGTTAAACAACTTTTGCTAAGCAATTTTACGTAAAAATAAGTAAAACGACATAATCGATAAAAATACCTAATGTTCATAAGTACATGTTAGAGTGAGAATTTGATGTTTCCATAGAAGGGAAAAATGTTCAGCATGTCCTAAAATGTAGGAAAATAGGATGAAGTTTAATTTTCGAGCCTAGGGGTAAAATTGTAATTTTTGAAAAGTTTAGGGGCAAAATTGTAATTTTTTCAAAGTTTGAGTTAGGGACTGTTTTGAGTAACGCATTAATTAAATAAGTGAAATGTGATGTTTTAGACCCTAAAAAACGAGATTTGGACCTAGAATGGGAGGAAAATCGAAAATCGAGAAAGTTGGTAAATTGTCGTTTCTGGATCCGAGGTAAGTTGGTGTGTAAATAATAATGCAATAATGTCATAATGTATGTTTGAAACCTAAATTGTGGTATTAAATTGATTTTGCTGAATTACATGTTTTGTATATTATGTTGGTGAATTGATTTAATAATAATGTTTATGATAAAAGATGACATAGGTGACATGGAAAATGGGTCGAAATGTTGTGCTTAAAGGTGTTTTCTATGACTATGGTTATTATGTGAGATGGAAAGTTGATATGTAAATAATGCATTTATTTTACTTGTTCAATAATAATTTTGCTAGATATTATGGAAATCATTAGGTGATAACTATAATATGAAAATGTATGGAATGTGAAATTCTCGATTGAACCTTCGGAAAACCGAGAGATACGGACAATATGTAGCTAGGTCACACGAGTGATAAGGGACCTTTACCGTGTGTACAAGAAAGCTACGAGATGGAAAATTTTGATATGTAGCTTGGCCACATGGATGATAAGGGACTTTCACCATGTGTGCATGAAAGTTACGGGATAATAATTTCATATGTAACTAGGTCACATGTGTAATACTGTGTGTATACCATGTGTACAAGAAAGTTACGAGTTATGAGTAGCTAGGTCACATGAGTGGTTCCTAGTGCTGGACACCATGTAGACAAGAAAGCTACGAGATAGAATGGCTAGGTCACATGGGTGATAAGAGACCTTCACCATGTGTACAAGAAAGTCGAGTTATGTGTAGGTGGAGCTATGTGCTGAGACCACCGAGTATCGGATGTTTTTCGAAGGGGTTCAACGAGATAAATTACAAATGGTGATTGGTGCGATCATGTTATGAATAAGTGCAAGATTGAATGTGATCAATTGAGAAATGTAGCAAATATGGTGTGAGCAAGGGTGCATGTGACTATGTGTATATGTGCATAATGTGTTTGATATGTGATACGTGATTGAAATTGTGGTAAGGCTAATATGGTGTGAGCGCCATTATGAGTACTCGTAAATATTGGTGATGATTATTCATTTGTATGGCTAGTATTGAACATGCTTGGTGTTATCTGTGCATATATGGAAGTAATATAAAGAAAACATGGGAGAGTAAAATTTTTCAGTAAAATAGATTGAAACAGCAGCAGTTACGTGATTTTGAAAAATCACCATAAATATTAGAAATTGAATTATATGCTGGATAAGATATTCATTTAAAGCTTATTGAGTCTATTTTCATATAGAAGAAACAGAGAAAGTAAAGGACTTGTATATTTTGAGATATTTTGATTTTTGTGAGACTGGTTCAGAATGATTTTTAGATCTCCTGTTCTGACTTGGAAAAATCATTAAAAATTATAAAAAAATAATTATGGGGTATAAGTTATATGATTGAAATACTTAATTAGTCTATTTTCAAATGAAATAAATTTTATCATCATATGAATTCTGTATAATGATAAAATTGGTTCATAGTGAAAAGTGGTCAGAGCAGTCAAACAGCGAAACAGGGGAATCTTTAATGAATAAAATATACTAATTGACAACACCAAAAATTCTGAAACTTTTATGATGAGAAGATAAATGAGTCTAGTTTCAGGGAAAATTTATGGATCTTAATTTGGAGTTCTGTATCTCAAGATATAAATAATTTAGTGACTATGACTCGAGTAGACAGCTTGAGATGAACATGAATAAAAAGTGGAACTATGTGCAATTATGATTGTATTATCTTGAGAACATATTGTAAAGATTTATAAAAGCCTGTTAATAAATCAATTATTATTTACATACTTACTTACTAAGCTTTGTAGCTTACTTCCCTTCCTTTCCCATATCTTATAGGGTTGTATGCTAACTTGAGTTGAAGATCGCCGGAGATGTAATCACACTATTAAGCTATCATCGTGGGGTAAAAGTGAATACAAACCTCTTAACTTTATGGCATGTATAGGGGACTTAGTCATTTGTATATGTTATAATTGGTTTGGCTTAAAATGTTGGCCTTTAATATTTAGCAGTTCATTTTGTATAATTTGGATGAAATTTTATGACTTGGTTTAATGCATTTACAAGTGTATGTGTTTCGGTAATGCCTCGTACCCTATTCCGGCATCGAATACGGGTAAGGGGTGTTACAAGACTTTGTTGGAACGAGCACATATCTTGACTTGGTGAAGAACACCTTATCGGGAACCTAAAGTTTTAGTCAAGTTTGCTGCAAGCTTGGATATACTTTCCCCAATTTAGATGAAAGTTCGAGTAGTGGTTCACAATGATAGTCTTCACCTTCTTGCGGTGAGAGAAATAATAAAACTTTGATGAGTTCTCCCGATTATGGCCTTTTAACTAATATAAATGTTGAAAAACCGCGAGCAGAGGAACCTCGCCGTGCTGAGAGCAGCCAATAAAATATGTTGTTACTATCCACCAAGCGAAGCTCGAGAGCTGACTAGGGGTGACGTTGTAATCCTTAAGTAGACTAGAAAAGAAGGGATGCAACAGGAAGTGGAACCCAGCCTCAAGCGCATGGAAAGGAGCGAGAAACTATCTTTAGTGGTCTCGCACAACTGATACGACCCTTCTAAAATGGAGAACTCGTATGCGAAATTAGAAAGTTTTATTCCTTGGACAGCCAACACTCGTCGCAATTCCTCCAACTTGGTGGTACAGGAGTAGAGTTTGTCCGTCACCAGAGCCAAAGAAGACTGTTCTCACGACGAGTGGGGTTGAACTATCCGATTGCCGATTCCCCTCATCTTCACCATAACTCAGGTAAAAAAAGAACAGATTTTTTTTTTTAAAAAAAAGCAAGGTTTCTAAAAAAATTACCTTCGTCTTAATTGTAGAAAATGTTAAAGATGAAGGATTTAGGGTTTACAGAGACATCCTTTTAAAAAAGAAGTTCCCTTCTAGCCTCGTAGACGATTTGTGTGACAAAAGGAAATCAACGGCCTAGATATGAACGAACGAAAACGGTTCAATTTTCAACGATCAGATACGCACACGCGAGAACCACTCGCAAACGTACCCAGTAAGCTGCATTTAATGCTGACATGATGGACCTAAGGAGTGCCACTTTATGACACCCTTAGGCTCATTTTAGAGGGAGTAGATTGTTATACATTAATAACTTGAAACCTGAACCCTCAAAAAGATCCGAGCCTCTGACCCATGACCCTACCACGAGAGGAAAGCAAGGTGAACTAGATCGCAAGGTAAGGCAACAAACCCAACTCGTAGGAACCTTGTGCGAGCTCATAGGGCAAGATCGCAGGAACAACTCGCAAGATAAGGTTACAGTCCTAGCTCGTGGGGACCTAAGGAAGGTCACAATCTCACCTCGTATGTACCCAAGGAACTTGCAGGAGGTGCCATGTGCTCCACAGTCCACCCAAGTACACATCCAGCAGGTACGGAGCTCGCTCTTAACGCTAGTCCCAGGAGCAGTAAGGACTGAGTGCTCCGTAGACACTTACCCAACAGACCTAGAGCTCGCAGAGAATATTAGTACTATGGGCAGAAAATGTCAGTACTGGAGGCAGCAGAGTCAAGATAAAATAGTGGGGTCCTATCATGAGCTGTCATAGTATCAGTAACAACATATCAATAAGAGACGAGCAAAATATTACTGAACATGTATGTTATGAATGGAGACACTTTATGAATACATTTGTCTTTCTAAAATATCAAACTATTAAAATATATATATGTTTTATGTTTAAAAAAAGAAAAACACACCCAAATATGTGAATTGAATGTACCCACGTAGTTGTATGCGTAAGCAATGACATAATTGAAAATTAAGGCACCCATTTTATATAGGGCTTAGATATGTCAACGGTAGAAGATCCGCTTAATGAATAAGATTTCTCTGATCGACTTTCATGCAATATATTAAAACGAAAATGAATTCACAACTTTGAGATTTTATAAATAAAGAAAGTCAAAAACATAAGTGACGGAAAACTGTTCACAACTTTTTCAGATCTCATACTTTAATATAATATCTTTTTAAAGTTGCAAACACCCTCATACTTGAAATTACAACCGAAAGAAATATAATTTAAAGTTTGATCCAACTATATAAACAACTAGAATTAATTTATAAAAATATTACTTTTTTTTTTTGAAAGAATACAATGCTACATTTAATTGAATTTTTAAGCAAAAATTACAACAACACCAAGTGGCAGGCTTCGTTGTTTGACAAGTGACACACAATCTATTCAATATGGCACATATGTTAAATGTTTGAATACTTTTTATGGGTTAAAATGTTGACAAATTTTATACTAACTAATGCAATTTTTTAACGAAAATTTAAAAAATAATAAATTGCTTTATGAGTCAAAATGCTTGAATATTCTTTTAGGTCAAAAAAATGCATGAATATTTTATAGTAATGCAATGGGTGTTTGCTCAAATCTAGTCATATACTTCTTTTATATTAATTATGATTATAATTATTTAAAAAATCAATCTCGTAAATTAATCATGGATAAAATCAAAAAAATAAACAATCTCCTCAATTTTTGTACATTAAAAAATCATGAAAAAATAATTCATCAATTCTTAAAGTTGAATCAATTGCAAACAAACATATTCAACAATTTAAGAAAATTTGAATATTTAAAAGAAATTAATGAGAAATTCTTCGAACTAAAGAAAATTCATGAGTATTGTTAAAACTATAAATGGTAAATATATTTTATACTAAACCTGAGGAAATAAATGTCTTTTACCTAAATTAAAATGTATAAACAATGTAATTAAATACAATCATTTTAACATTTATAATATAATTAGTCGAATTCATTAACAGTAAGAGTTTTGTTTCATCATCAGCGATCCAATTCCATTTTTCCACTAAAAGAAAAACTCAAAATCAGATCTAGGTTTTCTTTAAGTTTATAAGTATACTATAAATCATAAATAAATATATGCTGTAAGGAGGTTAATTCACTTATACAGATGGAAGGTCAAAAAAGAGGAGTAAAGAGGTTGAGAAGGCAAATGATGCTGAGTGCAAAGGGCAAGTGCTTAAGGCTGTTGAGAGAATGGCAAGTGCTTAAGGCTGTTGAGAGAATAAAATATCTTTTTCTCATCGTTCTATCAAGTATTTATGGGGAAATGTCTCATGTTTAGTGGTGCCACATCACAAATAGTATGTGTGGTGACCCACTCGTGTAGTCGGCTGGTTGTCCTCAAGTGTGGTACTATTTCGACATTTGATTAAGGTAGTATGAGGTTGTTACGTATCAATGGCCATTGGTGGTAAGTGCATTTTTGTTAAAAGCGGATGGTTAGTCGCCTAGTGACTACCTGGTTGATTGAAGAAAGGAGATTGTTTGGGTCTGTAATGGCCTAAATTCAAGATTATCGGAATAATGGTTTCGCAACCATAAATCCGATTTAAATAGAAATTTATTTCAATATGTTTGCATGAGTCTTTATATGATAGGAAATATTTTTATAAATATTTATAAAATGTTAGTAATGTGGTATTAAACTTTCGTTAGAAAATTTTAACGTTTGGGTAGGTAATTAAATGAAAAGGACTAAATTGAAATGAAAGTAAAAGTTTAATTATAGATTAAAAGAAAGTATAAAGGACCAAAATGGAAATTAAGCCATTTTGTCTAGATTGAGGCGGTTAATTGAAGAAAAATCTGAGATTTTTAGTTTATTATTATATTATTATATTATTATAAATATATATATGTAAGGAAAAGAGAAAAGAAACAAAAGAGATAGAAACAGAAAAGAAACAGAGAGCAAACGTGAAAGAAGAAAGAAAAAGAGAAAAGAAAGAAGAAAAGGGAAAATTAAAAGTTTGAAGCTTGGAGTTTAATTTGGTAAGCTAATTTAGTCCTTTTCTTTTAATTTTGATGCTTTATAAGTTTTAGAACAAAGTTTTGATGAATTTAAGTTGAAATTTTTGAAGTTTCAGAGTTTTTGAATATAGCATATGATGAATAAAATGATGAATTAGTGGTTTAATTGAAAGAATTTGAAGTTAGAATTGGGTAAAGGATTTAATTGTAAAAAATAAGCTATAACAAAACTGTTTTGGACAGCAGCAGTAGAGTAAGTTTGAAAAATCACTAAAATTCGTAGAAGTGGAATTAGAAGTTGAATGAGATATGAAATTAAAGCTTATTGAGTCTATTTTCATATGAAAGAAACATGGAAAGCAAAGGAATTCTGTAATTTGAGATATTTATATTTTTGTAAGACTGGTTCAGAGAGATTTCAGGATCCCCTGTTCTGACTTTGAAAAATCATAAAAATTGGAGAAAAATAATTAGGGACTTAACTTTATATGTTTAGAATCCTGAATGAGTCTATTTTCAAATGAAATAAATAAGAAGGTCATATGAATTCTGTATGAAGAGTAATTTGATTCGTAGTGAAGAGAGGTCAGAACAGTCAAACAGTGAAACAGGGGAAACTTTAAGAATAATCTGGTATTGATTGGCCATACCAAAAATTCTGAAAATTTTATGAGAAGAAGATATGTGAGTCTAGTTTCAGGAAAATTAACGGTTCTTCGTTTGGAGCTCTGTAGCTCGAGAAATAAATAATTTAGTGACTGTGACTCAAGTAGACAGCTTTGAATAAGCTAAAAATAATAATAGAATTATAGAAAATGCTACATGTGAACATGAAATGTATTGAATTGATGATTGGATTTATTTATTTAGATCCGGAAAACTCAAATACAAAGCTAGATCGAGGAAAGGAAAAAGTCCCGGATTAGTAGATTTTATAAACGAACTAGTATCGAGGTAAGTTCATGTAACTTGAATTATATTGTTAAATGCTTGAAATGTATGTTATTGATGTGAATATAATTTGAATGTTCATTGTATGAAAATTGATGATACATTGGTATATTTGATAAAAAAAGGAAGAAATCCCGGTTGAATGAAAGGAAAAATTCGATGGATCTCTGAAAAGGAATTGACGGTAAAAAAGGATCTAGCCCGGGACGGGTGATCCTATCTCGATATAGCCCTCCGAAGAATATGTGGAAAATGGATTTAGCCGGACGGTAATCCGAATTAGGTCCGAATTTAGCTCGGTGGTAATTCAGATTCAAGCTCATTAGAGTAATTGTCGTTGCAGGGATTGCTTTCGACCGTAATCCCGACAATACTCTATGAGTTTATATTACAGGATTTAGCTCGGACCGTAATCTCGCCAGTAAAGATGAGGTTCGCGGGAGTGTGCTCTCTGAAATGAAAATGTGCGCACATGAATATGAATTGACGGACCGGATTTGTACACAAAAGTGTACTCTGAAAATCCATCGAAATTTCGAGTAATTCAACGGGATAAATATGGAAAAATAACAAGGAAATGAAAATCATAGTATTGATGAGCTCATCAATCATGGTGTGTATATTATTGATATATGGAAATTAATGAACTAACTTGAATGTTGAGCTTGTGCATGTTAGGGTATTAATGCATTGAATGGATATATGAATGCTTATTACATTGTATTGAAAATATTAGGTAAGTATAATTCTTGTTACATGGGCTTACTAAGCACAAAGTACTTACTCTGTTTTCCTTTCCCTTGTTTTGTAGTGTTAAGAGCTCGGAGGTCGAATCGGTGGGAGACTCATCACACTATCAACCCGGTATTTAGGTATTTAAAGAAATTTTAGTTTGGAAATGAATGGCATGTATAAGCTAATAAAATAAATGTTAATATGAAATGAATATAAGGTTAGCCAACGATATGGCTTATGTGTTGAAGTTATTTTATAAATATGCATGAATTTTATTTTGAAAATATGTTGAATTAGAATGGTTTCGGTAAAAAAAAAAAAAAATTTGTAAACTCTGGTAATGCCTCGTACCTTATTCTGATAACGAATACAGGTAGGGGGTGTTACAGGGTCATCTTCAGATAAGGAGTTGGCTAGGCTATGTGAGGCGAAGAGCAACTTATGAGCATTTTTCAAGGAACTTTTTGTGATGCCATGTGTTCGGGAAATATAAGGGTATAAGAAAAATCAACTTAATATAAAACATAGTGATTCATACCTAGATCAAAATAATCTAGTTATTACTAACAAATAATAAAACTTAAACTCAAAATAATTTAAAAGTAACTTACCCATTAATCTTATTTTTTTGATACAATGATAATTCAAACCCAGACAATTCATAAGATAAATAAAGAATGAATCAATAAGCTAAAACTTTGGTTAAATCTTATTTTTAACTTTATGTTTATTATACATATATATACAACATAAAGTAAAAAGTTTAACTAAATATTGAGGATTAAATTATGGTGGATGAATTTCACAGCACATATTATTTACTTTGTTAAGAACTTTTGGACAGAATTCTAACCCAAAAAGAAAGTCTATGTGTTTTTTTTCTATAATATAGTTTTAGTATATATTTTAGTAAGATAAAATTACTTTTATAATTACAAACACCTATGGTTTTCACTATCCTTCATGTTGGTTCAATTAATTATAGAATAAAAATTTAAACATCAAAATATATGTTAAGTTTTTATGTTTTTTTTATATTTTAAATTTATTTTTGGGAATATAATTTATTTATTTTTTAAATTTAAAATTTTAAGTTCAGTTGTTAATAATATTAAATTTTTTTGTTAAATTAATTAATGTACCATGTTGAAATTTAAAAAAAAAATCACCGTGTGACCAAAAAAAAAAAATGACAATATTGAACTTAACAGAGACTTTTAATATTGTTGGCAATTCAGTAAAATTTTATATCAACATTTTAATCGTAATAAGGTATTTAGACTAACTAATGACATTAAAAAGTTGGAGTACCAAATTATGTCAAGATTTAAAGTATATAAATTAAATTTCAAATTTGAACATAGTACACCGGATAAAATTGAACATTGTTATATAATCTAAACAAAAGAGTAAAAGGCTATGTACTTAAACATGTGTACATTAACATTTTAATTAGAATGAAGTATTTAGAATAACAATGACATTATAAAAATTGAAATGCTAAATTATGTCAAAAATTAAAGTATAGAGATTAAATTTCAAATTTGAGCATAATACAAGAACCAAAACTAAAATTTGACCATTATTACATAATCTTAAAAAATAAGTAGAAGGTTGTGTATTTGGACATGCGTATGTTAACATTTTTAATCCGAATGAAGTTTTTAGACTAACTATGATATTACAAAAGTTGAAGTACCAAATTATGTAAAATATTAAAGTATAAAAATTAAATTTAAAATTTTGAGCATATTATAGAGACCAAAATTGAAATTGGACCATTCTTTTAAAATCTTCAATTTTGTTTGTTTATTTGAACATGTGTCTATATGCGTCGATGAAGGAATTACTTGGACATTACTTTTTTATGTTGTACTAGTAGTACTGGGTTGATTACTTGTTTGTATCAAATTATAAAGTAAAAAGATTGAATATTAAAATATACTCTAAACAAGATTTTTAGAACTGAACCAGTGGTTGAACTGGCCACTGATCCATACGGTTTTAATTAAATAAATCACTAAAAAATCATATAAATGAAAAACATTAAAAAAACGATTCTACTAATATCTACTAGTTCATACGTAAACCAGTTTGATGCCTCTTTCTGGACATATCCCGATCTAGTTTGGTTCAAACAACTACGACTCTTAAGTCTCTATACACTTCATACATTTAGAATTTAGCCCTCCTACTTTTATTTTCAAGAATTTAGTCCATCTACAATTTGGATTTTTTAAAAATTCGCTTTGAAATTATTTATAACCATGTAACATTTTAATTTAAAAGTTAACAATATTAACTATTTGAACTAATTAATAACATTATAAAAATATAGAAACCAAATTATGTTAGAAAATAAAGTATAAAATTTAAGCATAATAAAAAGATCAAAACTGAAATTTAACCATTTATCTATAATGAAAAAAAAAGAAAGAAAAAGAAATAGCTTGTTGACAATGTGTCAATGCATGAAGGTACTTTTATTTAGAGTGGTATATGTTTAGTCATATTTTTTGAATTTAAAAATTCGTTTTTAAATTATATAATCTTGCAATACATTAATTGAAAAGTTAACATTATTAATTATTTAACTAATTATTAATATTATAAAAATGTAGAGACCAAATTATGTTAGAAAATAAATTATAAAGATTAAATTTCAAAACATAATAGAAGGGTCAAAATTGAAATTCAACCATTTATCTATAATGCAAAAAATAAAGAAGGAAATAACATGTTGACTCTAAAACTATGTCAGCTTTAATTTTCGAGGGGAAAGAAAAGTAAAAGAGGAGAGGAAAAAACTAGATTGGTTTGTGCTGGTTAGAGGTGAGTATAGGTGGGGCCGGGTACGGGTCGGGCTTAGTTAAAAATTTAGGCCCGTTTGTTAGGCCTGAGCTCGGCTCGGCCCGTAAAACGGGCTTAAATTTTGCTCAAGCCTGATTCGGATAAAAATGTTAAAACCCAGGTCCAACTCGGCCCGTCTATATTAATTTTTATATTATTTTTTATATAATTTTAAAAAATATATAATACATCAAAAATACTAAAAACATCAAAATAAATATTTCCCAACAAATTGAAAATAAATTTTAAAAATTATGTATACTTAAATAACACTAATATGAGATTTAATAAGCAAATGTCTCTAAAATAATAACAAAATTAACAAATGTATTTAAAATGATAACAAAACTAACAATAAAATAAGTTTTATACAATATCCAAACACTAACAATAAAATAGTAGCAACATAATAATAAAATGGTAGCAAACAACAAGAAAATAATATTAAAAAAAGCAGATTTTTTTTTCCTTTAGTGGATTCAGGCTGGGCCGGGCCAAGCTTAGGCCAAAAATGCCTTACCCGAGGCTGATCTATTTTTAAACGGGCCTTATTTTTTTGTCCAAACCCATTTTTCAGGCTTATATTTTTGCCCAAAATCCTTCCACATTCGGGCAGGCCTTCGGGCCGGGCCACTGATCAAGTCTAGTGCTGGTTGCTATTAAGACATAAAGCAAAAAATAAAAGGTAGAGGTTGTTGAACTAGGAGTCAAATTATATTTTATCCTTTTTACTCAACAAATAAGTAAATTAGTTCCTGTATGTTAATTTAAAGACCAAATTTGTCATTATATTAAAATTTTCATCCATTTATATTGTTAAAAACTAGACTTTGTAATATGTACGTTAAAATACGGTATATGTGGCAAATCATCTATAATTATCTGGTTATTCTGTCAACCACACAAACTTTTAACAATAAAAATGAATAAATTTTTTACAAAAATAATTATTTATTTTTAATCTAATATATAAAAATAAATTTACTCAATTTTTGAGTAAAAAAGAAAAGTATAATCTGAGGATTCTACTATACTTTTACAAAAAAGAAAAAGAAAAGAAGGGGAAATGGTGAACACATAAATGGCATTCACATGAAGTAGGGCAGTCTCGTGGGTCCCATTTCTAGATGGAGGCTTGTAAATAAAGTGAGACATCAAATTTGACTAAAATATGCCTGCTCCAATGATGATATATTTTATGATTAAATTTCTTTGTTCGTACTTTCAAATGGAGGAAAGGATATTATTAGAATGATTACATTATATAAAAGTTCTTTACCCACTAGTTTGCTTAAATTATATAAAAAAGATGATTCCATTTATTTTTCTATGCCCTTTAATTTCACAAAATATTAACACAGTTTGTCACCACATGACGGAGGCTAAGCATAAGTAAAAGAAAATTATAAGTACCAAAATGTGTATTTTTCCCATAAAAAAAAAAAAAACAACAAAGATGAAATCAACTAAAAACTTCGTTGCAGATTTCAACTTTTCAATGAAGGAAAAACATGCCTTTTCCCCTTTTTTGTACACTAAGGAGGGCAGTAGCCAGATTCACCAAAAACTAAAGCTGTCAAGCACCATCTGGCGGGGTCACTCTTGGTTCTTCCATTCTTACAAAACATATATCAAAACAACTTTCAATGGATAAAACAAACATGAGACAGTTGTGAAAATGGAATATCAAATTTCACAAAAAAGAAAAAGTCAAACCCAGAAAATTACCTAAGCATCAAAGGATTAAACAAGTTTAAAAATCTGATTTTGAAACCCTTGTTGTGGCGACCCAAGACCAGATCTTCAAATTCTTCGCCAAAACAAGGGAGTCGATTAATGATTTCCCCCACGAAGCTTAAAGAGAATGGGTTTTGTTGGCATGATAATAACTTGTTACTCCCACGAAAGAGAAACCTAATTTTATTTTATCTTTTTTAATCCTTTTAAAATAGTGAATAAAAAAAAAAAAAAAACCCTGGAGATCTAATTTACACCATAAAAAATCAATACTTTAGGTTAATTCAAACATAATTCTCTCTCTCTAGAAAAGTTGGCCAATGGGTGCTTTCATTTTTCTCTCTCTCTGTCTCCCCGTCCATATCATTTTGAAATCATCTTTCATCAAGTGTACACTGGAACACCTCTTTTGAACATATTTCTTTCAAATTGTTTAAAAGCAACAATATTCGAAGCAAAGATAAGATGGATCAACTCTAATTTACCCCTTCTTTTCATCAGTATTTCAATAAATTGCGACTCAAAAATTTACTGTAATAATAGTTAAATTGGTTACAATTATGAGTGAACATGGTTTGTATTATTTCTACAAGAAGCATATCAACAGCTAAAATCTCGTATATTGTCGGAAAATGCATATAATATAATATTTGCTTTGAGAGGAGGAAAATTAAATTGGATCCGTGGAGACCATGGTTGGCAAAGTCGAAAAACTCGAAATTCGCAATTGAATAATGGTGAAGACTACCTTTACCTACCCCAAAAAAAAAAAAAAAGTAGTGAAGACTATTCGACAAGGCAAAATACGTGCTGTTCAAGGAAAGCCTCCCACCAAAGATTTAATATAAATAGGTTTTTAAACAGCTGAAACATAAAACAGAAGGCTATTTGGCCTCAAAGTTGGAATAACTGGACAAATTTCCAACTACTCTTTTGAAATTTTGGTAGGTCTATTCTTCTTAATGTCTCTTTTCATTTTTTTCCCCTTTATTCGTTGCAGAGTTGGGACTTAGGAAGGCATCCGGGTTCTGGGATTTTGGGTTATGTTCAAATGGTGGGTTTTGCTGATAGTTTATTCTTCACTTAGGAGTAAACCAATGATGATCAGTCGTCATTTTATATCGTCTCTTCTAACAAAACGAATCATGAAACCGGGTTTCCCTTTTAGTTGTACTTCAATGACAGAGAAGCCACCTTTTCTCTCTCTTTCTTCTGTTCATCTTCTCTAGGATCTTTATCCTCTGTTTTTTTTTCCTTTTCCGCTGATGGTACACTCTTTAGAGGTACTAAGTTTCTTTATAGTGTAATTGATTTGATTGCAACCGTATTTCCAAATTCCAAGATGGATGCTTTTCGGGGATTGAAACAGACTAGAAAAAGTCTTTTATTTTTTATTTTTAAGCTGCTCATAGATTGAGAAACCCTTTCAATCCTGTTTCAGATCCTTAGCTAGTAGTATTTTACTAGCAAACAGTAGATTTTTTGTTCTTAATCTGGCTTTCTTGACCAATTCTTTCAATTGTTTTCCTGCATGCGCAATACAATAAATAAATAAATAAATAATTCTGAAGTTTTGGTGTTAAAAATCAAGGTAACAGTTTGGGAGCCCCCCCACCCCCTCGATGGACTCTGAGAATGGATTTAATGATCCTACTGACCTGCATGAGGCCAGCACATCGAAAATCCAGGAAGAGCCTGACAAAGTCTCCGGTTCCAACGGAGACAACCTAGAAAGTAAGAAGGTTGATGATGAGAAAACTAACACGGTTCCGTTTTACAAGCTGTTTGCATTTGCCGATTCAAGGGATACCTTGTTGATGGTCGTCGGCACAATAGGCGCGGTCGGTAACGGTATATGTATGCCCCTTATGACTATCCTGTTTGGGGATCTCATTGATGCTTTTGGTGAAAATCAAAATGACGACAGAGTGCTTGATGTTGTCTCCAGGGTACTATAACATGTAACATGAACTTGTATCAACACAATACGTGTGTGTGTGTGTGTGTGCCTTTTCTTTTTAAAAGATTCCATTATTTTGTTGAATTTTTTAAATGACTTGGTTCTTGAAATATCATAGGTTGCTTTGAGATTCGTCTACCTGGCTGTAGGTGCAGGGGTGGCAGCCTTCCTTCGTAAGTAAATCTCTCATCTAAACCATGTATCTAATGTTTTATCTCATACTGATGTATTTAATGTGGTATGTTGTTCGCAGAGGTGACCTGTTGGATGGTCACAGGTGAGCGACAAGCAGCTCGAATAAGGGGATTGTACTTGAAAACCATATTGAGGCAAGATGTTGCTTTCTTTGATGTGGAAACCAACACGGGAGAGGTTGTTGGAAGAATGTCTGGGGACACAGTTCTCATACAGGATGCCATGGGTGAGAAGGTAATGTATATCTTGACTCTGCAATCGAAATCATCCTATATATACATGTTATCATGGAAATGTTTGCTTGTGGTTTGCAGGTTGGGAAGTTTATACAGTTGGTATCCACATTTATTGGAGGTTTTGTTATAGCCTTTGTGCAAGGATGGCTTCTTACCCTTGTCATGTTGTCTTCTATTCCTCCCATTGTAATATCTGGTGGAGTCATGGCCCTTATAGTATCCAAGATGGCATCCCGTGGACAAAATGCTTATGCTAAAGCTGCCTCTGTAGTTGAACAGACAATTGGTTCCATTAGAACTGTATGTTCTATTCGAAGAATAGTTGTATTTTTGGTTTTCGATGAAAAAATGTGACTAATTGTTCAATCTGATTCTAGGTTGCATCATTTACTGGTGAGAAGCAAGCTATAAGCAATTACAACAAGTTTCTCGGTGCTGCTTATACATCGGGAGTTCATGAAGGCTTTGCCGCCGGACTAGGCCTTGGCGTGCTTTTTCTAGTCATATTCTGCAGTTATTCTTTGGCTATATGGTTCGGTGCAAGGATGGTTTTGGACAGAGGGTACACTGGTGGTGATGTAATTAATGTGATTTTTGCTGTATTGACCGGTTCCATGTGAGTTAAACTATGAAAATTTTCCATCTTTACTTATTTTATGCATGCTTCATAAGCTAAAGTCATTGTACTTGTGGATGTTTCAGGTCCCTGGGGCAGGCATCCCCATGTGTGACCGCATTTGCAGCTGGTCAAGCAGCAGCGTTTAAGATGTTTGAGACCATCGAAAGGAAGCCAGAGATCGACTCTTATGACACAAGGGGGAAAGTATTGGAGGACATTCGTGGGGATATAGAACTAAGGGATGTTTATTTCAGTTACCCTGCTAGACCAGATGAGCAAATTTTCAGTGGCTTCTCTCTTTCTATTCAAAACGGCACAACGGTGGCTTTGGTCGGACAAAGTGGAAGTGGGAAATCGACCGTGATAAGTCTCATTGAGAGATTTTATGATCCACATGCTGGTGAAGTTCTTATCGATGGCATTAACCTCAAGGAGTTTCAACTTAGATGGATCAGGGGAAAGATTGGTCTTGTTAGCCAGGAGCCTGTATTGTTCACATCAAGCATTAGGGACAACATTGCCTATGGAAAGGAAGGTGCCACCACTGAAGAGATACGAGCTGCAGCTGAGCTTGCAAATGCCTCTAAGTTCATCGATAAGCTGCCTCAGGTTTTAGTTTCTCGTCCATGTGGTAAGATAACTTCTATAACCATATATGAATTGAGTTGTAAACTTACTTTGGAAGACTTTGAACTCCATATGCAGGGACTAGATACCATGGTTGGAGAGCATGGAACTCAGCTTTCTGGTGGACAAAAGCAAAGAGTGGCAATAGCAAGAGCAATTCTGAAGGACCCTCGGATTTTACTTCTAGACGAAGCCACGAGTGCACTAGATGCAGAATCTGAAAGAGTAGTTCAAGAAGCATTGGATAGGATAATGGGCAATAGGACAACTGTCATTGTTGCTCATCGTTTGAGTACCGTGAGAAATGCAGATATGATTGCTGTAATTCACCGAGGAAAGATGGTCGAAAAAGGTGTGTTAAAAGCATATCATTGCTGAACTCTATCTTAGTTTGGTCATCATTATCATCTTCCATAGTTTTGCCAAGCTGTAAAACAGCAATGCATATAATACATAGCATGGAATAAGTTTGTAATGCTCTAAAGTTTGTTGGTAACATATAATTCATTCGAGCATTTTGTCAATGTTAATAACGTTTTTGCAAATTGGACAGGTTCACATTCAGAACTACTCCAGGATCCTGAGGGAGCTTACTCTCAGCTTATCCGATTACAAGAAGTAAATAAAGAGTCGGAACAGGCAACGGAGTCATCTGACATTGCTTCAGAATCATTTAGACGTTCAAGCCTAAAAAAGTCATTGAAGCGCTCAATCAGTAGGGGATCATCTATGGGAAATAGCAACCGCCATTCATTCTCAGCATCTTTTGGTTTACCTACTGGAATGAATGCCACCGATCTTGCAATGGCAGACACAGAAAACCCTGCTGAACTACCATCAGAAAAAGCTCCAAAGGTTTCCATCCGCCGACTTGCTTACCTCAACAAGCCAGAGATTCCCGTTATCCTACTCGGAACTATAGCTGCAGCAGCCAACGGTGTAATATTTCCAATTTTTGGTATCCTAATTTCCAGTGTAATTGACACATTCTTTAAACCACCTCATGAATTGAGAGAAGATTCAAGGTTCTGGGCACTGATATTCTTGGCCCTTGGCGCGGCAGCATTTGTGGTATGTCCAGCACAAAATTACTTCTTTTCCATCGCTGGAAGTAAATTAATCCAACGAATCAGATCGATGTGTTTTGAGAAAGTGGTCCGCATGGAAGTTGGGTGGTTTGACGAACCAGAAAATTCAAGTGGTGCAATCGGTGCAAGGCTATCAGCAGATGCAGCCTCAATACGCGCCTTGGTTGGAGATGCACTAGCTCAGCTGGTTCAAAATACTTCATCTGCAATTTCTGGTTTAGTCATTGCTTTTGTTGCATGTTGGCAGTTGGCATTTATTGTCCTAGTACTACTCCCGCTTATTGCAATCAACGGATATATTCAAGTAAAATTCATGAAAGGATTTAGTGCAGATGCAAAGGTATGCTCAAAACCAAGGAATCGAATTTTACATGTTGTGTTTAAGCATGTTATTGATTTAGCTGTTAATATAAACTGCTGCAGTTGATGTATGAGGAGGCAAGCCAAGTTGCTAATGATGCAGTAGGGAGTATAAGAACTGTTGCATCCTTTTGCGCAGAGGAAAAGGTGATGCAGCTTTATAAGAAGAAATGTGAAGGCCCTATGAAAACCGGGATAAAGCAGGGTTTAATCAGTGGAACAGGATTCGGAGTTTCCTTCTTCTTTCTGTTTTCTGTTTATGCAACCAGTTTTTATGCAGGGGCTCAACTTGTTGAGCATGGTTATACAACATTCAGAGATGTTTTCCAAGTGAGTTTAACTGGAAACTGTGTATTGAGTTAATGATTATGCCTCTATGATGCTGAGATTAATATCTACTTTGCAGGTTTTCTTTGCTTTGACCATGGCAGCTATAGGAATTTCTCAATCGAGCTCCTTCGCTCCTGATTCTGGCAAAGCCAAGAGCGCTGCCGCTTCCATATTTGCGATTATTGATCGCGAGTCTAAGATAGACCCCAGCGACGAGTCCGGAATGAAACTAGAAAACGTGAAGGGAGATATCGAACTTCATCATGTCAGCTTCAAGTATCCATCGAGGCCGGATATTCAAATTCTTCGAGACTTGAGCTTGTCTATTCGCTCCGGCAAGGTAAGTGGTCCAAAAGCCATCCTCGTATTGGATGTTTTATCAACCTAATTCCCGGAAAAACTGAAATTAATGTAAATATTTGTTTTCAGACTGTTGCATTGGTTGGAGAAAGTGGGAGCGGGAAATCCACAGTAATCTCATTACTGCAGAGATTTTATGATCCCGATTCAGGACGTATCAGTCTCGATGGTGTCGACATCCAAAAGCTCCAATTGAAATGGCTGAGGCAACAAATGGGACTTGTGAGCCAAGAACCTGTTTTATTCAATGATACAATCCGTGCCAACATTGCATATGGAAAAGGAGGAAATGCAACCGAGGCAGAAATTTTAGCTGCATCAGAGTTGGCCAATGCTCACAAGTTCATTAGTTCACTACAACAGGTAAATCATTACAAAAAAGCTTGTCTGCTGTTACCAAATATGCCTGATTGGTTACTGATATAATTTTTTTCCCCTTCCAGGGTTACGATACGGTGGTAGGGAGCGAGGAGTTCAGATGTCAGGAGGACAGAAGCAGCGCATAGCCATCGCACGTGCCATCGTTAAAAGTCCGCAGATACTGCTATTAGACGAGGCGACGAGTGCATTGGATGCTGAATCGGAGAGGGTGGTTCAGGCTGCACTAGATAGAGTGGTGGTGAACCGAACAACGGTGGTGGTGGCTCATAGGCTATCCACAATCAAGAACGCGGACGTTATAGCCGTGGTTAAAAATGGGGTTGTTGTAGAGAAAGGAAAGCATGATACATTGATCAACATCAAAGATGGTTTCTATGCTTCCTTAGTTGCACTTCATATGAGTGCTTCCACTGCATAAAACTTCTTTAATTATATATATATAATTTGTTTTTAGTTTTTTAGTTTTTGATATAATCATAAATTTCAGTAAATTTGTATTATTTTTTCTGTAACTCATCTAATGATATGCATTTATAATCTATATTTCTATTTTCAATTATATGTATTGTATATTTTATCTAAATCTATACATTATAAAAGCCAGCTGGAGCCTTTAGGAGTTAATGGCTATTTTAGGTAATATAAAAAATTAATAGGGATATTTTAAGCATTAGAACATAATAAAAGAAATTTATGTATATTGTAATTATTTTGCTTATAAATTTTAAATATTATTATTTTATTTAATGTCTATTTATATATTTTAAATATATATTTTCACCTACTTTTGGAGTCATTGAAATATACAGAGGTATTTCTTTTTCCTCTTTTACTCGAGGAATTCATTGTGTTATTTTCGTCTGAGGAATTGAGCAATTCCGACGTCTGGGGTCAACAATCCGATAAAATGTTCTTGAAATTAAATAAAAATATTTTGAGTTAATTGTATTGATGAATTTTATTTTATCATTCTAATTCGATTCAAAATCTTTCGAATTGAGTTAAGTGAGATAGAATTTGAATTGGATTGAATCAAACCTATTTGTTCGAGTTAAATTTTTTAAAAAAATAATTTACCCACCGTAATCAAATTTATTATTAACTTTCATCCCCTCATAATTTATTTATTAATATTTTATATATGAGTTAGCGTCTTTACTTGCTTAGTTGTTTCAATTATCTTTCAATTCTTGTCACTGTTTATTTTGAAATTAAAAATATATTAAATGTAAAAAATGTATTTTTTCAATAAAAATTATTTTAAAGATAAAATGTAAAATTGATACCAACAGAAAATTTTAACATCAATATTTTATGGCATCATCAATAATTCAATTTTAATAGAAATTAATAATGATTTAGCATGATTAAACAATTCAATAATATAAGTAATACAAAAAGATGAAATTTAATTCAATAATACAAATAGTAGACATAAATTTGAAAAAAAAAGCTTTTGGGGTTCGAGAGAAGTAAAAGTTTTGGGAGAAAGCAAAAGTAAAAAAGTTTTAGGGGGAAATTAAAAGAAAAAAATGTTTTGGAGGTTTGGGGAAGTAATTTTTTTTATGGGAAAGTAAAAAGGAAAAGGGTTTTGAGAATTTGGGGAAGAAAAGTAAAAGAGTTTGATATTTGGTTTATTCAATTATTCGAATTCGAAAAAAAATCGAGTTGACTTGATTAATTTTATTCAAATAATTCAAAATTCGGATTTTTTTTTTAAAAAATTCGAGTCGAGTTGAATTTTACTCACCCCTATATTAAGGACACTTTTGATATTTTATAAATATGAATTAAGTTAGTTATATTTATTATACCAATATATTTATTAATTGTATTATTGTATATTTAATGTTTTGTTTTCATTGTTTTATAAAGACATCATTAATCAAATAATTATCATTAATATCAAATTAATTATTTTTACATAAGGTGAAAATAGTTATATTTTATTATTGGAGTCAAATTTACGGTTAGTAATTGTTTTTGAAACCCAGTTAGTTATTCTTTATATAATATTTTTAGTTTCTAGTTTAAGTAAAGATGATAGAAAAATATTTTAACAATTTTAATATTATTTAATTTAATTTATAGGAAAAGAAAAATTAAAAAAAAGTTTGAAAAAATAGGCAAGAAGCCAAAAGTCAGTCATTGATAGATTTTCAAATTGCATATTTAATTGATTTGATTACATATTTAATTTTTTATTGCATATTTGTTTAATTTTTCAATTATTGGTATTGAAATGTTTTTCCATATTATTCAAAAACACATGAATTAATAGAATAAAAATAATATATTTTTTAGATTTTAAAAAATAAAATTAGTAAAGTATATATCTTTATAATTTAAAATAAGCATATTTCTCCCTCCTAACTAGATAATAAGGGTAAATTATATAGTGCCAAATAAATTAATATATATCTTTTAAATATTTGTTTTTGAGTAAATAGAGAAAAATTGAATAACTTGAAAAATGAAATGTTGAAACAAATATTTAATTCATTTAATAATGTGACCATATAATTCAGAGGGAAATAACAAATACTTGTATAGGCGGTGAATGATAAGCTCTATCAACACAACAAAGGTTTTAGCTTTAACATAAATAGAACATTATGACACGTTAACAATTGGTAGGCTTTAGACTTAGTATAAATAGAACATTATGACATGTTGACAATTGATATTGTCACAACTCAAGTACAATATTTCTAGAGTAATTGCAAGTACTTAATACAATAAAGAAATTAGCCTTGGATGGTCCAAAACAATAGAAAAAAATGGGCGAAAGAATCGAGCATCCACCAAGTTAGAGATGATTGCGATAAAACCATTTCTAAAATTACTTGTAAAAGCAAGACTAAAAAAATGTGTTATAAGAGCAAACACAAATTTTTAAAAGTGAAGACTTATTAAATAATAGAAAAACAAAAAAAAAAAATATAAAACTTAAGACAATATGGGTCCAAACCGACTCGAGAAATCATTTATTATTCTAAGATACTCTCAAAACAAAAATAGATTAAGAAATCAACGAAGAGTTACCCATTTTCCAAGAGAAACTGCTAGTGGCTGGTAGAGTTTCGGTGACAATAGACATTGTTATTTGTCCATCAAAACTTATGAAAACAATAAAGATACAGACTTATTTATTAAAATTGCAAGAATTTTTTTTTTTTTTAAAGACTGGGGTCAATTTTTGGTGTGGTGGGTACCATCAACTAAATTCATCTTAATTCATAAAAATAAATTTAAGTCATTAAATTTATCAACTCAACACTCGCTATCTTATTACATTAAAAAGTGAATTTTTAATCTAATTAATTATATATATTAAATGCAACTATCGCAAAAGTCTCAGCCAAAGGACCTAAATTATCAAATAATTTATCTTTTTTTTCTTTTTTCAATTAGTGATCTCTTTTTCTTTTTTTTTTTCCTTTTATGTTTTCAAATTGTTAGTTTTATTTTTTTTAAACTTCTAAAAATCAAGTTTATCTATTTTATGAAAATATTAATTTTAATTAAAATATTTCATTGCAATAAAAAATACTTAATATATAATAAACTAGTAATTTATTATTGAGATCAATGTTTTTGGAATTAAACCAATAGTCAAGTTGGCAATACTAACAATGCTTGAAATTTGCCCTCCAAAAGTTGAGAGGCCGATGATTTTCTATTTTTGAACATCATTGCATAATTGGTCTACCTAATGAGATTGGAAAAGTTATTTAATCTATCAAAACTAGACCTAGAATTAGTTGGGGTATTGAGCCAAAGATAGGGGTTGAATCAATTCACCCTCGAACTGATACAAATCGGTTGAGTCAAGCTAAAAAAAACTAATTGAGCTGATTTTCTCTATTGAATTTTTTTATGAAATTTTAATAATTTATTTGATCGAATTTGACAAACTGATCAAATTGAGAACTGGTGACTTGAATGGTTCGACAATGGGTCTAGTTCTAAAGAATGAAATATATATAAGAAAATAATATTTGTGTCTTTTTTTTTAACTTATGTCAATTTTTAATTATATTTTTTAAATAGGCTTAACCATTCAACTAAGGATTGAAGTAATAAAAATACCAATTTGGAAAAATAATTTATAGAGGATTTATTCCTTTACTAAAATTTGATTATTTAAATAATTTGAAGTGAGTAATTCTTTTGAAACCTGGTATATAGTTTTATACAATTGTATTTATTTTTACATATTTAAATAAAGACAAAAAAAAAAAAAAAAAAAGAGAGAGTAAAATACTGTCTAATTGTAAGAAGAGAAGTCTAATTGTAAGAAGAGAAGTCTTAGGAGTATATATCACACCAAATTATTTGATAGAATTAATAAAAAGAATTGCTTTCAAGATTCAAAATTGATATTTCGAAAAAGTAAATCAACAAAATATTAGAGTGAATAAGTCATCAAAAACACATAATTCAAAGTCCTTTTACATAATTTGACCAAAGCATATTTTACTAAGAATGGGAAAGAGGTAAAGGATTTTTGGTAAATTTTTTTTTTCAACTTAATCCCTTAAACTTTTAATCGGATTCACACTCTACATTAATCTTAAATTTAATAAATTTATTCGATTTTGATGATATGTCATTTTGATATTACGCGCTATCATAATCTACAAATATAATATTTTAAAAAATAAATGATGATCGTAATATAATTTCAAAATATCATGTTATCTCATAGATCAAATATGAAGAAATACTAAGTTTCAAAATTAATGTGATAAAAAATATTTTGAGACTTTGATTAGTTAATCTAGTATTATCTTAAATTTAATATATTATATATTCACACTCCATTATAATTTGTTTATTTAAATAATTCTTTTGAAAAGTACTATGACGTGCTATTTATACTTTAATAATTTTTATACTTTACATATTTAAAAAGAAAAGTCTTATCACACCAAATTATTTGATGGAATTAATGAAAAAATTTGACTTCAAAATTAAAAAATCACATTTTAATAAAAGTAGATCAATAAGAAATAATTAAAATATATTAGAGTGAATAAATCATCAAAAACATATAATTCATATAATTTAATGAAAGAATATTTAATGAAGAATAAGAGCAACATTTAATCCCATTTAGTACCCTAAGCATTTTTTGGGATCCACACTCCACATTAGATCTAAATTTAATAATTTTTTCTAGTTTTAGTTCATGTAATGACGTGTCACTATGATATTATGCTACATCATTACCTAAAAATATAGTTCTTTTTTTATTTATAAAAATGGGTAAAATACAAACATATAGTTTCTAAACTATTGGCTTCGTTTTATTTTGATTACTCAACTATTAATTTTTTTCGATTTAGCCAATCTTCCATTAATTGTGTTAGATGAATGAAAGAAAACTATTTTGAGTGTTTTTATTGATGTAAGAACCCATTAATATTTATAAAATTTAATGTTAAGAATGTTTAAAATTTAAGGACATTTTTTAACATTAGTCAAAAGAATTAGGTGATGATGCATCATCACAAAGATAAAATTAAGAATAGGTTAAAAAAAGAAATAGGGGTTGGAGAGAGGGGAAATAAAATAGAGTGGCGAATGAGATGGCGTAGGGAGTAGACGTCATGGGTGACGAAGCAAGTGAAAAATGAATGTCCCATTCTTATAGGATATTGGGAATCTAATGCATGATTGATGATATTAAGAAAACAACAAATTTCAGCTTAACTAAAAAGATTGCTATCCTTAGTTGTAACAACTTGATATGCATTCCACCTGTATTCATAGAAAGATCACATATTCCGCAAATGCATGAACTCATCATACAAATGTTACTTTAACGATGTCAATTCAGATTGAGATTCTTTTTCAACGGTCCAAAGTATCTGTTTGTTTTTATATATAATAAGTCCAATCATGTTTTCTCAATTTTTAAGTTATTTCCAATTACTTTTTAAATCCAAAAGATGTTATGAAATAACTCCAAAAACCCAGTGCCTATCAAAACCAAAAACACAATTTGAGGCTTTCACTTGATACATTTTTAGGAATTTGAAATTATATTAGACAATTTTTTCGAATATTAAATTAATTCAATTTGATTATTCCATTTTTTAATCAATTAAAATAAGTAATTTGTGAGTTTGATAGGATTTACTTCAATAATTTAAATTAACTTAGATATTTTTGTCAATTTCAATAGAGGAGAAGTACAAACGACATGGCAACGTGGCGATGTATTATGTGATTTTCTTCTTCCATTCAAATTCTGATTATTTGTCCCAGTTAGTGTAGATTATGTTAAGATTATTTGTCCTACGAATTTAGCCTATAAATAGGCTTTTTTCCTTCCCTAAAACGATTAACCCATAATACATTTAAGTATTAGCTTTTACAAGCTTTCAAGGAATTTTGTATTTAAGTTTTGAGGGTTCTTATTTTCAGGTTTCAGGGTTTAGTTTTTATCTCCATTTTTATTTCTTCGCTTTTGCCGATTTAGTGAAATTATCTTTACCTATGGTTTTTATCCTCTTCAGAGAAGTTTTCCACGTAAAATTTGTGTGTTCAATCTTTATAATTTCTTCATTACTTTCTTATTTGTTGTTTACATGGATTTATCTCCAACAAACTGGTATCAGAGCTTGGCTCAAATTTTATTTTCAACCCGTTCAAATATTGCAGTAACAAGATTTGACATTAAGAAGTTTGATGACATCACAAATTTCAATCTGTAGTAAGTTCAGATGATAACAATTCTAGTTCAGGTCGAATTGAAAAAGGTTATTACCATGAAAAAGCCCAATAATCTAAATCAGTTAGAATGTGAAGAGTTTGATGAAAATGCCCTATCTGCAATTCAATTGTGCCTCACAAATAGTGTATTGCAAGAGGTGTTGATGGAGAAAACAACATCCACATTGTGGAAAAGCTTAGAAACCCTTTACGCAATAAAGTCTCTGGCTAATTGATTGTGTTGAAATAGAGTCCATACATGTTTCGTATGGACGAAGGTGATCACCTTAGAGGTCACATCAGTCAGCTTATTACTCTTTTGAATGATTTAAAAAATGTTGAGGTTCAAATTAATAATGAAGATCAAACTATTTTATTATTGTGCTCTTTACCCCTTCATATAAGTCTTTCAAGGAGATCTTGATTTATGGTAGAGATAAACTCTCTCTCTCTTTTTTTTTTTTAACAAAAAAGGACCCGAAGGTCACTATCTCATATTAAATTGCATTCGAAATAACAATGTTATGGATATCGCTAGGATAATCCATTTCGAAGTTCAAGCTACAACACTTAGAAATAAACCACTTACAAAGAAAATCAGCTAATTTGTTACACCCACGGTTAACCCATTTGACCTCGGCGGAAACAAAAGAGTCAAACAACTTGCGAGCTTCCTTAATACGGTACCCAAGGATCGTGATGTCCCCCTTGTGATCACTAAAGCGGTTAACAATGCTTATACAATCCGATTCAAAAATAACCTTATCAATATTAAGAAGGTGAGCAAGCGAAAACTATCGATGAGGACATCTAACTTTGCCCACTTAGGGTTAACCACATTATTGATGAAGGACTTTACTAATTAAAACAAAGCCGTTAGAATATCTAGCAATGATGCCCAAGCTTGTGCCATAAGAATTCACAGCAGCATCAACGTTAACTTTGGTCACCCCTTCCGAAGGCTTTTCCCATTGGCAGCATCTAGGGAGCCAAGGTAAGATCGGTTGAGAAGAAAAATTGTGAATCCTGAAATCATTATTGAGCTTACGAGCACGCTCCCAAATCACATTCACATCCTCCTCCTTGCTTCTAAAGATGACATTGTTTCTACTATTCCATATATTCCACAAGGTAGAGATAAAATCTTCAGATGCTTTTTTGTCCAAAATCCTAATGGTATCTTCAATCCAATCAATGCAAAAATCATATGAGTTAGTCAACAACCGATTATCAAAACCACCCGCAATGAGAACTTCACGAGCTTTGGGACAGTTTCTTAAGGCATGAAGGAGCGTCTCACCCTCACTCCTACATCTTAAGCAAATCGGGTCCACATGATTCTTGATAGTCGATAGCATTAGTAGGGAGCAAATCGTGACCAATGCACCAAGCAAAAACCCAAATTTTAAGGAGGATTTTAAGCTTCCAAAAGAAGCGGTGCGACCTGTCTGTTAAGAAGCATCCAAGAATAATCTGATTTAGTTGTGTAAGATTCGTGAGTATTATGAAACCAAACAATTTTATCATTCGGGCCGTTTGGCAAAATCGGGATGTCCCTGAAAAGATCACAAAAACGGCCCACATTCTACCCCTTATGATTCGACAGTCAAAGATCACAAACGTACATCTTCTGAGGAGCCTCATAAGGGAGTTGCAATGCCTCACCATCGAGACCCTCAAATCCCCAACCGTCCCTATCAATTTGAATGCTGCATCCATCCCTCACTTGCCACCTAAAACCTTTATCAATGGCTTTGGCTGCCGTCTAAATACTAGACCAAATGAATGAGGGTTTGTCGACCTTCTTTGGATGAAAAAGATTCCCATCTGAAAAGTATATCGAGCTAAGGACTTTGGAGTACAAGGTCTCCCTCTACAAAATAAGCCTTCAAACCTGTCAACCGATCAAAGCTAAAACCTAATTAACCTCACAATTAATTTCGTAAATATTTTTAATAAATATTTATGAACCTATTTTACGAGAACAATGGCCCGAAAATGCACTTTTCTAATAATCGAAAATTTTGGGTCGTTACAACGCATGAAATTTTGGGTATATGAATATATGGGATATATGTGGCTTGTAATAGTTCAATTGGTAGATTAAATAGTGAATGAATTGGTTGGGTGTTTAGATAAGTTTGATTGTTGAAATTGAAGTGTCATTTTGGCATATTTGTTGAATGGATAGCTTCTATGTTGTGTGTACTTGAATATGCATATGTAAAGTGTGTCTTAAATGCTTGATTATAGGTTCAAATGGCTTATGCATGGGGTGTGAGTTTGGGTGAGAAAATGGCTTAGAAATGGCCTATTTTTTGTCCATATGGGTAGAAACACAGGCGTGTGTCTCAGCCGTGTATAACACACGGCCGAGCGACACGGTCGTGTGTCCCCTGTAGCTTTCAAAAGGGTAACAAGTCAGGCTGTTATAGGGCCTAGCACACGGCCTGGCACACGATCGTGTGTCCCTATTTCGAATGCCCACACAGTTACGGCACGGGTGTGTCTCTTGGCTGTATGAGTCACACGACCGTGTGACCTTTGTAGTTTGAAATTTTTGAACTTTTTCCAAAAAATCATATGTTTTCAATTTAGTCCCGATTCGTTTCCTTTGTCTTCTTAGGGCCTCGAGAGCTCGTATAAGGGACTGTATGAATGTTTTTGGTTGATATTGCCATGATTTAACTTGTGATTTGTTTACAGTTATAAATTGTTCATTAAATGATGTTATGCTTCGAAAATGTTCCGTAGCCCTAATTCGGTGACAGATATGGGCTAGGGGTGTTACAATAATGGTTGATAATATGTAGTTATCTTATCTCTATTTTATGATTGAGAAGTGACATTATAGCTTTGTTTTGATTGATGTGGTTTTGGTAACTGAGGTGCTTTTGAATGGCATATTAGTTAGGAGAATTAGGTTGATTGAATTGGTATTTTAAGAGTGTTTGAAATGTGTTTGGGTCCATTGAGTGTATACACAAATGAAGTAGCTTGTTGGGCAAGGTTTGGCCTTGAAATAGCTTGTTTTAAGGGCTAATTATGGAGCACACGGCCTGGGACACGGGTTGTCACACGACTATGTGTCACTTTTTATTTTAAGTACAAGTTTCACACAGTCTGAAACACGGTCGTGTGTACCAAGTCAGCGAGTTACACTATTTGGCACATGGTCAGTGACACGGCCGTGTGACCCAACATCAAATATACACACGAACGGACACACGGGTGGGACACAGCCGTGTGACCCTACTTCAATTGTCCACAAGGTTTGGGCTATGTCACATGGCCTAGCCATATGGCTGTGTGACCCCCTGTTTTCAAATTTTTGATGTTTTTCCATAATTTTCTGATTTGTTTTAAATTGATCCCTAATTATTTCCAAATTTTTTTTTGGGATCTTGAATGCTTGATTTAATGCCCGAATGTGTATTATTTCCATGATTAAATTGAGTAATTAGAAATTAATCTGTAAGTTTAATTATTATTATATTTTGAAGTTAATCATTCTGTTTGTTCAGTAACGTTTCATAACCTTAATCCGACGATGGAGACGAGTTAAGGGTGTTACATTTAGATCTAAAATTTCTAATTTATTTTGAATTAGTATGTAACGCCCCGAATGTTGGGCCTAGATGAATTGGGCTTTAGGCTTTGGGTCTCATAATTTTTTTTGAAGCAAGAAAATGACAAATGACATGTTGGCTTTAAGGGTTCAATAAACTTGGAGTGTCTAGGGGTGTTGGAGAAGTACTGGGTTCGAACTTTGAGGAAAAAGAATTTTTAATTAATTATTAAAGGAACCAGGGCGGTGAGTAGTTGAGCTTTTAAATAAAAATAGGGAAAAATGGCATCAAAGAGCCTTGTGGTGGAGTGGCTAAGTGACGCCACTTAGGGTATAGGAAGGTGGCGTTATGAGCTAGCAAGGAGATCTTAGATTGGAATCCTAACTTAGTATTTTTTAATAGTTTAATTTTGGTCTTCTAGAAGGTTGGAAGTGGTGTGATGATGGACTCTAAGGAGAGTGATCAGAAGAGAAAGTTTAGGAAAATGATTAGGGAGTTATCAGGAAGAAAAATGAGGAGATGAGATGGGGAAAAGTTGGAGTGATTAGGACTTTGGGGGTAGGCGAGTTTTGGTTTTGTGTATAAATAGGAGTCATAGAATTTCTCTCGTGCTATTTTCGGCAACTATAGTGCTTTGCCGAAATTCCCTTCACTTTTTCATTCTAAACCTCGCCTCTTCCTTATGTGTTTTCTTTTTCTCTCCTAAAGCCTTAAATCGAATATCATTCTCTTCTTTCTCCATTGCTTGTGTCGTCCCACCCTCATCTCAATTGTTGGGGACCGAATATTCGTGACTGCAAAAGCCGAAAACCTTTGCTCTTAGAGCCGATTTCTTCACTGCCCCAACCTTGTGCCGAATACTTTAGTGACCAAATCTCTTTTGTGCTTTGTCATCATTCCTTTGATTTTTGGTGGATCAGATCTTGGGAAAAATCAAGCTTGATCAGAATCAAGCTTGAATCTACAAGTCTCTGCCGAAAAGCTATCCATACGTTTCGGCTTTTGGGTAAGTGTTCTTGATTTTGGGATAAGTTGGCCGAATAGCCTATAGTAAGGGAAAAGGTGACTTAAGTGGATACAAGTCACCTATTATTTTGTCTTTAACGATTAAGACTGATGCAGATCTAGGGGATATTCGTGAGTAGTAGCTAAGGAAGGGCTATTAGGACAGGTGGCACACAGTAAGGTTATGGTAAGGCTTCGATTTTTGGTAAATTTTGTGGTTAAGTGTGTGATTGATTGGAGGTTGGTATTGGTTGTAGGTTCAAGGCTGAGGATAGTGTAACACGTCTCATTCACCAGGTGTGTACATACACTTCACACACGACAAATCGACAAAAGCTGAAATACTGAAAAAAACGGAATGCCGAAAAGTCGAAAAGCTGAAAGGTTGGCGTCGGCAACCACACGAGTGTATGAACATTCGTGTGGGAACACTGATACGATTATCGAGGCCAAGAGAGTGATCTTATAGTCTCGAGCCACTATTTGGCTGACCAGGCCAGACGGGGCTAAATGGGCCTGCCGGGCTCGTGGGCCCAAATCGGCAAGAGTTGATATGTGAAATTGAATGATGGGTTGATATGGATGGTTGTATGATTTGATTACGATCGGGCCTAATGGGCTACATATACATGATTGGGTTTAATGGGCTATATGGACATGATTGGGCTTAGTGGGTCTTATGGGATTTTAGAAATGCATGCTAGGGTTTTAATGGACTCTAGGCTTAGTTCTGATGAATTCTTAAACAAGATAAGACTTAATTTAATAATCAAACATGTCTGTGGACAAGTCGCTAGGGTAGAGTGTGGCAATGGACATATGCATGTCTAGGATTGAATCTAGGGAGAACTTGGTACTTAAGCGTCCTAGAGACCCACCTCCTTTTCTCTTGAATCCTACCTGGTGCATAGTGTCTATTCACTTTAGTCGTGAGGACTTGTTGACGTGCCAAGTTTCGTAATTAAGACCCATACTGTTAAGAAATACCCCTGTAGGGTAGAATTACTGAAATACCCCTATAGGGTAGGATTACAAAAATACCCCTGAATTACAAGATTATCGAAATACCCTTGATTTGTGAAATGACTAAAATGCCCCTATATGTTAAATGTAAGATTTATGGATGTTACATGTACATTTGCTGCATTAATATGATATTCTGTTTAGGATGCATATGGGTAAGAATTATGGAACGGAGGAAGTATATGAGGATCGTATGGTTGCTTGACGACCCTAGATCCACCGATGACTTTTTAAGCCCATTATATGATTAGCAGCTTTGCTGCAACGTTAGGTAGTACCGCAACTAGGCTACCCTTGAAATGTATAGGATGGGTGTGTCGATTTAAAAATCCCCACGTAGTGTTTGGTTGGACGGAGACGATGCGTCTTTGGATGGATTATTTGGGGAGGGTTTGCACTGCATTACATGTATGATATTATTATGTTAATAATATGATATGTATGCTATTTGTTTGACGAGGGTCGTACACACTGAGTTTCGAAAACTCACTTCCTCTTTTATTTTTCTCAGGTGATCCTCAGTAGGCGGTTCGACGGGTGGAGGGACTCAGAGGTGGCCAACTAGCAAAACGATTAGACTTGTCTTTCTTAATATCTAAATTCTAGATTTTAAGTTATTTTATTTCGGATTGTAATAAGGTTTCCCTCTAGTTATTATTCCATTACTTGCACTATGCATTGGAATTTTGAACCGGAACCTGGATTTATTTCTTTTAAGTATATTTCAAGTTTTTTTGAAAATAATTGTGTTTTAAGAAAGAGCTTCCGCTGTCAAAGGAAATTTTTACATAGTAACAAGGAAATAGTTTTTGGCTACACCTCGTTTTGAAAGCAAATTGGATTTTACTTATCTTTTCTCTAGAAGGGTTTTCAATGAAAACAAGGTTTTCACAAAAACACTTCAATGTGACATGCCAGATTCGGGCCTAACTTCTAGGCTGGGTTTACGGTGTTACATAGTCTCTGAATGTTTCCAAACTATTCTTAGGGTCTATTAGGCTCGATTTAAGGCCCATAAAAGTATTTATTCTATAATTAAATTATGTTTTCAAATGTTAACATGTAAGTTATTTATTAATTTCTATTTCAATGTTAAATGTCTTGAATTGTACAGTAATGCTTCGTAACCCTAATCCAGTGATGGTGACGGGTTAGGGGGTGTTACAAAATGGTATTCTTTATGTTCTACAATGGTGACTGGTAAAATATCAAGTCCCTCATCTGTTAAGGAGCCGAAGTCGGCTCATTTGAAATAGAGGCAATTTGGTCATAAGAGAGAAAATGTATGACCGTTTTGAATAAGAGAAGTTCTCTTTTTTGGTGTAGGATTTGGAAAGACAAAGCACTGCATTTGTAACAGACTAAATTTGACCCTAATCGGAACGGTGGTTTCGGGACCACGAATCCGAGTCCGAGAAATATTTTAATATTATATTTTGTGTTTATTATATGTGAATTAATGTGTGTGAAAGTCTCGTAAAAAAATTTTATCGTTTGTGTGTTTAATTTAGAAAAAGGATTTAATCGCGTAAAAGGTAAAAGTAGCAAACTATAGTGAAAAGTGCCTATTTGATGATGGCTTTTTAAAGTGGGGTATTAAAAGAGCAATTAGCCCATTTTATAAGTTAGTGGGCGACAAATACCAAGAGTAACTTTAGTGTTATTTGTTTTTATATTTAAGTAAAAAGGTTAGTTTAGTAATTCAACAATTACATAATATATGTTAATTAAAATACAAACAAAAAGCATGTTTTATTCCATCTTTTGTTGGCCGAATGTATGTTTATGAAGAAGTGAGAAAAGCTAAGCTAGATTCGGCACTTATCAAGTCTAATTAGGTATGAATTTTAACTCGATTTTTGTTGATTTTTACGTTTTTGAGATCGTTGCTTAGAGTATTAGCTGACCCATGTTGAAATTTTTGAATCTAAGCATGTTTGATATTCAAACATTAATGTGTTCATGTAGTTTTTGATGTTTGATAATTTTATTTTAAAGATATGTTAAAGATTAGTATATTTTGTATTGGAAATTTTAGTTAATTTGAGTATTTTGGACTAAATTGCAAAAATGAAATTTTTGAGGGGCTTATTTGAAAAATAAATGAAATAAATGGACTTGTAAGGTCCCTAGGAAGATTCGGCCCTTTGAGTACCATTGAGAGATTTTGTGTATTTTGTGTTTTAAACAAATAGGGCTAAATTGTAAAAATGTGAAACCTTAGGGGTAAAATAGTAATTTGTCCATTTATGTGTTTAGGGACTAAATTGAAATGAAATGTACTTGAATGAACTGATTTTTATGTGTTTAGATCAAGAACAAAGAAAAACAGATTTGGATAGGGGAAAGACGAAGGTTATCGAATAGCCGGTCTACGTGATCCGTAGACAGTCGAGGTAAGTTCTTAAGTTAAAGTTCATTAAGTTGATAACTAAAAATGTATGAAATCAAATTATGTGATTAATTTGGGTAAATAGCATGTGATAGCCGAATGTGTATATTTAATTTTGGAATGAATATGTTTTTAAATACAATGTGAATTAGTATATTTGACATGACAGTGAATTGATTTTGTGAATACGATTTGATAGTAATGTATGTGTTAAGAAATGTGTTGATGAATTGAGTTGATAAACATTTCGGGCTTTAAGCCTAGCAGGCTATGTGCCGGTGTTATATATCAAGCTTTGTGCCTAGCAGGCCTTGTGCGAGTGTTATATATCAAAGCTTTGTGCTGCTACCAGCGTGCCTTGTGCCTGTGTTGTATATCGAGCTCGTGCCTAGCAGTGCTTTGTGCAGTGTTACATTTGGGCTTTGATGCCTAGCGAGCTTTGTGCCGATGTTACATTTCGGCTTTGATGCCTAGCAGGCTTGATGCCGGTGACACTTTTTTTTAATGGAGAAACCTTAAATTACTCAAGGTGAAACGCAGTTAATGTATCGAGTAAACGCTCGGGCAAACGTAAATCCTTTTTTTTTATTTACCGAGAGTAAGGTAAGTTATGTTTAATATTAATTGAATTTGAATAATACGGTAGAAATGGTATTATGTGAAATTGAGCTTATGATCAAAGAGTATGAGTAGTATGTGATTGAAATTGAGATTGAATACAATACTTTGGTAGATTCGATTATGAATAGAAATGTCTAATGTAATATGATTTTGATTGGGATAACATAGACAATGTGAATGGTGAATTTATATGATTCGAAACAATGTGATTAATGTAATAAATATACCTTGTATTTTGATAAAATATAAGTTTAAGGTAAAGAAGTGAAACAATTAGGTTAATGAACTATGGTATTCGGCCTTATATGAATTTGTGTATTGAAATGTTTATTTTTCATTGTTATTGGTAACTATTATATATGTATAAGTGTTTGGACGTTGTATTACCATTAACTTAAAACTTACTAAGCTAGTGAGCTTACTCTGTATATGTTTGTCTTTCTGTTTTATAGATCGTTGATTCAGCTACGGACTCAGAGGATCATCAAGAAAGTCAACCACACTATCACTCTCTTTGGTATAAATGTTTAATTTTGAATCAAAGGCATGTATAGGCTGAATTATGACTTGAATGAATGATGTTCGGTTTTGTAAATGTATATATGTATATATGGCCTTGCGAATAAGGCTATTACTTTTGGTTAAGTATCGTTTGTATGTTTGATATAATGGTTTGTTTTAATCTTTGATATTAGATGTGTGCATATTATGCTTGGAAGTTAAATGTGGTTACATAGAAATAATCATTTATATGTATTATATATATATATATATATGTATAAGTATGCATATTAGGTCGTGTGAATTTTTCTATTTAGATTATTATGTGCTTGGTTATAATTCAAAGATGATCATGAAAATGTTTACACTTATGTTTTGGGTTGATCATTAGAGTTTTAAATTGAGGACCGAATATATGGTCAATGAAATAGATGTATTTATATATGTTTAACATATGAAATTTGGTGTTGTTATGTGGAAGCTTGATTCAAAACTTATATAGATTATGAGTAATGATGTGTTGCATTATGAAACATGGTTTATAACGTAAGTCTTGAACATTATTTGTTGATATGGAAAAATTTAAATATGCGTATTGGGTTTATTCCATAAATGGTATGCTAAATCGTGTCTAGTTCGGTAACGCCTCATAACCCTAATTCAATGATGATACGGGTTAAAGGGTGTTTACAAAGATTGGTGAAAAGTAGACCGAGTCAATTTTGATTTGGCAATGCACAAGTCGAAAACTAGAAGTCTTCCGATTTCAAAGTTCAAGTACGACTTGGACTCAGTTAATACCCTGCAAAGTTCAAGATAGGCCCATAGCAGACTCGACAAAGAAGGCAATGTGGAAATACGAGTCAAGGTGGGGATTTGTGGAGTATGTCTCGCATTTCGATCAAATTAAGACACAAACAAATAGCAACGTCACGATGAGGAGTCATGCGACGAAAAAACAAGAGAGAAGCAGAAATGACGTGGCGACATGCCATGTAATTTTCTCGATTTTTTTCCAGTTAAATTTTGATTATTTGTCCCAGTCAAACTGTGATTAGTATAGATTATTTTAAGCTTATTTAACCTACGAATTTAGCTTAGAAATAGGTATTTTTCTACCCTGGAAAGATTACAAGCTTCCAGGAAATTTTGTGTTTAAGTTTTGAGAGTTCTTACTTTCGGGGTTTAATTTTTATCTCCATCTTTGTACTATTCATTTTTGTCGATTTAGTGAAAGAATTTTTGCCCATGGTTTTTATCCTATTCAGAAGAGTTTTCCACGTAAAATTTATGTGTTTGATCTTACAATTTATTCATTAATTTTATTGTTCATTGCTTACATAGGTTTATCTCCAACAAATTTTAAAAATTATAAAAAAAATGTTAAATTATAAGTTTTTTTAAAAATACAAAATGATAAATTTGAGTTCTTAAAGAAGTAAATTACCAATCATGTTTTTCATATTAAATTATCTATTCTTTTTCTGTTATTGAGTTTTAAAAGAGTTTTCAAATATATATGATATCTAATTTATGTGCTATGACTTGGAATTAGGGGTGGTATATGTTAAATAAAGTAAAACATTTTAAATAAGTGTGAAGATGAAATTGTTTATAGTTTACCGAAGAGGATGCAAAAAAGCATTCATCTGCCATGAGTATTATTAATATTCAGTGGTTTCCCTTGTTGAGTTCCTTTATGTATTGACAAGGAGTAATCGGGCAAATCATTGAGCAATCTCCCATTGGACTTAAAGCAGTGCTACTTGATTCATTTCATCACTGTAAACAATTTCTTCAGTTATTTTTGTTATAAGTTCCTCATTGATCTAGATTTTTCCACCATAATACTGTCATATAGTAACTTTGAACACTTACTCATTAAGCGTAGCGATCAAATTTCATAAAATTACATTTGTGTAATGCGTGGAGTTCTTTTAGTCTATCTCGTAAGGATAAGTATTGATTCCTCATTGCATAGCTTACACATAGAATTTTGCCTAGCTCATCTCCATCGCATCACTGCCTGCTAAGAAGATACTATGACTCCTACATAACCAATCATAATGGATATATGTCGTACATGTGTCAAAACCTCAAATTAAGAGATGGTCACCCTCACCTATAAATCTCTCTTTTAAGAGTAAACTTCTTTCCTTTCTTCCTTTCCTCCTACGTAACCACTTGAACCAAATGCATCCTAAACTTTTATAGTTCTCCGTACATCACTGTGTGAACAGTCACCTAAGCCTCCAACCTCCTCTTATCCTCATCAATTTTGATATGATAGAATTTCGTAAAGCCCACATTTCAAAACCATGGAAGAAGACCATTTGTTTGCCCGAAAACCCAACATTTTCTCCATTTTGAATTGCTAAGTGGAAGAACTGTTATTCATCTACTTGTAGCTAAGAACAGTAGCTGGAGTTGGAAAAAGCTGATGGGATTGAAAACTGAAGCTTCCTAAAATTTTCAAAGTAAAACGTTGGCTTGTACAGGGAGAGAGAGATGTTGTGAGCAAAGTTCGACAGGAAATAAGGCCAAAAGCTAGTGAAGTGGGTTGGGGCAAGGTTATTTGGTGTTTACTTTATGTTTCTAAGCATTCTTCCATTTCTTAGGATTGGGGGATGATAATAGTTGGTTCATTTGCTTTGTAGGATGTTCTTATTCAAACAGACTATGGGAAGAGGTGGCGCAGCTTCAATTTACAAAGGGAGCCAAGGGTATGGTGGCAGGAACAACAATGTTTACACATTAAGTTGAAGGGAAAGACTTTAATTACAGTTATCCTGAGGATGGGTTGGAATGATGTTGTATATTGGATTTGAAGAGAGCGAAAATAGGCAATTCAGATGTCAACAAACAAAGATCAGAACTGGAGCTATTTGAATTGATGAAGGGAAGTGTGAGGGTGAAACTGTGTGATACGGAAATTAATAGAAATGATAACGTAAATAATAAAGTATGTTGAGTTTCGGGTATTAGGTAAATTGTATAAGTGATTGTTTTTTAGTAGATCATTGCAACTAAAATGGTCGAAAATCTCACACTAGTAAAATAGGATGAGAAACATGAAAAATCCAAGATTAAAAATTAGCAATTACCATATTTCAATGTAAAGCTAAATCCAAATCACTTGCAACTACAAGAGATGATGAAAACCAAGGAAAAACAAAAATCTTTTTGCTTATATGTTGATTCAGGCCTGCAACTTTAGTTGCCGACAAGATTGCTCTTTTATTTTTTCCCATAAAAAAAAACATTTATGCTACAACTTAGAATCATGTAAAATGTTTGTAATATTTGAAGACAAAGAGTCATTAACAATATGTTTTTTGCCTTCTTTTTCATCATCTTTTCTACCATGATTCAGGGAAAAAGACTTGTATCTAATTTGACGCTGAGGTGGTAGGAAACACTTTTTCAGAAATGGTCCCAATGTAAGTCGGAATAAGCCCAAGCGGTGGTATACATGGGCCTAGAATTACCTCATTTATTTATACCTATATCTTAGCTTATAACATATGAGCGCTTGAATTTTAAAACCTATTTTTAGATTAGGGTCGGTCCAAATTAGATTCCGAATTTGGTAATTGTTTCAACATCAGGGCTTTTAAATTTCTTTGTTATCCAAATTAATTTTTGAACTTGATAATTATTCTCGTATTCAGACTTGAGCTTGACAATAGTTATCGAAACCTAACTTAGAATAAAATAAAATTAAAATCCCTAAACTTTTCTTTTCAAAAGAAATCTAATAATTGGAAGGAAAAAGATGGTGTATGATGAAATAAAGGAATAAAGCAACAGGCAATTTTTGTACGGAAAAAGATTGAGGGTCCATTAATTGAAAAGATAGGTCCCATATAGTTAGGAAGTGGAATGATTGGAATAGGTTTCCAAAAGAGTATGAATGCAAATTAGTATGATTAATGAAAAGCAAGCAAAGAGCAACATAACTAATAATCCTTGATAATCAGGAGTGAAATGGTAGAGAAATTAGGGATGGTGACCACCACCCTTAATCAAATGTTTCGCCATGTATCATTACTCTTTTTAATCAATCATTGTTGTAGGAATGAGACATTTTCGTGAATTAATGTACCAAATAATTGATTTCATTTGGCTGATATGTCAGAGAAGTCAAAATTTATATAAAAGAAAATAAATTTAAAATATGATATTAATTTTGTTTGAGTTAAAAAAGACAAGGTGCATTATTATTGATTTATAGTATAAGTGAAGAAAAAAAAAATGAAATGGTCTCAGCTTCACATGAAAACCTATCATTTTGTCTTTATAGATTCTCTATTTACTTCAATGGAAACACACACTCTTTGGGTCAAAAGCAAAGAAGCTTGAACCTCAAGCTTACTTACTCACCTTAAAGGTTAAAAGCGAAACAAATAGTAAATATGGTTTAAGAGCTGTAATCCTTGAGTGTGTCTAAACTTTATACATATAAATGATCCAATGGCTGAAAAACCAGACAAATACATAGGTGAGTTTGTGATTGATTGAAGCTATGAAAATCAGTCTGAGATTTCAATTTTGGTTGTCCCTTTTAATGAAGATTCCTCTATTTATTAGGGTTAGGTACAGTATATTTCCCAGGTTCTCAATTACAACCTGACAGCATCAAATGTTTTCTTTTTCCAGATGAAATTACACTACAAAGAAGATTAAAGCATAAAGAAACCTTCAAATCTCATCATTCCCACAAAAAGCTTCCTTCAAATCATTTTACCCTTTTATTCTCCTACTAATACATTTACATTTTTCTTCATATATTTTACATCGTATTTTTGTTTAATCTTGAATTAATGTGACTGTATTTGTGTCAAAACACATTTAGTCTTATCTTGGATTGATTTTTGTTGGATCAAAACACATTTAGTCTCAAGTTCAGTGAAAAATATGTTTATATCTATGATTTCAGGAATGCCTCGTATTTGAAAAAAAATTCATGAATCCCTTAATAATAACAGCATTTAAATGGCAAAATCAACAACATTTATATATATTTTTGTCAATTTGTCCCTTATTATTTTTAGATAAATTTAACCATTAAGCTTTTGAAAAGAGTAAACTCATTTTTCTTTAACGAAAATGTTAATTAAACCATTCATTTATTAACAATGTTGGCATAACAATTTATATAGCAATCTACGTGTACTTCATATTGGCATGACACTATTTATTTTATATGTCAGGTTAAAAATTAATTTAAAATAATAAAAAATCAAATATAAAAATATTAGCATAAAGTACATATGTATTGTCACGTAAGTAGCCATGTTTAAAACTTTAATGTTTTAGTCAATTTTTTCTGTATTTAATAGTTGTCTACATAACCCAAATTTCTTTTGATTATATGATCTTGAATCTTCCATGCTAATTACAATTAATTAATTTTGTCTTCCATTCCTAACAAAACTCTTAATTTTTCATCATTTATTTACCCAAATGAAGAAAAAGTAATTATTTAGTTTTACTATTATAGTAACAAAACGGTTGTGTTTGCTCGATTAATCAACTCAAAATAGCTAAGAAGGGGGTGATTGGCCTTTTAAGAATTTTTGGTAGCTAAGAGAATAAATAGAGACGATGAACACGACGATATATAGTGGTTCAGCCCCAATTGCCTACTCCACTATCTTAACTTTTCACAACTAAGGATTTTCTCAAATTCACTAATTTGACAACCTTTGAAGACAATGTTTAACCTTGCAAACTCCCTTGAGGTTTCTACCCAAACCTTAAGACAAAACCCTCTCAAAGAGTGAATACAAATAGCAAACTAATAAGTACTCCTCACAAGACCAGAGTGTTTGCAAATTAAGGACTACTATAGAAAGAAACACTTGAGCTAAATGAATACAATGAAAGCTCACAAGTGTGTATAAAGAAAGTTGTTGAGAATTGAAAGCACAAGGTTGTTTTTGATTGGTCTTTAAGCTTGATAATCTCTCTTGTTATTGTAGGGCCTTTGAAAGATGATATTTATACCCCCTAATTGATTTCCAACTGTTGTGGTTGTTGGAGAAATAAATAGAGCCGTTGGGGATGAAATAACAAATGCATTTAATTTACCTGCAACCATGAGTATTGATACTTGCTAACAAAGTATCGGTAACTTTAGCATTTAATACAAAATTCAGTGACCGTTGGAGCTAGAAAAATTGATACTAGTAAATTTTTATTGAAACCACACGAAAAACATCGATACTGGATCGATACTTGGCTAAAATGTTTGAAAACTAGAATGTCAATTTGGTATCGATTTTTGAAGAGGGATATTTTAGAAACTATTGATATAGGCCATAAAGTATATTTTTTTTAAAAATAATTTTAACTTGATTGAAAATGTTTAACTCAATTGAAATCATTTTAACTTGATTAAAAGTTGATTCAAAGAGTTTTCTAAGAGTTCAAAATAGTAGGTTCAAAATTATATCTCTTAGACATCATTTGAAAATACAATTTTGTCAACTTTACTTTTTATCCAAGAACATTTTAATTTATTATATCAAAACACATTATCAAATAAAGCTTGGTATAACAGGTTAACATTATTAATGGTTAAAAAAATTTCAACAATTTATTCAATTTATTTTGATGTTTTGAAATTTAAAATATTAACATTAAAAAAAAAGAAATTTAGAATTTCGGTAATGGGGTAAACAAGTACAACTTGACAATTTTTTGTGTATTCTTTTAGTTTCTCTTTCTTTTTCACTTAATTTTTTACTTTTTTTACCCCAATCAATACTTAAAAAAATATATTTTGAGTGACAAAAATGAAAGTGACTTAAAAGTTGGGTGACCAAAATGAAAGTATAAACATGATGTGGCATGTACAGTTAACTTACGTTAGAGATTTAATGCTTGGGTGACCAAAATGAAAGCGTCCTAAAAGTTGGGTGACCAACTAAGTGGTTTACCCTATTAATTATGTTGTTAATTGAGTTGGTGTTAGAAGTCAACCGCTAACTGACGATTGATGGCAAGACCATGATAAACAATTGTAATCACTACACAGCAAAACAAGTTTTTAGCTACGTTTTTTTTGCCCTATAGCGGTGCTTACTCAAAAAATGCCTCTAAATTTTGTGGCGTTTATGTAGGAAAACGCCGCTACAGAACATGTTTTGTAGCAACGCTTTTTTTACAAGTCGCAAAAGATCATGTTCTTTAGTGGCATTTTGATAAGAAGCGCCGCTAAAGATCATGTTCTTTAGCGGCGTTTTTAGTAAAAGTGCCGTTAAAGACCATGTTCTATAGCGGTGCTTGTGAGAAAACGCCACTAACTTTAACAAATTTTACCAACCCATTTTGTTTCATATAGAACCTGAATTTTCAACATATTTTCTTCTAACTTCAAATCAAAATGATACTATCAAGAAAGAAATATGTATATGATCTAAATTAATAAATTAAATAACAAAATATATTCAAATGTTATATTGTTAAGATATTCTCACAATAAGAAAACAAAAGTCTAAGATGGCGGATTCTGCGATTGATTCTGCTGAAACATCTTCGTCATATTTTGAAGATGCTGCTGGAGTTCGTCATAGTTTCTTGTTGCCTTTACTTCTCTCGATGCTGTCTCCGCTTTAAGTTGAGCAATTTGCTCAACCGTGCTCGCTTGCATCTTAACCATCTAGTCTCTTAACCTCTGAACTTCAGCTTGAGCCTGATTCATCGAAGGCATGTATTGCTGCGAGCTAGATCCAAAATATTGGGTTGGGTTAACAAAAGATCCTTGAAATTGGACTCGACCATATCTTTCAGGACCCAAAACTTCAGTAATAATTCGGTTATCAATGTCGTCCAAATTAACAGAACTATCACTTGAAGCGATTGTTTCATACTCCGCCCTTTTATCCTTTAGTTTCTCCTAATAAATCAATCAAGGAGTTAGAAACAAAATATATAATCAAACAAATACAACATAACTTGACATTATTTGCATTACAAACGACGAATTAAACCATTATAAATAAACATGATAAATATTTAAAATAATTCAAATTTTATTAAGTAAATATACCATAATTTCAGCAGCTTCAGTAGCCATAGGAGATCCTCTTTCTTTCTATGTGTAATTTCAAAAAGCTAAAAGCGTCCAACTTTTTGACCAGACGACAATTCCTATAATATAGTATAAAAATATTATTTAGTAGAAAGTAATTAATATTTGACACAATTAATAAATTCAAAATACCTCGTCATTAGCTACAAAAGCAAAACTTTTCGACCTAGCTGTCTGCGTGAATTTTTGTTTTTGCTTACTTATAGTTCCAACTCACTCATGATCCTACATTATGAAATTATTATTACTTATATAGTAAATACTATAAACCGAAATAATTATAAGAGTTTGGAAGTACGTAATACCTCTCATTTCTTTGAATTCCAAAATCTAACTGCATCTTCCCATTGGTACTTTAGCATTCCCAATGGGACATTTCGCAATTTCCCTTCGAGGCTTATATTTTTCTTAAAATATTCCTTCTTTAATGTACTTTTATGGTCTCTCCATTTCTTTCCTAATGCTTTTTTCACATAATTATCCGAGACCTCTAAAGTAAATCTCTCGTGCAAATAACACAAGTTTAGAAATTAAATATAAATGAAACTTAAACCAAAGTATTATATATTACATTCACGTTATTACCTTAATATTATTGAGAGCTTGATTTTTGTTACTATCAAGCATGTGATGCCATAACTTGTAGTTGATTGGCAACAGATTGGCATGTCATGCTATATTGCCCAAGTATCCTACTAAAAGTTGAGTTTTTGATCCAATAGGCTGACCATGACTGTTTCTAGATACTTTGACACGCTCCAAAAAATTTAGATTGTATAAATCCTTTAATAGCGTGCGTCCTCGAGTTTTGCGCCTCCCAACATTTTCAGCTAAAAAACTAGTATATGATAATATAAGAATTTGAAACAAAAATCAATAATGAAAGTCAACATGCATATAAATTAAAGTTAATGTTACTTTGAATTTTTACATGTTCGTCAATTGTATTTGGAACATTCGAAATCCAATAGCAGTCTGTTGATCACTATTTATTTCTTCCAAATTTGGAGGATTTTGAATAATACTTAGATCTCGCAATCTTGTTCTAGGCATATTATCTGCAATATCTAATTACAACAATAATAGTACATATAAAATAGTTGGAATATTTAACAATATCAATATTCAAATTATAATATTACATATAATTAAAAGATCGTAAAATCTTACTACATCATAATTCGTAAATATCTTCATCCACATCTTGACGAACCCATTGAAATTGTGTACTAGTACTAGTGATAGTTTCATTTAAGTTTTGTTCTGGAAAAGGCAAAGTTTCTGATATTTCATCGATGTCATCTCTACTTCCACTGCCCATGTCAAACAAGTCTCTAGAGGTGTTACGGAGTACAACGTACCAACCCTCATCAGTTGGATCTTTTGAGTAAAAAACTTGTTTGACTTGAGAAGAAAATATATATGGCTCTTCTATCAATTGTTGTCTAGTATGAATTAATCGAGAGAAGTTCACCATTGTAAAACCAAATTGATCTTTTTTAATTCCGCGAGTAGTATTAACATCAGCCCTATCACATCGAAATAAGACAACCTTTCGTTTTCTATAGTAATCCAACTCAATAATGTTCGTAAGAAGTCCATAATACTCCACATTTTCCTCAACAGGATTACTGACCCTAGCACTAGCATAACTTGTACTTGAAGAATTAACAACTATTCCACAATTTTGAGTCTTCCTCAATCTTTCGCATATTTTATATGAAACCTGAATCCATTAACGGGGAAGGCATTATATCTTTTTACTACTCAATTCGAACCTTGGGAAAGCCATTTAACTTCTTCATTGACGTCATTTCCACTCCAAACCTATTGAATTGAAAGTAAATTGATTAATTATAATGTTATACGAAAACATTATTATTTGTCATTGAAAGCTTCAGCTGCATACCGTTTGCCCTAACTATTCATGAAAAGATTCTATAAATAACTTATGAATCTCTCGATGTTTTAATCTTTGAGAGCGTGAATGAGATCTCAAGACTTGTTTAAACTCACTATGTTAAAAAGTGGATTACTTGGTTAGAAAATAAACAAATGAAAAAGATGAATATTTATCAAATTATAAAACTTACTTGCGTAATGGTTTTATTGAATCGTGGTGAAAAAGAACATATCGATGTTGTAACGACCCGAAATTTACGATTATCGGAAAGTATATTTACGAAGTTAGTTGTGTGGTTAATTAGGTTTTAGTTAGGAGAATTAGCTTGAATTAAGGTTAATTAGGTATAAGGATTAAATTGAATAAAGTGTGAAAGCTTAATTATAGATTAAAGAAAAATAAAGGGATTAAATGAGAAAATAAACCATATGTAACACTTGTATAGTAAAAAGTAAATACAAGTGTATGGTAATAGTGAAATACATGTGTAAAAATAATAATCATAAGTATAAAATAATAATACATGTATTCTTATTATTTAAGTAATTATTATTTTAATATAATATAATAATATAATAAACATAAAACAAAATAAAGAAATAAAAGAAGTAAAACAAAAGAAAAAGAGAAACATTAAGACGAAACAGAGATGGAAGAAAAAGAAATAAAAAGAAGAAAGAAATTAGGGATTTTAGGGTTCAAACTCAAATTGGTAAGTCAATTTAAACCCTTTTCTTATAATTTTGATGTTCTTAGAATCCTAGAACAAAATATACTTGATTTATATTGAAATTTTGAAAGTTAATAGATTTCTAGATGTTGTTTATGTTGAATAAATTGAAGTATTAGGGGCTAAATTGATAGAATTTCAAGTTAGGAGTGAAAAAGGGATTGAATTGTAAAATAAATCATAAATTTTGAGTAATAGGGACTAAATTGAGAGAATTTCAAAATTAGGGTTTATGGTAAAATTTGAAAGTTGAAATTAGTCTAAAGTGTGATTTGAATGAAAATATGAAATTAGTTTTAAATAAAATAAAATTAGCTTTGGTTAGGGACTAAATTGAAATGTAACAATTGAAATATTTAATGTGAAATTGTGTGTATTAGTGATTTTACATTATTTTAATTTTCGTAGCTAACGTTGTGCCGGAGACCTCGGCTAGGAAAGGAAAATACAAGGTTAACGAGGAATAGCTCAGGAATTACAGTTTGTATTTCTATAATCCGAAACTAAATATTATTTGTTGTATTTTTGACTTAATGATTATGGTAAGTAAATGAGGTGTGTTAGCATTATGACAATGAATTGAATTGATATGTATACGTGATTATTATGGAAATTGAATTATGTGTATGTGTAATTATTTGGATTGAAATGTATATTGATTAGAAATTGAAAAGTGAATTGAAAACCATATTAACTGTATCGGGCTGAGTCGGATATAGTTGGCATGCCATAGGATTGGAAGAGTTCAGGGATACTTCGACTTTGAGTCAATGAGACACTACGTGTCACATTATTACTTCGGATAAATTCGATGAGGTACTGGGTACCAACTTACTTCGGCATGGTCGATGAGACACTAGGTGTCAATCTATTACTTCGAATTATCCGATGAGGCACTGGGTGCCATACTGGTGTGTTTTGGTTGGATCCATGTATCTACCAAAGTTCGAGTGCTGTTAATAGGGGTAAATAAATGAATTAGCAATATGAATGATATTGGATGATTTTGAACATGAATTGGAGTAGAATATTGAATTGAGTTATGAAATTGAAATGTATGAACCAATGGGTTCATGGAATGGTTATTGATATAGTGAGATGATATGTGTATTCTATTGAGAAAAGCTATTTGAATAGCAATTATGAAATTGGTATAGTAAAAGATGAGAATTGAAAGTATTATGAATGATGTGTTTATGAAATTGATTATCTATTTGAAGGATTTTTATTATATGTGTTTAGATATATATAAATATTATAATTTCTTGTTTAATAAGTATTCGGATTATAGAAATACCACTGAGTTTATACGCAGCGTACGGTTTGTTTTCGTGCACAGGTTAGGTTAAAGTTAGATTGTTGAATCATCATCCAAAGCTGATCCCAAACTCAAAGTGGTGAAGTATATTTTTCTTTTTGGTAATGGCATGTACCTAGGATGTTAATGTTTGTCATTTTGAGAAGTGTTTATAAACAATATTATAAGTTTATGTGTTATGATGAAGCTATAAAATGGTATGTTATGGTATGTAAATAGATTTGACTTGAATGAAGTTAATTGAATTGATTTGGATAATATGTGAAAGGTACCTAGGAAGGTAAATTGGTTAAGTCATTATGTTGATTGTTTTAACATATTTTGGACATATTTGAATGTGTTTTGGATTGGTTGAATAAATAGTTCTTGAATTGCTCAGTGTTCAAGATTTGCAAGGTTGGTAAACTTGATGTGCAAGGCTCATTTTGAGTTCACACGGCCTGACACACGGGTGTGTGACCAGAACATGTAAGACACACGGATAGCACATGGGTGTGTGGTTCAGTCGTGTGTCCCCTGTAATTTAAAATTTACAAAACAGAATGCTCAGGAAACTCCACACAGGTAGAGACGTGGGTGTGTGTCTCAGCCGTGTGAGGCACATGGCCTAGCACAAGGGCATGTGGCTTGGCCATGTGAGATAAGTCAGAGAGTTACACAGGGTAGAACACAGCCTGAAGCACGGGCATGTCACAGGGTCATACGAGCGTGTCCCTTGGCCATACAGGCGTGTGTGTCTTACACTTAGGAAAAATTTTGAAATTTTGTGAAAAATTCTCAAAGAACTTGAATTAGTCCCGAATTGTTTTTAATTCGTATTTAGGGTCTCAAAGGCCTATAAAAGGGATAATAAGATTAATTTATGATGTGTATGTTTATAAAATTGTTTAATATTGTAATTGTTCTAAAAAGTTTGGTAATGTTCCGTAACCCTGTTCCAGCTATGGATAAGGGTTAAGGGGTGTTACAGATGTGCTTGTACCTAAGATCTATCATCTAAGTGTGCAATTTCAAATTTACCGATTGGTTGTCCATAACTTCGAAATAGATAAGTTTCTGCTAAGTTATGATTAGTGAGCCTAGCATTTCTACTTAGTCTATTCAGTCTTGTTTCAAAATCTTCTAAATATCTAGAGCAAAAAGTCATACACTCCTCTGCTAAGTAACCTTCAGCAATTGATCCTTCTAGATAATGCTTATTACAATAATAAGACTTCAATTTGCATATGAAACCTGAACACGATATACAACATTATCAAAAGTTGTAATTAAAGGTATATTCATGAACGAATGAAAACTTTGCAAATAAATTAGAACCTCTCTATAGGATAGATCCACCGATAGAAAACCAGTTCACCAAGTTTTGTTTCATGATGAGATGGATTAGCAAGTGCACCATAATAGTGAAGAACAAAGCTGGAAAGATTTTCTCCAAACTGCATAAAGTCAAGGCGGCTCAATCTTGTACTTTATCAAGTTCTTTAACAATCAAAACTTTGCCACAAATAGCTTTTATTATATTAGATAGTTCAATTATACAAGACGCCACCTTTTTTGACATACGATAGCGTAAAGCAACTGGAAGTAAATCTTGCATCAAGATGTGATAGTCATGTGATTTTAGGGAATATAGTCTTCGATCTTTAACATTCACACATCGAGATATACTTGATGCATTTGCATTTGAGACTTTATATCCTTCAACACCGTGCAGAACAATTCTTTTTCTTTCTTCGACATTGCAAAAATAGAAGGTAGCAACTGAGGTTTCCCATTCAGAAGTAATTTGTAACGGCCCAAAATTTTAATTTTTGTTTTTAGATATACGTGACACAAATATGTATCTGGTTTAGTGGTTAAGTGTTCTAGGTATGTGTGAGAGGTCCCCAAGTTCAAGCCAAGCCGTTTGCAAGTTTTGAAGATTTTCTAAGTTAAGCCTCACTCTTGTTCAGTAGGTTTTTTATTTAATTACTTGTACTCACATATCAGAATGGGCCTGCCGGTCTGGTGGTTAGATGGAGTGTTGGTATGTTGGAGGTCCTGAGATTGAATCCTTGCGTAGGTAATATTTTTGTTCGTATCTGAGAGAGAGAAATTTAGTTGTGTTAGACGTCTGAGTAGTGGAGAGTTTGGTGGAGAGAATTAAAGGGAGTTGGGATAGGGGGTTATCAGGATATTCATTTGGAGTTCTTTTTGCAAAAAAATTCGCTCTCTCTCTTTCCCTTTCTCACTAAATTTTCCAACTCACTCTCCCTATCTTCTTTTTGATTTCTTGTTCAAGTTATCTCCGTTGTGCAACGTTTGTTTTTGTTTGATCGATAGGTTTTGGTAAGGTGGTTTGGTTTTCGTTCGTTAATTTTGTCATTGATGAGTACCATTAATGTCGATTAGGTGAAGATTTAGAGGCTCGAAATCACTAATAGAGACTTAGTTATGTGGGAAGTACCATTGCTCGATTGAAGGTAAAGTTTAGTTGTTCAATAGAGGAATAACTCGATTCAAGCTCGGTTTAGTTCAGTTTTAAAATGGCTAATTGAATGATTTGTTGGTCAATTTTAGGTTTCTAAAGGCACGAGAGTGGTTTCGCATCGAAACGATACCATGTGTGTAACCGATTATACAGAAAACAGAGTTTTGAAAAAAGCCGAAAACCCCATTGTCAAAGCCACACGGGCGTGTGGTTGCCCGTGTGGTAGGCTGTGTGTCATAACAAGGGCGTGTGATCGACAAGGCTAGGCCGTGGGCACAAGACATGGCCGTGTGGTGGCTAGGTAGGCCGTGTGCGACACACGGGCTAGACTGATTTGGGTTGTGTGGGCCACACAGGTGTGTGGGAATTTAGGCTGGATCACACGGCCAAGGCAAATTTGGGTCGTGTAGGCTACGCGGGCTTGCGGGCCCGTACAGGCAGGCAACATGGGCGTGTGAGCCCATTTTCACTGAATTGATTGCTAAGATTTTATGAGTCTCCCAAGTCAGCTGTGAATCTCTTGTAGCATCGATAAGCATTATTTAGACTCCTAATTGTGTGAACTAATTGATTGATGGATATTTATTGAACATGATGATAGTATGCATGTATACATTTACTGATTATATGTATTGATATCATGAGATAGCATGTCATGCATTGCATGGGTTGGGTTGATTTTATTTGGAGGAAGTGTACTGAAAGGCTCTTAAGCCTAATATATTGGCAGCTTAGCTGCAAACTACTATTTTGTGCTGCACTCGGTACTACCTAGAGTGTAGGGATGGGTGGGTTAATTTAATCCCCACATAGAGTGTAGAGTTGGACAGAGATGGTGTGTAGAAGCTGGTTGGGTAGGACTTTTTACCGAATCATCGTATATCTCATTATCGACATCGTGATGGGCTAAGGCCTTTGTGATGGGCTAAGGCCAAACCATTACTAATACTGAAAGGGGCTTAGGCCCAAGACTATTTTTGACTGTGTAATGTGTTTACTATTGTTTGTTTTCTGCAGGACTACACACTGAGTTTACGTAAACTCACCCCTTTCTGTTTAATGTGCACAGGTAATCTCTAGACCTAGACGGATCGGTGCGGTGGAGGACTCAATGGTGACCATAGTTTTTGGACTTTTACTATTTATAATTTATAATTTGTGGTTTATTTGGATGTAATTTGGGGACTTTTGCTTAAATTTGGTTTTTATTTATTTTTATGGATTTATAACTGCTAGACGTAGGAAAACTCGATTTTCAAAAAGGTAAAGTTTTCTCTAAACACACGATTTACTCAAAATGGTTTTAAAAGCTTCCGTAACGAATTAGTTTCAAACAATCGACTAAACGAGTAAGGATTTTAGAATTAAAAGGAGATAAGAAAAGTAAATAAATGGAAATTGTTTTATCGTAGAAACTTAGTTTTCAACAAGCTATCATGTGACTTCGCCAGAGTCGGGTTTGGGGTGTTACATTCAGTGGTATCAGAGTCAAGTTTCAAAACTCAATAGTGGATTTTGGGATTTTAAATATTGGTTATAATTTGGGTTTTAAAAATGATTTGACTTACTATGTGGTACACCGGGTCTCCAGCGCTGATCCTGTAAGTTTTCTAAAACTATGATAAGTTTAAACTAAAAATACTGTAGATAGTATATTCTGAAACTACTGTAGGTGTGAAAACACTCTAGATAGTGTATATTGAGATCAGAGTAAAACCGATAGAGACTCGCGATTTACTTAAAATCACTCAATTATCAAACTATTTACGTAAAACATCTCGCTAATAAATACTAGAACGAAGAAATGATTCATAAAATTTGTAATACTGAGATAAATATGATTAGACATGAGCGCATGAGGTATCCGCGGACTGTACTAGAGGCCGAGGTAGAGGCCGTAAAGGGCTCGAGTGAGTCATCTTCACCGGGCAAGATGCCAAACCGACACGAGTGAGACGCCATGAAACGCTCGCCATCGAGACTGGTCTCAAGATCGCATAGCGGGGGAAGGCGCATTGTCTCAGGCTATGCTGAGTATATTGGAAGGGGTCGCTAGACCCAACATCGATCCGGGGCCGAGGGTCGGGCGATTCTGAACGACTCCGTCCAATAGAATTGAGCTCTCCAGGGGTGTCATTGGGCTCACCCCTAATGTGGTCGAATACTAGATTGAGTCCATGGAGAGTATCATGGATGATCTAGATTGCACCCCCGAGCAGAAATTAAAGGGTGCAGTCTCACTGCTGTGGGATGAGGCTTACTAGTGGTGGCTGACTGTTAAGGAGGGCAGTTAGCCCGAACGTTTGACCTGGAATTTCTTTAAGACTACTTTCCAAGAGAAATATGTGGGGGCGAGCTACGTGATGCCCGTAGGAGGGAGTTCCTGAACTTTACTCAGGGAGATCGATATGTGGCCGAGTATGAGGCCGAATTCCTACGACAGAGCTGCTATGCGCTAGGTATGGTGGCGACTGAGTATGAGCGATGTGTCCGCTTTGAAGATGGCCTCAGGGATAATTTGAGAGTCCTGATAGCTCCATAGAGGGAGCGTGATTTTTCTTAACTGGTTGAGAAGGCGAAGATCACCGAAGAGGTTAAAAGCGCTAAGTGCCAAAATCGTGATAGAGAGAGAGGTAAGAATAAAAGGGATTCGGAGCCCTCGAATTCTATTCAGAGGCCTAAGAAAATGGCCAGACCTGATGGGCCAGTTAGAGCTGGACCCTTTGTTATCGCGCATCGGATCGCAGCCATGTGTCGATTGTGGTAGACGCCATCGTGGCGAATGTTGGAAGAGGACTGGGGTTTGCTTGAGGTGTAGGTTATTAGAGCACCAAATTAGGGAGTGTCCGCTGAGGGCCGATCAGATACAAGCTCTGGGTACTGGTACTACACAGCCACAGAGGGTAATTCAGTAGCCATCGAGAGGCCGTGGTCAGGCTAGGGGTGATAGTGGTATGGGTCGTGGACAGAAAGCACCGGGTAGAGGTACTGGACAGACTGAGGTGAGGTATCCTGCTTTAGTTTATGCGTCACGTCGTCGAGAGGACAGAGATACTCCAGACGTCATTACGGGTAAGTTTTTAATTCTTAATGTACCATATCTTGCATTGATAGATATAAGGTCTACTCACTCATACATAGCTAGCAACATATATGAAAAACTGGGGATGTTAGTTGAGAGCACTACGGGTGATGTTATTGTACTGAATCCATTAGGACAGTCTATAAGGGTTAATAAGCTATTTAGAGATGTACCGTTGGAGGTTCAAAGGGTGATCTTCTTGGCTGACTTAATGGAGCTTTCGTTTAGGGAGTTCGACCTAATATTGGGAGTGGACTAGTTGGTCAAGCATCGTGTCAGCTTGGACTATGCGATTAAGAGGGTTGTATTGAGAACTGATGAGGGTGATAAGGTAGTCGTGATTGGAGAATGTCAAACTACTTGGCTAACATGATCTTTGCACTGGTAGCTGAGAAACTGGTTCGCAAGGGATGTGAGGCATATTTGGCCTATGTAAGTGTTTCTGCTTCTGAGGACTCTACTGTAAAGGATATCTGCACTTTAAGAGATTTTTTAAATGTCTTTCCTGAGGAGCTACCTGGGTTTACCTCACGAATTGAGAAGTGGAGTTTGGGATTGAGCTTTTCCCTGGTACAGCTCCTGTGTCTATCTCTCATTATCAAATGACACCGAATGAGCTTACAGAGCTTAAGGCTCAGATTCAAGAGTTGCTGGATCATGGGTTCATCCGCCCTAGTGTGTCTCTGGAATATTTATTTATTCACGACATATTTGTTTATTCAAGGACTGAGGATGAGCATAACGAGCACCTAGGATTGTTCTTCAGATTTTGAGGGAAAAACATCTCTATGCTAAGTTTAGCAAGTGCGAGTTCTGGTTACGTGAAGTAACATTTCTGGGTCATGTGGTGTCTATTGAAGGGATTCGAGTCAATCCTCGAAAGATTGAGGCTATATTGGATTAGAAGCAGGCTAAGAATTTGTTTGAGATCTAGTGTTTTCTGGGTTTGGCAGGATATTACCGACGGTTTGTGGAAGGCTTCTCATTGATTGCAGCACCCTTGACTAAATTGCTACGTAAGGGTGTACCGTTCGTCTAGTCTGATGCACAGCAAGAGAGCTTCGAGAAGCTCAAGACTGTATTGATTGAACTCCTATTTTGATACAGTCAAAACTTGGGAAGGAGTTCACGATTTATAGTGATGCATTACATGTCGATTTGTGATGTGTGTTGATGCAGTATAGTAAGGTGGTAGCATATGCGTCACGTCAGCTTAAGACACATGATGTGAATTATCTGAGGCACGATTTAGAATTGGCCGCCGTGGTTTTTGTACTGAAAATCTAGAGGCATTATCTATATGGTGAGAAGTGTATCATCTACACTAATCACAAGAGCCTCAATTACCTCTTTACTTAGAAGGAGCTGAATCTTAGGCAGCGTAGATGGGTTGAGCTGCTTAAGGATTATGACTGTACCATTGAGTACCATCTGGGTAAGGCCAATGTGGTAGTCGATACTTTGAGCCGTAGGGCTATGAATGATTTGAGAGCGATGTTCGCTCGACTTAGCCTGTTCGACAATGGGTGTTTGTTGGCTGAGCTGCAAGTCAAACCAACTTGGATCGAGCAGATTAAGGGTAAATAGCTGGAGGATGAGTCTTTGGGTCTTCGGTTCCGACAGATTGAGAATGATAGCACTACGGACTTTGGGTTGAACTCTGAGGGTGTGTTGTGTTTCCGAGGCTGGATATGTGTGTCGAATTATTCTAATTTGAGACAGTCTATATTGAGAGAGGCGCATATTAGCCTTTACACCATACACCCTGGTGAGAATAAGATGTACCAAGATATTCTAGAGTTGTATTGGTGGCCAGGATTGAAGCGAGAGGTTATTGATTTTGTGGCTAGATGTCTGACATGCCAGTGGGTTAAGGCTGAGCATCAGTTGCCTTTGAGTGCTGCAACCGGTTAAGATTCTGTTATGAAAATGGGAGCGAGTAACGATGGATTTCATTAGTGGGTTGCCTTTAACACCCACTAAGAAGGATTCAGCGTGGGTCGTCATGGATCTATTGACCATGCCTGCACACTTCATCCCAGTTAGGACAGATTATTCTTTGCAGAAGCTGGCGAAGCTCTATGTTTCTGAGATAGTGAGACTGCATGGGGTATCAATTTTGATCATCTCTGATAGAGATCCTCGCTTCACGTTTCGGTTTTGAAAAAAGCTACATGAGGCTCTGGGTTAAAGGTTGGACTTCAGTACTACGTTCCATCCTTAGACTGATGGTTAATTAGAGAGGGTGATTCAGATACTAGAAGATATGTTGAGGAGTTGTGCTATCGATTTCTGAGGTAGTTGGGAGGAGTATCTGCCATTAGCAGAGTTTGCTTATAATAACAGCTTTCAGTCTAGTATTCAGATGGCACTTTACGAGGCTCTGTATGGTCGTAAGTGTCGCACTCCTTTATGCTGAACTAAGTTGGGTGAACGACGTGTTTTGGGTCCTGAATTGGTTTCAAGATAGAGGATAAGGTTAGATTGATTCGGGATCATTTGAAAGCGGCTTCTGATAGACAGAAGTCTTATGCCGACCTGAGGAGACGCGAGGTTGAGTATTCTGTGGGGGATTTCGTATTTCTCAAAGTCTTGCCATGAAAAAAGATTCTGTGGTTTGGTCGTAAGAGCAAGCTAAGCCTTAGGTTTATTAGACTGTACCGGATTCTAAAACGAGTGGGACTGGTCGCTTATCAATTGGAGTTACCTCCAGAGTTAGACCGTATTCACGATGTCTTCCACGTCTCGATATTGAGGTGCTATCGCTCTGATCCTACACATATCGTCCTTGTTGGAGAAATTGAGGTTAGGCCAAATCTGACCTTCGAGGGGGAGCTGGTTCAGATTTTGGATCGCGACGTAAAGCTTCTGAGGAGGAACTATATTCCTTTGGTAAAGGTTTTGTGGCGGAATCATAGCACTGAGGAGGCCACGTAGGAGCCTGAGGATGCAATGTGTCAGCAGTTTTCTTATCTGTTCTAATCAGATAAATTTCGAGGCCGAAATTTTCTTTTAGAGGGGTAGAATTGTAACGCCCCAAAATTTTAATTTTTATTTTTGGGTATACATGACATAAATCTGTATCAGCTTCAGTAGTTAAGTGTTCTGGGTATGTGTGAGAAGTCCCAAGTTCAAATCATGCCTTTGGTAAATTTTGAAAATTTTCTAAGTTAAGCCTCACTCTTGTTCAGTAGGTGTTTATTTAATTACTTGTACTCTCATATCAGAATGGGTTTGCTGGTCTGTGGTTAGGTGGAGTGTTGGTGTGTTGGAGGTCCTGAGTTCGAATCCCTACGTAGGTAATATTTTTGTTCGGCTCTGAGAGAGAGAGTTTGAGTTGTGTTAGATGTCTGAGTAGTGGAGAGTTTGGTGGAAAGAATTAATGGGAGTTGGGATAGGGGGTTATCAGGATATTCATTTGGAGTTTTTTTTTTTGCAAAAAAAATTATGCTCTCTCTTCCCCCTTTCTGCCGAAATTTTCCAACTCACTCTCTATCTTCTTTTTGGTTTCTTGTTCAAGTCATCTCTATTGTGCAACGTTTGTTTTCATTTGATCCGTAAGTTTTGGTAAGGTGGTTTGGTTTCCATTCATTAATTTTGTCATTTACGAGTATCTCTAATGTCGATTAGGTGAAGATTCGGAGGCTCTAAATCGCTAACAGAGACATAGTTCTGTGGGAAGTATCGTTGTTCGATTGAATGTAAGGTTTACTTGTTCAATGGAGGAATAACTCGATTCGATCTTGGTTTAGTTCGGTTTTAAAATGGCTAATTGAGTGATTTGTTGGTCATTTTTAGGTTTCTGAAGGCACGTAGTGGTTTTGCATCGAAACGATACCAGGTGTGTAACTGATTACGCAGAAAACAGGGTTTCAGCAAAAGCCAAAAACCCCATTATTGACGCCACACGAGCATGTGGTTGCCCGTGTGGTAGGCCGTGTGCCATAACACGGGCGTGTGATCGACAAGGCCAGGCCGTGCGAATAAGACACAACCGTGTGATGGCTAGGTAGGCCGTGTGCGACACACAGGCTAAACTGATTTGGGCTGTGTGGGCCACACGGGTAGTCCACACGGGCATGTGGGAATTTGGGCCAGGACGTGTGATCCACATGGCCAAGGCACATTTGGGCCGTGTGGGCCCACACGAGCAGGCCACATGGACGTGTGAGCCTATTTTCACTTAATTGATTGTAAAGGTTGCACAGGTCATCCAAGTCGACTGTGAATCTGTTGTAGGGTCGGTAAGCATTACTTAAACCCCTAATTGTGTGAACTGACTGATTGATGGATATATATTGAGCATGATGATTGTCGAAACCATTTTTTTTATTTTTTTGGAAAACGGGGATTGACTTTAAAATGAAAAATAAAGTCACCACCAATCCTTTTTGTTTAAGTGTGATCGGATCACCTATAAAACATTTTATTTTATTAAAATATTGATTTTGGCTTACGAAATTCAAGAAAACGGGTTCAGTAGTCGATTACTTACGAGGAAGGATTAGCACCCTCGCAACGCCCAAAATTGGTACCTAATTGATTAATTAATGCCCTAATGTCGAAAATTTGAAAAGATTTTAAAATACAATCTCCTTTAAAAGTATTTGAATTTACTCGAATTGGATATTAAGATTCTCTTACTCCAAAGGACTAAAATATCACATCCAGCACATTAGGATACGACAATTTAAATCCTCGAATCCAAGATCATCTCATGATTCCCAAAACTCATGCATTGAAAATATCAAAAGGATATTCGATTATTTGGCCAAACGAAAAATTGAAACCCAGCACGTTAAGGCACGATTTCTCGGATTTCCAAACACAGAATATTGCCTTATTTTGAAAGCTTTTACTAAGCGATTATAAAATAAACTCAAAAAATATATTTGTGTATCTTGTTTGGGGATAAAAGATAATCAATATCGGGCAAAAGTGGGAATTTGAATCATGATGTAATAACAAAAAATAGAAACGTAATTACAAGCATGAATAGTAATACATGACAATAATATTATACGAATGAATAATAATCATATGCAAATACTGAAAAGCCAAATTAGGGTACATACAATGACAATACCTTATACACTATACAAGTATCAACATTGACATTCAAAACCAATGAATTAAAAGACAATTTTAAAAGAAATACCAAACAAACTAACACAAATCAAATGTAACAAATTTTAAACAATAAAGGAAATGAATGACATGAGGGAAAGACAATTTTAAATCATCAATACGAGGACGATAGATTATATGTACAAAAGTTTTAAAAGTGTACGCAAAAGTTTAAAATAGATTAAAAAACAAAGATAAAAATAGCTAGTACATGAAATAATAATATAAATGAATTTTAAAATAAATATTATATAAGAAGAAAATCAAAGTAAATAATATACAAAATAATATATGTTAATCTACATAAATAATATATATGAAATAAAAACCTAATATAAATAATTTATATATGAAAATAATAATATATAAAGGTTTTTGAAATAAACAAAAATATATAATAAAATAGGGACTTAAAAGGAAATAAATTATATAAATAAATAAATTTAAAAATATACATAAACACATAAATAGATTTAAAAGAAAATACATACATGAAATAATATGAAATCAATAATATATACATAAGAATAATTTAATTTAAATTATATGTGTATATAAAAAGAATATATAATTTAATAATTTAATATAATTTAATAATAGTATTTAAATTAAATATTATACAAATCTTTGAACGAAATAATATAAAAGAGAATTTAAAAAATAAATTATAATAAAACAAATAAAAAGTATATACAAATGGAAATATAAAAATTAAATATTAAAACAATGTAAAATTAATAAAATATTTCAAAGTACTATGTTAAAATAGTTTTTTATATAAAAATGAATAAGTTATAAGGAATAAAAACATGAACCGAAAATTAAAAACAGACCCAATTGAAAAAAAAACAGAATCAAAAGAATAATTTTTAAACAAATAAAATTATGAAAACAGAATCAAGGACTTAAATAAAATGCGCATAAATGAACGAGGATTAAAAATGCAATTGAGCCAAATCCCTGCGCACATCGTTTAAACACGGATCAATTTGGGATGGCGTACAAATTACAGAGATTAATTAAAAAAACAAGGAAAATGTACACAGGATCTAATCAAATAGCGGCACGAAAAACAGGGACTAGTCAGGTAAATATCCATTCACCGCAGAAACGTGTAGATCCTGAGGATATTGGATCGAGTCAAATCAAATAAGGTCTTATACGACGTCGTTTTGTGTTGAAATCGAAGGATTAAAGTGAAACAAAAATGAAATTATAGGGAAAATTCGAAAATAAAGTAAAGATTGAATTAAAAAAATAAAAAAATACCGAAGGGCCTGATGTGCAAATAGCCCATTTCACAGAAACGCGCGGATCCTTCCCGGGTCAAGTCAACATGCGGGTTGGATGAGCAAAATGATGCCGTTTTGGGGCTATTGAAGCCAGCCCTAAAGGACGCTGTTTTATGTGTTTATAAATACCAAATTTTAAAACAAAAAAAAAAAATCATTCTTCTCCTTTTCTTAAAAAAAATAGAGGCACTTTCTCCTGCTTGGCAATTTCCGGCCTCATTTCGGTGAGACTCGTGGCGCCGTAAATGCCGCTATCACGCCATCCAACCCCGCCAGTACACAATATGGTGGAGATAAAAAATAGGTGATTTTTTTCTCTTTTTTTATATTATTATATGTTAGTATATGTATATATATATGTAAAAGAAAAACAAAATTTGTATGTGTAAGTATACTGTTTCGAAGAAAAAAAAAGAAAATAATGAAAACAAAAGAACCTTTTGCTGATTTCTTCTATATTTGTATTTGTAAAAAAAAGAAAACCCTTTTACAATGATTTCCCTTTCGGTTTTTATAGTCGATTTTAGGGATAAAATGAAAAAAGAAAATACAAAAAATCACTCCATTTCTGTTATCCTCGCTGGCCCCTTTTTTTTGCTATTTGTTTTCTATTTGCAGGTGCAAAGTCATGGAGGCAGGGTGGCCCGAATGCTTGGCTAGTGTGAGGCTGTGGCACACGTGTGGAGGCTAGTCGTGGGGAAGAGCTGCGGCGCTAGGGTATTTTGGAAACCCCTAGGGTTTCCAAATTTTTTTAGGGTAATTGGGCTTACTGGGCTAGTTTAACATTTGGGCCTATTATTGTTGCTGGATTTGTATATTTTGCAATAAAAGGACTGGACTATTATTATTTTTGGTTAATGGACTGTTAAACTTGGGCTTATTACTATTTTTGGTTTTTTTAATTTTGGTTAATGGGCCCGGGCATAAATTGGGTCCTACAATAATAATATGCATGTATACATTTACTGATTATATGTACTGATGTCATGAGATAGCATGTCATGCATTGCATGGGGTTGGGTTGATTTTATTTCAAGGAAGTGTATTGAAAGGCTCTTAAGCCTAATATACTAGCAGCTCAGCTGCAAGCTACTATTTTGTGCCACATTCGGTACTACCTAGAGTGTAGGGATGGGTGGGTTAATTTAATCCTCACATAGAGTGTAGGTTTGGACGGAGATGGTGTGTAGAGGCTGGTTAGGTAGGACTTTGTTATCCAACATCGTGATATCTCATATCGACATCTGTAATGGGATAAGGCCCTTTTGCATACTAATATTGATACTGAGTTGGGCTAAGGCCAAACCGTTACTAATACTGAAAGGGGCTTAGGCCCATGACTTTTTTTGACTGTGCACTGTGTTTACTATTGTTTGTTTTCTGTGGATTACACACTGAGTTTACGTAAACTCACCCATCCCTGTTTAATGTGCACAGGTAATCTCCAGACTTAGAGGGATCGGTGCGGCGGAGGACTCAATGGTGACCACAGTTTTTGGACTTTTACGATTTATAATTTATGATTTGCGGTTTATTTAGATGTAATTTGGGGACTTTTGCTTAAATTTGGTTTTTATTTATTTTTATGGATTTATAACTGCTAGACGTAGGAAAACTCGGTTTTCAAAAAGGCAAAGTTTTCTCTAAACACACGATTTACTCAAAATGGTTTTAAAAGCTTCAGCAGCGAATTATGTTTAAAATAATCGACTAAACTAGTAAGGACTTTGGAATTAAGAGAAGATAAGAAAAGTAAATAAATGGAAATGGTTTTATCGTAGAAACTTAGTTTTCAACATGCTATCATGTGACTTCGCCAGATTTGGCCATAATGTCTAGGTCGAGTTTGGGGTGTTACATAATTAGGGATGAAGATCACGCCAAATTACCATGTCAACTAGATAAAGTTGACTCTTAAGATTGTCTTTCGATTTTGTATTGACATTGAGAATTGTCCCGATGATATTCTCGCAAACATTCTTTTCAATATGCATGAAATCGAGATTGTGTCGCAAAATGTGATGCTCCTAATAAGGCAACTCAAAAAATACTTCTTTTTTTCTACAAGTCCGCCCCATTAGGATTATCCTCTTCATCAGATTCATCATCACTCTGCCGGTCAACATTGCCAACATACGCCTCCCTTGGTCTTTTCTTTATTTGCGTGTTAGGTGGTTGATTCATCTTCCCATAACTGAAATTGATATATTTTAACATGAACAAGATTTTAAATCCAATGGTTTGCTCAGGAGCTTCTCTGAACTCTTCAGTACCATCAAATAGAGTCATCTAAAACTAAATCTATGATTTACATCTAACCACCGACGATGCCCTATATAAGAGAACTTCTTCCCATTATATAACCATTTTGAACATGTTTGCGCAGCACAAAAAGGACAAGCATAACGTGCTTTGGTACTCCTACCAGATAAATTGTCATATGCTGGGAAAACATTAATAGTCCACAACAAAGCTACACGTAAATAAAAGTTCTCCTTTCTCAAGACATTATATGTTTCAACACCCACCGATAATTGTTTCAACTCTTCAATAAGTGGCTGCATATAAATGTCAATATCATTCCCGAGACCTTTTTCTCCAGGGATAATAATAGTTAAGATAAAAGAAAATTGCTTCATACAAATCCACGGAGGCAAATTGTAAGGAACAAGCACTACAGCCTAAGTATTGTACGAAGTACTCATGATTTTAAAAGGATTAAATCCATCAAATGCTAGCCCAACCCTCACATTCCAAGGATTGCTTACAAAGCTTGGAAATTTATTGTCAAATGATTTCCAAGCTAAAGAATCCGCAGGATGCCTTAATAATCCATCATCAGTTCGTTCATCATGATGCCACCTCATAGACTCGGCTGTCTTTGATGACATGAAAAGCCTTTGAAGCCTTGGTATTAGTGGAAAATATCACAAAATATTTACTGACTTCTTTCTTAACTGTGCATCACCTTCACATTTTCTGCATTCTTATTCATCCAACGAGATTTACTGTAAACATGACAAAACTATTGGTTTTTCCGATCACCCCAATACAACATGAAATTATTTGGGCAACTATGAATTTTGTCGTACCCAAGGCCTAAATCATTTATCAGTTTCTTCATATCTTTGCCTGAATGAGGGAATTTTGCAAACGAAAACATATCTCTCAAAAACTCTAATAGCAACGTAAAAGAGTTTTCAGTCCACCCTCTCAAACATTTTAAGTGAAAAAGACGAATGTAGAAGGACAATTTTAAAATTTTTGATCCCTCATAAAGTTCTTCATTCATTTCATTAAGTAACTTGTAGAACTTCGAGGCTTCTCCATTTGGCTCTTCATCAGGTGCACTTCTTCCCGTTTCGATAAAAGCATTTCCACCAATATCACAATCATCGGATGCAATAGTTTTAGGTGGAAACGATTGTAAACCATGACTGAGCATATTAAATGCATCCCGCAACATACGTTCCATGTCATCTTCTCTAACAATCTGATGGTGAGCATTATTAGGACAAACCGGATTAATCATTGAAGAGGTTCTACGAGGTGTAACTCTCCATGGAAAATCCATTTTTTATTCCCCCGAATAAAACCATCAACAATTAAATGTTCGTAGACAACTTCACGAATATGCCAATTGATGTTGCCACACTTCTTACACGGGCAAAGAATCATATTCTCTTGGCTTGCATTTTGAAATGCAAAATTTAGAAAAGTTTGTACTCCATTTTGATAGTCGTTGCTTACCCTTTGACAAATCCATCCAATTTTTATCCATTTCGTATTTCTTGAAGTCTAAAGTTGACAATAAATTACGGTTACTTAAGTATTCTAAATAGATTTAAATCATGTCATTGTACTAAAATATATATCAAGTATCAAGTATCTAATTATTTAATTCAGGTAAGTTGTTTATTTATAAGAATAATTAAGAGTAGGGAAAAACAATGTTTAAATGTTAGAAATTGCATTTTTATGTAAGTTATGATATGATATATATTTTTTATATTTTTTAAATGTTAGAAATTGCATTTTTTTTATATTCTTTAAATGTTTATGTAAGTTATGATTATCATCTTTAAATATTAACTTTAAATATTGACTCTTTTAATTATACTCTTTTAATTTTTAAATGTGTTTCTTATCACCTTTATGTTTACTATACAAAAAGACAAAAATTAACAAATAAATAAATATATGTTTTTAAAAAATTAATATTTGTTAATTTTTCATCTATTTTGAGTTAATTTGATTAAAAACACAAATTTAAAAATTAAAAGAGTCAAAATAATTAAATGAATGATTAAAATAAAATTTTTTAAATTAGATGATCAAATAAGTTATAATGCATTCTTTTTTTAGAATTAATTTTTAAGTTATTATAAAAGATCTAAAGAAATATAAAAGAATTATAAAAGTTAGTTACAAATATTAGTTACAAATATTTTGTCAACCTTCTTTTTTCCTTTTTCTTTTTTACTTTCAAACACTAACATTTAAACTTAGTTGTTATCATCTTTCTATTCTAATTTGTAATTTTTTATTTAGCTATTATCATGATATAATAATTAATATAAAATATTTTTAAGAAAACAATTACTTTAAAATTTTAAAATCCTTGAAATGAGTAATTTTATTAGAAGAAAAAAAAATTTAAATTCGAAATAGGATATTATTTAAAATTTAAGTAATTTTACTTAGTAATTAATTTATCTCAAATGAGTAAACTTTTGTTCCTCAACGCGAAGAAATAATAATATATAATAGTAAATTTAGATCTTAATATTTATATTTTTTTGTCAATTTACTCCTTATTTTTTTAGCTAAATTTGACCCTTAATCTTTGAAAAAAAGAGTCAATTTATTTTTTAAAACGAATATGTTAACTAATACATTAATTTTTATGTTGTTGGTTTGGCAACTCACATGACAGTTCATGTGGATATCCTGTTAACATAGTCTTATATGTTACATTAACAAATAATTTAAAATTCTAAAAATAAAAAATCAAAATTAAAATTAACATTAAAAATATAAAAGGTTCTACTACTTTTCCTCGACAAACATAAAATAAAAATACTGCGGCAGAAGAACTGTCTACCTGTGTTTCAACTATAGACTTCCTTACCAGTTCTTTCAGTAAAAAGTACACCTAAAGATCAAAACACATGACATTCAATAGTCAGAAAAGAGTCATATAGGAATTTCATTTTTAGCAAACTTAGAAAAGAATCAATAGAATTTAACCAATTCAAAAGTTAAAAATTTATCTGCTACCATTTGAATTAGAATTTAAAATTTAAAAAGTTTAAAAACTAAAATTAACCAATTCAAAAAGAATGATAAATAGAATTGATAAAATTAAAATATAAAAACTAAATTCACAACTTACACAGAACTAATAACAAAATTTTAACCTACAAATAATGGTTTCATGCTCAATTCACGGCTCTAAAATATGAACAATTCTTAAATGAATACAACTGTAAAATTTAAATAAAAAACTAAAAAAAGGTTATCAAATCACCATTGAACTATAAGGTCATGGTAGAAATATCATGCTGTATATGTATGTATATGTATATAATAAAAAACAGAAGGGCACCAAAGAGCAAGAAAGAGAAATGAATAAAGAATGAAATATTGTCTATACCTGCTCAACTTCAGCCATTTTCTTTTCTTTTTACACTAATTCATGTTGTATATGTATATAATCTTTCTCTTTTTAAAGGGCTAACCTTTAATAGTACATGTATGGTTCTAAACTTCAACATTTTTTTTTATCAAAAACAGAAACCATGGCCAATCATATATTGTGTTCTTTTACAAAAAGAATGACAGAAACCATGCATAAATGGGCAGGTATGCATTTATTTTGCTAATTACCCAATAATTCATTCCTACTAATAAATTTTTTCAATTGATTGTATAAAACAAACAATAGGTTGTATAAATATTTTCAATTGATTGTATAAAACAAATAGAAACTAAACTCTTCCAATGATAGTTTACTACAAATTAATCCATATACCAATCTGTTCCTCAATATCTAACAGTCATATACCAATGCATGAACAGATTAAAATATTTAAATTCTAAAAATACAGAAGAAAAGAAAAGAAAAAGTGCAAAGATAAGAGCATGATTGAAATTCTGTAAAAAGAAATCAACAAAATAATAAAAGAGCAAAGAGATTTCAGCTTCTCATAATCAATTATACTTCAAAAAGTAACCTAAAAAAAGGCTAAAAAATTATAGTCCCAACTCGTAAAATTCAACAACCCAATAACATTATCTAAAATTTAACAAAAATAGATACAAGAAAAATATAGAATGAAATGAAAAATTACCAGATTATTTGCATAGATCGAGAGAAATTTTTGGAGAAATCGAATAGAACGGCAGGTCGTTTTACTGCTTTCTCTTCTTCTTTTTTTCTCATTGTAAAGTTGTTTGTCTCACCTGTCTCTCTCTTTCTCTTTTCTGCGTTACTGTTTCTGGTTAAGTGTTTATATAGAGAGAAAAGGGTTAGGAATTGAAAGGTGAGAGATAAATTAACAAACAAACAAAATGAAAAACATAAAAAACTTACTTGGCGATGCAGCAATGGACTATCGATCGCAATGCAGTAGAGGATTATCAATGGCAATGCGACAGAGGACTGTCGACGGCGATGCAATAGAGGACTGTCAAAGATGATGCAGCAGATGTTGGGGAAAAACTAAGGATTTGGGGAAAAAAATAAGGGATTTTGCAACTGATTTGGGGAAAAAAAACTAAGGCTATCGAAACGGTGCCATTTCAGTAAAAATAAAAGGATATTCGCAGCGTTTGTGGGCAAAACACCTCTATTGCTTTACCTTTTGAGAAAAACGCCACTACTACTTTACCTTTTGTAGCGTTTCTCTCATAAACGCCGCTATTGTTTTACTTATTGTAGTGTTTTTCAATTAGCGCCACGAATGGTATAACCTTTGCTGCATTTTCGATCCAAATGTCACTAAAAATGCCGCTAAAAGCTTAATTTGATGTAATGAATGTATTTGATATTGTTAATATGATGTATTTATATATTTAAATTTCGTTTTACTCACAAATTAATCTACTTTTTTTATTTTAATATTGTACATATTTCATGTGTCTTCACAATTAATTAGTTTTAAAGCGTACATTTCATTATTTATTGCATGTTATTTTTAAACACACATTTGTGTTCTAAATTTGTGGTTTCCACATGCATACGTATGTGATAGGATTTTTAGTATCTATTCTATTATTTAAGCCTATAATGCCCCAAAGTTTTAAGAAATTAATTTTGAAAATCTGCAGTAATTAAATTTCCGTATCTGTGGTTTTGTGCTCTGCTTCTGTGTTTAAGGTTTGGACTTCGAGTCTCATTATAAAAAAGTTTTGTTATTTTGCAATCAACCTTAAACACGCGTTGTTCGATTAAGTTCAACTCTGTGTGAAATTGTGACAAGAATGAGCCTGCTAGTTCACCAGTTAAGCATCTGTCTGTATTCTGTTTGGTTTCGAGTTCGACTCCTATAGTACGCGTTAGAAACTATTTTTTTTTTTTGCAAATGTCGGAAGGAGGATGGTTGTTGACTTAAAAACATTCTAAGAAATTCTACCGTCCTTTTTCTTTTTCTAAGTTTCTAGTTCTTTGTTTTCCGTTCTTTCTTTTCTTTTATTTTTCTTTTTACTGCAATTAATTCTTGTGTGAATTGGGAAGTTTTTGTTGCTTGTGAGGTCGATATTGTGTAAGTACTGTTGTGAGTTCTTTTCATTTTGTGATGTCAGTTGTGTTAACACTTTTCTATCGAAACGGGATTTTACTTGTTTACTTGACGTTCTATTAAACCCGATTGGTTACTTGATTCAGGAAAGGATATTACAATTCACCGTATTAGTCTGATTTCTCCTATTTCGTGTGAGGTGAGTGTGCAAATTGAATTGGGATTGCGTCGAATCTTTCGACATAATTTTAGCGGTGGGTTGATTTTGCTAAATATTGGAATTGATGGTGTAATTGATTGTTGAATGATTAATTAGGTTCCGGGTAGTCTTCGCGTTGTTTCCCCGTCAAAACAAAATCAGGTGCGTACCAGAAACTTTAATTTTGCATGTTTCGGATCGCCGAAAATGGTGGCTGTTGACGCCACACGGTCAGGCACACAGGCGTGTGACTAGGTCGTGTAAGCCACACGGGCATGTGGAAGGCTGTGTGATCGGTTATGCTACTTATTGTTTGTTGATTTGGGGCAACACAGGTGGACATACGGGCATGTGTCTAGGCAGTGTGTGGCCATGATAGTGCAGAGCTCACATGGGCAATAGATACGGGTTTGTGTCTGGGTTGTGTAACTCACTATTTGTGGAACGAGACAACACGGCCGAGGATATGGGCGTGTGCCCAGTCTGTGTTAACTCACTGTTTAAGGTATTAAAGCCACATGGGTAGGGACACGGGTGTGTACCTAGGTCGTGTGAGGCATACGGGCAAGGACACGGGCGTGTGTCCAGGCTGTGTAACTCACTGTTTATGCTTTGAAACCACACAAGTAAGACACATGGGGTGTGACCAGGCTGTGTGGTGTGTGATTGGGGCCCGAAACCTATTTTCTAGGGCGAAAATGTTACCTAACACTAATACTGGCTTCATTGATTGTGTGAATAATGGAAATTAATGATAATAGAACTGTCTGATACTTTGAGATTGACCTGTGAATAACTTAGTTATAAGCACATTATAATGCTTATTTTGTTATTGAGCTATTGATTGTAAAATGAATTGAACCGAAAGAATACATGATACTGGTATTTGTATTTTGCATTGGCATGGGTTGGGATATTGGGAAGGAGGAAGAAATTTGTTCTGAAATCGTGGCTATGCCACCAAGAGTATACATCTGATTCTGGCATTTGCCGCATACTGAATTAGTAGCTCAACTGCGTTTCTGTAAAAGTGTCAATGAACACTTTGAGGTATGTAGGGTTGGTTGGGTATTGAATGTCCTTAATGGTGTGTAGTGGATGGGAATAGGAATATTGCATATGAATCTGATCGGTATCAAATATGAACTGAAATGGCATATACGTACACATGTAATTGGTCTGCTATGAGTCTAAACTGAATTTATTCCTATAATGAATTGAATCCCTGAATTTGGGATTACGCTATAATGATTGTTAATTGGATATTTTATTTTAAGCACTGAGTTTATAACTCATTCTCTTATTACTTGGATTCTAGGTGGTTCACATACTTGAACAGGTCGGTGTCGTGGGAGCTCGGTCGAACTATTAACTTTTTATAAACTATTTTAGTAGAAGCCTTGTTAAACTATAGTAATATGACTATAGCAGATTATATACTTAACTAATATTTGGGTTAAACTTTATGTAAATGACGATTTGGTATTATGGTGTCTTGCGTGATACTAGATTTTTGTATGTGACTCTCTAAGATGGGGCTGGACGTCTTGACCGGGTCTAGGGTGTTACATTTAGTGGTATCAGAGCCAGGTTTGTCAACACTAGGGCTGTTTTTGGGCTTATAACGAGTAAAAAAAGTAGTTTAGTGATAATTAGTATCTGAACTAATATAGAAACACTGAAACTTTAGTGAACGACCAAGCCTCCGACGTTGACCTTGTAAGTATTTCTATTTTGTTATAAAGATTATTACACTTAAACTGTTATGGGTAAATTGTTATGATGTGAGCTGGTGAACTCATCCTACTGGATGTCTGAATTGATCTATGTATTTTGACATTATAGCGAGATTGCCAAAAAAGAGTTCGCGTGGTAGTGGTGGACGTGGTTTGTAGGGGCATCGAGGACGCCAAGGAGAAAGAGCTTGAGTAGAGTCATCCTCTATGGGTAGCATGCCCAATCTAGAGACCAGTGAGACTGTTGGTACTCCTACTACTGAGACGGAGTCCCAAACTCTGACGGCTGGGGACAACGCACTATTACAGGCCATGATTTGGGCATTGGAGAGGGTCGCTGAGACCCATTCAGGATCGAAAGGCCGAGGATCGATTACTGAACGAGTTCGATCGAATAGTGTTGAACTATTCAGGGGCGTTATAAGAGTCGCTCCTACTGTTGTTGAATATTGGCTCTAGGCTACCGAGTGTATTATGACAAACCTTAACTGTACTCCTACTCAAAAATTTAAGGGTGATGTGTCCCTACTCCAAGACGAAGATTACCAGTTGTGGCTAGCTGTTGAGTAAGGTGCTCAGCCTGAACAAGTGAACTAGGACTGTTTGAAGAACATCTTCCAGGGTAAGTATGTGGGGGCGAGTTATGTTGAGACTTGCTGACGCAAGTTTGTGAGCCTAGTTTAAGGTGATTGGTCCGTGGAATGATTTATAAGGCCGAGTTTTTGCGACTGAGTAGGTATACACGGACTCCAGTAGCGTCTGACTACGATAAGTGCGTGAGGTTCGAGGAAAGATTGAGATATGATCTGTGGGTTCTGATAGCTCCTCAAAAAGGAACGGGTTTTTGCGGTTTTAGTTGGCAAAGTAAAAATAGTAGAAAAAGTAAAGTGCATTAAACGCGAGTGGCGTGATCGTGAGAAGGATAAGAATAAGGGTAAGAGGGATTTGGGTCCTTCTGGTTCTGTTCAGCGTCCTAAGAAACGGGCGAGATTTGATAGACCCCCGAGAGTCGATGCACCAGCTGTAGTGACGAGATTTAGCTGTGCAGTGATTGTTGGAAGCGCCATCCGAGCGTGTGCTAAAGAAAGTTAGAAGCGTGCCTTTGTTTTGGCTCGATGGAGCATCGAGTTAGGATTCTCCGTCGACTTGATTCGATGCGGTACCATGATCTGCACTCGACTTCAAATTCCGCTTGGCCTCCGAGAGAGTTTCAGGAACCATTTAGAGGTCATAGTACTGGTAGAGATGGTAATGGATGAGAGGATAGAGAGCACCGGGTAGAGGTGCAGGTCAGGCTGAAGCTCGTCAACCAGTATTGGTTTATACGGCGAGATGCTGTGAAGAGAGCGATGATGCTGATGTCATTGCGTGTACCTTCTTTATTCATTTTATTCTGTATTATGCTCTCATTGATATTGGCTCTACTCACTCGTACATAGCTAATGTTGTTTTTTTGTAAATCTAGGTTTAACTGCTAAGAATACTGTTAGAGAATTTTCTGTGATTAGTCTTTTGGGTCAGTTAATTCGAGTTAATAGAGTATATAGGCGGGCAACCCTAGAGCTCCAGGTTTTGGTATTTCCAACTGATCTAATGGAATTACCCTTTAATGAGTTTAATTTAATTCTGGGAATGGATTGGCTCGTTAAGTATCAGGTTATCTAGACTGTGCAACCAAGAGGGTTACCCTGAGATCGATTGAGAATGACAAGGTGATTATGATTGGTGAGCGTCGGGATTATCTCTCTAATGTAATCTCCGCTCTTGTAGCAGATAAGTTGGTCCGAAAAGGGTACGAGGCATATCTTGCTTACGTATCCGATTCTGCTCTCGAAAAGCTTTCAGTGGGAGATATCCCTACCGTGAGGAAATTCCCGGACGACTTTCCTAAGGAATTGCCTGGAGTACCTCCGAATAGAGAGGTGGAATTTGGAATTGATCTGTTACCAGGTATGGCTCTAGTGTCTATTGCGCCCTATCGCATAGCATTGAAAGAGCTGACCGAGTTAAAGATACAACTTCAGAAACTTCTGGATAAAGGATTTATTTGATCGAGTGTGTCTACGTGGGGGCACCGATATTGTTTGTTAAGAAAAAAGATGGGTTGATGAGAATGTGTATTGATTATAGATAGTTGAACAAGTTGACAATCAAGAACAAGTACCCGTTATCGAGGATTGACGACTTATTCGACAAATTTCGAGGAGCGTCTGTCTTTTCCAAAATCAATCTATGATTTGGTTACATTAGCTCAAAGTCAAAGAGACTGATATGTACAAAACTGCTTTCAGGACTCGTTACGGACATTACAAGTTCCTAGTAATATCTTTCGGTTTGACGAATGCACCGGCGGTATTTATGGATTTAATGAATCGGGTGTTTCAACTATACTTGGATCAATTTGTAGTGGTTTTCATTGATGATATCTTGATATATTCTAAAACTGAAACTGAGTATGATGATCATCTCCGTATTGTACTTCAAATGCTCCGAGAAAAATAGTTGTATACCAAGTTCAATAAGTGTAAGTTTTGGTTGCAGAAAGTCACATTTCTGGGTCATGTGGTGACGGCGGAGGGGATCCGAGTTGATCCTAAGAAAATAGAGGCTATTGTCGAATGGAAACAGTAAAAAAATGTATCGGAGCTTTCATGACTTCACGAGTTTAGCGATTACTATCAAAGGTTCGTCGAAGGGTTTTCTCTGATTGCGTCACCTTTGAGAATTTGTTGTGTAAGAATGCCCCATTCGTTTGGTATGAGGCACTATAATCTAGTTTCGATAAACTCAAGTCATTCGACACGAGCTCCTATTTTAGTTCGATCGAATCGAATTCGAGAGTTTGTGGTTTACAGTGATGCTTCACATGTCGGGTTAGGCTGTGTGCTTATGCAAAATAGTAAAGTGGTCGCTTACGCATCGTGACAGCTTAAAACACACGAGGTAACTACCCTATGCAAGATCTTGAATTAGCTATAGTCGTGTTTGCTTTGAAAATCTGGAGACATTATCTGTATGGTGAAAGGTGAATTATTTATACCAATCACAAGAGTCTCAAATATTTGTTAACCCAAAAAGAGTTAAATCTTCGGCAGTGTCGATGGGTTGAGTTACTTAAAGATTATGATTTCACGATAGAGTACCATCAGGTTAAGGCTAATATAGTAGCTGACGCCCTTATCCTTAAAGCGATGACTGATCTGACAGCAATGTTCGCTCGTCTGAGTTTGGTTGAGGATGGAGGACTGTTGGTAGAATTACATGTTAAACTAAATTGGGTAGAGTAGATTTGAGCTAAACAACTGAACGATGAGTCCTTAGTGTAGCGACTGCAACATGCTGGTTGAAATAAGAATTCTAATTTTAGCTTGAATAGCACTAATGTGTTATGCTTCAAAGGTCGAATTTGTGTACCCAATGATATGTAACTAAGCCATTTGATCTTACAGGAGGCGCATAACAGTCGCTATGCTATATATCCAGGTGGGAATAAAATGTACCGAGAACTCTACTGGTGGCCCAGACTGAAACGGGAAGTCGTCACTTTTGTGTCCCACTGTCTGACGTGTCAAAAGGTTAAGGCGTAACATCAGTTGCCATCTGGATTGCTTTAACTAGTTACAATTCCTCAGTGGAAGTGGGAGCGAATAACAACAAATTTTGTTACGGGGTTGCCTTTAACCCCCACTAAGAAAGATTTAATTTAGGTCATCGTTGATCAATTGACCAAATCAGCCCACTTCATTCCTATCTGAATAGATTACTCCAACCAGAAGTTAGCGAAACTGTATATCGCTGAAATTGTGATACTACACTGAATTCTGGTCTCTATCATCTCTGACAAAGATCCACGATTTACGTCACGATTTTGGAAGAAACTCCATGAAGCCTTAGGCACCCGACTTAATTTCAGCACTGCATATCATACCCAGACTGATAGTCAGACGGAACGAGTTATTCAAATCCTAAAGGATATACTTCGAGGTTGTATGATAGATTTAAGGGTAGTTGGGAGGAGTACCTGTCATTGGCGGAGTTTGCTTACAATAACAGTTTTCAGTCTAGTATTCAGATGGCACCTTATGAGGCCTTTTATAGACGTAAGTGACGTACCCCGTTATGTTAGATAGAATTAAGTGAACGCTAGATATTAGGTTATGAGCTGGTTTATGAAACTGAGAACATTATAAGAGTAATTAGGGATCGTTTGAAAACTACATCTGATCAACAGAAGTCCTATGCTGATTTAAAAAGGAAAGACATCGAGTTCGCTGTTGGTGATAAAGTCTTCTTGAGAGTATCACTGTGGAAAAAAGTCCTCCGTTTCGAATACAAGGGCAAATTAATCCCGAGGTTCATTGGGCCTTACTGTATCTTAAAGCGTGTCGGACTCATTGCATACCAGTTAGAATTACCACCGGAGCTGGATTGGATTCATGATGTATTTCATGTCTTGATGCTGAGACGGTATCGGTCGGATTCGTCGCATATAGTTACTGTCGACGAGATTGAATTGCGACTGGACTTAACATTCGAAGAAAAGCTTGTCTAGATCTTGGAGCGTAACGTTAAAGTACTGAGAAAGAAAACTGTTCCTCTAGTAAAGGTTCTATGGCGAAACCACGATATAGAGGAAGCCACGTGAGAACTTGAGAAATCAATCCTTCGGCTGTATCAGTATCTATTCGACTTAGGTAAAATTTCGAGGCCGAAATTTCTTTTAAGGGTAGAGAGTTGTAACGCCCCAAAGTTTTAAGAAATTAATTGTAAAAATCTGCAGTAATTAAATTTTTGTATTTATGGTTCTGCTCTCTTCTTTTGTGTTTAAGGTTTGGAGTTCGAGTCTCATCATTAAAAGTTTTGTTGTTTTTCAATCAACCTTAAACACGCGTTGTCCAATTAAGTTCAATTCCGTGTGAAACTGTGACAAGAATGAGCCTGCTTGTTCACTAGTTAAGCATCTGTCTGTATTCTGTCTGGTTTTGAGTTCGAATCTCATCGTACAAATGCCAGAAGAGGGATGGTGGTTAACTTAAAAATATTCTAAGAAATTCTATCGTTCTTTTTCTTTTTCTAACTTTCTAGTTCTTTATTTTCCGTTATTTTTCTTTTTACTGCAATTGATTCTTGTGTGAATTGGGAAGTTTTCGTTGCATATGAGGTCGATATTGTGTAAGTTTCATTGTGAGTTCTTTTCATTTTGTGATTTCCATTGTGTTAACACTTTTTTGTCGAAACGAGATTTTGCTCGTTTACTTGACGTTCTGTTAAACCCGATTGGTTACTTTAGGCAAGGATATTACAAGAGGCATTAATTCACCGTGTTAGTCTGATTTCTCTTGTTTTGTGCGAGGTGAGTGTGCGAATTGAATTAGGATTTTGTCGAATCTTTCGACATAATTTTAGCGGTGGGCTGATTTTGCTAAATATTGGAATTGATAGTGTAATTGGTTGTTAATGATTAATTAGGTTCCGGGTAGTCTCCGTGTTGTTTCCCCGTCAAAATGAAATCAAGTGCGTACTAGAAACTTTAATTTTGCATGTTTCAGATTGTCAGAAATGATGGCTGTCGACGCTACATGGCCAGGCACATGGGCATGTGACTAGGCCGTGTGAGCCATACGGACGTGTGGCAGGCCATGTGATCGGCTATGTAACTCATTGTCTGTTGATTTGGGGCCACACGGGCATGTGTCTAGGCTGTGTGTAACCATGATAATTCAAGGTTCACACAGGCAACGGACATGGAAATGTGTCTGGGCCGTGTAACTCACTGTTTGTGGAACGAGACCACACGACCAGGGATATCGGCGTGTGCCCAGGTCGTATAACTTACTATTTGAGTTATTAAAGCCACACGGGCAGGGACACGAGTGTATACCCAAGCCGTGTAAAGCATACGGGCAAGGACACGGGCGTGTGTCCAGGCTGTGTAATTCACTGTTTATGCTTTGAAACCACACGAGCAAGACACACGGGCGTGTAACCAGGCTATGTGGTGTGTGATTGGGGCCCAAAACCTGTTTTCGAGGGCAAAAATGTTACCTAACACTGATACTAGCTTCTTCGATGTGTGAATGATGGAAATTGATGACAATAGAACTGTTTGATACTTTGAGATTAACCTGTGAATAACTTAGTTATAAGTACATTATAATGCTTATTCTGTTATTGAGCTATCTTACTGATTGTGAAATGAACTATAATGAATGAATACATGATACTGATACTTGTGTTTTGCATTGGCATGGGTTGGGATATTGGGAAGGAGGAAGAAATTTGTTTTGAAATCGTGGCTATGCCACCAAGAGTATACATCTGATTCTGGCGCTTGTCGCATACTGAATTAGCAACTAAGCTGCGTTTCTGTAAAAGTTTTAACGAACACTTTGAGGTGTGTAGGGTTAGTTGGGCATTGAATGTCCTTAATGGTGTGTTGGGATGGCCGAAAATAGTGTGTAGTGGGTGGGAATAAGAATATTGCATCTGAATCTGATCGGTATCATATATGAACTGAAATGGCATATACGTACACATGTAATTGGTTTGCTTTGAGTCTGAACTAAATTTACTCCTATAATGGATTAAATCCCTGAATTTGGGACTACGCTATAACGATTGTTAATTGGATATTTTATTTTAAGCATTGAGTTCACAACTCATTCTATTATTACTTGGATTTCACGTGGTTTGCAAACTTGAATGGGTCGGTGCCGTGGGAGTTCGGTCGAACTATTAACTTTCTATAAACTATTTCAGTAGAAGCCTTGATAAACTATAGTAGGATGACTGTAGCAGATTATATACTTAACTAATATTTGGATTGAACTTTATGTAAACGACGGTTTGGTATTATGGTGTCTTGCGTGATACTGGATTTTTGCATGTGACTCTGTAAGCTCGGTGGATGTCTCACGCCGGGTCTAGGGTGTTACAAAGCCCTTTATTGAGTTGGTGCCACGAGTTAATCTGGCACCAACTTGATTAGAAAAATTACAAAAATGTCCTTTTGTAATTAAAATTAGTTATGTTATTTGTGGGTATTTTAGTTTTTTATTTATTTATTTTAACAACCAATGAAAATAAAAATATGCATGTAGTAGGATTTGAACCCACGCAAATTAGATTAGTAAAATTTTAAATTTACTACTCAACCAAAGCTTCATTTTAACGTGTTTTTATACATTTTTATTTTAATATGTATAACTTATTATCTCCATAAGTTATATATATATATTAATAATGTTGTTAATTGAATTGGTGTCACAAGTTAACTCGACACTAACTCATAATTAATGACAACATCATAATAAACAATTATAGTGCATTTAATATTGTTAATGTGTAGTATTTATGTGTTTAATTTTTTTTTTGCTTACAATTTAAATTATTTTTTATTTAAATATCATACATACTTCATGTGTTATTATGATTAATAATTTCAAACTATACGTTTCATTATTTATTGCATGTTATTTTTAAACTAAATCTATAATTTTAATACGTATACACGCATAATAAGATTTATCCCTCTATTTAAAATTCATTTAATAAATAATTTTTAGGGTTAATATATTTTTCATCAAATTTAGAGGAATAAGTGAATATATATATTTTGTGAAAGCTAGAGGGTTTGAATACCTTGTTCTCATATTATTGCATACACTAGGAAAATCCAGTGAAGGATATAATGAATTGTGAATACATTAATAAATAAATCATGATGTATTTTTGGCACTAAAAACATCATGCTCTTCAATATACATCAAGTATGTTAAGCAATGGAGTTAATTGCATGTTTTGTTGTTTTGGAAAGAAAAATAACCCAAATTCATTATTGCTAACAACTATGATTATGGTAAAGTTATATCTTGAAAAACACCAAGTAGTAGTGATGAATGATGCGTAATCAAATTCATTGGTGAATGGCAAGCTACAAGTTTTTTATCACTATCACTATCTTTCTTTTAATATTATATTTTTGAGAACTAATATATACTTAATATATTACAAATGTTGTAGTCTGTCTTACGATTTGAATCTAAATTGGGCAAGCATATATTATTAATCTAAAAGTAACAAATTGCAACTAAAAATTGAATATATTCTTCAACTTCATATTTATATCTTACATTACAATTGTACAAATTCGGATGCAGGAGACACGCACGCGGGGACGCTGCATCTTCACACTGATACTGAAAATAAAAAAGCTCAACTTCTTATTTTAGTCTTTATATTATACTCAAATTTAATATTTAATTTCTATAAATTAAGTCTTTCTATTTTTATTCGCGTTACTCATTAACTTAATCCAAATAGCCAACACTGAATGCTAACTTAAAATTATTTTTAAATAACCATTCCAATTTATCACAATAACGTAAGTCTTTTTTATGGAAATAGATATTTTGATGCCATCATTTTAATTAGAATAGATAACATCTTCATTTGGGATAAATAATGACATTATTAGAGAGAGTAAGTTATGTGAAATTAAAAGTAAAGGATTAAATTCCTAATTTAAACATAGGACAAGGACCAAATCCAAATTAACCAAAAATTGAAAACAGATAAAGAGTTTTGGTTGAAATGGTCATTGGATACCTGACTTTGTGAACTTTATTTTCCTTATTACATTGTTACACTGTGATTAAGACTTTCCTTTGTTCTCTCTCTTCTTGTCCTTCCCTGTGACTTTGTCCCCTTCTTTAAGGACAATTTTTCTTATTTTTTTTTTCCCTCAAATCACTGTTAGTATTTAGTACCTATTACCTTCTTCAAACCCATGAGAAGATTAGCAATAGAAATGCTTATAAAATCATTTTATTAATTAAGTATTCTCGTATGGACACTGGGCTGCTCACTCACTTTAAAAGTCCTCTATTTTTTTAATTTATAATAACATGATAAAGTTCGAACAATAAATATAACTAACATGACTCAAATTCAAATCACACATAAAGTGATAAGCACCCTTAACCATGATCCCATCACCCTAATTTTTTTTGGTTGTTATGTTGAAGCTAAAGTACAAAAATCAGGACCGGGATTCTTGTCTTCTGTTTTTCTTAATATATTAGAAAAATAAAGGAAAATTTAATGTAATAATCATGATGTTTGAAAAGGGTTTTAGTAATTACGTGTCTGTAAATTAAGTAAATTAGAAAGCAAGGAAAAAAAAGAAGAAATAATTCAGACATTGAGGAAATGTTTCCCATGAAAAATTGTCCTAAAAGGAATAAAGAAAATAAAAGAAGCCATGAGATTGTTGGGGGGGGGGGGTGTTAAGGGCATAATAATGGCCATTCAAATGGAGTTGGTTTAAGGTTTCCCTTTAGGGGTCAAACGATCAAACCCTGACTCATGCAAGAGGAGGGGTGGTCCCCGCTTCCAAAGCCAGTTGCAGTGACCGGCCCTCACCAAGCAACCGCCCACTGGTTTGAAACCGCTCGCCTAGTATAGAACTTGTAGGTTCCACAGTCATAGCCTATTTGGGTCAATCTAGGAAAGCCAAATGTTAACATCAAAGAAAATTTTGACCCACCTCCCCCTTTTTTTTATGTTTTGTTTATTTAACAATGAACTTGGGATTAGTGATTCCAAGGACCATGTTTTGTCAGTGACCAAAAAAAGAAAAAAGCTAACATAAACACAAACAATTTGGACAAAGCAAACGACACCCTTGCTTTTGTAATTTGTAATTGCTAATTTCCCAGGCATTAACGAATTTATCCCTTCCCACAATCACATTTAAAATCTTTATTGATGGAACATAAAAGAGACATTTTATTTTAAGGACACGTCAGTATCTGAGTTCTAACAGGAAACGACTTTCTTTCATGTTTTTAAGACAGAAACCATTTTCTGGATAATGCTTTGTTGTTTACAGCAAGAAAGATACACAGAGAGACAAGTATTGGAGCAAGTGAAGAGATTAGAGGACCCTACTGCTTAATTTTTGGCGGGCAGCAACGGTCACTTTCAATGATTTCTCTTTGGTGATGTTTTTTTTTTTTTCTCTCAATGACCCAACTAAGCCTTATTGCTAGATAGCTTAGCTAGAGAAAGAGGACCTTATTCTCCTTCCATAGAGAGAAAAAAAGAAAAAGTCTTTCCTCTTCTTCCAATTGTCTACCTTGGGGTGTCTTCTTAGGTGGTTGGGCTGAAAGGGAAATTTGCAGATCTCATTCATATGAAGAGATCTTTCAGTGTAAGTTGTTTGAACGTTGCCTTTTCCTTTCTGACTTTCTATTTTGCTGTTTTGGGATTTTTTTTTTTTTACTATTGTCTTGTCTGAGTAGGTCTTTAACTATTATTATGTTCCTAGTCTTTCTGGTACAAACACAAAGTTGTTGGTGTTTGAACAAGATCTGAAGAAACTGTTCAAAATGTGTTATGGCAGGACAGTGTGATTCATCTACATTCTTTTGTACACTTTACAAAATTTGATTTAAGGCAATGGCTGGGATCTAAATGAGCAAAAGGGTTCTTGTTTTTTAGCTTTCATGGAGTGTTGTAGGCAACTAGTTGTGGTGAGCAAATGCAATTTGCTTCTTCCCTTTTTGATTGGCTGTGGTTTCTCTTAGCCAAGTTAGCCCTTTTTTTAGTAAAATGAAGTTCAATTGCTTACTTTGATGTCAATCTGCTAGTTTTATGCCATAAAATGTGTGTGTCACTCGTTGTCCATGACTCGACTGATAAAGTTATTGCATGTTTCTTATTTCCTATTATCAGACTTCTTTTGGTTCTCTTTGATGTTAATATGGCTTTCATTTTCTTTTGTTACTTATTAGCTAATTTGCCCATTCATGATCAATTCTGAAAACCTTTCATTTCAGCTTGTGGATGTGCTACTGGTACTTGCATTTTGCGGTCATATTGCATGGACTGTCAAGGCCAGCTCACAATGCAAACAGGCTCTCTCATGGGAGATTCGGCCTCATAGTGTCGCTATTACCGAATTTGGTGCAGTCGGAGATGGTGTCACTCTCAATACCAAAGCATTTCAGAATGCCATCTTCTACCTCAATTCATTTTCTGACAAAGGTGGGGCCAAACTTTTTGTCCCAGCTGGCCGGTGGTTGACAGGAAGCTTTGATCTCATCAGTCACCTAACTTTGTGGTTAGATAAGGATGCAGTGATTCTTGGATCAAATGTAAGTCATTACCAACTTACTTCAAAAAGAACATTTACTCATAAGATGTGATAAAAAGGACATTGCATCTAGAAATTTTGTTGCGTATGGGATTTAATCTGTTGTCACAATGATTGATGATGGAGAATACACATTCGAGCTATTTATAAGAAAATCAATGTTTATATGTGAACATACTAAATCAATACTGCGAGAATGGCATCTCATTTGTGATCATTGATGCTTCGTTGCTTGTCTATGCCCCAAATTCAACTGAGCATACCACCCTAGATGCTTTCTCATCACATAGTATATTGTTTCAGAATCCTGATGATTGGCCAGTTGTTGATCCTTTGCCTTCCTATGGCCGAGGTGTGGAGTTACCTGGTGGAAGGCATCGAAGCCTTATATATGGTCGCAATTTGACTGATGTAATCATAACAGGTTAGTAACATGGATGAAAAATCATGTTCCATAAGCATTTGGTTTTCTTTCATTGATGCCATGGGTTCTTCATGCAGGAGATAATGGAACTATTGATGGACAAGGCAGTGTTTGGTGGAACTGGTTTAAGCGTAAAACTCTGGACTATACTCGGCCCCATCTGGTGGAGTTGATGAACTCAACTGGGGTTGTCATCTCAAACTTGACTTTCTTGAACTCTCCCTTTTGGACCATCCACCCAGTCTACTGCAGGTTTGTGGCCTCCTATAATATTAGCAATGCCCTTCCTTGAATGTTGCTGTTAAATTGTTTAGGTTACCATTTTTTATAGCAGAACTTTCATGAGTGAAAGCATTTTATCAATTAAGTTGAGATTCTTTTTTTTTCTTGATGAACAGCCATGTCATAGTCCAGAATGTCACAATCCTGGCTCCTCTGGATTCACCAAACACTGATGGAATCAATCCAGGTGAGTTTTATATCTGGATTCACCAAGATTCTTATTTCTATTTTTTCCATGTTTTAAATTCAAGCTCTTGCCTTGTTTGAATGCATTCAGATTCTTCGAATGATGTTTGCATCGAAGACTGTTATATTAGCACTGGTGATGATCTAATTGCCATCAAAAGTGGGTGGGATGAGTATGGCATTTCATTTGCTCGCCCCAGCACAAACATTATAATCCGCCGGCTTATTGGACACAATCGAAATGGCTCTGGGATAGCAATTGGAAGTGAAATGTCAGGAGGTGTTTCAGAAGTTTATGCAGAAAACCTGTATTTTTTTTATTCAAGCACGGCTATCACTATAAAGACTGCTCGTGGAAGGGGTGGATATGTGAGAAATATCTATATATTAAATGTTACCTTGGTTGGTGTAGACACAGCTATAAGGTTCGATAGTACTTTCTCTCCGCATCCGGATGACTTTTACGATCCAAATGCTCTCCCTGTGATAGAAAGGATTACAATTAAAGATGTCATCGGAAATAACATAAAAGTTGCAGGCCTCCTCAAAGGCATAGAAGGGGACACTTTTCATCACGTTTGCTTATTAAACATTGCTTTGACTGTAACCTCAGGGTCTCCATGGAACTGCTCACATATTCAAGGATACTCTGCCATGGTTTCCCCAGAAACTTGTGAACCTCTCAAGGAAAGTATCTACCCCAACCATTCTTCAGATTGTTACCATGTATCCAATCATTTGCGGAGTTCAGGTAATCAAAACAAAGGTTCTTGGTTACATTCTTGGTAAATAGTGGGTAACATATCATTCGTTTTACCCTGAAATCCACCCTTTGTCATGATTTTTTTTCCAAGTGGGAATTTTGATTCTTGCCGTTTCCCAAGCACAACAGCAGCCTCATCACCAATGACGCCTGATATTAAGGAGTTGATTTGAGTAGCCGTATATGTGGTTGTTGACTTGTGAGAAGATGTTTTTGAGAGTTTTTTTTTTTTTTTTTTTTTTTGTAATTTTGTGTGCAGTAACAAATAATTGAGTGATTTGTCAGAAAAATGAAAATAGAGGAGTTTGTATTTGAAAGGCTTTCTTTTTTCTTTCTTTTTTATGGTTTGTTATAGTCGGTAATGCCAACAGATTAAATCTGGGCATGTTACCTAGAGAAAATGTTATTTGAAAGCTAAATGAAAAATAGACACACACAAAAGTTTTACCTATGCAGCCTAATGCTTGAGTTGCCTTAATGTGACTGTGATATATTCCATCCAGGCTGTTTCCCGAAGAGTTGTAATTTTTGTTTGAAGTTGATGTCTCTATAGCTTGGTGGATCAAAAGTGTGGTAGGCCTTGGAGTCTGGTTTATTTGCAAAACAATGGTGAACTAAGAGCTGCTGTAGACGCTCTCCAATAATTAAATCAGTGTTTGATCAAATAGTGGTGACAAATGAGAGATCATACGTTGAGTTTTAGTATATATATTCAAACTTTAGCCTGTCCGTTGATTGTTCAGATCTAATAATTGGCCAGTGATTGGCTGATGCAATGTGTCCTATTTGCTAAAATCGTTAGCAGCTCATGTGCATAGTTTCATGAGCTATGTAGAAGCTTCTTCGCTTATTAGGAGAATGCTCCATGTGGTGTTATCATTTTAGCAGATAGGATTTTTAGTTGATTCAAGGATATATATGGCAACTTCCCAAGGGAGATCCTACATCAATGACTTGATAGTTCACTATTGCAAGATTCTGTTCATCGATGCATATGCAAAGAGTTATATGCAAGTTCTTCAACTGTATTTGTATTTATCAAGTCTGTCTTTGTTTGTGTTGGACAACGTACTAGGATTCATTCTACCAAACATGACATAAATTTTATTCACCAACCATTTCTTTTCCAGGTAACAATTAGCACCAACAATGCCGATGTCGAGCCAATAGACCCTGAGCCACAAAACAAGGATTCAGCAGTAAAGGACATCAAATCTTACGTAGCACTACATAGTTTGTTTGTTGAGGATTAAAATGAGTAGTAACACGAAAAAGGACCATATCTAACTTCACAATATCTTTCACTTCAAGATGATATGACGATGGCGGCATGGATGCTTCCTGGCACAACTGCCACGGACGAGAGCAGTATATTTACCCAGAATTTGGCCTGTAATTCACACACAACCACCAAATGGAGAGTCAGCTCTTAATTACTCTCCCCGGCCATCTCTGTCCTAACTCAACATACTTAAACACAAAGCGCGTAAAATAGAAAGGAGAGACGACTCACCGTGCAACCTTTTTCCTTTTTATATATCGCAACTGGGGGCAGAAAGATTGCGAGCATAACGTCGAGAAAGCCGGTTTCTTGATTCTCAGCATCGGCTTTCGCGGGGGTTTCATGTTTGCAGCTGAAGCATCCGCATTTGACACAGATACACATGTTTGATTGATGTTAAATATGTTGCTAAGGGCTGGGGTGGTTTGATAAGGATTATGGAGTAGCACCACTTATATAGAATCCTACACATTTGTATACTTATATGGAAACAGTTTACATTTCAGTCAAAAATCATAAAGAGGGAATCAAATTAGTGGGTGGTTGCTGTTTACAACATAAGCTTGTATCACGTGAATGGAATGAGTTCATATGTGACATTGGCAAAGCTCTTCTCACCATGCTGCTTTCATATATTCATTACTATTTTATATTATACCAAGTCTTTTCTCTCTTTAAAATATCTGTTTTTAATACTTATCTCCCAAGTATACATATAGAGATATAATCATTTAGATATATAAAAAGAATAATATTACTAATTGATTAGTATTGTTATTGTTATTCGTGCAAAAAGACGCGCATTTTATTCTTTTATTTATAAGCTGAGAAATAATTATAAGTAATTTTATTACATTGTATAAAAAAATATAAATGTAAGTTTAATTTTTTAATCTTATTATGGGAATACATTAAGCAAATTGGTTGCGATTGATTAAATGTTGCCTAGAAACACTTGAAAATGGATAATAATATAATATTATAAAACTCTTGGTCTAGAGTCTAGGGGTGAGCGTCTGATCCAATCGAGTCAAATCAAGTGAAAAAATTTTAAATTAATCGAGTTCATGAGTCCTATTTTGTCATCCTAACTTAATTTAAATTTTTTTCGAATCGAATCAAGTGGAATTGTTCGAGTTAAATTAAAAATATTAAACATGTCAAATAAAAATATTATTACAGTATAACTAACTCCATGTTAAAGCATGTAAATTTGAAAACATATATATTTGAAAAAAATTCTCAAATTAAAATAATTAAAAAATATATATACTTAAGTATGATAAATTTGAATAATTAATTAGATCCCAAAATTATTATTTTAGAAAAATTTTAAACTATTAACTTTTTTATATATTTTTTAGAATTTAAAAAAAAATATTTTTTAAAATATAAATTTTGAATTTTTTTTATTTTTTTTAAAATTTTTGTTTTGAGAGAGATCAATTTACTTATTTTTAAAGTTGACAGAGATCACCAATATGTTATCCAAATTATTTGAATTATAAAATTTAATTCGACTCAAATTCGAATAACTTAATTCAATTATCTCAAAATTCGAAAAAATTTTCTAAACTGAACCGAATTTTGTTCATGTAGACATATATGGGAATTGGAATAAAAATGAGGAATAAAGATGAGAGAGCACTTGCGGTTTAATAATTATTTGATGTACTGACCAAGAATCAGGAATAGTTTTGCCCTCCATCTCCACTTTAAGCATTCTAGAATTATATTGTGGAAGACTTAAATGGAGAAAGGAATTCGATACTCCCACATTTCTCTCCTTTTCTTCATGACGTTTCGGCTTACATTAATTGTTTTTTAATTAAATTTGGAAGTTAAAATATATTCCTACTTTTGGTGCATTCAAAATTTACTTCTTTTATTTTTTATTTTTTATTTTTTAAATTTAAAAATTTAGCTTCAAATGTTAATATCATTTATTTTTCTGTTAAATTTATTGAAGTGAAATTTTAAATTTTTAAAAAAATACTCACATGATAATCGTAATGGACATGAATTTAATAGATAATTTTAATGGTGTTAACAATTTTTAAAAGTTACATCTATTATTTTAATAAAAATAAAATATTTAGACTAATCAAAGACATTATAAAAGTTAAGGTACCAAATTATACTAAGAAATTATAAATATAAAGATTAAATAATAAATTTGAGCATAAAATTGAAATTTAACTATTGTTATATAATTTATGGAAAAAATATCACTTTGCCATGTTTATAGTCTCTCTCTCTCTCTCTCTCTCTCTCTCTTTCTTTTCTTTTTTTGCCAAGAGGATTATACATACTTTAAAAAAAAATCACTTTCAACCTTTCAACTATAAATAATTTTCCTTTATTTTTGACACTTGTCAACATATAAAGGATATGATAGTAAACTAATAAGATACATATAATATGTTATTTGAACTAACTAATGTCACTATAATAGTAAATGACTAACTTATATAAATTAAAATAAAAAAGATTAAATATCAAATGCAAGCATAGTAAAGAAATTGAAACTACAATTTTGCCATTACCTTATAATAATTAAAAAAAGGGAAAATGTTGGTCTAAATAATTAGCACTGTGAATAATTTTGGTACCTAATGTGGATTTAAAAAAAAAAAAAATTCTAACTCATCAATATTATTAAGTATTTGGACTAAGCATTATAAAAAAGAGGGATCAAATTATTGTAGAAATTTAAGTATAAAGATTGAAACTACAATTTTATCATTATCTTATATTGACTTAAAAAGGAGGAAAATTATGTTATTAGTTAGTCTAAATAATTAACATTGTCTTGACATGGATTTAAAAAAAAATGATTTATTTCAACTTTTAATGAATAGTTTTTTTTTTAAATTCCACGTAAAACATTTTATCAGAGTAATTAATAATATTAAGCATTTGGACTACACATTATAAAAAGTTGGGACCAAATTATTGTAAAAATTCAAATATAAGGATTAAATCCTAATTTTAAGCCTAATAAAGGGACCAAAAGTGATATTTGACCAGTTTTCCATAAAATGCAAAAGGAGGAGGGGAAAAAAAACTGAACATGTGTCAAATACGAAGGTCAAAATATATAGGTTATAGATTTGCACGATAATTTGTGTATTTATTCCATAAATCAACAAGAGTTATTATAATAATGAGATTAAAATCAATGTAGAATATGTGTTTGAATTTAATAGTAATGGATAATATTAAAAAATGATTATTAAAGATATTAAACTAAATTACATATAAAAAAGTAAATAATCATATTTCATATTAAATATACATTTATGTTAAAAAAATATATTAATAAATAGTTAATTTTTGATTAATTTTTTTTTTCTCATCCTCTTAATGCCCATTTCAGTTAAATATAAGATTGGATGGAGGAATGGATCTGAGGGGTGGTGAAAACCAGAAAAGGAAGAAGGATGAGCTAGGGGTGACGAAGTTAGCACTCTGATTGCTCCCTGATGCTTAAGTCGGTCTTTTGGTTTAAAAAGAATGTAACCAAAAAATATCCTAGACGTCTTTTCTTGCTTACCTTGTCTTTACCACTCATGTGATAGTCCTCTTAGGCTTCGGACCCAAGGTGCCTTGAGATTGCCTTCTTCTTCCTGTTTCGACTGTTTGACCTTTGCGGCTTTGCCATTTGGCTTTTGACAACCCAGAATTGTTTTTTTATCAAATATTTTATGGTGATCTTTTTAAGCCATTTTATTATTGGGTTCTATAGATATGGTATAACACAACCATAATAAATTTTTATTAAAATCAAATAAAAGGTGTGCAACAAAAACACACATCTCACAAACCATAAAACACCTCAGTCTAAAAGGACATTGATATCTTAAACAAAATAAAAACAAAAATGTAAGATCACTGCTCAATATAGCCAACCTAAAATCTCTTGAAAGCAACAAAATATTGTAGCAAGAATACTTCATAAAAGCAACTAAGTTCAGTAAATATATTTTATGATAATTAAATTTATATATTCACTAAATTATTATAAAACTCAAATTTTTATATTTTATATGTAATGACTTGATTTCTAGTAGTATTAAAAAATATTTTTTAGTACTTCAATTTTGTAAATATTAAATAAGAATATTTATGAATTTATTATATAAATAGATTAAAATTCAGCTAAATAATTGAACTGAAATTATGATTAATGCAGGTCAGACCAAGCTTGAATGGGGAAAAAGGGAAAGATGTTGAGCCCAAAAGACAAAACTGATGCTTCTTGTTACTCTTATCATTTCAATATTGGAGAATATACATTCAAAAATCCTAAACCCATCCCACCCTGTATTTTCTGACTACCTATTCTTTTTCTTAAACAACAACACTTATAGAAAAAAATTTGTATCAAAATTTCAGCACTTGCTGATCTTCAACCTCCTCACAGCTGACAAGAACATCCTGCTCCAAACATACAAAAAAAAAAAAAAAAAGAAGAAAAAATCAAATTCAGCTGTGGTGCTATATGGGGAAAATTTTGAATTTTAATGTAAGAAATTCACGTGTTAACTTACTCCCAAGGAACATCACCAACCATCATCCAATCCCCTTCCTTGTCTTCATACGTTAACACATGATATTTCTCATAATGATCTCTATCCATCTCTGCTTCTGCCCCTGCATTCCCACCCATCAAAACTCTCGACTATGGAATTTTCAAATGAAAGAAATTAAACAGCCAAAGACAGAAACTTAACAGATGATGTTTGTGTGGAACATGTGTTCCAGAGTCCTTATCAGATCATAGTAACTCTCGTGTGCCAACAGGTCTAGTTTTCTCCCTATAGGAATCCCTTCCATGTAAACCTTCACATAAAATGTTGAGCTGTTGCACTCGTGCTCTTCTTCTGCAACCGCCGCCTTCATCGGTGGCCACTGCTCCCTGAATATATATATATTTGGTTATGGACTGTAATAGCGTCTGTTCTGTACGCAATCGGAAAAAATAAATACCTGACATAAGGAGGAGCGATTGAAATGCTAAGGCCAAGGCGAAGATCGGTGGTAAGGTCCCTTTGGGAGGAAGCAGTGCTTGAGAAAGCAAAGTGGTTGGGGCTGTCGATGGAAGATGAAGAACTGGTTGGGCGACCCATTTTCTGTGACTGAATTCAAGAGTGATGACAAGTGAGCCGCCACACTGGGTTTAAATAAAAATGACCAGAAATGTGTAGAAATACAAATTTAATTATTAAATAATATTGGGAAAAAGAAAATACACAGAGTACTAAATTTTTGTTGGAGAATCGAAGGGGGACAATTCTTTCATATTACTGGCTCTGCTTGGGCATATATGTTGTGAAGGAAGCCGACACCTGTGTACACGTGTCACCACCATTATGTTACTCATTTCTTTCTTGGAAGCTTCATGTCGAATTAGGATTTAAGACGATTCAACTTTGTTATTAGTTTAATTGGATTATTTTAATTCATAATTAAAAATTTTAAATTTCAGTTAAAATCCACTATTTGTTTAAAAAAAAAATGAATGAAGCATTTGCAGCTTTATTTTTATGTTGGTTTACCTCTTTACTTTCTCTTCTTTTCAAGGATTCATGAGTATTTCATAGCTGTTACAGGCGGCATCCATTGATGAAAAAGTGTGAACCACATTTTAACAAAATAGTTGATGATTATTGTCTCCTTTTACGGGGGAAATATTATTTCATGCAACTTGTCAATTTATAAATAAAACTCAATTAAATCAATTATATGGACTCCAATCTTACATATAAAAAGAAACCACCTAAAAGGTGTACACTTGCTACGTGCCTAATTACGCCCACGTGTTAACCATGATTTAATTTTTATTTAAAATTTCACATTCACTCTTCTCTTTTCATTATCAATATTTCATTTTACTTCTTTTACCTAAATCATAATTCATCTCACCAACTATTGATTAATATTTAAGAAAAAATGAATGTAAATCATTGTAATAACCCACATTTTCAAATTATATATATATAATCCATAAATATTAGGTTCATTCGTAACATACATTATATTCTACAAAATTTAAAGTTAATTATACATACACGAAGGTATGATTAGATTGTCACTTTGTATGGTAAAACACTCTCTCTATAGATGTAGTAATAAATAGAGAGTTGAGGCAATGAATGTAGACAAGTGATGGGGATACAAAAGCTTGAGATCTTGGAAAATTATGTCCTAAATCAATGTTCAATGGATTCAATTAATGTTCTGTCTGGGTAACCCTATAATTAAATCAAAGGAGGTATTGATAATGATGACATTAAACTTTTATATCTTGTTGCTATGCAAAGTTATACTTAAACATGTTGTACTTTATGTCAAAAGAAACGTGTTCTAATTAGACTTTCAAAACATTGCATTTAGAATATTACCAACCCCAAAAAAAAAAATTCATTTTCTTTGGTCTAATTTAATTTTCTATTTTTTCATATTAATTTTCGATTTTCCTTTTTGAATTGTTAAAATAGACTTCATGTTTTTTATCTTTAGTTCGGAGTGGTTTTTATTTCTCGATTTTTTTCTCAACCCTGCTTCCAAAATACTAAAACATTAACGGTGCCAACTAAGTTAATACTAAATTGATATAATGTGATTATTTAATCTAAATAGCTAATAATTAACATGAATTTTGTTTCTTTTACTTAAAATATTGTATTAATTTTGTTTTTTAAAAAAAATCTACAACAATATTCTAGTAAAAATAATTAGTGGTGTTAATTATTTAGCTTAACTAACAAAATAAAAGATGGAATTATACCAAATAAAATCAAAATAGAAGAGGAGAGGAGAGAGAGATAGACGTTGTTTATCTCCAGCGTTAATTTAAAACACAAGAAAAGGGGGGAACAAGAAACTTTGGTTGCACCAATTTGCAAGAGAGACAAAGGCAAAGAAAGCAAGAAACTAAAATAGGAAAGGGAGATGTGTAGTAAACAAACAAACAAACAAAGGAGGAGAAAAGCAAAAGGCGATGTTCCCCACCACCCCTACCGTTATGTTGCTTCTAATGCTCATCACGGGAAGCTCTTTCTTTTCTTTTACTGCTCCACACACCTTTTGGTCTCTATTAACCTTCCATTTATTTTAAAAAGGGTTAACTTCACCTAACCTCTTCTATTTTGCCCTACATTTTAAACCATCCCTCAACTTTAAATATTTTATTAAGCCCCTATTGTATCAGTTTAGTTGTCAATTTCAAGGTTGTTGGAATCATATTAAACTGATTGATTGGACTGAAAATCAACTAATACTCTGGTTTAGAGAACGAAGTTGAACTAGTTAACCCACGAATCAGTACAGATCAATTGCATTGGTTTTTCTTTTTTCATTTTATGATTTTTTTAAAAAATTATTTCATTAAAGCGGCCAAGTTGGTCATATGGAAAACTAGTGGCCTAACCGGTCCAGCTACAAAAACATTGGTGAAATTTAGGCAATAAATGCTAGTTTCAATCTTGTATGGAGTATATTTAAAATGAATGGATCAAATTGTAAACACATGTTTACCATCGCACGGACTACTTAGCTTGAATGTGCTAAAAAATAAAATTGTGTCAATAAAATTAAAGAGTGTTGTTTATTCCAACATGTCAAATCTAATCTGTCTATGCAATAGGCACACATGTGTTTACAATTGATCCACGTATTTTATATATGCTCCAAGTTAGATTTGAGCTAGCATTTAGGTGTGATTTGGTTTACGGAATATAAGATTACCTCTAGTATTAAGATTATTAGAATGTAAGATTACTTAGTGTATAACCCGATATGTTATGTTACTTTATTTAATTAAAATGTAATATTTTATTATTTCATTGATAAAATCTAAAATTACCTAAAATTGCATTTTCTTTTGTTTTTTACAACACAAACGTTGAAACTTATATTATTTTATCTTACTTATGTATGATTGTTTTCTTTAGTATATTAATTTCATGTCTCCTAAGCTAAAATTGAGGAGGAGCGATATACAATTAGGGCTTCTCTTTTTAATAGGTAGAAATAATTATATTTTTCAATTATTAAAACATGCAATTTATTATGGTTTAAGAAAAAAATTGACCAAAGTTATAAAAAAAAAAAAAGAAAAGGATAGTAAACTTGTGATGAATGAAATTTTCTAGGTATATTTTAATAAATAAAATGTAATAGAATAGATAAATGTTACTTTTCTTAACATATAATAAATATATGTATATAATTGAATGTTACTTTGAAAAATATACAAAACAGGAGAATTATTGATTTATTAATTATTATTATTATTCCATTTTAGTTTAGTTTAAGTAATATGAATCAAAGTTATTAAAAACGAAATAGAATTGTTAAAAATATCATATTTCTAAGGTAAGATTACTTAAACTAAAACTTGTTTAGAATAATGATTAAAGGCCTTTTCAGACATGTAAATGATATGATTCAAACTATTTCATCCTTTCCGCTCTCCGTACAATATTGAAATGATGAAAAAGAAAACAAGAATACTTAAAAGAAAGTATGATGTTGAGATTATCTTATATATGATCAAATCTTGACACTATTAGTAATTTATCCAAAGAAAGAAAATGATTTGGAAATGTAAAATTACCCCCAATACTCTCACATTCCTTGAATCAAGCATGTTACTAATAACTAGCAAGAACTAAATTAAAACTTGTTGGTGCAATAAGTAATGTTGTATGAATAGAAAAGGAAGAATGGGCCACACTTATTTGGAGGAGACTTAAATATTCCTTGAATTCTTTTTGTCAAATTCGTTATCTCCCTTCCATGATAATCTCCATCATCGTGTCCAACTCCACGTTTTCCTTCTTTTTTTGTGCTTACTGTTTTTGTCAGTCAAACATTGGATTTGGTTGCTTTATTTATTTCCGTATACAGAAATGTGTGGAGGGCGGAGTTGAGCATGATCCCACTTTCGCCCTTTGCTTTATCAACTTTTTGTTCCCTCCCTGTTGGCTTTGCCCATCATTTCCATCAATGCCTTTTGCTTTGTAATCTCTAGGTTTTTTTCTTTTTTCACATGTCAATAAACCTAGGCGCCTTCGGTTAAGCACAGGGTAACTCACAACTCGGGCTATGCAGCACACACCTAAAACATGATGCTCCCTATTCCCCACACCTATGTCCAAAGCTGATCAACTCTTTTGTCTACGTCCTTTTTCTTTTGGTTGTTACTTTTAATTCTAGAATAGTATCTTTTAATGGCAAATGAAGTTTATTGATGGTGCACCTTTTTATACATGGACAACATTTAAGACCCAAATTTTGTGTTTATTAGTGGGATTGTATGAACAAATCGTACAGAGAAGTAATTAAGATTTGGTCGTTGACAGATGAACGTACTGAAAAATGATTACTGTGTGTTCCTGGACTCCTTTAAATGAAAATAAGGAGAGAAGAGAAGAATTGGCACAAGTTGCTGGAGAAAACGAAATAAATTGCAGAAGCCGAAGAATTAATGGAGCAGAGTGTGGCATCAAATTGAATGCATAAATGAAATAACAAAGCACTCATGTCCCGTTTATAACTAAAAGGTGGGATGTCCATTGCTGCATGCTAATTAGAGTACTGCAAATTGAAATGACGGCGACTTTGTCTGTTTTGTTTTTATCAAGAAGGGTGTTAATTATGACTCCTATTTTAGTCAAATTCAAGAAGTAATCTCCTAGTTAAACCTGTTTATTTGTTTCAATTAAACACTGATTAGTTTAGATTATTTTATTATTGTCGTAACTATTTTTTGACAAAACGGGAATCGACTAAAAAATAGGGAGTCGCCACCGATTTTTATTTAGGTGTGATCGGATCACCTTTGTTTTAATAAAACATTTTGATTTACTAAAATAACGTTTTTGGTCTACGAAAATTTGAGAAAACAAGTTCGGGAGTCGATTACGTGCGAGGAAGGATCAGCACCCTCGCAGCGCCCAAAATTGGTACCGAATTGATTGATGTTGTCCCAATGTTGAAACTTTGGATATTTAAAACGAATTTAGAAATTTGGTCTCTTTTCTCGAATTGAATATCGAGATTTTCTTGTTCGAATGAATAAAATATCACATCCGATTACATAGGACACGATAATTTTAATCTTGAATCCATGATCATCTCTTAACTCACGAGACTCGTGCATTAAAATAACAAAAGGTTATTCGATTCTTTGGGCCAAGCGAGAGAAGCGAAACCTAACACATAGAGGCACGATCTCTCGAATTTCCAAACATAGAATATTGCCTTATTTTGATAAACTCTTGCTTTTGGATAAAATTGATAAACGTATTTGACCATTATACACATTTGGGTAGTTTAGGTTTTTTTTTTTCTTTTTTTAAAAAAAATATTATTTAAAAATGTGACCGAGATTACATGTGACGAGTAATGATGATGTAACACAAATTTGACATAATGATGATCTAATACAAGTGATGCATGACATTGGTATTTAATGTGCGATGAGATGGCATAATGCGAAAACGATAATGATCAAGGAGTAATAATACATGAATGGGATAACACACAAATGAATAACCATGATATGAAACTACGAGTGGGCACACTACAATACATGTAAGGAAGATAATCACATAACGTGCACTATTTGAGAAATCTACAACATCAATAACCAATGACGAATAAATTAAACCATATGTGCAACAATTTGCAATAAGTGAACAACAAGTTAAAATAAGTAAAATATAAAAACATGCACCTTGAAATGATAACCAATTAGTTTTAAAATAGACACTATAAAAGGTTTTGAAATCGATAATATACAAAAAGAACGTATAAACGTATATATAAAAAAATGATTTAAAGTATATACCAAAATATATGTACATATATGAATAGAAAAATCTATATGATATAAAATAATTTGAAATATAATATATTGATTTATAAAAATAAAAATATATATAAGTTAAAAGCGAAAATTATGCCAATCTTTAAAACAAGAAAAATGTATAAAGCAGAATTTAAAGTAAGCAAATTATAAAATGATTGATTTGAAAAAATTCACACTAATGAAAATAAAAAAGGCACATTAAAATATCGTAGGATTAGTACAATAGTTCAAAACAATACATTAAAACAATTTCTATCAATGGATTATAAATTAATTTTGAAAAGAAAAAAATATATATATAACCTGAAATTTAAAAGGGATGCGATTGAAATGAAGGTAAAATTGGAAGGATTAATAAATAAAATCACTACAATAAAACCGAGGATTAAAATGTGATGTCCACAAACAAACATGGACCAGACATGCTGTAATATCCTGAAATAGGGGTAAAATTTTTATTAAATTATTTTTTCATGTATATGCTCGAAGAGATGGAGTATTATGCTCACTTGACTTGTTTTAGGGTCTAGTCATAAACCCGAGCTAGTTTTGACTTAGGGCTAAAAATTTCTTTTAGTGCCTAAGGAGAAAAAGCTAGGTGAGATAAGGGTTAAGAGAAATAATTGAAGTAGATTGACACAAGAAAGCAGCTGGTAGAATGGCTTGGGGCGTTAAGGTGCAAGGATGCTTCAGGAGGAAAGGGGTTCGAGCTGCAGGAATCGCGTTGGGGAGTTTTTATTTTTGGCGTTAAAGGAGCTAGGTGAAGGAGGCTTTAAAAATAATTGTGGTGAGCTTAGACCAAAGAGAATGCCCTGGCAAAGTGGCTTGGGAGCGCTACTTAAGGGCATGGGGGCGAATGGACTCAAGTTCGAGTCACCATGGAAGTGCATAGTGTACTTTATTTTTGGGTTTTTGGCGCCAAAAAGGAAAGGGCTAACTAAGAAGGCTTGAAAAGAAAGTTGTGAGCATTGATGGACATGAAAGTCAAGTTGGCAAAGTGGCGTGGGGCGTGATAGGTGGGTGCAGCACGAGGACTCGCGTTCGAGTCCTGATGGAAGCGCAAGGACATTTTTATTTTTGCTTTGGCGTTAAGATAAAGGAGCTAGCGGAGGGAGAGCTTAAAAGAAAATTGTGACGAGTTATGTCACGAAATGAGCAGTGGCACAGTGGCAGGAGGCGAGGGTGTTTTCTTCAGGTCTTGGGTTCGAGAACACACCAGCACCCTCACCAGAATCATTGCACCTTGACGACATCGAGGAAATGAATCTGAGAAACATCCAAGAAGGATGAAGACAAAGTTTGGAAGATGACAACCAGTCAGCATCCAAATGACGCAGACAGTGATGTAAGCAACCATCAATGTCATGAAGTAAGCAATGATGCAAGCAGCAGATATTGCCGAAAAAGGAAGCCACCTGGAAGCAACCAAGATGGCAACAATTTCTAGGGGTAGCGTCTGGGGGTTTTAATTTTTCTTTTGCTAGCATGAGAAGTGGCTCTGCGCATGGGCTCAAACATTGATAAAGGCAAATTGTTTTTATTTTATTTTAAAATTTCACATTTGAGTATGGGGTAGTTTTATTTTATTTTGCTTTATTATTTTATTGGAAGATGGGAGTAGAAAGATGGGACAAAATTGTTAAAATTTTTTATGTTTTATGGGTGATGAATTATGATATTAATTTTATCAAAGAGAGGGGGAAGCATGGTCGGCCTTGAATTTTGAAAGGGAGCATGGCGAATTTCATGAATCTGCTTTTTCTTTCCTCCATTTTTGTGCATGGCCGAATGTAGGACTCCTTGGGGCCTCCACAATCGGTTTTGAATAGAGCAAGAAGGTGCCAAATCCTTTGGAATTGTTCTTCTTTTCTTTTCAATTGTTTCTTGGCCAAATCCTCTCTAGCCACCTTACTCAAAAATTTCTCAAATCTTTCTCTCCTTTTTGTTCTTCTTGGTCGAACCTATCACCCCCATTGTACTCAAAATTTTATCTCCCAATTGGTGTTAGCTGAATATCTTCATCAACCCTTGGGAGCCATAGCCGGAATCTCTTCACTTTTAGTCTCTTTAAGGAAACGATAGAAGTAAGTGTTCCTTTTAAGATTGGGTTCTTTTCTCTTCCTTTTAATGTGCCGAAAGTTTGAGTTTAGGCCCTGGTAAGGTTGGCCGATTATGTTTAGGGTCTTAATAGTGTATCTTTTGTGTGTAGCCGACGCTAAGGGGCTTTGAAGGTGTCTTTCGGGTTTCGCTTCTTCAAGGTAATATGACATGTGGTTTCGGCCAAGGGCTTTGAATATGGTTTATGTATTAAAGTCGAATCTGACATATGGTGTGTAGGATCTCAACTACTCAAGGCACAAGGGGAAATTTTAGGATTTGATAGGCAAGGTAAGTGGTTGTTATATTCGGCAATGGGCCATGTAAGGTATTCAAGTGGTAACCGCATGTGTGTTATGATTTTAGGGGCTAATCGGCTAAGGAAAACAGAGGCTTTCGGGATTTCAAATCGCGTTGGTAAGCGTTTTCAAGTACGACATATCCTTCGGGATTTTGTGGTAGCCGAATAAGACTTTTTAATACTAACCTATAGTGGCCGAATGTAGGAGCAATACGGGGACACGTTTCGGGACTTTTGTCATATCGCATAGATTCGAGATTTCTCTTTAGATCTTCGATTAAATAGGTGTGTAAACTCTTACACACTTTATTAGCATAGACTGCCTATTATATTGCTAAATAACCTCTCGTGTAGTAAATTTTGCCTTGTGGGCATAAGCTTGGATTTCGGGTAAGTCCCCTATTACTTGATCTATGATATATGTTGTGTATGCCATCATATGATGTTAAATGCTATGCTATACAAAAATGCATGATATATGGGATCGTGATACTTGTTATGTGAGCATGATGATGGTGGGATTGATGAGAGGAGGGAGATGATCTCTATGGGGTCACCACAGAGTGGTTTTGACCACACGATGGGTGGGCCCCATCGATTTATTTGTGACTTTGGTCACGGTGGTTTTGACCACCGGTGGTTTTGACCACACGGTTGATATGATTTGTAACTAAGTCCCGGTGGTTTGGTACCACCAAAGTGGTTTTGACCACATGTTGATATTTGTGACCTATGGTCATCGGTGGTTTTGACCACACGATGGGTTGGCCCCATCACTTGATATATTTGTGACTTCGGTCACCAGTGGTTTTGACCACCAGTGGTTTTGACCACACGGGGTAGTAAAAAGGAGTATGGATGGCTAGCTTGGGTTGTATATTTGCATTCTTACTAATATCTTGTGTATGAGTTGCATTCTCGGGTTGGGGATTTATACATCGAGTCTTGGTGACTCACCCTTCCCATATCATTTTGCGGGTGAGTAGATCGCGGAGATGGAGCAGAGAGGACTCGAGGCGGCCATGCTTGTTCCTCGAATTTGAAATTTTATTTTGCACCGTTTAAGTTTATTATTTACTAAATTTTGGTTTGGTTTGTAATATGGCCGCTAATTATTATTTTGGATGTTTAAGTAGTTGTTTTTACTTTATTTCTATTATATTACTAATGAACTTATGAACTGTTAAGCAAATCGGTTAAAAGTAATGTTTTCAAAATTGTACTCGTACGCGTTTTCAAAGATGTTATCTTCGGGTAACAAAATTTACCTAGTTAACAATAACTTTGATGGATTTAAAATTTTAAATGATCAAATGGTTTCAAAGGAAAAAGGTTTCAACTCAATCGTGTTTATCAAATCGACCCCACTTGAGTTTTAGCAAACACCGTTTTATAACTTCAACAATATTTTCAGATTTCCACTGTTAATCCGAGTCTTTCAAAACGTTTTTACTCCGTGACATACCAGATCCGGTCAGGGCTCGTGGGCCGGGTTTGGGGTGTTACAAAATTGGTATCAGAGCCCAGTTCAAAACTCGGTTGTGGGGGCCCAAGGCCCAAAAATGTTTTCTTGATTGGCCTCTGTGAAATATTATGAAAATGGTTTTGTTTTGAACATCATGGCACCGAGTCTCCGCAAGACCAATCGCTCGGGTAAGTACTTCTAACCTCTGTGTGAATTATTATCTGTAAAGGGGGTAGAAATGGAACGTAGATAGTATGAAAGGTATGTGAACCCTAGGACTAGTTTACCCCAACAATCGCATAAGATTTTTAAATGCCTAATAAAACAAACCTATGACTAAGTCGCCGAGTTAGGGTGTGGAAACCCTTGTGCGCATGTTTAGGATTGGATCCTAAGAGCTCGGTATTTAAGCAAGCCCTAGTGACTCACCTCCTCTTCGTAGGAATTCTACCTGGTGTTTAGCTTCAGTTCACCCTAACCGTGAGGACTTGTTCATAGGCTAAACCTAATTACTAAAACCCGAAAGGGAACTAGCCGTATTTTTATAAAAACTCTAGTTCTAAAACTTTTAAAAATTTCCCTTAAACTTTGAGCTTTATTTTACAAAAATTTTCGGAAAATTTTTTTTTGATTTATGGAAATTACAAAAATACCCCTAATGGTAAAAATTACAAAAATGCCCCTAGTTTCTAAAATTTCTAAGCTACCCCCAGTTTCAACAAAATTTTTCTTATTTTACAAACGTACCCCAAAACCCCTAATTTGCAAATATCAAAAATGCCATGATTTTGGAAAATTACGAAATTGCCCGTAACTTACAAAATTACCAAAATAACCCTGGTTTTCAAAATTTTTGCAACACTACTAATTTGGAAAACAAATTCTCCCAAAAAGAACCCCCAAGTTTTACAAATTTTAAATTACCCTTGATTTATTAAGATTTACAAATTTACCCCGGTCTATTACCAAAATACCCCTGTAGGGTAAATGACAAAATACCCCGGGATAGGAATAGGACAAAAAATTGATAATAAGTAAATGTGTGGTAGGCGCTGCTGAATGAATGTGTATCTTTGAATCAGGATAGAAGACTTGAAACTTGTTTGATCGAAAGAACAACTTTTAAACTCCGTTCATAAAATTTCTTCGTTGATAATCAGTGGAACAATGACTAACTCATAAAACTTTTTAAGACAGATCACGCGATAAGAGATGAGTTCTAGGGGACGCGGCCGTCGGGGACGCGGTAGAGGCAGGATGGCTATGTCAGAGCCCGTTAGGTCGGGCCAGAGATCTGATAATGAGATACCACCGCCACCATCACCCCCAACTTTTGGTGTTGGACAGCAGGATCAGACGGGGCGAGTCGAAGATCGCAGCTATCTTCGCGAGTTCGAGATGATGGTCAGGCGGTGGAGGTATAGGAGCTCGAAAATTTGTACCTTAGCGACTTCGAGCGAATGGGGCGGAGATATTCCGAGGTGTATCAGGTGTAGCACCCAAGACGCAGCGGAGTATTGGTGGAATCGACCGAGAGGATCATAGATGACACGGATTTTTGGTGAGGAAAAGCGAAGGGTATAATCTCTCTACTTCGGGATGAGTCATACCAATGGTGGCTCACCGTAAGGGACGGAGCGATGGCGGAGGATCTCACATGGGAATTCTTTAAGGCAGCCTACCAAAGGAAATATATAGGAGCTAGCTACGTGGACGCGCAACGGAAAGCTTTCTTGAACCTAGTTCAGGGTAATAAGACGGTGGCAGAGTATGAGGCTGAATTTCTCCGATTGAGTAGATATACTCGTGGTATTATGGGTACCGAGTATGAACGCTGTGTCAGATTCGAGGATGGGCTGCGGGATGAGTGAGGATGATGATAGCTTCGCAAACAGAACCGGAGTTCATTTGTGCTAGTAGAGAAGGCTAAAGTTGCCGAAGGGGTAAGACAATCTTTTAGACGAAATTAGGATAGGAGCTGGAATAAGAGGAGCTCCGGATCTTCAAGGTTGTCTCGAAATCAGCAGAAGAGAACAAGGTATGGTGGATCGATCAATCGTCGCTAGGCCCTCTGCTGCTGGGCCGCTAATACTCAATTGCCGCCACGGTGTACTCGGTGTGGAAAGACTCATACGGGAGAGTGTTGGAATGGTAATCGGGGATGCTTCGAATGTGGATCCGTGACACATCGAGTTAGGGACTGTCCGAAAAAGGCAGCTAGACTGAGGTCTAAGGGTCAGGAACGTCCACTGAATAGGAGGGATAACCAACAGCCACCGAGAGGTCGTAGTGCAGGAAGGGGAGGTAATGGTCTTTGGTAGAGGTCGTGGGGCATCGAGTGGAGGTGCCGGTAGTTCGAGGCTAGGCAACTGGTTTGGTCTATGCTTGCGCGAGGCGTCAAGAGGAAGGCGACGCACTGGACGTCATAACCTGGTATGTTTTGATCTTTGAAGTACCCTATAGCACCTTGATTGATGTTGGCTCGACTCACTCATACATTGCTAGTAGCATAGTGGAAACTCTGAATTTAGACTTTGAGCTTACTTCTAAGAAGATGACCGTGTTAAGCCCTCCAGGTCACTCAGAGAAGTAAATAAACTCTATAGGAACGCACCCTAGAACTCCAAGGGTCGTGTTCTTGGTCGACTTGATGGAACTACCGTTTAGGGAGTTCGATCCGATTCTCGGGATGGATTGGCTAGTAAAGTATCAAGCTAGCTAGCACGGATTACACAAACTAAAGCGCATGGTGTTAAAGACCGTGAATGGAGATGAGGTAGTGATGATAGGTAAGAGGAGAGATTACCTATCCAATCGATTTCGGCATTGAAGGCGGAAAAGATGGTTAGGAAAGGTTGTGAGGCATATGTAGTGCATGTTCGTGCTTTGGAAGCTAAAGATGCAAATGTGAGGGGATGTGCGGATGGTAAGGGAGTATGTTGATGTGTTTCGGAAGAACTCCGGGCCTACCCGATCGTGAGGTTGAGTTTGGTATAGATTTGTTACCGGAATCGCGCAAGATCTATAGCTCCGTGATCGGATGGCAAGAAAGAATTAGTGGAGTTGAAGGCTCGAGATCCAAGAGTTGTTGGATAGAGGGTTCATCCGACCGAGTGTATCGCCTTGGGAGCTCCAAAGTGCTTTTTGTCAAGAAGAAGGATGGAACAATGAGGATGTGCATAGACTATCGCCACGGTGAACAAGTCGACAATAAAAAATGGTATCCTTTATCCGAGGATTGATGATTTGTTTGATCAACTCAAGGGTGCATCGGTTTTCTCTAAGATCGACCTTAGGTGGGTATCATCGGTGAAGGTGAAGGAAGTCGATATCCATAAGACAAACATTTGCGTACTCGGTATGGGCACTACGAGTTTCGGTAATGCCTTTTGGTTTGATGAATGCACCACCGCATTTATGGACTTGATGACCGGGTTTTCCAACCCTATCTGGATCGATTCGTCGTAGTGTTTATAGACGACATTTTGGTGTACTCAAGTCCGAAGAGGAGCATGACGCATTTTTGTATGTGGTTACGCAAGTGCTAAGGGAGAAACGATTATACGCCAAATTCAAAGCAAGTATGAGTTACGCTTAAGGAGGTAACTTTCTTAGGGCATGTTGTTTCAAATTGAGGAATCGGGGTGGATCCTAGTAAGATTGAGGCAAAGTATTAGAGTGGAAACCACCAAAGTCGATTCTTAAAATCGAAGTTTTCAAGCGGGGTTGGCGAGGATATTACAGAGATTCGTGGAAAATTTCTCCTTAATGTGACCCAGATTGACTAAGTTCTTGAGAAAAGAAGTTCCGTTTGTGTGGTCCGAGGCGCAAAGAGAGAGTTTCGACAAAGTGAAGAAGATTTTGACAAAGGCACCATCTTGATTGACTGAGTCGAGAAAGGAATTCACTTGTGTATTGTGATACATCGCATCTTGGTTTTAGGGTGTGTGTTGATGCAAGAAGGAAAGGTGGTCGCTTATGCGTCACGGCAGTTGAGGCCTCACGAAGGTAACTATTCGACACATGATTTAGAATTGGCTGTTGTGGTTTTTGCCTTAAAAATTTAGAGGCACTATCTGTATGGGGAGAAGTCAGTGGTGTACTCGGATCACAAGAGCCTGAAGTACCTCTTGACCTAAAAAGATTTAAATTTGAGGCAACGGAGGTGGATTGAGTTGCTGAAGAACTACGATTGCTCTATCGAGTACCATCCGGGCAAGGCTAATGTAGTCGCTGATGCTTTGAGTCGTAAAGTGGTGGCAGAATTGCGAGCAATGTTTGCTCACCTAAGTCTCTATGAGGATGGTAGTCTTCTGGCGGAATTGAGGGTAAAACCGTCTTGGATCGATAAGGTTAAAGAGAGGCAGTTGACCGACGAAGTTTTGAGTACTCGGAGGTTGCAAGTACAGAGTGGTGAGACCGAGGGTTTCAGCTTGGGTAGCAATGGAGTGTTGTATTTTCAGGGGAGAGTATGTATGCCTAAGGATGATGATTTGAGGCAGCGGATCCTTAAGGAAGCACATAGCAGCCCGTACGCTATGCATCCTGGAGGCAGCAAGATGTATCGGGATTTAAGGGAGCAGTTTTGGTGGCCGGGTCTTAAGCGGGAAGTAACCAAGTTAGTGCGCAAGTGTCAGACATGCCAGCAAGTTAGGGCTGAGCATCAGTTGCCATCGTGGTACATTATAACCGGTAAAGATCCCACGAGTGGAAGTGGGAGGGGATTACGATGGATTTTGTAAATGAGCTTCCCCTTTCGCCCAGTAAGAAAGACTCTGGATGGGTGATAGTAGATCGAGTAACTAAATCGGCCCATTTCATACCTGTAGTAGTACGACTACTCGCTTCAAAGGTTAGCCAAGTCTGTATATAGTCGAGATAGTGCGGTTGCATGGAGTACCGTGTCCATTATCTCGGATAGAGATCCTGTTCACGCCGAGATTCTGGAAGGCCTTACATCAAAGCGTTGGAGTACGGTTAAATTTCAAGACGGCCTTTCATCCGCGATCGATGGACAATCGGAGAGAGTAATCCGTGTGTTGGAAGATATGTTAAGGGATGTGTTTTGGACTTCCGTGGTAGTTGGGAGGAGTACCTACCTTTGGCGTAATCGCTTATAATAACAACGCTTATCAAGTGAGTATTCGGATGGCACCATACGAGTATTCAGATGGTCTGAAATGCCGCATCTCTACCCGTTGGATAGAACCAGGTGAGCGTCGGATGTTGGGTCCAGAGTTGGTGGCGAGACGAAAGATAAGGTTAGGGTAATTCGGACTCGCCCAAGGAGGCATCGGACAGGCGAAATCCTACGCCGATCTTAAGCGCACGGATATGGAGTATCGCGAGTGGGTGATAAGGTCTTCTTGAAGGTATCACCTTGGAAGAAAAGTCTGCCGAGGTTTGGGCGGAAGGGCAAGCTAAGCCCTAGGTTCATCGGGCCGCATACGGTGTTGAAACGTGTGGGACCGAGAGCTTACCGGCTCGAATTGCCGGCTGAATTAAGTCAGATTCATGACGTCTTTCATGTGTCATTACTTAGGCGCTATCGGTCAGATCCATTGAACATCGTACCGATTGCGGATATTGAGGTGAACGTGGACTTATCTTTTGAGGAGGAACCGGTGTAGATTTTAGATCGAGATGTCAAAGTTCTGAGGAGGAAGTCGGTACCATTGGTAAAGGTGTTATGGCGAAACCATGGTACGGAAGAGGCCACATGGGAACCCGAGGATATGATGCGGCAGCAATACCCCCAACTCTTCTGATCCAGGTAATTTCGAGGACGAAATTATTCTTAATGGGGTAGAATTGTAATATCCTGAAATAGGGGTAAAATTTTTATTAAATTATTTTTTCATGTATATGCTCGAAGAGATGGAGTATTATGCTCACTTGACTTGTTTTAGGGTCTAGTCATAAACCGGAGCTAGTTTTGACTTAGGGCTAAAAATTTCTATTAGTGCCTAAGGAGAAAAAGCTAGGTGAGATAAGGGGAGAGAAATAATTGAAGTAGATTGACACAAGAAAGCAGCTGGTAGAATGGCTTGGGGCGCTAAGGTGCAAGGATGCTTCAGGAGGAAAGGGGTTCGAGCTGCAAAAATCGCGTTGGGGAGTTTTTATTTTTGGCGTTAAAGGAGCTAGGTGAAGGAGGCTTTAAAAATAATTGTGGCGAGCTTAGACCAAAGAGAATGCCCTGGCAAAGTGGCTTGGGAGCGCCACTTAAGGGCCTGGGGCGAATGGACTCAAGTTCGAGTCACCATGGAAGCGCATGGTGTACTTAATTTTTGGGTTTTTGGCGCCAAAAAGGAAGGGGCTAACTAAGAAGGCTTTAAAAGAAAGTTGTGAGCGTTGATGGACATGAAAGTCAAGTTGGCAAAGTGGCGTGGGGCGTGATAGGTGGGTGCAGCACGAGGACTCGCGTTCGAGTCCTGATGGAAGCGCAAGGACGTTTTTATTTTTGCTTTGGCGTTGAGACAAGGGAGCTAGCGGAAGGAGAGCTTAAAAGAAAATTGTGATGAGTTATGTCACGAAATGAGCAAAGCTGGGCACACCGCGCAGGGCGAGGGTGTTTTCTTCAGGTGTCGGGTTCGAGACCTAGGGGCTGCGTCTGGGGGTTTTAATTTTTCTTTTTGCTGGCATGAGAAGTGGCTGCGCATGGGCTCAAACATTGATAAAGGCAAATTGTGTTTATTTTATTTTAAAATTCTGTTGGAGTATGGGGTAGTTTTATTTTATTTTGCTTTATTATTTTATTGAAAGATGGGAGTAGAAAGATGGGACAAAATTGTTAAAAATTTTTATGTTTTATGGGTGATGAATTATGATATTAATTTTATCAAGAGAGAGGGGGGAGCATGGTCGGCCTTGAATTTTGAAAGGGGAGCATGGCGAATTTCATGAATGCTTTTTCTTTCCCTCCATTTTTGTGCATGGCCGAATGTAGGACTCCTTAGGGGCCTCCACAATCGATTTTGAATAGAGCAAGAGGGTGCCGAAATCCTTTGGAATTGTTCTTCTTTTCTTTTCAATTGTTTCTTGGCCAAATCCTCTCTAGCCACCTTACTCAAAAATTTCTCAAATCTTTCTCTCCTTTTTGTTCTTCTTGGTCGAACCTATCACTCCAATTGTACTCAAAATTTTATCTTCTAATTGGTGTTAGCCGAATATCTTCATCAACCCTCGGGAGCCATAGCCGGAATCTCTTCACTTTTAGTCTCTTCAAGGAAACGATAGAAGTAAGTGTTCCTTTTAAGATTGGGTTCTTTTCTCTTCCTTTTAATGTACCGAAAGTTTGAGTTTAGGCCTTGGTAAGGTTGGCCGATTATGTTTAGGGTCTTAATAGTGTATCTTTTGTGTGTAGCCGACGCTAAAGGGCTTTGAAGGTGTCTTTCGGGTTTCGCTTCTTCAAGGTAAGGTGACATATGGTTTCGGCCAAGGGCTTTGAATATGGTTTATGTATTAAAGTCGAGTCTGACATTGGTGTGTAGGATCACAACTACTCAAGGCACAAGGGGAAATTTCAGGATTTGATAGGCAAGATAAGTGGTTGTTATATACGGCAATGGGCCATGTAAGGTATTCAAGTGGTAACCGCATGTGTGTTATGATTTTAGGGGCTAATCGGCTAAGGAAAACAGAGGCTTTCGGGATTTCAAATCGCGTTGGTAAGCGTTTTCAAGTACGACATATCCTTCGGGATTTTGTGGTAGCCGAATAAGACTTTTTAATACTAACCTATAGTGGCCGAATGTAGGAGCAATACGGGGACACGTTTCGGGACTTTTGTGATATCGCATAGATTCGGGATTTCTCTTTAGATCTTCGATTAAATAGGTGTGTAAACTCTTACACACTTTATTAGTATAGACTACCTATTATATTGCTAAATAACCTCTCGTGTAGTAAATTTTGCCTTGTGGGCATAAGCTTGGATTTCGGGTAAGTCCCCTATTACTTGATCTATGATGTATGTTGTGTATGCCATCATATGCTGTTAAATGCTATGCTATACACAAATGCATGATATATGGGATCGTGATACTTGTTATGTGAGTGATGATGGTGGGATTGATGAGAAGAGGGAGATGATCTCTATGGACTGTCACCAGTGGTTTTGACCACACGATGGGTGGGCCCCATCAGATTTATTTGTGACTTCGGTCACCAGTGGTTTTGACCACCAGTGGTTTTGACCACACCGTTGATATAATTTGTGACTAAGTCCCAGTGGTTTGGTACCACCAGTGGTTTTGACCACATGTTGATATTTGTGACCTATGGTCATCAGTGGTTTTGACCACACAATGGGTTGGCCCCATCACTTGATATATTTGTGACTTTGGTCGCTTGGTGGTTTTGACCACCGGTGGTGTGTTGACCACACACGGGGTAGTAAAAGGAGTATGGATGGCTAGCTTGGGTTGCATATTTGCATTCTTACTAATATCTTGTGTATGAGTTGCATTCTCGAGTTGGGGATTTATACACTGAGTCTTGGTGACTCACCCTTTCCCATATCATTTTGCAGGTGAGTAGATCGCGGAGATGGAGCCGGAGAGGACTCGAGGCGGCCATGCTTGTTCCTCGAATTTGAAATTTTATTTCGCACCGTTTAAGTTTAGTATTTACTAAATTTTGGTTTGGTTTGTAATATGGCCGCTAATTATTATTTTGGATGTTTAAGTAGTTGTTTTTACTTTATTTCTATTATATTACTAATGAACTTATGAACTGTTAAGCAAATCGGTTAAAAGTAATGTTTTTAAAATTGTACTCGTACGCGTTTTCAAAGATGTTATCTTCGGGTAACAAAATTTATCTAGTTAACAATAACTCTGATGGATTTAAAATTTTAAATGATCAAATGGTTTCAAAGGAAAAAGGTTTCAACTCAATCGTGTTTATCAAATCGACCCCACCTGAGTTTTAGCAAACACCGTTTTATAACTTCAACAATATTTTCAGATTTCCACTGTTAGTCCAAATCTTTCAAAAAGTTTTTAATCCGTGACATACCAGATCTGGTCAGGGCTCGTGGGCCGGGTTTGGAGTGTTACACATGCGATTATTGCATGCCTCTAAGTGCAGGGTTCAAGCTCAGACTAAATTAAAATGGCGCGTAAATTTAGGGCAAAATTAATGATATAAAAAAAACGGTAATTAGGCTCAATTAAAAGGTGGCGCAAAAAGGAAGGCCCATCGCGCGCAAATACCCCATTTAAGGGGAAAGACACCCATTCAACCTACCAACGTCAATGCTCGCCCTCACTTCTTTAATTACCACTTTAAAATTTAATAATTTACTACTTATTCTCCCCTTTTCAACCTTATCAGTTCATTTTCTTTAAACAACAAAAGCAGAGAACCCTTCCCATCTTTTCATGCCCATCGATTGGGCTTCTTTCTTCACTATTGCACCACCGCGCCACCACCGTATCGATGGCGGTGATGCCCAAGTCGGGCTTTTGGTCCTTCTCGAACCCTTTTGAAGCACCACAAACCCCAGAGCGAAAACCCCTTTCTTGCTTGCTTTAAATCCGCTTGGACGACGAAGATGAGACTCCTACGACGCGCCCGACGGCTCGTGTATGGTCTTTCGCTCTTCCTTCTTCGCTTTGTCGATTTAAAATCATAAAAGTAGCAACAACAATATATAAAAAGTAAGCAGTAAACTAAAACAAAATCCGGATCAACCTTTGATATTTTTGCTTTTATTTTTTCGATTGATTGTGAAGTATTCGCAAAAAGCCCCCTCTTTTACTGATGATTTTGAATGTTTTTTTGCTTGGATTTTTCTCCTAATGCCCCGAGCCGATCGTTTACATTGGTTTTGAATGGCTTTATAGCGAAAACCCTATCTGTTCTTGTTATTCCTCTATTTGTTCCATACTTCTTGGTTCTTGTTGCCTCTTGTTTCTCCGTCTCGTCGCAGGTATGGGCTACGATGCGACGGTGGTGGGAGTCCTTCGGTTAGCGTGCGTAGTGGCACCGGACACCAATGATGGGCTTTCGATCAAGCGTGAGGAAGGTGCGCGTGGGCGTGGAAGAGTCGAGAGCATGGGCGCATGTGGGCGATGAAATGCTTGCGGCGGTGGCGCTTGAAAAAACAGACCCTAGGGTTTCGATTCTCACTGGTCTTTGGGTTAGAATTTCGGGCCAGGATAAGTGGGCTTATTGGGCTTATTTATTTGTGTTAAATTTGGGTCCGATAATTGGGTTTAGTTGGGTCGGTTTAATGGGTTGTGTATTTGGACATGTTTGGGCTCGTATTGGTTTTGCAATTGTAATTGGACTTTTAATGGCCTTTTGTTTATTTGGTTTGGATTTTATTTTATTGATTTATTGGCATTCTGCTTTTTCTTTGGGCCTTTCATGTGGGTATCGGACCGGCAAAATTCGGTTATTACAGCTGCCCCTCTTTGCTCATTGTCGTGAAACGAGAATAGAGCAAAGACAATAGAAGAACCAATTTTGCCCGGTCTTGGCCAAGCCTCGATCTATTGGTCCCCGTCTTCTTCAGACATCTTCAACACTGATGTAACTTGTTGCTTTGATCCACCCTGCCGCTATTTCTGAAAGATATGACCTGTAGCTTCGATTTGCTCCTGCTCAATCTCGTTTATTTTTCAACTTGCTCTAATATGACTTCAGGACACAAAGAGATTTGTAGCTTCAATCTATCAACCGCTCCATGGGACTTTAAGGAAATAAATCACGAACTTTTAGAAATCGCTTCCTTGTTCTCGCAACATGAACCGACTCTCTTTCCTCAAGTGATGCGACTCGAGAAGTTGTAAACGGAAATTAAAAAGCAGAAATTAAAAATACCTCAGTGTGCGACCTGAGGAACTGTAAATAGAAATTAAAAGTACTCACAAGCGACTTGAGGAGTTGCAAACGGAAATTAAAAAGCAGAAATTAAAAATACCTCAGCGTGCAACCTGAGGAATTGCAAATGTAAATTAAAAGTACTCTGCAACCCGAGGAGTTGCAAATGGACATTAAAAGTAGAAATTAAAAATACCTCATAGTGCGACCTGAGGAATTGCAAACAGAAATTAAAAGTACTCGGCGGGCGACCCGAGGAGTTGCAAACGGAAATTAAAAAGCAGAAATTAGAAATACCTCAGCGTGCGACCTAAGGAATTGCAAACAGAAATTAAAAGTACTCGGCGTACAACCCGAGGAGTTGCAAATGGACATTAAAAAGCAGAAATTAAAAATACTTCAGCGTGCGACCTGAGGAATTGCAAACAGAAATTAAAAGTACTCGGCGGGCGATCCGAGGAGTTGCAAACGGAATTTAAAAAGCAGAAATTAAAAATACCTCAGCGTGCGACCTGAGGAATTGCAAACAGAAATTAAAAGTACTCGGCGGGCGACCTGAGGAGTTGCAAATGGAAATTAAAAAGCATAAATTAAAAATACCTCGGCACATGCGACGAGGAATTGCACATAGAAATTAAAAGCACCTCGTGCGATTCGAGGAGTTGCAAACGGAAATTAAAAGCAAAATTACAAATACCTCAAACATATGACTGAGGGTTGCAAACAGAATTAAAAGTGCCTCGGCGTGCTCCCGAGGCTCAACTCACCTCTCATATTACGAGTTGATTCTTTGGATGTAAATTGAAAAACACCTCAAGGTGTGACCTGAGGCTCAACTCACCCCTCGTACTATAAGTTTTTTTTTTTGCAATCGAATCTTAAAACATATCATCTGGTGGGACTCGGATGTCTTCTTTTCCTCGATTTGGTACAACTATCATCAGAATTTCTTGCTTTATTGGTGTACCTGTATGTGTTATGCGTGATGTTGTCATGATATGCACATGTTTTTCTTAAATGCTCTTATGCCTACATGATTATGCCATACGCCCGGGCTTGTTTGTCATGTATCTCTCGTTATGACTTTCATGATGACTTGTATTCATTGCTTCGATTCTTGACTTTTCTTTCAGGTTTTGTTCTCGTCCTCAAGTTTTACGACTAGTCTGCACTTCTCATATATCACCCATTTTGCCCAATTGTTGAACTTTTGTCCTTGCTTTGAGGCTCTTGTACTTACCAGGTTCTCATCCAGGTAATGCTCAATGTTCCTTTTGTTTAGAGTATGTAATTTCACTATTTACCATTTAAATGAACCAAACACTTAGATGCATGAGAATGGCCAAGTAGGTATGAAGGAAATGCCTTACGCTTGTATTTATTTCGAAGCAACAAGCAAAGAAAATTGACAAGGAATGATTCGATAAGGAAAACATAAAAAAGAAAGTAGATTCAATTGTCACAAATGCTCTAGATATCCAACGCATGAACTTCTCCATGTTCTTTCATCCTGAATCTCTTGAGTGAAGCTTCTTGCGTAGAAGATCCCGAGCTTCGTGTCCGCTTCAAACATTATAATCTCGCCCCCTTGACTCCCGCTCTCGAATCGCTTCTTGCTCTTTACGCATTTAATCCCCTTCGTTAGGACGCCTTTTCGTGTTTTCATCCCAATTTTGTTTATCAAGACGCCCTTTTCGTGTTTTCATCCCGATTTTTTTTCTTTTTTCTTTTTTTTTCTTAAATAAAGACGCCCTTTCAGGTTTTCATCTTGATCTTTTTCTTTTTCTTTTCTCATTCCTTTTTTTAGGCGTAATACTTCTTCACGGCATCTGAGTTCACTGGATTCGGTACCTCTTTCCCATCCATCTCTGTGAGAATCAAAGCTCCACCGAGAAAGCCTTCTTTACGACATAGGGTCCTTCCCAATTGGTGCCCATTTTCCTCGAAAGTCTTTTTGTATTGGGAGAATCTTTCTCAACACGAGCTCTCCTTCGCGAAACTCCCTTGGCCGTACCTTCTTGTCATGGGCCGTGATCATTCTCTTTTGGTACATCTGTCCATGACAGATTGCTTTTAAGCGTTTTTCTTCGATCAGTTGGGTTGGTCGTATCAAGCTTGAACCCATTCTGCTTTCTTCTAGCTTTGACTCCATTAAGACTCAGAAAGAGGGATCTCAACCGATGGGCAAGATGACTTCCATTCCATAGACCGTAGAGAAAGGAGTTGCCTCAGAGAAGTCCGCACACATGTGCGATATGCGTATAGGGCAAATGGTAGCTTCTCGTGCGATCTTTATACGCCTCTGGTCATTTTCCCAATAATCCTTTTAATATTTTTGTTGGCGCCTCTCTCGCTCGCCCGTTCATCTTTGGGCGATAGGGTGAGGAATTGTGATGCTTTATTTGAAATTGTTCACACACTTCCTTCATCATCCTGTTGTTCAGATTCAAGGCATTATCTGAGATGATTTTCTCAGGTAGTCCGTATCGACATATAATCTCCTTTTTCAGGAACTTGCAAACCGCGGTCTTTGTCACATTCGCAAACGAAGCGGCCTCGACCCATTTTGTGAAGTAATCTATGACCACGAAGATGAATCGATGCCCATTAGAAGCTTTTGGGGAAATTGGCCCTATAACATCCATGCCCCACGTAGAAAAGGGCCACGGAGAGGTCATAACATGGAGGGGCGAAGGTGCTGCATGAATTTTGTCACCGTAAACTTGGCATTTGTGACACTTCCATGCGTAACTGACGCAGTCGCTTTCCATTGTCAACCAGTAATAGCCGAGTCTCATAATTTTCCTGGCCATAGTGAAACCATTGGCATGCGTTCCACAAATTCCTTCATGGACCTCTTCAAGTATCTTTCTGGCTCCAATATCGTCCACGTATCTTAGAAGCGCTTGATCTTTTCCTCTTTTGTATAGGACGTCCCCATTAAGAACAAATCCCGCTGCCATTCTTCTGATTGTTCTTTTGTCGTTCTCGTTTGCTTGCTCCGGATATCTTTGATGCTTGACATATTCTAAGATATCATGGAACCATGGCTGTCCATCCGCCTCTTTTTCAATGCTAAAACAATGCGACGGGGCTTCATATATGCTCATTTGGAGAGGCATTATTTTCGTTTCTCGGTTCGCTTTGAACATTGAAGCTAAGGTGGCCAGGGCATCAGCCAATTGATTTTCCTCTCGTGGGAAGTAATTAAAGGTTACTTCCTCGAATTCTTTGACTAAATCCACGACAAGATCGTGATATTTGACCAGCTTTGAGTCCCTCACTTCCCAATCTCCACGGATTTGGTAAATCACCAATGCCGAATCCCTAGATACCTTTAGGATTTTGATGCCTCGTTCAATAGTCGCGAAGCCCCATGATGCAAGCCTCGTATTCCGCTATGTTATTGGTACAAGCAGGTTTAACTCGCGATGAATGGATAATGATTCCCTTCTGGTGACACTAAGACCGCTCCAATCCCATGCCCCAGTGCATTTGACGCTCCATCAAAGCTCATCTTCCATGATTTTTCTTTTGACGATTCACATCATTTTTTTTGTAATGCACATCAAGTCTTCATTTGGGAAGTCAAATCTTAATGGCTCGTATTCCTCTGTAGTTCGGGCTGCTAGGAAATCGGCTATCGCGCTCCCTTTTATCGACTTTTGGTTCACATAGATGATGTCGTATTCTGACAATAGGATCTGCCATCGTGCCATTCTTCCTGAGAGCGCAGGTGATTCCATCATGTACTTTATTGGGTCGAGCTTTGGGATTAACCACGTCGTATGATACAACATATATTGTCTCGAGCCTCGAGCCGCCCAATCCGAGCATACAAATGAATTTTTCGGTTGACGAATATTTTGCTTCATACTCTGTAAACTTCTTGCAGAGGTAATAGATCGCCTTTTCTCTTCTCCCCAACTCATCATGTTGCCCCAGTACACAACCCATTGAATTTTCGAACACCTTCAGATACAATATTAACGGTTTCCCAGGAGTTGGTGGTACTAGCACCGGGAGGTTAGACAAATATTGTTTTATCTTGTCGAAAGCAGCTTGGCATTCTTCATTCCATTCCCCAGGATTGTGTTTTCGCAGGAGTCGAAAAATTGGGTCGCATCGGTTGGTAAGCTGAGCAATAAAACGAGCGATGTAGTTTAACCTTCCTAGAAATCCTCTGACTTCTTTTTGTGTCCGTGGAGGTGGTAATTCTGTATGGCCTTTATCTTGTCCAGGATCAACCTCAATACCTCTCTCTTGCGACGAAGCCCGATAATTTCCCGAGGTTGCTCGAATGTGCACTTAGTCAAGTTAAGCTCAGGTTGGAATTTTCTCAATCTTTCAAATAATTTCACGAGGTTTCCAACATGCTCTCTTTCCCCTCAAGACTTGGCAATCATATCGTCGACATAGACTTACTATCTCTTTGTGCATCATGTCATGGAACAAAGATCACCATTGCCCCCGATATGTTGCCCCGGTATTTTTTAATCCGAACGGCATTACCTTGTAGTGAAGGTTCCCCATATCGTCACGAATGTAGTTTTCTCCATATCCTCAGAAGCCATCTTTATTTGGTTATAACCCGAAAATCTATCTATGAAAGAGAATAATGAATGTTTTGCCGTGTTATCCACCAACGTATCAATGTGCGGTAAGGGAAAATTATCCTTGGGGCTTGCTCGATTCAGATCGCGATAGTCCACACACATTCACACCTTGCATCTTTCTTTGGCACCGGGACTATGTTAGCCACCCATTCCAGATATTTGGAGACTTGTAAGAAGCCGGCATTGAATTGTTTTTTGACCTCTTCTTTTATCTTTAAGAGCATTTCGAGTCTCATTCGCCTTAGCTTCTGCTGGATAGGCTTGCATTCTGGCTTCAGTGGGAGCCTATGGACCACTACATCCTCGCTCAATCCTGGCATGTCCTGATATGACTATGCAAATATGTCTTTGTACTCATGAAGCAAAGTGACCAAGTCGTGTTTGGTGTTCTCTGAAATGATGGTCCCGATCTTTACTTCTTGCCTCCTTTCTTCACTTTCCAAGTTCACTGTCTCGACAGATTCTTGATGGGGGAGTATCTGTTTGTCTTCTTGTTCTATCATTCTTAGCAAGTCAGGGGTTGAGACATAATCTTCAGCATCCTCGTCAGCTTCGGATTCTCTTAAACAAACAGTTTGCTCGAAGTCGATTTTAGGATCTGTAACGGGATTGTTCACGTTGTCGATATCTGAGCACCTGAAAGGTAAATGGAAAAGAAACTATAGAGGAATATCGAGGTACTCGAACCTATAAATGTGATTCTATGGCATGACATGAAATATATATAAAGACAGGCTATGAGAAGAGGGAATAAATATGAGGCCAATGAGAATGAGAGACAATGACAAAATGCATCTTTATTGATTGTTCATTTAAATGCTAAACAACCAACACAAACTCTTATAACAGATTCCCCTACAACTTAGGGGTATACAGGAGGTTGTCATTGAGGATTACTTTGGAGGGGCCCTAGAAACTACAAGGAGGTCCTCAGTGGTCCAATTGTTCAAAACAAATCCAGGAGGACCAGGGCGTATTTTTGAAATGCTTTCCATCGTATCACCCGCTTTGTCAATGACGTTTATGTTGAAGTTCTGAAAATCCCTTTCAACCAATAGAAGCATGTTTCATGAAACATCTCCCTCTAGGTACACCATTCCTGCGGACGTAAAAGTTTTCGACAAGGGCGGGTACGTCATGGGCTCCCATTCTACTTCCCGACCTGAGGCTCTTGCAATCCTCTTTCCCGATCTTTCGCAATGTTTCCTTCTTTGTCGTCCATCGAGTTTGAACCCTAAGCGTATTGAGCCTTGTGGTGTACCGGGTTTAGCGCTCTAGCTATCCCTTGTTGGTGTCTTCCTAAACTTTTCCCTGCCCGGGTGCCTTTTCCTACAGTCAACTTGATTCCCATCTTGGTGTTTCTTGACAGTTTGGGTGTGGGAGCCCTATCTCCTTCGGCGACAAATGTAGCGTTGATTAATTCAAGGAACGGAAGGAGCATTCTCAAGCGCATCTTTGTTTGCCTCGATGTAGGTGCGTCGGCAGAGAGTGATGGGCGATGTCTTCTTCACCAGCGATCGTGATCAAGCGGTTATCCATAATAAATTTTATTTTCTGATGGAGAGATGAAGGGATTGCTCCAGCGGAATGGATCCAGGGCCTTCCTAAAAGGCAATTATATGAAGGTGCAATGTCCATGACCTGGAACTCGACATTATATGTGCACAAGCCCACCTCCAGAGGAATCTCGATCTTTCCCATAACTTCCCGCCATGTTCCATCAAATGCCCTTACCGCGGAATGACAAGGTCTCGAGATAAGATATGTCGAAGCGGGCATCCCGGATGCGGTTGTGGCCAACGCGGCATGACATTGAGCGCGTGAACGGGTTGTCAATAAGCACATGCGATATATATATCCTTTGCACCCGGTGGTGATGTGCAACGCTTAATGAGCCTTTACTGTTCGGTGGTATTTCATCATCATTGAAAAAGATGAAATTATCCGCATTTAAATTGTTCACCCATCTGTCAAGTTTTTCAACGGGTACATTGCTCGCACATACGCTTGGTTTAACACTTTGATAGAAAGCGTTTGATGTGGCTTCGAGTTCAACAATGAGGATAATACTGAGATTCTTCTTTGGTTGTTTGTTCAATTTGTTCTCACGACGTTATATTCACGTGCTTAATAAACTTTAAGAATTCCTGCGCTTCATCCTCATTCACGAGCCTCTTGGCTTCTTGTTCAGGTTGCATTTCAACTCGCCCTCGGCCTCGTGTATTGGTGCCTTCCTTTTCGACTGCATCGGTGGCTTTCTTCTTTGTCTCAACCATCTCAGGAATAGCACCTCCCACTGCGGGTAAAATGCCCCACCTCGAGCGTTTCCAGTTGTAGCTTCGGGTATGGTGATGTTGACATTATATTTCCATGGCACCGCCTTGCTATCCTTGTAAGGGAAAGGAGACGGTAATTGGATTATCATTTTTGGTCTCACCTCTTCCTTCTTTGCCTCGTAGTAGATCACCAAAGGTCGATCGGCGCTATAAGGGGGGCCTGATGATTGGCCTTCGAGAGCGCATACATCCTTTTCATCGGCCTCTTCCATCTTATTGTAGATCTCAACCTCCTTATTGTCCATCATACCTTGAAGTAGCTCTTTGAATTTCTCGCAAGATTGGATGTGATGTCCTTCGATACCGTGGAAGACGCAAAAACTCGGACTCTTCATGCTTTCCTCCTTGAAACTTTTGTCGAGCATACCCTTCTCGGTCATTATTTCTCGGACCTTCATCAAAGGTGTCCTTATTTTGAGACACAACACTTGGCTCGCCACTGTCCTCCCGTGTGTCGCCATATTCACGTTCCTACGGTATGATTAGGGAGCGAATTTCCGCCATATTAAGTGCCAGTCAAACCGTAAAATCCTCGTCGATAAGGCCTTGAACTCTCCTCTTAAAGGCTATACTGATTATGTCGTAGAATGCCCACAGTTCAAAGCATGATACATGCAATTAGCATTGGGATCGTACTCACTTTGGGAATGGGGGCTTTAGTGGTACCATGTAATGTGGGGAGATTAATTGTGTTTCTAATAATTTTGGGCACGATTCTCCATATGACACGGGAATAGGGGTAAATTGGGGTCTCTCGGGTTGGTCTTATCGGTCTTTATTCGCTTTTTGGTGACTTTGAAAAGACGTAGTATTTGTGGGGTATGGTGAATGGTCTTTGGTTATCGGCATAGACGGGCAAGGAGGGGGTGTTTGATAATAGAGGTTTGGAGGAGGGAAATAGAAATTTGAGGGTGGGCGGAACTGAGGCCGTGGTTGGATTGGGTACGAATTGGAAGCGTAGTGGTTCCCGGTCCTCACCATATAAGCCTCGGACTCTTTCTTTTTTACAGTGCTACCGCCTTTTCGATCTCTCGTAACCTTCCATCCTTCCGCTCTTGATGCCGCTGATGAGTTCGCGGACATTACGATGTCGGCGAAGTCTTTGTGGCATTTCCCACCGATTTGTCGTAGAATGGCGCCTTCAAGGTATGGATAAAGAGGATCATTACCTCACTTTTAGTTAGTAGGGGCTCGACTTGGACTGAGAGGTCTGTCCATCTCTGAGCGTATTATCTGAAGGTCTCCGTTGGCTTCTTTTCCAACATTTGTAGCGTCAGCCGATCGGGAGCTACATCAGAAACATGCTTATATTGTTCACAGAATACAGTTGCTAGGTCCTTCCATGATCGGATCCTCTCTGTGCTAAGTTGATCATACCACCGAAGGGCTGATCCGATCAAGCTTTCCTGGAAACAGTGTATTAACAGCTTGTCCTCATTCAGGTGTCCAGCCATCTTTCGACAGAACATGATAAGATGTACCTTCGGACATCTAGTTCCCTCATACTTTTCGAAATCTAGCGTTTTAAACTTTAGAGGCAGAATCAGATCGGGCACCAGACTGAGCTCTTTGGCACCTAGTGTAGAGAAGACTCCAGTACCTTCCACCACCTTGAGTCTTTCTTCCAAGATCCTATACTTTTCCTTAGCATCATGATCGTCCCTCTTTAAACTAGCTATTTCTATCGGATCATCCAAATCCAGAATAATCGGGTTAGCAGAATTATCTCCAGAGTTTGATACGTAAACACCTTGCCCTAAATGAGTTGGTGGTATGGGTCGTTGCTCTAGGCCTACCGGGTTCTCTTGAGGATACCCTCTTTGCGTTGCATAAGCATGGGGTGGTGTGAACACTGGGGGATAGAGCGGATCCTGATTAACTCTCGGGTGGGGTTCTGTAATATCAGGACTCTGCGCGAGTCCTTTTCCTTTGGCCAGAGTCGTCAACATCTCCATCATTTTAGCCATTTGATCCTTATGCTCTAGTGATTCCTCGCGGAATCTCATCATCAGGTCCCTTGCTTCTTGCCGCGACACGGCTAATCGTTTCTTGGCTCTTTGCCGGATTCTTTCCATTCTTTCGATCCTCTCATTGAGTTCGGCATCCATAGCTCTCGTTCTTAGATGTGTCCTATAGAGATGATGTGATTCCAGATTCGTAATGTCGTAGCTGCGGATTATGCGATTTTAGCCTTAGTGAATAGTTAAGGTGATGTGATACTTAATGTATGCGATGTAATGCAAATGCATGGTATGAATGCAAAAAGGTGTTGATTTGATTCAATTTCATTAGATAAACTCTACTAGAAAACGAATTTCCTTTCATAGAACAGATAATTACATATACGACTTTGCTCTAATGCCTAAATTCTTAACTTTTCTAAGGAGCCAAGCTAGACTTTGGCCTCGCTCCGATCTTGACTCGTACATCAGACTTAACGCATTAGCCCGAACCGCCAAGGCTTGCAAATGATCGGCCACCTTTCAAATTTGAGCCACGGCCTCGCCCATTACATAGTCTCTGTTTCTGATTTGTTCTTGAGAATAGTGGAGCTGCTCCTTCCAAAGCTCATTGTTTGCCTCAAGGAGCTCAACCCGAGTTTTGCTATCTTGTAATGCAGTCTCGAGCTTCCCTATCCTTCCTCTCATTTCTTCGATCTTGTTCTGACTGGCTCTTAATTCGGCTACCAAGTTGAGACTACGGTGCAGATGCAGTGACCTTTCTAATTCTGCTACTTGGGCGCGTATCCTCTCTTGTTCACTTTGGCTTTCCAACAGGCTTTTTTTCAAAGCGTCCTCCCGCACTCGAGCATCTTGAAATTTCTTTTCCCACTGATCGGCCCTGGACTTTTCTTCTTTAATTTCCTGTCACCATTGGTCTGACGTTTTGCCCAAACCAGCAGTTCTGATGGACATGCGTAGCTTCTTATAGTCCGTCTTTAAGCTATCCAAGTCCTCTTCGGCCTTATTGTTTCCTTTTTTCCATTTCTCAGCCTCGTACTTGTGGATGTCAACATCTAACCCCAACTGCATCTTTTCCTCTTCTAGCTGCTCTATCCTCTTACCCAATTCTCGGCTCTTCCTCTCGAAATCTTGCTTGAGAATCTCTAATTCAGACGGGATTACTTGCAGTTGCTCTTCTATTGGTAGAGCATTCCCTTGGATTGGCCTTGGGACATTGTCGTTGATTCTTTTGCCCCACCATCGGTCGTACTTGGGGGTCGTCATTGGCCCCATAGCAAGTCTCCTTATTTTTCGGGTTTGGGTCCATGCATCTGATATCTCGCGAACTCTCTTCTTATAATTGTCATCCTTGTATGAAAATTCACATTGGGCTAATCCATGTGTCGCTGGATGAATCAAGCTTCAATTGAAACCGCCTCATCACTAGTAATGGGGCATATCCGATGACTCCCCATATTTAGAGCAAAGGAACCCAATCGAACCCTCTGCAGACCGATACAAGATCTCGGTGATCACCACTTGAGCTTTCCATTCTACATCTTTAACTTGCAGATTTTGGAGAATCGCTATCTATTTTCTCTCCCGATAGGTCGTCCGCGCTTGGTGTACTTGCTAATTCCTCTAGAGGAGAATAGTTCCCGAAAAACACTTTGTATGTGACCTTTTCTATCTTCCAAAAGTGGCAATGAAACCAAGATAACAATAGTTGTGGCACATCCTACGAACCTCCTTCGCCCGCTTCTTTGGCAAGCATTCAAGGATCCGAAGGTTTGGCTAAAATTATGGGATGAGTGTGACTCCTTTATCAAGTTTATCAAACAGATCCGAGACCGCGCCCTCTATATGCCCTAACGCCTTGGGGAAGATGACCAAACCATAGATGCTTAGAGCGAAGACGTCGACCCTCTTTTTCTTATCAGGATGCACCAAGATCAAGTCCTCAAATGTTTCCAAGGAATGCACTTACAATCTCCCTTTTGCTTGATTCGGCCGTAATCCATTGCTCGCTCATCCTCGTAATGTTTATTAGCCTTTTTGAGAATGCCAGTACATTTGCAAACCTTGAATACGCCTTATCAATTTGAATTCTCGGGCATCGAAGCAAAGTGGTGTACTCCTCTATAGTAGGCACCAAATCCACCTCTCCGAAAGTGAAGCAATCAGAGGCGGGGTTCCAAAACCGGGTGATAGGAGCAGTACTGCTCTACCTTGATAGCAGCAGAGATAGTGCATCATCACCGTAATTATAGTGGAACAGCTTGTTTGTCCTCATTTCCCCATGAGTCCCATATTTCCTTCAATTCGCGAGTCATTTTGAGCCGCACTAATACAAGTGAAATCCCATAACTCGATTCATACCCCATCGCCAAAGCTATCTCCTTTTTCTTGTTGCACTTTCGGACCACACACCGGACGGCCGCATTATCCTCCATTCTATCGAGAAACCCCTTTTCAATGTTAAGCTTTTTTTATCTAGTAACCGAATGTGGATCAACACCTTTTTATGATGAAATGCCATGTAATAAAAGCAAAACACAACAAAGTTAGTATCAGTGCACGAAAAGAACTTAAAATAAACAGAAATAATCAAACTCCTATTTAAGGTAGCAACTAGGGTTTACACGGCTCTACCTATAACTGCTCTTAGGTCTCTTTATATGTGGTTTGGTTCTAAAGCAATGGTACTGAACCACAGATTCTCGATCCTCACCCATTATAGGCTCATACTGCATCGAGTTGAGCCTCAGTGGAATACATTTCCTATGGTCGCATCGTAGATAAAAATCTCACGAAGACATAGGTACGGATGTATCCCGAAAGTGATCCACTATCTTGCACCTAAGTAAAACCTCTCGAAAGAGTAGCTTCTCACTCCCACTTAAGGGTGTGACCGCAATGGTCATGCAATGCAATGCCAAAATATTTCACGAGACTTGACACTATAGTACAAGCAAATGCATCAAAAAGAAACACGATTTTTCAAAACAATTTTCCAAATTTTCGATAAAAGGACAAAAATCAATCAATTTACGGCCTGACTCTCATCCCCAGTGGAGTCGCCAAGCTGTCGTAACCATTTTTTGACAAAACGGGAATCGACTAAAAAATAGGGAGTCACCACCGATCTTTATTTAGGTGTGATCGGATCACCTTTATTTTAATAAAACATTTTGACTTACTAAAACAAGGTTTTTGGTCTACGAAAATTTGAGAAAACAAGTTCGGGAGTTAGTTACGTATGCGAGGAAGGATCAACACCCTCGCAGCGCCCAAAATTGGTACCGAATTGATTGATGTTGTCCCGATGTTGAAACTTTGGATATTTAAAATGAATTTAGAATTTTGGTCTCTTTTCTCGAATTGAATATCGAGATTTTCTTGTTCCGAATGAATAAAATATCACATCCAGTACATAGGACACGATAATTTTAATCTTCGAATCCATGATCATCTCTTAACTCACGAGACTCGTGCATTAAAATAACAAAAGGTTATTCGATTGCTGGGCCAAGCGAGAGAACCGAAACCCAACACATAGGGCACGATCTCTCGAATTTCCAAACATAGAATATTGCCTTATTTTGATAAACTCTTGCTTTTGGATAAAATTGATAAACGTATTTGACCATTATACACATTTGGGTAGTTTAGGTTTTTTTTCTTTTTTTTTTAAAAAAATATTATTTAAAAATGTGACCGAGATTACATGCGACGAGTAATGATGATGTAACACAAATTTGGCATAATGATGATCTAATACAAGTGATGAATGCATTGGTATTTAATGTGCGATGAGATGGCATAATGCGAAAACGATAATGATCAAGGAGTAATAATACATGAATGGGATAACACACAAATGAATAACCATGATATGAAACTACGAGTGGGCACACTACAATACATGTAAGGATGATAATCACATAACATGCACTATTTGAGAAATCTACAACATCAATAACCAATGACGAATAAATTAAACCATATGTGCAACAATTTGCAATAAGTGAACAACAAGTTAAAATAAGTAAAATATAAAAACATGCACCTTGAAATGATAACCAATTAGTTTTAAAATAGACACTATAAAAAGGTTTTGAAATCGATAATATACAAAAGAACGTATAAACGTATATATAAAAAAAATGATTTAAAGTATATACCAAAATATATGTACATATATGAATAAAAAAAATCTATATGATATAAAATAATTTGAAATATAATATATTGATTTATAAAAAATAAAAATATATATAAGTTAAAACGAACATTATGCTAATCTTTAAAATAAGGAAATGTATAAAACAGAATTTAAAGTAAGCAAATTATAAAATGATTGATTTGAAAAAATTCACACTAATGAAAATAAAAAAAGGCACATTAAAATATCGTAGGATTAGTACAATAGTTCAAAACAATACATTAAAACAATTTCTATCAGTGGATTATACATTAATTTTGAAAAGAAAAAAAAAATATATATAACCTGAAATTTAAAAGGGATGCGATTGAAATGAAGGTAAAATTGGAAGGATTAATAAATAAAATCACTACAATAAAACCGAGGATTAAAATGTGATGTCCACAAACAAACATGGACCAGACATGCGATTATTCTAAGCCTCTAAGTGCAGGGTTCAAGCTCAGACTAAATTGAGATGGCTCGTAAATTCAGGGCAAAATTAATGATATAAAAAAAAGGGTAATTAGGCTCAATTAAAAAGGTGGCGCAAAAAGGGAGGGCCCATCGCGCAAATACCCCATTTAAGGGGGTAAAGGCACCCATTCAACCTACCAACCGTCAATGCGCTGGCCCCCACTTCTTTAATTACCACTTTAAAATTTAATAATTTACTACTTATTCCTCCCCCTTTTCAAGCTTATCAGTTCCTTTTCTTTAAACAACAAAAACAGAGAACCCTTCCCCATCTTTTCATGCCCATCGATTGAGCTTCCTTCTTCACTGTTGCACCACCGCGCCACCACCGTATCGGTGGCTGGTGATGCCCGAAGTTGGGCTTTTTGGTCCTTTCTCGAACCCATTTGAAGCACCACAAACCCCCAGAGCTTAAAACCCCCTTTCTTGCTTTAAATCCTGACTTGGGACGACGGAGACGAGGCTCTACGACGCGCCGGACGGACGCTCTGTATGGTCTTTCCACTCTTCCTTCTTCGTTTTGTTAGTTTAAAATAATAAAAGTAACAACAATAATATATAAAAAGTAAGCGAGAAACTAAAACAAAATCGGATCAACCTTTGATATTTTTGCTTTTTATTTTTTGATTGATTGTGAAGTATTCGCAAAAGCCAGCCCCCCTCTTTTACAGTGATTTTTGAATTTTTTTTTTGCTTGGATTTTTCTCCTAATACCCCCGAGCCGACCGTTTTACATTGGTTTTGAATGGCTTTATAGCCGAAAACCCCTATCTGTTCTTGTTATTCCTCTATTTGTTCCATACTTCTTGGTTCTTGTTGCCTCTTGTTTCTCTGTCTGTCGCAGGGTATGGGCTACGCATGCGGACGGTGGTGGGAGTCCTTCAGTTAGCGTGCGTAGTGGCACCGGGACACCAATGATGGGCTTTCGACTGAAGCGTGAGGAAGGGTGCGCGTGGGCAGTGGAAGAGTCAGGAGCATGGGCGCGTGTGGGCAGTGAAATGCGGCGGCGGTGGCGCTTGGAAAAAACAGGACCCTAGGGTTTCTGATTCTGCTGGGTCTTTGGGTTAGAATTTCGGGCTAGGATAAGTGGGCTTATTGGGCTTATTTATTTGTGTTAAATTTAGGTCTAATAATTGGGTTTAGTTGGGTCGGTTTAATGGGTTGTGTATTTGGACATGTTTGGGCCTGCTATTGGTTTTGCAATTGTAATTGGACTTTTAATGGCCTTTTGTTTATTTGGTTTGGATTTTATTTTATTGATTTATTGGCATTCTGTTTTTCTTTGGGCCTTTCATGTGGGTATCAAACCGGGCAAAATTCGGTTATTACAATTATTATTTGACCTATGGATTTAGCCTATAAATAGGCTCTTTTACAACCTTAGAAAATACACCCATTAGAGATTAGAACTCATAACACATTTAGAGAATTTTGTGTTTACGTTTTGAGGGTTCTTTATTTTTGGATTTTTGGGGTTTAGTTTTTATCTCCATCTTTTGTACTCTTCATTCAGTTGCTGTAACACCCCAAACCCGGCCCACAAGTCCTGACCGGATCCGGTATGTCATCATGGAAAACGTTTAAAAATATTCTTACTTGTGGTGGAACTTGAAAATTTTGTACTTATTCGAAAACCATGTCCATTTAAAAATTATTAAATAATATAAGCTTGATATAAAATATCCGAATTAAAACCTTAATTTATGTTTTAAGATATAGTTCGCCGAAAATAAACTGATTTCAAAATAATAATTTAATCGTCATTTTGCTTTAACATAATATAAATACTCAAATAATTCAATTGGGCCTTATTACAATAAAACTTATTCAAATACTTAAAAATACCGAAAATGATAAATTCTATTAAATAGGAAAACAATTTCTGCATGAAAATTTGCTTCTGCATGGCCACCTTTGTATCCACTCCAACCCGGTCCGATCAACATCTCACCTGCGACGTTTGATAAATATTTGGGTGAGTAACACGGACTCAGTGTGTAATTAACCACTGAATTCCACCCACATGTTAACCACATAATAACCCATATATCAGATAGCATATATCATATTCAGATAATATCACATTCTGGGCTTGGCCCATACTCATAACACTTATCAGGTAACAGGGTAATTAGCCACATACTTTCCACATACTGGGCTTAGCCCATTTCTTATGCAAGTCCACATTCACATACTGGGCTTGGCCTACTTTCACATAAAATTCACATATCAGATATAATTATGCAATAATGAATCCCGACCCAAGCCTAAGGTCCATCCTCTACACACCCCCGTATCCAGCCTACCACACACCAGAGGATTAATAAATCACCCTCTCCTTTTCACTCCAAAGGCAATCACAGCCGTCCACGTGCAATTAAGCATAACAATCCACAACGCGACCTCAGTCAGTGCCAATCCACGATGTAGCCGTAACTAACACCAAAACCACGATGGGACACATAGTCACTCATCAACCACGATATGGCACATAGCCGATATCAACCACGATGAGGCACCTAGTCACTCATCAAGCCACGCGAACTTAATCGCAATTAATCCACAACGTCGACCTCGGGCCAACGTCAATCCACGATGTAGCTCAAGGCTAACATCAAACCACGCATCAAGTACACCCGCATTCCTCTTTCATATCCCACCCATGCATATGCAACATGAAATAGTAACATAATATAATGATGCATGAGCATGTTTATCACATATACATATTAATAACCACATCACATTTGATTGATACTAACTCGATTATCGTGCATTACTCTTAAGGGTATCCATATCACAATTTTTTCTTTGCATTAGTTAGCACATTCATAACACACATACGGATATAACACAAATACCAAAAAGCGGTGGGTTAATCACACACCTTTACTTGGAGTTCTAAACTCTCGATCCCGATGCTATCCCTAAGCGAGACTACGCTTATCCGCCTATAGCTTTCTCCCGCTCTCTGCCCACACCCCGGTGGCCAATCCCGAACCGCCGAGATAGATCTTTTCTTAAACTTGGGATGGGGACTTTCCCTTTCCCTCTTGACTAGCATCCATGTCCATTAATGATATCTTAATTAGAACCAACGGTTAAACACTAATACTTAAATCTAAATATTTTGAATCGAAACTATACTTACTAAATATCCTTACCACAATGATTTGAGTCCCAAAACTTGCTATACACTTCTGTCGATTTTCCTAAATCACCATAGACAGAATCGGTCAACCATTTATTCCTATAATGTGGCCTATGGCCGAATATCACAAGTCACTTACCTTGATGACTTCAATCCCGAAAGGCTCCCTAATGTCGGCACTATACGTTGTTTACTCCTAGCGATCAACTTCACGAATCACCCTCCCAGGTGCTGCCACAACCAAGAAATAGAACTAGATTTTCAACCTTGGCTTTTGAAATGTGTGACAGAAGAAAAGAATAAAGGCACTTTTAATAATCGGCTATGGCTTTTTAGTAAAATAACATATAAAAGGGAGTATGGTACTTACAAGGTTCGGCTAACACAAAGATAGGTATAGATACGAGGTTGAGAAGTAGAAAAGAAGTGTAGAAGAAAGTTAGGAGAATTCAGCAATGAAGAACAAAGGTGGAGAGGTTTCGGCTAACACCAATTAAAAGAGAAAGCTTGGGAGAGGGATGAAGGTTCGGCCAAGCTAGCAAATAGGAGAAGAAGAAAGAATTATAAGTGGCCTTAATGCTCTTGGACTTTCGGTCAACAAACAAAAGAGAAAGAAAAGATGAATGTTCATAAAACAATTTGGCACTCTTTCCCCCTTCACTTGGTCGAATATTGCCTACCAAAAGTCCTATCCTTGGCCACCACGTCTTTACTTATCCAACCCCAAGTTAATCTCCTAATTTACCTCTTCAACATCCATTAAATAAAAGAATTTAAAAAAAAAATAAAATAAATCCTTATCCCTTATCACCTCTTCAAATAAAAAATAAACTAATAATTATTCCCTCATCCAGCTGAATTTAAAAACAAAATTAACTTAATCTTTATCCCATTTGAAGATCCCATGTGTCGTCCACTACCTTTCCAATCTGCTGCAAAATAAAAATAAAAATAAAACACCCCTTATGCTGCCATTGAGCTTCGAACCAGCGACCTCCTGGAACCATAAACTGCAGCTAACGTCCCAGCCAATTTGCCAATGCGCTATTTGTGATATGATCTACCCAAAACTTCTTTTAACACCTCCTTCCCTAGCTCCACCTGGTTTTAACGCCAAAAGCCAAAAAAAACCCTATTTGCCTTCCACGTTACTTGAACTCCTGACCTGCTGGAACCCTCCACACGCTGCCAGCCATTTTGCTGCTAGCTTCTCTGTGTTATAATCTCCCCACAACTCATATTAAGTCCTCCTTAGCCCCGTCTCACTTGTCTTAGCACCAAAAGAAAAATAAAATTCCTTTTTTTACTGCCACCTAGATTCGAACCCAGGCCCTTATTGGCGTCTTCCCCAAGCCTTTAAGCAGCGCCTGGCAGCCACTTTACCAGGGTGATTCTTATGCTAAAAATGCCTACAAAAATTCCTTTAAAGCCTACCTAGCCCAACTCCCATTTTAACGCTTAAAAAAAAAAGCCCATCCGCTTCCCATGTTATTCGAACCCCTTCCCTTGGCACTCCCTTTGCACCTTAGCGCCCAAGCCACTCTGCCAATTCATTTCTTGTGTCCTAAACTTCTACAAAATTCTTTTAAGGCCTTCTTACCTAGTTTCCCCTTTTTACACTTAAATCCAAATTTTTTTCCAAAGCATTCCCTTATAATTTAAAGTTCAGAAACCCTTAAAACATAACCAAACATACTCCAAGCCTACTATCACTCGAATTATGCACTAACGCATAACCCCTAATCTAAGATGTTCTGCTTCTACCCTCCTCCTAAAAATAATTTCGTCCTCGAAATTACTTACTATCGAACAATCGTGCATGCTTAGCTCATCACACTACTCTATTGCTGCGCACTCTAATTTCAATAAAACTAACACATTCCTTAGATAGCAACTCGAGATTCGCATTCAAGATTCCTTACACTTTACTAGCATACAAACTCGAAAACCTTCAAAGCACCTCTTCTTGGGGTTCCACGACCTTGACCTCGAGCCCTATCTATCACTTGAGGACATTTCTTAACCAAATGAGCCTTGGACCTACACCAGAAACATAACTTACTGTTACCCCAACACTCTCCTGTGTGAGCTCTCCCACACTGAGCACAAGAACGATTCCGGTTCTCAAGAATCGGTTTCGGGGGCACGCATGAAATTCTCGATCCTTGGTCTTTTCTGAACATCTCCAAACGATGCTGACGGTCCAAAACTTCTCTTATTCCCGTTCCTACCCTTTTCTCGGTCTTCTCTTACAGTTCTCTTAACTTCTTCAGCTATCCGAGCTTTCTCTACCAAAATGGCGAAGTCTCTTTCTCTGTGCGGAGCAATCAACTCTCACAACTCATCTCGCAATCCGTCTTCGAATCGAACACACCTTTCATAATCAGTAGCCACGATTCCTTTGGCGTACTGACTTAACTGCACAAATTCAGCTTCATACTCTGCTACCGACTTAACTCCTTGAACCAAGTTTAGAAACGCCTTTCTCTGCGAGTCTAAGTAGCTAGCTCCAACGTACTTCCCTTCAAACTTAAGCTTAAAATATTCCCAATCCAGTCGATCTGCCGGAACACCTTGCCTGACAGTGAGCCACCATCGATAAGCTTCATCTCGAAGCAACGAGACAGCACCTTTCAGCTTTTCCTCAGGAGTACAGTCCAAATTGTCCAAGATTCTTTCGACTGCCTCCAACCAATACTCCGTTACATTCGGAGCTACTCCTGACACCCCTCTAAAGATCTCAGCTCCGTTTGATCTAAGCCTTTCCGATACTGACTTTCGAGTTCCATTTCCCGCACTAACTCCTGCCACACGTTCTAACATTCGTAACATGGCCCGCGATCATCGCTGCGTCATCTTCTCCTATCTCGATCTTGCTCCTCCGCGCCCACTGGCGTGCAAGACTTCATTTTTTCGACCCATGGCTAGACCCTACCGGTTCCGATACCGCCATTCTACCTCTACTGGCGTCCACGACGACCACGTCCCCTAGAACTCATCTCTAACGTCGCGATTTAATCTAATTAAAAGTTTTATGCATTAGTATTTGTTCCACTATTTAACCGCGAACAATTTTATGAAAAGAATTTCTAGAAGTGGTTCTTTCAATCGAACAAAGTTCCAGTTCAAGTTTACTACTCTAATTCAGAGAGTCCCATTCATTCCTCAATAGAGGCACATTCATTCATCAACAAGAACACATTCATTCAGTGGTATCTACCACACACATTTACTATTCGGACATTTCTGCCCGTTTCTATCCCAGGGGTATTTTCGTTATTTGTCCTACAGGGGTATTTTGGTAATATATCAGGATCAATTTAAAAGTATTTATGACCCAAAGGTATTTCAAAAACTCGGGGAAATCTTGAAAATTTGTTTTCCAAATCAGAGGTGTTTCAAAAATCTCATAAGTTGGGGTTATTTCGGTAATTTTGGAAGTTAGGGGCATTTCCGTAAATTCTCCAAATCAGAATATCTTGATATTTGTAAAACAGAAGTCTTTGGTATTTTTGTAAAGTAGAAACATTTTAGCAAAAGTCGAGGGTTTTTTTTAAAAATCTTAAAAACTAAGGGTATTTTAGTAATTTACAACACAGGGGCATTTTAATAATTTTCCCAAATCAAAGTACATTGAATTTTTGCAAAATAGAGTTTTTGGACACCTTGCAAAATAGAAAAATTTATTAAAATCAAGGGTAATATGGTACTTTTAGAAACCAAGGCATTTTCGAAATTCTTCCACTGAGTGGGTATTTTAGTAATTTGGCAATTCAGAAAATTTTTCGAGAAATTTTCAAAATAGATTTTGTTACAAATCGAAGGGGTAATTTAAGGATTTAAAAAGCGAGGTTTTTATATAAAAACCAAGCTAGTCCTTTCGGGTTTTAATTCTTCGGTTTAGCTTTATGAATAAGTCCTCTTGGTTAGGGTGAACCAGTAGCTACGCTTTGAGATAGGATTCGAGTAAAGAGGAGGTGAGTCGCTAATTTGCTTAAGTACCAAGCTCTTCATCGAATACCAATCCTAGACATGCGCACAATGGTTGCCACACCTTAACTCGATGACTTACTTCACGGGTTTGTTTAATAGTCCTTAAGTCTTATGCATGTGTTTTGAGTGCACTAGCCCTAGGGTTCAATGGATCCTAGTTCACTAATCTACGTTCCCTTCATACTTATAGAATTCACATTCATAATTCACTTGATGAGTTAGAACTACTTACCGGTGGACTTCAGTCTGAGGTACACAGTGCCATGCGAATAAACACGAAATAAAAGTCCATATATATATTTTGAAAAGCCCATTTTGAAAATGTTTTTGGCCCAAAACCTCAAAGCCGAGTTTTGAACCAAGGCTCGATACCAATTTGTAACACCCCAAACCCGCCCACAAGCCACGAGGATCCGATATGTCATCTGGAAAAACGTTTAAAAATATTCTTACTTGTGGTGGAACTTGAAAATTTTGTACTTATTCGAAAACCATGTCTATTTAAAAATTATTAAATAATATAAGCTTGATATAAAATATCCGAATTAAAACCTTAATTTATATTTTAAGATAAAGTTCACCGAAAATAAACTGATTTCAAAATAATAATTTAATCGTCATTTTGCATTAACATAATATAAATACTCAAATAATTCAATTGGGCCTTATTACAATAAAACTTATTCAAATACTTAAAAATACTGAAAATGATAAATTCTATTAAATAGGAAAACAACTTCTGCATGAAAATCTGCTTCTGCATGGCCACCTTTGTATCCACTCCAACCCGGTCCAATCAATATCTCACCTGCGACGTTTGATAAATATTTGGGTGAGTCACACGGACTCAGTGTGTAATTAACCACTGAATTCCACCCACATGTTAACCACATAATAACCCATATATCAGATAGCATATATCATATTCAGATAATATCACATTCTGGGCTTGGCCCATACTCATAACACTTATCAGGTAACAGGGTAATTAGCCACATACTTTCCACATACTGGGCTTAGCCCATTTCTTATTCAAGTCCACATTCACATACTGGGCTTGGCCCACTTTCACATAAAATTCACATATCAGATATAATTATGCAATAATGAATCCCGACCCAAGCCTAAGGTCCATCCTCTACACACCCCCGTATCCAGCCTACCACACACAAGGGGATTAATAAATCACCCTCTCCTTTTCACTCCAAAGGCAATCACTGCCGTCCACGTGCAATTAAGCACAACAATCCCCAACGCGACCTCAGTCAGCGCCAATCCACGATGTAGCCGTAGCTAACACCAAAACCACGATGGGACACATAGTCACTCATCAACCACGATATGGCACATAGCCGATATCAACCACGATGAGGCACCTAGCCACTCATCAAGCCACACGAACTTAATCGCAATTAATCCACAACGTGACCTCAGTCAACGTCAATCCACGATGTAGCTCAAGGCTAACATCAAACCACGTACTCGAAGTACACCCGTACCTTCTTTCATATCCCATCCATGCATATGCAACATGAAATAGTAACATAATATAATGATGCATGAGCATGTTTATCACATATACATATTAATAACCACATCACATCGAGATTGATCTCGACTGATTATCGTGCATTCCTTAAGGGTATCCATATCACAATTTTCTTTGCATTAGTTAGCACATTCATAACACACATATAGATATAACAAAAATACCCGGAAAACGGTGGGTTAATCACACACCTGATTACTTGGAGTTCTAAACTCTCGATCCCGACGCTATCCCTAAGCGAGACTACGGCTATCCGCCTATAGCTTTCTCTGCTGCCGCCCCACCCCGGTGGCCAATCACGAATCGCCGAGACAGATCTTTTCTTAAACTTCGGGATGGGGACTTTCCCTTTCCCCTCTTGACTAGCATCCATGTCCATTAATGATATCTTAAACCAACAGTTAAACACTAATACTTAAATCTAAATATTTTGAATCAAAACTATACTTACTAAATATCCTTACCACAATGATCCGAGTCCGAAACTTGCTATACATACACATCGATTTTCCTAAATCACCATAGACGAGAATCGGTCAACCATTTATTCCCATAATGTGGCCTATGGCTGAATATCACATGTCACTTACCTTAATGACATCAATTCCCGAAAGGCTCCCCTAATGTCGGCACTATACGCTGCTTACTCCTAGCGATCAACTTCACGAATCACCCTCCTAGGTGCGGCCACAACTAAGAAATAGAACTAGATCTTCAACCTTCGGCTTTTGAAACGTGTGACAGAAGAAAAGAATAAAGGCACTTTTAATAATCGGCTATGGCTCTTTAGTAAAATAGCATATAAAAGGGAGTATGGTACATACAAGGTTCGGCTAACACAAAGATAGGTATAGATACGAGGTTGAGAAGAAGAAAAGAAGTGTAGAAGAAAGTTAGGAGAATTCGGCAATGAAGAACAAAGGTGGAGAGGTTTCGGCTAACACCAATTAAAAGAGAAAGCTTGGGAGAGGGATGAAGGTTCGGCCAAGCTAGCAAATAGGAGAAGAAGAAAGAATTATAAGTGGCCTTAATGCTCTTGGAGTTTCGGTCAACAAACAAAAGAGAAAGAAAAGATGAATGTTCATAAAACAATTCGGCACTCTTTCCCCCTTCACTTGGCCGAATATTGCCTACCAAAAGTCCTATCCTTGGCCACCACGTCTTTACTTATCCAACCCAAGTTAATCTCCTAATTTACCTCTTCAACATCCATTAAATAAAAGAATTTAAAAAAAATAAAATAAATCCTTATCCCTTATCACCTCTTCAAATAAAAAATAAACTAATAATTATTCCCTCATCCAGCCGAATTTAAAAACAAAATTAACTTAATCTTTATCCCATTTGAAGATACCATGTGCCGTCCACTGCCTTTCCAATCTGCTGCAAAATAAAAATAAAATTAAAACACCCCTTATGCTGCCATTGAGCTTCGAACCAGCGACCTCTTGGAACCATAAACTGCAGCTAACGTCCCAGCCAATTTGCCAATGCGCTATTTGTGATATGATCCACCAAAAACTTCTTTTAACACCTCATTCCCTAGCTCCACCTGGTCTTAACGCCAAAAGCCAAAAAAAAAACCCCATTTGCCTTCCACGCTACTTGAACTCGACTGCTGACTGACCCCCACTACACGCCGGCTACTTTGCTGCTAGCTTCTCTGCGTTATAATCTCCCCACAACTCATATTAAGTCCTCCTTAGCCCCGTCTCACTTGTCTTAGCGCCAAAAGAAAAATAAAATTCCTTTTTTTGCTGCCATCTGGATTCGAACCCAGGCCTTTATTGGCGTCCTCCCCAAGCTTTTAAGCAGCGCCTGGCAGCTACTTTACCAAGGTGATTCTTATGCTAAAAATGCCTACAAAAATTCCTTTAAAGCCTACCTAGCCCAACTCCCATTTTAACGCTAAAAAAAATAAAAGCCCATCTGCTTCCCATGTTATTCGAACCCCTTCCCCTTGGCACTCCCTTTGCACCTTAGCACCCAAGCCACTCTGCCAATTCATTTCTTGTGTCCTAAACTTCCACAAAATTCTTTTAAGGCCTTCTTGCCTAGTTTCCCCGTTTTACACTTAAATCCAAATTTTTTTTCCAAAGCATTCCCTTATAATTTAAAGTTCCCGAAACCCTTAAAACATAACCAAACATACTCCAAGCCTACTATCACTCGAATTATGCACGAACGCATAACCCCTAATCTAAGATGTTACAGTTGCCATTATAGTAAAATTATCTTTGCCCGTGGTTTTTTATCCTCTTTGGAGGAGTTTTTCCACGTTAAATTTGTGTGTTCAATTTCTCAATTTCTTCTACTATTTTTACTTGTTCGTTGCTTAATCAGGACGATCCTAACAAGTTGTATCAGAGCTAGTTTAATTTTCATAGATCAGCCCATTCAGATATGGCAGCAACAAGGTTTGAAATTGAGAAGTTTGATGGTGAGACAAATTTCAATCTGTGGCAAGTTCGGAAGATGGCAATTCTAGTTCAATTCGGTTTGAAAAAGGTTGTTATAGGAAAAAGCACGAGAATCTAAATAAAAGCGAGAATGGGAAGAGCTTGATGAAAAGGCTTTGTGCGCAATCGGTTTGTGCCTCGCGAATACGGTATTGTAGGAGGTATTGATGGAGAAGACTTCATCCGCTTTATGGAAAAGGTTAGAAACTCTTTATGCGACTAAGTCTCAGCTAACCAGTTTAGTGTTGAAACAACGTCTATTTACGTTTCGCATGAGCGGAAGGTGAGCTTCTTAGAGATCACATCAGTCAATTCATTACTCTTTTAAATGATTTAAAGAATGTTGAGGTTCATATTAACGATGAAGATCAAAGCTATGCTATTATTGTGCTCTTTACCCCCTTCATACAAGTCTTTCAGGAGACCACGATTTATGGCGAGACAAACTCTCGTTCGAAGATGTGAAGGGTAATTTGTTGAGTAGAGACAAACTCGACAATGAGCTTCATTTGGATAACAAGGCGGATAGGCAAGCTTCCGTTTTGATAGCATCAAAGAAATGAGACAAAAGGTGTCGCTATTGTAAAAAGTTAGGTCACATCAAAGCGATTGTTATAAAGCGCAAAAGAAAAGAGCTGCTTGAGAGTACTTGAGGAAGATGTAGCCAGTGCTAATTTGGCCGATGAAAGCGGTGATGATTTCTTGTTAGTGTCAACGGCGATAACTCCAAGCTCACGTCCGAGTGGATCCTAGATTCGGGATGTTCTTTCCACATGTGTCCCAATAGAGAATGGTTCTCCACATATAGTTGATTGAAGGTGGAGTTGTGTGCATGGGAAACGATTCATCTAGTAAGGTAATTGGAATTGGTACTTTGTTAAAATTAGGATACACGATGGGACAATTAGGACACTCTCGGATGTCGGTATGTACCGATTTCTGAGAAAGAATCTCATCTCCTTGAGTATTTTAGACTTGAAAGGATGCGAGAATCAACATCGAGTCGAGTGGCATTAAAGTATCTCGTGGAGCTCTTGTTTTGTTAAAAGGTAAAAGAACCGCGATCTTTATGTTCTAGAAGGTTCTACGTTGGCCGGTGAAATTAGGCGTCCCTAAATGCATTATAGAGTCAAGTCAACTCATTTAGAGCGGAGGCAACTTGGTCATAGGAGGGAAAAAGGTATGACCGTTTTCGTTAAAGAGAGGTTTTCTTTTGGATGCGGGTTTTGAAAAGTTAGGGCCTTTGTGTTCATGAAAATCAAACCGGGTTAGTTTTGATTTGGCAGTGTACAAGTCGAAGGCTAGAAGTCTTCCAGCTTCTAAGTATAGAATCGACTCAGTTAATTCCCTGCATGGTTCAAGATAGGCTCGTGGCGGGCTTTGGCAAAGATGGCATTGTGGAAATATGAGTCAAGGTGGAGATTTGTTAATTATGACTCCTATTTTAGTCAAATTCAAGAAGTAATCTCCTAGTTAAACTCATTTATTTGTTTCAATCAAACACTGATTAGTTTAGATTATTTTATTATTATTTGACCTATGGATTTAGCCTATAAATAGGCTCTTTTACAACCTTAGAAAATACACCCATTAGAGATTAGAACTCATAACACATTTAGAGAATTTTGTGTTTACGTTTTGAGGTTCTTTATTTTGGGTTTTAGGGGTTTAGTTTTTATCTCCATCTTTTGTACTCTTCATTACATTGCCATTATAGAAAAATTATCTTTGCCCAGTGGTTTTTATCCTCTTTGGAGGAGTTTTTCTACATTAAATTTGTGTGTTCAATTTCTCAATTTCTTCTACTATTTTTACTTGTTCGTTGCTTAATCGGGACGATCCTAACAAAGGGGAAATATTTCAGTCTCACTTGGTTTGACCATTGGTCAAAATTACTACGTAATGTCTGAAGTTGCTTGTTTGGAATTGGAGAGAGCTTATTCGGTTTAGGTATACGATACTACAAGTGAGTCAAAGTCCTATTATTTGTATTCAACATCGAATGAACTCCCAAACTCAATTCCTAATATGTAGAGGGTTTGGCCCAGTTTGGTTAAGTGGCACAAATCCAACAATAATCTCTCTTCATAAACCAATTTATTTCTTTATACCCACTTTATTAAATAGATAAATTACATTCGAAAATGTCTTAATTAAAATAGATAGTCTCGAGATTGCTATTGCTATTTAGGAGGATGTTTTTAAATTCTCGAACTCAACACTACTCAGAAGAATTTATCAGATCCTGACAAAAATAAAACAGTGGAAGATTCAACATATCTCTCGAGAAGAAAACATAGTCACAGAATTTATGATAGAAGATCAAGTTTAAAATTGTTTGAGATTATCCTTTGAGGGTCTAATTTTTTAAGTTTGTATCTTTTAATTTTCACCCAAAAAAATCATTATAATTCAAAATTTTAGCTTTCATCGCTTAATTTTTTTATTTTTATTTTTATTTTTTACAAAAAATTCCTATTTCTTGTCTTGGCTGGATTTATTAGTTGATGAGATAAGCCCGAGTATGAAAAGGGAGACCAGAGATGATCTGTATTTAAGAATGTAGCTTCACCAAGCAGATATGGCAGCATGTGTTGGATAAATATCGGAATGGGAAAGAATTTGTGGAACTTAAAAAAGATGGAAACAAACCAATAAAATATAAGTGTTATGGGAGTTGCTTATTGGGTCAAAAGGCCACAAATAAACTCACCTGTCCAATAAGTATGATCCAAGAGAAAAAAGGAAAAAGAAAGAAACAATAAATCACAAGGCAACACGTAGACCTCAAATAATAAAAATTGATTTCTTTTCTTGGTCCTTTTCCTGCACATAGATTCCTCACTTTCTCTTTTGTCATTTTCAGTGCTAAGGGTCCTTTTTAAGAGGCGACCACCACTAATTTGAAGGGATCATGCATCTCATTAAATGGCTTAGCCATTCACTCAATGTTTTCATAGGATTAGGACCATGTTTAATTAGTCCAAAAATCAAAATGTGGGATCAATTTCATTAAAACGATAACAATAAGGTCGATTGGTGTAAAGGTGGAACCCCCCGTCTCAGTCGAGTGTTTGAAGACAAAATGCATGTGCTTATGTTGCCTCTAATGTTAATGGGCCTGATTTAGTGGGATACATTATTGGTCATCCTAATTACACTTTTAGGCACCTATGGTGGAAGGCGATGTGCTTCCTCCAACTGAAGAAAAGATAAAAGAAAAAGAGGGCACATTATTGTCTAGATTGTACCAAGTTCGTGGCAGCCTCCCTCGAGATTTAGCCCATGTTTTATCCCATCACCCCATACCCACTCTCATACTTGATCTTTCATCACCATTAATTGACATCCGTTAAATGGATAAAGGAAATGTGATGCAACATCAATAAAAATATTTAATTTATTATTCATTATATCAATTAGTTTAACCGCAAGAGGTTTGATCTATTTTAAGTAAAGTTTTGGGTTTAAGTTTTATTTATAAATAAAATAATAAAGAGAAAATTTTATCCTATTTTAAAAGTTTGATCACACTCAATTTCAGATTTAATTAAAATTTTTACGTAATTATGTGTAATATTTATTAATTATAAAAGTTATAGATAATGTTCATGAGATGAGGACCTTTATAGATAATGTTCATGAGATGAGGACCTTTCTTTTGTACAAAGACAAATAGATTATGTCCATTTCTTGTTTGAAACAACTTGTTCATTAGAATCATCAATATCATGGTCCTTGGTGAATATCTTTAGCTGATATCACATCAGCTACTAAGATTTTTTTATTTTTAAATTATTGGTTTATTAATTTTATGCTTGAAATAATGGTTGATATTTATTTTGCCAAACTAAAAATTACTTCTAACATGAATCATAACGTTTGGATTATGAAAAAAAAAAAAAAAAAAAAAAAAAAAAGAATGTTAAACTATAAAAATATCATGCTTCTACTATATCTAAATCATCGGCATTTCTCATTCATCTTAAATAAAACAACTTAATCAAACATTAAAGTATTTAATTAAAAGTTATTCATTCAAAGTTGTAATTAAACGTAATATTTTGTTTTCTTAAACTTGTAAAATGGAGATTAATGGCAGATGTGATAAAACTGGTGAACGCCTGACAAAGGTGGTGGCTAATCAGGCCACTAAAAAGGTTCGTTTTAAGGAAGTTGAGATGGAGTTTGATGCTGAATCTGATGGATGCCCACAACATGGCAACCTGATATCATTCACAGATAAATTGTTAATGGGGGAATAGGGATACATTGGATCATGGTAATGTGTGGCTTGAGGAGGATATTGAACTTTTAGATTTTGACGTGATGAAGAATATTAAGGATGGCCCAGTTTGTGGTTCTGAGACTTTTAAACAATAAGATTGGTTATAATGTCCTTTTGAATAGACTTAAGCCCTATGGAAACCAACTCAATCCTTGCAGGTGTTGGACTGGAAAATGATACTTCATGGAGAAACTTAAGGGAATGGTGGATTATACAAAAGCACTCTCTGAAGGGCTATGGGTGATCTATGGTCATTATTTGACTGTTCATCCATAGAGTATCTCTTTTTGTACAAGCTTGCCCTATTTGAAAAGTGTGGTAACTTGGAAAAGCTTGCTGAGATTACTAAGTGAGATGCACAAGCGAACTATTCTGCAATTGGTGGTATGGTTGGTAAGGTAAACAAGATTGACTACAATATTGATCAAGGGACAAAAGGATGGCTAGCATGAATGGTTGTTTGTGTGGACTTGAATGAACCATCAGTAGCAAAGATTTGGGTTGATGGAAGGCTCTAGAAGGATGAATACAAGTCTCACCCAAATATCTACTTTAAGAGTGGTTGTTATGAGCATCTTAGGAAAAATTATGGCCTCATTAAAACCATGGAAGAGGAACAAGAGACATCAGTCGTAAGTGATGTGTTAGAGGAACCACATAAGGTAAATTGTAACACCCCTAACCCGTCTCCGTCGCTGGATTAAGATTACCGAGCATTCCTATACAATCAGAAACATTTAAACATTATATCATTCAATAATTTAATCACATCATAAATCATTCATACACATGCATACTGTCCCTAAATTGAGCACTCGAGGCTCTAAAAATAGCTTAGAAATAATTTGGGACCAATTTGAAACAAATCAAAAAGTCTAGGAAAAAGATGCAAAATTTGCAAAATAGAAGTCACATGGCCGTGTGGCCAAGTTGTGTGACATAGTCCTAGGCCGTGTAACTTTCGAACAAGGGACACACGACCGTGTCCTCACCCGTGTAACATACTGAGTAGGGTCACATAGCCGTATAACTCTCTAAGTTGCCCCGTACGTCCGTGTGCCAGGCCGTGTGCTAGGTCATGTAAGTCAATAACTTGAACCCTAATAAATCATCAGATGACACACGACCATGTCACCAGGCCGTGTGCCTCACACAGTTGTGTCACACACCCGTGTTCCAAGCCGTGTGAACCCAAAACTTACCTATAAACAAGCCATTTCACAACCATTTAATGCATAACTCACCATACCATTTGTGCACACTTTCAAGGGATTTAAACATCATTCAAAACAACATAATCTTGAAAATTCAAACAACCTAAATCACCTAAACAATATGCCATTTAAAGGCACCACAATTACATTCAAACACCATTTACCAAAAACATGTTATCATTACATAATTCCATGCATAAAGAATAATTCAAGCATCATCAAGCTCACATGCTAATAGATTCATTGACAATCATATAAATTCATTTATAACATAATAGATTTCATAAAATACATTACATATGCGTCAAACCTTTCATAAAGTCATGAACCTTTCCGTTGAGTCACTTATCGTTCTATTCCTTTTCTTATCCGTTGAACCATTTAGAATTACATCGGATACTTGGGAAAGCTCACACAAAGTGTGCTTTTACAAATAACCATAAACTTTCCTTTACATCATTGTTCACACGAGCTGTGAAATGGGCTTGCTCACATGAGCTGTAGGTCAAAATGTAAGCTACACAATGCTACTTATAAGAGCTGCGGAGAATCCGCATCAAATGTAAGACCTCAACCATCAATAGGACATTCAAGACCAGCACCCGAAACATGAAATCCCTAATGACATATCATTTGTATCCTAAGAATTCTTAAGGTTCAACCGGAACTTATTATCCACCATTCGTCATAATGTGGATACATTCTCATATATATTAATTCATTTATATTAAAAGCAACATAGTAAACATTTAGTTTAAATAACATTATAACGATTACAGTTCATACAAACTTACCAAACTAAATTGCAGCAATGACTAAGTACATGAACTATTTGGTAATTTTCTCTTCTTCTCGATTTTCCACTCGTTCTTGATCTAAAATAATAATTTCATTCAGTTCACTATTCTAACATAAAAATCAATTCATTTTATGCAATTAAGTCCTTTTTGACATTTTTATAAAATTTCCCCCAACATTTTACTTTTACACAATTTAGTCCCTAAGCCCAAAACATGCAAATTAACCATTTTTATTCAATTTCAAGTTTAGCGTAATTGTTTGAAACCCTATTACAGCTCCTATTTACTTATTTTACAGCAAGTCCTTGTACTTTTACTAATTTCATATTTTAATCCTTAAACATTAAAATTACCAAAAATTACTTTACAAAATAGTCCTATCTAGCAACCAAGCTTAAGATTCTACCATAAAATTTCAAGAACATCTCAAATTCATCAATGGCACATTTCATAACATTTGACAATTTAACAAATTGACCCCTAGGTTAGCTAGATTAAGCTAAAATGATAACAAATATATAAAAAAATCACTAAAAACGAGTACAAAATGGACTTATATGCATACATTGAAGCTTGGCCGAAATTTAGGAAGTTCAAAAATGGTGTTTTATTCAACCAAAAATCAGTGGTAAAACATTGAAGATGATAACTCATTTATCATCTTTTATTACTTTTAATTTATTTATTAATTTACCATTATAACCTTTATAATTTAACTAAAATTGATCAAATTTGTACCTTGAAACCGCCCACCAATATAAACAAGGTATATTTACCTATTAAAACCCTTAATTCATGGTTCTTTAGCCATTTAATACAATTAAGCTAATAACAATTGACTTTTGCTTCCTTTATAATTTAGTCCTTTTTAATTAATTAACTATCTAAACATTGAAATTTCTTAACCAAATTTTAATACGACCTTAATAACACTCCGTAAATATTTAATAAAATATTTACAGCTCGGTTTATAGAAATGAGGTTCTGATACCTCATTTTCTAAAATCACTTGACTTTAGGATCATATCACTTGAACCTAATTATTCATTCAAATAGCATAAATTGTCAATTCAAAATTTATTTTAATACCATATTTGACTTGTAAATATTAAAAAATAACATTTACTGAACTTACCCGTAGGACTTGTGGGCTCGAAACCACTATTTTTGACACCATTGATAAATGGGCTGTTACATAAATTCAATGTTATCATATTCAAGTCTTGGACAAGGTTTTTTGTAACATCCCAAACCCGGTCTATGCGTTAAGACCAGATTTGACATGTCACACAAATCGAACATACATCTAATCTTTTAAAGATTTAAAGAAAACAGATCCTTAAAAATATTTTGGAATGGAGTTTATAAAATAAAACGAGGTTGATTTAAAATCTATGATTTAAGATGTAAAAGATTATAAACTGAAACTTAGAAAAAAATAGCTGACTTGATATTCCGAGAAATTTAAAAGAGTTCAAAAGAAATTTTGAGAACAAGATTTTTAAAAGAACTTCTTTCTTTTGAAGAAAATTTCGAGTTAATAATATTTAAGAATAAAACCCTTATTGCACTTAAATTTGAGGAAAACATTTAATAAAATAATCCCGCTTAAGTTTCTAAATCATGATATAAAATCCATCCACAAGTAAAACATCCATAAAATTTAATCAGAGGCCTTATTACATCACAACTTAAATAGTAATTAAATAAAGGTACTTAAAAGAAATTCAAAGTTTAAATAAACCATTATTCGTAGTTTGGCCTCCTTCGAGTCATCCAGCCCAAGTCTCCATTCATCGATCATTACTCCGAGAATGGTAAAGGAAACAGGGGTGAGTTACTTTAGAACTCGGTGTGTAATTCACTTACCATAGTCCACTGGGCCAAAACCATCTAAGCATTTAGTTGGGCTGGAGCCCATTTCAAGTATAACAATTTATCATGTATAGAATGCAAGTGGTATGCAATTCCCAAACCAAACCTAAATTTCCACCCGCTACACACCACCCGTACCAATAGCACACCTGTGGGGAGCTTTAGTCACCCACCCCGCCAACACACCAAACTGGGCATTAAGCCATATATTAAACTGGGCATTAAGCCATATATTAAACTGGGCATTAAGCCATATATCAATTTGTGGACAAGCCACCAAAATTTTGTAGCAAAGCTACCAGAATTTCTCTTCGTCAAATATCCCAACCCATGAAATCATGTATACAACATGCATAATAATTCATTAATATAATTATTCCAACATAAGGCCCATTATAAAAATTTTTGCAATCTGGCCTATATCACATTTTGGCCTATTTCACAATTTGGCCCATTTCATCTCATATCACACTTGGCCAATTTATCAAATAACACATATGGCCCATTTATCACATATGGCCCAAAATATCACATATGGCCCAAAATATCACATTTTATTGTTTTAGCCCCTTTAAAGGCAAATTTCGTAATTTACCACATTCTTAATGCCGATTTCACGATCTTAACACTAAAGTGTTAATTATACCATCTTTTCCGATTTCACCAACTTTACGATTTTTAATCCAATATTTACTACGGTATAGTCATCTAACCCATGAGATACAGTGTGAGACTACACACCTAATTACGGTGAGGACTATACTTTCCTGATCGTCGATACCTAAATATGTTATAACGCTCGATTAGAACACTAACACTTAAAATAAATCTATGCTAAAGTAAGCGGTCTAGATTTTTACTCTCGGAAACTCGAACAACTACTCTTTGTCGGTTCTCCCCGGTTGACGGTTCACAACCCGGTGGAAAATCCCGTATCATCGGTGCCTCTCGACTACGAACAACCTCGAATAACTGATTTTCACCGGATGAGGGTCCACAACTCGGTGGAAAATCTCGGATTGCCGAAACAGCCCTTCGCTTGAAACTAGAGGGAATAGCAAATCTGCCCCTATTCCGAACACTATTCACCACCCTTTTTGACCCTATCTTGTTTGCCTCCATTAACAAATGTCCAACTAATTTTTTGAAAATTAAGACGATTTGTTTTAAGGGCGAAATCGGCTTACCACGAAATCCTTACGTTCAAAGGATGAAAATCAAGCGATAGCGTCCCTTACACTTTGGACCGAAACCTAGCGATTCACGATGATTACGAACACTCCGAGTGTCGGCCTTTCTCTATTTCACTATAAAGACGAAAAAGATTTCTCTAAGAGAGAGATAAATGATGATATTTTCGGTCAAAAGACCCTCCCAAACCAATATGTAGATTCGGTATAAGAAAAGGAAGAAAATAAAGAATTCAAGAGGGTTCTTACCGATTGATCAAAACGAGTGTAGAAAGAATGATTGATAAGAAAAATATATGTGAAGAGGAAGATTCGGCTATGAAGAAAAATTGAAGGAGATGGTGTTAGCAACATTCGGCCATGGAGGAAAAGAGAAGAGAGAAAATGTTGGATGAGTTTTGTAAGAAGAAAGAGATGAAGTAAAGGTATAGGACAATTAGGTGTTTCAATTTTTGGTTCATTTCAAGAATGAAAGATGAACAAAGAGAGAGGTTTGAGGCTAGAGAGCATTCGGCTATAGAGAAAGAAAAGAAAAAGAAAATGGCCTTCCAAGTTTTGGTGTTTTCGGCACTAGAGAAATGGTTTGAGAAAAAAGGTAAAATTAAGACCAAATGGTCAAAATGGAATGACCAAAAGAAGAAAAACAAAAGATGCTCACCAATGCTCAATGTGCATTCGGCTAGGGAGAGAAAGATGAAGAGAAAAGCTTTTGGAGAGAAACACAAAATTTCGGCCACCCCCTAGCCCCTAAAACCATCCAAATACATGGACACCAAGGTCAAAGTTTGGCCATTCCAAACTTTCCAAAACATCCTCCTTGTAAAGTGCCCTGTGTTCCCCCTACATGCCTTATCCCATTGATTCCTTTCCCTATGTTCAATTCTTGCCTTAATCCATTAGCCACATTGCCATAAAAGTAAAGTCTAAGCTACCATAAATGCTTGCTTGACCGACACTATAAAGATGGAAATAAAAAAAATAAAATTCCACATGCTTAACAAGAGATTTGAACCTCTTCCCTCAATCAGACACTCATGGCGCCAACTCCACTTTACTACTTGCTCATCTTATGCTAACTTTTGCCAATTAATTACCTTAAACATCAAGGTTACTTGATCCACTTCAATAAAGTACTATTACCAAAATTTATTCCAAAATCCAAATAAATCCTGAGCCTTCTCGAGACTATTAAAACACACACATTGAATCATTTCACTAGCTAAGCACCAAAATTATGCAACATATCGATTCTAAATTTTTAGGATGTTACAATTCTACCCCCTTAAAGAAAATTTCGTCTTTGAAATTTACCTGGTTAAAAGAGGTGAGAGTATTGTTGCCAAATTGTGTCCTCAGGCTCCCACGTAGCTTCCTCCACTTCGTGATTACGCCGTAGAACCTTAACCAACGGCACAGACTTCTTTCTTAGCACCTTAACATCACGATCTAAGATTTTCACTGGTTCCTCCTCGAAAGACAAGTCCGGCCTTATTTCAACTTCTTCTACCGGTACTATATGAGTCGGATCCGATCAATAACGCCTCAACATAGAAACATGGAAAACATTATGAATCTGACTTAACTCTGGAGGTAATTCAAGCTGATAAGCCACTGGTCCTACACGCTTCAACACACGGTACGGTCTAATGAACCTAGGGCTCAACTTGCCCTTCCTTCTAAATCTGAAGATCTTTTTCCAAGGTGAGACTTTCAGAAAGACCTGATCTCCTACTGTAAACTTAATATCCTTACGCTTCAGATCCGCATACTACTTTTGTCTATCCGAAGCTTCCTTTAATCGTGCTCGAATCACCTTTACTTTTTCTTCCGTCTCAGATATCAATTCAGGACGCAATAACTGCCGTTCCCCCAATTCAGTCCAACAAGTAGGGGTACGATACCTACGACCATGTAACGCTTCATAGGGTGCAATTTGGATACTGGATTGGTAACTATTATTATACGTAAACTCTGCCAACAGTAGAAAATCTTCCCAACTACCTCTGAAGTCAATCACACAACCCCTTAACATATCTTCCAAAATCTGAATCACTCTTTCCGACTGACCATCTGACTGAGGATGGAAAGCCGTGCTGAGGTTTAACTTTGTTCTCAAAGCCTCATGCAAAGCTTTCCAAAACCGCGATGTAAACCTAGGGTCCCTGTCCGATATAATAGACACTGGTACCCCATGCAACCTCACGATCTCTGATACATACAACTTAGCCAACTTCTGCAGTGAGTAATTCATATGAACTGGTAAAAAATGAGCAGTTTTCGTCAATCGATCCACTATCACCCAGACAGAATCTTTCTTAGTAGGTGTTAAGGGTAACTCACTAACAAAGGCCATCGTTATTCGCTCCCATTTCCATAATGGAATCTTTACCGGTTGCAACAATCTCGACGGCAATTGATGTTCCGCCTTCACTTGTTGACAAGTCAAACACTTACCCACGAAATCAGTAACCTCCCGCTTTAACCTTGGCCACCAATACTGTTCATGGAGGTCTCGATACATCTTACTTCCTCTGGGGTGCATAACATAAGGGCTACTATACGCCTCACGCAGAATCACTTGTCTCAAATCCAAATCCATGGGCTTACACACCCTTCCACGAAAACACAGCACTCCATCCTTATTCATTCCAAAATCCCCTATCACACCACTTTCAACTTGTTGAATTAAGGGACCCAACTTTTCATCTGATATCTGCTTCTCCTTGATCTGTTCTAACCACAAAGGCTTCACCTAAAGTTCCGCTAGCAGACTGCCATCCTCATACAAACTGAGATGAGCAAACATTGCTCTTAACTCTGATATTACCTTACGACTCAACGCGTCTGCCACCACGTTAGCCTTTCCAGGATGATACTCGATTGAGAAGTCATAATCCTTTAACAGCTCCACCCACCTCCGTTGTCTTAAGTTCAACTCCTTTTGAGTAAGGAGGTACTTAAGACTCTTATGGTCCGTATAAATGATCGACTTCTCACCATAGAGATAATGCCTCCAAATTTTTAAAGTAAAAACCAAAGCAGCCAACTCCAAGTCATGAGTAGGATAGTTGACTTCGTGCGGCCTTAACTGACGGGATGCATAAGCCACCACTTTTCCATCTTGCATCAACACACATCCTAAACCCATGTGTGACTCATCGCAGTAAACAATAAACTCTTTTCCAGCCTCAGGTTGAATCAGTACTGGTGTTTCCGTCAAAATCTTCTTCAATTTCTCGAAACTCTCTTGTTGTTTATCTATCTATACAAATAGTACTCCTTCGCATATGACAACTTAGTTAGGGGTGCGGCAATCAACGAAAACCCTCAATAAAGCGTCTATAATAGCCAGCCAAACCTAAGAAACTCCGAATCTCACCATCGACTTTAGTGGTTTCCAATCCAACACAGCTTCTACCTTCCGAGGATCAACTCTGATTCCTTCGGCTGACACAACATGTCACAAGAAGGTCACTTCCTTCAGCCAAAATTCACACTTACTAAATTTGGCATGAAGTTGCTTTTCTCGCAGTATTTACAGTACTATGCGCAAATGTGAGTCATGTTCTTCTTCATTCCTCGAATATACCAAGATATCATCTATGAACACCACCACGAACTGGTCTAGGTAGGGTTAAAAGACTCGGTTCATCATGTCCATAAATGCAGCTGGTGCATTGGTTAAACCAAACGGCATCACCAAAAACTCATAATGTCCATAACGAGTTCGAAATACCATCTTATAAATATCCTTATCCTTAACCTTATGTTGATGATAACCCGATCTCAAATCAATTTTGGAGAAAACTGAAGCTCCTCTCAATTGATCAAACAAGTCGTTGATTCTCGGCAATGGATACCTATTCTTGATCGTCAATTTATTCAGCTGCCTATAATCAATACACATACTCATCGACCCATCCTTCTTCTTGATGAACAAAACCGGTGCTCCTCACGAAGACACGCTCGGACGAATAAATCCCCATTCCAACAATTCTTGAATTTGAGCTTTAAGCTTCGCTAACTCCTTCGACGCCATTCTATAAGGAGCAATGGACATCGGAGCCGTTCCGGGCAAAAGCTCAATGCCAAATTCTACTTCCCGATCTGGGGGTAGACCTGGAAGTTCTTTGGGAAAGACATTTGGAAATTCTTTCACCGTTCTCACACCTTCCATCGATAATTCCTTAGCATCCAAAGCACTAATGAAGGCTAGGAACGCTCCATACCCTTTTCGCACCAACTTTTCTACCTTTAAAGCAGATACCACATTTGCCAAATAGTTTCTTCGTTTGCCTATCATTACTACTTCCTTATCTTCCAAAGTCCTGATCGACATCTGCTTTGTAGCACAATCTAAATGCGCCCGATGCTTTACCAACCAATCCATGCTCAAAATAAGATCGAACTCGCCAAAAGGCAGTTCCATCAAATCAGCCAAAAATATCTCTTTGAATTTCTAATGGCACGTCTCTGTACAATTTATTCACGATCACATACTGTCCTAAAGGACTAATTACCATCATCTCTCTATCGGTAATCTCAGATCTAATATTCACATTTCCTAATATAGCACTAGCAACATACGAGTGGGTAGACCCGATATCTATCAAAGCTATAACAGGTACCTCAAAGATGAAGAACGTACCAGTTATCACATCAGGTGCATCGCCATCCTCCCGACGCCTGACTGCATAGACTAACCTTGGCTGTTTTGCCTCTACGTTACCTCTGAAGCCATTACCTCGACCCGGTGCACCTTGACCTCGTCCAGCGCCATTACCACCACAACCTGGTCCACGACTCTTCGGTGGCTGCTGAGCGCCTCTAGTTGGCTGTGCATCAGGGTTACGAGCTTCTTGAGTCAGAGCAGTCCGTCGAGGGCAATTCTTAAATTGGTGGTCCTTAGAACCACATTTAAAACAACCACCGGTTCTCTTTCAGCATTCCCCGGGGTGTTTTCTCCCACAGTCAGCATATTGTTGGATATGGTTGGTAGCTACAGGTGCTCTAGCTTGAGTTGGCTCATCATTCCGAGGCCTCTTTTGGAACCTTTTAGCAGAACCCGAGTACTTAAAGTCCTTCTTGCCTCTGACTTTTTCCCGGTTCTGATGTTCTGAGTTCTTAGCCTCTTCGGCTATCTTGGCTTTCTCTAGAAGCGTGGCAAAAATCCTTTCTTGTTACGGGGCTATCAGAACCTGCAACTCATCATTCAGCCCATCCTCAAAGCGTACACAACGCTCATGATCAGTTGGCACTATTGTTCGAGCGTAACGGCTCAAGCGTAGAAATTCTGCCTCGTAAGCTGCCACCGTCTTATTTCCTTGAACCAGATTTAGGAATTCCTTCCTCCGAGTAGCCACATAACTTGCCTCGACATACTTTCCTTGAAAAGCAGCTTTGAAGAAATCCCATGTAACACGTTTAGCCTGGGTGCCTTTTGACGAAGAAGCCACCATTGATTTGCTTCGTCCCTCAACAAGGACATAACTCCTCTTAGTTTTTGTTCGGCAGAACACTCCAGGTCATCCATAATCCGTTCTACAGCCTTGAGCCAATATTTCGCAACATTTGGGGCTACTTCAGAGATACCCCTAAAAACCTCGGCACCACTCAATTTAAGTCATTCCGAAATTGATCCACGAGCTGCTGGCCTAGTTCTAGCTCTAGCAACCCTTTCCAAGACTCGCAACATTGCTTGGGTCAAGGCAATGTCCTCCCTTGTATGGTCATGTGATCCAGTCTCAGTCCCAGGTGATGCAGGTGCATCCATTTCTGGTATATGTCCCGACGCTTCAGACGCAACCCTTGCTCCTCGGCCTCTACCACGGCCACGCCTAACACGTCCACGTCCTCTAGTGTTCATTTTGACTATTTTGATTTAATCTGATTACATGTTTTATGAATCAGTATACTATTTCAGTGTTTATTAACGATGTTTTATGATATATAAGAAGTAGAGTTGTTTTCGTAAACGCATCCTATAGTCTCAATCTCTATAGTTGCAACACCTAAAACTAAAAGTTCTAGAGTGTTCCTATAGTCATGTCATAATAATAATAATAATTAAATTTGCATACACTTACTTGACTTCGTGCCGAATACTCGTGGTGCCATACTACCTTTAAAAACATATATTCTATAAATTTAAAATAGTTTTAAACGAAAATCATTGTTGAACCCAAACCACAGCCGAGTTTTGAATCGGGCTCTGATACCATAAAATGTAACACCCCAAACCCGGTCTATGCGTTAAGACCAGATTTGACATGTCACACAAATCGAACATACATCTAATCTTTTAAAGATTTAAAAAAAACAGATTCTTAAAAATATTCTGGAATGGAGTTTATAAAAAAAAACGAGGTTGATTTAAAATCTATGATTTAAGATGTAAAAGATTATAAATTGAAACTTAGAAAAAAATAACTGACTTGATATTCCGAGAAATTTAAAAGAGTTCAAAAGAAATTTCGAAAACAATATTTTTAAAAGAATTTCTTTCTTTTGAAGAAAATTTCCGAGTTAATAATATTTAAGAATAAAACCCTTATTGCACTTAAATTTGAGGAAGACATTTAATAAAATAATCCCGCTTAAGTTTCTAAATCATGATATAAAATCCATCCACAAGTAAAACATCCATAAAATTTAACCAGAGCCCTTATTACATCACAACTTAAGTAGTAATTAAATAAAGGTACTTAAAAGAAATTCAAAGTTTAAATAAACCATTATTCGTAGTTTGGCCTCCATCGAGTCATCCCGGCCCAAGTCTCCATTCATCGATCATTACGAGAAGGGTAAAGGAAACAGGTGAGTTACTTTAGAACTTAGTGTGTAATTCACTTACCATAGTCCTTTGGGCCAAAACCATCTAAGCATTTAGTTGGGCCTGAGCCCATTTCAAGTATAACAATTTATCATGTATAGAGTGCAAGTGGTATGCAATTCCCAAACCAAACCTAAATTTCCATCCGCTACACACCACCCGTACCAACCAGCACACCTGTGGGGAGCTTTAGTCACCCACCCCGCCAACACACCAAACTGGGCATTAAGCCATATATTAAACTAGGCATTAAGCCATATATCAATTTGTGGACAAGCCACCAAAATTTTGTAGCAAAGTTACCAGAACTTCTCTTCGTCAAATATCCCAACCCATGAAATCATGTATACAACATGCATAATAATTCATTAATATAATTATTCCAACATAAGGCCCATTATAAAAAATTTTGCAATCTGGCCTATATCACATTTTGGCCTATTTCACAATTTGGCCCATTTCATCTCATATCACACTTGGCCAATTTATCAAATAACACATATGGCCCATTTATCACATATGGCCCAAAATATCACATATGGCCCAAAATATCACATTTTATCATTTTAGCCCTTTTAAGGGTAAATTTCGTAATTTACCACATTCTTAATATCGATTTCACGATCTTAACACTAAAGTGTTAATTATACCATATTTTCTGATTTCACCAACTTTGCGATTTTTAATCCAATATTTACTACGGTATAGTCATCTAACCCATGAGATACAGTGTGAGATTACACACCTGATTACGGTGAGGACTACACTTTCCTGATCGTTGATACCTAAATACGTTATAACGCTCGATTAGAACACTAACACTCAAAATAAATCTATGCTAAAGTAAGCGGTCTAGATTTTTACCCTTGGAAACTCGAACAACTACTATTTGTCGATTCTCCCCGGTTGACGGTTCACAACCAGTGGAAAATCCCAGATCGTCGGTGCCTCTCAACTACGAACAACCTCGAATAACTGATTTTCACCGAATGAGGGTCCACAACTTGGTGGAAAATCTCGGATTTCTAAAATAGCCCTTGGCTTGAAACTAGAGGGAATAGCGAATTCGCCCCTCTTCCGAACACTATTCACCACCCTTTTTGACCCTATCTTGTTTGCCTCCATTAACAAAAGAATATTAGTCCAACTAATTTTTCAAAAATTATGACGATATGTTTTAAGGGCGAAATAGGCTTACCACAAAATCCTTATGTTCAAAGGATAAAAATCAAACAATAGCGTCCCTTACACTTTGGGTCGAATCCTAGCGATTCACGATAATTATGAACACTCCGAGTGTCGGCCTTTCTCTATTTCACTATAAAGACGAAAAAGATTTGTCTAAGAGAGAGATAAATGATGATATTTTCGGTCAAAAGACCCTTCCAAACCAATATGTAGATTCGGCATGAGAAAAGGAAGAAAATAAAGAATTGAAGAGGGTTCATAACGATTGATCAAAACGAGAGTAGAAAGAATGATTGATAAGAAAAATATATGTGAAGAGGAAGATTCGGCTATGAAGAAAAATTGAAGGAGATGGTGTTAGCAACATTCGGCTATGGAGGAAAAGAGAAGAGAGAAAATGTTGGATGAGTTTTGTAAGAAGAAAGAGATGAAGTAAAGGTATATGAAAATTAGGTGTTTCGGTATTTGGTTCATTTCAAGAATGAAAGATGAATAAAGAGAGAGGTTTGAGGCTAGAGAGCATTCGGCTATGGAGAAAGAATTCCAAGTTTTGGTGTTTTCGGCACTAGAGAAATGGTTTGAGAAAAAAGGTAAAATTAAGACCAAATGGTCAAAATGGAATGACCAAAAGAAGAAAAACAAAAGATGCTCACCAATGCTCAATATGCAACAGGCTGGGGAGAGAAAGATGAAGAGAAAAGCTTTTGGAGAGAAACACAAAATGACCAAATGAGAATGATCAACTAGCTACCACATCCTTACCAAAGCCTTCAAAATTTCAGCCACCCCCTAGCCCCTAAAACCGTCCAAATACATGGACACCAAGGTCAAATTTTGGCCATTCCAAACTTTCCAAAACATCCTCCTTGTAAAGTGCCTTGTGTTCCCCCTACATGTCTTATCGCATTGATTCCTTTCCCTATGTTCAATTCTTGCCTTAATCCATTAACCACCTTGCCATAAAAATAAAGTCTAAGCTACCATAAATGCTTGCTTGACCGACACTATAAAGATGGAAAGAAAAAAAATAAAATTCCAGATGCATAACATGAGATTCAAACCTCTTCCCTCAATCAGACACTCATGGCGCCAACTCCACTTTACTACTTGCTCATCTTATGCTAACTTTTGCCAATTAATTACCTTAAACATCAAGGTTACTTGATCCACTTCAATAAAGTACTATTTACCAAAATTTATTCCAAAATCCAAATAAATCCTGAGCCTTCTCGAGACTATTAAAACACACACATTGAATCATTTCACTAGCTAAGCACCAAAATTATGCAAAATATCGATTCTAAATTTTTAGGATGTTACATTTTTGGGGAGAAGTGATTCTCACAGCTTGTTGCATATTGAATAGGGTTTTTAATAAGAAGTAAAATAGCCCCCTATGAACAATGGAAGAAAAGAAAAGGTAGGTGAATGAAGAATTAAATGCATATTTATAAGATATGAACATAATATCAAGGCATATATGTTCATGATAATTGAACCAAATGATTCAATTTCAATTAGTATTGTTATTGAATTAAGATATGCTATTTTGATGAAAATAGATTTATTTTTATTTCAAGATAATTACAACCACGTTAATTCATTCTTCAAATGAGAATGAGATTCTATTGGAACAAGTTGATAATAATGATGAAAAATTTCAATAATTAAGAATAAGTAAAAGAATAAGAAGGTAAAGGTGAAAGTGAAAGTATAGGCAATAAGATACCTTATTGTTTTAATACGAAATTTGATCCTATTACATTTGAAGAGGCAATGAAATCTTAAGACTATTTTTTGGAAAGAAGCTATAAATGATGAAATGAATTCAATAATGGGAAATCACACTTAGATCTTAGTTGATCTTCCACCGGTTTCCAAATGAGTAGGTTGTAAATGGATCTTCAAAAATAAAATGAAAGTCGATGGAATCATTGATAAATTTAAAGCAAAGTTAATAGCCAAATATCTACACAAAAACAAGGTATTCATTACTTTGGTACCTATGCTTCAATAACAATAATTGCTATTATTAGACTCTTAATATCACTTACCTCTACGTATAATTTAGTTACTCACCAAATGGATGTTAAAACTGCATTTTTAAATGGTGAATTAGAAGAGAAAGTGTACAAGGAGCAATCAGAAGGATTTGTTGTTCCAGGATAAGAGCGTAAGGTATGTAAGTTTGTGAAATCTTTTATATGGGCTTAAACAAGCACCAAAGCAATGACACCAATAGTTTGACAAGGCTTTTCTAGCTAATGGCTATAAAATAAATGAATTTGATAAATGTATATATAGAAATTTTGAAAATGGAAAAGGTGTCATAATTTGCTAATATGTAGATGACATGTTCATATTTGGAACAAATTTGGAACAAGTAGAAAACATAGAGAAATTATTGTCAAGCAACTTTTCTATTAAGGATATGAGTGTAGCAGATGTTATTCTTGGGATTAAATGTAACAACCCATTTTTAGTCAGATTGGAACAGTGGTTTCGGGACCATAAATCCTAGGTCAAAATATTTATATTATTAATTATTTTTAGGTCTACAGCATGATAGTATGATTGTATAAAAATTTCGTTAAGAAATTTTATCATTTGAATGCTCAATTCGGTAAAAAGGACTAATTTGCAAAAGGTGAAAAATTAGAGTTCTATAGGCTAAAGGCATTAAATAGCTAAAGAAATTAAATGTTTGAGTACTTAAATGGTAATTAGCCCGTTTGAAATATGAGTGGACATTTATGTGCATGATTAAGTGAATTTTAATGTTAAATAACAAAGGTTAATAAGGTAAAATAGGTAAAAATAAAGCATCATCTTCTTGGTTAGTTTTCTTCCACCGAAAATAGGGTAGAAAACACCATTTTTGAAGGTTGAGCATTCTACTATACTCCTCCACTTGAATGGTATGATTTTTGATCATGTTTTTAACGATTTTTAAGTTTTTGAAGTCGTTGTAGCTTAATCTAGCTAGCCTAGGGACTAATTTGTGAAACTGTTAAAAGTATAGGGTTTCACCATTAATGAATGTATATGTATTTTGATGTTTAATGGTAGAAAGTGAATGATTGTTGTTAGATAATTAACATTTGTTAAGTGATTTTGAATGAAATTGTAAATTAGGTATTTAATTGAGAAATGTGAAAATTTTGTGGTAATTGTGTAAAATAATGAAAAATATGGGCTGCTATGGATATATATATAATTTGGCTAGCATGTGTGTGGGTTAAATTGCATGAATTTGTATTTTATTGAGCTAGGGACTAAATTGTAAAAAATTCAAAATTTAAGGGGCAAAAGTATAATTTTTCCAAAACATGATTTTTGGGTTAAATTGAATAGAATGATGTTTAAATAAGTTAAATTTGATTATATATATCAAGAAAAACAACGTTCGGAATTAGATTGGAGGAAAAACAAAATGTGGAAATTCAAGGTAAGTTCTTATGTTAATAAACATTAATGTAGTTGTGTTTTAAATGATTTATTATTGATAAATACGACTTCACAGAAATATTTGACAAAGAGTTGGCGACATGTGAAATCTCGATTGAATATTAGGAATAGATAGGATACAAATGACATGCCATTAGGGGTTATTGTGTTTTGGGTACTGGTCCGTACATTCTACCGATGGCTGAGTTTTTCGGCATGTGTTGCGATTACTTGTCAGCTTGTGTGCGTAGCACCATGTGGATACGTCTTGACCATCAGCTTGTGTGAGTAGCACCGTGTAGATACGTCTTGACCATCAGCTTGTGTGAGCAAACCCAATGATAGCTCGAGATGAGCATTTACATACAAGATATTAGATTGAGATGGTTTCGACCATGTATCGGTACTTAGGGTGCCAGATTCTCAAGTATGCGATATTATTCCAAATGGTTCAACGGGTATATTGATGGTATGAAAGAAAAAGTGATTGATACGTATCATAACGTGTATGTATATAGATCATATAAGCTTTGAGTCTATGAAACTTGTGAATTACATATCTAAACTTGGGCATGAATATGAGTTATATTATGATATGTTTGATTACTTAAATTGTGTTCATGTCGTAAGTTGTAAGTTGAGTTTATTGCTATACGAACTTACTAAGCTTAATAACTTACTTCGTTTACTTTTTCGTGTGTTATAGTGATTTCGAAGCTTGCTTGGATTGAGAGTTTTCGGAGATCTCATCACACTATCCAATCGTCATTATGGTACTTTTGAACTTGTGTACTTGGTTATATGGTATGTATAGGTGTTGTGGTTAATATAGTCTATATGTTTGTAATGTTGATAGCCAATTGATTTGGCTTGTAAATGATATATATATGTTTTTGGTTATGTGTTTGGCCATGTGACTTGGCTTATTTTGGTATATTTGGTTATGTATATATGTGTAAATGGCCTTTGATATTTGGTTTATAATTGCTATGTGAATACCTTCTGCTGTGAGTTAGTATTTTGAGTACAAAATGATTGAATTTGATAATGTGGTATACATGCTGATTTAGGCACAAAGTCTAATAGGTGAGTTTGATCATTTAGGTGATTTTTGGGATGTGGAATTGGTATGAATTTGAAAGACTATTTGGGATGCTTATGAGCATTTTGGTTGTTGGTATTGGTAGTATATGATTTTGGCTTGAAATTGGTTGATTATAAGTGTCTATTTATGCATTGGTTATTTGTGCATTGTGGAACCTAGGTTGACAACATTTTGGGTGAGAAATGTGGCTTGAAACATAACCTATTTTAGTCCACATGGGTAGAGACACGGCCGTGTGTCCTCTAGTACTTATTTAGAAACCAAGTAAGTAGCTCCACACATCCTAACACACGGGCGTGTGACTTGGCCGTGTGGCATAAGTCAGTATACCCTCTAGTTTTCACACGCCCTAGTGCACGGCCTGGCACACAGGCATGTGAGGCCATTTCGAAGGGTACACGAGCTAGTCACACGAGCGTTTGGTTGGCCATGTGAACCAAGTCAGTGAGTTACACGGGGTAGGACACGGACTGGGATATAGCGATGTGATCCTATTTTGAATGACCACACGGCTTATGACACGGGCGTGTCTTTGGCTGTGTGAGACACACTGTCGGGCCACACGGGCGTGTGTCCCCTGTATTTTGAAATATTTTATTATGTTTTCCAAAAATTCTCCTGAGCTTTTGGTTTAGTCCTGAATCACTTCTAATGCTTATTTAGGCCTCGAGGGCTCGTATTAGGGACTATATGATTGTATTTGAATGATATTTGCTTAGACATGAGAATTGTATGATTGTTTAATTGATAAGTCCGGTAATGGTTCTAAACCTTATTTTGGTACGGGTTAGGGGTGTTACTTTTAATGGTATCAAAGCAACGGTTTAATCGATTCTCAGACTAACATAATGTGTGTGAGTTTAGCATACATGCCATATATAACCTGTGATAGTGTGGTATCTCCTGACAATTTTAAAATCATGTTTTCATATGGCAATGGATCCCAATCAAGTAGTTGCGGATGATGTAGAAAGTAATGCGCCAGCCTCCGTTCACGGAGCAACGCCATCTGAATTGAGACCTGTATTTGAGAGTCAATGAGGAGAGGCTAAGGAAGCCTTCTTCCAAATGTTGAACGAATGGTTCACTGAGTTTTTTCGAACGAATCTGGCTGCTCAACAACCTCCACCCCAACCAATTCCCGTAGCTCATTAAGGTTTGGAACCTTTGCGTATGAAGAAGCCACCTGTGGATAGAATTCGAAAGTATAGGGCTGAAGAGTTTAAAGCTACAGTTGATGATGATCTTGAGAGAGTCGAGTTTTGGCTTGAAAATACAATCTGGGTATTTGACGAACTATCTTGTACGCCAGCGGAATGTGTTAAATGTGCTGTATCACTTCTGAGAGATACTGCATATCAGTTGTGGAACACTTTGATATCTGTGGTGTCGAGAGAATGAGTCACGTGGGAATTCTTTTGAACTGAGTTAAGAAAGAAATATATAAGTCAGCGGTTTATTGATCAAAAGCGTAAAGTATTTTTAAAGTTGAAACAGGGTCGTAAGACGATGACCAAGTACGAAAGAGAATTTATAAGATTAAGTAAGTATGTTCCGGAGTGTGTTTCTACTGAAGAAATTATGTGTAAATGGTTTGAAGACGAGTTGAACAAAGACATTAAACTTCTAGTCGGGATTCTTAAATTGAAAGAATTTGTTGTTTTAGTCGATAGAGCTTGCAAAGCCGAAAAACTTAGCAAAGAAAAGAGAAAAGTCGATTTTGAGGCTAGAGATTCGAGAAATAGGTCAATGAGTAAACCCTATCATTCTTCTTCAAAGAAATCAAGGGATTCGTATAACCGTTCGATTGCATCAATAGGGTATTCTAACAGAGATCATGGGAAACAACACACGAGTCCAAAAGCTCAAGCTATTTCAGTATCGAGTGTTGGTAGTGTCAAAACCAACAAACCTAAGTGTCAACAGTGTGGAAGACGGTATTTTGGAGACTGTTGGATGAATACTAAAGCCTTTTTTAGATGTTGTTCGCAAGATCATTTCATTCAGTATTGTCCTGAGTTACTTGAGAAAGATAAATTTCTAAATGCAAGGCTGAGTAATACAGCTTCCAGAGGGAGACCACCTCGAAATACTAGAAATGTAACTAGTAGCAAAGGTGCAACAAAGGATTCTGTCGTGAGATCCGAGGCTCAAGCGCCAGCTAGAGCCTATGCTATTCACGCTCGCGAGGATACATCGTCACCAGATGTTACCACTGGTACATTTTCTCTTTATGACACTGTTGTAATTGTTTTGATTGATCCTGGATCAACTCATTCATATGTTTGTATGAATTCAGTGTCTAGTAAGAGTTTACCTATTGAGTCAACTAAATTTGTGATTAAAGTATCAAACCCCTTAGGTTAGCATGTCCTAGTTGATAAAGTTTGCAAGAATTGTACTTTGATGACTCGGGGTTACTATTTTCTAGCTGATTTGATGCTTTTTCCATTTGATGAATTCGACATGATCTTGGGTATGGATTGGTTGATTCTACATGATGCTGTTGTAAACTGTAGACGAAAGACTATTGAGTTGAAATTTCACAATATTAAAATTCTTCATATTGAAACCGAGATTCCAGTGGGTTGCCTGTTGTGATATCAACGGTGCTAGCACAGAAATATGTAAAGAAAGGTTGTGATGCTTATCTTGCGTATGTACTGGATACAAAAGGGTCTGAATCGAAGATTGAATCAGTGCCAGTGATTTGTGAATATCCAGATGTGTTTCCAGAAGAGTTACCTGGGTTGCCACTGATTAGAAAGGTCAATTTTTCTATTGAGTCAGTATCAAGAACATCACCGATATCGATAGCTCCATACAGAATGGCTCCAATAGAGTTAAAAGAGTTGAATGCTCAGTTGCAAGAGTTAACAGATAGAGGTTTTGCGCAACCTAGTTTTTCGCCCTGGGGTGCACCAATATTGTTTGTAAAGAAGAAAGATGGATCAATGAGATTATGTATAGACTATCGTCAGCTTAACAAAGTTACGATCAAGAATAAATATCCTTTTTCGAGAATTGATGATTTGTTCGATCAGTTGAAAGGAGCAACAGTATTTTCAAAGATTGATTTGCGATCAGGCTATTATTAGTTGCAGGTTAAAGTTTTGGATGTGCCGAAAACTGTGTTCAGAATCAGGTATGGACATTATGAATTTCTTGTTATGCCATTCAGATTAACTAACGGTCCTCTAGTATTCATGGATTTGATGAATAGAATCTTTAGACAGTATTTGGATAGATTCGTAATTGTATTCATTGATGATATTCTGATTTATTCTTGAGACGAATTTGAGCATGCTAAGCATTTAAGATTGTGTTACAAACATTGAGAGATAATCAACTGTTTGCTAAATTCAGCAAATGCGAGTTTTAGCTCCGAAAAGTTAGATTTTTGGGACATATTATTTCGGTGGAAGGCATCTGAGTTGATCCGGGTAAGATTTCAGAGTTGTTGACTGGAAACCACCAAGAAACGTATCCGAAGTCAGAAGTTTTCTAGGATTAGCTGGCTACTATTGACGTTTTGAAAAAGGGTTCTCGATGATTGCTATACCGATGAATCGATTGTTACAGAAAGATGTGAAGTTTGAGTGGTCCGAGAAATGCCAACAGAGTTTTGAACAGTTGAAAGCACTGCTAACTGAAGCACTAGTTTTAGTTCAGCTTGAATCAGGTAAAGAGTTTGTGAATTTCAGTGATGCGTCATTGAACGGTTTGGGATGCGTTTTAATGCAAGAAGGCAAAATGATAGCTTATGCTTCCAGACAATTAAAACCACATGAAAAGAATTATCCAAAGCACGATTTAGAGTTGGCTGCTATTGTATTTGCATTGAAAATTTGGTGACATCATTTGTTCGGTGAAAAATGCCATATTTTTACCGATCACAAGACCTTGAAGTATTTAATGTCTTAGAAAGATATGAATTTACGACAACAAAGATTGCTCGAGTTGTTGAAAGATATGAGTTAATGATTGATTATCATTCAGGGAAGCGAATGTAGTCGCGGATGCTTTGAGTTGAAAATTTTTGTTCGCTTTGAGAGCGATGAACACACGATTGACATTATCTGATGATGGTTCGATTTTAGCTGAGTTAAAAGCTAAACTGGTATTTCTTCAGCAAATTTGTGAGGATCAGAAATTTGATAATGAATTGTAAGCTAAAAGAGTACAGTGTGAGTCAATGACTGATTCAGAGTATCAGATCGGATCTGATGATTGTTTACTATTTCGTGGTAGAGTTTATGTGCCGAGGAATCCCAAGCTTATACAGAAAATTTTGTACAAAGCACACAATGGTTGCTTAAATGTTCATCCGGGGAGTACTAAGATGTACAGTGATTTGAAACAGATATATTGGTGGTCTGGCATGAAACAAGACATTTCAGAATTTGTGTTGAGATGCTTGGTTTGTCAATAGGTTAAAGCTGAACATCAAGTACCATCGGGGCTACTACAACCAGTAATGATGCATCAGTGGAAATGGGACAGAGTAACGATGGATTTGTATCGGGGTTACCCCTATCTCTGAAAAAGAAAGATGCTATTTGGGTTGTTGGTGATCGACTGACAAAATCTGCACATTTCATTCTGGTACGTATAGACTTTTCACTTGATAGATTAGCTGAATTGTACATCTCTAAGATTGTTAGATTGCACGGGGTGCCAGTTTCTATTATTTCAGATAGAGATTCGTGGTTTACGTCACGATTTTGGAATAAATTGCAAGAAACTTTGGGTATGCGATTGCATTTTAGCACTGCATTACATCCTCAAACTGATGGTCTGTCCGAGAGAGTGATACAGATTCTTGAAGATATGCTTCGTTGCTGTGTTTTAGAGTTTAAAGGTAATTGGGAAAAATATTTACCATTAGTTGAATTTGCGTATAATAATAGTTATCAATCGAGCATAAAGATGGCACCGTATGAAGCTTTATATGGTCGTAAATGTCAAACTCCGTTGTACTGGACCAAGCTTAGTGAGAAAAAGATTCACGGGGTTGATTTGATCAGAGAGACCGAAGAGAAAGTGAAAGTAATTCGCGACAGTTTGAAAGCTGTAACAGCCCGATTTAGGAGCTAGTTGAAACAGTGATCTCAGGATCACTAATCCGAGATTTGAGAAATTTATTTTCATGTGATTTTATGAATTAGTATATGATTGTATAAGTACATGATGAATTGGTTGATATTGTCAAGTTCATGTCTCAAGTTTGACGCATATAATGAAATGAATGTTCTTGCAAGATATTGAGTAAAATTTGGATGAAATGAGTGGTAATATAAGGGTTCTTCTTAGTTTGATATTGTCATATTATGTGCTTCTTACGATGAATGAGTGAGTTTAAGTTTCAGGGTGGCAAAGAGGCTTGGAAAATAGCCCCTAATTGTCCACACGGATAGACATACGGGCGTGTGTCTAGGCCGTGCGTGACACACGGTCAACCCATATGGGGGTGTTGATAGGCCGTGTGTCCCCTGCACTATTTTACGAGAATTTGAATCGTCACATAGGCCAGCACACGGGCGTGTGCCCTGGCCGTGTGCTATTAAGAGTGTAATGACGTCATAATCAGAGAGCTCCATGGATAGAGAACACGGGCGTGTCAAGGCCGAGTGAAGGACACGGGTTATAGACACAGGCGTATGCTCAGCCGTGTAGGGTAAGTCGATGTCGACCATGGGTGTCGAACACAGGCATGTCTTAGGGGCACACGGGCGTGTCCCTTGGACAACACGGGCGTGTCCCTTGGACAACAAGGGCGTGTGACCCCTATTTAGGCAAAAAATTTCAACGAGTGTTAAAGTTCTCAATTGATCTACGGAACCCTCAGGTTATATGTTTAAGGCCTCACAGGCCCATAATACGTACGTTATGAGTAAGAAAGACAAGTTTTAAGTTGAAACAAAATTTTACAGCCCGATAATACAAGTTCGAGTAAAGTTATGCACAGTAACACTTCGTATCTTGTTTCGGTGTTGGACACGAGCAAGGGGTGTTATATTTAGTGGTATCAGAGCTACGGTTTAGTCGATTCTAGGATTAATTTAGCGTAAGCATGAGTCTAGCTATACATGCTAAACATAAGAGTATTTATATATTGATAGTGTGACCACTCCTGATGACTTAAATTGCATTTTTATATAGTTAATAGATCCTGATCCTAAACGAGTTGCAGCCGAGGATGCTGCAAGTAATGCGCCGGCTCCCGCGCAAAGAACCGCACCAGTAGAGAGTAGACCTGAGACTTTGGGTCAGGGAGAAGAGGCCCGAGAAGCCGTTCTCTGTATGATGAGTAATTGGTACACAGAGTACATTCGAGCAAACCCAAATGCTCCATCTCCTCCACCCCGCCTATTCCTCAACCTACCCATATAGCTCCCCAAGTGGTAGGAGTGGTAAGAACAGAAAAGCCTCCGGTTGATAGAATCTGAAAACAACGAGCCAAGGAATTCTGGTCTAGTAAAGATGACGATCCGAAAAGGGCAGAGTTTTCGCTTGAAAATACCATCTGGGTATTTAATGAATTATCGTGCACACTTGAAGAGTGCATGAAATGTGTAGTGTCTCTTCTGAGAGATTCTGCTTATCAGTGGTGGAATACCCTTGTGTTGGCTGTACCAAGGGAAAGAATTACATGAGAGTTTTTCCAAGAAAAATTCCGGAAGAAGTATATAAGCCAAAAATTCACTGATCAGAAGAGAAAGGAATTCCTTGAACTGAAACAAGGAAAGATAACGGTAACTGAATACGAACGCGTGTTTGTGAGGCTCAGCAAATATGCTCGGGAATGTGTGTCCTCCGAAGCCATCATGTGTAAGAGATTTGAGGATGGACTAAATAAAGATATCAAATTGTTTGTTGGTGTCCTCGAGTTGAAGGAATCTGTCGTATTAGTAGACCGGGCTTGTAAGGCCAAAGAATTAGTGAAAGAGAAAAGAAAAGCTGAGATGGAGTCTCGTGACTCAAGAAAGAGACAATTGAGTAAGCCATTTTAGTCATCATCCAAGAGGTCGAGAGATTTTCCTACCCAATTCGCTACTTCAGCCGGGTTCTCAAATAAAAGTAAGAGTAAACAGTACTCGGGGTCTAAAGCCCAGACCACATCAGTTGCTAGTGTTGGCAACACCCGACCGAGTAGACTGGAGTGTCCATAGTGTGGCAGACGTCATTCCGGCGAATGTCGAGCAAATGAGAAAGCCTGTTTCAGGTGTGGGTCTCTAGACCATTTATTAGAAATTGCCTTGATGTGGACGAGAAAGAGAAGCCTCAGGAAAACCACTGAGAAACCCGAGAAGTGGAACAAGTAGTAAGAATATGCCCAGAGAGCAGGCTTCAAGATCTGAGGGTAGAGCGCCTGCGAGGACCTATGCCATTTGTGCTCGCGAAGAGGCATCATCTCCTGATGTGATTACGGGAACATTTTCTCTCTATGATACTAGAGTTATTGCTTTAATAGATCCGAGGTCTACCCATTCATATATTTATATGAAATTAGTATCTAAAATGAGTATGCCCGTAGAGTCTACAAAATTGTGATAAATGTGTCTAATCCTTTAGGCGAAAGTGTATTAGTTGATAAATTATGTAAAGACTGCCCATTGATGATTAGAGGACATTGTTTTAAGGAAAATCTCATGCTATTGCCATTTGATGAATTTGATATAATCCTTGGTATGGACTGGTTATCCATTCATGATGTGATAGTAAATTGTGGAAAGAAATATATTGAGCTGAGATGTGAAATTGGAGATATCCTTCATGTTGAATAAGATGAACAAGACAGGTTGCCGGTAGTAATGTCTCACATGACGGCTCAGAGGTATGTAAGAAAAAGGTATAAGGCATACCTTTCCTTTGTGATGAATGCCAGGGAAATTGAGTTAAAGATTGAGGCAGTGCCGATAGTATGTGAGTATTCAGATGTTTTTCCCGAGGAATTGCCAGGATTACCTTCGGTTAGAGAGGTTGAATTTGGCATCGAGTTAGCTCCAGGTACTGTACCAATATCGATTGCTCCTTATAGGATGGCTCCAACTAGTTGAAAGAATTAAAGGTACAGCTGCAGGATTTAACGGACAAAGGTTTTGCTAGACCGAGTTGTTCTCCATGGGGTGCTCTAGTGCTATTTGTGAAAAAGAAAGATGGCTCTATGAGATTGTACATAGACTACCGATAGCTTAACAAAGCAACAGTGAAGAACAAGTATCCATTGCCAAGAATCGATGATTTGTTCGATCAATTGAAGGGAGCCACTTTGTTCTCCAAGATAGACTTGAGGTTGGGATACTATCAGTTGAGAGTAAAAGAATCAGATATGCATAAGACGGCTTTTCAAGCGAGGTATGGGCACTATAAATTTTTAGTTATGCCCTTCGGTTTGATAAATGCTCCTGTGGTATTCATGGATTTAATGAACCGCATTTTTCAGTCGTATCTAGACAAGTTTGTGGTTGTTTTCATTGATGATATACTGATATATTCCCGTGATGAGAGTGAGCATGCTAAGCACCTAAAGATGGTTCTACAGATTTTGCAAGATAATCAACTGTAGGCCAAGTTTAGTAAAAGTGAGTTTTGGCTCAAGGAACTTGGATTCTTGGGACACATTGTCTCGGGAGATGGAGTCCGAGTTGATACAAGTAAAATTTTAGCTATTGTTGATTAGAAACCGTCGAAAAATGTAACTGAAGTTAGAAGTTTTCTGGGCTTAGCTGGCTACTATAGGCGATTCATCATGGGCTTTTCCATGATAGCGACTCCAATGACGAAACTGTTATAGAAGAATGTAAAGTTTGAATGGACGGAAAAGTGTCAACAGAGTTTTGAGAAATTAAAGACAATGTTGACAGAGGCTCCAATCCTAGTACAACCTGAGTCGGAAAAAGAATTCGTGATCTACAGCGATGTATCTTTGAATGGATTGGGCTGTGTGCTTATGCAAGAAGGCAAGGTGATAGCCTATGCCTCTAGACAGTTAAAGCCACATGAGAAGAATTACCTGACGCATGATTTAGAGTTGGCTGCCATTGTTTTTGCATTAAAGATATGAAGACACCATTTGTATGGTGAGAGATGCCAGATTTTCACCGATCACAAAAGTTTAAAGTATTTGATGACTCAAAAGGAACTGAATTTAAGGTAGCGAAGATGACTAGAGTTGATAAAGGATTATGAGTTGGTTATCAATTACCATCCAGGAAAGGCGAACGTAGTCGCCGATGCTATGAGTAGAAAGTCTCTATTTGCATTGAAAGTATTGAATACGCAGATGACCTTGTCAGCCGATGGTTCTATTCTAGCTGAGCTGAGGGCTAGACCGGTGTTCCTTCAAGAGATTTATGAGGCTCAGAAAGGTGACAGTGAATTGCAAGCTAAAAGAGTTCAGTGTGAGTTGGGTGTTGAGTCCGACTTTCGGATTAATTCTGATGGATGTTTGATGTTCAGAGATAGAATTTGTGTACCGAGAAATGAGGAGCTCATTTGGGCTAATTTTGTATGATTGTATAAAATTTCGTTAAGAAATTTTATTGTTTAATTACTCAATTCGATAAAAAGGTCTAATTTGCAAAAGGTGCAAAATTAGAGCTCTATAGGCTAAAGGCATTAAATAGCTAAAGAACTTAAATGTATGAGTACTTAAATGGTAATTAGACTATTTGAAATATGAGTGGACATTTATGTGCATGATTAAGTGAATTTTAATGTTAAATAACAAAGGTTAATAAGGTAAAATAGGTAAAAATAAAGCATCATCTTTTTGGTTAGTTTTCTTCCACAGAAAATAAGGTAGAAAACACCATTTTTGATAGTTGAGCATTCGGCTATACTCCACTTGCACTGTATGATTTTTGATCCTATTTTTAATGATTTTTATGTTTTTGGAGTCGTTGTAGCTTAATCTAGCTAGCCTAGGGACTAATTTGTAAAACTGTTAAAAGTCTAGGGTTTTACCATTAATGAATGTACATGTATTTTGGTGTTTAATGGTAGAAAATGAATGGTTGTTGTTAGATAAACAACATTTGTTAAGTGATTTGGAATGAAATGGCAAATTAGGGGTTTAATTGAGAAATGTGAAAATTTTATGGTAATTGTGTGAAATAATGAAAAATACGGGCTACTATGGATATATATATATAATTCGGCTAGCATGTGTGTGGGTTAAATTGCATGAATTTGTATTTTTGTGAGCTAAGGACTAAATTGTATTGAATTCAAAATTTAAGTGGCAAAAGTGTAATTTTGCCAAAACATGATTTTTGGGTTAAATTGAATAAAATGATATTTAAATAAGTTAAATTTTATATAGATCAAGAAAAGCAACGTTTGGAATTAGATCGAGGGAAAAACAAAATAGTGGATTGATAGCTCGATTCTCTCTGTATAAATTCGAGGTATGTTCGTATGTTAATAAACATTAATGTAGTTGTGTTTTAAATGCTTTATTATTGTATTATTGATAAACACGACTTCACAGAAATATTCAACAAAGAGTTGGCGATGTGTGAAATCCCGGTTGAATCTTAGGAATAGATAGGATACAAATAACATGTCATTAGGGGTTGTTGTGTTTTGGGTGATGGTCCGTACGTTCTACCGGTGGCTGAGTTTTCTAGCATGTGTTGCGATTACTCGTCAGCTTGTGTGAGCAGCACCGTGTAGCTACGTCTTGACTGTCAGCTTGTGTGAGTAGACTCGGTGATAGCTCGAGATGAGCATTTACATACGAGATATGAGATTAAGATGGTTTCGACCATGTATTGGGACTTAGGGTGCGAGATTCCCGAGTATCTGCTATTATTCCAAATGGTTCAACGGGCATATTGATGGTATGAAAGAATAAGTGATTGATACGTATCATAACAAGTATGTATGTGAGTCATATAAGCTTTGAGTCTATGAAACTTGTGAATTACATATCTAACCTTGGGAATGAATATGTGATAGGTTTGTGAAATCAATATGAGTTATATAATGATATGTTTGATTACTTTAATTATGTTCATGTGGTAAGTTGTAAGTTGAATTTATTGCTATACGAACTTACTAAGCTTAATAGCTTACTCTGTTTACTTTTCCGTGTGTTATAGTGATTTCAAAGCTTGCTCAGATTGGGAGTTTTCGGAGATCTCATCACACTATCCAACCGTCGTTTTGGTACTTTTGAACTTGTGTACTTGGTTATATGGCATGTGTAGGTGTTGTGGTTAATATAGTCTATATGTTTGTAATGTTAATAGCCAATTGATTTGGCTTGTAAATGATATATATATATATGTTTTTGGTTATGTGTTTAGCCATGTGACTTGGCTCATTTTGGTATATTTGGTTATGTATATATGTGTAAATGGCCTTTGATATTTGGTTTATAATTGCTATGTGAATGCCTTACTGTGAATTGGTATTTTGAGTACAAAATGATTGAATTTGTTAATGTGGTATACATGTTGATTTAGGCACAAAGTCTAATAGGTGAGTTTGACCATTTAGGTGATTTTTGGGATGTGGAATTGGTTTGAATTTGAATGGCTATTTGGGATGCTTATGAGCATTTTGGTTGTTGGTATTGGTAGTATATGATTTTGGTTTGGAATTGGTTGATTATATGTGCCTTTTTATGCATTGGTTGTTTATGCATTGTGGAACCTAGGTTAACAATATTTTGGGTGAGAAATATGGATTGAAACATAGCCTATTTTTGTCCACACGGATAGAGACACGGGCGTGTGTCTCAGCCGTGTGTGACACAAGGCTAGGTGACACGACCGTGTGTGTAACATCCTAAAATTAGGCCTAGTAGGATTGGGCCCAATGGGCCTTGGGCGTAGGAATGTTTAAAATTTTTGAGAACAAGAGAACGACATTATTTCAAGTTGGACTTTCTAAGAAGGTAATTTTACGGGGTTTCTATGAAGTCCCGGGTTCAAGTTAGGCTGTAAGAAAATTTTATGTTTAAGTCTTTAAGGAGATAGAGTAAGTGAGCTTAAAGCTTATGGAAATAAGTGAGTAAATGGTTAGTATAAATGAGCAATTGGTAAAGAGGATATGATGCCACATGAAGGACTTTAAAGGAAGAGGTTCAAATCCCATTGTGTGCAAATTTTGACTAATATTTTTTCACTCTTTCCTTAAGTGTCGGCAAAGAGGTATATATGGCAAGTTTGACTTCTTTATTTTTGGTAAGGTGGCTAAGAAATAAGGAAAGGTTGAGGTTGGAGAAAGGAATCAAAAGGAAAAGGCAAGTAAGGGGAACATGTGGCTTGTTTCATGGAGATTGTTTTGTAAAGTTTGGGTGGCCAAAATTTTGACCATTTGGGGCATGAATGTGGACGGTTTTTGGGCTAAAGGGGGTGATAGCCGAATTTTGCTAGGAGTTCTTGGCAAAGCTAGTGCTTGAGAGGTTGTTCTTTTTAGTTTTTTGTATCATTCTCTTTCTCTCCAAATTTCCTCTTCTCTTAGCCGAATTTTCAAGCCTTTAGTGTGCATTTTTGTTTCTTCTTTTCTTCATTGTTGCTGAAAGTACCTAAGCCTTGGAGATCAAATTGTTCACTCGTTTTCGTTTGGAAGAACCGAACCCTTCATTTCTTCTTTATCGTTCTTCTCATCCGTATTAACACTCACTCCTTTGATCAATCATGTTTTAAGTGGGAGACAGTGTATTGTTCTAGCCGAAGTCAAACGGTGGAAATTAGATCTAATATCGATAAGGTAAGGGGGTTCATTTTGGATTTTTCGCTATATCTCTATTTGGCTATGTTGCAAATCGAATGAAGTTTCGACTAATCGATTGTGTTTTAGGGATGAAATCACTCGATATATCCTATTTGCAAATCCTTCAGACATAGTGGTAAGTGATTCAAGTGTAAGTGATACGAAATCTTTTGGAAATCCGAGGCTAACTTTTGGTTGGTATTGTTTTAGGTCATCGAAGAGTGGTTCGTTAGGAAATCGAAATCAGGTGTGTAATCCCGTATCTTCCGTATACATATCTGAAATCATGTGTAATCTCACACTTCTCTGAAAGTTTGTATGAAATATTTTGTGAATCGGTCGAAATACCAAAGAAAACCAAAAACCGGCATCCGTGATCACTCGGGCGTGCGTATATCGTAGTGTTAATCGTATTTTGTAATAAAACAATTTCGGTTAGAAGCAGTGATGTGTTTTTGAAAAATCACGAAAAATAGGAGAAAGGGAATTAGAAAGTGAATAAGATATCCAATTAAAGCTTACTGTATCTATTTTGATAAGGAAGAAATGGAGAAGGAAAATGAATTCTATATTCTGAGATATATTAATTTTAGTGAGACTAGTTCTGAATGACTTTGTGGTTCCCTGATCTGTCTTGGAAAAATCGTATAAAATTGTACAAAGTGAATTATGAGTTATAGTTTATATGTACAGATTCCTTAGTGAGTTTATTTTCAATAAAACAAGTGGGAGCAACATATGAAAACTGTACAGTGAGATATTTTAATTTTGGGTAAGAGAGGTCAGAATCATTGGTCAGTGAAAGAAAGGAAAATTTAAGGAATAAACTGTACTAAATGGCTAAGCCAAAAATTCTGGAAACATTTTAGTAAGAAGATATATGAGTCTAGTTTCAAGGAAAATTTACGGATTTAGATTTCGAGATTTCTAACTCAAGTTATAGTCAATTTAGTCAGTACGATGCAGATGGACAGTTTTAAATGGTTATGCCCAAATTAGTAGTTACGTCTGGATTGCGAAATTACCGAATTACACTTAGTGGGTAAATTATCGAATTACGAAATTGCCCTTACGGGCCGAATTATGGAAATGCCCTAAAGGGCCAAAATACGAAATTGCTTATGGGCCGAATTGTTATATTTCCTTAATGGGCCGATTTGATAGATTGTTATATTGGGCCGAATTGTTATATTGCCTTAGTGGGCCGATTTGATAGATTGTTATAATGGGCCGATATGCAAAGTGTTATAATGAGCCGATTTACCGAAATGTCCTTATGGACCGAATTACCGAAATGCCCCTATGGGCCGAATAATCGTATTGCTTTAATGGGCTGATTCATAAAAAGTATTCAATAGATAACGGATGTTATTTTTTTTTATGGATGTTTTATGATTATGTATGTTGCATCTTTACATATTGCATGGGATGGGAAAATATGAATGAAGAGAAGTATAGACCGGTGGCATTGCCACAAATACCGATAAAGGCTATGTGCCAATATAAACGTGATTTGGCTTTGTGCCATCGTGATTAAGGCTATGTGCCAATATAAACGTGATTTTGGCTTTGTACCATCGTGATTAAGGCTGTGTGCCGATTATATTACCGATATCTGAATCCGGTGGCTCAACCACAAATTTTATAAATGGCAGCTTGACTGCAAATTGGAGAGACTGATGGGGTGGGTTGACTAGATCCCCACAGGAGATACTGGCTGGTATGGGTGGAGAGATTGGCTGGATGGGATGGGTTGCATTCATTTCATTCAATTGATATTTTGCTAAATGGGCTTAGGCCTAAATTATTGCTTAATGGGTTCCGGCCCAATGGATAATGGTAAGGGGATTTCACACCGAGTTCTTGTAACCACCCCTTTCTCTTAACCCTTGTAGGTAATGCTCCTTGATGTAGACTTGGGCTTTGGATGACTCGGTGGAGGCCATACTTCAGAATTGGTGTTTTATTTTGAACTTTAAATTTCTATTACTGTTCTCTTTACTATTTTGGCGTATTTATATTTTGCTCAAATTACTTTAAATGGGGTTTTTCTAAAACCTTAAATAAAGATTTTCCAACATAGATTAACAAATGGATTTTATAACAAAACTTTTACAAATACGTTTAATATGGATATTTTCTCTCGAACTATTAATGATATTTTCAAAAGACTCGGATTCTCTTTCGAATTTTCAACGTCGTTTTCAAGGTCACGGTTTTGTAAGATCATTAGTTCAAATTTATCGATTTATCAATCAAATCTTCGAGGTTAGTAGTATTTTATCAAATAAAACTTGTTTTCTTGATTTTAACAAAGCAATATTTTAGTACGAATAAAAAGGGTTTAACATGTTTGGTCGTGTGACATACCAAATCCGCTCATAACGCATGGGCCGGGTTTGGGGTGTTACAGTGTGTCCCTTGGTACTTATTTAGAAACCAAGTCAGTAGCTCTATATGGTCCAACACATGGGCGTGTAACTTGGTCGTGTGGCATAAATCAGTATACCTTCCAGTTATCAAACGGCCTAGAGCACGGCCTGGCACACGGGCGTGTGAGGCCATTTCAAAAGGTACACGGGCTAGTCACACGGGCGTATGGTTGGCCATGTGACCCAAGTCAGTGAGTTACACGGGGTAGGACACGAGCTGGGACACGACCATGTGATCCCATTTCAAATGACCACACGTCCTGTGACACGGGTGTGTCTTTGCTTACACGACCGGGCTACACGGGTGTGTGTCCCCTGTATTTTGAAATTTTCTATGTTTTCCAAAAAATTTCCTAAGTTCTCGGTTTGGTCCCGAACTGCTTCTACTGCTTGTTTAGGCCTCGAGGGCTCGTATTAGGGACTATATGATTGTATTTGAATGATATTTGCTCAGATATGAGAATTGTATGATTGTTTAATTGATAAGTCTGGTATTGCTCTGAAACCCTACTCCGATGACGGATATGGGTTAGGGGTGTTATATTAAAAAAACTCGAAAGGAAAGAACTATAGCTTTATCACAATCACATTACATTGAAAAAGTGCTTAAAAAGTTTGATATTTTCAATTGTATACCATCACCTATACCCATGGATTCTCAAATAAAATTAATATCTAATGTTAGTAGGAAAATTGATTAATTGAAATATGCAAGTCTAACTGGTTGTCTTATGTACATAATAACTTGTACAATACCAAATATTGCATATGATGTTGGGAAATGAGCAGGTACAAGTTATCCAAGTAGTTTGCATTGGAAAACTTTGAATGAGTGCTTCGGTACTTAAAGAAAACTATTAATTATGGGTTGTATTAGGGGTAAGCGTTCGATCGAATCGAGTGAAAATATTTCAAGCTAATTGAGTTGACAAGTTATATTTTATCATCCTAACTTGATTTGAATTTTTTTCAAATTAAGTCGAGTGAAATGAAATTCATGTTGAGTCGAATCGAGTGAAATTCTTCGAGTTAAATTAAAGAAATTAAACAGATCAAATTAAAATCTTGTTATAGTTTATCTAATTCCATGTCAGAGCATATATATTTGAAACTATATATATTTGAAAAAATCAAAGAAAAAAAAGAAAAAAAATGTACTTTAGTATGATAAAGTTTAATCATTAATTAACTAGTTTACGTCCCAAAATGATTATTTTATAAATTTTTGAAAATTTTAACTTTATTCATATATTCTTTATATTTTTTAATTATTTTGTAAAAAATATAATTTTTAGAATTTTTATAAATATTTTAAATTTTAAAAATTTATTTTGAATTTTTGAAAATTATTTTGAAATATTTTTAATTTTTATTAAGAGAGACCAATTTGCTCATTTTCAAAATTAAAAGGAACCAAAGGGGTATTTACACCAATCTGCTATTCGAATTATTCGAGTTGTTCAAATTGTAAATTTCAACTCAACTCGAACTCAAAACTCAAATTACTTATTCAAGTTGACTCGAAAAATCGAATAACTTAAAATTTAATTTTTTTTTTCTGATTGTTTTGAATCGAATTGAGTTTTGCTCACCCAAAATACTAATGGCCCTTTTTAAGAGGTGGCCACCACTAATTTGAAGGGATTATGTATCTCATTAAATGGCTTAGCCATCCACTCAATGTTTTCATAGGATTAAGATCATGTTTAATAAGACAAAAATTAAAATGTACCTACTCAATTTTAGAACATGTTAGAGTTTTATTATTAGACTTGCCAATTAATAGAAAACTATAGATGGAATCTACCTATATGAGTGTAAAGTGTGAAATGTGACCACTTCTAGGAGCTCAAGAGCTTGGCTTAACAACACTAATGAAAAGAAGACATAAACACATGGCCATAATAATGTCCCTAGATACTATGCATTGACCAGTTTTGAAATCATTGTGTAAGATGTGTTCGTTAATTAAATGGAATAATTGGTTCAAAGCTTAGTCAACCATTTTGATTAACTTTAACATGTTTTCATTAAGTGAATGTTCAATTGTAAGTCACTTTCATTTATGCAAATTGATTTCCAAGATTATCAAAATCTAAAATATTTTTTAAAATGGGAGAGATTGTTGGAACATTTTCGAATATTTATAGTGTTCCAATAACTATAAATGAAATGTTGTAATTAATCAAAAGTTATATCTTTTGGTTATTGATCAAGAGTTATGACTATTCATAATAATAAGTTAAGTCTTTTAAATACTAAGAGTTATATCACTTGATTTTTTGACAAAAAATTATAACTATTCAAGCAATATTACTTGAATAGTTATGTTTATTTAAGAGATGTTACTGGAACAATTGTATCTTTTACTTTAATATTTATATCTATTTAAGAGATATTAGTTAAATAATAATGTCTCTTTTAAAGAAGTGATTTTTTTAAGAGACCTGAGAATTCTTATAAATAGGAGTGAGATTTTATTTGGAAAATATACCAAAAAATTCTCAAAAGTTCTTTCTATTCTTCATCCATCTTCTATTATTCTTAGATTATTCTATAAATAATTATTGCATAAACTCACATTACTCAGTGCTTAGTGGACTATTTTCGCCAGTGCAAAACACAAATAATCACTAGGCATCATTGTATCATCGTGGTTCATTTACTTGCAACTTATTTGCAAACTAAGTATAGGTGGGGGCGAATAGAACCTTAAAAATACTGGCTTTGTAACATCCTTTTACTTGACCTGATCGTCAGCTTCGAGCAACACGATGTCACATTCGTTGTTGGAGCAACTACAATCAATAATATAGTAAATGTAACACCTCAAACCTAGCCTAGATGTTATGGCTAGATCTAGAGATGTTACTACAAGTTCACTCAAAAACCTAGAACTCGTTGGTTTTGAAAAAGCGTCGTTAGATTTTGTTATGTGAAAATCCGATTTATTCGAGAGCATATCTTTCTTAACTGATTTGTGAAACGGTTTTCTATTTACATTTTGTAAAATGTATAAGTTTGCGAAAAAATCTTTAGTGCATTAAATTTTGGAAAAACACCCTTTGTTGTTTGAAAACCCACTGTTTTGTAGGGAAACCAAGCGTCGTCAATAAAAACGGTTAATCAATTTTGAGCGGAAAAAACGATATTAAAGTCCAAAAGAAAAAAAGTCCCAAGTGTCCAAACAGTCCAAAATTTACAAAACACCTTAATTTCAAATTTAAATAAATCAAATGTACCAAAATATTATAACCGAGCTCCCGTCGCACCGATCCGCCTAAGTCTGAGGGTTACTTGAAAGTGACAGACAAATAGAGAGCGAGTTTTCGAAACTCAGTGTGTAACTGATAAACCATAAAAGTAACATATTTTAATCCCACATTTAGTATGCTTTTGGATGATTTATCCCTTGATTTATGTAAAAAGGTGCTCTTAATCCTTTCTTTTCATGTCTTATACCCAGGAAAGCACCCGAGGATGAAAAGAACATAGAAACGGACACAAAACGGAGTAAAATGGGCCAAGGAAGAAATCGACACGGCCTGGACTTAAGCCCACACGGCCGTGCCTCATTGATCATCTAGAACACGACCTTCTCCCGATTCAGACGACTGTGTCTCATCAAAGAAATCCGAGCACGGCCTGGCCACGATTTACACGGGCGTGTTCCATGGACGTGTCCCTGTCACTAGAAAGAGCAATTTGACTCGGATTTGGATACTTAGGGAGAAAGAAATGTGTTTCGAAAGCCTATATAAACCCCCTAAGTACCAGTTGAGAGGGGGGCGGTTAGCTAGGCTAAGGAGCCAAGCCGAAAAGGTCAGATTTGTGGGAATGACTCGAAGATAGCTAGTTGATCCATCTCAAGAAGCTGGAATTCTACTCAAGACGGCGGATTTCTCCTTCAATTCCTTCAGGGAGTTTTAGGATTTTCTTATGTTTTGTTTTATCTTTTCTCTTGAGATGTTTTTATTTGTTATGAACTAAACCCTTTAGATACCTGAAGGGGATGAAACCTATGATGGATTTTATTAGTATTTTCTAAATTATATGATAGATACTTAGTTGTTCTTAATTATGTGAACTTAATCTAAATTTGATGTGCTTAGGTGGAGGAGGAATAGACCCTACCTAAGAGTAGATCTAGCATAACTAAGCGGAGTTGATCGCACGCCTAGAGATAGGGTGACGAGATTTTACCGGATTAGGGTGAAACCTAATATGGGAGTCCATAGATCGATTTACTGCTATTCTAGGTGGTTATTATAAGAGAATGAGAGTTCCACAAATTAACCTAGGGTTAGACGTTATTCACCTCGAGAGAGGGTTTAATATACGTCAGGGAGTCTTACGGATCAAATTAAGTAAATAAATCATATAGTTCAGGGTTTAATAACAAGTGAAGTCTAGGTGGATTCTTCCTGAGGGTACCGTCTTAATCAACTGAGTTTTTCCTAAAGTTATTTTCCCAATTCATTCTTTTTGTCTTTGTGTCTTTAGCTTAGTTATTCGTTAATCTTAGATTAAACAACTTCACTTATTTTAGGCTAAATAATAAAAAGAAAGTTAGTATTAGTATTTTTAGTTTTTTGGGTTCGATAATCCGGTCTTGCCTAAGCTATACTACTGTTTGATAGGTACACTTGCCTTTAATCGTTGTCAGAGTTAGTTTCCAGGTTCGATCATTCTTTTATAAATTTTAAGACACTGATTTCAGCGATCAGTAACTTATTAAGTCAGTATCACAGATTAAATTTCAGACATAACTCACAACAGAGCAAATATAGAACATATATCACATACAGAAACAAAATTAGATTCAAATCTACAATCCTACCCCCATCTGCTACACACCATCTCCAACCATCCCTACACACAATATAGGGTATTAAATACCCATCCAACCCTACACACCGATTAGTGTCGGTATGACACTTTTCAGAATATTTGCTGCTTAGTTGTCAGATTATTTGGCGATTTATCGCCATTTACAGAAATATGTGTGGCTGAGCCACCAAATACGACAGGTTATTTTACTGCCCACACTTCCTCCAAATACACAAATCACATCCCAAATGCACATATAGAAATATCAAATGCCAGATATGTATACGTCATATATGCTCAATATCAAAATCAAGTCCTGCTTACCGGATATCAGGACATATATAATATTTTTTAGTTCATACATAAATTATTACAAATTTTACTTATCTTATATAATTTCAAACATGCGTATTTATGTCTAATTTTATGCTAACATATGGTTAGAATTCGTGTTTTATAGCTTAATTCATAACATACCGACCCTACAGAAGGCCTACAATCGATCTAAACAATGTTTACGATCCTAGAGAAAAAATTAGAATTTTGGGTGCACACGACCTAATTGACCTAGATCGTATGTCTCACACGATTCAGCACATGGCCTATCACACACAACATAGCACACGATTGTGTGGTATCGATAATCCCCTTTTTTGGCTTTCGTCGTTCGTTGTTTTCTCAGGCTTTTATTACACACCTAACCCGATTTTGATATAAGTGGATCCACAAGACTTCCAAAACCTAAAAATTTCATTTAACACGTTCAATCAATAACGAATTTACGTAAACTAAATCAAATGATCCAACAAAAAACCTACAACTAGATTCCAAGAACCGTTAGAAACTTACGCTACGAAACGATGACCACTTGACGCTTAAGTGGTTGGAGTAGAACCAACGGTCTCACGATCCTTTACTGACAACATGCAAAAGAAAAGAATTATAATTGTTACTAACAGCCAATTCCCCATCAAGATTCAATAATACTCCCAAATTCGAACTACTAAAACAAAATCAGGATGTTACCTGACGAAACAACTACGACAAACCACAACACCGAAATCAATCGAACAGCAAGAGAATGGGAATCAAAGTCGTGAATAGAGAATCAATTTAAGATCCTAATGACAACCAAAATGAAATAGAAAAAAAAACATAAAAGATCAAGAATCAAAAGAAGAAGAGAAAGGAACAAAACAAAATTGGTTGCAAAGCAGGGTAGATGGTGGCGTGAAAATGGGAAATAAAGCAAAAAACGTGGGAAAGTAAAGAAAATGAGAGCAAATTTATTTGAAAAATTAAAAATGAAATGAAAATAATAAAAACCGAAGAAGCCAAAGATGTGACAAGAGGCTGGAAATGAATAAAAATAAATGAATAAATTTAAATTTTAATAAGAATTCAAATATTATCCCACTTTTAACTAACCATATTTTAAGGAGTTTAATAAAATCTAAATTGTCCACAAAGACGACAATGAAACTAGCATAAAAAATAATTCCACTTTGCTCCCGTAAGGATTCAAACATAAGACCAAAAGGTAAGCTAAAACCTTACACCAAACCAATAGGCTTATTCTAACATAAATTGAACAAAAATAATATTTAAGTCACAAAGACCAAGACATGATTAGGGACCAAAAATAAAAAAAATTCTAAAAGCAAGATTCAAACCCAAGACCTCAAACACAATTCCGAAGCACTTAACCACTAAAGCAAATACTTAGTTATGACAAAATTTAACAAATCAAATATTATATTTTTGGAGCATTCTGATAAATAATCATTCAAACATACAAATATGTCATAAACACATTTACAATATGATACATTCAACCAACTGGCCTTAATTGAGCTTTTGAATGCTCATTTGTTTACTTAAGCATGAAATAAGACCAAATTGCAATGTTTTCAAAGTTTCCAGATCAGAGATATGGATACCCCATCTAGGTACCGATACTAATCCAAGCTTCGATGTTTCAGAAAAATTGATTTAAAACCAAAGATATCAATACTAGACTTGAAGTATCAATATTTCTTTCAAGGTATCGATACCATTTTAAGATTTTATGTTTGAAAATTAGAAGAAAATCACTAAGTGTCGATACCCTTACTTAATGTACCAATACCTTCGAGCTAAAATGGTCAAAAATCACATATTGGTGCCCTTTTCATGCCAAACCAACTCTATTACTCAAATGGTGCTTAAAAGCAGACTCAAACTTGCACAAAGCCAACGAAGACACATACCAAAACATCCATTTTACCATTTCCAAAATCAACCAAACCATTATACATTGATTAGGTACTTAAACATAGCATTTTAACCTATGAATTCACAAACCATTCAAACATTTATAACCATTCAATTCTATCATTCAACAAAACCATTTCACTTCCAAATTTGTCATTCAAATGCTTCATCTAAGCTTAACATAATACAAAGCATACTCACCGACCCATAGTTGAAGTAACCCATACTTGATCTATCCTATGACATGCCAATTATATATGACTCTATCCAAACAATTAATAGGGGAATAACCATTCAATTTTCAATTATAGTCAATTCACCATTTATCATATTCAATTTATCAATAAAATAACCATTTCATTCATATAATAGCATGAATCATCTTAATTTCATGTCAATTTTAAAATTTCATAATTTCACTAAGTTACACTATTTTCAATTTTATTCAATTTAATCCTCTATCTCAAAAACTAATCAAATCCATACCAATATGATTCAATCAATCATAATCAACCACCAATTCATCTAATATATCAAATTATAATTCTTCATATTCAATTTATTAGTTCTTTACAATTTAGTCCACATCTCACCTTTTGTACCAAATTGTAAATATATCAAATTACTACTAAACATACAAAAATTCATAAATCAACTATACAAAAATTTAAATACAATCATACCATATGAACTTATCTAGTCAAATCATTAAAAAATTGAACTTTAAGAACTATCTAATAAATTTTTTTATTCCCAATTATTTCCAATTTGATCCAATTTTCGATCTATATTAATAATTCAATTCAATTTATCAGTTCCAAAGATATTATATTATCCTATATTAAGCATATATCAACTCATTTTCATTATTTGAATGCTTCTAAATTTTTCCATTTTAATTAATTTAGTCCCCAAATCGAAATTGTAATATCTTTCCAATTTGAGCTTGGATTTCGAAATCGATCTCAATTACATCCTTCTAAGACCCTTTACTTTCCATAATTACAAAAATTTCATACCAATTTTAAATTATTTACATTTTAGACCATATGTTCAAAACTAAAAATTTTCACTTTACAAATTAGTCATTTTTCATATCTAAGCTTAAAATATAACAATTTGACACCAAAAACTTTAAGAAATCAACAATAGAAACTTTTAAAAACTTTAACAATTTTGCAAATTGGCACACGAACTAGCTAAATCAAGCTCCCAATACCTTAAAAACATAAAAATTACAAGAAAATGACTTATTTGCACATACCAATTTTACGTCGAAAGATTGAAGCTTTTGAAACCTTATTTTTTCTTTTCAAATTCAGGGAAGAAGAGGATGAATAAAAAAATTATTTGTTTTCATTTTATTTTGTTATTTACCTAGATTAGTAATTAACAAACCATGATTAACTTACCTAATATTTAATTAATTAAACTATAAAAATATTTAACCAATTGGTGGATTCCATCTAACATACACCACCATTTTTCTATTTAGGAATGACTCAACTTCTCAATTGGTACTCTAATTAATTAAAAATTCATAGTGATTAAGTCTTACCATTTTAATAATTTAGTCATTGTACCTTAATTAACTATCTGATTAACAAAATTAAGGGACCAAACTTTAATTAATCTTTATACTAACCTCGTAAATATTATTATCTCAAACATTGGAAATGGGGACCGAAATTGCATTTTTCAATACCACTGACTTTCGGGCTGTTATGAGCTTGATACACGTATTGCAGCCTTGTCCTATATCTTCATTTTTCTATTCTAGTTTTTTTTTTTTTTTTGTTAGTTCAAGATTTTCCTCACTGAAGTTTCGCAATAACATGTTAGAAACAATGATGAGTGGTAGTATTGCGAATAATGTCATTCACAAACTCAGCTATGATTTCTCTCATAGAGTGGAGGCTATTGGTTATTTGGGTGGTATTTGGATTCTTTAGGCTGCCTCAATTTCTATTAAAGTGTTTTTTAACACAATCAATTTGTTCAATTATGTATTATTATCGGAAGCGGGAGTGTAACACTCCTCACCCGTAATCAACGCCAGAATAGGGTTACGGAGCATTACCGAACATATTATACAATTACACATACATTTTCTCATACATTTTCAATTTCATGCAAGTATCAATCAACAACATACATATTGTCCCTAATACGAGCCTACGAGGCTCAAAACATGCATTTGGGGTGGATCAGGACAAAAATACAAGGGACACGCTTGTGTCACAGGCCGGTCCAAAACATGCCACTTACTGACTTGGGTCACACGGCCAACCACACGCCCTTGTGTCCAACCCGTGTACCCATTTGAAATGGCCTCACATGCCGGTGTGCCAGGCCGTGTGCTAGGCTGTGCCAAACCTGTAGGGTATACTGATCTATGCCACATGGCCAAGTCACACATCCGTATGCTAGGTCGTGTCAAATTGTAGGGTATACTGATTTATGCCACATGGTCAAGTCACACGCCCGTGTGCTAGGCCATGTTAAATTGCAGGGTATACTGACTTATGCCACACGGCCAATCACATGCCCGTGTGCTAGGCCGTGTGGAGCATCCGACAGGTATTAATTCAATACCAGGGGACGCACGCACCAGTGTAATATGATTGTGTATCACACAAGGCTAAGAAACACGCTCGTGTTTCTACCCGTGTGGACAAAAATAGGCTATTTACCAAGCCATTTTGCCACCCAAATATGTATACGCCTACATCAAGTCTAATGGTACCAAAACATAACACTTATAGGCCTTTAAATCAACTTCAACCAAGATTCATTTATACCATTTCAATACCAACCAATATCAAAGATATCAATACCACAAAGTGCCATTCAAATTACACCAAAAACTCATAATTTCAAATCATCAATATGACTATTTTCAATCATGCATTATTTAGCAAAATCTCACAAACATACCAAACTCAATTTATAACCATTTAGTACCCCTAATTACCAAATACCAACTAGAATCACATATCCATAATCAAGCACATAACAAGAGCCATTTGCACAAATATATACATAACCAAAATAAGCCAACTCTCATGGCTAGATATACAAACCAAGCACTTAACATTTACAATCCATTTCAAATGACCGAAGTCAGTAACAACACATATATCAAAATAACCAAACCCCTACACATGCCATATACCAAAATACCAAAGTTCAAAAGTACCAAGTGATAGTAGGATAGTGTGACAAAGTCTCCGACGGTCCCAGAATCCAAGCTAGTTGATTTCACTATAAAACACGAAAAATTAAACAAAGTAAGCTATAAAGCTTAGTAAGCTCGTATGAAATAAACTTAATTAATCATAAATTGATAAATCAAACAATTCAATATATCAACACATAGCTCATATTAACTAACAAACCTTCCACATATTTAAACATAAGATTAGATATGAAATTCACAAGTTTCTTCGTTTCATAGCTTATACGGTTCATGTACATACCTGTACCACCTCTTATTAGTCTCCTTCTCATCCGTGTCTTTGATATACCCGTTGAACCATTCGATATACTATCGGATACATGGGAAACTCGCACCCTAGTGCCACATATATAGCCGAAGCTATCTCAATTTCTGTAACAGTGCAGTTTAGACCCTAGTCGGAATAGTGGTTTTGGGACCACAAATATGAAGTCAAAAAAATATTTTAATATTATTTTTAATGTTTATAATACGTGATTGAGAATGTGTGAAAATTTGGTGTGATAATTTTATCGTTTGTGTGTCGAATTATGAAAAATGACTTAATCGCATTAAATGTAAAAGTTGTGTCCTGATTGTTAAAGTGCTTATTTGGTATGGCTTATTAAATGAAAGGTCCTTAAATTGATATTAGACCATTAATAGACGGGATGGACAAAAATGGGTTTATATTAGTGGATTTTAAATGTTCTATATTAAGAGCAAAATGGTAAAATGTCAATTAAGTTAATATAATTAAAACAAAACAAATTAGATGGCCATTTCTCATCTTTCTTCCACCAAAAATAGAAAAGAGAATAGCCATTGAAGCTTTGTGATATTCGACTAGGGCTTAGCTTGATTGAGGTATGTTTCTTACACGGTTTTTGATAATTTCTACATTTTTGTGATGATGTTTAGTGTTCTAGCTAGCCCATGCTTTAATTTTTGAATTTGATGAAGATTTTGAGATATGACATTGATGAATGCTTCAGCTTTGTGATAGTTGGTGATGAAATATGAATGATAGGTGAAAGAGTAACATATTTTGTCTTTGAATTTTTGGTGAAATTGAGTAATTTGGACTAAATTGTGAAAATAATATTTTGAGGGACTAAAATATGAAATAAATGAAATGTATGGGCTTGTATGGACATAGGGAGAATTCGGCTAGGCATGGGTGGAATGAAATTTTGTGTATTTGATAATTTTATGAAATAGAGACTAAAGTGTTGAAATGTAAAAATGAGAGGGTTATTTTTTAAAATGCCCTAAATATGTGTATTTGGACTAAATTGAATGAATTGGTGATTAAATGAGCTAAATTTTAATATGTATAGACCAAGAAAGGAGAGATTCGGATCGAGACCGAGGCAAAACAAAATTCTCAATTGATTGGCTAGTTTCGGTATTTCGACATCTGAGGTAAGTTCAGATATAATACAAGTTGTTAAATTTATATCTATGTGATATAAAATGAATGAGCGTATATTTATTGAATTAGAAATGTGGCACTAATTGCGCAAAATTAGAATCGAGACGGATATGAATAGCACTATGTGTGCAAAGTAATGAAAGCTTCGGCTTTATTGATTGGCACTGTGTGTGCGATACAGAGATATTTTTGATTTTATGTAAAGGCACTAAGTGTTCGATGTCATTTAAGCTTCGGCTATGAAATTTGCACTAAGTGTGTGATTGTATCAAAGAAATAATGAAGATTGATCAAAATGTGGAATTGAGCATTGAGTACCAAAATTGGTTGTAAACTAGGTGTTGGCAAAGGTATGTATGAAAACCTATATGGTTGATAAACTTGTAGATGATGAATGAATTGTGATGTGAGCATATGGCTATAGTTGAAATTGTGTATTCATGGAAATCGATCTATGTGATGGTGTGTTTTGTATATTGATTTGAATTATTGAGTTAAGTGTATTGTATTACGAACTTACTAAGCTTTAAAGCTTACTGTGTGAATTGCTTCTCTATTTTACAGTGTAAATAAAGTTAGCTTGGATCAAGGGATTGTGAGCGACTCAATCACACTATTGGCTATCTATTTCGGTACTTTTGAAAGATGTACATATTGGTATATGGCATGTATAAGCTAGTAAATATGGTGTATTTTGAGATGTTGGACCTTGCCATGTGACATGACTTGGAAGTTAAATGATTTTGGTTATTATGTGTGAGCTATGTAAATAATGAATGTGGTATGAAATAGTGAGGTTGGAAATGGTATAAATCATGCTTGAATTGGTTGATGAGATTGGTATTTTAAGTGTGAATTTGTGGTATGACTAGATGATGTTTAGTTTATTTGATTTGAGTTGAGAAGATGATGTTTTTGGATGGATTTATTTGAGTAGGAATTGAGTATGGAAATAAATGATGTAGTAGTTGATTAGTTGGTACTTGTATTGGTATGTTTCAGTTGCATTTGAGGCATGAATTTGTATTGGTTTGATGCTTATAGGTGATTTCAAAGTGTGGATGGTAATTTTGGCCTTGAAAATGGCCTATAATTGCCCACACGGTTGAGCACACGGATGTGTGGCTCGACCGTGTCCTTCGAGGTTGTGTTTCAAAATAATTCAGACTCGACCACGGGCTTGACACACGGGCGTGTGACTAGCTGTGTGGTGCAAGTCAGTGTCGACCACGGGAGAGCCACACGGGTGTGTCTCAGGCCGTGTGGACAAGTCAGTAGGTATGTCCTATTTTGCCACAACTTAGACACATGGGCATGTCTGAGGCCGTGTGAGTCACACGGCCTACCCACATGGGCGTGTGACCTCTGTAACTTAGAAAAATGTTAGAATTTGAAATTTTCGTATGAGTTCGATTTATTCCCGACCCCTTTCTAACATGTGTTTAAGGTCTCGTAGACCTATTTAAGGGACACTTTGATTTGATTTGTTCAATTATGATATGAAATGTTTGTGAATGTTTCCGTTTGTTGATAATATCTTTTAACCTATTCGACGACTGGTTCTGAGTTAGGGTGCTACAATCTCGTATCACATATCTTCGCTTCACACTATAGCTATCCACACGGGCTCGCTCACACACAAGGTGTCGATCAAGACATAGCTATCCGGTCTACTGCGCGCACACAAGCATCAAATGTAGTAACACATGCCCGTATACTCGACCACCCGATGGGACGTGCTGGACCGAGACCGAATCACATAATCAAAATAAGCCCTAATGACATGTCATCTGTATCCTAATCTATTCCTAAGGTACAACCGGGATTTCACACTTGTCGAATCATCGTCGAATCATTGTATGCTTTTGGATGCTTTATCCCTTGATTTATGTAAAAAGGTGCTTTTAATCCTTTCTTTTCATGTCTTATACCCAGGAAAGCACCCGAGGATGAAAAGAACATAAAACAGGCTCAAAACGGAGTAAATGGGCCATATCACGAAATCAACACGGCCTGGTCCAAATCCCATACGGCCGTGCCTCGCCGATCACCTAAAGCACGGCCTCAACCCCGACTTACACGACCGTGCCTCAAAGTAGAAATCTGAACACGGCTTGAAGTCGAGCCACACGGGCGTGTGCCATGGCCGTGCCTCTGTCGCTGGAATGACCAATTTTAGTCGGAGAAGGATACTTAAGGAGAAAGAATCGCATTCCAAAGGGCCTATATATATATATCCCCTAAGTGCCACCTTTGAGAGGGCATCGAGCTAGGCCAAGAAGCCAAGCCGGAAAGGTCAGAATTGTGGGAATCACTCGAAGTTAACCAGTTGATCCATCCCAAGAAGCTGGAGCTATACTCAAGATGGCGGAATTCTCGTTCAATTCCTTCAGGGAGTTTTAGTGATTCCTTATGTTTTGTTTTATCTTTTCTCTTGAGATTTTTTCTTATTTAGTTATGAACTAAACCCCTCAGATACCTGAAGGGGATGAAATCTAGATGAATCTTGTTATTTGATTTTTGAATTATATGATAACGACTTAGTTTGTTCTTAATTATGCATGCTTAATCTAAATCGATGTGCTTAGGTGGAGGAGGAATAGACCCTGCTTAAGAGTAGACCTAGCATAATTAAGCGGAGTTGATCGAACGCTTAGAGATAGGGTTACGAGATTTTGTCGGATTAGGGTGAAACCTAATATGGGAATCCATATATCGATTTACTGCTATTCTAGGGGGTTATTATAAGAGAACGAGAGTTCCACTAATTAACCTAGGGTTAGACGTTATTCGCCTTGATAGAGGGTTTAATATACGTTAGGGAGTCATACGGATCAAGCTAAGTAAATAAATCATATGATTCAGGGTTAGATAACAAGTGAAGTCTAGGTGGATTCTTCCTGAGGGTTTTTCTTCAAGTTATTTCCCAATTCGTTCTTTTTGTCTTTGTCCTTAGCTTAGTCGTCATTAAATTTAGATTAAAACAACTTCACTTTATTTAAGGCTAAATAATAAAAAGAAAGTTAGTATTAATACTTTTAGTTCCTTTGGGTTCGACAATCCGGTCTTGCCTGAGCTATACTACTGTTCGATAGGTACACTTGCCTTTAATCGTTGTCAGAGTTAGTTTCCAAGTTCGATCATTCTCTTTATAAATTTTAAGACTCCGGTCACAGCGATCAAGTTTTTGGCGCCGTTGCCGGGGACTAAAATATTAAGAACACTCTAATTTTATTACTTTAGCCATTATTTTTATTTTCAGCAATTTATTTTTGCTTTTAGGTTAATTTTGTAATTTTGCTAATTTTTCTTTCTTTTCTTTTCAAGTACCTCTAGTTTATGACTAGAAGGAACCCGAGAGGACCTTTAGTATACGACAGTGATATTGAAGCAACCGCTCGTAGGAATCGCTAAGAAATCAGGCAAGCCCTGAATTACACAGAGGAAAATCAAGAAGGTAGATACAATCCTACTGAAGGGATGGACGAGACTGTTCCACAACCCCATGATGTGGGGTACCACAACGCTTCGCGTACTATGTTTGATTATGCTAAACCACATCTAACAGGAGCAGAATCAAGTATTGTTAGGCCTGGTATAGCTGCTAATAATTTTGAATTAAAGCCTAACACAATACAAATGATTCAACAGTTTGTTCAGTTTGATGGTTTGCAGGACGAAGATCCAAATACTCATATAGCTACTTTTTAGAGTTCTGTGATACCTTCAAAATAAATAGTGTTTCTGACGATGCCATACATCTTCGGTTATTTCCCTTTTCATTAAGGAATAAAGCCAAACAGTGGTTAAACTCGTTACCATGAGGGTCAATCACTACATGAGAACAAATGACCGCAAAATTTTTGTTAAAATATTTTCCACCGGCCAAAACGGCCAAATTATGGAATGATATCTCTTCTTTTGTGCAGATGGATTTAAAGACATTATACGACGCATGGGAGAGATACAAAGATCTCTTGAGAAGGTGTCCACACTATGGTTTACCCTTATGGCTCCAAGTCTAAACATTCTATAATGGTGTAAACCCTCAACGAGGCAACTAATCGACTCAGTCGCCGGTAGAACCCTGAACAACAAAACTCCTGAAGTAGCTTATGAGTTTATTGAAGAGATGTCACTGAATAATTATCAGTGGCAAGTTACAAGGACGAAACTGACAAAATCAGCAGGAGCTTTCAACATAGACACGATAACCATGCTATCAACACAGATGGAAATGATGAATAAAAAGATTGATTGTTTGTGTTCTTCGCAGGTACATCCAGTAATGCAGTGCGACGCAAGTGAAACCATGGCGAATCCTGAGTACCCGCCCTACCAACCGGAAGCAGAAAGTGAACAGATGAACTATATAGGTAACAATTTCAGATCTAATAATAACCCTTATAGTAATACTTACAAAGTAGGTTGGAGGAACCACCCAAATTTTTCACGGGGAGGCCAAGGAAATCAGTGAAATCAAAGGCTACAACCTCCTCAATACTTCCAAAATCAACCTTATCCACAAGAAAAGAAACCAACCATTGAGGAGATGCTGCCAAAGTTCTCGGCAGACACAGAAAAATGTCTCAAAGAAACTGAGAGAACAATTAAAAGCAACGAGAGCTGAATTGGGGAAATTACTAAGTCAGTCAAAGAAGTCACCAATGCAGTCAAACGACTCACAAAGCTAATGTCAGAACAACCGCAAGGACGTCTACAAAGCAACACTGAGATTAATCCAAAGGAGCAAATTCAAGCCATAGCAGCTCATGAAAATACAGAGATAGACGAACCCATCTCACAACAAGAAAACAAGGTAGACAAAGGTAAAGTAGAGGTAACACAAGAAAAGCCGAAACCGGTAATCAAAGAGTAGCAACCTTGTATACCTCACCTCGAAGCATTAAAAAGAGATGATTCAGAAGAACAGTTCGGTAAGTTTCTTAAACTTTTAAAAAAATTACATATTAACTTACCCCTTTTTGAAGCTCTCTTTCAGATGCTAGACTCGAGGAAATTTTTAAGACAGCTCTTGACAAACGAACGCAAATTAAACGAAGAGCCACACGTGGAACTCAACGCAAAGTGCTTAGCAATTCTCCAAAATAGACTACCACAAAAATTAAAAGATCCAGGGAGTTTTACAATTCCATGTTTAATTGGTAGTCTAACTATTGATAATGCGTTAATTTGATTTAGGGGCAAGCATAAATGTCATGCCTTATTCATTGTTTAAACAACTAGGTCTAGGGAAACCCAAACAAACTAGGATGAGTATTCAATTAGCTGATAAAACTGTTAGAATTCCTAGGGGTATTATCGAAGATGTTCTTGTCAAAATCAATAAATTCGTTTTCCCAGTCGACTTTGTTGTCTTAGACATGGAGGAGGACAATTCGATCCCTTTAATTTTAGGAAGACCTTTTCTAGCAACTGCCAAGACTAAAATTGATGTTGCCACAGGAGAACTCATACTTTGTATAGGTAATGAGGCAGTCACTCTTCAAGTTCTCGATTCAGCCAGGACATCGAATGACCAAGGTAAGAAATAAAAATCCATTGATAACGATTCGATTAACTCTTCTTTTCAGGAAGCACCAGAAAAGGGCATGATTGAACCTGATCTTGAATGTAGTGCCAACAAATGAATAGATCATGAGGAACAATAGGTTCAACCCGATGAATTAGACGAGTGGAAAACGCACTTCAAGGAAAAATTAGGGATACAAGAAACAGAGTCAAAACCACTATATGAGATAGGCGAGTCCAAAAGCGAAGATCAGGTATTATTAGACCTACGACTATCTCCTCCGGACCCTGACACAAACAAGGAAATCCTTTTTAAGGTAATCAATGTTCTACCACACAAGACAGTCGAGGTAAGCAATCCTAATTTTGATGCTCTTAAAACAAATGCTACTCGACCTGAACCACACAATGAACATCAAACGGATAATATGAGGAAAGATATTCAAACCTTTAAACCTCCCTGAATTTTTCAAACATAAGGAAAGTCTAGCTTAAGACTATAAACGAGTGCTTCTCGGAAGGCAACCCGAACACTAACCTTACTGAATTTTGCATTTATTTTCATTTTACATTATTTTTCCTTTTTTTTTTCTCTTCTAAACTAACCAGAAGTGCATATTTCCAGGCCACACGGCCTTACACACGACCATGTCTGTGGCTGTGTGGACCACCAGAATCTTCGTATTGACATAGCAGAGCCGTGCGAACCAGTGCAACCACCTCTCGATGTCACGGATCCAACCACTCTCCCCCACGGGCACCGACAGAATGGCACGGTCGTGCCTCTCGGCTGTGTGAAGCTACTGACCTACATAGCATGACCAACACACGCCCATGGCTCCCAACCGTGCCTACATATCGACTTCATCGAGCACGGGCACGGATGGCTGAAGCACGGGCGTGGGGTAACAACACACTCCAACACACGGTCGTGTGAAGCGGCCGTACAAATCGACACGCCCCCAGTCCACAGGCGTGGGAGCATGCCAGATTTGAAACTCTATTTAAACCCCACAGCTCTTCCCCCTCTCCCATCTTCAGTCTTCCTTCTTTTCCTTTCAAAATTTTTTCCCTTTCCTTAGAAAAGGTGTCCAGACTCTTAAGCCACTTAAGAACCATGCCGAAGAAGCAGAAGCAACCCAGCATAGTCTCCTTAACGGAGACCTTACACATAATTTCATGCCGACCGCTTCATCCAAACAACAGGCCAAGGGTCTTTGAGACCAATTAGTTTCTATTTTTCATTTCTCTTTCCTTTCATTCTCATTTTCTTTAATAATCTTATGCTTAATTTAGTTTAACTTAATTTAGTTTCTTAGTGTCAGGTTCACCAGGTTGCTTGGGAATCACACCGACCACCATGATAACCACACCACTTCCGCCACCGCCAGCACCTCCCCAGCCTTAGAAGTCACACCCACCTCGCGAACCATCGAACAATAAGGACTCTTCGGTCCATTTATCTTTTATTTTCATTTCGTTTACATTTTTGTTTCCTTTTTCTTTATCTTTCTTATCTTTAATTATATATTTAGTTTATTTTAAGTAGGTCCTAATAATTCCTGGCTACTTCTTAGAGTGCTACCTAATTTCTTCATCTAGCGCAGGTTCGTCATCCATCACCACCACCAAAGACACCCCTCTGGGAAAACATCCAAAACTCAGTGAGTACTTCTTCCCCCTTCTCTTTTGATTTATCCCTTAAATGTCATATATATCTTTGTACATTGAGGACAATGTACATCTTAAGTGTGGGGGGTGAATAATTATTTTGAGAAAATGCCTAACTTTCGGCATTATTCTCAAATCCCTGAATTTAATCTTGTTCTTAAGTAATTTTCTCATATTACTAATTAGGATGAAATTTCTGATGATTTATGATTTTTATTGACATGTTTTAGAATAAGTCATAGTTAATTGTGCATTGGTGATTAAATTTGAAGAATACTAGGGAATCAAGCATGATAAGTCTAATTTTCAAAACAAAATTTAAGTTCTTTTACCTAAATTTGAAAATTACCTTAAAGTTTGAAATTTATAAGGTTGATTTCAAAAACACCCATAATTTTTGTGAGACTTTGAGCCTTATAGAGCATCTACTCTTTTTCATGCTCACTTTATTGATTATGAGTGTGTCAACTATGAACTGTTATTCTAGAACTTGCTTCGTTTATACATGTTGAGACCACAGTTATGATTTGATATACCGAGATAATAAAGGCACCTAGGTTTTAACCCACTTACACCACTAAAAAGCCTACCCTCATAATTAACCCCTAGTGAACCCCGTTGATCCTAACAACCCTTTTCATTGTCTCACCCACTAATAAACCAAAACCCTTTGTATTTGTTATCACCCTTCCTTTTGACTACCCTTTAATCGAGATATGATTTGATTAAGTTTTTATTATTATAAGTTGAAATTGTCTTTATTTAGTTTGTTCTAAAAAAAAAAAATCAAAGTATAGTCAGTATTAGCATTATGAAGAGTGAGCTTATACAAGTTAAAGTCTAATTATCAAAAGAAAAAGCTCGTATTAGTAGGTTTATTATTATTTTTAGTTGATGTAATTATTATCTCAGAAATTTTTAGGTAGGTAACTTATCAATTCAATCTCGATTCTAACCTTCTAATTTCAGCCTTTATCCACACCTTTAACCTTAGCCCCGTTACAACCCTAACAAAGACCTTTTGATTTGTTTATCATATCATTTCTGATGGTGGAGATTTGATTTTCGAGTGCAAGCCTATGGGATTAACTTTTGAGTTCGACTTATGAGTGCTTAATTTTGACCCTTAAACACTTTTTGAGTGATTTGAGTGAATCTTTTGTGAGGATGTCAATCCTTGTAGATTTTGAATTAAAGGTAATTATTTAGATGAAGGAAACACCTCTGTTTTTATGCTACAAATAAATGACTTATCTTGTTTGAATCTTTAGGACTCTTTGAATTGAATTATCCATGTATAAATTATCTATGAATTAGGATAAGGCATTGTTAATAGGAATTATGAATCATGGAAAGTTCATTTTAATTGTAAGTTGAGAATTTTGCTTGAGGACAAGCAAAAGCTTAAGTGTGGGGGTATTTGATAAATCGTAATCATAACATATTTTAATCCCACATTTAGTATGCTTTTGGATGATTTATCCCTTGATTTATGTAAAAAGGTGCTTTTAATCCTTTCTTTTCATGTGTTATACCCAGGAAAGCACCCGAGGATAAAAAAAACATAAAACAGGCCTAAAACAGAGTAAATGGGCCATATCACAAAATCGACACGGTCTGGCCCAAATCCCACATGGCCGTGCCTCGCGGATCACCTAGAGCATGACCTCAACCCTGACTTACACGGTCGTGCCTCAAAGTAGAAATTCGAACACAGCTTCAAGTCGAGCCACACGGGCGTGTGCCATGGCCGTGCCTCTGTCGCTGGAATGAGCAATTTCAGTTGGAAAAGGATACTTAGGGAGAAAGAATCGCATTTCAAATAGCCTATATATATCCCCTAAGTGCCACCTTTGAGAGGGCGTCAAGCTAGGCCAAGGAGCCAAGCTGGAAAGGTCAGAATTGTGGGAATCACTCGAAGTTAGCCAGTTGATCCATCCCAAGAAGTCGAAGTTATACTCAAAATAGCAAAATTCTCCTTCAATTCCTTAAAGGAGTTTTAGGGATTCCTTATGTTTTGTTTTATCTTTTCTCTTGAGATTTTTTCTTATTTAGTTATGAACTAAACCCCTCAAATACCTGAAGGGGGTGAAACCTAGATGAATCTTGTTATTTGATTTTTGAATTATATGATAACGACTTAGTTTGTTCTTAATTATGCATGCTTAATCTAAATCTGATGTGCTTAGGTGGAGGAGGAATAGACCTTGCTTAAGAGTAGATCTAGCATAATTAAGCAGAGTTGATCGAACGCCTAGAGATCGATTTACTGCTATTCTAGGGGGTTATTATAAGAGAATGAGAGTTCCACTAATTAACCTAGGGTTAGACGTTATTCACCTCGAGAGAGGGTTTAATATACGTTAGGGAGTCCGACGGATCAAGCTAAGTAAATAAATCATATGATTCAGGGTTAGATAACAAGTGAAGTCTAGGTGGATTCTTCCTGAGGGTATCATGATGATCAATTGAGTTTTTCTTCAAGTTATTTCCCAATTCGTTCTTTTTGTCTTTGTCCTTAGCTTAGTCGTCGTTAAATTTAGATTAAAACAACTTCACTTTATTTAAGGCTAAGTAATAAAAAGAAAGTTAGTATTAATACTTTTAGTTCCTTTGGGCTCGACAATAACGGTATTGCGAGCTATACTCTCTTATTCAATAGGTACACTTGCCTTTAATCGTTGTCGAGTTAGTTTCGTGTTCGATCATTCTCTTTACAAATTTTAAGATTCTAATCACGGCGATCAAGTATCCTTTAGTATTTCAAGTGGTTCAAAGGGTAGTTCAAAGGAAACGATAAAGTTGTGAAACACTAAGTATGGTGTGAAAGATGACGGTAAGTTGCAAGTTAGTACGGTATGTACTTAAAACTCATGCTTAATGAGCTCGATATGTGATGAAACCTCGGATTGGTTCGATTGAGTAAGTTATGATGTTGATTTTAATAATATCTATGCTAAGCTTCTATGCTAAGCTTGATTACAAATTAATAATGAAAATTATGTTAATTTACTCTATGTTAAATATATGTTACAGTGTGTATGATGCTTATTATTTGCATAAGGACTTACTAAGCTTTAAAGCTTTCTCCCTCTCTTTTTCCCTTGTCTTATAGTGCAACCAAGCCATCTCGGGGATCGAAGATGGTCAGAGATCCATTCACACTATCAAATTATCGTTTTGGGTACATGTGATTCAATATTTTTAGTTATGGCTGTATAGGGACTTGGTCTTTTTGTTATGTGTCATAGTTGATTTGGCCAAAAGTGTTGGCTTATGTTAGTTGATTATTCATTTTGTAAATGGCCATTGAAATTGGCTAATCTTGGTTAAGTATATATGCATATGATGATGTCTTTCATGGATGTGTACTTTACATGGTTTGAGATGATAAGTTTGAGATATTGTATGTGATTGGAAATAGCATGTGATAGATATATTGATATCTTGTTTGTGGTTGAATTGGTTGTATGAATATGCTTGGATTAGTGCTATGTTTTGTTGTGTAAGTTGGTGCATGGAAGGGTGGTAAAAAGGCTTGGTAAATAGCCTTATATTTTTCCATACGGGTAAACACACGGGTGTGTGTCTAGGCCGTGTGTGACACACGGTCTTCCCCACAGGCATGTGTATCGGCCGTTTGTCCTCTGCACCTTGGTGGTGCAAAGCAGTCTTTCGATGGTAGTAGACGGGCAAAGACACGGGTGTGTGTCTCAGCCGTGTGGATGACACGGGCTCGAACACGGGTGTGTGCCTTGGCTGTGTGAAGTCTACACTTATTTTATGAAAAATTACAAAAATTTAATTGATCACACAGCCTAAGCACACGGGCGTGTGACTTGGCCATGTGGCCTGAATTTGATGATGACATCATAAACAGAATGCCCCCTAATTCGAACACAGCCCTAAGCACGGGTGTGTCATAGGGTTATATGGGCGTGTGACCCCTTTTCATGAAAAATTTTCTAAGTTTCCCAAAAGTTTCCAAAGTTATCGGTTTAGTCCTGAACCACTTCTGATGTGTGTTTTGGGCCTCATAGGCTCGTAATAGGGACGATATGAATGTTTTGAAAAGTTTTAAATTTGAGTGGAATTTCATGTCTCAATTTTGAATGTTTGCTTGCGAATAAGTCCGATATATGCATCGTACCCTATTCCGGCGTCGGATAGGGGTAAGGGGTGTTACATAATGGATGCATTTCCATGGGACATGTTTCTTCTAAGAAGTATGTCTAACATGAAGGGTTGTGACTCTTCAAAATAGTATCCATTGAGTGCATTTAAATAGAGGCACTATGGTGCTCACAATGTACATTACAATCAATCCAATTTTAGAAATTAGAGTAGAAGTTAGTTAATTCTTCGATTTTGCTAATCAAAAGAAAGTCAAAAGCTTCGTTATATCCCGAGAGGAGCTTTGTCTTAACCTTTTAGAAACTTTGTGTAAGGCAAATAGTTTTCTTTGGAAAGCATCATCCGTGCCTCAAAGTCTATTGTTTAATTCCATATAATCTTCGGATCTATCGTCTTCACTCAATATCCCTAACAATCAAAGAGAACTATTTTGGAGATGGCGACGGAGGCTACCACCGTATTCAAAGTGATGAACAAAGAGTTTGTGAAACTTGACCGATTTGATGGCTCAAACTTCAATTGCTGGAAGGACAAGATGTTGTTCCTTATTATCGTCTTAAATGTGGCTTACATTCTAGATCTAAACCTACAACCCGTAGACGATCTCACCCCCAATGCAAACCCCGAGGAAATTGCGAAAGTGGCAAACTCAAGAAGCGCAAAAAAGATAATTTCACATGTCGAGGACACATCCTAAACCCCTCATCTGATGGATTGTATGATCTCTACATGTCGATGCAATCCCCGGTGGAAATATGGAAAGCTCTTGAAGAGAAATACAACACCGAGCGACAAGATACTGATAAAATTTTAATGATGAAGTATTTGAAATCAAAATGCTTGATAGTATCCTGATCATGGATCAAGTCATGAACTACAAGTTGTTAGAAGCAGGCTTCATGACTTGAAAGTTATTATTCCATAATTGTTACAAGTCAGGGCTATCATCTCGAAGTTTCCCTCGTCTTGGAACAATTATCGGAAGAAACTTCTGCATATGGCTGAGGACTTCACTGTGGAGAAAATACTTAGGCATTTGCGTATTGAAGAGGACACTCGAAAGCGTATCTTCCCCAAAGTTCTAAAGTGAACCATGTGGGTGAGTTCAAGAACTCTCGAAATGGTAAGCGAAAGGCCACATCAGAGACCAATGGCATGCAAGAAAAGATGAAAAAATCTCTCAGTTGTTATAATTGTAATAAGAGAGGACACTACATTAAGGATTGCAAACTTTTCAAAAAGAAGCAAGATGCCACAACTTCTAAAGACAATATGATGGAGGACATGGACTTAGTGGCCATGGTTATGGAAGAGATCAAGATTTTGGAGACGGTATGATTACCGAACTCAACATAGCCATGACCGATAAGTTCTATAATTGGTGGCTTGACTCTAGAGCTATTGTTCATGTGTGTAATGACCGACAACAATTCAACAGTTATGAATTAGTGGCAAACCGTGAAGTGGTTATGGGATACTATCAATCAGTTAAGATGCTCGGTCAAGGGACGATGGAACTCAACTTCACATCTGAGAAGAAATTGACTTTGACCAATATGTTGCATGTTCCCGATGTGAGAAAGAATTTAGTGTCTGCAAGTGTTCTGTGTAACAAGGGGTTCAAGGTTATCTTGGAATCTTGTAACATCCCTAACCTGTCTTCATCGCCGGATTAGGGTTCTGGAGCATTACCGAACAATCGAAACAACATTTAACATTATAACATTTAATAAATTAGTCTTATTAAAAGCCAATCAAACATATGCATTTGATCCGTAAATTGAGCCTTCGAGGCCTTAAAAATAGCTTGAAGCAATTCGAGACAAATTTGAAACAAAATAGAAGATTTGGGAAAAAAGTTGAAAAAGTTGAAAGTAGGGGTCACATGGCCGTCTAACAATCGAACAAAGGGACACATGGTCATGTCACAGGCCGCGTAACTCTCTGACTTGCAACATACGGCCGTGTGTTAGGTTGTGTAACTTACTGACTTAATACACTGGGAATTTACAAATGACACACGACCATGTAACAAGGCCTTGTGACAGCCCGTGTTTCAAGCTGTGTGATCCATAAATTGACCCTAAATTCAAGCCATTTCAAGGCCAAACCACACCTAACTAACCATTCCATTTGTGCACACCTTCAAGAGACTTAAACATAATTCAAACACGTCTAAACATACCACTTCAAACATCCAATTTCATCTAACCAATATGTCATTCAAAGGCACCACACACACACACACACACACACACACACACACACATATATAAATATCAAGACATGATTAATCAACAACTCAATATGACCACACTTCAAGCAGAAAACCTAGTTCATTTATCTACCAAATGATATCACCAATGATCATTTACATGCCATCACAACACACCAAAAAGATTCTTATAAACAAGCACTTAAAAATGGCCAAAATGAATGTTCCAAAGCTCATCAAACCAAACATAAACTTCAAAAGCATATGTATACCAAATCAACCATTACACATTCAAGAACTACCTTAATAAAAGGGTCCTATACATGCCATATATAACCTTGCCCAAATTACTCAAAAACTACCGAAATGGTTGCTGGATAGTGTGATAAGTCTCCGACGAGCTTCTGATTATCTATAAAATAAAGGAAAATAACTACGTAAGCAACTAGTTCTTAGTAAGCTCGTATAAACTCAAACATAACTTACCATTTCTTTAACACAAACTATAGAATAAGCATAATGTCATTACCAAAACCACAAGCTTAGCAAAAGCCTATACAAGCACCATCGAACTCACAAGTTAGTAGGCTCATCCATGATACAAATGAATTCAATCATATAGTAAGTAAATTTCATATACACATCATTTAACTTCAACCTTTTCATAAGATCATGAACAATTTCACTTGTATACTTACCATGTCATTTCCTTTACTTACCCATTGAACCATTTAAAATTGCATCGAATACTCGGGAATGCCCACACATAGTGTGCTTTTCTATATAATCGTAACCTTTCCTTTTCAATAGTGCTTACACGAGCTGTGAAATGGGCCTGTTCACACAAACCATGGGTCGGAATGTTAGCTACATGATGTTGCTCACATGAGTTGTAGAGAATCTGCACCTCAGACATCGGTAGGACATTCAAGACCAGCACTCGAAACATGAAATCCCTAATGACATGTCATTCGTATCCTAAGAATTCTTAAGGTTCAGACGAGCTTCATTGTCTGTCAATTTTTCAAAACATCGATACATATGCATTTTCAAGTCCATTTATATTAACACGATATAGTAAGTAACCAATTTAGCTATTATTAATAAGATAATAATTCATATGAAGTTACCTCGATAACTATGGTCGTAGAAGTAAAATTTAAAACTAATTTGAAGCTTTTGCTTTCCCTCGATTTAAGTCCGATTATGGTTTATCTTGATCTAAATAGATAATTTCATTCAATTAAGTGTTTCAAGTATTCAATTCAATCCATAATTCATATTTATGTAAAATTACAAAATTACCCCTAATATTTTAACTTTTCACAGTTTAGTCATTAAGCTCATAACTTGAAATTTAACCATTTTAACCTCAAGCCAATTTAACCAAAGCTACAAGGGACCTCGGTACAACCAATAATTACCAACATTTCACAATAAAACCCATAGATTTACACTTCCAACAATTTAATCCCTATTTCAAAATTCATCAAAAATCACTTAACAAAACAAGTTTATTTAACAACCAAGATTAATAATCTATCAAGTAACTTCAAAAACTATTCAAAAACAACCATGGAAAGTCCTTTAACCTTTAACGGTTTTGGAAATTAACCCTTGGGCTAGCTAGACTAAGCTAAAACGAACTCAAAAACATAAAAATCATTAAAAATGAGACAAATTTAGATACCATGCATGAAGGAATTCAAAACCGAAGCTTTCTCCCCTTAAATGGAAAATTTTGGTTTAAAAATAAGAAAAAAAGAAGAAGATGATAGCTTGTTTCATCTTTTATTTACTTAATCTTTTAACCTAATTATCACACTACCATATTAACCTTTTAAAACTATTAAAATTTCATTAAAACCTATCCATGCACATCCACTAGCATACAATATGCTATATTCACCAACTACATCCTTCCATTTACCTTGCCATAGCCATTTAACCCTTTTAGCTAATAGATACCCACTTTTGCAACCTTTATGATTTAGTCCTTTTTACCAAATTAACCATTTAAACTTCAAAATTTCTTAAGAAAATTTTAATACGACTTTAAAATAATCACATAGAAATTAGATAAATATTAAAATAATAACTCACTCATTGGAATTGTGGTCCTGAAACCACTGTTTTCGACATCACTAACAACAGACTATTACAAATCTAACAAATTAGTCTTGCTTAAGGATGATATATATGTAGGAAAAGGATATTGTAACAAGGGCATGTTCAAGTTAAGCATTGATATGATTAAAGTTAATTCTTCTACTTATATTGTTGAAACTTATCCTTTGTGGCATGTGCGTTTAGAACATTTTAATTTTAAAACTTTACAATATATGAAAAAGAATGATTATATCAGTCTAAATAATGAATAAGTTTGTGGATAAATGTGAAGTGTTTATTCAATCAAAAATTACCAAGAAGCCATTTCCTAATAAGTGTGAAAGGAATTTGCAAGTGTTAGATTTTAGCCATTCGGATGTTTGTGAATTAAATAGAACTCTAACATGAGGTGAAAAATAATATTTTATCACTTTTATAGACAACTTCTCTAGATTTACTAATGTTTATCTCATGAGAAGTAAAGGCGAGGCTTTTGATATGTTGAAACGTTTTAAAAAAGAGGTTGAGAATTCATTTAGTATCAAAATCGAAGTGCTTCATAGTGATAGAGGTAATGAATATTTTTCAAATGAATTTAATGTATTTTTTAAAGAACAAGGTGTGGTGCATGAGTGTCCCGCGTCTTATACTCCGCAACAAAATGGTTTTGCGAAAAGAAAGAGCCGTACTTTAACAAATATGGTTAACTTGATGTTGTTAAATGTGAAACTTCCATATAATCTATGGGGTGAAACATTATTGACTGCGTGTTATATCCTTAACAGAATACCATCGAAAAAAATTTAAAGTATCTCCATATGAGCTAGGGAAGGGTTAGATGCCAAACTTAGATTGTAACACCCCTAACCCATACCTGTTGTTGGAATAAGGTTTCGGAGTATTACCAGAACATTCAGAACATTTTCAGATAATTCATACAATTACTAGTCATTTACCGAGATCATCCATATCATCCCTTGATCAGGGCCTCGAGGCCCAATACGAGCATTAGAATCAAATCGGGACTTAATTGGAACCTTTAAGAATTTTTCACAAAATTACAAAAAAAAAAATTTTAGGGTGCAGGACTCACACGCCCGTGCTACAGGCCATGTTCGATTTAGGGTGCTCTCTGACTTACGCCACACGGCCATGCCACAGGCCGTGTGCTAGGCTGTGTTGTAATTTAAAGTAATTCGAATTAGGTGCAGTTTCACATGGCCAAAACACACGCCCGTGTTCTAGGCCATGTGGCACACACAGTTTAGAAACACACCCGTGTCTCTACTCGTGTGCTCAATTCTGAGCATTCTGTTTCTCAAATTTTAGGTGCAGGGGGCACACGACCTAACTACATACCCGTGTTACCAAGCCGTGTGTCACACATGGTCTAGACACACACTCATGTGGACAAAATGAACCATTTCTAGCTTCATTTCTCACCCAAAATTTCACCTAAAACCTGCACTTGAAACACACACTCAGTACCAACCAATTCAAGCATTCGAAATAAGCAATTCCATCATTCAACATGGCATATCATTTCAAACACAAGTGTCTATAAACTTACCTTGGTTTAACTTATGCAATAGCAACATTAGACCACATATACTCAACGTAACACGTGTGTATTTATGTATCAAATAATCTACTTAGTCAAAATGAACCATTACTACCCATTCCAATGGCTAGGTTACAAAATAACATTTCAAGCCACTATTGGCCAAGCTGTCATAGACATGCCATTATACCAAAATGATTTTTACTAAGTATACCTAAAATGCTAGTTAATAGTTGATAAACCGTAATTATAACATATTTTAATCCCGCATTTAACTTACTTTTGGATGATTTATATTTTGATTTATATAAAAAGGTGTTTTTAATCCTTTCTTTTCATGTCTTATACCCAAGAAAGCACTCGAGGATGAAAAGAACGTAAAACGGGCCCAAAACGGAGTAAAATGGGCCTTAGCACGAAATCGACACGGCTTGGCCCAAAGCCCACACGGCCGTGCCTCGTTGATCATCTAGAGCACGGCTTCTCCCCCGATTTACACGACCGTGCCTCATTAAGAAATCCAAACACCGCTTGAAGTTGATCCACACGGGCGTGTGCCATGGCCGTGCCTCTGTCGCTGGAATGAGCAATTTCAGTCAAAAAGGATACTTAGGGAGAAAGAATCGCATTCTAAAGAGCCTATATATATCCCCTAAGTGCCACCATTGAGAGGGAGGCAAGCTAGGCCAAGGAGCCAAGCCAGAAAGGTCAGAATTGTGGGAATCGCCCGAAGTTAGCCAGTTGATCCATCCCAAGAAGCCAAAATTATACTTAAGACGACGGAATTTTCCTTCAATTCATTCAGGAGTTTTAGGAATTTCTTATGTTTTGTTTTATCTTTTCTCTTGAGATGTTTTCTTTCTTAGTTATGAACTAAACCCTCGAGACACAGAAGGGGATGAAACTTAGATGAATCTTGTTATTTGATTTGAATTTTATGATAAATACTTAGTTTGTTCTTAATTATGCATGCTTCATCCAAATATGATGTGCTTAGGTGGATGAGGAATAGACCCTGCCTAAGAGTAGATATAGCGTAATTAAGCGGACTTGATCGAACACCTAGAGATAGGGTTACGAGATTTTGCCTGATTAGGGTGAAACCTAATATGGGAATCCATAGATCGATTTACTGCTATTCTAGGGGGTTATTATAAGAGAACAAGAGTTCCACTAATTAACCTAAGGTTAGACGTTATTCGCCTCGAGAGAGGGTTTAGCATAGGTTAGGGAGTCCTACGGATCAAGCTAAGTAAATAAATCATATGATTCAAGGTTAGATAACAAGTGAAGTCTAGGTGGATTCTTCCTAAAGGTATCGTCGTGATCAATTGAGTTTTTCTTCAAGTTATTTCCCAATTCGTTCTCTTTGCCTCAGTGTCCTTAGCCTAGTTGTCGTTAATTTAGATTAAAACAAACTTCACTTTATTTTTAAAGGCTAAATAATAAAAAGAAAGCTAGTATTAATACTTCTGGTTCCTTTGGGTTCGATAATTTGGTCTTGCCTAAGCTATACTACTGTTTGATAGGTACACTTGCCTTTAATCGTTGTCAGAGTTAGTTTTCAGGTTCGATCACATTCATTATAAATTTTAAAACTCTGATTTCAGCAATCAATAGCGTGACGATGCTCCAATGATATTCCAACCTTCACGAACTTCAGAGCACTATAAAAACAAGGGAAAACTAAACAGAGTAAGCATTACATGCTTAGTAAGTTCATATAACAAAAACTAAACTTACCAATCTTGTTATTAAATTTAAGCACACAACATCATGTTTTCCATCCATTAGCAAAATTTCCTAAACACATGCCTTCAATCAAACAACACTTACAATCAAGTCAAGTAAAAATAAATGAGCTCATCATGCAATGTTCTTTCAAGTCATTATCATTACATCTCAAGATTTTCATGCCAAGTCAAGGGATACATGTCCATTGAATCATTGAATTCCAATGGATGCTTAAGTAATACAGTCGAAGTGTACGGTTTCGAAATCCATTAATTTCTTATTTAAGGGCACCCCTTAGGGCACTTAACTAAGGAGCACACTCTCGAGCCACAAATCGTGTAACATGATTACCAGTCCAGGCTAAATCCTTTATATAACGTAAGCTCAGAGGAGCTCTATTAGGATTACCAGTCCAGGCTAAACCCTAATCTTAATGCATACTCGAGAGGGATTATATTAGGATTATCCGTCTGGGATAAACCCTTTATATAAAAAGAACAATGGGATTACTCGTCCGAGCTAAATCCTGTCGCAACAAATGCAAGACCTTATTAGTTTTGGGAAAGCGCATGTAATCATCGGAATTCAACATTCAATCGGGACTAACCTTTTATCACCATTTCAAACATGTAGCAATTTTCCATCATAGCATACAAGTAAAGCACATTAACATAAGTCACATTACATACAAACACAACATTCAATTAACATGATTACATGTCTGATTAAGTTACACGAACTTACCTCGACACTTGTTCGCGTTAGTAATCTACTAATCCGAAATCTTGTCTTTTCCTCGATCTAGCCTCGAGTTTGTGTTTTTCGGGTCTATATAAATAACTTTAGTCATCAATTTTTTATTTTTCATACTCGGAGGACTCAATTTACATCCTAGGCAAAATTACCATTTTACCCCTAACTTTTTCAACAATTTCGATTTAGATCAGTAGGCAGAAAAATGAAACTTGTGAAAATTACCCCTACTCTAAGCCTAACCAAAGCCCCATTACAAATTTTACAGCACATGAATACATAAAATTTCAGAATTTTTCCTTCAATTTCACAAGTTTATATTTTAGTCCCTAAATCACATTTCCATCAAAAATCACTTTATAAAAGTTATTTATCTATCAATAATCTTTCATTTTCTACCATAAATTTCTAATTTTCAACATATACATTCATGACCCATTTTCCAAACTTTGATAACTTATCAAATTAATCCCCTAAATAGAGAGATTAAGTTATCCGGTTTCAAAAATATCAAAATTACTAAAAAGCGGTACAAAGAAACTTACCCAATTAGGCCTTGAAATCTTCTTTTCTCTTTCCTAGGGTTTCCATGTGTTTTTGCTATTTCCAATCTAGTCCTTGACCTGCTTCTATAATTCCATGGATTAGTCACCATGAAAAATCTACTTACTTTTCTTAATGGTCTAATTATCATATAAGGACCTCTAGTTTTGAATTCCATAGCTATTTGATCCTTATAGCTACTAGAATTCAACTTTCACATTTTATGCGATTTAGTCCTTCTCGTAATTAGGCACTAAATCGATAAAAATTTCGTGTCGAATTTTTCACACGATATATCTATCGTAATACGGATCATATTAAAAAAATAAAAATAAATTTTATTTTGGGTCGGATTTAAGGTCCCGAAACCACTATTCTGACTACACTGAAAATGGGCTGTTACATAGATTATTTCAAAGTGTGGGGGGTTTTAGCTTACTATAAAGTTCTCAACCAATAGAGAATAAAGTTAGGACCAAGAGCCGTCAAGAGTGTATTCTGATCATGTGTCTGAAAGTCTTAATATTTACATAATGAATGATCGAGCCTAGAAACTAACTATCACCACGATTGAGGCAAGCGCACCTATCGAACAGTAGTATATCTTAGTGGCAAGATCGGAATGTCGAACCCAAGGAACCAAAAGTACTAGTACTGACTTTTTTTCTATTATTTAGCCTAAAATAAAAGGGATTTAATGTTTATCTAACTAATTACTAAGCTAAGGATGCCAATACACAGAAAATGAATTGGGAAAATACTTCTGAGAAAACCAATTGATTAAGACAATGCAGGAAGAATCCACCTAGACTTCACTTGTTATTTAACTCGAACTGCAACAGACATTTATTCACTTGACTTGATCCGTAGGATTCACTAATTTATATTAATACCTCTTTCGAGGCTACTAACGTCTAACCCTAGGTTGATTAATTGAAATCTCTTTCTAATTAAAATCCCTAGTGTTGCATTAATTCGATCTATGGACTCCCATATTAGGTTTGACCCTAATCCGACAGATTTTTGTCATCCTATTTCTAGGAGTGCGATCAACTCCGCTTAACTATGTTAGATCTACTCTTAAATAGGAACTTTTCCTCCTCTGAATAAGCACATCAATGCTTGAATCAATATCCTAAAATATTAAAGCAAGAATTAAGAACACATAATTAAGAACAAATCAAGTATTTATCATACAGTTCAGAAAACAATAACAAGATCCGTCTTAGGTTTCATCCCCCTCAGGTATTTGAGGGGTTTAGTTCATAATTATAAAAGAATACATCTCAGAAGAAATTAAATAGCAAAACATAAAGAAAAACCCTAAAACCCTTGAAGGAAATTGAAGGGAAAATCTTCAGTCTTGAGCGTGATTCCTGCTTTTGAGATGGATCAACTGGCTTTCTTGGAGTTATCCCCTATATTCAGCCCTCTCTGGCTTTGCTCCTGTCAAAAGAACCTTGACAGAGGCCTTCTGTCAAACTTCTGTGGACCTCTGTCCAACTCCCCTTTTTAGGTTACACTTAGGGTGTTTATGTAGGTTTTCGGGATGTCTTTTTTTTTTTTCCTCCGAGTATCCTTTTTTGAGTGGAATTAAAATAGGTCACGGCAGGGACGCGCCTGTGGCACACGCCCGTGTAAATCGAGCCCAGGACCGTGTTCGAGTCTGCTAAAGTGGCACAGTCGTATGGCGAACTCCAGGCCATGTGGATTTCTTACTTTGGCCTATTTTCTCCGTTTTTGGCCCATTTCTCGCTCTTTTCATCCTTCTATGCTCTCCTAAGTATAAAGCATGAAATTAAAGGATTAGGAGCATCAAATTCCACAATTTAAGGGATAAATCATCCAAAAGTATGCCAAATGTAGGATTAAAATATGTATATATTATGGTTTATCAAATACCCCCACACTTAAGCATTTGTTTGTCCTCAAGCAAAATCCTCAACTCACAATTAAAATTCGTTCTGCTCAATTTATAATTCCTATCAATAATGTTTCGAAATAATCCGTAGGTAATTATACATCGAGAATTCAACTAAAAGAACATCAGATTTTCAAACAATCCAAGTTGAGCATTTTATTCATGAAAAAACATAGGTATCCCCCGCTTATCTAAGTAATCACCTTTGATTCAAAATATCACAGAGTTAACATCCTTACTAAGGATTCACTCAAATCACTCAAAGTGTTTAAGGGACAATAAATTAAGCACTCAATAATCAACATGAAAGTTATTACCATAGGCTTGCTTGAAAATCAAATCTCCACCACTATAAATTGATATGATACATCGATCAAAAGGTCTTTAAAAAGGGTTGTAACGTGGCTTGGTTAGGGGATGTGGTTACAAGTTGAAAGAGAAGGTTAGAATCGAGATTGAATTAACAAATTACCTAACTAGAAAAATAGACTAATAATGAATAATTACTTTAATAATACGAGCTTCTTCTAAAGATGTGAGATTTACTACTTAAGCTCATAAAAAAATGGAAGTAATAATGGATATACTTTCAACTTTTTTTCAAGAACAAATCATACGATTATAGGAAAGAATTTTCAACTGAAATAGAAAACATAGTTAGGCAACTTCTGAAATCAAATCTCGACAAAAAGGTTAATAGGAAAAATTCTTTAATGAATCAAAAAGAGTAAGTCTTGGGTTAATATTAAGGGTAAATCAAGAAACGGTTAATTAGGATCAAAGGGGTTCACTAGGGGTTAATTGTGGAGGTAGGCCTTTTGGGAAGTAAGTGGGTTAAATCCTAGGTGCCTTTATCATCTCAGTATATCAAATCAAAAATGTGGTCTCGACTTGTATAATCGAAGCAAGTTCTAGAATGTATGCTCTAAAGGCTCAAAATCTCACAGAAATTATTGGTTTTTGATGTCAATCTTGTGAACTTCAAACTTCAAGATAATACCTAAACTTGGGGAAACATCTTAGCAAAAATTTTTAATTTTCAAAAATCAACTTATCATGCTTGATTCTCTAAAGCCTTCAAGTTTAAACAGTCAATGCACAACTGCCTATGTTTTAATTCAAGACATATTAGTAAAAATCATAAATTAATCAGAGTTTGTTCAACAAAATTCAGGGATTTGAGAATAATGCAAAAAGTTAGGACTTAAAATTCACGCCCCACACTTAAGATGTACATTGACCTTAACGTACAGACGAAGATATTCTAGAGATTAATAGCATTATTATAAAAGAGAAAGGAGAGGTAAAACTTCCTGAATTTTGGATGGATTCCTTGAGTTGGAAGTGTAGAAATTTGATTCGGAGTTGAAAGATAAGTTGGAGGAGGCGTCTCTGGTGGTGGTATGGTGGCCGCTAACAATCACTGTGCTAGATGAAGAAATTGGGTAACTCGTGAAGAAATAGCCAAGAAATAATAAGAATAATTCAAAATATACTAATTATGTATTTAAATACAAGAAAGATAAAGAGAAAGAAAATAAAAATTAGAATAAAATTAAAAGAAAAGATCAATGGACTTAAAATTCCTTATCGTTAGATGTTTCGCGAGGTGAGGGTGATTTCTATGGTCGTGGTGTGGTGATTCCCTAACAACCTTTTGAACCTAAATGATAGAAATCAAAATGTAATAATATAAATTAAGCACAAGAAAGAAAAAGGGAAGGAAACTAAAGGATAAGAGAAAAGAAAAAGAAAAATTAAATGGACTCAAATGTCCTTGGCTTTTCAGATAAATGAAGCAGCCAGCATGAACTCATGTAGATTGGTCTCATACATGGGAATGGTAGTGTTTGCCTTGCCTTTGAGCATTGAGTTATAGTGCTAAGGATGGTGAAAAAGGAAGAAAAAGTATGGTGGCTAGGGTTGAGAGGAAAGGGGTTTGGTGGAGAAAGTGAGCAGAAAAGGGGGTTTATATAGAAATAGGGATCTGGTAGCTTCCCGCGCTGGTGTACTGAAGGGCGTCTTTGGTCACACTGACCATATTGCACGGCTGTGTTATGCTTCGTTCATTTCTCCAGCGCCCGTGTAGTGGTCACCACGCCCATGTTGTTAAATCAGTATCGACCACGGCCGTGGCATTTTATCACCGCCCGTGGTTTGGAGATTTTTCGTCCTTGGTTCACACGATCTCTGTAGCACCCCTAACCCATATCTATCATCGGATTAGGGTTACGAGGCATTGCACGACTAACCACAGTTTGACACACTCATATAAATCATTTAATCAACGAAAACCCAATCATGCCTCATAATTCAAACATACACTTATCATTTATTTAATCAATGTTTTTGAAACAATTCACATACATCAATGTTAATCTACTTATACTTAATAAACATAATGTTTGAAGTATACAATCATTATATGCATAATATTCGAATACCTAGTTTATAAACGAGCATATTCCAATTCATAACCAAGCACATATTTTACAACATTCATTTGTATAATAATAGCGACCATTACCAAATGGTCTCATATAATCTTATACTTACTACTTTATACACATTTCACTATAATCCCTTTAACCATTTTCGGTCACAATGATAATGTATAGCATAAATGATCTACTCGTCAAATAGTTTATGAAAACATTAAACCGAAAATACTTATAAAGGATCAACTCCTTATCACACATTCGGCTATCAATTTAACCTTAACAATTATACACATTATACTAGCCCAAGTGTTCAACAAATCATTCATGAATCATAGCATCCCTTATCAATTCAACCGCATCAGTATGACCAATTTCCAAACAATTAAACTTTCATCACATAAATTATAAAACCACACTCAATCGAATTCACATTCATCAATTACCTTAACATTTAAATCAAATCATAAGTATATCTATTACGCATATTTACTTCTAAAATGAACTACTTACTTAACCGGTTTCATATGATAAACAACATCGTTACCCTATCATATAATCAAACATAGCATAAATATACCATGAAATTTAATTCCATAATAGATTAACATTATGATCGAATTCATATAAGACCAAATTACCACAATTTAGCCATTTTCGCATGGCATAAATACACATACACACCATTTGAATTTACTCAAAAGTATCTTAGCCTATACATGCCATAGTTTCAAAAGAAGTACAACTTATAAGGTACCAAAGTTAGTTGATAATGCGATAGACTTTGACGAAGATCCTCGAGCGCGAAAATAACCTTCAAAAATCTATAAAACTATACAAACAAAAGCACACTGTAAGCTATCATAGCATAGTAAGTTATAAGCAATTACAATACAATGTATTAGGTACTATAATGAACAACCCATACATTCCATAACCCTTAAACCAACTATCTCAACATTCAACAATAGCATTCATCTAAGTTTATAACCTTCTTCTTACCTCAAACAAAATTTTTATGCATATATATGAAATTCCGAAATTCATCCTCACTTTCAATTCTTATAATTTTCATATAAACATACATGGTACAACATTATCATTTCACCAATTAAACTTACTTACCCTCCAAAAGATAGTTTATTTATACATACCTGATCTTATACATTCCATTTAGTATATTTGATAAATATTACAACTAAGAAATAAGTAACCTGCACATGTCGCCAAAAACATAAAAACAAATCAAGTGCTTAATATTGACATGGTGTCGCATACTTAGTGCCGTTACCTTAATTTCTCATATTAATAGTGATATATGACCGATTTCGCACACTTACTGCTCAGTAACCGATTTCGCACACTTAATGCTTTGTAGTTAAGCTCGCACACATAGTGCTCATTAACCAATCTTTTCCTCATTCATATAAACACATATGATCTCATTTTCATTCATATATACACGTATATGTACATGTTCAAACCAACTCATTTCTTCTACCAAATACCATCACATTCGACAACATTCAATACACATATATACCCACCTATTCAAAGACAACCATCCCTCTTTTCATTTTTGCATTTAACTATCTCTTAATATATATATTCATTCAACTCAAATAAATCAAAGCTTATATATATACATGTACCAACCTTACATTCGACTAGTACATAATTCATTCAATGTCACATTCGGCACTATGAAATTAAACATATTTACTTCTATTTAATATATGCACATTAATATAAATTAAATTTCAATTCAACCCAACTGCTTAAAAACTTACCTCGAGTATCGACGGACTTTGTTATTCTGACTATTCGATTAACTTTGCCTTTCCCCGATCCACTCCCGATCCTTTTTGTTCTTGGTCTCTAATCAAGCTCCAAAAATGGTCGAACCTAGGGAACTCTTAATTCTTCTTTCTTTTTCTTTATATTCGATCATGCAAATAAGAAAACCATGGCTTTTTAATTATTTTATGTTTTATGTTATAAAACCTTATTAACCAAATTACATATATAACCTTTATAAAGTAATAACAAAACCATATAATTGTTATCTTTCATCGTCCATTACAAAATATCATGGATAATATTCCATTTAACGCCTCCAAATTAATAGAACAACCACTATTCGACCCTTTCACAAATAACCACTAAATTTTTATTTTACGCGATTACGTCCTATCATTAAATTAAGCATACAAACAATCAAATTTTCATACGAAACTTTCACACATGCAAACTCATAGATAATAAACATGGGAAATAATATTTAAATATTCTTCTAACTCAAATTCATGGTCCAGAAACCATCGTTCTGGTTACAGTCAGAATCGGGTTGTTACAATCTCTGCCACGCTGGTGTGTAAATCCGTGGTGTCCACACGGCCACGGCCACGCCTGTGTGTAAGGCCATGTGGTAAGGAAGCCTATGTTTCATTAATTTGGTTAGTTTGTAGTTAGATGCTAAAAGTAAAAATAAAAATAAAAATAAAAATATGAAAATTAATGAGGTTAGTGTTCAGGTTGCCTCCCGAGAAGCACTCATTTAAAGTCTTAAGCTAGACTTACCTCTCATTCACACATTCATGGTGGTTTGAGGAGTTGAAACTCCCCACCCCTGCTATCAGTTCTATGATTACTATATAGTTCGAGTCAAGTAGTGGTTACCTTAAAAGTGCTGAACTTGGGATTAGTTACCTCGACTGTTCCATATGGGAAGATATTCAGTACCTGAAAAGGGATTTCTTCATTTGTATCAAGGTCTGAAGTAGCAATCCAGGGATCTGTTTTATTCAACAACACCTGATCTTCGATCTTAAATTTGTTTGGCTCATCCTTAAGTTTGACATGGTTTTGCTTTGGTTTTGCTTTGTGTGTTCCTAATTTCTCCTTGACATGTGTTTTCAACTCGTCTAGTTCATCGATCTGAAGCCTTCGTTTCTCATGAGTTATTTTCTAGTTGGTATAAGGTCTAGAATCTGGCTCAGTTGTGTAGTTCTGTGGTGCTTCTTGAAAAGAATGTTTAACCGAATGGTTATTAATAGAATTTATATTCTCACCTTTATTACTTGATGTCCTAGGCTAGTTAAGAGCTTGAAGAGTGACTGTTTCGTCACCTATACGAAGTATGAGTTCTCCTGTACCAATATCAATTTTAGTTCTAACAGTTACTAAAAAGGGTCTTCTTAAAATTAAAGGGATATTATTTCCCTCATCCATGTCTAAAATGACAAAGTCTACTAGGAATACGAATTTATCAATTTTTACTAGAACATCTTTGATTATACCCCCTAGGAATTCTAATAGTTTTATCAGCTAATTGAATGCTCATCCTAGTTTCTTTGGGTTTCCCTAGACCTAGCTGTTTAAACATTTTATAAGGCATAACATTTATGCTTGCGCCATTCCGTTTGTTTGTTAAAAGCTCTTTTAAAAATTTCCTTAAATCTGGCATCTGCGAAAGAGCTTCAAGAAACGGTAAGTTAATATGCAATTTCTTTAAAAGTTTAAGAAATTTACCAAATTGTTCATCTGTGTGGTCTTTCTTCATCGCATTGGGGTATGGTACGCGAGGTTGGTACTCTATGATTACTTGTTTTTGTTTATTATGGCTTACCTCAACCTTACCTTCCTCTATCACATTCTCTTGCCTCACTTTCGGTTCACCTAACCCTTCACTATCGCGAGCCATTATTGCTTGAAGTTGCTCATTCAGGTTAGTTTTAGTGTTTCTTGCCAGGCTTCCTTGTGATCGTTCAGAGAACTGCTTAGCAAGTTGCCCTAATTGGTTCTCGATCCCTTAAATCGATGCTTGTTGATTTTTAAGTGTTGTTTTGGTGTTTTGGAAATAAGTTTCTGACACCGCGATGAATTTTGTTAGCATCTCCTCAAGGTTTGGCTTCTTTTCTTATGAGTAGGGTTGTTGTTGAAAGTCTGGGAGGGGTTGTTGTCTCTGATTTCCTTGGCCACCACATGAGAAATTGGGGTGGTTCCTTCAACCTGGATTGTAAGTATTACTATAAGGGTTATTTTGAGTTCTAGAATTATTACCCATATAGTGGACTTGCTCGTTTTCAGTGTTCAGATTGTAAGGCAGATATTCTGTGTTGCTCATCCCTGCTCTATTCGTATCGCACTGCATAACTGGATGTACCTACGAGGAACCACATAAACCATCGAATTTCTTACTTAACAGTTCTACCTAGTTTGATAGCATCGTCACTACGTCGAGGTTGAAAACATTGGAGGCTTTTTTTTTTTGGCTTTATCCTCGTAACTTGCCACTGATAGTTATTCAGTGACATCTCCTCTATAAACTCATAAGTCGCTTTAGGACTCTTGTTATTCAGGGTTCCATCGTAGGCTAAATCGATCAATTGCCTTGTTAAGGGGTTCACACCGTTGTAAATGGTTTGGACCTATAGCCACAAGGGTAACCCATGGTGAGAGCACCTCCTTAGTAGATCCTTGTATCTCTCCCATGCATCGTAAAGTGTCTCTAAATCCATCTACACAAAAGAAGAGATATCATTCCTCAGCTTGGCCGTTTTAGCCAGCAAAAAATATTTTAATAAGAACTTCTCGGTCATTTGATCCCATGTAGTGATCGATCCTTGTGGAAGAGAATTCAACCACTGTTTGGCTTTATTCCTTAAAGAAAAGGGAAATAACTGAAGGTGAATGGAATCATCAGAAACACCATTAATTTTAAATGTATCGCATAATTCCAAAAAGTTCGCTAAGTGCGTGTTCGGGTCCTCATCCTGCAAACCATCAAACTTAACAACTGTTGTATCATCTGAATAGTGTTAGGTTTCAGTTCAAAATTATTTGCAGCAATAATAGGTCTAACAATACTTGGTTCAGTACTGATTAAACTAGGCCTAGCATAATCATACATAGTACAAGGAACAGGATTTTGATTCACTGGATCTATCGCGACCACAGGAGGTATTGGATTATTTTGGGGATTAGCCATCTCTTCAGTATTATTGGTACCGTTATATTGCTCTTCTTCTGTGTATTGCAAGCCTCGCCTTATTTCTCTGCGGTTTCTGCGAATGGTACCTTCTATATCGCTGTTAAAAATCAAGGGTCCTGATGGGTTCCTTCTAGTCATAAACTAGAAAAACCTATCAGAAGCAAAATAAAAGAGAGATCAGAAAACAAAAATTGAAAATTAGAAATAAATAAATAAAAGAAAAATGGCTAAAGTAATAAAACTGAGCGTTCCTAATATTTCAGTTCCTCGGCAATGGCGCCAAAAACTTGATCGTGTATCTGAAAGTCTTAATATTTTTATAATGAATGATCGAGCCTAGAAACTAACTATCACCATGATTGAGGCAAGCGCACCTGTTGAACAGTAGTATAGCTTAGTGGCAAGACCGAAATGTCGAACCCAAGGGAACCAAAAGTACTAGCACTGACTTTCTTTCTATTATTTAGCCTAAAATAAAAGGGATTTAATGTTTATCTAACTAATTACTAAGCTAAGGATGCCAAGACACAGAGAATGAATTGGGAAAATACTTCTGAGAAAACCAATTGATTAAGACAATACCTGAGGAAGAATCCACCTAAACTTCACTTGTTATTTAACTCCGAACCAGTCAATTTATTCACTTGACTTGATCTGTAAGATTCCCTAATTTATATTAATACCTCTTTCGAGGCTATTAACGTCTAACCCTAGGTTGATTAATTGAAATTTCTTTCTAATTAAAACCCCTAGTGCTGCATTAATTCGATCTATGGACTCCCATATTAGGTTTGACCCTAATCCAGCAAATTCTCGTCGTCCTATTTTTAGGAGTGCGATCAACTCCGCTTAACTATGCTAGATCTACTCTTAAACAGGGACTTTTACTCCTCTGAATAAGCACATCAATGCTTGAATCAATATCTTGAAATATTAAATCAAGAATTAAGAAAACATAATTAAGAACAAATCAAGTATTTATCATTTCAGAAAACAATAACAAGATCCGTCTTAGGTTTCATCCCCCTCAGTTATTTGAGGGGTTTAGTTCATAATTATAAAAGAATACATCTCAGAAGAAATTAAATAGAAAACCCTAAAACCCTCTGAAGGAAATTGAAGGGAAAATCTTCAGTCTTGAGCGTGATTCCTGCTTCTGAGATGGATCAACTGGCTTTCTTGGAGTAATCCCCTGTATTCAGCCCTCTCTGGCTTTGCTCCAGTTAAAAGAACCCTGACAGAGGCCTTCTGTCGAACTTCTATGGACCTCTGCCCACTCCCCTTTTTAGGTTACACTTAGGGTGTTTATATAGGCTTTCGAAATGTCTTTCTTTTGCTCTAAGTATCCTTTTCCGAGTGGAATTAAAATAGGTCACAGTAAGGACACGCCCGTGGCACACGCCTGCGTGAATCGAGCCCAGGACCTTGTTCGAGTATGCTAAAGTGGCACGATCGTGTGGCGAACTCCAGGCCGTGTGGATTTCTTACTTTTGCCTATTTTCTCCGTTTTTGGCCCATTTCTCGTTCTTTTCATCCTCCTATGCTCTCCTAAGTATAAAGCATGAAATTAAAGGATTAGGAGCATCAAATTCCATAATTCAAGGATAAATCATCCAAAAGTATGCCAAATCTGGGATTAAAATATGTATATATTATGGTTTATCATATTTGTTGGATATGCCCAACACTTTAAGGCTTATCGTGTTATTGACTTAGTGTCAAATACAATAAGAAATAAGAGATGTTGTATTCATTAGAAATAATTTTTTTAATGATTCAACCGCTTCGAAAAAAGAATATCAACCAAGGATCTCAAGTGATCAAACCAAGAGAAGCCTTTGTGACAATAGGGATACAGAGTCGAGGAAGGTCAAAGAGTAAGAAAAGTAAAGGACTTTGGTCCCAATTTCATTTCCTCACAATCTCTAGCATTTCTTGTTAAAGGAAATAAAGAATACATAATTACGAAGATTCCCACAATGTTTAATGTGGATGCTGATCCACAATCCTATGGTGAAATCACGACTTTTAGGGATGCACCATTTTGGAAAGAGGCGATCAATGTTGAAATGGATTCAATAGTGTCCAACAATACTTGGATTCTAGTTGATCTTCCTTAAGGATCAAAGCCTATCGAGTGTAAATGGGTGTTTAAAAGGAAGAATACTCCAACAGATGGTTCTCCAACCTTTAAGGCTATGTTGGTGGCTAAAGTATTTAGGAAAAAGGAAGGCTTAGATTATTTTGACACCTATACACTAATGGCTATGATGACTTCCATTTGAATTCTTATGGCACTTGTATCTATCCATAAATTACATGTACATCAAATGAATGTTAAGACGACTTTTTTGAATGGTGATCTCGAAGAAGAATGAACATAAGGTGTGTAAGTTGTTAAAGTCATTATATGGTTTAAAATAAGTGCCTAAACAGTGGCATGAGAAATTTGACTCGGTTATCTTTTCATATGATTTTTTAAATAATGGTACAGATAAATGTATTAACACTAAATTCACCGATAGGTATGGTGCAATTGTTTGTCTCTATGTAGACGATTTGTTGATTTTTGGGACGAACATGGAAGGTATTCGCGAGACCAAAGAGTATCTAGCATAAAATTTTAAGATGAAGGATCTCAATGAGGTAGATAAAATTCTAGGTATAAATGAACAAAAGCATGAAAAGGGCTTTGCACTGGGCCAATCTCATTATATCGAGAGAGTACTGGAAAACTTCAAACACTTGAATATCAAAAACTCAAACACTCCATACGGTTCGAACTTCAAGTTAAATGAGAATAATGATAGGGCTATAGCGCAACTTGTGTACGTCAGCACAATTGGAAGTTTATTGTATGTAATGAATTGCACTAGACCCGATATCACATTTGCTGTGTGCAAATTGATGAGATTTACAAATTTTCCTAGTACCGATCATTGGAAAGAAATTTGTAGGATTTTTGGCTATCTTAAGAAAAAATAATTGGGATTATCCTATAGTGATTATCCCGCGGTACTAGAAGGTTATTCGAATGCAAGTTGGATTACAAGTCTAAGTGACAATAAGTCAAAAACAGAGTGAATTTTTATGATCAGAGGTGGAGCCACTAGTTGGGCCTCCAAGAAACAAACTTTCATCTCACATTCAACTATGGAGGCTAAATTTATAGCCTTGGTGGCTACTGGCAAGGAAGCAAAATGACTAAAACATCTCTTGCTAGATATAATGTTGTGGTCACAATGTAGGCTCACCATTTCCATATATTGTGACAGTGAATCCACCATGTCTCAAGCGTACAATAAGGTGTACAATGGAAAGTCTAGACATATAAGTTTGAGACATGAGTATGTGAGACAATTGATTAGGGACGGTGTGATAATTGTTACATATGTTAAGTCAATTGACAATTTAGCGGATCAATTGACAAAAGGTTTCTCAAGGGATTTGATTAAGAGTACCACTATTAAAATGGGATTAAAATCATTCTAATCACGTCATTGATAATGGAAACACTACCTTGTTTTAGCCAAATGTTAGTTTTGAGGTTCAAAGGGTAATAACAAATTATTGAATGGCAACATGCACTAAGAATCAGAATTTAGCATTTATGTTTTACGATAATGAGTTTTACTCTTAATGGATGGACATTAATTGTCATGAAATCCACCTATATGGACATGAAGTGGTGTCGCTTCAACGAGATTTCTTTATGGTTTTCTCTCGTACATGTTTATGAAACGGGATAAGTACAGGGCGATAACGGTGTTAAAACAAATAAACTCTTAGTCTAATACTTTACAGTTATGTGTGAAATTTTTTTGTTGTTGACTTTTAGAGTGATGTTCAAGCGACTAGCCACAATTCACTTTTTTGATACTTTGAGAGTTTGCACTAAAGGAAGGTTCAATCTGCGGACTCCCTTCTTTATGCATAAACATTGTGTAGAGGTGTAGATGAACAGAACGTTCGAAGAACTGTTCATGAACCATTCGTATAACATTCGTTTATGTTTGTTTATTAAGCTATATAAACAAGTATGAACAAAATTTTTATGTTCATTTAATAAACGAACGAACACGAACAGAGGTGTGTTCGATTCATTTATGTTCACGAATAAGCTCATTTATTAGCTCATTTATTGACTCGATTATGACTTATTTATTAATGATATTTTACTATAAAAATATTAAAATAATATCTCTCTCTATTTCTATATTTGCATTTCAACTCATTAATCTAGGAAATATATAATATATTTGCAATCACTATTGATAATTTGACAAAACAAGTTATAGGTAGTGTGCTCTAAATTTTTGATTCGATTGAAACAAACAATAATATAAAACTTAAAAGTAATGAAAGAAAAACTAAAAATATAGTTTCAAAAAGCCTTAGCTGTCATACGCTTTCTTTCTTTATGAATAAAAATAAAAATTAAAGTACTCTTTCTTTTTCCTATATTTTTTGGTACGATGCATTTTGATTTTTTTTATTTTGTGTGAATCTCTTTCCTTTTTACTTTACTTTCTCTCTCGGCCAAAAATAAAAAAGTGAGAAGTCAAATTGATTCAACTTGGATTCAACTTAATTTCATCTTTAACTCAAGAATTTGTTGCATCTCTTGATAGATTTCATTGTTCAACTTCATCAGTCATCACAAATACTCGATTTTTATTTCCCAACGGTATGCAAAAGAGTTTTCTTTTCCTTTTTTGTTTCATATGTTAGCAATATGCATATCCTCCTAAGATTCGACTCTTTCTAACAGTCTCTCCAAAATTGATGTTCGGGGAGGCCGCAAAGAGTTCTAGGGAGACATTTTTAGATCTTTATTTGTGGTACACCATTATCTTTTATCTTGTTTAATCAATTTACTTTAGTATAAATTAATATTAAGACTTTTTAAGTTGGAATTATAATAATCGTAACTATTATTTTTCTATTATTATACTCAAATTTAGCTTTATGAGATATTGCTTATTTAGCCTATGTGTATTATTGCTTGTATATAACTTGTTTATTAGATTTGTTGTTATCCATTAATAATGATTTAAGTTTTGATTTTTATGTATGTCTTATAACTCAAAACAAGGTCATTATTGCTATCTGTGTATTGATTTTTCATCACCGATGGTTGTCTTTGAAGGAAATGAAATTTCCAATGCTCGATATACTACTCATGAAAGACTAAACCTTGAGGAGGATGAGTGTTTGAATGATATTGAAGTTGCCACTTATATGAGGAGAAATAGAAAGAAGACATTAATTGTTTGGCAAGAACTGACCATAGTTAAGCTTGCTGATGGGACCGAAAAAGTGCAGTGTAATCACTGTAAGATTAAACTTGCTAAGAACTAGGATGGTACAACTACACAATATAAAATGCATTTATATGGTTGTGTGAAACGTCAAGTATCTTTAAAGGGACAAGGCAATCTTTTTCCACCACTGCAAGCACCTAGATCTGACAATGCGATTGGTATCCAGGCTTGGACATATGACCAAGCAAAGATCAAAGAAGTTGTTTCTCACATCATAAAGGTTCATGAGTTTCCTCTTGCATTTACTAAGTATGAGTTATTCATTTTGTTTATGAAAACTACAAGTCCTCACTATGTAAGAATTTCTCGTGCTACAGCCAAATCTGATTGTTGGACAAGTTATGAGGTTGAGAAGAAGAGGTTAAAAGGGTTGTTAAAGACAATGGATAAGATTAGCATTACAACTGATATGTGGAAGTTTAGTTAAAAGATTCAATAAATGGTCTTGACAGCTCATTTTGTGGATGGATTGGAATTTGCAAAAAAGAGTTTTGAACTTTGTTGATGTGCCTCCTTCGTATAGGTGTTGTATATGACGTATTGTACAAATGTTTACAAGACTGGGTATTGAAGGAAAAATGTGCTTAATTTCCGTGGACAATGCTTCTTACAATGACGTAGCTGTAAGGATGTTGAAAGATAGCCTTTCCTTTCATAAAAAAAGGCTTCATTTGAATGGGAAATTGTTTCATGTTCGTTGTTGTACACATATCTTGAATCTATTGGTGCATGATGGTCTTTCCGAAAATGAAAATGTAATTGATAATGTAAGGGAAAGTATGAAGTGTAACACCCCTAACCCGTAACTATCGCCCGTCTAGAGCTAAGAAGCATTGCCGAACATAACAGAACATATACAAACATTTCTCAAACATCATTACATTATCATCATATTATAACAAATCAAATACTTAGAGTCCCTTTAATAGGTCTACGAGACCTTAGTCATGCATTAGGAAGGAGTTTGGACTAAACCGAGCACATACAAAATTTTTCCAAAAATCAAACATTTTTCAAAGTTACAGAGGTCATACGCCCGTGTGGGTAGGCCGTGTGCCTTGTAACACCCCTTACCCCGTGTTCGAAATCAGAACCGGATTTGATGCATTACCTAACTTAACTTACTTAAGCATACCACACTAGGCTATAAAATTTCTTTTTACCATAATGAGTTTCCATATAAACCCATATTCTGCTCATTCTCGGCCTACGAGGCCCTAAACATACTTCTGAGAGGTTTCGAAATTAAACCGGGAACTTTTACGAACATAGAAATTTGTAACAGTCCGGTTTAGACCCTAGTCAAAATAGTGGTTTCGGGACCATAAATCCGAGTTAGAAAATTATTTTCATATTATTTTTTGTGCTTGCAGTATATGATTAAGCATGTGTGAAATTTTCGTGAATTAATTTTGTCAATTATATGCTTAATTTGAGAAAAGGATTAAATCGCATAAAATGTAAAAGTAGTATTCTATTTGATTAAGTACCTGATTGATGTGTCTTCTTATGTATGAGGCCTTATGTTATAAATTGGCCATTTAACAATGTAGTGGACGGTTATGAACATGTGATATATGGTTTTCTAATTAATTTCATTAAGGTTATAATAGTAAAATGTATAATAATGTTATTAAACTAAAATAAAAACAACATGGTGGCCATTTTAATGGTGTTCATCCACCGAAAATAAGAAAAAGAAGCAAAGTTTTTGAACTTTGAATATTCGGCTAGCTAGAAGCAAAAATTAAGGTATGTTTTTTACACAATTTTTGATAATTTCTACATTTTTGTAATCGTAGCTTCGTGTTCTTCAAAACCCATGTCTTAATTTTGTGAACTGATGAAGATTTTGAAATATGCCATTGATGAATCCATGAGTTTTGTGATGTTTGATGATGAATTATGAAAGATATGTGTTTGATTAACATAGTTTGTCTTTGAGTTTTTGGTTATTTTGAGTAATTTGGACTTAATTGAGAAAATAATATTTTGAAGGACTAAATTGTGAAATAAATGAAATGTATAGATTGGAATGATCATAGTGAACATTCGGCTAAGCATGGGTGATATGAAATTATGTGTATTTTGTGATTTTGTGAAATAGGGATTAAAATGTCAAAATGTGAAAATGTGAGGGTTAATTCGTAAATTGCCCTAAATATGTGTTTTTGGATTGAATTGGATGAATTTGTGAATAAATGGGTTAAATTTGAACATGTTTAGATCAAGAACCGAAGAAAATGGATTTAGATCGAGGAAAGTCGAAAGTAATTGAGTAGCCGAGTTCATTTCTGTTTATCCGAATCCGAGGTAAGCCTATATATAAATAAATGTATTTATATTGATATATGTATGTTCATATGAAAAATTTATCATGATGAATGTATATGAGATGATGAGTACATGAAAACCGAGGAAGAATAGATAGTATAACAAAGTCCGAGAAGCCCCGTACGAACCTAGGAATAGATAGGATTATATATATTATGACATAGGTTTCAGATATGTGAGATCATGTAAGACCACATCTAGGACGTTGGCGTTGATTTGAGATTTTGTGTAAGACCATGTCTCGCGACATTGGCATCGTATTTGATTCATGTAAGGCTCATCGGGACAAAGTGGCATCGATATCCGAGTAATATAAAACAACGTCTGGGACGCTAGCATTGTACGATTATTCCAAGTACTCTGAGTATCCTATTTAGTTCCGAACGGTTCAACGGGCAAATCTGAGAAAAGAGAGACTATGTGAAATGTATAAACGATTCAGGTACGTTTGAAAAGTACACTATGTATCTGTTTTATAGGTCGTCAAAGCTACTGAAGGCTCGGGGAATCGTCAAGGATCGTCATCACACTACTCAATCTTATTTTGGTACCCTTTTGAAAATGTATATAGTAAAGTATGGTATGTATAGGCTAGTTACCTTGAGTTATGTTTGAAACATGTGTTTAGCCATGTGATATGGCTAGTTAAATGGTTGTGTAATGAATGAAAAGTCTTGCTTATGATATTTGGTTTTGGTATGATTCCATGGTTATGACATAGTCAAGGTAATGGAAAGCTTATTGATGCAAAGTGAGTATATGTGTTTGATGAACAATGGTTATTGTGAAGTGGTAAGTTGTGGATGAATCATGCTTAGTTTATTTGTGAATTAGTTAAGCTAATTGGCATATAAGTTGGTATGCTTAGAAATGAGATTGAATGGGATAATATGATGACCATTTGTTGTGTTTTTGGTTGCCAATTGTATTTAGAAATATACTTGTATGTGCTTGTAGGGATAACCCAATGTATGTGTGGCAATTTGGCCTTTAAAATAGCCTATAATTGCCCACACGGTTGAGCACACGGGCGTGTGGCTCGACCGTGTTCCTTGTGGTTGAAATTCAAAACAAGTCAGACTCAACCACGGGCTGGACACACGGGCTTGAGACTGGCCGTGTGGTGCAAGTCAATAGCGACTACGGGTGAGGTACATGGGCGTGTCCACGGCCATGTGGACAAGTCAGTATGTATGCCCTGTTTTGACATGGCTTAGACACACCGGCGTGTCTGAGGCCGTGTGAGGCACACGGTCTGCTCACACAGGCGTGTGACCTCTGTAACTTTGAAAAAATTTTAAATTTCTGAGAATTTCCGTATGTGTTCAGTTTAGTCTCGGCTCTATTCTAAAGCATGTTAGAGGTCTCGAAGACCTATTTAAGAGACACTTTGATCCTATTGGTTGAATTATATTATGAAATGTTCGTAAAAGATTCCGCTTGTCCGGTAATGCCTCTTAACCCTAATTCGGTGACGGATACGGGTTAGGGGTGTTACAAAAATTCTTCTTCAAAATAGGGGCCACACGAGCCATGCCCGTGTCTTTCACCCGTGGTCGACACTGACTTATTTCACACGGCTGGACACACACCCGTGACCCCAGCCCGTGTCCCTCACACGACCTCAACATGCCCGTGCCTTAGCCTGTGTGCCAAAACCTTGGCATTCTGTTTATGACATCATCATCCCACTATTGTCACACGGCCAAGGCACACGCCCATGTCTAAGACCGTGCTTCTCACATGGCTGAGACATACAGTCGTGTCTCTGCACGTGTGTTTACTACTGAGCATACTGACTTGCAGGCCTAGCATGCAAGGGGACACACGGCCAATTGACACGCCCATGAGGCCGACCGTATGTCTCACACGGCCTAGACACATGCCCGTGCGTCTACCCGTATGGACATTAAAAAGGCTATTTTCCAAGCCAAATGCCACCCTGCATAGCAAACATGCTTATTCCAACTCATCTCAACACAACTCATAACCCAAAGGCACATCTAAGAACTCAATTCAAACATTTACATAAGCGTAAACTTCTTAAATTCATCTTCATTAAACATAAGACTTTTCCAAGTATTGGCCCAACTTTAATGACCATATACAAAATGACTTTAATAACATACATAGCCAACACTTTGGCTAACAATTAATGTAACACCCCAAACCCGGCCCATTCACTCCGACCGAATTTGAAATGCCACTGCGGAACACTTTCAAGAACATTCTTACTTAACAGTAAAAACCGATGAAAATTTTGTCGAGTTTGGTAAAACATTTTCGTGACTTATAATATTCTAAGTGAAAATCGGAGTTTATTATAAAAATATCGGATTCGAGCTTTGATCGAGGAAATAAAACCGTTTGCAATCAACTTTTCATATTAGGGCATAATAATAACGATACTTAATAAATGGACTGAAATACTTTAGTGGGCCTTATTACAATACACACTTAATCAAAATACGGATAATGTAAATATTTAATTCATTAAACAAGAGATTCCTTTGCATGAAAATCCACTTTTGCATGGCCACCTTTGTATCCTCTCCGACCCGGTCCAAGCTTTACGCGCCACCTGAAAGGTTTAATAAAAAAAAATAGAGTGAGTCACCAAGACTCAGTGCATAGTTAATACACACGTCCTTACATATGGGCTTGGCCCATATCCACACAATCCATATATATATTACATTCAATTATCAGTATGCCAATATGAATACTCAATATTACAAATATGATTACAATGTACAATTACGAAGTCCAATCCACAAGTGATCCACATATCTTTCTTTTTGGGCATTATTTCTTAAAGTTGTGGCTAAGCCACCGATCCCGTAGGGATCTCACATATCTTTCAATTCACAATTCATCAAGTACGAATGCAAAGACGAGGTTGGATTAGACCACTCACATAGTGTACACCCTTTTCTCCACTAGTCACATCACGAGTCTCATGCGTACTTATATGTACCATAGCAACATTTTATACGAAATAAATATATATTTTATATTATACCATGGTCACATTTTACTCATAACAATATACATAACATGTCATCACTTTATTTTACAATCATCGCCAATCACCGAAAGGTCAATATCGTAGTCACCAACTTTGATTATTTGATCACTTACCTTAGCCTTTATTTTGGCTAACATGCACAACTCATACATTTACATAAAATAATACTTACAATACATATACCAAGCAAAAGAACAAAGGCGATAACTACGCTTTTGACTTTAGCGAGATTCGATCTATCTATCGAATCTAACAAAGTCTATAGTCCCGAAAGCTTTTGTTATTTCTATCGATTTGCTCCTAGAACACATAACCGAAATCGGGTCACATCAGATCAATATCATGGCCTTAGGCCGAATAGCACAACCACTTACCTTGAGCACTTCAATTCCCCAAAGAGTCATTTGTGCTCCTCAATACTTGCTACACAGAAAAAGAACACATCATTATGATCTTATACATATTCGGCCATCTCTAAAGCCAAGCTCAACATTCTGTTATCACTAAATCCAAAGTATGGCCTATGGCCGAGAATCAAAAGCCACTTGACTTTGCTAAAAGATCCGAAACTATCGTTTGCTTTTAGTGTTGACAAAAACTCTATTAACAACTTATTAGGGTTGGCCAACACAAGAATACTAAAAACATGGCCTTAGGCCGAAACTACCTACTTGCTTACTTTGATGTACCTTCACGTTGGCATATGCAAGAGAACACATCGTTATACCACCATATACATTCGGCCAACCCTAGAAATCAAGGCCTACCCTTGATTTTGACATCCTTATTGAAAAGAACTTAAATTTATTATTAGAGTAGAAAATATTACTTACCCTTGAAGATTCGGCCTCAGCGGGAATAAGCATGGATTTGAGGTTGAAGGAAAAACAAGGAACAAAAAGGAAGAGGTTGAAATAAATTTGGCACCTCCTTACAATTTTCCAAACCAAAATCAAGCTTTGATCTCACCTTTTCTGGCCAAGAATAAAATGGCAAGACAAGGGATAAAACAAAGAAATTTGGCACCTTTCATAGCCCCCTCAAAACCCACTCAAAGAAGTTCCCAAGAGGATGTTCCTAAATTCGGCTAATCAATTTCAAAATAACCTTAGGAGATTCGGCCATCAATTGTTTAGGAAGGGAGAAAAACAAAAGATCAAAAGTTTTGGCACTCTTAGTTACTAGGAAGTCAGCCCATGAAGGTCCCAAGAAACCCCCATTCGGCTATGCTCCCCACGCCCAAAAGACCATCACCATTTCCTATACACTATAAAATAATAACCCATCATTTAAAATAATAAAACAACATGATAAAAAAATGCTCCTTGATTCTCAACGGCAATGCTCTCCTTTTTCCACAACTAAGGCCGCTAAGCTTTTGAAATTCCAATGTCGCACATGCCCTCCTTTTCTTAAGTTCCAATATCAACTATTATTGTTTAATCCATTTTCCCATGCATTAAAATAATAAAACAGCATAAATAATTTGCTCCATGCTTGCAGCAGAGAATAATAAAAACATAAAATAAATAAAAAGAATAAAAGGAAAGTGCCCATGTTGCATGTGCCATGCAACCATTTTGCACGTTGCAAAAGAACAAAAAGGTACCCATGTGTTGTTCCTGTGTCTCAACCCGAGACACGAGAAGAAACCCCACGCCCCACCACTCGGCCATTAAGCATTTCATGCCAATATCGCGTCAAATTTTCTTTTAAACCCGCACTCGCAAGCGTCCTTTACTTTGGCGCAAAAACAAATTAAAACGCTTTTAAGTGTTACCTTTAGGACTCGAACGTGGGATCTTCCTGCCGAAGGCATCAACACGACCCTTGCCTCTTTACTAACTGATCTTTTGATGTCATGAACCCACAACCATTTACTTATAAGTCTCATTCAATTGCTCCACAAGGTCTTAACGCCAAAAGTCAAAATAAAAATCCATTTGCCTTTCACACTACTCGAACTCCCGACCCGCTAGAACTCTCACACGCCATCAGCCACTTTGCTGTTAGCCCATCCGTGCTATATTTTCCTCACAAATCATTTTAAGTCCTCTTTAACCCAGCCTCACTTGACTTGGCGCAAAAAGAAAATAAGAGTCCACTACTTGCACTGCGCTGGACTCGAACCAGTGGTCCTTCTTTGGCGTTAAGCTGTGCCCTTATGAGGCGTCTCTAAGCCACTATACCAAGCCTCCTTTCGTGCCAATAAATCCCCAAAAATTTAACTTAAGGCTTCCAAAGCCTAATTTCCCTTTTTAACTTAAAGTTTCCAAAAATTTTTAAAGCTTTCATTTTTGGTCCTCGAATTTTAAGAATTCCTAAAACACTTCTAAATCACTATTAAAGCCTACCAACTTTTGAGTTATTACCAAACTCGCAATCCCCTATTTCGGGATATTACAATTACGACCTAACAAAATACCTAAGTCCTATACATGCCATACTCAAAATAAGTCTAAATTGTTATACCAAAGTGATGCCGATAGTGTGATTTCCAAACCCCGACTTCTAACTTCCTCAAGTTATCTTGGCAATACTACAAGGGAAAAAGGGCAATGAAAAGGGGTAAGCATAAAGCTTAGTAAGTTTGCATGGAAATAAATAACAATAATAAGCTCATGATAAAATCCATTCATGGCATTAATTAACCATACACAAGGTTATAGGCTTCTTGCCCTACTTACTCATACTTGCCCATATTTAGCACATACCATGCCACATGTCATAATTATTTCTTCGTGAATCATTCATGAGTACCTGTATTCACTCATTTACATGTCTTTAGTACAAATCTCATTTCTATTTCCAAACTCATCTGTTTATCCCATTAATCATCAGGGATACTTAAAGACGCATTTTCATCGTCATTAATATAAGTAGAAGGCCAATGCCACACCCCAGATGTGGTCTTACATGGGATCACCTCTGAATACCGATGCCATATCCCGAATATGGTCTTATATGGAAATCTCACATCAAGTATCAATGCCATATCCCGGATATGGTCTTATACAATTTTCACATCAAGTATCGATGCCATATCCCGGATATGGTCTTATACGATTTTCACATCAAGTATCGATGCCATATCCCGAATATGGTCTTTATAATATTCTCATATTCAATACCGAAGCCATATCCCGAATATGGTTGTATACGGTTCTCAATTCGGTGCCGAGGCCATGTCCCGGACATGGTATTATACGTGACCTTCTCCATTTCATGTCTCGATGATAGCATTTTTACATTCATTATAGTCCACTAGGACTTCAACATCTCAACTTACTCATTCAACATCAAATACTCAATTTAGTAGAACATCATGTATCAATATAATACCAAATATTCCCAAACGTGCTAACATAACGTTGAAATTATCACATACAAACTTACCTCCATTTCAAAATAAGCTAGATCGTCGATCTAGTTCGAGACTTTGTTCTTTCCTCGATCGAGGTAAACTCTTGGTTCTTCTTGCTCTATAATAGAAAATTAACTCGTTTCAATCATCACATTAATAAAAGCATTTTAATAATCATGCTTTGGCAAAATTACTATTTTGCCCTCATGCTTTGGTAAAATGACCAATTTACCCCTAGGATCGAAAATCAATTCTAATCTTGTTTTTACCTTCAACAAGCCTAAGAGAACATTTAATTCTCTTATGGCTATCATCAAAAACCAAAATTTCACACATTTACTACAAACTTTATAAGCTTTAGAACAAGGTTCAATTAGGTGTTTTCATGGCAACATCTTTCACAAAAGTTGTTCATCTCACAACCAAGACTCATTTTCTTTCATAAAAATGCAGAAATTAACAATGAAAGCTCACATGGAAAATTTCTAAACTCTTTACCATATTACAAATTAGTCCCTTCATTAGAAAGCTTAAGCTTTAGGGGTCCCAAAAGTACAACTGTCATCAAGAAAAGCCATTAAAATCACTTACTAGTAAGGAGAAGAGTTTGCTGAAATTTTGAGCTTTTAAAACCCCTATTTGGCTGCAAATTTTCGGTGGAGAAGAAGAGAGAAAAAGATGATATTTTTCTCTTCTTTATTTTATTAATACAAGTCAATTTATTCACCAACTTTTACCAACTTTGACTAATTTGTCCATCTTTGTCTCCTATGATCCCCTATGGCCGGCCAACTATTTACCATGGGGCTAATTGCCTTTTAAAGACCTCCAATTTGCGATCTATGGCTATCTGGTACCTTTAGCTTATAAAATAGAACTTTTGCACTTTATGTGGTTTAGTCCTTTTTTGCGATTAAGCAAGAAATCGATAAAATTAAAGCACCAAAATTTTTATACACTTATACCATCACACTGTAACTCATAAAATATCATGGAAATAATTTTTCTCTAACATTGGATTAGTGATCTCGAGATCACTATTCCAACTAGCCCCTAAATCGGGCTGTTACAATTCTCCCCCTTGAGGATTTCCGTCCCCGAAAATCTTGTCGGTGAAAAGGTTGGGATATTGGTTTCTCATAGTCTCTTCGGGCTCCCATGTAGCCTTTTCTATTTCGTGCCTTTTCCATAGTACTTTCACAAGGTCTATACTTTTGTTTCTTAACTATTTGACCTCTCGCGCCAAAATTTTAACCGGATCTTCACCATAAGTCAAATCCAGTTGTATCTCTACCTCTGTTGGTACTATGATATGTGAAGGGTCTGAATGGTATCGGTGCAACATGGATACGTGAAAGACATCATGAATCTTTTCCAGCTCAGGTGGCAAGGCCAACCGATAAGTTACCGGTCCTATCCTCTCGGTAACTTCATAAGGTCCGATATAACGCGAACTTAATTTGCCTTTCTGGCCAAATCTGAAGACCTTCCTCCATGGTGATACTTTTAGAAACACTTTATCACCGACTTGGAGTTCAATCTCTTTCCTTTTTAAATCAGAGTAGGACTTTTGTCTATCTGAGGTCGCTTTTAGACACTCGCGTATCACCTTTACTTTTTCTTCAATTTCCTTAATCAAATCGACCCCATGTATCTATTTCTCTCTGAGTTCTGTCCAATACAAGGGAATTCGGCACTTACGCCCGTACAATGCCTCATAAGGCGCTATTTTCAAACTTGACTAGAAACTGTTGTTGTAGGCAAATTTCATCAACGGTAAGTATTTCTCCCAATTACCATGAAATTCAAAGATACAACATCGAAGCATGTCTTCCAGTATCTGAATTACTCTTTCCAATTGCCCGTCGGTTTGTGGATGAAAGGCTGTACTAAAATTCAATTTTGTGCCTAAGGCCTCTTCTAGCTTTTTCCAAAACTGTGATGTGAATCTCGGATCTCTATCTGAAATGATTGACAATGGTACACCATGAAGTCTTACTATATTTGACACGTATAAGTCCGCCAGTTTATCAAGCGAATAATCGACTCCCACTAGTATATAATGGGCCGACTTCGTGAGCCTATCAACTATGACCCACAGAACATCTTTCTTTTTAGGCGTCAATGGTAAACCCGTCACAAAGTCCATGGTAATACGGTCTCACTTCCACTTAGGAACCATAATGGGCTAAAGTAGACCCGAAGGTACTTGGTGTTCAACCTTCACTTGTTCACAAATCAAACATCTCGATACAAACTTGAAAATGTCCTTCTTTATACTAGGCCACCAATACCACTTCCTCAAGTCATTGTACATCTTCGCGCTACCTAGGTGCACAGTTAAACATCAGCTATGTGCTTCATGTAAAATCTTCCAAATAAGTTCATCATTTCTAGGTACACAGACCCTATCTTAAAACGTTAAGCATCCATCTAGACTTACTTGAAAGTCTAATTCAGCATTGGACTTGCATAAAACTCTTTTGGCTTGTAGTTCGTTGTCCTCTTTCTGCGCTTCATAAATCTCTTGAAGAAACAATGGTCTAGCCCTAAACTCAGCTAAAATGGAACCATCATCCAACAAAGCCATCTAAGTACTCATGGCTCTCAGTGTGAACAATGATTTTCCGCTCAAAGCATCGGCTACTACGTTCGCCTTTCTCGGATGGTAGTCAATCACTAACTCATAATCCTTAATTAGTTCCAACCATCTTCATTGCCTTAAATTCAAATCCTTTTGAGTCATCAAATATTTTAGGCTTTTATGGTCGGTAAAAATCTGACACTTTTCACCATATAAATGGTGTCTCCATATCTTCAATGCAAATACAATTGTAGTTAACTCTAAGTCATAAGTCGGGTAATTCTTCTCATGTGGCTTTGATTGCCTAGAGGCATAGGCAATCACCTTGCCCTCTTGCATAAGTACACAACCCAATCCATTCAGGGGTTCATCACTGTAAACCACAAATTCTCTTCCAGGTTCAGGTTGCACCAAAACAGGAGCCTCAGTCAATAGCATCTTCAGTTTCTCAAAACTCTGTTGACACTTTTCTATCCAACCAAAATTCGCGTCTTTTTGCAATAATCTTGTCATTGGAGTAGCTATCATGGAAAACCCCTTGACAAAACGCCTATAATAGCCGGCTAGGCCTAGAAAACTCCTTACTTCGATTAAGCTCCTCAGAGGTTTCCAATCAACAATTGCTGAAATTTTTCTCGGGTCGACTCTAATTCCATCTCCTGAGACAATGTGCCCCAAAAATCCTACTTCCTTAAGCCAAAATTCGCTCTTGCTAAACCTGGCATACAATTATTTTTCTCTCAAAATTTGCAGAACCATACTCAAATACTCGACATGTTCGTTCTCATCCCGAGAGTTGATCAGGATGTCATCGATGAAGACCACTATAAACTTATCCAAGTATGGCCGAAAAATGCGGTTCATCAGGTCCATGAAAACGGCAGGGGCATTCGTTAGACCAAAAGGCATGACCAAAAATTCATAGTGGCTATACCTAGTCCTAAATGAGATTTTCGGTACATCCGAGTCCTTGACTCTCAGCTGATAGTACCCGGACCTCAAATCTATCTTGGAAAACACCGTGGCTCCCTTTAATTGATCAAATAAATCATCGATTCTTGGCAACGGGTACTTGTTCTTCACAGTTATCTTTTTGAGTTACCGATAATCTATGCATAATCTCATAGAACCATCTTTCTTCTTCACAAATAAAACGGTAGCACCCCACAGAGAAAAATTCGGTCTTGCAAAACCTTTATCCGTTAGCTCTTGCAACTGTGCTTTCAACTCTCTTAGTTCGGTTGGAGTCTTTCTATATGGAGTAATAGAAATGGGGGCGGTACCCAGGGCTAGCTCAATCCCAAATTCAATCTCTCAAACCGGAGGTAACCCTGGCAATTCCTCTAGGAAAACATCTAGATACTCGCATACTATGGGTACCGACTCAATTCTCAATTCAGTCTTTTTAGTATTCATCACAAAGGCAAGGTAAGCTTCGTACCCTTTTCTTAAATACTTCTGAGTCAACAACGAAGATATCACTGCTGGCAATCTGTCTTGCTCTTCTGATTCAACACAAATAAGATCCCCATTTTCACATTTTAACTCAATAAACTTTCTCCCACAATTTACTATCACGCCATGAGTAGCTAACCAATCCATCCCAAGGATGAAATCGAACTCAGCAAATGGCAATAACATAAGATCAACCGGGAAACAATGACCCTTAATCATCAAAGGGCAACCTTTGAAAACTCTATCAACCAACACATACTTGCCTAGGGGATTAAACACTCTTATTACAAATTCAGTACTCTATAGGCATGCTGATGCTAGAGACTAATTTCATGCATATGTATGAGTGGGTAGATCCCAGATCAATTAAAGCTATAACATGAGTATCATAAAGAGAAAATATACACGAGATTACGTCGAGGGAAGATGCCTCTTCACTAGCACGAATGGCATATGTTCTCGACGGTGCTCTACCTTCGATTCTTGCAGTCTGGTCTCTGGATGGATTCTTGTTACCCATTTCATTTCACGGGTTTCTCTAGGGGCTTCCTCTAGCAGCACTTCTCGGTCTTGCATTTTGAGACTTCTCTTTCTCGCCCGCCTCCGGGGCAATCTCTGATAAAGTGGTCTAAGGACCCGCATCTAAAACAAGCCTTCTCATTTGCTCGGCACTCACCATAATGGCATCTGCCACACTGCGGGCACTCCGGTCTACTCGATTGGGAATTGCTGACACTAGCAACTATTATGGTCTGTGTTTTAGACTTTGAAATTTGTTTGCCCTTATTTCAATTTGAAAACCCGACTAAAGTGGCTAATCGAGTAGCGAAATCCCTCGATTTCTTAGATGAGGATTGGAGTAACTTGTTCAACTGTCTTTTCCTTGAGTCACGAGACTTAATCTCAACTCTTCTTTTCTTTTTAGCCAACTCTTCAGCCTTACAGGCTCTATCTACCAACACTACAAATTCTTTTAGTTCGAGGACTCCAATGTATAAACGGATATCTTCATTCAACCCGTCCTCGAATCTCTTGCACATGATGGCCTCGGTAGACACGCACTTCCAGGCATACTTGCTAAGCCTTACGAACTCCAGTTCGTAATCGGTCACTAACATACGACCTTGCTTTAATTTCAAGAACTCTTTTCTTTTATGGTCGATGAACCTCTGGCTAATATACTTCTTCCGATATTCCTCTTGGAAGAATTCCCAGCTAACTCTCTCCCTTGGTACCACCGACACAAGGGTATTCCACCACCGATAGGCTGAATCTCTCAAGAGAGATACCTCACACTTCAAGCACTCCTCAGGCGTGCATGATAACTCATTGAATACTCTGATGGTATTCTCGAGCCAGAATTCTGCTCTCTTCAGATCATTATCCTTACTAACCCAGAATTTCTCGGCTCCTTGCTTCCAGATCTTATCGACCGGAGGTCTTTCTCTTCTTACAACCTCAACCACTTGAGGAGCTACTGGAGCTAGTTGAGGAATAGGTGGGTGTGGAGGGGGTTGAGCATTAAGATTTGCTCGGGTATACTCAGTATACCAGTTGCTCATCATACAGAGAAAGGCTTCTCGGGCCTCTTCTCCCTGACCCAAGGTCTCAAGTCTATTATTTGCTGGTGCGGTCCCTTGAGCAGTGGCCGACGCATTACTCGCAGCATCATCGGCTACAGTTCGGTCTAGATCAGAATCCATTTACTACATAAAAACGCAAATTTAAAACGTCATGAGCTATTACACTACCATTACTCAATTACTCTTACGTATGGCATGTATAGCTAGACTGATACTTACGCTACGTTAGTCCTAGAATCGACTAAACCTTAGCTCTGATACCAATAAATGTAACACCCCTTACCCGTGTTCGAAGCCGGAATAGGATTTGAGGCATTACCAAACTTAACCTGCTTAAACTTACCACATTAGGCTATAAAATTTCTTTTTACCATAAAGAGTTTCTATATAAACTCATATTATGCTCATTCTCGGCCTACGAGGCCCTAAACATACTTCCGAAAGATTTCAGAATTAAATGGGAATTTTTACGAACTTAGAAAACTATTCATCAAAATAGGGGCCACACGCCCGTATTGTCCTAGGGACACGGTCGTGTGACCCTAAGACATGCCCGTGTCTTTCACCCGTGGTTGACACTGACTTATTTCACACGCCCGGACACACGCCCGTGTCCGTGGCCCGTGTCCCTCACATGGCCTTGACACGCTCGTGTCTTCACCTGTGTGCCAAAACCTTGGCATTGTGTTTATGACGTCATCATCCCACTATGGTCACACGGCCAAGGCACACGCCCGTGTCCTTAGACCGTGTGTTGAATTAAATTCCACATTTAAAGTGCAAACTTCACACGGCCTGGGCATACGCCCATGTCCAAGGCCATGCCTCCCACATGGCTGAGACACACAGCCGTGCCTCTGTCCGTGTGTTTACTAGTGAGTATACTAACTTGCAAGCCTAGCATGCAAAGGGACACATGGCTAATTGACACGCCTATGGGGTTGACCATGTGTCTCACACGACCTAGACACACGCCCGTTCATCTACCCGTGTGGACATTAAAAAAGCTATTTTCCAAGCCAAATGCCACCCTGCATAGCAAACATGCTTATTCCAACTCATCTCAACACAACTCATAACCCAAAGGCACATCCAAGAACTCAATTCAAACATTCACACAAGCATAAACTTCTTAAATTCATCTTCATTAAACATAAGAATTTGCCAAGTATAGGCCCAACTTTAATGACCATATACAAAATGACTTTAATAACATACGTAGCCAACACTTTGGCTAACAATTACGACCTAACAAAATACTCAAGTCCTATACATGCCATACTCAAAATAAGTCTAAATTGTTATACCAAAGTGATGCCGATAGTGTGATTTCCAAACTCCAACTTCCACGTTCCTCGAGTTATCTTGGCAATACTACAAGGGAAAAAGGACAATGAAAAGGGGTAAGGATAAAGCTTAGTAAGTTTGCATGGAAATAAATAACAAAAATAAGCTCATGATAAAATCCATTCATGGCATTAATTAACCATACACAAGGTTATAGGCTTCTTTCCCTACTTACTCATACTTGCCCTTATTTAGCACATACCATGCCACATGTCGTAATTATTTCTTCATGAATCATTCACGAGTACCTATATTCACTCATTTACATGTCTTTAGTACTAATCTCATTTCTATTTCCAAACTCATCTGTTTATCCCATTAATCACTAGGGATACTCAAAGACGCATTTTCATCGTTATTAAATATAAGTACAAGGCCAATGCCACACCCTAGATGTGGTTTTACATGGGGTCACCTCTAAGTGCCGATGCCATATCCCAGATATGGTCTTATACGGAAATCTCACATCAAGTATCGATGCCATATCCCGGGTATGGTCTTATACAATTCTCACATCAAGTATTGGTGCCATATCCCGGATATGGTCTTATACGATTCTCATATTCAATACCGAAGCCATATCCCGGATATGGTCTTAATATGGTTCTTAATTTGGTGCCGAGGCCATGTCTCGAACATGGTCTTATAAGGGACCTTCTCCATTTCGTGTCTCGATGATAGCATTTTTACATTCATTATAGTCCATTAGGACTTCAACATCTTAGCTTACTCATTCAACATCAAATACTCAATTTAGTAGAACATCATGTATCAATATAATACCAAATATTCTCAAACGTGCTAACATAATGTTGAAATTATCACATACAAACTTACCTCGATTTCAAAATAAGCTAGATCATCGATCTAGCCCGAGACTTTGTTCTTGCCCCGATCGAGGTAAACTCTTGGTTCTTCTTGCTCTATAAAAGCAAATTAGCTCGTTTCAATCATCACATTAATAAAAGCATTTTAATAATCATGCTTTGGCAAAATTACTATTTTGCACTCAGGCTTTGGTAAAATGACCATTTTACCCCTAGGCTCAAAAATCGATTCTACTTATGTTTCTACCTTTAACAAGCCTAGGTGAACATTTAATTCTCGTATGGCTATCATCAAAAACCAACATTTCACACATTTACTGCAAACTTTATAACCGTTACAACAATGTTCAATTAGGTGTTTTCATGGCAGCATTTTTCCCAAAAGTTGTTCATCTAACAACCAAGACTTATTTTCTTTCATAAAAATGTAGCAATTAACAATGAAAGCTCTCATGGAAATTTTCTAAACTCTTCACCATATTACAAATTAGGCCCCCTCATTAGAAAGCTTAAGCTTTAGGGGTCCCAAAAGTACAACTATCATCAAGAAAAGCCATTAAAATCACTTACTAGTAAGGAGAAGAGTTTTGTTGAAATTTTGAGCTTTCAAAACCCCTATTTGGCTGCAAATTTTCGATAAAGAAGAAGAGAGAAAAAGATGATATTTTTCTCTTCTTTATTTTATTAATACAAGTCAATTTAGTCACCAACTTTTACCAACTTTGACTAATTTGTCCATCTTTGTCTCCTATGATCCCCTAGGTCTGACCAACTATTTACATGAGGCTAATTGTCTTTTAAAGACCTCCAATTTGCAATCTATGACTATCTGGTACCTTTAGCATATAAAATAGAACTTTCACACTTTATGCGATTTAGTCTTTTTTTTTTTTTTTGCGATTAAGCAAGAAATCGATAAAATTAAAGCACCAAAATTTTTATATACTTATACCATCACACTATAACTCATAAAATATCATGGAAATAAATTTTCTCAAAACTCGGATTAGTGATCCCAAGATCACTGTCTGACTAGCCGCTAAATCGGGCTATTACATGCCTCACACGGCCTTAGACACACCCGTGTGTCTTAGCCGTGGCAAAACAGGGCATACATACTAACTTATCCTCACGTCCGAGGACACGCCTGTGTGCTTTAACCGTCGGCAACACTGACTTAATTCACAGGGCTTGTCACACGCCTATGTGTCTTTCCCATGTACGAACCTGACTTATTTCGAAATGCAACTTTAATTGACTCGGTCGAGACATACGCCCGTGTGCTCAACCGTGTGGACAAATATAGGTCATTTACAAGGCCAGTTTGCCACCCAAACTTTGGGTCACACCTACAAGCATCAAGCCATTCCAAATTCATACCTCAAATACATCCAAAACATACCAAAACATGCACCATTTAACTTTTAATTATATCATTTATTTCCCTATACAAATTCAACTCAACATACCAATCCAAAATATCAACCACACATCAAAACATGTAATCCATAATTCATTTGATCCTTACCAAATTATAGCATGAAACATACTACCTCCATATCACCAAAACATACCATAAAGATCATTCACAAAAAGTCGCATATACACAAACTATCATTCTCACATATCCAAGACATATCCTAAGATCATTCATCTATCAAGCCAAATCACATGGCAAGAACTATACATCTCAAATGCATCCCGTAATCACTAGCCTATACATGCCATATACCAAATATACAACTTCCAAAAGTACCAAAATAGATGGCCGATAGTGTGATTGAGTCGATAACGATCCCCGAATTCGAGCTAGCTTTAATGACATTGTAAAACAGAGAAGACTTCACACAATAAGCTTTAAAGCTTAGTAAGTTCATAATATAATACAAGAAGCTCAACCTTTTAAATTTAATATGCAAAATTTAACTAACACATAGATCATTTCTCATCACTATTCAATTTCATCCAAGGCCATTACTAACATTCATACCACATCCCAAGATTTATATATACAAGTAATTATAAATGCTTCATAATCTAATCCTCCTTGACTTTTCATTCACATGCACAACCATCTATTTCATACATGAAGTAACCAACCACATAGGTTCTGTACATACTCGTTCCATCATATATTCAGTTACCATATATATCACATAATACTCGACGTCGCAAATCGTTCAATCTTCTTTAATCATACGGATTACTCGCACACTTAGTGCCTTTACAATAAACCAAATTTGACTCGGTACACACACAGTGCCAACTAATATAGTCGATGCTTTCTTTATTTCGCACACATAGTGCCGTTCACCACTGTATCGATCATATTTACGCACACCTAGTGCCACATCTCTTCAAACCCATCATTTTCATTACTGACTTAACAACCACATTTCCATACATTGCATAATATGTGAACATAATTAAAACAATTTGTAGTATACACGAACTTACCTCGGACGTATTAACAACGATATAAGTCGATCAATCGAGCACTTTGTTCTTGCCTCGATCTCTATTTCGATCGGAATGTCTCTTTTCTTGATCTATATAATATTAAACTCAACTCATTCAATCACATTTTCATCCAAAACAATTCTCTACACATAGTTAAGGCATTTTACATTTTAACCCTCACATTTTCACATTTTGACATTTAAGTCCCTATGTCATAAAATCATCAAATACACATAATTTCATTATACTATGCTTACGCTGAATCATCCTCATGTTCATACAAGCCCACATATTTCATTTATTTCACATTTTAGTTCTCCAAATTCTCATTTTCATAATTTAGCCCATTTTTGACATTTTTGTATAAAAATCACTTTACAAAACATTAAAATCTATCAACAATTATTCATTATACATCATCAACTATCACAAAGCTCCAACATTCATCAATGGTATCTTACAAAATCACCAACAAATCCAAAAATTAAGACATGGGCTAGCTAGAACACAAAGCAACGATTACAAAAACGTAGAAATCATCAAAAATCGAGCTCAAAATATACCTTGATTAAGAACAACTATGGCCGAATGTGAGAAAGTTTCTAACCCTTATTCTTTAATTAATTTTCGGCAAAAACAAGGATGATAATGGTTTTTTTTCATATTTTTTTATTTATTATTCATTAATACATAGTTTACCATTTTACCCTTAATTAATAAACCATTAAACCATCAAACATTAGACCATTTATGTCCATTCCCACTATCAATGGTCTATTATCAACATAAAGACTTTTCATTTAATAAACCATGGCAATTAAGCACTTAAACAATTAGCATACAGCTTTTTCATTTTATGCGATTAAGTCCTTTTCCACAGTTCGACACACAAACAATAAAATTTTCACACCAAATTTTCACACATGCTTAATCACATACTGTAAACACTAAAAATAATATTAAAATAATTTTTTAACCTCGTATTTGTGGTCCCGAAACCACTGTTCCGACTAAGGTCTCAACCAAGTTGTTACAACTCTCCACCCTTAAGGATTTTCGTCCCCGAAAATCTTACCAGTGAATAGATTCGGGTATTGCTCTCTCATAACATCTTCAGGTTCCCACGTAGCCTCTTCAACTCCGTGTTTGTGCCACAACACTTTCACTAAAGAAATTTTCTTATTTCTCAGCTCTTTGATCTCTCGTGCTAGAATTCGAATCGGTTCTTCATTATACGATAGATCCGACCGAATCTCAACTTTAGTAGGAGCAATCACATACGATGGATCTGATCTGTATCGTCTAAGCATTGATACGTGAAACACATTATGAATCTTCTCTAGCTCAGGTGGCAACAATAATCTATAAGCAGCGACCCAATACGTTTGATAATCTCATACGCCCAATGAACCTTAGACTCAATTTGCCTTTTCGTCGAAACGATGTATTTTCTTCCATGGAGACACTTTCAAAAACACTTTATCGCGATATCAAATTCAATATCTTTTCGTTTCAAATCTGCATAAGACTTCTGATGATCTGATGCCGCTTTCAAACTGCCACGAATCACTTTCACTTTTTGCTCAGTCTTTTTTATCAAATCAACACCGTGAATCTTATTCTCACTAAGCTTAGTCCAAAACAATGGAGTTCTCGCATTTACGTCCGTAAAGAGCCTCATATGGTGCCATTTTAATGCTTGATTGAAAACTATATTCTGTATGCAAATTCAATCAACGGAAATGCTTTTCCCATGTATTTTCAAACTCAAGAATACAATATCTCAACATATCCTCGAGAATTTGAATGATCTTCTCGGATTGACCATCCATTTGTGGATGAAATGTAGTACTGAAATCCAGCTTCGTACCTAGAGCCTCTTGCAGTTTCTTCCAAAACCTCAAAATAAACCTCGAATCCCTGTCAGACACAATGGATAATAGTACCCCGTGCAATTTCACAATCTTAGAAATATACAATTCGGCTAACTTATCAAGCGAATAATCTGTTCTCACCAGAATAAAATGAGTCGATTTCATTAATCTGTCAACTATCACCCAGATTTAATCTTTCTTTTTTGGAGATAAAGGCAACCTCAACACAAAGTCCATTGTGATTCTCTCCCATTTCCACCCAGGAATCATGATTGGTTGTAACAAACCGGATGGAACCTGATGTTCAACTTTAACTTGTTGACAAACTAAACATCTAAAAACAAACTCTGAGATATCCCATTTCATACCGTGCCGCCAATAAAACTATTTCAGATCATTGTACATTTTCGTACTTCTCGGATGAACAGACAAACAAGTACTATGAGCCTTGTTCAAAATCAACTGAATCAACTCTGAATTTCTCGAGATACAAATTCGATCTCGAAATCTCAAACAACCATTATCATCAACTCAAAATTTTGAATCGGAATTCAATCCACACTGAGCTCGTTTTGCCATCATCTCAGCATCAATTTTCTGGGCATTACAAATCTAATGTATAAACATTAGCCTCACTTTCAACCCATCCAAAACCGAAACATCATCACACAAATCTATTTGAGTACTCATTGCTCATAAAGCATATAAAGAATTTCGGCTCAAAGTGTCAGCAACAACATTAGCTTTTCCCGGATGATAATCAATTACTAATTCATAGTCTTTTAAAAAGTCTAACCATCTTCGCTGTTGTAAATTAAATTCTTTCTGAGTCATCAGATATTTTAAACTCTTGTGATCAGTATAAATGTGGCACTTCTCACCAAATAGATAATGACGCCAAATCTTCAATGCAAATACAATGGCTGCTAATTCAAAATCATAAGTCGGATAGTTCTTTTCATGCGGTTTTAACTATCTCGAAGCATAGTCTATAACTTTGTCTTCTTACATCAGTACACAGCCTAAATCATTCAACGATACATCACTATAAACTATGAATTCTTTACCTAGTTCAGGTTGAACTAACACTGGTGCCTCTGTCAATAATACTTTCAACTGTTCAAAACTCTACTGACACTTTTCTGACCATTCAAATTTAACATCTTTCTGTAGCAATTTCGTCAACGGAGTTGCAATCATCGAGAAGCCTTCCACAAATCGTCTATAATATCCTACTAGTCCTAGAAAACTGTGGACTTTTGACACATTTCTCGGAGGTTTCCAATCTAAAATTGCGAAAATCTTACTTGGATCAACTCGTATCCCTGCAGCTGACATTATATGTCCTAGAAAACCAACCTCGCGCAACCAGAAGTCACATTTACTAAACTTTGCATACAATTGCTTCTCACGCAGAGTCAGTAACACAATTCTCAAATGCTTGGCATGTTCCGTCTCATCACAAGAATAAATCAAAGTATCATCAATAAATACAACGACAAATTGATCCAAATATGATATGAATATTCGGTTCATCAAATCCATAAATATTGCAGGAGCGTTTGTTAGTCCAAAAGGCATAACTAAAAATTTATAATGTCCTTACCTCGTTCTGAAAGCAGTTTTAGGCACATCTGGTTCTTTGACTCTCAACTGATAATATCCCGATCTCAGATCTATTTTCGAAAACACTGTAGCTCCTTTTAACTGATCAAACAAATCGTCAATTTGCGGTAAATGATATTTATTCTTTATAATCACTTTATTCAATTGTCTATAATCAATACACATCCTCATAGTGCCATCTTTCTTTTTCACAAACAACACAGGAGCACCCCAAGGTGAGAAACTCGGTCATGCAAATCCTCTATCTGTTAATTCTTGCAACTGAGACTTCAACTCTTTCAATTCTGTTGGTGTCATTCTATACGGAGCTATTGAGATAGGAGTCGTCCCCGGCACTAAGTCAATACCAAACTTGACTTTTCGTATCGGAGGTAATCCTGATAGTTCTTTAGGAAACACATCAGGGAATTCACAAACCACAGGTACAAATTCAACTTTCTTTTCTGTCACTTTTGTATCTATCACATATGCAAGATAAGCTTCACATCCCTTGTTCACATATTTCAAAGCTTTCATTGAAAATATTACAGCCGGTAGCCCATTTAAATCACTGGATTCAATTCAAACTATCTCACCATTCTGACTTCTCAAATCAATACTCTTCTATTTGCAATTCACAATAGCATTATGCAAAGTTAGCTAATCCATACCCAGAATTATATCAAATTCATCAAAAGGTAGCAGTATCAGATTAGCCGAAAAACAAATATCCCGAAACATCAACAGACAATTCTTGCACACTTTATCAACCAAAACACACTTGCCTAAGGGGTTCGATACTCTAATTACAAACTCAGTAGATTCAACAGGTAGAGTCTTACTAGATACTAGGTTCACACACATATGAATGAGTAGATCCTGGATCTATCAATTCAATCACATTAGTATCAAAAAGAGTAAAAGTACCAGTTATGACGTCGAGAGATGACGCTTCTTCGTGAGCGCGAAGAGCGTAGGCTCTAGCAGGTGCTCTCGCCTCAGATCTCACAGCTGTATCCGTTGTTCCTCTCTAACTACCACTCACATTTCCAATGTTTCTAGGTGGTCTACCCCTAGCTGTCGTGTTACTAGGCCTCGCACTCTGAACATTATCTTTTTCAGCCAACTCTGGGCAATCCCGAATGAAGTGATCTCGTGTTCCACATTTATAGCAAACTCTATTATTATACTTGCCCTAGCATTCTCTGATATGACGTCCACCACACTGTCTACACTCAGGCTTATTGCTTCAGACACTTTCAACACTTGATTCTATTGGAGTTTGAGTTTTAGGACCAGTGTTTTGTTTTACACGATCTTTTCTCGAATGTCCAAATGAACATTTGAGCGATTATTTGCATCTCTGAATCTCTTTGACGAAGAATGATACAACTTACTCATCGACCTTTTTCTTTCGTCTCTAGCTTCTGAATCTGCTTTCTTCTTTTTTTTACTGAGCTCATCGGCTTTACAAGCTCTTTCAACTAATACCACAAATTCATTCAAATCAAGAATTCCAACCAAAAGTTTGATATCTTCATTCAATCCTTCCATGAATTGTTTACACATAGTAGTTTCTGTTAAAACACATTCTTGCACATACTGGCTCAATCTTACGAATTCTCGCTCGTATTCCGTAACTGACATACGGCCTTATTTCAGCTTGAAAAACTCTTTACGTTTCTGATCTATAAACTGTTGACTAAAATATTTCTTCCGAAATTCAGCTTGAAAGAAATCACAGGTGATTCTTTCTCTCGGAACCACCGATATTAATGTCTTCCACCAATGATATGCCGTATCTCTCAAGAATGAAACAGCACATTTTAAGCATTAATCAGAAGTACATGATAATTCATCAACCACTCTTACGGTATTCTCAAGCCAAAATTTAGCTCATTCAGCATCATCATCAACTGTGGCTCTAAACTCTTCGGCCCCATACTTTCGAATTTTATACATAAGAGGTTTACTCAATTAGATCGGATCTATAACTTGAGGCACTACATGAACTTGCAGGGGTGGAGGTTGTTGAGCAGCTGGATTCGTTTGAACGAACTCTGTAAACCACTCACTCATCATTTGGAAGAACGCTTGTTTTGCCTCTCCCTCATGATTACTAGCAATAGGCCTAGATTCAACCGGCGCTGTCCCTTGAGCAGGAGCAGGCGCATTACTCTCAATATCATCAGCAACTACTCGATTGGGATCCATTTACTATACAAAAACACATTTTAATTGTCAGAATTCATCACACTATCGCAGTTTATACATATATGGCATGTATAGCTAAACTCTCATACACGCTACGTTAGTCCTAGAATTGACTAAACCGTAGCTACGATATAATAAAATGTAACACCCTAACCCGTAACATCATTTGGTCTAGGGTTGGAAAGTCAGCAAGAACATAACAAAAATATACAAACATTTCTCAAACACTATTAAATCATCATCATATTATAACAAATCAAATACTTATAGTCCCTTTAATAGGTCTACGAGACCTTAATCATGCATTAGGAAGGAGTCAGGACTAAACAGAGCACATACAAAATTTTTCCGAAAATCAAACATTTTTCAAAGTTACAGAGCTCACATGCCTGTGTGGGTAGGCCGTGTGAGGCACACGGCCTCAAACACACCCCTGTATCCAAGCCATGGCAAAACATGGGATACATGCTGACTTGTCCACATGGTCGAGGACACATTCGTGTGCTTTACCCGTGGGCAACACTAACTTAATTCATATGGCTTGTCACACGCCCGTGTATAACATCCCGAAATAGGGCCTAAACAGAATAGTGGTTGCGAAACCACGAATCTGAGATAGAAAAATTTATTTTGATTAATTTTTATGATTTACTAATTGATTGGATGCATGTGTTAGAGTATTGATACAAAATTTTATGACATTCATGTCTAATTTGCTTATTAGGGTTAAATTGTAAAAGTTGATAAATGAGAGTTCTAGATACTAAAGGATTTAATTGAAGAGCATAATTGAAGTAGAGGTCCTTAAATGGTAATTATACCATTAGGCTTTCATGGACAAATATAGGTAGAAAGAATCAAAGTTCTTAATGAAGGGTAATTTAGTCATTTGGTAATAAAAAGAAATTAAAAGGGAAAAAGATGGCAAAATATGCTCATCATCTTCCTTAGGCCGAAATTTCAAGGGGTGGGGACTCCATAGCTAGGGTTTCCAAGCTTCCAAGCTCCATAGTAAGTCAATCCAAGCCCCGTTTTTCATGTTCTTTACGTTTTTGGAATCCCGGTAGCTTGGTTTAGCTTATTCTAGCAATAATTTAACTTAGGGTTCATATTTGGAAAAATACCCATATGTGAAATGTGTTTATTTTGATGTTTTATGATAGAATATGAAGGCTGAAATTATGTTAAACAACTTTTGCTAAGCGATTTTACGTGAATGAGTAAAACGACATAATCGGTAAAAATACCTAATGTTCATAAGTACATGTTAGAGTGAGAATTTGATGTTTTCATAAAAGGGAAAAATGATCAGCATGTTATAAAACATAAGAATAGGGGCTGAAGTTTAATTTTCGAGTATTGGGGCAAAATTGTAAATATGTGAAATTTTAGGGTCAAAATTGTAATTTTGTCATAGTGTGATTTTTGGACTAAATTGAATAATATGAGTATTAAATGAGTTAAATATGTTGTCATATATCAAGAAAGACAAGGAATTCACCTTGGTCGGGGAAAAGAAAAGGTTGTGGACTAAATTGCAAATTTGTCATATTTTGTACTGAGGTAAGTTTGTATGTAAATAATGCATCGTTTTTATTTATGTTTTAATATTTTGTTATATTATATGAGATATGGTTGAATATGGAGTAATTATTTGATGTAAATTATGAACTATGGTTGATTTTGGATGAATTGGTAAAATGATGAAAAGTGAGAATTCCCGGTTGAACCTTCGGAATAGAAAAGTTACGAATGAGGTAGCTAAGTCACATGTGTGGTACTAATTGCAGACCACTATGTGTACAAGAGAGCTACGAGATGGTTTAAGGTCACGTGTGTAGTACTAAGTGCAGGCTACTACGTGTACCAGACGGATAGGTCGCATGTGTAGTACTAAGTGCAGGCTACTATGCGTACCTGATAGCTTCGATCACATGTGTGGTACTAAGTGTAGGCCACTATGTGTAAGTGATGGTTTTGGTCCATATGTAGTACTAAGTGCAGGCTACTATGTGCACCAGATAGCTTCGGCTACAAGGGTGGTACCATGTGCAGGCCACCGTGTATCTATTATTATTCCGATGAGTTCAACGGAAAACTGACTAAGTGAAAATACATGTGACTATGTAACGACTAAGTGTAATTGAATATGACTAAGTGATGGATAAGTGCAGCTATAAGTGTGAAAATTTATGAACAATATGCTCGATATTTGAGTGAACTTTCGGTAAGAGGAAATGGAGTAAGTGAAATTATGAAAGTGTAAATTTAAAAATAAAACAGTTTTGGACAGCAGCAGTAAAGTAACTTTGAAAAATCACCAAAAATGGTAGAAATGGAATTAGTAGTTGAGTGAGATATGAAATTAAATCTTATTGAGTCTATTTTCATATTAATGAAAAATAGAAAGCAAAGAAATTCTGTATTTTGATATATTTATATTTTTATGAGACTGGTTCAGAGTGATTTTGAAATCCCCTGTTCTGACTTTGAAAAATCATTGAAAATTGTAAAAAAATAATTTTGGGACATAATTTATATAGATAGATTCCTTAATGAGCCTATTGTTATAAGAAACAAACTAGAACATCATTTTGAATTCTGTAGAAAAAAATAATTCAATTTTAGTAAAGAATGGTCGGAATTGTCGGACAGCAGAACAGGGGAGAATTTGAAGAATAAACTTTACTAATTTGCTAAACCAAAATTTCTAAAAATTTTATAGTAAGAAGATATGTGAGTCTAGTTTCAGGGAGAATTTAAGGATCTTAATTTGGAGTTTTGTAGCTCCAGATAAAAATAATTTAGTGACTGCAACTTGAATAGACAGCTTGCTCCGAACTTGAGTAAATAGTGACTTTGAATTTAGATATGATTGTGTTATTTTGTAAACATGTTAAATCCATTATTTATTATTTACATACTTACTTGCTAAGCTATATGCTTACTCTCTTTTCTTTTCCTTGTCCTATAGTGTCATCAAGCTAGCTCGGGATTCGGTGATCGTCGGAGATCCATCCACACTATCAGCCTTCTTTTGGTATTTTGAAAACAATATTTTGGGAATTATGGCATGTATAGAAGGCTTAATTGTTTTGTTACTTGTAGTAATGAATTTGGCTAAAATACTGGCCTTTAAAAAAATTTGATAGTTTATTTTGCTTATGGGTATTGATAATGTTCAATATTAATCAAGTTATATGTTTATGTTAATGCTTGAATTGGTCGAATGAGAATGTGATGATTATGTATGGAAAAATTTTAAGTTTATACGAATTTTACATATTAAATTTTGTACAATTGCGTGGATAATGTCGGGTAATGCCTTGGCGATGGAATTGGGCAAGGGGTGTGATAAACCGTAAAAGTAACATATTTCAGGCCCACATTTAGCATGCTTTTGGATAATTTAAGCCTCGATTTATGTAAAAAGGTGCTCTTAATCCTTTCTTTTCATGTCATATACTCATGAAAGCACCCACGGATGAAAAGAACGTAAAATGGGATTAAAACGGGCCAAATGGGCCAATCATGAAATCGACACGGCCTGGACTTCAAGCCATACGGCCGTGCCTCATTAAATTACTAGAACACGACCTGGACCCTGATAAACACGGTCGTGCCTCATTAAAAGTCTAAACATGGCCTGGCCACGATTCACACAGGTGTGTTCCATGGCCGTGTCCCTATCGCTGGAAAGAGAAATTTCATTCGAGAAAAGATACTTAGAGGCAAAGAAACACATTCCAAAGCCTATTCAAACACCTAGCAGGAATTCTACTTAAATTAGGAAACTTAGGGGCCAAGTAAAGCATCACAAAGTCTATATAAACACCCAAAGGGCAACTTGAAAGGGGAGTTCGGCAGAAGCCGAAACGGGCGTCAAAGCTAGGCTAAGGAGCCAAGCCGAGAAGGTCAGAGTTAGGAAATAACGCGAGGATAGCCAGTTGATCCATCCCAAGAAGCTGGAATTATACTCAAGACGGCGCGAAATTCTCTTTCAATTCCTTAAGGGGGTTTTAGGGTTTTCTTATGTTTTGTTTTATCTTTTCTCTTGCGATGTTTTGTTTATTCATTATGAACTAAACCCCTCAGGTACCTGAAGGGGATGAAACCTAGATGAATTTTGTTATTTGATTTCTAAAGTTCTATGATAATTGCTTAGTTTGTTCTTAATTATGTTGCTTAATCCAAATCTAATGTGCTTAGGTGGAGGAAGAATAGACCCTGCCTAAGAGTAGATCTAACATAATTAAGCGGAGTTGATCGAACGCCTAGAGATAAGGTTATAAGATTTTGCCGGATTAGGGTGAAACCTAATATGGGAGTCCATTAATCGATTTATTGCTATCCTAGGGGGTTATTATAAGCGAACGAGAGTTCCACTAATTAACCTAGGGTTAGACGTTACTCGCTTCGAGAGAGGGTTTAATATAGTTTAGGGAGTCTTACGGATCAAGCTAAGTAAAAGAAATCATATAATTTAAGGTTAAATAACAAGTGAAGTCTAGGTGGGTTCTTCCTGAGGGTATGTCGTAATCAACTGAGTTTTCCTTCAAAGTTATTTTCCTATTCGCCCTTTTTGTCTTTGTGTTCTTAGTTTAGTCTTTGTCAATATAGTTTAAAGCAACTTCACTCTATTTTTAAGGCTAAATAATAAAAAGAAAGTTAGTATTAGTACTCTTAGTTCCTTTGGGTTCGATATCCGATCTTGTCTAAGATATTCTACTGTTCGATAGGTACACTTGCCTTTAATCATTGTCAGAGTTAGTTTTCGGGTTTTGATCATTCTTTTATAAATTTTAAAACTCTGATTTACAGCGATCAAGTTGTTGGTGCCGTTGCCGGGGAACTAAAATATTAAGAAAGCTCTATTTTTATTAATTTAGCCATTTTTTATTATTATTGCAATTTATTTTCATTATTATTTTTATTTTTATTTTTACTTTGCTAATTTTTCCTCTATTTTGCTTTTGTGAGATAATTTTAGTCTATAGAGAAGATGGCTTTGAATAATTATCGGTGGCAAGTCATGAGGACAATTCCTACTAAAGCGGCTAGTGTCGTCGACCTCGGCGTTTTCACGAGTTATCTACCCGGCTAGAGATGATGAATAAAAAGATCGATGGTTTGTATAGTCGCTCGCAGGTACTTCCAGTAATGCAATATGACTCGAATCCAATAGGCGTGGCGAATCCTGAGTACCCATCCTACGGATATGGCATGGAGAACGAACAAGTCCACTATATGGGTAATTACTCTAGACCTCAAAATAATTTTTATAATGACACTTATAATGCGGGTTGGAGGTACATCCCAATTTCTCGTGGAATGATCAACGTAGCCAAAGACAGGAACTTCCTCCAAATTTTCAACAACCACCTCACCAACAGGAAGATAAGTCGAACCTTGAACAGATGCTGGAAAAATTCATAGCAAACATAGAAACACGCTGCCAAAATATAGAAACAAAACAAGAAGCATCGATTCAAGGGATCGAGGATCAGTTAGGTCAGCCTGCTAAGCTGATCTTAGAACAACTACGAGAAAGCTTGCCAAGCAACACTGAAACAAACCAACGAACATCAATTGAAGAGATCAAGAACCAAGTTGGGGAAATCACTAAGGCAGTCGGACAACTTGCAAAGTTAATGTCCGAACGACCGCAAGGACGTCTACCAAGTAACACTGAGATTAATCCAAAGGAGCAAATTCAAGCCACAGCAGCTCAGGAAAATGCAGAGATAAACGAACCCATCTCAAAATAAGAAGACAAGGTAGATGAAGGTAAGGTAGAGGTGACACAAGAAAAGCTAAAACCGGTAATTAAAGAATACCAACCTTGCATTCCTTACCCCAAAGCATTAAAGAGAGATGATACAGAGGAACAGTTCGGTGAACTCATATTTCGCGAAGGCGAGGAGATACTCACTCTTCAAGCTCTTGACTCGGCCAGAACATCAAGTGATAAAGAATACAAACCTCGTGTGCCATATCCCGATGCAATAAAGAAAAACCACACAGAGGAAGAATCCGATGAACTCACACTTCGTGAAGACGACGAAACAATCACTCTTCAAGCTCTTGACTTAGCTAGGACATCAAGTAATAAAGGTACGAACGTTAATTCAATTGATAATTATTTGGTTCAACCTTCTTTACAGGAAGCATTGGAAATCACTTAGCTGAGCTAGATCTTAGACCTCGTGCCAACAAAGAAAAATACCTAAGGAACAAAGCCTTAGGATTGACAAACTAAAAGAGGAGGAAACACAAATCAAAGAGGAACAGGAACCGCATGAAGTGAAACCGAAGGAGACCCCAAACGAGCTGATAGGAACAACAAATCCCGTCAAAATAGGAGATCAGTATTGTTGAATAAGGAAGACCCTCGAATCACCAATTCAGACCTCAAGGAAAACGAAGAAATCACTTTTGAGGTACTTAATGTCTTCCTATACGGCACAGTCGAGGTAAGCAATCCTAAATTCGACACTTTTGAGGTAAACATTACTCGGCTTAAACTATATATCCATACCCGAAGTGATCGCATGAGAAAGGATTTTCACCTCCTCAAACCACCATGACCATCCGAATGAGAGGTAAAGTCTAGCTTAAGACTATAAACGAGCGCTTCTCGGGAGGAAACCCGAGCACTAACCCCATTTTTACATTTTTTATTTTTTTATTTTTATTTTATTTTTCCTTTTTAGCACCTAACCATAAACTAACCAAAGAAGCGATTTCTAGGCCACACGGCCTACACACGCGGCGTGCGTGCGTAGCCATGTGGAAGCTGGGGATCAACCATGGGTGTGCCGATGCGAGTGCCACGACATAGAAAAATTTCTTTTCCCAACACGGGTGGCGATAAAGTCCACGCCCGTCGACGCGCTCCGTGCGAGGTTGCGACTTGTTAAGTATAAATTTGAACACGGTCGTGCCCTCCAACCGTGCCAACATTCTGACTTATCAAACACGGGAGGAGCACGCCCATATTAAAAGACCGTGTGAAGAAAGACACAGGTGTGCCATTGCACCCACGGCCGTGCCCGAACACCCTGAACGCGCCCAAAATTCAAAATTCCAAAACACGGGCTACATCTCTATTTAAAACTCATTCTCCCTTTTTCTAGTTGTCTCTCACTTTCCATTATTTATTTTTTTATTTTAATTTTATTTTCATTTCATTATTATATATATATTTTCCTTCATTTTATTTTATTTTCTTCTTCTTATTCTTTATGATATTTAGATTTAGCTTAGGATACAATAAAATTAGACCGGCTGCTTCGAGGATTCAATTACAAACGGTTCAAGACGCTTCCCCACGTTCACCTCCAATCCTATTCGGTTTCTTTTCATTGACTTCATCCAAAATTCAGGAAGTTTCACTTCTCTCCCCATCTTATGATTATCCATCTTTGTACATTAAGGGCAATGTACATCTTAAGTGTGGGGGGTTAACTATAGTATTATTTGAAAATCCCTGAATTATGCCTTGTTCAAAAGTAAAGTCTCTTATATTGTGATTAGAATGAATTTATGATGGTTTATGACTTTTATTGACATGTTTTTGAATAAGTCATAGTTAATTGTGCATTGATGATTAAATTTGAAGAATACTAGGGAATCAAGCATGATAAGTCTAATTTTCTAAAATTTAAAATTTTAAGTTGTTAATCTGAATTTGAATGTTATCTTGAAGTTTGAAATTTATAAGGTTGATGTCAAAAACACCCATAATTTTTGTGAGATTTTGAGCCCTATAGAGCATACATTTTTTTTCATGCTCACTTCATTAATTATGAGTGTGTCAACCATGAACTGTTATTCTAGAACTTGCCTTGATTATACATGTCAAGACCACAATTATGATTTGATATACCGAGATGATAAAGGCACTTAGGTTTTAACCCACTTACTCCACTAAAAAGCCTACCTTTATAGTTCACCCCTAGTGAACCCCGTTGAGCCTAACAACCCTTTTTATTGACTCACCTACTAATTTTAACCAAAAACCCTTTGTATTTGTTATCACCAATTCTTTTAACTACCCTTTTTGTCGAGATTTGATTTTAAACAAGTTTCCTAACTATGTTTAATATTTCAGTTGTAAAAATTCTTTCTTATTATTATGATAGTTTGTTCTAAAAAAAAAAAGAAAAACGAAGTATATTCATTATTAGTTCTATGATTAAGTGAGCTTGCATGTTCAAATTCCAACTCTCAAGGAAAAAGCTTGTATTATTAGTTTTTAATTAATGTAAGATTAAGTTCATTTTTTTTTCTAGTTAGGTAATTTATCAAGTCAATCTCGATTCTAACCTTCTAATTCAGCCTTTATCCACACCTTTAACCCTAGCCCTATTACAACCCTAACAAAGACCTTTTGATCTGTTTATCATCTCATTTTACAGTGGTGGAGATTTGATTTTCAGGCAAGCCTATGGGATTAACTTTTCAAGTTCGACTTATGAGTGATTCTTTGACTTTGAACCTTAAACATTTTTTGAGTTATTTGAGTGAATCTTTTGTGAGGATGTCAATCCTTGTCGATTTTGAATTAAAGGTAATTGTTCAGAAAAGTGGAGACACCTATGTTTTCATGCTACAAATACATGACTTATCTTATTTGAATCTTTAGGATGCTTTAAGCTGAATTATCCATGTATAAATTATCTATGAATTATGATGAGACATTGTTGATAGAAATTATGAATTATGGAAAGTTCGTTTTAATTGTAAGTTGAGAATTTTGCTTGAGGACAAGCAAAAGCTTAAGTGTGGGGGTATTTGATAAACCATAAAAGTAACATATTTTAGGCCCACATTTAGCATGCTTTTGGATCATTTAAGCCTCGATTTATGTAAAAAGGTGCTCTTCATCCTTTCTTTTCATGTCTTATACTCAGGAAACCACCCACGGATGAAAGGAACGTAAAATAGGCTTAAAACGGGCCAAATGGGCCAATTCATGAAATCGACACGGCCTGGACTTCAAGCTACACGGCCATGCCTCATTAAATTACTAGAACACGACCTGGACCCCGATAAACACGGTCGTGCCTCATTAAAAGTCCAAACACGGCCTGGCCACAATTCACACAGGCGTGTGCCATGGCCGTGTCCCTATCGCTAGAAAGAGAAATTTCATTCGGGAAAGGATACTTGGAGGCAAAGAAACACATTCCAAAGCCTATTCAAACACCCTAGTAGGAATTCTACTTAAATTAGGAAACTTAAGGGCCAAGTAAAGCATCACAAAGTCTATATAAATACCCAAGGGGCAACTTGAAAGGGGAGTTCGGCAGAAGCCGAAATGGGCGTCAAAGCTAGGCCAAGGAGCCAAGCCGAGAAGGTTAGAATTATGGAATAACGCGAGGATAGCCAATTGATCCATCCCAAGAAGCCGGAATCATACTCAAGACGGCAGAATTCTCCTTCAATTCCTTAAGGGGGTTTAGGGTTTTCTTATGTTTTGTTTTATCTTTTCTCTTGCAATATTTTTTTTTATTCATTATGAACTAAACCCCTCAAATACCTGAAGGGGATGAAACCTAGATGGATTTTGTTATTTGATTCCTAAAGTTATATGATAATTGTTTAGTTTGTTCTTAATTATGTTGTTTAATCCAAATCTAATGTGCTTAAGTGGAGGAGGAATAGACCCTGCCTAAGAGTAGATCTAATATAATTAAGCGAAGTTGATCGAAAACCTAGAGATAGGGTTACAAGATTTTGCCGGATTAGGGTGAAACCTAATATGGGAGTCCATTGATCGATTTACTGCTATCCTAGGGGGTTATTATAAGCGAACGAGAGTTCCACTCATTAACCTAGGGTTAGACGTTATTCACCTCGAGAGAGGGTTTAATATAGTTTAGGGAGTCTTACGGATCAAGCTAAGTAAAAGAAATCATATAATTTAAGGTTAAATAACAAGTGAAGTCTAGGTGGATTCTTCCTGAGGGTATCGTCGTAATCAACTGAGTTTTCCTTCAAAGTTATTTTCCTATTCGCCCTTTTTGTCTTTGTGGTCTTAGTTTAGTCTTCGTCAATATAGTTTAAAGCAACTTCACTCTATTTTTAAGGCTAAATAATAAAAAGAAAGTTAGTATTAGTACTCTCAGTTCCTTTGGGTTCGATATCCGGTCTTGTCTAAGCTATACTACTGTTCGATAGGTACACTTGCCTTCAATCGTTGTCAGAGTTAGTTTTCGGGTTTTGATCATTCTTTTATAAATTTTAAAACTCTGATTTCAGCGATCAGGGTGTTACACCGTGTGTCTTGCCTGTGTACGAATCTGACTTATTTCGAAATGCAACTTTAAATGACACGATCGAGATACACGCCCGTATGCTCAATCATGTAGGAAAATATAGACCATTTGCAAGGCCAATTTTGCCACCCAAACTTTGGGTCACACCTACAAGCATCAAGCTATTCCAAATTCATACCTCAAATGCAACCAAAACATACCAAAACAAGCACCATTTAAACTTTAACTATATCATTTATTTCCCTATACAAATTTAACTCAACATACAAATCCAAAATATCAACCACACGTCAAAACATGTAATCCATACTTCATTTGATCCTTACTTCATAGCATGAAACATACTACCTCAATATCACCAAAACATACCATAAAGATCATCCATAAAAAGTCACATACACACATTATAACTATCATTCTCACATATCCAAGACATATACTAAGATCATTCATCTATCAAGCCAAATCACATAGCAAGAACTATACATCTCTAAAGCATCCCATAATCACTAGCCTATACATGCGATATACCAAATATACAAATTCCAAAAGTACCAAAATAGATGGCCGATAGTGTGATTGAGTGTGACGATCCAGTAAATCGGTGGCTTTAATGACAACTGTAAAAGCAGAGAAAACTTCACACAATAAGCTTTTAAAGCTTAGTAAGTTAAGTAATATAATACAAGAAGCTCAACCTTTTAAATTTAATATGCAAAAATTTAACTAACACATAGATCATTTCTCATCACTATTCAATTTCATCCAAGGCCATTACTAACATTCATACCACATCCCAAGATTTATATATACAAGTAATTATAAATGCTTCATAATCTAATCCTCCTTGACTTTTCATTCACATGCACAACCATCTATTTCATACATGAAGTAACCAACCACATAGGTTCTGTATATACTCGTTCCATCATATATTCAGTTATCATATATATCACATAATACTCGACGTCGCAAATCGTTCAATCTTCTTTAACCATACGGATTATGCCAATTACTTAGCTGAGACTTTAATATCATCGCACACTTAGTGCCTTTACGTTAAACCGAATTTGACTTGGTATCGCACACACAGTGCCGACTAATATAGTCGATGCTTTTTTTATTTCGCACACATAGTGTCATTCACCATTGTATCGATCATATTTACGCACACTCAGTGCCACATCTCTTCAAACCCATCATTTTCATTACTAACTCAACAACCACATTTCCATACATTGCATAATATGTGAACATAATTAAAACAATTTGTATTATACACGACCTTACATCGGACGTATTAACAACGATATAAGTCGATCAATCGAGCACTTTGTTCTTGCCTCGATCTCGATCTCGATCTTGATCTATATAATATTAAAATCAACTCATTCAATCACATTTTCATCCAAAACAATTCTGTACACATAGTTAAGGCATTTTACATTTTAACCCTCACATTTTCACATTTTGACATTTAAGTCCCTATGTCATAAAATCATCAAATACACATAATTTCATTATATTATGCTTAGGCCGAATCTTCCTCATGTTTATACAAGCCTACATATTTCATTTATTTCACATTTTAGTTCTCCAATTTCTCATTTTCACAATTTAGCCCATTTTTTACATTTTTGTCAAAAATCACTTTACAAAACATTAAAATCTATCAACAATTATTCATTATTCATCATCAACTATCACAAAGCTCCAACATTTATCAATGGCATCTTACAAAATCACCAACAAATCCAAAAATTAAGACATGGGCTAGCTAGAATACAAAGCAACGATCACAAAAACGTAGAAATCATTAAAAACCGAGCTCAAAACATACCTTGATTAAGAACAACTATGGCTGAATGTGAGAAAGCTTCTAACCCTTATTCTTTCTTCAATTTTCAGAAAAAACAAGGATAATAATGGCTTGTTTTTCATTTTTTTTTTACTTATTATTCATTAATACATAGTTTACCATTTTACCCTTAATTATTAAACCATTTAACCATCAAACATTAGACCATTTATGTCCATTCCCACTATCAATGGTCTATTATCAACATAAGGACCTTTCATGTAATAAGTCATGGCAATTAATCACTTAAACAATTAGCATACAACTTTTGCATTTTATGCGATTAAGTCTTTTTTCACAGTTCGGCACACAAACGATAAAATTTTCACGCCAAATTTTCACACATGCTTAATCACATACTGTAAACACTAAAAATAATCTTAAAATATTTTTCTGACCTCGGATTTGTGGTCCCAAAATCACTGTTCCGACTAGGGTCTCAACCAGGCTATTACATTATGCACATCATAGCATCCACTGTGCGTTTGACTATGTTCAGTGATATCATTAAACAACTTTAGTTGCCAAATAAGAGACTGATTTTAGATTGTTGTACACGATGGAATGAAATATATGCTATGTTGTCATGTGTATTAGAGTTTAAAGACGTAATTTCGTGATATGCTTAATAAGATACAAGTTATAAGTATTTGCCAAGTGATGAAAATTGGGTGAGGGTTGAGGAAATTTGTTCTGTCTTGGCACTTCTTAATGAAGTTACCAACATTATCTCAGGTAAATAATTTAAATATATCTAGTTTTATTTCATTAATTCTTAATTTTCATTTATGTTATTTAATTTAATACATGATATTTCCTTTATAAATATTATGTTCTGAATATTCAACTTCAAATTTGTTTCATCATGAACTTTGGAGTATCAAAGAGTTATTGATGGAAAAATCTATGAGTGATGAACTTTGAATGAGACAAATGACCGATAAAATGCAAAGAAAATTTGATAAATATTAGGGTGAATGCAATTTGTTGATTTCTATTGCTGCTATACTAGATCTTAGGAATAAGATGATATTGATTGACTTTAGTTTTCATGTTATTTATTCTAAAGAGGAAGGTCCTAAACAAATTTGCATTGTACGTGATAGTCTATATGAGCTTTATAAGGAATATGTAGATGAATATGCAGTAGCTAATGTTGGTACATCAATGAAAAATGATGTGTAAGAAAGTGGTGCCAGCAATGCTTCTACAACTAGTAAAATAAGCAAGGGAAAAGTTATGACTAGGAGGTCCAAGTTTGAGAGATATATTAGGAGTGTTGACACAATTGACAATGTTAAGTCTGAACTAGATATATACTTGGAAGAATGATATTCATTTGTAGGGAAAACTATAGTGATTTTGATGCCTTAGAGTGGTGGAAGGTTAATAACCTCAAGTTTTGAATTTTATCAAAAATGGCTTGTGAAATCTTGTCTATTCCTATTACCACGGTGGCTTCAAAATCTGCTTTTAGTGATGGTAGTAGAGTGATTGATGCATACTGTTCATATTTAGGAACTGATATAGTGCAAATGTTACTTTGTGGTTTTGATTGGTATCGAAACTATTATGGGTTGAAAAAGAAAGCCAAAGTGGTAATTTTCAAGTATTTACTTTATTTATTTAATATTTGAAATATTATTTAATTTGGTCATCTAATTTTAATTTTTTTATGTAGAGCAAAGTAGAAATTAAAGAGATTTCTTTACTTTGAAGTTAGAATTTTGAAGAATTTCAAAGGTACTTAATTTTTGGGGTGTGTACATTTTGGGGTGGTGTTTATGAGAAGTCAGTGAGCATTTTAACTTGGTTGGTATTTGTCTAATAGCTTTGTATGAATCTGTTTTTAACTTTTCTGATATGATTATCTTTGTAAGGCAATTTTACATTTTAACTAGTTGCACATTTTATAACATTATTTTCTTTAATAAATAATAATAATAATAATAATAATAATAATAATAATAATAATAATAATAAAGGATAAAAAAAGGTTTTTATGTTGTTGCTTTATTAAATTTGATAGGTGAAACTCATGAATTTTTTTAATTTGGTGTTTTCAGAATGTGGTATCATTGGATTCATTGCAAGAGAATGTGCTATTTATGTTGTTAAAATTTTTTAGTTGGTGTTTACTACAACATTTTTTGTGTTATCTTTTTGAATTGCTTCTCTTGTTATATGTTTTGTTTAGAATCGATCAAACTACTTGTTTGCAACTTAGTTTTTTATGATATTACAAATGTAAGTTTTATTTAGTTGGTTTTGTTTTATTTAATTTTATTGTTTGTTTGTTTAGTTAACATTCGCGAACATAAACGAACATGTTCGTGAACGCTAAACGAACATGTTCGTGAACACTAAATGAGCATGTTCGCGAACGCTAAAAGAATCGAGACCGAACACACCAAATAATAAACGAACCGACTTTGAACATTATATTAAAAATTTAAACAAACACGAACCAAACATGAACAACTTCAAAAATAAACAAACGAACACGAACATAGCCGTGTTCGTTTGAGCCCAGTTCATTTACACTCCTATTGTTGTGTAATTATTTTCTAGAATTAGCAAGCTAGTGGGGGATTGTTGGAAATTGTAGATTGCAAATTAATTATTCATGAGCACTATTCAAATTAACAAGTGATGATTTATTGTAACAACCCGATTTTCGGTGGTGGTGTGAGCAGTGAGTTTGGGACCACAAATTTTTGTTGTATCGACTCGTAAATATTATTTTTAGAATATTTATAGAGCCATTATAGTCGTATTAAAATTTGGTTTAGAAATATTAATATTTAGATAGTTAATTAAGAGAAAAGGACCAAATTCAAAAAGGTGCAAAACTTGTTAATTAATGCATTTAGGTGATTAATGGTCAATTATTATTTGAGGAAGGACTTAAGGGATAATTAAGCCTTAATTTAAATAGTGGGATGGCTAATTAAAGGAAAATGACAAAATAAAAGGTTTTAATGGCAATTTTGTAATTCATTCAAAATTAAATAAACAAATGGAAACAAAAGCTTTATTTTTCTCTTCTTCTTGGACGAACCTCACCATTGATGACCTAGGAAGCATTGTTCATCTTTTTTCTTTGCATGGTAAGGAAATTGAATCATTTTTTTGTAATATTTATGTTTTTTGAGATCGTTACAACTCGATCCAACTAGCCCGTACCTTCGTTTTTTATTATGTTAAAAATTTTGAAAGTTACCATTGTTGAATATTTAATGTTCTTGATGAATATCATGTATTTGGAGATTTGATTATGCTATTTGATGAATTTGTAAAGCGATTTTTGTTAGATTTTGATTTTAGGATTAAATTGAGAAAATATCAAAATTTTAGGGTTTAATAGTTAATTTGATGTTTATTAGAGGCTATTTTAGGGCTTAGTATATTTGGATAAAATATTGACTTGAGAAAAATGGTTAATTTGATGAATTTCGGATTAAGGGACTAAATTGCAAAAATGGTAAAAGATTAGGGTAATTGTGTAATTTTGAAAAATAAAAGGGTATTAATTGTAAAATGGTTTGGAAATGAAATATGTGCTAATAAATGAACAATTTTACATTTTAGATCAAAATTCCATAGATACTTGTGGAAAAAGAAAAATAGCAAAATAGTCCCTGAACTTCTACAACAACTACAATTTAGTCCAGGTAAGTTCGTATGGTTAAAATTTAAAAAATTTGTATAAATTGATGATTGATATTATATATATGTTCTATTTTTGGAATTGAATTATTGTTGGAATTATATTATCGATTTTAATACTCAGTTTAGATTAAACGTGAGATTTGAGTACATTCATATTTAGTGCATGACAAGGGTTTGGAGTGGAGATGGTATTGGAGGGAGATATCGGCATATTACCTGTAACACCCCTAACCCGAAATCGTCGCCGGAATAGGGTTAAGAAGCATTACCGGACAATAGGATCATTTTACAACCCAATTACGACATAGTCGATCATTATCATTATCATAATACATTAAACATAATCAAATAGTGCCTTACTAAGGCTTATAAGACCTTAAACACATGCTAGAGAGGGGTCGGGACTAAACCGAAATACATACAAAATTCCATGAAAAGTTAAAAATTTTCTAAAAATTCGGGGGATACACGCCCGTAGAAGGAGACCGTGTGCCCTCCACGGCTTCTAGACACCCCCATGCGTCCTTCCGTGCCCATATACCGACTATATAAACACGGTCACTAGGCACGCCCGTGTGCCATGGCTGTGTGCTACTAGGCCATATACTGACTTCCCCACCACGGCCACCAAACATGCCCGTGCCATGGCCGTGTACTCTTAACTAGCTACTGACTTCTACACCACGGCTAGCTGACACCCCCGTGTCGAGGCCGTGTACTACTAAGCTACATTCTGCCAATTCACCCACGGTCTTTAGGCACGCGCGTGTGCCATAACCGTGTGACATTATAGGCCATTTACAAGGCCAAAATGCCACCCATAAGGGTCAAACCTACAAGCCATATTTACTAAGACATCTCATGCACATATAACCACCAAAAACATACCAAAATGGTCATTCAATCCATGCATTCAATACCAATTCCAACCATGAAAATTTCAAAGACTAAAACTTATATCATCACAAGCATAATTCATTCATTACCAAACATCATTCCTTTCAAAAAGTTACGAATTCATACTAGCATTTTACCAACACAAAGTTACCATTCATAAGTCAATTTCTCAACTCACAATCCATACCAAAAAACGCATCATATATATATATATACACCAAAGTCATTTATGCTAAAACTAGTACATATCTAGCCACATCTCATGGCTACTACAAATTTCAAACATGATTCAAATGACTAGCCTATACATGCCATATTTTAACTATATACATCTTTCCAAAATACCCCAAAATAGATTGCCGATAGGGTGACTGAGATGATATATATATACACCAAAGTCATTTATGCTAAAACTAGTACATATCTAGCCACATCTCATGGCTACTACAAATTTCAAACATGATTCAAATGACTAGCCTATACATGCCATATTTTAACTATATACATCTTTCCAAAATACCCCAAAATAGATTGTCGATAGTGTGGTGAGATCTTGACGATCCCCGATCCGAGCTAGCTTTACTGACACTACAAAGCAGATAAACAAATCACACAGTAAGTTTTCTAAAGCTTAGTAAGTTCTTAACATAATACATTATATCAAACATGTCATCACATAGATTAATTTACAATCACATGTATAATATCATCCACAACCAATATGTTCAATTAGCTCTTCCATAATCATATTCATAGCATCATCAACCACATAGGCTCCGAGCGAAACTTAGCCAACACTTAGTTGTCAAATACTTATGCTAATCAAAACTCACGATCCATTTCAATCAACTTTCATCTCTTCTTCAATTCATTCGCACACTTAGTGCATAAATCATTAGCCGAAGCTTAATTAGCATCGTACACTTAGTACATCTATATCAAACCGATCTTGAATAGGTATCACACACACAGTGCCAACTTCAAAACCGAAGTTTATATTACTCTGCACACACAGTGCTATTTATCTCGGTCATGTTTCCGAATACGCACACTCAGTACCACTTAACTCAATCTATCACATAGCACTCACATTTCGATAATATCATACCATTCATTTCATAACATTAAACGTAGCTAAATACATGTATTATGTCCGAACTTACCTCGGACGTTGAACTATCGATACGGTCGATTAATCGAGCACTTTATATTTGCCTCGATCTTAATCCGAACTTCTTCTTTCATGGTCTATACATATTCAAATTAAATCCATTCAACTACCAAATCATCCAATTTAGTCCACAGACACACATATAGGGCATTTTACAAAATAGCTCTCACATTTTCACATTTCGACACTTTAGTCCCTATTTTATAAAATCACCAAATACACAAAATTTCAATACACATGTGCTTAACCGAATTCTTCCCATGCTAATACAAGCCCACACATTTCGTTTATTTCACATTTTATTCCCTCAATTTCTCATTTTCACAATTTAGCCCTAATTAGCTAAATTCACCAAAAATTCAAAAACAACTCATGTTAATCCAACACCAAGTTCTTATATTTTACTATCAACTAGCACATAGCTCAAATGTTCATCATTGACTCATCACAAAAACATCATCAATTCACAAAATTACAACATGGGTTAGCTAGAGCACAAAGCAATGATTACAAAAACGTAGAAATTATCAAAAACCGAGTCAAAATCATACCTTAATCTATGCTTCAAGCTAGACGAATGCTTCAAAGTTTTCTAACCCTATTCTTTCTTTCAATTTTCGGTGAAACAAGGAAGAAGATGATGACTATTCTATGTTTTTAGTACATTAATAAAATATATTTATTAAAGTACAAAATTAACCTTTAATAAAAATACATAAAACATGCCATTCAAGGTCATTCTTGACCATAGTCCTCCACTATCTAAATTTTGGTATATTTGCCTCATAAGGCCTCCACAATATAAAGACATCCACACTTAGGTAATTAAAAATCAGCACATAGCTTGTGCACTTTACGCAATTAAGTACTTTCTCGTAGTTAAACACACAAACGATTAATTTATCACACGCGAAATTTTCACACTGGACTATGTCACATATCCTTCACCACGTAAAATATCATTAAAATATTTTTACGACCTCATATTTGTGGTCTTGAACCTTATTTCGACTAGGGTCTAAATCGGTACATTACATTACCCAAGTAAACCAAGGTTCAGCATTTGTTGCTAACTCTCACATTATACTTTTTGTTTGGTGTGATTCGGTTGGATCAGCTCTTACAAGCTTCTATTCAGCTCTTACAAGCTTCTGTTAGCGTGTTCGGGAGGACCAGCTCTTATGAGCTTCTATTGACAATGTACTCTTACTTGTAAGTTGTTCTTCAAATGGAAAATCTCAGTAAGGTAGTTCGTTTAATGAATTTGAAAGATATTTTGTTTATTTCATAATAATCTGAATATGGATGAATTAGCGATTGAAGTTGTGGATGACAAGTTTCTTTTGAATGGTTATTATTGTTTGAATTATTATAATTAGTTCGATAATATTTATCGCTTAATTCATTGAACTTACTAAGCTTATTAGGCTTATTGTGTTGTTTTTTCAAAAGGTTGGACGACCGGATCGGCACTCAAGTCACACTATCCAGCTTATCTCGATAGTTTTTAAATGTTTAATTCGGATTATATGGCATGTATAGGATTTTGTGCGGTTTTGGTCAATGTTTGGCTTATGAAAATATTATGAATGACATTTTGTGCAAATAACCAACTTGCATATTGTATGAGAATGAGATATAGTTGTTATGCTAGTATGTGTGGTATATATATATTTGAATTGTTGTGATTGTGGTAACTTTGTTAGGTATATTGATTTGGTATTGCTTAAATGATTTCAAAAATTGAATTAATGTTTATTTTGTTGTAAAATTATATATACTTGTGGTACCAATGAGGGTACATTGGTTAGACACTTATTAGGTTGGTTTCGATATTTTTTTAGCTCGATTAATGTCACTTTGAGTTAGTATTTTGGTTGGTATTTGGGTTTCTTAAAGTCCAAGCAAATTGAAATGGTAAACTGTGTTTTAAGGTTCATTATGGGGCCACACGGCCATATGACACGGTCGTGTGTCCCTTGTAGGTTCTAGGCTTACAAGTCAGGCAGTTACACGGCCTGGTACACGGCGTGTGAGGTCATTTCAAGGGGTACATGACCTAGCACACAGGCGTGTGGCTTGGCCATGTGATCCAAGTTAGTGAGTTACACGGGCATAGACACGAGCTAGGGCACGACCGTGTGTCCCTATTTCGAATGTCCACATGGCCTGAGACACGGGCATGTGACCCCTGCAGTCTAAAATTTTCAACTTTTTCCTAAAATTTTCAAATGTTTTTGATTTAGTCCCGAACTGTTTCTATACCATTTTGTAAGGTCTCGAGAGCTCTATTAAGGGACATTATAAATGTATTTGAATGAAATTTGATTATGTTTGTATTAATGTATGATTTGAATGGTTTACTATTTCGTTTGTCCAGTAATGCTCCGTAATCCTGTTTTGGCGACGGATACGGGTTAGGGGTGTTACATTTATCATCCAATGGATACATTTCCATGGGATATGTTTCTTCTAATAAGTATGTCCAATATGAAGGGTTGTGGCTCTTCAAAATAGTATCCATTGAGTAGATATAAATAGAGGGACTATGGTGCTCACAATGTACATTATAATCAATCCAATTTCAGAAATTAGAGTAAAAGTTAGGCAATTCCTCGATATTGCTAATCAAAGAAAATTCAAAAGCTTCTCTCTATATTGGGAAGACCTTTGTCTTAACCCTTTAGCAACTTTGTGTTGGGACAAATAGTTCTCTTTGGAAAGCGTCACCCGTGCCTCGAAGTCTACTTTTTAATTCCATATAGTCTCTGGATTTATCGTCTCCACTCAATATATCCAACACTCAATTCACTTGGAATAGAGGATATGTTAGGTAAAGATAAAGAAAATATTCATCTTATCATAAAACAAAAACATAAATACTAGTTAGGTAAAGATAGAGTAAATGAAACGTTTTACATATTTAATAATAAAATAAAATATTTCCTTTCTTGTTAGTATCTATTGAATGGATATTCATCAATTTTATTACTAAATACTTTTTTTGTTTTACGAATTGGGTCAATTAAGTTAGTTTTGTTTTTAGTTATTTTGGATTTGATCAATTTTGAGTTTTAAATTTTCAAGTCATCTTGGTTAAGGTCATTTTAGGTTTGGATTGTTTTGGATAGAGGTTGTTTTAAAAACGACTCATTTTGATTTAAGACTTATATTTTTTTGATTGATTCATTAGAAGTTCAGATTATTTTAAGTTTTGAATAATTTTTTATATGGGGTGTTGATACAATTAAGTGCCATGGAGGAGGATGTGGTGGAGATTGAAGATGATTCACCCTATTTAGGTAAAGAGCCACACAATGCTGATGGAGAAGTGGGTGAAAGTTCTAGAGAAAGACGAAAGAAATTAGAGAAAAGGGATGATATGATTGGTAAGATTAGAGAATGAGTATAGTAAGAGATGAATGGACACATAAGAGATGAATGAATGTGTCCCTCTTTGAGGTGAAAGGGATTTATATAGGTGGGTTTGGTTAGACACATTGTGACCTTTGGTTGGTCAATTGGTTCCTTTCAAGATCAATATTAAGTGACAACGTGACATCACCTAAGTTGCAGGGTATGAAAGTGACAAGTGATTTTTATCTTATTGGAGAAGGCCTGCTGCCAAAAATGGTTATCTTACGTGTTCCTCAAGTCCTAGTGAAATAATGTCAATGGTGGAGTTGGACCATTAGAGCTAGGTTGGAGGCGAAGCTAGGAGGTTGGTGAAGGTAGTCTTTGTTGGAACATTTTCAAAATATATAGTGTTCTAATAGTTGAAAATGAAAAGTTATAAGTAATCAAAAGTTATGTCACTTGGTTATTAACCAAAAGTTATAAGTAACCACAATTGAATGAACCATATTGTACCGGCAGGGGCCGATGGATAGTGTGAGTGGTCTCTGCCAAGTTTCCAATCCAACGAGCTTGCGATTTACTCTAAAACAAGGAAATAAAACTAAGCAAGCATAAAATGCTTAGTAAGTTCGTATAACATGGTACTTAACTTACCATTCATTCTATTTTGAGGTAACTATGTAAGGCATATTCAATCACTTTGATATCAAGCCCTACACATATCCTCATTACCCTTGTTAGTCATATATTCCATAATAACATCACAAACATATATGGGCTCAACAACAATCAAGTTTCCATGCACATATGCTTTCTACAACATTTATTCATTTAACATGTATAAATCATCTTGAGTTCAAATTATTTCATATCAAACTTTACCCATATCACTCGGAATATCAAGGTCACGATTAGTACACTCAAGGTGTACAATCTATAATCAATGATGTACATACTCATTAAATAAATTCCATGTACAATATCATAATTTCCTATTTCCACATATCAATCGTCACGTATCGTCATTTTCATGTATTTCAGTCCATTATGTGTAATAACTCATTTCTTATTCATGTCTTCACATGTCAAGAACTTTTACCCGTAGAATTTATTCAAAATATCGATGGGTACACAGGTAGTACACTCGAGATGTATAAATTAGAATCCGTCAATTCATGTCCAATGGTACGCATAAGGTACTATTTTAGAGAGTACACTCTCGAACCAGATATATAAAAACAACAGGATTACCAGTCCAGGCTAAATCCTTTTTATGACATATGCTCTAAAGAGCTTGATCTGGATTACCCGTCTGAGTTAAATCCAATCCATAACATATGCTCAAGAGGACTTATATCAAGATTACCCGTCCGGGCTAAATCCTTGTCAATAGGATTACTCATCTGAGCTAATTCCCATCAACAACAAATGCAGGATCTCATTCATTTGGAGAAATCACATAACCATCGATTTTCATTTATTCAAACGGGATTTAACATTTTTCGAACATAATTACCCATGTCATTATTTCATCTATTTATCACAATTGTATCCAATAATTCCTTTAATCACATTTACTATTCAAACAAAGTACAAGAATAACATTTTATCATTTAAATCAGGCATTATCATTTATCTGGTATTTCTCGGATATGTTTACAGGACTTAACTTTTGTTTAAGTATTCTAAATCATGTAACAAAGTTCATATTTAAATCATTCAAATAATTCACACATATACACATTCAATACAAACATATGAATATACATAATTTAGTTACACGAACTTACCTTGACAAATGTTCGTGTACGTAAAATCTACTAATCCGATATTTTCCTCTTTTTCTCGTTCTAGCTCCGAATTTGGCTTATCCAGATTTATACGAGTAAATTTAACATCAATTTATCATATTTCATATTCAAGTGGTGTAACACCCCTTGCCCGTATCCTATGCCGGAACCGGGCACGAGGCATTACCGTACTTAATCAACAACTTTAGTCTACAAACTCTCAGTCCCAACTTGACATATCTCTCTCGTCATCACAACAACCTCATTAAGGACCTACGAGGCCTTAAACATACTTACGAGGGGTTTCGTAACCCAACCAGAAACTTTTGCGATCTTAAAAATTTTTCACCTAAACAGGGGCCACACGCCAGTGTGAAATGGGACACGCCCGTATGGGCAGGCCGTGTGGTCACACATGCCTATGTCCATACCCCGTGTAGGATTTATTTTCATTTCTAACCTACAGGGGTTTTCACACGGCGAGACACACGCCAGTGTACTTGGCCTATGTGCTCCACACGGCCTAGACGCGTCCGTTTCCTTGCCCGTGTAGGTATTCTGTTTGTGACGTCAGCAACCTTATAAAGGTCACACGGCCTAGGCACACGTCCGTGTGGCTAGCCCGTGGTCGACACTGACTTACAACACCAACATGCAAGGGACACATGGCCAAGTCACACACCCATGAGACTGACCGTGTGTCACACATGGCCTAGACACACGCCCGTGTGCCTACCCATGTGGACAAAAGCAAGGCTATTTGCCAAGCTCTTTTCATCCCTCTAGCTTACACAACATGAATCCGTTCAACATATCACTAAACAACTCATATTTTCATATATATATATATATATAACAAAGAGCCAACAACTATGGCTATATACACAAGAGTTTATCAACAAAGGGGCCAACACACTCTTGGCCAAAATAACAAAACAATATACCTAGTCTAGCCCCTATACATGCCATACTCAAATGAACTAAGTCTAGATATACCGAGGTGAGCTGATAGTGTGGGCGATCTTCCGATTATCTTCGTATCCCGACCCGACTCTTTAACTCTATAAGACAAGGGAAAAGAAAAGGGGAGTAAGCTTTGAGCTTAGTAAGTTTACATGTAAGCAAATAACATTATAGTATGTGCTAAACAATATATAGCATTACATACTAAAGAAAAACAATCCACATTCATAATCATGCTTACTCATTTCTTCCCTTACCACCTTCCAACCATATCACAAGCTTAATGCTTACATTCATTAACATGCTTCTCTGCAGTTAGCACCACAATATCACATATTACAACACATCACAATTTCTTAATCAACCATTCATAATTCAATCACTTAGTGGTTCCGCACTTAGCCCACCATCAGTCTTTATTATGGTGGTATCACACATAGCCCACCAAAAAGGATAGTTACGGTGGTATCGCACATAGCCCACCAATTGATAAATAGATGATGGTATCGCTTACTGACCCATCTAATTAAGTATTAAGGTGGTATCGCACTTAGCCCACCGTCAAGTATTGATATTACACATTTACATATCTATTTCATCATTCAAACAAAAACTATTCAATAACTACCACATTCAATCCACTTGAATCATATACTCAATTGTTCCATGCACTAATTAACAACAACAATGTATATATAAAATGTATCTTTTACACATAAACTTACCTCAGTGCAAAGCGTTTCAATTTGCGGTTTAATCTGTAACCTTGCCTTTTCCCCGGTCAAGGTTAATTCTGCGCTCTTCTCGATCTATAACAATAACATTCACTCATTTAGATCATTCTATGATCATAATGCATCAAAATCTACGGTTAGGAAAAAATGACCATTTTGCCCTTGTATTATGGTAAAATTACGATTTTGTCCCTAGCCTCGTAAATCATTTTTCAACACATTTTCTCATTAGACAAGCCTAGCTAAACACTTATTTCTCTTACAACTACTCACAATTCCATCTATTTCATGCATTTAGGATACAAATTCATTCTTTGCATTCAAGTCCTAATTAGGTGTTTTCATGCTAACACCTTTCACAAAAGTTGTTTCTCATCTCCCTAACATTCATTTTCTTCCATAGAAACTCAGCTAACAACATAACCATTCTCATGGAAATTCCCTAGACTTTCAACCTATCACAAATTAGTCCTCTCATTAGCTAGATTAAGCTTTGAGGACTCCAAAAGTACAAAAATTATCAAATAACACCACCAAAATCACTTACTTGTAGAGAAGATGAGTTGCTAAAATTTTCAAGCTTTCAAAACCCCTCTAAGCATGAAATTTTCGGTGGAGATGAAGAGTGAATAGTGAAAGATGATAGTTTTTCTTTTTACCATATTTTATTCATCTTTTCTCACCTAATTCACCCAATTTTGACCAAAAATTAAATGCTCGTGTCTCCCTATACCATATGGCCGGCCAACACTCCTCTATTGGCCTAATTTCACTTTAAATACCTCCATTTTAACATTCTATAGCTATTAGGTACCTCTACCTTATAAAATAGAACTTTCGCACTTTATGCGACTTAGTCCTTTTTCGCAATTACACAATAAATTGTTAAAATTAAAGCACCAAAATTTTCATGCATCCATATAATCATGCTACAACACATGAAATAATATGAAAATAATTTTCCTCAACCTCGGGTTAGTGGTCTCGAAACCACTGTTCCGAATAACCCCAAAATCGGGCTGTTACAAGTAGACTCAATTTTCATCCTAGGCAAAATTACTATTTTGCCCCTAACTTTTCCACAAATTCCCATTTCATCCCTAGGCTCAAAAAATGAAATTTGTGCAATTTACTCCCTATTTCAAGCCTAACCAAAATTCCATCTCAAAATTTACAGCACATGTATTCATAAAAATTCAGAATTTTTCATCAAATTTCACAACTTTGCATTTTAGTCCCTAAATCATGTTTTCATCAAAAATCACTTTGTAAAAGTTGTTTATCTATCATCAACCTTTCATTTTCTACCATAAATTTCAAATTTTCAACATATACATCCATGACCCATTTTCCATACTTTGATAACTTTACAAATTGATCCCCCAAATAGATAGATTAAACTATCTCGGTTCCATAAATATCAAAATTACTAAAAACGGGACAAAGAAACTTACCCAATTTAGCCATGAAAGTTTCTTCTCTCTCTCCTAGGGTTTCTATGTATTTTTGGGGAAGAAGATGATAAAATAAGATGATATTTCTTTTTTATCATCTTTTAATTAATTAAATATTTCACTTTCCAATTTAGTCCTTGCCCTTTTTCTAAATTTCCATGGATGAGTCACCAAAATATCTACATACTTTTCTTTAATGGTCTAATTACCATATAAGGACCTCTAGTTTTAAATTCCATAGCTATTTAATCCCTCTAGCTACTAGAATTCAACTTTTGCATTTTATGTGGTTTGGTCCTTCTCGTAATTAAGCACATAATCGGTAAAACTTTCTTATCAAAATTTTCACATGTCTTTTCTAATATAATACGGTCTATATAATAAAATAAAAATAAATTTTATTTTCGGCTCGAATTTGTGGTCCCGAAACCACTGTTCCGATTTCACCGAAATTGGGTTGTTACAGTCTCTCTTTGAGGTGAAAGGGGTTTATATAGGTGGGTTTGGTTAGACACATTTTGACTTTTGGTTGGTCAATTGGTTCCTTTCAAGATCCATATTAAGTGACAACGTGACATCACTTAAGTTGCAGGTTATGTAAGTGACAAGTGATTTTTATCTTATTGGAGTGGGCCTACTGCCAAAAATGGTTATCTTACGTGTTCCCCAAGTCCTAGTGAAATAATGTCAATGGTGGAGTTGGACCATTAGAGCTAGGTTGGAGGCGAAGCTAGGAGGTCGGTGAAGGTAGTCTTTGTTGGAACATTTTCAAAATATATAGTGTTTTAATAGTTGAAAAATGAAAAGTTATAAGTAACCAAAAGTTATGTCACTTGGTTATTAACCAAAAGTCGTCACTATTTATTGTGATGGGTTATGTCTTTTAAATTCAAAAGTTACGTCACTTGATTATTAACAAGTAGTCTTAATTATTCAAGTAAATATCTATTGAATAATTATATTTATTGCTAAAAATGTGACTATCCATTTGGGTAGCTATGTTCTTATGAAAAGACATGAGACCTCCTATAAATAGGAGTGGAATTTCATTTGTATAACACGCCCCAAAAAACATAGAAACAAAGTTTCCTTCTATGCTCACATCATCTTATATTTTCCTAGATTGTTCTATAAAGAATCATTGTAAAAATTCTTTATAGAAATTAATATCCTTAGTATGCTCCGCTTAGTGCTTAGTGGACTGTTTCTGTTAGTACAAAATATAGACAAACATTGGGTTTCATTATATCCTCGAGGTTCATTTGCCAGTAACTTTTTTGCATACCATAAAATGAGAGGGGACAAATAGAACCTCAAAGAAAATGGCATTGATATATGCCTTAACACATTTATTAATTTCTCATAAGTTTATTTTTATTCTCATCCACCAACAATGTCATAGTGGTAAAGTTGGCTCTATGGAATACGGGTCATTTTAAAGTATAAGTCAATTCAAAGTCTAATTAAACGGGTTAATGCTATTATTTTTTTATAATTAAATTGAGTTATTTAGAATTTAAATTAATTGGAGGAAATTTTTAGATATTCTAAGGAAAAAGAAAAGGAAAGGCTCTGGTATGATAGGGTGAAATGTGAATAACAACAAAGAAGATGCGATATAGTAGGGAAAAGGAAACATGATTGGAAGCCAAGCCAGTCGTGTGGACAGCGATGCATGCAGCTAATAATGTTAAACGTATGGATTGGCGGTGGTGGTGGTCGTTTTCAAACAACAGTCCCTGAATTTATTATACGTGGCTAATACTTGAGGAAAGCCTGAATTGTGAGTGTCAGCCATCAAAGGTCAGCTCTATACTTAATCGTATCCCTCAAAGGTCCCAATTGAAGATTCAAACTCTTGTTACTAGTCGCGCCGTACTTGCCTCTCTATCTATTGCTTCATTTTGGTTCCATATTTTATTTTTGCTCAAAACCCTCAATCATTGACATCCCTTTCAACCTATGGATCGAAAAGTTTATAGTAATAAAATACGTGTTTTTTTATTATGGAAAGTAATAAAATATTAAGCCAAGGTAAAAAGTGTTGCCAAAAAAGTTAGAATTCATTAATGCACAAGGTGTTATTAATGAATTTCAAAGTACAAGTAAAATCATTATAATAAAACCAATATTCCTTAGTGTGTAGTAACGAAATGAGTACCGGCGGGTTAATAAACAAGGATTTGCCGACAATCCTAATGTCAAGTGTTTCCACAACTTTAGTGAGAAATAAAAATAATAAATCCCTAAAACAAGATATAGCCTTCTTTGGAAACAATGGATGTAATCATTTTTTTATTTAAAAAATGTGATAATATTCAGAATTTTGATTTAAAAATTAAATTTAATTGATAGTAAATATTCAAATTTGGTCGAATCTAGGATACCTATTTGTTGCGAGTGAATGGCTAGAATTAAAAGAAAAGGGATTAAATTGAAAAAGTCTAAGGAGTACAGAGACCAAGGGTATAATTAGACCTTTTAAGTTGTGATCTTCATTTGTGATTATAATCAATCATCATTTCACATCGCAATGCACAATCCGCGTCATGTCAAAGTCTAGTTATTGACAGAGGAAGGGGGAAGGGGTCGGGTCGGGTCCCAATGATGTACGCCCGGATATTGAGGCCTACATAAATATATATAATATACATATCCACATCTTTATTGAAGTTTGTGTAAATGAAATGGGTCCCAAAAGAGGAAAGAAAGGGGGGTGGGGGTAGCCCCTAAGGCTAAGAGGAGGGGCTGCCATTTCCGTACATTCTGTTTTCCAATTTGGAAATGAATGGTTTTTAGGTGCCTTGTTGAGTTTCATAGTATTCTTGTATTATCCCACCTTACCCTTTTTTGCGATACCTTTGGGCGTGTAGTTTAAATTAGTGATTAGGGACCTCCCTTTGGTGTCTCAAATCCTATATTTAGGGCTTTTCTTTTAATTGTAATCATCAAATCAATTATCTTGGAAACTTTTAAGTATAGGGTCGGTTCCTTTATTTAATTTCCATCTTTGATAAATTTATTTTAAGGTAAAGGAACAAAACAATTCACATTTCAATGAATATTTAATTTGATTTGACCTTAAATTCAATTGAATATGAAATGATAGTCGACATTTGAAATTTTCTTTTCTTGATTTCCATTTTGGGATTCTTTTTGAACCTTAAATGGGAAGAATAATTAAAAATATGCTCCTATAGGTTGGGTTTAATTGGACAATCGTCACATATTCTAGACCCTACTCAAGGCCAAAAACCTTGTCTATTTCACAATTACTTTTTCCTTTTTCCCATTTTCCACTACCTAGTGATGGATATATTTGGAGGTATTAATTATTCATAGTATCTTTAAATTTCTAAAATAAAAAATATTGTAGAATTCAACAGAAACAAAATATAAAGTTAAGAAGTGATCCGATTATTAGCATATTCATACACAATGGCCACACCCTTGCTTTCATCCCAATCTAAATGTCATTCTTGATTTTACTCCTCCTACGCCACCGTCTAATATTGGGTCTCAACTCCTAACCTTAAATATCAATATAATATTATTTTTAATTTTATATATTTTTAAATAATAAATTAAGTTTTTGAAGTTGGAAAATTTGGATCCAAGCTTGAATCAAATATTCTATTATTATTATTTGGACAAGACTCAACCACTTCTCGACCATGATTTAAAAAAAAAAAAAAAAAACAATTATGTATGATGTACATGCAGTCAAATTAAAGCCTGCTTCATCAATGCAAAACTGAAGAAACAAAATCCTTAGTTTGGAAAAGGATGGAACTCGGAAACTCAAGTCAACGATTTTGTGTAAAAACCAAATAAATTTACAACGTTTTAAATATATATCCTATCAGAAATTAAATATTTGGAGAAAAAAATAAAAAATAAATCACTTCCTTAACACTTTAAAATTACTCTCCTTATTTCGACTTTTCACCACTACCAATCTTCATCGCATTGCTTTTCCTTATAAACCTTCCTTATTGTATGTGTATCAATATATATACATATATTTAACGGTGAAAGAAAATAGTTGACTATAGGAAACAGCTCATGTGCGTGCATATGATAAGCTCAGGATTCAATGATGAGGCATGGACATACAATAATTGTAAGTATTTTTTTTAAAAAAAGGATTTTAATTAAATTATAAAATGATTTTGGTGTATATGCGAATTGGGACATTGCTAATGTCAAGAAGTGTTAGAATGTAGACAAAATTGGTGTAATACGAAAATTGGAAAATTCAAAGAATAAGAAGATGCTCAAGGGTTGATATATATTACACACATACATAAAATAAAGGAATCTTTCCATAGAAATAAATAAGAAATTACCATAGTTGTCAGAAGAGACATAGTCTTTGTAGAATAATTTTTTTTTTTAATAATTACCTTCATTATGGAATATTGATATAGATTGAATTCTGTTATCTCCAAAAGAAACAAACAAACAAAATAGTTGAATTAGGCTGTCAATTATATCATTAATTTATTTCACAATCTTTTTTCGTTAAATTAGTATATATTATACTGTACAGAGTGTACAATTATTTTATTACCATATTCAATATCCCCTTCAATTGTAAGTCAGTCTGCAAAAAATGTGCGGATAACAAACCACTCTAATTATTATAAAGTAAATGTGTCCAACATTTATTACAACTCTCATCAACTACCTAGCATTTTTTAAATATAATAGTTTTAATCCCAATCATTTCTTATAAACATCGAATTTTTTTTTTTTAATTATAATAACAGGATAAAGTTCGAACAACAAGCGCAACTAATACGATTCGAACTTAGGCCACACTTGAGAAGGCCGTCACATGGGATTTTTATAAACATCGAATTTAACAAATGATTCAATTCGAATTTTAATATGAATAAGAACCAAAATAAATATGAGAGAAAATTCAAATATAAATTATACTCAAACCTAAATGCTCTTCAAATTTGATATTACATGGAAAGTATATGATATAATATGTAGAAATTAGAGCTGAGCAAACAAACTGATCAAACTGAAAACCGACCTGAACTGAGGTATTTGAACAATTTATGGAATGCAAGTTCAAAAATCAAGGTTACCTGAAATTTAATAGAATTCTGTTTTTTATTTAATATATATAATCTAATTTAATTTTTTATAATATAAAAATAAATATTTTATATTTCAAAATAGTGAAAATAATTTAAACTTTTTTGAAAAATTATTATTTTTAAAAATATTTATGAAAAAGATCTTGAAACTTTGTCAAATAACATTCAAAAACCATAAAATAAAGTTTATTTTATCAAAATATAAGAAAACCAAAAACCAAATCAAATTAGGATGAATAATTCAAAAAATATTCATTATAACTCCAATCAATTACTTGATGGAAAACAATCTCAACTTTGCTAAAAACCACAAATATCTTCGTTTAAAAGGTATATAATATTTTATGATCTTAAAACTTTGGTCTTTTAAAACATTAAAAATGGGTTTCAATGATATTTTTCGTGATTGGAAAAATGGAAGAGAAAAAAAGAATAGTTTGATTTTGTCGGTGGAGGAGTACGTATGACTATGAACATTACTTATGGCTATAACCTGCTGGCTACCGGTCCCGCACTTCTCCGATTATCGCTATGAGAGCTTCCTGTGCTTTTAGATTTATTCCCAGTCAAAAGAAATTAGGTGAAATGCTTAACTAAAGTCAATTCCATGAGGTAAAATTTAACAATATAGGTATTTATAAATTTATGTACACCTAATAAACTTTAAATTTAACACTATAATCATATTTTAAATTATTATAAAAGGATACAAAATATTCCAACTTTTTTAAATTTTCAATTTACTCATAAATATTTGTACTTCAATAATATGTAATAAAGTGGTCAATGGATGAAACTCGAGACTAGTGCCAACTGAATTTAATAATAAATCATCTTCTACTCAACCAAGGGTTGAATTGACTATAGGATGAAATTAAGCATCGAACATAATGGAAAAAGAAAATTGAATGCCTGGTTAAAAAGGCTCATGCACTAAACTTTAGGGTAATACATATATGTATATTGTAAGGTTTAAAAAAAAGTGAGGATGGAATGATGATATTGGAGGAGAGTATCCCTTGCATAATTTTGAGACATTTGGGACCCAGAAAGATGGCGTAGTGATCTGTTAATTTGTATAGCGTATAATAGCAGATGCAGATGCAGTGTAGTGGTGTGTGTGTAAATGGGTCCATTCCTCTCTGGACAAATTTTGCATGCACACAAAATCCACTGATTCTCACCCCATCTCAGACCATCATCCTCTTCACACCCTTTCAACGTCTTTATCAGCCATTTATCCCAAGCTTCAGTTTCCTTTCAAATGATGGGTCCAACCCCAAGTTCCCATGAACTTCTTCACCTGTCTTCAAAAGAAAAATAAAGGATTTGGCATTATTGCTACATGAAGTAATTTTAACGCTATGTTCGGCAGACGCGTCCTTTGAATTGTGTAAATTTAGTATATCTGGATTATATTTAGAATTGAAAATGATGTCTTTCAATATACAAAATTCAAGAAAAAGAATTATGGGAATAAAAGCTGAATATGGATGAATATATTTAATTCTATTTTTAAAAAATAATTGTCAAATTGGGTCCAATGTATAATTGATGTTAAGGTACTGTATTGCCTCCTGTGATCAATACTTCGTAATCTTTTTTATCAAGATTCCCCCAATGGGTTTCATATTTCAATGCGGGACATGGCCAGGACAGCTAATGATTTGGAATAAAAATTTGATGAATTCCTTGTTATCTTTCAAGTCATACGCTTGATTTAATTAAAAACTAAAGGGAGGTTTATGAAAATTATAGTTTAATCTATCTGTTCATGATTTTGATAATCTCCTAGAAAAAAACAATTGAATTTCGTTTTTGTCGTAAATGGCTAAAGAAAAGGGTGCAAACATCAAGGATTAGGAAGGTTTAAATCTGGATTAATTCACTAAATTAAAATTTCTACTTATAAAATGGTCCACACTAATGATATTTTACTCTTCCTATGAATTAAAATATTGAGTTTCTGGGAATTATTCGGTCTGTCATGCAATCATGCTGTAAACTTCTAATCATTAAAGATTAATAAAATTAACCTCCAAACCCAATCATTTTTTGTACTTAAATTTTTATGTTCATATTGATAATTAAATAAGTTTTCTTGCAGAAATTGACTTCATATAGTTTAATACCCTAATCAAATTTATGTATAGTTAAATCTAACGGGGTGATTTTATTTGAAGAAGCTTTTGTATGTTTTGTGTGCAAGACGTAGGGGTAGGTTTAATGAAAGGAACATGCCATAGAAACTGAGTTTAAGGCTGCATTAATTAGGAAAACTATGATAAACAAGTAGCATTTGTGAAAAAGTTGTCCCATGATTTATCTGCTAAATGCTTTGAATCTTGAAAAGTCCAACCTTAGGTTTGGATTTTGATTCATGAGTAGTTTGATATTGACAGTTTCTTTGGTCCCAGAAGTTTTTGTAGTGTGTGTACCTTCTGCATTCAAATGTAGCACCACTATTAGGCCACATATATATATGTGAAGTATGAAGTGAGAAACTAGGACAACATAGCAATATATAGCAAAATCTGTCAAAAAAAAAATAGTGATTGGAGAAAGGGTGATGCAGTAAGGTCAGAAACATGTACAAGAGTGGTGGGGGTGGCCTGGAAATAGTGATTTTTATTTTATTTTATTTACCAATGTCAGTAAAAAGAGTTGAATTGTAGTTATGAATTTGTAACAAAATTTGGGTGTTGCCTTTTCTTTTGGTCTAATATAGTTGCAGTTTGTGTTACTGGGAATGTGTTAGCAGATAAAATACAAACGTATGTATAGAATATAGATGAAAGACAGCATGCTTTTTTTCATAAGTTTCTGAAATTGGCTCATTTCCGTGTCAAAGAAAACCATTAATGAGAGAGGATGAAAAAGGGAAACAAATGAGAACAAGTCTCAAATATCACAATCCGGAAAGAAGGTATTTGTGGAGTAAGTTTATAACACTTAGTGGGATTCATCAGTTTCAGGAAAGCCATTGTTAGTTCTCAGAAAATGAACAAAATAATTTCTTTCTTTCCACGTAATGATGAAGCCTTTTCAATGCCATTATGATACCAAAAGAAACGAAAGCTAGTACGGTAAAAGAAAGGAGCTGATACCAGTATCAACTATCAACAATGTTTTTACTTTTGGGGGCCGGGGTTAAAACAGAATTTACTGTGATTAGTCTCCATTGACTTAAACTTTTACCATCTGGACTAGGGTTGAAGTTAAAAGCATGGGATTATAAGTTCATGATTATAATCAGAACTTTCTGTTTTCATCTCAATATAATACAAGGAAAAATGCCCCCACCATCCCTTCACAAGACTTTAATTCTCAGAGACACATGCAGCCTTAAGTCTATTAACTTATGGTTGTTTTAGTTGAGATGAAATTCCAAGTTAAAAGCTGCTTTTAAAAAAAAAAAAAAAAAAGAAAAAAAAAGAAAAGGAAATTGAGTTACCTAGCCCTGGATCAACCAAGGTGGGGTTGTGAGAAAGTATAATACCATATTGAATACGACTTTTCCTTGGGGAGAGCTTCCTCTTTATATTAAATTCAACTCATTTCACAGCTGCTACTTCATTTTCGTGCCCTTATTTTATATCAAAATCCTCTCTTTGTCTGTTACATTTTCTTTTTTCTTACCAAAGCATTCCAAAAACAACTGTTCATAGCTACCATTTTCACCTAGGATTCACCAAAGTTTTCTGTTTTGGGAAAGGTCTTTTGCTCTCCCTCCTTTACAACTAGTGTCTGGTCTCAAAATGGGAGGCACTCCTGCTGTTACAAGCAGAAGCTAAGGAAAGGTCTTTGGTCCCCTGAAGAAGATGAGAAGCTGTTGAGGCATATTACAAAGTATGGCCATGGTTGCTGGAGCTCTGTCCCTAAACAAGCTGGTAAATTCAACTTCTTTTTCTTTTTTCATGTTTGTGTTCTTCCTTAAATCATACATTCATGAATTGGCGCTTCCATGGCAGGCCTGCAAAGATGTGGAAAGAGCTGCAGATTAAGGTGGATTAATTACTTAAGGCCTGATTTAAAGAGAGGCACATTCTCACAAGAAGAAGAGAATCTCATAATCGAACTTCATGCAGTTTTGGGGAATCGGTATTTTCTTTCTTTCTCTCATTTGAATTAATTTTCTGTTGATTTTTTTTTTTTTTTTTTTTTTACAGAAATCAGTAAAACATTCTTTGCTTATGTTGGTTGGAATTGGATCCTCAGGTGGTCCCAGATAGCTGCGCAATTGCCTGGAAGAACCGACAATGAAATTAAAAATCTATGGAACTCTTGCTTGAAGAAGAAGCTTAGGCAGAGAGGCATTGACCCTGTCACTCACAAGCTTCTCTCTGAGGTTGAAAATGGAGAAGACAACAAGAGTCAACACACAAACAGCCTGGACATGGTTTCCGGGGCATCTAGTGAATTGAAGCTCAACACCGACAACCTTAAACCTGGAACAACTTTATATGAACAAAGACCAACGTCATCAATTACTGCACCAGCACCAGGTTATCAGTTGGAAATGGAAGGCTGTTCCAGCTCCAACAATCTGATGACATCTACAACCCGCAAAGACTTGTTCCTTGATAGATTCGCAAGCACAGCCACCACTACCAACAGCCAGCCTTGTGATTTCATGCCTCATTTTCCGGTTCAGCAATTGAGCTACGCATCAACCAACCCAAGGCTCTCACCCTGGTTCTCCCAGTCGGAGTTTTCTTCAAGTTCCATGTCTACATTTCTCCCACCATTGACAACCTCACCATTCCTTTCCTCTCCTATAGGATTCAACCCTTCTGTCACACTTCCCTCTCACACTCCTTCAATGCCTTCCTTTACTGTTAACAACAGTTACACTTGGGGAATGGCAGATTGCAGCACATCAGAGAAAGAAGAAGCTCCAATCCATCTAATGGAAACCCAACCCGACGAAATGAAATGGCCGGAATATCTCAATAACCCATTATTAATGGCGGCTGCTTTGCAAAATCAAGCACCACAATCCAGCTTATACAATATCGAGATAAAATCGGAAACACATTGCTCAACGAATACTAAGAGTTTATCAAACAGTATGTGGCCTCAAAATCAACAGCCGCAGCAGCAACAAGAAGGTTTACAAAATTCCGATATGTGCGCTAAGGATATCCAGAGACTTACGACAGCTTATGGACATATTTAGCTCTGCCTTTTTTCATATCAGGTGTGTACCATAGTTTTTCTTTTTCCTTCATATCTAGTGTATATAAGTATGATACACAAAATTAATCACCTCTGGTTTTGGACTATTTGTGAGCAAAAAAAAAAAAAAAAAAAATCATATTGTAAGCTTTTTCGTCCATTCTTTTGTGTGGGTGTGAGGTAGAACTGCAGAATAAGGCTTGTTTTAGTGTCTTTTTACTCTTCATTGCCTGGTTGCATATGGCCATATTTGTGTATTAGAATGATGCAATTCTATATGTGAACGATTGTTTATAAAAGAACAAAAGTACATTTCTTATTCATCCATCCGTAAGTATCACTTTCAGCTTTGTATACTACTTAGTGCCATGCATCTGGTTTGTTTAGATAATAATTGAAAATTACATGAAACTTCTATCATCATCACCTTTGTTTTTCAGTTCCCAACACACTCCAAATTGGTTGTCTATCACTGTCGAGAGGACACAAAGAAATCGTAATCGCTTTTATAACAGCTTTATCAACTTTATATATATATATATACATATTCTTTCCTGTTGGCTTCCCCTTTAAATTTAGGTGAGTTGGGAGCTGCTGCCTTTTGGCTTAAACAATCTTAATACCTTCAAATCACATTTTCATTTGCTTGAATTTCAAGTGTTATTAAAACCCTTCCCCACACCACTTCACTTCTCATTTTGGTTTGCCCCACGACGGTGATATAAATGTATAGGTAAGAAAATAAAAATTGGGGAGTTCATCAATTTCAATGTAGTACATAGGAAAGTGACTGTGAATCTAATAAGGGCCATGTAAGTAGTGGTGCTATCTTGTAGCTCCTTTGGGACATTAAACATTATCTTAAGGAACACTTTATATAGCAAGAACAAATAAATAAAATAAAAATGTTCCAACCCTTTGATATTTGACCGTGGAAACATTTTACCCTTTGTTAGTGGCTTTATAGAACAGACCAATTATGGTCCTAATTTATGTTCTGGGAAGTAAGACTAAATGGGTTCTAAATCCAATGTGTTTTGGATAAGGAGTGATCGATGAAAGCGGGAATATTATACTTATAAAAGTCAGTTTTGAGATAATGAGCTTAGCTAGCAAAACAAAATGTACTACCATTAAACTACAATTTTCCTATAATTACATGAGTGGACCAATCTATCTTACAGGACCCACCGCAATAATTCTAGTTTGGTCATCGTAGAAGGGCCAGCAGTATCGATAACAATAATCCCATTAATTCAAATTTAATTTGATTAAAAAATAATATTTTCATACTTGTTAAACTCGATTTAATCGCTGATCTAAAATAATATAAATTTGAACTAATCAAAGCCTGAATAAAAAATCATCAGATTTAAAATAACTTAGATATTAATTCAATCTAAATTGATCCGACCCTGGAGCTGCTTAATTTAGAGGTTTAGGTGCTTTCTTTATTCTTTCATAAGTGGCTTAATTCATTTTGTCCTTAAATTATATTTATTTTTCCATTTTGATTTTTTTATTTTTTTAATACTTAAATTATCAATTTATCTTAGATTACTCTAAAAAGCTCAACGCTAACTGATAAAAACATTGCAAATGATAGATAACATTATTTGTTTTAATATTTTTTGGAATTAAGGGAACAAAATAATAATTTAAGTATAAAAAAAAAAAAAACGTAATGACATTAATTGTATGAAGTCCAAAATAAAAGGTTTGTAAGTTTATACTCATGCATTAAAGTTTAAGAGTTGCAATCACTACATGACTTCACCATATTCACCAACATAGAAGTAAAAAAAAGAATGATGGGAGGTAGTGAGAAGACAAAAAGAAAAGAAAATACTCATATGTTGAACTTAAAATAGGGTTTGATATGATTGTGAAGGCAGTAATCATCCTCCTCCAACCTACTTTGAGGAACATGATTTTAAACAGTTGGTGATCTTAGTTAGGTAAAGTGTAATCTTAAACCCCAAGCAAATGAAAACGTCAACTCAATTTTCATTCATCTATATTAGAAATGATAGGGCTTCAGCACAACTCATAATTGCTGATCATTTTTCTCTTCTTTCTTAATTTTACCTAATTCTGGGAATTCCAAAAATCGGAAACTTTGCTGAATAACTGTCAAGGTTGAGTGTAAACACAAATCCAACTTAATTTGCTGTAACCCAATAATGAAAGCAATTATTTTGGCGAAATTTAAAACAAAAGTAGTGTTAATTTTAAAGAGACAATGCCCTTTTCCATGGGTACAGAAGCTACCGGGCCTTGCCTAACCAAAGTAAGGTTGTTGTAGTGGGCCTTACCTAAGCCCTTCAACTTGGCTTTATCAAACTTCTTATGTCATTCCAAGCATGTAGAAAATAATTGCAAGTATTAAATGATTAGATTATGATACAGTTAAAAAATATATTTTTCCTAAAAATGTAATAAGGGGGCTCAAATAAAGCATTTGACACAACTTCACTAAAGGAATTAAATCGATGTGATAAATATGCAGGATTGGAAGGAAGCCAAGGGACGGTGGAGTCGGCTACCGCAAGCCGTCGGTCGTGCTCCAGTGAACAGCTGGAAATGCAACACCAATGTTGCTGCTGGAAATTCAAACAGCAGTTGATTGGAAAAGTCGTGCGAAATGGCAGAGGTGAGTTTATTAAGGGGTCTCCGTGCGAATTGTGAGGGTGGAGCAACGTTCTAACGGAAGCTCTCGCCATTAGAGAGGTCCTCTCATGGTTGAAGGGCGATGGCGTCAACAATGTGGTGGTGGAAGGAACTCGACAATTCTAAGCTTAATATAGTTCATAATTGTTGGGGATTGCATTTTTCTTAAGAATCCATGTGACATTTAATTAGATTGGTGGAGTGTTAATAAAGCGACTCACAAGTTAACTGGGTTAGCTTTTTTCTGTGCCCATGTACATATTTGGGAATCAATCCCACCTTTTTTATCTCGAATTTTATTTGATGATTCGACCTTGACAAGCGATAGATATTAGGCTGGGTGTATGGGAAGGGCTTGTTGATGGCCTAGATTAGTTTTTGTCTATTACTCCTTGGTTTCGTTGTTATGATTTTGATATTCGTTCAATAATAATAATGTTGTTTTTATTAAAAAAAACAATATATATATATGATATATGTTTTGAAAATTTTGAGTGTTTTTGATAAATATTTAATATTTTAAATGTGTTTGATAATCATTTTGTTTTTTTACTTAATATAAAATTTTCAATAAAAAGATGTTAGAATAAGATAAGTGTGTAGATATTAAGTTGATTTTAATTTATTAAAATTTAAAGTAAATTGTCATTTTTTAAAAATGATATATTCAAATTACTATATTTATTTTTCATCCAAATAATATAAAATATTATATTAACAGTATTAAAATTTTAAAAAAAATTATTAATCTTTTAAAAATAAATATTTATTTTTATCAAACAATATAATTATATTCAATACTTCATCTATTACTTTTTCCAAATATTTTTTAATATAAATTCAAAAACTTATAAAATTTGACAATAAAAATTCAATACTTAAATTTTTACACTTAAATTTTCAAATTATCCAACACATTCTAACTTATAAGTCGAAAATATTTTAGTGGTGAAATTTTAGAATGTACATACATTTTGAGTCAAACTATATTATTATATGGTATACCATTTTTTTAAAAAAATATGGATTGGTTTGAAATGTGTATATATATAACAATTATATAGTTGTTTTTGTCATATAACAATTATATAGTTCAGCGATTATTAAAAAAACAATTATAAGGAGTAATAATTTTTAAAATTCAATTATTTAGCATACAAAGAATAATTTCCACTTTAATGATCTCATATTAATTGACATGATTTTAAAATTATTTGAATTTTAATAATTTTTAGAATATATTTATTCACACAATTTTTTCTTTTGAAATTAAAAATAATTTTAAAAAAAGAATTAAAGCAATTTATTTTAAATTTAATGTTACAACATAAATATAATTGATAAAAATAAATTAAATTAAAATATTGTAATAAAGTTTTAAATATTTGTCATCAATAAAAGGGCACCCATACTTTATTTATAATAAAAATGATTACGTGTGGATCAAAGAGGTTATTCACTTGTCATACTCTAAAAATATACCTTTATTTTCTTCCAAATCCTATTATAGTATATATAATATACTCATGTGATGTACGAGTTGGTTGTATATATTAACTTTAGGCTAAAAGGGATTATATAAGCCTCTGAACTTTGGCGAAAAATTAATTAAGTTTCTATGCGAAAAACACACTCAATTAAGCCCTCAAACTCTCAAATTGCATCAATTAAGTCCATTGACCATTTTTTTTTTGTCTTTGACTGTTATTGTGGTGACGTAGCTATTAAAGATGCAGATGTGTCGCTCCATGTTAACGACATGTCAACTGGCACGTCAATAAAAAATAATATTTTTTAAAAAAATTAAAAATTAGAAGGAATATTAAATATTTTTACTGTAATGACCCTGGACATACTTTTGTCTGGATTCATTTATTTCAAAGCATATTTTAAAAAAAAATAAAAAATTTTAAAATTTTATAAAATTTTAAACTTTATAAAAATATCAAATAAATTTCAAAAATTTCAAAAAAAAAATTAAAAAATTAAAAAATTAATTAAAAAACTATTTAAATGTTAAGTTAAGAATGAATCCAGACATATGATTGTCTAGATGCAACATGACTCTAGACAACTATTGTCCGGATTCATTCCAAGATGATTTTGATGGAAAAAGCATGGGGGGAAGAAAAAGATTCATTGAGGGTGAGTGGTTGAATTTATGTGTGTTAAACTAGATTTATTTGATGAATTGTTGTGATATAACAAACAAAAATGTTTTTTTTTTAATAAAGAAATTATAAAGTTCAAAACAAAAAAATCGTTTCAAGACTTCCAAACATCATAGAAAATGTTTTGAACACTTAGAAAAATTTTGAACAAAGTTCAAAAATGGTTTAAACTCTTTTAACTCAACTGAAACATTTTTTAAATTGATTGAAAAACTTCTCCCTACAAAAAGTATCGATACCTTTCAAAAAGTATTGATACCTATTGTATTTTTATCGATACAATCTTTGATATTGGTATCGTTTTTGCATCCTGACTTGATGATTTTTCAAGCAATCACAAAAATTATCGATACTGTAACACCCCCTAACCCTTATCTGTCATCAGAATAGGGACAATTCAGATCAATTACAAACAGTCACATACTAATTTAACATACATTTCACAGTTTAATCATAAAGTCCCTTTAATGAGCCCTCGAGGCCCAAAACACGCATTAAAAGTAAATCGGGACTTAATTAGAAGCTTAGAGGATTTTTTGAGAACTTTCAAAATTTTTTCTAGGTGCAGGGCTCACACGCCCGTGTGCCAAGTCGTGTGGACTCAAAATGAGCCTTATACAACAAGTTTACCAACCCTGCAATTCTTGAACATCAAGCAACTCAAAATCTAATTTTTCAACCAGTCCAAAACACGGTTAAATACATTTAAAATAGGTCAGAACTATCAATATAATAATCTAACTCATGTATGTTCATAGATATCTAACATAAATTATCTAAACAATTCATTTAAATACTATTCAATCAATTCAAATTAAAACCATGTAAATGACCATATTATAAGTCATATATTTGTATATATAGATCAACCAATATCATATTATATATCATCAATATTCACATTTCAAAATGACATCAAAAGACAACCTAGGTACATGCCATTTTCAAAAGAGAAAATTCTTCATCATGTGTTTGAGTTCGGGATCGGCTTTGGATGCTGATTCAACGATCGGGCTTTACCTAACTTGCGCACGGAAACAAACCGTACGCTGAGTATAAACTCAGTGGTATTTCTATAATCTGAATACTTATTAAGCAAAAATTTATAATGATTATATACATAATCATACATAACAAAAATCATTCAATAAATAATCAATTTCATAAACTCATTATTCATATCACTTTCAATAATCATATCTTCTATTTCAATCTCACAATTGCCATTCAATAGCACTTCACAATAAATTTCTCAATTTCAATTTAAATTTTAATATTAATTTCTTATTCAACATCATTCAATGTCAATCATTTGGTCAATTCATTCATATATCCCTATTAACACGACTCAGACTCAGACGGATATGCGAATCCAACCCAAACACACCAGTAGGGCACTCAGTGCCTCATCGGCAATGCCGAAGTAAAACAATACGGTAGTTAGTACCTCATCGGATTTATCCGAAGCAATAATAATACGACACATAGTGCCTCATCGACTCGAAGTCGAAGTATCCTTGAACACTTCCAATCCTATGGCATGCCAACTATATCCGACTTAGCCCGACATTGTTAATAGGGTATTCAATTTACTTTCAATTTTCAATCAATACACATTCCAATTCAATAATCCATACATATTCACAATTCCAATTAAAATATCACAATATCAACACTTATCTCAATTTTCACTTACCATACATATTATTAATAAATACAATAAATAATTATTAAATTTGAATTATAGAAATACAAACCGTAATTTCCCAAATTACTCCTCGTTGACTTTCTCTTTTCCTTTCCTAGTCGAGGTCTCCAGCACCACGTTAGCTACAGAATTAAAACAATTAAGAATTATCAATACACTACAATTTCATATTAAATATTTCAATTTACATTCAAATTTTGTATACTTTTCAATTCAATCCTTAATCAAAACTAACTTTATTTTATTTACAATTTATTCATTTTTTTTCATTCAATTATCACTTAAAACTAATTTCAATTCTCTAATTTCACCATAAAACCTAATTTCAAATTTCTTTCAATTTAGTCTCTACTACATAAAACTTATAATTTGTTTTACAATTCAATTCTTTTCTCAATTCTAACTTAAAAATTCTATCAATTCAAACCCTAATTCTTCAATTAATTCAACATAACCCACATCTAAAAATCAACTAACTTTCAAATTTTCCAGTTATATCATGTAGTATTTTGTTCTAGGATTCCAAAAATATCAAAATTACAAGAAAATGGACTAAATTGACTTACCAATTAAACCTTGAATCTTAAAACCCTAGTTTCTCCTTTTCTTTTTCTTTCCTTATTCTTCTCCCCTGTTTCCTTTTCCAATTCTGTTTCTTTTTCATCCTTTTTTTTTCTTTATTTCTTTTATTTACTTTATTTTATGTTATATAATAATATAATAATATAATATCTTTTACTTAAATAATAAGTAAATAATTAATTAATATGTGTATTTTCTTTTACCACATGTATTTCACTATTACCACACACTTGTCACTTATGGTTTTATTGCTAATTTAGTCCCTTGACTTTTCTTGATTTTATAGTTCAACTTTTACCCTATATTCAATGTAGTCCTTATACTAAATTAACCTTAATTCAAGTTTACTCATCTAACCAAAACCTCATTAACCACACAACTAACTTCATAAATATTTTTAATAAATATTTACAAATTCGTTTTACAAATACAGAGACCCAAAAATGTACTTTTCCAATTACCATAAATTTTAGGTGGTTACAAATACCTTTTCAAAAAGTACCGATACCTTTTACCAGGTATCGATAAAATGTCTTTGGTATCATCGTTACAGATACCTTTTCAAAAAGTACCGATACCTTTTACCAGGTATCAATAAAATGTCTTTGGTATCGTTGTAAATTAACTTTAACAGTCACTAAATCATGTATTAAATGCTAATAGTATCGATACACATAAAAAGTATCGATACCTTTTGTTGCAAGTAAATTTAATGATATAGTATTTTCATCCCCGACGACTCTATTCAATTCCTCAACCACCACAATGGTTGGAAATCAATTAGAGGGTACAAATACCAGCTTTTGACGGACCTACAACAAAAAGTGAGATTACAATAGATCAAGTGCTTCAAGATACATAAAAAATCCATTACCAATCACTTTGTGCTTCAATTCTTTATCTTCTTGTAAACACTTCTGAGCATTCATTGAATTTTCTATTAGCTCAAATGTTTCCCTTGTATTTGTGCTTAATTGGCAAACATCCTAATCTTATAAGGATTATTTCTTTGTTTGCCTTTTTTTTTTCTTTGAGAGGGTTTGTGTATTAAGATTTGGATAGAAATCTTAAGGGAGTTGTAAGGTTAAACCTTATCCTCAAAGGTTGATCAAATTAGTGAATTTGGGAAATATCATTAGTTGTGGAAAGCTAAGATAGTGGAGTAGGCAATTGGAGTCGAACCACTATAAATCATTGCGTTCATTATTTCATATTCTTTCATTGTTTCCACCAAACTTTTAAAAGGTCAATTCACCCTCTCTTCGCTATTTTCAATGATCAATCGAGCTAGCAATTGGTATCAGAGCTAGTCTCTACAGACATTTTAACAACCAAGAGAAGATTCTCAGAGAAGCTCAAACAATTATCAACACTTTCTACAAAAATGACGTCCACTTCTGGGTCAAATTTCTATAAAGAATCTCAATCCATCTCAAAGCCTCCATACTTTAGTTGGGCAAATTACTTTTACTAAAAGACATGAATGATGCTTTTCGTTCAAGCGAAGGATCTTGCTGTAACGCCCCGAATTTTGGGCCTAGATGAATTGGGCTTTGGGCTTTGGGTCTCATAATTTTTTTAAGCAAGAAAATGACATGATATGTTGGCTTTGAGGGTTTAATAAACTTGGAGTGTGTCTAGGGGTGTTTGAGAAGTTCTGGGTTCGAACTTTGAGGAGAAGGAATTTTTAATTAATTATTAAAGGAACCAAGGCGGTGAGTAGATGGGCTTTTAAATAAAAATAGGGAAAAATGGCATCAAAGAGCCTTGTGGTGGAGCGGCTAAGTGACGCCACTTAGGGTATAGGAAGGTGGAGTTATGGGCTAGCAAGGAGATCCTAGGTTCGAATCCTAGCTTAGTATTTTTAGGAGTTTAATTTTGGCCTTCTAGAAGGTTGGAAGTGGTGTGATGATGGACTCTAAGGAGAGTGGTCAGAAGAAAAAAGTTAGGAAGGGATTGAGGAGCTTATCGTGGAGAAAAATTAGGAGATGAGATATGTGGAAGAGGTTGAGCCGAATTGGGAATTTGGGGATAGGAAATTCGGCTATAGGCTATAAATAGGTGTCGATTTTGGGGTTCTAGACTAATGCCAAATTCTTTCTTTTTATTTTGCCGAAAACTACTTTTGTCTCCAAATACCTGAAAGCCGAAATCCCTTATTGTAACATCCCAAAATAGGGCCTAAACGAAATAGTGGTTTCGAGACCACAAATCCGAAGTCAGAAAAATATTTTAATATTTTATTTGATATCTATGTTATGTGTTTGTGCATGTGCTAAAATATTGTAGGTTAATTTGTTTGTTTGGGTGTTTAATTTAAGTGAAAGGACTAAACCGAGTAAGTGGGAAAAATAGCCATTATGAAATTAAGTGGTTGAATTGATGTGTTTATCTATAAGGGAGGACTTAAGTTATAAATTGTTCATTTGATAGCATAATGGATGGCATCATGGCTTTAATTTTACATTATTTTGTTTTTATAAGCATAAAACATATGCTAAAGTTATATATATTATAATATAAGATAATAATAAAGATATGACATAAAAAAAAAAAAAACGAAGCCATTATCTTCCTCCTTGGCCGAAAGTAAGAAAAAAGGAAGAAACTTGAGCTCTCTCTCACATTCGGTCACTAGTTAGTGGGTGGAAATAATGTTATAATAAGTAAAGTTATAATATAAGTAATAATATGTATATATTATATCATAGATTAAAAAAAAAAAAAGAACAACCATGCATGTTCTTTGTTTCTGCCGAAACTAAAGAACATAAGAAAGAAAAGAAAGCTTTAAGAGTTTGGCAACTTATTAAGCTCAATCAAGGTAAGTAATCAGCTCGGTTTTCGATAATTTTTACGTTTTTGAGATCGTTGCTTCGAGTGCTACAAAACCCATGTTTAAATTTTGAATTTTGATGAATATTTTGAGTTATGCCATTGATGAGAACTTGTGGTTTTTGTTGTTTGATGGTAGAAAATAAAAGATATGTGTTAGATTAACAAGTTTTGTCTTTGGATTTTTTTTTTTTGATGAATTTAAGTAGTTTGGGCTAATTAGTAAAAGTTATAAATTGGTCATAAGTGTGTGAATTAGTGAGAATTTGATGTTTCCATAGAAGGGAAAAATGTTCCGCATGTTATAAAACATAAGAATAAGGGCTGAAGTTTAATTTTCGAGCCTAGAGGCAAAATTGTAATTATGTAAAGTTTAGGGGCAAAATTGTAATTTTGCCAAAGTTAGAGTTAAGGAATGTTTTGATAAACGTGAGTATTAAATAAGCTAAATTTGCTATTATAGATCAAGAAGAATGAAATCCAGAGTTAGATCGGGGAAAGAAAAAGATAGTGGACTAAATCGATATAGTTTATCATATTTTGTTTCGAGGTAAGTTTGCGATAAATAAATGCAATATTCTATTATTTTACATTTAGGGTCTGTTTGTTTGGCAGTAAAATGTTTTCCGGAAAATGATTTCTGGAAAATGATTTACTTTTTTCTCGAAAATGATTTACGAGAAAATATTTTCTCGTGTTTGGATGAATCATGTAAAATATTTCTCGTTGTTTGGTAGATTTCTCAAAATGTTTTAGGAAAAGTTGATTTTACATATATATTAATAAATTTATTTACATATTAATAATTTTTTATATTTTAAATTGTTTTTACATATATTGCAATGATTTATTTATTATAAATAAATTAGATTAGATATATAATATCTTTGAATTATTAAGTTACATTATTAACCGTCATATTGAAAACAACGAAGTCAAATAAATTATTTGTAATTATGTTAAAAATAAAAAAAGGATTGAATAATTATAAATTAGTACAATTGCATCTCAAAGCATTAATTTCAATACTACTGTTGCATACCTTTTAATGAGATATTCTTATTATACTTGGGTATAGTTCACATCAATAGGGAAGCCAACAAATTTGCGAGTGCTAAGTTGGTGCAGACTATCTTGAGCTTATTTCACTTATTGCTTTGAGCAATGAGTCGCTATTTCTTTGAGCAATCGATTTGCAATTGAAGGGAGTGTTTAGAAGTTCGCTTATTTTGTTTTGCGTCTTTCGACTTGAGTATTTATGGGATAATTTTATGCTTTGCCTTTGATTTGTTTTATCTTTGGAGTTGACTCACCATTTTGTTACGTGTTACGCTTCATTTTGTTGTAATCGTATCTTGATTAATATAAGACGTTTTTCCTTTCAAAAACATGCCAACAATCATGAGGTCGTCCTTCTCTTTGCAAAATTTAATTACGAAGAAATCAAATATATAAATTTTCAAATTTTAATTGCGAAGAAATCAAAGATATAAATTTTCTATGCTACTATAAAAACAAATGAAAAAACCCACAAATAATTATCGAGAATAGTATCATATTGTTGAGAGAACACCAATGGTGCTTTGAGAAATGCTAATGTTCTATGTGTTGACTAGTTATACCTTGCACCACTTGTTTGTTTAAAAAAAGCTGGAAATTCATTGGTCTTGTAAGCAAACAACACAAACTCCCCGAGTTTCTGTTTTAACAACACAACTTGCAATGTTAAATTAAACAATACTAATTGATAATTGATCAAAAAGTACAGGATCTTGAAAATCTTTTGTATAGAAAGTGATTAAGTACCAAATATTCCAGTGTCCTTGGAATATCTAATATAGATTTTACACCAGTGAACTTCGCTCACATCGTGTCCTTCCAAGCTTCATGAGGTCGGAGGATATATCCATTGCGCATTTTGAAACATAAGAAGCGAGAAAATTACAATTAGTAAAAGCATAGAATATTCGTGCAATTTTTGGTATCATCCACATGCTCATGAAAAAAAAAAAAAGGTTTATTGGTCACAAAATTTTAAACACTATCGAGACAAACAATTTGTAGGACTATTGCAGATGTGGAAGTACAACTTACTATGCTTGCCATGCCTACGCACTCCCCAACTCCCAAGAATAAAAACAGTATACCAACTCGCAAGTGATGAATGTGTCAATGGAGACACTACCAAGGTATTCTAAACAAGGTATTGTTGAATAACAACAATGTCATTTCACTTGAGACTCGTAAAAACTCCCAAGAGTTTAGGTTCAAGTGAAAAAATAATTAGGATCAATAAACTTTATAGTGAGTATGCAAACCAACTAAATGAAATGGTGGCATTGAAATGATAAAAGCAGATGACCTTTACTTTAAGACCTATTATATATAAAAATAGAACACGTAAAGGAAATTGTTCTTCTTGAAAATCTAACCACAAACCAAGACAATATTTTCATGAAAATATATAGAGCATGTTAGTGTTGTCACCTTCCAAACAAATTTCGCAGACAATTGTTCTACCTTGAACATAATAGTCTACACTTTCAGTCATACACAAAAGATTAGCAATTTCAAGAACACGATCACGATAGTGAGTTAAGCGATGGTCAACATAGAAAGTCAAATGTACAATTTGTAAGTTAGTAGTAGCCATTCTCTCCCTTTTGTTAGCAAAACAGCAATTTCAAACATTGAGATTTGAAAGACATTTTTTATCGAAACCATCTCTTTAAGCTTCTTACAAAATGTTACTTTCTTAGCAAAACTAAAGTGAACACGATAAAGAATTAAAGTGATAAATCATTTCTCATTCTCGTGTTCGATGCTAATAAAGAAATTGGAATAGACAGATAATTAATACATTATCTGTCATAGAGAAAGCAAGCAAAGAGAAAAGGCAATAAAACAAAAGGTCTTCTAAGGTTAGGCATGAGATGATACCATAGTTCGTGCCTCCGGACTTATAATCAAATACGCGTGATATTCATCATCATCATCACCGATTTAGAAGAATCAACATCGTGACGCGAGTGCTTTTGTGGTAAAGCGGTCCAAATTCCTTTACAACGATTAGTTCAACTGCGGATGCAAAAGTGTGCATGTAATGATGCATGCATAGAGTTTCTGAGATGATGGTTCTAGCACTAAGAACCGATGTTTACAACTGAAAATGCAATAGTTAAATTAACAAAGTAGCAACGAGAAAATGGTTTACATGGATTATATCAACATTTTAAAATTTTAATCGGTGAAATTCGATCAAAAGTGGAGTATGATAAACCTCGGTAATCATTTACGGACGAATTGATTTCAGAAGAACGCGCAGAGGGCACCATTCTTTCCATGGCGAACAAAGACACTGAAAGATTAGCCAAGAAACGGACCTCGGGCACAACATAAGCGCAAATCATTTGGAGGAAAAAATGCAAGCAGAGGATAAGAAAATGAAATAATCGCTAAAATAGCCAATACATAAATAGGCAAATTTTAGGTAGCACACACCTTCATAAAAGCGGTGCCAAATTCAAATCAGAACCCCAAACCCAAACCCACATCCATTCCAACTCCTCGATTCCAACTCCTCCATTCCAAATCTTTCCAAAATCTTTCCAAAAATTCAAAATCTTTCCAACTCCTCCATTCCAAAAATTTCAGAAACAATCTCTCCTTTTCCTCCTTCAATGAAAAAACGGAAGGAAAAGAATAGAAGAAGGAGAAGAAGCCTTACCTGGATGAAGGAGGAACCGAAAAAGGTCCTTGACCAAACTGATTTGCAACCCAAGGGGAAGGGGAAGGGGAGAAGAAGGCGACATTTTTTCGAAAAATGTCTTACCGAATTCAAAAGCGGTAAGACATTTTCCTAAAAAAAGCCTCTCATTTTCCGTGTTTTGTAAAATATTTTCCCATGGAAAATCATTTACACCTACCAAACACAGAAAAGCTTGAAAAGCTTTTACGGAAAAGCTTTTACAAGCTATCAAACAAACCCTTAATATTATTAAATTCCAGCATTTACATATTTATTCTGTAAATTTATTATTTAAAGACTCAGGTATGAATTGATGGAAAAGCTATCTCAGAAAGTTTCGGTTGAACCTTAGAAATGTGTAGGATACAAATGTCATGACATTAGGGTTTAAGGAAATCATGTAAGACCATGTCAAGACATGGCATTGATAAGTTACTATAAGGCAAAGGTCCCATGTAAGACCATGCCAAGGCATGGCATTGGTGAGTTCAAAAGGCAAGGATACCATGTAAGACCATGTCAAGACATGGCAATGGTTAAGTTTCATAGGGAAAGGTACCCGCGTATCCTTAGTATTCCAAGTGGTTCAACGGAAAAACTCAAAGAGTATTCCAAAGTAAAGGTAAGACAAGTTCAAGCTAAAAAGGTAAGGTAAGATAAATTCATGTTAAAAGGTAAGGTAAGAATACAAGTTTAAGTATATTGAGTTAAAAGCTTAAGTGATCTTGATAAGAAAAGCATAAGATAATTCATTAAGAATGTTGTCATCTATTTACATGTAAACTTACTAAGCTTTATGCTTACTCCCATTCTTTATTTTTTTTTATAGTATTACAAGCCAACTCGGGGATCGAAAGGACGTCGGAGATCGTTACACACTATCAAAAGATTATATTGGTATTTTGTGATTCGAACGTTTTAAGTTATGGCATGTATAGGGACTTGTGTGTATGACCTTATGATATGGCTTAATATTGGCTTGTAAATGCTTGGTAATGATTAGCCATTAAAATGGTTAATTAAGAACATGTTTTGGATGTTATGAAATGCCTAGTTGATAGTTATTTTAAAGAAATTATGTAATTATATGCAGTGATGTGATTTTGAAAAATCACCAAAAATAGTAGAAATTGAATTAGGTTGTTCATGAGATATAAAATTAAATCTTATTGAGTCTATTTTCATATAAAGAAAACGATGTAGGAAAAAGAGTTGTATATTATGAGATAATTGATTTTTAGTGAAGAGAGGTCAGAACTATCAAACTGTGTAATAGGGGAGAATTTAACTAATAAACTGTACTAATTGGCCATACCAAAAATTATGGAAAAATTAAAGTAAGAAGATATATGAGTCTAGTTTCAAGTAAAATTTACGGATCTAGATTTGAGTTTCATAACTCAAGTTATAATTAATTTAGTGAACATGCCTTGAGACGGACAGTTTCAATTTTTATGCCCGAACTAGTAAGTTTAGTCTAGTAATGCCTCGTGCTCGACTCAAACAGAACGGTCTTGGGTAAGGGTGTTACATTTATTGGTATCGAGCAAGAGTTTAGTCGATTCTCGGAATATTCAGTATGAGTAAGAGTCTAGCTATACATGCCATACTTATATTTTGATAGTGTGACGACTCGACAATTTTAAAAATATTTTTCTTTTATAGTAATGGATCCCGAGCGAGATGGTGCAGATGATGTAGATAGTAATGCGCCTACTCCCACTGAAGGGACAGTGCCACCAAATAGTCATGAAGGGCCCGTTACTGCTTAGTCGGGAGGAGGGCTCGAGAAGCCTTCTTGAAGCTATGAATGATTGGTTTCTTTGAGTTCGTTAAATGCGAACCCTACATTAGACCTCCACCCCTCATGACCCACTGGACCACCCATGTAGCTCCCCAATTATAAATACGGTTAGAAGAGAGAAACCACCCATTGACAAGATCAGAAAACAAGGGGCTGAAGAGTTTGGGCTACCAAAGATGATGATGCAGAGAAAATTTGAATTTTGGCTCGAGAACACTATCAGAGTCTTTGATGAGTTATCCTGCACACCGGAAGAATGTATTAAATGTGTGGTGTCACTTCTTAGAGATTCGGCCTACCAGTGGTGGAAGACACTTGTGTCAGTAGTACCGAAAGAAAGAGTTACTTGGGATTTCTTTCAAGAGGAGTTCCGTAAGAAGTACATCAGTCAAAGGTTTATTGACCAGAAAAGAAAAGAGTTCCTTGAGTTAAAATAGGGCAAGATGACTGTGATCGACTATGAACGTGAATTTATCCGACTCAGCAATTATGCTCGAGAGTGTGTGTCTCTGAGGCTATCATCCGCAAAAGATTTGAGGATGGGCTCAATGATGATATCCGATCAATCGGTTGGTGTTTTAGAGATAAAAGAGTTCGCTGTTTTAGTTATAAAAGAGTTGGTGTTCCTGTAAGGCAGAGGAGTTGTTAAAAAGAAAGGGTAAAGCTGAAATTGAGATGCAAGACACGAAGAAAAGACAGATGAGCAAGTCATCTCAGTTTACATCCAAGAGGCCTAGAGAGTTTTCTACGAGACCTAATTTTTCAACCGGGTATTCTAGCCGAAACAGAGGTGGAAGATTTATGGATTCAAAAGCTCAAACCACTTCGATTGCGAGTGTTGGTAGTATTCAGCCTGATAGACCCGAGTGTCCTCAATGTGGTCGACGTCATCTAGGTCAATGTCGAGCAAGAAAAATGGTTGTTTCCGTTGTGGTGCACCGGATCATTTCATTCGGGAGTGTCCCGAAATGGTAAAAAGAAGTATCACTGAGTGCAAGATCGTAATGCCCCGTTAGAGGCGGATCTACGAGAAATTCGGGAGTAAAGGCGGTAGAGGTACATTTAAAGATCAAAGACAACAAGATCAGATATTAGAGCACCCATAAGGACTTATGCTACTCGTGCTCGTGAAGAGGCATCTTTCCCCGACTTAATTATGGGTACATTTTCTCTTCATGATGTTAATGTTATTGCTTTGATTGATCTGGGTTCAACCCATTCCTATGTTTGTATGAAATTAATGCCTAGTATAAACATGCCCATAGAGTTTACAGAATTTGTGATTAAAGTATCGAACCCATTAGGTCAGCATGTGTTAGTAAACAAAGTATGTAAAAAATGCCCTTTGATGATTAGAGGTTATCTTGTTTTTGGTGATCTCATGCTATTGCCATTTGATGAGTTTGATGTGATTCTTAGTATGGATTGGTTAACTGCACATGATGTGATAGTGAATTGTGGAAAGAGATTCATTGAGTTGAAATGTGAAAATGGTGAGTTCCTTGGGTTAATTCGGATGAGTCGGATAGTTCAATTTCCATGATTTCTGTTATATGCGCCGTAAATGTTTAAGGAAAGGATGTGAAGCTTATCTTGCTTTTTGTGTTGAATACTAAAGACCCGAGTTGAAAATTGAATCAGTGCCTATGGTGAATGAGTTTCTTGATGTGTTTCCGGAAGAACTACAGGTTTGCCTCCTATCGGAGAAGTTGAGTTTGGTATTGAATTGATTTCGGTACCACACCTATTTCTATTGCTCCTTATAGAATGGCTTCAATAGAATTGAAAGAATTGAAAGCTCGATTCTGAGAATTAAGCGATAAAGGCTTTGTAAGACCTAGTTATTCACCATGGGCGCGCTAGTGTTATTTGTGAAAAAGAAGGATGGTTCCATGAGATTGTGCATAGACTATCGGCAGTTTTAACAAGGTAACCATCAAGAACAAATATCCATTACCTAGAGTAGATGATTTGTTTGATCAATCAAGGAGCCACCTTTGTGTTTTCTAAGATAGATTTGAGATCCGGATACTATCGGATTATGAGTTAAAGAGTCGGATGTTCCAAAGATCGCTTTCCGAACTAGGTATGGTCACTATGAGTTTCTTGTGATGCCATTTGGCTTAACTAATGCTCCTGCTATTTTCATGGATTTAATGAACTAAATTTTTAGACCTTATTTGGACAAGTTTGTAATCGTGTTCATTGATGACATCCTCGATTTATTCTCATGATGAGATTGGGCATGCAGAGCATTTAAGAAACGATTTCTGATTTTGAGAGATAATCGACTTTATGCCAAGTTTAGCAAAAAGTGAGTTCTCAGTTACGGGAAGTTTGTTTTCTTGGACATATTGTCTCGGTGAAGGTATTAGAGTTGATCCGAGTAAGATTTCAGCAATTGTTGATTGGAAGCCTCCCAAAAATGTATCAGAGGTCAGAAGTTTTCTTGGTCTTGCCAGTTATTATAGACGATTTGTAGAGGGATTTTCCAAGATAGCTAGTCCATTGACAAGATTGTTCTGAGAAGGTCATCAAGTTTGAATGGACTAAGAAGTGTCAATAGAGTTTCGACAAGTTAAAAGTATTGTTGAGTAAAGCTCCTGTTTTAGTACAACCAGAACCGAGAAAAGAGTTTGTGATTTACAGTGATGCATCCTTGAATGGACTAGGATGTGTATTATGCAGGAAGGAAGAGTAATTGCTTATGCCTCTAAACAGTTAAAGCCACATGAGAAAAACTATCCGACACATGATTTAGAGCTAGCTGCTATTGTATTTGCATTGAAAATATGGAAACATCACTTATATGGTGAGAAATGTCGAATATTCACTGATCACAAAAGTTAGAAGTACTTGATGACTCAGAAAGATCTGAACTTGAGGCAAAGAAGATGACTAGAGTTGATTAAAGATTATGAGCTAGTGATCGATTATCACTCGGGTAAGGCAAATGTTGTTGCTGATGCTTTGAGTAGAAAATCATTATTTGCATTGAGAGCTTTGCACACTAGTTTGGCATTATCAGATGATGGTTCTATCTTAGCTGAGTTGAGAGCTAAATCGATGTTTCTTGAAGAAATTTGTGAAACTCGAAGGATGACAGTGAGTTGCAAGCCAAAAAGAGTTCGAAAGCATGAGTCAGTGTAGAGTCCGATTTTCAGATCGGTTCGACGGTTGTTTGTTGTTCAGAGACAAAGTATGTGTACCAAAGAATGATGAGCTTATTAGGAAAATCTTACAGGAACACATAGCAGTTCTTTGTCTATTCACCCAGGTGGTACAAAGATGTATAATGATTTGAAGAAAATGTATTGGTGGACAGGAATGAAAAGAGATATTTGAGTTTGTTTCTAGATGTTTGATCTGTCAGCAGGTAAAAGCCGAACATCAGGTACCTTCAGGTTTATTGCAGCCTGTATTAGTTCCCGAGTAGAAATGGGAGCCCGAAGAGACTATACGAAAACAATACCAAAATCTCTTTACAGGTAAGATTTTTGGGGACGAAAATCCCTAAAGGTGGGAGAAATGTAACATCCCAAAATAGGGCCTAAACGGAATAGTGGTTTCGAGACCACAAATCTGAAGTCAGAAAAATATTTTAATATTTTATTTGATATCTATGTTATGTGTTTGTGCATGTGCTAAAATATTGTAGGTTAATTTGTTTGTTTGGGTGTTTAATTTAAGTGAAAGGACTAAACCGAGTAAGTGAGAAAAATAGCCATTATGAAATTAAGTGGTTGAATTGATGTATTTATCTATAAGGGAGGACTTAAGTTATAAATTGTTCATTTGATAGCATAGTGGACGGCATCATGGCTTTAATTTTACATTATTTTGTTTTTATAAGCATAAAACATATGCTAAAGTTATATATATTATAATATAAGATAATAATAAAGATATGACATAAAAAAAAAAGAAGAAAAAAGAAGCCATTATCTTCCTCCTTGGCCGAAAGTAAGAAAAAAGGAAGAAACTTGAGCTCACTCTCACATTCGGTCACTAGTTAGTGGGTGGAAATAATGTTATAATAAGCAAAGTTATAATATAAGTAATAATATGTATATATTATATCATAGATTAAAAAAAAAAAAAGAACAACCATGCATGTTCTTTGTTTTTTATGAAACTAAAGAACATAAGAAAAAAAAAGAAAGCTTTAAGAGTTTGGCAACTTATTAAGCTCAATCAAGGTATGTAATCACTCGGTTTTACGATAATTTTTACGTTTTTGAGATCGTTGTTGCTTGAGTGCTACAAAACCCATGTTTGAATTTTGAATTTTGATGAATATTTTGAGTTATGCCATTGATGAGAACTTGTGGTTTTTGTTGTTTGATGGTAGAAAATAAAAGATATGTGTTAGATTAACAAGTTTTGTCTTTGGATTTTTTTTGATGAATTTAAGTAGTTTGGGCTAATTAGTAAAAGTTATAAATTGGTCATAAGTGTGTGAATTAGTGAGAATTTGATGTTTCCATAGAAGGGAAAAATGTTTCGCATGTTATAAAACATAAGAATAATGGCTGAAGTTTAATTTTCGAGCCTAGGGGCAAAATCGTAATTATGTAAAAGTTTAGGGGCAAAATTGTAATTTTGCCAAAGTTAGAGTTAAGGACTGTCTTGATAAACGTGAGTATTAAATAAGCTAAATTTGCTATTATAGATCAAGAATAACGAAATCCAGAGTTAGATCGGGGAAAGAAAAAGATAGTGGACTAAATCGATATAGTTTATCGTATTTTGTTTCGAGGTAAGTTTGCGGTAAATAAATGCAATATTCTATTATTTTACATTTAATATTATTAAATTCCAGCATTTACATATTTATTCTATAAATTTATTATTTAAAGACTCAAGTATGAATTGATGGAAAAGCTATCTCAGAAAGTTTCGGTTGAACCTTAGGAATGTGTAGGATACAAATGTCATGACATTAGGGTTTAAGGAAATCATGTAAGACCATGTCAAGACATGGCATTGATAAGTTACTATAAGGCAAAGGTCCCATGTAAGACCATGCCAAGGCATGGCATTGGTGAAGTTATAAGGCAAAGGTCCCATGTAAGACCATGCCAAGGCATGGCATTGGTGAGTTCACAAGGCAAGGATACCACGTAAGACCATGTCAAGACATGGCAATGGTTAAGTTTCATAAGGAAAGGTACCCGCGTATCCTTAGTATTCCAAGTGGTTCAACGAAAAAATTCAAAGAGTATTCCAAAGTAAAGGTAAGACAAGTTCAAGCTAAAAAGGTAAGGCAAGATAAATTCATGTTAAAAGGTAAGGTAAGAATACAAGTTTAAGTATATTGAGTTAAAAGCTTAAGTGATCTTGATAAGAAAAGCATAAGATAATTCATTAAGAATGTTGTCATCTATTTACATGTAAACTTACTAAGCTTTATGCTTACTCCCATTCTTTATTTTTTTATAGTATTACAAGCCAACTCGGGGATCGAAAGGACGCGAGGAGATCGTTACACACTATCAAAAGATTATATTGGTATTTTGTGATTCGAACGTTTTAAGTTATGGCATGTATAGGGACTTTGCCATTTTGTGTGTATGACCTTATGATATGGCTTAATATTGGCTTGTAAATGCTTGGTAATGATTAGCCATTAAAATGGTTAATTAAGAACATGTTTTGGATGTTATGAAATGCCTAGTTGATAGTTATTTTAAAGAAATTATGTAATTATATGCAGGGGAATAGTTGGACAGCAGCAGTGACGTGATTTTGAAAAATCACCAAAAATTGTAGAAATTGAATTAGGTTGTTCATGAGATATAGAATTAAAGCTTATTGAGTTTATTTTCATATAAAGAAAACGTGTAGGAAAAAGAGTTGTATATTATGAGATAATTGATTTTTAGTGAAGAGAGGTCAGAACTGTCAAACTGTGTAATAGGGGAGTCTTTAACTAATAAACTGTACTAATTGGCCACACCAAAAATTCTGGAAAAATTACAGTAAGAAGATATATGAGTCTAGTTTCAAGTAAAATTTACGGATCTAGATTTCGAGTTTTGTAACTCAAGTTATAATTAATTTAGTGAACATGACACAGACAGACAGTTTCAATTTTTATGCCCAGAACTAGTAAGTTTAGTCTAGTAATGCCTCATGCTCGACTCCGGCAACGGTCTCGGGTAAGGGGTGTTACACTTATTCTTCCTCTTCTATTTTGCACCGATTTCTTCCCTTCCTTCTCATCAAACTCTTTTCTTTCCTTTGCTTCTAGTCTATTTCTTTTGTGCTGAATATTCTTGGTCCCTAAAGTCTAGTATTCCTTTTTGCCGAATCCCTTGTGTACCACCCTTTTTCTTCCACAATTTGATCAAAGCAATCCTTTTTTGTTCAGTTACTTAACCGAATATTCATTCTCTCCCTCTTTCAAATCTTTTATTCTCCTAATTTGGCTAAATCTTCTGGGACTAGCTATTGCATTCATTTGGCCGATTGATAAGGAATTTACGATGAGCAAAGGGAGATCTAGTAAAGTGTAAGTAAAGATGCCGACTGGGTGTGAGCAAGTGACCACTACTCCCAAGTTTAAGTGACGTAAGGTGTCGGCGGTTCGAGACTTTCCACCTGGATGCAGAAGGGGGACTACAACGGGCCTCGAATTAAATAGACAAATCGCAATCGATAAAGGCAAGTATAGGTTGTCCTTCGGTGAGTGGTCATAGTGGATTTATTTTAATTTATTAAGTAAGTGACTAATGGAATGTAATGTCTGAATATAGGTTCTGACGATTATGAGTACTTAGTACTCCAGGTGGTAAGGTGTGTACTTTTTCCTTATGATTCGATAGTTTAATATAAAGCCGAAGGTGTGTACATACACTACACACACAGTAGATCGGCAAATCCCAAAATGCTGAAAAGCCGAAATGCCGAAAAGCTGAAAGTTTGGCTACGGTAGTCTTGCGAGTGCGCGAACACTTGTAAGAGGGAATTCGATACGATACCAGAGACCCCATGAGCGATCTCATGGACTTAGGTCACGTTTTGACCAACTGGCCAGAATGGGCCAAATGGGCTCGACGGGCCAATGAGCCTAAATAAGCAAATGTTGATAACTTGGTAATATGTGATGAGCTAATTAAGTTTATTGAATGATTTGGAATGGATTCAGGCCTAATGGGCCATATGAGTGTGATTGAGCCTAATGGGCCGTAAAAATGTGATTGGGTCTGATGGGCTATATGATTGTGTGAAAGCTTGTAGACTTGCTAGGGTTTTATAATGGACTTTTAGGCCTAGTTCTAATAAATCCTTAAACAGCGTAAAACTTATTAATTTATCAAATTCGTCTGTGGACAAGTCACAAGGTTAAAATGTGGCAATGGTCATATGCATGTCTAGGATTGGATCTAGGGAGAGCTTGGTATTTAAGCAATCTTAATGACCCACCTTCTCTTCTCCGGAATCCTACCTAGTGCATAGTGTCTATTCACTTTAGCCAACGAGGACATGTTGACGGGTCAAAAGTTCGTAATTTAAAACCCATGCTATTAAGAAATTACCAAAATACCCCTATAGGTTAAATGTAGGATTTATGTTACATGTATGACATGTTGCATTCATATGATATTCTGTTTAGGTTGCATATGGGTGGGAAGTATGGTACAGAGGAAGAATTTGAGGATCGCATGGTTGCTTGACGACCGTGGATCCACCGTTGGCTTTTAAGTCCAATATATCGCTTTTCTTTACGCAACGTTAGGTAGTCCGCATAGCAGGGCTACCATTCTTTGTGGAGCGGATGGGTGGGTCGATTTAGAAATCCCCACAAGTGTATAAGGTTGGAAGGGAAATGTTGTGTAGTGGATGGACTATTGGGGAGGGTTTTGCACAGCATTGCATGTACGATATTATTGTGATATTATTGTGATATTAATGTGATATGGGCTTCAGCCCAAAGGCCACCGCTACTAAGTTGGGCTCAGGCTCAAAATGACTGATGATTGCTTTATACTCGTTGAGGGTTGTACACTGCTTGAGTTTTTAGAAACTCACCCCTCCTTTTCAAACTTTTCAGGTAACCCTCAGTAGGCGGTTCAACGGATGGTGGGACTTAGAGGTGGCCAGTTAGCAAGATATTATTATTTGAATTTTCTTTAAAATTCTTAATATTTTGAAATTATTTTAGTTTGGATTGTAATAAGGCCTTTTCTCTGGCTATTATTATTTTGTGGGATTATTATATTTTATATTTTGGAGGTAGAACATTGCTTATTGTCCTAAGTTATGACTGTTTTCGATTATTACGTTTCCGCAACTCCATTATTAAATATCAAGTTTTATAAATTGTTTGTTTTTAAATAAAACTTCCGCAACTAAAAAGGGGTTTGTACTCAACATTTTACTTTATGAAGGGTTTTCAATAAAAATAAGGTTTTCGCTAAAACACTTCAATATGACATGCCGGACTCTGGCCTAACTTCTAGGCTGGGTTTGGGGTGTTACACTTGCAGCTTGAGATATCACCATGGATGGTCCTTTTACTTTTCAAAAACAAAGAGAGCAATTAATGTTAATGAGTAAAAGAGAATGGGGTGAAGAAGATAAAAGGAATGTACATCTTAATGCTAAAGCCATGCACATTCTATTTTGTACACTTGGTCCAGATAAGTTCAATAGGGTGTCATCTTGTTCCAATGCCGAGGAGATATGAGATAAGCTTGAGGTCACTCATGAAGAACAAGAAAAAGCTTACTTTTGCCTTATAGCCATAGAAGATTTTAAAGTAACTTCTAACTAATCTACTTCAAATTCATATTATTTTGATGAGTTGCAAGATGCCTATGATGAATTAGGCTTGGAGTTTGATTTAATGATTTCAAAACATAGGAAAACTATTTTAAAACTAAAAGATAAAAATAATTCACTCTCCAAAGCCAATCATGAACTTGAAAGTAAGATAAATGATATGCAAGCAAATATAAATAATTTTGAGAAAAAGAATTCTGACTTGCATAATTTACTTTCAAAAGTTCATGACGATCATCAAAATCAACTTGAGTTGCTTGAAAAACAAAAAGTTTTATCTAACAAAGTTTTTCCAAAAGATTTGAAAATGGAGAAAATTCAAAGGAAATCTTTGTTAAATCAAGCTTTAATTAATATAAACATAGAGATTCCCCAAGTTTTTACAAAGGAAAATTTGTTAAGAGTGTACGGGCCCCTAAAAGACTAAGTACTACTCAAGACAAAGATATCCTTTCTAAATGGCTACCTAAAGTCACTAGATTCTTGGCAGCTAATGCTTATGAATCCAAAAGAATTTGGGTACCAAAAATCAAAAGTTAATTCTATGTTTGTAGGAAAAAAAGCATTGTTTCAAGGTGGGCAATTAAAGCAAAAACTCATGGTACCTTGACAGTGGATGCTCAAGGCAAATGACCGGTGACAATAGCCATTTAGTTGAGTTAAAACCAAAAAGTGGAGGAGAAGTTACCTTTAGTGACAACTCCAAAGGACTCATTGAAGGAATTGACTCTATTGATAAAAACTCTTCAATTTTTGTTGAAAATGTTTTATATTTCAACAGTTTTAAGCATAATCTATTGAGTATTAGTCAATTATGTGATAAATGTCTTAATGTCATATTTGGGTCTAATGGATGTAAATTTATTGACATTGTGTCTAATAAGATTATGGTTGTTGGTCATAGAATAAGAAATACATACATGGTGCACTTAGAAGACTTGCATGATTCAAACTTTTGTCTCGTGATTAAAAATGAAAATACTTCTTTTTTATAGCATAAAAAATTAGGATATTCTAGTATGATCATATTGTATGAATTGACTAAATATGGCTAAAAATAAAGTATTACTCAGAGTCAAATTTTATGAGTTCAAATTTAAGAGCTTACCCATCTTATACCTGGAAGAGTATATGGTCTGCAAAGGGATTATTCCAAGAAGGTTTGTGCTGGCATGTGGGTGCTGGTTCTAGAACTAATGTTTGGATAAAGGCGTTGGTTCCAGGACTAAGAGGGCACATAATTCAGACAAGATTTAGTGGCCAAAATATAATAAATGTATCTGATTTAATTGATCAATAAACTGGGTAGTGGAATCCACAGTTGATTACCAATATGTTTAGTGTTGAGGATGTTGGGAAAAAAAAAGGTTTGGAAAATGCAACATAAAATAAATTTAGGGAAAAACGAGAGTTTTAAAATTTTTCCAAAACAAGATCTTAGTTGTGATATCTAAAGTAATAAACACTTAATCAAAATTGTACCTTTTCGATTCGTCTAGGATGAACGCTTCGACCGAGTAGTCTTCTCCGCTATCCTCAAGCTCATGTCTGCCGAGTGTGAGCACGCTTAAAATTAAAAAAAATTTCACAAAAATTACCAATGGGGTAATTTTAAAATTTCTATAAACTTTTGGGTCAAGTAGTAAATAAAAAAATATCTCTATAAATTTTCTAGAATAATCTCTTCAGAGAATTTTCTCTCCACAACTTTTTCTTGAATTCAAGTGTGTAAATAATGACTCAATGCTCTCTTTATATAGGAAGAGTTTAGAGAGTTCAACTATAATTAAACTTAATCACTTTAATATAATATTTATCAAAACAAATATTAGATTAAATTTAATATTAAAATCTTATTAAAATAATAAATTATTTATCTACAAGATAAATATTAAATTAAATTTAATATTAAGATAATCAATTTAATATTAAATTAATAAAATACTATTAAGATAAGTATTAAATTTAAATTAATATTAAACCATTAAAATAATATTATTTTTGGAATAATTAAGCTGAAATCAAATTCTCTGGTGGAATTCCAATATGAATGTAACCTTTCCACTGCTCAACCACCGACGACCAACCGCCACAGGCCATCGGACACCGCCGTGGCAGCCATCGGCACCGCCGTGTCCGGTGATGTAGGTGTAACAACCTTATGGCACTCCGAGCCGACCGGTCCGATCTAGCCATCGGTTGGACCGTCAACCTGATTTCACATATCAGGTCTGATTCGACCAGTTTTTGGATCTTGGTATCGATTTTGGGCTCCCAAGCCCAATTTACGATCTCAAGTCCAATTTTTAAGTTCAATTACCCATTTAGTCAATTGTTTGACTTAAAATTAACTTCCAAAAATATCACATTAATTTTAATTGATTTGATTAATTTAAATTTACTTGATCAAAATTAATTTTTCCAAAAATCACTTAGATTTTCCAAATTAATTTTTCAAGAAAATTTTTTAATCAAATTCTCTAGTTGAACAATTCTCACTACCACCTAATTTAATTTCACATCGAATAAATCGACTCAATTAAATTATTCCCAAAGTCGTAGAATTTTCTTCTGATTCGAATGCAGTCCGATTGAGCTTTTGTTGAACTAGCGGAAGGACCAATCAGACATATACAATTAGGCTCTAATGATTGCAATTATGTCCAGGAGCATCGTTCCGATAATTCGCAATTACTTAATCATGGAATCAGTCCACAAGAAGTATCATGATTGAAAACTCCCAATTGTATACTCTTTACGAAAGCAATTCATCCAACTATTTTGTCCAATGACCTCGTCATGTGTATGTTACCCTCATATGATATCCTTGATTCATTTGAGTTAAATCTGTTCACTCAATACAATCTTATTTGATCTCATTGTCACCATTGTGTCTTCTTAATGATTAATATGATCATTATCAACAAATGATTGTGATAAATTGCTTATTCGTGAACAAGCAAACCGTGACCGCGTTCCATATTTATCAATCCACACAATGCCAATGAGAGGATATCATTAACTCTTTAATTGAGCTATGAATTCCACTATTTCTAGTAAAGCCATACCATACACAAGTCATGTACCCAACATACCGGCTAGGGTTCGATCATCTTTAGAGCATAAGCCTCCACTTATATCAAAGCACATGAGTTGCATACACATGGTTAGTTACTAACTTAAGATTTAGGTAAATCAAACCATGAACGTCACAAGTGAATTAATTCACAAACAGATTCAAAATTAATTCTTCTTGGGTCCAGTCCAATGTATCATTCTACCAATGAATACATCTATATCTCTACTCGTGGAGTCAACTGCTTCGGTAGCCAAGACTAGCCATCTCCCAAATTAGAATTGTAGATGACATAATAATCCTTCTCAGTATTTGAATCAAATGCTCACTTTGATTCTTTTGTTGGATTATAGGCTTATTTAGATTATCTATTGAAGTAACTTATCTTTCTCGCAATGTAAACGTTCTTACAATGCCAATTATCTTCAATTTGAATTTAGACAATCAATGAGCTAATATTTGCTTGTCACAATTTCGCTATGCGTGCAAAATATAAAAGACATAAATACAAAAGACATAATAGTGAAATGTGAAATTAACTTTATTTATTTATTCATCGTTCAAATAAATAGAAAGTAGTTATATGTTTACTACAATAAGGGCACATTTCCCAACAGAGGAAGCAAGGATTGAAAGAATTAAATTTGTGCATGATGAGATTAAAAATCATGCTCAAGCAATAGTAGAAAGGATTCAAGCTCAATTAGAAAAATTATATGCTTTAAACAAAATGTTACTTGTTATTAAAGTTGAGATTGTACTATGGAAGCCTTCAGAGAATGCTTTCATAAAGATAAATTTTGATAGGAGCTTTTCATGTCCATTTGTTGAAATCATGTTCGAGGATTGGTATCAGAAATCAAAGAGGGGTTATTCTGGGGTCAATAACAATTATTAACAATTACATACAACGGGGTTTGCTACAGAAGTTATTGCATGTCTCCAAGCAATTTGATTGAGCATTGAATTGGGATTTCAAGATGTGGTGATCAAAGTCGATTCTCTTATGGTGATAAAGAAACTGCAGGCAAACATGAAAGATGATACATGCATCAGTGCTTACATCTCAAATCTAAACTCTTTGAAGAAGAAATTTAAAAATTGTGTATTCTTGCATATTCAAAGGCAGGGGAACCAAGTATTTCATCTTTTGACTACTAAGTTATTAAGAGAGGAAATAAACACTTCTTGGTAGGGTGCCAGATTTTGTAGACCGATCATGGAAAACAGTAGTGAAGGGAAGTAAGAGTCAAGAGGAGAAAATAGGAAGTGGTGATATTCAGGCCACCGTAGAATATTTCCGATTCTAAGATCTATAAGGATTTGGTTTTGGGGAAAATAAATACTTGGGAATGGACTTTTGATTGTGTTATGTCGTTTCAAATAGGGTGAGTATTCAATCGAGTCGAGTCGAATCAAGTTAAAAAATTTCGAGTTAGTCGAGTTGACGAATCCTATTTTAGCAACCGAACTAAATTTGAATTATTTTCAAATCGGATCGAATCGAGTAAAAAAATTTCGAGTCGAGTCGAGTCGAGTCGAGTCGAGTTAACAAATCCTATTATTTATACTCAATGTTGCGTTTACATAAACCGATTATTTAACTAGTAAACGAAGTATAAAATTATTTAACTACATAAATAATATAATGGTTTTGCCTTTTAACTTAATGAGTAAATATTTATCAAAATAACGTAGATTTGTCTTTTAACTTAATAGTTTTGACTTTTAACTTTAAAAAAGGTAAACATTTATCAAAATGGCATAGTTTTGCCTTTTCTTATTCGGATTTTCGGATAACTCGAATTGTGTAATTCATATTCGGGTTAAACCGAAAAACTTAATTTTTTATTCGAGTTGACCCAAATAACTTGATTAACTCAAATAACTCGAACTATTTAATTCACAATTTAAAATTTTTATCGAGTTTTTTGAATCGAATCGATTTTGCTCACTCCACGGTTTCAAATGGCAGTTCCATTAATTTAGCTAGGGTATAGTTATTGATTTTAGGAAATGAGCTTGGGTTTTTAGTTTCCATTTATTACGGTCGCTGGATTGTTTTTTTTAATTATTAATATACTTCAACTGTCTTATTTCAAAAAAAAAATTCTATTAGTATCATTAAGATGTATAGAAATTAAAAAAATATTTTTAAATATATAAAAAATAATTTTAATATTATTAATTATACGTGCAAATTTTTTTAGTGTAAATAAATAATCATAATGATTACATTTCTAAATAAAAATCAAAATTCTAAAATTCAAACATTAACTTAAGGATATACATTTGGGTTTGTAGCTGAAGTATTCATTGGTATAACAAATTCAAGGAAATCGTACGAAACAAAACATCATTTGGCTAGGGGTGAAGCCAGAACAATTTTTTAGGGGGCCGGATAAAATTTAATTTTTTATAGTTTATATTTTTATAATTTGTAAATGATTAAATTAAATTTTTATAATTTTAGGGGGGCCAAAGTGTAATTTTACCTTTACTAATTTAAATTTTTTATAAAATTCTAAGGACCTAAATAGTAATATTACATTTTAAAGGGGCCAGGGCCCATGCCAGTCCCCCTCTGGCTTCGCCCCTGCATTGGGCCATTTAGCACCAAGCAATTTAGCAAATAATTAAAGAGAATTAGAGTTAAACAGTATATAGCTCCCACCATATAAAAAAAACGAAAGTAATATTAATAATATTATATGTTACTAATATCACATATTTAATTCAAAATTTGACAACAATATTATTAGAAAGGATAATTACGAATCTTGGATATAGATAATAAAAAAAATTATATATTTAATAATACCAAAAAATAACATAAAGTATATAGTACCAATAAACGGGTTTTTACCAAAATAATACAAAAAAATAAAAAAAATAAAAAAATGGTATACGAAATCAATTATGTACCAAAATGGTACAAATGGGGTGGTGCCGCCTCTGCCACTGGCACCTTTGGTGCCGCATGTGGCACCCCCTCAACCACCAATTTCTGTTTTTTTTTCAGCATTTTTTTTAGGGACTTATTATGTAATTTTTCCAATTTTGAGAAAAGGAAGGAAAAGTGTGCGGCTGTCACACCCAACTTTAAATTTGAATAATTGCCTTCTAAGCCCTCCCAATTTATTATTTTCTTTTTATTCCCCTTCAACTCACTATATTGTATTTAAACAAACCATTAATCTGTTTTTGTAGTTAAATAAGCCCTTTACTTATGGATTTTACTCATAAAATTTAAAAACTTATTGATTAAATTTTAAAAACACAAAAATGATAATGTGTTATGTAAACATGAGACTAGGGACAAAGTGGCATATCGAGTCTTTGCTCCCCCTCTCTGGATAATTAGAAAATTTTCAATTTTATCCCCTCCCAAAAATAATAATTCAATTGAAACCTTTTTAATTTTGTAGTAAAAAACTATTTTAATCCTCCTAAAATTTAATAAATAATTTTAAGAAATTTATCATAAAATTTTTAGCTTTGTACCCTTCCTATATTTTATAAACTTATCTCAATCCAACGACATAAAATTTTCGACTTCATCTCTGCAAGAAAAAGTATAATAATAGTTGTAGTATAAGATATTTAACGTTAAAAACAAATAAAGCTTTATCATAAAAGAAAAAAAAAGGAAATGATACTTATCATTTTGAAAAAGTGTTGTAAAAAAGTGTAATATGTTAATTTCAAGTGTTTAACATTATTATCGTAAAATTACGGTTGAAAGTTAAAATATCTATTTTAGACATAATGATGGAAAGTAAAAAAAAATTAAATAATTTAATATAATGATATATGACATATAAATTTTAAATATCTAAATTATAGGTAATATTTAATTTAAATATATAAATAGATATTATTAATAATATAATATCAATTACTCTTAGTAATATAATAATAACTATTAAATTTATGCATATATGAAATTTGAAGAGTCCAAAAATGTATATCATAATGTTTACAATTTCTAAACATGTGCCCTAAGAGTGAAGTATTATTAATTGTGTAAAGTAAAGCTATTTTAACATTAAGTAAAGCTATTTCAAAAATATAAACTAATTCACATCTTATGTTGATGTAAATTTGATGAGAATAATTTATTAAATAAAAATATTAATTTAATTTAATCAACAAGTTTTTAAATTTTATGAGTAAAAACCATAAGTAAAGGGCTTATTTAACTACAAAAATAGATTAATGGTTTGTTTAAACACAATATAGTGAGTTGAAGGGGAATAAAAAAATAATAAATAGGGAGGACTTAGAAGGTAATTATTCAAATTTAAAGTTGAGTGTAACAGCCGCACCCTTTTCCTTCATTTTCTCAAAACTAAAAAATTGCATAATAGGTCCCTCAAAAAATTTGCTAAAAAAAAACAGAAATTGATGGTTGAGGGGTGTCATAGGTGGCACCAAAGGTGCCAATGGGAGAGGCGGCACCAAAGGTGCCAGTGGCTGAGGCGGTACCACCCCATTTGTACCATTTTGGTACATAATTAATTTCGTATACCATTTTAGAATTTTTTTATTTTTTCGTATTATTTTAATAAAAAACCCACCAATAAACCCTTCACAAGATATTCGTCAATGAAGCAGAGCCCACTGCCTATAGGTATAGCTATGTATTCCAAATTTCCAGTCACAGTCTCCATTGTCGGCAATCATTATATTTAATATGGTTTAGAAATTGGGTATCCAATTTTAAACTAGTTGCTTATTGTTGTTTTCAAGTGTATGTGTTGAACATTGGTTGGTTGCTAAAATAGTTAAATTTTGTAGGTCTGAAAATGAAAATCTACCCAGTAAAATACAAGTGTCCCAATGTAGAGTCGACCAACATATTATTGTAATAATTAAAAAAATTAATACTATAGGAATAATCCCAGGAATCTTGGATTAGTATTGGAAAAGAAGGGTTTTCTAATAAATAAAGATTGACAATTTTATAACACCATCGTAAATATCTTTTCACAGTTCCTAAGCTTAAAATTTACTTCAAATCATAATAGTGAAGTATGTAATATAAAATATGAGCACCAATCTTACATAAATTAATTTCTTTATTTTATTTTTTTTTTACAATTCTTTTCTAGGCAAATAGAAATGTGCATAATTTCACTATGTTAAAACAGAATAAATTTAAGTTCAGTCTCTCTATTTAATGGCTTAGCTCTCGAGAATGATCAATTTTTTTTTTAATAAAATGAAGAAAATCTTAATGAATAGTTATTATTTTTATTAAAAGAATTGAAAGCTTATGTTGATGTCGTTGGTTTGAGTTGGGTCCTTCTAGCTCGCAAGGTTACCAGAGAGCTAAATTATGGATGCGTGTTTCGTGGTTGTTCGTTTGGTAAGGTTAGTTGTTGGGCATTCCCTCAATTAATTTACAAGCGGAAAGGTTGGTGGTATGATGTGTCCTTGATCACTATAACTGACTTATCAGTTGAAAGAGAAGACTTGTTATCGAGGGTCAATTTAAAATCAAAACAAAATCGACCTTGAAGCTAAAATTTCATCATATCGATTTATTTAATTAAACTTCATTTTTTTTTCTTATTTTTATGGTTATTTCAATTTCAAATATCTTTATTATTTTTACTTACTATTAGATTTAAATTCTTCTTTCTATTTTTGCACAGATTGTCACACGTTATGGGAACAACAATTGCCTAGATGCACAATCTAGTTGAACCGGACAACAATTTTTGATATCCCAGTCTTTATGGGATCGATCCTATTCCTTATATTGCTATTTATTTATTTATTATTTAGGTGTAGGAATATTATTTTTGGTGAATTCGACACCTATTATCCCTCAATTCCACAAGAATGTTGTTAGTATCATAATAAATTGATGTTCAAAATTGTGTTTTGAGCTATACTTAATGGACGAATATTGAAGAAGAAAACAACTATCTTAAAAACTCAAAGCAAAATAAATTCATTATGTCAAAATAAAAAAATAAAATAAAAGTAAAAGTAAATGATCTTTTAGAATAAAAATAAAAAGAGAAAATCCTTGTCATATGTTGCATGTTCATCATGCATCAATTATTTATGCTTAACTCATAAAAAAATAACACTATTAGTATATTAGAGTAATTTGTATAATGTTTGACAAGTTAAGGAATCAATTTGGACAAAAAAAACTTAGGTACCAAATTAAGTAGTGTCAAAATTAAGTGCCAAATTGGATTAAAAAAGCTTAAGTACTAAATTTAAAAAAATGTCAAGTTTAAGTATCAAATGTTGTATTCATCCTTTAAATTTTTTTTTTTAAAAAACTTACCCAATAATATATTATCTAAAGAAATTACATAAAATTATTATTTTGAAAAAGCTTTAGGATAATTGTATCAAACATCCTAAAATTGTTACCTACATTCTAAATTGATCATTGTATTTTAAAGCATTTTAATTGAGTCTTTAAAGTATCAATATTACACCAATTAGGTGCTTTTGTTTGGCTAACTATTAGTTTAGGGAATAAATATAAATTCAAATTAGAGGTGTCCATGGGCCGGGCCAGGCCCAACCAAAAATTTTGGGCCTGTTTTCTAGGCTCGGGCCCGACCCAAAAAATGGGCTTAAGATTTTTCCCAAGCTCAGTTTGGATAAAATGCTAAAACTTGAGCCCAACTCGCCTGTATTAATTTTTATATATTTTTTATTATATAATTTTTAAAAAATATATAATAAATCAAAAATACTAAAAATATTAAAATAAATGTTTCCTAACAAATTGAAAATAAATATATATGTATACTTAAATAACACTAAGATACGTGCAATTTAATAAGAAAATGCCTCTAAAATAGTAACAAAATTAACAACAAATCAAGAGTTATATAATATCCAAATAATAACAACAAAATAGCACCAACATAATAGTGAAATGGTAGCAAAATAGTGAAAAAAAAAAACAAGAAACTAGCAAAAAAAAAAGAGTAAAAAATAACAAGGAAAAGCAACCGTTTTTTTTTTTTTTGCATATTTGGGCTGTGCCCAAGCCAAAAAGGCTTTACTCGAGGCTCGACCTGCTTTCTAAACGAGCTTTTTTTTTTGCCCAAGCTTATTTTTCGGGCCTATATTTTTACCCAAACCCTCCCACTTTTCTAGCACCTTCAGGCTAGGCCGAGTGGCCCAACCCATGGATAGGTCTAGTTCAAATATGATGTTGAACATTTTTAAAACACGTGTATTTGTCATATGAATATGTTAGATCTGGCATATTAAAGAAATATACAATATCATTCAACTTTATAAAAGTTAATTTTATTTTAATATGTTAGGTTCAAGTCGTTCATACGATAAAATAATGCACAGGAGTTCGTAATTTGATTTGAGCAAATTATCACGTGTTCGTATTTTTATTTTAATTTGATTTGAGAAATATACAATATCTATTTTTTAATTATCACGTGTTTTAAATATGCCTTGCATTAGATTTGAGCAATAATTTATCATCCAAGCTAATGGATAGACTAATAGAAAGACTTGATAGGTAAGATACTAACCTTTGAGAACTTAATTAGAATATATTGAATTTTAAGGACTAATTTAAAGTTTGGGCAATAATCTAAGGATGAATGCTAAAATTAACCAAAAGGTTTAGAAGATCTAAAAAGGTTTCTAAAAGGAATAATTAAAAAATAGATAAAGAATGAATGTTTAAAATTGGGCTAAATTGAAATCTGCAAAAATGATGGAAACAGTTTCTCTTTGTGAGGGTGATGGGGACGAGGTTCAGTCGATTAAGGATAGTTCCACTAAGAAAGGAAGTCTTAAGGAGCAAAGAGTTGACTCTGATGTTGGGATGAAAGTTGATCCAACCCTTAACCCATCGTTATCCTAGAAAGAGAGATTAGTGGGGAAGGATCCCATTGACTCAAGGAAGGGAAGTGTTGTAACAAGATTCGGAGTGGAGGATGATTTTGACTTTGTGGATGGGGACATCACGATATCAATCATTAATGGCATTCCTTCGATTGTCTTCTCCGAGAGGGTTCGACTTTTATTAGTTAAAGACATGGCTAATACAATGGTGATTAAGCTTTTAGGTCAGAACATTAGGCATGCAACTATACAAAACAAGATTTCAATTCTTTGGAAACCTTCTATGTCGTTCCAACTTATGGACATTGAGAACGAGTATTTCTTAGCTAAATTCCAGAATAGTGATGGTTTTGAAAAAGTGCTCTCTCTGGGTCATTGGGTCATTTATGGACAATATTTGACAATGTAACTGTGATCTATAGACTTTAATCCTGCTTAACCATTTCCAAGCATTGTAATGTCTTCTATCCATCTTTTGGGGCTCTTAGGACACATGTATAATCAAATGATTTTGTGGAAGATTGGAGCCATGGTGGGGAAAGTTGCGAAATTAAATTTTAATACTGATATTGGAGTACGAGGTCAGTTTACTCGTATGGTGATTTTCGTGAATCTGGATAAACTATTGGTATCCTAGGTCTGGATTAATGGAATACTCTAACGGGTGGAGTATGAATATTTGCCAATGGTTTGTTTCTCGTGTGGTCGATATGGGCATGTAAATGAATTATGTCCAAAAATAGAACCTTGTCCAAGGGCAGATGGAAGGGGGCCACTGGACGGTAGAGAAACTTTTGGGTGCTAATACGGTAATGGTGGATGATGATAGGGCAAAGGGAGTAGGCGTATATGGACCATGAATGCTTGTTGAGAGAAAGTAAAGACATAATTCCAAGGATTGACAGAGAAACGTAACTGCAAATCTAAGGGTTAAGTTTGGGGAATCAAGATTTAATGTTCTTACTGTCGTAAATGGAAATGAGGAAGGAAAGGGATCAAGGATTGAGGATTTACAAGAGGTAAGCATTAAAGGGAAGGGGGTCAGAGATGAGGCTAGGTTTAGAGGCAACAACCGGATCTTTGATCTCGTTTGGAGGAGATCTAGGCAGGTCATTCTACTAGGCCTAGGAAATAAGAGTGGGACAGTGGGTTCCAAAGGTGGATCTCAAGCTGAGCTGGGTGGTCTATCGTTGGGGGAGTCTAGGGTTAACCCAAAATTCCATGACAAGGATTAGACCCAAGTGAAGAAATTGGGGTTTGTCAACCTGGTTAAGTTGGTTAGGTTTGGGAAGGCTTATAGGCCTGCTTGTGATAAAAAGGGATAAGGTGTTTCTACCAACTCGAGAGGTCCAGTGGGAATTAAACAAAATGATACAAATTTCTCGCTCGTTTTGCATGATTTTGATAAACAACCAGATGAGTCAAGCAGTGCAAACGACGATCAATCTGCTGAAGGTAATAACTCCAATTTAACTACCCATTTTAATTCAACTTTTGAGGGTCATTTGGAAATTATTGTGATGCTGAAAGAAGGCGTGCTTGACCCATCAAAGCACTCAATGATCATTTTTAAAGAAAACATTCACCCAAATCTAGTTGAGGTAGCGGAAGCTGATCATGTGGAAGTGATAGGAAGTGATGAGACCATTTATAAAGGGCGGTTTGTTAGAGGTAAAGCCGATGCTGCCAAAAATGAAAGGAAGCTTAGTAAGACAATACGGGATCAAGGGACTCGTTTCAAGCTGTTAGGCGGCACTCGGGTGCTAATATCGAAATCACTCAACAATATGGTGGGTCGTATCTCTTCTTAGCATGGAAATGAGAGTGGTATAAAAGGTTTGAAGGTGGCTGACACGTAGTTAGAAGCTAAAAATGTTGTCCAACAGTAAAGTCGGTTCTTTTTAGCATTTTAATTCTATATGGATTCTAATTTGTCTGTTTTTTCTTGGAACTGTCAAGGGTGTGCCGGTGCAAAATTTACTAGTATTTTTTGAGAATATAATTCAAAGTATAGACCTAATATTGTTAGCTTGTTGGAGTCAATGATTAATGCTTCTGAAACAAATGTTATTATTGCTAAGTTGGGTTTTCAATATTCTCATCGAGTAGAAGTGGTTGGTTTTTATGGTGGCATTTGGTGGGATGGAAAGAAGCGGTTAGGGTAGAGGTAGTTCGCAATCCACAGTTCATTTTGGACACTCCCGTTAACAACTCTAATCACAATCTAACATGGAATTTTTTTTGACACATGGCCTAATTATTGGATGCCACATGACACAAATTACTATGTCATAAGTGTTGCATACTACTTTAAAGGACTAAAATATATTTTTCCCTATAACACCCCACACTCGACCCAATCACTGGATCCGAGATGACAAATGACACATTCGTTGCCGAAGTAACTACAGTTTCATTTAAATTTTCAAAAGATAAATCATGAATACAATTGAATTTTTAATTCTTCTAAAAGTATTATTTATTCAAATCTGGGTTATAAATAGGCTACGAAAACTCGTATGAAACTTTGTAATTATTGAAGGACTAAAACATAAAAAATGACTAATACATAGGTGTTGTCGTGACATCGAAGAATGAATGTCATGATACAGAGGGTTGTAGGTTGATGTCGTGACTTCAATAAGGATGAGTCCTGACCATGAAGGTAGAGGGCTTAGTTTTGCGACTTCAACAGAGGCATGTCTCAACTTTGATGATAGGGACTTGATGTCGTGACCTCAACAAGGGAGAGTCGCAACTTTACCGTAAAAGAATCTATGAGAAAATATATTTAATTTTTACATTCAACAGATTCACAATTACTAATTAATTTAATTCCATTTCTGAACTTTAATTAATTAAATAATAATTTGAAAAACTTAAATTAATTCTTAAGTCATTTCCATACTCAGTGAGAAACCACATTCATTTTCGAATGTAACTCATTTCTCTAACTTTTTCATTTCTATCAACTTATATTCATTTGATTCATCATGCAATTTATTTCTGGTTTCAACAAGCTAGCGGAGGGACCGATTGAACATATGTAATTAGGACTCAAATGATTTATAATTAAGTTTCAACTTGTCACCAATTAATTATAAACTCATTTAGTCACTAAGTCGTTCCACTATAGTATCGTGACTGAGCTCTCTCAAATGACATGCCATTAGGAAAAGTACTTAATTAATGCTTATCCAATGACCTTGTCATAAGTGTGTTACCCTTATAAGATATCCTTAATCTCTTCGGGATAAATTCGTTCTCCCATTATGATCTTATTTTATTTTATGGTAACCATTACATCTTCTTTCATGAAAAATCAGTTACTATCAAATAGTAATTAAGTCATTCATCACAAAGACAAACGACCCATGGCTACGTTTACTTCTCATATATCATGTAACGCCAATGAGAGGATATCATTTACTCATTTCTTAGGCTATGAATTCCGCTATTGTGAATGATGCTACATACTGTAGAAGTATATACCCAACACACTAGCTTTCGATTTCTTATCTATTCGAACTCAAACTTTTACTTACATCAAAGTATATGAGTCACACATACATAATCAATCATCCACTCAGGATCAAGGTATGTCACACTATGAACGTCACAAGTGAATAAATCCATAAATGGATTTAGGATCTATTCTACTTTGGTCCTATCAATCTAGGAGTCATCCACTCTGATGCCCAAGACAAAGTATCTCTCAAATTGGACTAGATAAACGTTATATTAGTCTTTTAATCAGTTTGCTCATTTCCATTTAGACTAAAGACATATTTAGGTTCATCTCCCCAATTGAACTAATATTTGCTTCAATTTTGCTTTGCATGCAAAAACCATTGAGGGCAATATACAAAGGGTATTAATATAATTCATGAAGACTTTTATTAAACTAATATATTCAAAAAAATTACAAGTGTACATATGAATATACTACACTTAGGGCACCAAATCTAACAGCTATATGTATATTGGATCAAAATCATGAAAGCACGAAATGGGATAACTACTCGTTTACGGCCTTTGCCTTTCCTTTATCATGAGACGGTCCAATGTTGTCTTTATCTACGCATTATAATTTGATTATAGAAATAGTATCAGTTTCACATAAACACATGAAAACACAATAATTAAACATATTTTTCATTCTATTCATTTTAGTCCCTATATTCGAAATGCTCATGTTTTTCGATATTTAACATCAGATCAAAATCAAATTTCATATTCTTTCATTAGAGACCTTGTATTTTTAATCTATAGCATAATTTCTAAAAAAAAAATTCAATTTAGCCTCTCATGTCACAAAATTAACTATAAAGCTTAGTTAAATTTCTAATCAAGTCCATCATTTTTCACTACCTTCTAACTTAGTCCTAACATCACCCCAAGCTTACGAACTAACAATTTCATCAACTTCAAGCTTAATTTCATCAAATATCCATTTATGACAACTTGAATAAAACTCATTGATCTAAGAATCTAAAGCATGGGTATTAATAATGAAGCTTAGATGATCATGAAAACATAAAAAATTCAAAAGAAAAGTATGTTTACCTTAGAGAATTTGGGACCAAATTATAAAAGAGAGTAATTTTTTTTTCTTTCTTTTTCTCCCTAATTTGGACGGCAAAGATGATGATTTTCGTCTCCCACTCACTTTGCTATATATACCTTAATTAGTAATGTCATTAAGCTTAATTAACTTAATGTTTTAACTATTAACCATGTTTTATTTATTAATTAAGTATTATTAATTAAAAGTGAGTGGATGATCATCACATTCCACTATCCATAACATTAAAGATTAAATAGTCATTAAGTCCCTTGGTTAATTGCTATTCAAGTTCCCATGCATTTACTAAATTAAAATTCAATAGTGATTACACTTTTACAATTTAATCCCTACACTATAATTAATAATTTTCTCAATTTAATTATTTGACAGTTCTTTAATATATGTTCATACTAAATATGCAAATCTTTTAATTCAAGATTTTACAAACTTGATTTACGGAATTGGATTTCGAGACCACATTTTCTTACTCCGACTAAAATTGGGTCGTTACATGCCCAATACCAACTATTAACCAAGATAAATAATAATAATAATAATAATTAAAAAACCCTAGAAACCTCAACGGTCATCTTCTTCCTCAAATTCTAACTTAGAATTTGATTTTTTTTTTTTTTAATTATTCCCCATCTTCATCATCATCAAATCTCACAAAGACAAATCAACAAACAACTCAATACATATACAAGAAGAAATAAGATGATAAACAATTAAAGCGATTTTTTCTATGGATCCAATAGCAATAAAGAAATAATGATTGAAAATTAAAGAAACTTGGATGAGCCAAAAAGCGTCGAGAGTCGCAATAACGCCCCCACATTGTATCAACATGAACGTCAATGAGCTGTAGAAGTTGCCCACGCTTAAGGAATTTGAACAAGGCCCTTTCTCCATCCATTCCTGAAATTCCCAAATTGGATTTGAAAATGAAACCCTAACCGAAATTCATTCGTCTTCCCTTTCCAATTCCTTCCTCTTCACTATTGCATTAATCTCCAAATTCATTCGTCTTCCCTTCTCAATTCCTTCCTGTGTTTGAAACTGACACCAAACTGACACCAGAGGCTCACAAATGCAAATATTCCAAATTTTTTAAGGTTATACCGCATTTAAATTAAATTAAAAGTTTGGAAACTAAAATGATAAATTTTTAATGAATAACGATGACATGGATTTTACTTCAATTGCATGGAAAATCAAAATTTAAAAGAAAAATTCATGTCAGCTTATCATTTGTGATTTTAACAGAAGTGACCAAAATGTTTGACCTATGTAACGTGTGAGATTAAATTGTAAACTTTTTATTTTTAATGCCTAAAATGAGAATTTTTATAGTTAGACGACTATCTATATAGTTTACTCCATATTGTATATGTGCTTTTATCATTAGCTTCAAACCATACATATATATATATATATATATATATATATATATATTATATTAAAAAGAGATAATTTTATATTAAAATGTTTGCGCAAGGTTACCATCAAACTATTTCACATTTAGGACTATAATGTAAACATTTTTAGGCTGACAACATACACGAGAAAGACAAGTTAAATACGTGTCAACCTCCACTGATGTAAAGAGCTTTTAACTTTTAAACTTATAGATATAATTATAATATTATTATGAGGTATCCAATTGTCAACTCTAAACCCGAACATAATCTAGACTATCGACTTGTGATCCGAGTTTGAATCCCAACAGATGAAGTTGTTAAGGAGCTCGCGAGTTTAGCTCACACTTCCCTAAGTGTTTGCGATCACATGGAACGAAGCCAAATGAATGAACCGGTGAATACCTAGACCGGCGAACATGTGTTAAGTTTAGGATAGCATACATGTCAACATGCATGGAGCCTACCTAGAATGTTAATTCCATAAACAGTAACTATATCATATAAATAACCCAATCTTCCCCACTAATAAGACACAACAAAAACACTTAATTAATCTAACAACTTGAATATGTAATATGGTATAGGAATGGAGAAATTAAATAAATAGTTTGCCCAAAATGTGTTGTTTATTGAAAAGGGAAAAAACCTTAACAAAGTCAAATGTCATATGTTATAAATAAATGCAGCCGGGCTCTCTTAAGTTTTCTCTCTGATAAAATAAGTCACTTTGGTAAACGTAAGAACACTCTATCTTCATTTTTTAAAAATTTGTTTTAGTTGCAAAATCACAGGAAGAAGAGAAAAAAATGGCATCATATGGAAGTATGACTGTTGTTTCTTCTATACAAGAAGTTGAGTATGATGATATTGATGTTGGGTTTGATCATTTTCATGGCCATCAATCTCATCCACATAACTTGTCTAGCTTTTCCATGTCTACTAGTTCAACGTACACGAACTTTCATGGTGATGATGATGATATGGGGAAGAACATGTCGAGATTGTCAATTGAAAACTTTGACGTAGATGTTGATGAAGAGTTCTCCGTCAAAGAGTCGCTTCAACTTTTATCCGACTCCGACAAAGAACCTTATTGTTACTCTCTTCCCACCGTCCCATCTCATCGGGTCTTGTCTAAGGGAGCAGCCAAGGATTGTGGTAGTGAAAATGAAGCTCAAAAGGGTAGTTTTGGATGGCAGAAAGGGAGCAAGAATGTGAGGAGGAGGAGGAGTGGAAGTTGTTGGGATAAGGAAATTAAAAGCAGCAGCGAAAAGAAAGATGGGGGTTTAATGGTGGGTTATAATGGGAATAGTTTTAGCGGGGAGAGTGAGGGTGAGGTGGTGGTGATCACCAGGCCAAAAGGAGGGAAGAGGTCATTGTGTATGGATATGGAGGAAGTGAAGGCGTGTAGGGATTTAGGGTTCGAGTTGGAGAAGCCAAGTCGCTTTTCCAGTTTTGATGCTACAAGCAGTGATGGCACTTCTCCCATCACCAATTGGCGTATCTCTGGCCCTGGTGAGTCCAAATATTTCCCAACCTCTCTGTAGTATTAACCTTAAAAATGACTGATTGTTTTATTGAAAGATGTAAAGGGCTTAACATTTTCAGTTGAATCTGATGGTATGTTTTGTGATTTAGGTGATGATCCAAGAGATGTCAAGGCTCGACTCAAGGTGTGGGCACAAGCAGTGGCACTTGCATCTACATCTATGCATTGCGGTTGACAAGCTTAGCATCTCCCAACTATCATCATCGGCTACTATTTTTGCTTCCATCCATTGGAACCCTTTTGGTGTGATTTGGTACCTTTTCTTCTTCATATTGCTTCCTAAAGAGGAAGTTTTTCTAGCGGTTTCATTGGGGTTGGCATCGTGCTATCAACAACATCATATAAGCAACACCCAGAATCCAAGGTTTAGTCAAGTTAATGCATGTAATCCGCTCTTAAAGAGGTTCCGTTCAACAAGTTTAGAGTTCGGATCCTGGTTTTTGCAACATCAAGGCAGAGCAAGGTTTCACTTCAAAAAGAAAATTACAGGTTTTAAGAAAAGGTCGCCCCTTGTTAATATTATGTACAATTGCTATATGAATGACTACGCTCGTTAATATAGGAAATGGTCAAGTATCTGTAAGATCCATGTATTAAACCCAAATTTTTGGAACCAAAAAGCAGCTGGAAGGAAATAGATCAAAACTAGAAAAATCAGATGTTCCATTAAGAGAAGAGTTTTGATGGAATCTGCAAACTTGCACCCTAAAAAATGATAAGGATAATAGCACACCCCTGCCAAGAGCTTATAAAGTATCATCCAAAATTCTCTCTTCTATAATAAACGCCGACTGTTGCACGTATTACCAGGTAAAATCATCTTGAAGCAGAGAAAGTAAATGATAAAATGGGAGATTTGGGGTAGTGGTTAAACGGATTGGATATTAGCCTTCTATAGGCAGCTCCCCACAATTGACAATTCTGCATGGTACTCGAGGGCCATCTGTCCTGCTTGTCTCTTGGGACTCTAGTTCACGCACGACATCCATTCCATCGATCACATGTCCGAAAACAACATGTCTGTTGTCCAGCCACGGAGTCTGTAAAATACAAAAACAATGAAAATGAACAATATTAGCAGCACATGAATAGCTAGCATGATAAGAAAACGAATATCCACGCTTGAAGTAAATAGCTAGCATGATTAATTATCCAAGGAAATATTAGCAGCACTAGTCAGCATCCAGCTATAAGCAAACTATGCACATGTACAGTTGATATTCAACTCAAAGTTTATACTTGATAAGGTATAATTCCAATCACAAAATCAAAACCTAGTATTCTAGTAAACGTTTATACTTTTTTTGTTCTCAAAGACCATAATAAAAACACAACTACAGCTATATCTAACGGTGATATTAGCAAATCATGATATCAAATTAGAATGTGATACATAATCTACAAAAGAGAATAAGGCTGCATAGCTCACCTTTACTGTGCAAATAAAGAATTGGCTCCCATTGGTATTAGGACCTGCATTGGCCATGCTTAATACTCCGGGTCCAACATGCTTCACTGCAGATAATAGCCTCAAAATATTAGGAATCAAGCTAGCAATTCATTACAGATACCACTTAACCCATCAACCCCAAATATAAACTCTCAAATATCGAAACTTGAAGGGTTTTAGTTACTAGAGAACAACTCACAAGCAAAGCTCTCATCTTCAAACTTGGATCCATAAATACTCATCCCACCAGTTCCCTACAGCCAGCAAATGCACCAGTTTTCTACTTAGTAATGGAAATTTCTTTCTTTAGAAAGCCAAAGGAAAAGGGGAAAGAAAGAGAGGGATTACATTTCCATTAGTAAAATCACCACCCTGGATCATGAAATCTTTAATAATACGGTGAAAGGAGCATCCTTTGAAACCATATCCATTCTCTCCTGCAAGAAATAAAAATGTTGGACCTAATTAAGAAAAATATTAAGGAAAAAAAAAATAAAAGTGAATGTAAAAGACTCAGCCTAGCTTGCCTGTGCAGAGGGCACGAAAATTCTCAACAGTTCTAGGAACAACATCCCCAAAAAGGCCCATAACAATTCTGCCAACAGCCTTACCACCGATTTCAACATCAAAGAAGCACTTGGTCGTCACTTTCGCTTGCAACTCTACATCCTAAACAAAACCCCAAATATGTGAAACATTCAGAATCTATATTCCCGGTCCGGTAAGAGGAACGAAAACAAGATCGAAAGTAGTTATTTGCTTGGAATGTAATACGATAAGGCAGCCAAATATACCTAAAATTACTTATCTACTCTATAGAAGCTAATAATAAAGGACTTACATTTGCCATGGAATTGCAGACCATTCTTCGGTACTTAACGGAAGGGGATTTAGAAAGTTGGGTTACAGGCAAACCTGATGCATAGTTTAGTTTCGATGCTAAGACGGTAGCAGATGAGTTAGGTTGGGAGTAAGCTGACCATGAACCGATCATATGTGGGCTATGAGCATTTGAAACAGCTTGACCCTGTAGAAGGAATGCCGAAAACAATGAAAAACAAGGAGAGAAGGATGTTGAAGTAAAAATCTTGTAAACAGAACTGACCTGGAAACTGAAGCGAGGGCAATGAACCATCTGCAATGAGAAGGTGGAGGCCATCTTTTTCAGTGGTTGAAGGGTGGGAAAGGTCCTCTGTTATGTGGTGTTGGGGGGGTGTCTAGTGGTTTGCAAAAGGAGAAAGAAAAGTAAAAATATTAGATAAGATTTTGGGAGTCTCTGTGGGTGTGTCCTCGGGTGCACAAACTAGCTGGGAATGGGATTAAAAAACAAAAAACAGAGAGATGCAGGGACAGGTTGTTTGGTGGGTTGGTTTAGATTTGCACATAGTTTTCACCGGCATCATCTTCAAAGTATCCGCCGCACGCGGCCCACGCCCAACATTATATATATTTCTTTGTTTGGGCTAGCCCAGGAGAGACATAATAAACAAGGTTAAATTCTAAGGATAGCCCATTATTTATCGTTTTGCGTAAATTTAATCCCTCCTCTATGCTATGTTAGTTAACTTTTATTTTGAAGGGTGAACTCAACTGCTTGCCATCCTTGCATTTACCCCCAAATGATGGTTTTTTTTTTTTTGTTTTTTGTACATCTAATAAGATTAAACTATAAGCCTTTGGGAATTGAAAAACCCATGTTATGTTCCTCTAATATCTACTAAAGCTCACGAGGGAGACTATTGAAACGATGAAGACCCATATGCGAAGTTTGCCATCTTATCCACCGCTCAATTTCCTCCCAATTCCATTGTACTTGGTATAGGTTCCGATTATCTAACGATAATCCCAACGGTGCATTGTTGTTTGGTGCTTTTCTGAGATGCTAAAGTTGTTTTGATTTGAGCTTTGGTTTGGCCCTCTTTTTGTTCCTACATGATTTTGGATGTTAGCTTGGAATGTACTTTTCAATCATATTTGACGAGAATGATAGTGGCTTTGTTTCTTTGGACGTTTGGCCTTTAGTGTATGTAATGCTGGTTTTTTTTTTTTTTGGGGGTGTAATTGTGGGAATTGGTTATTTTATTCTTATTATTTTTGGGTGTTTGATATATTTTGAATGGACAATAAGATTGAAAATAGTTTTTTGAAATTGGTTGTGATATTGAATATTATAGTGCAGATGTAATATATAATTGAAATTATATTATATTTATATTAAATTATAAAAAATAAAAAAATGAAATAATATTTTGTATTATTTATTATATATGTGATTACTTATTTTAGTTAATCATATTCTTCAAAAATTTCATCATAATAACTATAATAATAGACTATATTTGTATTAATTTATTAAGTAATAAAATTATTAATTATATACAATTAAAAGTAATTGATTTTTAAATAAATATATAATAGAAATTGTAAAAAAAAGCACCGAAGAAGAAGGCCAAAGTTGTAAAAAGAAAAAAAAAAAAAAAACTCTCCCATGAGAGAGCAGTGGAGCTTCAACCCCCAATGAAAAAGTAGACCTCGGTGTGGTTGAAAAGACCTTAAAACTGATCTTTTGGTTACCCAAGGCAACAAAATGGTGAGTTTGCGTGCTTAAAGACAATCCAAACGAAGAGTGTGTTCAAAATGTAGGCAGTTCATTGCCTTTATGATATGAATACAACTTTATTTTGCCCAGAAGATCCACTCCAGACAAGCTATCACATGTTGAGCTCCCATCGACCATGCATATTGCACTCCATTGTGATCTCTCAATACACCTCCCGCACTCGCCATACTTCTTTCATCGTTGAAATCTCCGTCTAACTTTTCTTTTATCCACAACATAGGTGTCGGTTTCCATTGCACCCAAATCAGTCCTTTCTCCCTGTTAACCTAATTTGCCATCCAAGCCTGACGCATCTCACGCCAAATTTGTTGACTTCTTTCTCATATCGTTTCATTCTTAATTAGTTAAAGATTTTTCGGTTGCACTACTAAATGATCCCAAAACCAAGGTCACAATCATATTTATTTTTATCTTAATCTATATAACTAAAATTTAGGTCAAAAAATGAAAAATTAAAAAGCTAGAAAAATAAATTTTCTTTCATAGATGGAAAAATTAAAAGAAAAAATAATATGCTATTTGATAAGATTGAAAAATGAGAGGAAAGAGACGAAATTTTTAAAATTTCATAATTTTAAACTAACATTCATTTCTCTCGTCTCATCATTACAATTTTAGAGTATTAATTTTTATGTATTAAAATAAAAAATAATTCTTATTTTCCTTTCTTTCTTACTAAACACATTTAAAATTTATTTTCAATTTTTTTTTCTCTCTACTTTTTCACCAAATCAAAGAGGTGATTGTAGGCCACCAATTATTACTATAATTTTATCTTCATCGAAAACCTTAAAAAAAACAACATTCATCATTTTATAATCTTTTTAAAGATTTATCATCCATTATTCCCTTCGAAATTGAACAAAATATCCACGTAAGCTTTATTTATTAAAAGCATGTGGCATTATGCATTGCATTATAAAAGATGACACTACCGTTCTATGGGCACACTCTCCCTGGTTTTCGTTCCACTTACACATTCTCGATAACTGAAAAAATAATCAGCTATTTTTAATTTTAACCGATTCCATAGTTGATTCAGGTTTACTCCTTAAATTTATCTAAACGTATTTATTTGTTGATATTTTAATTTATAATTTGTTACACATATTACCTTAATTTATTAATAACGTTCATATTTTAAAAGTTAACATGTAATTTATCTAAAAGTAATTAGTTGATACTTAAACTTATCCAAAATTCATATATATATTTTAAATTAATTTATATATTTGAAAAATGTTTAATTTATATTCGTCATTTATTATACTAAGAGACTACAACATGTCAGTATAAGATTGATCATCAATGTCATTTCAACACAAATTATTAGTATTAGTGTGAAGGTACTAACCAAGTAACTACGGAATACAAATTTAAGTATCAACTAAGTGTATAAAAAAATTGAGATATTTTTTGACAAAATCAAAAAAAATAAACTACATTGATTAATAATGATGCAATGAAGGGCAATTTACTAAAATATACCAAAATTAAAAAAAATTACGAAAATGGGCCAAAAATTTAATTATTTAATCGAAAAGGGCCATTTCCCTAAAACGCATCCACGTCGGTAGCGTTTTGGGGATGCAAAGAGAAAACAGCGTCCGCAGGAGTGTTTTCTGCCACATAAGCAAAAAACGCTTCCTTGAGGGCGCGCTTTGCTGATGTGGCAAAAACGCTCCCCCATGGACGTGTTTTAGCCCGTGTTTGTTTTTTTTAAAAAAAATTTATTCTCGAATTTTTTAAAAATTTACGAGAATAAACCTTTATAAAGGCTCAAAGTGACAACACAATTTTTTTTTTTAAGGTGTCATCAATTAATATGGAAATATAACTTACAAATAAAATCTTTATATAGACCCAAAATCTCATTTCCCTTGTTTTCTTGAGCAATGTGATATATGAGATATGTCTATATATAGACTCATGAACAGTTTTGTAGCTTGTTCCTAAACAATGTGGGGTTCCTTCTTCTTTTAACTAACAACATGAGATGAAATACAAAGTAACTAATGCAAAGTAACATTATTTAAAATATTAATTAGTAAGCATAATTAAAATATATCAATTAATTTGATATTCAAAATATTATAATAATAAAATAATTCTTAATAATTTTAAAGTGTTTTTATAGGACAAGAATTTTGACATATTGTAAATTAATACTCCCTACTCGTCATTTTTATATTTTTAATAATAAATATAACTATATTAATTAAGTAGATAATAAATACATAATATAATATATTAGCTTATATTATATAAATGTACTATATACAAAATAAAATTATATAACATATGATATTTTAAACTAAAATAATGTAATTCTTGCGTAGTTAATAAAAATAATACTTTAAATATAAGATAATTCAATATAAATTTTAACCGTTTTATGTATTATGATATTAATTCATTTAATAAAGTTTTTTTACAAAATCTAAATTCTAATTTATAAGTTTTATGTATTATGATATTAATTCATTCAATAAAGTTTTTATTGACAAAATCTAAATTCATTTAATAAATTTAATTAAACAAACATTTTAATAAAAATATAATTTTTATTTAAAAATGTGATAAATCTTTATCATAATAAAAATATATATACTTAAAACTACAAAATCAATAATATAATAAACATTCAAGATGGTGTGTTTATACTAGGAAATATTTTTAATTTTGTGCTTATCAATTTTAGCCACAAAGAGAAAACTGAAATATTAAAGAAGGGGAAAACGGGTCATATTCTCCCACTTTAGCCAAAGATTTTACATTTCTAAGCTCTTAGTATATCGTCTTGCTTGGAAATCTTTTCAGCTTGGGAAATTGATAGAAGAGGATGGAGTGAGAAACTGTTTGTGTTACTGCTTTAAACCATGATAAAATAAAAGCAAAAATGAGGGCATGCAACAATTGTTCATATTAAAATATATTACTAACTAGAGATTTATATTGTAGCCTTTAATCTCATGTTGTTAGTTAAAAGAGGAAGGAATCTTACATTGCTGCAAAACTGTTCATGAGTCTATTAATAGACATATCTCATATCTCAAATTGCTCAAGAAAACAAGGGAAATAAGACTTTGGGTCTATATAAAGATTTCATTTGTAAGTTATATTTCTTTATTAATTGATGACACCTTGAGCCTTTATAAGGTTTATTCTCGTAAATTTTTAAAAAATTTGAGAATAGTTTTTTTTTTTTTAAAACACGGGCTAAAACGCGTCCTTAGGGGAGCATTTTTGCCATATCAGCAAAGCGCGCCCTCAAGGAAGTGTTTTTTGCTGATGTGGCAGAAAACGCTCCCTCGTGGACGCGTTTTCCTGTTGCATCCCCTGAAAATGCGCTGACGTGGACACGTTTTGGGAGGAAATGACCATTTTCCGTAAATAATTAAATTTTCGGCCCATTTCTATAATTTTTTTTTAATTTTAGTATATTTTAGTAAATTGCCCTGGAATGAAAGCCATTAAACTAACGTAAAACCAAAGTTATTAAAGACCATTAAAGCGAATATAAACAAATTATACTCTGATCAGCTTCCATAAAGATTAGTCGGCAGTTCTTCAATCCAAAGATGAGCCTTTTGTAGCTATAAGCCATGGCAACCTGAATATTATATAGAGAGAGGAAAGCAAAAGGTGAATGTAAGGCAGATAAAAAACTCGTGAAACTTCTTAATTTCCTGTGACGTGGGAGTTATATAATTTTGAACCAAAAAACCATTTCCTTTAAATAATAACAATGACGATAGTAAAACCCTGAGATGCAGATGCGTTGGAAAAGAAAAAACAGTTGATTAATGCAGCACGTGATCATGTAAAATCCCCATGTTTCAACTTACATATTTTAATGTATAAAATCAGATGCAGATCCAACATGATTCCTTTTTGATCGTTTAATCTAACTATACTTTAATTTTTAAAATAAGAAATATTAGACGTAGCTTAAAATAGAGTATGTATTACTGTTACTTAAACCCTCAGAAAAGCTATCCCTCGAATTACCCCAAATATCAGACTTCCATCAAGGAAGGTATAACTTCCAAGTAATGCTATATTGTTATACGTTTTAAGCTTATGATAATATTAGTATATATTTGGTTCATAATTTATTTATTGAAGATGCACAGTTGAAGATAAATAGATAGATCGACGGCAGCCGACCATGTCTCTCCACTACGACGGGGGAACCACCATCATTCAAGGTGAATATATATATTATATGCTTTCATTTCTACATACTGCATGATGGTGTGAATATACATCATCTAACACAAATAATGATGGTGGTGGTGGTTATGTTCTGTCAGATGAGAAGGAAGAATGTTTGTGTGAAGACGGTGTCTTCATTGAGATAAAAAAGCTTGGAGGGAACTGTCGTAGAATTCGGTCCAAAATTGGAATTGAAGCCAGCCTTGATACTGTTTGGGACATTTTGACTGACTACGAGAAGTTGGCTGATCTTATTCCGGGTCTTGCTGTCAGCAAAGTTGTTGAAAAAAATGACAAGTTTGCTCGACTTTTTCAGGTTAATTATTTATCCCTCTCCACTTTTTATTGTGTTACCACATTCAGTTTTTTTTTTTTTTAAGAAATATTCTGAATCGTGTTTTATTAGCAAAAGTATTTGAAAGTGATGTTGTGGCTACTGCAGTAATAGGAATGATATATTGGGAGACAGAGGCGACAATGGCATGTAGGATCAACTTGTCTTGCCTAACCCAATACATATAAGGAAACGATAGTTGGTTTGAGTTAAAAAAGGCTTGATTTCATTCATACAATTGTAGGTCGATTTATATTACCAGTCATATTTAAATTTGAAGACAGTAGTCGTATATGAGGGTGGGTAGTGATGATATATGTCCCTCACACTCAAACTAACTGTGTTGTTTAAATATAATTGTTGATGGATTGAAAAGTGGTGTGGTTAAGCACATTGGTTTCAACAGATTGGACAGCAAAACTTGCCATTGGGTTTGAAATTCAATGCTAAAGGATTTTTAGATTGTTATGAGAAAGATGTTGAGATTTTGCCTCATGGTAAAAAACGTGAAATTCAATTCAAGATGGTTGAAGGTGACTTCACACAGTTTGAAGGAACATGGTTGCTTGAACAGGTAACAACATACTAATTCCATCATCTAATTGCATTTCCATTGCAGTAAAACTTTCTTAATAACGGGGTTGTGCAGTTTAGTAAAACAAAAAATGAAGACAACCATCAAGTAATTGGTGGTGAAGAATCCTCCCACACAACACTTTCGTATTTGGTTGATGTAAAGCCCAAGCTGTGGTTGCCTATTCGTCTTGTTGAAGGCAGGCTTTGTAAGGAGATAAAGACCAACCTTTCCTGTATACGTGATGAAGCCAAGAGAGTTATAACTGCTTTCACCTCTCTTTAGCATTATCTATTTACATGTTTAACAAAATTTTTACCTATCAATTTCTTTTTGGTTTACATGTTTAATAAAATTTCTCTGAGTATGATGGTCACTTTGATGAAAATGTATAATACATATTTCTTATCCACAGGGAATGGGTTGTACAATCTTGACTTTTAATAAAAATCTATTAACAAAAAAATCAATTTTAGTAAAAATATGATGCTTCATGGAATTTTCTTGGCTTCAACTATAAAATTTACAATTTTCCCAGTTTTTTTTCTGTCTATTGTAAAGAAATTCATTTTAAAACATTTAATGTGCTAAACTTTTTCACGTTTCATTTTCCTTTTTATCAAGAAGGGAACATCATAGTATTAAATAAAATTTACCCAAATGTTTGGTATATAAACTTTTTGATATTGTGTATAATAAGGGAGGAGTAGAGAGGAAAGGAGACGAAGGTCGGTCATCTAATCGAGGTGGAGATCGGAAGTTATAGAGAGTAGTGGAGAAGAGAGTGTAAAGGTTGAGCGCTAAAAGAGTGTTGACAACGTGTAAGTTTGGTATTCTAACTCTAATGGTAAAGTAGTGTTATATCCCATCCGCGTTAAGACATATGGCAAGCCAAGAAAACATCTGAATACTAAGCCTGCCACTAGTAGGCTAAGAGGTCACTTGGGCAATGGATGGTGACCGCGCCACGGCATACAAATGTCAAGCAAGAATTAGCACAAAATATCATAAATTAAAGCGGTTTGACTACAAGTGTGACAAATAAGTTGTAATACTTTTAAATGTTACAATAAAACACTTTCAAGTATTCTAGAGATCGAACGATAATGTGACTAACAATAACAATGCATGCCACTAAAAAGTCTAGTTAGCTAATCACTATGTATTATATTACGACAAATCAACAAAAAAAATTAATTTCACTAAACAACACCTAGAAGGCTTAATTGAATAATAGATAAAAGTGCACAAATATCAATTCAAAGAGATAAAGTGATCGATTGATATTATGTTGATAGCTAAATCTTAGATTAGGGATTTAATTTTTTGTAAGGGATAATATATGTATGTGTGAGAGGTATAAGAATTAATTATAATTTAATGATGTAAATAAAATATGATTTTTTAGGTTAAATTACTAAATTATGTTTTGAGTGAAATTTAATAATATACAAAAATATAAAAGTAATAGAGTACAAAAATATTAAGACGTTTAACATTTAGCAATAAATTTTAGTGAATTTGGAAAAATTACGTCTCATTCTTTAGCATTCATTTATATAGAATATATATATATATATTAACCAAAATAACAAAATCACTATGTGTCAAATAATTAACTCATACACTTGTTAATATATGAACTACTCCAAATAAAAAACTTTCCATATACGTATAAATACCTTGTTATAGAATATATATATATATATGATCTGTCAACATTTCCAAAATTGTGCCAATATATAGAGGACAAGCGATCCACTTACCTAAAACTAAAACTTTTAAAAATTGTCAAATTTGTTATATATACACACATGGCAATTCACAGTAAAAGTAATAAATATTATCTTTTTCATATATTTGAGGAGTAATTTAACAAACAATACAAATTTAAAAATTAAAAATAACAAAAAAATAAATAAAATAATAAAATAATTTTTTTTAATAAAATTAGAGGGTGAAAAAATTATTATGCCATATTTAAAAGATCCTAGAAGAATTTAATTTAATTTAAGGGTGGGACGCTCCGATTTAACTTTGAAAAGCAAACTTGAAATTAATTACAAAATTAGACCTATTATCCACCCATCAGTAGTTGATGGTATATCAACTTCTCCTTTTAAACCTTTCTTATGATATGCTCTAAAATTACTTCAAAATACTTTATGTGATATTATTGAATTATCATATACTAATAAATAATTATGTATAAATAATTTTAAAATTAAATAAAGTTTTACATTTTTTATAAATTATTTCATAAATAGTTGACTTTTCAAATTTTCACATAAAATTTTTTTATTTTTATTTTTTAAAATATGTAATTAGCTAAGATTTTTTTTTTTTTTTTTTACTTTCTCAATCACAATACTTTTGAAATTTAATAAATTTCAAAACAAATAAATATAATATATATTGTCACATACAGCTAAACCCATACATCTCATGAGGGACATTAGTATTTGTATTAGCGGGTGAAAATTACGTATTTAAAATATATGTATATATTCAAAAATAATATTTAATAAATAATGAAACATATATATGGTTTAAAATTAATAATAATGACATATATACAATGTCGAAACCATTTTACGAGTTTGAAAAACAGGGATCGACTTTAAAATGAAATATGGAGTCGCCACTGACCTTTTTTCAAGGTGTGATCGGATCACCTTAAAATTGATCATTTTAATAAAAATTTGATTTATTAAAACATATTTTGGTCTATAAAAACTCGAGAAAACGGGTTCGAGAGTCGGTTACGTACGAGGAAGGGTTAGCACCCTCGCAACACCCAAAATTGGTACCAAATTGATTAATTAATGTTCCAACGTCGAGAATTTTGAAAGGATTTAGAAATGCAATTCCTTTTAAAGATATGGATAACTTGAATTGGAATCTAAGATTCTCTTGCTCCGAAGAAATAAAATATCACATCCAGCACGATAGGATATGATGTTTCAAACCCTCGATGCCAGGATCCTCTCATTATTTCTAAAGTTCATACGTTGAGATTTTTATAAGGATATTCAATTATTTGGATAAACGAAAAACTGAAACCCAGCACGATAGGGCACGATTCCTCAAGTTTCCAAACACAAAATATTGCCTTATTTTTTGAAAACATGGACAAAATTTTATAAAGGATATTTGGTTATTTGGTCAAACGAAAAACCGAAACCTAGCACGATAGGGCACGATTCCTCGAATTTCCAAACACACAAATATTACCTTATTTTGAAAACATGGACTAAAATTTAAAAGGATATTTGGTTATTTGGTCAAACAGAAAAAATCAAAACCAAAGACAATAGGGCACGATCCCTCGAATTTCCAAACACACAAATATTACCTTATTTTGAAAACATGGACTAAATTTTAAAAGGTAATTTGGTTATTTGGTCAAACGGAAAATCGAAACCCAGCACGATAGGGCACGATTCTTCGAATTTCGAAACACACAAATATTACCTTATTTTGAAAACATGAACTAAATTTTAAAAGGATATTTGGTTATTTGGTCAAACAGAAAACCGAAACCCAGCACGATAGGGCACAATTCCTCGAATTTCCAAACACACAAATATTGCCTTATTTTGAAAAGTTTTCAAATACGCAATTTTAAAATTGACTCAAAATGTATTTTATTTGGTATACATGTAATAAAAATGAAACATTTAGTAAAGGCTCGAATACATTAAAATTTGAGACATAAGACAATAACGAGTAGCACAAGCATAGCATTAAGCATGAAGTAATATACAAACTCAACATTATAAGAATGAACGTAATTATAGATGTAATTTAAGGCACAAATATATAATAACGATAATCGCATGGTTAAAAGGACATTTTAACAATCAATAATAATTCTACAAGATTTATGATGGCAAATAAATAAAGAAAGTGGATTTTGAAATCAACAATTTATGAAATTATTTAAAATGGAATAATTTATACAAAAATCTTATTATTATATATGTATCTATGTACAAAGTAATAGCATATAATTGTATTTAAATTAAATATTATATAAATCATCAAAGAAATACATAATATATGGTTTAAAATTAAATATTTATACAATAAATATAAACGAAATACATATAAATGGAAAATAAAACAAGTTAGGACATTGTGGAAACGATTTCAAAATAATTTTATTAAAATAGCTTGAATAATAAATAAATTTTGAAACTATAAAAGGTTACAATAATTATAAACAAAAATTAAGACTTAATCGAAATAAAAATGAAATTAGAAGGCTATTTCATAAATAAACAAAATTATTTAAACAAAACCGAGGATCAGATTGAACTTCGTATAAATAACAAGGGGTCAAACTAGCAAATATTACAAAATCAAAACGTAGCGCACAGATTGGATTAAATCGAAATGGCACGCAAATTATAGAGACCAATTAAGAAATAAAAGAAATGTATAACAGGTCTAATCAGAAGACAACACGATATAGAGGGACTAATCGCATAAATATCCCATCACCGCAAAAACGCGCTGATCCTGTGGGCTCTGGATCAGGTCAAGTCGGGTCGGCTTTTCACGGCATCGTTTTGAGGCTAATGAAATAAGCCTGAACGACGCCGTTCCTGTAATGAATTAAAACCGAGTTTAAAGGCAATTTAACCCTTATTTTAAACAAAACCCTAGCCTCTTTTGCTTTCTCCCTCAGTCGCAGAAAGAAATCATCCTTCGACCACCACAACGCCACGGCAATCGGCGATTAGTGGCCAACCCAGGCCCATCAACTACTCTCTTTCAAACCAGACCCGATCCTAACCTCGACGACCACTTTTGCTTCGATTTCGACGAAGAAAGTAGACCGTTGATTCAGCTTTCAAAGGTAACTCCCTTCCTTTTTAGATTTTCACACGAACAAACAAAAAAAAATCTAAAAAGAACAAAAAGAGCGAAAGAAAAAGGGTATTGAAAGCCGAAAATCACCGTTCAGAATTCTTTTCGATTTCTCTATATTTTTCAATATATATTCTGTATGCGTAGGTAAAAATTGTAACCCTTACAACGTTTTTCTGGCTTTCTTTTTATAGCTAAGAAGAAAAAAAACAATCAAAATACAATGTTTTTTCATTTGTCCTCTCTATTTGCTGTCGTTTCTCTGCTATTTGTTTGCAGGTACGGAAGGCAGACGTGGCGTACGGAGGCTCGCTGGCGGTACGGAGGCTGTGGAGGCGTGCATGGTGGCGCGCGTGGTGATGCGCATGGAGGCACGCGCACGGTGCAAAACAGCTTCTGGAACCTTTAAGGTTTCAGTCTGCCAAAATCATTTGGGCCAGGTCGGTTCTAGAATTGGGATGGGGTTTGTTTAATTATAAGTGGGCTAGGTGTTTGGTATTTGGGCCTGCTGTTTAGTTTTTGTTATTGGGCTTGTAAGACTGGACTATCAATGGACTTTTAATGATTTTTTGGGACTGTTTATTGGATTTTGGATAATTTTGGACCTATTTCACGTTTTTATTATTTATTTATTGAATTTGGTTTGATTCTGACGGGCCCAGCAAAATGAGCCTTCTACATACAATATATACGAAATTAAAATAAAACAATTAGTTTAAATTGTGAGTAAAAAAATTTAATTAGGCAAATACATTTAATTAAAAAATATTAAATGAGCTCCAATTACTTTCTAGCTCGTATTTACAATTTTTCTAGAACACGTTAAAATGTTATCATGTTAGGAAGTATTATTTAACATGTTCTCAAAATATTATCATGTTGGTTAAAGATTTATTTAACAGTTAACTCATAGGTAAAGTGGTAACTTACTTATAAAAAGGTTCCTCATTAATCTTGAGTTAGTGTTGAGTTAATTTATAATACAAACTCAATAAACAATATTATTGATATGAACGACGTGGATGAAAAAGTTTTTTCTTTGTAAAAATATTAAATTTCTTTTAAAAAAATTAAAAATGAAACCTTAGTTGAATTGATAAAGTGAAATGTTGGTCACATTAATTTAAATCTCATAATATATAATTTTTTTTATTAATTTTATTAAATATATAAAAAGACAAAATTTCATAGGGTTCCAATTCTCCCCTTCTTTTAAAGATATCGTCCTTGAAATTTAATCAATTTATTCAAAACCTTTTAAAAAATAAAAATTAACTTTTTTTTAACATGTAATGATTTAATAGAATTGATAAAAGATTTAAGAGTTCAAAATGTATTCAAAAACTGTAAGAATATATTTAATTATAAAATTGTGACTCGCCAAGTTCACAATCAGACTCAAAAGATAGTTTGAATCTATTCAGTATTTAAATGGGCCACATTAGATTTTCGTAATACCACTAATGTTAGGTAACGACATAGTGACTAAAATATTACAAATTGATAATGTTAGTGACTAAAATATAATAAATTAAAATTGAATGAACAAAACATAATTTAAACCATATATAAGTGACTATTTTATAGTTTAACTTTTTTTAAAAAAAAATTTGTTATTTAACAGTTTAAATAAAAATCTACTTGATGTAATTTTCTTGAGTTGAAATATTGAGATATGAAAATTATAATTATAATATTTCCCAGAATTATTTTCTAAGAAATTCATTTAAAAACATTTAATGGGCCAAATCTTTAACATTTCATTTCATTCATAGTTTCTATTGAATTTGAACTTTGATGGATAATTTGATTCATGGTGATTGAAGGCTGCATATGGTATTTGGTTTCCCTTCGTTTCCTCTGGCTGAGTAGATAATTGATTTTGAAGTGTGCGGCACTGGTAATACATTTTCATCTTCATACCTGAATTCACTTCCGCTTCACCCAATCATCCAATTTTTTGCCACCTTCATATATTCTCATTTATTAAAGATTATTTTTTATATTAATATATCTTATAATTTAATCAGACCTCTTCAATTATTCTTAATTTCGATATTGAGCAAATTGATTTCTTTAAGAAATTCGGAGTAATTTAGTCCTTGTCAATTTTAAAAATATGTCACTAAAGACAATTAATCACCCTGTTAATGTCTTCCGTTGTTATACATGATTTTGATTGATATAATAACAAATTTAGCCATTGATGCTTATATATTTTGTCGATTAGTCTTGATTCTAAAAGATTTAACAAATTTAACCTTAACATTTATACCTATTTTTGTAGGCTAGATTTGTTAAATCAATACCAAATTGACCAAATGTGTAAATTTTGAGGACTATATTGTTATTATACCAATCGAAATTATATCTAATTGTTCATTTTGGAAATTGATAAACATCAAATTATCTTCGAATTTGCTGAATAAGGATACCGAGAGGATTGAGGATGTCTATTCTAAACACCAACTATATATGCAATAGTTTGGATTTAAGCAATGTAGTTATTTACTTTGACTACAAAAAATGCATGCGTCAACCTTCTCCAGGCCTTTTCTGGTAGACATGCCTAGGCCTTTCTAGTACAGTAGTTGCAGGAAAGAAACATGGTAACTGCAGGTTTTACATCATAACCCACTTCTCTCTGGTAATTATCAAGTAAATGTACAAGTATTACCTTTTTCCCTTCACTTTTCATTAAAGTCAAGATGCAACTAATTACTTTATCTAAAGCTTACAGTATAGCCTGAACCAAAATCAAGCATGCATGAGCTAACTGCTAATGATCTTGTAAAGGCTTTAAGGTAAGCTAAGGCCGACACGACAATTCAACCACTGCAACAACAGCTGCTAAACCAACCCATTTCAACCTTTTTTCTTTTGCTAAGAATCTAGATTAATTATGTTTGTTTATCGTTAAACCAGGATGTTGGAGACAAAAAAAAAAAAAAAAAAAAAAACCTATGGGGGCCATTAATCGCTTTCTTTGTGGTAGGTATTGGCGTGAAGGACACTTGTATTGTTCTTCCCTCTCTTTTGACTTGCCAAAACTAAGATTTTGTCTGCATCTAAACTAATTGCTTTGTTTTCAAGTTGAAGTACCCTGTTTTTTTCCCCAAACTTTACAGTCACATCTCTTATCTGTACCACTCAATGCTTACCCATTTTGTTTCCATATATATAGAAAGCTCCCTTCTCTTCCAACAATAAAAACACAAACTTTTCTCTGCATTCTTTTTTCTCTTACCTTTCACTTGTCCCTTTTTTGCTTGTAATTTATCTTCATGGCTGCCATGGTTTCTGCATATCTCTTCGTGTTTCTAGCTCTCTTTGGCATGGTTGCATCTGACCCAGATCATCTCCAGGATCTCTGTGTAGCTAACAAAGCTGCAGGTACATATATATATATATATATATATATATAGTTTTCTGTTCGTTTTCTTACTCAGGAATCGTGTATATTTTATGGTACTGGTATATATACAATTGTAGGAATAAAGGTGAATGGATTTCCTTGCAAGGAGGAAGCGAATGTTACGGAAGCTGATTTTTTCTTTAGCGGTTTAGCCAATCCAGGAGTCATCAACAATTCAGTGGGATCAGTGGTAACAGGAGCCAATGTGGAGAAAATTCCAGGGCTCAACACCCTTGGAGTGTCACTTGCTCGCATTGACTATGAACCTGGTGGCCTTAACCCGCCCCACACTCACCCACGTGCCACTGAGATCATCTTTGTTCTCGATGGTGAATTGGGTGTTGGGTTCATCACTACATCAAACAAGTTGATCTCCAAATCCGTCAAGAAAGGCGACATATTTGTCTTTCCCAAGGGACTGGTACATTTCCAGAAGAACAATGGTGAGAAGCCAGCTTCCGTGATTGCAGGATTCAACAGCCAGTTGCCTGGAACTCAATCTATTGCCACCACATTGTTTACTTCGACACCCCCAGTGCCAAACAATGTATTGACCAAGGCCTTCCAAATTGGCACCAAGGAAGTCGACAAAATAAAAAATAAGCTTGCCCCTAAGAAAAGCTAAGCTAAATGAGGCATCGAAGAGGTTAAGGCAAAACTATCAAATTCTAGTTTCCATGGATGATACTACTTTTGTATGAATAATATCTCAATTTTCATAACGCTTTATGGGTAATAATGATCAGTGCAGATATTCGTATATAAACATATTCTATTTTTATGGAATTGAATCATGGAAATTTAAGTCCAAAAGGTTGTTTGGAGCAATGTAGCAATGGCCATATTTTCATTTTAAATATCTATAATATATATTAGTATGGTTTTCAACCCACTCTTCTCGTGGTAATTTTTAGCCTATCCCATTAAGAGTAGATATTGGGCACGAGTTTTAAAGCTACTTCATACCCAATGTGAGGATTGTACCATCGACCATTAGTTAAGATGGAAGAGATATTTACCATCTCACCTAATTTAAATTCGTATTGACTATTTTTTATTTTATATCTAACTATTGTAATACATATTGTTGAAGCTTGTTGGTGGGTGTCACCAAGGCTCTTTGATTCCCATTCTGCTACTCTTAGCCATGGAGTTGGTGTTTTTTGGTCTCTTCCTACCAGCAACACCATGAAGTTTAATGTGGATGGTTCTTCACACGGTAAACCAGGCCCAACAGGTTGTGGCGACGTTTTGAGAGATGTTGCAAGTAGTGTTAAAGATATGTTCTCTGGTCCTCTTGGTTCTATGTGCTCTAACAAAGCCGAATTAATCGATATTAAAACTGCTTGCAACTTTATGCTTATTCACATGAGTGCATTCGGTGCTATCGGTGTTGTGAACAGCAAGGGAACAACTTCAACATAAACTTGAGCAGCAAGCCTCGTGACTTGCAGAAGAAACAAAAGCAAGAAACTAACAGAGTCTAAATACAAAGCAAAGAATAGTGGAGCATAAGGAAAGAAACTTCATAAGTTTTCATTCAAAATGAACAATAGCATAAATCCAATACAAATACAAGTTGATGGCTGATCATTACAAGTCAAAGATTACCTAAACTTTCACCTAACACCACTAAATACATATAAACTTGTTGAATTAACTTGTAAACATTGCATTGCTGATTTTTCAGTCAATCAACACCTAATTACATCACAAAATGTTACCAACTTAGTTCAACTAAAACTAAATTTCAACAAGAAAGTTGGAGTAACAAAACTAGTCACAAATGGACAGTCTCGATGGGCTTCAGGTGGTTTGCATGGCCACCTTTTCTGCTGCATGAGTTGCATGGGGAGCCACCTTCAACACTTCTCTTGGCTTCCATGCTACAAACTCCTATTTGTTCTCTCAGTTTATAAAACCTTGACTTATTGAGAGCCTTAGTTAAGATGTCAGCAGCTTGCTCCTCTGAATTGAAATGAATCAATTCAACTTCTTGAGCTTGCTCTATTTCTCGAACAACATGAAGCTTTATGCTGAAATGCTTGGTTCTGCCATGGAAAACGGGATTTTTTGCTATAGCAACAGCTGATTTGTTATCACAATAGATATTTGTAGCATCACTTTGATTGAGGTTTAGGTCTACTAAGATTTTCCTAAGCCATATGGCTTGGTTTGACTCTAGCTCTGCGCGCAACATATTCAAAACTTTCATTGTTGGTGAGCTACCAAACTTTACTTTTTCGAGCTCTAGCAAAACATGGCTGATCCAAGGCTAAAAACATAACCAGATGTGCTTTTCATATCATCCATTGAGCCTGTCCAGTCACTGTCAGTATATCCCACTAGTTTGAGACTTTCAGCTTGAGTAAACAACATTCCATAGCTTAGGGTCCCTTTGATGTATCTCAGCACCCTTTTTTTATGCTTGAAGGTGCTTCTTATTACACCAGTGCATGAACCTTGAAAGCAGGCTAACAACAAACATGATATATGGTCTTGTTGCAGTCAAGTATAACAAGCAACCAATTAAACTTCTGTAAGTACCTTCACAAACCAGCTCATGGTCCCCTAGGCTTGACAGCTTCATTCCAACAGCAACAGGTGTGCTTGTTGGTTTGTTATTCTCCATTGAGAACTTCTTTAGGATCTTCATAGCAAATGTTTGCTGGCCCAAGAAGATTTCTCTTTCTGTTTGAAACACCTTCATTCCTAGAAAGTATGTCATTTGGCCCAGGTTAGACATTTCAAACATGTCTTTCATTTTGGCCTTGAAATTAGCCAACATGACCTAGTCTCCTCCTGTCACCAGAAGGTCATCCACATAGAGGGACACAATGAGCAGTGTTTCAGTATCTTCAGTTTTGACATACAGTGTTGGTTCACTGATGCTTCTATTGAATCCCAAACTGACCAAATAACTATCAATTCTAGCATACCAGGCTCGAGGAGCCTGTTTCAGCCCATATAGGGCCTTTTTGAGCCTGTACACCATGTGTTCTTTGCCAGATACAACAAAACCTTGAAATTGATCAATGTAGATTTCTTCTTCAAGGAAGCCATTGAGAAATACAGACCTCACATCAAGCTGGTGTATGCTCCATTACTTTTGTGCAACCAAAGCAACTAACAACCTTATGGTGTCAAGCCTGGCTACTGGAGCAAAAGTTTCCATGTAGTCTAGACCATATCTCTGACTGAACCCCTTGACAACCAGCCTAGCCTTCAACTTTTTCAGACTCTCATCTGCATTATGCTTGGCTCGATAAATCCACTTCACACAAATGGTCCTTTTGTTGGCAAGGTTTTTAATCAGCTCCCATATTTGATTCTTTTCTATCATCTTGATTTCATCAATCATAGCTTGCTTCCACCCTTCATGAGCTTCAGCTTCTTCGAAACTTCTTGGTTCCACTATGGCTACATGTAATCTTTTATAGGCCTCAACCAAAGGTCTGGTACCTCTGGTTAGGACATCATCAATGTCCATTTCTGGACTATCTAGTTCATCTTCAGTCTGATCTGCTATCAACTCCTCAGAAGCAGCCTCTGGTTCATTTTTATCCCAGTTCCAACATGTTTTTTAATCAAAGATCACATCTCTGCTTACTTGGATCTTTTTTGTTGAAGGATTCAAGATCCTATAGCCTTTTTTAACTGAGCTATAGCCAACAAGAATTCCAAGTTGGGCTCTTTTGGATAGTTTGTCCCTCTTCACAGTTGGTACATGAACATAGCACAAACAACCAAAGACCTTCAGATGAGCCAAAGATGGCTTGAACCAGAACCAGGCCTCATATGGAGTCTTATGGTCTAATTCCTTGGTTGGTAATCTATTTTGAATGTAAACAGCAGTGTTGACTACTTCAGCCCACATGGTCTTGGGCAGATTTTTCTCGAACAGAAGACACCTGGCCATATCCATAAGGCTCCTGTTTTTTTCTTTCACTTACCCCATTCTGCTAGGGTGTCTAGACATTGGTTAGCTGGTGTTTAATGCCTGCATCATCACAGTAAGCTTGAAACTGAGCTGAGGTATGCTCAGTTCAATTATCTGACCTTATGGTCTTGAGCCTACAGCTTGTTTCTGTTTCAACAGTTGTTTTAAACTTTAGGAACACTTGAGCTACTTCAGACTTGTGTTTCAGAAAGAAAATCCAATAATATCTACTATAATCATCAACAAAGAGAATGAAGTACCTGCTGCCATTAAGTGACTGAGTCTTCATAGGACCACAGACATCAGTATGAACCAATTGAAACCTTTTTGAAGCTCTCTAGGCTTGATTCAAGAGAAATGGCAATCTGGCTTATTTTCCCAGCTGGCATACTTCACAGATCTTCTCCTCTTCAACTGAGTTGGTGAAGTTCTCAACCAGTTCCTAACTGATCATCTGAGCCATTGATCTAAAATTGGCATGACCAAGCCTTTGGTGCCAAAGTTTGGACTCTTCAGTTGAGGCTGTGTAGGCTGAGTTTGAGTCATTTGACCAGTTGACTTCAAAACTTTTATCAGTCATAATGATTGTTATGAGCCTTGATCCATTTGGGTCAGTAATCTGGCACTCTTTGCCCTTGAACACCACTGAGTAACCTTTCTCTAGCAGTTGAGCTATGCTAAGAAGGTTTCTGTCTATTTCAGGTACTAGCAACACATTTAAGATGAGCTTGTTACCTGTGGAAGTGCATATCAACACATCCCCTTTGCCTTCAGCTTTAATAAACTGACCATTGCCGACTTTTACTTTGGTTTTGCAGCTCTTGTCCAAAGTTTTGAAGATGGTTGCACCCGAGGACATGTGGTTAGTGCAACCACTGTCCAAAAGCCACCCTTTTGAAGCTTTCTTCTGATCAGGTGAGCATGACACTGCAAACACTTGCTCTTCATGGTCACTACTGTCTTCAGCTATTCGAACCTCAGCTTGAGCCTGTTGTGGATGGTTCTGATTTAGTTTGCCTTTGTTTTTACAAATTCTTTCAACATGACCCCTCTTCTTACGATGTTGGCATTGTGCATCTGGTCTAAACCAGCAATTTACTTCTGAATGACCAAGTTTTTTACAGTGTCTACAAGGTTGATCTCCTCTTCTTGCAGCATCAGGCTTAGGCCTATTTTTCCAAGTCTTCTTGCCTTTGTAGGCTGAAGTGCTAGAGAATGACTTGGTCTTAGCTTGAAAAGCACCTTCTTGGTGCTCCTCCATTTTGCTGGCCCTTCTCTGTTCTTGTGCATATAGAGCATTAATAAGCTCAGTCAGGGAGATAGTTGAAAGATCTCTTGAATCTTCCAGAGAGGATATATTTGCCTCATACCTTTCTGGTAAGGTAGATAGCACTTTCTCCACTATCCTTGCTTCATTGAATTGCTCACCAAGGAGCCTTATACTGTTTACTAAAGCCATAATCCTATCAGGGTATTGCTTTACTATCTCCTCTTCTTTCATTTCAAGTTCTCGAAATGTAACACCCCTAACCCGTATTCGGCGTCGGACTAGGGTTAAAGGTATTACCAGATCGATCGGAAACATTTTCAGAAGTTCATACATTCATCCATCAATCTCAAACATAATGTCCCTTAATACGGTCAACGAAACCTAACACATGTATAAACCGGGTCGGGACTAAACCAAAACACATCTGAGACATTCTCTAAAAATTTAAAACTTTTCTAAGTTTCGGGGTTACACGCCAAGTGTGGCGAGCCATGTGCCTCTACGGCGCTAGACACCCCGTGTATCCTCCCGTGGTTGAAACTGACTTATCTTCCACGGCCACTAAGCACGCCCGTGTACCCAGGCCGTGGTCGATCCCGTCAAAAATCACATGGCTACTAGGCAGCAGACACGTCCGTGTGCCAAGGCCGTGTACTCTTGTGCTAGCTATATACTTAGCCCACGGTCACTAAGCACACCCGTGTGCCACGACCGTGTGACATTATAGGCCATTTTCAAGGCCAAAATGCCACCCACTAGGGTCACACCTACAAGCAAGATACCAACACCTCTCATGCATATTTATCAACCAATAACACACCAAAACAACTATTCTATCAATACATTCAATATCCATTTCAATCATGCCAACTTCCAAGACCAAAACATATGTATATCAAGTATAATTCATCCAAATGCTTACCCAAAAACTTGACCAATTCATATGCTTCAGCCATACTAAAGTATACTTCATATACCACATTCATTTAAACATAATACCAACATATAACTAGCCAAATCACATGGCTAAATTCACTTCATTTACAAATACAAAAGACTAGCCTATACATGCTATATCTAGAAAAATATATTTCCAAAATGTACCAAAAATAAGTTGAATAGTGTGATGACGATCCTCGACGGTCCCGAGCCTTCAGTAGCTTTGACGACCTATAAAACAGAGAAATCACACACACGGAGTAAGCTTTCCAAAAGCTTAGTAAATCATTATACAAATAAACTTAACATAGAAGGCATATATACTCATAGATACATTAGTACATCAAAATTACTTAGTAAATTATCACATATATATACTTGGTCCATGTATTAGGCCATATTTGCCACATTCATCAATTCAAAAGTCTCATATACACAAAGCTCTTTCACACTTACTAACACATTGCATATTGTTATTCAAATGTACATAATCATCATAGCAAGATCACATAGAAACTTACCTTATATACACACTTAGTGTATGAATCAACTTACCTGAAACAGATTCACTATTTATATGGCCATTTCGTATCACAAACTTTCCCCGTTGAACCGTCAGGAATCTAGTAGGATACTCAGAAAGCTTGGATTAGTCGTACAATGCCAACGTCCCAGATGAGGTCTTATATGCACTCAGTTATCGATGCCACTGTCCCAAACAGGGTTTTACACGAATTAATATAATGTTGATGTCCCAGACATGGTCTTACACGTAAAGCTCATATCGATGCCAACGTCCCAGACGTGGTTTTACACGTAAAGCTCATATCAACGCCAACGTCCCAGACGAGGTCTTACACAAAATCTCAAATCAACGCTAACGTCCCAAACATGGTCTTACATGATAAAACAGAACAGATACCTATGTCATGACATAGCTAATCCTATCTATTCCTAAGTTCGTACGGGACTTCTCGAACATTGTTACTATATCGATCTTATCTCGGAATTCATGTATAGATCATACCGTAAACATTCATCTATAGCAATGGTCATAGGAATACACATAATTCATTACTAATACGTTTATTTGCATAATGACTTACCTCGGATTCGATTTAATAGAAACGGAAATGGCTATTCGATTACTTTTGCTTTTCCGCGATCTAAGTCCGTTTTCCTCGGTTCTTGATCTATACATATTTAAAATTAACCCTTTTATTCACTAACTCATTCAATTCAATCCAAAGACACACATTTAGGGCTGTTTACAAATTAACCCTCACATTTGCACAATTTATCAATTTAGTCCATTTTTCTCAAAACATTAAATTCACAAAATCATCACACATCCAAGCTTAGCCGAATGCACATATATATCATACAAGCTCATATTTTCCATTAAATTTGCAATTTAGTCATCAAAAATAATATTTTCTCAATTTAGCCCTAATTAGCTTAATTCATCAAAAATTCAAGAACAAAGTATGTTCACCTAGCTCAAATCTTTCATTTAACACCATAAATCATCACAAAGCTCAACATAACATCAATGGCATACTTCATAAACAACATCAATTCTTCAAATTGAGACATGGGCTTGATACTAGACTAAGCAACAATCTCAAAAACATAAAAATCATCAAAAACCAAAGTCAAAACATACCTTAATTAAGCCAAATAGGTGCCAAATTTCACAAAGCTCAAACCCTTCTTTTTCTTTCAAATTTTCGGTGGATGAACACTAAATTAAAGGCTTATTTTGAGCTTTGTTTCATTATAATCATATTATTAATCAATGTACCTATTTAGCCCTTTTAATAAACATTTATAACATATATTACAAGGTCATTTTTGACCATATCCACCCACTAACTAAATAGTGGTTCAATTGCCACTTAAGGCCACAACTCTTAAAAGCCACAACACATAGGCACTTTAACATATAGCATACAACTTTTACATTTTATGCAATTTAATCCTTTTGTCAAATTAAACACATACAGACAGACAAATTAGCATCCGAAACTTTACCACATGCTTAGTCACATATCGAAGACATAGAAATAATTATTAAAATATTATACGGACTCAGATTTGTGGTCCCGAAACCACTGTTCCGACTAGGGTGTAAACCGGACTGTTACACAAAATCTCTTCTCAAGTTCAACAATTGTTGCTGTCTTGTCCTCTCTGTGCCTTGGAATTATTCTTTGAGCTTGTCCCAGGCCTGCTTTGGTGTCTCACAGGCCATGGTCCTTGTAAAGATCACATCTAAGACACAGTTTTGAATGCATAACATAGCTTTGTGCCTCTTGGTCCTCTCATCTGCATGCTGCCTTATCTGAGCCACTGTTTAGTTGACCCTTAGTAGTGCTGGCTCAACATCTGAGTTGATCACCTCCCATAAGTCGAATGCCTGCAGGTAGGTCTTCATTTTGACCACCCAAATATGAAAGCCTTCTCCATTGAAGAGTGGTGGTGCAGCTGGTGAAAAGCCTGATGAAGCCATGGTTCGACAGGTCCACTAAGACTGAAGCTCTAGATACCAATTGTCGATGTTGTGAACAGTAAGGGAACAACTTCAACATAAACTTGAGCAGAAAGCCTCGTGACTTGCAGAAGAAACAAAAGTAAGAAACTAACAAAAGCTAAATACAAAGCAAAGAATAATGAAGCATAAGGAAAGAAACTTCATAAGTTTTCATTCAAAATGAACAATGGCATAAAGCCAATACAAATACAAGTTGATGGTTGATCATTACAAGTCAAAGATTACCTAAACTTTCACCTAACACCACTAAATACATAGAAACTTATTGAATTAACTTGTAAACATTGCATTTGTAATCACCAATTTTGGCCCGGGTCATTAACCCTGGGCCTATTACAAGCAAATTAAACCCCGGCCCAAAAATAAACAAATTTACAGAGCCCAATTTACAAACAGCCCAAAAAGGCCCAAACATTAAAATTTTTCAGAAAAAGCTAGGGTTTCTGAAAACCCTAGCGCCGCATAGCCCCCCACTCAGCCACTCCACCACCTTCTGCCTCCCACCATCACTGGCGCCGCTCATGCCTCCTCCAACTGCTCCACTAGCGCCTGAAAATCTGCAGAAAAGACCAACCCAACAGCAAGAAGAAAAATGTATTTTATTAGAGGTTTTTAGATCTATAAAACCCGAGAGAAAACATGTAAACGGGGCCTTTTTTTTTTTTTTTGGAGAATCAATGAGAAAATAAAAAAAATAGATTCAAAAGCATAAAAAAAAAAAACGAACACACGCAAGTCGATTTGAGATTCAAGGTATATTTTTCCTTTTTTGTTTCATTTCAAATTTTTTATATATCCACAGATATATATATAAATATATAAAGTATAAAATAAAAAAACTTACTTTTTTGCGATTTCCGGCCATCATATGCGTATTGTGCAGATTCTGCAATATGACATGTGGGAGTGGTAAAAATCGCCTGTGCCAAGAGAGTTGAGAGAGAGAGAGATTTTTTTAGGGGCTGAGTTGCACAAAAAAAAAAAAAAGGAAGAAAACTTGGTTTTATAATATCATGAAACGGCATTGTTTTGGGGTTGGGTGCCAAGGTGCCAAACGACGCTGCTCGGTCCCAACTCCACGTGCATATGACCCGACCCAGCCAGCAGATCCGCGTGTTTGACCCTTCCGCTTTTCTTCATCTTTCCAATCTGTTCTTTTGCCTTTTTCAATCGGCCCAACACGTTCTATCCCATTCCAATTTAGTCGGCGCAAAATGCAACAAGCATAGCGCGAGCATAATTGCCATTCCGTCCCCCTTCTTGCACGCTGCGTTTCAATAAAGCCCTTCCATCTGTTATCTATTTCAAATTCGCCCCAATATTCTGCTCCTAATTCAATTTTCATCCCTTTTTGACTATTTTCGTTTATTTATTATTAATTTCTTTTATATATATATTATTATACTTTACATTTAGTATTATATTTAATATTATATTATTATCATATCTATTATTACTCCTAGTATTATTATTTATTATTATTTTTATTATTATTATTAGTATACCTACTATTACCATTATTATTTTTATGTATATATATCTTATTATTATTTCGTTTCATTAACTATATTATTATTACTACCTCTGTATTATTATATTATATGTATTTCGTATTATTATTAGTATTATTTTATTATTATTACTATGTTAATTATTACTACTATTATTATTACTACCTTATTATGTTGTACATGTTATTATTATTACTCATTATCATTATTATTATATTTTTATTATTATCATTATATTATTATTATATATTTTCCATTAATACTATTATTATTACTATTATCATTATTGTATTATTACTTGTACATACTAACTTTATCACTATTAATGTTACTAATTCCGACTTCAATGTCCTATGTTACGTGCATTAGGTGGTCGTTATGCCAAATTCGTGTCACATCATCATTATTCATCGCATGACCCTGCTCACGTTTGAATAACGTTTCTTTAAAACATAACCTAGTTTTCATCAATTTCACCCAAAAAAAAAAAACTAAAATTTTTCAAAATAAGGCAATATTCCGTGTTTGGAAGTTCGGGAACCGGGCCCTATGAGTTGGGTTTCGGTTCTCTTTGATTGACCAAATAATCGAATAACCTTTTGTTATTTTAATAAATGAGTCTTAGGGATTAAGGGACGACCTTGGATTTGAGGATTGAAATTATCGTGTCCTACGTATTGGATGTGATACTTGGTCCCTTCGAAACAAGGAAATCTTAATATTTAATTTTAAGAAGACTCAAATATTTCCAAAAAAGACCCAAGTTTCTAAATCCGTATTTCTAAATTTTTAAACTTTCGACATTGGGACATCAATTAATCAATTTGGTACCAATTTTTGGGCGCTATGAGGGTGCTAATCCTTCCTCGCACGTGAACCGACTCCCGAACCTATTTTTTTCGAATACTCGTGAGACCAAAAACTCCGTTTTAGTAAACCAAAATGTTTTATTAAAACAAAAGTGATCCGATCACACCTAATAAAGGTCGGTGGCGACTCCTGTTTTATTCTTTTTCAAAACCCAAGTTCGACACCCGTTTTTGTCAAAAAAAATGGTTGCGACAGCATTGCTGATTTTTCAGTCAATCAACACCTAATTACATCAAAAATGTTACCAACTTAGTTCAACTAAAACTAAATTACAACAAGAAAGTTGGAGTAACAAAACTAGTCACAAATGGACAGTCTCGATGGGCTTCAGCTGCTGCTTGTTTAAGTTGGTCTGCATGGCCACCTTTTCTGCTGCATGAGTTGCATGGGGAGCCACCTTCAACAGGTGCCCATTGTTCTCGAGTCTAATTTCGTGGTTGTTGTCTCATTGGTGTGCAATAGAGATTCTAGGCCATAGAAGTTTTGGAAGATTTTAAACAAGATCGATCGTTATGTCGAGTTTATTAAACATGTATCTTTGTTAATGTGTTTCGTGTAACACCTCTCGCCTGACCCAATCGTCAGGTCCGAGCTACAGGATGCTACATTCGTTAGCGGAGTAACTATGGACAATACATAATTTGATCATTTACACATGTAATTATGTATAATTACCAAATATAATATGCTACATAATTATTTTTGGGTCTCACACGAGCCTAGGAAAGCTCTTTTGCTAATTCGAACTTGAATTAGGACCAATTTGTAAAGTTTAATTGTCTTTAAAAATATTTTCGGTCCAAATAATATTACTTGATTGGAAACCATACTAAACTGTTTTTTTTATTAATTTATTAAATTTTCTTATAATACGTATGTATTTTATTAAATTTGATTTACTTACTTTTTGGGTAAAAGTTAGTTTTATTAAATTGTACAATTATATCTTAGTTTGTTACGAAATTGTTACACGATTGAAATGTATTGGGATTACCATGAAAATCCGTACCTTTTAAGCCTCTAATTTATTTATCGAATTTCTATTTTCAAGTTCCATTCTTAAATTTTAGGCTACTAGAGGATTTGTGAAAATCATTACTTTAGTGTCGATTCAATAGACCAGATAAGTGACTTGTCATTTTTTTGGTGCTTAACTCACAAAATCAGCTTTCAATGCTTTATGTTATATATGTGACAGATATATTTTATTAGAATGTGCTTTTTATATATATGTTATTAAAATTATGTCTTTGTATAGAAATTTGATAATATTAAGACAATATAACATTGAATTATGTTTTGTATATATATTTGAGACATTACTGGTAACCCAATTTTCTGAGTTTGAACTTCCTCCTAAAATGCTATTTTCGAACCCTACCAATGGTGAGTTAAATGTTGGTCATGTTAACATGTATTTTATACTTAGAAATCAGTTTCAACCGTGTCACCGCTAAGAATAATGGTTTTTGACTCTTTGTTGCTAGAATGAATTGTAATTTTTGTTTCAAACCACTATCACTGAGGTTAATTGTGGTTTTTGTTCTAATCCATTGGAAATGGGATTAATTGTGGTTTTTGACCTTTGTCACCGAGGTTACAGGTGACCATAGTTGCTCATGCTACTCAGCCTAGAGTCTTGAGCATTGTACAAGGACGTGCTGTAGGGGCAAACCATTACCTTCTGGGTAGAATTGCCACAAACATGGGCATTTTTCTTAGTAAGAATTATTGCAGTAGGATAATGGCTAGGAGGATTTGAAAGGCATTATGGCATTAAGATTTCCAAGCTTTAGCCAAAGATTAGCTCAAGACCCCACTACTCGTCATATTTGGTCTGGTATTGCTACCGCGCAATGCTTCAAGAGTCATGATGATATTATTGAGGAACGTCTTTATCAGAAAATTTTTGCTTCTCACTTCGGGTAATTAGCAATAATTTTTTTTGCGGATTTCCGAAAATTTGTTTCATGTAGCTTGGCAGGGAAATTTTGAGGCATGGGTACAATATTTTTTACATGTAAGGCTGATTGCTCATGCAATTCGAGATCCTCATTTTGGTCAACTAGTAGTGGAAGCTTTTACTAGACGCGAGGTGCTCTGGTCGGTGAATATCGCTTACTCGGTGTTTATCGAGTGGTGGTATACAATCGGGTTACGTACTAATGAAGATCTTTATCTTTGGAGCCTTTTTTCTCATTATTTCTTTCTACTCTATCCTTAATAGTGGGCTGGTTACACTTACAGCCGAAATGGAGCATTTCATGGTCCAAAAACACTGATTCTCGTCTTAATCATCATTTGTCAAGACTATTCGGAGTAAGTTCTTTGGCTTGGATAGGGACTTAGTCCATGTCCTATCTATCGATCCAGGAGGAGAATATGTTCGATAGAATAATTTCTTAGATGTATTACCGCACCCCCAACTATAAAAAAAAGAGTTAATTTTTATCTATCAATATTTTACAAATTATTAATTTGTCTTTACTAAAGTTTTGATATGGAATATGTTTTGAATTATTTTTATGAATTATCCATGAAATTTACAATTACATAATTTCAATAAAAAATGGCCTAAATGTTTTTGTGCTTGCTTAACCCAACCAAGGGAAATGCCTGTTATTTACTGAGTAGTTAATATAACACCCCAAACTCGACCTAGAAGTCTAGACCGAATCTAGGAGCTACATTGATCACCGAAGTGATCGTGAAAAAATTTCTACAAAAACAAGTCGTTCAAAATTTCCATTTTTAAAACCAATCAAAACGCTCAATCGTTAAAATTCCATCCACAAGTTTAAGAGGAATAAATGTACGAATCAAAAGTTTAAAACAGCAATTGTACCACAGTTTATAAACCATACAGTTCAAAATGAAACAAATACCAAGATAGTATCATTAAACAAAAAGTGCATAATTGTTGTTCACAACCCTGTCCGAGACCTCTGCATACTGAGTCCAACATCCAGAACTTCGAAATGTACCTGAAAGGGAAACAGAAGAGGGGGTGAGCTACTCGAGCTCAGTGTGAGATTAAAACCAATTAACTACGGAATCAGACACAGACATCTAATAGTAGTTCTGAAGCGAAACAAACTTACAGAGTTGTATAGAAACAGTTGGTACGTTCGAAAAGAACGTACCGGCAGACAGTAATATTTAGAGTATATCGAAATCACACTCAGTTACACAATCGCAAACACTACTCAGTCCAGTAACAAAACTCTCAATAGTCACTAGTTTCAATTCAGTCAGTCAGAATCCATCAAAGTTTAACAATTTCACAGTGTCATAAATGCTTTTCAGTCAAATCAGAAACAACGATCGACTCACAAAGCGATCAATAAGATGTATATGAAAGCAGTTGAGTTAAAAAAAAACCCACCCATCCAGCCAACACACCTTTCCGTCCCCCATCACTCCTCAATAAAGCTATTAAGCTCATCCAACCAATCACTCCATATAGGACCTTGAAAAGCCCATCCAACCCCACACTCCATATGATGTCATACAGGGTTGCCCGGCAACAATGGCGATCAGCATTGTCCACGACCCTCTAGGTATTGGGACTTTCCACGACCCTCTGGGTATTGGGGGTAATAGTATGCAGACAAACTACCAGTCACGTATATTATGCAGCAAAGCTAGTGTATAAGCTGTATTGTGCAATGTGGTAAACCGCTATACCGATACGTTGTAGTGAAATTGCTAGTTCAGTCAATGGTACATAGCATAGCTAACGTACATGTGATACAGTGCAATGCGGTAATCCACTATACTGTTATCAGTAAAGTCCACGACCTTCAAGGTATTGGGACCGCCCTTGACCCTCTGGGTATTAGGGGCTATTAGTAACCAGCAGATCAGGTGCCAGTTCAATCAATCTCCCTTCTCTTCAAAATCCCACCCAAAAACAGTATATGCATATGTACGCATGCAGTCAAATGTACGCGATTGGAATACGATTTGATGATTAATCGAAGCGAACACTCACATCCAATCGATCGATTCTGAGAATCGAGACATGTGCACACTCATAACTTGAGTTCAGTATCAAGCTTATCGCACAACCAATCAAAAATAACACACACATCAAGCCTAGATCAGAGTCATAATAACACACAGAGTTGCAATTACACTTAAATTTGACCTAAAATCAATATTTGGCGAGATAAGGCCACGTGCCCGTATACTCCGGCCGTGTGGAGCAATCCAGGCCGTGTGAAAGGTAGCACATGGCCGTGTGACAGAGGCACACACCCATGTGAAGCAGGGACACGGCCGTGTGAACAGACCGTGTAACTCACTATCTAATTTCGCTAAAATAAGTTATGTTAATTCAGAAAATGTGGAGTCGATAATAAAAGTGGTCGATAATGGTTTTGCATGCAATATTATTGTTGAAATAACGAAATAAAAAGAGAATCTTGAATAAATCTATTAAGAAATATATATATGGAATGGATTGGTCAAAAATAAAAAGACATAACTCAAATACAATTAAATTCGTGGAGTTTTTAGACCAATAGTCAAAATATCTTAAAGTATGAGGGTATAAATGAAGTAGTTTTGCAAAAATGAAATAAAATATAAAGTTTTTCGCTAAGTCCTAATATTAATTATGAAAAGCTATAATATTTTTTTGTGGTGGATAAAATAACCTTTAGATCTATTATTAAGTTGGAAGTTCATAAAGTATTTAACTTGCTTATAATTGTTGCTGTTACAACCTTTTATGAATCACTATATAGTAAAGCTTATATTAAAATCTTTGAAGGATTTAGAAAGCAAGAAGCTTATTGAAATTCTTGGAAAATTGTTCATTTATAAGAATTGAAATAATTTGAACATATATGGTAACTTAGTGAATAGTAGTTGAAGGAAGATTATAAAATGATCTAAAATACCTATTTGTATTTTTATAAAAGAATCATGATTAAAGTTTGCTATAATTATTGTTGAAACTTCTGAAGAGATCAAAATATATTTCTCCAAAATTTTCCTCACTCATAACTTTCAAAAGAATGGTGATATAAATTCTTAGCAAATACGTTTAAATGGTCATTTGAAAAGCTAGTATCCAAGATTGAATATGTAAAATATGAGATTTTATGTGATGTTTTTATGAGAGGGAGTAAATACGTGTTATATTCTTTTTTCCTTAATCGAGATTTTGTCCCATTGAATTTTCCTTGTAAGGATTTTATCTTTGTATAAAAAGAATGATATATAGATGTAGACCCATTTGAAATTAAATAATTATTTAAGAAAACTAAAATAATTTCAACTTGGATTGTTCTAGGGAGGGATTTTGGTCGCCGAGTATTAGGTGTTTATTACCTCTCCTCAACACAAAAGTATAATCTCTTTCGCAGTTTTTGAAATTATCATCAAACATTACAATTGAAAATCTTCTTTGGCATTTTTCCTTTTACTTAAATTGGTTGGTTTATTTTCGTTGCTGTTCTTGATGAAGTTTCATTAATTTGATTTTTTTTCAATGTTTTTATTAAGGTTTAAATTTCAAGCTTCATGTCTAGCTAGTAAATAACTGGGAGTAATCCAGTCAGAAATTTGACTGTATAAAACTGTTACTTGTAACAATACAAGGCCTATAGTAACATTGCAATACATAGAGTTTTCAATAGATGGCATATATATATAATATTTTGTAAACCACTAGGCTAAGCCACAATCTAAGCTGCGACTTTTATCTACCCAAAGAAAAGAAGAAAACAAATAGCTGTATATCAAAGAAAAATACATAAGAGGTAGGTACTAGGTACTAATTAAGGAAAGTCTAAAACTGGATGTTGCTTTTGAAAGACTGGCCAAATTGCCAATTGGAAGGCACCACATTCAGAGCTGTTCGAACCCTTCCATTACTGACTTGGACCCTGAAAGATAAGCTCTGACCATTGAGATAGCTTAAGTTCTGCCAGTTGGCTCCCCAGTTTCTGGACATGGTTTCCCATTTATTTGTTTTAGAACCCTTTATCCACACCTTGGAAATCTCCCCAGCACCCCCTACATTTGATATCAACACTAGCTCAAAATAGTTTCTTCCGTTGATGGTGAATCTAAGGCCTCCACTTCTCTCGCATTTAACCCTGCCAAGCACAAAACAAATTATTGAGAGATAATGCTTAAAATTCCAAGTGTTTTTTTAATTGAAGAATAAACTTTTGAACATACTTCCTGTAGAGGATTGGTACAATTCCAGCCTTGTATTTGGCAATGGTCTCGAATGCAGGTTGAGACATGTCGAAATGCGGACGGGGAGGATTACACCAACCACCATTGTCACTTGGGAGTGCATAATTGGGAGGACAGAAGTTGGTAGCAGTGATGGTAATGTATCTACTTTTGAGACACCATTGAGGTGCTTTTTTAGCATCACAAACTATCTGATAGCACCCTCCGCATGACTTGCCATCGTTAAACAAAGCTGTACTGAGTGCAGCTGTTTTTGTTCCATAACCATCTGTATAAAGATTACCATAGCCACAAGCTCCACCTAAAAAAACCCACATAGCATTAATAATCATCCTTAGTTCAAGACCAAGAGCTCTTTATATTGAAGTTTATATATACCTTGAGACCAGTATAGTTTTAAAAGAAAATAGAAAAGGGTTAAAAACTTACCCATTGTACCAGAAGCATCACTCCCACCGTAGAATGTTGCATGGGCTGATAACCAAGTTGCAGCAGCATCTGTTTGAGTGGAAAATAACCCCACTAGGAATAAGGTTGTAATGAATAGATAGGCAATATCCATCTAAATACAATGGTTTTTTTTTTTTTTTTTTTTTTTTTTTTTTTCCTTTAAATGATGAAGAATGTAAAGTTAAGAATGAGTTCGATGTTGCAAAGAGTGAAATCTTAGATATTTATAGTCACTGTTAGACCTTTGATATAGCTGATAAAACAATTATTGATGGAATTTTTAAAGATTAAGCTATCATTGCAAGTTTGTTGACTAAGTGAACCTATCCCACATTCCTTATCAAATGATTAAAAGAACCGTAATTCATGCATGATATCATATGTATATATATGGAAGTCTTCATTTTATACTCAAACCCAGGTGGCAGTCATTATGAACTTGTTGCTTCTCAATGGATTAGCTTGGCAAGTTAAACATATTTTATCATTAAAATTTCTTTTTCCAAAATAGAATTATTTGGTTACTAAAATTGCCTATAAAGAGTCTATAAATTATTGGGTGGGGGGGAGGGAATCAGAAGAATATAATCCATATGGACAGATCCCTGCATTAATAGTGCTCAGACTTGGAAGGACAGTGAAGAAAATACACCGACAAAGACATTCACGTTACAATAAGAAGAAAGCACTAAATATTATACTATCCGTGGTACGTTGTGGTACATATGAGCTTGCAAATATAAAATAACAAGAGGAACTTTTAAAATGGTTTCTAGGCTGAGAAACTTGGAGTTTGAAGAACAAATAGATATTATATTCTGCAAGTGCAATAAGAAAATTCGTAGTCAACTCCCTCAAGAAAAAGCCAAGCATATAAAATTCATGTTCACATAGCAGCTAGCAGTTAAATTGCATGCAACCGGCATGATGAATTTGCAGAATTTGTTGTCTTACTTGTGGAATAATAATGTCTGGTTGATGATAAGTAGAAGCTTATATCATGGCATGTCTTAAGCAGATGCACATGGGTGATTACATGTTATCAATTCAACTTTCCATCCATTTTATAAACCCATTGGCTTGCACATAGTTTCATCGCCATGAGATTGGATGTATATCAGTTATGGAAGAGTGTCTACTTAACCAATCAAATAGATAAGATATTTTAAGTTTGGTCTAAACCTATATTGATTGTAGTTTAATTTTGCAGCTTTGGCAAGTAATAGGAATGTGATGTATATCATATTATTCCTTTCTAATGACAAATAAAAAGAGTGGGACCGCTGCCATTATTTGATAATTAGTTCAATCCTTTTAAAATGTCCTAATTTGTCATATGGTTTCTAAAGCCATATTTAAATCACTCTAATCCAAAACATAAAATGTCCTAATTTGTGGAACTCAACAGTTTCTGAACAGAATATGTAATGAAACCAAAAATTGAATAAGATATGGAAATTCAACTTCCAAGAACACATTTCACTCAACAAAAAACAAATGAATTTGGGATAACATATCTCAACTTACTTCCTTTTCTTTTTTTAATTTCAATTAACCACTATTTCTTCTATTTCACTTCTTTAACATTAATATTCTCATCAATTAAACTTTCTAATGCCTTTTTTTTTTAAGCAACTATAACCATTGTCTTTCTTTTATTATTTTTTTAAGTATTTCTGTTTACTTGTCACATCAAGATTTTGTCATATGTTGGAAACTGGTTTTTTTTTTTTTAAGAAATTCTAATAAATTAATAAAAATTCATAAAACATTGTAAAAAATTATTTAAAAATATATAGAAAATTATAAACATTAATAAAAATGACAAATCATTATAAAAAATACAAAAAAGAAAGAAAGAAAAATATTAAAAATAAAAACTATAAAAATTATATAAAATTACGAAAAATATAAAAAATCATTTAAAAACTATAAAAAATTATTAGAGTTATTTAAAATTACAAAAATAATAAAAACAAATTAAAATTTTAAGAAAAAATTATAAAACCCAAAATTTTCCCATTTTCACACTAGCTATCGTTAATTTTAACAGTACAACACCATCATCAATGACGGTGTTACGGCAAGCAATGATAATGCCAACATTTTTCAGCTTTGTTTTCACTATTTTCTCTTGTGATATTGATGTTTTTTGTTGATATTGATCATAAAATGATGATTGTGAAAGGATTATATATATATAAAAAGGTTTCTCTAAAATAAAAGTGATGGACAATGAAAGATTGAGTGTTTTAAGATGCAAATGGATTGAGGGCAAACGACAAATGCACTACATAAAATTGTAAAATATTTTTATAATTTTTTTGTAATCTTATATAATTTTTATAATTTTTTATTTTTAAAATAATATTTATAATTTTTTAATAATTGCAATGTTTTTATAATCTTTTATAAAATTTTATAATTTTTTTAATTTTGTAATGATATTTAAGAATTTTTAAAAAGGAAAATACCAATTTTCACAACGTGAGAAGGAAAATATCAATTTTCACAAGGTAATGTGACAAGTAATGGAAATAAGTAAAATAAAAAATACAATCAAAATACTTAATTGATAGAAATTTTAACCTTAAAAGATATGTTTTTTTTTTTTTTTTTTTTTTTTTAGAAAAATCAAAGAGGTGGACGGCCTTGTTACTTTTCAAGGATCAAAAACAGTAGTAGGAAGTTAAAGGGATCATTTTCAAGTTTCACAAAGATGATGTAAAGTGCACACTCTCGGTGATTTACCTTACGATCCGATGAGTTTTTAACCTGCTAAGTCCCCTAATTCAAAGGTCCAAGTGATGAATTTTCTCATCAAATTACTAACCCTCATCATATTCATATAAAAGCAATCAATCATACACCGGTGAAGATGGTAAAAACTGGTTAGGGCAATAATTCATAGGCATTGAGACCTATACAATCTACATACATACACGCATACATAAATACAAATATACATTTGACATTTTGAAGGGAACTATAGTATGCCAAATTATTTATCAATTCTAAGATTATTACAAAGATGTCCAAGTTCTGGCCTTGCATCCATCCAAGATGTGAATTTTGTCTCTGTTGGAGACTTGCAATATAGGTATGACCGGAATGTTATGAGGAAAAAGTAACGCCTGCATAAAGATAGCAAATATTAATTGGCAAACCACTTGATGAAGGCAATAAAATCCCATTGCTTAGATGCAACTATACAAACACTAACCTTAAAGCTTTAATACCCATATCCATCAGGTATGCTCGGTGCTCATCATCATCATCCGGGACTTCCTCAAGTTCCTTACTATAGTGAAGGATATCATCTCGTGTATGCCCTGCACCAGCACACCTTCACAAGAATTGGAACTAACTCTCAGCACCATCAAAGAGGGAAATAATGTAGCAAAATGAAATTAAATAAAAATCAAACAAGCAACAGGAGAGGCTTGTTAAACTGGATCCATCATTTTACATCGAAGGACCATCTGAATCACTAACTTATTTATGCATACTGCCGGTATTGTTGTAATATAGTGAGAAGAAAAACTTCATTTCAATTTATATTAAAGCTAAATAAAGGGGGAAAAGATATGAGGCAGACCTTTCAATAATGATATCAACATCTGCTTTGCTTTTGGGACCATGCATGAGAACTCTAGTAAGGCTTAGTATGTCACGGTAATCACCCATCCTTCGTGCTTCTTCTTCAGAAGTCCAGGATGGCAAGCTTTCTTCAGGTGTAGAATATGGATCTCCATTAACCATTGTTTGTGTGACGCTGGGTGTCCCAAAGTTCACCTCGGCATCAAGTCTGCAGCAGATAATTGCCATTGTGTATGCAACCCCTCCAAATCCGGTGTGCGATACGTAAAGGTAACATGCTGAGGGCCTGTAGAAGACATTATTGCAGCTTCTCAACAATTCAAAGGAACCACTCAAGCAATAGCAATCAAGAAAATAATTCTCTGTGTTTTTTCAAATGCTTGGTTTCATAATGACTAAAGTTGTCCTGATGTAAACAAATCTAGTCTCGACAAAAAAAAAAAAAATGGATGTTGTTGGCTATTTAAAACTACATTGGTGAATATTGTAAAAAAAACTACAATGGTGAAGCCATTGTAAGAATAACTGCAGAAAATGAAAGAAGCACTAGCTAGATATACTGATACTTACTCATCTCGACAGTTCTGGATTTCATCCACGTCAGAAGCTAAAGCCTCTCTCTCTCTAGTTAAAGGTATCCTTCTATATGCTATATTATACCCCTCATCTTTTAGAGCAGCATAAACTTCAGCAGGCGTCTTCACATCATCAGGAAAGATGTTTTCCCAGTACCCTACAACACTGGACTGATTTGAAGATGGGCAATATTCTTCACGATGTAAAAGCATTCGGCCACCAGACTGTCTAACCTCAGACAAAATATCTTCCTTTAGTCGTGCCTCCATGTTTTCCACCTGCATAATGATCACAATGCAAGGAATTGGCTTAAGTAATTGGTGTTAAATAATTTACAGTAAACAGTGAACATCATTCATGATGACATACCACAGGGCCAGTAATTCCAACATGCTTTAGGGTATCAACAGGCTTATTTAACTCCCTCAGTACAAATGGTGTGCCATGAATGTAAACAACCGCCTCTTCCCTCAGATCAGTTATTACCACTTTCTGACCAGCAGCTCTTGCATTGGACTTGGCACCAAGATATGCTAGCATCTCTTTAGCACCAATAATTGTTGGAGTTGCCATGCTATAAACAGGGTATCCATTGACCTGTACAAATAGGTTTAAAGGGATAAAACGTAAGGACTTTGCAAATGTTTAATAAATTTTATTATCTTATATAACTTAGAACCAAGAACATGCATGTTTGCTGTGTACATCACTAACACCTAAAAATCTAATATACCCAATGCTATAATGACCTAAACAATTAGACAGCCTAAGGCATACCAGTCTCAAGAAAGTCTCTTTCTTTTGAGCATACCTTAAAAACATGAGGTGCACCATGAATTTGGATGCGGCTGGAAGTTATCTGACCAGGAAAGAAGTACATTTTAAGTATAGAGCCTTTTCCTAAAACAGAACCATTACGTGCCTTCACAATGGCCTCCATCACAGCATCACCATGTTGGGATTCATGTGGCGCTCTCAACTCCTCCTGCATGCAGAAAACCAAAATCAGTTATACAGGCATAATCAATGATATTAAACAATGAATTCATTAAGCCTTTGACTTGATTCTAGACAGTGAAGAAGATTTACAGGGACATTAAAAAATCGCCCAGGCCTTAATCTAATACTCCATTTCATTGCCTGGACCTCTGGTCTCTGATGCAACCAACTCTTAAATGTCATCATGCATTCTCCTTGTCCACAAAACCCATCAAATGCTTCACTTCCAAGATATGCAGAAAAAGCAATTAAACGGAAGTACCGCTCCAAGTACTCAGCTCCACGGTTCAGTGCTACTCTCCTCACCCTTGGTTCAACATGCTGTTGGTTGAATACCTTCCGGTACTGCAGAACTGCTTGTCGTATGTTCTGGAGTGCTGAACATCTATCAATAATTGCATCTAAGGCCTCACGGCACTCCACCCCATTATCGAATAATCTTGTAATCTTCCACAGCAATAGGATATCATCTATGCCAAATGCATAGCCTTGCTCATTTCTAGTTCTTACTTCAACAGTGCTAGAGGTCAATCTAGTGGCATTACTTTCACTTTCTTCACCACTTGAAGAGCTTCCATCTGGCTGTTCATGCTTCACCTCATCAAACAGGACTTTAATCGGTCTCCCATAATTAATACGAAGCTTAACAAGGCAAGCTATTACAGCACCAGTAGTCGTCCTCCCTCTTCCCATCTACAAAAAGAGAGGGAACAATCACATTTAGGAAAGCAGGGCAAAGAAGCAAACAGAAAAACTTAATAAGCACCTGCAAATCCATTCAAACAATGAAATACCTGGCAATTGAATACAAAAGCAGTATCCTTTGAAGCAGAAGCAATGTTTGCAGCTAGAGTATCAAAGTCAGAACTTTTGGGAGCTTTGCCATCAGTAATGGGCACACGTGCATACTTAATGGGAAAACCATCATCCTCTAAGCATTTAAAAACCTCTAGTGGAGTTTGTAAAGAATCAGAGTTGACATGTTCCCAAGCATCAAATATTTGCCCATCATCTGTCTCATGAATGACCATTATAGCACCATCATAGCGTTCAGCTTCTCGAAGGATATCTTCCTTCAATCGAGCTTCCATTCTCTCCACTCTCTCACAATCAATTCCCTGAAAGCAGATCAATTAAGACTCCAGTTAGAATTGGCCCTTTTCTTCCAAAGTACTTGGGGCAGGGGGTATTCAAAAACAATCTGCACAGAACAAAGAAAGAGGTACTCTTTTGGAGAAAACCATGTTTGCTTTAGGTATAAGTACCATAATTCAAATCAATTTCTGACGATCAAATGATTATATTCCTAGCAAACTTTCAGTTTTGTCCATTCTAGGAGCATAGTCCAGTTTAATTCCTTAATGGCATGGTCCAGATGCCCACTAGGAAGTAATAGGAAGGTCCATATGATTTTACCACCTTTTGGATTAAAAAGCATACATCTCTGCTATTTCATGATGACACATAAATGCAATAAGTTAGTGCCTGCATCAGTGTCCTTTCTACTTCATATGTGCCTAACCCCAAAGTTCCTCCACATAGATCTAACAAAATTTTATCACATATAGCAAGAATAAACAATTTTCCATGTATTCCGAGATGTTTTTATACTTAAACATAATTTACCGAGTATTCCAACATGTTCTTATAGGGTCTTTCGATCTCACGGAGAACAAATGGCTTTCCATTAATGTAGATGACAGGTTCTTCCCGCATATTGTGCCAAAAAACTGGACGACCACCTTTGGAGCTGCCAATTCTTCGAATGACAGATCGAATTCCATCAATTGTTGGATTTGCAACGCCATAAACTGGAAAGGCAGGAACCTCTCTGAAATTTGGAGCACCCTCTACTCTCTCAGGTAAGCTTACATTTTGACAACCAGGACAATGGTCACTTTTTAGAACAGTCTGGCTCCCAAGAACCTCTCCATTTCTGAGAGCAGCAACTAAACCCACTTCATGAGGGTGACCATCAGCAGATTCAACAATCTTTTTCAAAGACGGCTTCAAACTTGCATATCCAAGAGCACGCATTGGATCTCTTCGCAACAGCCTGAAACAATACATTGTCAATTAATTAATGCACCAATGACAAAACCATACTTGGGATAGTTTTCTTCTAAATTTGAATTGAGAACAAATTTAGTATTACATTGAGGATGCGAAAATCACTTTTAACAATGCTGGTCAAGTTTAGTATTTTAGTATTCAACCAACAGCATTTTCTTAAGCATATTCAATTGCTACAAATGCATTTACCCTTCTTGGTTCCTATCTTTACTAAAACAGTTCCTGGAAGAATGAAGAAAGAAGGAAATAGAAAAGGGGGGGGGGGGATCTGGAAGAAGCAACTTGTTGCTGGTTAATCCGCATGAATTCAGCATCAAATTGCTGAATTAGAATCAGTCTTGCAGTTTAACCAACAAAGCAACTTATTCTACAGGCAGTAGTTAAAATAGCTCCAACTGAGAGTTTAGAAGGCAATGGCATGAAGTATCAGAGCAACCACACAATATTCATAATGCTTTATCCCTTTATCATAACTGAAAATAAAATGGTAAGAATTGATGATAAAAACAAGGCAAAATTTATTTGTCCAGGCAGCTCAGCTTCTGCTGATACATTACTATTAATCAATTCTCAATCATGACTCTGAAAATGTCTGCTCAATTTGACTCACTATATGACACTCAAGTGTATTCATAAAAAAGTGATACTATTATCTTTATTGCTTCTGTAAGTGTAAAACCGGTATCATAAACGGCTTAGCATAAGTCCTGGAATTAAAACAGGAAACTTCTTTTAAGATTTTCATTTATAGCATTACCTGCGAATAATGCTATATAGCTCTGGCCTTGCCTTCATCCAGTCAGCAAAACTGGTATGATTAGAGGAACTAGAATGGAGAGCTGCTCTCTCTGAATGAATGTATACAGCAAAGCATATAAGAAAGTAATATCTCTCCAAGTACTCCATAAAAAATGAAAGTGATGCTTCCCTCTTCATCTCATCTGGCTGACGAAGAATACTATTACGATAAGTGGCAATCGCTTCTCTTAAGTTCTGTACTTGCATTTAAAGCAACACATCTGTGAGTTGTATTGACCTATGATAAAACTTAATAAGCTTTGCAGATAAAGACAAAAACATCTTGTATCAAGGAAGGAATGAATTGTTTGTTCGATATAAGCTATATCTCAAACAAAGACTTCCATTAATTTTAGAGCAGTAACTTGGAAGCTAAACCTGAATGAAATGGGATACCTCGAAAGCCATACCTGCATTGAAGCACATTTGTCAATGACCTTGTCCACTTGTCTTTTCCCTTCAACACCACCCTAAAGGAATGTCGCTATTTATAAGAAAAAAGACCCAATAGAATGTTAAAGAATCAACCAAGAGCATGTAGTAGTATTAAATACCTCTAGGACCCGAATCAGGCTTCTTATGACTGTATATTCTCCTCTCCGAATTGCTTCCTTGGAATTGGGCAGATTGTCAGTGACATTAGAACCAGACTCAGAAACTCGCCCTATTGAATTGGTTCGTGGAATGCCTAAGTTATTAGATATAAGAACATTAAAAATCAGAATAAGCTACATTACAAACATGAAGTACATACAAGTCAAATAATCTCCCAAGGCAGTTCATAAAGCAGTTTGATGAATATAACAAATAACAAAGTTGATGCAAAACTAGTAATGATTTAATCAGAAGATCCTAGTACCTCTGTTTCAATCTGGAGAATTATCTTGCAAGGTTTTATTTTTATTTTTTTGATCAACAGGACTCTGTGTCCCGCTATTGCAGCTTCATCTAGACTATTTAACTGAGGACAAAACAAAGCTTCATGCCAGTCCATTCGATAGAGAACAAGATAGCTTCATAGGTCATAAATGTTTTCTTTTTTCAGGTTCCAGTCAACAATACCAGATTAGTCAATCACATACTCCTCTTTCTCTATGCTACTCTGGTTCTCTATGGCCCCTAAGCTCAATTAGCCTCACCTTTAACTCTTAACAAAAGTGAATCTCAAAGAAGAAAACAAAAGATTTTAAATCAAAAAAATAAAATAAAACTTAATACAACAAAAACTGAATCAGATAGCTCCCTTGTAAATCCCTCTTGAAAGCTTTTCTGCCTCCGTACACATTCAAGGACAATTTACACCCTGGTTAGATTTTATTGACCAATGCAAAGGGAGAAAAGTTGAGGAATCCCCTTCTTTTTTCCAACATCTAATCTATTTCAGTCATAAATGTTACAAGGATTTGGCCAAGTTAAATCAGTGAAGTATGTCTTAGTATATTTCTTATGAAGTCGGCCTAGGCATAATAAAAGCAGTGCAAACAAAACATATGCAATGAGAAACTTCCAAGTACAAAAATCTGAATATTCCAATACAGCAATGTAAAGATATTTATGTTGATAACAGGGATGACATAAATAGTAGAAAAGGTGTAGCATGTTCGTACTAAAATTGCATAAAAAAAAGGAGACACCACTACCAGAAGCTCCAATTTTATTGAGATAAACCAATGTTGCAATCACCATGCCAGTAGTAGTTCTTCCTCGTCCCATTTGACAATTAAAAATAACCTCTGTCCTTATATCAGCTTGAGAAAGTTTATTAACCTGGAAACAGAAAGGAAAGCTCAGATGTTAATGCTTATATATTCAATGATAATAAAACCACAAGATTTTCTTCATATCCAAGTATCCTTATGAGCAAAATTAACTATAACCATCATATCGAAGTCACAATTTTCAAGAATTTTGCCAAACAGAAAAATATCGCCATGGTCATATCCAAGCTTCCATATAAAAAATACCCAAACACCAAATACAGTCACTTCTATGATGATCTTTAGTTAAAAATCTAAAACCAAAATTTGAGTTACCGTTTTCCTGATATCATGTAAAACATGAAAGTATATAAGCTTCTCCCTACTATCCTACTTCTTTCTTAAAAGGAGAAGCATCTAATAAATTCATCGAAAACTAGACATTTATTAGCTATTTGAATTGTTTTGCAGCATTCAATTTGTTTTTATTTAAGTCACTGAGCTAAACAGAGAGTGAGGAATAGTATGCTCTGATTTTCAATGAGACAACCCAAGTGCAAAACTCAAAAAATTTAATCTCTGAAAAGCCCTCCACCATTGAATTAAAGATAAGCTGCAGTTATACTGCATTACTGGGCCGAAATAAGACAAAACTTCACAGTTAGAAAATAAACTGATCAGAAGAGTTGTCCATATTACCCCAAGTTTTTATATAAATAAAAGTTGAGGTGATGACATTTGGGTGTCCATGTATTAGCGGAAATTTAGTAGGATGTATGTAACAAAGTAAATGAACCCCAAAAGCAAACAAAAGTTCGATTTACTCAAATCAGCAAGCAGAAGGAGGTCAATAACATGGAACTCACCAGAATATCAAAATCCATCTCCTTCGGTGATTTTTCATCTGTTATAGGCACACGCTCATAGTCAACTAGGTACCCTTTGAGTTGCAATTCTTCATACACCTATAGTAAAATCCAAAAAAAAAAAAAAAAAAAAAGAGTTTTGACATGATGTTTCAAATTTTTGGCAGATCAGTCATATTTTCTTATTTCCAAAGCTTATACCTCTAATGGTGTCTTCACAGAATCACAGGACACTCGTTCCCACAGGTCCACCATCTGACCATCCGGCAGTTCATCGGTGACAAGGATCTTATTTCCATATCTGCCATGTCAGGTTTCCAAATAAAATTTGCTATCATGGAGGGAAGGCGAACCATTGATAAACACAGGAAAGGAACATCTAAAATTAGAATAAATAAATTACGCAACCAAAGGAAATACCTTGCAGCTTCCATCAGAATATCTTCCTTTAATCGAGCTTCCATTTGCTCAACCCTATCCCTGTTAATTCCCTGTTCAATATAAAGGCTATGATCAAGCTAACAATAAAGATGAATGGTACATGTCAGCAGGCCTTTAGCATGCACATGCACAATGTAAAATATGTGTATATTTTCACTCTCCTTAATAATTTGGGCATCATATGCTCAAATGAAACTGGTATACTAGAAAACACAAGCTCTCAAGGCACACATAGCAGAAATGAAGCAGATTACTAACCAGCTAAAACTCAAAGCCTAACTAGAAATTATATTTGCAACATCTGCTCAACCCTCCCAAAAGTTGAATACATTTGATATCACACTTACACTAAGTTAGCAAGTAAGAAGTAAGAACGTTACATCATAGTTTCCAGAATGCAGTAGATCATGATATAAAAAATAAAAAAGGGTGATAAAACCAGAAATCAGATGTCAAAAATAGATGAATAGATTAAAATTTTCTTTAAGCTTACATACCGTATATTCAAGGTTCGAGAATGGCATTTCCACATCACGCAAAACAAAAGGACGTCCATTAATATATACAACCTATTTACACATAATATATATAAATTAGAACAAAAGGCACATTATCAATTTGCAAACTCTTTGAAAAAATATAGAGGTTATGTAAAACAACATGCACACCAAAATCAAGAAGGTCTTCATCATAAAGTTTCTATTTTATCATACATTTAAGTATTATACTTCTATTTTATCATCATCATATCAAGTAACAAGATAAGTTCTCTACTGGCAAAAGTATTTTCTTCTTTGTTGGAGGATGGGTGCTTGGAGAGAGAACTTATAGTTTCAAGTTAATTCATTAACATTAATATACATATCCTTTTTTTTTTTTTTTTTACTGAATGAAGGCAATTGACTTGAGATAACAGTAACAATGACAAACAACCTTTGTAATCTACTTGTTGACCTAGCATCTATGACTATAATAATTGGTGTCAAGAGAATGCAGCAGAGAATAATTGTTTGTTACATGAAGCAGGTTCAGCCAGGTACAATTCAGTCATGGCTGTTTGCATTTCTTTTCTTTCTTTCTTTTTTTTAAAAAAGAATTTCCGGGCATTGATTTTTTGTTCTAGGATTTCAAAATTTTCTATGTAAGTGACTTTGTATTATGCTTTCATATTATCTTATCTTCAAAATCATGGCTAGTCCTGAAACTCAATCAAATTTCAGCTTCTTCTTTTTTCTTTATAAATCATGTTTTTTTTACTTTTAGTAGTCAATTAAAGTATCCCAAATGTCAACTGAACATATAGCAGTCAGTCTCTGCACTTATTAACAGAAATCAATTGGTAAGATATTGCTTTACCGGTTCCTCCCGTAGACTAATCCAAAGAACACGTGCTTGCTTCCCATCTTTCTGGGCTCCAATATGTTTAAGAACATTTTGAATTCCAACAATTGTTGGAATAGCAACACCATGAACACGCAATGAATCCGCCTGTTAACAGAAGACCAAGAAAAGGAAAATGAAAAAGGTTCAAATATATGAAATTTAACAAAATAAACGATGCCATAGAATAATAAGTGATCAATTCAAAGTGGTATTGCAATATGCAAGCACGGCAGCCTCTGCATAAGATAAGATGAAATTAATGGCATGGCAAACCATGAAGTTTAATAGTTCTTAAATCACCTACTATATTACCACCCTATTTTTGTAAGTATAAGCAATATCCAACATGAGACAACGGATCATCAAAGTGTTAACCGAAAGAAAGCAAGAAGCATAAATTGAGTGACAGATTTCATAATTACTTCTCGAGAGCCAATATGAGGTCAAACGAAGTTCATAATTAATTCTCCATAGTATCTTGTTTTAAGCAATAAGTAGATATCATTAAATCTTGTAATCCAAAGATAAATACTAGAGCTAAAATGCAGCAAAACAAATCTCTATAAAGGGAAAGAACCTGACGGTAATTGGGAGCACCATCGATCTGGGGAGACAAGCGCTTGTTTTGGCATCCAGGGAAATGGTCACTCTTGAGAATGGTCTTTTTACCCAACACTGATCCCCCTCTCAGCTTCATAACTTGCTCTAGCTCCTTTGGGATCGACATCTTCTCCTTCACAACACTTCAATCCCTTCCTTCTAAGGAACCCAGTACCAGAAAATTGATGGAAAAGAAAAACAGCTTTTTACTTGCCAAGACAATGCAAAGACAAAGGCTGAAGAGAGAAAAAAAACACTTCAATCCCTCCCAAGATTCCAACTATACCCTTTTAAGAAACCCAATGCCAGAAGAAAAGGTTCCCACTCGAGACAATGCTAAGGAAAAGCGTTGAAGAGATATCGGAAGTGGAATAAACCAAATTCAACTTCAACCCTTTACAGATTGGAAATGAACCCTTTTTTCCTTGATATATTTATAAAGAACCAATGACCACAAAAGAAAAAGTATGTAGCTTGTATAGCTTGAAACAATGGCAAAAGAAAGTAAAGGTTAGTAGCTGAAGAGTTATTGGTGCATGTGTCCACTTCAAACCACCCAACAAAAAACAGAACAGAGGGAAAGCAGAAGGGAGCTTTTTATGCTACTTTTTTTTTTCTCCTCCTCCAAACACAGTAGCAACGTGAAAGACGTGTGTGTTCAGAGAATTATCAATTATATTTCATTTCACTGACTAAAATATTTTATGTTTATTGGGATAACGTAAATTAGTTGTTAATGACAGTTAAAAAAAAGGGATAATATAATTTTTGGCCCTTAAATTTGGTAAGTAGATTCATATTACCTCTAAATTTGATAATTAATTCCATTTTGATTTAATTTAAAAAATCTAAAAGTTTGATGATGTGGTACTCTGAATTTGAAAAATAAAAACTTTTAGTTTTGGAGTGTCAGTGTTTTAATAATTGAATCGATAGTTGTACAAATTAGACCACTAGTTCTTGATTCAACCAGTCCGATCGGTTTGAGCGTCGGATCAACAATAATTAAATAAATAATTAAAATTCATAAGAAATTAAAAAAATTAAAATCATTTGTATACTTTCTTTTAGATTTTTATGAATTTTTAAATATTTATTTATTTTTTATCCGACGGTTAAATCAATTGAATTGTTAGTGGTCTAACCTATTTAACCGTGGATTCAATTATTAAAATAGTACTACATCATCATCTAAAAGTTTTTTATTTTTCAAACTCAGAGTGCTACATTATTAAACTTTTAAAATTTTCAAGTTCAAGGGTTAAAATAAATCTGGTTGTCAAGTTAAAGGACCAATATGAATATACATACTAAATTCAGGAGCTTAAATGAAAAATAACTTTTAAATTTAAGGATGAATGAGAAAAAGAAAAGAATTAAGCCAAATCCAAAAGTCACATTATCCCAGGTTTATTTCATTGCTAAAAACGAATTTGAGTTTGAGGAAGGTAGAGACTGGGGCGTGTTGTTGGGATATTCATTTTTTTTTCTTTCACCCGCTGGCTCTCCCTCGAAATTCCCAACAAGTCAACAACCCATTAGCCATTGCCACCTAATATTTTCCATTCGTTTGGATAACTTGGAAAATGCAAAGGTAGAAGAAAGACAGCCCCTTGTTTATATATTTTTTTTCTTGGCTCACTTGGTGTTTCCAGAGGGAGAAAAAGAATCAGCCACCCATAAAGTTTTCCAATTTTTTAATTGAATTGGTGAAAGGTAAATGGGAATGCTGCCAATGTTGGCATGGCGTTGGCAGAATCAGGATAAGAACCTGGGTTGAGAGAATATGCTTTTTTTCCCCTCTCTGTCCCGTTTTTAGATCCAGCTGATTAATGTGATTCAGTACATTTTGTTTGTTTCCAACATTATTTTCCTTGTTTGCTTTCGTTATGATGGAATCACGGTGAAAGTGCTCTTAACTTGAAATTATTTAAGATTTTTAAAATCGTCATAACTATGAGTTCATACAGAATTACACGTTTTCAAGCATATCATAAATGTGAACACCTTTAGAATCGTGACAGCCCCAAAAAAAAATTTCAGTTCAAATGAAATTTTAATTGCATTGGTCACATCAAATTCTGAGTTAGAAAAAGAAAATGATTAAATGAAGTAATGGCATCACAGAGATTTTGATAGATTTTTTAAATATAACATTATTATTGTTTAAAAAACAAAGCCATGCTCTGCACATTGGATCATTGCTTGCAAGCAAGAAGAAAGCAATGGCATATGTTTATTGACGTCTTTCTAAATAATGAAAATGGTTGGGTTTCTCAATTTTGTTTATTTAAAGATAGGTTAGATGAAGAGGACGTGTTTGATGGGGTTTAGATGCTTAAATTAGTATGAATATTATAAATTTATATGTTTTCTTTGATCTCATGCAATCATGTATTTATGGATACCTATGGAGTTTGACGTTAAAAAATAGTGTTTCTTCATACAAAAACTGATGGACAACTACACCTTTATATATATATTACAATAAGAAAAGGGAATAAGAGAAGGTAAAGAGAAATATGTGGTGGTGTTAAGAACGTCGATTTATTTAGAGAGGCGAAAAATTAGAAATAGACAAAATGATAAGTTGATTGTTAAAGGAGGAGAAGACTGTTCAGAGAAAGTCTAAGGTTCAAAAGGTTGATCATTTTTTTATTGTTGGGAGAGTATTTATAGGTGAAATCTTTCTTATCATATAATGCAATGTGGCAAGTCATTACAATAGACAGTGGTCGTATTAACATGGTGTACATGAAGTGCAGATGTAGTAGTCCTAAGTAGTACAAGGTTGTTATTTTCTGATAAACTTATTTATTGTTAAAGATGTGTTCAAAATCACTCTAAAAAAAGAATAGACGGTTAAAAAAACTTAATAATAAAGGGGGTAAAAGAGTTCATTCATTCCAATGATTTACTGTACTAAGATGTGTCTAAACTCATTGAGAAATAACAAAAACCATGAATATTTTAATTGAAATCTTTTTTATATATTTATGGATGGAAGAAGAGTGTTGCATTTCTAAAAGTGTAAGCTAATGGTTTTGAAAAGCGGTTCAAGTCTTACTTTATTTCCATTGAAAGTAAATAAAAGCAGTTCAAACTTCAAAGTTGTAGTGCTCAGTGAATATGACCCATGTTGAAAGGGAAAAAAAAAAAGAGTAGTTTAATAATGGCATGGTGAGAGTTTTTGAGATGTTAGGTGGGTTGGGTTCTTCTTCCTCTTTTTTCTTTGATTTCATGCCTTTTTGGAACACAAGCATTTGAATATTGATAAGTAATAAGTGTTCATATTTTGTTTTACCACCAACTGTCCAAATCAAATTTGATTGTTTTCAGCGACAAAATCCACTTTTTTGACTCACCAGAGTCGACAACAATGGTTGTAAAACGCATCAGAATGTAATCCAAGGAAGAAGAAGAAATACAAACATGGTGAACGTGTGATTTGAGGAGGAGAGTGATGATAAAACTAGAATTTAATGTTAGGAGAAACCAATGGATTTTGTACCATTGGCAATAATTAAAGTGGCCAAATCATAAAGGAGTAGGATTAATCTTTTTCATTTGCACTTCAAATATTAGGGTTGAAATTTTATTTATTGTTAATTTATAATAAATACTTAAAAATTTTGTATTTTCTTTCTTCACCTAACTTTTTTATTAATATATAATAAAATTAAAAATTTTGCCTACCAAAATACCAAACTTTTTTTTTAAAATTAAATTTTCTTCATTTGACATTTCTTTTATTTCCTACAACCATTATTGGGTGAAATGATAGATTAGGACAATATTGTATTGTAAACAACATCTCTTGTTTAAATATTATGAATAAAGAAAATAATTAACAGAGTTTGTTTTTGTTTAAGAATTTAATTTCGAATTTAACCAAATTTTAATATTAATTATAAAATATTGAAAGTCTCATTAAATATTACCCATAAATCCCTCTTTCTCTCAAACTCTTAAACTAAAAAAAATAAGATTCTTAATCGTTACAATTATGAGAAAATCAATTAAACTAAGAAAACTGTAAAAAAGGATGTCAAAATGGGACTTCAATTCTTTGCAAGTTATTGCAACCACTTTGGTAGGGAATTATCATTATTTTGTGTGATTATCCCTGGAGCATTTCGCACCTTTCTTATCACATCTTAAACATTAATTTTGTGTGATTGAATTTGACAATCTATAACATAAGGTCAAACTCAAGGCCCAGCCACACCATAAAACATGGCAACTCCCATTCACTTGAATATATTAGTTTTTAACTCCAAATTTACGTAAAAATTTTACACAATCCAAAATAATATGCTCATTTCATGATAAAAATAAAATGTATATTCCACGATGGAAGAATTAAATATTAGGAAACTGATCAAGTGATGGCTTTTCTCCTACTCAAATTCATCAAACTATAAAAATGTAGAAACACAGCTTACAGTATAATGTTAATAAGCAATGGAGGAGCAATCAAATGAATTTTGGCAAAAGAAAAAAATGTTATTACTTAGGTTACAAAATTAACATCAACTAACATTTATTTTCGCTAATGCTTCGTTTTGTGTTTTATATAATACATGTTAGGTTACTTATATATATTTAATATTTATATACATTCCATATTTAACTTGAATAAAAACTAATCCTTAAAATTTATCTAAACTTATTTTTCAGATTTGGTCCTTTTATATTTTAAACCCACCTTTAAATTTTAATAAATAGTTTATCTTTTCAACCTGTCTACTTTTATTTGATTGTGACATTTTACAACTGTATTTATTTGAAAGTTCTTTTCCTACTAGCTTAAACCATATAATGATACTAAAAAATTATATTTCTGCTCAAATTGGTATCTAATTTTTTTTTCACAAGTGGTAACTAATTATATTTTATTACCAAAAGCAATGTCTAAATTATACTCTATTTTCCAAATTACCCTAACCTTTAAATAAATCTTTTAACCAATCATTTTGTGACATATGACCATTTTTAATTAAAAAAATCTCTTTTGTTCTCCATCAAATAACTCCGGTGGTGAAATTTTCAAAAATCCATCAAAAAACTCATCCAAACCTAGTTTCTGCCGACAAAATCCAAATTTTGGCAAGCTTCTTTTCTATGTTAAACCTTGATTTTAATTCCTTTCTTACATCAATTCAAAACCCATATATTGTTTTTCTTAAAAATATTATATATATATATATATATATATATATATACTTATACTTTGAATAAAATAGTTAATACCGGGTGAACCTCTCTAATAAAAAACCAAATAAAGCATGAAACTTAAATACTGGAAAGAAACTGGGTTGAAAAAAATTATAAGAGAATTACAAAGAAAAGTTATCTAACAGTTAAAAAAACGTATTAAAATAAAAGAAACAACCATGGAGAGAGAGTATTAAAAATTGAAAAGTTTAATTTAATTAAATTCATTTTTATAGTGTAATTTAATTAAATTCATTTTTATAATTTAATTTAATTTTAATTTTAAAGTATCATCTGTCACAAAATGAATTGGTTAAGAGATCTTTTTTTAACAGTGAGGGTAATTTAGGTAATAGAATATAGTTTAGGTATTACTAGTGATCAAAAAAAGTTTCAGTACCAATTTTAAAAAAATTGATATAATTTAGATACTATTTTGTGATTTAAGCTCTTTTTTCAATAAAAATGGAGAGAAAAAAGAAAAATGTATATAAAAGGTTTCCATTTAAAAGGGATATTGCACATCCAATCCAAATGGCAACTATCTATCAATGTTTTTAGAACTGAATCGATAGTTGAACTGATTAAGTTATTGATTCATCAGTAAAAATATATATTAAAAATATATATAAATAAAAAAAATCAATTCAAAAAAATCATTAAAAATTTGAAATATAAATGAAAATATATATTAAAAAAATTTAAAAAAAAAACCTCAATTCAAATAGTTTTTTCAACTAGTTCAACTGATCCATATCTTTTTAATAGCATTATTGAGATCGATTTCTCGATCAATTTTCAATCCGACCAACCAATCTATTCCAAACATCATTGCTGACTTGGCTATACTAGTATAGCATGCAATATTGTCTACTAATTCATTGGCTTCTTTTAGCAATAAAAGTACTATAAATGCCCTTATACTAAGAGTCAGATTGCATATTGTCCCCTTTACTCAAAAAATGCGTAAATTAGTCATTGCACATTAAATCAAATTAAAGAACAAATTAGTCATTTATGTTAAAAATTTCATCTATTTGTACTACTAAAAATTGGTGTGCCTAATGGAATAACCAAACAATGACATATGGTGTGCCACGTGTACATCATATTGACATACAAGACCAATTTTTAATAGTAAAAATGGATAGAATTTTGAAGGACTAGTTCGCTCTTCAATCTAATGTACTGAAACTAATTTGCCCTTTTTTTAGTAGAGAAGTCAAAATGCAATTTGTCTCTTACTACAAAAGCCTCCATAATACATTTCCCTTGTTTTAGTACATGTGAGAAATAGAAAAAAATCGAGTGCTCACCTTGGTCCCCTCGTCGCCGGAGAGTCCTTTCCGTGCAAGCGCCGGCCATTGGCCCACGAAGGCGGCGCGACGGATATGGCAGTTCCTAGGCCAGACGTGGGGAAGGCCGAATAGGGGAGGAAGGGTGTTTGGAGTTTTTTTTTGGTTTTCTTTGATAAGTGAAGATCAGAAAATGAAACCCTAAAAAATTTTTTGGTTTTTGTACCCATCAAAACGGCAACGTTCCATCGAGGCCCTTATTGTCATAAAACGATGTCGTATAGGGGACTCAGTTCAGCCCGACCCGATAGCAGGGGATCCGCGCGTTTTTACCCTTAATGGGAAAATTACGCATTTGGTCCTCCCATGTTGCGCCATTGTTTAATCGTACTTAATTTCATTTTCTTTTTAATTTAAAACTTTGCCCCGAGTTTTACACGCTATTTCGATATAGTCCAGCATGAAACGCAGCGCATGGAGGCCGGGGATATTTCCCATTCAGTCCTCTTTGTTTCCCTGCGCGCCAGATGGACCCCAATTTGTTTTATTCTTTTAAATGCGATCCTTTAATTTTTCTTTATTTTAATTCAGCCCTAATCTCATTTTTTTTAACCCCTTTCATTTGTTATTTTATTTATTCATCCTAATAGCGTATATATTATTTATTTTAAATCATTTTATTCATTCTAAATTTTCAAATATTATTTAGTAAACCATTGTATCATATATACATATTATCTTTTATTTTATCTATTCATTTTAAACTATTTTACATACTACCTTAAGTTTTATTTTTATGTATCGTTTTTTTTTTCTTTCGAATTTATCGTTCATCTTAAATGTTTCGTATAATATCTATTGTAGACTTTCTCTTATATATTATTGGTTTCTTGTACATGTAGTATTCGTTTTAAACTGTTTTAAAGGATTATTTATTCCTTTTATATATATTGCTTATTTTAAATTTGGTATATATGTATATATTTTTATTTTGAAAGTTTTATATGTATTATTTGGTTCAAATAATTTTATATGCTATGCTTTGTAAATATCATGTTATCTGTTTTAAACCACTTTATGTTTTATGTATTATGTATCTTAAAGTTCTGTATATATTATTTATTTCAAACCTTTTATATCACTTTAAGTTGTTTCATTCTTTTTTTGTCGTACTTTTTACTTATAATCATTCTGTTAATTATTTCAAATCGTTATGTATCATTTCTTTCAAAAGTGTTTAATTCATTACTCTTTGATTATAATCGTTAATATTTAGATAGCGCCAATTATGTGATTGTCATTCATTCTTGCATGCGTTGTAATTTGTGTGCTCGCATTTTCATATTATTGATATTGTCATCATCATCGTCATTGTTTATGTTATTGTTTCATTATCATTATTATTATTCATGCATATTAATATTTTAGATTAATGATACTAATGTTATGTATTATGTGAATTATTATCGTTACGCCAACTTTGTGTTGTATTATCATAATTCGTCGAGCACAACCCCACTCACGATTTAAATACGGTTTCTTTAAAATCCAAATTACCAAACATGTATAATTTTCAAATACGTTTATCGATTTTACCCCAAAAGCAAAAGTTTTTTAAAAATAAGGCAATGTTCTATGTTTGGGAACTCGAGAAGTCGTGCTCTATGTGTTGGGTTTCGGTTCTTTCGTTTGCCTAAATATTCGAATATCTCTTTGATATTTTTAAAAGCATGAGACTCGGGAATTATGAGAGGATCTTCAATTCGAGGATTTAAATTATCGTGCCCTAACGTACTGGATGTGATATTTTATTCCTTCGGAGCGAGGAAATCTTAATATCAAATTCGAGGAAAACTAAAATATTTCAGAAAGAGATTGATTTTTAAATTCTTTTTAAAATTTTCAACTTTCGACATTGGGACATTAATTAATCAATTCGGTACCAATTTTGGGCGTGACGAGGGTGCTAACCCTTCCTCGCACGTAACCGACTCCCAAACCTATTTTCTCAAATTTTCGTAGACCAAAAACATTGTTTTAGTAAATCAAAATGTTTTATTAAAACAAAGGTGATCCGATCACACCTAATAAAAGATCGGTGGCGACTCCCGTTTCTTATTTTCAAAACAAAGTCGATTTCCGTTTTGTCAAAACAAATGGTTACGACAGCTTGGCGACTCCACTGGGGACTCGAGAGTCAGGCCATAAATTGATTGATTTTTGTCCCTTTGTCGAAAAATTTGGAAAATTGTTTTGAAAAATCGTATTTCTTTTTAATGCATTTGCACGTGCTATAGTGTCGAGTCTCGTGAAATACTTTGGCATTGCATTGCATGACCATTGCGGTCACACCCTTAAGTGGGAGTGAAAAACTACTCTTTCGTGAGATTTTTACCTCCGTGCAAGATAGTTGATCACTTTCGGGATACATCCGTACCTATGTCTTCGTGAGATTTTTATCTCCGTGCAGCCATAGGGAAATGTATTCCCCTGAGCTGAATATGAGCCTATAATGGGTAAAGATCGAGGAATCTGCTAGTTCAGGTACCCTTGCTTTAGAACCAAACCGCATATAAAGAGACCTAAGAGCCCATTGTAGGTAGAGCCGTGTAAACCCTAGTTGCTACCTTAAATAGGAGTTTTGATTATTTCCTGTTTATTTTAAGTTCTCTTTGTACCTGATACTAACCTGTTGTGTTTTACTTTTATTGCATGGCATTTCATCATAAAAGGTGTTGATCCACATTCGGTTACTAGATAGAAAAGCTTAACATGGAAAAGGGTTTTCGATAGAGTGGAGGATAATGCGCGTCCGTCGGTGTGGTCCGAGAGAGGCACAAACAAGAAAAAGGAGATAGTCTGCAGCGTTGGGGTATGAATCGAGTTATGGGATTTCACCCGTATTAGTGCGGCTCAAAATGACTGCGAAAATTGAAGGAAATATGGAACTCACGTGGGAAATGAGGACAAACAAGCTCATTCCACTATAATTATGGTGATTTGCACTATCTGCTGGATATCAAGGTAGACAGTACCTACTCCGGGCTATTATCCGATTTTGGAACCCCGCCTACATTTGCTTCACTTTCGGAGAGGTGGATTTGGTGCTTACCATAGAGGAGTACACCGCTTTGCTTGATGCCCGAGAATTCAAATTGATAAGGCGTATTCAAGGTTTGCAAATGTACCAGCGTTCTCAAAGAGGCTAATGAATATTACAGGAATGAGCGAGCAATGGATTACGGCCGGATCAAGCAAAAGGGAGATTGTAAGTGCATTCCTTGGAAACACTTGAGGGATTTAATCTTGGCGCATCCGGATAAGAAGAAGAGGGTCGGCGTCTTTCGCTCTAAGCATCTATGGTTTGGTCATCTTTCCCAAGGCGTTAGGGCATATAGAGAGCGCGGTTTGGACTATTTGATAAACTTGATAAGGGGGTCACGCCGTCCCACAATTTTAGCTTGAAACCTTCGTGTCATTGAGCGCTTGCCAGAAGGATCGCAGGCGAAGGGAGATTCATGGGTTGTGCAGTTATTGTTGTTATCTTGGTTTCATTGCCATTTCGGAAGAGAGAAAAGGTCTCATGCAAAATCTTTTTGAGAATTACTCTCTTACGGAGGAATTAGCGAGTGCATCAAGGCGGGACGATCTATCTGGAGAGAAATAGATGGCGATTCTCTAAAATCTGCAAGTCAAGGATGTAGAATGGAAGGCTCTGTGGATGATCACTGACGAGATCTTGTATCGGTGTGGAAGGTTCGATTGGGTTCCTTTACTCGAATATGGGGAGTTGTGGGGTATGCCCCATTACTAGTGATGAGGCGATGATCGATCGAGGCGGTTCATACCAAGCAACACATAGATTAGCCCGATGTGAATTTTCATACAAGGATGACAACTATAAGAAGAGAGTTTGCGAGATATCGGATGCATGGACCCAAACCCGAAAAATGAAGAAACTCACCATGGGGCCAATGGCGACCCCGAAATACGACCAGATGGCGGGGCAAAGAATCAACGACAATGTCCCAAGGCCAAGCCAAGAAAGTGCCCGACCAATAAAAAGAGTTTGCAAGTAATCCCGTCTGAATTAGAAATTATCAAGCAAGATTTCGAGAGGAAGAATAGGAATTGGGTAAAAAAGAATAGAGCAACTAGAAGAGGAGAAGATGCGGTTGGGGTTAGATGTCGACGTCCACAAGTTCGAGGTGAGAAATTGAAAAAGGAAAGAATAAAATGAAGAGGATTTGGATAGCTTAAAGACAGACTATAAGAAGCTACGCATGTCCATCGAATCGCTTTGGTTTGGGCAAAACGTCGAGCAATGGCGGGAAGTTAAAGAAGAAAAGTCCAAAGCCGAAGCAGTGGGAGAGGAAATTTCGGGATGCTCAAGTATGAGAGGATGCTTTGAAAAAGAGCACATTAGAAAGAAAGCCAAAAAAAAAAAGAGGTTGCGCGCCCAAGTAGCGAGAATTAGAAAAATCACTTGCGTGCTGCACCGTAGTCGTAACTTAGTAGTCAAATTAAGAGCCAGTTAGAACAAAATCGAGGAGATGAGAGGAAGGATAGAGGAGCTCGAGATGCATTACAAGATAGCAAAACCGAGTTGGGCTCCTTGAAGCAAACAATGAACATTGGAAGGAGCGGCTCCACCATTCCCAAAGCGGATCGTAAACCGAGACTATGTAGCAGGCGAAGAAGGCGTGGCTCAAATCAAGAGGTGGCCGATCATTTGCAAGCCTTGGCGGTTCGGTGATGCGTTAAGCTTCGATGTACGAGTCAAGATCGGAACGAGGCTAAAGTCTAGCTTGGCTTAGGAAAGTTAAGGATTTAGGCATTAGGGCAAAGTCGTATATGTAATCATCCGCTTCTATGAAAGGAAATTTGTTTCCCCGTAAAGTTTATCTAATGGAATTAAATTAAATCAACACCTTTTTGCATTCATACCATGCATTTGCATTACATTACATACATTAAACATCGCATCGCCATAATCATTTACTAAAGCGAAATCGTATAATCCGCAGATTACGCCATCGCGAACTGGAATCACATCATCCCTATAGGACACGTTTAAGAACTAGAGCTATGGACGCTGAACTCAATGAGAGGATCGAAAGAATGGAAAGAATCCAGTAAGAGCTGCAAGAACAATTAGCCAGGTCACAGCAAGAAACAAGGGACCTGATGATGAGATCCCGCGAGGAATCACTAGAGCATAAGGATCAAATGGAAAAAATAATGGAGATGTTGATGGCTCTGGCCAAAGGGAAAGGAATCACACAGAGTCCTGATATTACAGAACCCCATTCAAGAGTTAATCAAGATCCGCTCTATCCCCCAGGATTCACGCCACCTCATGCCCACGCAACGCAAAGGGAATATCCTCAAGGGAACCCAGTAGGATTAGAACAACGACCCATCCCCCTACCCATCTGGGGTAAGGTATATACGTATCAAACTCTGGAGATAATTCTGCTAACCCGATTGTTCCGGATTTGGATGATTCGATAGAAATAGCTAGATTAAAGAAGGACGATCATGATCTTTGAGGAAAAGTACAGGATCTTGGAAGAAAGACTCAAGGTGGTGGAGGGTGCGAGTCTTTTCGCACTAAGCCCCAAAGAGCTCGATGCGGTGCCCGATCCTGGTCTTGCCTCCAAAGTTTAAAGCGCGATTTTGAAAAATATGAGGGAGCGAGATGTCCAGAAGGCACATCTTATCATGTTCTATCGAAAGATGGTTGGACACCGAATGAGGACAAGTTGTTATTACACCGCTTCTCAGAAAGCTTGATTGGATCAGCCTCCGATGGTATGATCAACTTAGCATGAGAGAGGATCCGGTCATGGAAGGACCTAGCACCGCGCATTCGTGAACAATATAAGCATGTTTACGATGTGGCTCCCGATCGGTTGGACGCTACAAATGTTGGAAAAAAGCCAGCGAAACCTTCGGACAATACGTTCGAGAGATGGAGGACCTCTCACCCAAGTCGAGCCCCACTAACTAAAGGTGAGGTAGCGGTCCTCTTTATCAATACCTTGAAGGCACCATTCTACGACGACAAGCTGGTGGGAATGCCACGAAAGACTTCGCCGACATCGTAATTTCTTGCGAACTCATCGAAAAGCGGTATCAAGAGTGGAAGGATGGAGGTCCGAAAGTTCGAAAAGGCGATTACCATAAAGAAGAGAGAGCTGAAACCCATATGGTAGGGACTAAGAACCACTATCTTCGCCAACTCGTACTCCAACCCAACCACGACCTCGCCCGCCCACCACCGAATTTCTATTTTCCTCCACAAAACCCTTACTATCAAACACCTCCTCCTTACTCGCTCACGCCTGGGTGGATAACCAAAGACCATTCACTATATTCGCCAAATACCACACACGCCCAAAGTCACCCAAAAGCGAACCAAGACCGACAAAACCCAATCTCGAAAGACTCAGGTTTACCCCTATCCTCGTGTCGTATGGAGAACTATGCCCAAAATTACTAGAAAAACAAAGCGATATCCCCACACTACATGGCACCCTTGAAACCTCCATACCCAAAATGGTATGATCCTAATGCCCGTTGTATGTACCATGCCCGAAACCAAGGGCATTCTACGAAAAATTGTCTAGCATTCAAGAAAAGGGTTCAAGGTCTTATTGATGCGGGCATTTTACGATTACTCCCCAGCCATGCCGAAGGGAATGTGAGTGCGGTGACACTGCAAGACAGACAGCAAGCCAAAAGCTGTATCTCTGAGATAAAGACACCCCTAAGCAAAATATGGGAAATAATGATTGAGAAAGATATGCTCGACAAAAGTTTCAAGGAGGAAAGCACGAAGAGACCGAGTTTTTGCGTCTTCCACAGCACAGAAGGACATCACATCCAATCTTGTGAGAAATTCAAAGAGCTACTTCAAGGCATGATGGATAATAAGGAGGTGGAGATCTACAATAAGATGGAAGAGGCCGATGAAATGGATGTGTGCGCCTCTGAGGGCCAATCATCAGGCTCCTCTTATAGCGCCGATCGACCTTTGGTGATCTACTACGAGGCGAAGAAGGAAGAGGTGAAACTAAAAATGATAATCCAAGTACCTTCCCCCTTCCCTTACAAGGATGACAAAGCAGTACCGTGGAAATACGGTATCAACATCACCACACCTGAGGCTGCAACTGGAAACATCAGTGAGGTGGGGCATTTTACCATGATGAGAGGTGCTATTCCCCTGAGATGGTTGAGACAAAGAAGAAAGCCGTTGGAACGAGTCAAAAAGGGAAGGCACTAATACACGAAGCCGAGGGTGAGGTTGAAATACAATCTGAACAAGAAGCCAAAAGGTCCGTAAATGAGAATGAAGCGCAGGAATTCCTAAAGTTTATTAAGCACAGCGAATATAATATCGTGGAGCAACTAAACAAACAACCGGCAAGAATTTCAGTATTATCCACGTTCTTTGAACTCGAGCCACATCGAACGCTTTCATCGAAAGTGTTAAATCAAGCATATGTGCCAAGCGATGTACCCGTTGAGAAACTTGATAGGTGGGTGAACAATTTAAATGCAGATAATTTCATCTCTTTCAGCGATGATGAAATACTGCCAAACGGTAGAGGCTCTGTTAAAGCATTGCACATTACGACCGGTTGCAAAGGCTATATAATACCGCATGTGCTTATTGACAACGGTTCGGCGCTCAATGTCATGCCGTTAGCTACGCTGTCCAGGATTCCAGTCGACATGTCTTACCTAAGACCTTGTCATTCTGCGGTAAGGGCATTTGATGGAACACGGCGGGAAGTCATGGGAAAGATCAAGATTCCTCTGGAGGTGGGCCCGTGCACATATAATGTCGAGTTCCAGGTTATGGACATTGCACCTTCATATAATTGCCTCTTAGGAAGGCCCTGGATCCATTCCGCTGGTGCAATCCCTTCATCTCTCCATCAGAAAATAAAGTTTATTATGGATAACCGCTTGATCACGGTCGTTAGTGAGGAAGACATCGTCGCATCACTCTTTACCGACGCACCCTACATCGAAGCAAACAAAGATGTGCCAGAATGCTCCTTCCGATCCTTCGAATTCATCAACGCAACATTTGTCGTCGAAGGAGACAAGGCTCCCACACCCAAACTGTCAAGAAACACCAAGATGGGAATCAAGTTGACTGTAGGAAAAGGCGCCCGGGGAGGGAAAGGTTTAGGAAGACACCAACAAGGGATAGCTAGAGCGCTAAACCCGATACACCACAAGGCTCAATACGCTTAGGTTCAAACACGATGGACAAAGAAAGAAGGAAACGATTGTAGAAAGATCGGAGGAAGAGGTTTGCAAGAGCCTCAGGTCGGGAAGTAGAATGGGGCCCCATGACGTACCCGCCCTTGTCGGATACTTTTATGTCCGCAGGAATAGTGTTCCCAGAGGGAGATAATTCACGTAACGCACTGTTATTGGTTGAAAGGGATTTCGGAACTTCAACATAAGCGTCATTGACAAAGCGGGTGATACGATGGAAAGCATTTCAAAAATAAACCCTGGTCCTCCTGGATTTGTTTTGCATAATTAGACCGCTGAGGACCTCCTTGTAGTTTCTAGGGCCCCTCCAAAGTAATCCTCAATGACAACTTTTCTGTATACCCACAAGTAGAAGGGAATCATTTTAAGAGTTTGTGTCGGCTTTTCAACTTTTAAATGAACAATCAATGAAGATGCATTTTGTGTCGCATCTCTCATTCTCATTGGCCTCATATTTATTCCCTCTCCTCATGCTTTGTCTTTATATATATTTCATGTCATAGAATCACATTTGTAGGTTTCAATACCTCGATGTTCCTCTATAGTTTCTTTTCCATTTACCTTTTAGGTGCTCAGATATCGACGACGTGAACAATCTCACATTCGATCCTAAAATCGACTTTGAGCAAGCCGTTTGTTTAGGAGAATCAAGGCGGACGAGAATGTCAAGATTGTGTCTCGACCTTGACTTGCTAAGGATGATAGAGCGGGAAAATAAAGCAGATCCTTCCCCACTAAGAATTTGTTGAGACGATAAACTTGGGAAACGAAGAAAAGAGGCAGGAAGTGAAAATTGGGACCTCCATCTCAGAGCACACCAAACATGATTTGATCACCGTGCTTCACGAATACAAAAGACGTATTTGCATGGTCATATCAGGACATGCCGAGATTGAGCGAGGCGTGGCGGTCCATAGGCTCCCCATTGAAGCGAATACAAGCCTATCCAGTGAGGCTAAGTTAAGACGAATGAGACCGAAATGCTCTTAAAGATAAAAGAAGAGGTCAAAAAACAGTTCGATGCCGGCTTCTTACAAGTCGCCAAATATCCGGAATGGGTGGCTAATATAGTCCCGGTACCAAAGAAATATGGTAAGGTGCGAATGTGTGTGGACTATCGCGATTTGAATCGAGTAAGCCCCAAGGATAATTTCCTCTTGCCGCACATCGATACATTGGTGGATAACACGGAAAAACATTCGTTATTTTCTTTTATGGACGGGTTCTCGGGTTATAATCAAATAAAGATGGCCCTTAAGGACATGGAAAAAACTACATTCGTGACGATGTGGGGCACCTTCTGCTACAAGGTGATGCCGTTCGGCTTAAAAAATACAGGGGCAACGTATCAGAGGGCGATGGTGATGCTGTTCCATGACGTGATGCACAAAGAGATAGAAATCTATGTCGACGATATGATTGCCAAGTCTCGAGGGGAAAGAGAGCATGTTGGAAACCTCCGAAAATTGTTTGAAAGACTGAGAAAATTCCAGCTGAAGCTTAATCCAGCTAAGTGCACATTTGGAGCAACCTCAGGGAAGTTACTGGGCTTCATCGTCAGCGAGAGATGTATCGAAGTTGATCCAGACAAGATAAATGCTATACAAGAATTACCACCTCCACGGACACAAAAGGAAGTCAGAGGGTTTCTAGGAAGATTAAACTATATCGCTCGGTTTATTGCTCAGCTTACCAACCAATGCGACCCAATTTTTCGACTCTGCGAAAAACACAATCTGGGAATGGAGCGAAGAATGCCAAAGCTGCTTTCGACAAGATAAAACAATATTTGTCTAACCCCGGTGCTAGTACCGCCAACTCCAGGAGAGACCGCTAATATTGTACTGATTGTGTTCGAAAATTCAATAGGTTGTGTCTTTGGGGCAACATGATGAGTCGGGGGAAGAGAGAAGGCAATCTATTACCTCGGCAAAGAAGTTCCAGAGTATGAAGCAAAATATCCGTCAATCGAAAAGTTACATTTGTGCCTTTGATGCAGGCGACTTGAAGGCTTAGACAATATATGTTGTATCATACGACGTGGTTAATCTCAAAACTAGACCCAATAAAGTACATGATGGAATCACACGCACTCTCGGGAAGAATGGCACGATGGCGGATCTTGCTATCGAGATGCGAGATCATCTACGTGAGCGAGAAGTCGATAAAAGGGAGCGGAATAGCCGACTTTCCTAGCGGCCGAACTAACTGAGAAGAGTCACGAGCCATTAAGATTTGACTTCGGATGAAGACTTGATGTGCATCATCGAAACAGAATGTGAATCGTCAAAACAGGAGTCATGGAAGATGAGCTTTGATGGGGCATCAAATGCATTGGGGCATGGGATTAGAAGCGATCTTAGTGTCACCGAAGAGGAATCACTATCCATTCAACGCCGATTAAACTTCTTACGTACCAATAACATAGCGGAATACGAGGCTTGCATCATGGGACTTAGCGCGACTATTGAGCGGGATATCAAAATCTTGAAGGTATCAGGGGATTCGGCATTGGTGATTTACCAAATCTGTGGAGATTGGGAAGTGAGAGACTCGAAGTTGGTCAAATATCACGATCTTGTGGTGGATTTGGTCAAAGAATTCGAGGACATGACCTTTAATTACTTCCCACGAGAAGAAAACCAATTGGCTGATGCTCTGGCCACTTTGGCTTCGATGTTCAAAACAAATCGAGAAGTGGAAATAATGCCTCTCCAGATGAGCATATACGAAGCCCCGGCGCATTGTTTTAGCATTGAAAAAGAGGCAGATGGACTGCCATGGTTCCACGATATCTTAGAATATGTCAAGAATCAAAGATATCCCGAGCAAGCAAATGAGAATGACAAAAGAACAATCAGAAGAATGGCAGCGGGATTTGTTCTTGATGGAGACATCCTATACAAAAGAGGAAATGATCAAGTGCTTCTGAGGTGTGTGGACAATATTAAAGCCAGAAAGATACTTGAAGAGGTCCATGAAGGAATTTGTGGAACGCATACTAATGGGTTCACTATGGCCAGGAAAATTATGAGACTCGGTTATTACTGGCTGACGATGGAAAGTGACTACATCAGTTACACACGAAAGTGTCACAAATGCCAAGTTTACGGCGATAAAATTCATGCAGCACCGTCGCCCCTTCATGTCATGACTTCTCCATGGCCGTCTTCTATGTGGGGCATGGATGTTATAGGGCTGATTTCCCCAAAAACTTCCAATGGACATCGCTTCATTTTTGTGGTTATAGATTATTTCACGAAATAGGTGGAAGCCGTCTCGTTTGCTAATGTGACAAGGACTGCAGTTTGCAGGTTCTTAAAAAAAGAGATCATATGTCGATACGGTTTGCCCAAGAAGATCATCTCAGATAATGCCTTGAATCTGAACAACAAGATGATGAAGGAAGTGTGTGAGCAATTTCAAATAAAGCATCACAATTCCTCACCCTATCGCCTAAAGATGAATGGAGCGGTAGAGGCGGCCAACAAAAATATTAAGAGGATTATCAGAAAGATGACCAAGACATACAAAGACTGGCACGAAAAGCTACCGTTTGCCCTATACGTATATCGCACATGTGTGCGGACCTCTACGGGGGCAACTCCTTTCTCTTTGGTCTATGGAATGGAAGCCGTACTGCCCATCGAAATTGAGATCCCCTCTTTACGAGTCTTAATGGAGTCAAAATTAGAAGAATCGGAATGGGTACAAGCTCGATATGACCAACTGAATCTGATCGAAGAAAAATGCTTGAAAGCAATCTGTCACGGACAGATGTACCAGAAGAGAATGATTACGGCCCATGACAAGAAGATACGACCAAGAGAATTTCGCGAAGGAGAGCTGGTGCTGAGAAAGATTCTTCCAATACAAAAAGACTCCCGAGGAAAATGGGCACCAAATTGGGAAGGACCATATGTCGTAAAGAAGGCCTTCTCGGGTGGAGCTTTGATCCTCACCGAGATGGATGGCAAAGAGGTACCAAATCCAGTAAACTCAGATGCCGTGAAGAAATACTACGTCTAAAAAAAAGGAATGAGAAAAGAAAAAGGAAAATATCAAGATGAAAAACCTGAAAGGACGTCTTGATTTTTTAAAAAAAAAAATCAGGATGAAAACCCGAAAATGGCTTCCTGATAAACAAAATTGGAATGAAAACCTGAAAAGGCATCTTAACGAAGGGGTTCGCACGTAAAGAGCAAGGACGATTTGAACAGGAAGTCAAATGGCGAGATTATAATATTTGAAGTAGACTCGGCGATTCGAGAATCTTCTATACAAGGAGCTCCGCTCGAAAAGATCCGAGGATGAAGGCGTGAGAAGTTCATGCGTCGGATATCTAGAGCATTTGTGACGATTGAACCCTGCTTTCTTTTTATAGCATTTCCTTTATAGAATTGTTCCTTATCAGTTTCTTTACTTAACACTATTGAAATAAATATGGGTGTGAGGTACCCCTTTCACACTCGCTTTCCCATTTTCAGACATCTCATGTTTGGTTCATTTAAATGATAAATAGTAAAATTACATACTCTAAACAAAAAGAATGTTGGGCATTACCTGGATGAGGATCAGTAAGTACAAAGCCCTAAAGCAAGGACAAGAGTTCAACAAGAGGACAAAATGGGTGATATTTGAGAAATCCAGACTACTCGTAAAAACTTGAGGACGGGTATAAAACCTGAAAGAAAAGTCAAGAATCGAAGCAATGAGTACAAGTCATCATGAAAGTCATAACGAGAGATACATGACAAACAAACTCAAGGCGCATGGCATAATCATGTAGGCATAAGAGCATTTAAGAAAAACATGTGCATATCATGAGAACATCACGCATAACACATACAGGTACACCAATAAAGCAAGAAATTCTGATGATAGTTGTACCAAATCAAGGAAAAGAAGACATCCGAGTCCCACGGATGAGATGTTTTAAGATCCGGATTGCAAAAATCAACTCATAACACGCGGAGTGAGTTGAGCCTCGGGGCACGCCGAGGTATTTAATTTCTGTCTTTAAATTTCTGTTCAAAAATCAACTCATAATACGAGAGGTGAGTTGGGCCTCGGGGCACACCGAGGTATTTAATTTTTATCTTTAAATTTCTGCTCGAAAATCAACTCATAATACGAGAGGTGAGTTGAGCCTCGGGGCACGCCGAGGTATTTAATTTCTGTCTTTAAATTTTTATTCAAAAATCGACTCATAACACGCGAGGTGAGTTGAGCCTCGGGGCACGCCGAGGTATTTAATTTCTGTCTTTGAATTTCTGTTCAAAAATCAACTCCTAATACGTGAGGTGAGTTGAGCCTCGGAACACGCCGAGGTATTTAATTTCCGTCTTTCAATTTCTATTTTTCAATTTCTATTTTTTTTCAGAAAAAAAGAAAAAAAAGAAGAAAAAAGAAAAGAAAAAAAGAGTCGGTTCATGTTGCGAGAACAAAGAAGCAATTCGAAAAGTTCAGATTTATTTCCTCAAAATCTCAGTGGAGCATTTGGTAGATTGAAGCTACAAATCTCTTTGTGTCATGAAGTCATAGTGGAGCAAGTCGAAAAATAAGCAAGATTGGAGAAAAGCAAATTGAGGCCACGGTCATGGCTCAAGGAAGCAATGGCAGAATGAATCAAAGTTACAGGGGAGTTTGAGGATGTTTGAGGAAGATGAGAACCGAGAAGACGAGGCTTAGCCGAGAGCGGGCAAAAATTGGTTCTTTTATTATCTTTGCTCTATTCTCGTTTCACGACAATGAGCAAAGAGGGGCAGCTGTAATAACCACTTTTTGCTCGGGGGCCCGTTACAGTTTAATTCCAAATTTGTTTTTTTACAAACCCAAAATTAAGCCAAAAGTAAACAGTCCAGTCCATTTACAATGCAAATCCAGAGCTCAATTACAAAGCTCAACAAGAAATAAACCCAATATTAATAAGTCCAAATTACAGTCCAAATAATTACACCAATCCAAACAGTACAAGCCCAATACCCAAACCATCAAGCCCAAACCTAAACACCTATCCCAACCAAACCCAAACCCGAGCCCAACAAGCATCGCCCGGGAACTAAACAAGGTCCGGGAACCCCTAAGGTTCCCCCTTTCCGAAGCCGCCGCTGCCACCAAAGACGCTGCCGCTCCGCCATGCGCGCAGCGCGTCGTCCCGATCTCCCACGCGCACCCCTTCCCACACCTCGTTGCTCGCCCGCACGCTCCCGTGCGCCTCGGCCTCCGTCTCCACCAGCTCTTCGCCCATGCCCTGCAAGAGAACACAACAAACGAACAGAAAACAAGGAGCAAAACAGGAACAAAGGCATTTTGTAAATCGGCTATAAAAAACCGAAATGAAACTTTGAAAGGGTTCTTCGGCTTTAAGAAATACAAAAAAGGAAATAAAAATACGAACACTTTAAAAACAAAGAGCAGAACAAACTTGCGAAAAAAAGGTTGATTCTTAGTCGGATTGTTCATTTTTGTTATCAAATCTTGCTTTGCTTTACTTACTATTTTCCTTTTTACTTTTTTTCTCTTCTCTTTTCAAAATCTTTCATAAAGCGAAATAGTAAAACAAAAAAATCAAAATACAATAGGAGAAAAAAATCGAGTGCTCACCTTGGTCCCCTCGTCGCCGGAGAGTCCTTTCCGTGCAAGCGCCGGCCATTGGCCCACGAAGGCGGCGCGACGGATATGGCAGTTCCTAGGCCAGACGTGGGGAAGGCCGAATAGGGGAGGAAGGGTGTTTGGAATTTTTTTTGGTTTTCTTTGATAAGTGAAGATCAGAAAATGAAACCCTAAAAAATTTTTTGGTTTTTGTACCCATCAAAACGGCAACGTTCCATCGAGGCCCTTATTGTCATAAAACGATGTCGTATAGGGGACCCGGTTCAGCCCGACCCGATAGAGGGGATCCGCGCGTTTTTACCCTTAATGGGAAAATTACGCATTTGGTCCTCCCATGTTGCGCCATCGTTTAATCGTACTTAATTTCATTTTCTTTTTAATTTAAAACTTTGCCCCGAGTTTTACACGCTATTTCGATTTAGTCCAGCGTGAAACGCAGCGCATGGAGGCCGGGGATATTTCCCATTCGGTCCTCTTTGTTTCCCTGCGCGCCCAGATGGACCCCAATTTGTTTTATTCTTTTAAATGCAGTCCTTTAATTTTTCTTTATTTTAATTCAGGCCCTAATTTGTTGTTTTTTTTTAACCCCTTTCATTTGTTATTTTATTTATTCATCCTAATGACGTATATATTATTTATTTTAAATCATTTTATTCATTCTAAATTTTCAAATATTATTTAGTAAACCATTGTATCATATATACATATTATCTTTTATTTTATCTATTCATTTTAAACTATTTTACATACTACCTTAAGTTTTATTTTTATGTATCGATTTTTTTTTTCTTTCAATTTATCGTTCATCTTAAATGTTTTAGTATAATATCTATTGTAGACTTTCTCTTATATATTATTGGTTTCTTGTACATGTAGTATTCGTTTTAAATTGTTTTAAAGTATTATTTATTCCTTTTATATATATTGCTTATTTTAAATTTCGTTATATATGTATATATTTTTTATTTTGAAAGTTTTATATGTATTATTTGGTTCAAATAATTTTATATGATATCCCTTGTAAATATCATGTTATCTGTTTTAAACCACTTTATGTTTTATGTATTATGTATCTTAAAGTTCTGTATATATTATTTATTTCAAACCTTTTATATCACTTTAAGTTGTTTCATTCTTTTTTCGTCGTACTTTTTACTTATAATCATTTTGTTAATTATTTCAAATCGTTATGTATCATTTCTTTCAAAAGTGTTTAATTCATTACTCTTTGATTATAATCGTTAATATTTAGATAGCGCCAGTTATGTGATTGTCATTCTTGCATGCGTTGTAATTTGTTTGCTCGCATTTTCATATTATTGATATTGTCATCATCATCGTCATTGTTTATGTTATTGTTTCATTATCATTATTATTATTCATGCATATTAATATTTTAGATTAATGATACTAATGTTATGTATTATGTGCATTATTATCGTTACGCCAACTTTGTGTTGTATTATCATAATTCGTCGAGCACAACTCCACTCACGATTTAAATACAGTTTCTTTAAAATCCAAATTACCAAACATGTATAATTTTCAAATACGTTTATCGATTTTACCCCAAAAGCAAAAGTTTTTTAAAAATAAGGCAATGTTCTATGTTTGGAAACTCGAGAAGTCGTGCCCTATGTGTTGGGTTTCGGTTCTTTCGTTTGCCTAAATATTCGAATATCTCTTTGATATTTTTAAAAGCATGAGACTCGGGAATTATGAGAGGATCTTCAATTCGAGGATTTAAATTATCGTGCCCTAACGTACTGGATGTGATATTTTATTCCTTCGGAGCGAGGAAATCTTAATATCAAATTCGAGGAAAACTAAAATATTTCAGAAAGAGATTGATTTTTAAATTCTTTTTAAAATTTTCAACTTTCGACATTGGGACATTAATTAATCAATTCGGTACCAATTTTGGGCGTGACGAGGGTGCTAACCCTTCCTCGCACGTATCGACTCCCGAACCTATTTTCTCAAATTTTCGTAGACCAAAAACATTGTTTTAGTAAATCAAAATGTTTTATTAAAACAAAGGTGATCCGATCACACCTAATAAAAGATCGGTGGCGACTCCCGTTTCTTATTTTCAAAACAAAGTCGATTCCCGTTTTGTCAAAACAAATGGTTACGACAATACTTTTTTAAAAAATTATAAAATTTAAAAAAATCTAAAAATATATATAGAGAAAGTTAAAATTTTAAAAATTTTCTAAAATAATAATTTTCAGAACTAAATAAGTTAATTAATGATTCAAGTTTATAAAACTACAGTATTTTATTTTTTTATTATTTTACTTTGAAAAAGTTTTAAAATATATATGGTTTCGAATTTGTGTATTCTAACATGGAATTAATTATATTATAACAATATTTTAATTTGACATGTTTAATTTTTTAATTTAACTTGAATAATTTTACTCGATTCGACTTTACTCAAATTTCATTTTACTCGACTCAATTTGAAAAATTTTCAAATCGAGTTAGGATGATAAAATACGACTCATTAACTCAATTAACTCAAAATTTTTTCACTCGATTCAACTTAATTCAATCGAACGCTCACCCCTAGTCATAGATGAGAATGAATGATATAATATAAATTTCTTTTTTACAATCAAATTCTCATTTTTTTTTTCATAATTACTTATTTGGCTAAATTAGAAATATATGTTGATTTTGTTTTTTAATTAAGAAAATAGATATTTTTTTAATTAAGAAAATAGGTCATTTTTTGAGAGAGTGTGTGAAAGTGCATCCTCTAACGATCATTTTCCCAATGACTTTTAAACGTCGACAATAGTAAAATTTTTAAAGGCCAATGATTTACTTTTTTCCTATAAATACTAGACCATTTTTCTTTCTTTTCACTCAAATCCAACTTTCTCTATTCTCTCTAAACTTTCGATTCTCTCAACTCTCTCAATTTTCTAATACACTTATTTAAAAATACTATAGTTTTATTTAATTATTTCATATATAATTTCGATTAAATTTTCATGAATGGCAAGTTCTCTGATTCGCTTCGACGGCAAGCACATTTCCGCCGCTCAAGTGATAATGGTAAGGAGAAATTTTAAATTTCGTTTTTTTCAATTAAGTTAAATTTAAAGTTTTTTAAAATTTTAAATTATTTTATTTTGTCAATATAAATAGGTGGATGATCGTGTTTTGGAGGGGATTCGTTCATAATTTCTCAAAGAGCCTAGGCACCAAAATTCGTGATTATTTGCAAGACGCGAGATTCTTACATGCGTCTCGTATGCTCGGGGGTTGAAAATTGGATCCTCCACTTATCAGCGTGTTGGTGGAAAGATGGAGACTCGACATACACACATTCCATCTTTCATGCGGTGCGTGTACACTCACACTCGAGGAAGTAGGTTTACAACTCGATTTATCGGTGGATGGACCAATCATTACGGGGTCAGTGGCCATTCCCGGTAAAGAGGACCTTTGTGAGGCATTTTTGGGGAAGGTGTCGAATAAGATTTAAGGTGGTAGGATAGATATGAAGTGGTTGGAAAATAATTTGAAAGAACTTCCTAAGGACGCGACCAACGTCATCAAAAAAAAATACGCTCGAGCATTCATCCTGAGGTTAATCAGGGGCATTCTAATGTCTGATAAATCTCAAATTTTGGTACGCATAATGTGGCTACTACACTTAGCGGACTTCAAAGAATGCAAACGACTGAGTTAGAGATCAACTGTGTTAGCCACGTTGTACCGGGAGTTGTGTCGAGCGACGAAACCAAATAAGATGTCAATCAGTGGTTGTCTGCTTCTACTGTAGTCATGAGCATGGTGGCGACTACCATTTCTAAATCCTCGAGTGAACGATTCTTATACATTCCCATTAGTGACAAAGTAAAATTTATTTAACAATAATATGTAGTTAATATAGTAAATGTTTGTTTATTTATTATATGTTTGAATTAACATATTGCTTAAATAGGTGGAACCATAGGGTTATGTGGGACTACTAAAGCGACTCGAAGATATCCGGCTATTTATAGATCAACGCTCGGAAGCCGATGTTAGTTATTGGTTTTTTCAACCCTATAATAATTACGCAATGATTTGAAATTTAAAATTTTGTACATAACAAAATTTATAATTGTGAATTACAATTTAAATGGATGTCATATGTCGATCCAGATATCATAAAATGTGTTCTGCCTAAAATTTTGGCCATTTAGAGTATGAAAGTGCCATTGATAGTTTACACGACATGTGGAGGCAAAAAATTCTGCCGCCACCGCGAGACATAAAAGCATTGCATAAGCTTTATATGCCGGGGAAGATCGATGAAAATTGCCGAGATTACCACAAGGAGTACATCGACATTTTAGATTGTAGGATGAAAATCTTACCCATTTGTGAACCTTTTTTCTTAATGGACATGTCAATGTGCTTGAAGTACATGCCATGGTTCAGAACTGCCGACAAGCTATATTTACTGTCGATAGAGGCGATGAGTTGACAATTTCATTCGAAGAGGGCACAAAGACTGCTCAGGCATCGTAGGTCCGGAGCAAGTGCTGCAACAAGTTCGTCCCCAAATCCAAACCAACAAAAGCCACTGAGGTATGCATCATATCCCAATTAGTTCCCTTCAAATATTTATGTTCCTTTCACTAACCCCATGTTTTATTCATAAGTACTACATTTTGCACCGCACTATACATCATCGTAGCACTTTGCATCTACACCTCCTGTAGGTACGTATTTCGGGGCACATCCGCTTTGACATATTACGCCGATGTCGACGTTAATGCCAACACATGTACTAATACTAATGGTGACACCAATGCTAGTATCAATGTTGACGTATTCAGGTTTTGCAACATCGTACAATTATTTGTCGATAATGTCACAAACAACCATCGCATCGTTGTTTTATCAATGTGGGCCATCGTCATAACCACCTTCTCGTGGAATGGAGGACACATGATGATAGGCTAGGATGACACTACACCCAAGCACGGAGGAAGGAGATGAAGATGAAGATGAAAACGGGGTGGACATAAAGATAAAAACGATGGTCGAGATAAAGATGTGTACAAGAGTCGATGTGAAAACGAAAAAGATGAGGACGATTATCATAATTAAGAGGAGGAGTTGGCACTACAACTTGTACACAGAAATCCTACCCGCAACCGCAAGCCATCGTCCTGTGGCACACATTCAGGCCAATCACATTGATGATGTATTTTTCATTTACTTTTTGTAATGTAAATATAAATGTTATCAATAAAAAATGATCAATTTTTTTATATTTCTATTTCAATTCATATTTTTCTTTTTTAAATTCTAAAGTAAATCGTATGTATTTTTCCATATATAATATTTGATATAAAATATGTAACTTTAAATAAGCACCTTTATCTAACTAGTGATTAATTAATGTATATGAACTTGATAGTAAAAATGGTAAAAGTTCAATTGCCAGAGAAATTGTAATTGGTACTTGAAGTAGTGCTAAAAGTAGCAATTTTTCCACTATATGAATGTTAGTTGACGGTGATAAATACAAAATAAAATACAAAAAAAATGAATGAACATATTTTGAACAAAAAAGAAAAAGCATTGTAATCAATTTTTGTACAAAACAATATGTTAGCGACGTTGTGGCCTTAATGTATCCCTTAATATGGAACATGTTGCATTCGTATGCTTTGGGTTTCTACAGTACCCATATAACCTTTGTTGACTGTCCTTCTCCCGACCATCCATATTGGTATGTATCCGAGTAAAAGTCAGATGACCTTTCTGGATGTGACACAAGTTCATGTTCGGGGTCAACTCGAATGGAGAGCTGGACACTAGCGGCCACATACTCTCATATAAGGCGAGTGGGAATTCAAATCTCCATACGTTGTGCATGCATTCCACTCTATACATATCGTTAATATAAGGCATGTCTCAATTCGTGCATTCGTACATACGACAATTACACGTGTGTATGGGAATCAAAGTGCGTGGAATCTCTTATAATTGTAAGTCCCTTCTGGTAGTTCAATACTGTATGATGCCCCTGATATGTCTCAGTCGAGCCTAAAGTACTCCATGACCCGAAATCTCAGGTTTAGATGCGAGTAACACACTACATACATAGTGTTTGCTCTTTCTACATTTTGTCTAATTTCTTTCATGACATCTTCTCACCAAACGTGACTGCCTGCTATCTGTCCAACATATATCGCAACCCGCTTTGGAAATAAGTCTACCAGGTGAAATTATATTTCTTTGACAATCGAGGTTATTGACAAATAACGTGTCTCCTTTAGTACTGAATTGATGCATTCTACTTGGTTCGTCATTATGTACTCGTACCGTAAACCCTACCATACGATTGTGTCCACTGTTTGAAGGTATGTTGGCAAGGTAGTTTGTACTAACGCTGTTAATGGCGCGCAAGTTATCCAACATTTCATGGAAACGATGTTGGACGAGCTCATACTCTATCAAGAAAAGTATACCCATGAATGCAAATAATGAATGGAATATGGTTTAGTATGATGGTGAAAATAGTGGTAGCTACATACTCGTGTTAATGCATTGATCTTGTTCATTTTTGAAGGTCATTTTGTATAGTAGTTAGAGCTGACATATCATATATAATACCTATGGTGTTTTTGATCCCAAAAGCTTCCATGTCATTCAATAATAACTAAGATTTCGGGTCCCTTGTTGGATATGACACATATGTCAGTGTGTGGCAAACACGATGTATATTAATCTGTAACACCCACTACCGTATTCAACGCAGGAATAGGGTGCGAGGCATCTAGGAATTAAAAATTTATTTATCGGACATTTTATTTCATCTAGCATTTATATTTGAAATCAATCAAAATCAAACATATTGTCCCTTAAATATATTTATTTTTAATCGACATATCTTACTTGAATTTATTACTCGTTTCATCATACTTAATTACCTTGTATTAACATATTAAAGATAATCACATATTTACATATCATGATAAATATCATTCACTTGCCGTTTCTTCATAAACATAAAACAGTTAATTCATCATATCAATATTTCACGTACCATCAACTTATATTTCCTTATATCATATAATTAAGTTACACAAACTTACCTGGTTAAATTTGCAGAAATATCAAGATTCAGGGGCACTTTGGAAATTTTCTATTTTATTGATTTTCAATCGATCTTAATCTAAATTAATAATTTCATTAAATTTTACAATTTTAAATAAAAAAAATAATCTATTTCATGCAAATTGGTCATTTCTACATTTTTACAAAATTAATCATAAAGTTTTACTTTTATTCAATTTAGTCCCTGAGTCTAAAACATTACAAATTAGCCATGCTAGCTGAATATTCATACATATTTTCCTCCTCCTCCTCTCCATTCCACATCCTTAATGTATATAACATGCTATAAGTAACATTATAAATAAGTTCATTATTTACTCATAAGTATATTCAAAACTGTCCATTTGAGTCATAGTCACTAAATTATTTATTTCCAGAGCTACAGAAATCCAAATGAAGAACCGTTAATTTTTCCTGAAACTAGACTCACATATCTTCTTGCCATAAAATTTTCAGAATTTTTGGTTTAGCCAATTAGTACAGTTTATTCTTTAAAGTCACCCCTGTACTGCTGTCTGGCAGTTCCGACCCTTCTTCACTAAAAATTAATTATCTTTTTATATAGAATTCATATGATGTTATGGTTTATTTCTTATAAAACTAGACTCATTAAGGAATCTAACCATATAAATTATGTTCCCAAATTATTTTTATACAAATTTTAGTGAATTTCTAAATTAAGAATAGGGGATCACGAAGTTGTTCTAAACCAGTCTTACAAAAATACAAATATCTCAAATTACAGAATTCCTTTGCTTTCTCTGTTTCTTTTATACGAAAATAGACTCAATAAGCTTTAATTCCATATCTTACTTGACTTCTAATTCTATTTATACAATTTTTGGTGATTTTTCAAAGTTAGACAACTGCTGCTGTCTAAAACTGCTTTAGTGTAACACGTTGATTTCTATTTTGTCCCTAATTCCACAATTCATACAATTCAGTCCTTGCTGAATTAACCCCTCAATTGAGTTAATTTTCTCATTTAATACTTTTATCTATCATTTTAAAACTCCTTCATAACCTTTGAAATCAGAATTTTAACACTAGGCCTTAATTTCAGCTATTTCACAATTAGGTCCTAAAACCAATTTCCATCAATTTCACTTGATTAAATCATCATATAACAAAATTAAAGCTTCAATTCAATATTTATTCATCATATTCTTCCATCACTAATCCACATAAACTTTAAAAATTTAGCCATAGAATCAAAAACTAATGAATTAATAAATTGGACCCAATTGTAAAAGTCCAAAACATAGAAATTTCAAGGAGAAAGCAAGAATTAAACTTACATGATGCTTGAGTATAAAAACTAGCTTGAACTCTCTCCCATGGCTATTTTTCAGCTGAAGAAAATAAAGAGAAATGAAGAGAATTCTCCATATATTTCAATTTGATCCCCTTTTATTTAGCTAATTTTGAAAATTTTCCAATTTTCCCCCCTTTTTCTTTCTCTTCTCTCTTCTTCTTTCTTTCCTGCTCGCTGCTTCTTCGTTTGGGTTTCTGTTCTCTATTCTCTTCTTTTTTTTTCTTTTGTTTGTATATATATAATAATATAATAATATAATAATATAATAATATAATAATATAATATAATATAATAATATACCTTAAAAATCTCAGATTTTTCTATGTTATGCCGCCTCAACTATACAAAATGGTATAATTGCCATTTTGGTCCTTCATAATTTCTTTTAATCTATAATTTAACTTTTACTTTCATTTCAATTTAGTCCTTTTCATTTAATTTCCTACCCAAACGTTAAAATTTTCTAACGAAAGTTTAATAATAACTTAATGACATTCCATAAATATTTTTAGAAATATTTATGGCTCACTTTATGAATTCGTGGTCTCAATACCTCGTTTTTGGCCTAATTTTTCTAATTAATTCTTTCAGTTCACAAAATTCACTAATTTTAAAATATTTCTAAAATCACACTTAACTTATAATTATCGATTAACAAAATTTTCTAACTTTTCGTCAAATTTAGTGATCTCGAATCACTGTTCCGACACTATTAAAATTGGGCTGTTACACAATCGGCTAAGGCAAACTCAGTTTCAACAAAAGTAGAATTATGTCAGATATCATGTTGGAGTTTATCCTTGGATGATCCTGACTTACACCTGTTAAATACAAGTTAAAGTTATGTTATTGGAAAAAATGAAGATCCCGGTCAAGTCACATTATGTCAGAAAATCGAGTGATTGCATCGCGCAGTTGCTACAACACAAGTATGTGGACCAGAATTCTTCTTTATTGTCTAAAAACCCATATTCTTCTGAAAAGATAGCATGATTTTTCATTTGCACCTCCTATCACACATTGCACACTTTTCCTCAAATTTCTCCGAATAGAATTTTGTGACATGATAGTTCACGTAGTTCTTGAAACTGTATTGCTTCAGTGCAACAAAAAAAGCATCTTTGTTGGGATACTCCACGCCAACTTCCAATACTCGAACATTTGACGATGAACTTGCATGACCAGATATTCTGTGTAGGATCTACTGGAACTCTAAACCACCCTCGGCAAAGAGGTTGACATTGGTCATGTACGGCGGACGTTCATATGCCCTGAATCATTGATCTGGATTTAGAACATTTTCTGAACTGTCATCATCAAAACCATAAGGTTCTGGCTCAATTAGAACATGTATTGGTTCAAAAAAAAGTGTCACTTCTGAATCATCCAGACCGAACTGCCAAATTGGATTGAGGTCTAATTCTGATCCTTCAATAACATCCACTGCCCATTCTTCCTCGATTACATCTTCTTCCTTAGCCTCATCTTCATTTTCATCTTCAACCAAAGGGTTGAATGTACCCTCGTCAGACCTGATCGTAGAGAGTAAGTCATCAGTTCTTCTATACCCCATGTTACGGTCTTCATCTGCACTGAATTGCCAACATGTGTAAGTTGATGGCCCCCCGCTATAAGTGCTTCCACCCCAGGACATCGAACCACCGAAGTTGAAATCAAATGCATTGATTGAATATCATGCCTGAGTGTCGAGGTTCAGGTTACGCTCATACCCCATTTGATAATGGTCACCTAAGTTGAAATTTATGTCTAAAACTGAAGAATGTCTACCCATTGATGCTTCAATGACATTAAAATAGGAGCTTTGTAACAAACCAGTAAACCCACTGCATAACCGTGTAGTAGAACTTTCTACTTTTACTTTGGTTCTCGTATTAGTCGCAACAATGGTCGGAGATGGACCAGTTCTATTAGTCTCAACAAAGTCAAAATATAACTCCTAATATAGTCACCTCTAGCTCGAGGTCGCCTATCATATCAAATAACTCATACTTAAAGGGGTCAATTGATGTCGATATCTACATTGCAATATCAAAATTCTTCCTCGACTCGAACCCCAACATTACTCCTTATTCTAGTTAGTAGCTTATGTAATTGAATGATACGGTTGAAAGCTAATTCCACAGACTGGGCTCCTGCAAATAAGACCCCAACATCCATATTACAAATTTGACCATTGTAGTAAATGACGGATTGCACTCATCGACTAATTTTAATTTAAAAAAAATTAGATATTTAGAATAAAAAAACTTCATATGGTTATCCAAAGAAATACAGACGGCACTCGTAGTACAACTCTTCAATATTTGATATAAATTTGCTGTGTGACTAAGTTCTGAATACTTCGATAGTTTAATAGCAAAAAAGAACGAGGAGAGAGGGAATGCGTGCTTCAAAATGTGTTTCAAAAGACGCCATTTCATCGAATAATAATTTTATCAACTAATTTTATTAGACACGTACTTCAAAATGTGTATTTCAAAGGGTCTTTTAGTGCTTCAAAACGTGTTTCAAATATTGCAGGGATTCCAGGTCGAGCACTTTTGGCGGACTTTTAGTGGAAATGGTAAGAAAGCTCGTCCAGCGGGTGAGCTTTCTTACCATTTCCACATCAATCTGTCAAAAAGTGCCATAACCTTGAGAATCTCGGGTAAGATTTAAAGTACGTTTTTTAGATATTCGATAAAAATGTCTCCCTTGTGACGCGTTTTCAACTACGAGTTTTTTTCTTTCCAATCCCACCCTTCTTTGTACCTCTAAAGAGGGGGCTTTCCTTCTATACTCTATCCCTAAACCTATCATCTCTCCCGGCCTCCATTCCTCCACTTTACAATGTTTCTCTCTTTCGGTTTTCTTTCCTGTTTCAGTATTAAAAAAAATGTCACTAATAAAATTTCCAATTTGAGGTATTCTTGAGTTGTCGTGATGCAATATCGCTCTGAGACACACATGTTTCATATATCATATCGAGATGAGACCATTACCTCGAAAACCTAGCCTGTGAAAATTGAGTTCCAGGGAGATTTTGTTTTATACGGTCACGGGTAGAAGCCTACGTAGAGGTCTCGGTTGACGACCATTATGATGTCATAAATTGGAGTATAACGGAAGAGTTAGTTTATGGTCATTATGTAGACATGAGCTCAAACTTTTCAGATACCCGGAGATGTTGCCTTATAAATACTATACAGAAGTTTGAGGGTATAATTATAAGGAAAAACTGTGGGACTTCCCGCAATAATCAGCTTAATTTTTTTCTCCATTCTCATGCTGCCGGTATCTTTAACCTTTCTTCAAATTTGAAAGTCGACCTTCTTTGCTATGGACGTAGGAGGACTCCCAGACGGATAGTGGTTCTTTGCGGTCTGATAAAGGTGATATTTCTTTCGAGATGACAATGATTATCATTATTAAACAATCAATTAATAACTACAACAGCTTGATTCTTTGTGCTTACGAGTTTGACCTCTCTCGTCTTTGGAACATTCGCTCTCCGTTTGAGAGCCCTCTTGTGTCCACCTTAGTGTTAGCCTTCAAATAAGAATGAAAGGTTAAAGATACCGACTGCATGGAAATAGAGAAAAAAATTACATTGATTACACTAGAAAGCCCTTCGTTTTTCCCTATGATTATGGCCTTAGTCTTATGTATGGTTTATATAAGGCATCATTTACGGGTATCCAAAAAGCTTGAACTCGTGACTGCATAACGACTGTCAATTAGCCCCCAGTTATACTCAAACCCATGACCACATCACGACCATTACTGGGACCTTTAATTAGACTTCGACTCGTGACTGTATCAATTATAGTCACCCCAAAACCTGACTTCCATAAGATGGTCTCTGAGGTAATGGTCCTATTCCGGCATGACATGAAATGTATGTGTTCTGAGACGCGTTATCGCATCTTTGACCCTTCAAATCTACCTATAAACTTTCACGTTTTACTTTTAAAACCCGAAATACTAAACCCTAATTCTTAACCTCAAAACCCTAAACCTAATCCTAAAAAATAAAAATAAAAATGTCAACGAGAGAGAGTGTGAAGTGCACCCAGCTGGACGCGCTTCCACACACACTCTCTAAAATCAGTCTATTTCCCTAAATTAAAAAAAAGGCTAATATGTTAAGTAAAAAAAAAAGACATATTAGGCTAATTTAATCGATTTACTTAGCTCCTCAATTTTATAAAAAAATCATTTTAGCCATCCATTTAATTTTTGTTGTCTCTTTTAGCTTTTAATTTATATTATTTATCAAATTACCCAAAATAGATAAAAAATTTAACATATATTGGCGTGATATCTATGTAACAATCTACGTATATATTAGGTTAGCAATTAATATTTTAAAAAATAGATAATTTTTAAGAAAATTTTTTAAATTTTTTAAAAAAATTGACTAACGTGACATCTCATCTATTGTAAGGTAATTGATAAGAAGGTCAAAGAGGCATAAGTTAATTTGTAGTGTTGTTTTATAAATAAAGAATAAAAAATCGTAATTAATCAATGTCAAGTGATGTTACTATGATGGCCAAGATTAGGTGTGTCCAGTAAATTGACATGACAATAGAGTTGACATATTTTAATTCTTCACAAAATAGCTTATAGGGGCAAGATCCTCTGCTTCAACACTAAAAACATTCTAAACCATTACTGAAATCTGGATTATTTGGGCTAAAAACTCAGCAGTTTTCTTTCTTTATTGGAGGATGTAATTCAAGTTTTCTATTGATCTTTCGTTCGGGCTAGAAAGCAAGCCCACCTATTTTGTATATTGAGCCCACTTTGTTCAAAAGCTTTTAAAGAATTTCACAAAAAAGAAAAAAGAAGCCAGTGGGCGAAATAAGCATTTCGCTTTTGCTTGCTTGCTTGCTGGGTGGGCGGAAAAAACAAACACTACGCTGATAAGATAACCTTCTCTTTGTACACCTAAACCTCCACCAACCGCCACCATAATAACCTCTACAATTTCTTCAGTTGCACTTCTCAAGCTAGGCCGGTAAAACCCCAGATTTCTCCTCCAATTCTTTTGTTATTTTCTTCTCTGTCAAAAGAAAACTGACCCATCTTTTTTTTTTTTAGTTGCATTTCGAGATGGGTCTAGCATTTTAGCATGTTATCCACTTTTAGGGTTTAGGGTTTATTTCTTCAGTTTTTTTTATATATTTTTTTTTAAAATGAATTTTATGCAGTTTTCTGTGATGGGTACTCCTTTGCCTCGTGAATGGCTCGGCCTTCAACAATTCCCCGCTGCTACACAAACGAAATTGTTCGAGTTGTTGGGAAAATTGAAGCAAGAGGTTTTTATAAACCCCCTTTTTCATTTACGTGGACTTGAATAACATGTTCAGTAATGATTATTTGTTATTGTCGTGAAAAAAAATTATAGGACGTCAACACTTTGACTATCGTTGTTATGGGCAAAGGCGGTGTAGGGAAGTCTTCCACTATCAATTCTCTCATTGGAGAGCAAGTTGTTCGAGTCACTGCTTTCCAGGTAAGTATTGCTTTTATCTGTTCGTTTGGATTGCTGTGTGGATTCTTGTTTGCTGTTTTAGATTTCAGAAGTTTCATCGTCATTGTTTTTTGGTTGTTTTGCAGTCCGAGGGGCTGAGACCCGTGATGGTTTCACGCTCATGGGCCGGGTTTACATTGAATGTAATTGATACGCCCGGACTCGTGGAGGCTGGATATGTCAATCACCAAGCTCTTGAGTTGATCAAAGGGTAAGTACTTCAATTGAGCAGTCAAAGTTTAGCATCTTATTTGTTAGTTGATGGATTTAGCTTATTGAGTAATTCTCGGTATATGCTAGGGATATTTTCTTGTTAGAACTTAGTTTTACCACATGGCATGATTATTTTGGTTAAGAACATAATGTTTTAAATATAATGCAGGTTTCTTTTGAATAAGACCATAGATGTTCTACTTTATGTTGACCGCCTAGATGTATATAGAGTGGACAACTTGGATAAGCAGATCATTAGGGCTATCACCAACAGTTTTGGAAAAGAAATTTGGCGGAAAAGTTTGCTTGTACTCACTCATGCACAGCTTTGTCCACCAGATGGACTGAATTATGATGTGTTTTCCTCTAAAAGATCAGAGGGTGTGCTAAAGGCTATTCGTATGGGAGCTCGGATTAGGAAAATGGATCTTGAGGTATGTATTCTCTTTCAAGTTTATTTATGTGGGAGACATGTTGGCTTGCCTGAATAATGGCGTTGAACAGGTTAACATGGACAAGGAATCTTTTATTTGTTGTCATAAAAATTGCTTGATGTGCTGACTAAATTTTTTTTTGTCACTCATAATTTGCTGAAGTAGAGTTAAATGATTCCACGCAGTGGAGGAGGAATTGGTATTTTCTAGTTATGAGAGAGCAGAAGATCTATGGGTTTTTTATCCGCTCCTAGGATCTTCCTTTAATCTAAGGATATGCTCGTTTGCAAACAACCACAATTTCTCATTGATGTAGAAGCTGTTAAGCTATTTTGGATTCTGACTCTTAACAGTTTGTTCTGCTTCTGATTGCTGACACTTCCTGTAGAAACAATTTATTTGCCACTAACAGCTAACCTTCTCCACTTCTCTCTCATGCATCTTTGTAATGCAAGAGAGCTAATTTTTAAGTGGGTTTTTCTTATAATTTGGATCTTGATGCTAACTATAAACCATCAGTAAGCTACCCTCTGTCAAATATCCCAATAGCATAGGATTCTTTTGTCACTGTTCTAAATAATTTGAGTGAATTTAAATTAGGGCGAGAAATATTTTGAGGTGCATGTGTACATATATTTATATGCTTCCAAATTCTATTTTAGATGCAGAAAAGGTGGACAGGGTGACGGGAAGAAAAACTTATCTGTCATGTTAACATTGCCTACTGTGCTGATGGTGCATCTTTTTGTTATTTTTGAGTTGTGAAAGTCGTATTATGTTATTGGTTCCACAAACAGTGGAAATGATACTTGTTAGTTATGGGAGACAGAGTAATTGTGTCTGGTTTCAATATTTGCCTTAAATATATATAATTTATTGCCGTCACAGCAGTTTTGCCTGTAAAATCAATGGTTTCTGGTTGGTGGGCAATAATTAGTTAGGAGATGTTAATTAACCTGGAACTCACATTTTTAGATTGAGGCTCATCAGAGATTTCACTTGATGTTAGTGAATGCTGAATGTGGAAAACCTTGCTTCAGACAGTAGGGAAAGTCTCAAGGAAACTAAAAAAAGGAAAAATAAAATAGAATTCAGGCTGTTTATAATCAGACTGAATTGTCCGAGAAGGATTGTTAGCTTGTAAATTTATTTTAATTAATTACTATTTATTTTCTGATGATATGCTTAGAGTACTGTGACTACTTTGTTAGGTATTATTTCCTTGGTTTTGATGCTTGTAGGATTCTGTCATTCCTGTTGTTCTGGTTGAAAACACTGGGAGATGTAATAAAAATGACATAGACGAAAAGGTTTGATCTTTTCTTATCTTTTTCCATCGTCTGCTCTCAATTGGTTACCCTTCATATTCATAAGTGCCTTGAAATATATACACACACATATATTATTGTTTCATGCAGATTCTTCCCAATGGAGAAGCTTGGGTTCCAAACTTGGTAAAAGCCATCACAGGTGTTGCAACAAATAAGAGTCGAGCAATTGTAGTTAGCAAGAAGTTGGTTGATGGGTCTGACGCAAACGACAAGGGAAAATTATGGATACCTGTTATTCTTGGGGTTCAGGTAAAGTTTCCAGTGGTCATTGGTTTCTCTTTGGGCTGAACGGGGACAAATAAATATTTCCTAACACATGTTTTTGTGTTCTTTGTTGTTGTTCTAGTGGTTGGTTCTCAAATGGATTCAAGGAGCAATAAAGAAGGATATTGCAACTGGCAGTGGACCTCTATGAATGGGATATCTGGCAAGTCCCAAGTTTCTATTTGAGTCTGGTTAGAGATTCATTATCATATTAGCTTTTGCTTTACTCTCAAGGTTTATTCTTTTTAAACTCAAGTTCAGTTTGGTTTGTTGAGTATGCGTATGCTTTGGCAGACATAATCGGTATGGAATGTTGTCGAGTTGTTTGTAGGATTAGAACTTAGTTTCCGCCGATTCTTCTGGTTTTTGTTTTCTTGAACTACCTACCTACCTATATTTATATATTGATGTTTTCATGCAGAGACTGCAATAGCCCCTTCTTGCTCAAGTTCTCCTTTTTCCTTTCAAATTTGTTGAGGGTTTTTCTTGTCTAGTTAACAAATTTTTAAAAAAAAATAAAAGAAAATAAAAATACTAAGATTTAATCGTACAGTAAAAAAGCTAAATTACGTATGGAGGAATATTCCTGCCAATAAAACAATTAGCTAAAAACACAAAATGCTTGGTTTTCATGGCCACGTGCAACAGGAAATGTTCCTTTTTTAGGGTGCGTATCTGCAAAAACATGCAAATCATTCATACAAACGAAAACATGCAAATCATTCATACAAACAAAAACAAAGATGTTAATCCTAACAGATAGTATGACAAGAATATCACACATAACGAAGAAAATAATGAAGAATATAATGGGGATCAACCAGTAAGTATAATATATTTTTAAAAAACAAATCGAACTTGTTCTATCAATGAACACGGTGAGGTACATTGTACATTGAAATTGGCAGTAGAAGTCACCTCCTTCTATGAGGTAGAGTTTAGTCATTCAATTACCCTTAAGTGGATTCTTATATATATACACATTTTACACTTGGTATTTAACTAATGTAGGATTTAAGCTTTTCTTTTCCTCAACAAATATTCACAAGTAGCTTATTTTGAATATCAATTTCTCATTCATCACTTAACCATTTTGAGCATATAATATACCGTTATAAAGGTCTCATGGAGTAGAATATGAAGCCAGAATTTTATGATTCAACTCTCCACCTTTACCAATTGAGAATATGCCTCAAAGTTCTCATAAATTACAATATTTCCAACAATCCCCCACATGAATGAAAATTGATAGATTTATCGAAACAACATTGACTCGATGTGGTGATAGAATCTACGATCGATAGTTGCATAGGATAGGTAGGTATCCACCCTTGAATCTTTCCTTGTGAAAGTATATTTACTTTACTAGCTGACCAATAGACGTGATGTCCTTGAACTGTTCTGCCGTTTGTGTAAACAATGATATACCTCACACAACTACCTCCCTAGCAAGGTTTTAGTTCTTATGGGTATGTTCATATAGCCGTTGTAACACCCCAAACCCGGCTTAGAAGTTACGACCGAATCTGACGTGTCACATCAAAGAGATTTATGAAATTTGGACTTCTTGGTAAAAATTCGTATTTAAGTTAAACCCACCTAGTTTTTATTGCTTGAAAATATTCGGCAATTTAAGTTATTATAATCTGAAAACCAGCTTATCAAAACGATTGCCATATTTATTACCGTTGAGTTTTTAAACTGAATAAAACCGCGGAAGTTTCTCTAACTAAAAACCTTGAAGTTTAAAATGCGTGTTTTTCTTGAAAGACAGTTGTGATTTTGAAAACCCTTTTGTGTCCGTTTGGCAGTTTAAAACAGGAAATCAAAGCCCAATTAAAAATTAAATCCACCAATGGCCTTATTACATAATCAATAGCCCAATATGAAAATTAAAATTAAATAACTAAGTCTAAAGCAGAACATCAGCGATCATGTGGCCACCTCCGAGTCCCTCGCGGCTCCAAATCGTCTAAGGCTGGAGATTACCTGTATAGTTAAAAAGAAAGGGTGAGTTTACGAAAACTCAGTGTGTAATCCTCTATAAGTCAATAAGTAACAATTTATGCAGTAACAGTTTGGGCCTGAGCTCTATTCAGTAATAATGCAGTTTGGGCCTTAGCCCATTCTGATGTGATTGCCCGTCTGATATCGATGCAAGGTGCAAATATGCAACCCACCCTAATCTAGCCAACACACCACCCGTACCAACCAACACACCATGTGGGGATAAAATCGACCCACCCACCCAGCACACCAATATCGCAGCATAGCTGCCAGTAACAGTGTATGTGGCAACGCCACCGGTAATAGTGAATGTGGCAGAGCCACCAGTATAGTACTTCCTCTATATCGGAATCCCAACCCCATGCAGTATGTCATGTCATAAATAGTTCGTGTATGCAAAGTGTCCTACTCAGTACAGTCTTACAAATAATCATACAGTCATCAGTCAACCTACCTCTAAAGGTAAAATAATCATTTCCATCTAGTAGGGGTGTAATAGTAATTTTACCCTTTTAGGGGTATTTTGGTCACTTTATTTATTTTGGGGTCTCGGTGCAAATAATGACCTCTCCGAAGGTCTACAGTCGCTTCGAGCGACACAGATAATTTAAATGGTCATAACAGTGTAAATGGGCCCAAGGCCCATTATTCGGCCCAAGTGGGCCTACACGCTTGTATGGCCCATTTAGCCCAAATTCAGTCACAGCTATGCGAATGATATAGCCCAGTCTAGTATTTTCCACTTATCATGGATTTATTCCGTGTGGGGCCTACGAGCCCATTGGATCCACACGGCCCATTTCAGTCAAACGAGGCCCATATCGGCCCAAGAGCACGAGAACGCTAGTGGTGGCCTCTACAGTCTATCGCCCACGATTTGTGGGCTCGGTTTACCACACGAGCGATGCAAAAATTAAAGACCTTATATTTTTAGGGCGTTACAACCGTGAACATCTCCTGGTTCTGCAAGAGTTTGAGAGAACTATGCCTCAATAGTCTCCTCGGAGCGGCCTCACTTCACTTTCACATAGGTGACTTATGTTGTTCGGCTCACCGTAACATGCATGGTCATTAAAAGCTTTGTTTAACCTATCGCATTTTTAGTCACTGTTTACATCATAGGAACGGACTTGGGATAAGAACCCCTACAGTGACCTCATTAGGCCTATGCAATTAGGTTTTCCCTTTGAACCTAGATCTTGGAATCTCCAGTCAACTAGGTAGGGTTTTCCTTCATATTGCGCCTTTAATTTCCATGGGCTTTAGTCTCATTCCTTTTGATGTTTTATCAACCTGATCTCGATTTAAGCCATTAGTTAGTGGATCCACAATGTTATCTTTTGATTTTACAAAATCAATAAAGATAACTCTGTTTGAGATCAGTTGTTTAACGGTATTGTGTCGGCGATGCATATGTCTCGACTTACCATTATACGTTACGTTAGCAAGACACCCCCCCACTTTCAAGTGGTTGTAGGATGATTTTCTACCTTTCCATAACTCATATAGTGTCTTGTCCATTTTCTTATGGGGCACCTCATTTAAAAGGTAATTAACTCATAGAAAAACTCCCCCCACATTTCTGTGATAATCCAGAGCTTCCTATCAATGCGTTTATCTTTTCTTTTAGAATCCGATTTTTTCGCTCGACTACTCCATTTGATTGAGGAGAGTATGATAGTGTTACTTCATAAATAATGTCAGGTTGTGTACAGTAATAAAATGATTCAACATATTCATCACTACGATCACTTCTCACCATCTTAATCTTTTTATTAAGTTGGTTTTCAACTTCTTACTTATAGAGAATAAATTTCTCTATAGCTTTATCTTTGCTTTTAAGAAAATATACGTAGCAATGAAGGTAATAAAATATTTATTCACTCCTCTTGTTTGAACAAACTTTAGGGAACAAACATCGCTATGTATTAGATCAAGTGGTTTTTGACCTTGTTAATTTTACCTTAACACATGTTTGACATTTATAATTATTGTGAAACGAAGGAATGTGCTCTAAATTAATTAATGTACGTAAAGTATCATAATTAACATGTCCGAGCATGCTATGCCATAAATTAAATGACTTAAACATATAAACATAAAAAGAAGCAACATTCTTATTCATAGTTTTGCTTTTACAGAGATTGCATTTAGTTTAATACATATCCCCTTCCCACAAACATTTCCTCTTTAGAAAGAAACATTCTTATTCATAGTTCTTGCTTATGTCAGGCACATAAGTCCATATCGGACACTTCCTTAGAAATTTCTTCCACAACATTGGCCTTGTTAGCTCTTCTTTGGGATCCTACAGTCCGATGACTTGTGCCCCATTTTTTTTGCAATTGAAGTATTTTCCTTGAAATTTTTACTTTTTGGAAACGCCGATTTTGGTCCTAGTTTAAACCCATTTTGAAGTTGTTTTCACTTCTTAAAGTCCTTATTGACTTCTATGACGTTTGCCCTAGCACCATTGTCATTTGTTGCTTTGTTGAGCCTTTTTTTCGTACCTCTATTGTGTTCTTCAATCTGAAGTCTGACAATTAAATCTTCCACTGACATTTCTTTTCTTTTGTGTTTTAGGTAATTCTTGAAGTCATTCCAAGCAAGAGGCAACTTTTCAATAATAACTGCCACTTGAAAGGATTCACTTATCACCATCCCTTCAGCAAGAATTCAATGAATGATCAGTTGAAGCTCTTGCACTTGATTCACAACTAATTTAGAATCAATCATTACAAAATTCAAGAATTTAGCAACTAAAAACTTTTTAGCTCCAACATCTTCGGCTTTGTGTTTATGGTCCAATGATATAAATAATTCCTTTCCTGTTTTTTTTAACATTATACACTTCTTACAGTGCATCTGAAAATCCATTCAGGATGTAGTTTCGGCATGGGAAATCAGAATGTTTCCAAGCTTCAACAGAAGTGACAGCAGTAACTTCATCTACCTCGTTCTCTTTAGCAGTAGAAGGGTCATGTTTAAAAAATTTGGCCAAGTTCAACATGGTCAAATAAAACAAAATTTTCTGTTGCCAAGTCTTGAAATTCTGCCTCGAGAATTTTGCAGGTTTCTCGTTGTGGCTTACAGCAGCCACCACTGGCAACATTGAGTTTTGGATCTAAAATTGCATTTGAACTAAAGTTTCAGATTGCGAATTAATTGAATTGGTGGGAGTTTCCATTTTCTGTTAAGAAACAAAACCAGAATTAGAAAAGTTATCAACTTTTGTTAGACGACAGGAATCTAATAAAACCCGAAACAAAAGTTTATATGGTATAATAAAAAAATATAATAAAACAATGCACCAGGTAGGTAACCCTAAAAGAGAGGTAGTGCACTCGGCATGCTTAAATGCCAAGTCTTTCAAAGAATCAATCCTAGACATGCATTCTCATATTGTCTTTTTAATTCGCTGTTGATACATTTTCTTTTTCTTTGATGTCACAATTTTGAAGCTATAATTTAAGCTTTCACAATTTAAAGCCACAATTAAGGCCACCATAAACAAAAAAATACCCTTCGATTTGTTAAACGGCAGAATTGAAATTTTGAAACAAAATCAAAATCAAGTCTGTTGAACGACAGGATTAAATCCCGAAACAAAATTATTTAATTAAATTAAAATAAAATCTATTAAACGACGGAAATAAATCCCGAAACAGAATTATTTGATTAAATCTTCGGTTGGAAACAAATCAAGATCAAATAAAATCTGTTAAATGACGGAAATAAATCTTGAAACAGATTTTATTTAATTTTAATTTCTCGTTTGGCAACAAAATAAAAAAATGGAAGAAAATTTGTTGAACGACGAGAATAAATCTCGAAACAGATTTTATTTTAATTTTAATACTTGTTTGGAAATAAAATCAAAGATGAAATAAAATTTGTTAAACGACGGGAATAAATCCCGAAATAGATTTTATTCAATTTAAAATTTTGTTTTCAAATAAAACAATTTTTTTTTCTTTCTTTCGCCTTGGTGTCTAGTTTGTCTCGGATTAGAGAATTGCAAAATAATATAAAATTTGTCTTAAGATTGTTTGACAAAATACGTTAGCGAACAAAAAATATAAATATAAATAAACAAATATTTATATATATAAAATAAAATAAGTTGAATAATTTATATTTAAATTATCGAATATGTAAAACCAATAAATAACATAACAAAAACCAGAAATCAAAAATAAGAAACGAGTTTTACTAGATGTTAGGCCTGTATTACACAGTTTCCTTAAGACAAATTTGGCTATTCCTACGGTACTTAGAGAAACGTTGGTTGAATGTCTCGCAGGATCCAACAACACGACGATCGAAGCAATAACACGTTTGTAGTGATCAATGAACAAACAATGCATTTTTCTATCACCGAAATATTGAAAAATATGGAGAGGAAAAGAGAAGAATTTTAGAGAGAAAATAATCTTGGTGTGAGAGAGTGAGATTGAGCAAAAAATTCTGAAGAAGTCTTAGCCTTTTATAGGCATTCAAAGTGGAGGAATTTTGAAAATATCCATGTATAAGAAGACAAAATCTGCATTTAAAGGGGCAATTAAATCAATTTGATTAAAATCAAATAAAATTAGGATATATGTCTTTTTAAATCATATTTTATATATATTTGCTGAGAAAAAATAAATTTCGTGTTGAGCTAAAAAATTTGCAGGCCTATTTTGGGTCCAATTAGTTCAAACATTTAGCATCAACCACGTCGTGTGGATGCGCCGCAACCCCCAATAGGTTTGGATCTGCACCCCCTTGCGCGAGGCAAAGTTTCAAGCTTAGTCATTTAATCACCTTTCAAGTGGGTTCTCATATATATACACATCTCATACTTGGTGTTAAATGTGAGATCTAAACTTTTCTTTTCCTCAACAAATATTCACAAGTAGTTTACTTTTAACATTAATTTCTCATTCATCACTCCATTTTGAGCATATGATATACTGTTGTAAAGGTATCATGGAGTAGAATATGAAACTATAATTTTATGATTCAACTCTCCACCTATACTAATTGAGAATATGCCTCAAAGTTCCCATAAATTATAAATTTTCCAACATAATGTTCTATCAGTGAACACGATGAGGTCCATTGAAATTGGCAGTAGAAGTCACTTTCTTCTCAATACTATATGCTACAATATTAGTTCATCTTTTTTTTTTTGGTTCTTTTTTGTAAATGTGACATTTTTTTTCTCTTTTCAGCTTAATGATGATAAATGTGAAAAAATTTAGACTATTAAGATGGCATTAATGGAGAAAATAGCGGAGAGACGATTTAATCGGGATAATTAAGATGATATATTTGAATTCCTTAAACAATGTTGGTGCCCTCAGGTGGTGTTGTTGGATGAAACTGGAATCCTGGTGGATAATGACTGACTTGTGGAAATATTTATAGTCACAGGACCTCATTCTCGTGACCTTTGGCTACCGATCTAATGTACTTCACCATAGAAATGATTTAAAGTAGGTCGTCGGATATATTTCCCGGCTAAACCTACTCACATATAACTTGGACTGCACACATGATGCAACCAATAAACATAAATTCAAAACTCAAAATTTGGAAAAAGCTGCTGACTGCTGTCAAAAGTGTTGTTAATTAATTTGCTTCAGCACTAAATGCAACTTATATGGTAGGATCAAAATTTACTACTGCATTCATTGAATGCCCTACCATTTCAGAACGAGGCCAATGATGGAAGATGAGGTTGAGCTATTTTTATTTATTTATTTAAAGAAAACAATACTTGGTCGAGTTTAATGTTAACCTAATGGATAAAAATCGCTGTATTTATATTAATTGCTTTGAAAATTGACAGAAAAATACAGTAGACTTTTATGGGGATCTGCCAAAACAACCTCTAGGAATATCCTCGTTTCATATTATGACAAAAGAAAAGAAAATCAAATTTAGTAATGGTATGCTTTCTTTTGTTTCCTTCTTAAAGCTTGATAGGAAACTCTAAACCCAATAAGGAGAACCTCCTTAAGAACTTCTAGCCCCCCCAGAAAAACAGTGAAGGAAAAAAGAAACCCAATAATGGCACAAGTTTCTTCGGTTGTTTACAACAACAAGAGGAAACTTTGGGTGCCGCTTCCTTTACACGGTTTTGTTGTTGTAGTGGCAGTGGCAGTGCTTTTGCTTTGTTTTGCACCCATTAACGTTTCGGCCACCGCGAGACAACAATCTCCGCCGCTGCAGCTATCGCAGAAGCTGAGGTTCGGTCGGACCGGGGAGTTTAAGATACTACAAGTGGCGGACATGCACTATGCTGATGGTAAAACAACGCCGTGTTTGAATGTGTTGCCTAGTCAGGTTCATGGTTGCTCTGATCTCAACACTAGTGCGTTTATCCAGCGCATGATCGAAGCTGAGAAACCAAATTTAATCGTTTTCACAGGTAATCCAATACAAACCTTTTACGTTCACTCGTCGTAGGAAAAAAAAATCTTTATGTGATGAAACTGTGAAAAATTTAATCTTTCATCTGCCAGAGTAGTACAGTGTTGATTTTATCTATCCGGTAACCTTATTGGCCAAAACCCTGAGCTCTATTAATAGGGCGGTGATCTTTTATTTTGTTAGGGGATAACATCTTTGGATTCGAAGCCAAAGATTCAGCCAAATCATTAAATGCAGCATTTGCCCTCGCTATTCTCTTTGGGATTCCATGGTCTTTGTAATGGGGAACCATGACCAGGAAGGCACCTTATCTAGGGAAGGGGTTATGAAACACATAGTGGGGTTGAAGCATACACTGTCTCAATTCAATCCATCTGAAGCACATATCATAGATGGTTTTGGCAACTATAACCTGGAGGTGGGTGGGTTTGAAGGCTCTGGTTTTGCAAACAAATCAGTCCTCAACCTCTACTTCCTTGACAGTGGCGATTACTCCACTGTTCCTTCTATCCCTGGCTATGGCTGGATTAAACTCTCTCAGCAGCTATGGTTTCAACGTACCTCTGCAAAACTTCAGGTAAGAACCTCATCTGAACTGTCAATGGATGCCATCTTCGTACCTAATAATAAACCATTTTTGTTTGTATCTCAGAGGGCCTACATGAGGCCCCCAATGGCTAAAAAATCATTTGCGCCAGGGCTTGTGTATTTTCACATCCCTTTGCTGAATTTGGTAGTTTCGATGCATCTAACTTCAGGGGTGAGACAAGAAGGGATTAGTTAGGCCTATAAACTCGAGCTTCTTCACAACAATGGTAGAAAGCGGCGATGTGAAAGCTATTTTCTGAGGCCACGATCACCTCAACGACTGTTGTGGTCAAATGACTGGAATACAATTGTGTTACGCTGGTGGTTTTGGGTATCACGCATATGGGAAAGCTGGGTGGTCAAGGAGAGCCAGGGTGGTGGTGGCATCCTTGGAGAAGACAGATGGAGGAGGTTGGGGGGCAGTGAAGTCGATTAAGACATGGAAGCGCCTTGATGATGAGCATCTCACTGCCATTGACGGCCAGGTCCTCTGGAGCAAGCACTTAACTCCTAAACTTTGATTTTGCCATCTACATGGAGGGGAGTTGAAATCTTTTATTATTACCGCATGTAAACATTTGTAAAGATGTGCGACAGTTGTTAAAGTTCTATGTACGGTACATGACATTTTACCTCCTAAACTATAACCAATTGTTCACATGGGTACTTAAATGTTTTAATTTTTTCAATTATTTTCTTTTGCTACATTGTTACTTTCGTTTGTCAATTATAGTCAATGCTGATGTGACCCAATCCTCAACCAATGTGTGGCAAATGCCACATAAGAAATTACACATCATTATATATATAAAATGAATTCAAAATATAAAATTGAAATAAAAATTTAGAAAATATATAAATTTTAATTCATGAAAAAGAAATTACATTGGGTGATTTACCCAAAAATACCAAAAAATTACAAAATTTACGGAAAAAGGCGGATTGGAGAAAATTTACGGAAAAAAGGGCGAATCTCCCAAAAAGCGCGCCACGTCGGGCGCATTTTGGGGATAGGGACCAAAAACGCGCCTATTTGGGACGCGTTTTTGTCCACGTCGACCAAAAGCGCGCCACGTGGGCGAACGCGCGTCGGCGTCCAGCGCGTTTTGGGAAAAAATAAAATTAAACTCCCATGCTGCGGCCCGGGTCTCGAACCCGCGACGATGGAGAAACCCCACGCCTCCGGCCACTCTCTGTGTGGCGTCCTTTCCGACATAAACCGGTCACAATATTTTTAAACACTCATTCCTTGGCTCCTTCACGCATTAACGCCAAAGGCGAAAAATAAAATGCCCTTAAGCGCTTGCTTCCCTTCCTCGAACCCCAGGACTGCTTTGGGGCTTCACTGCAGTGCGCCTGAGCCACTACGCCCGATCGTTTCTTTTGCGACTTAAACCCCTACAATTTCTTTTAAAGCCTCCTTCAATTTTAACGCCATCTAAAAAAAAAAAAACAAAACACGCTTGTAGCGCCTTGATTGAACCCATGCCCTTAGAGGCGTCCTCCCCAACCCTTTAAGTAACGCACGAAAACCACTTTACCAAGGCATTTCTTACGCCGTAACTGCTAAAGTTTTTCCTTAAGGGCTCCTTCACCTAAATCCCTTTTTAACCTACCAAAGCGCGCGCTTTGACGGCGTTTTGTCCACGTCGACAAAGCGGCGTCCGCGTGGGCGCGTTTTTGGGTGACTTGGACAAAACGCGCGTCGGCGAGGTGCGTTTTTGATCCTATCCCCAAAATGCGCTGGCGTGGCGGCGTTTTTGGGGATTCGCCCTTTCCGTAAATTTTCTCCAATCCCTTTTTCGTAAATTTTGTAATTTTTGGTATTTTGGGTAAATCACCCATTCTGTTTCTATTTTTTCGCTAATTTATTAAAAATAATAAAAATGGAGGAGAATGGGAATCTGACAAAGATAATGGGCTTCAATCTCTTCGATTAAAATGCGGATTGCAATGGGTTTCTGCAGAATACTCAGATTTTAAAGTTTTGTTATGTTATTTTGGAATTCAGAGATACATTTGTTTTCCTAAAACCTGATGTTGTAATCTATCAAAAATTTCTTTGTGAAATCTGCAAAACCTTTAAGGCTTAGTTCAGAAATTTTCTTTGTAAGATATTAACCCAAATCAGCAAAATAAATATTTTCTTTGTTAATCACACCCATTCCACACCGATGCTCAGCCCCATGGGCTCACCACCACACTCCCATTCCTCCATCGACAGTCCAAGAAGGCAAGAAGAGAAAACCCCCCAAAATAAAGCCAGAAAGCCTCCTTATATGGTTCTACACAGTCTCTCTAACTTGCTTTTAAAAGTTAAGCCCTTTCAAAATTTCTTGAATAGATCCTTCCTCCTGACATGAATGAAAGAGGAAGGGGAAGAAGGAAGGGGAAGAAGGAAAGAAAGTAAAATGAAAGAATTGAACAAAAATGAAAGGGGAAAATAAATTAGGGAAAAAAGAAATAGTAAAAGTGAAATTATTTCTATATTTACTATATTATAAATTTTTCTTTTTTTTTTAAATTTTATATATTTCCTAATTTTTAATTTTAACTTTATATTTTTTAGAATTATTTTATATAAACTAGAAATTACATCATACAACACAAGTGTGTTTAAAAATAATATAAAATAAATTCAATATAGATCCAATCCTAGACATGTTAAAAGTTAATTTTTTAAAGTTTACTTAAAAATTATTATTGGTGTAATGAAAAAAATTTGATTATAAGTTCATTAATCGTGGATTCAATCTCCAGGCATGATAATTTTAGTTTTTTTATGTAAAAATTATATAAAAATATAAAACGAGAAAATGATCGTCAAAATAATAATAGTAACCTTTTAATAAAAAGGTATATTAGTTATTTTTTAATCGAGTTAATACTCGATTAACCTGTAACACTAATTCAGTTAGAGATTCTATTAATAGTATAGCTAATGATGTGTAATTTCTTATATGACTATTTTTTGCCATATATCGCTTGATGATTGGGCCGCGTCAACATTGGCTATAGTTGACTATTTGTTAACCTACGGAAGTACGAAAAAAAATAGTTCAAATATTACTTTTAATCAAAAAAATGTCTAGGTACCAATATAGGAAAGTGTGTATAGTTTAAGGGGTAATTTTTATATTAGGCCTAAAATTTTAAACAAAATTACAAAAAAAAGGGGTAAAAGTATCATTGAGGTCCCTGTACAAAAAGTCAGATTGTATTTCGCCCTTTCTACTAAAAAAAGAGAGTAAATTAATTAATTGTTAAATCAAAGAGCAATTTAGTCTTTTTTGTTAAAAAATTTATCTATTTGTATTATTCAAAATTGGCCTAGCATGCCATGTATATCTCATGTTGAAGTACATAAATTAATTTTTAAGTACAGAAGAAATTGATGGAATTTTTAATAGGATCAATTTGCTCTCTGATCTAGCGTACAAGACTAATTTGCCATTTTTTAAGTAGAAGGAGTAAAATGTAATCCAACTCTCAATATAAGAGCCTCCATGGTGCTTTTACCCAAAAAATGCATATAATTTCTAAAATAAAATCAAAGAAATTATTTTAATAAGTTATTATTTAAAAGAAAATGTTTATTTTGTATAAATTGTTGATAAACTGTGTAAATATATTATTTATTTTAATAAAAATTAACAAGGCTTTGATATTATTGACAAAGGTTAAGGCAGCAGGTCCATAATTATTTAGATTCAAATCCTTTCATGTGTTATGGTTATCGTTAGATGTGAGTTTTAATGCGATGTATTAGTTTTAACTTAAAAATTGATTGACCCACAAATTGGTATGAATGGCTTGAATTGGGCTAAAAAATAAGTTGAAGTGACTATTGAACTAATTTTTATATTTTTGATTTTTAAATAATTTATTTGCTTTGAATCGATTGAACCGGCCGTTTTGAGAACCAATTGTTAGATAAGTTTGAAATCAGTTCAACTGAATTTTAGATCTATTCGACCAGCTCGTACCTTTTAACGAGTCAACCCATTTTTTACCTCTAATTGGATAGATATTGCAATCAGTTCTTGGCTTGACTAGTTGGTCTAGTTCGGTTTAGATAAAATTGAAATTTGTATTTCTTTTATATTTTTAAAAACATTTTTATTTTTTATTTTTAAATTTTAAAGAGTTTTTATTTTTTTCTATATTTTTATTTAAAAAATTATATTTTTAATTTTATGTTTTTAAAATAATAAAAAATTTAAAAAAATTATGTAATGACTAAATTGACAAAAAATAATAATTGTTGAGGGTTAAAAAATTATTTTACCTTTAATATTGTTAATTTTAACAGTGAAATTAAATGAAAGGATAAAGATTTTTAAATAAAAATAAGTATAGAAACTCAGTGTCTTAAAATTAAAGTATATAGGGAATAAAATTTTAAATTTATATAAAAAAAATTTAATCGTTTTCACAGGCAATCCATTATCCAATGCAACCCTTTGACGCTCACTCGTCGTAGGAAAAAAACAACTTTATGTGATGAAACTATGAAAATTTTAATCTTTCATCTGCCAGAGTAGTACAGTGTTGATTTTATTTATCTGGTGACCTTATTGGCCAAAACCCTGAGCTTTATTAATTTCTTATGTTAGGGGATAACATCTTTGGATCGGATGCCAAAGATTCAGCCAAATAATTAAATGCAGCGTTTGCCCCTCCAATTGCTGCAGGGATTCCTTGGGCTGCTGTATTGGGGAACCATGACCAAGAAGGCACCTTATCCAGGGAAGGGGTTATGAAACACAGTGGGGTTGAAGCATACACTATCTCAAGTCAATCCATCTGAAGCACATATCATAGATGGTTTTGGCAACTATAACCTGGAAGTGGGTGGGGTTGAAGGCTCTGGTTTTGCAAACAAGTCAGTCCTCAACCTCTGCTTCCTTGACAGTGGCGATCGCTCCACAGTTCCTTCTATCCTTGGCTATGGCTGGATTAAACCCTCTCAACAGCTGTGGTTTCAACGCACCTCTGCAAAACTTCAGGTAAGAACCTCATTTGAACTGTCAATGGATGCCATCTTTGTATCTAATAATAAACCATTTATGTTTATATCTCAGAGCGTCTACATAAGGCCACCAATGGCTCAAAAATCATCTGCGCCAGGGCTTGTGTATTTTCACATCCCACTGCCGGAATTTGCTGGTTTCGACGCATCTAACTTCACCGGGGTGAGACAAGAAGGGATTAGTTCGGCTTCTATAAACTCAGGCTTCTTCACAACAATGGTAGAAGCAGGCGACGTGAAGGCTATTTTTACAGGTCACGATCACCTCAACGACTTTTGTGGTCAAATGACTGGAATACAACTGTGTTATGCTGGGGGTTTTGGTTACCATGCGTATGGGAAAGTTGGGTGGTCAAGGAGAGCCAGGGTGGTGGTGGCATCCTTGGAGAAGACGGATGAAGAAGGTTGGGGGGCAGTGAAGTCGATTAAGACATTGAAGCGCCTTGATGATGGGCATCTCACTATCATTGATGAGCAGGTCCTGTGGAGTAAGAACTTAAATCCTAAAGTTTGATTTTGCCATCTACTTGGTGGTGGAGGGTTTTAAATCTTTTTTATTAGTACTGCATGTAAACATCTCTAAAGATGTGCAAGAGTTGTTTAAGTTCTATTGTCTATGCATGATGCACGACATTTTATTGATATATTTAATTAAAAATATATCAAAATAAAAATTTAAACTAAACGTGCAATATATATATTGTAAAATAAGATCAAGGAAATAAATTTAATAAGTTATTATTTAATAAACATGTTTTTTTTTTTGTATGGATTGTTGATAAACTATAAAAGTATATATAAGTTTCAAAATTTTTAATCATTCTAGTCATCCAATAAAATTCTATAAGTATAAAGGACTAATTCATGAGATGTCCCTAGACTATTGCTTAAATTCTAAATTGGTCTTATACTTAAAACAATTCATTACGTTAGTTTAGGTGTTTAAATGCTAGCTTAAGGTTGCGTTTGGGATTGCTTCTTAAATCTTAAGAGCACTGCAGAAGTAATCCTAAATAAGTTGTGTTTGGGATGCAGAAGCACTTTAGAGAAATGCCAAATGGAAAAGCTGGTGATAAGCTTAATGGCATTTGGGTTTTAGGGTTTGAGATGTGAAAATTTCATTTAACTTTTATTAAATTTCTTATTATGTACCCAACTACAAAGTTGGTTAAGAAATATAACTTGAATACATTATTTTTATAATATTTAAATTCCATAAATGTATGGATTTAATAATAATTGTTATAATATTACTAATATCTAATATGATTTATATACTTAAATTAGATTACATAAATATCATTTAAATTAACTAATTTAATAGTGGTTGTTATTATCGAATTAACAACACTTGTTATTACATGAATTTTTACTTTTCAATATCATGTTTAGTACGAACAATTTAACTTTCAACCGCAATTTTTAACTGCAATGCCAAACACTAAAAATTAATAAACCACACTTTTTCGTAGCACTTTATTATAATACTTTTCCAAATACAGTTTTTCAAAAGTACTTTTGCACTACAATAACAAAGCCAAATAGATCCTAAATTTAACATTTAACATATTTAAAACACGTGATTTAAATTCTATCTATATATGTGCTTTTCACATGATAACTTAGACTTGTTTTTAAAAAATCTCTACTAAATTTAAATGATAGTCTATTCTTTTTTTATTATGTTAGATACAAGTTGTGAATGCAATAAATATATGTGTTTAAGATTTGATATACATGTTCAAATATACTCCACATCAAAGGCTAGTGAGAATTTAATTCTTATTTGGGACAAAATAAAATAATTGAAAAGTCTTTTAAACCAAACATCAAAGTATCTCTAAGAGTAAAAATGACGAGTGTTACACTTCCTATGGTGGAGTCCAAGGTGGGTGCCAATAGTCCGGGATCTAACAGTGGTGTTGGTAAGGTTATGAAATAAGTACGCATCATGCCGGAACTATAGTTAGACAAAGACGAACGGATGGTGGGCAGGAATAGGCAAAAAAATCAGGTATCAGATGTCTCTAAAGCATCGTATAAGTAAACACTTTTAGGGGATTCATCAGTTAAGGAGCAACATGCTTTCATGGAGGAAGAATTTTCCCTAACAAAATGTGATGTGTTAACTGAAGTCGTTGAAGGTGTACCGTTGATCACGTTCTCTGATAGTGTACAAAAATATATTGAATGTCGAATGGCTAGAACAATTATCGTAAAAATGCTGGGGGAAAGATTGGATTTAATGTGTTGTTCAACAAAATTACCTTACTATGGAACCCAAAATGCCCGATTCACCTTATGGATCTTGAGAAAGATTTTTTTCTGGTTAGATTTCAGGACAAGAACGACTATAACAAGGCCTTAGTTATGGGATCGTGGGTAATATTTAGACGGTATCTGACTGTTCGGCCATGGTCATCGGATTTCTCAACCACCCAGAGTGGGATTGAATCGTAGGTTATTTGGATATGGCTTCCGAGATTACCAGTGGGGTATTACTCAAATTGTTTTCTCAAGGAAATTGGTCAAAAAATTGGACCGGTGGTAAAGTTGGATGTTGATACGGACTGTACTCGCATGGGACAGTTTGCACAGTTGGCGGTCTATGTCGATTTGAAAAAGCCACTAGTGTCCAAGGTTAGAATCAAGTTCCGTCTTCAATGAGTTGAATATGAAGGCTTTCTAAACATTTGCTTCAAGTGTGGGCTTTATGGGCATAGAGCAAATTTGTGCTCGGGGGATAAGACGACAACACCGAAGGTAGAATCTGACTATTCTCGTTTGGTTATTGAGAAGTCGAGTCTTGAACAGAAGGTGGAGGAGGCGCCCTTTGGCTCTTGGATGGTGGTGGAGTGACAGAAAGGGAGAGGTTGAGCTATAGGGGAGGGAAGGAACGATAGTTTCAGCAGTGCAATTGTGGGATCGCATTTCGTGACACTTGGAGATTTTAGGGAGAAAATGAAGTCACTGTTAATGGGGAGTTTGATGGTGAAATGGGGGAAAAAATTAGGAACACATTAAGAGGGTAGGAGATAATGGATATTTAGGATTACAAGTGACAAAAAAGTAGACCTATGGAGATTAAGGCTAAGAAGTAGGCCAAGGCTAAAAGTGTGAGGATGGGCGCTGGGCCAAAAGCTAGTCCATCAGTATTAAGGCCCAATAATGGTAGATCTGTAGTGAAGGCTGACATTGGGCAATAGGCATTTGATGATGGCTCAAAATTGGGGTTGATGGGTACTGCTGATCGAGGGAAAATATTGTACTACTAGTAAATGTTTCACCAAATTTGAATAAAGAAAAGCATATTGTAGTGCGCATAATGGAAGGGAAAAAATTGGGTTCGAACATTGATAAAGAGATTGAGATTTTTAGATTCAGTGGAAAAAATGTCGCTCCTTAAGAGACACACTTGAGAGCTCAAAATGTTGTATATGGACAATGAGGGAAACCACGGGCGAGATGATGGAGAATTAATTGCATGACTCGGTTGTGTTGAAATTAGCAATGAAAGGGTTGGTTTGTGATATTGAAAGGAACCTAGTTCTAATGGAGGATGATTCTCAAGTTGTCGAGGAAGTGATGGTTGTTGAAGACGATTACAATAATGAGGTAAATTGTTAATTTCTGTTGTTTAGGGGTTGGATTTTATGTCTCTTATTATTATTGTTTATGAACACAAAAATATTATGTTAGAATTGCCAAGGAGCTAGGCATCCTAGGTTCCATAATTTTGTAAAGGAATATCGAAAGGATTTTTCTCCCAATTTGTTGTGTTTGCTTGAAACTCAGGTTAATTTGCTTGAAACTCGGGTTAGTGGTGCTAGGGCCAATGACATTATTGCAAAAATCAGGTATCTTAGATTGTTTCGGGTTGAAGCAAATGGTTTCGCTGGTGGTATTTGGTATGTGTTGGAATGAGAATTTACTGGTGGATATTCTGGAAGTTCATTCTAAGATGGTTTATTTGAAAATTAGTAGCACACAGAACTCAGATAGCTTATTTTGCTCAATTGTATATGCTAGTCCTCAAATTACGATGCAGAGGAATTTATGGCATTTTTTGGGTTCATTAGCAGATTCAGTGAAGGGACCTTGGATCTTAATTGGTGATTTCAACTTTATTATTGATAGTTCCGAAAGAATAGGTGGCATACCTACCTCACGAATTGGTTGTAGATTGTAACACCCCTTACCCATATTTAACGCCGAAACAGGGCTCGAGGCATTACTGGACTTATAACACAAGTATTCACACAATTCCGAGTTATAAATTTGCGTCCAAATTAAAACCATTCATATTGAATCATAAAGTCCTTTATACGAGCCTACGAGGCCTAAAACATGCTTTGGAGGTGGTTCGGGACTAAACTGAGAACTTTAAAATTTTTTACAAAACTTAGAAAATTTTTGTTAACTGCAGAGCTCACACGTCTGTGTGGTCCAAGGGACACGCTCGTGTTACAGGTAGTGTTCAAATCAGGGTGCTCTCTAACTTGTGCCACACGGTCGTGCCACATGTCCGTGTGCTAGGCCGTGTAGCACACACGGCTGAGACACACGACCTTGTCTCTGCTCATGTGCTCAATTCTGGACATTCTGTTTTTTCAAAATTAAGGTGTAGGGGACAAACAGCCGGAACACATGCCCGTGGGGCAGACCGTGTGTCACACATGGCCTAGACACACGCCCATGTGTCTACCCGTGTGGACCAAATAAAGGCTTTTTACCAAGCCATTTGTCACTCTTGTTCACACATACACTTCCACCAATTCAAGGCACAAACATAACATACTTGGGCAACCAAAACATCCACAATTTTGACCAACACAATATCAACTTCTATCATACTCACAACAATTTTGTTAAGCCACAATTGACTACTTTCAAGATATCTAATTGTATAACACTTTATCATCTCATCAATAGACCACATTGCCAAACATCTCACATTCATGTCATAAATCACATTTCTATCATTCACCAAGCATACCATATCACCAAAGATATTAGTACATATGTATATATACTTAGGCTTACAACCATGATGGCCCAAATAAACCAATCTACTTGGCCAAATATCAAAACAAGCCTTTGACATTTACAAGCCAATACATTGGCTAAAATTATGATGACACATATAACAAATTGACTAAGTCCCTATACATGCCATAAACTCAAAATACTTAAATTCATCAATACCCAAAGTGATAGTTGCTTGATAGTGTGATAGGATCTCTGACGATCTCCAATCTGAGCTAGCTCAATGACATTATAAAACATGAGAAAAGAAGGGGGTAAGCTATATAGCTTAGTAAGCCTGTATGAATATAATACGCAACTCTTACCAATCATTTACCAAGTCCAATAATATAGACATAATGTAACACCCCTTACCCGAGACCGTTTCCGGAGTCGAGCACGAGGCATTACTAGACTTAACTTACTAGTTCGGGGCATAAAAAATTAAAACTGTCCATCTGCGTCATGTTCACTAAATCAATTATAACTTGAGTTACGAAACTCAAAATCTAGATCTGTAAATTTTTCTTGAAACTAGACTCATATAGTTTCTCACTTTAATTTTTCCAAAATTTTTGGTATCTCCAATTAGTACAGTTTATTAGTTAAAGTCTCACCTATTACACAGTTCGACAGTTCTGACCTCTCTTTACTAAAAAATCAATTATCTCATAATATACAACTCTTTTTCCTACATAGTTTTTTTTATATAAAAATAGACTCAATAAGCTTTAATTCTATATCTCAGTACAACCTAATTCCATTTCTACTATTTTTGGTGATTTTTCAAAATCACATCACTCTTCTTATCCAACTATTCCCTGTATATAATTACATAATTTCTTTAAAATAACTATCAACTAGGAATTTCATAACATCCAAAACATGTTCTTAATTAACCATTTTAATGGCTAATAATTACCAAGCATTTACAAGCCAATCTTAAGCCATATCATAAGGTCATACGCACAAAATGGCTAAGTCCCTATACATGCCATAACTTAAAACGTTCGAGTCACAAAATACCAATATAATCCTTTGATAGTGTGTAACGATCTCCGACGTCCTTTCGATCCCCGAGTTGGCTTGTAATATTATATAAAAAAAATAAAGAATGAGAGTAAGCACAAAGCTTAGTAAGTTTACATATAAATAGATAACAACATTCTTAATGAATTATCTTATTCTTTTCTTATCAAGATCACTTAAACTTTTAACTCAATATACTTTAACTTGTATTCTTAGCTGTACCTTTTAACATGAATTTGTCTTACCTTACCTTTTTAGCTTGAACTTGTCTTACCTTTACTTTGGTATACTCTTTGAATTTTCCCGTTGAACCACTTGGAATACTAAGGATACGTGGTACCTTTCCTTATGAAACTTAACCATTGCCATGTCTTGGCGTGGTCTTACGTGGTATCCTTGCCTTATGAACTCACCAATGCCATGCCTTGGCATGGTCTTACATGGGACCTTTGCCTTATAGTAACTTATCAAAGCCATGCCTTGGCATGGTCTTACATGATTTCCTTAAACCCCAATGTCATGACATTTGTATCCTACACATTCCTAAGGTTCAACGGAACTTTACGAGATAGCTTTTCCGTCAATTCATACTTGAGTCTTTAAATAATAAATTTACAGAATAAATATGTAAATGCTGGAATTTATTAATATTAAATGTAAAATAATAGAATATTGCATTTATTTATCGCAAACTTACCTCGAAACAAAATACGATAAGCTATATCGATTTAGTCCACTATCTTTTTCTTTCCCCGATCTAACTCTCGGATTTCTTTCTTCTTGATCTATAATAGCAAATTTATCTTATTTAATACTCACATTTATCAAAACAGTCCTTAACTCTAACTTTGGAAAATTTACAATTTTGCCCCTAAACTTTTACATATTTACGATTTTTTCCCAAAGCTCGAAAATTAAACTTCAGCCCTTATTCTTATGTTTTATAACATGCTGAACATTTCTCCCTTCTATAGCAACTTAAAATTCTTACTATAACATATACTTATGAACAATAACAACTTTTACCAATTAGTTCGTTTTACTCGTTTTCATAGAAAATCACTTAATAAAAATCGTTCCTCTACTATTAACATGCATAATCTACCATCAAACATCAAAATACACAAGCTTTCAACAATTGCATAATTCAAAATATTCATCAAATCAAAAATTCAAGCATGGGTTTTGTAGATAACTTAGTAACGATATCGAAAAACGTAAAAATTATTAAAAACCGAACTCAAATCACTTACCTATTGAGCTTGTAAAGGCTGAATATTACAAAGCTTCTTCTCCTATTCTTTTCTCTTAGTTTGACTAACCATGAGAAAAGATGAACACTTTCATCTTTTATTCATCTTTTATCAATTACATTACTATAACATATATTAAACTAAAATATTTTAACATAAAATATAATAAAAATTCCACTCACTATTACAAACACATCATGACCGACCACTATGCACCTTTCTCTTTCATTTTGTTTATTTTATTCTATTATAACCACCAACATATTAAAATAATGCACCATTTTCACCTAAAGAAGTAATAAACAATTAAATCATCATTTCATGCACACCAACCGGCCACTAACCTCCCTTTATAGCCAAATTGCTACTTTAAGCCTCAAATTTATTAAAACATCAACAATTAAGCACTATCTCATCTAATCATTGAATTTTTAATTTATGCGATTAAGTCCTTATTTCAAATTTAAGCATTAAAACGATCAAATTTTAATACGAAAATTTCACATACACTAATTCATACATAATAAGCATAGAAAATAATATTTAAAATATTTTTCGACTCGAATTCGTGGTCTCGAAACCACTGTTCCGACTAGGCCCTAATTCAAGATGTTACACATAAGATAATATAAATTGCTATAAATCTCACAGTTACAATTTATTCAGTCACATTATTTGTTCTATCAATTTGTAAGTATAATTTAATATGTCTTGGCATTAGCCTAACCACCACAATCTCTCCATTATAACATATTACCACAACCAGCAAACCATTTCAAACCTCATAGAAAACATAAACATTAATTATGGGTATTTACGTTTCAAGCATATACTTTAACATCTTTCAATTACCTAACCTCTTATCTTCCCATACTTCCATTACCATTTTAATAGGCAATTATGCCAATCTTCCCTTTTTCTCATTTATGATAAATCGCAATTTGTATGAATAAAACATGCTATATCAACTCAATTTGACCCGAAAACCAATCACATAATCGTCAATCGAATTTACCATGTAATCGTTCACATAGTTAACTAAGAATTTCATAGGTTTATTCATTTCAATGCTTACATGGTTTGAATACTTCTTATCAATTCATTCACATTTACATAAGTATAAGCAAATAGAAATAATCTATATTCAATTCAATAGCCATCACATTTATAAATATTCAATTGAACCATATGGATTCTTATAATTTTCCACTTACTCATCATATGAAATTCACTTTTAACACTTACTTGTCAATTTCTGTCATGAGTACCTTGACTGAGTCGTACCATCACTTATAACCACATTTCGTCAACATTTCTAGTTGAACCATTTGGAACAGTAAATGATACTCGGGAATCTCGTACACACAATACTATATCAATGCCATATCCCAGATATGGTCTTACATGTAATCTTGTATCGATGCCAATAGCCCAACTATGGTCTTATACGAAGTCTCATATCGATGCCATATCCTAGATATGGTCTTACACGTAATCTCAGTAACCCCAATGTCATGACATTTGTATCCTATCTATTCCTAAGGTTCAATCGAGACTTTCGCTGTATCGAATCTCTGTCGGTCATTTCCATAGTATCGTACTCAATAGCATTCACATTTCATTTCAATAATATAACATTTACCACAGTTATATTAATTAAGCATTTATACATATATAATTTAATGCTCATTAGACATACGAACTTACCTTGATACAAAAATAGAGGAAATGGACCTAATCGTCAAACACTTTGGTTTTCCCCCGATCTAGACCTGAACTTTGTTTTTCTTGATCTATAATACCAAATTCATCTCATTTAATCATCACATTATTCTTTTCAGCCAAAAAGTCACATTATGGAAAAATTATATTTTTGCCCTTAAACTTTTGACATTACACTTTAGTCCCTAGGCTCGTAAAATGAATTTCATTCAATTTCTTCACACCTAAGCTTAGCCAAAACTATTTTCATACTCATAAAAGCCCACATTTCTCATTTATTCACAATTTTTTACTCATTTTATAACTTTTACAATTAAGTCTTTTTTGACATTTTTACCGAAAATCACTTAGCAAAAGTCGTTTAACAAACAAAAAACATGTATTTTCTACCATCAAACATCAAAATACACACATATTCAACATGGGTAAAACCCTAAATCTTGATCATATCTTAAATTAGTGGTAAAATAGATAGATCATGCTTTAAGGATTTCAAAAAAATAAAAATCATTAAAAAACGGGGCAAGAACGGACTTACAATTGAGCTTGGAAGCTTGAAAAACCCTAGCCATGTCTTCTCATTGTAAAATTTGGCCAAGGGAGGAAGAAGATGGACAAGTTTTGGCTTTTTAATTCATTTCATTACCAAATTACTAAAATGCCCTTAATGAAAAACTTTAGAAACATACCTAACCATGTCCATTTTTGTCCACCAACTTAACCAATGGTCTAATTACCATTTAAGGACCTCCAATTTAAAATTTCATAACAATTATACACCCTTAACCTATAGAACTCACATTTTGCACTTATTACAATTTAGTCTTTTTGACTAAATTGAGTGCTCAAACGTCAAAATTTTCGAACGAAATTTTCACGAAATTGTTCCATAAAATTGTAGACAATAAAAATATAACAAAAATGAATTTTACTACATCATATTTGTGGTCCTGAAACCACTGTTCCGACTAGACCTAAAATTGTGCTGTTACATAGATGGTTTTGTGAATTTTTATTTAATAATGCCTTGCGTGACTTGGGTATGAGTGGTGCTAAGTTTATTTGGTGTAGAGGGGTTTTGTCGCAGAGATTGGATAAGGTCGTGTGCAACTTAGAATGGAATTCTTTCGCGCTAGAATGTTTAGTAATGAATCTCCATAGGTTAAAATCTTATCATAGGTCGATTTTAATTTCTCTTACATCGAAGGCTAGCAAAAGTAACAGACCTTTTCATTGTCTTGCAAGTTGGATGATTCATGCCGAACTTTAGAAACCTAGTGAGTGGGAGTTGGAGCAATGAATTAGAGGTTGGTGAGAACTTGGAGTATCTTTAGGAAGTGATCAAAGTATGGAATAAATAGGTGTATGGAAATATTTTTGTGCGCAAAAAGAAATTGATTTCTGAATTGGAAAGTGTGCAAAAAATTCTGGATGTACGATTCTCTTTAATGCTTCGTAGTTGGGAACTTAAAATTTGACAGGAAATTGAAGAAGAGTTGACTAATGAGGAATTTTTATGGTTTCAGAGGTCTAGATCGGAGTGGCTCTAAAATGGTGATAGGAATACATCCTATTTTCATAGTTGTACCTTGGCAAGACTAAAGCGGAACAGGATAGAGGAACTCCTTGTCGTGGTAAATTCCTTTTATTATCATGCGATGAGATGAGTAATCTACTTTCAATGGCTTTCGATGAGGAAATACAAAGAATAATTTTTGGTATGGCCTCTCTCAAGGCTCTTAGTGTGGATGGGTTTTGAGCAAATCTTTTTGATCCTGGTGGGAGGTAGTGGGACAATTAGTATGTTCTCTTGTCAGGCAGAGCTTAGTGGGGTCAATTGTTGGATCCTAAACTGAACAGAACTTTACTGTACTTATACCGAAGGTTCAGAGTCCGAAAAGAATTTCCCAATTTAGACTAATAAGCTTATGCATGGTGCTATATAAGATCATTACAAAGATGGTGGTTAATAGATTAAGACCAATGATGGTAAAGCTGACACGACATAACCAAGAAAGCTTTATTCCTGGGAGAGATATTACTTATAATATTGTAGTTGTACAAGAAGTGATGTGTTCTTTGAAAAGTTTTCGGGGTAGTAAATGTGGCATGATCTTGAAAATTGATCTAGAGAAGGCTTATGATAGAATCAAATGGGTTTCTTACAGGACACATTGCTAGAGGCTGGTTTACCCCCAATTTAGTTACTACATTTTTACATTGCGTCTCTTTTTCATCTTTTTAGGTTCAATGGAACGGGGCTATTACAGATTCTTTTTAGCTTTCCTGAGGTATAAGATAGGGAGATCCTCTTTCTCCTTATATCTTTGTACTTTGCATGGAGAGGCTTGGGCATATTATCGAGGAGGTAATTGAAAAGGGTAGTTAGAAACCTTTGTTTCTTTCAAGAAGAGGTTCGCCCTTATCTCATCTTTTCTTTGTTGATGATCTTATGGTTTTTTGTGAAGCTAGTAGGGATCAAACAGCGGTGGTGAATAGTATTCTGGAGAATTTTTGTTATTTTTTGGGCAGAAGGTGGATAAAAGTAAATCCAATGTGTTTTTTCTCCTAATACGCCAAGAGTTGTTGCCGAGCAATATGTAGTAGTGTGGATTTTAATCATGTTGAATATCTTGGTACTTATTTGGGGTTGTCGCTGTTGCATAATAGAGTTATAGTAAATACTTTTGATTTTGTAGTGAATAAAGTTTAACAAAAATTGTCTGGTTGGGAAGCGAGGAAACTTTCGATGGCAGGTTGAATAACTCTAGTATGGTCAGTCCTCATAGCTATTCCAAAATATATTATGTATATTGTTTGAATTCCTATCTCTTTGTGTAATGAGATCGAAAGAATTGCTCGTAATTTCATTTGGGGGGACTATTGTTGATACAAGAAAAGCTGCTCTTATATCTTGGGGAGATTGCTATCGTCTACTAGATAATGGAAGGTTGGGATTACGAAGTTAAGCTACTCAGTAGAAATTTTTTTACTGAAACTTGGTTATTGTTTTCTCTCGAATACTGATACGTTATGGGCCAAAATGGTAAGGAAGAAATACAATGTACAAGAAGTACTTTTTACTTCTATTTGTCGTAGTAATTGTTCCTTTGTATGGAAATCTTTAATGAGGGTTTGGCTGGAAGTTATTGGTAATTTCTCTTGGTCCATTGATGATGGTCGCATTACGAACTTCTGGAATGATGTGTGGATTAGGTAGTTTGGACCCTTATGGGAAAACTTTAAAGTATATGATCAACCAGATAGCTGTTTACATGGTTGTGATTTGGTGACTAAAAATGGTCTCTGGGATTGGGATCGACTTAATGATCTTGTTCCAAGTCATATTGTTCGGCAAATTGCAACAATGATGCCTTCAAGTGTTTAGGCGATACCAGATTGCTTGGCTTGGAAATGGATGAAAAAGGATGGCTTTTCCTCCACTGAAACATATAAGAATTTATTTATTGAAGATAATGATGGTTCTGCTATTTGGAAGGTGATTTGGAAAGCTCGAGCACCTCAGAGGGTACTTGTTTTCTTTTGGCTTTTGTGACAGGATAGACTGTTGACGAATTATGAAAAAAGACGAAAACACATGACAGATGATGACAATTGTCTGTTATGTAATGGTGACTTGGAACCGGGGGTTCATACAATTCGTGATTGCTCATTTTCTAAAGTTGTATAAAGTTGTATGGGTAGTAGTGGTTCCAAGGTAAGCTCAAAGTATCTTTTTTTTCACTGTTGTTTAATGAAAGGCTTTTATGGAATTTGCAGAATAAAAGTAACTTAAGTAACGATGATATGGATTGACAAACCCTATTTATAACTTAAGTAACTTAAGTAACGAATTGTATAAACCGGGGGTTCATACAATTCGTAATTGCTCATTTTCTAAAGTTGTATAAAGTTGTATGGGTAGTAGTGGTTCCAAGGTAAGCTCAAAGTATCTTTTTTTCACTGTTGTTTAATGAAAGGCTTTTATGGAATTTTCAGAATAAAAGTAACTTAAGTAATGATGATATGGATTGACAAACCCTATTTATAATATTGTGTTGGCTAATTTGGAAAAATAAAAATATGGTTGTGTTTTCTAATTGTCACAGGTGCACCCAAGCCATTATGGATATAGGTTACAATTGGACCAAGGGCTATCTGGATTCAAATGTGAAAATGAAACCGCCAAGACCCATAAGGGCATTTTCGAGTTGGTCGCCTCCTGAAATGGGTTGGATAAAGATGAATTCTGATAGGGCGGTGTCGATTGGGCAAAGTGCTTCTACTGGAGGAGTATTAAGGGATTCGAATGAAAATTGGTTGTGGGGTTATACGATGAGCTTTGCTAAAGAATCAGCTTTTAAAGTTGAGACAAGAGCGATGTTGGAAGGCCTTTTTATAGCTTGGGAGAAGGGGTTCAAAAAGATTGAAGTTGAGTGTGATAATGCTCTATTAGTAGAATTAATATTGTCTGGTGGAGGAGCTAATAGTAGCTTAATTGAATTAAGGTTATTACAGCAGTTGTTGCGTCGAATATGGGAGGTTTGTATCCGACATTTCAAGGGATCAGAATAGGGTTGCGGATCTCATGGCTAAATGTGCTGACAAAAAGGATTCTTTGCTTCGTTTGTTTGCAGTTCCGCTGGTTTCGGTTGGAGACTTGTTGGATGAAGACCGTTATGGGTCTAGATCTGTTTAACTTATGAATTGATTATTGTAATCGCTTGGTGCTATTTCTTTTCTACAAAAAAAAAGAAAAAAAAAGACTAGTGAGAATTTAATGTCCAAGCTAACAACTAGATTAGTAAAACTTAACTATTAAAATACTAAATCTTTCAAAATTTAGTTAAAATGTTTTAGAGTTTTAAACCAATTTAAAATATTGGAATTTTGAACCAATTAAGTAAAATATAAAATATACTTTTCTGCTAATGGCTAAATTTTACTATCATTCACTATATTATGCATAAGTTGTGAATTTAGTTCTTGCATTTTAATTTGATTATTTTTAGTACATTTATTTTTTGAATTTTGAAATTTTAGTCCTGACCAAACAGTAACTATTAAATTCATTAGGTTTTGTTATGTCAAAAATCTTATACAGCAAACATATGATTACATATGATGGCTTTAATGGTCATCATTTTATGTTAATACTAAAATTTCAAAATTCAAAAAGTATAGAGACTAAAAATGATCAAATTGGAGAAGATAGACTAAATCTACAACTTTTCACATATATAGTACAAGACTAATCATTATCGTTTGGATGAGAACTAAAATGTTAAAATTTGAACAGTATATGAACTAAATTGATCAATTCAAAAAATATAGGATTAAAATGATCAATATTACGAGGACTCATAACCAAATTCAATCTTTATAAAATATAGATGTAAGCCCATTTGAAATAGATTTGGGCTTAGCTAATTTCAAATTCAGTTGGGTATATATATCAAATAAATTTAAGAGCTCATTGAATTATTATTACAACTTAAGTGAATATTAATAGGCATTGTTTAAATTAGACTAAATCAATTGGTTAGATTAGAAATTAGTTAGGATGTCTATTAAGGAAGAGCAGTTAAATCTATTAACCTACAAATCGTAAATTAATTGAACCAGATTAAAAACTGATTAAATTAGTTTTGTCTATTTATTTGATTTTGATGCTTGTATGATATTGGTAGGTAGATATGGAACAATCTATTTAATCTGTCATTCCCATTGTCTTATATTTGTTCTTATTCCAAGTCTATGATATTGACCATTTCCTCATTTCCCCTACTTAAATCCAAAAAGAAATTACACAATCAATTACAGATCCAGGAAAAAAAAGGGGTTGGCACCTTCATTCATACCATTAACTAGTAATTTGAGGGCCAAACAATCAGCTAATTCGTTCTACAATGAGACGATGATGTGAATTCAACTGTACATTTGGTCTTCCTATACAACTTAGATGGTGTCTTTGAGCAAATCTCAACCATGTACACTCAATGCAGCTGCTTCTACGGGTGGTAATGATATTAATACCCCACACTCATCTACCGTACACATCATTTCAACCTCACCGGCGCGATTGCGTAATTCGAATGCATAACACCTTGAGTCCATGAAGGCAAATTAATAGCAGTATGCCACCAAAAGCAGCAGCTTGAAGCAGCGGTTGTTCTACCGGAGTGTTCGCCACCAGATAAACGCAATCTTTGGTGATCGAGATCCAAGCTAAACTCTCCAACAGGGACTTGATAGTTAAGGTTTTTGCTTTGTTCTCTGTTGACAGTCTGCAAATGATCCTTAAATACAAACCTCCCATCACACAAAATGTGGTAACTGATAATCCCCTGTAAGAGATCAACTTCCCCCCTGCAACCAAAACCTGTTTACGGCACATGCAAGATAGGCACTCACCGGAAAACGTCGACGACGCCAGAGCATCAATACCGGTATAGTAAGGAAGGATGATGGAATCCAGGTATACACTCGCATGCAGAATCCCCGAAATGGTGGAAGCTTCCAAGAATGCGTACCTAGGGTCCTTATCCACTCCATTGTCGAACGCAAGAGACGAAATTTGAACCAGTTGAAGAATTGCCGGAGCAATGCAGGAGAAAGGGTATAAGATGTTGATACGTGAGCCCTTGGCTAATGCCAATAGGATTAAGGGGAGTGACAGTGGACCTGATGGCAGAAACAACCTCTTGGACTGACTCAAGCAAGGCCGCCCTCTTCTCGATATATCTATCAACATGATGACCAGTGTTGCAAGGTACGAAGCAGTGGCGAGGAGAAGAACGAGAATGTCGACGACCTGCGGGTAATGGCCGGGATAAACGCTGTCACAAAAGTAATGGAAGGGGCAGTTGATTGGATCCAGAGTTTCTTCTACTTGCCATCGAGTGCATTTGAAGAAGGCCAAGCGGATATCTTCCAGGTCCCATCCCGGTTGAAATGCTGGATGCAGAGTTTGGCTCTCCATCATGTTGTTTGCATTCCATTTTTTCTCTTTTGTTCTTTTGCAGGGACTTTATTTTATATGACTTTAAGTAAAAGCAAAAAATGCAGTTGCTGTCTTTTGATGAAGAAGATAATAGACCCTCTATCTGTTGGGATGCTTTAAGGTTGGTGAAATTGGATGATGAAGTTCTATCTATCTATCTATCTTTTATATTCTTTTATAACATTGGTAATCTCTTTTATAGGAAATATTGGTATCCTTTCAGTATATCAAAATTCCAAAGTTTTATTTAATTCAAATGCTTTGTCCTGAACCTTGGGAAGTGTGTGTATTAAGGGTGCATACCATTTTTGGGGACCTCCAAATAAGTTGAAGGTTTTGGAAATAATAACAGTTTTTGAAAAAGTTGTATATATTAAAAAAAAAAAATACGAGGGGATGGTCGTAATTTAGATAATTAGAATATATTTGGAGAGGGAGGTTTGGTAGGCATTCATCAACTTAGGGATGAGAGGTTTTGAAGCAACTTGGGTCTCAAGAAATGCTTTGGAGTCACGAGCGGGTGACTGATTGTTACTGATTTTATGACCCATTAACAATATACGAGTGCCACTGCCGTGTGAGTTTAAGTTTTATTTTTGACAATATAATTTTTTTGCACACCAACTTTATAAAAGAGTTATTTTAACTTTTTGTTTATTTTTTTTTTCTCTTTTAGCACTTATATTTTAAATTTTTATCAAATTATTCTAAAATAAATTAATAAGTTAACGTTTATTAATTTTACTGACGTTTAATGATTCTTATTTTTTAAAAATAATTTTTTATATTATTTTGAATTTTTAAAATTTTAAAAAATCAATTAAATGCCGAGGTAAAAAAATATTGATGACATGCTAGCAAAGTTAAAAACGTTAAAATTTTCATCCATTTTTGGGTGATTTGGCAAAAAATAAAAATTTAAGGGCTAAAAAAATAAAAAAATAAATAGAGAACTAAAATAACTTTTTATGTAAAATTGAAAGGTCAAATAAGTCATTATGATTTTATTTTTTGGGTTTTGATTTTGTACATTTTGTGGGTTTTATTTACGTTGGTATGTAGTTATATATTTATAGGGTAAAGATATATATTAAGTTAGTGTATTCATTAATCGAGTCCAATTTAATTAGGGGAATTACTTTAATATTTTTTTCGTATTTAAAATAAATTATATTATTTGAGGGTACTTTAATCTTTTTATTTTAAAAATAAAATATAGTTGTGGTGAGATTTAAATCCATGTTAGTTGGATTAGCAAAACCTTAAATTTACCACTTAATCAAAATTTTATTTTAATGTTATATACATTTTAAATTTATCATGCACATTTTATTGATACTATCAGTTGTATATCTATATTATTATTTAAACTCCTAATTAAATTAATGTCATAAATCAACGAAAAGATTATAGTGTATTGATTCTTTAATAGTATTTTTAACTTCTTGATAATGATTATATCTGTATAATAATTTTTTGTAAATATCATCTATTTTCAAGTATCTACTTTTATCAATTATAGTGTATTGATTCTAACATTCATTTTCTCAATTTGATATTTGATTGACTATAAAATATTTTACTCTAATATATAATAATTTTACATTTAAAATAGGATAAATTATTAAAATAGTCATTTTTGTTTATCTTAGGTTACATTTTAGTTATTTATGTTTGAAATGTTACATTTTAGTCACTTACTGAGCCGTTAATTGTCGTTAACAGTGTAACGGTAAGCTAACATGGCATGTTAAATAATCATTTCAAATAAAAATTTAGGTTAATTTATACAATCAGTCCTCATATCTTTTTCGTTTTGAGCAATTTTTTTTCCTTTTATGTTCTTTTAACTTTCTTTTTTTTTTCTTTATTTTCCACTCGCTTCTGCTTCTCCCTCTGTTTTCCCCCTTTTTTCATTTTTAACGTAACTTTCTATGTTTTCCATTTGTTAAAAATAGTCCCTATACTTTTATTTTTTTGAACAATTTAATTTTTTCGAGTGAGGCGAGCTTGTGGACTAGTTTTAACAAATGAAAATCATAGAAAAATTATATTAAAAGAAATGAAGAAGGGAGGAAAACATAGGGAGATACAGAAGAGAATGGAAAAGAAAAGAAAAAAACGTTAAAAGAACATAATATAAAAAAATTAAATTGCTCAAAATGAAAAAAATATAAGGACCAATTGTAAAATTTAACCTAAAATTTTCATTTGAAATGATTATTTAACGTGTTATGCCAGCTTAATGTTACATCTTAATGACAATTAACGGCTCAATGACTAAAATATTACAACACGATAACGTAAGTAACTAAAATGCAACTTTTTAAACATAAGTGACTAAAATGTAACCTAAGGCAAGCAAAAATAACTATTTTAGTAGTTTACCCGTTAAAATATTTATACTAATTAAAAAATATATATTATTTTCATATATGTATATTTTTTTCGATAATCTTCATCATATAAAAAATTTTAGGGTAAACTACAAAAATAGTCACTTTTGTTTACCTCAGATTACATTTTAGTCACTTATATTTGAAATGTTACGTTTTAGTCATTTACGTTATCGTTTTATTACGAAGTGGTCACTCTACCATTAAGCTCAGTTACCTCCTAAAGCGGTCCCCACGTGGCGGTCCAAATGGGTTTTAATTTCCCACTTAGATGTCCCACGTGGTACTCCAAATTAAATTTTATTTAATTAAAAATCTATTTTCATCATAGCAACTGAACATCTAAGTTGACATTTAAAACCCATTTGGACTGCCATTAGGAAGGTAACGGATTTTAGCGGTAGAGTGACCACCTCGTAACAAAACGATAACATGAGTGGCTAAAACATAACATTTCAAACATAAATGGCTAAAGTGTAATTTAAGACAAACAAAAGTGACTATATTTATAATTTACCCAAAATTTTATATAAGATATACTAAAAATTTGATCCCGCATCACAAGTTATATTCCTAATATAAAACAAATGTGAGGAGCTAGCTAGTTGCTATTGTGGCCGTGAATTTGAGGCCTACTTTTTTTTTTGGGCAATTTACCCAAAAATACCAAAAATAACAAAATTTACGGAAAAGGGCGGATTTGAGAAAAATTACGGAAAAGGGCGAATCCCAAAACGCGCCATGTAAGCGCGTTTTGGGGGCGGGGACAAAAGCGCGCCTTCTTTGGACGGCGTTTTTGTCCACGTCGACCAAAAATGCGCCACGTGGACGCCGCTTGGCGGCGTGGACAAAAGCGCCGTCGGCAGGCGCTTTTTGGTCCTTCATACCGTGTTGAAGTTTTTGGCCCAATAGTCTCGGCAAAATAATTTTGAGGAGACGTTTCGAACAAACACCGGCCAAAAAAAGCATGCGTCTTGGAAAACGCGCCGCGCCGTGGGCGCGTTTTGCTACTGATGAGTCTACGGAGAAATAATTTTTTGAGGCGTTTCGAATAAGCGAGTGGCTAAAAGCGCTTCCAGCAGGCGCCATTGTCGGCATGCGTAATGAAAAACGCCCCACGTGGGACGCGCTTTTGCTCTGATAGCCTCCGCAAAATTAGGCTATAAATCGGTGAAAATTCATTCTCGGTTGGCGGAGTAGGGAAATTGAGGCAAAGGAAAAAATTGAAAATGAGTGAACGTATTAATCTTTGTTATTTACTACGACGTTGAAGTTCGTGACACGAAAATGGCGTTGTTTTCTTATCGGAGAACACAATATGATCGAGTTTTAATCGGAACATCGATTTGGTTGAACTTCGCAAAAGAATTAGGCGTAAAATATTTGGAACAACGCCAATGAAAGTTCAGTGTATTAAGTATAGGTTTTGCGCTTCGGTTGATCCGGTGAGATATGAGTCGTTCGACATCAAAGGTGCTCGGGGCTTTGAGGCAATGGTGGAGACTCATATTGCCCAGTGGATCACCCTATATGGAGGTATATGTAGAATTTTCATCTCTAAGTGATCTTGCTGCGACCTCGACATGTACTGCCATTCGAGGGGAATACACGACCCCAAGCCGACACTCTGTAAGTGGGAGGAAACATGTTAAATTACAAGGAAACATGTTAAACTCAAATTTTATTAAATATATTAAACATTAATTAAAAAAAAAATCAATTCAAGTTAAACTCAAATTTTATTAAAATAAGTAAAACAAATATAAAAATTAAATGACAAGGCAACAAGTTAAACTTAAATTTTATTAAATATATTAAACATTAATTACAAAAAAAACTTAATTAAAAATTTTAGTGTTGATGCTTGGTGGGAACCGGTGCAACACACGAGGGCGGTCGACGATTTTCTGTATTTGGATTCCTCCTTCTTCTCGCTTCCAGCGAGGGTTGTGGAACCTCGGCGGGAATCGATTCTCCGGCATGGGGTCCAGTTCGGATGTTGCGATGGTGACCCACTCGATAAAATATTGACGCCGGAGGTGTTTGCATAAACCACGGCGGGTGATCAGATCCCACATCGAGCGGCGAGCTGGCAGAAAGAAGTGCTTCCCGACGCCGCCTCCTCGAACCCACATGCGACGTCGGCCTCACCATCGGATGGCCAGCGGAAGTAGTCGGTAACGGGCTCGAACCCGGCCATGCACTCCAACCTGGGCTAGGACTAGGAAACTGAAACATATATGGGTTAGGAGGATACATATAAGGGGAAGGGTACGCACCTGGCATGAACGGTAGATGCTGTGATGGGCCCGGTGTTGTCGGTTGAACTGATGGGCCCGGTGGATCTGTGTAGGCGTTGTCGGGCCTTGGGCCCGATGGTGTGTCGGCGGTGATGATTGCCCCGCCTCATCACCCCTTCTCCTTGGGTGTAAAGGGCCCCGACGTTCCCTTCGCTCTCGAAGTTGTCGTCGCCTCTCTTCTTCCGACAATAGATATGGCTTGCCATGGATCCTAAACCATGGCATGTACTCCGGCACGCACGCTAACTCCGGAACGACTATCGGTTCTCGGTTCTCTCACGTCTCAATATGTTCTGACCAAAATCTTGCCCAATTCGTATGTGTTTGCTGTAAGTCTACTTTGTGCTCATCATCGAGCACCTCCGGTGGTACGGGAATCCGTTGCCAAAATCCAAATTGCCGCATAACCCGATCTGCCTGGTGCATCTCCACGGTCGAGTAGGTGATCAATGGGACCTTTACGTGCCAACCGTTCGGATTTTGGAGGAACTCCTCCGGATTCATCGCACGAATTTACGGCTCGTAAATGCGGTGTCCATTCAAACTATATTCACATTACGAAAATTTTAGACATATACCTCATATTAGACACTACATACGAAATACTAAATTATAATAACAAATTTCGAAACTTACTTGTGATTCCGACCTTTGGTCCAACAGGAGCCGTATATCCTCAAGCGATTTCGGTATTCCAACATGATTCGCCGGATGGTTCCACCTAATTAAATAATATTTTAGCATGCAATTATACTATAAATCTACGAAATAATTGTAAAATATAATATTAAATTTACCTCGTTATCGATGGGAATGAATATGGGTGGTCGAAGTCGAGGCGTAAAAATGGTAATCGATACCATGCCCATGATCGCAGCAATGATATGCAACCTTCGATTTTTGCTTTACTCGGCACCGCCGCTTCGCACATCTCCTGGTACAACCTCGACAAAGACGGCAAACCCCAACTCAATTCACGGTTGCTCTCAAGTCAACAAGTTTGAGAGCCATCTCGGTGGACGAGGTTTCTAGAGAGGTCGGCATCGGATAACCTCCAATTATTTGAAGAATGTATGCTCGAGCATACCGTATTCTTTCTACTTTGGTCGAATCCTCTTTCAGCTCGGAATGTGTCTCATAACCACGCCAAATCGATCCGAGCTCCTCAATTCTATCGGAATGGCACCTAGAAGCTCGTAGCATACGCCATCCAATCGGTAGATGTTGTGGACCCGGTGGTGACACTGGCCCGTCCCCAGTAATCCCAACCGCAATCGAACATCTTCTAGAGTGATTGTACACTCTCCGCACTGCAGATGGAAAGTGTGAGTCTCGGTCTCCACCTCTCAATCAACGCTACCGATCAAAGGCGGCTCCAACTTGAACCCTCGGCCTATCGTGGGCCACATGCCAAAAACCCGCTTCCCCAGTAATTCTCGATCAATCGGCGATGGGGATCATGCATGTTGCGAATATAACATTCCAACACCCGATCTACTGATTGTTTAAAAATAATAAAATTCAAAATTAATTAAAATTACATAATTGGATAAAAATTAAATAATATTGCAAAATTAAAATTAAAACTTACCATTTTTATTTGCTCGACGGCAATGTGCTTCTCGCCTAGGCGAAGTAATTCTCCTACCATTGTAATCGGCTTTAAAATTTTTCGATAAAAATATCTTAAAAAAATTAAGGGCTTTTTCAGTAAATAGTAAAGGACTATTTTGAAATTTGAGCGTTAATTTCAAGGACCTTGAGAGAAAATTTAGAGAAAATTGAGAGAAAATTGAGAGAAAATTGAGAGAATATTGAGAAAGGATTGAAATGTGAAGAATAAAGGGTGGGGTTTTATAGTTTTTTCGACTGATGGGGAGCAAGCGGTCAAAAATTTGACCGTTGGGACCAAAAACGCTACTGCTGGACGTGTTTTTGTCCATGTCGCAAAGCAAGCGGCGTCCACGTGGGCACGTTTTTGGTGGCGTGGACAAAACGCGCGTCGTCCAGGCGCGTTTTTGGTCAAATCCCCAAAACGCGCGCTTACGTGGCGCATTTTTGGGGATTCGCCCTTTTCCGTAATTTTTCCCAAATCGCCCTTTTCCGTAAATTTTGTTATTTTTGGTATTTTTGGGTAAATTGCCCTTTTTTTTTGGTAGAGAATTTAAGGCCTATATGTAGCCATATCGCCAAAGATATTCATAAAACATCATCCGTACAAAACTTGTCACGTTTTGTATTTGTTAGATTCTTAATTGCCAAGTTAGCCCAAATAATTGTCTCTTTTATCTGGAATATTTCTAATAAAAAAAACTCCTTTAAAGCACAAAGTGTAGAGAGAAAAAGAAAAAGAAAAAATGTATTTTGTTGATTGAGTCTTAAATTAATTGGTATTGATATTATTACCAATATAGGAGAATGTGGGTTCAAGTGTGTTGGAGCGTGTTTGTCCTCTTGTTAGAAAGTGATTATGGATAATTTTAAGCATTATATAAATAAGGAGCGTGGTAGGGATACAAAGTATTCAAATATTGGAATGATATTATTTTATTCATTATTGTTGAGAGTAGTAATAGGACATATTGCAGAATTCAAGTTTGAAACTTGGAGATGACTCAAAAAATTAAAATTTTCAAAATTGAATCTATAGTCAAATCGATCAGATCATTAATTCTTGATTCAATCAATCTAAGTAATTGTTTCAATTTAATTAAATAAATTATTAAAAATCACAAACAAATAAAAAAATCAGTTAAATTTATTTTTAACATGAATGAAATGATTCTAAACAATTCTTAAATCAACTAATCTAACCCCTCTCCCAAACAATATTATCTAAAACATGTATTAAAGATCCCTTACATACCAAAATAAATATTTGTTATTTTTTTAAGAATAGGAACAATTACAAATACAAAAAATGTGGAGCCAAAACCTTTTTGTTTGGAGGGGTTTCCAACGCCTTATTATACTCATTTTTGCTTGCCAAGTGTTTTCATGAGAAACAAATAAGAAAATTTAGGAATTTATACAATTATTTAATTGTGTGATTGAGTTAATGTAACGAATCGAATTTTTAATCAATAAAATTATTAAAATAATATTACGTATTTTAAATAAGTTATATTATTATGAGGGTATTTTTGTCTTCTTTTTATTTAAAAAGAATAAAAAAGTACATCAACAACATTTAAAATAAAATAAAATTATTTTTGGGAAAAGTACATCAACAGTCATTAAATTTTGATTAAAATAAAATTTCAGTCACTAAACTTTTAAAAGTGACAAATCAATCACTAACGTTTTTGAAAAGTGACAAATCAATCACCTAAGCCCATTTTCCGTTATAGACCTAAGGAGATAGTTGACGTGGCCTGTTAGGGTGCCATGTTGGACATGAATAGATGTTCATTTAATGGGTAATTAATTTTCATCGTGTCAAATGGAAAAAAATTAACTTAATGTACCAAAAAAAACCAATTAAAACATGATAAGAAACTGAAGAGACAAAAACATTTTGGTTAAAGAAAAAAAAATTATCCAGGAGAAAAGGGAGAATTATTGAAATGTTTAGGAAATCATTGGAGAAGTGATTGAAAATACTCGAAATTGGGGAATGATTGTGCAAATTTTCACCATTGTCAGAATGGTTAATAGAAGAGAACCAACCAAAGGTGTTCCATTGATTGTAACGGGTAAGTTTATTTCAAATTTGAGTTATTTTTAGGTTTAAGAAGGACATGGTTCGATTTTGGTATATGGTTTAATAATGTTTCTAATTTGGGTTCATTGTTTTTCGGTTTTAGGGGGATTTTGGCTTATGATTTTTTGGATTTGTTAGTTCAAATATGTTGCGTTCGCCTGGGCCTGACATGTGGTTATGTTTTTATGCTATCAATTGTTTAAATTCTTAGGAATTTCCATGGGTTTATGTTTTTTTTTTTGTGTAAGCTATTGGAATTGAAATTTATTTAAAAAATTGTTTAAGGCTGTAAGCTATTCGAATTTAATGGGAGTGAAACATGTTGTTTTGATGTCCTTTGTTTTGTGTGATGAAGCGGGTGATGCATGCAAAATTTAAATAGTGCACTATATATGTTTGTATTGTATAGTTTGCACATGTGTTGCTTGGTTATTATCTACTATGTGCAAGACAGAATGAATATGTTTGTATTAAAATGTTTGGCATATGGACCTAGGTTGTGGATGCTTTCCAAATATTAGATAGTGACTGAATATTGTTTGCCATTTAGTGTGTATGAAAAAGCCAAAGACCCCACTTCCTTTATTGTGACTTTTGATGTTAAATTTGTTTGGTAGGTTTAGTTGATGATGAATTTAATGAGAGTGAGAGTGAAGAAGAACTAAGTGATTTTGATGGATCTGATTGTGCAATAGGTGATGATGTGTTCAATAATGCTGGAATGAATATATGTGATAGGATTAGGATTAATTTAGACGGCTTAAACATGGATAATGTACAATTAGGGGAACTATTTGATAGTGATAAATCTGAAACATTAAATAGTGCACATGAATTAGACTTAAATGGAAAAACTTGGCTTAAGTTCAACATAGAAACTAACATGAATAATCCAAAACTTGAGATTGGATTTTTATTTCCCATTAAAGACAGTATAAAAGAAGTTGTCAGACAGTATGGTAGGATGAATAATCACTGTGTGAAGTTCCCAAAAAATGATTAGAAGAGGTTAAAGGCAGTTTGCAAGCCACATTGTTCATGGTACATAAGGGCCTCTAGAATTAACCCAACTGACCCTAGTGACCACACTTAGCAAATTAAGAGTTTAAACCCTAATCATACTTGCTTTAACGTATTTAAAAATAGGATTATAAAGTCAACTTGGGTAGGTCAATATTATAAAGAAAAGTTCATTGTTGATTTTAATTATTCTATGACATCATTGCAACAATATGTCAAAATAAATTTTCTTTGCCTTGTCTCTCTAACCAAATGTAGGAGGGCCAAACTTAAGGTACTGGAATTAATTGATAGAGGGCATAAAACCTAGTATGAGAAGATTTATGAGTATATGTTGGAGCTTAGAACCCAAAATGTTGGAACAACAAGAATATGTTATCTGCAAATAGATAACATATTGTTTCAAATGATGTATGTTTGTTTGCAGGTATGCAAATATGGGTATAAGGCTGGTTGTAGGAGGATAATAGATTTAGATGGATGTTTCTTGAAGGGCTACTTTGGTGGTTACCTACTGACAACTGTTGGGATAGATGCAAATAATGACATCTATCTTGTTGCATATGCTGCAGTTGAAAGTGAAAACCAAACATCATGGTGCTGGTTCATGGAGTTTCTCTTATTGGACTTAGAAATTGTGTGTAACACCCCAAACCAGGTCTATGCGTTTAAACGAGATTTGGTTTGTCACACCAACCGAGTATTCATTTAATTCTCTAGCGATTAAAGTAAAACATTACTACAAAACCCTTTTTAGAAATAGAGTTTAATAAAAATTTTGTAAGATGATTTAAAATTTATGATTTAAGGAAATACTGGTTTGAAAATCTTATTTATATTTGTCAAAACCTTAAAGTAATTTCTAAAGAATTTGAAAGAGTAATATGGATGTTCAAAATGTTATGAAACACAATATTTTAAGAAAAACTTTTTAAAATTTATCATAAACCCATATTGAATGTCTTAAACGAAATTAAATCCATCCACGCAATAAAATCCATAAAACATAATTAGAGGCCTTATTACATCAACCCAAAATAGCAATTAAAATAAGTAACCAAATTATAGTTTATAGTTTATAAAAAAAAAACCATGCTTGTAGTATGGCCTCCACCAAGTCATCTCCGGCCCAAGTCCACATCAATTTCCATTACCTGAAATGGATAATAAAACGGGGTGAGTTACAAAGAACTCAGTGTGCAACCCACTTACCATCTTTATTGGGCCAGACCATCGAGGCATCAATTTGGGCTTGAGCCAAATTGCAGATTTTTAGCAATATAGCATAGGATAACATAAATATAATGTATGTAAAAATGAATTTCCCAACCAAGCCTAATTTCCATCCGCTAACACCCCCGTACCAACCAACACACCTGTGGGGATCAAGTCAACCCACCCCAGTCAAACACACCAATCGTAGGCATTAAGCCTTTTAATAAAATTGTAGTGCACTCATCGAACTAGATTGTGACATTGTCACGAACTAGAGGCATATAGCCAAATTTGTGGCAGAGCCACCGAACTAGAGGCATTTAGCCAAATTTGTGGCAGAGCCACCGAACTAGATTTTTCGCAACAGGCCATTCTTCTCTTCATCAAATACCCCGCCCCATGCAATCATGCGTGCATAGCAAAATATAGCCATATAACAATTTATCAAATAATCCACAACATAAATGGGTTTATCATAAAACATTTCATTTGGGCCCATAAAACAATTTAGTAACTTGTCCATTTAGCAATTTAGCGGACTTTGGCCCATTTTATCGAACTAGAGTATTTTTGGCCCATTTTATCGAACTAGAGTATTTTTGGCCCATTTTATCGAACTAGAGTATTTTTGCATATTTCTCGGTTTTAACCGTTTTCATGTATTTACAAGAAAATATTGATTACTACCAAATTTCCGTTTTTACCGTTTTCACAATTTTAACACAGTACTACGTTTGATATCTAACCCGAAAGATGAGTGTGAAGTTACACACCTGGTTATTGTGAGAACTAGACTTTCCCGCTCGTCAACACCTATACGTATCACGATAATTAGAACACTATAATCTAATAATAAAACCGATCTAAACATAACGATCTAAAGTTTTTACCCTCGGATTTTCGGAATACTTCTACTTGCGGTTTCTCTCCGATTGATGGTTCGCTAACCGATGAAAACCCACGAACAAATAGGGGTTCGGGAGTACGAACAACTTCAAACAATTGATCCTCCCGGATGAACGTCCACAACCCGGTGGAAAATCCGGATTCTCGAAATAGTCCTTTGCTTATACTTAGGGGAATAACGGAACCTCCTCTTCCGAAGACTAAACACATACTGTTCTTCCCTATCTTGAATGTCTTAAAAGACCAAAAGGTTATTAATCCATCCTAATAATATATCGAAAATAATACTAAAGGTTTTAAGGATGTGATTTCCTTACCACAATAAATCGATTCCAACATTTCTACGATACTTTCGAACACTTGAGTCCCGATCTTCCGTTACCGCACTAACGTATAATGAATAAAACGTTAATAGGGTGAACCATAATTTCGATCTAAAGAGATCCTTTTTACCACTTCAAGATTCAGCCAAATACTATTAACTAATCGAAAACGAAAAAGAACCCTTACCTATTGTCCACGATTGAAAAGAAACGATTGAGAAAGAAAGATACTTGTGATTAAAGAAAGATTCGACTATGGGCACTCTAGCATTCGGCCATGAGAGAGTTTAATGGAGAAACTTTGAGTGAAAAGAAATAAAATATGAAAGAAGAGATGGTGATGATGTTGTTTTGATTTCAAGGAGAATGGAAGTGAAAAGAAAGAAAAGATGAGTTTTGAGAGAGATGTATATTCGGCAATGGGGAGAAGAAAAGAGAAAAATGGCTTTTGGTATAGATGATTTCGGCACTCAAAGAAAAGGCAAACAAAGAGTACCAAATGATGTGCAAAAATGACTAAATGGTCAAAATAATCAAGGCTTACCAATATTCAATTTGGCCAAAGGAAAAGTTGAGAAGAGAAATGCAAAATTTTGCACAAAGTTGCTAGGAATGACCAAAAGAAATTTCAAATCCTAGCCACACTAGCACCAAAAATTCGGCTCCCCCCTAGACCATATTGCAGTCCCTATGCATGGTCAAATGGCCATGATATTATTTCCATAACCTTTTCCTTGATAATTGCCCCATATCTTCATATCTTTCCTTAAGTTCTTGATTCCCTTCCATAAGTTAACAATTTCCTTAATCCTTTGATACACTAACCAAAAATAACAAGTCAACACTTACCATATATGCACTTGGCCGACACTTGCTATACATGTGCGTAAAATTAAAAATAAAAATTCATCTATATGCTAAACAAGGATTGAACCTTTCCCCTCATGCTAATATCCATGCGCCAACACCACCTTGCCATAACTCATCTTATGCTACACTTTGACACTTTAATTAACTTATGTGTCAATCCCACTTGCTCCACTTCCATAAATTTTCAAAACTAAAAATTATTCCATCCCAATTAATTTTAATTCTTCTTCAGGACTATACTAAATACGAAAATATAAGTAAGAAAATTTTCCTTCATAAACTAAACACCAAATCATGCTATAAAACAACACTCAAATTTTTAGGGTGTTACAACTCTACCCTCTTAAAGAAAATTTCGTCCTCGAAATTTACAGTTGAAAGAGGTGAGGTATTGTTGCCGAATTGCATCCTCGAGGCTCCCACGTAGCTTCCTCCACTCCGTGGTTACGCCATAGAACTTTGACCAACGGCACGGTTTTCTTTCTTAGCACCTTAACATCTCGATCTAAGATTTCCAATTTGGTTCTTCCTCAAAAGACATATCCGAGTTCAACTCCACTTCTTCTACCTAAGGTACAATGTGCGATGGATCTCGATCTATAACGCCAAAGCATGGAGACATGAAAGACATTATGAATTTGGCTCAACTTCGGAGGTAATTCGATCTCGATAGGCCAGCTGGACCAACTCGCTTCATCACACGATATGGTCCAATGTATCTTGGACTCAATTTGCCCTTCTTCCCAAACCTGAAAATCTTCTTCCAAGGTGAAACCTTCAAGAAAACTTGATCTCCCACGGCATACTCGATATCCTTACGCTTCAGATCTGCATATGACTTCTGTCTATCCGAAGCTTCCTTTAACCGTGCTCGAATAGCCTTTACTTTTTCTTCCGTTTCAGAAATCATCTCGGGACCTAACATCGTCGTTCGCCCAAATCACCCAACAAATAGGAGAACGACACCTCACGACCATACAACGCCTCATAGGGTGCCATCCGAATGCTAGATCGATAGATGTTGTTGTAAGCAAATTCTCGCGTGAGAGAAAATCCTCCCAACTACCTTTGAAGTCGATTACACATCCCCTTAACATGTCTTCCAAAATCTGAATTACTCTTTCCGACTGACCATCTGACTGAGGATGAAAAGCCGTACTAAAGTTAAGCTTTGTACCCACAGCGTCATGCAAAACTTTCCAAAACCGTGATGTAAACCTAGGATCCCTATCCGATATAATCGACACGGGTACCCCATGCAACCTCACGATTTGGATACATACGACTTCACCAACTTCGCAGCGAGTAATCCGCACGAACGGGTAGAAAATGAGCGATCTTCGTCAAATGATCAACAATTACCCAAGCGTAATTTTTCTTAGTAGGTGTTACGGGTAACCCACTAACAAAATCCATTGTTATCCGCTCCCATTTCCAAAGAGGAATCTTTACTGGTTGTAATAAACCTGACGGCAATTGATGCTCCGCCTTCACTTGGCGATGGGTTAAACATTTTCCCACAAATTCGTAAATCTCACGCTTCAACCACGCCACCAATACTGTTTCACGAAGGTCCGATACATCTTATTTCTCCGGAATGCATAGCATAAGGGCTACTATGCGCCTCCAGTAAAACCATCCGCCTCGAGATCCGAGTCCTTAGGCATACAAACTCTTCCTCGAAAACACAACACACCTTCCGAATTTATACCAAAATCCTCTATTCCCCATTTTCAACTTGTTGAATTAAAAGTCCCAACTTCTTATCGATATCTGTTTTTCCTTGATTTGTTCCAACCACAAAGGCTTCACACGAAGTTCGCTATCGACTACCATCCTCATACAAACTCAAATGGGCAAACATTGCTCTCAATTCGGATACCACCTTACGACTTAACGCGCGTGCTGCTATCACATTAGCTTTTCCGGGATGATACTCGATTGAGAAATCATAGTCCTTAATGAGCTCCACCCATCTTCGTTGTCTCAATTTTAATTCCTTCCGAGTAAGAAGATACTTAAGACTCTTGTGATCCGTGTAGATGATAGACTTTTCACCGTAGAGGTAATGCCTCCAAATCTTTAAAGCAAACACTACCGCAGCCTAACTCCAAATCATGAGTAGGGTAGTTTACCTCGTGCGGTCTCGGTGACGTGCCACCACTTTCCCACTTTGCATCAATACACAACCTAGTCCCGTATGCGACGCATCACAAGAAACTATAAACTCCTTTCCAGCCTCATTTGAATCAAGATCTTGGCGCTCAGTCAAAACCTTCTTTAATTTCTCGAAGCTTTCTTGCTGTTTGTCGGTCCATATAAAGCGGTACTCCCTTACGCAAAAAGCTTAGTTAGGGTGCAGCAATCAATGAAAAAAACCCTCAAGAAAGCTGTCTATAATAACCACCAAACCCAAGAAACTTTGAATCTCACTCATCGACTTTGGTGGTTTCCAATCCAATACAACCTCAATCTTCCGAGGATCCACCCTTATTCCTTGGTGATATCACATGACCCAAGAAAGTCACTTCTCTTAACCAAAATTCACATTTATTGAATTTGGCATACAATCGATTATCTCGAAGCAAATCGCAATACAATTCGCAAATGTGAGTCATGCTCCTCTTCATTCCTCGAATATACCAAAATGTCATCTATGAATACCACCACAAAAACCGGTCTAAATATGGTTGAAAGACCCGGTTCATCATGTCCATAAATGCACTGGTGCATTGGTCAACTCAAACGGCATCACCAAAAACTCATAATGTCCAGTAGCGGGTTCTAACGCCGTTTTGTGAATATCCACTTCTTTTACCTTAAAGTGGTGATAACCCGACCTCAAATCATTTTTGGAGAAAACTAAAGCTCCCTTCAATTGATCAAACAGGTCATCAATTCTCGGTAGAGGGTACTTATTCTTGATCGTCAGCTTATTCAACTGCCTGTAATCGATACACATACGCATCGACCCATCCTTCTTCTTAACAAACAAAACCGGTGCTCCCACTGAGATACACTCGGTCGAATAAAACCCGATCTAGCAACTCTTCAATTTGAGCTTTAAGCTCCAACAACTCCTTCGGTGCCATTCTATAAGGAGCAATGGACACTTGGGGCGTTCCGGGCAAAAGCTCAATACCGAATTCCACTTCCCGATCTGGAGGTACACCGGGAAGTTCTTCAGGAAATACATCCAAAAATTCCTTCATTGTTCTCACATCTTCTATCGATAACTCCTTGGCATCTAAAGCACTAACAAATGCTAAAAATCGCATACCCTTTTCGCACCAACTTTTCTCGCCTTCAAACAGTAAATATCACATTTGCCAAGTAATTCCTTCGTTCGCCTATCATAATTATCTCCTTATCCTCCACGGTTCTTATTAACATCCGCTTTCAAAGACAATCCAATTGCGCACGGTGTTTAACCAACCAATCCATGCCCAAAATGATATCGATTCGCCAAAAGGCAATTCCATCAGATTTGCTGTAAATATTTCTCCTTGAGTTACTAAGGGCACGTCTCTAAACAATTTCTTAACCAACACCGATCGTGTCTAAAGGACTAATTACCCTCATCTCACTATCGAAATTTTAGATTCTAAATTCAAGTTTTCGGATATGGAGCTAACAACATACGAATGGGTAGAACCAATATCTATCAAAGCAACAATAGGTACATCAGAGATGAAGAACGCATCAGATTATCACATCGGGTGCATTACCATCCTCACGGCGTCGATCGCATACACCAATCCCGTTTGTCTTGCATCCTCATTGCCTCTGGAGACCATTGCCTCGACCGTGCACCTTGACCACGTCCAGCCCTATTACCACCACGACCCGGTCCGCGACCTCTCGGTGGTTCCGAGCTCCTCTCTGCCGGTGGTGCATCAGTAGTGCGAGCTTCTTGAGTTGTATCCATACGTTGAGGGCAATTCCTATATTGATGATCCGTTGATCCACATTTATAGCAAGCACCCGTTTTCCTTCAGCATTCTCCAGAATGCCGTTTTCCATAATCAGCATAGTCTCGACTGACGATTAACGACTACGGTGTTCTACCTTGAAGCGGCTCATCATTCCTAGGCCTCTTGAAACCTTTTGAAGAACCCGAATGCTTGATCTCTCTTGCTTCGAACTTGCTCCGATTCGACGTTCGAGTTCTTAGCCTCTTGGCTATCTTGGCCTTCTCCACAAGCGTGGCAAAAGTTCTAACTTGTTGTGGGGTTATCAGAACCCGCAACTCATCTTTCAAGCCATCCTCAAAGCGTACACAACGCTCATGATCCGTCGCCACAATAGTTCGAGCATAGCGACTCAAACGTAAAAACTCAGCCTCATAAGCTGCCACCGTCTTATTCCCTTGAACCAGATTCAAGAATTCCTTCATTCAGGCATCCACATAGCTTGTTCCCACATATTTCCCTTGAAAGGAAGCCTTGAAGAATTCCCAATTTACTAACGCAGCTTCAGTGCCTTCTCGGACAGTAAGCCACCATTGGTATGCTTTATCCCTTAACAAAGACACCGCTCCTCTTAGTTTTTGTTCCACAGTGCACTCAAGATCGTCCATAATTCGCTCCACTGCCTCAAGCCAATATTCTGCGACATTTGGAGCTACACCAAAAACACCTCTGAAAACCTCAGCTCCACTTGATTTCCATCTTTCCGATATTGACCCACGAGCTGCTGGCCCAGTTCTAGCTCTAGCGACCCTTTCAAGGACTCGCAGCATTGCTCGTGTCACAGCATTATCTTCATCCATATGGTCATGTGATCCCGTCTCACTTTCGAGTGACGCAGGTGCATCCATTTTCGGCATATGATCCGGCGCTACAGTTGCGCCCCTAACACCTCGTCCTCTACCATGGCCACGTCTCACTGGCGCCCACGACCACGTCCTCTAGTGCTCATGATGACTAATTCGATTTAATCTGGTTATGAGTTTTATGAATCAGAATACTATTTCAGTGTTTATTAACGATGTTTTATGATATGAAAGAGATAGAGTTGTTTTCGCAATCATATCCTATTGTCTCAATCTCTACGGTTTTCAACACCTAAAACTAGAAGTTCTAGAGTGTTTCCTTAAGATCATATCACAATGATAATAAACAATCAGTATACAGATACTTACTTGACTTGGCGCGGGATGCTCATGGTGCCATACTACCTTTAAATCAAAAAGTCTAAAAATTTAAATTGTGTTTTTTTTCAAACAGATTTTATTGTTGAACTCAAACCACAGCCGAGTTTTGAAACTGACTCTGATACCATTAAATGTAACACCCTAAACCAGGTCTATGCGTTTAAACGAGATTTGGTTTGTCACACCAACCGAGTATTCATTTAATTCTCTAGCGATTAAAGTAAAACATTACTACAAAACCCTTTTTGGAAATAGAGTTTAATAAAAATTTTATAAGATGATTTAAAATTTATGATTTAAGGAAATACTGGTTTGAAAATCTTATTTATATTTGTCAAAACCTTAAAGTAATTTCTAAAGAATTTGAAAGAGTAATATGGATGTTCAAAATGTTATGAAACACAATATTTTAAGAAAAACTTTTTAAAATTTATCATAAACCCATATTGAATGTCTTAAACGAAATTAAATCCATCCACTTAATAAAATCCATAAAACATAATTAGAGGCCTTATTACATCAACCCAAAATAGCAATTAAAATAAGTAACCAAATTATAGTTTATAGTTTATAAAAAAAAACCATGCTTGTAGTATGGCCTCCACCAAGTCATCTCGGCCCAAGTCCACATCAATTTCCATTACGAAATGGATAATAAAAGCGGGGTGAGTTACAAAGAACTCAGTGTGCAACCCACTTACCATCTTTATTGGGCGGACCATCGAGGCATCAATTTGGGCTTGAGCCAAATTGCGCATTTTTAGCAATATAGCATAGGATAACATAAATATAATGTATGTAAAAATGAATTTCCCAACCAAGCCTAATTTCCATCCGCTAACACCCCCGTACCAACCAACACACACTGTGGGGATCAAGTCAACCCACCCCGCCAAACACACCAATCGTAGGCATTAAGCCTTTTAATAAAATTGTAGTGCACTACCGAACTAGATTGTGACATTGTCACTTTGAACTAGAGGCATATAGCCAAATTTGTGGCAGAGCCACCGAACTAGAGGCATTTAGCCAAATTATTGGCAGAGCCACCGAACTAGATTTTTGGCAACAGGCCATTCTTCTCTTCATCAAATACCCCGCCCCATGCAATCATGCGTGCATAGCAAAATATAGCCATATAACAATTTATCAAATAATCCACAACATAAATGGGTTTATCATAAAACATTTCATTTGGGCCCATAAAACAATTTAGTAACTTGTCCATTTAGCAATTTAGCGGACTTTGGCCCATATATCGAACTAGAGTATTTTTGGCCCATTTATCGAACTAGAGTATTTTTGGCCCATTTTATCGAACTAGAGTATTTTTGGCCCATTTTATCGAACTAGAGTATTTTTGGCCCATTTTATCGAACTAAAGTATTTTTGCATATTTCTCGGTTTTAACCGTTTTCATGTATTTACAAGAAAATATTGATTACTACCAAATTTCCGTTTTTACCGTTTTGACAATTTTAACACAGTACTCACAGTTTGATATCTAACCCGAAAGATGAGTGTGAAGTTACACACCTGGTTATTGTGAGAACTAGACTTTCCCGCTCGTCAACACCTATACGTATCACGATAATTAGAACACTATAATCTAATAATAAAACCGATCTAAACATAACGATCTAAAGTTTTTACCCTCGGATTTTCGAAATACTTCTACTTGCGGTTTCTCTCCGATTGATGGTTCGCTAACCGATGAAAACCCACGAACAAATAGGGGTTCGGGAGTACGAACAACTTCAAACAATTGATCCTCCCCGGATGAACGTCCACAACCCGGTGGAAAATCCCGGATTCTCGAAATAGTCCTTTGCTTATACTTAGGGGGAATAACGGAACCTCCCCTCTTCCGAAGACTAAACACCATACTGTTTCTTCCCTATCTTGAATGTCTTAAAAGACCAAAAGGTTATTAATCCATCCTAATAATATATCGAAAATAATACTAAAGGTTTTAAGGATGTGATTTCCTTACCACAATAAATCGATTCCAACGTTTCTACGATACTTTCGAACACTTGAGTCCCGATCTTCCGTTACCGCACTAACGTATAATGAATAAAACGTTAATAGGGTGAACCATAATTTCGATCTAAAGAGATCCTTTTTACCACTTCAAGATTGGCCAAATACTATTAACTAATCGAAACGAAAAAGAACCCTTACCTATTGTCCACGATTGAAAAGAAACGATTGAGAAAGATATTTGTGATTAAAGAAAGATTCGACTATGGGCACTCTAGCATTCGGCCGTGAGAGAGTTTAATGGAGAAACTTTGAGTGAAAAGAAATAAAATATGAAAGAAGAGATGGTGATGATGTTGTTTCGATTTCAAGGAGAATGGAAGTGAAAAGAAAGAAAAAGATGAGTTTTGAGAGAGATGTATATTCGGCAATGGGGAGAAGAAAAGAGAAAAATGGCTTTTTGGTATAGATGATTTCGGCACTCAAAGAAAAGGCAAACAAAGAGTACCAAATGATGTGCAAAAATGACTAAATGGTCAAAATAATCAAGGCTTACCAATATTCAATTTCGGCCAAAGGGAAAAGTTGAGAAGAGAAATGCAAAATTTTGCACAAAGTTGCTAGGAATGACCAAAAAGAAATTTCAAATCCTAGCCACACTAGCACCAAAAATTCGGCTCCCCCCTAGACCATATTGCCGTCCCTATGCATGGTCAAATGGCCATGATATTATTTCCATAACCTTTTCCTTGATAATTGCCCCATATCTTCATATCTTTCCTTAAGTTCTTGATTCCCTTCCATAAGTTAACAATTTCCTTAATCCTTTGATACACTAACCAAAAATAACAAGTCAACACTTACCATATATGCACTTGGCCGACACTTGCTATACATGTGCAGAAAATAAAAAATAAAAAATTCATCTATATGCTAAACAAGGGATTCGAACCTTTCCCCTCATGCTAATATCCATGCGCCAACACCACCTTGCCATAACTCATCTTATGCTACACTTTGACACTTTAATTAACTTATGTGTCAATCCCACTTGCTCCACTTCCATAAATTTTCAAAACTAAAAATTATTCCATCCCAATTAATTCTAATTCTTCTTCAGGACTATACTAAATACGAAAATATAAGTAAGAAAATTTTCCTTCATAAACTAAACACCAAATCATGCTATAAAACAACACTCAAATTTTTAGGGTGTTACATTGTAAGCTCATATCAGATATCTTTCTTGTCTGACTAACAGAAGGTAAAACATAATTTGTTTACTTTTTCGGTTTCTATTTTTGCCAAGATGTCAAAATTTTAAATTGTTTCTATGTAACACCCTTTACTCGTATCCGGCGCCTTGTCAGGGTACGAGGCGGTACCTACCTTAAACATATGCAAGCATACATTTTCGAGTCATAACGTTCCGTTCAATTTTAAAACTTTTAAAACTTTGCCTTAAAGTCCCTAATATGAACCTACGAGGCCCAAAACACACTTTAAAAATGGTTCAAAACCAAACCGAGTTCTTTAGAAAACTTTCGAAAATTTCACTAAAAACAGGAGCACACGCCTGTGTGGCGTGGTCACATACACCCATGTCCCTATCCGTGTGGATTTATTTCTTTCAATTCTAACATATAGGGGTTTTCACACGGCCTGGCACACGCCCTTGTCCATGGCCCGTGTCCCTCACACGGCCATGACACGCCCGTCTCTTCGCCCGTGTGTAAAAACCTTGACATTCTGTTTCTGACATCACCAACCCAAATAGGTCACACGACCAAGGCACACGTCCATGTCCTTAGGCCGTGTGGTGAATTAAATTCTTAAATTCAAGTGCAGACTTCACACGGCCTGGGCACATGCCCATGTCTTATGACCGTGTCTTCGACAAGGTTGAGACCCACGGTCGTGCCTCAGCCCGTATGGTTAATACTGGGCATTCTATTTTGCCAACTTAGGGTGCAGGGGGACATATGATTGAACTACACACCCATGGGGCAGACCGTGTGTCATACACAGCCTAGACACACGCCCGTGTGTCTACCCGTGTGGACAAAAATAAGGCTATTTACCAAGCCCTTTCTGCCACCCTTACTTGCACCAACATAAGCCACATCAAATAACCTACTCATTCATACAATAATATACCAAATTCTCAACCATGCAATTTGCACATCCATGAAAAACATCATCATTTTTATATATCAATAACAAGTATTAGCCATCATCTATGGCCTTATACAAAATGAATCACTCTTCAAAATAAGCCAACACTTTTAGCCATAACAATATGACACTTGACAAAAGACTAAGTCCCTATACATGCCATACTCAAAAAGATAAATTTAATTATACCAAATGTTCAGATTGATAGTGTAATCGAGCCTCTGACGTCCTTTGATCCCCGAACTAGCTTGGCGGCACTATAAGAAAATAGAAAGGAGAGATAGTAAGCATACAACTTAGTAAGTCGCATATAAATAATTAACAACAATTACCATGCATTATCATACTCATAACATAACACAAACTTGCACATAATTCTTAAATGATTAAAGGCATAACTTACTCATTTTCACCCTTACTAATCATACAACATAATTCGAGCTCATTTCTCATGAATTTCATGTAGGTACCTGTATCGCTTACAACATAGTCGTAACTTTTCTCACTTTTATCACAAGCTCTAAATTACCCGTTGAACCAGTTAGAATACTAAAAGATACCCGACAAGCCTAACACAAGAGGGTAAGATGTCGAAGCCATGTCCCAGATATGGTCTTACACTGGCTCACATATCGAGGTCGATGCCATGTCCCAGACATGGTCTTACACTGGCTCACATATCGAGGCTGATGTCATGTCCCAGACATGGTCTTACATTGGCTCACATATCGAGGCCGATGACATGTCCCAGACATGGTCTTACACTAGCACACATATCAATGCCGATGCCATGTCCCAAACATGTTCTTACACTAGTGTACATATCACTCAAATGTCATGGCTTGGATATCCAATCTATTTATAAGGTTCAACCGGGAGTATACCATATCAACTTTCGTCATGCGTAATAATAGTAATAATTAAACATTTTATGCAATATCAATTGTTGAATGCGTAATAACAATAAAAATGTATTATTTACATACAACTTACCTCGGTATACAAAAAGTGGGCGACTAGTTCGATTTAGTCCACTATCTTGGTTTTCCCCTGGTCTAAGTTCGGATCTTGTTTTTCTTGATCTATAATGACAAAATTTACTCATTTAATCACCACATTAATTAAAACATTTCAAAATTCCTACTTTGGCAAAATTACCATTTTGCCCTTAGACTTTCACAAAATTATGATTTTTCCCCTAGGCTCGTAAAATGATTTTCATCAAATTTCTTCCTTAACCAAGCCTAGCCGAATCTATCTTAAGCTTATAGCAACTCAAAAATCTAATTATTTCACACATTAACTACCTATTTTACAACCTTTACAAAAATGCCCATTTTAGGTGTTTTCATGGCAACCCCTTTCACAAAAGCTGTTTATTTTCTTCAATAAAATTTCAGCAAACAACATGAATAATCACATGGCAAGATCCTAGACTCTCAACCATTTTATAAAATAGTCCCCTCATTAGCTAGATTAAGCTATAAGGGTTCCAAAAGTACAAAAATTATCAAAAACAGCCACCAAAATCACTTACTTGCAAGAGAAAAGCTTGGCTAAAATTTGAGATCTCAAAAACCCCCCCTTTTCCTGAAAATTTCGGCGATGAAGAGGAGATGAAGAGATGATATCTTTTTCTCTTGATTTTATTTTTATTTCATCAATATAAGTCACCTAATACCACCCATTTTGACCAAATTTTCATTTCTTTGTCCCCTATGGCTGGCCAACACATTCCTAAGGGCCTAATTACACATTAAGGACCTCTAATTTAATATTCTATAGCTATTTGACACCTTTAGCTTGTAGAACAAAACTTTTGCACTTTATACGATTTAGTCCTTTTTCAAAATTAAGTATGAAATCACTAAAATTAATGCACCAAAATTTTCATGCACTCATATAATCATGCTATAACACATAAAATAATATTAAAATGATTTTCTCCGACCTCGGATTAGTGGTTTAGAAACCACTGTTCCAACTTGCCTCAAAATCGGGTCGTTACATTCTATTCTGTTTGTAGGGACTTGTAGAAGCAATATGTTTATTGTTTCCTAATGCAGAAATAAGAAATGTGTTGGACACCTACATCAAAATTTCAAGAAATCTTCTTTCATAATAAAGGCTTTAAGAAAGATTAGTTTTGGAAAGCTACCAAAGCAATCACTCCAAGGGATTTTGAGGATGCCATGGCTGAACTGAAGAATACCAATTAAGATGCTTATGATTTGCTGAAGGGAAAGAATCATGCTCACTGGTCAGGGTCCCACTTTTCATCAAGGTGCAAGTCTAACATGTAGGTGAATAATCTTTGTGAATTCTTTAACAAGGTAAACCCTTTTTACTCTATATGCAGTTTATTTTTGATTTGTGAATTATTTTATGCTTTTGTAATTTGATATTCCTTTCTACTACTCACATAAGTTGATATTGGAAGCAAGAGGGAAGCCTATTCTGACCATGATGAAAACAATTAGGACCAAAATTATGTTGCTGATTGTCAACAAGAAACAAGAAGCTAAAAAATTTAAAGGAAACTTGTGTCCAAATATCAAGAAAAAACTGGATGCCAATGTCAAAGATTCAATGAGGTAAATAGATTATTTTTTAATATAATTGCTCCATGTATGCCTTTATTCTGCCAATATCCAGAAAAAAGCTGAACTATTTATGTCTCTACTCCTAATATGTTAAACTATTTTTAGTTGTTTCCTATCATCTGCTGGTGGGGAGAGGTATCGGGTTGAATACGGTCTAGGCACCCAACATGTGGTGGACCTAGTTGAACATTCCTTCTCCTACAGGAAATGGGAGATCATTAGCATTTCTTACAATCATGCAGTGGCTGTCATTCATATAAAAGGTGATAACCCTAAAACTTATGTAGATAACTGCTACATCAAGGAAACCCAGCTTGCCATCTACTCCAACTTCATCAGGCCAATAAGGGGCCCTAAGAAATAAGAGCCTCTGCTGGAAATGCTACCAATACTGTCTTCTCCAATAAGAAGGCCACTTGACAGACCTACTAAAATCAGAAGGAAAGAACATAATGAACAATAAAAAACAACAAAGCTGACCAAGAAAGGGGTGCAAATGAAGTGTAGTAAATGTAAGAAATTTGGCCACAATAAGAGGAGTTGCAGAGGGGAGGTCGGCCAAAATCCTCCAGTAAAGTCATCTTCCTTGAACATTTAGCTTCATTACTTTACTTTTCATATGCATTGTGTTTAATGGATGACTTTACTTGTCCATGTAGGTCACAAGACACATAGTTGGTGATCATAAGCAACATATGTTTCCAACTCATCAACCTACTGCTCCAGCTCATTAAGAAGCTGTCTTAACTCATCAACAAGCTACCCTACGAGAAAAGCTTCCATTCAAGAGGAAACCAGTTGGACAACCAACCATTGTTAGATGGATGCCTTTTACTCAATAGTCATCTATCTCAGACCCATTGATGACACCTTATGGATCAAGTTTTAACCAATACCAGTGAACCAAACTTGCAAGATGAAAGTTTATTTTGTTAATTGTTTTGAGCTAATTGTGTAAATTTTCCTATTATTTCTACTAATTTCTAAAATTAGACATATAACTACCTTTTTCTTTTTTAAATTTGCTTACAATTCGACTGAGTTCAATTGTACTAAATTGTAGGCAAATTTGGAAATAATTGGCCTTCTAAGCATATGTAGTTACAAGTCATATAGGATGATCTTGTTTTTGTAGACAGTTTGGCCTTAATTAATAAATAAATTACAATGTTTTGCAATATATTTTGTCTTAATTTCATCTGTACAAAATATCTTTGTTATTTTTAATCCATTCCATAAAGAAAAAAAATTAAAGAGTCCATAAATTAAACTTTCCAACATCTATTACATAAATCAAATTATAGATAACATGCTTTTATCTCACACCCTAAATCCCTTCTTAATTTAACATTGCCTCCACCAATGTCCCTGAACAATACCAATGTCCCTCAAACCATTGATCTAGATAAGTTGGTTTTTCATTTAAACAACCACAACAAAATTACAATTAACAACACCATCAACCATATTTTTCTCTCCCTCCTCCTTACATCCTTCATTGTCCTGATTATTTTCAAAACACCCAACAACAAAATTCCAAAAAATGGCATGCATTTTGAAACCCATTCCCATACTTGCACCCCCCCAAACCCTCTTACCTGGGTTGTCATTAGACCAAGTAGTCCTTAAATTGGTTGGGTTTCCATAGTAGCACATCGGAATCATAGTGGGTATCTCCATTTCTTCTTTTTCTTCTCCCAACTAGGGTTCTTCTATTTAGTTGGTAATCCTTATAAACGGATAAAAGGATCTAATATGGACATCTGATCATGTCCAATGTGGCACCCTAACGGGCCACGTCAGCTATCCATTACGACTATAATGGAAAATGGGCTCGAGTGACTAATTTGTCACTTTTGAAAGTTTAATGACTGAAATGTTATTTTAATCAAAGTTTCGTGGCTGTTAATGTATTTTTTCTTTTATTTTTTTATACAATTCCTAGATTTACCCATAGCCCCTCCTAACCCTTAAATAACAGTATAAACACGTTTCAACGCGCTCAAACCCACATCCTCTTGCATTAGCAACAATATCAATGCCAACAGAGTTAAAAATCAGTCGACCATACCATTAACATTTATAAAATAATTTTTTATCACTTAAAGTTTTATTTTAATATTTTTATACTTTTTTTACCACTTAAAACAAAATAACTTGTGTTCTAAATACATTGTGTCCACATGCATACCCATGTTTTAAATATATTTAAGTTTTTTTAATTTCCCTAGTGAAGATAAAAAACTTTACACTACCTATGATCAAATGCACGATTTATACATTTATATCATATTTATCTTATTTTTTACATTATGTTGTTTTTATATTAAGTTCATAGTAGAAAAAAAAAACCAAAAAAAAATTAAGTTATTTTGAAAAATTTATATCCAATTAAAATCTTGTAGTCGAAAAAATAATCAATGAAGCTCTTTACTAATGTTAACCACCATTGATCGTTACATTTTCGCTTTTTCCAGGTAATCAAATATTTAAAAAATAAAAAATTCTAAAAAAATAAATAAAATTTCTTTTTCAGTTATTTAAATAAACACATCCAAATGAATTTGGACAAATGGTTATTTAGATAATTACTAAAAAAAATTTAAAAAATATTATAAAAATTATGGAAATTTATTTAAAAATTATAAATAATTATAGTAAATTAGTTAAATTATTAAAAATTACTTAAAATTAGTTAAAAATTAGTATTAAAAATTTCAAATACACCTAGACCACAAGTTGTCCAAGTTCATGTAATACCCCTCACCCGTCCTTATAGTGGGTAGAATGGGAGATGCCACCAGAGCATGCACGAATACGAAATCTCAAAATCTATTTTAGAGCTAAAATTCAATTTCTTTTTGTAAATTAATTCAATTATGTTTTAGACATATTGGAATTTTGAAATACAATTTAAAAATCATTTGGAATTGATATGGAGTGGATCAAGGGTGGTCAAAACTTAAAACGAACCTCAGAAGGTGAAAACAACTTAAATTAGTGCAATATTGAAATAGATGTGAAGTCGCAACGTGGTACTTATGACGTTGCGACGTGAGAAATATGTAGTCGCGATGATGAGCACCGAAGTCGCAACGTTGCAACTTCGTGGTCGCAGCGTCACTAACTGAGTGTCCCCAAAAGATTTCAAAAATACTCTAGAACATCTTTAAATACCATCAAATCATATGTCATGATTCCAAAGAAATTAAAAAACATTTCTAAATCATATTTGTAACACCCTCAACCTGATTCGATTCACCGGATCCAAATCTCGAGTGTTATCACATGAATACAGACAAAAATTTATATATTATTGCAAACCATAATTAATTACAAATTTGATTGATCATAAAAACAACAATGACATATACAAAGATATGTAGAGTAATTTAATTACAAAAGTTGTCATCTAGTATCATAACTTATTACAATTATCCTAAATATAGACTCATATACAATGCTATTTATTCTTATACGCCATCAAACGTGCTTTGTATGCATAATAACTCGATGCGCCACCTCATTGGTGTGGTCCTGGCATCGTCCCTCCTAGCGCAGTCTCTCAACATACTAACTTGAAACATACATGCACATAGATAAGTTCATAAGAACCCAGTGAGAAAAACACCATTTACCTTAGTGATTCTTGCACAATGTAGCTGATGAATTATAATGACGATCTTGTCATTCTCAACATTTAACTTACACAATGTAACACTCTAGTTACCATACCTTACTTTGAATTCATTTTTTCCCCTTGATGACTTCGATTCTTTACGTATATTCTTGAATCTGAACATTTATATATCTGAATCAATTTCCTCTTCAGAGATCCATACAACTCAAAGTATCATTACATATGTATACTCAACCCAGTACCAATGCATAATCAACTATAGTGAATGTGCACATACTTAGTTAGCAGATACAATCTTCAATCATATAGGTACAAACCTTTTATTAGAATAATCTTTTCAATATTATCTCATTTCCTCTTTGTATCTTTTCATTTCACTAACTTTAGTCAAATCTTAGCATTATATAGTACTTACCATGTAACTAATAGATCTCTTATACCATACTTTACTTAGTAATTTAAAGAATCATATAGAACACACCATAGAGTTTCCAAATCACAGTATGCCACAAAGGTAGTTCTTTCAGAGTTCACCACAAAGGCTATTATTTCAGATTTTGCCACAAAGGCTCACAAAATGCCACCTAGACATTTCAAGACTATTGTGTCTACAATATGGATTTGCCTAAACTCACATCTGATAAGGTTTGCGCATCATTGCTTTGAGACACATGAGAGATCCCCTCATGACATACGTCGTCTTTAGTTCTTTTTAAAGATTGCCATGGCTATGGAATTTCCATTAGATTTTTATATCAGATTTTGTGTTTTCTGTCCCCATGGACTTCATCATATACCATCGCGGTGACCAGACGTAGACTCACTTTACAAATTCTTCAAACATTCACACAATCTAAACTCAATACTCTAATTCCATAACACACACCCTAAAGAACACACATCCCCCATCTTACATTCCAAACAAACATATAAAACCATACTTCAACATCACAGTATTCATACACCACTAATCACATACTTGATCTTATCAGATTCCATACCAAATATACATATTGTAAAAACCCAGAAGTTAATGGTGTCAAAAAGTGTGGTTTCAAAATCTTATTTCCGTAAACTAGACTTGTAAATATTTTATTAATATTTATGGAGTTATGTTAGAGGTGAATTGAATTTTGGTCAGGTAATTTTATCAAATTAGGGCTTAAATAGCATATAGAGACTAAATCGTGTAAGTGATAAAAGTGTGAATTGTTAAGTATTTATAATCATAAATTAGTGTAAGGGGGCTTAAATGGAAATATAACTTAGTTATGTGATTAAATGGCCGATCAATTAAGCAATAGGTATGTTTATATTATATTAAACATTAGTTATTATAATGAAACGAATAAAAATATGATAAAAAAATAAATAGGTAAGTGAGATTAAACAAAGAAAAATATATTCTTTTCCCATTTTTGTTCATGCAACCATGAGGGGAGAAGAAAAGAAAGAAAACATTTCGCCTAGGGGGTTTTCAACTTCAGTCCAAAAATTGCTTAGTGTAATTTAGTCATTTTCTTGTAATTTTTATGTTTTCTGAATCCCGGTACCTCAAGCTAGCTGACCTATGTCATGTTTGTGTTATTATTAAAATTTGAGGATGTTACCATGGTTGAATAGTTAAAGTTTTAGGGACCAATTTGATAGATTTTAAGGTTATTATTAAAAAAGGCCTAATTTTTAAGTCCATTGATGATTTTTTGTAATATGGATCAAATTGCATAAAATTTGAAATTTTAGGGTAGAAATGAGAATTAGGAAGTTAAATTAGGCCTAGAGTGAAATTAGTTTTAAAAGTGGGGTTAATTGTGAAAGTTATGTTAGTCTCGATTTTAGGGACTAAATTGAATAAAATGTAAAAGTTGCATAATTTAGTAATTGAATGAAAAATTTGCTATATATTGATAATTTATTATGTTTGTTTTAATCCGTAGCTAACGTCGACTTGGATTCCTCGAAAAAGAAAGGAAAAGGCAAAGTCGTTGACAAATAGCTACGAGTTTACGGTTTGTGTTTCTATAATCTGAACTAACTTATAAATTGTTGCATATTGATTTATTTGTTCATGGTAAGAATATGAGGTGAGATTTCTTGTTCAATTGTGCTTATTTAAATCAATTGATGATTATGAGAATTAAATTGCGTATATTCGAGAAATGTATGTATTTTTATAAATGTATGAACTGAATATGTTTTGGGATAATCATGGCTGTTATTATGTAGAATAAATGTATACATATTGAGACATTGGTTGGTATTGAAGTATGAAAAGAAAACCCTATTAACTGTTCGTGCAAAGTCAGATATAGTTGGCATGCCATAGGATAAAAAGAGTTTAGGGTTACTTCGACTACGAGTCAATGAGGCACTGGGTGCCAAATTGCTTTGATTTAACCGATGAGACACTAGGTGTCAAACTTATTAATAGTGCTGGGCGCAACTATTTGCTTCTGATTTATCCGATGAGGCACTGGGTGCCAAACCAGTGTGTTGGTTGGATCTCTGTATTCATCCGAGTCATGTTAATAGGGAAATAAATGATAAATCGAGGCTTGTGATATCGAAATGGCAAAGGAAATGAAATAAGGAAATGAAATGCGCAATGAAACATGAAATAGTGGATTAAGAGGTCAATATAAATTGATTATGCTAAATGAAATCATGAAATTTGAAATTGAGATAAAATGTGCTAATATATGGATTTGAAATACAAAATGATATATGGAATGTAGATGCTATGTTTTAATATTGATGAAATGTGTTAGTTTTGGACTAGAAATGTATAAAGTAACATAATCGAATTTTCATAATGCATGTCATCTTATATTTTAGATGTATACCCTAATAATTTATGTTTAGTTTAAATGTTCAGATTATAGAAATATCACTGAGCTACTCAGCGTGCAATTTTTTTTCCATGCGCAGGTTAGGTATTTAAAGATTCGATCGTAGTTCCAGCATCTAGTGGCAATCCCAAACTCAAGTGTTGGTGAATTGTTCTTTTTGGTCTTGACATGCACCTAGGATGTTTTATATTTAAAATGGTCATTTTATGGCTTGATGGTATTTGAAGACTAAGTATATAGGTATAGATGTAATGGTTTTAGTCATGCCGTTGATGGCTTGTTTAGTTGCTTGGATTATATGTCTAGTCTTCTTATAGTTGAGGAAGTATCATGCTATATAATATGTTTTGGTTGATGTTGAATGTGGAATGATGCATGATATGCTTAGGTTATGTTTAGGTGATATTTGGTAAGTTTGATGCTTAAATCAAGTAATTGATTTTAAGGTTATTTGTGCTTAAGTAGGTGATAGTAAACATGTCATTTAATGTTTAATGAAATGGTATATAGATGTTATACGATTTATATGGAGCTAAATGTGAGATTGTTGGAATGGATGAATGAATGCATGTTTGTTTGATTGTTGAGGTGCCATTGAGGGCATATTTGTATTGTTTGGATGTGATAAGGTTTGGTATAAATAGTAATGAAAATGCCATATTGATAATTAGAGGGATACAATGATACTTGGTTATGAGTTAGTATGATTCTGATTGATAATTTCATGTCTTTAATTACTTCTAAAAGCTACCATTTGAGTTTTAAGTGTTTTGGGTATGAAATGGACATTTTAAAGATAAATTTTTCCATTTTTGGACTTAAGTATCCATATTTTGGCATTTTGTATTGATATTTGACCACATGAACATTTTTAAATAAATAGAATGCCAAAATGATATCAATATTTATGAGTATAGATACTTTTTCATAAAATATCGATACCAAAAAATAAATATCGATACACTAGTTTTGCACAATAAATAGAATCATGATTTGGTATCGATAATTAATATGGTGTCAATATAGTATCGATGCCTAGAAATTAAATATCGATACCCACCTTCAAAACTTAAAATTTTGAAATTTTGTGATACAATACTATGTTATGTCTAAATTTTTTTTAGTAATCATTCATATAGTTACATACATATCATAATCATACTATACTTTCCCTAGTTTCATATTCGTAGTTCAATCAATTTCCTATAAACTTACTTTGGTCTGAACAATTTACATGCAAGAGTCAGAGTAAAGACTCACCTGACACTCACGAACAACAACTTAGGCTCCAAGTTCAAACATCCATTATGAAATTGCAGCAACCACTACTTATAAAACATAGGAGCATCGTCAACAACTTATTCAAAAAAAAAATCCTTATATTTCAAACACTGATAACAACCATGCAGAGCCTCATACTTTCATTTTACTACTCATATATTGTTTATAGACTACTCTTTGTGAGTTCAACATGTAGAGTCATATTACTTATCTGGACATGCAATATATATTGAGGAGATCCAAAATTATAACATCCAGCTTAAAGGAGAAAGAAATGCTTTTGGTTTCAGAAAGAATTAGATAGTAATTTTAGAAGAAGGAAGAAGAACAACCCCCTTTTCTCAAGCCCATATAGAAATATATATATATTTATATATAAGACTTAAGTCCCCAAAGTGTCACTTGGCATGTGTCACATTCTTTCAGAATTGTCTTTAATGGCCTATAACATCTGAGAAAAACATAAATGAAAATTTAATATTTTAAATACCCAATTATTCAATCCAATTTACTTCTAACTAGATTACCTTTTATCATAACTTGAATAGTGCTTCAGACATACAAGTGCACTATACCTCTGGCGTGAACTCATACCATAGCTACCCTTTTTACTTTGCTATTATCGTAATCTAATTAACATAGTAATCTTACATAGAACCATCATTAAGTTAAAAATTTATTGGAATATGCCCATCCTATACGCCCAACAGGAATACTTGGACGGATACTAACTCACCACATAGATTATTTTGAAACTACGCGCCATAACCTTGAATCTGCCAGAACTAGGATGTTACAATATTTAAACATAATTTCAAGTCATAAACATTTTCAAACCAATTTATAAATTAAAAACTTATCTTAACCTTTCAAGGAGGTTACAAAAACAACACTTGATTTTATTATTCCAAACACTTATAAATGGGTGATGTGGTGCTCCCGAACAAAGCTTCGAGCTTCTTGATCAAGGTCCTTTACTTATGCATTTTAAACAACTAACGCATGAACTTTAAAAGCTCAGTAAGTAGCTAAGGGTAAAACTATTTATCTTATTTTTTTTATTAATGTTATTTCCCTTTAAGCATGTCATATAAGATTCACTTAAGCTGCACTATAGTGTCACTAATAAATTCTTTAGAATTAATCGAATTATGGGGCTCCATTTACATTTTAATGATTCATTAGGAAATAGCTTATGAGAAGTTTGTATGGGAATTACTCTCCCTCATAATTCTTTAAACTTTTGTTTCTTAGCTTTTCAAAACATGTATATACATTTATTCTCATTTATGATGCTTATTTTCTAATTGAGTCGTCCATTTCATTTTCATTCCTTTAATTAGGACATACAATTTTATAATACCTTATCAATTTAATTTCTTGTTTGTTTATCAATTCATTTACCTTATTTTCATCTCTTTTAGTTACAAGACAATTAGTTCAAGATCGTTAGTCTTGCTTTTAGCATCTATAGTCACATTTAAAGTTGATTATCAACATTTAATCTATTTTCATCCATAGTAAACTTTAGTAAAACCAACTCGGGTACACAGGAATCCACCACACCAATAAGCATCGAAGTGCTACTTTTTAAAATAGCATAAAACATCCCTCTACCACACCAAAAAGCTCATAAGATCATAAACTATATCACACTAAGATACACATAAGTGCAAGGCCCAAAGGCGATAGAAAGTGCACATAAGTGCAAAACCTCCGATCCAACTCCAATACGTTATATCCCCTAATTGGCATGTCAACCGTGTCCTAAAATTTCACTAAGTTTACTAGGGCACACTGTCACGCCCCTTACCCATATCCTATGCCGGAATCGGGCATGAGGCATTACCGTACTTAATCAACAGCTTTAAGCTATAAAATTTTAGTCCCAACTTGTCATATCTCTATCGTCATCACAACAACCTCATTAGGGACCTACGAGGCCTTAAACATACTTACGAGGGGTTTCAGAACCCAACCGGAAACTTTTGCGATCTTAAAATTTTTCACCTAAACAGAGGCCACACGCCCATGTGAAATGGGACACGCCCGTGTGGGCAGGCCGTGTAGTCACACAAGCCCATGTCCGTACCCCATGTGAGATTTATTTTCATTTCGAACCTACAGGGGTTTTCACACGGCCGGTCACACGCTTGTGCCTTAAAAGGTCACATGGCCTAGACACACGCCTGTGTGGCTAGCCCGTGGTTGACACTGACTTACAACACCAACATACAGGGGACACACAGCCAAGTCACACACCCATGGGATTGACCATGTGTCACACACAGCCTAGACACACGCCCATGTGCCTATCCGTGTTGAAACACCCCACACTCGGCCCAGGAGCCTGGACCGGATCTGGTATGTTCCTCGATGAAAACTGGTTCAAATTCTTTTGTTACTTAGGAAAAACTTGTGTGTTTTGAAAGAAAGATTGTGTTGGGTCGGGCTTGAGTTGAAAACAAGTTTATTTCATTATTAAAATCCTTTACTTTAGGTGACAAAACGTTTAGGCTTTGTTTTAAAATAAAATTTACTTAAACTTCACTTGATAAAAATTGCACATAGTAATTAAAAGAAAAATTAAAGTAATCCAACTATGGCCTTATTACATCAAATAAATCCCAAAATTAAAACTAGAGTACTTAAAATAACATAGTCAAAATAAAATGAATTTCTTGCTAAGCATGGCCATCCCTAAGCTGTCACACCAGGTCCATCACTGTTTCATCACACCGAAAAATGTTCCCACAACTGGGTGAGTCAATGACTCAATGTGTACTACAACACTAAGTCTTAACAAATTCGGGCATTTCATAACATACATATTCATATATCATTAAATTAAAAATGATGCAACCCGAACCCAAAACCTAGTTAGCCATCCGCACACACATCACCCGTACCAACCCGCACACCGTGGGGACTACTAAGTCAACCCTCCATCCGCTACACACCATCGGCGCGTCCGCTGCGCTCGACGTGCTCATCGCCTCTTATAAATATTCGTGGCATAGCCACCAGATTAAATAATTGTGACCCGAGTCACCACATTCAGATATCGTGGTCTTAAGTCACCACATTCAGATAATGTGACCGAAGTCACCACATTCAGATATCGTGGTCTTAGATCACCACATTCACTTCCCCATTTTCAATAACCCATATGCCCCATATCACACATATTATGCATTAACATGCCAAATTTCACATTCTTATCTCTGTTCACATATGAGTCATAACATATATTCATAATCCTAGTAGGAGTAGGAAATGTACCTGAGTATTTTGTACCATAATATGGTACCTTAGCCATGTTCACATTCTTATACATCCTTATATTAAATATTGCCATAAATCGTATTAAAAGATAGTGTGGGGTACACACCTGATTCGCTTAACAAATTCACTGAAATCCCAAAATCCGATCTACTGCCTTAGATCCTTAACTCCCTACATTCGGCCATTACTCAAAAATTTAATGAAGACCATTCGGCCATAAAACCAAATCCTATTAGGATTGTAGTAACTCAAAACTTACCTTGGTGCCGATTTCACTACTAATCAAGTCCCGAAATCTTTGCTATGCTCCTTCTTGTATTCGGCCAAGCACTAGATCTCTTCATAGGTTAGTTTTCGACTTTTAAGATAATTAGAAACAAGTCTAAATACTAAAATAGGCCCTTGGCCGAATGTGTGAGTACACTTACCTTGAAAATCCCGAAAAGTATCCCTTGCTTTAGGTGTCTGTCGAAATCCCCATGGACATATGTTAGATCAATTCCTAACATTTAAACACATTAAGAATGGCCTATGGCCGAATATCATCTTACCTTGAATCTTAAAAATCCCGAAAGATATTCTCTTGAAGTCGACAACACCTAAATCCCGAAACCTCCCTTCCATAGTTCGGCCAAGATTAATAATAGGGATTAGTCCCTAAATTTTGATAGTCTAAAATATAACAGAATGGAAACCAAATTTGGATCTTACCCTTATTTGAAGAAATCAATTGCACCTTCACTTCAACCTTCAGAGATTCGGCTATGGCTAGATGATGATCTCACAACTTTCGGCTTTTGAGAGATTGAGAGAACGAGAAGAGAATAAGGTGCACAAGAGATTCGACTTTAATAAAGAAAAGAAAAGAGAGGGTGTTGAGGCTTAGAGAATCGGCAATAGTGGATTTTGTGAAGGGATTATTCGACAACAAAAAGTAGAAGAGAAGAGAGTTTACTAGAGAATTCTGGCAGAGACTAGGAAGGAAGAAAAATGAATAATGGCCTAATTTTCCTCCTATTGCCGAAATTACTAGGCCAAGACTCCTTACTTGGCCATCACTTCTCTTATCTTTATCACTTTGTTTAAAATTAATAGAAATAATCATTTAATTATCTCTTATCCCTTAATTAAAAATACCAATAATTATCCATCATTTATCCATCTATTTGCCAAATTTTAACAAAAATAAAACACCTCCTTGTGCCTTAATCTTTGTCCACTTCTCCTCTTAATGCCGAAAAATAAAAGCTCCTTTTGTTTACCTTGTGGCTCGAACCTAGGCTCTCACCCCTTGTATGTGGCGTCACTGTATGGGCTCTAAGTAGCGCTTGTAGCCACTTTACCAAGCTGGTTCTTATGTCTTATTTCCCCTAGATATTTTCTTAAGACCACCTTGCTTCGTTTCCCTCTTTTAATACTTTAAACTTAACATTTCTAAAGCATTTCCTCACATTTCCAAGACATTTCTTACATTTCAAGACATTTCTTACATTTCCAAGACAAGACATTTCCTTACATTTCCAAGTCCTTTCCTTATATTTCCAAGACAAGACATTTCTTACATTTCCAAGTCATTTCCTTACATTTCCAAGACAAGATATTTCCTTACATTTCCAAGACATTTCCTTACATTTCCAAGACATTTCCTTACATTTCCAAGACATTTCCTTACATTTTCCAGATTCTAAAAATGCACACATCACATCCATAACACATAAGACATACTAATGCATAGGCTATAATCCAGGATGTTACTGGTTCTACCTCTTAAAAGTAATTTAGTCCTCGAAATTGCTTGGCTAATCAGCATTCCTACTCACCACACTACGCTTATGCACGTGACTCGATCTTAATAACACTATCATACTTCCTAGGCATAATCTCTAAATTCACATGCAAGGTTTGTGCACTTTACCAGAGTACAAGAATGAGCTAATTCATAACAAGCAAAGTAATAAAGGGTATTCCAGAACAAAGAACGCACTGCCGTTGTCACATCCGTACATCTTCCTCCTCGCGAGGGCCAATCGCATAAACCAGTCTTGGTTGCCTCTCATCGAACCTTCGCACTCTATTTGGTGTTCCACGACCTTGGCGGAACCATTCCCTCCATGGTTTGAACCACGAATTTCTTGTCGCTTGTTGACCACCTCTCGCTCGCTCTGCTCATAACTATGACTGCTTTGTCCGAGCCTTATTCGGATCCTCGCGGACGATCTTTAATCATATGATCCTTGGACCCACACTTAAAGCATCCTCCGGTCTTTTTCCAACACTCTCCTAAGTGTTTCTTCCCACACCGGTCACAAGTGCGACATCGCCTCTTGTGGCAAGCTTGTCGGCCTTGCGGCCCATCAACTCTAGGCCTTTTATTCTCAGATGATCCTGACGATCCAAAGCCTCTGTTAGGCCAGCTCCGATCAGAGTTCTACCTCACAGAGTCCTTAATTCCCTCAGCTACTTTTGCCTTCTCAACTAACGTGGAAAATTTTCGCTCCTGATGTGGAGCTATCAACAACCTTAGATCATCCCTTAGTCCGTCCTTAAAACGGACACATCGCTCATGATCCGTTGCCACTACTCCTCGAGCATACCGGCTTAACCTTAAAAATTCAGCTTCATACTCTACTACGGACTTGTTCCCTTGAACTAGTTTCAGAAAAGCCTTCTTTTGCTCATCAGTATACCTTGTGCCGACATACTTCTTCTGATATGCGGCCTTAACATATTCCCAGTTCAGATCCTTAGCTGTGGCACCATCCAGAACTGTTAACCACCATTGATACGCTTCATTGCGTAACAGTGCCACCATTCCTTTCAACTTCTCCTCAGGGGTCAGATCGAGCTCATCCAAAATGCGCTCGGTTGCCTCCAACCAATACTCAGCCGTACTGGGTGCTACACCAGATATGCCACGGAATACCTCAGCTCCATTGGCACGAAGTCGCTCAGGTACTGACTTTCAAACTCCCGAATTTCCTCCTACACCAGCCACCAATTCAAGAACTCGCAGCGACACCGCAATACTGATGTCGTCTCTCGTCCGATCCCGCTGCTCAAAGATCAACAGCGGGTGGTGGTGGTGGCGGTACCTCATTCTCAAATCCTTGACCCGATCTAACGGGTTCCGACACGGTCATTCTACCTCTACCGCGCCCTCGACGTTACGCCCACGTCCCCCTGTAGAGCTCATGTTCACGTTCGCTTTAATCTAATTAAGGAATTTTATGAATTAATACTGGTTTCACCGATTATCCATGAAGAAATTTTATGAAAGAAGTTTAGAAGTAGTTCTTTCGATCAATCAAAGTTCAAGTTTTCTATCCTAATTCAGAGAAGCACATTCATCCAAACATTCATTTCAAGAACATCCATCACACACATTCATTATTTCTATAGTTTTGTCTATTCCTACCCCAAGGGTATTTTTCGTAATTTGTCCTACTGTGGTATTTTCCTAATTTTTCAAAATAGGGTTCCTTGGTAATTTTGTCAATAAGGGTATTTTGGTAATTTTACGTTCTCGGGGTATTTTTGGAATAAACCAGGGTAAATTTGTAAAGCTCAATAAATCAGGGGTATTTCAGAATTTACAAAACTTGAGGGTTATCTTTTAGAATTCATTTTTTCCAAATCAGTGATGTTGTAAAAATTTTGGAAATTAGGGTCATTTTGGTAATTTTGTACGTCAAGGGCAATTTTGTAATTTCCAAAATCAAGATATTTTGATATTTTATAATTTAGAATTTTTGGTCATTTTATAAAGTAAGGAAAATTTCATTGAAATCGGGGTAGTACGGTAATTTTAGAAACCAGGGGCATTTTTGTAATTTCGCCACTAGGGGCATTTTGAAAATTTTTTTTTTTTATAAATTGGGAATATTTTGAAAATTTTCTAAAGGTAAGTTTTTGTTACTATTCAAAGGGGTACTTTGGTGATTTTTAAAACTAGGGTTTCCATAAAAACATGGCTAGTCCCTTTCGGGTTTTAGTTATTGAGTTTAGCCTGCGACTGAGTCCTCTTGGTTAGGATGAACCGTACCTACGCACCAGGTAGGATTCGAGTGGAGAGGAGGTGAGTCATGCGGATTGCTTAAGTACCAAACTCCCACCGAAACCAATCCTAGACATGCGCACAATGGTTGCCACACCCTAACTCGGCGACTTAACCACATGTTTGTTTAAGTTAGGCACTTAAGTCTTATGTGTTTGTTGGGGTAAACTAGTCCTAGGGTTCACATACTTAACAGTCTAATCTACGTTCCATTTCTACCCTTCTATAATTCATACCAGAATTCACACAGAGGATAGGGGTACTTACCGGGTGGATCATGGTCTGGAGACTTGGGTGCCATGCCAAAACCTGCTTATTTCAAAAAAAATGTTTTCATAAAACTTATTTGGGCTCGCTTTGAAAACATTTTGGGCCTTAAACCTCAGCCGAAAGTTTAAAATGAGCTCGATACCAAATTGAAACACCCACACCCGCCCACGAGCTGGACCGGATCGGGTATGTTCCTCGATGAAAACCGGTTCAAATTCTTTTGTTACTTAGGAAAAATTTGTGTGTTTTGAAAGAAAGATTGTGTTGGGTCGGGCTTGAGTTGAAAACAAGTTTATTTCATTATTAAAATCCTTTACTTTAGGTGACAAAACGTTTAGGCTTTGTTTTAAAATAAAATTTACTTAAACTTCACTTGATAAAAATTGCATACATAGTAATTAAAAGAAAAATTAAAGTAATCCAACTATGGCCTTATTACATCAAATAAATCCCAAAATTAAAACCAGAGTACTTAAAATAAAATAGTCCAAATAAAATGAATTTCTTGCTGAGCATGGCCATCCCTAAGCTTCCACACCCAGGTCCATCACTGTTCATCACTGAAAAATGTTCCCACAACGCGGTGAGTCAACAGACTCAATGTGTACTACAACACTAAGTCTTAACAAATTCGTGCATTTCATAACATACATATTCATATATCATTAAATTAAAAATGATGCAACCCAACCCAAAATCTAGTTAGCCATCCGCTACACATCACCCGTACCAACTCGCGCCTAATCGTGGGGACTACTAAGTCAACCCCTCCATCCGCTACACACCATCGAAGGCGCGTCCGCTGCAATCGACGTGCTCATCGCCTCTTATAAATATTCATGGCATAGCCACCAGTTAAATAATTGTGGACCGAAGTCACCACATTCGATATCGTGGTCTTAAGTCACCACATTCGAGATAATGTGACCAGAAGTCACCACATTCGAGATATCGTGGTCTTAGATCACCACATTCACTTCCCCTTTTCAATAACCCATATGCCCCATATCGGACATATTATGCATTAACATGCCAAATTTCACATTCTTCTCTCTGCTCACATATGAGTCATAACATATATTCATAATCCTAGTAGGAGTAGGAAATGTACCTGAGTATTTTGTACCACAATATGGTACCTTAGCCATGTTCACATTCTTATACATGCTTATATTAAATATTGCCATAAATCGTATTAAAAGAAAGTGTGGGGTACACACCTGATTCGCTTAACAAATTCACTAAAATCCCGAAATCCGATCTACTGCCTTAGATCCTTAACTCCCTACATTCGGCCATTACTCAAAAATTTAATGAAGACCATTCGGCCATAAAACCAAATCCTATTAGGATTGTAGTAACTCAAAACTTACCTTGGTGCCGATTTCACTACTAATCAAGTCCCGAAATTTTTGCTATGCTCCTTTTTGTATTCGGCCAAGCACTAGATCTCTTCATAGGTTAGTTTTCGGCTTTTAAGATAATGAGAAACAAGTCTAAATACTAAAATAGGCCCTTGGCCGAATGTGTGAGTACACTTACCTTGAAAATCTCGAAAAGTATCCCTTGCTTTAGGTGTCTGTCGAAATCCCTATGGACATATGTTAGATCAATTCCTAACATTTAAACACATTAATAATGGCCTATGGCTGAATATCATCTTACCTTGAATCTTAAAAATCCCGAAAGATCTTCTCTTGAAGTCGACAACACCTAAATCTCAAAACCTCCCTTCCATAGTTCTACTAAGATTAATAATAGGGATTAGTCCCTAAATTTCGATAGTCTAAAATATAATGTGAATGGAAACCAAATTTGGATCTTACCCTTATTTGAAGAAATCGATTGCACCTTCACTTCAACCTTCAGAGATTCGGCTATGGCTAGATGATGATCTCACAACTTTCGACTTTTGAGAGATTAAGAGAACAAGAAGAGAATAAGGTGCACAAGAGATTCGACTTTAATAAAGAAAAGAAAAGAGAGGGTGTTGAGGCTTAGAGAATCGGCAATAGTGGATTTTGTGAAGGGATTATTCGGCTTAACAAAAAGTAGAAGAGAAGAGAGCTTACTAAAGAATTCGGTAGAGACTAGGAAGGAAGAAAAATGAATAATGGCCTTATTTTCCTCCTATTGCCGAAATTACTAGGCCAAGACTCCCTTACTTGGCCATCACTCTCTTATCTTTATCACTTTGTTTAAAATTAATAGAAATAATCCTTTAATTATCTCTTATCCCTTAATTAAAAATACCAATAATTATCCATCATTTATCCATCTATTTGCCGAATTTTAACAAAAATAAAACACCTCCCTTGTGCCTTAATTCCGTCCACTTCTCCTTCTTAATGCCGAAAAATAAAAGCTCCTTTTGTTTACCTTGTGGCTCGAACCTAGGCTCTCACCCCCTTGTGTGTGGTCACACTGTATGGGCTCTAAGTAGCGCATTGTAGCCACTTTACCAAGCTGGTTCTTATGTCTTATTTCCCTAGATATTTTCTTAAGACCACCCGCTTTGTTTTCCTCTTTTAATACTTTAAAATTAACATTTCTAAAGCATTTCCTCACATTTCCAAGACATTTCCTTACATTTCCATAACATTTCCTTACATTTCCAAGATAAGACATTTCCTTACCTTTCTAAGTCATTTCCTTACATTTCCAAGACAAGACATTTCCTTACATTTCCAAGTCATTTCCTTACATTTCCAAGACAAGATATTTCCTTACATTTCCAAGACATTTCCTTACATTTCCAAGACATTTCCTTACATTTCCAAGACAAGACATTTCCTTACATTTCCAAGACATTTCCTTACATTTCCCAGATTTTAAAAATGCACACATCACATCCATAACACATAAGACATACTAATGCATAGGCTATAATCTAGGATGTTACACGTGTGGACATGAACAAGGCTATTTTCCAAGCTCTTTTTGTCCCTCTAGCTCACACAACATGAATCCATTCAACATATCACTAGACAACTCATATTTTGTAATATAAACTTCCATGAATAAATTCATATTCTCTTATATATAACAAAGAGCCAACAACTATGGCTATATACACAAGAGCTTCTCAACAAAGAGGCCAACACACTCTTGGCCAAAATAACAAAACAATATACCTACTCTGGCCCCTATACATGCCATACTCAAATATACTAAGTCTAGATATACCGAGGTGAGCTGATAGTGTGGGCGATCTTCCAATTATCTTCGTATCCTGACCCGGCTCTTTAACTCTATAAGACAAGGGAAAAGAAAAGGGGAGTAAGCTTTGAGCTTAGTAAGTTTACATGTAAACAAATAACATTATAGTATGTGCTAAACAATATATAGCTTTCAATACTGAACAAGAAAAATCCACATTCATAATCATGCTTACTCATTTCTTCCCTTACTACTTTCCAACCATATCACAAACTTAATGCTTACTTTCATTAACATGCTTCCCTGCGCTTAGCACCACAAGATCACATATTACAACACATCACAATTTCTTAATCAACCATTCATAAATCAATCACTCGGTGGTTATGCACTTAGCGCACCATCAGTCTTTATTAGGGTGGTATCGCACATAGCCCACCAAATGATAAATAGACGATGGTATCATACACAGCCCACCGTAATTAAGTATTAAGGTGGTATCGCAGTTAGCCCACCGTCAAGTATTGATATTACACATTTACATATCTATTCCACCATTCATACGAGAGCTATTCAGTAACTTCTACATTCAATCCACTTGAATGTTACATGTTCTCAATTGTGCCAAGCACTAATTAGCAACAACAATGTAACACCCCTTAGCCGTGTTCGATGCCGGAATAGGGTACGAGGCATTACCAAAACATAACATATTCAGTCGTACTAAACTGAGACATAAAATTTACATCCAAATTTAAAACTTTTCAATTTTCATCACACACTCATTCAACCTAGTCATGCATCTCATAAATTGCATCATCATAAACATATAACTTGATCAATAATAGCCAACATCAATGGCCTTATACAAAATGAACTATCAAATAACATAGGCCAACATTTTAGGCCAAATCAATTATGACACATACAAAAATAACCAAGTCCCCTATACATGCCATGACCTTAAGTGTAAGAATCATTAATACCCAATTTTTTAGTTTGATAGTGTGATAGGTTCTCCGGCGACTTCTAACCCGAGCTAACCAATTCTCATAATATATTCTCAAGATAATACAATCATAATTGCACATAGTTCCACTATTTACTCATGTTCATCTCAAGCTATCTACTCGAGTCACAGTCACTAAATTATTTATATCTAGAGTTAAGAAACTCCAAATTAAGATCTGCTAATTTTCTCTGAAACTAGACTTATATATCTTCTTACCATAAAATTTACAGAATTTTTGGTTTAACCAATAAATACAATTTATTCTTTAAAATCTCCCTTATTTTGCTGTCTGATAGTTCCAACCCCTCTTCACTTAAAATTAATTATCTCATTATACAGAACTTGAATGACATTCCCATTTCTTTCTCTTGAAAATAGACTCATTAAGAAATTCAAGCATATAAATTTTATCCCATGATTATTTTTGTACAACTTTTAATAATTTTCCAAAGTCAGAACAGGGGGTTCCAAAATCATTCTGACTCTCTCTCATAAGAATTCAAATATCTAATAATATGAAATTCTTTTGCTTACACTGTTCCCTTTTTATAAAAATAGACTCAATAAGCTTTAATTTCATATCTTATTCAATCTCTAATTCGATTTGCACCATTTTTGGTGATTTTTCAAAGTCACAAAACTGTTGCTGTCCAAAACTATTTTGTTGCCAATTTTACTCTTTCATGATTCCTTTTATACACTAGATATGAACTTCACAAATTAATTTATTTCAATGTTCATATGAACCGAATACATTCATACCAATTCATTCACATCTTTAATAATATTTTGTCACATATTGATCTCCTTCTTTAGTAGTTTCACATACATACCTGTGTCATTTCACAACATACCCACATGTTTTCACACTTTGCTATTTAGTTGAACTACCCGTTGGGCCCTGTGGAATGCTAAAGGATACTCGAAAGTCTTGCACATAGTGCCACACTTACATGTAGCCAAAGCTACCACTTATATGTAGCCAAAGTTACCACTGATATGTAGCCGAAGCCACCACTTATCACATATCACATAGGAGCTCACTCTCAAGCTATTCACATTCACTGGTGTCCGCTCACACAAGTCGCTTGGTCATTACGTAACTACTCGGTCTGTCTTTGCTCACACAAGCCGTCTGTGTATTCGCAACACATGCCGAATTACCCAGCCACTGATAGAACTTATAAGACTAGCACCCGTTTCACATAGTCACAAATCTCGGCTCTGCTCACACAAGCTGTCGGTCACGACGAAACTACACGGTGCTACTCACACAAGCTGTCGAGTATCCGTAACACATGCCAAATAACTCAGCCACCGGTAGAACATACGGACCAGCACCCGGATCACTTATTTCACTTAGTACAATGCCATGAACTTATTTCACTTAGCACAATGCCATGGTTTAACCATGGTCTTTTACCGTCAATTCATATTTCACTATGCAACGATTGTGATCGATCCTGCATTTTACTCAATTCGAACATTTACTGAAATTTCCAAAATTTAATCAAATATATGATAATGGTGCTTAATTAACACAAATCAATAACATTTATCAACATACGAACCTTTCTCAATACCAAAATGGCAAAAAGGGGCCTAACCGTTAATTTCTCATTTTTCCCCCGTTCTAAGTCCGAACCTCGTTTTCTTTGATTTATAATATCACATTTAGCTTAATTATTAGTCACATTATTCATTGTGACCCAAAAATCATAGTATGGAAAAATTACATTTTTGCCCCTAAACTTTTTCATATTTACACTTTTTCCCCTAGCCTCGTAAAATAATTTTTATTCAATTTCCCTGTAGTTTAGGCCTAACCGAACCATTTTCATAACTATAACAATCCACAATTTCCATTTATTCACACACTTACACACATTTTATAACTTTTTACAAACTAGTCCTTTTTGACAATTTCACCGAAAATCACTTAGTAAAAGTCGTTTCTCACACATCAAACATGTATAATCTACCATTAAACATCAAAATACACAAAGTTCTAACATGGGTCAAACCCTAGACCTTCATCATATCTCAAATAAATGGTAGAAATAGATAGATCTTGTTACGAGGATTTCAAAAACGTAAAAATCATTAAAAATGACGCTAGAACGGACTTACAATCAAGCTTGGAAGCTTGAAAAACCATAGCCATGGTTTCTCCATGAAAACTTCAGCCAAGGGGTTGAAAATGGACAAAAATTTTTCTGTTAATTTTGTTTTAAAGTCATTTTAATAACTAAATGACCAAAATGCCCTTCATGAAAAAAAAACTTTGGAAACATGCCTACCCACCAACTTAACCAATGGTCTAATTACCATATAAGGACCTCCAATTTAAAATTTCATAACAATTGGGCACCTCAAGCATGTAGAACTCAGCTTTTTCACTTTTTACAATTTAGTCCTTTTGACTAAATTGAGTGCCCAAACGTCAAAACTTTCGAACAAAATTTTCACGAAATCATTTTGTGAAATTGTAGACCATAAAAATATAATAAAAATAAGATTTTCCTCGTCGAATTTGTGGCCCCGAAACCACTATTTTAACTAGGCCCAAAATCGTGCTGTTACAAACAAAATATATATAAATTGCATCGTTTACACATAAACTTACCTCAGTACGTTTCAATTTGCGGTTTAATTCATATCCGTTCCTTTTCCCCGGTCAAGGTTAATTCTGCGCTCTTCTCAATCTATAATAATAAAATTCACTCATTTGGATCATCCTATGATCATAATGTATCAAAATCTACACTTAGGCAAAAATGACCATTTTGCCCTTGTATTATGGCAAAATTACGATTTTACCCCTACGCTCGTAAATTATTTTTCAACATATTTTCTCATTAGACAAGCCTAGCTGAACATTTATTTCTCTTACAACCACTCACAATTCCATCTATTTCATGCATTTATGACACAAATTCAATCTTTGCATTCAAGTCCTAATTAGGTGTTTTCATGCTAACACCTTTCACAAAAGTTGTTTCTCATCTCCCTAACATTCATTTCCTTTCATAAAAAACATAAACACTCTCATAGGAAGTCCCTAGACTCTCAACCATATCACAAATTAGTCCCCTCATTAGCTAGCTTAAGCTTTGAGGACTCCAATAGTACAAAAATTATCAAATAACACCACCAAAATCACTTACTTGTAGGGAGATATCTTGGCTGAAATTTTAAAGCATTCAAAACCCTTCTAAGCTTGTAATTTTTGGTGGAAGATGATGAATGAATAGTGAAAGATGATAACATCTTTTATTCATCTTATTTTATTCATTTTTATCACCTAATTTCCACCAAATTTGACCAACATTAGAAATCTTGTCCCCCTAGCCCCTGTATGGCCGACCATCACTAGTTTAATGGCCTAATATCACTTTAAGGGCCTCCAATTGATAGTCTTTGGCTATTAGACACCTCTACCACTTGTAATGGAACTTTCGCACTTTATGCGATTTAGTCCTTTTTCCACAATTAAGCATGCTATCGTTCAAATTAAAGCACCCAAATTTTCACATGGCCTTATAATAATACCTAACACATAAAAAAACATCAAAATAATTTTCCTTAACCTCCATTTAGTGGTCTCGAAACCATTGTTCTGACTAGCCCCAAAAAATGTCACATTATACACATTACAATTATAATTAACATATATCTATCTAGGCCATTTGCACATACATATATATAAATAATATAAGGGCAGTTTAAGTGATTTCACATACTTATGATCAAATTCATATTAATAAAGTCTTATAAGTATGGTCATTTTTCACATGTAGGCACTGTATGTCACACCTTAAAAGCTGCGGATTCAAAATGAGGGTAAGGTATGTATGTAAACTGTTTGGTGCAATGTGATAGCATAATTCGACACCCTATCGTTTTGATGGCGAGTTAGAGTATTGACGCATACTAGCGTTAAAGTATCAACTTGTTAGCGACATCTAAAGATTTAATTACAGGGTATCTTCAAGTAAAGAAATATTATGCCCAGGGAAGAGTACGCCAGAGTATTGGCTAAGCATGAAGAGCCTATCAAGTGTATGTGAAAGTTATAGGAGATTTGATTATCTTTAAGACCTCATCATACGTGAGTCACCACCAAGGTATAGCTTGACCGGTTTACATGAGCACTATTCTAGTTGGTTTTTGTAATGGGATTAGTTGGGAGTCAATTGGATTGTTTAGATCCTCTCTATGATTGATCAAACAGTAACAAAGATCTTCACCAAATTTTCTTTACCTTCCCCTAAATTTTTGTGGGAAATCAAGAAGATTTGGGTTAGGTAAGTATCATCAATTGTCAAAGTCCACAATAAGGGGACATGGAGTTTATATCTAGTAAGGGAGAAGACATTCTAGATGACTTTACTTTCTACTTTATGTTCTGTTTCTTCTTTTAACCTAAATATTCTCTTCTTCTTTGATAAGATATGGCTAAGACCTCATTTAATTAATGGATGATTCAACCTTTTGGTAAGTCTTATAGCCCTATATGGTATGATTGTTGATAAATAAGGATGATAAAAGGTGTAAGAACAATAAGGAATGAGTGAAAGGCCCTGCATGGGGGTTGCACGTAGTTAAAACGTTAGTAAACTATCTATAAATGAGGATTCTAATGGAAATTCCATGATCTTGTAAATAGTCGCTGCTACTGAATTGGGAAAGACAATCGAAACAGAAACTCTTGGTCGAAGTAAAGGTAGGTTTCTAGTGAGTCTCTAGACCCAACTTCTGTAAACTATATTATAATGATTCATTGTATGATTGATGTGCATATCTTCTTGATAAGTTGTTTTATGTATGTATAGTTGTTGTTTTTTGTGAAACATTTGTATGTATATTCTGAAGTGTACGATGCGCAACATGAATATGAAAATATGTGGTAAGCGTACATGAGAAGTAATGTGTTAGGAAGTATGATTCTGTTAAGATTATGGGTGAAATTAGTGTAGATACATCCATTATGTTATTTGAGTTATGCAAGACCAAGTAAGGTTGGTGATAAAGGGGTTCGGATGGAGTGTCGAGAAAGTAATATGAAGACGGACCCCGCGGTGGTGCTTGGATGACATTCACTGGTATAGTAACCATGAAGGCCAATATGGCGAAATATGGTCCATCGAGACCATAAACACGAGGTCCATCGGGATAGGAAAAAATGAGAAAATGCTAGTGTGCTAGATATGTGAAAAAACCATGGCCATAACACATTCTAGGAATGACGGATGAGACACCTTTGTCTACTAAGGTTATTGCGTGTCCCGGGGGCGATGATAGGCAAACCTCAGGTGATGTTGAGTTTAGGAAATTCCATATCGTCAAACATGCCATTTTATGTGGTGGCTTAGTGGCAAACCAAACCACGCTTTTGTGGAAAATTGTTTGGGAAAATATTTGTGGCAAGTCACCTGTAAAGCTTATGTGGCGTAATGTTTGAAAAGCTCACAAATGAATTTGTATTGCTTAAGTGGCGGTTGTTAGTCCGCCTCTGTGGTGAAGCTCGAGTATGCCTTTTAGGCATTTTCTCGAAGGTGTCCTTGGCAGTGTACTTGATTGATGAATCCTCCATAGTAACTCACTAGGTCGAAAGAGAGTTTGGCATATGATAACTCTTGAGAAGAGTTATAATTCATGCCTTTAGACTGGGTCAATTGCCTGTACTTAAGTGAACTTAGTTGTATTTTAGGATATTATTTTATTATTTTTAGAACATTGCATAAGAAGCTTGGACGATGCTTAAGTATCATTATTTGTTACTTTTAATTGTATGTGGTAGGGTTGTGTTTGGTGGTTTAGCAGGTGCAGGTTGAGGAACAAGAAATAAAGGAGTGAAGGTTTGCCAGGGCAAAAGGTTGGACATTTTGTCAATTCAAATGCTGTGGCAATTCCAAGAAGACCGAGTCAACACTCAACGCATACCAATTTCAGCCCAACTATACTTGTACCATAAAAATCTACCTAAAAAAGAGGAGAAGATAATCCTGGGCTATTGGTTTTTATCCTAGAAAAATATTTTAAAAAGATGAGAAGATAATCTTGGGTTATTGAAAAAAGAATTTAAAAAAGGAGAAGATAAACTTGGGTTGTTGGATTTACCCTAGGGAAAAAGCTATAAAAAGCCAAAGAAGAAACCCAAAAAGATGAACTAAGAGGGAGAGATCCTTAGGCAATAATAGAGGGTAGTGGCTGAGTAGAGACAGAAAGACGAAGATGAAAGCAATCCCTCTCAGCCATTGTAGGACATTGTATTGCTGGAGTGTGAACTGGACACATGAAAGCTGTCTTCCCGAAGTCTTCTGTATTTCTTACTTTGTTCTTTTGTGAATTGAATGATGAAAATGGTGTTGGATGTTGTTTTGGTTTTGAATTTTTTGTGCCGATCCATGCTAAATCTCGTAGGGTTGGGATTACATGATGAAACTTTTATTTTCTTTAATGGTTGAAGTATATATCCGAATCAATTTACTATTTCATTCAATTATTTTATTTTTAATTGTATGCTGCAAGCCCTAGATATTGATGACTGCTCAACATGCCCATAAACTAAGTCTAATTCTAAAAAGGTTGGATTAGTTGGATCCATATTGAATGTTATGAGCAAGTACTTGATCGATACTTACAGTAGACTCTAGACATAAAGCAATGTTCATACAGAAGGAAAACAATACAAGGTATTGTATTAAAAGTCCAAAGACACGGGTGAGGTAACTTGAGGTTTTTGCTCTCGAAAGAAGCAGACCATTTTATAACTCTTTTGAGTAGTAAATTGGGTATGATTTTACTGAGGCATTATTGGCAGTAAAGGTAGATTCTTAGTAATCCTAACCTTCTGAATCAATATCGTACATCCTTTATTCTTTGCCATAGTATCTTTGCCATATCATTATTAGTTATTTATTTGTTCTTTTTCATAATATTCCCGTAGTAACTCTCATAATTTCCATTACATTTCTTCTATCGTTTTGCCATAGCATTTCCAAGTATTCATTAATTTCACATATTGCACACATCATTACTCCTTTAATTTCCACTGCATATTTATCATTGACTTTACCAAAGCATTAATCGCATTTTATTATAATAACTTCACCACTTTTGTGCCTCAATCTGATCCTCGTGGGAACAATACTCAATCACCACTTTATTACTTGATTCGACATGTATACTTGCACAATTCGCATATCATATTCACACGCGACAGCATATAAGCAATTATGAGTAGTGTAAGTGTCCGCCAAATATGGGAGTTTTTCCTTTTGCATTTGACATTATCTGAACTTCCATTAGGTGATCTAAAAATATTACCTTCATCAAACCAAATTCATCGTTTGGATCGATGTGAAGATACGACGTAACTAGTATTCTGACAACTTCTAGAGCTAGTAAATGAATTCACCTAGAGTAGTATCCGTAGGTATATCATTCTGAGAAATGTATCAAATTTCTATCTGCACGCAATTGCAAAATAGGATTTGCTATAAGGTGGGAAGTCTGTAATCTGCTAATCGAGTGGAACTTGTATAAGGTGGTCGAGTTAGAAGTTGGCGTATAGTTATCTGTCAGGAATCGAGAAAAGTATCCTCCAAAATCTTAAAGGAAGTTCAAATTCTTAAGTTGAGGAATTCAGCATCATCGTTTAAAGGTAAGACTAGTTGAGACTTTTTAAGTTCCACTGAACTTATGTGTGTTTATTTGTAATGCAAGTTTTTGAGTTGAACCAGTTCGCCAGAAGGGACCAAGCTAGGAATGTCCTAAGGTGGTTGATTATAATGCGATGTTATGCATACAGATGGACATTTTTGGGAATATGTTTTCAAATTGTGAATAATATTACACACCTCGAATATGTCTGCTTTTATCAAAGATTTAAGTTTTAATGCTTTATACTGCTTTTAAGAGTTTGTTATAAATGATAAATGTTTCATTCAAATCTTGTGACTTAGAAAATATTTTTAAATAAATAAGAAGTACATCTAGTATGGTAAATTTTGTTAAGTATGTAAGTATTGTGACATCCTATATTCGGATCCGGTAAACCAGGTCGGGTATAAGGTGTTACACCATAAGTATTTTGAATTAAAAAACAAATTTATGCATTTCTTTAGGCCTTATACACATTTCCATTCCATTTAATAGTTCCAATTTATATAGAGTCATGATTTCATTGTTCTTTCTCTTTCAAAATAGAATATTCTACTTGAGTAGCAGTAATTAAATTATTTATTTCTCAATCCAAAAAATTTGAAATCAAAACCCGTTTGGTGTTTTATAAACCAGAGTCTTGGACCTTTTCATTACAAATTTTCCAAAATTTATGCTATTGTACGTGCATGCCATCAAAATTTTAAAGTCAAGACACTGCTGCCAAACATACTCTAACCTCTTTTCACTAAAAAAAATATATTTATCCTATTTTGTAATTTGGATAAATTCTCCGTTTGTTTTGTTAAACTAGACTCAATAAGCTTTTTGGAAATTTAAACCTTATCCTCTAATTCATTCTATACAATTTTTAACAAAATTTGAAAGTCAATAGTTTTAAGCTTCCTTCACTTAAAACAAATTTATCTTTTATTGTATAATTCATATGCAAATTCCATTTGTTCCAATAAAAAACTAGACTTAATAAGCTTTCAAACCATATGTGGCTCAACTTCTAATTCAATTTATATAATTTTTTGTGAATTTTTAAAGTCACCCTAGTATTGCTTGACTACTTGCGCACGTGCGCATAAAACAAACAATTTGATAAAAATAATTTAAAAGTACGATTTTAATTGCAAGCGTACAGTTTCAGTTGTAATATTTGTAGTGTTAATGAAAAACTAGAGCATTACAAGGATCGAACCAAAAGGATTCGAAAATTAAGCGATTTCTAACCTATTGACTTGCAATTACAAAAGTCTAGCTGACTAATCACTAAGTAATTATATGATAAGAAGTTGTACAATAGGTTAATTACAATAATTAATCATCTTGTAATGGAAGAGGATGAAACTGTAAATCGAGCAAAGTATGAAACTAACAAATACAATAATAGAAAGCAGTTGGTTGATTTCCATGTGGTTGGTTAACCTTTGAATTAGGGATCTAAATCGTTAATACTCCTAAATTGGTTCAATTTTACCTCTTAGTCTCAATTTTACCAAGTTTGACAAATTAGTTCGGTTCATCTCTCGACCTCATCGAACTAACTAGAGACTATCAAATTGGTGCCTGATAAGATCTCCTCTTAGTCTCACTTATCTAATTTTCCCTTAGGGGTGTCAATCTTAAGTTTTGAATTCTATTCGATTTAGTCCAGATTTTATGATTTCGTCCCTGAACCCAAAAATCAACTTCCCCACATGTCAATCAACCAACCACCTATGATTTAGCTACTCATGCTTATATCTAAACACATTAATAGTTGATAATCAATCAAAAATTGTATTAACTTAAACACAAAGCAAGATAATAAAAACTCAAGCTTTCTTTCAAAAGCTTAGAGAAAGTAACAATAGCGGCAAAATAGATGAGCAAAAACACTAAAGAAATGGTTTTTAACATGTGAAATGAAACAAAGCTGAATAAGATTAAATCAAAGGATTAAAGTGTAACTACAAGGAATGTAACACCTCTCACCCGTATTCTACGCCGAAATAGGTTACGAAGTATTACCAGACTTATAAAACAATTAAACATTCACTTAGCATACATTTTCACAATTCTTGCATTCATCATTCAATCTTAATCAAATTTGTCCCTAATACGAGCCTACGAAGCCCTAACCATGCTTTGGAAGTGGTTCTGGACTAAACCGATTGTAACACCCTTTACCCGTATTCAACGCCGAAACCGGGTGCGAGGCATTATCGGACTTAACGCACTTGAACATACAACTTTGGGCTATAAAATTTTATTCCAACTTAAAAACTTTCAACTGACATTCAAAACATTCCCATTATAGGCATACGAGACCTTAAACATGCAAACGGTGGGTCTCGGAATCAAATCGGGAACTTTTGTAAACTTAGAAAAATTTTTCTTAACAGGGCCACACGCCCGTGTGAAATGGGACATGCTCGTGTGGGCAGGCCGTGTGGTCACACACGCCCATGTCCCTAGCCCGTGTGGAATTTATTTTTCATTTCAAACCTATAGGGGTTTTCATATGGCAGGACACACTCTCGTGTCCTCCACACGGTTAGACACGCCCGTGTCCTTACCCGTGTGTGAAAACCTGGGTATTCTGTTTATAATGTCAGCAACCTTATAAGGGGCACACGACCTAGGCACACGCCTGTGTTTCTAGCCCGTGGTCAACACTGACTTGCAACTTTAATATGCAGGGGACACACGGCCCAACCACATGCCCATGGGACTGACTGTGTGTCACACACGGCCTAGACACATGCCCGTGTGCCTACCCATGTGGACGAGAACAAGGCTATTTGCCAAGCTCTTTTTATCACCCTAACTCACCCAACATAAATCCCATTAAACCATTTACCAAGCAACTTAATCATGCAACATACACCTTCATGAATAATCTTATCTTTTCATAAATTAGTAATAATGAGCCATCAACTATGGCAATATACAAAAGAGTTCATCTTTAAAACAGCCAACACACTTGGCCAAAACAACAAAACATTTCACTAAGTCTAGCCCCTATACATGCCAAACTCAAAATGCTAAATCTAAATATACCGAGATAAGCTGATAGTATGGGTGATCGTCCGATTATTTTCGTATCTCGAACTGGCTCCTTGACACTATAAAACAAGGGAAAAGAAAGGGAGTAAGCTTTAAGCTTAGTTAGTTTACATGTAAACAATAAGCATCATAGCATATGCTTTCCATCAATAACATTGCATACTAAGCAAGAACAATACACAACTCCATAATCATGCTTACTCATTTCATCTCTTACTACATTCCAACCATATATCAATTATATTGCTCACATTTACTTGTACACATTCCCTGCACTCATCACCACAAAACAACATGAAACATTTACTTAAGTAATTTCTCGATGAACCCTTCGGAATAATACTAAGTACCGGTGGTTTCACACACATCCCACCATTAATCAATGATAGGGTGGTATCGCACATAGCCCACCAACAAGAATATTTACAGTGGTTTCACAGATAGCCCACTAAATGATAATATAAACGATGGTATCGCACACAGCCCATCATGAATAAGTAATAAGGTGGTATCACACACAGCCCACCAAAAAGGATAATTGCGGTGGTATCGCACATACCCCACCAAATAGGATAATTACGGTGGTATCGCACATAGCCCACCAAATAATTATTACGGATATTTTTCCACACTTACATATATATTCTGAGGTTCATACGAGAATTAATCATTATCTACAAATATCAATCAGTCTCACTCATAATTGATCTCATTCATAAGTCTCACTCATAATTGATCTCATTCATACAATGCATCAATAAGTAACAACATATGCATTAAAGATGTAACGTTTACACATAAACTTACCTTGGTGCAAAATGTATTAGTCGACAGTTTAGTCCGTAACCTTGCCTTTTTCTCGGTCAAGGTTGTTTTTGCCCTCTTCTTGATCTATAATAATAAAATTTACTCATTTAATCACTTTATAACTCATGATAAATCAAAATTTACACTTAGGCAAAAATGACCATTTTGCCCTTATACTTTGGCAAAATTACGATTTTGCCCTTAGGTTCGTAAATTATTTTCATCACATTTTCTCATTAAGCAAGCCTAGCTGAACATTTATTTCTCTTACAACAACTCACAAAACCAATTATTTCATGAATTTATTACACAATTACAATCTTTATAAATAAGTCTATTTAGGTGTTTTCATGATAACACCCTTCACAAAAGTTGTTCCTTATCCCACTAGCATTCATTTTTTTCCATAAAAACTCAGCAAACAACAAGAACACTCTCATGCCAAGTTCGTAAACTTTCAACCATTTTGCAAAATAGTCCTCTCATTAGCTAGCTTAAGTTTTAGGAGTTCCAAAAGTACAAAAATTATCAAGAAAGACCTCTAAAATCACTTACTTCCAAGAGATTTGTTTTGCTGAAAATTTGAACTCCAAGAAATCTAATTTCCCTTCAATTTTCAATAGTAGAAGAAGAATGAATAGTAAAATATGATATTTCTTTTATTCATCTAATTTTATTCATTTTTTTATCACCTAATTTCACCAAATTTTGACCAAAATTTAATGCTCTTGTCTCATTGTATCTATGGCCGGCCAACACACCCTTAATGGCCTAATTTCACTTTAAGGACCTCCAATTTAATATTCTATGGCTACTAGACACTCTCTACCTTGTTAATAGAACTTTCGCACTTTATGTGTTTTAGTCATTATTCACAATTAAGCATGAAATCACCAAAATTAATGCACTAAAATTTTCATACATCCTTATAAACATGCTATAACACATAAAATAATATCAAAATAATTTTATTCAACCTCAGATTAGCGGTCCCAAGACCATTGTTCCGACTAGCCCCAAAATCGGGCTGTTATAACTCTCCCCCTTTAGAGATTTTCGTCCCCGAAAACCTTACCGGTAAAAAGGTTTGGGTACTGTTCCCTCATGGCTTCTTTCGATTCCCACGTAGCCTCTTCCACACCGTGTTTTTGCCATAACACTTTTACTAAGGCCATGCTCTTATTTCTTAACTGTTTAACCTCTTGAGGTAATATCTTATTTGGTTCCTCTTCATAAGTCATGTCCGGTCGTATTTCAATTTTTGTTGGAGGGATCACATGCGAAGGATTGAAAGGGTATCGCCGAAACATCGACACATGAAACACGTTGTGTATTCTCTCTAACTCTGCTGGCAAAGCCAACCGGTATGCTACTGGTTCAATCCTTTCAATAACCTCATACGGCCCTATAAATTGTGGACTCAATTTTCCCTTTCGATCAAATCTCAATATTTTCTTCGACGGGGATACTTTCAGAAGTACTTTGTCACCCACTTGACACTCAATTTCTTTCCTTTCTAAATCTGTGTATGACTTTTGTCGATTTGAAGCAACTTTCAGACTATCACGTATCACTTTCACTTTCTCCTCGGTCTCTTTAACTAAATCTACCCTGTAAATTTTCTTCTCACTAAGCTCGGTACAATAAAAGAGAGTCCGAAACTCGCGACAATATAAAGCTTCGTACGGTGCCATCCGTATACTCGACTGGTAACTGTTATTATAGGCAAACTCGAAGGTAGATATTTTTCCCAACTACCTTCGAACTCTAACACATAGCATCGGAGCATATCCTCAAGAACTTGAATCACTCTTTCAGATTGGCCATCAGTTTGAGGATGGAACGCTATACTAAAATTCAATCTCGTACCCAAGGATTCTTGTAATTTCTTCCAAAACCTCGAAGTAAACCTCAGATCTCTATCCGAGATAATATATATAGGTACCGCATGTAATCTCACCACCTCAGCAATATACAACTTGGCCAACTTATCCAGTGAACTATCCACACGTACCGGTATAAAGTGAGCCGACTTTGTTAATCTAGCAACAATGACCCACACATCATCTTTCTTTCTTGGAGTCATAGGTAACCCCGTTACAAAATCCATGTTGATTTGATCCCATTTCTACTCGGGAACCATCACTGGCTAAAGCAATCCTAAAGGTACTTGATGCTCGGCTTTCACTTGTTGACAGATCAAACATTTTGTGACAAACTCGGAGATGTATATTTTCATACCCGACCACCAATACAATTTCTTCAAATCATTGTACATTTTTGTACTGCCCGGATGTACTGACAAGTAACCACTGTCTGCTTCATGTAAATTTTTTCGAATTAACTCATCATCCTTAGGTACACAAACCCTGTCATGAAACATCAAACAACCATTTGAACTCACTCGAAAATCAGAGTCATTTCCCCATTCGCACTGAGCTCTCTTAACTTGCATTACGCTATCATTCTTTTGAGCGTCACATATCTGTTGAAGAAATAACGGTCTAGCCTTCAACTCGGCCAATATAGCCCCATCATTAGACAATATTAAGCTCGTACTCATAGCTCTCAAAGCATACAAGGATTTTCTGCTCAAGGCATCCGCAATCACATTCACTTTCCTTGGATGGTAATCAATTACTAACTCATAATCCTTCAATAATTCGAGCCAACATCGTTGTCACAAATTCAAATCCTTTTGGCCCATCAAGTACTTCAAACTCTTATGATCGGTGAAGATTCGAAACTTCTCACCATATAAATAATGACGCCAAATATTCAAAGTAAAGACGATCGCAGCTAACTCCAAATCATGAGTCGAATAATTTTTCTCATGCAATTTTAGCATCTTGAGGCGTAAGCTACTACCTTACCCTCTTGCATCAACACACAACGAGACCATTTAATGACACATCACTTTCAGACCACAAACTCTTTCCCCGATCGAGGTTGTACTTGTAACACCCCAAACCCGGCCCTAAAGCGTTACGGCCAGGATCGGCATGTCACATAAAAGGGTTGTTTAAAAGCTATAGCGTTTGTTAAAAATTTCGAGTTTAAATATTTATTCGCTTGTTATCCTTTTGTTAACATTTTGGAAAATGATTATTAAGGGTTTAGGAAATTCCCAGTATTGAACATTTAATAATAATAGCGATAATCAAATTAAAAGCTAAACCAAATAAAATACCAAAATTAAAGTTTAGTGGCCTTATTACATAACAAAAACCCAAATAAAAATAAGTCCAAATAAAAAAAATGAGTTTACGAGAAAACATTGCATAGCCACCACAAGTCCGCCTCAGCTCCCAAATCCACGATCTAATTATTACCTGTAAAATTAAACAAAGGGGTGAGTCATCGAGACTCAGTGTGTAAATCCTAATAAACGCAATCTGGGCCTTAAGCCCATTCAAGATGCACATTGGGCCTTAGCCCGCTCAAGATGGCATACAAAAGAAATGAGTGCAATATGTCCCAGCCCAACCTAGTTTTTCCATCATCTACACACCACCCGTACCAGCCCATCATACTGTGGGGATTTCTACAATCAACCCTCCATTCGCTACACACCTCATACGTGGCATTAGGCCACTCGTAGTTCTAGACCACCTTGATACTAGATCACCGTGACAAAGTCACTAACAATATACATGGGGCCAACCCACCGTGGTAACAACCACCGTGACAATCCCTGATGAATATACGTGGGGCCAACCCACTGTGGTAACAACCACGGGGACGAGTCACTAATCATATATAATGGTGGCATTAAACCACCGTGGCACCAAGCCACCGAGACATGGTCACTGAATCAGATATATGTGGGGCCAACCCACTTGTGGTACCAAACCACCATGACAGTCTCTAATACTTCCCCTTTCGCATCATAATCCAAACCCATGCAATATGACATAATAATTCGTGTATGCAGTATGTCATGTATGCGAAACATATATCAAATATAATGTATAACATGAATTACCATCATAATCAGATAGACGTAATACCACATAATCAAGCGAATCAACCTCTAAGGGTATAATAGTAATTTTACCTACCAAGGGTATTTTCGCAATTTACCTATCGAGAGTATTTCAGTAATTTCGCACCTGTAATGGCCTTTTCGAAGGCCTAATGTCGCCTCGAGCGACTCAACTACCATTTTCGGTCGTACCGGACTATTGGGCCTAAAACCCAATTTCGGCCCATTCGGGCCCACACACTCGTGTGGCCTACCTAACACAAATCTAGCCACGTATATGAGGTTCACCTAGTCTAGTTCACTATATACTACACCATCATTCGTTTTATTCAATTGGGCCCACTTCGGCCTATCATGGCCCAACCAGCCTCAACCCACAAGAATACTACTGATGGCCTGAACTATCGCGTTAAAACCCCACACGTGCACTCGCACGCTCGTGTAGCTATTATTGCTATGATCAGAACTTCTGTATTTGCCGCTCTACAACTAGAGTAGAGAGACTTACACACCTGATAGGAATCTGGTGCTAATCCGCGCTCCGACCACTCCTGTGCCCAAACGCCCACCAAGGTATATTCACTCTCCTCCTAGAATGCTCTATATATAGCTAGCTTCTCACCTTCCTTCTTTGTATCTTTCTGATGTGGGATCCCTTTGTCAGTAGAGTTTAAATCCAACTCAAACTCATGCCGTCCAATTCGCAAAATAAATACTCCCTTGCTTTCCATGAGATTCGAACCCAGGCTCTCCTATCAGATAATTCACGCTACTAGCCACTAAGCCACCAGCTCCTCTTGTGTCTTAAACCATGCGTAACTAAATATAAATCTATAGCCAAATTCTAAGGTCCACGTAAAAAGAAAACCAAAATGCAAGAGCCAAAACTTGAACTTTGGACCTTCTTCCTTCCTTGTGGTGTCATCCCCTTGTCTCTTATGTGGCGTCACTTTGCCACTACACCATACACTCCACTTGTATCATTTTCCTCCACATTTTATTCTTAAGGCCTACCTACTAACTCCCAGGGTTTTTCTCGCCTAAAACCAAAATTTCCCCAAATCCAAAGTTTGATCCTGGGACTTCTTGGAAGCCCCCTAACATTTCAAAATCATTTACCTAAAAGGTCCAACTAGCATTTAAGTCGATCTCTTGTTCTCAAAAATTTTAAATGCTACTACGCTCAAGGCCCATTGGGCCTAATTCTTCTAGGCCCAATTTCAGGATGTTACAAATCTACCTTCCTTAAAGAAATTTCGTCCTCGAAATTTCTAACTAACTAACAGTCACACATCCTAACCTACCACACTACGCTCTTGCTACGCACTCTGATCTTAATAACACTAATATACTTTTAACTAGAATTTAGAACTCCTACACATACTCAAAAACACCTAGCCATTAAAGCAGACAAATATTTCATATGCAACCAACTCTATATCTGAACATGACATCCAAACCAAACACACAAAATAGATACCAGAAATACAGAATATAACAAAGCAAAGTATCAGGGAACTTACAGTGCGGACTGGTGCTGGAGATTCGGGTGCCATACTTCCAGAATAGATATATATTTTTTTAAACCATTTTCCAAACCATCCTTTGAAAACATTTTTGAACCCAAACCCACAGCTGAGTTTTTGAACCTAAGCTCTGATACCATAATTGTAGCACCCCAAATCTGGCCTAAACGTTACGACCGGATCTGGCATGTCACATAAAAGGGTTGGTTAAAAACTGCGCATTTGTTAAAATTTTCGAGTTTAAATATTTATTCGCTTGTTATCCTTTTGTTAACATTTTGGAAAACGATTATTAAGGGTTTAGGAAATTCCCGTATTGAACATTTAATAATAATCGACAGTAATCAAATTAAAAGCTAAACCAAATAAAATACCAAAATTAAAGTTTAGTGGCCTTATTACATAACAAAAACCTAAATAAAAATAAGTCATAATAAAAGAAACGAGTTTACGAGAAAATATTGTATGGCCACCACAAGTTTGCCTCAACTCCCAAATCCGCGATCTAATGATTACTTGCAAAATTAAATAAAGGGGTGAGTCATCGAAACTTAGTGTGTAAATCCCCATAAACGCAATCTGGGCCTTAAGCCCATTCAAGATGCACATTGGGCCTTAGCCCGCTCAAGATGGCATACAAAAGAAATGAGTGCAATATGTCCCAGCCCAACCTAGTTTTTCCATCCTCTACACACCACCCGTACCAGCCCATCACACCGTGGGGATTTCTACAATCAACCCTCCATCCGCTACACACCTCATACGTGGCATTAGGCCACTCGTGGTTCTAGACCACCGTGATACTAGATCACCGTGACAGAGTCACTAACAATATACATGGGGCCAACCCACCGTGGTAACAACCACCGTGACAATCCCTGGTGAATATACGTGGGGCCAACCCACTGTGGTAACAACTATGGGGACGAGTCACTAATCATATATAATCGTGGTATTAAACCACTGTGGCACCAAGCAACTGAGACATGGTCACTGAATCAGATATATGTGGGGCCAACCCACTTATGGTACCAAACCACCGTGACAGTCTCTAATACTTCCCCTTTCGCATCATAATCGAAACCCATGCAATATGACATAATAATTCGTGTATGCAGTATGTCATGTATGCGAAACATATATCAAATAAAACGTATAACATGAATTACCATCATAATCAGATAGACGTAATACCACATAATCAAGCTAATCAACCTCTAAGGGTATAACAGTAATTTTACATACCAAGGGTATTTTCGTAATTTACCTATCGAGAGTATTTCAGTAATTTTACACCTGCAATGGCCTTTCCGAAGGCCTAATGTCGCCTCGAGCGACTCAACTACCATTTCCGGTCGTACCGGACTATTGGGCCTAAAACCCAATTTTGGCCCATTCGGGCCCACACGCTCGTGTGGCCCACCTAACACAAATTTAGCCACGTATATGAGATTCACCTAGTCTAGTTCACTATATACTACACCATCATACATTTTATTCAATTGGGCCCACTTCGACCCATCGTGGCCCAAGCAGCCTCAACCCACAAGAATACTACTGATGGCCTCAACTATCGCGTCGAAGCCCCACACGTGCGCTCGCACGCTCGTGTGGCTACTATTGCCGTGACCGGTACTTCGGCATTTACCGCTCTACAACTAGAGTAGAGAGAGTTACACACCTGATAGGAATCTGGTGCTAATCCGCGCTCCGACCACTCTTGTGCCCAAACGCCCACCAAGGTATATTCACTCTCCTCTTAGAATGCTCTATATATAGCTAGCTTCTCACCTTCCTTCTTTGTATCTTTCCGATGTGGGATCCCTCCGTCAATAAAGTTTAAATCCAACTCAAACTCTTGCCATCCAATTCGCATAATAAATACTCCCTTGCTTTCCATGAGATTCGAACCCAGGCTCTCCTATCAGATAATTCACGCTACTAGCCACTAAGCCACCAGCTCCTCTTGTGTCTTAAACCATGCGCAACTAAATATAAATCTATAGCCAAATTCTAAGGTCCAAGTAAAAAGAAAACAAAAATGCAAGAGCCAAGACTTGAACTTTAGACCTTCTTCCTTCCTTATGGCGTCATCCCCTTGTCTCTTATGTGGCGTCACTTTGCCACTACACCACACACTCCACTTGTGTCATTTTCCTCCACATTTTATTCTTAAGGCCTACCTACTAACTCTCAGGGTTTTTCTCGCCTAAAACTAAAATTTCCCGAAAGCCAAAGTTAGATCCTGGGACTTCATGGAAGCCCCCTAACATTCTAAAATCATTTACCTAATAGGTCTAACTTGCATTTAAGCCGATCTCTTGTTCTCATAAATTTTAAAAGCTACTACGCTCAAGGCCTATTGGGCCCAATTCTTCTAGGCCCAATTTTGGGATGTTATAGTACTAAAACTGGTGCCTTAGTCAATAATGCTTTCAATCTCTCGAAACTTTGTTGGCATTTCTCAGTCCATTCAAACTTAACATCTTTATACAATAGCTTCGTCATTAGTGTAGTAATCATGGAGAACCCCTTTAGGAACCTTCTGTAGTACCCCGCTAAACCCAAAAAAACTTCTAATTTCTGAACATTCCTTAGCGATTTCCACTCCACAATAGCCGAGATCTTACTCGGATCAACTCTAATGCCATCACCCGACACAATGTGTCCTAAGAATCCGACCTCTCGGAGCCAAAACTCACTCTTGCTGAATTTAGCATACAATTGTTTGTCTCTTAATGTCTGCAAAACAATTCTCAGGTGCTTTGCATGCTCACTCTCATCTTGGGAATAAATTAATATGTCGTCGATAAAAACAACCACAAACTTATCCAAATATGGTCGGAAGATACGGTTCATTAAATCCATAAAGATCACAGGAGCATTCGTTAAGCCAAATGGCATGACAAGAAACTCATAATGGCCATACCTCATCTGAAATGCAGTCTTCGGTATATCTTGCTTTTTAACCCTCAACTGGTAATAGCCAGACCTTAGGTCTATCTTAAAGAACATTGTAGCTCCCTTCAATTGGTCAAATAAATCATCTATCCTTGGAAAAGGATACTTATTTTTCACTGTTACCTTGTTGAGTTGTCTGTAGTCTATGCACAATCTCATCGACTCATCTTTCTTCTTCACAAAAAGTACCGGAGCACCCCACGGTGAATAGCTCGGTCTTGCAAAACCCTTGTTCGTTAACTCTTACAACTAAACCTTCAATTCTTTCAACTCCAATGGTGCCATCCTATACGGAGCAACCGAAATAGATGCGGTACCTAAAACTAAATCAATCCCAAACTCGACCTCTCTAACTAGAGGCAATCCTGGTAACTCTTTCGGGAACACATCTGGATACTCACATGCCACTGGCACTGATTCAATCTTTACCTCTAACTCTTGAGTATTCAGCACAAAGATGAGATAGGAGTCGTATCCTTTTCTCAAGTATCTCTCGGCTACCATAGATGAAATTATCACAGGCAAACTATCCGATCTACCTAATTCAACCCAAATGACATCTCCATTTACACATTTCAATTCAATAAACTTACTACCACAGTTCACTAAAACATTATGAGCAGTCAACTAATCCATACTAAGAATCAAGTCAAATTCATCGAACGACAACAGCATGAGATTTGCCGGAAAACAATGACCTTTAATTGTCCAAAGAAAATTCCTACACACCTTGTCAACTAGCACATGTTTGCCTAACGGGTTTGACACCTTTACTACAATTTCATAGGCTCAACAATCATACTCATGCTAGATGCCAATTTCATGCAAATATAAGATTGGGTAGACCCTGGATCAATCAAAGCAACAACAGAGATATCATGAAGAGAAAAAGTACCCATTATCACATCTAGAGATGATGCCTCTTCGCGAGCGCGAATGGCATAAGTCCTTGCAGGTGCTCGACCCTCCGATCTCACAACAGAGTCTCTGGGTGAACCTCTACTACTAGTCCCACCTCTCGGGTTCTTTTATGATTTACCACTTAAAGACACAGTACTTGATCTTAGTTCTTGCTTTCTTAACTTCTCATCCCTCTCAGGACAATTCCAGATAAAATGATCAGGTGAACCACACTTGTAACAATTGCGGTTATTCCCCCAACACTCCCTAGTGTGTTGTCTACCACAATTTGAACACTCTAGTTTATTAGACTTTGGATTGCCCACGCTTGCCATCGAGGTGGCTTGAACCCTCGAGCCCGAGTATGTATTATCTTGATCTCGATGTGAATATCCTACCGATGCAGTCGTCCGAGGTTTTATTTCCTTGGACCTCTTTGATTGAGTTTGGTACGATTTACTCATTGGCCTCTTTCTTGCATCCCAGGCCTCACTCATGGCTTTTCTCTTTTCCTTATTCAGCTCTTCAGCCTTGTATGCCCTATCAACCAACACCATAAATTCTTTCAATTCCAAGATCCCAACTAGAAGTCTGATATCCTCATTCAACCTATCCTCAAACCTCTTGCACAAGATAGCTTTTGTGGACACACACTCTTGTGCATACTTGCTGAGCCTAATAAATATTCTACCACAATCATTTTGCCTTGCTTCAGTTGAAGGAATTCTTTCCGTTTCTGGTCCATAAATCTCTGACTTATGTACTTCTTTCGGAACTCTTCCAAAAAGAAGTCCCACGTCACTCTCTCCCTTGGAACCACCGACGTCAACATTTTCCACCAACGATATGCCGAGTCTTTCAACAATGACACGACACATTTCAAGCTCTCCTCAGGTGTGTAGGCGAATCCATTAAATACTCGCATTGAGTTCTCAAGCCAGAACTCGGCCCTCTCGGGGTCATCGTCTATATTAGCTCTGAATTCCTCGGCCCCTTGCTTTCGAATCTTATCTACTGAGGGTTTGGTCACTCTCACCAAATCTATACCTTGAAGAGCCACAGGAACTTGCTGAGGTATAGGAGGGGGTGGAGGAGGTTGAGCATTACAGTTCACTCGTAGATACTCCGTGTACCAATTACTCATCATTTGGAGAAAGGCTTCCTGAGCCTTTTCTCCTTGACTGATAGTCTCGGCTCCACTCGCTACAGGCCTAGTCCCTTGCATGGGAGCCGGCGGGTTACTAGCAGCGTCAAATGACCATTCGGTGGGGATCCATTTACTTTATAAAAACAAAGTTTAGAATTGTCAAAAGTCACCACACTATCAATATACATTTATGGCATGTATAGCTAGACTCTTACACACACCACGGTAGTCCGAGAATCGACTAAACCATAGCTCTGATACCACTAAATGTAACACCCTTTACCCATATTTAACGCCGAAACCGGGTGCGAGGCATTACCGAACTTAATGCACTTGAACATACAACTTTAGGCTATCCACTCACATTCAAAACATTCCTATTATAGGCATACAATACCTTAAACATGCAAATGGTGGGTCTCGGAATCAAATCGGGAACTTTTGTAAACTTAGAAAAATTTTGCCTTAACAGGGCCACACGCCCGTGTGAATGGGACACGCCCGTGTGGTCACACACGCCCATGTCCCTAGACCGTATGGAATTTATTTTTCATTTCGAACCTACAGGGGGTTTTCACACGGCCGGACACACTCCCGTGTCCTCCACACGGCCTAGACACGCCCGTGTCCTTACCAGTGTGTGAAAACCTGGGTATTCTATTTATGACGTCAGCAACTTTATAAGGGGCACACGGCATAGGCACACGCCCTTGTGTCTAGTAGTGGGCGACACTGACTTGCAACGTTAACATGCAGGGGACACAGTTCACAATTACAACCTTTACAAATAAGTTCTATTTAGGTGTTTTGATGATAACACCCTTCACAAAAGTTGTTCCCTAAAACCTTCATGGAAAGTCCCTAAACTTTCAACCATTTTGCAAATAGTCCCATCATTAGCTAGCTGAAGCTTTGGGGGTTCCAAAAGTACAAAAATTATCAAGAAAGACATCTAAAATCACTTACTTCCAAGAGATTTGTTTTGCTGAAAACTTGAACTCTAATAACTCTAATTTCTCTTCAATTTTCGATGGTAGAAGAAGCATGAATAGTAAAATATGATATTTCTTTTATTCATCTTATTTTATTTATTTTTTATCACCTAATTTCACCAAATTTTGACCAAAATTTAATGCTCTTGTCTCATTGTCTCTATGGCCAGCCAACACACCCTTAATAGACTAATTGCACTTTAAAGACCTCCAATTTAATATTCTATAGCTACTAGACACCTCTACCTTGTATAGTAAAACTTTCGCACTTTATGCGATTTAGTCCTTTTTTACAATTAAGCATGAAATCACCAAAATTAATGCACCAAAATTTTCATACATCTTTATATACATGCTATAACACATAAAATAATATCAAAATAATTTTCTTTAACCTCGAATTAGCGGTCCCGAAACCACTACTCCGACTAGCCCCAAAATCGAGCTGTTACACCGATGACTTTAGAAATTTTAAGAATCAATAGAAAATTTCTCAAAAACAGGGGACACACGCTCGTGTGAACCGCCCGTGTGTCTCACACGGCCAACAAACATGCTTGTTTTGCAGGCTGTGTGAACATTCAAAATGGGAGCACATGGTCGTGTCTCAGCCTATGTCCAACCCCGTGTCAATGCCAACACCCATGTTCGTGTGGCTAGCCCATGTGCCCTTAAAATGGCCATACACGCCCGTGCGCCAGGCCGTGTGCTAGCCCATGTGTCCTTAAAATGGCCATACACGCCTGTGTGTGAGGTTGTGTGAAGCATACTGACTTGATTTTAATTTCAACACCAGGGGACACACAGCTATGTAACATGATCGAGTGTCATACACTATTGAAACACATGGCCGTGTCTCTCGCGCGTGTGGACAAAAATATGCTATTTACCAAGCTATTTTGCCACCCTATCTTATGCACACCTAAACCAAATTTAATGGCACCAAAACATAACACTTAAAAGAATTTAAACAACCTCAATCAAACATCATTCATACCATCTCAATACCAACAAATACAAGACACACTATATCCCAATATGTCTTCCAAATCATTCCAATATTCACAATCTAAATTCATCAATATGGACACAACCAAACATACATTAATTTACCTAATATCACCAACATATCATTCTCCAAACATGGGCTACTTCATACTCCAAATAGTAACTCAAAAACTACCCATCACAATTAGCATTTATAGGAAAATTATGAAACTCAAAATAAAAACCATTTGCACACTTATATACATCATCAAAATCATCAATATAAGCTAACTCACATGGCTATATATACAAACCAAAATATAGACATTCACAAGCCAACTCAAATGGCGAAAGTCACTACCAACATACTTATCATAATGACCATATTCCTATACATGCTATATGACCAAACCATAAGCTCAAAAGTACCAAAGTGATGGTTGGATAGTGTGACGTAGTCTCTAACGATGCCCGAATCCGAGCTAGCTTTGAAATCACTATAAAACATGGAAAAATAAACAAAGTAAGCTTTATAGCTTAGTAAGCTCGTATGAAATAAACTCAACTAATCATAAATACACAAATCATCAATTTGAACATATTAACATGTAATTCATGATAACTAGCAGACCTTTCACAAGCTTAATCATATGCTTATATGCAAACTTCATAATTTCTTTGATTTAAAGCTCATACGATTCGTGTACATACCTGTACCAATCCTTAACGAACTCATACCTATTCAAAATAATGTTGAATACTAGAAATCTTGCACATTAAGTGCCAATACATAGCTAAAGCTATTTTAATCTAGCACACTAACTACCATACATAGCCGAAGCTATCTCGATCTCGAACACTAAGTGCTATACATAACCGAAGCTATCTCGATCTCGCTCACTAAGTGCCCACAAGTAGCCGAATTATCGTCAAACAAGACTGTAGTCTCGTATACACAATTTATGTAATATCAAAACATTTAAAGCATAATTACAACAATGCTTATTACATATAAACTTACCTCGGACGTAAAAACGACGACACGGGTCATCTAATCTGAGATTTTGTTCTTTCCTCGATCTAAGTTCGTATTTCACTTTTCTTGATCTATATAATATCAAATTCAGCTTATTCAATCATCGCTTTATCCAATTAAGTCCAAAACACACATTTAGGCACATTTACACTTTTGCCCCTAATGTTTCACATTTTTACACTTTAGTTCTTATTTCATAAAATCACAAATTCACACAATTCAATCACAACCCATGCTAGCCGAATTTCAATTAGGTCCCTAGCAGCCCATATTTTTTGTTTATTTCACATTTTAACCACTAAATTTACACATTTCATAATTTAGCCCCTGATTTGCATTTTCACTAAAAATCACTTAACAAAACTTGTATAACTATCATCAAACATTCAAAATCTATCATCAAACATCAAAATACATGTTTATTCATCAATGGAAACTTTCTAAATCTTTAACAGTTTTACAAAATAGTCCCTGGGCTAGCTAGACTAAGCCGCAACGATCTCAAAAACACAGAAATCATTAAAAGCAGGACAAAAATGGTGTTTTTTTTCCTTGTATTTTTGTCAATAGGAAGATGATAGCCTTCAAATTTGATTTTTTTTATTTTACTTTAATAACCAAATTACAATATTAACCTTTAATATTAACCATTATAAACACCTAATGCATGTCCATAAATGTCCACTCATGATTCAAATGGTCTAATTACAACAGAAGGACCTTAAATTTAAGGTTCTATAGCTATTTAATACCATTAGCTATTAAAACATCACTTTTGCACTTTACTTGATTTAGGCCTTTTTATCAAATTGACCAATCAAAAGATGAAATTTCTTAACAAAATTTTCACACAAACATATTATCATGCTGTAGACATTAAAATAATAATAAAATAATTATTTTGCCTTCGAATTTGTGGTCCCGAAACTACTATTCTGATTTTGACTAAAAACAGGCTGTTACAAGGAAAGTTGAATTATTAAAAGGTACTTAACACCTAACTATAGTAAACTTAACTAACTAGCATTAAACTAGGAAAGAAAGAGCTTGAATCCTAAAAAGATGAGAAAAGCAACTAAACTTGAAGCTAAAAAGATGAATATTCTAAAGGTCTCTCCCTTCTCTCAGCAAAAAGAAGGCTTTTTGATTTGATTACAACCTAAAAAAGGTGACCAAATTACCCCTAATCTTCTAATTTTGGTTAGGGGACATGTTGGAAAAGGATCAGCGCTGAAGTCAATTTTTTTCTCTTTCGACAGTGATATCGCGACACCCATGGTCCGATATCACGATATCCTCATTAGTCTTGTAATAGGGGTCCTTTGGAAGTTTGGGTATTGCGATTCCTTATGGTTGGTACCGTGATACCACTGGTGGTAGCTCAATCTAACTTATTTTCAACACTATTAGGGGTATCACGACTTTCATGCTTTGATATCACGATATCCCCTTCTAGGTAATGTTCTCGTGCTGTTCAAGCCAGCGCGGACTCCCTGTATCACTCACCAACCACGTTAGATTCTTCGGTTTCCAATTGGCCATCTCGAGTCTCAAAATAGCACAAAATATACACTAATCACTTATTAATGCAAAAAACTAAAACTAACTAAAAACACCACAAAGACCTCAAAAAACAAGCTCTTTAAGTGTAATAGAGAGCCAAATGTAACACCCCTAACCCGTATTCACCGCTAGAAGAGGGTTACGGAGCATTACCAAAGTTTACAGAACAATTTCAATTAATTTGACAAATTTACTATTGATATTCTAAGATTATGCATAACGTCCCTTAAATGGACCCTCGAGATCTAATATGAACATTAGAATCGAATCGAGACTAAATCAGGATCATTAGAAATTTTTCACAAAATTTCAAAATTTCTCTTATGAACAATATCCACACACCCGTATGGTCTAAGGACAAGCCCGTGTGATCAAACCTTGTGGCTCACACAATCATAAGACATGCCCATGTTATGGTTCATGTGGCTATACATGCCCGTGTCCCTAACCCATGTAACTCTTTGACTTATAAGGCATGAAGTAAATGAAGTCACACGGCCAAGTCACATGCCCTTGTGCTAGGCCGTATGGTTAATTTAATTTTTACAAATTAGGTGCAGTTTTCACACGGTCGTACCCCACGCCCGTGTTCAAGGCCGTGTCATCCACACGACTTAGACATACGCCCATATGCTCAATTTTGAACATTCTATTTTACAAATTTGAAATACAGGGGACACACGGCCAGAGCACATGCCCTTGTACCAAGCCGTGTGTCACACATGGTCTAGACACACACCCGTGTGTCCACCCGTGTTGACGAAATAAGGTCATTTCTTAGCCTTATTTCTCACCCAAACTATGCCATTTTCCTACACCAACACTTACAAATATTTTTCAACCAATTCAAGCATAAATACATAGCCATTATACCATTTGTTATTGTATAAAATCACTTACCTTCATCTTAATTTATTTACTTTACTTACCTCTTATGTAACTTGAATTGCTCATTATAATTTCATATTTATATACATACATGAACATGTATTATTTCATATCCATCTTTATCATCAAAACAACTTTCTCTAGCCATTCCAATGGCTAGATTAAGTTCAACATATACAAACCATAATTTGGTCAAATTTGTCTATACATGCCATTATACCAAAACAAGATTTTCATTTATACCAAAATAAGAGGAGGATAGTGTGATGAATGCTCTGACTGTTCTCCAATGTTCACGAGCTTTGAGCACTATAAAACAAAGAAAAATAAACCTAGTAAGCATTATATGCTTAGTAAGCTCGTATAACCAGAATTTGACTTACCAATCATATTTAACATTTAAACCATTCATAAGCATACTTTCCACTCAATTTGGCATTTAACCTAACCACATGCATCCAATCAAACATGTTAATCACAAATATACCATAATGTATTGATGAACTCATCATGCCATATTCCATCAAGTTTTCCTCTTTTCATTTTAAATTCCTCATGTCTCATTAATCATTTTATCCATTGTACTATTAAATTTTCCAATGGATATTTTTGATAGTACATTCAGAGTGTACAAATCCATTATCCGTCAATTCATATACAGTAGTACCTATTAAGGTACACTCTCGAGCCACATAACATACATCAGAATTATCAGTCCAAGCTAAATTCTGTTTGTAACATACACTCTAAGAGCTTTGTTAGGATTACCAGTCCAGGCTAAATCTTTTCAGTGACAAAGAATTTTATATAGAGTTTATTCTGGATTACCAGTCTAGGCTAAATCCAGTCAATTAGGATTACCGGTCCAGGCTAAATCCTAATTGAAACATATACTTGAGAGGCTCATTTCGGATTACCCGTTCGGGCTAAATCCATTCTGCAACACATGCAGTTTTATCTGGAAAATCACATTTATCCATCAAAATTCAATATTCACACGAAATTTAACCCTTTTTAATAAATTTCTAACATATACCATTCCTTCCATTGCAATTTCCATACGTTTCATATGTGCAATCTTATATAACATATTCAATGTAATATACCATTCAAAACAACACATTTCTATGCTCATTTAAGTTATACGAACTTACCTTGATATTTGTTCGTAATTGGAATCTACTAATCCGAAATCTTTTCCTTTCACGGTCTAACTCTTTGTTCAATATTTTCGGTTTTATATAATTCAATTTAATCATCAATTTAATACATTTCATATTCCATTGAACTCAATTTACACCCTAGGCAAAATTACCATTTTGCCCCCATACTTTTCCTAAAATTCAATTTTGTCCCTAGGCTAGGAAAATGAAATTCATGAAATTTAATCCTTATTTCCAGCCTAGCTGAATTTCATATACCATAAATAGCAGCCCATGAATTCCATAAAAATTAGAATTTATCATGGTTTTTACTAATTTTCAATTTAGTCCCTAAAATATGTTTTCATGTAAATTCACTTTGTAAAAGTTGTTTATACATCAACAACCTTTCATTTTCTACCCTAAACTTTTAAATTTTAGCATATTTATCCATGGCACAATTTCCATACTTTGATAACTTTTAAAATTAATCTTTTCCTTCGATCTTTTGTCCGCGTTACATTGGGCCGTATGAGATTATTGAAAGAATTGGGCGATGGCGTACGATTAGATTTCTTAGGTAGAGTTGGAGAGAATACACAATGTGTTCCATGTGTCAATGTTGCGACAATATCGTTCCAATCCTTCACATGTAATTCCTCTGATGGAAATTGAGATACGACCGGATATGACCTATGATGATGAACTAGTTAAGATTTTGGCTCGAGAGGTTAAACAGTTGATACAAAAGTATAGCCTTAGTGAGTGTTGTGGAAAAAACATGGTGTAGAAGAGGCTATGTGGGAATCGGAAGAAGCCATGAGAAAATAGTACCCAAACCTTTTTATTGGTAAGATTTTTGTGGACGAAAATCCCTAAAGGGGGGAGAGTTGTAACAGTCCAATTTAGGGGCTAGTCGAAATAGTGGTTTCGGAACCACTAATCTGAGGTCGGAGAAATTTATTTTTAATATCATTTTATGTGTTATATCATGATTATATGAGTGCATTAAAATTTTGGTGAATTAATTTTAGTGATTACATGCTTAATTGCGAAAAAGGACTAAATCGCATAAAGTGCGAAAGTTTTATTTTACAAGCTAAAGGTGTTAAATAGCTAGAGACATTTAAATTAGAGGTCCTTAATGTCCAAATGGGCCCTTCTAAGGGTGATAGCCGACCATAGGGACAAAGAAATTCAATTTGGTCAAGGTTTGGTGACATTAGGTGATTAAATGAATAAAATAAAGAAAACAAAGAAAACTATCATCTTTTCCTATTATCTTCTTCTTCCACCGAAAATATCAACAAGAATAGGGGTTTAGAAGCATGAAATTTTTAGAAACTTACACTCATTGCAAGTAAGTGATTTTGGTGGTCATTCTTGATAATTTTTGTACTTTTAGGACCCTTGTAGCTTAATCTAGCTAATGAGGGAACTATTTTGCAAAATGGTTGAAAGTCTAGGGTTTTTCGATGTGAGTATTCTTGTGATTGCTAAAATTTTATGTAACACCTCTTACCCGTATCCTACACAGGAACCGGACACGAGGTATTACCGGACTTAACTCACTTGGTCATGCAACTTTAAACCATAAAATTTCTCATTTACAATCAAAACATTCTCCTTAAGGGCCTACGGGGCCTTAAACATGCATATGGAAGGTTTTAGAATCCAACCGGGAACTTTTGTGCACTTAAAATTTTTTGTCTAAACAAGGGTCACACGCCCGTGTGAAGTGGGACATGCTCGTGTTAAGTGGACGTGTGGTCACACACGCCCATGTCCCTAGCCCGTGTGGGATTTATTTTCATTTCAAACCTACTGGGTTTTCACAGGTCGGACACACGCCCGTGTTCTTGGCCTATGTTCTCCACACAGCCTAGACACGCCCGTGTCCTCGCCCATGTGTAAAAACCTGGGTATTCTGTTTGTGATGTCAGCAACTTCATAAGAGACACACGGCCTAGGTACACGCCCGTGTGGCTAGCCCGTGGTCGACACTGACTTGCAACACTAGCATGCAGGAGACACACGGCTTGGTCACACACCCATAGGACTGCCTGTGTGTCTCACACGGCCTAGACACACGCCCATGTGCCTACTCGTGTGGACATGAACCATGCTATTTTCCGAGCTCTTTTTGTCACCCTAGCTCACACAACATGATCCCATACAACAAATCACCAAGTAAGTCAATTTTTGCAGCAAACACTTTCTTGAATAAGCTTATATTTTCATAAATTAATCATAATAAGCCATCAACTATGGCAATATACAAAAGAGTTCATCTTTAAGGGAGCCAATACACACTTGGCCAAAATAAAAAAACAATTCACCTAATCTAGCCCCTATACATGCCATACTTAAAATGCTAATTCTAGATATACCGAGATGAGTTGATAGTGTGGGTGATCTTCCAATTATCTTCGTATCCCAACTCGGCTCTTTGACACTATAAAACAAGGGAAATAAAGGGAGTAAGCTTTAAGCTTAGTAAGTTTACATGTAAACAATAAACACCATAACATATGCTAATCAATAAATGGCGTTACATACTAAGCAAGATCAATCCACATTCCATATCATGCTTACTCATTTCATCTCTTTCCACTTTCCAACCATCTCACAAGCATAATATTCACATTTATTAACATACAGCCCTGCACTTATCACCACATGATCACATGAGACAACACTTAACAATTTCACAATAAAACATTCAAAATAATACCAAAAAAACTCGGTGGTTTCGCACATAGCCCACTATTAATCTTTAATAGGGTGGTATCGCTCATAGCCCACCAAATGATGATATAAACGATGGTATCACACACAGCCCATTGTGAATAAGTAATAAGGTGGTATCGTACATAGGCTACCAATAAGGAATAATTAAGGTGGTATCACACACAGCCCACCATTATTTACTACGGATAATATTCCACACTTACCTATCTATTTTAATGTTCATACGAGAATTTTTCATTATCTATCGAATTCAATCCATTTAAATCGTGAATGATCTCATTCATACAATGCACCAATAAGTAGCGATATATGTATTTAAGACGTATCGATTACACGTAAACTTACCTCGGGGCAAAACGTGTTAATCAACTGTCTATTCCGTAACCTTGCATTTTCTTCGGTCAAGGTTGATTCCGCATTCTTCTTGGTCTATAAGAAAAAAAAGTCACTCATTCAATCATTTTATAATCATGATACATTATAATCTCTACTTAGGCAAAAATGACCATTTTGCCCTTGTACTTTGGCAAAATTACAATTTTGCCCCTAGACTCGTAAATCATTTTTCATCACATTTTCTCATTAACCAAGCCTAGATGAACATTTATTTCTCTTGCAACAACTCACAAAGCCATCTATTTCATGCATTTATTGCACAATTTCTATTTTACAAATAAGTCCTATTTATGTGTTTTCATGATAACACCTTTCACAAAAGTTGTTTCTCATCTCACTAATATTCATTTTATTCCATAAAAACTCAGTAAACAACATGAACACTCTCATGGTAAGTCCTTAAACTTTCAACCATAATGCAAATTAGTCCCCTCACTAGCTAGCTTAAGCTTTGGGGGTTCCAAAAATACAAAAATCGTCAAAAAAGACCTCTAAAATCACTTACTTGCAAGGAGATAGCTTGGCTGAAATTTTAAGCTCCAAATATATCTATTTCCTCTTCAATTTTTGGTGGGAGAAGAAAGGGGAATAGTAAAATATGATATCTCATCTTTTTATCATATTATATTCATTTTTTATCACCTAATTCCTCCAAATTTGACCAAAAATTTAATGTCCTTGTCCCCTTGTCTCTATGGCCGGCCACACCCTCTTAATGGCCTAATTTCACTTTAAGGACCTCCAATTTGATATTCTATGGCTATTAAGCATCTTTATCTTGCATAATAGAACTTTCGCACTTTATGCGATTTAGTCCTTTTCACAATTAAGCATTCAATTGTAAAAAATAAAGCACCAAAATTTTCATATAGCCATATATTAATGCCATAACACATAAAATAAAACCAAATAATTTTCTTTAACCTCGGATTATCGGTCCCGAAATTGCTGTTCCGACTAGCCCCAAAATCAGGTTGTTACATTTTATGGAAGAAAATGAATCTTGGTTGTTTAATAAACAACTTTTCGTGAAGGGATTTTTCATGAAAACACCTAATAGGACTATTTTGTAAAAGTTATAAAATGGATAATAAATGTGTGAGATAATTGGAATTTTGAGTTGCTGTAAAAGAGAATATGAATCGACTAGGCTTAGGTGTGTGAAAAATGAACACATTTCATTTTACGAGCCCAGGGGCAAAATCATAATTTTGTGAAAGTTTAGGGGAAAACGATAATTTTGCGAAAATAGGAATTTTTGGAGTAATTTTTTTAATGTGGTTAATTAATAAGGTAAATATGTCATTATAGATCAAGAAGAACGTGGAATCAACCTTGACCGAGGAAAAGGTAAGGTTTCAGACTAAATTGCAAATTAACATATTTTGTATCGAGGTCTTTTTATTTATGTTTTCACATATAATGTATGAGGTGAAATGTGAACGAATATTATGGATATCTATTGAAATGATAGAAAGTGAAGAAATTCTCGGATGAACCTTCAGAATAGGGAAAATGATACGGATAAAAACAGAGAATAAGTAATTATTGGTGGGCTATGTGTGATACCACCGCTGATATGTGACTATTGGTGGGCTGTATGCGATACCACTATTGATATGTGACTATTGGTAGGCTGTGTGCGATACCACCGTTGATATGTGACTATTGGTGGTCTATGTGCGATACCACCTGGTTATTTGTTAATGGTGGGCTGTGTGTGAAATCACCGTGTATCCGGTATTATTCCGAAGTGTTCATCGAGAAACTTTGATTGAGTGAGATTATGTGTGATTGTGTGATGACAAGTGTAAGGTATAAGTGCATGTAAACGTGAGCAATGTTTATGATATGTATTTGGAATGTGGTAAGATTTGGAAAATGAGTAAGTACAACTACAATGATTTGTATGTAATGTTCTTGATTGATAAATATGTGGTATGATATTCATTGTTTACATATAGACTTACTAAGCTTAAAGCTTACTCCCTTCTCTTTTTCCTTGTTTTATAGTGTCAGAAAGCCAGCTCAGAATACGGAGATCGTCAGAGGATCACCAACACTATCCACACATTTTGGTATATTGAGACTTACATTGGATTATGGCATGTATAGGAACTTGGTCTTTTTGGTTATATGTCATATTGGTTTAGCCAAATGTGTTGGCTTATGATGATATTTGATTCATTTTGGATAAGGCCATGAGAAGTGGCTCATAATGACTATTTGGATGTAAACCTATTTATATATGCATGCATGTGCCAATGCCAGTATGATATGGCCTATGGTTATTGATGGTTGAATGATGATGTGTTGCATGTGATTATGTATGATTGATGATGGTGAAGCACCTAGTTATGTTATATTAAGTGCCTTGAATATATATATACATATATTTGGATTGGTATGGTTTTAATGATGTGTAGGTTGGTGCAAGAATAGGTGGCAAAAAAGCTTGGTAAATAGCCTTATTTTGTCCAAACGGGTAGACACACAGGCGTGTGTCTAGGCCGTGTGTGACAGACCGCTTGCCTCATGAGCATGTAGTCCGGTCGTGTGTCCCCCTGCACCCTAAGTTGGCAAAACAGAATGTCCAGTAGTATTCACACGGGTTGAGGCATGACCGTGTGTCTCAATAGTGTGGAAGACACAGCCATAGGACATGGGCATGTGTCCAAGCCGTGTGAAGTCTGCACTTGATCTTAAGAATTTAATTCGCCACATGGCTTAAGGACACGGGCGTGTGCCTTGGCCGTGTGACTTTATTGAGTTGATGACGTCATAAACAGAATGTCAAGGTGTTCACACATGGGCTAAGACACAAGCGTGTCGTGGCCGTGTGAGGGACATGGGCAGTAGACATGGGTGTGTGCTAGGCCGTGTGAAAAGCCCTGTAGGTTCGAAGTGAACAATAAAATCTGCACGGATTAGGGACACGGGCATGTTCCTTTCCACACGGGCGTGTGGCCGTACTTTGAGCAAAAATTTTCTAAGTGTTCGTAAGTTTCTGGTTCAGTTTCGAACCACTCTATATGTATGTTTTGGGCCTCGTAAGCTCGTTAAAGCAATAATATGAATGTTTATGAAAAGTTTTAAATTTAGTGGAAAGTCATGTCTTGATTTTGTATAATTGCTTGCATATAAGTCCGATAACGCCTCGTACCTTGTCCCGGCGTCGAATACGGGTAAAGGGTGTTAGACTCAAGATGGTACATCCCATGGAAATTTCAAGGGCCCCAACGGGTTAAGTTCTTTATCGGGCTTGTTTTTAACCACTGATTGCTGACTAAGCAAGAAATGGTTCATAGAGGATTAGGATATGATTTGACTTGTAGAGTTTGTGGGCATGCTTTTGAAGATGTTCTCCATGTTCACTATATTGTTGTAAGGAATATTCAGGATCTCTTAATTCCATATGATTGGCTAACCAATTTTTATTTTAGTAGTTTGTAGGACTACCTTGTTTTTAATTTGCACGGTCAACAGGATTGGTGTGTAAGAGCTGTAGATTGGCATTGTCTCTTGGGATCATTGTGTGGCGCCTTTGGGAAAATTGCAACCTCTTCATTTTTTAAGGGATTACATAGAGTGCGAATAAAACCATCAAGGTTTCACTCAGTTGGGAAAATCAATATAATTCCCTTAACAAGAAATTCTCTGGCAGGTCACAAAGTAAGTCACCACATCCACACCTGAATGGTAACTAGGCATGCTTGAACATGGACGGATCTGTTAGAAATGTAGGCAACTTTCCTGCGGCAGGGGGGAGGCATAGAAAAAAACAGTGATAGAGTATGGATTTTGGGTTTTAATAGATTTTCGGGGAATAGTTTAATTTTTATGTTGAATTATGGGGCATCCTAGATGGCTTGACTCTTCTTTGTGAGGGTGGATTTGGTCGCATTTCAATTGAGACTTATAACCTTGAGGCAGTAAAAGCTATACAGGAGATCACAACAAAAGGCTCTAGTTCTGCTTTGATCAGGAAAACTCATCAAATGCTGTTACGATTTGATCAATGGAATGTTCAACATATACCCAGAGAAGACAATCAGGATGGTGATAGAATGGTTAAAATAACACATTACAGTTCTCATAATTTATGTTTGTATGAGACCTCCCCGTCGAGAGAGATGTTTTAGGTTTTGTAATTTGTTTGGGTCCTTCCAAACACAAAAATATATAGACTTTTTCAGCACCTTTTGAGCTCTAATGCATGTTGTTTCGTAGTAAATTTTTTTTCGAAATTCCTATATTTTAATTATAAAATAATTAATTTTCACTTAAATTATCAACATATTTAATTTTAATTATTTTTATAATAAATTTATACAAATTTGGCTTATTTTCGACAGTTTTGCACAAAAGGTGAAAATTGGCTCGGTAGACACCTCGAAAGGCCTAAACTGTTGGAGGAATTTTTGCATCGAGTGAACCAATGGAAAGATTAAATATTCTTCTCGCCAAGGTCAGTCCAAATGATAATCACTTATATACTCTATATTTAATTTTTATCCAAGTTAAATTGGGTTAAAATTTATATAAAGCCTGAAGGATAAAGTGCCTTAGTGCACTAAGCATTGAAGATTGATCCAATAAAGAAATTTGCAGCCCAAAACTGTCCCAATAAGTTGACCCAATCAACTTATTTAGCTAATTTAATTAATTTCAAAATAGCACTCAAGTTTCCTTAAAAATCTATTCAAACCCTCCACTTTTTGTCCTTTTAAAAAATGCCCCAAGCTAAATTTGGCAAAGTTTAAAACATTCAAACTTTGCATCAATTTGTGGCCGGCCAAGGGGTGTATGGCTACTATTTTTTGCTAATTTTAGCAGCCAAACCCTCCTATAAATACCCACTTCCCCTCTTCATTCATTACACCTCTCATTCCACACTTCTCTCTCTCTCTCTTACCCACTTTCTCCTTTCCAAAACCCCTATTTGTTTCCCATTTTTCCCTTCTACATTCCTTTTCCAATTTCCTTCTTGGAAAAGAGCCTTTCAACTACCTTGGGTATCAGCATTCAAGTGCTTATAGAAGCCTTGGATCAACAGAACAAGCGGAGAAGGAGAGGAGCAAACTAGTTTGGCTTCAAAGAAACACTAGATTTGATTCTAATTTCCTATCCTTTAACTTTCCTTGTTGTTGTTATGAACATGTATATGAATACTTTTTATGTTGTTATTATAAATTTAATTGATATGGCTTAAATTTAATTCGCGTTAAGTTGATTGCATTTCGTCTACTTAAGTTATTAAAATCATGTTTGTGTTGTTATAGGTCTTGGTAAATAGTTTGATTAAGTAAAATCATAATTATGTTATACTTGCATTATAATTTTAAGGTAACTAATGAATTAATTATTAATTGTATTGAAATTGAAATTAATGGACACAATACTTAATCAGTGCATGTTTAATCTTCTAAGGTAGCTGAGGGTTAAATTAGTGACGGTATTAAACGGTACATTAGCCTTGCATAACTTGCAAGATTATTGTGATTAAACTGCTTCAATGTAGGAACATATTGTTAATTCACTTAATCTTTTACTTGCTTATTAAAATTGATTAATTGTTTGAATTGGCATACTAATATGTTCAAGAGATTAGTTAATTTGGTAAGTCTGTATGTGCAATAGTTAACAAATTACCAAGTTGTCGTGAACTTATTCGTAACAATATGAACATTTTTCTTGTAATATTAAGAAATGTAATTGATCTAACACAATCATGTCATTTTGATTAAACTTATTTTTCAGAAATCGTGCTTTGGAATTTTTAACTTTTAATTTTCTTAGTTCATTTACTTAGTTAAAATCTAGTTTTATTAAACCTTTTTCGTTCAAAATAAAATACTTTCCTTCACTAAATTGTTTTTAATTGCATTCATAAATATTTTCTTATACAGTCTCTATGGGTACGATAACTCGACATTTACTTTCACTTTATTACTTGTTGCGATTGTGTACACTTGCACATTTCCATCGTTCCAAGTTTTTGGCGCCGTTGCCGAGGACTGTTTTGAAATTCATTATTTGTGAATTTGTTAATTTTGCATTTTGGTTTATGAATATTGATCGAATTATCAATTTACTCCCTATAGATCCTAAAATTGAAAGAACATTTCGACAAAGAAGAAGACAAGCAGTTCAAAACAGGACCGAAGAGATGGACTTTGAAAAGCCAAATCAAGGAAACGAAACAGACCCTGCTCAATTAATGAACTTAATCCGGGTATTAGGAGACCCAAAATTGAGGCACAACAATTTGAGTTGAAGCCGTTATGTTCCAAATGCTTTAGACAGTGGGCCAATTCAGTGAAATGCCTACTGAAGATCCTCAGCTTCACTTAATATTGTTTATGGAGGTGAGCGATTCTTTCAAGCTAGCCGTAGTACCTGAAGATGCACTACAATTAAAGTTGTTCCCATATTTCCTAAGGGACAAAGATCGAGCCTAGTTGAACTCATTACCACCAGATTCTATTACTTCATGGTAAGAGTTAGAAGAAAGTTCCTTATGAAGTATTTCCCACCTAGCAAGAATGCTAAGTAGCGGAATGAAATTGCTACCTTATAACAAATGGATGAAGAGTCCTTGTATAAGGCATGGAAAAGGTACAAAGAATTATCATGGAAGTTCTCTCATCATGGAATCCCGCATTTCATCCAACTTGAGACATTCTATAATGGTCTCAATGCTCACACGAGAATGGTAGTAGGCTCTTTTGCTAATGGATCACTCATTTGTAATTTTTATAATAAGGCTTATGAAATAATTGAAAGAATTGCCAACAATAATTATCAATGGCTAACCAATCAAGTAGCCTTAAGAAGACGAGTTGCTAGGGTTCATGAAGTGGATGCTCTCACTTCACTAGCATCTCAAGTATCTTTGATTTCCTTAATACTTAAAAACTTTACTACTAATGGGTTTAATAATTTTGCAGCTTAGCCACTGAATCAATACGTAAATGTAGCCTATGTTTATTGTGGGGAAGAGCACTCATTCGAAGAATACCCATCAAACCCAAAATTCATATACTGTATGGGTAACCAAAACGAAAACCGAGGAAGGCATGGACTGTAATACAATTTTTATAACCCATCTTGGAGAAATCGCCCTAATATTTCTTGGAGTAACCAAGGATTGGACCCAATAACACTTATACATAACCCAGACTGGCCCAACCATCTGTATTTACCCAACAAGTTAAGAAACAGCCTCAAGTTGAACCATCCAATGGCTTGGAAAACCTGCTAAAGGCATACATAGCAAAAAATGACTCATTAATCCAAAGCCAAGCAACCATATTAAAAAAACCTGGAGAATCACGTGCGTCAACTCACTACCTAACTTAGAAACTGACCACAAGGTGCTTTTCCTAGTGATACAGAGAATCCAAGAAATCCGAGGAAGGAGCATTGTAAAGCATTAACACTAAGGAGTGGAAAGACATTATAACCCAACACTGTCGAAATTGAGGAGGAGCCAACTGATGCTCAAGATGCAGTGGAAATTCAACCAAGTGTTAAAATTCCAACTTCACTAAAGCCATAATCTACAAAATCTAAGAAGAAGACGAATAAACTAGTTCCAGTGAAGAATCCTCCATAACCCTACCCTCAGAGGCTTTAGAAGTAGAAGCAGGAAGTCCAGTTCAAGAAGTTCTTTGACGTACTCAAGCAAATTCATATAAACATTCCATTGGTAGAAGCACTTGAGCAGATGCCAAACTACGTCAAATTCATGAAGGATGTCCTATCTAAAGAATAGAGACTTAGATAATTTAAAACGATAGCCTTGACGAAGGAATGTAATGCATATCTACAAGATAAATTACCCTCAAAGATGAAAGACCCTGGATGTTCTACCATACCTTGCAACATTGGAGCAACTTGTTGTGGTAAGGCATTATGCGATTTGGGTGCAAGCATCAACTTGATGCCCATGTCCATATTCAGAAAGTTGGGGATAGGTGAAGTTAGACCTACTACGATTACACTTTAATTAGCATATCGATCTTTAGCACATCCAGAAGGAAAAATTGAGGATGTATTGGTACGTGTAGAAAAATTTATTTTTTCTACTGACTTTGTTATTCTAGATTTTGAAGCAAATATAGAGGTGCCAATCATTTTAGGAAGGCCTTTCCTAGCAACAGGAAGGACATTTATTGATGTGAAAAAGGGCGAACTTACTATGTGTGTTCATGATGATTAGGTAACATTTAATGTTTTTAAGTCTATTCGATTTTCTAACACAGTTGATGATTGTTCTACAGTATCCGAGTTAGAGGAATTAGTCATGGAAAAGGAACTCAACTCTTTTGAGGACCTATTGGAGCAAATTTTGACATTAGACCCTCCAAGTGATGAAGAGGGGGAGGAATACTTAGCTTTGCTGGAAGCTAATCAAAGGGGATTTAATCCTCAATCCTGCTTTGAATCTTTGGAGTTAGAAAGTAGAGATTATGCCCAGCCAAAAGCGTCAACTGAGGAGCCACCTAAATTAGAACTGAAAGTACTTCCCTCACATTTAAAATATGTTCATTTAAGTAACGTTTCTACCTTGCCTGTGATTGTTTCAGCGGAGTTGACTGGAGAGCAAGAAGAGAAACTCATCCTAGTATTGAAATAATTCAAGAAGGCTATCGGATTGACCATAGTCGATATTCGTGGCATTATTCCGTCTATATGCATGCACAAGATCGTCTTGGAAGATGGCGAGAAAGGGACGATTTATGGACAACAAAGGCTGAACCCCATCATAAAGGACGTGGTAAAAAAGGAAATCATTAAGGTGTTAGATGTAGGTATAATTTACCTCATCTTAGATAGTTCGTGGGTAAGTTCGGTCCAGTGTGTGCCAAAGAAAGAAGGTATCATGGTTGTTGAGAATAAGAATAACGAGCTAATACCAATTAGAATGGTTACGGGATGGAGAATTTGCATTGATTACCGAAAGTTGAACAAGGCGACTAGGAAAGACTACTTTCCTTTACCATTTTTGGATCAAATGCTGGATAGACTCGTTGGATGAGACTATTATTGTTTCCTTGATTGATACTCGGGGTATAATCAGATCATAGTAGCACCAGAGTATCAACACAAAACAATATTCACATGCTCGTATGGTACATTCACATTTAGACTCATGCCATTTGGTATGGTACATTCGCATTTAGACTCATGCCATTTGGTTTATGTAATGCACCTACTAGATTTTAAAGATGCATAATGCCTATTTTTACTGACACGGTTGAAATATATTTGAAAGTGTTTATGGGTGATTTTTCAGGATTCAGAGATACACATAATGATTGCCTAGCCAATCTAGCTAAGGTACTAAGGCGATACGAAGAAACAAACCTTGTACTTAATTGGGAAAAGTGTCATTTCATGGTACGATAAGGTATTGTTCTAGGGAATTGGATAATGAGACATGAAATCGAGGTAGATAAAGCAAAGGTAGATGTTATTGAGAAACTCCCACCTCCAACGTCTGTAAAAGGTGTTAGGAGCTTTTTGGGCCATGCTGGTTTCTATCAAAGATTTATCAAGGACTTCTCCAAAATTGCTAAACCCTTATGCAAATTATTGGAAAAGGACACAATGTTCAAATTTAATGAGGAGTGTTTAAGAGCTTTCAATGATTTGAAGAGTCGGTTAATTTCGGCACCAATCATCATCACACCGGACTGGGATTTTCCATTTTAATTGATGTGTGACGCAAGTGACTTCGTGATAGGAGCTGTGATGGGCCAGCGAAGGAAGAAAGTTTTTCATCCCATCTATTATGCAAATCAGACTTTGACGGAAGCTCAACTTAATTACATGGTAACAGAGAAAGAATTACTTGCTATTCTATTTGCTTTTGACAAGTTTCGATCTTATCTTGTAGGTACGAAAGTGACTGTCTTTACAGATCACTCGGTAATTAAATACTTACTTGCCAAGACAGATGCTAAGCTGAGATTGATTTAATGGGTACTTCTACTCTAAGATTTCAATCTAGAATTCAAGATCAAAATGGAGTAGAAAACCAAGTAGTAGATCACTTGTCCAGATTGAAGCCGTAAGAAGGGACTTCTCCAATTATACCCATTCAAGAGACATTCCCAGATGAACACATACTTAAGGTAAATCATGTCCATAATACCCATTGGTTTGCTAATTTTGATAACTATTTTGATTGTGGTTGATGCCTCTTGATAAGACATATCAACAAAAGAAAAAGTTTTTTCACGATGTGAAGTACTATTTTTGAAAAGAACCATACTTGTTCAAAAAGTGTGCAAATCAAATGATCAGGAGATGCGTGGTAGAAGATGAAGTACATAAGATTTTATATCATTGTCACATAGCTTCAAGTAGGGGACACTTCGGAGGTACACGTACTGCAGCCAAAGTATTGCAAGCAGGATTCTTTTGGCCAACTCTATTCAAAGATGTGTATGCTTACGTAAAGAGTTGTGATCGATGCCAGAGGGTTGGAAACATCACCAGTAGAAATGAGATGCCTCAAACAAACATCATTGAGGTAGAACTATTCGATGTTTGGGGTATTAACTTTCTCAGTCCATTTTCCCCTTCTTTTAGTCACAAGTACATATTAGTAGCAGTAAACTACGTACCAAAGTGGGTTGAAGCTGAGGCATATCCAACGAATGATGCCAAGTTGTAATGATTTTTTTTTGCAGAAGCATGTGCTCACAAGGTTTGGAACCCCGAAAGCTATCATTAGTGATGAAGGGACCCATTTTATGAACAAATGGTTGAAATGGTTACTCGATAAACATGGAGTGAAGCATAAGGTGGCCACAGCCTACCATTCGCAGACGAATGGGTAAGTTGAACTGGCAAATAAAGAAATAAAAGGCATACTCGAGAAGGTAGTTTTTCCAAACCAACGAGATTGGACCAAAAGACTGGACAATGTTTTATGGGCCTATAGGACAGCATACAAAACATCTTTAGATCAACAGTTGGTTTTTTGGAAAGCCTGCCATTTGCCCTTGGAGTTAGAACATACAGCTTACTAGGCTCTCCAACAGCTCAATTTGGATCCCAGGCTTGCCAAAGAGAAACAAATGCTTCAACTTAACAAGTTAGAAGAATTCCAAACTTTCTCATATAAAAATGCCAAGTTATTCAAAGAGAGATTAAAGAGATGGCATGACAAGCACATCCGAGTTCGAGAATTTGAAGTAGGTCAGCAAGTTTTGTTGTTCAATTCCATATTAAGGTTTTTTCTAGGTAAGTTGAAATCACGTTGGTCCAGTCCATTTACTATTCACCAAGTTTTTCCATATGGAGTTGTCAAACTTTAAAATAAGGGAGGTAATTTTTGAGTTAATGCTCAATGCTTAAAACATTACTAGGGGGATAAAATTGAGCAGGATAAAATCTTATTCATTTTATCGGAAACTTAATTTTTCTCGTTTTCTTTTAAATAAATGATTTAGGGTATATTTTTAGGATTAGTATGTTAAAATAAATTCTGTCTAGGAGATTAGAACTCAAGCAGGACCGCTTGTGACCCCTCCAATCTTTCCTAGGAATTGATTTTAACATAATCTTTCGAGAAATTATTCCCTAAATGGAAAAATAAATTTTTAATTTTACAAATAAAAGGGTCAATTTTGATCTAAGTTTTAATTGCAGCTCAAATTTCAAATTGTCTTTAAGTTTAGGTACTAAATTGAATTATTTGCAAAAGTTGGTTGTTCTTTTTGTAAATATTGAAATTAACTGTCTATTTTTGTAAATATCTTTAAAGGTAGCTAAAATAAAAGTTTTTAATTTAATTTTTTTTTTATCAATAAGATGATAATAACTAATATATAATTATATTTATTATAATGTATATTACTTATTATAAACTTTGTATAGAATTAGATTTGGTTTAAATTTTATCATATTTTAATTAAGAGATTTTATTTCAATAAATAAAGTAATAGTAAATAATACAATAATATACATTATATTATTTATTAATTGTTATTAAATTTATATGACATTAGGACTTAGAATATTTATTATTAATTTGTTCTAAGAATTCTAATTGAACTCCTTCCCTCTATCACTTTAAATACCACCACCTTCATCTATCATTCACATCACTCACCATCCATCAACCCAACCTCTTACACAACCTTCCCGCCGTTGGCCTTAGCAGCTCTACCTCCTAGTGCCGCAGCTCCCATTCGGCAACTGTTAAAGACACCACCAGCAGTTGCACACGCCATCGCCGCCTTGCGCTGCGCGCACCCACCCGCTGCGCTGGCGCTTGCTATTGCTGATCCCGCAAGCCGTTGCTCACGCCCCTAGTCGAGGCACAAGCTCTAGCCTTCACACGTCGTTGCTAGCCTCAAACCTTTGTACACCTCAACCTTGCTGCTGCTCCTTTCTTCAAGCCATGTGCACCCTTGCACAAACTGCACACCCCTTGTCACTTTGCACCACACTTCCATCACATTTAGCCACCAACCGATCACCCTTCCAACCAACCCTTGATCAATATCTTTTACTTTAAATTTTATTTATTTTATTTGAGTCTTTAGTTTTTATACAAAGGTGGTAAGAAAAGTTTTCTCCTAAATTTCAACTTCATTTAATTATTTAATTTTTCAATTTATTAATATTTTATACTAATTGAATTTTTGAGAAAATATTTGTTTCCATCTTATGTTCAGGTTAATCATACCTCACAAAAGAACTCGTGCTTCTGTCCAAGTTGAAGGATCACAAAAAAAATTTCACTGTGAAGAAGCCAAATCGAGATACAATAGCATATTCAAAAATAAGCAAATGCTCCGAGAAAAAGGCTTTACACTGAAAGAGAGCAACTATATTGATTTCATGGAGCGCATTTGACAAATTGCTGAAGCCCTCAATTGGGAGTTGTTTTGTGAGAAAATACCTAGTGCAAATGAAGAGTTAGTTTGTGAATTTTATACGAATTTGACCTCAAGCGAATTAATGGAAGTTGTTGTGCTAGGAATCAAGGTACCAATAAGCTCAAATGAAATTAATGAATTCTTTGAATTACTTGATTTTGATGACGACGAATATTCTTCTTTGATGAGAAATATTGAGGCTGAAATAATGTAAGAATTCTCGAGGAACTTACAGTTCTGGGTTCTAAGTGGACAATGTCAAAGCATGAAACTTACACTTGTCCCGAGAGAATATTTGACACCACTAGTGAAGGTAGAGTTTTATTTTGTTTGGTTCAACCTTATACCCATTTCACATGGGACCACAATTTTATTAGAGCAAATGGTCTTGTTATACTCGATTTTAACAGCAAAGAACATTGATGTGGGGAACATCATTCTGAGAGAAATTTGAAATTGTGCCGCTAAACGTTTTGGCCCAGCATACTTTTCCTTTATGATAATCATTTTGTGCTTGAAAGCTAAAATTCTTGCAAACGTAAAGAAGACAGGTTATAGCTAAGGCACAATCACAGATTGGGACCTCTACTGAGTATTTGGATATTTTGTTCTGGATCAACGAGTTGAATTGAGCAAGGATCTTGAATAAGAGGAAGAAAAACCCACAGAGATCTAACCAATGCGATTAGAATGAAATCCTTGATAAGCCAAAACCAATTGAACCAATAACCAAACCTGACATGGCAAACTCAACATTCAGAACGCAATCACCTCGCCCAAATCCTCGTGATGAGCTGTCAAAGTTGATTGACCTAATGCAACATATGCAATGGCAGCAACAAGCTTACTGGAGATATTCAAAAATAAAAGTGCTTTTACGAAAATATTCCATGACTTGTTTGTTTTTGTGCCTGAATTTCCAGATTTTATATTTGAACCATGGAGTCCAAGATCAAAGAGGGAACGAAGCAATTCATGCAAAAACAAAGACAATGGAGCAAAATATGAGTCGAATTCTGAAGGATCTGCAAATAAATAAAAATGGGGGGATCTTTAGTTTATTTTATTTTCTTTCCTAGGATATTTAATGTTTTTATGTTTAAGTTCTATTAGGATTTTTATTTCTCGCATAATAAAATAAGTGGTGGAAATCATAAATAAAAATGAACAAGTTACAAAATTAGAAGTGTGGCAATAGATATGTACATGTCTAGGATTGGATCTAAAGAAAGTTTGGTACTTAAGAAGTCAAATTGACTCACCTCCTCTTTAGAATCCTACCTAGTGTATAGTTTCTATTCACTTCTAACAATGAGGACATTGTTCATCTTAAGTAGGGGGACCGAAAAATTGAAACTATTTCCTCTCAGAATAAAATTTTCTTTCAATTATGGTTAGGTTATTTTTTGTTCAAAAATTTGAAATTTTGTTAAGTATGCTAAACTTCAATATGAATAAAGTTCTATTATCTCAATAATTATTATGTTAGCTAAATTATGACATGAATGTACTGTTAATAAAACATGTAAATCATACCATAAATTTTTTAGTTCCTTACGAAAGCAAGGCATGCTTGAAAGTTTAAGTCTCTAGAATTGACTTAGTAATTTCTTGAGGGGAAATCCTAGGAAGCATGGAATATTGAAAATGATTTAGGAAAACTCTTGTTTGGACCATTTAAGCCTTTCAAGCCAAGCTTAATGAATTTTATCCTTTGAAACCCAACTTTGAGACTATATAGCCTAATTTTATTTGAACCTTTACAATATTTAGCCATCACTTCTCTCATAATTATCTTTAAATTGTCCCAAACACTAGACTCAATCTATTCAGAATATTTTTTGAAAATAAGTTTGGGGGAGTTGAAAAGAAGCATCAAATGCTAAAAAAAATTGTAGTACATACAATAAAATGCTCGTGTTAAAAAAAGGAGATCATATGCACTTGAAAGAAATAGATGTACAAAAGAGCATGTAAAAACAAAATGAGTTGGTGTATTGAAGGTAATTATTCCGAAGGTCTGATGCAAGTTGATTCTAGGGTTTTAGCCTAAATTTATCTATCTTTTACCTGCTCCTAGCCCAGCCACGTTACAACCTATTTAAAAGACCTATTGATTCAAGTTTCTATGCTACCTACATTAGTAGAGAGAAATTGTTATGTTTTAACATATGAAGGCATAAATTAAACTTAATGATTGTAGCTTAATCCTAAATAAGAAAATAAAATCAAATTGGTAGGGATTTAACATGTATCTATTGAGAAAACGTTTAGTCTATTTTTTTCTATCATAAAAATAATTGAGATTAATTTGAATATATGTATATTTAAGTGGCATAAATCTCAAAATTTTTGTTCTTAAGCATAAGAATACTAAATTCATAATTATAGGAAGAATATTTTCTGAAGGAATTTTTCAAAGGTGTTTCCAAGATATTCTTTACAATTGTGCATTACTCAGGGCAAGCAATGAATTAAGTTTGGGGGTGTGGAAACAGAAAAATATATAGACTTTTTAGCACATTTTGATTCATACAGTTTCTGATGAAATTTTGTCAGAATTCATTCTTTTATTATAAAATAATTAATTTGCACATAAATTATTAACATATTGAATTTTAATTATTTTTATAATAAATTTATACAAATTTGGCTTTTTTTTTTCAACAGTTTTGCACAAAAGGTGAAAATTAACTCAGCAGACACCTTGAAAGGCCTGAATCGTCAGATGAATTTTTGCATCGAGTGAACCAAGGGCAAGATTAAGTATTTTTCCAGCCAAGGTCGGTCCAAATGATGATAATTTATATACTTTATATTTAATTTTTATCTAAGTTAAATTAGTTTAAAATTTAATATAAAGCCCGAAGGAGAAAGTGACCTAGTATATTAAGCATTGAATACTGATCCAATAAAGAAATTTGCAACTCAAAACCGACACAATAAGCTGACCCAATCAGCTGACATAATCAAATTATTTAGCTGATTTAATTAATTACAAAATAGCCCTCAAATTTCCTTAAAAATCCATTTAAACCCCTCCACATTTTGTGCTTTTAAAAAATGCCCCAAACTAAATTTAGCAAAGTTTGAAACATTCAAACTTTGCATCAATGTGTGGCCAGCCAAGGAGGTGTATGGCTGCTAATTTTTTGCTATTTTTAGCAGCCAATCCCACCTATAAATACCCCATTCCCCTCTTCATTCATCACACCTCTCATTCCACACTTCTCTCTCTCTTTCTCTCTCTCTCTCTCTCTCTCTCTCTCTCTCTCTCTCTCTCTCTCACTTTCTCCCTTCCAAAATCCCTCTTTGTTTCCCATTTTTCCCTTCTACTTTCCTTTGCCGATTTCCCTCTTGGAAAAGAGCCTTTCAACCACCTTGGTAGCAGCATTTAAGTGCTTATAGAAGCCTTGGATCAACAGAACAAGCGGAGAAGGAGAAGAGCAAACTAGTCTGGTTTCAAAGAAACACTAGATTTGATTCTAGTTTCCTATTCTTTAACTTTCCTTGTTGTTGTTATGAAAATGTCTATGAATATTTGTTATGTTGTTATTCTAAATTTAATTAACATGGCTTAAATTTAATTCGTGTTAGGTTGATTGCATTTCGTCTACTTAAGTTATTAAAATTATGTTTGTGTTGTTATAGGTCTTGGTAAATTGTTTGATTAAGTAAAATCATGATTATGTTATACTTGCATTATAATCATAAGGTGACTAATGAATTAATTATTAATCGTATTAAAATTGTAATTAATTGACACAATACTTAATCAGTGCATGTTTAATCTTCTAAGGTAGCTGAGGGTTAAATTAGTGACGGTATTAAACGGTACATTAGCCTTGCATAACTTGCAAAATTAGTGTGATTAAACTGTTTCAACGTAAGAATATATTATTACTTCACTTAATCCTTTACTTGCTTATTAAAATTGATTACTTGTTTGAATTGAAATAGTAATATGTTCAAGAGATTAGTTAATTTAGTAAGTTTATATGTGCTATAGTTAACAAATTACCAAGTTCCCGTGAACTTATTCGTAACAATATGAACATTGTTTTAGTAATATTAAGTTAAGAAATGTAATTGATCTAACACAATTATGTCATTTTGATTAAACTTATTTTTCAGAAATCGTGCTTTGGAATTTTTACCTTTTAATTTTCTTAGTTCATTTACTTAGTTAAAATCTAGTTTTATTAAACCCTTTTCTTTCAAAACAAAATATTTTCCTTCACTAAAGTGTTTTTAATTGAATTTCATAAATATTTTCTTAACTATCTCTGTGGGTACGATAACTCGACATTTACTTGTTGCGATTGTGTACACCTGCACATTTCCATCGTTCCAATACTCTTTTTATGTCACCAAAAAAAATAGTTTTATAGTCTCGCTAGATTTATTTTAACAAAATTTAAATGATCTTTATTAATTTTAATAATTTTTTTATATTTTATATTTTTATATTTGTAATTTTTTTTAGTAATTATCAAAAGAATCGCGTTGAAGATGAACCTAGATAAATGGTTATCATTTGAACATAGACAACCATATGTTTAAATTAATTATAAATGTGATTTTTAATAAATTTTAAGTAATTCTTATTAATTTTTAATATTTCTTACAATTATTATTAACTTTTAAATATTTTTCATAATTTTTTATTTTTTGTTTGTAATTATCTAAAGAACTACATATAGGACCAATATGGACATTTGGCTAGATGTTTAATTTTTAATAATTATTAAAAGATGCATTTGTTTATTTTGGAATTTTTTTATTTTAAATATTTATTGTCACATCAACATGTGACTCATGGCATGCCTTGGGTCACTACTTGGTTGGACTGCTAGTCACGCCATAAAAATGTCATAGTTAGTGGTGGTTAATATTAGTCAAGGGTTTCGTTAATTTTTTTTTCCAAATCGATTGCAAATTTTTCATGAAGGCTTAATTAACATTTAAAATTTTTTATTGAAGGCCTTTTTTTACCGTTCATAACACAAATAAAAATACGGTGTTAATGAATCGAGGCTAAATCGTAGTTTGATTTTTAGAAAAATTCTAAGTCCAATCCTAAACTTAAGTCGATTCGATCTGTTCAAATAGTTTACTTCACTATTTTAAAATATATTTTAAAATAATATTTTATATTTTTATAATTAAATTTAAATATATTTTTATAACTTTATTTAATCTAAATTCATACCATATTAAACTAACTCGAAAATAAAAATTTTTGCTTAAGCCAAACCCATATTGATTGAATCAAATGAGCCATTCATTCAACCCAAGAATAATTCTAGCTCAAAACTTCTAATATCATCTTGACTCTCGAAGTCATGCGCGGTAGCTATATCAAACCAAATACGATGAGTAGTGAGGTTCGGAGCTAATCCTTAGAAATTTTAATATTATAATACCTTTCAAATCCTCCTAGTCATTATCTTACTGCAATAATTTTTGTTAAAAAGAATGCTCATATGGTAATTCCACCCAAAAAGTAATGGGTTAGCCCTACAACACGTATTATATAATGCTCAAGGCATTATGCTAAGTAACAAAAACAACTTTGAATATATTACCAGCAAGATTAGAGGCAATGTGAGGAGGCAGAATAACCCTTGACAATTACTCCGAAAATAATAAAATCGCTTCTAAAAATTATAAATTTATAATCCAATATAATAATAAATTTATTTTTTGTATTCCTAAAATTCATAATTCTACCTCCTAAAATATTTTTAAGGGGCTTTGCGCCTATTCGTGACCTTTGAAATGGATTTCGCAGCAACATTTACCATTTGTTTTTCTCTTCACAATGATAGTTCTAGTAATATATATATGGTGCATTACAACAAGTTTTTAAAACTCTAGTTGACGCTACACTCGTCCAAAGGTTACATTGTTCGTCTAATCTAACAGTTTTATTTAAATGGGGTATAATGTAAGATAAAAAGCTATTTTAATTTTGGAGTATTTTTTTTGTTCTTCTTAAATGGTGATGTTTGTCTATTTATATGGATACAGTTCATTGATATGATGTATTATGTAGGTTCCATGCATATCAATACGTATCCTATTCTAGACTTAACATGTGTTTGTATAGTTTCCTCCACGATTTCATGTGTGATTTTACAGGAGAACATAGATGCCCATCTTGCAAGCTCGATCTACGAGCTCAATCAATATATGAGCTCGAGGAAATTGACCCATCTGACCTAAACCTATTTGGGTCTTGGGCCGATGATAACAAGTATCATAACAAGTATAATAAAAATAATAATTTTTTATTTTATATAGAAATTGATAAAAAATGTAGCCACAATATCTTAAAAAAAAAAAAGAAAAAAAGAAAAGAAGATAAATATAGTATCAAACTAACATGATTACAAAGTAAGAATTCATGGCAATCATGTGCATAAAGGCTATACAAACTAACAGGTAAACGACTAAAAGCAACCTCCTTTTCTCTTTATAAAAAATACATCGCACTTCACATATAAAATTAATTGTTGATAAGAGTATTAATTAAGTTCCTATTATTATTATTATTAATTACAACTATTATTACTTTGAATAGAAACATGTGACTGTTATAATTAGTAAAATTATAATTTTTATATATTACTCTTATGTACTTTCAGTGAAAAATTAATTATTATAAATATATGTTTAAAATAAAAAATATGGAAAAAAATATTTATAATTATGTTGAGGGGTTGCTTTATTTAGAAAAACAATTTCAAAGTGTCGTTTGTCGAACAATTTATCAAACTCTTAACAATAGAAGGTATTATTCTCTGATCAAAAGTTATCTTTCATACTTTATTGAGAGCCAACATGCCTTAAGAGGCTACTTGAAGAGGTCTGGTTTATAGAGTTAGGAGCGTTTTGTTGATGGTGATATGATATTATGACTTATTGGCTCTCGGCAGAGTATAGAATACGAAACCCTCATTGGAGGACAATATCCTTCATTGTTGGAAGTTTATTTTATTATCCGACAAACCACACTTTAAAAACTTTTCTCGAACAACTTGATACTTATATTTAAAGAATATTACTAGTTAAAAAGAAAGTGGGTGATGATGATAAATTTAGGAGATGGATTAGTTTTTTATTAGAAATAAATTATTTATTGTAAAGTTATGTTTTAAAATTTTAAATAACATATGTATTTTTAAAATTTAATAATTTTACCTTGTGAATCAGGCTGATGTCATTTACCTTATAAAACCACACTTAATCAAGATGTTTCTTTTTCTTAGGGTAACTTTAATTAGAGATTAAATTATGGTTAAAAATGAATTAGTCTATCAAATTGATCTAATTCAGTTAATCGGTCGATTAATCGATTTAATTCGGTTAGAGGTTGGTTAATAATTTTTTGGAAGTTCAATTATCAGTTAATTCAGTTTGAAATCGAGTAATTAATTAAATTAATCAAACTTAATAATTAATAATACAAATTAAATGTAGTTTTAATCTGGTTAATTCGGTCAAATGAATATTTTTAATTTATTTCTTTTATGTATTTTATACTTGTTTTAAAAAATAAAAAATAAAAAAAATACAAATTTTAGTTCAGTTAATTTTTTTAAAAAATATTTTGATTTAATTTACTTTTAAAAAATTAAAAAATTGGACTAATATTTAATTTAATTCGAATTCGATTAACGGTATGATCATCCTGACATTAATCAATATCTTTACTAAGGGCTTTATATATAAACCCAATTTGAATCCTATTTTCAATAAAATTTTCCTCATAAACACGAATAAACCTACGAATACAAACCACCCCCCAAAAAAAAAAAAAAAAAAAAAAATCCTTGGTCAGGGACCTGAGCTAACTTTTCACCATGAGAAAACACTGGAACCCCATTGTCCTAATACACCGAACAAACACACGACCTCCGCTTCCCTTCCCCTGCCCCGACTTCAATCAATCATTTCACCCATCAACTTGTATTTTAATAAAAAATCTCGACCATATGAATCAAGACATTACAGTTTTTCCTCCATCTAACTCTGTCCACAAGCCTAAGCTAAGGCCAACCCTTAACTCTTACTTCAACAAACCCACCCTTTTCAAACCTTTTTTTTTCTGCTTCCTTCCCTTTCTCATTTCCCTCTTTCTCATTGCTTACCTCAATCAAAGTGGCAAGAATTCTGAAATGGTAGGTTGAAGTTTGGATTCTTTTTCTTGTTTCAGACTTTGGTCTTGTTTATCTTTCAATTTACTGTATTCTAACCTTCTCTGTTTTGGGTGAAAGGTGTTGTTGGCAGGATTTTGTAATGACTCTGATATTGCTAATGTGGATTCTAGTGAAAGCAAATCTGTTCCTTTTCAAGAAACGAGAACTGGTCATGCTTGTTCAACAATGGGGGAGCCTTGCATTTCTTGTACCACCTTCAACATCCTAGCTCCTATTTACAAGCGATTGGACCAGCAGGTGATTTCTTCTTTCTTTTCCCTTTTAATACCGCTGCACCTTTGTAAATTTTGCTCCTTTCATTGATTTGTTTTTCTTATGGAACAGAACCAGAGCGTACGAGAGAGTGATTTTAGAGCATTTTGGTTAGCTAGAAATAAGAAGATTGTAAATTGGTTGCTTTACGAAAGGTCTTCCATTATCTGTCTCCAGGTGGGTTTCTTTTCCCTTTTTCTTCTATTGGTTTCCCTCTCTCTCATTCTTTCATTGGTTTTGACTTTCATAACATGTATTAGTAAAGAGTTGACACTTTCTTTCCGCCAAGAGCCTTAATTTCAACTCTGATAACATAAGCTTTCACTAATTAGGTAATTGTTTTGTTCAATGATTAGGAATTTTGGGTTGGAAATGAAGAACTAGTGCATATGTATGAAGAAAGCCTCGGTGCTGCAGGCTATGATACCTTCAAGCTTGCAAGAACCAACAACAGAGGGGATGGTACACAACGCACCTTTTTACTTATTTATTCTCAAACTAGAGGCCGATTTCAAGACTTTGTTTGTAACTTAGATAGATATGGGGGTTCTTATGTGTTGCTGTCCGCCCGAGTAAGTAAATTAAGCTTAAATCAAGTCAAAATCATTTGACAATTAGAGAGTTTGACCCATAATTTTGTAGTATTAGCTATAGTTTTATGCAGCTGGGTGTTCTTTAGTTTGGAAGTTCATTTCTACTTTTCCACATTCAGTATGCAAATCTCCATTTCAGTCTGCTCCTATAGAATAAGGTAAACAGAAGAATGACCATTTTCTCACCTTTGGGGGCTTAACTCCTTCCATTATGGTTCACATATTTTCCCTTCTGCTCTATGGTTTCAGTTGCCACCAACATTGGAAAAGGATGGTCAAACTCGTATCTTTTAGGCTGTTCACAGTCCTTATTACGTCTGTAGATCTTCCTGCAAGATTTAAATTCAATCACTTAAGTTCTTGATTTTTTTTTTTTTTTTTTTGTTATGGTTCTATTTGATTCTTAACTCCTTTTTAGTCTCAGGCTTGAGAACTTTTGTTTATAATACTTCAACAGGTTTGTTGACTGCTATACACAAGGAGTACTTCAAGGTTTTAAACCGTAGAGAGTTGTTCTTCAATGACTTTGGAGACCGTGTTGCGCAATTGTTGCATGTTCAATCAGTTGCACCCTTCTCAATAAATCAGAATGAGAGTGTTCAACAGGAAATTATCATTGTAAACACCCACCTTTTATTTCCTCATGATTCCAGTTTATCCATTGTGAGACTGCACCAGGTAGATGTTATCGTCTTCTGAAATATGTCAGTGCGCCACACCACTTTCTTTTTCCATTCTTTTTTATGTTACCGACTTAACTTATCTCTAGCTTTGATATTCTTCTTAGGTTTACCAAATACTACAATATCTGGAAACATATCAGAGAGAAAACAAACTCAGCCAGATGCCAGTCATACTCTGCGGGTAAGTTACATCTTTGGTTTTATTGCTTTGATGATCTCCTCAGTAAAAGGCATTCTAACTTGTTTTTTTTTCTTTGTCTCTCTCTTTTTTGTCTTAATGCTATAAATTCACAGTGACTGGAATGGAAGCAAGCGTGGACATGTCTACAAGTTCCTCAGGTCCCAGGGATTTGTTTCATCTTATGATATTGCACATGAATACACAGACAGCGATGCAGATGCTCACAAGGTTCGTATATTCTATTTCTGCATCTCTCCATCAGTATACCACTAACTTTTTGGAGTCTGCAATGCTTACTGACAAAAAATGTTGACTTTACTCCTCGTATATCCCACAGTGGGTTAGCCATCGAAACCATAGGGGAAACATCTGTGGTGTTGATTTCATATGGCTTCGTAATCCTCATAAATCACAAAAACTGTTGAAGATAAGTTGGGCCGAAGCAGCTTTTGGCATAATAAAGGTTAGTTCTGCATTTTTCATTTTAAGCTGTTAATTTGTTGTTCCAAATTCTGCATTTCTAGCTCAAATTATAGCTTAGTTCTTACTACAGTAGTCAATTTTATGCTTCCTCTCTCTTTAGAGCGTGCCATCAAACATCTACATTAGGGCAGGCCACATCTGATACTTGGCTCAGATTCTGATAAACCTTACACATTATAACTAGTTCTCAAATCTGTGACCTATGGCTTCACTTATTGAGGAAACCATAAGGTGACTGATTGTGGAATTTGAAATTTGTTGCCATCTCTCTGACTGGGAATGTATGTTTTACCTTTCCTTTCGCCAATGAATATCACCAGTTATCATGCTTCCACATCTGAAATTGAATTGCCACCATCTTGGTTACAGTACCAACTTAAAAAGGTTTCATTGGCTGAAAATGATGCCTTTGCCTTTCTAAGGGCTGACAGCAGCGGCAACCATATAACTTACTCAGCCTTTTGTAATGGACTTAGACAGGTACTTTCATTCACTTCCTTGATAGGTTCCCTTGATGTACAATGGAACTGGTTAAATTCTCAACTTTTCAGAACTATGTGCAGGTAAATTTGACTGGTCTTTCTCATGGATTAAGTTTCCAAGAGACGAAAGATCTGTGGGTCCAAGCCGATGCTGATGGAAATGGTGTTGTAGACTATGAAGAGTTTAAGGTGTGTTTCATTTTTGTTTGTAAAGTTGGGTCATTTTACTAGTAGCAGGGATGCCTTTTATTGGGTCATTTTACTAGTAGCAGGGATGCCTTTTATGCATGGCCCGTAACTCACTTTAAGGCACCCTTTTCTATAGGTGATCTAAAGGGAATATAAGAAAGCACATGCATATTGATAATATGGTTGGACACATGTTCCCTTGTCACTACAAGTAGTTTTGGCAACATATCTGATGTAACCTTTAGTCTCAAAAAATAACTTTTTAAGTCAATGTAGCATATATGGCGACATTTCTCATTAGAAAATATGGAGTAATTTGGTTGACGTATTTGCAGAGAATTTGGGATGCTACATGGATACAACATATGGATGAAGACTGCAGCTTAGAGGACTCGAATGAAGGCATTGCAGAAGACGAAGCTATCGGTTTTGCGGTAAAGAAAGCAGTTCTCTTCCCCCATGAAGTGGAGAAGGGAATATGGCCTGAAAACTACTCCCTTTCTGATCATGCCCGACTCACTGCTGTATTCTCACCTGTTAGATTACGGTGTTCGAAGCAAAGCTTGTAGAATAAAATTGGTGATAGCTTCACAGAAAACAAGTTTTGTTACAAATTTAAAAGGAAAAATACATACGTGTTTAGTCCCAGGAAAGTTCTCTTCCTCGTATATGTTTAGCCACGTACATGCACCAAGATAATCAAATAGAAATCATTTTGGTTACGCAAGCAGATATATATATAAATTTTCTTTGTAAAAGAGATTCGATTCAGAAAAGTGGGGAGCACATAAAACAAAATTGAGAAACGTACGAAGCTGAATGGACGGTGGCATTGTCAAAAGAAAGAAAAGAGTAAAGATAATTTTGGCAAAACTTAGGGGGCAAGTTCAGAACAGTGGAAGGAAAAATCGCAAAAATACCCTTGTTAAGAGAACAGACCAGAATTCGGACAATCACTTGTGTACTGGGTTATTATCGAACTTAAAAAGAACTTTAGGCAGTAGAATTTTTTAGGCAGTTTCAAAGAGAAAAAATGGAGAATCAAATTTTTTGCAGCTATTCATTTCGTTGGTGTTATTTTAGAAATAACTGATGGTTGTATATTTGAAACTCGCCAGAAAATAGGAATAAGGTTCGATAAGAATGTGTCTGTTGATGATATGAAAATATCATTATAAAAATTTACCGACGTTGTGGGAGGAGGATGTCAAAACTATTCTATAAACTTCCAGTTTCTTCAAATCTTATCAAATTTAATGAGATGGAAATTTTAGACAATGAATATGTGGAGACAATGGTCGCACTGTATTGTCCGACAGAGAGGGTGAACACTGAACCGATTTAGTTTTTTGCTGAGTTAGCGGATGTGGATCCCGTTGAAGATGTAACTTCGTTAAGACAACAATATGGAGTTGAAGACCTGTGTAAGGAGGTTCCTAGAATGTTCATCGATATGAGATCGTCTATGCGCGGTTTTGACATCGATTTGAACGTTGGATGTGTAGACCAGTACAGTGGTGGAGCGACATTGACTTAGGCTAAAAATCCACACCATGTTCGTTTACATATACATCCAATTGTGATTGAAACCGATGTGCATGGTGAAGATGGATCCAATAATAATGGTCGTTCTGATCACGAGAGTGAAGATTTTAGTGACCCCGATGTAGATGTGGTCTCGGATGATATCGACGACGAAGGCGCAGATGATGAAAATGATTACGCCCTTTCATTGAGGAACCCGAGTCGTGGCATAGTTATACCAATGATCATGGGGCCCACATATCGATCGTTGATCCCAATGCAGCGTATGCTTTCGAGTTCCCTGAATACCCGAACATAATACCTACTTACCTGATGTTGGTAGATCCCGAAACAAAAGAGTTGTTCGTGGGCCAAAGATTCGTGAGCAAAGACAACTGCGTCATTGTCATCAAGTGGTATAGTATGAAGGTGTCGGTTGACTATAAAGTTGCGACTCTAAATCGACAATATATGTTGGTGAGTGCTGGAGGTCGGCAAAAGGGTGCAAGTAGCGGCTACGAGCTGCATTTATCCAAAGGTCCTAACTATTGGAGATACGAAAATATGTTGAGCCTCATATATGCACTTTTGTACGTATGACACAAGACCACCGCAAACTTGATTTGAAAACCATGATAGTAGTTACATGATAGTAATATAATTTTATTTTATGAAATAACATAAATAAATAAAGTAGTTACATGATAGTAATATAATTTTATTTTATAAAAATAAATTACCCCCTCTTTAACGTGTGTCTCGATCATCTGTCGATGTAAACAACAAGGGTTTTCGACTTCCGATACTCTCGGACAAGTATACCATCTAAAAATATAAAACAAATTCGTAAGAACATATTTTCATAAAAAAAAACTTGATCCAAGTTTCAATTTTTTTTTTACCTATTTACAAGTCGTAACATGTGTTTGGTGACCCACTGATACCTGAAATGGCGTCCTATATAGCGCCCAAGATTGTAGCAGTATCAGACATTCGCCTATATCTTGTGTATTGTGCTTTGTCGCCTGACAAAGCTCACGATACAACGTTGCTAATACTACTGATCCCCAATTGTACGAATGGCAGCTTGCAAATTAGATAATAGTGACAGGTACATCAAGTGGACTTTATTATTATTGGCATCTGGCATAAGTACCCCACCTATAACCTACAGTATATATTCCCGAGCAGTGCACATATTCTCCCTCTTAGTTGCATTATTCGATAACGTTTCAGTATTTGCACTCAACCAAGAAAATTTCAAACTCGTAAATGTAGCTCCACCATCACCAGGAGATCGTCCAAACAAGTCATAACAGAGCGCCGTAAGTTTGAATACTTTTCTTGAATAGGTTACCGCATCACTGTCCACGAGGAGCCCAAATTGCAGTGCGACATCTTCCAATGTGATGGTGCATTCCCTACATGGCAAATGAAACGTGTGCATCTCTGGGCGCCACCGCTTAACCAATGTAGATATTAAGTCAATCTTCAACTCAAACACTCGGATCAATGCTGTTGATTGAAATTTGACGACATCTAAGTAAGACATAATTTGTTTGTTCGATTGGTAGCTCAGACCATGGCCATACAGCCTCAACATGCGGCACTCACCCTAACCATAGTAGATTACAACATTAGTTAAAATCTTCCAATTAAAAAAATAATAGTATGCAACTTATATATACTCGTCAAAAAAAGATAACACATTTTCTTATCGACACGTCAATCATCCTTATTGTGTGATTGTTTGCTCTAATCAAAGAACATATTTCAATATCTGCACAAACAATTACAATTTTAATTATCAACTTAACAAATAAACAATATACAAATAATGACAATTATTTTTTTCTAACCCATTTTAAGTAATTAACTTTTTATATATATATTTTAAAATTTAAATTATATCTTAATATTACTTTCAACACAAATATAATCATTCAAAAACAAATATAATCATTCAAACAAAAATATAATGTTCACAGTTATATCTTAAATACACAAATTATTATTACAATATAAAAAAACATACATTAATCAAACCAATCTTAGTATTACTTTCAACACAAATCTAATCATTCAAACAAAAATATAATGTTCAAAGTTATATATTAAAATATACAAATTATTATTACAATATATAAAAATGTACACTAGTCAAACCAATCTTAATATTACTTTCAACAAAAATCTAATCATTCAAACAAAAATATAAATATAAATTTTATAATTAAAAATATACAAATTATTATTACAAAATAAAATAAAAATACACTACAAAACAATAAAAAAATATAATGTTCAATGTTATATCTTAATACACAATTCTAATAATTCATACAAAAATATAATATTCAAAGTTAACATACCTTAATACTAATCTAATATAATAATAGATAAATAAAATATTCAAAATTAACATACCTTAATACTAATCTAATCTAATAATATACGTTAATACTCTTATTTTTTTCTTTTGGTTGTGGCTGTGGGGAGACTTTTTTTTTTTTCACCGTTTGTGTGGGGTTGGGGACCAAATCCACAACCTTTTATAATAAAAATTATATATAAAAATAAATATAAAGCCTTTAAAATAGTAGCACCTAAAAACAAATGAAAAAGTTAGGTTTAAAGTAGAACCCATGATCGTGTCATGGCATGCATCGGCTTTGACCGCCACCAACGTGACCTGAAAGTCATGGGTTTTACTTTAAGTTAGATAAAACAATTAAAATAAATAACTAAAATAATTAATATAGAATAATAAATCTATGATTAGAACAATAAGAAAGAAAATAAAGAAGATAGATGGAAAGATAGAACGTGGTATGTAAAGTCCTAAGAAGCCTTGGAAGCATGAAGAATCCACAACCCCCTTCAAGCTGCTCTAATTTCCCCTCCAAGAAAGAAAATTTGGCAAGAAAAAGTTTGAAGATGATCCCCACAATTTGAAAAGATTGTTAAAACTCTTCCAAAAAAAGACTTAAGAGAAATTCTTAAAAGAAAACTCAAAGATAATTTATAAACTCAAAAGAGAAGTTAAATAATAATGAATTGTATGAATTGTGTACAATGCAAAGGCCTATATATAGGCTATCTAGATAAATCTAAATAAAACTCTTAAGTATATTAGAACTTTAATTTAATCTAAATAAGAAGTAGTTTTAAACTAAACTTTCTTGTTAACATAAAACTCCTATATAACTTAAAATACTTAATCATTATAAAAAATTTGGAATAAAATAATAATAAAATGATAAGAGCTGATAAATACAATATTTGGCTCATATATAATAAAAATTAAGCCTAAAAGCCGAACCCAATATGATTTAAACTCAAATTAAAAGCCCGAAATTTGTAATTCCAGTTATAATCTCGTTCAGAAATTTTGCTCGCATAGTCTTCACTAAAATAGTCATAATTTGAGCTCTCAAACTCAAAATCGAGTGATTCAAAATGTGTTTCGAAGCTAAGAGATAGATCTTCAAAAGCCATGAAGACATCTCAACTCAAAAATGCTAAGATCCCATACAAAAAGTCGTCGCAAGTATGTTGATTTCCCAAGCTTGAACATTGACAGCTTTTGTGATTGGAATTTAATAATTTTCAACCCATCCGTGCATGTATCATTCTCCCTTTCCTCAAAAGGATTCATCCTCAAATCTTGTCTTTGATCGAATCCTGATTTGATTTGCTTAGCCTTGGACATTTTTGTTGGGCCTTGAGGCAATGTGAACCCATCACATTCATGGGTTTGAAATTGTGCCTTGAGACTCGCATCATTCCCCCTTCCTCAAGAAGATTCGTTGTAACAGTCCGATTTTGAGCTTAGTCAGAATAGTGGTTTTGGGGCCACAAATTCGATGAGAAAAATCTTATTTTATTATTTTTTTGGTCTACGATTTCACGGAAAGATTTCATGAAAATTTCATTCAAAAATTTCGACGTTTGGGCACTCAATTCAGTTAAAAGGACTTGTAACATCCCAAAAATTAGAGGTTTGTGATTTTTTCTTAATTGCATGTGTTGGGTTGGTATAGCTAGTTATTTAAGGGTGTTTGGGGGTTCTAGGGAGGCCTGGGTTCGAGTCTGAGCCCTGTAAAAATTTTGGTTTTTGGCCTTTAGTGGAGAGGGTAGTTGGAAGCAGGACTGAAGTAAATTTGGGTGTGTTAGGAGACACAAGTTGGCCATATGGTAGGGTGGTTGTGGTGTCAATAGGAGAGCAAGAGGGGGAGGGGTTCGAATCCCCTGAGTAGCAAAAAGGGGTGACTTTTATTTTATGGCTTGAAGGAGCAAGAAGTGGAGTTTGAATCAAATTCTACTAAGGGAGTTGGGGACTTGGTCAAACTTTTCAAACGGGTGAAGGAGAGGAATTGTAGGAGGAAATTAGGGAGGAAATCGTGGAAATGATGGGTGTGCGAAGAGTTGGCCGAATGTGGGGAAGTGCATAGGGAATTTCGGCCAAAAAACTTGGCATTTTGTAAAGTGCATATTCGGTTGTGTCAAGGGGAAGTGCCGAATTTTCTTTTTTTTTGTCTTTGGGGAAAAGTGGTCATTTAAGCACTCTGGGGACGTTTCAAGTCATTTTGTTTCCACTGTGAACCTCTACCGAATTCACTCTGTTGCATTTCTCATTCTCTTTTCTTTCTCTTGCAAATTGCCAAAAGCACTCTTCTTCACTTTTTCTTTCTCTTCCATTTCTTTTGTAGGTGTCGAATTGCTTATGTTTTGCTCTTTCCTTATCCTCAATTCTCATATTCTCAACCAACCACTCCTTTTTTCTTTACCCCCAGGCCGTACCAACACATCTCTGTTCCCATTTCCCATCATACTCGTTGTTTTCGCTTTTCTCCCAAAAGCTGAACTTACACTTTCTCTTTCGGGTTCTCTTTAGCCGAACATCTAACTCTCCTCTTTCTCTCATTCTTCTCTTAGTCTTACAAAGCTCTGTTCATTCAGCCTTCGAATTCTGGAAATTGGTTGGTAAGTATGGCTAGGGCTGAATAGGGGTTGATTGAGTTCTTTTTATCGGTTGGATTTCTCTCAAGCCGAAAGGCTGTTATGTGTTCAATTATGGCCGTGTGTATTATATGGCTAACATCTTCTCTCTGTTGTAACATTGCAAGGAGCTCGACCTACTTAATCAAGGAGTCAACTGAACACTTTTCCTTTGCAGTGGACCTCTTGTTTGGTGGTAAGTAGTGTTAGTGATTATTCGGTTTCAATCTTTGGAGATGTCTTATCAGGGTTAGGGCTAACGAGCCACATGAGAAAAACCAATGGAAAATTACCGAATGACTGATGCGACTGCGAAGTCTACAAAATCGAGACCAAAAAACGTGCTAAATGGGCCACATGAGCGCGTGGGTCCGTTTGGGCCGAAATTGGGCTTTAGGCCCAACTACACCGTTTTGACCAAAAAGGGGTCCCGAGTAAGTTGAGGCGACGGAAAGGCTGTTAGATGGCTAAATTACCGAAATACCCCTAGAGGGTAAATTACTGAAATACCCTTAGTGGGTAAGTTACTGAAATACCCTTGATGGGTGAATTACCAAAATACCCTTGATGGGTAAATTACCGAAACACCCCCAAAAGGGGTGAAAATTATCGTTATACCCTTAGGTGACAAAATGACTGTTATACCATCTATTGTGGTTAAATATCGTGTATGTGATTTTATTTATACTGTTTATACTTGTAATACATTGCATTCATACCATGTTGCATGGGTTGGGTTTGATGATTGGAGGAAGTATCGTTTTTGGTGGCTCTGCTACATATTGTTTTAGTGGCTATGCCACATATCGTTTTTAGTGGCTCAGCCACATATACCGTGATTAGCAGCTTGATTGCAATATTGGTGTGGATTGGCGGGGTGGGTTGACATGATCCCCACATGGTGCGATTGGTTGGTACGGGTGGAGAGTTAGACGGCTAGTAGGATTGGGGTGGGCACATGTCCATATTCATTGATATGATTTTGGGGCTTAGGCCCAGCTTGATACCGAATAGGGCTTAGGCATTACACACTGAGTTCTTGTAACTCACCCATTTCTTTTAACCGTGCGGGTAATCCCCAGCGTTAGAGGATTTGGAGCTGTGGAGGACTCGGAGGTGGCCATACGTCAGATTTTCTTCCTAACAAAACTTAGTTTTTTTGGGTTTAATTTATTTTATTTTATTTTTTGGGGTTAATAATTATGTAATAAGGCCATTGGGATTTTCTTTTTAACTTTCATTTGGTATTTCTTTTAACTATGAACTGCTAAACGATTAAATACGGTTTTTTTTTTAAACTATAACTATTGTTTTTAGAATATCACATTTCCGTAATTATTTAAGTCAAGCCTCCACAACAAACAAAGTTTTCGAAAAATAATAACATCTTTACAAGAATACACTTTAAGCAAATCTTGTTTTTTTTTCAAACAACGAAGTTTGGAGTTTTAAAAAGAATACAAAGTTTTCAACGAATGCATCGCTTTTAAACACCCTTTTGATGTGACATGCTAGATCCGGCCATAATGTCTAGGCCGAGTTTGGGGTGTTACAGGACTAAATTATAAATAGTGCAAAAGTTGAGTTCCACATGTTAGAAGTGTCCAATTTCTATGAAATTTTAAATTGGAGGTCCTTAAATGGTAATTATACCATTGGTTAAATTGTTGGACAAAAATGGACATGAGATAAGTGAAATAAGATATTTTTAAGTTAGGGGCATTTTGGTAATTTGGTAATTAAATGGACTAAAAGACAAAATAAAAGCCAAAAACCCTTGTCCATCTTCTTGCTTGGCCGAATTTAGCATGGAGGAAGCCATGGCTAGGGTTTTCTAGCTTTCAAGCTCAATAGTAAGTGTATCCAAGCCCCATTTTTAATGTTCTTTACATTTTTGAGATCCTCGTAACTCGGTCTAGCTATTTCTACCATTATTTTGAGCTAGGGTTTGTGTTTAAAAATTTACCCGTGGATGACATGCATGTGCTTTGATGTCTGTATAATATAAATGCTTGGTGTGTAGTAAACGACTTTTACTAAGTGATTTTCGATGAAATCCCATCAAAGGACTAGTTTGTAAAAGTTGAAAAAATGTATGAAAATGTGTGAATGAATGCAAATTGTAGACTACTATAGTTATGAAAATGGTTTGGCTAGGCCTAAAATACAAGGAAATTGAATAAAAATAATTTTACGAGCTAAGGGGCAAAAGTGTAAATATGACAAAGTTTAGGGGCAAAAATGTAATATTTCCATAATATGATTTTTGGACTGAATTGAATAGTATAATAACTTAATAAGTCAAATGTGATATTTTAGATAAAGAAAATGAGTTTCAGGCTTAGAATGGGGGAAAGACGAATATTGGACGACTCGGTCCCTTTCGCCATTTTAAGTCGAGGTAAGTTTGTGTGTAATAATTAAACATTATGCTATTATGCTTTTAAATGTTTGGAATTTCGTGAAATGTATATTATTTCTATGAAATTGACTAATGATGCCTTGATGAGAGTATGATGAAAATATGTTAAGATAAAGTCCCGGTTGAATATTCGGAATACCAAGGATACCAGTGTCACAACATGAGATAAGGAAGGTCCCGTATAAGACCATGTCTGGGACATGGCATCCGCACCAAATAAGGAAGGTCCCGTATAAGACCATGTCTGGGACATGGCATCGGCACCAAATGAAGGAGGTCCCATATAAGACCATGTCTAGGACATGGCCTCGGCACCAAAGAAAGATCTCGTGTAAGACCATGTCTGGGACATGGCATCGACATCTATATACGATCTTATATAAGACCATATCTAGCATATGGCATCGACATCGAGATATGAGATCCCATGTAAGACCATATCTGGGATATGGCATCGACATCAAGATGTGATCCCATGTAAGACCACATCAGGGATATGGCATTGGCATCGTGATACATGTACGATGAGATTGAGTATCCTTCGATATTCCGAGTAGTTCAACGGTAAAGAGCTAAGTTTATGTTCAAGAAGGAAAAGTGCTAAAGTTATGTGATGAAGTGATACAGGTACGTATGAAAAACTTACGAGAAATGAATTTGATATGTGATATATGATGATTAAGTGCAAGTATATGTATGTATACACTCATGAGCAATGTGTTCGGGATGTGATCGAATTTTGTTAAGAAGGTAAAGGAGTAAGTTATACCTATGAGAATGACCTTGTGATTATAAGACCATGCTTATGATGTATGAATAAGTGGGAAATGTGATTGATGATCATGTGTGAGGCTTTTAAGCCAAATTAAATTGAGAAATGAAATGTTCAAGTCTTTGTTGTGGATGTATAGGTTAAATTGGCCAATGAATGGCTTATAAATATTTGATGATGACTAGCTATTGACATGGATAACTATGGATATACTTTAGTGTTATATGTGTGTAAATGAGAATTAATACAAAGAAAACATGATAGAGTAAAATTAGCAACAAAATAGTTTGGACAGCAGCAGTTATATCACTTTGAAAATTCATCAAAAATGGTGGAAATTGAATTAGAAGTTGAATAAGATATGAAATTAAAGTTATTGAGTCTATTTAATTGTAATGAATTCTTAAATTGGAGGTCCTTAAATGGTAATTAAGCCATTATACCTTAAGATGGACAAAAATGGACATGGAGTAAGTAAAATTTCAAAGTTTAAGTGAAGGGCATTAAGACGTCCATCTTCCCAATTTTGTCCTCCCATAGCCAAATTTCAGAAGGACTCCATAGCTAGGGTTTTGGTCACTTTCAAGCTCGATTGTAAGTCCATTCTTGTCCCGTTTTTGATGATTTTTATGTTTTTGAAGTTGTGTTAACCTAATCTAGATATTTCAAGGACTAATTTGAAAAGATTTCAAAGTCTAAAAATTTACCCATGTAGAATATGTATGTATTTTGATGTTTGATGGTAGAAAATGCATGTTTGATGTTAGGAAAACAACATTTACAAAGTGATTTTTGATAGAAATGTCAAAAAAGGGACCTATTTGTAAAATGTTGTAAAATGTGTGTTAAAATTTGAATAAATGAAAAATTTGGGTTGTTATGAGTATGAATAAGTTTCGGCTAGGCTTGGGTTTTTAAGAAATTGAATGGAATTCATTTTACGAGCCTCGGGACTAAAATGTAAAATGTCAAAAGTTTAGGGGCAAAAATATAATTTTTGCCATGAGGTGTTTTTGGACTATAATTGCATAATATGATGATTAAATAAGTTAAATTTGATATTATAGATCAAGACAAACGATGTTCGGATCTAGATCGGGGGAAAAACAAAGTGTTTGACGATTAGGTCCATTTCCGCTATTTTTGTATTGAGGTAAGTTTGTATGTTAAATAAGCTTTAAAATAGTTGTATTTAAATGCTTTAATATTGCATAAACTGTATGTTCGATTATGTGGATGAGTATAACTCTATGGACGAGTCCGACAACGATTCGACTAGCAATAAATCCCGTTTGAACCTTAAGAATAAGTTAGGATACAAGTGACATGTCACTAGGGTTACCATGTGTTATGTGATTATGTGATCCGGGTGTTGGTCCTGTACGTCCTACCAGTGGCTGAGTATATCGGCATATGTTGCGGTTACTTGACAGCTTGTATGAGTAGCACCGCGTAGTTACGTCTTGATCGATAGCTTTTGCGAGCAGGCCCGTTGTTAGCTCGAAAGCGAGCAACTATGTGATATGAGATTTAGGTAGCATAAGATACATATGTGGCACTTAGTGCGCAAGATTCCCGAGTATCTGACATTATTATTCTGAGTAGTTCACGGATATGTTAAAGATGAGAATACGTGTGAATTCATTTCGAGATGGCACAGGTATGTACATAAAGCTTATGTTTATTGAATTTCGAGAAATGATGAATTCAAGGTAAGTTTATGAAGAAAGGAATTATGATTGTGAAACTTATGGTAAATTACATCATCTCATGTTTTATCTCTTGAATGTTGATTGTATGGTATGGCTTGCTTTTTTCTTGCATACGGACTTACTAAGCTATATTGTAACACCCCATACCCGAGTTCTACCCTAGAACCGAGCCAGAGGCGTTACTGTAATAAAACCACTTGATCGCCACTTAGGGTCATCGTGACTACTCTCTTAAGTCACCTCAACAACCTCAACCTCGACTTATGAGGCCTCACTCATACACACGAGGGCTCCCGAGACTATATCGAAACTTTTTCCAATCTTAAAAATTTTCTCTTTTGTACAGGGTTAACACGCCCGTGCATAGACCCACACGCCCATGCTCCACAACCATGGTGAATACTGACTACATACACACAGCCTCAAAGCCTAGTCACACGCCCGTGTGGCTAGCCCATGGCCAACACTGACTAAACTCACACGGCTTATGCACACGCCCGTGTGGCTAATCCGTGGTCTATTCTGACTTAAAATATTAACATGCAGAGGACACACGGCCAAGTCACACGCTTGTGGGCTGACCGTGTGTCACACATGGTCTAGACACACGCCCGTGTGTCTATCCACATGGACAAAAACAAAGCTATGTGCTAAGTTCCTTTCACCCCTCTAGTATACATAATATGCATTCATTCAACAAATCCATAATCAACTCAAATTGAAGTGCAATCTCACATAGATAACTACAATCTTTTCATAAAATAAGGTAGCCAACTACTATGGCATTATACAAAATAGACTATCCATTTAAAGGCCAACACATCTTAGCCATTTACAACAAAATTCACTAACTTGTCTAGCCTCTATACAGGCCATATACAAAACATTGAGTCTCATGTACCAGAGTGTGCTAATAATGTGGACGATCTTCCAATTGATCCTCGTATCTCGATTCAACACTTTTACTCTATAAGACAAGGGAAAAGAAAGAGAGTAAGCTTTGAGCTTAGTAAGTTTACGCATAAACAATTAAGCATCATAGTGTAAGCTAAACAACAATTAGCATCATACTAACATATAATGTATAACAATGCTTACTCTTTCTATTCCTTACCACATTTCCAACCATCATGAGTCACATACTCATAACCATTGAAATGCACCCTTGCATTCAATATCACATTTACACAATATACAACACAACATCATTTCTCGATAATTCATCCACACAGCTAATTAACTCAATAATATAATCACACAGCTAATCCATACAACTAATCCACACAGCTAATTTCTCGGTGGTTTCGCACTTAGCCCACCACAATCAATTAATAAGGTAGTATCGCACTTAGCCTACCACAAAGGTATTCATAGTGGTTTTGCACATAGCCCACTAGATGATATACCTAACAATAGCATCGCACATAGCCAACTTATCGTCAATATGCATTAGGATGGTATCGCACTTAGCCCACCATTTAGCATTCTCACTACACATTCACATATCTACTTACTTAACCATACATCCATTCACAAATTCTACCATAATCATCCCACATAGGTTCTCAATCATTCTCAATCATGCTACACACTAGCTAGCATTAATAAATTGTAAGTATGAATGCATTGTTTAAGCATAGACTTACCTTGATACTCAAAAAGTATAGAAATATGCAATCTAGTCCATCACCTTGCTCTTGCCTCGGTTTAGATCCGGGCTTCATCTTTCTTGATCTATAATGAATAAATCAGCTCTTTCAAAACACACATTACTAAGTTGACACTTATCTCATAGCAAAATTACCCTTTTACCCCTAATCTTTCTCATAATTACACTTTTTCCCCAAGGCTCGTAAAGTGATTTTTATTTAACGTTCTAGCCTTTCATGCTTAGCTGAATCACTTACTCAACTAAAGCATTCACCAATTCTCACTAAATCACACATGTATGGCCAAACTTAAAACTTTCACAAACTAGTCCCTACATGCATTTTCATGGAAAATCACTTAACAAAAGATGTTTCTACTACATCAAGCTTTCATAATCTTCCATAAAACATCAACATACATGCATGTCATACATGGCCACATTTTTTAACATTCAATATAGCTTATCAAATAGCTAAAAATAGCTTATTCATACAACTATGACTTCAAAAATACGAAGAATAGCAAAAAGGGGGCTTGGATGCACTTACTAGCAAGCTTGAAAAATTTGAAGAACCCTAACAATGGTTCTCTCAATTTTCGGTAGCCTTGGAGAAGAAGATGAATGAATTTTGTCATCTTTTCTCCCATTTTAATCATTAAATTGACAAATGACCAAAATGCCCTTTTTGATAAACTTCCTATTTTAACTCATCCATGCCCAATTTTGTCCAAAAATTAGAATTTGGGTAAATTTCTATTTAAGGACTTCTAATATATATTCTAAAGCCATTTCACACATATAGCTTCTAGAATCTCACATTTTGCAACTTTTGCAATTTAGTCCTTTTGGACAATTCAACCAAAATATCACAAAATTGCTTTATGAAACTTTCACACTAGCATGCATACATAGAATAAATCTCAAAAACTCATACATAGACCTTGGATTTATGGTCTCGCACCACTATTTTGACTAGGCCCTAAATCGGGATGTTACATATATAGCTTACTCCACTTATTTTTCCATGTTTTATAGTGTCGCCAAGCTAGCTCGGATTGGGGTTTGTCAGAGATTTGCCTCACACTATCAAAACTATCATTTTGGGTATCGATGAAATTTAGCATTTTGAGTATATGGCATGTATAGGGACTGGTCATTTTGTTACATGTGTCATTATGAATTTTAGCCAAATGTATTGACTTGTAATTGTCAAAGGTTTAATGTGGTATTTGGCCATGTAAATTGGCTCATTGGTTGTAAGTTTATATATTATATATATGCATGCATGCATGTGCCAATGCCTTGTTGGTGATGTGGTTTATCAATGCTTAGTAGATGGTTGAATGTGGCTATTTGGTTTTGTGGTTGAATGGTTAAGTTGGTATTTTGATATGATAGAAGACTTAAACAAAACTTTGCTTGATGAAAGTATGTGTGTGGATGCCCTTGAATGTGAAATTGGTATGTTTGATTTGGTATAATGAAATGTCATGAACATTGTAGATGATGGTATTGCATTAACATGTTTTAGCCATGTTTGTGGATGTTTTGGTTGCCTAACAATGCCATGAATTGTGCTATTGAATTGGTATAAGTGTAGATGTAAATGAGGGTGGCAAATGGCTTGGTAAAAAGCCTTTATTTTGTCCATACGGGTAGACACACGGGCGTGTGTCTAGGCCGTGTGTGACACACGGTCTGCCCCATGGGCATTTATTCCAGCTGTGTGTCCTCTGCACCTTAATTTTTGAGAAACAATATGCTCAGAATTGGGCACACGGGTAGAGACATAGGTGTGTGTCTTAGCTGTGTGAGCGACACGACCTCAGGCACTGGCGTGTATCCTAGGCATGTGAAGTCTGCACCAATTTTGTGAAAATTTAATTATCCACACAGGCTAGCACACGGGCGTATGACTTGGCCATGTGACATCAATTTGTTCATGCATTGCAAATCAGAGAGTTACACAGGGTAGGAACACGGGCGTGTGTAACCATACGACTGCTTGCACTGGTGTGGTGTGTGACCCTTGTTTCTAGCAAAAAATTTCTAAGTTTTATAAAAATTCCCCGAGTTCTCGATTTAGTCTCGGACCACTACTAAAGCATGTTTTGAGCCTCATAGGCTCATATTAGGGACTTTATGATTGGATATGAATGGTTTTAATTAGGACACAAATTTATGACTCGATTTGTATGATTGTTTGTGATGAAAGTTCAGTAATGCCTCGAGCCCTGTTCGACGTTGAATATGGGCAAGGGGTGTTACATTTAGTGGTATCAGAGCTATGGTTTAGTTGGTTCTTGGACTACCGTAGCTTGTGTAAGAGTCTAGCTATACATGCCATATATAAATTGTCATAGCGTGACGACTCTTGACAATTTAAATTGTGATTCCTCCCGACTTTGATGAGATTTGTCTTAGTTAGATAGAGATGTTTTCCAACCGAGCTGGTTGATACTGAAAATGATACTCAAATAACTGAGTAAAAATGTGTCTATGATGAGTTGAAACTCATAAAGGTATGAATAAAAGTTCATAATATTGCGTTGATGAGAAATGTTATGTTATATGCGTGTTTATATGAGAGCTAAAATTTTGAGGCTTTACAATCTTCACCCCATTACCAGTATAGTATGATAAAATGAAATCAAGGAGTTCAAGGGTTGAATGATTCATAACGTGGCCAAATATGAGAATGGGTCAACAAGTAAAGATAGTTCTAGAAGAGATATCAGATTGTTCTAAAGATCATCCAGATTATGGAATATTAAGGTTAAGGAAGAAGCTAATCTCGGCTAATCGACTCATTTAGGTATGATATCTACAGAATGTATTGACTGGAAATTCTTCTGAATTGATTTTCGTTAGTGAACGAAGTAATGTGGGATTAGTGATGACTGTGATAATCAGTGGAATCATGCTTGAATTGTAAAGATATCTGAGTGCAATGATTATAGTTGAATAGATTACGATGATTTCTTCTGGGTACTCTATGTGTTCATTTATTTTTAGAGGTATATATAGCTATTCATTTTGGGTGAGATTCTTATCGTATGAGAAAACTAACTAGTCATAGTGTTAGACGAAAACATTGTGGGTTTGGTTGATTTATGATCGGCATTGCTCTATCTTTCTTTGATATTCTATTAAAATCTATATGATGCTAGTACTTTGTTTCTACTGGTTGTTGCTCTGCTTTATATATATGGAAATTATATTGCTTCTGTCATAATTGATTCGAGTGCGTATGAGTGGTGTTTTTCTTCTGGATTTTCTCTGGGATATCATCGAGATCTTTATTATCCAATATGGGTTGTGTTCTCGAAAGTTCAGTATAGCTTCACATCTTGGATTTCATTATCTCAGTTTTCTTATCATTTTTACTATTTAATGTATCAAATATGGCTCATCTGTAAAGGATATTCAGTGATCGAAATTAATTATACTTATTACATTTATAATTTCTAGTTTGGACATGGGGGCATAGTGATGCTAATCCTAGGTTTTTACGAGTTTTCGTGAAAGGGGTTGACATCGGCAAAAGTATAGACGGTGGAAGCTCAAGCTCAAATTTGTATAATGGTTTTCTTTTCTCAGGCAAGCTTGATTAAGGTCAATGAGTTAAATCGGGATATTATGATTCGTTGAGCTAATGCAGTTTGTAAAGATCTTTGACTAGTATGTTGAGGGAATTATGAAAGATTGTAAGTTTGAGTTGTTCTAACAACATGAAGAAGAGATTGCTTTGAAATGTTATTATCTGGTAGATAAGATCGATTTAGTTGCGTTAAATTTGAGTGGGTTAACTAGTTGAAGAATAGTTTGAGTTATATGCATTTAAGTTTATCCTCAGGTATGGAAATAGTTTTGTGCAGTCACGGGTAAATAAACTGACAGTTGAATGAAGAATTCATATTCTAGAAAACATAATACAGAAATATATCTATTATATTTATTCTAATTGAAAGACGTTATATGAGTTAAAGATGTTTTGATTGATAAAGTTATCGTACTTGTGAAGTTTGAATGGTCTGATACTTGTTAACAAAGTTTTAAACAATTGAAAGCACTGTCAACTGAAACACTAGCTTTGGTTCAGCCTGAATCGGGTAAGGAATTTGTTATCACAGTGATGTACTATTGAATGGGATTAGATTGTGTCTTGATGCAGTAAGGCAAAGGAATAGCCTGTGCTTTCAGATAGTTAAAGATTCACATGGAAAGAATTACTCTATACATGACCTAGAATTGACAGCCATTGTTTCTGTATTGAAATCTGACAACATGTTTGGTGAAAAATGTCATATAATCACCGATTATAAAAAGTTGAAGTATCTGGTGTTGTTAAAAGATTTGATTTTGAGATAGCGTATATGGTTTGAAATGTTAAAAGATTGTGAATTGATAATTGAATATCACTCAGAAAGAACGAATGTGGTTACAGATGTTCTGAGTAGAAAATCTTTGTATACTTTGCAAGCCATGGATATTGATTACGATTTTCTGATAATAACTCAATTTTAGCTAAATATAGAGCTAAGCCGATGTTTCTACAATAGCTTAGAGAAACCCAGTAAAGTGATAATGAGTTGTAAGTTAAATGAATGCAGTGTGAAAAAAGAATTCTGATTCAGAATTTCAGAATAGATCTTATAAATGTCTGTTAGTCAGAGACAAAGTCTATGTACTGAATAATTTGGAGCTTGTACAGAAAATTTTACATGAATGATCACAGTGGTACTATGTCTGTTTATTTGAGGAATGATAAAATGCAAAAATGATTGAAAAGATGTATTAGTAGCTCAGAATAAAATGTGGTATTTCTGAATCTATATTTAAATGTTGGATTTATCAGCAAGATAGGGATGAAACTTTCATGATGGTTTCGATTGACCTTGTAATAATGGCACAATCTTAGCTGAGTTAAAAGCTCAATTGATGTTTTCATTGCAAATCTGAGAAATGTGATAGTGATTTGCAAGCGAAACGAGTACAGTGTGAATAGACTTCCTATTCTGAATTTCAGGTCGGACTTAATGACTGTAATTATTATTTCGAGATAGAATTTGTGTACTGAAGAATCCAGAGCTTATACGAAAAACTTTACACGAGGCTTACAATGGTAGCTTGTTTGTTCATCAGGGGAGTAATAAGATGTACTATGAATTGAGGTAGAAGCACTGGTGGTTGGGTATGAAAAGCTATATTTCTGATTTTGTGTTTAGATGTTTGATTTGTCAACAAGTTAAAGCCGAATATCAAATGTATTCAGGACAATTTAGCCAATGAAGATACGAGAGTGGTAATGAGATAGATTTATGATAGACTTCGTATTGGGGTTACCCTAATCTCTGAAAAAGAAAGATGCTATATGGGTTATTAATGATCGATTGACAGAATATGTATATTTATTCCAATACGTATAGATTTCTCACGTGGCAGATTTGCTGAATTATGTGTTTCTGAGATTGTTAGGTTACATTGAAAGTCAGTCTTCAATATTTCATATAGATATCTGAGGTCTATATTGCGATTATGGTGAAAGTTATAGGAAACTCGAGTCTGTGCGGTTGTATTTTAGTACTAAAATTCATTTTCAAATCAATGGAAAGTCTGAGAGAGTGATTAAGATTATTGACGATATGCTTAGTTACTATATTAGAACTCAAAAGTAACTGGGAAAAATGTTTACCGTTGGTTGAATTCATGAATAATAATTTTCATTTGGAGTGTAAGATGGCACCGTATGAAATTTTATAGGTTTGTAAATAACAAACTCTGTTGTATTAAATGGAGCTCAGTAAGAAAAGATATACGAGGTTGAATTGATTCGTGATTATGGGGAAAAAGTGAAAGTGATTCGTGAAAGTTGAAAGCAGTTTCAGATTGACATAAATGGTATATAGATTTGAAATGTAAAGATATTGGATTTCAGATTGGCGACAGAGTGTTTTTGAAAGTATTGCCCTCGAAGAGGATACTTCGACGTGGTCGCAAAGGTAAGTTGGGTCCGCGTTTTATTTCGCCGTATGAGATTAGTGAAAGAATAAGGCCGGTGGCATATCAATTAGCTTTACCAACTAAGTTGGAGAAGATCCACAATGTGTTTCATGTATCAATGTTGCGACGATACCGATCAGATTCTTCGCATGTGATTTCTCCAACAGAGATTGAGATTCTACCCGATATGACATATGGTGAAGAACCAATCAAAGTGTTAGCTCAAGAGGTTAAGCAGTTGAGAGATAAAAGCATAGCGCTAGTGAAAGTTTTGTAGCAATGACACGGAGTCGAAGAGGCTACGTGGGAACCCTAAGACGCTATGAGAAAATAGTACCCTAACCTCTTTTCTGGTAAGACTTTCGAGGACGAAAATCCCTAAAGGAGAGAGTTGTAACAGCCCGTTTTTGGGTCAAATCGGAACAGTGGTTTCGGGACCACAAATTCGAAGTAGAAATATTTATTTTATTATTTCTTTAAGGTCTACAGTAAAATTTTATCAATAGAGTGTCCAATTTGACTCATAGGACTAAATTGCAATAGGTGCAAAATGTGTGTTCTAGAAGCTAAGGGTGTTTAATTGTAATGAATTCTTAAATTGGAGGTCCTTAACTGGAAATTAGGCCATTATACCTTAATATGGACAAAAATAGGCATGGAGTAAGTAAAATTTCAAAGTTTAAGTGAAGGGTATTTTGGTCATTCGGTAGACAAAATTAACTGATAAAAAGATGTCCATCTTCCCAATTTCATCCTCCCATAATCGAATTTCACAAGGACTCCATAACTAGGGTTTTGGCCACTTTGAATGTAACAGCCCGATTTAGGGGCTAGTCGGGATAGTGATCTCAGGATCACTAATCTGAGATTTGAGAAATTATTTTCATGATATATTATGAGTTAGATCATGATAGCATACGAGCATGAAAATTTTGGTATTTTAATTTTAGCGATTTCATGTTTAATCGCGAAAAAGTAATAAATCGCATAAGGTGCGAAAGTTCCATTCTATCTGCTAAAAGTACTAAGTGGCCATGGATTGTTAATTGGGGGTCTTTAAAAGGAAATTTAGCCTTTGGAAGAGGCTTGGTCGGCCATAGGAGAGTATGGGAGACAAGATTTTCAATTTTAGTCAAAGTTAGTAGTAGTAGGTGGACTAATTTGACATGTATTAATAAAATAAGGAGAGAAAAGTTATCATCTTTCCTCCTATCATCTCCCACCGAAAATTAGCAGAAAATAAGGGGTAGAAACCTTCAAAAATTTTAGCAAGCTCTCATCCATTCAAGTAAGTGTTCTAGAGAACTTTTCTTAAAAATAATTGTACTTTTGAGACCCTTAAAGTTTAAGCTTTCAAATGAAGGGACTATTATGCAATGTTGTGAAAAGTTTGGAGTTCTACCCATGAATACCTTAGTTAGTTACTTGCTGCATTTTTAAGGAAGAACTTGAGTCTTAGTTGTTAGATGAACAACTTTTGAAAAGGGTGTTAGTATGAGAACACCAAATAGGACCTCAATGAAAGGGTTATAGATTTTGTAGTAAGTATGTGAAATATTGATTTTTGATGATAGCTTTAAGAGCATTAAATGTTTATCTAGGCTTGTTGAGGATAAAAATGTGATTAGAATTAATTTCCGAGCCTAGGAGCTAAATGGTCATTTTGCCAAAAGCTAAGGGTAAAATGGTAATTTCGCTTAAGCATGATTATTGAGATGTTTATGTTAATGTGGCGATTAAAATGAGCTAAATTTCTATTATAGAGCAAGAGGAGACGAGAATCTACCTCGATCGGGGAAAGGATAAAATCGTGGACTAAACCGAAGAACTAGCTCATTTTAAAAATGAGGTAAGTTGTATGAGACTTAATGTGATATTATATTAGCATAATTGAAAATGCTTGATGTCATATTGATGCATGATACTTCAATAAGTTGAGAAATTAATGTGAATATGATATTGAAGTCCTAATGGACTATGATGAATACGAAAAATGCTATCATCGGCCATATTATGAGCGTCAGTGTAAGACCATGTCTGGGACATGGCATCGGCCATATTATGAGGGTCAGTGTAAGACCATGTCTGGGACATGGCATCGGCCATATTATGAGGGCCAGTGTAAGACCATGTCTGGGACATGGCATCGACCACATTATGAATGCCAGTGTAAGACCATGTTTGGAACATGGCATCGGCGCTGATACGTGTGCCAGTGTAAGACCATGTTTGGAACATGGATTCGGCATTGAGACAAGATCTGATGTAAGACCATATCCGGGATATGGAAATAGCACAAAGAGGTAAATCCCTATAAGACCATGTCTAGGACATGGCATCGGTACCCAGAGGAGATTCCATTGTATGGTGGGATAAGTAGATAAATTTAAAGGTAGAGAGGTGAATGAATACAAGTACTAATGAATGAGTCATGAGAATTTGGCTCTAAATGTGTTACGATAAATGTTAGATAAAGGCAATTGTGAGTAAGTATTGTCAAGAAGTCTTGACTTGTGTATGATTAGCGGATGATATGGATGAATTATTCTTTTAGGAGTGTTTCTATTTATATGCAACTTACTAAGCTTAATGCTTACCCTTTTTATTGCCCTTCTTTCTTATAGTATTGCCAAGATAACTCGAGGATCATAGACGCAGGGGTTCGGGAATGACACTATCAACAACACTTTGGTATAACAATTTTAGACTTGTTTTGAATATGGCATGTATAGGACTTGGGTATTTTGTCAAGTTGTAATTGTTAGTTAAAGTGTTGGCTATAAGTCATTTTGTAAATGGTTTCTTGAGTTAGGCAAATATTTGGAAAACTCTTTATTATCAATGAAGATGGAATTTAATGAAGTGTATGTCTCTTTTATTATTCTTTTGTAATTGGCTAAGCGATTGGCTAAAATTGTCTATGTATGTATGTTTATTGAGATCAAGGAAGCATGTAGTATTGTTTATGAAAATGTATGGAATTGAGTTTGAGTTGGTCTTGATTATCCAGGATGGCAAACGGCTTGGTAAATAGCCTTTAAATGCCCACACGGTTAGACACACGGACGTGTGTCTAAGCCGTGCGTACCCTGCACCTTATTGTTTTAAGTCAGGATAGGCCACGGTTAAACCCCACGGCCATTTGTATGAGCCGTGTAAGACACACAATTTGGACACGGGCGTGTCAAGGCCGTGTGAATATAGTCAATAACTCCCCATAGTTGGAAGACACGGCGTGTTAAGGCCGTGTGAATATAGTCAGTAACTCCCCACGGTTGGAAGACACGGGCGTGTCAAGGCCGTGTGAATGTAGTCAGTATCTTCCCACGGTTGGAAGACATGGGCATGTTTAAGGGTCCACGGGTGTGTCCCAAGGTCACATGGGCATGTGAACCCTTCTTCAAGGAAAAGTTTTCAATTAAGTTCCTAGAGTTTTCAGATATGTGATTAAGGCCTTGTAGGCCCACGAACTATATGTTTTGACTAAGAAAGGGAAGTTTTTAAGTCGGAACAAAATTTTATAGCCTTAAAGTGTATGTTTAAGTGAGTTCAAGCATAGTAAAGCCTCGTATCCAGTCCTAGCCTCGGACTCGGGCATGGGGTGTTACATTTAAGCTCGATTGTAAGTCCATTCTTGTCCCGTTTTTGATGATTTTTATGTTTTTGAAGTTGTCTTAACCTAATCTAGCTATTTCAAGGACTAACTTGAAAAGATTTCAAAGTCTAAAATTTTACCCATGTAGAATATGTATGTATTTTGATGTTTGATGGTAGAGAATGCATGTTTGATGTTAGGAAGACAACATTTACAAAGTGATTTTTGATGGAAATGTCAAAAAGGGGCCTATTTGTAAAAGGTTGTAAAATGTGTGTTAAAATGTGAATAAATGAAAAATATGGGCATTTATGAGTATGAATAAGTTTAGGCTAGCCTTGGGTTTTTAGGAAATTGAATGAAATTCATTTTACGAGCCTAGGGACTAAAATGTAAAATGTTAAAAGTTTAGGGTTAAAAATGTAAATTTCTCCATAAGCTATTTTTGGACTATAATTGAATATTGTGATGATTAAATAAGTTAAATTTGATATTATAGATCAAGATAAATGAGGTTCGGACCTAGATCAGGAAAAAACAAAGTGTTTGACGATTAGGTCCATTGCCACTATTTTTGTACTGAGGTAAGTTCGCATGTTAAATAAGCTTTAAAATAGTTGTATTTAAATGCTTTTGTAACACCCCTAACCCGTGCCCGTCGCCGGAACAGAGTTTCGGAGCATTACCAGAACATTCAGAACATTTTTCTATTAAACTACATAAATTTACTATTCATTTACTGAGATAATCCATAATGTCCCTTGATCGGGCCCTCGAGGCCCAATACGAGCATTAGAATCGAATTAGGACTTAATCGAAACCTCTAAGAATTTTTCGCGAAAGTACAAAATTTTTCTAAGGTGCAGGTATCACACGCCCGTGTGGTCCAATAGACACACCCGTGTGGTCTAATAGACACGCCCGTGTGACCCTAAAACACGCCCCTACTACAGGCTGTGTTTAGTTTAGGGTGCTGTCTAACTTGCGCCACTCGGCCATGCCACATACCCGTGTGCTAGGTCGTATGGTTAATTAACTAAATTCGAAATAGGTGTAGGTTTCACACGGCTGAGACACACGCCTATGTCTCTGCCTGTGTGCCCAATTCTGAGCATTCTGTTTCTCAAAATTTAGGTCCAGGGGACACACATCCTAACTACATGCCTGTGTTACTAGGCCGTGTGTCACGCACAGTCTAGACACACGCCCGTGTGTAACACCCCAAACCCAGCCTAGAAGTTAGGCTCGAATTCGGCGTGTCACATCAAAGGCATATTTCAAAACAATTTTGCTAAGTTAAATTTTAGGGCCCAAAAGCCTAAAACCTATGAGTCTTGTTAAGTAATGATAAAAGCCCATTTTATAGCTTTAAGTATTTCGGAAACCAAGTTTAAGCATAAGAAATTTACTTACGTTTAATAATTAAGTAAAATCAAATTAAAGTACAAGGCCTTATTACATCCAACGAAAGTAAAGCAACTAAAACCATGTCCTTTAAAACAAATAAATAAAAATAAAAATTTAAACATCTTGTAGTGTGGCCATTTCCGAGACCTCTCCCACGTCGAGCCGTTTACTGAGGATTACCTGAAACATTAAATAAAGGATGTGAGTTTCAAAACTCAGTGTGTACAACCCTTGGCAATCAAATCAACATACAAATATTCACATTGGGCCTAAGCCCTATCGAAATCGGTGGTCTTGGGCCTTAGCCCACAATGACCTCATATCATATCATATCATATCATATCATATAATATCATATGCAAGACAAGGTAATGCAAAACCCTCCCAAAAATCCATCTGCTACACACACCTGTGGGGATTTCTAAATCGACCCACCCATCCTCTACACACCAAAGGTAGCACTCACAGCGTCACTATCCAACGTTGCAGAAAAGCTGCTGATCATATAATGGGCTTAAAGCCACCAGTGGATCCATGGTCGTCAAGCGACTATGAGATCCTTAAATCTTCCTCCGTACCATAATTCCCACCCATATGCATCCTAAGCAGAATATCATATGAATGCAACATGCACATGAGTAACATCCACAAAACTCATACTCATCACATAGGGGTATTTTCGTCATTTCACAACCTAAGGGTATTTCTGTAAATCTACTTTACAGGGGTATCTAGGTAATTTTGCAAATCAAAGATACTTTGGAAATTTTGTAAATCAGGGATGTTTTGGTAATTCTGCAAATTAAGGGTATCTTGGTAATTTCACAATTCAGGGCTATCTTAGTGATTTTTCAAACCATGGGTATTTTGGTAATTTTCAAATCAGGGGTATTTTAGTAATTTTACAAATCTAGGGTATTTGGTCCCTCTCGAGTTTTAGTTATGAACTTTGGCCCATTAACAAGTCATTGCGGCTAAAGTGAACAGACACTATGCACCAGGTAGGATTCCAGAGAAGAGGAGGTGGGCCGCTAGGGCCGCTTAAGTACCAAGCTCTCCCTAGATCCAATCCTAGACATGCACATGCCTGTTACCACACTCTAACCTAGTGACTTGTCCACGGACATGTTTAATTATTAGAAAGTCTTATACGGTTTAAGAGTTGTTCAGTACTAAGCCTAAAGTCCATAAAACCCTAGCATACTAGTCTACGTCCCCATGAAGCCCATCAAACCCAAATTGCATCCTTCAGCCCACTAGGCCCAAATCACATCCTTATGGCCTGTTACGCCCAAAACAATTCCAGATAATGTATTATGCTTGACAGGCTGTAACGCCTCGAAATTGGGCCCAGAAGGATTGGACCTCTTGGGCCCCGAGCGCAGGAGCATTTTAAAATTTTTGGGAATATGAGAACGGCATGATTTCATGTTGGACCTGTTAGGAAGGTGATTTCGGAAGGTTACGGGGTTTCTATGAAGTCTCGGGTCCAAGTTGGGCCATAAGAAAAATTTTGGATTTTGGCTCTTTAAGGGAAATGACTGTTGGAAGCAAGGTTTAAGGGAGTTTGTAGGTGTCTTGCTAACACAAATGGCCACATGGTGGAGTGGTGGTGGCGTAAGTATGGTAGCAAGGTGGGATGGGGTTCGAATCCCACAAGCAGCATATGTGGGTTTTTATTTTATGCTATGGGAGGAGAAGTGGTGGAGTTGGATTGGAACTCTGTAGGAGAGAGAGAAGACTTGGTCAAATGGTTTGAATGGGAGGTGGAGAGTGTTTGGTGGAGCAAAAAAAGGAGAGAATCATGGGGTTGGATGAGTGAAGGGAGTTGGCTGAATATGGGGAGGAGTATAGAGAATTTCGGCCAAGGTGAGTATAGAGAATTTCGGCCAAATTTTTGGCATTTTGGAAGTGCATATTCGGTCAGTTTTAGGGAGTGCTGTTTTTCAAAATTCATTTTGAGGAGAGAGTTGTTTTAGCAATTTTGGCTAGAGCATTTCGGGTTTTTTCATTTGGCATGCTATTTGCCTTCTCCTTGTACACTTTTTCCCCTCCTTCTTCCTCCCAATTTTGTTTTGGCCGAATCTGCTTGTGAGATTGACCACTCGTGCATTTGTATTCTTCAACTTTTCTCCTCTTCTCTTTGAGCCAAATAGCCACATCTCTTCTATGTGATTTCCCTTTAAACTGTACATCAATCTGTTGGAGTTCTCTTTTGTTGGCCGAACATGATCCTACTTCTTTCTCTTTTAGACATAAGCCGAAACACTCTTGTTGGGGGTAGGCCGAATTCTCTAGCAAACAACAGGTGTAGATCGTTAACTTTGGTTTCGGTAAGGTGAAGTTGTTCAAATACTTTTAATTCGATGCTAGTTTATTCATGTGCTCCTATTCTGTGAAGTTGGCGTCGGTTTCTTCCTCTCTTGGGGGAGGACCGAATGTGGGTTGGATGCTAACCTCTTTGGTGCATCAAAGGCTTTCTTTAGGGAACTCGGGGTGGTAGCCAAGGAGTAAAGCCGAATACTGGTATTCTGTAAGAGGGGATCACATCTTGTGGTAAGTGATTCGAGTAGTGTAGTAAATTTGGGTTTATAAATTCTTTGAGTAGTAAGATTAACTCTGGATCTTGTTATCTTAGGGGCAACAAGGAGTAGTTCTTCCGACAAATCCAAATTAGGTGTATAATCTCACACCCCTCTGAAAGATGTGATGTTTTGTGAATCGGCCAAAAGCCAAAAAGTCAAAAATTCAGAAAACCGGCAATTGTGACCACTCGAGTGTACGGGCGCTCGTATTCGTAAATCGAAACACAAATAATGACAGTAAGTCATTGAGAGTGTCAAGAGCACTCTCACGAAACCAGAAATGTGAATGGGCCCGATTGGTAGAAAGCGGGCCAAGTGGGCCCAATGGGCTATCCGGCCCACTTGGGAAAAACTGTTAGAAAACTATCAAATGATAAGTCCGAATGCGAAATCTGCAAATCTGAAACCGAAACCATGCGTTTTGGGCCACAAGAGCATGTGGGCCCATTTGGGCCTAAAATGGGTTTTAGGCCCAGCAGTTTCGTAGAGACCCAAAAAGGGTCCCGTGTCGCTCAAGGTAATAGTAGGCCTTCGGAAAGGCCATTAAATGCAAAATTACCAAAATACGCCTGAAGGGAAAAATGACCGAAATGCCCCTGGAGGGTAAATTACCTTTATACCCCTGATTATGCTTTATTTACACTGCTATACGTATGTTGCATTGCATTTATGATATGTTGCATGGGGTGGGATTGATGATCGGAGGAAGTGTTATTCTGGTGGCTCTGCCACAATTCTGTCTGGTGGCTATGCCACGTCTATTCTGTTATTCTGGTGGCTCCGCCACAAATTCTGTGATGAGCAGCTGTCTGCCTTATTGGTGTGTAGGGCTAGGTGGGTTGACTTGGTCCCCACAGGTGTGTAGGGCTGGTACGGGGGTGTGTAGCGGATGGATTATTAGGTTGGGCTGCATACTCTGTTGCATTATCATATTTATAGGGCTAAGGCCTAGATTGTTACTGAATAGGGCTTCGGCCCAGTCTACTTCTGTATAGGCTTCAGCCCAGTTTGCTTCTGTATGGGCTCGAGCCCAGTTAATGACCGATTAGGGGATTACACACTGAGTTCTCGTAACTCACCCCTCTGCTTTAACCTTGTAGGTGATCCCCAACATTAGAGGGTTTGGAGCAGCAGAGGACTCTATGGTGGCCATACATCGGAGCATTTCCCACGAACTTAAGTAAATTTCCGTTTTGCTTCATTTTAAGATTATTTTTATTTTGGGTTAAAATTATGTAATAAGGCCATTGGACTTAATTTTTCTTTTAAACTTTCATTTCGGTTATTTTCAAACTATAAATGATTAAACTTAGGATTTTTCTTAAAACTACAATAACGGTTTCTAAAATGTCACATTTTCGTAAATCACCGAATCTGATTTCTGTTATAAAAAAATTTTCCAATAATGATAATAACAACGTTTTTACAATTAAACCGTAAAAGCAAATCTGAATTTCACAAACAACAAAGCTTGAAGTTTTCAAAAATGAATGCGGCGTTTTTAACGAGCGCATAGTTTTTAAACAACCCTTCTATGTGACATGCCAGATCCGGTCATAACGTCTAGGCCAGGTTTGGGGTGTTACACAGACTCAATTCATACGCCAAACCAAACAAATTCTTCAAACCTAGCCTTAGGGGCCACCGAGCCCATTTAGCCACTTTCGGCTTTTCGGCATTGCCAATATAGTGTGTGTAGTGTTTGTACACACCTGGTATCCACGCATGCTGCAAACCCCTTAGTCACAAACCTACAATCGACATTACTAACGATTAACCAAGGCTTGAACACATACTTATCAAAAACCAAAACCTCATCGTACCCTTACCGTGTGCCTTACGTTCTAGTAGCCTTTCCTTTGCTACTATTGGCGATTATCCTCTAGATCTGCACCTAAACACCTATATCGTCAAAACCAAGTGATCCATATTGATCATAAATCATCCCTACGAGTCACATTAGATTCGACCATTTACTAAACCATGACTGAGTAGAGAACTCTTACCCCATTGTTAGCAACTCTTACCTACCACGCTTGCGATTGTCGAGCCTTACCCTTGTTAATACATGTTAACGACAAGAATTGGGTTAGATAGCCCTTCAGCTTTTAACAAAACTCGCTAAAAGATCAACTAAGCACTTATCAAAATTCTCCTTTGATCCTGCAGCTTAAGTCCGGCTTTTTAGACTAGTAAGGTGACAGAGGTAATTCGGCAACACTAGGGAGAATAAGAAAAAAGGTGATTCGGTTATAACTAAATGGTGAACCAAAAAGGAAATTTGAGAAGGGAGAGTATGAAGGATTCGGATTCTGAACACTTAGAAAGAAAAAGGGTGATTGGGCATCTCACAAGTGAAGGAATTTCGGCCAGAAGGAAAGCAAAATTTCGGCATTAACCTAGGAACTTAATTTGACACCCATATATATAGCCCCCAACCGAAACTTCCCTTTCCTCAGAGTCCAAATCGGCACCACTATATCCACCTCCCAATCCCTATCTTTTCTCCCTTATTTCACCTTAAATTTCTCTCCTGAGCACTCTCTTACAGAGTCCCCTCCAACGCCACCTCTTTTTGTCCAGGCACAAAAATAAAACTCCTTAATTTTCCCTCTTAGGCCTCGAACCTTGGACCTCCCTAACTGAAAAACGCACCACCTCATAGCTCCTAAATGACACCACTTGCCATTGGACCACAAGCCCATCTTGTGTCCTATTTTCACTCAATCTACTTAAGAGGCCTTATGCCTGAGACTAGGGTCCACAAAGCAAGAAAAATAAAATTTTCCCTATGGTCTCCCCTATCTCTAAGGCTTTAAATAATCCCAATAATACCTTAATATTATTATTCTAAGTGCTACTCATACATACCAACCTCAGTGCATAAAAATTTAAAGTTTCGGGATTCTTGAGGCGTTACAACCCAATAGGCCCAAATCTACTAGGCCCAAATTCGAGGCGTTACACCGTGTGTTTGCCCATGTGGACAAAATGAAGTCATTTCTAACTTCATTTCTCACCCAAAATTTCAGCCAATACCTGCACTTGAAATGCACATCCAACACCAACAAATTCAAGCATTCAAATAGGGCAATTTCTATGATTCATAAGGCATATCACTACAAGCATACATGATCACAACCTTACCTTAGTTTAACTTAGGCATTCCCAACATTGATCGCATATTTTTAACATAAAACATGTGAATATATTTATACCATAATAATCTACTTAGTCATACCAAAATGAACCAATATTAGCCATTCCAATGGCTAGGTTACAAAATAACAATTTAAGCCACTATTGGCCAAGTTGTCCTATACATTCCATTATACCTAAATTGATTTTACTAAGTATACCCAAAATGCAAGTTGATAGTGTGACGATGCTCCAATGATCTTCCAACCTTCACGAGCTTCCGAGCACTATAAAACAAGGGAAAAATAAACAGAGTAAGCATGACATGCTTAGTAAGTTCATATAACGGAAACTAAACTTACGGATCCTATTATTAAATTTAAGCACACAACATCATGTTTTCCATCCATTAGCAAAATTTCCAAAGCACATGCCTTCAATCAAACATGTTAGTCATACCACTTACCAACATGTCAAGTAAAAATAGATGAGCTCATCATACATGTTCTTTCAAGTCATTATTATTACATCTCAAGATTTTCATGCCAAGTCAAGAGATTCATGCCCATTGAATCATTGAATTCCGATGGATGCTCAAGTAGTACACTCGAAGTGTACGGCTCCATAATTCGTCAATTTCTTAATCAAGGGTACCCTTTAGGGCACTTAACCAAGGAACACACTCTTGAGGCACATATCGTATAACAGGATTACCAGTCCAGGCTAAACCCTAATCTTAATACATACTTGAGAGGTATTATATTATGATTACCCGTCTGGGCTAAATCCTTTATATAACAAGGTCAATGGGATTACTCATCCAAAGTAATCCCGTCCGTAAGAAATGTAGGACCTTATTAGTTTTGGGAAAGCACATATAATCATCGAAATTCAACATCCAATCGGGACTAACCCTTTATCACCATTTCAAGCATGTAGCAAATTTTCCATCATAGCATACAAGTAAAGCACATTAACATTAATCACATTACATACAAACACAACATTCAATTAGCATAATTTCATGTCCGATTAAGTTACACGAACTTACCTCGACACTTGTTCACATAAATATCTACTAATCCGAAATCTTTTCATTTCCTTGATCTAGCCTCGAATTTGTGTTTTCCAGATCTATATAAATGAATTTAACTATCAATTTCATACATTTCATATTTAAATGGACTCAATTTATGTCCTAGGCAAAATTACCATTTTGCCTTTAACTTTTCCATAAATTCTGATTTTGTCCCTAGGCTCGGAAAATAAAACTTGTGCAAGTTACTTCCTATTCAAAGCCCGACCAAAGCCATATTACAAAGTTTACAGCTCATGTATACATAAAATTTTAGCATTTTTCCTTCAATTTCACAAGTTTACATTTTAGCCCCTAAATCATGTTTTCATCAAAATTCACTTTGTAAAAGTTGTTTATGTATCAATAACCTTTCATTTTCTATCATAAATTTCTAATTTCCAGCATAATACATCCATGACCCATTTTTATACTTTGATAACTTTTCAAATTAATCCCTCAAATAGAGAGATTAAGCTATCCCGGTTTCAAAAATACTAAAATTATTAAAAACGGGACAATAGAACTTACCCAATTAAGCCTTGAAAGTTTCCCCTCTCTCTCTTAGGGCTTCCATAAAATTTTAGGTTGAAGATGACAATAATAAGATCATATTTTCTTTTATCATCTTTTAATTAATTAAGTTTTTGCTATTTCCAATTTAGTCCTTAACCTTTTTCTATAATTCCATGGATGAGTCACCATGAAAAATCTACATACTTTTCTTAATGGTCTAATTACCATATAAAGACCTCTAGTTTTGAATTCCATAGCTATGTGATCCTTATAGCTACTAGAATTCAACTTTCATATTTTATGCGGTTTAATCCTTCTCATAATTAGGCACTAAATCAATAAAATTTTCATGTCAAAAATTTCACATGTCACGTCTATCATATTGCGGACCGTATAATAAAATAAAAATAAATCATATTTTGGGTCGGATCTGTGGTCCTGAAACTACTGTTCCGATTTCACTGAAAATGGGCTGTTACAACTCTCCCCCCTTTAGGAATTTTATTCCTTGAAAATCTTACCTGTAAAAAGATTCGAGTATTGCTTCCTCTTAGTTTCCTCCGTCTCCCAGGTAGCCTCTTCTATACTGTGTTGTTGCCAAATAAATTTTACCAAAGCTACCTTTTTATTTCTTAACTCTTTTGTTTCCCGAGCTAAGATTTTGATTGGTTCCTCACCATATGTCTTATCTGGCTGAAACTTTACCTCTGTCGGAGAGATAACATGTGAAGGGTCGGATCGATACTGTCGTAGCATAGACACATGAAAAACATTATGAATCTGATCAAGCTCTGGTGGTAAAACTAACCGATATGCAACCGATCCAATTCTTTTTGTAATCTCATATGGTCCAATGAAACGTGGACTTAATTTCCCTTTACGACCAAACCAGAGAGACACTTTCAAGAATACTTTGTCACCAACCTGAAATTCTATCTCTTTTCTTTTCAAATTAGTATAAGACTTTTGCCGATCCGAGGCTCCTTTCAAGCTATCTCGAATTACCTTCACTTTTTCCTCGGTCTCTCAGATCAAGTAAACTTTGTGTAACTTTTTCTCACTGAGTTTTGTCCAGTATAATGTAGTTCTACATTTGTGACCATATAAGGCTTCATACGGTGCCATCTTAATACTAGATTGGTAACTGTTATTATAAGCAAATTCAACCAAAGGCAAATAGCTTTCCCAATTACCTTCAAACTCAATGACACAAACACGAAGGATATCTTCCAAGATCTGTATTACCCGTTTAGATTGACCATCTGTTTAGGGATTAAATGCAGTGCTAAAGTGTAACTGAGTACCTAGAGCTTCTTGCAATTTACTCTAGAATCGAGATGTAAATTGAGGATCTCTATATGAAATGATGGAGACAGGCACTCGCAAGCTGACAATCTCAAAAACATATAACTCAGCCAATCTATCCAAGGAATAATCTATACGTACTGGAACAAAGGGTGCAGATTTTGTTAACCGATCAATGATTACCCAAATGGCATCTTTCTTCTTTGGAGATAAAGGCGATCCGATACAAAGTCCATAGTAATTCTTTCCCATTTCCATTTCGGTATCGTAGTTGGTTGTAATAGTCCAGAAGGCAACTGATGTTCAGCTTTTACTTGCTAACATATCACACATTTAGATACAAACTCAGAAATATCTCGTTTCATTCCCGACCACCAGTACATCTTTTTCAAATCATTATACATTTTATTACTACCAGGATGTATAGACATGTTACCATTATGAGCTTCATTCAAAATCTTCTGTATCAGTGTTGAACTTTTTAGCACACATACTCTGCCTCTAAGTAAAAAACAACCATCAGTCTTGATCTGAAATTCTGAGTCAAGAGTCGATTCACTTTGTATGCGTCTTGCTTGCAACTTGCTATCATTTTTTTAGGCTTCGAAAATTTGCTGTAAAAACATTGGTCTAGCTTTTAACTCAGCTAGGATTGAACCATCATTAGACAATGACAATCGAGTATTTATTGCTCATAAAACATACCTGGATTTTCTACTCAAAGCATCTGCCACTACATTGGCCTTTCCCGGATGGTAGTCAATAACAAGATCATAATCTTTCAATAACTCAAGCCATCTGCACTATCTCAAATTCAAATCTTTCTGTGACATCAAATATTTTAGACTTTTATGATCAGTGAATATGCGAAATTTTTCACCAAATAAGTAAAGCCGCCAAATTTTCAGTGTAAACACTATAGCTGCCAATTCAAGGTCATGTGTCGGGTAGTTCTTTTCATGTGGCTTCAGCTGTCGTGAGGAATAAGCAATTGCTTTACCATCTTGCATCAAAATACAATCTAAACCATGTAATGACTCATCACTGTAAACTATAAATTCTTTACCCAATTCTGGCTGAACTAACACTAGAGCTTCTGTCAATAAAGCTTTTAATCTGTCAAAACTCTACTGACATTTATCAGTCCACTCAAAATTTACATCTTTCTGTAGTAAACGAGTCATCGAAAAAGCTATCATTGAAAAACTTTTTACAAATCTCCGATAGTAACCGGCTAGTCCAGAAAACTTTGGACTTCAGACACATTCTTTGGTGGCTTCCAATTAACAATGGCTGAAATTTTATTCAAGTCTACTCTAACACCTTCAGCAGATACTATATGCCTTAGAAAACTAACTTCTTGTAGCCAAAATTCACATTTACTGAATTTGGCATACAGTTGTTTCTCTCTCAGGGTTTGCAACACTATTCTCAAATGCTCAGCATGTTCATTTTCATCTCGGGAGTAAACCAAAATATCATCTATAAATACCACCACAAACCTGTCCAAATACGGACTGAAAATCCTGTTCATCAAATCCATAAACACTGTAGGTGCATTTGTCAAGCCGAATGGCATCACGAGAAACTCATAGTGTTCGTACCTGGTTCTAAAAGTTGTCTTAGGCAAATTAGATTCTTTTATCCGTAATTGATAATAACCAGAACGAAGATCAATCTTCGAAAATACAGTGGCACATTTCAACTGGTCAAATAAGTCATCAATACGAGGCAATGGATACTTGTTCTTTATTGTGACTTTGTTGAGCTGTCTGTAATCAATACACAGCCTCAACGATCCATCCTTCTTCTTTACAAATAGGATCGATGCACCCTAAGGTGAGAAACTAGGTCTAGCAAAACCTCTATCAATCAACTCCTATAATTGTACTTTTAGCTCTTTCAATTCTGTAGGATCCATTCTATAAGGTGCTATAGATATCGGTGTAGTTCTCAAAACGAGATCTATAGAGAATTCCACTTCCCTATCCGATGGTAAACCAGGTAATTCTTCTGGGAATACATCAGGGAATTCACATACAACTGGTATTGATTGAATCTTTGACTCAGACACTTTAGTATCTAACACATATGCAAGGTAAGAATCATAACCCTTTCGGACATATTTACGTATCGTTATTCTTTGAAATCACATTCGGTAATCCATCCAGTATATCAGATTCAACATGAAGCAATTCATCATTCTCACATTTCAATACAATATATTTCTACTTACAATTTACCACTGCGTCATATCGGGTTAACCAATCTATTCTGACAATCACATCAAATTCATCAAATGGTAATAACATCAAATCAGCCGAAAATCAATAACCTTTTATCATCAATGGATAGTTCTTACAAACTTTATCCACCATAACACACTAGCCCAAGGGGTTTGAAACTTTAACCACAAATTCAGTGAATTCAACAGGTAAATTTTTAACCGTCACTAAGTTCGTGCATATATATGAATGTGTGGAACCAAGATCAATTAATGCAGTAATATCAGTATCAAGTAGAGAAAATGTACCAGTAATGACATCTGGTGCAGAGGCATATTCTCTAACACGAATAACATATGTCCTTGTAGGTGCTCGTGCCTCAGATCTAACTGTTGTATCCTTGGTAGTATTTCGACTACCACTAACATTACCGAGGTGACAGAGTGGTCTGCCTCTAGCAATAGGATTACTTGGCTTTGGAGCTAGTTCTATTTATTTTTCAACTCTTTCGAGACAATCCCTAAAAAAATGGTCAACTGAACCACATTTGAAACAAGCTCCACTTCTAGACTGGCATTCCCCATGATGAAATTTGTTATAGTGTTTACATTTTGGTTTGGGATTACCAACACTACCCACACTGGTCACAGATGAAGATGAAGACCTCGGGTTAGAATGTTGAGAGCCCCGCTCTCTTCTAGAATACCCCGTAGAGGTAGTAACACGATCATAATACCTCTTTAATTTCTTAGAAGGAAATGATTATGACTTACTCATAGTTCTTTTTCTTGAAACTCGAGCCTCCCTTTCGGCTTGTTTCTTTTCCTTACTCAGTTCCTCAACTTTTTGGGCTCGACCGACTAACACCGCAAAATCCCTTATTTTGAGAAGTCCAATCAATAACTTGATATCTTCATTTAGGCCCAGTTCAAAATTTTTACACATTTTAGACTTGGTTAAAACCCATTCTCTGGCATACTTGCTTAACCGAACAAATTCCTGTTCATATTCGGATATAGTCATGTTTCCTTGTTTGAGCTCGAGAAACTCTTTCTTTTTCTGATCCATAAATCTCTGACTCACAAACTTCTTCCTGAATTCAGCTTGGAAAAATTCCAATGTAACATTCTCCCTCGGTACTACCGCAGTTATGGTATTCCACCAATAATAAGTTGTATCTTTCAGTAGAGATACCACACATTTCAGACATTTAGTAGGTGTGTATGATAATTCATCAAAAACTCGAATGGTATTTTCTAGCCAAAACTTAGTCGTTTTTGGATCATCATCTGCGGTAGCTCTAAATTCTTCTGCCCTATGCTTTCGGATTTTATCTATTGGAGGCTACCAATTCTAACAAGTGCAGTAGCCTGTGGTACCTCAAGAATCTGTTGAGGAGCAAGTGGGGGAGGTCGTTGTGCAGCAGGGTTTGTTCTCTGGTACTGTGTAAACCATTTATTCATCATTTGAAAGAAGGCTTGTTTTGTAACACCCCAAACCCGGCCTAGAAGCTAGGCCCGAATCTGGCGTGTCACATGGAAGTGTTTTTGAAAACCATAATTCTTGTTGGTAAAACTTGTTTGAGAGTTAAAGCCTCTTCGTTAAAACTCAAAACACTTAAGCAAATGCTATCCACTTGAAAACTGAATTACATTTAAAACCTTATTTATTTAAAATAAACAATTTACGAAAATGTGATTTATAGAAATAGAGTTACAGAAGCATTTTGAAAACGTTGTGGAAATATAGTGTTTTGAAAATAGTTACCGTTTTGGAAATCGTATTCCACCTTTAGCAGTTAGAAAACATCATAAATAAAAAGTTAAAAATAAAGACGCCTTATTACAAAATTATTAACCCAATAAATTAAAAGAAAATGAAATAAAGTCGCTAAGTTTAACTTTAAAGCATATATGACGTGTGGCCACCTCCGAGTCCCTCGCAGCTCTGAACCGTCTAAGTCTGGGGATTACCTTAAAAACAGGGTGACTTTACGAAAACTCAGTGTGTAATCCCCTTACTAGAGTAACTTGATTAGTATCTAAACCAAATCAAAAAGCAGTGAGGGCCAAAGCCTTTTAACAATAATAGTACAGTATAGTTCAAAGCATATGTGGGCCATAGCCCACTACCATATCATTTGGGTCACAACCCATATCGAATCAATTGGGCCTAGCCCAAACCAATAATAGAACAAGTGGGCCTAAGCCCAGTACTGTAGCAGATCTCATAAACAGATATACAACAGTATGAGGATGCATCCTACCCCGATCCAGCTAACACACCACCCGTACCAACCAACACACCATGTGGGGATAAAATCGACCCATCCAGCCAACACACCAAGCTTAGCACCGGTTGTGGCACTAAGTCAACAGAATGGCTCGGCGCCATAGACAAAGCGACTAAAAGCCATAAATATCGCAGCAACGCCGCGATTAATGAAACGACTAAAAGCCATAAAAATGTAATGGTTATAAACCATAATCAGGATGGCACAAAGCTATCGGTGGATCTGTAATAAGTTTGGCACATAGCCATCAGTGACGATAATATAATCGGCACACAGCCACGGGTAATTATGATCGACATAGAGTCATCAATATATATGTTAGGCACATAGCCACGGGTAAATACGGTTGGCACAAAGCCATAATCAAGATGGTTCAGAGCCATAAATATCGCAGAAAGGCTGAAAGCCTTGGACAAAACGGTAATGGGCCGTACATTTCCTTCGTAACTTTGTCCCAACCCCATGCAATATGTCGTGTATGTCATGCTCAATCATCACAGGTGTATGCAGAATGACCATACTCAGTAATAGTCATTTAAACATGTAATAAAAGCATATTAGTCATACAAACATAGTCAAGTTAGTTAAAACACAGTCATACGATCACAGTCAAGTCATGGCACAAAATTAGTCTTTTACCCTCAGGGGCAAAATAATCATTTTACCCTACAAGGGTATTTCGGTAATCTTACCCTACAGGGGTAATTTGGTAATTCTACCCTACAGGAGTATTTTGGTAATTTTGCAATCCGAGGATATTTCGGTAATTTCAAAAATTAGGGGTATTTCGATAATTTTGCAAATCGGGAGTATTTTGATAATTTTGCAAATTAGGGGTATTTCGATACTTTTGCAAACCAATGGTATTTTAGTAATTTTGCAAACCAGGAGTATTTTAGTAATTTTGTAAACCGTGGGTACTTCGATAATTTTACAAATCAGGGGTATTTTAGTAATTTTACAAATCAGGGGTATTTCGGTAATTTTGCAATCTGAGGGTATTTCAGTAATTTCACAAATTAGGGGTCTTTTGGTAATTTCACAAATTATGGGTGTTTCAGTAATTTTGCAATCCGAGGGAATTTCGGTAAATTCACAAATTAGGGGTACTTCGGTAATTTTGCAATCTGAGGGTATTTCGATAATTTTGTACACCAAGGGTATTTTAGTAATTTGTAAACCAAGGGTATTTCAGTAGTCGTAAACCAAGGGTATTTCAGTAATTTTAAACCAAGGGTATTCTAAACAGAGATAACGATGCGAATGGGCCTAGGGCCCGTTCTCTACCCAAATGGACCCACACGCTCGTGTGGCCCATTTAGCCCAAATCTAGCCATAGATATGAGATTCACATAGACTAGTTCAATATCTACTACACAATCATACACTTTATTCATATGGGCTCACTGGCCCATTGGCCCCACATGGCCCATTGAGGCCCATTGAGGCCCAAACAGCCTAAACCCACAAGAACACTCATGATGGCCTCAACTATCGCGTCGAAGCCCCCACGCGTGCGCTCGCACGCTCGCGTGGCTACGATCTCCGTGTGACTGGCATTTCGGCATTTGCCGCTCTACAACTAGAGTAGTGCAAAATACATACCTTATAGGAATCTGGAGTTGATCCGCACTCCGAACACTCCTATGCCCAAACTCCAACCAATGTATCCTTACTCTCCTCATAGATTGCTCTATTTAAAGCCAGCTTCTCCCCTTTCCTCATGCTAGCCTCCCGATGTGGGATCCCTCCTTCAGCAGAGTTTAAATCCATCACAACCACTTGCTGTCCGAACTTAGCAAAATAAATATCCCTTTTTGCTTACAATGGGATTCGAACTCTTGCGCAACTAAATATAAGTCTACGGGCCAAAGTCTAAGTTCATTTAAAAGGAAATCAAAATGAATTGCTAGCACCAAGACTTGAACCTTGGACTTGTTGCTTCCTCTATGGCGTCATTTTCTTGTCTCCCATGTGGCATCATTTGCCACTAGACCACAACTCCTTTTTGTGTCATTTTTCTTCACATTTTATTCTTAAAGCCTACTTACTAACTCCTAGGGTTTTATTCACCTAAAACCAAAATTTTCCTAAAGCCCTGGTTTGATCTCGGGACTTCATGGAAGCCCCCTAACCTTCCAAAATCACTCACCTAATAGGTCCAACTTGCATTAGTGCCATTCTCTTATTCTCAAAAATTTTAAACGCTCCCGTGCCAAGGCCCAATGGGCCCAATTCTACTAGGCCCAAATTCGGGTTGTTACATGTTTTGCCTACTCACTTCAGCCCTCAAATACGGGCCTTTTGTAACTCCCCTTACCCGTATTCGACCCCGGAATAGGGTACGAGATGTTATCGAACTTATATTTAAGCAATCATACAAAATCGAGACATGACTTTCCACTAAACTTAAAACTTTTCATAAACATTCATATTACTCCTTTAGCGAGCTTATGAGGCTCGAAACATACATATAGAGTGGTTTGAAACTGAACCGAAAACTTACGAACACTTAGAAAATTTTTGCTTAGAATATGGGCCACACGCCCTTGTGGAAAGGAACACACCTGTATCTTTAATTCGTGCAGATTTTATTGTTCACTTCGAACCTACAGGGGTTTTCACACGGCCTAGCACACACCCGTGTCTGCAGCTCGTGTCCCTCACACAGCCACGACACGCCCGTGTCTTAGCCCATGTATGAAAACCTTGACATTCTGTTTATGACATCATCAACTCATTAAAGTCACAAGGCCAAGGCAGACGCCCGTGTCCTTAGGCCGTGTGCCGAATTAAATTCTTATGATCAAGTGCAGACTTCACACGGCTTAGACACATGCCTATGTCCTATGGTCGTGTCTTCCACACGGTTGAGACACACGGTCGTGCCTCAGCCCGTTTGAATACTACTGGACATTCTATTTTGCCAACTTAGGGTGTAGGAGGACACACGGCCGGACTACACGTCCATGGGGCAAGCCGTGTGTCACACACGGCCTAGACACACGCCCGTGTGTCTACCTGTGTGGACAAAATAAGGCTATTTACCAAGCCTTTTTGCCACCCATTCTTGCACCAACCCACACATCATTAAAACCACACCAACCCAAATATATGTATATATATATATTCAAGGCACTTAATTTTACATAACTAGGTGCTTCACCAGCATCAATCATCCATAACCACATGCAACACATCATCATTCAACCATCAATAACCATAGGTCATATCATAATGGCATTGGCACATGCATGCATATATAAATAGGTTTACATTCAAATAGTCATTATGAGCCACTTCTCATGGCCTTATACAAAATGTATCAAATATCATCATAAGCCAACACATTTGGCTAAACCAATATGACATATAACCAAAAAGACCAAGTTCCGATACATGCCATAATCCAATGTAAGTCTCAATATACAAAAAGTGTGGATAGTGTGGGTGATCCTCTGACGGTGTCCGTATTCCGAGCTAGCTTTCTGACACTATAAAACAAGGAAAAAGAGAAGGGAGTAAGCTATAAGTTAAGTAAGCCTATATGTAAACAATGAACATCATACCACATATTTATCAATCAAGAACATTACATACAAATCAATGTAGTTGTACTTAGTCATTTTCCAAATCTTACCACATTCCAAATACATACCATAAACATTGCTCACGTTTACATGCACTTATACCCTACACTTGTCATCACACAATCACACGTAATCTCACTCAATCAAAGTTTCTCGATGAACAATTCGGAATAATACCGGATACACAGTGGTTTCGCACACAGCCTACCATTAACAAATAACCCGGTGGTATCACACATAGACCACCAATAGTCACATATCACCGATGGTATCGCAGACAACGTACCAATAGTCACATATCAACAGTGGCATCGCACACAACGCACCAAATATAAATCAATTCGGTGGTATCGCACACAGCCCATCAATAATCACTTATTCTCGATTTTTATCCGTATCATTTTCCCTATTCTGAAGGTTCATCCGAGAATTTTCTCACTCTCTATCATTTCAATAGATAACCATAACATTCGTTCACATTTCACATCATACATTATATGCGAAATCATAAATAAAAAGGATGTATCATTTACATATAAACTTACCTCGATACAAAATATTTCAATTTGCAATTTAGTCGAAACCTTGCCTTTTCCGGTCAAAGTTGATTCCACGTTCTTCTTGATCTATAATGACATATTTAGCTTATTAATTCACCACATTAATCAAATTACTCCAAAAATTCCTATTTTAGCAAAATTACTATTTCCCCCTAAACTTTCACAAAATTACGTTTTGCCTCTAGGCTCGTAAAATGAAATGTGTTCATTTTTCACACACCCGAGCCTAGCCGATTCATATTCTCTCTTATAGAAACTCAAAATTCCAATTATCTCACACATTTACTATCCATTTTTATAACTTTTACAAAATAGTCCTATTAGGTATTTTCATGAAAAACCCCTTCACCAAAAATTGTTTATTAAACAACCAAGATTCATTTTCTTCCATAAAATTTCAGCAACCACAAGAATACTCAAATGGCAAAACACTAATCTCTCAACCATTTTGCAAAATATTTCCTCACTAGCTAGATTAAGCTACAAGGGTCCCAAAAGTACAAAAATTATCAAGAATGACCACCAAAATCACTTACTTGCAAGGAGTGTAAGTTGCTGAAAATTTCAAGCTTCCAAACTCCTATTCTTATTGATATTTTCAGTGGAAGAAGAAGATAATAGGAAAAGATGATGGCATTCTTTGTTTTTTTTATTCATTTAGTCACCTAATGTCACCAAACCTTGACCAAATTTAATTTCTTTGTCCCTATGGCTGGCTATCACCCTTAGAAGGGCCTATTTGCACATTAAGGACCTCTAATTTAAAGGTCTCTAGCTATTTAACACCTTTAGCTTGTAAAATAAAATTTTTACACTTTATGCGATTTAGTCCTTTTTCACAATCAAGGATGTAATCACTAAAATTAATTCACCAAAATTTTCATGCACTCATATTGTAACATCCCGAATTAGGGCCTAGTCGGAACAGTGGTTTCAGGACCACAAATCCGACATAAGAAAATTTATTTTTATTATATTTTTATGGTCTACAATTTCATGGAATGATTTCGGGAAAATTTCGTTCGAAAATTTTGACGTTTGGCCACTCAATTTAGTCAAAAGGACTAAATTGTAAAAAGTGCAAAAATTGAGTTCTAGAAGTTAGAGGTGTCAAATTGATATGAAATTTTAAAGTAGAGGTTCTTAAATGGTAATTAGCCCATTGGTTAAATTGTTGGACAAAAATGGATATGGTATATGTTAGATAAGATATTTTTTTTGTAAGGGCATTTTGGTCTTTTTGTAAATTAAATGAATTTAAAACAAAATTAAAATGCCAAATTTGTCCACCTTCTCCATATGGGCGAAATTTACCAAGAGAAGAAATGGCTAGGGTTTTCTCAACTTTCCAAGCTCATGGTAAGTCTGTTCTAGCCCCGTTTTTCAAGTTATTTACGGTTTTGGAGTCCCGACAGTTCGATTTAGCTTATGCTACCAATAATTCATGCTAGGGTTCATCTTTGGAAAATTACCCATAGGTGAAAAGTGTTTATTTTGATGTTTTATGGTGGAATATGAAGCTTGAAATTATATTAAACAACTTTTACTAAGCAATTTTAAGTGAAAACGAGTAAAATGACATAATCGGTAAAAATACCTAATGTTCAAAAGTGTATGTTAGAGCAAGAATTTGATGTTTCCATAGAAGGGAAAAATGATCAGCATGTTATAAAACATAAGAATAATGGCTGAAGTTTAATTTTTGAGTATTGGGGCAAAAGTGTAAATATGTAAAACTTTAGGGGCAAAATTGTAATTTTGTAAAAGTTGAGTTAAGGACTGTTTTGAGTAGTAAATTAATTAAATAAGTGAAATATGTTGTTATATATCAAGGAAAATGAGGTTTGGAACTAGAACGAGAAATTGACAAATAAGTCATTTTCATCGATTTTACTTTCGAAGTAAGTTTGTATGTAAATAATACACTATTTTTATTTATGTTTTAATATTTTGGTTACATTATATGAGATATAGTTTAATATGGGGTAATTACTTGATGCAAATTATGAATTGTGATTGATTATGGATGAATTGGAAAATGTTGAAAAGTGAGAATTCCCGGTTGAACCTTCGGAATAGAAAAGATACGAATGAGGTAGCTAGGTCACATGTGTGGTACTAAGTGCAGGCGACTATGTGAATAAGAGAGCTACAAGAAGGTTTTAGGTCACGTGTGTAGTACTAAGTGCAGGCTATTACGTGTACCAGACGGATAGGTCGCATGTGTAGTACTAAGTGCAAAGCTACTATGCGCACTGCAGATAGTTTCGATCACATGTGTGGTACTAAGTGCGTGCCACTATGTGTAAGTGATGGTTTTGATCACATGTGTAGTACTAAATGCAAAGCTACTATGTGCACCAGATAGCTTCGGCTACAAGGGTGGTGTGCAGGCCACCGTGTATCTGTTATTATTCCGATGAGTTCAACGGGAAATTGACTAAGTGGAATTACATGTGATTATGTAACGACTAAGTGTAATTGAATACGGCTAAGTGATTGATAAGTGCAGGTATAAGTGTGAAAATTATCAATGTGCTCGATATTTGAGCGAACTTTCGGTAAGAGGAAATGGAGTAAGTGAAATTATGAAAGAGTAAATTTAGAAATAAAATAGTTTTGTACAGCAGTAGTAAAGTAAATTTGAAAAATCACCAAAAATGGTAGAAATGGAATGAGTAGTTGAGTGAGATATGAAATTAAATATTATTGAGTCTATTTTCATATGAAAGAAACATAGAAAGAAAAGAATTTCTGTATTTTGAGATATTTAGATTTTTGTGAGACTGGTTCAAAGTGATTTCGAGATCCCCTGTTCTGATTTGGAAAAATCATTGAAAATTGTAAAAAAATAATTTTTGGACACAATTTATATGGTTATATTCATTAATGAGTCTATTTTTATAAGAACAAACTATAACATCATTTGAATTCTGTACAAAAAGATAATTAAATTTTAGTAAAGAATAGTCAGAATTGTCGGATAGCAGAACAGGGGAGACTTTGAAGAATAAACTGTACTAATTGGCTAAACAAAAAATTTTGAAAATTTATGGTAACAAGATACATGAGTCTAGTTTCAGGAAAATTTATGGATCTTAATTTGGAGTTTCGTAGCTCCAGATAAAAATAATTTAGTGACTGTGGCTCGAATAGACAGCTTGCTCCAAACTTGAATAAATAGTGAATTTGAATGTAGATATGATTGTGTTATTTTATAAACATGTTAAATCCATTTCTTATTTTTTACATACTTACTTACTAAGCTTGTAGCTTATTTCCCTTCGTTTCCCATATCTTATAGGGTTGTATGCTAACTCGAGTTGAGATCATCGGGATGTAATCACACTATCAAGCTATCATCATTGGGGTAAAAGTGAATACAAACCTCTTAAGTTTATGGCATGTATAGGGACTTAGTCATTTGTATATGTCCTAATTGGTTTGGCCTAAAGTGTTGGCCTTTAATATTTAGCAGCCCATTTTGTATAATTTGGATGAAATTTTATGATTCAATTTGATACGTTTACAAGTGTATGTGTTATGGTAATGCCTCATACCCTATTCCGGCGTTGAATACGGGTAAGGGGTGTTACACATATAATCATTACATAACACATAAAATGATATTAAAATAAATTTCTCTGACCTTGGATTAGTGGTTCTGAAATCACTGTTTCGACTAGCTCCTAAACCTTTAAGGATTTTCGTCCCTGAAAATCTTACCGATAAAAAGGTTTGGGTACTGTTTTCTTATGGCTTTTTCCGGTTCCCACCTAGCCTCTTCTACACCATATTTTTGCCACAACACTTTCACTAAGGCTATACTTTTGTTCCTCAACTGTTGAACCTCTCGAGCCAAAATCTTAATTGGTTCCTCATCATAGGTCATATCCGGTCGTATCTCAATTTCTGTCGGAGGAATTACATATGAAGGATCGGAATGATATCGTTGCAACGTCGACACATGGAACACATTGTGTATTCTCTCCAAGTCCGTCGGCAAAGTAACCGATACACTACTAGTCCAATTCTTTCAATAATCTCATATGACCTAATGTAACACAGACTCAATTTGCCCTTTCGACCAAATCTCAATATTTTCTTCCATGGGAATACTTTTAGAAACACTTTATCACCCACCTGAAACTCAATTTGTTTTCTTTTCAAATCCGCATATGACTTTTGTCGATCTGAAGCAACTTTTAGACTATCACGGGTCACTTTCACTTTCTCTTCAGTTTCTCTAACTAAATCAACTCCGTGAATTTGCTTCTCACTAAGCTCGGTCTAATATAAAGAAGTTCGACACTTGAGACCATATAATGCTTCGTACGGTGTCATTTATATACTCGACTGATAACTGTTGTTGTAGGCGAATTCAACCAAAGGTAGATATTTTTTCTAACTACCTTCAAACTCTAAAACACATCATCGGAGCATGTCTTCGAGAACTTGAATCACTCTTTCGGATTGACCATTAGTTTGTGGATAGAACGCGGTACTAAAATTCAATTTCGTACCCAAGGCTTCTTGCAACTTTTTCTAAAACCTCAAAGTAAACCTCGGATCTCTATCCGAAATAATAGACATAGGCAGCCCATATAATCTCACAATTTCGGCAATATACAGTTTAACCAACTTGTCAAGTGAATAATCAGCACGTAATAGTATAAAGTGAGCCGATTTCGTTAATCTATCAACGATGACCCACACGAAATCTTTCTTTTTTGGAGTCATAGGTAACCCTGTTATAAAATCCATTGTGATTTGGTCCTATTTCCACTCGAGAACCATTATTGGCTGAAGTAAACCCGAAGGTACCTGATGCTTGGCTTTTAATTGTTGGTAGATCAAACACTTTGTCACAAACTCAGAGATGTCTCTTTTCATGCCCGACAACTAATACAACTTCTTCAAATCATTATACATTTTTGTACTCCCTGGATGTACTAAAAAACAACCACTGTGTGCCTCATGTAAAATTTTCTAAATCAACTCATCATCTTTCGGTACAAATACCCTATCATAGAGCATCAAGCAATCATTTGGTCCGATTCGAAAATCTGAATCACTACCCGATTCACACTGAACTATTTTAACTTGCAATTCCTTATCTTTCTTTTAAGCTTCACAAATTTGCTGATGAAATAACGGTCTAGCCCTTAACTCGGCCAAAATCGAACCGTCGTCAGACAAAGCCAAACTCGTACTCATAGCTCTCAAAGTATACAAGAGTTTTCTGCTCAAAGCATCTGTGACTACATTCGCTTTCCCCGGGTGATTATCAATCATAGCTCATAACCTTTCAATAATTCAAGCCACCTCCGTTGTCGCAAATTCAAGTCCTTTTGGTTCATTAGGTACTTCAAACTTTTGTGATTGATAAAGATTCGACATTTCTCACCCTACAAATAATGACGCCAAATCTTCAAAGCAAAGACGATGGCGGCCAATTCAAAATCGTGCGTCGGATAATTCTTTTCATGCGGTTTTAGTTGTCTCAAGGCATAAGCTACTACTTTTCCCTCTTGCATCAATAGACAACCAAGACCATTCAATGACGCATCACTATAGATCACAAACTCTTTTCCCGACTCAGGTTGTACCAAAATCGGTGCTTCAATCAATCGTGCTTTCAACTTCTCGAAACTTTGTTGACATCTATCGGTCCATTCAAACATAACACTCTTTTGCAACAACTTAGTCATAGGAGAAGCAATCATCAAAAATCCCTCAGCAAAGCACCGATAATACCCGGCTAAGCCCCAAAAGATTCTAACCCCAGATTTATTCTTTGGCAGTTTCCAATCAACAATCGCCAAAATTTTGCTCCGATCAACCTGAATACCATCACCTGAAACTATATGCCCTAGAAATCTAACCTTACGAAGCCAAAACTCATTTTTACTAAACTTAGCAAACAATTTCTACTCTTGTAGAATCTGCAACACCGTTCTTAAGTGTTCGGCATGCTAGGACTCATCTCGGGAATAAATCAATATATCATCTATGAAGTCTACTACAAACTTATTCAAATATAGCCAAAAAATTCAGTTCATCAAATCCATAAACATAGTTGGTGCATTAGTTAAACCGAAAGGCATCACAAGAAATTCATAGTGTCCATACCTCGTTCTAAAAGCAGTTTTCGACACATCGGATTCCTTGACTCTCAACTAATAGTAGCCGGATCTTAAATCTATTTTTGAGAACACGGTTGCTCCCTCCAGTTGATCAAACAAATCATCTATTCTCAGCAATGGATACTTGTTCATTATAGTTATCTTGTTAAGTTGAAGGTAATCAATGCAAAGCCTCATTGTTCCATCTTTCTTTTTTACAAATAATACGGGAGCACCCCAGGGAGAAAAACTCGGTCTAACAAATCCCTTATCAGTCAAATCTTGTAGTTGAGCTTTTAACTCTTTCAATTCTATTTTGAGCCATTCTATATGGAGCAATGAAGATCGATGCAGTCCTAGGTACTAGATCGATAGCAAACTCAATTTCTCTAACCAGAGGCAACCCAGGTAATTCTTCCGGGAATACATCTGGAAACTCACAAACTACTAGTAGATATTCAGCTTCGACTCAGACATCTCAGTATTCAACACATATGCAAGGTATGCTTCACTCCCTTTTCTCATACACTTCTGGGTAGACATGTATGAAATCACCACAGGCATCTTTTTTGAGTCATTTGTTTCAACCCAAAGAATCTCACCACTTTCAGATTTCAACTCAAGAGTTTTTTGTCTACAATTTACCTTAGCATCATGTAATGTCAACCAATCCATGCAAACCTTGAATCGTCAAATGGCAACAACATCAAATTAGCCAGAAAACAATGACCTTGAATCGTCAAAGGACAATTCTTGCAAACCTTATCTACTAACATATACTTGCCTAAAGGGTTTGACACCTCAATTACAAATTCAGTCAATTCAACAGATAATTTCTTACTATTTACCAAATTCACACAAATATAAGAATATACCCATAAAGAGAGAATATACCCATAATCACATCGGGGGATGATGCATCCTCACGAGCTCGTATGGCATAAGCTCTAGCAGGTGCTCTTATTTCTGACCTTGCAGCTGAATCCTTCATTATACTTTTACTACTAGCTCCACCTCTAGCATTTCGCAGTGGTCTACCTCTACTAGTAGTGTTACTTGGTCTAACACTCTGAAGTTTCTTTCCTTCAACATTCTCAGGATAGTCTTTGATAAAATGTTCTCGAGAACCACACTTGTAGCAAGCCTGGTTATTTCCCCAACACTTTCCAATATGTTGTCTACCACACTTCTGACACTCAGGTTTATTATACTTCACATTACACACACTTGCCATCGAGGTGGCTTGAACTCTAGAGCCTGAATATGTTTTACCATGATCTCAGTGAGAATACTCAGATGAAACGATCATCACAGGATTTGTTTCCCTGGACCTCTTGGATTGGGATTGGAACGACTGACTTATCGGCCTCTTCTTTGCATCTCGGGCCCCAATTCCCCTTTCTTTATTCAGCTTTTCAGCCTTGCAAGATCTATCGACCAATACTACGAATTCTTTCAACTCTAAGATCCCAACTAACAATCTAATATCCTCGTTTAGTCCATCTTCAAATCTCTGAGTCTGACAAATTCACGTTCATACTCTGCCACAGACATTTTGCCTTGCTTTAATTCAAGGAACTCTTTCTGTTTTTGATCGATGAATCGCTGACTTATGTATTTCTTTCGAAACTCCTCTAAAAAGAAATCCCATGTCATACACTCTCTCGGAACTACAGATATCAGTGTTTTCCACCAGTGATATGTTGAGTCCTTTAGTAATGATACAACACATTTTAAGCATTCTTCGGGCGTGCAAGAAAGTTCATCAAATACCCGCATCAAATTCTCAAGCCAGAACTCTGCTTTCTCGGGATTATCATCCATGTTGGCTCTAAATTCCTCGGCCCCTTGTTTTTGAATCTTATCAACCGAGGGTTTAGTCAATCTTACTAAATCAATACCTTGAGGAGCTATGGGGGACCGACTTAGGTATAGGAGGAGGTGGAGGAGGTTGACCATTGGGATTTGCTCGAACAAATTCAGTATACCAATTACTCATCATATAGAGAAAGGCTTCTCGAGCCTCCTCTCCTTGACCCAAAGTCTCAGGTTTACTTTCTACTGGCGCGGTCCCTTGCGTGGGAGTCGGTGCATTACTTGCAGCATCATTAGCAGCAGCTCTGTCGGGATCCATTTACTATATGAAAACACAGTTTGAAATTGTCAGAAGTGACCACACTATCATAATATATAGCTAAGCTCACACACACGCTACGAAAATCCAAGAACCAACTAAACCATAGCTCTGATACCACTAAATGTAACACCCCTTACCAGTATTCAATGGCAAAAAAAGGTACGAGGCGTTACCGGACTTATATGCAAGCAATCATACAAAATCGAGACATGACTTTCCACTAAATTTAAAACTTTTCATAAACATTCATATTACTACTTTAACGAGCTTACGAGGCCGAAACATACATATAGAGTGGTTCGAAACTGAATCGAAAACTTACAAACACTTAGAAAAGTTTACTCAAAATAGGGACACACACCCGTGTGAAAAGGAACACGCCCGTGTCCCTAATCCGTGCGAATTTTATTGTTCACTTCGAACCTACAGGGGTTTTCACACAACCTAGCACACACCCGTGTCCCTCACACAGCCACGACACGCCTGTGTCTTAGCCTATGTGTGAAAATCTTGACATTCTGTTCATGATGTCATCAATTCAATAAAGTCACACGGCCAAGGCACACGCCCGTGTCCCTAGGCCGTATGGCAAATTAAATTCTTAAAATCAAGTGCAGACTTCACACGACCTGGACACATGCCCATGTCCTATGGCCATGTCTTTCACACGGTTGAGACACACGACCGTGCCTCAGCCCGTCTGAACTGGACATTCTGTTTTGCCAATTTAGGGTGTAGGGAGACACACGGCCAGACTACACACCCATGGGGAAAGCCGTGTGTCACACATGGCCTAGACACTCGCCCGTGTATCTACCCATGTGGACAAAATAAGGCTATTTACCAAGCCTTTTTGCCACCCATTCTTGCACCAACCTACACATCATCAAAACCACACCAATCTAAATATATGTATATATATATTCATGGAACTTAATATAACATAACTAGGTGCTTCACCATCATCAATCATCTATACCCACATGCAACACATTATCACTCAACCATCAATAAGCATAGGCCATATCATAATGGCATTAGCACATGCATGCATATATAAATAGGTTTACATCCAAATAGTCATTATGAGCCACTTCTCATGGCCTTATACAAAATGAATCAAATATCATCATAAGCCAACACATTTGGCTAAACCAATATGACATATAACCAAAAAGACCAAGTTCCTATACATGCCATAATCCAATGTAAGTCTCAATATACCAAATGTGTGGATAGTGTGGGTGATCCTCAAACGGTCTCCGTATTTCGAGCTAGTTTTCTGACAGTATAATATAAGGAAAAAGAGAAGGGAGTAAGTTTTAAGCTTAGTAAGTCTATATGTAAACAATTAACATTATACCACGTATTTATCAATCAAGAACATTACATACAAATCATTATAGTTGTACTTACTCATTTTCCAAATCTTACCACATTCCAAATACATATCATAAACATTGCTCACGTTTACATGCACTTATACCCTACACTTGTCACCACACAATCACAAGTAATCTCACTCAATCAAAGTTTCTCGATGAACACTTCGAAATAATACCGGATACATGGTGGTTTCGTACACAGCCCACCATTAACAAATAACCCAGTGGTATCGCACACAGTCCACCAATATTCATATATTAACGGTGGTATCGCATCCAGCACCCCAATAGTCACATATCAACAGTGGTATTGCACACAACCCACCAAATATAATAATTTCGGTGGTATTGCACACAACCTACCAATAATCACTTATTCTCGATTTTTATCTATATCATTTTCCCTGTTCCGAAGGTTCATCCGAGAATTTCCTGACTTTCTATCATTTCAATAGATGTCCATAATATTCGTTCATATTTCACACCATACATTATATGTGAAAATATAAATAAAAAGGATGTATCATTTACATATAAACTTACCTCAATACAAGATATCCAATTTGCAATTTAGTTTGAAACCTTGCCTTTTCCTTGGTCAAGGTTGAGTCCACGTTCTTCTTGATCTATAATGTCATATTTATCTTACTAATTAACCACATTAATCAAATTACTCCAAAATTCCTATTTTGGAAAAATTACCATTTTGCCCTTAAACTTTCACAAAATTACGATGTTTCCTCTAGGCTCGTAAAATGAAATGTGTTCATTTTTCACACACCCAAGCCTAGCCGATTTATATTCTCTCTTATAGCAACTCAATATTCCAATTATCTCATACATTTACTATCCATTTTTATAACTTATAGAAAATAGTCCTATTAGGTGTTTTCATGAAAAATCCATTCACCAAAAGTTGTTTATTAAACAACCAAGATTCATTTTCTTTCATAAAATTTTAGCAACCACAAGAATACTCACATGGAAAAACCCTAGACTCTCAACCATTTTGCAAAATAGTTCCCTCATTAGCTAGATTAAGCTACAAGGGTCCCAAAAGTACAAAAATTATCAAGAATGACCACCAAAATCACTTACTTGCAAGGAGTGTAAGTTGCTGAAAATTTCAAGCTTCCAAACCCCTATTCTTGTTGATATTTTCAGTGGAAGAAGAAGATAATAGGAAAAGACAATAGCTTTCTTTGTTTTGTTTTTATTTATTCATTTGGTCACCTAATGTCACCAAACCTTGACCAACTTTAATTTCTTTATCCCTATGGCCGACTATCACCCTTAGAAGGGCCTATTTGCACATTAAGGACCTCTAATTTAAAGGTCTTTAGCTATTTAACACCTTTAGCTTGTAAAATAAAACTTTCGTACTTTATGCGATATAGTCCTTTTTCACAATTAATCATGTAATTACTAAAATTAATTCACCAAAATTTTTATGCACTCATATAATCATGGTATAACATATAAAGTGATATTAAAAATAAATTTATCTGACCTCAGATTAGTGGTTTTGAAACCACCATTCTGACTAGCCCCTAAATCAAGCTGTTACACCTTTCACTACCAGACGCACACGCAACTCTTTGTACTGAAGTTGAAGCATTGCTCTCAGCGTCCTCGGATTTAGCTCGAGCTCGGTTGGATGACATTACTATATGAAAAACACATTTAAAATGATCAGGAGTCATCACACTATCACAATTTATATAATGGCATGTATAGCTAAACTCATGTTTGCTACGTCAAATTCGACATTTGGCTAAACTGTATCTCTGATAACCCTTAAATGTAACACCCCTAACGCCGTGCTCGTCGTTAGAATAGAGTTTCAGAGCATTACCAGAACATTCAAAACATTTTTCTATTAAACTACATAAATTTACTATTCATTTACTAGGATTATCCATAATGTCCCTTGATCGGGCCCTTGAGGCCCAATAGGAGCATTAGAATCGAATCGGGACCTAACCAGAACCTCTAAGAATTTTTCACAAAATTAAAATTATTTTCTAAGGTGCAGGACTCACACGCCCGTGTGGTCCAAGGGACACGCCCGTGTGGTCCAAGGGACATGCCCGTGTGACCCTGGAACACGCCCGTGCTACACGTCGTGTTCGATTTAGGGTTCTCTCTGACTTGCGCCACAAGGCCATGCCACACGCCCGTGTGCTAGGCCATGTGGTTAATTAATTTAATTTGAATTAGGTGTAGTTTTCATACGGCCAAGACACACACCTGTGTTCTAGGTCGTGTGGCACACACGGCTAAGACACACGCCTGTGTCGATGCCCATTTTCCCAATTTTGAGCATTCTATTTCTCAAAATTTAGGTTCAGGGGACACACGGCCTAACACACGACCGTGTGGACAAAATGAAGCCATTTCTAGCTTCATTTCTAACCAAAAATTTTACCCAAGACCTGCACTTGAAACACGCATCCAACACCAACCAATTCAAGCATTCAAATTGGACAATTTCTATGATTCACAAGGCATATCACTACAAGCATACTTGATCACAACCTTACCTTAGTTTAACTTAGGCATTCCCAACATTGATCACATATTTTTAACATAGTACATGTGAATATATATATATATATATCATAGTAATCTACTTAGTCATACCAAAATGAACCAATATTAGCCATTCCAATGGCTCGGTTACAAAATAACATTTTAAGCCACTATTGGCCAAGTTGTCCTATACATGCCATTTTACCCAAAATGATTTTACTAAGTATACCCAAAATGCTAGTTGATAGTGTGACGATGCTCCAATGATCTTCCAACCTTCACGAGCTTCCGAGCAATATAAAACAGGGGAAAAATAAACGGAGTAAGCATTACATGCTTAGTAAGTTCAAATAACAGAAACTAAACTTACCAATCCTGTTATTAAATTTAAGCACACAACATCATGTTTTCCATCCATTAGCAAAATTTCCTAAGCACATGCCTTCAATCAAACATGTTAGTCACAACACTTACAAAAATGTCAAGTAAAAATAGATGAGCTGATCATACAATGTTCTTTCAGGTCATTATCATTACATCTCAAGATTTTCATGCCAAGTCAAGAGATTCATGCCCATTGAATCATTGAATTCAGATGGATGCTCAAGTAGTACACTCGAAGTGTACGGCTCCATAATCCGTCAATTTCTTAATCAAGGGTACCCCTTAGGGCACTTAACCAAGGAACACACTCTCGAGGCACATATCGTATAATAGGATTACCAGTCCAGGCTAAATCTTTTATATAATGTAAGCTCGGAGGAGCTCGATTAGGATTACCAGTCCAGGCTGAACCCTAATCTTAATACATACACGAGAGTTAATATATTAGGATTACCCGTCCCTGCTGAATCCTTTATATAACAAGGTCAATGGGATTACTCGTCCAAGCTAAATCCCGTCCACAACAAATGAAAGACCTTATTAGTTTTGGGAAAGCGCAAATAATCATTGAAATTCAACATCCAATTGGGACTAACCCTTTATCACCATTTCAAGCATGTAGCAAATTTTCTATCGTAGCATACAAGTAAAGCACATTAGCATAAATCACATTACATACAAACACAACATTCAATTAACATAATTTCATGTCCAATTAAGTTACACGAACTTAACTCGACACTTGTTTGCGTAAATATCTACTAATCAAAAATCTTTTCCTTTCCTCGATATTGCCTCAAATTTGTGTTTTTTGAATCTATATAAATGAATTTAACAATGAATTTCATACATTTCATATTTAAATGGACTCAATTTACGTACTAGGCAAAATTACCATTTTGCCCCTAACTTTTCCATAAATTCTGATTTTGTCCCTAGGCTCAGAAATAAAACTTGTGCAAATTATTCCCTCTTCAAAGCCAAACCAAAGCCCCATTAAAAATTTTACAGCACATGTATACATAAAATTTTAGAATTTTTCCTTCAATTTCACAAGTTTCCATTTTAGTCCCTAAATCATGTTTTCATCAAAAATCACTTTGTAAAAGTTGTTTATCTAGCAATAACCTTTCATTTTCTATCATAAATTTCTGATTTCCAGCATAATACATCCATGACCCATTTTTATACTTTGATAACTTTTCAAATTAATCCCTCGAGTAGAGAGATTAAGCTATCTCGGTTTCAAAAATACTAAAATTATTAAAAACGGGACAAGAGAACTTACCCAATTAAGCCTTGAAAGTTTCCCCTCTCTCTCCTAGGGTTTCCATAAAATTTTAGTTTGAAGATGACAATAATAAGATCATATTTCCTTTTATCATTTTTAATTAATTAAATTTTTACTATTTCCAATTTAATCCTTAACCTTTTTCTATAATTTACCATGAAAAATCTACATACTTCTCTTAATGGTCTAATTACCATATAAGGACCTCTATTTTTGAATTCCATAGCTATTTGATCCTTATAGCTACTAGAATTCAACTTTCATATTTTATGCGATTTAGTCCTCGTAATTAGGAACTAAACCAATAAAATTTTCATTTCAAAATTTTCACATGTCACGTCTATCATATTATGGACTGTATAACAAAATAAAAATAAATCATATTTTGGGTCAGATCTGTGGTCCCGAAACCACTGTTCCGATTTCACTGAAAATGGATATTCTGACTTTAATATTGCATAAACTGTATGTTCGATTATGTGGATGAGTATAACTCTATGGACAAGTCTGAAGATGATTCGACTAGCAAGAAATCCCTTTTGAACCTTAGGAATAACTTAAGATACAAGTGACATGTCTCTAGTGTAGCATCCTTAAATTAGGGGTTTGGCATTTTTGTGTTGTTGCATGCATTTACCTCGCTTAGCTTGTTATTTAGGTGTGTTTAGGGGTCCTGGGGAGGCTCGGGTTCGAGCCAAAGCTTTGGTAAAATTTTTCTTTTTGGGCACTTAAGGGGGAGAGCTAGTGGAAGTAAGCCTTAGGAATAATTGGTTGTAGTTGGATGTCACAAGTAGCAAGGTGGCCTAGTGGTTGGCATCTCAAGGGAGCATAGAAGGGGGGAGAGTGTTTGAATCCCATCTGCTGCAACAGAGAGCTTTATTTTTGTGTCAGGCAAGGGAGGTGGCTGAGTGGAGTTCAAACTCTGGAGGAGAGAGGGAAGACCTGGTCAAATAATTTGAAGGGATGATGGAGAGGGGATTGAGGAGCAAGTGAGGAGAGAATCATGGGATTTGGGGGTGAGAGGTAGTGCTTGGCCGAATGTGGGCTGTGGTGAGGAGAATATTCAGCTAGAGGATGTTGTTGGGGTGAAAAATCGACATTTTGAAAAATGGAGCATAACCGAAGCCTTTGGATGTTTTGTGCCGAAATTCTTTAGGTGCATTTTAGTTTTCTTTTGCATTTTCGGCACTTACTATTCTCTTTACCAAAACTATTCTCACTTCTATTCTTTTTCTCTCTTTTGGTCTTTTCTTCCACTTGTTCTTTTTACTTATCAACTGAAAGCCTTATCTCCTTTTTCTTCTTCACCATAGGCTGAACTTCCTTGAATGATTGATTCTTTATTCATGCATTATCTTTGTTTGTCACCTAAGCATCTGTGAGCCGAAACTCTCCTTGTCATCTCTCTTTATCTATTCTCATTTGAACTATCCTCATATCATTTCTCTGTTAAGTTTCACCATAGCTGAATTGTGTTCCCCTTCTTTACTTCTTCATTCTTTTCTATTCATTTTCTTTCGCAAGTCGAATCTCCTCTTGTGTCAAACTGAGTCCGTTTCTTTCATCTTTTGCTATTAGCCGAACATCAAGAAGCAAGTGCTAGGATCTCTTTTGTCTGCCGAAAGTCCCTCTTCATTTGGTTCTTGCTAGTCCCAAGATAATGGGTTCCTCTCTTCGTATGTTTTTCTTCTTTTCTCTCTTCTAAAGAATCGAAAAAATTATCCTTTAACCTCTTTATTTTTAGGCCGAATCTGAATACTTCTCTTCACTCTGAATCTTGGTTATTTTGCTTCATGGAAGTCAGATCCCTTGTGGGTCAGTTGCCGAACCAGGGACATCTCAGTAAGTGGCCATGGCCGAATAGGGGGAGTGGATGGATGCTCTTTACTCTTGGTTCATTTAGGCCGAGAGGCTGTTTCTTTATTATTTTGTTTTGGAACCTCGATCCTAACTCATGTTTTATTTAGGGACTCAACTGAGTAATCGAAGGGAGTAACCAACATTCGGGTGTAGCAAAGAAGTATCGTATCCTTGATAAGTAGTGTGGTGTGTTGTCGCTTTCGATCCTAGAGTTTTGACATTTTCTGATCGAGACTTTCTTCATGGAGGCGAGTGGTAGCCGTTCTAAGGGGGCATCGATTAAGGAGCCCAAGGGGAGTGGACTCGTAGCCTCTGCTCTTAAGTTCAAATGACATAGAGTGTCAGCGATTCGAGATTTCTCGTCGGGTTATGGAAGGGAGTCGACATCCGATACGGATAAGCGAATCATAGTTGTTCGTGATAGTGAGGGTGACGTCGATCGAGAGTGTCTAGTTCTTCACATGATCAGGTGTGTAATCACACTTTTATTTGCTTTGCTATGAGACTTTCTTTGTGTCGGCTAAAAGCTGAAATACCCTTAATTGGTAGGTCAATGAAATATCCCTAGTGGGGTAGTTGATTACAACCCAGGTGAGTAAATTTACTATCATACTTTAAAGGGTAGGCTGAGCATGTTTGTGTATTCTGTATATCTGCCATGTTGGTACATTAATGCATTCATGAATTATTATGACATAATATGTTGATGGGTTTGGGACATGATATTGATGATCGGGGAAATGCATTTCGGTGGCTATGCCACATATTTTGGTGGCTCTGCCACAATTTCGGTGATGAGCAGCGTGATTGCCATTGAGGTGTGCAGCGGATGGAGGGTTGATTGTAGAAATCCCCAAAGGTGTGTTAGGCTGGATACAGGTGGTGTGTAGCAGATGGAACATTAGGCTGGGCTGGGTTGCATTGCATATATTATTATATTTTGTCATGCTATTAAGGCTAAGGCCCAAATTATTTCTGTATGGGCTTCGAGCCATCGTATTTCCGTTTGGGCTAAGGCCCAACCTGTTTCTGTGGGCTTAGGCCCAATTTTGTCCGAATGGGGAATTACACACTGAGTTCTCGTAACTCACTCCTCTGCTTTAACTTTTTAGGTAATCCCCAGCAGTAAGGATTTGGAGCCGAGGTGGACTCTGTGGTGGCCATATGTCGTTTCTTTAGTAAATTCCGTTTTGCTTTACTTTAAATTTTTATTTTAATTTGGGTTTATGTTCTGTAATAAGGCCTTTGGTATTTTATTTGGGTTTTTAAACTTTTAATTCATTTTCTGCTCATTATTAAATGTCAATACGGGATTTTTCTAAAACCTTAATACCTGTTGTTTTTCCAAAAAGTTAACGAATGGCTTTCCGAACTATAATTGATTAAACATCGCTTTCTTAAACGTCAAAAACAGCTTTTCAAAATATCACAAGTTCCAATTCATCAAGTTTGATTTACAGTAATAACAAGATTTTACCAACAATTCAAACTCGACTCTCCTAAATAAAGTAGATTCCAAATTAATCACAACTTTTCTAAAATAGACATTGAGTTAAACCGATTTTTACAGAAAATCACATAAACTCAAACTTTTAAAAAGAATACGAACATTTTTACAAACACGCAACTTTCTTAACAACCATTCCATATGACATGCCAGATCTGGTCGTAACGTATAGGCCGGGTTTGGGGTGTTACAACTAGGGTTACCATGTGTTATGTGATTATGTGATCCGGGTGCTGATCCTGTACGTCCTACCACTGGCTTAGTATACCGGCATATGTTGCGGTTACTTGGCAGCTTATGTGAGCAGAAACACATAGTTATGTCTTGACCGATAGCTTGTGCGAGCAGGACCGTTGTTAGCTCAGAAGCAAGCAACTATGTGATATGAGATTTAGGTAGCATTAGCTACATATGTGGCACTTAGTGTGCAAGATTCCCAAGTATCCGACATTATTATTTCGAGTGGTTCACGGGTATGTCAAAGATGAAAATACGTGTGAATTCATTTCGAAATGGTACGGGAATGTACATAAAACTTATGTTTATTGAATTTCGAGAAATGATGAATTCAAGGTAAGTTTGTGAAGAAAGGAATTATGATTGTGAAACTTATGGTAAATTACATTGTAACACCCCTTACCCGTATTCGACACCGGATAAGGGTACGAGGCATTACCAGACTTAAACACAAGCATTCGTACAAAACTGAAACAGTAATTTCCACTCAAATTTAAAACTTTTCATAAACATTCATATTGTCCCTTAAACGAGCCTACGAGGCCCAAAACAAACATTGCGAATAGTTCGGGACTAAACCGAGAACTTTAGAAACTTTTAGGAAACTTAGAAAATTTTCATCATGAAATAGGTGCACACACCCGTGTGGGTGAAGGGACACGTCAGTGTGGCATATCACATGCCCGTGCTTCAAACCGTGTCCAAAATAGAAGACATTCTGTTTATGATGTCATCAACCAAATATGGTCACATGGCCAAGGTACACGCCTGCGTCCTTAGGCCGTGTGGCGAATTAAATTCCAAAAATTAAGTGCAGACTTCAAACGGCCTGGGCTCATGCCCATGTCCTATGGCTGTGTCTCTCACACGATCGAGACACACGACCGTGTCTTGTACCCGTGTGTTTACTATTGAGCATTCTATTTTGCATTAATTAGGGTGCAGGGGACACACAGCCATAACACATGCCTATGGGGCAAACTGTGTGTCACACACGGCCTAGATACACGACTGTGTGTCTATTTGTGTGGACAAAATAAGGCTATTTGTAACACCCTTTACCCGTATTAAAGCCGGAACTGAGTTTTGGGCGTTACCTAACTAACTTTGCTTAAACGCCTCAAGTAGGGTTATAAAATTTTGTTTAAACCCATCGCTTGAGTCTACTCGGCCTAAGAGGCCCTAAACATACCTCATAGAGGTTTTAGAATTATTCCAGAAACTTTTACAAACTCGAGAAACTTTTCAATAAAATAGGGGCTACACGCCCGTGTTGGCCTAGCGACATGCCCGTGTACACTTAAGACATGCTCGTGTCTTCGACCCGTGGTCGATTCTGACTAAAGTCACACGGCCTTGACACACTCGTGGCCCTAGCCCGTGCGCCAAACCTTAGCATTCTGACATAACCACATGGTTTATGCACACGTTTGTGTGCTTCAGCTGTGTGGCAATTTAAATTCCAGGTGCAAGGTGCAGACTTTACACGGCTTGGGCATACGCCCATGTGCAAGCCGTGCCTTCCACACGATCTAGACACACGCCTGTGTGTCCGTCCATGTGGACAATTAGCAAGCTATTTACCAAGCCCTTTTTCCACTCTACATAGCTCACACATATACACCAACTCAATTCAACCCGTACAACTCCTATCCCAATGGCACAGCTAAAAACTTATTCCAACATCAAAGAAAATCAAAGGTATCCCTAGGAACTCAAAGGTCAAGATATACAAAGATCATATACTTCATGAAATTCATCTTCATTAAGCAATAAAATTTCCCAAGCATTTGCCTAACTTATAAGGCCGTTTACAAAATGACTTTAATAACTTACTTAGCCAACACTTTGACTAACAATTACAACTTAAAAAAATGCTCGAGTCCTATACATGCCATACTCAAAATATGTCTAAATTGTTATACCAAAGTGATGTCAATAGTGTGATTCCAAACCCTGACATCTGCAACCTTCTCGAATTATCTTGGCAATACTACAAGGAAAAAGGAAAGGAGAGGGGTAAGCATATAGCTTAATAAGTTTGCATGAAACACTAGGATAACATATTTACTCCAACTACAAACATTCATTTCATGGAATAATGGTAGCACAGTCTCAAAGGAATAAAAGTACGTACTCATACTTATTCCCATTTACTCTTACCCATCTCAATTTCAACATAATCCAACAACTTTTAGTTAATCACATTACCTGTATCACTAAATCACATGATTTAGCACATATGCTAACATAGTCATGAATTCACATATTTAACCTTCATATCATGAGCTTTGCTCAATGCCATCCAATAACAAAATTTGAATCTAGACCAACTCACATACTTAAATCCTTTGCTTATAAGTAGGTCGATTCATCATGAATTCTTTGAACTTATTATACATAAGTTTTGATACCAACGCCATATCTCGGATATGGCCTTATATGGGATTATTCTTTGATGTCGATGCCATATCCAAGATATGGTCTTATACGGGGTCTCATAACTTGATGTCGATGCCATATCCTAGACATGGTCTTATACGAGATCATACTTAGATGTCGATGCCATGTCCCAGACATGGTCTTACACGAGATCATTCTTTGGTGCCGAGGCCATGTCCCAGACATGGTCTTATACGGGACCTTCCTCGTCTCATATGAATGCATAATATCATTCTCAGTCCAGAATCTAATCTGGGACTTAAACTTAACTTATTCACACCATTTACCTATCGAGACTTCACCACTCGAGTTTACCAGTAATGATGCACATAACCATAATATCAAGAATTATGAAACACCAATTTCATACAAACTTACCTTGGTATTCAAAGCGTATGTAGATATGCAATTTAGTCCTCGACTTTATTCTTGCCTCGATTCTGATCCGGGCTCTATATTTCTTGATCTATAATAACAATTAACTCATTTTAATCATCACATTAATAAAACATTTCAATAATCATGTTTTGGAAAAATTACTAGTTTACCACTAGACTTTGGCAAAATAACCATTTTGCCCCTAGGCTCGGAAATGAATTCTAATAGTATTTCCACCTTCAAAAAGCCTAGGTGAATATTTATTTCTCTTACGACTACTCACAATTCCAACTATATCATGCATTTATGACAATTTAATCTTTGCATTCAAGTTCTATTTAGGTGTTTTCATGCTGTCACCTTTCACAAGAGTTATTTCTCTAACAACTAAGACTCAATTTCTTCCATAAAAATACAGCAAACAGCAATGATATCTCTCATGGAAAAAATCTAAACTTTTTAGAATATTGCACAGCAGTCCCCTCATTTGAAAGCTTAAGCTTTAAGGGTTTTAAAAGTACAACTATTTTCAAGAAAAGATCATTAGAACACTTACTAATGAAAAGAATGAGTGTGCTAAAATTTTGAAGCTTTCAATCCTTATTTCTTTTGCAAATTTCAGTGGAAGAAGTGAAGAAGAAAGATGGACATCATCTTTTCTTTATTTTAATATTAAACTATCAATTTAATCCACCAAACATCACCAACTTTGACCTACTTGGTCATTTCTTGTCCCCTATGCATACTATGGCCGGCCAAGCCTATATTGGGGGTCTAATTTCCTTTTAAAGACCTCCAATTATCAATCTATGGCTATTTGGTACCTTTAGCTTATAAAATGGAACTTTCACACTTTATGCGATTTAGTCCTTTTTTGCGATTAAACACGAAATCTCTAAAATTAACGTACCAAATTTTTCATGTAATTCTAAAATCATGCTCTAACACATAAAATAGTATGAAAATAATTTTCCCTAACCTCGGATTATTGATCCCAAGATCACTGTTCTGACTAGCCCCTAATTCGGGCTGTTACAATTCTCCACCCTTAAGGATTTTCGTCCCCAAAAATCTTACCGGTGAAAAGGTTGGGGTATTGGTTTCTCATCATTTCCTCAGACTCCCATGTAGTCTCTTCTATTCCGTGCCTTTTCCATAGAACTTTCACTAGGGCTATGTTTTTGTTTATTAACTGCTTGAACTCTTGTGCCAAAATTCTAACCAGCTCTTCACCATAAGTCAAATCGGGTTGTATCACTACTTCTGTCGGTGTAATCACATGCGAAGGATCTAATCGGTAGCGTCGCAACATAGACACATGAAACACGTCGTGAATCATCTCTAACTCAGATGGCAAAGCCAACCGATAGGCTATCGGCCCAATCCTCTCAATGATCTCGTATGGTCCGATAAAACGCGGACTCAACTTACCTTTCCGGGAAAACCTGAGGACTTTTTTCCATGGTGAAACTTTCAAAAATACCTTATCACCAATTTGATATTCTATTTCTTTTCTTTTTAAATCGGAGTATGATTTTTGTCTATCAGAGGTAGCTTTTAAACAATCTCGAATCACCCTTACTTTTTCTTTTGTTTCTTTAACCAGATCAACCCTATGAATCCAGATTTCCTTAAGTTCAGTCCAATATAAAGGCGTTCGATATTTACGCCCATACAAGGCCTCATAAGGTCCCATCTTTAAGCTTGACTAAAAACTATTGTTGTAAGCAAACTCTACCAATGGTAGATACTTTTCCCAACTGCCTTAAAATTCAAGAACACAATATCAGAGCATATATTCTAACACTTGTATCATCCTCTCTGATTGACCGTCGGTCTGGGGGTGAAAAGCAAATTCAATTTTATGCCCAGAGCCTCTTGTAAATTTTTCCAAAATCTGGAAGTGAATCTCGGATTTCTATAGGATATAATCGATAAGGGCACTCCGTGAAGCCTCGCAATCTCAGAGACATACAAGTTTGCCAACTTGTCTAGAGAATAATTGACATGCACTGGTATGAAATGGGCTGACTTAGTAAGTCTATCGACTATAACCCATACAGCATCTTTCTTACTCGGTGTTGACGGCAACCCTGTTACAAAATCCATAGTGACTTGATCCTATTTCCACTCGGGTACCATTATAGGTTGTAACAAACCCGAGGGTACTTGATGTTCAGCTTTCACCTGCTAACAAATTAAGCATCTTGAGACAAACTCAGAAATATCTTTCTTCATACTTGGCCAACAGTACCGTTGCTTCAAGTCGTTACACATTTTGGTGCTACCCGGATGCACAGATAAGCATCCCTTATGTGCTTCATGCAAAACTTTACGAATGAGCTCATCATTTCTTGCTACACATATTCAGTCCCTGAACATCAAACATCTGTCCGAATTGATCTGAAAATTAGACTCAACACTCGACTCACATTGAGTCCTTCTGGCTTGTAACTCACGGTCATTTTTCTAGGCCTCATAGATTTCTTGAAGGAACATCGGTCTAGCCCTCAGTTCAGCTAGAATAGTGCCATCCTCAGATAAGATCATCCGCGTATTCAAGGCCTTTAATGCAAATAAAGATTTTCTACTTAAAGCATCAGCGACTACATTCGCCCTTCCAGGATGGTAGTCAATGATCAACTCATAATCTTTTATCAATTCTGACCATCTTTGCTGCCTTAGGTTCAATTCCTTTTGAGTCATCAAGTACTTTAAACTCTTATGATATATGAATATCCGACATCTTTCGCCATACAAATGGTGCCTCCAAATCTTCAATGCAAAAACAATAGCAGCCAAATCTAAGTCATGTGTCAGAAAATTCTTCTCATGGGGTTTTAGCTGTCTAGGAGCATATGCTATCACCTTGCCTTTTTGCATAAGTACACAGCCCAATCCATTTAAGGATGCATCGCTGTAGATCATAAATTCTTTCCCCGACTCAGGTTGTACTAGGACTAGAGCCTCTTTTAACTTGGCTTTTAATCTCTCGGAACTTTGTTACATTTTTCTGTCCACTCGAACTTTACATTTTTCTGTAATAATCTCGTCATCGGTGTAGCTAACATAGAAAACCCCTTAAAAAATCGCATATAGTAGCTAGATAAGCCCAAAAGCTTCTAACCTCTAATACATTTTTTGGCGGTTTCCAGTCAACAATAGTTGAGATTTTACTTAGGTTAACTCGAACCCCATCACCCGAGAGAATGTGTCCGAAGAATCCAACTTCCTTTAGCCAAAACTCACTTTTACTAAACTTGGCGTATAGTTGATTATCTTGCTAAATTTGTAAAACTGTCCTTAAGTGTTCTCATGCTCATCCCGTGAGTATACTAATATATCATCAATAAATACCACAACAAACTTGTCTAGTAATGGTCGAAAAATACGGTTCATTAAGTCCATGAACACTGCAGAAGCATTTGTCAAACTGAAAGGCATGACTAGAAATTCATAATGCCCATACCTTGTTCGAAAAGCCGTCTTCGGCACATCTGAGTCTTTTACCCTCAACTGGTAATATCCTGACCTCAAGTCTATCTTGGAAAACACATTGGCCCCCTTAAATTGATTGAATAGATCATCAACCCTTGGTAAAATCGATAAAATTAACTTACCAAAATTTTCATGTAATTCTAAAATCAAGCCCTAGCACATAAAATAGTATGAAAATAATTTTCCCTAACCTCGAATTAGTGATCCCAAGATCACTGTTTCGACTAGCCCCTAATTCGGGTCACATTACACTATTTACCAATCCTTTTTCCCACCCATGCTTGCACCAACCTACACAACATCAAAACCACACCAATCTCAATATATATAACTTCAATGGCACTTAACATGGCATCACTAAGCGCTTCACTATCACCAAACATCCATATTCACATGCAACACATCATCATTCAAGCATCAATAACCATAGGCCATATCATAATGGCATTGACACATGCATGCATATATGAATAGGTTTGCAACCAAATAATCATCATGAGCCACATCTCATGGCCTTATACAAATGAATCAAGTTCATTATAAGCCAACACATTTGGCTAAACAATTTGACATATAACAAAAAGACCAAGTCCCTATACATGCCATACCCAAAATACTTGAATTACAATACCCAAAAGATTAGTTTGATAGTGTGAATCGAGCTTCGACGTCCTTCGATCCCCGAGTTAGCTTGGCGACACTATAATAAATGGAAAAGAAGGGGTACGCTTAAAGCTTAGTAAGTTTGCATGTAAATAATAAGCAACATTAAACATGTAGCAGCATACACATAGCATATTTGATGTGCCTCTAACTAACTATGATCAAAATAAAGGCAAGTGCACCTATCGTTCAATAGTATAGTTATGATAAGACCGGAAATATCGTATCCACAAGGACCAAGAGTACTAGTAACTACTAACTTCTTATTATCTAGCCTAAGAATTGGAGTGATTTCTTGTAAACTAAAATTATTTAAAAGCACGAAAATGAATGAATTGGGAAAATACTTTTTAGATAAATTTATGAGAGAGGCAATACCCAAGGAAGAATCCTCCTAGACTTCACTTATTACTTTTGATTCATACGATTTATTCACTTGACTTAATCCGTAGAAATCCCTAACTTATGTTAATATCACTTTCGAGACAAAACATTTGGCTTTAGGTTGATTAATTGAAATCACTTTCTAATTAAAACCCCTATTTTCGCATTAACTCGATCTATGGATTCCCTTATTAGATTTGACTCTAATCCGGCAGATTTATGCCGCCCTATTTCTAGGGTTGCAATCAACTCCACTTAATTGTATAAGCACATTCGACTTGAACCAATAACCTGAATTATCAAAACAAGAATAAGAACTCACAATTAAGAATAAGAACAAGTATTTATCTTATAAATTAAATAATAATAAGATCCATCTAGGTTTCATCCCCTTAGGTATTTAGGGGATTTAGTTCATACTAATAGAAGGAAACATCTTAAAATAAGGAAAACTACAAAACATAAGAAAACCTAAAAACTTCAAGAGAAATTGATAGGAGATCTTCAGTCTTGATGGAGATCCTTCTTCCAAGATGCTCCCGATGGTTGTCTTCGAATATTTTCTGCGTTCTACTATGCTTGTCTCTTTAGGTCCTCTCTTAGAGTGTTTATATAGGCTTTGGAACGTCTTCTTTGGCTCACAAGTAGCCTTTTCTGAATAGAATTAGACTTGGTTTTGGCAGGGTCACGCCCGTGTATGGTAACCAAGGTCGTGCTCGATTTGCTTGACACACACGGTCATGTTCAATAGCTTAAGCCGTGCTTGATTCTGTTCGTCACACACGGTCGTGTGGTCTGCTCATGTGCGGTAGTCCAGGCCGTGTTGATTTCAGAGGTAGCATGAAAACATAAGTGTTTCCTTATCTAAATAATTACCTTTTGATCCAAAACCGACAAGAATTTACATCCTCACTAAAGATTCACTCAAATCACTCAAAGTGTTTTAAGGTTCAAATTAAGCACTCAAAAGTCAAACATGAGAAGTTATTACCATAAGCTTGCATGAAAATCAAATTTCCACCACTGTGAAATGATATGATATACAAATCAAAAGGTCTTGAAAAGGGTTATAATGGGGCTTGGTTTAGAGGTGTGGATAAAGGCTGAATTAGAGGGTTAGAATCGAGATTGAATTGACAATTTACCTAACTAGAAAAATAAACTAATACTGAATAATTACAATTGAAAAATAACATGAGCTTCTTCTCAAAATGTGAAATTAACCATTTAAGCTCATAGAACTAATAAATATATTTCCAATTTTTTTAAGAACAAGATCACAATATAAGAAGAATTTAGCAACTGAAATAGAGAATATAGTTAGGTAACTGATCATATCAAATCTCGACAAAACGGGAGTCAATAAAGTAAGATTGGGTTTTGGGTTAATATTGATGGGTGAATCAAGAAACGATTTATTAGGCTCAAATGGGTTCACTAGGGGTTATTATGAGGGAAGCTTTTAATGGAATAAATGGGTTAAAACCTAGGTGCCTCTATCATCTCATTATATCAAATCAAGGGTGTAGTCTCGATATGCATAATCGAAGCAAGTTCTAGAATAACAAATCAATATTGACACACTCATAACCAACAATAAGGTGAGCAAGAAAAATATATGCTAAAAAAGGCTCAAAATCTCACAAAAAATTATGGTTTTTGATGTCAACCTTGCGAATTTCAAACTTTAAAGTAACATTTAAATTTAGGAAAATAACTTAATAAAATTTTAATTCGAAAATAGACTTATCATGCTTGATTCTCTAATGTCTTAAAGTTTAAACCATCAATGCACAATTACCTATGACTTAATTAAAGACATATCAATAAAAATCATAAGTCAATAGAAGTTTCATTCTAATAATAATATGAGAAAATTACTTAAGAACAAGACATAATTCAGGGATTTTCAAATAATACTATAGTTAACCTCCCCACACTTAAGATGTACATTGTCCTCAATGTACAAAGATAGATAATGAAAATAGATTACGAAAATCATAAGATAGGGAGAGAAGTGAAACTTCCTGAATTGCCGATGAACTCCTTAGAAATAAGCATGATAAACTAGGCAGAGGTGAACGGTGGGAGAATACTCCCGTAGTTTGGTCCTTACTTAATAGCACCTTGAACCTTTTGAAACTGAGGAGTCATCAGTAAAGTTTTAGGGAGTTTTAGTAATTGACTTCGTTATGGGTACTCGATGAGAAACAGCCAGAGATATAAAGAAATCAAAATATACTAATATAAATTAAATACAAGTTGATGTCAATCTTGCAAATTTCAAACGTCAAAGTAACATTTAAATTTAGGGAAATAACCTAATAAATTTTTAATTCAAAAATAAACTTATCATGCTTGATTCTTTAATGTATTAAAGTTTAAACCATCAATGCACAATTACCTATGACTTAATTCAAAACATATCAATAAAAATTATAAGTCAATAGAAGTTTCATTCTAATAGTAATATGAGAAAAGTACTTAAGAACAAGACATAATTCAGGGATTTTCAAATAATACTATAGCTAACCTCCCCACACTTAAGATGTACATTGTCCTCAATGTACAAAGATAGATAATGAAAATAGATTATGAAAATCATAAGATAGGGAGAGAAGTGAAACTTTCTCGAATTACGGATGAACTCCTTAGAAATAAGCATGATGAACTAGGCAGAGGAGAACGGTGGGAGAATACTCCAGTAGTTTGCTCGTTATTTAATAGCACCTTGAACCTTTGAAACTGAGGAATCATCAATAAAGTTTTAGGGAGTTTTAGTAATTGAATTTGTTATGGGTACTCGATAAGAAACAACTAGAGATATAAAGAAATCAAAATATACTAATATAAATTAAAGATAAGAAAGATAAAGGAAAAGAATTTAAAAATGAAAATAAAAGAAAAAGAAAAAAAATGGACTCAAAGGTCATTGTCTTGTCGAGTCGATGAAGCAGTCGGCATGAACTTATGAGGAAGTTGTGGTATATCTGCTGTACAGTGGTCGCACAAGGGGAGACCGCGCCAGAATCTTTTCCTTTTTTCGAAGGGGGATGGCGGTCTTGGTCTTGCCTCGAGTAATAGTTATTGTGTGCCAATGGTGGCAAGGATGGTGGTTGGTGTGGTGGCGGTGTAAACAAGGAATAAGGAAAAGGGGGAAAGAAAAATGAAGAAGAAAGACAAAGAGAAAAGAAAAGGGAAAAATGGGTGTTTTAGGTTGAGGAAGAAGGGAGGAGGGAAGAAATGGAAGAGGAGGGCGGTGGTCAGAAAGGGGTGTGGTGTCTAGGGTTTGGGGGAAGAAGATTTGGGGAAAAAAATGAACAGAAGAGGGGGTTTAAATAGAGATTAGGACACATGGTTGCGGCCCGCGCCCGTGTGCCCTGGGCGTGTTAGGTCACACGGCCGAATCGCACGACCGTGTGATGCCTCGTTCGTTTCTCCCATGCCTATGTAGAGTTTTCCACGCCCATGTTGATTGATCAGTATCGACCACGGCTTATAGGCACGGGCGTGTGGCACGCCTGTGTGATTTACTCAGCTTCAACCATGACTTTTGAGCACGGGTGTGTTGTACACCCGTATCATTTACTCAGTATTGCTCACGGTTTTAAGGAATGTCTGTGTGAGTTTATCAACATCCCGTGTTCTTTAATCAGTGTCGACCACGGCCAAATCGCACAGCCGTGGCATTTTATCCCAGCCCGTGTTTTGGGGAAAAATTTTGTCTCGTGTCCGCACGGCCACATCCACACCCATGTGCAAGGCCATGTGGGTAGGGAAACCTGCACCTATTAATTTGGTTTGTTTTTAGTTAGGTACTAAAAAGTGAAAAGATGGACATTAATGAGGTTAGTGTTCGGGTTGCATCTCGAAAAGCACTCGTTTAAAGTCTTAGCTCGAATCACCTCTCATTCGCAAAATCAGGATGGTTCAAGGAGTTGAAACTCCTCATTCCTGTTATCAATTTTGTTAAAATAAGGTTTTAGACGAGTACTATTTACCTTGAAGGTGCCAAATTTGGAGTGAGTTACTGACTGCACTGTATGGGAAAATCTTAAGTCACCGTAAAAGGGGTTGTTCCATTAGGGTCAGAAGAGGCAATACGAGGATCTGTATTATCCATTAGAACTCGGTCTCCAACCTTAATTTGACTCGTTTCATTTTTAGGCTCATCATGACTCTGTCTTGATTCATCGTGTACTTTCGATTTCTCTTTAAACTGGGTTCGCCATTCATCTAGTTCCTTGATCTAAAGCTTTCATTCCTTATGAATAGTTCTGTTCTTAATACAATAGTTAGACCTTGGCTCTATCATCTTTTTCTGAGGAACTTCTTGCAAAGAAGATTGAACATTAAGTTCACTTACATTAACAGGACTTGTATCATCTTGATCACTAGATATTCTGTCAGAATCACGTGCTTGGAGTTTAATCATGTCATCACCCACATGAAGTATTAATTCCCCTGTATCAACATCAAAAATGGTCCTAGCAGTTGCTAAAAAGGGTCTTCCTAAAATTAAAGGAACGTTACTATCCTTAACCATGTCTAAAACAAAAAAGTCTACTGGGAATATAAATTTATCAATTTTTAATAGTACATCCTCAATTATAGCCCTAGGAACTCTAATGGCTTTATCAACCAATTGAATGCTCATTCTAGTTTGTTTGGGTTTCCCAAGACCTAGCTGTTTAAACATTTTATAAGGCATAACATTGATACTTTCCCCCAAATCAGCTAAAGCATTATTAACAGATAAACCACCAATTAAACAATGAATCGTAAAACTCCCTAGCTCTTTTAGTTTGCGAGGTAATTTATTCTGTAAAATTGCTGAGCAAACTGCATTTAGCTCCAGATGCGACACATCGTCTAGCTTCTGTTTGTTTGCTAAAAACTCTTTTAGATATTTTTCTAAATTGGGCATCTGCGAAAGAGCTTCAATAAACGGTAAGTTAATATGTAATTTTTTAAAAAGTTTAAGAAATTTACCGAATTGTTCATCTGTGCGGTATTTCTTTGTCGCATTGGGATATGGCACACGAGGTTTGTATTCTTTACTTACCAGTTTTGGTTTATCATGGCTTACCTCAACCTTACCTTTATCTACCACATTCTCTTGCCTCGGGTTTGGTTCGTCTAACCCTTCACTATCGTGAGCAGTGATGGCATGAAGTTGCTCCTTTGGGTTAGTTTCAGTGTTGCTTGGTAGGCTGCCTTATGGTCGTTCAGAAATTAGTTTAACAAGCTGTCCTATTTGGTTCTCGAGCCTCTGAATTGACGCTTGCTGATTTTTGAGTGTTGTTTCAATGTTTTGGAAATGGGTTTCTAACACTGTGATGAATTTTGTTAGCATCTCCTCAAGGTTTGGGTTCTTCTCTTTTAGGTAGGGTTGCTGTTGAAAGCCTGGAAGGGGTTGTTGTATCTGATTTCCTTGACCACCCCATGAGAAGTTTGGGTGGTTCCTCCAACCTGGATTGTAATTGTTACTGTAGGGATTATTCTGAGGTCTAGAATTATTACCCATATAGTTCATCTGTTCGCTTTCTATGCCAGGGTTGTAGGATGGATCTTCTGTACTGCTCGTCTCTCCTCCATTTGTATTGCACTGTATCACTGGATGTACCTGCGAAGAACCACACAAACCATTAATCCTTTTGATGGAACTCAAAACTAACTATTATTTTGAAAAAGGCAAGCGCACCTATCGAACAGCAGTATAGTTGTGGCGAGTCGGAATATCGTATCCTTAAGGACTAAAATTACTAGTAATAACTATTTTTTTATTATCTAGCCTAAAAATTAAGGGGATTTATTTTTAATCTAAATTTAACTAACTAAATGATTATGAATTGTGACAGAGAGTGAATTGGGAAAATACCGTTGGACAACTTATATGAGATAGGTAATACCTAAGGAAGAATCCACATAGACTTCACTTATTACTTTTGATTCATACGATTTATTCACTTGACTTATTCCGTAGAAATCCATGATTTATGTTAATATCTCTTTCAAGACTAAAACAGACTGACTCTAGGTTGATTAATTGAAATCTCTTTCTAATTAAAACCCCTATTGTCGCATTAACTCGATCTATGGATCCCCTTATTAGATTCGACTCTAATTTGGCAGATTTTCATAGTCCTATTTCTAGGGTTGAAATCAACTCTGCTTAGTTGTGTTGTTCTACTCTTAAACAGGGACTTTTGCTCCAGTGAATAAGCACATTCGACTTGAATCAATAACCTGAATTATCAAAACAAGAATAAGAACTCACAGTTCAGAATAAGAACAAGTATTTATCTTATAAATCAAATAATAATAAGATCTGTCTTAGGTTTCATCCCCTTAGGTATTTAAGGGATTGAGTTCATACTATTAGAGGGAAACTTATTAGAATAGGGCCAACAAAAAAACATAAGAAAAACCCAAAAACATCTAAAGAACTTGATGGGAGATCCTCAGTCTTGATGGAGATCCTTCTCCTAAGCTATTCCCGACGACTGTCTTGGAGTATTTTCTCCTTCTACTCGGTGTCTATTCGACGTCCTGTCGACTCCCCTGTTAGGTTTCCCCCTAGGGTGTTTATATAGGTTTTGAGATACCTTACTTGGCCCGCAAGTATCTTATTCCGAATAGAATTTATCCTGGTTTCGATAGGGACACACCCGTGGTGGACTCCTTTGGTCGTGGTCGATTTTGCTCACCACAAACGACCGTGTGATCTGCACGTGGTCTATAGTCTAGGCCGTGGTTGATCCTACTCGTAACACACGGTCGTGTCCAATGGTCTAGGTCGTGTTGACTTCCTAGGTAGGCCCATTTGGCCCATTTGGCCCCTTTTTGGCCTATTTCTCGTTCTTTTCGACTTCCTAAGCTCTCTTGAGTATAAAACATGAAATTAAGAGATTAGGAGTATCGAATTCAACAAATCCAATGGAAAATCATCCAAAATTAAGCCAAGCATGGTGTTAAAATATGTGTAAATTATGGTTTATCAAATATCCCCACACTTAAGACTTTGCTTGTCCTCAAACAAAATCCTCAACTCACAATGAAAATTAACTTCCTCAATTCATAATTCTTATCAATAATGTTTCATCATAATTCATAAATAATTCATACATTGATAATTTAAGTAAAAGAGTCCTAAAGATTCAAACAATCCAAGTCATAAATTTTTATAGCAACTAAAACATAGGTGTCTCTCCTTACGTAAATAGTTACCTCTGATTCAAAACTGACAAGAATTGACATCCTCACTAAAGATTCACTCAAATCACTCAAGGTGTTTAAGGTTCAAATTAGGCACTCAAAAGTCACACATAAAAAGTTAATCTCACACAGCTTGCATGAAAATCAAATCTCTACCACTATAAAATAAGATGATACACAAATCAAAAGGTCTTAAAGGGTTCTAATGGGGCTTGGGTTAAAGGTGTGTATACAAGCTAAATTAAAAGGTTAAAATCGAGATTGATTTGACAATTTACCTAACTAGAAAAATAACTAATAATTGAATAATTACATTGATTGAAAACTTATTACTAAATAACACAAGCTTCTTTTAACGATATGGAATTAACAGTTTCAGCTCATAATCACTAATAATGAATAAATCATCAATTTTTTTTTTAAGAACATACAATGATAAGAAAGAACTTTAACAACTAAAATAGAGAACATAGTTAGGCAACTGCTCAATTCAAATCTCGACAAAAAGGGACGTCAAAAGATTAGGGGAATTAAAATTTTGGTTTTTGGGTTAATGTTAATGGGTGAGTTAAGAAATGGTTTATTAGGTTAAAAAAAGTTCACTAAGGGTTAATTATGGAGGTAGGCTTTTTGGGATAAGTGGGTTAAATCCTAGGTGCCTTTATCATTTCAGTATATCAAATAAAAAATGTGGTCTCGACATGTATAATCGAAGCAAGTTCTAGAATAACAAATAAATATTGACACACTCATAATCAATAAAGTGAGAAAGAAAAATATATGCTCTAAGAGGCTCAAAGACTCACAAAAATTATGGTTTTTGATGTCAACCTTATAAATTTCGAACTTTCAAAGTAATATTTCAGATTAGGGAAACATCCTAATAAAATTTTTAATTTTGAAAATAGACTTATCATGTTTGATTATCTAATATCTTAAAGTTTAAACCATCAATGCACAATTACCTATGACTTAACCTGAAACATATCAATGGAAATCACAAATCAATAGAAGTTTCATTCTAATAGTAATATGAGAGAATTACTTCAGACATAATTCAGTGATTTTCTGATAACCTCCTCACACTTAAGATGTATATCGTTCTCAATGTACAAAGATAGATAATAGCAATATAGTAATAAAATCATAAGATAGGAAGAGAAGTGAAACTTCCTGATTTATGGATGAAATCTTTAGTGAGTAAAACTAGAGCCAATGATAAACATGATGAACTAGGCAGAGGTGAAGGTGGGGGAGAGTACCCGGTAGTTTGTTTGTTCCTTAGTAGCACCTTGACCCTTTTTGAAATTGCAGAGTCATCAGTAAAGTTTTTAGGGGGTAAGATTACATATGTTTTGTCATTATTGCTCAAGAACAGCCAAAGAGAAAAAGAAATCAACATAATTAATATAATTTAGAGATAATAAAAGGAAATAGTTCAATAGTTTAAAACTGTAAATAAAATAAAAACAACAAAAAAGAGAAATGAAAATAAGTGGACTCAAAGGTCCTCATCCCCAAATGGATCGTGAGGTGGGGGTGGCGGTGATAAGTGAAAATGTTGACAAATTTTTTGAAGTGTCGACTCAATACCATCAAATCGTCGAGCGGAGTCATTAAGTTGTTGAGTACAGTAATGCTCGAACCTAGTGAGGCGTTTAGAGATGTCTGACAATGGAACAGCCACATGAACTAGTCGGCGATGGGGGTGTGGCGCCGAAGGTGGCTCCTCATGATGTGGGGGGACATCATCAGTAATGTCCTCTGGGTTATCTGTGGCTTGCGGTAGCCTATACTGGGGAGGATCGAACCCACGGTGGTGCTTAATCATCCTCATGTGGAGCATCGTTTGGATGCCCTGTGGGGGCATCTGTCCTATGAGTGTGAGTGAAGAGGATTGAGCGGCGGTGTTGAGGAGCCCAAAATACTGAGCCAGACGTGTGATGTAGGGACCCATGGAGATGACCCCTCTCCTATGCTGCTCCGTCTGATGTTGAATGGCACGAGCTATGAAGTAGGCTACGTTGAAGACGTGCTCGTTCGCCATGCACCATAGGAAGTAAGCATCGTGAGTGTTGACGATGCCGGTGCTCTCTCGCCTACCTATCAATGTATGAGCTAAGATGGTGTGTAAGTACCTTAGGGATGGGGCGAGAGCTATCGCCTTAGAGCGACTGGGGTCATAAGTGGCCGATACGGGGGCTAAGGCTCTCCAACAGGCGGATGTGGGGTTATGGATGTAGCGGTAAAGGTCCTCGAGATCATTATCCTCCATAAATTTGTCGGTGTAGAGTCCCAAAGTGGCCCCGAATTGTGGGACACTCAGCTCACGTACAAGGCCTTTGAGACGAAATTGGACTATGCCGGGGTCATCGAAGTTCGTCATCACCGTCTGGAGGTGGAATGTGGAACAGAGCTCCAAAGTGAGCTCGAGGTGTGTGGGCTCGACGATCTCAAAAAATTTCTCCCATGGGTCGGCAGTCAGGAGGGCCCGAACGTTGTTGGCAAGTTGGACTTCCTCTAAAGCAGCCCAATCAATGCACCTCCCACGCCGAGAGGTCGCGCGCGTGAAGCACTGAAAAAGGTCCTCCGGAATCTCGGAGGAAATCGAAGGAATGGATGGTGCTTCCGGCGGAGGCACTTGAGAAGGTCGCACCGGGTCCCTTCCGCTTTTTAGAGGCGAGGATAGCAGTCTTCTTCCCACGTGGGGGAGTCATTATGTACCTGTGAAAAAACAAAGAGTTTTCATAAATAAAATAACAATGCCAGCCAAACAATTGTTTTATCCTAGTATAATCCTATAATAGTTCATCACATAGTATGAAATGTAAATACTAGTACGAATTAAAAACAAGTTCAATATTATTATTGACAATAGAATTTGAAAAAGGAAAATAAAATCCACTAAATTGACAAGATTCCTAAGGAATATAAAACTAATAAAATCCAACTAACTTAAACTATCAAAAGAAATATTGCATTTGAAATAAAAAAATTGAAACAATAATAATAATGGAAATAATAGTAAGAACAAAGAATAGTATCATATAAATAATTAAGAATGAATGAAATAAGCGACAGTGGTGAAGCATTATGAACTGATGAGGGTGTTGGTGGCGTGGCGGTGTTTACACAGGTGTGGACTGCGTGCTAGTGTGCATGGAAGAGAAAGGGGAAAAGAGAGCAGGGAAACGAAAATGAGGGAAATGGGAGAAAGGAAAGTGAAGGGAGGAGAGGGGAAAAGCCGACGGTGACCGAAAAGGGGAGGGAGGGGGTGCTTGGGTGAAAACGGCTAGGGTTTTGGGGGGTTTTAAATAGGAAGTAGGGCACACGGCCAGTGGCCATGCCCATGGGGCCAATATTTTGCCCGTGTGATTTGTGAATTTTCAATTTGTGAGCATTTCAGCCTTGTCCCACGCCCGTGTCCTCTGGGCGTGTTGGGTCACATGGCCTCAACGCACGACCGTAATATGGTTTCATTCATTTCTCCCATGCCCGTGTTGAGGGTCTCACGCCCGTTGTAATTAGTCAGTATCGACCACGACCTAAAGGCACGGGCGTGTCCCACACCCATGTGATTCTTCTAGATTCAACCACAGCTTATGGGCACGGGCGTGTCGCACGCTCGTGTCATTTGCTCAGTATCAACCACGATTGCACCGCACGACCGTGGCTCTTTTATTGCAACCCGTGTTTTTGAGTCAGTTTCGACCATGGCCGCGTTGCACGATCGTGGTGTCTTATCATAACCCGTGTTGGGCAAAAGTTTTTCTTCCTTGGCCCGCACGGTCTCCGCCACACCGGTGTCTCTTCCTGTGGTGTCTCTTCCCGTGTGTTAGGCTGTGTGGGTAGGAAATCCTGCGGCTAGTAGATTGGTTAGTTCTTAGTTAGATGCTAAAATAAAAAAATATGGATGTCAGTAACGTTTGTGCTCGGGTTGCCTCCCGAGAAGCGCTCGTTTAAAGTCTTAAGCTAGACTTACCATGTTTTCATTTCTATATGAAGGTTCATGGAGCTGAAGCTCCTCTCTCATATCTCTAAACTCTTTTCATCCTCCTATGCTCTCCTAAAATCTTTTTGGGCCCGTTTCTCGTTCTTTTCATCCTCCTATGCTCTCCTGAGTATAAAACATGAAATTAAAGGATTAAGATCACCAAATTACATAATTCAAGGGATAAATCATCCAAACGCATGCTAAATGTGGGCTTAAAATATGTTACTATTATAGTTTATCAAATTGTATAGCAGAACAAGATCTCCCGCTTTGAATTGCTTTGGTTGCTTCAAAAGAGCATCATGGCGTCACTTTGTTGCCTCCTTATATAGACGTGAGTTCTCATAGGCATTAGCCCGCCATTCATCAAGCTCATTCAACTGCATCATTCTTTTCTCACCTACAAGTTTAAGATCGTAATTTAAGAATTTTATTGCCTAAAATGCTTTGTGCTCTAATTCAAATGGTAGATGACAATTTTTTCCGTAGACAAGTCTGTATGGGGATGTTCCTATGGAGGTTTTAAAGGCGGTTCTATAGGCCCATAAAGCATCGTCTACTTTTAATGCCCAATCCTTCCTGTTTGATTCTATTGTTTTCTCTAGAATACGCTTAAGCTCTCGATTTGCTACCTCAACTTGTCCACTGGTTTGAGGGCAATAAGGGGTAGCTGTTCTATGGTGTACTCCATATTTCTCTAAGACTTTGTCAAATTGAGTATTACAAAAGTGAGTACTCCTATCACTAATAATTGCTCTGGGTGTTCCAAATCGAGAGAAGAGTTTCTTAAGAAATCTCACTACCATTCTGGCATCATTAGTAGGTAAAGCTTAAGCTTCCACCCATTTTGACATATAATCCACTGCTACTAAGATGTATTTATTCTTAAATGAGCTAGGGGGACCCATAAAATCGATACCCCATACATCAAATATTTCACATGATAGCATATACGTTTAAGGCATTTCATCATGGTTAGAGATATTACCTATTCTCTGACATCTATCACACGAAGCAACATACCTATTAGCATCTTTGAACAGAGTGGGCCAATAAAAACCTAATTCGAGCGTTTTATGTGCTGTCTTAATCCCGCTATAATGTCCTCCTGAAGGTCCTGAATGGAAATGTTCTAGGATTTTTCTTACTTCTGCCTTTGTAACACCTCTCCAAATTACTTGATTTGCACATATACGGAAAAGAAAAGGGTCCTCCCAAAAATAGTTTTTTGCATCAGCAAAGAATCGCTTCTTTTGATGATGGGTTAACCTTTTCGGTAGGATGTTAGTAGCTAAGTAATTTGCAATATCTACAAACCAAGGTACCTCGACGTCAGATATAGCAAAAAGTTGTTCTTCAAGAAACAAGTCATTTATCTCACTTTTATCAAGTTCTTTGATATGTGGATTTTCAAGCCTAGAAAGATGGTCTGCTGCATGATTTTCAGCTCCTTTCTTATCCTGAATTTCCAAATCAAATTCCTGTAAGAGTAAAATTCATCTTATGAGTCGAGGTTTTGCATCAGATTTAGTCAAAAGATAACGAAGAGCTGAATGGTCAGTGTAAATGACAAGTTTAGATAATATTAAATACTGTCTAAATTAATCAAATACAAAAACCACAGCTAGCAATTCTTTTTTTGTGGTGGTGTAATTTTCTTGTGCGGCCGTCAATGTTTTGCTAGCATAATAGATCGGCTGAAAATGCTTGTCTCTTCACTGTCCCAAAACCGCACCTACTGCAAAGTCACTTGCATCACACATTAGTTCACAGGGTAAATTCCAATTAGGTGCAATTATAATTGGAGCATTTATTAATTTATTTTTAAGGGTATTAAATGCATCTAAACATTCATGATCAAAATTGAAAGGTACATCTTTTTCTAGTAGTTTAAATTCTGAGCTTAGCTATTTTAGAAAAATCCTCAATAAATCTTCTATAAACTCCAGCATGTCCTAAGAAACTTCTAATAGCCTTAACTGAACTAGGAGGAGGTAATTTTTCTATGGTTTCAATTTTTGCTTTATCAACCTCAATCCCTTAACTAGAAATTTTGTGACCAAACACAATCCCTTCTCGAACCATAAAGTGGCATTTTTCCCAGTTAAGCACAAGGTTCGTTTCCTCACATCTCATTAGAAATCGTTTTAAATTTTTAAGGCAAAGGTGGAAGGTGTTACCAAATACCAAAAAATCGTCCATAAATACCTCCATAATATCTTCCACGAGTTCATCAAAGATGGCTAGCATGCAGCGCTAAAAAGTAGCAGGAGCATTACATAATCCAAAAGGCATTCTACGATAAACAAACGTACCATATGGACATGTGAATGTTGTCTTTTCTTGATCCTCAGGAGCTATCGGGATTTCGAAGTAGCCAGAGAGTCCGTCTAGGAAGCAATAGTACATTTGCCCAGATAATCTTTCTAACATCTGATCAATGAAGGGTAAAGGAAAGTGATCTTTTCTCGTGGCATCGTTCAACTTTTTAGAGTCAATGCAGACTCTCCAACCTGTGACTGTTCTTGTTGGAATCAATTCATTCTTTTTGTTAGCTACAACAATCATGCCTCCCTTCTTTGGAACGACCTACGCAGGACTTACCCAAGCATCGCCGAAATAGGATAAATAACTCCAAAGCATCTAGAATTTTAATTACCTCAGCCTTAACAACTTCCTTCATGTTGGGATTCAATCTTTTTTGAGGTTGCACACATGGTTTATATTCATCTTCCATTCAAATTTTGTGGGTGCAAAATGATGGACTTATCCCTTTAAATGTTAGAAATTTTCCAAGCAATGGCTCTTTTATGCTCCTTTAGTACCTGTAGTAACTCGTCTTTCTCTCTGGGTTTCAGTTCTGAAGAGATGATTACTGTAATGTAGAATTATCTCCAAAGAATGCATACTCTAAGTGATTTGGTAACTGTTTCAAATCCAATTTTGGGGTTCTTCAATAGAGGGTTTTTGTTTAAGTTTGTCATTTATTTCAATACCGTCATACTTATGTTGTCTTGATAAAGAAGTATTAGAATTTAACTCACTTTTTGTCTCCCATAACTCATTGGTATCGTCATCTTCCCCCTCACCTTGGGTAAGACATAGTTCCAACGTGTCAGCATGTATGATTTCCTGAAAAGAATCTTGAATAACATGATCAATTGCATCAATAAAATAATAGGAATCATCTTGTTCTCTAGAATATCGCATAGCATCGTAAATTTTAAAAATAATTTCCTCGTTGCCTACCTTTAGCACAAGTTTGCCATCACCTACATCAATAACGGCCCTAGCAGTAGCTAAAAATGGGCGTTCTAAAATTAAAGGTACATCAACGTCCTCATCAATATCAAGCACGACAAAATCAACAGGGAATATAAATATATCAACTTTTACCAAAACATCTTCAATAATTTCTCTAGGGTATTTAATAGATCTGTCAGCTAATTGAATACTCATCCTAGTGTGTTTTGGTTCCCCAAGACCAAGCTGCTTGAACATTTTACAAGGCATTAAATTAATACTGGCACCTAAATCAGCTAATGCTTTTTCAATATTTAAACTACCAATTAAACAAGGAATGGTGAAACTTCCTGGATCGTTCAATTTGGTTGGTAGCTTATTTTGGAGAATAGCTAAACATTCCTCGTTAAGTTCTACGGTCGATAGCTCTTCAAACTTCCTTTTGTTTATTAAAAGCTCTTTTAGGAATTTTGCGTATGTCGGCATCTGTGAAATGGCTTCAACAAAAGGTAAGTTAATATGTAATTGTTTAAAAAGTTCAAGAACTTTACTGAATTGTGCGTCCATGCAGTCTTTCTTCAACTTTGCTGGATATGGTATTGGTGGTTTATGTTCTTTAAGAATCGGAGTTTCATTCTCGTTTACTTCCTCACCCTTTTTCTTATCAGTTTCTTTTGGCATCTTCGTTTCAACTTCCACCAATTCTTTCCCACTTCTTAATGTGACTGCCTTCACGTACTTTTTTGGGTTAGGTTCGGTGTTGCTAAGTGAACTAACTTGTTGCCTGTCGAAAACTAACTTAACCAGCTGTTTAATTTGATTCTCGAGCCCTTGAATTGATGCCTGTTGATTTTTGAGCGCTGTTTCGGTGTTTTGGAAACGAGTTTCTAACACCGCTATGAATTTTGTTAGCTTCTACTCAAGGATCGGCTTCTTCTCTTATGGGTAAGGTTTTTGTTGAAAGCCTGGAGGGGGTTGTTAGCTTTGATTTCCTTGACCACCCCATGAGAAGTTTAGGTGGTTCCACCAACCTGGATTGTAAGTGTTACTATAAAGGTTATTTTGAGGTCTAGAATTATTACCCATATAGTTCATATGTTCGCTTTCTATGCCAAAGTTGTAGGATGAATATTCTGTATTGCTCATTCCTCCTCCATTCAGTATCGTGATCGCATAATCGGATGTACATACGAAGAACCACACAAACCATCAATTTTCTTACTTAAAAGTTCTACCGATTTGATAGCATGGTTACTGCGTCGAGATTGAAAACACTGGCGGCTTTTGTTGGCTTTGTCCTTGTAACTTGCCATCGATAGTTATTCGGTGACATCTCCTTTATAAATTCATAAGCCACTTGGGTTTTGTTATTTAGTGGTTCCACCAGGTGAATCGATCAATCGCCTTAGTTGAGGTTCACACCATTGTAAAAGGTTTGAACCTGTAACCATAGAGGTAATCCATGGTGTGGGCAGCTTCTTAGTATATTCTTGTATCTCTCCCATGCATCGTAAAGTGTCTCTAAATCCATCTGTACAAAAGAAGAGATATCGTTCCTCAACTTAGCCGTTTTAGCCGGCGGAAAATATTTTAACAAAAAATTTTCAGTCATTTGTTCCCATATAGTGATTGATCCTCATGGTAACGAGTTCAACCACTATTTAACTTTGTTTCTCAACGAGAAGGGAAACAACCGAAGGTGAATGGCATCATCAGAAATGCTATTAATCTTGAAAATGTCGCAAAACTCAAGAAAATTAGCCAAATGATTGTTTGGATCCTCATCCTGCAAACATCAAACTGAACAAATTACTGAATCATCTGAATAGTGTTAGGTTTCAGTTCAAAATTATTTGCGGCAATAGTAGGTCTAACAATACTTGACTCAGTTCCTATTAAATTAGGTTCAGCATAATCATACATAGTACGAGGAGCAAGATTTTGATTCACCGGATTTGCGGCAACCACAGGAGGTAGCGGATTATTGTCGACCATCTCTTCAGTAGTATTAGTATCATCCTCTTTCTCTTCTTCTATGTATTGTAGGCTTCTCCTTATTTCTCTTCTGTTTCTGCGAATGATACCTTCTATATCACTGTCAAAAAGTAATTGTCTTCACGGGTTCCTTCTAGTCATAAACTAGAATTACCTACCAGAAGCAAATAAAGAAAAATTAGCTGAGTTAAAAATAAAGTAAATATAAATTGCAAATAAATAAAATGGCTAAAGTAATAAAAATTTAGTTTTCCTAATATCTTAGTTCCCGGCAACGGCGCTAAAAACTTGATGGAGCTCGAAACTAACTATTATTTCGAAAAAAGCAAGCGCACCTATCGAACAGTAGTATAGTTGTGGCGAGTCCGAAATATCGTATCCTCAAGGACTAAAATTACTAGTAATAACTATCTTTTTATTATCTAGCCTAATAATTAAAGGGATTTATTTTTAATCTAAATTTAACTAACTAAATGATTATGAATTGTGACAGAGAGTGAATTGGGAAAATACTTTTGGAAAACTTATATGAGATAAGCAACACCTAAGGAAGAATCCACCTAGACTTCACTTATTACTTTTGATTCATACGATTTATTCACTTGACTTATTCAGTAGAAGTCCCTGATTTATGTTAATATCTCTTTCAAGACTAAAACCAACTGACTCTAGGTTGACTAATTGAAATATCTTTCTAATTAAAACCCCTATTGTCACATTGACTTGATCTATGGATCCCCTTATTAGATTTGACTCTAATTCGTTAGATTTTCGTCGCCCTGTTTCTAGGGTTACAATCAACTCCGCTTAGTTGTGTTGATCTACTCATAAACAGGGACATTTGCTCCACTGAATAAGCACATTCAACTTGAATCAATAACCTGAATTATCAAAACAAGAATAAGAACTCACAATTAAGAATAAGAACAAGTATTTATCTTATAAATCAAATAATAATAAAATTCGTCCTAGGTTTCATCCCCTTAGGTATTTAAGGGATTTAGTTCATACTAATAGAGGGAAACATATTAGAATAGGGAAAACAACAAAACATAAGAAAAACACAAAAAATTCTAAAGAACTTGATGGGAGATCCTCAGTCTTGATGGAGATCCTTCTCCTAAGCTATTCCTAACGGCTGTCTTGGAGTATTTTCTCCTTCTACTCGGTGTCTATTTAATGTCCTGTCGACCTCCCCTTTTAGGTTGCCTCCTAGGGTGTTTATATAGCCTTTGAGATACCTTACTTGGCCCACAAGTATCCTATTTCGAATAGAATTTATCCTGGTTTCGGTAGGGACACGCTTGTGTGACACGCCCGTGGTGGACTCCTTCGGCCGTGGTCGATTCTGCTCGCCACACACGGTCGTGTGATCTTCCCGTGGTCGATAACCCAGGCCGTGGTTGATCCTATTCGTAACACACGGCCGTGTCCAATGGTCCAAGCCATGTTGACTTCCTAGGTAGGCCAATTTTGCCCCTTTTTGCCCTGTTTCTCGTTCTTTTCGACTTCCTGAGCTCTCCTAAGTATGAAATTAAGATATTAGGAGTATCCAATTCAACAAATCCAAAGGAAAATTATCTAAAATTAAGCCAATCATAGGGTTAAAATATGTGTAAAATATGGTTTATCACTTTTTATTTAACAGCTCTACCTGGTTTGATAGCATGGTCACTGCGTCGAGGTTGAAAGCACCGGCTGCCTTTGTTGGCTTCATCCTCATAACTTGCCACTAATAGTTATTCAGTGACATCTCTTCAATGAATTTGTAGGCAGCCTCAAGTATTTTGTTGTTTAGTGTACCGCCGGTGGCTGCATCAATCAATTGCCTAGTTGAAGGGTTTACACCATTGTATAAGGTTTGAACCTGTAGCCACAAAGGTAACCCATGGTGAGGGCTTCTTCTCAGTAGGTCTTTTTATCTTTCCCATGCATCGAAAAGTGTTTCTAAATCCATCTACACAAAAGAAGAGATGTCATTCCTCAACTTAGCCGTTTTAGCCGGCGAAAAATATTTAAGTAAAATTTTTTCGGTCATTTGTTCCCATGTAATGATTGATCCTCGTGGTAGCGAGTTCAACCACTGTTTAGCTTTATTCCTCAGCGAGAAAGGAAACAACCAAAGGCAAATGGCATCATCAGAAACGCCATTAATCTTGAAAGTGTCGCAGAATTCCAGAAAATTTGCCAAGTGATTGTTTGGATCCTCATCCTGCAAACCATCAAACTGAACAAACTGTTGAATCGTCTAAATAGTGTTAGGTTTCAGTTCAAAATTATTTGCAGCAACAGCAGGTCTAACAATACTTGATTTAGTTCCTGTTAAAGTGGGCTTAGCATAATCATACATAGTACGAGGAGCAGGATTTTGATTTACCGGATTTGCGACAACCACAGGAGGTAGCAGATTATTATCACCCATCTCCTCAGTAATATTGGTATCGTCCTCTTGCTCTACCTCTATATACTGTAGACTTCACCTTATTTTTCTATGGTTTCTGCAAGCGATTCTCTCTATCTCACTGTCGTAAAGCAATAGTCTTGACGAGTTTCTTCTAGTCATAAACTAGAGAATCCTGCTAGAAGCAAAGAAAGTGTAAAATTAGAAAAGTAAAAAAAAATAATTTGCAATAAAATAAAAATGGCTAAAGTAATAAAAATTTAGTGTTCCTAATATCTCGATCCCCGGCAACGGTGCTAAAAACTTGATGTGTCTCTAACTAACTATGATCACAATAAAGGCAAGATAGTATAGTTATGGTAAGACTGGAAATATTGTATCCACAAGGACCAAGAGTACTAGTAATTACTAACTTTTTATTATCTAGCCTAAGAATTGGAGTGATTTCTTTTAAACTAAAATTAATTAAAAGCACGATAGAGAATGAATTGGGAAAATACTTTTTAGACAATTATATGAGAGAGGCAATACCCAAGGAAGAATCCACTTAGACTTCACTTATTACTTTTGATTCATACGATTTATTCACTTGACTTAATCCGTAGAAATCCCTGATTTATGTTAATATCTCTTTCGAGACTAAAAACAACCTACTCTAGGTTGATTAATTGAAATCTCTTTCTAATTAAAACCCCTATTGTCGCATTAACTCGATCTATGGATTCCCTTATTAGATTTGACTCTAATCCGGCAGATTTATGTCGCCCTATTTCTAGGGTTGCAATCAACTCCACTTAATTGTGTTGATCTACTCTTAAACAGGGACTTTTGGTCCTCTATATAAGCACATTCGACTTGAATCAATAACCTGAATTATCAAAACAAGAATAAGTACTCACAATTAAGAATAAGAACAAGTATTTATCTTATAAATCAAATAATAATAAGATCCATCTAGGTTTCGTCCCCTTAGGTATTTAGGGGATTTAGTTCATACTGATAGAAGAAAGCATCTTAAAATAAGGAAAACTACAAAACATAAGAAAACCCAAAAACTTCAAGAGAAATTGATAGGAGATCTTCAGTCTTGATGAAGATCCTTTTTCCAAGCTCCTCTCAATGGCTGTCTTTAAGTATTTTCTGCGTTCTACTCTGCGTGTCTCTTTAGGTTCTCCCCTAGGGTGTTTATATAGGCTTTGGAACGTCTTTCTTAGCCCGCAGGTAGCCTTTTTTGAATATAATTAGACTTGGTTTTGGCAAGGGCATGCCCGTGTGTGGTAACCAAGGTCGTGCTTGATTCTGCTCGACACACAATAGCTTAGGCTGTGCTTGATTCTGCTCGTCAGACATGGCTGTGTGGTCTGCCCGTGTGCGATAGTCCAGGCCGTGTTGATTTCCTTGGTAGGCCCATCTTGTCCTTTTTTGGCTAGTTTCTCGTTCTTTTTGACTCCTTAAGCTCTCTTGAGTGTAAAACATGAAATTAAAGTATTAAGAGCATCGAATTCATCAAATCTAATGAAAATTCATCCAAAAAATAAGCCAAGCATGGGGTCAAAATATGTATACATTATGGTTTATCAATATTATAATTTTACACATAATCATCAAATGATCATAGGCATAACTTACTCATTTGCGTTCTTACCAAAAATGCATCATAAACCGAGCTCATTACTCATGAGTTTTACGTACGTACTTGTACCACTTCATAACATGATCATATTCTTTCATATCATTGGCGTATTATTTAAATTACCCGTTGAACCACTTGGAATACTAAAGGATACCCGGGAAACCTCAAACACATAGTAAGATGCCAATGCCATATCCCAGATATGGTCTTACATGGGATCACATATCGATGCCGATAGCCCAGCTATGGTCTTACACGATGTCTCATATCGATGTCATGTTCCATACATGGTCTTACACAAAATCACATATTGATAAACCGTAAAAGCAACATATTTTAATACCATATTTAGTATGCTTTTGGATGATTTGAGCCTCAATTTATGTAAAAAGATGCTCTTAATCCTTTCTTTTCATGTCTTATACCCAGGAAAGCACCTGAGGATGAAAAGAACATAAAACGGGCCCAAAATAGAGTAAATGGGCCATATCACGAAATCGACACAGCCTGGCCCAAATCCCACACGGTCGTGCCTCACCGATCACCTAGAGCACAGCATCAACCAGACTTACACGGCCGTGCCTCAAAGTAGAAATCCAAACACGGCTCGAAGTCGAGCCACACGGACGTGTGCCATGGCCGTGCCTCTATCGCTGGAAATAGAAATTTCAGTCGAAAAAGGATACTTAGGGAGAAAGAATCGCATTCCAAAGAGCCTATATATAGCCCCTAAGTTCCACCTTTGAGGGAGAGTCGAGCTAGGCCAAGGAGCCAAGCCGGAAAGGTTAGAATTGTGGGAATCGCTTGAAATTAGCCAGTTGATCCATCCCAAGAAGCCAGAATTATACTCAAGACGGCGAAATTCTCCTTCAATCCCTTCAGGGAGTTTTAGGGATTTCTTATGTTTTTTATTATCTTTTCTCTTGAGATGTTTTCTTTCTTAGTTATGAACTAAACCCCTCAGATACCTGAAGGGGAAGAAACCTAGATGAATCTTGTTATTTGATTTCTGAATTTTATGATAAATAATTAGTTTTTTCTTAATTATGCATGCTTAATCCAAATATGATGTGCTTAGGTGGGGGAGGAATAGACCCTGTTTAAGAGTAGATCTGGCGTAATTAAGTGGAGTTGATCGAACGCCTAGAGATAGGGTTACGAGATTTTACCGGATTAGGGTGAAACCTAATATGGGAATCCATAGATCGATTTATTGCTATTTTAGAGTGTTATTATAAGAGAACGAGAGTTCTACTAATTAACCTAGGGTTAGACGTTATTCGCCTCGAGAGAGGGTTTAACATAGGTTAGGGAGTCCTACGGATCAAGCTAAGTAAATAAATCATATGATTCAGGGTTTGAAGTCTAGATGGATTCTTCTTGAGGGTATCGTCGTGATCAATTGAATCTTTCTTCAAGTTATTTCCCAATTCGTTCTTTTTGTCTTTGTCCTTTGCTTAGTCATCATTAATTTAGATTAAAACAACATCACTTTATTTTTAAGGCTAAATAATAAAAAGAAAGTTAGTATTAGTACTTCTAGTTCCTTTGGGTTCGACAATCCGGTCTTGCCTAAGTTATACTACTGTTCGATAGGTACACTTGCCTTTAATCGTTGTTAGAGTTAGTTTCCAGGTTCAATCATTCTTTTATAAATTTTAAGCTCTGATTTCAGCGATCACATATTGATGCTATATCCAGGATATGGTCTTACACGAAATCACACATAACCCTAATGTCATGACATTTGTATTATATATATTCTTGAGGTTCAATTGAGAATTTTACCACATCGAATCTTTGTCGAATGTACTCATAACAATAAATAAACAATTCATGCAATATCAACTATTAAATGCATAATATAAATTTGCATTATTTACACACAAACTTACCTCGGTACAAAATATGGACATCTAATTTGATTTAGTCTGAAATCTTGTTCTTTCCCCAATCTAGGTTCGGAGTCCATTTTTCTTGATCTATAATAGAAAATTTAGCTCATTTAATTATCACATTGTTTAAGTCAATCCAAAAACCATATTTTGTCAAAATTACAATTTTGCCCCTAAACATTTACATATTTACAAATTAGTCCCTAGGCTCAGAAATGAAATGTGTCTATTTTCTTTGTTACCCAAGCCTAGCCGAACCTAACACAAACTCATATGAGCCCACATTTCTTATTAAAACATACATCTTACTACTCATTTTACATCTTTTACAAATAAGTCCTTTTTATGCATTTCTATCAAAAATCACTTAGTAAAAGATGTTAAACACACATCAAACTTTCATAATATACCATGAAACATCAAAATACATGCATGTCACACATGGGTAGATTTTTGAACATGAAACCTAGCTCAAATAAATGATAGAAATAGCAAGATCGGTTAATAACAACTTAAAAAACGTAAAGAACATTAAAAACGGGGCTAGGATGCACTTACTATAAAGCTTGAAAAGTGAAGATACCGTAGCTATAGAGAGCTTCAAATTTTCGGCCCTAGCTTGAAGAAGATGAGCAAAATTTGCTTCATTTTTCCCTTTTTAATCTTCTATTAACCAAATGACCAAAATGCCCTTAAAGCCTTTCTTTGAAATTTTTCCTATCCATGTCCATTTTTGTCCATAAAATTAGAAATTGGTCAAATTGCTATTTAAGGACCTCTAATTAAAAATCCATGGCAATTTCATGCTCAAAGCTTCTAGAACATATAATTTGCAACTTTTGCAATTTAGTCCTAAAAATCAAATTGGACCCTTTATGCATAAGATTTCTTCATGAAATTTTCACACAATCATGCAATCATGTCATAGACCTCAAAAAACTTAGAAAATAATTATTTCTACTTCAGATTTGTGGTCTCAAAACCACTATTCTGACTAGGCCCAAAATCGGGATGTTACAACTCTCCACCCTTTAGGGATTTTCGTCCCTGAAAATCTTACCGGTGAAAAGGTTTGGGTACTGTTTTCTCATGGCTTCCTCGGGTTTCCATGTACCCTCTTCAATCCCATGTCTTTGCCATAATACTTTCACAAGGGAATACTTTTGTTTCTCAATTGTTTGACTTCCCGAGCCAAAATCTTAACCGGCTCTTCGCCATAAGTCATATTCGGTCGAATCTCAACTTCTGTTAGTGAAATCACATGTTAATGGTTTGATCGGTAACGGCGCAACATAGACACATGGAATACATCATGATCTTTTCCAAATCAGATGGCAAATCCAACCTATACGTTATCGGCCCTATTCTTTCAGTAATCTCATACGGTCCAATAAAGCGCGGACTCAACTTGCCTTTCTAGCCAAACCTGAGAACTTTCTTCCCCGGAGACACTTTCAAGAATACTTTATCACCGACCTGAAACTCAATCTCTTTCCGTTTTAAATCCGCATAGGATTTCTCTCTATCCGAAGCTGCTTTTAAATAATCACGAATTACCTTTACTTTTTCTTTGGTTTCTTTGACTAAGTCAACCCTGTGAACCTGATTTTATCTTAGTTCAGTCCAATACAACGGTGTTCGGCACTTGCGCCCATACAATGCCTCATAAGGTTCCATTTTCAAACTCGACTGAAAACTATTGTTGTAGGAAAATTCCACTAACGGTAAATACTTTTCCAAACTACCTTGAAACTTAAGAACACAACATCGGAGCATATCCTTAAGAATCTGAATTACTCATTTAGACTGACCGTTAGTTGGTGGATGAAAAGCGGTACTAAAATTCAATTTTGTACCCAGCACTTGAAAATTTTTCCAAAACCACGAAGTGAACCTCGGATCTCTATCCGATATAATCGACAAAGACACTCCGTACAATCTCACAATTTCAGAAATGTACAATTCAGCTAGATTGTCAAGTGAGTAGTCGGTACGTATCGGTATAAAATGAGCTGATTTCATAAGCATATCAACCACAACCCAAACGACATCTTTCTTTTTTGGTGACAAGGGCAAACCCATCACAAAGTCCATAGTAATTCTGTCCCATTTTCACTCGGGAACCATCACAGGCTGAAGTAAACTCGAAGGTACTTGGTGTTAGACCTTCACTTGCTGACAGATCAAGCATCTCGACACAAACTATGAAATGTCTCTTTTCATTCCAGACCACCAATACATTTTCTTCAAGTCATTATACATCTTTGTACTGCCTGGATGAATAGATAAACATCCACTATGTGCTTCGTGCAAAATTTTTTGAATAAGTTCATCATCTCTCAGTACACAGACCCTATCTCTGAACATCAAACATCCATCAGAACTAATCTGAAATCTAATTCAAGACCCGAGTCGCACTGAACTCTTTTATCTTGCAAATCACTATCGTCTTTCTAAGCTTCACAAATCTCTTGGAGGAACATCGTAACTCAGCTAGAATAGAACCTGATCGTTGTTTTATGCGATGTCAAAGTCTTAAAATTTATATAAAGAATGATCAAACCTGGAAACTAACTATGACAATGATTTGACGCAAGCGCACCTATCAAACAATAGTATAGTTAGGCAAGATCGGAATGTTGAACCCAAAGGAACCAAAAGTACTAATACTAACTCTCTTTTTATTGTCTAGCCTAAGAATTAAGGGAATTGTTTATCTAATCTAAAATTAACTAACTACTAAACTAAAAGACTCTAAGACAAAGAAGAATGAAATTGGGAAAATAGCTTTGAGGAAAAACCAATTGATTAAGACGACACCCAAGGAAGAATCCACCTACACTTCACATGTTATCTAACTCTGAACCAAATGATTTATTCATTTGACTTGATCTGTAAGATTCCTTAAGTTATATTAATCCCTCTCTCGAGGTGACTAACGTCTAGCCCTAGGTTGATTAATTAAAATCTCTTTCTAATTAAAACTCCTAGAATTGCATTAACTCGATCTATGGACTCCCATATTAGGTTTCACCCTAATCTGGCAAAATCTCGTCACCCTATCTCTAGGCATGCAATCAACTCCACTTAATTAGGCTAGATCTACTCTAGGCATGTGATCAACTCCACTTAAATATGCTAGATCTACTCTTAGGCAGGGACTTTTGCTCCTCCACCTAAGCACATCACACTTGAATTAATATCCCGAAAATATTAACACAAGAATTAAGAACACATAATTAAGAACAAGTTAAATATTTATCATATAGTTTAGCAAACGATAACAAGATTCATCTTAGGTTTCATCCCCTTAAGGTATCTGAGGGTTTAGTTCATAATAATAAAGGAAAACATCCCAGAAGAAAATATAAAACAAAACATAAGAAATCCCTAAAACCCCCTGAAGGAATTGAAAGAGAGATCCTCCGTCTTGAGTATAACTCCGGCTTCTTGAGATGAATCAACTGGCTATCTTCGAGTAAATCCCCACAAGTCTGCCTTCTTTGGCCTAGCTGGACGCCTCCTAACTAAAGCCTTGGGTTCCCCCCTGACTTATATATACAATTACATGCTTTCTCATCTTATGTACCATCAATTTACCCATTGAACTATTTGGAATACTAAAGGATACACAGAAATCTTGCACATAAGTGCCACACTAATATGTAGCCGAAGCGTGCCACACGAGCGTGTCCCTACCGTGACCTGTTTTAGTTCTATTCGGAATAGGGTACTTTGAGGCAAAGAATGAAATTCCAAAAGCCTATATAAACACCCTAGAGGCCAACCTTCAGGGGGCGTCCAGGTAGGCTTAGGAGCCAAGCCAGAGAGGTCAGGATTGTGGAATTTACGAAAAGAAAGCCAGTTGATTCATCTCAAGAATCCGGAGTCACACTCAAGACGGAGGATCTTCCCTTTAATTTCCTTCAGGGGTTTTAGGGTTTTTCTTATGTTTTGTTTTATATTTTCTTCTGAGATGTATTCTTTTATGATTAGGAAATAAACCCCTCAAATACCTGATCGTGTGTCAGAGTCTTAAAAATTTATATAAAGAATGATCGAGCCTAGAAACTAACTGTGACAACGATTGAGGCAAATGCACCTATCGAACAGTAGTATAGCTTAGTGGCAAGACCGGATTGTCGAACCCAAAGGAACTAAAAGTACTAATAATAACTTGCTTTTTAATATTTAGCCTAAGAATTAAGGGAATTGTTATTTAATCTAAAATTAACTAACAACTAAGCTAAAGATGCTAAGACAAAGAGAATGAATTTGGGAAAATACTTGTGGGAAAAACCAATTGATTAAGACAATACCCGAGGAAGAATCCACCTAGACTTCACTTGTTATCTAACTCTGAACCAGATGATTTATTCACTTGGCTTGATCCGTAGGATTCCCTAATTTATATTGATACCTCTCTCTCGGCTACTAATGTCTAACCCTAGGTTGATTAATTGAAATTCTTTCTAATTAAAACCCCTAAGATTGCATTAACTTGATCTATGGACTCCCATATTAGGTTTGACCCTAATCCGGTAGATTTTCGTCATCCTATCTATAAGGTTGCGATCAACTCCGCTTAATTATGCTAGATCTACTCTTAGACAGGGTCTATTCCTCCTCTGCCTAAATACATCAATACTTGAATCAATATCCTGAAATATCAAAACAAGAATTAAGAACACATAATTAAGAACAAATCAAGTATTTATCATATAGTTGTAAAATAATAACAAGATCCGTCTTAGGTTTCATCCCCTGTGTATTTGAGGGTTTAGTTCATAATAAAAAAAAAGAATACATCTCGTAAGAAAATATAAAACAAAACATAAGAAAACCCTAAAACCCCTCAAGGAAATTGAAGGGAAGATCTTCCGTCTTGAGTATAACTCCGGCTTCTTAAGATGAATCAACTGGCTTTCTTCGAGTAAATCCTACAATTTTGGCATCTCTCTCGCTTGGCTCTCGCCCAATCAACGCCCTAAAGGTTGGCCTCTAGGGTATTTATATAGGCTTTTGGAATGGCTTTCTTTGCCTCTAAGTACCCTAATCCAAGTGAATTTCAAACAGGTCACGTCAGGGACACGCCCATGGCACACGCCCGTGTAAGTCGTGGCCAGGCCGTATTCGGTTCTGTTAAAGAGGCACGACTGTGTAATCTTGGGCCCAAGCCGTGTCGATTTCGTAAGTTGGCCCATTTACTCCGTTTTAGGCCCGTTTCTCATTCTTTTCATCCTCTAGTGCTTTCCTAAGTACAAAGCATGAAATTAAATGATTAAGAGCACCAAATTCCATAATTCAAGGCTTAAATCATCCAAAAGTATGCTAAATGTGGGATTAAAATATGTATATATTATGGTTTATCAATACCTGAAGGGGATGAAACCTAAGACGGATCTTGTTATTGTTTTCTGAACTATATGATAAATACTTGATTTGTTCTTAATTATGTGTTCTTAATTCTTGCTTTGATATTTCAGGATATTGATTCAAGTATTGATGTGCTTAGGCAGAGGAGCAAAAGTCCCAATTTAAATGTAGATCTAGCATAGCTAAGCGGATTTGATCGCAACCCTAGAAATAGGATGATAAAAATCTGCCAGATTAGGGTCAAACCTAATATGGGAGTCCATAGATCGAGTTAATGCAATTCTAGGGGTTTTATTAAAAAGAGATTTCAATTAATCAACCTAGGGTTAGACGTTAGTAGCCTCGAAAGAGGTATTAATATAAACTAGGGAATCCTACGGGTCAAGTCAAGTGAATAAATTGTCTGGTTCAGAGTTAGATAACAAGTGAAGTCTAGGTGGATTCTTTCCAGAGTATTGTCCTAATCAATTGGTTTTTCCCAAAAGTATTTTCCCCAATTCATTCTCTATGTCTTAGCATCCTTATCTTAGTAGTTAGTTAATTTTAGGTTAAACAACAATTCCTTTAATTCTCAAGCTAAATAATAAAAATAAAGTCAGTATTAGTAGTTTTGGTTCCCTTGGGTTCGACATTCAGGTCTTGCCACTAAACTATACTACTATTCGATAGGTGCATTGCCTCAAGTCGTTGTCATAGTTAGTTTCTAGGCTCGATCATTCGTTATATAAATTTTAAGACTTCCTGACATGATCACCCGTGTGTCTGGCCCGTGTGCGAGACTGACTTGTTTCAAACTACAATCTTAAGGGACACGGTCGAGCCACACGCCCGTGTGCTCAACCGTGTAGACAAATATAGGTCATTTGCTTGGCCAATTTGCCACCCAAAATTTGGGTCACACCTACAGGCATCAAGCCATACCAAATTCATACCTCAAATGCATCCAAAACATACATTTTAACCACCATTCCCATCAACCAATTCAAGCATGAAACATACCACTTTTATATCACCAAATCATATCAATATGATCATCCACAGAAAGTTACATATACACATTATAACTATCATTCTCACATATCAAAAACATATACTATGGTCATTCCTCTATCAAGCCATATCACATGGCAAGATTTATATATCTCAAAACAATCCATATACACTAGCCTATACATGCCATATACCAAAAATACAACTTTCAAAAGTACCAAAATAAATGGACGATAGTGTGATTGAGTCGTTGGTGATCCCCGGATCCGAGCTAGCTTTAATTACATTGTAAAACAGAGAAGAACTTCACACAGTAAGCTTTAAAGCTTAGTAAATTCCTAATATAACACATTTAGCTTAACAATTCAAATTAAATAAGCAAAATTACTAACATTTAGTTCAATTCACAACATTACTCAATCTCAACCACAACTACTACTCACTTTTGTACCTTAACTATCACATGGATCAATTCATATTAATACTCACTTCAACATAGATTTATTCCATATACAAAATCTTCAACCACATAGGTTCCGTACATACCTGTACCATCACGTAAATATCAATCACATTTACCATTCAATGTTCAATTCCATGATTCGTTTCGTCCCCTTTCAACATTTGAAGAATTCGCGCACTCAATGCCATTTAATTACCCGAAGCCACAATATTATCGCACACTTAGTGCCATCACATTAAATAGAAGATATCTCAATATCGCACACACAATGCCAACTAATATAGTCGATGCTTTCTTTCTCTTGCACACTTAGTGCCATATAACTTTAAAATCACAACTCACATTTTTGAGTTCCAAACACACATTTCCATTCATTTCAACACATAAGAACATCATTTAAACAACATGTATTATACACAAACTTACCTCGGACGTAGAAATATGATACAAGTCGATCAATCGAGCACTTTGTTCTTGCCTCAATCTAAGTCCGAATTTCTCTTTTCTTAATCTATACACATTCAATTTTACCTCATTCATTCACCAAATCGTTCAATTCAATCCAAATACACATATTTTGAGTATTTTACAAAGTAGCCCTCACATTTGCACATTTTGACATTTTAGTCCCTATTTCATAAAATTACAAAATACACATAATTTCATTATACATATGTTTATCCAAATTCTCCCCTAATCATATAAGCCCACATATTTCATTTATTTCATATTTCAGTCCTTCAATTTCTCATTTTCACAATTTAGCCCATTTTTGACATTTTTGTCAAAAATCACTTTACAAAACATTAAAATCTATCAACAATTATTCATTATTCATCATCAACTATCACAAAGCTCAAACATTCATCAATGGAATCTTACAAAATCACCAAAAAATTCAAAAATTAGAACATGGGCTAGCTAGAACACGAAGCAACGATCACAAAAACGTAAAAATCTCTAAAAACTGAGCTCAAAACATACCTTGATTGAGCTATATGCTAGTCGAAACCCTTAAACTCTTTTTATTTTCTTTTCCTTAACAATTTAGACAAGAATGATCATAAAATGCCACTAATTTACGCTTTGTTTTAATTAATATTAACTTAATTGTCATTCTACCATTTTATCCCTTGTTTGAAACATTATAAATTTTTTCATTTAATGACCATTTATGTCAAATTCCACTAGCAATGGTCTAATTACAACATAAAGACTCCTCATTTAATAAGTTATGACAATGAAGCACTTTTAACAACTAGCACACAACTGTTGCATTTATGCGATTAAGTCCTTTTTGCAAATTAATCACACAAACGATAAAATTTTCACACAGAATTTTCACACATATTTAATCACATACCAAAAACTCTTAAAATAATATTAAAATATTTTTTTGACCTCAGATTTGTGGTCCCAAAACCACTATTTCGACTAAGGTCTAAACTGGGTTTTTACAACTCTCCCCCCCTTAAGGATTTTCGTCCTCGAAAATCTTACCAGTGAATAGATTCATATATTGCTCTCTCATAACATCTTCAGGCTCCCACGTAGCCTCTTCAACTTTGTGTTTGTGCCACAACACTTTCACTAAATAAATTCTCTTATTTCTTAACTCTTTTATCTGCCAAAATTCGAATCGGTTCTTCATTATACGATAAATCTAACTGAATCTCAACTTCAGTAGGGGCAATCACATGCAATAGATCAGATCTGTATCGCCGGAGCATCGATACATGAAATACATTATGAATCTTCTTTAACTCAGGTGGCAACAATAATTTATAAGCAACCGGTCCGATACGTTTGATAATCTCATACGACTCGATGAATATCAGACTCAATTTGCCTTTTCTGCCGAATCAAAGTATTTTCTTCCACGGAGACACATTTAAAAACACTTTATCACTGATCTCATATTCAATATCTTTCTGTTTCAAATCTTCATATGACTTCTGACAATCTGACGCTGCTTTCAAACTGTCACGAATCACTTTCACCTTCTGCTTAGTTTCTTTAATCAGATCAACCCCGTGAATCTTATTCTCACTAAGCTCAGTCCAATACAATGAAGTGTTGCATTTACTACCGTAAAGAGCCTCATATGGTGCCATTTTAATGCTTGATTGAAAACTATTGTTATACGCAAATTCAAACAACGGCAAATGCTTTTACCATGTACTTTCAAACTCAATACTACAACATCTCAACATATCCTTGAGAATCTGAATGATTAACTCGGATTGACCATCCATTTGCAGATGAAATGCAGTACTGAAATGCAGCTTTGTACCTAGAGCCTCTTGCAGTTTCTTCCAAAACTGCGAAGTAAACCCCGTATCTCTATCAGACACAATAGGTAATGGTACCCTGTGCAATCTTACAATCTCATAAATATACAATTGATCTAACTTATCAAGCAAATAATCTATTCTCACCGGAATAAAATGAGCTGATTTCGTTAACCTATCAACTATCACCTAGATTGCATCTTTCTTCCTTGAAGATAGGGGTAATCCCGACATAAAGTCCATCGTGATTCTCTCCCATTTCCACTCAGGAATCATGATTGGCTGTAGCAAACCGGATGGTAATTGATGTTCAGTTTTGACTTGCTGACAAACTAAACATCTCGAAACAAACTCTGAGATATCTCATTTCATACCATGCCACCAATAAAACTATTTTAGATCATTGTACATTTTCGTACTTCCCGGATGAACAGACAAACGACTATTATGAGCTTCATTCAAAATCAACTAAATCAACTCTGAATTTCTCGGAATATAAATCCAATTCGAAATCTCAAACAAGCATCACTATCAACTTGAAATTCTGATCAGAATTCAAACATCACTGAGCTCGTTTTGCCATCATCTCAGCATCACTTTTCTGGGTATCACAAATCTGACGTATAAACACTGGCCACACTTTCAGCTTAGCCAAAACCAAACCATCATCACACAAATCTATCTGAGTACTCATTGCTCGTAAAGTAAATAAAGACTTTAGGCTCAAAACGTTAGCAACAACATTAGCCTTTCTCAGATGACAGTCAATTACTAGTTCATAGCCTTTTAGCAATTCTAACCATCTCCGCTGTCGCAAATTCAATTCTTTCTGAGTCATTAGATATTTCAAGCTCTTATGATCAGTATAAATGTGACACTTCTCACCAAATAAATAGTGACGCTAAATCTTCAATGCAAATACAATAGCTGCTAATTCAAGATCGTGATTCGGATAGTTCTTTTCATGTGGCTTTAACTGTCTCGAAGTATAGGTTATAACTTTTCCTTCTTGTATCAAGACACAGCCTAAATCATTCAACAATGCATCACTGTAAATTATGAATTGTTTACCCGATTCAGGTTAAATTAACACTGGTGCCTCTGTCAATAATGCTTTCAACTGTTCAAAACTCTGCTGACACTTTTCTGACCATTCGAATTTAACACCTTTCTGTAGCAATTTAACACCCAGTTGAAATCTTGCTTAGATCAACTCATATCCCCGCAGCTGACACTATTTGTCCCAGAAAACTAACCTTGCGCAACCAGAACTCACATTTACTAAACTTTACATACAATTGCGTCTCACGCAGAGTCTGTAACACAATTCTCAAATGCTCCGTATGTTGCGTCTCATCACAAGAATAAATCAAAATACTGTCAATAAACATAATGAAAAATCGATCTAATTACGGTCTGAATATCCGGTCCATCAAATCCAGAAATACTGCAGAAGCATTCGTTAGTCCAAAAGGCATAACTAAAAATTCATAATGTCCGTACCTCGTTTTGAAAGCAATTTTTGGCACATCTGCTTCTTTGACTCTCAACTGATAATATCCCGATCTCAAATCTATTTTCGAAAACATTGTAGCTCCTTTCAACTGATCAAACAAATCATTAATACGTGGCAAAGGATATTTATTCTTTATCGACACTTTATTCAACTGTCTGTATTCAATACACATTGTCATAGTGCCATCTTTCTTTTTCACAAACAACACAGGAGCACCCCAGGGTGAGAAACTTGGTCGTGCAAATCCTCTTTCTGTCAGCTCTTACAACTAAGACTTCAACTCTTTCAATTCTATCGGTGCCATTCTATACGGAGCTATTGAGTAGGAGTTGTCTCGCACTAAGTCAATACCAAACTCAACTTCTCGTATCGGAGGTAATCCCAGTAGTTCTTCAGGAAACACATCAGGGAACTCACAAACCACAAGCACAGATTCAACTTTCTTTTCTGTCACTTTTGTATCTATCACATATGTAAGATAAGCTTCACATCCCTTTTTCACATAATTTCATGCTTTCATCGAGGATATTATTGCTGGCAGCCTGTTCAAATCACTAGATTCAATTCAAACCATCTCACCATTTTGACTTCTCAAATCAATACTCTTCCGTTTGCAATTCACAATAGCATTATGCAGCGTTAACCAATCCATACCTAAAATTATATCAAATTCATTAAAGGGTAGCAGCATCAGATTAGTCGGAAAATAAATATCCCAAAACATCAACAGACAATTCTTGCACACTTTGTCAACCAGAACACACTTGCCTAAGGGGTTTGATACTCTAATTACAAACTCAGTAGACTCAATAGGTAGAGTCTTACTAGATACTAAGTTCAAACACACATATGAATAAGTGGATCTTGGATCTATCAATGCAATCACATCAGTACCAAAAAAAATAAAAGAACCAGTAATGACATCTGGAGATGTCGCTTCTTCTCGAGCGCGAATAGCATAGGCTCTGGTGGGTGCTCTCGCCTCAGATCTTACAGCTGTATTTGTTGTTCCTCTCTGACTACCACTCACATTTCCAGTGTTCATGGGTGGTCTACCCCTAGCTGTCGTGTTACTCGGCCTCACACTCTAAACATTATCTTTCTCAGCTAACTCCGAACAATCTCGAATAAAATGATCTCGTGATCCACATTTATAACAAACTCCATTATTATACTTGCCCCAGGATTCTCTAATATGACGTCTCCCACACTGTCTACATTAAGGCTGTAACATCCTTAAAATGGGGCCTTTGCATTTTATCTATCTGTATGCTGATAGTGGGAATGTTATGTTAGTTTAGGGTGTTTTGGGATCCAGGTTTGAGCCAGGGGTAGGCCTTAGCCATAGCAAATTTTTGTTTTGGGTACTTGGAAGGGGGAGCTGAGTGAGTTAAGTGTTAAGGAAAATTACTGGTGTGTTTTGACACAAGAATCCAGTGGTAAAGTGGTAAGAGAGGCGCCACTTAAGCACAAGTGGAGTGACGCCACAAGCAAGTGGGAGAGCCTTAGTTCGAGCTGTAGGAATTCCTTTCTGCTTATTCTTTTTGATGCCAGGACCTGGAGGAGATGTGCTCAGGATGGACTCTGATGGATAGCTATTGAAAGGGTCAACAAGTTCGAATGTGTGGAAGGGAGAAATTGTAGGAGTTTGACTCATTCAAATCGGTTTGAATGAGTGGCCAGGAGGAATTTGTGGAGATGATCAGGGGAGCCTAGAGTTGGCCGAAACCTGAACTCTGGGGGGAGGGGAGCAATCGGTTTTGGGTGCTTTTGAGGGGTGGCCGAATGTGCTTAGGGTGTGTGTGTATTCGGCTAGTTAGGGGAGGCAACTAGAACTCATATTGTCCAATCTTCTGTTATGTTGATTCCCATTTTCTTTCCCTCAAAGAAGCTATAGCCGAATTCTCTTCTCTTCCTCTCATTTTGTGTTAAAATCGAAACCTCTCCTAAACATCTTCTCTTCTCTTTTCTCTTCACTTCTTGTGTGTTTGGCCGAACCCACCATACTCTCCACTCACCCTTTGCGATTCATTCTCTTGCAATATCTTTAAGAGCCGAAACCTCATCTACCACTCCTCCTTTTTCATCTTTTTCACCTTTACTCTATTGTTAGCCGAAACTACATTCTCTTACCTTTCTCATCATCTGTTCATTCTTTGGAAGCCGAATCGCCTTCGTCCATATTTCTTTCCTCTTCTTTTTATTTCCCGATTGCTCGTATCATTCTAAGTATCTTTATTTGAAGTCTTTCTTTTATGTGTTGTTAAGTGCCGAAATCTCAACCCATAATCAGGTAAGATCTCACTGAGTTTTTCGTTCTCCTTTGCTTTTCTTTCTTCTCTTATGACTCCATGGCTGAATCTTTTCCCATCTCTACTTTCTTCCCTTTATCGTTTTCTATAAGGCAAAAGCTAGGATTTGGCAATTGTGTGAGTAGTGCTTTACCCGAATATCCTTGGTTTTCATAATCGTTCTTCAATTTTTGTAGCAGCAGATCGTCGTCATCCATCCAATCCCAATCGGTTTTGTTAAGTGTGGTGGTAGGGGTTCCTATCAATTCAATCTTTTCTTATTTTGTTAAATGTCGAAGGCAGTAGCTAATCATATAGGTTCTTGGCCGATTGAAGGGGGGCTCGTCTTCGCGTTGCTTCGGCTTTTCACTTGGTGGTTAAAAGGTGTTGAGGTAAGGGGCGATCATCTTCCTACGTTATCTGTTTCAGGATTTCATGACCAAAGCCAAATGGCTATTTGCTTAATAGTGATATGTTTGGCCAAATATAGGAAAGGAGTGACGCAAGTGTTTGGGTTCTCAGGATTTGCTCGGTTCGTGGTTTAGATCTTGATCTTCGAGATTTGTTAATCTAGGTAAGAGATCTATCCATTCGGGTTTGATATCTCTATTCATAGTTATTCTCTGTGTTAACCTGATTTAGTGACCAAAGGTTTTATGGACCCTAATGTCAGCCAAAGGGTAAGAGGGGTTGGATCTGGGACCCCAGCCCCTAAGTTTAAGAAGAGGGTTGTGTCGGCGGTTCACGATTGGCCACCTGGGTGTGGGCGAGCATCCGAGCAAAGCAATAGGTAGATAGCGGTAGTGTCGATTAACGACAGTGTCGACGTAGAGAGCGTCGTATTGCGGGTAATCAGTTGTGTAACTCTTACACACTTCATTAGTTAGTATGTTTATCATGCATACTGTAACAAGCCGGATTAACTGTTAAAATCAGCATGTTACCCTTGTGGGTAAAAGCGAGGACTCCGGGTAAGTCCACTATTGATTGGCTAATGTTAAATGCCTATGTAAATCTGTATATGCTATGCCATGTGATTTTTGCATGTCAATCATGATTAGTATGCCATGAAAAGCATGTTCATGAAACGGGTGTAATGAGAGGAGAGGGAAGGCATGATTCTAGACTGTCACCAGTGGTTTTGACCACACAGTGGGCTGGCCCCGCTTTCTATATTATTATTGTGACTAAGTCTCAGTGGTTTTGACCACCAGTGGCTTTGACCAAATATTTCTATCTTTGTGACTCATCCCAGTGGTTTGGTACCACAGTGGGTTCGCCCCACAAGACGATATACGGGATTGTCACCAGTGGTTTTGACCACAAGGTGGGTTGGCCCCACCCATACTATTTGTGACTACGGTCACCAGTGGCTTTGACCACACATATATTATTTGTGACTACGGTCACCAGTGGTTTTGACCACCAGTGGTTTTGACCACGCGGGGTAGATTCAGGAGTTTCGGATGGTTAGGTTTTAGGTTGCATAACATACTTATTGACTTATGAAATTGTGTAAGTGCAATAATATCTTCAGGATAGGGAATTATACACTGAGTCTCGGTGACTCACTCTTCCTTTGCATTTTGCAGATGATGCATAGATCGCGGATACGGAGCCGGAGCGGACTCGAGGTGGCCATGCACAATTTCTTTTTCGGGTTTTGTTAACTACTATTTTGGTTTTACTTTACTTTAAATTTGGTTTTGGGTTGTAATAAGGCCACTAGTTTTTATTTCTGGGATTATTTATCTGTTTTAAATTTTCACTAAATTTTGCCTAAGCTAAAATAAAACGGCATGCCTAAATAACCTATAAAATGAATGTTTTCCAAACTTTCACAAATTATTAAGATTTTTCTAAAACATTACCATCGGGTAACGGCAAATAAGTGGTAACAATGAGTTAACTCAGTTTTCCTTAAAACAAAATTGGAAATGTTTTAGCAACTAAACTCAAACTGATTCGGCTTTTCATAAAATCAAAAGTTTTCATAAGATAGAGACGACAACTTGTTTTCAAATACAGTTCTTTACAAAATCTTTACAACAACTTGTTTCCTTCAAAAATGGCTTTTCCTCGTGACATGCCGGATTCGGTCATAAGCGTTTTGACCGGGTTTGGGGTGTTACAAAGGCTTATTGCTTCGACACTTCCAACACTTGATTCAATTGGAGTTTGAGTTTTAGGACCAATATTTTATTTCACACGATATTTACTCGAATGTCCAAACGAAACATTCGAGCGATTGTTTGTATCTTTGAATCTCTTTGACGATGAGTGATATGACTTATTCATAGACCCTTTTCTCTCTTCTCTAGCTTCCGAATCTGCTTTCTTCTTTTCTATACTAAGCTCATCGTCTTTGCGAGTTCTTCCAACCAATACTACAAATTAATTCAAATCTAGAATTTTCACCTTAAGTTTAATGTCTTCATTTAATCCTTTGATGAATCGTTTACACATAGTAGTTTCTGTTGAAACACATTCTTGTGCATACTGGCTTAATCTCACAAATTCCTGCTCGTACTCCGTAACAAAGGTACGACCCTGTTTCAACTCAAGGAACTCTTTACGTTTCTAATCTATAAATCATTGACTGATATATTTCTTTTGAAATTCAACTTGAAAGAAGTCCCAGGTGATTCGTTCTCTCGGAACTACAGATATCAATGTTTTCCACCAATGATATATCGTATCTCTCAACAATAAAACAACACATTTAAGGCATTCATCAGAAGTACAAGATAATTCATCAAACACACTAATGGTATTCTCAAGCCAAAGTTCAGCTCGCTTGGCATCATCATCAACTGTAGCCCTGAATTTTTTGGCCTCGTACTTTCGAATTTTATCTACTGGAGGTTTACTCAATCGAATCAGATTTGTAACTTGTGGCATTACAGGAACTTGCGGGGGTGGAGTTTGTTGAGCAGCCGAATTCGTTCGAACGAACTCCATATACCACTCACTCATCATTTGGAAGAAGGCTTGCTTTGCCTCTCCCTCATGACTATTAGCATTCGGCTTGGATTCAGCCAGTGCTATCCCTTGAGTGGGAGCAAGTTTATTACTCTCAACATCATCAGTAACTGCTCGATCGGGATCCATTTACCATACGAAAACACATTTTTAACTGTCAGGAAGCAAATAGGTATTTGTTAAAAACATGCAAAAATAGATACTTAGATTTTTGGGCGTTACATGAAATGCTTACTCCATTTTATTTTTCCCTGTTTTGTAGTGCTCGAAAGCTTGTGAAGGTTGGAGATCATTGGGGCATCGTCACACTATCAACTAGCTTATTTTGGGTATACATAGTAAAATCATTTTGGTATAATGGCATGTATAGGATAACTTGGCCAATAGTGGCTTGAAAATGATATTTTGTAACCTAGCCATTGGAATGGCTAGTAATGGCTTATTTTGGTATGATTATGTAGGCTACTATGTTATATTCAAATGTGTTATGTTAAGTATATCAAATGATGTTAATGCCTAAGTTAATCCAAGGTAAGTTTATAAACACATATGCATGTAATGGTATGTTATGATGAATGAAGGAATTTGGTTAAATTGAATGCTTGGAATGAATGGATTTGTAACACCCCTTACCCGTGTTTGATGCTGGAACAGGGTACGAGGCGTTACCTAACTTAAACACATACTCACATATATTTCTAGGTCATAAAAGTGCGTTCAAATTATAACATTCAATCTTCCTCTTAAAGTCCTTAATATGAGCCCATGAGGCTCAAATCACACTTTAGAAGTAGTTCAGGTCCAAACTGAGTTCTTTAGAAAACTTTGGAAAATATCACTAGAAATAGGGGCACACGCCCGTGTGGAAGGGTAACACGCCCGTGTGACCTGATAACATGGCCATGTTGAAGGACTGTGTAACATTCATGGCCTAAGCATTTAGGGACACACCCATGTCCTTTGCCTGTGTGAATTTATTTCTCAATTTGAGCCTATAGGGGTTTTCACACGGCCTGACACACGCTCGTTTCCATGGCCCGTGTCCCTCACACGGCCTTGACATGCACGTGTCTCCACCCGTGTGTAAAAACCTTAACATTCTATTTCTGACGTCAACAACCTTACACCGTCACACGGTGTAACGCCCCGAATTTGGGCTTAGTAGAATTGGGCTTATTAGGCCTTGGGCATGGGAGCGATTAAAATTTTTAAGAACAAGAGAACGGCACTAACCAAGTTGTAACGCCCTAAAATCCCAAAACTTTAAAATTTTTGTGCACTGAGGGTGGTATGTATGAGTAGCACTTAGAATATTAATTTTAAGGTATTATCGGGATTATTTGAAGTCTTAGAGATAGGGAAGACCATAGGGAAAAATTTATTTTTCTTACTGTAGTGGACCCTAGTCTTAGGTATTAGGCCTCTTAAGCAGATTAAGGGGAAAATAGGACACAAGTGGGCGTGTGGTCCAGTGGCAAGGTGGCGTCACTAGGGGACCTACAAAGTGGCGTGAAGAGGTCCAAGGTTCGAGTAGTGGTAAGGTGTTTTGGAGTGTTTATTTTGCATAGTGGACGATAAGAGTTGTGTAGGATTTGGACTCTTTTGTTGAAGTGTTTGAATTGGTCTTGTGAGCTGATAAAGGAGGGAATTTCGGATGAGATAGGGGAGATATCATGGAGAAAAATTAGGAGATGAGAGGTTGGAAGAGTTGGTGCCGAATTGGACTTTGAGGGAAGGTAGGATTCTGCTATTGGCTATAAAAGGAGGTGCCGAATTCCTTTGAGAGGTTCCTTGGGGTCCAATACATTTCTTTTTCTCCCTTTTAGCCGAATTCTTCCATTTGCTAAAAAAAACCCATCATTCCTTTGCCGAAATTTTGGTTTTCTCTCTAGTCGAATTCCCCATACCTTCTCTTCTTAAATTCTTTCTCTTGTTCACCTTTGGTTCTAGTCGATCACTTCTCCTCTTCTTCTCCCTATTGGTGCCGAATTGTCTCTGTCACCATACCAATCTCAAAAGTCGAATTTAGGCCGCAGGATTGAAAGTGGATTTGGTAAGAATTCGATTAACCTCTCTTGTACGTTTTGCTAAAAGCCGAAAGGCTATCTAACTGACCTATTGTTAACTCTATGGTAACAAGGATAAGGTTCAAAGATCGCAAGCGTGGTAGGATCATTAGCAAGGGTAAGTGTATTCAACTCGATGGTGGATTAAGTGAATGGCCGAATATGTGTATGGCTTATAGGGGTGACTTATGTGGAAAATGAGTCACTCGATTTTGATGATATATGTTTGGGTGCAGATCTAGGGATATTTACGAATAGTAGCTAAGAAAGGGCTACTAGAACGTGTGGCACACGGTATGGTTACGGTGAGGTTTCAATTTTTGATAAAGTGTGTATTAAGCCAAGATTAATTGTTAAGAGGTGACTATTGTAGGTTCGTGATTAAGTGGTTTACAGAATGCATTGTAACCAGGTGTGTACAAACACTATGCACACACGAAATCGGCCATGCCGAAAAGACAAAAAGTCAAAAGTGGACAAATGGGCCCAGTGGGCCCTGAGGCTAAGTTTGATGAAATGGATTAATTTGATTATAAGAGTTGGGTCAGGCATGCATGTCCATGGACAAGTCACTGGGTTAGAGTGTGGCAACGAACATGTGCATGTCTATGATTGGATCTAAGGAGAGCTTGGTAATTAGGTCCTCTTCTCTAGAATCCTACCTGGTGCATAGTGTCTATTCACTTTAGCCGCAAGGACTTGTTAATGGGCCAAAGTTCATAACTAAAACCCGAGAGGGACCAAATACCCGTAGATTTGTAAAATTACTAAAATACCCTTGATTTGTAAAATTACCAAAATACCCTTAGTTTGAAAATTACCAAAACATCCTTAGATTTGTAAAATCACTAAAATAGCCCTGAATTGTGAAATTACCAGAATACCCTTGGTTTGCATAATTACCAAAATATCCCTAATTTACAAAATTTCCAAAGTACCTCTGTTTTGCAAAATTACCTAAATACCCCTGTAGAGTAGATTTACGGAAATACCCTTGGGTTGTGAAATGACAAAAATACCCCTATGTGATGAGTATGAGTTTTATGGATGTTACTCATGTGCATGTTGCATTCATATGATATTCTGATTAGGATGCATATGGGTGGGAATTATGGTACAGAGGAAGATTTGAGGATCGCATAGTCGTTAGACGACCATGGATCAACAGGTGGCTTTAAGCCCATTATATGATTAGTAGCTTTGCTGCAACATTGAGTAGTGCTGCTGTGAGTGCTACCTTTAGTGTGTAAAGGATGGGTGGGTTGATTTATAAATCCCCACAGGTGTATAAGGTTGGAAGGGAAATGGTGTGTAGCGGATGGATTTTTTTGGGGAGGGTTTTGTATTACCTTAATTTGCATATGATGTGATATGATATGAGGTCATTACGGGCTAAGGCCCAAGACCACTGATTTTGATAGGGCTTAGGCCCAATGTATGTTTGTATGTTGATCTGATTGCCAAGGGTCGTACACACTGAGTTTCGAAACTCACACCCTTTATTTAATGTTTCAGATGATCCTGAGTGAATGGCTCGACGTTGGAGATGACTCAGAGATGGCCACACTACAAGATGATGTTTAAATTTTTATTTATTTGCTTCAAAATACATAGTTTTAATTGCTTATTTTCATTGGATGTAATAAGGCAAATACATAGTTTTAATTGCTTATTTTCATTGGATGTAATAAGGCCTTATACTCCGTTTTGACTTTAAACTTTGGGTTTTGTTGTTTCAACTATTTACTTAATTATTAATGCTGAGTAAATTTCTTATGTTTAAACTTGGTTTCTGAAGTAATTAAAATTATAAAATGGGTTTTTTTCTACTTAACAAGACTCAAGGATTTTGGGCTTTTGGGCCATAAATTTTTAATTAGCAAAATCGTTTGAATTATGCCTTTGATGTGACACGCCAGATTCGGGCCTAACTTCTAGGTCGGGTTTGGGGTATTACATACGGCCAAGGCACACGCCCGTGTCCTTAGCTCAGGTGGCGAATTAAATTTCTAAATTCAAATGCAGACTTCACACGACCTGGGCACATGCCCATGTCCTATGGCCATGTCTTTCACATGGTCGAGACACACGGTCGTGTCTCAGTTCGTGTGGTTACTACTAGGCATTCTGTTTTTCCAACTTAAGGTGCAGGAGGACACATGGCCTAACTACACTCCTATGGGGCTGGCCGTGTGTCACACACGGCCTAGACACACGCCAGTGTGTCTACCCTTGCGGACAGTATCAAGGCTATTTACCAAGTCCTTTTTGCCACTCTTACTTGCACTAACATAAACCACATCAAATAACCTACTCATCCATGCATCAATATATTAAATACTCAACCATGTAATTTACATATCCATGAAAAACATAATCATTCTCATACATTAATAATAAGTAGTAACCATCAACAGTGGCCTTATACAAAATGAATCAATTCCCAAGACAAACCAACACATTCGGCCAAAACAAGAGGGCAATTGACAAAGACTAAGTTCCTATACATGCCATAATCACAATAATAAATCTAACTATACCAATTGTTCTGATTGATAGTGTGATCAAGCCTCCAACGCCCTTCGAACCCCAAGCTAACTTGGCGGCACTACAAGGAAATAGAAAAAAGAGGGAGTAAGCATAAAGCTTAGTAAGTTTACATGTAAACAATGAACACCATACCACATACTTATTCATAAAAAAACATTACATAAAACTCAAGAACGATTCAGAACCTTGTAGTTGTACTTACTCATTTCAAATCTCACCACATCCCAAATATATATCACAACATTGCTCACATTTACATGCACTTATACCCTGCACTTGTCATCACATAATCACAAGTAATTTCACTTAGTCAAAGTTTCTCGATGAACACTTCAGAATAATACTGGATACAAGGTGGTTTCGCACACAGCCTACCATTAACAAATAACCCGATGGTGTTGCACACAGCCAACCAATAGTCTCGTATCTACGGTGGTATTGCATATAGCCCACCAAATATAATAAATACAGTGGTATCGCACATAGCCGACCAATAATCTCTTATTCACGGTTTTTATCCGTTTCATTTCCCTATTCTGAAGGTTCATCCGAGAATTTCCTCACTTTCTATCATTTTAATAGATATCTATAATATTCGTTTACATTTCACTTAATACATTAATGTGTGAAAGCATAAAAAAATATGTATCATTTACATATAAATTTATCTCGATACAAAATATGTCAATTTGGAGTTCAGTCCGAAACCTTGCCTTTTCCTCGGTCAAGGTTGATTCCACGTTCTTTTTGATCTATAATGATATATTTAGCTTATTTTATTTTATTTCTAGGCAATTTGTCACTAAAACCTCTCCTAATCCCTTGACAATCTTATTTCTTTGTCCCCTATGTCCAAGCCAACACATTACTAAGGGCCTAATCGCACATTAGGGACCTCCAAATTAACATTCTATAGCTATTTGGCACCTTTAGCTTGTAGAATAGAACTTTTGCACTTAATGCGATTTAGTAAGCCATATACAAATAAACTTAGCATAAAATGCACATAGCCACATTGATACAATAACTTTAACGTTTCTCATTTACAAATTCATCACTTATTCTTTAGCTTATTAGTTTATCCATTACTCACCCACATTTCATAGCTCAAAGTATCACTTTACTCATAGCTCATTCAAGCATGTATCACATATTATCTCCTCAAATCTATTAATATATTCACTTTAATAAGCTCATATATACACTTACCTTTCATACACATTCATAGTGTACCTTTCAAACGTACCTGAATCGTTTATACATTTCTCATAGACATTCATTCCTCGGACTTTCCCGTTGAATCATTCAGAATTAAATAGGATACTCAGAGTACTCAGAATAATTGTACATTGCCAACGTCCCAGACGTGGTCTTACATGTACTCAAATATCAATGCCAGTATCCCAAACAGGGTCTTACACGTAAATCTCATATTGATGCCAACGTCCCAGACGTGGTCTTACATGATATCCCATATCGGAAACCTATGTCATGACATATGTAATCCTATCTATTCCTAGGTTCTTACGGGACTTCTCGAGCATAGATACACTATCGATACTAACTCGAATTCTATGTACATAACATCTCGAGCATAATCAACACAAGCTAAATTTCATATATACATAATTAACTCAATTCAAATGCATTTATTTGTATATCGACTTACCTCAGATTCGGTTAACGTACAGACTCGACTATTCGTTCACTTTCGACTTTCCGCAATCTAAGTCCGTTTTCTTCAGTTCTTGATCTGTACATATTCAAATTTAATCCATTTATTCACCAAATAATTCAATTCAATCCAAAACACGTATTTTCCCTCACATTTCTACATTTTGACATTTTAGTCCCTATTTCACAAAATCACAAAATACACAAAATCTCAATACACCCACGCTTAGCCGAATTCTCATGTAGCCCATACAAGTCCATACGTTTCATTTATTTCACAATTTAGTCCCTCAAAATATTATTTTCTCAATTAAGTCCAAAGTACTCAAATTCATCAAAAATTCAAAGACAAAACATGTTAATCTAACACATATATTTCATATTTCACCATCAAACATCACAAAACTCATGTGTTCATCAATGGCACATTTCAAAACATTCATCAATTCATAAAATTGAAGCACGGGTTTCAAAGTACTCAAAGCAACGATTACAAAAATGTAGAAATTATCAAAAACCAGAGTAAAACATACCTTGAATTAAGCTAAATAAGTGTTGACTATCATGGAAGCTTAAAACCTTCTTTTTCTTTTCTATATTCAGTGGATGAACACCTTTAAAATGGCCACCATTTTTTTATTATCATTATTATAACAACATTAACATACATTTTACCATAATAGCCTTAATGAATTAATAAAAGAAACTGTAACACCCCGAATTTGGGCCTAGAAGAATTGGGCCCAATGGGCTTGGGAATGGGAGCGTTTAAAATTTTTTTTTGAGATAGGTGTAGCACTTAGAATAATAATATTAAGGTACTATCGGGATTATTTGAAGCCTTAGAGATAGGGGAGATCGTAGGGAAAAAATTATTTTTCTTGCTTAGTGGACCCTAGTTTCAGGCATGAGGCCTCTTAAGTAGATTAAGTGAAAATAGGACACAAATAGGCTTGTGGTCCAGTGGAAAGTGGCGTCACTTGGGAGCTATGAGGTGGCGTGTGTGAAAGATAAAGAGGTCCAAGGTTCAAGCAGGAGGAGTGTATTTTGGACTGCTTTATTATGCATAGGTGGACGGCAAGAGTTGTGTTGGTTTTGTACTCTTTCCGTGGAGAGTTCGTAGTAAGCAGGACTGATGGATGTGGAGGATATTTCGGATAAGATTAAGGTATTATTAGAGAGAAAAGATAGGAGATAAGGAGGGTGTAGTGTTAGGACTGAATAGGACTGTGGGGGGAAGGTAGTTCGGCTTTCGCTATAAAAGGGGGTGCCGAAATCCTTAGAAGGGGTTCTTGGAGTTTCCATCTTTCTTTCTTTTTTTTCCCCTCATCCTTATTTTCTTCCATTGCCGTTTGCTGAAATCTCTGTTTGTCAAAAATCCTCGCTTTGAAATCCTGTTTCTTTGAAATCCACATTTCATCAAACCTTGTTTACCAAAACCCCTGTTTATGCCGATTCTTAGTTGTCAATTGATTATTATCTACTCTTAGTCACGTTTGGAAGTCGAATCTTGTTCAAGTAGATATTTAAGCCGCAGGGTCAAAGGAGAATTTCGGTAAGTGCTTAGTTGAAATTTTTAGTGTGTTTTGTTAAAAGCCGAAGGGCTATCTAACCCCTCCTTGTCCTTAACATGTATTAACAAGGGTAAGACTCAACAATCGCAAGCGTGGTAGGTAAGGATTGCTAACAAGGTGGAAAGTGTTCTCGACCCAGTCACGATTTAGTAAATGGCTGAATCTAATGTGGCTCATAGGGGTGACTTATGATCAATATGGGTCACTTGGTTTTGACGATATAGGTGTTTGGGTGTAGATCTAAAGGATAATTGCCAATAGTAGCAAAGCAAGGGCTACTAGAACGTGAGGCACATGGTAAGGTTATGGTGAGGTTTCGGGGTTTGGTCAGTATATGTTAAAGCTTTGGTTAATCGCTAGTAATGTCGATTGTAGGTTCGTGACTAAGGGGCTTACAGCATGCGAGGTTACTAGGTGGGTACAAACACTACACACACGATATCGGCAATGCTGAAAAGCCGAAAAGCTGAAAGTGACTGAATGGGCCCGGTAGGCCCTGAGGCTAAGTTTGATGAAATGATTTGGTTTGCTAAACGTATTGTGTAACATCCTGAATTTTTGGGCCTATGCGTTTAATGGGAGAACATGTGTAATGTGTTAATTTAACTGTTAGGGGTCCAAATTGGGCTCAGGATGTGGTCAAGGCCTTGGTGGAGTTTGTGTTTGGGCACTATAAGGTTTAAAAGGGTGGTATCAATGTTTAAAATATCAAAATGGGCTTGTGGCCCAATAGTCAGTAGCGCCACTTAGGGAGCAAGGAGGTGACGCCACACAAGGGAGTAAGAGGCCCAAATTTAAGTTTTATGGAGCCCAATTTTTTTAATTTAAGTTAGCTAAATTTCGGCATTAGGGTTAGGTGGAGTGGACGGCAACAAGGCTCAAAAATAGGAGGATTTATATGAATGGGATAATGCAGATATTATAGTTGATAATATGGAAGATAAAAAGAGAAAAGATAGGAGCTATCTGCAAGGCTAGGTGTTGGCCAAAATTCCATCACCTAGAGGAAGGAGGAAATCGGTTTCTTTATGGCAAAGGGGTGTCGAATTTTCCCTTTTTATTTGCTTAATTTTTAGTTATAAGGAAGGGCACTTTCGGTTTTTGATAGGTAAGTGCCGAAATTTCTATAAATAATGGGGGATAGCTCATCAATTCCGGCATTGGAACCCTACTCTTTTCTTCATTCTTTGTGCCGAAATTCTCAGTCTCGTCCTCTGCAATTTCTGTTATCTTTCTTTCAAAAAGCCAAAAACTTTCTTAGGCCATCTTTCTCTTCTTACTCCTAAAAGCCGAAACTCCATTGTTCTTTTCTCTTCTTTCCTCTAAAAAGCCAAAACCTCATAATCCTTTCTCTATATTTCTTTTGATATTTCCTAAGGCCGAATCTACCCCTACTCTGCCGAAATTCTCTTTTCTTCCTGCCGATTTCTTCATTAAAGCCGAATCTACATAGACTCTTTCCTATCATCTTTTCTTCTGATATTCTCAAAAAGCCAGAATCTCTAAGGGGTAGTCGAATTCTTTGTGTTAAGGTGAGTGTCGATTTCCCTATCTCTTCACTTTCTCTTTTGGGTTTTGGAAGACAAAGCCGAAAAGCTAATGGTTTAATGGTTCTATGTATTTTCTTATTAGGTGACATTCAGGAACTGAAGTAGATCTCTTAGATCTAAAAGCTAGAAACACTAGTCCCTGAATCTCATATCACTTTTTGGGATTTCAAGGTAAGGATTTCAATTCTCCTTAAGATGATCAACCATTTTCTTTTCGTTAGTTTTGCCTTAACCTAATGTTTCATTATCGGCTTCTGAACAACACCTTAGGCAAATAGCGATGGTGTTGGCTACGGATAACATCGACTTAAAGGGTTTCGTTCTAATGGTAATCAGGTGTGTAGATCTCTAACACACTAATAATTCTGTAATATGTATGTTATGGGCTAAAAGCCGAAAAAAGGCTGTATAGTAATCTGTACTAAATATATGTTATGGGCTAAAAGCTGAAAAGATGCTGTATAGACAGTCGAATAAAACCTTAAAAGGGTTAGGGAAAGGATGCCAGGTACGTAATCATAGAAATCTCTATGTGTATCGAAGTATGTGATAATCTGTGATGATAATATATTCTTGCATGTAAGCATGGGGATGGGATTGACATGATGAAAGGGGAGAAGGTCGCATAGCGATCGGTGGCTTTGCCACATAGGTCACATAGTGATCGGTCTTTATGACAGGCAGCACAGCTGTCGATATATTTTTAAGGTCGCATAGCGATCGGTGGCTTTGCCACATAGGTCACATAGTGATCGGTCTTTATGATAGGTAGCACAGCTGTCGATATATTTTTAAGGTCGCATAGCGATCGGTGGCTTCGCCACATAGGTCACATAGTGATTGGTCTTTATGACAGGCAGCACAGCTGTCGATATGGTGTGTAGCGGATGGAGGGTTGATTGTAGAAATCCCCAAAGTGTGATGGTTGGTACGGGTTGGTGTGTAGAGGATGGATTTCTAGGATGGGTTGTGCTACTCATTATCTATTATCTATTGTGTAAATATGATTGTTGCCATTGTGTATGGGCTAAGGCCCATAATGTGTTTGTGGGCCCAAGCCTTTTATGTGTTTTCGGGATTTGCACACTGAGTCTTGGTGACTTATCCTATTATTTTTTTCTACTCTTTCAGATGAGCAGTAGATCGTGGACAAAGGAGCCGAGACGGTCTCGAGGGGCCATCAAGTTTTTATTTCTATAGTTTATTTTCGGTTTTTCCTTTAAGTTTTTATTTTGGGAATATTTAGGTAATAAGGCCCCATAGTTTATATTCGCCTAGGTAGTTTTTAATATTTGCAACTTATGAAACTATGTCAAAGTTTAATTTTACGAAATAATAATAATACAAGGTTTTTTTTATGTCACTTATTTATTCAAATATTTTCTAATTAACTTACGATTTCCAAAACCAACAAGGCAAAAGTTTTCAACGTACAACCCGTAGCATACCAGATCCGGTCGAAACGTATGGTCCGGGTTTTGGGTGTTACATATTGAGTTAGTCACACATGATACACAATTTGGATTTGTTTTGGGTCTAGTAGGCCATATGATAATATTTGGGCCTAATGGACCGTAAGGTTGTAATTTGGGTTTGATGGGCTTTATGGGGACGTAGACAAATATGCTAGGGTTTATGGACTTATGCCTAGTTTGAACAACTCTTCAATTTCATAAGACTTAATCTAATTAAACATGTCTGTGAACCAGTCGCTGGGTTGGAGTGTGGCAACGGGTATAAGCATGTCTAGGATTGGATCTATGGAGAGCCTGGTACTTAAGCGGTCCTAGTGACCCACCTCCTCTTCTCTGGAATCCTACCTGGTGCGTAGTGTCTGTTCACTTTAGCCGCAAGGACTTGTTGATGGGCCAGAGTTCATAACTAAAACCCGAAAGGGACCAATTACCTTTATATTTGAAAAATTACTAAAATACCCTTATGTTTAAAGAATTACTAAAATACCCCTACAATTGTAAAATTATCAAAATAACCTTTATTTGCAAAATTACCAAAATACCTTTGATTTGCAAAATTACCAAAATACCTTTGTTTTGCAAAAGTACCAAGATACCCCTATTTTGCCAAAATTACCAAAATACCCCTATAGGGTAGAATTACGAAAATACCCATGGGTAGTGAAATGACGAAAATACTCCTATGTGACGAATATGAGTTTATGGATGTTACTTGTGTGTTTGATGCATTCATATGATATTCTTTTTAGGATGCATATGGGTGGGATTATGGATCCACCAGATGCTTTAAGCCCAATATATGATTAACAGCTTTGCTGCAACGTTCGGTAGTACCGCAAACGGGCTACCCTTGGTGTGTAGCGGAGGGGTGGGTCGAGCAAGAATTCCCCACAGGAGTCATAAGGTTGGAAGGGAAATGGTGTGTATAGCAGATGGATTATTGGGATGGGTTTTGCATTATCTGTTTGTATATGATACGATATGATATGATATGAGGTCATTGTGGGCTAAGGCCCAAGACCACCGATTTTGATAGGACTTGGGCCCAATGTGAATAGTTGTATGTGATTTGATTGCCAAGGGTTGTACACACTGAGTTTCGAAACTCACCCTTTAATTTAATGTTTCAGGTAATCCTGAATAGACGGCTCGACGTGGGAGAGGACTCAGAGATGGCCACACTACAAGCTGATCAAATGTTTTTGATTTGTTCAAATGAATCTATTTTAAATACTTTGTTTTTTCATTGGACTGTAATAAGGCCATGTAACTCCTAAATGACTTTAGATTTTGGGTTTATTATTATTATTTCAACTTTCAGCTTAATAAATTTCATAAAATTATTAAATGTAAAGTGGTTTTCGAAATAACTTATCATATGAACATTTTTCTAAAATGTGGGCTTTTCCTCTTAACTTAACAAGATACAAGAGTTTTGGGTTTTTGGGCCTTAAATTGTCAGATTATAAAATCGTTTTGGAGTATGTCTTTAATGTGACATTCCGGACTCGGGCCTAACTTTCAGGCCGGGTTTGGGGTGCTACAGAAACTATATAATACAAGTCCATAACCGTCCAATTCATTGTTCAATGGCATATTTGCAACATAAAGCCTCCATATTAAAAGAACAACCATTATTCAGCCCTTCTAAAAATAACCACTAAGTTTTCATTTTACACAATTTGATCCTTTTACTAAATTGAGCACCCAAACAGATAAATTTGATCACAAAACTTTCACACATGCTTAATCTCATATTGCAAGCACAGAAAATAATATTAAAATATTTTTCTAACTCGAATTTATGGTCCCGAAACCACTATTCCTACTAGGGTCTAAATCAGACTATTACAATCTTTGAGTTAAATATAAAATTGTGGAAGGCTATGCAAGGGAAAAGGAGGTTACTTTTTATTCTAATGAGATAATGTTTCTTTGGCAAGAACTAGATCAATGTTAAAATAATAAATGAAAGCATCCTAGACATAGTGTAAAATCTATGAAAAAAAAAAGAGAATGAGCGAGCTTAATTATTTCTGCCTGGTTTAAATAGAGAATTTGATGAAGAGAGTTCTCGGACCCTAGGGAAAAAATTGCTTCCAACACTTTGCGAGATTTTTTCTAAGGTAAGAAGGGAGGAGACTAGGAGAAAAGTAATGTTAAAGCCAAGATTTGAAGCTAACGATGATAATTCTGGTCTTGTGACTGTTAAAAATGATTATGACAGTGAAAAAAAGGAAGAAACCTTGGTGTGACCACTACAAAAATATATTGGCACACATAAGATGTAACATCCCGCCTAATGAAACCCTAATGTTTGAATACATTTCCTGTGAAATAGGACATTAAGGTTAGGTTTTGAGGGTATGTAGTTTTGGAAACTTACTTAGAATAAGAAATATTTGAGCAGGCTTTTGATGCCTCAACGTTGGCAGGCACGATATTTGGTGTATAGTCTTAAATAAGTATGATTGGTAGAGTAGTATTTTCACAAATGCATTTTGATGTATAGTGTGGGTGGACTCCAAAATAAATACAAGAGAATTAAGGTTCTATTTCAGATTACTAAGGTTAGAAGAATGAGAATTGTAACTAAGTAACATGATTTTTAGGATATGAGTTACTCCGGTAGTATGGTACCCCTGTAACTATGGTCTTGTACCAGTTAAGTTACAAAGTAAGCTGAAGAACTAACCAAACGTGAACTAGGATAGTTAAAATAGAAAGAGAAACACTCAATAAGGTTTCTTGGTAATTGTATACTTTGATGAAATGATTCGATAATGATGCGACATTTTTCAAGTTCGAATAAGGACTTATATTATATTAATAAGTCTTCACATTGTAGAGAGAGTTATCTTCTTTTCTTTTCAAAATATTGAAATCTATGGGTGGAGGAAACGCCAATACTTCTTTAAGATGGATCTGAGATCTTGGATTTTATCGATGATTTCTCCATGCCAAGGTAAGTCTTATTGCTCTACAAAAGCATATCTATAGGAGTGTAAGAAGAAATAAGGCCCTGTTTGAGAAATTTTCTGGGTAGGATGATTATAAAGGTTATTTGAGATGGGTGTTAATGGAAAATCTTCTGTTTTTACAATGCAGTGGTTGTTATAGTTCTAAGAAGACCTTAGGCCTGGAGCCCAAGCTGCTAAACATCTTTATCAGGTGAGTCCCTATGTTGAATCTTACATGTAGTATGTGTGTTCTAGGAACTTCTATGCTAAGTGACCAAATAGTGGAAATGAACTAGCAAAGTATGATGTAATAACTCTGATACAAAATGGCAAGTTTATGATCATGCATGTATGGAATGTATGAAGTTTGATGGACTAAGTGTGGGACATGAATCTGAATGTGTTTGGTATGTACATGAGTCTAAAAGCATGAATTTATCTACCATGAGCAAGTCATTGTATGATGGATTAATGCATGATGAGTCTGTGTTTGTCTCCAAGTCGTCTAAAGGGGTCTGTTAGGACTAAAAACACATATCTTTGAATGGACAAGTCCATAGCCATGGTGTCGAAGTCCATATCGTGTAAGACTGTAACTGGTGGGTTATGGCATCATATAGGGATGTTTAAAGAATGTTATAACCTAATGTGGTTCTATGTGTGTCCCAGAATGATGAAGGGCAAAACCTCACTAAGTGTGAGTTTAGGTAAACTCCTATCGTTTAAAATACCGATTAAAAGGCAACTTTTGCGGTGAGTATTGGATGTAAAGGACAGACTCTGTGGCAAAACATTGGACATGTAACACCCCTCACCCATATTCAACGTCAGAATAGGGTTACGGAGTATTACCAAACTTAATACATAATTAAACAAACATTTCTCATACATTTTTCCATTTCAAATATAAAACATTCACATTCATTCATAACGTCCCTAATACGAGCCTACGAGGCCCAAAACATACATCCAGGATGGTTCGGGACTAAATCAATAACTCAAAAAATTTTTGGAACTTTTAGAAAAGTTTGCAAAATATAGGGGACACGCACCCATGTGGCCCGACCGTGTGTGTCACACGGCTAAAGACACGCCCGTGTCACAGGCCGTGTGGACATTCGAAATGGGATTACATGGTCGTGTCCCAGCCCGTGTATGACCCCGTGTAACTCTCTGACTTGGGTCACACGGCTAACCACACGCCCGTATGACCACCCCGTGTGCTCTTCGAAATGGTCACACACGCCCGTGTGCCAGGCCGTGTGCTAGGTCGTGCCAAACCTGTAGGGTATACTGACTTATGCCACACGGCCAAATCACACGCCCATGTGCTGAGCCGTGTGGAGCATACTGACTTGATTTCTAATTAAACACCAATGGACACACGACCGAGTCATCTGACCGTATGTCACACACAGTTGAGACACACGCTCGTGTCTCTACTCCTGTGGACAATAATAGGCTATTTACTAAGCCATCTTGCCGCCCAATCTTGCATACACCTACACCAAACCAATTGGCTCATAACAAAGTATAATTAGGCATTGAAAACAATCTCAATTAAGCCTAAATCATGCTAATTCTATACCATCATCTGCAATACATACAAGTATCAAAGTAGGCTATTCCATTCATGCCAAATTTTATCTATTCATTCATGCCAAATTCTACATTTTCACATCCTCTAAATGGTCACTTTTTATTATGCATCAATTTACCTAACTCACAAGCAAACCAATCTCAAATTTCAACCATTTAGTAACCATAATTCAAAGTTTTCAAAAATCATCACATATTAATTATTAAACACCTAACAAAGGCCATTTGCACATATATATACATGATCAAATAAACCAAAATAAGCCAACTCACATGGATAAGCACAAAACCAAGTACTGAACATTTACAAACCATTTCAAAAGACTAACTTAATTACTAACATATACCAAAATGACCAAAGCTCCCATACATGCCATATAACTAAATACATAGATTCAAAAGTACCAAAGTGATAGCTTGATAGTGTGATAAGGTCTCCGACAATTTCCAAATCCGAGCTAGCTTTGATTTCACTATAAAACACGGAAAAATAAACAATGTAAGCTATAAAGCTTAGTAAGCTCGTATAATTAATAAACTCAACTTACCATACATGTATAGTTCATGCAAATAAAAATATCATATTTAATTTCATATAGTACCACAAACCTATCACATGTTCATTCTCAAGATTAGATGTGAAATTCACAAGTTTCTTCAATTCCATGCTCATATAGTTCTTGTACATACCTGTATCAACTCGTATCAATATCATACTCATTCATATCCTAGATATAGCCATTGAACCATTCAGAATACTATCAGATACTCAGGAATCTCGCACCCTAAGTGCCACATACATAGCCGAAGCTATCTCAATCACATATCACATATAATGCTCACTTTCGGGTTATCAACGGGTCTGCTCACACAAGCTGACAGTCATGACATAGCTATATGGCGCTGCTCACACAAGCTTATGAGAATCTACACCACATCTTTGGATAACTTCCCACCAGAAGCGTCATGGACTAGCACCTAAATCACATAACCCCTAATTACATGTCATTCGTATCCTAATCTATTCCTAAGGTTCAACCGGGATTTCTCATTTGCCAAGTCGTTGTCGAATATGTCTACAAAGTCGTACTCAAGAGTAATTCAATAATAAAAAATTTAAAACACAATTATATTAATGCTTATTAACATACAAACTTACCTCAATTGTAAAAATGACGAACTAAGTCGATTAATCCGATACTTTGTTTTTCCCCTGATCTAAATATGAATTTCGCTTTTCTTGATCTATATGTAGTCAAATTTAACTAATTCAATCATCATTCATCTCAATTTAGTCCAAAATACACATTAATGAACCTTTACACTTTTGCTCATAATATTTCAACATTTGTACAATTTAGTCCCTATCTTCTAAAAATACAAATTTATGCAATTCAATTTCAACCCATGCTAGCCGAACATCAATTAAGTCCCTATTATCCCAATTTTTTCATTTATTTCACATTTCAACCACAAAATTTACAAATTTCACAATTTAATCCCTAAATGACAATTTTACTAAAATCACTTAACAAATGTTGTTTATCTAACAACAAGCATGCATTTTATAACGCCCCGAAAATTGGGCCTAGAATAAATGGGTTTCGTTTGTCGAGAGAATGGATTTTTTCGATCGAGAAAAAAAAGAAAGGGAATAATGAACTAAGTGTGTTTTAAAAAAAATTATGATTGCATGTTTATTTTAATTTTTAGGTGATTTAGGAAGGGTTGGTAGTGTTGGAAAAGTCCTGGACTTGGAAAAAATAATTTATTGCTCATATGTTAGCATGAAGGCCAGAGTTTAGGCCTTATAATTAGTTAGGTCTGATTCACGACACAAAGAAACGCTTAGCCCAGTGGCAATGGCGTTAGGAGCAGGAGGGGGAGCAGGGTTCTAGTCGTGGCGTGCGCTAAATGTTGGTTTTTTCTAAAGTAAACCTGGAGCACGGAAGAAAGTTCTATAATTAATTAGGGAGGAAATATGACTCAAATAAAGCGAGCGGCGCAGTGGCAAGGGGCGTGTATCATAGTAAAGAGGTTGGAGGTTCGAAGCTAGGTGTGGCCAATATTTTTAGATTTCTTTGGATGATTCGATCGCTGGGAAATAGGCCTTAAAAGAAGTTGAGAATGGAACATATCACAAGAAGAGTTGTGGTGTAGTGGCGAGAAGCGTGCTATGGATTCGAATGGTCATAGGTTCAAATCCCAGTGGCTGGTAGCGCGTGGTGCTGCCTGGAGGTCTTGGTTTCGAGTTTCCTTATGCGTAATAACCTACTATTTTGCTACCGGCATGGGGGAGGTGTTTGAAGTGGACCGAAACACCAAAGGATGGCTGTTGTTCGCGGAAAGTGTAACGGCCCGATTTAGGGGCTAGCCGAAATAGTGATCTCGGGATCATTAATCCGAGATTTGAGAAATTTATTTTCATGATATATTATGAGTTAGAACATGATAGTACATATGCATGAAAATTTTAGTGCTTTAATTTTAGCGATTTCGTGTTTAATCGTGAAAAAGGACTAAATCGCATAAAGTTTGAAAGTTCCATTCTATAAGCTAAAGGTACCAAATGGCCATAGATTGTTATTAGGAGGTATTTAAAAGGCAATTAGACCTCCCACTACTAGCTTGCCCGGCCATAGGATACATAGGAGACAAGATGGACAAAATTTTGGTCAAAGTAGTTAATAGTTAGTGACTAATTTGACTAGTTTAATAATTGATCAAAGAAAGAGAAAATATCATCTTTTTCTCCATCTTTCTACACTAAAATTAGCAAGCGAAGAGAGGTTTGAAAGCTCAAAAATTTTCAGCAAGCTCCCATTCATCCTAGTAAGTGTTCTAGTGAACTTTTCTTGAAGATAATTGTACTTTTGAGACCCCTAAGGCTTAAGCTTTCAAATGAGGGGACTATTGTGGAATATGATAAAGAGTTTAAAGTTTTTCCATGAGAGCTATTTTGGTTATTTCTGCATTTTTATGGAAGAAATTGAGTCTTAGTTGTTAGATGAACAACTTTTATGAAGGTGTTAGTATGAAAAACACCAAATAGGACCATGGTGAAAAGATTAAAAAGTTTGTGGTTAATATGTGAGTTATTGATTTTTGATGATAGCTTTAAGAGCATTAAATGTTCACCTAGGCTTGTTGAAGGTAGAAATGCGATTAGAATTTATTTCCGAGCCTAGGGGCAAAATGGTCATTTTGCCAAAGTCTGGGGGTAAAATGGTAAATTTTGCCTAAGCATGATTTTTGAAATGCTATTATTAATATAGTGATTGAAATTAGTTGAATTGCTATTATAGAGCACGAAGAACTGAGGACCCGCCTTGATCGGGGAAAGAACAAAGTCGCGGACTAGATTGCCAAGCTAGCTCATTTTGAAATCGAGGTAAGTTTGTATGTGATTTAAGCAACATTTATGTTAACATGTTGAGAAATGCTTGACATTATATTAATGCATAATGCACTACTAAATTTAGTAGTTAATGTGAATGAGATGTTGAGGTCCTAGTGGGCCATATTAATCATAAAGATGATATCATTGAGATATGGAATAGATAAGGTCCCGTGTAAGACCATGTCTGGGACATGGCCTCGGCACCGAGTTGAGATCCCATATAAGACCATATCCGGGATATGGCATCGATACATGTGAGGTAATCCCATATAAGACCATATCCGGGATATGGCATTGGAATCTAGAGGTAATCTCATATAAGACTATGTCCGAGATATGGTATTGGTATCTAGAGGAGACTCCATCCAAGACCACTTCGAGGATGTGGCATTGGCTTTATACTTATAGTAGTGGCGATAAACACACATCTTTGATTATCCTTTGTGAGTAGTGGGATAAGTAAATGTATTTAGAAGTAGAGATGTGAATGATATTAAGTCATGTGAATGAGTGATTACAGGTATTCGTGAATGAGTCACGAAGAATCAGTTCGATATGTAGCACGGTATGTACTAGATAAGGGAAATTGTAAGTATTGTTAAAAAGCCTTGACTTGTGTACGGTTAACTATTACTGTGGAGTGATTATTTTATGAGCACTATTATTGCTATTTATTTCCATGCAACTTATTAAGCTTTATGCTTACCCCTTTTTCATTGCCCTTCTTTCTTGTAGTATTGCCAAGGTATCTCGAGGGTCGTGGCTGTAGGAGTTTTGAAATCACACTATCTACAGCACTTTGGTAAAACAATTTTAGACTTATTTTGAGTATGGCATGTATAGGATTGGAGTGTTTTGCTAAGTTGTAATTGTTAGCCAAAGTGTTGGCTATGTAAGTCATTTTTGTAAATGGCCTTATGTGTTAGGCAAATATTTCGCAAACTCTTTTATTCAATGATGATGAAATTCATGAAGTGTATGTCCTTTTAATGATCTTGCATGTTGGAAATGAGTCCTCAGACTTGCTTATTGGGGTAGGAACTGTATTATTTGAATGGAAATATGTATGTATGCATTCTAGGGTGGCAAAGGCTTGGTATATAGCCTGCAAATTTCTCACTTAGCTAGACGCACGGGCGTGGGTCTAGGCCGTGTGGGAGGCATAGCTAGCACATGGGCGTGCACCCAGGCCGTGTGAAGTCTGCACCTTGTACTTGGAATTTTGAATTACCACACGGCTGGGGTATACGGGCATGTGTATAGGCCGTGTGGATAAGTCAGAATGCCAAGGTTTGGCACATGGGCTAGTAACACGGGCGTGTCAAGGCCGTGTGAGATTAGTCAGTGTCGACCACGTGTGGGAGACACGAGCATGCCTTAGGGGCACACGGGCGTGTCCCTAGGCCTACATGGGCGTGTGGCCCCTATTTTATTAAAACTTTTATCGAACTCGTGAAAGTTCCCAGATAAATTTTGATACTTCTCGGAAGTATATTTTAGGCCTCCTTGGTCGGTTTTGTGCGAGTGATTGAGTTAAATGAAATTTTATAACCCTATTTTTATATGTTTAAGCAAGATTAGCTTTGTCATACCTCGAACCCTGTTCCGATTCAGATACGGGCAAGGGGTGTTACAGAAAGCAATTTGAATGTAATTCAAATTTGATTTTTGGCTAAATAAAGGAATTTTTGGATGGGGATGAAGATAAAATTTGGAGAAAATAAAGGAATTCAATTGGTGATAAGTTTGAGTCGACTGGGGAGTGTAGGTTTATTTTATTTTATTTATTTATTTATTTAGTATATATATGTGTGTCGTATGGGTAAGTAGGGCATTTGTTGCTTTTGTGTGCTTTAGTTGATTAATTAGGGGAAAATTCCTTCCAATCTCCTAATTCTTTTTAGTTTCTTTCCAAATACCCGAGTAATCACAATTTCCTTCTTTTTCCAAACAAAAGGGCCTAGACCGAATTCTCCTTTCCTCCCACAATATTTCTTCTATTGTCGAATTAGAAGAGAAATTCTCTCATTGGGGTTTCATTCTTTGTCAAACCAATTTCTTTTTCTCCATTTGTAAAACTGAATCTCACTTCTAAAAATCACACTCTATAATCTAAAATCTTGTGGGCAAGTAATCTTGTGGCGGTAAGAGAGCAAATCTTTCTTTATTCAACAAAAGGGGTAAGTTTTATTCACTTTATTATCTTATTCTTAGCCGAAACCCCTCATTGTGTCTTTCATTCATTCTCCTGACTAGGCCGAACCCTTGTGTTCTCTACTGAATCGTTGTTGTTTCTTTGACGAGGTACTCTCCTCGCGCTTTGGGTTTTGATGTGGTAAAGTCCCTAGTTAATCGGTAAGTGTACTCATCTATAATTCTTGGATTAATGGTTGGCCGAATATGGTTAGGATTGGTTAAGAGTGACTTTTGATGGATGTAAACCACTTGGTTATGCAGCCTTTGATAGTCAAGGTTCTTTAACACAGATCTTGGAGTCAATTGCGGTCAGCGAATAGGTGAAGGGTTGATAGGCTTAATCGTTCTAGGTAAGGGATTGGTATGTTTTTGGCTTTTGATAAAAAGGGAGAAATGATACTAAGCGTATGATTAACTGTTAGTTTTTATTGATCATAGGTTCAGGGCTAAGGAATCGTAGTGTGCTTCGCAATTAAAGGTGTGTACGTACACTACACACACGACAAGTTGACACTAAATGGGCCTGCCGAATTCGTGGGTCCAAGTCGACTAGAGTTGATATGTGAATGGTGGATTGATATGGATGTTGTATGATTTGGATATGAGATGGGCTTAATGGGCTATAAGAACATAAAATGGGCTTAATGGGCTATATGAACGTGAAATGGGCTTAATGGGCCTTATGGGGTCTTAGGAAAGTATGCTAGGGTTTTAATGGACTCTAGGCCTAGTTCTGATAAACTCTTAAATCGCATAAAACTTAACCTTATAATCAAACATGTCTATGGGCAAGTCGTTAGGTTAGAGTGTGGCAATGGACATATACATGTCTAGGATTGGATCTAGGGAGAGCCTGGTACTTAAGCGGTCCTAGTGACCCACCTCCTCTTCTCCGGAATCCTACTTGGTGCACAGTGTCTGTTCACTTTAGCCGCAAGGACTTGTTAATAGGCCAGAGTTCATAACTAAAACCTGAGGTTTGCAAAATTACTACAATACCCTTATTTTGTAAAATTACTAAAATACCCTTAATTTGCAAAATTACCAAAATACCCCTCATTTGTGAAATTACCAAAATACCCCTCATTTGTAGAGTTACCAAAATACCCTCGATTTGGAAATTTATGAAAATACCCCTGTAAGGTAGAATTACAAAAATACCCCTATATGGTAGAATTACGAAAATACCCCTAGGTAGTGAAATGACTAAAATACCCCTAAATGCTTAATGTGTGAAAATGTGTGTTGCATTCATGAAATATATGTTGCACTTGGGTGGGTTTGATGATACGGAGGAAGATATGTGAGGATCACATAGTCGCTTGATGACCGTGGATCCATCTGTGGCTTTAAGCCTATTATATGCTTAGCAGCCTTGCTGCAACGTTTGAGTAGCGCCGCTATTGATGCTACCTTTGGAGTGTAGGGATGGATGGGTTGATATTTATATCCCCACAGGAGTGTAGGGTTGGAAGGGAAATAGAGTGCAGGGTTGGATTTGGGATGGGAGCATTGCATTCATGTGATACTGATGTGATATGAGGTCATTGAGGGCTAAGGCCCAAGACCACCATTTTGATAGGGATTAGGCCCAATGTGATAATTGCATGTTGATTAGGTTACCAAGGGTCGTACACATTGAGTTTTGAAACTCACACCCTTTTTATTAAATGTTTCAGGTAACCCTCAGTAGACGGCTCGACGTGGAAGGAGGACTCGGAGATGGCCATACTACAAGCTATTTAGAAGTTTTTAATTAGTTTCAAAAGAATTTATTTTAATTACTTTTCAAATGACTTATTGTTAATTATTTTCATTGGATGTAATAAGGCCTTGTATCTCCAATTTGACTTTACATTTGGGTTTCCTTATGTTTTCAACGGCTTAATTGTTAAGCTTGAATAAATTATTTTTTTTCAAAAGTTTAAACATGGTTTTCGATATACCTATAACATATGGGCGTTTTCTTAAAACATGGGCTTTTATCGTTACTTAACAAGTTGTATAGATTTTGGGTTTCTAAGCTTTAAGCTCAAGTTTTAAATAAGCGAAGTCGTTTTGAATTATCCCTTTGATGTGACATCACTGGATTCGGCCATAACGTTTGGGCCGGGTCTGGGGATGTTACACATTTTCTATTATTAAACATCAAAATACTCATGTATTCATCAATGGAAAAACCTTAAACGTTTAACAATTTTGCAAAATTGCCCCTGGTCTAGCTAGATTAGTTCGCAACGATATCAAAAACATAAAAATCATTAAAAACGAGACAAAAACCACTTACATGCAAGTAAAATTTGCTCGGCTGAATCCTAGCTATGGCTTCCTCTCTAATTTCGATTGAAGAAATGAAGAAGAAAGATGATAGCTTTCTTTTTCATTCTTTAATTTTGATTTATTTTATTAATTACCTAATTTCCTTTTACTTAAACATTAAAATATACATAAATAATGTCATAAATGTCCACTTAAGTATGCAATGGTATAATTGCCACATAAGGACCTCCACTTTAAATTTATATAGCTATTAGACACCTTTAGCTAATAGAACACAAGTTTTACACTTTATGCGATTTAGTCCTTTTTTTTCAAATTAAACATTCAAACGATAAAATTTATTAACGAAATTTTCACACAATCATACTATCATACTGTAAACATTAGAATAATAATAAAATAAATATTTTGACATTAGATTTGTGGTTTTGAAATCACTATCATGATTTGACTAAAAACAGGCTGTTACAGGACAAGAAAACCTTTGTGGCGAGTACTAAATGTTAAGGAATGCCTTTTTGGCAAAACTCAGGAAAGGTAAGCTTATTTGGAGAACCTTTGAAAGGAAATGCCTATGTAGAAAATCTCTGAACATGGAAGCCTTTGTGCCTATCTCTGAAAAGGAACGCTCGTGTGGCGCAGTCTAAAGAACGATCCCTGAATGAAAAAAATAAACTCATGACAAATTCTGATAAAATGACTTATAGGGCATTCTGAGAGTGAAATAGTTATGGAACACTTTGAAAGAAATCATTTGTATAGCGAACTTGAAAAGAAAAGTTCCATATAGAGTGGTATGCTTGCCCTGTATAGCATCAAGGTAAGAACAAAAAAGCTTGGGTACACTAGCATGAGTGGCGAAGCAAAAGTATTCTATTTGTAAGGCCCTCTGTAATATGAATGGTTGGGAAATCATGAAAGGATAAGTAAAGAACATATATATGGTGTCTATGATATGAACATATATATGAAAGGATATAGTCTCATAGTAAGGTGTGACACCTATGACACAATGAAGGGAATCTTAGAGTTGTATCCACTAGGGTTAAGGGAAGGACAGGAAGAAGGCGAATGATAATGGAAATTATGAATAAGTCCCAAGTAAAAGAGGGTTTATTCATTAACTTCTTATGAACTTACTACTGTATTTTTATGTCATAGGAAAAATGAGAGGGGACTACGCCAGGTAGGACAATGCCAGGGTTGGGCTAGGATGAATGGTGAGATTAGCTACTATGCATAAAGAGCAAAAGTTTGACAGACATGATCAACCTTAAAGGAATTAATGAAATAAGCTTAGGAATTTACTTGCAAGTCCCTCTAGCGGGTATAAAATAGGTTGATGAACCCATTGAATTTAGTATGACCACTTAGAAGTAGAATGAATAGAAAAATGTAACTAAGTCAAGATTATTCTCTTGTAAACCCACAAAAATTGTAAAGCCTGTTGTAACCAACGTAATCGTCAAACTTGTTACATATGTATTTGTTATGAAATTAAATGTTTAGTAGAGATGTAATGTTTTTGTATTGGTCTAAGTATGAATCTATAGTAAGCTTGGTACAACCGTATTTGAATCCAATGAATCAAATCGAGTCGAGGGCGTTACAAGACTAGTATCAGAGCGTAGGTTTAGTCAATTCTTAGTCTGTGAAAGAAGAAGAAGCCTTGTATACATAACATGCCAAGCTGGCGGAGTCTCTCAGGTATGCCTAACTAGTTTTGTTTATGCGTAAAGTGAAGAATGTAAAAAAATGAAAATAAGATTGAAAAAGATAGAGGATGATGCATTAAAAAAGAAGAAAATGTTACACTGTTCATAGATTTACGAAATGAAAAATAAAATGAAGAAATGTACATGATTCAAGAAATCAGATCTTAATCCTCCCTCTCACCAAGCTGATTGATAGGCTTAGTTGGGATCTCATTAGAAGGAAGGGTGTCATCTGGAGTTTGATCTTTAGATGTTAAGCCTTCCTTCTGGAAAGTTTCCCACTCTTTTCCAACTGGTTGGTAAATATCAAAGTTAAGAGAACTGGTGGGAATGTATTTCAAGCAGTTGAAGTCTACCTTCTTTAGATCCAAGGGACCTGTAGCCACTTGGGCGTGCAAAATCAAATTTGACCTCCATTTTGGCAAGGCCTCGAAAAGATTTTTCTGAGTGTCCTCTTGGAACATTTTGAAGATTTCTTTGTGGGATTGGCGTAGCCTCTCCAACTCTACCATGTGACATTCCTCTTGGGTTCTAAGTTTTTCCTCCAAGATAAACTTCTCATTTTCCAAGTGGTTGACCTTCTATTGTACGACTCAATCTCAGACTGAGCATCTCTAAGTTTACCCTTTAGAGTAAGATTTTAGGTATCTAGCCTCCCAATCAAATCAAAGGATTCTTGATATTTCTGGTGCAATTCAGACAATGAATCTTTGCCAGTCTTTACTGCTCTTTCTAGACCCATCAACTTGTTGTGATAACACTTACCAGCTTCACTAATAGCTCCACTAAGTGCTAGAAGATCTTCAACAGAAGTAGATGCAAGGGAAGAAAAGAAAGCTTCTCTTAGCTGAGGAGGTAACAAACTCTACTGTTGGTGGAATATAAAGTTGTGAGGCAAAGAAGTGGGCACTTACTCTAAACAAGCTTGCCAAGCAGAGATGCTTTATGTTCCATTAGGGGAAGGATTTTGTATTTGAGAAGGGGAAACAGTTGATTGAATCACTAGAATTGACTTCAATGGATTTTCTGGCAATATAGGATCAGAGGAATGTATAGGAGAATTCAATAAAGGGGCAGACTTTTCAAGTGATGGAAGGATTTCAGAAGGGTAGAAATTGCTGGTGTAAGGATAACTCCAATAACAGGCTCCCTATGTGGCCTGTGGCTGAAGAGTGGCGGGCAATCGCTGCTACTAGACTCTTGGGTGCTCTCATCCACTCTAATTATGTTCTTACTTTTCTTTGTTACTGCTTTTTTTGATGAAGAAATTGTGGTTTTTCCCGGGTTATAAGCTTCCTTAAGGATAAACAAGATGTCCATGTCTTGAGAGTTGGAAAATGATGAAGGCCCTGCACCACCAATAGGAGAATTAACTCGATTGGAAGTAGAAGCAAAAGCTGTAACCGAATGATTGTTATGTCAGAGTCTTAAAAATTTATAAAGAGAATGATCGAGCCTAGAAACTAACTATGACAATGATTGAGGTAAGCGCACCTACCGAACAGTAGTATAGTTTAGTGGGAAGACCGGATTGTCAAACCCAAAGGAACTAAAAGTACTAATACTAACTTTCTTTTTATTATTTAGCCTAAGATAGAAGTTAATTGTTTATTAAATCTAAAATTAACTAACTATTAAGCTAAAGATGCTAAGACAAAGAGAATGAATTGGGAAAATACTTAGGGAAAAACCAATTGATTAAGACAATACCCGAGGAAGAATCCACCTAGACTTCACTTGTTATCTAACTCTTAACCAGATGATTTATTCACTTGACTTGATCCGTAAGATTCCCTAATTTATATTAATACCTCTTTCGAGGCTACTAACATCTAACCCTAGGTTGATTAATTGAAATCTCTTTCTAATTAAAACCCCTAGAATTACATTAACTCGATTTATGGACTCTTATATTAAGTTTGACCCTAATCTGATAGATTTTCGTCATCCTATTTCTAGGGTTGCGATCAACTCCTCTTAATTATACTAGATCTACTCTTAAACAAGGACTTTTGCTCCACTACCTAAGCACATCAGTACTTGAATCAATATTCTGAAATATCAAAAAAAAAAAAATTAAGAACACATAATTAAGAACAAATCAAGTATTTATCATATAGTTCAGAAAACAATAACAAGATCCGTCTTAGGTTTCATCCCCCTTAGGTATTTAAGGGGTTTAGTTCATAATAATAAACATCTCAGAAGAAAATATAAAACAAAACATAAGAAAAACCCTAAAACCCCCTGAAGGAATTGAAGATAAGATCCTCCGTTTTGAGTATAACTCCGGCTTGTTGAGATGAATCAACTGGCTTTCTTCGAGTAAATCCTACAATTCTGGCCTCTCTGGCTCGGCTCTTCGGCCTGACTGGACGCCTAACTGGACCCCTTGAAGGTTGGCCTCTAGGGTGTTTATATAAGTTTTTGGAATGGCTCTCTTGGCCTCTAAGTACCCTAATCCGAATGAAACTCTTCTTTGTCATGACAGGGACACGCCCCTGGCACATGCCCATGTAAATCGTGGCCAGGCCGTGTTCGGGTCTGTTAAGGTGGCACGGTCGTGTGGTCTTGGGCCCAGGCCGTGTTGATTTCATGATATGGCCCATTTACTCCGTTTAGGCCCATTTCTCATTCTTTTCATCCTCTGGTGCTCTCCTAAGTATAAAACATGAAAACAAAGGATTAAGAGCACCAAATTACACAATTCAGGGAATAAATCATCCAAAAGTATGCTAAATGTGGGATTAAAATATGTTTATATTACTGTTTATCAAAAAACCCCACACTTAAGCATTTGCTTGTCCTCAAGCAAAATTCTCAACTCACAATTAAAATGAACTTCCTTGATTCATAATATTCATCAATAATGTTTCATCATAATTCAAAGATAATTCATACATTGATAATTTAAATAGAATGATCTTAAAGATTCAAACAATCAAAGTCATAGTTTTTATAGCATGAAAAATATAAGCGTTTTCCCTTACCTAAATAATCACCTTTAATTCAGAATAGACAAGAGTTGACATCCTCACTAAAGATTCACTCAAATCACTCAAAGTGTTTAAAGTTTAAAATTAAGCACTCCAAAAGTCAAACATGAAAAGTTAATCCCATAGGCTTGCCTGAAAGTCAAATCTCCCCCACATTAAAATGAGATGATACACAAATCAAAAGGTCTTTAAAAAGGGTTGTAATAGGGCTCGGGTTAAAGGTGTGGATAAAGGCTGAATTAAAAGGTTAGAATCGAGATTGAATTGACAATTTACCTAACTAGAGAAATGAATTACTCCTGAATAATTATATCAATGAAAACTTGTAATACTAATAAAACGAGCTTCTCCTTCAAGATGTAGAATTTAAACATATAAGCTCACCTAATTATGAATATACTTCGATTTTTTTAAGAACAAATCAAGTCAACAATGAGAAAGAACTTTAACAACTGAAATATAGATCATAGTTAGGAAACTGTTCAAAATCAAATCTCGATATAAAGATGGTCAAGAGGAATGGTGATAACAAATACAGACTGGGTTTTGGGTTAATACTAGTGGGTGAGACAATAAAAAAGGTTGTTAGGATCAAAGGGGTTCACTAGGGGTTAATTGTGAGGGTAAGCTTTTTAGTGGAGTGAGTGAGTTAAATCCTAAGTGCCTTTATCATTTCTGTATATCAAATCAATAATGTGGTCTTGACATGTATAATCGAAGCAAGTTCTAGAATAACAAATCAATCTTGACACACTAATAATCAAAAAATGAGCACGAAAGAATGTATGCTCTAAAAGGCTCAAAATCTCACAAAAGTTATGGGTTTTTGATATCAACTTTGTAGATTTCAAACTTCAAGGTAATAATTAGATTCAGGTAAACAACCTAACAAAATTTAAATTTTTGAAAACAGATTCATCATGCTTGATTCTCTAATCTCCTAAAGTTTAAATCATCACTGCACAATTATCATTGACTTAATCCAAAACATATCAATAAAAATCATAAATCAAAAGAATTTCATTCCAATCATAATATGAGAAAATTACTTAATAACAAGGCATAATTCAAGGCATAATTCAGGGATTTTAGAATAATGCAGAAAGTTAGGCACTTTCTCGAAATAAATATTCACCTCCCACACTTAAGATGTACATTGCCCTCAATGTACAAAGATATATATGAAAATTAAGAGAAAGGGAGAGGTGAAACTTCCTGAATTTGGATGGTTTCCTTGAGTTGGGAGTGTCGTGGTGTGGTGACCGCCGACAATCCTTGTGCTAGATGAAGAAATTGGGAAGCTCGTGAAGAATTAGCCAAGAAATAATATTAATAATTCAAAATATACTAAATATATATTTAAAGACAAGAAAGATAAAGAGAAAGAAAATAGAAAGTAAAATAAAATTAAAAGAAAAGGCTAATGGACCGAAGAGTCCTTATTGTTAGATGGTTCACGAAGTGGGTGTGATTTCTAAGGCTGTAGTGGGGTGGCTATAGTCGTGGTCGTGGCCATAGTGATTCCCTAGCAGCCTGTAGAACCTAAATCAAAGAAAACGGAATAGAATAGATTAAACTAAGTAAAAGAAAAAACAGAAAAGGAAAATAAAGGAGAAGTGAAAATGAAAAGAGAAGTTAAATGGACTCGAAGGTCCTTTTCCTGTCTAGTTAATGAAGCGGCCAGCATGAACTTATGTAGATCGGTCTCACAAAGGGAGACTATGCTAGGATCCTTCCATTTCTTCGACATGGATGTGATTAGATCAAGAGTTAGGGGGATGAAGGAAAAATGAAAATGAAGAAGAAGGGGAGTATAAAGGAAGAAGAACAGTGGGGAGTAGGTAAGAAGGAGAGAGGGGTGGTTTAAATAGATTTTTCATGTCTGGTACATCCCCACGCCTGTGTTTCGTGGGTGTGTCGAGTCACACGGTCGTGTCACACGACCGTGTTATGCTTTGTTCGTTTCTCCCACGCCCATGTGCAGGTCGCCACGCCCGTGTTGCTAAAACAGTGCCGGCCACGGCCGCATCGCACGACCGTGGTGTTAAGGTGGGGTCCATGGCTTGAAGATATTTTTCGTCCTGTGTCGTATTATCTCTTCCATGTCAGTACGTACATCCGTAGCATCCACACGGCCACAGCCACGGTCGTGTGCAAGGCCGTGTGGTGTGGAAATTTGCACTTTGGTTAGTTTATAGTTAGGTGCTAAGAAGGAAAAGTACCAGTAAAAATAAAAATGTGAAAATTAATGGGGTTAGTGCCCGGGTTGTCTCCCGAGAAGTACTTGTTTATAGTCTTAAGCTAGACTTACCTCTCATTTGCACACTCATTGCGGTTTGAGGAGTTGAAAGTCCTTCCTCATGCTATCAGTCGTATTATCAGTATATAGTTCAAGTCGAGTAGCGTTTACTTTAAAAGTGCCAAATATAGGATTACTTACTTCGAATGTCCCATATGGGAAAACATTGAGTACCCTAAAAGTGATTTCTTCATTCGTATTAGGGTAAGGAGGAGGTATTCGAGGGTCTACCCTATCTAACAATACTTGATCCCCGATCTTAAATTTGTTTGTCCTACGGAATGGTGTTGGTTCGGATTTATGTATTCCTAATTTCTCCTGGAAGTGCGTCTTCCACTCGTCTAGTTCATTGATCTGAAGCCTTCGTTCCTCATGAGTTTTTTCCTTGTTGTTATGAGGCCTAGGATCTGGCTCAGTTGTGTAGTTTCGTGGTGCTTCCTGAAAAGAAGATTTAACCGAGTGGTTATTAATAGAATTTATGTTCTCACCTTGACTACTCGATGTCCTAGCTGAGTCGAGAGCTTGAAGACTGATTGATTTATCACCTACACAAAGTATGAGTTCACCTACACTGACATCAATTTTAGTCCTTGCAATTGCTAAAAAGGGTCTTCCTATAATTAAGGGGATACTATTGTCCTCATCCATGTCTAAAACTACAAAGTCTACTGGGAATACGAATTTATCAATTTTCACAAGTACATCTTCAATTATACCCCTAGGAATTCTAATAGTTTTATTAGCTAATTGAATGCTCATCCTAGTTTGTTTGGGTTTCCCTAGACCTAGCTGTTTAAACATTTTATAAGGCATAACATTTATGCTTGCCCCTAAATCAGCTAAAGCATTATCAACAGATAAACTACCAATTAAGTATGGAATTGTAAAACTCCTTGGATCTTTTAATTTTCATGATAGTCTATTTTGCAACATTGCTGAGCACACTGCGTTTAATTCCACATGTGATTCCTCGTCTAACTTCCGTTTATTTGTCAAAAGCTCTTTTAAAAATTTCCTTGAATCTGGCATCTACGAAAGAGCTTCAAGAAACGGTAAGTTAATATGTAATTTCTTTAAAAGATTAAGAAATTTACCGAATTGTTCATCTGTGTTGTCCTTCTTCATCCCATCAGGATAAGGTATACGAGGTTGGTACTCTTTAATTACCGGTTTTGGCTTCTCGTGACTTACCTCGACCTTACCTTTCTCTACCGAATTCTCTTGGCTTAATTTAGGTTCATCAAACCCTACATTATCCTGAGCTGTTATGGCTTGAAGTTGCTCTTTTGGGTTAGTCTTAGTGTTGCTTGGCAAGCTACCTTGTGGTCATTCAGAGATTAGCTTAGCGAGTTGCCCTAATTGGTTATCGATCCCTTGAATCGATGCTTGTTGATTTTTAAGTGTTGTCTCAATGTTTTGGAAACGTGTTTCTGACACCGCTATGTATTTTTTCAGCATCTCTTCAAGGTTCAGCTTCTTTTCCTGTGGATAGGGCTGTTGTTGGAAGTTTAGAGGGGCTTGTTGTCTCTGATTTCCTTGACCCCCTTATGAAAAATTGGGGTGGTTCTTCCAACCTGGATTATAAGAATTACTATAAGGGTTATTTTGAGATTTGAAATTGTTACCCATATAGTGAACTTGCTCATTTTCAGTGCTCGGGTTGTAAGGTACATAGTCTGTGTTGTTCATCCCTCCTCTATTCGTATTGAACTGCATAATTGGATGTACCTGCAAAGAACCACATAAACCATCAACCTTTTTATTTAACATCTCTACCTGATTTGCTAGCATGGTTACTGCGTCGAGGTTGAAAACACTGGCTGCTTTTGTTGGCTTTGTCCTTGTGACTTGCCACTGATAGTTATTCAGTGACATATCTTCAATGAATTTGTAAGCAGCCTCAAGTGTTTTGTTGTTCAATGTTCTGCTGGCGGCTGAATCGGTTAATTGCCTAGTTGAGGGGCTCACACCTTTGTAAAAAGTTTGGACCTGTAGCCACAAGGGTAATCCATGGTGTGGACACTTTCTCAATAGATCTTTGTATCTCTCCCATGCATCGTAAAGTGTTTCTAAATCCATCTGCACAAAAGAAGAGATATCATTCCTTAATTTGGCCATTTTAGCCGGCAGAAAATATTTTAATAAAAAATTTTCGGTCATTTGTTCCCATGTAGTAATTGACCCTCGTGGAAGAGAATGTAACCTTTGTTTGGCTTTATTCCTCAAAGAAAAGGAAATAATCAAGGCGGATGGCATCATCAGAAACGCCATTTATTTTGAAAGTATCGCAAAATTCTAGGAAATTTGCCAAGTGATTGTTTGGATCTTCGTCCTGCAAACCATCAAACTAAACAAATTGTTGTATCACCTGGATTGTGTTAGGTTTCAGTTCAAAATTATTTGCAGCAATAGCAGGTCTAACAATACTTGACTCAGTTCCTGTTAAATTAGGTTTAGCATAATCATACATAGTTCGAGGAGCATGATGTTCGGCCATCGCTGGAGGTATCAAATTATTCTCAGCCATCTCTTCGGTGGTATTAGTTTCGATTTCTTGCTCTTCGTCTATGTAATTTAAGCTTTGCCTTATCTCTCTATGATTTCTGCGAACAGTACCTTCAATATCGCTATCGTAAATTAGCAGTCCTGTCGGGTTCCTTCTAGTCATAAACTAGAGGTACCTATCAAGAACAAATAAAAGAAGAAAAATTAGCAAAGCTAAAATCAAAATAAAAATAAAAATAAATAGCAAAAAATAAAAATGGCGAAAGTAATAAAAATTGAGCGTTCTTAATATTTTAGTTCCCTGGCAACGGCGCCAAAAACTTGATCGTTATGTCAGAGTTTTAAAAATTTATAAAGAGAATGATTGAGCCTAGAAACTAACTATGACAACGATTGAGGCAAGCGCACCTATCGAACAGTAATATAGTTTAGTGGCAAGAACGAATTGTCCAACCCAAAGGAACTAAAAGTACTAATACTAACTTTCTTTTTATTATTTAGCCTAAGATAAAAGTGAATTGTTTATTAAATGTAAAAATAACTAACTATTAAGCCAAAGATGCTAAGACAAAGAGAATGAATTGGAAAAATACTTATGGAATAACCAATTGATTAAGACAATACCCGACGAAGAATCCACCTAGACTTCACTTGTTATCTAACTTTGAACCAAATGATTTATTCACTTAACTTAATCCGTAAGATTCCCTAATTTATATTAATACCTTTTTCGAGGCTACTAACATCTAACCCTAGGTTAATTAATTGAAATCTCTTATTAAAACCCCTAGAGTTGCATTAATTCGATCTATGGGCTCCCATATTAGGTTTGACCCTAATCCGACAGATTTTCGTCATCTTTTTCTAGGGTGCTTAATTATGCTAGATCTGCTCTTAAATAAGGACTTTTGCTCCATTGCCTAAGCACATCAATATTTGAATCAATATTCTGAAATATCAAAACAAGAATTAAGAATACATAATTAAGAACAAATCAAATATTTATCATATAGTTCAGAAAACAATAACAAGATCCATCTTAGGTTTGATCATCCTTAGGTATTTGAGGGGTTTAGTTCATAATAATAAAAAAATAGATCTTAGAAGAAAATATAAAACAAAACATAAGAAAAACCCTAAAACCCCCTAAAGGAATTGAAGAGAAGATCCTCCGTTTTGAGTATAACTCTGGCTTTTTGAGATGAATCAACTGGCTTTCTTCGAGTAAATCCTACAATTCTGGCCTCTCTAGCTCGGCTCTTCAGCCTGACTGGACGCCTATCTGGACCCTCTGAAGGTTGGCCTCTAGGGTGTTTATATAGGCTTTTGGAATGGCTTTCTTTGCCTATAAGTATCCTAATCCGAATGAAACTCTTCTTTGTCACGACAGGGACACGCCCATGGCACACGCCCATGTGATTCGTGGCCAGGCACTGTTCGGGTCTGTTAAAGTAGCACGGCCGTGTGGTCTTGGGCCCAGGCTGTGTTGATTTCGTGATATGGCCCATTTACTTTATTTTAGGCTCGTTTCTTGTTCTTTTCATCCTTCGATGCTCTCCTTAGTATAAAACATGAAAACAAAAGATTAAGAGCACCAAATTACACAATTCAGGGGATAAATCATCCAAAAGTATGCTAAATGTGGGATTAGAATATGTTTATATTACGGCTTATCACCGAATAAGAAATAATGTTTCAGTTTCAGGGAGAAATGGCATTGATTTTGTAGAAATAGAAGGAGGGCTCTCTTTTGCACCCTAAAAGAATGTTTGCTAAGTCTTCATCTGAGTTGTACGACCAAGTTTCATAAGCAGATAGCACCTTCTGACTGTAAAACCACTTGGTGGACTCGTTTGCTCGATAACCCTTAGGGTTTTAGTGTTGTAGACAATATTGGAAGATGTTCCTAACTGAAACGAGTTCCACCAGGTTAAGTACACGCCCCTTACTCAATCCCTTATATTGAAAATCAACAAGCTCGAAATCAGTTGCTGACATATGCAAGTGCTTTTCTTGGAAGGGGACCATCTAATTGGAAAGCTGAAACCAGATCCAAGATTGTAAATGACCCTTATGTACTTTTCTTTTCATTTATGAAGGTTAGAAATGTTGTTTTGGATGATAGGCTCACACCTAGAGGATGTACTAAAATGGGCATTGCTAGAAGACACGCCCTGTTTGATTACCTTTAACTGATAAAATTTTTGAAAGACCCCCACCAAAGGTGGTTCAATGTGCATGCAACAGTCTATGTTGTAAGTCGCTAGAGTCCACCAGGATAAAGTTGACAACTAGCCCGACGCGATATCATACTCATTTAGGACAGTGGAAAAAAAGGGATTCAATAGAAGTTGAATACATTTTTATATTTTTGAGCTGGAACTGAAGATCAGATCTGAAGTAGGAGATTTCATCATATTTGATCTATCGTAATTCGGTGTAGTAGATTAAACTAATTATCACACTTTAGGAGATTGAAAACAAGCATTTTCAATAGGTTTGAATTGTGTTTTCTTAAGTTTTTAATAAGTGAATAACATGTACAATTTGAATCTTTTATTTACCTTAAGGGCTGAATATGGCCTAAAGGTGAGCTAACGTACTTTCTGAGTGTGCAAGAGACTTTTAGAAGGCATACTAAACAGATACTGGTCGCTACGTCACAAGATAAGATGATCAATGTCGCAACATAGAGCTCAAAATAGATAAATCTCAAGATTGCCTTCAATGTCACGACAAAACCTGATAGTGCCGTGACATACTCCTGAAGGTATTCTAAGAGGAGTACACTGACTACCATGTCGTGACACAGGTCCTAGTGTGTCGTGACATCGACTCTAAAACAAAAATTAAATATGAAATAAAGGCGTTTGGTTTGTACAATTAAACTTAAAGCCCAAGAACGTCAGCTAACCTAGGGTTAAGGGTGACGGCCACTTAGAATCTATAAATAGGCTCCTTTAGCACATGTTATGAACATCATTAAATTAGCCTAGATTGTCTCTTTTAAACTATGTTTAGTTTTCTTTCATTATTAGGTTTTTAGAATTTGTTTTCAATTGTTCTTTGTCAAGAAATTTGATTTGTTGAGCTATTGATTTCCTTTTCATCCTTAATACAAATCAGGTGTTTCTTAAACTCTACACTTAAATACATTTATCATGTTCTCTCTTTATACCAATTCCATATTATTTATGAAATCCTCTAATCCTCCTATGGTGGATTAGTGAGTAGAGGTATGATTTGTTAACTATATTATATGGTTATTCAATAGATCAACTATTTGGGAAAGGAAGAACATGAAACAAACCCTAGGCCTAACAACCCCAGAAAGTCATCAAGGTGGGAATTAACCCAAAATTGGAATTGCCCATCCATGAATACTTTCACCCTAAACCAGTCTGGACTATGATGTCAGAAGATAAGTAATCCTTGTTGACTCATTATGTCAGTGGAAGATCGAAAGATCCTGCTAGGGTAGTGCCTAGTGGATTGACGAGGATCCCGAAATAACAGTTGATTGGGATTATTGAAGTGAGCTAATCACCCATAATCAAGATTTGATTCACTCTACTCTTCTATCTCTTGAATTTTATTTCTTTTATGTTATTTAATTTTATCATTATAGCAACCTCAAAAAACCCTTTTATTATGTTCTCATACTATAACTAATTTAAAGTACTAATTAGATCTTTTAGTGTTTAGGTTAGAATTGATCTAGCATTCGCTTCCCTTGGGTACAATCCTCAAAGTACTCACCTAGTCCGTTGTAAAACTATATTACAACTTGAGTCGTATACTTGCATATACCGCCTTGTATTTCTATATTTTATTGTAGTATTAACACTCTGGACGTTAGTACATCTGGAGGTGGTCAATATCCTAGGTGAGTTTTTCAATTATGCATGAAGAATCCTAAAGAGTAAGCTTGTTAACTTTGGTGAACAGTAAGATTAAAGAAGAATGGGCTTTGTATAAGGTTGGCAATGTTTGAGAAGAAGATGGTAAAATGTATGTGAATGGGTTTTGATGATGTTTCTATGTTCTTTGAGAAGTGATTGATGCTGATTGCAATTCAAGTGTTTGGATCTGACGTTCAAGCTGCTGTAAGTAAGTTTCCAAGTGAGTCTCCACTATGACTCTTGCACGCATATTGTTCATATTAAAATATATCTATGAACATGATCAGAATGCAAATAAAAAATCATGAAAAGTACAGAAAGAAGGTAACATGTATAAGACTGTAAGAATAATTTTAGGTCATGAATGATTGGTATTAACATAACTATTTATGTATATTTTGAGAACTAAAGGTAAGAAATTATCTGGCATGTGAACGAGTTTGGGTAAGTGAACACCATGGTTATGTTCTCCTTATGGAGCCTTTGGTTAGGGCATTTATTGCTAACCAGATTGGCAAGTCACAGCATGAACGAAACAAAAGACCATGTGGTTTTGACCCATGGCATCCTATGATCGGAAAACACTTATGGGATAGGTTGTAGTAAATTAATGATTGAATTGCCCGATCGTGTTACATGATAAGTGTGCAAGTCCATGAGGCTGAGTCCCATGGCAGCAAAGAAAATGAAATGATATGATATGAATCATTCACAGTGTAGCCTTCAACATAAGAATTGAAATGGAAGGTTACGATACATGAATGTATACGTAAGACCATGAGGTCATGGGCCATGGCAGTATATGAAATGATGGTATGTTCTGTTTGGCCTGAATGGTGTTGTTGATTTTTTATTTTTTAGAATTTTAAATTTATAAATGAGAATGATTGAACCTGGAAACTAACTCTGACAAAGACTTAAGGCAAGTGCACCTATCGAACAGTAGTATAGCTTAGGCAAGACCGGATTGTCGAACCCAAAGGAACTAAAAGTACTAATACTAACTTTCTTTTTATCATCTAGCCTAAAATAAGTGAAGTTGTTGTTTAATCTAATTTTAATTAACTACTAAGCTAAAGACGCAAAGACAAAAAGAATGAATTGGGGAAATACTGTTCGAAAAACTCAGTTGATTAAGACGATACCCTTAGGAAGAATCCACCTAAACTTCACTTGTTATCTAGCACTGAACCAGACGATGTATTCACTTGACTTGATCCGTAAGATTCCCTAATTTATATTAAACCCTCTCTCGAGGCGAATAACGTCTAACCCTATGTTGATTAATTGAAATCTCTTTCTAATTAAAACCCCTAGAATCGCATTAACTCGATCTATGGACTCCCATATTAGGTTTAACCCTAATCTGGCAAAATCTTGTCACCCTATCTCTAGGCGTGCGATCAACTCCGCTTAATTATGCTAGATTTACTCTTAGGCAAGGACTTTTGCTCCTCCACCTAAGCACATCATACTTGAATCAATATCCCGAAAATATCAACACAAGAATTAAGTACACATAATTAAGAACAAATCAAGTATTTATCATATAGTTCAGAAAACAATAACAAGATCTGTCTTAGGTTTTATCCCCTTTAGGTATCTTAAGAGTTTAGTTCATAATTATAAAATAAAACATCTCAGAAGGAAAGATAAAGCAAAACATAAGAAATCCCTAAAACCACCTGAAGGAATTGAAGGAGAGATCCTCCGTCTTGAGTAGTATTCCAGCTTCTTGAGATGGATCAACTGGCTATCTTCGAGTGTTTCCCACAAATCTGACCTTTTTGGCTCGGCTCTTTGGCCTAGCTAACCGCCCCGCCAAAAGCCCTGGCATAAGGCTTCTGCCGAACTCCCCATTCAAGTTGCCCCATTGGGTGTTTATATAGACTTTGTGATGCCTTAATTGGCCCTTAAGTATCCTAATTCAAGTAGAATTCCTACTAGGGTGTTTGAATAGGCTTTGGAATGTGTTTCTTTGCTTCTAAGTATCCAAATCCGAGTAAAACTCCGTTCCTGGGACAAGGACATGACCATGGCACACGTCTGTGTGAATCGTGGCCAGGCCATGTTCGAGCCTGTTGAATGGGGCACGGCCGTATGGTCTTGGGCCTAGGCCGGGTGGATTTCGTGATATGGCTCATTTATTCCGTTTTGGGCTCGTTTTCCGTTCTTTTCATCCTCTAGTGCTCTCCTGGGTATAAAACATGAAAATAAAGGATTAAGAGCACCAAATTACATAATTCAAAGCTTAAATAATCCAAAGGCATGCTAAATGTGTGATTAAAATATGTTGCTTCTGTAATTGTTCAGTTTATACCCTAGTCGGAACAGTGGTTTCGAGACCACAAATCTGAGTCTGTATAATATTTTAATATTATACTCTATGCCGTTGATATATGATTAAGCATATGTTAAAGTTTCGTAAGTTAATTTATCTGTCTGTGTGTTTAATTTGACGAAAGGATGAAATTGCATTAACTATGAAAGTTGTATGCTATATGTTAAATTGCTTATGTGTTATGGCTTTTTAAATATGATGACTTATATGGCAATTTGGCCATTTCCATGGTTAATGGTTGGCTAAGGTCATAAATGACCTTGTAACTATGTTTTATACATTTTTATATGAAAGGTTATATTGGTAAATTAATTTATATCATATTATTAACAAAACTAAAGCTTAAAATAAGTTTTAATGCATTATTCTTCCACCGAATATACACAAAAGAAAAGAAAACAGAAAGAAGCTTGGTATTCGGCCTTTATAAGCTCTAATTAAGGTATGATTTGGTTTCGGTTTTTGATAATTTCTACGTTTTTGTAATCGTTGCTTCGTCTACTATCAAACCCATGTTTCAATTTTGTGTATTGGTGATGTTTGTAAGTTATGCCATTGATGCTATGTTGAGCTTTGTGATGCTTTAAGGTGTTAAATGATAGATTGGTGGTAGATGAACATGTTTTGTTCTTGAAGTTTAGATGAATTTAGCTAAATAGGGCTAAAGTGAGAAAATGATAATTTGAGGGACTAAATTATGAATTTGATGAAAAATGTGGGCTTGTATGTAATGTGTATATATTCGGCCAAGCTTGTGTATAAGTGAATTTTGTGAATTTGATGTTTTGAGAAAAATAGACTAAATTGATTAAGTGTGCAAATGCGAGGGCTAATTTGCAAATTGCCCTAAATGTGTGTCTTTGGATTGAATTGAGTAAACTAGTGAATAAAAGGGTTAATTCTGAATATGTTTAGATCAAGAACCGAGGAAAACAGATTTAGATCGAGGGAAAGCGAATGTAACACCCTAGACTAGGGGTTATGCGTTCGTGCATAACTCATGAGTTAGTAGGTTTTGGCAGTGTTTGGAAGTGTATCAAGGGTTTTTAGAACTCTAGGATGAAGGTGAAAGCTTTGGGAAAATATTGAATTTTAGGTGAAAAGGGGAAACTAGGCAAAGAGGCCTTAAAGGAAATTTTTGTGGAGTTTAGGACACAAGGAATCATGTGGCAAATTGGCAAGGGACGCTACCTTGGGGCTTGGAAGGTTGCGTCAAAGGAAAGCCTCAAGGGGAGGACGTTCGAGCAACGTGGGAAGCAATGGGCTTTTATTTTTGCGCCAAGAAGGGGAGCAAGGCCAGGGAAGCCTTAAGGGAAAAATTATGGGCGTTCTTGGCATAAAACAGGCCTTGGTAAAGTGGCTGCAAGGCGCTACTTAAGGGCCTGGAAATAATGCCATAACAGGTCTGGAGTTCGAGTCTTGAAGGCAAGGGAGTGTTTTATTTTATTTTTGCGTCAAAAAGGGAATTGGGCTAAGTAGGTCTTAAAAGAAATTCTAGGTGAATTATGTCACAAAAATATGCCTTGGCAAAGTGGCTTGGGCAAGTGACGCCTTAAGCTATGGTAAGACGACTCGGGTTCGAGTCCAGGGGGGGCAAGAGGGGAGTATTTTTATTTTTGTATTCTCAGCAAGAGGGAGAAGGAGTAGTGGACATGACTTATGGACTCTCAAGTGGGCAAGGATAATGCTTGTTTAATTCTTTTAAAATTCAAATTTGGAAGGTAAGAGATAATGGTTGTTTTATTTTTTTATTTATTTATTTTAAGATAGAAGATAATGGTGGCCTTATTTTATTTATTTTAAAGGGTAAGATAAGAGAATATATAGGAGTTTGTTATGGGATAATTTATTTTATTTTATTTGCTAAGATAATAAAGGAGAAAAATGTGGGTGTTGATAGGAGATGGAGTTGTGGCCGAATGGGGGGTTCTTTGGGTGGAATATTCGGCCATGGAAGGGGTTTAAGAGATGGATTATTTTATTTTCTATTGATAAGGTGATAAGAGAAAATCAAGGGATATGATAAGGGGGAAACTAGTGGCCGAATATAGGACTTTAGGGGCTGGAATTTTCGGCTATGTAGTGGGGGATTAAGTGCCAAAATTATTTGTTCATCTTTTAATCTCCGTTGCCGAATTCTCTTCAGCAATTCTTCTTCTTCTTTTATTTTGTCAAAGCCGAATACCATTCTCCCATTTTCCTTAGCCATAGTCGATTGTTCTTTAAACCCAAAAGCCAAAACCTTGAGATTATTATTTAGTCTTCAAAAGCCGAATCTCTGTGGATCTAAGCAAGAGTGCCGTCGATTTCTTCAATAGGGGTAAGATCAAGTTTGATTTTCATTCTATTCCTTTTAGGCCTGTCAAAATTCAGGAACTAATCCCTCAAATTATTCTATGGCCGAATCTATGAAGGGTCATTCGGGGTATTGGCCTAGTGTCGATTCCTAGGAGAAAGACTTTCGGGATTTCAAGAATTTAAGGTAAGTCATGTATTCGGCCAAAGGCCATTGATCATGTCTAAATAATTGGAATCGGACCTAATATATGAATCTATAGGGATTTTCGTGAGAGGATACAAGGATTTGGGATTTGAGAATTTCGAGGTAAGTAGTACATTCGGCCAAGGCTCCACTTGATGATTAAGATCTATTTCTTATTTTTGCAAAAGCCGAAACTAACATGTGACGTGATCTAATGCTTGGCCGAATGCAAGAAGGAATATAGCAAAGTTTTCGGTATTTGGTTAGCAGTGAAAACGGCACCAAGGTAAGGATTTAATTACCATAATTCTATTGGGATTTGGTTTATGGCCGAATGGTTATTTTAGAAAATTACTATATGTTGGCCGAATATAGGAACAAGGATCTAGGACGTTAGATCGAGATCTTCGGAATTTGGAGTGAATTCACTAAGTTAATCAGGTGTGTACCCCACACTAACTTTTAATAAGATTTATGGCAATATTTAATATGTGTATGTTTATAAGAATGTGAATATGGCTAAGGTACCATGTAATGGTACAAAAGTACTCAGGTGCGTTTCCTACTCCTACTAGGAATATGAATATATGTTATGACTCATATGTGACCAGTGATAAGAATGTGTAATTAGGCATGTTAATGCATAATATGTATGATATGGGGCATATGGGTTATATGAAAAGGGGAAGTGAATGTGGTGACCTAAGACCACGATATTTGAATGTGGTGACCTAAGACCACGATATCTAAATGTGGTGACTTCGGTCACAATTATTTAATCTGGTGGCTATGCCAGGAATATTTATAAGGGCGATGAGCACGTCGACTACAGCGACTGCCTTCGATGGTGTGTAGCGGATGGAGGGTCGACTTATTAGTCCCCACGGTGTACAGGATGGTACGGGTGATGTGTAGCGGATGGCATCTAGGTTTTGGTTCGGGTTGCATCATTTTAATTTAATGATATATGAATTTGTATGCTATGAAATGCCTAAATTTGTTAAGACTTAGTGTTGTGCTACACATTGAGTCTGTTTACTCACCCCGTTGTGGGAACATTTTTCAGGTGATGATCAGTAATGGACCGGGTCGGCAGGAGCTTAGTGGTGGCCATGCCCAGCAAGGAAATTATTATGTGGACCCTTTATTTTTTCTAAGTATTTTAAATTTCATTTTGGGTTTTTATTTTTATTTGATGTAATAAAGCCATAGTGAACTATGTTATTTTCTGTTTTATTTACTATGTTACGTAATTTTATTTATTAGAGATTAAGTCAATTTAATTTAAAATAAACTTTAAATATTTTGTCACTTGAAATTAAATGGGTTTCAATATAAAATAAATTTGTTTTCAACTCGAGCCCAACCCACTAGCAAACTATCTTTAAAACACACTGATTTTCAAAGTAATAAAAGAATTTTTAACCGGTTTACTTCGAGGAACATACCAGATCCGGTCTAGGCTCGTGGGCCGGGTGTGGGGTGTTTCAGTTTGGTATCAAAGCCCGTTTCAAACTCTCGGCCTGAGGTTTAAGGCCCAAAATGTTTTCAAAGCGAGCCCAAATAAGTTTATGAAAACATTTTTTTTTGAAATAAGCGTGTTTTTTGGCATGGCACCCAAGTCTCCAGACCAAGCCCATCGGTATGTACTTCTATCCATTTGTGTGATTTATAGTATGATGTGTAGAAGGGTAGAAATGGAATGGAACGTAGATTAGCATGATAAGTACTTGAACCCTAGGACTAGTTTTCCCCAACATAAGACTTAAGTGCCTAATTAAACAAATCTGTGGTTAAGTCGCCGAGTTAGGGTGTGGCAACCATGGTGCGCATGTCTAGGATTGGATCCAGAAAGAGCACGGTACTTAGCGAGCCCTAGTGACTCACCTCCTCTTCGCAGAATCCTACTGCAGTGCGTAGCTACGGTTCACCCTAACCAAGAGGACTCAGTCGCAGGCTAAACTCAATAACTAAAACCCGAAAGGGAACTAGCCGTATTTTTATAAAAACCCTAGTTTTAAAACTCTTAAAATTACCCTTTTAATTTGTGAGAACTATTTTTTCCGAAAAAAATTTTCGGTTTATCAAAAAATTACCTAAATACCCCTGATTGTGAAATTACAAAAATGCCCTTGGTTTATAAAATGTGCAAACTACCCATAGTTTAATCAAATTTTCCTTACTTTATAAATTTCCAAAAATCCTAATTTGCAAAATATCAAATATCTTGATTTTGGAAAATTACAGAATTGCTCCTGACTTACAAAAATTACCAAAATAACCCCGATTTCTAAAATTTTTGAATTACCTTCGATTGGTAGAAATTTTCAAAATACCCACAAGTTTCGAAAATTTTTGAAATGCCTATGATTTATAAAGATTTTCACATTGACCCCGATTTATTACCAAAATACCCCTATAAGACAAATGACGAAATTACCCCTGGGTTGGGAAAGGACTAAAATGACCATAGAAGTGTAGTGAATGAATGTGTCTCTGTTTATGAACGTGAATGTGACTCTCTGAATTAGAGTAGTGAACTTGAACTGAACCTTTGTGTGATCGAAAGAACTACTTCTAAATATCTTTATTTCATAAAATTGTTCGCGGTTAATAAGTGGAACAAAAAAAATTCTGATGCATAAAACTTTTTAATCGGATTAAATCGCGACGTTAGAAATGAGTTCTAGGGGACGTGAACTTAGAGATTGTGCCTAGATGGTATGATGGTACTATTAAGATCAGAGTGCGCAGCATAAGCGTGGTGCGGTGAGTTAAGATGTGCGATTATTCGTTAGTAAGTAATTTCGAGGACGAAATTATTTTTAAGGAGGGTAGAACTGTAACATCCTAGATTAGGGGTTATGCGTTCATGCATAACTAATGAGTTAGTAGGTTTTGGCAGTGTTTGGAAGTGTATCAAGGGTTTTTAGAACTCTAGGATGAAGGTGAAAGCTTTGGGAAAATATTGAATTTTAGGTGAAAAGGGGAAACTAGGCAAAGAAGCCTTAACGGAAATTTTTGTGGAGTTTAGGACACTAGGAATCGTGTGGCAAATTAGAAAGGGACGCTACCTTGGGGCTTGGAAGGTTGCGTCAAAGGGGAGCCTCAGGGGAGGAGGTTCGAGCAACGTGGGAAGCAATGGGCTTTTATTTTTGCGCCAAGAAGGGAGCAAGGCTGGGAAGCCTTAAGGGAGGAAAAATTGTGGGCGTTTTGGCATAAAAGCAGCCTTTGTAAAGTGGGCTGCAAGGCACTACTTAAGGAACTGAAATAACGCCATAACAGTCCAAGTTCGAGTCTTGAAGGCAGCATGGGAGTGTATTATTTTATTTTTGCGTCAAAAAGGGAATTGGGCTAAGTAGGTCTTAAAAGAAATTTCGGGTGAATTATGTCACAAAAACGCCTTGGCAAAGTGGCTTGGGCAAGTGGACGCTTAAGCTATGGTAAGAGGACTCGAGTTCGAGTCTAGTGGGCAAAGCAAGGGAGTATTTTTATTTTTGTATTACAGCGAGAAGGAGAAGGAGTAGTGGGACGGCTTATGGACTCTCAAGTGGGCAAGGATAATGCTTGTTTAATTCTTTTAAAATTCATTTGGAAGGTAAGAGATAATGGTTGTTTTATTTATTTATTTATTTATTTTAAGATAGAAGATAATGGTGGCCTTATTTTATTTATTTTAAAGGGTAAGATAAGAGAATATATAGGAGTTTGTTATGGGATAAATTATTTTATTTTATTTGCTAAGATAATAAAGGAGAAAAATGTGGGTGTTGATAGGAGATGGGGGTTGGGGCCGAATGGGGGGTTCTTTGGGTGGAATATTGGGTCATGGAAGGGGTTTAAGAGATGGATTATTTTATTTTCTATTGATAAGGTGATAAGAGAAAATCAAGGGATATGATAAGGGGAAACTAGTGGCCGAATATAGGACTTTAGGGCTGGAATTTTCTGGCTATGTAGTGGGGATTAAGTGCCAAAATTATTTGTTCATCTTTTAATCTCCATTGCCGAATTCTCTTCAGCAATTCTTCTTCTTCTTTTATTTTGTCAAAGCTGAATACCATTCTCCCATTTTCCTTAGCCATAGTCGATTGTTCTTTAAACCCAAAAGCCGAAACCTTGAGATTATTATTTAGTCTTCAAAAGCCGAATCTCTGTTGGATCTAAGCAAGAGTGCCGTCGATTTCTTCAATAGGGGTAAGATCAAGTTTGATTTTCATTCTATTCCTTTTAGGCCTGTCGAAATTCAGGAACTAATCCCTCAAATTATTCTATGGCCGAATCTATGAATGGTCATTTGGGATCTTGGCCTAGTGTCGATTCCTAGGAGAAAGACTTTCGGGATTTCAAGAATTTAAGGTAAGTCATGTATTCGGCCAAAGGCCATTGATCATGTCTAAGTAATTGGAATCGAACCTAATATATGAGTCTATAGGGATTTCAAGCTGAGAGGATACAAGGATTTTGGGATTTGAGAATTTCGAGGCAAGTACACATTCTGGCCAAGGCCCCACTTGATGATTAAGATCTATTTCTTATTTTTGCAAAAGCCGAAACTAACATGTGACGTGATCTAATGCTTGGCCGAATGCAAGAAGGAATATAGCAAAGCTTTCAGGATTTTGTTAGCAGTGAAAACGGCACCAAGGTAAGGATTTAATTACCATAATTCTATTCGGATTTGGTTTATGGCCGAATGGTTTTTTAGAAAATTACTATATGTTGGCCGAATATAGGAACAAGGATCTAGGACGCTAGATCGAGATCTTCTGAATTTGGAGTGAATTCGCTAAGTTAATCTGTGTGTGTAATTCTACACTAACTTTTAATAAGATTTATGGCAATATTTAATATGTGTATGTTTATAAGAATGTGAATATGGCTAAGGTACCATGTAATGGTACAAAAGTACTAAGGTACATTTCCTACTCCTACTAGGAATATGAATATATGTTATGACTCATATGTGAACAGTGATAAGAATGTGAAATTAGTCATGTTAATGCATAATATGTATGATATGGGGCATATGGGTTATATGAAAAGGGAAGTGAATGTGGTGACCTAAGACCACGATATTCGAATGTGGTGACCTAAGACCACGATATCTGAATGTGGTGACTTCGGTCACAATTATTTAATCTGGTGGCTATGCCACAAATATTTATAAGGGCGATGAGCACGTCGACTGCAACAACGGCCTTCAATGGTGTGTAGCGGATGGAGGGTCGACTTAGTAGTCCCCACTGCATACGAGGATGGTACGGGTGATGTGTAGCGGATGGCATCTAGGTTTGGGTTTGGGTTGCATCATTTTAATTTAATGATATATGAATTTGTATGCTATGAAATGCCTAAATTTGTTAAGACTTAGTGTTGTGCTACACATTGAGTCCTGCTTTACTCACCCCATTGTGGGAACATTTTTCGTGTGATGACCCAGAATGGACCAGGGCAGAGAGCTTAGTGGTGGCCATGCCCAAAGAAGGAAATTATTATGTGGACCCTTTATTTTTCTAAGTATTTTAAATTTCATTTTGGGTTTTTATTTGATGTAATAAAGCCATAGTGAACTATGTTATTTTCTGTTTTATTTACTATGTTACGTAATTTTATTTATTAGAGATTAAGTCAATTTAATTTAAAATAAACTTTAAATAATTTGTCACTTGAAATTAAATGGGTTTCAATATAAAATAAATTTGTTTTCAACTCGAGCCCAACCCACCAGCAAATTATCTTTAAAACACACAGATTTTCAAAGTAATAAAAGAATTTTTAACCGGTTTACTTCGAGGAACATACCAGATCCGGTCTAGGCTCGTGGGCCGTGTGTGGGGTGTTTCAGCGAAAGTTATCGAGTAGCCTTTTTCTATTCCGATAAACCGAATTCGAGGTAAGTCACTATAGAAATAAATGAATATGTATGCATTTGTAATTTTTCATATGTTTAATGATGATAATGAATGCTTATGAGAAATTTTTAATTGAATTCCGAGATAAGTTCGGTATATTGACTAAGTCTGGGAAGCCTCGTACGAACTTTGACATAGGTATCTATTCTGTTTTATCATGTAAGACCTCATCTGGGACGTTGGCATTGATTTGAGACTCGTGTAAGACCCTGTCCAGGACAGCAGCATCGTTATTTGATTATGTGTAAGGCCATGTCTAGGATGTTGGCATCAATATAAACTTTACGTTTTAGGCCACGTATGGGATGTTGGCATCATTATGACACTTACGTGTAAGACCATGTCTGGGACATCGGCATCATTTTTATTCGTATAAGACCCTATTTGGGACAGTGGCATCAATATCCGAGTGCATGTAAGACCTCCTCTGGGACGTTGGCATTGTACGACTATTCTGAGCTTTCTAAGTATCCTATTAGATTTATTACGATTCAACGGGCAAGTCTATGATACTATAATCAAATCCGAGCTATGAACAAATATGTTATTGTAAATCCAATTCAGGTATGTTGATTATACACTAATTGTGTATACAAGGTAAGCATCAATATGATCTTACTATGATGCTATGAATATGGAATTGATGATATGTTGTATAAAGTTTTGGTGAAATGAGATATGTGTTTATATGATCTTTGAATTGTGAATATGGCTAATGTGGTCAAAAGTGTATGAACCAAAGCAAATATATGCATTTTATGCTAAGTTTGTTTGTATATTGACTTACTAAGTTTTTGGAAAGCTTACTCTGTGTATGTTTAATCTGTTTTATAGGTCGTCAAAGCTACTGAAGGCTCGGGACTGTCTTGGATCGTCATCACACTATAGAACTTATTTTGGTACCTTTTGTTATTGTATAAAGCTAGATATGGCATGTATAGGCTAGTATTTTGGTATAAATAGTTATGTGATCTTAGCCATGTGATTTGGCTATTTAAGAGTTGAAAATTTGCTTAAATGAATGTGTTATAGAATGTATCTTTTGGTATGATGAAAGAATGTGGAATGACCAAGTGTGAATGAGCAAATGCATGAATTAGTCTTGTAATGATATGAGTTTTAATCCTTGAGATTGTCATAGTTGAGATTGGTTTTGAATGTAAGGTTTGAATGGTTATTTGGTATGCTTTTGATGGTTTTATGTGCATGAAATGTCTTGTTGAATATGGCTTGTAGGTATGACCCTTTGTGGGTGGCATTTTGGCCTTGTAAATGGCCTATAATGTCACACGGTTGTGGCACACGGGTGTGCCTAACGACCGTGGGTGAATGGTAGGATGTAGTTTATGATCACACGGCCTCGACATGGGCGTGTCATCTGGCCGTGGTGTGCAAGTCAGTAGCTAACATAAAAGTACACGGCCTCGACACGGGCGTGCTTAGTGGCCATGTTGGGGAAGTCAGTATATGACCTAAAAGTACATGGCCATGGTACACGGGCGTGCCTAATGACCCTGTTGGTATAGTTAGTATAAACAAGGATGGACATGGGGGTGTCTAGAAGCCGTGGAGGGCACACGGTCTCCTCCCACGGGCGTGTCTCCCCTATATTTTAGAAAAGTTTCAAATTTTCATGGAATTTCATATGTGTTTCAATTTAGTCCCGAATCGACTTATAAGTATGATTAAGGGCTCGAGGACCAATTAAGGGACATTATGTCTGAGAATGATGATTGAATGTTTGATTTTCTCTGTGAATGTTTCCGATCTGTCCGGCAACGCTCCTAACCTTAATTCGGCGACGGACTCGGGATAGAGGTGTTACAACTTTTACGGTTTATCACATACCCCCACACTTATTGCTTGTCCTCAAGCAAAAGTCTCAACTTACAATTAAAATGAACTTCCTTGATTCAATATTCCTATCAACAATGTCCTATCATAATTCATATATAATTTATACATGGATAATTTAACTCAAAGAGTCCTAAAGATTCAAACAATCAAAGTGATAGTTTTTATAGTATGAAAACATAGGTGTTTCCCCTTACCTAAATAATTACCTCTGATTCAAAATCGACAAGAGTTGACATCCTCACTAAAGATTCACTCAAATCACTCGAAGTGTTTAAGGTTCAAAATTTAAGCACTCAAGAGTCTAACATGAAAAGTTAATCCCATAGGCTTGCATGAAAATCAAATCTCCACCACTGTAATATGAGATGATACACAAATCAAAAGGTCTTTAACAGGGTTGTAACAGGGCTTAGGTTAAGGGTATGGATAAAGGCTGAATTAGAATGTTAGAATCGAGATTGATCGGACAAATTACCTACCTAGAAATTCTAAGATGATAAATAAATAATTACAACAATTGAAAAGTAATGACCTAATAATACGAGCTTTTCTTTTGATAATTAGACTTTAACTGTATAAACTCACTTTTCATAATCCTAATACTGAATATACTTCAAAATTTTTTTAAGAACAAATCAAGTAATAAAGGATAAATTCAACTACTGAAATAATATAATTAGGTAACTAATCAAATCAAATCTCGATATAAGGGTAGTCAAAAGGAATGGTGATAACAAATTCAAAGGGTTTTAGGTAAATATTAGTGGGTGAGTCCATAAAAAGGGTTGTGAGGCTCAACGGGGTTCACTAGGGGTTAATTATGAGGGTAGATTGTTTTATGGAGTAAGTGGGTTAAAACCTAGGTGCCTTTATCATCTCAGTATATCAAATCAAAGGTGTGGTCTTGACATGTATAATCGAAGCAAGTTCTAGAATAACAAATCAATGTTGACACACTCATAATCAATAACTGAGCAAGAAAAGAAATATATGCTCTATAAGGTTCAAGGTCTCACAAAAATTATGGGTGTTTGATATCAATCTTGTAAACTTCAAACTTCGAGGTAATATTCAGATTCAGGTAGACAACCTAAAAAAAATTTATTCTGAAAAATAGACTCATCATGCTTGATTCTCTAGTATTTTTAAAATTTAAATCATCAATGCCCAATTATCAATGACTTACTCTAAAACATATCTATGAAACATCATAAATCAAAGGAAATTTCATTGTAATCATAATATGATAAACTTACTTAAAAAACAATGCATAATTCAGGGATTTTCAAATAATACTATAATTAACCCCCCCACACTTAAGACGTACATTGCCCTCAATGTAAAAAGATAGATAATATCAAAATAGTCTTAAAATCATAAGACTGGGAGAGAAGTGAAACTTCTTGAATTTTGGATGAAGTCAATAGAAAGAAACTGGATAGGGTTGGAGGTAAACATGGGGAAGTGTCTCGAACCGTTTGAAATTGAATCCTCAAAGCAATCAGTCGAATTTTATTGTGTCCTAAGCTAAATCTAAATGTCATAAAGAATAAGAAGAAAATAAAAATAAAAAATAAAAATAAAAAAGTAAAAGTAAAAATAAAAAATAAAAATAAAAGTAAATAATGGAAAATGAAGGAAGAAAAATAACGAGAAAAAGGAAAGGAAGAAGGGGGTTAAATAGAAATTATGGATTTGGTAGTTGGCCCCTCCCTTGTATCTTCCTGTGGTGGCCACACGGCCACAGCCACGGCCATGTGGTATGGAGATCTGTACTTTGGTTAGTTTATGGTTAGGTGCTAAAAGGAAAAATAAAAGTAAAAAAAATGTAAAAATTAATGGGGTTGCCTCCCAAGAAGCGCTCGTTTATAGTTTTAAGCTAGACTTTACCTCTCATCCGTATGGTCATCGTGGTTTGAGGAGGTGAAAATCCTTTCTCATGCGATCAATTTGGTTATTGATATAAAATTTAAATTGAGTAATGTTGACTTTAAAGGTACTAATTTTGGGACTAGTTACCTCGACTGTTCCATCTGGGAAGATTTTGAGTACCTGATCTCCTATCTTAAGCTGAGTTGTCCCATTGTTAAGTTTGTCATGGAGTTGCCTGTTTTTTGCTTCGTGTGTTTTTAGTCTCTCCTTGAAGTGTGTCTTCCATTCGTCTAGTTCATCAATCCAAAGCCTTCGTTCCTCATGAATTTCTTCTTTATCGACACGAGGTTTAGGATCTAGCATCTGCGAAAGAGCTTCTAGAAACGGCAAGTTAATATGAAATTTCTTTAAAAGTTTAAGAGACTTACCGAGTTGTTCCTCCGTGCGGTCTTTCTTTGTCGCATCAGAGTATGGCACACGGGGTTGGTACTCTGTAATCACCGGGTTTGGTAAATCATGACTTACCTCAACCTTACCTTCACTTACCATAGGCTCTTGCCTTGGGTCAGATTCCACTAATCTTTCACCGTCATGAGCTGTTACAGCTTGAATTTGCTCTTTTAGGTTAGTTTCAGTGTTGCTTGGCAAGCTTTCTTGTGGTTGTTCTAAGATCAGCTTAGCAGGCTGACCTAACTGATCCTCGATCCCTTGAATTGATGCTTCTTGTTTTGTTTCTATATTTTGGTAGCGTGTTTGTGTTTGCTATGAATTTTTCCAACATCTCTTTAAGGTTTGACTTATCTTCCTGTTAGTGAGGTGGTTGTTGAAAAATCTGGATTTTCTGTGGCTGCTATGAATTTTGTTAGCATCTCCTCAAGGTCCGACTCCTCTTCCTGTTTGTGAGGTGATTTTTGAAAATTTGGAGAAAGTTCTTGTCTTTGACTACTTTGATCATCCCACGAGAAATTGGGATGGTACCTCCAACCTGCATTATAAGTGTCATCATAAAAATTATTTTGAGGTCTAGCATAGTTACCCATATAGTTGACTTGTTCTCTTCCCATGCCATGTCCGTATGGTGGGTACTCAGGATTCGCCACGCCTCCGTTTGTTTCATACTGCATAACTGGGTATACCTGGGAAGAACCCCATAAACCATCAATTTTCTTATTTAAAAGCTCCAGCTGATTTGATAGCATGGTTATTGGGTCGAGGTTGTAGATATCGGCTGCTTTTGTTGGTTTTGTCCTCATAACTTGCCACTGATAGTTATTTAGTGCCATCTCTTCTATAAACTAAAATTACCTATCAAAGAAAATAAAAAGAAAAATTAGCAAAATAAAAAAATAAAATTTAATTGCAAAAATAAAATATGGCTAGAGTAATAAAAATCGAGCTTTCTTAATATTTTAGTTCCCCAGCAACGACTCAAAAACTTGATCGTTTATTTTTCAGAGTTTTAAATTTATAAATGAAAATGATCGAACATGGAAACTAACTCTGACAACGACTGTAATATCCCGGGTTAGGGGCTATTTTGTTATTGCATTGGTTGCATGTGGTTGATATTGCAATGTGGTTGTTTTGATGTTTTAGGGGCTTAGTTGTAAGCTAGGTGTAAGCTTGAGAGGTAGGAAAAATTTTAGTTTTAAGTTTTATGTGAGAGGAGCTGAAGGAGCTGGGGTTTATAAATAATTTTAGGTGAAAAGTAGCACAAGAGTTGAGCTAGTAAAGTGGCAAAGCATGCGCCACTTGGGGCTTGTGTTTGGCGTCACTTGCGGGGAGGAGGTCCTGTGTTCAAGGCACGAAAATCCCACTTTTTGCTTCCATTTTGACAAACATGGAGGAGGAGTAGTGTGGGTTCAAACTCTTCCATGGACCAAGTCAAATATTCAAAGGAAGGGTGGAGAGTGATTGTAGAAGTGGACTAATTCAAAGTGATTTGAATTAGTGGCTTGGAGTGGTTAGAGGTGTTTGGCCGAATATTGGAGAGATTTTGGGGGAGGAGTGGACGGTTGGGTAGTGGGGGGAGTGAGGTGTGCCGAAATGCACTTTTCATTTTGTGCATTTTCAGTCATTTTGGGTAAAAGCAAGAGTTCTCCTTTTGGGTGTTGTTAGTCAAAATTTCAAGTAAGTTTCTTCATATTTTCTCTTGCAAACCGAAAGTTCAAGCACTTAATTGCCGAATTTGTTTTGCTCTCTTGAGTTGGTGTGGCCGAATGTTCTCAACCATTTTTCTTCCTCTTTCATTGGTGTAAGCCAAAACTACAACCCTTTCTTCTCATACTTCTCCTTTGTTTGAAAACCATGAGAGCCGAAACTAGTACCCTCCCTCTACTCATCTTGTATTTTCTTTTTCTCCAAAACTTTTTAGTCGATTCTCCATTTGTTTCTTTCCAATTCTCTTGAGCCGAAACCCCCTCAACTTGTCCCTTCAAACTTTTCTCTTAAACTCCATTGCCGTAGCTTCTATTTCTTCTTATCTCTACTCTCCTTTCGTTCCACCCAAAGTCGAACATAAGCAGGGTAAACACCTTGGCCGAATCTCTCCCCTCTCCTAGTGGTCTTGTTGGCCGAATATTGGTTGGTGTTAGGTAAGTGCTTGGCCGAATGGCCATTTCTCTCCTCTCTAGTGTTATGTTGGTTTCGGTGGGGTTAAAGCCTACGTTGGTTTTGGTTGAAAGGAGTTATTCTTTTGTTTAATCATCTCGTTATAGGGTCTTTGGATTTTGGGAAGCAAGCAAGAGGAGTAAGCCCTACTCGTTAATCTTTTGGTAAGTGGTGGTAAGAAGTTGGTTGATGGTGCATTCTTTTAGTTTTTTGTTAAGCCTAAGATTTATGAGACTAATTGTTTGTGTTTTAGAGGAAGGCCGATTGTCAGAAGAACCACCGTTTGGTTCGGGGTTTGGTAGGAAACCAAACCGTTTGCAAGGTAAGGGTTAAGCATTAACCTATTCGGTTTAATAGCTATGGCCAATGGTCTAGGTGACTAACCCCATGTTTGGCCGATTATAGGAGCAAAGTAATCAAGGGGCTTAGATCGATTCGTTGGGTTAAGGCTTCTCGCTTATGTGTGTGTAAACTAACACACTCTTGTTTAGTAATATGATTAATAACCTAATCGCATTATTAAGGTTGAAACAATATGGTTGGTTGATGTGATACCTCAAAGTGGTATGAGCACGATTGTAAGTCGATTCATTACGAGTTCTCGTTGTTAATACATATAGTATCACGATTTATGATGTATGTGCTATGAGATGCAAAGATTGAGCATGTTAGCATGATTTGCATGATTTGCATACTTTACATGAGTCGGTATGACATTGGGTGTTATGAGAGGAGGGGAATATGATATCCGCGTCTTTGGGACACCGAGAGGTTTGGCACCTCCGGTGGTTTGGTACCACGAGATGATATTTTGTGTCTTTGGGACACCGAGGTTTGGCACCTCGGCGTCTCTCGTCCGGTGGCTTAGCACCACAAAGTGGGTTGGCCCCACGTTGATATTACGGGATTGACGCCAGTGATTTGGTATCACATGATGGGTTGGCCCCATCATTGGATTCGTGACTTCGGTCACCAGTGATTTGGTATCACATTGTGTCTTTGGGACACCGTGAGGTTTGGCACCTCATAACGCCTCGCCCCAGTGGCCTTCGCATCACGGTGGGTTGGCCCCTGGTTGAGATACAGAGATTGACGCCGGTGATTTGGTATCACACGATGGGTTGGCCCCATCATTGGATTATTCGTGACTTTGGGTCACCAAAGTGGTTTGGCACCACACTTATGGATATTGTGACTTTGGGTCACCAGTGGTTTGGCACCACCAGTGGTTTGGTACCACACGGGGTAGAAAAAGCGATATGGATGGTTAGGATCTGGGTGCATTAATTGTATTGCTTTGCTATGATGTGTGTTAGCTTGTTGCATTAACGGAGGGGATTTATGCACCGAGTCTTGCGACTCACCTTCTCCTTATCATTTCAGGAGACACTTAGATCGCGGACATGGAGCCGTGGACTCGAGGTGACCATGCCATGAATAAATTCAGATTTGCATCGATTTAAATACTTGGTACTTTATTTCCTTTATTTTCATTTGGTTTTCTTTGGGATTGTAAATTGCCTTTTAAAATTATGCTTTGGATATTTATATGCTCAAATGTGATTTCAAATATGCCTTAACAAAGTATTGGATTAATATTGGATAAAACTTGGAAAGAAAAAGGTTTTTCAAAACTACTAAGCGATATGTTTTAAACTTTACCATCGGATATCACACTAAAACATTTATGAACACACCCAAATGTTTTCCAAACTTGAGATTTTATTCACACTAAGTTTAAAAATGTTTCTAAGCAAATTCAAGGAATTTTTCTCAGATTCCTAAGTGCGTAAATTTGTTTTACTTGTGAGTTCAACTAAGTTTTCAAAAAAATTTCTGGGTTTTCAAAATACACTATCATTCCAAAACCTTCATGCCCGAGATTTTGACAAGTACGCACTATAACAAAGAGTTTTCTATCAAATCTTTAACCAGGAAACCAATCCCTCTCAAAACACGTTTTCCTCAGAACATACCCGATTCATCGTGGTGTATTGACCGAATTTGGGGTGTTACAATTATGGTATCGAGCCAAGTTCAAAGGTTTCTGTTTGTGGGCCCGAGGCCCAAAATGTTTTGGAAATTATTTTTAAAAGTTTTTGTTTGAAAACACATAGTTCGAAAAGGCATGGCACTGAGTCTCCTAAGCTCAATTCGCCGGAGTAAGTACCCCTTACTATTGCTTGTGATTTTTTTGATATGATGTGATTGGATGATTAGCAATAGTAGATTACTTTAGAAACTGAAACCACTAGGACTCTGCGAACTTGCAAAAACAAAACTTCTTTAATAAGCAATATTCATAAGACTTTGCTTTTAAAAGACAGTGGAATAAATACTGATGCATAAAACTCCTAAATCAGATAAGTCGAATTCTAGTCATGAGCACTCGAGGTGGACGTGGTCGTAATACACGTGGACGTGGTCGCGGTAGGATGATCGCTTTACGAAACCCGTAGGATCCGTCAAGGGTCAAAAAATGAGATTCCGGTACCACCACCAACTGGAGGTGGTGAGTTTCAGGATCAGACTGGGGATGACACAGTGTCTCAGGCGATGCTGCGAGTTCTGGAAAGGGTAGCTGGAATAGGTGGAAGCGGATGAGTTAGGAAATCTGTGCCGGAGCGACTCCGGGCTAACGGGGCCGAATTCTTTCGAGGTGTTTCTGGTGTTGCTCCCAGCACTGCTGAGTATTGGCTGGAGGCGACGGAGCGGATAATGGATGATTTGGATCTCGATCTTGAAGAGAAGGCCGAACAGGATAGTATCGCTTCTTCGGGATGAGTCATACCAGTGGTGGCTCACGGTTTGGGACAGTGTTGCAGCAGAGGATCTTACATGGGATTATTTTAGGGCTGCTTATCAGAAAAAGTACATTGGAGCTAGCTACATTGACGCGCAGCGAAAAGCATTTCTGAGGCTAGTTCAGGGGAGTAAGTCTATGTTCGAGTACGAGGCAGAGTTCTTGAAGCTGAGTCGGTATGCTAGGGGCATTGTGGCTACTGAACACGAGAGGTGTGTTCGATTCGAGGATGGTCCGAGAGATGAATTAAGATTGTTGATTGCTCTACGCCAGGAGCGTGAGTTTGCAAATCTGGTTGAGAAGGCTAAGGTAGAGGTATTAAAGAGTCCGTGAGGAAAAATGTAGATAGGAACAGGCATAAGAGGAGTTTTGGATCTTCTGGATTGTCTGGCAACTCTCAAAAAAGGGTTAGGCTGAGTGGGCCGAGTCAGTCTGTTAGGCTCATTCTTCGTTAATCGAGGACCGCCTCAGTGTAACCGTTATGGGAAATCTCATTGGGGAGGATGCTAGACCGGTGGAAAAGGGTGTTTCGAGTGTGGCTCTGTGGATCACAGTGTGAGGGACTGTCCGCGTAAGTTGGCTAGGATTCAGTCTGAGAGTCAGGGCCGTACTCAGTTCAGGAATAATGGACCACCGCCGCATAGAGGTCATGGTAATGGCAGAGGAGGTAATGGTTCTGGTAGAGGCCGCGGAGCACCGGGCAGAGGTGCGAGGTGGTTCTGAGGCACGACACCGGGTTGGTGTATGCAGCGAGACGTCGAGAGGAGGGCGACGCACCGGACGTCATAACCGGTACGTTTTTGATTTTTGGTTCTCCATATACTGCCTTGATTGATTTGGGTTCAACGCATTCTTACGTTGCTAGTAGCATAGTAGAGACCTTAGACTTAGATTCAGAAACTATTTCTAGGCGGATGATGGTGCCAGCCCTCTAGGTCACTCAAGAATTGTAGATAAGTCAGTATAGAGATGTACCCCTAGAACTCCAAGGGTAGTGTTTGTGGTCGATCCGATGGAACCGCCGTTTGGGGATTTCGATCCGATCCTCGGGATGGTGGTTGGTTAAGTACCGGGCAAGGGTGTGGATTGCGCGCTAAGCGCATGGTTCTTAAGACGATCGAGGGTGATGAGGTGGTTATGATAGGTAATGTGAAGAGATTACACCGCCCAACGTGGTGTCGGCTCAAAGCTAAAAAGATGGTCCTGAAAAGGTCGTGGAGCATATGTGGTTCATATGTATGCCTTGGAGGCTAAGAAGTCTGCTATTAAGAAGGTTCGAACAGTTAAGGAATTTGTTGATGTGTTTCGGAGGAGCTTCCGGGTTTGCCACCGGATCGTGAAGTAGGGTTGGGATAGATGCATGCACGGAATCGCGCCGTGTCTATTGCTCCGTATAGGATGGCGCCAAAGGAGTTAGTGGAATTAAAGGCTCGAGATCCGGGAGTTCTTTGGATCGAGGCTTTATTAGGCCAAGTGTTTCACCTTGGGAGCGCCGATACTCTTTGTCAAGAAGAAAGATGGTACGATGCGGATGTGTATAGACTCATCGCTTGATTGAACAAGCTGATGATTAAAACCAAGTATTCGCTGCCACGGATAGATGACTTGTTTCATCAGCTTAAGGGTGCTTCGGTATTCTCAAAGATTGATTTAAGGTCTGGGTATGATCGATTTGAAGGTAAAGGAGACGATATCCATAAGACAAACAAGCCGTACTTCGGTATGGGCACTACAATTTACGGTAATGCCGTTCGGGTTGACTAACGACCTAAGAAAGCATTCATGGATATGATGAACAGTGGTGTTCCAGCTTTTGGATCGGTTCGTAGTGGTTTTTATTCGACGACATCTTGGTGTACTCAAGGTCAGAGGAGGAGCATGATGCACACTTGTGAGTGGTACTGCAAATTCTGAGGGAGAAACAGCTTTATGCTAAGTTTAGTAAGTGCGAGTTCGCTCAGAGAAGTGACTTTCTTGGGTCATGTAGTGTCGGTGAGAGGATTAGGTAGATCCTCAAAAGGTTGAAGCGGATTTTGGATTAGAAGCCTCCTAAGTCAGTTGCTGAGATTCAGAGTTTTCTGGGCTTGGCAGGATACTACCGAAGATTTGTCGAAGGATTTTCGTTAATCGCAGCACCGATGACTAAGCTATTAAGAAAAGGAGTTCCGTTTGTTTGGACTGAGGAACAGCAGGAGAGTTTCAATAAGTTAAAGAAGATTTTGACCGAAGCTCTGTTTTAATTCAACCCGAGGCGTGTAAGGAATTCACACAGTATTATGCGATGCATCACATACGGGATTGGGTTGTGTGTTGATGCAGGAAGGTAAGGTTGTGGCGTATGCTTCTAGGCAGCTGAGGCCACATGAGGTCAATTATTCGACGCACGACTTGGAGTTAGTAGCTGTAGTCTTCACTTTGAAAATCTAGAGGCACTACTTGTACGGAGAGAGATCGATAGTCTACACTGATCATAAGAGTCTGAAGTACCTTTTGACTCAGAAGGATTTGAATTTGAGGCAGCACAGATGGATTGAGTTGCTCAAGGATTACGATTGCTCAATTGAATATCATCCGGGCAAGGCTAACGTGGTAGCAGATGCGTTGAGCCGTAAAGTTGTTTCGGACTTAAGAGCGATGTTTGCCCATTTGAGTTTGTATGATGATGGAAGTATTTTGGTAGAGTTGCAGGTTAAGCCTACTTGGGTTGAGCAGATCAAAGAGAAACAGTTAGAGGATGAGGTCCTGAGCGCGCGGAGGTTGCAGGTCCAGGATGGTGGTTTGGAGGGTTACAGTTTGTCCAGTGATGGAGTGCTGTGTTTTCAAGGGAGACCTTGTATGCCAAAGGACGTTGAGCTAAGGAAGAAGATTCTTCAGGACGTACATAGCAATCCATACGCTATGCATCCTGTAGGTAGTAAGATGTATCGGGATCTAAGAGAGCAGTTTTGGTGGCCGTGTCAGGCGGCGTGAGTTTGTTGGAAAGTGTCTGACATGTCAGCAGGTCAAGGTGGAACATCAATTGCCGTCAGGGTTGCTTCAGCAGTGAAGATTCCCCAGTGGAAGTAGGAAAGGATAACCATGGATTTCATCAGTGGTTTACCTCTTACGCCAAGCAAGAAAGACTCAGTTTGGGTAGTGGTGGATCGTTTCACTAAGTCACTCACTTCATTCCGGTAAGGGTTGATTACTCACTGCAGAGGTTGGCGAAGTTGTATGTGTCAGAGATAGTGAGACTGCGGGGTGTGCCAGTATCGATAATCTCGGATAGGGATCCCAAATTTACGTCAAGATTCCGGAGAGCGTTACATCGGGCTCTAGGGTGCGCGCTTGGATTTCAAGACGGCCACCCGCAAATCGACGACGGCAATCGGAGAGGTGATACTGATCTTAGAGGATATGCCGAGAGGTTGTGTTTCGACTTGAAGTAGTTGGGAGGAGTTTACGCCATTAATGAGTCCATCTACAACAATAGTTACCAAGCAAGCATCAAGATGGCACCATATGAGGCGTTGTACGGCAGAAAGTGTCGCTCACCTACTTGTTGGACGGAGTTGGGTGAACGCCGATTGTTGGGACCCGAGTTGGTTGCGCAGACCGAGGACAAGGTTAAGTTGATTCAGCTCGATTAAAGGAAGCTTGCATGTGCGAAGTCCTATGCCGATCTCAAGCGGAGAGATATAGAATTTCTTTGTGGGAGATCAAGTTTTTCGAAGGTCTCACCATGGAAGAAAGTCTTTGAGGTTGGTAGGAAAGGCAAGTTAAGTCCGAGGTTTATTGGGCCGATAGAAGTCATCGAGACGAGTGGGACCGATGAGCGTATCGCCTTGAGTTGCCGATGAGAGTTGAGTCGATTCACGACGTTTTTCACGCTTCGATGCTTAGGCGTTATCGCTCGAGATCCATCGCATGTCGTAGCTTTGGAAGAGATCGAGGTAAATCCGATTTGACCATGGAGGAAGAACCAAGTCATGATTCTAGATCGGGATGTGAAGGTTACTGCGCAGGAAGTCGATGCCTTTGGTAAAGGTGCTTTGGCGTAAACCATGGCGTGGAGGAAGCTACGTGGGAACCAGAGAATGTGATGAGACAGCAATACCCTCAACTCTTTTGACCAGGTAATTTCGAGCTCGAAATTATTTTAAGGGGGTAGAACTGTAATATCCCGGCTTAGGGGCTATTTTGTTATTGCATTGGTTGCATGTGGTTGATATTGCAATGTGGTTGTTTTGATGTTTTAGGGGCTTAGTTGTAAGCTAGGTGTAAGCTTGAGAGGTAGGAAAAATTTTAGTTTTAAGTTTTATGTGAGAGGAGCTGAAGGAGCTGGGGTTTATAAATAATTTTAGGTGAAAAGTAGCACAAGAGTTGAGCTAGTAAAGTGGCAAAGCATGCGCCACTTGGGGCTTGTGTTTGGCGTCACTTGCAGGGGAGGAGGTCCTGTGTTCAAGCTGCGAAAATCCCACTTTTTGCTTCCATTTTGACAGCATGGAGGAGGAGTAGTGTGCAGTTCAAACTCTTCCATGGACCAAGTCAAATATTCAAAGGAAGGGTGGAGAGTGATTGTAGGAAGTGGACTAATTCAAAGTGATTTGAATTAGTGGCTTGGAGTGGTTAGAGGTGTTTGGCCGAATATTGGAGAGATTTTGGGGGAGGAGTGGACGGTTGGGTAGTGGGGGGAGTGAGGTGTGCCGAAATGCACTTTTCATTTTGTGCATTTTCAGTCATTTTGGGTAAAAGCAAGAGTTCTCCTTTTGGGTGTTGTTAGTCAAAATTTCAAGTAAGTTTCTTCATATTTTCTCTTGCAAACCGAAAGTTCAAGCACTTAATTGCCGAATTTGTTTTGCTCTCTTGAGTTGGTGTGGCCGAATGTTCTCAACCATTTTTCTTCCTCTTTCATTGGTGTAAGCCAAAACTACAACCCTTTCTTCTCATACTTCTCCTTTGTTTGAAAACCATGAGAGCCGAAACTAGTACCCTCCCTCTACTCATCTTGTATTTTCTTTTTCTCCAAAACTTTTTAGTCGATTCTCCATTTGTTTCTTTCCAATTCTCTTGAGCCGAAACCCCCTCAACTTGTCCCTTCAAACTTTTTCTCTTAAACTCCATTGCCGTAGCTTCTATTTCTTCTTATCTCTACTCTCCCTTTCGTTCCACCCAAAGTCGAACATAAGCAGGGTAAACACCTTGGCCGAATCTCTCCCCTCTCCTAGTGGTCTTGTTGGCCGAATATTGGTTGGTGTTAGGTAAGTGCTTGGCCGAATGGCCATTTCTCTCCTCTCTAGTGTTATGTTGGTTTTGGTGGGGTTAAAGCCTACGTTGGTTTTGGTTGAAAGGAGTTAATCTTTTGTTTAATCATCTCGTTATAGGGTCTTTGGATTTTGGAAGCAAGCAAGAGAGAGCGCTACTACTGTTATTCTTTGGGTAAGTGGTGGTAAGAAGTTGGTTGATGGTGCATTCTTTTAGTTTTTGTTAAGCCTCAAGATTTATGAGACTAATTGTTTGTGTTTTAGAGGAAGGCCGATTGTCGGAAGAACCACTAGTTTGGTTGGGTTTGGTAGGAAACCAAACCGTTTGCAAGGTAAAGGTTAAGCATTAACCTATTCGGTTTAATAGCTATGGCCGAATGGTCAGGTGACTAACCCCATGTTTGGCCGATTATAGGAGCAAAGTAATCAAGGGGCTTAGATCAGTTCGTTGGGTTAAGGCTTCTCGTTTAACAGGTGTGTAAACTAACACACTCTTGTTTAGTAATATGATTAATAACCTAATCGCTTATTAAGGCTGAAACAATATGGTTGGTTGATGTGATACCCTCAGTGGTATGAGCACGGATTCAGGTAAGTCAGTTCATTACGAGTTCTGTTGTTAATACATATAGTATCACGATTTATGATGTATGTGCTATGAGATGCAGCATTGAGCATGTTAGCATGATTTGCATGATTTGCATACTTTACATGAGTCGGTATGACATTGGGTGTTATGAAAGGAGGGGGAATATGATATCCGTGTCTTTGGGACACCAGAGGTTTGGCACCTCCAGTGGTTTGGTACCACAGATGATATTTTGTGTCTTTGGGACACCAGAGGTTTGGCACCTCAGCGTCTCGTCCCGGTGGCTTAGCACCACAGTGGGTTGGCCCCACAGTTGATATTACGGGATTGACGCTAGTGATTTGGTATCACACGATGGGTTGGCCCCATCATTGGATTCGTGACTTCGGTCACCAGTGATTTGGTATCACATTGTGTCTTTGGGACACGGAGGTTTGGCACCTCATAGCGTCTCGTCCCGGTGGGCCGTACCACGGTGGGTTGGCCCCACGGTTGAGATCTGGGATTGACGCCCGTGATTTGGTATCACACGATGGGGTTGGCCCCATCATTGGATTATTCGTGACTTTGGGTCACCGGTGGTTTGGCACCACCGGTGGTTTGGTACCACACGGGGTAGAAAAGCGATATGGATGGTTAGGATCCAGGTGCATTAATTGTATTGCTTTGCTATGATGTGTGTTAGCTTGTTGCATTAATCGGGAGGATTTATGCATCGAGTCTTGCGACTCACCTTCTCCTTATCATTTCGGGAGACACTTAGATCGCGGACATGGGTAAGGGTGGACTCGTGGTGACCATGCCATGAATAAATTCAGATTTGCAATCGATTTAAATACTTGGTACTTTATTTCCTTTATTTTCATTTGGTTTTCTTTGGGATTGTAAATTGCCTTTGAAAATTATGCTTTGGATATTTATATGCTCAAATGTGATTTCAAATATGCCTTAACAAAGTATTGGATTAATATTGGATAAAACTTGGAAAGAAAAAGGTTTTTTCAAAACTACTAAGCAATATGTTTTAAACTTTACCATCGGATATCACACTAAAACATTTAAATGAACACACCTAAATGTTTTCCAAACTTGAGATTTTATTCACACTAAGTTTAAAAATGTTTCTAAGCAAATTCAAGGAATTTTTCTCAGATTCCTAAGTGCGTAAATTTGTTTTACTTGTGAGTTCAACTAAGTTTTCAAAAAAATTTCCGGGTTTTCAAAATACACTATCATTCCAAAACCTTCATGCCCGAGATTTTGACAAGTACGCACTATAACAAAGAGTTTTCTATCAAATCTTTAACCGAAAACCAATCTCTCTCAAACACGTTTTTCCCCGTAACATACCAGATTCGGTCATGGTGTATTGACCGAGTTTGGGGTGCTACAATGACTTAAGGCAAGTGCACCTATTGAACAGTAGTATAGCTTAGGCAAAACCGGATTGTCGAACCCAAAGGAACTAAAAGTACTAATACTAACTTTCTTTTTATTATCTAGCCTAAAATAAGTGAAGTTGTTGTTTAATCTAATTTTAATGAACTACTAAGCTAAAGACGCAAAGACAAAAAGAATGAATTGGGGAAATACTGTTGGAATAACTCGGTTGATTAAGACGATACCCTTAGGAAGAATCCACCTAGACTTCACTTGTTATCTAACACTGAACCAGACGATGTATTCACTTGACTTGATCCGTAAGATTCCCTAATTTATATTAAACACTCTCTCGAGGCGAATAACGTCTAACCCTATGTTGATTAATTGAAATCTCTTTCTAATTAAAACCCGTAGAATCGCATTAACTCGATCTATGGACTTCCATATTAAGTTTCACCCTAATCCGGCAAAATCTCATCACCCTATCTCTAGGCGTGCGATCAACCCCGCTTAATTATGCTAGATCTACTCTTAGGCAGGGACTTTTGCTCCTCAACCTAAGCACATCGTACTTGAATCAATATCCCGAAAATATCAACATAAGAATTAAGAACACATAATTAAGAACAAATCAAGTATTTATCATATAGTTCAGAAAACAATAACAAGATTCGTCTTAGGTTTCATCCCCTTTAGGTATCTGAAGAGTTTAGTTCATAATTATAAAATAAAACATCTCAGAAGAAAAGATAAAACAATACATAAGAAATCCCTAAAACCCCCTGAAGGAATTGAAGGAGAGATCCTCCGTCTTGAGTAAAATTCCGGCTTCTTGAGATGGATCAACTGGCTATCTTCGAGTGTTTCCCACAATTCAGACCTTTTCAGCTTGGCTCCTTGGCCTAGCTAACCGCCCCGCCAAAAGCCCAGGCAGAAGGCTTTTGCCGAACTCCCCTTTCAAGTTGCCCCCTTGGGTGTTTATATAGACTTTGAGATGCCTTACTTGGCCCCTAAGTATCCTAATTCAAGCAGAATTCCTACTAGGGTGTTTGAATAGGCTTTGGAATTTGTTTCTTTGCGTCTAAGTATCCAAATTCGAGTAAAACTCCTTTCTGCGATAGGGACACGGCCATGGCACACGCCCGTGTGAATCGTGGCCAGGCCGTGTTCGAGCCTGTTGAATGGGGCACGGCCGTGTGGTCTTGGGCCCAGGCCGTGTGGATTTGTGATATGGCCCATTTACTCCATTTTGGGCCCGTTTTCCGTTCTTTTCATCCTCTGGTGCTCTCCTGGGTATTAAACATGAAAACAAAGGATTAAGAGCACGAAATTACATAATTCAAGGCTTAAATCATCCAAAAGCATGCTAAATGTGGGATTAAAATATGTTACTTTTACGGTTTATCAGTTATTTATGTTGAATGTCTTGTAAGATTTACGTACATGTATGTCTAGTAAGATATGAATGAGTCAAATAGTTTTGTAATAAGTATAGCTGAGGTAAATTATTACTATGCTCAAAGTCAAGGGTTGAGTAAGACATGTGAATTAATCAAATAAGTTATCGAAAGAACTCTGTAGTTGCAAGGTGGTAAAGGTATTCACAAAGATGATCTGAAATGGTTAGATATATATTCGTAACTGTGTAATATTTAAGGATCTGTCATTGAGAGTTGTCTATATTATGATGAATGGTTGAATCAGAGTTATTTCGAATCTTTCAAGCAATACTTGTCTGGGGTGTAATGACCTCTCCTGAAATCATAGGAAATCTGGAAAATGGGTATTCTGAATTTATGTATCCTTGAAGAAATTGATGTGAAATTCATCTGAATGGCCCAAGTAGTATCTTGTCATTATCCATATGTGTGGTATAGAATCAAAGTATGTTTGAGTGTCATTCTGAAGGCATTCAATTCAACAAAAGTATTCGTCAAATACATATATATCCGCCAAAGTAAATGCCAGCGAATAATTGTTTGAAAAAAAAGAGTATGGCTTAAGGCATGGGTTGTTGGAAGTGGATTATGAGGATATGTGCTATTAAGAAATTATTATTGTGATAGAAATTTACGAAATGTTTGAATGGGTTTGTAACATCCCGAAATTGGGCCTAGTAGGTTTGGGTCATGGGCTTTAGGAAAATTAGAACATTATTTATTATTGTGTTGGCTTGGGTATGAATTTTTTTAAGGGTTAGCATAGTCTTGTGAAGGCTTGATTTTATTTAGGAAGTTAGAATAATTTTTTAGTATGGTTTATTTAATGAAGTGGATTAAGTGAGCTTAGCACTTAAGTTAGTTTAAGTGTTAATTAAAGCATAAGAGGAGTAAGTGGCAAGTTGGTTAAGAAGCTTGAAAAGTGGCTTGAGGTTAGAGGTTCGAGTAGCATGTTTAGCTTTTAGAAGACTTTATTTTTGAATCATAGCATTGATGGACGGTCAAACCTTATTTATGATAGGTTGGACTATTTCTTTTGGTAAGTTGAATTTTTTGTTTAAGGAAAGCATGAAATTGGGGATAAGATTATTAAGGTTAAGGAAGGTTGGGGAGACATAAGGCTAGACTTTAGGATGATGTTTTGGAAAGTAATCCTAGGCCTTTAGTGCATGTATGTGGACGGCATGGGTGTCTAGGGGGTGGCCGAATGTTGTTGGGTGGCATGGGGGGATAGTTGGTCAACCTTTGCTTTTTGTGCATCTTTTGTATTGTTTTCTTTCTCTCCAAAAAAACTCCCCTCCTTGGCCGAATGTGTGCTATGCTTTTAGTGCAAAATTCCTTTTGGTTTTAACCTTATTTGGTTGGAACCAAATCCTACTTTTTCTTTCTTTTCATTCATCCTTTTGAAACCGAAACAACATTTGATTTTTTTGGGCATTTTGTGCACATTTCTCTTAGGCAAAATAGTGTTTGGCCGAACCTCTCTTTCTCCCACATCTCTCTCTCTCTTTATTCTTTGACATTGGTTCATAATCACATTTCTCCTACTTTCTCTTGGCCGAAACTTGCATCTCTCCATCTCTCTTTACTTTCTTTTAATTTATTCAAAGTCATAAACATTCCTCTCCCATTGAAATCTCTTCCATCTTCTTCTTTTGTTTTCCTTTCCCTTTCTCAACTTTAATCGAATCCTTATTGTTAAATCAAATCAACCATAGCCGAATTTCTTTGACCATTTAATCATTTTGCCGAAATTTTCCTTTCTCTTATTATTTTGTTTTGGCCGAATATTCAAGGGTAGATTCTCTTTGATTTTTCTTCAATCGATTTTGGAAAGGGTAAGTGTTCATGGCCGTTTCTCTTTCAATTCTTTTCTTTCTCAAGTTACTTTCTTGTGGTTATAGGCCGAATCTTTGGCCATTGGTTTGCAAGGTTCTAATCATTTTAGGAATCGATCTCTTTTAGGCTCCTCAGACGTGGAAGCAATCTTTCTAAGCCTCGTATCTTTATCGATCGTTTTGGGTAAGCCTTTAGGTAAGATTGGTATTTCAAGGAAAATTCTTTGGGATTTTGATGTTGGCCGAATGGCCTTTGTTCATAATTTTAGTATTGGCCGATTGTAGGACAAGTGATCTAGTACGATAGATCGGATCTCGGAAGTTAGTTTTGCTTTGGTGAAAGGTGTGTATCTTACACACTTTATAACTTGGTTTATATATGTATGTATATGTGTGTTATAACTAATCTTTTATCAAAGTGGGAAAAACATGAGATCTTGATATGATACCATGATGGTATGAATGAGGATTCGTGTAAGTCCGTTTCTATATGTTGTTGATATATGTGGATTAAAATCATGATCTACGATTTATGATATTTTCATTATGTGATTTATATCAAAGTATATTGACATGATTTGTCTATCTATTGCATTGGTATGGGCAATATGAGAGGAGGGAGAAGATTGATATTGTGTCTTGGACACCAGAGGTTTGGTACCTCCAGTGATTTGGTATCACATTCGTGTCTTGGACACGGAGGTTTGGCACCTCATAGCGACTCATCCCTGTGGTTTTACACCACCGTGGGTTGGCCCCACTTTTGAGATATGGGATCGTCTGCCAATGATTTGGTATCACACGTGGGTTGGCCCCACAACTTGATGATTTGTGACTTCGGTCACCAGTGGTTTGGCACCACCAGTGGTTTGGCACCACTAGTGATTTGGTATCACATTCGTGTCTTCGGACACCAGAGGTTTGGCTCATAGCGACTTGTCCCTGTGGATTAACTCCACCGTAGGTTGGCCCCACTTTTGAGATATGGGATCGCTCGCCGCTGATTTGGTATCACACGTGGGTTGGCCCCACACTTGATTATTTGTGACTCATCATTACAAAGTGATTTGGTATCACATTTGTGTCTTTGAGACACCAGTGGTTTGGCACCACCAGTGGCTTGGTACCACACGGGGTAGAAAATGAGTTATGGATGGCTAGGATGGGTGCATTATACATATATATTGTCTTGTTATAATTTGTGTAAGTATGTGGCATTTATCCAGGGAGAGGATTATGCATCGAGTCTTGGTGACTCACCTTCTCCCTTATCATTTCGGGTGATTCGTGAGATTGCGGATGAGAAGCGGATGAACTCGAGGAGACCATGCAATAAATTTCGGTTCTACGTGAACTTTGGTTTGAGAACTTTACGTTATTTAAATTTGGTTTTATATTTTTGTGGGTTTGTAATAAGGCCTCTCTAAATTATGGTTTGGATTATTTATATGTTTTGAACATGTCTTAAATATGGGTTATAAATTTCTTGATTATTATAATAAATTGAGCACAAAGTTTTCTAAACTACACAACGCGATGGTTTTTAAACGTTACCATCGGGTAACATAAATCATTTGATAATTTTAACAACTTAAGTGTTTTCGATAACTTAAATGGTTTTCAAAGTAATAATTCGAGTTTTCTTAAAATGATAAAAATGTTTTCTAATCTATGATTTATTCACTTATTTTAAAGTCTTATGTAATTTCAAAGTAAATTTTCGTTTTAACTAAGCATGTTATTTCTACAAATATAGAATTTCAAAGAGTTTCTCATAAAAATTTATCTCTGTTAAATTCGATTCTTTTTAAAAAGTTTTCCTTCATGGCATGCGATTCGGTCATGGCGTGTTGGCCAAGGTTTAGGTGTTACAAATTGGTATCGAGCTAAGTTCAAAAGCTCTTTGTGGGTCCGAGGCCCAAAATGTTTTAAAGTATGGTTTTAAAATGTTTTGTTGAAAATTGTATGGTTGGAAAGGCATGGCCCTGAGTCTCCCAGCATCAATCCGCTTCTCGTAAGTACATCAAACTGTTGATTTTGATGATATGATATTGTTGATATGATCAGTATAGTAGTAGGAACTACTTTAGAGACCCAAAAGAAAACTATAGGCTTGGTGTGCTCGCGAAACAACCTTTTATTAAACTTTTCATAAAACTCTGCTTTAAAGAAAGTGGAATAATGACTAATGCATAAAACTTTTAACTTAGATAAGACAAGACGTTAGACATGAGTACTCGAGGTCGAGGTCGTGTTATGCGTGGACATGGTCGTGGTAGGATGGTCGTGGTTCGAACCGGTGGAGGTCCAGTCAAGGATCCGAGAATGAGGTACCACCGGTTCCACCACCGCGGTTGGAGTTGAGCATCGAGGATCAAACGGGGATGACGCAGATGTCTCAAAGCGATCTTTGTGAGTTCTTGAGAGGGTAGTTTGGAATAGGTGGAGGCGCGGGAGCTCTCGGAAATTTGTACTGAGCGACTCCGAGCCAACGAGCCGAGGTATTTCGAGGTGTTTCGGTGTAGCTCCACCTCGGTGAATATTGGTTAGAGGCGATTTGAGCGAATCATGGATGACTTGGATTTGAATGCCGAGGATAAGTGAAAGGGATTGTATCGCTTCTTCGGGATGAGTCATATCGCTGGTGGCTCACGGTTCGGAATGGTGTTGCGCGGAAGATCTCACTTGGGACTACTTTAAGGCGGCGTGATCGGAAGAAATATATCGGGTCTAGTTACGTTGATGCGCAACGTAAGGCATTTCGAGTTTGGTCCAAGCGGAGTAAATCAGACGTAGTATGAGGTCGAGTTCTTAAGATTGAGCCGGTAGATTTGGAGGTATTGTGGCTTCGAGCACGAGCGTTGTGTCCGATTTGAGGATGGTTTGAGAGATGAGTGAGGTTCTTGATTGCTCCACATCAGAAGCGAGAATTTGCTGCATTGGTTAAAAAGTCTAAGATTGCTGAAGGGATCAAGGAATCTGTGAGGCAGAATCATGACAAGAATAGTCATAAGAGAGGTTTTGAATTATCCGGGTGGCCAAGATTCTCAAAAAGGGTTAGGCGTAACGGGCCGAATCGGTCGGGGAGGCTCGCCATCGCTAATCGGGGACCAAAGACAAATTGTAACCGATGCGGGAAGTATCATTGGGGCGAATGTTGGACCGAAGGAAAAGGATGTTTTGAGTGTGGCTCGCTAGATCATCGTGTGAGGGACTGTCCACGTAAGCAAGCCAGGAATCAGTCTGAGGGTCGAGGTCGTGCTCAGTTCAGAAATAAGGGACCGCCATCACAGAAGGGTCGTGATAACGGTAGAGGAGGTAATGGTTCGGCCGAGGCCGCTGAGCATCGAGGAGAGGTGCAAGCAACAAAAGCAAAGGCACTGGGTTGGTGTATGCGCACTAGACGTCGAGGAGAGGCGATGCACCGGACTTCACTACCGTGATGTTCTTGATCATTGGATTTCCATTCTCGCTTTGATTTATGTGGGTTCGATGTATTCAAATGTTGTTAGTAGTATAGTAGTGTTGTTAAGATCGTGAGTGCGCAGCAAGAGTGTAGTGTGGTGAGTTAGACTATACGATTGATCGTTAGCAAGTAATTTCGAGGACGAAATTATTTTTAAGGAGGGTAGAATTGTAACATCCCGAAATTGGGCCTAGTAGGTTTGGGCCTTGGGCTTTAGGAAAATTAGAACATTATTTATTATTGTGTTGGCTTGGGTATGAATTTTTAAGGGATAGCATAGTCTTGTGAAGGCTTGATTTTATTTAGGAAGTTAGAATAATTTTTAGTATGGTTTATTTAATGAAGTGGATTAAGTGAGCTTAGCACTTAAGTTAATTTAAGTGTTAATTAAAGCATAAGAGGAGTAAGTGGCAAGTTGGTTAAGAAGCTTGAAAAGTGGCTTGAAGTTAGAGGTTCAAGTAGCATGTTTAGCTTTTAGAAGACTTTATTTTTGAATCATAGCATTGATGGACGGTCAAACCTTATTTATGATAGGTTGGACTATTTCTTTTGGTAAGTTGAATTTTTTGTTTAAGGAAAGCATGAAATTAGGGATAAGATTATTAAGGTTAAGGAAGGTTGGGGAGACATAAGGCTAGACTTTAGGATGATGTTTTGGAAAGTAATCCTAGGCCTTTAGTACATGTATGTGGACAGCATGGGTGTCTAGGGGGGTGGCCGAATGTTGTTAGGTGGCGTGGGGGGATAGCTGGTCAACCTTTGCTTTTTGTGCATCTTTTGTATTGTTTTCTTTCTCTCCAAAAAAACTCCCCTCCTTGGCCGAATGTGTGCTATGCTTTTAGTGCAAAATTCCTTTTGGTTTTAGCCTTATTTGGTTGGAACCAAATCCTACTTTTTCTTTCCTTTCATTTATCCTTTTGAAACCAAAACAACATTTGATTTTTTTTGGGCATTTTGTGCACATTTCTTTTAGGCAAAATAGTGTTCGGCCGAACCTCTTTTTCTCCCACATCTCTCTCTCTTTTTCTTCTTTGACATTGGTTCATAATCACATTTCTCCTACTTTCTCTTGGCTGAAACTTTCATCTCTCCATCTCTCTTTACTTTCTTTTAATTTATTCAAAGTCATAAACATTCCTCTCCCATTGAAATCTCTTCCATCTTCTTCTTTTGTTTTCCTTTCCCTTTCTCAACTTTAATCGAATCCTTATTGTTAAATCAAATCAACCATAGCCGAATTTCTTTGACTATTTAATCATTTTGCCGAAATTTTCCCTTTCTCTTATTGTTTTGTTTTGGCCGAATATTCAAGGGTAGATTCTCTTTATTTTTCTTCAATCGATTTTGGAAAGGGTAAGTGTTCATGGCCGTTTCTCTTTCAATTCTTTTCTCTTTCTCAAGTTACTTTCTTGTGGTCATAGGCCGAATCTTTAGGCATTGGTTTGCAAGGTTCTAATCATTTTAGGAATCGATCTCTTTTAGGCTCCTCGGGACGTGGAAGCAATCTTTCTAAGCCTCGTATCTTTATCGATCATTTTGGGTAAGCCTTTAGGTAAGATTGGTATTTCGAAGGAAAATTCTTTGGGATTTTGATGTTGGCCGAATGGCCTTTGTTCATAATTTTAGTACTGGCCGATTGTAGGACAAGTGATCTAGTGTGATAGATCGAATCTTCGGAAATTAGTTTTTGCTTTGGTGAAAGGTGTGTATCTTACACACTTTATAACTTGGTTTATATATGTATGTATATGTGTGTTATAACTAATCTTTTATCAAAGTGGGAAAAACATGAGATCTTGATATGATACCATGATGGTTTGAATGAGGATTCGGGTAAGTCCGTTTCTATATGTTGTTGATATATGTGGATTGAAATCATGATCTACAATTTATGATATTTTCATTATGTGATTTATATCAAAGTATATTGACATGATTTGTCTATCTATTGTATTGGTATGGGCAATATGAGAGGAGGGAGAAGATTGATATTGTGTCTTCGGACACCAGAGGTTTGGTACCTCCAGTGATTTGGTATCACATTCGTGTCTTCGGACACCAGAGGTTTGGCACCTCATAGCGACTCATCCCTGTGGTTTTACACCATCGTGGGTTGGCCCAACTTTTGAGATATGGGATCGTCTGCCAGTGATTTGGTATCACACGTAGGTTGGCCCCACAACTTGATGATTTGTGACTTCAGTCACCAGTGGTTTGGCACCACCAATGGTTTGGCACCACCAGTGATTTGGTATCACATTCGTGTCTTCGGACACTAGAGGTTTGGCACGTCATAGCGACTTGTCCCTGTGGATTAACTCCACCGTGGGTTGGCCCCACTTTTGAGATATGGGATCGTCTGCCAGTGATTTGGTATCACACGTGGGTTGGCCCCACACCTGATTATTCGTGACTACGGTCACCAGTGATTTGGTATCACATTTATGTCTTTGAGACACCAGTGGTTTGGCACCACCAGTGGTTTGGTACCACACTGGGTAGAAAAGGAGTTATGGATGGCTAGGATGGGTGCATTATACATATATATTGTCTTGTTATAATTTGTGTAAGTATGTGGCATTTATCAGGAAAGGGAATATGCACTGAGTCTTGGTGACTCACCTTCTCCTTATCATTTCGGGTGATTCGTGAGATTGTGGATGAGGAGCCGGATGAACTCGAGGAGGCCATGCAATAAATTTCGGTTCTACGTGAACTTTGGTTTGAGAACTTTACTTTATTTAAATTTGGTTTTATATTTTTGTGGGTTTGTAATAAGGCCTCTCTAAATTATGGTTTGGATTATTTATATGTTTTGAACATGTCTTAAATATGGGTTATAAATTTCTTGATTATTATAATAAATTGAGCACAAAGTTTTCTAAACTACACAACGCGATGGTTTTTAAAACGTTACCATCGGGTAACATAAATCATTTGATAATTTTAACAACTTAAGTGTTTTCGATAATTTAAATGGTTTTCAAAGTAATAATTCGAGTTTTCTTCAAATGATAAAAATGTTTTTCTAATCTATGTTTTATTCACTTATTTTAAAGTCTTATTGAATTTCAAGGTAAATTTTCAGTTTTAACTAAGCATGTTATTTCTACAAATATAGAATTTCAAAGAGTTTCTCATAAAAAATTATCTGTTAAATTCGATTCTTTTCAAAAAGTTTTCCTTCGTGGCATGCCAGATTCGGTCATGGCGTGTTGACCGGGTTTGGGGTGTTACAGGGTTTCTAATAGAAGGATGTGGTTGTGGTAACAACCCAAACCCGGCCTAGACGTTATGATCGATCTAGCATGTCACATAAAAGGGTTGTTTAAAAGCTATGCGTTCGTTAAAATCTTTGTATTCTTTTTGAAACTTTGAACATTGTTGTTTGTGAAATTCAGATTTGCTTTAATTGTTTTCTTGTAAAAATGTTATAATTATTTTTGAAAACTTTGTTTGTTACTGAAGTTTAATTAAGAAATTGCGGAAGCGTGATATTTTGAAAAAAAAAACGATTATCGTCGTTTTGAGAAAACCCAGAGTTTAATCATTAACAGTTTAAAAATAGCTGAAATGAAAGTTTAAAAGAAAAATAAAATCTAATGGCCTTATTACATAATATTAAACCCAAATTAAATAATCATAAATAAAGTAAAATCAGATTTACTAATTTACGTGAAAAGTACTCCGATGTATGGCCACCACTGAGTCCTCTACAGCTCCAAATCCTCTAACGCTGGGGATTACTTGCAGGGTTAAGATAAAAAGGGGGTGAGTTACAAGAACTCAGTGTGTAATCCCCTAAACAGTTACTATTTAGGCCTTAGCCCTATAATCATGGTAATGCAATGATGAAATGCAGCCCAACCCAATCCAACCAATTACACCCATGTACCAACCAATCGTCACCTGTGGGGATCAAGTCAACCCACCCCGCCAATCACACCAATATTGCAGACAAGCTGCTATTCACGATAATTGTGGTGAGCCACCAAAAATAATAGCATATATGTGGCATAGCCACCAAAAATATGATATGTGGTAGTGCCAACAGGCTACACTTCCTCAGATCATCAAACCCAACCCATGCAACAAGTTATTGAATGCAATGTATCAATGTATAAAAAATGCAACCAAAATCATATACATAATATTCAACCATAGCCTAAGGTATAACGAACATTTTCACCCCTTTAGGGGTATTTTGGTAATTTTGCAACTCAGGGGTATTTCGGTAATTTTGCAACCCAATGGTATTTTAGTAATTTACCCTCTAGGGGTATTTTGGTAATTTCGCAACCCAAGGGTAATTTAGTAATTTACCCTCTAGGGGTACTTCGATAATTTCGCAACCCAAGGGTATTTTGGTAATTTACCCTCCAAAGGTATTTCAGTAATTTCACAACCCAAGGGTATTTTGGTAATTTAGTCATTAAATAGCCTTTCCGAAGGCCTAATATCACCTCGAACGACTCGGGACCCCTTTTTGAGTCCCTACGGTACAATTGGGCCTAAAATCCATTTTAGGCCCAAAACAGTGCCTGTATTTCGTGTGGCCAATTTGACACATTTTCGGTTTGATTTCGAAGACTTCGCAGTCACATCAATCATTCGATTATTTTCTATCGATTTTGCCCATGTGGGCCCGTTAGCCTATTGAGCCCATTTAGCCCGTTTCAGATCGATCAGGGCCGTTACAGCCTTAGTTTCGCGAGAGTGCTTGTGACACTGTCAATGATCTACAGCCATCATTCGTGTTTCGGTTTACCACTACGAGCGTTCGCATGCTCAAGTTGTCACAGTTGTCGGCTTTCGAGCTCTTCGGCTTTTGGCAGATTAACAGAACATCACATGCATTCATCAAGATTGATGTGAGATTACACACCTGTTAAGGATTACGGAACACATTACTCTCCGAAGCACCTAAGAACATAATTAGCTAGCAGTTAGTCTTCCTGTTCGATAATCCAAAAATGTGAATACATAAAACTATAGGCTTAGCTTACCAAAGAATATTAGCCTCCCTTCTAAGGAGGGTATTCGGTCCACCTTCTACCGATCAAAGATCCGTGCCCCTAACGAAAAGATTGTGTTAGAACGTTATTCAAGATGATAATAAGAGGAACGACCTTTCGGCCCTAACAAACTCAACAAGATAAGAGAACTATCACCCCTAGTCGGCCATGTCCACAACTTACCAACAAGAAGATGAGATCCCGAAGCAGTTTGACTCAACAAGATACGAGTTCGCACCCTAGAGGATTCGGCCCTTACCAAAAGAGAACAAGAGAGGTTCCAAATAGAAGCGAGTGAGCAGATTCGGCCTTGTCAAAAGGGTGAGAGTTTCGGTTTTAGTAAAGAGAAAAGAGAGAGAAGAAGAAAAAATAAATATAGAGAAAAGAACATTACCTTGTGATCATAGAAGAGCCGTATAGACTAGGTAGATTCGGTAGACAAAAGAACACCAAGCCTCAGGCTACTAAGTGTTCGGCTATTAGCAAATGAAAAAAGGAACAGATTCAAATTAGAGAAGAGAGGAGATTCGACTTATGGAGAAAAAGAGTAGAAAAGAAATGGTGAAGAAGAGAGGGAGAAAAGGGATTCGGTAAATAGAAAATTGCAAAGAAAAATTGACCCGAAATACTCCCAACGGAAAACAAAAAAAGACGAAAAAATGCAAAAGAAGCTAAAATAGATTTCAGCTATACATTCTACCCAAACTTTTCCCCCTAGCTGGAAATGCCTAGATTGAGTCCCCACTCATGGCACAACTCTTCCACAGTCCCCACTCCTTGATCCACTCCATGATATTCTCCTTGAATTTCTCTCCTCCACCCATTCAAACGATTTGACTGAGTCTCCACTCTCCCTTGCAGAGTTCTAACCGAGCTCTACTTCTTCCACCCACTTAGCATAAAATGAAACCTTTGTTTCACCACATGTGGGATTCGAACCTCATCCCACCATACTCTTATATTGACGCCACAACCACCTTGCCAAATGCTCACTTGTGTTGAACAAACACACTCTATTAAATACAAGTCCTACTTCCAACAGTCCTCTCCGCTAAAGTGCCCAAAAAACATAAATTTTACCAGGGCTCGAACTCGACCCTAGGCCTCCCTAGAGCCCCTAAACACCCTTAAACAACTCGCAGAGCAAGCATAACATGCAATTACACAAATGTTACAAACCCCTAATTTTTGGGATGTTACATGCTAAGTATCCATCAAGGTATTTTTATGATCTATATTCTTGTAATCATGAAAAGTACATAAAGAATTGAAGAAGAGAGTATGTATGCTATATAAGAGATTCGATGAGTTTGAATTGAATGTTAAGTTGTGTATAGGTATGTAATATGTTGAAGTACATCTACATTAATGTGTCTAGTATGTGAAACATGAGTTCTAAAGGTTGTATGATTAGGGATCAAAAATGTCCGGTATGAATCGTCAGTGTATGAGGGACTGGAATGTAGGTTTGTGTTTAATCATCGAGGTGGGAAAATAATCAATAGGCCCTAAAGTCATATTCTAATGGATAACCCATGTGGTGGGTTCTATATATAGCTATGGTGTGTTTAATTTGGCTGTTAAATGTGAGTAACGGAATTAGAATGATTCAAGATATCTATTGATTATATGGTAAGTGTAGGACCAGATTAAGACATGACTGAAGGTGATGATCTGAAAGGAAGTAATGGGAATATCATTGAGAATATTCTCTAAATATAAGTTGAAATCTAAACATTCGAATCGGGTCCGTCAATAAATTATAACTATAAAGATTAGCCTAGGTTAAACTTAAGTATACCAATGAAGTTCTGAATTCCTTGCTATACAAAGGATACTGATAAAAGACCAAATAAATTAAGGAAAATTTGAAGAGATAGTGGGATGGATGAACTCTCATTGAAAGAAAGAAAAAATCAAAAAAGGTTGTGTCTGATAACTAGAAGAAGGGCATCTATCTATAAATAGTAAAAGTTAAGATTAGGTATGACAAACAATTCTGAACATTGGTTTGCAAGAATACGAGCAGAGAACCGTGATCAAGATGAATTGAAAGAGATTCATAAGAGAACGAGGTTAGTGAAACATGAGGATAATGGATTTAGACTACAATATAGCAGATAGAAGAAAAGAATATGTTGTGCAATTTGTGTGATGCTCTATGTGACAGACATTTGATGTTGAAAGAAGATAAGCTGGAAGTGATGAACTATCTGGCACTTTAAGGAAACCACGAACAAGGTATAAGTAATTAATTCTCATTAAGTTTTTATGAACTTACATGAGTTATTGACTGCCTCCAGACATACTATTATCCAGAGTGTGAATATTGCAACGAAGTAGGTAAGTACTTCGAGGATCGTACCCAAGGGATTGCAGTTTGGGAAAAACTATTATCCAGCTAATTACAGGAAATAATTACTAATCTACTCAAGTCATGAATTAGTTGTTTTAATCAAGAATCAAGATGATGATAATAATAAGAAACTAAATAAATTTAACTAAACCTAAATCTACTCCTACATTCTTGTATTGGTCTTTCCAATTCCTTATTTTTACAGCGCGAGTTCCTTTTAGCCTCGATCCAATTGTTTCAAAACAAGTAATTAATTAAGTTAAAGAAATTGAAACATGCAAAATATGTAGAAAGTGTGGTTTCAAAACAATCTCCCCTCATGAAAGTCATACTTCAGAATAGGATCTTTTGATTACAAGAACAAAATAACCTAAGTAAAAACTATGAATGAAAGAATAACCGAAGAAGAAAAAATATAAAATTGTGTGTTTAACTTAATTACAATGGCCTTTATATATGCTCAACTTGGAATATTAAAGTGTCTAAATTATCCTTGAAGTCCTTAGAGTTCGGTTAGGATAAATACACCTAATTTCCCTTCAAAACATAGTTAAAACGTGCATTAATTTTGGGTTGCGTAGGTGGTATGTCACGATATAGGAAGGCTATGTCACGACATCGAGGGCAATTTTGCTCTAGTACTCATTTTTAGCTTCTGTCTTTGACATTGTGTAACACCCCTAACTCATCTCCGTTACTGGATCAAGGTCACAGAGTGTATACCAAGCAAAACAAGACATTTCACTTCATTTTAGAATAGTTATTCAAATAATTTTTAAAAAAACATATAATAAATAGTTCCATTCATAATACAAATACTCTTAAGGCCTTAAAATCGGGCTTACGAAGCTCTAAAAACATATTAGGATTAAACAAGAATTAAATCAAAACAAAAAATTAATTTTAAAGATAAAATGAAAGTTCTGCAGTTGGTATCGATACCTAATCGATACCTTTCAGAAAAATCGGTACCAAAATTCAATTATGTTTTCTCTGTAAAACAATGATATCAATAATTAGGTGATGGTATCAATATTTTATGAAATAGTATCGATACTCAATTGAAAACCGATACCATTTTGGCATTCTATTTTGTTTGGGTACTGTTCATTTGGTTAATTATTGATACCAAATGCCAAAATATCGATACTTATCTCAGTAATGGTAAAAATATCAATTTAACGAATTCATTTCATGTCAAAAAGTTACCTAATCACAAAATACAATAATTTTATCCATTCAAACCCCTAAATAACTAACCAATGTGCCCTCATTGACACCACATTTAATAGACATTCAAAACAAAAATTTAACTATATAAAGCACATATCATAGTTCATCCATTCTCACCCAAACTTCACCTAAAACTACCAAATTTGAAACACACATCAAATTACCAAACCAAACATTATGACCATATACTCATCACTAGGTTTACCAAGCCAAAACACATTACCCATACATATTTACATGTATTTGTAAGTATTTAAAAACAAGCACCATTCTAGTTAATAAACATAATGACCGAGATTTGGGCCTATTTGTAACAGTGATTTCAGGACCACAAATCCGACAATGAAAATGTAACAGACCAATTTTGACCCTAATCGGAGCGGTGGTTTCGGAACCACGAATCCGAGCACGAGAGTTATTTTAAATATTATGTTTTGTATGCATTATGTGTGATTTAGTAAGTGTAAAAATTTAGTGGAAAATCTTAACCATCTAAGTGTTTAAATTGCAAAAGGTCTAAATTGCAAGGAGAACCAAAGTAGTGGGCATTAATAAAAAGGGGGCTAAGTAAATGGTCCATTAAACATGGGGATTTGCATGTCAAATTCCCATTTTTAAACAAGGTGGACGGCAAGCATGCCTTTTATGTTCTTTTTTATTTTGTATGATATTTAGGCATTATTAAATTAAAAGCATGCCAAGAATATATGCTTTTAATTATATATATTGATTTTAGTAATTTTATAAGAAAAAGCATGCTATTTTTTTATGATAAAAGATAAAAACAAAAGGAAAATAATTCCCCTTCATTCATCCCCTTCTTACCCGATTCTTACCTTGAAGAGAAGAGAAGAACTTCATCCTCCCCATTCGGCCCTTGCATGCAATAGGATAGGTAAGAATTGAACTTGATTTTAAAACCTACCTTGATATGGCTTAAATTCTTGATCATTTTTCTTTTGAAACAAACAAAAGTTGTTAATATTGGTATGATGAGATTTGGCCATGGGGATAATGTTGTAGTTTGTTGTGTTAATAAGTTAGATAATATGAGAAGAAATGGCATGAACTTGTAAGAAGATTTGGTTGTTTTGGCTTGAAGATACCTTCAAAGTGGTAGAATATTGGGATGGATATTCATGAAAATTTCTCCTTGTGTTTTGATGTTAGGCCATCCTCTTATAATGAAATTAACCATAGAAGACTTTTATATGTGATGTTAAAATTATTGGGTGGACTAAGTCTAAGACTTGATTGCTTGAAGTAAATTAGTGCAAGGGGTAAAATGGATGGAAGGAAGAGTTATAAAGAATCCTAAGAACCAATGGGCCATTCGGCCATGTAGAAGAAATCCATATAGGTTGAATTTGGATTAGTTAAATGCATGAATTTGGTGTGATTATTTAGCTTGTTGCTTGGTTGTATGTTGAGGAAAATGCATGGGTATTGAATTGACATATTCGGCCATAAGAGAGAATGAATTTGAGCTATTGTATTCTGGCTATACATGTATACTTATAAAGTGAATGTATGGCCATAGGTAAGAAGATAAATTTTTAAACTAAAGTACATTAAGGTGATAGAAGGAAGGGTTATAGGGGATCATAGAGACCTAAGGGCCATTCGGCCATGGAAAGGAAATCCAAATGAGTTAAAATTATATTGTGGTGTGAAATCGATTAAATTGAAAAAGTTAAATGCTTGAATTTGGGGTGGTTGTTTAAACTAAATGTATGAAGTAAGGATTCGGTTCCTAGCTTTCTTGAATTTAATTGTGTGTAAATTGTTTTGAGTTGAGTAAAAGGGATAGAGTGAATATGAACAAAATTTATTTAACATTTTAGATCGGGAACTAAAAGAGAAGAAACAAGATCGAGGAAAAGCAAAGATTATCAGTAGCCGATTTTACGGCTCATCGACGCCGAGGTAAGTCCTTTAGTTAAATTATGTCAAAGAATAAATTATGGTTATCTTGACTATAAAAAAATTGATGAATGTTAATATCCAATTGCATCATGGCGAATGTATATCTACATATTGGTTGATGATTTATGTTGAGTATATGATGGAAATTATTTTGGCTAATGCAAGATGAATGAGTAAGTCTTGAGCCACTTATTATTTAAAGATCATTTACATATCTAGTGAATGATAAAATTTGTATAAGCTTGGTGTAAAACAATGAGTTGGCGAATGTGATAATGATGGATTAGATTGATTTCAAATTTACTTATTGCAATGGGAATAAATGTTTATGATTCGATATGTGATAGTGAAATGTGAAAAGCATATAATAATATTCGACATTGGGCCGAGCCTAGCGAGAGCCTCGTGCGGTGACATGTCGGGCTTTATGCCTAGCGCGGCCTCGTCGTGCGGTGACATTAATCGGGCTTTATGCCTAGCGGGCCTTGTCGGTGTTATTTATCGGGCTTTTGCCTAGCGCGGGCCTTGTGCGGTGTTATTTATCGGGCTTCTACGCCTAGCGTGCCTTGTGCGGTGTTACTTTACGGGCTTTTATGCCTAGCAGCTTGATGCGGTGATGTACTTTACCAAAGATAAATCGAATCCTTGTTCAAGATAAATTAAAGTTAATTTATTGGGTTTACGTTCGAGGTAAGCATGTAAGGTATGTATGCTTAATATTACAGGTTAAATTAATATTGTGAGAATTGTGTTATATGTGTTTGAAATTAATATTGATGGATGTTATATGATGGAATTCGAGTTAGAATGTGCTATTATGGAACAATTGGTTTTCAAGCATAAATGTTTTATTATCATGAGTTAGGACTTACTAAGCTAGTAAGCTTAATTACGTGAAATGTTCTTCTTTGTTTTATAGATTTTGGTCACGTTGCGGACTCGTGAAGGATCATCAAGAAGTCATCCACACTATCGCCTTCCTTTGGTATTTTGAATTTTTGGTTGTGATTTAGAAGGCATGTATAGGCTAGATGAAGTTTTACAAACATACGATGATTGACCTTGTATATAATGACCATGCGAATATGGCTAAATATTTGGTTATGTATGTTTTGGGGTTTTGTCATAAATGTGGGTAATAGTGATACTCCTTTAAATCGATGATGTTAGAATATCATGTGAATGTTTTAAGTACAAGCTATCTTCGTAAGTGATTAAAAATGCATGGAGTGTATGAATTGCATGTGAGTATATCCGGTTATAAGCTAGTAAGCATATTTAGTATAGAAACAGTCTTTAGTTACAGCAGTAATTTGAGTTAGAAAAATCACCAAAAATAGGATAAGTTGAATTAGATGGTGAATGAAGTATAGAATTAATCCTTATTGTGTCTATTTTTACATGGAAGAAACAGAGTAGGCAAAAGATCTATATATTATGAGATAATTAAGTTTTAGTGAGACCTGCTCTGAATGCATTCGTGAGTCACTGTTCTGTTTTGGAAAAATTGTCAAAAATTGTACAAAAATAATTAGGAAGCATGGGTTATATGTGTAAAACCCTTATTGAGTCTATTTTTCATTGGTATAAACTAGAACAGCATATGAAAATTGTGCAATGAGATAACTGTATTTTTGTAGAGACAGGTCAGAATTGTTAGACAGTGTAATAAGGGTAACTTTGATGAATAAACTGTACTAATTGACCACATGAAAAATTCTGAAAAAATTATGGTGAAATTTTTTATGAGTCTAGTTTCAAGGAAAATTTACGGAGATAAATTTCGAGTTTTATAACTCAAGTTATGGTCAATTTAGTCAGCATGACACAGTTGGACAGCTTTAAAATTTTACACCTTAAGTTAATAGTCAAGTCTAGTAATGCCACGTACTCGATTCCGGTAAGGGCATCGGGTAAGGGGTGTTACAGAAAAATTTATTTTTATTACATTTTTATGGTCTGCAATTTCACAAAATGATTTCGTGAAAATTTCGTTCGAAAATTTCGACGTTTGGGCACTCAATTTAGTCAAAAGGACTAAATTGTAAAAAGCACAAAAGCTGAGTTTTACATGTTAGAGGTATCCAATTGTTATGAAATTTTAAATTTGAGGTGCTTAAATGATAATTAGACCATTGGTTAATTTGTTGGAAAAAAATGGACATCAAATAAGTGAAATAGAATATTTTTAAGTGAGGGTCATTTTGGTCATTTAGTAATTAAAATGAATTAAAAACAAAATTAAAAGCCAAATTTTTGTCCATCTTCAACCCATGGCTGAAACTTGCATGGAGAAACCATTTCTAGTGTTTTTCAAGCTTCCAAGCTCGATTGTAAGTCCGTTCTAGCCCCATTTTTAATGATTTTTATGTTTTTAAAATCCTCGTAACAAGATCTATCTATTTCTACCAATACTTTGAGATATGGTTGAAGTCTAGGGTTTTGACCCATGATGAATATGTGTGTATTTTGATGTTTAAAGGTAGATTATGCTTGTTTATGGTTAGAAAAACGACTTTTACTAAGTGATTTTTGGTAAAGATGCTAAAAAAGGACTAATTTGGAAAAGATATAAAACTTTTCATAAAAGTTTGAATTAGTGGAAATTTTAGGCTGTTGTAGTTATGAAAATGGTTGGCTAGGCTTAAAATACTAACAAATTGAATGAAAATTATTTTACGAGCCTAGGGGAAAAATTGTAAATATGACAAAGTTTAGGAGCAAAAATGTAATTTTGCCAAAATGTGAATTTTGGGTTAATTTGAGTAGCATGTTGAATAAATAAGTGAAATGCGTTGTTATAGATAAATAAAAATGAGATTCAAAATTAGAACGGGAGGAAAACAAAGAATATGACGAATAAGTCCTTTTGACCGATTGTGCTACCGAGGTATGTTTGTATGTAAATAATGCGTCGTTTTTATTTATGTTTTCATATTTTGATAAATGGTATGAATTGTGGCTGAATATTTGATGTAATTGACCAAATATTGACAAGTGAGAAATTTCCCGGTTGAACCTTAGGAATAAAAATGGATACGAGTGACGTGTTCACTAGAAACCTTTGTGAAATCTAAGTGAAATAAGTGATCCGGGTGCTGGTCCGTACGTTTTACCAGTGGTTGAGTTATCCGGTATGTATTACGGATACTCGACAGCTTTGGTAAGCAGCACCGTTGATAAACCGTAATTTGAACATATTTTAATCCCACATTTAGCATACTTTTGGATGATTTAAACCTTGAATTGTGGAATTTGGTGCTCTTAATCCTTTGTTTTCATGTTTTATACTTAGGAAAGCACCGGCGGATGAAAAGAACGAGAAACGGGCCTAAAACAGAGTAAATGGACCATATCACAAAATCAACACGGCCTGGGCTCAAGACCACACGGTGATGCCCCTTAATAGACCTGAACACGGCCTGGCCACGATTCACACGGGCGTGTGCCATGGGCGTGACCTTGTCGTGACAAAGAAGAGTTTCATTCAGATTATGGTACTTAGAGTCAAAGGAAGCCATTCCAAAAGCCTATATAAACACCCTAGAGGCCAACCTTCAAGGGAAGTCTAGTTAGGAGTTTAGTTAGGTGTCCACTTAGACCGAAGAGCCGAGCCAGAGAGGCCAGAATCGTGGAATTTACTCGAAGAAAGCCAGTTGATTCATCTCAAGAAGCCAGAATTATACTCAAGATGAAAGACCTTCTCTTCAATACCTTCAGGGGGTTTTAGGGTTTTTCTTATGTTTTGTTTTACATTTTCTTCTTAGATGTATTCTTTTATCATTATGAATTAAACCCCTTAAATACTTGAGGGGGATGAAACTTAAGACGAATCTTGTTATTGTTTTTGAACTATATGATAAATAATTGATTTGTTCTTAATTATGTGTTCTTAATTCTTGCTTTGATATTTCAGGATATTAATTCAAGTATTGATGTGCTTAGGCAGTGGAGCAAAAGTCCCTGTTTAAGAGTATATCTAACATAATTAAGTGGAGTTGATTGCAACCCTAGAAATAGGATGACAAAAACTGTCGGATTAGGGTCAAACCTAATATGGGAGTCTATAGATCGAGTTAATGCAATTCTAAGGGTCTTAATTAGAAAGAGATTTCAATTAATCAACCTAGGGTTAGACATTAGTAGCCTCGAAAGAGGTATTAATATACATTAGGGAATCCTACGGATCAAGTCAAGTGAACAAATAGTCTGGTTTAGAGTTAAATAACAAGTGAAGTCTAGGTGGATTCTTCCTCGGGTATTGTCTTAATAAATTGGTTTTTCCCACAAGTATTTCCCCAATTCATTCTCTCTGTCTTTGCATCATTAGCTTAGTTGTTAGCTAATTTAGATTAAATAAATAGTTCACTTTTATCTTAGGCTAAATAATAAAAAGAAAGTTAGTATTAGTACTTTTAGTTCCTCTGGGTTCGACAATCCAGTCTTTCCACTAAACTATACTATTGTTTGATAGGTGCGCTTGCCTCGATCATTGTCATAGTTAGTTTCTAGGCTCGATCATTCTTTTTATAAATTTTTAAGACTCTGACACATGATCAAGTTTTTGGCGTTGTTGCCGGGGAACTTAAATATTAAGAACGCTTAATTTTTATTACTTTAGCCATATTATATTTTATTTTATTTTTGCAATTTATTTTTATTTTCATTTTTGCTTTTAACTTTGCTAATTTTCCTTCTTTTTGTTCCTAGCAGGTACCTCTTGTTTATGACTAGATGGAACCCGACAGGACCCCTGACTTACAACAGTGAAATAGAACATACCGCTTGCAAAAACTGAAGAGATGTCACTGAATAATTATCAGTGGGAAGTCATTAGGACAAAGCCTACTAAAGCAGCCAATGTTTTCAACCCTGACGTGGTCACCATGTTATCTAACCAGGTAGAACTTTTAAATAAAAAAATTGATGGTTTGTATGGTTCTCTACGAGGTACATCCCGAATACTGATGCGATACAAATGGAAGAGGGGTGAACAACACACGAATATCTATCCTACAACCCTAGCACAGAGAACGAACAAGTCAACTATATGTGTAACTATTCTAGACCTCAAAATAATCTTTATAGTAACACTTATAATGCAGGTTGGAGGTACCATACGGAAATCAAAGTCTGCAACTTCCTTTAGGTTTTTAACAACCACCTCACCACCAGGAAAAGAAGCCGAACCTTGAGGAGATGTTGACAAAATTTATAGCGGTATTAGAAACTTGTTTACAAAACACTGAAACAACACTTAAAAATCGAGAAGCATCGATTTAAGGGATCAAGAACCAGTTAAGTCAGTTTGCTAAGCTGATCTCAGAAAGACAACAAAGTATCTTGCCTAGCAACACCAAAACTAACCCAAGAGAGCAACCTCAAGCCATAACAGCTCAGGATAGTGAAGGGTTAGATGAACCAAAATTGAAGCAAGAGAATATGGTAGAGGAAGGTAAGGTTGAAGTAAGCCATGATAAACCAAACCCAGAAATTACAGAGTACTGACCTCTTGTGCCATACCCCAATGCAACAAAGAAAGACTACACAGAGGAACAATTCGGTAAGTTTCTTAAACTTCCAAAGAAATTTCATATTAACTTGCCGTTTCTTGAAGCTTTTTCGCAGATGCCAAATTCAAGGAAAATTTTAAAAGAATTTTTGACAAACAAATGGAAGTTAGACGATACGTCACATGTGGAGCTAAACGAAGTGTGCCCAGCAATTCTACTAAATAAGTGACCACGTGAGCTCACATTTCATGTAAGTGACAAAACGATCACTCTTCAGGTTCTGGAAACGGCTAGGACATCAAGTATTAAAGGTGGAATCAATATCTTCAAAGTTGGGGACCAGGTACTATCAGATGCAACTGACCCTCGAATAGCCGCTTCAGTTCTTAATACAAAGGGTGCAACTCCTTTTTCGGCACATAAGGTCTTTCCATACGGAACGGTCGAGGTAACACATTCTAAGTTCGGCACTTTTGAGGTATATATTACTCGACTCAAACCAAATGTTGATACAATTGATAGTAAGAAAAAGGAGTTTCGACTCCATGAATCACCAATATGAATAACAGGTAAGTCTAGCTCAAGACTTTAAACGAGCGCTTCTCGGGAGGCAACCCAAAAACTAACCCCACTAAAGTTCATATTTTTGAATTTTAGAATCTAACTAAAAACTAACCAAAATTTTTAGGTGTAGGTTTCCCTACCACACGGCCTTGCACACGAGCGTGGCCGTGGCCGTGTGGACACAACGAATTTGCACACTAGCGTGGCAGAGACCGTGCGAATCAAGGACAAAAAATTTCCCAAAACATGGGCTGCGATAAAATGCCATGGCCGTACGATGTGGTTGTGGTCGAAACTGACTAAAAAACACGGGCGTACGACATGCTCGTGCTTATAAGCCATGGGTGACACTGATTAAGCAACACAGGTGTGCGAACCCTTTATACGAGAGTGGGAGAATTGCATGAAGGTTAACACGACCGTACAATTCGGCCGTGTGACATAACACGCCCAGGGCATGGGCATGGGTCGTTCCTCTATTTGAAATCCCCTTCTTCTGTTCACTCCCCCCCAAAGTCTTTGTCCCCTTTACCCTTTCTTTTTAAACGCATATCCATTTTCCATTTTTTACTTTTATTCTTATTTTTATTTTCTTTTTACTTTCTTAATTTTTTTTCTTCTTATTCTTCATGCCATTTAGATTTAGCTTAGGATACAATAAAATTAGGCTGGCTGCTTCGAGGATTCAATTTCAAACGGTTCGAGTCGCTCCCCCAAGTTCACCTCTGCTAATTCCTATTCGGTTCATTTTCATTGACTCCATCCAAAATTCAAGAAGTTTCACTTCTCTCCCTATCTTATGATTTTATTACTATTTTTCTATTATCTATCTTTGTACATTGAGGACAATGTACATCTTAAGTGTGGGGGGTTAACTTTAGTATTATTTGAAAATCCCTGAATCATGTCTTGTTCGTAAGAAATTTTATCATATTACAATTAGAATGAAATTTCTTCTGATTTATGATTTTTATTGATATGTTTTGGATTAAGGCATTGATAATTGTGTAGTGATGATTTAAACTTTATGAGACTAGAGAATCAAGCATGATGAGTCTATCTTCAAAAAAATTAAAATTTTGTTAGGTTGTCTGCCTGAATCTAATTATTACCTGGAAATTTGAAATTTACAGAGTTGATATCAAAAACCCATAATTTTTGTGAGATTTTGAGCCTTTTAGATCATAAATCCTTTTGTGCTCACTTTTTGATTATGAGTATGTCAACATTGATTTGTTATTCTAGAACTTTCTTCGATTATACATGTCAAGACCACATTATTGATTTGATATACAGAGATGATAAAGGCACTTAGTTCATTTAATTTTCAGGCAAACCTATAGGATTAACTTTTCATGTTCGACGAGTGCTTAATTTTGAACCTTAAACACTTTGAGTGATTTGAGTGAATCTTTAGTGAGGATGTCAACTCTTTTCGATTTTGAATTAAGGGTAATTATTTAGGTAAAGGGAAACACCTAACGTTTTTCGGGCTATAAATGTATGACTTTGATTGTTTGAATCCTTAAGACCGTTCTACTTAAATTATCAATGTATGAATTGTCTTTGAATTATGATGAAACATTATTGATGAATATTATGAATCGAGAAAGTTCGTTTTAATTGTGAATTGAGAATTTTGCTTGAGGACAAGAAAATGCTTAAGTGTGGGGGTATTTGATAAATCGCAATTTAAACATATTTTAATCCCATATTTAGCATACTTTTGGAAGATTTAAACCTTGAAATGTGTAATTTGGTGTGCTTAATCCTTTGTTTTCATGTTTTATACTTAGGAAAGCACCGGAGGATGAAAAGAACGAGAAACGGGCCTAAAACAGAGTAAATGGACTATATCCCGAAATCAACACGACTGGGCCTAAGACTACACGACCGTGCCCCCTTAACAGCCCCGAACACGACCTGGCCACGATTCACACGAGCTTGTGCCATGGGCGTGTCCCTGTCGTGACAAAGAATAGTTTCATTCGGATTAGGGTACTTAGAGTCAGAGAAAGCCATTCCAAAAGCCTATATAAACAGCCTAGAGGCCAACATTCAAGAGAAGTCCAGGTAGGCGTCCAGTTAGGCCGAAGAGCCGAGCCAAAGAGCTAAAATTGTGGAATTTACTCGAAGAAAGCCAGTTGATTCATCTTAAGAAGCTGGAATTATACTCAAGACGGAAGATCTTCTATTCAATACCTTCAGGGGGTTTTAGGGGTTTTCTTATTTTTTTTTTATATTTTCTTCTGGGATGTATTCTTTTATCATTATGAACTAAACCCCTTAAATACCTGAGGGGGATGAAACCTAAGATGGATCTTGTTATTATTGTCTAAACTATATGATAAATACTTGATTTGTTCTTAATTATGTGTTCTTAATTCTTGCTTTGATATTTCAGGATATTAATTCAAGTATTGATGTACTTAGGCAGTGGAGAAAAAGTCCCTATTTAAGAGTAGATTTAACATAATTAAGCGGAGTTGTTCGTAACCCTAGAAATAGGATGACGAAAATCTGCCAGATTAGGATCAAACCTAATATGGGAGTCTATAGATCGAGTCAATGCAATTCTAGGGGTTTTAATTAGAAAGAGATTTCAATTAATCAACCTAGGGTTAGACGTTAGTAGCCTAATAAGGGTTATACATTAGGGAATCCTACTGGATCAAGTCAAGTGAATAAATCGTCTAGTTCAGAGTTAAATAACAGGTGAAGTCTAGGTGGATTCTTCCTCGGGTATTGTCTTAATCAATTGGTTTTTCCCACAAGTATTTCCCCAATTCATTCTCTCTGTCTTTGCATCTTTAGCTTAGTTGTTAGTTAATTTTAGATTAAATAAATAATTCACTTTTATCTTAAGCTAAATAATAAAAAGAAAGTTAGTATTAGTACTTTTAGTTCCTTTGGGTTCGATAATCCGGTCTTGCCGCTAAACTATACTACTGTTCGATAGGTGTGCTTGTCTCAATCGTTGCCATAGTTAGTTTCTAGGCCCGATCATTCTTTTTATAAAATTTTAAGACTCTGACGCACGATCAATCGTTTAGTTTCGTCATGACCAGCATCTTTGTGTGTAGACCGAGATTGTGACTGTGTGAAATGGGTGCTGGTCTTATAAGTTCTACCAATGGTGGGTAATCTAGCATGTGTTGCGGATGCACGATAGCTTGTGTGAGCAAAGACCTTGAGTAGTTATGTATGGCCGAAGCGACTTGTGTGAAGCGGACCGCGAATGTGAATAGCTCGAGAATGAGCCTATGTGTGATAAGTGATGTGAAGTATCTTTGGCTACAAGTGTGGCATTATTTGCAATATTCTAATGTACCCATTAATAGTTTGATGTGTTCAACGGGAAATGACTAAGTGTAAATGATTGTGATTATGTAATGAATAAGTGCAGGTACATGTGTATATATATATTCATGAGCAATGTACGTGATATGTGATCAAACTTTGGTAAGATTGATGTGGAGTAAGTATGACTATGAAGACTTGTAAATATTTGATAATGACTAGCTATTGGAATGGCTAGCTATGGACATGCTTGGTGTTATGTGTGTGTAAATGAAAATTAATACAAAGAAAACATGAAATAGTAAAATTAGCAATAAAACAATTTTGGACAGTAGCAGTTGTGTGACTTTTAAAAATCGCCAAAAATGGTGGAAATTAAATTAGAGGTTAAATAAGATATGAAATTAAATCTTATTGAGTCTATTTTCACATAAAAGAAACGGTTTAAGCAAAAGAATTCCATATTCTGATATATTTGAATTTTTGTGAGACAAAGTTAGAATGATTTGGGAATCACATGTTCTGACTTAGGAAAATCATTAAAAATTGTAAAAAAATAATTATGGGTTATAATTTATATACTTAAAATACTTAAAGAGTATATTTTCAAAAGAAACTGTAACATCCCGAAATTGGGCCTAGTAGGATTAGACCCAATGGGCCTTGAGCGTAGTAGCGTTTAAATTTTTAGAGAACAAGAGATCGGCTTAAATGAAAGTTGGACCTATTGGATAAGTGATTTTGGAAGGTTAGAGGGCTTCTATGAAGTCCCGGGATCAAATATCGGCTTTGAGGGCTTCTATGAAGTCCTCGGATCAAATATTGGCTTTGGGGAAATTTTGGTTTTAGGTGAAAAAAACCCTAGAAGTTGGCAGGTAGGCTTAAGAATAAAATGTAGAGGAAAATGACACAAATGGAGTGTGTGGTGTAGTGGCAAAGTGACGCCACTTAAGGAGCAAGGGGGTGACATACAAGGAAGGAAGGAGGTCCAAGGTTCAAGTCTTGGCTCTTGCATTTTGGTTTTCTTTTTACATGGACTTTAGTATTTGGCTATAGATTCAAATTTAGTTGCACATGGTTTAAGACACAAGAAGAGCTTGTGGCCAAGTGGTTAGCGATGTGGATTATGTTGCAAGGGAGCCTGGGTTCGAATCTCATAACAAGCAATGGAGTATTTATTTTGCGAATTGGACGGCAAGAGTTTTAGTCGAATTTAAACTCTACTGACGAAGGGATCCCACATCGAAAAGATACAAAGAAGGAAGGTGGAGAGCTAGCTATATAAAGAGCATTCCAGGAGGAGAGTTAACATACCTTGGTGGACGTTTGGGCACAGGAGTGGTCGCAGCGCGGTTTAACACCAGACTCCTATCAGGTGTGTAACTCTTTCTACTCTAGTTGTAGAGCGGCAAATGCCGAATTGCCGGTCACGGCAATAGTAGCCACACGAGCGTATGAGCGCACGTGTGGGGCTTTGACGCGATAGTTGAGGCCATCAGTAGTATTCTTGTGGGTTGGGTCTGCTTGGGCCGCGATGGGCCAAAGTGGGCCCAATAGGCCCATGGGCCCTTATGAGTAAATTGTGCGATTGTGTAGTATATAGTGAACTAGACTAGGTGGATCTTATATACATGGCTAGATTTGTGCTAGGTGGGCCACACGAGCGTGTGGGCCCGAATGGGCCGGAATCGAGTTTTAGGCCCAATCGTCTGGTACGACCGAAAATGGTAGTTGAGTCGCTGGGGGCGACATTTGGGCCTTTGGGAAAAGCCATTGTAGGTGCAAAATTACTGATATACCCTTTGTGGGTAAATTACGAAAATGCCCTTGGTGGGTAAATTACGAAAATGCCTTTGGTAGGTAAAATTACGGTTATACCCTTAGGGGTTTATTAGCGTGATTATGTTGTTTTATGTCTATCTGATTATGATGGTAATTCATGTTATACTTATATTTGATATATGTTTAGCATACATGACATACTGCATACACGAATTATTATGTCATATTGTACAGGTGTAATGAGAGGAGGGGGAAGGCATGATTCTAGACTGTCACCAGTGGTCTTGACCACACAGTGGGTTGGCTCCACTTTTCATATTATTTGTGATTAAGTCTTAGTGGTTTTGACCACCAGTGGTTTTGACCACACGTATATTATTTGTGACTACGGTCACGGTGGTTTTGACCACACATGGATTATTGTGACTCGTCCCGGTAGTTTGGTACCCACAGTGGGTTGGCCCCATATGTTGATTACGGGATTGTCATCGGTGGTTTTGACCACAAGGTGGGTTAGTCCCACCCATATTATTTGTATTTGCCACCAAAGTGGTTTTGACCACACTTATATTATTTGTGACTTGATACTGATGGTTTTGACCACGGTGGTTTGGTACCACACGGGGTAGGATATGGAGTTCGGATGGCTAGGTTTTGGGTTGCATGACATGTATATTTTCATATGAAATTGTGTAAGGGTTTAACACCCATTGGTTGGGGATTTACACACTGAGTCTTGATGACTCACCCCTTAGTTAAATTTTGCGGTAATCATTAGATCGCGGATTTGGGGGCTGAGGTGGACTCGTGGAGGACATACATATGTTTACTAAAGTAAATTCGTTTCTTTTATTTGGACTTATTTTTATTTGGGTTTTTGTTATGTAATAAGGCCTTGGGTATTTTATTTAGTTTTAGCTTTCAATTTGTTTATCGCTTATTAATAAATGATCAATACAGGATTTTCCTAAAATGTTAATAAATCATTTCTTATTCAAAATTACTTAAACTCGATTTTTCACAATAAATATAAAGAATACGAACTACTTAATGAACGCACAGTTTTTAGACATTCCTTTCATGTGACATGCCAGATCCGGTCGTGACGTCTAGGCTAGGTTTGGGGTGTTACAGAAACAAACAGAAACATCATCCAAATTTTGTACGAGATAATTAATTTTTAGTAAAGAGGGGTTGGAACTGTTGGACAGCAAAACAGGTATGATTTTTTATGAATAAACTGTATGTATTGGCTAAACCAAAAATTCTGAAACTTTTATGGTAGCAGGATATTGAGTCCAGTTTTAGGGAAAATTAGCGGATCTTAATTTGGAGTTCCGTAGCTCAAGATATAAATAATTTAGTGACTATGACTTAAGCAGACAGCTTGAGATGAACGTGAGTAAATAGTGGAACTATGTGCAATTATGATTGTATTATCTTGAAAACATATTGTGAGGATTGGTAAAAACATATTAATTAATTGCTTATTATTTACATGCTAGCTTACTAAGCTATATAGTTTACGCCCTTTCCTTTCTTTTTCCTATAGTGTCACAGATGCTAGCTCGAGTTGGAGGTTGTCGGAGATTCTATTACAATAAGAAGCTATGGATTGGTATCGATGATTTTTATTCTAGCTTTTTAAGTCTATGGCATGTATAAGGACTTGGTCATTTGTGTACATGTTATTATGAGTTGGCCTAGAATATTGGCCTATGCTAATTGACGGTCATTGTTGTATAAGGCCATTTGATGTGGCCAATATTTGTTATGTTATAAGTTTATGATGAAGCATTACATAGATGTGCATGCTTGTTTGGGTTGGATGAGTGAATGTGTGATAATTATGTGTAGCAAATACTAAATGTGAATGGCTAAGTAAGTTAACTGCTATGATTAGTTAAGTGTGTGTGTGGTTGTGCATGATGAATTTGATTTATAAATGGTGTGAGAATGCCATGATGATGGTTATTGGGATGCCTAAAAAAATTCCATGTGTGTGTTAATAAACTTGGTATAAGTGAGCAAGAGTTTTTGATGGAAAAAGGCGTGGTAAATAGCCTAAATTTCATCCACAAGGATGGCCACACGGCCTAGCACACGGGCGTGTGACTTGGCCGTGCGACCCTAAATGGTTGATGGTGTTATAAACAGAGAGTTACACGGGTCGAGGACACGGGCGTGTTCCAAGCCACACTGGCGTATGGCCTTGCTTTGTGGTAATTTTTTTAAGTATTTTAAAGTTCTCGATTTAGTCCCGGACCACTTCCAAAGTATGTTTTGGACCTTGTAGGCCCGTAATAGGGACTATATGATTATGAAAGAAAATTTTAAAATTTGAATGGAAATTTATGACTTGGAAATGATTGGTTATATGTGATTAAGCCCGGTAATGCCTCGTACCCTATTCCGGTGACGGATATGGGTAAGGGGTGTTACAAAACTTCACAAATAACCAACATAAAACATTTAAACCACAAGAAAAACTTCACAAATAACCAACAGGAAAAACCTGTCCAAAGTACAAAAACCATCTAAACCACAAGACATTCATAAGAGATCGAAACCTATACGTACATATATACATTTATATGCCAACATCAAGTCATTTAGGCAAAGAAACTTAGACCACATCACATTTATAAATAAAACAAAATAAACCTGTAACAGCCCTCACCCGTATTCAACGCCGGAATAGGTTTACGGAGCATTAATGAACTTATAAAACAATCTAACATCCACTTGGCATACATTTTCACAATTCAAGCATTCATTAGTCAATCTTAATCAATTTGTCCCTAATACGAGCCTACGAGGCCCTAAACATACATTGGGAGTGGTTCGGGACTAAATCAATAACTTTGGAAACATTTGGAACACTTCTAAAATTTTTCTCAAAACAGGGGACACACGCCCGTGTGGCCAGGCCGTGTGTCTCACACGGCCACCAGACACGCCTATGTGACAGGCCGTGTGGACATTTGAAGTGGGAGCACATGACCATGTCCCAGCCCGTGTCCAACCCTGTGTAACTCTCTGACTTGGGTCACACGGCCAACACACATGCCCGTGTGCCCTAAAAATGGCCATACACGCTCGTGTGCCAGGCCGTGTGTTAGGCCGTGCCAAACCTGTAGGGTATACTGACTTATGCCACACGACCAAGTCACACGCCTGTGTGCGAGGCCATGTGGAACATACTGACTTGATTTCAATTTCAACGACATGGGACACATGACCGTGTAACATAACCGTGTGTCACACACGGCTGAGACACACGCCTGTGTCTCTGCTCGTGTGGACAAAAATAGGCTATTTAACAAGCCAATTTTCCACCCAAACTTAGGCAGACCTACACAACCCATATGGAAAAAAACATAGCATCAATATCCATATAATTCAATTCCAAATCAAGCATGATTTATACTATTTCTAACACTAACCAATACAAAACATATTACCACATTATGCCACCTAAATTCATACTATTCCTTATCTTCTCAAATCATCAAAATGACCATTAACAAGTATGCATTATTTGATCTATACTTTCAAGCATTTCAACCATTCATTACTTGACTATTACATAACTATAATGCTAATTATCCACAAGCATAACATGTCCAAAATTTCAAACATCACACTAGCCAAAAACACTTATATAAATACATGATTCAAGCATACCAAAACAATCCAAATTAAGCCATCATTCATGGCTAAATATACAAACCAAAACATTAACATTTACAACACCAATTCATATGGCCAAAATCATTAACAAGTCATAACCAAAATGACCAACATCCCTATACATGCCATATACTTAAAATACCATAGTTTATAGGTACCAAGTGATAGGTAGATAGTGTGAAGCGATCTCCGACGATCCCCGAATCCAAGCTAGCTCGAAATCACTATAAAACATAAAAAAGATAAACAACGTAAGCTTTATAGCTTAGTAAGCTCGTATGAAATAAACTCGATATAATCATAAACACATAATTCAACAATTTATTATAAATACATGAATTCACATCAACTAACAAACCTTACAATTTCTCATTCACAAAATTTTATACTTTCTTTACCATTTCTTCGATTCAAATCTAATATAGTTTATGCACATACCTGTACCATCTCATACCAACCTCATTCTCTATAACACCCATCACCCGTATTCATCGCCAGTATAGGGTTACTGAGCATTACCAGACCTACAAAACAATTAAACAACTACTTAACATACATTTGCTCAATTCAATCATTCATCATTCATTCTCAATCAATTTGTCCTTATTAAGAGCCTATGAGGCCTTAAATATGCTTTAGGAGTGGTTTGGGACTAAACTGATAACTCAGGAAATTTTCAATACTTGGTAAAATTTTCTTCAAATCAGGGGTCACACGCTCGTGTGGCTAGGCCGTGTATCTCACACTGCCACCAGACATGCCCGTGCCATAGTCATGTGAAAATAGGGGGTACATACTAACTAGGGTTACACGGCCAACCACACGCCCGTGTGTCTAGCCCGTGTGCCCTTTGAAGTGGCCACACATGCCCGTGGGCCAGGCCGTGCCAAACCTGTAGGGTATACTAACTTATGCAGCACGGCCAAGTCACACGCCCGTGTGCTAGGCTGTGTGCCAATTAGGGGGTATACTAACTTGTACCACACGGCCGACCCCTGTGTAAGACCGTGTGGAGCATACTGACTTCATTTCAATTTCAACTCCAGGGGACACACGACGGTAGACCATGACCGTGTGTCACACACGCCTAAGACACACGCGCGAGTGTCTCTGCCTGTGTGGACAAAAATAGGCTATTTACGAAGCCAATTTGCCACCTAAAATCTTGTAACACCCCTTAACCGTGTTTAACATCGGAACAGGGTACGAGGCGTTACCTAATTTAAACACATACTTATATACATTTTCAGGTCATAAAAGTGCATTCGAATTTAAAACTTTTCAATCTTCATTTTAAAGACCTTAATATGAGTTCTCGAGGCTCAAAACACTTCTTAGAATTGGTTCAGGTCCAAACTGAGTTCTTTAGAAAACTTTGGATCGTGTCACTAAAAACAGGAGCATACGCCCGTGTGGAAGGGCAACACGCCCGTGTGACCTAATAACATAAGCATGTTGAAGGATCGTGTAACTCACATGATCTAAGCATATAGGGACATGGCCGTGTCCTGAGCTTGTGTGGATTTGTTTCTCAATTCGAACCTACAGGGGTTTTCACATGGCCTGACACACGCTCGTGTCCATGGCCTTTGTCACTCACACGTCCTTGACATGCCTGTGTCTTGGCATGTATGCAAAAACCTTGACATGTTGTTTCAGCCGTCAGCAACCTCACATGGTCACACGGCCAAGACACACGCTCGTGTGACAAATTAAATTCTCAAATTCAAATGCAGACTTCACACGGCCTGGGCACATGCCCATGTCCTATGGCCATGTCCTATGTCCTATGGCCCATGTGGTTACTACTGGACATGTTGTTTTGCCATCTTGAGGTGCAGGGGGACACACGGCCTAACTACACGCCCATGGGGCAGGCCACGTGTCGCACATGGCCTAGACACACGCCCGTGTGTCTACCCGTGTGGACATAAACAAGGCTATTTATCAACCCTTTTTTGCCACCCTTACTTCTACCAATATAAACCACATCAGGTAACCTACTCATTCATGCATCAATAAACCAAATACTCAACCATGTAATTTAGATTTTCATGAAAAACATCATCATTTTCATATATCATTAATAAGTTATAGTCATCATCCATGGCCTTATACAAAATGAATTCATCTTCAAAACAAGATAACACATTTGGCCAAAACAAGATGACACTTGACAAAAGACTAAGTCCCTATACATGCCATACTCAAAATGATAAATCTAACTATACCAAGTGTCCCAATTGATAGTGTCATTGAGCCTGCAACGTTCTTTGATCCCAGAGCTAACTTGGTTGTACTATAAAAAAATGGAAAGAGAGGGAGTAAGCATAAAGCTTAGTATGTCGCATGTAAATAATCAACAACAATTACCTTGCAACATCATACTCATAACATATTATAAACTTGCATATACTTCTCATATAATCGAAGGCATAACTTACTCATTTCCATCCTTACTAATCATACAACATAATTCGTGCTCATTTCAAATATCACCACATCCCAAATACATATCATAAACATTGCTCACATTTGCATGCACTTATACCATGCACTTGTTATCACATAATCACACATAAATTCACTTAGTTAAAGTTTCTCTATGAATACTTTGGAATAATATCGGATGTACGGTGGTTTTGCACACAGGCCACCAATTATAAATAACACGGTGGTATTGCACACAGCCCACCAACAATCACTTATTCACAGTGTTTATCCTTATCATTTTCCTATTTCGAAGGTTCATCCGAGAATTTCCTCACTTTCCACCATTTTAATAAATGCCAACAATATTCATAGCAATCATAAAACATATTATGAAATATCAATGATTGAATGCATAATAACAATAGAGTTGTATTATTCACATACAACTTACCTCGATATACAAAAATTAGGGTGACTATTTTGATTTAGTCCACATCTTGGTTTTCCCCTAGTCTAAGTCTGGACTCCTTTTCTCTTAATCTATAATAACAAATTCACTTATTAAAACATCACATTATTCAAAACATTTCAAAAATTTACTGTTTTGAAAAAATTATCGTTTTGCCCCTATACTTTCACAAAATTATAATTTTTCCCTAGGCTCGTAAATCAATTATAATAAAATTTACTCCTTTAACAAGCCTAGCTGAACATTTATTACTCTTATAGTAACTCACAGTACCAATTATTTCACACATTTACCACCTATTTTACAACCTTTACAAAAAAGGTCCTTTTTAGGTGTTTTTATGAAAACTCCTTTCATAAAACTTGTTTATTTAACAACCAAGTTTCATTTTCTTCCATAAAATTTCAGCAAACAACACTAATTCTCTCATGGAAAAACCCTAGACTTTCAACCATTTTGTAAAATAGTCCCCTCATTAGCTAGCTTAAGCTACAAGGGTTTTAAAAGTACAAAAATTATCAAAAATGACCATCAAGATGACTTACTTGCAAGGTTTAAGAGTGCTGAAATTTTCAAGCTTCCAAAACCTCTATTTTGCTTATATTTTCGGTGGAGAGAAGTGTGAATGAAAGATATGAAGCTTTCTCTTTTTATGTTATTCTATTTCTCCAATTAAGTCACCCAATCCACCAACTTTGACCAATTTTAAAATTTCTTGTCCCCTATGGCCTGCCATCACATTACTAAGGGCCCAATTGCACATTAGGGACCTCCAATTTAATATTCTGTAGCTATTTGACACCTTCAGCTACTAGAACAAAACTTTTGCACTTAATTTGATTTAGTCCTTTTTCAAAATTAAGCATACAATCACTAAAATTACTTCACCAAAATTTTTATGCACTCATATAATCATGCTATAATACATATAAAATTATAAAAAATAATTTTCTCCGACCACAAATTAGTGGTTCCGAAACTACTTTCTGACTAGTCCCTAAATCAGGCTATTACAATTCTCCCCCTTATGGATTTTCATCCCCGAAAATCTTACCAGTAAAAAGGTTCGAGTATTGGTTTCTCATAGCTTCCTCGGGCTCCCACGTTGCCTCTTCTACCCGATGACTTTCCCACAATACTTTCACAAGAGCGATACTTTTGTTCCTCAGTTTCTTGACCTCCCGATCTAAAATCTTAACCAACTCTTCACCATAGGTCATGTCCGATTGAATTTCAATCTCTGTCGGCACAATCACATGCGAAGGGTCTAATCGGTAATGACGCAACATAGATACATGGAATACATCATAAATCCTTTCCAACTCAAATGGCAAAGCCAAACAATAGGCTATCGGCCCTATCCTCTCGGTAATCTCATACGGTCCGATAAAATGTGTACTTAACTTACCTTTCCTACCAAATATGAGGACTTTCTTCCAAGGGGATACTTTCAAAAAATACCTTATCATCGACTTGTAACAACCCGATTTAGGGGCTAGTCAGAACAGTGGTTTTGAGACCACAAATCCAAGGTTGAAGAAAATTATTTTAATATTATTTTATGAGTTATATAATGATTATATAGGTGCATGAAAACTTTGATGCTTTAATTTTAGCGATTGCATGCTTAATTGCGAAAAAGGACTAAATCGCATAAAGTGCGAAAGTTCTATTTTACAAGCTAAAGGTGTCAAATAGCTATGGAATACTAATTGGAGGTCTTTAAAGTGCAATTAACCCCTCTAGTAATTGTTGACTGGCCATAAGGGACAAAAAGATGTCAAAATTGGTCAAGTTGGTGGATTAGGTGATAAATTGTCTAGAAATAAAATAAAATAAGGAAAAGAAAGATATCATCTTTTCTCTCCATCTTCTCCACCAAAAATACCAGCAAAATAGGGGTTCAAAAGCTTCAAATTTTAGCAACTTTTCCTCTTTGCAAGTAAGTAATTTTGGTGATTTTTCTTGATGATTTTTGTACTTTTAGGATCCTTATATCATGATCTAGCTAAAAAGGGGATTATTTTACAAAATGGTTGAAAGTTTAAGGATTTTCCATGAGATTCCTTATGTTTTTTGCTGAGTTTTTATGGAATAAAATGAGTCTCGGTTGTCAAATAAACAACTTTTGTGAAAGGTGTTTCCATGAAAACACCTAAAAGGACCATTTTGCAAAAGTTATAAAATAGGTGTTAAATGTGAGAAATAATGAGAATTTGGAGTTGCTATAAGCTTAAAATGTATTCGATTTTGCAAAAATCGATATACGAACCTAGGGGTAAAATGGTAATTTTGTGAAAGTCTAAGGGCAAAATGGCAATTTTGCCAAAGTATGATTATTGAAACGCATTGATTAATGTAGTAATTAAATGAGCTAATTTGCTATTATATATCAAGAAGAACGAGGAATTAACCTTGACCGAGGAAAAGGCAAGGTTTCAGACTATATCGGCAAATTGGCCTATTTTGGTACCGAGGTAAGTTTGTGTGTAATAAATTCAACATCATGTTATTAAGTTTTAAAATGTTTGATATTAGTGAAGATGTATATTATTTCTACGAAATTGAGTAATGATGTGAATGAGAAAATGATAAAAATTTATGATGTTGAAGTCTCGGTTGGGCTTTAAGAAGTGAGAGGATATCATCATCGAGACATGAGATTGGTGAGGTCCCGTATAAGACCATGTCTGGGACACAAATTTCTGCATCGATTTTAGATCCCGTATAAGACCATATCTAGGATATGGCATCGATATCGATATGAAATCCTGTATAAGACCATATCTGGGATATGGCATCGGCATCGATATGTAACCCCATGTAAGACCATATCGGGGATATGGCATTGACGTCATATTTATGTGTATGACGATAATTGTCTATCCTCGGGTTTTCTAGGTAATTCATTGAGATAAATAGTTAAGCTTATAATAGAGATGAAATTAGTGCTAAAGCTATGTGATGAAGTGATACAGATATATGTGAGTAATTCATGAGAAATGTTTACGATACGTGACATGACATGTAATTGGTAAGAGTAAGCATGAGTAAGTTATGGCAATGTGCTGGAGACCTTGTGTTGTTATTCAATGTAATGGATGGATGACATTATGATCCTTTATGTTGCTATTTATTTCATGCAAACTTACTAAGCTTTATGCTTACCCCTCTCATTCCCCTTTTCCATATAGTATTGCCAAGCTAACTCGGGGATCGTGGGACGTCAGAGTTCAGAATCACATTATCAACTTCTCCTTGGTATAGAAAGGTTGTTTAATTTTGAGTATGGCATGTATAGGAACTTGGTTGTTTTTTGTTAAATCATATTTGTTAGCCAATGTGTGGCTATTAATGTTATTAAATTCATTTGGTAAATGGTCATTGGAAATTGGCCAATACTTGATAAGTTTATATATTCAATGATGATGTAGTTCATCAAGTGCTGATCGTGTCGAATCTTAAAAATTTATAAAAGAATGATCGAGCCTAGAAACTAACTATGACAATGATTGAGGCAAGCGCACCTATCGAACAGTAGTATAGTTTAGTGGCAAGACCGGATTGTCGAACCCAAAGGAACCAAAAGTACTAATACTAACTTTCTTTTTATTATTTAGCCTAAGAATTAATGTATTTATTATTTAATCTAAAATTAACTAACTATTAAGCTAAAAATGCAAAGACAAAGAGAATGAATTGGGAAAATACTTGTGGGAAAAACCAATTGATTAAAACAATACCTGAGGAAGAATCCACTAGACTTCACTTGTTATTTAACTCTGAACCAGACGATTTATTCACCTGACTTGATCCGTAGGATTCCCTAATTTATATTAATACCTCTTTCGAGTCTACTAATGTCTAACCCTAGGTTGATTAATTGAAATCACTTTCGAAATAAAACCCCTAGAATTGCATTAACTCGATATATAGACTCCCATATTAGGTCTGACCCTAATCCGGCAAATTTTCGTCATCCTATTTCTAGGATTGCGATCAACTCCGCTTAATTATGTTAGATCTACTCTTAAACAGGGACTTTTGCACCACTGCCTAAGCACATCAATACTTGGATCAATCTCCTGAAATATCAAAGCAAGAATTAAGAACACATAATTAAGAACAAATCAAGTATTTATCATATAGTTTAGAAAACAATAACAAGATCCGTCTTAGGTTTCATCCCCCTTAGGTATTTAAGGGGTTTAGTTCATAATGATAAAGAATACATATCAAAAGAAAATATAAAACAAAACATAGGAAAAACCCTAAAACCTCCTGAAGGAATTGAAAAGAAGATCTTCCGTCTTGAGTATAACTCCGGCTTCTTGAGATGAATCAACTGGCTTTCTTCGAGTAAATTCCACAATTTTGGCCTCTCTGGCTCGGCTCTTTGGCCTAACTGGACCCCTAACTGGACTCTCCTTCAAGGTTGGCCTCTAGGGTGTTTATATAGGCTTTTGGAATGGCTTTCTTTGCCTCTAAGTACCCTAATTCGAATGAAACTCTTCTTTGTCACATCAGGGACATGCCCATGTCACACGCCCGTGTGAATCGTGGCCAGGCCGTGTTCGGGTCTGTTAATGAGGCACGGTGGTGTGGTCTTGGGCCCAGGCCAGGTCGATCTCGGGAATTGGCACATTTACTTTGTTTTAGGCCCGTTTCTCAATTTTTTTCATCTTCCGGTGCTTTCCTAAGTATAAAACATGAAAAAAAAAAAGGATTAAGAGCACCAAATTCCACAATTCAAGGTTTAAATCATCCAAAAGTATGCTAAATGTGGGATTAAAATATGTTTATATTACGGTTTATCAAGTGCATGCTTGTGTGGATGTCTTGATTTTGGGTTCTTAGAAGTGCCTTATGGTCATGATGTATGTTGAATTGAATTGATATAAGTGTGGTTGCTTTGTATGGTAGCAATTGGCTTGGTGGATAGCCTTACAATTGTCCATACGAATAGACACACGGGTTTGTGTCTAGGCCATGTGTGACACATGGTCAGCCCCATGGGCATGTTGATAGGTCGTGCGTTCCCATGCATGCTAGGTTGGCAAGCCAGAATACCCAGTAGTAAACACACAGGCTGAGACACGACCATGTGTCTCAACCGTGTGGAAGACACGGCCATAGAACATGGGCGTGTGTCCAGGCCATGTGAAGTCTGCACCTGAAATTTGGAATTTAATTCGACACACATTCTAACGACACGAGTATATGCCCTGGCCATGTGACCTTATTGAGATGATGATGTCATAAACAGAATGTCAAGGTTTTCACACACGGGTGAAGACACGGACGTGTGGCCCTATTTTATGTCAAAATTTTCTTAGTGTTCAAAAGTTTCCAGTTTGGTCCTGAATCATTCTGTGTGCAAGTTTAGGGTCTCGTAGACCTATAATAAGAACATTAACGTCTCGAATGAAAAGTTTTAATTTGAAATGAACTTTTATGGATCGGTGTTGTATGTATGAGCATGTTAAGTATGGTAATGCCTCGTACCTAAATCAGGTGTCGAATATGGCTAAGGGGTGTTACAAGACTTTTATCTATTCGAAGCAACCTTTAAACAATCATGAATCACTTTTACTTTTTCTTCTGTTTCTCTAACTAGGTCAACCCCGTGTATCTGATTTTCTTAGAGTTCGATCTAATACAAAGGTGTTCGGCACTTATGCCCATACAAAGCCTCATAAGGCATCATTTTCAAACTAGACTGATAGCTATTGTTGTAGGCAAACTCTACAAACGGTAAGTACCTTTCCCAACTACCTCGAAATTCAAGAACACAACATCGTAGCATATGTTCAAGAATCTAAATTACTATTTCTGAATGACCAGTCAGTTTGGAGATGGAAAGCAGTCCTAAAATTCAGTTTCGTCCCTAACGCTTCTTACAACTTTTTCCAAAACCTTGATGTGAACCTCTGATCTCTATCCAAAATGATCGATAAAGGTATCTTGTGAAGTCTCACCATTTCAGAAACATACAAATCGACCAATTTCTCAAATGGATAATCGGTACGCACCGGTATAAAATGAACCGACTTAGTTAGCCTATCAACCACAACTTACATAGCATCTTTCTTCTTTGGCATCAACAGCAATCCAGACACAAAATCCATGGTGATACGGTCCCATTTCCACTGGGGAATCATCACGGGCTGAAGTAAACCCGAAGGTGCTTGGTGTTCGGCTTTCACTTGGGGACAGATTAAACACCTAGAGACTAACTCAGAGATGTCTCTTTTCATCCCCGACCACCAATACATTTTCTTCAGGTCATTGTACATTTTCACACTACCCGAATGGATAGACATACAACTGCTATGTGCCTTGTGCAAAATTTTTTGAATACGCTTATCATCTTTGGGTACACAAATTCTATCTTGAAACATTAAACAACCATCTGAACCAATCCGAAAGTCTGATTCTATACTCATCTCGCACTGAGTTATCTTAGCTTGCAATTCTTTATCACCTTTTTGAGCTTCGTAAATCTCTTGTAAAAACATTGGTTTCGCTTTCAACTCAACTAAAATTGAACCATCGTCAGTCACAAACAACTGAGTATTCATAGCCCTCAAGGCAAACAATGACTTCCTACTCAAAGCATCAACGACCACATTCACTTTCCGTGGTTGCATTCAATTATCAACTAATAATCATTTATCAACTCTGACGATCTTCCCTGCCATAGGTTTAACTCCTTTTGAGTCATCAAATACTTTAGGCTTTTATGGTTGGTGAAGACCCGGCATCTCTCGCAATACAAATGGTGTCTCCAAATCTTCAGTGCGAACACTATGGCGGCCAGCTCTAAGTCGTGAGTCGAATAGTTTTTCTCATGCGGCTTCAGTTGTCTCGAGGCATAAGCTATTACATTGCCTTCTTGTATAAGCACACACCCTAATCCATTTAAGGATTCATCACTATACACCACCAATTCCTTTCCCAGTTCTGGTTGCACTAGAACTGGGGCTTTAATCAACAATGCTTTTAGTTTTTTAAAACTCTGTTGGCACTTCTCTATCCATTTGAACTTAACATCTTTCTGTAGTAACCTTGTCATCAGAGTAGCAATCATGGAAAATCCTTTAACAAACCGTCTGTAGTATCCCGTTAAGCCCAAAAAGCTTCTATTCTCATGATACATTCCTTGGTGGTTTCCAGTCAACAATAGCTGATATCTTACTCGGGTCAACTCTAATTCTATCACCCGACATGATGTGCTCTAAGAATCCGACCTCCCAAAACCAAAACTCACTTTTGCTAAACTTGGCATACAACTGCTTATCTCCTAGAGTTTCAAAACAGTTCTCAAATGCTCCGCGTGCTCACTCTCATCCCGAGAATAAATTAATATATCATCGATAAAAATAACAATGAACTTATCCAAGTACGACCGAAAAATACAATTCATTAAATCCATAAACACGGCGGGAGAATTTGTTAAGCCAAAGAGCTTGACAAGGAACCCGTAATGGCCATACCTCGTCCGAAATATGATTTTCGGTACATCTTGTTCTTTAACTCTCAACTGGTAATATCCAGACCTCAGGTCTATCTTAGAAAACACTGAGGCTCCCTTCAATTGGTCAAACAAATCATCGATCCTTGACAAAGGATACTTGTTCTTAACAATCACCTTGTTGAGTTATTGGTAATCTATACACAATCTCATCGACTCGTCTTTCTTTCTCACAAAAAGTACCGGAGCACCCCACGAAGAATAGATTAGTCTTGCAAAACCCTTATCCGTTAACTCTTGTAGCTGAACTTTCAACTCTTTTAACTCTAATGGTGCCATCCTACACGGGGCAATCAAAATAGGTGCTGTACCAGGAACAAGCTCTATACCAAATTCGACTTCTCTAGTTGGAGGCAATCCACGTAATTCCTCTGGAAACACATCTGGATACACACTTATCACTAGAACTGACTCTATCTTTACTTCTGGCATTTGAGTATTCAACACAAACGTGAGATAAGACTCATACCCTTTTCTTATACAATTCTTAGCCGTCAAAGAAGAAATCAATACAGGCAAGCTACCTGATTCACCTGATTCAACCTAAAGGATATCCCCATTTTCACATTTCAGTTCAATAAACTTTCTTCCACAATTTACTATCACATCATGAGGTACTAGCCAATCCATACCAAGAATCACATCAAATTCATCAAATGTTAGCAACATAAGGTTAGTCGGAAAACAATGACCTCTAATTGTCAAGGGACAATCTCTACACACTTGGTCAACTAACACATGCTTACCTAACGGGTTTGACACTTTTATAACAATTTCTATGGACTCAATAGGCATATTCATGCTAGACACCAATTTCATACAAACATGCAAATGGGTAGACCCCGAATCAATCAAAGCAACAACAGAGTTATCGTGAAGAGAAAAAGTACCTGTAACCACATCTGGTGACAATGCCTCTTCATGAGCACGAATGGCATAAGTCCTTGCAGGTGCTCAGCCCTCGGACCTCATAGCGAAATTTCTAGGTGCACCTCTATTGCTAACCCCACTTCTTGGGTTCTTCTGTGGTTTACCTCTCGAAAGAGCATTACTCGCTCGTACATCTTGCTTTCTGTCTTTCTCATCTATCTCAGGAAAGTCTTTGAAAAAATGTTCTCGACAACCACACTTATAGCAAGCTCGGTTGTTTCCCCGACACCCTCCAATATGTTGTCTACCACATCTTTGACACTTGGGTTTGTTAGACTTCACATTACCCACACTTTCCATCGAGGTGGCTTGAACTCTAGAGTCTGAATATGTTTTACCATAATCTCGGTGTGAATACTCAGATGAAACAGTCATCCGAGGATTCGTTTCCTTGGACCTCTTTGATTGGGATTGGAACGACTTACTCATCGGCCTCTTCCTTGCATCTCAGGCCTCAATCATAGCCTTTCTTTTCTCTTTGGCCAATTCTTCGGCCTTGCAAGCTCTCTGTACTAGCACAACAAATTCTTTCAATTCTAAACTACCAATAAACAACCTGATATCCTTATTTAATCCATCCTCAAACCTTTTGCACATGATAGCTTCGGTGGATACGCACTTCCGAGCGTATTTGCTGAGCCTCATGAACTCACGCTCATACTCCGTTACTATCATTTGGCCTTGTTTCAATTCTAGAAATTCCTTCCTCTCCTGGCCTATAAACTTCTGGCTAATATACTTTTTACGGAACTCTTCCTAGAAGAATTCCCAAGTTATTATTTCCCTTGGTACAACCGACACAAGGGTGTTCCACCATTGATAGCCCGAGTCTCGCAGGAGTGACACCATACACTTCATGCACTCCTCAGGCGTGTAAGACAATTCATCGAATACCCTAATGGTATTTGCTAGCCAGAACTCTACCCTCTCCGGGTCATCATCTATATTTGCTCTAAATTCTTCAGCCCCTTGCTTTCGAATTTTGTCTACTGGAGGTTTTTATCTTCTAACCATTTCCACAACTTGAAGAGTTGTAGGGATAGGCTAGGGAATTGGAGGAGGTGAGGAGGTGAAGTGTTCTGGTTTGCACGAACAAACTCTGAATACCATACATTCATCCTATGGAGGAAGGCTTCTTTAGCCCCTTCGCCCTGACTCAGTGTCACGGGCCCACTTTCTACTGGCGCGGTCCCTTCTGCGAGAGCTGGCGCATTACTCACGACATCATCCGCCACTACTCCGTTGAGATCCATTTACTATATAAAAGCACATTTTAAATTGTCAAGAGTCGTCACAATATCATAATTCATATATGGCATGTATAGCTAAACTAGTACACATGCTAGGTTAGTTCGAGAATCGACTAAACCATAGCTGTGATACCACTAAATGTAACACCCCTTACCCGTGTTTAACACCGAAATAGCGTACGAGGGGTTACATAATTTGAACACATACTCATACATTTTCGGGTCATAAAAGTGCGTTCGAATTTAAAACATTTCAATCTTCATCTTAAAGACCTTATTATGAGCCTTCAAGGCTCAAAACATACCTTAGAATTGGCTCGAGTCCAAACTGAGTTCTTTAAAAAACTTTGGATAATGTCACTAAAAATAGGGGTATATGCCCGTATTAAAGGGCAACACGTCCGTGTGATCTAATAACATGACCATGTTGAAGGACCGTGTAACTCACATGACCTAAGCATATAGGGACACGCCTGTGTCCTGAGCCTGTGTGGATTTATTTATCAATTCGAACCTATAGGGGTTTTTACACGGCCTAACACACACCTGTGTCCATGGCCCGTGTCCCTCACACGTCCTCGACACGCCCGTGTCTTGGCTCGTGTGCAAAAACCTTGACATTCTATTTCTGACGTCAGCAACATCACATGGTCACATGACCATGGCACACGTCCGTGTCCTTAGCCCATCTGACAAATTAAATTCCTAAATTCAAGTGTAGACTTCACACGGCCTAGGAACATGCCCATGTCCTATAGCCGTGTCCTCCACACAGTCGAGATACACAGCTGTGTCTCAGCCCGTGTGGTTACTTCTGGACATTCTGGTTTGCCATCTTAAGGTGCAGAGGGACACACGGCCTAACTACATGCCCATGGGGCAGACCGTGTGTCACACACGGCCTAGACACACGCCCGTGTGTCTACCCATGTGGACATAAACAAGTCTATTTACCAAGCCCTTTTTGCCACCCTTACTTGCACCAATATAAACCACATCAGATAACCTACTCATTCATGAATCAATATACCAAATACTCAACCATGTAATTTACATTTTCATGAAAAACATCATCATTTTCATATATCATCAAAAAGTAATAGTCATCATCCATGGCCTTATACAAAATGAATTCATCTTCAAAACAAGCCAACACATTTGGCCAAAACAAGATGACACTTGATAAAAGACTAAGTCCCTACACATGCCATACTCAAAATGATAAATCTAACTATACCAAGTGTCCAAATTGATAGTGTGATCGAGCCTTCAACGTTCTTTGATCCCAGAGCTAACTTGGTGGTACTATAAAAAAATGGAAAGAGAGGGAGTAAGCAGAAAGCTTAGTAAGTCGCATGTAAATAATCAACAACAATTACCTTGCAACATCATACTCATAACATATTATAAACTTGCATATACTTCTCATATAATCAAAGGCATAACTTACTCATTTCCATCCTTACTAATCATACAACATAATTCATGCTCATTTCAAATCTCACCACATCCAAAATACATATCGTAAACATTGTTCACATTTGCATGCACTTATACCCTGCACTTGTTATCACATAATCAGACATAAATTCACTTAGTTAAAGTTTCTCTATGAATACTTTGGAATAATATCGGATGTACGGTGGTTTCGCACACAACCCACCAATAATAAATAACACGGTGGTATCGCACACAGCCCACCAACAATCACTTATTCACGGTGTTTATCCTTATCATTTTCCTATTTCGAAGGTTCATCCGAGAATTTCCTCACTTTCCACCATTTTAATAAATGTCAACAATATTCATAGCAATAATCAAATATATTATGCAATATCAATGATTGAATGCATAATAACAATAGAGTTGTATTATTCACATACAACTTACCTCGATATACAAAATTGGGTGGGTTTTCCCCCGGTCTAAGTCTGGACTCCATTTTTCTTAATCTACAGTAACAAATTCACTTATTAAAACACCACATTATTCAAAACATTTCAAAATTTCTACTCTGGAAAAATTATCGTTTTGCCCCTATAGTTTCACAAAATTACAATTTTGCCCTTATGCTCGTAAATCAATTCTAATATAATTTCCTCCTTTAACAAGCCTAGCTGAACATTTATCAGTCTTATAGCAACTCACAATATCAATTATTTCACACATTTATCACCTATTTTACAACCTTTACAAAAAGGTCCTTTTCAAGTGTTTTCATGAAAAATCCTTTCACAAAAGTTGTTTATTGAACAACCAAGTTTCATTTTATTCCATAAAAATTCAGAAAAAAACACTGATGCTCTCATGTCAAAACCCTAGGCTTTTAACCATTTTGCAAAATAGTCCCCTCATTAGCTAGCTTAAGCTACAAGGGTTCCAAAAGTACAAAAATTATCAAAAATGACCATCAAGATGACTTACTTGCAAGGATTAAGAGGGTTGCAAGTTTCAAGCTTCCAAAACCTCTATTTTGCTGATATTTTTGGTGGAGAGAAGTGTGAATTAAAGATATGAAGCTTTCTCTTTTTATTTTATTTTATTTCTCTAATTAAGTCACCAAATCCACCAACTTTGACCAATTTTGAAATTTCTTGTCCCCTATGGCCAGCCATCACATTACTAAGGGCCTAATTGCACATTAGGGACCTACAATTTAATATTTTATAGATATTTGATGCCTTTAGCTACTAGAACAAAACTTTTGCACTTAATGCGATTTAGTCCTTTTTCAAAATTAAGCATGCAATCACTAAAATTACTTCACCAAAATTTTCATGCACTCATATAATCATGCTATAACACATAAAAAATTATAAAAAATAATTTTCTCTGACCTAGGATTAGTGGTTCTGAAAGCGCTATTTCGAAGAGCCCCTAAATTGGGTTGTTACAAATCTCATTTACCTAAACAACCCAAATAGCACCAATTCATAGCACAATATGCAATCCAACACATGCAAACCAAGCATAAATCTTACCATTTCAATACTAACCAATTCAAGGCACATAAGTATCACAATATACTAACTAAATTCATACCAATTCTTGTCTACTCAATCATCAAAATGACCATTGTCAAAGATGAATTATTAGGTCTAATTTCACAAGCATACCAACTTTATCAAATCATCAATTTGACATTCATAATACCAATTAGAAACAATGACCACAATTTTCATAATATAAGTCATTCTCATATCCATCCATGAACTTAACTATCAACAAATATGCATATATATAAGCACATAACCAAATTCTTCAAATTCAGCCAAATCTCATGGCTATAATTACAAGCCAAAATATATACATTTACAATGCCAATTCATTTAGCCAACTTCATTACAAAGACATAATCAACAAGACTCAAATACCTATACATGCCATATACTTAAAACATAGTTTCAAAAGTACCAAAGAGTCGGTGGATAGTGTGGTGAAGTCTCCGACAATCCCCGAATCCGAGCTAGCTTTGAAATCACTATAAAACATAGAAAATCAACAAAGTAAGCTATATAGCTTAGTAAGCTCGTATGTTAATATTGAGCAACTAACATGATTCATTAAACATTCATATAATGGAAAACAATGAACAACAATTCTATTAAATTTCAAGCTATCAAATGATCATTCATATACTTACCAAGAAACTTATCAATTTAATAGTTTTCAATATTCAATTCATTTTAGTACGTACTTGTTCCATCTTGTACTAATCTCATACTCAATCATATCCTTCATTTACCCGTTGAACCATTCCGAATAGAAGTCAGATACTCAAGGTCTCACTCGATAAGTATCTATACCATGGCCCGTAACCAAATCAAGGTAACTTATCTAAAATTATGATATCATGGCCCAAAGCCAAATCAGTCGATATGCATGGCCCGTAGCCAAATCGATTTATCTCGCACACATAGTGCTAAATCATGTCCCGAAGCCAACTCAAGTATACCTAATGATAGTCATTAGCATATTAAACTATTCCTAAGGTTCAATCGGGATTTCAACTGTCGAATCTTCATCAAATCATTTCTGAACCCATATGTAATCACATAAACACAATTCATGCTATATCGTAGCATATAAAATACATTTGAAATGAATTTATGACATACGAACTTACCTCGGATGTTTAAATGGCGAATCGAGTCGTTTAATCAATAACTTTCATTTTTCCCCGATCTAGATTTGAATTCTGCTTTTCTTGATCTTAATTGACAAATATTGTAATAGTCTGGTTTATACCCTAGTTAGAACAGTAGTTTCGGGACCAAAAATTCGAGTTAGAATAATATTTTAACATTATTTTCTATGCCGTTGATATGTGACTAAGCATGTGTTAAAATTTTCGTAAGTTAATTTGTCCGTCTGTATGTATAATTTGATAAAAGGATTAAATTGCATTGAATGCAAAATGTGTATGCTTTATGAAAAGTATCTATTTGTGATGGGTTTTAATAGGTGAAGGCTTTATGTGGTAATTTAGCCTTTATTTTAGTTAATGGACAGCAAAGGTCATAAATAACCTTGTATAAATATGTTTTATATGTTTGATTAATGGGTAAATATGTCTTTTATGTATTAAATTATGTTAAAATAAAAATAAAGCATGAAAATGGACATTTATTCATCCATTCTTCCACTGATTATATTGAAAGAAAAAGAAAGAACAAAAGCCTCAAGGGTTTTGGCCATTTCAAGCTCAAATTTGGGTATGTTTTTGGCTTTAGATTTTGATGATTTTTATGTTTTTGAGATTGTTGTTTAGTCTACTATCAAACCCATGTTGCAATTTGAAGAATTGATGATATTTTTGAGTTGTGTCATAGATGAATTGATGAGCTTTGCAATGAGTTTAGTTGTTAAATGAAAGATATGTGTTAGATGAACATATTTTGTTCTTAAAATTTTGATGAATTTAGCTAATTAGGGCTAAATTGAAAAAATAGCATTTTGAAGGACTAAATTGCAAATGTGATGGAAAATATGGGCTTGTATGATATATATAAGCATTCGGATAAACATGAGTATGTGATGATTTTGTGTATTTGATGTTTTGAAAAAAATGGACTAAATTGATAAAATATGCAAATGTGAGGGTTAAGTTGCAAATAGCCCTAAATGTGTGATTTTGGATTGAAATAAATATGTTGGTAAATAAAAGGGTTAAATTTGAATATGTTTAGATGAAGAACCGAGGAAAGCGGACTTAGATCACGGGAAAGCGAGAGTAAGAGAGTAGCCGTTTCCATTTTCGTTAAATTGAATCCGAGGTAAGTCAATAAACAAATAAATGTATTTGTATTGAATTATGTATGTTCATATGACTAATGTTAAGGATGAATGCTTATGAGATGTTGTATACATGAATTCTGAGATAAGATCGACTTAGTGACAATGTCCGAGAAGTCCAGTATGAACCTAGGAATAGATAGGATTAGCTATGTCATGACATAGGTATTTGTTCTGATATATCATGTAGGACCATGTCTGAGATGTTGGCATTAATTTGAAATTTCGTGTAAGACCACATCTGGGACGTTGGCATCGATACAAGATTTACGTTTAGGACATTGGTATCAATACGAGATTTCCGTGTAAGACCATGTCTAGGACATTGGCATCGTATTGATTCGTGTAAGACCCTGTCTGGGACAGTGGCAATGATATCTGAGTACATGTAAGACCTCGTCTGGGACGTTGGCATTGTACAACTATTCCATGTTTTCTGAGCATCCTATTAGATTCTGAACGGTTCGACGGGTAAGTCTGTGATACGAAAGGTTGTGTGGATTATAAATCTATTTCAGTTACATTTAATAAGTACTCAAGGTGTGTATGAGAGGGTATCTATATGAACTTACTAAAATGAATATGTGCAATGGAATGATGAGATGATATGTAAAATTATGCTTAGATGAACTATGTGCATATGTGGTAATGAGTTGAAGTATGTGATAAATTATGGCTAAACAATTGAACCAAACTCTATGTGTAATGTATATGCTATAAGAACCATTATTGTTATTGTATAAATATGCTATGTACATTTTAAGTTAAGTTTATTTATATATAGCTGACTAAGCTTTTGGAAAGCTTACTCTGTGTGCGTTTTCTCTGTCTTATAGATCGTTAAAGCTACTGAAGGCTCGGGGACCATCGAGGATCGTCATCATACTACTCAACATGTTTTGGTACATTTTGGAAATGTATATAGCTAGAGATGGCATGTATAGGCTAGTATTTGTATAAGTGGAAAGTTGAACTTGCCATGTGATTTGGCTAGTTTTGTGTTGAGAATATGCATTAATGAATATGATATATGGTGCATGTTTTGGTATGGTTTGATAGTATATGAAATGGTTGAGATTTGATGAGTATATGGACAAAATTATGAGCATATATGTTTAACAAAAGAATGAGCTCATGAAAAGTAAGTATGGATAAATTATGCTTGAGATTACATGAGTTTTAGTCTTGTAATTTGTCCTGGATGGGGTTGGATTTGAGTGTAGAGATTGATTGGTAGTCTTGACATGTTTTTTGGTGTCTAAATTATGCATAAGCCGATTTGGTAATTTGTTTGTAGGTAGGACCCTATAGTGGGTGGCATTTTGGTCTTGTAAATGGCCTATTTTGCCACATGGTTGTGCCACACGGGCGTGCTTAGTGACCGTGGGGCTAAGTCAGCAGCTGATTAAGGGTACACGGCCTTGGTACACAGACGTGCCTGATAATCGTGTGGTTTAGCCAGAATCAACCACGGCCAAGGTACACGGGCGTGCTTGGTGGTCGTGGAGTAAAGTCAGATTCAACCATGGAGAGGAGACACGGGTGTGTCGGGTGCTCGTGGAAGACACACGGCCTACCTACACGGGAGTGCGTCCTGCATAACTTAGAAAAGTTTTAAATTGCTGAGAATTTTTGTAAGTGTTCGGCCTAGTCCTGGACATACTCTAAAGCATGATTTAGGTCCCGTTGACCTATTTAAGGGACATTATGATTGTGATTGATGAATGATTGTTTGTAATGTTAGTAAAAGTTTTCGATCTGTCCGGTAATACCTTTAACCCTAGTCCGGCGACGGACTCGGGTTAGGGGTGTTACAAATATAGCATAGTTAAATGAAGAGAAAAGAAATGGATTCCTTTAGCCCTAACTTTCGGTTGAAAAAGATGATATGAAGATTTAATTTAACTTTGTTTTATCTATTATATTATTAATAATCAAATTACCTAAATAACCTTAATTAAAAACCATTAAAATGCATGATAATATGTCCATAAAAGTCCACTTACATTATTGATGGTCTAATTACAACACAAGGACCTTTACTTTCAAATTCAATAGCTATTTAACACATTTAGCTAATAGAACAACACATTTGCACTTTACGCAGTTTAGTCTTTTTTCTTAAGTTGACCATTTAAACGATAAAATTCCTTTACGAAATTTTCACACATACTTGCTATCATGCTTTAAACAAAATAATAATAAAATAAATATTTTTATCTCGAATTTGTGGTCCCAAAACCGCTATTCTGATTTGACCAGAGACGGGCTGTTACATTCTCAACCGCATCATTCATTTACCCGTTGAACCATTCAAAATAGAATCAGATACTCAGGAGTCTCAAACATTAAGTACCTATACCCTGGCCCGAAGCCAAATCAAGGTAACTATATCCGAAGTACTAATATCATGGCCTGTAGCCAAATTAGCAAATATTCATGGCCCGAAGGCAAATTTGTATAACTCGCACCCGAAGTGCTAATATCATAGCCCAAATCCAACTCAATGTATCCCCTAATGACATGTCACTAGTATCCAAATCACATGAGATGGTTCAGATCCATATCAGTGCAACATCGATACGTGAAACACATTGTGGATCTTTTCTAATTCAATAGGTAATGCTAGCCGATATGCCACTGGCCCTATTCTTTCGATGATGTCATACGGCCCAATGAAACGTGGACTCAACTTGCCTTTCTGACCAAATCTAACAATTTTCTTCCACGGAGACACTTTCAAAAACACTTTTTCACCAATTTGAAATTCATTATCTTTTCGTTTCAAATCCGCGTACTATTTCTGATGATCTAAAGTTTCTTTTAAACAGTCGAGAATTATTTTCACTTTCTCATCGTTTTCTTTAATCAAATCAACCCCGTGAATCTATCTTTCACTGAGTTTAGTCCAGTATAATGGAGTTCAGCATTTACGACCATACAGAGCTTCGTACGGTGCCATCTTTATACTCGTCTGAAAACTGTTGTTACACGCGAACCCAACCAACGGTGAGTATTTCTCCCAAATACCTTCGAACTGTAAAACACAACATCTCAACATGTCTTCGAGAATATGAAGTACTCACTCAGACTGTCCATCAGTTTGCGGATGAAAAGATGTACTGAAATTCAACTTTGTACCCAAAGCTTCTTGTAATTTCTTCCAAAATCGCGATGTAAACCTCAGATCTCTATCCGAAATAATCGAAACTGGCACCCCGTGAAATCTAACAATATCAGCAATGTACAATTCAGCTAATCTATCAAGTGAGTAATCTAAAAGGTACCGGCATGAAATGAGCAGATTTCATTAGTCGATCAACGCCAACCCAGATAGCATCTTTATTTTTTGTAGTTAGGGGTAACCCCGACAAAAAATCCATTGTGACCCTATCCCATTTCCACTAGGTAACCATCACAGGCTGCAGTAAACCCAATAGACTTGATGTTCAGCTTTGACTTGCTGACAAATTAAACATTTAGAAACAAACTCTAAGATAGCTCATTTCATGCCTTGTCACCAATAAAACTATTTCAAATCATTGTACATTTTGGTACTCCCTGGATGAACAGATAAACAGCTATTGTGCACTTTGTGCAAGGTATTCTGAATGAGTTCTGAATTTAACGATATGCAAATTCTATTCCGGAACCTTAAACAATCATTAGTTCCAATCTGAAACTCTGAATTAGGGATAGTCTCACATTGAGTCCATTTAACTTGCAATTCACGGTCATTTTTCTGAGCTTCATAGATTTGTTGAAGAAACACTAGTTTAGCTTTTAGTTCAGCTAAAATAGACCCATCATCACAAATCATCAACTGAGTATTTATTGCTCATAATGCAAACAAAGAATTTCTACTCAAAGCATCTACAACCACATTTTCTTTTCACGGATGATAATCAATCACCAATTCATAATCTTTTAGTAGCTCGAGCCATCTCTGTTGTCGCAAATTCAAATCTTTCTGAGTCATAATATACTTTAAACTCTTATGATCAGTAAAGATGTCACATTTTTCACTGTACAAATAATGACGCCAGATTTTTAATGCAAAAACTATAGTAGCCAACTCTAAACTATGTGTCAGATAGTTTTTGTCATGCGGTTTCAACTGTCTGGAGGCATAAGCTACAAATTTTCCCTCTTGCATTAATATGCATCCCAAACCGTTCAATGATGCGTCACTATAAATCACAAACTCTTTCCCCAGTTCGGTTGAACCGTAATCTGTACTTCGATTAACAATGCTTTCAATCATTCGAAACTCTGCTGACATTTTTTGACCTATCAAATTTCACATCTTTTTGAAGTAGTCGTGTCATCAGTGTCGCAATCATCGAAAATCCTTTCATGAATCTTTGGTAATAGCCCACTAAACCTAAGAAACTATGGACTGCATACACATTTCTGGGAGGTTTCCAGTCAATAATAGCAGAAATCTTACTCGGGTCAACTCTAATACCTTCTGATGAAACAATATGTCTGCTAAAACACAATCCTTAAATGCTTGGCATGCTCAGACTCATCTTGTGAATATATCAGAATATCGTCAATGAATACAAACAACGAATCTGTCTAAATACGGTCTGAATATCTGGTTCATCAAGTCCATAAAAACTAAAGTAGCATTAGTTAATCCGAAAAGCATAACAAGGAATTCATAATGTCAGTACCTCGTTCTAAATGCAGTTTTTGGCACATCTGAGTCTTTTACTTGCAACTGATAATAACCTGATCTCAAGCCAATCCTTGAAAACACTGTTGCACCTTTCAACTGATCAAATAAATCATCAATCTGTGGTAGAGAGTATTTTTTCTTTATAGTCACTTTATTCAGTTGTCTGTAATCGATACATATTCTCAACTCGTCATATTTCTTCTTTACAAACAATACAGGCACACCCCAGGGCGAAAAACTCGATCGTGCAAAACCTCTATCTGTTAACTCTTGCAACTGAGCTTTCAACTCTTTTAATTCTGTTGGAGCCATTCTATACAAAGCTATCGATATCAGTGTTATTCCTAGTACTAATTCAATACCAAATTCAGCCTCTCTGATTGGTGGCAAACCCAGTAATTCTTCTAGAAATACATCCGAAAACTCACAAACAATAGGTACAAAATCAATCTTTGATTCAGACACCTTTGTATCCAGTACGTATGCAAGATATGCATCACAGCCATTTTTTATACATTTCTGAGCTAACATAGACGATATCACAGTAGGTGATTCACTCAAATCATCAGACTCAATTCGAAAGATTTCACCATTCTAACATTTCAATTCAATAATCTTTTGTCTACAATTCACAACTGCAGCAGGCATAGTTAGCCAGTCCATACCCAAAATCACATCAAACAGTAGAAGCATCAAGTCAGTCGAAACACGGTAACCCTGGGTCATCAAAGGACAATTCTTACAAATCTTATCAACTAAAACAGACTTGCCTAAAGGGTTCGATACTTCAATTACAAACTCTGTAGACTCGACATGTAAACTCTTTTTAGACACCAAGTTCATACATATATAAGAGTGTGCCAATCCGGGGTCAATTAAAGCAATCACATTAGTATCATAAAGAGAGAATGTATTGGTAATAACATCTGAGGAAGACGCTTCTTCGTGAGCGCAAATAGCGTGGGCTCTAGTAGGTGCTCTAGCCTCAGATCTCACAGCTGAGTCCTTAATTATACCTCTACCATTGGATACATTTTTCGTATTTCTTAGTGGTCTCCCTCTCACAGTTGTATTACTCAATCTTACATTCTGAACTTTTTCTTTCTCAGTTAACTCTGGCAATCTCGGATAAAGTGATCTGGCGAACCACATTTGAAGCAAGCTTTATTACTTTTATTCCAACATTCTCCAAAATGTCGTCTCCCACACTATTGACACTCGAGTTTGTTATTTCTCACACTGCCAACACTCAAGACAAAGGTAGCTTGAGCTTTAGGATTCACATGTGGATTTCCATGAACTCTATTTTGATATCCCACTGGTGTATTCGATCGACTATACGAATCTCGAGATTTCTTTGATGAAGAATTATAAGGCTTATTCATCAGTCTTTTCTTCAAATCTCTAGCCTCTAAATCAGCTTTCTTCTTTTCTCGGCTAAAATCCTCAGCTTTGCAGGCTTGTTCAACTAACACAACGAATTCTTTCAAATCTAGAATCTCGGCCAAAATTTTAATGTATTCGTTCAGCCCATCAACAAACCGCTTGCACATTATCTCTTCGGTAGAAACATATTCTCGAGCATACTTGCTCAACCGTACAAATTCTCTTTCATATCCAGTTACGGTCATACGGCCCTGTTTCAACTCTAGAAATTCTTTATGCTTTTGATTAAGGAACTGTTGACTGATGTATTTCTTCCAAAACTCGATTTGAAAGAATTCCCAGGTCACACACTCTCTCGGCACTACCGACACTAAAGTATTCCACCATTGATACGCAGAGTCTCTCAAAAGAGAAATAGCACACTTTAAGCATTCAGCTGGCGTACACAGAAATTCATCAAGCACTCGGAAAGTAGTTTCAATCCAAAAATCGACTCTCTCAGGGTCATCATCAACATTAGCTATGAACTCTTTTGCCCCGTGTTTACAAATCTTATCAACTGGAGGCTTGTTCAATCTTAAAAGCTCGACTCCTTAAGGAGCTACAGGTACAGTTTGGAGAACATGAGGGGGTAGAGGTTGTTGAGCAACCAGATTAGTACAAATGTATTGAGTGAACAACTCGTTCATCACTTGGAAGAATGCTTCTTTAGCCTCTCCTCCCTAGCTACCCGTTACGGGTCTAGATTCAAACGGCACTGTCCTATGCGTGGGAGCAGGCGCATTACTCTCAACCTCATCAGCTATCACTCGATTGGGATCCATTTGCTATATAAAAACACATCTTCAAATGTCAGGAGTCATCACACTATCACAGTTTATATATGCATGTATAGCTAAACTCTCATATGCACTACGTTAGTCCTAGAATTAACTAAACCGTAGCTCTAATACCAATAAATGTAACACCCCTCACCCGTATTCATCGCTGAAATAGGGTTACGGAGCATTTCCAAACTTACAAAACAATTAAACAACTACTTAACATACATTTGCTCAATTCAATGATTCATCATTCATTCTCAATCAAATTTTCCTTATTAAGAGCCTACGAGGCCTTAAATATGCTTTAGGAGTGGTTCGGGACTAAACCGATAACTCAGGAAATTTTCAATACTTAGTAAATTTTTCTTCAAATCAAGGGTCACACGCCCGTGTAGCCAGGCCGTGTGAAAAGAGGGGGTACATACTAACTCGGGTCACACGGGCAACCAAACGCCCGTATGTCTAGCCCGTGTGCCCTTCGAAGTGGCCACACATTCTCGCGTGCCAGGCTGTGCACGGCCACCAGACATACCCGTGTCACAGGCTGTGTGAAAATAGGGGGGTACATACTGATTTAGGTCACATAGGCAACCACACGCCCGTATGTCTAGCCCGTGTGCCATTCGAAGTTGCCAGACATGCCCGTGTGCCAGGCCGTGTGTTAGGCTGTGCCAAACCTGTGGGGTATACTAACTTATGCAACACGGCCAAGTCACACGCCTGTATGCTAGGCCGTGTACCAATTAGGGGGTATACTGACTTGTACCATACGGCTGAGCAGACGCCCGTGTGTGAGATCGTGTGGAGCATACTGACTTCATTTTAATTTCAACACCAGGAGACACACGACCATGCACTATGATTGTGTGTTACACACGACTGAGACACACGCCCATGTCTCTGATCATGTGGACAAAAATAGGCTATTTACCAAGCCGATTTGCCACCCAAAATCTCATGTACCTAAACAACCCAAATGGCACCAATTCATAGCATAATATGCAATCCAAAACATCCAAACCAAGCCTAAATCTTACCATTTCAATACTAATCGATTCAAGGCACATAAGTATCACAATATACTAACTAAATTCAGACCAATTCTTGTCTACTCAATCAGCAAAATGACCATTATCAAAGATGCATTATTAGGTCTAATTTCACAAGCATACCAACTTTCTCAAATCATCAATTTGACATTCATAATACCAATTAGCAAAAATGACCACAATTCGCAGGATATATGTCATTCTCATAGCCATCCATTGTAACATCCTAAATTGGGGCTTTTGCATTTTATGTGATTGCATGTAGATAGTATGGTTGTCATGCTAGTTCAGGGTATTTTAGTGTCCAGGAATGAGCTAGGGGTAGGCCAGAGCCATATCAAAAATTTACTTTTTGGGCACTTAGAAGGGGAGCTGAATGGGTTGGAAGTTAAGGGTGGTTGGTGGTATGTTTTGACACAAGAAGTGCCTTGGTAAAGTGGCAAGGAGGCACCACTTAAGGCTCAAGGAAGTGACACCTTAGGGAAGCTGGTAGGGAATTGGTTCGAGCTGCAGGAATTCTTTTTTGTTTATTTATTTTTGACACCAAGAGCAGGAAGTGTTGCATTCAGTTTGGACTCTGGTGGATGAGTGTTGAAGGGGTAAACTGATTTGAATAAGTGGAGAGGAGAAAATTTAGGAGTTTGAAACATTTAAACAGGTTTGAATGTGTGATCAGGAGAAATTTGTAGAGAAAAGAAGGGGATGGACACTTGAACTTGGTGTTGGCCGAATGTCAAACACTAAGAGAGGGGGGAGAAATCGGTTTAGAGAGATTAGGTGTGTTTTCTTAAGCCTTCAAGTGTGCATTTTTCAGCTTTTGGTTAGGGAGCGCCGAAATTCTAAGTAACCAGGTGAGTAATCTCCTTTTCATTTTCGGCATTCAGGGCTTTCATCAAACCTCTTTTGCTTCTTCCCTAAGTGTGAGCTGAAACCCCTATAGCATTCTTTCTCTTTCCATTCTTCTTCCATAGCTGAATCTACGCCAAAGTCTGGCCGAAACATCTCTTCTTCTTTACCAGTTTCTATTGTTTCTTTCCATTCTATCTCACTTTTCTTCTCTCAATCATCTTTTTCTCAAAAAGCCGAAACCTTAACTTTAATTTCATCTCTAATTCTATGCCATAACCGAATACCCATAAACTCTTCCTCTTAATCTCCTCTAAGCCGAAACTTATCTTCTCTTCTCCATTCCTTTCGGTTCGATAGTAGAACCACTTCGGGATTTGGGTAAGTCCTCTTCATATTGGCCGAATCTCTCTAACCCTCTCATCTCTCTTTTATTTTCGTTTCTTTAGAAAGAAAAGCCGAAACGTGCCAGCTGTCTTAACTAGTTCCTATTCATTTGTAAACCGAAATCCTCTGGCACTCAAATCTTCTCTTTTGACTCCTGGTTGCAGTGGATCACCGTCATTGATTTGTCATCACTCTCAAATGGTTTCTTAGGTGGTTGTGGTAATGGTCTTCTTTCGTGTTAATCATCTTCTTGTGTTGAATGCTGAAGGTAGTAATCCTATTCTATTAACTCTTGGCCAAATGCAGGTGGGGGTGGTGACGCCTTCGGTTGGAGACTTCCGGGATTCGTGGGGCTTGTGAATCAAGCCTAAAGCCTCGCGATTTTAGGTAAGGGTCCTAGCTTTGGGTCTTAGTTCTTATGATTCGATTTCACTACTTTAATCCGGTCTAGTGACCAAGGTTTATTCATGGACTAAAATGCCAGCCAAGTGATAGGAGCGGTTGGATCTGCAAACCCAAATTTCTAAGTTTAGGAAGGCGGGCGTTGTCGTGATTCGGGATTGGCCACCGGGTTGTGGGCCGGTATCTGAGCAGAGCATTAGGCAGATAGTGGTAATGCCTATCAACGAGAGTGTCGACATAGAAAGTATCGTGTTGCGCGTAATCAGGTGTGTAACTTTTACACACTTCATATGTTAAATATGCTATTATTTGTGTATTGTCAAAAGCCAAAGTGATAGCAGGGATTACTAAGTTACCCTTGTGGGTAATAGCAAGGACTCCGGGTAAGTCCATTTTGGTGACTAACATTATTTGCATATATTAAAACCTGCATGTGCCATGTTATATTTTTCTTAAGTGTTAAGCATGATCATACTATATTGAAAAGCATGTACATGGAAAATGGGTATGATGAGAGGAGAGGGAAGGAATGATCTATCAGACTGTCACCAGTGGTTAGGTACCACAAGTGGGTTGGCCCCACATATCATTATTCTGCGACTAAGTCTCAGTGGTTTGGAACCACCAGTGGTTAAGTACCACATATGCTTATTTCTGTGACTCGTTCTAGTGGTTTGTTACCACAGTGGGTTGGCCCCACATACTGATATAAGGGATTGTCACCAGTGGTTAGGTACCACAAGTGGGTTGGCCCCACATATGATTATTTGTGACCTCGGTAACCAGTGGTTTGGAATCACCAGTGGTTACGTGCCATAAATTTGGGTAGACTCAGGAGACGCGGATGGATATCTTGGTTGGATGGGTAGCATGACTTGCATATTTGCATATGAATCTGTGTAAGAGCTTGAAACCTATTTGGATGGGGATTTATACACTGTATCTTAGTGACTCACCCCTTCCGTTAATTTTTTTGAGATAATTCTTAGATCGCGGATATGGAGCCGAGGTGGACTCGAATTTGGCCATGCACAATATTGCGGTTTTACTTTAAATGGTTATTACGAATTTATTTTACTTTAAATTTGGATTTTAGTTATGTAATAAGGCCATCTAAACTTTACTTGGATTTATTTATTTTGTTAATTCCCTTAAATTTGCGTTGATCATTAAGGCATGCCAACAAATTATGAAATGGATGTTTTCAAAACTTAAATGAATTTTCGTGACTTTCAACACTTTGAAATCGGGAAATTAGCAAACAAATATTAGCAACAAGGCAACTCTACTTTTCAAACTAAGTCTCAAAATGGTTTCAACGGATCACTCAACACAAGTCGGGTTTTTTATAAATTCAAAAGTTTTTTTTCCAACTCGATACGACAACTCAGTTTTCAAAAATGTTTTCCTCCCTGTGACATGCCAGATTTGGTCGCAGCGTTTTGACCGGGTTTGGGGTGTTACAATTATGGTATCAGAGCCTGGTTTAAAAGCTCGGCTGTGGGTATAAGGCCCAAATTATTCTTCAATAAAGGGTTTGTAAAATAGTTTTGATAAAATACATGTCCTGTGAAGCATGGCACCTGAGTCTCCGGCATCGATCCGCGACGATAAGTCTTCTAATGACTGATTATATGATTTAGATGTTTGTGATATGGATGCTAGTACTAGGAAATTTACCTTAGAGACTGAAGCCTGTAGGACTGTGTGCACTTGCCAGAACAACTACTCTAATAAATTGCTCATAAGACTGTACCGTAATAAATAGTGGAAGAAAGCTAACTCATAAAATTCTTAAATCAGATTAAATCGTGAACGCTAGTCATGAGCACTCGGGGACGAGGGCGTAATGTGCGTGGTCGTGGTAGGGGTAGGATTATCGTGTCGAAACCAGTAGGGTCTGGCCATGGGTCAGAGAATGAGGTGCCGCCGCCACCAGCTGTGGGTGCAGAGTTTCAGGATCAAAGGGGTGGTGATGATGCGGTGTCGCAGGCGATGTTACAGGTTTTGGAGAGAGTTTCTGGAGCAGGCGTAGGTATGAGGGCTCAAAAATCTGTGTCTGAACGACTTCGAGCTAATGGAGCAGAAGTATTTAGAGGTGTTTCTGGTGTAACTCCCAACACAGCTGAGTACTGGTTAGAGGCGACGGAGCGCATAATGGATAACCTGGATTTCACGACTGAGGAGAAGTTGAAAGGGATAGTGTCTCTTCTTCGGGATGAGTCCTATCAGTGGTGGCTCACGGTCAGGGATGGTAAGATAGCTGATGATATCACCTGGGATTTCTTCAAGGCGGCTTATCAGAGGAAGTACGTCAGGTATAGTTATATAGATGCGCAGCGTAAGGCGTTTCTAAATTTGGTTCAGGGGAGTAAGTCGGTGTCTGAATACGAGGCAAAATTCTTACGGTTAAGCCGTTATGTTCGGGGTATCGTGGCTACGGAACATGAGCGTTGTGTTAGGTTTGAGGACGGGCTAAGGGATGAGCTGTGGGTATTGATTGCTCAACAGCGAGAGAGGGAGTTTGCCGTCCTCGTGGAGAAGGCCAAGATAGCTGAGGAGGTGATGCAGACCGAGAAATAGAATCGGGACAAAAGTAGGGATAAGAGGAGTTTTGGGCCATCAGGGTCTGATGGGAGTTCTCAGAAAAGGGCTAGGTTTGGCGGCCCGAGTCAAGCTACAAAGCCTGCTGCTGCTCAGTGGCCATCAGGGTGTGCTCGATGTGGGAAGTTTCATTCGGGGGAGTGTTGGACAGGTAACAGAGGGTGCTTCGAATGTGGGTCGATGGATCACCGGATAAGGGATTGTTCGTGGAGGCCAGCTAGGACGCAGTTTAAGGGTCAGGACGTACATAATTCAGGAGAGATGGTCAGCAACCGCAGAGGGGTCGAGGTTCAGCCAGGGGTGGTAATGGTAACGGACGGGGCCGTGGAGCACCGGGTAAAGGTGCTGGAAATACAGATGCAAGATTGCATGGGTTGGTCTATGCAGCGAGGCGTCGAGAGGAGGGTGACGCACCGGACGTCATAACCGGTACGTTCTCAATTTATGGGTTGCCTTATACTGCTTTGATTGATGTTGGTTCGACGCACTCTTATGTTGCTAGTAGTATAGCGGGAACTCTAAACTTAGCCTATGAGACTTCTTCTAGGAAGATGACTATAATTAGCCCTCTAGGACACTCTGTTGTAGTGAACAAACTGTATAAAGATGTACCCCTAGAACTTCAAGGGGTAGTGTTTCTGGCTAATCTGATGGAACTACCATTTTGGGAGTTCGATTTGATCTTAGGAATAGATTGGTTAGTAAAGTATCAAGCGAGTTTGGGTATCATGACCAAGCGCATGGTCTTGAAGCTATCGAGGGTGAAGAGGTGGTGATGATAGGTGAGAGAACGAACTACCTATCTAATGTGGTATCCGCTTTGAAGGCCGAGAAAATGGTGAGGACAGGATGTAAGGCGTTTGCGGCTTATGTTTGTGCCTTGGAGGTTAAGGAATCAACTGTGGGGGATGTTCGAACAGTGAAGGATTTTTTTGATGTCTTCCCAGAAGAGCTTCCGAGTTTGCCTCCAGATCACGAAGTTGAGTTTGGTATTGACCTTCTACCCAGAATCGCGCCAGTGTCTATTGCCCCATATAGAATGGCACCAAAGGGAGCTGAAAGCGCAGATTCAGGAGTTGTTAGGGGAGCACCCGTGCTTTTTGTTAAGAAGAAGGACGGATCAATGCGAATGTGTATAGATTACTGTCAGCTGAATAAGTTGACGATTAAGAACAAGTATCCGTTGCCGAGGATAAACGACCTGTTCGACCAACTTAAGGGAGCATCGGTCTTCTCTAAGACAGATCTGAGGTTGGGATATCACCAACTTAAGGTCAAGGAGGCGGATATTCATAAGACGGCATTTTGTACTCGTTACAGTCACTACGAATATCTGGTGATGCAGTTTGGTTTGACCAACACGCCAACAGCGTTTATGGACATGATGAATTGGGTTTTTCAACTGTATTTGGATCGATTAGTCGTAGTGTTTATAGATGATATTCTGGTGTACTCGAAGTCTGATGAGGAGCATAGGGAAAAGCAGCTGTTCTCAAAGTTTAGTAAGTGCGAGTTCTGGCTAAGGGAAGTTACCTTTTTGGGTCATGTGGTGTCAGCTAAGGGGATTAGAGTGGACCCTCGGAAGATTGAAGCTGTGTTAGACTGGAAACCACCTAAGTCTGTGGCGGGGATTTAGAGTTTTCTAGGTTTAGTAGGGTATTACGAAGGTTTGTGGAAGGGTTTTCTTTGATTGCAGCACCGTTAACCAAGTTGCTAAGGAAAGGGGTTCTATTTGTGTGGTCAAACAAACAACAAGAAAGTTTTGAGAAGTTAAAGAGGATTTTGACGGAAGCTCCAGTATTGATTCAGCCTGAAGCAGGGAAGGAGTTTACGGTTTATTCTGACGCGTCGCATACAGGACTAGGATGTGTGCTGATTCAAGAGGGGAAAGTAGTGCCGTATACTTCTCGACAATTGAGACCTCACGAGGTGAATTACCCGACGCATGATCTGGAGTTGGCTGCAGTGGTGTTCGCCCTAAAAATTTAGAGACATTACTTGTATGGGGGAGAAATATATCGTGTACACAGATCATAAGAGTTTGAAATACCTTCTCACTTAGAAGGAGTTGAATTTAAGGCAGTGGAGGTGGATAGAGTTGTTAAAGGATTATGACTGCTCGATTGAGTACCATCCGGGTAAGGCTAACGTAGTGGCTGACACGTTGAGCCACAAAGTGGTAGCAGACTTAATAGCAATGTTTGCCCACCTTAGTTTGTATGATGACGGAAGTTTGTTACTGGAACTGCAAGTGAAGCCGACATGGGTAAACCAGGTTAAGGAGAAACAGCTAGTAGATGAAGTCTTAAGTGCTCGATGTTGCAGGTGCATAATGGTGGATTGGAGGGGTATAGCTTGAACAGCGATGGAGTGTTATGTTTCCAGGGGAAGGTTTACATGCCAAAAGATGTGGAGTTAAGGCAGAAGATTCTTCAGGAAGCACATAGCAGTCTACACGCTATGCATCCTGGAGGTAGTAAGATGTACCGAGATTTGCGGGAGCAGTTTTGGTGGCCGGGTCTAAAGCGAGAAGTAACTGAATTTGTGGGCAAGTGTTTGACGTGTCAGAAGGTAAAGGTGGAACATCAGTTAGCTTCAGGATTGTTGCAACCGGTGAAGATTTCGCAGTGGAAATGGGAAAGGATTACGATGGATTTTGTCAGTGGGCTACCCCTCACGCCTACTAAGAAGGATTCAGTTTGGGTGATTGTTGACCGTTTGACAAAGTCTGCTCATTTCATACTTGTGCGCGTGGATTACTCTCTTTAGAAGTTAGCTAGATTATATATAGCGGGATTGTGAGGTTGCATGGGGTGCCAGTGTCGATTATTTCAGACGGAGACCCTAGATTTACGTCAAGGTTCTAGGAGGCGTTGCATCAGGCATTGGGTACAAAGTTGAATTTCAGTACGGCGTTTCATCCACAGTTAGATAGGCAGACAGAGAGGGTAATTTAGATTTTGGAGGATATGTTGAAGGGCTGTGTCTTAGATTTCAGAGGAAGTTGGGAAGAATTTTTACCGTTGGTGGAATTCGCGTATAACAATAGCTACCAGTCAAGTATTCAGATGGCACCATCTGAAGCGTTATATGGGCGGAAGTGTCGTACCCCTACGTGTTGGATAGAGTTGGGTGAACGGCAATTGTTGGGTCCAAAGTTGGTTGCTGAAACAGAAGATAAGGTTAAGCTGATCCGAGCTCGTTTGAAAGAAGCTTCAGACAGGCAGAAGTCCTATGCTGATCTTAAGCAGAAGGATATTGAATTTCCAGTGGGTGACAAGGTTTTCTTAAAAGTGTCACCATGGAAGAATTATCAGCTCGAGTTACCTTCAGAGTTGAGTCAGATCCATGACGTATTTCATGTTTTGATGCTTAGACGCTATCGTTCAGATCCGTCTCATGTTGTGCCAGTAGAAGAAATTGAAGTAAGCCTAGACTTATCTTTTGAGAAGGAACCAGTGCAGATCTTGGATCGGGATGTCAAAGTGTTGCATAGGAAATTAGTTCCTTTGGTGAAGGTGCTATGGCGGAATCATAGATCAGAAGAAGCCACGTGGGAGCCAGAGGATGTTATGCGGTAGCGATACCCTCAACTCTTTTGATCAGGTAATTTCGAGGCTGAAATTATTTTTAAGGGGGTAGAACTGTAACATCCTAAATCGGGGCCTTTGAATTTTATGTGATTGCATGTAGATAGTATGGTTGTCATGCTAGTTTAGGGTATTTTAGGGTCCAGGAATGAGCTAGGGGTAGGCCAGAGCCTTAGAAGGGGAGCTGAATGGGTTGGGAGTTAAGGGTGGTTGGTGGTATGTTTTTGACACAAGAAGTGCCTTGGTAAAGTGGCAAGGAGGCGCCACTTAAGGCTCAAAGAAGTGACGCCTCAAGGAAGCTGGTAGGGACTTGGTTCGAGCTGCAGGAATTCCCTTTTGTGTATTTATTTTTGACGCCAAGACCAAGTAGTGTTGCGTTCAGTTTGGACTCTGGTGGATGAGGGTTGAAGAGGTCAACGGATTTGAATAAGTGGAGGAGAGAAAATTTAGGAGTTTGAAACATTTAAACAAGTTTGAATGTGTGATCAGGAGAAACTTGTAGAGAAAAGAAAGGGATGGACACTTGAGCTTGGTGTTGGCCGAATGTCAAACACAAAGAGAGGGGGGAGAAATCAGTTTAGAGAGATTGGTTGTGCCGAAATTCTTATTGTGATAGCATAGTTTTCTTAAGCCTTCAAGTGTGCATTTTTCGGCTTTTGGTTAGAGAGTGCCGAAATTCTGAGTAACTAGGTGAGTAATCTCCTTTTCATTTTCGGCATTCAGGGCTTTCATCATACCTCTTTTGCTTCTTCCCTAAATGTGAGCCGAAACCCCTATAGCATTCTCTCTCTTTCCATTCTTCTGCCATAGCCGAATCTACCCCAAAGTCTGGCTGAAACTTTTCTTCTTCTTTACCGGTTTCTATTGCTTCTTTCCATTCTATCTCACTTTTCTTCTCTCAATCATCTTTTTCTCAAAAATCCAAAACCTTAACTTTAATTTTATCTCTAATTCTATGCCATAGCTGAATACCCATAAACTCTTCCTCTTCATCTCTTCTAAGCCGAAACTTATCTTCTCTTCTCTATTCTTTTCGGTTCGATAGTAGAACCACTTCGGCATTTGGGTAAGTCCTCTTCATATTGGCCGAATCTCTCTAACCCTCTCATCTTTCTTTTCTTTTCGTTTCTTTAGAAAGAAAAATCGAAACTTGCCATCTGTCTTAAGTAGTTCCTATTATTTGTAAACGGAAATCCTCTGGCACTCAAATATTCTCTTTTGACTACTGGTTGCAGTGGATCGCTGTCATTGATCCGTCATCACTCTCAATCGGTTTCTTAGGTGGTTGTGGTAATGGTCTTCTTTCGTGTTAATCATCTTCTTGCGTTGAATGTCGAAGGCAGTAATCCTATTCTATTAACTCTTGGCCGAATGTAGGTGGGGGTGGTGACGCCTTCTGCTGGAGACTTTCGGGATTCGTGGGGCTTGTGAATCAAGCTTAAAGCCTCGAGATTTTAGGTAAGGGTCCTAGCTTTGGGTCTTAGTTCTTATGATTTGATTTCACTACTTTAATCCGGTCTAGTGACCAAGGTTTGTTCATGGACTCAAATGCCAGCCAAGCGATAGGAGGGGTTGGATCTGCAAACCCAGCCCCTAAGTTTAGGAAGTGGGCAGTGTCAGCGATTCGGAATTGGCCACCGGGTTGTGGGCCGGCATCTAAGCAGAGTAGTAGGCAGATAGCGGTAGTGCCTATCAACGAGAGTGTCGACATAGAGAGTACCGTGTTACACGTAATCAGGTGTGTAACTTTTACAAACTTCATATGTTAAATATGCTATTATTTGTGTATTGTCAAAAGCCGAAGTGATAGTAGGGATTACTAAGTTACCCTTGTGGGTAATAGCAAGGACTCCAGGTAAGTCTATTTTGGTGACTAACGTTATTTGCATATATTAAAACCTGCATGTGCCATGTTATATTTTTCTTAAGTGTTAAGCATGATCATACTATATTGAAAAGCATGTACATGGAAAGCGGGTATGATGATAGGAGGGGGAAGGAATGATCTATCAGACTGTCACCAGTGGTTAGGTACCACAAGTGGGTTGGCCGCACATATCATTATTCTGTGACTAAGTCTCAGTGGTTTGGAACCACTAGTGGTTAGGTAGCACATATGCTTATTTCTGTGACTCGTCCCAGTGGTTTGGTACCACAGTGGGTTGGCCCCACATATTGATATACGGGATTGTCACTAGTGGTTAGGTACCACAAGTGGGTTGGCCCCACATATGATTATTTGTGACTTCGGTCACCAGTGGTTTGGAACCACCAGTGGCTAGGTGCCACAAATTTGGGCAGACTCAGGAAACGCGGATGGATATCTAGGTTGGAGAGGTTGCGTGACATGCATATTTTCATATGAATCTGTGTAAGAGCTTGAAACCTATTTGGTTGAGGATTTATACACTGAGTCTCGATGACTCACCCCTTTCGTTTATTTTTTGCAGATAATTCTTAGATCGCGGATATGGAGCCGAGGTGGACTCGAGGTGGCCATGAACAATATTGTGGTTTTTACTTTAAATGGTTATTACGAATTTATTTTACTTTAAATTTGGATTTTAGTTATGTAATAAGGCCATCTAAACTTTAACTTGGATTTATTTATTTTGTTAATTCCCTTAAATTTGCGTTGATCATTAAGGCATGCCAACAAATTATGAAATGGATGTTTTCAAAACTTAAATGAATTTTCGTGATTTTCAACACTTTGAAATCGGGTAATTAGCAAACAAGTATTAGAAACAAGGCAACTCTACTTTTCAAACTGAGTCTCAAAATGGTTTCAACGGATCACTCAACACAACTCGGTTTTCAAAAATGTTTTCCTCCCTGTGACATGCCAGATCCATGAACTTAACTATCAACAAATATGCATATATATATATAATAAGCACATAACCAAATTCTTCAAATTAAGCCAAATCTCATGGCTATAGTTACGAGCCAAAACATATACATTTACAAGGCCAATTCATTTGGCCAACTTCATTACCAAAACATAATCAACAAGACTTAAGTACCTATACATGCCATATACATAAAACATAGTTTCAAAAGTACCAAAGAGTCAGTGGATAGTGTGGTGAAGTCTTCGACGATCCCCGAATCCGAGCTAGCTTTGAAATCACTATAAAACATTGAAAAGCAACAAAGTAAGCTATATGGCATAGTAAGCTCGTATGTTAACAATGAGCAACTAACATCATTCGTTAAACATTCATATAATGGACAATAATGAACAACAATTCTATTAAATTTCAAGCATTCAAATGATCATTCATATACTTACCAAGAAACTTATCAATTTCATAGTTTTCAATATTCAATTCATTTCGGTACGCACATGTACCATCTCGTACTAATCTCATACTCAATCATATCCTTCTTTTACCCGTTGAACCATTCTGAATAGAAGTCGGATACTCAAGGTCTCACTCGATAAGTACCTATACCATGGCCCGTAGCCAAATCAAGGTAATTTATTCGAAATTCTGATATCATGGCTCGAAGCCAAATCAGCCGATATGCATGGCCCGTAGCCAAATCGATTTATCTCGCACACATAGTGCTAAATCATGGCCCGAAGCCAACTCAAGTATACCTAATGACATGTCACTAGCATCCTAAACTATTCCTAGGGTTCAATCGAGATTTCAATTGTCGAATCTTCACTGAATCATTTTCAAACCCATATGTAATCACATAAACACAATTCATGCTATATCGAAGCATATAAAATACATTTGAAATGAATTTATATCATACGAACTTACCTCGAATGTTAAAACGTTGAATCTAGTCGATTAATCAATAACTTTCATTTTTCCCCGATCTAGATCTAAATTCAGCTTTTCTTGATCTTAATTGACAAATATAGCATAGCTGAATAAAGAGAAAAGAAATGGATTCCTTTAGCCCAAACTTTCGGTTGAGAAATATGATATGAAGATTTAATTTAACTTTGTTTTATCTATTATATTATTAATAGTCAAATTACCTAAATAACCTTAATTAAAAACCATTAAAATTCATGATAAAATGTCCATAAAAGTCCACTTACACTAGTGATGCTCTGATTACAACACAAGGACCTTTACTTTAAGATTCTATAGCTATTTAACACATTTAGCTAATAGAACAACACTTTTGCACTTTACACGATTTAGTCCTTTTTCTCAAATTGACCATTTAAAGGATAAAATTTCTTCACAAAATTTTCACACATACTTGCTATCATGCTGTAAACATTAAAATTATAATAAAATAAATATTTTTATCTCGAATTTGTTGCCCCAAAATTACTGTTCTGATTTGTAACACCCGTTATCCGTGTCTAACATAGGGTACGAGGCATTACCAGACTTAACTTACTTATTCATATGAAATCGAGCGATGAATTTTCATTTTAACTTAAACTCTTTCATTTGAACTCTTAACGCCTTTGCTATTTTTCTTCAAATCAGGGGTCACACACCAGTGTGGGCAGGCCGTGTGGGTCACACACGCCCGTGTCCCTGGTCCGTGTGGATTTTATTTTTCATTTCAAACCTACAGGGCTTTTCACACGCCCTGGCACACGCCCGTGTCCCTCGCATGGCCATGACATCCCCATGTCTTAACCCGTGTGTGAAATCCTGGACATTCTGTTTATGACGTCAGCAAACATCTATGGGCAAACGGCCAGTCACACGCCCGTGTGATGGCTCGTGTGACGAACTGAACTTTTCGCAAATTAGATGCAAGGAACACACGGCCTATCAACACTCCCTCGAGGCTAACCGTGTGTCACACACGGCTTAGACACACGCCCGTGTGTCTACCTGTGTGGACAATTATACTGCTATTTACCAAGCCATTTGCCACCCTGAATAGCAACCACACTTACAACGTTTCAAGCAACAATAGCATAGCAATAATACACCATTAATATTCTCTAATTCATCATACATCTACTTTGCACACTACTCATTCGATTGCATCAACTTGCACTTCATGAATATCATCTTCATTGAAAATATATAACTTAACCATTATCGAGCAATTCTAATGGCCAGCTACAAAATGAATTGAGTAACATTAATAGCCAACACCTTGACTAACCAATATGACATAACAAAATGAACAAGTACCTATACATGCCATACTCAAAATAATCGAACTTTACTATACTAAAAGAATAGTTTGATAGTGTGAACCGAGCTCTGACGTTCTACAATCCCTGAGCTAGCTTGGCAATACTACAAGAAAAGGGAAAAGAGAGGGAGTAAGCATAAAGCTTAGTAAGTTTGCATGTAATAAATAGCAACATAAAAAATTACGATACATTCATACTTTACTTTGAGTAATAACACAAGTTCTCAAGCACATTAACATAGCTCACTGATGCTTACTCTTACCAATCACATATCACATATCGGATTTAATTCTCGTTAATATCTCATATGCACATGAATCACTTCATCACATAACTTTAGCACTTTGACCATCTTGAATATAAAATTAGCTCTTTATCATATTTAACATAAACTTAGCTCATTATCATCTTTAGCATAAACTTAGCTCTTTACCCGTTGAACAACTTGGAATATCGAAGGATACCCAGAATCCGTCATACACATAATAAGATACCAATGCCATATCCCAGATATGGTCTTTACATGGGATCATATGTCAATGCCGATGCCATATCTCAGATATGGTCTTATACGGGATCTCATCTCGATATCGATGCGATATCCCAGATATGGTCTTATACGAGATCGAATATCGATGCCATGTCTCAGACATGGTCTTACATGATTTTCTTATTCGAAGCCGATGCCATATCCCAGATATGGTCTTATATGGGATCTCAATTCGGTGCCCAGGCCATGTCCCAGACATGGTCTTATACGGGACCTTATGAATCTCATGTCTTGACAATGATATCCTTTCTATTCCAAAGGTCAACCGGGACTTTCACATCATAAATTTTCATCATACTCTCATTGAACATAATTGATCAATTTTCATAGAAATAATATACATTTCATGTAATCTCAAGCATAGCAATGCATAATAAAATGATGTTGAATTATTACACACAAACTTACCTCGTTATCAAAATATGTATAATTGTTTGATTTAGTCCACCACCTTGTACTTTCCTTGGTTTCGGTCCGGACTTCGTGTTTCTTGATCTATAATGACAATTTCACTCTTTTAATGATCACATTGACTAAATCAAACCATGAATCATACATTGGAAAAATTATAATTTTGCCCCTAGACTTTCTCATATTTACAAAATGGTTACCCAAGCCTAGTCGAACCTATCTTAAGCTTATAGTAGCTCATATTTCCTTCAAAACTGATTTTTACTACACATTTTATCACTTTTACAATTAGGTCTTTTTTATGAGTTCTCCATGAAAATCACTTAGAAAAAGATGTTTATCATACATCAAACTTTCATATTCCTCCATTAAACATCAAAATATATGTATGCCATACATGGGTAAATTTTTTAACATGAACCCTAGCTCAAAATATAGCAAGAAATAGCTACAAATCAAGCTACGAGAATCTCAAAAATACGAAGAACATTAGAAATGGGGCTAGGAGGTACTTACAATCAAGCTTGAAAGTTGAAGAAACCCTAGCTATGGTGTCCTTAAGAATTTCGACTAGCATGGAGAAGATGGACACCATTTTTGACTTTTTTTCCTTTTTAATTCTTTTATTATCCAAATGACAAAAATGCCCTTAAGGCCCCTTTCGTGAGATTTTTCCTTCCCATGTCTATTTTTGTCCATCTTGACATATAATGGTCTAATTGCTAAATAAGGACCTCTAATAAATTTTCTATTGCTATCTAATACTTTAATCTTCTAGAATCTCATATTTTTCAATCTTTGCAATTTAATCCTAATGAATAAATTGATCACTAAATTATAAAATTTCTTCACGAAAGTTTCACATAATCATGCAAACATGTCATAGACCTCATAAAAACCATGAAACACATATTTCTACCTTGAATTTGTGGTCTCACAACCACTATTCTGACTAGGCCCTAATTTGGGTTGTTACACTATTTGACCAAAAACGGGCTGTTACATTCTCAACCACATCATTCATTTACCCGTTGAACCATTCAGAATAGAATTAGATACTCAGGAGTCTCGCACATTAAGTACCTATACCATGGCCCGAAGCCAAATCAAGGTAACTATATCCGAAGTACTAATATCATAGCCCGTAGTCAAATCAGCCGATATTCATGACCCGAAGCCAAACCGGTATAACTTGCACCCGAAGTGCTAATATCATGGCCCGGAGCCAACTCAATGTGTCCCCTAATGACATGTCAGTAGTATCCTAAACTATTCTTAAGGTTCAACCGGGATTTCAAATGCCGAATTACCATGAGTCATTGTCGAACTTAACCGAAGTTTCATATTCAGAACTTAAACAATATCAAAGCATTTAAGATACATTTATAATGATATTTATCACATACGAACTTACCTAGATTTCAAAAACGGATAAGTCGATTAGTCGACAACTTTAGTTTTCCCACGATCTAGATCTGAATTCTACTTTTCTTGATCTAAATATATTCAAAATTAACTCATTTAATAATCTCTCTATTCAATATAAACCAAAACACACATTTAGACATTTGCCCCTAATATTTCACATTTTCCACAATTTAGTCCTTATTCCATAAAATCACAAATTAATGAAATTCAAAATAAACTCATGCTTGCTGAATTACTAATATGCCCCTAGCAACCCATATTTTTCATTTATTTCACATTTTAACCATTCAGTTTCCACATTTCACAATTTAATCCCTAATTTGCATTTTCACTAAAATTCACTTTACAAAACTTGTATAATTCATAACAAATATTTATAATCTATCAAGAAACTTCAAAACACATGCTTATTCATCAATGGAAACATCTTAAATCTTTAACAATTTTGCAAATTAGTCCCTAGGCTAGCTAGACTAAGCTGCAACGATCATAAAAACATAGAAATCATTAAAAACTGGGTCAAAATTAACTTACATGCACAAGGTACTATGGCTGAATGCTTCAAATTAAAAAAATGGAGATTGTTCTTCCTATTTTTGGTGGAAAAAGGAACTAGGAAGATGATAACTTTGTGTTTTTAATTATTTTACTTAACTTATTTGATAAATTACCATTTTAACCTTGTTAATTAACCATTAAAACAACATATATAATGTCCATAAAAGTCCACTCACACAAATAGTGGTCTAATTACATCATAAGGACATCTAATTTATGATTCCTTAGTTATTAGATACTTTTAGCTAATAGAACTTCACTTTTACATTTGACACGATTTAGTCCTTTTTATCAAATTGACCAATCAAACGATAAAATTTCTTAACGAAATTTTCACACAATTATTATATCATATTGTTAACATTAAAATAATAATAAAATAAATATTTTGACCTCAGATTTTTGGTCCCAAAGCCACTATTTGGATTTGACTAAAAAACGGTCATTACGACTCCCCGCCAGGATTTTCGTCCCCAAAAATCTTACCAGTGAATAGGTTAGAGTCTTTGTTTCCTCATAGCTTCCTCGAGCTCCCACGTAGCCTCTTCGATTCCGTGTCGTTGCCACAAAACATTCACTAAAGCTGTGTTTTTATTTCTTAACTCTTTAATCTCTCGAGATAGAATTCTGTTTGGTTCTTCGTTGTACGTCATATCAGGTTGAATTTTGATCTCTGACTGAGAAATCACATGTGATGGATCTGATCGATATCGAATCAACACTGATACAAGAAAAACATTGTGGATTTCCTCTAACTCAGTTGGTAAAGCTAGCCGATATGCCACTAGACCTATTCATTTTCAATGATCTCATACGGCCCGATAAAAAGCAGACTCAATTTGCCTTTGCGACCAAATCTAAGTATTCTCTTCCACATGGATACTTTCAGAAACAATTTATCATCAATCTGAAATCAATGTCCTTTTGTTTTAAATCTGCGTACAATTTCTGTCTATCTGAATCTGCTTTCAAATCGTCGCTAATTACTTTCACTTTCTCTTCGGTTTCTCTAACCAAATCAACCCCATGATCTATTTCTCTCTAAGCTCAGTCTAGTACAATGGAGTTCGGCATTTGAGACCATAGAAAGCTTCGTACGGTGCCATCTTTATACTTGATTGAAAGGTATTGTTATACACAAATTCAACCAACGGTAAATATTTCTCCCAGTTGCCTTCGAAATCTAGAACACAACAATGAAGCATATCTTGAGAATTTGAATTACTCTCTCGGCATATCAATCGGTTTGCGGATGAAAAGTCAGTACTAAAATTCAACCGCATTCTGAGCTTCTTGCAGTTTCTTCCAAAATCGCAATGTAAACCTCGGATCTCTATCCGAAATAATCAAAATTGGTACCTCGTGCAATTTAACAATCTCAGTAAAGTACAATTCAGCTAATCAATCGAGTGAATAGTCTGTACGTACTGGTATAGAATGCACCGATTTCATCAATCTATCAACTACAACCCAAACACATCTTTCTTTTTCGGAGTCCCATTTCCATTCTGGTATCATTATAGGCTGAAGCAAACCCGAAGGCACTTGATGTTCTACTTTGACTTGTTGATAAATCAAACACTTCGATACAAACTCTACCCCGCAAGTTCCTGTAGCTCCCCAAGTTATAGATTTGATTTGTTTGAATAAATCTTTGGTTGATAAGATTAGAAAAAATGGGGCTGAAGAATTCCGTGCTACTATTGATGATGATGCTGAGAGAGCTGAGTTTTGGCTTGAGAATACGATTCGGGTATTTGATGAGTTATCATGTACCCCTGATGTATGTGTTAAATGTGTCATTTCTTTGTTGAGAGATACAACTTAGCAATGGTGGAATACTCTGACTTCTATTTTTTCGAGATAACGAATTACCTAGGATTTCTTCCAGACTGAATTTCGAAATACAGATTTATAGATCAGAAATGCAAAGAGTTTCTTGAATTGAAACAGGGCCGTATGTTTGTTACAGAATACAAGCGAGAATTTATGAAACTAAGCCAATATACACGAGAATGTGTCTCGATCGAGGTAATAATGTGTAAAAGGTTCGAAGATGGCTTGAATGAAGATATCCCTTTGTTAGTCAGAATTCTGGAAATAAAGAATTCGTTGTGCTTGTTGATCGAGAGTGTAAAGCTAAAAAAACTCGGGAAAGAGAAAAGAAAAGCTTATTCAAAAGCTAGAGAGGTACGAAAATGAACAAGTCATACCAGTAGGCATCAAAGAAATTTCGAGATGATTATAGCTGTTCAAAGGCTAATGTGGGACATTTGAGTAGAGATCATACAAGATCACATTCGAGCTTCCGAGCTCTAGCTACTTCGATTGCAAGTGTTGGAAATGTAAGATCTGAGTGACTCGAGTGTAGACATTATGGTAAAAGACATTCGGCCCATTGTTGATTTAATGATCGGGCTTGTTTCAAATGTGGATCTGTAGATCACTTTATTCGAGACTGTCCTGAGTCTGTTGAGCAAGAGATTGTACAAAATTCGAAGTCAAATAACACTTCAGCTAGGGGTAGACATCTCAGAAACATGCGAAATGTGAGTGGTAGCCAGAGAGCTATGAAAGATACAGTTGCGAGATCAGAGGTGGAAGCAGTTGCCAGAGCTTACGCCATTCAAGCTCGTGAGGAAGCTTCGTCTCCAGATGTTATTACGGGTACATTTGCTCTTTATGATACTTCTGTGATTGCATTGATAGACCCAGGATCAACTCATTCATATATATGCATAAACTTAGTATCCAATAAGACTTTGCCTATAGAGTCTACTGAATTTGTAATTAGAGTATCAAACCCCTTAGGCAAGTGTGTACTGGTTGACAAAGTGTGCAAGAATTGTCCGTTGATGTTTCGAGATATTTGTTTCCCGGCTGATCTAATGCCATTACCTTTTGATGAGTTTGATATAATTTTGGATATGGATTGGCTAACATTGCATGATGCTGTTGTGAATTGCAAACAAAAGACTATTGATTTGAGAAGTCAGAATGACGAGATAGTTCGAATTGAATCTAGTGATTTGAACGGGCTACCAGCTGTAATATCTTCGATGAAAGCTCTGAATTATGTGAAAAAGGGATGTGAAGCTTATCTTGCGTATCTGGTCGATACGAAAGTGACAGAAAAGAAAGTTAAATCTGTGCTAGTTGTTTATGAGTTTTCCGACGATTCATCAAGAATTACCGGATTACCTCCTCCGATACGAGAAGTTGAGTTTGGCATTGAGTTAGTGATGAGGACGACCCCTATCTCAATAGCTCTGTATAGAATGACTCCGACAAAATTGAAAGAATTCAAGTCTCAGTTGCAAGAATTGACAGATAGAGGTTTCGCACGATCGAGCTTTTCTCCTTGGGGCTCTCCTATTCTGTTTGTGAAAAACAAAAGATGGCACGATGAGAATGTGCATTGATTACCGTCGGTTAAACAAAGTGACTATTAAGAACAAATATCCTCTACCCAGAATCGATGATTTGTTTGATAAGTTGAAAGGAGCTACTGTGTTTTCAAAGATAGACCTGAGATTGAGATACTATCAGTTATGAGTAAAAGATTCAGACATTCTGAAAACTACTTTCAGAACATGGTATGGGCATTATGAATTTTTAGTTATGCATTTCGGACTAACAAATGTAAGAGTATGCCCAAAGATCAATCATGAGATGGTTGTAATAACATACTTGATTTACCATGTTTATTAATGTAAGGCATTGTCATTATTATTTCAGTTTTTTTTTCTGTGTGTACAAATAAATAATCTCCTGAGAATAATATGATTATTCTTAAAATATCCTTAGGCAAGTATTATTGTTGACTAGAACAACAATAATGCATTAAGACTAACATGTAGTTGATTGATGATAAAGAGTTGTCATTGATATAGAGTGTCATAAACAATGCATGAATATGTGCGTTAGAGAACAACATATTGGACTGACCCGCTATGAGTATGTTTCTTGGATTATTATGTAATTGTCACAACATTACTCATAGTGATTAATATGTATATGATCCTCAGACTTGAGATCATCATTATCCCAACATCGTGAGTTGTATATTTAGATACAGTCAAACGTACACCGTAACTGGTTATTCTATAAAGGCTGATGTTGGACATACCACAATCTATGTAGAGGGATATGGTTCATCAATATAGGATAAGTCCCTCCTACATAATGGGAGTAATATCTTAGGCCACTTGATTGAGTGAGACTAGAAATGCATGGACATGCTTGATAAACCATAAAAGTAACATGTTTTAATCCCACATTTAACATACTTTTGGATGATTTATTCTTTGATTTATGTAAAAAGGTGATCTTAATCCTTTCTTTTCGTGTTTTATACCCAGGAAAGCACCCAAGGAAGAAAAGAACGAGAAACGGGCTTAAAACGAACCAAAATGGGCCAAGAGAGAAATCAACACGGGCTGGCCCAAATCCACACCGCCGTGCCCCATTCAACAGGCTCGAACATGGCCTGGCCATGACTAACACAGGCGTGTGCCATGGGCGTGTCCCTGTCATAGAAAAGACGAGTTTCACTCAGATTTGGGTACTTGGAGGCAAAGAAACACATTCCAAAGCCTATTCAAACACCCCGGTAGGAATTCTACTTAGATTAGGATACTTAGAGGCCAAGTAAGGCATCTCAAAGCCTATATAAACACCCAAGGGGGCAACTTAAAGGAGAGTTCGGCAGACGTCAGAACCCACGGCGGCTAGCTAAGCCAAGAAGCTGAGCCAAAAAGATCAGATTTGTGGGAAACACTCGAAGATAGCCAGTTGATCCATCTCAAGAAGCTGGAATTCTAGTCAAGACGGAGGATCTCTCCTTTAATTCCTTAGAGGGTTTTAGGGATTTCTTATGTTTTGTTTTATCTTTTCTTCTGAGATGTTTTCTTTTATAGTTATGAACTAAACTCTTTAGATACCTGAAGGGGATGACACCTAAGACGGATCTTGTTATTATTTTCTAAACTATATGATAAATACTTGATTTGTTCTTAATTATGTGTTCTTAATTCTTGTGTTGATATTTCTGGGATATTGATTCAAGTATGATGTGCTTAGGTGGAGGAGCAAAAGTCCCTGCCTAAGAGTAGATATAGCATAATTAAGCAGAGTTGATCACATGCCTAGAGATAGGGTGACGAGATTTTGCCAGATTAGGGTGAAACTTAATATGGGAGTCCATAGATCTAGTTAATGCGATTCTAGGGGTTTTAATTAGAAAGATATTTCAATTAATCAACCTAGGGTTAGACGTTATTCGCCTCGAGAGAGGGTTTAATACAAATTTGAGAATCTTACAGATCAAGTCAAGTGAATACATCGTCTGGTTCAGTGTTAGATAACAAGTGAAGTCTAGGTGGATTCTTCCTAAGGCTATTGTCTTAAGCAACTGAGTTTTTCCAACAATATTTCCCCAATTCATTCTTTTTCTCTTTGCGTCTTTAGCTTAGTAGTTAATTAAAATTAGAGTAAACAACAACTTCACTTAGTTTAGGCTAGATAATAAAAAGAAAGTATTAGTACTTTTAGTTCCTTTGGGTTCGACAATCTGGTCTTGCCTAAGCTATACTACTGTTTGATAGGTGCACTTGCCTTAAGTCGTTGTCAGAGTTAGTTTCCAGGTTCGGTCATTCTCATTTATAAATATAAAACTCTGAAAAATATACGATAAAATTTTTAGTGTCGTTGCTGGGGAACTAAAATATTAAGAAAACTCTATCTTTATTTCTTTAGCCATTTATTTTTTTATTATTTTACTTTGCTAATTTTTCCTTTATTTGATTTTGGCAGATAAAGGAGATGGCACTGAATAACAATCAGTGGCAAGTTATAAGGACAAAGCCAACAAAAGCAGCTGATATCTACAACCTCGACCCAATAACCATGCTATTAAATCAGCTGGAGCTTTTAATTAAGAAAATTGACGGTTTATGTGGTTCTTCGCAGGTATATCCGGTTATGCAGTATGAAACAAGCGGAGGCGTAGTGAATCCTGAGTACCCACCCTACGGACATGGCATGGGAAGAGAACAAGTCAACTATATGGGTAACTATGCTAGACCTCAAAATAATTTTTATGATAACACTTATAATGCAGGTTGGAGGTACCATCCCAATTTCTTGTGGGATGATCAAAGTAGCCAAAGACCGGAACTTCCTTCAGATTTTCAACAACCACCTCACCACCAAGAAAAGAAGCCGAACCTCGAGGAGATGCTGACAAGATTCATAGCAAACACCGAAATAGCACTTAAAAATCAAGAAGCATCGATTCAAGGGATCGAGGATCAATTAGGTCTAAGCTGATCTTAGAACAACCACAAGAAAGCTTGCCAAGCAACACTAAAACTAACCCAAAAGAGCAAATTCAAGCCGTAATAGCTCATGACAGTGAAAGGTTAGTGGAATCTGACCCGAGGCAAGAACATATGGTAAGTGAAGGTAAGGTTGAGGTGATCCATGAAATACCAAAACCGGCAATTACAAAGTACCAACCTTGTATGCCATATCCTGAAGCAATGAAGAAGGACAACAAAGAGAAACAGTTTGGTAAGTTTCTAAAAATTTTAAAGAAATTACATATTAACTTACCGTTTCTCGAAGCTCTTTCACAAATACCCGATTATAGAAAATTTTTAAAAGAGCTGTTGACAAACAAACAGGAGATAGATACGGAATCATATGTGGAACTGAATGCAGTGTGCTCAATAATATTGCAAAATAAACTACCACAGACATTAAAAGATCCAAGGAGTTTTACAATTCCATGCTTAATTGATAGTTTATCTATTGATAATGCATTAGCTGATTTAGGGGCAAGCATAAATGCCATGCCTTATAAATTGTTTAAACAGCTAGGTCTAGGGAAGCCCAAACAAACTAGGATGAGCATTCAATTAGCTGATAAAATTATCAGAATTCCTAGGGGTATAATAGAAAATGTTCTAGTCAAAATTGATAAATTCGTATTCCCAAGAGACTTTGTAGTTTTAGACATGGATGAGGACAATAATATTCCTTTAATTTTAGGAAGACCCTTTTAGCAATCTGCTAAAACTAAAATTGATGTCGATTTAGTGAACTCATACTTCGTGTAGGCGACGAATCGATCATCTTAAAGCTCTTTAAAAACGGTAAGTTAATATGTAATTTCTTTAAAAGTTTAAGAAACTTACCGAACTGTTCCTCTGCCGTCCCTCTTCATTGCTTCAGGATATGGTATGCGAGGATGGTATTCTTTGATTACCGGTTTTGGCTTTTTATTACTTACCTCAACCTTACCTTCTTCTACTGAATTCTCTTTCCTGAGATTGGCCTTGTCTAACCCTTCACTATCTTGAGCTGTTATGACTTGAATTTGCTCCTTTGGGTTAGTCTCGGTGTTGCTTGGTAGGCTTCCCTATGGTCTTTTAGAGATCTCCTTAGCCAGTTGCCTTAACTGATTCTCGATCCTTTGAATCGATGCTTGTTGATTTTTAAGTGTTGTCTCAATATTCTGGAAACGTGTTTCTATGACTGCTATGAATTTTGTCAGCATCTCCTCGAGGTTCCGCTTCTTTTCCTGTGGGTAAGGCAGTTGTTGGAAGTTTTGGGATGGTTGTTGCCTTTGATTTCCTTAACCACCCCATGAGAAATTGGGGTGGTTCTTCCAACCTAGATTACAAGTATTACTATAAGGGTTATTGTTAGATCAAAAATTGTTACCCATATAGTTCATTTGTTCTCTTTCCATGCCCTATCCGTATGGTGGGTACTCAGGATTCGCCACGCCTCCACTTGCGTCGCACTGCGTAACTGGGTGTACCTACTAAGAACTATATAAACCATCAAATTTTTTATGTAACATCTCTACCTGATTTGATAGTAAGGTTACTGCATCGAGGTTGAAAACTCTGGTTGCTTTGGCTGGCCTTGTCCTTGTAACTTGCCACTGATAGTTATTCAACGACATCTCATCTATAAACTCGTAGGGTGCTTCAGGAGTTTTGTTGTTCAGGGTTCTGCCAGCTGCTGAATCGATTAATTGCCTTGTTGAAGGGTTCACACCGTTGTAGAAAGTTTGGACCCATAGCCACAAAGGAAATCCATGGTGTGGGCACCTCCTCAACAAATCTTTGTATCTAACCTATGCATCATAAAGTGTCTCTAAATCCATCTGCACAAAAGAAGAGATATCATTCCTTAACTTGGCCGTTTTGGCCGGCAGAAAATATTTTAATAAAAATTTTTCTGTCATTTGATCCCATGTAGTGATTGACCCTCCTGGAAGAGAAAGCAACCACTGTTTGTGTAACACCCCTAACCCGAGACCGTCACTAGAACAAGGTTAAGAGGCATTACCAATCAAACGGAACCTTTGACATCCAAAAATTTCAACACAAAGTCAATCATTACTGTTCGTATTCAGTTACAAACATAGTGTCCCTTAAATGAGTCATCAAGACCCTAAGCATGCTTATAAACCGAGTCGGGACTAAACTGAGACACATACAAAATTCCATGAAAATTTGAAACTTTTCTAAAATACAGGTCATTCATGCTAAAACTAACACATATCTAGCCACATCTCATGGCTACTACAAGTCTCAAACATGATTCAAATGACTAGCCTATACATGTCATATCTTAACTATATATACATCTTTCGAAAATACCCCAAAATAGATTGCCAATAGTGTGACTGAGAAGCTGACGATCCCCTGACCCGAGCTAGCTTTACTGACACTGCAAAGCAGAGGAACAAATCACACAGTAAGCTTATAAAGTTTAGTAAGTTCTTAACATAATACATAATATCATCAATTCAAATTAACATACACAATAACCATCACAAAAATCATTTCTCACATACTCATACCATATTATCTATAGTTAAAATGCTCATTTCTTCAATCATAGCTCGATTATACTCATCAACCATAAAGGTTCAATACATACCTTAGCTACACATAGTTGTTAGACCACCAAACTATTCAAAGCTCGATAATACTTGTTGATCACCCTTTAATTTCCATTCAATATAATCGCACACATAGTGCTATATGCATAAACGTAATATTTTTTTCATCGCACATTTAGTGCCTAGTCTCTCAATCGACCTCTCTCAGTGTCGCACATACAGTGTCAAGTCAATAAGCTGTAGCTTTCGTATCATCGCACACTTAGTGCCATTCATTTCTGTTTCAATTTTTCATTTCGCACACTTAGTGCCATCAGCTTATCCTTGCACATAGCATCTTAATTTCATCCACATATACACATTTATCTCATAATACTAAACATATCTTAATAACATGTATTATATCCGAACTTACCTCGGACATCGACTATCGATACGGTCGATTAATCGAGCACTTTATCTTTGCCTCAATCTCGATCCGAACCTCTTATCTCTTGGTCTATACACATTAAAAATCAATCCATTCAATCACCATTTCATTCAATTTAGTCGACACACACACAATTAGGTCAATTTTCATAATAGCCCTTATATTTTCACATTTCGACACTTTAGTCCCTATTTCACAAAATCATCAAATACACCAATTTTAATATACATGTGCTTAGCCGAATTCTTCTTATACCTATACAAATCCACATATTTGATTTATTTCACATTTTAACCCTTCAATTTGCTATTTTTACAATTTAGCCCTAATTAGCTAAATTCACCAAAAATTCAAAAGCAACACATATTAATCCAACACCAAGTTCTCATATTTTACTACCAACTAGCACATAGCTCATATGTTCACCAATGGCTCATCACAAAACATCATCAATTCATGAAATTACAACATGGGTTAGCTAGAGCATAAAGCAATGTTTATAAAAACGTAGAAATTATTAAAAATCGACTCAAAATCATACCTTAATCAAGCCAAATTCTAGCCGAAATTTTCAAAGCTTTTATTCCTTCTTTTCTTTTGTATTTCGGCACTAACAAAGATGATAACATTCATCTTTTCTTTCATTTGTTTCATTAATAATATCATATTAAACCTTTTACCATTTTATCCATCCATTGAACATATAAAACAAATTTTATACTAAGGTTATTTAGTCATTCAATCAACCATTATCTCATAAATGGCTTATTTGCCATATAAGGCCTCCACAATATAAATACATCAACACTTTGATATTTATAAATCATCACACAGCTTTTACTCTTTACGCGATTTAATCCTTTCTCTTAATTCGACACACAAATGATCAAATTATCACACAGAATTTCCACACAGACTATATCACATATCATTCACACAAAAAATATCATTAATATATTTTTACGACATCAGATTTGTGGTCTCGAACCACTGTTCTGACTAGGGTCTAAACCGGGATGTTACAACTCCCCCCTTAGGGATTTTCGTCCCCAAAAATCTTACCAGTGAATAGGTGTGGATATTACTCTCTCATTACGTTTTCGGATTCCCACATAGCCTCTTCAATCCCGTGTTTGTGCCATAATACTTTCACTAAGGAAACTCTTTTGTTTCTGAACTCTTTAATCTCTCAAGCCAAGATTCGGATCGGGTCTTCACTATACGGCAAGTCTGACTAAATTTCAACCTCAATAGGAGCAATCACATGAGACGGGTCTGATTTGTACTGTCGAAGCTTTGACACATGAAACACGTTATGAATCTTTTCTAATTCATATGGCAATCTCAATCTATAAGCAACCGGCCCAACTCGTTCAATGATCTCGTACGGTCCGATAAACCTCGGACTCAGCTTTCCCTTTCGGCCAAATCAAAGTATTTTCTTCCACGGAGACACTTTCAAAAACACTTTATCACCAACTTCAAACTCAATATCTTTTCGTTTCAAATCTGCATAAGATTTCTAACAATCTGAGGCTGCTTTTAAACTATCACGAATTATTTTCACTTTCTGTTCAGTCTCTTTTATCATATCAACCCCGTGAATCTTATTCTCACTCAGCTCAGTCCAATATAATGGAGTTCGACACTTTCGACCGTAGAGAGTCTCATATGGTGCCATTTTAATACTAGATTGAAAACTGTTGTTATACGCAAACTCAATCAAGGATAAGTGCTTTTCCCACGTATTGTCAAATTCAAGTATGCAACATCTCAGCATGTCTTCAAGAATCTGAATGATTCGCTCTGATTTACCATCTATTTGCGGATGAAAAGCAGTACTAAAATGCAATTTCGTGCCTCAAGCATCTTGCAATAACTTCCAAAATCGTGAAGTAAACCTCAGATCTCTGTCAGACACTATAGATAACTGTACTCCATCAATCTCACAATTTTATCGATATATAATTTAGTTAATTTATCTACAGAGTAATCGGTTCTCACTGGAACGAAATGAGCTGATTTCGTCAATCTATCCACTATCACCCAGATTGCGTCTTTCTTTCTTGGAGATAAGGGTAATCCCGACACAAAGTCCATCATGATTCTTTCCCATTTCCACTCAAGAATCATAATCGGTTGTAGTAAACCAGATGGAACTTGATGTTCAGCTTTGACTTGCTGACAAACTAAGCATTTCCACACAAAGTCAGAAATATCTCTTTTCATGCCATGCCACCAATAGAACTGTTTCAGATCATTATACATCTTTGTACTCCCCGGATGTACAGTCAAATGACTATAATGAACTTCAGTCAATATCTTTGAAATCAACCCTGAATTTCTCGTAACACAAATCCGATCTCTGAATCTCAAATAATGATCACTATCAACTCAAAATTCCGATAAAGCATCTGAATCATACTGAATTCTTTTTGCTAACAACTCATTATCACTCTTCTGAGCCTCACAAATCTGTTGTAAGAACAAGGGTTTTACTTTCAATTCAGCTACCACCGCAGTGTCATCACACAGATCTATCTGATTACTCAAAACTCACAAAGCATATAATAATTTTCGGCTCAAAGCATCAGCTACAATATTAGCTTTACCCGGGTGGTAATCTATCACAAGTTTGTAGTCTTTCAACAACTCTAACCATCTTCTCTGTCGTAAATTCAAATCTTTCTGAGTCATCAAATACTTTAAACTCTTATGGTCAGTATAAATGTGACATTTTTCCCCAAACAAATAGTGACGCCAAATCTTCAATGCGAATACAATCGCAGCCAGTTCAAGATCATGCATTGGGTAGTTCTTTTCGTGCGGCTTTAACTGTCTCGAAGAATAAGCAATGACTTTCCCTTCTTGCATTAGCACACAGCCCAAACCATTCAACGATGCATCACTGTAAACTATGAACTCTTTGCCTGACTCAGGTTGAATCAACACTGGTGCTTCTGTTAACAACACTTTCAACTGCTCAAAACTTTGCTAACACTTTTCTGACCACTCAATTCTAACATCTTTCTGTAACAACTTTGTCAACGGAGTCGTAATCATCGAAAAACCTTTTACAAATCATCTATAATATCCCGCTAGTCCCAGAAAACTACGGACTTCAGACACACTTTTCGGAGGCTTCCATTCCAAAATAGCAGAGATTTTATTCAGATCAACTCGTATTCCAGCAGCTGATACAATATGTCCCAAAAACCAACCTCACGCAACCAAAATTCACATTTGATAAACTTTGCATACAATTGTTTCTCACGTAGAGTTTGTAGCACAATTCTCAAATGTTCGGCATGTTGCGTCTCATCACACGAATAAATCAAAATATCATCAATGAACACCACCACAAAGCGATCCAAATACAGTCTGAATATCCGATTCATCAGATCCATAAACACTGCAACAGCATTTGTTAATCCGAAAGGCATCACTAAGAATTCGTAATGTCCGTACCTTGTTCTAAAAGCAGTCTTTGGCACATCAGATTCTTTAACTCTCAACTGATAGCAGCCCAATCTCAAATCTATCTTTGAAAACACTGTAGCTCCCTTCAGTTGATCAAATAAATCATCGATACGAGGTAACGGATATTTGTTCTTTATCGTCACTTTATTCAACTGTCGATAATCAATACACATTCTCATAGTTCCGTCTTTCTTTTTCACAAATAACACAGGAGCTCTCCAGGGTAAGAAACTCGGTCCTGCAAATCCTCTATCAGTCAACTCTTGCAACTGCGACTTGAGCTCTTTCAATTCTATTGGTGCCATTCTATACGGAGCTATAAAAATAGGAGTAGTCCCCGGCACTAATTCGATACCAAATTCCACTTCTCGGATCGGAGGTAATCCCGCCAACTTTTCAGGAAACACATCTGGAAACTCACATACCACAGGCACGGATTCCACTTTCTTTTTCGACACTTTTGTATCTATCACATATGCCAAATAAGCTTCACAACCCTTTCTCACATAGTTCATGACTTTCATCGTAGATACAACAGCTGGTAATCCTTTCATATCACTGGATTTAATTCAAACTAGCTCACCGTTCTGACTTCTCAATTCAATACTCTTTCTTTTACAATTCATGATGGCATTCTGTGAAATAAGCCAATCCATACCCAGAATTATGTCGAATTTGTCAAACGGAAGTAACATCAAATTAACAGGAAAACATATATCACGAAACATCAATGGGCAATTCTTGCACACCTTATCCACCAAGACACATTTGCCTAAAGGGTTTGCTACTCTAATCACGAATTCAGTAGACTCAACAGGTAGAGTCTTATTCAATACTAAATTTATACACACATAGGAATGAGTTGACCCTGGATCTATCAATGCAATAACATTAATATCAAATAAAGTAAAAGTACCAGTGATGATGCCTGGAGATGATGCTTCCTCTCGTGCACGTATAGCATAGGCTCGAGCAGGTGCTCTCGCTTCTGATCTCATTGCTGTGTCATTTGTCCATCTCTGACTTTCACTCACATTTTTGGTGCTTCTGGGTGGTCTACCCCTAGCTGTTATATTACTCGGTCTTTCATTCTGAACATTTTCTTCTTCAACCATCTTCGGACAATCTCGAATGAAATGATCTCGAGATCCATACTTATAACACTCTATTCTTACACTTGCCCCAACACTCTCCCATATGTCGTCTTCCACACTGTCTGCACTCAGGTTTGTTACTCTTAACACTGCCAACACTTGGTTCATTCGGAGCTTGAATTCGTGGACCGGTACTCTGTCTCAAACGATCTCTAATTGGATGCCCAAACAAAGCATTGAAACGCTTATTTGCACATCTGTATCTCTTAGTAGAAGGTTGAGAAGATTTATTCATTGATCTCTTTCGTTTATCACGAGCTTCTGAGTCAGCTTTCTTCTTTTCCTTACTGAGCTCTTCAGCTTTGCACGGTCTTTCAACTAACACAATAAATTCATTTATATCAAGTATCCCAACCAACAATTTGATGTCTTCATTCAATCCCTCTATGAAGTATTTGCACATAGTAGCTTCGGTCGAGACACATTCTCTCGCATATTGACTCAATCTTACAAATACTCGCTCGTATTAAGTAGCAGACAACCGGCCCTGTTTCAATTCTAGAAACTCTTTATGTTTCTAATCAATGAAGTGTTGACTGATATACTTCTTTCTGAACTCAGCTTGAAAGAAATCCCAGCTGATTTTCTCTCTCTCGGAACCACAGATATCAACGTTTTCCACCAGTTGTAAGTTGTGTCTCTCAATAAGGAAACTGCACACTTAATGCACTCATCAGGGTTCAACGACATCTCATCAAATACTCTGATTGTGTTTTCAAGCCAAAACTCGGCTCGTTCAGCATCGTCATCGGATATGCCCTAAACTCTTCGGCCCCATATTTTCGAATCTTATCTACAGGAGGCTTATTCAATCTGATCGGATCTACAACTCGAGGCACAACAGGTACTTGTGGGGGTGAAGGTTGTGGAGCAACCGGATTCGTTCGAACGAACTTCGTAAACCACTCGCTCATTATTCGGAAGAAGGCTTGCTTAGCATCTCCTCCCTCATCACTATCATTCGGCCTTGAAGTGGCCGGCGCTGTCCCTTGAGCGGGAGTAGGTGCATTACTTTCTATATCATGAGCAACTGCTCGATCGGGATCCATTACTATATGTAAACACATTTTCAAATGTCAGATTTAGTCACACTATCGCACTTTCAAATATGGCATGTATAGCTAGACTCATACACGCTACGTTAGTCTGGGAATTGACTAAACCGTAGCTCTGATACCAATAAAATGTAACACCCCTAACCCGAGACCGTCGTTAAAACAGGGTTAAGAGGCATTACCAATCAAACGGAACCTTTAACTTCCAAAAATTTCAACACAAAGTCAATCATTACTGTTTGCATTCAATTACAAACATAGTGTCCCTTAAATGAGTCATCAAGACCCTAAGCATGCTTATAAATTGAGTCGGGACTAAACTGAGACACATACAAAATTCTATTAAAATTTGAAACTTTTCTAAAATACAGGGGAGACACACCCGTGGGAGGAGACTGTGTTCCCTCCACGGCTTTTAGACACCCCCGTGTCCTTTCGTGTCTATACAACTATACCAACATGGTCATTAGGCACGCTCGTGTGCCATGACCGTGTACTTTTAGATTATATACTGACTTCCCCTCCACGGCCACCAAGCACGCCCGTGTGTAGGCCATGTATTTTTATGTTAGCTACTGACTTGCACACCATGGCCAGATGACACGCCCGTGTCGAGGCCGTGTGAGTTTAAGCTGCATCCTGTCAATTTACCCACAGTCTAAGGCACGCCTGTGTCCACAACCGAGTGACATTATAGGCCATTTACAAGGCCAAAATGCCAACCAAATGGTTCAAACCTATAAGCATCATTTACCAACACTTATCAAGCATATATGGCAACCAAAAACATACCGAATTGCCATTCAAATCATGCATTCAATACCAATTCCCCCCATGTCAATATCAAAGACTAAAACTCATATCATCACAAGCATATTCTATTCAATACCAAACATCATTTCTTCTCAATATCACTAATTCATATTAGTAATTTATCAACACCAAGTAACCATTCATAAATCAACTTCTCAAACCACAAACCATGCCAAAAGATGCATCACATATATACCAAGTCATTCATGCTAAAACTAACACATATCTAGCCACATCTCATGGCTATTACAAGTCTCAAACATGATTCAAATGACTAGCCTATACATGCCATATCTTAACTATATATACATCTTTCCAAAATACCCTAAAATAATTTGCCGATAGTGTGACTGAGAAGCTGACAATCCCCTGATCCGAGCTAGCTTTACTGACACTGCAAAGCAGAGGAACAAATCACACAGTAAGCTTATAAAGCTTAGTAAGTTCTTAACATAATGCATAATATAGTTCTTAACATAATACATAATATCGTCAATTCAAATTAACATATACAATAACCATCACAAAAATCATTTCTCACATACTCATACCATATCATCTATAGTTAAAATGCTCATTTCTTCAATCATAGCTCGATTATACCCATCAACCACAAAGGTTTAATACATACCTTAGCTACACATAGTTGTTAGACCACCAAACTATTCAAAGCTCGATAATACTTGTTGATCACCCTTTAATTTCCATTCAATATAATCGCACACATAGTGCTATATGCATAATCATAACATTTTTGTTATCACACACTTAGTGCCTAGCCTCTTAATCGACCTGTCTCGGTGTCGCACACACAGTGTCAAGTCAATAAGCCATAGCTTTCGTATCATCGCACACTCAGTGCCATTCGTTTCTGTTTCAATTTTTCATTTCGCACACTTAGTGACATCAGCTTATCCTTGTACATAGCATCTCGATTTCATCCACATATACACATTTATCTCATAATACTAAACATATCTTAATAACATGTATTATATCCGAACTTACCTCGGACGTCGACTATCGATACGGTTGATTAATCGAGCACTTTATCTTTGCCTCGATCTCGATCCGAACCTCTTCTCTCTTGGTCTATACACATTTAAAATCAATACATTCAATCACCATTTCATTCAATTTACTCCACACACACATAATTAGGGCATTTTTCATAATAGCCCTTATATTTTCACATTTCGACACTTTAGTCCCTATTTCACAAAATCATCAAATACACCAAATTTCAATATACATGTGCTTAGCCGAATTCTACTTCTACCTATACAAATCCATGCATTTCATTTATTTTACATTTTAATCCTTCAATTTGCTATTTTCACAATTTAGCCTTAATTAGCTAAATTCACCAAAAATTCAAAAAGTAACACATATTAATCCAACACCAAGTTCTCATATTTTACTACCAACTAGCACATAGCTCATATGTTCATCAATGGCTCATCAAAAAACATCATCAACTCATGAAATTACAACATGGGTTAGCTAGAGCATAAAGCAACGATTATAAAAATGTAGAAATTATCAAAAACCCACTCAAAATCATACCTTAATCAAGCCAAATTCTAGCCAAAATTTTCAAAGCTTTTCTTCCTTCTTTTCTTTTGTATTTCGGCACTAACAAAGATGATAACATTCATCTTTTCTTTCATTTGTTTCATTAATAATATCATATTAAACCTTTTACCATTTTATTCATCCATTGAACATATAAAACAAATTTTATACTAAGGTTATTTAGTCATTCAATCATCTATTATCTCATAAATGGCTTATTTGCCATATAAGGCCTCCACAATATAAAGACATCAACACTTTGATATTTATAAATCGAAAGACATGACTTTTACTCTTTACTGCGATTTAATCCCTTCTCTTAATTCGACACACAAATGATCAAATTATCACATGTAATTTCCATCTGAGACTATATCACATATCATTCACACAGAAAATATCATTAATATATTTGTATGACCTCGGATTTGTGGTATCGAACCACTATTTCGACTAGGGTCTAAACCAGGACGTTACAGTTTGGCTTTATTCTTCAAAGAAAAAGGAAATAACTGAAGACTGATGGCATCATCAGAAACACCATTTATTTTGAAGGTATCACAAAATTCTAGAAAATTCGCTAAGTGTGTGTTAGGATCCTCATCCTGCAAACCATCAAACATAACAAACTATTGTATCATCTGTATAGTGTTAGGTTTCAGTTCAAATTTATTTGCAACAATAATAGGCCTAACAATACTTGACTCAGTTCCTGTTAAACTAGGTTTAGCATAATCATACATAGTTTGAAGAGCATGATTTTTGGCCATCTCTTGAGGTAGCGGATTATGCTCAGCCATCTCTTCGGTGGTATTGATTTCGGCTTCTTGCTATTCTTCTACATAGTTTAAACTTTGCCTTATTTCTCTATGATTTCTGCGAATTGTACCTTCAATATCACTATCGTAAAGTAGGGGTCTTGTCGGGTTCCTTCTAGTCATAAACTATAGGTACCTGAAAGGAAAAAAAGAAAATAAATTAGGAAAGTTAAAAAAAAAAAACTAAGAAATAAAAGTAAATTGCAAAAAATAAAAATAGCTAAAGTAATAAAAATTATGCTTTCTTAATATTTTAGTTCCCCGGCAACGACGCCAAAAAGTTGATCATTATTTTATGCAATGTCAAAGTCTTAAAATTTTATAAAAATAATGGAAACTAACTATGACAACGATGTGAGGCAAGCGCACCTATCGAACAGTAGTATAGTTAAGGCAAGACCGGATTGTCGAACCCAAAGGAACTAAAAGTACTAATACTAACTTTCTTTTTATTATCTAGCCTTAGAATTAAAGGAATTTTTTATCTAATCTAAATTTAACTAACAACTAAGCTAAATATGCAAAGACAAAGAGAAGGAATCTGGGAAAAATACTTTGGAAAAACCATTTGATTAAGACACTACCCGAGGAAGAATCCACCTAGACTTCACTTGTTATCTAACTCTGAACCAGACGATTTATTCATTTGACTTGATCCGTAGGATTCCTTAATTTATATTAATCCCTCTCTCGAGGAGATTAACGTCTAATCCTAGGTTGATTAATTAAAATCTCTTTCTAATTAAAAACCCTAGAATTGCATTAACTCGATCTAGGGACTCCCATATTAGGTTTCACCCTAATTTGGAAAAATCTCGTCACCCTATCTCTAGGCATACGATCAACTCCGCTTAATTAAGCTAGATCTACTCTTAGGCAAGGACTTTTGCTCCTCCACCTAAGCACATCATACTTGAATTAATATCCCAGAAATATCAACACAAGAATTAAGAACACATAATTAAGAACAAGTCAAATATTCATCATATAGTTCAGCAAACGATAACAAGATTCATCTTAGGTTTCATCCCCCTTAGGTATCTATGGGTTTAGTTCATAATAATAAAAGAAAACATCTTAGAAGAAAAGATAAAACAAAACATAAGAAATCCCTAAAACCCCCTGAAGGAATTGAAGGAGAGATCCTCTGTCTTGAGTATGATTCCAACTTCTTGAGATGAATCAACTGGCTATCTTCGAGTAAATCCCCACAAATCTGCCCTCTTTGGCCTAGCTGGACGCCCCCTGACTAAAGCCTTGGGTCCCCCCCTTAGGTTATACTTAGGGTGTTTATACAGGCTTCTGAATGTGTTTCATCACCTATAAGTATCCTAATCCAAGTGAAATTTCTCTGTCACGACAGGGACACGCCCATGGCACACGCTCGTGTAAATCGTGGCCAGGCCGTGTTCGAGACTATTGAGTGAGGTACGATCGTGTGGCTTAAGCCCAGGCCGGGTTTATTTCGTGATATGGCCCATTTACTCTATTTTGGGCCCGTTTCTTGTTCCTTTCATCCTCTGATGCTTTTCTAAGTATAAAACATGAAAACAAAGGATTAAGAGCACCAATTTACACAATTAAAGGCTTAAATCATCCAAAAGCATGCTAAATATGGGCTTAAAATATGTTACTATTACAGTTTGTCAATTACCAAAATACCCTTAGTTTGAAAATTTCTAAAATACTGTTAGTTTGAAAATTTCCAAAATATCCTTAGATTTGCAAAATTACTAAAATACTCCTGATTTGTAAAATTACCAGAATACCCTTGATTTGCAGAATTACCAAAATATCCCTGAGTTACAAAATTTCCAAAATATCCCTGTTTTACAAAATTACCTAAATACACTTGTAGGGTAGAATTATGAGAATACCCCTGGGTAGTGAAATGACTAAAATACCCCTAAGTGCTTAACGTGTGAAATTGGGTATGTTGCATTCATGAAAAATATGTTGCACTTGGGTGGGTTTTGATGATACGGAGGATGATTTGAGGATCGCAGCTTGACGATCATGGATCCACCGGTGGCTTTAAGCCCATTATAGCAGCTTTGCTGCAACGTTTGAGTAGTGTCATTCTTTGGTGCTACCTTTAGAGGTTAGGGATGGGTGGGTTGATATTTATATCCCCACAAGAGTGTAGGGATGGAAGGGAAATAGAGTGCAGGGTTGGATTTGGGATGGGTGCATTGCATTCATGTGATACTGATGTGATATGAGGTCATTGTGGGCTAAGGCCCAAGACTACTGTTTTTGTTAGGGCTTAGGCCCAATGTGATAATTTTATGTTGATTGGTTACCAAGGGTCGTACACACTGAGTTTTGAAACTCACACCCTTTTATTAAATGTTTCAGGTGACCCTCAGTAGACGGCTCGACATGGGAGAGGACTCGGAGATGGCCACACTACAAGATACTTAGAAGTTTTATTTATTTGTCTCAAAAGACATGATTTTAATTAATTGTTTTCGTTGGATGTAATAAGGCCTTGTACTCCGAATTGACTTTGGATTTTGAGTTTTGTTGTTTCAACTGTTTACTTAATTATTAAACCTGAGTAAATTTCTTATGTTTAAATATGGTTTTCAGAATACTTAAAATAATTAAATGGTCTTTTATCATTAATTAACAAGACTCAAGGATTTTAGGCTTTGGGGCCTTAAATTTTAACTCAGCAAAATCGTTTTGAGTTATCCCTTTGATGTGACATTCCTGGATTCGGGCTTAACTTCTAGGCCGGGTCTGGGGGTGTTACAAGTGCTTCGGTTAGCAATGCTTTCAACTGCTTGAAACTCTGTTGACATTTTTCAGACCACTCAAATTTTACATCTTTCTGTAGCAATCTGGTCATCTGTGCAGCAACCATCGATAACCCTTTTACAAAACATCGGTAGTAGCCAGCTAACCCCACAAATCTTCTGACTTCGGATACATTTCTAGGTGGTTTCCAGTTAACAACTGCAAAAATCTTACTCGAACCAACTCGAATGCCATCAGCCGAAACAATATTTCCTAGAAATCTAACTTCTAGGAGCCAAAACTCACATTGGCTGAATTTAGCAAATAATTGCTTGTCTCTCAAAGTTTGCAACACAATCCTCAAATGCTCGGCATGTTCAGAATCATCTCGAGAATAGATCAGAATGTCATCAATGAACACAATGACAAATCTGTACGATTCATCAAATCCATAAAAATGGTAGGAGCATTAGTTAGTCCAAAAGACATAACAAGGAATTCATAATGTTCATACCTCGTTCTAAATGCAATTTTTAGCACATCTGTGTCTTTAACTCTCAATTGATAATAGTCCGATCTCAAATCAATCATCGAAAACACTATTTCCCCTTTTAACTGATCAAACAAATTATCAATTCTCGGTAAAGGATATTTTTTCTTTATTGTAACCTTGTTGGGTCATTTGTCGATAGTCAAGACACATTCTCATTGATCCATCTTTCTTCTTTACGAACAATATTGGTGCACCCCAGGATGAAAAACTCAGTCGTGTAAAACCTCTATCTGTTAACTCTTCTAATCGAGCTTTCAAATCTTTTAACTTTTTCAGAGCCATTCTATATGAAGCTATAGATATTGGTGAAGTTTCCAGTACTAACTCAATAGCAAACTCAACCTCTCTCGATGGTGGCAACCCAGGAAATTATTCTGGAAATACATCTGAATATTCACAAACTACAGGCATCGATTCAATCTTCATTTCAGACACTTTGGTATCTAAAATATATGCTAGGTACACATCATAACCTTTTCTCACATATCTCTGAACCGACATCGACGAAATCACTATAGGCAATTCACCCGACTCATCAGATTCAATCCAAAGAATTTTATTATTCTGACATTTCAATTATATAATTTTTTGTCTACAATTCACAATGGCATCATGTAGAGTCAACCAATCCATACCTAGAATTACATCAAACTCATCAAATGGCAAAAGCATCAAATCAGCCAGAAAATAGTAACCCCGAGTCATTAAAGGATAGTTCTTGCAAACTTTGTCAACTAAAACATACTTGCCTAAAGGGTTCGATACTTTAATCATAAACTCAGTAATTTCAATAGGCTACTAGACACAAAATTTTCACAAACATACGAATGTGTCAATCCAGGATCAATTAAATCAATCACATTAGTGTCATAAAGAGAGAATGTACTGGTGATAACATCTAATGGTGACGCTTCTTCGCGAGCGCGAATAGCGTAAGCTCTGGCTGGTACTCTAGATTCGAATCTCACAGTTGAATCTCTAGTCACACCTTTGCCACTAGACACATTCCCCGTATTTCTCAGTGGTCTCTCTCTCGTAGTTCTATTGCTCAGTCTTGCATTCTGAAATTTATCTTTCTCAGATAACTCTAGACAATCTCGAATAAAATGATCTGGCGAGCCACATTTGAAACAAGCGTTATTACTCTTATTCTAACACTCTCCAAAATGTCTTCTCCCATACTGTTGACACTACCAACGCTCGAGATGAAAGTTGCTTGAGCTTTAAGACTCACATATTAATTTCCACAATCTCTATTATGGTATACCACTGATGCATTCGACCGACTATACGAATCTCGGGGTTTCTTTGATGAAGTATGATAAGGTTTATTCATCGGTCCTTTTCTCGAATCTCTAGCCTCTAAATCAGCTTTCCTCTTTTCTTAGCTAAAGTCTTCGACTTTGCAAGCCCGTTCAACTAATACAACAAATTCTTTCAAATCTAAAATCCCGACCAGAAGTTTTATGTCTTCATTCAAACCGTTAACAAATCGCTTACACATGATCTCTTCAATACAAACATACTTTCGAGCATTTTACTCAACCGTACAAATTCTCTCTCGTACTCGATTACGGTCATACGACCCTGTTCCAATTCTAAAAACTCTTTGTGCTTTTGATCCAGAAATCGTTGGCTTATATATTTCTTCCTGAACTTGATCTGAAGGAATTCCCAAGTGACCCATTCTCTAGTTACAATAGATACTAGAGGATTCCACCACTAGTATGCGGTGTCTCTCAAAAGTGATATAGCACATTTTAAACACTCAGCTGGTGTGAAAGAAAGCTCATCAAACACTCGAATCATATTTTCAAGCCAAAACCCAGCTCTCTCAGGATCATCGTCAACATTAGCTCTGACCTCTTCAGCCCCGTGTTTATGTATCTTATCAACTGGAGGCTTATTTAATCTTAAAAGTTGTACACCTTAAGGAGCTACGGGAACCGGTTGGGGATTAGGAGGGGGTAGAGGTTGTTAAGCAACCAGATTTGGCCAGACATATTACGTGAACCATTCGCTTATCATTTAGAAGAAGGCTTCTTTAGCATCTCCTCCCTGACTACCTGATACGAGTCTAGATTCAGAAGGCGTTGTCCCTTGAGTGGGAGCTGGTACATTACTTTCAACCTCATCAGCTATAGCTCGATTGGGATCCATTACTATAAGAAAACACATTTTAAAATGTTAGGAGTCATCACACTATCACATTTTAAAACTTGTATAATTCAGAAAAATATTCATAAACTATCAAGAAACTTCAAAGCACATGCTTATTCATCAATGGCAATGTAACATCCCAAAATTGGGCCTAGTAGGATTGGGCCCAATGGGCCTTGAGCGTAGGAATGTTTAAAATTTTGAGAACAAGAGAATGGCATTATTTCAAATTGGACTTATTAGTTAAGTGAATTTGGAAGGTTACGAGGTTTCTATGAAGTCTCGGGTTTAATTGGGCCTTAGGAAAAATTTGGTATTTTAGCACTTTAAGGAGAGATGGTAAGTAGCTTCAAGACTTATAGAAATAAATGAGTAATGTGCTTGCATAAATGAGCAATTGGTAAAGAGGTTATAGCATCAAGTGGAGGACTTTGAGGGAAGAGGTTCAAATCCCATTGTGTGCAAACTTTAACTATTATTTTTGCACTCATTAAGTGTCGACCAAGCATGTAAATAAGGCAAGGTGGACTTTTTATTTTAGGCAAGATGGCTAAGAAAAATAGGAAAGGATGAATGTGAGGAAAGAAATCAAGAGAAAGGTGAAAGTAGGGGGAACATGTGGCCTTTTTCAAGGGATGTGTTATGGAAAGGGTGGTTGGCAAATTTTTTGACTATTACGGACATGAATGTGGACGATTTTGGGGTTAAAAGGGGTGATAGCCGAATTTTGCTAGGAGTTTTTAGCAAAGCTAGTGCTTGAGAGGTTGTTCTCTTTAGTTTTTTGTATCATTCTCTTTCTCTCCAAATTTCCTCTTCTCTTTGCCCAATTTTCAAGCCTTTAGTGTGCATTTTTGTTTCTTCAATTCTTTCTTGTTGCCGTAGGTACCAAACCATTGAGACCAGTCTATTTTCATTCATCTTCTCTTGAAAATCGAAATTTGATAAGCACCCATTCTCAACCTTATTTTCTTTTCACGAAATTCTCCAACTCTACTATCTTTTTCCTCTAATCCATACCCTCATAACCGAAACTATTCTTGTTCATTTTCTTCCATAGCTGAAGCTCACAATCCACAATCACTCCTTCATAATTTCTTTCTAGTTTGAGGTGACATTACTTCTTCGATTAAATCGGTAAGTGAATTCTTTTCTATGATCATATTCTTTTCTCTTTAGCCGAATAAGTATTTATCACTATTTTGTTATAAATCATGATCGTAATCGAAAATGGTGTTATCTTCCACTTCTTCATGTCTTAATCGCCCTCTTTTCGTAGTGCTTTAAGTGGGAGACTGTGTATTGTTCTAGCCGAAGTCAAACGGTGGAAATTGTATCTAATATCGATAAGGTAAGGGGGTTCATTTTGGATTTTTCGCTATATCTCTATTTTGCTATGTTGCAAATCAGATTGAAGTTTCGACTAATAGATTATGTTTTAGGGACGAAATCACTCGATATATCCTATTTGCAAATCCTTCGGATATAGCGGGTCAACAAAGAGTGGTTCTTTAGGGAATCCTAATCAAGGTGTGTAATCCCGTACCTTTCGTATACATATCTGAAATGGTGTGTAATCTCAAACTTCTCTGAAATTTTGTGTGAAATATTCCATGAATCGGTCGAAATACCAAATAACACCAAAAACCGGCTTCCGTGATCACTCGGGCGAGCGTATGATCGTAGTGGTAGTCGTATTTTGTAATAGAATAGTTTCAGTTAGAAGCAGTAGCATGTATTTGAAAAATCACGAAAAATAGGAGAAAGGGAATTAGAAAGTGAATAAGATATCAAATTAAATCTTACTGTGTCTATTTTAATATAGAAGAAATGGAGAAGGAAAAGGATTTTTATATTCTGAGATATGTTAATTTTAGTGAGACTGGTTCTGATTGACTTTGTGTTTCCCTGATCTGTCTTGGACAAATTGTATAAAATTGTAAAAAGTGAATTATGGATTATAATTTATATGTATGGATTCCTTGGTGAGCCTATTTTCATTAGAAACAAGTGGGAGCAATATATGAAAACCGTACAGTGATATATTTGAAATTAAATTAAGAGAGGTCAGAACTATTGGACAGTGAAACAAGGGAAACTTTAAGGAATAAACCATACTAAGTGGTTAGGCCAAAAATTCTGGAAAAAATCTATTAAGAATATATATGAGTTTAGTTTCAAAGAAAATTTACGGATTTAGATTTCGAGATTTCTAACTCAAGTTATAGTCAATTTACTTAGTATGACACAGATGGACAGTTTTAAATTGTTATGCCCAAATTAGTAGCTAAGTCTGGATTGCGAAATTACCGAATTACCCTTAGTGGGTAAATTACTGAATTACGAAATTGCCCTCACCGGCCGAATTATGGAAATGCCCCTAAAAGGCCAAAATACGAAATTGCTTATGAGCCGAATGGACATATTGATTAATGGGCCAATATGATATTTTGCTAAATGGGCCGATCTAATATTTTGCTAAATGGGCCAATATGATATTTTTCTAAGTGAGACAATTTGATATTTTGCTGAATGGGCCAATTTGATATTTTGCTTAATGGGCCTTTTGATTAATTGAGATAATGGGCCATAATTTTGTAATAAAATATCCAAATAAATTATTGTTGTTATATTGTGATTTGTTATGCATTATATACATGATTTGCATGGGATGGGATAATGATGAAGAGAAGTTCTGGTAGCTCTGCTACATAATTCTGGTGGCTCTGCCACAAATCTGTGAAGTGGCAATGCCACGTTAATTATGTTAATCTGGTGGCTAGTCCACAATTATATTTGATATAAATGGCTTAATGCCTGCGATTGGTGTGTTGGCGGGGTGGGTTGACTAAAGATCACCCACAGGTGTGTTGGTTGGTACGGGTGGTGTGTAGCGGATGGATTATTAGGATTGGTTTGGGAATTACAATTCATACACATGTTATATTTGATACATTATTGTTATTGTAAATGGGCTTAGGCCTAATATATTGCTAATGAGTTAGGCCTAATGGATAGCAGTAGTGGATTTCACTGGTTCTTGTAACTCACCCTTTCTCTTAACCCTTGTAGGTAATGCTTGATGATATGGACTTGGGCTATGGATGACTCGAGGGAGGCCATACTTCAGAAATGGTCTATTTGGACTTTAGACTTTTTTCTCGTTTATTTTATTACTTTACTATTTTGGGGTTAAATGTTGTAATAAGGCCTTTGGACTATTTTTATTTTGCTTTATGGTTGGGATGTTTTTATTATTTTTCTTAAATTGTTTAAAAGGGAATTTTCTGAAAACTTAAATAATGGTTTCCAAAATCGAATAACAAATGAATTTTTAAAAATAAACATTTACAAATATTTTTAACACGGATATTTTCTCTCAAACTATTAGCGCTATTTTCAAAAGTCACGGTTTTATAAGATCATTAGTTCAAATTTATCGATTTATAAATCAAATCTTCGAGGTTAGTAGTATTTTATCAAATCAAACTTGTTTTCTTGATTTTAATAAAGTAATATTTTTTTTAGTACGAATAAAAAGGGCTTAACATGTTTTGCTCGTGTGACATGCCAAATCCGCTCATAATGCATGGGCCGGGTTTGGGGTGCTATAGGCAACATCTAAAATCTTTAACAGTTTTGCAAATTAGTCCCTGCGCTAGCTAAACTAAGCTGCAACGATCACAAAAACATAGAAATCATTAAAAACTGGGTCAAAATTAACTTACATGCACTAGGTACTATGGCCGAATGCTTCAAAGTATAACAATGGAGTAGGTACTATGGCCGAATGCTTCAAAGTATAACAATGGAGTTTCTTCTTCCTATTTTTGGTGGACAAAGCAACTAGGAAGTTGATAACTTTGTGTTTTAATTATTTTACTTAACTTATTTTATAAATTACCATTTTAACCTTGTTAACTAACCATTAAAACAACATATATAATGTCCATAAAAGTCCACTCACACAAATAATGTTCTAATTACATCATAAGGACATCTAATTTATGATTCCTTAGTTATAAAATACTTTTAGCTAATAGAACTTCACTTTTACATTTTATGCAATTTAGTCCTTTTTATCAAATTGACCAATCAAATGATAAAATTTATTAACGAAGTTTTCACACAATTATTCCATCATATTTTAAACATTAAAATAATAAAATAAATATTTTGACCTCATATTTTTGGTCCCGAAACCACTGTTCCGATTTGACTAAAACTGGACTGTTGCAAAACTCCTATTACATGCCATTTATAACCGATAATCAAAATAACCAAGAACTATCAATTTAACGAATGGATAGTGTGATGGTGTTCCGACGAGATTCCAACCGATTGAGTTTTCTGATGAACTACAAGAAAAGAAAACAACTAACGTAAGCAATAATGCTTAGTAAGTTTGTATAAAGGCAACTTAACATACCGAACATTTTAAGTTAAACTGTAACACCCCTTGCCCGTCATCTACACTAGAAACAGGTACGAGGTGTTACCATACTTAACTTGCATGATTTAACAACTTCAGGCTATCAGACTTATTTCAGATTAAAACCTTTCCACTCATATGCCTATTGTCCCTACTATGGACCTACAATGTCCTAAACACGTTTCCAAAAGGGTTCGGGGATAATTTGGAAACTTGTACTCACTTAAGAAAATTTTTACCTAAACAGGGGCCACACGCCCATGGGGTAGATGACACGTCCATGTATCATCTCACACGCACGTGTTCGACGCCCGTGGTCGACACTAACTTGAATCGCACGACCTGGACACACACCCATATGGCTATCCCGTGATCACCTCTGATTAATCCACATGGCCTGGGCACGCCCGTGTGGCGATTCAAATTCCAATTTCAAGGTGCAGACTATACACGGCTTGGGCACACGCCTATGGACTGGTCGTATGTCACACACGGCCAAGACACACGCCCGTGTGCCTACCCATGTGGCCAAAAACAAGGTTTTTTGCCAAGCTCTTTGCACCCTGATAAACCATAAAAGTAACATATTTTAATCCCACATTTAGCATACTTTTGGATGATTTATCCCTCAATTTATGTAAAAAGGTGCTCTTAATCCTTTCTTTTCATGTTTTATACTCAGGAAAGCACCCGAGGATGAAAAGAACGAGAAACGGGCCTAAAACGGACCAAATTTGACCAAAGTGCAAATTGACACGGCCTGGACTTAAGCCCACACGACCGTGCCTCATTAAAAAGTCCGAACACGGCCTGGCCACGATTCACACGGGCGTGTGCCATGGGCGTGTACCTGTCGCATGAAAGGAGTTTTACTCGGATTTGGAGACTTGGAGGCAAAGAAACACATTCCAAAGCCTATTTAAACATCGTAGTAGGAATTTTACTTGAATTAGGATACTTAGTGATAAACCGTAAACGTAACATATTTTAATCCCACATTTATTATGCTTTTTGAAGATTTAAGCCTTGTTTTATATAAAAAAAATGTGCTTTTAATCCTTTCTTTTCATGTCTTATACCCAAGAAAGCACCCTTGGATGAAAAGAACACAAAATGGGCCTAAAACGAAACAAATGGGCCTTCCCACAAAATCGACACGGCCTGGGTCAAGGACCACACGACCGTGCCGTGCCAGTCATCAAGAACACGGCTTGACCTTGACTTACACAGACGTGCTTCATTAAAGAAATCCGAACACGGTCAGGTCTCGATTTGCACGGGCGTTGACATGGTCGTGCCTCTGTCGCTGGAAAGAGCAATTTCAGTCGGAAAAGGATACTTAGGGAGAAAGAATCGCATTCCAAGAGCCTATAAATATCCCCTAAGTACTACCTTTGAAAGGGCGTCAAAGCTAGGCGAAGGAGCCAAGCTGAGAAGGCCAGAGTTAGGGAATAACGCGAGGATAGCCAGTTGATTCATCCCAAGAAGGCGAAATTATACTCAAGACGAAGGAATTCTCCTTCAATCCTGTCAGGGAGTTTTAGGATTTTTCTTATGTTTTGTTTTATCTTTTTCTCATGTGATGTTTTATTTTTACATTATGAACTAAATCCTTCAGATACCTGAAGGGGGATAAAACCTAGACAGATTTTATTATTTGATTTTTAAGTTATATTATAAATTACTTAGTTTGTTCTTAATTATGTTGCTTAATCCAATTCTAATGTGCTTAGGTAGAGGAGGAATAGACCCCGCCTAAGAGAAAATGTAACATAATTAAGCGGAGTTGATCAAAGGCCTAGAGATAGGGTTACTAGATTTTGCGAGATTAGGGTGAAACCTAATATGGGAGTCTATTGATCGATTTACTGCTATCCTAGGGGGTTATTATAAGCAAACGAGAATTCCACTAATTAACCCAGGGTTAAACATTATTCGCCTCATGAGAGGGTTTAATATAGGTTATGGAGTCTTACGGATCAAGCTAAGTAAAAGAAAACATATAATTTAGGGTTAATTAATAAGTGAAGTCTAGGTGGATTCTTCCTGAGGGTATCGTCATAATCAACTGAGTTTTCTTCAAAGTTCTTTCCCTAGTCGTCCTTTTTGTCTTTGTGTCCTTAGTTTAGTCTTTGTCAAAAGCAACTTCACTCTAATTTTAAGGCTAAATAATAAAAAGAAAGTTAGTATTAGTACTTTTAGTTCCTTTGGGTTCGATATCTGGTCTTGCCTAAGCTATACTACTGTTCGATAGGTACACTTGCCTTTAATCATTGTCAGAGTTAGTTTTCAGGTTTTGGTCATTCTTTTATAAATTTTAACACTCTGATTTATAGCGATAAAGTTTTTGGCACCATTGCCAGGGATATAAAATATTAAGAAAGCTCTATTTTTATTACTTTAGCCATTATTTTATTTGCAATTTATTTCTTTTGTTTTCTTAGGTTAAATTTTAATTTTTTCTAATTTTTTTTTTTATTTTTTCTAGGTACCTCTAGTTTATGACTAGAAGGAATCCAAGAGGACCTTTGGTATACGATAGTGATATCGAAGCAACCGCTCGTAGGAATCACAGCGAAACCAAGCGAGCCCTAGATTACACAGAAATAGAGGAAGAAAACAGATCTAATCCTACTGAAGGGATGGGCGAAAACAACCCACTACTACGCGATGTGGGAGATCACAATGCTCCACGTACAATGTTTGATTATGCGTAACCGCATTTAACAGGAGCAGAATCTAGTATTATTAGGCCTGCTATATCTGCTAACAATTTTGAAGTAAAGCCTAACACAATACAAATGATTTAATAGTTTGTTCAATTTGATGGTTTGCAGGACGAAGACCCAAACATGCATATAGCTAATTTTTTGGAGCTCTGTGATACCTTCAAAATAAATGGTGTTTCTAATGATGCCATTCATCTTCGGTTATTCCCTTTTTCATTAAGAAATAAAGCTAAATAGTGGTTAAACTCGTTATAACGAGGGTCAATCACTACATGGGAGCAGATGACCGAAAAGTTTTGAATGAAATATTTGCCACCGGCCAAAACGGCTAAGTTACATAACGATACCTCTTCCGTTGTGCAGATGGATTTAGAGACACTATACGACGCATGGGAAAGGTTCAAAGATCTCTTGAGGAGGTGCCCACACCATGGTTTACCCCTATGGCTACAAGTCCAAACCTTCTACAACGGAGTAAACCCCTCAACGAGGCAACTGATAGATTCAGCCGTCGGTGGAACGCTGAACAACAAAACTCCAGAAGCAGCCTACGAGTTCATTGAGGAGATGGCGATAAACAATTATCAGTGGCAAGCTTCGAGGACTAAACCAACGAAATTGGCAGGAGTCTTCAACATCGACACTATGACCATGCTATCAATGCAGCTAGAGATGATGAATAAAAAGCTTGATAGTTTGTGTTCTTCACGAGATACATCCAATCATGCGATGCGACGCTAGTGGGCGTGGCGAATCCCTGAATACCCACCCTACCAACCAGGAGCAAAAGATGAACAGATGAACTATATAGGTAATAATTTCCGATCTAATAATAATCTTTATAGTAACACTTACAATTCAGGTTGGAGGAACCACCCAAATTTTTCGTGGGGAGGGCAAGGCAATCAAAAAAATCAAAGGAAACAACCTCCTCATCCACAAGAGAATAAACCAATACACGAAAGGGAATCAGCGACCACATACAAACGCATGCAAGATATTGAGAGAACCCTTAAAGATCAACAAGCATCACTTGAAAAATTCACCGAGACATTTTGGGAATTCACTAAGACGGTTGGAATGCTTACCAAAATAATTGGTGAACCACACACAGAAAATTTTCCTAAGGGGACAGAACAGGTAAAAGCAATCACACTAAGAAGTGGAAGAGAATTGAGTAAACTGAAGAAACACTCCCCAACAGACAGTAACAAAGTAAGCGATAAGGGAATTGAGGATGTGACTCCATTTTTGTAATGAAAACAAGCCATCACTTCCATACCCGAATAAGTTAAAGAAAGAACGAATAGTTGCACAATTCAGTAAGTTTCTTGAACTTTTTAAGCAAAAACATATTAACTTACCTTTTGTTGAAGCTATTTCACGGATGTCAAAATCACATAAAATTCTTAAAAGGAACTCTGTGAATAAACAAAAATTTGAAGAGTGTGTCAATGTGGAACTTAATGAAGAGTGCTCAGCCATCCTCCAAAACAAGCTACCAACCAAGTTTCACTATTCCTTGTCTAGTTGGTAGTTTAAATGTTAAGAAAGCATTAGCTGATCTAGGCGCCAGTATAAATTTAATGCCTTATGAAATGTTTAAACAACTAGATCTTGGGGAACCAACACCCACTAGGATGAGTATTCAGTTAGCAGACAGATCCATTAAATATCCTAGAGGAATCATCGAAGATGTTTTGGTCAAAATTGATAAATTTATTTTCCTGTTGACTTCGTTGTATTAGACATGGATGAAGACATTAATGTTCCCTTAATATTAGGGCGACCCTTTTTAGCCACTGCTAGGGCTGTTATTGATGTAGGAGATGGTAAACTCGCATTAAGGATAGGAGATGAAGAAATTATTTTCCAAATTTATGATGCCATGCGATATTCTAAAGAGCAAGTAGATTCCTGTTATTTTGTTAATACTACTGATCATATCATTCAAAATTCATTACAAGAAATCATACATGACGACACGATGGGCCTGTGTCTAACTCAAGAGGAGGGGGAAGAAGATGAAGACGATGAGCTGAATTGGAAAACTTCGTCATCTAAACAAATGAAGAAAGAAGTCATTGACAATGATGATGAAATAAGACAGAAGCCCTCCATCAAAGAGCCACCTAAATTGGAATTGAAACAGTTACCAAAACATTTAAAATACGCATTCCTCAGAGACAATTTTACATTACCAGTAATCATATCTGCAGAACTAGAAACTGAGGAAAAAGAGGAGCTGATAAAGGTGCTAAAGGAGCACAAAAAGCCATAGCATGGAAAATTTCTGACATCAAGGGAATAAGCCCCGCATTCTGCACCCACAAAATTTTAATGGAAGAAGAATACAAGCCTTGTGCGCAACCTCAGAGGCGGCTAAATCCCAACATGAAGGAAGTGGTCAAAGTCGAGGTCATAAAACTCCTAGATGCAGGAATAATTTATCCTATCTCTGTGACACTTGGGTAAGTCCTGTACAAGTAGTTCAAAAGAAAGGGGAATGACGGTAGTGTCTAATGAAAAGAATGGGTTGATTCCCAAAAGGATAGTCACAACCTGGAGAGTTTGGATAGATTATAGAAAGTTGAATGATGCCACCAGAAAAAGATCACTTCCCTCTACCTTTCATAGATCAAATGTTGGAAAGATTATTCGGGCATATGTACTCATCGCTTTTGGATAGACTCTCCGGCTACTTTCAAATCCCCATAGCTCCTGAAGATCAAGAAAAGACAACATTCACATGCCCATACGGTACGTTTTCTTATCGTAGAATGCCTTTTGGATTATGTAATGCTCCTGCTACCTTTCAGCGTTGCATGTTAGCAATTTTTGATGAACTCGTGGAAGACATTATGGAGGTATTTATGGATGACTTCTCGGTATTCGGTAATTCTTTCTATCTTTTCCTTAAAAATTTAAAATGAGTTTTAATGAGATGTGAGGAAACAAACCTCGTTTTAAACTGGGAAAAATGTCACTTTATGGTGAGAGAAGGGATTGTGGTAGGACACAAAATTTCTAGTAAAGGGATCGAGGTAGATAAAGCAAAGGTTGAAGCTATAGAAAAACTACCCCCCCAGTTCTGTCAAGGCTATCAGAAGCTTTTTAGGACATGCAGAGTTCTATAGAAGATTTGTTAGAGATTTTTCTAAAATAGCTAAGCCTTTGACAAAATTACTAGAAAAAGATGTTCCTTTTGAGTTCAATCATGAATGTTTAGTTGCATTTAATATCCTTAAAGATAAACTAATAAATGTGCCAATTATTATTGCACCTGATTGGAACTTACCCTTTGAACTAATGTGTGATGCAAGTGATTTTTTGCAAAGAGAGTGCGATTTTTTTGGGACAACGAATAGACAAGCACTTTCAGCCAATTTACTACGCTAGCAGAACATTAACACCCGCACAAGAAAACTACATCACCACAGAAAAAGAACTATTAGCTGTAGTTTTTGCTTTTGATAAATTTAGACAGTATCTAATAATGTCCAAAGTTGTCGTTTACACTGATCACTCAGCTCTTCTTATCTTTTAAACAAACCTGATGCTAAACCCAGGCTCATACGATGGATTTTACTCTTACAGGAATTCAACTTAGAAATACAAGATAAGAAGGAAGCCAAAAATCTTGCAGCAGATCACCTTTCTACACTTGAAATTCCACACATCAAAGAGCTTAACAAAGGTAATATAAATGACTCGTTCCCCGAGGAACAACTTTTTTCTATAACACATTCTGAAATACCATGGTTTACGAATGTTGCAAACTATTTAGCAGCTAACACCTTGCCAAGAAAATTAACACATCACCAAAAGAAGCGATTCTTTGCTGATATGAAAAATTAATTTTGGGAAGATCCCTTTCTTTTTTACATTTGTGCAGATCAGGTCATTCGAAGACCATTGTCATCCGGGACCATCAGGAGGACACTATAGTGGTATCAAGACGGCACACAAAATACTCGAATCAGGTTTCTTCTGGCCCACTCTATTTAAAGATGCCAATAGGTACGTTACCTCATGTGATAGATGCCAACAAACAGGTAATATCTCTAAACGTGACGAAATGCCCCAACCATATATGCTATCATATGAACTATTTGATGTATGGGGTATTGATTTCATGAGACCATTCCCTAATTCAATTGGAAACAAGTACATCCTAGTAGCAGCCGATTATGTGTCAAAATGGGTAAAAGCGGAAGCTTTACCTACTAATGATACTAGGGTAGTAGTCAAATTTCTCAAGAAACTCTTTTCTTGATTTGGCACACCGAGAGCAATCATTAGCGACAAGGGCACGCATTTATGCAATACCCAGTTTGAAAAAGTTATAAAAAAATATGGCGTATATCACAAGACAGCAACACCATATCATCCTCAAACCAGTGTGCAAGTTGAGGCGGCAAACCGAGAACTTAGGCGCATTCTAGAAAAAACCATTGAAACAAATATAAAAGACTGGGAATTAAAAGTAGATGACGCGTCATGGGCCTATAGAACAGCTTTTAAAACACCTTTAAGGACATCCCCATACAAGCTTGTATATGGGAAAAGCTGTCATTTACCATTTGAATTAGAACACAAAGCTTTTTAGGCAATAAAATTTTTGAATACTGATCTCAAAATTGCAGGAAAGAGAAGAATGATGCAGATGAACAATCTGGGTGAATGAAGAACGGAAGCCTATGAAAACTCAAAACTATACAATGAAGCAACGAAGCGACACCATGATGCTCGTCTCAAAAGATCGAGACAATTCAAAGTAGGAGATTTGCTTCTATTATACAATTCAAGGCTTAAATTATTCCCGGGAAAACTAAAGTCAAGGTGGTCGGGCCCATTCATGATCAAAACAAATTTTCCGTAAGGCACCATCGAGGTAACCCACCCCACTAAAGGCACATTCAAGGTAAATGGTCACAGACTTAAACTTTTTAATAGTACAGATGTTGGAGATAAAAGAGAGGAGCTTACGCTCTATGAGCCGACTTTTAGAACCGAAAACAGGGAGAGTCTAGCTTAATACTATAAACAAGCGCTTCCCGGGAGGCAACTCATGCACTAACATACTAACATTGTTTTTATTTTCCTAACATCGCATTAAAATGTAGGATTGTGCACACGCCCTTGAACACGGCCGTGACACGGGCCATGTAGAAAATAGAGGAAGGCACACGGGCGTGCCACGCACCGTGACTAAACAGGGTAAATTTTTTCTTCCCAAAACACGAGCTGCACCTCCAAAACACGGTCGTGCCTCGTGACAGTGAAAAATTATTCAAGTTACTAACTTATACCACATGGGACCACACGGCCGTGCCACACAACCGTGTAAAATTTCTAAGGTTACTGACTTGTTATACACGGGATAAACACGGCCGTGGGACCTCACCGTGCCTACAGTTTACCTTATCCCGCATGGGCATGCCCAATATACTCACGGCCATGCCACGAATCCTGAAGGCGCCTAATCCTGAAAAATGCAAAAAACACGGGTGAATTCAAAATGACATGGGCGTGGCACAATTTGGCACACCGTGTCCCCCTCCCTATAAATAAAAACTAACCGTCATCTTCCCAAAAACAAACCCTAAAATTAAAATTTTCTCTCCCAAACCTCAAAATCCAGCCACTCGACCAGTCTCCTCCATTCCCACCACCGTTTCCCCTCAAAAATCTCAGTCCAGCCACCCACACGGCCACAACACGACCGTGCGCCCAAGCCCCACGCCCTTAACAGCTCCGTACCCACCCCACAAACCCAACAACACCGTCATGCGCGCCACCCGTGCCAGTCATTTACCACCACTGCGGGTTCATTTTTTCTTAAAGTCTTCCTCCCATTTCAGCATATTTATCCTTTATGTCATTTTGTGTTTAGAAATTTGATTAATATTGTTTAGTTTAGTCAATTTCTTGTTTAGTTTACAGAAATTCTTTATTTAGTTCAGAGAAATTTTATTAATTTGTTTTCATTTTTCTTTGTTTTTATGTTTACTTTATTATGCTTATGTAAATTGCAAGATTTTCAATGTGTGATTCATCTTTTTATTAATGCATGTTAAAATAGTTTGTTGCATGATTATTGAATTAATGCTTTGATATTGATAAAATGTAATTGGGAAATTTTGTAATGTATTGGTTGAACAAGAAAATTTTGCATTTGATTTGCAGGAATATGTCGTCGTCACGAATAAAAGAGCCGTCCGAAGCAAGAAACGTAAAGGACCCGGATCCTCTTCTGCAAGCACTAAACTTTGACACATGTTTCTCTATTTTCCGCAAGTCGCACAGGAGGACCGATACAAAGCCATGAGGGATAGGCCAATAGGCACTGGACGCCGAATTGATTGGGAAGCAGTCAGACAAGTAGGGCTCGCTACTGATATCCAAGCACTACTATCGACTGATCCATGGGAAACCTTATTCGCAATTAATGAGCCTACATACCTCGAACTTACACTCGAGTTCTGCTCCGCATTCACGCTACAAACAGTGATGGCTCAATTCGACAATCCAGGCACCATACAATTTCGTCTCGGGGACGAGGTACGTTGATTGAGCGTACCCCAATTCGGAGCAGGCCTTGGCCTCTACGCGGCGCAATTCATCGCGAAAAACCCACTATCAGGTCTAAACCGAGAACCTCACAGCCTTCCGTATGACTACTGGCTCAACCTCAAACCAACGACGGCCATCTACAACCCCAGTAAATCTAAAGCGACAGCCTTTCCTCCAGCCTTACGATACATTCATGCCATACTCGCGCATACCATCACAGGTCGAACGGAGAGCACCAGCGTCGTCAACAAACACGAAGTTTACTTCCTGTCCTGCATGTCTGAAGGACATGTGTTCGACTTGGCATACTTCATTGCATGCGTGATGCAGCATCAAACTGAAGCCCACAAGAAGGGAATTCTGTCAATGGGACCATACATTACGAGGATAGCTTGGCACTTCAACCTCCTCAACTCCAACGAGTAGATCACTCACTCACACTGATAGGGAACATGATTCCTCAAGGCATCCAAACCATGTTACACATGAGGATGATAAAACAACGTCGAGGGACCAATCCTCCGCAGTACATACTAAAGTCACCATCCACCGAGGAGGAGGACAAGGACATTCCTGATGATGTTCCTCCCACCATCAGAGGAGGCAACAAATTCGAGCCAGTATCCACATCGTGCGGCCATATCATTAGCAGACATCTCTGCTCGACTTGATCGATTCGAGATGCATTTTGTTGAAAATACCTGGCGCTTTGATGAAATAGAGGCGACGCTCCAACAAATATGTCAGCACCTCAACATTTCGTCATCAGCCCCACCATCGGATCCAGCAGATGATGAGGGCCTCTGAGTTTTTTTTAAAATAATTTGTTTACTTTAATTTTATTTTGACTTCTTCATTTTTAAGATTTTATTTTATGCTGTTTAGTTTGAACTTTATTACAATTTTTTTTATCATTGACTATTCAATTCTTCATAACATCCCTAACAAACTTTTTCATCAAAAAGATCATTAACAAGTGATTTTATAGAATAAAACATATATATTCCACCTACACAAAAGCACAAATAGGCAACATGCGAAATATCTCCTGATGCCACACACTGTCCACATCCTCAAGGATCTCGTCCGAAAATACAGGAAGTAAACCTTTTCCCTCCTATCTTTTTGATTGATCACTAATTGTCATTATTTATTTTTTGTACATTGAGGGCAATGTACATCTTAAGTGGGGGGTAAATAAGTTATACCCAACTTTTTTCAGTATTCTCAAATCCCTGATTTAGTCTTGTTCTTAAAGCAAAGTTGTCATATTACTAATTTGGATGAAATTTTTAATGATCTATGATTTTCATTGACATGTTTTTGAATAATCATAGTTAATTGTACATTGATGTTTAATTTAAGGAATACTGGAGAATCAAGCATGATAAGCCTGTCTTTCAGGCATTAAAAATTGTTGCTAGGTTGTTGACCTAAAATTGAATTCTACCTTGAAATTTGAAATTCACAAGGATGATGTCAAAACACCCATAATTTTTGTGAGTATTTGAACCTTATAGAGCATATATTCTTTTTCATGCTCACTTCTTGATTATGAGTATGTCAACTATGAACTGTTATTCAAGAACTTGCCTCAATTATACATGTCAAGACCACAGTTATATTTTGATATACCGAGATGATAAAGGCAACTAGGTTTAACCCACTTACACCACTAAAAAGCCTACCCTCATAATTAACCCTTAGCAAACCCCGTTGAGCCTAACAACCCTTTTTATTGACTTACCCGCTAATTTTAACCCAAAAACCCTTTGTATTTGTTATCACCCTTTATTTTGACTACCCCTTAATCGAGATTTGATTTGAGCTAGTTACCTAAGTTTATTATTCTAGTAGCTAAATATATCTTGTATTTAGTTTGTTCTTAAAAAAAAAATCAAGTTTTCGATATTAGTAAGTATGAAAAGTGAGCTTACGCAATCAAAAGTCTATTTCCAAAAAGAAAAAGCTCGTATTAGTAAGTTTATTATTTCTTCAGTTGATAGAATTTTGGAAAAGTTTTTAAGGAAGGTACTTGTCAAGTCAATCTCGATTCTAACCCTCTAATTTCAACCTGTGACCACACCTTTCACCCTAGCCCCGTTACAACCTTGACAAAGACCTTTTGATACATTTATCATTTCATTTTACTGAGTGGTGGAGATTTGATTTTTCGTGCAAGCCTATGGGATTAACTTTTGAGTTCGACTTATGAGTGCTTAATTTTGACCCTTAAACACTTTTCGAGGGATTTGAGTGAATCTCTTGTAAGGATGTCAGTCCTTGTAGGCTTTAAATTAAAGGTAATTATTCAAATGAAGGGAAACACCTATATTTTCGTATACAAATGTATGATTTATCTTGTTTGAATCTTTAGGAATCTACGAGTTGAATTATCCATGTATAAATTATCTATGAATTAGGATAAGGCATTGTTGATAGGAATTATGAATCATGGAAAGTTTGTTTTAATTGTAAGTTTGTAATTTTGCTTGTGGACAAGCAAAAGCTTAAGTAATGGGGTATTTGATAAACCGTAAAAAGTAACATATTTTAATCCCACGTTTATTATGCTTTTGAAGATTTAAGCCTTGTTTTATATAAAAAGGTGCTTTTAATCCTTTCTTTTCATGTCTTATACTCAGGAAAGCACCCGAGGATGAAAAGAACACAAAACAGGCCTAAAACGAAGCAAATGGGCCTTCTCACGAAATCGACAAGGCTTGGGCCAAGGACCACACGGCACTGCTATGCCAGTCATCAAGAACACAGCCTGACCTCGACTCACACGGTCGTGCTTCATTAAAAAAAATCCGAACACGGTCAGGTCTCGATTTGCACGAGCGTGTGACATGGACGTGTCTCTGTCGCTGGAAAGAGCAATTTCAGTCGGAAAAGGATACTTAGGGAGAAAGAATCGCATTCCAAGAGCCTATAAATATCCTCTAAGTACCACCTTTGAAGGGGCGTCAAAGCTAGGCCAAGGAGCCAAGCGAAGAAGGTTAGAGTTAGGGAATAACACGAGGATAGCCAGTTGATTCATCTCAAGAAGCCGGAATTATACTCAAGACGGCGGAATTCTCCTTCAATCCCATCAGGGAGTTTTAGGATTTTTCTTATGTTTTGTTTTTATCTTTTCTCTTGTGATGTTTTATTTTTACATTATGAACTAAATCCTTCAGATACCTGAAGGGGGATGAAACCTAGACAGATTTTATTATTTGATTTTTAAGTTATATGATAAATTACTTAGTTTGTTCTTAATTATATTGCTTAATCCAAATCTAATGTGCTTAGGTAGAGGAGGAATAGACCCTGCCTAAGAGAAGATGTAACATAATTAAGCGGAGTTGATCGAACGCCTAGAGATAGGGTTACAAGATTTTGCCAGGGTTAGGGTGAAACCTAATATGGGAGTCCATTGATCAATTTCTGCTGCTATCTAGGGGTTATTATGTTTAACGAGAGTTCCACTAATTAACCTAGGGTTAGACATTATTCACCTCGAGAGAGGGTTTAATATAGGTTATGGAGTCTTACGGATCAAGCTAAGTAAAAGAAAACATATAATTTAGGGTTAATTAATTAGTGAAGTCTAGGTGGATTCTTCCTGAGGGTATCGTCATAATCAACTGAGTTTTCCTTCAAAGTTATTTCCCTAGTCATCCTTTTTGTCCTTGTGTCCTTAGTTTAGTCTTCGTCACAAGCAACTTCACTCTAACTTTAAGGCTAAATAATAAAAAGAAAGTTAGTATTAGTACTTTTAGCTCCTTTGGGTTTGATATCTGGTCTTACCTAAGCTATACTACTGTTCGATAGGTACACTTGCCTTTAATCGTTGTCAGAGTTAGTTTTCAAGTTTTGATCATTCTTTTATAAATTTTAAAACTCTGATTTACAGTGATCACTTAGGGAGTAAGGCATCTCAAAGCCTATATAAACACCCTAGGGGTCAACTTAAGAGGGAGAGTTTGGCAGAAGCCTTCTGCCAGGGCTTTTGTCAGGGCGATTAGCTAGGCCAAGGAGCCGAGCCGAAAAGGGCAGAATTATGGAGAGTCACTCGAAGATAGCCACTTGATCCATCTCAAGAAACCGAAATTCTACTCAAAACGGCAGATCTCTCCTTCAATTCCTTCAGGGGGTTTTAGGGATTTCTTATGTTTTGTTTTATCTTTTCTTCTGAGATGTTTTCTTTTATAGTTATCTAACCAGCTAGAGATGATGAATAAAAAGATTGATGGTTTGTGTAGTCTCTCGCAGGTATACTCAGTAATGCAGTATGACTCAAATCTAGGAGGCGTGGCGAATCCTGTGTACCCACCCTACGGATATGGCATGGAGAACGAACAAGTCCACTATATGTGTAACTATTCTAGACCTCAAAATAATTTTTATAATGACACTCATAATGCAAGTTGGAGGTACCATCCCAATTTCTTGTGGGATGATCAATGTAGCCAAAGACAAGAACTTCCTCCAAATTTTCAACAACCACCTCACCAACAGGAATATAAGTCAAACCTTAAAGAGATGCTGGCAAAATTCATAGCAAACACAGAAACACGCTACCAAAATATAGAAACAAAACAAGAAGCATTGATTAAAGGGATCGAGGATCAGTCAGGTCAGCCTGCTAAGCTGATCTTAGAACAACCACAAGAAAGCTTGCCAAACAACACTGAAACTAGCCCAAAAGAGCAAATTCAAGCCGTAATAGCTCATGGCAGTGAAAGGTTAGTGGAATCTGACCCAAGGAAAAAGCCTGTGGTAAGTGAAGGTAAGGTTGAGGCAAGCCAGGATTTACCAAATCTGGTAAATACAGAGTACCAAGCTCGTGTGCGATACCCCGATGCGACAAAGAAAGACCACACAAAGGAACAACTCGGTAAGTCTCTTAAACTTTCATAGAAATTTCATATTAACTTGCTGTTTCTTGAAGCTCCTTCGCAGATGCCAGATCTTAGACCTCGTGTAAATAAAGAAGAAATTCATGAGGAACGAAAGCTTCGAATCGATGAACTAGACGAGTGGAAGACACACTTCAAAGAGAAATTAAAAATACACGAAGCAAAAACAAGGTAACTCCACGACAAACTTAATGATGGGACAACCCAGCTTAAGGCAGGAGATCAGGTACTCAAAATCTTCCCAGATGGAACAGTCGAGGTAACTAATCCCAAAATCAGCACGTTTAAGGTAAACACTACTCGACTTAAACTTTATATCAATAACCGAATAGATCACATGAGAAAAGATTTTTACCTCCTCAAACCACCATGACCATACAAATGAGAGGTAAAGTCTAGCTTAAGACTATAAACGAGCGCTTCTCAGGAGGCAACCTGAGCACTAACCCCATTAATTTTTACATTTTTTATTTTTTTTACTTTTATTTTTCCTTTTAGCACCTAACCATAAACTAACCAAAGTACAAATTTCCATACCATACGGCCTTGCACACGGCCGTGGCCGTGGCCATGTGGCCACCACAGGAAGGTACAAGGGCGGGGGCAACCACCAGATCCGTAATTTCTATTTAACCCCATTCTTCCCTTCTTTTTCTCGTTATCTTTCTTCTTTCATTTTCCATTATTTATTTTTATTTTTATTTTTATTTTTATTTTTATTTTTATTTTTTTATTTTCTTTATTATCTTCTTCTTATTCTTCGTACCATTTAGATTTAGCTTATGATACAATAAAATCAGGACGGCTGCTTCGAGGACTCAATTTCAAACAGTTCGAGGCACTTCCCCACGTTCACCTCCAAACCTATCCGGTTTCTTTTCATTGACTTCATCCAAAATTTAGGAAGTTTCACTTCTCTCCCCCTCTTATGATTTTATGATTATTTTGATATTATCTATCTTTGTACATTGAGGGCAATGTACATCTTAAGTGTGGGGGGGTTAATTATAGTATTATTTGAAAATCCCTGAATTATGCATTGTTTTAAAGTAAGTTTCTCATATTATGATTAGAATGAAAATTTCTGATGATTTATGATTTTTATTGATATGTTTTAGATTAAGTCATAGTTAATTGTGCATTGATGATTAAACTTCAAGATACTAGAGAATCAAGCATGATAAGTTTATTTTTCGAAAATTAAATTTTTTTTTCTAGGTCGTCTACTTGAATCTGAATTTACCTTGAAATTTGAAATTTATGAGGTTGACATCAAAATACCCATAATTTTTGTGAGATTTTGAGCCTTATGGAGCATATATTCTTTTTCGTGCTCACTTTTTGATTATGAGTGTGTCAACATTGATTTGTTATTCTAGAACTTGCATCGATTATACATGTCGAGACCACATTATTGATTTGATATACAGAGATGATAAAGGCACTTAGGATTTAACCCACTTACTCCACTAAAAGCCTACCTTCATAATTAACCCCTAGTGAACCCCCTTTGATCCTAACAACCCTTTTATTGACTCACCCACTAATATTAACCCAAAACCCTTTGTATTTGTTATCACCATTCTTTTGACTACACTTTTTGTTGAGAATTGATTTTGAGCAGTTGCCTGACTATGTTCTATATTTCAGTTGTTAAAGTTCTTTCTGATTTGTTCTTAAAAAAAATCATCGAAGTATATTCATTATTAGTTATGTGATTAAATGAGCTTATACGTTTAAATTCCAATTGTTAAAGAAGAAGCTCGTGTTATTAGTATTAGTATTAAAAGTTTGCAATTGATGTAATTATTTATTATTAGTTTGTTGTTTCTGGATAGGTAATTTGTCAATTCAATCTCGATTCTAACCTTCTAATTCAGCCTTTATCCATACCTTTAACCTAAGCCCCGTTACAACCCTTTTTAAAGACCTTTTGATTTGTGTATCATCTCATTTTTAGAATGGTGGAGATTTGATTTTCATGCAAGCCTATGGGATTAACTTTTCATGTTCGGCTCTTGAGTGCTTAATTTTGAACCTTAAACACTTTGAGTGATTTGAGTGGATCTTTAGTGAGGATGTCGACTCTTGTCGATTTTAAATTAGAGGTAATTATTTAGATAAGGGGAAACACCTATGTTTTATGGTACAAATGTATGACTTAGGTTATTTGAATCTTTAGGACTCTTTGAGTTGAATTATCCATGTATGAATTATCTTTGAATTATGATGAAACACTATTGATGAATATTATGAATCAAGGAAGTTCGTTTTAATTGTAAGTTAAGAATTTTTCTTGAGGCAAGCAAAAGCTTAACTGTAGGGGTATGTGATAAACCGTAAAAGTAACATATTTTAATCCCACATTTAGCATACTTTTGGATGATTTATCCCTAGATTTATGTAAAAAGGTGCTCTTAATCCTTTCTTTTCATGTTTTATACTCAAGAAAGCACCCAAGGATGAAAAGAATGAGAAACGGGCCTAAAACGGACCAAATTGGGCCAAACTGGAAATCAACATGGCCTGGACTTAAGACCACACGGCCGTGCCTCATTAAAAAGTTCGAACACGGCCTGGCCATGATTCACATGGGCGTGTGCCATGGGCGTGTCCCTGTCACAGGAAAGGAGTTTTACTTAGATTTGGATATTTGGAGGCAAAGAAACACATTCCAAAGCCTATTCAAACACCCTAGTAGGAATTCTACTTGAAATAGGATACTTAGGGACCAAGTAAGGCATCTCAAATACTATATAAACACCCTAGGGGACAACTTAAGAGGGGGAGTTCGGTAGAAGCCTTCTGTCAGGGCTTTTTTCAGAGCGGTTAGCTAGGCCAAGGAGCTGAGCCGAAAAGGGCAGAATTGTGGAGAGTCACTCAAAAATAGCCAGTTGATCCATTTCAAGAAGCCGAAATTCTACTCAAAATGGCGGATCTCTCCTTCAATTCCTTCAGGGGGTTTTAGGGATTTCTTATGTTTTGTTTTATCTTTTCTTCTGAGATGTTTTCTTTTATAGTTATGAACTAAACCCTTCAGATACCTGAAGGGGATGAAACCTATGATGAATCTTGTTATTGTTTTCTGAACTATATGATAAATACTTGATTTGTTCTTAATTATGTGTGCTTAATTCTTGTTTTGGTATTTTGCGGATATTGATTCAAGTATGATGTGCTTAGGTGGTGGAGCAAAAGTCCCTACCTATTCATTGATCTAGCATAATTACAGCGGAGTTGTTCGCGCGCCTAGAGATAAGGTGATGAAACTTTGCTAGATTAGGGTGAAACCTAATATGGGAATCCATAGATCGAGTTAATGCCATTCTAGGGGTTTTAATTAGAAAGAGATTTCAATTAATCAACCTAGGGTTAGTCGTTATTCGCTTCAAAAGAGGGTCTACTGTACATTAGGGAGTCCTACAGATCAAGCCAAGTGAATAAATCGTCTGGTTTAGTGTTAGATAACAAGTGAAGTCTAGGTGGATTCTTCCTAAGGGTATCGTCTTAATCAACTTAGTTTTTCCTCAAGTTATTTTCCCACTTCATTACTTTTTATCTTTGCATCTTTAGCTTAGTAGTAGTTAATTTAGATTAGATAAACATTCACTTAATTCTTAGGCTAAATAATAGAAAGAGAGCTAGTATTAGTACTTTTGGTTCCTTTGGGATTCAATATTCCTGTCTTGCCTAAACTATACTACTGTTTGATAGGTGCGCTTGCCTTAAAATAGTTGTCAAAGCTAGTTTCCAGGTTCAATCATTCTCATTATAAATTTAAGGCTCTGATTTCGACAATCACACCCCTCAAGGTCATACCTCATGAATCCATTCAACACATTAATAAACATCTCATAAATTTGCAATATGAACTTCCATGAATAACTTCATATTTTCATAAATGACAAGGTGAGCCAACAACCATGGCAAAATACAAAATAGTTAGTTTAATAAGGGGCCAACACACTTTTTGCCAAAATAACAAAATAATCTATCTAGTCTAGCCCCTATACATGCCATATACAAAATTCACTAAATCTAGATATACCGAGATGAGTTGATAGTGTAGGCGATCTTCTGGTTATCAACGTATCCCGGCTCGGCTCTTAAACTCTATAAATCAAGGGAAAGGAAAGGGGAAGTAAGCTTTAAGCTTAGTAAGTTTACATGTAAACAATATAACATATTAGTATGTGCTAAACAATTATTTAGTATTACATACTAAGCAATAAACAATCCACATTCATAATCATGCTTACTCATTCTTTCCATTTCCACATTCCAACCATATCACAAGCTTAATGTACACATTCGTTAGCGTACTTCCCTGCATTTAGCACCACAACGTCATATAATACAACATGTCACAATCTCTTAATCAACTACTCATGATCAAATTACTCGGTGGTTTCACACTTAGCTCACCGTCAGTCTTTATTAGGGTGGTATCGCACATAGCCCACCGAAAATATTAGTTGCAGTGGTATCACACATAGCCCACCAAGTGATAAATAGACGATGGTATCGCACATTGCCCATTGTAATTAAACATCAAGGTGGTATCGCACTTAGCCCACTGTAAAGTATTTATATAACACACTAATATATCCATTCCATCATTCATACTAGAGTTATTTAGTAACTACCACATTCAATCCACTGGAATCATACATGTCCTCAATACTGCTATGCACTGATCAACAACAACAATGTATATATATGTAAAATGCATTGTTTACGCATAAACTTACCTCGGTGCAAAACGTCTTAACTAACGGTTTAATCCGTCACCTTGCCTTTTCCACGATCAAGGATGATTTCGTGCTCTTCCTGATCTATAATAATGAAATTCATTCATTTAGATCATTCTATGATCATAATGCATAAAAATCTACACTTAGGCAAAAGTGACCATTTTGTCCTTGTACTATGGCAAGCAAAAATTACGATATTTCCCCTAGGCTCGTAATTCATTTTTCAACTCACTTTCTGAATAATCAATCCTAGATGAACATTTATTTCTTCTACAACTACTCACAATTTCATCTATTTCATGCATTTATTACAAAAGCACAACTTTTACAACTTGGTCCATTTAGGTGTTTTCATGACTACACCTTTCACCAAAGTTGTTTCCCATCTCCCAAAAATTTATTTTCTTCCATAAAAACACAGCTAAAAACATAACCATTCCCATGGCAAGTCCCTAGACTTTCAACCATATCACAAATTAGTCCCCTCATTATCTAGCTCAAGCTTTAGGGACTCCAAAAGTACAAAAATCATGAAAAATAATCATCAAATTGACTTACTAGCAAGGATGAATTGTAGCTGAAATTTTGAACTTCAAAAACCCCTATTCTTCCTTCAAAATTTGGTGGTAAAAGAAGAAGGAATAGTAAAAGATGATATCTCAGCTTTTTGTCTTATTTTAGTCATTTTTTTATCACTTAATCTCTACCAAATTTAACCAACATTTAATGCTATTGTCTCTTTCATTCCTATGGCCGGCCATGCCCTCCTAATGGCCTAATTACACTTTAAGAACCTCCAATTTAACATTCTATGGCTATTTGACACATCTACCTTGAAAAATAGAACTTTCACACTTTATGCGATTTAGTCCTTTTTCATAGTTAATCATGCAATCAGCAAAATTAAAGCACTAGAACTTCCACATAGCCATATGTTAATACTATAACACATAAAATAACATCAAAGTAATTTTCCTCGACCTTAGTTTAGCAGTCCTAAAACCACTGTTCTGATTAACCCCTAAATCGGGCTGTTACAACTCTCCCCCTTTAGAGATTTTCGCCCTCGAAAATCTTACCAGTAAAGAGGTTTGGATATTGCTCTCTCATGGCTTCTTCCGGTTCCCACGTAGCTTCTTCTACATCATGTTTTTGCCATAACACTTTTATTAAAGCTATATCCTTGTTCCTTAACTGTTTCACCTCTCGAGCCAAGATTTTAATTGGCTCCTGCTCATAGGTCATATCTGGTCGTATCTCAATTTTTGTTGAGGGAATCACATGCGAAGGATCAGAGCGATAACTCCTTGACATTGATACATGAAACACATTGTGAATCTTCTCTAACCCTACCGGTAAAGCCAATTGATATGCCACTGGCCCAATTCTTTCGGTAATCTCATATGGCCCTATGAACTGCGGACTTAATTTCCCCTTTCAACAAAATCTCAATATTTTTTTCCACGGGGACACTTTTAGAAATACCTTGTCGTCCACTTTAAACTCGATTTCCTTTCTTTTTAAATCCGTATACGACTTTTTTTGGTCTAAAATAGCTTTCAGACTATCCCAGATTACTTTCACTTTTTCCTCGGTCTCTTTAACCAGGTCGACCCCATGGATTTGCTTCTCACTAAGCTAGGTTTAATACAAAGGAGTTCGACTCTTACGACTATACAAGGCTTCATATGGTGCAATCCTTATACTGGACTGATAAATGTTTTTGTAAGCAAATTCGACTAAGGATAGGTATCTTTCCCAACTACCTCAGAACTCTAACACATAGCATTGGAGCATATCGTCAAGAACTTGAATTACTCTCTCAGACTGACCGTCAGTTTGAGGATGGAATGCAGTACTAAAATTCAACCTTGTACCTAAGGCCTCTTGTAACTTCTTCCAAAACCTCGAAGTAAATCTCGGGTCTCTATCCGAGATAATAGATAAGGGTACTCCATGTAACCTCACCACCTCCGCAATATACAACTCACTAACTTATCCAACAGATAATCAATACGCACCAAAGATAAGATGAGCTGACTCCATTAGTCTATCTACGACAACCCACACAACAACTTTCTTTTTCAGAGTTAAAGGCAACCCCGCCACAATATCCATGGTAATCTGATCCGACTTCCACTCGAAGACCATCACTGGCTGAAGCAATCCCGAAGGCACTTGATGCTCAGCCTTCACTTGTTGACAAATTAGACATCTTGTTACAAACTCAGAGATGTCCTTTTTCATTCCAGTCACTAATAAAATTTCTTGATTATTGTACATCTTCGCATCGCTGGATGTCTTGACAAATAACTCCTGTGTGCTTCATTCAATATCTTCCGAATCAACTCACCCTCCTTAGGAACACAAATCCTGTCATGGAACATTAAACAACCATCCGAACTCACCCAAAATTTAGAATCATTTCTCGATTCACGCTTAGCTTTCTTAGCTTGCGGCTCGTTATCATTCTTTCACATATTTGTTGAACAAATAGTGTCCTAACTTCTAGCTCGGCCAATATAGCACCATCATCGAGAAAATGCCAAACTCGTGCTCATAGCTCTCAAAGCATACAAGGATTTCTACCAGGCATCCGCAACCACATTCATTTTCCCGGATGCTTATCAATTACTAGCTCATAGTCCTTCAAAAACTCAAGCCACCACCGTTTTTGCAAATTCAAATCCTTTTGATCCATCAAGTACTTCAAGCTTTTATGGTCTGTGAAGATTTGGCACTTCTCACCATACAAATAATTTCACCAAATTTTTAAAGCGAAAACGATGGCGCCCAACTCCAAGTCATGAGTAGGATAATTCTTCTCGTGCGATTTTAACTGTTTCTAGGCGTAAGCTACCACATTACCCTCTTGCATTAACACACACTCGAGACCATTCAATGATGCATCGTTGTAGACCAAAAACTCTTTCCTCGACTCAAAGTTGCACTAAAACAATTGCTTGATTAATGATGTCTTCAATCTCTCAAAACTCTGTTGACATTTCTCAATCCATTCAAATTTAACATCCTTGTGCAACAGTTTTGTCATCGAGGTAGCAATCATAAAGAATCCCCTCACAAACCATCTATAGTACCCCGCTAAACCCAAAAAGCTTCTGACATCCAACATATTCCTCAACGGTTTCCATTCCACAATAGCCGAGATTTTTCCAGGATCAACTCTAATACCATCTCCCGACACAATGTGTCCTAGGAATCTGACCTCTCAGAGCCAAAACTCACTCTTACTAAATTTAGCATATAACTGCTTGTCTCTTAAAGTCTGTAAGACAATTCTCAGATGCTCCACATGTTCCCTCTCATTTCGAGAATAAACCAATATGTCATCAATAAAGACAACCACAAACTTGTCCAAATATGGTCGGAAGACGCGGTTCATTAAGTCCATAAAAACCATAGGAGCATTTGTTAAACCGAACGGCATGACCAAAAACTCATAGTGGCCATACCTCGTCCGGAATGCCGTTTTTAGCACATCTTGCTCCTTAACCCTCGGCTGATAATAACCAGACCTCAGATCAATCTTGGTGAACACCGTAGCTCTCTTTAGTTGATCAAATAGATCATCTATCCTTGGTAAAGGATACTTGTTCGTCATAGTTACTTTGTTGAGCTGTCTGTAGTCTATACACAATCTCATCGACCCATCCTTCTTCTTCACAAAAAGCACCGGAGCACCCCATGATGAATGGCTCGATCTTGCGAAACCCTTGTCCGTTAACTCTTGCAACTGAACTGATCGTGTCTATCAGATTCTTAAAAATTTATATAAAAAATGATCGAGCCTAGAACTAACCGCGACAACGATTGAGGTAAGTGCACCTATCGAACAGTAGTATAGCTATGGCAAGACCGGATTGTCGAACCCAAAGGAACAAAAAGTACTAATACTAACTTTCTTTTTATTATTTAGCCTAAGAGTTAAAGGAATTTGTTATCTAATTTAAAATTAACTAACAACTAAGCTAAATATGAAAAGACAAAGAGAATGAATTGGGGAAAAACTTGTGGAGAAAAACAAATTGATTAAAACAATACCCGAGGAAGAATCTACCTAGACTTCACTTGTTATCTAACTCTGAACCAGACGATTTATTCACTTTACTTGATCCGTAGGATTCCCTAATTTATATTAATACCTCTTTCGAGGCTACTAACTTCTAACCCTAGGCTGATTAATTGAAATCTCTTTCTAATTAAAACCCCTAGAATTGCATTAATTCGATCTGTGGACTCCCATTTTAAGTTTGACCCTAATCCGGTAGATTTCTGTCACCCTATTTCTAGGAGCGCGAGCAACTTCGCTTAACTATGCTAGATCTACTCTTAGGCAGGGACTTTTGCTCCACCACCTAAGCACATCAATACTTGAATCAATATCCTAGAAATACCAAAACAAGAATTAAAAACACATAGTTAAGAACAAATCAAGTATTTATCATATAGTTCAGCAAACGATAACAAGATTCATCTTAGGCTTCATCCCCCTCAGGTATCTGAGGGTGTAGTTCATAATGATAAAAGAATACATCTCAAAAGAAAAGATAATACAAAACATAAGAAAACCCTAAAACCCCTTGAAGGAATTGAAGGACAGATCCTCTGTCTTGAGTATAACTCCGGCTTCTTGAGATGAATCAACTGGCTATTCTTCGAGTGAATCCCACAATTCTGGCCTCTCTGGCTCAGCTCATTGGCCTAGCTGGATGCCCCCTCTAAAGGTTGGCCTCTAGGGTGTTTATATAGGCTTTTGGAATGGCTTTCTTTGCCTCTAAGTACCTTAATCTGAGTGAAACTCTTCTTTCTCATGACAGGGACACGCCCATGGCACACGCCCGTGTGAATCGTGGCCAGGCCGTGTTCGAGACTATTAAGTTCGAGACTATTAAGGAGGCACGGCCGTGTGGTCTTGGGCCCAGGCCATGTTGATTTCGTGATATGGCCCATTTACTCCGGTTTAGGCCCATTTTTCGTTCTTTTCATCCTCCAGTGCTCTCCTGAATAAAAAACATGAAAACAAAGGATTAAGAGCACCAAATTACACAATTCAAGGAATAAATCATCCAAAAGTATGCTAAATATGGGATTAAAATATGTTCATATTACGGTTTATCAAATACCCCCACACTTAAGCATTTGCTTGTTCTCAAGCAAAATTCTCAACTCACAATTAAATTGAATTTCCTCGATTCGTAATATTCATCAATAATGTTTCATCATAATTCAAAGATATTTCATACTTTGATAATTTAAATAGAAGGGTCCTAAAGATTCAAACAATCAAAGTCATACATTTATAGCCTGAAAACGTTAGGTGTCTCCCCTTACCTAAATAATTACCTCTGATTCGAAATCGAAAAGGGTTGACATCCTTACTAAAGATTCACTCAAATCACTCATAGTATTTAAGGTTCAAGAAAAAGTACTCAAAAGTAGAACTTGAAAAGTTAATCCCATAGGCTTGCCTGAACACCAAATCTCCACCATTGTAAAATGAGATGATACACAGATCAAAAGGTCTTTAAAAAGGGTTGCAACGGGGCTTAGGTTAAAGGTGTGGATAAAGGCTGAATTAGGAGGTTAGAATTGAGAATGGATTGACAATTTACCTAACTAGAAAAATGAACTACTCTTAAATAATTACATCACTTGAAAATTTGTAAAAATACGAGCTTTCTCTTCAAAATTTGGAATTTACATGTATAAGATCAGGTAACATAGAACTAATAATGAATATACTTCGAATTTTTTTTATAAGAACAAATCAAGTACCTAATAAAGAATGAATTTAACTATTGTACTAAAGATCTTCGTTAGGCAACTGATCAATTCAAATATCGATATAAAGGTAGTCAAAAGGAATGGTGATGACAAATACAAAGGGGTTTTGGGTTAATATTAGCAGATGAGTCCATGAAAAGGGTTGTTAGGATCAAAGGGGTTCACTAAGGGTTAATTGTGAAGGTAGGCTTTTAATGGAGTAAGTGGGTTAAATCCTAAGTGCCTTTATCATCTTTGTATATCAAATCAAAGGTGTGGTCTCGATATGTATAATCGAAGCAAGTTCTAGAATAACAAATCAATGCTGAAACATTCATAATAAAAAGTGAGCACGAAAGAATGTATGCTCTAAAAGGCTCAAAATCTCACAAGAATTATGGGTTTTTGATATCAATCTTGTAAATTTCAAACTTCAAGGTAACATTCAGATTTAGGTAGACAACCTAACAAAATTTTAATTTTGAAAATAGACTCATCATGCTTGATTCTCTAGTCTCCTAAAATTTAAATCATCACTGCACAATTATCAATAACTTAATCCAAAACATATCAATAAAAATCATGAATCACAGGAAATTTATTCTAATTAGTAATATGAGAGAATTACTTAAAGACAAGATATCATTCAGGGTTTTGAGAATAATGCAAAAAGTTAGGCATTTTCTCGAAATAAATATTCACCCCCCAACACCTAAGATGTACATTGCCCTCGATGTACAAAGATAGATAATAACATAGTAGAAAATCAAAAGATAGGGAGATGTGTAACTCCCTGAATGTTGGATGAAATCCTTGGAGGATGGCTAGTGATGATGATTTAGGCATGGGTGAATGTGGTGGTTAATGTAACACCCCGATTATGACCCTAATCAGAACGGTGGTTTCGGGACCACAAATCCGAGTTAGAAAAATTTTAAAATATTATTTTCTGATATATTTATGTGTGAATTGCTATCTGTGAAATTTTCGTGATTTAATTTTATTGTTTGAGTGTCGAATTATTAAAATGGGCTTAATCGCGTAAAGTTAATACTTGATGGTTTAATGTATTAGGACCAAATTGTTGATGTCTTTTTAATTAGAAGCATTTAAAGAGAAAATAGTCCAACTTAATAGTTAGTGGTCGGCCATGGACAAGACTAACCTTAAGTTATAAAAGTTGGTTATGTTTTAATAAATGCTAAATTGGTAATTAAGTAAAATGATGATATATATGTTACTTGTAATAAAATAATAAAGCCATAGTTCATCTTTTTGGAAGCCATAGCCAAAAGTTAGCAAAGGAGAAAGAAAGAAAAGCCTAAACATATTCGGCCTTGTCCAAGCTTGATTTAGGTATGCATTTAGCTCAGTTTTTGTTAATTTTTACGTTTTTGAGATCTTTGCTTCGAATACTATCCGACCCATGCTGAAATTTTTGTTATTAATGCATGAGTGATGTTCAGCCATTGACAAAGGCTTGTAATTATTGATGTTTGATGATTTTATTTTAAAGATATGGTTTAAATTAACATATTTTATATTGGAAATTTTGATAATTTTGAGTATTTAAGACTAAATTGAGAAATTTGTAAACTGAAAGGTCTTGAGAAATTTGTAAACTGAAAGGTCTACATGTGAAATAAATGAATTGAATGGCTTTGTATGGGCATAGGTAGTATTCAAACCTAAAGGAGTAATTCAAAATTATGTGTATTTTGTGTTTTGTGCAATAGGGGCTAATTTGTAAAAGTTAGAAATGTTAGGGGTAAAATGGTAATTTCCATAATTATGTGATTTGGGATTAAATTGAATGAAAATATATTTGAATAAGCTTAATTTGGAATTATTTAGCTCAAGAACAAAAGGAAACGGGATTGGATCGGGGGAAAGCAAAATTAAACGAATAGCCGGAAAGCTTAATCTGACAACTTCCAAGGTAAGTGATAAACCGTAAAAGTAACATATTTTAATGCCACATTTAGTATGCTTTTGGATGATTTATCCCTTGATTTATCCCTTGATTTATGTAAAAAGGTGCTTTTAATCCTTTCTTTTCATATCTTATACCCAGGAAAGCACTTGAGGATGAAAAGAACGTAAAACGAGCCCAAAACGGAGTAAATGGGCCATATCACGAAATCGACACGGCCTGGCCCAAAGACCACACGGTCATGCCTCTCTCTCCTGATTTACACGGCCGTGCCTCATTAAGAAATTCGAACACGGCTTGAAGTCGAGCCACACGAGTGTGTGCCATGGCCGTGCCTCTGTCGCTGGAATGAGTAATTTCAATCGGAAAAGGATACTTAGGGAGAAAGAATTGCATTCTAAAGAGCCTATATATAGCCCCTAAGTGCCACCTTTGAGGGGGAGTCGAGCTAGGCTAATGAGCCAGGCCAGAAAGGTTAGAATTGTGGGAATCGCTCGAAGTTAGCCAGTTGATCCATCCCAAGAAGCTGGAATAATACTCAAGACGGTGGAATTCTCCTTCAATCCCTTCATGGAGTTTTAGGGATTTCTTATGTTTTGTTTTATCTTTTCTCTTGAGATGTTTTCTTGTTTTGTTATGAACTAAACCCCTCAGATACCTGAAGGGGATGAAACCTAGATGGATCTTGTTATTTGATTTCTAAATTTTATGATAAACACTTAGTTTGTTCTTAATTATGCATGCTTAATCCAAATATGATGTGCTTAGGTGGAGGAGGAATAGACCCTGCTTAAGAGTAGATCTAGCATAATTAAGCGGAGTTGATCGAACGCCTAGAGATAGGATTACAGATTTTTTGGGATTAGGGTGAAACCTAATATGGGAATCCATAGATCGATTCATCTTGTTATTCTAGGGGTTATTATAAGAGAACGAGAGTTCCACTAATTAACCTAGGGTTAGACGTTATTCGCCTTGAGAGATGGTTTAACATAGGTTAGGGAGTCCTACGGATCAAGCTAAGTAAATAAATCATATAACTCAGGGTTAGATAACAAGTGAAGTCTAGGTGGATTCTTCCTGAGGGTATCGTCGTGATCAATTGAATGTTACTTCAAGTTATTTCCCAATTCACTCTTTTTGTCTTTGTCCTTAGCTTAGTCATCGTTAATTTAGATTAAAACAACTTCACTTTATTTTTAAGGCTAAATAATAAAAAGAAAGTTAGTATTAGTACTTTTAGTTCCATTGGGTTCGACAATCCGGTCTTGCCTAAGCTATACTACTGTTCGATAGGTACACTTGCCTTTAATCGTTGTCAGAGTTAGTTTCCAGGTTCGATCATTCCTTTATAAATTTTAAAGCTCTGATTTTAGCGATCAAGTTTTTGGCGCCGTTGCTAGGGAACTAAAATATTAAGAAAACTATATTTTTATTACTTTAGCCATTTTTTTTTAATTTTCCAAATTATTTTTATTTTTAGGTTAAACTTTAATTTTGCTAATTTTTCTTTCTTTCTTTTCTTTTCAGGTACCTCTAGTTTATAACTCAAAAGAACCCGAAAGGACCTTTAGTATACGATAGTGATATTAAAGCGACCGCTCATAGGAATCGCCGAGAAATCAGGCAAGCCTTAAACTACACAGAAAGAAAGGAAGAAGACAGATCCAATCCTACTGAAGGGATGGACGAAACTAATCCACCACCACACGATGTGGGGGAACGCAACGCTCCACGTACTATGTTTGATTATGCTAAACCACACTTAACAGGAGCAGAATCACGTATCGTTAGGCCTGCTATAGCTGCTAATAATTTTCAATTAAAACCTAACACAATACAAATGATTCAACAGTTTATTGAATTTGATGGTTTGCAGGACGAAGACCCAAATACTCATATATCTAACTTTTTAGAGTTCTGTAATACCTTCAAAATAAATGGCATTTCAGATGATGCCATACGTCTTCGATTATTCCCCTTTTCATTAAGGAATAAAGCCAAATAGTGGTTAAACTTGTTACCACGAGGGTCAATCACTACATGAGAACAAATGACCGAAAAGTTTTTATTAAAATATTTCCCACCGGCCAAGACAGCCAAATTAAGGAATGATATGTCCTCTTTTGTGCAGATGGATTTAGAGACATTATACGACCCATGGGAGAGATACAAGGATCTCTTGAGAAGGTGTCCACACCATGGTTTACCTTTGTGGCTACAAGTCCAAACATTCTATAATGGTGTAAACCCCTCAACGAGGCAACTAATCGACTCAGCAGCCAGTGGAACCTTGAACAATAAAACTTCAGAAGCAGCGTATGAGTTCATTGAAGAGATGTCATTAAATAATTATCAGTGGCAGGTTACAAGGACGAAACCGACAAAATCAGTCGGAGCTTTCAGCATAGCACAGTAACCATGCTATCAACACAAATGGAGATAATGAATAAAAAGCTTGATAATTTGTGTTCTTCGCAGGTACATCCAGCAATGCAATGCGACACGAGTGGAACTATTGCGAATCCTGAGTACCCACCCTACCAACTGGAAGCAAAGAGCGAACAAATGAACTATATAGGTAAGAATTTTCAGATCCAATAATAATCCATATAGTAATACTTACAATCCATGTTGGAGGAACCACCCAAATTTTTCATGGGGAGGCCAAGGAAATCAAGGAAATCAAAGGCAACAACCTCCTCAAACTTCCAAAATCAGCCCCACCCTCAAGAGGAGATGTAACAGACCAATTTTGACACTAATCGGAACGGTGGTTTCGGGACCACGAATCCGAGCCTGAGAAATGTTCTAATAACTTATTCTATGTCTATTATATGTGAATGAAAATGTGTGAAAGTTTCGGTAGAAAAATTTTTCGTTTTAGTGCTTTAATTTAAAAAAAGGATTTAATCGAGAAAACACAAAAGTTGCATGCTAAAGTGAAAGGTGCTAAATTGATTGTGGCTTTTTAAGTGGATGTACTAAAAGGGCAATTAGCCCATACACTACAAAGAGGGACTGGCAATAGGCCTTTTATCACAAAATTGATGTTATTTTAGTATAATTATAAGTTATATTAGTGTGTTAATAAATATGTTAAAATATGTGTTTGTTTTAACATAAAATAATAAAAACAAGTGGGAAGAAAGAGAACCTTACCTTACTCATCTTCTTGGTAGAAAGTTGGAGGAAGAAACTCCATTGTTGGAGCTTGAAATTTCGGCACTTTGGGGCTTAATTAGGGGTATGTATTTTGCTTAGTTTTGATAATTTTTACATTTTTGGAATGGTTGCTTTGAATCCTATACAACCCATGTGGAAATTTTTGAGATTTTGGCACATTAAAATTCGGCTATGGTTGTATATGTATGACTTGGAATGTTTGATAGTAGATTTCAATTAGTATGTGTTAAATAATCCTCTTTTGAATTAGAAGTTGTGATGAAATTGGATGTTAGGGATTTATTTTAAAAAAATAAAAGTTTGAAGGACTAAAACATGAAATAAATGAAATGCATGGACACATATGGCTATAGGGGATATTCGGCCAAGCTATAGTGTTGGAAAATTTTTGCATATTTTGTGTTTTGTGTAAATTGGACCAAATTGTAAAAATGGGAAACATTAGGGGCAAAATGGTAAATTGCCCATTTGTGTGTTTTGGAACTAAATTGAGATAAAATGCGATTAAATGAGCTAAATTCTAATGTGTTTTAGATCAAGAGCAAAGAAAAACGGAATTAGACCGGGGAAAGACGAAGGTTCTCGAATAGCCGATTCGCGCACGGACTATCGACAACCGAGGTAAGTCCTTTACTTAAATTGTGTCAAAGAATTAATTATGGTTATCTTGAATATTAAAAATTGATGGATGTTAGTATCCATTTACATCATGGCGAATGTATATTGACATATTAGGTTGATGATTTATGTTGAGTATGTGATGGGAATTGTTGGATTGTATAATGATAAAATGGTTTTGTTGGTCCAATGTGAGTGAGCCCAATCGAATTAGATGAGTTTATAATAGTCATGAAGTGTGTTGATAATGTTTAAGCTGTATTGACGTGACTCGGGCTTTACGCCTAGCAGTGCCTTGTGCCGGTGTTATTTATCGGGCTTTACGCCTAGCGGGCCTTGTGCGGTGTTATTTATCGGGCTTTACGCCTACCAGCGTGCCTTGTGCGGTGTTACTTTTCGGGCTTTTACGCCTAGCGAGCTTGATGCGGTGATGTATTTTACAAAAGAGAAATCGAATCTTTGTTCAAGACAACTTAAAGCTAATTTATTGAGTGTATGATTCAGGTAAGCATGTAAGGTATGTTATGCTTAATATCACTTGAGTCGAATTAATATTATGAGAATTGTGTTATATGTGTTGAAGTTAATATTGATGGGTGTAATATGATGGAATTCGAGTTAGAATGTGCTATTATGGAACAATTGGTTTTCAAGTATAAATGCTAAGAAAGGAGATTTTCATGCGATATGTTTATATGAATTTTAATGAAATGATTTCTACCTTACTTGGGTTATTGAATTTCTAGTATTCGGCCTTGTATAAGTAATTTACTTAAGTGCTTATGTGGAATACAATAAGTTGGAAGTTTTAATTTCAATTATCTGTATGTTTTATTATCATGAGATTAGGACTTACTAAGCTAGTAAGCTTACTAGTGTGAAATGTTCTCCTTTGTTTTATAGATTAGGTGCAAGCTACAAGCTCGTCGGGATCGTTCGGAAAGTCGTCCACACTATCAAAAAGGCATGTATAGGAAAGACTTTATCTAAGTTTGACGGAAACTTTGGTTCATGTATGTAATAGCCATGCGAAATGGCTAAATTTTTAGTCAAGTATGCTTTTTGGGACTTTGGTTATAAATGTTGGTGCTCTTTTAAATCGATGATGTTATGATATTATGCGAATGATTTAGGTATAAGCTAAATTGCGTAAATGGTTAAGATGCATGGATGGTACGAATTATATGTGAGTATATTCGGTTATAAGCTAGTAATCATATCTTGTAAAGAAATAGTCTTTAGTAATAGCAGTGATGTAGTTTTGAAAAATCACCAAAAATAGGATAAGTTGAGTTAGAAGGTGAATGAGGTATAGAACCAAAGCTTATTGTGTCTATTTTGATATGAAAGAAACAGAGTAGGCAAAGGACTTTTATGTTATGAGATATTTAAATTTTAGTGAGACTTGATCTGAATGAATTCGTGAATCCATGTTCTGTCTTGGAAAAATTGTTAAAAATTGTACAAAAATAATTAGGGAGCATGGTTTATATGTTTGAAATCCTATGTGAGTCTATTTTTAATAGGAATAAACAAGAACATTATTGAAAATTTTTGCTATGAGATAAATGAGTTTTGGTAATGACAGGTCAGAATCGTCAACAGTGAATTAGTGGAAACTTTGATGAATAAACTGTACTAATTGGCCCCATGAAAAATTCTGGAAACATTATGGTAAATTCTTATAAGAGTCTAGTTTCAAGGAAAATTTATGGATCTAAATTTTGAGTTTTGTAACTCGAGTTATGATCAATTTAGTCAGCATGATGCAGTTTGACAGCTTTAAATTTTTATGTTCCGAACTTGTAGTCGAGTCTTGTAATGCCACATACTCGACCCCGACAAAGGTCTCGGGTAAGGGGTGTTACAGGAGAAACCAACGCTTGAGGAAATGCTAGCAAAATCGGCACACACAGAAAAACATCTACAAGATACCAAGAGAACCCTTAAAGATCAACAAGCGTCAGTGGGAAAACTTACTATGTCATTTGGGGAACTCACTAAAATGGTTGGATTACTTACTAAGATGATCTGTGAAATACGGGCAGAAATTTTTCCTAAAGGAATAGAACAGGTAAAAGCAGTCACACTAAGAAGTGGAAAGGAATTAGTCGACCCAAAGAAAGAAATCCCATACGAAGATAACAAGGCAAGCGATGAGGGGATTGAGGATATAAATCCAGTACGCAATAAGACAAACCACCAATCCTATATCCAGCCAAGTTAGAAAAAGAACGAATTGATGCCCAATACGGCAAGTTTCTTGAACTTTTTAAAACAAATACATATTAACTTACCTTTTGTTGAAGCCATTTCACAGATGCCGAAGTACGCAAAATTCTTAAAGGAACTCCTGACGAATAAACGAAAGCTTGAAGAAGTGTCAACGATGGAACTTAATGAAGAGTACTCAGCCATCCTCCAAAATAAGTTACCAACCAAATTAAAAGACCCAGGAAGTTTTACTATCCCTTGTTTAATTGGTAGCTTGAATATTAAGAAAGCATTAGTTGATCTAGGTGCCAGTATTAATTTAATGCCTTATAAAATGTTCAAACGACTAGGTCTAGGGAAGCCCAAACAAACTAGGATGAGTATTCAATTAGCTGATAAAACTGTTAGAATTCCTAGGGGCATTATCGAAGATGTTCTCGTAAAGATCGATAAATTTGTTTTCCCAGTAGATTTTATTGTTTTAGACATGGATGAGGATAATTCGATCCCTTTAATTTTAGGAAGACCCTTTTTAGCAACTGCCAAGACTAAAATCGATGTTGCCACAGGAGAACTCATACTTCGTGTAGGAGATGAATCAATCAATCTTCAAGCTCTTGACTCAGCCAGGACAAAAATTGATGAAGGTAAGAAAGACAATTCCTTTGATAATCAATTTATTCAACCTTCACTGTAGGAAACACCACAAGGATACAAACCTGATCCGAAGCATGAACCCCAAGCCAACAAAGAAGAAGCACACGAGGAATAAAGCCTTAGGGTCAATAAAATAGATGGGTGGAATACAAAGTTGAAAGAAGAACCAGAACCACAAAAGGTAAAATCAGAGAAACCACCAAAAAAGGGCACGATTGAACCTGATCTTCAGTTCAGTACCAATAAAGAAATAACTCACGAGGAGCAAAGGATTCAAATCAATGACTTAGACGAGTAGAAAACACACTTCAAGGAAAAATTAGGGATACAGGAAACAGAACCAAAACCACTCCACGAGATAGACAGGTCCAAAGTCAGAGATCAGGTAGTGTCAGACAAAGTAGACCCACGACTATCCCCTCCAAACCTTAACACAAACAAAGAAATCCTTTTTAAGATAATCAATGTTCTTCCACATGGAACAGTCAAGGTAAGCAATCCTATTTTTGGCAATTTTAAAATAAATGCTACTCGACCTGAACAGTACAATGAAAATAAAACTGTAAGCATGAGGGAAGATATTCAACACTTTAAACCTCCTTGAAAACCTTCAAACACAAGGAAAGTCTAGCTTAAGACTATAAACAAGCGCTTCTCGGGAGGCAACCGAACACTAACCCTACTTCTTTTTACAATTGTTTCCATTTTCTTTTTCTTTTTCTTTTTCTTTTTAAACTAACCAGAAGTGCAGATTTCCTGTCTACACGGCTTTACACACGGCCGTGTCCGTGGCCGTGTGGACCACCAGAATCTTCATACTAACATAGCAAAGGCTGTGCGAACCAGTTCAACCACCTCCCGACGTCACGGAGCCAACCACTCTTCCCCACGGGCATCGCGAATGGCACGCCGTGCCTCTCTCGATCAATGTGAAGTGGCGACTTACATAGCACGACCAACACACACCCATGGCTCCCAACCATGCCTACATACTGACTTACTGAGCAAAGAAGTGGATGGCTGAAGCACGGGCATGGGGTAACAACACACTCCAACACATGACCGTGCGAAGCGGCCGTGCAAATCGACACGCCCCCGGTCCACGGGTGTGGGAGCATGCCAGATTTGAAACTCTATTTAAACCCCACAGCCCTTCCCCTCTCCTCATCTTCAGTCTGCCTTCTTTTCCTTCCAAAATATTTTCCCCTTCCTTAGAAAAGGTGTCCAGACTCTTAAAGCCATGCCAAAACCATGTCGAAGAAGCGGAAGCAACCCAGCACAGTCTCCTTAACAGAGACCCTACATATAAGTTCATGCCAGTTGCTTCATCCAAACAACAGGCCCAGGTTCCTTGAGACCAATTAGTTTCTATTTTTCGTTTCTCTTTCCTTTCATTCTCCTTTTCTTTAATAATCTTATGCTTAATTCAGTTTAACTTAATTTAGTTTCTTAGTGTCAGGTTCGCTAGGCTACTTGGGAATCATGTCGACCACCACGATAACCACACCACTTCTGCCACTGCCAGCACCTCTCCAGCCATAGAGGTCACACCCACCTCGCGAACCATCCAACAATAAGGACTCTTCAGTCCATTCATCTTCTATTTTCATTTCGTTTACATTTTTGTTTCCTCTTTCTTTATTTTTCTTATCTTTAATTATATACTTAGTTTGTTTTAATTAGGTCTTAATAGTTCCTGGCTACTTCTCAGAGCGCTACCCAATTTCTTCATCTAGCGCAGGTTCGTCATCCAGACCGACCATCACCGCCACCAAAGACACTCCTCCGGGAAAACATCCACAATTCAGGGAGTAATTTGTTTCCCTTCTCTTTTGATTTATCCCTTAAATGTTATTATCTATCTTTGTACATTGAGGGCAATGTACATCTTAAGTGTGGGGGGTGAATAGTTACTCTGAGAAAATGCCTAGCTTTCTTCATTATTCTCAAACCCTGAGGATAAAAATGCCAAAGTTTTTGCATTGTTCTCAAATCCCTGAATTTAATCTTGTTTGAAAGTAATTTTCTCATATTACCAATTAGGATGAAATTTTTGATGATTTATGATTTTTATTGATATGTTTTTGAATAAGTCATAGTTAATTGTGCATTGATGATTAAATTTGAAGAATACTAGGGAATCAAGCATGATAAGTCTAATTTTCAAAAAAAAATTTAATATTTTAGGTTGTTAACCTGAATTTGAATGTTATCTTGAAGTTTGAAATTTATAAGGTTCGTGTCAAAAACACCCATAATTCTTGTGAGATTTTGAGCCTTATAGAGCATCTATTCTTTTTCATGCTCACTTTATTGATTATGAGTGTGTCAACTATGAACTGTTATTCTAGAACTTGCCTTGATTATACATGTCAAGACCACAATTATGATTTGATATACCGAGATGATAAAGGCACTTAGGTTCTAACCCACTTACTCTACTAAAAAGCCTACTTTCACAATTAACCCCTAGTGAACCCCGTTAAGCCTAACAAACCTTTTTATTAACTCAATCGCTAATATTAACCCAAAGCCCCTTTATTTTTGTTATCATTTTGACTACCCTTTAATCGAGATGTGATTTGATTAGTTACCTAAGTATAATATTTTATGAGTTGAATTCATTCGTTACTATTAGTTTGTTCTAAAAAAGAAATCACCAAATCAAAGTGCATTCAATATTAGTATTATGAAAAGTGAGCTTATACAGTTAATGACAAATTATCCACAAAAAAAGCTCGTATTAGTAGAATTATTATTTTCAGTTGTTTATTGATTTCAGAAATATTTAGCTAGGTGCTTGTCAATTCAATCTCGATTCTAACCTTCTAATTTTAGCGTTTATCCACACCTTTAACCCTAGCCCCGTTACAACCCTAACAAAGATCTTTTGATCTGTTTATCATTTCATTTTCAGGCAAGTCTATGGGATTAACTTTTCGGGTTCGACTTATGAGTGCTTAATTTTGACCCTTAAACACTTTGAGTGATTTGAGTAAATCTTTTGTGAGGATGTCAATCCTTGTAGGTTTTGAATGAAAGGTAATTGTTCAGATAAGGGGAGACACCTATGTTTTCGTACTACAAATGTATAACTTATCTTGTTTGAATCTTTAGGACTTTTTCAATTGAATTATCCATGAATAAATTATCTATGAATTAGGATAAGGCATCGTTGATAGGGATTATGAATCATGGAAAGTTCGTTTTAATTGTAAGTTGAGAATTTTGCTTGAGGACAAGCAAAAGCTTAAGTGTGTGGTATTTGATAAACCGTAAAAGTAACATATTTTAATCCCACATTTAGTATGCTTTTGGATGATTTATCCCTTGATTTATGTAAAAAGCTGCTTTTAATCCTTTCTTTTCATATCTTATTCCTAGGACAGCACCCGAGGATGAAAAAATGTAAAACGAGCCCAAAATGGAGTAAATGGGCCATATCACGAAATCGACACGGCCTAGCCCAAAGACCACATGTCGTGCCTTGTTGAACATCTAGAACAGGGCCTCTCTCCTGATTTACACGGTCGTGCCTCATTAAGAAATTCAAACACAGCTTGAAGTTGAGCCACACGGGCGTGTGCCATGGCCGTGCCTCTGTCGCTGGAATGAGTAATTTCATTCTGAAAAGGATACTTAAGGAGAAAGAATTGCATTCCAAAGAGCCTATATATAGCCCCTAAGTGCCACCTTTGAGGGGAGTCGAGCTAGGCCAAGGAGCCATGCCAGAAAGGTTAGAATTGTGGAAATTGCTCGAAGTTAGCCAGTTGATCCATCCCAAGAAGCCGAAATTATACTCAAGACGGCGGAATTCTCCTTCAATCCCTTCAGGGAGTTTTAGGGATTTCTTATGTTTTGTTTTATCTTTTCTCTTGAGATGTTTTCTTGTTTTTTTATAAACTAAACCCCTCAGATACCTGAAGGGAATGAAACCTAGATGGATCTTGTTATTTGATTTCTGAATTTTATAATAAACACTTAGTTTGTTCTTAACTATGCATGCTTAATCCAAATCTGATATGCTTAGGTGGAGGAGGAATAGACCCTGCTTAAGAGTAGATCTAGCGTAATTAAGCGAAGTTGATGGAATGCCTAGAGATAGGGTTACGAGATTTTACCGGATTAGGGTGAAACCTAATATGGGGGTTATTATAAGAGAACGAGAGTTCCACTAGTTAACCTAAGGTTAGATGTTATTCTCCTCGAGAGAGGGCTTAACATAGGTTAGGGAGTCTTACGAATCAAGCTAAGTAAATAAATCATATAATTCAGGGTTAGATAACAAGTGACGTCTAGGTGGATTCTTCCTGAGGGTATCGTCGTGATCAATTGAATCTTTCTTCAAGTTATTTCCCAATTCGCTCTTTTTGTCTTTGTCTTTAGCTTAGTCATCGTTAATTTAGATTAAAATAACTTCACTTTATTTTTAAGGCTAAATAATAAAAAGAAAGTTAGTATCAGTACTTTTAGTTCCTTTGGGTTCGATAATCCAGTCTTGCCTAAGCTATACTACTGTTCGATAGGTACACTTTCCTTTAATCGTTGCCAGAGTTAGTTTCCAGGTTCGATCATTCCTTTATAAATTTTAAAGTTCTGATTTTAGCGATCAGTAAGATTTTAAGCAATTGAGTTAAATCAAATTTTCTTTATAATATATATATCTATGATAAAGGGTGGTAAGTATATTAATCATCAAGTTGCCGAATGTGTTATTGAGTTTGGTATAAGTTAGTTTAAAGTGAGGTTGCTTGGAAGTTGAATGTGAAGGTATAAAATGTATATCTAAGTGTTTATGATGCAAGTAAATATGAGAGATACTAAATGATGACATGAATATATTCAAAGTAAAGCTAGTTATATAATGAAATGATAAGGTTATATTTGTATGTATGTGCGTATAAGTGATCTTTGTGGATTATATCTTGAATATATATACATATGTACATTCGAATGAATTACAGGTCTATGAAAGGTACTATGTGTACGAAATTATAACCGGGCACTAAGTGTGCAAAACCGGTTCATGGCACTAAGTGTGCAGAAATATTAAGTAACGGCACTAAGTGTGCGATACGTTATGAGAAAACTTACACTAAGTGTGCAAAACTGTTGAGTAAGGGCATTAAGTGTGCGATACATTACTAAATCTTATTAACAAGTGTGCAGGTATGAGGCTCGTCAAAATATTTCTATTACTAATGATATTAAGTATACGGAAATGTTCGAGTATATTATCACATGTTATGCATGAATGGTTAAGTTTGGAGAGGTAAGTAAACTAGTGGTATGTATTATACCTATTAACTTGAGATTTATGGTAGCGTTAAATATAAGTAGAATATTCGGTAAGTATATGACATGTATGCTAATTATTTATTATGTGATGGCGGTATATGGATGTTAATATAAGCATATAATGTGGTTATGAAATCAACTTTTAATTGTTTGGGTTATTCGGTATGGATGTTACCAATGAATTATGTTCTGAAATCTTGAATAAGTTTACATATGAGTATAAATTGCTTAAATCTTACTAAGCTATGGAAGCTTATTTTGTTCTCAGTTCTTTTTGAATTTGTAGATTTCTTTTGGGAGCTTGGCTCGTGCTTGGGGATCATCTTGGAAGTTCATCATACTATCACCTATCTTGGTATTCTATAAGATGTTTCTCTTTTGGAAACTTATGGCATGTATAGATTAAGTCTTTTGGGTTGTGTTGGAAGGTCATGTAAATATGTATATATTTACATATGCCATGCGAAAATGGCTATGTTTCTTCATTTAAGTTTAGTTTGAGTTTGATATATAATGGATTACTATTTGAATATTTTGGTATGCATATATAAAATGCCTAGTTGAAAGCTATTTCATAATAGATATATGTAAGTTTTGAGTTTTCTAGAAATTGGTTGAATATGGAACATATATGACATTGGGATGATGAATTATATTGGTATGCTTATTTGAATGTATCTACGTAACTAGATATGAGAGAAATAAATTCCAGTTTGTGCATGTATATACCAAAGTTGATATATTAACCAACAAATTGATGTGTATCCATTTGTAGATATTCGGCTATGGCTTGTTTTAGTTAGAGCTTAAAAAAAATAAAAAATTCTTTTTGAGTGATATTATGTTCGGCCATGTAATTTCATTTGATAGATTCGATCATGATACCATGAGATATTGAATATAAGTTGTTTATATGATTTGGATTAAATTAACACTGAAACATTTAGTTTTGACATATACGTGTGCTTTTGTAAGTATTATATATGTTTATGGATAAATGATATTATAGGTTATGTATTCGAGTTGCATATACCCAATCATAATGCTTATGTGATTTTGAATGAGAATGGCTATTATAAGTTTGACTTGAGTATGAGTTATTTGCCTAAAGTGTTTGGTACTTTATTAGTAGAATGAATTTTAGTAAGGTGCATATTCGGCCATTATGGTTTACTTACCAAATGAATATTAATTTGTACTATTTGAATAAAAATTACTTTTATGTGTATTGGTATTTTAGAATCGTGATATATATATTGTAAATGTTCTAGTAAAACTTTATTAAGGATATATTCGATTATACTAAATCGATATATATATTGCTATGTTAAAACGATATATATATGTATATATGTGTGCGCTGATTTGGGGTTATTTAAGTAATGCCTCATAACCATAATCCGGCAACGGATACGTGTTAGGGGTATTACATTTGATTGGTAACAGAGCTATCGGTTCTCGGACTAACGTAACGAGTGTGAGTCTAGCTATACATGCCATATTTTATTATATGGTAGTGTGATGACTTCTGACAGTGAAATGTGTTTATTTCTTCTATATATTAAATGGATCCTGATCCCGAGTGAGCTTTAGCTGATGATGTTGAGAGCGTGGCGCCTGCTCTAGCACAAGGGACCACGCCGGAAGAATCTCGACCAGTTGCAAGTAATTGTGATGAGAGGGCTAAACAAGCCTTCTATAGCATGATGAACGATTTGTTTAGTCAGTATATTCGAGCCAATCCGACTGTTCAACAACCCCTGAATCCGAACACTCCCCCTGTAGTACCGGTGGTACCCCCGATCGTAAATCCTGAGAGAGCCAGCAAGCCTCCGGTTGACGGAATAAGAAAACACGGGGCTCAAGAATTTAGAGCTGAAGATGATGATGATGCTGAGCGAGCTGAATTTTGGCTCGATAATACTATTCGTGTTTTAGATGAGCTGCCTTGCACACTGATGAATGTCTGCGAAGTGTGCCATATCATTATTACGGGCTTCTGCCTACTATTGGTGGAATACTCTTGTATCGGTTGTTCCAAAGGAACGAGTTACAGGACTTCTTTCTCGACGCGAGTTTAGTAAAAATTCATCATCAATCGATGATTTCTGGACTCTAAACGCAAAGAATTTCTCGAGCTAAAATAGGTTCGTATGACCGTATCTAAATACGAGCGCAAGTTTGTGAGACTTAGTCACTATGTTCGCGAGTGTGTTTCGTCCGAGACTGCTATGTATCGAAGATTTGAAGAAGGGATAAATGAAGACATAAAACTACTGGTTGACATACTTGAAAGAAACCAATTCGTAGTACTTGTTGAGCGAGCTTGTAAAGTCGAGGAGCTAGGGAAAGAAAAGTGAAAGGCCGAGTTTGAAGCTAGAGATTTCCGAAAGAGATCTGCAGGTAAATTTCCTCAAGCGTCAACAAAGAAGTTCAAGAATGATGGTAGTCGGACCAAACCTAACCCAGGAATCTCTATACGAGAACGACCACCAGTGAGTTCTCAGGCTACATCAGTTGCTAGTGTTGGCAATACCCGACCTAGTAAGCCAGAGTGTCAGCAGTGTGGTAGACGGCTTTTTGGTGAATGTTGGGGTAAATCTAATAATCTCACTACAGCTAGAGGTAGACCATCTCGTAATATGAGAGGTAGGAGTGGCACTCAGAGGGGGACGTCAGATGTGGCTAATCGATCAGAGGCTCGTGCACCGGCTAGAGCTTATGCTATTTGTGCTAAAGAGGAGGCTTCATCTCCAGATGTTACCTCCGGTATTTTCACTCTCTTTGATCCCGGTAATTACCTTGATTGATCTCGGTTCAACTCATTCGTATGTGTGTGAAACATTAGTATCCAGTAAGACTCTACCTGTAGAGTCTACTGAGTTTGTGATTCGGGTTTTGAACCCCCTGGGTCGGTGTGTGCTAGTTGATAGAGTGTGCAAGAAATGCCCTTTAATGATTAGAGATTCATGTTTTTCGGCTGATTTGTTGTTGCTACCATTTGACGAGTTCGATGTTATCCTCGGTATGGATTGGTTAACTGTACACGACGCAGTAGTGAATTGCAGACGAAAGGCTATTGATTTGAGGTGTCAGAATAATGAGATAATTCGAATTGAATTTGCGGATTTAAATGGGCTACTAGCTGTGATATCTTCGATGTTGGCACGACAGTATCTGAGAAAGGGTTGTGAAGCTTATCTTGCGTATGTGATTGACAACAAGGTAATCGAAAAGGAGATTGAATCTGTACCGGTAGTTTATGAGTATCCGGATGTGTTTTCTGAGGAATTGTCGGGATTGCCAATTGTTCGGGAGGTAGAGTTTAGTATTGAGCTAATGCCAAGGACAACTCTAATTTACGTGAATTAAAAGAGTTGAAGGTTCAGTTGCAAGAATTGACAGATAGAGGTTTTGCGCGACCGAGTTTCACACACAGGGCGCCGAGTCTTGTTTCTGAAAAAGAAGGACCGAACTTTAAGAATGTGCATCGATTATCGACAACTCAATAAAGTGACTGTAAAGAATAAATATTTGTTGCCACGTATCGATGACTTATTTGACCAGCTTAAGGGAGCTTCAGTATTTTTAAAAATTGATCTGAGGTCAGGTTACTATCAGTTGCGAGTTAGAGACTCGGATGTACCAAAGACTTCTTTTAGGACAAGATACGGCCATTACGAGTTCTTAGTGATGCCGTTTGGACTCACTAATGCCCTGTTGTCTTCATGGATCTGATGAATCGGGTATTCAGACCGTATCTAGATCGGTCTGTGGTTATATACATAGATGATATTTTGATCTATTCGCATGACAAAATCGAGCATGCCGAGCATTTGAAACTTGTGCTATAGATTTTGCGTGATAAGCAGTTGTACGCGAAATTCAGCAAATGTTAGTTTTGGTTGAATGAAGTTAGCTTCCTGGGGCACGTTGTTTCAGCATCGGGTTTTCAAGTTGACTCGAGTAAAGTTTTGGCTATACTTGATTGGAAACCTCCGCGGAATGTTTCTGAGGTACGTAACTTTCTGGGACTTGCCAGATATTATAGACACTTCGTGAAGGGATTTTCTATGATAGCAGCCCTGATGACAAAGCTATTATAGAAAGACGTTAAATTTGAGTGGTCGAAAGGTGCCAAAAAAGTTTTGATTAGCTAAAAACTTTGCTAACAGAAGCTCCAGTGCTAGTTCAGCCAGAGTCGGGTAAGGAGTTCGTTATTTTTAGCGATGCATCCTTAAATGGGCTGGGTTGTGTTTTGATGCAGGAGGGTAAAGTTGTAGCCTATGCTTCGAGACAGTTGAAATCGCATGAGAGGAATTATCCGATGCACAACCTTGAGTTGGCCGCTATAGTTTTTGCTTTGAAAATATGGCATCACTATCTATTTGTGTAAAAATGCCACATTTATTAGGATCACAAGAGTCTAAAGTACTTAATGACTCAGAAGGATCTGAATTGGAGACAGCGACGATGGTTGGAACTGTTGAAAGACTACAAATTTGTGATTGATTATCACCCGGGAAAGGCTAATATGGTTGCTGATGCACTTAGCCGAAAGTCACTTTTTGCTTTACGTGCAATAAATGCGGATATAGCTATGACTGAGGATGGTGTGATTATTGCAGAATTGAAAGCGAGACCACTGTTCGTACAACATATCCGCGAAGCTCAAGAGGTGGATAGTGATTTAATAGCTAAAAGGAGTCAATGTGATTCGAGTAATGATTCAGATTTTGAGATAGATGCTGAGGGATGTATGCGGTTTAAGAATAGAATATGTGTGCCTAAGAACCCTGAGTTAATTCAAATAATTTGTGACGAAGCTCATAATAGTAGATTGTCGATTCATCCAGGTAGTACGAAGATGTATAATGACCTGAGACAGCGTTATTGGTGGCATGGTATGAAACAAGATATTTCAGACTATATGTCGAAGTGTTTAGTATGTCAACAAGTGAAAGTCAAGCATCAGGTGCCATCGGGACTACTCCAACCGATTATGATACCTGAGTGGAAGTGGGATCGAGTTATGATGGATTTCGTATCTGGTTTGACGTTGATGCCGATTAAGAAAGATTCAATCTGGTTTATTGTTGATAGATTGACGAAATCAACCCACTTTATTCCGGTACGTATGGATTCTCACTTGATAAGTTAGCTAATTTGTACATATCACGAATCGTATGATTGCACGAGTACCTATTTCTATTGTTTCGGATAGAGATCTGAGGTTTACATCACGGTTTTGGAAGAAACTGCAAGATGTTTTAGGTACCAAATTGTATTTCAGTACTGCTTTTCACCCTCAGTCGGATGGACAATCCGAACGTGTTATTCAAATACTCGAGGACATGTTGAGATGTTGCGTTCTTGAGTTTGAGGGTATGTGGGATCAATACTTGCCTTTGATTGAATTTGCATACAGTAACAACTTTCAATCGAGTATCAAAATGGCACCATATGAAGCATTGTACGGTCGTAAATGTCGTACACCTCTATATTGGACTAAGCTAAGTGAAAACAAGGTACACGAGGTTGATTTAATCAAAGAGACTGAGTAGGATGTAAAAATAATTCGAGAAAGTTTGAAAGCCGCGTCAGATCGTCAGAAGTCGTATGCGGACTTGAAACGTAAAAAGATAGAGTTTCAAGTGGGCGACCAAGTATTTTTGAAAGTCTCGCCATGGAAAAAGATACTTAGATTTGGTCGTAAAGGAAAGCTGAGTCCGAGATTTATTGGGCCGTATGAAATTATTGAGCGTATCGAGCCGGTTGCGTACAGACTTATGTTGCTATCTGAGCTAGAGAAGATTCACAATGTCTTTCATGTATCGATGCTTCGACGATACCGATCCGATCCTTCTCATGTGATTGGCCCATTAGAGATAGAGATTCAACCCGACTTGACTTATGAGGAAGAACCGATTCGTGTTCTAGCTTGTGAAGTGAAAGAGTTACAAAATAAGAAAATCTCATTGGTTAAAGTTTTGTGGCATAAGCACGGGGTTGAGGAAGCAACCTGGGAACTCGAAGATTCAATGAAAAAGCCCTACCCACATTTATTCATTGGTATGATTTTCGGGGACGAAAATCCCTTAAGGGGGGAGAGTTGTAATAGCCCGATTATGACCCTAATTGAAACGGTGGTTTTGGGACCACGAATCTGAGTTAGAAAAATTTTAAAACATTATTTTCTGAGTTATTTATGTGTGAATTGCTATGTGTGAAATTTCGTGATTTAATTTTATCGTTTGAGTGCCGAATTATTAAAATAGGCTTAATCGCGTAAAGTTAATACTTGATGGTTTAATGTATTAGGACCAAATTGTTGATGTCTTTTTAATTAGAAGCATTAAAAGAGAAAATAGTCCAATTTAATAGTTAGTGGCCGGCCATGGACAAGGCTAACCTTAAGTTATAAAAGTTGGTTATGTTTTAATAAAGGCTAAATTGGTAATTAAGTAAAATGATGATATATATGTTATTTGTAATAAAATAATAAAGCCATAGTTCATCATTTTGGAAGCCATAGCCGAAAGTTAGCAAAGGAGAAAGAAAGAAAAGCCTAAACATATTCGGCCTTGTCCAAGCTTGATTTAGGTATGCATTTAGCTCGGTTTTTGTTGATTTTTACGTTTTTGAGATCGTTAATTATTTGAATCTTGTCCGACCCATGTTCAAAATTTTGTTATTAATGCACGAGTGATGTTCGGCTATTGAAAAAGGCTTGTAATTATTGATGTGTGATGATTTTATTTTAAAGATATGTTTTAGATTAACATATTTTATATTGGAAATTTTGATAATTTTGAGTATTTAGGACTAAATTGAGAAATTTGTAAATTGAAAGGTCCAAATGTGAAATAAATGAATTGTATGGCTTTGTATGGGCATAGGTAGTATTTGGCCCTAAAGGAGTAATTCCAAATTATGTGTATTTTGTGTTTTGTGCAATAGGGACTAATTTGTAAAAGTTAGAAATGTCAGGGGTAAAATGGTAATTTGCATAATTATTTGATTTGGGATTAAATTGAATGAAAATATATTTGAATAAGCTTGATTTGGAATTATTTAGATCAAGAACAAAAGGAAACGGGATTGGATCGGGGGAAAGCAAAATTAAATGAATAGCCAGGAAGCTTAATCCGACAACTTCCAAGGTAAGATTTTAAGCGATTGAGTTAAATCAAATTTTCTTTATAATATAAATATCTATGATAAATGGTGGTAAGTAAATTGATCATCAAGTTGCGAATGTGTTATTGAGTTTGGTATAAGTTAGTTTAAAGTGAGGTTGCTTGGAAGTTGAATGTGAAGGTATGAAATGTATATCTAAATGTTTATGATGCAAGTAAATATGAGAGATACTAAATGATGATATGAATATATTCAAAGTAAAGCTAGTTATATAATAATGATATAGCCGAATGTGAGATTTATATTTGTGTATGAAATGATAAGGTTATATCTGTATGTATGTGCGTATAAGTGATGTTGTGGATTATATCTTGAATATATATACATATGTACATTCGAACGAATTACAGGTCTATGAAAGGTACTATGTGTACGAAATTATAACTGGGCACTAAGTGTGCAAAACCGGTTCATGGCACTAAGTGTGCAGAAACATTAAGTAACGGCACTAAGTGTGCAATACGTTACTAAATCTTATTAACAAGTGTGCAGGTATGAGGCTCGTGAAAAGATTTCTATTACTAATGATATTAAGTATACGGAAATGTTTGAGTAAATTATCACATGTTATGCATGAATGGTTAAGTTTGGAGAGGTAAGCAAACTAGAGTTATGTATTATACCTATTAACTTGAGATTTATGGTAGCTTGAAATGTAAGTAGAAGATTCGGTAAGTATATGACATGTATGCTAATTATTTATTATGTGATGGTGGTATATGGATGTTAATATAAGCATATAATGTGGTTATGAAATCAACTTTTAATTGTTTGGGTTATTCGGTATGGATGTTATCAATGAATTAGGTTCTAAAATCTTGAGTAAGTTTACATATGAGTATAAATTGCTTAAATCTTACTAAGCTGTGGAAGCTTATTTTGTTCTCAGTTGTTTTTGAATTTGTAGATTTCTTTTGGGATCTTGCCTCATGCTTGGGGATCATCTTGGAAGTTCATCATACTATAACCTATCTTGGTATTCTATAAGATGTTTCTCATTTGGAAACTTATGGCATGTATAGGTTAAGTCTTTTGGGTTGTGTTGGAAGGTCATGTAAATATGTATATATTTACATATGCCATGCGAAAATGGCTATGTTTCTTTATTTAAGTTTAGTTTGAGTTTGATATATAATGGATTACTATTTGAGTATTTTGGTATGCATATATAAAATGCCTAGTTGAAAGCTATTTCATAATAGATATATATGAGTTTTGAGTTTTCAGGAAATTGGTTGAATATGGAACATATATTGTAACACCCCGTACCCGAGACCGATGCTAGGACTGGATACGAGACATTACCATGCTTGAACTCACTTAAACATACAATTACGGGCAGTGAAATTTCGTTCTGACTTTAAAACTTCTCTTTCTTAGTCTAATCATACACTTCATGGGCCTACAAGGTCTTAAGCACTTATCAGAAAACATTCATAACTTAATCGGAAACTATTCTTGAAACAGGGTTTACATGCCCATGTGACTTGGAACACACCCGTGTACACTTAGACACGCCTATGTCTTCAAATCGTGGGGAGTTACTGACTATATTCACATGACCTTGACACGCCGGTGGGCTTAGACTGTGTGCTAATCCTTAGTATACTGACTTGATCACACGGACTGGGGCACACGCCCATGTCCAAATCGTGTGTTTTACGTGGCTCATACAAACGGCCGTGGGGTTTGACTGTGGCCTATTCTGACTTAAAACAATAAGGTACAGGGTATGCACGGCCTAGACAGGTGCCCGTGTGTCTAACCGTGTAGGAACTTAGAGGCTATTTATCAAGCCATTTGCCACCCTGAAATCAAGACCAACTCAAGCTCAATTCAAAACTTTCATAACCAATACTACATGCTACATTGATCTCAATAAACATACATACTTAGTTAATATTGGCCAATCATTTAGCCATATACAAAAGAATAATGACTTGATAGTCTATACAATGGCCCTTCTTAAAACATATTCTCAAAACGAATGTTTCCTATACATGCCATACTTAGTAAAATAACTTGGCTATACCAAAATAAAGATTGATAGTGTGCTACGAGCTCCGACTCTAATGATCCTCAAGTCAGCTTGGCGGAACTACATAGAAAGAAAGAATTAAAGACGTAAGCATTTAGCTTAGTAAGTTTGCATGTAAAGCATATATCATTATTTACTTACTTAATATAAACCATTTGACATAACAATGGTATCACAAATTTCAGCTATAGAGCTTACTTACTCATACTGATTCTTACATGTCTCATGATACTTACTATTCTCATACTTGTAAGGTAAACAAAGTACCTGTATCACTTGATTACATTGATCAGCATACTTTAATATAATAATCATGATCTCTAATTCATCATTCAGGGCATAGATGATACTCAATTTCAACTTGATAATAACTTTGCTCGTTTAGCTTTCTTGTTATCTCATTTTAACTTTACTCATTTTACCCGATGAATTTCTACGAATAACCGAGGATACTAAATCTCATCTTGGTTTCGAGGCCATGCCTTGACATGGACTTATATGAAGTCTTTACTCATGAACTAGTCAATGCCGAGCCTTGGCTGGGACTTACATGAAATCTCTTTCTCTTGATAGCTTTTCAATGCCAAGACTTGTTTTGGACTTACATGATAACTGTTCAATGCCAAGCTTGTCTTGGACTTACATGATAACTGTTCAATGCCAAGCTTGTCTTAGACTTACATGATAACTGTTCAATGCCAAGCTTGTCTTGGACTTACATGATAAATGTTCAATTCCAAGCTTGTCTTAGACTTTCATGATAACTCTGCTTGATTGTCGATGCCATGCCTTGGCTTGGTCTTATACGGACTTTCTTATCTCATGTGATGGATCGAGTATCCTGAGAAATTCATCTTCAATTGAGACTTGCTCATATTTAATCTCATTGATTTCTTTGTTTAACATAGCATTAAGCATTCCATGGAAATAATGCACATTATACTAAGCAATTCAATAATAGAAATCATAGAACTTAGAAATCATACAAACTTACCTCAATCTACAAAATGTATGTAGATATGCAATTTAGTCTTCGAATTTATTCTTGCCTCGGTTTTGACCCGGGCTTCATTTTTCTTGATCTATCATCATAAATAGACCATTTAATACTCACATTGACTGAATTGACTCTTTACTCATATTTTGGAAAAATTACTATTTTGCCCCTAAACTTTCTCATATTTGCACTTTTACCCCTAGGCTCGTAAAATGATTTTCATTCAACTTTCTTAAACTTCATGCTTAGCTGATTCATTTTCTCTACTATAACAATCATCAATTCTCACTATTTCTAGTATGTATGACCAATTTTATAACTATTACAAATTGGTCCATATTATCATTTTTCATTAAATTCACTAAGGAAAAGATGTTTATCTAACATCAAACTCTCATAAACTTCCTTAAAACATCATTTAACATGCATGTCATTCATGGGTAGATTTTTGATCATGCATCTTAGCTCATGTTATAGCTAAAAATAGCTAATTCATAATACGAGAACTTCAAAAATACGAAGAATATTAAAAACGGGGCTAAAATGAACTTACTAGCAAGCTTGAAAAAGAAAATGAAGAACCCTAGCTATGGAGTCTCCAAAATTTCGGCACAAGGGGGAAGAAGATGAATAGATTTTTGTCATCTTTTTCCCATTTTAATCATTTAATAGATAAATGACCAAAATGCCATTCTCTTTAAAAATTTCCGTTTTACTAACTCATGTGCAATTTTGTCCAAAAATTATAATTTGGGCAAATTGCTATTTAAGGACTTCTAATTGATATTCTAAAGCTATTTCATACAAAAAGCTTCTAGAAACTCATATGTTACAACTTTTGCAATTTAGTCCTTTTGGACCATTCAACCTCAATTTAGCAAAATTGCTTCATGAAACTTTCGTACTAGCATACAAACATGGCATAAACCTTAAAAACTCATAAATGCACCTCGGATTCATGGCCTCGCACCACTATTCCGACTAGGCCCTAAATCAGGTTGTTACATATTTGACATTGGGATGATGAATTATATTGGCATGCTTATTTGAATGTATCTACGTAACTAGATATGAAAGAAATAAATTGCATTTTGTGCATGTATATACCAAAGGTGATATATTAACAAGCAAATTGATGTGTATTTATTTGTGGATATTCGGTTATGGCTTGTTTTAGTTGGAGCTTAAAAGAAAATCAAAAATTCTTTTTGAGTCATATTATGTTCGGCCATGTAATTTCATTTCATAGATTCGGTCATGATACCATGAGATATTGAATATAAGTTGTTTATATGATTTGGCTTAAATTAACATTGAAACATTTAGTTTTGACATATACTTGTGCTTTTGTAAGTATTATATATGTTTATGGATAAATGATATTGTAGGTTATGTATTCGAGTTGCATATATTCAATCATAATGCTTATGTGATTTTGAATGAGAATGGATATTATATGTTTGACTTGAGTATGAGTTATTTGCCTAAAGTGTTTGGTACTTTATTAGCAGAATGAATTTTAGTAAGGTGCATATTCGGCCATTATTGTTTACTTACCAAATGAATATTAATTTGTACTATTTGAATAAAAATTACTTTTATATGTATTGGTATTATAGAATCGTGATATATATATATTTATTGTAAATGTTTTAGTAAAACTTTATTAAAGATATATTCGATTATACTAAATTGATATATATCTTGCTATGTTAAAACGATATATATATACGTGTGTGCTGATTTGGGGTTATTTAAGTAATGCCTCATAACCCTAATCCGACGACAGATACGGGTTAAGGATGTTACAGTTAATACTCCGATGCTGTGTTCGTTCTTGGAGTGGCAAATTGAACCTTTTTAAACTGTGAAGTTATCAGTTATATGTTCAAGGAGTATTTATTTTATAAGTGTTGTTAGAGATACTGGAGAATTAGATAGCCAGTGATAAAAAATAAAAATGTACTAATAGGAGTTTTAAACAAGAAAGGTAAAAAGTTTTAATTAACAACGAAAAGAAGCTAAACATAAACTAAAATTGAAAACTAAAATATAAATAAAAGTAAAAGGACTCAAAGGTCCTCGTCATTGGCTGGGTCACGAGGTGGTGGAGGTGGCGATATGTGAAAGTGATGACAAATCTATTGAAGAGTCGCCTCAATGCCATCAAATTGTTGAGCGGTGGCATTGAATTGTTGAGTACAGTAATGCTCGAACTGAGGGAGACATGCAAAGATGTCGGAAAGTAAAGCAGCCATATGAGCCGAGCGGTGACTCGATTGTGGTTCCTCATATGGGTGTGGGACATCGTCAGTAATGTCCTCCGGATCCTCCTCTTCGGTGGTAGGTGCTAGCCAATATTGGAGGGATCGGTCCCACGTCGACGTTGGATCATCCTCATGTGTAACATCGTCTAGATGCCTTGTGGGGGCATCTGACCTATCAGTGTGAGTGAGGAGATCTGAGTGGCGGTGTTGATGAGCCTAAAATATCGAGCCAAGCGTGTAATGTATGGCCCTATAGATATGACCCCTCTGCTATGTTACTCCGTTTGATGTTGAATGGCATGAGCTATGAAATAGGCTAAGTCGAAAACGTGCTCGTTTGTAATGCACCATAGGAAGTAGATGTCGTGAGTGTTGACGACGCATGTGCTCTCCCGCCTACCTGTCAGTGTATGAGATAAAATAGCGTGTACGTACCTCAGGGACGGGGCGAGAGCCATCGGTTTGGAGTGACTAGGGTCATAGATGGGGTTGTTGGGAGATATCTTGTACCAACATTTCGCGGGGGTGATATAGATGTGGCGATAAAGATTCTTAAAATCATCACCTCCCATGAATTCATCAGTGTAGAGTCCCAAGCGGCTCCAAATTGTGGGACACTCATCTCACGGACTAGGCCTCTGAGGCGGAATTGGATAGTGCCAGAGTCGTCAAAGTTGGTCATCATCGTTTGGAGGTGGAAAGTAGAGTAGTGTTCTAGAGTGAGCTCTAGGTAAGTGGGCTCAATGATGTCGAAAAATTGCCCCTACAGGTCTGTGAATAATAAGGCCCAAACCTCATCTGCTAGCTGGACCTTGCTCCAGGGTAGTCCAATCGATACATCATCCTACGCCAAGAGGTCTTGCGCGTAGTATCTGATAATGATCCTCCTGAATACCTAGAGGAAAACGTAAGAATGGGTGGCACACTTCGGTGGGATTCTTATTTGATGACGCAACCGATTCCCTTTTCGCTTTTTTCGACGTGAGAGCAGTAGTTTTCTTTCCTCTGCATTTGAAGACATTATGTTCTCAGAGAAAGAATAAGAGCATCTCATGATAGTACTTATGACTCCACAATTTTAATCTCATTAACAATGAAAATTTCTAATAATTCTCTAGAAATTCCAAAGATTCAAAAATTATAGTTAATCTATTTATAATGCTCAAATAATCATTAGTTATTGCTAATAATAAAAAGAATACAATATAAATGAATATATATATAAATGAAGGATATAAAAATAATCATGGGAAGTAAATTATCAATCAGCAAAGTAGAAGGTACAGAATGGACCGACAGTAGTGTAGAGATGGTGCACAGTCGTTGATGGCGGAAGCACGAGCGTGTACTGCGGGTGGGTGATGGTGCAGGGCTACGGGTGTGTATTTTGTTTACACAGGTGCAGTCTGTGTTGTGGATGAGGAAGATAAAGAGAGATAAAGGAGAGGGGAATGAGTGGAAGTGAAAGGTGGGAGAGGATCGGTGACCGGAATGGCGAGGTATGGGGGATTTTAGGAATTCTAGGAGGGACCGACTAGGGTTGGGGATTTGAAGAAGAAGATGAATAGGGGTGGTTTTAAATAGGAAATCGACCACACGGGCAGGGGCCACGTCTATGTTTCCTTTATTCAGCCCGTGTTTTTCAAAAAATTTTATTTCAGGTGCATTTATGTTTTGTTCCATGCCTGTACTATGCGGACGTGCCTGGCCTTTTCGTTTCTCCCACACCCGTGTCAATGGTCCCACGCCCGTGTTTCGTAAGTAAGTGTTGTCCACGGCCTTAGAGCACGAGCGTGTTTAACGCCCGTGTCCCTTACTCAGGATCGACCACTGTTAGGATGCACGGATGTGTCATACGTCCGTGCCTATTAGTCAGTTTCAAGCACGGTAGTGTAGCACGGCCGTGTCTTTTAGTCGGAGCCAGTGGCATGGGGAAATTTTGCCCTGTTTTTGCACCATCTTTGCCATGCCCATGTACCTGTTTGTAGTGTCCACACGGCCACAGAAATGGGCGTGTCTGAGGCCGTATGGGTGGAGAAACCTACACTTTTTGTTAGTTTATAGTTGGATGCTAAAAAGGAAAAATAAAAATAAAAATAAAATTAATGGGGTTAGTACTCGGGTTGCCTCCCAAGAAGCGCTCGTTTATAGTCTTAAGCTAGGCTATCCCTGTTTTCGGCTCTAAATGAAGGTTCACAGAGCTGAAGCTCCTCTCTTATATCCCTAAAATCTTCACCATTATAAATTTTCAGTCGCTGACCATTTACCTTGAATGTGCCATAATTCGGATGAGTTACCTCAACTGTGCCATAGGGAAAGATAGTTTTGATCATGAGAGGGCTTCACCATCTTGAATTTAACTTCCCAGGGAATAATTTGAGCCTTGAGTTGTATAATAGAACTAGATCTCCTATTTTGAATTGCTTTGGTTGTTTTAAACGAGCATCATGGCGTCGCTTTGTTGCCTCCTTGTATAGTCATGAATTCTCATAGGCGTTAGCTCGCCATTCATCTAACTCGTTCAACTGCATCATCCTCTTCTCACCTATAGTTTTAAGGTCGTAATTTAGAAATTTTATAGCCTAAAAAACTTTATATTCTAATTCAAATGGTAGGTGACAACTTTTTCCGTAGACAAGTTTGTATGGGGATGTTCCTATGGGTGTTTTAAACGTTGTTCTATAAGCCCATAGAGCATCGTCTACTTTTAATGCCCAATCTTTCCTATTTGATTCAACTGTCTTCTCTAGAATACGCTTGAGCTCTTGATTTGCTACTTCTACTTGTCCACTGGTTTGAGGGTGATAAGGGGTAACTGTTCTGTGGTGGACTCCATATTTCTTTAAGATTTCGCCAAACTGAATATTACAAAAATGAGTACCCTATCACTTATAATTGCTCTGGGTGTACCAAATCGAGAAAAGAGTTTCTTAAGAAATCTTACTACCATTCTGGCATCATTAGCTTGAGCTTCCACCCATTTTGACATATATTTATTCCCAAATGAACTAGGGAATGGGCCCATAAAATCAATACCCCATACGTCGAAAATTTTGCATGATAGTATGTATGTTTGAGGATTTCATCGCGTTTAGAGATATTACCTATTCTCGACATCTATCACATGAAGCAACATACCAGTTAGCATTTTTGAACAAGGTGGGCCAAAAAAAACTGATTCGAGTATTTTATGTGCTGTTCTGATCCCACTGTAATGTCCTCCTGAAGGTCCTGAATGGCAGTGTTCTAAGATCTTGCTTGCTTCTGCTTTTGTAACACATCTTCGAATTAGTTGATCTGCACATATACGAAAAAGAAAAGGATCCTCCCAAAAATAGTTTTTCACATTAGCAAAGAATCACTTCTTATGATGATGTGTTAACCTTTTTGGTAGGATGTTAGCAGCTTGGTAATTTGCAATGTCTACAAACCAGGGTACCTCGGAGTTAGAAATAGCAAATAATTGTTCTGCAGGAAACGAGTCATTTATATCCCTCTTATCTAGTTCTTTGATATGTGGATTTTCAAGCCTAGATAGATGATCTGCTGCAAGATTTTCAGCTCCTTTCTTATCCTGAATTTCTAGATCAAATTCCTACAAGAGTAAAATCCATCTTATGAGTCGAGGTTTTGCATCGGTTTTTGTTAAAAGATAACGAATAGCTGAATGGTTAGTGTAAACAACAACTTTAGAATATATCAAATACTGTCTAAATTTATCAAATGCAAAAACCACAGCTAGCAATTCTTTTTCCGTGGTGGTGTAATTTTCTTGTGCAGCGATTAATGTCTTGCTGGCGTAATAGATCGGCTGAAAATACTTGTCCCTTCGCTGTCCCAAAACTACACCTACTGCAAAATCGCTCACATCACACATTAGTTCAAAGGGTAAATTCCAATCAGGTGCAATTATAATTGGAGTATTTATTAATTTATCTTTGAGGATGTTAAATGCATCTAAACATTCTTGATCAAAATTAAAAGGTACATCTTTTTCTAGTAGTTTCGTTAAAGGCTTAGCTATTTTAGAAAAATCCTTAATAAATCTTCTATAAAATCAAGCATGTCTTAAAAAGCTTCTATAAAAAGCATGTCCTAAAAAGCTTCTATAAAATTTTCTATGGTTTCAACCTTTGCTTTGTCTACCTCAATCCCTTTACTAGAAATTTTATGTCCTAACACAATCCCCTCTCGAACCATAAAGTGACACTTTCCCCAATTTAAAACAAGGTTCGTTTCCTCACATCTCATTAGAACTCATTTTAAATTTTTAAGGCAAATATGGAAAGAATTATCGAATACTGAAAAGTCATCAATAAATACCTCCATAATGTTTTCCACAAGTTCGTCAAAGATGGCTAGCATGCAGCGCTGAAAAGTAGCAGGAGAAGATGGCTAGCATGCAGCGCTGAAAAGTAGCAAGAGCATTACATGATCCAAAAGGCATTCTACGATAAGCAAACATACCGTATGGACATGTAAACGTTGTCTTCTCTTGATCTTCGAGAGCTATCAAGATTTGGAGTAGCCAGAGAGTCCGTCTAGGAAGAAGTAGTACATATGCCCAGATAATCTCTCTAACATCTGATCAATAAAGGGCAAAGGGAAGTGACCTTTTCGGCTAGCGTCGTTCAACTTTCTATAATCAATATAGACTCTCCAACCCGTGATTGTTCCGGTAGGAATCAATTCATTCTTTTCGTTGGCTACAACAATCATGCCCCCTTTCTTTGGAACAACCTACACAGGACTTACCCAAGAACTGTCAGAAATAGGATAGATTATTCCAGCATCAAGAAGTTTAATTACCTCAGCTTTAACAACTTCTTTCACGTTGGGATTCAATCGTCTTTGAGGTTGCACACAGGGTTTATACTCATCTTCCATTAAATTTTTGTGGGTACAAAACGATGGGCTTATTCTTTTAATGTCAGAAATTTTCCAAGCTATGGCTCTTTTATGTTCCCTTAGTACCTGTAGCAACTCGATTTTCTCTCTTGGTTCCAATTTTGACGAGATAATTACTGGTAACATAGAGTTATCACCTAGGAATGCATATTCTAAGTGTTTTGGCAACTGTTTTAATTCTAATTTGGGTGGCTCATCAATAGAGGGTTTTTGTTTTAGTTCGTCATTGATTTCATTACCCTCTTCTTTTGTCTATCTAGAGGAAGATATATTAGAATTCAATTCATCGATATCATCATCTACCCGCTTACCTTGTGTAAGGTACAGTTCCATCGTGTCATTATGTATGATTTCCTGCAAAGAATCTTGAATAATGTGATCAGTGGCACCAATAAAATAACAAGAATCATCTTGTTCTCTAGAATATCACATTGCATCGTAAATTTGAAAAATAATTTCCTCGTCGCCTACCCTTAGCGCAAGTTTACCATCACCTACATCAATAACAGCTCTAGCAGTAGCTAAAAAAGGGCGCCTCAAAATTAAAGGTGCCTCAATGTCTTCATCCATGTCAAGCACAACAAAATCAACAGGAAATATAAATTTATCAACTTTTACCAGAATACCTTCAATAACTCTCTTAGGATATTTAATAGATCTGTCAGCTAATTGAATACTCATACTAGTGGGTTTTGGTTCCCCAAGACCAAGTTGCTTAAACATTTTATAAGGCATTAAAATAATACTGGCGCCTAGATCAGCTAGTGCTTTCTTAATATTTAAACTACCAATTAAATATGGAATAGTGAAACTTGCTAGATCTTTTAATTTGGTTGGTAACCTGTTTTGGAGGATGGCTGAACATTCTTTATTAAGTTCCACTGTTGATATCTCTTTGAACTTCCTTTTATTTGTTAGAAGCTCTTTTAGAAATTTTGCATATCTCGGGATCTGCGAAATAGCTTCAACAAAAGGTAAGTTAATATGCAACTATTTAAAAAGTTCAAGAAATTTACCGTATTGTGCATCTAGTCGGTCTTTCTTCAACTTTGCCGAATATGGGATTGGTGGTTTTCATTCTTCGCATACCGGTGTTACATTCTAGACTTCCTCATCTTTTGCCTTATCAGTTTTGTATGGTATCTTCTTTTTTTATTTCAACTAACTCCTTTCCACTTCTTAGTGTAACTACCTTTACCTGCTCTCTTTCCTTAGGTAAACTTTCTGGTTGCTCTTCAGAAACTAACTTAGTTAGTTGCTCAATTTGATCCTTAAGCCCTTGAATTGATGCTTGCTGATTTTTCAATATTATTTCGGTATTTTGGAGGCGGGTTTCTGTCAGTGTGATGAATTTCGTCAGCATCTCCTTAAGGTTTGACTTCTTTTCTTGTGACTAGAATTGTTGTCTTTGGTTTCTTTGGCTACCCCACGAGAAATTGGGGTGATTCCTCCAACCTAGATTATAAGTGTTACTATAAGTGTTATTTTGAGATAAAAAATTGTTACCCATATAGTAAACTTGTTCGTTTTCAGCGCTCGTGTTGTAAGGTGGATAATCTGTGTTGTTCCTCCAGCCTCCATTCGTATTACATTGCATAATTGGATGTATCTGCAAGGAATCACATAAACCATCAATCTTTTTATTTAATAGTTCTACCTGGTTTGATAGCATGGTTACTGAGTCGAGGTTGAAAACTTCGGCTACTTTTGTTGGCCTTGTCATTGTAACTTGCCACTGATAGTTATTCAGTGACATCTCCTCTATAAACTCGTAGACTGCTTTAGGAGTTTTATTGTTCAGGGTTTCACCGGCGGCTGAATTGATCAATTGCCTCGTTGAGGGGTTCACACCGTTGTAGAAAGTTTGGACCTGTAGCCACAAGGGTAATCCATGGTGTGGGCACCTTCTCAATAGATCTTTGTATATCTCCCATGTACCGTGAAGTGTCTCTAAATCCATCTGCACAAAAGAAGAGATATCATTCCACAACTTGGCCGTTTTGGCTGGCGAAAAATATTTTAACAGAAATTTTTCGGTCATTTGATCCCATGTAGTGATTGATCTTCATGGAAGAGAATGCAACAACTGTTTGGCTTTATTTCTCAAAGAAAAGGGAAATAATCGAAGATGGATGGCATCATCAGAAACACTATTTATTTTGAAGGTATCATAGAATTCTAGAAAATTCGCTAAGTGTGTGTTAGGATCCTCATCCTGCAAACCATCAAACTAAACAAACTGTCGTATCATCTGTATAGTGTTAGGTTTCAGTTCAAAATTATTTGCAGCAATAGTAGGCCTAACAATACTTGACTCAGTTCCTATTAAATTAGGTTTAGAATAATTATACATAGTTCGAGGAGCATGATGTTCAGCCACCTCTGGAGGTAGCGGATTATTCTCAGCCATCTCTTCGGTGGTATTGGTTTCGATTTCTTGCTCTTCTTCTATGTAGTTTAAGCTTCGCCTTATTTCTCTACAATTTCTGCGAACAGTACCTTCAATATCACTATCGTAAATTAGGGGTCCTACCGAGTTCCTTCTAGTCATAAACTAGAGGTACCTGCCAGAAGAATAGAAGAAAATTTAGAAAAGTTAAAAAAATAACTATAATATGGCTAAAGTAATAAAAATTAAGCATTCTTAATATTTCAGTTCCTCGGCAACAGCGCCAAAAACTTCATCGTGTCTATCAGAGTCTTAAAAATTTATATAAAGAATGATCGAGCCTAGAACTAACTGCGACAATGATTGAGGCAAGTGCACCTATCGAACAGTAGTATAGCTATGGCATGACCGGATTGTCGAATCCAAAGGAACCAAAAGTACGAACACTAACTTTCTTTTTATTATTTAGCCTAAGAATTAAAGGAATTTCTTATCTAATTTAAAATTAACTAACAACTAAGCTAAAGATGCAAAGACAAAGAGAATGAATTGGGGAAAACCTTGTGGAGAAAAACCAATTAATTAAGACAATACCCGAGGAAGAATCCACCTAGACTTCACTTATTATCTAACTCTGAACCAGACGATTTATTCACTTGACTTGATCTATAGGATTCCCTAATTTATATTAATACCTCTTTCGAGGCTACTAACGTCTAACCCTAGGTTGATTAATTGAAATCTCTTTCTAATTAAAACCCCTAGAATTGCATTAACTCGATCTATGAACTCCCATATTAGGTTTGACCCTAATACGGCAGATTTTTGTCACCTTATTTCTAGGCGCGCGAGCAACTCTGCTTAACTATGCTAGATCTACTCTTAGGCAGGGTGATCACTAAAATCAGAGCTTTAAAATTTATAAAGAGAATGTGATCAAACCTAGAAACTAACTCTGACAACGATTAGAGGCAAGTGTACCTATCGAACAGTAGTATAGCCTAGGCAAGACCGGATTATCGAACCCAAAGGAACTAAAAGTACTAATACTAACTTTTTTTTTTTATTATTTAGCCTAAATATTGAGTGAAGTTGTTTTAATCTAATCTACTACTAAGCTAAAGACACAAAGACAAAAAGAACGAATTGGGAAAATAACTTTAGGAAAAATTCAGTTGATCAAGACGATACCCTCAAGAAGAATCCACCTAGACTTCACTTGTTATTAAACCCTGAACCATATGATTTATTTACTTAGTTTGATCCATAAGACTCCCTAATGTATATTAAACCCTCTCTCGAGGCGAATAATGTCTAACGCTAGGTTAATTAGTGGAACTCTCATTCTCTTATAATAACCTCCTAGAATAGTAGTAAATCGATCTATGGACTCCCATATTAGGTTTCACCTCGTCACCCTATCTGTAGGCGTACGATCAACTTCGCTTAATTATGCTAGATCTACTCTTAAGCATGGTCTATTCCTCCTCCACGTAAGCACATCAAATTTGGATTAAGCATGCATAATTAAAAACAAACTAAGTATTTATCATATAATTTCAGAAAATAATAACAAAATCCATCATAAGTTTCATCCCTTTTAGGTATCTGAAGGATTTAGTTCATAAATATAAAAGAAAACATCTCAAGAGAAAAGATAAAACAAAACATAAGAAATCTCTAAAACTCCCTGAAGGAATTGGAGGATAAATAAGCCGTCTTGAGTAGAATTCTGGCTTCTTGAGATGGATCCACTGGCTATCTTCGAGTGATTCCCACAATTCTAACCTTTTCGGCTTGGCTCCTTAGCCTAGCTAACCGCCCCCTTTCAGATGACCCTTAGGGGGGTTTATATAGGCTGTTGGAATGGGTTTCTTTCTCCTTAAGTATCCAAATCCGAGTGAAATTGCTCTTTCCAGCGGCAGGGACATAGCAATGGCACACGCCCATGTGGATCGTGGCCAGGCCGTGCTCGGACTTCTTTAATGAGGCACGGCCGTGTATATCGGAAGTCAGGCCGTGTTCTAGTAGTTTGACATGGCACGGCCGTGTGGGCTTTAGTTCAGGCCGTGTCATTTTCGTGATATGGCCCATTTACTTTATTTTGGGCCTGTTTTATGTTCTTTCCATCCTCGGGTGCTTTCCTGGGTATAAGACATGAAAAAAAAGGATTAAAGGCACCTTTTTATATAAATAAAGGGATAAATCATCCTAAAGTAAGCTAAATGTGGGATTAAAACATGTTATAATTATGGTTTATCAAATACCCCCACACTTAAGCTTTTGCTTGTCCTCAAGCAAAATTCTCAACTTACAATTAAAACGAAGTTACCATGATCCATAATTCCTATCAACAATGTCTTATCATAATTCATAGATAATTTGTACATGGATAATTCAACTCAAGTAGTCCTAAAGATTCAAACAAGATAAGTCATGCATTTGTAGCACAAAAACATAGGCGTTTTCCTTTTATCTAAATAATTACCTTTAATTCAAAACCTACAAGGATTGACATCCTCACAAAAGGTTCACTCAAATCACTCAAACATGAAAAGTTAATCCCATAGGCTTTCCTGAAAATCAAATCTCCACCACTGTAAAATGAGATGACAAACAGATTAAAAGGTCTTTAACAGGGTTGTAACGGGGCTAGGGTTAAAGGTATGGATATAGGCTAAATTAGAGGGTTAAAATCGAGATTGAATTGACAAGTTACCTATCTAGAAAAATAAACTGATAATTACATCAATTGAAAATTTACAATACTAATAATACGAGCTTTTCCTTTTGATAATTTGGCTTTAACTGTATAAGCTCACTCTTCATAATACTAATACTGAATATACTTTGATTTTTTATTTTTTTTGAACAAACTAAGTAATAAAAACTAAATTTAACTATTGAAATAACATAATTAGATAGCTAATCAAATCAAATCTCGATACAAGGGTAGGGGTTAATTATGAAGGTAGGTTTTTTTAGTAGTGTTAATGGGTTAAATCCTAAGTGCCTTTATCATCTCTGTCTATCAAATCATAATTGTGGTCTCGACATTTATAATCAAGGCAAGTTCTAGAATAACAGTTCATAGTTGACACACTCATAATCAATAAAGTGAGCATGAAAAGAAATTTATGCTCTATAAGGCTCAAAATCTCACAAAAATTATGGGTGTTTTAATATCAACCTTGTAAATTTCAAACTTCAAGATAACATTCAAATTCAGGTTAACAACATAAAAATTTTAATTTTGAAAAATAGACTTATCATGCTTGATTCTCTCGTATTCTTCAAATTTAATCATCAATGCACAATTATCAATGACTTACTCTAAAACATGTCAATAAAAATCATAAATCATCAGAAATTTCATCCTAATTAGTAATATGAGAAAATTACTTTAGAACAAGACTAAATTCAGGATTTAAGAATAATGAAAAAAGTTAGGCATTTTTATCCTCAGGGTTTGAGAATCATGCAGAAAATTAGGCATTTTCTCGAAATATTTGTTCACCCCCCACACTTAAGATGTACATTGCCCCCAATGTACAAAGATAGATAACATCAAAATAATCATAAAATCATAAGATAGGGAGAGAAGTGAAACTTCCTGAATTATGGATGAGATCCTTGGAGGAGGTGCAAAATACGTTGGAGGGGAATGTGGGGTAGCGCCTTGAAGCGTTTGAAATTGAATCCTCGAAGCAGCTGGTCGAATTTTATTGTGTCCTAAGCTAGATCTTCCTATGGTGGTCACACGACCACGGCCACAGCCGTGTGCAAGGCCGTGTGGTATGGAAATCTGCACTTTGGTTAGTTTATGGTTAGGTTCTAAAAGGAAAAATAAAAGTAAAAAATAAAAATAAAAATAAATAAAATAAAATAAAAATGAAAAATTGGGTTAGTGCTCGGGTTGCCTCCTGAGAAGCGCTCATTTATAGTCTTAAGCTAGATTTTACTTCTCATTCGTATGATCATGGTAGCTTGAGGAGGTGAAAATCCTTTCTCATGCGATCAATTCAGTTATGGATATAGAGTTTAAGTCGAGTAGTGTTTACTTCAAAAGAGATGGATTTAGGATTGCTTACCTCGACTGTGCCATATAGGAAGACATTAAGTACCTCAAAAGTGATTTCTTCGTTTGCCTTGAGGTTTGAATTGATGATTCGAGGGCCTTCCTTATTCAACAATACTTGATCCCCTATTTTGAAGTGATTTGTTGTTCCTATCGGCTTGTCTAGGGGTTCCTTCAATTTTTTTCGTGCAATTTTGTTTTCTCTTTAAAGTGTGTCTTCCACTCTTCTAGTTTGTCGACCTTAAGGCTTTGTTCCTCATATAATTCTTCTTTATTGGCACGAGGTCTATGATTCGGCTCAGGTTTGTGGCTTCGTGGTGTTTCTGTGATGAAAGTTTAACAAATTTGTTATCAATCGAATTTACTTTCTCACCTTCATCGATCGATGTTCGCCGAGTCAAGAGCTTGTAGACTCGATTGATTAAATCACCTATACGAAGAATGAGTTCTCCTGCACTCAACATCAATTTTAGTCCCGGTAATTGCTAGAAAGGGTCTTCTTAAAATTAAAGGAATCGAATTGTCCTCATCCATGTCTAAAACGACAAAGTCTCTGGGAATATGAATTTATCAATTTTGATTAGAACATTTTCTATTATACCCCTAGGAATTCTGATAGTTTTATCAGTTAATTGAATGCTCATCCTAGTTTGCCTGGGCTTCCCTAGACCTAGTTGTTTAAACATTTTATAAGGCATAACATTGATGCTTGCCCCTAAATCAGCTAAAGCATTATCAATAGATAAACTACCAATTAAACATGGAATTGTAAAACTCCCTGGATCTTTTAATTTTCGTGGCAGTTTATTTTGTAGAATTGCTGAGAACATTGCGTTTAGCTCCACATACGATGCCTCGTCTAGCTTCCGTTTGTTTGTCAACAGCTCTTTTAAAAAATTTCTATTATCGGGTATCTGGGAAAGAGCTTCAAGAAACGGTAAGTTAATATGTAATTTCTTTAAAAGTTTAAGAAACTTATCAAACTGTTCCTCTGTGTTGTCCTTCTTCATTGCTTCGGAATATTGTATACGAGATTGGTACTCTATAATTGCCGATTTTGGTAATTCATGGCTCATCCCAACCTTACCTTCACTTACCACAGGTTCTTGCATTGGGTCAGATTCCACTAACCTTTCACTGTTATGAGCTTGTACGGCTTGAATTTGCTCTTTTGGGTTAGTTTTGGCGTTGCTTGGCAAGCTTTCTTGTGGTTGTTCTAAGATCAGCTTAGCAAGCTGACCTAACTGATCCTCGATCCCTTGAATCAATGCTTCTTGTTTCATTTCTATATTTTTGCAGCGTGCTTCTTTGTTTTCTATGAATTTTGCCAGCATCTCTTCAAGGTTCGACATATCTTCCTGTTGGTGAGGTGGTTGTTGAAAATCTAAATTTTCTATGGCTGCTATGAATTTTGCCAGCATCTTCTCAAGACTCGACTCCTTTTCCTGTTGGTGAGGTGGTTGTTGAAAATTTGGAGGTAGTTTCTGTCTTTGGCTACTTTGATCATCCCATGAGAAATTGGGATGTTACCTCCAACTTGTATTATAAGTGTTATTATAAAAATTATTTGGAGGTCTAGAATAGTTACCTATATAGTGGACTTGTTCGTTCTCCATGCCATATCCGTAGGGTGGGTACTCAGGATTCGCCACGCCTCCTGGATTCGAGTCATATTGCATTACTGGGTGTACCTGCGAGAGACTACACAAAATATCAATCTTTTTATTCATCATCTCTAGCTGGTTAGATAACCTGGTGAACACGTCCAGATTGAAGGAACTGGCTGTTTTAGTAGGAATTGTCCTGATGACTTGCCACTGATAATTATTTAGTGCCATCTTCTCGATAGACTAAAATTATCTGCCAAAAGCAAAAATAAAGGAAAAATTAGCAAGGTAAAAAAAATAATAAAATAAAAATAAATTGCAGAAAAAAATGGCTAGAGTAATAAAAATAGAGCTTTATTAATATTTTAGTTCCCCGGCAATGGCGCCAAAAACTTGATCGCTAAAATAAGAGCTTTAAAATTTATAAAGAGAGGATCGAACCTAAAAACTAACTCTGACAATGATTAAAGGCAAGTGTACCTATCGAACAGTAGTATAGCTTAGGCAAGACCAGATTATCGAACCCAAAGGAACTAAAAGTACTAATACTAACTTTCTTTTTATTATTTAGCCTAAATATTGAGTGAAGTTGTTTTAATCTAATCTACTACTAAGCTAAAGACACAAAGACAAAAAGAACGAATTGGGAAAATAACTTTAGGAAAAACTCAGTTGATCAAGACGATACCCTCAGGAAGAATCCACCTAGACTTCACTTGTTATTAAACCCTGAACCATATGATTTATTTACTTAGTTTGATCTGTAAGACTCCCTAATGCATATTAAACCCTCTCTCAAGGCGAATAATGTCTAACCCTAGGTTAATTAGTGGAACTCTCATTCTCTTATAACAACCCCCTAGAATAGCAGTAAATCGATCTATGGAATCCCATATTAGGTTTCACCCTAATCTGACAAAATCTCGTTACCCTATCTCTAGGCGTGAGATCAACTCTGCTTAATTATGCTAGATCTACTCTTAAGCAGGGTCTATTCCTCCTCCAGCTAAGCACATCAAATTTGGATTAAGCATGCATAATTAAGAAGAAACTAAGTATTTATCATATAAATTCAGAAAATAATAACAAAAATCCATCATAGGTTTCATCCCCTTCAGGTATCTGAAGGATTTAGTTCATAACTATAAAAGAAAACATCTCAAGAGAAAAGAGAAAACAAACATAAGAAATCCCTAAAACCCCCTGAAGGAATTAAAGGAGAGATCCGCCATCTTGAGTAGAATTCTGATTTCTTGAGATGGATCCATTGGCTGTCTTTGAGTGATTCCCACAATTCTGACCTTTTTGGCTTGGCTCCTTGGCCTAGCTAGCCGCCCCTTTTCAGCTAACCTTTAGGGAGTTTATATAGGCACTTGGAATGGGTTTCTTTCTCCCTAAGTATCCAAATCTGACTGAAATTTCTCTTTCCAAGCTCTTGAGATGAATCAGCTAGCTATTCTTCGAGTGAATCCCACAATTCTGGCCTCTCTGGCTCGGCTCCTTGGCCTAGCTCGACGCCCCCTCTGAAGGTTGGCCTCTAGGGTGTTTATATAGGCTTTTGGAATGGCTTTCTTTGCCTGTAAGTACCCTAATCCAAGTGAAACTCTTCTTTCTCATGGCAGGGACACGCCCATGGCACACGCCCGTGTGAATCGTGGCCAAGTCGTGTTCGAGACTATTAAGGAGGCACGACCATATGGTCTTGGGCCCAGGCCGTGTTGATTTTGTGATATGGCCCATTTACTCCGTTTTGGGTCTGTTTCACATTCTTTTCATCCTCTGGTGCTCTCCTGAATATAAAACATGAAAACAAATGATTAAGAGCACCAAATTACACAATTCAAGGAATAAATCATCCAAAGTATGCTAAATATGGGATTAAAATATGTTCATATTACGGTTTATCATGAACCTTCAGTTCTTTCAACTCTAGCGGGGCCATCCTACACAGAGCAACCAAAATAGGTGTCGTTCCCGGAACTAACTCAATTCCAAGCTCGACCTCTCTAACTGGAGGTAATCCGGGTAACTCTTTCGAGAATAAATCCGGATACTCACATACAATCGGCACTGTTTCAACCTTTACTTTTGACTACTGAGTAATTAGCATGAAAACGAGATAAGACTCGTACCTCTTTCTCAAATATTTTTCAGCCACCATGGAAGAAATCATCACCAGTAAACTATCTGTCCCACCTGATTCAACCCAAATAACATCTCTATTTTCACATTTCAATTTAATAAATTTACTACCACGATTCACTAAAACACTATGGGTAGTAAACCAATCCATACCAAGAATCAAATCAAATTCATCAAACAACAACATAAGGTTTGCCGAAAACAATGACCCTTAATTGTCAAAGGAAAATTCCTACACACCTTATCAACTAACACATGTTTACCTAATGGGTTTGACACCTTTACCATAAATTTCGTAGACTCAACAGACAAACTAGATGCCAATCGCATACAAATATAAGAATAGGTAGACCCCTAGTCAATCAAAGCAATAATAAAGGTGTCATGAAGAGAGAAAGTACTCGTTATTACATCTAGCGATGATGCCTCTTCTCGAGAGTGAATAGCATAAGCCCTTGCTAGCGCCCGACCCCCTGGCCTCATAGTAGAGTCTCGTGATGCACCTCCCAGGTTCTTTTGTAGCCTACCCCTAGTGAATACACTGCTTGATCTTATATCTTGCTTCCTCTCCTTGTCATCCCTTTTGGGGCAGTTTCGAATGAAATGGTTAGGGGACCCACACTTATAACAATTTCGATTATTTCCCCAACACTCCCCAGTGTGATGTCTACCACAACTTGGGCAATCCGGTTTGGATTTTGGACTGCCCACACTTGCCGTCGAGGTGGCCTGAACTCTTGAACTCGAGTACATGTTGCCTCGCTCTCTTTGCGAATACTCGACTGATGCAATCGTCCGAGGGTTTACTTCCTTGGACCTCTTCGATTGAGCTTGGTAAGATTTAATCATCGCCTTTTCTCGCATCCTGGGCCTCACTCACGGCCTTCATCTTTTCTTTACTCAATTCTTCGGCCTTATTGGCCCTATCCACCAATACTACAAATTCTTTTAGTTCTAAAATCCCGACTAAAAGCCTGACATCCTCATTCAACCCATCTTCAAATCTCTTGCATAAAATGGCTTTTGTGGACACACACTCTTGCGCGTATTTACTGAGCCTAACAAATTTGCGCTCATATTCTGCCACAGTCATTTTTCCTTGCTTTAATTCTAGGAATTTCTTTCGTTTCTGGCCCACAAACCGTTGACTTATATACTTCTTTTGGAACTCTTCCAAAAAGAAGTCCCACGTCATTCTCTCCTTTGGAACCACTGATGTTAGCATTTTCCACCAATGGTATGCCGAGTCCCTCAGCAAGGACACGACACATTTTAAGCTCTCTTCAGGTGTACAGGAGAGTTCATCAAATACTCTCATTGATTTCTCAAGCCAGAACTCTGCCCTCTCAAGGTCACCATATATATTAGCTCGAAAATCCTCAACCCCTTGCTTCCGAATTTTGTCTACCAGGGGCTTAGTTGTCCTCGCCAATTCTACACCTTGGGGAGCCACAGGAACTGGCTGAGGTATAGGAAGGGGTGGAGGAGGTTGAGCATTGGGGTTTGCTCGTGCATGCTCAGTGTACCAGTTACTCATCATTTAGAGAAAGGCTTTTTGAGCCTCTTCTCCTTAACCCCTAGTCTCGGGTCCACTCAGCACAGACGCGGTCCTTTGCCCAGGAGTTGGCACATTACTAGCTGCGTCATTAGCAGCCACTTGATCGGGATCCATTTACTATATAAAACAAAGTATAAAATTATCAGAAGTCACCATACTATCACTATACACCTATGGCATGTATAGCTAGACTCTCACACACGTTATGGTAGTCTGAGAATCGACTAAACAATAGCTCTGATACCACTAAATGTAACACCCTTTGCCCGTCATCTACACCAGAATCGGGTACGAGGTGTTACCATCGTGCTTCAGGCTATCAGACTTATTTCAGATTAAAACCTTTCCATTCATATGCCTATTGTCCCTACTATGGACCTACAATGTCCTAAAAACGTCTTCAAAATGGTTCAGGGATAATTTGGAAACTTGAACTCATTTAAGAAATTTTTTACCTAAACAGGGGCCACACGCCCGTGAGGTAGATGACACATCCCTGTATCATCTCACACACCCATGTTCGACGCTCGTGGTCACACTGACTTGAATTGCACGACCTGGACACACGTCCATATGGCTAGCCCTTGGTCACCTCTAATTAATCCACACGGCCTGGGCATGCCCGTGTGCTTCAACTGTGTGGCGATTCAAATTCCAATTTCAAGGTGCAGACTTCACACGGCCTGGGCACACACCCATGGAATGGCCGTATGTCACACACGGCCTAGACACACACCCGTGTGCCTACCCATGTGGACAAGAACAAGGCCTTTTTCCAAGCTATTTGCACCCTCAAGGTCATACCTCATGAATCCATTCAACACATTAATAAACATCTCATAGATTTGCAATATGAACTTCCATGAAAAACTTCATATTTTCATAAAAGACAAGGTGAGCCATCAACCATGGTAAAATACAAAATAGTTAGTTTAATAAGGGGCCAACACACTTTTTTCCAAAATAACAAAATAATCTATCTAGTCTAGCCCCTATACATGCCATATACAAAATTCACTAAATCTAGATATACCGAGATGAGCTAATAGTGTAGGCGATCTTTTGGTTATCGACGTATCCCGACTCGGCTCTTAAATTCTATAAATCAAGGGAAAGGAAAGGGGAAGTAAGCTTTAAGCTTAGTAAGTTTACATGTAAACAATGTAACATATTAGTATGTGCTAAACAATTATATAGTATTACATACTAAGCAAGAAACAATCCACATTCATAATCATGCTTACTCATTCTTTCCATTTCCACATTCCAACCATATCAGAAGCTTAATGTACACATTCGTTAGCGTACTTTCTTGCACTTAGCACCACAACATCATATAATACAACACGTCACAATCTCTTAATCAACTACTCATGATCAAATTACTCGGTGGTTTCGCACTTAGCCCACCGTCAGTCTTTATTAGGGTGGTATCGCACATAGCCCACCGAAAATATTAGTTGTGGTGGTATCGCACATAGCCCACCAAGTGATAAATGGATGATGGTATCGCATATAGCCCATCGTAATTAAACATCAAGGTGGTATCGTACTTAGCCCACTGTAAAGTATTTATATAACACACTAACATATCCATTCCATCATTCATACTAGAGTTATTTAATAACTACCACATTTAATCCACTGGAATCATACATGTCCTCAATTGGGCTATGCACTGATCAGCAACAAAAATGTATATATATATATGTAAAATGCATTGTTTACGCATAAACTTACCTTGGTGCAAAACGTGTTAACTAACGGTTTAATCCGTCACCTTGCCTTTTCTACGGTCAAGGTTGATTATGCGCTCCTCCTGATCTATAATAATGAAATTCATTCGTTTAGATCATTCTATGATCATAATGCATAAAAATATACACTTAGGCAAAAATGACCATTTTGCCCTTGTACTATGGCAAAAATTATGATTTTGCTCCTAGGCTCGTAATTAATTTTTCAACTCACTTTCTCAATAATCAAGCCTACCTAAACATTTATTTCTTCTACAACTACTCACAATTTCATCTATTTCATGCATTTATTACAAAATCACAACTTTTACAACTAGGTCCATTTAGGTGTTTTCATGACTACACCTTTCACCAAAGTTGTTTTCCATCTCCCTAACATTCATTTTATTCCATAAAAACTCAGCTAACAACATAACCATTCCCATGGCAAGTCCCTAGACTTTCAACCATATCACAAATTAGTCCCCTCATTAGCTAGCTCAAGCTTTGGGGACTCCAAAAGTACAAAAATCATAAAAAATAATCATCAAATTGACTTATTAGTAAGGATGAAATGTAGATGAAATTTTGAACTTCAAAAACCCATATTCTCCCTTCAAATTTCAGTGGTAGAAGAAGAAGGATTAGTAAAAGATGATATATCATCTTTTTGTCTTATTTTAGTCATTTTTTTATCACCTAATCTCTACCAAATTTGACCAACATTTAATGCTATTGTCTCTTTCATTCCTATGGCCGGCCATGCCCTCCTAATGGCCTAATTACACTTTAAGGACTCCCAATTTAACATTCTATGGCTATTTGACACCTCTACCTTCAAAAATAGAACCTTCACGCTTTATGCATTTTAGTGCTTTTTCACAATTAAGCATGCAATCATCAAAATTAAAGCACCAAAATTTTAACATAGTCATATGTTAATACTATAACACATAAAATAACATCAAAGTAATTTTCCTCGACCTCGGTTTAGCGGCCCTGAAACCACTGTTCCTGTAACATCCGGGATTTAGGGGCTTTGCATTTGTTATGTATATGTGTGTTTGGTATTCTTTGCAAGTTGTTTGGGTGTGTTTAGGGTCCCCGATAAGACTCGGGGTTAAGCCGAAGCCTTGGCAAAAATTTCATTTTTGGACTTCTTAGGGGAGAGCTGACTGGGGCAGAACTTAAGGATTTTTTTTTGTGTTTATTGACACAAGAATTTAATTGGTAAAGTCGCAAGGAGGCGCCACTTAAGGTGCAGGTAAGTGACGCCTCAGGGGGAGCAGTGAAGGAACAGGTTCGATTCGCGTTGTCAACAATGTGGAATTTTATTTTTGCTTATGCGCCTAAGGAGCTTGGATGATGGATTCAGTTAGTAGCCTTGAAAGGTGGAGGTGGACTTAGTCAAATATTTCAAAAGGATGGACAAGAGTAAAAAGGGGATTTTGAATAATTCAAATTGATTCAAATGTGTGACCAAGAGTGAAGTTAGAAAAATTTAGGGATTTGATGTTGGTGAAGTAGGTGGCCGAATTTTTGGATGCTTGATGTAGGGGGAAAAAAGTCAGTTTTGGTTTGTTGAGGGGTGTGCCAAAAGTTAGTAAGGGTTCTAAGTTTTCTTTGTTCTTTTGTAGTGCATTCAGTCACTAGGGAAGTAGATGGTGCCGATTTTGGTAGGTTCTCTTGAAGCTCCTTCATTCTCCAATTTTCATTCTCATTTCATATGACCTATAGCCGAAAGTGAGGAGACCATTAGTGCATCTTTTCTTCATCTTCTTTCTCTCTCTACTCATCCTCTTAAACTCCACAACCAAAAGCACCACACCTTTCCCTTGCAATCTTTTGTTTTCTCCTTCTTCTTCTCTACTTACCTTCTAGAACAGAAACCTGTTGCACTCCATCTTTGTTCTTCTTCCCCTATTTTCCCCTCATCATTCTTTTTCCAAATCTTTCCTCTCTTTTTATTGTGTTGCCGAAACCCTTGAGCCTTTATTGAATCTCTCTTTCTCTCATTTTGGTTCTTCCATTTTATTCTCTTCCACTCTTGATCATTACCGAATCTTCTCTGCTATAATAACTTGTGCCAAATTTTCTTGGCTGTAGTTCGGGTCCTCTATGTTCAGACGAATGCTGTGGGACAAGGTGCTAGGCATCTGCTTCGGATCTTTCATTGGTTTTTCTGTGAAGGTAAGGGAGACTCTGCCATCGTTTTTCTGTTCTTCTTTCGGTATTTGGTAGCCAAAGCCGAATGGCTAATTGGCTTGGGAATGCAATCATATTGACTTCTCTTCTTTTATCATCTTCTCTCTTTGGGGGCGCTTAATCCGGAAAACATCGTTAGCTGAACCATTTAAGTTTCAAGTCGGGGGAACAGCCAACCTCCGGATCCTATCTCTCTTTTCGGGATTTTAAAGTAAAGAATTCTCCTCTAATTATGAGATCAGTTACTCCTTTTGTTGTTCACTGCCTTAACCCAACGTTGTTGGTAAACAACCGTTGTGTTATTATAGTATCTTCTGACCAAGATCTCTTACATGGAATCAAATGCCAGTCAATCGAAGGAGAGGATTGGACCAGTAGTCCCAGCCCCTAAGTTTAAACGACGTGCAGTATCAGTAGTATGGGATTGGCCACCGGGTTGTGGACCAACGTTAGAACAGAATAGACAGATCACAGTCGTTCCCTCTTCCGAGAGTGTCGATAGTGTTGAGAGCTTAGTCCTTCTCGTGTTCAGGTGTGTAATATTCACACCTCTTTGTTGTTACTTTTAAGTATGTATATGTATGGTGAAATGCCGAAATAACGACATTAGTTGTTCTTCTACATATGGTAAGTAAAAGCGAGACATCAGGTTAGTGATTTGTATTTGTGATAATTATACGATTATTTTGACATGAGGTTATGTTGCATTTGATACATGTTGAGATATGTTTCATGCTTACACCATGATTTCATGTTGCATTGGGGAAAATATGCCATGAATAGAAGGGGAAGTGTATCTGGTGGCTTGTGCCATTTTAGCCTGGTGACTCTGTCACAATTTTGATAATCTGGTGGCTTGTGCCATTTTAGCCTGGTGACTCTGTCACAATTTTGATAATCTGGTGGCTTGTGCCATTTCAGCCTGGTAACTCTGTCACAACTCTGATAATCTGGTGGCTTGTGCCATTTCAGCCTGGTGACTTCGTCGTAATTTCTGACGATGAGCAGCTTGACTGTCATCAATGGTGTATAGCGGCTGGAAATTTAGGTTGGAAGGGGTTCTGCATCATCATGCATATGTTAATGTGTTATTCTATACTGTGGGGCTAAGGCCCAATCTGTTCGAACGGTTTGAACCCAATGAGGGGTGTTTGGTTATTGCACACTGAGTCTTTTGACTCACTCTGTTTGTTTAACATCTATGTAGGTTAGTTCAGTAGACCTGGCCGGAGGGGACTACGAGGTGGCCATGCACGGTTTCTTTCTTTTTAAATAGAACGCTATTTTCTTTAAATTTTTGAAATTTTAGAAATGTAATAAGGCCACTTCTAATTTGGATAAATTTTAATTTTAATCTTTGGACGTATTTTATATAAACTACCGACAGAATGTTTTTATAAAATACGAACAAAAGTTTTCTTTACAATCTGACAAACAACATTTCTTTAAAAGAAAAAAACAAAAAAGGAGATTTTGCAACCAACTTTGAGTTTATTCTAGTAAATGATAGGTGTTTTCAACTTTCACTTAAAACACAAGGTTTGATTAATTAAAGGTTTATCTTAAATAAATACTGGCTTGCAATGGAACCACGAAACTTGTGGTTTTAAGAAAGTTTTAATTAAAGACCTTCTAAGACTCGTAACTCTTTTAACATTCTTTCCTATTGACATGTCAGATCCGGTCGTAATGTTTGGGCCGAGTTTGGGGTGTTACAATTTGGTATCAGAGCCAGGTTTAAAAAGCTCGGCCTTGGGTTTTGGGTTCAAAACATTTTCCAAATTTTTTATCTAAGACGATTTAAAAAAATACATATGCACCTGTTTTCTGGAAGTGTGGCACCCGAGTCTCAGGCCCAAGTCTGCCAGGTAAGTTTTCTGATTGTTAAGTGAATTGCATGAGGTAGTTATATGATATATATATCTCGTCATGGATGTTGGAATTTAGAAACTCTATTGTAGAGATGAAAATCGTAACATCCTCGAAAAGGGCCTATGCATTTTCGGTTTAATTGTACGAAATGACATGTCTTATGTGTTATGAATATATTTTGAACATTTTGGAAACACGGAAATGTATGGAAATGTTAGGAAAGTGAACATTTTGGAAACACGGAAATGTTTGAAATGTTAGGTTTAAAGGAGGACAAAGTGAACATTTTTGGAAACTAGGAAATGTAAGGAAATGATTTAGAAATGATTCGTAAGAGAGAAAGCGAACATTTTAGAAACTTGAAATGTAAGGAAATTTCAAGTTTAAAGAGGGAAACGAAAATTTTGGAAACTTGGAAATGTAAGGAAATGTCATAGAAATGTTAAGTTTTAAAGTTTAAAAGGGGAAACTAAGGCAAGGTGGCCTTAAGAGAAATTGTATGTGAAATTTGACACACAAAAAAAGCTTGGAAAAGTGGCCCTGGAGATGCCATTTAGGGCTTCTGAAATGGCGCCACATACAAGGGTATTGGGCCAAGGTTCGAGTGCATGGGGAAGCAAAATAAAAGAGTTTTATTTTGCTGCAAAGGAGCAAAGGAGTTGGACGGCACAAGGCTATATTTTAGGAGTTTTATTCTCTTTAAAACTCTGGCTAAATGATGGATAAATGAGGATTAATTCTTTTTAAGGATAAGTGTTGAATTATCTTTTATTTTCTTTTAGGTGATAATTAAGGAGATAAAGCTATCAAAATAGAAGAGTGGTGGCCAAGTAAGGGTGTCTTGGCCTAGTAATTTCGGCAATAAAAGGAAAAGGGAGGCCATTCCGCATTATTTTCTATTCTTGAAAGCCTCTCCACGAATTCTCTCTGCCATTGTTCTCTTTTCTCTTAAACTTTGTCAAGCCAAAAACTCAAGAAATCATTGTCGAATTCTTCATCTTTCTCTTCTCACCTTTTTGTCCCATTCTACTTATGCTGAATCTCTCCCTCCCAAAGGCCCATCTTTGTCGAAATTCTTAGATCAAAATACATTAGTCGCCGAACCTTTGTAAGTTTCATCTCTTTTCTTTCTCCAAGTCTCAAGGCCGAATCTTTGTATTGCCAGATATAGGAGCTGTCGACTTCTTCAAGTAAGGATAAGGATCTATGGCTATTATTTTCTTTCTTCTTTAAACCGAAATTAAGATTCTAATGCCATCTGTGTCTCTTGGCCGAATCAACAAAGGATCTCTCGGGTTTCTACAATCATCGACTACAAGGAGGGATATTTCGGGATTCATAAGGATCTAAGGTAAGAAATCTTGATTCGGCTATGGGCGCTTATTAGTATTTAAATGTTAGAGGAGGATCTAACATGTACCACTGTAGAGTTTCGACAACTCCATAACCAAGAAATCACTTTCGGGATTTGAGAAACCTAAGGTAAGCACATGTGGTATTCCGCCAAGGCCTTATTTGTTGATTAAAGAGTTGTTTCTTATTATTCTAAAAACCGAAAACTAACCTATGAAGAGATCTAGTGTTTGGCCGAATACAAGAAGGAGCATAGCAAAGATTTTGGGACTCGATTAAGTAGTGAAATCGGCACCAAGGTAAGTTTTGAGTAATAACAATCCTAATAGGATTTGGTTTATGGCGAATGGTTTTATTAAATTAGTAAGTGATTAATCAAATGTAGGGATTAAGGATCTAAGCGGTAGATCGATTCACGAGATCTCAAGGAATTTGCTAAAGCGAATCGTGTGTACTCGTGACTATTTCTTAATAAGTTTTATGGTTATGTCTAATTAAAATATGTGATATTAAGAATAAGAAAGTGGCTAAGGTACCTGTTATGGTACTAAGTACTCGAGTGCACGTTTCCTACTCCTACTAGGAATATGAAATATATTATTTGTAACATGAGAATAAGAATGTGAACTTTGGCATATTAATGCATATTACAAAATGGGGCATATGGGTTATTGAAAGGGAAGCGAATGTGGTGACCTAAGACCGGGAACACGGTGACCTAAGACCGTGGTATCTCGAATGTGGTGACCTAAGACCACGATGAATGAATCACGGTGACCTAAGATCGCGATATCGAATGTGGTGACCTAAGACCACAAATGCGGTGACCTAAGACCGAGATATGGAGTGTAGCGGAAGGAGGGTCGACTTAGTAGTCCCCACTGTGTACAAAGTTGGTACGGGAGTGTAGCGGATGGCTTGTTAGGTTTGGGTTTGGGAATGCATCATAATTTGTATGCTATGGTATGAATGTGTAATATTTGTTATGCTCGATTCTATTATGATTTAGTGTTGTGTACACATTGAGTCTGTTGACTCACCCCGTTGAGGGACCATGTTTCAGGTGATGAACAGTAATAGACGGGACTGGCAGGAACTTATGGTGGCCATTCTCAACATGAAGTTTTTATTTTTATGGACTATTAATTTTTAAGTACTCCGAATTATTTGGATTTACTTGATGTAATAAGGCCATAAGGCCATAGTGCACTATTTTATTTCTGTTTTTATTTATTGTGTTACGAAATTTTTATTAAGTTAAAGATTAAGTAATTTACTTTAAATGTATTCTATATGTTTTATCACCTAAAATTTAAAAGGGTTTTCATTACAAAAACGATTTTGTTTTCTACTCGAGCCCAACCCAAAACAATATTTCTTTCAAAACACACTATTTTCCCAAAGTAACAAAAGAACTTTGAACCGTTTTACTTGAGGAACATACCAAATCTGGTCAAAGCTCATGGGCCGGGTTTGGGGTGTTTCAATTTGGTATCAGAGCCCAGTTTCAAACCCTCGGCCTGGGGTTTAAGGCCCAAAATGTTTTCAAAGCGAGCCCAAATGAGTTTTATGAAAATATATTTTGACATAAGCGAGTTTCGGCATGGCACCTAAGTCTCCGACCCATGATCCACAGTGTAAGTACTTCTATCCATTTGTGTGGTTTATAGTATGATGTATAGAAGGGTATAAATGGAATGGAACGTAGATTAGCATGATAAGTACTTGAACCCTAGGATTAGTTTTCCCCAACACTTACATAAGACTTAAGTGCCTAACTAAACAACCCTATGGCTAAGTCGCGAGAGTTAGGGTGTGGTAACCCACAATGCGCATGTTTAGGATTGGATCGGAAGAGCACGGTACTTAGCAGTCCTAGTGACTCACCTCCTCTTTCTTTGGAATCCTACAGTGCGTGTGTAGCTACGGTTCACCTTAACCAAGAGGACTCGGTCTTAGGCTAAACACAATAATTAAAACCCGAAAGGGAACTAGCCGTGTTTTTATAAAAACCCTAGTTTTAAAACTCTTAAAACTTTCTTTTAATTTGTGAGAACTATTTGTACAAAATTTTTCCGAAATATTTTCGATTTATAAAATTACAAAAATACCCTTAGTGGTAAAATTACAAAAAATGCCTTTGGTTTATGAAATTTCCAAAATACTCACAGTTTTTATCAAAATTTTCATTACTTTATAAAATGTTCAACAACCCCTAATTCGCAAAATATCAAAATACCTTGATTTTGGAAAATTACATAATTACCCCTAACTTACAAAAAATTACCAAAATGACCCTGATTTCCAAAAAGTTTTTTTTGCAACATCATTGTTTTGGAAAGAACAATTCTCAAAAAGAACCCTCAAAGTTTTGTAACTTTTGAAATATCCTTGATTTGTTAAATTTTACAAATTTACCCTGGTTTATTACCAAAATACCCCCGAGATTTAAAATTATCGAAATACCCTCGGATTTCAAATTTTCCAAAATACCCCGGGAATTTAAAAAAACTCCAAAAAACTTTATGACAGAATCATCAGGAACTTTTTCTTTTGAAAATTACGAAAATACCCCTGTCGAACAAAATTACGAAAATACCCCTATGTAGTGAAGAAACAACAACAATGAAAACTACAATGTTTCTCTGAATGAACGAAAGTTCATAATTGGTTGATGGATGTATGAATGAATGAAAAGACTGTGTGCATGTATGAATACGAAAGAACCACTCCTAAAACTCTTTTCACAAAATTTCTTCGCGGGTAATCAAGTGAAACAAAGACTAATTCATAAAACTTCTTAATCAGATCTCGACGTTAGAAATGAGCTCTAGAGGACGTGGTCGTCGTGGATGAGGTAGAGGAAGGATGACTGTGTCAGAACCCGTTAGATCGGGTCAAAGGGTCCGACAATGAGATACCACACGCCACTACCACCCCTTTGTTGTTGGTATTGAGCAAGCAAGCTCGACGAGGGGATGATCTTTGTGTCGCGGTGTGTGCGCGAGTTTTGGAGTTAGTGGGTGGTGTAGGAGGAAATTCGGGAAATCGAAAGTCTGTGCCTGAACGGCTCCAAGCTAATGGAGCCAAAATGTTTCGTGGAGTATCGGGTGTGGCACCCAGTACAAGCTGAGTACTGGTTGGAAGCAACTGAGCGCATCATGGATGAGCTTGACCTGACCCCTAAGGAGAAGTTAAAGGAATGGTGGCCTTTATTACGCGATGAAGCGTATCAATGGTGGTTAATCGTTCGGGATGGTGCCACAATGGAGGATCGACCTAGGACTACGTTAAGGAAGCGTATCAAAAGAAGTATGTTGGAACGGGTATACGGATGAGCAAAGGAAGGCATTTACGGGGTGGTTCAAGGGAACAAGTCCATGGCGGAATATGAGGTGAATTCACGAGGTTGAGTTGGTGGTATGCAGAAGAGTAGTTGCAACCGAGCATGAGCGCCGCGTGTCGTCAGTTTCGAGGGCGGCCTGAGGGATAATCTAAGATTGTTGATAGCACCGCACTGGGAGCGGGAATTTTCTGCGTTAGTGGAAAAGGCTAAAGTGGTGAAGGGATCAAGGATTCTACCAGCGGACTATGGACCGAAATAAGCCCAAAAGAGGTTTTGGATCGTGTGGAAAGGTTCATAAGAGGCCTAGAGTTGATGGGCCGCGAGGTCAGCAAGTTGGTTCAGGAGGACAGTATCGTCCTTGTGATTTTGTGGAAAGAAGCACCTAGGAGAGTGCTGGAAGAAGACAGGAGGATGTTTTAGGTGTGGGTCCAAGGACCATGTGATCAAAGATTGTCCTAAGGTATTAACCGAAGAGCTCGAGAATGTTAATCAGGTGGTAGAGGTGGACGATAGCCTCGGCAAGGTCGTGGGTGAACCATGGAGGAAATGGTTGGGCCGAGGGCGTGGAGCACCAAACAAAGATGCTGAAGGTGCAGACGTGAGGCAACCAAGGTTGGTTTCTACAGTTGGCCGTCGCGAGGAGGAATATGTGCCAGATATGACAACGGGTACGTTCTTTATTTCTGGAAAACCCTTAATTGTTTTGCTTGTTATAGGGTTAGCTTATTCTTGTATTGCTAGTAAAGTGCACGAAAGCGTGGATGTGAACCTAGAGAATGTGCCTAGAAAGTATGATAGTTCTTTAAGATTAGAGTGCGTGACAATAGCGTAGTGGGGTGAGTTAGGACCGTATGATTGTTCGTTAGTAAGTAATTTCGAGAGGACGAAATTATTTTTAAGAGGGTAGAAGCGTAACATCCTAAAAAGGGCCTATGCATTTTCGGTTTAATTATGCGAAATGACATGTCTTATGTGTTATGAATATATTTTGAATAGTTTTGGAAACCTGGAAATGTATGGAAATGTTAGGTTTAAAAGAGGAAAGTGAATATTTTTGGAAACTAGGAAATGTAAGGAAATGATTTAGAAATGATTCAAAAGAGGAAAGCAAACATTTTGGAAACTTGGAAATGTAAGGAAATGTCAAGTTTAAAGAGGAAAGCGAAAATTTTTGGAAACTTGGAAATGTAAGGAAATGTCATAGAAATGTTAAGTTTTAAAGTTTAAAAGGGGAAACCAAGGCAAGGTGGCCTTAAGAGAAATTGTATGTGAAATTTGACACACAAATAGGCTTGGAAAAGTGGCACTGGAGATGCCACTTAGGGCTTCTGAAATGGCGCCACATACAAGGGTATTGGGCCAAGGTTCGAGTCTGCGAGGAAGCAAAATAAAAGAGTTTTATTTTCTTTGCAAGGAAGCAAGGGAGTTGGACGGCACAAGGCTATATTTTAGGAGTTTTATTCTCTTTAAAATTCGGCTAAATGATGGATAAATGAGGATTAATTCTTTTTAAGGATAAGTGTTGAATTATCTTTTATTTTCTTTTAGGTGATAATTAAAGAGATAAAACTATCAAAATAGAAGAGTGGTGTCCAAGTAAGGGAGTCTTGGCCTAGTAATTTCGGCAATAAAAGGAAAAGGAGGCCATTCTGCATTATTTTCTATTCTTGAAAGCCCTGTAGAATTCTCTCGCCATTATTCTCTTTTCTCTTAAACTTTGTCAAGCCAAAAACTCAAGAAATCATTGTCGAATTCTTCATCTTTCTCTTCTCACCTTTTGTCCCATTCTACTTAGGCCGAATCTCTCCTTCCCAAAGGCCCATCTTTGTCGAAATTCTTAGATCAAAATACCTTAGTCGCCAGAACCTTTGTAAGTTTCATCTCTTTTCTTTCTCCAAGTCTCAAGGCCGAATCTTTGTATTGCCGGATATAGGAGTCATCGACTTCTTCAAGTAAGGATAAGGATCTATGGCTATTATTTTCTTTCTTCTTTAAATCGAAATTAAGATTCTAACGCCATCTGTGTCTCTTGGCCGAATCAACAAAGGATCTCTCGGGTTTCTACAACTATCGACTACAAGGAGGGATATTTCGGGATTCATAAAGATCTAAGGTAAGTATTGTATTGGTGAGGCCGGTTATTAGTATTTAAATGTTAGAGGAGGATCTAACATGTACCCTGTAGGTTTCGACAACTCCATAGCCAAGAAATCACTTTCGGGATTTGAGAAACCTAAGGTAAGAACATGTGGTATTCAGCCAATGCCTTATATGTTGATTAAAAAGTTGTTTCTTATTATCCTAAAGACCGAAAACTAACTTATGAAGAGATCTAGTGTTTGGCCGAATACAAGAAGGAGCATAGCAAAGATTTCGGGACTCGATTAAGTAGTGAAATCGGCACCAAGGTAAGTTTTGTGTAATAACAATCCTAATAGGATTTGGTTTTATGGCCGAATGGTTTTTATTAAATTAGTAAGTGATTAATCAAATGTAGGGATTAAGGATCTAAGCGGTAGATCGGATTCACGAGATCTCAAGGATTTTGCTAAGTGAATCAGTGTGTACCCTACACTATTTCTTAATAAGTTTTATGGCTATGTCTAATTAAAATATGTGATATTAAGAATAAGAAAGTGGCTAAGGTACCATGTTATGGTACTAAGTACTGTGCACGTTTCCTACTCCTACTAGGAATATGAAATATGTTATTTGTAACATGAGAATAAGAATGTGAACTTTGGCATATTAATGCGTATTACAAAATGGAGCATATGGGTTATTGAAAGGGAGGCGAATGTGGTGACCTAAGACCACGAACACGGTGACCTAAGACCGTGGTATCTCGAATATGGTGACCTAAGACCACGATGAATCTGAATGCGATGACCTAAGACCGCGATATCTCGAATGTGGTGACCTAAGACCACAAATGCGGTGACCTAAGACCGCGATATGGAGTGTAGCGGAAGGAGGGTCGACTTAGTAGTCCCCATGGTGTACAAGTTGAGTGCGGGAGTGTAGCGGATGGCTTGTTAGGTTTGGGTTTGGGAATGCATCATAATTTGTATGCTATGATATGAATGTGTAATATTTGTTATGCCCGATTCTATTATGATTTAGTGTTGTGTACACATTAAGTCTGTTGACTCACCCCGTTGAGGACCATGTTTGATGATGAGCAATAATGGGCCGGACAGCGAGAACTGTGGTGGCCATGCTCAACATGAAGTTTTTATTTTTATGGACTATTAATTTTTAAGTACTCGAATTATTTGGATTTACTTGATGTAATAAGGCCATAAGGCCATAGTGCACTATTTTATTTTGTTTTTATTTACTATGTTACGAAATTTTTATTAAGTTAAAGATTAAGTAATTTACTTTAAATGTATTCTATATGTTTTATCACCTAAAATTTAAAAGGGTTTTCATTACAAAAACGATTTTGTTTTCTACTCGAGCCCAACCCAAAACAATATTTCTTTCAAAACACACTATTTTCCCAAAGTAACAAAAGAACTTTGAACCGGTTTACTTGAGGAACATACCAAATCTGGTCAAAGCTCGTGGGTCAGGTTTGGGGTGTTTCAAAAACCCTTAGGTATACATATGCCTTGCAAAAGAACTACTTATAAACATTATCCTCCTAAAACTACTCGTTAATAAATAATTGAAAAGAAATGTTGACGCATAAAATTTGTAATCAAGTAAGACGGAGCGATAGGCATAAGTGGTAGAGGATGTGGACGTGCTACACGCGGCCGTGGAAGAGGCCAGGGTACTGAGGTTGAACTCTCGGATGTGAGAAATGAGCATGAGGGCGAAGTACCAGCATCACTTGTGGCAGGAGCGGGATCGTAAGACAGAACTGGTGGGGATGATGCCATGTCTCAAGCAATGCTGCGTGTGTTAGAACAGTGGTGGGGCAAAGCATTTGGAACAAAGAACTCGGAAGTCCATCCCTGAGCGACTCCGAGCTAATGGAGCTGAAATGTTTAGGGGTATTTCTGGGGTGGCTCCAAATGTGGCCGAGTATTGGCTAGAGGCAGTCGAGAGGATTATGGATGATCTGGACTACACAGCGGAGGAGAAGCTGAAAGGTGCAGTGTCTCTAGTTTGGGATGAGGCATATCAGTAGTGGTGAGCCATAAGAGAGGGTACTCTGGCGGACCGAATTGATTAGGATTTCTTTAAGATGTCATTTCAGGGGAAGTATGTTGGGGCCAGTTATGTGGATGCTTAGAGGAAAGCATTCTTGAATTTGGTACAAGGGGGTAAATTGGTAGCTGGGTATGAGGCAGAATTTCTGCGTTTGAGTCGCTACGCTCGAGGCATAGTGGCTACTGACTATGAGCGCTGCGTGCGGTTTGAGGATGGGCTGCGGGATGAGTTGAGAGTGTTGATAGCTCTGCAGCGATAGAGAGACATTGCTGTCTTAGTGGAGAAAGCAAAAATAGTTGAAGAGGTGAAACGGACCGAGATCCAGAATAGGGAGAAAGACAAGGGTAAGAATAAGAGAAGCTTTGGGTCTACAGGGTCATCGGGAGGTTTCCAAAAGAGGGCTAGGTTTGATGGGCTAGCTCAAGTTGTGAGGCCTGCGGTGATGGGTTGGTTTTGATCATGTGCTCTGTGTGGGAAAAGGCATTCTAGAGAGTGTAGAAGGAGAATCGGTGGGTGTTTCAGATGTGGATCTATGGATCATATGATTAAGGATTGTACACAAGTAGAGTAGGAGCGGCCAGTGGGACAGAGTTTTGATCAGCTCAGAAGGGGTGGTCAGCAACCATAGAGGGGTCGTAGTCCAGCTGGAGGAGGAAATGGTTTTGGTCGGGGTCGTGGAGCACCGGGCAGAGGTGCTGGGAATACAGAGGCAAGACAGCCCGGGTTATTTTATGCAGCCAGACGCCGAGAAGAGGGTGATGCACCAGACGTTATAACGGATACTTTACTCATTTTCGGTTTGCCCTTTACTGCATTAATAGATATTGGGTCAACGCATTCCTATGTTGCTAGTGTGGTGTCTGGAACTTTAAACATGAACTCTGAAATAGCTTCTAGGGAGATGACTGCACTTAGTCCTTTAGGACAATCTGTAGTGGTAAACAAACTTTTTAGAAGTGTACCTCTAGAAATACAAGGGTCAGTTTTCCCAGTTGATTTGATGGAACTACCGTTCGGGGAGTTCAATTTGATCTTAGGCATGGATTGGTTGGTAAGTATCGAGCAAACTTGGATTGTGCTGCTAAGCTCATGGTGTTAAGGACTCCTGAGGATAATGAAGTTTTGGTGATAGGCGAAAGGAGAGACTACTTGTCCAATGTAGTGTCTACTCTAAAGGTGGAAAGAATGGTGAGAAAAGGGTGCATGGCTTTCTTAACTTTTGTCAGTGTATTGGATGTAAAGGAGGTGACCGTGAATGAGGTTAGAACAGTAAAGGAAGTTGTGGGTGTCTTTCCTGAAGAGCTTCCAGGGTTGCCTCCGAATTGTGAGGTGGAGTTTGGAATTGAGCTACTTCTAGTGACGGCTCCAGTGTCCATCGCCCCTTATAGGATGGCGCCGAAGGAGCTGGTTGAACTTAAAGCTCAAATTCAGGAGCTGTTGGATCGTGGTTTTATCCGACCCAATGTATCTCCATGGAGAGCGCCGATGCTATTTATGAAGAAGAAAGACGGGTCCATGCGAATGTGCATTGATTACCGCTAGTTGAATAAGTTGACAATTAAGAAAAAGTACCCGCTGCCGAGGATAGACGACCTGTTTGATCAGCTCAAAGGGGCTTCGATCTTTTCAAAGATAGATTTGAGATCAGGATATCATCAGCTTAAGGTCAGGGAAGCGGATATTCACAAGACGGCTTTTTGAACTCGCTATGGTCACTATGAGTTCCTGGTGATACCGTTTGGGTTGACAAATGCCCCACCTGCGTTCATGCATATGATGAACCGGGTTTTCTAACCCTATCTGGACCGGTTCATTGTAGTGTTCATAGACGACATTCTGGTATATTCCAAGACAGAAGAAGAGCACGATTCACAGCTTCGGGTGGTTTTACAGATTTTTAGGGAGAAGTAATTGTACACCAAATTTAGCAAGTGCGAGTTTTGGTTGAAAGAAGTTACTTTTCTGGGACATGTGGTATCGGCGGAAGGGATTAGGGTTGATCCCCGAAAGATTGAAGCTGTGTTAAGTTGGAAACCGCCTAAGTCTGTGGCGGAGATCTGAAGTTTCTTGGATTGGCAGGTTACTACAGAAGATTTGTTGAGGGTTTCTCTTTAATTGCGGCACCCTTAACTAAGTTGCTGAGGAAAGGGGTACCATTTGTTTGGGCTGACAAGCAATAGGAAAGCTTTGAGAAAGTCAAGAGGATTTTTGTGAGGCTCGGTTTTGATTTAGCCTGAGGCTAGAAAAGAGTTCGTAGTTTATTGTGACGCTTCACACACAGGGTTAGGGTGTGAGTTAATGCATGATGGGAAGGTTGTTGCATATGCGTCTCGGCAGTTAAGGCCGCATGAGATAAACTATCCCACGCATGATTTGGAGTTGGTTGCGGTAGTTTTCACTCTAAAGATCTGGAGACATTATCTATATGGAGAAAAGTCCGTTATCTACACCGACCACAAGAGTTTGAAATATCTTCTAACTCAGAAGGAGTTGAACTTAAGGCAGCGAAGGTGGGTTGAGCTGTTGAAGGACTATGATTGCTTAATAGAATATCATCCAGGAAAAGCTAACGTGGTAGCGGATGCGTTAAGTCGGAAGGAAATAATAGATTTAAGGGCAATGTTTGCTCATCTCAGTCTGTTTGATGATGGAAGTTTGTTAGCTGAACTTCAAGTGAAACAGACTTGGGTAAATCAGATTAAAGAGAAGCAGTTATCAGATGATGTTTTGAGTGCTCGACTATTGCAAGTTCAGAATGGTGGGGTAGAAGATTATAATTTGAACGGTGATGGGGTTTTGTGTTACCGTGAGAAGGCTTGCATGCCGAAGGATGTTGAGTTGAGGCAGATGATTCTTCAGGAAGTGCATAGTAGCCCTTACGCTATGCATCCTGGAGAGAGTAAGATGTACCGAGATCTGCGTGAAGAATTCCGTGGCACAGGTTAAAGCGAGAAGTTACGAAGTTTGTGGGTAAGTGTTTAACGGTCGCCAAGTAAAAAAGCGAGCATCAATTGCCTTCGGGGTTATTACAGCCAGTGAAGATTCCACAGTGGAAATGGGAAAGGATCACTATGGACTTTGTTAGTGGGCTACCGCTTACGCTTACGAAGAAAGATTCAGTATGGGTGATCGTGGATCGGTTGACGAAGTCCGCTCATTTCATACCTGTTTGTGTCGACTATTCTCTTTAGAGGTTGGCTAAGCTGTATGTGGCAGAAATTGTGAGGTTGCATGGGGTACCAGTATCGATCATATCAGATAGAGACCCTAGGTTTACGTCGCGGTTCTAGAGGGCACTACATCAGGCATTGGGTACAAGATTGGACTTCAACCCAGCTTTTCATCCGCAGACTGATGGTCAGTGTGAGAGAGTAATTCAGATTTTGGAGGATATGTTGAGAAGTTGTGTCATTGACTTCAGGGGTAGTTGGGAAGAGTTCTTACCGTTGGCAGAATTTGCATACAATAACAGCTACCAATCTAGTATTCAGATGGCGCCCTATGAAGCGTTATATGGGCGGAGGTGTCGTACTCCTACCTATTGGACAAAATTAGGCGAGCGTCAGATGTTGGGTCTAGAATTGGTTGCAGAGACAGAGGAGAAGGTTAAGTTGATTCGGACTCAATTGAAGGAAGCGTTCGATAGGCAAAAATCATATGTAGATCTGAAGCGAAAGTAGATAGAGTTTGAAGTAGGTGATGAGGTTTTCTTGAAAGTTTCACCGTCGAAGAAGATGATGAGGTTTGGACGGAAGGGCAAGCTAAGTCCCAGGTTTATTGGGCCTTATCCGGTTTTGAAACGTGTGGGACCGATAGCTTATCAGCTTAAGCTACCTTTAGAATTAAGTTAGATTCATGATGTGTTTCATGTTTCGATGCTGAGGCGCTACCGTTCGGATTCATCTCATACTGTGCCAGTGGAAGAAATTGAAGTGAGGCCTGATCTATCCTTTGAAGAGGAACCAGTTCAGGTTTTGGGTCGAGACTGTAAGGATTTGTGAAGAAAATCGATCCCGTTAGTCAAAGTCTGTGGCGAAATCATGGTATGGAAGAGGCGACGTGCGAGCCTGAGGATGTTATACGTCAACAGTACCCTCATCTCTTTTGATCCGGTAATTTCGAGGCTGAAATTTCTTTAAGGGGGTAGAACTGTAACATCCGGGATTTAGGGGCTTTGTATTTGTTATGTATCTGTGTGTTTGGTATGCTTTGCATGTTGTTTGGGTGTGTTTGGGGTCCCCAGGAAGACTCAGGGTTAAGCCGAAGCCTTCGCAAAAATTTCATTTTTGGACTTTTCAGGGGAGAGCTGACTGGGGCAGGACTTAAGGATTTTTTTCTTGTGTTTATTGACACAAGAATTTAATTTGTAAAGTGGCAACAAGGCACCACTTAAGGTGTAGGTAAGTGATGGCTCAGGGGGAGCAGTGAGGGAACATGTTCGATTCGCGTTGTTAGCAATGTGGAATTTTATTTTTGCTTATGCGCCTAAGGAGCTTGGATGATTGATTCGGTTAGGAGCCTTGAAAGGTGGAGGTGGACTTAGTCAAATATTTCAAAAGAATGGATAAGATTAAAAAGAGGATTTTGAATAATTCAAATTGATTCAAATGTGTGACCAAGAGTGAAGTTAGGAAAATTTGGGGATTTGATGTTGGTGAGGTAGGTGGCCGAATTTTTGGATGCTTGATGTAGGGGGAAAAAATCAGTTTTGGTTTGATGAGGGGTGTGCCGAAAGTTAGTAAGGGTTCTAAGTTTTCTTTGTTCTTTTGTAGTGCATTCGGTCAGTAGGGAAGTAGATGGTGCCGATTTTGGTAGGTTCTCTTGAAGCTCCTTCGTTCTCCAATTTTCATTTCTCATTTCCTATGACCTATAGCCGAAAGTGAGGAGACCATTAGTGCATCTTTTCTTCATCTACTTTTTCTCTCTACTCATCCTCTTAAATTCCACAACTGAAAGCACCACACCTTTCCCTTGCAATATTTTTTTCTCCTTCTTCTTATCTACTTACCTTCTAGAATCGAAACCTATTGCACTCTATCTTTGTTCTCCTTCCCCTATTTTCCCTCATCATTCTTTTTCCAAATCTTTCCTCTCTTCTTCTTGTGTTGTCGAAACCCTTAAGCCTTTATTGGATCTCCCCTTCTCTCATTTTGGTTCTTCCATTTCATTCTCTTCCACTCTTGATCATTTCCAAATCTTCACTGCTATAATAACTTGTGCTGAATTTTCTTGGGTACAACTCGGGTCCTCTGTGTTAAGACGAATACTGTGGGACAAAGTGCTAGGTATCTGCTTCGGATCTTTCATTGGTTTGGTTGTGAAGGTAAGGGAGACTCTGCCATTATTTTTCTGTTCTTCTTTCGGTATTTGATAGCCAAAGCCGAATGGCTAATTGGCTTGGGGATGCAATCATACTGACTTCTCTTTTTTTATCATCTTCTCTCTTTGGGGGCGCTTAATCTAGGAAACATCGTTAGCCTAACCATTTAAGTTTCAAGTTGGAGGAATAGCCAACCTCTGAATCCTATCTCTCTTTTCGGGATCTTAAGGTAAGGAATTCTCCTCTTGTTATGAGATCAATTTCTCCTTTTGTTGTTCACTGCCTTAACCCAACGTTGTTGGTAAACAACCGTTGTCTTATTATAGTATCTTCTGACCAATATCTCTTACATGGAATCAAATGCCAGTCAATAGAAGGAGAGGTTGGACCCGATGAGTCCCACCCACAAGTTTAAGCGGCGTGCGAGATTGGAAATACGGGATCGCCACCGGGTTGTGGACCAACGTTAGAACAGAATAGACAGATCGCAGTTGTTCCCTCTTTCGAGAGTGTCGATAGTGTTGAGAGTTAGTCCTTTTCGTGTTCAGGTGTGTAATATTCACACCTCTTTGTTGTTACTTTTAAGTGTGTGTATGTATGGTGAAATGCCGAAATAACGACATTAGTTGTTCTTCTACATATGGTAAGTAAAAGCGAGACATTAGGTTAGTGATTTGTATTTGTGATAACTATGCGATTATTTTCACATGCGCTTATGTTGCATTTGGTACATGTTGAGATATGTTGCATGCTCACACCATGATTTCATGTTGCATGGGGGAAAATACGCCATGAATAGAAGGGGAAGTGTCTTTGGTGGCTTGTGCCATTACAGCCAGGTGACTCTGTCACAATTTTGATAATCTGGTGGCTTGTGCAATTTCAGCCTGGTGACTCTGTCAAAATTTTGATAATCTGGTGGCTTGTGCCATTTCAGCCTGGTGACTCTATCACAACTCTGATAATCTAGTGGCTTGTGCCATTTCTGCCTGGTGACTTTGTCACAATTTCTGACGGTGAGCTGCTTGACTGCCATCAATGGTGTATAGCGGATGGAAATTTAGGTTGGAAGGGGTTCTACATCATCATACATATGTTAAAGTGCTATTCTATACTGTGGGGCTAAGGCCCAATCTGTTCGAAAGATTTGAACCCAATGAGGGGTGTTTGGTTATTGCACACTGAGTCTTTTGACTCACTCTGTTTGTTTAACATCTGTGTAGGTAACACTTAGTTCAGCAGACCGGGCCGGAGGAGACTACGAGGTGGCCACGCACGGTTTCTTTCTTTTTAAATAGAGTGTTATTTTCTTTAAATTTTTGGGATTTTGGAAATGTAATAAGGCCACTTCTAATTTGGATAAATTTTAATTTTAATCTTTGGACGTATTTAATATAAACTACTCGACAGAATGTTTTTATAAAATACGAACGAAAGTTTTCATCATAATCTGACAAACAACATTTCTTTTAAAAAAACAAAACAAAAAGGAGATTTTGCAACCAACTTCGGGTCTATTCTAGTAAACGATAGGTGTTTTCAACTTTCACTTAAAACACAAGGTTTGATTAATTAAAGGTTTATCTTAAATAAATACTGGCTTGCAATGGAACCACGAAACTTGTGGTGTTAAGAAAGTTTTAATTAAAGACCTTCTAAGACTCGTAACACTTTTAACATTCTTTCCTAGTGACATGTCAGATCCAGTAGTAGTGTTTGGGCCGGGTTTGGGGTGTTACAGTTCTGACTAGCCCCTAAATCGGGCTGTTACATAAACAACCAAGCCTAATTTCATTATATCATAAGCTAACTTGTGTTTCTTATAGAAACCACCTCACATGGTTAATTGGTGTAACATTTCATATATATATATATAAATTCAAATACTCATTTTTGACGTCCCTTTTTCTATATTTATAATCTTATAAATATTTGAATATAAACAATTCATATAACCATTTCATATATACATATATAAATGTTTCCATATAAGCATTTCGTATAACCATTTCACTTAAACATTTCATCTTACCATATCATTTTCACATTTAACACAATCATTCTGTAAATCACATTTCATTTCAAATGTTCATATTGACATACCATCCCCAAATCACTTGCTTTCATTAAACAATGTCAAAACTGAATAAATAGATTGATCATACCTGTCAATCATTTACGAGGCACCTATAGGATTAGTATTGAAAATGGTTCATCATATGCTTCCTGTACTATTATAATTCAATTTAAACTAATTCATATTTGTATATATAAATATCTATCTTTAACCACATAATCAGCCATATGAAACATATTCTAAAATCATTCATGGTACAATATACAAATGGTATTCATCAATATTTCAACATTAAACACATATTTTCATAGCTCAATGAACTATAGCAGCATGACTCGGGTACTTGGAAACACGAAAATATACACACTTTTTCATGCCATTTTTAACTCAAATTCATGCAATTTCGGTAAAATTCTTGTCAAAAATTATTTAATTATTTCAATTGTACTTAAATATACACACTTCTCTCTCATTTTTCTCTCTCCATTCTCTTCCTTTTTTCTTCATTTTCTTCCCCTATTCCCTTGCCGATTTAACCTCTTGAAAAAGAGTCAATCAACCACCATTTGGAGTAGTATTCAAGTGTCTGTAGAATCCTTGATTCGACAGGAACAAGCAGAGAAGGAAGAGTGGAGCAAACTAGTCAAGCCTTAGAGAAACATCGTATTTGATTCTTGTTCCCTATCCTTTTAATTTTTTTTTTTTGTTATGATGAACATGTCTATGAATATTTGTGATGTTGATATGTTTAGTTTAATTAATATGGCTTAAATTTAATTTGTGTTAAGTTGATTGCATTTCATCTACTTAATTTATTAAAATTGTGTTTGTGTTGTTATAGGCCTTAGTAAGATGTTTGATTAAGTAAAACCATGACTAAGTTATTCTTGCATTACAATTGTAAGGTAACTAATAAATTGTAATTAATTGGCACAATACTTAATCAGTGCATGTTTAATCATCTAAGGTAGCTGAGGGTTAAATTAGCAACGGTATCTAACGATACATTAGCCTTGCATAACTTGCAAGATTATTGTGATTAAATTGTTTCAAGGTAGAAATACATTGTTACATCACATGATCTTTTATGTGCTTATGAGATTGAATTAATTGTTTGAATTGACTTAGAGATATGTACAAGAGAATATTTTGATTTCATAAGTATTGTATGTGCATTAACACATCTGCTTACTAAAATTTGCTTAATCTGTTGAATTGACATAGAGATGTAGTCAATAGATAAATGGATTTTGTTAGGTGAGTATGTTCATAAGTTAGCAAATTATCGAGTTGCGAAGAATTTATTTGTAACAACATGAACATGAGTTTAATAATTCTAAGTTAAGAAATGTAATTAATCTAGCACAATTATGTCATCTTGATTAAAATCATCTTTTGAAATCATTCATTGGAACTTTTATTTTATTTTTATTTATTTTACTTAGTTAAAAATCTTAGTTTTTAATCACCTCCTCAAATCAAAATATTTTTCTTCATCGAAGTGTTTTTAATTGCACTCATAAATTGTAACAGCCCGGTTTAGACCATAGTCAGAATAGTGGTTTCCAGACCACAAATCTGAGGTCAGAAAAATATATTAATATTATTTTTTATGTTTATAATATGTGATTGAGCATGTGTGAAAATTTGGTGTGAAAATTTTATCGTTTGTGTGTCGAATTATGAAAAAGGACTTAATCGCATAAAATGCAAAAGTTGTGTGCTAATTATTAAAGTGCTTAATTATCATGGCTTCTTAAATGAGAAGTCCTTATGTTGCAATTAGACCAAGAATAATGTGAGTGGACAAAGATGGACACAAATTAGTGGATTTTTAATGTTAATAAAAAGGTTAAAATTGGTTTTTAATAATTAAAGTTATTATAATGAAAACAAAAGAAATTAAAGCCATATTGTCATCATCTTTTGCCGAAATTGGAAACAAAAAGAGAGAAATAGATCTTTGAAGCGATCGACCATAGTTGCTTTAAATCAAGGTATGTTTTGAACTCGTTTTTTAATAATTTCTACATTTTTGTAATCGTTGCTTTGTACTCCACAAAACCCATGCTTAAATTTTGTGAATTGATGATGGTTTTGAAACGTGTCATGGATGAATTCATCAGCTTTGTGAAGTTTGGTGATGAATAATGAAAGTTATGTGATAGATTAACATAGTTTGTCTTTGGATTTTTGGTGATTTTGAGTAAACTAGACTAAATTGTGAAAATAAGAAATTAGAGGACTAAAATGTGAAATAAATGAAATGTGTGGACTTGTATGGACATAGAGAGAATTCAGCTAGGCATGGTTGAAGTGAGATTTTGTGTATTTTGTGATTTTGTGAATTAAGGACTAACGTGTCGAAATGTGAAAATATGAGGGGTATTTTGTAAAATTCCCTAAATATGTGTGTTTGGATTAAATTGAATGAATTATTGATTGAATGAGTTAAATTTGAATGTGTGAATGTGTATAGACCAAGAAAGGAGAGATTCGGATCGAGATTGAGGCAAAAACAAAGTATTCGATTGATCGGCAAGTCTCGATATTTCGACGTCTGAGGTAAGTTCGAATATAATACGTGTACTTAATTATATTTAAATGTTATGAAACGATATTATTGAATTATAATTGTTATGTGAGAAATAGAACTATGTGGCACTAAGTGTGCATATTTGTAAATGTAACTGAGATGATTAGCACTGTGTGTGCGAAATAATAGAAGCTTCGTCTTTGTGATTGGCACCGTGTGTGCGATACCAAATTACGTTCGGTTTTGTATTGAGGCACTAAGTGTGCGATGTTATTTAAGCTTCGACTATGAATTGAGGCACTAAGTGTGTAATTATACCTAATGAATAACGAAGGTTCATTGAAATGCAATATCAAATATGAATTAGCATGGATGGTGAGTAACTAAGTGTCGACTAAGGTATGTATCAAACTTTTTTGGTTGATGAATTTGTATGTGAACTTATGAATGGTAGAGTGAACATATTAGTTATGGATGATATGGTGTGAACATTTGAGAAATTATCTATGTGATGAAATCACTTTGTACATTGTAATTGAGCTATTAGATTATATTACGAACTTACTAAGCTTTATGCTTATTGTGTGATATCTTTCTCTATTTTATAGTGTTAGTAAAGCTAGCTCAGATTCGGGGATCATCAGCGACTTAATCGACTATTGGCAATCGATGTTGGCACTTTTGAAATATGTGTATATGTGGTATATGGCATGTATAGGCTATCAAATGGGGCATGTTTTGAGTTGTGTAAATATTGCCATGGGACATTGTTTAAAGGTTGAATGATGTAGTAATATATGTGTGGGATAAGTGTATGATATATTTCATGCTTGAGTTGGTTGATGAGAATTGCATTTTTAGTGTGAATTTGTGGTATGATTAGATGATGCTTAGTTATAAGATTTGAGTTGTGAATTTGGTGCTTTGGAATGAACTTATTTGAGTAGAAATTGAGTATAAGAATAGATGTCATAGTAGATGATTAATTGGAGTTTGTATTGGTATGTTTGAATGCATTTTGAGGTATGAATTGGTATTGATTTGAGGCTTGTAGGTGATTCAATGTGTGGGAGGCAAATTTGGCCTTGAAAATGGCCTATAATTTCCCACACGGTTGAGCACGCGGGCGTGTGGCTCGACCGTGTCTTTCAAATTTAAAAATTGATACAAGTCAAACTCGACCACGGGCTGGATACACAGGCGTGTGATTGGCTGTGTGGTACAAGTCATTGTTGACCACGGGTGAGGCACATCGGCATGTCTTAGGCCGTGTAAACAAGTCAGTATGTATGCCCTATTTTGCCACGGCTTCGACACATGCGCGTGTCCGAGGTCGTGTAAGGCACACGGCCTACCCACACGGGCGTGTGACCTCTGTAACTTAGAAAAATGTTAAAATTTCAGAAATTTTTGTATGAGTTCGGTTTAGTCCCAACCCCTTTTTAACACATGTTTAAGGTCTCGTGGACTTTATTAAGGGACTATATGATTGTAAACTATGTTGTTTCAATGACTTTTTGCTGGAAATGATATGAAAGGTTCGAAATTACGGGTTAGGGGTGTTACACTTGATTAGTATCAGAGCTACGATTTAGTCGATTCTGGGACTAACGTAGCGTGTGTGAGTCTAGCTATACATGCCATATAAATAATTGCGATAGTGTGATGAATCGACGATTGAAAATGTGTTTTCATATAGTAATGGATCCCGATCGAAAGCGAGTGTCATTGTCAATGTTGAGAGTAATGAGCACGCTTAAGCTCAAGGGAATGACAGACCGCCACATCTAGGCCGAATGATAGTAGCCAAGAGGGAGAGGCTAAGCAAGCCTTTTTCCAAATGATGAGTGAGTGGTTTTCGGAGTTCGTTCGAACGAATCCGGCTGCTCCACAACCTCCTCCCCTACAAGTACCCGTTGTGCCACAAGTTGTAGATCCGATTAGATTGAATAAACCTCAAGATCTGAAAGTATGGGGCTGAAGAGTTTAGGGCCACAACCGATGATGATGCCGAGCGAGCTGAGTTTTGGCTCGAGAATACCATTTGAGTATTTGACGAGATGTCATTAACTCCTGAAGAATGTATTAAATGTGATGTTTCATTGTTGAGGGATACTGCGTATAATTAGTGGAAGATATTAATATCTGTAGTCCCGAGAGAGAGAATCACCTGGGATTTCTTTCAAGCTGAATTCAGAAAGAAGTATATCAATCAACGATTCATTGATCAGAAATGTAAAGAATTCCTTGAGCTGAAACAAGCTCGCATGTCTGTTACTGAGTAAGAGCGGAAATTTGTGAGACTGAGCCAATATGCGCAGAAATGTGTTTCAACCAAGGCTACTTTGTGCAAACGTTTCATTGAAGGGCTGAATGAAGACATTAAATTATTGGTTAGGATACTTGACATAAATGAATTTGTTGTATTAATTGAAAGAGCCTGCAAAGTCGAGGAGTTTAGCAAAGAAAAGAAGAAAGCCGATTCTGAGGCTAGAGATGAAAGAAAAAGATTGATGAGCAAGTTGTCTCAAATTTCATCGAAGAGCTTTAAAGATGCGAGCAATCGATCAGATGCTTCATTTGGACATCCGAGTAGAGATCGTGCAAAACAAAGTGTTGGTTCAAGAGTTCAAATTCCGACTGAATCAAGTGTTGGAAGTGCCAAAAGTAACAAACCTGGGTGTAGATAGTGTGGAAGACAACATGTGGGAGAATGTTGGGGAAAGTACAATAATAGAACTTGTTATAAATGCTGATCACGAGATCATTTTATAGAGCATGCCCAAAGTTAGCTGAGAAAGACGATGTTCAGAGTGTGAGATCGAGTACTACGACGACTAGGGGTAGGCCACCCAGAATTACCAGAAATGTGAATGGAAGTTAAAGAGGGACTAGGGATACAACTGTGAGATCCGAGAAGAGAGCACCTACCCGAGCCTATGCTATACGTGCACGAGAAGAAGTGTCATCTCCAGACATCATCACTGGTACTTTTACTCTATTTGATACTGATGTGATTGCATTGATAGATCCAGGTTCTACTCATTCCTATGTGTGTGTGAATCTAGTATCAAGTAAGACTCTACCTATTGAGTCTACTAAATTTGTGATTAGAGTATCGAACCCCTTAGGCAAGTGTGTCTTGGTGGATAAAGTGTGCAATAACTGTCCATTGATGTCTCGGGATATATGCTTTCCAGGTAATTTGATGTTGCTACCTTTTGATGAATTTGATATCATTCTGGGTATGGATTGGCTCACTTTGCATCATGCTATTGTGAATTGTAAACAAAAGAGTATTAATTCAAGAAGTCAGAATGGTGAGATGGTTTGATTTGAATCCAGTGATTTGAATGGGTTACTAACTGTTGTATCTTCGATGAAAGCTTTGAACTATGTGAGAAAAGGTTGTGAAGCTTATCACGCATATGTGATTGATACCAAAATGACAGAAAAGAAAGTTGAATATGTGCCCGTGGTTTGCGAATTCCCTGATGTGTTTCTGAAAAAATATCGGGATTACCTCCAATCAGAGAAGTTGAATTCGGTATTGAATTAGTTCCGGGAATAACTCCTATCTCAATAGCTCCGTATAGAATGGCACTAACAGAATTGAAAGAGTTGAAGTCTCAGTTGCAAGAGTTGACAGATAGAGGATTTGTACGACTGAGTTTCTCGCCCTGGGGTGCTATTGTGTTGTTTGTAAAAAAGAAAGACGGCACCATGAGGATGTGTATTGATTATCGATAGTTGAACAAAGTGACGATAAAGAATAAGTATATGTTTCCTCGTATTGATGATTTGCTCGATCAACTAAAAGGAGCTACAGTATTTTCTCAAATAGATTTGAGATCAGGCTACTATCAGTTGAGAGTTAAAGAATTAGATGTACCGAAGACTGCTTTCATAACGAGGTACGGACACTATGAATTTTTAGTTATGCCTTTCGGATTAACGAATGCTCTTGCAGTGTTTATGGATTTGATGAATCGGATATTCAGACCGTATTTGGACCTCTTTATTGTAATGTTTATTGATGACATTCTGATTTATTCATATGATGAGACGCAACATGCTGAGCATTTGAGAATTGTGTTACAGACTCTGCGCAAGAAGCAATTGTATGCAAAGTTTACCAAATGTGAGTTTTGGTTGCGTGAAGTTGGTTTTCTGGGGCATATTGTATCAGCTGCGGGAATAAGAGTCAATCCGAGTATGATCCCAGCTATTTTAGAATGGAAACCCCCGAGAAAAGTGTATGAATTCTGTAGTTTTCTGGGACTAATGGGATATTATAGACGATTTGTGAAAGGATTCTCGATGATTGCAACTCTATTGACGAAGTTGCTACGGAATGTTGTTAAATTCAAGTGGTCAAAAAAGTGCCAACAGAGTTTTGAACAGTTGAAAGCATTGTTGATAGAGGTGCCAGTGTTAGTTCAACCAGAATCGGGTAAAGAGTTCATAGTTTACAGTGATACCTCGTTGAATGGTTTGGGTAGTATGCTGATGCAAGAAGGCAAAGTCATTGCTTATGCTTCAAGGCAGTTAAAGCCGCATGAAAAGAACTATCCAACGCATGATCTTGAATTAGTTGCGATTGTATTTGCATTAAAGATTTGGCGTCACTACCTATTTGGTGAGAAATGTCATATTTTTACCGATCACAAGAGCTTGAAGTACTTGATGACTTAAAAAGAATTGAATTTGAGACAACGGAGATCCTGAGCAACGCTAATGTTGTTGCTAATGCTTTAAGTCGAAAGTCTTTATGTGCAAGCTATGAGTATTCAGATAGATCTATGTAATAATGTTAAAATAGATTATGATTCCTGAGTGGAAATGGAAAAGAATCACGATGGACTTTGTGTCGGGATTGCCTTTATCTCTAGGAAAGAAAGATGCAATCTAGGTAATAGTTAACAGATTGACGAAATCAGCTCATTTCATTCTGGTGAGCATAGATTACTCACTTGATAAATTAGCTAAATTGTACATTGCTGAGATTGTGAGATTGCACGGGGTGCCACTATCTATTGTATCTGGCAGAGACCCGAGATTTACCTCACGTTTTTGGAAGAAATTTCAGTAGGCTTTAGGCATAAAGTTGCATTTTAGTACTGCCTTTCAGGTTCTCGAAGATATGTTGAGATATTGTATTCTTGAATTTGAGAATACATGGGAAAAACATTTACCAATGATTGAGTTTGTGTGCAACAACAGTTTTCAATCTAGCATTAAATGGCACTGTATGAGGCTTTTTACGGTCGAAAATGTCGAACTCCATTGTATTGGGTGAAATTTGAGTGAAAATAAGATTCATGTGGTTGATTTAATAAAAGAGAAGTGAGCAAAAGTGAAAGTAATTCGCGATAGTTTGAAAGCGACTTTGATCGTCAAAAGTCTTATGCTGATTTGAAACAAAAAGATATTGAATTTGAGGTCGGTGACAAAGTGTTTTTGAAAGTGTCTCCATGGAAGAAAATACTTTGGTTTGGCCGAAAAGGCAAGCTGAGTCCGAGGTTCATCGGGCCGTATAAAATCATTGGACGAAAGGGGCCGGTTGCTTATAGATTGATGTTGTAACCTGAGTTAGAAAAGATTCATAATATATTTCATGTGTCGATGCTTCGACGAACAGATATGATCCATCGCATGTAATTGCTCCTACTGAGGTTAAGATTCAGTTAGATTTGTCATATAGTGAAGAACCGATTTGAATTTTGGCACGAGAGATTAAAGAACAGAGAAACAAAAGAATACCTTTAGTGAAAGTGTTGTGGCACAAACACGGAGTAGAAGAGGATACGTCGGAGCCTGAAGATGCTATGAGAGAGCAATATTCGAACCTATTCACTGGTAAGATTTTCAGGGACGAAAATCTCTACGGGGGGAGAGTTGTAACAGCCTGGTTTAGACCCTAGTCAGAATAGTGGTTTTGAGATCACAAATCTGAGGTCGTAAAAGTATTTTAATATTATTTTTTATGTTTATAATATGTGGTTGAGCATGTGTGAAAATTTGGTGTGAAAATTTTATCGTTTGTGTGTCGAATTATGAAAAAGGACTTAATCGCATAAACTGCAAAAGCTGTGTACTGATTATTAAAGTGCATAATTGTTATGGCTTCTTAAATGAGAAGTCCTTATGTTGCAATTAGACCAAGAATAAAGTGAGTGGACAAAGATGGACACAAATTAGTGATTTTGAATGTTAATAAAAATGTTAAAATTAGTTTTTAATAATTAAAGTTATTATAATGAAAACAAAATAAATTAAAGCCATATTGTCATCATCTTTCGCCAAAATTGGAAAGAAAAAGAGAGAAATAGGGCTTCGAAGCATTCGGCCATAGTTGCTTTAAATCAATGTATGTTTTGAGCTCGATTTTTGATAATTTCTACGTTTTTGTGATCATTGCTTTGTACTCTACAAAACCCATGATTAAATTTTGTGAATTGATGATGATTTTGAAATGTGCAATTCATGAGTTTTGTGAAGTTTGGTGATGAATAATGAAAGTTATGTGGTAGATTAACACAGTTTGTCTTTGGATTTTTGGTGATTTTGAGTAAATTGGACTAGATTATGAAAATGAGAAATTGGAGGACTAAAATGTTAAATAAATGAAATGTGTGGACTTGTATGGACACAGGGAGAATTCGGCTAGGCATGGGTGAAGTGAGATTTTGTGTATTTTGTGATTTTGTGAATTAAGGACTAAAGTGTCGAAATGTGAAAATATGAGGGCTATTTTGAAAAATGCACTAAATATGTGTGTTTGGATTAAATTGAATGAATTAGTGATTGAATGAGTTAAATTTGAATGTGTATAGACCAAGAAAGGAGAGATTCGGATCGAGATCGAGGCAAAAACAAAGTACTCGATTGTTCGGCAAGTCTCGATATTTTGACGTCCGAGGTAAGTTCGGATATAATACGTGTACTTAATTATTTAAATGTTATGAAACGAATGGTTATGATATTATTGAATTATAATTATTATTTGAGAAATAGAACTATGTGCCACTAAGTGTGCGTATTTGGAAATGTAATTGAGATGATTAGCACTGTGTGTGTGAAATAATAGAAGATTCGACTTTGTGATTGGCACTGTGTGCGCGATTGTAACCCCCCAAACCCGGCCTATGCGTTAAGACCAGACTTGGCATGCCACACAATTCGAACTTACATCTAGTCATCAATGCTCTTAATGAAAACAATTCTTCAAAACGATTTTGAAAAATGGAATTTATCATAACCCGAGATTTATTTGAAAACCATGATTTTAAAACATAAGAATTTACAATTTGATTTTCAGAGAAATAATTGGTTGAAATCTTAAATTTATAAAAGCGTTTCACAAAATTTTTGGATTAAGTGATATTTAAGAAAACCCCTTTTTTATACGCAAGTTTAAGAAATCATTTATAAAATTTAAACTGCCCTATTTAAGTAACTAAAACATATTAAAAATTCATCCACAAATAAAAATCCATAAAAATAATACCAGAGGCCTTATTACATCGCAATTGAAATAGTGCTTAAATAAAAATATTAAAAAGAAGTTCAAGTTTATAAAAACCCATCATTCGTAGTATGGTCTCCTCACAAAGTCATCCCCGGCCCAAGTCTCCATCAATAATCATTACCTGAGAAGGGTAAGAAAAATAGGGTGAGTCACTTAGAACTCAATGCGTAACCCACTTACCGTGTCCACTGGGCCAAATCCATTTAAGCATTAAATTGGGCTTGAGCCCATTTACAAAAGTACAATATATAAATCAAATATAAAACTACATGTGATATGCATTTCCCAACCAAGTCTAATTTCCATTCACTACACACTACCCGTACTAACCATCACACCTTTGGGGATCAAATCAACCCACCCCGCCAACACATCAATCACAGGCATTAAGCCATTTAAAATATTTTTGGCAGAGCCACCGAACTAGATTGTGACAGAGTCACCAAACTAGATTGTGACAGTGTCACCGAACTAGAGGCATTAAGCCATTTAAAATATTTGTGGCAGAGCCACCGAACTAGATTTTGGCAACAGGCCTTTCTTCTCTTCGTCAATTATCCCAACCCATGCAGTCATGTATATATATAATGCATAAATATATATTCATAAGGTAAATTTCAACTAAAAGCCCATATTACAAGTTATCAACTTGGCCCATTAGTCAAAATAACAATTTAACCCATTTAACGATCTAGCAATTTTGGCCCTTATATCGATCTAGCAATTTTGGCCCATATATCGATCTAGCAGTTTTGGCCCATATATCGATCTAGAAGTTTTGGCCCATTTATACACATGAGGCCCTTTTCACAATTTTCTCACTTGGCCAATTTAACAAAAATAATTCATATAGCCCAAAATATCACTTTTTAACAATATAGCCTATTAAGGGCAAATTCATAATTTTCACAACTTTAATACCGTTTTCATGCTTTCACACCAAAAGTGCTAATAAACCGTATTTTCCAATTTTACCGACTTTATGATTTTTATTCAAATACTTATGGCATAGTATAGCCCATGAGATAAGTGTGAAGTTACACACATGATTATGGTGAGTACTATACTTTCCCACTCGTCGATACCTAAATATTTATCACGCTTGATTAGAACACCAATATTTAATATAAAGCTATTCTAATGATAAACGATCTAGATCTTTACCCTCGAAATCTCGAACAATGGCTATTTGTGATTTCTCCTCGATCGATAGTTCATAACCCGATGAAGAACCACGAACAGTCAAAGGCTCAGGAGTACGAATGACTTCAAATAATTGATTTTCGCCGGATGAGGGTCCACAACCCGGTGGAAAATCTTGGATTGCTGAAACAGTCCTTCGTTTGAATTTAGGTGGAATAGCGGAACCACCCCACTTCCAAACGCTATTAACAACCCTTTTTGTCCCTATCTTGATTGCCACGAAGTTCTTACGTTCACAAAAAGAGAGTCAATTAATAGGGTCCTTATGATAGAATCGATTCATCAATACCATCATAAGCCAAATAAAAAGTAACATAGAACCCCCTTCGAAATAAAATGAATCCCTTACCTTGAATGATGAAATCCTTTTCCACACGTTCTTATGATGACTAAGATCGACTATCGATGAAGAAATGATCGACACTCCACTACACCACGATTGATCAAGGTATGAATAAAAAGAATGATTGAGAAGTGAATAGATGTGGAGAGAAGGATTCGGCTAAGGAGATTGTCATCAACATTCGGCCATAGTGGAAAATTTTTGGAAGAGAGAATGTTTGTGAGTCTTTTGTGAGAAGTAAAAAGAAAAGAAAAATGGAGATGAGAGGTTTGTATTTCAGTTCTCAAGGATGGAAGATGAATCAAGAAGAAACTTTGAAACCAATATGCATTCGGCAATGAAGAGGAAAAGGAGAAGAAAAGAAATGGTCCTTGATGGCTATATGGTTTCGGTCACAAAGGAAAGAAAAAGATTTGGAGAATAATCAATCCTAAGACCGAAATGGTAAAAGAAAGAAATGGCCAAAAGAAACAATTGCTTCCCTAAAGCTTATGGCACATTCGACTAGGGAGGGAAAAATGGAGAAAAATTTTAAGAAAAGCACCCAAAATAACCAAATGAAAGATGTGCTCATTTAGCACCTACTCCTGCCAAGCTAGCACCAAAAACCGGCCATCCCCCTTAGCCCCCTATGCCGTCCACATACATGGTCAAACTTGGCCATCATAACTTTCTAAAACACTCTCCCTTAAGAGGTGCCTTATGTTTCTCCACCTTCTAAAATTTTTGAAATCCTATCCCCAAAATCAAGCAAATTCTATCCCTAAATTCATGTTTGCCATAACCTTTAGCCATCTTACCATAAAAGAATTAGTCCATCCTTACCAAGAATAGAGCCTGGCCGACACTTTCTAAGAAAGAGCAAAAATAAATGTCACCAAAATGCTATCCATGGGATTCGAACCTCTCCCCTCATGCTACACTCATGGTGCCTATTCCATCGTGCTACAAGTTCATCTTATGCTAGTTTTTGCCACTTAATTACCTTAAGCATCAGGATCACTTGTTTTACTTCAGTAAAGTACTCATTACTAAAATTTATTCTAATTCCAAATAATCTCATGCCTTCTCAAGACTATATTAAGCACACAAATTTAATCATTCACAAGCTAAACACCAAAAAAAAAACATGTAACATATTGATACTCATATTTTTAGGATGTTACAGCGAACGTTTGGTTTTGTATTGAGGCACTAAGTGTACGATGTTATTAAGCTTTGGCTATGAATTGAGGCACTAAGTGTGTGATTATACCTAATGAATAACGAAGGTTGATTGAAATACAATATCAAATATGAATTAGCATGGATGGTGAGTAACTAAGTGTCGACTAAGGTATGTATCGAACCTCTGTGGTTGATGTATTTGTATGTGAACTTATGAATGGTAGAGTGAACATATTATTTATGGATGATATGGTGTGAACATTTGAGAAATTATCTATGTGATGAAATCACTTTGTACATTGTAATTGAGCTATTAGATTATATTACGAACTTACTAAGCTTTATGCTTATTGTGTGATATGTTTCTCTGTTTTATAGTGTCAGTAAAGCTAGCTCTGATTCAGGGATCGTCAGTGACTTAATCACACTATCGACAATCGATGTTGGTACTTTTAAAATATGTGTATATGTGGTATATGGCATGTATAGGCTATCAAATGTGGCATGTTTTGAGTTGTGTAAATATTGCCATGGGACATAGTTTAAAGGTTGAATGATGTAGTAATATATTTGTGGGATAAGTGTATGAAAAATTTGGTATATTTCATGCTTGAATTGGTTGATGAGAATTGCATTTTAAGTATGTATTTGTGGTATGATTAGATAATGCTTAGTTATAGGATTTGAGTTTTGAATTTGGTGTTTTGGAATGTACTTATTTTAGTAGAAATTGAGTATAAGAATAGATGTCATAGTAGATGATTAATTGGAGTTTGTATTGGTATGTTTGAATACATTTTGAGGTATGAATTAGTATTGATTTGAGGCTTGTAGGTGATTCATTGTGTGGGAGGCAAATTTGGCCTTGAAAATAGCCTATAATTGCCCACACAGTTAAGCACATGGGCGTGTGGCTCGACCGTGTCTTTCGAATTTGAAATTTGATACAAGTCAGACTCGACCACGGGCTGGACACACGGGCGTGTGACTAGCCATGTGGTACAAGTCAGTGTCGACCACGGGCGTGTCTCAAGCCGTGTGAACAAGTCAGTATGTATGCCCTGTTTTGCCACGGCTTTGACACATGGGCGTGTCCGAGGCCGTGTGTGAGGCACACGGCCTACCTACACGGGGCGTGTGACCTCTCAGTAACTTAGAAAAATGTTAAAATTTCATAAATTTTTCTATGAGTTCAGTTTAGTCCCAACCCCTTTCTAACACATGTTTAAGGTCTCGTGGACCTCATTACGGGACTATATGATTGTAAACTATGTTGTTTGAATGACTTTGTGTTGGAAATGATATGAAAGGTTCGGAATTGATTAGTAATGCCTCTTAACCCTAGTCCGGCGACGGTTACATGTAACACCCCAAACCCAGTCAATACGCCATGACCGAATCTGGCATGCTACAGAGGAAAATATTTTGAAAAGAATCAAATTTAACAGATAAATTTTTAGTGAGAAACTCTTTGTAATTTTATATTTGTAGAAATCAGGTGTAAAATAAGTTAACACCGAAAATTTACTTGAAATTTCATAAATAAAAACTTTAAAACTTAGTCAATAAATCATAGGATAGAAAACATTTATATCTTTTAAGAAAAATCCGAATTATTACTTTGGAAACCGATTGCATTTGAGTATAGAAACTTGAATTTTGGAAATCACTTAAATTGTAGAAAACACTTAATTTATAATTTTGCCAACAAACAATTTGTATTACTCAGATGGTAAGATTTTAAAACCATTGCGATTTTATAGTTTAGAAAACTTTGGGTTCAATTATTAAATTAACCAAGTAATTTATAAATCACATTTTAAAACCATACTTTAAAACATATAAATAAAAAAAAACATAATTTAAAGAGGCCTTATTAGAAATCCATAAAATATGAAAACCAAATAAAATAAGTACCCAAATGGAAGTTCATATAAAACCAACTTTTATTGCATGGCCTCCTCGAGTTCATCCAGGCTCCTCGTCCGCAATCTCACGAATCACTGAAATGATAGGGAGAAGGTGAGTCACCAAGACTCAAAGTGCATAATCTCTCTCAGTAAATGCCACATACTTACACAAATTATAACAAAGCAAAATATATGTATAATGCACCCAACCTAGCCATCCATAACTCCTTTTCTACCCCGTGTGGTACCAAACCACTAGTGGTGCCAAACCACTGGTGTCTCAAAGACACAAATGTGATACCAAATCACTGGTGACTGTGGTTACAAATAATCCATCTGTGGGGCCAACCCACGTGTGATACCAAATCACTGGCGACGATCCCTTATCTCAAAAGTGGGGCCAACCCACGGTGGTGTTAAACCACAGGGACAAGTCGCTATGAGGTGCCAAACCTCTGGTGTCCGAAGACACAAATGTGATACCAAATCACTGGTGGTGCCAAACCACTGGTGGTGCCAAACAACTGGTGACCGAAGTCACGAATCATCAAATTGTGGGGCCAACCCAAGTGTGATACCAAATCATCTTTGGCGACAATCCCATATCTCAAAAGTGGGGCCAACCCACGGTGGAATTAACCACGAGGACGCAGTCGCTATGAGGTGCCAAACCTCACGGTGTCCCAAAGACACAAGTGTGATACCAAATCACTGGTGGTGCCAAACCACCGTAATCAAGACACGATATCAATCTTCCCCTCCTCTCATATTGCCCATACCAATGCAATAGATAGACAAATCATGTCAATATACTTTGATATAAATCACTTAACAAAAATATCATAAATCGTAGATTATGATTTCAATCCACATGTATTAACAACATATAGAAACGGACTTACCCGAATCCTCATTTATACCATCATGGTATCATATCAAGTTCTCATCATTTTCCACTTTAGCAACATGAATCGTTATTTAACACACAAATATACATATATATAAAGCAAGTTATAAAGTGTGTAAGATACACACCTTTCACCAAAGCAAAAACTAACTTCCGGAGATCCGATCTATTGCACTAGATCACCTTGTCCTACAATCGGCCAACACTTAAATTATAAACAAAGGCCATTCGGCCATATCACTACATCCAATGAGTTATCGCTTTGAAATACCAAACTTACCTAAAAGATTACCCAAATCAAAGAAACGAAGCTTAGATTGATTGCTTCCAACGTCCCGAAAAGCCTAAAAGAATAATCGGTTCCTAAAATGGTTAGAACCTTGCAAACCAATGCCCAAAGATTCGGCCTTTGACCACAAGAAAGTGATATAGAAAAGAGAAAGAATAATAGGAAAATCGACCAAGAATACTTACTTATAACCAAAACCGATTGAAGAAATCAAATGAAGTCCTACCCTTAAATATTCGGCCAAAAATAAATCAAAAGAATATGAGAGTTTCGGCTATATGGTGAAATAAAAAGAGAAGAAGAAATAGAATGTAAATGGGTGTTTTAATTTTGAGTAAATGAAAAGAAATGGGATTTGAGATGAAGAATGATTCACAAGAGAGTGTAAAGGAAAATGTGATTTGAATAATATTGAAAGAAAGAAAAAAAAGAGAGATGTGGGAGAGATTCTGCCAAACACTTCTTTGCTAAAAAGAAAGTGCACAAAAATGCACAAAGATAGATTGTAGTTTGGTTTCAAAAGAACAAATGAAAGAAAGGAAAATGGTATGATTTGATTCAACAAAATGAGGCTAAAATCAAAAGCAAAATGCACCAAAATGCATAAGACACATTCGGCCAAGGAGGGATTTGTTTGGAGAGGAAGAGAAAATATGCCAAAAGGTGCACAAAATGCAAAAGTTGGCCAACTATTCCCCCAAACCACCTAACAACATTGGCCACCCCTAGACACCCATACCGTCCACATACATGCACTAAAGACCATAAAAGAGTTTCCAAAACATTCTCCATATTCCATGCCTTTTGTCCCCTCATCATACCATAACCTTAAGATTCTTATCCCCAATTTCAAGCTTTCTTAAACCAATATTCAACTTACCAAAAGTTGAAAGTCCAACCTATCATAAATAAGGTTTGACCAGTCCATCAATACTAGGATAAAAATAATGTCTCCAAAATGTTAATCATGCTACTCGAACCTCTATCCTCAAACTACCCTTCAAGCTCCTTATCCATTATGCCACTAACTCCTCATGTGCTTGAAACTACACTTAAATTAACTTAAGTGTCAAGCTCACTTAATCCACTTCATTAAATAAACCAAAATAAAAATTATTCTATCTTCCTAAATAAAATCAAGCCTTCACAAGACTATGCTAACACACAAAATTCATACCCAAGCCAACACAAATATTACTCAAATTTTAGGATGTTACATTACGGGTTAGGGGTGTTACATAAATAATTCTTTTCACAGTCCATGTGGGTATGATAATTTGACATTTACTTGTCACTTTATTACTTTTGCGATTGTGTACACTTGCACATTTTCGTCGTTCCAGTACTCGAGTAACTACACCAGACGAAAGGCATCAAAGATGCATGACAGAGACATCGAATTGCAGACCGAGGCACAAATATGCAATCAGAGACACCAAAGTGCAAACATGGGCACTGAAGTGCAAACTCGTACAAGTGCCTGTTCCAATCCTATTGGAATGCCAATCGTATTCTAATCGTTTACTACGTTCAAACGAGCATTTCAACTGAGTTCATCACATTAGAAAAATCAAAGGCACTTCAACAATATTTTTACACATACCGTATAGTTATTTCATCCATTCAGAGATAATATCTTTCATATTTTACAACCATTTCTCAATTTCCGAATAGTTCACTTTTAATTCATACATAAATATATGCAATTCATAATTACTTTTCATTACTAGATATTCAGTCAACACCATTCATAATTAAACAAGTAGAGAAATAATATAATTTACAAACATATAAAATTATTCAATAATTCTATGAACTTACCTAAATTATGTTTTCGGTTGACTCGCAAGGACTAATCCAAAATTTTCTCTTTTTCCCGTTTAACCTCCGTACGATTTGATTTTTTAATCTATATAATGATTAAATTCAATATATCGAATTAAAATAAATATTCCAACTCATTTTATGCATATGACCCTTAATTTTTTATTATTTAAACATTTTTCCTAAACTTTTACATTTCTCACAATTTAGCCCCTAAACCCAAAATTCCAAATTTATCAAAATTTCTTAATTTATCTGTTAACAAAATTTTTCTTTATACAACAACAGCTCATAAGTATTGCAAATTCACAAGAATTCCCTATGAATTTTAATATTTTAAAAATTGAGTCGTTTAATTAAAACTAACAAAAATCACTTTACAAAATAATCTTAATCAACAACTAAAACTACAAATTTCCCATTTAACATCAAGAACAACTTAAATTCATTAATGGTAAAATCCAAAATCTTTAATAGTTTCAAAAATGAAGGTACAAGTTAGCTAGATCTAATTGCGACAATCTCAAAAATATAAAAATTATAAGAAACAGACTAAGAATTCAAACCATGCAAAAGGAATTGCCATTGCCGAAACTCAAGGCCGTCAATGGTGTTTCCAAATTCCATTTTCGATGGTAAGAAACATTAAAGAAGATGATACCTTATTTTTATTTTATTTATTTAATTACAAGTTTGCCCTTTAATTAAACATAGAATTTTAGCATTTTTCATGCCTTAACCGTCCATGCTAAATAGGAATGGTATAATTTCCATATAAAACCTTCCACTTAAGTTAATTAATCCATTTAATCATTATAATTCAATAACAATTAAGTTTTATGAATTTAACGATTTAATCTTTTTTAATTAATCAACTATCTAAATAATAAAATTGTCTAAACTGAACTTTCACATAAAAAAATAATATCTCCATAAATATTTAATAAAAAATATTTACGGCCTCGATTTTCAAAAATGAGATCTCGATATCTCATTTTCTAAAACCACTTGACTTTCGAGACAACCACTTACACTTAATTATTTAATCAATTAACTAAAATTCACCAAGTCAAAACTCAATATCAATTATAATTGAACTTACTCATCGGGTTTGTGGTCCAAAAATTGTTATTTTCGACACGTTGAGACATCAATATCTTGGTGTCACGACATGGACATCTATTTTTGCCCAAATAAGCATCTTTAGCTCCCGACTTGACCTACAAGACCATGTAACCTTATTATAAAATGTAATAAAATTACTAGAAAGCATAAATTACTACTTTAAGTATAACAATCTAAATATATACTAAAATGCTTTGATTTACTATTAAACAAGCTATAATCATGTGTAAAAAGGGATGTAAATAATAGCATGATTTATGGCAGATCAGTTATACTTATTGTTTCAAGTTGAATGAGATTCTACACTAGGAGGGACGATACCAGGACTACTCCAAGGGAGTGGCGAATCAGGCTATTATGCATATAGAGCAAGTTTGGTGGTGTGTTTCAAGTGTGAAGATTACCCAAATACATAAAGTTGGGATAACTATATTAGATTAGGATTTCGATTTAGATATATTTGTAACTAATTACCATTTGCTGCAATTGTAATTGTTTATTGCATATACATCAGTAATTTAGTTTGAGTCAGTGAGGTTACATTGAAATAAATTGTGAAATTGTATAAGTAGAATAAGTTTTGTATGTATTCGCGTGGTAATACCTAAGACTCAGATTCAAAAAATTGAATCGGGTTAGGGGTGTTACAAGAAAGCTCATGAATAAATATAAGTGTGGTTCCAGAGCAATCCCCTCTCTCAAATGTCTTCACATCAGAATAGAAAAGTTCTGATTAAACGGACATAAAAAGAAAATACAAAAGAAAATTGAATAAGAAAAATTGTGTATCTAAATTTTTGTTTGATGGATGGATGCTTTACTGGCTGCGCGAGTGCCCATTAAAACACTGAATCTATAAAACTATTTTTAAAGCTCAGTTTTACTGCAAGCATATAGTGTCAATTGTAATATTTATAGTGTTACAATGGAATATCAAAGTATTCTAAGGATCGAACCCAAAGGAGTCGGTGATTTAATTATTTCAGCTAGCTACTCACTAATTGGTATAGTATGGCAAGGCATGAACAGAGATTTTTAACACTAATTTCTAAATTAACTATTCTAAAGACAAAATTGAATAGAGTATAAAACTAAGAAATTATCCAATAAATAACTAATGGTGGTTGATTGATTTTGATGTGGTTCACCGGTCCTCGAACAAGGGACGTAAATCGTTTAAATTACTAAGTGGCTCCATTTTATCTTTCGATCTCAATTTTACCAACTTAGATGAATTAATTTTGATTTATCTTTTTAACTCACCAGTTAATCCGGGACTAATGAACGGGTGCGCAACAAGATTACCTTCCAGTCTCACTTACCTAGATATTCCCTCAGGGGCATCACTTCCTAAGTTTTTAGTTCTATTCAATTTAGTCCAATTTATTACGTTTAGTCCTTGGTCCAAAAATCTGCTTACCCGCAGCTCCATCAACCAAATCCTCTTTTTAAGTTTAGCTACTTATTACCATATTAAATCTAACAAACATGAAAGAAACAACTATTGAAGCCATTAACATAAACTTGAACAATAGGATGAAAACTTTGATTTTTTAACTTAATAAACTTAAATGAAAAGCAACTAGCACAAAGATAAAGAAACAAGAACACTAAAGACGATAGCTTTAACAAATGAAAAGAAAGAAAATCAAATAGCATTAACTCAAATATTAAAGACTGATTACAACTAAGTTTAAAGTCTTTAACATGTAAATAAAACTAAGCTACTACAAAAACTAACTTAACTAACAACTATGAAACTAAGTAAAACAAAACAGAAACATAAACTAAAACCCTAAAACTATAGAGAAGAGAACTACCCTACTCTTAAGCTAAACAGATAAAAGAAACCCTAAAATTAAAGAGCTTTCTAACCTAATACTACAACCTCCCTTTTTCTCAGCCAAGAGTGGCTTTTAATCGATGTTTTCTAACCCAAAAATGTTGCCTAAAGTGCCCTTAAACATTGGGTTTTAATTGGTGTTTCGAGTGGACAAACTCTACCCCTGGTGTCATTTTTTGTCCCCACACGACAGGGATATCACGATACCTAAGGTAGGATATCGCGATATCGTCAACAGTATCCAACACGGGGTGCTTTAGGTGGAAGTTACAATACCAAGGGTTTGGTATCGGGATATCACTGTAAATGGTTCCTTTTCTTCTTCTATTCGACCATGTTTGAGGTATTGCGACTTCCATGCTTCGATGTCACGATACCCCTCTTCTAGGGGATGTTTTCGCTCATGTTCGGGTCTCTGATGGCTCCCTACAACACTAAATCAACCATTAGGTTCCCCAATGACGCAATTGGCCATTTTGGATCGAAAAATAAGAAAAAAAGAGGCAATGTCACAAATCTATTTGTAAAAACTAAAATTACATAAAACTACTAAAAGAACACTAAAAACACTTGAAAGTAAGCTCGTTAAGTGACAAATGGGGTCTAATTTAACATATCAATTTGTGGCAGATCAATGCCCTAATTTGTGTACAGAGATCTTTTATTTATAGGGTAAAATATGTGCACTTTATGCCTGATATGCCCTCGATACTAATAAATAAAAAATATCAAACAATATCTTAAAATCTTTTCAAACACGACCACTGACATCATCATTACTTGTGACTCATGTTTAGGCTACGTCTCAACATAGGAGATGCTACATCTCAACATAAGGCTGCTATGTTGCAACACAGGGGACATGTTGCACCATAGAAGTCATTTTGTGGACTTGGAAGTTTTTGTCGTGCTTTCATGGCTTAGGAAGCTTGTGCAACACTCGTCCCACATTCCTACATAACTTAGGCTTAGAATTAAGCATCTTGCACACTAAAATACACAAATTAAACCTGCCAAAGTTTCATGTCTGCCTAAAAGGTCACTAACACTAAAAAATGTGTCATGTCATGACTGTTCAATGTCGCGACATCGAACTCTAATGTTGCGACACTAGAGGCCTGTGTTGCAACCAACCCCCTGCGTAGCCCAAAAACTCATGTATGTTCTAATTACATTTTGGAAGGAAATTAGGGGTATTTGTCCCTGTCAAACTCTAAAGACTTCAGGGATAATTTTGGCACTTAAATATTTCGAGTTAAGCCTATATAAAGGCCATTGTAATCAGTTTAAACACACAATTTTTAGGGTTTGGTTCTTAAGTTTTTCTTTCATTCTTAGTTTTCACTTAGGTTATTTTATGTTCTTATAATTGAAAGATCCTGTTCCAAAACAAGACTTCCACGAAAGGAGATTGTTTCGTAACCACACATTCATTGATAAATCCATAAGCATCTCATTTCCTTATTCTCTTCTTTATATTTCTTTCATTAACATTGTTAGATGAATGTTTGTGTAAAGATTAGAATCAATTTATGCTTTCTACATATTTTGTATGTTTCAATTGCTGTAACTTACTTAATTGATTGAATGATAAGAGTTTCTTTGTAGATCAACTATTTGGGAGAGGAAGAACTTAAACCCTAGGCTTAACAACTCTAGGAATTCATTTTGGTGGGAATTAATCCAAAATTAGTATGGCCTATCCGTGAATACCCTAACCCCAAACCAGTCTGGACGATGTAGTCAGAAGATAAATAGTTCTTGCCAACTCATTATTCTAGTGGCAGGTTAGAAGATCCTGCTAGGGTATCGGCTAGTTGATTGATTAAAACTCTACATCAATAATTAATTAGGTAAAACAATTGGATCTAGGCTAAAAGGAACTCGCATAGTCAAAACAAGGAATAGGAAAAGTCGTTACATGAATCTAGGAGTAAATTTAGGAGTAGTTAAATTTAATTAGTTTATTATTATCATCTTGCTTCTTGATTAGCACTACTAATATGTGACTCAAGAAGATTATTAATTATTTTTGGTAATTAGCTTAATAGTAGTTTTTCCCAACTACAATCCCTTGGGTACGATTCTCGGAGACTCACCTACTTCGTTGTAAAATTATATTACAACTCGACCTATATACTTGCGAATATTGCCTCGTATTTCTATATTTTATTGAATTATTCACACTCTGGATGTTAGTACGTTTGAAGGCGGTCAAGTTGTTGGTGACATTTCTAGGGATTGCAACGGTGATAATTGTTATTGAATCAATTACTTACAGATAATAGTAGTCAAAAGATGAACAAGTTAGATAGTATGCTAATTTTATTAATTTATTATTTCAGCTTAAATTTCATTTTTCATTATTTTTATTATTTTATTATTTCCCTTATTGATTAAACAAATTTAATCATGAGTGGAATTAATGATGATTGCAATTGGTATGAAGGCAAAACATGGGATAATTTATATGATGATGTGGAATCAAGTTGGTTAGATGGAGACTTGATGGATCAATGGAGTTTTTATAGTAAATATGGAAATGAAAGGTATTCATATAAACCTCTCTATGAGTTATATGATAAAAAGATTGATATGCCCGAATACCCAAGAGTGTAACACCTTGAATTTTGGGCCTAGGAGAAATAGGTTTTGAACAAGGGAACAGTTAGGAGATTGCTCATAAATATTTAGTTGTGCAAGAAAGTGACACAAATATTTTTCTGTTTCAGTGGTTAAGTGCTCTGGGAGTGTGTGAGAAGCCTGGGTTCAAGTCTTGGCTTTTGCAGAATTGTAACAGTTCGATTTATACCCTAGTCAGAACAGTGGTTTCGAGACCACGAATTCGAGCCGGAATAATATTTTAATATTATTTTTTATGCTGTTGATATGTGATTAAGCATGTGATAAATTTCTGTGAACTAATTTGACTATCAGTGTGTTTAATTTGATTAAAGGATGATAATGCATTGAATGTGAAAGTTGCTTGCTAATTGTGAAAGTATCCGTATGTTTTGGCTTTGTAAAGTTGTGGCCTTAAATGGCAAATAGACCACTATTTAGATAGTGGATGGTAAATCGCCTATTATACCCTTGTTGTCTAATGATGCTAAATATATTTTAAATGGCTAAAAAGGTAATTGTTTTATTATCATAAGATAAATGAAACAAAAGATAAAAGTGTTCATCTTTATTATTATTGTTTTGATCGCAAAAACAAAAAAGTAAAAGAAAGTTTTGAAGCTTGTATATTCGGCCATTTGAGAGCTTAAATTCAAGGTATGATTTTGGTCGGTTTTGGATAATTTCTACGTTTTTGTAATCGTTGCTTCGTCTACTATCAAACCCATGTTTCAATTTTGTGTATTGGTGATATTTGTAAGTTATGCCATTGATGCTAGGTTGAGCTTTGTGATGCTTTAAGGTGTTAAATGATAGATTGGTGGTAGATGAACATGTTTTGTTCTTGAAGTTTTGATGAATTTAGCTAAATAGGGCTAAATTGAGAAAATGGTAAATTGAGGGGCTAAATTACAAATTTGATGAAAAGTGTGGGCTTGTATGTGATGTATATACATTCGGCTAAGCTTGGTTGTATATTGATTTTGTGAATTTGATGTTTTGAGAAAAATGGACTAAATTTTAAATTTGTGCAAATATGAGGGTTATTTTGCAAATAGCCTTAAATGTGTGTCCTTGGATTGAATTGAATGAATTAGTGAATAAAAGGGTTAATTCTGAATATGTTTAGATCAAGAACCGAGGAAAATGGATTTAGATCGCAGGAAAATGAAAGTTAACGAGTAGCCATTTCTATTCTGATAAAACGGAATCCGAGGTAAGTCACTATGCAAATAAATGCATTTATATGAAATTGTAAATGTTCTCATGATTATTGTGGATAATGAATATCTATGTGATGTTATGCATATGAATTCCAAGATAAGGTCGATATAGTAACTAAGTCCGAAAAGCTCGTACGAGCCTAGGAATAGATAGGATTGGCTAAGTCACGACATAGATATCTGCTCTGTTTCATCATGTAATATCATGTCTGGAACGTTGGCATTGATTTAAGATTCGTGTAAGACCCTGCCCGAGACAGTGGCATTGATATTTGATTATGTGTAAGACCACGTCTGGGACGTTGGCATCGATATAAGCTTTACGTATAAGACCACATCTGGGACGATGGCATCATTATGATCTTTACGCGTAAGACCATGTCTGGGACATTGGCATCATTCTGATTCGTGTAAGACCCTGTCCAGGATAGTGGCACCGATATCTAAGTACACGTAAGACCTCGTCTGGGACGACGGAATTGTACTATTATTCCGAGCTTTCTGAATATCCTACTAGTTTCCTATTAGTTCAACAGGCTAGTCTGTGATACGAATTTCAAATCCGAGCTATGAACAATTATGTGATATTAAATCTAATTCAGGTACGTTGTTTGTACACTATTGAGTATATAAGGTAAGCATCTAAGTGATCTTACTATGATGATAGGTATATGAAATTGATGATACAATATGTAAAGTTTGACTAGAGTTGTGTTGCTAGATGAACTATGTGTTTATATGATTTTTGAATGGTGAAAATGACCAAGTGATTGATATGTGCCAATGTATTTATTTGCAAATATGCTTTTCTTGCCAAGTTTATTTGTATATGACTTACTAAGCTTTTGGAAAGCTTACTCTGTGTGTTTAATCTGTTTTATAGGTCGTCAAAGCTACTGAAGGCTCGGGACCGTCACGGATCATCATCACACTACTAAGCTTATTTTGGTACACCTTGGATATGTATATAGCTAGATATGGCATGTATAGGCTAGTTCTTGGTACAATTTGCAAAGTGAAGTTAGCCATGTGATTTGGCTAGTTATGCTTTGGTATTATGTTTGAATGATTGTGATTTGAGAAGCTGTTTTGGTATGATTAGTAGATATATGAAATGGTTTTGAAATGGTAAGTATATGGATGATTGGTGCTTGTGCATAAATGAGATTTGATCATGCAAAATGGTATGTTTGGGATTGGTTTGAAAGGTTAGATTGAATGAATATTGAATGGATTGTAGTACGATTATCTTAGTTGACAAATATACATGATTTGGTTGGCTATTTCGTATGTTTTGATGGTCATAGTTGAATGAAATGGGGTGATATATGTTAATTATAGGTTTGACCCTTATGGGTGGCATTTTGGCCTTGTAAATGGCCTATAATGTTATACGGTTGTGGCACACGAGCGTGCCTAAAACCGTGGGAAAATTGGCAGAATGTGGCTTAAAATCAACACAGCCTTAACACGGGCGTGTTTGGTGGCCATGTTGGAGAAGTCAGTATAGGACCACAGTTAGGACACATGGCCGTGTCTGGTGGCCGTGGGGACCAATTCAGTATATAGGCACGAAAGGACACACGGGGGTGTCTAGAAGCCGTAGAGGGCACACGATCTCCTCCAACGGGCGTGTCTCCCCTGTATTTTAGAAAAGTTTTAAATTTTCATGAAATTTATTATGTGTTTCAGTTTAGTCCCGACTTGACTTCTAAGCGTGATTAAGGTCTCAAGGACCCGTTTAAGGGACATTATGTCTGAGTATGATAATTGAGTGTATGCTTTTGTCTGTGAATATTTTCGATCGTTCGGTAATGCTCCTAACCTTAATCCGGCGACGGACACGGGATAGGGGTGTTATATTTCGTTGGTATCAGAGCTACGGTTTAACCGATTCTCAGACTAACGTAGTCTGTCAGAGTCTAGCTATACATGCCATATTTCTGAACTGTGATAGTGTGATGAATCCTAACATATAAAATGTAATTTTCGTATAGTAATGGATCCCGAAAGAGCCATAGCTGACGACGTAGAAAGTAATGCGCCTGCTCCCACGCAAAGGACAGCGCCTTCTGAGTCGAGATCGGCTATGAGCGGTCAAGAGGGAGAAGCTAAAAAAGCTTTCTTCCATATGATGAGTGAGTGGTTCACTCAGTTTGTTATGAATAACCCCGACTGTTTCGTAACCTCCACCCCCGGTTAATCCCCCTCAGACATCCGATATACCTCCGACTACAAATCTGAATCTGTTAAGTAAACCTCCTGTTGACAAGATCTGTAAGTATGGGGCCGAAGAATTTCAGGCTACTAAAGATGATGATGCTGAAAAGGCTGAGTTCTGGATTGAAAATACTATCCGGGTATTCGATGAAATGTCTCTGACTCCGGAAGAATGCATAAAGTGTGTTGTATCATTACTCTGAGATTCAGCTTATCAATGGTGGAAAACTCTGATTTCTGTTGGTCCAAGAGAATGAGTCATATGGAATTTCTTTCAGATTGAGTTTCGAAAGAAGTACATCAGTGAGAGATTTGTTGATCAGAAATGAAAGGAATTTCTGAAACTTAAACAGGGTCGAATGACTGTTTCAAAATATGAATGAGAATTTGTAAGGCTGAGTCAGTATGCTCGAGAATGCATATCTTCTGAAGCTATAATGTACAAATGGTTCGAAGATGGCCTTAATGAAGACATTCGCCTCTTAATCAGGATCTTGGAAATAAAAGAAATCGTTGTACTCGTTGATCGAGCATGTAAAGCTGAGGCACTCGGGAAAGATAAGAGGAAAGCTGAGTCTGAAGCTCGAGATGTGAGAAAGAGGTTTCAGAGTAAATCATTTCAGCCTGCACCGAAAAGATTCAGAGATAATCAAAGTCATTTCAGAGATAACGTGGGACATCCGAATAGAATTAAATCAAGACCACAAATGAGTTCTAAAACTCCAGCAACTTCAGTGGCCAGTGTTGGTTATGTTCGATCCGAGAGACCTGAATGTAATCATTGTGAAAAAAGGCATCCAGGAAGCTGTAGATTAAACGGAAAAGCTTGCTTTAGATGTGGACCGTTTGATCATTTTATACGTGATTGCCCTGAGTCTGTCAAACTAGAGACTGTTCAGAATTTGAGATCTGACAAGCACTTGTGAGAGGTAGGCCATCGAAAAGTGCCAAAAATGTTAGTTGTAGTCAGAGAGCTACGAAAGACAACGTTGTCAGATCCGAAGCTAGAGCGCCAGCCAGAGCGTATGCTATTCGAGCTCGAGAAGAAGCTTCATCACCTGATGTGATAACTGGTACTTTTACTCTTTATGATACCTCTGTGATTGCTTTGGTAGACCCTGGTTCTACTTATTCATATATATGTATGAATTTAGTATTCAGTAAGACTATTCCTGTAGAGTCTACTGAGTTTGTTATAAAGGTATCGAACCTCTTAGGTAAATGTGTCCTTGTTGACAAAGTATGCAAGAACTGTCCGTTAATGTTTCGAGATATCTGTTTCCCTACTGATCTGATGCTCTTGCCATTTGATGAATTTGATATTATTCTGGGAATGGATTGGTTGTTTATGCATGATGCTATTGTGAATCAGAAAAGAAAGACTATAGATTTGAGATGTCCGAATGATGAGATTGTATGGATTGATTTGATGGTCTGAATGGATTGCCTGCTGTGATATCTGTTTTGAAAGCTCAAAGTTATGTGAAAAAGGGATATGAGGCATATTTCGCTTATGTGATTGATTCGAAAGTGTCCGAAAAGAAAATTGAATCAATGCCTGTTGTCTGTGAGTTTTCTGATGTATTCCTTGAAGAATTGTCGGGTTTACGTCTGATTCGTGAAGTTAAGTTTGGTATTAAATTGCTACCTGGTACCACACCTATTTCGATAGCTCCGTATAAAATGGCACCAACAGAGTTGAAAGAGTTAAAGTCATAATTGCAAGAATTGACTGAAAGAGGGTTTGCTAGACTGAGTTTCTTGCCTTGGGGTGCTCCTGTCCTGTTCGTGAAAAAGAAAGATGGCACGATGAGAATGTGTATCGATTATCGTCAGTTGAATATGGTGACAATAAAGAATAAATACCCATTGCCCATAATTGATGATTTATTCGATCAGCTAAAAGGAGCTATTGTGTTTTCAAAGATTGATCTAAGATCGGGATACTATCAGTTGAGAGTGAAAGATTCAGACATTCCAAAGACTGATTTCAGAACGAGGTACGGGCATTATGAGTTTCTAGTTATGCTATTTGGACTAACAAATGCTCCTGCTGTTTTTATGGATCTAATGAACAGAATTTTCAGACGGTATCTAGATCGATTTGTTGTTGTTTTCATTGATGACTTTTTGGTTTATTCGCGTGATGAGGCTGAACATACTGAACATTTGAAAGTTGTGTTGCAAACTTTTAGAGAAAAGCAATTGTATGCGAAATTCAACAAATGTGAATTCTGGTTGCACGAGGTTAGTTTTCTGGGACATATCGTGTCAGCTTCTGGAATTCAAGTTGACCCGAGCAATATTTCTGCTATTTTGAATTGGAAACCTCTGAGAAATGTATCAAGTCCATGATTTTTCAGGTTTAGTGGTTATTACCGCAGATTTGTGAAAGGCTTTTCGATGATAGCTACTTCGTTGACTAGATTACTTCAGAAAGATGTCAGATTTGAATGGTCGGATAAATGTCAGAAAAGTTTTGATCGATTGAAAACTCTATTAACAAGCTCCAATGTTAGTATAGCTGGAATCAGGTAAAGAATTTGTTGTGTATAGTGATGCTTCGTTAAATGGTCTGGGATGTGTTTTGATGTAGGAAGGCAAAGTGATAGCTTATGCCTCGAGACAATTGAAGCCTCATGAAAAGAATTACCCGACGCACGACCTTGAGTTAGTTGTGATTGTGTTTGCGCTAAAGATTTGGCGTCATTATCTGTACGGTGAGAAATGTCACATGTTTTCAGATCATAAAAGTCTAAAATATCTGATGACTCAGTAAGATTTGAACCTGCGTCAAAGAAGATGGTTAAAGCTGTTAAAAGGTTATGAGCTCGTGATAGATTATCATCCGGGTAAAGCGAATGTTGTTGCTGATGCTTTGAGTAGAAAATCATTTTTTGCATTATGTGCTTCGAGTACTCAGTTGGAATTGTTTGATGACTGCTCTGTGATAGCTGAATTAAAAGCGAATTCATTTTTTATACAACAGATATGTGATGCTCAGAAACCTGATAATGAGTTGCTAGCGAAACGAGCTTAGTGTGAAGTGAATTCCGAATCTGAATTTCAAATTGTTGATGATTGTTTCAGATTCCGAGATCATATCTGTGTTCCAAGAAATCCAGAGTTGATTCAGTTGATCTTGAATGAAGCTCATAACAGTTGTCTATCTGTTCATCTGGGAAGTATGAAAATGTATCATAATTTGAAATGACACTACTGGTGGTCTGGTATGAAACGAGACATCTCTGACTTTGTTTCGAAATGTTTAGTCTATCAGTAAGTAAAAGCCAAACATCAAGTTCCGTCTGCATTACTTTAGCCGATTCTGATTCCCGAGTAGAAATGGGATAGAGTAACCATGGACTTTATTTCTGGTTTACCTCAGACTCCAAGAAAGAAAGATGCGATATGGGTCGTGGTTGATAGATTAACGAAATCTGCCCATTTCATTCCGATAGGATCTGATTACTCACTTGACAAATTAGCCGAGCTTTATATCTCTGAGATTGTGAGATTGCACGGGGTGCCACTGTCTATTGTGTTTGATAGAGATCTGAGGTTTACATCGAGATTCTAGAAGAAATTGTAAGAAGCTTTGGGCACGAAATTACATTTCAGTACAGCTTTTCATCTGCAAACAGATGATCAGTCTGAGCGGATCATTCATATTCTTGAAGACATGTTAAGTTGCTGCATACTTGAGTTTAGTGGTACATGGGATCAGTATCTGGCATTGATTGAATTTACGTATAACAACAGTTTTCAGACGAGTATCAAAATGGCATCTTATGAAGCTTTGTACGGACGTAAATGTCGTACACCTCTGTATTGGACTGAGCTTAGTGAAAATAAGTTACACGGGGTTGATCTGATAAAAGATTCAGAACAGAAAGTGAAACAGATCTGACATTGCTTGAAAGTAGCATCTGATCGTCAGAAGTCTTACGCAGACTTGAAACGTAAAGATATAGAATTTGAAATCGGTGACAAAGTATTTCTGAAAGTGTCTCCGTGGAAGAAAGTGCTTCGATTCGGACGTAAAGGCAAATTAAGTCCGAAGTTCATCGAACCTTATGAGATTATTGAAGTTGCCTTCTAAACTAGAAAAGATACACAACGTATTTCATGTTTTGATGCTTCGTAAATATCTATCCGATCCGTCACATGTGATTATCCCATCTGAAATTGAAATTCGATTTGATATGACATATGAAGAAGAACTGATCTGTATCTTAGCCCGTGAAGTGAAAGAGTTGAGAAATAAGAAAATTCCGTTAGTAAAAGTACTGTGGAATCGACATGGGATAGAAGAGGCTACGTGGGAGCCTGAGGATTCAATGAGACAACAATACCCGACTTTGTTTAACAGTAAGATTTTCGAGGATGAAAATCCCTAAGGGGGAGAATTGTAATAGTCTGATTTATACCCTATTCGAAATAGTGGTTTCGGGACCACGAATCTGAGTCTGAATAATATTTTAATATTATTTTCTGTGCCGTTGATATGTGATTAAGCATATGATAAATTTCGTGAACTAATTTGACTGTCTGTGTGTTTAATTTGATTAAAGGATGATAATGCATTGAATGTGACAGTTGCTTGCTAATTGTGAAAGTATCCATGTGTTGTGGCTTTGTAAAGTTGTGGCCTTAAATGGAAAATAGACCACTATTTAGATAGTGGATGGTAAATGGCCTATTATACCCTTGTTGGCTAATGATGCTAAATATGTTTTAAATGGCTAAAAAGGTAATTATTTTATTATCATAAGATAAATGAAACAAAAGATGAAAGTGTTCATCTTTATTATTTTTGTTTTGACCAAAAACACAAAAAGGAAAAAGAAAGTTTTAAAGCTTGTATATTCGGCCATTTGAGAGCTTAAATTCAAGGTATGATTTTGGACGGTTTTTGATAATTTCTACGGTTTTGTAATCGTTGCTTCATCCACTATCAAACCCAGGTTTCAATTTTCTATATTGGTGGTGTTTCTAAGTTATGCCATTGATGCTAGGTTGAGCTTTGTGATGCTCTAAGGTGTTAAATGATAGATTGGTGGTAAATGAACATGTTTTGTTCTTGAAGTTTTGATGAATTTAGCTAAATAGGGCTAAATTGAGAAAATGGTAAATTGAGGGACTAAATTGCAAATTTGATGAAAAGTGTGGGCTTGTATGTGATGTATATACATTTAGCTAAGCTTGGTTGTATATTGATTTTGTGAATTTGATGTTTTGAGAAAAATGGACTAAATTGCAAATTTGTGTAAATTTGAGGGTTATTTTGCAAATAGCCTTAAATGTGTGTCCTTGGATTGAATTGAATGAATTAGTGAATAAAAGGGTTAATTCTAAATATGTTTAGATCAAGAATCGAGGAAAATAGATTTAGATCGCGGGAAAATGAAAGTTAACGAGTTGCCATTTCTATTCCGATAAAACCGAACCCGAGGTAAGTCACTATGAAAATAAACGCATTTATATGAAATTGTAAATGTTCTCATGATTATTGTGTATAATGAATATCTATGTGATGTTATGCGTATGAATTCCGAGATAAGGTCGATATAGTAACTAAGTCCGAGAAGCCTGTACGAGCCTAGGAATATATAGGATTGGCTAAGTCACAACATAGATATCTGTTCTGTTTCGTCATGTAAGACCATGTCTGGGATGTTGGCATTGATTTGAGGTTCGTGTACGACCCTGTCCGGGACAGTGGTATCGATATCTGATTATGTGTAAGACTACGTCTGGGACTTTGGCATCAATAGAAGCTTTACGTATAAGACCACGTCTAGGACGATGGCATCATTATGATCTTTACGTGTAAGACCATGTCTGGGACATTGGCATCGTTCTGATTCGTGTAGGACCCTGTCCTGGACAGTGGCATCGATATCTAAGTACACGTAAGACCTCGTCTGGGACAACGGCATTGTACTATTATTCCGAGCTTTCTGAATATCCGATGAGTTTCCTATTAGTTCAACGGGCTAGTCTGTGATACGAATTTCAAATCCGAGCTATGAACAATTATGTGATATTAAATCTGATTCAGGTATGTTGTTTGTACACTATTGAGTATATAAGGTAAGCATCTAAGTGATCTTACTATGATGATAGGTATATGAAATTGATGATACAATATGTAAAGTTTGACTAGAGTTGTGTGGCTAGATGAACTACGTGTTTATATGATTTTTGAATGGTGAAAATGACTAAGTGATTGATATGTGCCAATGTATTTATTTGCAAATATGCTTTTCTTACCAAGTTTATTTGTATATGACTTACTAAGCTTTTGGAAAGCTTACTCTGTGTGTTTAATCTGTTTTATAGGTCGTCAAAGCTACTGAAGGCTTGGGACCGTCACGGGTCGTCATCACACTACTAAGCTTATTTTGGTACACCTTGGATATGTATATAGCTAGATATGGCATGTATAGGCTAGTTCTAGGTACAATTTGCAAAGTGAAGTTAGCCATGTGATTTGGCTAGTTATGTTTTGGTATTATGTTTGAATGAATGTGATTTGAGAAGTTATTTTGGTATGATTAGTAGATATATGAAATGGTTTTGAAATGGTAAGTATATGGATGATTGGTGCTTGTGCATAAATGAGATTTGATCATGCAAATTGGTATGTTTGGGATTGGTTTGAAAGGTTAGATTGAATGAATATTGAATGGATTGTAGTGCGATTATCTTAGTTGACAAATATACATGATTTGGTTGGCTATTTCGTATGTTTTGATGGTCATAGTTGAATGAAATGGGGTGATATATGTTGATTATAGGTTTGACCCTTATGGGTGGCATTTTGGCCTTGTAAATGGCCTATAATGTCATATGGTTGTGGCACACGGGCGTGCCTAAGACTGTGGGAAAATTGGCGGAATGTGGCTTAAAATCAACACAGCCTTAACACGGGCGTGTTTGGTGGCCGTGTTGGAGAAGTCAGTATAGGACCACGGTTAGGACACACGGCCGTGTCTGGTGGCCATGGGGACCAAGTCAGTATATAGGCACGAAAGGACACACAGGGGTGTCTAGAAGCCGTGGAGGGCACACGGTCTCCTCCTACGGACGTGTCTCCCCTGTATGTTAGAAAAGTTTTAAATTTTCATGAAATTTCATATGTGTTTCAGTTTAGTCCCGACTCGACTTCTAAGCAAGATTAAGGTCTCGAGGACCCATTTAATGGACATTATGTCTCAGTATGATAATTGAGTGTATGTTTTTGTCTGTAAATATTTTCGATCGGTCCCGTAACGCTCCTAACCTTAATCCGGCAACGAACATGGGATAGGGTGTTACAAGAGTTTTTAGTTTTGCTCTTATATGAATCTGAACACTAGCATTTAGGCCTTATAAATTATAGTGCTTGTTTTATGACACAAGAAGAGCTTGAGGTCTAGTGGCAAAGTGGCGTGTTGTGTAACTGGGAGGTCTCGAGGTTCAAGTCCTGGCTTGTACAATAGAGTGTTTATTTTACTGCTTGAGCTGTTTAGGTAGTGAAGTTGGACTGAAACATAGCTAAGGGGAGTTTGAACAGAATTTGAGTGGAGTTTGAACTGGTCATGGAGAGGTTTGAGGAGGGATTTTAGGAGAAAATCAATGAGATGAGAGGGAGGGAGTTTGTGCGAATTTGGACTCTGCGATCAAGAATTCAAACCAAGAGAGGCATCTTGCTCATTTGGGTTTTTTTCTCTCTTTGGCCGAATGTGGTAGGTTCTTTTGGCATTTTTTTTTCTCTGCTCACTTTTTTCCTTTTGCATTTTTCTTTCTTTTCCCTTGTCGAATCCTCCTTTCTCTTCCCCTCCTCTCTTTGTTGTTTCTTCCCTTTCCTCTACTTTCCCAAACCTTGACTGAATAGTGTTTGGCAGTTTCGCATTGTTTTTTCTTCTGATTTGCTCTTCTTCCTTCACCTCTTTTTAGTCAACTGTTTGTCAAATATTGCCTATTCTCCCTCTTTATCTCTTCAATTGTGTTTTCGACTTGACAGCTATTCTTTGACGGTTCGAATTCCTTGAGGAGTGAAAAAGTTTCAGGTAAGATTAAAGTCATCGAAACCTTTCTCTCATCACTCGATCAAAGGTAAGTATGTAGGCTAGCATTTTAAAGTGTAGGCCGAATGCTTTCTGCGATTCTATAAGTTATCATGTGTGGATTTAAACCACATGAATAAACAATCTTGTTTAATAAAATCCATTTGTAATGCAGATATCCGTCAAAGAGACTGTAGTCAACCTTCGTAAGTGGGCTAAGCCACATTTGTCAATCGAGGTTTTGGTGCTTGTGGAATTTGGAGCTGTTGCGTAAACAAGTGTATATTCACACTGTTTTGACTATAGAACGGCAAAAGCCGAAAAGCCAAAAGATTAGGCTTTGAGGTCACTTGGGCGTACGAATGCTCGTGTGGTCAAACCGAGCACATGAATCACGTGCGCATGACAGTAGAGGCCTCCATAAGCATTTTCATGGGCTTGGGCCGTATTGGGCCAGGTTGGGCAAAAATAGGCCGTGTTGGCCCAATAGGCTCGTGGGCCCCACACAGATGAAATCTACGATTTGTGGCAAATACTTGACTGGGCTATGTAAGTCTCATAGCCGTGGCAAAATCTGGGCTGAACGGGCTTATTTACACTGTTATGACCATTTAGGTTATCGAAGTAGCTCAAGGCGACTGCGAACCTTCTAAGAGGTCGATATCTGCACAGAGACCCCAAAGTAGGGTAAAGTGACCGAAATACCCCATAGGGTAAAATGATCGAAATACCCCCATAGGGTAAAATGACCGAAATACCCCTATAGGGTAAATGACCGAAATACCCCCATAGGGTAAAATGACCGAAATACCCCCATAAGGTAAAATGACCAAAATACCCCCATAAGATAAAATGACTGAAATACCTCCGTAGGGTAAATGACCAAAATACCCCCACAGGGTAAAATGACCGAAATACCCTCATAGGATAAATGATCGAAATACCCCCATAGGGTAAAATGACCGAAATACCCCCGTAGGATAAAATGATGAAATACCTCTACAGGGTAAAATGACTGTTATACCCCTAGGTGATGAAATGACTGTTATGGCCTTATGTTATGTATGACTGATTTGCTCTATGATATGTATGACTATGATTGAGCATGACATTTTGCATACACGTATGATATTATGTCACGACATATTGCATGGGGATGGGTTGTTATATTTGGAGGAAGTGTACTGTACTGATAAGGTTGTATGGGTTGCCCAAGACGATTGTGGACCTACTGATGGCTATATGCCGTTTATTTTACTGGCAGCTTTGCTGCAATACTATTCAGGATAAAATGTCTGTTATACCCCTATGTGATGAAATGACTGTTATGGCCTTATGTTATGTATGACTGATTTGCTCTTTGATATGTATGACTATGATTGAGCATGACATTTTGCATACACGTATGATATTATGTCATGACATATTGCATGGGGATGGGTTGTTATATTTGGAGGATGTGTACTGTACTGATAAGGTCGCATGGGTCGCCCAAAACGATTGTGGACCTACTGATGGCTATATGCCATTTATTTTACTGGCAACTTTGCTGCAATACTGTTTAATGCCGCAACCAGTGCTAATCTTGGTGTGTCTGGCTGGATGGGCCAATTTTATCCCCACATGGTGTGTTTGTTTGGACGGAGTGGTGTGTAGAGGCTGGATTGGGTAGGATTTCTAACTGCATATCTGCATTGATTAATGATAATGTACTGTTACTGCATTGATTAATGATATTACATAATTTTCACTGCATGATTGATATCTGTTACTGTTATGGGGCAAGGCCCCACTAATTCTAATACTGAAATTGGGTAAAAGCCCTACTGATTACTGGCATTGTGATGGGCTTAAGCCCAATCGTTTACTATTACAGGAAAGGCCTTAGGCTCACACTGAACTAGACTATTATTGTAACGGGCTTAGGCCCAAACTGCATTTATCTATTGTTTAATTGACTATTTTCTTGTTGGGGATTACACATCGAGTTTCAGTAAACTCACCCCTCTGTTTAATCGCATGCGGGAAAATAGTCAATTAAACGATAGATAAATCTTTGTAGGACTCAATGATGGCCACACAACCGCATCGACTTTTCGTTTTTAGCTTTTGATTTATAAGTAATCGAATTTGGGTATTTTTATGCAATAAGGCCTCTTTAAAGTTATAAACTTTAAATTAGGGTTTTTATTTATTTAGTTTGATATAAACTGCTAGTTGTAAAAAAAGACGGGTTTTCAAAAGGAAACTGTTTTTAAAGACACCACGTTTTCGCAACATTTCTAAAAAAATCTTCCGCAATCAATGAGATTTTGAAAAATAATAACGTTTTAAAAGTGATTAGCTTTTAATGATGCACGCTTTGGAAATGAACAACCCGTTTTGGAATCACCGTTAAATAACAAAATGATTAATTGATTTTGAGGATTTCAATGACAACAACTATTACGCTAAACACTACAATGTGACACCGCTAGATTCAGCCATAACGCCTAGGGGTGTTACAAAGAGAGTCTCTTTCTAATCCACTAGAGATATGGTCATGTGGAATAATTAAGCTCAACAAACCTTTAGCCTAGAATGTAGATCCACACATGGATAAATTTGATGACGACAATAGTGGGTTTAAGTCAAATGTAACATTGTTAACCCGTATTCCATCGCCGGAATAGGGTTACGAGGTATTACCGAGACTTCTAAAATAATTAATGATAAATCGAGTTAAAGATACTATTCATATGCAACATCAATCATACTGTCCATTAAATGGACCCTCGAGGCCCAATAAGAACGATGGAATTGATTCGGGACCAAATTGGGATTTCATAAATTTTTTTGCAAAATTCTAAAATTTTCCTTATACACTGTAACAGCCCATTTTTAGTCAAATCAGAACAGTGGTTTTAGAACCACAAATCTGAGGTCAAAATATTGATTTTATTATTATTTTAATTTTTAAAGTATGATTGAATGTTGGTGTGAAAATTTCGTTAAGAAAATTTATCATTTGATTGGTCAATTTGATAAAAAGGACTACATCGCGTAAAGTGTAAAATGCATGTTCTATTAGCTAAACGTGTCAAATAGTTATAGAACCTTAAATTTTAGGTCTTTATGTTGTAAATGGACCATTAACAAGATAGTGGATGATATTGGCTTGGTAAATTTGGAATACTTAATTTTCATTAAGGTTATTTTTGGTAATTGGTAAAAAAATTTTAATTATTTAAAACAAATGCCAGCAATTTCATTCATCTTCTTCCAAAAACATTAAGAATCGATTTTCATAAGAAGAAAGGAAGCTAGGGTCCGGCCAAGACATTTATGCTCAATTATGTAACATCCTGGAAATGGGCCTATGCATTTTTGATTTAATTATACGAAATGGCATATCTTATGTGTTATGAATGTATGGTGAACATTTTTGGAAACTTGGAAATGTAAGGAAATGTCTTGTCTTGGAAATGTAAGGAAATGACTTGGAAATGGAAGGAAATGTCTTGTCTTGGAAATGTAAGGAAATGACTTGGAAATGTAAGGAAATGATTTGGAAATGATTCAAAAGTGGAAAGTGAACATTTCTGGAAACTTGGAAATGTAAGGAAATGTCAAGTTTAAAGAGGCAAACGAAAATTTTTGGAAACATAGAAATGACTTAGAAATGTCGAGTTTTAAAGTTTAAAAGAGGGACATGAAGCAAGGTGGTCTTAAGAGAAAATGCATGTGAAATATGACATACAAATAGCCTTGGTAAAATGGCTACAAGGCGCCACTTAAGGGCCTAGCAAGTGACGCCACATACATAGGCAAATGGGCCAAGGATCGAGTCGCATGGGAAGCAAATAAAGAATTTTATTTTTTGCTACAAGGAGCAGAGAGGTGGACGACATTAAGGCTCTTAAAAGAGGAGTTTTATTCTCTTTAAAATTCGGCAAATAGATAGATAATGATAGGTTATTATTAGTATTATTTTTATTAAGAGATAAGAGATAATTGATGGATTAAATTCTTTTAATTTGAATATATTGATAATTAAAGAGATAAAGCTATCAAAATAGAAGAGTGATGGCCAAGTAAGGGATTCTAAGTTAGTAATTTCGGCTACTAAAGGAAAAGAGGGCCATTCATTCTTTCTTTCAACTCTCTCTCTGTCGAATTCTCTCTAGCAAATAACTCCTCTCTTCTCTTTTATTTTTGCCAAGCCGAAATACCTTGTGCTCTAGCCGAATCCTCCATCTTTATTCTTCTTTCTCTTTTCTTTCTACCAATCAAAAAGTCAAAATCAAGATCCTTCTAGCCTACATAGCCGAATATTGTTAAAGCTTCAAGCAAGGATTGCCGATTCCTAAAGTAAGGGTAAGATCTCATTCAGTTTCATCCTTTTTCTTTTAAGATTTGCCGAAATCTAGGACTAACCCCATTAATATCTTGTTGCCGAAACTTTGAAGAGATCTTTCGAGATTTACTAAGTGTCGACTACAAGGAAGGAGAAGTTCTTTTCCCGAAGGTACACCATAGGCCGCGTGTTCCCTAGTTATTCGGTGAGTTTTGGGATTTAAAATCCACAAGGTAAGTGTCTATAGCATTCGGCCAAGGGCCATCTATGATGATTTAATGTTAGAATCAAATCTAACATATGTGTATAGGTATTTCGACAGATAATTAAGACAAGGGATACTTTCGGGATTTGAAATCGGAAGGTGAGTGCATAAGTACAATCGGCCAAGGTCTATTTTGGTAATTAGATCTATTCTTTATTTGTTTAAAAAGCCGAAACTAATCAAGTTAAATGATCTAGCATTGGCCGATTGAAGGGAGGAGTAGCACAAAGTTTTCAGAATTTGATTTATAGTGAAATCGGCACCAAGGTAAGTTTTGGGTTACAACAATCCTAATAGGATTTGGTTTTATGGCCGAATGGTCTTCATTAAATTTTTAAGTAATGGCCAAATGTAGGGACTAAGGATCTAAGGCTTTAGATCGGATTTTTGGGATTTGAAGTGAAGTTGTTAAGTTAATCAGGTGTGTACCCCACACTAATCTTAATAGATTTATGGCTTAAACTTGATATATGTGTTAATATGAAAGTGTAAGAATGTGGCTAAGGTACCATGTTATGGTACAAAGTACTCGAATGCGCTTTCCTACTCCTACTAGGATTATGAAATATGTTATATTTAACATGTGATAAGTGATAAGAATGTGAAATTTGGCATGTAATGCATAATATGTATGATATGGGGCATATGGGTTATTGAAAAGGGGAAGTGAATGTGGTGACCTAAGACCACGATATTTGAATGTGGTGACCTAAGACCACGAGATCCGAATGTGGTGACCTAAGACCACGATATATCCGAATGTGGTGACCTAAGACCACGATATCCGAGTGTGGTGACCGAAGACCATGAATACTCATAAAGGCGATAAGCACGCCGACCGCGGCCGATCGCGCCGATGGTGTGTAGCGGACGGAGGGTTGACTTAGTAGTCCCACGGTGTGCGAGGATGGTACGGGTGATGTGTAGCGGATGGCATCTAGGTTTGGGTTGGGTTGCATCATTTTTAATTTAATGATATATGAATATGTATGATATGAAATGCTTGAATTTATTTGGACTTAGTGTTTGTGTACACATTGAGTGCTGTTGACTCACCCCATTGTGGGAACATTTTTCAGTGATGATCGGTAATGGACCTGGGTCGTGAAGCTTAGGGATGGCCATGCTCAAGAAGAAATTCATTTTATTTGGACTACTTTATTTTAAGTACTTTGGTTTTAATTTTGGGATTTATTTGATGTAATAAGGCCATAGTTGAATTACTTTAATTTTTCTTTTAATTACTATGTACGAAGTTTTTACCAAGTGAAGTTTAAGTAGATTTATTTTAAAACAAAGCCTAAACGTTTTGTCACCTAAAGTAAAGGATTTTAATAATGAAATAAACTTGTTTTCAACTCAAGCTCGACCCAACACAATCTTTCATTCAAAACACACAAGTTTTTCCTAAGTAACAAAAGAATTTGAACCGGTTTTCATCGAGGAACATACCAGATCCGGTCAAGGCTCGTGGGCCGGGTTTGGGGTGTTTCAAATTAGGTATGGTTTTTGTTCCATTGTTAATAATTTCTATGTTTTTGAGATTATTGCAGGTAGTACTAGCTAGCCTAGAGACTATTTTGCAAAACTGTTAACGATTTTGAATGTTTCCATTGATGATTTAGTATGTATTTTGAAGTTTCTTGATAAATTATGAATGTTGGTTGTGAGATATATAAGTTTTGTTAAGTGATTTTTAGAGAAAATGTAAAATAGGGATTAAATTGAGAAATGTATAAAGTTAGTGGTTAAAATGTGAAATAAATGAAAAATATAGGCTGCTAGGGGCATAATAGTAATTCGGCTAACATGGGTATACTTGGAATTTCACTAATTTGTGATTTTATGCAATAAGGACTAAATTGTGAAAAATGTGAAAAAATGTGGGGCAAAAGTGTAAATGTGTTTTAAAGTATGTTTTGGACTAAATTGAATGAATAGATGATTGAATAAGTTAATATTGAATACATTTAGATCAAGAAAAGAGAAATTCAGATATAGATCGGGGGAAAACTAAAGTTATTGACTAATCGACTCGATTCGTCATTTTAGCATCCACAGTAAGTTCGTATGTAATAAGCATTGTTACACTTATGTTTTAACTGTATTGATATTGCATAATTTGTGTATATAAAATTATAGTCACGTTTGACGATGATTCGGATAAATATATGGCACTTAGTGTGCAATTTGAGTTAGCTTCGGCTATATATGGCACTTAGTGTGCGATTCGAAATAGCTTCGGCTATATATGGCACTTAGTGTGCGAGATCGAGATAGCTTCAGCTATGTAAGGCACTTAGTGTGCAAGATTATAATAGCTTCGAATATGCATTGGCATTTAGTGTGCGAGATATCAAGTATTCGACAGTATTACGAAAAGGTATGAGTTTGTTATAAATTTGTACAGGTATTTACATGTAAAGTATGAAATCTAAATAGAAGAAGTTATGAATTTGTATATAAGCACATGAGTAAGTATGATGAAGGTTTGTTAGTTATCATGATTTAGATGTTAACTAGTTTAAATTGATGATTGGTGTATTATGAATTGTTGAGTATATTTAGTACGAACTTACTAAGCTTTATAGCTTACCTTCTTTGTTTCTCCCGTGTTTTATAGTGAATTCAAAGCTAGCTCGGATTTAGGGATCGTCAGAGACTACGTCACACTATCCAACCATCTACTTGGTACTTTTGAGTTCTGTATATATGGTATATGGCATGTATAGGTTTGAGTCATTTTGGTATGTTTGATGAACATGTATTTTGAGCCATTTGATTTGGCTTATGATAATGAAATTGATGATGTTTATAAATTTGCAAATGGTTCTATTTTGAGTTTTATAATTGATCTATATTGTGTGGTTGAAGTTGAATTTATAATTTCTTAATAATATTAGGTAATTTGGGAAGCTATGTGTTTGAGAATTAATGCTTGATAATGTATGTGTGTAACGGTTTAGTTGATTTAATTGAATATGTGAATTAGGTATGAAATTAGATGGCAAATTGTAGCATATTTGTAAATTGTATTGATGGTAAAGAAATGGTATGATTTGTAACACCCCAAACCCGGCCCATGCGTTTCGACTGGATCTGGCATGTTATCGAACACATAACATTTATCGCGTTTTGAAAACACAAGTTAAGTTAATTAAGTTTGAATAAAGGAGGGACTTTTTGAAAATAAACCTCTTTGTATTTTTATTATTAAGTATAAATAAACCTTATCAAAAATTCATAAGTTGCTTAATATTGATAACTGCTGAGTTGAATGAACACTAGGGGCCTTATTAAATAAATATTCTCGAAATAACAATGAAATAAATTAAACTTTAAGAAATCCCAAAAGAAAATAACTTGTAGAAATAGAACTTGATGGCCCCTCGAGTCCATCTCAGTTCCCATATCCACGATCTACTGCTCATCTGAAGAGTAGAGAAAAGGAAAGCGTGAGTAACAAAGACTCAGTGTAAAAATCACAAAACACACATCGACCTGAGCCCACAAACACATTATGGGCACTGGCCCATACAGGAAGGCATCATTTATAATCACATAATAAACAATAAGGAATGAATAACCCAACCTATCCTAGGTTTCCATCCTCTACACACCAACCCGTACCAACCATCACACCTTGGGGATTTCTATAATCAACCCTCCATCCGCTACACACCAAAATGACAGCCGTATTGCTTATTCCTATCAAGTAGGAATCATTAAACATGGCATAGCCACCGATCACTATGTGATCTTACATTTATATTATGTGGGATTTCTACCATCGATCACCAAGTCACCTATCATGCACTTCCCCTTCAATTATCATCATTCCCACATACATAAGAAAACATCATGCAGACTTAAATATTTTTTGATACACATAGGGAGTTCCATGTTTACGTACCTGGCATCCTTGCCTAACCCTTTTAGGGTTTCATTCGACTGTCTATACAGCCTTATTCCGGCTTTTTAGCCTATAACATACACAAATAGATATACATACAGGTTTATTAGTAGTGTGTTAGAGATCTACACACCTGATTACCAATAAAACGAGGCTTTCTATACCGACGCTATCCTTAGTCGACACAACTGCTATCTGCCTAAGGTGTTGTTTAGAAGCCGGTCCAAAACCAATTGGCCAATCTCGAACAATGATATCGCTTCGTTTCTTAAACTTAGGGATTCTTTCTTTTGCCTTATCCATATTTAATTCCATCAAATCCTTATCAGAGCTACTATAACAATATTTAATCGTTAATCCTCCTTATAGAGTTAAAATCATATATATATTGAACGAGCCTAATAAAAATCTAGGGATAATCTTCTTACTTTAAATTCCCGAAATTGGAGACTTATGATTTTCAGCTTTTAGATCTAGTCGACTAGGCTTCCTTCAAATTCCGAATTGCCGCCCATCATAAAACCATTACCTATTAACTTTCGGCTTTTGCCTTTCTAAAATAGATTATGAGAACTAATCAAAAATCGACTCTTACCTTAGATTAGGAGATTCGGCTAGCACTAGTGGGGAGAGGATTCTGCAATGCCAATGGAAGATTTAAATGCCGAAAGTATAAAACAATTCCTCAAATATGATGAATAAAAGAAAAAGCGATGGATGCTTCTGGCTTTTTAGAGAAATCGCACGAGGAAAAGAAAGTGGGGAGAAGGTTAGGCTTTTGAAGTAATTGAAGAAAGAAATTTTGAGAAAGAAATTGGAGAGGAGAGGCTAAAGAATTCAAGACAAAAATAGAGAAAACTAGGGTTTTTAAATGTCGAATCAAGGAGCTAACCCCTATTTATAGATTTTTGACACCTATTGCTAAATACCAAAAATGCCCTTAAAATTTAAGCTAAAAGAGAGGAGAATTTGGCACCTCTTTGCCATGCAAGAGTCTAATTTTACACTCCTCTAGGTGATAGATTTTCACCAACACTTCCCTTGGAGATAAGCTCCTAACTTTTCTCCTTTTATCTATGATATTATCACTTAAAAATCCACATAAACTTTCCTATTTTGTAGCCTTATAGCCGTCCACCCCTACTAATCCTAATGTCAAATTTAACTCACTTAAATTAAAAGATCTGGGCCTCATTAAACTTAAATTTTGGGCCTCTAAATCCCTTGTGTGTGGCGTCACTTCTAATTCCCTTATAATGCCACTTAATGTTGGGCCACAAGCCCATGTTTGGCATTTTAAACATAATTACCACATTTTTAATTCTTTAATGCCCAATCTAATAATTTAATCAAGGCCTTAACCTAATCCTGAGCCCAATTTGGACCCATATCACTTAAATTAACCTATTAAAGTTATCCCTACACTAAATGCTTAGGCCCCTAAATTTAGAATGTTACATGATTTGAACATTGGTTATGGTATTTGGATGTATATTGGTGCCTTGAATTGGTACCATTTGTGCTTGTGTAGGTATGTGCAAAATGGGTGGCAAAATGGCTTGATAAATAACCTATTTTTGTCCACACGGGTAAAGACACGGGCGTGTGTCTCAGCCATGTGTGACACATGGTCATGATACACAGTCGTGTGTCCCCTGGTGTTAAAATTGAAATGAAGTCAGTATGCTCCACACAGTCTCACACACGGGCGTGTGCTCAGCCATGTGGTACAAGTTAGTATACCTCCCTAATTGGCACACGGCCTAGCACACAGGCGTGTGGCTTGGCCGTGTTGCATAAGTCAGTATACCCAACAAGTTTGGCACGGCCTAACACACGGCTTGGCACACTGGCGTGTGTTGCCACTTCGAAGGGCACACAGGTGTCTAGTTAGCCGTGTGACCCAACTCAGTATGTACCCTTTGTTTTCACACTGCCTCTGACACGGTCATGTCTGGTGGTAGTGTGAGACAGACGGCCTGGCCACACAGGTGTGTGTCCTCTGTTTGAAGCAAAAATTGGCTAAGTGTTGAAAATTTTCCCAAGTTATCGGTTTAGTCCTGAATCATTTCTAATGCATGTTTGAGGCCTCGTAGGCTCGTTTAAGGGACACTATCATTGGTTGTGATTGAATTGTTCTTAAAATGATAAATTGTATATGAAAAGTGTATTTTAAAGTGCTGTAAGTTCGGTAATACTCTACAACCCTATTCCAGTGTGAATACTGGTGAGGGGTGTTACATATATAATGCCCACACGCCCGTGTAACTCTCTAACTTACAAAGCATGAAGAAATTGAAGACACACGGCCAAGTCACACGCCCGTGAGCTAGGCCGTGTGGCGAATTTAATTTTCAAAATTAAGGTACAGTTTTCACAGGGCCAGGACACATGCCCGTGTTCAAGGATGTGTCCCTCACACGGCTGAGACACACGCCCGTGTCTCTACCCATGTGCTCAATTCAAAGAATTCTATTTCTAAATGTTTAGGTGCAAGGGACACATGGCCAGGCCACACGCTTGTATGCCTACCCGTGTGGACAAAATAAAGCCATTTTCGTTCATTTTCTCACCCGATTATTGCCAATAACCTACATCAACAATTGTATATATATATACCAGCCAATTCAAGCATTAAAACCAAGCCAATTCTATTACCTAGCATGGTATATTATCACATACAATTCATGTTTATAATTTTATTTATACGGAACATACACCTTAAGCATAAATCAATCAACCAACTTAGCACATAGAAATTAAATCATGAAATAACTTTATAAACATACCAAGTAAAAAATCATTAGCCATTCCAATGGCTAGATTACAAAACATCACTTACAAGCCATCATTTGGCCAAATGAGCCTATACATGCCATTATACCAAAATGAGATTTCTATTTATACCAAAATGAGATGGTGGATAGTGTGATTGATGCTCCGATCGACCTCCAACCTTCGCGAGCTTACGAGCACTATAAAATAGGGAAAATTTAAACAGGGTAAGTATTTCCATGCTTAGTAAATTCTTATAATAGGAAAATAAACTTACCAGTTATATTTATTCATACAAGCATACATAGACATACCATCCAAAATTTTTGGGTAAATTTTACCTAAACATATGCACTTAATCAAACAAGTTAGTCACATAACATCACATGAATATCAAGTAAACATAGATGAGCTCATCGCATTATAAACATCTAGTTAGTCTCACTTTTCTGTATTTCAAGAATCTTTCTCGTTGAACTATTGAAATTTTGATGGACATTCGGGTAGTATACACAAAGTATACATATCAACTATCCATCAATTCATGCTCAAAAGTACCCATTTAGCACATGATCATATAGCACACTCTCAAGCCACATATTTTATAACAGGATCACCAGTCTAGGCTAAATGCTTTACAGTAGCATATGCTCTAAAGAGCTTGATTTTGATTACCCGTCTGGGCTAAATCCCATCTGCAAAATATGCAGTATTATACTCTTTTCGAGAAATCACCTTTTTCCATCGAATTTCAACATCCAACCGGGACATGGCATTTTATTATCATTTTCCAATTTGTGGTCATTTCATAATGTATATCTTCACATACGTATCAAAACAATCATACAATTCAATTCAAGCACATTAACATATATATTTAGGTTACACGAACTTACCTTGACAATTGTTCGTATTTGAATTTCAACTAATCTGAAACCTTTTGTTTCCCTCAATCTAGTTTGGTAGTTGATCTTTCCGGGTCTATATAAAAAAAATTTAACTATCAATTTATCACATTTCATATACATTTGCATTCAATTACTTCCTAGGCAAAATTTCCATTTTACCCATATACTTTTCACAAATTCCAATTTCGTTCCTAGGCTCAGAAAATGAAATTCATGGAATTTAACCCTCTTTCCAAGCCTAGCCGAAATTTATGTACAACTTTTACAGCACCTACAGTTCTCAAACTTCAGCATTTCCCATGGGTTTTACCCATTTTTCATTTTAGTCCCTAAACAGAGTTTTCATCAAAAATTGCTTTGTAAAAGTTGTTTATCTACCAACAATCTTTCATTTTCTACCATAAATTTCAAATTTCCAGCATATTCATCCATGGCAAAGTTTCTAAACTTTGTTATCTTTTCAAATAAATCTCTCAAATAAATAGATTAGACTATCCCGATTCCAAAAATATAAAAATCATTAAAAACGGGACTTGATTTCATACCTTATTGAGCTTGAAAAGTTTGCATCCTCCCTCCTAGGGTTTCCATAGAAATTTTGAGGAAGAAGATGAATAAAAAGATGACAATTTCTTTTTTAATTATTTGTCATCGTTTAATTTTAGTGATTTCCAATTTAGTCCTTGCCCATTTCTAATTTTTCCATGGATGAGTGGAATGGTGAAAATGTGCAAGTGTACACAATCGCAACAAGTAATAAATTGACAAGTAAATGTTGAGTTATCGTACCCACAGGGACAGTAAAAGAACTAGTTAAGAAAATGATTTCAAACACTTTGGTGAAGGGAAAATATTTGGATTTAATAAAAATTTAAAAACTAAAAAAAACAAAGTTCTAATGCACAATTTCAAAAACTAATTCTAATCAAGATGATATAATTGTGTTGGATTAATTACATTTCTTACCTTAGAATTATTAAACTTATGCTTATACTTGTTACAAATAAATCACGGCAACTCGGTAATTTGCTAACTTATGAACATATTTACAAATAAAAAATCCATTCATCTCTTGTACATATTCCTATGTCAATTCGACCGATTAAACAGATTTATAAAGGTAAACATGTTATTGCACATACATACTCATTAAATTAAACAATCTCTCGCATATTCCTATGTCGATTCAAATGATTAATTCAACCTAATAAGCATATAAAAGATCATGTGAAGTAACAAAGTATACCTACCTTGAAACAGTTTAATCACAAAAATCTTGCAAGTTATGCAAGGCATATGTATCGCCAAATACAATGCTAATTTAATCTTCAACTACCTTAGAAGAATTAAACATGCACAAATTAAGTACTGTGTCCATTAATTACAATTTCAATGCGTTTAAATAATTAATTCTTTAGTTATCTAAACAATTATAATGCCAGAATAACTTAAGCATGATTTTACTTAATCAAGCATTTTACTGAGGCCTATAACAACATAAACACAATTTTAATAATTTAAGAGGACGAAATGCAATCAACCCAACACAAATTAAATTCAAGCTAAGTTGATTAAATTAACCATTCCAATATCATAAATATTCATAAACATGTTTGTCAAAACAACAACGAAATTTAAAGAGATAGGGGACAATAAGCAAATTTGGTGTTTCTCTGTGGCTTGACTGATTGCTCCATTCTTTGCTCTCCGTTGTCCTCGGCTATCAAGGTGGCTTATGAATACTCCAATTGCTGCTCCAAATGGCTGAGAAAACACCTCTTTTCCAAGAGGAGAAATCGGCACAAGAAGGCTTGGGTTTTTTTTGAAATAAAGAGAGAATGGAGAGAAGAGAAGTGATGAAAGAATGAGAGAGTGAATGAGAAATGAGGGATGGTTTGAATGATCAGCAAGGGGTGGTATTTATAGCTGATTGTGGCTACTAAAAATAGAAAACCCCATCAGCCAAAGAGACCTCCCTTGGTCTGCCATCTATGTGGCAAAGTTGATGGCTTCAACTTTGCTAAATATGGCATGGGGCAAATCTACAAAGCCACTAAATTTGGAGGGGGTTGAATGCAACTTTGAAAAGTCTTCAAGGGCTTCTTTGCAAGCTTAATTAATCAGCTAATAAGCTGATTTGGTTCAGCATATGGACGGTTTGGGCTGCCCAATTCTTTGTTCGGTACGGTTCAATCGGTTTGGTTCAACCGATGCGGTTCAACTGGGCCTTTTTCAGAATTAACTAAGATTAATTTATTTAGCCCAAATTAAATTTGGGCTAAATTAAAATTAATTATATTATGATTAAATATTCATAATTGGACCGTCTTGGGCTGGAACTAAATTCGCCTTGATACTTCAAATTGCTTCTCGGGTTTATTCTTCGAGCAGTGTCTGCCGAGTCAATTTTCGCCCTTTGTGCGAATCTGTCGAAAATAGTAAAAATAAATCAAAATTAACTATAAAATTAATTAAAATTCATCATGTTCATATTTTTAGCACAGTTTAATTATTTAATAATATTTAATTATTTTTTGACAATAATTTAACCGAAATAACATGATTTTAAGTTAAAAAGGCCATGTAAAAACACGTAAATTTTCGTGTTTCCACACCCCCAAACTTAATTCATTGCTCGTCCCGAGTGATGCACAAATTTCAAAAAAAAAATTCTTGGTAACAAAACACTTTTGAAAAACTCCTTCAGAACAACTTTCTTCTCAAAATTATGAATTTAATATACTTAGGCATAGAAATAAGATATTTGATAATTATGCTACTTAAGTATACATATCGTTCAAATTACCTCCAACAACTATTATACTAGCAAAATTAGACTAAATGTTTCTTAATAAAGACATGTTACTTACTACCAATTTGAATTTAATTCCTTATTCAAAATTAAAAGGCAATCATTTAGCTTAACTGATGTCTTCATATGTTGAACAGAGCAATTTCTCTCCACTAATGTAGGTAACATTGGAACTTTGAATCAATAGGTCTTTAATAAGGTTGTAACGTGGCTGGGCTTAGGGGTAGGTAAAGGATAGACAACTTTTTGGCTTAAAACCCTAGACTCAGCTTAAAATCGAACCTTTGGAATTCTTACCCTTGATACACCAACTTATGCTCTTTTGACCATTCATTTTATTTCGAGTACATGTTTCTTTTTTTAAAAATTCAAATTCGAGCACTTGCTTCATGTACTATAATTTTTCGAGCAATTTATACTTCTTTTCAACTCCCCCAAACTTATTTTCAAATGTTATTCTGAATAGTACTGAGTCTAGTGTTTGGGACAATTTTAAAAGTAATGAAGAGAAAATTGTTGGCTAAATATTGCATAGGTCCAAATAAAATTAGGCCATATAGTATCAAAGTTGGGTTTCAAAGGATAATTTTATTAGGGTTGGCTTGGAAGGCTCAAACTGTCCAAACAATAGTTGTCTAAATCATTTTCAATATTCCATGCTTCCCAGGATTTCTCCTCAAGAAATTACTAAGTCAATTCTAAAGACTTAAACTTTCATGCATGCCTAATTTTTCGTAGGGAATTAAAAATTTTATGGTACGAATTTCATGCTTTATTAAAAATACATTCATATCATTATTAAGCTAACATAATAACTTATTGAAATAATAGAAATTTATTAATACTGAAGTTCAGCATACTTAACAAAATCTCAAATTATTGAACAAAATATATCCTAATCATAATTAAAAGAAATTTTATTTTGGGTGGAATTAATTCAAATTTTCGGTCCTCCTACTTAAAGTGAACAATGTCCTCATTGTTTAAAGTGAATAGATACTATACACTAGATAGGATATTTAGAAAAGAGGAGGTGAGTCAAATTTACTGCTTAAGTACCAGGCTCTCTCTAAAATCCAATCCTAGACATGTATATATCTATTGCTACACTTTAGCCTTTGTGACTTGTTCAAATTTTATTCATGATTCCTATCTCTTGTTTTATTGTGCAAAAATAAAAATTCCTAATTAACCTAATCCTAAAATAACTTAAGAAAAAAAATAAACTAAAGTTGAAGTCCCCTTTTTATTTGTTTGCCGATCCTTCCGAATTCGACTCATCTTTTGCTCCATCAGTATTGCCTTTGCATGAATCGCCTTGCTCCCTCTTTGATGATGAAATCCATGGTTCAAATATGAAATCTGGAAATTTAGGCACAAAAATAAATGGGTCATTATAAATTTTCTTGAAGGCACTCCTCATCGAGTCATCTCTTATTTTTGAGTATCTCCAGTAGGCTTGCTGATGCCATTGCTTGTGTTGCATTAAGTCCATCAACTTCAACAACTTATCACGAAGATCTGTGCTAGGTGGTGGAGCTCTAAACATTGAGGGTTCGATATCAGGTTTAGCTTCTGGTTCCATTGATTTTGCCTTATTAGGGACTTCAGTTGATTGCTCTGGTGGGATTTCTGTGGGATCATCTTCTGCTTCTTTGGCATCCTAGCTTTCTTCAACTTATTTCTGTACAACGGAATCGCCGGCTACTCGGTAGAGGTCCCAATCGGTGATTGTGCCTTGACTATACTCTGTCTTCTTCACGTCCGCAAGGAGTTTTGCTTTTAAGTATAAAATTATTATCGTAAAGTGGAAATAGGCCGGGCCAGAACGTCTAACGGCATAATTTTGCATTTCTCTTATGATGATTTTTCCCACATCAATGGTCTTTCCAGTTTGAATCGAGTATAATAGGACCATTCGCTCTAATGAGATTGTAGTCCCATGTGAACTAGGCATAAGGCTGAAACGGATGAAATAGAACCATACCTTCACAAGTGGTGTCAAATACTCTCTTCGACACATGTGGATTCCTTGCTTTTATACAGTCTACTTAGAACCTAGAACTGTAAGTTCCTCGAGAATTTCTTGCAAATTTTCAAGCTTAATGTTGCTCAATAGAGAAGAATATTCATCGTTGTCGAAATCAGATAATTCAAAGAATTCATTAATAGCATTTGAATTTATTGGTACCTTGATTCCGCGGACTGGAACTTCGATCAATTTGCTTTAGGTTAAGTTTACATAGAATTCATGAACTAGTTCCTCATCCACACTTGGTCTCTTTTCACAAAACAATTCCCAATTGAAGGCTTCAGCAACTTGATGAATACGTGCCATAAAGTCTCTATAGTTGCTTTCCTTCAATGTGAAGCCTTTCTCTGGATGCATCTGTTGCTTTTTGAAGATACTTTTGTATCTTACTTTGGCTTTTTCACAGTGAAATTTGTTTTGTGCTTCGTCAATTTGGGCGGAGGCACGAATTCTCTTGAAAGGCATGATTGACCACATTTTTTTTCTTGTAAAAACAAAAGAACTCTAAAAAGATAATAGAGAAATAGATAGCAAAATGGGAAAAGGGTTGGAGGGTTGCTAGGTGCACGGACGGATGAGTGCGTGGGCGAATGGGTGCACGGAAGGGGCTGCACACAAGCAACTGTGCAGGTGCGGCACGCAGGAGCAGGACACCGCCTGGACTGGTCGGGTGTGCGGGGAGATGGTGCGCAGCAAGCAACGTGAGCTAGAGGCAGCAGGCGTGAGGCCAAAACCTGGGCAGCTACTAGAGCTAGGGCGTGCGGCGTGTTGAGGTTGCCTGCTAGCCGAATGGCTGTGTGTGGCTAGGGACTTGCGGCACTTTGACGAATTAGTGATTTGGGGTTTTGAGTGATGAATGAATGGGGAGAAGAAAGGGTGTAATTTATAGTGGGAGAAAGAGGAATTAGAGTAGAACTCTTAGAGCAATTAAATAATAAAAATATTCTAATTCTAATTCTACTCAATGTTAACAACAATTAATAATATGCGTATGTAATTATCAATTGCTATTAATTTATTAAGATAAACATAAAATAAAATTAATCCTAATCCTAAGCTAAGTTGATAAAAATTAATATATAAATTATAATGAATATAATTATATATTAAAGTTTATCAATAATTTATAATTACAGTGAAAAAAAAATATTTATTCTGGATGCTTTTTTAAAAATATTTACAAAAAGAGGCAGCTATTTTTTTATTATTTACTTAAAAATAGCAACCAAATTTTTAAAATAATTCAATTAAGTCCCTAGACTTAATGAAAATTTGGAATTGAGTTGCAATTTAAGAATTGGGTCCAAATTGACCTTTTTATTTGGAAAACCAAAAATTCATTTTGTCATTTAGGGGCTAATTTCTTGGAAAATTATGTAAAAATCAATTCCCAGGAATGATTGGAGGGGTTACAAGCGGTCCCACTTAAGTTCCAATCTCCTAGACAGAATTTATTTAAACATAATAAACCCGAAAATATACCCTAAATAATTTATTAAAAACAAGAAATCTAAAGATTAGATAAACTGAACTAGATTTGATCTCATTCAGGTCTTTCTCCGTAGTAATGTTTCAAACGTTGAGCATTGACTTGAAAATTACCTCCCTTACCTTGGAGTTCAACAACTCCGTATGGATAGACGTTATGAATCGTTAATGGACCGGACCAACGTGATTTTAACTTACCTGGGAAGAACTTCAATCTGGAATTAAATAACAAGACTTGCTGACCTGCTTCAAACTCTCGAACTCGAATATGCTTATCATGCCATTTCTTGAGTCTTTCTTTGAGTAATTTCGCATTTTCGTATGAGAACATTCGAAATTCCTCCAGCTCATTGAGTTGGAGCATCTGTTTCTCTTTAGCAAGCTTAAGATCCAAATTGAGTCATCAAAGAGCCCAGTAAGCTCTGTGCTCTAACTCTAGAGGTAAATGACAGGCTTTCCCAAAGACCAACCTATAGGGTGACATTCCTAAAGGTGTCTTATATGCTGTTCTGTAAGCCCATAAAGCATCATCTAGTCTCTTGGACCAATCTCGTCGGTTCGGGCAAACTACCTTCTCAAGTATGCCTTTGATCTCCTTATTCGCTAGCTCAGCTTGCCCATCTATCTGTGGATGGTAAGCTGTAGCAACCTTATGTTTCACTCCATGTTTATCTAACAACCATTTTAACCACTTATTCACAAAATGGGTCCCTTCATCGCTGATAATAGCTCTTGGGGTTCTGAACCTTGTGAACACATGTTTCTGTAGGAACTTCATCACAACCTTGGCATCGTTCGTCGGATAAGCTTCAGCCTCAACCCACTTGGACACGTAATCTACTGCTACCAATATGTATTTGTGACCAAAAGACTGAGGGAAAGGACCAAGAAAGTCAATACCCCAAACATCGAAAAATCTACATCAATGATATTCGTTCGAGGCATCTCATTTCTGTTGGTAGCATTTCCAACCCTCTGACATCGATCACAACTCTTTACGTAAGCGTATGCATCCTTAAATAGTGTTGGCCAAAAGAATCCGGCTTGCAATACTTTGGCCTCTGTATGTGTACCTTCGAAGTGTCCCCCACTAGGAGCTGAATGACAGTGGTATAAAATCTTCAATATTTCATCTTCTGCTACACATCTCCTAATCATCTGATCTACACACTTTTTAAACAAATATGGCTCTTCCCAGAAATAGTACTTCACATCATGAAGAAACTTTTTTCTTTGTTGATACATTTTATCAATCGACATCAAACCACAAGCTAAAGAGTTAGCAATATCAGCAAACTAAGGAATATTATGGACATGATCTACCTTCAGTATGTGTTCATCTGGAAATGTCTCCTGGATCGGTACAAGTGGAGAATCTCCCTCTTGCGGCTCTAATCTGGATAAGTGATCTGCTACTTGGTTTTCTACTTCCCTTCGATCTTGAATTTCTAGATTGAACTCTTGAAGTAGAAGCACCCACTGGATCAATCTTGGCTTAGCATCTTTCTTGGTCAATAAGTACTTAATTGTGGAGTGGTCCGTATAGACAATCACTTTGGTACCCACAAGATAAGATCAGAACTTGTCGAAAGCAAACAAAATAGCAAGTAACTCTTTTTCTGCTACTGTATAGTTCAGTTGAGCTCTGGTTAGAGTTCTACTTGCATAATAGATGGGATGAAAACTTTGTTCCTTCGCTGGCCCAGGACAGCTCCAATGGCGAAGTCACTTGCGTCACATATCAACATGAATAGCGAATCCCAGTCTGGTGTGACGATTATGGGTTCCGTGACTAATCGACTCTTCAAATCATTGAAGGCTTTTAAACATTCCCATCAAACTTGAATATCGAGCCTTTCTCCAATAGCTTGCATAAGGGTTTAGCCACTTTGGAGAAGTCCTTGATAAATCTTCGATAAAAACCGGCGTGGCCCAAAAAGCTCCTAACACCTTTTACAGAATTTAGAGGTGGGAGTTTCTCAATAACATCTACTGATAAACCATAATTAGCATGCTTTTGGATGATTTAAGCCCTGAATTATGTAATTTGGTGCTCTTAATCCTTTCTTTTCATGTTTTATACCCAGGAGAGCACCAGATGATGAAAAGAACGGAAAAGGGGCCCAAAATAGGGTAAATAGGCCATATCATGAAATCCACATGGCCTGGGCCCAAGACCATACGGTCGTGCCCAATTCAACAGGTTCGAACACGGCCTGGCCACGACTTACAAGGGCGTGTTCCATGGGCGTGTCCTTGCCGTGAGAAAGAAGAGTTTCATTCAGATTAGGATACTTAAGGGCAAAGAAACATATTCAGAAGCCTATATAAACACCCTAAGTATGACCTGAAAGGGGGGAACCTAGCGCTTTAGTCAGGGGGCATCCAGCTAGGCCAAAGAGTGTAGATTTGAGGAGAATTACTTGAAGATAGCCAGTTGATTCATCTCAAAAAGTCGGAATTATACCCAAGACGGAGGATCTCTACTTCAATTCCTTCAGGGGGTTTTAGGGATTTCTTATGTTTTGTTTTATCTTTTCTTTTGAGATGTATTCTTTTATTATCATTATGAACTAAACCCTCAGATACTTGAGGGGGATGAAACCTAAGATGAATCTTGTTATCGTTTGCTGAACTATATGATAAATATTTGACTTGTTCTTAATTATGTGTTCTTAATTCTTGTTTCGATATTTCCAGGATATTAATTCAAGTGTGATGTGCTTAGGTGGAGGAGCAAAAGTCCCTGCCTAAGAGTAGATCTAGCATAATTAAGCAGAGTTGATCGCACGCCTAGAGATAAGGTAACGAGATTTTGCCGTATTAGGGTGAAACCTAATATGGGAGTCCATAGATCGAGTTAATGCGATTCTAGGGGTTTTAATTAGAAAGAGATTTCAATTAATTAACCTAGGGTTAGATATTAGTCGCCTCGAGAGAGGGATTGATATAACTTAGGGAGTCTTACTGATCAAGTCAAATGAATAAATCGTCTAGTTCAGAGTTAGATAACAAGTGAAGTCTAGGTGGATTCTTCCTTGGGTGTCCTCTTAATCAATTGGTTTTTCTTCAAAGTTATTTTCCCAATGTCATTCTTCTTTGTCTTAGAATCTTTAGTTTAGTAGTTAGTTAATTTTAGATTAGATAAACAAATCCCTTAATTCTTAGGCTAAATAATAAAAAGAGAGTTAGTATTAGTACTTTTGGTTCCTTTAGGTTTGACATTCCGGTCTTGCCTTAACTATACTATTGTTCGATAGGTGCGCTTGCCTCAAATCTTTGTCATAGTTAGTTTCTAGGTTCGATCATTATTTATATAAATTTTAAGACTTTGACATCGCATAAAAAAACGATCATCTACTTTTGCTTTGTCCACCTCGATCCCATGTCTCGTTATCTGATGCCCTAGAACAATTCTTTCTCGTACCATAAAGTGACACTTTTCCCAGTTGAGTACAAGATTCGTTTCTTCACGTCGCCTTAGTACCTTAGCTAGATTAGCTAAGCAATCATCGTAACTATCTCCGAATACTGAGAAATTGTCCATGAAAACTTCCAAGTACTTCTCAACCATGTCAGTAAAAATAGACATCATATATATTTGAAATGTAGCTGGTGCATTACATAAACCAAATGGCATGCGTCTAAATGCAAATGTACCGTACGGACAGGTGAATGTCATTTTGCGTTGATTTTTCGGTGCCATTGTAATCTAATTATACCCTGAGTATCCGTCGAGAAAATAGTAGTAATCTCGTCCTGCGAGTCTATCCAGCATCTGGTCCAAGAACGGCAAAGGAAAGTGATCTTTCCTAGTCGCCTTTTCAGCTTCCGGTAATTGATGCAGATTATCCATCCCGTAACTGTTCTAGTTGGTATCAATTCGTTGTTCTCATTCTCCACGACCGTGATACCTCCTTTCTTCTAAGACGCGATTGGATCGACTCACCCATGAACTCATTCTGAGATGGGGTAAATTATAACCGCATTCAACCACTTGATAATTTCCTTTTTTACTACATCTTTCATGATGGGGTTCAGTCTCTGTTGTCCATCAATCGTTCCTCTCTCGCCATCTTCTAATATGATCTTGTACATGCATACAGATGGGCTAATACCGCGAATATCGGCTATGGTCCATCCGATAGCCTTCTTGAATTGTTTCAAAACTATGATAAGTTTCTCTTCTTGTTCAGTAGTTAATTCTAGTGAAACAATCACAGGCAGAGTAGAGGCGTTACCTAAATAAACATATTTTAAGTGTGAAGGTAATACCTTGAGTTTTAACTTAGGTGGCTCCTCGATTGATGCTTTTGACTGGGTGTAATCTCTTTTCTCTAATTCCAAAGATTCAAAATGGGATTGCAGATGAAATCCCTTTTGATTAGCTTCTAGCATAGCTAAGTATTCATTCTGCTCTTCATCATTTGGGGGATCCGATGTCAAAATTCTTTCCAGTGGGTCCTTAACACAGTTAAGTTCCTTCTCTACTATTAATTCCTCTAAATCGGATACTGTAGAACAATTATCCATTGTGTCAGGAAATCACATTGACTTAAAACATTAAATGTTACCTGATCATCCTGAAAACGCATAGTTAGCTCGCCCTTTTGCACATCAACAAGTGTCCTTCCAGTTGCTAAGAATGGTCTTCCTAGGATAATTGGCACTTCTTTTTCTACTTCAAAGTCTAGAATTACAAAGTTAGCAGGAAAGGTAAATTTATCTATACGTACCAATACATCCTTGACTTTTCCTTCTGGATGCACTAAGGATCGATCTGCTAGTTGAAGTGTAACTGTAGTTGGTCTAACTTCTCCTATCCCCAACATCCTAAATATTGACATAGGTATCAAGTTGATACTTGCACCTAAGTCACATAATGCCTTACCATAATATGTTGATCCAATGTTGCACGGTATGGTGAAACATCCAGGATCCTTCAATTTTGGGGCTAGTTTTTCTTAAAGATATGCACTGCATTCTTTCGTCAGAGCTACCGTCTCAAATTCTTCAAGTCTTCATTTCTTAGACAAGATATCTTTCATGAACTTGACGTAGTTTGGCATTTGCTCAAGTGCTTCGACCAATGGGATGTTGATGCGAAGTTGCTTGAGTATGTTAAGGAACTTCTTGAGTTGAATCTCCTGCTTCAGCTTATGAAGTCTTTGAGGGTAGGGTGGTGGTGGTTTCATTACTGGAACTGATTCTGGTTGATTCGCCTTTGGTGGTAATTTTGCATCTAACAAAGTTGTTGGTTGATCAGAATTAACTGGTCCTGAGGTTACTTTGTCGGGTTTTGCAGATTCTAGTTCTAGCGAAACTGGGGTTTCAACACTTGGTTGAACTTCTTCTGAGTCTTGAGGATCAGCTTGCTCCTTTTCAACTTCGACAGTGTTGGGCTCCACTATCTATCCACTCCTCAATGTCAACGCTTTGTAATGTTCCTTCCCCGAATTTCTCAAATTTTCTGTGTCACTAGGTAGAGCACCTTGTGGTCGGTTCCTGAGTTTAGTAGCAAGCTGGCCCACTTGATTCTCTAAATTCTTCAATGTAGCTTCTTGGCTTTGGATTAAGGCATCATTCTTTGCCATGTATGCCTTCAGCAAACTCTCTAAGCTATTAGATGCTTCAGCTTGAACTGGTTTCTGAACTTGTTGTGGAAAATTATGCGGCTGGGGTGGTCTGGGTTGGGAAGTGGTACTGGTTCCAGCCCCTTGGTTACTCCAAGAGAAATTTGGGTGGTTTCTCCATAATGGTTATAAAAGTTGGATTACAGCCCTTTCTTTCATCGATTTTGGTTCTAATTACCCATGTAGTATACAGATTCTGGGTTTGACGGACATTCTTCAAACAAATGTCCCTCCCAACAATAAACACAGGCTATATTTTCAAATTGATTAGGCGGTTGTGCTGCAAAACTATTAGACCCATTGTAGTAAGATTTTTAAGCATTGAGGATATTGATGATACTTGAGATGCGAGTGAAGTAAGAGCGTCTACTTCATGAATTCCAGTGACTCGTGTTCCTGACGCTGCACGACTGGTTGACCATTGATAATTGTTGCTGGAAATCCTCTCAATAATTTCATAAGCCTCGTTATAAGACTTAGAAAGGAGAGCACCATTAGCAGAGGCGTCCACTACCATGCTTGTGTGGGTGTTAAGACCGTTATAGAATGTCTCAAGTTGAATGCAATGAGGGATTCCATGATGAGGGCATTTTTGTAATAACTCTTTAAATCTTTTCCATGCCTCATACAAGGACTCGTCATCCATTTGGTGGAAGGTAGTGATATTGTTCTTTAGCTTAGCATTCTTGCTTGGTGGAAAATGCTTCATGAGGAATCTCTCGGCTAACTCTTGCCATGTAGAAATGGAGTTCAGTGGCAATGAGTTCAACCAGACACGAGCTCTGTCCCTTAAAGAATATGGAAACAACTTCAATCGTAAAGCATCTTCGGGGAGTCCGGCAAACTTGAAAGAATCACTCACTTCCAGAAATAGTCTTAAGTGAAGATAAGGATCTTCAGTAGGCATTCCACTGAACTCGCCCAGTCCGAAGCATCTGGAACATGACTGGCTTCAGCTTGAATTGTTGTGCCTCGATCTCGGGTCTTCGAATACCCAGATTAAGATCATTGAACACTGGCACGACATATTGTCTTAAGGCTCTATCCCTGTCATCAACAATAAGGATAGGATTCTGAGCAGGGTTTTCTCCGTTTCCTTGGTTCATATTCTCAAAGTTCATTTCTTCGGTCTTTCTCCGGTTTACTTGTCTTCTTCGTTGTCGAAAGGTTCGTCCTATTTCAGGGTCCACAGGGAGTAAGTCAATAATCTGGTCAAACACCAGAAATAATCACAAAAAAATTGAGTAAGTCAAAATTTCAATACGAAAAATAAATAAACCAAAATGTAAAACAGATTCACAAATAATGGCTTTGAAAAACAGTCCCCGGCAACGGCGCCAAAAACTTTGAATGGTGAAAATGTGCAAGTGTACACAATCGCAGCAAGTAATAAAGTGACAAGTAAATGTCGAGTTTCGTACCCACAGGGATTGTAAAAGAATTATTTATGAAAATGATTTCAAACACTTTGGTGAAGGGAAAATATTTGGATTTAATAAAAATTGAAAAACTAAAAATAAAACAAATTAAAATAAAACAAAGTTCTAATGCACGATTTTAAAAGCTGATTTTAGTCAAGATTATATAATTGTGTTGGATTAATTACATTTCTTACCTTAGAATTATTAAACTTATGCTTATACTTGTTACGAATAAATCACAGCAACTCAGTAATTTGCTAACTTATGAACATATTTTCAAATAAAACATCCATTCATCTCTTGTACATATTCCTATGTCAATTCGACCGATTAAACAGATTTATAAAGGTAAACATGTTCTTGCACATACATACTCATTAAATTAAACAATCTCTCGCATATTCCTATGTTGATTCAAATGATTAATTCAACCTAGTAAGCATATAAAAGATCACGTGAAGTAACAACATATACCTACCTTGAAACAGTTTAATTACAAAAATCTTGCAAGTTATGCAAGGCATATGTATCGCCAAATACAATGCTAATTAAATCTTCAGCTACCTTAGAAGAATTAAACATGCACAGATTAAGTATTGTGTCCATTAATTAAAATTTCCATGTGTTTAAATAATTAAATCTTTAGTTATCTAAACAATTATAATGCCAGAATAACTTAAGCATGATTTTACTTAATCAAGCATTTTACTGAGGCCTATAACAGCATAAACACAATTTTAATAATTTAAGAGGACGAAATGTAATCAACCCAAAACGAATTAAATTCAAGCTAAGCTGATTAAATTAACCATTCCAATAGCATAAATATTCATAAACATGTTTATCAAAACAACAACGAAATTTAAAGAGATAGGGAACAAGAAGCAAATTCAGTGTTTCTCCGTGGCTTGACTGATTGCTCCGTTCTTCGCTCTCCGTTGTCCTTGGCTATCAAGATGGCTTATGAACACTCCAATTGCTGCTCCAAATGGCTGAGAAAACACCTCTTTTCCAAGAGGAGAAATCGACACAAGAAGGCTTGGATGTTTTGGAAATAAAGAGAGAATGGAGAGAAGAGAAGTGATGAGAGAATGAGAGAGTGAATGAGAAATGAGGGATGGTTTGAATGATCAGCAAGGGGTGGTACTTATAGCTGATTGTGGCTGATAAAAATATAAAATCCCATCAGCCAAAGATACCTCCCTTGTCTGGCCATCTATGTAGCAAAGTTGATGGCTTCAACTTTACTAAATATGGCATGGACCAAATCTACAAAGCCACTAAATTTGGAGGGTGTTGAATGCAACTTTGAAAAGTCTTCAAGGGCTTCTTTGCAAGCTTAATTAATCAGCTAATAAGCTGATTTGGGTCAGCATATGGACGGTTTGGGCTGCCCAATTCTTTGTTCGGTTCGGTTCAATCGATTTGGTTCAATTGATGCGGTTCAACTGGGCCTTTTTCAGAATTAACTAAGATTAATTTATTTAGGCCAAATAAAATTTGGAATAAATTAAAATTAATTATATTATGATTAAATATTCATAATTGGACCGTCTTGGGCTGGAAATAAATTCATCTTGATACTTCAAATTGCTTCTCGGGTTTATTCTTCGAGCAGTGTCTGCCGAGTCAATTTTCGCCCTTTGTGCGAATCTGTCGAAAATAGTCAAAATAAATCAAAATTAACTATAAAAGTAATTAAAATTCATCATGTTAATATTTTTAGCACAATTTAATTATTTTATAATATTTAATTATTTGACAAGAATTTAACCGAAATTGCATGATTTTAAGTTAAAAAGGTCATGTAAAAACACGTAAATTTTTGTATTTCCAATGAGTCACTAATTTATCTACTAACTTTTCTTCAATGGTATAATTACCATACAAGGACCTTAGGTTTTGAATTCTATAGCTATTTGATATTATAACTACTAGAAGACAACTTTTTCATTTTATGCAATTTAGTCCTTTCCCTAAGTAAAGATGCGATCGGTAAAATTTACGTATCAAAATTTTCATATGACCTTCCTATAATAATGCAAATCATAAAATAAAATTAAAATAAATTGGCTCAGATTTGTGGTCCCAAAACCACTGTTCTGATGTCACCGAAATTGGGTTGTTACATCCTTTTGGTATGATAAGTGGCATAATAGTGAAGGGAAGATTTTGATTGAACAGTGCTTCGACAAACTGGTGAAGTGATAAAAATGAATACAATCTACCTAAACATCTAAACGAGTTACCTTATGATGCGTATGAGAGTTATGACCACAAATATAAAAGCAAGTCTCCAGAGGAACCCATACGTGAGCCGAATAAACATCCATCCGAGTGTGATCAAATCTACCAAGCTAACAATGAAACATCCAATATTTTATCAACAATGTTAGATAAGATGACACAAATGATGGAAATGCTCTGTGAGATATCAGAGGCATTACCTCCACGGGAAGAGGTCGTACACGATGTTCTCAAATTTGACCATGATGACCACAATATTACCAACATCAGAACTTAGATGATGGAAATCAGCAAGAGTTTGCAATTAGGGACTGTGTTGATGAACTAAACATACTCGAAGCGGTTTCTGATCCAATTGACATAGAATCAGACATAACAATAGATGTAGTCGCTGACGTAAAAGTAGAAGTAACCACTAATTCTAAATGAAGGTGAAGAAAAGCCAATACACCTTCTGGCCATAGTAGAAAAGGTATCAGCCGAAGAGATCAATAAGTCTGACTCATTCTCATCTGACAAGGGCAACAAAGCTCGAGTGACCAAAACCTCGCGCGACATGGAGAAAAGGAAGCTTGAGGCAATAATACTCTAGAAAATGATTTGAGGTTGGCTCGGATTTGGTACTAAGTGGCTCATAATGTGGATGCCACGTCAATTGAAAATAAGGCAACATCATTGGAAGCGACAAAAGGAGTTGGTTCATATACATCGATAGAGGAACAATCGACGGATCAAAGTGTTGAGAACCAGTTGGAAGTTCTTCTATGCTGGTGTCATGGGTCATCCCAGTTTTTTAAAGAACTTCTATTCCCTATTTTAATTTTTTTCCATTTTTAATTTTTTTCATTTATTTTATTTTATTAATCTTAGTTGTGTTTAACTTTTTTTTCCCACAGCAGGTGTAAATACCATGGAGTGACAGAATCGGAAAAAAAAGATTGAAGAAGCTAGAAACTAGGCTCAATGTCACGACATCGCACCCTAATGTCGTGACATCCTAGAGAGAATGCACTTTGCAACATTGAAAGACCAAGTTCATCTGAATATTTTTATGTTCTGTCATCCATTATTAACATTTCTTATTTTTCTTCTTATTCTCTTTATATTATATTTCATATCTCTTTTCGCAGTATATTTATATTTAGGTACTCTTTTTGTCCGCTTGGAGCACACAAATCCCAAGATTATCATAACAACAAGGATCCAACTTACATAGGGAAGTTTTCTTTTTTGCACTTTAATTATTTTTCATTAAGGGCAATGTATGTTCTAAAGTGTGAGGGAAAGTGTAGAGGATTAGTTTGTGTGTTTTTGTTTATGTGTTTACTTTGCTTTAGTTGATTTTTTTTTAAAAAAAATTATTTTATTACTTTGTTGCATAGTGTTTGGATTATATTAACATTGTTAATAGTGGTTGACAATAATGAAGCATGTAATGATTTTTGTCAAGCATGAAATTTTTTTATTGATATGAGATAATTTAATTATATTTAAGGGGAACCGATTAGGTTAGTTAAATTGCATAACATATTAGAAATACCTAATTAAGAATTTTTGATGATGCCATTTGAGATATAAGTCTTATAAATAGTCGTATAGGCATGAATGCTTGAATTGATTAATATTCATTCGTTTTAATTCGAAGCATGAAAGAAATTGTGTATGGTGGGATGCTTAGGGCTGACCTAAGGCATTGTTTGAATAGCCAGTTCTCAAATGACTATACTTTAATGCTATATACCCCTAATCTCCTTATTTGAGCCTGATAACTCCATTTTGATGAACGTACAAAAATTGAAACCCAAAGAACACACATAAATTGAAATCTTAAACTCTTCCCTATCCTTGGTCCTTTAATATATTACAAATCAAGCCATCGATATTGACTATTTAGGTAGATACATCATGATGATTTTAAAAAAAAGTGAAAAAGGAAGAAACAATGTGATAAAGTGATTATAGGTTGGCAAAAAATATACGACAAAGAAGAATCGAGAAAAAGGTCAAAAGCAAAAATGATAAGAAAAAGTACAGAACAGAAACAAAAGCACTGTAATTGGAAAAAGAGTAAAAAGTCAAAGTGACAAAACAAAGAGTCACAAAATGTAACACCCCAAACACGGCCCAAATACCACGATCGGATCCGGCATGTCACTAAGAAGATTTTATAAAACATGTCACATTTCGTTTTGTTTTAAAACATAGTTTTGGCATTTATACGGGAAAACTTAATAGTTTGACAAATTGTAAAGAAATAGGTGCCTTAACGAATATAAAACCGAAATTTCCCTTTGATAGTTATCATTTTAGTACATGCCTTAGTTTAAATTTTACCTAGAACTTTAGATGTCCAAAATCCCGAAAAGGTAGAAGAAAACGTAAAAGAAAGATAATAGCCGGTGGCCTTATTACAATAAAACATAACCCAAACTGATTAAAAATATTAAATATAAATGAACTGAATAATGTCTTTTGCAGTATCCAAAATGAACTCATGCATTGCCACCTTGCGCTCCTCTCTAGCCCGGTCCGATGCACTAAGTGCTACCTGGAAAAAATGTTAAACAACAGGGTGAGTCACGAGACTCAGTGTACAACCCTCACGTACCATCAGATTGGGCCTTAGCCCACAGAACAGAATAACAGAATATCATACAACAGCAATTATGCAAAGCCCAACCCAATCCTAAGTTTCCATAAACTACACATCACCCTTACCTGCCAATCACACCATTAGGGATTTCTACAATCAACCCACACCGCTACACACCATCAATGGCAGTCATGCTGCAGTTAGCTGCTCATCGTTAGATCATGGCAATAGCAACTACAACAGATCATGGCATTAGCCACTACAACAGATCATGGCAATAGCCACTACAATAGATCATTGGAAAAGCCACTACAACAGAACACTTCCCCTTTCATCAATCACCCAACACCGTGCATACATAGAAGTTGGCATACATATAAAACATATCATCTCAACAGAAACATTCACTTTAGAATAACAGAGATCACTAACCTGGTGATTCGCCTTTACCCTTTTCGGGTTTTCCACAGCCATGCCGGCATTTCTGCATTTAACGGAATATAACAGATTTATAAGCATATACTAACAGACAATCTAAATGGTGTGAGAAGTTACACATCTGATAACACGTAGTACTATACTCTTCGCTAATCGGAACCACCGTTCTCTGCCTACGACTCTAGATCGATTAAATCCCGGAAGTAGTATGATTTGTGTGCTACTGATTTAGAAACCTAGGCGATTGGATCTCCTTCAAATCTCGGAATGCCGCCCATAAAAGACAATACGAGATTAGTCAACCATCCAGCCATTCGACTATGGTCTCCAAACGCCGGAAAAGATTGAAAGAATAACATAATCAACACTTACCACTTCAAAAGATTTCAGCTACCCGTTGCAAAAAGATTCGGCAAACACCAGAGAAGAGATATAAGAATTTCGGCTAAAGGAACAAATGGAAGTGTGGTTTCGACTTTTAGTGGAGGAAAAAGATGAACAAATAGGTGGGGAAAATTCGGCTAGGAAGAAAAAGAATGGAAAAATATTTTACAGAAAAGAGAAAATTGAGAGAAAGCTTTCAGAAAACTGTCAAAATTTTGGCATTTACTACCTCTAACTTGCCGTCCCCCCTTTTACACCCACAGTCCAAATTTTGGCCACCTCTAACCTCCTGGATAGCCTCTCATCTTTTCCCTTATCTTTATCTACTGACTCATCCAAAAGAGACTTAATTAGCTCCAACTTCTCCTTCCTTTATCAGCTTAATATCCACATATTTTAAATAATAAAAATCCCTAAATTTTAGCCTTGTTGCCGTCCCCCATTTACTCCCATTTAAATGCCGAATTTGGCCCAACTTTATGGGCTCCAAATGGCCACAAATTGGGCCTCTCCCCTTGCCTATTAACGCCACCTATAACTCCCTTCTTCTGCGCCCCTTGCTACTGGGCCACAACCCAGTATGTCATTTAAACTACCAAGACTTTATTTTAAGCCCTAAAGTGACTAAACAAAATATTTAATCAAGGCCTCAGCCCAAACCTGAGCCCAATTGCACCCCTAATTCTCAAATTAACACATTAAACGTGTCTATACATTAAACGCATAAACCCATTAATTCGGGATGTTACAGTTCTACCCCCCTTAAAATAAATTTCAGCCTCGAAATTTACCTGATCAGAAGAGATGGGGATATTGCTGTCACATAACATCCTCTGGCTCCCAAGTTGCTTCCTCTTCACCATGGTTTCGCCACAAAACCTTGACCAAAGGGACGGACTTCCTTCTTAACACTTTTACATCTTGCTCCAAGATTTGCACTGGCTCCTCCTCAAAAGACAAATCTGGCCTTACTTCAATCTCTTCCACCGCACAATGTGCGATGGATCGGAACGATAACGTCTTAGCATCGAAACATGAAACACGTCATGTATCTGCTCCAACTCTGAAGGCAACTCCAATCAATACGCCACTGGGCCCATACATTCTAGTACCCAATAAGGTCCAATAAACTGTGGACTTAGCTTGCCCTTACATCCAAACCTCATCACCTTTTTCCATGGTGAGACTTTCAGAAAAACCTGAACACCCACTGCAAATTCCAACTCCTTATGCTTTAGATCCGCATAAGATTTCTGCCGATCGGACGCTTCCTTTAACCGAGCCCGAATCAACTTAACTTTTTCCTTCGTTTCTGAAACTAGTTCTGGACCCAACACCTGACGCTCACCCAACTCTGTCCAACAAGTAGGAGTACGACACCTCCGTCCGTATAACGCCTCATAGGGCGCCATCTGAATACTAGATTGATAGCTGTTATTGTACGCGAATTCTGCCAGAGGTTAATACTCCTCCCAACTACCCTTAAAATCAATGATACAACCCATTAGCATATCCTCCAAAACCTGGATTACCCTCTCATGCGGATCATCGATCACGTGGATGAAAAGCGGTGCTGAAATCTAACCTTGTTCCCATTGCCTGATGAAGAGCCCTCCAAAATCTCGACGTGAACCTAGGGTCCCTATCCGATATGATCGAGACAGATACACCATACAATTTCACAACCTCAGCCACGTACAATTTAGCCAACCTTTGCAGAGAATAATCAACACGAACTGGTATGAAGTGAGTAGACTTCGCCAGTCGATCAATAATCACCCAAATCGAATCCTTCTTAGCGGGCGTAAGAGGTAACCCACTAACAAAATCCATCGTGATTCTTTCCCATTTCCACTACGGAATCTTCACCGGTTGCAACAATCCCGCAGGCAACTAATGCCCCGCTTTCACCTGCTGACATGTCAGACACTTACTCACAAATTCTGTTACCTCTCTCTTCAAACCTGGCCACTAAAATTGCTCTTGCAAACCCTGATACATCTTAACTCCTCCAGAATGCATAGCGTATGGGCTACTATGCGCCTCCCGCAGAATCATCTGCCTTAACTCAACATCCTTTGGCATGCAAATTCTCTTACGAAAACACAGAACCCCATCACCATTCACATTATAATCCTCTCCTTCACCACCTTGCACTTGTCAGATTCGAGTACTCGAGACATCATCTAAAAATTACTTCTCTTTAATCTGACTAGTCCACATAGGTCTTACTTGAAGTTCAGCTACCAAACTTCCATCCTCATACAGACTAAAATGAGCAAACATCACCCTCAAATCTGCTATCGTCTTCCTACTCAGCGCATCTGCCACCACGTTAGCCTTACCCGGATGATATTCAATTGAGCAATCATAGTCCTTCAAGAGCTCAATCCACCTACGGTGCCTCAGACTCAACTCCTTCTAGGTAAGAAGATACTTCAGGCTCTTATGGTCCGTGTAAATAACTGACTTCTCCCCATACAGGTAGTGCCTCCAAATCTCCAGAGCGAACACTACCGCCGCCAATTCTAAATCGTGCGTAGAGTAGTTCAATTCATGTGGTTTCAACTGTCGAGACACATATGCAGCAACTTTTCCATCTTGCATCAATACACATCCTAAACCCATGTGTGACGCATCACAGTAGACAGTAAATTCTTTTCCCGCCTCTGGCTGAATTAACACCGGTGCTTCCGTCAAAATTTTCTTTAGCTTCTCAAAGCTCTCCTATTGTTTGTTGGTCCAAACAAAAGGTACTCCTTTCCTCAACAACTTAGTTAAAGGTGCCGCAATTAATGAGAACCCTTCAATGAACCTTCTGTAATACCCGGCCAATCCCAAGAAACTTCGAATCTTCGCCACAGACTTCGGCGATTTCCAATCCAATACGGCTTCTATCTTTCGAGGGTCCACTCTAATTCCCTCTGCGGAAACTACATGCCCTAAGAAAGTCACTTCCTTCAGCCAGAAATCACACTTACTGAACTTTGCGTACAACTTCCCTTAGAATTTGTAACACCACACGAAGATGTGCATCATGCTCCTCCTCGGACTTGGAGTAAACCAGGATATCGTCGATGAACACCACGATGAACCGATCCAGATACTGTTGAAATCCCCGGTTCATCATATCCATAAATGCTGCTGGCGTATTCGTCAACCCGAACGGCATCACCAAGAACTCATAATGGTCGTACTGAGTCCGAAACGCCGTCTTTTGAATGTGTCCCTCCTTTACCTTTAACTGATGATAACCCGACCTTAAATCTATTTTAGAGAAAATCGAAGCTCTTTTGAGCTGATCGAACAAATCGTCGATTCTCGACAGCGAATACTTGTTCTTAATCGCCAACTTATTTAGTTGTGATGAGTCCCACTTACATACACATGGATCCATCCTTCTTCTTCACAAATAGGGTGGGGCTCCCCACGAGAGACACTCGGTCGAATAAATCCATGATCCAACAGTTATTGGATCTGGGCTTTAAGTTCCACCAGCTCCTTCGGTGCCATTCTATACGGGGCAATAGACACCGGAACTGTACTAGGAAGTAGCTCTATTCCAAACTCCACTTCACGATCAGAGGGTAATCCGGGTAATTCTTCAGGAAAGACATCTGTGAAATCCTTGACTGTTCGAACCTCATCGACAGTCACCTCCTTAACATCCAAAGCACTAATAAAGGCTAGAAACGCATTACATCCCTTCCAAATCATCTTAACAGCTTTTAATGCAGACACTATGTTGGACAAGTAATTCCTTCTTTCTCCTAACACAGCCACCTCCCCGCCCTCTGGGGTACTCAACACCATGCGCTTAGTCTCACAATCCAACTTAGCACAGTGTTTAGTCAACCAATCCATTCCCAAAATAAGGTCAAATTCTCCAAATGGTAATTCCATTAAGTCTGCCGGGAACACTACTCCTTGAGTCTCTAAGGGTATGTCTCTAGACAATTTGTCCACTACCCTAGATTGTCCTAAAGGACTAACCACAGTCATCTTCCTAGTAGTTATTTCAGAGTCTAAACTTAGGGTCTCAGATACCGAACATGCAACATAGGAGTGAGTTGACCCAATATCAATCAAAGCAAAGTATGGGCTATTAGCAATAAGAAACGTATCGGTTATGACATCTGATGCGTCACCATCCTCCCGTCGACGTGCTGCATAGACTAGACCTGACTGTCTCGCGTCTACATTACCCGCACCCCTACCAGGTGCTCCATGACCCTGGCCAAATCCATTTCCTCCTCACAGCCACGTCCACGGCCTCGATCTTGGTCGACCACCTCTCTCAACCCGATCGTAACCTCGTCCTTGGGCGTGCCTAATTCACACATGTAAGCGAGTCCTTAATCATATGCTCCGTGGATCCACACCTAAAGCATCCGCCGGTTCTCCTTCTACACTCCCCATAATGCACCTTCCCACACGAAGAACATGACCGATTCTGACCCATCAGAGCACGAGCTAACCCGTCAGAGCACGAGCTGACCCATCAGAACTAGGCCTTTTCTGAAAATTTCTAGATGATCCCGACGGCCCAAAATTCCTCTTATTCCTATTCCTATCATTATCCTTATTCTATTTCTCAGTCCGCTTAACCTCCTCAGATATCTTAGCTTTCTCAACCAAAACTGCAAAATCCCTCTCCCGCTGCAGTGCTACCAATACCCTTAGCTCATCCCTTAGTCCATCCTCGAACCGTACGCAATGCTCATAGTCAGTCGCCACAATCCCTCGAGTGTAACGGCTCAACCGTAGAAACTCTGCCTCGTACTTAGATACAGACTTACTTCCCTGTGCCAAGTTCAGAAATGCCTTCCTCTGTGTATCCACATAGCTGGCCCCAACGTACTTTCCCTGAAATGACTCCTTAAAGAAATACCAGTCAATCTGGTTTGCGGTAGTACCCTCCTTTACTGTGAGCCACCACTGATAAGCCTCGTCTCGAAGAAGAGACACGACCCTTTTCAACTTCTTCTCTATAGTGAAGTCAAGGTCATCCATTATACGCTCACTTGCCTCTAACCAATACTCAGCTGTATTAGGGGCTACGCCAGAAACACCCCTAAACATCTCCGCTCCGTTGGCTCAGAGTCGTTCAGGCAGATTTTTGGGCTCTTAAACCCGTGCCTGCCCCAGTAACTCCGGGCGCCTGGTCCCGAAATTCTCTCTCCACAGCTGGTGGATCCGGCATCTCGTTTCTCGACGTGGCTAGACCTGCTGCTGCTCGACACTCATCATCCTACCCCTTGTACCCATTCTACCGATTCGCGTTTATCTGATTAGGAAATTTATGAATCATTAGTTTTCTTCCACTGATTATCCACGAGTAGTCTTATGACTAGTAGTTTTAAGAGTGGTTCTTTTGAATTTGCAATTATATTTACCATTCAGTCTCAAGTATTAACATACAAGCAGCATCCACAAGCTTACATTCAGCATGTAGGGGTATCTTCGTCATTTCACTACCCAGGGGTATTTTCGTAATTTATCCTACAAGGGTATTTTTGTAATTTCCCATAATAGGGTTCCCTGGGTATTTTGTAAAATAAGGGTATTTTGGTAATTTTTACAATCCGGGGGTATTTCAATAATTTTGAAATTCAGGGGTATTTCGATAATTTTGAAATTCGGGGCATTTCAGTAATTTTACAAAGTAGGGGTATTTTGGTTATTTTATAAATCAGGGGTATTTTGGGAATTTTACAAATCGGGGATATTTTGGTCATTTTATAAATTAGGGGTAATTTGGGAATTTTGCAAAATAGGATGGCTGGTCCCTATCGGGTTTTAATTATAAAATTTGGTCCGTTAACAAGTCCTCACGGTTAGGGTGAAGCAATACCACGCACTGCAGGATTCCAATTAAAAAGGAGGTGAGTCACTAGGATCGCCAAGTAAGTACTGTGCTCTTAGGATCCAATCCTCGACATGCACATGCCTGTTGCCACACCCTAACCGAGCGATTTGTTCACGGGTTTGTTTGGATAGATTAAGTCTTATGAAATTTAAGAAGTTGTTTATGCTAAGCCTAAAGTCCATCAAGCTCTAAGTAAAATAATCTACGTCCCTTAAAGCCCATCAAGCCCACATCCATATATAACACACAGTGAGTTCAGAATACCTACCTGGCGGACTTGGGCCAGAGACGCAGGTGCCATGCCGAGGAAACCCTCCTGTGTTATTTATAGACATGCATGTTTTCAAAACCCATCTTTAGAAAACATTTCGAGCCTAAAACGCCAAAGCCGAGTTTTGAACCTGGCTTTGATACCAATTTGTAACACCCCAAACCCGGCCCAAACACCAGGACCGGATCCGGCATGTCACTAAGAAGATTTTATAAAACATGTCGCATTTTGTTTTGTTTTAAAACATAGTTTTGGCATTTATACTTGAAAACTTAATAGTTTGATAAATTGTAAAGAAATAGGTGCCTTAATGAATATAAAACCGAAATTTCCCTTTGATAGTTATCATTTCAGTACATGCCTTAGTTTAAATTTTACGTAGAACTTTAGATGTCCAAAATTCTGAAAAGGTAGAAGAAAACGTAAAAGAAAGATAATAGCCGGTGGCCTTATTACAATAAAACATAACCCAAACTAATTAAAAATATTAAATATTAATGAACTGAATAATGTCCTTTGCAGTATCCAAAATGGACTCATGCATGGCCACCTTGCGCTCCTCTCTAGCCCGGTACGATGCACTAGGTGCTACCTAAAAAAATGTTAAACAACGGGGTGAGTCACGAGACTCAATGTGCAACCCTCATGCACCATCAGATTGGGCCTTAGCCCACGTAGCGTAATAAATGAATATCATACAACAGAAATTATGCAAAGCCCAACCCAATCCTAGGTTTCCATCCGCTACACACCACCTTTACCTGCCAATCACACCATTAGGGATTTCTACAATCAACCCACACCGCTACACACCATCGATGGCAGTCATGCTGCAGTTAGCTGCTCATTGTCAGATCATGGCAATAGCCACTACAAAAGATCATGGCAATAGCCACTACAACAGATCATGGCAAAAGCCACTACAACAGAACACTTCCCCTTTCATCAATCACCCAACCCCGTGCATACATAGAAGTTGGCATACATATAAAACATATCATCTCAACAGAAACATTCACTTTAGAATGACAGAGATCACTAACCTGGTTATTCGCCTTTACCCTTTTCGGGTTTTCCACAGCCATGCCGGCATTTCAGTATTTAACGGAATATAACAAATTTATAAGCATATACTAACAGACAATCTAAATGGTGTGAGAAGTTACACATTTGATAACACGTAGTACTATACTCTTCGCTAATCGGAACCACCGCGCTCTGTCTACGACTCTAGTTCGATTAAATCGCAGAAGTAGTATGATTTGTGTGCTACTGATTTAAAAACCTAGGCAATTGTATCTCCTTCAAATCCTGGAATGCCGCCCAAGAAAGACTCTACGAGATTAGTCAACCATCTAGCCATTCGACTATGGTCTCCAAACGCCGGAAAAGATTGAAAGAATAACATAATCAACACTTACCACTTCAGAAGATTTCAACTACGCCTTGCAGAAAGATTCGACAAACACCAGAGAAGAGATCTAAGAATTTCAGCTAAAGGAACAAATGGAAGTGTGGTTTTAGCTTTTAGTGGATGGAAAAAGATGAACAAAAAGGTGAGGAGAATTCGGCTAGGAAGAAAAAGAATGGAAAAATATTTCGGTAGCAGAGAAAATTGAGAGAAAGCTTTCAGAAAACTGTCAAAATTTCGGTATTTACTACCTCTAACTTGCCGTCCCCCCTTTACACCCACAGTCCAAATTTCGGCCACCTCTAACCTCCTGGATAGCCTCTCATCTTTTCCCTTATCTTTATCTACTGACTCATCCAAAAGAGACTTAATTAGCTCCAACTCTTCCCTCCTTTATCAGCTTAATATCCACATATTTTAAACAATAAAAATCCCTAAATTTTAGCCTTATTTCCCTCCCCCCTTTACTCCCATTTAGGTGCCGAATTTGGCCCAACTCTATGGGCTCCAAACGGCCACAAATTGGGCTTCTCCCCTTGCCTATTGACGCCACATATAACTCCCTTCTCAAGCGCTTCTTTGCTTTGGGCCACAACCCAGTATGTCATTTAAACTACCAGGACTTTACTTTAAGCCCTAAAGTGACTAAACAGAATATTTAATCAAGGCCTCAGGCCAAACATGAGCCTAATTGCACCCCTAATTCTCAAATTAACACATTAAACATGTCTACACATTAAACGCAGAAACCCATTAATTCGAGATGTTACACAAAATTAAGAAAACTCATTCATTAGTGCCCCAAAACTTGTTAAGCTGACCATAGTTGCTAGTATTATATTGTATCTTCCTACATGGAGAGATAAGGTAGGTGAGAGAGGGAGACAAAAGGAGGTGAGTTTGGATGGGACACTAAGGGTGAAGAGAGCGAACAATGTCATGTGTCTATTTCTAGTGTTTGAACCATTTTGAGCCATATTTTTCTTTAAACTCATACCATCCTAAACCTCAGAATGTTACAAGCTTAGAAGAGCAATGTGACTTAAGCGTTCTTTGTGCATAATCTTTTAGAATTGCTAACAATTTTACTTAATGAATGTTTTTGACTCACATGATTGTGTCTACTATATATCTGTTTGATTAATGTTAATGGTGATATTGTTAAACATTTGGTCATAGGAATTATTTCTAATTTGTTAGTAACGTAAATCTGTAAACTAGTACTGAATTACTTTAAAAACTTTCAAGGCATCGAACTATCAAGATTAAGTTACATGTGCTATAAGAATTATTATACCTTTAATTTTTGACAATCATGTTCTTAGTAGTAATAAAATCCAAGGGACATTTTCTTAGTGCATGCTATGTGTCTAAACTTGATTTGCTAGAGGACAAGCAAAAAATGGAGTATGGGGGAGAGTTTAGGTGTGAGGTTTTTATTTACAACCATCTTCACTAACTCTAGTTTGTTTAAAGAAAGAAATTAAGTCATTTCGGTGTTAAATTTTTGTCTCATTTTTTTTCAATATATGTGTTTTGGTTGCTTGAGGACAAGCAACAACTTAAGTGTAGGGGTGTGATCTTCCATGAATTCTACTATTATTTATACCCTTTTTAGATATAACTTTAGCTTGTTTGATAGTTAAATCAAAGCATCTTAGTATATATTTAGGTTTTCATACTTAACGTAGTAATTTATGCTTTCTAGTAGTTTTTATTACATTCTATATATCTAAATAAGGTTACATGGTCTTGTAGGACAAATTAGGAGCTAAAGATCCATATTCGAGCATGCCTATGTCGCGACACCAAGATACTGATGTCTCAACATTGAAGACAAAAGCTAAAAACAAGTTCTGGAGCAAAATTGCCCTCAATGTCATGACACGACCTTTCGATGTCACGACACCGGACTCTGATGTTGCAACACTACAAGTATGTGTTGTAACCAACCCCTTGCGTAGTCCAAAAACTCATACACATTTTAATTACATTTTCGAGGGAAATTAGGTGTATTTGTCCCTATCAGACTCTAAGGACTTCAAGGATAATTTAGGTACTTTAATATTCCGAGTTTAGCCTATATAAAGGCCATTGTAATCAGTTTAAACACAATTTTTAGGGTTTGATTCTTAGGTTTTTCTTTCATTCTTAGTTTTCACTTAGATTATTTTATATTCTTATAATCATAACATCCCATTCCGAAGTAAGACTTCCGTGAGGGGAGGTTGTTCCGTAACCATGCTTTCATTGATAAATCCATAAGCATCACTTTTCCTTATTCTCTTCTTTATATCTCTTTCTTTAACATTGTTAGATGAATGTTTTTGTAAAGATTAGAATCAATTTATGCTTTCTAAATATTTTGCATGTTTTAATTGCTTTAGCTTAATTAATTAATTGAATGATATAGTTTCTTAGCGGATTAGCTATTTGGGAGAGGAAGAATTTAAACCCCAGTCTTGACAACCCTAAGAAGTCATTTTTATGGGAATTAACCCAAAATTGGTATGGCCTATCCGTAAATACCTTAACCTCAAACCAGTTTGAACTGTAAGGTCAAAAGATAAGTAGTTCTTTTTTACTCATTATTCTAGTGGAAGATCAGAAGATCTTGCTAGGGTATCAATTAGTTGATTGATTAGAACTCTACATCAATAATTAATTAGGTTAAAAATTGGATCTAAGCTAAAAGGATCTCGCATAGTCAAAACAAGGAATAGGAAAAGTCGATACATGAACCTAGGAGTAGATTTAGGTTTAGTTAAATTTATTTAGTTTATTATTATCTTGCTTCTTGATTAACACTACTTATATGTGACTCGAGTAGATTAGTAATTATTTTTGGTAATTGGCTTAATAGTAGTTTTGCCCAAACTGCAATCCCTTGGGTACGATCCTCGGAGTACTCACCTACTTCATTGTTAAACTATATTACAACTCGACCTGTATACTTGCAAATACCACCTCGTATTTCTATATTTTATTGCAGTATTCACACTTTAGACTTTAGTATGTCCAAAGGTGATCACACGGGGAGTTCGACGTTGCAAAATAGAGAGGACAATGTCAAAATTATTATACTGCCTTAAGTGTTGCGACATGGCCAAGAGATGTCGCAACACACACCCTTGAAACCATCCCTGAACCATACATACTGTAACACCCCAAACCCGGTCAAAATACTACGACCAAATCTGGCATGTCACAGGGAAGAAAACATTTTGGACACCGAGCGGTCGTCTCGAGTTGGAAAGAAAACCTTTGTATTAAAAAAAACCGAGTGTATACTGAGTGTACTTGTTGGAAACATTTTGAAACTTAGTTAAAGTTGTCTTGTTGTTATTACTTGTTTGCGATTTAACCGATGTTAAAATTTTGGAAATCCCTAAATTTACTTAAGTTTTGAAAAAACGTCCATTTCATAGTTTATTAGTCATGTCCTTAATGTTTAAACAAATTTTTAAGGAAATTTAACAAAGTGTATAATCCCAAAATGAAATCTAGGTGGCCTTATTACATATTTGAAAACCAAACTTAAAGTAGAATAAATCTGAAATAAACATTAAAAATAAAAACCGAAATATTGAGCATGGCCACCTCGAGTCCATCCCAGCTCCATATCCGCGTCTAGGAATTATCTACAAAAAGTAACGGAAGGGGTGAGTCACCGAGACTCTGTGTATAAATCCCCATCCAAAAGATTTTAAGCTTTTACACAGATTCATATGCAAACATGTATGTCATGCAACCCATCCAACCTATTCATCCGAGTCTCCCAAGTCTACCCCTTATGGCACCTAGCCACTGGTGTTACCTAACCACTGGTGGTTCCAAACCACCGGTGACCGAAGTCACAAATAATCATAGGTGGGGCCAACCCACTTGTGGTACCTAACCACTGGTGACAATCCCTTGTTTTTAATTTGTGGGGCCAACCCACTGTGGTACCAAACCACTGGGACGAGTCACAAAAATAAGCATATGTGGTACCTAACCACTAGTGGTTCCAAACCACTGAGACTTAGTCACTGAATAATAGTATGTGGGGCCAACCCAGGTGTGGTACCTAACCACTGGTGACAGTCTGATAATCATACCTTCCCCCTCCTCTCATCATACCCATTTTCATGTACATGCTTTACAATACAATATGGTCATACTTAATATTAAGAATGATATGGCATAGCTCATGTAGGTTTTAACATAGGCAAATAACGTTAGCCATTAAAATGGACTTACTCGGAGTCCTTGCTTCTACCCACAAGGGTAACTTATTAATTTCCACTATCACTTCGGCTTTTGGCAACACACAAAATAATAACATGTTAACATATGAAGGTTGTAAAAGTTACACACCTGATTACTCGTAATACCACACTCTCTACGTCGACACTATCGTTAATCGACACCACTGCTATCTACCTACCACTCTGCTCCGATGCCGGCCCACAACCCGGTGGCCAATCCAGAACCGCTGACACTGCCCGTTTCTTAAACTTAGGGGTTGGGTTTACAGATCCAACCCCTCCTACCGCTTGGCTGGCATTAGAGTCCATGAACACGCCTTGGTCACTAAACCGAATTAACGCAGTGAACTCAAATCAAAAGGACTAATACTCAAAACCAAGACCCTTACCTAAATCGGCACCACCCGAGGCTCAGACTTGATTTACAAACTAATGAATCCCGAAAGTCTCCACAAGAAGGCGTCACCACCCCTACCTACATTTGGCCAAGAGTTGGTAGGATTAGATCTCTGCCTTTAGCATTTAACGCAATAAGAGATGATTGAAACGACAGAAACACTTACCACAACACTAGCAAAATCGATTGGGAGTGAAGGAGAATAGATAACGGCAATCTGCTGATACAAGAACCAAAAGAAAAGATTGTGAGTGCCAGAGGAATTTTGGCTTACAAACAAACAAGAGCCACACAAAACAGATGGCAAGTTCAGCTTTTCCTTCTATAGAAAATGATAGAGAAAAGAGAAAAGAGATGAGAGATGAGAGAGATTTGGCCAAAGTACCAATAACTTACCCCAAATGTCGAAATTACTCTGCTATGAAAAGAACAAGATGAAAAAGGAAGGTGCTTCTCACCAGTGATATTCGGCCAAAGTGTTGAAAGAGAAGAGAGGAGAGTAACAGAGGTTTCGGCAAACAAAGAATGAAAAGATGAAGAGAAAGAATGGAAAATAGAGTTTCAGCTCTTGCTCAACCAAATGAAAGAAAGAAGAAGAGAATGAAGTTTCGGTAGGGGTATGGCTTCAGAGGGTTTTCGGCTTTTAAGAAAATGGCAAAAAGAATGAAACACAAATAATGAGTGGGGAGCAAGGTAGGTTCGGCCAACACAAAAGAAGCAGAAAATGAGAAGAGGTTTAGGTGGTGTTTCGGTTTGGGTACTTGAGAGAAAAGAAAACGCAACAAAGGTAATATGGGGGTGTTTCGGTTTTGACAAAAAGAGACGATGCAAAAGAATGTTTTCAGCCTTTCCTAGCTAGCCGAAAATGCTCACTTGAGAAAAAACCCGCCAAGTTCAAATGTGGAAATTCGGCACCCCCCTTAGCTACCCAAATCCCGATCCTCCCCTCTCCCTTAGTGTTTGACATACGGCCAACTCTAAGCTCAAGTGTCCATCCCTCTTTTTCCTCCACAAATTCCTCCTGAACACACATTCAAACCTGTTTGAATGTTTCAAACTCCTAACATTTCTCTCCTCCACTTATTCAAATCTGCTGACTCCTTCAACAATCATCCACCAGAGTCCCAGCAGAGTGCAACTCTCCCTTGTCCTGGCGTCAAAAAGAAATGCAGAAAAGGGGGTTCCCGCAGCTCGAACCAAGTCCCCTTCAGCTTCCCTGAGGCGTCAATCCCTTATGCCTTAAGTGGCGCCTCCTTGCCACTTTGCCAAAGCACTTCTTGTGTCAAAACATACCACCAACCACCCTTAACTCATGTCCCATCTAGCTCCCCTTCTAAGTGCCCAAAAAGAAAGTTTTCGCTAAGGCTCCGGCCTACCCCTAGCTCATGCCTGGTCCCCAAAATACCCTAAACTAGCATGACAACCATACTATCTACATGCAATCAGATAAAATGAAAAGGCTCCGGTTTAGGATGTTACATATACTGCATTCGATGTCGCGACACAGTGACTAGGGTGTCACGACATCAGTCCTGTACGAGAAGCACTTACGAGCCAAGGGCATTTTGGTCAGCACGAGAACATCACCTGAACTAGTGTTGATGACGACAGCAACCCTAACTCTATAAATAGGATCTTAAAACACTTGTTTAGGGACAACTTTTCATTCTTGATGTTTTCTTTGTAACTTTACTTTTTAGTTTTCTTTTCTTTTAGACCTTAGGTTTATTTTTAGTTCTTTTCAATTTTGTGTTCTTTGGAGAACTTGCGTTGTAACTGTAATCAAACTACTGTGGATTCTGCGCTTTATTCAATATAATTTAAGATCCTCTTAAACCTTTCTCTTGATTCATTATTTATGTTTATCTTTATTATCAAGTTTATTGTGTTCATGATATTCACAATGAACTAACCCTTTTATCGGGGATTAGAGGTGTGATTAACTAATTGCTATGTAGGCTTTTCTTAATAGATCAAATATTTGGAGAAGGAAGAAATTAAACCCTAGGCTTGACAGCCATAGGAATCCATTTAGGTGGGAATTTACCCAATATTGGTATGACCTATCGGTGAACACCTTAGCCCCGAACCTGTCTGGACTATGAGGTCGAGAGATAAGTACTTCTTACTGACTCGTTAGTTTAGTGGAAGATCGAGAGATCCTACTAAGGTAGTGACTAGTTGATTAAATAGAAACCTAATATAGGAATTAGTTATGATCACCAAAACGAGCTAATTGCCCATACTTATATTTGATTAAATTAGAGTTCATACACCCAAAGTTCACTTTACTTTTTCTATTTTTATTTTCTTTATTATAAAAATCCAAAAATCTTCTATTTATATATATACTCAATATGATTTATTTGAAGTACAAATTAGATTTATTTGTGTTTAGGTTAAGGTTAATTTAGTACTCGCCTCCCTTAAGTACGATTCTCGGAGTACTTACCTACATTGTAGTAACTATATTACAACCTAACCTCGTATACTTGTGAACACCGCTTTGATCCTATATCTTTTTTTTGTAGTATTCACACTCTAGGCGTTGGTATGTCCAAAGGTGGTTAATAACTAGGAATAATCATATATACATGTAATTCAGGCATGATATATAATGACTTACCATTCTCAATTGTAAACGCCTAAATTCAATATATTACAAAATATATAAACAATAAGGTCCTCAAATATATGGAACCTTCGATAAATCATACAGGTAATTTGACTATCCTAACAGAATACAAATAGTTTCAAGAGCGAAAGTAGTTTGGTACATCGTTGTAACCATCAATATAAGGACTTTTTGGCTTGTAACATTCTGAGGCTTAAAGTCGGTATATAATTCAAGAACAAAGGTATCAAAAAATTTCAAGAACGAAAGTAGTTTGGTACATCACATTGTTCCCTATTATTCCCTTTAATAACCCTTGTCTGCTCACTGCCTTATTTCTCCTTCTCTCACCTTCCATATATCTCTATGTAGGAAGTCAGAGTATGATAAGCAACTATGGTAAGCTCATGAGTTTTTGTGCACTAATGATTGAGGTTTCTAGTTTCGTGACTTTTATTTTTGGAGTCACTTTTGACTTTTTCAACAATTCTCACTCACAATGCTTTTGTTTTTTATTATTGAAGTAATTTTTCTACTTGTTTTGACTTTTTTCGATTTTTTTTTGTTTTGCACATTTTGGATAAACCTTATAATCACTATATCACACTGCTCCTTCCAATTTCACTCTAATTTTTACAAAACAACCACGGTGTCTCTACCTATCTCTCAATACGTATAGCTGGACGTCTAAGTTCATGAATTTTAGGGACCAAAGAAAAAGGGTAAGTACAAGTTAATATTTTGGCTCGAGTTTTGCATAAAGGTTCATTAAGAATAGTTTTTCGGCTGAAATATGGTTACTAAGGATTGATGAATAAGGTTAGCATTTTAGCTCTAGGTTATACCAAACAATGCCTTAAGTCATCCCTAGGTATCTCAATATTCACAAATTTAATCAATCAAGTAATCACAACTTTAATCATTTATCATACATACTAGCATGCTCATTTCCCTATATTCTCTAGTCATTTTCTATATTCAATTACTTAATGTCTATTTATAGTGTAATATATAGAACTTAATAGTCTAATAACTGAAAATTTAAAATCATTTACTATCATGCCAAATTTACAGTAAATACAATCAACCTATATAGATGCTCCTAACCAATCACTTGTATTTCTACAAGCTTAAGTACACTTTTGACGAAAAAAAATAAATGAAAAAGTATAAAAATAAAAATACAATTTCCTATGTTACCCCTCACACTTTAGATAACACATTGTCCCTAATGTGCAATCCTTAAATAGATGAATAATGAAGTTACCCGATTGATCATGACATTGTTGTATTCTTATGGTGGGTTGATCTGCCGTAAATCGGTGTAGTAGATTAAACTAGTTTTCATACTTAAGGAGCTTGAATATGAGAATTTTTAGTATGTTTTATTTACATTTTCTTAGTTTAGTTTAAATTCAATAAAAAGTTCATTTTGAGCCTTTTATTGACCTTAGGGGCTGAATTAGGCCTAAAGACGAGCTAACTTATTTAGTGAGTGTACATAAGACCATTCAAAGGAATAGGAACTCAAAGCTGGTCGCTATGTTGTACCACAGAGAGATTGAGGTCACAACATAAGGAGTGGAATGCCAGAACCAGTATACTACCTTATATGTCACAACATAGCTACCTCTGAACCATGCATATTGCCTTCGATGTCACAACACGGGAACTAGGCATCGCGACATCAGTCTTGTAGGAGAACCACTTACGAGCCGGGGGCGTTTTAGACTGAATAATGGAAATTAAAACACGAGAATGTCAATTGACCTAGGGTTGAGGACAATGACAACCCTAAAATAAATAGGCTCTCAAAACTCTTGTTGAAGGATAGCTTTTTTAGACTTTAATTTTTCTCTATAATTTTAGTTTGTAGTTTTAAGCTTAGGTTTATTTTTAGTTCTTTTCTTTTTGTTCTTCGGACAACTTGGTTTGTAAATGTGATCAAATGATAATGGATTTTCTACGCGTAATCTTGTAAATACAAAATAGGATTCTCTAAACTCTACTCGTGATTTGTTATTTATGTTTATCTTCATATTCAAGTTTATTGTGTTCATGAGATCCATGAAGAACTAATCCTTTTATGGGGGATTAGTCAGTGGAGGTGTGATTAATTGATTCTTATATAGGTTTTCTTTGTAAATAAGTTGTTTGAGAGAGGAAGAATTTAAACCCTAGGCTTGACCACCATAGGAAATCATTTAGGTGGGATTTAACCCAAAATTGGCATGGCTTATCTGTAAACACCTTAGCTCCAAACCGGTCTGGACTCTATAAGGTCGAGAGATACGTAGTTCTTGTCGACCCCTTACTTTAGTGGAAGATCAAGAGATCCTACTTGGGTAATGATTAGCAGATTGAGTAGAAGCCCGAAATAGGAATTAGTTATGACCACCAAAACAAGCTAATCACCCATGCCTAGAATTGATCAAAGTTTATAAATTAGGTTTTCCAAAGTTATTTATGTTTAGGTTTTTATTTTTCTATTTCTATTTATAAAAATTTAAAAATATTTCCTTTTATATTTCATCGTACTATAATTCATTTAAATTACTAATTAGATCTATTTGTGTTTAAGTTAGAATTAATTTAGTAATACCTCCCTTGGGTACGATCTTCAGAGTATTTACCTACTTCATTGTAACTATATTACAACCTGACTTGTATACTTGTGGACACCACTTATTTCATCTCTTTTATGCAAGATTCTTACTCTGGATGTCAGTACTTCTGGAGGTGGTCAAGTTGTTGGCGCCATTGTCGGGGAGGTAACGTCACTAGATTAATTTTTATCTTTACATTCAATAGAATAATTAGGAAATATTTAAATTATAAATACGAGTTTTATTTTCACTAACATCTGTTATTTCCTTTCTGATTTCATTGTATGACTCATAGTAGGGGAACGCTTACAGAGCCAGCCCTCGATCCAGAAAGAATAATTCACGGGAATCATCGATAGTAATAGCAACAACAGTAAATACAGAACCTACCACTTGCTCCAGGCAATTTACCATCGCAAGACAACCTGTTGTTCGACAAAATTAACAATAATAACCTAGAAGACTTACCACCACCACCACAGCTACCTGTAGATATACCTATGCCGCGCAACAAAAGAACCCAGAGGGACTATGGTGTACCAAGTCTTGAGATAGTTCAAAGAAGTATAACAAGACCAACCATCATGGCTAATAATTTTGAGATTAAACCAGCAATGATCTAGATGATCCAAAACAATTTCAATTCAGAGGCACAATAAAGGAGGATAAAAATTAGCATTTTAAACAATTCCTTCAACTTTGTGATATTTTCAAATATAGCAGCGTCACCGATGACGCTATTCATCTTTAATTGTTCCCCTTCTCCTAAATAGATAACACTTTATCTTGGTTAGACTCGCCCGCACCAAGATTTATCACAACATGGGATGAACTCATAGGAAATTTCCTATAAACGTTATTCCCGATCAACAAAACGGCCCCACTAAGGAGGGAGATTGCAACTTTTAAACAATTAGGAGAAAGTTTTGACAAAGCTTGTGAGCATTTTAAAATGCTAATTTCGAGATGCCCACTCCATTGATTACTCGAGTGGCTAAGACTACAGATGTTCTACAATGGGTTGGATGCATACACACGATCAGAACTAGATGGAGCCGTATGAGGAGCCCTAATGAACAGGACATACGAAGTATGGTGATGAATTCCTGCCATTGGCCAACTTAATGATACACATATGGCTAGAAGCCATCTTCGGTCAAAGCTGTCCAAGAGGATGATAGATATTAATAAATAGTGGATAGGTTAAACCATATAAAATTCTCATCTAGTGTGTCATCGATATATGGAAGAGATAAACCTATCTTCCATTACATCAATAATCCTACCTAGGACATGAAGTACATCGAGAATAGGGGTGGAAAACCTTATTCAAATACTTTTAATCTTAAATGGAGAGATCACTCAAACTTGAGATAGGGTGGAAACCAGGGAGGAGATAATAATTCAAACCAAGTCAAAAATTCTAATTATCAACCTCCTTATTTATAGAAGCCTCAGGAAAGGGCCTAAACGAATAACTATACTGTATGTGGTCAACGTCTAGATCGGATTGAGGGTGAGATGGAGTCAATGAGGACAGGAGTGAAATAGGTACAATATGAGTGTACTAGTATGACGAAAACATTGACTAAGCTCGACGATTAGATGTGTAACACCCCTAACCAGTAACCGTCACCGGTCTAGGGTTAAAAGGCATTACCGAACAATCAAAAACTTTTACAGACATTTCAAAACATAATTCAACAAATCACATCAAGTGTCCCTTAAATAGGTCTTCGAGACCTTAAACATGCTTTAGAATAGGGCCAGGACTAAACCGAACACATACAAAAATTCTCAGAAATTTAAAAATTTTTCAAAGTTACAGAGGTTACACGCCCATGTGCACACGGCCTCAGACACGCCCGTGTGTCTAAGCCGTGTCAAAATAGGGCATACATACTGACTTGTCCACATGGCCGTGGACACGCCCGTATGCCTTACCCGTGGTCGCTACTGACTTGTTTTGAATTACAACCACGAAGGACACGGTCGAGCCACACGCCTGTGTGCTCAACCATGTGGGCAAATATAGGCCATTTGCAAGGCCAAAATGCCATCCGCACTTTCGGTCATTCCTACAAGCACATACAAGCATATTTCTAAACACAATTGGAAACTAAATACACACCAAATGATCATCATATTATCCTATTCAATCTTATTTCTAAGCATACCAACTTATATGCCAAATAGCTCAACTAATTCACAAATAAACTAAGCATGATTCAACCACAACTTACCACTTAATTATAACCATTATTCATCAAACACATATACTCACTTTGCATCAATAAACTTACCTTTACCTTGATTATTTCATAACCATGGAATCATACCAAGGTAAACATCATAAGCATGACTCTTCATTCATTACACAACCATTCAACTAGCCATATCACATAGCTAAACACATATTTCAAACATAACTCAAGGTAACTAGCCTATACATGCCATGCTTTAGTATATACATGTTCAAAAGGGGTACCCAAAATAAGACTGAGTAGTGTGATGACGATCTTTGACGATTCCCCTAGCCTTCAATAGCTTTGACGATATATAAAACAGAGTAAAAACACACAAAATAAGCTTTCAAAAGCTTAGTAAACCATATCCAAATAAACTTAACATAAAATGCACATAGCCACATTGATACAATAACATTAATGTTTCTCATTTGCAAATTTATCACGTATCCTTTGGCTTATTTGTTTAGCCATTACTTACCCACATTCCATAGCTCAAAATATCACTTTACTTATAGCTCATTCAAGCATGCATCAAATATTATCCCATCAAATCTATACACATATTCACTTAGTAAGCTCATATAAACACTTACCTTTCATACACATACATAGTGTACTTTTCAAACGTACCTGAATCGTTTATACATTTCACATATCTCTCATTTCTTGGATTTGCCCTTTGATCTGTTCAGAACTAAATAGGATACTCAGAGTAGTCGAAATAATCGTACAATGCCTACATCCCAGATGTGATCTTACATGTATTCAATTATCGATGCCACTGTCCCAGACAGGGTCTTACATGAATCAAATACGATGCCAATGTCCCATACATGGTCTCACACGTAAATCTCATATCGATGCCAATGTCCCAGACGTGGTCTTACAATCAATGCCAACGTCCCAAATGTGGTCTTACATGATCTCACATATCGGAAACCTATGTCATGACATATGTAATCCTATCTATTCCTAGGTTCGTACGGGACTTCTCGGACTTTGTTATACTATTGATTCTTCCTCGATTTTCATGTACTCATCATCTCATATACATTCATCATAATAAAGTTTTCATATGAACATACATATATCAATGTAAATACATTTATTTGTATATAGACTTACCTCGGGTTTGAGTAAACGAACAGATTCGACTATTCAATCTCTTTCGACTTCTCGCAATCTAAATCTGTTTTCTTCGATTCTCGATTTATACATATTCAAATTTAATCCATTTATTCACTAAATCATTCAATTCAATCCAAAGACACATATTTAGGGCAATTTACAAATTAGCCCCCACATTTTCATATTTTGACATTTTAGTCCTTATTTCACAAAATCACAAAATACACAAAATCTCAACACACCCATGCTTAGCCGAATTCTCTATAGATCCCTAGCAACCCATATTTTTCATTTATTTCACAATTTAGTCCCTAAAAATATTATTTTCTCAACTAAGTCCAAATTACTCAAGTTCATAAAAAATTTAAAGACAAACTATGTTAATCTATCACATATCTTTCTTATTTCATCCTCAAACATCACAAAACTCATGTTTTCATCAATGGAATATTTCAAAATATTCATCCATTCACAAAATTGAAGCATGGGTTTTGAAGAACACAAAACAACGATTACAAAAACATAGAAATTATCAAAAACCGAAACAAAACATACCTTGAATCAACTCATAAATGGCCAAATGCCCTAGCTTAGTTTTCTTTCTTTTCTTTTCTTCAAATTCGGCAATATGGATGATGATAATGGCTTACTTTATGCCTTTGTTTTATTATAACTTTACTTATTAATTCATTTACCATGTTAACCTTATAATTAAACATATAAAACATATAAATACAAGCCATTAATGTCCATTAACCATGTTAATGGTTTAATTACAACATAAGACCACCAACTTTATAAAGACATGACACTTAGGTGCTTTTAACATATGGCATGCTAATTTAGCATCTTTCACAATTAAATCCTTTTATCAAATTAAACATCCAAACAAATAAATTAAAACACATAAATTTCACACATACAAATTCACATACTGTAGGCACAGAATATAATATTAAAATATTTTTATGAATCGAATTTATGGTCCTGAAACCACTGTTCTGACTAGGGTCTAATCTGGATTGTTACAAGATGAGCCAATTAATGAGCATGATAGGAGATATTAAAAGGCCAATTGGCATGGGAATCCTAAGTAACACAGAAAATAATCCTTGGAGAGAGGGGAAGGAGCATGTGAAGGCAATAGTGCTCCGTTCGAGTAAAGTATTGAGTAGCCCAAAAAATCAATTTATGAGGAAAACATAAAGGAAGACCTTCAAAATAACCCACAAGAAGATGAGAAAGAATCAGAACCAGAAAAAGTAGCCGAGCCGACAGATGAGCCTGAGGAAGAGGCATTCAAGGAATCTGCAATTGCAAAAAGTACCATTCCCTTCACGGTTGGAGGAAAAACAAAGACAAGATGAGGATGAATTTGTAAGTTATTTGAACTTATTCAAAACATTAATTGTTAAGTTGTTTTTAATTAAGAGAGTCCCTAAATACGCCAAATACCTAAACGAAATCATGTCCAAGAGTAGAAAAATTAAAACATGAGAGCAATTTAACATAAGCACCTCATGTAGTGCGATTATGTCTCGATAGGTTCCTCCAAAGTTAAAAGACTCAAGGAGTTTTACAATTCCCAAAGAGATTGGGGATATTCATTTTAGTAAAGCTCTATATGATTTAAGAGCTAGCATAAAACTAATGCCTTTATCTATATACAAAAAAATTAGGCTAAGGGACTTTAAAAACACTCATATCACACTACAGTTGGCTGACAAATCATCTGTAACATCCTAAATTAGGGGTTATGCGTTTGGAGCATAACTCAAGTGTTAGTAGGCTTTAACTGTGGTTGAGTATGTTTTAAGGGTTTTGAGAATCCAAGGATGTAGGAGGAAGTCTTGAAAAAATATTAGAATTTTATTTTTAAAGGAGAAGTTAGGTGAAGGAGGCCTTAAGGAAAATTTTTAGGAGTTTATGGACATGGAAGTGGGCTTGGTAAAGTGGCTTGGGACGCTACCTTAGGGGCGCGGGAGGTTGCGTCAAAAAGGGAGTTCAGGAGGGAAAAGGTTCGAGTATCGTGGGAAGCATTAAAGACTTTTATTTTTGCGTCAAAAAGGGGAACTGGGCTAAGGAGGCTTGAAAGAAATTTTTAGGGAATTAATGCCACAAGAAATCATGTGGTAAAGTGGCAATGGACGCCATGTGCAAGTGGGGATAAGGGCCTTGGTTCGAGTTGCGAAGAAAGCAGGAAGGAGTGTTTATTTTTGCGTCAAGAAGGTGCTGGCGAAAGAGGTTTTAAAAGAAATTGCAGGTGAATCATGTCACAAACAGCGCCTTGGCAAAGTGGCTTGGGGCGTTATCGTGGAGCAAGGAGCGGGTTTCATGTTTGAGTCTTGTTAGCGTGAGGAGGCGTGTTTTTATTTTGCTTTTGGCGTTAAGACAAGGGGGAGCTAGGGAAGGAGGTCTTAAAAGGAATTGTGGGAGTTTATGTCACAAAAACACCTTGGCAAAGTGGCACAGGCGTTTTTCTGACTTGCGTCCAAAGGCTCCAACAGTCTTGGGTTCGAGGTGGTGAGCGACAAAGGGGAGTGTTTTATTTTGCTTTTTTGCGTCAAGGTAGAGTTGGAAGAAAGTGGGCGACACATGAGACTTTTAATTGGATAAGGATTCAGCTTATTCTCCTATTAATTTCGGCTAAGGTAGGATAATTGATGATTATTTTATTTTATTTTAAGTTGGTAGATAATAGATAATTGTTGTTTTATTTATTCAAGTAGGATAATTGTTGATTTAATTATTTTGTGCAAGATAAAGAAGAGATAAATAAGGATCTATTTTATCTTATTTTGGTTTAAATAGGTGATAAGAGATAATATAGGAGTTTGATAAGGGATTAATGTTGGATTAATTTATTTTATTTGTTAAGGAGATAATAGAGGAGATTATCAAAGAGTTTGATAATAGCAAGGATATAGTAGCCGAATTCTTTATAAGGGAGAGTAATCATCTTTGATATCTTTTCTTTAAATTTCTTTGTGCTGAATTTCTTCCCACTCACACCTCTCATTCTTTTCTTTCATCCAACACCAAATCTATTTCTATTTCTTTGAAGCCATAACCAAGCTTAAAGTGCCTATTCTCTTTGTTTTGCCGCAAGTCACAAAAACTAAAACCCTCTGTCATTGTTCTTTGTTCTTTGAGATCTCCAAGCATAAAACCCTCTCCATTGTTGCGTTTCCTCTTCACCATTAAGTGCCAAAACCATCATTGTTGTGCTCTAAGCTGAATCTTTAAAGGAGGGTGCTGTCGACTACTTACTTTAGGCTCTTCAAAGCAAACGTGTAATAGTGGTAAGTGAATTCTCCTTTGGTAATTAGTTTTTGATTCTTCAAGGTAGGCCAATAAGGCATTCGGCCAAGGGCCATCTTTAGAGTTTAAATGTGACCGATTGGTATTATGGTTAATTAAGAGGCAAGTCGACAGAAGTAGGACAAGCTTCTGGATTCAAGATTATTTCGGTAAGGATATTTAGTAACTGTAGTTTCGATTCGATATATTTTGATTAAGGTATTAGTGTTTAACCGTTTGATCTGATTAAGTGTTGTCGATGGATGCGTATGCTAGTCAAGGAGGACAAGGGATAGTCCCTATCCCGAAGTTTAAAAGGAGATCAGTTTCTGCAGTTAGGGATTGGCCATTGGAAGTCGGACCAGCGACGAGCAAGAAAGTAGGTAAATAGCCGTAGTGTCGCTTAGTGATAGCATCGGGATCGAAAGCGTAGTTTTTCACGTTATAAGGTGTGTAGTTAGTCTATCGTTTTTCGGGTTTTTGCTATAACTATATGTGTTGGTTATGTACAAACAAGTGCAGTAAAAGTTATGAGATGGATACCCTTAAAGGGGTATGTCGATAATCCAGTAAGTTCCAAACCTGATGATATGTGATTATTAATATGAACATGTGTTATGACTATGCTTGATCAACATGCTCATGCATCATTATATTATGTCATTATGGAATGTTTCATGTGCATGGGTTGGGATATGATATGAAAGAAGGTACGGGTGTACTTCGAGTACGTGGTTTGATGTTAGCCTTGAGCTACATCGTGGATTGACGTTGACTGAGGTCACGTTGTGGATTAATTGCGATTTAGTTTGCGTGGCTTGATGAGTGGCTATGTGCCTCATCGTGGTTGATATCGCCTATGTGCCATATCGTGGTTGATGAGTGACTATGTGTCCCATCATGGTTTTGATGTTAGCTACGGCTACATCGTGGATTGGCGCTGACTGAGGTCGCGTTGTGGATTATTGTGCTTAATTGCACGTGGACGGCATTGATTGCCTTTTGGAGTGAAAAGGAGAGGGTGATTTAATAATCCCCTGGTGTGTGGTAGGCTGGATACGAGGGTGTGGTAGAGGATGGACCCTAGGCTGGGTTGGGCTTCATAATTGCATAACTTTGCATGTGAATATATGTGAAAATAGGCCAAGCCCAATATGTGATATGGATTAATGTGAAATGGGCCAAGCCCAGTATGTGAAGTGGATTCAATGTGGTAATGGGCCAAGCCCGTATGTATGTGGAAGCATGTGGTTAATTACACTATTATAAGAATGTGATATGGTTATGGGCCAAGCCCAATAAGTGAACTCATGTGAACAATGTTGCATTACTATTTGTTATATGGGTTATTATATGGCTTGACATGTGGGTGGAATTCAGTGGATTAATTACACACTGAGTCTGTATGACTCACCCAATTTTTATCAAACATCGCAGTGATTCATGGTTCTTGGACCGGGTTGGAGTGGATACAAAGGTGGCCATGCAGAATGCATTGTCATGCGTAAAACCGTCTTTAATATTTACGTATTTTATATTCTCAGTATTTTGCTTAAGTGTTTATTGTAATAAGGCCCATTAAAGTATTTAAGTGTTCCTATTTGAATATTTTTATTATGTTAAAGCAAAGTGACGATCCGGATATTATTTTTATTATTTTGAATACGGTTTATTTTCGACAAAACTATATCTTAAAATATATAATAAAGTTTTAATCCGGATATTTTTTATAAACACGACATTTTACTTAAGATTTTAAATGGTCACCGTTTTACAAACTCAACAAGTTGTCATGATTTTATCTTTAAGTTGAATCTCCTCAAACGCTTTTTCCATGATGACATACCGAGATCCGTCGGGGCTCGTGGGACGGGTTTGGGGTGTTACATCATCAGTACATCCAAAATGAGTATTGAAATATGTGTTGATCAAGGTGCACAACTTTATCATCTCAGTAGATTTTGTAATATTAGATTTTGAGGAAGACCTTGAAATGCCTGTCTTGTTAGGCAGACCATTCTTAGTAACGTCAAAATCCACCATTGATCTGCAAAAGAATGAATTAACCATGAGGATCAATGGTGAAACATAAATTTTTAAATATGGTCACCAACAAAATGAGGTAGACTGATAAACCGTAAAAGTAACATATTGTAAGCCCACATTTAGCATGCTTTTGGATGATTTAAGCCTTTAATTATATAATTTGGTGCTCTTAATCCTTTATTTTCATGTTTTATACCCAGGAGAGCACCGATGACGAAAAGAACAGAAAACGAGCCCAAAACAAAGTAAATGGGCCATATCACAAAATCCACACGGCCTGGGCCCAAGACCACACAGCCGTGCCTCATTCAACAGTCTCGAACACGGCCTGGCCACGATTCACACGGGCGTGTGCCATGGGCGTGTCGCTGCTGCGGCCAAGAGGAGTTTTACTCGGAATAGGATACTTGGAGGCAAAGAAACACATTTCAAAGCCTATTTAAACACCCTAGTAGGAATTCCACTTGGATTAGGATACTTAGGGGCTAAGTAAGGCATCTCAAAGCCTATATAAACACCTTAGGGGGCAACCTAAAGGGGAGTTCGGAAGAAGCCTTCTGCCAGGGCTTTTTTCAGGGGAACACAGGGCTTTAGTCAAGGGGCGTCCAGCTAGGCCAAAGAGGGCAGATCTGTGGAGAATTACTCGAAGATAGCCAGCTGATTCATCTCGAGAAGCCGGAATCATACTCAAGACGGAGGATCTCTCCTTCAATTCCCTTAAGGGTTTTAGGGATTTCTTATGTTTTGTTTTATCTTTTCTTTTGAGATGTTTTCTTTTATTGTTATGAACTAAACCCTCATATACCTGAGGGGATGAAACCTATGATGAATCTTGTTATCGTTTGTTGAACAATATGATAAATATTTGACTTGTTCTTAATTCTTGTGTTGATATTTCTGGGATATTAATTCAAGTGTGATGTGCTTAGTTGGAGGAGCAAAAGTCCTTGCCTAAGAGTAGATCTAGCATAATTAAGCAGAGTTGATCGCGCGCCTAGAGATAGGGTGACGAGATTTTTTCAGATTAGGGTGAAACCTAATATGGGAGTCTATAGATCGAGTTAATGCGATTCTAGGGTTTTAATTAGAAAGAGATTTCAATTAATCAACCTAGGGTTAGAGCGTTAGTCGCCTCGAGAGAGGGATTAATATAACTTAGGAATCTTACGGATCAAGTCAAATGAATAAATAAATGCAGTTCGAGTTAGATAACAAGTGAAGTCTAGGTGGATTCTTCCTTGGGTGTCATCTTAATCAATTGGTTTGTCCTCAAGTTATTTTCACAAATTTCATTCTTCTTTGTCTTAGATTCATTCATTTAGTAGATAGTTAATTTTAGATTAGATAAAAATCCACTTAATTCTTAGGCTAAATAATAAAAAGAGAGTTAGTATTAGTACTTTTGGTTCCTTTGGGTTCGACATTCCGGTCTTGTCTTAAGTATACTACAGTTTGATAGGTGCGCTTACCTCAAATCGTTGTCATAGTTAGTTTCCAGGTTTGATCATTCTTTATATAAATTTTAAGACTTTGACATCGCATAAAAACAACGATCAAGTTTTTGGCGCCGTTGCCGAGGAACTAAAATATTAAGAAAGCTTAATTTTTATTACTTTAGCCATTTTTTTACTGCAATTTATTTTCATTATTTTTTTTTATTTTTTTTACTTTGCTAATTCTTCCTCTATTTGCTTTTGGCCGATAATTTTTGTTTATAGAGAAGATGGCACTGAACAATTATCAGTGGCAAGTTATGAGGACAATTCCTACTAAAGCAGCCAGTGTCTTCAACCTCGATGTGGTCACCAGATTATCTAACCAGCTAGAGATGATGAATAAAAAGTTTGATGGTTTGTATAGTCTCTCGCAGGTACACCCAATAATGCAATATGACTCGAATCTAGGAGGCGTGGTGAATTTTGAGTACCCACCCTACGGATATGGCATGGAGATCGAACAAGTCCACTATATGGGTAACTACTCTAGACCTCAAAATAATTTTTATGATAACACTTATCATGCAGGTTGGAGGTACCATCCCAATTTCTCGTGGGATGATCAAAGTAGCCAAAGACTGGAACTTCCTCTAGATTTTCACCAACCACCTCACCAACAGGAAGAAGAGTCGAACCTCGAGGAGATGCTGACAAAATTCATAGCAACCTCAGAAACACGTTTCCAAAAACTAGAAACGAAACTTGAGGCATCAACATTAGGAGATCAATGATCAGTTTGGTCAGCTTACTAAGCTAATCTCAGAACAACTACAAGAAAGCTTGCCAAGCAACATTGAAACTAACCCAAAAGAGCAAATTCAAGCCGTAACAGCTCATGACAGTGAAAGGTTAGTGGAATCTGACCCAAGGCAAGAGCCTGTGGTAAGTGAAGGTAAGGTTGAGGTAAGCCATGATTTACCAAACCTGGTGATTACAGAGTACCAACCCCGTGTGCCATACCCCGATGTGACAAAGAAAAACCACACAAAAGAACAACTCGGTAAGTCTCGTAAACTTTCAAAGAAATTTCATATTAACTTGTCATTTCTAGAAGCTCCTTCGCAGATGCCAGATCCTAGACCTCGTGTCGATAAAGAAGAAATTCATGAGGAACGAAGGCTTTGGATCGATGAACTAGACGAATGGACGACACACTTCAAGAAGAGACTAAAAACACACGAAGCAAAAAACGAGGCAACTCCACGATGAAATTAATGATGGGACAACCCAGCTCAAGATAGGAGATCAGGTACTCAAAATCTTCCCAGATGGAATAGTCGAGGAAACTAGTACTAAAATCAGCTCCTTTAAGGTAAACACTACTCGACTCAAATTTTATATTAATATCTAAATTGATCGCATGAGAAAGGATTTTCACCTCCTCAAACCACCATGACCATAGAATGAGAGGTAAAGTCTAGCTTAAGACTATAAACGAGTGCTTCTCGGGAGGCAACCCGAGTACTAACCCCTTTAACTTTTTACATTTTTATCTTATTTATTTTATTTTATCCTTTCTTTATAGCACCTAACCATAAACTAACCAAAGTATAGATTTCCATACCACAGGAAGGTACAAGGGCGGGGCCAACTACCAGATCCATAATTTCTATTTAACCCCCTTATTCGCTTCATTTTCCTGTTATCTGTCTTCTTTCATTTTCCATTATTTACTTTTATTTTTATTTTTTTTATTTTTTTATTTTCTTTATTATCTTCTTCTTATTCTTCGTACCATTTAGATTTAGCTTAGGATACAATAAAATCAGGACGGCTACTTCGAGGACTTAATTTCAAATAGTTCGAGACGCTTCCCCACGTTCACCTCCAATCCTATCTGATTTCTTTTCATTGACTTCATCCAGAATTCAGGAAGTTTCACTTCTCTCCCCATCTTACGATTTTATGATTATTTTGATATTATCTATCTTTGTACATTGAGGACAATGTACATCATAAGTGTGGGGGGTTAACTATAGTATTATTTGAAAATCCCTGAATTATGCCTTGTTCTAAAGTAAGTTTCTCATATTATGATTAGAATGAACTTTCCCTGATTAATGATTTTTATTGATATGTTTTGGATTAAGTCATTGATAATTATGCATTGATGATTAAATTTGAAGGATACTAGGGAATCAAGCATGATAAGTCTATTTTTCAGAATTAAATTTTTTTTTAGGTTGTCTACCTGAATCTGAATGATATCTTGAAGTTTGAAATTTACAAGGTTAACATCAAAAACCCATAATTTCTGTGAACTTTTGAGCCTTTTAAAGCATACATTCTTTTGTGCTCACTTCTTATTATGAGTGTGTCAACATTGATTTGTTATTCTAGAACTTGCATCTATTATACATGTCGAGACCACACCTTTGATTTGATATACAGAGATGAAAAAGGCACCTAGGTTTTAACCCACTCACTCCACTAAAAGCCTACCTTCATAATTAACCCCTAGTGAACCCTGTTTAATCCTAACAACCCTTTTTATTGACTCCTACTAATATTAACTCAAAACCCTTTGTATTTGTTATCATCATTCCTTTTGACTACCCTTATATCGAGATTTGATTTGATTAGTTACCTAATTATATTATTTCAATAGTTTAATTCATCCTTTATTATGTAATGACTTGTTCTTAAAAAAAATTGAAGTATATTCATTATTAGTTCTATGTTAGCTGAGCTTATACATGTAAATTCAAAATCTCGAAGAAAAAGCTCGTATTATTAGTTTTCAATTGATGTAATTATTTAGGAGTAGTCATATTTCTAGTTAGGTAATTTGTCAGGTCAATCTCGATTCTAACCTTCTAATTCAATCTTTATCCACACCTTTAACCCAAGCCCCGTTACAACCCTGTTAAAGACCTTTTGATTTGTGTATCATCTCATATTATAGTGGTGGAGATTTCATTTTCATGCAAGCCTATGGGATTAACTTTTCATGTTTGACTATTGAGTGCTTAACTTTTAACCTTAAACATTTTGAGTGATTTGAGTGAATCTTTAGTGAGGATGTCAAATATCTTGTCGATTTTGAATCAGAGGTAATCATTTAGGTAAGGGGAAACACCTAACGTTTTCAGGCTATAAATGTATGACTTTGATTGTTTGAATCTTTAGGACCCTTCTATTTAAATTATCAATGTATGAATTATCTTTGAATTATGATGAAACACTATTGATGAATGTAATGAATCAAGGAAGTTTGTTTTAATTATGAGTTAAGAATTTTGCTTGAGGACAAGCAAAAACTTAAGTGTGGGGGTATTTGATAAACCATAAAAGTAACATATTTTAAGCCCACATTTAGCATGCTTTTGGATGATTTAAGCTTTTAATTATATAATTTGGTGCTCTCAATCTTTTGTTTTCATGTTTTATACCGAAGAGAGCACCGGATGATGGAAAGAACAGAAAACGGGCCCAAAACAGAGTAAATGGGCCATATCACGAAATCCACACTGCCTGGGCCCAAGACCACGCGGCCGTGCCTCATTAAACAGTCTCAAACACGGCCTGGCCGCGGCCAAGAGGAGTTTCACTCAGAATAGGATACTTGGAGGCAAAGAAACATATTCCAAAGCCTATTTAAACACCCTAGTAGGAATTTCACTTGGATTAGGATACTTAGGGGCTAAGTAAGGCATCTCAAAGCCTATATAAACACCTTAGGGGGCAACCTAAAGGGGAGTTCGGCAGAAGCCTTCTGCTAGGGCTTTTGTCGGGGGAACCTAGGGCTTTAGTCAGGAGGCGTCCAGCTAGGCCAAAGAGAGCAAATCTGTGGAGAATTACCCAAAGATAGCCAGTTGATTCATCTCGAGAAGCCGGAATCATACTCAAGATGGAGGATCTCTCCTTCAATTCCTTCAGGGGGTTTTAGGGATTTCTTATGTGTTGTTTTATCTTTTCTTTTGAGGTGTTTTCTTTTATTGTTATGAACTAAACCCTCAGATACCTGAGGGGGATGAAACCTAAGATGAATCTTGTTATTGTTTGCTTTGAACTATATGATAAATATTTGACTTGTTCTTAATTATGTGTTCTTAATTCTTATGTTGATATTTTCGGGATATTCATTCAAGTGTGATGTGCTTAGTTGGAGGAGCAAAAGTCCCTGCCTAAGAGTAGATCTAGCATAATTAAGTAGAGTTGACCGCGCGCCTAGGGATAGGGTGACGAGATTTTGCCGGATTAGGGTGAAACCTAATATGGGAGTCTATAGATCGAGTTAATGTGATTTTAGGGTTTTAATCAGAAAGAGATTTCAATTAATCATCCTGGGTTAGATGTTAGTCGCCTCAAGAGAGGATTAATATAACTTAGGAATCTTACGGATCAAGTCAAATGAATAAATCGTCAGTTGAGTTAGATAACAAGTGAAGTTTAGGTGGATTCTTCCTTGGGTGTCATCTTAATCAATTGGTTTTTCCTCAAGTTATTTTCACAAATTTCATTCTTCTTTATCTTAGAATCTTTAATTTAGTAGATAGTTAATTTTAGATTAGATAAAAATCCACTTAATTCTTATGCTAAATAATAAAAAGAGAGTTAGTATTAGTACTTTTGGTCCCTTTGGGTTCGACATTCCGGTCTTGCCTTAACTATACTACAGTTCGATAGGTGTGCTTTCGTCAAATCATTGTCATAGTTAGTTTCCAGGTTTGATCATTCTTTATATAAATTTTAAGACTTTGTCATCGCATAAAAACAACGATCATAGACAGAAAAAGATTAGGGAGACAATGTTATAAAATATCTGGAAGAATCGCTAACAACCTTGAGCCAGTGGAAGTATTTTTTGTGATGAATGCAGGTCAAAAAAGTAAATGTACAGAGCGGGACAAGCGCAAGGAGGAATGGCATGATGGATGCTGGACGAGCGTTGATAGAAATAAAAATAGAAAGCATCTTTGGGCACACCAATCAAGCTGATAGATGAATTTGGTAGCAAAACTTGATAGTTTTAATTAAATTAAAATTTTATGTATATGATTGTAATTTTAACTAACCGATTAGTTTAGACTTTCAATATTATTAAATTTTGATTAAATGAAACTCGAGGAACTTTGAAAATTGGAAATTTGGGTTAAAATAGTCGGTGCCGCAACACGGCATCCCCGTGTTGCAACATTACATTCAGCACCAAAGAGATCAAGAAAACCATCTTAATGTCGCGATATAAAAGATAGTATACCTAGGATTCCAAAAATTCATAGTCTCTCGCGACATCGAAACTTGATGTCACGACATCAGTATCATGCCATGGGTGTCGTGACATGGGACCCCTATGCCGCAACACCATTATAATTTTTTTGCAAGGCGACCCAACCTATCACACAATCCACCGACTTTTAATCTTATTTAACCCGATTTTTAACTTAAAATACCCAAAAGTTTTTGTAACACCCCAACTTTTGGGCCTAGAAGAAATGGGCTTCGCGTCTCGAAGGAATTGGAATTTAGTTGTGCAAGTGAATAGCACAATTAAATGTCTGCTTTAGTGGTTAAGGGTCCTGAGAAGTATTGGAGAAGTCCTGGGTTCAAACCTGGGCTTTAGCAAAAATTTTGGTTTTAAGTGGATAAAACCCTAGATACTTGGAAATAGGCCTTTTGAATTATTGTGTTAAAAATGACACAAGGAAGCATGTGGTCTATTGAAAACATGGTTTTCGAAAAATAATTCAATGTGACACACTAGATTCGAGCCTAACTTTTGGGCCAGGTTTGAGGTGTTACATTTAGTGGTATCAGAGTGAAGTTGCAAAACTCGATTGTGGATTGGGTCTTCAAAATTGAATTTCTGAAAGTATTGTTTCAAAAGGCTTGAAAAGATTTGAAGTTCTAAAATGCTGTATTAACCGTTTTTTTAAAGTGCGGTACACTGAGTCTCCGGCATTGAATTCGTAAGTTTCTAAAACTGTTGTTTGTTTTCGTTAAAAGCAGTAGATAGAGATACTGTGATATTAGACTGTATTGCTACACTTAAAGTTAGAGCTTGTATTTATTTTGTGTGTGTTCTGGAAATGGTGTGCATGTGATATCTATCTGCTCTGATGGATAGATGGTTTGGTGCGTGCTTATATTATTAGGATTAGAGTGCATAGCGTGGCATAGTGGGGTAGTTGTTACACGACTACCCTGTTAGTTGAAAAATTCGGGACGTAATTTCTTTAAGGGGTAAAGTTGTAAAGCCAGGACTTTTGGGCCTAGAAGAAATGGGCTTCACGTATCGGAGGAATTAGAATTTAGTTGTGCAAGTGAAGAACACAATTAAATGTCCGCTTTAGTGGTTAAGGGTCCTGAGAAGTATTGGAGAAGTCTTGGGTTCAAACCTGGGCTTTAGCAAAAATTTTGGTTTTAAGTGGATAAAACCCTGGATCCTTGGAAGTAAGCCTTTTAAATTATTGTGTTAAAAAAATGACACAAGAAAGCATGTGGTCTAGTGGTTGTGGCGCCATTAAGGTTGCGAGGGAGCCTGGGTTCAAGTCTTGGCTCTTGCAATTTGTTTTGGTTTTTCTTTTAAAGGAACCTTGACTTTGGCCTTTAGACCTTTTAATTTATTGAAGGTAAAATGTGACACAAAGAGAGAAGGTGATCTAATGGCAAGGTGGTGCTACATGTATGGCAAGGAGTCTGAGGTTCAAGGCATGGCGTGCGCAATTGTATGTTTATTTTGCTGCTTGAGCTGGGGAGGTGTTGGAACTAAACTGGAACTCTGTAGTTGAATTGGTCATAAGAATTTGAATTGAATTTGAATGGGGAGTTGGAGTAAATCAAAGAGAAAAATTCGGTGGAGGGATTGGTGGAGATTTTTAAAGAATTTGAAAATGGGAGAAGTTGTAGCCGAATTGGGTAGCTGGTATATGCATATTCAGCTAGGAAGTGCATTTGGTGCATTTTTGGCAATTGCTTTCTTTCATGCCGATTTGTTATATTTTCTCTCTTCTACCTATAATGCCAAATAGTGCCATAGACCTTTTTGTGTTTTTCCTGTTTCGATTTTTCTTTATTCTCTTCTCCCTGTTTCCTATATATGAGCCGAATTCAACCTCTCTTTCTCTGCCTTCATTATTTTTCCCTTCTCTATCGATCAAACGTTTCGACCTACAAGCGTTTCAACGAATCATTTCTCCACCCTCTCCCTCTCTCATTTGTTTTGTGTGACCGAATACCTTTTGGTCTCTTCTCCCTCTTTCTCTCTTTATCGATATAAGCTTCCTCCTTAACACTATCTTTATCCTCCGTCTCTGATAGGAGTATGACCGTTCTTCGTGGGACTCAAGCCTAGAGTGTACCTTAGGAGGCCAAATACTCATAAGTAGTGATTTTGTCAAGTTTTGGAAGGCGACTTTGATCAGTGGTTAAAGAGAGGAACCGGTTGCTATTCAAGGTAGGTAGCCAGTACCATTTTGGAATTAGGTGTTATAAAGAGGTTGCTAGTGATTAAGAGATGGCAAAGGTGCCGGCTGGGATTGAGCGAGTAGCCTCTACTCCCAAGTTTAAGAGGCGTGCAGTGCCGGCTATTCAGGACTTTCTGCCAGGATGCAGAAGGGTGGCTACACCGAACTCTAGTTCGAGTCGGCTAATCACAGTCGACCGATCTAATCAAGGCAAGTGGTTGTTAAGAGTTTTTCTAACAGTATTTGATAAGTGATTAACTGAATGTTATGTTTGAATCTAGGTTCTGGCGATCATGAATTCTCAAGACTTCACGTGATCCATTGTGTAATAACGAAGATTGTAACACCCCAAACCCGGCCCATGCGGTATGACCGTGAAACACCCCAAACCCGGCCCACGAGCCTTGATCGGATCTGGTATGTTCCCTGAGTAAAACAGTTCAAAACTTGTATGTTACTTTGGAAGGATTTGGGTGGTTTTGAAGAAAAACTCGATTTGTGTTGAATTCAATTTGAAAACAGAGTTGGTCGTGAAGACGAGATTGTAATAAGACAATAATTTTATTTGTACTTGAAATCAGTAAGTTAAAAAAAATGTTGCCAAGTTTTTAGAGTTTACATTTAAATCGAACATCATTTGTATTTAGGTGTCAAAACATTTAAAATCTATTTTAGGGAAAAGTTATTTAGCCTTGATTTAATAATCATATCATAATAAAAACAAATAAAAACGCATGCTTAGAATAGTTAGTAGTAATGGCCTTATTACAACTGAAAAATACCAAATAAAACCCGAAAAATAAAAGAATAAGAAAACGCAAATTCAACTATTTGAAATCCCGAAAGTATTTAGCATGGCCACCACATAGTCTCCGCTGAACCGGTCCATCTACTGAGTGTCATCTGAAAAGATATCCCACAACGGGGTGAGTCAAACAGACTCAGTGTGTAATAGCCAACACAAAGTCCCAAAAGATTTAGGCATATCAAATCATACATAAATAACAAATATAAATAATGATGCAATCCCGAACCCAAGCCTAGATATCTATCCTCTACACATCACCCGTACTTGCCATCACACCGTGGGGATTACTAAATCGACCCTCCATCCGCTACACATCATCGAAGGCAGTCGCTACAGACGACTTGCACATCGCCCTTATAAATTATGGCATAGCCACCAGATAATGTGACATAATAGCCACCAGATAATGTGACAGAGTCACCAGATAACAATTTGTGACATAAGTCACCACATTCAGATTATGTGACATGAGTCACCAGATATTGTGGTAAAAACCACCAGGTCACTTCCCCTTTTTAATATCACCCATATGCCCATGCACAATACAAAACATGCAAAAATCATGCCATATGTCTTATTCCATATTCCTAACCAATTCTCATATATGTCATATTCATTGTTCATGTACTATTAACATAGTAGTAGTAGGTTTACGTTCCTCGATATTTTGTACCATCGAATGGTACTTTTAGCCACATCTTTCATACTTTCAATTAACACATTCGTAACAGTAATACCATAGATCTATTAGGAGTTAGTGAAGGGCTACACACCTGGTTACTACCGTGTTCACTGAATCCCGAAAGTCTCGATCTAATGCTCTAGGTCCCTAGTTCCTACATTTGGCCAACACTAAGTATTTTAGCAAAAAGCCATTCGGCTAAATAATCAAATCCCAAACCAAAATCCTTACCTTGCTGCCGATTTGGTTACTACACAAATCCCAAAACTTCGTGACGTCTCCCCCTTGCAATCGGCCAAACACTAGATCACTTCACTGTTTAGTTTTCGACTTATGAACGAATAAGAAACAGATCTGGACCACTAAATATGGCCTTGGCCGAATATCATATTCTCTTACCTTGTGGATCTAAATCCCGAAATTGCTACTTGGTTGTGGTATCTGTTGAAATCACTATAGGCATATGTTAGATCCAGTTCTAACATTTAATCACAATAAATGGCCTTCGGCCTACGATCATATTTGCTTACCTTAGATCTAGAAATCCCGAAGATCTCCTCTTGAAGTCGGCTACAATAGGAATCCCGAAACCTCTTTCATAGTTTCGGCCAAAGAATACTAATGGGGTTAGTTTCTAGATTTCGGCTAATCTGAAGGAAAGAGGTAGGAAACATTAAATACCAAGAATCACTTACCAACTCAATCGGATGTCCTTGCTTGGAACAGAGATTCGGCTCCTGATCAAATGGTCAAATCGACACCAAAAAGGGGTAGAGGAGCATTCGACTATGGCCTCAAAATAGAGGATTCGGCTTAGGCAATAGGTGAACAATCGGTTAGGGGTTACCTGAGTATTCGGCTTAGAGTGAATTTGCAAAAGAAGAAGAGAAAGGTTGATGATGAAGATTCGGCTTCAACAAGGATGAAAAGGAAGAGTATAAAGCTTTAGGGAGAATTAGCAGTGGCTAGGAGAATTCTACTTTCGGCTTTGACAAAATAAAAGAAGAAGAGAAGATTTGCTAAAGAATTCGGCAGAGGCACATAAGAGAAAAAAAGAATGAAGAATGGCCTCACTTCTCCCCTCTTGCCAAAAATACTACCCCTAGACCCCTCCAATCGGCCAACTCTCCTTCCTCCTATCTCATCCCTTCCTTTTCTCCTATTTTCTCTCCCTTTTGCACATTCAAAATAATTTAAAATAAATCAACATTTATCTTCTACCTTAGCCGAATTTTAAAAGGAATTGACCAAGTCTAATCCTCATCTAAATAAAGTCCCTATGCCGTCCACTACTGCTCCCCATTGCCGCAAAATAAAAGCTCCCTTTTTGCTTCCCCTATGGCTCAAACCCAAGCCCTTCTCCACTTCTTGAGGAGTCACTTACCAAGGCCTTAAGTGGCGCCTCCTTGCCACTTTAACAAGCTGATTTTTATGTCTAATTTCCCCTACAAATTCTCTTAAGGCCTCTCCTACTCAGTTCCACTTCAAGACTTAAAATCTGATATTTTCTAAGGCATTCACCTACACTCTAAAGTTCTCAAAAATTTGTACAACACATTCAAACACACATAGGCATACTAGCACATGCAATTAAGCAAAAATGCGCAAGCCCTAAATCCCGGATAATACAGTTCTACCCCCTTAAAATAATTTCGACCTCGAAATTACCTGGCTAAAATAGGTGAGGGTATTGCTGTCGCATTGCTTCTTCTGGCTCCCACAAAGCTTCTTCCGATCCATGATTACGCCATAACACTTTGACTAGAGAAACTGACTTCCTCCGTAACACTTTCACATCTCGTTCCAAAATCTGAATCGGCTCTTCCTCGTAGGACAAATCTGGCCTTAGCTCCACCTCTTCAACTGGTACTACAGGAGATGGATCCGATCGATAACGAAGTAGCATAGAAACATGGAATACATCATGCATCTGCTTCAACTCCGGAGGCAATTCTAGCTGATATGCCACTGGTCCAACTCGCTTCAATACCCGATAGGGTCCTATAAACCTTGGACTTAACTTCCCTCTGCGACCAAATCTCATCACCTTCTTCCAAGGTGAAACTTTAAGAAACACTTGATCTCCTACAGCAAATTCTATTTCCTTCCGTTTAAGACCTACGTATGACTTTTGCCTATCAGATGCCTCCTTTAGCCGTGCCCGAATTACCTTAACCTTCTCCTCAGATTCTGCCACAATCTCTCGGACCCAAAACTCGACGTTCCCTACTTCCGCCCAAAGACGTAGGAGTGCGACACTTCCGTCCATACAAAGGTGCTTCATACGGTGCCATCTGAATACTGGCTTGATAGCTGTTATTATATGCAAATTCCGCTAAAGGCAAATATTCTTCCCAACTCCCACTGAAGTCTATCACACAGCCCCTCAACATATCCTCTAACACTTGGATTACTCACTCGGATCGCCGTCCGATTGCGGATGAAATGTCGCGGAGAAATCTAGCCTAGTGCCAAAAGCCTGATGTAATGCTTTCCAAAACAGAGACGTAAACCTTCGATCCCTATCTGAGATAATCGACACCGGCACTCCATGCAACCTCACAATTTCTGCCACATACAATTTCGCCAACTTCTGCAAAGAATAGTCAACCTGCACTGGAATGAAATGCGCTGATTTTGTCAATCGGTCCACTATCACCCATACCGAGTCCTTCTTAGTAGGCGTAAGGGGAAGCCCACTAATGAAGTCCATGATGATTCTCTCTCACTTCCACTACGGAATCTTTATCGGCTGAAGCAATCCTGATGGAACTTGGTGTTCAGCCTTGACTTGCTGACACGTCAAGCACTTCCCTACAAATTCTGTAACTTTTCGCTTAAGACCAGGCCACCAGAACTGTTCCCTTAGATCTCTGTACAACTTACTACCTCCAGGATGCATAGCATAAGGGCTATTATGCGATTCCCAAAGAATTCTCTGCATTAACTCCTTATCCTTAGGCATACAGACCTTACCCTTGAAACACAATACTCCATCGCTGCTAACACCATAATCCTCTAACTTCCCACTCTGCACTTGCCGCAACTTAGCACTTAAATCATCGTCTATCAATTGACTTTCTTTCACCTCATTCAACCACATCGGCTTAACTTGCAACTCTGCCAACAAACTTCCATCGTCATACAAGCTAAGGTGTGCAAACATCGCCCTCAGATCCGACACAACTTTTCGACTTAGGGCATCTGCCACCACATTCGCTTTGCCTGGGTGATACTCTATAGAACAATCGTAGTCCTTTAATAACTCCCCCCACCTTCGCTGTCTCAGGTTCAGCTCTTTCTGAGTCAGCAGATACTTAAGGCTTTTGTGGTCTGTGTAGATCACTGACTTCTCTCCATATAGATAGTGCCTCCATACCTTAAGAGCAAAGACCACTGCCGCCAATTCCAAGTCATGCGTTGGGTAGTTAACCTCATGAGGCCTTAATTGTCGAGATGCATAAGCGACTACTTTCCCGTCTTGCATCAATACGCATCCTAATCCTGTGTGAGAAGCATCACAATACACCACAAAATCCTTTCCTGCCTCCGGCTGAATCAAAATCGGAGCTTCAGTTAAAACCCTCTTAAGCTTCTCAAAGCTCTCTTGCTGCTTATCCGTCCATACGAAAGGTACTTCCTTTCTCAACAACTTCGTCAAAGGTGCGGCTATTGAGGAGGACCCTTCCACGAACCTTCTGTAGTAGCCTGCTAAACCCAAGAAACTACGAACCTCAGCCACAGACTTAGGTGGTTTCCAATCTAGCACTGCCTCAATCTTCCGAGGATCCACCCTTATCCCTTCTGCAGACACCACATGCCCTAAGAACGTAACTTCCTTCAGCCAAAACTCACACTTGCTGAATTTGGCATATAGCTTCTTTTCCCTTAGCACTTGCAACACTATCCGGAGATGCTCATCATGTTCTTCCTCAGACTTGGAATACACTAGGATGCCGTCGATGAACACAACGACGAACCGATCCAAGTAAGGTTGAAAAACCCGATTCATCATATTCATGAATGCAGATGGGGCATTCGTCAATCCGAACGGCATTACTAAGAACTCATAATTCCCATATCTTGTTCGGAAAGCTGTCTTATGGATATCTACTTCCTTCACCTTAAGCTGGTGATATCCAGACCTTAGATCTATCTTTAAGAACACTGCTGCCCCCTTAAGCTAGTCGAACAGGTCGTCTATTCTCGGCAACGGGTACTTGTTCTTGATGGTCAGCTTGTTCAACTGACGACAATCTATGCACATACGCATAGTTTCGTCCTTCTTCTTCACAAACAAGACCGGTGCTCCCCACCGAGACACACTGGGTCGGATAAACCCATGATCAAGCAACTCTTGGATTTGAGCCTTGAGCTCAACCAACTCCTTTGGTGCCACTCTATACGGGGCAATTGACACAGGAGCTGTACCCGGTAACAAGTCAATTCCGAACTCCACCTCCCTGTCCGGGGGTATTCAAGGTAACTCCTCCGAAAAACATCCATAAACTCCCTTACGGTTCTAACTCCACCAACTCCCCCTTCTTTTGCATCCAACGCACTAACGAAGGCCAAAAATGCCTTGCACCCTTTCCGAACCATCTTATCAGCCTTTAAAGTAGAGACTACATTAGACAAGTAGTTTCTTCTTTCTCCTATCATAATTATCGCCTCATCCTTAGGCGTCCTTAGCTCCATTCGCTTAGCTGCGCAATCCAATATAGCCCGATGTTCCACTAGCCAGTCCATGCCAAGAATAAGATCAAATTCTCCGAAAGGTAGTTCCATCAAGTTGGCAAGGAATATCACTCCCTGAGTCTCTAAAGGTACATTCCGAAATACCTTGTTCACCACTGCAGCTTGACCTAATGGGCTTACTACAGTCATCTCCCTATTAGACAGCTCAGAGGCTATGCCTAGTGTTTCCACTACTCTACATGTAACATAAGAATGGGTCGAGCCAACATCAATTAAAGCAAAGTAAGGCTTGCCAACTATAAAGAACATACCGGTTATGACGTCCGGTGCGTCTCCATCCTCCCTCTAGCGAACTGCATACACCAGACCTGGCTGTCTTGCCTCAGTATTACTAACACCTCTGCCCGGTGTTCCCCATCCTCTTCCAGAACAATTACTTCTACCAATCGGACCACGGCCCCGCTGAGGCTGCTGTCCACCTCTTCCAGCCTGATTAAAACCCTGACTTGTTGATCGGCTCCCGTCTATCTTTATAGGACAGTCCTTAATCATGTGGTCCTTGGACCCACACTTGAAACATCCTCCTGTCTTCTTCCAACACTCTCCTAGGTGCATCTTCCCACACTGAGCACAAGTACGGTACTTACCCTCACTGTCACACTGCACGACCTCGCGGCCCATCAACTCTAGGCCTCTTTTGAACATTCCCAGATGACCCTGACGATCCAAAACCTCTCTTTTGCCTATTCCGATCCGTATTCTGTCTCACAGAGTCCTTAATCCCTTCGGCTACTTTAGCCTTCTCTACTAACACAAGAAATTCCCGCTCCCGTTTGTGGAGCTATCAACAACCTCAAAGTCATCCTCACCCGTCCTCAAACCGGACACATCGCTCATGCTCCGTAGCCACGATTCCTCGAGCATACCGGCTCAACCTTAATAATTCAGCCTCGTACTCCGCTACGGACTTGTTCCCTTGAACCAACCCTAGAAATGCCTTTCTCCGCGCATCAGTATAACTGGTACCAACATACTTCTTCTAATATGCCGCCTTAACGTACTCCCAAGAGAGATCCTCAGCTGTAGCACGATCCCGAACTGTGAGCCACCATTTATATGCCTCGCCGCAAGTAGCGACACCATTCCTTCAGTTTCTCCTCGAGTCGATCCACTCATCCATAATTCACTCGCCGCGCCTCCAACCAATACTCACCGATCGGGTGCCACACCAAATATGCCACGGAACACCTCAGCTCCATTGGCTTGGATTCGCTCGGATACAGATTTTCGAGCTCTCATACCTCCACCTGCTCCAGCCACCATCTCAAGAACTCGCAAAGATCATCCGCGAGCATCGCATCATCCCCCGCTCGATCTTGCCGCTCAACACCAACAAATTGGTGGTGAGGGTGGTGGTACCTTATTCTCTGACCCTTGACCGGACTGACGGGTTCCGGAGCACGCCATTCTCGCCTCTACCACATCCTCGCACATTACGACCACGTCACCTAGAACTCATTTCTACGATCGCGCTTTAATCTGATTTAGAAAGTTTTATGCATTAGTCTTTGTTCCACTGATTATCCGCGAACAATTTTATGAAAAGGAGCTTAGTAGTGGTTCTTTCGATCATTTCAAGGTTTTTGTTTCAAGTTTTCTACCCTAATTCAGAGAAATACATTCATTCAGTCATACCTACCACACACATTCACCATTCAAACTTTTTTGTCGGTTCCTATCCCAAGGGTATTTTCGTAATTTATCCTATAAGGATATTTTGGTAATAAATCGGGGTCAATTTGAAGATCTTGATAAATCAAGGCACTCTGAAATTTTCAAAACTCGAGGGTATTTTGAAAATTTTCCCAAATCAGTGGTATGGTAGAAATTTTAGAAATCGGGGTTATTTTGTTAATTTTGTAAATTAAGGGTAATTTAGTAAATTTTCCAAATAAGGGTATCCTAATATTTTACAAAATAAGGGTTTCTGGTATTTTGAAAAATATCTTAGTAAAATCGAGGATAGTATGGTAATTTAAATTTTTTTCAAACCAAGGGCATTTTAGTAATTTCACAGCCAGGGGTATTTAAGTAATTTTGTAAATCGGGAATATTTTGGAAAAATTTTCAAAATAATTTTCCTACAAACCAAAGGGGTAATTTGGTGATTTTAAATCGAGGTTTTATGAAACAAGATGGCTAGTCTCTTTCGGGTTTTAATTATCGAAGTTTAGCCCGTGAGTAAGTCCTCTTGGTTAGGGTGAACCGTCACTACGCACTGCAGGATTCGAGCGAAGAGGAGGTGAGTCACTAGGATCGCTTAAATACCAGGCTCTTCCTGAATCCAATCCTAGACATGCGCACAATAGTTGCCACACCCTAACTCGGCGACTTAGTCATAGGTTGGTTTTAATTAGGCATTAAAGTTTTATGTAACTATGTGTTGGGGTAAGCTAATCCTAGGGTTCAATAACTTAATATCTACGTTCCTGATATACCCACATACAAATCATACAATAATTCATACAACAGTTAGAGGTACTTATGTGGTGGACTTCGAGCCGGAGACTTAGGTGCCATGCCAGAAAACCTGCTTATTTCACAAAAGTTTCCACAAAACTTATTTGGGCTTAATTTTGAAAACGTTATGGGCTTTAAACCCAAGGCCGAGAGTTTAAAATTGGGCTCTGATACCAAACTGAAACACCCCAAACCCGGTCCACGAGCCTTGACCGGATCTGGTATGTTCCCTGAGTAAAACAGTTCCAAACTTATTTGTTCCTTTGGAAGGATTTGGGTGGTTTTGAAAAAAAAAATCGATTTGTGTTGAATTCAATTTGAAAATGGAGTTGGTCGTGAAGACGAGATTGTAATAAGATAATAATTTTATTTGTACTTGAAATCAGTAAGTTAAAAAAAATGTTGCCGAGTTTTTAGAGTTTACCTTTAAATCGACATCATTTGTATTTAGGTGTCAAAACATTTAAAATCTATTTTAGGGAAAAGTTATTTAGCCTTGATTTAATAATCATATCATAATAAAAACAAATAAAAACGCATGCTTAGAACAGTTAGTAGTAATGGCCTTATTACAACTGAAAAATACCAAATAAATCCCGAAAAATAAAAGAATAAGAAAACGCAAATTCAACTATTTGAAATCCCGAAAGTATTCAGCATGGCCACCACATAGTCTCCGCTGACCCGGTCCATCTACTGAGTGTCACCTGAAAAGATATCCCACAATGGGGTGAGTCAAATAGACTCAGTGTATAATAGCCAACACAAAGTCCCAAAAGATTTAGGCATATCAAATCATACATAAATAACAAATATAAATAATGATGCAATCCCGAACCTAAGCCCAGATATACATCCTCTACACATCACCCGTACCTGCCATCACACCGTGGGGATTACTAAATCGACCCTCCATCCGCTACACATCATCAAAGGCATCGCCATGCACGACTTGCACATCGCTTCTTATAAATTGTGGCATAGCCACTGATAATGTGACAGAGTCACCAGATAACAATTTGTGACATAAGTCACCACATTCAGATTATGTGACATGAGTCACCAGATATTGTGGTAAAAACCACCAGATCACATCCCCTTTTCAATATCACCCATATGCCCATGCACAATACAAAACATGCAAAAATCATGCCATATGTCTTATTCCATATTCGTAACCAATTCTCATATATGTCATATTCATTGTTCATGCACTATTAACATAGTAGTAGTAGGTTTACGTACCTGGATACTCTGTACCATCGAATGGTACTTTTAGCCACATCTTTCATACTTTCAATTAACACATTCAGAATAAGTAATACCATAGATCTATTAGGAGTTAGTGTAGGCTACACACCTGGTTACTACCGTGTTCACTGAATCCCGAAAGTCTCGATCTAATGCTCTAGGTCCTTAGTTCCTACATTCGACCAACACTAAGTATTTTAGCAAAAAGCCATTTGGCTAAATAATCAAATCCTGAAGTATTATCGCAACCAAAATCCTTACCTTGCTGCCGATTTGGTTACTACACAAATCTCGAAACTTTGTGACGTCTCCCCCTTGCAATCGGCCAAACACTAGATCACTTCACTGTTTAGTTTTCGGCTTATGAACGAATAAGAAACAGATCTGGACCACTAAATATGGCCTTGGCCGAATATCATATTCTCTTACCTTGTGGATCTAAATCCCGAAATTGCTACTTGGTTGTAGTATCTGTTGAAATCACTATAGGCATATGTTAGATCCAATTCTAACATTTAATCACAATAAATGGCCTTCGGCCTAGGATAATATTTGCTTACCTTAGATCTAGAAATCCCGGAGATCTCCTCTTGAAGTCGGCTACAATAGGAATCCCGAAACCTCCTTCATAGTTTCGGGCAAAGAATACTAATGGGGTTAGTTTCTAGATTTCGGCTAATCTGAAGGAAAGAGGTAGGAAACATTAAATACCAAGAATCACTTACCAACTCAATCGGATGTCCTTGCTTGGAACAGAGATTTGGCTCCTGATCAAATGGTCAAATCGACACCAAAAAGGGGTAGAGGAGCATTCGACTATGGCCTCAAAATAGAGGATTCGGCTTAGGCAATAGGTGAACAATCGGTTAGGGGTTACTTGAGTATTCGGCTTAGAGTGAATTTGCAAAAGAAGAAGAGAAAGGTTAATGATGAAGATTCGGCTTCAACAAGGATGAAAAGGAAGAGTATAAAGCTTTAGGGAGAATCGGTAGTGGCTAGGAGAATTCTACTTTCAGCTTTGACAAAATAAAAGAAGAAGAGAAGATTTGCTAAAGAATTCGGTAGAGGCACACAAGAGAAAAAAGAATGAAGAATGGCCTCACTTCTCTCCTCTTGCCAAAAATACTACCCCTAGACCCCTCCAATCGGCCAACTCTCCTTCCTCTTATCTCATCCCTTCCTTTTCTCCTATTTTCTCTCCTTTTTGCACATTCAAAATAATTTAAAATAAATCAAAATTTATCTTCTACCTTAGCTGAATTTTAAAAGCAATTGACCAAGTCTAATCCTCATCTAAATAAAGTCCCTATGCCGTCCACTACTGCTCCCCATTGTCGCAAAATAAAAGCTCCCTTTTTGCTTCCCCTGTGGCTCGAACCCAAGCCCTTCTCCACTTCTTGAGGCGTCACTTACAAGGCCTTAAGTGGCGCCTCCTGCCACTTTAACAAGCTGATTTTTATGTCTAATTTCCCTACAAATTCTCTTAAGGCCTCTCCTACTCGGGCCCACTTCAAGACTTAAAAATCGATATTTTCTAAGGCGTTCACCTACACTCTAAAGTTCTCAAAAATCAGACAACACATTCAAACACACATAGGCATACTAGCACATGCAATTAACAAAAATGCACAAGCCCTAAATCCCTGGATACATGACCGGATCCGGTATGTCACATGAGGAAAACGAGTAAAGAATTAAAGATTAGAATTTGGTTTAAGAAAACAAATAAGATTTGAAATATTTGATAAAAATACTACTAATCTTGAAAGGTTGATTCATGAATCAAAGATCGGGGTAGTGAACTTTAAAACCGAGACTTTTGAAAATGTCGTTGGTAATTTGAAAGAGGTTTCGAGTTAAAATATTTGTACATATTTATAAAAATCTTTTGTTAATTAATTTTGGAAACCGTTATTTATGATTTTTAGAAAATTCTCATTTAAAATAAATTAAGTAAGATAATAAGTACGTCAAATATAAAGCAAAAATAAAAAAAAGAGTCCAGAAGCCTTATTACAACTTAAAACCCAAAATAGTAAAAGTAATAAAGTAAACGTAAATAGAAATCTAAAGTTCAAAAAAAAAACACCATTTCTGAAGTATGGCCTCTATCGAGTCATCCATGGCCCAAGTCTACATCACTGAGCATTACCTGGAAGGGTTAAAGAAAAAGGGGGTGAGTTACAAGAACTCAGTGCATAATCCCCTTACCGTTACCTACTGGGCCTGAATCCATTTAGCATTAACTTGGGCTTAAGCCCATTTAGCATACACTTGGACCGAAGCCCATTTACATAATAATATTAAGATGACATGTATGCAACCCAACCCATCCTAATAATCCATCCACTACACACCACCCGTACCATCCCATCACACCTATGGGGATCAAGTCAACCCACCCCGCCAAACAAACCAATCGCAGGCAAGATGCCATTTAGTTCGCAGGCAAAATGCGATTTAATTCGCAGGCAAAATGCCATTTATAATATATTGTGGCCATGCCACCGCTGCAGTCAAACTGCTTTTCATAATTTTTGTGGCAAAGCCACCAAAGTCATAATTATGCATGGCATAACCACTATACAGATTGTGGCCGAGCACCAGAATATCTTATACGGTAATATAACCGGCACATAGCCTTGGGTAAATATGATCGACACAGAGTCGTTAATCCATATGCTAGGCACATAGCCATTATCAAAATTTGTGGCAGAGCCACCAGAATCAGATTGTGGCAGAGCCACCGGCTACTCTTCTCTTCATCATTTTTCCCATCCCATGCAAATTATGAAATGCAATGTATCAACATACAAAAGTGTAATAACAATAATACACACGATATTTAACCACGAATAAGAATATAATAGTCACCTTCATCCATTTAGAAGTGTTTCGGTAATTTTACCCATCGAGGGCAATTCGGTAATTTTATCCACTAAGGGTAATTTGGTAATTTCACAACCCAGGGGGTACTTTAGTAATTTATTAAGGTGAATCGGCCCATTATAGAACTTTGTAATTCGGCCCGCTAAGGTATTCTAGCAAATCGGCCTATAGGGGCATTTTAGTAAATTGACCCGTAGGGGCATTTTCGTAATTCGACCCATAAGGGCATTTTCATAATTTAATAATTTACCCACTAAGGGTATTCCGTAATTTCGCAACCCAGGGGTATTTTGGTAATTTACCCTCCAAGGGTATTTTGGTAATTTCGTAATCCAGACTTAACTACTAATTTGGGGCAAAAATATTAAAACTGTCCATCTGCATCATATTGACTAAACTGACTATAACTCAAGTTAGTAAACTCGAAATTTAGATCCGTAAATTTTCCTTGAAACTAGACTCATATATCTTCTTACTGCAAGTTTTCCAGAATTTTTGACTTAGCCATTTAGTACAGTTTATTCATTAAAGTTTCCCTTGTTGCACTGACCAACGATTCTGACCTCTCTTACCCTAAATTCAAATATCTCACTATACATTTTTCATATGCTGCTCCCACTTGTTTCTATTGAAAATAAGCTCACTAGGAATCTATACATATAAATTATAACTTATAATTCACTTTGTACAATTTTGAATGATTTTTCCAAGACAGATCAGGGAACCACGAAGTCATTTAGAAACAGTCTCACTAAAATTAAAATATCACAGGATATAAAATTCCTCTTCCTACTCCGATTCTTTCATATAAAAATAGACACAGTAAGATTTAATTCTATGTCTTATTCACTTTCTAATTCCCTTTCTCCTATTTTTCGTGATTTTTCAAAATCACATCACTGCTACAAACTAAAAACTGTTTCATTGCAAAATATGGTTACCACTACGAATATACGCACGCCCGAGTGGTCATAGATGCCGGTTTCCCCTTTTTTAGTCTTTCGAACGAATCGTAGAACATTTCATGCAAACATTCAGAGAAGTGCGAGATTACACACCATTTCAAACATGTATTCGGAAGGTACGGGATTACACACCTTATTTAGAATCTGTAACATCCTGGATTATAGCCTATGCATTAGTATGTCTTATGTGTTATGGATGTGATGTGTGCATTTTTAGAATCTTGGAAATGTAAGGAAATGTCTTGTCTTAGAAATGTACGGAAATGACTTGGAAATTTAAGGAAATGTCTTGTCTTGGAAATGTAAGGAAATGTCTTGGAAATGTAAGGAAATGCTTTAGAAATGATAAGTTTAAAGTTTAAAAGGGGGACATGAAGCAAGGTGGTCTTAAGAGGAATTGTATGCAAAACATGACACACAAATGAGCTTGGAAAAGTGGCTTGGAGGCACCACTTAGAGCTCTGGAAATGACGCCACATGCTAGGGGGAAGGACTTGTGTTCGAGTCGCGTGGAGAGTAAAATTTTAAAGCCTTTATTTTGCTAAGTGGCGTCAATAAGAGGGAATAGGGGACGGCACATGGCTAAATTTAGGAGTTTTATCCCTTTATTTTATTTAAGGATAAAAGATGATAAATGAGGAATTATTCTTTAATTAGGAAAATAAGGGAGAAGTGATGGCCAAGTAAGGGACTTTGAGTTTAATAATTTCGGCTAAGTAAGGATAGTTGTTGAATTATCTTTTATTTTAGGTGATAATTAAAGAGATAAAGCTATCAAAATAGAAGAGTGATGGCCAAGTAAGGGATTCTAAGTTAGTAATTTCACTACTAAAGGAAAAGAGGGCCATTCATTCTTTCTTTCAACTCTCTCTCTCGCCGAATTCTCTCTAGCAAATAACTCCTCTCTTCTCTTTTATTTTTGCCAAGCCTAAATACCTTGTGCTCTAAACCTAATCCTCCATCTTTATTCTTCTTTCTCTTTTCTTTCTTTATACCAATCAAAAGCCGAAATCAAGATCCTTCTAGCCTACATAGCCGAATATTGTTAAAGGTTCAAGAAAGGATTGCCGATTTCTAAAGTAAGGGTAAGATCTCATTCGGTTTCATCCTTTTTCTTTTAAGATTTGTCGAAATCTATGACTAACCCCATTAATATCTTGTTGTGAAACTTTGAAGAGATCTTTGGGATTTACTAAGTGTCGACTACAAGGAAGGAGAAGTTCTTTTCCTGAAGGTACACCATAGGCCGCGTGTTCCCTAGTTATTCGGTGAGTTTTAGGATTTAAAATCCATAAGGTAAGTGTCTATAGCATTCGGCCAAGGCCATGTTTGGTAAATATATGTGTTCATTAATCATTCAAAAGTGAAACTAATCTATTCAAGTAATCTAGTGATTACCGATTTCAAGAAAGAAGGATACAAAGTTTAGGCATTTGATTAGACATCAATCGGCACCAAGGTAAGTTTTGAGTTACAACAATCCTAATAGGATTTGGATTTAGGATCGAATGGCTGTTTATTAAATATTCCTAGTGTTGGCCGAATATAGGCATTTAAGATCTAAAGCAGTGAGATCGGATTTTCGGGATTTGAAGTGAATTGCTAAGTATACTAGGTGTGTACCCCACACTAATCTTAATAGATTTATGGCTTAAACTTGATATATGTGTTAATATGAAAGTGTAAGAATGTGGCTAAGGTACCATGATATGGTACAAAGTACTGTGCACGTTTCCTACTCCTACTAGGATTATGAAATATGTTATATTTAACATGTGATAAGTAATAAGAATGTGAAATTTGGCATGTTAATGCATAATATGTATGATATGGGGCATATGGGTTATTGAAAATGGGAAGTGAATGTGGTGACCTAAGACCACGATATTTGAATGTGGTGACCTAAGACCACGAGATCCGAATGTGGGGACCTAAGACCACGATATCCGAACGTGGTGACCTAAGACCACGATATCCGAGTGTGGTGACCTAAGACCACGAATACTCATAAGAGGCGATGAGCACGCCAATCGCTGCAGCGACTACCTTCGGATGGTGTGTAGCGGATGGAGGGTTGACTTAGTAGTCGCCACTGTGCGCAGTTGGTACGGTGATGTGTAGCGATGGCATCTAGGTTTGGGTTTGGGTTGCATCATTATTTTTATCTGTTATAAGTATTGATATGTGACATGATAATGTATGCCCGAATTGTTAAATCTTAGTGTTGGTTACACATTGAGTCTGTTGACTCACCCCGTTATGGGAACATTTTTCGTGTGAAGAATGTTGATGGACCGGCCGGCAGTGCTTAGCGGTGGCCATGCCCAACAAGGAAATTATTATGTGGACTCTTTATTTTTTTCTAAGTACTTTAAATTTCATTTTGGGTTTTTATTTGATGTAATAAGGCCATAGTGAACTATGTTATTTTCTGCATTTTATTTACTATGTTACTAAATTTTAGTTATTAGAGATTAAGTCAATTTAATTTAAAATAAACTTTAAATATTTTGTCACTTGAAACTAAATGGGTTTCAAAGATAAAATAAACTTGTTTTCAACTCAAGCCCGACCCAAAACAATATTTCTTTTAAAACACACTATTTTCCTAAGTAACAAAAGAATTTGAACCGGTTTTCATCAAGGAACATACCAGATCCGATCCAGGCTCGTGGGCCGGGTGTGGGGTGTTTCAGTTTGGTATCAGAGCCCAGTTTTAAACTCTCGGCCTTGGGTTTAAGGCCCAAAACGTTTTTGAATCGAGCCCAAATAAGTTTTACAAAAATATTTTATGAAATCAGCAGGTTTTTTTTTTTGGCATGGCACCTAAGTCTCCGACCCGCAGTCCACCAGATAAGTACCCCTATCCATTGTGTGATTTATTATATGATCTGTATGATCTATAGAAGGGTAGGAATGGTAGAAATAGTATGATAGGTACTTGAACCTTAGGACTAGTTTTCCCCAACATTTACATAAGACTTAAGTGCCTAATTAAACAAACCTGTGGTTAAGTCGCCGAGTTAGGGTGTGGCAACCATGGTGCGCATGTCTAGGATTGGATCCGGAAGAGCCTGGTACTTAAACAGTCCTAGTGACTCACCTCCTCTTCGCTGGAATCCTACCTGGTGCGTAGCTTCGGTTCACCCTAACCATGAGGACTTATCTATGGGCTAAACGCAATAACTAAAACCCGAAAGGGAACTAGCCGTATTTTTATAAAAACCCTAGTTTTAAAACTCTTAAAATGACCCTTTTAATTTGTGAGAACTATTTTTACAAAATTTTTCGAAAAATTTCTGATTTGTAGAATTACAAAAATACCCCTAGTGGTAAAATTATAAAAATACCCCTGGTTTCTAAAAAATTACCGTACTACCCCGATTTCAATGAAATTTTCCTTACTTTATAAAATGACCAAAAATTCTAGATCACAAAATATCAAAATATCTTGATTTTGGAAAATTATGAAATTGCCCCTAACTTGCAAATTACCAAAATAACCCTAATTTCCAAAATTTTTGCAACATCACCGTTTTGGAAAACAAATTCTCAAAAAGGAACCCCCAAGTTTTGCAAATTTTGAAATACCCCAGAATTATTAAGCTTTACAAATTACCTTGGCTTATTACCGAAATACCCTCGAGTTACAAAATTACCGAAATACCCCCGGATTTTAAAATTTCCAAAAATACCCCGAGAACACAAAATTACCAAAATGCCCTTATTGACAAAATTACCAAGGAACCTTATTTTGAAAAATTATGAAAATACCCCTCAGTAGGATAAATTACGAAAATACCCCTGGGTAGGGAAATGGATGGAATGACCATAGAAGTGTAGTGAATGAATGTGTCTCTCGCTTATGAATATGAATGTGACTCTCTGAATTAGAGTAGTGAACTTGAACTGAAGCTTTGTGTGATCGAAAGAACTACTTCTAAATATATTTATTTCATAAAATTATTCATGTTAATAAGTGGAACAAAATTCGATGCATAAAACTTTTAATCAGATTAAATCGCGGCGTTAGAAATGAGTTCTAGGGGACGTGAACTTAAAGATTATGCCTAGGAAGTATGATAGTGTTATTAAGATCAGAGTGCGCAGCATAAGCGTAGTGTGGTGAGTAGGAATGCAATTAGCCAAGTAATTTTGAGGACGAAATTATTTTTAAGTGGGGTAGAATCAGAACATCCTCGGATTATAGCCTATGCATTAGTATGTCTTATGTGTTATGGATGTGATGTGTGCATTTTTAGAATCTTGGAAATGTAAGGAAATGTCTTGTCTTAGAAATGTAAGGAAATGACTTGGAAAAGTAAGGAAATGTCTTGTCTTGGAAATGTAAGGAAATGACTTGGAAATGTATGGAAATGTCTTGTCTTGGAAATGTAAGTGTAAGGAAATGACTTGGAAATGTAAGGAAATGTCTTGTCTTAGAAATGTAAGGAAATGTCTTGGAAATGTAAGGAAATGCTTTAGAAATGATAAGTTTAAAGTTTAAAAGGGGACATGAAGCAAGGTGGTCTTAAGAGGAATTGTATGCAAAACATGACACACAAATGAGCTTGGAAAAGTGGCTTGGAGGCACCACTTAGAGCTCTGGAAATGACGCCACATGCTAGGGGGAAGGACTTGTGTTCGAGTCCCGTGGAGAGCAAAATTTTAAATCCTTTATTTTGCTAAGTGGCATCAATAAGAGGGAATAGGGGACTGCACATGGCTAAATTTTAGGAGTTTTATCCTTTTATTTTATTTAAGGATAAAAGATGATAAATGAGGAATTATTCTTTAATTAGGAAAATAAGGAGAAGTGATGGCCAAGTAAGTGGACTTTGAGTTTAATAATTTGCTAAGTAAGGATAGTTGCTGAATTATCTTTTATTTTAGGTGATAATTAAAGTGATAAAGCTATCAAAATAGAAGAGTGATGGCCAAGTAAGGGATTCTAAGTTAGTAATTTACTACTAAAGAAAAAGACGGCCATTCATTCTTTCTTTCAACTCTCTCTCTCACTGAATTCTCTCTAGCAAATAACTCCACTCTTCTCTTTATTTTTGCAAGTCGAAATACCTTGTGCTCTACTTTAATCCTCCATCTTTATTCTTCTTCTTTCTTTTCTTTCTTTATACCAATCAAAAGCCAAATCAAGATCCTTCTAGCCTACATAGCTGAATATTGTTAAAGGTTCAAGAAAGGATTACCAATTTATAAAGTAAAGGGTAAGATCTCATTCGGTTTCATTCTTTTTTCTTTTAAGATTTGCCGAAATCTAGGACTAACCCCATTAATATCTTGTTGTCGAAACTTTGAAGAGATCTTCCGTGATTTACTAAGTGTCGACTACAAGGAAGGAGAAGTTCTTTTCCCGAAGGTACACCATAGGCCGTGTGTTCCCTAGTTATTCGGTGAGTTTCGAGATTTAAAATCCACAAGGTAAGTGTCTATAGCATTCAGCCAAGGCCATGTTTGGTAAATATATGTGTTCATTAATCATTCAAAAGCTGAAACTAATCTATTCAAGTAATCTAGTGATTGCCGATTTCAAGAAAGAAGGATACAAAGTTTCTGGCATTTGATTAGACATTAATTGGCACCAAGGTAAGTTTTGAGTTACAACAATCCTAATAGGATTTGGATTTAGGACCGAATGGCTTTTTATTAAATATTCCTAGTGTTGGCCGAATATAGGCATTAAAGATCTAAAGCAGTGAGATCAGATTTTCGGGATTTGAAGTGAATTGCTTAGTATATCAGGTGTGTACCCCACGCTAATCTTAATAGATTTATAGCTTAAACTTGATATATGTGTTAATATGAAAGTGTAAGAATGTGGCTAAGGTACCATGATATGGTACAAAGTACTCGTGCACGCGTTTCCTACTCCTACTAGGATTATGAAATATGTTATATTTAACATGAGATAAGTAATAAGAATGTGAAATTTGGCAAGTTAATGCATAATATGTATGATATGGGGCATATGGGTTATTGAAAAGGGGAAGTGAATGTGGTGATCTAAGACCACGATATTTGAATGTGGTGACCTAAGACCACGAGATCTGAATGTGGGGACCTAAGACCACGAGATCTGAACGTGGTGACCTAAGACCACGATATCTCGAGTGTGGTGACCTAAGACCACGAATCATCAGAGCGATCGCTTCGATGGTGTGTAATGGATGGAGGGTTGACTTAGTAGTCGCCACTGGTGTGCGCAGTTGGTACGGGTGATGTGTAGCGGATGGCATCTAGGTTTGGGTTTGGGTTGCATCATTATTTTTATCTGTTATAAGTATTGATATGTGACATGATAATGTATGCCTGAATTGTTAAATCTTAGTGTTGGTTACACATTGAGTCTGTTGACTCACCCCGTTGTGGGAACATTTTTCAGGGTGAAGAACAATGATGGACCGGGTGGGCAGGAGCTTAGTGGTGGCCATGCCCAACAAGAAATTATTATGTGGACTCTTTATTTTTTTCTAAGTACTTTAAATTTCATTTTGGGTTTTTATTTGATGTAATAAGGCCATAGTGAACTATGTTATTTTCTGTTTTATTTACTATGTTACGAAATTTTAGTTATTAGAGATTAAGTCAATTTAATTTAAAATAAACTTTAAATATTTTGTCACTTGAAACTAAATGAGTTTCAGTATAAAATAAACTTGTTTTCAACTCAAGCCCGACCCAAAACAATATTTCTTTTAAAACACACTATTTTCCTAAGTAAGTAAAAAGAATTTGAACCGGTTTTCATCGAGAACATACCGGATCCGTCCTGTGCTCGTGGGCCGGGTCAAAAGAGGTGTTTCAGAATCCGTAACACGATACTCTCCGCGGCACCTAAAGGTACAATAGGTCAACAATTAGTCCAAAGCCCAATTTACAACTTCAACCAAGTATTGTATTTGATTAACAATCTATATCACTTACCAACAATCCGAGTCTCTTAATACGAGGGATAGGTGATCGATTGGCCCTCCGATAAAGTACTTCGAGACTCTACTTACCAACCCTCTTTCGAAAGCCAAAGGCTAGAAAGATGACAAGAGTGTAAGCTAACACTCTACTGATTTGGCCCATACCAAGAGAACCAAGAAGATGGAAGTAGCAGGGAATAGATTCAGCCTTGGTCAAAAGAACAGGGTGAATAATCGGTTTTAGAAGAGGGAGTAAAAGAGAAACAAGAAGAAAATAAAAGAAGAGGAAGAACACAACCTTACAACCACCAAAAACCCGAGAAGGCAAAGAAGCTTCGGCAACCACAAGAACCAAATTTCGGCTATGAGATGAAGTTGATGTTTCGGTTATGGTGTATAAAAGAGAATGTTTGAAAAGAAAAGAGTAGAAGTCAATAGGCAAATTGAAGTTTCGGCCAAGAGGGAATGCAATCAAAAGAACCAAAATATTTAGAAAGGAAAATGAAATGACCCCCAAAAATGTGAAAATGCAAGGGAGAGCTTGAGAAATTTGGCTCCCCCTATTTCCTCTAACCAAAACCATGTATCATCTTTACCAAAAGATGAACATTGACCAAAAAAAATCTTTCCAAAACATTTTCCTCACTTTAAGCCAACATGTTCCCTACTCTTGCCTTTTTATTTTGATTCTTTCCTTCTTTTCCCCTTATCTTCCTCCTTACCATATTCCTTAGTCATCTTTCCAAAATTAAAAAGTCTTCCTTACCATATTAAAGCCTTGGCCGACACTTACCTTATTAGTACAAAAATTTAATCCAAAATATTTGCACTAGGTGGGATTTGAACCTCAGACCATTAGTACACTCCACACGCCACTTTCCACCTTTACCAATAGACTCCTTGTCCTAGTAAAATGCACATTTATTTCCTTAAGTCTTGATGTCACTTACCTTCTCCCCCTTAAATGCATAAACACAAAAATTTTCCTATAGCCTAACTTGAACCCGGAACTTCCTAGAAACCTCATATCTTTCCAAAATCACCTTACTAATAAGTCCAACTTGAAATAATGTCGTCGTTCTCTTGTTTCTCAAAAATTTTAAACACTCCTACGCCCAAGGCCCAATGGGCTCAATCCTACTAGGCCCAATTTCAGGTCGTTACAAGTACCCTCTATTCGATAGTTGGCGAGAAAGCCAATAGAGTGTGTGTAACCACACTCCTTCTGATCGTAGATTGACAAAATGCCGAAAAGCCGAAATACCGGCGAATGATGCAACACGAGCATGCGATCGCACGTATAGTGGACCGAGCCCACGAATATTGGCGTAAGATGGTTGAGGCCACCATGAGCGTTCTCATTGGCTTAGGTCGTTATAGGCCGCGTTGGGGTCGGAATGGGCTGTGTGGGCCCAATGGTCCTGTGGGCCCCACACGAATTAAATTTACATATTGTGGTAAATGTTAGACTGAGGTGTGTAGTCCACATGGCTAGGGTCATTTTTGAGCAATGGGTCGTGTAGGCCCACTGGGCTGATGGGTCCCACACAGATAAAATACATTTTATATGGTTTCTATTAGTTTGAACTATGTTGTTCTTATAGCTGAGACTATTTCTGGGCTAATTGGGCCACACGAGCATGTGGGCCCACTTGGGTCGAATAATAGGCCTTAGGCCCATTTACACCGTTGTGACTGTTTAGGTTACTTAAGTCACTCGAGGCGACTTGTGGACCTTCTCCGTTGAGTTCTTTGAGACCCCGATTTACAAAATTACCAAAATACCCCCAATTTGTAAAATTATCGAAATACCCTCGATTTGTGAAATTACCGAAATACCCCCAACATGCAAAAATTACCAAAATAGCCCCAGATTGTAAAATTATTGAAATACCCTCGATTTGTAAAATTACTAAAATACCCTCGATTTGGGAAATTATCAAAATACCTTCAGTTTTGTAAATTACCTAAATACCCTTAAAGGGTAGGATTATCGAAATACCCTTATAGAGTAAAATGACTATTTTGCCATTGTGGGTAAATGACTGGCTTGTGCTATGATTTGACTAATTTGACTGGGATTGTGTGACTGTGTTTTAACTGACTTGACGGTGGTTGTGTGACTGATATGCTTTTAATATCTGTCTAAATAACTGTTACTGAGCATGGTCATTTTGCATACACGTGTAATGATTGAGCATGACATACACGACATATTGCATGGGGTTGGGACATTGATACGGAGGAAGTTCTGATAGGGTCGCACGGGTCGCATGAGACGACTTTGGATCCAGTATTGATCTGTTAAGGTCACACGGGTCGCATGAGACGACTGTGGACCGACGGACGGCTTAAAGCCGCGTAATCTGATTATGGCTCTGTGCTAACCTGAAAATGGCTTTGTGCCATCTTGATTATGGCTTTGTGCCAATCGTATTTACCCGTGGCTATGTACCTAACATATATATTGATGAATCTGTGTCGATCATAATTACCCGTGGCTGTTTGCCGATTATATTGCCGTCGCTGATGGCTATTTGCCAAACTTATTACAGTTACCGATAGCTTTATGCCATCCTGGTTGTGGCTCTGTTCCATCCTGACTTGATTATGGTTTATAACCATTCTGTTTATGGCTTTTAGCCGTTCTTTCCACGGTGCCTAGCCGTTCTGTTGACTTAGTGCCGCAACTGGTACTAAGCTTGGTGTGTTGGCTGGGTGAGTCGATTTTATCCCCACAGGAGTGTAGGGTTGGTACGGGTGGTGTGTTGGTTAGATCAGGGTGGGATGCATCCTCATACTGTTGCATATCTGTTTATGAGATTTGTCATTGTACTGGGCCCAGGGCCTCTTGTTCTGTATTGTTTTGGGCTGGGCCCTATTGATTCTGTTATGGGTCGTGACCCAAATGATATTGTAGTGGCTGTTGGCCCATGTATGCTCTGGATCGGACTGCATCATATCAAGTAAAGGGTTTTGGCCTGCACTATTTTGGTTTCTATTTCAGATATCGATTGTTCCTTTAGTAAGGGGATTACACACTAAGTTTTCGTAAACTCACCTTGTTTTTAATCATGCGGGTAATCCACAGCGTTTAGGAGGATCGGGTGGCCGCAGAGGACTCTGAGGTGACCACACTACCGTGGTCGTTATGCTTTGGACTTTATATATGTTTTTTGGGTTTTAATTTTTGTAATAAGGCCTCTCTGGATTTAGTTTAGAATTTGGGATTTTGTTTCATTTTATATCTGTTAGACGTAGATGAATTTTCAACCCAATTATTGTTTTCAAAAACATACGTTTTAAACTTCTTTACCTTAAATTAGCTTCGGCAACTAAAAGAGATTTTTAATGAAGTTAATAACGTTTTTAACAGTGATTAACTTTTCGACGTACCACATTTCAAAATTGAATGAACACAAACTGAGACTTTAGTTTTTAAATATTAAGGAGGGTTTTCATTGAAAACATGGTTTTCGAAAAATACTTCAATGTGACACGCCAGATTCGAGCCTAACTTCTGGGCCGGGTTTGGGGTGTTACATTTTTAAACCTAAAATACTTTTAACTTGTTTTTAAATTGTCTCTAACGCTAAATTCTCTCAAAAACCTCCTAAACCCTTAAAACCCCAAAAGCCCTATTCTTCTTTTTTCTATTTTGCTGCAATTTTTCCCTTTTCTTGTGTTCATTTGGTGCAAGTTAAATACTCCACATTAATGAGAAATTTGAAACAAGCTTTCGCAAGGAATCACGAACTTCTAAAACTGAGGTTAAAAGTTCATAACTTTACTATTCCATTGCATTATTCCTTGATTACTTTGAAATATATTGTTTGAGTCCGTTAGTCTTTTAGTTAAAAGATTACTGAAAATGCCTCCTAGAAAATCTAGAAGAACTAGTGAACCTGAACCATCGATGGCTGCAAATGCCTTAAATTTTCCAAACCCAAATGTTGAAAAATTCTTTTTAGAACTTCAAGGAAAGAAGTTTGCTTAAGAATGGGGATTTGAGCTGTCAACGATTCTATGTTAGGAAATATGGCCTCTTGCCTGATATCATAGATAAACGCTTTTGCGTAATCCCTAAAGACTATGTCGTGGTCCCAATAGTATAAGAATTCTATGCATCTTTAATGGACCAAGAGTTTAGGAGGACAAAGGGTGTCATGTCGGAAATAGTACCCATACGAGGGAATGAAGTGCGAGTCACCCCTTGGTTTATTTATGAATTTTATAACGCTCCATATTATGAAAAGGATTTTGTGGAAGCAACTGATTTGGTATACTTTAAAGACATAAATATGAATAACGTTATAAATTACTTAATAAAGGGTAGGGGCGAATGGAAATGTTGCCGGGGACTGATATTCCCACGTCTTTTAACCAGGCAATTATGTTTCTTGTAGCCAAAATGTGGAGACAATTCTTGTGCACACAAGTTTCTCTTGCTTTAAAAGTCTCTAATGTCAATACTTTTTGAGTAATTTTGTTTTATGATGTTTTACAAAAAAAATGGGTATGCATCGAAACATTGATATATCAATATATGAAATGGTGCATAAGCAAACAGTAAAGTCGTGGATCTTCATTCCCTATATAGTGACGGCCTTGTGCAAAAAAGTAGGTGTTCCAATGGTGTCCATTGAGCAATCTATGAAACCGTCCAAAAGCATAATAGGAGACACACTGTATACGCAGTACACGGAGCTTCATACGAAAAAAATAAGAAAGTGGAACAAACACCAACAAGAAAAGGCAGCCACTTCGACCTCATCTCAAAGGAAGCAATGTCAGCAACTCGAAAAGAAATTGGAGAGAACAATCACCCAAAGTTGGGCTAGATGATACACTGGATGCAAGAGTCGAGCCCATTTTTCTAAGAATTTGCACAACATAATAACATTAGAGTACCCAATTATTCACCGAATATGTTCGGCCCAAGGCATCCTGAGCAAAAAGAAGATGAGCAAGAAAGTGATGAAGAGGAAGAAAGCGAGGGTGAAGAAGAAGAAGAGGAAGGAAAGGAGATGGATTTTAAAGAGGAGGAGGATGATTAAGCTGCTAATACTGTTTTAGAGGACTGCTATTTTAGGACAATTTTATCATTTTTAGGAATAGAATTAAAGTAGATTGTTATTATTATTATTTTTGTTCTAAGTTTTCTATGTAGGAACTCCACAAGAAAGAAACACAACAATTCAGAGCTCTCAACGACAAATGGAAGGGAGCACCCACCATTAACCGACTGTACTATCACGATCAATCGGGTAACTTATTTCCCTATTTTTTTAGAGCTACACGTTAAGGACAACGTGTTATCTAAAGTGTGGGGGTAACATAGGAAATTTGTTTTTAAATTTTATTGTCAAGTGTGTGCTTAAGCTTGTAGAAATACAAGTGATTGGTTAGGATCATGTAAATAGGTTTATTGGTGTGTATTATAAGATTGGCATGATAGTAAATGATTTTAATTTTTTTATTAGACTACCAAGTTTTATATATTACATTATAAATAGGCATTGAGTAATCAAATGTACCCAATGATATAGAGAATACAGGGAAATGAGCATGCTAGTATCTATGATAGATTGCTGGATTCATGATTGTTTGGTTGATTAAATTTGTGAATATTGAGATACCTAGGGATGACCTAAGGTATTGTTTGGTATACACCCAGAGCCAAAAAGCTAACCCTATTTATTCCTCTTTAGTACCTATATTTGAGCCAAAAAACACTTCTTGATGAACCTTTGTACAAAAGCCGAGCTAAAATATCACTTTGTACTTACCATTTTTCATTGGGTATTAAACTGCACAACTATAGACGTCTAGCCATACATATTGAGGGTTAAGTAGATACATTACAACGGATTTTGTAAAAATAGTTATTATAGGTTAGCCAATATGTGCAACAAAAAGAAAATTCAAAAAAAAATCAAGACGAGTAGAAAAAGCACTTGAAAAGTAAAAGCATTTGTGAGTGAGACGTATTGAAAAAATCGGGGACAAAAAAATAAAAAAACTCATTCATTAGTGCACAAAAACTCATGAGCTAGCCACAGTTGTTGTATTATGTTGTAATTTCCCATGTGGAAAAATAAGAAATGTGAGAGGAGAAATAAGGCTGTGAGCAGGTAAGGGTCACTAAGGGGGGAGAATAGGGAGTAGTACAATGTGTCAAACTATTTTCTTGATTGAAACCATTTAGATGTTTACCATTCTTCAATTCCAAAAAGTTACAAGTCAAAAAGCCCTATGCAATCTAGGTAGACTTATTTGTGAATTAACATCATATTAAATAATTGCATTTACGATTGTTTGTATTCTGCTAGGATAATCAAATTAACTGTATAATCTATTGATGGACCCATACATTTGTAAATCTTGATGTTTGTATACTTTGTAATATACTAAAGTTAGGTGTTTGATATTAAACGTGGTAAGTCAGCTATATATCATGTCAATACTATGTGTAAATTTGAAATGCCTAGTTATGTAATGCAAAGCTGTAACAGCCCATTTTTTAGTTGTGTCATAAATAGTGGTTTCGAGGCCACCAAATCTGATGAGCAAGTTCGTATATATTATTAATTAATATTTACGAGTCAAATATGGTTTCAAAAAGGTTTTTTATTCGATAATTTATGCTTTTCAAATGATTAGTTAAGCTCAAGTGGTAAGACCTTAACGTCAAGTGGTTTTAGAAAATGAGGTATCAGGACCTCGTTTCTGTAAATCGAGCTGTAAATATTTTTATAAATATTTACAGAGTTTCATTAAGGTGGTATTAAAGTTCCGTTGAAAAATTTTAACGTTTCGATAGTTAATTAATTAAAAAGAAATAAATCGTAGAAGATGTAAAATTTGATCAATATTTGATTTGAGTGATTAAATGGTTTATGGAATAATGGAAAAGGGACTTAAATGGCAATTAAACCATTCAAGGAGTTAATGGACAATTATGGGCATGAAATTGGTGTTTTATTTATTTCTTAACCAAGGTTAAAACAGTTTAATTAAATTAAATAAAACATAAGTAAAAGATAATGGTTGTCATCTTCCTTTCTCATTTTTGTTTCAACCAAAAGTCATGGCTATGGAGAAGCTAGGTTCGGCAATGTTTCATTTCATGCATGGTAAGCCATTTTTCACCCATTTTTAATAATTTTTATGTTTGAGAGATAGTTGCAACTAGGTCCAACTAGCCCGAACCTTCGATTATGAAACTGTTAAAGATTTTGAAGGTTTCCATTGATGAATTTATGTGATTTTAGTTATTAAATGATGAATTTGAATTGTTGGTTGATATTTAAAATGCATTTTGTTACATGATTTTGATGAATTTTCTGATTAGGGACTAAATTGTTGAAATAGTAAAAGTACAAGTATTTGATGTGAAATTATTGCAAATGTGGGATATTTTGTGTGCCATGAATATTTGACTGATGTGAATTGGCATTAAAAATGGTTAATTTGCATGTTTTAGGCCCAGGGACTAAATTAAATAAAAGTAAAATTTTAGGGGTAATTTTGTAAAAATGTAAAAAGTGAATAAATTGCATAAAATACATTGTTTTTCTGTCTAAATTAATAAATTAAATGAAATTTTTAATGTAGATCAAGATTGCATGGAAAATAGAGGAGAATGAAAAATTACCAAAATGCCCTTGTACTTTGTCATTTTTGCAATTTAGTCAGGTAAGTTTCGTACATTTAAATAGTGTTTTAATTTTTTTTTTAATTCTATTATGTTATGCTATCATATCATGCCTCAATAGAAAAAACCAACAAAGTATCGACGAGCATTGATTAATGAAAAGGGATAGTTTCAACTATCTACTATGAAAAGGGATGGTGATGACCATCAACTATGAAAAGAGATGATGACGACCATCGATTAATGAAAATGGATGGTTTCGACCATTGAATATGAAAAGGGATGGTGAGAACAATCTAATATGAAAAGGGATGGTTACGACCATCGTTTAGCACACTTATGTGAGCTCCAGTAAGGGTTTCGATTGACTTCACTATGACAAATATGGAAAGGTATGATGTACGAATGATCAAAGTATGAATATTCATGATTATTAAAGGTATGATTTAAGTGATGCTATGTTTACGTACCATATCTTACCATGTGATGATATTGCTAAGTTATGTTTTTAATCACTAGCTTGTGACTATGGTAAATGTTATGTTTATGTCTTTTGTGTTATGCAAATGAAACGGTAAGTGTTCAATATGAACCAAGACATGTGTGTATGAAACTTATTGAAATGGTGATACATGGAAAACATGATATGTTATGAAGGATGATAAATCCAATTGGATCATGCTCAAGTATAATGGTTATCTATGTTAAGTTCACATGAATTACATTCGACTATGCTAACATATGTTGTTGGTGGTGCTTACGCTTGTGCCAAGCTTATGATGGAACTATATCATGTTTAATCTTAATGAAATACATAGAAATGGTAAGTGCTCAATTGGTAACGTGCTTATGTCCATGAAAAGGTGGAATAAATCAAAGTATGTAATTGCTTATGCAATGGTTGATTATGTAGTTGATCTCAAAAGAGCTATGTTTAAATGCACTACCTTGTAGTCATGGTTGATGTTATGCTTATAACTTGTGTGTTACGCGTATGAAATGGGTGGGGAAAGGTAATGAAACGGTAAATTCAAAGTTCAAATGAAATTTGATTAAAAAGGAAATGATGAGTTTGAATGATGTACTATATGTGAGTAATTTACGTATACTATGGACGAATATACTTATATCGTGGATAAATATACTAAGTCGAGAATTGATAGTATTGTTTAGGCTTAGGATAAGCATTGGGAACAGAATGGAAAGAAAGTAAATTGAAAAGTGTCAATCTTATAGAAGGGTTGATGATTATATATTAAGTTTTATTAAATCCTATCATGTGATGAATGATAAACATAGGTAACATTAATGAATTTACTCATTTTTGAATTGATGATCATATAGATTTATGAAACTTATGGCATTAGCATAGGTTTATATTTATTCTAAATTTTATTATTGAAACAGAATGCTATGTTTAAAGTTTATACGAGCTTATTAAGCATTTATTGCTTACGTAGTTATTTTTCCTTTACTTTACAAATTATCGGAAGCTTGATCGGGTTGGAAGCTAGTCTGAGATCTTTCATACTATTTATCGATTTTATCGGTAGATCTAAATGTTTTAGTCGTGGTTATAGTGGCATGTATAGGTGGACTATGTCTAATGTCTAGTTGATGATATTGGCATGTAATATTGCTTTGTATTTGTGACTCTTATGTTATTTTGATGTCTTGATGGTTGGTGTGCTTTTGGCACTTTGATGTTTAATGGTTGGTGTTTATAGGATCAAATTGATGCATGGTTTTTATGGCCAAAGTGCTAAGCTTTGGCATGTTTGCAAAATGATCATTTAGAGCATGAATTTATATGAAATTTAGTCAAGTATAATTGGTTGAATTATGACTCATTTGGTATGTTTGAATGTTAATTTGGTTTGTGGTCAATTATGGTATAATATGGTATGGAATAAAGCTAGATATATATGGATGAAATATGGTCAAATATATATATAAGTTAGATATATGTGTATTTGGGATGCTTGAAAATAACAGTTCAAATAATAAGTTCTAATGACATGGTATAAGCTAAGTATGATATCTTTTAAAATGGTAGCAAGGTGATCAATTATACATATGTGTTGTTAAGTTGAGTTCATGCTTTTGAGGCGCCTTTTGGGAATATTGGTTGTATAAATAAATACCATATTGATCTAGCTTTATTATGCATGTTTTAGGTACATTTTTGAATGCTTGAAATCGATGCAAATGACTTATATGTATGAACATGTTTTGGGTGAGAGAAATGGCTTCAAATTTACCTATTTCTTGTCAATGCAGCCTAAGACACGGGAGTGTGTCTTAGCCGTGTGTGACACATAGCCATTCGACATGGTCGTGTGTCCCCTGTAGGTTTTTAAAGGTTGCATTTTGAGAGTTAAACGGCCTAGCACACGGGTGTGTTGCTTGGCCGTGTGACCCAAGTCAAAGAGTGACATAGGTACGGACACAGGCTAGGACATGGCCGTGTGTCCCTACTTCGAATGTCCACACGGCCTGAGACACGGGCGTGTGTCTCATCCATGTGAGTCACATGGCCTGGCCACACAGTCGTATGACCCCTACATTGTGAATTTTTCTATCTTTTTCCATAAAGTTTTTAATGTTTCCAATTTAGTCTCAAATCATTTCTAAAGTGTTTTTAAGGCCTCGAGGGCTTAATTAGGGATGCTATGCATGTGTTTGGTTATATTTTGAAACAATTATGAAATGTTGGGAATGAATGATTTGAGTTAAGTTTTTATGGTAATGCTCTATAACCCTATTCCAACGACGAATACGGGTTAAGGATATTACATTTAGTGGTATCAGAGCTACGATTTAGTCAGTTCTCGGATTGAACGTAGCATGTATGAAGTCTAGAAATGCATGTCATTACATAACCTATGATAGTGTGATATCTCCTGACGCTGATAAGATTAGTTTCATTTTAGACAGATATTGTAACACCCCCAAACCCAACCCATGCGTTTCGACCAGAACTGGTATGCTACGAGTTGCACATGGAAAACTTTTGCTTTGTTGGTTTGGAAGTCATAAGTTAATTTAAACATTATTTGAATAAATGAGTGACATTAAAAAAAAAACTTTGTAATATTATTAAATATAATAAAACCTTTGACACAAATTCACAAGTTGCAGAACTTTTAAAAAAAACTACTTAGATGAATAAAAATATGGGTGCCTTATTACATAAAAATTTTCCAAAACTAAAATCTTAAGAAAAACCAAAATACTCTAAAGAAATATAAATCAAAACTGGATGGCCCTCGAGTCCGTCTCGGCCCTATGTCCACGATCTACTGCTCATCCGAAAGAGTAGGGAAAAGGAAAGCGGTGAGTCACCAAGACTCAGTGTATAAATCTCAAAACACACAACGACCGAGCTCATTAAACACATTATGGGCCCCGCCCATACATAAAGGCAACAATCATGAATATAAATCAAATATTAAACAATGTATAGCCCAACCCATCCTAGGTTTCCATCCTCTACACACCAACCCGCACTCAACCATCACACCTGGGGATTTCTACAATCAACCCTCCATCCGCTACACACCATAACGATGTAAACTGCATCGCTATTCCTCGTTATTCAGAATCATTAAACGTGGGATAGCCACCGATCACTCGTGACCTAACATTTATATTGTGGGATTTCTACCACCGATCACCAAGTGACCTATCATGCACTTCCCCTTCAATATCATAATCCCACCCCATGCATACACATAAAAGAAACGCCATGCAGACTTATACATATTTCGATACACATAGAGAGTTCTATGTTTACGTACTTGGTATCTTAGCATAATCCCTTTTGGGTTCCATTCGACTGTCTATACAAACTTCTTTCCGGCTTTTTAGCCCATAACATAAATATATAGACATACATACAGATTAATAGTGTGTTACAGATCTACACACCGACATCGATAGAATGATACTCTCTATGTCGATGCTATCCGTAGTCGACACACTGTGCCTATCCGCCTAAGATGTTGTTTAGAAGCCGGTCCACAACTAAGTGGCCAATCTCGAACGGCAGACACCGCTCGTTTCTTAAACTTAGGGATTCTTTCCTTTGCCTGATCCATATTTAATTCCATTACAAGTCCTTGTCAGAACTACTATCACAATTTATGATCGTTAACCCTCCTCATAAAGTTAAGATCTTGCATATAACAAGCGAATCTAGTAAAAATCTAGGGAAAATCTTCTTACCTTAAAATCCCGAAATTGGAGACTAATGTTTTTCGGCTTTTAGATCTAGACGACCAAGTTTCCTTCAAATCTCGGAATGTCACCCAACATAGAACCATTAAACTATTAGCTTTTCGGCTTTTGCCTTTCAAAAACTGAAATAGAACGTGAGAGCTTAACAGAAGTCGACGCTTACCTTAACACAGGGGATTCGGCTAACACTAGAGAGAAGATTCGGCAATGCCAAAGGAAAAGATTAAATGCCAGAAGAATAGAACTATCTCACAAATGGGATGAATAGAGAAAAAACTATCTCACAAATGGGATGAATAGAGAAAAACTATGGAGATTTCAGCTTTTTAGAGAAATCGGCTTAAGAGAAAAAAATGGAGAAGAGAGTGAAAGGAGAGGTTTCGGCTTTTGAAGAAATTGAAGAAAAGAAATTGTAGAGGGAGAGGCTAAGAATTTTGGCACAAAGAGTGAAGAGGAAATTAGGGTTTAAATGCCAAAATCAATGAGATATCCCTCTATTTATGGAAATTTCCAGATCTATCGCTTAAAACCTAAAACGCCCTTCCTGATAACTAAGAGTCAAGCTAATACAAAGGGAAAATTCGGCTCCCCTTATCCATGAAGTAGCCAAATTCTTTACTCCTCTAGGTGGTGGATTTTCGGCCATCACCTTGCCTTGTAGATAGCTCCTATCTTTTCTCCTTTTTATCATCTATATTATCAATTATAAAATCCACATAAATCCTCCTATTTTTGAGACTTGTTGCCGTCCACTTCACCTAACCCTAACGCCGAATTTAGCTAACTTAAATTAAAGGATTTGGGCTCTATGAAACTTAAATTTTGGGCCCCTAACTCCTTGTGTGTGGCGTCACCCTAATCAGAAAATTTAACCAAGTCCTTTGCCTAGTCCTGAGCCCAATTCGGACCCCTATAACTTAAATTAACATATTAAACATATCCTTACACTAAACGCATAGACCCATTAATTCAGGATGTTACAGATATGCTTTCCAACCTAGCTAATTTCGATAATGCTAAAGTGATACTCAAGTGTTTGATTAAAAAGTTCCTTTAGATGAATAGAAACTTATAAAGGTAAGAGAAAAATTTTGTAATGTTCTGTTTTTAATGAATGTTATGTTATGTGTATATATGAGAGTCAAATTTAGAGGCTTTCCAATCTCCACCCCTTCACCCTCAAAGTCTTATACAATGGAATTTACAAGATTTATGTTGATTAAGTCTGCAGAAGAGAAGCTATAGAATTCAATGATTTAATTAGTAATAATGTGGTTTAGAGCTGAGAAGGGGTTAGCAAGTAAAGAGAGTTCTAGAAGAGATATCAGATTTTTTTCTAAAGATCATTCGGGATATGCAATGTCACTATTAAAGAAGAGCTTAATCACGGGTAATAGACTTATTTAGGTATGGTATCTAATGAACAATTTAATCGAATTTCTTCTAAATTAATTTCTTTAGTGAATGGGATAATGCGGGATCCCCGATGACTTTAGTAGTCAATGAGTTAGTGTTTGAATTGCAAATATATTTGAATGCGGCAGTTATAATCGAGTATCTTACAAAGATCTCTTCTAGGTATTCTACATGTTCTTTTATCCTTACAGGCATATGCAATTGTTTATCTTCATATGTAACGCCCCAAATTTGGGCCTAGTAGAATTGGGCCTATTGGGCCTTGGGCTTGGGAGCATTTAAAATTTTTGAGAATAAGAGAATGGCAGAATGCAAGTTGGACCTATTAGGTTAGTGATTTTGGAAGGTTAGAAGGCTTCCATGAAGTCTCGAGATCAAACCTGGGCTCTAAGAAAATTTTGGTTTTAGGTGAGTAAAACCCTAGAAGTTAGAAGGTAGGCTTTAAGAATAAAATGTGGAGAAAAATGACACAAAAGGAGTTGTGGTCTAGTGGCAAATGACGCCACATGGGAGACAAGGAAGTGACGCCACACAAGGAAGCAAGGGGTCCAAGTTTCAAGTCTTGGTGCTTGCATTTCATTTTGATTTCTTTTTAAATGAACTTAGACTTTAGCCATAGACTTATATTTAGTTGCGCATGTTTTAAGACAAAAAGGAGCTAGTTGGTAAAGTGGCTAGTGGCATGGATTATGTTACAAGGGAGCCTGAGTTTGAATCCTATTGCAAGCAAAATGGGATATTTATTTTGCTAAGTTGGGACGGCAAGTGGTTGTGATGGATTTAAACTCCACCGAAGAAGGGATCCCACATCGGGAAGCTAGCAAGAGGGAAGGTGAGAAGCTGGCTTTAAATAAAGCAATCTCTGAGAAGAGTAAGCATATCTTGGTTGGCGTTTGGGCATAGGAGTGTTCGGAGCGCGGATCAACTCCAAATTCCTATCAGGTGTGTATTTTGCACTACTCTAGCTGTAGAGCGGCAAATGCCAAAATGCCAGTCACACAGTAATGGTAGCCACACGAGCGTGCGAGCGCACGTGTGTGGGCTTCGACGCGGTAGTTGAGGCCATCATGAGTGTTCTTGTGGGTTAGGCTGTTTGGGCCTCGATGGGCCAAAAAAGGCCATGTGGGGCCAATAGGCCCGTGGGCCAATATGAATAAATTGTATGATTGTGTGGTAGACAGTGAACTGGTCTATGTGAATCTCATATCTGTAGCTAGATTTGGGCTAAATGGGCCAAACCAACGTATGGGTCCATTTGGGCCGAGAATGAGCTCTAGGCCCATTCGCATCATTATCTCTGTTTAGAATACCATGATTTGCAAAATTACTAAAATACCCTCAGATTGTAAGAGTACCGAAATACCCCTAATTTGTGAAATTATCGATTACCCTCAAATTATAAAATTACCGAAACACCCCTGATTTGTGAAATTACCAAAATACCTCTGGTTCACAAAATTATTGAAATACCCTAGTTTGCAAAATTACCAAAATACCCCTAGTTTATGAAATTACTAAAATACCCTCTATGGGTAAAGTTACTGAAATACCCTCTATGGTAAAGTTATCGAAATACCCTAGTTGGGTAAAATTATCGAGATGCCCTTACGGGGCGAAATGATCGTTTTACCCCTAACCTATTATTGTACCCTCGTGGTAGTACTAGTATTGTATGTGTTAATTGTATGATTGATTATGTTTGAGATGCACTGCATACATGGATTAGTTATGAGTAAAATTACCGAATTACCCCTATAGGGTAAGATTATCGAAATACCCTTACAGGGTAAAATAACCGTGATTTTGCCCCGAGGGTAAAAGACTAATTTTGTGCCATGATTTGACCGTGATTGTATGATCGTGTTTTAACCGACTTGATCGTGGGCAGTGTTCGATTTGCTTTGTTAATATGTGTTGAAATGATCGTTACTAAGCATCACCGTTTTGCATATACGTATAATGGTTGAGCATGACATTCACGACATACTGCATTGGGTTGGGTTGCTGATTTGGAGGAAGTACCATTATAGTTGCATCGCCACACACTGTTATAGTGGCATCGCCACACACCGTTATAGTGGCATCGCCACATATTCTTATTTTAGTGGCTCAAACACATATATGTCATTATTAGCAAAGAAGGTCGCATTATCGAGAGCTTGGCTCGTGCCATCTTGATTATGGCTTTGTGCCAACCGTATTTACCTGTGGCTATGTGCCTAACATATATATTGATGACTCTATGTCGATCATAATTACTCGTGGCTATGTGCCGATAATATTACCGTCGCTGATGGCTATGTGCCAAACTTATTACGACCATCGATAGCTTTGTGCCATCCCGATTATGGTTTATAACCATTACATTTATAGCTTTTAGCCGCTCATTAATCTCAGCCGATGCTTCGTGATATTTATGGCTTTTAGTCGTTCTGTCTATGGCGTCGAGCCATTCTGTTGACTTAATGCCGCAACCGGTGCTAAGCTTGGTGTGTTGGCTGGGTGGGTTGACATGGTCCCCTCATGGAGAGATTGGTTGGTACGGGTGGAGAGTTTGGTTGGTATGGGTTGGGTACATGTTCATTGCATTGATATGATTTTGGGGCTTAGGCCTAAATCTGTTATCGAATAGGGCTTAGGCCCGCATCGATACCAGATAGGCTCGGGCCCAGATTGTGACCGTAATAGGGGATTACACACTGAGTTTTCATAAACTCACCCCGTTTTTAACTATACTGGTAATCCCCGGCCTGAGAGGATTTGGAGCTGTGGAGGACTCGAAGGTGGCCACACGTCGGATATGGTTTAAAGACTAAACTTAGCGATTTTAGTTTTATTTAGTTATTTTAAATTATTGGGTTAATAATTTTTTGTAATAAGGCCTTTGGGTTTTTCCTTTTTAACTTTTATTTAGTATTTCTTTAAATTACAAACTGCTGGTCTGTTAAACACGAGTTTTTAAAACTATGATCACTGTTTTCAAAATATCACGTATTCGCAAATGTTTGAATCAAACTTTCGCAACAAACAAGGTTTTGAAAGTAATAATGTTTTTGCAAGAGAATGACTTTTAATAAATTACGTTTTAAAAATAAGCAAACGAAATCTGGGGTTTTACATGGCAGAAAGTTTTAAATTCTTTAAAAAGGGTTTCTAATGAAAGCATGGTTTTTGAAAAACTCTTCAGTGTGACACACCAGATTTGGGGCTAACTTCTAGGCCGGGTTTGGGGTGTTACATTTAATGGTATCAGAGCCCGGGTTACAAAACCCGGCTGTGGATTGGGTCTTCAAAATTGAATTTTTGAAAGTATTGTTTCAAAAAGGCTTGAAAAGATTTAAAGTTCTAAAATGTTGTATTGACTGTTTTCTGAAAATGTGGTACACCGAGTCTTCAAATACTGAACTGTAAGTTTCATCAATACTTTTGTCTGTTTAGAAATTAAAATGTAGTGAGTTAGAAATACGGTGGTTTCTTTAGATTTTGGAATGTATTTTTTAGTATTTATTCTGTGTGTGTTTTGTTTAGATGTGATGTTTGAATATAGAAATTGTGGGCATGTGTAATAACTATCTGTTTGTTTACGTGGTTAGATGTTTGGTTGTGTGTAAGAGGTTTCAAGATTAAGTTAAAAGTGTATTGGTGTTATTGGGATGAGAGTGCAAATGCAACAGTAGTAGGGTAGTCTATGTTAAAAGACTGATAGATAGTTGGAAATTTCGAGGACTAAATTTCTTTAAGGGGGTAAAATTGTAAGCCCCGAATTTGGGCCTAGTAGAATTAGGCCTATTGGGCCTTGGGCTTGGGAGCATTTAAAATTTTTGACAACAAGAGAACGGCACTAATGCAAGTTGGACCTATTAGGTGAGTGATTTTGGAAGGTTAGGGGGCTTCCATGAAGTCTCGGGATCAAACCTGGGCTTTAGGAAAATTTTGATTTTAGGTGAATAAAACCCTGGAAGTTAGTAGGTAGGCTTTAAGAATAAAATATGGAGAAAATGACACAAAAGGAGTTGTGGTCTAGTGGCAAATGACACCACATGGGAGACAAGGAAGTGACGCCACAAAAGGAAGCAAGGGGTCCAAGGCCTTGGCGCTTGCATTTCATTTTGATTTCTTTTTAAATGAACTTAGACTTTGGCTATAGACTTATATTTAGTTGCACATGTTTTAAGACAAAAAGGAGCTAGTTGGTAAAGTGGCTAGCGGCGTGGATTTTGTTACAAGAGAGCCTGAGTTCGAATCTCATTGCAAGCAAAAAGGGATATTTATTTTGCTAAGTTGGGACGGCAAGTGGTTGTGATGGGTTTAAACTCTGCTGAAGGAGGGATCCCACATCGGGAAGCTAGCAAGAGGAAAGGTGAGAAGCTGGCTTTAAATAAAGCAATCTATGAGAAGAATAAGCATACCTGGGTTGGCGTTTGGGCATAGGAGTGTTCAGAGCGCGGATCAACTCCAAATTCCTATCAGGTGTGTATTTTGCACTACTCTAGTCAGAGCGGCAAATCTTTGAAATGCCGGTCACACAGTAATGGTAGCCATACGAGCATGCGAGCGCACGTGTGGGGGCTTCGATGCGATAGTTGAGGCCATCATGAATGTTCTTGTGGGTTAGGCTGTTTGGGCCTCGATGGGCCGAAAGGGGCCATGTAGGGCCAATGGGCCCGTGGGCCAATATGAATAAATTGTATGATTGTGTGGTAGGCAAAGAGGCTGGTACATGTGAATCTCATATCTCGTGGCTAGATTTGGGCTAAATGGGCCACACCAACGCGTGTGGGTCCATTTGGGGTAGAGAATGGGCTCTAGGCCCATTCGCATCGCTATCTCTGTTTAGAATACCATGATTTGCAAAATTACTAAAATACCCTCATATTGCAAAATTATCGAAATACCCCTAATTTGTGAAATTATCGAAATACGCTCAGATTGCAAAATTATCGAAACACCTCGATTTGTGAAATTACCGAAATACCTACGGTTTCTGAGACTATCGAAATACCCCGATTTGTAAAATTACCAAAATACCTCTAGTTTGCGAAATTACTAAAATACCCTCTATGGGTAAAGTTACCGAAATACCTCTATGGGTAAAGTTACCAAAATACCCTCAACGGGTAAAATTACCAAGATGCCCTTACGGGGCAAAATGACCGTTTTAACCCTAACCGATTAAATGACCGTTGTACCTTCGTGGTAGTACTAGTGTTGTATGTGTTAATTGTATGATTGATTATGTTTGAGATGCAGTGCATACATGGATTAGTTATGAGTAGAATTACCGAAATACACTTACAGGGTAAAATGACTATTTTACCGCTAAGGGTAAAAGACTGATTTTGTGCCATGATTTGACTATGATTGTATGACTGTGTTTTAACCGACTTGACTGTGGGCGTGTGTCTGATTTGCTGTTAATATGTGTTGAAATGACTATTACTAAGTATCGCCATTTTGCATACACGTGTAATGGTTGAGCATGACCTTCACGACATACTGCATTGGGTTGGGTTGCTGATTTGGAGGAAGTACCATTATAGTGCCATCGCCACACACCGTTATAGTGGCATCGCCACATATTCTTATTTTAGTGGCTCAGCCACATATACCGTTATTAGCAGCAAGGTTGCATTATTGGAGAGCTTGGCTCTGTGCCATCTTGATTATGGCTTTGTGCCAACCGTATTTACCCGTGGCTATGTGCCTAACATATATATGGATGATTCTGTGTCGATCATAAATACCCGTGGCTGTGTGCCAATTATATTATCGTCACTGATGGCTATGTGTCAAACTTATTACTGTCACCGATAGCTTTATGCCATCCTAATTAAGGCTCTATGTCATCCTAGTTATGGTTTATAACCATTCTGTTTACGGCTTTTAGCCGTTCTGTTAAGCGACAGCGATCTTACGATATTTATGGCTTTTAGCCGCTCGCTCTCACAACACGAGCCGTTCTGTTGACTTAGTGTCGCAACCAGTGCTAAGCTTGGTGTGTTGGCTGGGTGGGTTGACATGGTCCCCACATGGGGAGATTGGTTGGTACGGGTAGAGAGTTTGGTTGGTATGGGTTGGGTACATGTTCATTGCATTGATATGATTTTGGGGCTTAGGCCCGCATCGTTACCTAATATGGCTTAGGCCTGCATCGTTATCGAATAGGGCTTAGGCCTGCATCGATACCGTATGGGCTGGGGGACATCGTGATCGTAATGGGGATTACACACTTCGAAGTTTTCGTAAACTCGCCCCATTTTTAACTATGCGGTAATCCCACTTTAAAGGATTTGGAGCTGCAGAGGACTCGGAGGTGGCCACACGTCGGATATGGTTTAAAGACTAAACTTAGCAATTTTAGTTTAATTTAGTTATTTTAAATTATTGGGTTAATAATTTTTGTAATAAGTCCTTTGGGTTTTTCCTTTTTAACTTTTATTTGGTATTTCTTTAAATTACAAATCCTTTAAAGTCTATTAAACACGGGTTTTTAAAACTATAACCACTATTTCGGAATATCATGTATTCACAAATGTTTGAATCAAACTTCCGCAACAAACAAGGTTTTGAAAGTAATAATGTTTTTTCAAGAGAATGACTTTTAATAAACTAGGTTTTAAAGATAAGCAAACGAAATCTGAGGTTTTACATGGCCGAAAGTTTTAAATTCTTTAAGAAGGGTTTCTAATGAAAGCATGGTTTTCGAAAAACTCTTCAATGTAACATGCCAAATTTGGGGCTAACTTCTAGGCCGAGTTTGGGGTGTTACGTCATATGTGATTCTATTCATATGAGAATGCTGGCTAACCATAACATTAAACGGAGGTATTGTTAGTCTGATTGATTAATGGTAGGCATTGCTCTATTTTTCTTTGGCATTCTATTCTATTATGTTCGATAGAAAACTCGACGATAAGACTTATATAAAGCTATTTTTCTACTTCTACTAATTGTTGCTCTGCTTTATCTATATATGCAACTTATGTTGTCTCTGTCACAACTGATTTCAATTCATATGAGCGATATTCTTCTTCTGGATTTTTTCTGGGGTATCATTGATCTCTTCATCATTCAATACGAGTTGTATTCTCTGAAATTCAGTATAGCTTCACATCTTAGATTTCATTATTTCAGTTTTCCTTATCATTCTTATTATTTAATCTATTAAACAGGGTTCATCTGTAAAGGATATTCATTGGCCGGAAGTAATTACATCTATTACAGTTACAATTTTTGGTTCGATCATGGGAGCACGGTGATTCAGATCTCAGGTTTTGAAAGGTTGTGTTTCTGCATTGTTTGTTACTGACATTACATTAGGTTTTTGTAACACCCCTAACCCCTCTCCATCGTCGGATTAGGGTCACAGACATTACTAACATTTCATACAATTAATCAATCATAATTACACACATATATATACTAGTAATTAACAATATACTATACAGGGTCAAGTTAGTAACAATCAAATCATATCATGCTAGAATATTATACAATTGAATAATGATTCATGCTATACAATGCTAAACTTGGTCTTCCACTGTCTACACTCTTATCACTATTTATACATTGCTAAACTTAGTCTTCCATTGTCTATACTCTTATCACTATTTATCTCTTCTTGAATGTCAGAATTCGGATACATACACGACTATTCCAATTATTAGCATCTGAGTATTGATCCATACTCTAACTACGATTATTTTTTGATTTATCTTCGACAATGTTAGTGGAATGCACTTAATTTAGGTTTGCTAATCCACCCCAATTCAGAGTAAAAGCTACTCTTACAATCCCTATTACAAGTCTACGGGATCCTAAAAGTAGTTTTAAAATAGGCAGGGACTAATTTGAAACAATTCTGGAAGTTTACAAAATAATTGTAAAAATTTTTATTTCAGGGGTCACACACCCATGTGGCCAGGCCATGTAACTTTCTGACTTAGGTCACACGTTCATGCGTGTTTCCCATGTGTGACACACGCCCGTGTGGCCAGGCCGTGTGCACCTAAAACTACCCTCATTGGTACCACATTTTATATGTTCAAATACATCAACAACACATCAAACATTCAAGACTTTTATTCATATCACATTTACCATAATTAGACTATCACTTAGCTATTTAAGCTATTAAACTTTAATCTAACACATACCAAATATAAACTAGGCTAACATATCAACGTAGCCTCAACCACAACCATATACATATTTAAGCATCATTTCACTAGTAACTAAGATAACCAGACCTTATAGACAATATCAACAAAAGACTCCCTAGGTACATGCCATTACAAAATGAAATATCACCACACTTGAGCTCAGGATTTGTGATTTGATGCTAAGTTGGCGATAAATCGAATAGTATCTAGCCTGCGCACGGAAAACAAACCCATTTGCTGAGTAAAACTCAATGGTATTTCTATAATCCAAATAACATAAACTTGATATAAGTATTTAAAATGCAACAAGTAAGCTATGTTCATATATTTCAATTCAATAGTATAATTTTTGCTCGTTCCTTATTCACATCTACTAATATTTTCACATGTTCAAATATATAAGTATATATCAATGACATTTCATTGAACATTTGAATACATCATCTCATGCAATGGCATGATTCATACCTTTGATCAATACTTGAATTCATTCAAGTTTCACATCTCAATTCATCATTGCATATTTCATTTCTCATCTCATAATCATTTCTCATATTTGCCATTTCAATATTTTCTCATCTCATATTCATTTATCATCTATTTCATTTCAATATCAATCACATAAATTATTATTTTACTTTCCCCTATTAACATGAAACGAACTCGGATCCAACCAACACACCAGTTTGGCACCTAGTGCCTCATCGGATAAATCCGAAGTAATAACTGCACCCGACGCTATATAAATTGACACCCAGTGTCTCATTGGTTAATCCGAAGCAAATTGGCACCCAGTGCCACATCGACTCGAGGTTGAAGTAATCCCTGATCTCTTCCTATTCTATGGCATGCCATCTATATCCGACTCATGCCGATACAGTTAATAGGGATTCATTTCACTTTTCAATACAATCAATGTCTCAATTTCATGAAAGTATATCATCACATATAAGCATATATTCAATTTGATAATAATCACATTTTTCTAAATACACATATATTCATAATCAATATATTTCATAATATACAAAATCAATCCATTTCATTTCAATTTTGAATTTAATTCAATCCTAAAGTACCAAAGCACTCACTTCAAATGCTTAACATATGCAAACAATTATCTATGCAATAATATACTATTTAATTCGGATTATAAAAAAACAAACCGTGAATTTTGAGCTATTCGACGTCGATTTTCTCCTTCCCCTTTTTACTCGAGGATTCCAGTACGACGTTAGCTACGAAATAAAACAATTAAATCACATTAATATTACACATTTCAATTTCACATTAAATTTTAATTTTCGCACTATATTTTGCTTATTCTTCAATTTAGTCCCTAAATCAAGACTAATTTAATCACCACATTGAATTTCATATGTTAATACTAATTTCACTCTAGACCACATTTAGCTTCCTCTTTTCCAATTCAAACCTTTAATTTTGAATTTTTAACAATTCAATCCCTATTACTCAAAATCAACAATTAACTCCACAATATAGACATTTTCCATTTCTAACTTAAACTATTCAATAATTTAGTCTAAAGTTTATGTTTATTCTAAAGTTTATTATTGAAATGGAATGCTATGTTTAAAGTTTATACGAGCTTACTAAGCCTCCATTGCTTACGTAGTTATTTTTCCTTTACTTTACAGATTATCGGAAGCTCAATCGAGTTGGAAGCTAGTCGGAGATCCATCACACTATTCATTGATTTTATCGGTAGATCTTAATGCTTTGGCTGTGGTTATAATGGCATGTATAGGTGGACTATGTCTAATGTTTAGTTGATGATATTGGCATGTAATATTGCTTTGAATTTGTGAAACTTATGTTATTTTGATGCCTTAATGGTTGGTGTGCTTTTGGAACTTTGATGTTTAATGTTTAAAGTTTATAGGATCAAATTGATGCATGGTTTTTATGGTCAAAATGCTAAATGTTGGCATGTTTGCAAAATGGTCATTTAGGGCATGATTTGATATGAAATTTAGTTGAATTAGTTGAATTATGACCCATTTGGTATTTTTGAATGTGAATTTGGTTTGTGGTCAATTATGGTATAATATGGCTTGATATATATGGATGAAATATGGTCAAATATATATATTAGATATATGTGTATTTGGGATGGATGAAAAAAATGATCCAAATTATAAGTTCTAATGACATGGTGTAAGCTAAATATGATATATTTTAAAATGCTAGCAAGGTGATCAATTATACATATGTGTTGTTAAGTTGAGTGCTTGCTTTTGAGGTGCCTTTTGGGCATATTGGTTGTACGGATAGATACCATATTGATCTAGCTTTATTATGCATGTTTTAGGTACATTTTTGAATGCTTGAAATCGGTGCAAATGACTTGTATGTGTGAACATGTTTTGGGTGAGAGAAATGGCATCAAAATGACCTATTTCTTGTCCACACGGCCTGAGACATGAGAGTGTGTCTAAGTCGTGTGTGACACACGGACATACAACACGGCCATGTGTCGCCTGTAGGTTTTTAAAGGTTAATTTCAAAAGTTGCACAACCTAGCACACGAGCATGTGACTTGGCCGTGTGACCCAAGTTAGAGAGTTACACGGGTACGGGAAAGGGTTGGGACACGACCGTGTGTCCCTACTTCGAATGTCCACACAACCTGAGACACAGGCGTGTGTCTTAGCCGTGTGAGTCACATGGCCGTATGACCCCTGCAGTGTGAATTTTTCCATCTTTTTCCATAAAGTTTTAAATGTTTTCGATTTAGTCCCGAATCGTTTCTAAAGTGTTTCTTAGGCCCCGAGGGCTTAAATTAGGGACATTATGCATGTGTTTGGTTGGATTTCAAAATGATTATGAAATGTTAAGAATGAATAATATGAGATATGCTTTTATGATAATTTTTCGTAACCCTATTCTGGCGACGAACACGGGTTAGGGGTGTTACAAAAGCCAACAATTGTGTTATACTTGCTTAAAGGTTGCCTTTAATTTGCTATTTTTGTTTGCTTTGCTTGAGGATAAGCAATGACTTAAGTGTAGGGAGTTTGATCTTCTTTAATTCGGTGTAGCAAATTAAACTAGGTTTTGTACTTGAAGAGCTTGAATACGAGCAATTTTAATATGTTTTATTTATGTTTTCTTAGTTTAGTTTAAATTCAATAAAAAGTGCATTTTGACTCTTTTTTTGACCTTAGGGACCGATTGAAATCTAAAGGCGAGCTAATGTATTTAGTAAGTGTATAAGAGACCATCCAACGGCATAGGAGCTTAAAGCTGGTCGTTGTGTTCTAACACAAGCAATTAGATGTCGCAACATAGAGAGCAGAATGCCAGAATTGTTATACTTCCTTGAGCATCACAACATAGCCAAGACATGTCGCGCGACACACCCCTGATACTACCCTTGAACCATACATATTACCTTCAATGTCGTAACACAAGGACTAGGGTGTCATGACATCAGTCTTGTACGGGAAGCGCTTACGAGCCAGGGAAATTTTGGTCTACACAATGGAAATTAAAACACGAGAACGACAGCTGACCTAGGGTTGAGGACAACGACAACCCTAACTCTATAAATAGGCCTCAAAACTCTTGTTGAATGACAACTTTTTTCAGACTTTAAGTTTTTATCTATAATTTTATTTTGTAGTTTTAGGCTTAAGTTTATCTTTAGTTTTTTTGTTCTTTTTGTTCTTCGAAGAACGTGGTTTGTAAATGCGACTAAAAGATAGTGGATTTTCTACACTTTATCTTGAAAATAGAAAATAGGATTCTCTAAACTCTATTCCTGATTTGTTCTTTATGTTCATTTTTATATTCAAGTTTATTGTGTTCATGAGATCCATGAGAAACTAATCCTCTTATGGGGGATTAGCAAGTGGAGGTGTGATTAATTGATTATTATGTATGGTTTTCTTAACAGATCAGCTATTTGGGAGAGAAAGAACTTAAAACCTAGGCTTGACGACCCTATGAAGTCATTTAGGTTAAATTAACCTGTAACACCCCAAACTCGGCCTAGACGTTATGATCGGATCTAGCATGTCACATCAAAAGGTTGTTTAAAAGCTATGCGTTCGTTAAAAACTTTGTATCCTTTTGGAAACTCTGAACTTTGTTGCTTGTGAAACCAAGTTTTACTTAAAATGTTTTCTTGTAAAGATGTTATTATTATTTTCGAAAACTTTGTTTATTGCTGAAATCTGACTCAAAGAAATGCGAAAATGTATTATTTTGAAAACGATTGTTATTGTTTAAAAATCCGTGATAAACCGATTAATAATTATTAACTAGAAAAATTACCAAATGAAAGTTTAGAAGAAAAGTCCAATGGCCTTATTACACAAAATATTAACCCAAAATAATAACATAAAATAAGTTAAAAATGAATTTACTAAGTTTCGTAAGAAGCAAATTCGACGTATGGCCACCTCCGAGTCCTCCGTAGCTCCAAATCCTCTAACGCTAGGGATTACCTGCGTGGTTAAAAGAAAGGGGGTGAGTTACGAGAACTCAGTGTGTAATCCCCTATACCGGTCACTATCTGGGCCTGAGCCCATACGGTATCAGTTTGGGCCTAAACCCTTATTCGATAACAAGCTGGGCCTAAGCCCCAAAATCATACCAGTGTATATGGATTTGTGAATATGAGCCCACCCCAATCCAACCATCACACCACCTGTACCAACCAATCACACCATGTGGGGATCAAGTCAACCCACCCCGCCAAACGCACTAATCTTGCAGTCAAGCTACTGATCACGGTATATGTGGATGAGCCACCAAAACGATATGTGGCAGAGCCACCAGAACTGCACTTCCTTCAATCATCAACCCAACCCATGCAACATGATATGAATGCAATGTATTACAAGTGTAAATAGTATAAGTAAAATCACATACACGATATTTAACCACAATCAAGGGTATAACGGTCATCTTGTCCCCTAAGGGTATAACAGTAATTTTTACACCTTTCGGGGGTATTTCGGTAATTTCACCCATCAAGGGTATTTCGGTAATTCACCCACTGAGGGCATTTTAGTAATTTTACCCACCAAGGGTATTTTGGTAATTTACCCTCTAGGGGTATTTCGGTAATTTCACATATTAAGGGTATTTCAGAAATTTTGTAAACCAAGGGTATTCTAAACAGAGATAACAATGCGAATGGGCCTAGGGCCCATTCTCAGCCCAAATGGACCCACATGCTCGTGTGGCCCATTTAGCCCAAATCTAGCCATAGATATGAGATTCACATAGACCAGTTCAATATCCACTACACAATCATACAACTTATCCAATTAGGCCCACGGGCCCATTAGCCACACGGGCCCATTGGCCTCACATGGCCCATTTTATCCCATCGAGGCCCAAACAACCTAAACCCACAAGAATACTCATGATGGCCTCAACTATTGCGTCGAAGCCCTCACACATGCGCTCGCACGCTCGTGTGGCTACCATTGTCTTGTGACCGGCATTTCGGCATTTGCCGCTCTACAGCTAGAGTAGTGTGAAATACACACCTGATAGGAATCTGGAGTTGATCCGCGCTCCGAACACTCCTACGCCCAAACGCCAACCCAGGTATGCTTACTCTCCTCATAGATTGCTCTATTTAAAGCCAGCTTCTCACCTTCCCTCTTGCTAACTTCCCAATGTGGGATCCCTCCTTCAACAGAGTTTAATTCCAACACAAACTCTGGCCGTCCCAACTTAGCAAAATAACTAACCCTTTTTGCTTGCGATGAGATTCAAACTCAGGCTCCCCTATAACTTAATCTACGCCGCTAGCCACTAGGCCACAAGCTCCCCTTGTGTCTAAAATCATGCACAAATAAATATAAGTCTATGGGCCAACGTCTAAGTTCACTTAAAAATAAATCAAAATGAAATGCAAGCGCCAAGACTTGAGCCTGGGACTTCCTTATGTGACGTCACCACCTTGTCTCCTATGTGGCGCCATTTGCCACAAGACCAAAACTCCTTTTGTGCCACTTTTCTCCACATTTTACTTTTAAAGCCTACTTATTAACTCCTAGGGTTTTATTCACCTAAAACCAAATTTTTTCCAAAGCCCAGGTTCGATCCTGGGACTTCATGGAAGCCCCTTAACCTTCCAAAATCACTCACCTAATAGGTCCAACTTGCATTAGTGCCATTCCCTTGTTCTCAAAAATTTTAAACGCTCCCCTAGTCAAGGCCCAATAAGCCCAATTCTACTAGGCTCAAATTCGGGTCATCACATAACCCAAGATTGGTATGGCCTATTTGTGAACACCTTAGCTCTAAATCGGTCCGGATTGTGAGGTCGAGAGATAAGTAGTTCTTTCCCACTCATTAGTTTAGTGGAAGATCGAGAAATCCTACTAGGGTGATGACTAGTTGATTGAGTAGAAACCTGAAAAAGGAATTAGTTATGACCACTAAAGCAAGCTAATCACCCATGCCTATAATTGATCAAAGTCTATAAATTAGGTTTTCCGAAGTTATTTATGTTTAATTTTTTGCTATTTCTATTTTTATTTATAAAAATTTAAAAATATTTTATTTTATGTTTCATTGTACTATAATTCATTTAAATTATGAAGTAGATCTATTTGTGCTTAGGTTAGATTTAATTTAGTGATAGCCTCTCTTGGGTACGATCCTCAGAGCACTTACCTACTTCGTTGTAACTATATTACAACCTGACCCATATACTTGCAGATACCATTTATATTACAACCTAACCCGTATACTTGCAGATACTGTTTATTTCGTATATTTTGTGCAGGATTCTTGCTTTGGACGTTGGTACGTCTAGAGGTGGTCATGGATGCTTCCTTCATTGTGCTAGATTCTTACTATTGCAAATTCCTTTAATTTGAGCAATGTTGTAACTATTGCAGATTCTTACTTATGTTGATGAAGTTTACAAACTATAATGCACATATAATGTTTGGAAATCAAAATTCTCACCTGTCCCGGATGAAAGCATGTGGTCGTCTACCTCGTACGCTCCTTTCGAGTTGGTATCGGATATTAACTTGTAGTGCAAACTAAAAGGCCAGCCAAACTCAACTCAGATACGAGACAATATGGATATTCAGGAGTAGATAGACCAACCAAGATTATCCAGTTATGACTGCCTCCAAACGTGCAAACGTTTAGAGTAAAAATCGTGTAAATAAAATATGTAAAATTAAGTACAATATCTGCAAGTGAACTAGTCAAATTGTAATATAGACTTGTGTTACAATGGAACATCGATAACTATTCTGAGGATCCTACCTAAGGGATTGCAGATTGGAGAAATCTATTATTAAATTAATTACAAAAAATAATTACTAATCTAATCGGTTTACAAGTTAGTAGTGCAAATCCAAATTAAAATATCAATTAAACTAATTATATTAATTATCCTAAAATAACATAATTAAATTAATTAATCTAAAATAAATTAATGGAATTTCCTATTCCTGGTGTCAACGATGCAAGTTCTCGACCTATTTTCGATTAAATAGCTAATTATCAATTAAGTTGCTAATTACCCTCGATTGAGTTATTTATCACCCTTAGCTAAGAATATCCTTTTGATCTCATCTTCACTAAGGATTACCACCTAGGTCACCCTTTCGTACTCTTCCTAGGCATAAAAATATCCCCTCGGTCTCACCGTATGGCACAAGTTATACTAGACAAGATACTCTATTGGCCTCACCTGTCTAGTTATTCTATAGGGTCGTCACTCCCTAATATACTAAGCACTATTGAATAAAAACTCAATTTTAGATAAATTATTAATTAATTAATAAATCAGATCCATAATCGAAAGATACTAGATATGAAATAAACACAAGATTTATTCTAATACACATACACATGTTAATTGGCCAGAGAAATAGAATATAAATAAAAGAACAAAATATAAATAAAGAAATTGTTCATTGATAACTAATTGAAGCGCGATTCTGGAGCAATCCCCGCTCGCAATCATCTTCACATCAAAACAGGAAGAATTCTGACTAAGCGAGCTTAAATAACTTACAAATAAAATAAAATGTAACACCCTATACCCAGTCTGGCAGCCCAACCCGAGCTATAAGGCATTATGACAATAAACTTTGAACATCTTTCATAATTTCTATTAATGACAACCAAATAATTTATTAACAATCATTTCCATTGTAATCAATCAATTTGGGACCTAATTCAAGCTTACGGAACATTTAAAATAAACCAGGATCAATTTTGGGTTAATTTGAAACTTCTACAAAATTTTGAGTAAAATGTGTAAATAGGGGTCACACAGATGTGAGGCCAAGCCGTGTGATAGAGCTCAACCTTTGTGGCACCTAAACATGGCTATGTGGCCAAACCATGTAATAATTTTTGCATGTGTTACTCAGGGTTACACAGTCGTGTCACCAGGCCGTGTAACTCTCTAAAACCGTGTGGACAATCTTGCAACAAAAATTAAAAAGGCCACATGGTCGTGTCATGCAACCATGTGGGGCAAATGACTGTGTGGCAGACTGTGTCACAGGCCCTGTGTGCCTAAAAATAGCTACAAACACAAGCTAAATCAAATACCTGTAACAGTCCGATTTAGGGCCTAGTCGGAATAGTGGTTGCGGGACCACAAACCTGAAGTAGAAATATGTGTTTTATGATTTTTATGAGGCTTATAATGTGTTTACATGATTGTGTGAAAATTTCATGAGTAAATTTTATTTATTAGTAATCAATTTGTCTACTAGGACTAAATTGCAAAGATTAGAAAATATGAGATTCTAGAAGATTTAAGTATGAAACAGAATTACAAAAATAGAAATGGGAAGGAAAAAATCTCAAGAAAGGGACTTCAGGGCATTTTAGTCATTTGGTTAATAAAAGATTAAAAAGGAAAAAATGAAGCAAAATTTGCTCATCTTCTTCGAGTTAGGGCCGAAAATTCCAAGCTCTCCGTAGCTAGGGTTTCTTCAACTTCCAAGCTTGATAGTAAGTGCACCCTAGCCTCGTTTTTAATGTTCTTCGTATTTTTGAGATCCTCGTTCCTCGTAGCTTGATTGTAAGTGCACTTGAGAAATCGTGTTGTTGTTGCTCAATAATATGAATGGATTTTATTATGAGCCCTTATATTGCTATTTTAACTCATGCAAACTTACTAAGCTATATGCTTACCTCTTTCTTTTCCCATTTCATTGTAGTATCGCACAGCTAGCTCGGGGATCGTAGGACGTCGGAGCTCGGATCACACTATCAATCATTCTTTTGGTATAGTAAAGTGGTTTTATTTTGGGTATGGCATGTATAGGGACTTGGTCATTTTGTGTTATGTCATATTTGAAAGCCAAAGTGTTGGTTAGTAATGTTATACATTCATTTTGTAAATAGCCATTGGGAATTGGCCAACATTCTTGAAGTTTCTTAATTTAAATGATGATCAATTTCATGAAGTGAAAGTTCATGCAATTGATGAGTGAAATGTGAAGTGTATGGATCATGATTCGTGGTTCTTCATAGTGTATTGTTTCCATGATATATGTTGCTTGTGTTGGTATATGTGTGTTTATGTTTCAGGGTGGCAATTGGCTTGGAAAATAGCCTTCTAATTGTCCACACAGGTAGACACATGGGCGTGTATCTAGGCCGTGTGTGACACGCGGTCAGCCCCATGGGTGTGTTGATAAGCCATCCAATTGCGAGAATTCGATTCGTCACACGGGCCAGCACACGGGCGTGTGCCTAGGCCGTGTGCTTTTAAGGGGGTTGCTGACATCATAAACAAAATACCCAGGTTTTTCGCACACGAGTGAGGACACGGGCATGTCTAGGCCGTGTGAGGGACACCGGCCATTGCCACAGGCGTGTGTCCGGCTGTGTGAAAACCCCTGTAGGTTCGAAATGAAAAGTAAATTCTACACGGGGCTAAGAGCATAGGCGTGTGTGACCACACGGCCTGCCCACACGGGCGTGTTCCATTTCACATGGGCGTGTGGCCCTTGTTTAGGCCAAATTTTTCTAAGTGCACAAAAGTTTTCGGTTTAATTCTGAAACCTCCCGTATGTATCTTTAGGGCCTTATAGACCCAAAATAAGGATGTTATGAATATGAATGAGAAGTTTTGAAGTTTGGAATGAAATTTTATAGCCCAATGTTGTATATTTAAGCAAGTTAAGCCTGGTAATGCCTCGTATCCTGTCCCGGCGTCGGACAGGGGTGAAGGGTGTTACAATACCAATAGGTTCCAAGTCATGCATTTAACCAATATTCAAACCTATGCCAAATTATACCAACTCACAATCAACCTATGAGCCTAACCAATATGTCCTCATTGGCACTGCAATTCAAACATAAACAACCATCCAAAGCAAACAAACACAACATGTCAGCCTTATTCAATCATCAAATAAGTCATCATAATATCATGTTCACATTTATGAAACTAAGTTCACTAATTGACTAAACACTATGTACATTTCTTTGCCTAGATAGCATGAATAACACCAAATAGATTTACACCATTACAACCATCAACACAATTATTAAAACTTACCATTTATACATTGTTTCATATACCAAAAGGCTCAAAACATAACCAAATACTTATAAATATATTTATACCAAAACCCTATTACATGTCACTTACAATCGGGCCAAAATAAACAAATAGATATCGAAGAGTTGTCGGATAGTGTGATCTCCAACGATATTCCAATTGATAGCATGAGTCAGACAATCTACAAAAAAGAAAAATCAAATAGAGTAATCTTATGTAAAGCTTAGTAAGTTTGTAAAACAAAACATTACATATCTGTCTATTTAATTTGCAAATCATACTTATAACATAGAACTAACAAACATTTGTCTTTCATCATTCCAACTATACGAAATGATTAAACCTAAATCATTCACATCATCAATACATAACATATTAAGATTATTAAGATATAATCAACCAAATATAATTCAACATATCATCTCATTTCATTTCCATTTCGATAATTAACTTTTTTTTCCTAGAAAATAATAGTAAATTGACTTCAGATACACGAGAAGGTAATGGTCACATAAGCTGACAAAAGGACATTAACCTATACATGATGCTGCTTACACAAGCTTCAGAGAATCTGCAACACATGCAGGATCTCAAGCCATCGAAATGGTATCCATCAATGATACATAGTACCTACTAAATATAAAACCGGTATGGAGTTCCTACTACTGCAACACTGGTACAAAGTACTTGCTACTGAAATCATAAGCAACTAGTGCCTGCTAAATATAACACTGGCACAGAGTGTTTGCTATGCCCTAATGACATTTCATTTGTATCCTAACTATTCACTAAGTTCACATGGGCTTTGACCTGTATACTTTTGTCCTTTCATGAACTACATACCAAGATCAATTTGATACTATCTTTTGGTGACATAACATGTTTCAAAATGAACAAATACAAAAGCCATATTTTGTTATTCAAGTCTTTGATCACATTCGCAACTTATCTTGATCAACTACGTTTATTATACATACAAATATATTCAACTATAATTTCAAAATTAATAAGCATAAGAACATTTAATACGAACTTACCTACATGAAGCAGCAACCAATACTAAAACGATGACTACTTGATAACTTTTCATTTCCCGTGATTAACAACCAATCGATCCCTTTCTTAATCGATATATAATAATTTAGCTTAATTAATCAATTCAAATACCTTAGAATATTTAAATTCATGTATTTGATTCTTTATCAACATTTTACAATTTTATCCTAAACTTTTCTTTTTTATTCAATTTAGTCCCTAAACCCGAAACTTACACAGTTATCACAATTAAGCCCAAACCCAAGCTAGCCGAATTTTTTTATATATTCATCTACAACCCATAATATTGAAATTTCTCTAGAATCTCATGCTGAAATTATTATTTTCTCAATTTAGTTCCTAAACTTAAAATTAACCAAAAATCACTTTACAAACAACCAAGCTTATAAATCTATCATTTAACATCAAGAACATAAAAAATTCATCAATGACAAATATCCAAATATTTAACAGTTTTGAAAACAGAGATACGAGTTAGCTAGACCTAGTTGCAACGATTTCAAAACGATAAAAATCATATATTTTAATTAAAAATTAAAATATTATACAATCATATTTTAACTTAATTTTCCTTCACTAACAATCCATTAACTTTCAAAATGTCTAATTACCATATAAGTCCTCCCAAACTTACTAAATAAGCCATTTAATTAATAAAATTCAATAGCAATTAACTTTTACAATTTTTATTTAGTCTTTTCTCCTTAATTAACCAACCAAACTATAAAATTTTTGGGCCAAATTTCAATTAACTTATATAAAAACTTTGTAAATATTTATTAATAATATTTACTGAGTTGGTTTATAGAAATGAGGTTTCGATACCTCATTTTTCAAAACCACTTGACTTTAAGGTCAAACCACTTGACTATTGTTAACTGTCAAATTATCAAATTTTACCAAATCAAAATTTAATAAAACACTATAATCAACTCATAAATATTAATAAATACTATTTACAAACTCACTTATCATAATTGTGGTCTCGAAATCATTATTTCCGACATCACTAGAAAATGAGTTGTTACATAAAATTTATTTAATTGTCTAGCTATCAACCCACCAATCTCTAATGAGATTATAATAGTGTATATAGGCAAAACCTAGGGCAACATTAAGATAATTTATTCTTAAAATAACCCTGATTTAATAACCCAATTATAGCTTTTAAAATTCTGATCATGCGGCCCATGACGTCATCTTTTCAACCACACTTACGTCACAATGTCAACCTTGTTTTCAGCCTTTGATGCTTCAAAGTTCAGTTTCACGACGTCGAATGTTGATGTCGCAACATGACCGTCATTCCTTGCATACTTAAGCCTAAATTAATGCCCTACACACTTAAATAACCTATTAGTCCTACCTGAGGCCCGAGTTGGCCTTACGGGTTGTCAAAATACCAAAAATTGAGTCAAAACGCTTATTCTACCAAAATTAAACCTAAGAAAATAAAAACCAAAAACAAAATAAAAACATATAAAAACACTAGAAAGTAAGCTCGTTAAGTTCTAAAAAGACCTTAATTTGCCACAACAAATTGTGGCAAATCAAGTTACATAGGAACCTAGGGTATACTAAGTCAACATGTCCACACTTGGAGGAACATTAAGGAGAGGACCTAATTAAAGCATTAACTCATTCTCATTGATAAACATAGAAAAAAGAAAACATATAAACAAATTGTATAATCACCATATGTTCGTTTATTCATTTATTTTTCCTGGAAATTGTAAGTTGGTATTAATTATTGAAGTAAGATATATTACAATACGAAATAAAAAAAATTAATTTTTTCTCGTACCTTGTGAATAAATCATTATTTTTGAAAGTATTGTAATAAATAAATGGAGGGGGAGAAACTTAAATGAAAAAATAACACAAATAAAAAAATGATTGAAGCTAACCATACGATATGGTACAATACAAACCAATTTGATAAATTTGTTATCTAGATTGTAAATAAGTGTACATTTGGGATGTAAAATAAAGAATACAATTTGGTGTCAATAAAAGTGGAACAAATACATTATAAGTGGAAACATTTATTACAACAAAAATTAAAACTTAACAAACTAAAGAATGAAGTATTTGAGGAAAAAATTACAAATAACATAATCATCAGAGTCCCAAATGTATGCCACAACTGGGTGGGTGTCGAGTATACCAAGGGTTCCGTCGAACAAGTTGGGGTGGCGACTCCTCATATTCATCTTCATCTTCATCTTCATCTTCACCTCGACCTCGATGTTGATCTCCATCTTCATCTCCTTCCTCCATGATTGAGTGCATTTGGGTCCTAGGTGCCCATCATATATCCCCCATTATATGAATAGGTGGATGCGAAGATGACCCGCCTCAGTAGAATAATGATGCTAGGGGTGTTTGCGACATTATAGGGGGATAATTGTATAGTGTCGTATAACCCGATTGAGGATGAAAGTTGGGAATTGTCAGCGATACCGGATACATCTGTAACACCCATAACCCCTATCCATCGCTAGAACAGGGTCACGAAGCGTTACTAGAGTTTACAGATCAATTATAAAAAATTTCATATCATTTACTATTCATATTTGAAATCAATCATATCGTCCCTTAATTGGGTCCTTAAGGCCCAAAATACACATTAGAATCAAATCGGGACTAAACCAAAAACTCAAAAAAAAAAATTCACAAACTTTCAAAATTTTTCTTAAGTGCAGAGGACACACGCTCGTATGGTCAGGCCGTGTGGCTCACACAGCCGGGTGACACGCTTGTGTCTTAGGCCATGTGGGAATTTGATGTAAGGCACACAGCCATGTCCCAACCCGTGTTCAAATTAGGGTAGCTACTAACATGGGTCATACGGCCAGCCACATGCCCGCATGCTAGGTCGTGTGGACAATTTAATTTTTGAAAATTAGGTGCAGGATTCACACAGCTGAGACACACGCCTGTGTCTCTACCCATGTGACCAATTCTGAGCATTCTGTTTCTTAATTTTTAACATGCAGGGGACACACGGCCAAACCACACGCCTGTGCGCATGGCCGTGTGTCTACCCGTATGGAAAAAATAAGGCCATTTCCAAGCCTTATTTCTCACCCAAATTTTGCCTTGTATCTACATTATTACTTGCATACATATACTAACCAAATCAAAACATTAAAACCAAGCCAACATTAACATTATACATTATATATCATCACATGTATTCAAACTTACCTTTTGTAAGACATATATGTTTACTATATCAAGCACACATAAATTAACCACCTTATAACCTCATATATATATTCACTAAACATACCATCACTAGCCATTCCAATGGCTATATTACAATTAACCATTTAAATGCCAACACTGGCCAAGATAGCTTATACATGCCATTATACAAAAATAAGTTTGCTATTTATACCAAAACTAGCTAAAGGATAGTGTGATGGTGCTCCGATTAATTCCAACCTTTACGAGCTTTCGAGCACTATAAAATAGAGGAAAATAAGTGTAACACCCCCAGACCCAGCCCAGACGCTATAGCCGAATCTGACGATGTCACATCAAAGGAAAATTCAAAACAACTTTGCCACTAGAACCTTGAACCTTGCTTCATCGCTTCCTTGTGTGACGTCACCGCCTTATCTCCTATGTGGCGCCATTTGCCACTAGACCACAACTCCTTTTGTGCCATTTTTCTCCATATTTTATTCTTAAAGCCTACTTACTAACTCTTGGGGTTTTATTTACCTAAAACCAAAATTTCTCCTAAGCCCAGGTTTGATCCCGTGACTTCATGGAAGCCCCCTAACCTTCCAAAATCACTCACCTAATAGGTCCAACATGCATTAGTTCATTCTCTTGTTCTCAAAAATTTTAAACGCTCCCCTGGTCAAGGCCCAATAAGCCCAATTCTACTAGGCCCAAATTCGGGTCGTTACAAATCTACCCTCTTAAAGAAATTTTGTCCTCGAAATTTCTAACTATCTAACAGTCTTTTAACACAGACTACCCTACTCCGCTGCCGCTGGTTACTCTCATCTCAATAACACTACAACACTTCTAACTTAATCTTGAAACCTCTTACACACAATCAACCATCTAACCACAGAAACAAACAGATATTTATCACACATGCATACAGATATTCAAACATCACATCCAAACAAAACGCACACAAAATAAATACAAAATATACAGTCATTTCAGCATATAACAAAGTATAGTGTCAGGAAACTTACGGATTTGGTGCTGGAGACTCGGTGTGCCATACTTCCAGTAACACTATACTTTTCTAAACCAAAGGTTAAATAGATTTTGGAAAAAATTTTAAACCCATTCCACAGCCGAGTTTTGGAACCGGGCTCTGATACCATTAAATGTAACACCCCAAACTCAGCCTAGACGTTATGATCGGATCTAGCATGTCACATCAAAAGGTTGTTTAAAAGCTATCCGTTCGTTAAAAACTTTGTATCCTTTTTCAAACTCCTAACTTTGTTGCTTGTGAAACCAAATTTTACTTAAAATGTTTTCTTGTAAAGATGTTATTATTATTTTCGAAGACTTTGTTTATTGCTCAAATCTGACTCAAAAAATTGCGGAAACGTGTTATTCTGAAAACGATTGCTATTGTTTAAAAATTCGTGATAAACCGGTTAATAATTATTAACTAGCAAAATTACCAAACGAAAGTTTAGAAGAAAAGTCCAATGGCCTTATTACACAAAATATTAAACCAAAATAATAACATAAAATAAGTTAAAAATGAATTTACTAAGTTTCGTAAGAAGCAAATCTGACGTATGGCCACCTCCGAGTCCTCCGCAGCTCTAAATCCTCTAACGCTGGGGATTACCTGCATGGTTAAAGAAAGGGGGAGTGTTACACGAACTCAGTGTGTAATCCCCTATACCGGTCACTACCTGGGCCTGAGCTCATATGGCATCGGTTTGGGCCTAAACCCTTATTCGGTAACAAGCTGGGCCTAAGCCCCAAAATCATATCAGTGTATATGGATATGTGAATATGAGCCCACACAACCCAACCATCACACCACCCGTACCAACCAATCGCACCATGTGGGGATCAAGTCAACCCACCCCGCCAAACGCACCAATATTGTAGTCAAGCTGCTGATCACGGTATATGTGGCTAAGCCACCAAAACGATATGTGCCTGACCTACCAAAATGATATGTGGTATAGCCACTAAAACGGTATGTGGTAGAGCCACCAGAACTGCACTTCCTCCAATTATCAACCCAACCCATGCAACATGATATGAATGCAATGTATTACAAGTGTAAATAGTATAAGTAAAATCACATACACGATATTTAACCACAATCGAGGGTATAACGGTCATCTTGTCCCCTAAGGGTATAACGGTAATTTTTACCCCTTTTAGGGGTATTTCGATAATTTCACCCATCGAGGGTATTTCAGTAATTTACCCACTAAGGGCATTTTAGTAATTTTACCCACTAAAGGTATTTTGGTAATTTACCTTCTAGGGGTATTTCGGCAATTTCACATATTAAGGGTATTTCAGTAATTTTATAAACCAAGGATATTCTAAATAGAGATAACAATGCGAATGGGCCTAGGGCCCATTCTCGGCCCAAATGGACCCACACGCTCTGTGGCCTATTTAGCCCAAATCTAGCCATAGATATGAGATTCACATAGACCAGTTCAATATCCACTACACAATCATACAACTTAGCCGATTGGGACCATGGGCCCATTGGCCCCACATGGCCCATTTCGGCCCATCAAGGCCCAAACAGCCTAAACCCACAAGAACACTCACGATGGCCTCAACTATCGCGTCTAAGCCCCCACATGTGCGCTTCTACTCTCCTGTGGCTACCATTGCCGTATGAACGACATTTCGGCATTGGCCGCTCTACAGCTAGAGTAGTGTGAAATACACACCTGATAGGAATCTGGAGTTGATCCGCGCTCCGAACACTCCTCTGCCCAAACATCAACCCAGGTATGCTTACTCTCCTCATAGATTGCTCTATTTAAAGCCAGCTTCTCACCTTCCCTCTTGCTAGCTTCCCGATGTGGGATCCCTCCTTCAGCAGAGTTTAATTCCAACACAAACTCTGGTCGTCCCAACTTAGCAAAATAAATATCCTTTTTTGCCTGCGATGGGATTCGAACTCAAGCTCCCCTGTAACTTAATCCACGCCGCTAGCCACTAGGCCACAAGCTCCTCTTGTGTCTAAAATCATGCGCAACTAAATATAAAGGTGTGAGTTTCAAAACTCAGTGTGTACAACCCTTGGCATTCAATATAATATAAAATTATCACATTGGGCCTAAGCCCTATCACAATCGATGGTCTTGGGCCTTAACCCACAATGACCTCATATAATTTCATATGGAAACAAAGCTATGCAAAACCCTCCCCAAAAATCCATCCGATACACACCATTTACCTTCCAACCTTATGCACCTGTGGGGATTTCTAAATTGACCCACCCCTCCGCTACACTCCAAAGGTAGCACCAACAGTAATGCACTACTCAGCGTTACGATGAAAGTCGCTAATCATATAATGGGCTTAAAGCCACCGGTGGATCTACCGAGTCGGCGACTTACTATGATCCTCAAATTCTTCCTCTGTACCACGATTTCCCACCCACATACATCCTAAACAGATTATCGTATGAATGCAGCAAGCACATGAGTAACATCCGTAAAACTCATACTCACCACATATGGGTATTCTAGTCATTCTACCATGCAGGGGTATTCTCGTAATTTTACCCTTCAGGGGTATCCTCATAATTTCTTGCTTGTCAGGTTTTAGCTATAAACTTTGGCCCATCAACAAGTCCTCCAGCTAAAGTGAACAGACACTATGCACCAAGTAGGATACCAGAGAAGAGGAGGTGGGCCACTAGGACCGCTTAAGTACCAAGCTCTCCCTAGATCCAATCCCAGACATGTATATGTCCATTGCCACACCTTAACCTATCGACTTGTCCACAGACATGTTTGATTATTACAAGAGTTTTATGTTATTCAAGAGTTTGTCAAACTAGGCCTAGAATCCATTAAACCCAAACATATATTCCTAAAATCTCTTAAGGCCCATTAAGCCCATTTCATGTCATATAGGCCATTAAACCAATTTCATGATCTTATAGCCCATTGGACTCAATTACAATCCAATCATGCAACCGTTCATGCCACTTCATTATTCATGCTCACATATCAACCATTGCCATTTTGGGCCCACAAGTTCGGTAGGCCCATTTAGCCACTTTCAACTTTTCGACTTTTCGGCGTTGTCGATATCGTATGTGTAGTGTTTGTACACACCTGGTAACCACGCCTGCTGCAAACCCCTTAATCACAAACCTACAATCGACATCACTTAACGATTAATCACGGATTAGTACACACTTTATCAGAAACCGAAACCTCACAGTAACCTTACCATGTGCCACACGTTCTAGTAGCCTTTCCTTTGCTACTATTTGCGATTATCCTCTATATCTGCACCGAAACTTATATAGTCAAAATCAAGTGACCCATATTCCTTATAAGTCACCCCTATAAGCCTTATTACATTCGGCCATTACTAAACCACAACCGACACGAGTGCACTTACCTCTTGCTAACGATCCTTACCACCATGTTTGTGATCTCTGAATCTTACCCTTGTTAATACAAAGTTAACGAAAATGAGAGGTTAGATAGCCCTTCGGCTTTTAACAAAACTCTATAAGAAGATTGACTAAATACTTACCGAAAACCCTCCTTTGATCATGTGGCCTAGATAGCTACTAACAAGATTCAGCTTTTAAACTTGACCAAAAGTGGGTAACAATCGATTGTGATGAAGGAGAAATAACTAAGAATCGGCACAAGTAGGGCTATATGATATAAAGGTATATTTGGCTTTCAGAGAAAGAAAAAGAACACAACACTAATAGGAATTTCGGAAAAAAGAATGATGGGTTCTTTTTTTTGGCAAATGGAAGAATTCGACTAGGGGAGAAAAATAAAATTTCCAAGAACTTCTCAAAGGGATTCGACACCATCTTTTCATAGCCAACAGCAGAAACTCCCTTCCCTCAGAGTCCCATTCGGTACCATCACATCCACACTCCTCATCTCCTAACTTTTCTCTCTGATAATCCCTCCATCTCATTTGAATTTTCCTCCTCTATCAGCTCACAAGACCAAGTCAAACACTCCAATGAAAGAGTTCTATTTCAACCCAACTCTGGCCATCCACTATGCAAAATAAACACTCCCAAAATGCCTTACCTCTACTCGAACCTTGCACCTCTTCATGCCACCTTGTAGCTCCCCCAAGTGACGCCACTTGCCACTAGACTACAAGCCCATTTGTGTCCTATTTTCCTTTTATCCTGCTTAAGAGGCCTAAAGCCTGAGACTAGGGTCCACTAAGGCAAAAATTAACTTTTTCTCTATGGTTTTCCCTATCCTTAAGACTTCAAATAAACCCGGATACCACAAATTTAATATTCTAAGTGCTGCTCATACATGCCAACTTTAGTGCATAGAAATTAGGGTTTCAAGATTTTAGGGCGTTACAATTCTACTCCTCTAAAAAAATTTTAGCCTCGAAATTTACCTGCTTGAAACAAGTGAGGGTATTGTCGTCGCATTGCCTCCTCGGGCTCCCAAGTAGCCTCCTCGACATTATGGTTACTCCAAAGCACTTTGACTAAAGGCACAGACTTCCTTCTTAGTACCTTAACATCTTGATCGATTATCTGAACCGGCTCGTTTTCAAAAGTTAGGTTTGGTCTAACCTCGATCTCCTCGACTGACACGACGTGAGAAGGATCTGAGCGATAATGCCTTAACATTGACACATGGATCATGTCATATATTTGGTTCAATTCAGACGGCAATTCTAGCTGATAGGCAACTGGCCCAATTCGCTTCAACACCCGATATGGCCCAATGAATCTAGGGCTTAACTTCCCCTTCCAACCAAATCTTAACACTTTCTTCTAAGGGGAAACCTTGAGAAAAACCAAGTCCCCCATAGCATACTCGATCTCTCTCCGTTTGAGGTCAGTATACGACTTCTGCCTATCCGCCGCCTCCTTCAACCAATCTTGAATCAACCTTACCTTATCTTCAGTATCAACTACCAACTCCAGACCCAAAACTCGCCGCTCACCCAGCTCAGTCCAACAAGTCGGAGTACGACATCTTCGCCCATATAGTGCTTCATATGGAGCCATTCCAATACTTGCCTGATAACTATTGTTATATGCGAATTCAGCTAACAGCAAGTGGTCCTCCCAACTACCTCGAAACTCTATTACACACCCTTTCAGCATATCCTCCAACACTTGAATTACCCTCTCCGACTGACCGTCAGTCTGAGAGTGGAATGCCGTACTAAAATCCAATCTCATACACAATGCTTCATGCAGCTTCTTCCAAAAGCGAGACGTAAAACGAGGATCTCTATCAGATATAATAGAGACCGGAACCCCATACAATCTCACAATCTCTACCACATAAAACCGTGCCAACTTCTGCAATGAGTAGTCAATGCGGATAGGTATAAAATGGGCAGACTTAGTTAACCAATCCACAATGACCCACACAGAGTCCTTCTTAGCAGGCGTCAAGGGTAGCCTACTAACAAAATCCATGGTAATCCGCTCCCACTTCTATAGTGGGATCTTAATTGGCTGAAGTAATCCTGATGGCAACTAATTTTCCGCTTTCACTTGCTGACATACCAAACATTTGCCAACAAACTCCGTAACCTCGCCTTTCAATCCTGACCACCAATAAAACTCTTGTAAATCCCGATACATCTTGTTACCTCTAGGATGCATAGCATAGGAACTACTATGCGCTTCCCGCAGTATAGACTTCCTTAGCTCTTCGTCCCTTGGCACACAAATTCTACCACGGAAACACAATAACCCATCACCATTTATCCCAGAATCTGCCCTTTCCCCATTCTCAATTTGCTTGAATTCAGAACTTAGATTTTTATCCAACGACTGTTTAACTTTAATCTCGCTCAACCCACAGTGGCTTCACTTGTAATTCAGCTAACAAACTCCTGTCGTCATACAAACTCAATCGAGCAAACATTGCCCTTAAATCCAACATAGCCCTATGGCTTAGCGCATCAGCCACCATATTTGCTTTGCCTGGGTGATATTCGATCATGCAATCATAATCCTTTAACAGCTCAATCCATCTGCGCTACCTCAAGTTCAACTCCTTCAGAGTCAAGAGGTACTTCAGACTCTTGTGATCCATATAAATGGTGCACTTCTCTCCATACAAGTAATGCCTCCAAATCTTAAGTGCGAAAACTACTGCTGCCAACTCCAAATCTTGGGTTGGGTAATTCCCCTCGTAAGTCTTAAGCTGGCGCGACGCATAAGCAACCATCTTCCCTTCCTGCATCAAAACATAGCCTAAGCCCACGTGTGACGCATCGCTATAAATCGTAAACTCCTTTCTGAGCTCTGGCTGAGTCAACACAGGGGCCTTCGTTAAAACCTTCTTAAGCTTCTCAAAGCTTTCTTGCTATTTATTAGTCCACACAAATGACACTCCCTTCCGTAGTAGCTTGGTCAAGGGTGCAGCGATTAGGGAGAACCCTTCCACAAATCGTCTATAGTACCCTGCCAGGCCTAGAAAACTCTAAATTTTTGACATCGTCTTAGGTTGTTTCCAATCTAACACTGCTTCCACCTTTCGAGGATCAACTCTAATCCCCTCAGCTGAGACCACATGTCTTAAGAAAGTGACTTCCCTTAGCCAGAATTCGTACTTGCTAAACTTGGCATAAAGTTGCTTCTCTCTTAGAATCTGCAACACAATCCTTAAGTGTGCATCATGATCAACCTCCGTTCTCAAGTATACCAAGATGTCATATATGAAGACTACTACAAACTGGTCTAGGTACTGTTGAAAAAACCTATTCATAAGATCCATAAAAGCAGCAGGTGCGTTTGTTAGCTCAAAAGGCATCACCAAAAACTTGTAATATCCATAACGAGTTCTGAAAGCTGTCTTATACACATCTGTTTCCTTAACCCTCAGTTGATGGTACCCTGAACGCAAGTCAATCTTTGAGAAACTGAGGCTCCCCTAAGTTGATCGAAAAGGTCATCTATCCTAGGCAGGGGGTACTTATTCTTAATGGTTAACTTGTTCAATTGCCTATAATCGATGCACATCTTCATGGACCCATCCTTCTTCTTCACGAATAATATCAGCGCTCCCCATGGAGACATATTTGGTCTAATAAATCCGCGGTCCAATAACTCCTGAATCTGGGCCTTCAACTCCACGGCTCGCCTTCTTGCCATCCTATAAGGTACGATGGACACTGGAGTCGTACCAAGTAACAATTCTATTCTAAACTTTACTTCTCTATTGGGAGGTAACCTAGGCAATTCCTCTGGAAAAACATCAGGGAATCCTTTACTGTTCTCAAATCCTTAATAGTAAAACTCTTAGATTCCAAATCACTAATGTAGGCTAAGTAAGCTTCACAGCCCTTCCACACAACTTCTCTGCCCTTAAAGCCGAAATCATGTTCGGCAAGTAATCATGTCATTCCCCGATCACCACTACCTCAACATCTTCCACAGTTTTTAACACCATTCGCTTCGCAGCACAATCTAAAGTTGCCCGGTGCCTTGTCAACCAATCCATGCCTAAGATGAGGTCGAACTCACCAAACGGTAATTCCATCAAGTTAGCTAAGAAGGTAACTCCTTGAACTACCAACGGTACATTCCTAAACAACTTGTTAACTTCCACTGACTACCCTAAAGGACTTAACACTGTCATTTCATTCTCAACGATTTCACACTCAGCCCCTACTTTTTCAGTCCTATCGCATGCAATGTATGAATGTGTCGACCCCACATCAATTAGTACGATATAAGGTAGCTCACGAATAAAAAACGTATCCGTTATTACATCAGGTGCATCTCCTTCCTCTCTGCGATGAGCAGCATATACTAAGGTTGGCTGCCTTGCCTCTGCCTGTCCTGCACCTCTCCCCGGTGCTCCTCATCCTCGTCCTGCGCCATTGCCGCCTCTAACTTGTCCACGGCCCCTTGGTGGTTGTTGACCACCCTTTTGTGGCTGAAAATTACCTCTACCATCGGCTCACTCCTGATTTGGCCTTATCGGGTACTCTCTAATCTTATATTCCATAGACCCACAGCTCAAACAAGCTCCTATTCTTCTCCAACATTCACCCGTATGCCCTTTTCCACACACTTCACAAGGTGGTATCCCGGTATTAGCAACAGCAACAGGGGCCACAGTCCTAATTGGCCCATTCACTCAGGCCCTTCTCATAGGCCTCTATCCAGCCCCCATAACTTCCACGTTCCATTTGTTCTTGCCCTTCTTCTTTTCTCAGTTGAGGCGTTTCGTGCACTTTACTTCCTTCGCTATCTTTGCTTTCTCCACCAAGACCGCAAAGTCCTGCTCGCTCTGTAGAGCTATAAGGACCCTAAGGTTGTCTCTTAACCCATCCTCGAATCAAACGCATCTCTCATACTCTGTTGCGACTATTCCTTTGGCATAGCGACTAAGGCGCAGAAACTTAACCTCGTGATACGCTCACGAAACATCTCCCTGAGTCAGATTCAAAAACTCCTTCTTTCGGGCATCCACATAGCCTGCTCCAATGTACTTCCCCTGGAATGTCGATTTGAAGAACTCCTAAGTGATCTGCTCTGGTTGGTTGCCTTCCTTTATGGTCAACCACCACTGATAAGTTTTCTCCCTCAATAAAGATATCGCCCCTTTTAACTTTTGTTCCGCCGTGCAATCCAGGTCGTCCATTATTCTCTCAGTTGCTTCCAACCAATACTCTGCCACATTCAAGGCCACCCCCACTACTCCTTTGAAAATCTCTACCCCATTAGCTCAGAGTCACTCCACGATCGACCCACGACTCCCCGTACCATTATTGGGCCCAACGACTCTTTCTAAGATTCTCAACAAAGCCTACAATACTGCATCTTCTGTAGCAGTAGCCCGGTCGTATGGTCTCATTTCTGCTACTGGGGAGGCCAGAGCTTCCCCTACTCTAACATTGCGCATATGGCCTGACTCTAGTGACCCAGCCCTAACACTCCCACGGCCTCGGCCGCGACCTCTTGCACCTCTTTTAGCGCTCATCATTGCATGGGTATTACTGGATTAGAATTTTATGAAATTAGTGCATAGTTCCACTATTTAGAGTATATGTCTTATGTAAATAACAATTTAGAAGTTATTTCATGAACGTATATCTACTACATTCTTAAGTTTCCTACGGTCTTTAGTCTCTAAAAACCTATTGTTTAAAATAGCCCAATATCTAAATATAGTTTAGTGATATAACAATAAAAGATCAGAAAAACTTACTTGGCTCGACGTCAAGGGCCTGGTGAACCACACTGCAAGAATCCTGCCAAACTTTCTAATCTACTTGTTAAGAAAAATCTAAGGCCCATTTCACAGCCCGAGCTTTGCAATCGGGCTTTGATACCACTAAATGTAACACCCTCAAGCCCGGCCCAGATGCTATGGCCGAACCTGACGATGTCACATCAAAAACAATTTAAAACGACTTAGTTTAGTAGAAAACTCAGGTTTGAGGTTTAGAAACCCAAAAACTCTTGAATCTTGTTAAGTTAAGACAAAAAAAACCCATATTTTAATAAAATGTCCATGTGTTGAGTTATTTTGAACATCATGTTTAATCTTAAGAAATTTAATTAAGTTTAATAAATAAATAGTAATAATAAAACCCATAAGTAAAGTTAATTTGGAGTTACAAAGCCTTATTACAACCCAATGAAAATAAAGTGTTTAAAATAATAATGTTATACGAAATAAAGTAACAAAACGTCTAAATCACTTGCAATGTGGCCATCTCCGAGTCCCCTTCCATGTCGAACCATCTACTGTGCATCACCTGAAATATTAAATAAAGGGTGTGAATTTCGAAACTCAGTGTGTACAACCCTTTGCATTCAATACAATATATAATTATCACATTGGGCCTAAGCCCTATCACAATCGGTGGTCAAGGGCCTTAACCCACAATGACCTCATATCATTTCGTATGGAAACAAAGCTATGCAAAACCCTCCCCAAAAATCCATCTGCTACACACCATTTCCCTTCCAACCTTATGCACCTGTGGGGATTTCTAAATCGACCCACCCCTCCGCTACACTCCAAAGGTAGCACCAACAGCGGCACTACTCAACGTTGCAGCAAAACTGCTAATCATATAATGGGCTTAAAGCCACCGGTGGATCCACAGTCGTCGAACGACTATACGATCCTCAAATTCTTCCTCCGTACCATGATTTCCCACCCATATGCATCCTAAACAGATTATCGTATGAATGCAGCAAGCACATGAGTAATATCCATAAAACTCATACTCACCACATATGGGTATTCTAGCCATTCTACCCTACAGGAGTATTCTCGTAATTTTACCCTTCAGGGGTATCCTCATAATTTCTTGCTTGTCGGGTTTTAGTTATGAACTTTGGCCCATCAACAAGTCCTCAAGGCTAAAGTGAACAGACACTATCCACCAGGTAGGATACCAGAGAAAATGAGGGGGGCCACTAGGACCGCTTAAGTACCAAGCTCTCCCTAGATCTAATCCTAGACATGCATATGTCTATTGCCACACCTTAACCTATCGACTTGTCCACAGACATGTTTGATTATTACAAGAGTTTTATGTTATTCAAGAATTTGTCAAACTAGGCCTAGAATCCATTAAACCCTAACATATATTCCTAAAATATCTTAAGGCCCATTAAGACCATTTCATGTCATATAGCCCATTAAACCAATTTCATTACAATCCAATCATGCAACCCTTCACGCCAATTCATTATTCATGCTCACATATCAACCATTGCCATTTTTGGCCCATAAGTTCGGTAGGCCCATTTAGCCACTTTCGAGTTTTCGGCTTTTCGGCGTTGTCGATATCGTGTGTGTAGTGTTTGTACACACCTGGTAACCACGCCTGCTGCAAACCCCTTAATCACGAATCTACAATTGACATCACTTAATGATTAATCACGAATTAATACACACTTTATCAGAAACCAAAACCTCACCGTAACCTTACCGTGTGCCACACATTCTAGTAGCCCTTCCTTTGCTACTATTTGCGATTATCCTCTAGATCTGCACCCAAACTTATATCACCAAAATCAAGTGACCCATATTCCTCATAAGTCCCCCTATAAGCCATATTACATTCGGCCATTACTAAACCACAACCGAGACGAGTGTACTTACCTCTTGCTAATGATCCTTACCTACCACGTTTGTGATCTCTAAATCTTACCCTTGTTAATATAAAGTTAACAAAAATGAGAGGTTAGATAGCCCTTTGGCTTTTAACAAAACTCTATAAGAAAATTGACTAAATACTTACCGAAAACCCTCCTTTGATCCTGCGACCTAGATAGCTACCGACAAGATTCGCTTTTAAACTTGACCAAAAGTGGGTAACAGTCGATTGTGATGAAGGAGAAATAACTAAGTATCGGCACAAGTAGGGCTATATGATATAAAAGTGTGTTCGGCTTTCAGAGAAAGGAAAAGAACACAACACTAATAGGAATTTCGACAAAAAGAATAATGGGTTCTTTTTTTCAGCAAATGGAAGAATTCGGCTAGGGGGAGAAAAAAATTTCCAAAAACCTCTTAAAGGGATTCAACACCCTCCTTTTATAGCCAACAGCTGAAACTTCTTTCCATCAGAGTCCCATTCGGCACCATCACATCCACACTTCTCATCTCCTAACTTTCTCTCTGATAATCCCTCCACCTCATCCGAATTTTCCTCCTCTATCAGCTTACAAAACCAAGTCAAACACTCCAACGAAAGAGTTCCATTTCAACCCAACTCTGGCCGTCCACTATGCAAAATACACACTCCCAAAATGCCTTACCTCTGCTTGAACCTTGGACCTCTTTACGCCACCTTGTAGCTCCCCAAGTGACGCCACTTGCCACTTGACCACAAGCCCATTTGTTCCTTATTTTCCTTTTATCCTGCTTAAGAGGCCTAAAGCCTGAGACTAGGGTCCACTAAGGTAAAAATTAACTTTTTCCCTATGATTTTCCCTATCCTTAAGACTTCAAATAAACCCGGTAATACCATAAAATTAATATTCTAAGTGCTACTCATACATGCCAACTTTAGTGTACAGAAATTAGAGTTTCGGGATTTTAGAGCGTTACAATAAGATAAAGTAAGCATTTAATGCTTAGTAAGTTCGCATAACGGGAATTTTAACTTACCATTCATTTACATTTAAGGTAAGCATAAAAAAATGCATCCAAGCAATTCAGTTAATAGCCTAAAATACAGAAGTTTATCAAACATGTTAGTAATTATTCTACATATATTTCAATAATCAAAGATGAGCTCATCATATAGTAACTTTCATATTACATGTACATTTCCATGACAGATCATTTCAAGTTCAATTTAGCTATGTCAAAACTTTACCCGTTGAATTTATTTGAAATATCGATGGATACACTCATGTAGTACACTTAAAGTGTATAAAACTGAAAATCTGTCAATTCATATCCAGGGATACCCATTAGGGCACATAATCAGGAAGCACTCTCTCGAGCCATATAATAGGATGCTCATGTAAGCCATGTAACAGCTTATTCGGGATATAATAGGAAACTCATAAGAGTTTAAAATCAGAAGCTCATTGAACTTAACAGGTAACTCCGAAGAGTTATTATCAGGGAGCTCCGGATAGCCATATAATGGAAGCTCAAGAAGAGCCTATATCAGGATGCTCATAAAGAGTTGCGTTTGTGTCTCACAACTGATTGTATACAGGACGCTCACAAAGAGCTACGGTAGTCTGCAACACATGCAAGATCACTACTGATGAGTATGCTCTCAGAAACCATATAACGGGAAGCTCAAGAAGGCTTATAACAGAATGCTCTTTCAAGCTAAGGTGTGTCTGCAACATATGCAAGACCACAACCAATCAGGAAATCCTGTATCCATCGAATTCCATCTATTCAAACGGGACTTATACTTATCGAGCAATATCATACATGTATTTAATTTTATACATTAAACATTTATACAATTCACACATATTCAACATTCAATTTCAAACATATTAATATACATAATCTAGTTACATGAACTTACCTCGATAAATGTTCGTATACAAGGATCTACTAATCCGATACCTTTTATTTTCCTCGATCCGACTCTGTACTAGGTCTATCCATATCTATATAAATGAATTTAACAACAATTTTAGAGTTAAATGTTGAGTACTCGGGTAGATATTAATGTGGAACTTGAGTATGTGAAAGTCTCGATTGAAGTTGAATTACTTAGGATACTCAATCACTCACATGAGACAAGAAAGTCCGTATAAGACCAAGCCAAGACATGGCAATAGTAAGTTCCCAAGGGAATATACAAGGAAGATTTCGTGTAAGTCCATATCAAAACATGACGTCAAGAGCAAGTTAAGAGATCCCATGTAAGACTATATAACATGACGTCGAGAGCAAGTTAAGAGATCCCATGTAAGACTATATCTAGAATATAGCATTGGCATCGAGATATATGTGAGATGAGATTCAGTATCCTCGGTCATTCATAGTAATTCATCGGGCAAAAGAGTGAAGATTGAATGAGAAAGCAATGAAGTTATGTAAAGTTGTTATCAAGTTATGCTAGTTAAAGCTGACTAAGAGTATTACTATTGTCATAAATGACGAAGTTGAGATTATGTTTACCATATCAAAGCATACTGTTTGATATGTGTGATTAATACAATATTTATGATAGCATAATTGAGAATGCCTTGTATCACATTGATACATAATACTCTACTAGATAGAGTAATTGTTGTTGAACATGAGGTTGAAGTCCTAGAGGACTAAAATGAAAAGATTATCATTGAGATATGAAATAGATAAGGTCCCGTATAAGACCATATCCGTAATATGGCATCGGTAATGAATATGAGAATTGTGTAAGACCATATTCAGAATATGGCATCGATACTTGATGTGAAAGTACATATAAGACCTTATCAGGGATATGGCATTGGCATTTAGAGGTGACTCCATATAAAACCACCTAGGGGATGTGGCATTGGTTTCGTACCTACATGAATGATGATGAATATGCATCTTTTATTATCCCTAATAATCAAAGAGACAGATGTATGAGTCTAGAGGTAGAAATGAGAATTGCACTAAAGCCATGTGAATGGGTGAATACAGGTACTTGTGAACGAGTCAAAAAGAAACCAGTACGATGTATGGTACGATATGTGCTAAATAAATGGCAAATATGAGTAAGTTGGCTCGAAACCTGTAGTTTGTGCATAGTTAGTTTATGCCATGGATGAATTATAATAATCTCCTCGAGTATTATGTATTAATATTTGTTGCCTTTCAGGGCCGATGTAGTTGTTCTTTCCATAGACCATAATTGTGTGGGAATGTTAGCTAATAGTAAAAATCAGACAAAATAGTTGTCGATTTAGTTAATTGAAATCGATATTTCTTTATTTCCTCGTAACCCTATTCGGGTACTTTGAGGAGGAAGTTGGTGATGATTCTGTTAAGTATAGCAAACAGCCCACCAAGCTTCGAAGTCTAACACTCCTCCTTGGACTGTATGCAACAGATTCTAGTATAAGAAGTGAAATCACAAGTTTCACGTTGTTTGATGAGTTTTTGAGTAAGGTGAATAGAGTTAATGAATTCGATTGATATGCCCCTGTTATCGTGAGATATGATGATAATAAAGGTTTTAGATTGGCATAGCAATAGAAACTCAGATGAGAGTGTGCTTAAAATATGTTCTCAGTATGGAGAAGAGAGTAGATTAACGTATTGAGATGATTCAAGTTCTGTGTATATTTACGCATGAATCAGTAAAAAGAATAAAATTTTGTGTATGTGAGTAGGGAACATGATACAAAGATATGCTCATCGGAATGTTCAAACCATGATGGTTGAGTTGAAAGCTATAGAAGGAACTATTAATTGAAAGTTCTAGTACTGAGTTCAGTCTAAATCGAGAAAAAGAGTTGACAGGTTGGTGATCCTGAGACGGTCACTTTTGTGTCTGTGTTGTGATTTAGATATTGTAATGATCCATGGGAAAATCGATGTGTATTTTCTGAATTTTTTAATGAGTAAGAGTATCATATGCTACAAAACATTTTGAAAATGAAATAGTGGAAACGGCTAGAACTATTACAATAACAAGTATAGTTATTGTAATACTTCTCGGATAGTAGACATATTACAGATGTCTGAATGAAAGATCCTTGTTAAGTAATGCGAGTTAGTTACTTGGTTGACTCTAGTTGGTAATATCCTAGTTTTAGTAAGGTTAATGACTATAGTGAGTCTTCATTTCAAAACAAAGGAGTTCGGAAGTGATTTAGTAAATGGTATTTTAAATAAGCTCTGAATGAGTTTATTTAAGGTAGTAAAATCCAGGTTGGATAAGATTTCCGTTATTGATATTTCCTAATTGAGATAGAATTTGAATGATGATGAATTCAGAACTTATACAGAAGTTTTGGTATGAGATTTAGTAGTAGCATATCTACTAATCCAAGAATAAGGAAGTACAGTTATGTGCATAAATGTTTTGACAGTAGAGTACATTTCACGATATGATCGAGTTTATAGGTAGAAGTAGTTGACCACTAAAAGCTGAGTTTTCAAAGTGTACAAGTCAAGACTATTACAGTCGGTGAATGCTTTAATGAGAAAGTGAGATAAAACCTTATAGATTTCAACTTTGGTTTGACAAAATTCCCAATGAGGGGGATGTCATTCGAATTATAGTGAATCAACCAGTAAAGATCCAAACGATCATTTGGACATGTACAGAGTTCCAAATTAGTGGATTACTTGATATAGTATATGCCCCAGAGGAAGAATAACCTAGGTCTCAAGTTACGTTTCGGCCTTGTGTGTCACAGCTTAAAGGTTATTGGCAAGAGAAATTTAAGGATAAGTGGATTCGTGATTTTGAAGAGTAAATGGAAACGTTTTAAGAATGTTGGTAGCAACTCCTCCTGATAAGATTTTGGGGGACGAAAATCCCTAAGGGGGGAAGAATTGTAACAGCTCGATTTAGGGGCTAGTCGGAACAATGGTCTCGAAATCACTAATCTGAGGTTAGAGAAAATTATTTTCATGTTATGTTATGTGTTATAACATGTTTATAAGGATGCATGAAAATTTTGGTGCATTAATTTTAGCGATTTCTAGCTAAATTGTGAAATAGGACTAAATCGCATAAAGTGCAAAAGTTCTATTTTATTTGCTAGAGGCGCCAAATAGCTATGGTTTATAAATTGGAGGTCCCAAATGTGCAATTAGGCCATGGGAATTAGCTTGGCCGGTCAAAGGAAGACAAAAGGGACAAGGGCATTAAATGTTGTCATGTTAGGTGAGTAAAAAGAAATAAAATAAGATGAAATAAGCAAAAAGCTATCATCTTTTTTATTTCTTCTCTTCTTCCACCGAAAATACCAACAAGAATGGGGGTTTTGAAGCTCAAAATTTCAGCAAGCATTCCTCCTCACAAGTAAGTGATTTTGATGATTTTTCTTGATAAAAATTGCATTTTTGGAGTCCCCAAAGCTTAAGATAGCTAATGGGGGGACTAAATTGCAACATGGTTGAAAGTCTAGGGACTTGCCATGAGAGATTTTATGTTGTTTGATAAATTTTCATAGAAGAAAATGAATAATAGGATGATGAGAAACAACTTTTGTGAAATGTGTTGTCATGGAAACACCTAATTGGGACTAAAATGCAAAAGTTGTAATTTGTTCATTAAGGCATGGAATTGATGGAATTGTGAATAGTTATAAGAGGATTAAATGTTCAGCTAGGCTTTTTTAACAAGAAAATGTGATAAAAATTTATTTACGATCATAGGGGCAAAATAGTCATTTTTGCCTAAAGTGTAGATTATGGTATATTATGATTTATAAGTGATTAAATCAGTAAATTCCATTGTTCTAGATCAAAGAAAACGGGTTTTGGACCTAGAACAAGTGAAAAGAGAAATGTGGGCAAAAAGGTCCCTTTCGACATCGAGGTAAGTTCATGTGCAAATGTTGCAATTACGTACAAGTTAATATTCCAATGTTGTATGAAATGCATATTTACCTTATGAATGTATGAAATATCTCTTGATGAAATGACGAGAATTGAATCTAGGAGTAATGGGAAATGTATATAGCATGATATGATAATAGTCAAGGTCTCAAGTAAGACCATATTGGAATATGGCCTCGGTGTAAGAATTCATATAAGACCATGCCAGGGACATGGCATCGATATGTTAATGCAAGTGAGACCCTATTGGGGTACAATGTCATTGTGACACTATGTGTATGAGACTCAAGAGAGTTATTTAACAATTTGAGTGATTCAACGGGTATGTTGAAAGAGAGAAAGTACGTGGTTGTACCACGAGAAGTACAAGCATGTGATTAGAACTGAATTGAGATGAATTCAGTATATGATGAACCTCTAGTGGGTTATGTGTAATCAATACACCTTAGTTGTATGAGATAGATTTATTAATGCATTGTGTGAATGCGAATGAGTATTGTAGAAAGTTGAGTAAGAATAGAAGTGTGTGAGGGGGTTCTCGGATGAACATTTGAAATAAAGATATACATGTGGATTATTATCTATGAATGTAAAATAACAGTGAGCTATGTGCGACATCACCTTATTGATGGTAATGATGGGCTGTGTACGATACCATCAATTATATTATTATCGGTGGCCTATGTGCGTTACCACCTGATTAATTAGTAATCGATGGGTTGTGTGCGATACCATCACTTATAAATGATTGGTGAGCTAAGTGCGAAATCACCATAAGTATAAATGATTGGTGGGTTGTGTGCGATACCACCCTATTAGAGATCAATGGTGGGCTAAGTGCGTGACCACCAAGAGATTAGTAGTATGAGTGGCTCATTGAAAATGCTTGATGTGTTGTTTTATATGATCTTATGGTGATTAGTGCAGGAATGTGTACTAATTAAACGAGCAGTTGGCTTGTGGCATGGTAAGAATGTGGTAAGAAATAGAATGAGTAAGCTTCAAGAGTGGTTGAGTAAGTAACTATGAGTTAATGGGAAAAACTAGTATAATACTTTGTGGTTATCTATATTCAATGAATATCAGTATTTGTCAGTTTATGTAGATGAACTTACTAAGCAATATTGCTTACTCCTCTCCCTTTTTCATCTCTTATAGGTTAATTTAGCTAGCTCGGGTTGGAGATCGCAGGAGATGTTTTCAAACTATCGAGCGCAGACACTTGGTATGAGGTATCAAGTCCCTATGAGTTATGGCATGTATAGGGCTAGTACTTAAGGTTGATTAATTCATTGTTAATGTGCCAAATATGTTGGCCTAAATAAGTTATGGGACGATTGTAATAGACATGGATGACGACTAAAGTCGATTGAAATTGTACTAGAAATAGTTCTACCCCATGTATAGGAGGAAGACTTCATTTTTATGAATCAAATGTGTTAATTCATGTGTTTTAATTGATGATTTGAGAATGTTTTGAAATAGCATATGAATGTATGCAATGTAGGGTGAAAAAGGGCTCGGTAGATAGCCTGATAATTGTCCACATGGGTAGACACACGGGCATGTGTCTAGACCATGTGGGAGGCACGGCTAGCACATGGGCGTGTGTTCAGGCCGTGTGAAGTCTGCACTTTGCACTTGGGATTTGAATCACAACACGGCTGAAGTACACGGGTGTGTGTATAGGTCGTATGGATAAGTTAGAATTCCAAGGTTCGGCACACTGTTAGAAGGCACGGGCGTGTCAAGGCCTGTGAAATTAGTCAGTGTCGACCACAGGTGGAGGACACGGGCATGCCTTAGGGGCACACGGGCGTGTCCCTAGACTTACACGAGCATGTGGCCCCTGTTTATTTAAAAAGTTCTCGAACTCATGAAAGTTCTAAGAAAGATTCTGATATTTCTCGGAAGTATGTTTAAGGTCTCCTAGGCCGAGTATGTGCGAGCGGTGGGGTTAAACGAAATTTTATAACCCTATTCTAGATGTTTATGCAAGATTAGCTAGGTAATGCCTTGAACCCTGTTCCGGCTTGAACACAGGCAAGGGGCGTTACATTCATACATATTGTACTACAAATTTATAAATTTTAGCATGTGCCTCATATTTAATTTCAAATGCTAAAGTAAATATTATACAACTTTAAATTTCATAAACTAACTTCCTTTTTAGATTGTTAATCTAGCACTAGCCAAATATCCTCGAGCTCGGTCGATATGCTTGTGTGTCTCATACGATTATTCCACTTATTCAAATAATATCTTATTTCAAATTTACAATAATGAAATAAGTATTAGGATATGATATTATCAAATGAAATTCACCAAATTACGAGTGGGAATTCATAAGAGGGGTCTACTCTGGGGTCGTAAAAATGGTAGTTGATACCATGCCCATAATTGAAGAAGGAGCATGCAATCGATTTAATTTAACTTTTTCAGGTTTCATCGCCTGACACATCTTTCAGTACAATGTTGTCAGCACTACTGATCCCTAATTGGGTCAACTCGCTTCTTTCAAGTCGAATAGTAGTAATAGTCACCTTAAATGTACCAGGTTTCGAGATTTATCTGGAATAACTAGACCCCCGATCAACTTCAAGATAAATGCGCGCGTGAATTGTACTTTTTCAACGTCACTCGCGAAGGCCTCTATATGTTTGAAGTTGTCCTCCAACCATCCCATCTAGATCCGAATACCCCTAAACTTGATTGGTACCTTCCCTAGTAGTTGCTTGCATGTTGCACTCCAATCGACACTTGCCACTAGCCCTGTAATGACTTCCCCATCAACCAGTAGACCAAGTTGTAAACCTACGTCCTTGAGTGTAATTGTACACTCACTGTAAGAAAGATGGAATGTGTGTATCTCAGTTCTTCATCTTTCCACCAAAGCACTAATAAGTGGGGGATCCAATTTAGTCCCCCCCTAAGCATGCAAGCCACGTATAAGAATCTCGCATCTCATAAGTGTCCATAAATGGCAACTGATGCACTCACACTTAAATTGTGTATGTATGTCTCTAAAATTCAATCTTTGGCCTAAGAATATAAACATAAAAAATTAATAATGTAAACAACATAATAATTAACTAATTAAAATTAAATAATTAAATAATATTTTCTTACCATTTGTAATTGAACGTCGGAGATGTGCTTATCATCCTAAGTAATAATTTGATTTGTTATTTTACAAATTATAAAGAATAAAATAAAATCGAATAGAATATGATTCAGAGAAAGATTTAAAGCGAAATTATTGAGAGAGTTAAAAATTTAGAGAATTGAGAGAATAAGTTTGAATTGAAAATAATGAAATTTAGAGGAGTTTATATAGGAAAAAATATGGTTGTTGGGCTGTAGCCGTTAGAATTGTGACTATTGGGGGCGGGGGAATTATCATTACTGTAACCAGACAGATCGAAAACATTTATAGAAATTTCATTCAGTCATTCATCAATCTCAATCATAGTGTCCCTTAAATGGGTCATCGAGACCTTAATCATGCTTTAAAGTAGGGCCGAGACTAAATCGGGACACATACAGAAATTTTTAAATTTTTAAAACTTTTCTAAGTTTCAGGGCTTACACACCCGTGTGGGCAGGCCTTGTGCCTCCCACGGCTGCTAAACACGCCCGTGTGTCTCCCCTGTGGTTGAATCTGACTTAACTCCACGACCACTAAGCATGCCCATGTACTTTGGCTTTGGTCGAATCTGACTTGGCTCCACGGCCACCAAGCACGTCCGTGTGCTAAGGCCGTGGTCGAGTCTGACTTGACCACATGGCCACCAGACACGTCCGTGTGCCAAGGCAGTTTACTTTTAGCTAGCTACTGAATTAGCCCCACGGTCACTAGGCACGCCCATGTGCCACAACCGTGTGACAAAATAGGCCATTTGCAAGGCCAAATTGCCACCCACCTAGGGTCATAACTACAAGCCAATTTTCAATACAATCCATGAACATTTAGCAACCATGAACATGCCAAAATAACCATTCAATCTTTACATTCAAATCCAATTTCATTCATACCAATTTACAAGAATAAAACTCATATCAGCACAAGCATAACTCATTCAAATACTTACCCAAAAACTTGACCATTTCCAAAGTCATCTAACCATACCAAGACATACATTACATATCATATTCATTAAGGCAAAATATCAACTTATAATTAGCCACATTTCATGGCTAAGTTCATACAACAAACTTATACCAAAATACTAGCCTATACATGCCATATCTAGCTATATACATTTCCAAAATGTACCAAAACAAGTTGAGTAGTGTGATGATGATCCTCGATGGTCCCCGAGCCTTTAGTAGCTTTGACGATCTATAAAACAGAGAAAACACACACAGAGAGTAAGCTTTCCAAAAGCTTAGTAAGTCATATACAAATAAACTTAACATGAAAGGTATATAGGCATATAGAAACATTGGCACAATTAACTTTCATAGCAAATTTATCACATGTATGCTTTGGTCCATGTACTTGGCCACATTTTTCCAAATTCATCAATTCAAAAATCTTATATACACATAATTCTTTCATGCATACTTTCACATATCATATTATTGTTCCAATATACATATTCATTATAGTAAAATCATATAGATACTTACCTTGTATACACACTTAGTGTATAAGTCAACATACCTGAAACAGATTTACAATTCACATAGTCATTCGTATCACATACTTGCCCGTTGAACCGTTAGGAACCTAATAGGATACTCAGAGAGCTCGGATTAGTAGTACAATGCCAACGTCCCAGACGAGGTCTTACATGTACTCAGATATCGATGCCACTGTCCCAGACATGGTCTTACACGTAAATCTCGTATCGATGCTAATGTCCCAGACGTGGTCTTACGCGAAATCTCAAATCAACGCCAACGTCCCAGACGTGGTCTTACATGATAAAACAGAACAGATACCTATGTCATGACATAGCTAATCCTATCTATTCCTAGGTTCGTACGGGACTTCTCGGACATTGTCACTATATAGATCTTATCTCGGAATAAGCATTCACTGTTATCAGTAGTCATATGAATATGCACAATTCAATACAAATATGTTTATTTGCATAATGACTTACCTCGGATTCGATTTAAAGGAAATGGAAACGGCTACTCGATTACTTTCGCTTTCCCGCGATCTAAGTCCGTTTTCCTTGGTTCTTGATCTATACATATTTAGAATTAACCCCTTTATTCACTAACTCATTCAATTCAATCCAAGGACACACATTTAGGGTTATTTGCAAATTAACCCCCACATTTGCACAATCTATCAATTTAGTCCATATTTCTCAAAACATCAAATTCACAAAATCATCTTTTAACGATGCTTAGCTGAATGTTCAAACATCTCATACAAGCCCATATTTTCCATCAAATTTGCAATTTAGTCCCTCAAATTATCATTTTATCAATTTAGCCCTATTTAGCTAAATTCATCAAAAATTCAAGAACAAAACATGTTCATCAATTACATATCTTTCATATTTCACTATTAAACATCCTAAAACATATGAGTTCATCTAAGTCTCATTTCAAAAACATCATCAATTCTCAAAATTAAAGCATGGGTTTTGAAGTAGACAAAGCAACGATTACAGAAACGTAGAAATTATCAAAAACCAAAATAAAATCATACCTTAATCAAGCTTAAAGCCAACCGAAACCCTAAAGCTTTTGTTCTTTCTTTTTCTTTGTGTTTTCAGTGGAAGAAATGGATGAATTAATGTCCATTTTCATGCTTTATTTTATCATAATATAATTTAATACATAAATGACATATTTAACCTTTAATCAAACATATTATAACATATGGTTCAAGGTCATTTATGACCTTAGCCGCCCACTAATCATGGTAGTGGCTTAATTGCCACATAAACCCTCACTCTTATAAAGACATAACAAATAAGCATCCTTTCATAAAACATGCAAATTTGCATTTCAATGCAATTCAATCCTTTAATCAAATTAAACACACAAACAGATAAATTATCTTACGAAGATTTAACACATGCTTAATCACTTATCAGAGGCACAGAAAATAATATTAAAATATTATACGACTCGGATTTGTGGTCCCAAAACCACTGTTCCGACTAGGGTATAAATTGGACTGTTACAATTACCCTGAAAACGCGTTCGTGGTAGTGAAAATGTATATTGTAAGACGCATTTTTAGGAGAGAGAAATGAAAACACGTCTTCCACGGCGTGTTTTCACCTAAAAATGACCTATCTCGAAAAATATAAAAAAACGACCTACTTACTTAATTTTTTAAAAAAAGGGCATATTTATTTAATTTACCATTATATATTGCATACTCAAATAACTATACTTATCTAATATAAAATAAATTAATTTTTTTTATTTTTTAAAAATATGTATGGTTGAATTAAACTAAAAGTTCCATATATACATTTGAACTATAATAAAAATTTCATATGTATAATTATTCTAAATCAAAATTTATGTATTAAATTACACATTAAATTAAAATTAATATATAATTTTAGTATTTTATCCCCAATTAAATCACTATTTTAACTTATATACAGCGTCAAAAAGAAGCATTTTGTTTAAAAGATTACAAATAGTGATAGTTGGATCAAATTAGAAACTTGGAACGTTGATATCCAGTGCGTTGGATCCAATGATGAATGACCAAACATGCCAGCGTGGCACCAATGCGGGACCCACCATTGAATCTTTGTCCTTTTTCCCTAAAACTTCTCTGGTAAGGGAGTCACAGTAAAATAAGAACCTACTACTGTTGTCTGTTTATTGATCATGTTATTATTATTCAGAAAGAAAAAATATATATCTGAACCAGCTTTGACCTTCACTTTCCCTCCTCGTTTCTTTCAATCGCCGGCCCTCTCTGCTGCCTCTTGATCCCCTCCCTCTATTATTTAATGACATGAGTAGCATCGATGGTAACAGCCACATAGTGGGATACAGATTCCACCCAACTGACAAAGAACTCGTGGACCATTACCTATGGAACAAAATCCTCGACCGTGATTCTCTCGTCCAAGCTATAAAAGAGGTCGATTCTCTTTTCAACAAAGATCCTTGGGAACTACCCGGTGAGAACTAAAGTTCTTTTCTTTTTTTTTTTTTTTACTTGAAAAAAATTCTACTACTGTGTTAATCATAACCCTGGGGGGATTCTTTTTTTTGTTTGATCGAAGGTTTGTCTGAAATACAATCAACTGATCAAGTGTGGTATTTCTTTTCCCGGCGAGGAGACAACAAACGGGTGAAGAGGACAACGGATAAAGGGTTCTGGAAAGTGACGGGGAAGCCTCGGAAGGTAAAGGGGAAAAAAGGGTGTGCTGCCAAGAAATCTTTGGTTTTTTATGAGGGTCGTACCCCTAATGCAAAGTGGACACCTTGGGTCATCCACGAGTATACTTTCACCTCTACTCTTCTTGATAACAGAGTATGTTCCTTTTCTGCGTATTTTATTTCTAGACTTCCATCATCTTTCTGTGTGTTTAATGGAGGAAAATAAGGCTATAGGATCGTGATTGTTGTTTAAGTGTTAATTAGTTAAAATTGCTTCGGAAATTCGGTAGAAAGTAAGGTGGTCCAATTGAAGTGCAAACTTGTTAAATTTAACAACTTGATCACTGCTTTTAATTTATTTACATTGGAGGAAAACCTTAAGTCTTTAGAGTATATGTTTGATTGATAATCCTGAGGATTTGCAAAAAAAAAAAAAAAAACCATTTTTATGTGTATTTCTGAAATTCAGTGTTTAAGGCTGAAATTGTTTTGGCCTTCCACCCATGCAGGAGGGCATTGTTCTCTGTAAATTGAAGAAAAAAGAAGATGAAACGGCCAATGCTTCAAGTAGTGAAAGTTGTCAGCCAAGTCTGGTTGCAGACGAGGAGATTCCTGATGTAAGGTGCCTTATGCAAAGTTCTCTCAAGTCATTTCTTTGGACTGATAAAAGTATTCATAACCATTCTTCTTTCTGTATGATTCAGAACCCAACCATGTTTAATCCTGATGAGATGCTTGACACATTGAAAGAACGAGACAGGGAGCATGAGTTGGAGATGGATGAGCAGCAGCAGCCCTCTTGCTTGGAATTCACTCATTTGCAGGACATTACCAGTTACTGTGATGGGCTTCCACTCCTGTCTAAGGAAGAGAATGATGATGAGTCATGGATTGGATATTTAGTGGATGATGATGAATTCAATCCTGATGAACTTAATCTTGGAAACGAGTGCTGCAATTTGGCCTTAGGTGATACGAGTGCGACCTGCCCTGGAGAGCCCTCTAGGAAAAGATCACTCTGTGAAGCTGGGGTACTATGCGGAGCCATTGAAAAGGAAGAATGCCTACCAATGGTAAAATAATTGAAATAAAATTTTGTATTATAATAATTAGAGTACCATCTTATGCAAGCAAGATGGCATTGCATCTCGTTGTTATGCTGGTCTGGTGTTTATTAATGTTTTAAAAAGAAAAGCTTGATTGACCAGCTTAACTAACGATGAAAATGCATTCCCGTTTCGAAAATGAACTTTTACTGTGCTAGCACTTGAATGTGAATTACTACAGTCTCGCTCTATTATTGATGGAACTAAAGCTCTTGCTTGATAAGATGGAAAGAAAATAGAAAGAAAATATATTTTTTCTTTTCATTTGTAGAAAACATGATTAAATGGAAAGAAAAGTGATTTTCTTTTTATTCATTATTGGTAGAAATGAAAATTGAGAAGAAAGAAAAATAGCATTTTTTTTAAAAAAAATTGTACAGTTAACGCTTGTTCATCTTCTTTCATCTTTTCATTCCACTAAGATGAAAAATGATATTTTTCTATTTTTTTTCTTCTCATTTTCTTTTTTACCAAACATTTGTCTTCCCTCCTCTTTTTCATCGTACTCTCCATTTTTTCACCTTTTCTCTCAACCAAATGTACCAAAGGAGTGAAAGGATGGGAAAAGAAATGAAGAGACAGGGAATCATTTCTCTTTGCCTTCCTACATAAAAACATGGTGGGGTGAGAATGATTTACACTTCAAATTCTTACAATTCTCCTGGTATGTATTAATTTGTGGATTAGCCTATGTTTTAGGGTCCTGCAAAAAGTTTTGCTGCAGTTTTGGCTTTTTTAGGGTGTTTGTTTATGTAGAACAGTGGGAGCATGAGAAGGAGAGAGTGGAAATGTAGAACGAAAATAATTTTGAGTTTGTTTTGTAGGCAAGAAAAATGATGATAAAAAAAAATAGGAAAATTTGTTATTTTTCATCACAATAAATAAAAACAAATAATTCTAAATTTAAATAACAAGAGGAGAAAAAAAATGAGATATATATAAATCAAGTGTACTTATTTACAGCATTAAGGAATAATAAGAGAGAAAATGAGAGATATATAAGCCAAGCCTGCCTATTACAACATCGACGTAAGTCAAGCGTGCTTGTTCACAACATTAAGAATTTTTTTTATAATCTTCATTTCTTTCTCTCAGTTTTCAGCTTGCCAATCGATAGATGGAAACAGAATTATTTTTTCTTTTTATTTATCATCTTTCCTACCAAGCCTACTGACAAAAAATATATATATTTTCTATCCTTTTTACTTTTCTCATCCATTAATCGTTTACCATTCCAATCTTCCTCTAAATTGCTTTGTAAGTTGTGTTTTGGGATGCTTAATTAGTTGCCTGTTGCTTCATTTATGTCAACTGTATGAGCAGGCGGTAAGCAATTCAATGATGCTTGATGAACATGGTGGTTCAAAGAAACACCAAGCATTGGCAATGGTTAATGCACCAAATGTGACTTCAAGTTCTGTAAAGCAAGATCCCCATGGAAGGGACAAGATGGTATCTCTCAATAATGAATCCAGGGAAATGGATATCCCTGATGTTGAGTCAGTTGTTCATCCGCACAGTATTGTTCGTGCTACAAGATTCCACAACCCTTACTATCAAAAATTAGGAGAGCAAGAAGATGATCCAAAAAGAATCAGTAAACGGGGAAAGTTTTGCAGAAGAATAGCCTCCCAAGACAAGGTAAGGGAATCAACCTGCATTAAAGAAAGATGTTGTCAAAATGAAATGCTCAGGTTTATGTCATTTGCTTTTAGCTATCCAGCTTGATCCCTTTTGCAGGCTATAGATGTAAAACAACATGCCACTGCTGTTAATCTTGCTATTATTATGGAATCTAACGGTAAGAGGAAAACAGCTGAACATAGCTACAGACATATGAGACTGGAGATGCATTTGAATGAGTTAGCTGACTGTGATTAAAAAAAGGTTCTTCATGTGCATTTATAAGCCTTCATTCAACCATAAATCTAGTTAATCCCCAGTTTATTTTGTCAATGCACTTTTAGGTGTAGTATTGTTTATTTCTGTCATTTATGATTTAATTTCAGTACCACTTGGTGCTAGTCATATATTTTAGGGTCAATATACTATTTGGTAGTTGAATTTGGCTTCAAAGTTTAATTTTATACTTAAGTTTGGTACCTGAGTTTCCCTTCAACGTTCACTTTGATACTTGAGTTTTTCCAATTTGATACTTGAGTTTTCTTTTTGTCCCAACTAAGTACCTAATTTTGGCTTCAATGTTCAATTTGGTACTTGAGCTTTTTTTTGTATATCCAAATTAATTACCTATACACGCCACAACCATTCATTAGGTGGTTTGGTTTAGGTAACTAAATTGAATATTGAAGTGAAACTTGAGTATTAAATTAAGACAAAAGAAAATTCAGGTACTAAATTGAATGTTGAAGCCAAGCTTAGGTGTTAGATAATATTTTAACATGACAGATCCCTTATCTGATTCCCACAGATGAAGCAATGTATCACCTTCCTTTTCCTTGTATAGCTGATAGGGCTACCTACTTCATGAACTAGTTCTTTTTGAGTTTGAGGACCCAGAGTCTTAATGACGAATCCATATATAATATCTTCACAATTTATATTTGCTGCCCTATGTTATGCAACTTTTCTTGTTGTAAATATAGAATTAAGGGTATGTTTGGTTTACTGTAATGAAATAGAGCTGTAATAGAATAGAGTCAGAATCGTGAATTCAATTGTTTGGTTGAATAGAATAGAGTAGAACTGTAATAGTATTATTGTGTTTGGTTGAATGGAATGATGTTGTAATAGCATAAGGAAAAAACTAAAATGATCAGAATACCTTTAGCAGAATTTTTTTAGGTAGATAATTATTGTTATTGTTATTAAATTTTACAAAGATTATTATTAAAACTAATTTAATAAAAATAATATATAATTTAATAAAATTTTTAATATATTAATTATTATATGAATTAAAAAATCATAATATATAATACTATAAAAATAATATATAATCTATCTTATTATTTTTAAAATGTAATACATATTTAATATGCTAAAATATCATTAGTGAAACAAATAATTTATTTATTCTACAATAAGAAAACAAAATATTAGAAGTAACAAATAACTTGAAAATAATATTTCACGTTCAAACATAATATTCATATATTAACATAAAGTTACATGATTTCATTAGTTTATATGTCATAATCCATATGTTATAAAATTTTATAACCTCAAAAAGTTGCAACATTTGTAATGACATTTTATCATGTCATTATACCATCCAAATATTACAAACACAAAAAGTTACCAAAATATCATCAACACAATCATGATTTTTAATGGTCAGTAGAAATTTTCTGACTCATTTCAATCGCACAGAAAAAGGTAAACTAAAGAAAATGAGCATTTGCGTTGGATGATCTGAAATTTTACTCAATGCTCGATAGCTCTCATCCTCAGTTAAACCTTCTACTTCACATAATGTTAGATATAATTTTAGAGCACTTTCTTGAATGGTCATTTCTGACTTTTGTTGAATTAGCACTTCGGAGGCAATACTTTTACTGATTTCAACGCCAACGGTCCGTATGTTTTCCGCCAATAAAGTGGCAACATCATTAAGTAGAAGTAATATGATCACTTGCATCAGAATTCTTTTTTTTCTTCTTTGAAAATGTGGAATCACCTTAGTTTATAGCTGGTTGCGGATGTATAGCTAAAGATCCATGTCATCCAAAGAAACATCAGCTTCGCATCCATGGAAATCATTTATTTCTTCATTAGTATTTGTAGTAGCTACATTCTCAACATCTATTTCTTCAATAATATCAACAGTTGTTTGAGCATCTTTCTCAGTGGCTTGATCTTTTGCGTAGATGGTAGTAAGTTGGTCATAATAAGTGAAACTATGATGTTTGAATTGAGCGGCTTCTTATGACTCTATAAAAATGAGTAATTTATATTATATATAAGTTTGGTCAAAATAAGATAATAAAGACTTGAAATAATTATTACATTTATATATGAGTTCTACACCACATCTTCAGCAACAATAAGCACTATGCTCATCCCAACCAAAATCGCTATTGTTTTTTCCACTGAGCATGTTATAAACGATTGACCAATCCCTTTTCAATGTCCTAATCCTCGATTCAGGATTAGGTTTAGCCTTCAACATGACATTGGGTAAAAAAAAATTTTAACATTTTTTCCAACTCATTTAAATAACCGGCTTTGAATCTCGTATCAGCATTAAAGGTTCCAACATTGTGCAAGTCGACCATACAAGCAACCAACGCAGCATCTTCTTCTGGAGCCCATTTCCTTTTGGTTCATCGAGAATTTTGAGAAAAAATACTTGATTGTGAAAAACCTGTCATAACTATCTTAAGAAAAAAATTTTAAAAATAAGTTCAATATTATGAATCAAAAAGTCAACACTTTATAAAATTATAACACATGATGAATCAAAAGAAAATAAATTATAATTCAACAAGTCTAGTACAAATTAACGTTTACTATTTTTACCCTAAACCTAACTAATTTCTAGATGCTTGCCATTCATCGAACATTTGGTTGGCTAGTTCCATCTTCCAAGTAGCACATGCATCCGATGGATGAATATTTACAATATTCGGTTCATCGTCATCTATCACATTATTAGGTAATCCTTCTCCTAACTCCGCTTCAACAGGTTAAGACTCCTATAGGTTCAAATAAAATTATGTAGCAAACAACATGCAATAATGATTTTATTGTGCACCCTCAAGGATAGAATGATGGACTCATAAGTATTCCCCATCTAAGTTTTAATAACCCAAAACATCTTTCAATAACATTACGTGCTGAAGCATGTTACATATTGAAAAATTCTTCCAGAGTACTTGGCTGGTAACCCTGACGTCACTCATTCAAATGATATCTTTGTCCTCTAAAAGGTGCAAGAAATCTCTCACAATTTGTATATCCAACATCAACTAGATAATAACAACCTATAAAAAAAAACTATTTGTCATGGTTAATTTCCCAAAAAAGTATCATCTTAAAGATTAATTCAAAGCCCTCTAATTTTGCACTTTACCATGAGGAATTTTTAGTTCACGTCTCCTACTAATGGCATCTCGAAGAACTCATCCATGAACAACAGAACATTCCCAACCAAGAAGAACATAAACAAAATGCATATTAGGTGTACAAACACCTAACATATTTGTTGCTATGTCACCTTTTCACGTTCGATGTCTAGGTTTATCAACTGTTGGAACGCTAATCTTGATGTGGGTTCCATCTAAAGCACCTAAGAAATTCTACATCACATGTATAAAACCTTGAGTTAGGATACTATATTTAATTCTAAGTCAACTAAATTATTTACGAGCTATATATAGAACTCACTCCAATACCTAGAACCATTTCCACCTTGGGTCTATAGAATTAGCTGTAATTGGTTCTGCCTTTTTAAATAACACATATTGTAAGCGTATGACAGCATTTAAAATATTGTGAAATGATCTGCTAACGGTTTCCCCGGACCTATTAAAGTGATGTTTGATAACTCGATTTTTAAGGTGATGAGAAATGATATGTAAAAACATTGCCACTTGCTCATCAACAAGCATGTTCCTTGACGACTTCAATCCCCCTAAAGTTTGTAACATCTCACATAGTTTAAAAAAGGTAATTCTGTTCATCCTAACTTGATCAATACAGGTCTCGTCACTAGCATATACAAGTCTTTTCACATAATCTCGTTTTGCATAAAAATCTAAAATATAGGATTTAATCCTTGGTCTTTAAGTATGTAGGCTATGGATGGCACCCAATGTAACTAAGAACTTACTTGCAATTGTACACATTTGCAACCATATTGTCAATGCGAGACCAATTCTTTTACGCCTCACACTTTATACTATTAAAGGAAGACGAGCCATTACTGCAAGATATTAAAGTGTTATATATCTTCAAATCGTAGTAAAAGGGTCACATTTCTCCAATACTAATTTCAATAACAGTAAAATAAAATCAAAGAATTTAATTGCCAAAGAACTTACAGTGATTCAGTGAATACAAGACGCTCAACTGTGGGTGGAGGAAGCAACCAAACAAGCCAAAGAAGAAGAGGAAGCAATAACACACTATCAAAGAAAAATGAATAATACATATTAAGAATCTTTACAAAGCACAAAATAGAAATTACAACTATATTTGCAAGTAAAAAACTTGAAATTCATTTCTTTATCAATCACCCAAAAAAGAAAAAAAAGGGAAAGAAAAGAATGTGTTTTTGTGGATTTGATTAATTGATGACTCACGTTTAATAATTATTTTAAAACCCATTTAATACATCCACATCAAAATAACCTAGTTTCCAGTTCTACAGAAATATACATATATTATATGAAATTTTTTAAAATATTCGATCTTTAATTTACCTTTTAAAAAGTTTGTATTCATCCTCACATTGTAATTAACTAATGTTTTATTTGAATTAATAATTGTGAATAGAAAAATATATATTATTTTGTTTGAATAGTTAAAATTAGTAAAAAGAAAATAATAATATGAATTTAATAATTTTTATGAGAAAAGAAAATAAGGTCTTAATTTCTTTTATTTTGTATTAACTTAATTCGATTATAGGTATATAGCGTGTTAAATATCTTAAAATTATATATTTTATAATATTTGATTATTATTTTTATTTAAATAAAATCTAAAACTCCATATACATTACATTCTTACCATAACATGATTTGTTTGTAGCATTTTACTCTTTTTTTTTTTTTTTGTTTCGTTTGTTGAGATAATTTTTATATTTGAATAAAAGAAGTTCAACTCTCCTAAAAGTAATGGGTTCACATGCAATTTTGGTATTATTATTAATTTTAAAATTTTAGTTTAAAAATATACTAAATTAAATACACTATATTAACAATTGTAGATAAAGTTTTTTTTTTTGAAATAAAATATGTTTGTAGTGTTGATTATAATTTTTAATCAAACAATATAAGTAATATAAAATATTGTTTAAATACCAAAATTAAATATAACATAAATTAAAGATATCGAAAATAAAAATAGTTTAAAAATATATTCAAAGATTGAAATAGTTTTAAATGAAACATATCGAAAATAAAAACATATCAAAAATTAAATATAACCAAAATGTTCTTGTTTAAAGTAATAAGATCAAATCCGAATTATAAATATAGTTTAACATGTATATATTGTCTTTTCCGTATTACTAGAAAAGAGTAATGGTATATTCATTCCAATGGAGATTTTTGTTGTTGTTGACTCTTAGCATTTGGCAGCTTACGAGGGTGTGCTGCTCTTTACCTTGGCAACCTCCTTTCCTATTAACAAATTTCATCTTTCCAAAGTTGAACACATAACCAACTTACAACAAAGATATTGGGAGGGTATTGTTACCTTAGCACACCTTTGAGTGATATTTTTCCCCTTCTTGGTGCTACCTTCAACCACTCCTTTAGCTAAAACACACAAATCAAAGAGGATACACATTTAACACATAATGGTTCCAACTAAAAAATCCAAATAAAAATAAACTTAACAAAAAAACAAAGGCAAAATGAACACTACAATAGGGCCAAACAAACACTTTCACTTTGTATTGGGGACTAATATTCAACAATTGGTATCAAAATGGTGAATAGGTCGGACTCTTGTGTAACTTAGATATAAGGAGGTTCAATGGGAGGAGTTTGCTCGAGGAATTTAGTTGAGGAGCCTCCGCGAGGAGCATTACTTGTTCAGAATCTTAAGGAGTAATTCCCAAGAGATCTTCTCAAGATGTGAACTCTAATTTTCGAGGAGTGGTATTCGAAAAGTCTTCTAAAAGTGTGAACCTTAATTTTCAAGGAGTGGTGTATGAAAGGATGAGAATATAACAATTACTAATAAAATGGCCAAAAAAAATGTTAAAGCAAAAATAGAAGCAAGAAATTGAGGAAGAAGTTGCGCAACAAAAAGGAGAACAAGCCAAAACCATTAAGGAAAAAGAAAAGAACAGAAGAGGGCTACTGCAAAACAAAAAAAAAAAAATAAGTTCAAACCCAAAATAATTCATATTTTAAATAATTTTTTTGATAAATAAAATATTTTAAAATAATATAATTTATATATTCATATTTTTTTATAAAAAATATGGATAAATCATAAATATCTCAATACAGTATGGCACTTTAGAAAAACTCTTCCAACAAAAACTGTAGCTGATAGTAAAATAATTTCAAGGATAAGAATGCTACACTCAAACAATGAACCTAATCCAATTTTTTGCTCATTTCCAATACCTTTAGATAATCCACGAAAGGACATAGTACAATCTCACATACATATATGTGTATATATATATATCAAAATGTATATAATACAAACTATTAACATAACATAATTTACATAAACATTAATTAAACACACTTATGGCATTAAAGAGGAGCTAAAACATGGCTAGTTACAAAACCTTCTAAAGCGGAGCAGAAACATATAACCAGTAATTCATTGTTCTACGGTTGACTCATTTCATATAGGCTGGCCCTTTGGAACAATTTGATCTTTGAGCCACATGTAAATGGGAACCAATACAAAGTAAGTTGCTGCAATTGCCCTAATTATGTGTTCATTTTCACTTAATAAAAATAAACTGAACATACCAATAATACTACACTTTCACTTTTCCATAAAATACATAAACCCAAAAATAAACACTTGAATAAATAAAAGCACTACACTTATTTAGTATCAATTCGCAACCAAACAAACACTACAACAAGGAAATAGACATTTACTGTTACAAACTAAGCATGAAAAACACTGAGAAAAAAAAGAATTTGGAAGAGTGATTAGGGACATTAGAAGCCAGATGGAACTTTTTTTGAGCAGACATTTAGAAGCAAGCTGAGGGAAACTAGGATATTAAGATTGATACCAAAATGTTGCCTTTGATCACTATGCAAAGGCAAATAGCAGCTTCAAGATCAGCAAGGCCTTTGATAAGGGTGCAGCAAGGTTGAACTGGGGGTGACCCAATAGTTACATTGACTAAACCAAGCACCTCAGCACATACACCTAGTTTAAGGGTATTTATGGGGCATTTTCCTTCTGCAGCAGGAGTTGGGGAGGGAGTGGGGTTTGGTTTTGGGTTGGGGGAAAGGCAAGAACAATTAACACTGACAAGTGAAAAGAAGAAACATCATGAAAGGGACATTAAAGTTCAGCAATATAAAACCAGTATCAATCTTTAAAACTGAAAAGAAACCTATTATTTCTACTAATTTAACAAAAAAAATTAAAAAAAAAAAAGAAAATCAAAATGGGAGAAGAGTTACCTGAGGGACGGTTGCTCACTCAAACCACTATCTGATTGTTTCTCTTCTCAAGTTTCCACCTCATACGATTCTTAATTGAAGGCCTTGTTGAGGGTTGTTAGGGTTTGTCAAAGGGTTGGTGAGGATGGAAGCATGAAAAAGAGGGAGAAGGTTGGAAGGAAATAGGAAGAAGAATGAAAAAAAGAAGAAAATGCTTCAGATGTGAGAAAGAAATGAAGGGTAAAGTTGAAAGTCTAACCTAATTTTTCACCCACCCATTCGCTGAATTCTTATTCCGTAGGGAAAGTGCATAATTGTAAACGACACTTTTGCCTTGAATAACCCCGTATGGAATAAAGCTGTAATAGCCTATTACAGCCAACCAAACAATCGCTTAGTGATGGGCCCACTGAATTCAGCTGTAATGGCTTAGTATTACAGCCAAACAAACATCCCCTAAGAGTGAAAATGAACTTTGTTTGTACCACAAATTTACCATTATAACCAATGATTCAAAACTTGTCATATTTGAAGATTGAATTCAAGAAGTCATCTCCATATGGGCATTAGGTATGTTATATTATTCTGTTTAATTTATTACATTGAAAGGAAATATTTTGTTATTTGATTGACAGAATGCTTATTTTATTAAATTGTCATCATAGGATACATTTTTTTTCTTATTTACTACCCAATGCAATATTTACTACGTATGAGAATGTCATTTTTGTGCCTATACATAATAATTTAATTTATTTGTGACAAATATGTAATTAAAATATTTAATTTTGCATTAAAATATAATTATCTAATATATCAAAATATTTTAATAAATAATTACGATTTAATTTATTAAAAATCATATAAAGTAATAATTGTTTTATGAGGAAATTGCTCCTAAACTATATTTCAATTCTTAAATTGTTCTTTTTTTCTTATAAGTTATCAATTTTATCTTAATTTATTTGTTCTTTAAAAAAATTAATTCAATTCAAAAATTATCTAAACCAATAACATTTTCATCAAGAAAAATAAAAACATAACATCTGAACCATCAAATTACACCTGATGTAGTTTACTTTTTGGGCGAAAGAAAATAAAATTAATTGTTTAATAACTTCTAGAAAAAAAACTTTTAACCAATCTTAAAAGCTATGGTTGGGGGCTAATTTAAGTTACCGGAAAAACAGTTTGGAGCTATCACCGATAGAAAGCTCTCATTCTCCACTTCTCTTCTACAATTTAATTCTTTCATAAAATGGTTTTGAATGTCACGAATTTATGAACTAACATCTAATTGGCTTTCTTTTCTTCCAATCTCTAATATCCTACCAAATTGACTTGGATTCGAAGCATGTTATTGTACTAGTTAGCATGTTGATCGTCAAACTATTATTTGGAGCTTGTGAATTAGACTTCAGGAAAAAAAAACTTAAATAATGCATTATTTTTAAATGAAAACTTTCAGATAATTCATTGATCTTTTTATAACTCTTTAAAGTTGACCAAAGTGTAAACTTACTGATAGGGAGGTAACTTGAGATAGTTTGCCTACAAATATTGGTAAAAAGACCTCTACAGTCACTCTCAAAAAAATTAGAGTAATTTAATCCTTGTTAATTTCAAAAGTGAGCAATTAAGGATAATTAATCACAACATTAATTTTTTTCGTCAATTGTGTATAATTTTGATTGGTATAATAAAAAATTTAGCCTTTGTTGTTTACATATGTTATTAATTTGGTCTTGGTTTTAAAATGTTCAACAAATTTAGCCTCAACATTTACAAAAATATTGCAGGCTAAATTTGTTAAATTATGACCAAATTGATAGGATGTAAAATTATAAGAGTTAAAACATTATTGGTGTAACAACCCGATTTTGAGCCTAGTAGGAACAGTGGTTTCGGGAACACAAATCTGACACAACAAAGTTCATTTTTATTATATTTTTGTGGTCATTTCCATCTCAGTCTAAGAAATCGAAAGAGATGTATTCCCGTTCGAATGTTTTAGCGGGGTATTCACGCAAAGATTGTGAGAAACAACATTCAAGTTTTAAATCTCAAGCTACTTCGATGGCAAGTTTGGGTAATGTAAAGTCTAATAGGCCCGAATGTCAACATTGTGGAAGAAGACATCCCAGTGAATGTAGAATTAATGACCGGGCTTCTTTTAAGTGTGGTTCTCAAGATAATTTTATCAGAGATTGCCCTGAGATGGCAGAGAAAGAGAAATTTTAGAGTGCAAGGCCTAGTAATACTGTTTCTAGAGGAAGATCCCCGAGGAATACTAGAAATAGAGCCAGTAGTAAAGGTGTGACAAAAGAAACAGCGGTGAGATCCGAAGCTCGAGCACCTGCTAGAGCCTATGCCATCCGTGCTCGCGAAGAAGTGACATCTCCCGATGTTATTACTGGTACTTTTTCTCTTTATGATACTGACGTTATTCATTAATTGACCCTGGATCTACTCATTCGTATGTTTGTATGAATTTGGTAAATAATAAAAAATTGCCCGTTGAGTATACCGAATTGGTGATTAAGGTGTCAAACCCTTTAGGCAAGCATGTTTTAGTTGACAAAGTATGTAAGAAATGTCCTTTGATATTAGAGGTCACTATTTTTCGGCTGACTTGATGTTGTTGCCATTTGATGAGTTTGATGTCATTTTGGGTATGGATTGGCTGACGTTGCATGATGCTATAGTAAATTGTAGACAAAAAGTTATTGAATTGAAATGTGAAAATGGTGAAACTTTTCGGGTTGAATCAGATGAGTCAGATTGATTGCCTGTGGTGATTTCTTCAATGTCAGCTCAGAACTGTATAAGAAAAGGGTGTGAAGCATACCTAGCCTATATGTTAAACATGAAAGAGTCTAAATTGAAAATTGAATCGGTGCCGGTGGTGTGTGAATATCTGGATGTTTTTCCAGAGGAGTTGCAGGATTGCCTCTAATTAGAAAAGTTGAGTTTGGTATTGAGTTAGTCCCCGGTGTTCCACCAATATCGATTGCTCCGTATAGAATGACTCCGACTGAATTGAAAGAGTTAAAGACTCAATTGCAAGAGTTGACAGATAAGGGTTTTGTGAGACCAAGTTATTCTCCCTGGGGTGCTCCAGTGTTGTTCGTAAAGAAGAAAGACAGGACTATGAGACTTTGTATAGATTACCGACAGCTTAATAAGGTAACCATTAAGAACAAGTATCCTTTGCTGAGGATTGATGATTTATTTGACCAACTGAAAGGAGCGACAATGTTTTCAAAGATAGATTTGAGATCTGTCTACTACGAGTTAAGAGTTAAAGAGTCAAGTGTGCCGAAAATCGCTTTTAGAACAATGTATGGGCACTATGAATTCCTTGTTATGCCCTTCGGACTGACGAATGCTCCTACAGTTTTATGGACTTGATTAACCGGATTTTCAGACTATACCTAGATAAGTTTGTAGTGGTGTTCATTGATGGCATACTAATTTATTCTCATAATGCGTCTGAGCATGCCGAACACTTGAGAATTATTTTGCAGACTTTGAGAGATAAGAAGTTGTATGCTAAGTTCAATAAAAGTGAGTTTTGGCTTCGAGAAGTCAGATTTTTAGGACATATTGTCTCAAGTGATGGTATTCAGGTTGATCCAAGTAAGATTTTGGCAACTGTTGATTGGAAGCCGCCAAGGAATGTATCTGAAGTTAGAAGCTTTTTGGGTTTAGCCAGTTACTATCGCCGGTTTGTCAAAGGGTTTTCGACGATTGCTACCCCTATGATTAAGTTGTTGCAAAAAGATGTCAAATTTGTATGGTCCAAAAAATGTCAACAAAGTTTTGAGAAGTTGAAGGCTTTATTGATTGAGGCACTGGTTTTAGTGCAACCTGAATTGGAAAAGGAGTTTGTGATTTATAACGACGCGTCACTGAATAGATTGGGGTGTGTGTCGATGCAAGAGGGCAAGGTGATAGCCTATGCCTCGAGACAATTGAAGCCACATGAGAAGAATTACCTGACGCATGATTTGGAATTAGCCACTATTGTGTTTGCTCTAAAAATTTGGAGACATAATTTGTACGGTCAGAAATGCCATGTTTTTTACTGATCACAAGAGTTTGAATTATTTGATGACTCAGAAAGATTTAAATTTGCGGAAACGAAAATGACTTGAGTTACTGAAAGATTATGAGTTGGTGATTAATTATTACACGGGTAAGGCGAATGTAGTCGCAGATGCCCTAAGTAGAAAATCCGTGTTTACCTTGAGAGCAATGAACACGAGGTTAACATTGTCCAATAATAATTCGATTATAGCTGAGTTGAGAGCTAAACCATTATTTCTATAGCAAATTTGTGAAGCTCAGAAATGTGACCGTGATTTGCAAGCCAATAGAGCTCATTGTAAATCGGATAGTGATTCAGATTTTCATGTCGGATCCGATGATTGTTTGATGTTTCGAGTAGAGTTTGTGTACCGAAAAATGATGAAATTATTCAGAAAGTTCTTCATGAGGCGCATAATGGTTGTTTATTTATGCATCCTAGTAGTACGAAAATGTATAACGATTTGAAAGCACTATACTGGTGGCCAGGTATGAAACGAGATATTTCAGAGTTTGTTTCGAGATGTTTGGTTTGTCAACAAGTGAAAGCCGAACACCAAGTACCTTCGGGTTTACTTCAGCCAGTGATGGTACCCGAATGGAAATGAGACAGAATTACGATGGATTTCGTAATTGGATTACCTCTGACTCCGAAAAAGAAAGATGTCGTTTGGTCGTTGCTGATAGATTGAAGAAATCAGCTCATTTTATTTCGGTACGTACCGATTATTCGCTTGATAAGCTAGCTGAGTTGTACATTTCTAAGATTGTAAGATTGCACGGGGTGCCTACTTCGATTATTTCAGATAGAAATCTGAGGTTCACTTCGAGATTTTGAAAGAAGCTACAAGAGGCTTTAGGTACGAAATTGAATTTTATTACTGCATTTCATCCACAGATTGACGGTCAATCTGAAAGGGTAATTCAGACACTTGAATATATGCTTCGATGCTATGTTCTAGAATTTGAAGGTAGTTGGGAAAAATATCTACCATTGGTCGAATTTGCCTATAATAACAGCCATCAGTCGAGTATAAAAATGGCACCTTATGAGGCATTGTATGGCCGCAAGTGCCGAACACCTTTGTATTGGACCAAGCTTAACGAAAAACAGATTCACGGGGTTGACTTGGTTAAGGAAACCGAAGAAAAAGTAAAGGTAATTCGAGATTGCTTGAAAGCCGTTTCAGATCGACAAAAGTCGTATGCAGATTTGAAAAGAAAAGAAATCGAATTTCAGGCCGGTGACAAAGTCTTTTTGAGAGTATCTTCGTGGAAGAAGATTCTAAGATTTGGTCGTAAAGGCAAGTTGAGTCCATGTTTCATTGGGCCGTATGAAGTTATTGAAAGAATAAGGCCAGTGGCATATCGGTTAGCTTTACCGACAGAGTTGGAAAGAATCCATAATGTGTGTCATGTGTCTATGCTGCGACATTATCGATCAGACCCTTCACATGTGATTTCCCCGACAAAGGTTGAGATTCGACCTGATATGACTTATGGTGAAGAACCAATCAAGATTTTGGCTCGGGAAGTTAAACAGTTAAGAAATAAAGGTATAGCTCTAGTGAAAGTTTTATGAAAACGACACAGAGTCGAAGAGGCTACATGGAAACCTTAGGAAGCTATGCAAAAACAGTATCCAAACCTATTCTCTGGTAAGATTTTCGGGGACGAAAATCCCTAAGGGGGGAGAGTTGTAACAGCCCGATTTTGGGCCTAGTCGGAACAGTGATTTCGGGACCACAAATCTGACACAACAAAGTTCATTTTTATTATATTTTTATGGTCTACAGTTTCACGGAATGGTTTCCTAAAAATTTTGTTCGAAAATTTTGACGTTTGGGCACTCAATTTAGTCAAAAGGACTAAATTGTAAAAAGTGCAAAAGTTGAGTTCTACATGCTAGAGGTGTCTAATTGCTATGAAATTTTAAATAGAAGGTCTTTAGATGGTAATTAGACCATTTGTTAAGATAGTGGACAAAAATGGACATGATGAGATAAAATTTCAAAGTTTTAAGTGAAGGGCATTTTGGTCATTTGGTAAATAAAAGAATAAAAAGGGAAAATCAAGCTAAAATCTTGTCCATCTTCTCCCTCAAGTGCCAAAAATTAGAAGAACACCATATCTAGGGTTTTTCTCAACTTGCAAGCTTGATTGTAAGTGCATCCTAGCCACATTTCTAATGCTCTATATGTTTTTAAAGTCGTTATCATCCGATCTATCTATTTCTACCATTAATTTAAGGAAAGATCAAGGTCTAGGGTTTGAACCATGTTGGATGTTTGTGTATTTTGGTGTATAATGGTAGATTATGCATGTTTGATGTATGATAAACAACTTTTGCTAGGTGGTTTTTGATGAAAATGCTTAAAAAGACCTATTTGTAAAAGTTATAAAATATGTAGTAAAAGTGTGTTTTAATGGAAATTGTGGGCTATTATAGTTATAAAAATGGTTCGGCTAGGCTTGTATATTAAATAAATTGCACACATTTCATTTACGAGCCTAGGGGCAAAAATGTAAATATTTTAAATTTTAGGGGCAAAAATGTAATTTTTCCATAATGTGATTTTTGGACTTAATTGAATAATGTGAATAATAAGTGAGTTAAGTTTGCTATTATAGATTAAGAGAAACAAGGTTCGGACCTAGATCGAGGGAAAAATAAAGTATTTGACAATTAGGTCCCATTCCTACTATTTTTGTACCGATGTAAGTTCGTATGTAAATAATGCATTGTTATTTATGCTTTAATTACTTTATCATTATATGAATTTTGATTTAATCTTGAATGAAATCGAAAAAGTTTGACAAACGAGAAATCCCGGTTGAACCTTAGGAATAGGTAGGATACAAATGTCATGACATTAGAGTTAGTTAAGATTACATGTAAGACCATATCTAGGATATGGCATCAATTTGAGATTTCATGTAAGACCATAGTTGGGCTATTGGCATTGATATGAAATCCCATGTAAGACCATATTTGGGATATGGCATTGGTATAGTACTATGTGTGTGAAATTTCTCGAGTATCCTTTAGTATTCCAAATGGTTCAACGGGAAATTTAACGATAAAGTTTAAGTTGTGAAAGACTATCGTATGATGTGAAAGATTATGGTAAGTTGTAAGTTGGTACAGGTATGTACATAAACTCATGCTTAATGAGCTCGATATGTGATGAAACCTTGGATTGGTTCGATTGAGTAAGTTATGATGTTAAGATTTTAATAACATCCATGCCAAGCTTGATTATGAATTCACAATGACATTTTCATTAATTTACTTTATGTTAAATACATGTTAAAGTGTGTATGATGCTTATTATTTGCAGAGGAACTTACTAAGCTTTAAAGCTTACTCCCTTTCTTTTTCTCTTGTCTTATAGTGTCACCAAGTTAGCTCTGGGATCGAAGACGGACGGAGATCCATTCGCACTATCAAATTATCATTTTGGGTATCTATGATTACATTATTTTGAGTTATGGCATGTATAGGGACTTGGTCCTTTTTGTTATGTGTCATAGTTAATTTGGCCAAAAGTGTTGGCTTATGTTAGTTGATAATTCATTTTGTAAATGGACATTGAAATTGGCTAATATTGGTTAAGTATATATGCATATGATGATGTCTTTCATGGATGTGGATTTTTCATGGTTTGAGATGATAAGTTTGAGATGTTGTATATGATAGGAAATAGCATGTGAAAGATATATTGATATCTTGTTTGTGGCTGATTGGGTTGAAAGTATATGCTTGGATTGGTGCTATGTTTTGTTGTGTAGGTTGGTGCATGGAAAGGTGGCAAAAAGGCTTGGTAAATAGCTTTTTATTTGTCCACACTGGTAGACACATGGGCGTGTGTCTAGGCCGTGTGTGACACACGGTCTGCCCCACTGGCATGTGTTTCAGCCGTGTGTCTATTGCACCTTAATTGTTGCAAAATAGAATGCTCAGTAATGAGCACACGGGCAGAGACATGGGCATGTGTCTCAGCCGTGTGGACGGCACGACCTCAAACACAGGCGTGTGCCCTAGCTGTGTGAAGTCTGCACTTATTTTATGAAAAATTATAAAAATTTAATCGATCACACGACCTAAGCACACGGGCGTGTGACTTGGCCGTGTAACCTCAATTTGATGATGACGTCATAAACAGAATGCTCCCTAATCTGAACACGACCTGAAGCACGGGTGTGTCATAGGGTCACACGGGGGTGTGACCCCTTTTTCATGAAAATTTTTCTAAGTTTTCCAAAAGTTTTCAAAGTTCTCGGTTTAGTCCCAAACCACTTCCGATACATGTTTTGGGCCTCGTGAGGCTCGCTTTTAGGGACGATATGAATGTTTTTGAAAAGTTTAAAATTTGAGTGGAAATTCTGTGTTGGTTTTGAATGTTTGCTTGTGAATAAGTCCAGAATGCCTCATACCCTATCCCCCGTCAAAATACGGGTAAGGGTGTTACATTAATTATCCTTATTTACTCACTTTCAAAATTGACTAGATTAAATTGTTTGGATTTTTTAGAGGGACCAATTTGCTGAATATTAAAATTAAGAGGGATTGGAAATGCCTTTTTACCAAAATTCAAGTCCAGTAAAAGAGGATTTCGGAAAAGAAAAAGAAGTCCAGTAAGAAGATAAGATCCATGTAAGCTCTCTAAGAGAGGGATATATTGGATTCGAGGAGTACAAGTAGGTAGATAAAGTGGAACTCTGGAAGATGATGAAGACGATGGGAATGTCTTCATTTTCTAGTTCGACGTTTCTCTTTACTCCTCTTCACTTGGCCAATGGCTGCAGCAGCAGCAGAAGCTCCCACGCTCATATCCCGAAGAACACAGCCACTATCTTTCTCTCTTCTTCTTTGCTTCCACTTTCCCAATCAGCCCATTTCCCTTCTCTTTCTGTTTTCCCTAATATAGATTCCAATAGATTGCGGGCTTCTGCTTTTAACAAAGGAAGAAAAGGCGGCGGTGGCACTACCCTCTTCGAAATGGATGGTTCTGACGAGGACGACGACGGCGACGGCGACGAATTCATTGATTTTGATGATGAATTCGACGCCGACGATGAGGACGGCGATGAGGTCATGTTTCTTCCGCTTGGTAAAATGAAGAAGTGGCTCGAGAACAAGCCCCGTGGGTTCGGTGAAGGGAAGGTGTACGATACTTTTATTGAAGAAAAACTGCTTGAAGAAATAGAGCAAAGCAGACAAGCACAAACGGTTAATGTCAACAACCTTAAGAACAATCCTGTCAAGCCTGGTTCCAAGAAAGATGATCAGCAAAACAAGAAAGGTTGGGCCTTTCCTACTTTATTAGCAAATTTGTTGAAAGGGGTTCTCATTTCACTCTGTTTTTTATGGATTTTTTATTTATTTATTTTGCAATAGCTGAAAGTGTTCCAATTGGAATTCGTGTGAGAGTGGGCAATCTTCCTAAGAAAAAGAATATTCACAGGGATTTGAAAGCTGCTTTCGATGGGGTTTCTGGGATAATTAATATATCTCCAGCTGTTTCTGGGAATAAGAAGACTAAAGACCCTGTTTGCAAAGGTTTTGCCTTCGTTGAATTTAAGCATGAGGTGGATGCAATTAGGTATGGTGTGCTACGAGATTGTATTGCAAACTTTAATAGTTGTCAATTTATAATTTTGTGTAAGAGAAGCTACCGCATTATATGATATTCATGCAATAAGATTAAGAACTGGCAAAATCACCCGCAATATAGCATCCAATAAGTTTTCTTATGCAATACTGCATCTTGGTTCAGGTGGCATATCATTATTGTTTGTAGATTAAGAACTGAACTAGTGTCTTTCTTTCTGTAGGTTTGTGCAAAATTTCTCTGGACATAATCTCACCTTTGGTAGGATTCAGAAGCAAATAAAATGTGAGATGATAAATTCACTTTCGCACAGTACTGCTCATGAAGAATTGTGGGACAATGGATCCATCACAGATGAAGTGGCAATTTCTCACTTCGTAGATGTTCCGAATGCTAATTTCGATATGAAGAACTCTTCCTCAGATTTATCATTGGAAAGTGTATCTGATGAAGTTGACGACCATGATGATGAGCTTGTATCTGATGAATTTGATGATCTGGTTGATGAGCTTGTATCTGATGAATTTGATGACCAAGATGATGAGTTTGATGAAATAGAAGTAGGAGAAGGTAGAAACAATCTTAATGCTATTAGTGAAGCAGAGGCAGGTACTGCTGATATCATGGAACCGAGGTTTAAGCGTGCAGCTGCTGATTCGATCGCCTCATCTCCTCTGGAACGAATTAGGGCTCTTGAGCAAAAGCTACTTGCAAGAGGGAAACAGCAAAGAGTTCCAAAAGAACAAAAAGGTCAAAAGCTAGAAAGAGTTAGGTCTAATAATAAGAAAAAGGTAGTTGCTAAACAAAACCAACAAAAAGTTATGAAAGAGCAAAATGTTCAAAAGCTCGATATTCCAGGATCTGCGAAGAGGTACTTCTCTGCATCATTAATAACGCATCGATAAAGTGTTCTTTCCCTAATATGCTTTGAAATTAAAAGTTGTTTTTATCATTTTTGTGCAGGTTAAAGATTAAGGAAAAGGCACAGCTAACAGGGGTCTTCTCCAAATATGGGTTGAAAACTCCTTCGAATTCCAAGGAAGAGTCGTAGTAAGCAGCAAACGTGTAAGAGAATTTGATATTTTACTAGTTCTAGTAAAAACTTATACGTTCTTTCTTATCACTTCTTTTCACAAGAGATTTTAATCCAATGAGCAATGAAAATAATTATAATGACGATGATAATAATCATTTGAAACTACAAAAAGAAATGTAATCAATGGGGCTATCATTCTCATTCAACTGCTGTCGATAAGATGCTTTTATTTAGTATGATGCAGTTTCCCTCCATAAATGAATGGAAAATAGCCTTTTTTGAGCCTATTGCTTCAGTGTTTGTATAATGTACTCGTTGTAAAGGTCCCTGCCATAGCAAAATGAAACCCTTAATCAGATATAGAACCAAAAAGAACAACACTGACTAATAATTGTAGAGCAAGGGGACTGTCCATCAGATTTAGACATGGGAATTCCCTTCTATGATGGCATTCTTTTAAGGAAGAGGCATACATTGAATACTGGATGGCTTCAATAGCTGTGTTTACAGGTAAAATATCATTGACTGCAACCTCCTTGTTCTCATTTTTCTTGTCTGTGAAATGGTTAGGAAATCAGTATTTCCTGACATTGGGAAGTAAGACGTAATGTTGTTTCATTAAGCAAACAAAACTGTTGTATGGTTTAAGTTGGAAAAGGATACAATCTTCAAAGAAACGGCGGATCTCGGTAAGGCGATGAGGGGGAAGATCTTTGATATCGGTGAAATGTTTGTATTCTGGATCATCTGCACAAACTGCAATGATCTTATCATCTTTCTCCCCCTGAGTGACAACAATGAAGCAGTTAATGACACAAACTCGAGGGAAGAAGTCTGAAAAGGTTAGCTTCTTTGAACTTCAATGAAATACCTGGTCAATCATGGGCATCAGTCCAAGGGCTCTGGCTCGCAGAAAACATCCAGGAAGAACTGGCTCCTATTCCAACATATGACATAAATAGTCCATCAACATATAAGGTGGAGATGGAGAGAAGAAAATGAGATAAGATGGTTCACCTGCATGATAACCAAACAATCCATGGGATCATTGTCTTCGCATAGCGTGCGAGGGATGAAACCATAGTTGTGAGGATAGACTACTGAGGAATACAAAATCCGATCAACCTGGGATTCATTTAAACTCATCAATACAAGAAAGGGAAATGCCTTGCCTTATCCTGCGAGGTATATGCCTCACCAACATGTCTAAAGGTACCTTAATCATTCCGGTCTTTTTGTCAAGTTCGTATTTCACCTTACTGCCTTTTGATATCTCCACAACCTGTACAGTTGGACAAGGAATCCAACAACCGAACAATTAGTAGTGCATGCATGGAAACTTCTCCATTTCCATGTCCAGTCAATAAAGGCTTACACAATTGAAAACGGTTGGAGCTTCAGATCCTGCACACAACATATATTGCAATATGTAAGTTCTCCAGTTTGATTAATATAAGCTTAAAAACATGGAATCAGATTATTCAGTGATTGGATAGGTGGTACCAATCTCAAGATCATGCCATGGATGTGCAGCTACCGATCTCTTTGACATAGCCGATAGGATCCTCTCATTTAGACGGGGGCGTGGAGCTTCAGTTGATTCACTCATCCTTTTTATTTTATTTTTTTCCAGAATAGAATAAAATGCATCAACATTCAATCAAATTCAGTCCTCCATGTTGCATAAAACAGGGGTTTATGCTTATGAGTATACTATAAAACTTTACAGTACCTTTGATATGTATGAAGGTTGCTCCATCAATAAAATACAACACAAAGATCAACAAAAAAAGCAACTATTTTCTCCACATGGTAAAACTAAAATGTAAAAGCGTGGTTACTTTTAATGCTTTACATCTATGCCAAGCTAAACCAAAGTCCAAAGCTTTGTTACTGATCTGATCTATATACTATACTCAGGAACAATAAAAAGCAGAAAGTGAGACAAAAGAAAGTACCTTAGTTCTGGGATATAATGAGTGTAGACACAGAAAATTAAAGTAAATGAAGATAATATGACGTACCGATCCTAAAGCTTTAATTGATGTAGAGGTAAATATTTATAGGAAGGAGGGTGGAAAAGATGTGGAAGAAGAAGAGAGAAAAGGGGTTGGTGAATGCTTTAAGGCAGTGCCTGGTGTCTATTGCTGAGAAAAAGTAGGTCGGGTTTAAAGCTTTGCCCACCTCCTCCGCACTTTCCATTACCCTGTGTTTTATTTATATATTTTTTCTCTCTGACTAGGCTATAACCAGTAAATATCCTGTTTCTTTTTTTTTTTTTTGGTTAAAAAGATTTGCCAGTTCTAAATACTAGTATTTTAGAAATAAAAGGCTATTTTAATCCCTTCAAGACATTGATGGTTGAACCCTTAATTTGTGGTATAAATGCAGGGTGAAGTGCCGATGTTCTATTTTTCTTGCAGTGATTTACAGAAGATCTTTTATGGAAAGCACCTGAGACAATGTTGGGCCGTTTTGGTCCATAAAAACCTTAACTGGGATCATCCTTTTACTGCCCTTGAACTGGTTTCTCATGTGAAACACAATAATTTTCCATTTTTGAAACCTTTTTACTTGACTGGATTTGCATTTTATTTCTCATCTAAATTTTAGAAATGAAATGCATGAGTAATTCAATATCTAAAAGCTATAAAAACATGAATTTATTATACTATAGGAATTTCAATTTAGTACTAAATAAAACATCAGACCAATCCATTGATTTGAAAAATAATTAAGAAAGATAAATCCTTATGTGTTTTGCTTCTTCTTTTTTTAACTTCAAATTCAAATTCAATTCTGAATTCTAAATTCAAAGTTGAATATGATTCATGCTTTTCGTCATGATTTTTTTTTTAAATTCAAGAATTCAAAAACAATCAATTTAATCCCTATATATATTTATCAAGAGTAGAAGAAAGAGTTCATTCAAGTTCTTTTTATTTTTTTATTTTTTTATGTTCGTTTTACCATTCAAAAGACTAATGATTTGAAGACGAAAAGTTTTTTTTTTTTTAATCCAAGATTACTTCCACTTTATTTCTTGGATAGCTAAGTTGGTTTTGGGTAAACTTAAGCCTTTAATTTTGTTTTTTTTTTGACATCTGTTTTACCTTTTTTGTGTATGTCTTAAAAGAAACGAGTTAGAGTTAACAAAAAAAAAAAGTTTGAGCAGCTAAAGATCAATTCCTAAGTACTTCAAACAGGAAACTCACTGTAGCCGTCTATCCCTGTTATATAAAAGAAACTTTACCAATGAGGAGCAACTGAAAATAAAACCACCTTTCCATTATGTTTTGCAGATCTAACATCATGGTCGTTTATGGATTCATCAAAACCTTAAATAGACATTTAACTGTCTTCCCATACGTGTGTGTTTTAGATTTAATATTATAATATTTATATTTAATGCAATGATGTTGCACATTACTAGCGAATAAGATAAACACAACAATGGGGTTATTTTATTTATATTTAGCCTTTCAAGTTTTGTTTCATTCATAACTTATAGAATTACAAAACGGAGAGTGCATCAAATATATACACATAATAACAATTTAATAATACTTGTTTTGTAATGAAATCTTGGTTCTAAGGTTGAGGCACGGGGAATTTTGAATTTGAGCTCCACTTTGTGTAAATACGTGAGTTTTCCAAATTTTGTTATTAAGTTTAATACTTGTAATAATTGGTTGTTTTGGAACTATTATAACTTCAGAAAAAAATAGTTGTTTTGTATATTAGAATGTACTAGAATGATGATATTTAGGGGTAAGTGTTTAACTGAATGGATTCGAGTGAAAAAATATTAAGTAAGTCGAGTTATTTTATCATCTTAACTCGATTTCATTTTTTTAATCGAGTACATTGAGAGGAAAATTTAAGTCAAATCAAATAAATTTATTCGAGTTAAATTAAAAAATTAAACACAATAAATTAAAATCTTGTTGACAATTTGACTTCCAAACTAGAGTACATAAATTTGAGATAATATATAATTGAAAATTTTTTCAAAACAAAATAATAGAAAGCAAAATAATTTAGTATGATAAATTTGATTGGTAATTTGCTTGTTTAAGGACTCAAATTTATCATTTTGGATTTTTTAAAATTTTAAAATTTCAACATTTTTATATATTTTTGAATTTTTTGAATTTTTTATAGAAAGTTGAAAAAAATTAGTTAAAATTTTTAAAGTTATTTTAATTTTTTTGAAAAATACTAATTTGCTCACTTTCAAATTGACAAGGATCTAAGACATATTTACACCATATTTTTACTTGAATTATAAAATCTAACTTGAGAAACATATTCTTAAAAATGAATAACTTGAATAGATTAAATTAATTAACCTGAAATTAAATTTTTTTTTTTCTAATGGGATCGAGTTTTAATGCTATGGGCGCATTGCACATTTTGAGGGTTGCTTGGGAAATTAGCCTAATGGATAGCATGTTATTACACCAAAATGGAAATCCTCAACCTCCAACCAAACTGAATAGGGGTGTGTCAAATCTGCATATCACCAGGCGAAATCTATCATTTATTTTATAAGGACGGCAACGTAATGTACACCTGCTTTCCTCACACTTGTCATTCGAAATAAATTTATGTAATTATCATTTTGGTCTCTTCTTATGTAAGTTCGGTTGAGGTTATCATAGAACTATCATTTTCTTCGTTAAAATGATTTACAAGACAAAATATTACGAAAAATAGTCTCCAAAACAATATGTCTAGTTATTCCGATAATTCCAATCAAACAAAAATTTAAAGAGAATCATTTAGCGAATCCAACGTTATTACACCTTGTTGCAAGCCGATAATCAGATTCGATTTTTCTTACAAGAAAAAGAGTAAAGAAGGAACCTAACATCTTAAAGCTTGGGTCACTTCTTATATACTAGTTGGAGATGGAGATATCAAGCTTGACAGGGTACTTGTCCATTTCATCCTTCCATGGGTTACACCTTGACTCACTCATGGGAGTAGATCTAAGAGCTCTCCAAACTGCGCTGTTACACTTGAACCCCGACCCGAATGCAATCTGCCACACTCGGTCACCACCCGAGATCCGACCCTTGGCCTCCGTGTATGCCAACTCATACCACAGTGAGCTGCTCGAGGTGTTTCCAAATCTATGTAGAGTCATCCTTGATGGCTCCATATGCCAATCTGATAGCTCCAAATTCTTCTGTATTTCATCCAAAACCGCCCTTCCACCTGCATGGATACAAAAATGCTCGAAAGCTAGCTTAAAATCAGGTATGTAAGGCTTAACCCTGGCTTTCAAAACCTTCTTTCGAACAAGACTAACAAAGAACTTCAACTGCTCTGTGAATGGCAAAACCAGGGGACCTAGAGTAGTAATATTGGTTTTCAATGCATCCCCAGCCACCGCCATCAGTTCCCGACCCAATGAAACCCCAACAGTTCCTTTGTCATCTTCTCGTTGGAAAACGCAGTTGTAATGTTTATCGTCGGCACCTTTATGGGTCCGAACCAAGTGAAGGAGCTGGTACTTGGAACGAGCCTTGTCCCGTGGCTTGTTCGACAAAAGCACAGCGGCTCCACCCATGCGGAATATGCAATTGCATAGCAACATGGAGCGGTCGTTCCCGAAATACCAATTTTGGGTAATGTTTTCGGTACTCACCACCACGGCATACGTGTTAGGATTGGCTCGAAGGAGGTTTTTAGCTAGCTCGACGGATATAAGCCCTGCACTGCACCCCATTCCACCCAGATTGTAGCTCTTGATATCTGTCCGTAGCTTGTAATGGTTGATTACCATGGCTGAGAGAGATGGTGTGGGGTTAAATAAACAGGAATTCACGATGAGGATGTCAATATCCTTTGGCCTAACACCGGTTTTCTCAAAAAGGGAGTCCAGTGCTCCAAACATAACAGCTTCGGTTTCAGACCGAGCCTCTTCCATGCACAGGTTCGGCGGTCTAGATGTTATACCTCTTGGAAAATACGTCTCATCGCCTAAACCGGACCGGGTTGCTATCTTTCTTTGAAACTGAAGCGTGTCGTCGGTGAAAGCTCCGGTTTCTTCAGTTTTCTTGAGGAACGAGTCAACTGACAGTTTACGATCATCTTGGGATTTGTAACAGGCGAAATCGACGAGATAAACCGGCCTGGACCGCTTCGAAAAGTAGAGACCACATAGGAAGAATAGGATTAATGAAGCAGCTAGTCTTGTAGCGGCATCAATGCTCTGAAGCCGAAGAGCTTGATTAATAGTCCATAAATCGTAAAACCGGTCAGGTTTTAGACCGGATAACTGAACCAAAGTGGCGAACATAAGTGGTAGTATAAGAAGGGTGGCGTGGTTACATGAATAACCATAGCCTAAGCCTAACTTAACGTACTTAAGCTTAACGGATTGAAGGAAATCAGGCAATCTTCGACGGATTTTGATGATGGCGGAGGAAGAGTCTTTGAATGCCATTTCCGCCGTCAGCCTTTCTTTATCCATCTCTATGCTTTTCCCATCCATATAGCTAGAAGTTGATTAAAGAGTAGGTTTAACTGGTTATGAAATAAAGATCAGCGGGAGAAAGCTATACAAAGTTAGCTCTGAAACTTGGAGAATAGGGGAGCTTTTATATATATATATATACACTTACAAGAAATGAAAGGAAAAGATAGAATGGAATTAATGGTGGGTAGTTCCGGAAAATAATAGTTTCCTGGACCACCTACTAATATATAGTATAGGATTTTATTAGAAGGGTTTATATTTGACATAAAATTTTGGATATCATCATTGAATTATATGATAACATGTAATTGGAAAATTTTAAAATTAAATTTAGCATCATATTGTTCATTTTACCGATTTGAAACTTAAATAATATGTATCAGTTTATACAACTAATATCGAGACCGTACTAATTTTCATATTTACGGACCCAAAATTGAATACGAGAATAGTGTTAAAATGAATATTTCAATGCAAAACCTTTCATTTTTTTAAAATATACAAACAACAGGTAAATGATTTATTTTTATTTGTTTTGAAAAAATAAATTACTCATATTATCTTATGAATATAATATATTATCTTATAATTTTTATATTTTATTTATCTTTTTCAAACTGTGTTGATGTCTATTTTCAATTAATATAAATTAAACTTAGGGACGGATAGAGATCATGACTCTAAATTTTATAAATTTCTTTAAATTCTATATATCATCATTTTAAACTAGGTTGTATCAAAAAGCCATTTTAAATAAGCTATATTTGTTTTTGGCCCCCAATTTTTTAATTATCTCAAAATACCTTTAAAAAGAAGGTATATTGATGTTTAACCCCTTAAAGAATTTCTTAATTTGACCTCTTGAAAAATAAGGTATATTGATGTTTAACCCCTCAAGAAAACTTTTATAGTTTCACTTCTTGTAAAATATATGAATTATAAATTTGGTAACACTTTTTGATTAAACCTCATTCATTAATATTAGTTTAAGTTTCTTATTTTAATTTAAATCAATCATTGCTATGTTAATATTAAATAATTTTATGCATAATTTATTTTAATTTCCTGACGTCAAGGCATTAATTATTATTAACTTGTTTACATATCAATCAACATAATATTTTTCTATGAGTTGAATAAAATTGGATTATTACTTAATAAGAATGTTTTCAATACTAAACTCAATGTATTTTAAATCAGATTGGTGATCAAATTAGTTAAATATCAGTTCACCGGTCAGACTAAAAGGTTATTAAAAAATTAAAAAATTTCGGTTCAATCAATTTTTTGTCCAATTCAATTGGTTTGTACCAATTCTTAGGTCAACTGTTCAAAGCCCCTATTCGAACCGGTTCCTTGGTCGGTTCTTGGTCCAATTGGCCGCTCTAGTCCACTTCAAATAACATTGACTAAAACAGGCTATAAATTTTTGATCAAATTTTATTATTAATCTTTATACTATGTATAGATTACCAATTTTGTTTTTAATCTGAATTTATATGTCAAATTATATATGTTAGTGCAAAACTTCGATGAGGAAAATCTCGAACACACGAATGGAACACGAACAACAACTTGAATAGAAAACGAGAAAATTAGACAGGGCTTCAAGGCGTGTATTAAGCCACTATCTTTAAGGTTCTATTTGCCCCTACCTTTACTCGGTATGCAAATGAGTTTCAAGCAAAAGAACCTCAAAGATACAATGAAGTCTGATAACTATTTGCTTTTTGCATTGACGAAAATAGTCCATTAAGTACTGAGCAATGTATAACAAGAAAATAAATTTCTATAAAGAATTTCTGTAGTAATTCTTTATAGAACAATCTAATAATATCAGAAGATGGAGGAAAGATAGAAAGAATTTTTAGAACTTGTTGGTACAATTTCCAAATGAAATCTCATTCCTATTTATATGAATTTTCATGTCTCTTCATAGAGACATCTTTCAATAGGTGGCTTTCTTGAATAATAATGTCACACCCTCATTTGGAGAATTGGTACTGTTTGAGAGACTACGCTGGTGAAGACCACCTAAGTTGCAAGACGTAGACATGATAAGGTTGGTAACTTCATGGCGAAGTACTGCGTTGAACTACACCGATACTATGGGGTTCTGTAACAGTCCGATTTAGACCCTAGTCAGAACAGTGGTTTTGGGACCACAACTCCGAGTCAGAAAAATATTTTAATATTATTTTCTATGTTTGCAGTATGTGATTAAGCATGTGTGAAAGTTTCATGAACTAATTTGATTGATTGTGTGCTTAATTTGATAAAAGGATCTAATTGCATTAAATGCAAAACTAGCATGCCATATAAAAAGGTATCTATTTGTTATGGCTTTTATTATATGAAGTCCTTATGATGTTATTATGCCATTATTAAGTTAGTGGACAATTATGTCCATAGTTTAAATGTTTAATCATTAATATTCATTAAGGGCAAAAATGGAAATGAATAATTAATATGTTTATAATAAAACAAATATGAAAAATGATGAGATTATGCTCATCTTTGTGCCGAATTTGAAGAAAAAGAAAAGAAAAGAAACCAAGCTAGGTTTTGGCCCTTGTTCATCTTGATTAAGGTATGAATTTTGTTCGATTTTTGATAATTTCTACGTTTTTGTAATCGTTGCTTCGAGTACTACAAAACCCATGCCTTAATTTTGGAATTTGATGAAGAATTTGAAATGTGCCATTGATGAATACTTGAGTTTTGTGATGTTAGTTGATGAAATATGAAATATATGTGTTAGATTAACATGTTTTGTCTTTGGATTTTTGGTGAATTTGAGTAATTTGGACTAAATTGTGAAAATAATATTTTGAGGGACTAAAATGTAAAATAAATGAAATGTATGGACTTGTATGATCATGATGAAAATTTGGCTAAACATGGGTATAAGGAAATTATGTGTATTTTGTGATTTTGTGAAATAGAGACTTAAATGTCAAAATGTGAAAATATGAGGGCTAATGTGTTAATTGCCCCAAATGTGTGTTTTTGGATTGAATTGAATGATTTGGTGAATAAAAGAGTTAAATTTGAATATGTATAGATGAAGAACCAAAGAAAACAGATTTAGATCGAGGAAAGTTGAAAGTGATCGAATAGTCGAATCCGTCCATCTATATCCGTACGAGGTAAGTCAATATACAAATAAATGTATTTAAGTTGAGTTATTCATGTTCATTTGATATTGAATTGTGATGAATGGCTTTGGATGATATACGTGTGAAATCCGAGAAAGTATCGACAACGTGTCAAGGTCCGAAAGTCCCGTATGAACCTTAGGAATAGATAGGATTCATATGTCATGACATAGAGATTCTGATATGTGTTATCATGTAAGTATACGTCTAGGACATTGGCATCTATTTGAGATTTACGTGCAAGACCATGTCTAGGACATTGGCATCGTATTTGATTCATGTAAGACCCTGTCTGGGACAGTGGCATCGATATTTGATTACATGTAAGACCATGTCTGGGACGTTGGTGTTGTACGAATATTCCGAGTATCCTATTTGATTCCGAATAGTTCAATGGGCAATTCCGAGAATTGAAAGACTGTGAAATATGTAATTGATTCAGGTACGTTTGATAAGTATGCTATGATTGAGTATGAAAGGTAAGTATATGTGAATGTGTACAAGTGAGATATGTGCATAGATTAAATGAGACAAAATATGATATATGTATGAATGTGCTATGAACAAAAGAGATATTTGGAGATATGATGTGTTGGTAAGCAATGGCTGAACAAATGAGCCAGAGAAGAATTATAAATTTCAAATTGAGATATATAATGATCTTATATTTGATATGATTATGAATGTTTATATGTTAAGTTTATTTGTATATAGGTTACTAAGCTTTTGAAAGCTTACTCTGTGTGTGTTTGCATTGTTTTATAGATCGTTAAAGCTACGGAAGGCTCGAGGATCATCGAGGATCATCACCATACTATCAAACTCTATTTTTGTACCTTTTGAAAGTGTATATATTAAAGTATGGCATGTATAGTCTAGTGAGTTTCGATGATGTTTTGAGTTGTATATATAAGCTATGTGATATGGCTTGTAAATGGGATGTAAATGAGTAGTTCATGCTATATGATGCATAGTTTGGTATGGTTTCATGGATAATGGTTGGCTAATGAAATGGCCAAATTTATGATAAGTTTGACGATTGCAAAGTTAGTATATTATAGATGAAAAGATGTCAAATTGAATTGGTGTGTTTGTCGTTGAATTTTGGCTTAGAAATTGTTTGTGTTTAGATTGAGCTAAATAGTACATAAGTTGTGATTCTTGATATGCTTTTAAATGAATAGTAAAGATGATCATTTTGGTATGTTTTGGTTGCTTTTGATGCATGAAATGATGCTTATTTGTGCTTGTAGGTATAATCCAAAGTGTGAGTGGCAAATTGGCCTTGCAAGTGGCCTATATTTGCCCACATGGTTGAGCACATGGGCGTGTGGCTTGACCGTGTCCCTCGTGGTTGCATTTCAAAACAAGTCAATTTCGACTACGGGTTAGATACACGGGCGTGTGACTAGCCGTGTGGTGCAAGTCAGTGTCGACCACGGGTGAGGTAGATAGGATGTCTCATGCCGCGTGGACAAGTCAGTATGTATGCACTGTTTTTCCATGGCTTAGACACACGGGCGTGTCTGAGGCCGTGTGAGGCACTTTTGACTGATAAATCTTTGACTGATGTATTTCTTACGGAATTCAGTCTGAAAGAACTCCCAGGTAACCCGTTCTCTCGAAAATACTGATATCAGTGTATTCCACCAGTGATACGCAGAATCTCGAAGCAAGGATACAACACATTTAATACACTCATCAGAGGTACAAGATAATTCATCAAACACACGAATCGTATTATCAAGCCAAAATTCAGCTCGCTCATCATCATCATCAACAGTGGCTCTAAATTCTTCAGCTCCTTGTTCTGATTTTATCAACCGGTGGCTTATTCATTCACACTGGATCAGTAACTTGTGGCATAACAGTATTTGAGGAGGAATCGGTGGGGATGAAGGTTGTGGTCCGGATATCTTGAGTAAACCATTCATTCATCATTTGATAAAAGGCTTGTTTAGCCTCTCCCTCTTGGTTACTCGAAGTTGGCCAAGATTTAGCCCGTCTGATCCCTTGAGTGGGTGCAGGCGTTATACTTTCTAAATCATCAGCTACGGCTTGATCGGGATCCATTTACTATACGAAAACACATTTCAATTGTCAAGAATCATCACACTATCACAGTTTATAAATATGGCATGTATAGCTAGACTCACACACGCTACGTTAGTCCTAGAATTGATTAAACCGTAGCTCTAATACCAATCAAATGTAACACCCTAACTCGTATCCGTCGCTGGACTAAAGTTAAGAGGCGTTACCGGACATATCAAATCAAAAGCAACCAACAACATACCAAATCATGAACAATTTGAAACTTAACAACATCATTCATTTCCATATACAAATCCAACTCAAACATACCAATTCAAAGTACCAACTTCTCATAAAAAACATGTAATCCATACATCATTTTAATCCATATAATTTCATAGCATTTCTCATCATATCAATTTCCTAAATCAAACATGAAACTTACCAACATTGACAATTTATTTTAGCCATTCACGAGCACATCAAAACATATCAACTTTTGCATCATAAAACATGGACATTCATTATCAAGCCATATCACATGGCTATATTTACACCTTTCAAAGCATAATCAAAGTTCTTTTGCCTATACATGCCATACTTTAATATATACATTTTCAAAACGTACCAAAATATAATTTGATAGTGTGGTGATGATCCTTGACGATCCTCGAGCTTCCCGTAGCTTTGATAATCTATAAAAGAATGAACAATCACACACGCACAGAGTAAGCTTTCATAGCTTAGTAAGTCATAAGCAAATAATGATCAAATAAACATTCGCATTAAAATCAACTAACCAAAATCAAACAAACCTTAACCAAATGTACATTTATTACGCTTGCAAACTCAAACATTTTCACATATACAATAACATTATAATATCAATGGCCAAATACACATATACTCATAAGCACATATGAATTTCAGTTTTACCATGTCTAATTCATATATTCATCTCAAACATATAATTACCGTATTTTCATTTTCATATAACATAACACATACCTGAACCTTTTAGTCCATTTTCACATTCGGTCTTAACTTGATAATGCTCGTTGAACCATTCAGAATCAATAAGGATACTCGGATAGTTGAAAATCTAGTACAATGCCAACGTCCTAGACATGGTCTTACATGTAATTACATATCGATGCCACTGTCTCAGACAGGGTCTTACACGAATCAAGTACGATGCCAATGTCCCAGACATGGTCTTACACGTAAACACAAGTCGATGCCAACGTCCCAGACGTGGTCTTACATGAAAACACATATCAGAGTCCTATGTCGTGACATATGTATCCTAACTATTCCTAAGGTTCGTACGAGGCTTTCGAACGTCGTAACTTGATCGATTCAAGCTGGTAGATGATTCTTCCACACTTTTACCAATTCGACATTCACATATATTTACAAGTAATAATATAATTCGGTACAAAGAAAATATATACAATCGAATTTAACAACATTTATTTACTTATGAACTTACCTCAGATAACGACAAACAAAAACAAACGGCTATTCAACGATTTTCAATTTTTCCCGATCCAATTCTGATTTCATCTTTTCTTGATCTAAATTAGTATAAATTAAACTTGTTGAATCACATATTCAATCAAATTCATCCAAAAACACATAAATGGGCAATTTACACTTTTGCCCCTAACATTTCACATTTTTTACAAATTAGTCCTTATTTCACAAAATACAAAATAGACATAATTTCATTACACAATAGCTTGGCCGAGTATTCACTAAGCTCACATAAGTCCTCACATTTTATTTATTTCACATTTTAGTCCCTCAATTTACCTTTTTCACAATTTAGCCCATATTACTCAAATTCATCAAAAATCCAAAGACAAAACATATTAATCTACCACATATCTTTTATTTTCCATCATCAAACAACAAAAACCAAAAACTATCATAAATGGCATTTCATGAATACATCACCAAATTCAAAAATTCAAGCATGGGCTAGCTAAATCATGAAGCAACGATCTCAAAAAAGTAAAAATTATCAAAAACCGAGCAAAACACTTACCTTAATTTAGCTTGAACATGGTCGAACCCTTAAAGCTCTTTTTCTTTTCTTTTTCTTACAAGTTTCGGCTAGGATGAACACAAATGAATGTCATTTTAATGTTTTGTATTGTTTTATTACATTAATTTACTAAATTACCATATTAACCTTTATAATTTAAAATGAAAACATTATAACTTAAACCTAATACTGTCCATCCCATTTATCAATGGTTAAATATCCACTTAAGGACTTCACCTTTAATAAGCCATGACAATTTGGCATATAACTAATTAGAACACAACTTTTTATCTTTTATGCAATTAAGTCCTTTTTGCAAATTAAACACACAAACTATCAAATTTAACCACCGAAATTTCACACATGTTAATTCACATACTATAAACACAGAAAATAATATTAAAATATTTTTTGACTCGAAATTATGGTCCCAAAACCACTATTCTAACTAGGGTCTAAATCGAATTGTTACACTTTTGGTGTCACGACACAACCATGGGATGTCGCGACACACCCCTGAAGCCACCTTTGAACCTGAGCATATGACCGCCTCCGGACATACTAATGTCTAGAGTAAGAATACTACAATAAAATAGAGAATTACGAGGTGATATCCACAAGTATACGGGTCGAGGTAATATAGATTTTACAACGAAATAGGTGAGTACTCCGAGGATCGTACCCAAGGGAGGCGAATACTAAATCAATTTTAACCTAATCAATTAAAGATTTAATTAATACTCTTTAATTAGTTATAGTATGAGAGTGAATAAGAAGTATTTTTAGGGTTTTTGTAAATTAATAAAGTAAAATCACATAAAAGAATCAAAACTGCAAGAGGCAAGGATAAATAAAGTGAATCAAATCTGAATATGAGTGATCAGCTCGCTTCGACAATCCCAATTAACTATCGAAGTTCCTCATCAACCAACTAGTCGCTACCTTAGAAAGATATTTTGATCTTCCACTAACATAACAAGTCAGCAAGAACTACTTATCTTCTGACCTTACAGTCTAGACTGGCTTGGGGTTAAGGTGTTCACGAATGGGAAATACCAATTTTGGGTTAATTCCGACCTTAATGACTTCCCAGGGTTGTCAGGCCTAGGGTTTGTTTCACGTTCTTCCTTTCTTAAATAGTTGATCCATTGAGTAACCTACGAAATAGTTAAAAGATCATGCCTCCACTCGTTAATCCCCCATAGAAGTATTAGTTCCTTATGGCTTTCATAAACAACATGGAATAAATGGAAGAATTAATCATAAGGAATGGAGTGAAATAGAGATTTTAAGTAAGCCTGATTGATATTGTTGAATAGTGCGAATCCATAGAAGTTGATCTCCTTTACAATCAGATCTCTTGCAGAAAACAAATAACTAAAACTATGAAAAATTAAGAAAGAAAAAAAAACAATTCTAAAGCCTAAAGAGAAAATTTAAGCTAATGGAGTGATGTTTATAATGTGTGCTAGAGAGGTTTATATATAGCCTTAGGTAGCCGTCATCCTTAGCCTAGGGTAGCTAATGTTCCTGAGCATAAAGTTCGGTGATGACCAAAACGCCTCTACTTCATGTTTTATTCTCGTTACAGAGTCAATATTGCAACACACCAGGACTTGTGTCGCGACGTAGCAACCAACATGTTCCTCTATAGCCATCTTCAGGGGTATATCACGACACCCATAGCCTGTGTCGCGACATTGAAGGCAGTTTCTCACTTTCTCTATTCTACTCTCTATGTTGTGACATCGGATCCCCCATGTTGAAACATAGCATCCAATATTGACCCAAAATTCCCTCTAATGGTCTCATGCACACTTACAAAGTATGTTAGCTCTCCCTTAGGCCTTATTTGGCCCTTAAGGTTAATAAAAGACTCAATGTTCACATTTTATTGAATGTAAACAAAACTAAAGAAACTAAATTAAAACATAATGAAAATGCTTGTATTCATGCTCCTTAAATGTGAAAACTAGTTTAGTCTACTACATCGAATTATGACAAATCAAACTCCTTCACACTTAAGTCATTGCTTGTCCTCAAGCAACGTAAACAAAGATTACAAAATGATAAATGATGACCCTTGAGCAGGTATGGTACAAGTATTGATTTTGGAGCATATAGTTTAGGCATTTCACATTTACTAACAATTTCGACATGACGAGTAGTTGGCTTACCACTTTTGATCACAAACATTTTAAGTTCACTATGTTACAAAATATACAATTATTAAGGTTCTTACCTATAAGAATCTATCAACAAATCATACAAGTATTTTGATTATCCGAGCATAGTACAAGTAGTCACTTATGTGAATATTTAGTATAATATCCATTCATGTATAAGGTCATTTAGGCCACATAGGGCTTTATGGCTTGTAACGTTCTGAGGCTTAGGACATGTATGGAATTCAAAAAAGTAAGCATCAAAGGGTTACAAACACGAAAATAGTTTAGCACATCGTATTGATCCCTATTCTTCCCCCTTTAGTGACCCTTACCCGCTCATCATTTTATTTCTCCTTCTCTCTCATTCCTTGTCTTTCTATAGGAAATCATAGTACGACATGGTAACTATGGCTAGCCTACGAGTTTTTATGCACTAATGAATAAGTTTTCTCTTTCCTTTTGTGACTTTTTCACTTACTTTCTCAGCTCATCTCACCCAAGAATGCTTTTTATTTTTCAAGTACCTTTTCAACTCGTATTACTTTTGCCTTTTGGATATCTCTTCGTCTTGCACTTTCAGGCTAACCTCTAGTTCGTACATCGCACTAATCTTTCTTATTCCTCTTTTGTTTTTACAAACCCCACCTAAATGTATCTACTTAACCCTCAATACGCATGGCTAGACATTTATAATCATGCAATGCAGGACCAAAGAAAAAATGGCAAATACAAATTAACGTTTTCAAGCTCAGGGTTTGTACTGCGATTCATCAAGAAGTGTCAAAAGCCTAAAAATTGGTACTAAAGGTAAATTATAAATAGGATAGCTTTTTGGCTCTGATTGTGTTCCAAACAATGCCTTAGTCATCCCTAAATATGTCAACATGCATAAATTTAATCAACCAAATAAACACAAATTCAACCATTTATCCTTCATACTAGCATGCTCGTTTCCTTGTATTTTCTATATCACTTGGTACAAATGATACCTTAATACCTATTTACAGCGTAACATATAGAATTTTAGTAATCTAGTAATAAAAAATTTAAAATCAACTATCATCATGCTAAACTTATTCATAAACACAAGCAACCTATGTAAATGTTCCTAACCAATCACTTGTATTTCTACAAGCTCAAGCACACTAAAAGATAAGAAAAATCAATGAAAATGTAAAATTTGAAGCAAATTTTCTATGTTACCCCCACACTGTAGTTGACATATTGTCCTCAATGTGTAGCCCGTCAAAAGATAAGGAAAGAAGTTACCCAATTGATCGTGATTACTTGAACTCCTATTGGTGGGTGCTTCATCTTTTGATTGTTGAAAGTTCGATTTTGTTTGTCTCCTTCGTGTCGGGTTCCTACGTAGAAAAATTAAACTAAATACAACAAAACTAAAAGAAAATCTACTTATTAATCCTACTCCTACAAAGTCGAAATTACAATAATCCCAAATTTAATATAATTTTTTAAAAAATCGTTTAATCCTCCTCCTCATTCTCGTCATCCTCCTTTTCTTCTCATTCTTCTTCACTTTCCTGTACTTCTTCGTCTTGTTCCATATTCATTGGACCGAACATATTAGGTGTATAATTGGGGACTCGTATGTTATTTTTCTTAGCAAACTCTTGAAAAATTGGTCCCCATTCTTGCATCCATTGAATCATCCAATCTAACTTTGGATGACTATCCTCACCAATGTCTTATTGAGCTCATGCGAACCTTTATGACGAGGTGGGTGTAGCTGTCATTTCTTACTGTCACTTGTTCCCATTTTTGATCTGTTTGGTCTACAGCTCGATGTATTGCTGGAACAAGGTGTCTCTAGTAATGCTTCGTGATGGTTTCAATGACTTTTCAGTTGATGTCATAGGTACACTTGCTTTTTTGCATAAATCCGACACTAGATGGGGAAAGAATATTCCCATATTTTGGATATGAATACATTTTCCCATGTTTTGGTGGATCCATTTTCCAACACATACATGATTTTTCTGCAGAATAGCATAGAGTAAAATTGCTCTAAAGGTATTAACATTTGAAACATTTAAAGCATGTACAATTCAAGTGTAAATAAACTGAATCCACATCTTAGCCTTAGAGGACATAATAGCTTGATGAAAAGATACAGGGATATTAGTACCTATGCGATACTTCCATTCACCCATTCTTTCAGTTAAAAAGTTTATAATACTATCCATATCTAGGTCTCTAGAATATTCTAAGTCAGTTTCATTGATGAAATCATTTTCATAATATGGAGCATTATAAAATTCAAAAATTATTCGAGGGGTTACTCTCACCTCTTTCCCTCGCACAAGTACTATATCCTATATATGTCATTTGATATTTCTAGACTCATGGTCCCATAAAGATGCGTACAATTCCTGAACAAAAGGGGCTACGGCACTATCCTTTGGGCATAAAAAAAATGCTCCCATCGATGATATCTGACCAAATACCATATTTCTTTACATAAAATCATAGATGGATCAAATCCCATCTCTTGAATAAATTTTTTTCCTTGAAGTTCATTAAAATTCCTTTCAACATTCCTATTTGGAAAAGTAGAGGGATTATGAACCATCGATGGCTCTGTTTCAATTATTCGCCTAACTTTTCTAGGAGGCAAAATTTTTCAATCCTAATGAATTACTAAATAAAAAATTCAATGGAACAACAAAAACTTTGAGTTTAGGAACCCTTAACCTTGAATGAATAGTTGAAGTTTGTTTGAATTCCTTGCTTGCCCGTGATGTCCCCGTTCCTTTTTGCACCTAGTTTGTGAAAGACAATTTGGGAATTTAGGGGTTTAGGATCTAGGGGATGTTTTAATTAGGAGTAAGTAAGAGTTTAAGTTGTAAAATGGGGTTTTAAAGGTTTAGAAATAGGGTAAAATTAGTGTTTAAGCCGTCAGGTTGCGTAATGGATTAGGTTAACCCTGCAGAAAATTGTAGCAATGTTACGACACAAGGGTTCTATGTCGTGAGATCCCTAGCAGAATATTGATGTCATGATACAGTGGTTCCGTGTCGTGACACATCCGTAAATTTAGATATTCTCAGGGATTGTTTACTACGTCGCGGCTTGCTGTTGTGATGTTGCTACAACGACTCTGTTTCAACCCAAAACTCCATCTTAAAGATGTTTCAATCTAAGGATAAACCTACATCAAATAAATGTTAAAATCTAAACTATATGGTTAGTTAATTATACAGTAATTTACAAATATCATCCAGCAATTCACAAATTTTAAGTTATACTACCAGATTTATCCAGTAGTATTATCAATTCACTCGTGGACGATTTTTTTATTATATCAATATTGGTCCATCGTCTGTTGTGCCATTCCGCTCTTGCTCAATTGTCACATTCCTTGAACATGCTTATTTTTTCTATATTCATAAAAGGGAACATTTCCCTTGATTTGGGAACGTCAGAATTAGATAAGTTTTTGCAATACTCCGCTAATTTCCTCCTACTTTCCTCGTTCGGTTAATAGCCACATTTGAAGGTTCCAGTCTCACAATTAATTTTCATTGTCAACTAATTTTTCTCTAAATCAATGGTGGATGTAGAAGTGGCCATGGAAGGTCTTCCTAGTAATATTGATATCTCATGATCTTCCCAAAGTCAAGTATTACAAAATCCACAGGAATAATAAAGCTTCGTAACTTGACTAACACATCTTCTAGTACCCCCTTCGGGTGTATTGAGGATCTGTCAGCCAACTGTAATGTTATTTGAGTTGCTTTAAGATTCCCTAACCCAAGTTTTTCAAAAATTGATAAGGGAATTAAATTAATACTAGCTCCTAAATCGCATAGGGCTATATTAAAGTGAATACTCCCTATTTTTATGGGAATGGTAAAATTGCTCAGGTCTTTCACTTTTCAGTCTAAAAATAATTACACTACATGAAGCACTTAAATTAACCTGAAGCACTTAATTAACCTGCTTTCCTACCTTGATTTTCTTACACATTGCAATCATCTCCTTTAAAAGCTTGATGTACTTGATAACCTTCTCAATTAACTCGATAAAGGGTAGGTTAGCATTTAAGGTTTTAAAAAAAATTCAAAAAACTTACAAATTCATCCTCGTCCCACTTTTGTCTTTCTTCTAATCTTGATGGAAATGGGACTTTTGTGATTTTGACATCTTTAGGTGTCTCATTTCCCATCTGAGCTGTTGGTGCATTCTCCTCATTTGGTTCAGTTTCATCTTCCACTTCTAGGAATTGTCTTGAGGTTCATCAATATTACCCCTTTGGATGACTCAATACCTTGCCAGATTGGAGTGCTATAGCTTTCATATGCTCTTTACCTTCCCTCCGTGGATTATCTTCCGTGTTATTGGGACTACTTGAGCCAATTTGTCTTTTGATATCGCCCATCATGCTCATCAATTGGCGTATTTGATCCTCGAGCTTAGTTAATGTTCTTGTTGAGTTGGTGCACTCAGATTGCACCTGTTTGACATTTGTTCTAATTAACTGCATCTCTCCCTCAATTCTATCAAGACATTGAGCACATGTCGTATGGTCACTTGGGTTGGCTCTGTCCTAGGGTTTCTACAAGTAAGGAGGTTGGTAATTAGTATTTTTAACTTGACTTGAATTGTTAGTTGGACTGCTTTACTGATTGGGAAAAACTACTGTAAGAATTTTTCAACGAGTTCATCCCATGTCGTGATAGACCCTGGTGCCTACGAGTCTAACAAAGAAAAAGCGTTATCACTTAAAGAAAAGGGGAACAACCAAAGACAAATAGCGTCACCAGTGACCCCGTTATACTTAAAAGTATCACAGAGTTGAAGAAACCATTTCAAATGTTGATTAGGGTCCTCTGTCATAGTGCCCTTAAATTGCATATTATTTTGGATCATTTGTATCATTGCTAGTTTGATTTCAAAATTATTAGTGCAGAATCAATCACCGGCTTCGCTATACTTTCCTGAACAATATCTAAACTTGGTAGGGCATAGTCCCATAAAGTTCTCTCATTCCGAGCCATATGCACATTTACAGGTAACTGTGGTGTTGGTGGGTCTCCCAGGGTGTTATTGTCAATGTCGCAGAACAATAGATTGTCACGTGGTACGTTAACTGTAGCTGCTGGTGGTGGATCTTGCATTTACTATTGCTACTGTCGGTGATTTCTTCAAATTATTTTTTCTAGATCTGTGGCTACTACAATAGGTGTGCCTCTATTGCGAGTCATACACCAAACCCAGAAAGAAAAGATTAGTAACACTAAAATAAAATAAAACAAAATAAAAATGCATCTATAGTTGAGAAATTTCTTAATTATTCTTTTAAGATGCAAAATTTAAAATTAATCTAGTGACATTGCCTCCCTATCAATAGCACCAACAACTTGACCGCCTCCTGACGTACTAATGTCCAAAGTGTGAATACTGCAATAGAAATAGAGAATTACAAGGCGATATTCTCAAGTATACAGGTCGAGTTGTAATATAGATTTTACTACGAAGTAGGTGAGTACTTCGAGGATCGTACCCAAGGGAGGCGAGTACTAAATCAATTTTAACCTAAACAATTAAAGATCTAATTAATACTCTTTAATAAGTTATAGTATGAGAGTAAAACAAGAATTATTTTTAGGGTTTGTAAACTAATAAAGTAAAATCACATAAAAGAATTAAAACTACAAGAGGGAGGGATAAATAAAGTGAATCAAATTTAAATATGAGTGATTAGGTCACTTTGACAATCCCAATTAAGAGTCATCTCGAGTTCCTCGTCAACCAACTAGTCACTACCCTAGCAGGATCTTTCGATCTTCGACTAACATAACGAGTCAACAAGAACTACTTATCTTCTGACTTTACAGTCCAAACTAACTTGTGGTAAAGGTGTTCACGAATGGGCAATACCAATTTTGGGTTAATTCCCACCTTGATGACTTCTTAGGGTTGTCAGGCCTAGGGTTTGTTTCACATTCTTCCTTTCTCAAACAGTTGATCCGTTGAGTAGCCCTACAAAATAGTTAAGAGATCATGCCTCCACTCGCTAATCCCCCCATAGAAGGATTAATTCCTCATGGCTTTCATAAACAGCATGGAATAAATTGAAGAATTAATCATTAGGAATGGAGTGAAATAGAGAATTTAAGTAAGCCTAAATGATATTGATGAAAAGTACGAATCCATAGAAGTTGATCTCCTTTACAATCAGATCTCTTACAGAAAACAAATAACTAAAACTACGGAAACTTAATAAAGAAAGAAAATAATTTTAAACCTAATGATAAAATCTAAGCTAATGGAATGATGTCTATAATGTGTGTCAGAAAGGTCTATTTATAACCTTCAGGTAGCTGTTGTCCTTAGCCCTAGGGTAGCTGACGTTCCCGAGCTTAAAGTTTGATTGTGTAGACCAAAACACCCCTGCTTCGTGTTTTATTCTCATCATAAATTCGATGTCACAACATACCAGGACTTGTGTTGTGAGGTAGCAACCAACATGTTCCTCTATAGCCATATTCAAGGGTATGTCGCGACACAGGGTGTTGCGACATTGAAGGCAGTTTCTCACTTCTCTATTCTGCTCTTTATGTTGTGACATTGGATCCCCCATGTTGCGACATAGCATCTAGTATTAACTCGAAATGCTCTCTAATGGTCTCATGCACACTTACAAACAAAAAGAACGGAACACAAACAACAACTCCAACAGAATACGAAGAAATTGGACAAGGTCTGCAAATGAGTTTCAAGCAAATGAACCTTGAGGGTACAATGATATCCGGTGACTATTTGCGTTTTGCGCTGATGAAAATAGTCTACTAAGCACTGAGCAATGTATATCAAGAAAATCAATTTCGATAAAGAATTTCTGCAGTAATTTTTTATAAAACAATCTAATAATATTAGAAGATGGAGGGGAAAAAAGAATTTTTAGTACTTTTTGGTATAATTTCAAATGAAATATCATTCGTATTTATAAGAAATTTTCATGTCTCTACATAACGACATCTTTCAATAGATGTCTTTTCTAAATACTAACATATTTAAAAGAGACATAATTATTCATCTAATATCATAACTATTTAAGTAATATTGTTTGAATAGTTATAATTCTTTATAAAAAATCAAGTGATATAACTCTTGACCAATGACCAAAAGATATAATTTTTGATTAATTACACCCTTTCATTTATAGTTATTGAAACACTAGAAATATTTTTGAAAATGTTCCAACAATATATATTAATTAAAATTCATGTATAATTTTAAAATTTGTGAATAAAAAATAATGAAAGGATTACAAACACCAATAATTTGAGCCCCTTATTATTATTGCTGACTACGTCTCTTATTACAAAAAATTGTTTTATTATTAGGATAGTGAAACCTAAATACACTTTTAGCTTTAATTTGAGGCTTACTTGTTTCCCAGCTTTTCTTCTTGTGCATTAATCATCAATAAATTCCATCACTAATTCTCCCTCCCTACAAACTATACTGCAAAAGCAAAATAAAACTGAAACGCTTCCATCAAAATTAAAATGTATAAAAAATAAAACAAATTCCAAAGTTTTATTTTTGTTGGGGATCGACCTATATAAACAATGAGATAGTAAAAGTGGAAAAGAACGAACATAAATATTTCACGTGAAAAACCATCAAAGAGGGAAAAACCACAGGCAAATAAGGTATCAACTTTTCACTAAATGAGTAAACAAACGAGAGTACAAAATGAAGAAAGTAAACCTAAATGTACTAAACGTATAAACCCAAACCCTGAAAATAATGTCCTAACTTAAGAACAAAATTCTATCCAAAGTTACCTAGAAAATCTCACCAAAACTCATCTGTGACTACATCTTGTCGTCTTCAAAGAAAAGACCTTGCTAATTAGTGTATAAAAATAGGGATACAATAACTTCTTTAAATAAGCTTATATTACAGTTCTAATTATACTAAAATATCCATAGAATAATAAGAGTCCAACTGTGAGAAGTAGTCCTGTTTGAAGTCTAAATCGTGACTGCATAACTTGGAGATACTATAGTGACATCCCATGCATGCTCGTCACAATGTCATCGCCATATTCATTTAGGTTTCATTGCATCATCATGACATTGCCTCTATTATTCCTCTTCTTTGGTAAATCATTAAATGTCATTTAAGGTGCCTACAACATGTCCGAGAAATGCGAGACACACCCCACAAATTTCGAGCTTCAATCGTATTTATCACTCCTCCTTTTCCATGCTTCATCATGTGCCTAACTCAAATTTTACAGAATGTCAATCAAGTCTAAACCATGCTCAAACTTGGAAACTGAAAGACTTCTAGTCTTTAAATCAAAGTTTTATAATGCAATAAGGGCCAGTAACACCCGAACAAGAGAAAGCATCAACTATCCCCACCTGATTGTAACCCTCTATGACCAATCTTGCCTCAAACACTCTGTGAACCATTCAAGTCCTAACGACTAAAAGGGGATGAGATTATTCTCTAAATCAGGCACATGCCTAACATCTAACACGACTCCACCTTCAATTGGATTATGTGGAGAGCAATGAATCATCACTTTTTTCCTCAACCACATAAACTACCTCCATAATTATCCGAAACTTAAATTTGTGATTCGTCTAACTTCTCAATATCCAAATTCATTGTTGTGTCACCGAATGAGTTGATCTGCAGAGCTGAACCTTACCTTTGGCACGCACAATTAAATGTTAAGCACAATGACGACAATTGACCTAGGGTTAAAGATGACAACTACTCTAAAGTCTATAAATAGGCTTATTAAGCAGATGTTATAAACAACTTTCATATTGTATAATTTTCTTCCTAGATTTAGTCTTTATTTTTTTCTCTTTTCTTAGGATTATGTTTTATTTCAGTTCTTGTTATTTGCTTTTGTGGGGGGAAATTAGATTTGTGAAATACCATCAAACTTTGTGAGGATTCTACACTTAATTCTAATACGAATCAGGCTTCTTCTAAACTTTATTCTCTTGAATTATTCTTCATGTCTATTCTTTTTATCAAGTTTATATTGTTTATCAAATCTATGAGGAACTAATCCTCCCGTGGGGGATTAGCGAGTGAAGGTATGATTAATTAATTGTTTTGTAGGGTTCCTTAGCGGATTAGCTGTTCTGGAAAGGAAGAACCTAAACCCTAGGCCTGACAACCTTAGGAAGTCATTGAGGTGGGAATTAACCCAAATTTGATATGGCTTATGTATGAACACCTTAACCCTGGACAGGTCTAGACTGTGAGATCGAGAGATATGTAGTTTTTGCTGACTCAGTACTTTAGTGGAAGATCGGAAGATTCTGTTGGGTTATTGACTAGTTGATTGAATAAGAAAACTCGAAGCAATAGTTGGTTATGATTACTGAAGCGAGCTAATCACCCATGCCCAAATTTGATATATATATTTTATTATTTGATTTCTCATGATTTATTTCTTTATTTCCTTTTTCTTATTGTTATTATTAATATAGATCACTAAAACCTTTCTTTTTATTGATTGTAATATAATCCATTTAAAAAACTAATTAGATCTATTTATGTTTAGGTTAGAATTAATTTAGTGCTCGCCTCCCTTAGGTACGATCTTCGAAGTACTCACCTACTCTGTTGTAACTATATTACAATTTAACCCGTATACTTGTGGATACCGCCTTTCATATATTTTGTGTAGAATTTCTACTCTGGATGTTGGTACATTCGGAGGTTGTCAATCAACATGTATAAACAACGAGACAGTAAAAGTGGAGAATAATAAACACAAATATTTTACGTGGAAAACCCTCAAAGGGAAAACCACAAGCAAATGAGGTACCGAATTTTCACTAAATGAGTAAACAAACAAGAGTACACTATGGAGAAAATAAACCTAATCTACTAAACGTACAAACCAAAACCCCAAAAATAAAGTCCTAACTTGGAAACAAAATTCTTTCCATAGTTACCATGAAACTCTCACAAATTGCAACTACATCTTGTCACCCTTAAAGAAAAGTCATTATTGATTAGTGTTTCAAAACAGAGATACAATGGCTCCTTTAAATAGACTTAGATTAGAGTTTTAATTATGCTAAAATATCCCTGGAATAATCAGAGTCCAATTGGGAGAAGCATTCCTACTTGAAGTCTAAAACGCAGTTGCATAACTTGGAGAAATCTTCATTATGTCCCAAGCATGCTCGTCACGATGTTGCCTCCATGTTTTCTTGGGGTTTCATCGCGTCATCGGGACGTCACTTTTCTTCACGTCGCGATGTCACTTTTCTTCACGTCATCTATGTTTTACCTCTTCTTCTGTGAATCGTCAAATATCGTCTAAGGTGCCTGTAGGTACACCCCACAATTTTCAATAAAATATTTTAAGTCTTAATTTTCTTCCATGATTTAGATTTTCACCAATATTTTTTAAACAAGATCAGTGGTCGAACTAGTCAGGCCATCGGTTCGCTGATCCCATCAGTCCAACTAGTTTGATTAAAAAATTATTAAAATTTTAAAAATTTTGGTTCAAATGTCAGTTGAATTGATTCCTAATCTAACCTATTCAAAGTTACTTTTCGGATCAATCCCTCAACTGGTTTTTGGTCTAACCAACTGGTCAGATCCAGTTCAAACAACATTAGATTTCACTAAAAATAATCAAAATTCAAGCTTTTAGATAAATACAATGAATTTCCATTTATATACACATTCTCAGAAAAAAAAACTTAAGATAGATATTTTTATATAAATACATCTAAATATTTATACACCAAGAAAATTAAAAGGATTTCAAATACTTCTGTTAAGGTAATTATATGAACAGTGACTCATGCAGTGTCATAAATAGTGGTAATTGCACTTAGCATCGTGATAGATAATATAGCTCGTTATTTTTTGAGTTGGCAATCTTTTGAAACAAAATCTTTGAGTTGAGAATAATTATGATATTGTGGAAGTATGATTGTTGGTCTATGAAGACTGATTGATTTGGAGCAATATGTCTTGCAGATTGAATCTAATCAAGCAATCAAATCCATTAAGGAGATTGGTTTGTGCTGCATTAAAGACTGATATTCAAATTTTTTCTAAATATCATGAAGTTTATTAGAATATTGTATATGATTGATTAACTAATTTTTAGTTGAGGAATTGATTGTAATTTACCTAGTATGTTAGCAAGTCTTGAATGCTTATATATTGGAGAGACTTGTATAAGTTTTTTATAGAGTTTTTAGCACACTAAGGGAATATGTGCTACTAAATTTGGACATGGTTCAATGGAGTATAATGAGGCCAACTATCACGACCAATAATTTCGAGATCAAACCAGCTATGATCTAGATGATCCAAAGTAATTGGCAGTTTCAAGGAACAATGACAGAATATCCCCAGTTAGCTATGATCTAGATATTTTACTATAAGAGTGAGTTTTTTGTCCGGAGTATGATAGGACTTAAACCACGATGTATTGGGTTTAAAGATATTAGATTATTTCATTGAGTAGACTCCGCAGACATAAAGAAACTGAACTGTGTAAACACCTTGTTTGTGTTTTTCTTTCTTTTCTCTTGTAATTGTTAGAAAAACGGGTTTGGAAAACACATCAGAAAATAAGTTATAGGGGAAAAACCAGATTTTTATTTTTTTCAAAAACAAGAACTTTTTATGATATCTAAAGTAATAAACACTTAATCAAAATTGTACCTATTTGATTTGCCTAGGATGAATGCTTCGACTAAGTAGCCTTCTCCGCCATCCTCAAGCTTACGCATGTCGAGTGTGGGCTCACTTTGAATCAGAAAATTTTCCAGAAAATTACCAGTGAGACAATTTCATCAAATTTTCTAAACTTTTGGGCTAAGTTGTAAATAAGAAAAATATCTCTAGAAATCTTCTAAAATAATTTCTTCAAAGAATTTTCTCTTTATAACAGTTTCTTGAATTTAAGCCTGTGAAAAATAATGACCCAATACTCTCTTTATATAGAGAGAGTTTAAAGATTTCAACTAAGATCAAACTTAATCACTTTAATAGTAAATTAATAAAATACTATTAAGATAAGTATTAAATTAAATTTATTAAAACCATATTATTTTTGGAATAGTTAATCTGAAATCAAATTATCCGGTAGTCCTAGTAGGAGTGTAAATCTTCCATTGCTCAACCACCGAAGAACCATCGTCACCTCCCCGACCATCTGTTGGCATTGCCATGCCCAGTGGTGTCATTGCAGGTGCGACACCCTTACAGCACCCCGAACCAGTTTGATTGCTACCGGTTTGATCTGGGCCAATGACAACCCGACTAGTCTGGTTTAGCCACCGGTTGGACCGTCGACCCAATTGTACATATTAGGCTCGGTTCGACCAGTTTTGGATCTCAATCTTTGTTTTTGGTTCTCGGTTTCAACTTTCGATCTCAAGTCCAATTTTCAAGTTCAATTACCCATTGGACCAATTGTTTGACTTGAAAATTAATTTATAAAAATATCATATTCATTTTAATTAATTTGATTAATTTAATTTTGCTTGAATAAAATTAATTTTTCAAGAAAATTCTTTAATCAAATTCTCCAGTTGAACAATTCTCACGATCGCCCAATTTAATTCCACATCGAATAAATCAAATTAATTAAATTATTTCCAAAGTCGTAGAATTTTCTTTTGATTCAAATGAAGTCTGATCGAACTTTTGTTAAGCTAGCGGATGGACTATTCACACAAATAGAATTAGGCTCTAGAAATTGCAATTTTTTCTAGAAGCATCATTCTGATAATTCACAATTTACTTAATTATGGAGTCAGTCCACAAGAAGTATCATGATGGAAAACGCCTTATTGTATACTCTTTATGAAAGCAATTCATCCATCTGCTTTATCCAATGACCTCATCATATGTGTGTTACCCTCATATGATATCCTTGATTGCTTTGAGTTAAATTCGTTCACTCAATACAATCCTATTTTATCTTATTGTCACCATTGTGTCTTCTTAATGATTAATATGATCACTGTCAACAAATTAATGTGATAAATTTTTCATTCAAGAACGAGGAACCCATAGCCATGTTCCATATTTACCAATCCACATAATGCCAATTGTTAACTCTTTAATCGAGCTATGAATTCCATTATTTCTAATAAAGCCAAGCCATACACAAGTGTACCCAACATACTGGCTATGGGCTCGATCATCTTTAGAGCGTAAGCCTCCACTTATATCAAAACACATGAGTTACATACACATGGTTAATGATTAATTCAAGATTTAGGTAAATCACACCATGAATGTCACAAGTGAATTAATTCACAAACGAAATCAAAATTAATTCAACTTGGGTCCAGTCTAATGTATCATTCTTCCAATGAGTACCTCAATGTCTCTACCCATGTGTTGAGTATGACTCATATTTTAGTTAAATTTGAGAGATAATCTCTCAATTAAACTCTTTTTATTTGTTTTAACTCTAATTAGTCTAGCTTATTTTTTTATTATTTGACCTACGAAATTAACCTATAAATAGGCTATTTTACAACCTTAGAAAAAAACACCTATTAAAGATTAGAACTCATAACACTTTTGGAGAATTTTGTGTTTACATTTTGAGGGTTCTTTGTTTTCAGGTTTCAAGGTTTAGTTTTTATCTCCATCTCTTGTACTCTTTTCTCTTTTTTCATTATAGTAAAATTATCTTTGCCCATGGTTTTTTTTTATTCTCTTTGGAGGGGTTTTTCCACGTTAAATTTGTATGTTCAAATTCTCAATTTCTTCCGCTATTTTTACTTGTTCGTTGCTTAATCAAGTCGATCTCCAACACCATGGAGCAACTACTCTGATAGCCAAGACTAGCCATCTCTCCAAATTTGAAATTGTAGACAATATAATAATCCTTCTCAGTGTTTGAATCAAACGCTCACTTTGATTCTTTTACAAGATTATGAACTTGTTTAGATTATCTACTGAAGTAAGTTATTTTTCTCGCAATGTAAGCGTTCTTACGGTGCCACTTACGATCGATTTGAACTTAGACAATCAACGAACTAATATTTACTTGTCACAATTTTACTATGTATGCAAAGCACAAAAGAAATAACAGTGAAATATAAAATTAACTTTATTTATTTATTTATCGTTCAAATATATAGAAAATAGTTATATATTTATACTATAATATAAGCACATTTCCCAACAGTAATGTCACCTTCAATGCGCACAGCAGCTACCACTTCACTCAACATTACTTGTTTTCTTTGTAATTATCGATTGTAGATTCCAACAACTTAGGAATAAAATGTTCTCCTTTTCTCTTTGAGCTACAAAGTATAATCATAATTACAACTATAAATAATATTCATTCGAATAACAAAAATGAAAATAAAAAATTGTAAAATACAACAAATTAATAATTAGAATATTTTCAAACTTAGAATAAAATAAGTGTGGACACAACTCAGACATAAATACTGTCACGGGTCTATTTTTTTAATTAAAAATTTAATTCTAAAATTTTCTTACTAAACCATAAAGGTTTTAATGAAAAGGTTGAAATCCTGAATAAAGTTAAGTCCAACCCTGCATAAATCATGCGGGGCATACTATTTGTATTTATAATTACCATTAGTGGAGTCTATAAATATTATTTTTTATTTATAGTTAGGAGCTTTTACAACCACATTATTTTTTATTAACCTGATGGAAAATTTAATCAATGGAGGGTTTGTTTGAGCTAAGAAATTGTCCACATTGGTAGCAAAGTGCCGAGAAAATGAGGCTTTGGGTACGCACAGCGCAGTAAGTACAAGTCATTTTCCTCACTAACAAATGGCCATCCCCTTATTAAATCCATTTGATAACCAAACTACAGAGAAATAAAATTAATTGAATTAAAAAAAAACGATTGCTTCGTTTTGTTTCAAACCCCTAACCATGAACTAATTCAATCAATGCTATGAATTATATACACACACCACCAACCTGTTTGTTGATATGATTGGTTTTGAAACCAAACCCCAGCAAAAAGACGACGTCATTTCCTGCCACTAGTCTATTCTTCTAACTGAATTTTAAGTCTTCTAATTTTCTAGAGTTAATTGCACCAAACATCTCTAAATTATAAGTTTTCTTTTAAATTAGTCTTTAAATTTTAAAATATTCTAATTATATCTTCAAACTATTAATATTATACAATTAAGTCCTTTTGTTATTAAAACCATTAGTTTAATTGATAAATTGACATATCAAATATTATGTAGTTAAATTTAAAATGAAAAAAATAAAAGAAAAATAAAACTTTATTGCATAACTTTTAAAATTTTAAACTAAAAATAAAATAAAACTAAAAAAAAAGAGTGAATGATAAGGCTTTTATAAAAATTTCAAAAATCTCAAAATAAATATTCTTAAAACATCCATTTTTCTTAAAATTTTCTATTTTAAATTATGTCACATAAAATCTGATATGTCAATTAACAATTAAATTAATAATTTTAGTAATATAATGACTTAATTGATATAAACTTAATAATTTAAAAATATAATTAAAATAATTTAAAGTAAAACGAGAGCATAATTTGAAAATGTTTGGTACAATTCACTTTATTTTCTATTCATAGACGTGGCATGTTCTTTTACCAAACACATGTGACATATCTCAGCCCATCAATTGTCACAAACACTAAAGACCGGAGATTATGTTTTGATATCTTGAACAAAAAATTGGTATTTATATTTTGTAGTGGCTTGATTTTATTTTATAATTCATCAAACATATATTTATATATATAAATATATTGTATTTATAAAGCTAAATTTTGCTATTAGTTCATGTACTTTATAAAATTTGTGGATTTAATACATGTTTTTTAATTTAGTTATTTTTAGTCTTTATACTTTTTAAAATTTAAAATTTCAATCTTCACCAAACAATAACTATTAAAATTCATTAACTTAAATTCTACTATTTCTAGAATCTAATGTGGCAAAAATATTATCATATGTGTAATGTTACATGAACTTATTATTTTCACATATTACTTACTAAAAAAATCTTGTTAATGGATTAAGGAATGTCATTTGTGTAAAACTAAAATTTCAAAATTTGAATAGAATAGGGACTTAAAATGATCCAACTCGAGAATATAAACTAAATTTCCAACTGTGTGCATATGGTACATGATTAGTAATTGAATTTAACCAAACGAATTTAACTTGTACTATTTGGGTCAGAAATAAAAATTTAAAGTTTGAAGAGTATAAGGACTAAATTAACCAATTCAAAAAGTATAGATCTAAAATTTATCAAATTAAAGTATAAGGATTAAATCTACAATTTTCACAAAGTACATGGATTACTAGCAAAATTTAATCTACCTGTAATAGTTTTTTTTTTAATACTATGCTTAGAACCACTCATAATCCCTTCACACCCTTAAATAAGAGGATAAATGTGTTTTAATGCACTCAAACTCACATTATCCTACTCTGGCAATAATGCCGATGCCAATCGAGTTAAGACTCAAACGACACCTATCAATAATAGTTAAACTTAAAAAATAAAACCATAACTAAACTATAGTTAACAAAAATACAACATATATCTTGATATAATTATGTTTAAAATACATATGATTTACTAAATAGTTCACAAAACTCAACAATTAAATAACTTTTTGTAAGGTAAACTATATAATTGGTCACTTAACAATTGTTCACCGAATTATAAAAATTTTCATTTTTGTCACTAATGTTATTATTTATTTTTGTTTTGATTACCTTCATTAAATCATTATAAAAAACAATAATGTGGCATTTAACCTTTTTATACGATTATATTCTATTAATTTAATCCTAATTGTAAATAATTCAATCAATTTAAAGGAATTGTTTTAAAAAGCATGAGAAAAAAAAGTGTTCGTTTATCTTATAAATGTTTAAAATTTGTTGAATTTGAGTAAGTTGAAAGAATAGCAAATCAATCAATAAAATAAAACAGAACAAATTCATAGGCGAAGAAGAAAAAAGAGTGGATTTGGAGGTGGCTTACAGGACCTGATGTGATTGAATCATGAATCAATGCACCGCAACAATGGAAACCGATTTCAAAATTTATTTTCTGGAAAATAATCATTTTGGGACTGTTAGTAGTGTCAGTGTTTCAGTTATGTCTTCGTTTGCATGCTCTGTATCCCCTCTTTGACTTCAAGGTTTTTTTATTTCGAAGAATTCATCAAACCGTGGTGATGCTATTAAGGAGGGTTGTTGGTGATCTGGGTTGCTTTTCTTTTCTTTTTTGCTATAATTATATATTCCGCTAAGTGTTACTAAAACATGCATATATTTGAAAAATGCAAATATGATATTGCTTATTAACCATCCTTAAGATCAGATATTTCTACTTCTCCCTTGTATGTGAGTTCAATAGTAAAGGTTCAATTTGCCTCGTTATTAAATATAGAAGGTTAAACTTTTTAAATTATTTAAAATTATGATTAAATAGATAAAATGTATACGTGTTGAGGACTAAATATGTAATTATATCAATTTAAAAAAAAGACCATATCATCATTTTCGTTAATGGTTTAATGAAGGGTGATCAAAATGTTAGTGATAAAAATAATTTCTTTATAGTCTAATGAACAAAATAGAAACAATTAATAGTTGGGTGACTAATTGTATAGATTACCCAAATAATTTTATTAATTTACAAATAAAAATTTTAAGTGAATAATAAATTGTGCCTTAACTTAGTTACAATTGAGACGCGAAATCGATCACTACTTAAGCGTATATCATTCCCCTTAAAGGGTTATAGGTAGTAGTAGAATTTGTATTAAAATAAATAAATTTTATTTAATGAATAAAATATCTTAATGATCAATTAATAAGAAATATAAATAAATAATAAACTTTAACCTTTAGAAATTAAAAGCATAGGAAAGACGTCAAAGAAAAGAAATTTCGATAAATATTATTTAATGTAACAATCCGTTTTTTAGTAGTGATAGAAACAGTGATTTCAGGGTCATAAATTCAACGAGTAAATTCGTAAATATTATTATTTAATATTTACGAGTCAAATATAGTATTAAAATAAAATTTTCAAATGGCAATTTGTGCTAATTGAACGAATAATTAGGTTCAAGTGATATGACCCTAAAGTCAAGTAGTTTTAGAAAATGAGGTATCGAGACCTTATTTCTATAAACCGAGTCGTAAATATTTTATTAAATATTTATAGAGTGTTATTAAGGTTGTATTAAAGTTTCGTTAAAAAATTTTAATGTTTAAATAGTTAATTAAATAAAAAGAACTAAATCATGAAAGGTGTAAAATCTAGTCACTATTGAATTACAATGATTAAATGGTTTAATCATTATAAGAAGGAGGACTTATATGGTAATTGGACCAAATTAATTATAAATGGAAGGTATTTTAATTTGTTAAATTATTAGATTATAATAGTTTAAAGTTGTAAATTAATAAAGATAAGTTAAAGATAATAAATAAAACATAGTATCATCTTCCAAATGGGGTCACCACCGAAAATTGAAAAAAGAAATCACCATTGAAGAAGCTTGTAGGTTATGTCAAAGTTCCATTTGCATGTAAGTTCAATTTGAGCTTATTTTTTATAATTTTTATGTTTTTGAGATTGATGTAACTAGGTCCAGCTAACTCGTAGCATCGTTTTTGAATTTGCCAAAGATTTAAGATGTTGCCATTGATGAATCCTTATTATTTTGAAAGTTAAATGATGAAATGGAAGTTTTAGTTGTTGATTAGAATTGATTTATTAAGTGATTTTTTGTTAGTTTTTAGTTAAAGTATTAAATCAATTAAATATTAGAATTGATAGGGAATATTTGAGAATCTAGAATAAATGTAGGTTGTAAGTGAAAGAGTAAAAATTCGGTTGGCTTGACAAGTTATAAAATTTTGTTAAATGTGGAGTTTTGGATTTAGGGACTAAATTGCATAAAAGCAAAATATTAGGGGTAATTTTTTAAATTTCCCAATAATAAGTGTTATAAGTTAAATTGATTATTTTAAGTTATTGAATGGTTTAATTGAGTGAAACATTATTATTTAGACCACACAACAAACCAAACAGATCAAAATCGAGGAAAAGTTGTGGTTGGATTAGTCGTCGACTTTGTTGTTACAACTGTATTTGTCGAGGTAAGTTCGTATATGGATAGAAATTATTATTTTCCATTTTGGATGAAAATAAATAGTTATTTATATTATGGTTAAATTGATTGATAAAGATGTGTAAAGTGTAAATTGTAAGTTTTTTGAAAATAAGTTATTGTTGTTGGTAAATGGTACAAATACATGTGAAATTTTATATGTTATTATAGTATTTTGAATATTGAAATTAAATTAATATGAAAGTGATTAATGGAAGGTGACAATCCTTGTGATAGAACAGTGACAACATGAATATATATATTGATATCCTATTATGTGTACGGAAACGATGAAGTGCCCTTGATTGATAAATTTTTATAAAGGTAATGGATTACATAAAATGCTCGGTTGAATGTAGCAATCAATAGGATATGATTGGCATGCCAATAGGGTTAGTATGCGCGCTTGTACGGCATTTGCACTTCGGTGCCTCTGTTTGCACCTCGGTGCCTCTGTATACACTTCAGTGTCCCTATTCGCACTACGGTGCCCTTATTTTCACATTTATGCACCTGTCTGCACTTCAGTGCTCCTGGTATGCATCTATGATGCCTCTAGTGTGGTGTAGTTACTCAAATATCCGAGTCAAGTTACTAGTTCATCAGGCTAAATGTTAATATAATTTACAAAATTATTTATGTGCTTAAAGGCTAATGTACAGTCAAGATATTAGTAAGTGTTAAATGTTCAATGAACTAATTGATCATATGTGAGTATAATTATATTGATGATTATACGTTAAAGATAGATATTGATAAAAAATATGAATAAGTTTAGATTGAATTATTATAGTATCAGAAGCATACTGTAACATCCAGAAATTGGGCCTAGTAGGATTGGGCCCAATGGGCTTTGGGCGTAGTAGCGTTTAAAATTTTTGAAGAACAAGAGATCGGCTTAAGTGCAAGTTGGACCTATTAGGTAAGTGATTTTGAAAGGTTAGAGGGCTTCTATGAAGTCCCGGGATCAAACTTTGGCTTTAGGGAAATTTTGGTTTTAGGTGAAAAAAACCCTGGGAGTTAGTAGGTAGGCTTTAAGAATAAACTGTGGAGGAAAATGACACAAGTGGAGCGTGTGGTGTAGTGGAAAAGTGACGCCACATAAGAGACAAGGGAGTGACATACAAGGAAGGAGGAAAGAGGTCCAAGGTTCAAGTCTTGGCTCTTGCATTTTGGTTTTCTTTTTAAATGGACTTTAGAATTTGGCTATAGATTTAGTTGCGCATGGTTTAAGACACAAGAGGAGCTTGTGGCCAAGCGGTTAAAAGCGTGGATTATGCTATAAGGGGGCACAGGGTTGAATCTCATGAAAAGCAAGGAAGTATTTATTTTGCGAATTGGACGGCAAGAGTTTGAGTTGGATTTAAACTCTACGATGAAGGATCCCACATCGGAAAGATACAAAGAAGGAAGGTGAGAAGCTAGCTATATAGAGAGCATTCTAGGAGGAGAGTGAATATACCTTGGTGGGCGTTTAGGCGCGGGAGTGGTCTGGGGCGCGGATAGCACCGATTCTATCGGTGTGTAACTCTGTCTCACTCTAGGCTGTAGAGCGGCAAGCGCCCGAAGTGCGGTCCACGACAATAGTAGCCACTCGGCGTGCGGCGCACGCGACGTGGGGCTTTGACGTAATAGTTGAGGCTATCAATAGTATTCTTGTGGGTTGAGGTCGCTTGGGGCCACGATGGGCGAAGTGGGCCCAATTGAATAAAATTGTATGATGGTGTAGTATATAGTGAACTAGACTAGGTGAATCTCATATCTGCGGCTAGATTTTTGTCGGAGTGGGCCACACGCGGCGTGTGGGCCCGAATGGGCCGAAATTGAGTTTTAGGCCCAATAGTCCCGGCGACCAGGAAATGGTATGGTAATTGAGTTGCTCGGGCGACATTAGGCCTTCTGAAAGGCCATTGCAGGTGTGAAATTACTGAAATACCCTCGATAGGTAAATTACGAAAATACCCCTGCTAGGTAAAATTACGGTTATACCCTTAGAGGTAGATTAGCTTGATTATGTTGTATTATATTTATCTGATTATGATGGTAATTCATGTTATACTTATATTTGACATATGTTTTGCATACATGTCATCTCGCATACAATTATTATGTCATGACATGTTGCATGAAATTTGAGGTATGATGTGAAGAGGAGGAAACATGATCTCTTTTAGATCTGTCACCGGTGGTTAGGTACCACAAGTGGGTTGGCCCCACATATTATCATTTTGTGACTAAGTCTCAGTGGTTTGGAACCACGGTGGTTAGGTACCACATATATATTTTATTTACGTGACTCGTCCCGGTGGTTTGGTACCACGATGGGTTGGCCCCACGTATTGATATTGGGATTGTCACCGGTGTTAGGTACCACAAGTGGGTTGGCCCCACATATAATTATTTGTGACTTTTGTCACCAGTGGTTAGTACCACAAGTGGGTTGGCCCCACATATTATTATTTGTGACTTTTGTCACCGGTGGTTTGGAACCACCGGTGGTTAGTAGTACCACCGTGGCTAGAGTGCCACAAATGTTGGGTAGACACGGGGAGATATAGATGGATATTTAGGTTGGTTGGGTTGCATGACATACATACTTTGCATATAAATCTGTGTAAGAGCCCTAAAATCTTTTGGACGGGGAGTTACACACTGAGTCTCGATGACTCACCCCTTCCATTAATCTTTGCAGGTAATCCTTAGACTGCGGATATGGAGCCGAGGTGGGCTCCAGGTAGCCATGCATAATATTTTGGATTTTATTTTAAAGAGTTATTTTGGAATTATTCAACTTTAAATTTGGATTTTGGTAATGTAATAAGGCCATCTAAACGTTAATTTGGTTTTTATTTGTTTTGTTAATTCTCTCTTATTTTATTTTTGATCATTAAAGCATGCCTAATAAATTACGAAATGGATGATTTCCAAAACTTAAAAACTATGGGATTTTGAGATTCCTCAATTAATTATTTAACAAATGGATTTTAGTAGCAAAGTAACTAAATTTTCAAATTAAAGCTCGAAGTGTTTTAAATTGATCACTCAATATAAATTCTGTTTCTATAGAATCAAAGATTTTTCCCAACTCATGACAATAACTCGGTTTTCAAAATTTTTCTTTCCTGTGACATGCCAGATTCGGTCGTAGCGTTTTGACCGGGTTTGGGGTGTTACACATACGATGAACCGTTTTCAGTACTAATTCTATAAGTGCTTCATAAATGATTAACAGGTATGATCAATTTATTTATTTAGTTTTTACATTGTTTAGTGAAAGTAAGTGATTCCGGGATGATATGTTTATGTGAAAGTTGAAATGAAAGATGAATTACAAAATGATTATATGTTAAGTGTGTAAGTGTTATGGTAAGAAGAAATGTTTATGTGAAATGGTTATATGAAATACTTATAAGGAAATATATATATGTATGTATATGTAAGACTACACCAATTATCCATGAGAGGTGTATTGAATAGAAAGCTAAAGTTAGCTTATGATATATTGAAAATTTTGCTTAGTTGCTTATTCTAATATGTTAGTTATTTTCTTTTCCTGTAGACCATTGGAAGGCTCAATCGGTTAGAATCTCGTCAGAGCACCATCACACTATTCATTCATTATATTAGTAGTTTTTGATTACTTTGGTTATGGTTATAAGTGGCATGTATAGGGTTGAATGTTTATTTGATATGTTGTGCATGGTTCTTTTGAATTTTGGGAAGGAAATGAATGAACTTATGATGTTAAATTGATTTTAGGATTAGTGTTTGAAATGGGGTGCCTAAGAATGGTAATTTGGTTAGAAGATTGAGGTTGATTGTTTTAACATGTTTAAGAGTGTATCAAGAGTGTTTTGATCATAGGATTGTATGTGTTATTGGTGTACTTTGTTGGGAAAGATTTGGTATTGAATTGATTTGAATTAGGGGTTAAATGGTGAGTAGATGGCCTGGGACACGAGCTGTCATACGACCATGTGAGGCACACGACTGTGTGTCCTCTGAGGTTTTCTTAGGGTTCAAGTTAGTCAGTTACACGTTCTAGCACACGGTCTGGCACACAGGCGTGTGACATGGCCGTGTGACCCTACTTAATGAGATACAAAGGTGTAAGCATGGGCTGAGACACGGCTGTGTGTCCCTTGTTCGAATGTTACACAGCCTAGGACTTTGTCACATGGCCTGACAACATGACCATGTGACCCATGTTTTCGAATTTTTGTAACTTTTTCTTGGTTTTTTTATTTTGTTTTAAATTAGCCCGAATTACTTCTAAGCTATTTTTAGGGCCTCGAAGGCGTGATTTAGGGACATAAAGTATATGAATGAATGGTTTATAAAATGTTTATTTATTTAAATGTTATGATGTTGTATGATATACGGTTGATTGGTAATACTCCATAACTCTAATTTGGCGATAGTGTAATGACCCAAAATAGGGCCTAGTCGAAACAGTGATTTCGAGACCACAAACCTGAAGTAAAAAAGAAAAAAGAAAAAGAAAAAAGAAAAGAAAAGAAAAGAAAAGAAAAGAAAAGAAAAGAATATATATATTTAATTTATGATTGTTTTAGAGTTTATGATATGTTTGGGTGATGGTGTGCAAATTTTGTTAAGTAATTTTTATCGATAAAGTGCCCAATTTTATTATTGGGATTAAATTGCATTAATTGCAAAATATGAGTTCTAGAACATAAGTACTTGATTTAAATGTGGGTTTAAACTAGAGGTCTTTAAATGGGAAATAGACCACCATATTTTGTTATGGACAAAACTAGTCATGGAAGGGTAAAAATTGAAGGTTTAGTAAAAAGGGCATTTTTGTCATTTGGGTGTTTTAAGGCATAAAAGACAAAATTGAAACTTAAAAATCTGCTCATTCTCTTCTCTATGCTACCAAAATTTTCAAGAAGCTATGGCTAGGGTTTCAAGCTTTTTCAAAGCTCAATTGTAAGTGCATTTGAGCCCCGTTTTTAATGTTCTTCGTATTTTTGAGATCCTAGAAGCTTAACCGTTCTATTTTTACCATTTATTTGCATGAAAAATGAAGTTTAAAAATTGACCCATGCTAGATATTTGTGCATTTTGATGTTTAATGGTAGAATAAGGGTGCACGAGGTTAGGAGAACGATTTTTGCTAAGTGATTTTCGTTGAAAATGGTTAAAACGGGTTAACTAGTAAAAGTTGTAAATGCTCCTAAAAGTGTGAAATAATAAGAATTTGAGGTTGCTTTGGAAGAGAAAAAGGTTCGACTGACCTTGAATTTTATACAAATTGAATAAAAATCATATTACGAGCCTAGGGGTAAAATCGTAATTATGAGAAAGTTTAGGGGCAAAATTGTAAATTTTTTGTTGTATTATTTTTGTATTAAAATGAGTAATGTGAGTGATAATTAAGTGAAATGTGACATTTTGGATCAGATAAATCGAGATTTGGACCAAGTACGGGGAAATGTCAATCAAAATGACTGATTCGCGTCGAGGTAAGTTCATATGGTTAGTCTATAGTGAACGATTATTAAATTTGAATTGAGATGATGTATTATTTTATATATGTTTGTTATCTAATCATGACTTTATGCAAGTACGAGAGTGGATTGAAGGATCAATTGTGAGAAATGCAGGGTCAAGTACATTCATACTATGACTCGTGATGAATTGACGGAAAAGACCATGGTTGGGCCATGACAGTGAATGTGCTAGTGTAAGACCATGTCTGGGACATGGATTGGCCTCAAGTTGTGTTAGTGTAAGACCATTTCAGGGACATGGCATCGGCACAGACAGAAAAGAGTCAGTGTAAGACCATATTTGGGACATGGCATCGGCTCGAGATGAGTGCCAATGTAAGACCATGTTTGGGACATGGCATCGGCACCGATATGTGATCCCATGTAAGACCATATCTGGGATATGGCATTGGCATCCTACCAAGCGTACAAGATGTCCTGAACATCCCTAATATTACAAGTAGTTCAATGGGAAATTGAAGGAGTATGCTCAAGATAAGTAAGAGTAAGATATGTGAGTATTATGACTAAGCACAGGTATGTATACGAGACTCATAAATAATGTGCTCGGATTATGATGCATTATTGATAAGGATGAAAATGAATAATATGTGTCTATGATCACTTGGTTGTTATGTGCCAAGTTATAATATGCTTTGGTGTAAGTGTGTATAAACGAAAGTGAACACAAAGAATTAATGAATGACTGAAATTGACATTAAAATAGTTATGGGCAGCAACATTAGTATAACTTTGAAAAATCACCAAAAATAGTGGAAATTGAATTAAAGGTTGGGTGAGATATGAAATTAAATCTTAATGAGTCTATTTTTTTTATAAAAGAAACAGAGTAAGCAAAAGAAGTGTGAATTATGAGATATTTGAATTTTAGTGAGACATGGTTAGAATGAGTTTCGGAATCCCTTGTTCCAACTTTGGAAAATCAGTAAAAATTGTAAAAAAATAATTATAGAGTATAATTTATATGCTTGGAATCCCTAATAAGTATATTTTCAAGTGAAATAAATGAGAACATCGTATGAAATTTATATGAGGAGAAAATTGATTGGTAGTGAAGAAGTGTCAGAACCATTGGACAGCGGAACAAGGGTAAACTTAATGAATAAACTGTACTAATTGGCTTGACCAAAAATTCTGAAATTTCTATGGTAAGAAGTTATGTGAGTCTAGTTTCTGGGAAAATTAACAGTTCTTCATTCAAAGCTCTGTAGCTCGAGAAATAAATAATTTAGTGATAGTGACTCAAGTAGAAAGATTAATGTGAACATGAGTAATAAGGTGTAAGCATGTGATATAATGATTATATCATCTTAAGAAATTATTGTGAGGATTTATCCACACAAGTTTATTAATTTCCTATTATTTGCATATGAACTTACTAAGCATTTATGCTTACTTCCCCTCTCTTTTCCCTTACCTTGTAGTGTCGCCAAGTTAGCTCGAGGATCGGTGGACGTCAAAGATTTGCTTACACTATCAATTGGAACACTTGGTCTATCTAGATACATTAATTTTTGGGTTATGGCATGTATAGTAGGCTTGATCATTTTTTCATATATGTCATATTTCTTATGGCCTAAAATGTTGGCCCTTATTTAATAAATGTTCATTTTGATTAAGGCTATTTGGAGATGGCCAATATTGAGGGTTGTTATACGCCTATGATGTGGTTATTCATGTATGTGGTAATTGCGTAATTGAGATGTTGGGGATGTGGTTTACAAATGATTTCATGAATGACGATGTGTATGGGAATGTGTATGCAAAATTGGATATTCGGATGTCCAATTATAGCATGATACATGTTGATGAAATGGATACAAGAGAGTTTGTGTTTTATCCGGGAGGCGGCTTGGAAAATAGCCAACTTCAGGGGCTACACAGGCAGAGAGACACGGCCATGTGTCTCGGCCATGTGATGCAGAACTGAGTCTAAGGGCATGGGCATGTGCCAAGGCCGTGTGATCCTATTTTGATGATGACATCATAAACAGAGAGTTACATGGGTTAGGGACACGGGCGTGTCCCAGACCACACGGGCGTGTGTCCCTTGTTTTGACAAAATCTTCTAAATTTTTTCCAAAAGTTTCCAAAGTTTTCAGTTTAGTCCCGAACCATCCTAAAGGATGTTTTGAGCTTTATAAGCCTATACAAGAAACAAAATGCATGTGTTAGAAAAGTTTTAAATTTGACGAAATTTTATGACCCGATTTTACATGTTCAAGAAATTTTAAGTCCGGTAATGCCTCGTACCCTGTTCCGGCGTTAGGTATGGGAAAGGGGTGTTACAGATATAGACGAGTTAGGGGTGTTACATTTGGTGGTATTATAGCCATGGCTTAGTCAGTTCTTAGACTGAATGTAACTTATATGGTGTTTAGAAATACATGCCATTATATAATCTGTGATAGTGTGATGTCTTTTGACTCTAATGAGATTCATTTTACATATAGATAAAAGATGTCTTCTAACCGAGCTAATTCCTATGATGCTGAAAGCGATATTCAACTCTTTGATTAAAAGGTTTCTAATGATAAGCAGAAATTTATGAAGGTTAGAGTAAAGGTTCATAATGTTTGTATTAATAATGAATGTTATGTTTCATGTGTATACATGAGGATTAAATATTGTGGCTTTATGACCTCCACCCCCTCATTCTCAAAGTCTTATATAACAGAATATTCACAAGATTTATTTTGATTAAGCCTGCAAAAGAGGAGCTGAAGAGTTTAGCGGATGAATGAGTAATAATGTGGGCAGAGTCGAGAGTTGGTTAGCAAATATAAAGAATTCTAGATGAGATAGAAGATCTTTCTGGAGATTATTTGGGATGTGTAACATCACTGTTAAAAGAAGAAGTTATTCACTGGTAATCAACTTTAACTGCTATAGTATCTAAGGAATGAGTTAACCGAAATTTCTCCTGGATTAATTACTTTAGTGAAATAGAATAATGTGAGATCATCGATGACTTTAGTAGTCAGTGAGGTAATGTTTGAATTGTAAATATGTCTGAATGCAACCATGATGGTTGTAACACCCCTAACCCGTATCCGTCGCCAGAATAGGGTTACGGAGCATTACGGAGACTTTCAGAATATATTTTAGATAATTCACGCCAATTAGTATTCATTAACTGAGATAATTTGTAACGCCCCTTAAATGGACCCTTGAGGTCCAATATGAACAGTAGAAACAAATCGGGACTTAATCGGAACCTCTAAGAATTTTTCGCGAAATTACAAAAGTTTTCTAAGTTGTAGGGCTCACACACCCTTGTGGTCTAGGGGCACGCCTGTGTGGTCACACATGCCCATGTCCCTAACCCGTGTAACTCTTTGACTTGTAAGGAATGAAGAAATTAAAGTCACACGGCCATGTCACATGCTCGTGTGCTAGGACATGTGGCAAATTTAATTTTTGAAATTAAGGTGCAGTTTTCACACGGTCGTGTAACACATTCGTGTCCAAGGCCGTGTCAACCACACGGCTGAGACACATGCCCGTGTGCCCAATTTTAAGCATTCTGTTTCTCATTTTTTTAGATGCAGGGGACACACGGCCAAGACACACACCCGCGTCTCTGCCTGTGTGCCCAATTCTGAGCATTTTGTTTCTCTCTTTTTTTTTTTAGATGCAGGGGACACATGGTTAGGCCACACGCCCATGGGGTAGGTCGTGTGTCACACACAGCCTAGACACACGCCCGTGTGTCTACTTGTGTCGACAAAATAAAGCCATTTCCTAGCTTTTTTTTTCTCACCCAATTTACCACAAACCTATATCAAATCATGCAAACATATATCAACCAATCCAAACATTATAAATCAAGCCAATTCTAACATCCATCATGATTTATTATCATATGCATTTCATATTCATGATCATGCTATTAGTGAACTTATAAGTTAAGCATCACCTAATCAACCATACTCAATACATACGAAATAAACATGGAATAACCTTATATAATGTACCAATTAACCATTACTAGTCATATCAATGGCTAGATTACAAAACATCATCATTTGGCCAAACAAGCCTATACATGCCATTATACCAAAATGAGATTTCTAATTATACCAAAATGTGATAGTGGATAGTGTGATGATGCTCCGACTGACCTCCAACCTTCGCAAGCTTTCGAGCATTATAAAATAGGGAAAATTAAACGGAGTAAGCATTCTTAGTAGGTTCGTATAACGAGAATTTAACTTACCGATCACATTTTATAACATTAAGCATACATAGACATACATTCCATCAATTTTGGTAAGTTATCTAAACACATACACTCAATCAAGCAAGTTAGTCAGATAACTTCATATGAATATCAAGTAAATATAGATGAGCTCATCATATTATAGTTTTCATTTAATTTCACCTTTCCTCATTTCAATGGTCCTCTCCGTTGAACTATCAAAATTTTGATGTACATTCGTGTAGTTGGAATCACGAAAATATACACACTTTTTCATGCCCCTTTTAACTCAAATTCATGCGATTTTTACTTATCGAAAAATATATAATTATTATAAAATAATTATTTTGTACTTAAATTATTAACATAATGAATTTTAATTAATTTTATAATAAATTTTGATTAATTTTGATCATTTTCGACATATTCGTATAAAGGGCGATTATTGGCTCGGCAGACACTGCTAGAAGTGCAAAACCAAGAAGCGATTTTTGAAGCATCGAGAGAATGAATTTTTTAGCTAAAGACGGTCCAAATTATGTGTATTAATTCATGATATAATTAATTTTAATTTATATTCAATTTACTTTGGATTAAATAAATTATTATTAATTAATTATGAAAAAGTGGTCTAGTTGAACCGAACCGAGTGAACCGAACCGACCAAGAAGTGGACAGCCCAAAACCGTCCATATGTTGACCCAAATAAGCTTATTGGCTGATTATTTAGCTTGCAAGAGGCCCTTGAAGACTTGTTCAAGTTGCAAACAAACCCCTCCATAATTGGTGGCTTTATAGATTTGCCCCAATCCTAAATTAGCATAGTTGAAACTATCAACCTTGCCACATGTGTGGCCGACCAAGTAGGGCTCTTTGGCTGATAAGTTTAGCTATTTTTAGCAGCCCTCTTTAGCTATAAAAACCCCCTTAGGCTGGTCATTTGAAACACATCTCAAGCATTCACATCTTTTCTGTTTTCTCTCCACTTTCTGTCTTCTTTTCCATTCCAAATTCCCTTGCTCGCTAGCTGATTTCTCCTCTTGGAAAAAGGGGCATTCATCAGCAATTTGGAGCAGCAATTAAGTGTTCATAACAGCCTTGGTCGACGAGGACAACAGAGAAGGAAGAACGGAGCAAACTAGTCAAGCCACGGAAAAACTTCGGATTTGATTCTTGTTCCCTATCTCTTTAATTTTTGTTGTTATTATGATGAACATATCTATGAATATTTATGTTGTTGGAATGGTTAATTTAATCAATTTAGCTTGAATTTAATTCATGTTAGGTTGATTGGATTTCGTTTGCTAAAATTGTTAAAATTGTGTTTATGTTGTTATAGAATGTTGTTATAGGCCTCGGTAAGATGCTTGATTAAGTAAAATCATGATTAAGTAAAATTGTGACTAAGTTATTCTTGCATTACAATTGTAAGGTAGCTAATGAATTAATTATTTAAACGGATTATAATTGTAATTAATGGACACAGTACTTAATCAGTGCATGTTTAATAATCTAAGGTAGCTGAGGGTTAAATTAGCAACGGTATGTGACGATACATTTGTCCTGCATAACTTGCAAGGTTATTGTGATTAAACTGTTTCAAGGTAGGGATACTTTGTTACCTCACGTAGTCTTTTATGCACTTATTAGATTTAATTAATTGTTTGAATTGTCATAGGGATACGTACAAGAGATTATTTCGATTTAATAAGTATGTATGTGCAATAACATATTTGCCTATTAAGATTTGTTTAATCGGTTGAATTGACATAGGGATATAGTCAAGAGATGAATGGATTTTGGTAGGTGAGTATGTTCATAAGTTAGCAAATTACCGAGTTGCCGTGAATTTATTCGTAACAATATAAAGATGAGTTTAATAATTCTAATTTAAGAAATGTAATTAATCTAACACAATTATGTCATCTTGATTAAAATCGTATTTTGAAATCGTGCATTTGAGATTTATTTTTTTAGTTTACTTAGTTTAAAATCTTAGTTTTTAATCACCCTCCTCAAACAAAATATTTTTCTTTACCAAAGTGTTTTAAATAGCATTCATAAATAATTCTTTTCACAGTCCCTGTGGGTACGATAACTTGACATTTACTTGTCACTTTATTACTTGTTGCGATTGTGTACACTTGCACATTTCTGTCGTTCCAGTTGTATATATAAAGTATACATATTAATTATCCGTCAGTTCATGTTCATAGCTACCCATTGGGTTACAAAATTAAAGAACACACTCTCAGGCCATATATTATGCAACAGGATTACCCGTCTAGGCTAAATCCCGTTCTCAACCAATTCTCACAAGAGTTATTCAGGATTACCAGTCCAAACTAAATACCATTTACAACATATGCTTTAAAGAGCTTAAATCAGGGTTACCCGTCCAGGCTAAACCCAATCTATAACATATGCTCGAGAGGGCTTACTTCAGGATTACCCGTCCGGGCTACATCCTATTTGTAACATTTTCCATATTATACCCGTTTCAAGAAATCACCATAATCCATCGAATTTCAATATTCAACCGGGACATGATATTTTATCAACATTTCCAACTTATAATTATTTCATTATGTATATCATCACATACTTATTATCACAATCACACAATTAGATTCAAACATATTAACATACCAAATTAAGTTACACGAACTTACCTGGATAGTTGTTCGTATTTGATTTCCAACTAATCCGACACCTTTTGTTTTCCTCAATCTAATTTTGTATTTGGTCTTTCTGGGTCTATATAAACAAGTTTAACTATCAATTTATCACATTTCATATGCATTTGCATTCAACTACATCCTAGGCAAAACTACCATTTTACCCCTATACTTTTCATAAATTCCAATTTTGTCTCTAGGCCCGGAAAATGAAATTCATGAAATTTAACCCTCTTTCCAAGCCTAGCTAAATTTTATATATTACATTTATAGCACATAAATTTCACAAATTTTAGAAATTTCCATGGGTTTTACCACTTTTTCATTTTAGTCCCTAAATCAAGTTTTCATCAAAAATTGCTTTGTAAAAGTTGTTTATCTATGAATAACTTTTCATTTTCTAACATAAATTTCTAGTTTTCAGCATATTCATCCATGACCCAAATTTCATACATTGATAGCTTTTCAAATAAATCCCCTAACTAGAAAGATTAGACTTTCCCGATTTCAAAAATATAAAAAATCATTAAAAACGGGACTTGATTTCATGCCTTATTGAGCTTGAAAAGTTTTCATCCCCTCTCCTAGGGTTTTCATAGAAATTTTGGGGAAGAATATGAATAAAAAGATGATAATTTCCTTTTTAATTATTTGTTATCTTTTGATTTTAGTGATTTCCAATTTAGTCCTTGCTTATTTCTAATTTTTCCATGGATGAGTCACTAAATTACCTACTAACTTTTCTTCAATAGTCTAATTACCATATAAGGACCTTAAGTTTTGAATTCTATAGCTATTTGATACTTATAACTACTAGAAGGTAACTTTTGCATTTTATGCAATTTAGTCTTTTCTCTAACTAAACATGCAATCGGTAAAATTTTCGTATCAAAATTTTCTGATGACCTTCCTATAATAATGCAAATCATAAAATAATATTAGAATAAATTTTGTTTTTTGCTCGGATTTGTGGTCCCGAAACCACTGTTTCGATCTTATCGAAGTTGGGCTGTTACAATGGCTGAGTATCTTATAATGATCTCCTCTAGGTATTCTATGTGCTCTATTATCTTTAATGGCATATGAGGTTGTATTATCTCCAGATGTGGTTCTTACCGTGTGGGGGTGTTGGCTAATCATAATGTTAGACAGAGGTATTGTTAATCTGGTAAATAATGGTCGGAATTGCTCTATTGTTGGCATTTTACTCAATTACATTTTGGTAGAGGACTCAATGGCAAAACTCATGTGTTGTTATTTTTTTGCTTCTACTGGTCACTGTTCTGCTGTATGCATATGAAATTTATGTTGTTTATGTCACAGTTTGTTCCAGTGCATCTAAGTGATATTCTCTCTCTAGAGGGTATCATCAATTTCTTTAAGCAATCAATACGTTCTTACTATGCCGCATGATCTATAATAGAAATGGCTTGGAGGTAGACGAGTGTGTCCGGAAAGCTCATAAATTTGCTTATTTTGACAAAATAGAAATGAGTTATATTCTCAGAAGTTTAATATGACTTTATATCTTGGACTTCTTTATCTTGGCTTTCTTATCATTCCTATTGTCTACTTTATCAGATATAATCTATCTACAAAAGGATATACATTGGCTTGGAGTTATTGCAATTGATACGATTATAGTTCTTGTTTAGATCATGGGAGCATGTTGATATAGATCTGAACTTTTTAGAGGTCCAGTTGCTGCACTTGTTGTTACTGGAATTATATTGGGTTTCTTTTTCTCATTTGCTTCGAAATGCATTATTGGTATTTGAGGCACAGTTTCAGCTATACGGTTGTAGCGTCTATCTTATTAGAGCACTGTGGTTTGTCTGAGAGAAGGTATTCGTGGAAGGAGAAAAATAATACTTCTAATTCATCTGATGGTTCCAGTATGGTTCAATGCTTTGATGTTAATGATGAGAATGTCTTATTATGTATTCAACTTTTAGCTTTCAAGAAGGGATAAATAGTGGTAAATGTGTAGATGATGGAAGGTCAAGTTTAGGATCGCACATTAATTCTCATTACTTTGATGATCTTGAATTGTGTCAACAAGTTAACCTGGATGTCATATTTTGTATGAGTTAATTCAGTTTTTTATGATATTTGATTGTCATTATGAGGGAGTTATTATAAACTATACGTCTGGATTGTCTTGACGACAAGAAGAAAGAATTGATTTGAATTGTTACTATCAGGTGGATAAAATCGACTCATTTGTTTTAGTCAGAACGGATTATTCACTTGAGGAATTAGTTGGGTTGTATGTATTCGAGTTTATCTCTAGATTCGAGAATGAGTTCCACGAAGTCATGGGCAAATAGACGAATAGTCAGAATGAGAAATTCAAATTCTAGAAGATATGATACAAGGATATATCAACTAGATCAGAAATATTTTGGAAAGTTTTCTTATGAGTTAAATTCATTTTGATAATAGCAGCTATCATACTTATATTTAAATGATATTTTTTGAAGCTTTTCATGAATTGAATGTAGAACCCTGGTATGCTAGCCAGATAGAGCGACAGCAAGTTAGTTGGGTCAGAGTAACTGGAATACTTATCAGTTGAAAGTTACAAATGTAGATGTGCTGGAAACATCAGTTTGAGTATGTTGTGAAAATTACAAATTTTAGCTAAACACTAAGAATTATCTAATGTATCTGGAACCTAGCGATCTAGGTTTTTCGATTATGTTTTGACAGGTTATTTATTAGAAATTTCTTGGTAGTTGTACTACTATGGTTAAGCTACAACAGGAAAGCATCAAATTTGTTCAGTCAAGTCAGTTATCTACTTCAGCTTCAGCCAGAGAAGAATTTATTGTTCATGGTAACATTTCCTTCAGGTGATTTTGAATTATGATGGTTTGAGTATTATGAATTCGAGGGTTAAAAAGCTATTTCCTTAAAGAATTATTCAAATGTAGAAAAAAATATTTGAATTAATGCATTGAACAATTCTGTGATTCCATAGCATATCTTATATGAAGTTCTTGGCATTGTCTATTTGAATTACATTAGATAGCAATGAAAATGTATAATGGCTTGAGACAAAGATACAGCGACTCATGATTTGAATGTAAAATTTCGGAGTTATTCTAAGATATCTGTTAAGTTTATAAGCCAAGATAGAGTATCAACTACCGATGTAATATTATGATATGGTATGAGTTCTGATTTGAAACGGATAATGATGGATTTCGTTTATGGATAACCCTTGAAAATAAGTGAGGAAAACTTGAATTGAATAACTTTTATCAGGTGAGAAATTTTGAGGACGAAATTTTCGTAAAAAGGGGAGAGTTGTAACAGCTTGTTTTTCAGTGGTGTCGAAAATAGTTATTTCGGGGCCACAAATCCGACAAGTAAGTTTGTAAATGTTATTATTTAATATTTATGAATCAAATATAGTATTAAAATAAATTCTGAAATGGCAATTTGTGCTAATTGAACAAATAATTAGGTTCAAGTGGTATGACCCTAAAGTCAAATAGTTTTAGAAAATAAGGTATTAGGACCTCCTTTTTGTAAACCAGCTGTAAATATTTTATTAAATATTTACGGAGGTTACTAAGGTTGTATTAAAGTCTCGTTCAAAAATTTTAACGTTTAAATAGTTAATTAAATAAAAATGACTAAATTGTAAAAGGTGTTAAATCTAGTCACTATTGAATTACAATGATTAAATGGTTTAATCATTAAATGAAGGAGGACTTATAAGTTAAAGATAATAAATAAAACATAGTATCATCCTCCAAATGGGGTCATCACTGAAAATTGAAAAAAGGAAATCACCATGGAAGAAGCTTGTAGGGTTCGATCAAAGTTCCCTTTGCAAGTAAGTTCAATTTGAGCTTATTTCTTGTAATTTTTATGTTTTTGAGATTATTGCAACTAGGTCCAGCTAACCCGTAGCTTTGTTTTTGAATTTTCCATTTAAGATGTTGCAATTGATGAATCCTTTTTATTTTGGAAGTTAAATGATGAAATGGAAGTTTTAGTTGTTGATTAGAATTAATTAATTAAGTGATTTATTTTAGTTTTTAGTTAAAGGATTAAATCGATTAAATATTAGAATTGATAGGGAATATTTGAGAATTTAGAATAAATGTAGGCTGTATGTGAAAGGGTAAAAATTCGGTTGGCTTGATAAGTTACAAAATTTTGTTAAATATGTAGTTTTGGATTTAGGGACTAAATTTAATAAAAGCTAAAATATTAGGGGTAATTTTGTAAATTTCCTAATATTTAGTGTTATAAGTTAAATTGATTATTTTAAGTTATTGGATGGTTTAATTGAGTGCAACATTATTATTTAGATCACAAAACAAACCAAATGGATCAAAATCGAGGAAAAGTTGTGGTTGGATTAGTCGTCGACTTCGTTTTTACAATTGTATTTGTCTAGGTAAGTTCGTATATGGATAGAAATTGTTATTTTCCATTTTGGATGAAGGTAAATATTTATTTATATTATGGTTAAATTAATTGATAAAGATGTGTAAATTATAAATTATAAATTTCTTGAAAATAAGTTATTGTTGCTGGTAAATGGTACAAATACATGTGAAATTTTATATGTTATTATTGTATTTTAAATATTGAAATTAAATTCATATGAAAGTGATTAATGGAAGGTGATAATCCTTGTGAAGGCACATTGACAGCATTAATATATATTGATATCCTATTATGTGTACAGAAACGATGAAGTGCCATTAATTGATAAATTTGTAGAAAGGTAAATGTAACTGCCCGTTTATAACACCCCTTACCCGTAATCGACGCCGGAACAGGGTACGAGGCGTTACCAGACTTATACGCAAGCAATCATACAAAACTGAGACATGACTTTCCACTGAAATTTAAAACTTTTCATAAACCTTCATATCACCCTTTAAACAAGCCTACGAGGCTCAAAACACACTTTAGGAATGGTTCGGGATCAAACCTAATTCTTTAGAAAATCTCTGAAAAAACTTAGAAAATTCTCATCTAACAGTCCACATGCCCGTGTGGAAGAATGGACACTCGTGTGGCATGTATAACACCCCAAACCCGACCTAGAAGTTAGGCCCGAGTTCGAATGTCACATTGAAGGCACACTTCAAAACGATTTTACCATTTAACAATTTAAGGCCCAAAAGCCCAAAACCCTTGTATCTTGTTAGGTTACGTTGAAAAGCCCATATTTTAGAAAACATTCATAGGTTAAGTTATTTCGAAAACCATGTTAACGTTAGAAATTTTATGAAATTTATTAAGCGGATAGTTGAAACAATAATAATAAAACCCAAAATCTAAAGTCAATTAGGAGTTACATGGCCTTATTACAATCCAATGAAAAAAAAAACAAAGTATTTAAAATAAATTCATTTGAACAAAATAAAACATTTGATCAGCTTGTAGTGTGGCCATCTTCGAGTCCTCTCCCACGTCGAGTCGTCTATTCAGGATCACCTGAAACATTAAATAAAAGGGTGTGAGTTTCGAAACTCAGTGTGTACAACCCTTGGCAATCAAATCACATACAAATAGTCACATTGGGCCTACGCCTTATCAAAATCGGTGGTTTTGGGCCTTAGCCCACAATGACCTCATATCATATCATATCATATCGTATCATATACAAACAAGATAATGCAAAACCCTCCCCAAAAATCCATCCACTACACACACCATTTCCCTTCCAACCATAACACACCTGTGGGGATTTCTAAATCAACCCACCCATCCTCTACACACCAAAGGTAGCCTGGTTGCGGTACTACCTAACATTGCAGCAAAGCTAATAATCATATAATGGGCTTAAAGCCTCCGGTGGATCCATGGCCATACGACTATGCGATTCTCAAATCTTCCTTCGTACCATAATTCCCACCCATATGCATCCTAAGCAGAATATCATATGAATGCATCAAACACACGAGTAACCTCTACAAACTCATATTCGTCACATAGGGGTATTTTCGTCATTTCACTATCTAGGGGTATTTTCGTAATTCTACCCTATAAGGGTATTTTGGTAATATGGCAAGATAGGGGTATCTTGGTAATTTTTGCAAAACAGGGGTGTTTTGGTAATTTGAAAAATAAGGGTATTCTGGTAATTTTCAAAACCAGGGTATTCTGGTAATTTTACAAACCTAAGGGTATTTTAGTAATTTACAAATCTAGGGGTATTTTACTAATTTTACAAATCTAAGGGTATTTGGTCCCTCTCGGGTTTTAGTTATGAACTTTGGCCCATCAACAAGTCCTCGCGACTAAAGTGAATAGACACTACACACCAGGTAGGATTCCAGAGAAGAGGAGGTGGGCCGCTAGGGCCGCTTAAGTACCAAGCTCTCCCTAGATCCAATCCTAGACATGCGTATGTCCGTTGCCACACTCTAACCCAGCGACTTGTTCACAGACATGTTTAACTAGATTAAGTCTTATGAAATTTAAGAGTTGTTCAAACTAGGCTTTAAGTTCATAAACCCTAACATACTTATCTACGTCCCCATAAAGCCCATCAAACCCAAATTACATCTTTACGGCCCATTAGGTCCAAATCACATCCTTATGGCTCGTTAGGCCCAAAACAATTCCAAATCAAGTATTATGCTTGACAGACTCAATTCATACACCAAACCAAACAAACTCATCAAACCTAGCCTTAGAGTGTAGTGTTTGTGTACACCTGGTAACCACGCGTGCTGCAAACCCCTTAATCACGAACCTACAATCGACAACACCTAATGACTAACCAAGGCTTTAACACATACTTATAAAAAACCAAAACCTCACCATACCCTTACCATGTGCCTCACGTTCTAGTAGCCCTTCATGTGCTACTATTTGCTATTATCCTCTAGATGCACCTAAACACCTATATTGTCAAAACCAAGTGACCCATATTGTACATAAGTCACCCCTATGAGCCACATTAGATTCGACCGTTTAATAATCCATGACTGAGTCGAGAACACTTACCACCTTGTTAGTAATCCTTACCTACCACGCTTGCGATGTTGAGCCTTACCTTTGTTAATACAGGTTAACGACAAGGATTGGGTTAGACAGCCCTTCGGCTTTTAACAAAACTCACTAAAAAGATCAACTAAGCACTCAACAAAATTCTCCTTTGATCCTGTGGCTTAGATATCTACTGAACAAGATTCGACTTCCAAACGTGACTAAGAGTAGATAACAATCAACTGAGGTGGAGGAACAACAACAAAGGTTCGGCAAGAGTAGAGATTCGACAAAGAAGGATGATGGTAATTCGGTAAAGAAGAGAATTTGGCTGTAGGGGAATTTGGCTTTCAGAGAAAGAAGAAGAACACAACTCTAATAGGAATTTCGGCAAAAAGAATGATGGATTTTCTTTTCAAAAAAAGAAAGAATTCGGCTGAGGGGGAGAAAAGGAAGAAATAATAGAACCCAAGGCCAAAATACACTCTTCCTGCTAACCTTGGACCTCTTCAGCTGTCACACACGCCACCTTATAGCTCCCAAGTGACGCCATTTTCCACTGGACCACAAGCCCATTTATGTCTTATTTCCTCTTAATCTACTTAAGAGGCCTAATGCCTGAGACTAGAGTTAAAAATAAATTTTTCCCTATAGTCATCCCTATTTCTAAGACTTCAGATAATCCCGATAATACCTTAAAATTAATATTCTATGTGCTACTCATACAAACCAACCTTAGTGCATAGAAATTTAAAGTTTCGGGATTTTGAGGTGTTACAACTTGGTTAGTGCTGTTCTCTTGTTCTCAAAAATTTTAAACGCTCCCATGCCCAAGGTTCAATAGGCCAAATTCTACTAGGCCCAAATTTGGGGCGTTACAGCATGTCACATGCCCGTGCTCCACACCCGTGTAAATTTATTTCTCAATTCGAACCTATAGGGGTTTTCACATGGCCCGACACACGCCCATGTCCATGGCCCGTGTCCCTCACACGGCCATGACACGCCCATGTCTTAGCCCGTGTGCAAAAACCTTGACATTCTGTTTCTGACGTCATCATCCCAATAAGGTCACATGGCCAAGGCACACGCCCGTGCCTTTAGACCATGTGGCGAATTAAATTCCTAAATTCAGGTGTAGACTTCACACTGCCTGGGCCACACTCCTATGTCCTATTGATCATCAAAATCAGAGTTCTTAAATTTATAATGAGAATGATCGAACCTAGAAACTAACTCTGACAACGATTTTAAGATAAGCGCACCTATCGAACAGTAGTATAGTTTAGGTAAGACCGGAATATCGAATCCCAAAGGAACCAAAAGTACTAATACTAACTCTCTTAATATTATTTAGCCTAAGAATTAAGTGTATGTTTATCTAATCCAAATTAACTACTACAAAGCTAAAGATGCGAAGACAAAAAGGAATGAAGTGGGAAAATAGCTTGAGGAAAAACTCAGTTAATCAAGACGATACCCTTAGGAAGAATCCACCTAGACTTCGCTTGTTATCTAACACTGAACCAGATGATTTATTCACTTGACTTGATCCGCAGGACTCTCTAATGTACATTAGACCCCCTCTCGAAGCGAATAACGACTAACCCTAGGTTGATTAATTGAAATCACTTTCTAATTAAAACCCCTAGAATCGCATTAACTCGATCTATGGATTCCCATATTATGTTTTGCCCTAATCTGGCAAAATTTTGTCACCCTATCTCTAGGCGCGCGGACAACTCCTGTAACACCCTATACCCGAGACCGATGCTAGGACTGGATATGAGGTATTACCATGCTTAAACTCACTTAAACATGTACTTATGGGCTGTAAAATTTTCAACCAACTTAAAACTTTTCTTTCTTGATCATAACATGCATATTATGGGCCTACAAGGCCTTTAACAATTATCCGAACTCTTTTGGACACTTCATCTAACACTCAACTTGGAAGCAGGGTTCACACGCCCATGTTACTTAGAGACACGCCCGTGTACCCATAGACACGCCCATGTCTACAACCGTGGGAGGTTACTAACTTTATTTACATGGCCTTGACACACCCGTGTCTACCAACCGTGTGAAGCTACTGACTTCAACCACACGGCCTGGGCACACGCCCATGCTTTGAACGTGTGTCTTACACGGTCCTTACACACGGTCGTGTAAAACGATCGTGGTCTAAATTTATTTAAAACATTAAGATGCAGGGTTAACATAGTCTAGACATACGCCCGTGTGTCTAACCGTGTAGGCAACAAGAGGCTATTTACCAAGGCATTTGCCTCCCTGAAATTAAGATCAACCCAACTCAAAACAATACAATTTATTAATAACATATTTTCATGATTAATACTACGTATTCCATTGATATCTATATACAGACAACTTAAACAAGTTCGGCCAACCACTTAGCCATATACAAAAGAATAATAAACTTGATAGCCTATACAATGGCATTACACAAAACATGTTCTCAAAATGAATGATTCCTATACATGCCATACTTAGTAATATAATTTGGCTATACCAAAATAAGGGTCGATAGAGTGCTACGAGCCCCAACTCCAATGATCCACAAATTTGCTTGGCGGGACTACATAGAAAGAAACAATCAAAGACGTAAGCATTTAGCTTAGTAAGTTTGCATGTATAACACATAATAAATAAACTTGCTTCAGATAAACCATTTGACATAAGAATGGTATCATTATCTCATCTATAAAGCTTACTTACTCATACATGATTCTTACTTGTCTCATGGTACTTACTAATCTCATACTTGTAAGGTAACAAGGTATCTGTATCACTTGATCACATTGATCAGCATACTTAAACATAATAATTATGTCTTCTAACTCATCATTCATAACATGAATAATATTCAATTTCAACTTGGTAATAGCTATGCTCTTTTAACATTCTTGTTTTCACATTTTAGCTTACTCATTTGCCCGATGAATTTTTATGAATTACCGAGAATACTAGATCTCTTGTCATGTACTTCATGCCAATGCCATACTCTAGATATGGACTTAAATGGAAGATCTCTTCTTGAATCAATGCCAAGCTTGCCTTGGTCTTACATGATAACTTATTCAATGCCAAGCTTGAGTCCTTGGACTTACATGATAACTTGCTTGATAACTTGATCAATGCCAAGCTTGGGTCCTTGGACTTACATGATAACTTGTTCAACGCCAAGCTTGGGTCCTTGGACTTACATGATAACTTGCTTGATAACTTGATCAATGCGAAGCTTGGGTCCCTGGACTTACATGATAACTTGCTTGATAACTTGATCAATGCCAAGCTTGGGTCCTTGGACTTACATGATAACTTGCTTAATTGTCGATGCCATGCCTTGGCTTGGTCTTATACGGACTTTCTTATCTCGTATAATAGACTGTATCTCCCGGGTAATTCATCTTCAATCGGGACTTTCTCTTACTTAATCTTATTGACTTCTTTGTTTAACATAACATTAAACCATTCATGATAACATTGTATATTATACTAAGCAATTAAATGATAAAATCATAAAGCTTAGAACTCATACAATCTTACCTCAATATACAAAATGTATGTAGTTATGCAATTTAGTCTTCGACTTTGTTCTTGCCTCGATTTCGATCCGGGCTTCATTTTTCTTGATCTATAATCATAAATAGATCATTGACTAAATTGACTCATAACTCATACTTTGGCAAAATTACTAATTTGCCCCTATACTTTCTCATATTTGCACTTTTGCCCCTAGGCTCGTAAAATGATTTTCATGCAACTTTCTTAAACATCATGCTTAGCTGAATCATTTTCTCTACTATAGCAATCATCAATTCTTTCAATTTCTAATATGTATGACCAATTTTATAACTATTATAAAATGGTCCATACAACCATTTTTCATGAAATTCATTAAGGAAAAGAGGTTTATCAAGCATCCAACCTTCATAAACTTCAATAAAACCTCATTTAGCATGCATGGCAATCATGAATTTTTAAACATGTATCATAGCTCATTTAATAGCCAGAAATGGCTAATTCATAATATGAAAACTCCAAAAATACGAAGAATATCAAAAACGGGACTAAGATGAACTTACTAGCAAGCTTGAAAAAAATGAAGAACCCTAGCCATGGTGTCTCCACTTTTTCGGTAGCAACAAAAAAGAAGATGAGTGAATTTTTCTCATCTTTTTCCTATTTTAATCACTTATTAGGCAAATGACCAAAATGCCCTTCCTCTTAAAAATTTCTATTACACCATTTGAATGCCAATTTTGACCAAAATTATATTTTTGGAAAAATTTCTATTTAAGAACTTCTAATTACTATTCTAAAGCTATTTCATACAAAAAGCTTCTAGAAGATCATATTTTGCAACTTTTGCAATTTAGTCCTTTTGGACCAATCCACCACAATTTAATAAAATTGCTTCATGAAACATTCATACTTGCATGCAAACATGACATAAACTTTTAAAAACTCATAAATTCACCTCGAATTCGTGGTCTCGCACCACTATTTCGACTAGGCCCTAAAACAGGCTGTTACAATTCTCCCCCACTTAGGGATTTTCGTCCTCGAAAATCTTACCAGCAAAAAGGTTTGGATACTGGTTTCTCATATTCTCTTTTGTTTCCCACGTAGCTTCCTCTACCCCATGTCTTTGCCACAATACTTTCACTAAGGCAATACTTTTATTTCTCAATTGCTTGACTTCCCGAGCCCAAATTTTGACTGGTTCTTCACTGTAAGTCATGTCGGGATGAATCCCTATCTCTAATGAGGTAATCACATGTGAAGGGTCTGATCTGTAGCGTCGCAACATTGACACGTGAAACACATCATGTATCTTTTCTAATTCTAATGGCAAAGCCAAACGGTAAGCTATCGGCCCAACTCTCTCACTAATCTCATTAGGTCCAATGAAACGTGGGCTTAACTTGCCTTTCCGACCAAATCTGAGGACTTTTCTCTATGGTGACACTTTCAAGAAAACTTTATCCCCGTCTTGATACTCTATCTCTTTTCTTTTTAAATCCGAATAGGATTTCTGTCTATCTGATGCAGCTTTCAAACATCTCGTATCACTTTAACTTTCTCTTGACTTTCTCTAACCAAATCAACCCAGTGAATTTGGTTTTCTTTAAGTTCGATCCAAAATAAAGGCGTTCTGCACTTACGCCCATATAAAGCCTCATAAGGTGCCATCTTTAAGCTTGATTGGAAACTATTATTATAGGCAAATTCTGCCAATGGGAGGAACTTTTCCCAGCTGCCTTGGAATTCGAGAATACAACATCTGAGCATATCCTTAAGTACTTGAATTACTCTTTCCCGTACCGTCGATCACCCGAGGATGAAAAGCCATACTAAAGTTTAACTTTGTACCCAGGGCTTCTTACAGCTTCTTCCAAAATCGAGATGTAAATCTCGGGTCTCTATCCAATATAATCGATAAAGGAACTCCATAAAGCTTTACTATTTCTGAAACATACAAGTTTGCCAACTTGTCGAGGGAGAAATCCACTCGTACTAGTATGAAATGGGCTGACTTCGTAAGTCTATCAACTACAACCCATATAGCATCCTTCTTACTTGGTGACAACGGTATACCCATTACAAAATCCATGGTGACGCGGTCCCATTTCCACTCGGGAACCAAGATGGGCTGAAGTAAACCCGAAGGTACTTGGTGTTCAGCCTTTACTTACTTACAAATCAAGCACTTGGAAACAAACTCTGAAATATCTTTCTTCATTTTCGGCCACCAATACAGTTGCTTCAAATCATTATCTTAGTACTTCCTGAATGTACAGATAAACATCTGTTATGTGCCTCATGTAGAATTCTCTGAACAAGCTTCTCTTTCCTGCATTACGTGATTCTATTTCTAAACATCAAGTATCCATCGAATTAGTTCAAAAATCGGATTCGATGATTTGACTCAGACCGAGCTTTCTTGACTTGTACTTCACTATCTTCTTTACGAGCCTCAAAAGATCTCTTGAAGAAACATTGGTCTAACTCTCAACTCAGCTAAAATAGAACCATTGTCAGATAAAAGCATTCTTAAATTCAATGCTCTTAGAGCAAATAGAGATTTCCTGCTCAAAGCATCGGCGACCACATTCGCCTTTCCTAGATGGTAGTCAATGACCAATTCATAGTCCTTTATCAACTCTAACCATCTACGTTGTCTTAAGTTCAACTCTTTCTGTGTCATCAAATACTTCAGACTTTTGTGATCAGTAAAAATCTGACATTTTTCACCATATAAATGGTGTCCCCAAATCTTCAAAGCGAAGACTATGGCAGCCAACTCTAAATCATGCATCAGATAATTCTTCTCATGAGGCTTCAATTGTTTGGAGGCGTAAGCAATCACCTTGCCTTCTTGCATGAGTACACAACCTAATCCATTTAAGGGTGCATCACTATAAATTATGAATTCTTTCCCTGACTCGGGTTGTACTAAAACTGGAGCTTCTGTCAACATTGTCTTGATTTCTCAAAACTTTGTTGGCATCTTTCTGTCCACTCAAACTTCACATTCTTCAGTAACAATTTAGTCATTGGAGTTGCAATCATGGAAAACCCCTTGACAAAACGTCTGTAATAGCTAACTAGGCCTAGAAAACTTCTAATCTCAAAGATGTTCTTCAGTGGCTTCCAGTCCATTATGGTCGAGACTTTACTGGGATCTACTCGGACTCCATTTCTCGAGACAATATGTCCAAGGAATCCCACTTCCTTGAGCCAAAATTCACTTTTATTGAACTTGGCATACAACTAATTTTCTCGAAGAGTCTGTAAAACTATCCGTAGGTGCTCAGTATGCTCATTCTCATCCCGAGAATAAATTAGTATGTTGTCAATAAAAACGACTACAAACTTGTCGACGTACGGCCTAAAAATGCAGTTCATTAAATCCATGAATACCGCAGGTGCATTGGTCAACCCAAAGGGCATGACTAAAAATTCATAGTGCCCATACCTTGTTTGAAAGGCAGTCTTGGACACATCTGAATCCTTCCCTCTCAGCTGGTAGTACCCGGATCTCAAGTCTATTTTGGAGAACACGGTGGCTCCTTTCAATTGATTGAACAAATCATCGATCCTAGGCAATGGGTACTTGTTCTTTATTGTCACTTTATAAAGCTGACGGTAATCTATGCACAATCTCATGGTGCCATCTTTCTTTTTCACAAATAAAATCGGAGCACCCCATGGTGAACAACTTGATCTTGCAAAGCCTTTATCTGTCAACCCTTGCAACTGTAACTTCAATTCTTTCAACTCTGTTGGAGAAATTCTATAAGGAGTAATAGATATCAGTACAGTACCGGGAGCTAGCTCAATGCTGAACTCAACCTCTCTAACTGGTGGTAGTCCTGGCAATTGCTCAAGGAAAATATCCAAGTACTCACATATTATCGGTACTAACTCAATCTTTAACTCTGCTTCTTTATCATTCATTACAAAGGCCAGATATGCTTCATACCTTTTTCTTATATATCTTTGTGCCGTCATATGAGAAACCATTACCAACAATCCATCTTGTTCATCCGATTCTACATGAAGAATATTTCCATTTTTACATCTCATCTTAATGTATTTCTTCCCACAATTTACAATCACATCATGAGTAGTCAACCAATCCATACCAAGAATGAGGTCAAATTCATCAAATGGTAACAACATAAGATTTGCTTTAAAGCAATGACCTCTAATCATTAGTGGACAATCTCTACAAACTTTATCAACTAACACACTCATGCCTAACGGATTAGACACTTTAATCGTAAATTCTATAGTATCAATAGGCATACTCAATCCAGATACTAATTTCATACAAATGTAAGAGTGTGTGGATCCGGAATCTATTAAAGTAATAACTTTGGTATTGTAAAGAGAAAAGGTACCCGTAATAACATCAGGAGAATATGCCTCTTCGCGAGCGCGAATGGCATAAGTCCTTGCTGGCGCTCTACCCTCGTGCCTTGCAGCCTGTTCTCTGGGGTTACCTCTTCCACTTGTCCCACTTCTCGAGTTTCTCTGCGGTCTTCCTCGGATCATACTTCCGGATCTTGGGTTCTGAGTTCTCTCTTCTTTCATCATCTCTAGACAATCTTTTATAAAATGGTCTTAGGATCCACATTTAAAACATGCATTTACATGTGCTCGGTATTCTTCGAGATGACGTTTGCCACACTGTAGACATTCAGGTCTGTCAGACCTAAAATTCCCAACACTTGCAACTGAAGTCGTCTGTGCTTTGTTCTCTGAATAAGGTTTACTCTTATCTTTCCTTAAAAATCCAGTGGAAATAGTTGATCGAGCAGGGAAATCTCTTGACTTCTTGGACGAAGACTGGAATGACTTATTCCACTGTCTCTTTCTAGATTCGCGAGACTCAGTTTCAGACTTCTTCTTCTCTTTTAATAATTCTTCGGCTTTACAAACCCTTTCTACTAACATAACGAATTCTTTTAATTCAAGTACCGCAACAAACAATTTGATGTCCTCATTTAATCCTTCTTCAAATTGTTTACTCATAATGGCCTTAGTGGACACACACTCGCGAGCCTATTTGCCGAGTCATACAAACTCTCGCTCTTAATCGGTCACTAACATTTTACCTTGCTTCAGCTCTAGGAATTCCTTCCTCTTCTGATCTACAAACCTTTGACTGATATACTTTTGCTTGAACTCTTCTTGGAAGAATTCCCACGTGACCCTTTCCCTCGGTACTATCGACACAAGGTTGTTCCACCATTGATAAGCAGAATCTCTTAAGAGAGAGATTACACACTTCATGCATTCTTCAGGTGTGCATGACAGTTCATTGAATACTCTAATGGTATTTTCTAACCAAAATTCAGCCTTCTCTGGATCATCATCTCTTTTAGCCCGGAATTCTTTTTCCCCATGTTTCCTGATCTTATCAATTGGAGGTTTATCTCATCTTACCACCTCTACTGCTTGAGGGGCTATTGGAGCAGGTTGTGGAATAGGTGGGGGTGGAGGGGGTTGTGCACTCAGGTTCGCCCAAACAAACTCTGTATACCATGTGTTCATCATTTGGAGGAAGGCTTCTCTAGCCTCTTCTCCTCCTTGACTCATCTTAGTGGGTCTATTCTCATTCTCGTTTGGCACCGTCCCTTACTGCGGGAGTGGTGTGTTACTTTCTACATCATCCATATATCTCTGTCGGGATCCATTTACTATATGTATAAACATAATTTAAGTCGTCGAGAGTCGTTACACTATCATTATAAAAACATTCTTACGTATGGCATGTATAGCTAGACTCATGCTCGTGCTACATTGTCCTAGAACTGACTAAACTGTAACTCTGATACCACTAAATGTAACACCCTATACCCGAGACCAATGCCAGGACTGGATACGAGGTATTACCATGCTTAAACTCACTTAAACATGTACTTACGGGCTGTAAAATTTTGAACCAACTTAAAACTTTTCTTTCTTGATCATAACATGCATATTATGGGCCTACGAGGCCTTTAACAATTATCCGAACTCTTTTGGACACTTCATCTAACACTCAACTTGGAAGTAGGGTTCATATGCCCATGTTACTTAGAGACACGCCCGTGCACCCATAGACACGCCCATGTCTACAACCGTGGGAGGTTACTGACTTTATTCACACGACCTTGACACGCCCGTGTCTACCAACCATGTGAAGCTACTGACTTCAACCACACGGCCCCTGTGTCTTACACGGTCTAGACACACGACCGTGTAAAACGATCATGGTCTAACTTTATTTAAAACATTAAGGTGTAGGGTTAACACAGTCTAGACACATGCCCGTGTGTCTAACTGTGTAGGCAACTAGAGGCTATTTACCAAGGCATTTGCCTCCCTGAAATTAAGATCAACCCAACTCAAAACAATACAATTTATTAATAACATATTTTCATGAATAATACTATGTATTTCATTTATATCTATATACAGACAACTTAAACAAGTTTGGCCAACCACTTAGCCATATACAAAAGAATAATAAACTTGATAGCCTCAGTTTCGATCCGGGCTTCATTTTTTTTGATCTATAATCATAAATAGATCATTTAATAATCATATTGACTAAATTGACTCATAACTCATACTTTGGCAAAATTACTAATTTGCCCTTATACTTTCTCATATTTGCACTTTTGCCCCTAGGCTCGTAAAATGATTTTCATGCAACTTTCTTAAACATCATGCTTAGCTGAATCATTTTCTCTACTATAGCAATCATCAATTCTCTCAATTTCTAATAGGTATGACCAATTTTATAACTATTACAAAATGGTCCATACTACCATTTTTCATGAAATTCATTAAGGAAAAGAGGTTTATCAAGCATCAAACCTTCATAAACTTCCATTAAGCATCATTTAGCATGCATGGCAATCATGGGTAAATTTTTAAACATGTATCATAGCTCATTTAATAGCTAGAAATGGCTAATTCATAATACGAGAACTCCAAAAATACGAAGATGAACTTACTAGCAAGCTTGAAAAAAATGAAGAACCCTAGCTATGGTGTCTCCACTTTTTAGCGACAACAAGGAAGAAGATGAGTGAATTTTTCTGATCTTTTTCCTATTTTAATCACTTATTAGGCAAATGACCAAAATGCCCTTCCTCTTAAAAATTTCTATTACACCATCTCAAGGCCAATTTTGTCCAAAATTATAATTTTGGAAAAATTTCTATCTAAGGACTTCTAATTACTATTCTAAAGCTATTTCATACAAAAAGCTTCTAGAAAATCATATTTTGCAACTTTTGTAATTTAGTCCTTTTGGACCAATCCACCGCAATTTAATAAAATTGCTTCATGAAACATTCATACTAGCATGCAAACATGGCATAAACTTTTAAAAACTCATAAATTTGCCACGAATTCGCGGTCTCGGACCACTATTCCGACTAGGCCCTAAATCGGGCTGTTACAACTCCGCTGTAATTATGCTAGATCTATGAATAGGCAGGGACTTTTCTCCGCCCCTAAGCACATCGTACTTGAATAAATATCCGCGAAATATCAACACAAGAATTAAGCACACATAGTTAAGAACAAATCATGTATTTATCATATAGTTCAGAAAACAATAACAAGATTCATCATAGGTTTCATCCCCTTCAAGTATCTGAAGGGTTTAGTTCATAACTATAAAAGAAAACATCTCAGAAGAAAAGATAAAACAAAACATAAGAAATCCCTAAAACCCCCTGTAGGAATTGAAGGAGAGATCTACCGTCTTGAGTAGAATTCCGGCTTCTTGAGATGGATCAACTGGCTATCTTCGAGTGATTCTCCACAGTTCTGCCTTTTTCGGCTCGGCTCCTTGGCCTAGCTAACCGCCCCTTTCTGGTAGCATTTAGAGGGTTTATATAGGCTCTCGAAATAGGTTTCTTCGCCCCTAAGTATCCAAATCCGAATGAAATTTCTCTCTCCAGTGACAGGGACACGGCCATGGCACACGCCCATGTGAATCGTGGCCAAGCCGTGCTCTGACTTCTTTAATGAGGCACGACCGTGTAAATCGGGAGAAGGCCGTGTTCTAGTAGATTGACGTGGCACGGCCGTGTGGGCTTAAGTCCAGGCCGTGTCGATTTTCTCTTTGGCCCAATTTGGTCCGTTTTAGGCCCGTTTCTCGTTCTTTTCATCCTCGGGTGCTTTCTTGAGTATAAGATATGAAAAGAAAAGATTAAGAGCACCTTTTTACATGAATCAAGGGATAAATCATCCAAAAGCATACTAAATGTGGGATTAAAACATGTTACTTTTATGGTTTATCAAATACCCCCACACTTAAGCTTTTGCTTGTCTTTAAGCAAAATTCTCAACTTACAATTAAAACAAACTTTCCATGATTCATAATTTCTATCAACAATGTCTCATCATAATTCATAGATAATTTATACATGGATAATTCAACTCAAAGATTCTTAAAGATTCAAATAATCAAAGTCACACATTTGTAGCACAAAAACATAGGTGTTTCCCCTTATCTAAATAATTACCTCTTAATTCAAAACTGACAAAGATTGACATCCTCACAAAAGATTCACTCAAATCACTCAAAGTGTTTAAGGTTCAAAATTAAGCACTCAATAAGACGAACATGAAAAGTTAATCCCATAGGCTTGCCTGAAAATCGAATCTCCACCATTGTAAACTGAGATGATAAACAAATCAAAAGGTCTTCATAGGGTTGTAACGAGGCTAGGGTTAAAGGTGTGGATAAAGGCTGAATTAGAAGGTTAGAATCAAGATTGACCTAACAATTACCTAACTAGAAATAAATGATTACATCAACTGAAAAGTAATAACCCTAATAATACGAGCTTTTTCTTTTGATAAATTGACTTTAACTATATAAGCTCACTTTTCATAGTACTAATACTGAATATACTTCAAAATTTTTTAAGAACAAATCATAATAAAAAGAGATAACTTTTACAACTTAAATATAAAACATAGTTAGGAAACCGTTCAAAATCAAATCTCGACAAAAAGGGTAGTTAAAAGGAATGGTGATAACAAATACAAAGGATTTTGGGTTAAAATCGGTGGGTGAGTCAATAAAAAGGGTTGTTAGGATTAAACGGGGTTCACTAGGGGTTAATTTATGAAGGTAGGCTTTTTAGTGGAGTAAGTGGGTTAAAACCTAGGTGCCTTTATCCTCTCTTTATATCAAATCATAGATGTGGTCTCCACATGTATAATCAAGGTAAGTTCTAGAATAATAGTTCAATGTTGACACACTCATAAAAAGTGAGCATGAAAAAGAATATATGCTCTATAAGGCTCAAAATCTCATAAAAAATTATGGGTTTTTGATGTGAACCTCCTAAATTTCAAATTTCAAGATAATATTCAGATTCAGGTTAACAACCTAGCAAAAATTTTAATTCTAAAAAATAGACTTATCATCCTTGATTCTCTAGTATTCTTCAAATTTAATCATCAATACACAATTAACTATGACTTAATCCAAAACATGTCAATAAAAATCATAAATCATTAGAAATTTCATCTTAATTAGTAATATGAGGAAATTACTTCACAACAAGGCTAAATTTAGGGATTTGAGAATAATGAAAAAAAAATTAGGCATTTTTATTCTCAATGATTGAGAATAATGTAGAAAGTTAGGAACTTTTACCCCCCACACTTAAGATGGACATTGTCCTCAATGTACAAAGATAGATAATAACATTTAAGGGATAAATCAAAAGAGAAGGGGAGAAGTGAAACTTCTTGAATTTTGGATGGATTCCTTGAGTCGGAGATGAAAGATAAGTTGGAGAGGTCAGTCTGGATGACGATCCTGTGCTAGATGAAGAAATTGGATAGCTCACGGGAAATTAGCCAGGAATTATTAAGACACATTTAAAATAAACTAAATATATATGTAAAGATAAGAAAAATAAAGAAAAAGGAAACAAAAATGTAAACAAAATGAAAATTAAAGATGAATGGACCGAAGAGTCCTTATTGTTGGATGGTTCGCGAGGTGGGTGTGACTTCTAAGGTTCTTTGTGGTCTTTGGCGGTGGTATGAAGTGGTGTGATTCCCAAGCAGCCTTTAGAACTTCTCGGGCTGCGGTGGTGGTGGTCGTGGTTCCCAAGGAATGATTCCCTAGCAGCCTGATGAACCTGACACTAAGAAACTAAAATAAATTAAACTAAACTAAGCATAAGATTGTCAAAGGGAAGGAAATTGAAGCAAAAGAGAAAAGAAAAATTAAACTAAACTAAACCTGACCCTTGGCTTGTTGTTTGGATGAAGCGACCGACATGAACTTATGTATTGGGGTCTCTCTAAGGAGGACTGTGCTTCGATTCCACCGTTTCTTTGACATGCTTCTAGTGTAGCTCAAGAGTATAGAGACTTGTTATGGAGAGGGAATAATTTTGAGATAAAGGAGAGGAAGAAAAATATGTGAACAATTGGTGGAAAGAATGGGGAAGGGAGGTTGGGTTTAAATAGTGGCTTAATTCTGGTACTTTCCCACGCCCGTGGGTCGAAGGTGTGTCGATTCACACGGCTCCCTCGCACGGCCGTGTGTCTAGGTGTGTTGGCTCACCCACACCCGTTTTGCACATAGCCATAGCCGTTGGTGATAAGTCAGTATGTTGGCACGGTTGGAAGGCACAGGCGTGTTTTGCCCATGGTTGGTAAGTCAGTATTTTCACACAGGCGTAAGGCACGGGCGTGCCATTTTGTCAGTGCCCGTGGGGGGAGTGGTTGGGTCTGTGATTTCAGAAATTAGTTGCTCTGACTTGTACCGTCCTGCCATGTTAGTACCAAGATTCTTAAGGTACACCCGCCTCGGCCACGGCCGTGTGGCCTGGAAATCTGCATCCTTGGTTATTTTTAAATTTAGGTAATAAAAAGAAAGAATAGAATATAATAGATAAGGTAAAATGTAGAGGTTAGTGGGGTTAGTATTTGGGTTGCCTCCCGAGAATCGGTCGTTTATAGTCTTAAGCTAGACTTTCCTCGTATTTACTACAAAATCAGGGAGGTTTAAAAGTTTGAATATCTTCCTTTATGCTTTTAGTTCTATTATAAAGTTTGAGTCGAGAGGCATTTACCTTAAGAGTGCCGAATGTTGAATTTCTTACCTCGACTGTTCTATATGTGAAGATTTTGCGTACCTCAAGAGGGATTTCTTCATTTGTGTTCAGGTCTGGTGTGGCGAAGCGAGGCTTTGCTTTATCTAACAGTACCTGGTCTCCTATTTTAAAGTGGTTAGATGTCCCTATGAGCTCTTCTGGGGGCTCATTCAGCTTTACTTCGTGTAGTTTCGGTTCTTCATTGAATAGTATTTTCCATTCTTCTGGTTTGTCGACCCTAAGGTTTCGTGCCTCATGTAATTCTTCTTTGTTGGCATGGGATCCATGACTCGGCTCAGGTTTGTAACCTCGTAGTGTTTCTTGTGGTGAAAATTGAACAACTTGATTATCATCTGTTTTTATTTTCTCACCTTCATCACTTGATGTCCTAGCCGAGTCAAGAACTTGTAGACTTATTGATTCGTTACGTAAACGAAGAATGAGTTCTCCTGTACCAACATCAATCTTAGTTCTGGCAGTTGCTAAAACGGGTCTTCCTAAAATTAAGAGAATCGAATTATCCTCATCCATGTCTAAGACAACAAAATCTACTGGGAAAATGAATTTGTCAATTTTTACAAGAACATCTTCGATAATACCCTTAGGAATTCTAACAGTTTTATCAGCTAGTTGAATGCTCATCCTAGTTTGTTTGGGTTTCTCTAGACCTAGTTGCTTAAACATTTTATAAGGAATGAGAATTATACTTGCCCCTAAATCAGCTAATGCATTATCAATAGTTAGTCTACCAATTAAACATGGAATTGTTAAACTCCCTGGATCTTTTAACTTTTGCGGTAGTCTATTCTGTAACATTGCTGAGCATACTGCGTTTAATTCCATATGTGGTTTCTCGTCTAATTTGCACTTGTTCGTCAAGAGTTGTTTTAAAAACTTCCTTGATTTCGGCATCTGAAAAAGAGCTTCAAGAAGAGGTAAGTTGATATGTAATTTCTTTAAAAGTTTAAGAAACTTACCGAATTGTTCTTCTGTATCGTCTCTCTTCAATACTACGGGATAAGGAATGCGAGGCTGGTACTCCTTAATTACCGATTTTTGTTTTTCTTGTGTCACCTCAATTTTACCTTTATTTAGCTCGTTTTCTTGAATTGGATTTGGTTTATCTAACCCTATACTATCGTGAGCTGTTATGGCTTGAACTTGCTCCCTTGAGTTAGTCTCAGTGTTGCTCGGTAGTCTTCCCTGTGGTCTCTTAGAAATCTTTGATCGAAATTCAGAAACTGTCTTGGTAAGTTGTCTGAATTGATCCTTGAACTCTTGTGACAATGCCTCAAGTTTTGTTTCTACCTTCTGGAATCATGTTTTTGAGGCTGTTATGAAGTTTGTTAGCACCTCTTCAAGGTTCGACTTCTTTTCCTGTGGGTAGGGCTGTTGCTGGAAGTTTTGGGATGGTTGTTGCCTTTGATTTCTTTGACCGCCCCATGAGAAATTGAGGTGGTTCTTCCAACATGGATTATAAGTATTACTATAAGGGTTATTGTTAGATAAAAAATTATGACCATATAGTTCATCTGCTCACTTTCCATGCCCTGTCCATAGGGTGGGTACTTAGGATTCACTACTCCTTCACTTGCGTCGCACTGCATAACTGGATGTCTGCGAAGAACCATAGAAATTATCAAATTTTTTATGTAACAATTCTACCTGATTTGATAGCGCGGTCACTGCGTCAATGTTGAAAACTTCGACTGCTTTAGCTGGCCTTGTCCTAGTTACTTGCCACTTGTAGTTATTCAGTGACATCTCCGATATAAACTCGTAAGGTTTGTTCGGGAGTTTTGTTGTTCGAGGTACCACCGCGTAAATTTGAATCGATTAGTTGTCTTGTTGAAGGGTTCACACCGTTGTAAAAAGTTTGGAGCTGTAGCCATAATGGCAATCCATGGTGTGGACACCTTCTCAACAAATCCTTGTATCTCTCCCATGCATCGTAAAGTGTCTCTGAATCTATCTGCACAAAAGAAGAGATATCATTCCTCAACTTGGCCGTTTTGGCCGGCGAAAAATATTTTAGTAAAAATTTTCAGTCATTTGATCCCATGTAGTGATTGATCCTCGTGGAAGAGAATGTAACCAATGTTTGGCTTTATTTCTTAGGAAGAAGGGAAATAACCGAAGGCGGATGGCATCATCAAAAACGCCATTTATCTTGAAGGTATCGTAAAATTCTAGGAAATTTACTAAGTGTGTGTTAGGATCCTCATCCTGCAAACCATCAAACTGAACAAACTGTTGTATCATCTGTATAGTGTTAGGTTTCAGTTCAAAATTATTTACAGCAATAGTTGGCCTAACAATACTGGACTCAGTTCCTGTTAAATTAGGTTTAGCATAATCATACATAGTACGTGGAACATGATGTTCGGCCATCTCTGAAGGTGGCGGATTATTTTCTACCATCTCTTCTGTAGTGTTTATTTCGGCTTCTTGCTCTTCGTCTATGTAGTTTAGGCTTTGCCTTATCTCTCTGCGATTTCTACAAACGGTACCTTCAATATCACTGTCGTAAAGTAGAGGCCCTGTCGGGTTCCTTCTAGTTATAAACTAGAGGTACCTGAAAGGAACAAAAGAAAGAAAGAAAATTTAGCTAAATTAGAAATTAAACTAAAAATTAAATAAATTGCGGAAAAATTGGCTAAAGTAATAAAAATTAAGCTTTCTTAATATTTTAGTTACGTGAGTATTCACTTTGTCACGTGGGGACCCACGCCAAAAACTTGATCGTCGAAATCAGAGTCTTAGATTTATAATGAGAATGATTGAACCTAGAAACTAACTCTGACAACGATTTTAAGGCAAGCGCACCTATCGAACAGTAGTATAGTTTAGGCAAGACTGGAATATCGAATCCCAAAGGAACCAAAAGTACTAATACTAACTCTCTTAATATTATTTAGCCTAAGAATTAAGTGTATGTTTATCTAATCTAAATTAACTACTACGAAGCTAAAGATACGAAGACAAAAAGGAATGAAGCGGGAAAATAACTTGAGGAAAAACTCAGTTGATCAAGACGACACCCTTAGGAAGAATCCACCAAGACTTCACTTGTTATCTAACACTGAACCAGACGATTTTCTCACTTGACTTGATCTGTAGGACTCCCTAATGTACATTAGACCCCCTCTCGAAGCGAATAACGACTAACCCTAGGTTTATTAATTGAAATCTCTTTCTAATTAAAACCCCTAGAATCGCATTAACTCGATCTATGGATTCCCATATTAGGTTTCACCCTAATCCGGCAAAATTTCGTCACCCTATCTCTAGGTGCACGAACAACTCCGCTGTAATTATGCTAGATCTATGAATAGGCAGGGACTTTTGCTCCACTACCTAAGCACATCATACTTGAATCAATATCCGTGAAATATCAACACAAGAATTAAGCACACATAATTAAGAACAAATCAAGTATTTATCATATAGTTCAGAAAACAATAACAAGATTCATCATAGGTTTCATCCCCTTCAGATATCTGAAGGGTTTAGTTCATAACTATAAAAGAAAACATCTCAGAAGAAAAGATAAAACAAAACATAAGAAATCCCTAAAACCCCCTGTAGGAATTGAAGGAGAGATCCACCGTCTTGAGTAGAATTCCGGTTTCTTGAGATGGATCAACTGGCTATCTTCGAGTGATTCTCCATAGTTCTGCCCTTTTCGGCTCGGTTCCTTGGCCTAGCTAATCGCCCCCTTTCTGGTAGCACTTAGGGGGTTTATATAGGCTCTTGAAATAGGTTTCTTCACCTCTAATTATCCAAATCTGAATGAAATTGCTCTTTCCAGCGACAGGGACACGGCCATGACACACGTCAGTGTGAATCGTGGCCAGGCCGTGCTTGGACTTCTTTAATAAGGCACGGCCGTGTAAATCAGGAGAAGGCCGTGTTCTAGTATATTGACGTGGCACGGCCGTGTGGGCTTAAGTCCAGGCCGTTTCGATTTCTTCATTGGCCCAATTTAGTCTATTTTAGGCCCGTTTATCGTTCTTTTCATCCTTGGGTGCTTTCCTGAGTATAAGATATGAAAAGAAAGAATTAAGAGTACCTTTTTACGTGAATCGAGGGATAAATCATCCAAAAACCATACTAAATGTGGGATTAAAACATGTTACTTTTATGGTTTATCACCTATGGTCGTGTATTCCACCCATTGAGATACACGGCCGTGCCTCATCCCGTGTGTTTATTACTGGACATTCTGTTTTGCCAACTTAGAATACAGGGAGACACACGACCAAACCACATGCCCATAGGCAAACCGTGTGTCGCCCATGGCCTAGACACATGATCGTGTGTCTACCGTGTGGATAATAACAAGGCTATTTACGAAGCCTTTCCGTCACCCCTACTTACACCAATATAAACCACATCAAGCAACCTATTCATTCATGCATAAAATATACCAATTGTTCAACCATACAACTTGCACATTCATGATAAACATAATCATTTTCATATATTAATAAGAATAGTCACCAACTATGGCCTTATACAAAAGGATTTATCATAAAATAAGCTAACAAATTTGGCCAAAACAATATGACATTCAATCAAAGACTAAATCTCTATACATGCCATACTCAAAATGCTAAATCTAACTATACCAAAATGTGTGGATAGTGTGGGTGATCCTCCGATGGTATCCGTATTCCGAGCTGGCTCTTCGACACTATAAAACAAGGGAAAAGGGAAGGGAGTAAGCTTTAAGCTTAGTAAGTCTATATGTAAATAATGAACATCATACCACATACTTATCAATCAAGAACATTACATACTAATCAAGAACAATTTAGATCCTCTTAATTATACTTACTCATTTCAAATCTTACCACATCCCAAACACATATCATTAAACATTGCTCACGTTTATATGCACTTATATCCTGCACTTATCACCACAACATGTAATTTCACTTAGACAAAGTTTCTCAATGAACACTTTGGAATAATACTAGACACACGGTGGTTTTGCACACAACCCACCATTTATCAATAACACGGTGGTAACGTACACAGCCCACCAACAATAATAATTACGTTGGTATCGCACACAACCCACCAAAAATGATAAATACGGTGCTATCGCACATAGCCCACCAATAATCACTTATTCATGGATTTTATCCGTATTATTTTCCTATTCCGAAGGTTCATCCGAGAGTTTCTTCTCTTTCTATCATTTTAATGGATATCAATAATGTTCATTCATAATTCACACAAAGCATTAACATGTAAAAACATAAGTAAAAAGGATGTATCATTTACATATAAACTTACCTCGATACAAAATATGTCAGTTTGCAATTTAGTCCGAAACCTTGCCTTTTCCTCGGTCAAGGTTGATTCCACGTTCTTCTTGATCTATAATGACATATTTAGCTCATTAAAAAAATCACATTAATCAAATTACTTCAAAATTCCTATTTTGGAAAAATCACCGTTTTGCCCCTAGACTTTTACAAAAATATGATTTTGCCCCTAGGCTCGTAAAATGAAACGTGTTCATTTTTGACACACCCAAGCCTAGCCAATTCATTTTCCCTCTTATAGAAACTCACAAATTTCAAATTATTACACACATTTACCACCTATTTTACAATCTTTACAAAAAGGTCCTTTTAGGTATTTTCATGGAAACACCTTTCACAAAAGTTGTGTATTTAACAAACAAGACTCATTTTCCTCCATAAAATTTCAAAATTCAACATGAATACTCACATGGAAAAATCTAGACCCTCAACCATTTTGTAAAATAGTCCCCTCATTAGCTAGCTTAAGCTACAAGGGTTCCAAAAACACAAAAATCAACAAAAATGACCATCAAGATGACTTACTTGCAAGGATGAAGAGTTGCTAAAATTTTTGAGCTCTCAAAACCCTTATTTTGATGATATTTTTTGTGGTAGAGGAAAATGAAGAAGGATGATATCATTTTCTTTTTATTTTATCTTATTACTCAATTAAGTCATCAAACACTACCTACCATTGACCATGTCTCATCTTTGTCTCTATGGTCGGTCAACACCCCTAAAGGCCTAATTGCACATTAAGGACCTCAAATTTAATATCCTATAAGTATTTAACACATCTAGCTTGTAAAATAAAACTTTCACACTCTGTGCGATTTAGTCCTTTTTCGCAATTAAGCATACAATCACTAAAATTAATTCACCAAAATTTTCATGGACTCATATAATCATGCTATAAGACATAAAATAATAGTAAAAATAATTTCTCTAACCTCGAATTAGTGGTTTCAAAACCACTATCCTGACTAGCCCTAAAATCGGGCTATCACACCGTTTTCAGTGAAATTGGAACAATGGTTTTGAGACCACAAATCCGATGTTGAAAAATTTATTTTAATATTATTCTAATGTTTATAACATGTTAATAGTGTCGTATAAAAGTTTCGTGAAGAAATTTTATCCTTTGCATGCTTAATTTGATAAAAGGTCTAAATCGCATAAAGTGCAAAACTTGTGTTCTATTAGAAGATGGTGTCAATTTGCTATGAAATTAAAACATGAGTGGCCTTAAATGGTAATTAAACCATTAATTTATATAGTGGACAATTATGGACACCATTAGTGTATTTAGTAAAGGTTATATTAGTAATTTAATAAATTAAGTTAGTAAAAATGATAAAAAATAGGGTTATCATCCTTGTTTCTTCCTTAGCCAAATTTTAACCTAAGGAAATCACCACTTCTAAGCATCCAAGAATTTTACTAACACTCCCTAGTGCATGCAAGTGTATTTTTGCTCGATTTTTTTTATGATTTTTAGGTTTTTGCAGTAGTTGTAGCTTAATCTAGCTAGCCCAGGGACTAATTTGAAAAATTTTAAAATTATAGGGTTTTACCATGAATGTATATTAGTTTTTTTTATGTTTGATGGATGAAAATGAATGTTTGATGATAGTTGAGCAACTTTTGTAAAGGAATTTTTGAAGAATTTGTCATTTAGGGATTTAATTGAAAAATAGAAAATTAGTCATGGTAAAAATGTGAAATAAAGGGAATATAGGGCTTGCTAGGGACTTACTTGATATTCAGCTAGCATGGGTTGGTACTAAATTGCATGGATTATCATTTTTATGAGCTAGGGACTAAGTTGTAATAAATTCAAAATATTAGGGGCAAAAGCATAATTTTGTCAAAATGTGCTTTTTGGATTCAATTGAGTAGAATGAAATTTGAATGAGCTAAATTTGATTATATAGATCAAGAAAAGCAACGTACGGATTTAGATCGGGAAAAAGAAAAAGTGTTGGATTAATCAATATTATTTCTCTGTTCGTGTTTGAAGTAAGTTTGTTAATTTAAATAGCATTGAATTATGTCCAAATTAAATGCTTCCACGTTATATATATTGATATTATGACTCTATGAAAATATCCAACAAAGTTTCGGCGACTTTCAGATCCCAATTGAACCTTAGGAATATATAGGATACAATTGACATGTCATTAAGGGTTACCATGTTTTGGGTGTTGGTCCTGTACGTCCTAATGGTGGTTGAGTTTCCAGCATGTGTTGCGGTTACTAGACAACTTTTGTGAGCAACACTGTGTAGCTATGTCTTGACTGACAACTTGTGTTGGGTAGAGAGAGCATTTATATGAGATAGTGGTGGTTTCGACCACATGTTGGCACATAGTGTGCGACATTCCTGCGTATCCGATATTATTCTAGTGGTTCAACGGGTATTAAAAAGGGAAGGTTCGACAAATGTTTCAATAAGTGATGCTATGAAGTATGAACAGGTATGAGTTGATCATGTTTGAAATATGCTTAGCCATATGCTTGAAAGTATGAATGCTTATAAGTAGTATGTTTAAAAGCTATATGTTTTGATATGATTTGCTAATCTATGTGATTATTTAACTTGAAAGGTTGTTGTTGCTTAGGCTAATACCAAGTCATGTTGGATTATCTCAAATTGTTTTTATGCTTATAAATTGAAATGGTAAGCTTTGTTTATGAATTACGAACTTACTAAGCATTACGTGTTTACTTCGTGATATTTCCTTTGTGTTTCTAGATGATCGGAAGCTCGTTCGGGTTGGAAGGTTGTTGGAGATCCATTACATTATCCATCAGCTAAATTGGTAGATTTTGATGATTTTGAGTCATGGTTATAATGGCAAGTATAGGTGTCTTGTTTAATGAATTTAGCCATTAAGTGTGGGTTGTATATGTGTTATTTTGGTTGATGAATTAGTTGGTATGATATAAAGATTTTATGGTATTTTGGTGTGGTTGTTATTTTGATGTTGTGTTGGTTGAAATGATGGTAGAGAAAGGATATGGTAATGGTATTTTATGAAATGGTGAATGGTGTGAAATGGGATAGTCCATAAATGTTGCTAATGGATTGATTTGGTAGTTTGAAAGTGATCATCTTTTGGTCAAATTGATATGGTATATGTTAGTTATGAATATGGTCATTTTTTTTATATTGGTTGTGCATACATTTTGGTATATGAACATATGGATAAATATGACATTGGAATAGTTCAATTAGTAGTTTAGATGATGAATGAAATGGTTAGGTGTTTAAGTAAGATTGATTGTTGAAATTGAGGTGCCATTTTGGCATATTGGTTGAATGGATAATTCCTATAATGTTTAAGCTTGAATTTGCATATGTTAAGTGAATTTGAATGCTTAATTATAGGTGCATTTGGCTTGTGCAAATAGTAGGAGATTGGGTGAGAAAAATGGCTTGAAAATGGCTTATTTTTTGTCCACACGGGCAGAGACACGGGCGTGCGTCTCAACTGTGTGTGACACACGGCTGAGTGACACGACTGTGTGTCCCTTATAGCTTTTAAAGGGTTGCAAGTCAGGTTGTTACATGGCCTTAGACACGGCCTGGCACACAGGTGTTTGGCTTGGCCGTGTGACCCAAGTCAGTGAGTTACATGGGTACAAACACGGGCTGGGACACGGCCGTGTGTCCCTATTTCTAATGCCCACACAGCCTAAGACACGAGTGTGTTTCTTGGCCGTGTGAGTCACACAGCTTGGCCACATGGCTGTGTGATTCCTGCAGTTTGAAAAATTTTGCCTTTTTTCAAAAAATTTCATATGTTTCTAATTAAGTCCTGATTCATTTCCAATGTCTTTTTAGGGCCTCGAGGGCTCGTAAAAGGGACTGTATGTATGATTTTGGTTGATGTTGCTCTAATTTACGATGTGATGTTGCTCTAAAATGTTTAGTATATGATGTTATGCTCCGGTAATACTCTGTAGCCCTATCAGTGTGAATCACGGGCTAAGGTGTTATAGTAATGGATTACATAAAATGCTCGGTTGAACGTAGCAATCACTAGGATATGATTGGCATGCCAATAAGGTTAGTATGTGCGCTTGTATGGGATTTGCACTTTTGTGCCTTTGTTTGCACCTCGGTGCCTCTGTATACACTTTAGTGTCCCTGCTCGCAATACGGTGCCTCTATTTTCACATTTATGTCCCTGTCTGCACTTCAGTGCTCCTGTTATGCATCTATGATGCCTCTAGTGAGGTGTAGTTACTTGAGTATCCAAGTCAAGTTACTAGTTCATCTGGCTAAATTTTAATATAATTTACAAAATAATTTTTGTGCTTAAAGGCTAATGTATAGTCAAGATATTTGTAAGTGTTAAATGTTCAATGAACTACTTGATCATATGTGAGTATAATTATATTGATGATTATGCGGTTTAAGATAGATATTTATATACATTTATGAATGAGTTTAGATTGAATTATCATAATACCGAAAGCACACAATGAACCATTTTCAGTACTAATCCTATAAGTGCTTCGTAAATGATTAATATGTATGATCAATCTATTTATTTAATTTTTACATTGTTTAGTGAAAGTAAGTGATTTCAGGATGATATGTTTATGTGAAAGTTGAAATGAAAGATGAATTATAGAATGATTATATGTTAAGTGTGTAAGTGTTATGGTAAGAAGAAATGTTTAAGTGAAATGGATATATGAAATGCTTATAAGGAAATATATATGTATGCATATGCAAGACTACACAAATTATCCATGAGAGGTGTAGTGAATAGAAAACATAAGTTAACTTATGATATAATGAAAATTTTGCTTAGTTTCTTATTCTAATATGTTCAATAGTTAAGTAGCCTTTATACGAACTTACTAGCATCATTGCTTACGTTAGTTATTTTATATTCCTGTATATCATCGGATGGCTCAATCAGTTGGAATCTTATCAGAGCTCCATCACACTATTCATCATTATATTAGTAGTTTTTTTATTACTTTAGTAATGGTTTTAAGTGGCATGTATAGGGTTGAATGTTTATTTGGTATATTGTGCATGGTTCCTTTGAATTTTGGGAAGGAACTGAAATGAACCGATGATGTTAAATTGATTTTAGGATTAGTGTTTGAAATGGGGTGCCTATGAATGGTACTTTGGTTAGAAGCTTTAAGTTGATTGTTTTAACATGTTTAAAAGTGTTTTGATCATATGAATGTATGTGTTATTGGTGTACTTTGTTGGGCAAGATTTGGTATTGAATTGATTTGAGTTAGGGTTTAAATGGTGAGTTCACGACCTAAGACATGAGCTATCACACGGCTATGTGAGGCACATGACTGTGGGTCATCTGAGGTTTTCTTAGGGTTTAAGTTAGTAAGTTACATGGCTTGGCACACAGGCATGTGTGCAACTCAAAAAGTTACAGGGCTTGGCAAACGGGCGTGTGACGTGGCTGTGTGACCCTACTCAGTGAGATACACGAGTGCGAACAAGGGCTGAGACATGGTCGTGTGTCCTTTTTTTGAATATGACACGACCTAGGGCTTTGTCACACGATCTGAGCACACGGGCTTGTGACCAATATTTCCAATTTTTGTAAGTTTTTCTTGGACTTTTTGTTTTGTTTCAAATTAGTCCTAGGTTGCTTCTAACTATTTTTTAGGGCCTCGAAGGATCGATTTAGGGACAGAAAGTATATGAATGAATGGTTTATAAAATGTTTAATTATTTCAATGTTATGATGTTTTATGATATATGGTTAATAGATAATACTCTATAACCCTAATCGACGACGAAGACGGGTTAGGGTGTTACATTTAATCATTACTAACTTAAAGTGTCTAAGTAAGTTAGTATCACATGTTAACCGAACATTAACTCAACTGAAAATTGATTAAAAACTTTATTATTAAAATGTAAAAAATATTATTATGAGAGTGTTTGTCTTTTTTATATGAAATTTATAAGATAACAATTTAAACTTAGAATAAATCCACAAATAGTGAGACTTGAACCTAAAACACCAAGATTCCTAAAGCATCTTTCATTAAAAAAGAAATCCTAAAGGCTCAATTTTACCATTCTAACCAATATTTCAATTGTTGTCTACATAAATTTTTTATAACTACATTTTTATATATGTTTTTTACCCACATTATGGATATTTCATTGTAACACCCCATACTCGACCAGATCATTGGGATCGAGCTACGAGATACTACAACTATCGATTTAGTAACTACAAATCATTATGCAACATTTAATCATTCAAATACGTAAATAAATATCATTTATGTACACAATGTGTTGCAAAATCTTTTTTGGGTCCTACATGAGTTTGCAAAAACTTTTTTGTTAACTCGAGCTTGAATTCTCAGACCGACATCAGGACCTCACAATCTCCACTTCGTGTCGTAGCCAACTCAATAAGTCACGTTACAACTTTGAGCATACCGATGTCCCAACGTCATTCACTGTCGGCACCAAGTTGTGATGTTGAACGTTTGTTGTCATGACGAGGCGCTTGTTTTTGGCAAAAACACCATTTGATTGCAAGGCGAAGAAGAAAAGAGTTAAGAGAAATAAAAAGAATTAGAAATGATCCAAACAGAGAAGATCAACTACTTCAGAAGGAAAAGAATGTTGATATTCCTTGAATCATAGATAACAGAGACAGACCCATCAGAGAACATGTAATGCCTATTTTGGATGATCTAAATCTGGGAATTGTTAGGCCATATATTCAAGCTCAACATTTCGAGTTAAAGCTGATAATGTTTCAAATGTTACAAACTGTTGGGCATTTTAGTGGATTACCTACTGAAGATCCATGGTTGCACTTAAGACTCCTTTTGGAAGTCTGCGATTCATTTAGGTAGTAGGGTGTTCCTGAAGATGCCCTGAGACTCAAGTTATTTCCTTACTCATTGCGTGATTGTGCTAGAGCATGGTTAAATGATTTGCCATTAGGAACAATGGCATCTTAGAATGAACTTTGTCAAAGGTTTTTTCTACTGTATAATATTCCAAATATGAATGCCCAGTTATGAAATGATATTGCATTTTTTCTGCTATTAGAGGATGACATGTTGTATGAAGCTTTGGAGTGATTCAACGAATTACTGTGGAAATATCCAATTCATGGTTTCCAAAATTGAACACAAATGGAAATATTTTATAATGGATTGAATAGCCATACAAGAATGGTAGTTGATGCATCTGCCAATGGGGCTTTGCTAGAAAATCATATAATGAGGCATATGAAATTCTAGAAAGGATAGCTAACAACGATTATCAATATCCAACTACAAGAGTGGGTATTGGCAGAAAAGTTGCTGGAGCTGCGGAACTTGATGCGATCACCTCATTAACAAATCAGGTATCATCCTTAACTAATATGATTATAACATTGAAGAGACCAGCTATAGTGCAGGAAATGAAAGTAGCTGAGCTAACATGTGTTTATTATGAGGAAGATCATGTTTTTGATGAATGCCCATGGAACCTAGCATCAATATATTACACGGGAAATTTCAATTGGAACAGAAGCCCATATTCCAACACCTATAATCCAGGGTGGAAACAACATCCAACTTTTAGCTGGGGTAATCAAGGATTTGAAAATTCTAGTAATATTGTTCGACAGAATGCCATCAGTGCACCACCTGATAATAATCAACCCATGCCATGACAAAATGTTCAAAAAAGTTCATCTTCATCTTCTTCATCTATGAAAGCTCTGTTGAAGGAACACATGGCTAAGAATGATGTTGTAATTAAGAGTCAAGCTATATCTTTAAGGTCTTTCTAAAATCAAGTGGGGAAAATTGCTAGTGCATTAAGCTCATGACAGTAAGGAGCATTACCGAGTGATATTGAGAATCCAAGATCACAAGGAAAAGAGCATTGCAAAGCAATCACTCTCAGAAATGGACTCGGTGGAATGATATTGTTAAAGATGCCACGACAGAAGAGGATGAATCAAGACTCAATCATGAAAAGATCTCAGAACCAACTGAAAAGCTATATCACCTGAAAATGGTCAGTTGAAAAATGTTATGGCAGAATCAGATCATGTTGCCAAAAAAATGCCATAGCAAAAAAATATCAACAACCTGAAGGATGACCTCCACCATTTCCTCAGCTAATTGATGTGCGGAAAGGCAAACTAACTATTGGTTCAATGATCTGTAGATCACTTTCAACATATTCGATGGCTTAAAATGTGTTGATGAGTGCGAAGATTACCAGGCCATTGGTTTGCTAGAAACAGTAGTAGAAGAAAAGTTCGCACGACGTTTGCCTCAGAAAATCTTCTATCTCCAACAGTATGTTTGAGTAGAAAATGCTCAACTCAGTTCGTCAGTTGCAGAAGCAACTCCATCTTTTTGAGACTTAGCAACTCCAAATTACTGTGGAATTGGAAAAAGCACAAAGAAAAAATCTTTTCTATTTTTCTTTTCTTTAATTGATTTACTTTAATTTAGTTCTTATTTTTTTATCTTTAATTACTTAACGTTATTTTCATTTTTGATTTATCACCTTATTAATGAGATCACGGAGTCTGATAAAGAAAGGGAGGATTTGAACCCAATGAAAAGAAGCTGCTATTGGATGAAAATGAAGGGGACTAGGATGAAGCTAAAATTGATGAGCTGGACTTACTACACACACTGCCACTGAGGAGAATGAACAAAAAGGATTAGAGGGAGATGAAGAGAAGACAAATTCAGTGAACATTGAATCTGACCAGGAAAGAGAAGAAGTCAACCATATTCCTGCACCAACTGAACTTGCTACTGTACCTCAATCAATTTCACCCATATCGAAACAAGATCATGAGATTAATCAAATGATTGATGATCTCATGAAATCAGATGATGATGATGATAATGATGATGAGGTGCCAAGCAATATGCTAAAAAGGAAGCAACATTACAAGTGCGCTGTTCGAAAAACAACTAGCCCAAATTAAAGTAACACCAAAAATTTCTCAAGCTTTTGTCTTTATTTTCATTTGCATATTTTTTTCATTATATACCATGTGTTTTTTCGAACATTTATAATTTTTTCCATTGCATTGTGTATATATATATATATTTGTTTTTTCATTTTGGAATTTTAAATTGTTCATGCATTGAGAACAATGCATCCCTTAGGTTTGGGGTGTGTTGTGTTGTGCATATAGTCTGCATTAGATATGTGTTTTAATATTTGTTCATTTTGTCATGACATACAAATGCCAAATAACTGCTAAACTATGACAAGTATATTATTATCTATGATGTTCAATGAGGATAATAACTCTTCAATAAATTTAGAAAATTGTGATAGTTGATTAGGTATGTTTAGCTTAGGATAATTGTTTGAAACTTGATACCTAAAAGTAAAATGCCCTAATTATAATTGAAATTAGTCTATAGTAGGTTTCTTTTAATACACTTAGAAATTGTTGAGCCTAAGATTAGTAAATTAACAATGTGTAATAATATATAACACGACAAAGCTGAGGGTAAATCAATAAGAAAATTAAAAAGACACTATGAAGCACTCCAATGTTTGAAGTTCTTGAGTAGGTCACTAATACTCTATTTACTCCATTGTATTATGGATGAAAAAAGCAAGATCAAATAAGAGTGAGTAAAAAGAAAAAAGAAAAAGAAAAAGAGAGAAAAAATAGTTTAGGGGCACTCAACTATACTTGTAGGCTGAGTAGCTAAGGGGTAGTTGTTTGGTCCATCTATCTTTTTAGTAAAAAACTTTAGTTCATGAGTGAATTACATTCAAATTGTGGCGTGATATAATATCTGGCAATCTAGTGTATGCTCCATTTAAATTGTCTAGTAAAGAAATCATGTGACAAAATGAATTCCCTAGGAAAAAATATATAATTAAAGTATGCAATGAAAAAATAATTATGAGAAGAGACACTGAGTTTTAGTGGAACAATTAACTAAGTACATTAAGGGGTGCTTGCTATAGTTAGAATTGCATGAATATTTAGGAAATTTTATTTTAGGTAACATTTTCTGCACTTCGTATGCTAAACAAGCCTATAAAATTTGAACCAATTTTTTGAGATAGAAGACTGTTAAGAATAGAGGTACATAATATACTTCAAATAGTTTAGCAATATATGAGAAAATTGCAATGTTATGGAAAATTCAAGCATTCATGCATACTTACACATATTCTGCTTGAGGACAAGCAAGAATATAGGTTTGGGGGTGTGATAACTCTTGAAAAGAGTTATATTTTGATCCTCTAAACTTGATTAAATGCTTGTATTTAAGTAGATGTATTTGCATTTTTAGGTCATTTTTAGAACATTGGATTATAACTCTTGGATTGTGCCTTGAATGTCTTTTATGTTACTTTTCCTATTGGGAGAAAGAGAGTTGGTTGTTGTATGAAGTAGGTGCAAAAAGGAAGAAGAAAATGAAGGAAGTGAAATATCGTCAGTGCAAAAGTTTGGATGGATTGCCAACATAAATGCCATGGCAATTCCAAGATAATGCTGACGCAACACTCAGTCCTCATCACTCTTAGCCAACTGTTCGTGTACCAGATAAATCCTCTTAAAAAAGAGGGAGAAAAGTGTGTAATGAGAGAGGGGGACCTACCCTAGAAAAGAGGAAAGAGAAAAAAAATGGAGGATTTTTTGGAGAGAAGAATTAGAGACGATTTAGGGATTTGTTTTCTCTCCAGAAAAATTTGGTGGAGAATTCGAGAGAAAGAAAGGGTAGCAACTTATGAGAGCAGAATGCAGACTTGAAGAAGGGGGAGAGATAGCTGTCCTGGTTCACGTTCAATTTGAAGTTCAAAGAGAAGTTAGAGTGTGGCGAGAATTCCTGCATTTCTGCCTTTACTTTTCTGATTTCTATGATTTGAACTTATTTGAGAATGTTGATGAAAGATTCAATTTTGATGTTAACTTTTCCATCCATGAGTTAAATCATTTCTAGGTTGGAGTTATTTGGGTGAACGTTTTATCATCTTTAATGCTTGTGATTTGAGATTGTCTATGTCACAATTTCATTTGATTTAAGTTTATTTTAAATACATGCATGCAAACTCTAGACATAATATTTTTAATTCTAAAAAGGTTAAATATACTGGATCTTGAATCGTTTGATGCAAGTGAATACTCAACAGAATATTCATAGCACTCTAGACATAGATGTTGTGAGTTGTACAAAGAAGAATGTTCATTGTAGTTATTAATCCAGAGTTCTGTAGACATACAATAACTTAGATTTCTAGCTTAAGATTTTGCTATTGAAAGAGGCGGATTTACAAAGAGTGCTTTACGAGCGATTGATTAGACAATATTTTTCCATGGCATTATTTTCTTATGAACATTTCACCTGAATAATTCCAGTACTATTCATTCAACAATAGAAATACTCTTGGTTTTCTCTATAAATTCCCATAACATTTTATTTGCCAAATCAATTCTTTATTTTTAGCATTTTATTTCATTATTGCATTATACAAACATCTTATTCAACTTGAGAATATTTCCTGCTATTCAGTATAGTCAATATGATTATAATAACTTCCTCAATTTCTTACCAATTTTTGATCCCTGGGGAGATGATACTTACAAATCACTTTATTACTTGAATGTCGTGTACACTTGAACAATTGCATTAGTTATTTACACGTAACAATGACTGAATTATTTGAGCAGTTCATTGGAACCGAATCTAAGCATCAGCCTCAGCAACCGTAATACCCTCCACAACCACGCCTAGAGGTAGTGCGCCCAATGCCACTTGTTCCACCTGCACCTGCACCTGCGGTAGCTTCCCCTAGGTCTAACCCTATCCGAGAGATTTAAAAAAGAGGAGAAAAAGAATTTTTGGGAGATAAAAGAGACGACCTCATTGCGGCGGAACAATGGTTATCTTGGTTAGGAAGGGTTATTAAGGAGCTAAAATGTAATGAAGAGGATAGCCCCCGATACGCTATATCCTTGCTAGAAGGAGAAGCGTATCAGTGACGGGAAAGTGTGATTAGTGTTACCCTTGAAAATCTAATCAATTAGGAATTATTTTTAGAAACGTTTCGTGATAAGTATATTAACCCAATGTTCATCGAATAAATAAAGGAGTTCTTGTATTTGAAACAAGGTAGAATGTCTTTCCTAGAATGAGCGTGAATTCATTTGGCTGAATAGGTACACCAAAGGTATGTTTCCGTCAGAAAAAGACATGTGTGATAAATTTGAGTGGGGACTTCGAGATGAACTTCGTGCCTTGGTGGCAACCTCTCGGTGTAAGGCTCAGTATGAAATAATTACTAGCTCATAAGATGGAGTCGATCCTTAGGGATAAGAGTAAGAATTAAGAGAAGGAAAGAATGAAAAGAGGAAGATCATGTCCTCCACCTTCTTCAAACTTTAAGAAGGGAAAGAATGAAAAGAGGAAGATCATGTGATCCTTTAGGCCACCTGAATATATAGCAAGTTCTACCAGTTCCTAAATGGAGAAAAGGGACTGTAACTTTTGCAGTAGGAATTATGGAGTTGAGTGCAGAGAGAAGTTAGGGGCTTATTTCAGTTGTGGGTCTAGAGACCACATGATTAAAAATTGCTTGAAAAAGCCTGAGTACACCACAAAACAATCGATTAAAAGCCCATTCGAAGTACCAACTAGAAACAAGATTAGTAATGGTGGCTAAGTCTAGCTTGATCCTAGGGTCACAGCGGAAAATTTTTGATAGAATGAGTTTTGACGTGTCAAAAAGGGCCTAAGTGATGAAAGCCAAGGAAGATGCGAACCTATGTGAGCTCATCATTGATAATTTTTCTTTCTTTGGTAATGAAATTTACGCATTGGTTGACCCTGGATCTACTCATTCTTACATATGTACTAGAGTCATAAAGGGTCTAAATCTCTAGATGGAATGTTCTGAGACCAATATATTGGTAATGAATCCCTTGGGGCAAAGCACTATAGTGAATAAGTTAATAAGGAATTGTCCTTTATTTGTGGGCGAGCACGTATTTTTAGCAGATTTGCTACTTTTAAGCTTTAATGAATTTGATGTTGTATTAGGATTGGACTGGTTGCCTAGGCATAATGCTATGGTTGACTTTTGGTCTAGAAGCGTGCGCCTGCTAAGTTCGAAAGGGAAAGAAATATTATTACCTGTGAAAAGGTTAGAAGTGGTGGATAGGATTATTTTCACCATGAATGCTAAGAAATTGATTGTTCAGGGCGAAGATGCCTACTTGGCGTATATCATGGACATGCCTAAGTCTAGGAGCGAAGCCAGCCAAGTGTTGATAGTAAAAGAATTTATGGATGTGTTCCCTAAAGAACTCCCTAGTATGCCTAAGGATAGAGAATTGAAATTTTGAATAGAACGAGAACCTTAGATAACTCCTATATCATGCATGTCCTATAGGATGGCACTGATAGAACTGAAGGAGTTAAAAGAACAATTGCAAGATTTGTTCAGTAAAAGTTTCATCTGGCCTAGTGTATCTCCTTGGGGGGCGCCAATTCTGTTTGTTAAGAAGAAGGATGGATCTATGCGTCTGTGCATAGACTATCGCTAGTGGAATAAGGTCATCATTAAAAATAAGTGCCCTTTGCCCAAAATCAAAGGCTTGTTTTATTAATTAAGTGGAGCTTCAATGTTTTCTAAGATTGACTTAAGGTTTGAATGCTATCAAATAAAGATCAACAATGATGATGTACCTAAAACGACATTCTAATCAAGGTATAGGCACTATGAGTTTTTGGTGATGCCATTTGGATTGACCAATGAGCCCGCAGTGTTCATGGATTTATTGAACAATGTATTTCAATCTTATTTGAATCAGTTTGCGGTAGTCTTCATCGATAACATATTGGTCTATTCCATGAGCGAGCTTGACCATGAGGAACATTTAAGAGTTGTATTGAAGACTTTGTATGAACATCAGTTATACGCGAAGTTTAGCAAGTACGAGTTCTGGTTAAGAGAGGTACATTTCCTTGGACACGTGATTTCGGTGGAAGATATCATGGTAGACCTCGCCAAGGTAAAGGCAGTTCTCAAATGGAACTCGCCTAAGAATATCACTGTAGTATGCAGCTTTTTGGGGTTGGTTGGGTACTATAGGAGATTTGTGAAAGGTTTCTCTATTATAGCCTCACTCCTAACCAAACTACTAAAAAAGAAGGAGACGTTTGTGTGGAGCAACGAATGTCAGCAGAGTTTCGAAAAGCTAATGGCGGTTCTGACTGAAACTCCAGTATTAGCGCAACCCAAGCATAGAGTTGAGTATATAGTATACATGGAAGTGGTTTTCTGTCAATCTAGTAGTCTAGCAGTCTGGCATTTTGAAACTCCATAGATGAAAGAGGCTATAGCAGTCTGGTGTAAGGTATATGACGTATGACCAGAGATGAAAGAGGCTATGATAATCTGGTATAAAGTACATAGCGTAAGACCATGGATAAAAGATGTCATGGCAGCATGGTACAAGGTATAAGGTGTAACATCTCAGTTTAGACCCTAGTCAGAACAGTGGTTCGAGACCACAAAACTGAGGTCGTAAAAATATTTTAATGATATCTTCTGTGTGAATGATATGTGACTTAGTCTGTGTGAAAATTTTGTGTGATAATTTGATCGTTTGTGTGTCGAATTAAGAAAAAGGACTTAATCGCATAAGTGAAAAACGTTGTGTTCTGATTATGAGTACTTAATTGTTGTTGGCTTTTAAATGAGGAGACCTTTTGAGGCAATTGATCCATAATTTAGTAAGTGGGGTGGTTGATGGACTATTATGTCCATAATTTAAATGATTTTATAAACTTTTCATTAAGGGCAAATTTGGTGTTTGACAATTAAGTTATTTTTTATAACAAAACAAAGCATTAAAATGGCTAATTTCTGCACATCTTTTCCACCGAAACTAAAGAAAAGAGATAGCCATTGAAGCTTTGAGATTTTCGGCACTTACTTAGCTAAATTAAGGTATGTTTTGAGTCGGTTTTTGATAGTTTCTATGTTTTTGTAATCGTTACTTCGAGAGCTATCAAACCCATGTATTAATTTTGAGTATTGATGATATTTTTGTAAGCTACCATTGATGCTATGTTGAGCTTTGTGATGTTTTATGGTGTTAAATGAAAGATATGAGCTAGATGGATATACTTTGTTCATGAATTTTTGATAAATTTAGCTAAATAGGGCTAAATTGAAGAAATGGTAAATTGAGGGACTAAATTGTGATTTTGATGAAAAATGTGGGCTTATGTGTGATGTATATGTATTCGGCTAGGTATGTGTACGTGTGGATTTAGTAAATTTGGTGATTTTGTTAAATAAGGACTAAAGTGTCGAAATGTGAAAACATGAGGGCTGTTATGCAAAATGCCCTAAATGTGTGTATGTGGACTAAATTGAATGAAATGGTGATTGAATGGATTTAATTTAAATATGTATAGACCAAGAGAAAAGAGGTTCGGATCGAGATCGAGGCAAAGATAAAGTGCTCGATTAATTGACCGCATCGATAGTCGACGTTCGAAGTAAGTTCGGACATAATACCTGTATTTAGCTATGTTTAATGCTATGAAATAAATGGTATGATATTATTACAAAGCGAATGCTATGTGATAGATTGAGTTAAACGGCACTAAGTGTGCGTATTCGAAAACATGATCAGATAAACAGCACTGTGTGTGCGGAGTAATATAAGCTTCGGCTTTGTGGTTGGCACTGTATGTGCGATGCTGATTTAAGATTGGTTTGAGATGGATGTACTAAGTGTACGATGCTAATTAATCTTCGGCCAACTATTTATGCACTAAGTGTGTGAACGAATCGAGGAAGAAACGAATGTGGACTGAAATGAATCGTGATTATTAATTAGCAAAAGTATTTGACAACTAAGTGTTAGCTAAGGTACGCTCGGAATCTATGTGGTTGGTGAAACTATGAATGTGGTTGTGGATGAGTTAATTGAACATATTGGTTGTGGATGGTATTATATTTGTGATAGTAAAATTAATCTATGTGATGACATGTTGATATTATGTATTATGTTATGAACTTACTAAGCTTTATAAAGCTTACTGTGTGATTTGTTTCTCTGCTTTGCAGTGTCAGTAAAGCTAGCTCGGATCAGGAAATCTTCAGCTAGCTTTGCAGCCACAGTATCTGCAATCTATTTTGGGGTATTTTGGAAAGATGTACATAGTCAAATATGGCATGTATAGGCTATGAGATGTGGCTAGATATGAGCTAGTTTTAGCAAGAATGGTTTTGGTATCTGTGATGCATCTTTTGGAATGGTTTGTGGGTTGAGAAGTTGACTTATGAATGGTAACTTCGTGTTGGTAAATTGCTAGTATGAATTAGTGAAATTGAAAAGGGATGATGTTTGGTAATGAATGAATTATACTTGTGATGATATGAGTTTTAGTCTTTGGAAATTGTCACTGTTGGAATTGACATTGAATGCATGGTTTGAAATGACTATTTTGGTATGTTTTTGGTGGTTATATGTGCATGAAATGACTTGGTAAATATGGCTTGTAGGTTTGACCCTAAGTGGGTGGCATTTTGGCCTTGCAAAATGGCCTATAATGTCACACGGTCTAGGCGCATGGGCGTGCCTAAAGATCGTGGTGAAATTGGAAGAATGTAGCTTGGTAGAACACGGCCTCGTCACGGGCGTGTCAACTACCCGTGGTGTACAAGTCAGTAGCTAGCTAATAGTACACGGCCATGGGACACGGGCGTGGTTGCTGGCCGTGGTGGAGAAGTCAGAATATGGCCTATGAGTGCACGGCCTCGGTGCGCCAAGCGTCTTTGGGTAAAGTGGGTATTAAGTCAGTATATAGCCACGGGGTGGACACACGGGAGTGTCTAGAAGCCGTGGAGGGAACACGGTCTCCTTCAACAATCGTGTCTCCCCTGAATTTTAAAAAAGTTTTAAATTTTCATGAAATTTTGTATGTGTTTTGGTTTAGTCTCGACCCCTCTTTAGTATGTGAAATAGGTCTCATAGACCTTGATAAGGGACAGCATGATTGTAAATGAATATGTTTGACTTTGTGTTTTAAAATTTTAGATGTTAAATGTTTAGATTGATCGGTAATGCCTCTTAACCCATTTCGGTGACAGTCTCGAGTTAGGGGTGTTACATTTTATTGGTATCAGAGCTGCGGTTTAATCGATTCTCGGACTAACGTAGCGCGTGTGAGTCTAGCTATACATGCCATATTTGAAATTGCGACAGTGTGATGAATACTGACAGCTAAAAATGTATTTTTATATAGCAATGGATCCCTATCGAGTAGTTACTGACGATGTAGAAAGTAATGCTCCTGCTCCTGCTCAATGGACAGTGCCGGCCACATCAAGGCCGAATGATAGTGGTGAGGGAGGAGAGGCTAAGCAAGCCTTCTTCCGAATGATGAGCGAGTGGTTTACAGAGTTCGTTTGAATGAATCCGGCTGCTCCACAACCTCCAACCCCGCAAGTACCTGTTGTGCCTCAAGTTGTAGATCCAAATAGATTGAATAAACCACCTGTAGACCAGATTCGAAAATATGGGGCTGAAGAGTTTAAGGCCACATCAGATGACGATGCTGAGTGAGCTGAGTTTTGGCTCGAGAATAATTAGAGTATTTGATGAGATGTCGTTGAATCCTGATGAGTGCATTAAGTGTGCAGTTTCCTTGTTCAGAGACACAGCTTACAACTGGTGGAAAACGTTAATATCTGTGGTTCCGAGAGAGAGAATCACCTGGGATTTCTTTCAAGCTGAGTTCAAAAAGAAGTGTATCAGTCAACGCTTCATTGATCAGAAATATAAAGAGTTTCTAGAATTGAAATAGGTCGCTTTTATGCATTCTGTATCACGAGCGAGAATTTGTAAGATTGAGTCAATACGCGAGAGAATGTGTTTCAACCGAAGCTACTATGTGCAAATGTTTTATAAAGGAGCAAATGAAGACATTAAATTTTTGGTTGGGATACTTGATATTAATGAATTTGTTGTATTAGTCGAAAGAGCGTGCAAAGCTGAAGAGCTCAGTAAAGAAAACAAGAAAGCCAATTCTGAAGCTCGTGATGAAAGAAAGAGATCGACGGATAAGTTTTCTTAACATTCAACGAAGAGATTTAGAAATGTAAGCAATTGTTTAAATGCCTCGTTTGGACATCCAAGTAGGGATCGTTCGAGACAAAGTACTGGTTTACGAATTCAAGCTCCGAGTGAATCAAGTGTTGGTAGTGTTAAGAGTAACAAGCCTGAGTGCAGACAGTGTGGAAGACGACATGTGGGAGAGTGCTGGGGCAAGTACAACAATAGAGTTTGTTACAAATGTGGATCCCGAGATCATTTTATTTGAGATTGCCCGAAAATGGTCGAAGAAGAAAATGAACAGAATGAAAGACCGAGTAATGTGACGGCTAGAGGTAGACCATCCAGAAACACCAGAAATGTGAATGATAGTCAGAGAGGGACAACTGATGCAGCTGTGAGATCGGAGGCGAGAGCTCCTACCCAAGCCTATGTTATACGCGCACGAGAGGAAGCATCATCTCCAGACGTCATCACCGGTACTTTCACTTTATTTGATATTGATGTTATTGCATTGATAGATCCGTGGTCAACTCATTCATATGTGTGTGTGAATCTAGTATCGAGTAAAACTCTACCTGTTGAGTCTATTGAATTTGTGGTTAGAGTGTCGAATCCTTTAGGCAAGTGTGTCTTGGTGGATAAGGTGTGCAAGAATTGTCCATCGATGTTTCGAGATGCTTGTTTTCCAGCTAATTTGATGTTGTTACCATTCAATGAGTTTGACATAATTCTGGGTATGGATTGGCTTACTCTGTATAATGCCATCGTGAATTGTAAAAGAAAGAGTATTGAGTTGAAAAGTCAAAATGGTGAGATAGTTCGAATTGAGTCCAATGACATGAAAATACTACCAGCTGTTGTATCTACGATGAAAGCTATGAACTATGTGAGAAAGTGTTGTGAAGCTTATTTGGCATATGTGATAGACACAAAAGTGTCGAAAAAGAAAGTTGAATCTGTGCTTGTGGTATGTGAGTTTCCAGATGTGTTTCCTAAAGAGCTGCCGGGATTACCTCCAATTCTAGAAGTGGAATTTGGTATTGAATTAGTGCCGGGACTACTCCCATTTCTATAGCTCCATATAGAATGGCACCAACATGAAATTGAAAGAGCTAAAGTCGCGATTACAAGAGTTGGTGATTGCAGAGGATTTGCACGATCGAGTTTCTCACCCCGAGAGCTCTGTGTTATTTATGAAAAAGAAAGATGGAACTATGAGAATGTGTATTGATTCACGAGCGGTTGAACAAAGCGATGATAAAGAACAAATATCCGTTGCCTCATATCGATGATTTGTTTGATCGATTGAGAGGAGCTACTGATGTTTTCTAAGATAGACTTGAGGTCCGGTTACTATCGATTAAGGGTTAAGGAAGCTGATGTACCAAAAACTACTTTTAGAACGAGGTACGGACATTATGAATTCTTAGTGATGCCCTTCGGATTAACAAATGCTCCTACAGTGTTTATGGATTTGATGAATTAGATTTTTAGACCCTATTTGGATCGCTTTGTGGTGGTGTTCATTGATGATATTTTGATTTATTCGTGTGATGAGACGCAGCATGCTGAACATTTGAGAATTGTGCTATAAACACTACGTGAGAAATAGTTGTATGCAAAGTTTATCAAATGCAAATTTTGGTTATGAGAGGTTGGGTTTTTGGGACATCTTTGTATTAGGCTCTTTGGAATAAGAGTTGATCCAAGTAAAATCTCTGCTATTTTGGAGTGGAAGCCTCTGAGAAATGTGTCTGAAGTCCGTAGTTTTCTAGGACTAGCAAGATATTATAGACGATTTGTGAAAGGCTTCTCGATGATTGCGACTCGTGACAAAATTATTCTGAAAAATATGTTAGATTCGAGTGGTGAGAAAAGTGCCGTAGAGTTTTGAGAAGTTGAAAGTCGCATTATGAAGCACCAGTGTTGATTCAACCTGAATCGGGCAAAGAGCTCGTAGTTTACAGTGATGCATCATTGAATGGTTTGGGTTGTGTGCTGATGCAAGAAGGGGAAGTCATTGCTTATGCTTTGAGACAGTTAAAGACGCACGAAAAGAATTATCCGACACATGACCTTTAGTTAGCTGCGATTGTATTTGCATTAAAAATATGGCGTCATTACTTATTTGGTGAGAAATGTCATATTTATACTGATCATAAGAGTTTAAAGTATTTGATGACTCAGAAAGATTTGAACTTGCGACAGAGAAGATGGTTCGAATTGTTGAAAGATTACGAACTTGTGATAGATTACCATCCGGGTAAAGCTAACGTTGTGGTTGATGTCGTGAGTCGTAAATCGTTATATGCTTTGCGAGCTTTGAGTAATCAGATAGATCTGTGTGATGATAATGTGGTGGTAGCTGAATTGAAAGTATACAGCAGATTTGTAAGGCTCAAAAGAGTGATAATGAGTTGTTAGCAAAAAGAATTCAGTGTGATTCGAGATTTGTATCGTAATTTCGAGTTGATAGTGATGATTGTTTGAGATTGAGAGATCGGATTTGTGTTTCGAGAAATTCATGGTTGATTTCGAAGATTTTGACTGAAGCTCACAATAGTCATTTGACTGTACATCCGGGGAGTACAAAGATGTATAATGATTTGAAATAGTTCTATTAGTGGCATGGTATGAAAAGAGATATTTCTGACTTTGTGTCGAAATGCTTAGTTTGTCAAGAAGTCAAAGCTGAACATCAAGTTCCGTCTGGTTTGTTACAACCGGTTATGATTCGTGAGTGGAAATGGGAAAGAATTACGATGGACATTGTGTCGGGTTTGCCCTTATCTTTGGGTAAGAAAGATGCAATCTGGGTGATAGTGGATAGATTAACGAAATCAGCTCATTTTGTTTCGGTGAGAACCGATTATTCTTTAGATAAGTTAGATGAACTGTATATTGATGAGATTATGAGATTGCGTGGAGTACCGTTATCTATAGTGTCTGATAGAGATCCGAGATTTACCTCGCGATTTTGAAAGAAATTGCATGGTTCTTTAGGCACGAAATTGCATTTCAGTACTGCTTTTCATCCGCAAACGGATGGTCAATCAGAGCGAATCATTCAGACTCTTGAAGATATGCTGAGATGTTGCATACTTGAATTTGACAATACATGGGAAAAACACTTATCCTTGATTGAGTTTGCGTATAACAACAGTTTCCAATCTAGTATTAAAATGGCACCATATGAGGCTCTCTACGGTCGAAAGTGTCGAACTCCATTGTATTGGACTAAGTTGAGTGAGAATAAGATTCACGGGGTTGATCTGATAAAGAGACTGAACAGAAAGTGAAGATAATTCGTGACAGTTTAAAAGCAACTTCAGATCGTCAGAAGTCTTATACAGATTTGAAAAGAAAAGATATTGAACTTGAGGTTGGTGATAAAGTGTTTTTGAAAGTGTCTCCGTGGAAGAAAATACTTCGATTTGGCCAGAAGGGCAAGTTAAGTCTAAGGTTCATCGAACCGTATGAGGTTATTAAACGAGTTGGGCCGGTTACTTATAGATTGAAATTGCCATCTAAGGTAGAAAAGATTCATAACATGTTCCATGTGTCAATGCTTTAACGGTACATATCAGACCCGTCTCATGTGATTACTCCTACTGAGGTTGAGATTCAGTCAGACTTGTCATATAGTGAAGAACCGATTCGAATTTTGGCATGAGAGACCAAAGAGTTAAGAAACAAAAGAATTTCCTCAGTGAAAGTGTTATGGCACAAACACGAGATTGAAGAGGCTACGTGGGAATCTGAGAATGTTATGAGAGAGCAATATCCACACCTATTCACCGGTAATATTTTTGGGGACAAAAATCCCTAATGAGGGGAGAGTTGTAACATCCCGGTTTAGATCCTAGTCGGAAGAGTGGTTCGAGACCACAAATCCGAGGTCATAAAAATATTTTAATGATATTTTCTGTGTGAATGATATGTGACATAGTCTGTGTGAAAATTCTGTGTGATAATTTGATCGTTTGTGTGTCGAATTAAGAAAAAAGACTTAATCGCATAAGTGAAAAATTCTGTGTGCTAATTTATGAGTACTTAATTGTTGTTGGCTTTTAAATGAGGAGACCTTTTGAGGCAATTAATCCATAATTTAGTAAGTGGGGTGGTCGATGGACTATTATGTGCATAATTTAAATGATTTTATAAACATTTCATCAAGGGCAAATTTGGTGTTTGATAATTAAGTTATTTTTTATAACAAAACAAAGCATTAAAATGGCTAATTTCTGCTCATCTTTCCACCGAAACTAAAGAAAAGAGATAGCCATTGAAGCTTTGAGATTTTCGGCACTTACTTAGCTAAATTACGGTATGTTTTGAGTCAGTTTTCGATAATTTCTATGTTTTTGTAATCGTTGCTTCGAGAGCTATCAAACCAATGTATTAATTTTGAGTATTGAAGATGTTTGTGTGAGATGCCATTGATGCTATTTTGAGCTTTGTGATGTTTTATGGTGTTAAATGAAAGATATGAGCTAGATGGATATACTTTGTTCATGAATTTTTGATGAATTTAGCTAAATAGGGCTAAATTGAAGAAATGGTAAATTGAAGGACTAAATTGTGAATTTGATGAAAAATGTGGACTTATGTGTGATGTATATGTATTCGGCTAGGTATGTGTACGTGTGGATTTAGTAAATTTGGTGATTTTGTGAAATAACGACTAAAGTGTCGAAATGTGAAAACATGAGGGCTATTATGCAAAATGCCCTAAATGTGTGTATGTGGACTAAATTGAATGAAATGGTGATTGAATGGATTTAATTTAAATGTGTATAGACCAAGAGAGAAGAAGTTCAGATCGAGATCGAGGCAAAGATAAAGTGCTCGATTAATCGACCGTATCGATAGTCGACGTTCGAGGTAAGTTCGGACATAATACCTGTATTTAGCTATGTTTAATGCTATGAAATAAATGGTATGATATTATTACAAAGGGAATGCTATGTGATAGATTGAGTTAAATGGCACTAAGTGTGCGTATTTGAAAACATGATCGGATAAACAACACTGTGTGTGCGGAGTAATATAAGCTTCGTCTTTGTGGTTGGCACTGTGTGTGCGATGCTGATTTAAGATTGGTTTGAGATGGATGTACTAAGTGTATGATGCTAATTAAGCTTCGACCAACTATTTATGCACCAAGTGTGCGAACGGATCGAGGAAGAAATGAATGTGGACTGAAATGAATCGTGATTATTACTTAGCAAAAGTATTTGACAACTAAGTGCTGGCTAAGGTATGCTCGGAATCTATGTGGTTGGTGAAACTATGAATGTGGTTGTAGATGAGTTAATAGAACATATTGGTTGTGGATGGTATTATATTTGTGATAGTAAAATTAATCTATGTGATGACATGTTGATATTATGTATTATGTTATGAACTTACTAAGCTTTATAAAGGTTACTGTGTGATTTGTTTCTCTGCTTTGCAGTGTCAGTAAAGCTAGCTCGGATCGGGGAATCGTCATCATCTCAGTCACACTATCGACAATCTATTTTGTGGTATTTTGGAAAGATGTACGTAATTAAATATGACATGTATAGGTTGGTCATTTGAATCACGTTTAATATTTTGTAAGTAGCCATGAGATGTGGCTAGATATGAGCTAGTTTTAGCGAGAATGGTTTTGGTATATGTGATGCATCTTTTGGAATGGTTTGTGGGTTGAGAAGTTGACTTATGAATGGTAACTTTGTGTTGGTAAATTGCTAGTATGAATTAGTGAAATTGAAAAGGGATGATGTTTGATAATGAGTGAATTATGCTTGTGATGATATGAGTTTTAGTCTTTGATAATTGTCATGGTTGGAATTGATATTGAATGCATGGTTTGAAATGACTATTTTGGTATGTTTTTGGTGGTTATATGTGCATGAAATGACTTGTTAAATATGGCTTGTAGGTTTGGCCCTAAGTGGGTGACATTTTGGCCTTGCAAAATGGCCTATAATGTCACACGGTCTAGGCGCACGGGCGTGCCTAAATTTAATATCAGGGATTTACGGGTTATGCCTTTTCACTTGAATGTACGTGGTAGCATGCTTGTGTGTGATTTGTATGTGTTTTGGGGGCTTCGGGAATCTTGGGATGTAGGTAGGAGTCATAGAGAAATATTTGATTTTAGGCATTGAAAAGGGAGCTAAGGAAGCTAGGCCTTAAGAAAATTTGTACGTGGGTTAAGACACAAGAAGTTAGCTAGTAAAGTGGCAAGGGAGGCGCCACTTAGAGCACAGGGGAGTGATGCCTCAGGGAGTGTGAAGGGGTCTAGGTTCGAGCAGCACAGGTAGTGTTTTGAGCTTTTATTTTACGGCAAGGAGGTGCAGTGGTGGACGGCACAAGGACTCTGATTGGATGAGTGAAAGATCAAGTCAAATTTATTTGAATTTTGGCCAAGAAGGGAAGATAGGTGTTGACCCATTCAAATTCATTTGAATTCGAGGTGAAGAGAAGAATTAGGAGAAAAATGTGGGATTTGGGAAGAGGGGGAGAGGTTGCTAGCCAAGGGACTTCTTTGATGACAATTTCGGTCATGTAGGTAGGGGGGAGTAGCCGAAATTGCTTAAAGGGTTTAGGTGCTTTTTGGTTTTCTTTTCTTTCTCTCGTCTTTGTCACAGAAAGTAGTAGTGTAAGGCTTTCAAAGCTTATTTGTATTAGCCGAACTTGAGAAGACCATTAAGGTCACTTTCTGCTTCTTTTTCGTCTTCTCTTTGTTCTCCATAAGACTGAACCCATCTCCTTCCCTTCCCTTCTCATTTAATTTGTTTAGGCTGAAACCTCTCTCTCTCAATCTCACCATTGCCGAATCTCCTTAAGCTTCACACCTTTCTTCTCTATTACTTTGTTAAAAGCCAAACCTTCCTCTTGTCACCAAAGCCGAATCGCATCAAACTTCAACCCCTTCACTTCTTCTTTCCATCGATTTCACTACCTTCAAAAGCCGAAACACTCCTTGTCATTAGCCGAAATCTTTCTCTTTGGATTCAAAAGCCGAAAGTGATAACTTTGATTCCACTCTTCTTCTTTTCTTTGCTCTTTCGTATCATCACCTTTCCCGAAATCTTTCTCTTTTTCTGTCATTTCTTAAGAGCCGAACCTCTAAGGGTAGTGCCGTCGACTATCTTCTCCTAGTCTCTTCAAACGTGATTTAGTGGTAAGTATCTTTTTTTTAGCAATCGGTTTCATCTCTTTTTCTTTTGGTGTGCCAAAACTGAATGGTTAGCCTTGGTTTTAGGGATGGCCGAATCTTGATAAGGCCATAATCTTATGCTTCTTTCATGTGTAGCCAAAGTAAGGAAGCGTTAAGGATCTCTTGGGTTCGACTACTCAAGGTAAGGGTTAATGTTTGGCCAAAGGCCACTTTCATAAATATTTATGCGTTGAAGTCGAATCTGACTTGGGTTGTATAGGGATTTAGACAAGTTGGAAGTTAAGCAGAAGCCTTCGGGATTCAAGTTCATTTCGGTAAGGGTACTCAGTGAGTTCTAGATTTGTTATGTTTAGACTGTAACGTTATCAATTAACTAAATATTCTGATTAAGTGTTATTCGATGGATGCGGGTACCAGTTGAGGAGAAAAAGGGGTAGTTCCTACCCCCTAAATTCAAGAAACACTCGGTTTCTGCCGTACGTGATTGGCCATCGGGGTGTGGGCCAGCATCGGAAAGGGATATGCAGATCGCTGTTATCCCTGCTAGCGAGAGTGCCGGTATCGAGAGTGTCGTTCTCACTGTTATCAGGTGTGTAACCCTACATTAATTTCCTGATAGATTAATAGCATTAATATGTAATATGTGATTATGGAAATACGAGTAACATGGCTAAGGGTACCATTCAATGGTACGATTGCATTGTGCGTTACCCCTTTAATACTCAATTAGTGATGTTATAAACATTGATATGAAACATGTGTGATCTCGTTATGACTTTGGGGTAAGGTACATGGCATGACATCTGAATAATATGTATGTTGCATGGGCATATGGGTGATAATGATAAATGGGAAGTGTTCCGGTGGTTTTTACCACATTATCCGGTGACTTATGTCACATATTATGTTTCCGGTGACTCTGTCATTATCTAGTGGCCATGCCACGATTATAAGAGTGATGTGCAGTTGACTGCAGTGACTGCCTTCGAGGGTGTGTAGCGGATGGAGGGTCAACTTAGTAATCCCCACGTTGTGATTGGCAGGTACAGGTGGTGTGTAGAGGATGGATATCTAGGTGGGCTCGGGATTGCATTTCATTTTATGTATGAATGTAATTAAATATGTTATGACTCGATATGCTATGTTATGGGCTTTGCCGAAATGTTATGATTAAGGCTATAATCGGTTGGGTTTTGGTGTAGCCGTTACACATTGAGTCTGTTGACTCACCCTTCGTGGGATAACTGTTTGCAGGTGACACATACTGATGGATCGGGTCAGCGGGGACTTTGTGGTGGCCATGTTCAAGCTCAGCATTTTCGGGTTTTCTTTTAATTTAACCTATCACGTTTTCCTTATTATGTTTTCAGGATTTATTTCAGGTTTCGTTTTATTGTAATAAGGCCACTATTTAACTGTTTTATTTATGCGTTTTAATTTTTATTCTGATACGATCAACATCAAACAAATGATTAAACATTTTTCGTAAAACAACTTCAACTGTTTTGACACCTAAACACATACGGTTTTCAACTTAATAATAAGCTCTAGAATTCGGCATTCCTTTTTAATTTATAATTTTTGAAATATGAAGGTAACGTTTTAATGAAATATAAACTTTAATAACTACACGGTTTTCAACTTGATCATAACACAAATCTATTCTCTTTAAAACCACCATATTTTCCAAGATGATGAAATGAGATTTAATTAAAGTTTTACTCAGGGAACATGCCAGATTCGGTCGGGGCTTGTGGGCCGGGTTTGGGGTGTTTCACTAAAGATCGTGGTGAAATTGGTAGAATGTAGCTTGGTAGAACACAGCCTCGACACGGGGGTGTCAACTACCCCTGGTGTACAAGTCAGTAGCTAGCTAATAGTACACGGCCATAGGACACGGGCGTGCTTGGTGGCCGTGTGAGAAGTCAGAATATGGCCTATGGGTGCACGACCTCAGTGCACGGGCGTGCTGGGTGGCCGTGGGTATTAAGTCAATATATAGCCACGGGGAGGACACACGGGATTGTCCAGAAGCCGTGGAGGGAACACAGTCTCCTCCCACGGCTGTGTCTCCCCTGAATTTTAGAAAAGTTTTAAATTTTCATGAAATTTTGTATGTGTTTCGTTTTAGTCTCGACCCCTCTTTAGTATGTGAAATAGGTCTCGTACCTTAATAAGGGACAGCATGATTGTAAATGAAAAGGATTGACTTTGTGTCGTAAAATTTTAGATGTTAAATGCTTAGATTAATCGGTAATGCCTCTTAACCCTATTCCGGCGACGGTCTCGGGTTAGGGGTATTACATAAGGTATATAGTGTAAGATCATAGATGAAAGATGCTATGATAGCCAAGTATGATGAGTAAGACCATGGATGAAAGACTCCATGGCATCCACAAAGAAGTCCGCTAGGATAGTAAACACGTCATTTTCCCGCACTTAGGATTAAATTTTGTTATAATGTTTGCATATGAGCGACTTATCAATAAAAAGAGTTTGGGAGCATGATTTTGTTGATGTATGTTTATATGCAAATATGTATTCTACTTAATGATTCTATTTAAACATATTACAAGATTGCATTATCTAAATTTTTCCTTTTGCATTACTCAGGAGAAGCAATGGATTGAGTTTGGGGGTGTGTAAACTCTAATTTATACAGAGTTTTTATAGTTGTTTTTGGCACCTTTTGACTTGAAAAATCATGAAACCCCGAGAATATGATAGTTAATTGGGTGAATTTGTTCATATTAGGATAATGGGCATGGCTTTATAAAATGTGCAATTTTATGCTTGTATGTATTAATTTTGTACATAATTTAATTATTTTAGGCTACATATTAATGTGCTATATTTAATTATGCAGTGGGACCATGAAGTTGATATGATTTTAATTGTTGCATGGGCATGAGATTATTTCTGCGCTAGTGGACGACAAAAGCATGTAATTTGGGTCATGAAGATGTTGCCTTGATCTAGTTAAAAATGGTATCACAAGATGAACAAGTCTGACAGCTTAATGGGTCACAAAATAGCCCAAACAAGGGAAAAGAAGCCCAATTCAGCAATGGTGTTTTGAGCAGCCAAAAATTAGTTTTGGGATAATTATTTGGACGTCCTTATATTTAGAAAACACTTAAAAATCAACACACCAAGTTTGCCCAAGAAGCCGTCCACCCGTTGCTTGATTCAAGCATGATTTCATGCATGAATCAAGCAACAAATAACCATTCCCTTCCACAATATATGGTCGGCCAAGCATGAGAGCATATCATGGGATTCAAAATACTATTTTTAGCAAACCCTCTAGCCATCCTTCTAGTTTAATAGACCCTCTCATTCCACTATTCAATCATCCCTCACGTAACACTCATTCTTCATTTCTCATTCTCATCACATTTCCTTCTTTTAACGCATAGCCATCTCTATTTTCTCTTTCCCTTAGGTAGAAATTCCTTGAGAAAAAACACTCTCTTGGCCGACCACATTGAGGAGTAGTTTGTGGAGGAGCAGCCGTAAGAATTGGAGAAAGCCTCCACGATTAGCGATCACACTATCAAAGAGTTTTTTTTCTTCCTTTTTCTTTTCCTTAATTATTCATTATGTTTGCAAATTGCTTTGATGTTTTTTCATTAATGATGATAGCTTAATTTTGTTTAGCTAGAATGATTACATTTATTTAATAAAGTTCATTTGATTTATGCTCATATTGTTCTGTGCCTCAATCGTTCATGTTTTCAATTAAACTCATGATGTATTTCATTCATACATGATTGAATGCATTAGAATTAGTTGAAGGATCCTAACTAGACAACAACTAATGAACGCAATAATTGAAAAGTGCATGCTTAATTTAGATCTTAACCCGACTAAATTGAAGGTTCATAATAACTCGAAAGAGCTCTATTATCTTGCATAGTTATTAGGTTTATCTAATTATATTGTTTCTAACCTAACCCGTCCCTATTACTTCACATGAATTCTAAGAAACCCTTAGTTGAATATGATAAGTAAAATGCATGTTTTTCTATGTAAAAAGATTTCGAAAGGACTTAATTTTGGTTTCAAACTCATGAAAGATTGAGTTGCCATGGATTATTTTTTCGGAACATTATGACCATGATAAGAATGAACCAAGTTAAATAATGTAATTATTCTAGCCTATGCATGTTATCATTGTTAAAATCTTGTGAATTCTATTTGCTAAATCCATCTCATTCAATTTATTGCATACATTGCATTTAGGTTAATATGCATTAGGGACAACTTTGCATCTAGATAATTATTTAACTTAACATCATCCAATCAAATTTATTTTGTTTTTCTTACCAAATTGTTAATATTAAATTTGCAAAATATTGATTAACATATACAGCCCCTATGGAGACGATAACTGTTATACTTATTATTTGATAACGACTATGTACACATGCACAAACCCCGCGTTACAATAGAATTTTAAGAAATTAAGTATTTAGTGGCGTAAGGTCTCAGTTGTTAGAATTTTTATTTTGAAGTCCAATTTTAGATTGATTTTATTATTATTTTGCTTTATAGTAGTTAAGTTAGAAAAAAATTAAATACAGGTTCATTTGTGACGCTCCATACTTGGATCCAGAGGACAGGTTAAGCGTGGGGTGTTATAATTTGAGTGATATCAGAGCATTGATTTAATCACCGTATGATCTAGAAGATTGGAAGGAGTACCTCTATGTGCATGGATATCAAACTGGCTAAGCCCTGTAACACCCTTTACCTGTATTCAACGCCGGAACCGGATACAAGGCATTACCAAACTTAACTTGCTTAAGCGTACTTTATCGGGCTATAAAATTTTGTTTCAACTTAAAACTATTTCATTCGTATTCATAACATCCTTATTATGGGTCTACGAGACCCTAAACATACATTTGGAATGGTTCAGGACCAAACCAGAAACTTTTACGCACTTAGAAACTCTTTGCTTAAAATAGGGCTACACGCCCGTGTAGAGTGGAACACGCCCGTGTGGGCAAGCCGTGTGGTCACACACGCCAATGTTCCTAGCCTGTATGGATTTTATTTTTCTTTTTGAACCTACAGGGGTTTTCACATGGCTGGACATACGCCCGTGTCTGTGGCCCATGTCCCTAACACAGCCTAGGAACACCTGTGCACTCACCCATGTGTGAAAACCTTGGTATTCCGTTTATGACGTCAGCAAACTCTTAGGGGCACATGGCGTAATTACATGTCCGTGTGCTAGCCCGTGTGACGAATTGTATTTTCAAAAATTTGATGCAGGGGACACACGGCCTATCAACACACCCATGGGGCTGACTATGTGTCACACACGGCCTAGACACACGCCCGTGTGTCCATCCGTGTGGACAATTATAAGGCTATTTACCAAACGAATTGCCACCATGAAAAGTAAACACATTTATACCATCACAATCAACACATAACCTAGCCATAATACACTATGAATAATAATTCATCATACATAAACTTCACATTTTACTCGATCAAATGCAAGAACTTGTACTTCATGAATCTAATCATCATTGAATATATGAAACTTAACAAGTATTGACCAATTCCACATGGCCATTTACAAAATGAATGCATAACATTTATAGCTAATACTTTGGCTAACAAATATGACATAACAAAATGACCAAGTTCCTATACATGCCATACCCAAAATAAAGCAACTTTACTATACCAAAAGAATAGTTGATAGTGTGATCCGAGTTCCGACGTTATACGATCCCCGAGCTAGCTTGGCGATACTACAAGGAAAAGAGAAATGAGAGGGGTAAGCATAAAGCTTAGTAAGTTTGCATGAAATAAATTGCAACATTAAGACTTATAATAACATCCATTCATTTCATTGAATCATACACAAGTTCTCAAACACATCAACATAACTTACTCATGCATACTCTTACCAATTTTCATATCACATTTTGCATTCATTTCTCATAAGTTACTCATGGATACCTGTATCACTTCATCACATAATTTTAGCACTTTTATACTCTTTAAACATAGACTTAGCTCTTTGTCATTGGTACATAAACTTAGCTCTTTGCCCATTGAACTACTCGAAATATTGAAGGATACTCAATCTCATCATACATGTATTACGATGCCAATGCCATATCCCAGATATGGTATTACACGAGATCTCATATCTCGATGACGATGCCATATCCAAGATATGGTCTTATACGAGACCATACATAGATGTCGATGCCATGTCCCAGACATGGTCTTACACGAGATCTTCCTTTAGTGCCGAGGTCATGTCCCAGACATGGCCTTACACGGGACCCCCTTCGTTCGGTGCCGATGCCTTGTCCCAGACATGGTATTATACAAGACCTCCTTCATTCGGTGCCGATGCCATGTCCCAGACATGGTCTTATAAGGGACCTCTTTATCTCATGTTATGACATAGGTATCCTTATTATTCCGAATGTTCAACCGGGGCTTCAACTTAACATATTTGCATCATATTCTCATCGGGGCATCGTTAGTCGATTTTCATAGAAATAATATTCATTTCACATAATATCAGGCAATTAAAAATATAAAAACATTATGTAGCTTTATTTCGCACAAACTTACCTCGGTACTCAAAATGTGTATAGATATTCGATTTAGTCCACAACCTTGTTCTTGCTTCAGTTTTGGTTCGGGCTTCGTGTTTCTTAATCTATAATAACAATTTCACTTGTTTAATACTCACATTGGCTAAATTAACCCATGAATCATACTTTGGCAAAATTACATTTTTGCCCCTATTTACACTTTTGCCTCTAGGCGCGTAAAATGATTTTTATTCAACTCCCTTGTATTTTTAGCCTAGTCAAATTATTTTCTTAACTACAGCAGCCCCCAATTTCCAGTATTTCACTCATGTATGACCATTTTGATGACTTTTACAATTTAGTCCTTTTCATGAATTTCTCATGAAAATTACTTAGAATAAGATGTTTATCATGAATCAAAATTTCATATTATTCCATAAATCATCAAAATACATGCATGTCATACATGGGTAAATTTCTCAAAATATAGCTAGAAATAGCTAAATCGAGTTATGAGGATCTTAAAAATACGAAGAACATTAAAAACGGGGCTAGGAGGTACTTACAATCAAGCTTGAAAGATGAAGAAACCCTAGCTATGGAGAGCTTGAAAATTTCGGCACTAAGGAAGAAGATGGACATGAATTTGGACTTCTTTTTCCCTTTTAATTCTTTTATTAGTCAAATGACAAAAAATGCCCTTAAGGCCCTTTCTTGAGATTTTTCCTTCCCATGTCTATTTTTGTACATATTGACATATATTGGTCTACTTGCTAAATAAGGACCTCTAGTAATTTTTCTAATGTTATTTTATACTTAAATCTTCTAGAATCTCATATTTTCTAATCTTTGCAATTAAGTCCTAATGGACAAATTGATCACTAATTAATAAAATTTCCTCATAAAATTTTCAAATGAGAATGCAAACACATCATAAGCCTCGTAAAAATCATAAAACACATATTTCTACTTTAGATTTGTGGTCTCGCAACCACTATTTCACTAGGCCCTAAATCGGGCTGTGATAAGCCCCTCGAGTCCTCAGTATCGTTACGAGAATACATGCAGTATATGGATGCATGCGCCTATATTGGAGAATAGAGAGGTAATTATAAATAGTTGAATATATGTGAAAAGTACAATGTGAGACAATATGGTGGTAGAAATTTCATTAAATGCATGTTCAAATGATACAAGGAAATTACAAATAAGGAAGTATAAGAAGCTGAGTATGGGAAAAGGTATAAATAAGTACATAGAATGAAAGTAAAAATATTAGAGAAAGAAAAATAAAGCCTTCTAATTTTCCTAGCGGTTTACTACGTTTATGGTGGTTATACTTCATCCTAGCTGGTCTTTAGAAAGAATTAGGTACAAACTCACTCGGTCCTTACGGGTGGAACTCAATGATGGCAGAGGCGAGTTTACTTATACAAGAGAAGCAGCCAAGACAAGTGGCTTATCGAAGCTAGCCTATTTGGCTTTACTTCCTCTCTGAATGGTGGGTGAGGATATACCCCGTCCATTCAATCAAAGAGGGAAGTGAGGTGGTGCTGGCATGGTTTCACTACCAAGTTACAGAAGGAGTCACAGTGCTTGAAAGGGGCTCTTTCCATGTTCTGGGCTGTCTACAAGTAAAGTCAGTATATAACTCCCAACAACAGGACTTCTTCTCCAATAAAGGGTAAGGTAGTTAATGAAGTGCATGGTCGACACTTCCCTCGATTCATGTTGAGACCATAAGTAAGGTAAGGCAAACAGATGTCCTAGGGCCACAGGCAGACCCCCATATAGCATTTGATTGTCAAACTATGAAAAATAGAGGTTGAGGAATTAGTTTGGAAGAAAACTTTTGTGTTGGGAGTAGTAAGGGAAGCTACGCCCCAATAATGTGAAAAGATGAGGAAAAGAATGATAGGACGAAGAAAAGTGAAAAATAAATTGAAGACGAATCAAGCAAAAGGCTTGCAAGTGTATGAACTTCCCCTTAGCATTTTTGTCTATTTATAATTGAAAGGAGAGTGTGGGTAATTATGGAAATTTTAAATGAATGATAAGAAACCGTTCAAACTCACCAATGATGGTAGGATATGTAACACTCCTAACCCGTATCTGTCGTCAAAGTAGGGTTACATGGTATTACCAATCATTACACATCATTTAACATACAATGCTCATACATCTATGCATTCATACTCAAATACCATTCAACAAAATCATATTATCCCTTATAAGAGCCTACGAGGCCTTAAACATGCTCTAGAAGTGGTTCAGGACTAAACCGATATCATACAAAAAATTTTGGAAAACATAGAAATTTTTCATCTATACAGGGGTCACACACCCGTGTGAACAAGCCAAGTACCTCACATGGCTATGTGGAAACAGGGCATAAATACTAACTTGGGTCACATGGCCGACCACACGCTCCGTATGTCTAGCCCGTATGCCCTTCGAAATGGCCACACACGCTCGTGTGCCACGCCGTGTACTAGGCCGTGCCAAACTTGTAGGGTATACTGACTTATGCAACACGGCCAAATCACACACCCGTGTGCTAGGCCGTATGCCATTTAGGGGGTATACTGACTTATGACACATGACCAATCATATGCCCATCTGTGTTGCCGTGTGGAGCATACCGACTTTAATTTAATTTCAACACCAGGGGACACACGGCCGTGCAACATGACTGTGTGTCGCACATGGCTGAGACACACGCCCGTGTCTCTGCCCGTGTGGACAAAAATAGGGCATTTATATAGCCAATTTGCCACCTTGTTTTTGCTTGCATATACAAGCATAAATTGCAACATTTCACAACTCAATTGGTAGCCAATCCATGACATTTCAATCACATTTTATACCATTTTAACAAAACATTCAAATACCTAAATAATATCATGCATTTTCCATTCATGTGACTAATGCAAATCAAGTCATCAATTGCATATTTCCATTCCATCTACTACTTGCCAAAACATACCATATTTATAAACTCATATTGTAATAGGCCCATTTCACCGGCCCATTTTAAAACTAGAAAATAAATCAAATTAAACATAAAAAAATGAAACCAAATAAAGTCCAATAAAAAGGTCCATAGTCCTTATTTACAACAAAGACCAATTGGCCCAAACAAAATATAAACCCAAACTAAATTAAAAACACAACCCAGATACAAAACCCAATTCTTAAACCCGAGCCCAAAGTCACAAATTAATCCAGACCCGACTGAAGCCCCAGCCCGAATCAAATCAGAGACAGAGGAAACCTTAGAGGTTTCCAGATTGTTCGTGCACCGTAGTTTCTCCCACGCGCCCTGCGTGCAGCTGCGCCATAGCCACCACGCCCCACGCTATCCTCAACAACGGCTTCCACAGCTGTACCTGCAACAACCCATGCAAGAAAACAGAATTACAGCAAAGCAATAGCAGAAAAGATTTTTGTATTTTATTTTTATTTTATTTTGGCTATAAAAGTAGCCGATAATGTACTGTAAATGGGATCCGATTGTTTGTATATACGCACACATACACAATAGAAACAGAAAAAAATCAAAAGCAGAGAAATTGAAAGGCGATTTGACAAATCTTTTGGGCTTTCATTTTTTTTTCTTTGCATTTTTTGTTTACCTCGAGATTAAAGAGAAGGGTTTTACCTTTAAAAACCCATCGGGTCGCTTTCTTCGAGGAAATCGAAGCAAAGAGGGCTTTTGGTGTTGAGAACATGGAGGCCTTCAGTCTGGTCAAAGGGAGCAGTCGGTTGAGGCCAAAATCGACCACTAATCGCTGACGGCCGTGGTGTTGTAGTGGCTGAAAGAGGATTTCTCTCTGCGGCAGAGAGCAAAAAACAAATCAGGGGCTAGGGTTTAGTTCAAATGACATTTGATCTTTTTTTTAATTTGGTTTTAATTCATTAAGGAAACAACGTTCTGTTTAGGCTCGTTGCAATAGCCTTTAAACGATGCCGTATAAGCCATGACCCGATCCGACCAGATCCATATACACAGGATCCGCGCGTTTCTGCAATAAATGGATAATTTGCGCATTTAGTCCTTATTTGTCGTACTGTTTTTCGATTAGATCCTTTATACAATTTCTTTTGTTTTTCATTTGATCTCTGTAATTTGCTTGTTTTCTCGATCTGATCCAATCAATACACTGCGTTTTGGCCATAAGATCATTTGTACTATTAATCCCTGATCATTTGCATACATTACACTTAAATCCTTATTATGTTTAATAGTTTTGTTTATAAATTAACCTTTTGATTTTGTTCAATTGAGTTGTTTTTTATTGTTATTAAATTAATTGTTTGGTTGGTTTTTAATAAATTATTTTGAATTAACTCATTAATTTTTAATATGTTTCAAATTATTTATATGTATTTTATTATATGGTCTATTTTCTTGTATATAAAAATGTTTATTTTTAATTCTTCTTTTAAATATTTTTACCATTCAAAATTAATATAATTGGGACTATAAATATTATTATTATATTGCATGTACAAATGTTTTACACAAAATTTTATTTAAATCATTTTCCTTTTATATATATTGTTTTATGTATATATTTATATATTGCCATTTATTTTTATTTTTTTATATCATGCCTTAGAACTACTTAATTTTAAATTATCTTTTATTTAATTTAAATATTATTTATATATGTAAATATATATTTGTTTGTATTAAAATTTTTCTTCAATATAGATTTATTATTGTTATATATATTATTTTAAACTTATCTATATGTGTATATTTTTATAAATTTAGTTAAATAATTTATATATTTTAATGTTTCAACCTTATTCGTATTTTTGATTATTTTGAGAACTTTCATCATATATAAATTGTTAAGTTTTATGTCATATGTGCATTAATTTGGGTTTCTTATTATTTTTATATAAATTCTTATGTTATTCCATACATAACTCTATATCTTATTGTTAATAATAGTGCAAATTCTAGGTTAATTTAATTGTTCTTTTCTCAAATAAAATATATTTTGATTACACAAAATTTTTTTCAAAATAAAGTGATATTTGGTGTTTTAGAAATCCGAGAAATTGTACCCTAATGTATTGGGTTGCGGTTTCTTCGTTTGACCAAAAGATTTAATATCCATTTTTAATCGCATGATTTTGAAATAACAAGATGATCTCAACTTTGAGGGTCCAATATATTGCATCCTAATGTACTGGGTGTAGTATTTTGTTCCTTTAGAAGCGAATGAGTCTTACATTTGGTATATTCCACCCATTTTTCAAAGAAATTGCATTTTCAAAACTTTTCAAATTTTCTACGTTAGGACATCACTTAATCAATATTGGTACCAATTTTGGGCGTACGAGGGTGCTAATCCTTCTTCGTACGTAACCGACTCCCGAGCCTGTTTTTACTATTTCACAGACCAAAATCATTTTTACAAGGTGATTCAATCACATCTAAACAAAAAGGATTAGTGGCGAGTCCATATCACATTTTTAAGTCGACCCCATTTTTCAAACCAGAAAAAATGGTTTCGACACATACTTATCCAAAACATTATACCAAATTAAGCAAAATCACATGGCTTACCATAACATGTACCAAAATTACTAGTTCAAGTAACCCTAAATATCATCTTATAACTAGCCAATACATGCCATATTCACATATATCCACAAATTCAAAAGTACCAATCGACAACTGGATAGTGTGATGCGTAACTCCGACTTTATCCAAATCGAACGAGCTATCGAGCCTCTAGAATACACGGAAAAGAAATAGAGTAAGCTTTATAGCTTAGTAAGCCCGTATAATTCAGAATTAAACTTACCATTCTTACGTAATCAAGACAAAAAGTAATGTAAAGTCAATTAAATTTCCAAATGCCTAACACAAGCATTCATCAACAAGTTAGTCACATAAATACATGTAATCATCCATTATCTCAATCTCAATACTCAATACATTGAATCATACCAAATTCATATATCATGTACATTATATTTAACATTTCACTCTCAATCATATAATCAATAATTCATTCAATAACAGTACTCATCTGTATAAATAGTATTTATGCCTGTCGAACCCTTTAGAATTTCAAAGGATACTCGGGTGATATTCATCAGTAATCTGTCAATTCATTATCATTTCCGCTCCTTCGAGCTATCATCAGTAAGCTCCTCCTGAACTGATGGATAGTAAGCTCTATTTAGCTGAAATGATAAGCTCTTACGAGCTGAGATATCGGTAAGCTCATATGAGCTGTGGTGAGTCCGTAACAAATGCAGGAGGTCGACCCAAACGCTAACCCTAGTGACATGTCACTCATATCCTACGAATTCATACGGTTCAAACCGGGATCGATAATCATCAGTTTATATCAATAAGGCATTCATATTTAGAATATATCAATTATATACATACATATCAAATACATACAAGTATTTAAAGTTCGATTCTAATTATACAAACTTACCTCATATTGCACAGATAAAAACTATCGGTTATTCATCGATCTTCCCTTTTCCCTGATCTAAACTTGATCTCGGCTTTTCTTGATCTTAATGAGCTAGGAATGTGTCGAATGCTTCAAGCTATTCTCATGGCTTTTCTAAGCCATAAATTCGGCAAGAAGATGTTGATAATGAAGCAAAAATTGTTTTTATTTTATTTAATTAACCTTATTAACCAAATTACCAATTTAGCCTTAATGAACATTAAAAATTTCAAATTTACCATGCCACTATCATCCACTATCATTTTAATGGTCTAATTTGAACATAAGAACCTTAACTTTAAGGTTCTATAGCTATTAGAGACTTTTAGACAATAGAACACAAGTTTTACGCTTTACACTATTTAGTCCTTTTTGCCGAATTAAGCATTCAAACAGTAAAAATTCTTTACGAAACTTTCACAATATAATTCTATCATGCTGTTAACCTTAATAAAATAATAAAATAATATTTTGGCCTTGAATTTAAGGTCTCGAAACCACTGTTCCAATTTGACCTAAAAACGGGCTGCTACAACTCTCCCCCTTAGGGATTTTCGTCCCCGAAAATCTTACCAGTGAATAGGTTAGGGTACTGTTTTCGCATTGTAACACCCTAAACCCTGCCTAATTGCTACGACCAGATCTGGTATGTTATGGGTTGAACTTTAAAAACTTTGCTTTGAAGGGTTTTGAAATCTTGGTTGATTTGTAGAAGTATTCGTTGAATAATTGTCAATTGAAGAAAACCTTTGTAGAGTTACTTTTTCATATAAAAATCTCTTGTTTGAAAAGCCCATTTTATTTCTTTTTATAAATAAAACTTTGAACATAAATTTATAAATGTAAACATCATTAAATATGAAACAAAACACTAAGCTAGGGAGGCCTTATTACAAGAATAGTCCCAAATTCAAACTTAAAGAATAATAAAAAAGCCGAAAATAGTTTAAGAAATTAAATGGCGTGATGGCCCCTCGAGTCCGTCTCGGCTCCCATATCCACGATCTACTGCTCATCTGAAAGAGTAGAGAAAAATGAAAGGGTGAGCCATCAAGACTCCGTTTATAAATCCTGAAACACAAAACGACCTGAGGCCCACAAACACATTATGGGCCTTGTCCCATACATTATGGCAACAAACATACATACATATTAAATGATGAATGGTAAATGGCCCAACCCATCCTAAAAATCCATCCTCTACACACCAACCCGTACCAACCATCACACCTCGGGGATTTCTACAATCAACCCACCAACCGCTACACACCATATCGATGTACTGTGATCGCCTATTCCGATTAATCAGGAATCATTTAAGTGTGGCTTTGCCACCGATCACTATGTGACCTGACATTTGAATTCGTGGTTTAACTACCGATCACCAAGTGACCTATCATGCTCTTCCCCTTCATTATCATACTCCCACCCCATGCAAACACACATGAAAAATTGAAAACATCATACCATCTTTAAGAAAATAGGCATATATATATATATATATATCGGTACACATAGAGAGATTTCTTATGATTACTTACCTGGCATCCTTTGCCTAACCCTTTTCAGGTTTTACGACTGTCTATACAGCCTTTTTCCGGCTTTTAGCCCATAATATATATTTAGTATAGATAACTATACAGCCTTTTTCTGGCTTTTAGCCCATAGCATATATTTAGTACAGATTAATTAGTGTGTTAGGGATCTACACACCTGTTTACCGATAAAACGATACTTTCTATGTCGATGCTATCCGTAGCCGACACGATTGCTATCTGCCTAAGATGTTGTTCAGAAGTCGGTCCATAACTTGACGGCCAATCTCGAACTGCTGACACCGCTCGTTTCTTAAACTTAGGGATTGGTTTGACAGATCCAATCCCCTCCTTCGCCTGATCGATATTTGATTCCATTAAAAGACCTTATCAGTTGCTACCATCACAACATGTTGTTGTTAATCCATATCGTAAAGCTAAGAATATAACTATGATGAACGAACCTAACGAAAATCTAAAGAGAACCCCTTACCTTGAAATCCTGAAAGAAGGTTGAGACTCAGAGACTAGTAGTTTTCGACGTTTAGATCTAAACGATCTACTTCGATTCCCGACGTCGCCCAACAAGAAAACATCAAACCATTAATCAAACGTCAACCTTACCAATCTCATTAGCCTTTCGGCTTTAACTTCCAAAAACCGAAAGAGAAAGTGAAGAGAAAAAGATCGGCACTTACCCTATCACAGGAGATTTGGCTACTCCTAAAAGATTTCGGCTTTTGAGAAGATCAAAAAGAGAAGATGATAGGAAGAGATCTATGTAGATTCGGCTTTTAGTGAAAAGATTGGCAAAAGAGAAAAAGCAAAAAAAAAAAAATGAATATTTGGCTTATAGAAAAAGAATGGAGAAGAGAATTAGAATCAAGAGTTTCGACTTTTGCATAAAAGTGAAGATGATAGAATGGGATTTAGGGATTTCGGCTTTCACAGAGAATGAGAGAAAAGCTTTAAAATAATGGGGTTCAAATGCTGAAATTGAAGAGATACCCCCTATTTATAAAGAATTTCGGCACCTACCTATCAAAAACCGAAAGTGCCCTTCCTGATAACTAACAACTAATCCAATAGCAGGGGAAATTTCAGCACCCCTCCAAGAGATGGGAATTCGGCCAGCTCCTAGCTTACTGGATAATTCCTAGATTTTCTCCCTTATCTACATCTGATCACTCATCCTCAAGTGGCATGGATAATACCACCTCTTCCTTCCTTTTATCAGTTACTTTATCATCCATATCATCCACATTATCCATCAATTATTATTCCTAATTTCAAGCATTCTAAGTGACTCCAACTTTGCTCTCCCTTGATGCCAAAATTAATTAAAATAGATGGGTAATACGACTCGAACCTTGGACCTCCCTTACTGTTTATCACGCCACCTCAAAGCCCATAAATGGCGCCACTTTGCCACTGGGCCAGAAGCCCATTTGTATCTTAAAACACAGATAACATCTTTTAAGCCCTATCTCATTGGCTTTCCACTAGAGTGCCCAAGGGAAGATTTTTAACTAAGGCCTTGGCCCAACCCCGAGCCCAATCTGACCCCTTAAACACTCTAATTAGCACATTATACGTAACACACAACAAATACAAAGGCCCATTAATTCAGGATGTTACAGTTCTACCCCCTTAAAGCAATTTCATCCTCGAAATTTCCAACTAACTATTAATCATACTACCCAAGTCTCACCACTATGCTTTCGCTGCGTACTCTAATTCTAAAGCCAAAAGAAACACTTAGTATACTATGATAGAGTACGTACCGGTATTCGCATCTAGAGCGTCCTCGTCCCCTTAGCAACGTCTTTGCATGTAGACCAAAGGTGTTTTGCCTCGCCAGCATAACACGGACCTCCACTTGGTGCTCCACGAGCATGTCCTGTGCCATTGCCACTATTGGCTTGACCTTGGCCCCTTGGTGGTTGTTGACCACCTCTTCTCGGCTCTGCATTCCCTTGACCTGTGAGCTCTTCTTTGCTCTGCTGTGCTTTATGACAGTTTCTAACTTGGTGGTCCATGGATCTACACCTAAAACACTTTCCACTGCCTACCCAACACTCACCTTCATGGAATTTACTGTAAGAGTATGCCCAAAGACCAATCATGAGATGGTTGTAATAACATACTTAATTTACCATGTTTATTAATATAAAGCGTTGTCATTATTATTTCGCTTTTTCTTTACGTGTGTATAAATAAAAACATTTTATAATAATGTCCTAAGAATAATATGATTATTCTTAAAAGATCCTTAGTCGAGTATTATTGTTGACTAGGACAACAATAATGCATTAAGACTAACATGTAGTTGATTGATGATAAAGAGTTGTCATTGATGTGGATTGTCAAAATCAATGCATGAATATGTGTGTTAGAGAACAACATATTAGATTGACCCGTTATGAGTATGTTTATTGGATTATTATGTAATTGTCACAACATTACTCATAGTGATTAATATGTATATGATCCTCGAGACTTGAGATAATTATTATCTCAACATCGTGAGTTGTATATTTTGATACTGATCAAGCGCATAATCGTAATTGGTTGTTCTATAAAGACTCGATGTTGGATATACCACAATCTATGTAGAGGATATGGTTGATCAATATAGGATAAGTCCCTCCTACATAATGGGAGTAATATCTTAGGCCACTTGATTGAGTGAGACTAGAAATGCATGGCCATGCTCAAATAAGTTGACATGAGATGTCATACTAATTTGTATATCATAGTCTACTCAAGATATCAAGAAACATGGGATGGACTATACAAGTGTGACTATTCCATGACTTGTGTCCATTCAGAGATAAAGGACTTAAGGATTAATGTATGAAAGGTTAATCACAAAAGGTTATGTGGAATCATGACTTCTTGTAACTTAGGTAGCAATGATGCATTGCTAGATGCCACTCATTGTTTGTGACATTAGAATCGTTCTATTATTACGCTAACGTTGCAAGAACCTACTGTGGTCACACCCTATGGTTTAAATGAACGGAATAAAATATAATTGGTATTATTTTTAGTTTGTCACATGAATTAAATTAATTAAAGAATTAATTTAATTGGGCAATCAAATATTGAACATATTATATGTACAAGGATGTTGTACACATAATGACAACATAATTCTATTAATATATGAATTTGATTCATATATAAATTTAAATAAATATAGTTTATCAAATCCTTATTATAATTAATGTAATTATAATTTTTGGATATAATTAATGTAATTATAATTTTGGTTAAAAACTTTATTGTATTTATTTAATCTTACGATACATTGAAGAGATACCAATTATAAAAGGGTATTAAAAGGATACCAAATAATGGGCCCAATGAAAAGATACCCATTATAAAAGGCCCAATTAAAAGGATATCCAATATAAAAGGTATTTAAAAGAGGCAAAGCTTATGAAAAAAAACCCTAACAGATTGCTTGTTAGGTCTAGCAAATAAATCAAGCAAATAAACCTCCAAAATAGTTTTGGAGATTTCTTCCGTTCATAGTCAAACCGGGTGGATCACGTAGAGGCCGACATTGGAAAAGGTTGTGGCTTGATTCGACATGATAGATCAAAACTCTTGTTGTCAAGGCGTCATTTGTCTACTCAGATTGAAGTTTTGGTAATTTGAAACCTTTATTTCACCGATTCATTCCTCACACATGGATCCATGGTTTGGATCGCGGATCTAATTTTATTATAGCTTTGCCACACGGGTATCGGCGTTCCAACATTTACTACTTGAGCACACACTACGTAATCGACGCAGCGAATGGTCTCTCATCTAAATCTCTACTGTTTGACACAGGTCTTTTCGATTACGCAAATGCGCCACGATGATTCAAAATTTCTCTTACTTCCACCCCTATCTCTATCCCGATTCAGTCTCTCTATCCGCTTCACCTCCTCAGCTATCTTAGCTTTCTCCACAAGCACAGCAAGTTCTCTTTCTCGCTACGGGGCTATCAACGCACGCAGATCATCTCTCAGACCATCCTCAAAACGAACACACAGTTCATGCTCTAGGGCTATTATTTTTTGAGCACAACGGCTAAGGCGTAAGAATTCCGCTTCATACGCAGCCACCGACCTACTTCCCCGAACCAGAGTCAGAAATGCTCTGCGTTGCGCATCCACATAACTCGATCCAATATACTTACCCTGGAACGCCATTTTGAAAAACTCCCAGGTAGTACGGTCAGCCACTGTACCATCTTTAACCGTAAGCCACCATTGGTACGCCGTCCCAGAGAGATACAACCCCTTTTAGTTTTTGCTCTTCCGTAAAATCTAGATCATCCATTATGCTTTCAACCACCTCCAACCAATACTCAACTGTACTTGGGGCTATACCAGAAATTCCCCTAAACATTTCTGCCCCATTGGCTCTAAGCTGCTCCGACACATATTTCCGGGCTCCTCGTGCCATGCACGCTTGGTGAACCCTCTCTAAAACCCTTAACATCCACGAGATCACGCATCATCTCGGCCGTCTGGTCACGAAATTCCACCTCGCGGTGGTGGAATCAAGCATCTCGTTCGGACTCATGGCGGATCCATCTTTGTTGCACCACTGACCATCCTACCCCTACCATGGCCACGCGGCTGACGACCACGACCTCTTGTACTCATTCTACCGATTCGCGTTTATCTGATTAGAAATTTTATGAACTATTAATTTCTTTCACTGATTAACCACGATCAATCTTATAAACAGTAGTTTAAGAGTAGTTCTTTTGAATTCTAAATTATATCTACAAGTTTCAGTTTCAAGTCTGTATCTCCTATTTCTAGGAACCACATACATTCAACCATCATACATCAACACACAAGTAGCATCCATGAACTCATATTCATCACATAAGGGGTTTTTTTTTTCTGTCATTTCACTATCCAGGGGTATTTTCGTAATTTTGTCCTACAAGGTATTTTCGTGATTTCCCAAAATAGGGTATCTTGGTGATTTTTTGAAATAGAGATTTTTTTGGTGTATATATATATTTTTCTTGTAAAGCAGGGGTATTTTGAATTTTTTTTCGAAATAGAGATATTTTGATGTTGTTGTTTTTTTTTTTGTAAAGCAGAGGTGTTTTGGAAAATTTAATTCTACAAACCAGGTTACTTTTGTAAATCTAGGGGTTTTCAGGTAAATTTGCAAAACATAGGTATTTTATAAAATCACGGTTGTTTTGGAAATTTTCACAAACCAAGTGTATTTCAGAAATTTCCAAAACTTGGGGGTATTTTGGTTGCGAAATAGGGTGGCTGGTCCCTTTGGGGTTTTAATTATAAAATTTGGCCCGTCAATAAGTCCTCGTGGCTAAGGTGAACAGTCACTACGCACCAGGTAGGATCCCAAAAAAGAGGAGGTGGGTCACTAGGATCGCTTAAGTACCAAGCTCTCCCTGAATCTAATCCTAGACATGCTTACACTGTTGCACACACCACCTAACCAAATAATTGGTTTATGAACATGTTTAGTTAGATTAAGTTTTATGAAATTAAAGAATTGTTTAAACTAGGCCTAAAGTCCATTAATTCCTATCATACTAGTCTACGTTCATAGAGCCCATCAAACCCAACATGCATATCAAACCAAGAGTGTAATATCCTGGATTTTGGGCTTATGCATTTGTGCTTAAATATATGTGAAAGCATTCTTTTGTGTGGAATGAATGTGTTGTATAAATTTTGTGAACTTTAGAAAATAGGAGAGTGTTTTAGAAATTATCAGATTTTAAGGTTAAAAGAGGAAGCTAGGCAGAGGAGGCCTTAAGGGAAAATGTAGGGGAAATATGACATACAAATGGGCTTGTTAAATTGGCAAGGAGGCGCCACTTAAAGCCCAGTAAGTGACGCCACAAGGAGTGTCAGAGGGGCTTGTGTTTGAGTTACAAGGGAAGCAAATAAAAGAGTTTTTATTTTGCTGCAAGATGGAGCTATAGTGGACGGCAATGGGGCACTAAGGGATAGTTCAATCCTTTCTAAAATTCGGCTGAGATAAGGGATAAATGATGGATTATTTTTATTTTTTTAAATAAAGGGATAAAGAGAAAAATAAAGGATTAGATAAGGGATGAGGAGTTGGCCGAATATGGGGCACAGGGGGATGGTATTTTCGGTTTAATGATAGCAAGGTAAGTGTGCCAAAAATTCTTGTCTTCTCATCTTTTCAGTGGTGCCAAAAATTCCCAAGAAATCAACTTTTGTTCCTTTTCTTTTCTTCCTTTTTGCTACTTACTCTCTTAAGCCGAAACCCATCAAACCACATTCTCTTCTTCTTTTCATCAAAGGCCGAATACCCTCCTCTCAAAATTCCACCATAGCCGATTCTCTCTAAGCCTTATAGTCTTTCTTTTCTTTCCCTTGTTAGTGTTCATCAAAAGTCGAAATCAATTGATCAGCATCTAGGCCATAGCCGAATAGCTCTGTGGGTTCAAGTAAAGGTGTTCTTGATTTGATTTAGATAAGGGGTAAAGATCAACTATTATTCAATCTTCAATCTTTTTCTTTTAGCCGAAACTTAAGGACTAATCCATTAATGTTCTTGGCCAAAACTCTAAAGGAGGGTTTCGGGATTTTTCTAGTGTCGACTACAAGGAGGAAGGTTTTCGGGACTAAGGTAAGCTATGGGTGATATTCGGCCATAGGCCATTTTAATAGATCTTGTGTAATAGGCGGATACTAATATGTGTCTATAAGGATTTGTGAGATACCACAATCAAGTAGCAATTTCGGGAGTTGAGATCCACAAGGTAAGTGTACATGTACATTCGGCCAAGGCCCTATTTAGTGGCTTAGATCTGCATTTCTTATTTATTCAAAAGCCAAAAACTAACTAGTTAAGTGATGTAGTAGTGGGCGATTGCAAAGGGAGCATCACAAGGTTTGGGATTTGATTAGTAATCAAATCGGCTGACAAGGTAAGGTTTTGGTTACAGTGATCCTTCGAGATTTGGTTTTTCAAATTGAATAGGCTTTTGTTAAAATATTAAGTGTTGGCCGAATGTGGGACTAAGATCTAGAGCATTAAATCGAGATTCTTGAGTTCGGTGAATTCGTTAAGTATACTGTGTGTGTAGCCCTTCCTAAGTCTTAATAGATTTACTGACATTAAATTTAATATATGTGTTTATAATAATGTGCAAAGTGGGCTAAGGTACCATGCTATGGTACAAAGTACTCAGGTACATTTACCTACTCCTACTATGAGTATAATATGATCTGTACAGTACATATGTAAAATAATAAGAATGTGAATAAGAAATATGGCATGGTTTATGCATATTTGTATGACATGGGGCATATGGGTTATATGGAAGGGAAGTGATGCGGTGGTTTATACCACAAGTATCTGAATGTGGTGACTTCGGTCACATAATCTGAATGTGGTGACTCATGTCACAAAATTTTATCTGGTAGCAATGCCACAATATATATAAGGGTGATGAGCATCGCGTCTGCAGTGGCGCCTTCCGATGATGTGTAGCGGATGGAGGGTTGACTTAGTAGTCCCCACGGTGTGATGGTTGGTACGGATGATGTGTAGCGGATGGTACCTAGGTTTGGGTTCGGGATTGCATCATTATTTATAATTTGTGATATGTATATGAATGATCTGATATGCCTGAATCATTAGGACTTAGTGTTGGTTATACACACTGAGTCTATTTGACTCACCCCTTTGTGGGATATGTTTTCGGTGGACTTTCGATAATGGACCGGTCGTGCAGGAGCTTAGTGGTGGCCATGCTCAGCTCAGAGTTTATTTTTAATTTGGACTTTCTACTTTCTTTTTTGTATTTGGATTTATTCGTGTTTTGTTTTGATGTAATAAGGCCATAGTATGAACTGTTTACGCTTGCATTTTAATTATTTTGGTACGATACAAATTTTATTAAATTAACGCTTAAGTAATCTTTCTTAAAATAAACCTTCAAATGTTTTGACATTTATATACAAACGATTTCCAATTTAAAGATAAATCTTTAACAAATTCGGCATGTCTTCTGATTTAAAAACAAGGTCTTTAATAAATCCCTGATTTCAAAAATAACGATGTTTTCAATTGAACCCAACACGAATCAAACTTTCTTCAAACTACCCAAGTTTTCCAAAATAACAAACGAATTTGGAAATGTTTTACTCCCGGAACATACCAGAATCGGTCGAGACTCGTGGGCTAGGTTTGGGGTGTTTCAAAGAGTTAGAATACTTAACTGCGTGGATCGGGTGCCGGTAGACTCGAAGGCCATATCTCAACCACAACATTTTTACCAATTTATAAACTACTACTGGACCCATTTCACAGCCCGAGTTTTGCAACTGGGCTCTGACACCAAAATGTAACACCTCAAATCCGGCCCAATTGCTACGACTAGATCTGGTATGTTATGGGTTGAACTTTTAAAACTTTGCTTTGAAGGGTTTTGAAATCTCGATCGATTTGTAGAAGTATTCATTGAATAAGTGTCAATTGAAGAAAACCATTGTAGTGTTACCTTTTTTCGATAAAAATCTCTTGTTTGAAAAGGCCATTTTATTTCTTTTTATAAATAAAACTTTGAACATAAATTTATAAATGTAAACATCATTAAATATGAATCAAAAAACTAAGCTAGGGATGCCTTATTACAAGAATAGTCCCAAATTCAAACTTAATGAATAATAAAAAAACTAAAAATAGTTTAAGAAATTAAATGGCGTGATGGCCCCTCGAGTCCATCTCGGCTCCCATGTCCACGATCTGCTGCTCATCTGAAAGAGTAGAGAAAAATGAAAGGGTAGGTCACTAAGACTCAATGTATAAATCCCGAAACACACAACAACCTGAGGCCCACAAACACATTATGGGCCTTGGCCCATACATTATGGCAACAAACATACATACATATTAAATGATGAATGGTAAATGGCCCAACCCATCCTAAAAATCCATCCTCTACACACCAACCCGTACCAACCATCACACCTCGGGGATTTCTACAATCAACCTACCAACCGCTACACACCATATCGACAGTCGTACTGCCTATTCTTATTAATCAGGAATCATTTAAGTGTGGCTTTGCCACCGATCACTATGTGACCTGACATTTGAATTCGTGGTTTAACCACCGATCACCAAGTGACCTATCATGCTCTTCCCCTTCATTATCATACTCTCACCCCATGCAAACACACATGAAAAATCGAAAACATCATACCATCTTTAAGAAAACGGGCATCTATATATATATCGGTACACATAGAGAGATTTCTTATGATTACTTACCTGGCATCCTTTGCCTAACCCTTTTCGGGTTTGCCCATACAGCCTTTTTCTGGCTTTTAGCCCATAGCATATATTTAGTATAGATTAATTTGTGTGTTAGGGATCTACACACCTGTTTATCGATAAAATGATACTTTCTATGTCGACATTTGTCCAGTCGTGGTGACATTAACCGCTATTTGCCTATGGTGTTGTTCAGAAGCCGGTCCACAACCCGGTGGCCAATCCCGAACTGCTGACACCACTCGTTTTTTAAACTTAGGGATTGGTTTGACAGATCCAATCCCCTCCTTCACCTGATCGATATTGATTCCATTAAAAGACCTTATCAGTTGCTACCATCACATCATATGGTTATTAATCCATATCATAAAGCTAAGATTATAACTATGATGAACGAACCTAACGGAAATCTAAAGAGAACCCCTTACCTTGAAATCCCGAAAGAAGATTGAGACTCAGAGACTAGTAGTTTCTGGCTTTTAGATCTAAACGATCTACTTCAATTCCCGACGTCACCCAACAAGAAAACATCAAACCATTAATCAAACGTCAACCTTACCAATCTCATTAGCCTTTCGGCTTTAACTTCCAAAAACCGAAAGAGAAAGTGAAGAGAAAAAGATCGGCACTTACCCTATCACAGGAGATTTGGCTACTCTTAGAAGATTTCGGCTTTTGAGAATATCAAAAAGAGAAGATGATAGGAAGAGATCTATGTAGATTCGGCTTTTAGTGAAGAGATTGGCAAAAGAGAAAAGGCAAAGAAGAATGAATATTTGGCTCATAGAAAAAGAATGGAGAAGAGAATTAGAATCAAGAGTTTTGGCTTTTGCATAAAAGTGAAGATGAGAGAATGGGATTTAGGGATTTTGGCTTTGGCAGAGAATGAGAGAAAAGCTTTAAAATAATGGGGTTCAATTGCTGGAATTGAAGAGATACCCCCTATTTATAGAGAATTTCGGCACTTACCTATCAAAAACCGAAAGTGCCCTTCCTGATAACTAACAGCTAATCCAATAGTAATGGAAATTTCGGCACCCCTCCAAGAGATGGAAATTCGGCCACCTCCTAGCTTACTGGATAATTCCTAGATTTTCTCCCTTATCTACATCTGATCACTCATCCTCAAGTGGCATGGATAACACCACCTCTTCCTTCCTTTTATCAGTTACTTTCTCATCCATATCATCCACATTATCCATCAATTATTCTTCCTAATTTCAAGCATTCTAACTGACTCCAACTCTGCTCTCCCTTGACGCCAAAATAAATTAAAATAGATGGGTAATGCGTGTAACATCCCGAATTAATGGGCTGATGCGCTTAATGTGTAGACATGTTTAATGTGTTAATTTGAGAATTAGAGGTGCAATTAGGCTCAAGTTTGGGCTGAGGCCTTGATTAAATATTCTGTTTAGTCACTTTAGGGCTTAAAATAAAGTCCTGGTAGTTTAAATGACATACTGGGTTGTGGCCCAACAACAAGAGGCGCAGAAAAAAGGGAGTTATAGGTGGCGTCAATAGGCAAGGGGAGAGGCGCAATTTGTGGCCGTTTGGAGCCCATAAAGTTGGGCCAAATTCGACACTTAAATGGGAGTAAAGGGGGGACGGTAACAAGGCTAAAATTTAGGGATTTTTATTGTTTAAAATATATGGATATTAAGCTGATAAAGGAGGAGGAGTTGGAGCTAATTAAGTCTTTTTTGGATGAGTCAGTAGATAAAGATAAGGGAAAAGATGAGAGGCTTTCCAAGAGGCTAGAGGTGGCTGAAATTTGGACTGTGGGTGTAAAGGGGGGGACGGTAAGTTAGAGGTAGTAAATGCTGAAATTTTATCAGTTTTCTGATAGCTTTCTCTTAATTTTCTCTCTCTTTGTGAAATCTTTTCCATTCTTTTTTCTTCCTAGCCGAACTCTCCCCACCTATTTGTTCATCTTTTTCCAACCATTAAAAGTCGAAACCACACTTCCATTTCCTCCATTAGCCGAAATTCTTAGATCTCTTCTCTAGTGTTTGTCGAATCTTTCTACAAGGGTTAGCCAAAATCTTCTGAGGTGGTAAGTGTCGATTATGTTATTTTTTCAATCTTTTCTGGCTTTTTGAGACCATAGCCGAATGGCTAGATGGTTGACTAATCTCGTATTGTCTTTCATGGACGGCATTTCGGGACTTGAAGGAGATCCAATCGCCTAGGTTTCTAAATTAGTAGCACACAAATTGTACTACTTCTGGGATTTAATCGATCTAGGTAAAGAGATCTATCCAACTAAGCGTGTAAATCTAAGCAAATATTAAGTCTTGGCCGATTGTAGGGGTAGCCTTACCTTCGCATTCTTTCAGTTTTTGAGCAGAGTCGTAGACATAGAGCGGTGGTTTCGATTAGCGAAGAGTATAGTACTACGTATTATCAGGTGTGTAACATCTCACACCATTTAGCTTGTCTGTTAATATATGCTTATAAATCTGTTATATTAGTTAAATCTTTGAAATCTGGCATGGTGTAGAAAACCTGAAAATGGTAAAGGCGAATCACCAGGTTAGTGATCTCTGTCATTCTAAAGTGAATGTTTCTTTTGAGATGATATGTTTTATATGTATGCCAATTTCTATGTATGCACGGGGTTGGGTGATTGATGAAAGGGGAAGTGTTCTGTTGTAGTGGTTATTGCCATGATCTATTGGAGTGGCTAATGCCATGATCTGCTGTAGTGGCTATTGCCATGATCTGATGATGAGCGACTAAGCTGCGGCATGGCGCCATCGATGGTGTGTAGCGGTGTGGGTTGATTGTAGAAATCCCCAATGGTGTGATTGGCAGGTAAGGGTGGTGTGTAGCGGATGGAAACCTAGGATTGGATTGGGCTTTGCATAATTTCTGTTGTATGATATTCTATTATTCTGTTCTGTGGGCTAAGGCCCAATCTAATAGTGCATGAGGGGTGCACACTGAGTCTTGTGACTCGCCTATTGTTTAACATTTTTTAGGTAGTACCTAGTGCATCGGACCGGGCTGGAGAGGAGCGCAAGGTGGCCATGCATGAGTTCATTTTGGATACTGCAAAAGACATTATTCAGTTCATTTATATTTAATATTTTTAATTAGTTTTGTTTATGTTTTATTATAATAAGGCCACCAGCTATTATCTTTCTTTTACGTTTTCTTCTACCTTTACGGGATTTTGGACATCTAAAATTCTACGTAAAATTTAAACTAAGGCATGTAATGAAATGATAATAATCAAAGGAAAATTTTGGTTTTATATTCATTAAGGCATTCATTTCATTAATTTATCGAACTATTAAGTTTTCCCGTATAAATGCCAAAACTATGTTTTAAAAGTAAACGAAATGCGACATGTTTTATAAAATCTTCTTAGTGACATGCCGGATCCGGTCGTGGTGTTTGGGCTGGGTTTGGGGTGTTACAAATTGGTATTAGAGCCCGATTCAAAACTCAGCTTTCTGGTTTTAGGCTCAAAATGTTTTCTAAAGATGGGTTTTGAAAATATGCATGTTTATAAATAACACAAGAGGGTTTCTCGGCATGGCACCTGCATCTCCGACCCAAGTCCGCCAGGTAAGTATTCTGAATTCACTGTGTGTTATATATGTATGTGGGCTTGATGGGCTTTAAGGGGCGTAGATTATTTTACTTAGAACTTGATGGACTTTTAGGCTTAGCTTAAACAACTTCTTAAATTTCATAAGACTTAATCTATCCAAACAAACCCGTCAACAAATCGTTGGGTTAGGGTGTGGCAACAGCATGCGCATGTCTAGGATTGGATCCGGAAGAGCACAGTACTTAAGCGACCCTAGTGACTCACCTCCTCTTGCTGGAATCCTACCGGTGCAGTAATGCTTCATTCACCTAGTAGTGAGGACTTATTGTGGGCCAAAATTTATAATTAAAACCCAAAAGGGACCAAACCATCCTATTTTGCAAAATTACTAAATAACTAGATTTATAAAATGACCAAAATACCCCTGATTTGTAAAATGACCAAAGTACCCCTAATTTGTAAAAATTACCGAAATGCCTTAAATTTCAAAATTACCAAAATACCCCCAAATTTTAAAATTATCGAAATACCCCTGAATTGCAAAATTACCAAAATACCCTTATTTCACAAAATCACCAGGGAACCCTATTATGGGAAATTACGAAAATACCCCTATAGGATAAATTATGAAAATACCCCTGGGTAGTGAAATGACGAAGATACCCCTACATACTGAATGTAGGTTCGTGGATGCTGCTTTTATGTTAATACTTGGTGACTGAATGTATGTGCTCCCTAAAACTAGGAGATGTGAACTTGAGAATGAATGGTAGATACAATTGCGAATTCGAAAAAACTACTCTTAAAACTACTACTCATAAGACTGTTCGTGGATAATCAGTGGAAGAAAACTGATTATTCATAAAATTCCTAATCAGATAAACGTGAATTGGTAGAAAGAGTACAAGGGGTCGAGGGCGTCGCCGTGGTCGCGTGGTAGGGTAGGATGACCGTGTGTCGAGCCGGCAGGTCCGCCACGGGTCGAGAAGCGAGATGCCGGATCCACTAAGCGTGGAGAGGAGAATTTTGGGACCAGGCGGCCAGAAATGATGCGGTATCTCAGGCGATGTTGCGGGTCCTTGAAAGAGTGGTCAGGCGAGCACGGATGCACGGAGCTCGAAAATGCGGTATGCGAATGACTCACGAGCCAACGGAGCGGAGATGTTTAGGTAGCCGCGGCGTAGCCCTTATACGAGGCTGAGTATTGGTTAGAAGTAAGTGTGCGCATAATGGATGACCTTGACTTCACTATAGAGGAGAAGTTGAAAGGGGTCGTGTCTCTCCTTCAAGACGAGGCTTACCAGTGGTGGCTCACGGTAAATGAGGGTGCTGCCGCAGACTGGATTGACTAGGACTTCTTTAAGGAGTTGTTTCAGGGAAAATACGTTGGGGCCAACTATGTGGATGCGCAGATGAAGGCATTTTTAAACTTGGTACAGGGAAGTAAGTCTATCTCTGAGTACGAGACGGATTTTTGCGGTTGAGCCGTTACGCTTGAGGGATTATGGCGACTAACTATGAGCGTTGCGTACGGTTCGAGGATGGACTAAGGGATGAGCTAAGGGTATTGGTAGTCTGCAATGGGAGAGGGACTTTGTAGTTTTGGTTGAGAAAGCTAAGATATCTGAGGAGGTTAAGCAGACTGAGAAACAAAATAGGGATAAAGATAGGAATAGGAATAAGAGGAATTTTAGGGTGTCGGGATCATCTGGAAATTTTTAGAAAAGGCCTAGGTCTGATGGGCCAGCTCATGCTCCGACGGGTCAGAATCGGTCATGTCCTTCGTGTGGGAAGGTGCATTATGGGGAGTGTAGAAGGAGAACCGGTGGATGCTTTAGGTATGGATCCCCGGAGCATATGATTAAGGATTGTCCACAGGTGAATCAGGCATAGCCCAAGGGACGAGGTTCTAATCAAGTTGGGAGAGGTAGTCAGCCAGTACCGAGGGGTCGTGGTGCAACCAGAGGAGGAAATGGATTTGGTCGGGGTCGTGGAGCACCTGGTAAAGGTGCAGGTAATGTAGACGCAAGGCAGTCGGGGCTAGTCTATGCAGCACGTCGACAGGAGGATGGTGAAGCATCGGATGTCATAACCGGTACGTTCCTTATTGCTAATAGCCCATACTTTACTTTGATTGATATTGGGTCAACTCATTCCTATGTTGCATGTTCGGTATCTGATACCCTAAGTTTAGACTCTAAAACAACTACTAGGAAGATGATTGTGGTTAGTCCTCTAGGACAATCTAGGGTAGCGGACAAACTGTTTAGAGACGTATCCTTAGAGACTCAAGGAGTAGTGTTCCCGGCAGACTTAATGGAATTACCATTTGGAGAGTTTGATCTTATCTTAGGAATGGATTGGTTAACGAAACACCATGCTAATTTGGATTGTGAGACTAAGCGCATGGTGTTGAGTACCCCGGAAGGCGGGGAGGTGGTTGTGTTAGGAGAAAGAAAGAATTACTTGTCCAACGTAATGTCCACATTAAAAGCTGTTAAGATGATTCGGAAGGGATGTAATCCGTTTCTAGCCTTTATCAGTGCTTTGGATGTTAAAGAGGTGACTGTCGATGAGGTTCGAATAGTGAAGGATTTCACAGCTGTCTTTCCTAAAGAATTGCCTGGATTACCCCTGGATCGCGAAGTGGAGTTTGGAATAGAGCTATTTCCGAGTACAACTCTGGTGTCCATTACTCCTTATAGAATGGCGCCGAAGGAGTTGATGGAACTCAAAGCTCAGATCCAGGAACTGTTGGATCGAGGTTTTATTCGACCGAGTGTGTCTCCGTGGGGAGCGCCGTTCCTATTTGTGAAGAAGAAGGATGGAACCATGCGTGTGTGTGTGGACTACCGTCAACTGAATAAGTTAACAATTAAGAACAAGTATCCACTGTCGAGAATCAACGATCTGTTCGATCAACTCAAAGGAGCTTCGGTCTTTTCTAAGATTGACTTAAGGTCAGGATATCATCAGTTAAGGGTAAAGGAAGGAGACATTCATAAGACAGCATTTCGGACTCGGTACGGTCATTATGAGTTCTTGGTGATGTCGTTCGGGTTGATGAATGCACCAACGGCATTTATGGATATGATGAACTGGGTATTTCAACCGTATCTTGATTGATTCGTCGTGGTGTTCATCGATGATATCCTGGTCTACTCTAAGTCTGAGGAGGAGCATGATGCACATCTCCGTGTGGTGTTGCAAATTCTGAGGGAGAAGCAGTTGTACGCAAAGTTCAGTAAGTGTGAGTTCTGGCTGAAGGAAGTGACTTTCTTAGGGCATGTAGTTTCCACAGAGGAAATTAGGGTGGACCCTTGAAAGATAGAAGCCGTATTGGATTGGAAACTGCCAAAGTCTATGGCGGAGATTCGAAGTTTCTTGGGATTGGCTGGGTATTACAGAAGGTTCATTGAAGGGTTCTCAGTAATGGCTGCACCTTTGACTAAGTTGTTGAGGAAAGGAGTACCGTTTGTGTGGGCCCGACAAGCGGCGGGAGAGCTTTGAGAAGTGAAGAGAATCTTGTGAGCGCCAAGTGTTAATTCGACGAGGCGGGAAAAGAATTTACCGTCTATTGTGATGTGCCAGTGTTTTTCGGATCTTCCTGCAAGAGGTAGCCGAAATCTTCTGAGGTGGTAAGTGTCGATTATGTTATTGTTTCAATCTTTTCTGGCTTCTGGAGACCATAGCCGAATGTCTAGATGGTTGACTAATCTCGTATTGTCTTTCATGCATTCTGGGATTTGAAGGAGATCCAATCGCCTAGGTTTCTAAATCAGTAGCACACAAATCGTACTACTTCTGGGATTTAATCGATCTAGGTAAGGAGATCTATCCAACTAAGCGTGTAAATCTAAGCAAATATTAAGTCTTGGCAGATTGTAGGGGGAGCCTTACCTTCGCGTTCTTTCGATTTTTGAGCAGGGTCGTAGACAGAGAGCGGTGGTTCCGATTAGCGAAGAGTATAATAGTACGTGTTATCAGGTGTGTAACTTCTCACACCATTTAGATTGTCTATTAGTATATGCTTATAAATCTGTTATATTCCATTAAATGCTGAAATACCGGCATGGCTGTAGAAAACCTGAAAAGGATAAAGGCAAATCAATAGGTTAGTGATCTCTGTCATTCTAAAATGAATGTTTCTATTGAGATGATATGTTTTATATGTATGCTGATTTCTATGTATGCACGGGGTTAGGTGATTGATGAAAGGGGAAGTGTTCTGTTGTAGTGGCTATTGCCATGATTTGTTGTAGTGGCTAATGCCATGATCTGTTGTAGTGGCTATTGCCATGATCTGACGATGAGCAGCTAACTGCAGCATGACTGCCATCGATGGTGTGTAGCAGTGTGGGTTGATTGTAGAAATCTCCAATGGTGTGATTGGCAGGTAAGGGTGGTGTGTAAAGGATGGAAACCTAGGATTGGATAGGGCTTTGCATAATTTCTGTTGTATGATATTCTGTTATTCTATTCTGTGGGCTAAGGCCCAATCTAATGGTGCATGAGGGGTGCACACTGAGTCTCGTGACTCACCCCGTTGTTTAACATTTTTCAGGTAGTACCTAGTGCATCGGACCGGGCTGGAGAGGAGCGCAAGGTGGCCATGCATGAGTTCATTTTGGATACTGCAAAAGACATTATTTAGTTCATTTATATTTAATATTTTTAATTAGTTTGGTTTATGTTTTATTGTAATAAGGCCACCGGCTATTATCTTTCTTTTACGTTTTCTTCTACCTTTACGGGATTTTGGACATCTAAAATTTTACGTAAAATTTATACTAAGGCATGTACTGAAATGATAGTAATCAAAGGAAAATTTCGGTTTTATATTCATTAAGGCATTCATTTCATTACAATTTATCAAACTATTATGTTTTCCCGTATAAATGCCAAAACTATGTTTTAAAAGGAAACTAAATGCGACGTGTTTTATAAAATCTTCTTAGTGACATGCCGGATCTGGTTGTGGTGTTTGGGCTGGGATTGGTGTGTTACAATGCGACTCGATCCTTGGACTTCCCTTACCGCTTATCACACCACCTCAAAGCCCCTAAGTGGCGCCACTTTGCCATTGTGGGCCACAAGTCCATTTGTGTCTTAAAACACAGATGACATCTTTTAAGCCAGTATCTCATCGGCTTTCCACTAGAGTGTCCAAGCAGAAGATTTTTAACTAAGGCCTCGCCTGACGAGCCAATCTGGACCCCTTAAACACTCTAATTAGCACATTATACGTAACACACAAGAAATGCAAAGGCCAATTGATTCAGGATTTTACATGCATAGCCTCCTCGGGTTCCCACGTAGCTTCCTCAATCCCTTGTTTATGCCAAACAACCTTTACTAGAGATATGCGCTTATTTCTCAATTCTTTGATTTCACGAGCTAGAATCCTTACCGGTTCTTCGCTATACGTCAAATCTGCCTGTATCTCAACATCTACCGAAAAAATCACATGTGATGGATCGGATCTGTATCGACGTAACATAGAAACGTGAAAGACATTATGAATATATTCAAGTTGTGACGGTAAAGCTAGTCGATACGCTACAGGCCCTATTCTCTCAATAATCTCATATGGCCTGATGAAACGCGGACTCAATTTTCCTTTACAGCCAAAATCGAACAACCCTATTCCATGGTGACACCTTTAGAAACACTCGGTCCTTGATTTGAAATTCAATTTCTTTACGTTTCAAATCTGCGTAAGATTTCTATCGATCTGAAGTTGCTTTTAAACTGTCACAAATTGTTTTCACTTTTTCTTCAGTTTGTCTGATCAATTCCACCCAGTTAATCTTTTTCTCACTCAGTTCAGTCCAGTATAGCGGAGTTCGACATTTACGACCATATAAAGCTTCATAAGGTGCCACCTTTATACTCGTCTGGAAACTATTATGATACGCGAACTCAATTAGCGGTAAGTATTTTTCCCAACTACCTTCAAACTCTAAAATACAACATCTCAATATGTCTTCGAGAATCTGAATAACTCTTTCGATTTGACCATCAGTCTAAGAATGAAAAGCTGTACTGAAATTCAACTTTGTACCTAGAGCTTCTTGCAGTTTCTTCCAGAATCGTGACGTAAATCTCAGATCTCTATCAAAAATAATAGATAATGGCACGCCATGTAATCGAACAATCTCAGAAATATATAATTCAGCTAATCTGTCAAGTGAGTAATTTGTATGTACCGGTATGAAATAAGCAGATTTCGTTAGTCGATCAATGACAACCCAGATAGCATCTTTCCTTTTTAGAGTTAGGGGCAATCCCGACACAAAATCCATTGTAACTCTATCCCACTTCCACTCAAGAATCATTAGAGGTTACAGTAAACCAAATGGTACTTGATGTTCAACTTTGACTTGTTGACAAATCAAACATTTAGAAACAAACTCTGAGATATCCCATTTCATGCCTTGCCACCAATACAACTGTTTCAAATTGTTATACATTTTGGTACTTCCCGGATGTACAGATAAGCAGTTATAGTGCGCTTCGTGCAAAATCTTCTGAATGAGTTCTGAATTTCACGGTATGCAAATTTTATTATGAAACCTTAAACAATCACCAGTCCCAATTTGAAGCTCTGAATCAGGGATGTTCTCACATTGAATCTATTTAATTTGCAAATCACAGTCATCTTTGTAAAACCTCTAACTTGTATCTGTCATCGGAATAGGGTTACGAGGCATTATCGATCAAATCACAACATACAACATACATTTATACATCCATTCTCAAACACCATTCAATCATAATCACATTGTTCCTTAAAAGGGCCTACGTAGCCTTAAACATGCTTTAGAAATGGTTCGAGACTAAACCGTTAACATACGAAAATTCTCAAAAACTTAGAAATTTTTCAAACATACAAGGGTCACACGCTCGTATGAATAGGCCGTGTGCCTTACACGGCTCCAAACACGCCCGTGTCCCAGGTCATTTGAAAATAGGGCATACATTCTGACTTGGGTCACACGGCTGATCATACGCTCGTTTGTCTAACTCGTCTGCCCTTTGAAATGGCCACACACGTCCGTGTGCCAGGCCATGTCTTAGGCCTTGCCAATCTTGTAGGGTATACTGACTTATGCAACACGGCCAAGTAACACGCTCGTGTCCTAGGCTGTGTGCCATTTAGGGGGTACATTGACTTGTGCCACACGACCGATCACACGCCCGTATGTGAGGCCATGTGGAGCATACTGACTTCAATTTAATTTCAACACCAGGGGACACACGGTCGTGTATCAAGACCGTGTGTCGGACACAGCTGAGACATACGCCCGTGTCTCTGCCCGTGTGGACAAGAATAGGCCATTTGCAAGGCCAATTTTGCCACCCTTTCTCATGCTCACTAAACAACCCAAAATAATATCATTTCAACACATTTATAGGCAACCAAAACATGCTATTTCATATACAAATCATGCCATTTAAAATCCATCCATTTCCCTACTCAAATCATAATCCAAAACATGTTAAAACAATATGCCATTACCAACAATTTCACCCATCTTCTCTATGCATTTTTCTCATCATCTTATCAACTAATTCATTTAATAAAACATACCAAATCATCATCTTCAACTCAAGCCACAACATACCATTTCATCTTCAACCATACCAAACATGCCAAAACATATTGCCATATATATATCACATATCACTTACCAAATTCTTAAATTAAACCAACTCAAATGACCAAATACACATCCACATTTGCGTCATTTATGAGCCAAATATCATGGCTAATATCATAACTCAAAACATAACATCTTAGCACTAGCCTATACATGCCATATACCATATTTACGTAGCATCAAAAGTACCATCAAGTTGTTCGATAGTGTGACGATGTTTTTAATGATCCTTGAGTCCGAGCTAGCTTCGATTATCTATAAAACAAGGAAAGAACACACTAAGTAAGCTTTAAAAGCTTAGTAAGCCATATATAGATAAAATTACCACATGAATCAACATCATTTTCATTAATAGGCAAATCATGAATAAGCATATAAAAGCACACAAGCCTTTCCCATTGAACACATATTCAAAATCATAAGTGAATTCATCAAGTACTTCCCTTTTCAATACTCGTATGCATCTCGTACGTACCTGAGTCACTTAACTCATTCACACATTCATTCTCGACTTAACTTTGCTCGTTGAACTATTTGGAATCATTAAGGATACTGGGAAATCACAAATAACTGGTACAATGCCATATCCCGGATATGGTCTTACATGTTATCACATATCGATGCCACTGTCCTAGACAAAGTCTTATACGAAATCATATAATGATGCCAATGTCCTAGACATGGTCTTACACGTAATCACATCTTGATAATCCTAATGTCATGACATTCGTATCTTATACTATTCATAAGGTTCGTATGGGACTTTTCGATATTGTAACCCAGTCGATTCTTGCTCGTATTTGATCATTCAACATTCATAATAGTTCAATGACAATTAAACATATATAATTCAATTTAAAGACATTTATTTACGTATGAACTTACCTCGTATTAGGGATAAACAGACTGGATCGACTATTCGATAACTTTTGATTTTCTCCAATCTAAATTTGATTTCTTTCGTTCTTAATCTATATACATTCAAAATTAACTCATTTATTCATCAAATCACTCAATTCAGTCCACAAACGCATACCTAGGCCTTTTTACACTTTAACCCCTAAAGTTCCATATTTTTACAATTTAGTCCCTATTTCATAAATACACAAAATTCACATAATTTAATTCAAATACATGCTAGCTGAATTTTCCTAATGTACATATCAGCTCATACTTAACATTTATTCACACATTTAACCGCTCAATTTACACATTTCACAATATAATCCCTATTTGACATTTTTGTCAAAAATCATTTTACAAAATATTAAAAACTTTCATCAAGTTTCCATATTTTATCATCAAACATCCAAAAGCTTAAATAATCATCAATGGCACTTCACAAACTCATGAAAAAATTCAAAAATTAAGGCACGGGCTAGCTAGTACTAGATGCAACGATCACAAAAACATAGAAATCATAAAAAACTGAACTAAAACGGATTTACATGCTTGAACAACAATGGCCGAACCTTTAAAGCTTCCAAAACCCTTATTTTCTTTCTTATTTCGATTGAAGAAGATGACAATTAAGCATAAAATTGTTTTTATTTTATTTAATATAACTTAAATCACTAATTACCATTTTATCCTTTAGTTAAAACATTATAAATCACATAATTCAAGGCCATTTTTGTCCATCTCCACTATTAATGGTTAATTAACATTATAAGGACCTCCACATTTAAATTTCATAGCTAAACAGTGCCTTTAACAAATAGAATGTAACTTTTGTATTTTACGCGATTTAGTCTTTTTATCAAATTTAACATTCAACCGCAAAAATTAACTCATGAAAATTTTACACATTCATGCTTTAATGCTCTAAACACATAAAATAATATTAAAATAATTTTCCGACCTCGAATTTTTGGTTCCAAAACCACTGTTCTGGTTTAGCTAAAACCAGGTTGTTACAATCTTTCTGAGCTTCACAGATTTGTTGAAGAAATACCGGTTTAGCTTTTAATTCTGCTAAAATAGATCCATCATAAAAAATAATAAACCGGGTGTTCATTGCTCGTAATGCAAAAAAAGATTTCTGACTCAAGGCATCAGCAGCAACATTAGCTTTTTCTGGGTGATAATCAATCACGAAGTCATAATCTTTCAATAACTTGAGCCATCTTCGTTGTCGCGGATTCAAATCCTTCAGTGACATCAAATATTTTAAGCTTTTGTGATTCATATAAATATGGCATTTCTCACCATTTAAGTAGTGTCACCAAATTCTTAACGCAAATACAATTGCAGCCAACTCTAAGTCATGTGTCGGATAGTTCTTTTCATGTGGTTTCAACTGACGAGAAGCATAAGCTATAACTTTTCCTTCTTGCATCAGAACACATCCCAGACCGTTTAATGACGCATTGCTATAAATCACAAATTCTTTCTCTGATTTCGGTTGTATCAAAACTGGTGCTTCAGTTAACAGTACTTTTAACTGTTCGAAACTCTACTGACATTTTTCTGACCATTCAAACTTCATATATTTTTGAAGCAACCGTATCATAGGTGTCGTAATCATCGAGAATCCTTTCATGAATCTTCGGTAATAGCCCGCTAAACCTAGAAAACTCCGGGCTTCAGACACATTTCTCAGAGGTTTCCAATCAACAATAGTAGAAATCTTACTCGGGTCAACTCTAATACCATCGGCTGAAACAATATGCCCCAGCCTCTCGGAGCCAAAACTCGCATTTGTTGAACTTTGAAAATAATTGCTTGTCACATAGAGTTTGTAATACAACTCTCAAGTGCTTTGTATGTTCAGATTCATCTCACGAATAGATCAAAATATCGTCAATGAATACAACAACAAATTTGTCTAAATACGGTCTGAATATCCAGTTCATCAAATCCATGAAAACTACAGGAGCCTTAGTTAATCCAAAAGGCATAACAAGTAATTCATAATGTCCATACCTCGTTCTGAAGGCATTTTTCGGCACATTTGATTCTTTAACTCGTAATTGATAATAACATGATCTCAAATCAATATTTGAAAATAATGTAGCCCCTTTCAACTGATCAAATAAATCATCAATCCGTGGTAGAGGGTATTTGTTCTTTATAGTCACTTTGTTTAGTTGTCTATAATTGATACGCATTCTCATTGTGCCATCTTTCTTTCTCAAGAACAATACCGGTGCACCCCAAGGAGAATAACTCGGTCATGTAAAACCTCTGTCTGTCAATTCTTGCAAATAAGTTTTCAACTCTTTAAATTCTGTTGGAGCCATTCTGTATGGAGCTATCGATATCAGTGTTGTTCCTGGTACTAATTCAATACCAAATTTGACTTCTTTGATCTGTGCCAACCCCGGTAATTCTTTTGGAAATACATCCGAAAACTCACAAAAAATAGGTACAGATTCAATCTTAGATTTAGATACCTTAGTATCTAATTCATATGCAAGATATGCATCACAGCCCTTTTTCATACATTTTTGAGCTAACATAGGCAATATCACAGTAGGTAATTCACTCGAATCATCAGACTCAATCTGAAGAATTTCACCATTTTGACATTTCAATTCGAAAGTCTTTCGTCTACAATTCACAACTGCATCATGCATAGTCAGCCAATCCATACCCAAAATCACATCAAACGATAGAAGCATCAAGTAAGCCCGAAAACAATAACCCCGAGTCATCAAAGGACAATTCTTACAAATTTTATCAACTAAAACGGACTTGCCTAAAAGGTTCAATACTTGAATTACAAATTCTGTAGACTCGACATGTAAACTCTTTTTAAATACTAAATTCATATAGATATATGAATGGGTTGATCCAGGATCTATCAACGCAATTATATCAGTATTAAAAAGAGAAAAAGTACCAGTAATAACGTCTGGCGATGATGCTTCCTCCTGTACAAGGATAGCATAAGCTCGAGTAGATGCTCGTGCCTCAGATCTCATAGTAGAATCTCTCGTAGCACATCAGTTACCACTCGTATTTCCAGTGTTTTGAGGTGGTCTCCCTCTAGTAGCCGTATTACTCACTTCCCCGGGTTGATCTCTTTCAACTATAGACTTTTCTAGACAATCCCAGAGATAATGATCAAGAGACCTGCATCTAAAACAAGCTCCGCTCACTATTCTGCTTTCACTATAATGTCGCTTGTTGCAAAGCTTACATTCAAGTACAACATTTTTGACACTACCCGTACTAGCAACAGATGTCGTTTGAGGTTTAGATCCAAAATTTCTTGCATTTCTTTCTCTGATTGAAATCCTCACAGAAGCAGATATTCTTTAGATTTTTTTGATGCTGACTGATGTGATTTGCCCGCAAATCATTTTCTAAGTCTCTAGCCTCAGAATCGGCTTTTCTTTTCTTTTTGCTAAGCTCTTCGACTTTGCAGGCTCTGTCAAATAAAACAACAAACACTTTCAACTCAAGAATCCCCACTAATAGTCTGATTTCTTCATTTAACCCATCTTCGAATCTTTTACACATTATAGCCTCAAAAGAAACATATTCACGAGCATATTTGCTGAGTCGTACAAACTCTCATTCGTATTTCGTTACCGATATACGACCCTGTTTCAATTCAAGAAATTCCTTTTTTTTCTGATCAATGATCCTTTGGCTGATGTATTTCTTTCTAAATTTAACTTGAAAGAATTCCCAATATCAAATATCAAAGTATTCTACCACTCATACACGGTGTCTCCTAACAACGATATAGCACATTTTAAACATTCTTTAGGTGTGCATGACAGTTTGTCAAATACTTGAATCATGTTCTCAAGCCAAAACTCGGCTCTCTAAAGATCGTCTCTAACAGTAGCTCTGAAGTCTCCAGCCTCGTGTTTTTGTATCTTATCAATATGTGGCTTATTCATTCGCAAAGGATCCATACCTTGAGGAACTACAGGGATCGATTGGGGAATAGGTGGGGGTGGAGATTGTTGAGCAGCCAGGTTAGTACGAATGTATTGTGTGAACCATTTGTTCATCATTTGGAAGAAGGCTTCTTTAGCCTCTCCTTCCTGGCTACTCGTTACGGGTCTAGAGTCAGATGGCGCTATCCCTTACAAGAGAGCAGGCACGTTACTCTCGACCTCATCAACTACGGCTCGATCAGGATCCATTTACTATATAAAAAACACATTTAAAAACGTCAAGATTCATCACACTATAACAATTTATATATATGGCATGTACAGCTAGACTCACATACGATACATTAGTCCTAGAATCGACTAAACTGTAGCTCTGATACCAATAAATATAACACCCCTAACCCGTATCCGTCGCTGGAGTAGGGTTACGAGGTATTACCGATCATTACAAATCATTTAACATACAATGCTCATACATATATGCATTCATACTCAAGTACCATTCAACAAAATCATATTGTCTCTTATAAGAGCCTACCAGGCTTTAAACATGTTTTAGAAGTGGTTCGGGACTAAACCGATATCATAAAAAAAATTTGGAGAACTTAGAAATTTTTCATCTATATACAGATCATACACCCGGGTGAACAGGCTGTATGCCTCATACGGCTTCAGACACACCCGTATCTCAGGCTATGTGCAAACACGACATACATACTGACTTGGGTCACATGGCCGACCACACGACCGTGTGTCTAGCCCGTGTGCCCTTCAAAATGGCCACACACGCCTGAGTCTCAGACCGTGTACTAGGTCATGCCAAACCTATAGGGTATACTGACTTATGCAACACGGCCAGGTCACACACCCGTGTGCTAGGCCGTGTGCCATTTAGGGGGTATACTGACTTGTGACACACGGCCAATCACACACCCGTGTGTGATGTCATGTGGAGTATACTGACTTCAATTTAATTTCAACACCAGGGGACACAAGGTCGAGCAACATGACCGTGTGTCGCACACAGCTGAGACACACGCCCGTGTCTCTACTTGTGTGGACAAAAATAGGACATTTGTATAGCCAATTTGCCACCCTCTTTTTACTTGCATATACAATAATAAATTACAACATTTCATAACTCAACTGGCAGCCAATCCATGACATTTCAAACACATTTTATACTATTTCAACATAGCATTCAAATACCTAAATAATATCATGCATTTTCCATTCATGTGACTAATTCAAATCAAGTTATCAATTGCATATTTCCATTCCATCTACTACTTGCCAAAACATACCATATTTATAAACTCATAAATAACCAAAACATTATACCAAATTAAGCCAAATAACATGGCTTAAACATATACCATAAAATGTATCAAAATTACTAGTTCAAGTAACCATAACTATCTTCTTATAACTAGCCTATACATGCCACATTTACATATATCCACAAATTCAAAAGTACCAATCGGCAACTGGATAGTGTGATGCGTAACTCCGACTTTATCTGAATCAAGCGAGCTATCGAACATCTATAATACACGGAAAAAAAACAGAGTAAGCTTTATAGCTTAGTGATAAATCGTAATAGTAACATTTTTGAAGCCTACATTTAGCATGCTTTTGGATTATTTAAGCCTTGAATTGAGTAAATTGGTGCTCTTAATCTTTTTTTTTTTGTGTTTTATACTCAACAAAGCACTGGAGGATGAAAAGAATGAGAAGACAGGCCCAAACGAAGTAAATGGACCATATCACGAAATCAACACGGCCTGGGCCCAAGCCACACGGTCTTGCCTCACTCAACAGTCTTGAACACGGCCTGGCCACGATTCACACGGGTGTATGCCATGGGCGTGTTCTTGTCGCGACAAAGAGAAATTTCACTCGGATTAGGATACTTAGAGGCGAAGAAACACATTAAGAAGCCTATATAAACACCCTAAGTATAACCTAAAGGGGGAACCCAAGGCTTTAGTCGGGGCCCGGCTAGGCCAAAGAGGGTAGATTTGTAGGATTTACTCGAAGATAGCCAGTTGATTCATCTCAGAAGCCGTAATCATACTCAAGACGGAGGATCTCTCCTTCAATTCCTTCAGGGGTTTTAGGGATTTCTTATGTTTTGTTTTATCTTTTCTTCTGAGATGTTTTCTTTATTATTATGAACTAAACCCTCGGATACCGAGGGGATGAAACCTAAGATGAATCTTGTTATCGTTTATTTGAACTATATGATAAATATTTGACTTGTTCTTAATTATGTGTTCATAATTCTTTTGTTGATATTTTTGGATATTAATTCAAGTATAATGTGCTTAGGTGGAGGAGCAAAAGTCCCTGCCTTAGAGTAGATCTAGCATAATTAAGCGGAGTTGATCGTATGCCTAGATATAGGGTGACGAGATTTTGCTGAATTAGGGTGAAACCTAATATGGGAGTCCATAGATCGAGTTAATGCAATTCTAGGGGTTTTTATTAGAAAGAGATTTCAATTAATCAACCTAGGGTTAGTCGTTAGTCACCTCGAGAGAGGGATTAATATAAATTAGGAAATCCTACGGATCAAGTCAAATGAATAAATCGTCTGGTTCAAAGTAAGAGAACAAGTGAAGTCTAGGTGGATTCTTCCTCGGGTATTGTCTTAATCAATTGGTTTTTCCCAAAGTATTTTTCCCAAATTCCTTCTCTTTTTCCTTGCATCATTAGCTTAGTTGTTAGTTAATTTTAGATTAGATAGAAAATTCCTTTAATTCTAAGGCTAGATAATAAAAAGAGAGTTAGTATTAGTACTTTTAGTTCCTTTGGGTTTGATAATCCGGTCTTGCCTTAACTATACTACTGTTCAATAGGTGCGCTTGCCTCACATCGTTGTCATAGTTAGTTTCCAGGTTCGATCATTATTTTTATAAATTTTTAAGACTTTTACACTGGATAAAACAACGACCACTTAGTAAGCCCGTATAATTTAGAATTAAACTTACCATTCTTACATAATCAAGACAACAAGTAATGTAAACTCAATTAAATTTCCAAATGACTAACACAAGCATTCATCAACAGTAAGCTCTAATGAGCTGAAAATAGTAAGCTCTTACGAGCTGATATATTAGTAAGCTCATACGAGCTGATATATCGGTAGGCTCATAGGAGCTGTGGTGAGTCCGCAGCAAATGCAGGAGCTCAACCAAAACGGTACCCTAGTGACATGTTACTTGTATCCTACGAATTCATACAGTTCAAACAGGGCTCGGTAATCATCAGTCTATATCAATAAGGCATTCGTATTTCAAATATATCAATTATATACATACATCTCAAATAAATACAAGTATTTAAAGTTCGATTCTAATTAAACGAATTTACCTAGTATTGCTCAGATAAAAACTATTGGCTATTTGTCAATCTTTCCTTTTCCTCGATCTAAACTTGATCTTGGCTTTTCTTGATCTTAATGAGCTAGGAGTGTGTTGAGTGCTTCAATCTATTCCCATAGCTTTTCTAAGCCCTAAATTCAGCGAGAAGATGATGATAATGAAGCAAAAATTGTTTTTATTTTATTTAATTAACCTTATTAACCAAATTACCAATTTAGCCTTAATGAACATTAAAAATTTCAAATTTACCAAGTCACTATCATCCACTATCATGTTAATGGTCTAATTTCAACATAATGACTTTAACTTTAAGGTTCTATAGCCATTAGACACTTTTAGCTAATAGAACACAAGTTTTACGCTTTACGCTTTACGCGATTTAGTCCTTTTTACCGAATAATATGTGTATTGAACACAAGATTAGGGGCAAAAGGGTAATTTTCCAAAGTATGAGATAAGTGTCAATTTAGTCAATGTGTGTATTGTATAACCTGATTTAATCATTATAGATCAAGAAAGACGAAGCCTAGATCTAAACCGAGGCAAGAGCAAGGTGGTGGACTAAATGGCTTATTTTCTATACTTTTGAGTATCGAGGTAAGTCTATGCTTAAACAATGCATTCATACTTACAATTTCTTAATGCTAGCTAGTGTGTAGCATGATTGAGAATGATTGAGAACCTATGTGGGATGAATGTGGTAGAATTTGTGAATAGAGGTATGGCTAGGTAAGTAGACATGTGAATATGTAGTGAAAATGCCAAATGGTGGGCTAAGTGCAATACCATCTTAATGCATATTGACGATTAGTTGGCTATGTGCTATGCTATCATTAGGTATATCGTCTAGTGGGCTATATGCGAAACCACTATGAATACCTTTGTGGTAGGCTAAGTGCGATATTACCGTATTAATTGATTGTGGTGGGCTAAGTGCAAAACCACCGAGAAATTAGCTGTGTGGATTAGCTGTGTGGATTAGCTATGTGGTTACATTATTGAGTTAATTCACTGTGTGGATGAATTATCGAGAAATGATGTTGAGTTGTATATTGTGTAAATGTGATATTGAATGCAGGGGTGTATTTCAATGGTTATGAGTATGTGACTCATGATGTGTTGGAAATATGGTAAGGGATAGAAAGAGTAAGCCTTGTTGTATATTATATTTTAGTATGATGCTAATTTTTGTTGAGCTTATGCTATGATGCTTAATTATTGATGTGTAAACTTACTAAGCTCAAACCTTACTCTATTTATTTTCCCTTGTCTTATAGAGTAAAAGTGTTGAATCGAGATACAAGGATCAATTGGAAGATCGTCCACATTATCAGCACATTCTGGTACATGAGACTCAATGTTTTGTATATGGCATGTATAGAGGCTAGGCAAGTTAGTAAATTTTGTTGTAAATGGCTAAGATGTGTTGGCCTTTAGATGGATAGTCTATTTCGTATAATGCCATAGTAGTTGGCTACCTTATTTTATGAAAAGATTGTAGTTATCTATGTGAGATTGCACTTCAATTTTAGTTGATTATGGATGTGTTGAATGAATACATATTGTGTATGCTAGAGGGGTGAAAGGAACTTAGCACATAGCTTTGTTTTTGTCCATGTGGATGACACATGCGCGCGTGTCTAGATTCTCGATGACACACGGTCAGCCCACAGCGTGTGACTTGGCCGTGTGTCCCCTGCATGATAACATTTTAAGTCAGAATAGACCACGGACTAGCCACACAGGTGTGAGTATAGGCCGTGTGAGTTTAGTCAGTGTTGGCCATGGGCTAGCCACACGGGCATGTGACTAGGCTTTAAGGTCGTGTGTATGTAGTCAGTATTCACCACAGTTGTGGAGCATGGGCGTTGGGTCTATGCATGGGCGTGTCTCTTCTTGCACGGGCGTGTTAACCTTGTAGAAAAGGTAAAATTTTTAAGATTGGAAAAAGTTTCAATATAGTCTCGGGAGCCCTCGTGTGTATAAATGAGGCCTTGTAAGTCGTGGTTGAGGTTGTTGAGGTGACGTAAGAGAGTAATCACGATGAGCCTAAGTGGCGATCAAGTGGTTTTTTACGGTAACGACTCGGGCTCAGTTCTGGCGTAGAACTCGGGTAAGGGGTGTTACATTTAGTGGTATCAGAGCTATAGTTTAGTGGGTTCTAGAACTACCGTGGCGGGTGTAAGAGTCTAGTTATACATGCCATAAGTGTACTATGATAGTGTGGTGGTTTCTTATGATTTTAAATCTTATTTTGTAGTATATGGATCCCGATCAATCTATTGCTGATGAAGCAGCTAGTAATGCACCGACTCCTGCGTAAGGAACCGTGGCTGTACAAAGTGGACCCGAGGTTAGGGGTCAAAGGGAAGAGACACGGAAAGCCTTTCTCCAGATGATGAGTAATTGGTACTCGGACTATGTTTGAGCGAATCCTAATGCTCAACCTCCGCCACTTCCTCCTATACCTCTGCTAAATCTAGTGGCTCCTCAAGGTATTGATGTTGTGAGGATATCGAAACCCCCGGTGGATAAGATTAGGAAGCACAGGGCTGAGGAGTTTAGAGCTAAGGTGGATGATAACCCTGAGAGGACGGAGTTCTGGTTAGAGAACTCGATGAGAGTGTTTGATGAACTCTCCTGTACACTAGAGGAGAGCTTGAAGTGTGCCGTATCCTTGCTGAGAGATTCAGCATACCATTGGTGGAAGACGCTAACGTTTGTGGTCCCGGAAGAGCAGGTGACGTGGGACTTCTTTCTGGAAGAGTTTCGAAAGAAGTATATAAGCCAACAATTTACTGAACGGAAAAGGAAGGAATTCCTTGAGTTGAAGTAAGGAAGAATGTCAGTAGCAGAGTATGAGCGTGAGTTTGTTAGGCTTAGCAAATACGCTTAAGAGTGTGTATCGACAGAGACCATCTTGTGTAAGAGGTTCGGACACGGACTGAATGAGGATATCAAACTCCTAGTGGTTATTCTGGAGTTGAAAGAGTTTGTGGTGTTAGTTGAAAGGGCAAGTAAGGCCGAAGAGTTGGGTAAGGAAAAGAGAAGGGCTGTGAGTGAAGCCCGAGATGCTAGACAAAGGCTGATGGGCAAGTCATATCAAGCCCAGTCAAAAAGATCCAAAGAAGGGAATCCTCGGACAACAGCCTCAGTGGGATATTCATATCGAGACTTGGACAATATTCATTTGGGTTCGAGAGTCCAAGCCACCTCGATGGAAAGTGTGGGCAATACAAAGAGCAAACCGGGGTGTCCTAGTTGTGGTAGATATCACACCGGAGAGTGTTAGGGTAACAGTCACAACTGTTATAAATGTGGCTCCCCCGTTCACTTTATCTGAAACTGCCCCGAGAGGGATGATAAGGAAGAGAAGCAATAGATAAGATCCAGTGATGTGTTTGCAAGAGGTAGACCACCAAGGAACCTGAGAGGTGGGAATAGTGGTAGCATTGCATCCAAAGATTCTGCTGTGAGACCGAAGGGTCGGGCAACTGCGAGGACGTATGTTACTCGCGCTCGTGAAGAGGCATCCTCCCCAGATGTGATAACGGGTACTTTTTCTCTCTATGACACCTTTGTTATTGCTTGAATATATCCAGGGTCTACTCATTCTTATATCTGCATGAGACTAGTATCTAGTTTGAGTATGACCGTTGAGTCTACGGATATTGTGGTTAAGGTGTCAAACCCGTTAGGAAAGCATGTGTTAGTGGACAAAGTGTGTAAAAATTATCCTTTATTAATTAAGAATCATTGTTTTCCGGCAAACCTTATGTTGTTATCGTTTGATGAGTTTGATTTAATCCTTGGCATGGATTGGTTAACTACCCATAATGTCTTAGTGAACTATGGTAGTAAGTTTATTGAATTGAAATGTGAGAGTAGAGATGTGGTTCAGGTTGAATCAAATGGATCGTATAGTCTACCAGTGATGATTTCTTCCCTAGTGGCTGAAAAATGCTTGAGAAAAGGGTGTGAATCCTATCTCACCTTTGTGTTGAATACTCGAGAGGTTGGAGTGAAGTTTGAAACAGTACTGATAGTATGCGAGTATCCGGATGTATTCCCGAAAGAGTTACCCGGATTACCTCCAGTGAGAGAGGTTGAGTTTGGGATTGAGTTGATTCCAGGAACGACACCGATTTCAATTGCTCCATATAGAATGACACCTTTAGAGTTGAGAGAACTGAAGGTACAGTTGCAAGAGTTGACAGATAGGGTTTTGTAAGTCCAAGTTACTCACTATGGGGTGCTCCGGTATTATTTGTGAAGAAGAAAGATGGGTCTATGAGATTGTGTATAGAGTATAGACAGCTCAACAAGGTGACGGTGAAGAATAAATATCCTTTACCAAGGATTGATGATCTTTTCGATCAAATGAAAGGAGCTACAGTGTTCTCCAAGATAGACCTGAGGTCTGGTTACTATCAGTGGAGAGTGAAAGAGCAAGATGTGTTGAAAACTGCATTTTGAACAAGGTATGGCCATTATGAGTTTTTAGTTATGCCGTTTGGTTTAACGAATGCACCTATGATTTTCATGGATCTGATGAACCGTGTATTCAGACCATATGTGGACAAGTTTGTGGTTGTCTTCATTGACGACATATTGATCTATTCTCGGGATGAGAATGATCATGAAGAGCATTTGAGTATTGTATTGCAAACTTTAAGAGATAAGCATTTGTATGCTAAGTTTAGCAAAAGTGAGTTTTGGCTTCGAGAGGTCAGATTTCTAGGACACATTGTGTCGAGTGATGGTGTCAGAGTTGACCCAAGTAAGATTTTGGCTATTGTGGATTGGAAATAGCTGAGGAACGTGTCGAAAATCAAAAGTTTCTTGGGATTAGTGGGATATTACAGACGTTTCGTAAAGGGGTTTTATGTGATTGCTACCCCAATGAGGAAACTTTTGCATAAAGATGTCAAGTTCGAATGGAATGAAACTTGTCAGCAGAGTTTCAAGAAACTGAAAACAATGTTGACTGAGGCACCAGTTTTGGTTCAACCTGAATCAGGGAAAGAGTTTGTAGTTTACAGTGATGCGTTGTTCAATGGTCTCGGTTGCATGTTGATGTAAGAGGGTAAGGTAGTCGCTTACGCCTCGAGACAGCTAAAATCGCACGAGAAGAACTATCAGACTCATGATTTGGAGTTGGCTGCGATTGTTTTCGCGTTAAAAATTTGGCGACATTACTTGTAAGGTGAGAAGTGTCGGATCTTTATGGATCACAAGAGTTTGAGATATTTGATGGATCAAAAGGATCTGAATTTAAGGCAGATGCGGTGGCTTGAGTTATTGAAAGGCTATGAATTAGTCATTGATTATCACCAGGGAAAAGCGAATGTGGTTGCGGATGCCCTGAGTAGGAAATCCTTGTATGCTCTAAGAGTTATGAGCACGAGTTTAGCAATAGCTGATGATGGTGCTATTTTGGTAGAGCTGAGAGCCAAGCCATTATTTGTTCACCAGATATGTGAGGTGTAACAGCCCGATTTAGGGCCTAGTTGGAACAGTGGTGCGAGACCACAAATCCAAAGTAGTAATATGAGTTTTTTAAGGTATTTGAGATGGTTGCATGATATTATGAAAGTTTCATGAAGAAATTTTATGAAAATTTCTATTAAAGGGTCCATTAGGACTAAATTGCAAAAGTTGCAAAAAATGAGTTTCTAGAAGCTTTTTGTATTAAATAGCTTTAGAATATTAATTAGAAGTCCTTAAATAGCAATTTTCCCAAATTATAATTTTTGGACAAAAATGGACATGAGTTAGTAAATGGGGAATTTTTAAAGAGAAGGGCATTTTGGTCATTTATCAATTAAATGATTGAAAAGGGAAAAAGATGATAAAAATCCTTATTCATCTTCTTCCTTGTGCCGAAAATTGGAGAGACACCATAGCTAGGGTTCTTCAATTTTTCAAGCTTGCTAGTAAGTTCATTTTAGCCCTGTTTTTAGTATTATTCGTATTTTTGGAATCCTCGTGTTATGAATTAGCTATTTTTAGCTATAAGATGAGCTAAGATTCATGTTCATAAATCTACACATGTATGAGATTCTTGTAAAATGATATTTTATGGAAGATTATGAGAGTTTGATGTTAGATAAACATCTTGTTGTAAGTGAATTTCATGAAAAATGATAGTAAGGACTAGTTTGTTAATATTATGAAATTTGTCATACATGGTAGAAATAGTGAGAGTTGAGATAATGAATCAGCTAATCATAAAGTTTAAGAAAGTGGTATGAAAATTATTTTACGAGCCTAGGGGAAAAAGTGTAATTATGAGAAAGTTTAGGGGCAAAATAGTAATTTTGACAAAGTATGAGTTAAGAGTCAATTTAGTCAATGTGAGTATTAAATTATCTAAACTATTATTATAGATCAAGAAAAACGAAGCCCGGATCGAAACCGAGGTAAGAACAAAGTCGAGGACTAAATTGCATATTTATATACATTTTGTATATCGAGGTAAGTTTGTATGATTTCCAAGCTTCATGAATATTTTCATTGAATTGCTTGTTATGTTGTTAAATATACATTACTTTCATGAGAATGTTTAATGGTTTGCTATACAAAGAAATTAATGAGATTAAGCATGAGAAATTCCCAATTGAAGTTGAATTACTTAGGATACTCGATCTACCACATGAGGTAAGAAAGTTCGTATAAGACCAAGCCAAGGCATGGCATCGGCAATCGAGCAAAGTTATCATGTAAGTCCAAGACAAGTCTTGGCATTGAAGAGTTATTTTGAGATGAAGACCCATGTAAGCCCAAGCCAAGGCATGGCATTGATGGGTCTCCAAGCAAAGATGTCATGTAAGTCCAAGACAAGTCTTGGCATTGAAAAGCTATCATGAGATAGAGATCCCATGTAAATGCAAGACAAGGCATGGCATTGGTGAGTAACAAGATAGATTTCATGTAAGTCCTAGCCAAGGCTCGGCATTGACCAGCTCATGAGTAAAGATACCAAATAAGACCATGTCAAGACATGGCAATGGTAAGTTCCCGAGGGAACACACAAGGAAGACTTTGAGTAGGTCCATGTCAAGACATGGCATCAATACCAAGATGAGAGATCCCATGTAAGACCATATCGAGGATATGGCTTTGGCATTGAGTATTATGTGGGATAAGATTCAGTATCCTCGGTTATTCATAGAAATTCATCGGGTAAATGAGTAAAGCTTAAATGAGATAGCAAGAAAATTAAGTAAGCAAAGCTATTTTCAAGTTGAAAATGAGTACTATTCATGTTATGAATGATGAATTAGAGATTATGATTTTTATAGTAAAGTATGCTGATCTATGTGATCAAGTAATAGAGGTATCTTGTCTACCTCACGAGCATGAGACTAGTAAGTGTCATGAGATATGTAAGAACCAGTAAAAGTAAGTAAGCTTAAACAACTAAAATTATGATGCCATTATTATGCCAAAGGGTTTATGTTAAACAAACATATTGCTATGTGCATTTTATGCAAACTTACAAAGCTAAATGCTTACATTTTTTATTCTCTCTTTTCATGTAGTCCCGCCAAGCTAATCTCGTGGATCATCGTCAACGGATCTCGGAGAACACTATCAATCGCTATTTTGCTATAGCCAAGTTGTTTTTATTAAGTATGGCATGTATAGGAAACACTTCATTTTGAGTATATATTTTAAGAAGAGCAAAAGTATAGGCTATCAAGCTTATTATTCTTTTGTATATGGCTAAATGATTGGCCATGATTGACTAAGTATGTATGTTTATTGATATCAATGAAGCATGTAGTATTGCTCATGAAAGATGTAGTAATTTGAGTTGTTGAATTGAATATGAGATTGATCTTGATTTCAGGGTGGCAATTGACTTGGTAAATAGCCTTCGAGTGCCCACACGGATAGACACACGAGCGTGTGTCTAGGCCGTGCGTCCCCTGCCCCTTAGTACCTTACGTCAGAATAGACTATGGGTTAATCCCACGGCCGTTTGTTTAGGCCATGTGTAACACACGGTCAAAACATCGACGTGCGCCCCAGGCAGTGTTAATTTAGTCAGTGTCGACCACGGTTAGAAGACACGGACGTGTCAAGGCCGTGTAAATATAGTTAGTGTCGACCACGGCTAGAAGACATGGGCGTGTCTTAGGGGTACACGGGCGTGTCCTGTGCCACATGGGCGTGTGAACCCTGCTTTAAAGAAAAGTTTTCGATTAAGTTTCAAAAGTTTTCAAATACGTGTTTAAGGCCTCGTAGGCCATGAAATGTATGATTAGAGTAAGAAAGAGAAGTTTTTAATTCGAAACAAAATTTTACAGCCCGTAAGTGCATGTTTAAGAAATTTCAAGCATAGTAATGTCTCATATTCGGTCTCTGCCTTGGACTCAGATATGGGGTGTTACATGAGGCTCAGAGAAATGACAGTGAGATGCAAGCAAAGAGAGCTAAGTGCGGATTAGAAAGTGATTCTGATTTTCGAGTGGGCTCGAATGGTTATATGTTGTACCGTGATAGAATCTGTGTACCTATAGATAAAGAGTTAATCCGAAAGGTTTTGCATGAGGCACATAGTGGTTATTTTTTAGTACAACCAGGAAGTACGAAAATGTACAACGACTTGAGGAAGTTTTATTGGTGGCCGGGCATGAAAAGAGATATTTCAGAATTTTTGGCAAAGTGTTTGATTTGTCAACAAATGAAAGCTAAGCATCAAGTGCCTTCAGGATTGCTTCAGCCTGTAATGGTTCCCGAATGGAAGTGGGATCGGGTTACCATGGATTTTGTAACGGGGTTGCCGATGACTCCGAAAAAGAAAGATGTTGTGTAGGTTGTCATGGATAGACTAACGAAGTCGGCTCACTTTATTCTGGTACGTGTTGATTATTCATTGGATAAGTTAGCTGAGTTGTATGTTGCAGAAATAGTAAGATTGCATAGTGTGCCTATATCTATTATATCGGATAGAGATTTAAGGTTTACTTCGAGATTTTGGAAGAAGTTGCAAGAGGCCATGGGTACGAGGTTGAATTTCAGCACTGCGTTCCATCCGCAAACTGATGGTCAGTCTGAAAGAGTAATTCAAATTCTCGAAGATATGCTTCGATGCTGTGTGTTAGAATCCGTAGGTAGTTGGGAGAGATATCTACCTCTGGTCGAATTTTCTTACAACAACAGTTATCAGTCGAGTACACGGATGGCTCCGTATGAGGCCTTATGTTGTCGTAAGTGTCGGACTCCATTGTATTGGACCAAGCTTAGTGAAAAGCGGATCTATGGAGTTGATCTGGTAAAAGAGACGGAAGAGAAAGTAAGAATAATCCGTAATAGTCTAAAAGCTGCTTTGGACCGACAGAAGTCGTACGCGGATTTGAAAAGAAAAGAGAATGAGTTTGAGGTGGGTGACAAAGTGTTTTTGAAAGTGTCCCCGTGGAAGAAGATTATGAGATTTGGACGAAAAAGGAAGTTGAGTCCAAGATTTATAGGGCCGTATGAGATTACAGATAGAGTTGGGCCAGTAGCTTACCGGTTGGCTTTGTCGATAGAGTTGGAAAAGATTCATAATGTATTCCATGTATCGATGTTGTGACGGTATTGCTCCGATCCTTCACATGTGATTCCTTCAACGGAAATTGAAATAAGACCAGTTATGTCTTATGAAGAGAAGCCGATTAAGATCTTGGCTCGAGAGGTGAAACAGTTGAGAAATAAGAGCATAGCACTAGTGAAAGTGTTATGGCAGAAACACGGTGTGGAAGATGCTACATGGGAAACGAAGAAATCTATGAAAGAGCAACATCATAACCTCTTTACTGGTAAGATTTTCGGGGGCGAAAATCTCTAAAGGGGGAGAGTTGTAACATCCCGGTTTAGAGCCTAGTTGGAATAGTGGTGCGAGACCTCAAATCCGAGGTCTATGTATGAGTTTTTGATATTTATGCTATGTTTTCATTTTAGTGTGAAAGTTTCATGATGCAATTTTGTGAAATTTCGATTGAATTGTCCAAAAGGACTAAATTGTAAAAGTTGCAAAATGTGAGATTCTAGAAGCTATTTGTGTGAAATGGCTTTAGAATAAATATTAGAGGTCCATAAATAGCAATTTACCAAAAATCTAATTTTTGGACAAATTTGGGCATGGATGAGTTAAAATAGGAGTTTATCAAAAGGGCATTTTGGTAATTTTGCAATTAAATGATTAAAATGGGAGAAAAGATGACAAAATTCATTTATCTTCTTCTCCAAGGCTGCCAAAATTTTCAAGAGCCATTTGTTAGGGTTCTTCAAATTTTTCAAGCTTGCTAGTAAGTGCATCCAAGCCCCGTTTTTGACATTCGTCGTATTTTTGAAGTCCCAGTTGTATGAATAAGCTATTTTTAGCTATTTGATGAGCTATATTGAATGTTCAAAAATTTGGCCATGTATGACATACATGTATGTTGATGTTTTATGGAAGATTATAAAAGCTTGATGTAGTAGAAACATCTTTTGTTAAGAGATTTTCCATGAAAATACATATAGGGACTAGTTTGTGAAAGTTTTAAGTTTGGTCATACACGTGTGATTTAGTGAGAATTGGTGAATGCTTAAGTGATTCGGCTAAGAATGAAAGGCTAGAAAGTTGAATAAAAATCACTTTACAAGCCTTGGGGCAAAAGTGTAATTATGAGAAAGATTAGGGGTAAAAGGGTAATTTTGCCAAAGTATGAGATAAGTGTCAATTTAGTCAATGTGTGTATTGAATAAGCTGATTTATTCATTATAGATCAAGAAAGACGAAGCCCGGATCCAAACCGAGGCAAGAGCAAGGTGGTGGACTAAATTGCATATTTCTATACTTTTTGAGTATCGAGGTAAGTCTATGCTTAAACAATGCATTCATACTTACAATTTCTTAATGCTAGCTAGTGTGTAGCATGGTTGAGAATGATTGAAAACCTATGTGGGATGAATGTGGTAGAATTTGTGAATGGAGGTATTGCTAAGTAAGTAGATATGTGAATGTGTAGTGAGAATGCCAAATGGTGGGCTAAGTGTAATACCATCTTAATGCATATTAAAGATAAGTTGGCTATGCGCGATGCTATCGTTAGGTATATCGTCTAATGGGCTATATGCGAAACCACTATGAATACCTTTGTGGTAGGCTAAGTGCGATACTACCTTATTAATTGATTGTGGTGGGCTAAGTGCGAAACCACTGAGAAATTAGCTGTGTGGATTAGCTGCGTGGATTAGCTGTGTGGTTACATTATTGAGTTAATTAGCTGTGTGGATGAATTATCGAGAAATGATGTTGAGTTGTATATTGTGTAAATGTGATATTGAATGCAGGGGTGCGTTTCAATGGTTATGAGTATGTGACTCATGATGTGTTGGAAATGTGGTAAGGGATAGAAAGAGTAAGCAATATTGTACATTATATGTGTAACACCCCAAACCCGGCCCAAACACTACAATCGGATCTGGTATGTCATTAAGGAGATTTTATAAAACATATTGCATTTTGAAGAAAACAACTATCAGGTTTAACCATTTAAAAAAAAAACTTAATATTTTAATAATCTGTATAAGATATGAATACAAGGAAACCTTGGTGAATTTTAAATAAAGACTGAAATTTAATACATGTCTTAGTTTAACTTAATCATAAAATTAAAATGCCTAATAATGAAGGCCCAACATAAAACCAAAACATAAATAATAGTCTGGAGGCCTATGGCATTATCACAACGAAATTTAAAATCCACTAATAAAAAAATATTAAAATCACTAAGTAATGAAAAGTCCTCTGCTGAATCCAAATACTCTCTTGCATGGCCACCTTGCGCTCCTCTCCAGCCCAGTCTGATGCACTAGGTGCTACCTGAAAATGTTAAATAATAGGTTGAGTCACGAGACTCAGTGTGCAACCCTCATGCACCATTAGATTTGGGCCTTAGCCCCACAGAACAGAATAACAGATTAATATATAACAAAAATTATGCAAGCCCAACCCAAATCCTAGGTTTCCATTCGATACACACCACCTTTACGTGCCAGTCACACCATTGGGGATTTCTACAATCAACCCACACCACTTGTAACATCCTTAAATAGGGGCTGTTGTATTTGAACTTCATTGCATATGTATGGATTATTAGTTGAGGTGTTCTAGAGTATAGTTATAAGTCAAGGGTAGGCCCGAACTGTAGGAAAAAAATTTAGATTTTAAGTTTTGGTTAAGGGGAGCTAAAGGAGCTAGGGGTTAAGTAAATTTCATGGTGAATTTAAGAATAAGAATTGGCTTGGTAAAGTGGCAAGGAGGCTCCACTTAGGGCCTTGAAAGTGATGCCATAAGCAGGGGAAAGGAGCTCAGGTTCGAGCAGCAGGAATCCCATTTTCTGCTTACCATTTTGACGCCAAGGAGGGAGGAGTTGTGCTCAGCTCAAACTCTGTCAGATAATTGTGGATTAAGTCAAATTAATTTGAACTGGTGGCAAGGAGAGAATTTAGGAGTTTGAATAATTCAAACTCATTTGAATGGTTGGCTGAGAGGAGTTTAAGGTAGTTGCCGAAATTTGAACTCTTGTTTGAAGAGGAGTATTCGGTTGGGAAGCTGAGTAAGGGGGTGCCGGAATTCCTTAGTTGGCTAATAGGGCATTTTCGGCTAGCAAAGCCTTGATGCATTCGGTTGAGAGGCAAAACCGAAACCCCTTTTTGTACTTGCCGATTTTTCCTCAATGCACCATTTGAAGCAAAAGCCAAAAGTTTCTTAGGCCATTGTCGAAAATTCTTTAGGAGCCTCTAGCCGAATCTCCATTTGAGTTCTCCATTTTCTTCTTTGAACCGAAACCTCTTAGGCCGAATCCCTTTTACTTTTCTTCTCCCATTTTTGCTCAAAAGCCGAATCTATTCTCTCCTCTTCATCTTTTTCTTTTCTCAACCCCTTGTGTCGAATTCTTCTTCTTTCTCCCTTTGTCGAAACTCCCTGAAACTCTTTTCTTTAAACCAAAGCCGAATACCATTCATCTTTCTCCCATTCTCTCCTTCCACTTAGGCTGAATCTCCATTAAGCAGGGATCTCCTTTGATTTCTTCCCTAATCGGTTTGGGATAGGTAAGTCTGGCATGGTGAATGTCTTTCATTTACATCTTCTTTTCCTTGTCGACTCACATGGGAACAAAAGCGTAATTTCGGCAATTGTTGACAAGATTTCTAGTCATCTTTGAAAACCGATTTCTCCTAGGTACTTTGGGATTTTGAAGCAGTGGATCAGGTTATTATTTCCCTATCAATCGATTTCAGTAAGTCAGTGGTAAGGTTTCATGCCGATTCGATCTTCCTATAAGTTATTTGAAAAGCCGAAGGCTATTATGATTAAGTGTTAATGTTGGCCGATTGTAGGGGAAAGATCAGTCTCGCATATCTCGGGTTGTGGTTAGCATTCGAAAGGCAATAAGGTAAGGGATTGGTTATGCGTTAGCCCTTCGGGATTTGTTAGTATGGCCGAATGGCCTTGTTAATGATATTGGTTTGGCCAAATGTAGGGAAACGGGATCTAGTGCGTTAGATCGGGATCTTCGGGATTCAGTAGTCGCGATAGCAATCAGGTGTGTACTTTACACACTTCTTAATCGTAGTAAATATGCTAATAACCTAAACATGTTAAAAGCTAAAAGTTGTGTAGATCTCGATATGATACCTTAATGGGTATGAGCAAGGATTACGGGTAAGTCCGTTTTGGTGGGATTATGCTATATGATGCTTGATGCTATGATCTATGTTATATTCGATATATGTTTAATGTTAAAGCATGCTGGCATGATTTATATATGTATTGCATTATTATGGGTGATATGAGAGGAGGGGGAAGTTGATATCTGTGACTTTGGGTCACCAGTGGTTTGGCATCACCAGTGGTTTGGTACCACAGTTTATTTCGAGACTTTGGGTCACCAGAGGTTTGGCACCTCATAGCGACTCGTCCCAATGGCTTAGCACCACAGTGGGTTGGCCCCACATTTGATAAACGGGATTGTCGCCAGTGATTTGGTATCACAACGTGGGTTGGCCCCACAATTGGATTATTCGTGACTTTGGGTCACCAATGGTTGGGCACCATATTATTATTGATACCAGTGACTTTGGGTCACCAGTGGTTTGGCACCACCAGTGGTTTGGTACCACACGGGGTAGAAAACAGAGTTGTGGATGGCTAGGTTTAGGTGCATGATATATTTCCTTGATTATGATTTGTGTAAGCATGTTGCAATAATCGGGAGGGGGATTATGCACTGAGTCTTGGTGACTCACCTTCTCCCTTATCATTTCAGGTGATTCGTAGTTCGCGGATGAGGAGCCGGGTGGACTCGAGGTGGCCATGCGATATTTACATTCGGTTTTACATGGACTTTGACTTGGGTACTTATTTTAAATTTCGATTTTTAATTGGGTTGTAATAAGGCCTTTAAATTATGTTTTTAGATTATTTTTATCTGCTTTGGATTTGATTTCAAATATGATTAAGTAAAGTACTTGATTTGTTTTAATAACCTGAACACAGAGTTTTCTAAACTATAATTCGCGTTCGGTTTCAAAACTTCACCATCGGGTAATACAATTCATGTGATAACAAGTCAACTTAAATTATTTTCAAATCTAAGTTTTCAAAGCTCGAATACAAACGGTTTCCAAATTAACTAAGTAGGAATCACACAGGTTTTAATAAGACATAAACGTTTTCCAAAGTAGTGACTGACAATTGAGTTTTAAAAAGGATTTTCAGGATTTCAAGGGCAAATTAACTTTTTCAACTTCACATGCACCAGCTTTCTCCAAACGCAAAGCAATACAAGGGTTTTCACTGAAAATAAACCGGTAACTCATTTTCTTAAAAAAGTTTCAAAAGCTCAGCTGTGGGCCCGAGGCCCAAAATAGTGTGGTTCTAAAATGTTTTGTTGGAAAATACGTGGTTGAAGAAGCATGGCACCAAGTCTCCGGCACCAATCCGCTCAGGTAAGTACCCCTAACTGGTGTTTGCATATGATTATGATCATGAAGATGTATGATATGAATGTATAGTATCAATGGATCGCCTACAGAGACTAAAGCCTATAGGATTCTATGAACTCGTGAAAACAAGACTCTGTAACAAGAACTGTTCATAAGATTGTGCCTTAATAATAGTGGAATAAAGACTGACGCATAAAACTTTTAAATCAGATAAGTCGAGATATTAGACATGAGCACTCGAGGTCTTGGTCATAATTCACGTGGACACGATCGGGGTAGGATGACTGTGTCTGAACCAGCTGCAGGTGGTGAGTTTCAGGATCAGACAGGGGATGATGCAGTGTCACAAGCGATGCTGCGAGTTTTTGAGAGAGTGGCTGGAGCAGGTGGAGGTGCGGGAGCTCGGAAATATGTATCTGAGTGACTCCGAGCCAATGGAGCTGAAGTATTCCAAGGTGTTTCTGGTGTGGCTCCCAATACGGCTGAGTATTGGTTGGAGGCAACGGAACGAATCATGGACAATTTAGATTTGACTGCTGAGGAGAAACTGAAAAGGATAGTGTCGCTTCTCCGGGATGAGTCATACCAGTGGTGGCTCACGGTTCGGGATAGTGCTGCAGCGGATGATCTTACGTGGGATTATTTTAAGGAAGCTTATCAGAAGAAATTTATTGGATCTTACTACATTGATGCGCAGCGAAAGGCGTTTCTGAGATTGGTTCAGGGGAGTAAGTCCGTATCAGAGTACGAGGCGGAATTCTTAAGGTTGAGCCGGTATGCTTGGGGTATTGTTGCAACGGAGCACGAGCGATGTGTCAGGTTCGAGGACGGGTGAGGATGAGCCGAGATTGCTTGATTGCTCCATAGCAGGAGCGAGAGTTTGCTGTGTTGGTAGAAAAGGCTAAGATAGCCGAAGGGATAAAAGAATCTGTGAGGTAGAATCATGATAGGAATAGACATAAGAGAGGTTTTGGATCAGCTGGGTCGGTTTGTAATTCTCGAGAAAAGGGCTAGGCCTAGCGGTGAATCAATCACTGGGGCTTTTATTCGCGCTAATCGGGACCAGTGCGATTATGTCGGTGTGGGAAATCCCATTGGGGAGAATGTTGGGTGATGGAAAATGATGTTTTTGAATGTGGCTCGTTGGATCATCGTGGGAGGGATTGTCCACGGAAGCTAGCCGAGATTCGATCGAGGGTCGTGGCCGTGTTACGAGTTCGAGAAATGAGGATCATAACCGTTGAGGGGTCGTGGTACTTGGTAGAGGAGGTAATGGTTCGAGTCGGGGCCGCGGGAGCCAGGCGGAGGTGCAGGTAACACTGAGGCAAGACAGCCTGGATTGGTATATGCAGCGAGGCGACGAGAGGAGGGCGATGCACCGGACGTCATAACGATCGACGTTCTTAATCTTTGGATTACCATATACTGCTTTGATTGATGTGGGTTTGACGCATTCGTATTGAAACACCCCACACCCGGCCCACGAGTCCTGATCGGATCTGGTATGTTCCTCGAAGAAAACTAGTTCAAATTCGTTGGCACTTTGAAAAAATTTAAGTGATTTTGGAAGAAAGTTCGAATTGGGTTGGGCTTGAGTTGAAAACAAGTTTGTTTTATTCTGAAAGCCCATTTGTTTCAAGTGACAAATATTGAATGTTTATATTAAATCAAATTGACTTAATCTTTAATAATTAAAAATGTCGAAACAAAGCGAATAAAGCAGAAAATAGCTTAGTTCAGTTGTGGCCTTATTACATCAAATAAAAACCCAAAATAAAATCATAAAATATTTAAAATAACAAGAGTCCAACAATAAGGAAAATCTGAACTTCGCATGGCCACCACTAAGCTCCTGCTGACCCGGTCCATCACTATTTGTCACCTGAAACATGTTCCCACAACGGGGTGAGTCAACAGACTCAATGTGTAACCAACACTAAAATTTAATAGATCAGGCATACCATATTGTACCACAGGCATATTCATATACAAACAGAAATATGATGCAACCCGAACCCAAACCTAGATGCCATCCGCTACACATCCCCGTACCAACTCGCACACCGTAGGGACTACTAAGTCAACCCTCCATCCGCTACACACCATCAAAGCGATCATTTGCGGTCGACGTGCTCATCGCCCATACAAAATTTGTGGCATAGCCACGGATAATTGTGTCATGAGACACCACATTCAGATAATGTAACCGAAGTTACCACATTCAGATAATGTAACCGAAGTTACCGTATTCAGATAATGTGACCAAAGTCACCACATTCAGATAGTGAGACCGAAGTCACCACATTCACTTCCCCTTTTTCATATAACCCGAATGCCCCATATTATTCATATTATGCATATCATACTTATATTCACATTCATGTCCCTTTTCACATGTTAAACATAACATATTTCGTAATCCTAGTAGAAGTAGGAAACGTACCTGAGTACTTTCTCAATGTAATGATACTTTAGCCATATTCCCATTCTTATAAACATGCATATATTACATATAACCATAAACCTTATTAAAAGTTAGTGTGGGGTACACACTTGATTCGCTTAACGAAGTCCTTGAAATCCCGAACAAAACCGATTTCTGATTTAGATCTCAAGTCCTACATAAATTAATCACTTACTATTTAATAAAAACCATTGGCCATTAATCCAAATCCTAATAGGATTAGTATTACTAAAACTTACCTTGTAGCTGAATTGAATTAAGAATCAAATCCTAGGAACTTTGTATTCCTCCCTTTTGAAATCGGCTAAACACTATATTACTCCACGGGTTAGTTTTAGAAACTTCGATAATAAATCCAAGCAGTTAAAATAGGCCTTGGCCGAATGTCTTAAACACATACCTTGTGATTACAAATCCCGAAAAGTATCCCTTGGCTATGGAGATGTTGAAACCTACATGATATCTGCTAGATCCACTTCTAACATTTAAATCACCTTTATATAGCCCTTGGCCGATTGTACACTTACCTTGGTTGGCTAGATCTCGAACTATCTTCCTTAAGAGTCGACACTAGCAAAGATCTGAAATTTCTCCTTAATATTTCGGTCAAAGAAACAACAAGAGAATCGGTTCCTAGATCTTGATTAAAAGAGATTGAACAACAAAAATCCATTGTTCTTACCTTAACACCACGATCGACGGCACCTTGTTTGAAGCCACAAAGGTTGGCTATGGAGACTTAGACAGGATCGAGAGAGGTTTTGGCTATGATGAAGAGAAGAGAAAAGAAGAGAAGAAGAAAGGAAGAGAAGAAAGAAAAGAAGGATTTTGGAGAGGAAAAGAATTGATGAAAGAGAGGCTACTTGGCAAAGAGAAATTCGGCAGAGAGAGAGTTGGCTAGGGGATTTTCGGCAAACACTTAGAAAAGATGAAAGAATAGCCTTTCTTTTCCTTCCTTAGCCGAAATTACTAGGCTAGAGTCCCTTACTTGGCCACCACTCTTCCTTTGTGATAACTTTATCCCTTAATTTAAAATAATTAAAAGAATAATCCTTTAATTATCTCTCCAAATTAAATCCATATTTATCCCCGTAATTAGCCGTATTTTAAAGAGAATAAAACTCCTCCTTTCTAGAAAGCTTGTGCCGCTCACCTCTAGCTTCTGGAAGCAAAAATAAAACTTCTTTTATTTGCTTCCCTTGTGACTCGAACTCAGGCGCAACACCTTGCATGTGGCGCCATTTCCATAGGCCCTAAGTGACATCTTCAGGCCACTTTTCCAAGCCTATTTGTGTGTCAAATTTCACATACTTTTTCTTTTAAAGCCACCTTGCCTCGATTTCCTCTTTTAAACTTTAAAACTCGACATTTCTAAGTCATTTCTAAGTTTCCAAAAATTTTTGTTTGCCTCTTTAAACTTGACATTTCCTTACATTTCCAAGTTTCCAGAAATGTTCACTTTTCTCTTTTGAATCATTTCCAAATCATTTCCTTACTTTTCCTAGTTTCCAAAAATGTTCACCTTCCATTTTTAAACTTAACATTTCCATACATTTTCAGGTTTCCAAAAATGTTCATTTCTAACTCATTTTCATTCATTTCCTGGTTTCCAAAAATATTCAAAATTTATTCATAACACGTAAGACATGTCATTTCGTACAATTAAACCGAAAATGCATAGGCCCTTTTCAGGATGTTACAGTTCTACGCCTCTTAAAATAATTTCATCCTTGAAATTTCCTAGCCAAAATAATTGAGGGTATTGCTGTTGCATTGCCTCTTCTGGTTCCCACGAAGCTTCCTCCGATCCATGGTTGCACCATAACACTTTGACTAGAGGAACTGACTTCTTCCGTAGCACTTTCACATCACGTTCCAATATCCGAATCGGCTCTTCCTCGTCACGATAAGTATGGCCTCGAGCTCCACTTCTTCAACCTGGTACCACATGAGATGGATCCGATCGGTAACGACGTAGCATGGATACATGGAATACGTCGTGCATCTGTTTGCAGTCGTGGCAACTCCAATTGGTATGCCACTGTCTCAACTAGCTTCAGTACTCGATAGGGCCCTAAAAACCTTGGGCTTAACTTCCTTTGCGACCAAACCTCATCACCTTTTTCCAAGCGAGACCTTGAAACACTTGGTCTCCCACTTCAAACTCTATTTCCTTCCGGCGGAGGTCTGCGTATGACTTCTGCCTATCAGAGGCTTCCTTTAACCGTGCCCGAATTATCTCAACCTTCTCTTCAGTTTCTGCCACTAACTCTGGACCCAAAACTCGACGCTCTCCTAACTCAGTCCAACAAGTAGGAGTTCGATACTTCTGACCGTACAACGCTTCATATGGTGCCATCCGAATGCTAGCCTGATAGCTGTTATTGTAGGCGAACTCTGCTAAAGGTAAGTAGTCTTCCCAACTTCCTCGGAAATCCATCACACACCTCTCAACATATCCTCCAACACTTATATAACCCGTTCAGACTGCCCGTCTGATTGTGGATGAAAAGCCGTAGTGAAGTCTAACTTAGTGCCTAAAGCTTGATGAAGTGCCTTCCAAAACCGAGACGTAAACCTTGGGTCTCTATCGGAGATGATCGACACCGGTACTCCATGTAACCTCACAATTTCCGCCACATACAATTTGGCTAACTTCTGAAGAGAATACTCAACTTTTACCGGGATAAAATGCACGGACTTGGTCAAACAGTCAACTATCACCCATACCGAGTCCTTCTTAGTAGGCGTAAGGGGAAGCCCACTAACGAAGTCCATGGTAATTCTCCCCCACTTCCACTGCGGAATCTCAATTGGTTGAAGCAATCCCGATGGGACTTGGTGTTCAGCCTTAACTTGTTGACACATCAGACATTTTCCCACGAATTCAGTAACTTCTCGTTTAAGATCAGACCACCAAAATTGTTCCCTTAGATCTCTATCTGACTTTAATGCCTCCGGGATGCATAGCATAAGGGCTACTATGCGCCTCCCGAAGAATCCTTTGTCTTATCTCTCGTCTCTCAAGACATCTGGACTTTTCCTTGTAGCACAATACTCCTTCATCATTAATGCCATAGTCCTTTAATTCTCCGTCTTGCATACTTCTTTGTAACTTAGCACTTAGGTCCTTATCACCAAGCTGTCCCCTTTTTACCTCATTCACCATGTGGGCTTGACTTGTAATTTCGCCAACAAAGCTTCCGTCATCATATAAACTTAAGTGAGCGAACATAGCCCTTAGATCCGACACAACCTTCCGACTTAGGGCATCGCCACTACGTTTGCCTTGCCGGGTGGTACTCTATCGAGCAATCATAATCCTTCAATAATTCCACCCACACCACGCCTTAAGTTCAACTCTTCCGAGTTAACAAATACTTAAGGCTCTTATGGTCCTGTGTAGATCATCGACCTTTCTCTATAGAGATAGTGCCTCCATACCTTAAGGGTGAAAACCACAGCTGATAATTCCAAATCATGGGTTGGGTAGTTAACCTCATGAGGCCTTAACTGCCGAGACGCATAAGCGACCACTTTTCCTTCTTGCATTAGCTTTGCAATCCTAATCCCATGTGTGCGGCGTCACGGTATACCATAAAATCCTTTCTGCCTCCGGTTGAATTAACACTGGAGCCTCCATCAACACCTTTTAAGCTTTTCAAAGCTCTTACTCGTTGCTTATCGGTCCACTCAAAGGTACTTCCTTCCTTAGCAACCTTGTCAAAGGCGCGGCTATTGACGAGAATCCTTCTACAAACCTTCTGTAATAGCCTGCCAAACCTAAGAAACTTCGGATCTCAGCCACGGACCTAGGTGGTTTCCAATCCAACACTGCTTCGATCTTCCTAGGATCCACCCTTATACCTTCTGCGGATACTACATGTCCTAAGAATGCCACCTCCTTAAGCCAAAATTCACACTTGCTAAATTTGGCATAGAGCTTCTTCCCCCTTAATACTTTCAACACAACCCGTAGGTGTTCATCATGCTCCTCTTCAGACTTGGAGTACACCAAGATATCATCGATGAATACAACGATGAACCTATCCAAGTAGGGTTGGAAAACTCGGTTCATCATATCCATGAATGCGGCTGGAGCGTTCGTCAATCCAAACGGCATTACCACAAACTCATAATGACCGTATCTTGTTCGAAAAGCGGTCTTATGGATATCTGCCTCCTTCACCTTTAACTGATGATATCCCGACCTCAAATCTATCTTTGAAAATACTGCGGCCCCCTTCAACTGATCGAATAAGTCATCGATCCTTGGAAAAGGATACTTGTTCTTAATGGTTAGCTTATTCAACTGACGGTAATCTATGCACATATGCATAGTTCCGTCCTTCTTCTTTACAAACAGAACTGGTGCTCCCCATGGAGACACACTGGGTCGAATGAACCTACGATCCATTAATTCTTGGATTTGAGCCTTGAGCTCAACTAACTCCTTTGGTGCCATTCGATACGGGGCAATTGACACAGGAGCTGTTCCCGATAGCAAGTCTATTCCAAATTCCACCTCCCTATCTGGGGGTATTCCTGGTAATTCCTCTGGAAACACATCTTCAAAGTCCCTTACCGTTTTAACTCCACTAACACCTTCTTCCTTTCCACCCAACGCACTCACGAAAGCTAAAAATGCCTTGCCCCCTTTCCTAACCATTTTCTCAGCCTTTAACGCTGAAACTACGTTAGTCAGGTAGTTTCTTCTTTCTCTGATCCTTACTACTACTTCATCCTCCGGGGTCTTTAGTTCCATTCGTTTAGCCACACAATCCAACACGGCCCGGTGCTCTACTAGCCAGTCCATTCAAAGTATGAGTTCAAACTCCCCAAAGGGTAGTTCCATTAAATCACCAGAAAGTTCACTCCCGAATTTCTAGGGTACACTAGAAAAGATCTTATCCACCACTACGATTTGGCCTAATGGGCTTACTACGATCATCCGCCTATCGAAAGTTGAGTCTAGGCCTATTGTTTCCACTACACTACATGCAACATAAGAATGGGTCGAGCCCACATCAATCAAGGCATAATAGGGCTTGTCATAAATAAAGAATGTACCAGTTATAATATCCGGTGCGTCTCCATCTTCCCTCTCGCGAACCGCATAAACCAAACCCGGTTGCCTTGCCTCAGCATTAGCAGCACCTCTGCCCTGTGTTCCACGACCTCTGCCAGCACCATTACCTCTGTTATTCGAACCACGACCTCGTTGAGGCTGTTGCCCTCCTCTACCAGCCTGACTAACATTCTCAGCTGCTGGTCGACTTTCATCTGGTTTCTTAGGACAATCCTTGAGCATATGATCCTTGGACCCACACCTAAAACATCCTCCCATCTTTTTCCAGCACTCCCCTAAGTGCTTCTTCACACAATGCTCACAAGGACGATACCACCATCCTGTACCAGCTTGCTGACTTCGCAGGCCATCAACTCTAGGCCTCTTTTGAACCTTCCCAGACGATCCAAAACTTCTTTTGGGCCTATTCTGATCCATAGTCTACTTTGTAGCATCCTTAATTCCCTCGGCCACCTTGGCCTTTTCTACTAAAGCAGAAAACTCCCGCTCCTGAAGCGGTGCTATCAACAATCTCAAATCATCCCTTAGTCCTTCCTCAAAACGGACACAGCGCTCATGCTCAGTTGCCACTACTCCTCGGGCATACCGGCTCAACCTCAGGAATTTAGCCTCATATTCCGCCACGGACTTGTTCCCTTGAACCAGCCCAGAAATGCCTTCCTTTGCTCATCCGTATACCTGGTTCCCACATACTTCTTTTGATACGCCTCCTTAATGTACTCCCAGGTCAGATCCTCTGCTATGGCACCATCCCGAATAGTTAACCACCATTGGTACGCTTCATCGCGTAATAGTGCCACCATTCCTTTTAACTTCTCCTCAGGGGTCAGATCAAGCTCATCCATGATGCACTCCGTTGCTTCCAAACGATTTCTGGTATCCTGGGTGCCACACCCGATACTCCACGAAACATTTCGGCTCCATTAGCTCGGAGCCGTTCAGGCACAGACTTACGATTTGCCGAATTTCCTCCTGCACTTTAGCCTGGTAGAATCCTTGATCCCTTCAGCCACTTTAGCCTTTTCCACTAACGCAGAAAATTCCCGCTCCTGGTGTGGTGCTATCAACAATCTTAGATCATCCCTTAGGCCGTTCTCAAAATGGACACAGTGCTCATGCTCAGTTGCCACTACTCCTCGGGCATACCGGCTCAACCTCAGGAATTCAGCCTCATATTCCGCCACGGACTTGTTCCCTTGAACTAGCCCTAGAAATGCCTTCCTTTGCTCATCCGTATACCTGGTTCCAACATACTTCTTTCGATACGCTTCCTTAACGTAGTCCCAGGTCAGATCCTCCGCTGTGGCACCATCCTGAACAGTTAACCACCATTGATACGCTTCATCGCGTAACACTGCCACCATTCCTTTTAACTTCTCCTCAGGGGTCAGGTCAAGCTCATCCATGATGCGCTCGGTTGCTTCCAACCGATACTCACGGTATCTTTGGGTGCCACACCGATACTCCACGAAACATTTCGGCTCCATTAGCTCGGGCCGTTCGAGCACTGACTTTCGATTTCCGAATTTCCTCCGCACCACCCCACCAACTCCAAAACTCGCGTAAGACACCGCGACACAGGATCATCCTCCGTCCGAGCTTGCTGCTCAATACCAACAGCTTGGGGTGGTGGTGGCGGTGGTATCTCATTGTCAGACCCTTGACCCGATCTAACGGGTTCTGACACAGCCATCCTTCCTCTACCTCGTCCATAATGACCACGTCCTCTTTCTAACGTCGAGATCTAATTAAGAAGTTTTATGAGTTAGTCTTTGTTTCACTTGATTACCCGCGAAGAAATTTTATGAAAAGTGTTTTAGAAGTGGTTCTTTCGTATTCATACATGCACACAGTCTTTCCATTCATTCATACATCCATCAAACAATTATGAACTTTTGTTCATTCAGAGAAACGTTGTAGTTTTCATTGTTATTATTTTTCCAATACCTAGGGGTATTTTCGTAATTTTGTCCTACAGGGGTATTTTCATAATTTTTCAAAAGAAAAAAATTTCTTGATGATTTTGTCAAAAGGTATTTTGGAAATTTTGAATTTCCAGGGTATTTTGGAAAATTTGAAATCCAGGGTATTTCGGTAATTTTTCACAAACCGAGATAAATTCGTAAAATCTAATAAATCAGGGATGTTTTAAAAGTTACAAAACTTTGAGGGTTCTTTTTGAGAATTGTACTTTCCAAAACAGTGATGTTGCAAAAATTTTGGAAATCAGGGCTATTTTGGTAATTTTGTAAGTTAGGGCAATTTTGTAATTTTCCAAAATCATGGTATTTTGATATTTTGCAAATTAGAGTTTTTGAACATTTATAAAAATAATAAAGTTTTGATTAAAACTATGGGTATTTTGGAAATCTCATAAATCAAGGGCATTTTTGTAATTTACCCTAGGGGTATTTTTGTAATTTCATAAATCGGAAATTTTTTGGAAGACTTTGAAAAAAATGGTTTTCACAAATTTAAAAGAAAGTTTTAAGAGTTTTTTTTTTAAACTAGGGTTTTGTTGTTTTTATAAAAACATGGCTAGTTCCTTTTGGGTTTTAGTTATTGTGTTTAGCCTATGACCGAGTCCTCTTGGTGAAATTTGAACTAAAGCTACACGCACTGAGCGGGATTCGAGTGGAGAGGAGGTGAGTCACACTTGTGCTTAAATACCAAGCTCCCACCGAAACCATTCCTAGACATGCGCATGCAGAGGTTGCCACACCCACCGAGCCCTCTCGAGTTAGGGTGAACAGAAAGCACACTGTGTAGGATTCTGCGAAGAGGAAGTGAGTCACTAGAACCGCTTAAATACCGGGCTCTTAGGATCCAATCCTAGACATGCACACGGGGTTACCACACCCTAACTCGGTGACTTAGCCCTAGGTTTGCTTAATGGAATTAAGTCTTATGCGTTTGTGTTTGAGTAGACTAGTCCTATGGTTCAAGTTCCTATCATGCTAATCTACGTTCCATTCCATTTCTACCCTTCTACGCATCATACTATAAATTACACAAATGGATAGAAGTACTTACCGGTGGATCATGGTCGAGAGACTTAGGCGCCATGCTAGAAAAAACTCGCTTATTTCATAAAATACTTTAAAAAAACTTACTTGGCTCGATTTGAAAACGTTTTGGGCCTTAGCCCACAAAGCCGAGAGTTTAAAGCGGGCTCGATATCAAACTAAAACACCCCACACCCTACCACGAGTCCGACCCGGATCGGTATGTTCCTCGAAGAAAACTAGTTCAAATTCGTTGGCACTTTGAAAAATTTAAGTGATTTTGGAAGAAAGTTCGAATTGGGTTGGGCTTGAGTTGAAAACAAGTTTGTATTATTTTGAAAGCCCATTTGTTTCAAGTGACAAATATTGAAAGTTTATATTAAATCAAATTGACTTAATCTTTAATAATTAAAAATGTTTAAACAAGGCGACTAAAGCAGAAAATAACTTAGTTCAGTTGTGGTCTTATTACATCAAATAAAAACCCAAAATAAAATTATAAAATATTTAAAATAACAAGAGTCCAACAATAAGGAAAATCTGAGCTTCGCATGGCCACCACTAAGCTCCTGCCGACCCGGTCCATCACTGTTCGTCACCTGAAACATGTTTCCACAACGGGGTGAGTCAACAGACTCAATTTGTAACCAACACTATATTTTAATAGATCAGGCATACCATATTGTACCACAAGCATATTCATATACAAACAGAAATATGATGCAACCCGAACCCAAACCTAGATGCCATCCGCTACACATCCCCGTACCAACCTGCACACCGTGGGGACTACTAAGTCAACCTTCCATCCGCTACACACCATCGAAGGCAGTCGCTGCAGTCGATGTGCTCATCGCCCATATAAAATTTGTGGCATAGCCACCAGATAATTATGTCATGAGACACCACATTCAGATAATGTAACCGAAGTTACCACATTCAGATAATGTAACCAAAGTTACCGTATTCAGATAATGTGACCAAAGTCACCACATTCAGATAGTGAGACCGAAGTCACCACATTCACTTCCCCTTTTTCATATAACCCGAATGCCCCATATTATTCATATTATGCATATCATACTTAAATTCACATTCATGTCCCTTTTCACATGTTAAACATAACATATTTCGTAATCCTAGTAGAAGTAGGAAACGTACCTGAGTACTTTGTACCGTAACTGTACCTTAGCCATATTCTCATTCTTATAAACATGCATATATTACATATTACCATAAACCTTATTAAAAGTTAGTGTGGGGTACACACTGATTAAACTGAAGTCCTTGAAATCTGAACAAAACCAATTTACTGATTTAGATCTCAAGTCCTACATAAATTAATCACTTACTATTTAATAAAACCATTCGGCCATTAATCCAAATCCTAATAGGATTAGTATTACTAAAACTTACCTTGTAGCTGAATTGAATTAAGAATCAAATGTCTGAACTTTGTATTCCTCCCTTTTGAAATCGGCTAAACACTATATTACTCTACGGGTTAGTTTTTAGAACACGATAATAAATCCAAACATTTAAAATAGGCCTTGGCCGAATGTCTTAAACACATACCTTGTGATTTCAAATCCCGAAAAGTATCCCTTGGCTATGGAGATGTTGAAACCTACATGATATCTGCTAGATCCACTTCTAACATTTAAAATAGCCCTTGGCCAATTATACACTTACCTTGGTTGGCTAGATCTCGAACTATCTTCCTTAAGAGTCGACACTAGCAAAGATCCCGAAATTTCTCCTTAATATTTCGGTCAAAGAAACAACAAGAGAATCAGTTCCTAGATCTTGATTAAAAGAGATTGAACAACAAAAATCCATTGTTCTTACCTTAACACCACAATGAATGGCACCCTTGTTTGAAGCCACAAAGATTTGGCTATGGAGACTTAGACGAGGATCGAGAAAGGTTTTGGCTATGTGAGTAGAAGAGAAAAGAAGAGAAGAAGAAAAGAAGGATTTTGGAGAGGAGCAGAATTGATGAAAGAAAGGCTACTTGGCCAAGAGAATTCGGCAGAGAAAGAGTTGGCTAGGGGATTTTTGGCAAACACTTAGAAAAGATGAAAGAATAGCCTTTCTTTTCCTTCCTTAGCCGAAATTACTAGGCTAGAGTCCCCTACTTGGCCACCACTCTTCCTTTGTGATAACTTTATCCCTTAATTTAAAATAATGAAAAGAATAATCCTTTAATTATCTCTCCAAATTAAATCCTTATTTATCCCCTTAATTAGCCGTATTTTAAAGAGAATAAAACTCCTCCTTTCTAGAAAGCTTGTGCCGCCCACCTCGCTTCACTGGAAGCAAAAATAAAACTTCTTTTATTTGCTTCCCCTTGTGACTCGAACTCGGGCCCAACACCTTGCATGTGGCGCCATTTCCATAGGCCCTAAGTGACATCTTCAGGCCACTTTTCCAAGCTTGTTTGTGTGTCAAATTTCACATTCTTTTTCTTTTAAAGCCACCTTGCCTCAGTTTCCTCTTTTAAACTTTAAAACTCGACATTTCTAAGTCATTTTTAAGTTTCTTAAAATTTTCGTTTGCCTCTTTAAACTTGACATTTCCTTACATTTCCAAGTTTCCAGAAATGTTCACTTTCCTCTTCTGAATCATTTCCAAATCATTTCCTTACTTTTCCTAGTTTCCAAAAATGTTCACCTTTCATTTTTAAACTTAACATTTCCATACATTTTCGAGTTTCCAAAATGTTCATTTCTAACTCATTTTCATTCATTTCAGGGTTTCCAAAAATATTCAAAATTTATTCATAACGCGTAAGACATGTCATTTCGTATAATTAAACCGAAAATGCATAGGCCCTTTTCAGGATGTTACACGTATGTTGCTAGTAGCATAGTAAAGACCATGAACATAGACTCTGAGATTACTTCTAGGGAGATGACAGTAATTAGCCCTCTAGGTCACTCTGTGGAAGTAAATAAGTCAGTATAGGGATGTACCCCTAGAATTCCAGGGGTAGTGTTTGTAGGCGTGATCCGATGGAACCTGCTCGTTTGGGAGTTCGATCCGATTCTTGAGATAGACTGGTTGGTAAAGTACCGAGGCAAGTTTGGATTGCTGCACTAATCGCATGGTTTTGAAAGCGGATGAGGGTGAAGAAGTGGTGATGATAGGTAATAGAAGGGATTATCTGTCTAATGTAGTGTCTGCTTTGAAAGCTGAGAAGATGGTCAGGAAGGGTTGCGAAGCATTTATGGTTCATGTGTGTGTCTTGGAAGCCAAGGAGTCAGTTGTGGAGAATGTCCGAACGGTGAAGGAATTTTTCAACGCATTTCCAGAAGAACTTCCGGGTCTGCCTCCGGATCGGGAAGTTGAATTTGTTATAGATTTGTTACACAGGATTTGCGCGTTGTCTATGCCCCGTATAGGATGGCGCTGAAGGAATTGGTAGAGTGAAGGCTCGGATTCGAGGAGTTGTTGGACCGAGGTTTCATCCGCCAAGTGTTTCACCTTGGGGAGCGCCAGTGCTCTTTGTTAAGAAGAAGGATGGTACAATGCGGATGTGTATAGATTACCGCCAGTTGAATAAGCTGACGATCAAAAATAAGTATCCATTGCCCAGGATAGATGACTTGTTTGATCAGCTTAAGGGTGCATCGGTTTTCTCAAAGATTGATCTAAGGTCAGGATATCATCAGCTAAAGGTGAAAGAGGCTGATATTCACAAGACGGCGTTTCGCACTCGGTATGGGCACTACGAGTTTTTGGTAATGCCGTTTGGGTTGACTAACGCGCCGGCAACATTCATGGACATGATGAATTTGGTGTTTCAGCTGTATCTGGACTAGTTTGTTGTGGTATTTATAGATGATATACTCGTGCACTCAAGATCTGAGGAGGAACATGATGCGCACTTGCGGGTAGTTTTGCAGATTCTGAGGGAAAAGCAGCTATTTGCCAAATTTAGTAAGTGCGAGTTCTGGCTTAGGGAGGTGACTTTCTTGGGTCACGTGGTGTCAGCTGAGAGGATTAGAGTAGATCCTCGTAAGATTGAGGCGACATTGGATTGAAACCGCCTAAGTCGATGGCGAAGTTCGAGTTTTCTAGGTCCGCGGTATTTCGTAGATTTGTTGAGGGATTTTCTTTGATCGCAGCACCGATGACCAAACTACTGAGGAAATGAGTTCCATTCGTGTGGTCTGAGAAACAGCAAGAAAGTTTCAACAAGTTAAAAAAGATTCTAACTGAAGCTCCGGTTTTGATTCAGCCTGAGGCAGGAAAGGAAGTCACGGTATATTGTGATGCATCGCATACTGGCTTGGGATGTGTGTTGATGCAAGAAGGGAAGGTACTGGCATATGCATCTCGACAGTTGAGACCACATGAGGTTAACTATACGACACATGACCTGGAATTGGCTGCAGTGGTTTTCGCCTTGAAGATTTGGAGGCACTACTTGTATGGAGAGAAGTCGATAGTCTACATGGATCACAAGAGTCTGAAGTATCTTTTGGCTCAGAAGGATTTGAACTTGAGACAGCGCAGATGGATTGAGCTGTTGAAGGACTACGACTGTTCAATTGAGTATCATTCGGGCAAGGCTAATTTGGTGGCAGACGCATTGAGTCGTAAGGTAGTATCAGACTTGAGAGTGATGTTTTCTCATCTTAGCTTGTATGACGATGGGAGTCTTTTGGCAGAGTTGTAGGTAAAGCCGACTTGGGTAGAGCAGATTAAGGAGAAACAGTTAGAGGATGAGGGTTTGAATGCTCGGAGGTTGCAAGTTCAGAATGGTGGGTTAGAAGGTTACTGACTTGTCCAAAGGCGAATCTTGTGTTTTCAAGGGAAAGCTTGTATCTTTGAAGGACGTTGAGTTAAGGCGGAGGATTCTTCAGGACGCACATAGCAGCCCAGACGCTATGCATCCTGGAGGTAGCAAGATGTACCGGGATTTGCGAGAATAGTTTTGGTGGCCAGGACTGAAATGAGAAGTGACTGAGTTTGTGGGTAAATGTCTGATGTGTCAGCAGGTCAAGGCTGAACATCAGTTGCCGTCAGGTTTACTTCAGCTGGTGAAGATTCCACAGTGGAAGTGGGAAAGGATTACCATGGACTTTGTCAGTGGGCTACTCCTTATGCCAGGTAAGAAAGTCTCAGTTTGGGTAATTGTGGATCGTCTGACTAAGTCAGCTTATTTTGTACCGGTAAGGGTTGATTACTCACTTCAGAGGTTAGCTAAGCTGTATGTGGCAGAGATAGTGAGGTTGCACGGTGTTCCAGTGTCAATTATCTTGGACAGGGATCCCAGATTTACGTCAAGGTTCTGGAATGCATTGCATCAGGCATTGGGAACGCGACTAGATTTTAGTACGGCATTTCATCCATGCAGACGCATGACTGATCGAGAGAGGGTTATACAAATCTTGGAGGATATCTTTGAGAGGGTCGTGTTTTGGACTTGAGGCGGTGGGAAGAATTTCTACCGTTAGCTGAATTTGCGTACAACAATAGTTACTAGGCAAGCATTAAGATGGCACCATATGAGGTGTTGTATAGTAGGAAGTGTCGTACACCTACCTGCTGGACAGTGTTGGGTGAGCGTCAGATGTTGGGACCAGAGTTTGTTGCTGAGACTGAGGATAAAGTCAAGTTGGTTCAAGCTCGTTTAAAAGAAGCTTCGGACAGGCAGAAGTCATATGCCGATCTTAAGCGGAGAGATATAGAGTTCGTAGTGGGTGATAGGGTTTTCTTGAAGGTCTCGCCGTGCAAGAAAGTGCTGAGGTTTGGAAGGAAAGGCAAGCTAAGTCCAAGGTTTATTGGCCCATATAAGGTGTTGAGACGAGTGGGACCAGTAGCTTATCAGCTCAAATTACCAGCGGAGCTGAGTCAGATACATGATGTGTTCCATGTCTCCATGCTTAGGCGCTATCGTTCGGATCCATCGCATGTTGTATCGGTGGAGGAAATTGAGGTGAGCCCAGATTTGACTATGGAAGAGGAACCAGTGCAGATTCTAGATCGGGATGTGAAAGTTTTGCGCAAGAAGTCAGTTCCATTAGTAAAGGTGTTATGGCGAAATCATGGCGTGGAAGAAGCTACGTGGGAACCAGAGGATGTGATGAGGAAGCAATACCCTCAACTCTTTTGACTAGGTAATTTTGAGGCCGAAATTATTTTTAAGGGGGGTAAAACTGTAACAACCTTAAATAGGGGCTGTTGTATTTGAACTTCTTTGCATATGTATGGATTAATTGTGTTATGAGTTGAGGTGTTCTAGAGTCTAGTTATAAGTCAAGGGTAGGCCCGAACTGTAGGAAAAAAATTTAGTTTTTAAGTTTTGGTTAAGGGGAGCTGAAGGAGCTAGGGGTTAGGTAAATTTCGTGGTGAATTTAAGCACAAAAATTGGCTTGGTAAAGTGGCAAGGAGGCGTCAGTTAGGGCCTTGAAAGTGGTGCCAAAAGCAGGGGAAAGGAGCTCAGGTTCGAGCAGCAGGAATCCCATTTTCTACTTACCATTTTGACGCCAAGGAGAGAGGAGTTGTGCTCAGCTCAAACTCTGTCAGATAATTGTGGATTAAGTCAAATTAATTTGAACTGGTGGCAAGGAGAGAATTTAGGAGTTTGAATAATTCAAACTCATTTCAATGGTTGGCTGAGAGGAGTTTGAGGTAGTTGCCAAAATTTGAACTCTTGTTTGAAGAGGAGTATTCGGTTGGGAAGCTGAGTAAGGGGGGTGCCGAAATTCCTTAGTTGGCTAAGTGGGCATTTACGGCTAGCAAAGCCTTGATGCATTCGGTTGAGAGGCAAAACCAAAACCCCTTTTTGTACTTGCCAACTTTTCCTCAATGCACCATTTGAAGCAAAAGCCGAAAATTTCCTAGGTCATTGTCGAAAATTCTTTAGGAGCCTCTAGCCGAATCTCCATTTGAGTTCTCCCTTTTCTTCTTTGAACCGAAACCTCTTTGGCTAAATCCCTTTTACTTTTCTTCTCCCATTTTTGCTCAAAAGCCGAATCTATTCTCTCCTCTTCATATTTTTCTTTTCTCAACCCCTTGTGCCGAAATCCTCTCCTTTCTCCCTTTGTCGAAACTCCCTGAAACTCTTTTCTTTAAACCCAAGCCGAATACCATTCATCTTTCTCCCATTCTCTCCTTCCACTTAGGTGAATCTCAATTAAGTAGGGATCTCCTTTGATTTCTTCCCTAATCGGTTTGGGATAGGTAAGTCTGGAATGACCGAATGTCTTTCATTTTCATCTTCTTTTTCTTGTCGACTCACATGGGAACAAAAGCCTAATTTCAGCAATTGCTGACAAGATTTCTAATCATCTTTGAAAACTGATTTCTCCTAGGTACTTCGAGATTTTGAAGCAGTATATCGGGTTATTATTTCCCTATCAATCAATTTCAGTAAGTCAGTGGTAAGGTTTCATGCCGATTCGATCTTCCTATAAGTTATTTGAAAAGCCGAAGGCTATTATGATTAAGTGTTAACGTTGGCCGATTGTAGGAGAAAGATCAGTCTCGTATATCTCGGGTTGTGGTTAGCATTCGAAAGGCAGTAATGTAAGGGATTGGTGATGCATTAGCCCTTCGGGATTTGTTAGTATGGCTGAATGGCCTTGTTAATGATATTGGTTTGGCCGAATGTAGGGAAACGGGATCCAGTGCGTTAGATCGGGATCTTCGGGATTCAGTAGTCGCGATAGCAATCAGGTGTGTAACTTACACACTTCTTAATCGTAGTAAATATGCTAATAAACTAAACATGTTAAAAGCTGAAAGTTGTGTAGATCTCGATATGATACCTTAATGGGTATGAGCAAGGATTACGGGTAAGTCCGTTTTGATGGGATTATGCTATATGATGCTTGATGCTATGATCTATGTTATATTCGATATATGTTTAATGTTAAAGCATGTTGGCATGATTTAAATATGTATTGCATTATTATGGGTGATATGAGAGGAGGGGGAAGTTGATATCGTGACTTTGGGTCACCAAAGTGGTTTAGCACCACGGTGGTTTGGTACCACGATTTATTTCATGAATTTGGGTCACCAGAGGTCCGGCACCTCATAGCAACTCGTCCCAGTGGCTTAGCACCACAAAGGTTGGCCCCACAATTGGATTATTCATGACTTTTGGTCACCAGTGGTTTGGCACCACATTATTATTAATATCAGTGACTTTGGGTCACCAGTGGTTTGGCACCACCAGTGGTTTGGTACCACACGGGGTAGAAAACGGAGTTGTGGATGGCTAGGTTTGGGTGCATGATATATTTGCTTGATTATGATTTGTGTAAGCATGTTGCAATAATCGGGAGGGGGATTATGTACTGAGTCTTGGTGACTCACCTTCTCCCTTATCATTTCAGGTGATTCGTAGTTCGCGGATGAGGAGCCGGGTGGACTCGAGGTGGCCATGCGATATTTACATTCGGTTTTACATGGATTTTGACTTGGGTACTTATTTTAAATTTTGATTTTTAATTGGGTTGTAATAAGGCCTTTAAATTATGTTTTTGGATTATTTTTATCTGCTTTGGATTTTATTTCAAATATGATTAAGTAAAGTACTTGATTTGTTTTAACAACCTGAACACAGAGTTTTCTAAACTATAATTCGCGTTCGGTTTCAAAACTTTACCATCGGGTAATACAATTCATGTGATAACAAGTCAACTTAAATGATTTTCAAATCTAAGTTTTCAAAGCTCAAATACAAACGGTTTCCAAATTAACTAAGTAGGAATCACACAGGTTTTAATAAGACAAACATTTTCCAAAGTAGTGACTAACAAGTGAGTTTTAAAAAAGATTTTCGGGATTTCAAGGGCCATTAACGTTTTCAACTTCACATGCACCAGTTTTCTCCAAACGCAAAGCAATACAAGGGTTTTCACTGAAAATAAACCGGTAACTCGTTTTCTTAAAAAAGTTTTCACTCTGTAATACGTCAGATTCGATCGTGGTGTATTGACCGGGTTTGGGGTGTTACACCACTACACACCATCGATGGCAGTCATGCTGCTCATCGTCAGATCATGGCTGTAGCCACTACAATAGGTCCTGGCAGAAGCCACTACAACCGGTCACGGCAAAAGCCGCTACAACAGGTCACGGCAAAAGTCGCTACAACAGAACACTCCCCCTTTCATCAAACCCAACCCCATGCAATCACAAAAATCGGCATACTTATCACATATATCATCTTAACAGGAACATTCACTTAGGAATGACAGAGATCACTAACCTGGTGATTCGCTTTTACTCCCATTCAGTTTCATCCGTTGTGCTGGGATTTTGGCATTTTATAGAATATTTCAGATTTGTAAACAAAATTTAACAGGCAATCTAAATGGTGTGGAAGTGTTACACACCTGATTAACACGTAAGGCTACCTTCTATGTCGATACCCTCGCTAATCAGATCTACTGTCCTTTGTCTACAACTTTACTCAAAAGCCGGAAGAACGCGAAGATAAGGCCTCTCCTATATTCGGCTAAGAGTTAGTGTTTACCGGAATTTATACGTTCAAATTAAAAGATCTCCTTACCTTGAAATCCCGAAAGTAATACGATTTGAGTGCTACTGAACTCTGGCTTAGAAATCTAAGCGATTGAATCCCCTTCAAATCCCAAAATGCCGCAAATGAGAGAAAACACCCGATTAGTTAACCATATAGCCATTCGGCTAAGATCTCTAAAAGCCAGAAAAGATTGAAATCTCGTGAATCGACTCTTACCTTTAGTTTTCTTCAAGATTCGGCACAAGCAGACACCACAGAAAGAATTTGGAAATCACAGGAGATGATGTCTAGGGATTTCGACTTTTAAGAAAATCCTAGAAAAGATGAACAAGAGGGAGATTTCGGCTACAAGAACAAACAAGAGTGTAGTTTCGGTTTTTATTGAATGGGAGAAGAATAACAATGGAGATCAGAAGTTTCGGCTAAAAGGAAATTTTCAAAGAAAGAAGAAAGAGTGAGGGAGGTGGTGATTTTTGGCTTTTGAAAGAAAAGATATTGAGAAGATTGGGAGATTTCGGCTTTTGAAGAAATCAAAAGAAAAGAAATTGCAGAGGGAGACTGAGGATTTCGGCACAGGAAGAGAGGAAAAGAATAGGGTTCCAAATGCAAGAATTGATGAGCTATCCCCCCTATTTATAGAAATTTCGGCACCTACCTGTCAAAACCCGAAAGTGCCCTTTCTGATAACTAAAAATTAAGCCAATAAAAGGGGAAAATTCAACACCCCTTTGCCCTATCAGAAACTGATTTCTCCTCCCCTTCAGAGTCAAAATTTCGGCCACCACCTAGCCTTGCAGATAAATTTTATCTTTTCTCCTTTATCTTAATCTATCCACATCTCTAGAAAAAACCTAGACAGCACCAACTATTCCTTCTTTTATTACCACATTATCCACCTTATTATCTCATTAAATAATTCCTATTTTTAAGCCCTATTGCCGTCCAACCTACTCCTCCTTTAAGTGCCAAAAATCCCCCAATTACATGGGCTACATGCGGCCAAAACTTGGGCCTCCTCCTTTGCCATTGACGGCAACTCCCTTCCCTCTTAGTGGCGCCATTTTGGCACTGGGCCACAAGCCCAATATGTCATTTAAACTACCAAGACTTTACTTTAAGCCCTAGAGTATCTAAACAGAATATTTAATCAAGGCCTCGACCATATCCTGAGCCCAATTTGGACCCCTAACACTTAAATTAACACATTAAACATATTCACCCATTAAACGCATAGGCCCAAAAATTCAGGATGTTACAATATGTTAGAATGATGCTAATTTTTGTTGAGCTTATACTATGATGCTTAATTGTTTATGTGTAAACTTACTAAGCTCAAAGCTTACTCCCTTTCTTTTCCCTTGTCTTATAGAATAAAAGTGTTGAATCGAGATACGAGGATGAATTGGAAGATCGTCCATATTATCAGCACACTCTGGTACGTGAAACTCAATGTTTTGTATATGGCATGTACAGAGGCTAGACAAGTTAGTAAATTTTGTTGTAAATGGCTAAGATGTGTTGGCCTTTAGATGGATAGTCTATTTTGTATAATGCCATAGTAGTTGGCTACCTTATTTTATGAAAAGATTGTAGTTATCTATGTGAGATTGCACTTCAATTTGAGTTGATTATGGATGTGTTGAATGAATGCATATTGTGTATGCTAGAAGGGTGAAAGGAACTTAGCACATAGCTTTGTTTTTGTCCATGTGGATAGACACACGGGCGTGTGTCTAGACCATGTGTGACACACAGTCAGCCCACGGGCGTATGACTTGGCCGTGTGTCCCCTGCATGTTAACATTTTAGGTCAGAATAGACCACGGACTAACCACAAGGGCGTGTGTATAGGCCGTGTGAGTTTAGTCAGTGTTGGCCACAGGCTAGCCACACGGGCGTGTGACTAGGCTTTGAGTCCGTGTGTATGTAGTCAGTATTCACCACTGTTGTGGAGCATGTGCGTTTGGGTCTATGCATGGGCGTGTCTCTTCTTGCACGGGCGTGTTAACCTTGTAAAAAAGAGAAAATTTTTAAGATTGGAAAAAGTTCTGATATAGTCTCGGGAGCCATCGTGTGTATGAGTGAGGCCTTGTAAGTCGAGATTGAGGTTGTTGAGGTGACGTAAGAGAGTAGTCACGATGAGCCTAAGTGGCGATCAAGTGGTTTTATTACGGTAACGACTCGAGCTCGGTTCTGGCGTAGAACTCGAGTAAGGGGTGTTACACTCTGATATTTTGGTATGACAGTAGTAAGGGATGAGTCACGGGCAAGCTTGGCGGCCCTGTGATAAGAAAGAATTGACCCATCAAATTGGTAATGCTAGACTACAAGTAAGGCTGGAAATTTTTAAATATTCCGCCAGGAATAGAACAATAGCTAGTTAAATGGAACTCGTTTTTGGGCATCTGCCAATAAAAGGGATGGAGAAGGAATTATGGATCAAAGTAGTGCAATGGAAGGATTAAAAATTTCCAAGAAGTTGGCAATTGGGATTCGTCAATGTTAAAGATCTGCAAGATGGACGATTTAAAGCATAAGAAAATCTAGGATTTACATAAGCATCCGCCAATGGTAAGGACGAAGAGTTGGTAGATAGATAGTATTTTCCATGGAATGCCTACCAAGTTATGATAGCAAGGAGATGCTATGGAACGAAGAACCTTGCAGCGGAGTATCTAAGTGTTTGCTATAGAGTCAATACTCTTATTCCACTAGGTATTAAGAATTTTCCAATCGAGCAGAGATGAAAGGAAATGAGGGTGTACAAAAGGGAACTAAGAGAATTGGTAAGGATAATGGATGAGAGGTTACACAAACCATAAAGGGAGTAAGAATGAAGAAGAATTTTTATAACACCCCTTACCAGTATTCAACGCTGGAATAGGGTACAAGGCATTACCAAAACACATACACTTGTAAACGTATTAAATCGAGTAATAAAACTTCATCCAAATTAAAACTTTTCAAATTTTTATCTTTAAGTCCCTAAATAGGTCCTACGAGGCCCAATACATATGTAACACCCCATACCCGAGTCCGATGCTAGGACTAGATACGAGACATTTCCATGCTTGAGCTCACTTAAACATACACTTACGGGCTGTAAAATTTCGTTCTGACTTAAAAACTTCTCTTTCTTAGTCTAATCATGCATTTCATGGGCCTACGAGGCCTTAAGCACTTATCTGAAAAATTCTGGAACTTAATCGAAAACTCTTCATGGAAATAGGGTTCACATGCCCATGTGACTTGGAACACGCCCGTGTACCCTTAGACACGCCCATGTCTTCAAACCGTGGGGTGTTACTGACTATATTCACACGGTTTTGACACGCCTGTGGGCTTAGACCGTGTGTTATTCCTTGATATACTGACTTGATTACACAGTCTAGGGCACACGCCCATGTTCTGACCGTGTGTCATACACGGCTCATACAAACGACCGTGGGATTTGACCGTGGCCTATCCTGACTTACAACAATAAGGTGCAGGGTACACACGGCCTAGACACACGCCCGTGCGTCCAACCGTGTGGGCACTTAAAGGCTATTTACCAAGCTAATTGCCACCCTGAAATCAAGATCAATCCAATACATTTTCATAACCAATACTACATGCTTCATTTACCTCAATAAACATACATACATAGTCAATTTTGGCAGATCACTTAGCCATATACAAAAGAATAATAACTTGATAGCCTGTACATTGGCCTTTCTTAAAACATGTTCTCAAAATGAATGCTTCCTATACATGCCATACTTAGTAAAATAACTTGGCTATACCAAAATAGAGATTGATAGTGTGCTACGAGCTCCGACTCCAATGATCTACAGGTTAGCTTGGCGGGACTACATAGAAAGAAAGAATTAAAAACGTAAACATTTAGCTTAGTAAGTTTGCATGTAAAGCACGTATCAATGTACTTGTTCAATATAAACCATTTGACAGAACAATGGTATCATAAATTTTAGCTATAGAGCTTACTTACTCATACTGTTTCTTACATGTCTCATGATACTTACTATTCTCATACTTGTAAGGTAAACAAGGTACATGTATCACTTGATCACATTGATCAGCATACTTTAATATAATAATCATGATCTCTAATTCTTCATTCATAACATAATTAATACTCAATTTTTAACTTGATGATAGCTTTGCTTACTTAGGTTTCTTGTTATCTCATTTTAACTTTACTCATTTGCCCGATGAATTTCTGCGAATAACCGAGGATACTAAATCTCATCCCACCTAACTTGACGCCATAGCCATATCCTAGATACGGTCATACATGGAATATCACATCTTGGTTTCGAGGGCATGTCTTGACATGGACTTATACGAAGTCTTTACTCGTGAACTGGTCAATGTCGAGCCTTGGCTGGGACTTACATGAAATCTTTCTTATTCTCACCAATGCCATGCCTTGGCTTGGACTTACATGGGATCTATTTCTCTTGATAGCTTTTCAATGCCAAGACTTGTCCTGGGCTTACATGATAACTTTTTAATGCCAAGCTTGCCTTGGACTTACATGATATCTGTTCAATGCCAAGCTTGCATTGGACTTACATGATAACTTTTCAATGCCAAGCTTGCCTTGGACTTACATGATATCTTTTCAATGCCAAGCTTTCCTTGGACTTACATGATATCTTTTCAATGCCAAGCTTGCCTTGGACTTACATGATATTTTTTCAATGCCAAGCTTGTCTTGGACTTACATGATATCTTTGCTTGATTGCCGATGCCATGCCTTGGCTTGGTCTTATACGGACTTTCTTATCTCATGCGGTGGATCGAGTATCCTGGGAAATTCATCTTCAATCGGGACTTGCTCATACTAAATCTCATTGATTTCCTTGTTTAGCATAGCATTAAGCATTCCATGGAAATAATGTACATTATACTAAGCAATTCAATGATAGAAATCATAAAGCTGAGAAACCATACAAACTTACCTCAATATACAAAATGTATGTAGATATGCAATTTAGTCCTCGACTTTGTTCTTGCCTCGATTTTGATCCGGGCTTCGTTTTTCTTGACCTATAATCATAAATAGACCATTAAAAACTCACATTGACTAAATTGACTCTTTACTCATATTTTGGCAAAATTACTATTTTGCCTCTAAACTTTCTCATATTTGCACTTTTGCCCCTAGGCTCGTAAAATGATTTTCATTCAACTTTCTTAAACTTCATGCTTAGCTGATTCATTTTCTCTACCATAAAAATCATCAATTCTCACTATTTCTAGTATGTATGACCAATTTTCATAATTATTACAAATTGGTCCATACTATCATTTTTCATGAAATTCACCAAGGAAAAGATGTTTATCTAACATCAAACTCACATAAACTTCCATAAAACATCATTTAACATGCATGTCATTCATGGGTAGATTTTTGAACATGCATCTTAGCTCATTTTATAGCTAAAAATAGCTAATTTATAATATGAGAACTTCAAAAATACAAAGAATATTAAAAACGGGGTTAAAATGAACTTACTAGCAAGCTTGAAAAAAAAATGAAGAACCCTAGCAATGGAGTCTTCAAATTTTCGGCAATGGGGGGAAGAAGATGAATAGATTTTTATCATCTTTTTCCCATTTTAATCATTTATTAGACAAATGACCAAAATGCCCTTCTCTTAAAAATTTTCCATCATGACCAATTTTGTCCAAAAATTATAATTTGGGCAAATTTCTATTTAAGGGCTTCTAATTAATAATCTAAAGCTATTTCATACAAGAAGCTTCTAGAAACTCATATTTTGTAACTTTTTGCAATTTAGTCATTTTGAACCATTCAACTTCAATTTAACAAAATTGCTTCATGAAACTTTCACACTAGCATGCAAACATGGCATAAACTTTAGAAACTCATAAACTCACCTCGGATTCGTAGCCTCGCGCCACTATTCTGACTAAGCCCTAAATCAGGCTGTTACAACATACCTTGGAAGTGGTCCTGGACTAAACCGAGAACTTTTGAAAGCACTAAAAAATTTCTTGAAAAACAGGGGCACACGCCCGTGTCCAAGGCCATGCCCTTCACACACCCTGGGCACATGGCCGTGTGGCAGCCCGTGTGGCCACAAGTAAGATTATTTACCAAGCCCTTTACCTCTCCAAAACACTTATACACTTTTACAAATTTATCATCACACAACATGTATTATTAAGCATTCAAACACCCACACTAAGACATCCATATACCAATTACAAACCACATTCATCATGCATAATCACACACACACACACACACTTAACCATTCACATCATGCAACTTACACAGCCAATCACATTTACAACTCATAATTATCACACATTTACTCATCCAACACATACAAGCATATATATTCTTGAAATACATCATAGGCCACATTAAATTATTAGCCACATTAAACAGCCTTATACAACAATAACCTTCCAATAACATAGGCCAACATTCTAGGCCAACTCATATTAACATATACACACATAATCAAGTCCCTATACATGCCATAGACTTAAAAATACTTTAAAATTGTTGATACAATGCCAATCAATAACTTGTTAGTGTGATAGAATCTCCTACGACCTCCAACTTGAGCTAACATCTATGACACTATAAGAAAAAGGAAAGGAAAGGGGTAAGCATTATAGCTTAGTAAGTAGGTATGTAAATAAAAAGTAATTTATTAACATGCTTTTATAAGTCTTCAAAATATGTTCTCAAGATAATACAATCATAATTTCACATAGTTCGACTATTTACTCATGTTCATCTCAAGTCGTCTCTACTCGAGTCACGATTTACTAAATTATTTTTATATCTTGAGCTACTGTAACTCCAAATTAAGATCCGTTAATTTTCCCTGAAACTAGACTCACATATCTTTTTAAAATAAAATTTTCAAAATTTTAGTTTAGCCAATAAGTACAGTTTATTCTTTAAAGTCTCCCTTGTATTGCTGTCTGACAGTTTCAACCCTTCTTCACTAAAAATTAGTTATCTCATTGTACGGGATTCAGATGATGTTTTTGTTTGTTTCTATTAAAGGTATACTCATTAATAAATTTCAGCATATAATTATTTTTATAAAATTTTTAGTAATTTTCCAAAGTCGGAACAGGGGATACCAAAATCATTCTGACCTTGTCTCACAAAAATACAAATATCTCAGAATATGAAATTCTTTCGCTTACACCGTTTCTTTTATGCGAAAATAGACTCAATAAGCTTTAATTTCATTTCTTATTCAACTTCTAATTCAATTTCCACCATTTTTTGGTGATTTTTCAAAGACACATACCTGCTGCTGTCCCAAAATTATTTTATTGCAAATTTTACTCTATCATGTTTTCTTTGTATTAATTCTCATTTGTACACATATAACACTAAAGTATATCCATAGTTAGCCATGCCAATAGCTAGTCATCATCAAATATTTCCAAGTTTTCATTGAAACACTTACTCCATATCAACCTTACCAATGTTCGATCACATATCGAGCACATTGCTCATGACTATATATACACATGTACCTGCACTTGTTCATCACATAATCACATTCAATTACACTTAGTCATTTTCCCGCTGAACATATCGGAATATTATTAGATACATCAGAAGTTTGCACATAAGTGCCACACTTGTAGCCAAAGCTACTTCACATCACTTTTCACATAGTGGCTCGTTCTCAAGCTATTCACTTTCACGGGTCTGCTCACACAAGCTGTCAGTCATTCGTTACTACTCAATGCTGCTCACACAAGCTGTAAGGTATCTGCAACACATGCCGGTATACCCAGCCACTGGTAGAACTTAAGACAAGCACCCGGATTCACTTAGTCACAAGTTCACATAGATTTCACATAGGTCCCTAGTGACATGTCACTTGTATCCTATTCTATTCCTAAGGTTCAACCGGGAAATTTCTCACATTTCGATACTTTGTCAATTTCGTTCAATATTCAGCCACATCTCATAAAATATATCAAAACATAAAAATGTAAGTAAAAACGATGCATTATTTACATACAAACTTACCTTGGTAGCAAATCTATGAAAAGGACTTATTCGTCAATTTCTCGTTTTTCCCTCGTTCTAGTTCCAAACCTCATTTTCCTTGATCTATAATATCACATTTAATTTATTTCTTAGTCACATTATTCAATGTGCCCCAAAAATCATATTATAGCAAAATTACATTTTCCCCCTAAAGTTTCACATATTTACAATTTTGCCCCTAGGTAGTAAAATGATTTTCATTCAATTTCTTTGTACTTTAAGCCTAGTCGAACCATTTTCATAACTATAACAGCCCACAATTTCCATTAAAACACACTTTTATGACATATTTTATAACTTTTACAAATTAGTCCTTTTAGGCATTTTCGCCGAAAATCACTTAGTAAAAGTCATTTCTCTAACCATAAACAAGCATTTTCTACCATTACACATCAAAATACACACATATTCATCATGATTCAAAACCCTATACTTTAGCCATATCTCAAATTAGTGGTAGAAATAGGTAGATCTTGTTACGAGGATTTCAAAAACGTAAAAATCATTAAAAACAAGGCTAGAACGGACTTACAATAGAGCTTGGAAGCTTGAAAAACCTTAGCCATGGTTTCCTCTTGTGAAATTCAGCCATGGGGTTGAAGATGGACAAAAATTGGCTTTTAATTTTGTTTATTTAATCATTTAATCACTAAATGACCAAAATACCCTTAACTTAAAAATATTCTATTTCAACTATTTCATGTCCATTTTTGTCCAAAAAAATAACCAATGGTCTAATTACCATTTAAGAACCTCCAATTTAAAATTTCATAACAATTGGACACCTCTAACATGTAGAACTCAACTTTTGCACTTTTTACAATTTAGTCTTTTGACTAAATTGAGTGCCCAAACGTCAAAATTTTCAAACAAAATTTACACGAAATCATTCTGTGAAATTTTAGACCATAAAAATATAATAAAAATAAATTATTTTCCTCGTCGGATTTGTGGTCCCGAAACCACAGTTCTGACTAGGCCCAAGTTCAGGCTGTTACAATTTTCTAAGTCTACCTCTGAGGTAGGGTGGCGATTAATTTAGAGGATGAAATTTCTTTTAAGGGGGAGGATTTGTAACACCCAGATTTCTAATAACCCAAAAAGTACCTAAAGATCCCCTTATTTTACCACCATATTTATTTCTTCAACAAGTGACGGGATTCGAATCACACAATCTCTAACAGTGAAACTATGTTTGAATGCTTCATGTAACACCCCAAACTCGGCCTAGATGTTATGGCCAAATCTGGCGTGTCACATTGAGGTGTCTTTCGAAAACTGGACTTGTTGGTAAAAACTCATTTCTAAATTTAAAACCCCTTTATTATTATTTAACGAATCATCTATCAAAATGTTTGCCTTATTATCTGTTATTGTTATAATAGGTTGATTTAAAATCGCGGAAGCTTTTGGAAAAATCTAATGTTTAACTTTCGTGTCTTTGAAAATAGTAATTATTGATAATACTCCAGAATAACGTATTTTTATGTATTAATTATGTGTTTATTCTGAGTATGATCCTGCTAATTTGAGCTATTTATGATCTTTTATCTCATAGGGACTAAATTGGAGGCAAAATCAAAATTAAGGGCCAAAAGCGTGAATTTAGAGATAAAATGGGCCAATGTGCGACACAGGGAAAAGTTGGTGCCAAAAGTGTAAGCATGGAGGACACAAGGGTTGAAATGCAAAAAGAAGAGATTTTATTCTATCAAATTCTATTTTAATTATATTAGGATAATTAATATTAAGATAATTATTAAGGATTATTTAAGTTTAGGATTTAATTTTATTTATCTTCAATTAAATGTATTTATCTTTTGGGAGTTTAAATAGGATTAGACTATCTCCCCTAGCTATAAATAGGGGGTGAAGTGACTCAAAATGCATCCATCTTTTTCTGTAAACACTCTCCTCTAAAAAATATAGGCTTTTGTTCTTTCCATATTTTCTTTCAATAAAATTCCCTTTTCCATTTTTATAATTATTTTCTTTTCACCACAACCATGAGCCACTAAACCCATCTAGCCGAAAGTTGTCAATGTTCCCCAAAAAAGGGTTCTTGAGGCTTAGAATCCGTACTTAGCCTTCTCGCCAAGTATTCATCGTTTCTCTGCTCTACGGGGTTGACGCTTCCGTCCATGTCCCTTAAGAAGTAAACTTTTCAACATATGCAAAGGCGGCCACTTTGTATGTTTTGGAAGGATTGCACAGTCAGTTTGTTAACTTACTACGTTAGAGGTTGGCGAGCCCAAGAGACAAAATGACATGGGATTCGCCATTGAGAAGCGTTGATCTAACATAGACGATCCCACAAAAGTGATTGCAGGCTAGAGTCAGGTTCCCTAAATTCATAAGTCTAAATTCTTTGAGCTGGTGGTCGTAGACATCCTCTTCCACTATAGCTGGCTTACTTGGTTTGAGAAGGGTCATCTAAAAGCCGAGGATTGAGCCCAAGGTGGATCTAGACAACTGGAGGCTGGAATCTCGCCACATAAGAAACTCTTTATTTTCTCAACTCTGTTTATTTTTATTTTTGTTTTAATTCTCGTAATCATAATTTCAATCAACTTTAAATTCTTCTTTTATATTTTTTAAGATCAACTTTTAATTCAGTTTTTTTTATTTTTCAGGAAAGCAGGTTTTCTTGGGCAAGGTTCTGCCCAGGATTTCACGAAATAGGATATTTTGCAAATCAGTCGCTGAGGATTTGACCCTACTTCCCTTTTACTATTTTATTTCATTATTTACTAGGGATAGGATATTTTCAGTGTTCTCAACGACCGCATCAAATTTTGGCATCATTGTCGGGTACTGGCAACGTACTAATCCTATTTTTTTTTTTTATGACCAGATCTACTCCAAGTACTCTTGCGTTCGATTCTGAAATAGAGAAGACTGCTAGAGCCAACCGTAAGGAAACAAAACTAAGGAAATAGCAGTCAGCGGTGGTCAGGACTCAAAGTAACCCACCGCCAGAAATTAAAATTGATGAAGCTGAGTCTAGGGTTAACGAAAATCCTGCTCAAGAAATTGAAAGCGAAAAAGTAGAAGTCGACTCTCCTGAAGAAGTGCTTGAAACTAAGGTTAACAAAAACCCAAATTTAGCACAACAACCAATGCCTCGAACAATTCGGCAACTGGCCAAAGCTCCGGCAGAACAACCGCCACTATGCATCGCGTATCCTACTAAGAATATTTATTTTGAATTAAAGTCAGGCTTAATCCAACTACTGCCAACTTTTCGTGGGTTGCAATACGAAATTCCCCACAAACATTTGAAAAAGTTTTATATGGTTTGTCTTAGCATGAAACCTTAGGGGGTAACTGAGGATCAAATCAAATTGTGTGCTTTCCCTTTTTTCTTAGTAGATTCTGCTAAGGAATGGTTATTTTATTTACCTCATGGATCTATTACTACTTGGGCTGATTTATCTCGTTTATTTCTCAACAGGGTTTTTTCCAGTATCTCGAGCAGCTGAGCTAAGAAGAGAGATCGTTGGAATAAGGCAAAAAAAAAAAGGTTGAGTCCCTTTACAATTATTGGAGCGGTTTAAGAAATTGTGCGCAAGCTGCCCACAACATGGTATAACAGAGCAATCTCTCCTCCAATACTTTTATGAAGGCTTGAAACCCATGGAGATGAATAAGGTAGACGTCGCTAGTGGAGGAGCGTTGGTCAATCTGACTCCCCAACAAGCAAGGGACTTAATCTCTACAATGGCTACAAATTCTCAGCAATTCTGAGCCAATACTGAACCCCCTAGAAGGGTTCACCAGCTAAGTAGTTCAACCTTAGAGGATAAAGTTGGTAGACTTACTAATATGATGAATTTTCTTATTGCAGAAAAAACAAAGACAACTCGGTTGTGCGGAATATGTGCTACACCTAATCATACAACTGATGCATGTCCTAGTTTGCGTGACGATACCATGGCTCATCTGAATGCTATGGGAAATTTCCCTGGGCCACCACAAAGGCGATACGACCCCTATGCTAGTACCTAAAACCCAGGGTGGAGGGACTATCCTAACTTGAGTTATGGGACCAATCCACCAAATATCTAGCCATACCAAAATCGATTCCCGCAACAGTCGCAAGGCTTAGGTAATTCTCTAGAAGCTTTGGTCAATGAGTTAGCAGCTAATGTTCTTGATTTTTAATAGAAAACCGAGGCATCCATAAGAGAGTTGACCACGTCAATTGAGAAATTGAACTCTCAAGAGAAGCTGCCGTCACAATTAGAACCAAACTCGAGACAAAATCCAAATGCAGTGACATTGCGCAGCGGGAAGGTACTGGAATCAATTTCTGACAGGAAACTTTGCCAAGAAATTGCCCAGGAAAAACCTGAAAAAGACGAACAGGTACGACCGAAACCTCCATTGCCTAAAATTTAACCTCCATTTCCATAACGTTTCAACCAATGTCGAAAAGGTAAAGAGGACAAGGAGATCCTCGAAACATCTAGGAATGTCGAGATCAACATTCCGCTGTTGGATGCCATCAAGCAAATTTCGCGGTACGCTAAATTTATTAAAGAGCTTTGCACCAACAAGCGAAAATTAATAGGTAATGAAAGGGTGAATGTCGGTGAGAATGTATCTGTAGTGTTACAATGAAAATGCTGGCAAAATGTAAGGATAGGGGCATGTTTGCAATACCATGCAAAATAGGCCATTTGGGAATTAAGAAGGCTATATGTGATCTAGGGGCCTCTATAAATGTAATGCCATATTCTATTTATGAATCACTTAACGCGGGTTTTTTGACAAAAATAGGTGTTATCATTCAGTTGGTGGGTAGGTTGTTATGCATCCAAAAGGAGTCCTTGAGGATGTTTTGGTAAAAGTTAACGAGCTCATTTTCCCTGTAGATTTTTATGTGATTAAAATGGAGGAGGACAGCACTCTTGGATCTTCAAACCTCTTGTTGGGTCGACCTTTCCTTAGTACAGCTAGTACTAAAATCGACGTTCGAAGTGGAACTCTCACAATGAAGTTTGATGGGGAGATCATAAAGTTTAATATCTATGACGCCATTAGCCATCCAAGCGAAATCTTGAGCATAAATCGTATCGACATAATTGACTCTTTAGTGGAAAAGAATTTTGAGTCAATTTATGGAGATAATTCTGAACTTGATGAATTTGAATCTGTTAATGAGTTATTATCTCCGAATACTAAACTTTTACATACATGCACTAGAGTTGGAGTTGAAACTACTTCCTGAGCATCTAAAATATGCATTGTTGGGGAAGGGTAATACCCTACCAGTCATAGTCTCCAATAAACTCTCCACGCACGAAGAAGAAATTTGCAAGGATACCTATGAGAATGCTCGCATTTATAAAAACAAGACGAAGTTGTTTCATGATAAGAGAATAGCTATGAAGCATTTTTCAATAGGACAAAAAGTTTTGCTTTATAACTCTGTATTAAAGAATTTTCAGGCCCACACGGTCAAAAAAATTCTATTAGAGCCACCATGATCCCATTCATGGCGTCAAGCTAACGACATTAAACAACCACTTGTTGGGAGGCAACCCAATTTTTATTTCTCTTTATTTTTATTCTATTTATTATTTTAATTTAATTATTTATTATTCTATCTTAATCATTTATTACTTAATTTATTTTGGATATTAATAAAAATTCTCTTCTTCTAACTAGGTGGACCAAAATGAAAATAGAGAGAAAAAGGAGAAAAGACAAAACCTGCAGCTAAATAGCTCTTGTTCCATCCCTATTCCAGCTTGGAATAGTGCATTCTTGCCCTAGATTTCCCAAAACCTATAGTCAAACATCCCCTTTCAGCCAAATAAAACCCCAAAACCTAAAAAAAAAAAAATCCAATTTTTTTAGCAAAACCTCCATAGTCGCTGAAACCTTTTCAGCACCCCCTCCACCGCTGATTTTCCAACCACCATGGTATGAACCCACTCAGGCCCAACCTCCGATGACTGTTGAGCAACGCTTAGAGCGCATTGAGGACTGACTTGACACTTGTGGCTTAGAACTAACCGAGCTCATTGCCATTATGCGCGAACGACAGTAACTACACAGGGAGTTCCTCTAAACTTTTCCACCTATTTATTTATTCTCTTCCCCATCGAGGACAATGTGTTTTAAGTAGGGGGAGGTACTCTTTGTTATTACTGTCATTTTTTTTGCTGTGTTTTTTGTGTTGCTGCTTGATGCTCCATTTTGCCCAAAATTATTATTATTATCTTTAGAATATTTTGCCTCTTTTCAGGCCCTAGATATTTTCCAAGATTTGCCCACTGTTTGACCTACATGCATGATTCTTGTCGTTTGAGAAAATTTTGATTTTTCAATAATTGATGCCATCTCCACTATTTTATTTTTATTAGGCTAAAAATAATTGTGGTTAATAGAGTTAACTTTATCTTCCTTTTTGTAAAATTGATCAAGTTTAATATAAAGTGGACACTTAATATGATTGCATGATAATTTTATGTTCATCTGCAGTTATGAGTGTAGCTTAAAAACGTGACTGACTGAGTAACCGGGGTAGGGTGCTTCGGTTGTCATCCTATTTTGCTTCAAAAGGTTGTGTGACGTGTTAGGTAAAACTCCGTTAACCGGAATTAATTTTTAAGAACATGTTGGGCTGAGTAACTGGGGTGAGGTGCTTGGTTGTCATCTCTCTTCACGTCAAAAGGTTCGATATGTTCTTAAGAAAAAAATTATAATAAATTAAGAATATGATGGGCTGGGTATCGGGGTGGGGTACTTGGCTTTCATCTCTCTTTGCATCAAAAGGTTCGATATATTCTTAAAAGAAAAAAATAAATAAAGAAAAAAATTGGGGAATAAAGGAGGAAACAAATAGGGTGTCTTGGTAGGTTTGGTAATTTACCTAATTTCATGAAATAATTCAAGTTGATTCTAATTTCTATGTGTATTAATCGGAAAACTTTTTCTGTTTTACTTAAAGCAAGCTTAGGGTTCTCTTTATTTTTCATATGCATTTTTAACTAATTTTTATGAAACTTTGGAGTGGTATTTCTTTTATGGTAGAATCTAACTTTCACAGTAGATAAGAACCATAATTGAAGGCAAGCATGGGTTAAGTAGGGGAATTTGATAATTCTCTAGAATAACGTAATTTTATGTATTAATTATGTGTTTATTCTGAGTATGATCTTGCTAATTTGAGCTATTTAAGATCTTTTATCTCATAGGGACTAAATTGGAGGCAAAATCAAAATTAAGGGCCAAAAGCGTGAATTTAAAGATAAAATGGGCCAATGTGCGACATAGGGAAAAGTTGGTGCCAAAAGTGCAAGCAGGGAGGACACAAGGGTTGAAATGAAAAAAATAAGAGATTTTATTCTATCAAATTCTATTTTAATTATATTAGGATAATTAATATTAAGATAATTATTAAGGATTATTTAATTTTAGGGTTTTATTTTATTTTTCTTCAATTAAATGTATTTATCATTTGGGAGTTTAAGTAGGATTAGACTATCTCCCCTAGCTATAAATAGGGGGTGAAGTGACTCAAAATGCATTCATCTTTTTCTGTAAACACTCTCCCTTCAAAAGTCTAGGCTTTTGTTCTTTCCATATTTTCTTTCAATAAAATTCCCTTTTCCAATTTTATAATTATTTTCTTTTACACCACAACCATGAGCCACTAAACCCATCTAGCCGAAGGTTGTCGATGTTCCCCAAAAAAGGGTTCTTGAGGCTTATAATCCTTACTTAGCCTTCTCGCCAAGTATTCATCGTTTCTCCGCACTACGGGGCTGAGGCTTCTGTCTATGTCCCTTAAGAAATAAATTTTTCAACGTATGCAAAGGCGGCCGCTTTGTATGTTTTGGAAGGACTGCACAGTCGGTTCATTAACTTACTGCGTCAGAGGTTGGCGAGCCCAAGAGACAAAATGGCATGGGATTCGCCATTGAGAAGCGTTGATCTAGCATAGACGATCCCACAAAAGTGATTGCAGGCTAGAGTCAAGTTCCCTAAATTCGTAAGTCTAAATTCTTGGAGCTGGTGGTCGTAGGCGTCCTCTTCCACTATAACTGGCTTACTTGGTTTGAGAAAGGTCATTTAAAAGCCGAGGATTTAGCCTAAGGCGGATCTAAACAACTGGAGGCTGGAATCTCGCCACATAAGAAACTATTTATTTTCTCAACTCTATTTATTTTTATTTTTGTTTTAATTCTCGTAATCACAATTTCAGTCAACTTTAATTCTGCTTTTATTTTTTTTTAAGATAAAGTTTTAATTCAGTCTTTTTTCAGGAACGCTAGTTTTCTTGGGAATGATTCTCCCCAAGATTTCACGAAACAGGATATTTTGCAAACCAGTCACTCAGGATTTGACCCTACTTCCCTTTTACTATTTTCTTTCATTAATTATTAGTGATAGGATATTTTTGGAGCTCTCAATGACCGCATCAATTATTTTGAAAATTCGTCTTCTCCTAAACTAGCAGTTTAAAGTAAGTAAACAAAGCCCAATTAAAAATTTTAACAAACATAAATGGCCTTATTACATAAATAAAACCCAACATAAACTTTAAATTTAAGTAAAAGCAAGTGTAAAACAGCTGCAATTGTGTGGCCACCTTCGAGTCCCTCATAGCACCAAATCGCCTATGGTTGAGGATGACCTGTACAGTAAAAAGGAAATGGTGAGTTTACGAAAACTAGGTGTCTAATCCCCTATCACAAGATATACAACATGTAGTGCTTGTCTGCATACGAGTGTTATTGAGTAATAGTACAGTGTGGGTCTTAGCCCAATACAGTAACAGTGTGGGCCTTAACCCAACACCATATCAGAACAGTGCAATAATGTAACCCATCCCAATCCAGCCAACACACCGCTCCGTACCATCAACACACCATGTGGGGATAAAATCGACCCACCCAGCCAACACACCAATATCACAAAGAAAGCGCGAAGAATGATATTGTAGCAAAGTTGCCAATAACAGAATATGTGGCAAAGCCACCAGTACAGTATACTTCCTCCATAACAGTATCCCAACCCCATGTAGTATGTCATGTCATAAATCATACGTGTATGCAGAATGTTATACTCAGTAATAGTCATCTACAAATCATGAACACATCAGTCAACCTACCTTTAGGGGTATAACGGTCATTTCCATCTATTCGGGGTAAAATAGTCATTTCACCCCTTTAGGGGCATTTTGGTAATTTTACCTACTTTGGGGTCTTGCTGCAGATATCGACCTCTCGAAAGGTTCGCAGTCGCCTCAAGCGACTCCGGTAACCTAAATGGTCTTAACAGTGTAAATGGCCCAAGGCCCATTACTCGGTCCAAGTGGGCCCACACGTTCGTGCGGCCTGTTCAGCCCAGATTTCGCCACGACTATGAGACCCACATAGCCCAGTCCAATATTTGACACAAATCCTGGATTTCATCTGTGTGGGGCCCACGATCCCATTGGGCCAACACGGCCCAACGTGGCCCATTACGACCTAAGCCCATGAAAATGCTCATGGAGGGCTCTACGGTCATACGCCCGTGATTCATGGGCTCGGTTTGACCCACGAGCGTTCGCACCCCCAGGTGACCTCAAAGCCCAATCTTCTGGCTTTTTTGCATTTCAGCTTTTCAGCTTTTGCCGTTCTAAAGTCTAAACAGTGTAAATACACACCTGTTTACACAACAGCTCCAAGTTCCACGAGCACCAAAACCTACATTCATACAAGGCTTTCCATTAGTCGCTAAACAATAGGGTTAATCCCCTTCTTTTACACCTTTAACTAAAACTAGAATTAACACTTGCCTCGATTGACAAATGTGGTTTAGCCCACTTATACCACCGACGAAGGTTGACTACAGTCTCTTTGAAGGATATCTGCATTACAAACGGATTTTTTTAAACAGGATTGTTTATTCATGTGGTTTAAATCCACACACGATAACTTATAGAATCATAGAAAGCATTCGGCCTATACTTTAGAATGCTATCCTACATACTTACCTTTCATTGAGTGATGGGAGAAAGGTTTCGATGACTTTAATCTTACTTGTAACTTTTTCACTCCTCGAGGAATTTGAATCGTCAGAGCATAGTTGTCAAGCTGAAAACACAATTGAAGAGATGAAGAGAGAGAGAAAGGAAATATTTGACAAACAGTTGACCAAAAAGGGGTAGAGGAAGAAGAGCAAATCAGAAGAAAAGTGCAACACGAAACTGCTCAACACTATTCGGGCAAGGTTTGGGAAAGTAGAGGAAAGGAAAGAGACAGTAAAGAGAAGAGGGGAAGAGAAAGGAGGATTCTGCAGGAGAAAAGAAAGAAAAAATGCAAAAAAGAAAAAGTGAGCAGAGAAAAAAAATGTCAAAAGGACCTACCACATTCGGCCAAAGAGAGAAAAAACCCCAAATGACCAGTATACCTCTATTGGCTGAATTCTTGAGTGCCAGAGTCCAAATTCGGCACAAACTCCCTCCCCTCTCATTTCCTTGATTTTCTCCTAAAATCCCTCCTCAAACCTCTCTATGACCAATTCAAACTCCATTCAAATTCTATTCAAACTCCCTCTTAGCTGTGTTCTAGTCCAACTCCACTACCTGCACAGCTCAAGCAGCAAAATAAATACTCCATTGTGCAACCCAGGACTTGAACCTCAGACCTCATAATTACACAACACGACACCTTTCCACTAGACTACAAGCTCTCTTTGTGTCATAAAACAAGCGCTATTATTTATAAGCCTTATATGCCAGTGTCCAGATTCATTTAAGAGCAAAACTAAAAATTATGCAAAAGTCAAGACTTGAACCCAGGCTTCTCAAACACTCCCATACACACCCAAATCACTTAGCCATTAAAGCAAACAAGCAATTTATGTCATAACATGCAAAAATTAAAGACTTAAATTTTTTGGGCGTTACACTTCAATTTTGAAATAATAAATTACCCTTTTACCATGTCTTGAATATAATGTAAAATTGCTTTGGAAAAAGTAATGTGACTTTCGTAGGGACAAAGTCAGAAGTTTATCTTCAAGTAAAATTATAAAATATTTAAAGTACAATTTTACCATTGTATATAATTATTATTTTAAAATTTTTAAAGGGATTAAATTTTAAAAAATTCATCCTTGGAGGGTCAAAGTATATTTTTACTATTGAACTGACTTATAATTAAAAATAACAAACTGAAATGACAATTTGCCATTTTAGGGAGGTTAGGGCCCCTACCTGTCCCACCTTGATGTCATCCTGGACCTATGAAAATTTTCAATTTTTTCTTATAAAATACATTTTTTTTTGGTATTCTTCATGTTCGTTTTATGGTCCATGTTCAAGGTTTATGGTTGTTCCTCTCAACAATGTTGTTTTCAATATTTGAAGTTGCATATTCCCTTGAGGATGCTATGTGCTTTACCATTGCATCAAACATTTGTTGGCATTTAGTAACATTTTTTTTACTGATTTTTTTTATTAGTTCAAATTGAAACATTTAAAATTTTATTTTTTAAATGTTTTTTGTTCTATGATCATAATAAATAAAAAAAATTTAACTATTACAATATTTTTTTCAGAAAAAAACTGAAAGGATGCCACTAATAGATAAAAATTACATGACTATATGCAAAACACATGTTACCCAACAGCTGTCCCCAACTGTCAGCGACAAATCCATAATTAAAGAAAAGAAGAAAGCAACATTCTAGAAGCCTAAGAAATTGAAACAGACACAATAAACAATCCAGTAGCCTTCAAGAAATCCCAAGAAAGACTACTAGAAAAACAAAGAAACAAATAAATATGAGAATATGAAAAATTACAGTCCAATCATGTCAGCATTCCTCTTCATTTGTTCTACTGCCATCGTCTATCTCCAACAATTCATTATTGTTAACTTCCATGATGGAACCTATCGCATGTGAATGTGCAATGCGAATGTGCAAGTATACACATCGAATCAAGTAATAAAGTGATGAGTGAGTATCGTATCCACAGGGATTGGAATTGACTAAAATAATTAGTTATGCTACTACTATGAAATTAGCTAATTAATCAGAGCAAAAGGGATAGGTGAATAATTGATAAAGAGATGTAATGAAGGATTAAGAAAATCAATTCTGACTAAAAAAATGCTATGGCAATTGAAATGTTGTGGCAATTCTATAACAGTAGGTGGGAAAGAGTTTGTAACAGCCCATTTTTAGTCAAATCAGAACAGTGGTTTCGGGACCACAAATCTGAAGTCAAAATAAATATTTTATTATTATTCTAATGTCTAAAATATGATAGTATATTTGTGTGAAAATTTCGTTAAGAAATTTTCACACAGATATACTATCATATTGTAGATTTTATCGTTTAATTAGTTAATTTGATGAAAAGGACTGAATTGCGTTAAATGTAAAACTTGTGTTCTATTAGCTAAAGATGTTTAATAGCTATAGAACCTTAAAATTAAGGTTCTTAAATAGTAATTAACCCATTTGAAAGTTAGTGGATGATGGTGGCTTGGTATGTGGTGTAAATATTAAGTATTTTAAAGGATAAATATGTAAATTGATTTTTAATGGTTAATTAAATTAAAACCAAAACAAAAGTTCATACTTTATTTCTTATTCTCACCGATTGAAGAACAAAACCTAACCATTTTTGTGTCAAAATTTTGGCAACCTCTTTTCCATCAATTAAGGTATGATTTTTAATCTGTTTTTGATGATTTTTATGTTTTTGAGATTGTTGCATCTAGTACTAGCTAGCCTAGGGACTAATTTGCAAAAAATGTTAAAGATTTTAAATGATTCCATTGATGAATACATGTTTTTTTTTAATGTTTAATGATAGATTATGAAAGTTTGTTGTGAATTGTACAAGTTTTATAAAGTGATTTTTAGTGAAAATACAAAATAGGGATTTAATTAAGAAATGTTGAAACTTTGTGGTTCAAATGTGAAATAAATGAAAAATATGGGCTACCAGGGGCATTATGGTAATTCAGATAGGATGGGTTTATTGTGAATTTCATTAATTTGTGATTTTATGAAATAAGGACTAAATTGTAAAAATGTGAAAGTTTAGGGGAAAAAGTGTAAATGTTCCTTAAAGAGTGTTTTGAATTGAATTTAATAAATAAATTATTAAATAAGTTAATTTTATATATATTTAGATTAAGAAAAATGGAATTCGGACCTATATCGGGGAAAAAAAAGTTATCGACTAATTGACTTATTTCGTCGTTTCCACATTCGAGGTAAGTTCGTATGTTATAATTTTATTTCAAACATATCGTATATGCTTTAACATAGCGTAAATTATTATTATGTGACTAACGACAAGTTCGGAAATGATTCAATGAAGATTCGATAGTTGGAATCCCGGTTGAACCTTAGGAATTGTTTAGGATGCTAGTGACATGTCATTAGGTATACTTTGAGTTGGCTTCGGGCCATGATATAGCATTTTGTGTGCGAGATAAATCGATTTGGCTTTGGGCCATGCATACCGGCTGATTTGGCTTTGGGCCATGATATTAGTATTTCAGATAAGTCACCTTGATTTGGCTTCGAGCCATGGTATAGGTACTTATTGTGTGAGACCTTTGAGTATCCGACTTCTATTCCAAATGGTTCAACGGGTAATGAAAGATGAGATTGTGTATGAGATTTGTACAAGGAGGTACAGGTATGTGTATAAACTATTTAACATTGAATTGAGAAAATGATGATGAAAGTATATAATTTTGAGAATGAGTATTTGAAAGGTTTGTTAGCTAATATAAGCTACATGTTGGTGTATTCAAATTATTGAATCATATTTATGTGGCTGCATTAAGTTTATTTCATACGAGCTTACTAAGCTTTATAGCTTACTTTGTATATTTTTCTGTGCTTTATAGTGATATCGAAGCTAGCTCGGATTCGGGGATCACCAGAGATCGCTTCACACTATCCAACTATATATTGGTGTCTATAAACTTTGGTAATTTGAGTATATGGCGTGTATAGGGAAATTGGTCATGTTGGTTATGCTTTGGTAATGATTTTAGCCATTTCATTTCGCTTGTATATGTATATGTCTTGGTTTGTATATAATAGCCATGAGAGTTGGCTTAATTTGAGTTAATTTGCTTGTGTATATGTGTATGCGTTTATAGTCATTGTTATGTAAATTGAGGTTGGTTGTGTGATGCTTGATAGCTATAGATATTATGAATGTCAAATAGTTAGGTTGTGGATAATGCTATGCTTGTGAAATTAGGATAAACAATGCATACTTGAGTTTAGCCATTTTAATGTTTAAAGATGAAAAGTTTGGTACAATTGGTATGGTAGGTTTTGGTGATTTGTATATATGCAAAATGAAAGTATGGAATGTGTATATTTTCTATTTGAATTGGCTGGTTTAGATGTTTAGATGTGCTTTGTGCTTTGTGCCATATGAGTGGTGTAAGTGTGCACAAAATATGGTGGCAAAATGGCTTTGTAAATAGCCTATTTTTGTCCACATGGGCAGAGACACGGACGTGTGTCTCTGCCGTGTGTGACACAAGGTCATGTTACACAGCCGTTTGTCCCCTGTTGTTGAAATTGAAATGAAGTCAGTATGCTCCACACGGCCTATCACACGGGACTGTGATTTGGTCGTGTTGCATAAGTCAGTATACCATACTGGTTTGGCACAGCCTAGCACACGGCTTGGCACACGGGCATGTGTAGCCACTTCGAAGGGAATACGGGCTAGACACACAAGCGTGTGGTTGGCCGTGTGACCCAAGTCAGGAAGCTCACTTGTTTGGACACAGGGTATGACACGGGCTGGGACACTGTAACACCCCAAACCCGATCAACCACCCCACGACCGAATCCGGTATGTTACGGGGAAAACGTGTTTGAAAGTTACGAGTTTCCACTTAATGGATTTGATAAAACTTTGTTCTGTTTAGAAAAACAAGTTGTCTAATATCGTTACTAAAACATTTAGACTTAGTAAAAATTTGATTTGAACATCATTGGAGTTTACTTAGTAACAAAACATTGTATGATACCCGATGGTATAGTTGAAAATATATCGTTTTGTTGGTTTGGAATCGTTGTCTTTTCAAGTTTTAGCAAATTAACCCAATTAATTTATTAAAGCATGTTGAAAATCTAATCAAGCATAAATAAAGTAAAACATAACCGTAAAGACCCTTTTACAATCCAAAAAAACCCAAATGGAAGTAATTAAACTAAAGTACCCAAATGATAGAGTCCGAGTAAAACTTTATTAAGCATGGCATGAGCACCCGAGTCCATTCCGGCCCATGTCCGCGTCTAAGTGTCACTGAAGTGTCAAAGGAGAGGGTGAGTCGAATGACTCGGTGCATAAATCCCGCTCCCGATCAAACAAGATGCTAACACACATCATACATAGCAACACAATTAATGCAACCCGATCCTAACCATCCATATCTCCTTTTCTACCCGTGTGGTACCAAACCACCTGGTGGTGCCAAACCACCTGGTGACCCAAAGTCACGATATCCATAAGTGTGGTGCCAAACCACCGGTGACCCAAAGTCACGAATAATCCGATGATGGGGCCAACCCATCGCGTGATACCAAATCACTAGCGACAATCCCGTATCTCACAAGTGGGGTCAACCCACGGTGGTGTCAAACCACAGGGACGAGTCGCAATGAGGTGCCAAACCTCTGGTGTCCCAAAGACACAATGTGGTACCAAACCACTGGTGACCGTAGTCACAAATCCGATGATGGGGCCAACCCATCGTGTGATACCAAATCACTGGCGTCAATCCCGTATAATCAACTGTGGGGCCAACCCACCGTGGTACTAAGCCACTGGGACGCGAGACGTGAGGTGCCAAACCTCTGGTGACCCAAAGTCACAATAGTCAATCTGTGGTACCAAACCACTGGAGGTGCCAAACCTCTGGTGACCCAAAGTCACAGTGTCCCAAAGACACGGATATCAAATCCCCCTCCTCTCAAATCACCCAACATGTCATATCGATGCACATCATGTAATACATGCCAACATGCCCAAAAATGCATCTCATAGCATACATAGCATAAATCATACATCACAGGTATCACAATAGAACTCGTAATAAGATAGACTTACCCGGATTCGTACACATACCCCATTTGGGTATCCAATTATCCATCACACTGGTATGATTTTTAACAGGCAAACAGGTTTATTAACAATATTACTAAGTTTCAGTGTGTTAGTTTACACACCTGGTAAATACGAGTCTTAAGATCCCAACGAATCGATCTAGGTCCCTCGAATGTCTTACTCCTAGAATCGGCCAAACATAGGGGTTAGGTACTAAGGCCATTCGGCCAAAGACTTTAAGCCAACAGGAATTTCTAACAACCCTTACCTTCACTTGATTTGGTTTCTACCAAATCCGAACCAACGATGGTTGTTACGATAATCGCCAACACCAATCGGTTAACGTAAAAGCGGCTCCTCTTGCTCGCTCTCGCAATCAAAAGACCCTTGTTCAAAGATTGAACATCCAACCAAGATCCCCCCTTCACTGATATTCGGCCAAGAGAGCTACAAGGGAGAGGAGAGATTCGGCCCTGACCAAGAAAGAAACGCAAGAAAAGATGAGGAGAAGGATTGATATTCGCCAAAGTGCAAACACAAGTTAGAAGGAAATTTGGCAATCACCAAGGGAGGGTTCGGCTAGTACCTTAAAATGAAGAAAAGGAAGATATGTCCAAGAAAAGAATCGCCAAGGTCTTGAGAAGAGAAGAAAATGGGAAAAGAGATAGGTGCTTTTCGGTTTTGAAGAAGGAAGAAATGGGGTTGATGAATGTAGATTTCGGTTGTCAAAAGCAAAAAGAATGAGAGAAGACTCTTTGGGAATTCGGCTTGTTGTTGACAAAATGAGAGAACTTTGGCTTACCAAAGAGATGACCGAAAATGTACCAAAAGCAAAAGTACATTCGGCCTCCCCTCTCCCACACTAAGCCGTCCACTCCCCACTCCAAACACCCAAAAATTCGCCAACAACCTCCAATAGCTCCCAACCACACATTCAAACAATCATGCCCAAGTCTTCCTCCTACAATTACTCTCCACCCAACATTTGAACTTTTGACTTGGTCCAAAGTGGAATTTAAACTACATACAACTCTTCCCTCCTATGCCAGTCAAAATGGAAGCCCAAAATGAGAATTCCACACCTTGAACTCGGGACTTCTCCCCTTGCGGATGACGCCACACTCAAGCTCCAAGTGGCACATGCCTTGCCACTTTGCTAACCTCATTTTTGTGCTCAAAAACACAAAATAAAATACATATGGCCCAGACTCCTTGACTCCTCTCACTTAAGGCTAAAAATAAAATTTTTCCTATCACCAAGGCTCACCATAAGCTTATCAACGAACCTCTAAACAACAAAAATAACCACATCGCAAGCCAATAACATGCAAACAATGCCACAACAAATATAGCCCCTAACCCGATATTACGGTTCTATTTCCACAAAAATAATTTGGCCTCGAAATTGCAGTTAAAAGAGTTGCGGGTATTGCTGTCTCATCATATCCTCGGGTTCCCACGTAGCTTCTTCCACGCCATGATTCCGCCAAAGTACCTTAACCAAAGGCACAGACTTCCTACGCAGAACCTTCACATCCCGATCTAGAATCGCGGTTCTTCCGCCATAGTCAAACTGGATTTACCTCGATCTCTTCCATCGCTACCACATGTGACGGATCTGAACGATACCTCCGAAGCATCGAAACGTGAAATACGTCGTGAATCTGACTAAGCTCTACTGGCAACTCCAGCTGATACGCTACTGATCCAACTCGTCTCAGAACCTTATACGGCCCAATAAACCTCGGACTTAACTTGCCTTTTCTCGCGAACCTCAAGACCTTTTTCCATGGCGAGACCTTTAAGAAAACTCGTCCCCACAAATAATTCTATATCTCTCCTCTTAAGGTCGGCATATAACCTCGCTGGTCTGAAGCTTCCTTTAATCGAGCCTGAATCAACCTAACCTTGTCCTCGGTCTCAGCAACCAACTCGGGTCCCAACAACTGACGTTCACCTAACTCTGTCCAACACGTAGGTGAGCGACACTTCTTGCCGTACAACGCCTCGTATGGAGCCATCTTAATGCTTGCTTGGTAACTATTATTATAGGCAAACTCCGCTAACGGTAGAAACTCCTCCCAACTACCTCTCAAATCCGAACACAACCTCTCCAAGATATCCTCTAAGATCTGAATAACTCTTTCCGACTGCCCGTCCGACTGCGGGTGAAAAGCTGTGCTGAAATCCAAACGAGTACCCAGAGCCTGATGCAATGCTCTCCAAAACCTCGATGTAAATCGGGATCCCGATCCGAGATAATCGAACCGGTACACCGTCTGACCTCACTATCTCTCGACACATAAAGCTTTGCCAACCTCAAGTGAATAATCCACTCTCACCGGAATGAAATGGGTCGACTTAGTCAAACGGTCCACAATAACCCAAATCGAATCTTTCTTGCTTGGCGTAAGCTGTAAACCACCGACGAAATCCATAGTTATTCTTTCCCACTTCCATCGAGGAATCTTCACCATTGAAGCAACCTCGACAGTGAATCGATGTTCACCTTGACCTGGCCGACAAGTCAAACACCTACCAACAAACTCGTCACCTCCTTCTTCGCACTCGGCCACGTAATCGCTCTCTAAGATCTCTATACATCTTGCTACCTCCGGGATGCATAGCATAAGGATCTGCTATGTGCGCCCCGATGAATCTTCTGTCTTAGCTCAACATCCTTAGGCATACATGCCTTACCTTGGAAACACAACACCTCGTCACTAGACAAAGCGTAACCCTCCAAACCACCCTTGCACTGCGCAACTTTCGCGCACTCAGAACCTCATCCTCTAATGTTGCTCTTTGATCCTGCCAACCCAAGTAGGCTTAACTCGCAACTCGCCAAAATGCTTCCATCGCCATACAAACTTAAATGGGCAAACGGTGGTTTTAAGTCCGAAACAACCTTACGGCTCAACGCGTGTCGCCACCACGTTAGCCTTGCCCGGATGATATTCAATCGAACGATCGTAATCCTTGAGCAACTCAACCCATCTACGGCGCCTCAAATTCGGATCCTTCGAGTCAAGAGATACTCGGACTCTTATGATCTGTAGACTATCGATCTCTCACCGTACAAGTAATGCCTCCAGATTTTTAGGCGAAGACTACACGGTGCTAGCTCCAAATCGCATGCGTCGGATAGTTGACCTCGTGTGGCCTCACCGCGAGAAGCGTAAGCCACAACCTTACCCTCTGCGCATCAAAGACACAACCCAATCCTCGTATGTGATGCATCGCAAAGACATCGTGAATTCCTTACCACCCAAAGTTGAATTAAAACAGAGCTTGGTCAAGATCTTCTTTAACTTATCGAACTCTCCCATCGCTTCTCACCGGTCAAACGAACGGAACTCCTTTCCTTAAAGCTTAGTCATCGGTCTGCTGCGATCAACGAAACCTCTACAAATCTTGGTAGTATCCGCCAAACCCAGAAAACTCCGAATCTCACCATCGACCCAAAGCGGCTTCCAATCCAAAATCGCCTCAATCTTACGAGGATCTACCCTAATCCCCTCACCAACACTACATGGCCCAAGAAAGTCACTTCCTGGCGTAACTCGCACTTGCGAACTTAGCATAAAGTTGCTTTCTCTCAAAATCTGCAACACCACCCTCAAGTGTGCATCATGTTCTTCTTCTTCGACCTTGAGTAAACCAAGATGTCGTCAATAAAAACCACGACTAAACGATCTAGATATCTTTGAAACACCCTATTCATCATGTCCATGAATGCTGCCAGAGCATTAGTCAACCCGAACGGCATTACCAGGAATTCGTAGTGCCCGTACCGAGTCCGAAACGCTGTCTTATGGATATCCGCTTCCTTAACTTTTAACTGATGGTACCCAGACCTCAAATCGATTTTTGAAAATACAAACGCACCCTTCAGCTGATCAAACAAGTCATCTATCCGTGGTAACGGATACTTGTTTTTAATCGTCACTTATTCGGTTAGCGGTAGTCTATACACATCCGCATCGCATCGCCCTTCTTCTTGGCGAAGAGTACTGGCGCTCCCAAGGTGAAACACTTGGCCCGATGAAGCCTCGGTCCAACAACTCCCGAACCGAGCCTTAAGCTCCACCAATTCCTTTGGCGCCATCCTATATGGAGCAATAGACACTGGCGCAGTCCCTGGTAACAGATCTATTCCAAACTCTACCTCACGATCGCGGCAAACACGGGAGCTCCTCAGAAACACATCAAGAAATTCTTTATGATTCGCAGACCTTCTCTACAAAGAGACTCCTTAGCCTCCAAGGCATACACATGAACCACATACGCTTCACGACCCTTCCCGACCATCTTTACTGACTTTTAATGCGCAGATACCACATTGGATAAGTAATCTCTCCTATTACCTATCATAATCACCTCATCACCCTTATCCGTCGTTAGAGCCACGCGCTTAGTCGCGCAATCCACCTTGGCCGGTACTTAACCAACCAGTCCATCCCCGTAATCGGATCGAACTCCCCAAACGGGCAGTTCCATCGGATCGACCACAAACACTACCCCTTGGAGTTCTAGGGTACATCTCTAAACGCTTTATCTACTACACAGCAGAGTGACCTAGAGGGCTAATTACGGTCATCCTGTCTAGAAGTAGTCTCTCGAGTCTAAGTCCATGGTCTCAACTATACTACTAGCAACATAAGAATACGTGGAACCCAAATCAATCAAAGCAAAGATAGGAGAACCAAAAATCAAAAACGCACGGTGATGACGTCCCGCGCGTCGCTCTCCTCTCGGCGCCTCGCAAAGATACACCAAACCAGCCGTCGTGCCTCGTAACTACCCGCACCCTCGCCCGGTGCTCCACGGCCTCGACCAAATCCATTACCACCTGCGCCATTACCACGACCCTCTGCGGTGGCGATCCATTACCTCGAACTAATTACGACCACGATTCTCGGACCAATCCTAGCCAACTTACGCGGACAGTCCCTCACACGGTGATCTAGAGAACCACACTCAAAGCGACCCTTTCCTCGGCCCGGCAACCTCCCCAATGAGATTTCCCGCAGCGGTTTACAAACAAGCGGTCCCCGACTAGCAAAGAACAGCCGGGCCTACAGGACCGACTCGGCCCACTCGGCCTAGCCCTATTCTGAGGATTACTCGACGATCCAGAAGATCCAAAACTCCTCTTATGACGGTTCCTATCCAGATTTTGCCTCACCGATTCCTTAACACCCTCGGCCACCTTGGCCTTCTCAACCAGACGGCAAACTCACGTTCCTCTTTGTGGAGCAATCGCGACCTTTCACTGTCTCTCGGACCATCCTCAAACGACCACACCTCTCGTGTTCTCGTCGCCACAATACCCCCTAGCATACCGACTAAGCTTTAAGAACTCGGCCTCATACTCGTAAACGGACTTACTCCCTTGAACAAGCCTCAAGAATGCTTTTCACCGCAAGATCGATATAGCTAGCTCCAACGCATTTTTTCCGCACGCCGCCCTAAAATAATCCCATGTCGATCCTCCATCGCTACACTGTCTCCGAATCGTGAGCCACCACCGGTATGACTCATCCCGAAGAAGCGATACAATCTCTTTTAGCTTCTCCAGCAGAAAGGTCCGGATCATCCATGATCCGCTCTCCGCCTCCACCAATATTCGCAAAGGCTTTGAGCAACACCAGAGACACCTCGAAAAGAATTCAGCCCCGTTTGCGGAGTCGCCAGTACGATTTGCGAACTCCTCCTCCGCCTATCCCGGCTACTCCTTTCCAAAACTCGCAAAGATCGTCGCGACAAATCGCGTCATCCCGGTTTGATCTCGAAATTCACCACCCCTACCTGGTGGTGCGGTATCTCATTTTTGACCCGGACTGGATCCTACGGGTTGTAAAGCGTCATCCTACCCCGACCTCGACCACGGGTGTTACGACCACGTCCTCCTCGAGTACTCATGACTAAACGCTCTACGATATCGATTAAGAAAATTTTTGTGCATTAGTATCGTTCCACTTTCTTAACCGCAAAAGAAATTTTATGGATGGAGTTTAATCAGGGGTTCTTTCGAGCAACCAAGGTTTCAATCTTCTATCCTAATTCACACAAAGGAGTTCATGCATCCATTCCCTAATTCTTTCCATACCTATTAACTCTTTGGACATTTACCATTTCTATCCTGCGGTATTTTCATCATTTTCCCTACAGGTATTTTCGTGATCAAAAAGGTTGTAAAAACTTTCATAAAACATGTAAAATTCCCATAACTGGGAGGGTGTTTTTGAAAATTTTGTAAAATACTTCGTTTTAGGAAACCAGGGTATTTTAGTAATTTTCACAAACTGAGGGCGTTGTCGTAATTTTCCCAAAATCAAAATTTTCGATTGCTATTTTGCAAAGGTGTTTTTGAAGTTTGTAACATCATTGGAATTTTGACATAACCATTGAGTTGATATTTTATGAACCGAGGACATTTAGTAAGTTTACCCTAAAGGCATTTTTGTAATTTCCACAAATCAAAGTTTTCGAGAAAATTGTTGTAAAAGTGACATTCTCGTTTTAAAGAGTTTATTGCAAAAGTTTGAAATCATTAAGGTTGTTGTTTCCTTCTTTTTGAAAATATGGCTAGTTCCCTTTCGGGTTTTAGTCATTAGATTAAGCCTATGACCGAGCCTTCTTGGTCAGGGTGACCAAAGCTACGTGCACTGTGGAATACTGCGAAGAGGAGGTGAGTCACGAGGACCGCTTAAATACCAAGCTCTTAGGATCCTCTCCTAGATATGCGCTGAGGTTACCACACCCTAACTCAAGAACTAAGTCATAGATTGGTTTAGTGCTTTAAGTCTTATGGTTGGTTTGGATGTTTGAGTAATCTAACCCTAGGTTCAAGTCCTATAAATCTATCTACGTTCCATACCACCTACCCTTCTACAAATAGTAATTCACAAAAGAGTTTAGAACTACTTACCTGGGCAAACTGGTGCCGGAGACTCGGTGCCATGCCTTATAAACCATGCATTTAACCCCAAAACACTTAAAACAAACTTTTTGAAAGCGGTTTGGGCCTCGTGCCCACAGTACAGCTTTTGAACTTGCTCTCGATACCACAATTGTAACACCTCAAACCCGGTCAACCACCCCACGACCGAATCCAGGTATGTTACGGGAAAATGTGTTTGAAAGTTACGAGTTTCCACTTAATGGATTTGATAAAACTTTGTTCTGTTTAGAAAAACAAGTTGTCTAATATCGTTACTAAAACATTTAGACTTAGTAAAAATTTGATTTGAACATCATTGGAGTTTACTTAGTAACAAAACATTGTATGATACCCGATGGTATAGTTGAAAATATATCGTTTTGTTGGTTTGGAATCGTTTGTCTTTTCAAGTTTTAGCAAATTAGCCCAATTAATTTATTAAAGCATGTTGAAAATCTAATCAAGCATAAATAAAGTAAAACATAACCGTAAAGACCCTTTCCTTTTACAATCCAAAAAAAAACCCAAATGGAAGTAATTAAACTAAAGTACCCAAATGATAGAGTCTGAGTAAAACTTTATTAAGCATGGCATGAGCACCCCGAGTCCATTCCGGCTCCATGTCCGCGTCTAAGTGTCACCTGAAGTGTCAAAGGAGAGGGTGAGTCGAATGACTCAGTGCATAAATCCCGCTCCCGATCAAACAAGATGCTAACACACATCATACATAGCAACACAATTAATGCAACCCGATCCTAACCATCCGTATCTCATTTTCTACCCGCGGTGGTACCAAACCTTTGGTGGTGCCAAACCACTGGTGACCCAAAGTCACGATATCCATAAGTGTGGTGCCAAACCTTTGGTGACCCAAAGTCACGAATAATCCGATGATGGGGCCAACCCATCGCGCGTGATACCAAATCACTAGCGACAATCCCGTATCTCACAAGTGGGGTCAACCCACGGTGGTGTCAAACCACGAGGGACGAGTCGCAATGAGGTGCCAAACCTCTCGGTGTCCCAAAGACACAATGTGGTACCAAACCACCGTGACCGTAGTCACAAATCCGATGATGGGGCCAACCCATCGTGTGATACCAAATCACCGGCGTCAATCCCAGATAATCAATCAGGGCCAACCCACCGTGGTACTAAGCCACTGGGACGACGACGCGAGGTGCCAAACCTCTGGTGACCCAAAGTCACAATAGTCAATCTGTGGTACCAAACCACCGGAGGTGCCAAACCTCCGTGACCCAAAGTCACAAGTGTCCCAAAGACACGGATATCAAATCCCCTCTCTCAAATCACCCAACATGTCATATCGATGCACATCATGTAATACATGCCAACATGCCCAAAAATGCATCTCATAGCATACATAGCATAAATCATACATCATGTGTATCACAATAGAACTCGTAATAAGATAGACTTACCCGACTGCGTACACATACCCCCATTTGGGTATCCAATTATCCATCACACTGGTATGATTTTTAACAGCAAACAAAGTTTATTAACAATATTACTAAGTTTCAGGTGTGTTAGTTTACACACCGGTAAATACGAGTCTTAAGATCCCAACGAATCGATCTAGGTCCTCGAATGTCTTACTCCTAGAATCGGCCAAACATGGGGTTAGGTACTAAGGCCATTCGCCAAAGACTTTAAGCCAACAGAATTTCTAACAACCCTTACCTTCACTTGATTTGGTTTCTACCAAATTCGAACCAACGATGGTTGTTACGATAATCGCCAACACCAATCGGTTAACGTAAAAGCTGCTCCTCTTGCTCGCTCCGCAATCAAAAGACCCTTGTTCAAAGATTGAACATCCAACCAAGATCCCCTTCACCGATATTCGCCAAGAGAGCTACAAGGGAGAGGAGAGATTCGTACGACCAAGAAAGAAACGCAAGAAAAGATGAGGAGAAGGATTGATATTCGCCAAAGTGCAAACACAAGTTAGAAGGAAATTTCAAGCAATCACCAAGGGAGGGTTGGCTTAGTACCTTAAAATGAAGAAAAGGAAGATATGTCCAAGAAAAGAATCGCCAAGGTCTTGAGAAGAGAAGAAAATGGGAAAAAGAGATAGGTGCTTTTCGGTTTTGAAGAAGGAAGAAATGGGGTTGATTAATGTAGATTTGGTTGTCAAAAGCAAAAGAATGAGAGAATACTCTTTGGGAATTCGGCTTGTTGTTGACAAATGAGAGAACTTTGGCTTACCAAAGAGATGACCGAAAATGTACCAAAAGCAAAAGTACATTCGGCCTCCCCTCTCCCACACTAAGCCGCCCACTCCCCACTCCAAACACCCAAAAATTCGGCCAACAACCCTCCAATAGCTCCCAACCACACATTCAAACAATCATGACCAAGTCTTCCTCCTACAATTACTCTCCACCCAACATTTGAACTTTTGACTTGGTCCAAAGTGGAATTTAAACTACATACAACTCTTCCTCATATGCCGTCAAAATGGAAGCCCAAAATGAGAATTCCACAGCCTTGAACTGGGACTTCTCCTCTTGCAGATGACGCCACACTCAAGCTCCAAGTGGCACATGCCTTGCCACTTTGCCAACCTCATTTTTGTGCTCAAAAATACAAAATAAAATACATATGGCCCAAACTCCTTCACTCCTCTCACTTAAGGCTAAAAATAAAATTTTTCCTATCACTAAGGCTCACCATGTTTATCACCGAACCTCTAAACAACAAAAATAACCACATCGCAAGCCAATAACATGCAAACAATGCCACAACAAATATAGCCCCTAACCCGGGATATTACAGACACGGCCATGTGCTCTCATTTTGAATGTCCACATGGCTTGTGACACGGGCGTGTTTGGTGGCCGTGTAAGGCACACGGCCTAGCCACACGGGCGTGTGTCCCCTGTTTTTGAGAAAAAATTTCTAAGTGCTCCAAATGTTTTAAAAGTTATCAATTTAGTCTTGAACCACTCCCAATGTATTTTTACGGCATCGTAGGCTTGTAATAGGGACATAATGATTGATATTGATTGATGAATGTTGAATTGATTAAAAGTATGTATAAATGTGTTATGAGTCCAGTAATACTCTATAACCCTATTCCGGCGTTGAATACGGATGAGGGGTGTTACAGAGTTTGTATTGTTGAACGATAAAGTTTGGAATTACTTGGGTTTATTTTTATAACATAATAATGCCATGGAAAAATCTTGATCATTCCACTGCTCAGGGAATTACTATTGTAGTCTGCTTCTTTCGAAAGACAGACTTTGAGATATCATTCTGAGTTTTTGTATGTCTACAGACTCAAGAATGATATCTAGATTTTTCTCCCCTTCTCTGAATAGATTGCAACTTCTATGTCTAGAGTGCTACAATTATTATTTCGAATACTTGCATGTATCAACCGATTATAATCCAATCTAATTAATTTTTCTAATTAAATTAGATCTAATAACATGCTACACAGTCATCTATGTCTACAGTTTGTATGCATGCATTAAAAATAATCACAAATCGAATGAAACAATATTCAACTCAAAATTAAACCATGGGCATTAAAAGTTAATAAAAATTCACCTAGAATAATTCCAACCAAAAGAAAATTAGATCGTGGGTTGAACATTAGAATTCATAATAGAACCATAAACGTCATTGTTTAAATTCACGAATCACAAGTTCAAATAAGAAAATAAAGGTAGAACTGCATGAAGCTTTCACTACTCCAACGTTCACTCTGATGATGAGATTTGATGCAAAACCCAGGGTATATTTCTCTTTCCCTTCCTTGCATATGTAATCCTTCTGCTATGTAAGCTACTACCCTTTTCACTCTTCCTCTGAGAATGTACAAGAATTTGATGTAGAGAGATAGAAATTATTATTCTCTCTTTTTCTCTCCCCCTGCAATCCTTCTTTTTCTCTTTTCTCTTTTATTATTTATAGCAGGTCCCTCCCTCTCAGTACCCACCTTTTGCTTCCTCTTTTTCAGGGTGATTTATCTGGTACCAGTACAACTGGTTGAGAGTGACATAGACTGAGTACTGTGTCATCTTCCTAGAATTTCCATGGCATTCGTGCTGACAATCTAACCAACATTTTGTCATGGCAATATTTCACTTCCTTCATTTTCCTATCCTTTTTCTCCTCTCTTCTTCATCCTACACCTGCTGCCAACCACAGACAACAACTTTCTTCCCCAATAATAGATGTAACACAAAATAAAATGTATAGCACAATCCAAGCTTTGTTATGTAATGTTCTAAACATATCAAAACACAAACACATTTACTTAACTACAACAATTAATCCAATCTAGAGGCTAGAAATGTAACTCTTTTCAAGAGTTATCACACTCCCAAACTTGAATTATTGCTTGTTCTTAATCAAAATGTATATGAGTAAGCATGAATGCATGAATATTTACCAAAACACAAAGTTACCGTTTGCACTATTGAACCACATGAAGTATATTTAATACCTCCATTCTCAGCAGTTGTAACGACCTGAAATTGGGCCCAGTAGGATTAGGTCCATTGGACCTTGAGCGTAGAAGCGTTTTAAAATTTATGGGAATTTGAGAACGACATTATTTCAAGTGGGACTTATTAGGAAGGTGATTTTGGAAAGTTATGGGGTTCTAGGAAGTTTCGGGCTCAAGATGAGTCTTAGTAAAATTTTCATGTTTAAGCACTTTAAGGAGAGAAGGTAAGTGGCATCAATGTTTATGGAAATAAGTGAGTAATTTGCTAGCATAAATGAGTATATGGAAAGGAGGTTGTGGCGTCAAGTGAAGAGCATGGAGGGAAGAGGTTCAAATCCCACCTAGTGCAAACTTTTTGTGCTTCTCTTCCATGTGTCGGTCATGGTTCTAAATAAGGTAAGGAAGACTTTTTAATTTGGGAAAGAAGACTAAGGATATGGTAAGAAGGAAAGCAAGGGAAAAACAAGGAAAGAAAGGAAAAGAAAAAGGTAAGAGAAGGGAACATGTTGGCCTATTATGTGGTGGATGTTTTGGAAAGAATATTTTGGATCAACACTCATCTTTTGGTAAAGATGATACATGGTTTTGGTAGGGGGAGCCGAATTTCTCTAGCTCTCCCTTGTATTTTCACATTTTTGGGCCACTTTTTCTTTACCTAATATTTTGTTTCTTTTGGTTACATTTCCTCCTTGCCGAAATTCCCTCTTCTTCTATAGTGTTCCTTCTACTCATCTTTTCTCTTTTTTCATCCAATTCTAGCTAATACAACTTGAGCCGTGTGTTGCAAATCTCTTCTTGGCCGAAACCCCTACTTCTTTTTTCCCTCCTAACCTTCAAGTGGTTGATTCCATTCTTTTCATCTTTCGGTTTCCATTGCGGTGTGTCCCAAAACCGAATAGTGGCTCTTACATTTTACTGTTGTGCTGAATCTTTTCTTCCATTCAACTTTTCTCTGAGTTAAGTTAAGCCGAAACATTCTTTTGCCGATTCTTTTGATAATCAAAGGGAGAGGATCGTTAACATCAGTTGCAGTAAAGGAGCGTGTGGTGGTAGTCAGAAGGTGGGGTTGAATATCGGGACTCCGTAGAGGGAGATCACGTAGTGGTAAGTGATTCAAGTGTAAGTAATACCTTGGGTATGAAATCTTTTGGAAATCCGAGGCTAACTTTTTGTTGGTATTGTTCTAGGGTCAACGAAGAGGGGTTCTTTAGGAAATCCAAACCAGGTGTGTAATCTCATACCCTTTCGGTTACATGTTTGAAATGGTGTGTAATCTCACACATCTCTGAATGCTTACATGAAATGTTCGGTGATTCAGTTGAAATACCGAAAAAGCCAGAAATCGACATCTATGACCACTCGGGCGTGCGTATGTTCATAGTGGTAACCATATTTTGCAATGAAACAGTTTTTACTTAGCAGCAGTGATGTGATTTTGAAAAATCACAAAAAATAGGAGAAAGGGAATTAGAAAGTGAATAAGATATAGAATTAAAGCTTACTGTGTCTATTTTTATATGAAAGAAACAGAATAGGAAGAGAAATTTTATATTCTGTGATATTTTAATTTAGTGAGACTGGTTTTGATTGACTTCGAGGTTCCCTGTTCTGTCTTGGAAAAATCATTTAAAATTGTACAAAGTGCATTATGAGTTATAATTTATATGTATAGATTCCTTAGTGCGCCTATTTTCAATAGAAACAACTGGGAGCAACATATAGAAACTGTACAATGAGATATTTGAATTTAGGGTAAGAGAGGTCAGAACTGTTGGTTAGTGAAACAAGGGAAAATTTAATGAATAAACTGTACTAAATGGCTAAGCCAAAAATTCTGGAAAATTTTTAGTAAGAATATGTATGAGTCTAGTTTCAAGGAAAATTTACAGATCTAAATTTCAAGTTTCCTAACTCGAGTTATAGTCAATTTAGTCAATATGACACAGATGGACAGTTTCAATTTTTATGCTCCAAATTAGTAGTTAAGTCTGAGTTACGAATGTTGTTTAAGAACTTAGTAAAGGTAATACGGTATGAATTGAGTATTTTGCTTAAAAATCATTAATATTAAGATTTTTCTGTAATATTCTGAAATTGGGCTTGTGCATTTTTGCTTAATTATATGAGATAGCATGTCCTATGTGTTATGAATGTGTTATGTGAATTTTTGGAACCTTGGAATGTAGAGAAATGCCTTAGAAAATATTAAGTTTAAAGTTTAAGAGAAGGAACTGAAGAAAAGTGGTCTTAAGAGAAAATGTAGGGAAACTTTGACATGAAATTGGGCTTGGAAAAGTGGCTTGGAGGCGCCACTTAGGGCCTCTGGAAATGACGCCACTAGCAGTTAAAAGGGGGCTTGTGTTCGAGTCGCGAGGGAAGCAAATGGAGTTTTTATTTTGCTGCAGGAGTGAGCAGTAGTGGACGGCACCAAGGCACTCAAGGGAAAGTTTAATTCTCTCTAAAATTCAGCTAGATGAGGGGATAATTGTTGGATTAATTTGATTAATTTTTAAATGAGGAGATAAGGAGAAAAATGAGGGATTAGATAAGAGAAAGAGAGTTGGCCGAATATGGGGAACAGGAGGATGATATTTTCGTCTAATGATAGTAGGGGAGTGCCGAATTTCATTCTTCTTCTCATGTTTCTCAATTGTGCTGAAAATCCTTAGGAAATACAACTTGTTTCTTTGTTTTCTTCTTCCTTTTCTCCTCACCTGACCAAAGGCCGAATATCTCTCTCTCAAATCCCATTATTGTCAAATCTTTCTAAGCCTTATACCCCTCCCTTTCCATTCTTGTGGCGGCCAAATACTCAGGTAACCCCTAGCCCCTAGCCGATTGATCTTTAGACCTCAAGCCGAATATCTCTGCTGGTGTTAACTTGATCATCTAGGTAAAAGCCGAACCTCTACTTCAAACTAGGCTATTCGATTGAGTTGGTAAGGATCATTCTTGGCCGAATTCTTATTCTTTTCTTCCCCTAACTGTCGAAAATCAAGGTACTAATCCCCTTAATGTCTTTTGCCGAAACTATGAAGGAGTGTTTTGGGATTCTGCAGTTGTCAACTTCTAGGAGGGATATTTCGGGATTGATAAAGATTTAAGGTAAGGCATGTATTCGGCCAAGGGCCATTTATTATGATTTAATGTTAGAACTAGATCTAACATGTGCCCTGTAGGATTTCGACATCCCCATAAGCCAATAGACTACTTTTCGGGGTTTAAAATCGCAAGGTAAGAGGCTGATTGTGTTAATCCTTCGGGATCTGGTTTTATAGCTGAATAGGTTTTTCTAATATGTCTAATGTTGGCCGAGTATAGGAACTAAAGATCTAGGACGCTTGATCGGGATTTTCGGGATTCAGTGGACTCGATAAGTATACCAGTGTCTCAGAACCCACACTGAATCTTAATAGATTTATGGCTCTAATTTATTATATATGTTAATATGAAAGTATAAGAATATGGCCAAGGTACCATGCAATGGTACAAGTACCTGTGCACGTTACTTTAACCTTAAGTTAATAAGTGCTATGAATAGTGGAATATGGTACATGTGTAAATAATGATAAGAATGTGAAATAAGGCCTATGGCATGAGATTGCATGATATGAATGATATATGGGGCATATGGGATACTATGAATGGGGAAGTGAACGTGGTGACTTATGCCACGATATTCGAATGTGGTGACCTCGGTCACATTATCCGAATGTGGTGTCTCATGACACAAAATATTATCCGTGGCTATGCCACAATATTTATAAGAGGCGATGAGCACGTCGACTCTACAAATGATCGCCGATGGTGTGTAGCGGATAGAGAGGTTGACTTAGGAGTCCCCATGGTGTACTGTGCTGTTGGTGCGGGTGATGTGTAGCGGATGGTACCTAGGTTTGGGTTCGGGTTTGCATCATATTATTTAAATGTTATATGTACATGTATGACTTGATATGCACTGAATTTATTAGGACTTAGTGTTGCGTTACACATTGAGTCTCGTTGACTCACCCTGTTGTGGAAACATTTTTCGTGTGACGATCGGTGATGGACCAGTCGGCGGGAGCTTAGTGGTGGCCATGCTCAACTTGAAGTTTATTAAACTTTGGACTTTTTATATTTTAAGTATTTTTTTGAATTTATTTTGGGTTTTCATTTGATGTAATAAGGCCATAGTATGAACTGCTATATGCATGCATTTTCATTCTTTTATTATGATATGATAAATGTTAAATCAAGGTCAAAAACGATTTTTATAAAAATAAATCTTCAAATGTCTTGACACTTAAATTTAATTGATTCTTAATTTAAGGGTAAAGATCTTTAAAAAAAAATAAGCAAGTCTTTTATTATAAAAACAAAGTTTTCAATAAATCACCGACTTCAAAATTAACATAGTTTTCAATTGAACCCAACCTAAGCCACTTTTACCTCAAAACCAACCGAATTTTGCCAAAGTAATTTAAAAAGTTTTGAACCTTTTTACTCGAGGAACATACCAGATCCGTTTGAGACTTGTGGGCCGGGTTTGGGGTGTTTTAGCTTGGTATCAGAGTAAGTTTTAAACTCTCACCTTGGGTTTAAAGCCCATAACTTTTTTAAAATAAGGCCCAAACAAGTTTTGAGAAAAACTTTTATGAAAAGAGCAGGTTTTCTGGCATGGCACCCAAGTCTCCGACCCGAAGTCCACCAGGTAAGTACCCTTATCCATTTGTGTGATTTATAGTATGAACTGTAGAAGGGTAGAAATGGAACGTAGAATAGTAAGATAGGTGCTTGAACCCTAGGACTAGTTTACCCCAACAATTACATAAGACTTAAGTGCCTAAGTAAACAAATCTATGGCTAAGTCGCCGAGTTAGGGTGTGGCAACCTTCGTGCATGCGCATGTCTAGGATTGGATCCGGAAGAGCCTGGTACTTAAAAAATAGCCCCTAGTGACTCACCCGTCTTCACTGGAATCCTACCGGTGCGTAGCTTCTGGTTCACTCTAACCAAGAGGACTTAATCACGGACTAAACCCAATAACTAAAACCTAAAAGGGATTAGCTGTATTTTCATAAAAAATTTCAGTTTTAAAATCACCAAATTACCCCCTTGGTTAGTAGAAAAATTATCCTGAAAATTTTTCCAAGATAATCCTGATTTACAAAATTACTAAAATACCCCTAGTGGTAAAATTACTAAAATGCCCTTGGTTTTAAAATTACCAAATTTACCCCCGATTTCAATAACATTTTTTCGATTTTGCAAAAATATCCCAAAACTTTATTGTTACAAAATACTAAAACACCTTGATTTGGAATTTTACGAGATTACCCCTGTTTTACAAAATTACCAAAATGACCCCCGATCTTCAAAATTTTTGCAACAACACCAATTTGGAAAGGAAATTCTCAAAAATAACCCCCAAGTTTTGCAAATTTTGAAATACCTTTGATTTACTAAGATTTTCCATTTGACCCCGGTTTATTACCAAAATACCCCTTTAGGACAAATGACGAAAATACCCCTGGGATAGGAATAGACTGGAAATGTTTGAATAATGAATGTGTGTGGTAGGGATATTGAATGAATGTGTTCCTCTGAATTAGGATAGAAGACTTAGAACTTTGATTGATCGAAAGAACTGCTATTAAACTCCTTTCATAAAATTTCTTTGCGAATAATCAGTGGAACAAGGACTAATGCATAAAATTTCTTAATCAGATTAAAACGCGAACGTAGACATGAGCTCTAGGGGATGTGGTCGCAATGTGCGTGGATGCGGTCGAGGCCGAATGACCGTGTCGGAACCCGTTAGGTCGGATCAAGGATCTGAGAATGAAGTACCACCACCACCACCACCAGCTGTTGGTACTGAACAGCAAGATCACACGGGAGATGATGCTGTATCGCAGGCTGTGCTACGAGTTCTGAATATGGTGGCTGGTGCTGGAGGAAATATGGGAGCTCAAAAGTTCAGACCGAGCGACTCGAGCTAACGGAGTCGAGGTGTTTCGTGGAGTATCCGGTGTGGCACCTAGTACACCCAGCATTTTGGTTGGAAGCGACTGAACGGATCATGGATGAGCTCGATCTGACTGATGAGGAGAAGTTGAAAGGGTTGGTGGCGCTGCTGCGTGATGAAGCATATCAATGGTGGCTCACAGTTCGGGATGGTGCCACAGCTAAAGATCTGACCTATGAGTATGTTAAGGCGCGTATCGTAAGAAGCACGTTGGCACGCGCGTTATCCGACGTGCAGAGAAAGCATTTCGGGCCGTTCAAGGGAACAAGTCCGCGGAGTATGAGGCGAATTTCTAAGGTTAAGCCGATATGTGTGAGGCGTGGTGGCTACTGAGCATGAGCGATGTGTCCGGTTTGAGGACGGGCTAAGGGATGACCTGAGGTTGTTGATATCTCCACATCAGGAACGGGAGTTTTCTGCATTGGTAGAAAAGGCTAAGGTAGCCGAGGGAATTAAGGACTCGATAAGGCAGAACTCTGATCGCAACAGGCAAAAAAGAGGTTTTGGGCCGTCGAGGATCATCCGAGAATGTTCAAAAGAGGCCTAGAGTTGATGGGTCGTGAGGTCGACAAGTTTGCGCACAGAGGGCAAGATCGCACTTGTGATCAGTGTGGGAAGAAACACTTAGGGGAATGTTGGAAAAAGACGAGAGGATGCTTTAAGTGTGGATCCAAAGATCATATGATTAAGGACTGTCCAATGAAACCCGATGGGAATCGACCAGCAGCTCAGAATGTTAATCAGGCTGGTAGAGGTGTACAGCAGCCTTAGCGGGGTCGTGGTCTGAATAACAGAGGAAATGGTGCTGGCAGAGGACGTGGAACACCATGCAAAGGTGTTGCTAATACCGAGGCAAGGTAGTCGGGTTTGGTTTATGTGGTTCACCGGAGGGAGGATGGAGACGCACCGGACGTTATAACCGGTACGTTCCTTATTTATGGCAAGCCTTATGTTGCTTTAATTGATGTGGGCTCGACCCATTCCTATGTTGCATGTAGAGTAGTTGAAACTCTAGGCATAGCCTCTGAACTTTCTGCTAGGGAGATGACTGTAGTAAGCCCACTAGGTCAAACTGTAAATCTTTGGATTAATGATTGTTGTTTATATTTGTGGATATTATGCTTTATTATGTATGTTGCATTTACATAATTTGCATGGGATGGGAAAAATGTTGAAGAGAAGTGTAGCCCAGTGGAATTGCCACAAAAATGTTTGTTATTATGTTTCATTATGATTTCGGTGGCTTGGCCACAATAAAAATATATTATAAATGGCAAATTGCCTACGATTGGTGTGATTGGCGGGGTGGGTTGACTTGATCCCCACAGGTGTGATTGGATGGTACGTGTAACACCCCAAACCCGGCCCATTCGCTATGACCGAATTTGAAATACCGCTGCGGAAATCGTATGAAAAAATTTTGACTTAGAGATTAAAAACATAAAATTTTGTTGTCTTTACTAAAACATTGTGTAATTAAAGTTCCAAATAAAATTAAGTTGTTTAAAATAAAACATTTTCAAATAATAATATAATCGACAATCCAACTTAAAACATAATAAAAGTCCATAAATACTTTAAATGGCCCTTATTACAATAAATAACCTTTCATAAAAAAAAAAGTGTAAAACAAATAAATTTATCTTCTACATGGGCCACCTCGTATCCACTCCAACCCGGTCCAAGCTTTATGCATCACCTGTAAGGTTTGAGAAAAATTTGGGTGAGTCACACAGACTCAGTGCATAGTTATTACACATGTCCCCACATATGGGCTTGGCCCAATTCCACACAGTCCACATACATAAGTATGCAAAATGAAGCCCAACCCAACATAGTTCCATCCATTACACCAACCTCGGCACACCTGCCGCCCAAGGTCGTGGCTAATCCACCGTTCAAATAATGATCCTCATATCTTACCTTGGCAGACTTGCTGCCCAAGGCCGTGGCTAAGCCACCGATCACATAGTGACCCACATATCTGTATCCATGAGGTGGCTCGAGGTCATCCTCAATCTACGGTGATGCACACAGCTATCATCCGCTGAGATGTGGCACCTAGCCAACACCTCCCTTGATGAAGCACATAGCTAACATCAAGCGCCAATGTAGCACAAGGTTAACATTAGACCACGTACATAAAGTACACCCTTTCCTTTGATAGTCTCATCCCAAGTCCCATGCATATATATATGTGTATCATGGCAACATATCACTTGAACAATAATGCATCACATGCCATCACATTTCATATATTCATCAATGATCATTTAATATCGTAATTCACTGACCTGAGTATTCGATCACCCACCACGGGTATTCACAATCTTAGCCCTTAATTCGGCTACCATTAACATCATATCACATATACATAAATATAACACATACACACAATCAAGAGACAGTACGATAACTACGCACCTGTTTGGTACAGTCTACACAATCCCAAAACCCACGTCTAAACGATTTGCACCCTTGCGATTGTTGAGCTCCTTCATTACGGATCTAAATCCCGAAAACCACTTCTTGTTCTTGAAACTTGATCCCTTCAAATCCCGAAAGCTTTTCCTTAATGCTCCTAATGTTGGCTACCACCCGTTGCTTGAAGAGACCAAATAAGAGAAAAAAGTTTCGACTAAACCTTTCCAATGGTAATGGGATATTCGGCTAACTCAAAATAGGTATAAAAACGGGGTTGAAATGGTGTTTCGGCACTTTAATGATGAAGAGGGATTATGCTAAAGTGGAGGGAGTTGAATGCTTAGAGGATTTGGCTATGGTGTTTCTTTAAGGCTTCAAACCAAGAGAAAAGGGTACACAAAGAAGGCTACAAGATTCGGTTATGGGGTTTCCTTAAAGTTTCAAGCAAAGACAAGAGAGAAAGAGGCTATAGGGTTCAGCCAAGCCTTGCAAAGGTGATGACAAACTCGGCTATCAAAAGGAAAAGAAGGAGTTTGAGAAAGAAGATAGATTCGGCCAAACTAGCAAATAGAGAGAAGAAGAAAATGCTAGTGACCTTAATGATCTTTGAAGTTTGAACACAAAACAAAGAGAAAGGGAAACCGAAACTAAATGGCTTATGCACAAAAACGGCACTTTGATGGCATTAGGATTTCAAAGCACCACACTAGAGAAAGAAGAATAAACCCAAAAGAAAACACCTAAACTCCTTAAGAGAAATTCGGCTACTCCCCTCTACCCACAAAATCGAAATGGTCATCAACGAAATCCCCCCTGGCCATCCAACTCACATATTCATCACAAATCCCACAATTTCCTCTTTATTTCCTCCTAATCTTATTCCTTCCAAAAATTCTACCAACTCCCCTAGTCCATAAAACCATCCATGTTCATGGACAAATGCCATAGAAGAGTTTCCAAAACAACACTCCATAATCCATGCCTTTTGTCCCCTCATTATACCATAATTCCTTGATACCATACCATAAATAAGTACTTGCCTTATTCCTTAGTCTACTATCCATAAATAACAAAGTCCATCCTTACCAAAAGTAAAATTTGAACAACACATGCCATACAAAAATTAAAAGTCACCTTAATGTCATCCATGGGATTCGAACCTAAGACCATTAATACACTCCACACTCCACTTGCCACTTTACCAATTGACTCATTGTGATTAAAACCTCAAACTAATTTTCTTAAGGCTAATTTTGCTTAGCTCCCATTCTAAGAATAAAAATCTAATATTTTTCTAAGGCATTCCCTTACATTCTAAAATTCTAAAAACCCTTAAAACATATCCAAACACACACTAAGCCTACTATCACTTGAATTATGCATAAACGCATAACCCCTAAATCTAGGATATTACAGTACGGGGGTGTGTTGGTTGGATGGGTTGGGTTGCATACATTTATTTCATTTAATATTGTTATGATAATGGGCTTAGGCCCAAGATTATGCTATTACGAGTTCAGGCCCAGTGGACATCGGTAAGGAGGTTATACACTGAGTTCTAGTAACTCACCCCTTCTTCTTAATCCTTGCAGGTAATGCTCAGTGGTGTGGACTTGGGCCATGGATGACTTGGTGGAGGCCATACTTCAGAAATGGTTTTTATTGAACTTTAGATTTCTATTTCTGTTCACTTTATTACTTTTATTATTTTGGGTTTTTAAGTTGTAATAAGGCCTCTGGAATATTTTATTTTTACATTATGTTTGACGTATTTATTATGTTGCTTGAATTATTTTTAAATGGGGATTTTCTGGAAGCATAACCAACGGTTTTCCAATATTGATTAACAAATGGATTTCATAACAAACCTTTACAAATATTTTAACTGGGAAATTTTCTCTCAAATTATCAACGATATTTTCAAATGTCACGGTTTTATAAGATCACTAGTTCAATTATCGATTTATCAACCTTCGAGGTTAGTAGTATTTTATTAAATATGTTAAACCAAACTTGTTTTCTTGATTATAACAAAAATAATACCTATTTTAGTACAAATAAAAAGGATTTAACACGTTTTTCTCATGTGACATGTCAGATCCGGTCATAATGCATGGGCCGGGTTTGGGGTGTTATAGCAGTCTTCTAAATAACAAAAAAAAAATGGTTTGAGTTTTATAGGCTTGTTTAGCAAATGAAGTGTAGAAAATGTTTCCTAAAAATAAAAGTTCCTAAATAATTATGCAATTCTGACTATAACAGACCTCTTCTAATATATTTAAAATATCTTTCCTCTAAACTCAATTTCACTAATCTCTCTTATTTAGTCATTTCAAAATTTTAATCACAAATATTATTTTCTATATGGAATTCATCTTGTCACATGATTAATTAACTTGACAATTTCAGTAGAGCATACAATAGACTACTTGGTAGTATATCATGCCACAATTTGAATGTATTTCACTCGTAAAGCAAAGGTTTTTATCTAAAGAGATGGATGGAGCAAACAACTACCTCCTTAGCTAATCAGCCTATTACTACAGTGGAGTGTCCCAAAATTATTATTAAATTTCTTTTTTTTTTCAAACACTCTTAGTTGAACTCATTTTTTTTATCAATAATATGATGGAGCCCATATCCGTTGCCGAAACATGGTTATGAAGCATTACCAGAATTTACGGATTAATTACGAATATTTCATAATCTTTAATACATATATCATAACTCATTGATATAACACTTATATGGTCCCTTATAATAGCCCTCAAAGCCCAAAATAGGCGTTAGAAGTAAATCAGGACTTAACAGGAGACTTCAAGTATTTTTCGCAAAATGTCAAAACTTTTCTTAGAAACAAGGGACACACACTCGTGTGGCTGACCGTGTGGCTCACACGGCTAGGATACACGTCTGTGTCTTAGGCCATGTGGGCATTCAATGTAAGACACACGGCCGTGTCCTAGCCCATGTTCTTACCCATGTAACTCTTTGACTTGTGCCACACGGCCAAACACACGCCTGTGTGCTAGGCCGTGTGCAAAAACCTGAGCATTCTGTTTTGAAATTTCAAAGTGCAGGGGACACACAGCCAGACCACATGCCTATGTGCCAAGCAGTGTGTCACACACGGCTGATACACATGCTCGTGTCTCTGCTCGTGTGGACAAAAATAAGCCATTTTAAGGCCACTTTTCTCACCTTTTAAGATATCAACCTGCATACAACACTCTCATATACCAGTATCTCAACCAAACAATCAAAACAAGCAAAAAATATGACATAACATCACCAACACTTCATTTACTTATACTTACCTATTTAACTCCATACATAAATTTATCAAGTACTATTACTATCTACTTACTATCAAACATTTAAGATTCATAACTATATTTCAATCTTTTTTATTATTAAACCAACCCTATACATGTCGTAGAAACCAAAATTTACATTGCAAAAATGACCTGCTTAAACTGGATAGTGTGGCTTGATGTGTCGGTCCAATCCTCTGATCTCAAGCTTAATGAAGCTTAGTAAGTTCATAGGATTTCAATATAAATCTTACTGAACATACTAAATAATTCATTTAGATCAAGCATTTCACAACATTTCCTGCCAACCACAACTTCGATTGATAAATTCATATAATTGAGCTTAATTTCAATAACTATTTAATTTCTTTCACCTTAATCCATGTAATACTTACCAATCCTTGTCAAATTAGAGAATGTCTTACAAATTTGAGTACATTGTTTTCCTGATGCAATAGTCCAACTATGGTCTTGCACTCGTAATGCCATAACCCAGTTATGGGCTTATCATCAAGATGTCATAGCCCAGCTATGGTCTTACACGTATACATATACTGCCATGGTCCAACCATGGTCTTACGTTCAAGGTGCCATAACCCAGTTATGGTCTTTTCATTAAAATGCCATAGCCCAACTATGGTCTTACATTCAAACATTGCATGGTCCAACCATGGTCTTATCCGTCAATTCATCTTGTGTCACGGAACGATTGTACTCAATCCTACGTTCCACTTAATTTGAACTTTCAATTCAATTTTCATATACTTACAATAATCATAATTCAATAACAAAAATATGAAATAATGCATTATATCATTCCTAAATTAACAATTAATCATGAAAGTTCAACCATATGAACTTACCTAGGGTAGATTGTAGAAGTTGTAATAATTCAGGGATTATTATGTTAATTTCCCTTTTTCACATTTGTCTTCGATTTCTTGATCTATAATATAAAATTATTCACTCGTCAGTATCTAATTCAATTCTAATTCACTTCACAATTTATGCCTTTCAATTTTTAAAATTACACATTTACCTCAACTTTTACATTTTTTTTTACAATTTAGTCCTGGATCAATTAACCCATCAATTGAGCTAATATTTCTCAATTAACACTTTATCTATTTATTTTATACTACTATATAGCCTTTTATATTCAAAATTTCAACACCAAACCCTAATTCTTAACCTTTTCATAATTTGGTCCTAAAATCAATATCTATCAAAATTACTTAATAAAATCATCATATAACAAAATTAAAGCTTCAAATCCATGTTAATTCATCATAAACATACATCACACATCAATGGTAACTTTCAAAACTACCCATAGAATCAAAAACTAATGAAATAAAAAGTTTGACCTAATTTTTAAAGTCTCAAAAACATAAAATTTTCAAGAAATAAACAAAAATTGAACTTACATGCATAAAATTATGGAAACCAACTTCTTAAGGGTTCTTCAATGGTGTTTTTGGCTGAAAATTTGGAAGAAATGTCTAGATATTCAATTACATCCTATTTTAACAATTAAATTTTATATTATTTCCAATTTTACCCCTTGTTCACACTAGTTTTGTTGTTTTCTTATACACACATGCCGTCCAGTATTTATAATGAATTTATAATTGCCTTTTTTATCCTCCCTTGTTTATCACTTATGCTCTTTAATCACTATTTCTTTAATTAGCAAGTTTTGCACCTTTTTCAATTTATTCCTTTTTAATTAATTAACTATCAAAACATTTGAGTTTTCCAACAAAATTTTAATACTAACTCAATGACATTCCTTAAATATTTATAAAAATATTTAAGACTCGGTTTATGAAATCAAGGTCTCGATACCTCATTTTTTAGACTAATTAACCTAATAATTCCTTTAAATCACAAAATTCACTAATTCAAGTATATTTCTAAAATCACACTTGACTCATTATTAATAAATAATAGAATTTTTGAACTAACTCGTCGGATTCAATGATCTCGAATCACTATTTTTGACACCATTGAAAATTGCACTGTTATAACTCTCCCCCCCTTTAAGAAATTTTGTCCTTGAAATTTGTTACCAGGCAATAAGTTCGGGTACTATGATCTCATTGATTTTTCTGTTTCCCACGTAGCCTCCTTCAAACCATGACGATTCCATAACACTTTAACTAACGGTACTCGTTTATTCTGTAATTCTTTAACTTCTTGAGCTAAAATTTTTACTGGTTCTTCCGAGTAAGTCATATCCGATCGTATCTTAATTTCACTATGAGTAATCACATGTGAATGATCTAATATGTACCGTCTTAACATAGAAACATGGAACACGTTATGAATCTTCTCAAGTTCCGGAGGCAAAGCTAACCGATAAGCTACAGGGTCAATTCTTCCAATTATCTCATACGGTCCGATAAATCTTGGGCTCAGTTTCCCTTTTCTACCAAACCATAATACTTTCTTCCATAGTGAAACTTTTAAGAACACTCGATCGCCAACTGCAAATTCTATATCTCTTCTTTTCAATTCTACATATGATTTCTAGCGATCAGAAGCAGCTTTCAAATTGTCCTGGATGATTCAAAATTTTTCTTCAGTTTCTTAGATCAAATCGACTCCCACTAACTTGGATTCACTCAATTCAGACCAATATAATGGAGTCTTACATTTTCTGCCATAAAGAGCTTCAAATGGTGCCATTTTTATGCTAGACTGATAACTATTATTATAGGCAAATTCGGCTAAGGGTAAGTACCTTTCCCAGCTATCTTCAAACTCTAGATACAACATCTCAACATGTCTTCTAGAATCTGAATCACTCATTTTGATTGCCCGTCCTGAGGATGAAATGTTGTACTGAAATTTAACTTAGTACCCAAGGCTTCTTGTAATTTACTCTAAAAGCTTGATGTAAACCTCGGATCTCGATCCACAATAATAGATGTTGGAACCTTGTGTAGCCTTACAATCTCATACATATATAATTCTGCTAACTTCTCAACTGAAAAGTTTGTTTTGACCAAGATAAAATGTGCCGACTTAGTCAATCTGTCCATAATCACCCAGATTGAATCTTTCTTTCTCGGAGCCAGAGGTAATCCAGATACAAAATCCAATTTCCACTCAGAATTCATGACTGGTTGTAACAAACTCGTTGGTACCGGATGTTTGGAAACACAAAAATATACACACTTTTTCATGCCCTTTTTAACTTAAATTCAAGCAGTTTTGATAAAATTCTTATCGAAAAAAATTAATTTTTGTAAAATAATTAAATTGCACTTAAATTATGAACATGTTAAATCTTAATTAATTTTGTAATTAATTTTGATTAATTTTGATCATTTTTTGACAGATTTGCACAAAGGGAAAAAAATGACTAGGTAGACACTGCTAGAAGTTCAAAACTGAAAAGCAATTTGAAGTATCAAAGACGAATTAATTTTCAGCCTAATTCGGTCCAATTATGTGTATTAATTCATGATATAATTAATTTTAATTTATATCCAATTTAATTTGGATTAAATAAATTATTATTAATTAATTATAAAAAAGTGGTCCAGTTGAACTGAACCGAGTGAATCGAACCGATCATGAAGTGGACAGCCCAAAACAGTCCATATGCTGACCCAAATCAGCTTATTGGCTGATTATTTATCTTGAAAAGAGGCCCTTGAAGACTTGTTCTAGTTGCAAACAAACCCCCCACAATTGGTGGCTTTATAGATTTGCCCCAAGGCTAAATTAGCAAAGTTGAAACTATCAACCTTGCCACATGTTTGGCCGGCCAAGGGAGGGCTCTTTGGCTGATAATTTTAGCTATTTTTAGCAGCCCTCTTCAGCTATAAAAACCCCCTTAGGCTGGTCATTTGAAACACATCTCAAGCATTTACATCTTTTCTCTATTCACTCCACTTTCTCTCTTTTTTTTCCATTCTAAATTCCCTTGCTCTCTTGTCGATTTCTCATCTTGAAAAAGAGGCATTCATCAGCCATTTGGAGCAGAAATTTAAGTGTTCATAGTAGCCTTGGTCAATGAGGACAACAGAGAAGGAAGAACGGAGCAAACTAGTCAAGCCACGGAAAAAGACCGGATTTGATTCTTGTTCCTTATCTCTTTAATTTTTGTTGTTGTTATGATGAACATATCTATGAATATTTATGTTGTTGGAATGGTTAATTTAATCAATTTAGCTTGAATTTAATTCATGTTAGGTTGATTGCATTTTGTTTGCTAAAATTGTTAAAATTATGTTTATGTTGTCATAGGCCTCGGTAAGATGCTTGATTAAGTAGAATCATGACTAAGTTATTCTTGCATTACAATTGTGAGGTAGCTAATGTATTAATTATTTAAACGGGTTGAAATTGTAACTAATGGACACAAGATTTAATCAATGCATGTTTAATCATCTAAGGTAGCTGAAGGTTAAATTAGCAACGGTATCTGACGATACATTTGCCTTGCATAACTTGCAAGATTATTGCAATTAAACTTTTTCAATGTAGGGATACTTTGTTACCTCACATAGTCTTTTATGTGCTTATTAGATTTAATTAATCGTTTGAATTGACCTAGGGTATGTACAAGAGATTATTTCGATTTAATAAGTATGTATGTGCAATAACATAATTGCCTATTAAGATTTGTTTAATCGGTTGAATTGACATAGGGATATAGTCAAGAGATGAATGGATTTTGGTAGGTGAGTATGTTCATAAATTAGCAAATTACCGAGTTGCCGTGAATTTATTTGTAACAATATAAACATGAGTTTTGATATTTATTTACTTAGTTTACTTAGATTAAAATCTTAGTTTTTAATCACCCTCTTCAAACAAAATATTTTTCTTCACCAAAGTGTTTTAAATAGCATTCATAAATAATTCTTTTCACAGTCTCTGTGTGTACGATAACTCGACATTTTCTGTTTAAATTTTAACTTAAGTAATTTTTCTGTGATTATTTCAGGTGTTTATGAGTATTGACCAAATTATTGACTTACTTCCTGTAGACCCTGAGATAGAAAGATTTTTTCGACAATGAAGAAGACAAGCGAATCAAAGAAGGACCAAATAGATGAACCTTGAAAATTTGAATTAAGGAAACGAAGCAAACCCTACTCAAAATCCTATCCTTATTGCTGATGATAGGAATAGAGCTTTAAGATAGTATGCCATGCTAGTGTTTCATGATCTTAACTCAAGTATTAGGAGACCCGAAATTGAGGCACAACAATTCTAGTTGGAGCCAGTTATGTTCCAAATGCTTCAGACTGTAGGCCAATTTAGTGGAATGCCTATCGAAGATCCTCATCTTCACATAAGACTGTTTATGGAGGTGAGTGACTCTTTCAAGTTAGTCGGAGTACCCAAAGACGCATTATGATTGAAGTTGTTCCCGTATTCGCTAAGGTACAGAGCTCGAGCCTGGTTGAACTCATTGCCACCAAATTCAATTTCTACATGGCAAGAGGTAGCAGAAAGATTTCTCATGATGTATTTTCCGCCTAGCAAGAATGCTAAGTTGAGGAATGAGATCATTGCCTTCCAACAAATGGATGATCAGTCCTTGTATGAGGCATGGGAAAGGTACAAAGAATTATTACAGAAGTGCTCTCATAATGGAATCCCACATTGCATCCAACTTGAGGTGTTTTATAATTGTCTCAATGCTCACATGAGGATGGTAGTGGACACTTCTGGTAATGGTGCTCTCCCTTCTAAGTCTTATAATGAGGCTTATAAAATCATTGAGAGGATTGCAAACAACAATTATCAACGGCCAACCAATCGAGCAGTGTCAAAAAGACAAGCTGCTAGAATACATAAAGTAGACGCTCTTACTTCCCTCGCATCTCAAGTATCATCAATATCCTTAATGTTAAAAAATCTTACTACTAATGGGTCTAATAGTTTTGTAGCATAGCCACCAAATCAATTTGAAAATATAGTCTGTGTCTATTGTAGGGAAGGATATTTGTTTAAAGAATGTGCATTGAAACCAGAATTCGTATATTACATGGGTAATCAGAACCAAAATTGAGGAAGGCAAGGACTACAATCCAATTTCTATAACCCATCATGGCGAAATCTCCCGAATTTTTTCTAGAGTAACCAAGAGGCTGGAACTAGTAACACTTACGCCTAACCTATCGACCCAGCCACCTAGTTTTCCCCAACAAGTTCGAAAACCAACCCAAGCTAAACCATCTGATGGCTTAGAAAATTTGTTAAAGGCATACATGACGAAGAATGATGCCTTAATTCAAAGCCAAGCAGCTACATTGAAAAATCTGGAAAACCAAATGGGCCAGCTTGCTACTGAACTCAAGAATCGACCATAAGGTGCTTTACCTAGTGATACAAAGAATCCAAGGAATCTAGGGAAGGAGAATTTTAAAGCGTTGAAATTGAGGAGCGGAAAGACTTTAGAGCCCAATTCTGTTGAAGTTGAGAAGGAGCTAGCTGACACTCAAGACTCAGAGGAAGTTCAACCGAGTGTTGAAATTCCAGTTTTACAAGAACTAGAATCTGCAAAATCCAACAAGGTAACTTCAGAAGCAAAAGAAAGAAATTCAATTCAAGAAGTTCCTAGATGTACTCAAGCAACTTCATATCAACATCCCGTTGGTTGAAGCACTTGAACAAATGTCAAACTACGTCAAATTCATGAAGGATATCCTGTCTAAAAAATAAAGACTTGGAGAATTTGAGATGGTGGCCTTGACAAAGGAATGCAGTGCATATCTTCAAAACAAACTACCCCCAAAGTTGAAGGATCTTGGATGTTTTACCATACCTTGCAACATTGGAGCAACATATTGTGGTAAGGCACTATGTGACTTTAAAAGTAGTATCAACTTGATGCCTATGTCACTGTTTAGGAAGTTAGGGATATGTGAAGTTAGACCGAATACGGTTACACTTAAATTAGCAGATCAATCCTTAGCACATCTAGAAGGAAAAATCAAAGACGTATTGTTACGTGTAGACAAATTTATCTTTCCTGCTGACTTTGGAATTCTAGACTTTGAAGCAGACAAAGAGGTGCCAATCATCATAGGAAGACCGTTCTTAACAACCAGAAGGACCCTTATTGATGCGCAGAAGGGCGAGTTTACTATGCGTGTTTAGGATGATCAGGTAACATTTAACATTTTTAAGTCTATGAGATTTCTTGACACAATTGATGATTGTTCTATAGTGTCTGATTTAGAGGATTTAATCATGGAGAAGGAACTCAACTATGTTGAGGATCCATTAGAACAAGTTTTGACATCAAACCCTCAAAATGATGTAGAGGAGGATGAATACTTAGCTTTGTTAGAAGCTAATCAAAGGGGATTTAATCTGCAATCTCATTTTGAATCTCTTGAGTTAGAGAATAGGGATTATGCCCAACCAAAAGTGTTAGTCGAGGAGCCACCTAAATTAGAACTCAAGGTACTTCCTTCACATTTGAAATATGTTTATTTAGGTAACACTTCTACTTTGCCTGTGATTATTTCAGCAGAATTAACCAATGAGAAAGAAGAGAAACTCATCCTTATATTGAAACAATTCAAGAAGGCTATCAGATGGACCATAGTCAATATTCGCGGTATTAGTCCATCTGTATGCATGCACAAAATCATACTAGAAGATGGCGAGAAAGGGACGATTGATGGACAACGAAGACTAAACCCCATCATGAAGAACGTAGTAAAGAAAGAAATCATCAAGTGGTTAAATGTAGGTATAATTTACCCCATCTTAGACAGTTCACGGGTAAGTCTAGTCCAGTGCGTACTGAAGAAAAGAGGTATCACGGTTATTGAAAACGAGAATAATGAATTGATACCAACTAGAACGGTTACAGGATGGAGAATTTGCATCGATTATCGGAAGCTGAACAAGGGGACTAGGAAAGATAGATTTCCTTTGTCATTTTTGGATGAAATGCTGAATAGACTCGCGGGGCGAGATTATTACTGTTTCCTTGATGGATACTTGCGGTATAATCAGATTACAGTAACATTAGAAGATCAACACAAGACAACATTCACCTGCCCGTACGGTACATTTGCATTTATGCGCATGCCATTTGGTTTATGTAATGCACCTGCTACATTCAAAATATGTATGATGTCTATTTTTACTGACATGGTTGAGAAATACTTGGAAGTTTTTATGGATGATTTTTCAATATTCGAAGATACATATGATGATTGCCTAGCCAATCTAGCCAAGGTACTAAGGCGATGCGAATAAACAAACCTTGTACTTAACTGGGAAAAGTGCCATTTTATGGTACGAGAAGGTACTGTTCTAGGGCATCAGATAACAAGACAAGGAATCGAGGTAGATAAAGCAAAGGTAGATGTTATTGAAAAACTCCCTCCTCTGACATCTGTAAAGGGTGTTATGAGCTTTTTGGGCCACGCCGGTTTCTATCAAAGATTTATTAAAGACTTCTCCAAAATTGCTAAACCCTTATGCAAATTACTGGAGAAGGACACAGCATTTAAATTAGATTAGGAGTGCTTAAGAGCTTTCAATGATTTGAAGAGTCGGTTAGTCACGGCACCCATAATAGTCACACCAGACTAGGGTTTGCAATTTGAATTGATGTGTGACGCAAGTGACTTCGCAATTGGAGCTGTCATAGGTCAACAAAGGAACAAAGTTTTTCATCCCATCTACTATGCTAGTCAGACTCTGACAGGAGCTCAACTGAATTGCACGATAACAGAAAAAGAGTTACTTGCAATTGTGTTTGCTTTTGACAAGTTTCAATCTTATCTTATGGGTACCAAAGTGATTGTCTATACGGACCACTCGGCAATTAAGTATTTACTTTCCAAGAAAGACGCTAAGCTGAGACTGATCCAATGGGTACTTCTACTTCAAGAGTTTGATCAAGAAATTCAAGATTGAAAGAGAGTAGAAAATTAAGTAGCAGATTACATAAGATTTTTGCAACGGCCCAAAAATTTAAGTCTTTAATTTTTGCATGATTTGACACAAATTGCTTATTTGCTTTAATGGCTAAGTGATTTGGGTGTGTATGGGAGTGTTTGAGAAGCTTGGGTTCAAGTCTTGGCTTTTGCAGAATTTTTTAATTTTGCTCTTAAATGAATCTGGACACTGGCATATAGGCCTTATAAATAACAGTGCTTGTTTTATGACACAAAAAGAGCTTGTGGTCTAGTGGCAAGGTGGCATGTTGTGTAACTGTGAGGTCTAGGTTCAAGTCCTGGGTTGCACAATGGAGTATTTATTTTGCTACTTGAGCTGTGTAGGTAGTGGAGTTGGACTGAAACATAGCTAAGGGGAGTTGAATGGAGTTGTTGGGGGAGTTGAGGAGAAACTGGTGGAGTAATTCAAGGAGGGATAAGGGGAGAGATACTAGGAGAAAATTAAGGAGTTTGATTGAGAGGAAGTGTTTGTGCCGAATTTGGTCACTAGGCACTCAGATAACCGGTTTTGGGGGCTTTTTGGGTTGTTTTTCTCTGTCTACTTCAGTTTCGGTCAGCATTCTTTTCACCTTTTTACTTTTGGTGCTGAATTTTAGCTAAGACTTCAAGTACCTCTCGGGTTTGTTCATTTTCTTTTTCTGCTCTTCCTTTTAATTCCTTTTTGTTTGGCCGAATAGCTCTTTGGTTCTCTCCTCTGTTGAATTCTTCTTTCTTTTCTTTCATTAATCAGTTTTTGGTTCATTCGGATTTGTATTGGTTGCTACGCATTATTCAACAAAATTCCCTTTCTTTTCGATCAAGAGTTGTTAGTCGATTTTGTGAGCAACTATTCCATTTCTTTTGGCCGAATATCACCCTTTCGTTTTGTCACTCCTTGCGCCAATCTTCTCTTTGCTGCTTCTTGTTGTTTCAGTGCTGCAAGTGTTTCTGATTATCGGTAAATTGTTTATGCTCCTCACTTTTTGGTTAAACCTATTCTCTTCTATTTTTTTCTTAAAACTGAATACCCTCCTTTTTATCCTTTGCTTACCGACTATTGATCCCTTTCTCATGATGTGTTACTCGTCGTGGTTCTAGGGTTTTCCTCGAGGACTGGTGGAGTGTAAGTGGTTTTAAAGTAGTTGCAACCCTTGTTCTTAACATTCAATCAAGGTAATACGTTACCTTATTTTTGGAGTTTAGGCCGTATACTGATTATGTTCTTATAGGATATCATTTGTGGATTGAGGCCACTTATATGGCCTACCTTAGTTAATGAGATCGGTGTTTGTGGTATAGTTAATCAATAAAAGCATGTGATCACTTTTGGTTAGCGGTCTTGGAGGACTAAAGTCGCCTCATTCAAGCAAGGTAAGAATGGTGTTTTTGGATTAAGTGTCAATAAGAGGGTGTTTTACCCTAACGATTAAAGGACTGACATTGGGTCATGTTTGATTCTAGGTTAAGTGCTTAAGAAACATGGAGCGGTTGCGTAATAGGTGTGTATTCACACTGTTTTGATTATAGAACGAAAAAAGCCGAAAAGCTGAAAAGCTGGAAGATATGGCTTTGAGGTCACACAGGCGTGCGAACGCTCGTGTGGTCAAACCAAGCCCATGAATCATGGGCGTATGACTGTAGAGGCCTCTATGAGCATTTTCATGGGTTTAGGTCATAATGGGCCACGTTAGGCCAAAAAAGGGCCGTGTGGACCCAATGGGCTCGTGGGCCTGACACGGATGAAATCCACGATTTGTGGCAAATACTAGACTGGGCTCTATAGATCTCATAGCCGTGGCAAAATCTGGGTTGAACGGGCCGCACGAGTTGTGGGGCCATTTGGGCCAAGTAACGAGAGGTCAATATCTGCACCGAGAGCAGAAAGTAGGTAAAATGACCAAAATACCCTTAAATGGTGAAATGAGTATTTTACCCCTAATGGATGGAAATGACCGATATACCCCTAAAGGTAGGTTGACTGATGTGTTCATGATTTGTATATGACTTTTATTGAGTATGACATTCTGCATATACGTATAATTTATGACATGACATACTGCATGGGGTTGGGATACTATTATGGAGAAGTGTCTTGTATCAGATCGTGGCTTTGCCACTTGCATCGCATCGCGCCTTTGCTACGACATCATTATCGCGCTTTAATGCGATACTAGTGTGTTGGCTGGGTGGGTCGATTTTATCCCCACATGGTGTGTTGGTGGTACGGAGTGGTGTGTTGGCTGGATTGGGATGGGTTGCATTATTGCACTCGCATCGATATGATATTTCGCTAAGGCCCACCTCATCGTGTTGGGCTAAGACCACATCGCATCTTTATCGAATAGGGCTCGTGCCTAGATCATATCGCATGTTATATATCGATCGATCAGAATAACTGGGTTTATACCCTAGTCAAAATAGTGGTTTCGGGAGCACAAATTAGAGTCCGTATAGTGGTTTCGGGAGCATGTGTTGAAATTCCGTAAGTTAATTTGTCTGTCTGTGTGCTTAATTTGATAAAAGGATTAAATTGCATTAAATGTGAAAGTTGCATGAAATTTTTTTAAGTACCAATGTGTTGTGGCTTTTAAAAGAAAATGCCTTATGAGGAAATTAGACCATTATTTAGATAGTGGATGGACAAAAGACAAATGTGCCCTTAATGAATGTTTGTTTTATTTGTTTAATGAAAGGCTAAAAATGTAAATGGATTATTATGTATGTTTTAATTTGATAAAAACATAAAAAATGGCCATTTTAGTTCATCTTTTGACCGATCTTTGTACGAAAAGAAAAGGGGTTTAGCTTGGTTATATTCGGCCATTCCAAGCATAAATTCAAGGTATGTTTTTAGTTAATTTTCGATAATTTCTACGTTTTTGCAATCGTTGCTTAGTCTACTATCAAGCCGATGTCTCAATTTTGTGAATATGCCATTGATGATATGTTGAGCTTTGTGATGATTTATGGTGTTAAATGAAAGATTTGAGCTAGATGAACATATTTTGTTCTTGAATTTTTGATGAATTTAGCTAATTAGGGCTAAATTGAGAAAATAGTAACTTGAAGGACTAAATTGCAAATTTGATGGAAAATATGGGCTTGTGTGATGTTCATAAGCATTCGGCTAAGCATGTGTATGTGATGATTTTTGTGAATTAGATGTTTTGAGAAAAATGGACTAAATTGATAAATTGTGCAAATATGAGGGTTAATTTGTAAATAGCCCTAAATGTGTGTCCTTGGATTGAAATGAATGAATTACTGAATAAAAGGGTTAATTCTGAATATGTTTAGATCAAGAACTGAGGAAAATAGACTTAGACCCTGAAAGTTAAAGTAATCGAGTAGTTGCTCTCGCTTTCAGCTTAAATCGAATCTGAGGTAAGTCATATTGCAAATAAATGTAATTGTATTGAATTGAGCATATTCATATGACTATTGATGATAATGAATGCTTACGAGATGTTATGTATATGAATTCTGAGATAAGGTTGATATAGTGAAAGTCTGAGAAGTCCCGTATGAATATAGGAATATAAAGGTATCTATTCTGTTTTATCATGTAAGACCACGACCGGGACATTGGCGTTGATTTTATATTCATGTAAGACCACGTCTAGGACGTTGGCATCGATATGAGCTTTATGTGTAAGACCATGTTTGGGACATTGGCATCGTATTGATTTGTGTAAGACCACGTCTGGGACGTTGGCATCGATATGAGCTTTACGTATAAGACCGTGTCTGGGACATCGGCATCGTATTGATTTGTGTAAGACCCTGTCTGGGACAGTGGCATGGATATCCGATTACATGTAAGACCTCGTCTGGGAGTTGGCATTGTATGATTATTCTGAGTTTCCGAGTATCCTATTACATTCCGAACGGTTCAATGAGCAAATCTGAGCTGTGAACAATTACTTGAATGTATATTCATTTCAGGTACGTTTGGTATGTACACTAAGTGTGTATAAAAGGTAAGCACCTATATGACTTTGATTTGAAGAAAAGTATGATTGAATATGAGAACGAGCATGAGATGCAGGAGTGATTATGAAAGAGTTATGTATATACATATGATTCTTGAATGGATGAATGTGGCAATTGTGGCCAAGTATATGAACCAAAGCAAATATGTGTTAGTTTGTTAGGTAAATGTTATGTGCCAATGTACCTTATGCATATATGCCTTTTATGTTAAGTTTATTTGTATTATGACTTACTAAGCTTTTGGAAAGCTTACTCTGTGAGTGTGTTTTCTCTGTTTTATAGGTCGTCAAAGCTGCTAAAGGCTCGGGATCATCAAGGATCGTCATCACACTACTAAACTCATTTTGGTACACTTTGGAAATGTATATAGTTAGATATGGCATGTATAGGCTAGTATTTGGTATAAGTTTGTTATATGAACATAGCCATGTGATTTGGCTATTTATAAGTTGAGAATAAGCTTAAATGAATGTGTTATATGATGCAGATTTTGGTATGGTTGAAGCACATGAAATGGTTAAGTTTTTGGGTAAGTATGGATGAATAATGCTTGTAATTATATAAGTTTCAGTCTTGTGGATTTGTTATGAATGAGATTGGATTTAAATGTATTGATTGAATGGTTAATTTGGTATGTTTTTAGTTGTCACATATGCATTAGATGTCTTGGTAAATAGGTTGTAAGTTTGACCCTTGTTGGGTGGCATTTTGGCCTTGCAAATGGCCTATAATGTCACACGGTTGTGGCACACAGGCGTGCCTAGTGACCGTGGGGCTTAGTCAGTAGCTAGCTAAGAGTACACGGTCTTGGCACACGGACGTGCCTGGTAGCCATTGGATTTTTGACAGGATTGACCACAGCCATAGTACACGGGCGTGCTTGGTGGCCGTGGAGTAAAGTCAGTTTCGACCACAGGGAGGACAAACGGGTGTATCTAGTAGCTGTGGAAGGCACACGGCCTACCCACACGAGCGTGTAAGCCCTGAAACTTAGAAAAGTTTTAAATTTCTGAGAATTTCTGTATGTGTTCCGGTTTAGTCTCGACCCTATTTCTGAGCATACTTTAGGTCTTGATAACCTACTGAAGGGACACAATGATGGTAATTGATGAGATACTTGATGGAATGTCTGATTTAGTTTTCGATTTGTTAAGCAACATTCTTAACCCTAATTCAATGACGGACACGGGATAGGGGTGTTACACTGACTGATAGGGGATTACATCTGAGTTTTCGTAAACTCACCCTTTCCTTTTAACTGTACAGGTAATCCTCATCCATAGGCGATTTGGTGCTGTGAGGGACTCGGAGGTGGCCACACAACTGCAGCTATTTTACACTTGCTTTTATTAAAATTTAAAGTTTGTGTTGGGTTTTGTTTATGTAATAAGGCCATTTATATTTGTTAAATTTTTAATTGGTGCTTTTGTTTACTTGTTTTAAACTGCTAGTTTAGGAGAAGACAAATTTTCAAAATAAGTATCATATTCAAAGACACAAATTATAAACATTAGATTTTTCGAAAGCTTCCACGATTTTAAATCATTTGTTAAATAGTAATAAAAGGGGTTTTTTAAACTTAGAAACAAATTTTTACCAACAAGTCTAATTTTTGAAAGACACTTCGATGTGACACACCAGATTCGGCCATAACGTCTAGGCCGAGTTTGGGGTGTTACATTTAGTGGTATCAAAGCAATACTCGACTGTGGAATGGGTTTCGAAAATATTTGGAATTTCTGAAAAATTGTTCTTGAAGTGTTTTGGAAGGTTTACAAGTGTGGCACACAAAGTCTCCAGCGCTGAATCCGTAAGTTTTCTTTATACTATAGACTGCTTGGACTGAAATACACTAAGTGGCTACTATAGATAGTAGGACTGTACTGAAACTCTTTAGTTAGAGTAAACTGAGACTGTAGGAAACTGGAAACTGTAGGGAGACCTTGATTTGCGAAAACAAAACCTTGATTACTGATTTTCATAAGATATCTATTAATAATTACTTGAATTACAAGATGATACATAAAAATTCTTAAACAAATAATACGTTATTTGATATGAGCACTAAAGGTACTCGTGGAAGGGGTACACTAGGCTGTGGTAGAGGCCAGGGAAGTGCTAGGGCTACGTTTTCGGCATCAGGCCACATGCCTAATGTTGAGGCTAGGGAGGCACCAGCTTCACCGGTGACTGAGATGGGATCATATGATCGAGCGGCTGGGGATGATACACTATCCCAAGCTATGCTAGGTATTCTGGAAAGGGTCGCAGGGACCAGTACTAGTGCTGTGGGCTGTGGGTCGATTTCAGAACGAATCCGATAGAATGGAGCAGAAATCTTCAGGGGTATTTCTGGAGTAGCCCTTAATGTGGCTGAATACTGATTGGAAGCCACAGAGAGAATAATGGACGACTCGACTTCACTTCTGAACAAAAACTAAAAGGTGCAGTGTATTTACCGCGAGACAAGGCCTATCAGTGGTGGCTTACCGTGAGAGAAGGTACTCAGGCTGACTGATTAACGTGGGATTTTTTTAAGGCGACATTCCAAGGAAATTATGTGGGCGCAAGTTATGTGGACACCCGAAGAAGAGAATTTCTAATCATGACCCAGGGGAATAAAACTGTGGCAGAATATGAGGCAGAGTTCCTACGACTGAGTCACTATGCTCGTGGGATAGTGGCGATTGAATTTGAACGTTGTGTCTGATTCGAAGACGGCCTCCGAGATGAGTTACGAGTCTTGATAGCTCCACAGAGTGAGCAAGACTTTGCTGCCCTAATAGAAAAGGCAAAAATTTCTGAGGAAGTGAAGCGCTCCTAGTTCCAGAACCGTGAGAAGGATAGGGGAAAATATAAGAGGGATTCAGAGCCCTCAACTTCTTCTAGAAGGCCTAAAAAGAAGACCAGGTTTGATGGGCTAGTCCGAGCTAGGGTTCCTATTGCAAGACCACAGCTTTGTGCTGATTGTGGGAGACATCACCTGGGTGAGTGCTGGAAGAAGGTTGGGGCATGTTTCAGATGTGGGTCTATGGACTATCAAGTGAAGAATTGTCCTGAGAGGCCTGTTCAAATGCAAGCTGCAGGTCAGGGTTATGTTTAGCTAGTGAGATGTGGTCAGCAGCCACCAAGAGGTCATGGGCGGGCCAGGGGTGGAAATGGTGTGGGACGAGGTCGTGGAGCACCAGGCAGAGGTGCTGGTAACATTGAGGTGAGGCACCAAAGATCGTCTACGCCGCTTCGCCACCGATAGGATGGTGACGCCCGATGATGTTATAACAGTGCACGCTTTCTAATTCATAATGTAGGTTACACCGCTTCCGATTGATATAGGGTCTACGATTCATACATTGCATGCACTGTGTTTGGCACCTTGGGTATCATGTGTGAGAATACTGTTAATGAGATGACTGTGTTAAGTTCACTGTTAAGGGGGGATCTCGACTTTATTTTATTCATGCTCTTAGGTTATTTTAGGATTAAGTTAATTAGGAATTTTTATTCTTGCATGATAAAACAAGAAATGGAAATCATTAATAAAATTGAACAAGTCGCGAAGTATAAAGTGTGGCAATAGATACATACATGTCTAGGATTGGATTTAGAAAGAGCTTGATACTTAAGCAATCAAATTGACTCACCTCCTCTTTTATAGAATCCTACCTAGTGTATAGTATCAATTCACTTTAAATAATGAGGACACTGTTCATTTTAAGTAGAGGCGGCCGAAAAATTGAAACTATTTCCACTCAGAATAAATAGTTCTTTTAATTATGATTAGGATATAATTTGTTCAATAATTTGAAATTTTGTTAAGTATGCTAAACTTCAGTATAAATAAAGTTCTATTATTTCAATAAATTTTTATGTTAGCTTAATAATGATATAAATGTATTTTTAATAAAGCATGCAAATCGTGCCATAAAATTTTTAGTTCCTTAGGAAAGTTAGACGTGCATGAAAGTTTAAGTCTTTAGAATTGTCTTAGTAGTTTCTTGAGACGAAATCATGGGAAGCATAGAATGTTGAAAATAATTTAGGCAACTTTTGTTGGGACCGTTTGAGCCTTTCAAGCCAACCATAATGAAATTTTATCCCTTGAAACCTAACATTGATACTATATGGCCTAATTTTATTTGAACCTTTGCAATATTTAGCCATCACTTTTCTCTTAATTATCTTTAAATTGTTCCAAACACTAGACTCAGTACTACTCAGAGTATCCTTTAAAAATAAGTTTGGGGGAATTGAAAGAAGTATCAAATGCTCTAAAAATTGTAGTACATATAGTAAAATGCTCGTGTTAAAAAAAGTACATGTACTTGAAAGAAAATAGATGTACAAAAGAGCATGTGAAAACAAAGTAAGTTGGTGTATTGAGGGAAGTTATTCCAAAAGTCTGATTGAAGTTGAGTCTAAGGTGTTAAGCCTAAATTTATCTATCTTTTACCTACCCCTAGCCTAGCCACGTTACAATCTTTTTAAAGACCTATGATTCAAGTTTTCTATGCTACTTACATTAGTGGAGAGAAATTGCTATGTTCAACATATGAAGGCATAAGTTAAACTTAATGATTGCAGCTTAATCTTGAATAAGAAAATAAAATCAAATTGGTAAGGGTTAACATGTCTTTGTTAAGGAAGCATTTAGTCTAATTTTGCTATCATAATAGTTGTTGAGATTAATTTTAACGATATGTATACTTAAGTAGCATAACTATCAAATTTCTTATTTTTGAGCATAAGTATATTAAATTCATAATTCTGGGAAGAATGTTGTTCTCAAGGAGTTTTTCAAAGGCGTTTCCGAGAAATCTTTTCAAGTTTGTGCATTACTCTAGCACAAGCAATGAATTAAGTTTGGGGGTGTGGAACCACAAAAATATACACACTTTTTCATGCCCTTTTTAACTTAAATTCAAGTAGTTTTGATAAAATTCTTATCGAAAAATAATTAATTTTTATAAAAAAATTAAATTGCACTTAAATTATGAACTTATTGAATTTTAATTAATTTTATAATTAATTTTTATTGATTTTGATAATTTTTCGTTAGATTTGCACAAAGGGCAATAAATCGACTCGATAGACATTGCTAGAAGTTCAAAACCGAGAAGCAATATATAATTAAATTTAATTTATATCCAATTTAATTTGGATTAAATAAATTATTATTAATTAATTATGAAAAAGTGGTCCAGTTGAACCGAACCGAGTGAACTGAACTGACCAAGAAGTGGACAGCCCAAAACCATCCATATGCTGACCCAAATTAGCTTATTGGCTGATTATTTAGCTTACAAAGAGGCCCTTGAAGATTTGTTCAAGTTGCAAACAAACCCCTCCACAATTGGTGGCTTTATAGATTTGCCCCAAGCCTAAATTAGCAAAGCTTGCCACATGTGTGGCCGGCCAAGGGAGGGCTCTTTGGCTGTTAATTTTAGCTATTTTTAGAAGCCCTCTTCAGATATAAAAACCTCCTTAGGTTGGTCATTTGAAACACATCTCAAGCATTCACATCTTTTCTCTTTTCTCTCCACTTTCTCTCTTCTTTTCCATTCCAAATTCCCTTGCTCTCTTTTCGATTTCTCCTCTTGGAAAAGGGGCATTCATCAGCCATTTGGAGCAGTAATTAAGTGTTCATAGCAGCCTTGGTCGACGAGGACAACAGAGAAGGAAGAATGGAGCAAACTAGTCAAGCCACTGAAAAACACAGATTTGATTCTTGCTCCCTATCTCTTTAATTTTTGTTGTTGTTATGATGAATATATCTATGAATATTTATGTTGTTGGAATGGTTAATTTAATCAATTTAGCTTGAATTTAATTCATTTTAGGTTGATTGCATTTCGTTTGCTAAAATTGTTAAAGTTGGGTTTATGTTATTATAGGCCTCGGTAAGATGCTTGATTAAGTAGAATCATGACTAAGTTATTATTGCATTACAATTGTGAGGTAGCTAATGAATTAATTATTTAAACCGATTGAAATTGTAATTAATGGGCACAAGATTTTAACGATGCATGTTTAATCATCTAAGGTAGCCGAGGTTTAATTAGCAACGATTCGACGATACATTTGCCTTACATAACTTGCAAGATTATTGTGATTAAACTGTTTCAACTGTTTCAAGGTAGGGATACTTTGTTACCTCATGTAGTCTTTTCTGTGCTTATTATATTTAATTAATCGTTTGAATTGACATAAGGATATGTACAAGAGATTATTTTGATTTAATAAGTATGTATGTGCAATAACATAATTGCCTATTAAAGGGCAAACAGAGACGACTTTCGACTGAGTGCATCTGCAACCATATTAGCCTTTTCCAGGTGGTAATCAATAACCAAGTCATAATCTTTCAGTAGCTCTAGCCACCGTCTCTGTCTCATATTCAAGTCCTTCTGAGTCATCAAAAATTTTAGACTTTTATGATCTGTGTGCACATAACATATCTCACCGTATAAATAATGTCTCCAAATTTTCAAAGCAAACACAATTGCAGCCAACTCAATATCATGTGTAGGATAATTCCTCTCATGTTGTTTTAATTTCTAGGAAGCATAGGCCACTACTTTTCCTGATTGCCTCAATACACAACCTAATCCATTTAAAGATGCATTACTGTAAACAACATACGGTACATCCAATTCTGGATGAGTCAAAATCGGAGCTTTTGTTAGCATTTTCTTCGACTAATCAAAATTCCGTTGACACTCATCAGGACAAACAAATTCAACATTTTTCTATAGTAGTCGAGTCGGCAATGCAATCATCAAAAAGTTCTTGACAAAACGGCGATAATATCCTGCTAAACCTAGAAAACTTTGCACTTCTGTTATATTCTTCGAAATTTTCCAATTCACTATTGCATATAATTTGCTCGGGTCCACTCGAATCCCTTCAGCTGACACAATATGACCCAAAAATTTAACCTCATGAAGCCAGAATTCACATTTACTGAACTTTGCATACAACTATTTCTCCCTCAAAATCTGTAACACAATTCTCAAATGTTGTGCATGCTCAGATTTGGTCTTAGAGTAGATCAATATATCATCAATAAACACAACTACAAATCTATCCAAATATGGTTGAAAAATTTGATTCATTAAATCCATAAAAGCAACAAGAGCATTAGTCAAACCAAAAGGAATTACCAAAAACTCATAATGACCATACCTAGTTCTGAAAGCAGTTTTCCGCACATCACATTCTTTAACTTTCAACTAGTAATACCCGGATCTAAGGTCTATCTTCAAAAATACTGCAGCACCTTTCAGTTGATCAAACAAGTTGTCAATACGTGGCAAAGGATATCTATTCTTGATTGTGACTTTGTTCAGCTGTCTGTAATCTATACATAATCTCAAAGAACCATCTTTCTTTTTCACAAATAAGCAGGTGCACCCCAAGGTGACATACTCAGTCTGATGAACACTTTGTCTAATAACTCTTGCAACTGTGTCTTTAATTCTTTTAACTCAGCTAGTGCCATTTTATACGGTGTTACTGATATTGGAGCTATTTCTGAAATCACATCAATCACAAACTCAACTTCACGATCTGGTGGTAAACCCGGTAATTCCTCAAGAAACACATCAGTAAACTCATTAACAACTGGTAACTATTCTAACTTCAATTCAGAACCCCGAGCATCAATAATGTAGGCTAAAAATGCCTCATTACCTTTCCGCATTAACCTCTGAGTTGGAAAAGCTGAAATAATTCTAACTATTTCTTTAGGATTTGCAGCCTCAACAGTAATCATTTCTCCTGTTTGACATTTTAGATCAATCCGTTTTTCTATACAATTTACTATGACATCATGCTTCGTCAACCAATCCATTCCCAATATAACATCAAATTCCCAAAAATGTAGTAACATCAAATCAGTAGGGAATTCATGACCTTTTATTTTTTTCGTGAGTCAATCCACGACACACCAAATTAACTATTACACTTTATCCTAATGGATTGGTGACTTGAACATCATAATTAGTAAGTTCAACGGACAATTTCTTTTCTGATGCTAATGCATTGCAAACATAAGAATATGTAGACCCAAGGTCAATCAATGCATACACAGTAATATCAAAAGATAGAAAGTATCAATAATTAGATCTGAAGTTGTAGCTTCCTCTCTCGCTCGGATAGCATATGTACGTGCTAGTGCCCTAGTCTTTGACCGGGCAGCTGAATCTCTCATACCTGTACAAGCAATCCCAGTAGCACTGCTTTGGCCAGAACGTTTACTACTTTGAGAAGTGGCTAATTGCTTTTCTTTTTGTTCCCCCTCCTCTTTTAACAGTTGAGGATAGTTACGAATAAAATGATCAATGGCCTCACACTTGTAACAAGCTCTTGCCTTGACTCTACATTCACCAAAGTGATTTTTCCCATAATACTTGCATTTAGGCCTTGGAGCATTCTGTACATTGCCTACACTAGCTGTAGGTTTAATAATTACCCCGAAATCCTGTTAAGTCACCATATCATTACTTGATCGTTCGGACATTGAGGTGGGTCGACTTAAATCATCTCTAGACTTTTTAGCCGGGAATGCTGAAAAAGATTTGGAAGAGCTTCTCTTGTAGGATTCTTTATTCGTTCTTTCCCATTGCATTTTTCTATTATACACCTCTTCCATTTTTTGAGCACGATTTGACAGAACAAAAAATTCCCGTATTTTCGTGCCCCCAATCATCATTCTAATTTCATTATTTAAACCTTCCTCAAATTGATTACACATTTCTTCTTCAGTTGATACACTTTCGCGAGCATATCTACTGAGGTATACAAATTCCCTTTCGTACTCGGCTACTGATCGATTACCTTGTCACAAGTCAAGAAATTCCCTCTTCTCTTTATCCAAATATCTCTTGCCAACATATTTCTTTTTAAATTCACTATGGAAAAATTCCCAAGTGATTTTCTCTTTCGGCGCCATAGCCACAATGGTCATCCACCAATTATATATACTTCCTAGTAAAGAAACCAATACTCAGCTTTAATTGGATTACAAGCTATTTCTTCAAAAACTTCCATTTTATTCTAAAGCCAATACTCAGCTTTAACTGGGTCATCATCTAACCTTCCCCAAAATTCATCGGCCCCAAACTTTTTGAGTTTTTCTATCGGAGTACGCTTATTGAACTTAATTACTAGAGGCGATGGAGGTACAACCAGAGGTGCTACAAATGGTGCAGTAGGGGGAGGAGGTTGTTGAGCCTGATTTCTTTCTTGCATAAATTCATTAAACCATTGGTTCACAAACCCATAAAGCATATTTTGAGTTTCTATTCTTGTATCGGAGAAATTGGGACACTACTGCTTGTCCCATGCTCAGATGTTTGTACTCTGCTATTAGCTTCATCACGTTCAGCATGTTCAGATTTATTTGACATCTTTACAATCTATAAGAAAAACAAAGATTAGATTGGATCATACACATCACACTATCATAGATTTATACAGTATGTATTTCTAGACACTTTACACGTTACATTCGTTCCAAGAATTGACTAAACCAAAGCTCTAATACCAACAAATGTAACACCCTTAACCCATATCTGTTGCCGGAACAGGGTTATGAAGCATTACTAGACTTTACAGATTAATTACGAACATTTCATAATATTTAATACATATATCATAACTCATTCATATAACACTTATACGGCCCCTTATATGGGCCCTCAAAGCCCAAAATAAACGTTAGAAGTAAATCGGGACTTGATGAGAAGACTTCAAGAATTTTTCATAAAATGTCAAAAATTTTCTTAGAAACAGGGGACACACACCCGTGTGGCTGACCGTGCGGCTCACACGGCTTGGAGACATGCCCATATGCTAGGCTGTGTGGGCATTCGATGTGGTACATATGGTTGTGTCCCAGCCCATGTTCTTACCCGTGTGACTCTCTGATTTGTGCCACACGACCAACCACACACCTGTGTGCTAAGTCATGTGCAAAGTACAGGGGTCACATGGCCAAACCACACGCCCGTGTGCTAGGCCAAGTGCAAAAACCTATGTAACACCCCTAACCCATATCCATCGCTGGAACAGGGTTTCGGAGCATTACCAGAACTTTTAGAACATTTTTAGATAATTCATGTAAATTACTATTCATTTTCCGGAATCAATCATAATGTCCCTTAAATGGACCCTCGAGGCCCAATACAAGCATTTGAATCTAATTGGGACAAAATCGTGGTCTCATAAATTTTTTCTCAAAATTTCAAAATTTTGCTTATGAACAATGCCCACATGCTCAGTGTGGTGCAGGGACACGCCCAGTGTGGATAAAAGTAGTGTGGCTACACACGCCCATGTCCCTAACCTGTGTAACTCTCTAAATTGTAAAGCATGAAGAAATTGAAGTCACACAACCAAGTCACAAGCCTGTGTGCTAGGCTGTGTGGTGAATTTTATTTTAAAAATTTAGGTGTCGTTTTCACACGGCCATGTAACACGCGCATGTCCAAGGTCGTGTCAACCAGACGGCTGAAACACACGGCCGCCTCTCTACCCATGTGCTCAATCCTGAGCATTTTACTTCTCATTTTTAAGATGCAGTGGACACACGGCCTAACTACACACCCATGTACCTGGCCGTGGGTCACACACAATCTTGACACATGCCCGTGTGGACAAAATAAAGCCATTCCTAGCTTTATTTCTCACCCAAAATCATACCAAATTCCTGCACTATAACTTACATCCATAAACTAACCAATTCTAGCATTAAAATTAAGCAATTTCTATCATTCATCATGGCATAAGCATACTCATTATAAGCACTTATGTTAACTCCATAAAATAAACTTAAATACATATATACATGTACCAAAACATAATTATCATTAGCCATTCCAATGGCTATATTACAATAATCATTTACATTTACATGCTAATATGGCCAATATACAACCATAATTGATTTACCATATATGCTGATATAGGCCGATGGATAGTGTGAGTGATCTCCATCGAGTTTCCAATCCAATGAGCTTCTGAAACAAGGAAACAAAACTAAGTTAGCATTACATGCTTAGTAAGTTCGTATAACATGGTACTTAACTTACCATTCATTCTATTTTGAGGTAACTATGTAAGGCACATTCAATCAATTTGACCTCAAGCCCTACATATATCCTCATTGCCCTTATTAGTCATATATTCCATAATAACATCAAAACATGTATGGGCTCAATAACAATCAAGTCTGCATGCACATATTCTTCCCACAACATGTATAAATCACTTCGTTACATCTCAAGTATATTTTCATATAACATATATCGAGTTCAGATTATTTCATGTAAGAAGTTTACTCATTTTACTCGAAATATCAATGTCACACGAGTAGTAGTACTCTCAAAGTGTACAAGTCTATAATCAAGGATGATATTCATCAAATGAATTTTATATCATCTCATGTTTTCTTATATTAATTGTTGTGTATAATCATTTTCATGTATTTCAGATGTGTAATAACTCATTCCTTATTCATATATTCTCATGTCAAGATTTTTCCCCGTTGAATTTATTCGGAATATTGATGGATGAACAAGTAGTACACTCGAGGTGTACAAATCAGGATTCGTCAATTAATGTCCAATGATACCCATAAGGTACTATTTCAAATAGTACACTCTCAAGCCACACATATACTTATACAGCAGGATTATCAGTCCAGGCTAAATCCTTTTCCTGACATATGCTCTAAGGAGTTTGATCTAGATTACCCGTCTGAGCTAAATCCAATCCATAACATATGCTTGAGAGGACTTATATCAGGTTTACCCATCCAGGCTAAATCCTTTCATAAATGAGATCAATAGGATTACTCGTCTTAGCTAAATCCCGTCAGCAACAAATACAGGCCCTCGTTCATTTCGGGGAAATCACATATCCATCGATTTTCATTCTTTCAAATGGGATTTAACATCTTTCAAGCATTATCAAGCGGGTGGTCAATCTCTTATAGTTATATAATTATGCAATTCAAATGTTCACATTCAACTCAAGCATAAAATTAACATTTTTATCATTTATCACTTATCGGGCATTATCATTTAGTGGGCTTTAATGAGTATGTGATCATTTCACATATTTATGGCATTTATACAATTCACAAACATAATATTTAATTCAAGCATAAAAACATATACAATTTAGTTACACGAACTTACCTCGATAAATGTTTGTGTACGTAAAATCTACTAATTCGACATTTTCCTCTTTTTAGCTCCGAATTTGGTCTACCCGGATCTATACGAGTAAATTCAACATCAATTTATCATATTTCATACTCAATTTTCATTCCTAGGAAAATTACCATTTTGCCCCTAACTTTTCCATAAATTCCCATTTCGCCCTTAGGCTCTAAAAATGAAATTTGTGCAATTTACTCCCTATACCAAGCCTAACCAAAATTCCATCTCAAAATTTACAGCATATTTATTCATAAAAATTCAAAATTTTTCATCAAATTTTACAACTTTGCATTTTAGTCTCTAAATCATGTTTTCATCAAAAATCACTTTGTAAAAGTTGTTTACCTATCAACAACCTTTCATTTTCTAAAATAAATTTCTAATTTCCAGCATAAACAGCTGTAATCACCAAGTTTTGCCCGGCCCTACAGACGAGGCCTATCACAAAAACAAAACCAATAAAAAATATATAAAAGGGGTCCAATATTGGCAGTCCGAGATTACATGGCCCAAAATACCAACCCGGGGCCCAATACCAACATAAGAAGCAAAAAAATAAAACCAAGCAGAAATGCGAATTCAAAGACCATCAATGAAGTCCAAAACAACAGTCCATTTACAAAAAATCAAGCCCAAATTTAAACCCTTACAAACTAATGGCCCAAACAACATAACCCAATTTTACTGATGGCCCAACAGCCCACAAAACCTTAAAACTTTAAGAACCCTAGCCCCTAGTCACCCCAGCCACTTGCGCCGCTGGCCTTTGGCCTCCTGCGTGGACGCCACGCGCGTCGATTCCGGCGGACACCACGCGCACCGCTTCAGATTCGACGCTCTCGCGTGCGCCTACTGTGGCGCCGCCGAACCCCTCGCGTGGTCCCCGTGTGCCTCGAACGTTGATTCCCACGCCGCACTTCCCAACGGTTTCCAACGCCCATGTGCCTCGGCCCCCGTCTCCACCAGCGCCTCGCCCATCACCTGCAAACAACACCAAACGCAGAAATAATAAGAAGGCAGAGAAATATGGAACGAAATAGTAAAAAAATGTTAGGAAGATAGTGTGTTTTTCGGCTATAAAGCCATTAGAAAACGATGTAATAGGGGTTCGAAAAAAAAATAGAGACCAAGATCGTAAATAAAAAAACAAAACACAAGGTTGTCTTTCGATCTTTCTCTGTTTTACTTTCTTTGGTTTAATACTGTTTTTGCGCTTCCACGTTTTTCTCATATGCCAATTTCAAAAACCTAATGTAAAAGAATCAACAACCAAAACGAAAATAAAGAAAGTGAAAAGGCTTTACCTGAGTCGATCGGCACCGAATCGGAGGACCCACACTGTCGCCGCAAGTTTGGGTTGAAAAAGGGGGTGAGTCGAGAGTCAGAAGTCCTCAGTGTCGGTTTTGGAGCGTCGAGGCAGAGGTTTTCGAGTACGTGTTCGAGCTGGCTTGAATCTCCCTCCCTAGGCGTGGTCGACCGCCCATCGTGATGGTGGTGCGGTTAATGGTCGGGAAACCCATTTGCTAGAGAGGGAGAGATAAAACGAGAGAGAGAGAGTATTTTGGGCCGCTGGTTTAGGAAATCTTAGGTTAGAAAATAATCTAATTTTTTGAAGTAAAATAGGGTATATGAATCCCTAATAAAACGATGCCGTTCGACGCTTAGGGTTATCTTTGCATGAGGCCTTTTAAAAGGTCTATTTGTGTAGTTAGTCCTCTGCTGGTTTCGGGGTGGTCGATTAAGTTTCATCAGGCCATTTCTTTTTCCCAATTTGGCTTCACTCTTTCCACTTCATTTCAATTCAGCCCTCGCTTTGACTGACGAAAACGCAGCGCATTTGGCCATGGGTTATTTACCCAGTGGGTCCATGCGAATTCTCACAGACACGACGTGGTCCCCGCCCTTCTATATCTATTTACTATTTCGGCCCTCGTTGTTTAAATCCTGTTTCAATTTAGTCTCCAACTTGTTTAAAATGTTTATATTTTTATTTATTTTCATTTATTTTTTTTATTATTACTATTATTAATATTATTATTGCATTAGCATTATATTATCATTGTTACATCATTGTTGTTATATTGCGCATATGTTTCCTATTATTATTTAGTATTGTTATTATTATTACTATGCTATTGTCTTTATTATTATATTATTATCATTATTATGTTTACCACTACAGTTATTATTATTATATTATTATATTTACTATGTTGTTATAATGTACATATACTAGATTATTATTATTATTATTATTGTTATTACTATATTTACTATACTACTATCAATATTACTACATTATCATGTTATACATATTATTATTATTGATTTACTGCGGTATCACTATTATCATATTCTTGTACATATTTTATTAGTACTTAACCAATTTTATTATTATAACTATATTTATGTCATCATATCACATATGTTTTGTACTATTATTATTTTATTTTCACTACTATACTATTATCATATTATTATGTTATATATTTTCTATTACTACTATCATTTTTACTATTATTATTATTGTCGTATTATTATTATCATTATTAGCATTATTATTAATAGTATTCATATTATGATGTTTATTATCCTCGTTGTTACTAATTCTATCATTTTTTGACATTGTTTTGACTTTAAAATTTCTCGCTCTATTTTTAATATTTTATTTTATTTCTTTGTTTTTGTTTTGATATTTTACGATTATTTTCATTCACGTCATTTTATGTAAATCGATGTTATTTTTTTTAAATGGTCTTGGATTCAAAAATTTAAAATATCGTGTCCTAAAGTATTGGATGTGATATTTTATTCTTTTGGAACAAGAAGATCTTGATTTTCAATTCGAGAAAATTACGGGATAATCTTGGATTCGATGACTTAAAATATTGCGTCCTAAAGTATTGGATGTGATATTTTATTCGTTCGGAACAAGAAGATCCCCATTTTCAATTCGAAAACTATGGGATGATCTTAGGATCGAGGATTTAAACTATCGTGTCCTAAAGTATTGGATGTGACATTTTATTTCTTCGAAACGAGAAAATCTAGATTTGATTTAAGAAAACTAAAATATTTTAGAAAGAGATTGATTTTTTAAATTCTTTTCAAAATTTTCAACTTTCGACATTGGGACATTAATTAATCAATTCGGTACCAATTTTGGGCGTGACGAGGGTGCTACCGCTTCCTCGCACGCATGTAAACTCCGAATCTATTTTTTCAAATTTTCAGAGACCAAAAACATTGTTTTAGTAAATCAAAATGTTTTATTAAAACAAAGGTGATCCGATCACACCAAATAAAAGATCGGTGGCGACTCTGCTTTATTTTCATTTTCAAAACCCAAGAGTCGATTCTGTTTTGTCAAAAAATGGTTACGACTGCTTGGCGACTCCACTCGGGGCGAAAAGAGAGTCAGGCCGTGAATTGATTACTTTATGTCCTTTGTCGAAAGTTTGAAAAATTGATTTGAAAAACTACGTTTCTTTTATTATAGTCGCTTGTATCATCTTATTTGATTGTGTGGTCGAGTCTTGCATAATATTTTACATCACATTGCATGACCAGTTGGGTCACACCCTTTTAAGTGGGAGTGAGAAGCTACTCTTTCGTGAGGTTTTCACCTCCCGCAAGATAGTGGATCGCCTAGGGATACATCTGTACCTATGTCTTCGTGAGATTTTCGTCTCAGTGCAGCCATAGGGAAATGTGTTCCTCGAACCGAACTTGGTCCGTATGAGCCTATAATGGGTGAGGATCGAGGAATCATCTTTGGTTCGGTACCTTTACTCTAGAACCAGAACCCCATATAATAACCGTAAGAACCACCCTAGATAAAGCCATACCAAACTCTAGTGGTTATCCGATTAAGTTTTTATTTGTTGCTTATTGAGCATGAAATAATGACTTGTTTTATCTTCATCTCTTTGCATAGCATATACATCAAAAGGTGTTGATTCCTGTTCAATTCTTTGAATAGGTAGCCTATCATGGAAAAGGGTTTCTTGATAAAGTGGAAGACAATGCGCGGCGTAGTCGGATATAGGCCGAGGCAAAAGACAAATGAGAGAAGGGGATAGCCTTATGGAGGATACACTTGAGTTGTGGGATTACACACGTATCGGTGTAACTCAAAATAATCTTCAAGAAATGAGGGAAATCTGGAATCGGTGGGGACGACAAGATCAAGCGGTTATTCTACCACCATTATGGCGATTTGCCTTATCTCGCTGAGCGTCAAGATAGACCAACATTTGTTCCGAGCAATGGCCCGGCTTTTGGAATCTGCGTCGAGTGCTTCACTTTTGGGAAAGTAGACTTGGTTCCTACCATAGAGAGTACACATGCCATGATCCACGCCCGAGAATCTAAACTGATAAGGCGTACCTGAGAGCCGTTAATGTCCCTACGTTCTCACAAAAAAGTTGAAGAATATCACGGGGATGAGAGAGCAGTGGGTTACGGCCCGGACAAGACAAAAAGGAGATTGTAAGTGCATCCCTTGGAAGAATCGAGGATTTGATCATGGCACATCCCGAGGAAAAGAAGAGGGTTGATGTTTTGGCTTTGAGCATTTACGGATTGGTCATCTTCCCCAAAGCTCTAGGACATGTGGATGAGGCGGTGTCAGTCTATTCGAAAAATTAAACAGAGGGATCACTCCTATCCCTGCGATCCTCGCCGAAACTTTTAGGTCTCTAAGTGCGTGTCGAAGAACGGGCGAAGGGAGGTTCATCAGTTGCGCCCAACTCTTAATAGCGTGGTTTCACAGCCATTTTTGTAAAATAGAAAAGGTATCGTGTCTAATCTTCACCGAAGACTATTCTCCGCTAAAAAATATAGTGGCAACGCCCAGACGAGACGACATCACGGAAGAAAGTTGGACGGCAATTTTGCAAGGCCTACAAGAAGAAGATATAGAGTGGAAAGCTCCTTGGATGATTCTTGATGAAATATTATATAAGTGTGGAGACCTTGATTATGTCCCCATGCTTGGAATATGGGGAGCCACTGGATACACCCCTCTCCTCGTATTAAGACAGTATAGGTCAAGACAGTTTACACCACCTACACAAGGATTAGCCCAGTGCGAGTTTGAATATAAAGGGGAAAATTACAAAAAGAGAGTTCGCGAGATATCAAAGGCTTGGAGCCGAATTCATAGAAAGAAAAGGTTTGCTGCCAATCCAATGACGACCCCTGAGTATGTCCAATGGCGAGGTCAAATAATCAATGACAACATCCCCACATCTGACCAAGAAAACACCCGACCACTAGAAGAGCAGTTACAGGTGATCCCTTCCGAGCTTGAAATCATCAAACAAGACTTCGAAGAAAAGAACCGGGAACTAAGGAAAAGGGTAGAGCAACTAGAGGAAGAGAAAATGCAACTAGGTTTGGATGTTGATATTCAGAAATCAGAAGCCGAGAAGTAGAGGAAAGGGAAGACTAAAGCCGAAGAAGATTTGGACTATTTAAAGACCGACTACAAGAAGCTACGAAGGTCGATGAGAACGGTAGGATTGGGAAAAACATCAGAGCAATGGTGTCAAGAGATTAAAGAAGAGAAGAACAGAGCAAACCAGTGGGAAAGGGAACTCCGAGATGCACATGAGCGAGAGGACACCCTAAAATAAAATTTAATGGAAGGCCAAGATGAGAGAGAGAAATTAAAAATGCGGGTGTCAGAACTGGAAAGAGTGCTACATCAGTATCGAAGCCGTAATTCCATAGCCGAATTAAAGGCTAGTCTAAGAAAAATTGAAGAAATGAAAGCAAGAATTGAAGTGCTAGAATCTGCCGTGCATAGTTATGAGTTACGGGAAGAACTTTTCAAAGCTAATGAGGAGCAATGGAAGCAGCAACTGGATCACTCTCAGAGCCAAGTCAGAAGCTGGGATTATGTTCTGGGAGAAGCCGTGGCTCAAATACGAGGAGTAGCGGATCACTTACGGACTTTGGCAGTTCGAGCTGATATATTAGGTTTGATGTATGAGTAAGAGTCAGAAAAGGGTCGGGAGTTAGCGTGGCTCCTCGAGGAGGTCAAGGCGTTAAGTACTAGGGCCAGGCCTTTTATGTAATCCATTTTATGTAAAGAAACTTGTTTTCTAGAAAAAGCTATTCTAATTGAAATCGAATTGGAATCAACATTTTTGCATGCATTTCATACATCAGTATTACATTGCATCATATACATCGAATCTCACAAAAGGACCCTAAAATCATGGCAGTTACCCTAGAACATCACTACGGTATAAGAGGCAAAACAAGAATAATGGATCAAAGAATGGAAAGATTAGAACAGATGCAAAAAGAAATCCTAGATCAAATGAAAGGACAAGCGCAATTACAAGAGCAGCTGGCCAAAAACCAGCAAGACATGATGGAGCGGATGCAAGAATCCCATAATAGCATGATAGGCCAGCTAATGCAGTTGATGACTAAAGAGCGCGAAAAGGAGAGAGGCGTTGCTACCAGCTCAGGGAACGACAGTGATAACCTCTCTCTCGCCCCGCTAAACTCCCAAACACCACCAGACATGTATCCTCAGAGGGCATCTATCACTATCAGGTCGCAATATCGGGCTGATACCGTAATACCGACCCACCTTCTAACGGGTTCGAGTACCAATCCGGGAGAAAGTCCAATCAATCCCAACATCCCCGACTTAGATGAGATGGCCGAAAAGGCAAAACTGGAACTACCAAAACAGCTAGAGGATAAATATGAATGGTTGGTGGAGAAATTCAAAGCTCTAGAAAATGCTGGTAAACGTCAGGGAATAAAAGCTAATGACTTAAGTTTGGTCCCCGACTTGGTACTCCCGTACAACTTCAAGACACCTAAGTTTGAAAAGTACAATGGGACAAGTTGCCCGGAGGCCCATATTACCATGTTCTGTAGAAGGATGGCGGGCTACACTAATAATGACCCACCATCTTGATCCATTGTTTCCAAAGACGACTGGTAGGAGAGCTGCAGCCAAATGGTACAATCAATTGAGTCGTGCCAAAATTTGTTCATGGGATGATTTGGCTCAAGCATTCTTGGAGCAATACAACCACGTAACGGACATAACCCCCGATAGGATCACTCTTCAAAACATGGAAAAGAAGGGAAACGAAAACTTTAGGCAATATGCACAGAGGTGGAGGGAGGTTGCCATCCAAGTCTAGCCACCACTTCTAGAGAAAGAAACCACAATGCTCTTCATCCGCACACAGAAGGCTCCATTCCTCATGCATATGATAGGAAGTGCAACCCGAAGCTTTTCAGACATCGTAACGACCGGAGAAATGATCGACAACCTTATAAAAAGCGGGGGGATCGAGACAGAGGAAAGTGCCAAAAGCATGCCCCCGAGGAAGAAAGAAAGTGAGGTGAATAACGCAAGCATAGGACACCCGAAGACGATCACCATTAATCAGCCAAATGCAACAACTATGGGGCAGCAGGGGTTACCCAAGAAGGAATCTAGTACCTCAAGACAAGATAATGAGAAGCCCCAGTTCTCACCGATTTCGATGACGTATAAGGAGATGTATCAAACCCTGTTCGATGCGCATATCGTGTCCCCTCACCACCTGAAACCGATACAACCCCCGTATCCCAAGTGGTATGACTCGAATGCACAGTGTGACTACCACGCAGGAATCACGGGACACTCAATAGAGAATTGCCTGGCCTTCAAGAAATTAGTAGAGAAACTTATCAACATGGGTGTGGTGGAGTTGGATGACATGCTAAATGTAGCAAATCCTTTACCCAATCACGCTAAAGACGGATTCAATGCAACTAGCGAAAGTTCGAGAAAAAGGATCAAAACAACTATTGCAGAGATCAAAACTCCCTTGAGACGGGTCTGGAAAGCGATGGTCAAGCAGGGACTAATTATTGCGAAAGAAAGTCAAGGAGAGCTGACGAATTATTGTGAGCACCATCAGGAGTTGGGACACGAGATTTAGACTTGTGGAGAATTTAGAGCTCTGGTGCAAAACTTAATGAACAATAAAGAAGTCAAATTTTACGATGAAGGCACAGAAGATAAGAACATATGCGCATCTAAATCAGCAGTGAAGAGTTCGAAAGTTAACCTTCCGATGATCGTTATTTCACGTCCCAAAAATGATAAAGCAGGGATGCAGGTAGCGCCGAGAGTGGTCATACGGAGGCCCACTGCCGTTAAGAATAATAGGGACGCTCCTCGGTATCATGAGTGTGATATAGTAGTCCCTAAAAAGGAGAATTCAGCTAGCAATGAGACAGGAATGCGAGTGACGCGAAAGTAATATCGAAGGCCCACTACCTTCACTTACAAAGATAGCAAGGAAGTTCCCTGGAACTATGAGTGTAATGTAGTAGTTGCAAAGGGCTCGACTAATGTGACGAAAGAGGATTCAGATGAAGGCTTCCATACTCAAAGCGGGAGACGCTATGATTTAGTGAAGGGGAAAGCCCCGATGGTGGAACAAGAGAAAGGAAAGCCAGCTGAGCCCGAACCAAAGACCAAAGAGCCTGTGACTAAGGAAGTGGCTAAAGAGTTCCTGAAATTTCTAAAACACAGTGAATATTGTGTGGTAGAACAGCTGCACAAACAGCCATCACGAATATCCATATTGGCTTTACTTCAATGCTCAGAAGTACACAGGAACGCACTAATGAAAGCTTTAAACGAAACCTACGTCGCTAGTGACATTTCAGTTAACAAGTTGGATCGGTTGATCGGCCATATAAGTGCAGACAATTTCATTCATTTCAATGATGATGAAATACCACCAGGTGGTAGAGGATCCACCAAGGCTTTGCACATTACCGCTAGATGCAAAGGGCACACATTACCAGGGGTCTTGATAGACAATGGGTCTGCATTGAATGTGTTGTCCTTGGCCACCCTCAACAGATTACCGGTGGATAGTTCGCATATGAAGGAATGCCAGAGCGTGCTAAAGGCCTTTGACGACACTCAAAAAAGAGTCATGGGGAGGATCGAGGTACCCTTACTAATTGGGCCAACCACCTACGAAATAGATTTTCTGGTTTTGGACATCGAACCTTCCTACAACTGCCTATTGGGGAGTCCATGGATACATTCGTCTGGAGCAATACCTTCATCATTACATCAGAAGGTGAAGTTAATAGCGGATGGCCGATTGGTAACAATAAAAGCCGAGGAGGACATTATTGCCACCGTGACTAGTGATATGCCCTACGTGGAGACGAACGACGAGGCAACCGAATGTTCTTTCCGATCTCTCGAGTTCGTGAACGCAACTTTTGTCATGGAAGGAAACAAAATCTTGAAGCCAAGAATTTCTGAGACTACAAGGATGGGATTAAAAATGACCGTAGGAAAAGGTGCTTTACTGAGAAGAGGGCTTGGAAAGTACCTTTAGGGGAAAATGGCGGCCCCAATGCTGAGCGAAAAACAAGATCGCTTTGGCTTGGGATTCAAACCAGATGCAAGACAAAAGAAGAAGGAGCTAGAAAGGAGACAGGAAAGAAGACGCACTCGTTTGAGTGGGAAGGAAGCCAAGTGGGAACCCATGATAATCCAACACATATCTAAGACTTTTGTGTCAGGAGGGGTAATCTACCCTGAGCCGAAGACGCTAAAGGGAGAGGACATCGCAGCAATGTTGGGTGATGACTACATTAGCGCCATATCTGAGGAGACGGTTGATGGAGGAATCTTGCCAAATATCTAGCCTTATGAATTGAGAAGCATCTTGGACAATTGAACTGCGGAAGAAATCCCAGTAGTATTTAGGGCTCATTCGTGAGTAATGTCTAGGGACACACTTGTTGCTTTAAGCCTAAGAGCAACAAGATTTCTTTTGTGAAATAGGCGCATATTCAAGTATCGTTATATCAATGAAATGCACTTTCACCATCGTTTGAAGCAAACATTTCCTTTCTTTGTTTTCCAATCATTCTTTCAGCATTATAATACATACAATTGTTCGTTTACAAATTCATTCATTCTGTCCATATTTTCTTAAACTGCAACAGGTCCCTAGATATCAATGACTTGAGTAACGCTGCCTCGGATACAGAATATCCTTTTAAGCGAGACATATGCCTAGAAGAATTACAAAATTTTGAAGATGACACAGACGATGACCTGTCCCCTAATCTAGTAAGAATGGTAGAGCATGAGGAAAGACAAATTAGGCCTCATAAGGAAGCAGTAGAGATCGTGACGTTGGAAGAAGGGGAAGTGGTAAATATCGGAACGGGAATAGCCGAGGGGACAAAGCAGAAACTTATCAAACTCGTTGCATGAATTCAAGGATGTCTTCGCACGGTCTTATGATGATATGCCTGGTTTAAGCACCAATATAGCAGTACACCGCTTACCCATAAGGAGGGAGTACAAGCCAGTCCAGCAGAAACTTCGAAGGATGAGACCAGATATCGTGCTGAAAATAAAAGAGGAGGTCCAAAAGCAGTTCGACGCGGGATTCTTACAGGAGATCAAATACTCAGAATGGGTAGCCAATATCGTGGCTCGTCTCCTAAAAAAAGACGGGAAGGTACGGATGTGTGTGGATTATAGAGACTTGAATAAGGCTAGCCCAAAGGATAACTTCCCTCTCCCTCATATTGATACTCCGATGAGAGACGCACACACGGGCTTTTCGCTATTTTCCTTCATGGATGGCTTCTCCGGATATAATCAGATAAAGATGCACCCTGAAGATATGGGAAAGACTACCTTCATAACATTGTGGGGCACATTCTGTTATAAAGTAATGCCATTTGGGTTGAAAAATGCAGGAGCTACATACCAAAGGGCCATGGTGACCTTGTTCCACGATATGATGCATAAGGAAATTGAGGTTTACGTGGATGACATGATTGCAAAGTCTAGAACAGAAGAAGAACATATTCAAGTTTTGCAAAAGTTGTTTCTGAGGCTAAGGAAATTCCAATTGAGACTCAATCCCAATAAATGTACCTTTGGAGCCAGGTCTGGCAAACTGTTGGGCTTCATAGTCAGCAAGAAGGGGATCGAGATCGACTCAAACAAGGTCCGGGCCATACAAGAATTGCCTCCACCACGTACCCAAAAGGAAGTTTGAGGTTTCTTAGGAAGACTAAATTACATTGCTCGGTTTATTTCACAGGTGACCAAGAAATGCGATCCCATCTTTCGCCTTTTGAAGAAACACAACCCGAGCGTGTGGAATGATGGATGTCAAGAAGCTTTCGATAAGGTCAAATAGTACTTGTCGAACCCTCCAGTACTGTCACCTCCACGCCCCGACAAGCCATTAATCTTATATCCGGCGGTCTTTGGGTCACTCTATGGGATGTGTGCTAGGTCAACATGATGATTCGGGAAGAAAAGAGAAGGTGATATACTACCTCAAAGAAGAAATTCACCGAGTGCGAAATGAGATATTCGCCAATTGAAAAGTCTGTGTTGTGCATTGATTTGGGACGACTCGGAGATTGAGACAATACATCTTTATCACACGACTGGCTAATCTCAAAGTTGGACCCCTAAAGTATATGATGGAGGCGACCGCTTTGAATGGGAGGATGGCTAGATGGCAAATCCTACCTGTCGAATTTGATATTGTATATGTGAGCCGTAAAGCTATAAAAGGGAGCGCGATAGGTGACTTCCTAGCTAGCAGAGCTTTAGAAGATTATGAACCGTTGAACTTTGATTTCAACGAGGATCTAATGTACGCGGCGACTACGGAAGAGGATAATGCAAAAGATGACCTTTGGAAATTGAATTTCAACGGAGCATCAAATGCTATTGGAAATGGGATTGGGGCAGTCTTGGTATCCCCAAATGGAGATCATTACCCGTTCACATGCAAGTTGGGTTTCGATTGCACAAACAATATGGCAGAATATGAAGCTTGTATCATGGGACTCCGCGCTGCTACAGAGCGTAGAGTCAAAACGCTGGAAGTATATGGAGGTTCCGCATTAGTGATCTACCAACTAAGGGGCGAATGGGAGACAAGAGACCCCAAATTGATCAACTATCGAAGGGGAGTCATGGGGTTAATCGAAGAGTTTGATGATATCACTTTTAGCTATCTCCCACGAGAAGAAAACCAGATGGCGGACGCTTTGGCTACTTTAGCTTCCATGATTAAGGCGAATGAGCAAGAAAATGTAAAGCCCATTCAAATGAGTATTTACAAAGCCCCAGCTTATTGCTGCAACATAGAAGAAGAAGAAAAGGATGATCACCCCTGCTACCAAGATATATTGCGATATGTAAGAAATTGCGAATACCCAAATCATGCAACTGAGAATGAAAAAAGGACACTTAGGAGATTGGCCCTCGAATATGTTTTGGATGGGGACATCTTGTACAAGAAGGGGAAAGATCAAGTGTTGTTGAGATGCGTCGATGCTCCAGAAGCCAAGATGATCCTAGAAGAAGTTCATGAGGGCGTTTGCGGAACGCATGCTAATGGATTCACAATGGCCAGGCAAATAATGAGATTTGGATATTACTGGTCCACCATGGAAGGAGATTGCATCAGCTATGCTAAGAGATGTCATAAATGCGGATCTACGGAGATAAGATTCACGCACCTCCGTCCCCTAAACGTTATGACTTCCCATGGCCCTTTTCCATGTGGGGCATGGATGTTATCAGACCAATCTCACCGAAAGCGTCAAATGGACACCGATTCATCTTCGTAGTCATTGACTACTTCACGAAATGGGTAGAAGCTGCTTCATACGCTAACGTCACTAAATCAACGGTTAGTCGGTTTCTAAAGAAGGAAATCATTTGCCGATATGGGATGCCCGAAAGGATCATATCAGATAACGCATTGAATTTGAACAACGAAGACGATAGCAGATGTTTGTCGTCAATTCAACATTAAACATCATAACTCGTCTCGCATCCGCCCCGAAAATGAATGGGGCAGTAGAAGCGGTGAATAAGAACATCAAGAAGATAGTGGGGGAAGATGACAGAGACTTACAAAGATTGGCATAAAAACTACCATTTGCACTTTATGCTTATCGAACGTCCGCGGAGACTTCCACGAGTGGCAACATCTTTCTCATCGGTCACGGGATGGAGGCGATCCTACCCATTGAAGTGGAAATACCTTCTTCTTCGGTTTTGACCGAAGTAAAAGCTGGATGAAGCCGAATGGATTCGTGCTCGATACGATCAATTGAACCTAATCGAAGAAAAGAGGCTAAGGGCTATCTCGCACGGTCAGATGTATAAAAAATGCATGGTGCGAGCCTATAACAGAAAAGTTCGCTGAAGAGAGTTTCACGAGGGAGACCTGGTACTGAAGAAAATCCTCCCCATACAGAAGGATTTCAGAGGAAAATGGATGCCAAATTGGGAGGGACCATACGTGGTGAAGAAGGATTTCTCCCGAGGTGCGCTGATTCTAACGGAAATGGACGGGAAGAGCTTGCCCAACCCCGTGAATTCAGATGCAGTCAAAAGATACTTTACTTGAACAAGCTAAGACGAAAACTTGCCAAGGACAACTTGTTTCGACAAAAAAAAATAATAATAAAATAAAATAAAAAATGGCGGGGAGAGGCCAAGGCGAAAACCCGCGAAGGGCGCTTTGAGACCAAAGGGATTTGAGTCGAAAACCTGAAAAAGGCAGCTCGAACTATGAAGAAAAACCTTGCTGCACGGGAACGGACAAGGAAGGGGTAGGTTGCGCCTCGATGCATCAACAAAACACTAAAGATCCCCTAAGCACATATCAAACTCAAAAGGGTCTTCCAAATGTTTAGGCAGAGAAGCTTAGGCCGCGATATCTGGGGCACCTAATTTCCATTTTACCCACCTTGAGTTTGTAATTTGTGATTATCTTATTCAATGAATTTCTTTCTCGTTTGCATTTACCAGCTTGATTAACCTGTTGTGTTTCGAGCTATACTCCCAATCAATATCCTCCCCACAGTCATTTCTAGGCATTTTAGATTGAAATAACAATTACAGAACTAATAATATTTTCATCAAAGGGGTCCTATATATCACTCTGAAAGCCTCTGAATAATACAAGGGCCTGAAGCATGACTATTGTTCGAAATTCATTCCACCTAAGGTTTAGAAATGTCGAAAATAACCGTCCATTTGAACAAAGAAATGTTACACTCCTGAGATTGAGGCGAGAGGTACTTTAGGTCTCAGAGAGTACGATAGAAGTGATAACAAAATTGCAACAGGGCAAGCTCGTTTCTTTGGGTTTCTTATATCTGCCACAATCGTAGTGCATCAGTAATAGAATCTCGCTATGAGCAATAACAACCCAAACCATAAATGGGGTCCTTTTCACGCATTCATACGCATCCAGTTAGGAGCATTCATTGCAATCATTACATCCTAGTCATTTTTACACTGTAAAAAATCATCATTCGCGTAACACTCAGCATTCATGTAAATGGCACATATAGTTAGGAGCATTTGAGCCCCCTCGGTCATAACACCCTCATCATTTGCATAAGCACGTTACACAGGACAGGTTCCTCAGAGAACAACATAACAGCATCGAAGGAAGCAAATTGAAAAAGTCGAGAACCAACTATATTTTTGAGAAGTTTTAGCAAGAAGATCCAAGTTACGGGTCTCTTCTGGATTCCTATCACCAACTATATTTTCGAGAAGTTTTAGCAGGAGATCCATGTTACGGGTCTCTTCTTTCTGGATTCCTATCACCAACTATATTTTCGAGAAGTTTCAGCAAGAATATCCAAGTTACAGGTCTCTCCTTTCTGGATTCCTATCACCAACTATATTTTCGAGAAGTTTCAGCAAGAAGATCCACGTTACGGATCTCTTCTTTCTGGATTCCTATCACCAACTATATTTTCGAGAAGTTTCAGCAAGAAGATCCAAGTTACATGTCTCTCCTTTCTGGATTCCTATCACCAACTATATTTTCGAGAAGTTTCAGCAGGAAGATCCACGTTATGGGTCTATTCTTTCTGGATTCCTATCACCAACTATATTTTCGAGAAGTTTCAGCAAGAAGATCAAGGTTGCGGATCTCTTCTTTTTGAATTCTTATCACCCCAAGCCTCCAGTAGAATGAATCGAAACAAGGAGTTACAGTGAAGTTTGAAGTTGTTTGAAGAAGGCGCGGATCAAGAAGTCAAGGCTTAACTAAGCCAGGGCAAAATTGGTTCTTTTATTGTCTTTGCTCTATTCTCGTTTCACGACAATGAGCAAAGAGGGGCAGCTGTAATCACCAAGTTTTGCCCGGCCCCATACAGACGAGGCCTATCACGAAAACAAAACCAATAAAAAATATATAAAAGGGGTCCAATATTGGCAGTCCCAGATTACATGGCCCAAAATACCAACCCGGGGCCCAATACCAACATAAGAAGCAAAAAAAATAAAACCAAGCAGAAATGCGAATTAAAAGACCATCAATGAAGTCCAAAACAACAGTCCATTTACAAAAAATCAAGCCCAAATTTAAACCCTTACAAAGTAACAGCCCAAACAACATAACCCAATTTTACAGTGGCCTAACAGCCCACAAAACCTTAAAACTTTCAGAACCCTAGCCCCTAGTCACCCCAGCCGCCTGCGCCGCCGGCCTTTGGCCTCCTGCGTGGACGCCACGCGCGTTGATTCCCGCGGACACGACGCGCACCGCTTCAGATCCGCACGCCTCTCGCGTGCACTCCACGTGCGCACCTCGAACCCCTCGCGTGGTCCCCCGTGCCCTCGAACATTGATTCCCACGCCTGCACTTCCCAACGGTTTCAACGCCCATACACCTCGGCCCCCGTCTCCACCAGTGCCTCGCCCATCACCTGCAAACAACACCTAACACAGAAACAACGAGAAGGCAGAGAAATATGGAACGAAATAGTAAAAAAATGTTAGGAAGATAGTGTGTTTTTCAGCTATAAAGCCATTAGAAAACGATGTAATAGGGGTTCGAAAAAAATAGAGACCAGTATCAGAAATAAAAAAAAAAACAAAACACAAGGTTGTCTTTCGATCTTTCTTTGTTTTACTTTCTTTGGTTTAATACTGTTTTTACGCTTCCACGTTTTTCTCATATGCCAATTTCAAAAACCTAATGTAAAAGAATCAACAACCAAAACAAAAATAAAGAAAGTGAAAAGGCTTTACCGAGTCGATCGCAACACCGATCGGAGGACCCACACTGTCCGTCGCCGCAAGTCCAGGTTGAAAAAGGGGGTGAGTCGAGAGTCGAGAGTCCTCGGCGTCGGTTTTGGGCGTCGGCGGAGAGGTTTTCAAGAACGTGTTTGAGCGGGCTTGAAGCTCCCTCCCTAGGCGTTGTCGACCGCCCATCGTGATGGTGGCGCGGTTAATGGTCGGGAAACCCATTTCTTCGGAGAGGAGAGATAAAACGAGAGAGAGAGTATTTTTGGTAATTTGGTATTGGAAATCTAAGGTTAGAAAATAATCTGATTTTTGAAGTAAAATAGGTATATGAATCCCTAATAAAACGATGCCGTTCGACGCTTAGGGTTACTGCGCAGGCCTTTTAAAAGGTCTATTTGCGTAGTTAGTCCTCTGCTGGTTTCGGGGTGGTCGATTAAGTTTCATCAGGCCATTTCTTTTTCCCAATTTGGCTTCACTCTTTCCACTTCATTTCAATTCAGCCCTCGCTTTGGATCGATTTAAAACGCAGCGCATTTGGCCATGGGTTATTTACCCGGTGGGTCCATGCGAATTCGCAGATTACGACGTGGTCCCCGCCCTTCTATATCTATTTACTATCCCGGCCCTCGTTGTTTAAATCTGTTTCAATTTAGTCTCCAACTTGTTTAAAATGTTTATATTTTTATTTATTTTCATTTATTTTTTTTATTATTACTATTATTAATATTATTATTGCATTAGCATTATATTATCATTGTTACATCATTGTTGTTATATTATGTATATGTTTCCTATTATTATTTAGTATTGTTATTATTATTACTATGCTATTGTCTTTATTATTATATTATTATCATTATTATGTTTACCACTACGGTTATTATTATTATATTATTATATTTACTATGCTGTTATACTGTACATACTTCGTATTATTATTATTATTATTATTGTTATTACTATATTTACTATACTACTATCAATATTACTACATTATCATGTTATACATATTATTATTATTGATTTCTCATGCAGTATCACTATTATCATATTCTTGTACATATTTTATTAGTACTTAACTAATTTTATTATTATAACTATATTTATGTCATCATATCACATATGTTTTGTACTATTATTATTTTATTTTCACTACTATGCTATTATTATATTATTATTATATTATATATTTTCTATTACTACTATCATTTTTACTATTATTGTTATTGTCGTATTATTATTATCATTATTAGCATTATTATTAATAGTATTCATATTATGATGTTTATTATCCTCGTTGTTACTAATTCTATCATTTTTGACATTGTTTTGTCTTTAAAATTTCTCTCTCTATTTTTAATATTTTATTTTATTTCTTTGTTTTTGTTTTGATATTTTACGATTATTTTCATTCGCGTCATTTTATGTAAATCGATATTATTTTTTTAAATGGTCTTGGATTCAAAAATTTAAAATATCGTGTCCTAAAGTATTGGATGTGATATTTTATTCTTTTGGAACAAGAAGATCTTGATTTTCAATTCGAGAAAATTACGGGATAATCTTGGATTCGATGACTTAAAATATTGCGTCCTAAAGTATTGGATGTGATATTTTATTCGTTCGGAACAAGAAGATCCCCATTTTCAATTCGAAAACTATGGGATGATCTTAGGATCGAGGATTTAAACTATCGTGTCCTAAAGTATTGGATGTGACATTTTATTTCTTCGAAACGAGAAAATCTAGATTTGATTTAAGAAAACTAAAATATTTTAGAAAGAGATTGATTTTTTAAATTCTTTTTAAAATTTTCAACTTTCGACATTGGGATATTAATTAATCAATTCGGTACCAATTTTGGGCGTGACGAGGGTGCCACCCCTTCCTCGCACGTAACCGACTCCCGAATCTATTTTCTCAAATTTTCGTAGACCAAAAACATTGTTTTAGTAAATCAAAATGTTTTATTAAAACAAAGGTGATCCGATCACACCTAATAAAAGATCGGTGGCGACTCCTGTTTTATTTTCATTTTCAAAACCCAAGAGTCGATTCCGTTTTGTCAAAAAATGGTTACGACTACAGCCATGACCCATTTTCCATACTTTGATAACTTTACAAACTGATCCTCCAAATAGATAGATTGAGCTATCCCAGTTTCAAAAATATCAAAATTACTAAAAATGGGACAAGGAAATTTACCCAATTTGGCCATGAAAGTATCTTCTCTCTCTCCTAGGGTTTCCATGTTTTATTTTGGGGAAGAAGATGAGAAAAAAAGATGATATCTCTTTTATCATCTTTTAATTAATTAAATATTTTCACTTTCTAGTTTAGTCCTTGCCCTTTTTCTAAATTTACATGGACGAGTCACCAAAATATCTACATACTTTTCTTTAATAGTCTAATTACCATATATGGACCTTAATTTTTGAATTCCATAGCTATTTAATCCTTATAGCTACTAGAATTCAATTTTTGCATTTTATGCGATTTAGTCCTTCTTGTAATTAAACACATAATCGGTAAAATTTTCTTATCAAAATTTTCACATGACATTTCTATCATATTATGGACCATAAAATAAAATAAAAATAAATTCTATTTTTGGCTCGGATTTGTGGTCCCGAACCCACTATTTTGATTTCATCAAAATTGGGTTGTTACAACTCTCCCCCTTATAGAATTTTCGTTCTAAAAAATTTTACCAGTAAAAAGATTCAGACATTAGTTTCTCATAGTTTCCTCCAATTTCTAGGCAGCTCCTTCTTTATCATGTCATTGTCAGAAAACTTTTACTAAAGCTACCTTTCTATTTTTCACTTTTTCTCTTCAAGTGCCAGAATTTCAATCAATCCCTCACTGTAAATCGTCTCAAGCCAAATTTAACATTTATCAAAGTAATAACAGAAGATGGGTCTGATTGATACTATAATAACACATATACTCATAAAAAAATTGTGAACTCTGTAGAACTCTAATAATAATACCAATCAATACACAATAGGTCCAATTCTTTTCAATAATATCGCATGACCTGATAAATCACATACTTAATTTGCCTTTACGGCCAAACCGGGGAACTTTCTTCTATGGCGAAGCTTTCAAAATATTTTATCGCCAATCTGAAACTCTAGTCCTTTTCATTTTAGATCCGTATCAGATTTCTGACGATCAAATATTGCTTTTAAACCATCTCAGATCACTTTCACCTTTCTTCGGTTTCAAAGAATTAAACCTACTACATGTATCTTTTCTTACTGAACTCCATCCAAAACACTGGAGTTTTAACAAAAACATTCACTGATGAACGGGAAGAGGAAGAAATTATGTAACACCCCAAACCTGGCCCATACGACACTGCCGAATTTAGAATGCCACTGTGGAAAACGTTTGAAAAATATTTTGACTTAGAGTGAAAACATAAAAATTTATTGTCTTTACTAAAACATTGTATAATTAAAATTCTAAATAAAATTAAGTTGTTACAAAATTTCTGACTTGAAAATTTTAATATAGATTTTTAAAACATAAGCTGCTAAAAATAAAACATTTTCATATAATAATATAATCGACAATCCAACTTAAAACATAATAAAAATCCTTAAATACTTAAAGTGGCCCTTATTACAATAAATAACCTTTCATAAATAAAATGTGTAAAAAAATAAAATATCTTCTTCATGGGCCACCTCGTATCCACTCCAACCTTGGTCCAAGCTTTATGCATCACCTGTAAGGTTTGGGAAAAATTGGGTGAGTCAACAGACTCAGTGCATAATTATTACACATGTCCCCACATATGGGCTTGGCCCAAATCCACACATCAATCACATATCAGATGATAAGGTAATATATCCACATAATTTCACATGTTGGGATTGGCCCATATCCACATTGATCCACATAATTAGTCCTGCAAAATGCATAAATATGCAACATGAAGCCCAACCCAACCTAGAGTCCATCCGTTACTCCTACCTTAGCAGACTCCCTACCCAAGGCAATGGCTAATCCACCAATCAAATAATGATCCTCATATCATACCTTGACAGACTTGCTGCCCAAGGCCGTGGCTAAGCCACCGATCACATAGTGATCCACATATCTGTATCCACGAGGTGACTCGAGGTCATCCTCAATCTACGGTGATGCACACAGCTATCATCTCCCGAGATGGGCACCTAGCCAACACCTCCCTTGATGAAGCACATAGCCACCATCAAGCGCCAATGTAGCACAAGGTTAACATTAGACCACGTACATAAAGTACACCCTTTCCTTCGATAGTCACATCCCAAGTCCCATGCATATATGTGTATCATGGCAACATATCACTTGAACAATAATGCATCACATGCCATCACATTTCATATATTCATCAATGATCATTTAATATCGTAAAACTGGCCTGAGTATTCGATCACCCACCACGGGTATTCACAATCTTAGCCCTTAATTCGGCTACCATTAACATCATATAACATATACATAAATATAACACATACACACAAACAAGAGACAGTGCGATAACTACGCACCTGTTTTGGCACAATCGATCAAATCCCAAAATCGTCACTTGCTTAAGAACTTTGTCGAAAATTCTTAAACAACCCTTATTAGAATCGGTCAACACTTAAAATACTCATAACATGGCCTAAGGTCGAAAGCTACATTTCACTTACCTTATTCCCTTAGTCTACTATCCATAAAAGAAAATAGTCCAACCTTACCTTAATTAGAGTTGACCAACACATGCCATACAATGCAAAAATAAAAGTAACCTTATTGTCATCCATGGGATTCGAACCTCTTCCCTCATACAATTACTCATGCGCCAACACCACTTTACTACTTGCTCACTTATGCTAACATTAAACACTTATATTAACTTAAGCATCATAATCACTTGATCCACTTCACTAAATTCTCCATACTAAAAATTATTCTAAACCAATTAATTCCAAGCCTTCACAAGACTATATTAAGCACACAATAAAATCATACCTGAATTAACACAAGCAACAAGATGATACTCAAATTTTTCCTAAAGCCCAAGGCCCAATCGGCCCAATCTTACTAGGCCCAATTTCGGGATGTTACAGTTCTACCCTCCTAAAAAAAATTTCGTCCTCGAAATTTCCAACTAACTAACAGTCGTGCATCCTTACTCACCACACTACGCTACTACTGCGCACTCTGATCTTAATAAAACTAACATACTTTCTACTAAATCTTGGAATCCCTGACCAGACCCAACCGGTTCCGTCACAGCCATTCTGCCTCTACCACGTCCTCGCACATTACGACCACGTCCCCTAGAACTCATGTCTACGATCACGCTTTAATCTAATTAGAAAGTTTTATGCATTAGTACTTTTGGTTCCACTGTTTATCCACGAACAGTTTTATGAAAAGAAGTTTAATAGTGGTTCTTTCGATCAATCAAAGTTTTCATCTCAAGTTCACTATTCTAATTCAGAGAATCACATCCGTTCACAACGTTCAACACACTATTATGGGCATCTTTGTCCATTCCCAACCCAGGGGTATTTCCGTCATTTTTCCTATAAGGTATTTTAGTAATAAATCGGGATCAATTTGAAAATCTTTACAAATCAAAGGCATTCCAAAATATACAAATCTCGAAGTTATTTTGAAAATTCTACCAAATCAATGGTATTGCGTAAATTTGAAATCGGGTTATTTTTGTAATTTTTGAAAGTCAAGGGCATTTTAGTAAATTTCCCAAATCAAGGCATCTTACTATTTCACAAAATAGGGGTTTTGGTATTTTTGTAAAGTAAGAATATTTTCATAAAAGTCGAGGGTAATATGGTAATTTTATAAACCAAGGGTATTTTCGTAATTTTTCAACCAGGGGTATTTTAGTAATTTTGTGAATCAAAAAAATTTTCAGAAAAATTTTCAAAGTCGAAAATGGTTTTTTTTTTTTTTTACAAATCAAGGGGTGATTCGGTGATTTTAAAACTGAGATTTTTATAAAAATACGGCTAGTCCCTTTCGGGTTTTAGTTATCGGGTTTAGCCCGTGAATAAGTCCTCTTGGTTAGGGTGAACCATTACTACGCACCAGGTAGGATTCCAACGAAGAGGAGGTGAGTCACGATGACTGCTTAAATACCAAGCTCTTCTTGAATCCAATCTTAGACATGCGCACAATGGTTGCCACACCCTAACTCGGCGACTTAGTTCACAGGTTTTATAACATCCTAAAATTCAAGTATCGAGTTATTGCATGTTTTGGTGTTAAGATTATGAAGGAAAAATTTTATTTTTCTTTTCGTGTTTATATAGCCCTGAAGAAGAGTATAGAATTATTCGGGTATGGAATAATTTTTAGTTTGAGAATTTATTGAAGTGGAGCAAGTGGCATTGACACTTAAGTTAATTAAAATGTCAAAGTGTAGCATAAGATGAGTAATGGCAAGGTGGTGTTGGCGCATGAGTTAGTGCATGAGGGGAGTGATTCGAATCCCTTAGTTAGCATTTAGATAACTTTTATTTTTGCTCTTGTATGGTAAGTGTCGGCCAAGCTTAATTATGGTAAGTGTTGACCTTGTTATTTTTGGTTAGTAGATTAAAAGAATAAGGTAAGTGTTAACTTATGGTATGGAATCAAGAACTTTTGGAAAGATATGGGGACATAGGGCATGTATCAAGGAAAATGTTGGAAACTAATTCATGGCCATTTGACTATGAATTTGGACGTCAATGTGGTTAGGGGGGAGGTTGGCCGAATATGCTAGTAGTTTGGTAAGGTTACGAGTTTGTTTTGGTCATTCCTAGCAACTTTTGTGCAAAATTTTGTAATTCTTTCTCAACCTTTCTCCCTTGGTCGAAATTGAGCATTTGGTAAACCTTAATCTTTTGACCATTTGGTTTTTTTTGCATATCACACTAGTACTCTTTTGTTTGCTTTGTCATAGTGCCGAAATTGCTAACACAAAAAAGACCATTCTTTTTCCTTCTCTTTTCCTCATTGTCGAATGTGCCTTGCTTCTTATCACATCTTTTTCTTTCTCTTTTCTTCTCTTTGAAAACCGAAACACCATCATCATTATATCTTTCTTCCATCTTTTAATTCTTTTTCAATCATATTTTCTCCATTATTTCTCCAATGGCCGAATGTTAGTGTGCCCATAGCCGAACCATTTTCTTTTCTTTGGGTATACAAAATCGAATCCTCCATCACTCACAAACATCATTCACAATCTTTTCTTTTCAATCGTGGACAATAGTGCGATAGTGGATGATCGGAACTCAAGTGTTCGTGAGTATCATAGAGCGTTGGAATCGATTTAAGGTGTTAAGGAACGCTTTGGTCGACTCTCTTTTTGTGGAACAAGGATATTGTGGTAAGGAAATCTCACTCCTAAAAACCTTTGGTTATATTGTTTTCGATATTATGTTAGTTTGGACTTATGATCTTTTGTCATTGAAGACAATCAAGATAGGGAAGAAAAGGGCGGTGTTTAGTGTTCGAAAGAAGGAGGTTCCGTTAATCCCCTAAGTATAAACAAAGGGCTATTTCGGGAATCCGAGATTTTCCACCGGGTTGTGGACGCTCATCCGAGGAGAATCAATTGTTTGAAGTTGTTCGTACTCCTGAACGTTTGTTTGTTCGTGGATTTACATCGGTTAACGAACCATCAATCGGGGAGAAACCGCAAGTAGAAGTAGTTCGAAAATCCGAGGGTAAAAGTTTAGATCGTTATTTTTAAGATTGGCTTCGTTAATAAATTATAGCGTTTTAATTTTATCGTGATGCGTATAGGAATAAACGAGCGGAAAGTCTAGTTCTCACTATAACTGGTGTGTAACTTCACACTTATCTCTCGGGTTAGATATCAACCGTAAGTATTGTGATAAAATCGTAAAAATGGCAAAATTAGAAAACACGTAGTAATGGACACTTTTGTGTAAATGCATGAAAATGGTTAAAGTCGGAAAAATTACGAAAACTTGCTAGATCGATAAATGGAGCCGAAATATTGCTAGATCGATAAATTGAGCCGAAATATTGCTAGATCAATAAATTGAACCGAAATATTGCTAGATCGATATATTGTGCCGAAAAATTGCTAGATCGCTAAATGGGCCAAAAACTTTCTAGTTCGATATATGGGCCAAAGTTCGCTAGATTGCTAAATGGGCTAAATACTATTTTGTTTAATAGGCCCAAAAGAAAGGTTTAATTATAGACTCATCTATAATATGGATTACTTGATAAATTATTATATGGCTATAGTTTGTTATGCATACATGATTGCATGGGACGGGATATATGATGAAGAGAAGAAAGGCTGTGGGCCACGAATCTAGTTCGGTGGCTCGCCACAAATTTTTATGGCTTAATGCCTCTAGTTCGGTGACTATGTCACAATCTAGTTGGTGAGTGCACTACAATATTATTAAAAAGGCTTAATGCCTACAATTGGTGTGTTTGGCGGGGTGGGTTGACTTGATCCCCACAGGTGTGCTGGTTGGTATGGGGGTGTCTAGCGGATGGAAATTAGGCTTGGTTGGGAAATTCATTTTTCATCCATTTTATATATTTTATTTCATTTTATATTGTTAAAATTTGTAAATTCGGCCCAAGCCCAAATTAATACCTTGATGGTCCGCCCAATAATGGTGGTAAGTGAGTTACACACTGAGTTCTTTGTAACTCATCCCGTTTTATTATCCATCTCGGGTAATGGAATTTGATGTGGACTTGGGCCGAGGATGACTTGGTGGAGGCCATACTACAAGCTTGGGTTTTATAAACTATGAACTTTATTTAAGTTACTTATTTTAATTACTATTTTGGGTATGGTGTAATAAGGCCTCTAATTATGTTTTTATGGATTTTATGTGTGGATGGATTTAAATTTTGTTTTAATATAGGCTTATGTTAAATCTATAAGATTATCTTAAAAATATTGGGTTTTATTGCAATTTGGACACCTTAATTACTTTTCAATCTCTTTTAAATTCTTTTAAAACTACGTTAAGGTTTTGACAAATATATATAAGATTTCAAACAAGAATATTTTTCCAAATTCATAAATTTTAAATCATTGTACTTAATTTTTATTAAACCTTATATTTTTTAAAGGTTTTTGCATTACTGTTTTACTTAAATCATTAGAGAATTTTGGATGTTCGATCGGTGTGACAAACCAAATCTCATCTTAACGCATAGACCTGGTTTGGGGTGTTACATTTAATGGTATCAGAGCCAGTTTCAAAACTCGGCTGTGGTTTGGGTTCAACAATGATATTTGTTTGAGAAACAATTCAAATTTCTATACTTTTTGATTTAAAGGTAGTATGGCACCATGAGCATCCCGCACCAAGTCAAGTAAGTATCAGATATTGATTGTTTATTATTATCGTGATATGATCACGAAACACTCTAGAACTTCTAGTTTTAGGTGTTGAAAATTGTAGAGATTGAGACAATAGGGATATGATTGCGAAAACAACTCTATCTCTTTATATCATAAAATATCGTTAATAAACACTGAAATAGTATTCTGATTCATAAAACTCTTAATTAGATTAAATCGAATTAGTCATTAGGAGCACAAGAGGATGTGGTCGTGGACGCTGTAGACGTGGCCGTGGTAGAGGACGAGGTGTTAGGGGCGCAACTAAAGCGCCGAATCATATGCCGGAAATGGATGCACCTACGTCACTCGAGAGTGAGACGGGATCACATGATCATATGGAAGAAGATAATGCTTTAACACGAGCAATGCTGCGAGTCCTTAAAAGGGTCGCTGGAGCTAGAACTGGACCAACAGCTCGTGGGTCGATATCGGAACGATTGAAGTTAAGTGGTGCTGAGGTTTTCAGAGGTGTCTCAGGTGTAGCTCCAAATGTCGCTGAATATTGGCTTGAGGCAGTGGAGCGAATTATGGACGATCTTGAATGCACGGAAGAACAAAAACTAAGAGGAGTAGTGTCCTTGTTAAGGGACGAAGCATACCAATGGTGGCTTACTGTCCGAGAAGGTACTGAAGCTGCATTAGTTAATTGGGAATTCTTTAAAGTTTCCTTCCAAGGGAAATATGTAGGAACGAGTTATGTTGATGCCCGAAGGAAGGAATTCTTGAATCTGGTCCAAGGGAATAAGACGGTGGCAGCGTATGAGACTGAGTTTTTACGTTTGAGTCGCTATGCTCGAACAATAGTGGCAACCGATCATGAGCATTGTGTACGCTTTAAGGATGGGTTAAGCGATGAGTTGCGGGTCCCGATAGCCCCACAACAAGTTAGAACTTTTGCCACGGTCGTGGAGAAGGCCAAGATAGCCGAAGAGGCTAAGAACTCGTAACGCCGAATCGGGAGCGAGTTAGAGGCAAGAGAGATATGAAGTATTCGGGTCCTTTAAAAGGTTTCAAGAGGCCTCGGAATGATGATCCAGCTCAAGGTAGAACACCTGAAAGTCGTTAATCGAGTCGAGACGTGTTGATTGTGGGAAGCGGCGACCGGAGAGTGTTGGAAGAAAACGGGTGCTTGCTATAAATACGGGTCAATGGATCATCAATATAGGAATTGCCCTCGTCGAATGGATACAACTCGAAGCTCGTAATCACCGATGCACCACCGGCAAGAGGAACTCAAAGAACCACCGAGAGGTCGTGGACCGTGTCGTGGTGGTAATGAAATTTGGACATGGTCAAGGTACAGCAGGTCGAGGCAATGGTTTTAGAGGCAACACAGATGCAGGACAGTCAGGATTGGTATATGCAGTTAGACACCGTGAGGATGGCAATGCACCTAATGTGATAACTGGTACGTTCTTCATCTTTGATGTACCTGTTATTGCTTTGATAGATATTGGTTCTACCCACTCGTATGTTGCTAGCACCATATCTGGAAACTTGAATTTAAAATCTGAAATTTCTGATAGTGAGATGAAGGTAATTAGTCCTTTAGGACAGTCGATACTGGTAAATAAACTGTTTAGAGATGTACCCTTAGAAATTCAAGGAGAAATATTTTTGGCGAATTTGATGGAATTGCCTTTTGGCGAGTTCGATATCATTTTGGGCATGGATTGGTTGGTTAAGCACCGGGCGCAATTGGATTGTGCTGGAAAGTGAATGTCAATAAGAACTGTGGAGGATAAGGAGATAGTTTTGATAGGCGAGCGAAGGAATTACTTGGCAAATGTGGTATCTACGTTAAAGGCGGAAAAGTTGGTGCGGAAAGGGTATGGAGCATTTCTAGCTTTTATTAGTGCTTTAGATGCCAAAGAGTTATCAGTGGAAAATGTGAGAACAGTGAAGGAATTTCCAGATGTACTTCCCGAAGAACTTCCTGGTATACCTCCAGATCGGGAAGTGGAATTTGGTATTGAGCTTTTGCCCGGAACGGCTCCAGTGTCCATTGCTCCTTATAGAATGGCACCAAAGGAGTTGTCGGAGCTTAAAGCTCAAATTCAAGAATTGCTAGATCGGGGCTTTATTCGACCGAGTGTGTCTCCGTGGGGAGCACCGGTTTTGTTTGTTAAGAAGAAGGATGGGTCGATGCGTATGTGCATTGATTATAGGCAATTGAATAAACTAACGATCAAGAATAGGCATCCTCTGCCGAGAATTGATGACCTGTTTGATCAGTTGAAGGGAGCTGCAGTTTTCTCCAAAATCGATTTAAGATCGGGTTATCACCAGCTTAAGGTGAAAGAAGCGGATATTCACAAGACGGCTTTCGAACTCGTTATGGACATTATGAGTTTTGGTGATGCCGTTTGGGTTGACCAATGCACCAAGTGCATTTATGGATATGATGAACCGGTCTTTCAACCATTTTTAGACCGGTTTGTAGTGGTATTCATAGATGACATTCTGGTATATTCAAGGAATGAAGAGGAGCATGACTCGCATTTACGAATTGTATTGCAGTTACTTCGAGATAACCAACTGTATGCCAAATTCAGTAAATGTGAATTTTGGTTAAGGGAAGTGACTTTCTTGGGTCATGTGGTATCACCAAGGAATAAGGGTGGATCCTCGGAAGATTGAGGTCAGATTGGATTGGAAACCACCAAGTCGTGAGTTGAGATTCGGAGTTTCTTGGGTTTGGTAGTTACTATAGACGCTTTGTTAAGGGGTTTTCGTTGATTACTGCACCCCTAACTAAGCTATTGAGGAAGGGAGTACCATATATATGGTTCGATAAATAGCAAGAAAGTTTCGAGAAATTGAAGAAGATTTTGACGGAAACGCCGTGATTGATTCAACTCGAGAAATTTGGAAAGGAGTTTATAGTTTCATCGTGATGCATCGCATACGGGTTTAGGTTGTGTCTTGATGCAAAGTGGGAAAGTGGTGGCTTATGCTTCTCGACAGCTAAGACCGCACGAAGTAAACTACCCATGATTTGGAGTTAGCTGCAGTAGTGTTTGCTCTAAAGATTTGGAGGCATTACCTTTACGGTGAAAAGTCTATCATCTATACGGATCACAAGAGTCTTAAGTATCTTCTTACTCGGAAGGAATTAAACTTGAGACAACGAAGATGGGTGGAGTGTTAAAGGACTATGATTTCTCAATCGAATATCATCTCGGAAAAGCTAATGTGGTAGCATGACGCGTTAAGTCGTAAGGTGGTATCTAATTTGAGAGCAATGTTTGCCCATTTGAGTTTGTAATGGGATGGTAGTGCGATAGCGAACTTCGGTGAAGCCTCGTGGTTAGAACAAATCAAGGAAAAACAGATATCAGATAAGAAGTTGGGACTTTTAATTCAACAAGTGGAACATGGTGGAATAAAGGATTTTGGAATAAACACGGAAGGTGTGTTGTGTTTTCGTGGAAGAGTTTGTATGCCTAAGGACTTGGATCTGAGATAAATGATTTTACGGGAGGCGCATAGTAGCCCTTATGCTATGCACCTCGGAGGAAATAAGATGTATCGAGGATCTTCGTGAAATGTATTGGTGGCGTGGTTGAAGCGTGAGATTTCTGAATTTGTGGGAAAATGTTTAACTTGTCAGCAAGTGAAGGCGGAGCATCAATTGCCGTCAGGTTTATTACAACCGGTAAAGATTCCTCTTTGGAAATGGGAGCGAATAACAATGGATTTTGTTAGTGGGTTACCTTTAACACCTACTAAGAAAAATTCTGTTTGGGTAATTGTTGATCGATTAACGAAGATCGCTCATTTCCTACCAGTTCAGTATAGATTACTCAAATTCTGAAGTTGGCTAAGTCGTATGTATCGAAATCGTGAGGTTGCATGGGGTACCCGTGTTCATTATATCGGATAGGGATCCTAGGTTTACATCACGGTTTTGGGACAGCTTTGCATGAAGCTCGGGAACAAAGCTTAACTTTAGTACGGCTTTTCATCCTCAATCGGATGGTCAATCGGAAAGAGTAATTCGATTCTGGAAGATATGTTAAGGGATGTGTAATCGACTTCAAAGGTAGTTGGGAGGATTTTCTATCATTTGGCAGAATTTTCTTATAATAATAGCTATCGCCTAGCATTCGGATGGCACCCTACAAGGCATTGTATGGTCGTGAGGTGTCGTTCTCCTATTTGTTGGACTGAATTGGGCTTAACGACAGATGCTAGGTCCTGAGATGATCTCTGAAACGGAAGAAAAAGTAAAAGCTATTCGAGCACGGTTAAAGGAAGCTTCGGATAGACAAAAGTCGTATGCAGATCTAAAGCGTAAGGATATCGAGTATGCTGTGGAGGATCAAATTTTCTTGAAAGTGTCACCTTGGAAGAAGATTCTCAGGTTTGGAAAGAAGGGCAAATTGAGTCCTAGATACATTGGACCATATCGTGTGGTGAAGCGTGTTGGTCCAGTGGCCTATCAGATCGAATTACCTCCGGAGTTGAGCCAAATTCATAATGTTTTTCATGTTTCCATGTTGAGGCATTATAGATCAGATCCTTCGCACATAATACCGGTAAAAGAAGTGGAGTTGAATTCAGACTTGTCTTTTGAGGAGGAACCAGTGGAAATCTTAGACCGAGATGTTAAGGTGCTAAGAAAGAAAATCGTGCCGTTGGTCAAATTTTTATGGCGTAATCATGGAGCGGAGGAAGCTACGTGGGAGCCTGAGGATAGAATTCGGCAACAATACCCTCATCTTTTTCAACCAGGTAAATTTCGAGGACGAAATTTTCTTTAAGGAGGGTAGAGTTGTAACATCCTAAAATTCAAGTATCGAGTTATTGCATGTTTTGGTGTTAAGATTATGAAGGAAAAATTTTATTTTTCTTTTCGTGTTTATATAGCCCTGAAGAAGAGTATAGAATTATTCGGATATGGAATAATTTTTAGTTTGAGAATTTATTGAAGTGGAGCAAGTGGCATTGACACTTAAGTTAATTAAAATGTCAAAGTGTAGCATAAGATGAGTAACGGCAAGGTGGTGTTGGCGCATGAGTTAGTGTATGAGGGGAATGGTTCGAATCCCTTAGTTAGCATTTAGATAACTTTTATTTTTGCTCTTGTATGGTAAGTGTCAGCCAAGCTTAATTATGGTAAGTGTTGACCTTGTTATTTTGGGTTAGTAGATTAAAGGAATAAGGTAAGTGTTAACTTATGGTATGGAATCAAGAACTTTTGGAAAGATATGGGGACATAGGGCATGTATCAAGGAAAATGTTTTGGAAACTAATTCATGGCCATTTGACCATGAATTTGGACGGCAATGTGGCTAGGGGGGAGGTTGGCCGAATATGCTAGTAGTTTGGCAAGGTTAGGAGTTTGTTTTAGTCATTCCTAGCAACTTTTGTGCAAAGTTTTGTAATTCTTTCTCAACCTTTCTCCCTTGGTCGAAATTGACCATTTGGTAAACCTTAATCTTTTGACCATTTGGTCATTTTTGCATATCACACTAGTACTCTTTTGTTTGCTTTGTCATAGTGCCAAAATTGCTAACACCAAAAAGACCATTCTTTTTCCTTCTCTTTTCCTCATTCCCGAATGTGCCTTGCTTCTTATCACATCTTTTTCTTTCTCTTTTCTTCTCTTTGAAAACCGAAACACCATCATCATTATATCTTTCTTCCATCTTTTAATTCTTTTTCAATCATATTTTCTCCATTATTTCTCCAATGGCCGAATGTTAGTGTGCCCATAGCCGAACCATTTTCTTTTCTTTGGGTATACAAAACCAAATCCTCCATCACTCACAAACATCATTCACAATCTTTTCTTTTCAATCGTGGACAATAGTGCGATAGTGGATGATCGGAACTCAAGTGTTCGTGAGTATCATAGAGCGTTGGAATCGATTTAAGGTGTTAAGGGAACGTTTTGGTCGACTCTCTTTTTGTGGAACAAGGATATTGTGGTAAGGAAATCTCACTCCTAAAAACCTTTGGTCATATTGTTTTCGATATTATGTTAGTTTGGACTTATGATCTTTTGTCATTGAAGACAATCAAGATAGGGAAGAAAAGGGCGGTGTTTAGTGTTCGAAAGAAGGGAGGTTCCGTTAATCCCCCTAAGTATAAACAAAGGGCTATTTCGGGAATCCGAGATTTTCCACCGGGTTGTGGACGCTCATCCGAGGAGAATCAATTGTTTGAAGTTGTTCGTACTCCTGAACCTTTGTTTGTTCATGGATTTGCATCGGTTAACGAACCATCAATCGGGGAGAAACCACAAGTAGAAGTAGTTTGAAAATCCGAGGGTAAAAGTTTAGATCGTTATTTTTAAGATTGGCTTCGTTAATAAATTATAGCGTTTTAATTTATCGTGATGCGTATAGGAATCGACGAGCGGGAAAGTCTAGTTCTCACTATAACCAGGTGTGTAACTTCACACTTATCTCTCGGGTTAGATATCAACCGTAAGTATTGTGATAAAATCGTAAAAATGGCAAAATCAGAAAACACGTAGTAATGGACACTTTTGTGTAAATGCATGAAAATGGTTAAAGTCTGGAAAATTACGAAAACTTGCTAGATCGATAAATTGAGCCGAAATATTGCTAGATCGATAAATTGAGCCGAAATATTGCTAGATCGATAAATTGAACCGAAATATTGCTAGATCGATATATTGTGCCGAAAAATTGCTAGATCGCTAAATGGGCCAAAAACTTTCTAGTTCGATATATGGGCCAAAGTTCGCTAGATTGCTAAATGGGCTAAATACTATTTTGTTTAATAGGCCCAAAAGAAAGGTTTAATTATAGACTCATCTATAATATGGATTACTTGATAAATTATTATATGGCTATAGTTTGTTATGCATACATGATTGCATGGGACGGGATATATGATGAAGAGAAGAAAGGCCTGTGGTCACGAATCTAGTTCGGTGGCTCTGCCACAAATTTTTATGGCTTAATGCCTCTAGTTCGGTGACTATGTCACAATCTAGTTCGGTAGTGCACTACAATATTATTAAAAAGGCTTAATGCCTACAATTGGTGTGTTTGGCGGGGTGGGTTGACTTGATCCCCACAGGTGTGCTGGTTGGTACGGGGGTGTGTAGCGGATGGAAATTAGGCTTGGTTGGGAAATTCATTTTTCATGCATTTTATATATTTTATTTCATTTTATATTGTTAAAATTTGTAAATTCGGCTCATGCCCAAATTAATACCTTGATGGTCTGGCCCAATAATGGTGGTAAGTGAGTTACACACTGAGTTCTTTGTAACTCATCCCGTTTTATTATCCATCTCAGGTAATGGAAATTGATGTGGACTTGGGCCGAGGATGACTTGGTGGAGGCCATACTACAAGCTTGGGTTTTATAAACTATGAACTTTATTTAAGTTACTTATTTTAATTACTATTTTGGGTATGGTGTAATAAGGCCTCTAATTATGTTTTTATGGATTTTATGTGTGGATGGATTTAAATTTTGTTTTAATATGGGCTTATGTTAAATCAATAAGATTATCTTAAAAATATTGGGTTTTATTACAATTTGGACGCCTTAATTACTTTTCAATCTCTTTTAAATTCTTTTAAAACTACGTTAAGGTTTTGACAAATATATATAAGATTTGAAAAAAGAATATTTTTCCGAATTCATAAATTTTAAATCATTGTACTTAACTTTTATTAAACCTTATTTTTTTTAAAGGTTTTTGCATTACTATTTTACTTAAATCATTAGAGAATTTTGGATGTTCGATCGGTGTGACAAACCAAATCTCGTCTTAATGCATAGACCTGGTTTGGGGTGTTACAAGTTTGTTCGGTTGTTCTTAAGTCTTATGAATCTTGTGTTGGAGTAAACTAATCCTAAAGTTCAATAACTTAATTTACTAATCTACGTTCCCAACATACCCACATATAATAATTCACACAACAATTAAAGGTACTTACCTAGTGGACTTCGGGTCGGAGATACAGGTGCCATGCTAGAATAAACCTGAAAAATTTATGAAAGCCCAAAGCTTTGAAAAGCCTATCTTAAAAAATGTTTTTGGACCCAAAACCCTCAAAGCCGAGTTTTGAACCAGGCTCTGATACCAATTTGTAACACCCCAAAACCGGCCCATACGCCACGGCCGAATTTAGAATGCCACTGTGGAAAACGTTTGAAAAATATTTTGACTTAGAGTGAAAACATAAAAATTTATTGTCTTTACTAAAACATTGTATAATTGAAATTCTAAATAAAATTAAGTTGTTACAAAATTTCTGACTTGAAAATTTTAATATAGATTTTTAAAACATAAGTTGCTAAAAATAAAACTTTTACATATAATAATATAATCGACAATCCAACTTAAAACATAATAAAAATCCTTAAATACTTAAAGTGGCCCTTATTACAATAAATAACCTTTCATAAATAAAATGTGTAAAACAAATAAAATATCTTCTCTCGCATGGCCACCTCGTATCCACTCCAACCCTGGCCCAAGCTTTATGCATCACCTGTAAGGTTTGTAAAAATTGGGTGAGTCAACAGACTCGAGTGCATAATTATTACACATGTCCCCACATATGGGCTTTAGAAATCCACACATCAATCACATATCGGATGATAAGGTAATATATCCACATAATTTCACATGTTGGGATTGGCCCATATCCATATTGATCCACATAATTAGTCATGCAAAATGCATAAATATGCAACATGAAGCCCAACCCAACCTAGAGTCCATCCGTTACTCCTACCTTAGCAGACTCCCTACCCAAGGCCGTGGCTAATCCACCGATCAAATAATGATCCTCATATCTTACCTTGACAGACTTGCTGCCCAAGGCCGTGGCTAAGCCACCGATCACATAGTGATCCACATATTCTGTATCCACGAGGTGACTCGAGGTCATCCTCAATCTCACGGTGATGCACACACGGCTATCATCCGCCGAGATGGGCACCTAGCCAACACCTCCCTTGATGAAGCACATAGCCACCATAAAGCGCCAATGTAGGACAAGGCCAACATCAGACCACATACATAAAGTACACCCTTTCCTTCGATAGTCACATCCCAAGTCCCATGCATATATGTGTATCATGGCAACATATCACTTGAACAATAATGCATCACATGCCATCACATTTCATATATTCATCAATGATCATTTAATATCGTAAAACTGACCAGAGTATTCGATCACCCACCACGGGTATTCACAATCTTAGCCCTTAATTTGGCTACCATTAACATCATATAACATATACATAAATATAACACATACACACAAACAAGAGACAAGTCGATAACTACGCACCTGTTTTTGGCACAATCGATCAAATCCCAAATCGTCACTTGCTTAAGAACTTTGTCGAAAATTCCTTAAACAACCCTTATTAGAATCGGTCAACACTTAAAATACTCATAACATGGCCTAAGGTCGAAAGCTACATTTCACTTACCTTATTCCCTTAGTCTACTATCCATAAAAGAAAATAGTCCAACCTTACCTTAATTAGAGTTGACCAACACATGCCATACAATGCAAAAATAAAAGTTACCTTATTGTCATCCATGGATTTGAACCTCTTCCTCATACAATTACTCATGCGCCAACACCACTTTACTACTTGCTCACTTATGCTAACATTAAACACTTAAATTAACTTAAGCATCATAATCACTTGATCCACTTCACTAAATTCTCCATACTAAAAATTATTCTAAACCAATTAATTCCAAGCCTTCACAAGACTATATTAAGCACACAATAAAATCATACCTGAATTAACACAAGCAACAAGATGATACTCAAAATTTTCCTAAAGCCCAAGGCCCAATTGGCCCAATCTTACTAGGCCTAATTTCTGGATGTTACAAATTATCAGAGAATTTGGCAATGAATGATGCTTCAGAGAATTTCGGCTAGATGGGAAAAAGAAAAGAAAATAGAGAGGAAGAATGGAGTGGTGATTTCGACAGAGAAAGAAAAAGATGACAAGAACTTAGCCACTAATTTTCGGCACAAAGAATGAAGAAAAAAGTAGGGTTTAAATGCCAGAATTGATGAGCTACCCCCCTATTTATAGAAATTTCGGCACTTATATATCAAAACCCGAAAGTGCCCTTCCTGGTAACTAAAACGCAAGCAAATAAAAAGGGAAAATTCGGCACCCATATATACTAAAATAGATAAATAAATAAATAAATAGAATAAACCTACACTCCCGAATCAACTCAAACTTATCACTAATTAAATTTTTTTATTATCTCCAAAATTTATCCTCATCCAAAAGTCCTTTTATTTAGCCAAAAATTCAATTTGAATTTCTTTCAAATAGCTTCCCGAACAAAGAGACCATCTTTTGGGCATTTTGGTCCACTTCAAATACCTTCCCACGCCAAAGAACAAAATAATATATGAGTGTGCACAAGGCAACTCAAACCCAAGACCTCCAAGCACCACCACACGCCCTCTACCACTGCACCACAACTGTTATTGGGACATATTCCATTCTCAGCTTGTTTTAAAGTATACTTTCCAGTGACCGAATCATCCAAAGAAATCCAAAAATATTAACCAACACCAGATTCGAACCTCCGACCTTTTCACTATGAGGCACGTCCATTTCCACTGCGTCGCCCATTTCATTTGAGTCATAATTCCTCCTTAATTAATTATCAACCTTTATTTCATGCTCCAAGTTTACTTAAACAAAATAAACATTTAGCGCGCACCGCGGCTAGAACCATGCTCTCCCTACTACTCCTAACGCCTTTGCCACTGGGCCAGACGTTTCCTTGTGTCATGAAATAACCCCAACTAATTATAAGGCCTAAACTCTGGCCTTCATACTAACATATGCGCAATAAAAATTTTTGCCATATCCAAGACTTGAACCTTTGACCTCCAGCTTATTGCGAACGCCCCAAGCCACCAGACCACCTACTTCATTGGGTTATCTTCAACCCAAAAATATTTTAAAAGCCTTCTAACTAAAACACCAACCATTCTTAAGGGTAAAGAAAAATTTTTACTAAATCCCTTGATCGAGCCTAGGACTTTTCCATCACTACCAACCCTTCCTAAATCACTTAAAAATTAAACTAAACATGCAAATCATAATTTTTTTTAATCACACTTAATTCATTATTCTTTTTTTTCGATCAACAAGATCCATTCTCTCGACACACGAAACCCATTTATTCTAGGCCCAAATTCGGGATGTTACAATTCTACCCTCCTTAAAGAAATTTCGTCCTCAAAATTTCCAACTAACTAGTAATCATACTACCTAATCTCACCACTATTCTTTCGCTGCGCACTCTAATTCTAAAGCCAAAATAAACACTTTGTATACTATGGTAGTGTAACATCCGGGATTTATGGCTTGTGCATTATGGTTTAATTATATGAAGTAGCATGCCTTTGTGTATTATGAATGTGTTTTATGAATTTTGTGAACCTTAGAATGTAGGAAAAATGCCTTAGAAAATATTAAGTTTTAAGTTTAAAAGAGGAATCTAGGCAGAGGAGGCCTTAAGAGAAATTGCAGGTGAAATATGACATAAGAATCAGCTTGTTAAAGTGGAAAGGAGGTGCCACTTAAAGCCCGATGAAGTGACGCCACAAGCATGTAGAAATGGGCACCGGGTTCGAGTCACAAGGGATGCAAAAGGAGCTTCTATTTTTCATGCAAAAGGGAGTAGTAGTGGACGGCATGGGAGTCCGAGGAGGAGTTTTAGATGTGGCTAAATTCTTTTAAAAATTTCAAGCAAAGAGAGGATAAATGCTGATTTATTTTTAAATTATTTTGAATAAGTAAGAGAAGAGGAGAAAAAGGAGGAAGCTGATAAGAAGTAAGAGTTGGCCGGCCAAGGGAATGTTGTGGATGGTATTTTCGGCTAATCATAGTATAGGTGTGCCGAAATTTAGTTCTCTTCTCATCTTTTCTTCAGTTGTGTCAAAAATTCCCAAAGAGAGAAACTTGTATTCTTTTCTTTTCTTCCTTTTTGCTACTCTGACATAGCCGAATCTCTTTTCAAATCTTTCTTTTTTCTTTTCAATTCTCCAAAAGCCAAAAATACAATCCCCGTAGCCTTGCCAATTCTCCCTAAGTCCTATACTTTTCTTTTCTTTCCTTGTTAAAACTGAATCTTTCTAAGTGATCATCAAAAGCCGAAAGTTGCCACTCTTTGAATCGATTTCCCTGCAAGCTCTCTCTGCCGATTTCTTAAGGGTAAGATCAATTGTTATTCAATCTTCAATCTTTTTTTCTTTTTTAGCCGAAACTTAAGGACTAATCCATTAATGTTCATGGCCGAATCTCTGAAGGAGGGTTTCGGGATTTTGTTAGTGTCGACTACAAGGGAAGAGATCATTCGGGATTTCTGATCTAAGGTAAGTAAGGTGTGATATTTGGCCATAGGCCATTTTAATAGATTTGTGAATACGCTATTCGGCCAAGGCAATATTTAGTGATTAGATTTGTTTCCTAATTGTTGAAAAGCTGAAAACTAACCGGTTAAGTGATTTAATGTTGGCCGATTTCAAGGGAGAAATAGCACGAAATTTTGGGATTTGCTTGGTAACCCAATCGGCAGCAAGGATCTAGGGATCTAAAACATTAGATCGGATTTTCGGGATTTCAGTATAGCGTTAAGTAAACCAGGTGTGTACCCCTATACTAAGTCTTAAAAGATTTAAGATACTATGTTAATGCATGTGTTAATAATAATGTGAAAAGTGGCCAAAGGTACCATTCAATGGTACAAAAGTACTCAGGTACGTTACTTTCCAAAACTTTATTAATAAGTATTATGAACCTTGAATGTGGCATAAATAAGAATTTGGCTAAGAATGTAAAATAAGACATAAGATGGGATATTTGCATGATTTGTGTGACATGGGCCATATGGGTGATTCTGAAAGGGGAAGTGATCTGGTGGTTCATACCATGAAATTTGGTGACTTGTGTCACAAAAATCTGAATGTGGTGACTTATGTCACAAAATAATATCTGGTGGCTATGCCACAAAATTTATAAGGGCGATGAGCACGTTGTCTGCAGCGACTGCCTTCGATGATGTGTAGCGGATGGAGGGTCGGCTTAGTAGTCCCCACGGTGTGATGGTTGGTACGGGTGATGTGTAGCGGATGGTTTTCTAGGTTTGGGTTCGGGATTGCATCATTATATTTAATTGCTATATGTATATGTATGATCTGAAATGCCTAAATCGTTGGGACTTAGTGTTGGTTGTTACACACTGAGTCCGTTTTACTCACCCCGTTGTGGGATATCTTTTCAGGTGACACTCAGTGATGGACCGGGTCGGCAGAAGCTTAGTGGTGGCCATGTTCAGCTCAGATTTTATTTTATATTTTGGACTCTTTATTTCTAAGTATTTTGGATTTATTCGGGTTTTGTTTTGATGTAATAAGGCCACTAGTATGAAACTATTTATGCATGCATTTTTAATTATTTAGTATGATATTAATTTTATCAAATTAAGGTTTAAGTAACTTTTTCTTAAAAATAAATCTTTAAATATCAACCCTAAACAAATTCGGGATATCTTTTATATAAAAACAAGGTTTTTATATGAATCCCTAATTTCAAGACTACCGAGGTTTTCAATTGAACTCAACTCAAATCAAATTTTCTCCAGAAATCACCCAAAGTTTTCCAAAGGAACAAACAAGTTTTGAACCGCTTTACTCAAGGAACATACCGAATCCAGACAAGACTCGTGGGCTGAGTTTGGGGTGTTTCAGCTTGGTATCAGAGTCCAGTTTTAAACTCTCGGCCTTGGGTTTAAAGCCCACAATGTTTTCAAAATTAAGCCCAACCATGTTTTGTGAAAACTTTTGTGAAATGAGCAGGTTTCTGGCATGGCACCTAAGTCTCCGACCCGAAGTCCGCCAAGTAAGTACCCCTAACTGTTGTATGATTTATTGTATGATTTGTATGTGGGTATAACGGGAACGTAGGTTAGTATATTAAGTTATCGAACCCTAGGATTAGCTTACTTTAATACAGAATTTCATAAATCTTTAAGGCCTAATTAAACAAACTCGTGAGTAAGTCACCGAGTTAGGGTGTGGCAACCATTGTGCGCATGTCTAGGATTGGATTTAGGGAGAGCCTGGTATTTAAGCAGTCCTAGTGACTCACCTTCTCTTCGCCCGAATCCTACCTGGTGCGTAGTGACGGTTCACCCTAACCAAGAGGACTTATTCATAGGCTAAATTCCCTAATTAAAACCCGAAAGGGACTAGCCATACTTTTCATAAAAATCTTAGTTTTTAAAATTACCAAATCACCCCTTTGATTGTAAACACTATTTTTAGATTTTGAAAAACAAAATTTTTTTGAAATATTCCCGATTTACAAAATTACCCAAATACCCCTGGTTAGTAAAGTTACCAAAATACCATTGGTTTATAAAATGACCATACTACCCTCAACTTTTACTAAGATTTTCTTACTTTACAAAAATACCAAAAATCCCTATTTTTCAAAATACCAAGATACCCTAATTTGGAAATTTACCAAAATACCCCTATAGGACAAATTACGAAGCTACCCCTGGGAATGGAACGGACAAAAGTGTACAAGTGGTGAATGTGTGTGGTAGGTACTACTAAATGAATGTATTTCTCTGAATTAGGGTAGAAAACTTGAAACGAAAACTTTGAAATGATCGAAAGAACTACTACTAAACTTCCTTTCATAAAATTGTTCGCGGATAATCAGTGGAACAAAATGCTAATGCATAAAAATTTCTTAAATCAGATTAAATCGCGATTGTAGACATGAGTTCTAGGGGACATGGTCGTAATGTCCGAGGGCGTGGTAGAGGCAGAATGACCGTATCGGAACCCGTTAGGTCTGGTCAAGGGTCCGAAAATGAGGTACCACCACCCCCACCACCAGCGGTTGGAGTTGAACATCGATTAGATAGGGGATGATGTAGTATCGCAGTGGTGTCGCGAGTTCTTGAAATAGTGGTCGAGAGCAGGTGAAAATATGGGAGCTCGAAAATCATGACCAGAGCACTCAGGAGCCAATGGAGCTGATGTATTTTATGGCGTATTTGGTGTGGCACCCAGTGCAGCTGAGTATTGGTTCGAGTCGATAGAGCAAATTATGGATGAGTTGGACCTAACCGCTGAGGAGAAACTGAAAGGAATGGTGTCGCTACTTCGCAGTGAGGCATATCAATGGTGGCTCACAGTTCGGGATAGTGTCACAGCTGAGGAACTCACTTGGGAGTATGTTAAGGCGGCATACCAGAAGAAGTATGTGGGTACTAATTATATTGATGGGTAGAGGAAGGCATTTCTGGGGCTGGTTCAATGGAACAAGTCCGTACCGGAGTACGAGGCTGAATTCTTAAGGTTGAGCCGGTATGCTCGAGGAATAGTGGCTATGGAGCATGAGCGATGTGTCCGATTTGTGGACGGACTGAGAGATGATCTGAGGTTATTGATAGCTCCACAGCAAGAGCGGGAATTTTTCGTGTTAGTAGAAAAGGCCAAGGTAGCTGAAGGGATTAAGGACTCTGTGAAACAAAATACAGACCGGAACAGGTAGAAAAGAGGTTTTGGATCGTCGAGGATCGATGCAGGAATGCAGAAGAGGCCTAGAGTTGATGGGCGCGAGGTCGCAGGTCGTGTGACAGAGGGAAGATCGCACTTGTACTCAATGCGGGAAGATACATTTAGGGGAGTGTTGGAAGAAGACAGGAGGATGCTTTAAGTGTGGGTTTAAGGAACACATGATTAAGGATCGCCCTATTAAGATAGATGGGAGCCGACCAAGCAGTCGTGGTTCTAATCGGTAGTAGAGGTGGACAGGCAGACCTCAACGGGTCGTGGTCCGAATGGCGAGGTAATGGTTCGAAGAGGACGGGGAACACCAGCAGAGGTGTTGGTAATCTGAGGCAAGACAGTGAAAGTCTAGTATACTGCAGATTTGCGGAGGAGGATGGAGACGCACCGGACGTCATAACCCAGTATGTTCCTTATAGTGGCAAGCCTTATTTAGCTTTGATTGATGTTGGCTCGACCCATTCTTATGTTGCATATAGAGTAGTTGAAACTCTAGACATAGCCTCCGAACTATCTCGATAGGGAGATGACTGTAGTGAGCCCATTAGGTCAAACTGTAGTGGTGAATAAGATATTTCGGAGTGTACCTCTAGAGATTGAAGGAGTAATTTTCCCCGCCGACTTAATGGAACCACCCTTCGGAGAATTCGATCTCATACTTGGCATGGATTGGCTAGTGGAACATCGGGCTGTATTGGATTGTGCAGCTAAGCAAATGGAGTTAAAGACCCCGGAGGATGAGGTGATAATTATGATAGGAGAAAGAAGGAGCTATTTGTCGAATGTAGAATCCGCTCTTAAGGAGGTGAAGATGGTTCGAAAAGGGTACAGGGTATTTTTGGCCTTCGTTAGTGCGTTGGATGCAAAAGAAGGGGGAGTTAGTGGAGTTAGAACTGTAAGGGAATTTGTGAATGTCTTTTCAGAGGAGTTATCTGGAATACCCCCGGACAGGGAGGTGGAGTTCGGGATTGATTTGCTGCCGAGTACAGCTCCTGTGTCAATTGCTCCATATAAAATGGCACCAAAGGAGTTGGTTGAGCTTAAGGATCAAATTCAGGAGTTGCTTGATCATGGGTTTATTTGACCTAGTGTGTCTCCATGGGGAGCAACGGTCTTGTTTGTGAAGAAGAAGGACGGAACTATGCGCATGTGCATAGATTATCGTCAATTGAATAAGCTGACCATCAAGAACAAGTACCCGTTGCCGAGGATAGACAACTTGTTTGATCAGCTTAAAGGGGCAGTCATATTCTCGATGATAGATCTAAGGTCTGGATACCATCAGCTCAAGGTGAAGGAAGCAGATATCCATAAGACAGCTTTTCGGACAAGATACAGGCATTATGAGTTCTGAGTAATGCCGTTCGGATTGACGAACGCCCCAGCTGCGTTCATGGATATGATGAACCGAGTCTTTCAACCTTACTTGGATATGTTTGTCGTTGTGTTCATAGATGACATCTTAGTATACTTCAAGTCTGAAGAGGAGCATGATGAGTATCTTCAGATTGTGTTGCAAGTATTAAGGGAGAAGAAGATCTATGCCAAATTCAGCAAGTGTGAATTTTGGCTGAAAGAGGTTGCATTCTTAGGACATGTGGTGTCCGCAGAAGGAAAAATGATGGATCCTAGGAAGATTGAGGCAGTGCTGGATTGGAAACCACCTAAGTCTGTGGCTGAGGTTCATAGTTTCTTAGGATTGGCAAAGTTACTCTGAAGAAGGTTTGTAGAAGGATTCTCATCGATAGCCGCGCTTCGACGAAGTTGTTGAGAAAGGAAGTACCTTTCGTATGGACAGAGAGAAGCAACAGGAGAGCTTTGAGAAGCTTAAGAAGGTCTTGATTGAAGCTCCGGTTTTGATTCAACCTAAGGCAGAGAAGGATTTCATGGTGTATTGTGACGCTTCTCACACAGGATTGGGATGCGTATTGATGCAAGACGGGAAAGTAGTCGCTTATGCGTCTCGACAACTGAGGCCACACGAGGTTAACCACCTGACGCATAATTTGGAATTGGCAGCCGTGGTCTTTGCTCTTAAGGTGTGGAGGCATTATCTTTATCGAGAAAAGTTGGTAATCTACACAGACTACAAGAATCTTAAGAATCTGTTGACTCAGAAGGAGTTGAACTTGAGACAGCGAAGATGGGTAGAGTTATTGAAAGATTATAATTGTTATATAGAGTATCACCCGGGCAAGGCGAATGTAGTGGCGGATGCCTTAAGTCGGAAAGTGGTGTCGGATCTGAGAGCGATGTTCGCACATCTGAGCTTGTATGACGATGGAAGTCTGCTGGCAGAGTTGCAAGTTAAGCCGACGTGGTTGAATGAGGTGAAAGAAAGTCAGTTAATGGATGAGGATCTAAGTGCTAAGCTACGGCAAGTGCAGAGTGGGGAGTTAGAAGATTATGGTATTACTGACGATGGAGTATTGTGTTTCAACAGCAAGGTCTGTATGCCGAAGAATTAGGACTTAAGGCAGATGATTCTTCAGGAATTGCATAGTAGCCCTTATGCTATGCATCCTGGAGGCAGCAAGTTGTACAGAGATTTAAGGGAACAGTTTTGGTGGCCTGGTCTTAAAAGGGAAGTTACCGAATTTGTAGGGAAATGCTTAACGTGCCAGCAAGTTAAGGTTGAACACCAGGTTCCGTCAGGGTGGCTTCAGCCGATAAAGATTTCGTAGTGGAAGTGGGAGAGAATCACTATTGACTTCGTTAGTGGGCTTCCCCTTACGCCTACCAAGAAGGACTCAGTATGGGTGATAGTGGATCGGTTGACAAAGTCTGCGCATTTCATTACAATACGAGTTGATTATTCTTTGCAGAAGGTAGCGACGTTGTATGTGGAGGAAATTCTGAGGTTGCATGGAGTGCCAGTATCGATTATCTCGGATAGGGATCCAAGGTTTACGTCTCGGTTTTGGAAAGCTCTACCTCAGGCTTTAGGCACCAGATTGGATTTCACTACGGCTTTTCATCCACAATCGGACGTTCAATCTGAACGAGTAATCCAAGTGTTAGATGATATGCTGAGGGGATGTGTGATAGACTTCAGTGGAAGTTGGGAAGACTATTTGCCTTTAGCGGAATTTGCTTACAACAACAGCTATCAGGCCAGTATTCAGATGGCACCGTATGAATCGCTGTATGGACGGAAGTGTCGCACTCCTACATGTTGGACAGAATTAGGGGAACGTCGAGTTTTGGGTCCAGAGATTGTAGCGGAATCTGAAGAGAAGGTTGAGGTAATCCGGGCACGGTTAAAGGAGGCATCTAACAGGCAGAAGTCGTATGCAGATCTCAAACGGTAGGAAATAGAATTCGATGTGGGAGATCAAGTATTTCTTAAAGTCTCGACTTGGAAGAAGGTGATGAGATTTGGTCACAAAAGGAAGTTAAGTCCCAGGTTTATAGGACCTTATCGGGTATTGAAGCGAGTTGGACCAGTGGCATACCAGTTAGAGTTGCCTTCGGAATTGAAGCAGATGCACGACGTATTCCATGTTTCTATGCTACGTCGTTATCGAGCGGATCCATCTCATGTAGTACCAGTTGAAGAGGTAGAGTTATGGCCAGATTTATCGGTAGAGTTAAGGCCAGATTTATCCTACGAGGAAGAGCCGATTCAGATTTTGGAACGAGATGTGAAGGTGTTACGGAGGAAGTAGTTCCTTTAGTCAAAGTGTTATGGCATAATCATGGATCGGAGGAAGCTTTGTGGGAACCAGAAGAAGCAATGCGACAACAATACCCTCACTTGTTTAGCCAGGTAATTTCGAGGTCGAAATTATTTTAAGGGGGTAGAACTGTAACATCCGGGATTTATGGCTTGTGCATTATGGTTTAATTATATGAAGTAGCATGCCTTTGTGTATTATGAATGTGTTTTATGAATTTTGTGAACCTTAGAATATAGGAAAAATGCCTTAGAAAATATTAAGTTTTAAGTTTAAAAGAGGAAGCTAGGCAGAGGAGGCCTTAAGTGAAATTGTAGGTGAAATATGACATAAGAATCAGCTTGTTAAAGTGGCAAGGAGGTGCCACTTAAAGCCCAGTAAGTGACGCCACAAGCATGTAGAAATGGGCCTGGGTTCGAGTCACAAGGGATGCAAAAAGGAGCTTTTATTTTTGCGGCAAAAGGGAGTACTAGTGGACGGCATGGGGAGTCTGAGGGAGGAGCTTTAGATGTGGCTAAATTCTTTTAAAAATTTCGGATAAAGCAGAGGATAAATGCTGATTTATTCTTGAATTATTTTGAATAAGTAAGAGAAAAGGAGAAAAAGGAGGAAGCTGATAAGAAGTAAGAGTTGGCCGGCCAAGGGAATGTTGTGGATGGTATTTTCGGCTAATCATAGTATAGGTGTGCCGAAATTTAGTTCTCTTCTCATCTTTTCTTCAGTTGTGTCGAAAATTCCCAAGAGAGCAACTTGTATTCTTTTCTTTTCTTCCTTTTTGCTGCTCTGACATAGTCGAATCTCTTTCCAAATCGTTCTTTTTTCTTTTCAATTCTCCAAAAGCCGAAAATACGATCCCCGTAGCCTTGCCGGTTCTCCCTAAGTCCTATACTTTTCTTTTCTTTCCTTGTTAAAACCGAATCTTTCTAAGTGATCATCAAAAGCCGAAAGTTGCCACTCTTTGAATCGATTTCCCTGCAAGCTCTCTCTACCGATTTCTTAAGGGTAAGATCAATTGTTATTCAATCCTCAATCTTTTTTCTTTTTAGCCGAAACTTAAGGACTAATCTATTAATGTTCTTGGCTGAAACTCTAAAGGAGGGTTTCGGGATTCTGTTAGTGTCGACTACAAGGGAGGAGATCATTCGGGATTTCAGATCTAAGGTAAGTAAGGTGTGATATTCGACCATAGGCCATTTTAGTAGACTTTGTGCAATAGGCTAAATCTAACATATATCTATAGTGATCTCGACATCATTAAGAGCAAATGGTAATTTTGGATTCAAGATTCATAAGGTAAGTGAATATGCTATTCGGCCAAGGCCATATTTAGTGATTAGATTTGTTTCCTAATTGTTAAAAAGCTGAAAACTAACCGGTTAAGTGATTTAATGTTGGCCGATTTCAAGGAGAAATAGCACGAAATTTTGGGATTTTGCCTGTAACCCAATGGCGATGAGGATCTAGGATCTAAAACATTAGATCGGATTTTGGGATTTCAAAGTATAGCGTTATATAAACCAGTGTGTACCCCTATACTAAGTCTTAAAGATTTAAGGTACTATGTTAATGCATGTGTTAATAATAATGTGAAAAGTGGCCAAAGGTACCATTCAATGGTGCAAAAGTACTGTGCACGCTACTCTCCGAAACTTTGTTAATAAGTATTATGAACCTTGAATGTGGCATAATTAAGAATTTTGCTAAGAATGTGAAATAAGACATAAGACGGGATATTTGCATGATTTGTGTACATGGGCCATATGGGTGATTATGAAAGGGGAAGTGATCTCGTGGTTCATACCACGAAATCCGTGACTTATGTCACAAAAATCGAATGTGGTGACTTATGTCACAAAATAATATCCGTGGCTATGCCACAAAATTTATAAGGGCGATGAGCACGCTAAATGCAATGATCGCTCGATGATGTGTAGCAAATGGAGGGTCGACTTAGTAGTCCCCCACGGTGTGATGGTTGGTACGGGTGATGTGTAGCGGATGGTTATCTAGGTTTGGGTTCGAGGATTGCATCATTATATTTAATTACTATATGTATATGTATGATCCGAAATGCCCGAATTGTTGGGACTTAGTGTTGGTTGTTACACACCGAGTCTGCTTTTGACTCACCCCATTGTGGGATATCTTTTCAGTGACACTCGGTGATGGACCTGGTCTGTGAAGCTTAGTGGTGGCCATGTTCAGCTTAGATTTTATTTTATATTTTAGACTCTTTATTTTTAAGTATTTTGGATTTAGTCGGGTTTTGTTTTGATGTAATAAGGCCACTAGTATGAAACTATTTATGCATGCATTTTTAATTATTTAGTATGATATTAATTTTATCAAATTAAGGTTTAAGTAACTTTTTCTTAAAAATAAATCTTTAAATATCAACCCTAAACAAATTCGGGATATCTTTTATATAAAAACAAGGTTTTTATATGAATCCTGATTTCAAGATTACCGAGGTTTTCAATTGAACTCAACTCAAATAAAATTTTCTCCAGAAATCACCCAAAGTTTTCCAAAGGAACAAACAAGTTTTGAACCATTTTACTCAAGGAACATACCGAATCCGGACAAGGCTCGTGGGCCGGGTTTGGGGTGTTTCAGCTTGGTATCAGAGCCCAGTTTTAAACTCTCGGCCTTGGGTTTAAAGCCCATAATGTTTTCAAAATTAAGCCCAACCAAGTTTTGTGAAAACTTTTGTGAAATCAGCAGGTTTCTGGCATGGCACCTAAGTCTCTGACCCGAAGTCCGCCAAGTAAGTACCCCTAACTATTGTATGATTTATTGTATGATTTGTATGTGGGTATAACGGGAACGTAGGTTAGTATATTAAGTTATCGAACCCTGGGATTAGCTTACTTCAATACAGAATTACAGAAAACTTTAAGGCCTTATTAAACAAAACTCGTGAGTAAGTCGCCGAAAGTTAGGGTGTGGCAACCATTGTGCACATGTTCAGAATTTGGATTTAGGGAGAGCTCGGTATTTAAGCAGGTCCTAGTGACTCACCTCCTCTTCGCTCGAATCCTACCAGTGCGTAGTGACGGTTCACCCTAACCAAGAGGACTTATTCATATGCTAAATTCACTAATTAAAACCCGAAAGGGACTAGCCATACTTTTCATAAAAATCTTAGTTTTTAAAATCACCAAATCACCCCTTTGTTTGTAAACACTATTTTTAGATTTTGAAAAACAAAATTTTTCTGAAATATTCCCGATTTACAAAATTACCCAAATACCCCTAGTTTGTAAAATTACCAAAATACCCTTGGTTTATAAAATGACCACACTACCCTCAACTTTTACTAAGATTTTCTTACTTTACACAAATACCAAAAATCCCTATTTTTTGAAATATCAAGATACCCTAATTTTGAAATTTACCAAAATACCCCTATAGGACAAATTACGAAGCTACCCCTAGGAATGGAGCAGACAAAAGTGTACAAGTGGTGAATGTGTGTGGTAGGTACTACTGAATGAATGTATTTCTCTTGAATTAGGGTAGAAAACTTGAAACGAAAACTTTGAAATGATCGAAAGAACTACTACTAAACTTCCTTTCATAAAATTGTTCGCGGATAATCAGTGGAACAAAATGCTAATGCATAAAAATTTCTTAAATCAGATTAAATCGCGATCATAAACATGAGTTCTAGGGGATGTGGTCGTAATGTCCGAGGGCGTGGTAGAGGCAGAATGACCGTATCGGAACCCGTTAGGTCTGGTCAAAGGTCTGAAAATGAGGTACCACCACCCCCACCACCAGCGGTTGGAGTTGTGCATCAGGATCAGATAGGGGATGATGCAGTATCGCAGGCGGTGCTGCGGGCTCTTGAAATGGTGGTTGGAGCAGGTGGAAATATGGGAGCTCGAAAATTTGTACCCGGGCGACTCCGAGCCAATGGAGCTGAGGTGTTACGTGGCGTATCTGGTGTGGCACCCAGTGCGGCTAAGTATTGGTCGGAGGCGACAGAGCGAATTATGGATGAGCTGGACCTGACTGCTGAGGAGAAACTGAAAGGAATGGTGTCGCTACTTCGCGACGAGGCATATCAATGGTGGCTCACAGCTCGGGATAGTGCCACAGCTGAGGAACTCATTTGGAAGTATGTTAAGGTGGCATACCAGAAGAAGTATGTAGGTACTAATTATATTGATGCGCAGAGGAAGGTATTTCTGGGGCTGGTTCAAGGGAACAAGTCCGTAGCGGAGTACGAGGCTGAATTCTTAAGGTTGAGCCAGTATGCTCGAGGAATAGTGGCTACAGAGCATGAGCGATGTGTCCGATTTGAGGATGGACTGAGAGATGATCTCAGGTTATTGATAGCTCCACAGCAAGAGTGGGAATTTGCCGTGTTAGCAGAAAAGGCCAAGGTAGCTGAAGGGATTAAGGACTCTGTGAGACAAAATACGGATCAAGCAGCGAGTAAAAGAGGTTTTGGATCGTCAGGATCGCCTGGGAATGTGCAGAAGAGGCCTAGGGTTGATGGGTCGCGAGGTCACAGGTATGTGAGGAGAGGACGATGATCGCACTTATACTCAATGTGGGAAGATGCATTTGGGGATTGTTGGAAGAAAGACAGAGGATGCTTTAAGTGTGGGTCTAAGGAACACATGATTAAGGACCCGCCCTATTAAGATAGATGAGGAGTGCATGTGACAAGTCAAGGTTCTAATCAGCCGGTAGAGGTGGGACAAAGACCTCAACCGGTCGTGGTCCGAATGGTAGAGGTAATGGTTCTTAAGAGGACGGGAACACCAGCAGAGGTGTTGGTAATACAGAGGCAAGACAAATGGTCTAATATACGCAGATTCAGCGGAGGAGGATGGAAACGCACGGGACGTCATAACCGGTACGTTCCTTATAGTTGGCAAGCCTTATTTAGCTTTGATTGATGTTGGCTCAACCCATTCTTATGTTGCATGTAGAGTAGTTGAAACTCTAGGCATAGCCTCCGAACTATCTCGATAGGGAGATGACCAGTAGTGAGCCCATTAGGTCAAAACTATAGTTGTGAATAAGATATTTCAGAGTGTACCTCTAGAGATTCAAGGAGTAATTTTTCGCGCCGACTTAATGGAACTACCCTTCGGAGAATTTGATCTCATACTTGGCATGGATTGGCTAGTGGAACATCGGGCTGTATTGGATTGTGTAGCTAAGCGAATGGAGTTAAGGACCCCGGAGGATGAGGTGATAATCATGATAGGAGAAAGAAGGAACTATTTGTCGAATGTAGTATCCGCTCTTAAGGAGGAGAAGATGGTTCGAAAAGGGTACAGGGCATTTTTGGCCTTCGTTAGTGCGTTGGATGTAAAAGAAGGGGGAGTTAGTGGAGTTAGAACTGTAAGGGAATTTGTGGATGTCTTTCCGGAGGAGTTACCTGGAATACCCCCGGATAGAGAGGTGGAGTTCGGGATTGATTTGCTGCCGGGTACAGCTCCTGTGTCAATTGCTCCATATAGAATGGCACCAAAGGAGTTGGTTAAGCTTAAGGCTCAAATTCAAGGGTTGCTTGATCATGGGTTTATCCGACCCAGTGTGTCTCCATGGGGAGCACCGATCTTGTTTGTGAAGAAGAAGGACGGAACTATGCGCATGTGCATAGATTATCGTCAATTGAATAAGCTGACCATCAAGAACAAGTACCCGTTGCCGAGGATAGACGACTTGTTCGATCAGCATAAAGGGGCAGCCGTATTCTCGATGATAGATATAAGGTCTGGATATCATCAGCTCAAGGTGAAGGAAGCAGATATCCATAAGACAGCTTTCCGGACAAGATACGGGCATTATGAGTTCTTATAATGCAGTTCGGATTGACGAACGTCCCAGCTGCGTTCATGGATATGATGAACCGAGTCTTTCAGCCTTACTTGGATAGGTTCGTCGTTGTGTTCATAGACGACATCTTAGTATACTCTAAGTCTGAAGAGGAGCATGATGAGCATCTTCGAATTGTGTTGCAAGTATTAAGGGAGAAGAAGCTCTATGCCAAATTCAGCAAGTGTGAATTTTGGGTGAAAGAGGTTGCATTCTTAGGACATGTGGTGTTCGCAGAAGGAATAAGGGTGGATCCTAGGAAGATTGAGGCAGTGCTAGATTGGAAACCACCTACGTCTGTGGCTGAGGTTCGTAGTTTCTTGGGATTGGCAGGTTACTACAGAAGGTTTGTAGAAGGATTCTCATTGATAGCCGCGCCTCTGACGAAGTTGTTGAGAAAGGAAGTACCTTTCGTATGGACAGAGAAGCAACAGGAGAGCTTTGAGAAGCTTAAGAGGGTCTTAATTGAAGCTCCGGTTTTGATTCAACCTGAGGCAGGGAAGGATTTCGTGGTGTATTGTGACGCTTTCTCACGGTGATTGGGATGCGTATTGATGCAAGACGGGAAAGTAGTCGCTTATGCGTCTCAACAACTGAGGCCACACGAGGTTAACTACCCGACGCATGATTTGGAATTGGCGGCCGTGGTCTTTGCTCTTAAGGTGTGGATGCATTATCTTTATGGAGAAAAGTCTCAGGATCTACACTGGACCACAAGAGTCTTAAGTATCTCGCTGACTCGAAGGAGTTGAACTTGAGACAACAAGATGGGTGGAGTTATTGAAAGATTATGATTGTTCCATAGAGTATCACCCGCAAGGCGAACGTAGTGGTGGATGCCTTAAGTCGAGAAAGTGGTGTCGGATCCGAGAGAGATGTTCACACATCCGAGCTTGTATGACGATGGAAGTGTAACCGCAGAGTTGCAAGTTAAGCCAACGTGGTTGAATGAGGTGAAAGAAAGTCGGTTAATGGATGAGGATCTAAGTGCTAAGCTACGACAAGTACGAAGTGGGGAGTTAGAAGATTATGGTACTACTGACGAGGGAGTATTGTGTTTTAACGGCAAGATCTGTATGCCAAAGAATGAGGTCTTAAGGCAGAGGATTCTTCAGGAATCGCATAGTAGCCCTTATGTTATGCATCCTGGAGGTAGCAAGTTGTACAGAGATTTAAGGGAAAAGTTTTGGTGGCCTTGTCTTAAAAGGGAAGTTACCGAATTTGTAGGGAAATGTTTAACGTGCCAGCAAGTTAAGGCTGAACACCAGGTTCTGTCAGGGTTGCTTCAGTCGATAAAGATTCTGCAGTGGAAATGGGAGAGAATCACCATGGACTTCGTTAGTGGGCTTCCCCTTACGCCCACCAAGAAGGACTCGATATGGGTGATAGTAGATTGGTTGACAAAGTCCGCGCATTTCATTCCAAAGTCATGGGTTGATTATTCTTTGCAGAAGTTAGCGAAGTTGTATGTGGCAGAGATTGTAAGGTTGCATGGAGTACTAGTATCGATTATCTCGGATAGGGATCCAAGGTTTACGTCTCGGTTTTGGAAAGCTCTACATCAAAGCTTTAGGCACCGATTGGATTTCACTACGCTTTTCATCCACAATCGGACGGTCAATCCGAACGAGTAATCCAAGTGTTAGAGGATATGCTGAGGGGATGTGTGATAGACTTCAGTGGAAGTTGGGAAGACTATTTGCCTTTAGCGGAATTTGCTTACAACAACAGCTATCGTGCCAAGATCCCGGATGGCACCGTATGAAGCGCTGTATGGACGGAACTATCGCATTCCTACGTGTTGGGACGGAATTAGGGAACGCCGAGTTTTGGGTCCGCAGATTGTGGCGGAATCGAGCGTAAGGTTGAGGTAATTCGGGCACGCGGTTAAAGGAGGCATCCGACAGCGTAAGTCGATGCAGATCTCAAACGGAAGGAAAATAGAATTCGATGTGGGAGATCAAGTATTTCTAAAAGTCTCGCCTTGGAAGAAGGTAATGAGATTTGGTCGCAAAGGAAGTTAAGTCCCGTGTTTATAGGACCTTATCGGGTATTGAAGCGAAGTTGAACCAAGTGGCATACCGATTAGAGTTGCCTTTGAATTGAAGCGATGCACGCATTTAATTCCATGTTTCTATGCTACGTCGTTATCGAGCGGATCCATCTCATGTAGTACCGATTGAAGAGGTAGAGTTAAGGCCAGATTTATCCTACGAGGAAGAGCCGATTCAGATTTTGGAACGAGATGTGAAGGTGTTACAGAGGAAATCAGTTCCTTTAGTCAAAGTGTTATGGCGTAATCATGGATCGGAGGAAGCTTCGTGGGAGCCAGAAGAAGCAATGCGACAGCAATGCCATCACTTGTTTTAGCCGGGTAATTTTGAGGTTGAAATTATTTTAAAGGGGTAGAACTGTAACATCCATGATTTATGGCTTGTGCATTATGGTTTAATTATTTGAAGTAGCATGCCTTTGTGTATTATGAATGTGTTTTATTAATTTTGTGAACCTTAGAATGTATAAAAAATGCCTTAGAAAATATTAAGTTTTAAGTTTAAAAGAGGAAGCTAGGCAGAGGAGGCCTTAAGAGTAATTGTAGGTGAAATATGACATAAGAATCAGCTTGTTAAAGTGGCAAGGAGGCGCCACTTAAAGCCCAATAAGTGATGCCACAAGCATGTACAAATGGGCCTGGGTTCGAGTCACAAGGGATGCCAAAGGGAGCTTCTACTTTTGCGGTAAAAGTTAGTAGTAGTGGACGGCATGGGGAATCTGAGGGAGGAGTTTTAGATGTGGCTAAATTCTTCTAAAAATTTCAGCTAAAGCAGAGGATAAATGCTGATTTATTTTTGAATTATTTTGAATAAGTAAGAGAAGAGGAGAAAAAGGAGGAAGCTGATAAGAAGTAAGAGTTAGTCGGCCAAGGGAATGTTGTGGATGGTATTTTCGGCTAATCATAGTATAGGAGTGCTGAAATTTAGTTCTCTTCTCATCTTTTCTTCAGTTGTGTCGAAAATTCCCAAAGAGAGCAACTTGTATTCTTTTCTTTTCTTCCTTTTTGCTACTTTGACATAGCCGAATCTCTTTGCAAATCGTTCTTTTTTCTTTTCAATTGTCCAAAAGCCGAAAATACGATCCCCGTAGCCTTGCCGATTCTCCATAAGTCCTATACTTTTCTTTTCTTTCCTTGTTAAAATCGAATCTTTCTAAGTGATCATCAAAAGCCGGAAGTTGCCACTCTTTGAATCGATTTCCCTGCAAGCTCTCTTTGCCGATTTCTTAAGGGTAAGATCAATTGTTATTCAATCTTCAATCTTTTTTCTTTTTAGCTGAAACTTAAGGACTAATCCATTAATGTTCTTGGCCGAAACTTTGAAGGAGGGTTTCGGGATTCTGTTAGTGTCGACTACAAGGGAGGAGATCATTCGGGATTTCAGATCTAAGGTAAGTAAGGTGTGATATTCGGCCATAGGCCATTTTAATAGACTTTGTGCTATAGGCTGAATCTAACATATATCTATAGGGATCTCGACATCATCAAGAGCAAATAGCAATTTCGGGATTCATGATTCATAAGGTAAGTGAATACGCTATTCGGCCAAGGCCATATTTAGTGATTAGATTTGTTTCCTAATTGTTAAAAAGCTGAAAACTAACCGGTTAAGTGATTTAATGTTGGCCGATTTCAAGGGAGAAATAGCACGAAATTTCAGGATTTGCTTGGTAACCCAATCGGTAGCAAGGATCTAGGGATCTAAAACGTTAGATCGAATTTTTGGGATTTCAGTATAGCGTTAAGTAAACCAGGTGTGTGCCCCTATACTAAGTCTTAAAGATTTAAGGTACTATGTTAATGCATGTGTTAATAATAATATGAAAAGTGGCCAAAAGTACTCAGGTACGTTACTCTCCGAAACTTTGTTAATAAGTATTATGAACCTTGAATGTGGCATAAATAAGAATTTGGCTGAGAATGTGAAAGAAGACATAAGACGGGATATTTGCATGATTTGTGTGACATGGGCCATATGGGTGATTATGAAAGGGGAAGTGATCTGGTGGTTCATACCATGAAATCTGGTGACTCGTGTCACAAAAATCTGAATGTGGTGACTTATATCACAAAATAATATCTGGTGGCTATGCCACAAAATTTATAAGGGCGATGAGCACGTAGTCCGCAAATGATCGCCTTCGATGATGTGTAGCAGATGGAGGGTCGATTTAGTAGTCCCCACGGTGTGATGGTTGGTACGGGTGATGTGTAGCGGATGGTTATCTAGGTTTGGGTTCGGGATTGCATCATTATATTTAATTGCTATATGTATATGTATGATCTGAAATGCCTAAATCGTTGGGACTTAGTGTTGGTTGTTACACATCGAGTCTGCTTTGACTCACCCCATTGTGGGATATCTTTCAGTGATACTCGGTGATGGACTGGTGGTGTGAAGCTTAGTGGTGGCCATGTTCAATTTCAGATTTTATTTTATATTTTGGACTCTTTATTTTTAAGTATTTTGGATTTATTCGGGTTTTGTTTTGATGTAATAAGGCCACTAGTATGAAACTATTTATGCATGCATTTTTAATTATTTAGTATGATATTAATTTTATCAAATTAAGGTTTAAGTAGCTTTTTCTTAAAAATAAATCTTTAAATATCAACCCTAAACAAATTCGGCATATCTTTTATATAAAAACAAGGTTTTTATATGAATCCCTGGTTTCAAGACTAACAAGATTTTCAATTGAAATCAACTCAAATCAAATTTTCTCCAGAAATCACCCAAAGCTTTCCAAAGGAACAAACAAGTTTTGAACCGCTTTACTCAAGGAACATACCGAATCCGGACAAGGGTCGTGGACCGGGTTTGGGGTGTTTTAGGTAAGGTACGCACCGGTATTCACATCTAGAACGTCCTCGTCCCCTTGTACTCATGCTATCGGTTCGCGTTTATCTGATTAAAAATTTTATGAGTTATTAACTCTTTCCACTGATTATCCACGAACAATCTTATGAAAAGTAATTTTAAGAGTGATTCTTTCGAATTCGAACCTATCTACAGTTCCAGTCTCAAGTTTACCTCCTAATTCTAGAGACCACATACATTCAACAATCAACATACAGACAACATCCATTCACCCACATTCAACACATAGGGGTATTTTTGTTATTCCACTACCTAGGGGTATTTTGGTAATTTTACAAATCAAGGATATTTTAGGAATTTTTTTCTAAACAGGGGTATCTTGGAGAATTTGATTTCAAAGGAATAATAGTAGTGTTCAGGTGTTTGTGGGGTTTTGGTTGTTGTCGTGTGTTGTGTGTTTTTTGTTCTAGGGAAAAATTCCGTTGACTTTGTAAATCAGGGTATATTTGTAAATCATGGGTATCTTGGTATTTTTTTCAAAATAAGGGTATTTCTGCAATTTTGTAAAAATAAGGTGGCTGGTCCCTTTCGGGTTTTAATTATAGATTTTGGCCTGTCAACAAATCCTCGTGGCTAGGGTGAACAGTCACTACATACCAGGTAGGATTCCAGCGAGGAGGAGGTGAGTCACTAGGACTACTTAAGTACCAAGCTCTTCCAGATCCAATCCTAGATATGCACATGCCTGTTGCCACACCCTAGTCTTGCGACTCGTTCACGGGTTTGTTTAGTGAAATTAAGTCTTATGACTTTTAAGGAGTTGTTTCAGCTAAGCCTAGAGTCCATATAGGTTCTAATCTAAATAGTCTACGTCCCATAGAGCCCATCAAGCCCACATATAGGTCACACAATGGTTTAGAATACTTACCTGGCGGACTTGGGCCGAAGACGCAGGTGCCATACTGAGAAAACCCTCCTGTATGATTTATCAATATATATAAAACCTATTTTTAGAAAACATTTTGAGCCCAAAAACCCATAGTCGAGTTTTGAATCAGGCTCTGATACCAATTTGTAACACCCCAAACCCAGCCCAAACACTACAACCGGATCTGGTATGTCACTTGAGTGATTTTACAAAAAGATGTGGCACTTTAAAAAAAACGATTATCAGGTTTAAATATTTTTACTGAAAACTATATTAAGTTCGTATAAGATATAGAGATATAAAATGCCTTGGTGAATTTTTATTAGAAAAACTAAATTTGATACATGTCTTAACTAAATTAAACATAAAATTTAAATGCCTATTAATAAAAGCCCAACATAAAACCAAAACATAAATAATAGTCTAATGGCCCATGGCCTTATTACAACGGCAATTAAAGCCCTTAATTAAAAATATTTTATTAATATTCTAAGTAAAATCTTCGGCTGAATCGAACACTCTCCCGCATGGCCATCTTGCGCTCACCTCCTGCCCGGTCCGTTGCACTAAGTGCTACCTGAAAATATTAAATAATAGGTTGAGTCGCGAGACACAGTGTGCAACCCTCATGCACCATTAGATTTGGGCCTTAGCCCCACAGAACATATAACAAAATATAACATACAAGGAAATATGCAAGGCCCAACCCAAATCCTTGGTTTCCATCCGCTGCACGTCACCCTCACCTGCCAATCACATCATTGGGGATTTCTACAATCAACCCACACCGCTACACACCATCGATGGCAGTCATGCTGCAGTTAGCTGCTCATCATCAAAATCGTGAAAGAGTCACCAGGCTGAAATGGCAAAAGCCACCAGAAACAGAGTTGTGACAGAGTCACCAGGCTGAAATGGCATAAGCCACCAAAAACAGACTTGTGACAGAGTCACCAGGCTGAAATGGCATAAGCCACCAGAACAGATCACTTCCCCTTTTATCAATCACCCAACCCCAAGCATATATAAAAATCGACATATAAAACATATCGTGTTTAACGGAAACATTCATCGATGAATGGCGTAAATCACTAACCCGATATTTAGCCTTTACCCTTCTCGGGTTTCTAAACGTTATGCCGGATTTTGGCATTTAACAAAGTATAGCAGATTTATTACATATATACATATATATATTAGCAACCAATCTAATGGTGTGAGAAGTTACACACCTGATATCACCAAGTACTAAACTCTTAGTTGGTATCCTTGCTATCCGGATTTATAACTTGGTTCAACAAAAACCGAAAAATCACGAAGATTTGACCTCCCCTACATTCGGCCAAGGGTTAATAAATACCCAAATTTACACGTTAAAAGTCAATATATCTCCTTACCTTGAAATCCTGAAAGTAACACTATTTGAGTGTTACTAAACTACGACTTAGAGATCTACGCGATTGACTCCTCTTCAGATCCCGGAATGCCAAAAATAAGAGAAAAACAATAGATTAGTCACTAAATAGCCATTCGGCTAGAGACTTTGAAAAGCTGGAAAAGATTTGGATCCCACGAATCAATACTTACCTAAAATTTCCTTCAGATTTCGGCACAAGCAGACACCTCAGAGAGAATTCGGCAAATACAGGAGATGAGATCTAAGGATTTCGGCTTTTATGAAAATCCTGAAAAAGATGAACTGATGCGCTTTCGGCTTTTAAAAGATCTAAGTAAAGTGTTTCGACTTTGGCTTAGAAAGAAAGAAAGCAAGGAGAGATTTAGAGATTTGGCTAAAGTAATTGAAAGGGAAGAGGAAGAAATTATCGTGAGAATTTGCAATGAATGAAGCTTCAGAGAGTTTCGGCTAGATGGGAAAAAGAAAAGAAAATAGAGAGGAAGAATGGAGTGGTGATTTTAAGTGAGAGAAAGAAAAAGATGACAAGAACTTAGCCACTAATTTTCTCGCACAAAGAATGAAGAAAAGAGTAAGGTTTAAATGCCGTAATTGATGAGCTACCCCTATTTATAGAAATTTCAAGACTTACATATCAAAACCCGAAAGTGCCCTTCTTGATAACTAAAAAGCAAGCAAATAAAAAGGGAAAATTCTAGCACCCATATATACTAAAATAAATAAATAAATAAATAAATAAATAAATAGAATAGACCTACACTCCCTAATCAACTCAAACTTATCACTAATTAAATTCCTTTATTATCTCCAAAATTTATCCTCATCAAAAGTCCATTTATTTAGCCAAAAATTCAATTTGAATTTCATTCAAATAGCTTCCTCGAACAGCAGCCATCTTTTGGGCATTTTGGTCCACTTCAAATACCTTCCCCACGCCAGTAGCAAAATAATATATTAGTGTTCACAAGGCAACTCGAAACCAAGACCTCCAAGCACCACCACACGCCCCCTGCTACTGGACTACAACCGTTATTGGGACATATTCCATTCTCAGCTTGTTTTAAAGTATACTTTCCAGCGACCGAATCATCCAAAGAAATCCAAAAATATTAACCAACACCCAGATTTGAACCTCTGACCTTTTCACTATGAGGCATGTCCCTTGCCACTGCGCCGCCCGTTTCATTTGAGTCAACCTTTATTCCATGCTCCAGGTTTACTTAAAAAAAAAAAACAAACATTTAGTGCGTGCCACGGCTAGAACCATGCTCCCCCTACTACTCCTAACGCTTTTGCCACTGGGCCAGGCGTTTCCTTGTGTCATGAAACAGCCGCAACTAATTATAAGGCCTAAACCTTGGCCTTCATACTAACATATGCGCAATAAAATTTTTTGCCATACCCAAGACTTGAACCTTTGACCTCCAGCTTATTGCGAACGCCCCAAGCCACCAGGCCACGTACTTCATTGGGTTATCTTCAACCCAAAAATATTTTAAAAGCCTTCTAACTAAAACACCAACCACTCTTAAGGGTAATTTTTTTTTTTTTTTGCTAAATCCCTTGATCGAGCCTGGGACTTTTCCATCACTACCAACCCTTCCTAAATCACTTAAAAATTAAACTAAACATGCAAATCATAATTTTTTTTAATCACACTTAATTCATTATTCTTTTTTTTTTTGGATCGACAAGATCCATTCTCTCGACACAAGAAACCCATTTATTCTAGGCCCAAATTCAGGATGTTACATTTGATCCTAACAACCCTTTTCATTGACTCACCCATTAATATTAACCTAAAACCCTTTGTATTTGTTATCACCATCCTACTTGACTACCCTTATATCGCGATTTGATTTGATCTGTTGCCTAACTATGATATTTATTTCAGTAGTTAAATTCATCCTTCATTATTCATTTGATTTGTTCTTAAAAAAATTGAAGTATATTCATTATTAGTTATGTGATTAAATGAGCTTATATGTTTAAATTCCAATTGTTGAAGAAGAAGCTCGTATTATTAGTATTAGTATTACAAGTTTTCAATTGATGTAATTATTTATTAGTAGCTCGTTGTTTATGGTTAGGTAATTTGTCAATTCAATCTCGATTCTAACCCTTTAATTCAGCCTTTATCCACAGCCTTAACCTAAGCCCCATTACAACCCTGTTAAAGACCTTTTGATTTGTGTATCATCTCATATTATAGTGGTGGAGATTTGATTTTCATGCAAGCCTATGGGATTAACACTTCATGTTTGACATTTGAGTGCTTAATTCTGAACCTTAAACACTTTGAGTGATTTGAATGAATCTTTAGCGAGGATGTCAACTCTTGCCGGTTTTGAATCAGAGGTAAATATTTAGATAAGGGGAAACACCTATGTTTTGTGCTACAAATGTATGACTTAGATTGTTTGAATCTTTAGAACTCTTTGAGTTAAGTTATCCATGTATGAATTATCTTTGAATTCTGGTGAAACATTATTGGTGAATATTATGAATCGAGGAAGTTTGTTTTAATTGTGAGATGAAAATTTTGCTTGAGGACAAGCAAAAGCATAAGTGTGGGGGTATTTGATAAATCGTAATAGTAACATATTTTAAGCCCACATATAGCATGCTTTTGGATGATTTATCCCTTGAATTATGTAATTTGATGCTCTTAATCCTTTAATTTCATGTTTTATACTCAGAAGAGTATAAGAGGATGAAAAGAACAGAAAACGGGCCAAAAACAGACCAAATGGGCCAAAGAAAGAAATCGACACGGCCAGGGCCCAAGACCACACGACCGTGCCTCATTAATAGACTCAACACGACCTGGCGACGATTCACACTGGCGTGTGCCATGGGCGTGTCCCTGACGTGACAAAGAGGAATTTCACTCGGATTAGTATACTTAGAGGTAAAGAAACGCATTCCAAGAGACTATATATACACCCTAAAGGCCAACCTTTAGGGGGCGTCCAGCTAGGCCAAGGAGCCGAGCCAGAGAGGCTAGAATTGTGGAAGTTACTAGAAGAAAGCCAGTTGATTCATCTCAAGAAGCCGGAGTTATACTCAAGACAAAGGATCTCTCCTTCAATTCCTTCAGGGGGTTTTAGGGTTTTCTTATGTTTTGTTTTATCTTTTCTTTTGAGATGTATTCTTTTATCATTATGAAGTAAACCTTTAGATACCTGAAGGGGATGAAACCTAAGATGAATCTTGTTATCGTTTGCTGAACTATATGATAAATACTTGATTTGTTCTTAATTATGTGTTCTTAATTCTTGTTTTGATATTTTGGGATATTAATTCAAGTGTGATGTGCTTAGGTGGAGGAGCAAAAGTCCCTACCTAAGAGTAGATCTAGCATAATTAAGTTGAGTTGATCGCACGCCTATACATAGGGTGACGAGATTTTGCTGCGATTAGGGTGAAACCTAATATGGGAGTCCATAGATTGAGTTAATGCAATTCTAGGGTTTTAATTAGAAAGAGATTTCAATTAATCAACCTAGGTTTAGACGTTAGTAGCCTCGACAGAGGTATTAATATAACTTAGGAATCCTACGGATCAAGTCAAGTGAATACATCGTCTGGTTTGAGTTAGATAACAAGTGAAGTCTAGGTGGATTCTTCCTCTGTATTGTCTTAATCAATTGGTTTCACAAAGCTATTTTCCCCAATTCATTCTCTTTGTCTTTGCATCTTTAGCTTAGTTGTTAGTTAATTTTAGATTAGATAAAAATTCCTTTAATTCTTAGGCTAAATAATAAAAAGAAAGTTAGTATTAGTACTTTTGGTTCCTTTGGGTTCGATGCACCGTCTTGTCGCTAAGTTATACTCTTTGTTCGATAAGTGCACTTGCCTCAAGTCGTTGTCACGCTTAGTTTCTAGGCTCGATCATTCTTTTTATAAATTTTTAAGACTCGAAAAATGATCATCGGCTATTGATGATAAAATGCTATTGTATATGTGATAATGTTAGAGTTTGCAAACACCAAAAATGTATTTTTGGTTAAGGTTTGTTTGATTTGGCTAGTAGATTTATTGCGAATGTTTATTTGTTCATTATTTGCTTATGACTTACTAAGCTATGAAAGCTTACTCTGTGTGTGTGTGTTTGTCCATTTTTTATAGATTATCAATGCTACGAGAAGCTCGAGGATCGCCGAGGATCATCACCATACTACCGAATTATATTTTGGTACCTTTTGAAAATGTATATATTAAAGTATGGCATGTATAGGCTAGAGAACTTTGATTATGTTTTGAAAGGTGTAAATATAGCCATGTGATATGGCTTGATAAAGAATGTGAATATGGAGTGAGTTTAGTCCATGTTTTATGATGCAAAAGTTGATATGTTTTGATGTGCTCGTGAATGGATAAAAGAAATGGTCAATGTTGGTAAGTTTCATGTTTGATTTAGGAAATTGATATGATGAGAAATGCTATGAAATGATATGGATTAAAATGATGTATGGATTACATGTTTTTGATGTGAAGTTGGTACTTTGAATTGGTAAGTTTGAGTTGGATTTGTAACATCCTAGATTAGGGGTTATGTGTTCGTGCCTAATTCATGAGTTAGTAGGTTTTGGCAGTGTTGGAAGTGTATTAAGGGTTTTTAGAATTCTAGGATGGAAGAAGAAAGCTTTGGAAAATTATTGGTTTTTAAGTAAAAAGGGAAGCTAGGTAAATGAGGTTTTAAAAGAAACTCCGTGTGAAGCATGACACAAGGAATCATGTGGTAAAATGGCATGTTTTATGAATTATGAATGTGTTATGTGAATTCTAGAAATAAGGAAATGTAAGGAAATGTATGGAAATGTATGGAAATGTATGGAAATGTAAGGAAATGTAAGGAAATGTATGGAAATGTATGGAAATGTAAGGAAATGTAAGGAAATGTGAGGAAATGTATGGAAATGTAAGGAAATGCAAGGAAATGTAAGGAAATGTCTTGTCTTGGAAATGTAGGAAATGTCCTGAAAATGTAAAGGAATAAAAAGGAAAGTGAACATTTATGGAAGCTAGAAATGTAAGGAAATGATTCAAAAATGGAAAGTGAACATTTCGAAACTTGGAAATGTAAGAAAATGGCAAGTTTACTGAGCCGATCGAAAATTTTAGGAAACTTAGAAATGACTTAGAAATGTCAAGTTTTAAAGTTTAAAATAGGAAATTAAGGCAAGGTGGCCTTAAAAGAAAAAGTTGGTGAAATTTGACACAAAAACAGCTTGGAAAAGTGGCACAAGATGCCACTTAGGGCCTCTGGAAATGGCGCCATATGCAAGAGGAATGGGCCTGAGTTTGAGTCACTTAGGAAGCAAATAAAGAAAGTTTTATTTTTGTTTCAGTAAGATCGAGGTGGACGGCACAAGCCTTCTAGAAAGGAGGTGTTTTATTTTCATAAATATTCGATTAAAAAGGTGATAAATAAAGGATTTTTAAATTGGATTATTTAGAAGAGATAAATATTGGATTAAACTCTTTTATTTATGATCATTAAAGGATAAAGTTATCAAAATAGAAGAGTGGTGGCCAAGTAAAGGACTCTAGCTAGTAATTTTGGCTATAAAAGGAAGAGTAAGGCTATTCTTCATTCATTCTTTTCTCTTCAAGAAAAACCTCTCACTGAAATTCTCTAAAGTTTCTCCTATTCTCTCTCGTCGAATTTTCTCTGCCATTATTCTCTTTTTCTCTTTTCTTTTCTTCTTCTATTGCAAACACAATCAAAAGCCGAAGATACCAATAGCCCTAATCGATTTCTCACTAAGCCTCAAGAGCTGAAATTGTTATCCACATCAAAGCCATAGCCGAATACTGCTAAGGGTTCAAGCAAGAGTTCCATCAAATTCTTCAGTAAGGGTAAGATTAGGTTAGATTCTTATTCTAATTCTTTTAAGGCTGTCAAAATTAAGATTCTAATACCTTTAATATCTATTGCCAAAGAGATCTTTCAGGATTTACTAAGTGTCGACTACAAGGAAGGAGAAGTTCTTTTCCCAAAGGTACACCATAAGCCGCGTGTTCCCTAGTTATTCGGTGAGTTTCGGGATTTAAAATCCACAAGGTAAGTGTCTATAGCATTCGGCCAAGGCTTATTTTAGTGTTTGGATCTGTCTTTTATTATCTTAAAAGCCGAAAACTAATATGTTAAAGGGATCTAGAGTTGGCCGAATACAAGGAAGAAGGATACAAAGTTTCGGGACTTGGTTATTAAGTCAATCGGCAACAAGGTAAGTTTTAGTGTACTAATCCTACTAGGATTTGGATTTATAGCCGAATGGCTCTTTACTAAGTATTAAATGATTGATTAAATGTAGAGAATTAAGATCTAAGGCATTAGATCAAGCTTTTCGGATTTGGATTGGAAACCTTGTTAATCTGTGTGTACTCCACACTATTTTTGTAATATGAATTATGGTTGCATGTATTAAAATATATGTTAATAGAAATATGAGCATGGCTAAAGTACCATGTTATGGTACTAAGTACTGTGCACGCTTCCTACTTCTACTAGGAATATGAAAAATGTTATTCATAACATGAGAATATTATAAGATTGTGAACTCGGTATTGCATGTATATTAATATGTGGGGCATATGGTTGTATATTGAAAAGGGAAGTGAAAAGTGGTGATTTAAGACCACAGTAATCTGAAAAGTGGTGACTTACGACCACAAGAATCTGAAAAGTGGTGATCTAAGACCACATGAGAACTGGAAAGTGGTTTCCTAAAACCACGATGCATGGAGCCTTAAGCCCGCAAATTGGTGTGTAGTGGAAGGAGGGTCGACTTAGTAGTCCCATGGTGTGTTTGGTAGGTACGGGGTGTGTAGCGGATGGACAAATAGGTTTGGGTTTGGGAATGCATCATAGCTTGCATTTTATGTTTTGAATGTGTAACTATTGTATGCCTGATTCTATTATGATTTAGTGTCGTGTACACATTGAGTCTGCTTTGACTCACCCTGTTGTGGGAACATTTTTCGTGTGATGACCAAGAATGGACCGGGTCGGCAGAACTTGTGGTGGCCATGCTCAACATGAAGTTTATATTTTTATGGACTCTTGAATTTATTTTAGTACTTTGAATTATGTTGGGAATTATTTGATGTAATAAGGCCATAAGGCCATGATGAACGATTTTATTTCTACTTGTTGTTTTATTGTGTTACAAATTTTGATTAAGTTAAAGACTAAGTATTTTATTTTAAAATATACTCGATATATTTATTACTTAAAATAAAAAAAGAGGTTTTCTAATATAAAAATCAAATCTGTTTTTAACACAAGCCCAACCGAAACAATTTTTTTTTAAAATCACACAAGTTTTTCACAAAGTAACGAAAGAATTTGAATCGTTTTACTTGAGGAACATACCAAATCTGGTCAAAACTCGTGGGCCGGGTTTGGGGTGTTTCAGGATTTGTATATGGAAAATAATGATGTTGTTAAGGGTCAAATTGTGCATGATTTGGTATGTTGTTGGTTGCTTTTGAGACATGAATTGATGCTTTTAGGTTGACTCAAATTTTAGGTGGCAAATTGGCCTTGCAAAAGGCCTATATTTGTCCACATGGTTGAGCACATTGGCGTGTGTCTCGACCGTGTCTTTCAAGGTTGCATTTCGAATCAAGTCAGGAAGCCACACGGGCTGGACACACGGGCGTGTGACTGGCTGTGTGAGTAAGTCAGTAACCTCCCTAAATTTCACACGGCCTGGCACACCGGCTTGTCTTGTGGTCGTGTGGACAAGCCAGTATGTATGCTCAGATTTGTGGTCCCGAGCCCACTGTTTCGATTTCACTGAAATTGGGCTGTTACAACCTAGGCATTCTATTTTGAAATTTCAAAGTGTAGGGGACACACGGCCAGACCACATGCCCATGTACCAAGCCGTGAGTGACACACGGTTGAGACACACACTAGTGCCTCTACTCGTATGGACGAAAATAGGCCACTTTTGTAACACCCCTTACCTGTATCTAAAGCCGGAACCGGGTTTGAGGCATTGCCTAACTTATCACACTTAACGTCTTGAAACGGGCTATAAAATATCATTATTAAACCTATAGCAAAGCTCAATCTCGGCCTACGAGGCCCTAAACATACCTTCGAGAGGCTTCAAAACTTTTACAAACTCGAGAAACTTTTCATCAAAACAGGGGCCACATGCCCGTGTTGGTCTAGGAACACGCCCATGTATCATCTGATATGCCCGTGTTCGATGCCCGTGGACGACATTGACTTGAATCACACGGCCTAGACACGTACATGTCTTCTACCCGTGGAGTTCTCTGACTATGACATCACCAACCTTTAATTAGCACATGGCCAAAGCACACGTCCGTGTGGCTGGCCCATGGTTCTCTCTAATTAATCCACACGGTTGGTCACACGCCCGTGTGCTTCTACCGTGTGGCGATTTAAATTCCAAATCCTAAGTGCAGACTTCACACGGCCCGGGCACACACCCATGGACTGACCGTGTGTCACACACGGCCTTAACACACGCTCGTGTGCCTACCCAAGTGGATAAGAATGAGGCTATTTGCCAAGCTCATTACACCCCTCTAAATCACACCACATGAATTCGTTCAACATGTCAATAAACAACTCATAATTTGCAATATGAACTGCTATGAATAACTTCATATTTTCATAAATGACAAGGTGAGCCATCAACCATGGCAATATATAATGTAATTATCTTGATAAGGGGCCAACACACCTTTGGCCAAAATAATAAAATAATCTAACTAGTCTAGCCCCTATACATGCCATATACAAAATCACTAAGTCTAGATATACCGAGGTGAGCTGATAGTGTGGGCGATCTTCTGGTTATCAACGTATCCCAGCTCGGCTCTTAAGCTCTATAAAACAAGGGAAAAGAGAAGGGGGAGTAAGCTGTAAGCTTAGTAAGTTTACATGTAAACAAATAACATCTTAGTATGAGCTAAACAACAATTAGCATTATACTAAACAAAGGCAATCCACATTCACATTCATGCTTACTCATTTTATCTCTTACCACTTTTCCATCACCTCACAATTAAAAGGCTTGCATTCATTTATTTGCATACCTGTACTTAATACAACAATTTCTCAAGATACAAAACATCATAGTTTCTCGCAAATCCAACTACATTACCGATTCACTCAGTGGTTTCGCACTTAGCCCACCATCAATCATTAATAGGGTGGTATCGCACATATCCCACAAAAAGGGTAATTGTAGTGGTATAACACATAGCCGACTAAAAGGATAATTATGGTGGTATCGCACATAACCCACCAAATAACATAATAGACGATGGCATCGCACACAACCCATTGTAGTTAAGTAGTAAGGTGGTATCGCACTTAGCCCACCGTCAAGTGTTGTCATTACACATTTACATAATTATTTCGACATTCATTTCAAACTATACAATAAATATCAAATTCAATCCACTTGAATTGTGCATATTCTCAATCGTGCTATGCACCAATCAAAAAAAAAAATGTATATATATAAAGTGCATTGTTTACATATAAACTTACCTCGGTGCAAAACGTATTGAATTGCGGTTTACTCCGTATATATATAAAGATCATTCTATGATCATAATGCATCAAAATCTACACTTAGGCAAAAATGACCATTTTGCCCTTGCACTATGGCAAAATTACAATTTTTACCCTAGGCTCGTAAATCATTTTTCAACACATTTTATCAATAAACAAGCCTAGATGAACATTTATTTCTCTTACAACTACTCACCATTCCAACCATTTCATGCATTTATGATAAATTCATTCTTTGCATTTAAGTCATATTTAGGTGTTTTCATGCTAACACCTTCCACAAAAGTTGTTTCTCATCTTCTTAACATTCATTTTCTTCCATAAAAACTCAACTAACAACATAAACTCTCTCATAGAAAGTCCCTAGACTTTTAACCATATTATAAATTGGTCCCCTCATTAGCTAGCTTAAGCTTTGGGGACTCTAAAAACACAAAAATCATCAAGAAAAACCCCAAAAATCACTTACTTGCTAGGAAATATGTTGGTTGAAAGTTTGAGCTTCAAAACCCCTATTTTCTCTTCAAATTTTTGGTCGATGAAGGTAAATGAATAGTGAAAAGATGATAACATCTTTATTCATCTTATTTTATTCATTTTTATCACCTAATATCCACCAAAATTTGACCAACATTAAAATCTTGTCTCCCTAGCTCCTATATGGCCGGCCATCACCAGATAAATGGCCTAATTGCACTTTAAGGACATCCAATTTAGTATTCTATGGCTATTTGGAAACTTTACCTTGAAAAATAAAACTTTCGCACTTTATGCGATTTAGTCCTCTTTCACAATTAAGTATGAAATCATTAAATTAAAGGACCAAAATTTTCACGTAGCCATATTTTAATGTCATAACACATAAAATGACATCAAAATAATTTCCCTAATCTCGGTTTAGTGGTCTCAAAACCACTATTCTGACTAGCCCCAAAATCGGGCTGTTACAACTTTTCTCACCTTTTAAGATCTCAAACCGCATACAACACTCATATACCAATATCTCAACCAAACAATCAAAACAAGCCAAAACACATTCTCAATATGACATAACATCACCAACACTTCATTTACTTATACTTACCTATTTAACTCCATACATAAATTTATCAAGTACTATTACTATCTACTTACCATCAAACATTTAAGATTCATAACTATATTTCAATCTTTTTCATTATTAAACCAACCCTATACATGTCGTATAAACCAAAATTTACATTGCAAAACTACCTGCTTAAACTAGATAGTGTGGCTTTATGTGTCGATCCGATCCTCCGATCTCACATTAATCTACAAGAAACATTAAACAACACAAGTAAGCTTAAAGAAGCTTAGTAAGTTCATAGGCTTTAAACATAAATCTTACCGAACATACTAAATAATTCATTTAAATTAAGCATTTCACAACATTTCCTGCCAACCACAACTTTGATTGATACATTCACATAATTGAGCTCAATATCAATAATTGTTTAATTTCTTTCACATTAATCCATGTAATACTTACCAATCCTTGTCAAATTAGAGAATGTCTTACAGATTTGAGTACATTGTTTTCTTGATGCCATAGTCCAACTATGGTCTTACAAAATTGCCATGGCCCTGCCATGATCTTACACTTGTAATGCCATAACCTAGTTATGGTCTTATCATCAAGATGCCATAGCCTAGCTGTGGTCTTTCACGTATACATATACTGCCATGGTCCAACCATGGTCTTACGTTCAAGGTGCCATAACCCAATTATGGTCTTTTCATTAAAATTCCATTGCCTAGCTTTGGTCTTACATTCAAACATTGCCATGGTCCAACCATGGTCTTATCCGTCAATTCATTTGTGTCACGGAACGATCATACTCAATCCTGCGTTCCACTTAGTTTGAACTTTCAATTCAATTTTCATATATTTACAATAATCATAATTCAATAACAAAAATATGAAATAATACATTATGTCATTCCTAAATTAACAATTAATCATGAAAGTTCAACCATATGAACTTACCTGGGGGTAGATTGTAGAAGTTGTAGTAATTCAGAGACTATTCTGTTAATTTCCCTTTTTCACGTTTGTCTTCAGTTTCTTGATCTATAATATAAAATTATTCACTCATCAGTATCTAACTTAATTTTAATTCACTTCACAATTTATGCCCTTTAATTTTTGAAATTACACATTTACCTCAACTTTTACAGTTTTTTTTACAATTTAGTCCTTGATCAACTAACCCATCAAGTGAGCTAATTTTTCTGAATTAAAAATTTATCTAATTATTTTATACTACTATACAACCTTTTATATTTAGAATTTCAACACCAAACCCTAATTCTTAACCTTTTCACAATTTGGTCCTAAAATTAATATCTATCAATATTACTTAATGAAATCATCATATAACAAAATTAAACCTTCAAATCCATGTTAATTCATCATAAACATACAATACACATCAATGGTAACTTTCAAAATTACCCATAGAATCAAAAACTAATGAAATAAATAGTTGGACCTAATTGTAAAAGTCTCAAAAACATAAAAATTTGAAGAAATAAACAAAAATTGAAATCACATGTTGTAAGGTATGAAAACCAGCTTCTTAAGGGTTTTTCTATGGTGTTTTTGGCAGAGAATTTGGAAGAAATGTCTACATATTCAATTACATCCTATTTTAACTACTAAATTTTATGTTATTTTCAATTTTGCCCCCTTGTTCACATAGTTTTGTTGTTTTCTTATACACACATGCCGTCCAAGATTTATAATGAATGTATAATTTCCTTTTTGATCGTCCCTTATTTATCACTTATTCTATTTAATCACTATTTCTTTAATTAGCAAGTTTTGCACATTTTTCAATTTAGTCCTTTTTAATTAATTAACTATCAAAACGTTAGAATTTTCCAACGACATTTTAATACTAACTCAATAACACTCTGTAAATATTTATAATAATATTTAAAGCGCAGTTTATGAAATCGAGGTCTCGATACTTTATTTTCGAGACTAATTAACCTAATAATTCCTTTAAATCACAAAATCCATTAATTCAAGTTTATTTTTAAAATCACACTTGACTCATAATTAATAAATAATAGAATTTTCAAACTTACTCATCAGATTTAGTGATGTTGAATCATTATTTCCTACACCACTGAAAATTGGGTTGTTACATTATTGACCTACTCAACAGTTTCAAACATTAGAGTGTAAAACTAGTGCAAAGGTACTCCTTATCGTTCATAACCAAATTATTGAATTTAGGATTAAGAAATTCTGGATGTATTAAAAGAATCCTACTACATACTTAATTGCATTGATACTTAAGTTGTTCTACTTTTAGGAAACAGTTTTCAAGCAACTATCCTAAGCTAAACATGCTTAATCAACTTTCATAATTTTCTAAATTAGTCAAAGAGTTATTATCATCAACGAACATCACCTATAACAATATACTCATCATAGTTTATCAATTATTTGTCATTCATATGTAATCGAAAACTAAATGACAAAATGCATGAATATTACAACATCTATCTATAATATACTATATGTACAACACAACACACCTACAAACCTAAGGGATGCATTGTCTTCAATGCATGACCAATGGAATATGGCAAAATGAAAAAACAATAACTATCAACAATAAGAATGCCATGACACTAAAAATGAATGCATGAAACATATAGTATAAAATGAAAGAAAGAAACAAAAGCTTTGATAGAATTGTGGTTACTCTATTTGGGTTGGGTGGATTTCTTTGTAGCACATTTGTAGCGATGCTGCCTTTTTATTTCACCAGCATCATCTTGGATAAATTTTCCAACAGTTTGCTTGTAGTGCTTCCATTTGAGCTGGTTAATAGACACCTCTTCTTTGTTGTCAATGTCTAACTTTGTGAGATCATCAATCAGTTGATAAACTACACGTTCTTGTTTAGTCATAGGTGAAATAGTTGATGTAGTGGTGGTGTTTGCAGGTGTAGTAGCTTGAGTCATATCATCGTTTTCCTTATCAGATTCAACATGGACAGATTGAGTTTTCTCTACTTCTCTGTAGTAGGTTCTTCACCGTCATCATCATCCTTTTCAGGCTCCAACAATAATTCCTTAGGAAAATCAGGGAATATAGGTATAAGTCTAGTAAAGTTCTTCTGAAGAGATTTCTTTAGTGCCTTATCTCTTTGTCGAATATACCCCTAAAAGATAGCCATTTCCTCTTAAGCGTGGCCAAAATAAAAGGCCAGCCTTTGTTGGTATTTCTCTAAGATGCTGAATTATTGCTGCAACATCTCAAGCGCGTCAATAACTTTCTGATAAAAATGACCATGAGAGGTTGAGGGAGTAGTATCAGTAGGCAGTGGTGGTGATGATGTTGATGTGGAGCTTGGATGCCTTGGCATTTCTTCTTCAGAAAATCTTATGGTGAGTTATTGTGTGATGTCTCCTTTGTTGGGCATGGTATCTTCATTCATTTAAATAAGAACCTTCACTTACTGACAAAGTGTTGTAATGATGGATGTAAAATGTAAAATTTAAACATATATAAAGGCACTATCTGGAGAGGTGAGATGAGCATTTCTTCTCGAGAAATTCTTATGGTGAATTACTTTGTGATGTCTCCTTTGTTGGGCATGGTATCTTCATTCATTTGAATAAGAACCTCCACTTGTTGACAAAGTGTTGTAATGATGGATGTAAAATGTAAAATGTAAAATTTAAACATATATAAAGGCACCATCTAGAGAGGTGAGATAAGCATAAAAATCTTTCACGATGTAATATCTGGGATTTAGGGCTTGTGCATTTTTCTTAATTGTATGAAGTAGTATGCCTATGTGTGTTTTGAATGTGTTTTATAGATTTTGGGAACTTTAGAAGGTAGGAGAACGCCTTAGAAAATATTAGTTTTAAGTCTTGAAGTGGAGCTAAGTAAATGAGGCCTTAAGAGAATTTGTAAGGGAAATTGGACAAAAAAATGGGCTTGTTAAAGTGGCAAGGAGGCGCCACTTAAAGCCCTAGTAAGTGATGCCACAAGCAGTGAGCAGGGCTTAGGTTCGAGTAGCAAGGGAAGCAAAAGGGAGTTTTTATTTTGCAGCAAGGATGAGCAGAGGTGGATAGCATTGGGAGACTGAGGGGATGAGCTTTAGATGTGATTAAATTCCTTTTAAAATTCGGCTAAAGGGAGGAGATAATTGTTGTTTTATTTAAATTATTTTAAATGGGTAATGAAGAGAGGAAATAGGAGAAAAGGAAGGAAGCTGATAAGAGGGAAGAGAGTTGGCCGGCCTAGGGACTTCCTTTGATGGTATTTTCGGCTGGTAATAGTGGGATAGGTATGCCAAAATTGCTTCTCTTCTCATCTTTCTCATTTGTGCCGAAAATCCTAAAGAATCCAACTTGTGTTCTTTTTTCCTTTCTCTTCTTCTTTTCATCAAAGGCCGAATATCCCTCTCTCAAAATCCCATCATTGCCGATTCTCCCTAAAGCCTCATACCCTCCCTCTCTTTCACTTGTTGAAGCTGAATTTCCCTAGTGTTCATCAAGCCAGATTTATAATCCTTTACTAATCTCTCCTAAAGCCGAAAGTTTCACTACATTGTCACTCTTTGAACCAATTTCTCATACGAGGTTGTCTTATCGATTTCCTGAAGGTGGTTGACCAATTGCGTTTTGGTCATTCGGTAAGAATCTATTCTAGGCTATTACTTTCTTTATTGTTCTTCTGACTGTTGGAATCGAAATCTAATCCCTCCTATCCTATTTGGCTGAAACTTTGAAGAAGGTCTCTGGATTTCTATTGTAGCCGACTTCAAGAGGAGATCTTCAGGATTTCTAGATCTAAGGTAAGCAAGTGTGGTTTTAGGCGGAAGGCCATTTATTGTGTTTAATGTTAGAATTGGATCTAACATATGCCTATAGGAATTTTGACATCACTAAGAGCAGGGGTTAATTTCTGGATTTAGACAATCAAGGTAAGGGGTATATGAATATTCGGCCAAGGCCATATTAGGTATTAGTGTCTAGCCGATTCTGACTTTGATTTTTAGGGAGGAGTATAAGCTGTTTCGGCAGACTTTCAGGATTCAGTGAATACGATAGTAACCAGGTGTGTAGCCCTACACTAATTTCTAATAGATTTATGGTATCAATGATTTGTATGTGATAATGAAAATATGAAAAATGTGGCAAATGGTACCATACAATGGTACAGAGTATTCAGGTACGTTACTCTTTAAAGCTCTGTTAATAGTGAATAGTGTTATGAACATTGAATATTACACATATAAGAATTTGTTACGAATATGAGATAAGCTAAGTTGCATTACTTCTGCATGAACGTATGACGCGTGGGGCATATGGGTGATTATGAAAAAGGGAAGTGATCTGGTGGTATTTACCACAATATCTGGTGACTCATGTCACATAATCTGAATGTGGCGACATATGTCACATATTATTAGTATCTCGTGACTCTGTCACATTATCTATTGGCTATGCCACAATTTATAAGGGCGATGTGCATGTTGTCCGCAATGATCGCTTCGATGGTGTGTAGCGGATGGAGGGTCGATTTAGTAATCCCCACAGTGTGATTGGTAGTGCGGGTGATGTGTAGAGGATGGATATTAGGTTTGGGTGTGGGATTGCATCATTACCTATATTTGCTATGTGTATATGTGATTTGATATGCCTAAATCGTTTGGGACTTTGTGTTGGTCGTTAGACATCGAGTCTGCTTCACTCACCCTCGTGGGCTAACATTTTGCAGTGACACTTAGTAAATGGACCGGCCTGGCGAGGACTTAGTGGTGGCTACCTTTCACTCAATGTTATTTTATTTTTAGTTTTTATATTTAAGATTTGGATTTATTTTGGATTTTGCTTTGATGTAATAAGGCCATTACTATTAAACCATTTTATGCATGCATTTTATTTATTTTAGTATGATACTATTTTTATTAAATCAATGGTTAAATAACTTTTCTTTGAAATAAATTTTAAATGTTTTGACACCTAAATACAAATGATTTTCAATTTAAAGTTAAACTCTAAAACAACTCGGCATTTCTTTTAACTTATAGTCTTGAAATATAAAGATAAGGTTTTAATAAACTCCAGACTTCAAGAATAACACTGTTTTCAATTTGAACTCAACACAAATCAATTTTTCTTGAAAACCACCCAAATTTTTCCTAAGTAACAAGCAAGTTTCTGAAATGTTTTACTCGAGGAACATACCAGATTCGGTCAAGGCTCGTGGGCCGGGTTTGCGGTGTTTCAATTTGGTATCAGAGCCAAGTTTTAAACTCTCGGCCTTGGGTTTAAAGCCCACAATGTTTTCAAAATTGAGCCCAAACAGGTTTTTTGTGAAAATTTTTGAAATTGAGCAGGTTTTCTGGCATGGCACCTAAGTCTCCGACCCAGAGTCCACCAGGTAAGTACCCCTAACTATTGTATGATTTATTGTATGATTTGTATGTGGGTATAACGTGAATGCAGATTAGTATATTAAGTTATTGAACCCTAGGATTAGCTTACTTCAACACAGAATTACATAAAACTTTAAGGCCTAATTAAACAAACCTGTGAGTAAGTCGCCGAGATGGGGCGTAGCAACCATTGTGCGCATGTCTATGATTGGGTTCAGGGAGAGCTTGGTATTTAAGCAGTCCCAGTGACTCACCTCCTCTTCGCTCGAATCCTACCTAGTGCGTAGTGACGGTTCACCCTGAACCAAGAGGACTTATTCACAGGCTAAACCCAATAATTAAAACCCGAAAGGGACTAGCCATACTGTTTTATAAAAACCCTTAGATTGAAAATCACCAAATTACCCCTTTGATTTGTAAAATCTATTTTAGATTTTAAAAGGAATATCCGGCCTACAAAATTACCCAAATACCCCTGGTTTGGAAAAATTACTAAAATACCCTTGGTTTATAAAATTACCACACTACCCTCAACTTTTTCTAAAATATTTTTACTTTACAAAAATACCAAAACCCTCTATTTTACGAAATATTGAGATACCCTAATTTTGAAAATTACCAAAATACCCCTATAGGACAAATTACGAAAATACCCCTGGGATTAGAACGGACGAAAATGTTTGAGTGATGAATGTGTGTAGTAGATTCTATTGAATGATTGTGCTTCTCTGAATTAGGATAGAAGACTTGACACGAAAACTCTGAAATGATCGAAAGAACTACTACTAAACTTCTTACATAAAACTTTTTCGTGGGTAATCAGTGGAACAAGAAGTAATGCATAAAACTTTCTAAAACAGATTAAATCGCGATCATAGACATGAGTTCTAGGGGACGTGGTCGTAATGTAGGAGGGCGTGGTAGAGGCAGGATGACCGTATCAGAACCCGTTAGGTCTGGTCAATGGTCCGAGAATGAGGTACCACCACCACCACCACCAGCTGCTGGTGTTGAGTATCAGGATCAGACGGGGGATGATGCAATATCGCAGGCGATGCTGCAAGTTCTTGAGATGGTGGCTGGAGCAGGTGAAGGTGTGGGAGGTCGAAAATCTGTACCCGAGCGACTCCAAGCCAATGGAGCTGAGATATTCCGTGGTGTATCCAGTGTGGCACCCAGTAGGGCTGAGTATTGGTTGGAGGCGACGGAGCGAATTATGGATGTTTGGATCTCGATTGCGAGGAGCGAAAGGAATGGTGTCGCTTCTCCGCGATGAGTCATATCAATGGTGGCTCACGATTCGGGATGGTGCTACAGCTGAGGATCTCACTTGGGAGTATTTTAAGGAGGCGTATCAAAAGAAGTATGTTGGGACTAGCTATGTTGATGCGCAGAGAAAGGCATTTTGGGTGGTGCAGGGAATAAGTCCGTGAGTGGAGTACTGGCGGAATTCCTAAGGTTGAGCCAGGTATCTTTGGAGGAATCGTGGCTACGAGCATGAGCGATGTGTCCGGTTTGAGGATGGACTACGGGATGACTGAGATTGTTGATAGCTCCCCGCCAAGAGCGGGAGTTTGCCATGTTGGTGGAAAAGGCTAAGGTAGCCAAAGGGATTAAGGAATCTGTGAGACGTAAGAACACGGACTGAATAGGCAAAAGAGAGGCTTTGGATCAGTAGGGTCATCCGGGAATGTTCAAAAGAGGCATGAAGTTGATGGACCGCGAGGTCGCAGGCCGTTATTCAGGAGGCGATGATCGTACTTGTGCTCGGTGTGGAAAGATGCACCTAGGAGAGTGTTGGAAAAGACAGGGGATGTTTTTAAGTCGGGTCCAAGGAACACATGATTAGAGATCGTATCTATGAAAACAGACGGAGTCGACCACAACAGTCGTGGTTTCAATCAGGCTGGAAGAGGTGGACAACAGCCACCGCGGGGTCGTGGTCCGATTGGCAGAGGCAATAGTTCGGGAAGAGGACGGGGAACACCAGGTGGAGGTGTTGGTAATACGGAGGCTAGACAACTGTGTCCGTATATGCGATTCGTCGGAGGAGCATGGAGGCGCACGGACGTCATAACCCAGTATGTTTCTTATAGTGGCAAGCCTTACTTTGCTTTAGTTGATGTTGGCTCGACCCACTCTTATGTTGCATGTAGAGTAGTTGAAAGCGTTAGGAATAGCCTCTGAACTGTCTAATAGGGAGATGACTGTAGTAAGCCCATTAGGTCAAACGGTTGTGGTGAATAAGATATTTCGGAATGTACCCCTAGAGATTCAAGGAGTGATATTCCCCGCCGACTTGATGGAACTACCTTTCGGAGAATTCGATCTCATTCTTGGAATGGATTGGCTAGTGGAACATCGGGCTAAATTGGATTGCGCAGCTAAGCGGATGGAGTCAAGGACGGCGGAGGATGAGGAGATAATTATGATAGGAGAAAGAAGAAACTACTTGTCTAATGTAGTCTCTGCATTAAAGGCTGATAAGATGGTTAGGAAAGGGTGCAAGGCATTTTTGACCTTCGTCAGTGCGTTGGATGCAAAAGAAGGGGGAGTTAGTGGAGTTAGAACTGTAAGGGAGTTTGTGGATGTTTTTTCGGAGGAGTTACCTGGGATACCTCCGGATAGGGAGGTGGAGTTTGGATTTGATTTGCTACCGGGTACAGCTCCTGTGTCAATTGCTCCGTACAGAATGGCACCAAAGGAATTAGTTGAGCTCAAGGCTCAGATTCAGGAGTTGCTTGATCGTGGGTTTATCCGATCCAGTGTGTCTCTGTGGGGAGTACCGGTCTTGTTTGTGAAGAAGAAGGACGGAACTATGCGCATGTGCATAGATTATCGTTAGTTGAATAAGCTGACTATCAAGAAAAAGTACCTGTTGCCAAGGATAGACGACTTGTTCGATCAGCTTAAAGGGGCCGCGGTATTCTCAAAAATAGATTTACAGTCTGGATATCATCAGTTTAAGGTGAAGGAAGCAGATATCCATAAGACAGCTTTCCGAACCAGATACGGGCATTATGGGTTCCTAGTAATGCCGTTCGGATTAACGAACGCCCCAGCTGCGTTCATGATTATGATGAACTGGGTTTTTCAACCTTACTTGGATCGGTTCGTCGTTGTGTTCATCGACGACATCCTAGTGTATTCCAAGTCTGAGGAAGAACATGATGAGCATCTCCGGATTCAGTGACCAGGTGTGTAGCCCTACACTAATTTCTAATAGATTTATGGTATCAATGATTTGTATGTGATAATGAAGATATGAAAAATGTGGCAAATTGTACCATACAAGTACAGAGTATTCAGGTACGTTACTCTCTAAAGCTCTATTAATAGTGAATAGTGTTATGAACATTGAATATGACACAAATAAGAATTTGTTACGAATATGAGATAAGCTAAGTTGCATTATTCGCATAGCATTATGACGCATGGGGCATATGGGTGATTATGAAAAGGGGAAGTGATCTGGTGGTATTTACCACAATATCTGGTGACTCATGTCACATAATCTGAATGTGGTGACTTATGTCACATATTATTAGTATCTGGTGACTCTGTCACATTATCTGGTGGCTATGCCACAATTTATAAGGGCGATGTGCATGTTGTCTGCAGCGACTGCCTTCGATGGTGTGTAGTGGATGGAGGGTCGATTTAGCAATCCCCACGGTGTGACTGGCTGGTACGGGTGATGTGTAGAGGATGGATATTAGGTTTGGGTGCGGGATTGCATCATTACCTATATTTGCTATGTGTATATGTGATTTGATATGCCTAAATCGTTTGGGACTTTGTGTTGGCTGTTACACACTGAGTCTATTTGACTCACCCCTCGTGGGCTAACATTTTGCAGGTGACACTCAGTAAATGGACTGGGTCGGCAGGGACTTAGTGGTGGCCACGCTCAGCTCAATGTTATTTTATTTTTAGTTTTTATATTTAAGATTTGGATTTATTTCAGATTTTTCTTTGATGTAATAAGGCCATTACTATTAAACTGTTTTATGCATAATAGTATGATACGATTTTTATTAAATCAATGGTTAAATAACTTTTCTTTGAAATAAATTTTAAATGTTTTGACACCTAAATACAAATGATTTTCAATTTAAAGGTAAACTCTAAAACAACTCGGCATTTCTTTTAACTTATAGTCTTGAAATATAAAGATAAGGTTTTAATAAACTCAAGACTTCAAGAATAACACTGTTTTCAATTTGAACTCAACACAAATCAATTTTTCTTGAAAACCACCCAAATTTTTCCAAAGTAACAAGCAAGTTTCTGAAATGTTTTACTCGAGGAACATACCAGATCCGGTCAAGGCTCGTGGGCTGGGTTTGGGGTGTTTCACACGACCTTGGTGAAAAGATCATCGGGGTGGAGGCGGAAGATTTGCTAACCATGCTTTTCCACTACAGAAGAGATAGCATTAGAATAACCAATAAATGGAACATCTTGAAAAAGGAACCCTTTTTCTGGATAAAATGGCTGCTTGGATATGTTCTGGGTGTACTTCTCTTCTGTGATTTTGCTAAAAAATGTTCGTGGAGGCACAGGGGTGGAGAAGAATGGTGCTTGTGACTGGAAAAATAAAAAAAAAAAGGTAAGACCTTTACAATTTGAATGGAGTAAAAATAGAGCAAGTTAAAGAAGATGAAACAAAAAAGAAGTTATTAAAGAAGTGAAATGACTAGGATAAACATGAGAGAAAATATAACAATGATGTGTTGGCTAAGATTTAACTTGAGAGTGTACCCTATTACATAAAAAGCAAAAATAAAGCGGGAAAAGAAAAATAGCAAAAGAACTAGGAAACTAAAATTAACTAAGGTAATGAATGGGCTAATGCCTACACTCGTGGGCCATGGTGTGCCTATAAAAAATAATAACAAGTAAATAAACTTATTGAAAAAACAAAATAGAAAATTTAAAGGCAATGAATAGAATATAATAAGAAAAAAATATTAAACAACCCGAAAATTGATGGAACTTTTATCACGAATTATAGGGGCTCCAAAATAGTGCTTTAATTGTTGGCCATTGACTTTGAAATTGGAACCAGTCTTGTTGTCTTTAACATCTATAGCTCCGTGAGGGTAAACATGTACTATCTTTAAGGGACCAGGTCTACGAGACTTCAATTTGCTTGGAAATAATTTAAGTCTGGAATTGAATAACAGGACCTATTGTCCAGGTGCAAATTATCGTGGCAAAATATTGTTCTCATGTCATCGCTTAATCTTTTGTTTGTACAGCTTGGCATTCTCATGGGCTTGTACTCGAAATTCTTTCATCTCATTCAACTCCAAAAGGCGGTGGGTACTAGCAACATGGAAATCCATATTCAATTTTTTAATTGCCCAATATGTCTTATGGTCAAGCTCAATGGGCAAATGGCAGGATTTCTTATAAACAAGCTTAAAGGGTGACATCCCCAATGGTGTCTTGAATGTAGTGCGATATGCTCATCAAGCTTCATCCAATATGGATGACCACATTTTTCGTTGGGATTGACTACTTTCTCCAAAATTTGTTTAATCTATCTATTAGAGACTTTCGCCTGCCCAATTTTCTAGGGATGGTTTGCCGTGACAATTTTATGGTTAACTCCATACCTGTTCAAAGCATCAGCCACAAATTTGCAATCAAAGTGTGAACCTTCATCACTAATTACAGCATGAGGAGTACCAAACCTGGTAAAAGTATTCTTATGGAGAAATTTCAATACCAATTTGGCATCATTTGTTGGTAAAGCAACAGCCTCAACCCACTGGGAGACATAATCAATAGCTAAAAGTATGTACGCATTGCCCCAGGAAGGTGGGAATGGCCCCAAAAAATCAATTCCCTAAGCTTAAAATAGTTCTAATTCTAAAATAGTATGCAAGGACATCTCATACCTCCTCGATAGATTTCCAGCTCGTTGATAGCGATCACAAGTGTGGAAAAATTCATGAGCATTTTTAAACAATGTCGGCCAATAAAACCAGATTAGAGAACTTATACCGTAGTTCCCATGCCCCAAAGTGCCCTCCGGATGGTGCTAATGACAATGAAATAAAATACTTTGAATCCGTCATCTAGAACACACATCCGAATTATTTAGTCGGCATAGTGTTTGAATAAAACTGGCTCATCCGTGTAATACTCCTTGGCACCATGGAGAAATTTTTTCCGTCTTTGATTTGTGAGGTCAGGTGGCAGTAGTCCACTGACCAAATAATTAACAATGTCAGCATAGCATGGTAATTTCATGGAAACTAATAATTGTTCATCTGGAAAATCATCCTAAATGAGCTTAATATGACCACCTTCATTTCCTTCTTAAAGTCGAGATAAGTAATCAGCCACTTGATTTTTTGTGCCTTATTTGCCTTTAATGTCCATATCAAATTCCTGTATTTGATCTTTCTTTGTCACCAAGTATTTGATGGCAGAGTGATCCATATAAACCATTACATTGATGCCTACTAAATAAGCCTTGAATTTCTTGAAGGTTAATACCACAGCTAACAGCTCTTTTTTAGTGGTAGTATAATTTAGATGTGAATCAGTTAAAGTTTGGCTTGCGCAATAGATAGCATAGAATACTTTGTTCTTTCTTTACCCAAGCACTGCCCCTATAGCCAAATCAATGGCATCGCACATAAGTTTGAAAGGTAGATTCCAATTTTGAGCTATGACTATTGGTGCTGTGACTAGCCATTTTTTCAACTCCTCAAATGCCTGTAAGAACTGATCATTAAAATTGAAAGGTCTGTTGTGTTCTAACAGTGCACACGGAGGTTTTGATATTTTTGAGAAATCATTGATGAATTGTCTATAGAACTCCACATGGCCCAAAAAATTACGAATACGATTAATTATGGAGGGTGGTAGCAATTTCTCAATAACTTCGGGTTTTCCCTTGTCGACGGTAATTCCTTGCTGTGAAATTTTATGTCCCAGAGCGATGCCTTCATAAACCATAAAGTGTCCTAAATTAGAACAAGGTTGGTTTCTTCACATCGAGAAATAACTAATTCTAGATTTTTTAAACAATCTTCGAACGTACTACCTAACACTGATAAATCATCCATAAAAACTTCTAAGAATTTCTCCACCATGTCCAAAAATATTGTCATCATGGAACGTTGAAATGTTGCAGGTGCATTGCATAATCCAAATGGCATTTTTCGGAACACAAAAGTTTCATAAGGACATGTGAATGTGGTCTTCTCTTGATAAGTAGGAGATATGGCAATCTAGTTATTCCTTGGAAAACCATCTAGAAAACAATAGAAGGCTTTCCCCACTAACTGATCTAGCATCTAATCGATAAATGGCTGAGGAAAATGGTCCTTCCTTGTGGCTTTGTTAAGCTTTCGACAGTCCATACAAACCCTCCATCTCGTGCCAGTACAAGTAGGAATGAGTTCGTTGTTATCATTGCTTACCACGGTGACATCTCTTTTTTTATGTACATATTGAACAAGGCTCACCCAAGAACTATCCGAGATTATGTATATAATTCCAGCACCCAACCATTTGATAATATCCTTTTTGACAACTTCCTTCATGTAACACCCCAAACTCGGCCCAAACACCACGGCCGAATCCGGAATGTTACTGGGAAGAAGGTGAAAACGGACTTTTGTTTTGAAGGTGAAAATAACTTAAAAGTTTGAGAAAAAGAACCTCACTTTAAGGGTTGTCGTTAAAAGTAGTTTGACGATGAATAAAACCTTTCAAGTCACGTAAGTTTGGTTCAATGTTTGTACTGGTTTTGTGAGAAAATGATTGTTTTAAGGAATTGAGATTTGAAAACTTAGTTTATCTCCCATCTTTGAAAACATTTCTGATCATATTTTAAGTACTTAATTAGTAGAAAATTCAACTTAAAACCGTAAATCCCAAATTGTTTAAGTGGCCTTAATACATAATAAAATATCCCAAAGTAAAAATAACAACTTTAAATAAAATTAACGAAAACAACTTCAGCATGGCCACCTCGAGTCCTGAAACACCCCAAACCCGGCCCATTCGTTACGACCGAATTTGAAATGCCACTGCGGAAAACGTTTGAAAATATTCTTACTTAAAAGTAAAACCGTTAAAATTTTGTTTCCTTTAATAAAACATTTTAGTAATTTAAAACATTCTAAGTAAAAATTAAGTTGTTATAAAAATATCCGGATTAAAACTTTATTATACATAAATTTAAGAAAAATATAACCATTTGCAAATAGCATCTCAATTATCAATCCATAATAAAACATAATAATAAAGATACTTAATAAAAATACTTAAATACTTTAATGGGCCTTATACGATGAAACACTTAATCGAAATCTTTGAAAGTATAAATACTTAATTAATTAAAATATCTTTTTGCATGGAAATCTGCTTCTGCATGGCCACCTTTGTATCCACTCCAACCCGGTCCAAAAATCACGATCACCTGCGATGTTTAATGAAAATTTGGGTGAGTCACACGGACTCAGTGTGTAATTAATCCACTGAATTCCACCGACATGTTAACCACATACTAGCCCATATATCAGATAACAATTTCCATATTCACATATTATCACATTCTGGGCTTGGCCCATATTCATATCACTTATCGTGTAACAGGTAATTAACCACATAATTTCCACATATCGGGCTTAGCCCATTTCCTGTGATCCACATTCATATCTTTGGGCTTGGCTCATTTCCACATTAATCCACATATCAACCTGGCTTGGCCCATTTTCACATTAATCCACATATCAATTGAAATTATGCAAGTGCACCCAACCCAACCTAGGGTCCATCCTCTACACACCCCCGTATCCAGCCTACCACACACCAGGGGATTAACAAACTACCCTCTCCTTTTCGCTCCAAAGGCAATCAATGTTGTCCACGTGCAATTAAGCACAATAATCCACAACGCGACCTCGCCGAGAGCCAATCCACGATGTAGCCGTAGCTAACACCAAAACCACGATGGGACACATAGTCACTCATCAACCACGATATGGCACATAGCCGATATCAACCACGATGAGGCACATAGCTACTCATCAAGCCACGCGAACTTAATCGCAAATAATCCACAACATGACCTCGGTCAACATCAATCCACGATGTAGCTCAAGGCTAACATCAAACCACGTACTCGAAGTACACCCGTACCTTCTTTCATATCATATCCCACCCATGCACATGCAACATATAATAATGTCATGATAATAATGCATGTACAGGTTGTTCAAACATACAATCTCATTCATATAGGCACATTCACATTCTTTGGTAATCAACAACGACTGGTATTCGATATACCCCTTTAGGGTATCCATATCACATCAACATCCACTGCCTTTGGTTAACACATAAACATAACAAATACAAATATAGCATAAACTCGAAAAACAGTGGGTTAATCACACACCTGACTATTTAGCGAAATCCCGAACTATTTGATTCTAACACGATGAACGGAGTTTTTCCTCCTCCCTTAATGCCGATTTGGTCTCCTACCAAATCCCGAAGGCTTTGCTTATTCCTGTCGATTAGTCCTTAAACCATAGCCAATATTCGGTCAACACTTAATACCAATAATATGGCTTAGGCCGAATACTAGCAACCACATACACAACTTACCAAATCCCGAAAAGCCACTCCTTGCCTTTGAAACTGTCGAAATTCCCATTTAGCAAAAGTTAGAATCGGCCTTACTACAAAAATCCATGAAAAAGAGCTCTTGGCCGAATATCCAATATGACTTACCTTGATTTGTCGCATCCAAGAGACTCCCTTAATACTTCCTTCTATCGGCTATACAAAAGGACACTAGGTCAAGGCCTATGAATATTGGCTAACAATAAAACAAATGTGGAGTTGAAGAAAAGAAAAATGGAAGAACGGTAGAGACTTAGGGGCATTAAACATATAAAAAAATAGAAAGAAATTTGGCAAACAATTAAAAGAGAAAGAGAAAGATGAATGCTCAAAGAAAAGGTAATTCAAGACTCCTCACTACTACTCTTCAAAGCCGAAAATCCCAGCTCCCAAAGTCATATATTCGGCCACCAACTCCACTTATCAAATCTCCTATATTATCTTAACACATTAATAAAATAATCCTTCAGATTTATCTCTTAACACCCATTCAAATAAATAAAATAAGATAGCAATTATCTCTTTTCTTACCCATTTAAACTAAATAAAATAACCAACCTTTATCCATTATCTTCCCAACAAAAAAAATAAAGCCATATATTTATCCAACTCTTCAGGATTTGAAATTTAAAAACAAAAACATCATGCTTATCCCCATCTATTTGAGAGTCCATATGCGGACCACTAGCTCCTCTTTGACGCAAAAGCCAAAAAAATAAAATCCCACTCCTTCTTCGCTCACCTGACCTCGAACACGAGACACTGTTGGAGCCCATGACTGCAGGTAATGCCCTAGCCACTTTGCCAAGGCGCTGTTTGTGATATAACCTCCCCAGAATTTCTTTTAGCCCCTCTTTCGCCAGGCGCCTTCTTAACGCAAAAATAAAAGCTCCTTCCTGCCTCCTTCGCAACTCGAACCTGGGCCCTCTACCCATTGCTTGAGGCGTCACTTGCCCAAGCCTTAAGTTGTGCCCTGCTGCCACTTTACCAGGCCAACCCTTGTGTCATAAATCCCTCACGAATTTCCCTTAAAGCCTTTTTAGCCTACTTCCCTTTTTGATGCAAAAATAAAAGTCTTTGCTGCGCCCTGCGTTACTCGAACCTCTTCCCTCCTACACTCTCTTTTGACGTAAGCCTCCAAGCCCCTAAAGTAGCGTCACAAGCCACTTTACTAAGCCCAAGTTCATGTCCATAACCTCCTACAATATTCCTTTAAGGCCTTCATCGCCCAGCTTCTCCTTTTAAGCACTTAAAACAAAATTTTCCTAAGGCATTCCCTTTTTATCCTAGAGTTTTAAAAACCCCTAAAACACATCCAAACCACTCACTGAGCCTACTAACTCATGAATTTATGCACCAAATGCATAGCCCCTAATCTAGGATGTTACAAGTCCACTCCAGCCCGATCTAGTGAATCATGAATTACCTGCATTGCATTGGGTAAAATAGGGTGAGCCACTGGACTCTGTGTGCAATTATACAACACAATTCCATGAATGGGCTTAGCCCCAAATCCACATCAAATCGATATACCATGCACAGAGATGCAATATGATAACCCAACCCAACCTAGTATCCATCCGCTACACACCACCCGTGCATCCATCCTCATACACACCTGGGGATTACTAAATCAACCCTCCATCCGCTACACACCTATTTAGCAGTCTATGCTGACAGACACACTGCTCAAAGTCCATAATAGTGGTCAAGCCACTAAATCCACGTGATTAATTCACAAAAATCCACGATGAGGCCTGAAGCCATCATTAACCGTGACAGAGTCACCCACATATATATACACTTCCCCTTTAATCATTATAACCCGAAACCCATGCACATGCAGCATAATATAGTGAATTGCATGATGATAGAACATAAAAACATCCAAATACATATATAACATGCTCACATGCAACCATAGCCACTTAACCTCAACTTTGACATAGGTAGTATACTAACCTGATTTACCGAATTACCCATTGTAGGTAATAACACCACCACAGCCATTATTTCGGCTACCACACATGATACATATATTTTATTAAAACAACTAAGGAAACAGTGTGATAATTACACACCTGAAAACCTGAAGAACTAGACTATCGATCTCCCTAATGTCTTCACTCGAAGAGATTACAACGATCTGCTTGTCTTTTTCAGACGCTGGCCCACAACCCGATGGCCAATCCTGAACCGCTAAAACTGACCGCTTCTTGAACTTAGGGGTAGGGACTACGTGTCCAACCCCATCCCTCAATTGACTGGTACTCGATTCCATCAAATAAGATCTTGGTCAGAAGACTCGATTAAAACGTTGAATAAAACTATAACAGAAACCAAAAGAACACTTGATGAAAGAATACCCTTACCAAAGTCAACAGAATCCCGAAGGCTATTCTCTTATGCTTAACGGTCACCAAAATCGCTACATAAACCCACATTAGATTCGGCTTTTACACTTACGGTCAAAAGAAGTGGCCTTCGGCCGAACGTTATAACCTTCTTACCTTGATTGATCGAATCCCGAAAGATCCTTAATACCCCTAACACTGGCTTCAAGCAGAAGATCCGAATCAAGCCCTTCATGGATTCAGTCACACATAAGAACAAAGTTAGGCTTTTAGTTCGGTAACCAAATAGAAATGAGAGAGATTCAAGTAAAAAAAAACCCCTTACCACCACTTCTAGGATTCGAATGAGAGGATTGATAGAAAGAGTCACCACCCAAGAGATGTTCAGCTCTGATAGATTTGGCCAAGAGATGAAGCTTGAGGAAAACAAAATGGAAGAAGAAAAGAAGAATAGAAATGATAAAGAGAGGGAAGTAATCATGAATAGGAGATTCGGCCAAGGTTCTAATGAATAGAAGGGTTATTCGGCTTTTGGAAAGTGAAGTGAAGGTTTAAGGCTAGCAATGTGAAAAGAAGAGAGGAGAAGAGAGAGGTGTGGTTCAGCTTTAGAGAAGAAATAGAGAGGTATACTTGGCCACCAAGAGAATGAGATGACGAGAGGAGTGAGATTCAGTTTGTGAAGTAATCAAGTAAGAATGGAAAAGAGAAGAAGATGAGAGAAGAATGGTAGAAGGTTCGGCCTCTTGGAAGTGAATTGCAAAGGAGAGAAAAAGAAGATGGGACGACAAATGCACTTACGGTCTCTTCAGTTTTGACTTTTGGTCACATGGAAAGAAAAGAAAAAGAAATGGACAGCTTTTGCTTGGCACCTTTTGGCAAAGAGAATAAGATGCAAAAGATGAATACCCGAGCTACTAGAACACATAAATTCGGCACCTAACCCCTCACATGACCGAAATTCCCACCTCCTAGAGCCCCATATTCGGCCAACACTCAAACCCCTCTCCTCATCCCTTCTTTCTCTCCTAAATTTCCTCTCCTTCACTCATTCAAACAAGTTTGAATGATTCAACCTTCGAATATTCCTCTCCACCACTTATTCAAAAGTATTTGACCTCTTCCAACCTTCCCCTTAACTGTCCCGGCCGAATCCATCTCCTCACTCTCCATGCGTAAAAATGAACTCCAAAATGTTGTCCACGTTGCTTGAACCTCTTCCCCCCTTGTAACTCCCTTCTGACGCCACCTCCAAGATTTCCAAGTGATGTCTCCCTCCACTACACCACCTCTTCACTTGTGTCAATAGTCCCTAAGTTAATTCCTTTAAGGCCTGGTTCCACCAGCTCTCCCTCAACAACTTAAAACACAAAATTTCCACTAGGGCTCTAACTTAACCCCAAGGTTTCTCGAAGCCCCAAACACACCTAAATAGTCATGCAGAGCACACCAACCCATAGATACAAAATTTAAAAGAAAAGATACGAGACCCCTAAATCCTGGATGTTACACTTCATAATAGGATTCAACCTTCTCTGCTGCTCAATAGATTTTCCATGGCAATCCTCTAGTAATATTTTGTGCATGCAGATTGCTGGACTGATTCTTTTGATATTTGCAATCGTCCATCCAAATTCTTTCTTATATTTCTTCAAAACTTTCAATAATTGAGCTTCTTAATCTACTACCAATGCCATAAAAATAATTACTGGCAATGTGTTGTTGTCTTCCAAATAAGCATACTTCAGATGTGCTGGAAAAGGCTTCAATTTCAATAGAAGAGGATCTTCAATGGATGGCCGAAGAGGTTTAAAAGATCGGTCCAATAAATTTAATGATTTGAAGCATCTCCTTGCTCCATTCTCAATTTACTTAACATCCATCAGTTCACCAAGCTCTTCAATAATTTCTACTTCAATCAACTTAATTAAATATGCAACATCATTACAATTATTGTGATAAAAATTTTCAATTTCTTCCTCAACTATTGTGTTAACTATCTCCACAGCATGGCATTCTTCATCCGTATCTGCACACTTCATAGCATCAAAAACATTAAAAGTAATATGTTGATCATTAACTCTCATTGTTAATTCACCTTTTTTAACATCAACTAATGTTCTGCCAGTTGCTAGAAAAGGTCTCCCAAGGATGATTGGTACCTCTTTATCAGCCTCACATTCTAGAAAAATAAAATCTATTGGAAAAATAATTTTGTCAACTCTTACCAACACGTCTTCTATTTTACCTTATAGATGTGCATATGAACAATTAGCTAGTTGCAAAGTGACACTTGTAGGTTTTATTTCCCTATTCCCAGCTTCTTGAAAATAGACATAGGTATTAGATTTATACTCGCACCTAAATCACATAGTGTTTTGCCTACATAATGGTTTCCAATAGATCAAGGTATAATAAAACTCCTTGGATCCTTCAGTTTTGTGGAAATTTGTGTCTCAGAATTGCTGTGCACCCTTCAATGAGAGCAACATTTTTGAACTCTCCTAACCTTCTCTTCTTTGATAAGATATCTTTCATGAATTCCACATAGTTGGGCATTTGTTCCAATGCTTCCACTAGTGGTACGTTAATATGTAGTTTCTTCAGGACATCCAAGAATTTCTTAAATTCAAAATCTTGCTTAGAGTTTTGGAAACGCTGAGAAAAAGGTGGCGGTGGCCTTGCTTCCATTTGTTGAGGTTGTTTTGTTGTGGCATTTTTGTTGACAATGTGCGGTGAATCTGCTTCAACATTTTTCTAATTCCTCTTTCCTTTTGTAGCCTATTCCAATACTGGTTTTGAATTCTTCTTATTTGTGAAATCTGAACTACTTTATTCAATAGTGGTGTCATTAACAACACCTAATAGTTGCGTACCACTTTTGAGTGTAACTACTTTACACTATTCCTTTCCTTGAGATCATGAATTTTCAATATCACTCAATACTGCCCCATGCGGCCTTGAGCTTAATGCTTTGGCAATTTGCCCCACTTGATTCTCTAAAACTTTTAAAGATGCAACTTGACTTTTGATGATAACATCATTCGTAGCCATGTATCTTAGCCATGTATATTTTCAATAAACCTTCCATTGATGAGGAACTCAAGGTTGGATTTTGCTGGACATTTTGCCTTGGCATAAGTCGATTGTATCTAGGTGGTGCATCCGCAGCATTCTATCGAATAACATTGCTAGAAATTCCCCTAGATTACTCCAACTGAAGTCAGGATGTTGCTCCTACCCTGGATTATATGTGTTGGAATATGGGTTGCTGTTGTTGCGATTGAAATTTCCATATAATAAACTGAGGTTGGATTTGATGGGCATTCATCAAAAAGATGACCTTCTTCATAGTAAACACATGCTAACTCAGCTACTTTCATTTCCTGCACTACAATTGCTCTTTTCAGGGTTTCAATCATATTTGTTAAAGATGATACATGAGCTGCTAGAGAAGTGATCACATCAAGTTCCATTGCTCTAGCAACTCTTCTACCATTTCCTACTCTGGTAGTGGGGTATTGATGATCATTGTTTGTTATCCTCTCCATAATTTCATATGCTTCATGATATGATTTACCGAGCAGAGTCCCATTGGCAGATGCATCAACCACCATTCTTGTATGCGTATTCAATCCATTGTAAAACATTTTCATTTATGTCCAATGTTGGTAACCATGCATCGAGCATTTTCTGATTAGCTCCTTGAATCACTCACATGCTTCATATAATGTTTCGTCCTCAGATTTCCGAAAGGACTTAATATCATTCTTCAATTTGGCATTCATGTTCAAAGGATTATAACTCAGTAGAAACCTCTGACAAATTTCATTCCAAGATGCCACAATACCTGACAGCAATGTGTTTAACCATGCTCTGGCACGATCTCGCAATGAATAAGGGAATAACTTCAATTTCAGGGCAGCTTTAGGAACACACTGCTACCTGAATGAATTGTAGGCTTCCAAAAAGAGTCTTAAGGGCAACCTTGGATCGTCAGTAGGCAATCTACTAAACTGCCCTACTGTTTGTAACATTCAAAACATCATCTTTTAACTCAAAATGCTGAGCCTGAATTTGTCGCTAGACAATTCCTGGATTCAAATCATCTAAGATTGTCACTACATGTTGTAACAGCCCATTTTCACTGAAGTCGGAACAGTGGTTTCGGGACTACAAATCTGACGCAAAATATAATTTATTTTTATTTTATTATATATCTTGTAATATGATAGATATCTTGTGTAAAAATTTTGACACAAAAATTTTATCGATTTAGTGCCTAATTTTGAGAAGGACTAAATCGCATAAAATGTGAAATCTGAATTCTAGTAGCTATAAGGATCAAATAGCTATAGAATTCAAAATTAGAGGTCCTTATATGGTAATTAGACCATTAAGAAAAGTATGTAGATTTTTCATGGTGACTATCCAATGAATTATAGAAAAAGGTCAAAGACTAAATTGGAAATAAAAAAATTAATTAAATAAAAAGATGATAAATGATATCATCTTATTTTATTTCATCTTCAACCTAAAAACACATGGAAACCCTAAGAGAGAGAAAAGAAGCTTTTAAGGCCTAATTAGGTAAGGTTTTTTGTCCCATTTTAGTAATTTTGATATTTTTGAAACCAGGATAGCTTAATCTCTCTATTTAGGGGATTAATTTGAAAAGTTATCAAAGTTTGGAAAATGGGTTATGGATGTATATGCTAGGAATTAGATATTTATGGTATAAAATGAAAGATTATTGATAGATAAACAACCTTTACAAAGTGATTTTTGATGGAAACTCGATTTAGGGACTAAAATGTAAACTTCTGAAATTGCAAGAAAAATTCTAAAATTTTATGTATACATGTTCTGTAAATTTTGTGATGGGGACTTGGTTAGGCTTGGAATAAGGAGTAATTTGCACAAGTTTCATTTTGTATGTAGGGATGAAATCAGAATTTATGTAAAAGTTAGGGGCAAAATGGTAATTTTTCCTAGGACATAAATTGAGTCCCTATGGGTATGAAAAATGAGAAATTGATGATTAAAGCTATTTATATAGATCCAAAAAACACAAATTTGAGGCAAGATCGAGGAAAAGGAAAAATTTCAGATTAGTAAATTACTAGCGTGAACAAGTGTCAAGGTAAGTTCGTGTAACTTAATCGAACATGTAATTATGTTATTTGAATGTTGTGTTTGTATGTAATGTGATTTGTGTTAATGTGCTTTACTTGTATGCTATGATGGAAAACTTGCTACATGCTTGAAATGGTAATAAAGGGATTAGTCCCGATTGAATGTTGAATTTCAATGATTATATGCGCTTTCCCGAAATTAATAAGGTCCTGCATTTGTTGCAGATGAGATTTAGCTCAAATGAGTGATCCCATTGATCTTGTTATATAAAGGATTTAGCCCGGACGGGTAATCCTAATATAATACCTCTCAAGTATGCATTAAGATTAGGGTTTAGCCTGGACTGGTAATCCTAATCGAGCTCCTCTGAGCTTACATTACATAAAGGATTTAGCTTGGAATGGTAATCCTGTTACACAATTAAGTGCCGTAAGGTGTACCTTTGAATAAAAAATTAACGAATTTTGGAACCATACACTTCGAGTGTATTACTTGAGCATCTATTAGAATTTAATGATTCAATGGACATGTATTGTAACATCCCGAATTTGGGCCTAGTAGGATTGGGCCCAATGGGCCTTGGGCGTAGGAATGTTTAAAATTTTTCAGAACAAGAGAACGACATTATTTCAAGTTGGACTTATTATGAAGGTAATTTTAGAAAGTTATGGGGTTCTATGAAGTTCCGGGTTCAAGTTGGGCCTTAGTAAAATTTTGTGTTTAAGCCTATTAAGGAAAGATAGTAAGTGGCATCAAGGCTTATGGAAATAAAAGAGTAAATTGCTAGCATAAATGAGCAATTGGTAAGAAGGTTATGGCACCACATGAAGTACCTTGAGGGAAGAGGTTCAAATCCCATTGTGTGCAAATGTTGACTATTATTTTTGCATTCTTTCCTTAAGTATAGGACAAGCATGTAAATATGGCAAGGTGGACTTTTCATTTTTGGCAAGAAAGAAATCAAAAGAAAATGGCAAGTAAGGGGAACATGTGGCTTATTTCATGGAGATTGTTTTGGAAAGTTTGGGTGGCCAAACTTTTGTCCTTTAGGGGCATGAATGTGGACGGTTTTGGGTGAAAAGGGAGGTAGCTGAATTTTTGTTGATGTATTGGTAAAGCTTTAATGCTTGTTTTAGTCAAAATTCCTTCTTGCATTTTTGTGCCATTTCTCTTAAACTTCTTCTCCTCTTTGCTGAAACTTCAGGCCATTAGTGAGCATTTCTTTTCTTCAATTCTTTCTTGTTACCGTAGGTACCAAACCATTGAGACAAAACTATTTTCATTCATCTTCTCTTAAAAACCGAAATTTGATAAGCACCCCTTCTTAACCTTTCTTTTCTTTTCACGAAATTCTCCAACTCTACTATCTTTTTCCTCTAATCCATACCCTCAAAACCGAAACTATTCTTGTTCATTTTCTTCCATAGCCAAAACTCAAAATCCACCATCACTCCTTCATAATTTCTTTCTTGTTTGAGGTGACATTCCTTCTTCGATTAAATCGGTAAGTGAATTCTTTTCTATGATCATATTCTTTTCTTTTTAGCCGAATAAGTATTTATCACTATTCGGTTGTAAATCGTGATCGTAACCGAAAATGGTGTTATCTTCCACTTCTTCATGTTTTAATCGCCCTCTTTTCGTAGTGCTTTAAGTGGGAGACCGTGTATTGTTCTAGCCAAAGTCAAACAGTGGAAATTGGATCCAATATCGATAAGGTAAGGGGGTTCATTTTGGATTTTTCGCTATATCTTTATTTGGCTACGTTGCAAATTGGATTGAAGTTTCGACTAATCGATTATGTTTTAGGGACAAAATCACTCGATATATTCTACCTTCGGACATAGTGATAAGTGATTCAAGTGTAAGTGATACGAAATCTTTTGGAAATTCGAGGCTAACTTTTGGTTGGTATTGTTCTAGGTCATCGACGAGTGGTTCGTTAGGAAATCGAAATCAGGTGTGTAATCCTGTACCTTCCGTATTCATATCTGAAATGGTATGTAATCTCACACTTCTCTGAAAGTTTATATGAAATATTCTGTGAATTGGTCGAAATACCGAAGAACACCAAAAACCGGCATCCGTGATCACTCGGGCGTGCGAATGATCGTAGTAGTAATCGTATTTTGTAATAAAACAGTTTCAGTTAGAAGCAGTGACGTGTTTTTGAAAATCACGAAAAATAGGAGAAAGGGAATTAGATAGTGAATAATATATTGAATTAACGCTTACTGTATCTATTTTAATATGGAAGAAACGGAGAAGGAAAAGGATTTTTATATTCTAAGATATGTTAATTTTAGTGAGACTGGTTCTAATTGACTTCGTGGTTCCCTGATCTATCTTAGAAAAATCGTATAAAATTGTAAAAGGTGAATTATGGATTATAATTTATATGTCTTAGTGAGCCTATTTTCATTAGAAACAAGTGGGAGCAATATATGTAAACCGTATAGTGAGATATTTAAAATTTAGATAAGAGAGTCAGAATCATTGGATAGTGAAACAAGGGACTCTTTAAGGAATAAACTATACTAAATGGTTAAAAAAATTCCGAAAAAATTGTAGTAAGAAGATATATGAGTCTAGTTTCAAGGAAAATTTACGGATTTAGATTTCGAGATTTCTAACTCAAGTTATAGTCTATTTAGCTTGATATAGCCTTGCGGATGGGCGAGTTTTAAATTGTTATGCCCAAATTAGTAGTTAAGTTTGGATTACGAAATTACTGAATTACACTTAATGGGAAAATTACCGATTACGAAATTTCTCTTACGGGCGAATTTTGGAAATGCCCCTAAAGGGCCGAAATACAAAATTGCTTATGGGCCTAATGGACATATTGATTAATGGGCCAATCTGATATTTTGCTAAATGGGCCAATCTGATATTTTGCTAAGTGGGCCAATCTGATATTTTGCTAAATGGGCCAAATCTGATATTTTGCTTAATGGGCCTTTTTGATTAATTGAGATAATGGGCCATAATTTTGTAATAAATATTCGAATAAATTACTGTTGTTATATTGTGATTTTTTATGCATTATATACATGATTTTGCATGGGATGGGATAATGATGAAGAGAAGTTCTGGTAGCTCTGCTACATAATTTTGGTGGCTCTACCACAAATCTGTAAAGTGGCAATGCCATGTAAATTCTGTTAATCTGGGGGCTTGTCCACAATTATATTTGATATAAATGGCTTAATGCCTGCGATTGGTGCGTTGGCGGGGTGGGTTGACTAAAGATCCCCACAGGTGTATTGGTTGGTACGGGTGGTGTGTAGCGGATGGATTATTAGGATTGGTTTGGGAATTGCATTTCATACACATGTTATGTTTGATACATTATTGTTATTTTAAATGGGCTTCGGCCCAAAATATTGCTAAATGGGTTCCGACCCAATGGGTAATGGTAAGGGGATTTCACACTGAGTTCTCGTAACTCACCGTCCATTTCTCTTAACCCTTGTAGGTTATGCTTGATGATATGGACTTGGGCTATGGATGACTCGAGGGAGGCCATACTTCAGAAATGATTTATTTGGACTTTAGACTTCATTTTCGTTTATTTTATTACTTTACTATTTGGGGTTAAATGTTGTAATAAGGCCTCTGGACTATTTTTATTTTGCTTTATGGTTGGGATGTTTTTATTATTTTTCTTAAATTGTTTAAAAAGGGAATTTTCTGAAAACTTAAATAATGGTTTCCAAAACCGAATAACAAATGAATTTTCAAAATAAACTTTTACAAATATTTTTAACACAGATATTTTCTCTCGAACTATTAATACTATTTTCAAAAGACTCGAGTGCTCTTTTGAATTTTCAACGTCGTTTTCAAAAAAAATCACGGTTTATAAGATCTCTATTTCAAATTATCGATTTATCAATCAACCTTTGAGATTAGTAGTGTTTTATCATATGTTTCAAATCAAGCTTGTTTTCTTGATTTTAACAAAGCAATACCTATTTTTGTACGAATCACAAAGATGTTTTTTATTTCCTTCATGTGACATATCAAATCTGCTCATAAAGCACGGGCCGGGATTGGGGTGTTACATTTTATGGTATCAGAGCCCAGTTTCAAAACTCGACTGTGGTTTGGGTTCAAAAACGTTTCCAAAATTGTTTTGAATTTTAAATTATAAATGCATGTTCTGAAGGAAGTATGGCACTACGGGTATCTGGCACCAGGTCAAGTCAGTTATGTTTTTAATTTACGATTATTGTGGTATGACTGTAGAAATACTCTAGAACTTTTAGTTTTAGGAATTGAAACTATAGAGATTGAGACTATAGGATGCGTTTTGCGAAAACAACTTTACTTCTTGTACTCCATAAAACATTATTTAATAAACACTGAAATAGTATACTGATTCATAAAATTCGTAATCAAGATTATATTGACTTAGCAAACATGAACACTAGAAGACGTGGACGCGGTAGACGTGGACATGGTAGAGGCCGAGGTGCTAGGGCTAGATCTTTAGCACCGAGGCATGTTTCTGAAAGGGAGACGTTGGCATCGCTAGTGGCTGAGACGAGATCTCATGATCGAGCTGGGGTTAATGAGCTGACTCAGATAGTTAAGAAGGTATTGAAGGAGGTTAAGGAGATTAGTGAAGCACTTCGAGTTGGGTCTGTGGACTGTAAGAAGAAAAGAGATGGCGGTTCTTTTGGGTCGCAGTCTCGTTCCGTGAAGCGTGTCAAGGCATGTCCAAACTTTCCAGCTTGTGATTTTTGCAAGAGGCGTCATCAGGGAGAATGCTAGAGGAGGTCAGGAGCATGTTTGAGATGCGGGTCTAAGGAGCATAAGGCTCAGGATTGTTTCTTCACCATCAAGTCAGGTATGTTTTTGTTAGACGATGATTGAATGTTGAAAATATTAGTTATAAGTGGTAGATAACTGCTTGCTTCTGTGGTTAGATGTTTGGTTGTGTGAAAGAGGATTCAAGATTATGTTAAAAGTACATTAGTGTTATTAAGATCAGAGTGTGCAGCAAAAGCATAGTGGTGTGATTTGAACGGTGTGTCTAATAGTTGGTTGGAAATTTCGAGGACGAAATTTCTTTAAGGAGGATAGAATTGTAACATCTCGAATTTGGGCCTAGTAGGATTGGGCCCAATGGGCCTTGGGCGTAGGAATGTTTAAAATTTTTGAGAACAAGAGAACAAAATTATTTCAAGTTGGACTTATTAGGAAGGTGATTTTAGAAAGTTACGGGATTCTATGAAGTTCCGGGTTCAAGTTGGGCCTTAGTAAAATTTTGTGTTTAAGCCTATTAAGGAGAGATAAGTGGCATAAAGGCTTATGGAAATAAAAGAGTAAATTGCTAGCATAAATGAGCAATTGGTAAAAAGGTTATGGCGCCACATGAAGTACCTTGAGGGAAGAGGTTCAAATCCCATTGTGTGCAAATTTTTACTATTATTTTTGCATTCTTTCCTTAAGTGTAGGCCAAGCATGTAAATATGGCAAGGTAGACTTTTTATTTTTGGCAAGATGGCTAAGGAGAATAGGAAAGAATGAAGATGAGGAAAGAAATCAAAAGAAAAGGGCAAGTAAGGGGAACATGTGGCTTATTTCATGGAGATTGTTTTGGAAAGGTGGTCAAAATTTTGTCCTTTAGGGGCATGAATGTGGACGGTTTTGGGTGAAAAGGGAGGTAGCTGTTGATGTTTTGGTAAAGCTTTAGTGCTTGTTTTAGTCAAAATTCCTTCTTGCATTTTTGTGCCATTTCTCTCAAACTTCTTCTCCTCTTTGTCGAAACTTCAAGCAATTAGTGAGCATTTCTTTTCTTCAATTCTTTCTTGTTGCCGTAGGTACCAAACCATTGAGACCAAACTATTTTCACTCATCTTCTCTTGAAAACCGGAATTTGATAAGGACCCCTTCTCAACCTTTCTTTTCTTTTCACGAAATTCTCTAACTCTACTATCTTTTTCCTCTAATCCATACCCTCGTAACTGAAACTATTCTTGTTCATTTTATTCCATAGCCGAAACTCACAATTGTAACATCCCGAAATTGGGCCTAGGAGAATTGAGCCCAATGGGCCTTGGGCGTAGTAGCGTTTAAATTTTCAGAGAATAAGAGATCGGCTTAAATGCAAGTTAGACTTATTAGATAAGTGATTTTGAAAGATTAGAGGGTTTTAGGTGAAAAAAAAACCACTGGAAGTTGGCAGATAGGCCTTAAGAATAAAATATGGAGAAAAATGACACAAGTGGAGTGTGTGGTGTAGTGGCAAAGTGACGCCACATAAGAGACAAAGGAATGACGCCACAAGGAAGGAAGGAGGTCCAAGGTTCAAGTCTTGGCTTTTGCATTTTGGTTTCTTTTGCTTGGACCTTAGAATTTGGCCCATAGTTTATATTTAGTTGCGCATGGTTTAAGACACAAGAGGAGCTTGTGGCCAAGTGGTTAGCGGCGTGGATTATGCTACAAGGGAGCACGGGTTCGAATCTCATGAGAAGCAAGTGGAGTATTTATTTTGCAGATTGAATGGCAAGAGTTTGATTGAATTTAAACTCTCTTGACGAAGGATCCCACATCGTAAAGACACAAAGAATGAAGGTGAAGAGCTAGCTATATAAGGAGCATCCTAGGAGGAGAGTAAACACATCTTGAGAGGCGTTTGGGCACAAGAGTGGTCGGAGCGCGGATTAGCCCCTGCAGTCCCATCGGTGTGTAACTCTCTCTACTCTAGTTGTAGAAGCGGCAAAATGCCGAAATGCACGGTTAGTTACGGCATTAGTAGCCACACGAGCGCATGCGAGCGCATGTGTAAGGCTTCGACGTGATAGTTGAGGCCATCGTGAGTATTCTCGTGGGTTGGGTGCTGCTTGGGCCTCGATGGGTAGAAGTGGGCCCAATGGGCCCGTGGGCCTATATGAGTAAATTGCATGATTGGTTAGTATATGTTGAACTAGACTAGGTGGAAGTTATATACGTGGCTAGATTTGTGCTAGGTGGGCCACACGAGCATGTGGGCCGGATGGGCGAAATCGGGTTTTAGGCCCAATCGTCAAGATGACCAGGAAATGGTAATTTGAGTCGCTTAGTGGTGACATTAGGCCTTGAGAAAGGCCATTTCGGTTGTGAATTTACGAAAATACCCTTAGTAGGTAAAATTACGATTATACCTTGAGGTTGATTAGCATGATTATATTGTTTAGTTTGGCCGATTGTAGGGGAAGGCTTGATCTCGCATATCTCGAGTTGTGGCTAGTGCTCGAAAAGTGTTAAGGAAGGGGATCTAGTGCGTTAGATCTTGATCTCGGATTTGATAGTCGTATTAGTAACCGGTGTGTAAACTAACACACTTCTTGCTTTGTATATGTTTGATAAACCGATTGATTGGTAAAATCGAAACAAAGTATGGTTGAGTGATATGATACCCTATGGGGTATGTGCACGGATTCGAGGTAAGTCCGTTTCATTATGAGTCTTTGTTATTGATACATGATGTCATGATTTATGATGTATGTGCTCTCGAGATGCAACGTTAAACATGTTTGCATGATTTGAATACTATACATGAGTTGGTATAATGATGGGTGATATGAGAGGAGAGGCGGTGATATTTTATCTTCGACGAGCACCGGTGTTTTGGTAACACAACTTTGTGACTTTGGGTCACCAGAGGTTTGGCACCTCCGGAGGTTTGGCACCTCGGCGTCTCGTCCTCGTGGTTTCGCACCACGTTGGGTTGGCCCCACAAGGCGGTATTGAGGATTGACGCCCGGTGATTTGGTATCACATGATGGGTTGGCCCCATCACGGTGTGTGACTTGGCCACACGGTGGTTTGGTACCACATTTGTGTCTTTGGGACACCGGAGGTTTGGCACCTCATTACGACTCGTCCACGTGGTTGGACACCACCGTGGGTTGGCCCCACTTGAGAGATACGGGATTGTCGCTAGTGATTTGGTATCACACGATGGGTTGGCCCCATCATCGGATTTGTGACCGGTCACCGGTGATTTGGTATCACACGCGTGTCTTTGGGACACCAAAGTGGTTTGGCACCACATTGACGGATATCGTGTCTTTGGGACACCGGTGTTTTGGTAACACATTGTGACTATATGTCACCGGTGGTTTGGCACCACCAAAGTGGTTTGGTACCACACGGGGTAGAAAAGGTGTATGGATGGTTAGGATTGGGTGCATATTGATTGGATGCATGATGGTTATGTTTATGTTGCATATGATATTTTGCTAATCAAGGAAAAAGGGTGGTACACTGAGTCTTGGTGACTCACCTTTTTCCTTTAACCATTTTCAGTATTGCATAATTTGGACCGGGATCGGAGAGGACAAGGTGGCCTATCTTAGAAGATGATGATTTAATATTTTATGTTTGGTTTTGATATAAGTACTTTATTTGAATTATTGGGGTTGTAATAAAGGCCATTTTATTATTTGGTATTACTTGATTATGGTTTTGTTATTTTAAATTCTTATTAACTCAAAAATGTTTTCACACAACAAAAGAAATTACATGAGTTTTAAGTAAGAGGAATTCGTTTTACTCACATATCCGATATAGTTTTCAAAATTGAATTCTTTCATGCTTTATGCTAAGTTAACGAGGTTTTTCAACCGTCTTTCTGCAATAACATAACCAGATTCGGTCGTAGTGAATGGGCCGGGTTTGGGGATGTTACAACAATCCACAATCACTCCTTCATAATTTCTTTCTTGTTTGAGGTGACATTCCTTCTTCGATTAAATTGGTAAGTGAATTCTTTTCTATGATCATATTCTTTTCTTTTTAGCCGAATAAGTATTTATCACTATTTAGTTGTAAATCGTGATCGTAATCAAAAATGGTGTTATCTTGCACTTCTTCAAGTCTTAATCACCCTCTTTTCGTAGTGCTTTAAGTGGGAGACTGTGTCTTTTCTAGCCGATGTCAAACTGTGGAAATTGGATCCAATATCGATAAGGTAAGGGGGTTCATTTGGATTTTTCACTATATCTTTATTTGGCTATGTTGCAAATCGGATTGAAGTTTCGACTAATTGATTATGTTTAAGGGAAAATCACTCGATCTATTCTACCTTCGGACATAGTGGTAAGTGATTCAAGTGTAAGTGATACGAAATCTTTTGGAAATCTGAGGCTAACTTTTGGTTGGTATTGTTCTAGGTCATCGACGAGTGGTTCGTTAGGAAATCAAAATCAGTGTGTAATCCTGTACCTTCCGTATACATATCTGAAATGGTGTACAATCTCACACTTCTCTAAAAGTTTGTTTGAAGTATTGTGTGAATCGGTCGAAATATGAAGAACACCAAAAATCGACATCCGTGATCACTCGGGCGTGCGTATGATTGTAGTAGTAATCGTATTTTGTAATAAAATAGTTTCGTTTAGAAGCAGTGATGTGTTTTTGAAAAATCACGAAAAATAAGAGAAAGGGAATTAGAAAGTGAATAAGATATTGAATTAAATCTTACTGTATCTATTTTAATATGGAAGAATCGGAAAAGGAAAAGGATTTTTAAATTTTAAGATATGTTAATTTTAGTGAGACTGGTTCTGATTGACTTCTTGGTTCCCTGATCTGTCTTAGAAAATCGTATAAAATTGTATAAAGTGAATTATGGGTTGTAATTTATATGTATAGATTTCTTAGTGAGCCTATTTTCATTAGAAACAAGTGGGAGCAATATATGAAAACTGTACAGTGAGGTATTTAAAATTTAGATAAGAGAGGTCAGAATCGTTGGACAGTGAAACAAGGGAAACTTTAAGGAACAAATCTGTACTAAATGGTTAATCCAAAAATTCTAGAAAACTTGTATTAAGAAGATATATGAGTCTAGTTTCAAGGAAAATTTACTGATTTAGACTTCGAGATTTCTAACTCATTTTATAGTCAATTTAGTCGGTACGACGCAGATGGACAGTTTTAAATTGTTATGCCCAAATTAGTAGTTAATTCTGGATTGCGAAATTACCGAATTACCCTTAGTGGGTAAATTACCGATTACGAAATTTTCGTTACGGGTCGAATGTTGGAAATGCCCCTAAAGGGCCAAAATACGAAATTCCTTATGGGCCGAATGGACATATTGATTAATGGGCCAATCTGATATTTTGCGAAATGGGCCAATCTGATATTTTGCTAAGTGGAACAATCTGATATTTTGCTAAATGGGCCAATTTGATATGTTTCTAGGTGGGCCAATCTGATATTTTGCTAAATGGGCCAATCTGATATTTTGCTAAATGGGCTAAATCTGATATTTTGCTTAATGGGCCTTTTTGATTAATTGAGATAATGGGCCATAATTTTGTAATAAATATCCGAATAAATCACTGTTATATTGTGATTTGTTATGCATTATATACATGATTTTGCATGGGATGGGATAATGATGAAGAGAAGTTCTAGTAGCTCTGCTACATATTTCTGGTGGCTCTACCACAAATCTGTAAAGTGGCAATGCCACGTAAATTCTGTTAATCTGGTGGCTTGTCCACAATTATATTTCATATAAATCGCTTAATGCCTACGATTGGTGTGTGGCGGGGTGGGTTGACTAAAGATCCCCACAGGTGTGTTGGTTGGTACGGGTGGCATGTAGTGGATGGATTATTAGGATTAGTTTGGGAATTGCATTTCATACAAATGTTATATTTGATACATTATTGTTATTTTAAATGGGCTTAGGCCCAAAATATTGCTAAATGGGTTCCGGCCCAATGGATAACGGTAAGGGGATTTCACACTGAGTTCTTGTTACTCACCCCCTTTCTCTTAACCCTTGTAGGTAATGCCTGATGATATGGACGTGGATAATGGATGACTCGAGAGAGGCCATATTTCAGAAATGGTTTATTAGGACTTTAGACTTCATTTTCATTTATTTTATTACTTTACTATTTAGGGTTAAATGTTGTAATAAGGCCTCTGGACTATATTATTTTTCTTTATGGTTGAGATGTTTTTATTATTTTTCTTAAATTGTTTAAAAAGGGAATTTTCTAAAAACATAAATAATGGTTTCCAAAACCGAATAACAAATGAATTTTCAAAATAAACTTTTACAAATATTTTTAACACGGATATTTTCTTGCAAACTATTAACACTATTTTCAAAAGACTCGGATGCTCTTTGGAATTTTCAACGACGTTTTCAAAAAAAAAAAAATCACGGTTTATAAGATCTCTATTTCAAATTATCGATTTATCAATCAACCTTTGAGAGTAGTAGTGTTTTATCATATGTTTAAAATCAAGCTTGTTTTCTTGATTTTAACAAAGCAATACCTATTTTTGTACGAATCACAAAGATGTTTTTCATTTCCTTCATGTGACATACCAAATCTGCTGATAACGCATGGGCCGGGTTTGGGGTGTTACATGTATCCCTTGACTTGCCATGTAAATCTTGAGATGTAATGATAATGACTTGAAAGAACATTGCATGATGAGCTCCTCTATTTTTACTTGACTTGTTGTAAGTGTTGTGACTAACATGCTTGATTGAAGGCATGTGTTTAGGAAATTTTGCTAATGGATGGAAAACATGAAGTGGTGTGCTTAAATTTAATAGTAGGATTGGTAAGTTTAGTTTCTGTTGTATGAACTTACTAAGCATGTAATGCTTCTCTATTTATTTTTCCCTTCTTTTATAGAGCTCGGAAGCTCATAAAGGTTGGAAGATCATTGGAGCATCGTCACAGTATCAACTAGCATTTTGGGTATATTTAATGAAGTCATTTTGGATATAACAGCATGTATAGAACAACTTGGTCAATAGTGGCTTGAAAATGATGTTTTGTAGTCTAGCCATTGGAATGGCTAGTAATGGTTCATTTTGGTATGACTAAGTAGATTACTTTGATACATAAATACATATGTGTTATGTTGAGTATATGTGGTCTAATGTTGTTGTTGCATAAGTTAAACCAAGGTAAGTTTATAAACACTTCTGCTTGAAATGATAAGCCATGTTGAACGATGGAATTACTTATTTTGAATGCTTGACTTGGTTGGTATTGGCTGTGTGTTTCAAGTGCAGGTTTCGGGTGAAATTTTGGGTGAGAAATGAAGCTAGAAATGGCTTCATTTTGTCCACATGAGCATAGATACGGGCGTGTGTCTAGACCGTGTGTGACACATGGCCTAGTAACATGGGCATGTAGTTAGGCCGTGCGTCCCCCTAAACCTAAATTTTGAGAAACAGAATGCTTAGAATTGAGCACACGGGCGTGTGTCTTTGCCGTGTGTGCCACATCGCCTAGAACATGGACGTGTGTCTTGGCCATGTGAAACCTGTACCTAATTCAAATTAAATTAAATTACCATACGGCCTAGCATACGGGTGTGTGGCATGGCGTGTGACGTAAGTTAGAAAGCACCATAAATCGAACACGACCTTTAGCACGGGTGTGTCCCAGGGTCGCACGTGTAATAGTTTAATTTTGTTCCTAATCGAAACGGTGGTTTTAGGACCACAAATCTGAGTCAGAAATATATTTTAATATTATTTTTTATGTTAATTATATATGATTGAGCATGTGTTAAAATTTCGTGAGTTAATTTGATTGTTTGTGTGTTTAATTTAAGAAAAAAGACTAAATCGCATAAGTGGTAAAAGTATCCTTCTATTTGATTTAGTGATTAGATGGATGTGTTTTTATAAAGATGAGGCCTTAAGTTGTAAATTGGCCATTTAATAGGATAGTGGACGGCAACATGTATTTATATAAGGCATTTACATGTTTATTTTATATATGTTAAGTTTATTATAATAAATAATATATTATAAGCTTATAATAATAAATAAAACATAATGGTTGCATGTTCATCTTCTTTAGCTTTATTCAACCGAAACTAAAAAGAAAGAAAAACACTTCAAGGGTTCGGCATTCATCTAGCTTGATTCAAGGTGAGTTTTAACTCGATTTTTTTATAATTTCTACGTTTTTGAGATCGTTGCTTCGAATACTATCCTACCCATGCTAGAATTTCTGATTTTGATGCATGTTTGATGTTCAACCATTGACAAAAACTTGTGTTTTATAATGTTTGATGACAAAATATTAAATATATGTTTTAGATTAACATGTTTTGTATTGGAAATTTTGATGATTTTGAGTTATTAGGATTAAATTGTGAAATTTGTAAATTGAAGGGTCAAAATGTGAAATAAATGGAATGTATGGACTTGTATGGGCATGAGTAACATTCGGCCCTAAAGGAGTGTGTTCAAATTTTGAATGTTTTGTGTTTTGTGCAATAGGGACTAAATTGTAAAAAATTGTAAATGTTAGGGGTAAAATAGTAATTTGCCCATTTAAGTGTTTTTGGACTAAATTGAATGAAAACATGTTGAATGAGTTTAATTTGTAATTTATGTAGACCAAGAACAAAAAGGATCGGGAGTGGATTGGGGAAAGACGAAGTTAATCGAATAGTCAGAATAACAAAGTCCGTCGATACTCGAGGTATGTTTTTAAGCAATTGGGTTGATTTGAATATTTATTCCTAATGATGATTATAAATTAATAGAAGTAATTATGGACTATATGGTAATGCCGAATGAAATAATTGATGGAAATGGGAATTTAGTTGAATGAGATGTATGCATATATGATAATGATAATTATGTGAGAAATATATTTAAGTGATGGAATTAATTGAATGTGATGCATATTTGCATATTATTAGTATAACCGAATGTGTTATTGGAAAGTGGATGTAATAAGCAAAATTGAATGTTTAAGTATATATATGTTTGTTGAAGTGAATAACAGTTTCAAGTAAAGTACTAGGCGTACGAATCTGAATACTGAGCATTGTGTGTGCGAAATCGATTATCTGGCACTAAGTGTGCGGAATATAAGTAATGGCACTAAGTGTGTGATACATTACAAGTAATTGGTACTATGTGTGCACTTTATCAAAGTAACGGCACTAAGTGTGCGATACGTTACATGGTTTGCACTAAGTGTGCAGGTTTGCGGATCCTCCAAGAATATCAACTAGTGAATTGTGATAAATGAGATGAGATAAATAGGTATGTGACTCATGATAGTTGGGAAATTTAGTACTAATGTGGTAAGTTATATTTGCTTATGAAATTAAAGAAATGAGATGTGATTATTAGTTTTTGAGTTGTTTTGAGATGAAATAATGATGCATAGTTTAACATGAAGTCTAATGATGATTGCATGAGTATTCGGTTTCGAAACTACTAAATATGGTAGTTAATGAATGGTAATATGATCTATACTTATGATTATGAGTTTCGCTGATGATTATGGTAAATTGATTTAATTTGTATAATGTTAAATTGTATACTTTACAATTGCTTCTAACTTACTAAGCTATGTTAGCTTACTGTGTGTGTCTATTTTATTATTTTTTAGATTTTGAAGTCTAAGTACAAGCTCGGGGGTCATCGTCAAAGTCAATCACACTATCAACTACTTTTGGTACCCTCTTAATAAGTTGAACTTGTGAAACTATGGCATGTATAGGCTATACTACTCTTTTATGTTTATTATGAACGAGATGTATATAAAATGCCATGCAAAAATGGCTATGTTTCTATGCTTGGGTTTGATTTGAGTATGTTTGATCATGGTGTTAATATTTGTGTATGTTTGACCTTGTTATGAGCTTATTTTGGAAGTTCATTTCAATATTTTATAAGTGATAATTGAGTACATGAATTTGTTTTGAGTAAGATATAGTATATTTTGAATGGTAGATGTATGTTTGCTTTATTATATATATACACCTATAAGTTAAGTTAGGAGAAGACTATGTTATGCTTTATGTATGTGACTATTGGATATGATTTATATTTGATCAAATTGTGGTGTATTAGTTTATAAATATTCGGCCATGGTATTGACCTAATTTGGAGTTTATATTTCTCATTGGATTTTTATATGGTATTCGGATATGAGGTTTGATGGATTAAATTATTGTTGAGAACATCTAGTTTTGGTATTTATGTGATTTAATAAATATAGTTACATGATAGGTATGAATGACATTATAAGTTATGTTCTTAAGTTGAGTACATTCGAAAATGATATGTGTAAGGGGTTTTGATCTATTATGTTTTTAGGTCATGTACATGTTTGGTTTTTGAGTAATTTGATCATGCCATTTATAAGAGATTAACCGATATTATAATTAGATATTTTTGGCAATTAGTAAAGTTTTGGCATATATGTATAATTGTTTTGAAATGTTGGGTGCATTGACGGTAAATTGAACAAGAGTAAATGTGCATATTCATTATTGTAACTAAAATGACCAAACGCATAGTACTTTTACTATTTGATCATTATTTATTTATATATGAAATTGATGATGTAGATTTGTTATATGTAAGTTAATGTTTAAAGCATGTCATGAAAGTACATCATTATCTTTAATGCATTCAACTATGACTTTATAATAGTAACTAGTTGCTGTGATCTGTGTTAAGCTTGGTAATGCCTTGTAACCCTAATCTGGCGACGGATACGGGTTATGGATGTTATAGCACAGGCATGTCCCTTAGACCACACAGGCGTGTGGGCCCTGTACCTTAGAAAAATTTTGTAATTTTGTGAAAAATTCTTAGAGATTCTGATTAAGTCTCGATTCATTTCTAATACTCTGTTTAAGCCTCGAGGGCCCATTCAAGGGACAATAAGAAAAATTTGGAGTATGAATAGTATGTTTAATACAAATTGCATGAGAATGTTCTGTAAAACCTTGTAATACTCCGTGACCTTGTTTCGATGACGGATACGGGTTATGTAACACCCCAAACCCGGCCTAAACATTACGACCGAATCTGGCATGTCACATAAAAGGGTTATTTAAAAACTGTGCGTTTGTTAAAAAGTTCGTATTCTTTTTGAAACTCCGTGTTTTGTGGTTTGTTTATAAAAGCCGATTCATTTAATGCCCACTTTACAAAGTTGTTATTAATTTGAATAAAATTGTATTTGTTGTGAAATTCGAGTTTTAGTAATTTTGAATAAAACGGGTTATTATCATTTCAGAAAATCCCATATTGAACATTAAATAATAAAATGATAACCAAATTGAAAGCTAAAACCAAATAAAATACCAAAGGCCTTATTACATATCAAAATCCCAAAATTAAAAGAAGTTTAAATATAAGAAATGAGTTCTGAGAAAACATTGCAGGGCCACCCCAAGCTCCGCCTCGGCTCCCCAAATCAGCGGTCTAATGATTAATCGAAACATTTAAAAAGAGGGGTGAGTTACTGAAAACTCGGTGTGTGTTTCCACTACGAGTGATAACTAGGCCTAAGCCCACAAAAAAGCGATTGGGCCTTAGCCCTCACAATAACATACTTGGCCGAAGCACACATAAATCGAATTAGGCCGTAGCCCTAATATCACAAGATATAGAGATAACACATGCCAAATGATGCAAAACCCATTCTTTAGTCATATTCGGCCATAAGCCCATAACATAGCATATCGAACCATAGCATATTAAATCACATGTACATATAAGAATGACAATGCGATCCCGAACCCACATAGGTATCCATCCTCTACACACCACCCGTACACGCCAATCACACGTGGGGATTACTAAATCGACTCTCCATCTGCTACACACACCATCGAAAGCGATTATTGCGATCAAGCGCACATCGCCTTATAATCGTGGCATAGCCACAGATAATGTGACAGAGTCACCGGATTCATAATATGTGACAAATGTCACCGGATACATAATATGTGACATAAGTCACCTGGATAATGTGGTAAAACCACCAGGAACACTTCCCTTTATCAATATCACCCATATGCCCATGCAACATACATATTATTCGGATATTATGCAATGTGTCATGTATGCAAAACATATATCAAATATAAGAATAACATGAGTTACCATCATAATCAGATAGACATAAAACAACAAAATCAAGCTAATCAACCTCTAAGGGCATAATCGTAATTTTACCTACTAAGGGTATTTTCGTAATTTACCCACCAAGGGTATTTTCATAAATTCACACCTGCAATGGCCTTTCTGAAGGCCTAATGTCGCCACTAGCGACTCAGCTACCATTTTCGATCGTACAGGAGGTTTGGGCCTAAACCCAATTTCGGCCCATCCGGGCCCAAACGCTCGTGTGGCCCACCTAGCACGAATCTAGCCACGTATATAAGTTCCACCTAGTCTAGTTCAACATATACTAACCAATCATACAATTTACTCATATGGGCCCACGGGCCCATTGGGCCTACTTTGGCCCATCGAGGCCGAAGCAGCCCCAACCCACACGAATACTACTAATGGCCTTAACTATCGCGTCGAAGCCCCACACGTGCGCTCGCACGCTCGTGTGGCTACTAATGCCGTGTGACCGGCATTTCGGCATTTTGCCGCTCTGACTAAGTGAGAAGTACACACACACACCTGATAGGAGTCTGGTGCTAATCCGCGCTCCGACCACTCCTGTACCCAAACGCCCTCCAAGGTATGTTAACTCTCCTCCTGGAATGCTCTTTATATAGCCAGCTCTTTACCTTCATTCTTTGTGTCTTTCCGATGTGGGATCCTTTCGTCAGTAGAGTTTAAATTCAACTGAAACTCTTGCTGTCCAATCCACAAAATAAATACTCTCCTTCTCACGAGATTCGAACCCAGGCTCCCTTGCAACATAATCCACGCCGCTAACCACTTGGCCACAAGCTCATCTTGTGTCTTAAACCATGCGCAACTAAATTTGAATCTATAGCCAAATACTAAAGTCTATTTAAAAATAAAACTAAAATGCAAAAGCCAAGACTTGAACCTTGGACCTCCTTCCTTCCTTGTGGCTTCACCCCCTTGTTCCTTAAGTGGCGTCACTTTGCCACTACACCACACACTCCACTTGTGTCCTTTTCCTCCCTATTTTATTCTTAACGCCTACCTGCGCCAACTTCCGGGGTTTTTCACCTAAAACCAAAATTTCCCCAAAGCCAATATTTGATCCGGGACTTCATAGAAGCCCTCTAACCTTCCAAAATCACTTATCCAATAGGTCCAACATGCACTAAAGTCGTTCTCTAAATTTTTTACACTATTACGCCTAAGGCCCATCGGGCTCAATTCTGCTAGGCCCAATTTCAGGATGTTACAGGTTAGTAGTGTTACATTTAGTGGTATCAGAGCTACCGTTTAGTCTATTCTCGGATTTGACGTAGCAAACATGAGTTAGCTATACATGCCATTATATAAATTGTGATAGTGTGATGACTCCTGATCATTTTAAATGTGTTTTTCATACAGTAATGTCATCCAACTGAGCTATAGCTAAACCTAAGGAAGGTGAGAGCAATGCTTCAGCTCCAGTACAGAGAGTTGTGTCTGCATTTGGTAGTGAAAGGCCCGCGTCTGATGTAACAGCCCGATTTTGGGGCTAGTCGGAATGGTGGTTTTGGAACCACTAATTCGAGGTCAGATAAATTAGTTTTAATATTATTTTATGTGTTATGGCATAATTATATGGGTGTATGAAAATTTTGGTATATTAATTTTTGTGATTGCATGCTAAATTCTGAAAAGGACTAAATCGCATAAAGTGCAAAAGTTTTATTTTACAAGCTAGAGGTGTCTAATAGCTATAGAATATTAAATTGGAGGTCCTTAAAGTATAATTAGGCCATTAGGGAAGTGATGGCCGGCCATTGGGGACAAATTAGAGGCATGGCCAATGGTTAGATGAGTTGGTGACTTAATTGAATAAAATAAAATAAAATAAAGAAGTTACCATCTTTTACTATTTTCATTTCTTCTTCCACTAAAAATTCAAGAAAGAATAAGGTTTTTGAAGCTCAAACTTTCAGCCAAGCTATCCTCTTGCAAGTAAGTGATTTTAAAGGTCTTTCTTGATAATTTTTGTACTTTTGGAACACCTAATGCTTAAGCTAGCTAATGAGGGGACTATTTTGCAAAATGGTTAAAAGTTTAGGGATTTTTCATGAGAGTGCTTATGTTTTTTGCTAAGCTTTTATGGAAGAAAATGAACCTTAGTGGGTTGAAGAACAACTTTTGTGAAAGGACTTTGCATGAAAAACTCCTAATAGGACTATTTTGTAAAAGTTATAAAATAGATGATAAAGGTGTGAAATACTTGAAATTGTGAGTTGCTATAAGAGTAACAAATGTCAGTTAGGCTTGTCAAATAAGGAAATTTGATGAAAAATGATTTACAAGCCTAGGGGCAAAATCATAATTTTGCCAATGTATAAGGGCAAAACGGTCATTTTTGCCAAAGTAGAAATTTTGAAATGTTTGGATTTATATAGTGATTAAATTAGAAAATTTTATTATTGTAGATCAAGAAGAACGCGAAATCAACCTTGACCGACGAAAAGGCAAGGTTTCGGACTAAACCGAAAATTAACATATTTTGCATCGAGGTAAGTTTATGTGTAAATGATACATCCCTATTACATATGTTTTAATTATTAATGCATTGTGTAGATGTAATTGATCATTGGTGAGAATTATTGAAATAGTAGAAAATGTGAAAACTCTCGTATGAACCTTCGTAAGAGAAATATGGGTACGGATAAATATCCATAAATATGTAAATTTTGGTGGGTGGGTGCGATACCACCTTATTGATTATTAACGATGGACTGAGTGCGATACCATCGTATATATTAATATTTTGGTGTACTGTGTGCGATACCACCGTAGTTATCATTATTGGTGGGATGTGTGCGATACCACCCTATTATTGATTAATGGTGGGGTGTGTGCGAAACCACTGAGTGTCTTGTCTCATTCCGACGGGTTCATCAAGAAACTTGACTAAGTGAAATTTCCTGTGGCTTTGTGGTGATGAGTGCAGGGTATATGTGCGAGTAATTGTGAGCAATGTTATGATATGTGTTTGGGATGTGGTAAGAGTTGAGATGAGTAAGCATGATTATGAGAATATGAATTGTTCTTACATAATATATAATGTTTTTGATTGATTAGCATATATGATGCTTATTGTTTATATATAGACTTGCTAAGCTTAAAGCTTACTCCCTTCTCTTTTCCCTTGTTTTATAATGTCGAAGGGCCAGCTCGGGATACGGAGATAAGCAAAGGATCACCCACACTATCAGCACATCTTGGTATAGTTAGACTTAGCATTTTGAGTATGGCATGTATAGGGACTAGACTTAGTTGAATGTTATATTGTTTTGGCCAAATGTGTTGGCTCATTTAAAGATAAACTCTTTTGTAAAAGGCCATAGTTGATGGCTCTTTCTTATTAATCAATGAAAAGATGAGGTTATTCATGAATGTGCAAGATGCATGATTCATTTACTTAGTTTAATTATGCATGAATTGGTTGAAGGTTTAGTGTGATGTATGTTTGTATGAGTTGGGGTGATAGAAATAGCTTTGCAAATAGCCTTGTTCTTGTCCATACGGGTACACACACGGGCGTGTGTCTAGGTCGTGTGTGATACACGGTCAGCCTCATGAGCGTATGGTTAGGTCGTGTGGTTAGGCTGTGTATCCCTATGCATGATAGGTTTGCAAGTCAGTATGCTTAGTAGTAACCACACAAGCAGAGACACGACTGTGTGTCTTAACCGTTTAGTGAAGATTTTCTAACATTTTCTAGAGAGCATTCAAGAAGTTTGATTTGATCTCGAACCATTTCTAATGTGTAAATTGGGCCTAGTAGGCTTGTTTAAGAGAGGTCACGAAAAGTTTTAATTTTGAGTGGAAAGTCGTGTCTCGGTACTGCATAATTGTTGATGTATAAGTCTGGTAACACCTCGTACCCTGTTCTGGCGTTGAATACGGGTAAGGGGTGTTACATCTTTGGGCCGAAGTGAGGAGGAAAAACAAGCCTTCTTTTAAATGATGAATGAATGGTTTACACAGTATCTAAGACTAAACCCTGCTGTACAACAACCTCCCTACCTACTCCCCAACCGATTCTTGAGGTACAACAGGGTGCTGAACTTGTTAGAATCGATAACCTTCGTGTAGATAAAATACGCAAACATGGGGTGAAAGAATTTAGTGCTACCGCAGATGATGATCCAGAAAGAGCTAAGTTTTGGTTAGAAAATACTATCCGAGTTTTTGATGAATTATCCTATACTCTTGCTGAATGTCTGAAATATGCAGTCTCTCTGCTAAATGATATAGCTTACCATTGGTGGAACAGCATAACTTCGGTAGTACCAAGGGAGAGTATCACATGACAATTCTTCCAAGCTAAATTCAGAGAGAAGTATGTGAGCCAGAGATTTATGGATCAAAAAAAATAAAGAATTTCTAGAGCTCAAACAAGGGAATATGACGTGTCTAAATATGAATGAGAATTTGTTCGGCTAAGTAAATATTCCCGAGAATGGGTCTAGTATTAGGCTGAGTTGTGCAAATGCTTTGAAGAGGGCCTAAATGAAGAAATCAAGTTATTGATTGGAATCCTTGAAATAAGGGAATTTGCGGTGTTAGCCAGTTGAATCCAAAAAGCTGAAGAACTGAGTAAGGAAAAGAAACAAGTCGAAAGAGAGGCTCGGGTTTTAGGAAAAAGAACTATGAGTAAGTCACAATCATTTGCTTCTAAGAAATTAAAGAGGTATTATGATCATGTTACTACCACTACGGGGTATTTTGGAAGAGAGTGGGGCTCTCAAGGTTCTAACCCGAGGTCTTTATCTCTGTCTGTGACCAGTGTGGGTAATGTTGGTAATCCCAAACCGAAATGTAAACATTGTAACAAATTCCATCATGGGGAATGTCGGTCCAGAAGTGGAGCTTGTTTCAGATGTGGTTCACTTGAGCATTTTCTCAAAGATTGTCCCAAAAGAGTTGAGAAAGAGATAGAACTAGTTCCAAAGCCGAATAATCATGTTGTGAGAGGCAAACCACCCCGTCACCCCAGAAATATTGGTAGTAGTCGAGGTATTACCAAGGATACAACAGTTAGATCTGAGGCAGGAGCACCTGCAAGAACATATGCCATTCATGCTAGAGAAGATGCCTCTGCACCAGATGTTATTATTGGTACAGTTTTTTTTACTTGATATTGATATTACTGCATTGATTGATCCTGGTTCCACACATTCATATATATGCATGAACTTAGTTAATGTTAAAAATTTACATGTTGAGTTCACTGAAATTGTGGTTAAAGTTTCAAAACCTCTGAGCCAGTGTGTTATGGTGGATAAAGTCTATAAAAACTGTCTGTTGATGGTAAAATGTATTTGCTTTCCGGCTAATTATGATGTTATTGCCATTTGATGAATTTGATGTGATCTTGGGAATGGATTGGTTAATTCGATATGATGCAGCGGTGAATTGTAAATAGAAATATATTGTATTGAAATGTGAGAATGATGAATTGCTTCGTGCTGAATCTGATAAACTAGATGGATTACTTAATGTGATTTCAGCAATAACGGCACAGAAATACGTCCGAAAGGGTTATGATGCGTACCTTGCATATGTGTTGGATACTAAAGTGCCTAGTCAAAGATTCAATCAGTACCAGAATTTCCTACTGTATTTCCAAAAGAATCACCTAGTTTACCACCAGATAGAGAAGTGAAATTCTCTATAGATCTCGCTCCGGGAACGACACTGATATCTATAGCACCTTATAGAATGGCTCCTACAGAATTGAAAGAGCTGAAAGTACAATTGCAGGAGTTGATTGAAAGAGGCCTTGCTCAACCTAGTTTCCCACTTTGGGGTGCACCGGTTTTAATTGTAAAGAAGAAGGATGGATTGGTGAGGCTGTGTATTGACTATAGATAGCTCAACAATGTTACAATAAAGAACAAGTATCCATTGCCTCGTATTGATGGCTTATTTGACCAGTTGAAATGTGCCACTATATTTTCAAAGATTGATCTCCGTTCTAGTTATTATCAATTACGGGTAAAAGAATCTAATGTTCCTAAGACAGCTTTTAAAACTAGGTATGGACACTATGAGTTTCTTGTGATGCCATTCAGCTTGAAAAATGCACATGCGGTGTTTATGGATTTGATGAACAGAATTTTCAGCCCGTACTTGGACAGGTTTATGGTGGTGTTTATAGATGATATTTTGGTATACTCCCGAGTTGAAAATGAACACACTGAGCATTTGAGAATAGTGTTGCAAACCTTGAGAAAGAAACAATTGTATGCCAAGTTCAGTAAATGTTAATTTTGGCTGCGGGAAGCTAGTTTTCTTGGGCATATAGTATCTACCGAATGTGTCAGAGTAGACTCGTATAAAATTTCAGCCATTGTTAATTTTAAACCACCAAATAATGTGTACGAAGTCTGGAATTTTCTAGGACTAGCTGGTTACTATCAGAGATTTGTAAAAAGTTTCTCAATGATAGCTTCTCCAATGACTCATTTACTACAAAAAGATGTAAATTTGAGTGGACTGATAAAGTCCAGCAAAGTTTTGATAGATTAAAGGCTCTATTGACAAAAGCACCTGTGTTAGTCCAGCCTGAATCGGGTAAGGAATTTACAGTTTATACTGATACGTCATTGAATGGCTTAGGCTGTGTACTGATGCAAGATGGTAAAGTAGCAGCCCACGCTTCACAATAGCTAAAGCCACATGAAAAGAACTACCCGACACATGATCTTGAATTAGCAGCCATAGTGTTTGCATTGAAAATCAAGCGGCATTATTTGTTCGATGAAAAATGTCATATATTCACTGATCATAAAAGTATGAAATATTTGATGTCACATAAAGATTTGAATTTAAGACAGCATAGATGGCTTGAACTACTGAAAGATTATGATCTTTTTATTGACTACCATCCGAGAAAGGCCAATGTAGTGGCAGATGCTTTGAGCAGAAAATCCTTGTATACTTTGTGAGCAATGAATACTCGATTGTCGTTCTCTGATGATGGTTTATTCCTGGCTGAGTTAAAAGCTAGACAATTGTTTTTACAAAAAATCTTTAAAGCTCAGAAAAATAATAGTAAGTTGCAAGAAAAACGGATACAAAGTGAGTCGACTCCTAACTTAGAATTTTAGATAGGGATTGATAGTTGTTTGTTATTTAGAGGCAAAGTATGTGTACCGAAAGGTTCTAAACTAGTACAGAAGATTTTGAATGAAGCTCATAATGTTAATATATCTATTTATCCCGGTAGTAATAAAATGTATAATGATCTGAAAAAGATGTACTGGTGGCTAGGAATGAAACGAGAAATTTCTGAGTTTGTATGAGTGAGGCCTCATAAGTCGAGATTGAGGTTGTTGAGATGACTTAAGAGAGTAGTCACAATGAGCCTAAGTGGTGATCAAGTGGTTTTATTACGAGAACGCCTCGAGCTCTGGTTCTGGGTAGAACTTGGGTAAGGGGTGTTACATTTAGTGGTATCAGAGTTATGGTTTAGACGATTCTAGGACTACCATAGCGGGTGTAAGAGTCTAGCTATACATGCCATAAGTGTACTATGATAGTGTGGTGGTATATGTTGATTTTAAATCTTGTTTTGTATAGTATATGGATCCCGATCAATCTACTGCTGATGAAGCAACTAGTAATGCGTCGGCTCTTGCACAAGGAACCGTGCCTGTACAAAGTTGACCCGAGGTTAGGGGTCAAAGGGAAGAGGCACCGAAAGCCTTTCTCTAGATGATTAGTAATTGGTACTCGGACTATGTTCGAGCGAACCCTAATGCTCAACCTCCTCCATCTCCTCCTATACTTCAGCCAAATCCAGTGGCTCCTCAAGGTATTGATGTTGTGAGGATATCGGAACCCCGGGTGGATAAGATTAGGAAGCATGGGGCTGAGGAGTTTAGAGCAAAGGTAGATGATAACCCTCAAAGGGCAGAGTTCTGGTTAGAGAACTCGATGAGAGTGTTCGATGAACTCTCATGTACACCCAAAGAGACTTGAAGTGTGCCGTATCTTTGCTTAAGGATTCGACATACCATTGGTGGAAGACACTAACGTTGGTGGTTCCAAAAGAGCGGGTGACGTGAGACTTCTTTTTGGAAGAGTTCTGGAAGAAGTTTTTAAGCCAATGATTTACTGACCGAAAAAGGAAGGAGTTCCTTGAGTTGAAACAAGGAAGAATGTCAGTAGCAGAGTATGAGCGTGAGTTTGTTAGGCTTAGCAAATACGCTCAAGAGTGTGTATCGACAGAGACCATCTTGTGTAAGAGGTTCGAAGATGGACTGAATAAGTATATCAAACTCCTAGTGGGTATTCTAGATTTGAAAGAGTTTGTGGTGTTAGTTGAAAGGGCAAGTAAGGCCGAATAGTTGAGTAAGGAAAAGAGAACTATGAGTGAAGCCTGAGATGCTAGAAAAAAGCCAATGGACAAGTCATATCAAGCCCAGTTGAAAAGATCCAAGGAAGGGAATCCTTGGACAACAGCCTCAGTGGGATATTCATATCGAGACTTGGACAATATTCGTTCGGGTTCGAGAGTCCAAGCCACCTCGATGTGAACTATGGTAGTAAGTACATTGAATTGAAATGTGAGAGTGGAGATGTGGTTGGGTTGAATCGAGGTGGATCAGATAGTCTACCAGTGATGATTTATTCCCTAGTGGCTGAGAAATTTTTGAGAAAAGGGTGTGAATCCTATCTCGCCTTCGTGTTGAATACTTGAGAGATTGGACTGAAGTTTGAAACAGTGCCGATAGTATGCGAGTATTCAGATGTATTCCCAAAAGAGTTACCCGGATTACCTCCAGTGAGAGAGGTCGAGTTTGGGATTGAGTTGATTCCAGGAATGGCACCGATTTCAATTGCTCCATATAGAATGACACCTTTAGAGTTGAAAGAACTAAAGGTACAATTGTAAGAGTTGACAGATAAGGGTTTTGTAAGACCAAGTTACTCACTGTGGGGTGCTCCGGTATTATTTGTGAAGAAGAAAGATGGGTTTATGAGATTTTGTATAGACTATAGACTGCTCAACAAGGTGACGGTGAAGAATAAATATCCTTTACCAAGGATTGATGATCTTTTCGATCAACTGAAAGGAGCTACAGTTTTCTCCAAGATAGACCTGAGGTCTGGTTACTATTAGTTGAGAGTGAAAGAGCAAGGTGTGTTGAAAACTGCATTTCGAACAAGGTATGGCCATTATGAGTTTTTGGTTATGCCATTTGGTTTAACGAATGCACCTTCGATTTTTATGGATCTGATGAACTGTGTTTTTAGACCATATGTGGACAAGTTTGTAGTTGCCTTTATTGATGACATATTAATCTATTCTCAGGATGAGAATGATCATGAAGAGCATTTGAGAATTGTCTTGCAAACTTTAAGAGATAAGTTTAGAAAAAGGGAGTTTTGGCTCCGAGAGGTCGGATTTCTAGGACACATTGTGTCGGGTGATGGTGTCAGAGTTGACCCAAGAAAGATTTTGGCTATTGTGGATTGGAAACAGCTGAAGAACGTGTCAGAAATCAGAAGTTTCTTAGGATTAGCGGGATATTGCAGAAGTTTTATACAGGGGTTTTCTGTAATTGCTACCCCGATGACGAAACTTTTGCATAAAGATGTCAAGTTTGAATGGAATGAAATTTGTCAATAGAGTTTCGAGAAACTGAAAACAATAATGACTGAGGCACCGATTTTGGTTCAACTAAAATCGGGGAAAGAGTTTGTAGTTTACAGTGATGCATCGTTTAATGGTCTCGGTTGCGTATTGATGCAAGAGGGTAAGGTAGTCGCTTACGCCTCGAGACGCTAAAATCGCACGAGAAGAATTATCTGACTCATGATTTGGAATTGGCTGCGATTGTTTTCGCGTTAAAGATTTAGTGACATTACTTGTATGGCGAGAAGTGTCGGATCTTTACGGATCACAAGAGTTTGAGATATTTGATGGATCAGAAGGATCTAAATTTGAGGCAGAGGCGGTGGCTTGAGTTATTGAAAGACTATGAATTAGCCATTGATTATCGCCCAGGAAAAGCGAATGTGGTTACGGATGCCCTGAGTAGGAAATCCTTGTATGCTCTAAGAGTTATGAGCACGAGTTTAGCAATAGGTGATGATGGTGCTATTTTGGTAGATTTGAGAGCTAAGCCACTATTTGTTCAACATATATGTGAGGCTCAGAGAAATGGCAGTGAGATGCAAGCAAAGAGAGCTAAGTACGGATTAGAAACTGGTTTTGATTTTTGAGTGCGCTCGAATGGTTGTTTTTTGTACCGTGACAGAATTTGTGTACCGAGAGATGAAGAGTTAATCCGAAAGGTTTTGCATGAGGCCCACAATTGATGTTTGTCAGTACATCCGGATAGTACGAAAATGTACAATGACTTGAGGAAGTTATATTGGTGGCCGGGTATGAAAAGAGACATTTCAGAGTTCGTGGCAAAGTGTCTGATTGTCAATAGGTGAAAGTTGAGCACCAAGTGCCTTCGGGATCACTTCAACCAGTGATGGTTCCCGAATGGAAGTGGGATTGAGTTACCATGGATTTTGTAACGGGGTTGCTGATGACTCCAAAAAAGAAAGATGCTGTGTGGGTTGTTGTGGATAGACTAACAAACTCGGCTCACTTTATTCCAGTACGTGTTGATTATTCACTGGATAAGTTAACTGAGTTTTATGTTGCAGAAATAGTGAGATTCCACTGTGTGCATATGTCTATTATATCGGATAGAGATCCAAGGTTTACTTTGAGATTTTGGAAGAGGTTGCAAGAGGCCATGGGTACGAGGTTGAATTTTAGTACTGCGTTCCATCCGCAAACTGATGGTCAGTATGAAAGAGTAATTCAAATTCTTGAAGATATGCTTCGATGTTGTGTGTTAGAATTCGTAGGTAGTTAGGAGAGATATCTACCTTTGGTAGAATTTTCTTACAACAATAGTTATCAGTCGAGTATACGGATGGCTCCGTATGAGGCCTTGTATGGTCGTATTGGACCGAGCTTAGTGAAAAGTGGATCCATGGAGTTGATCTGGTAAAAGAGACCAAAGAGAAAGTAAGAATAATCTGTAATAGTCTGAAAGCTACTTCGGAACAACAGAAGTCGTACGCGGATTTGAAAAGAAAATATATTGAGATTGAGGTGGGTGACAAAGTGTTTTTGAAAGTGTCCCCGTGGAAGAAGATTATGAGATTTAGACGAAAAGGGAAGTTAAGTCCAAGATTTATAGGGCCGTATGAGATTACAGACAGAGTTGGGCCAGTAGCTTATCAGATGGCTTTGCCCGTAAAGTTGGAAAAGATTCATAATGTGTTCCATGTATCGATGTTACGATGGTATCACTCCGATCCTCCACATGTGATTCCTTCAACAGAAATTGAAATAAGACCAGATATGTCTTATGAAGAGGAGCCGATTAAGATCTTGTCTCGAGAGGTGACACAGTTGAGAAATAAGAGCATATCACTAGGGAAAGTTTTATGGTAGAAACACGGTGTGGAAGAGGCTACGTGGGAAACGGAAGAATCTATGAGAGAGCGACATCCTAACCTCTTTACTGGTAAGATTTTCAGGGGCGAAAATCTCTAAAGCGGGGAGGGTTGTAACATTCTGGTTTAGGGCCTAGTCGGAATAGTGGTGCGAGACCAAAAATTCGAGGTCTATGTATGAGTTTTTGAGATTTATGCTATGTATGCATGCTAGTGTGAAAGTTTCATGAAGCAATTTTGTGAAATTTTGGTTGAATTGTCCAAAAGGACTAAATTGCAAAAGTTGCAAAATGTGAGATTCTAGAAGCTATTTGTGTGAAATGGCTCTAGAATATATATTAGAGGTCCTTAAATAGCAATTTACCCAAATTCTAATTTTTGGACAAAATTGGGCATGGATGACTTAAAATAGGAAGTTTATCAAAAGGGGCATTTTGGTCATTTGGCAATTAAATGATTAGAATGGGAGAAAAGATGACAAAATTCATTCATCTTCTTCTCCAAGGCTACCGAAAATTAAGAGAGCCATTGTTAGGGTTCTTCAAATTTTTCAAGCTACCTAGTAAGTGCATCCAAGCCCCGTTTTTTATATTATTCATATTTTTAAAGTCCTAGTTGTATGAATAAGCTATTTTTAGCTATTTGATGAGCTATATTGAATGTCCAAAAATGTGGCCATGTATGACATGCATGTATGTTGATGTTTTATGGAAGATTATGAAAGCTTGATGTAGTAGAAACATCTTTTGTTAAGTGATTTTCCATGAAAATGCATGTAGGGACTAGTTTGTGAAAGTTTTAAGTTTGGTCATACATGTGTGATTTAGTGAGAATTGGTGAATGCTTTAGTTGAGTAAGTGATTCGGCTAAGCATGAAAGGCTAGAAAATTGAATAAAAATCACTTTACGAGCCTTGGGGCAAAAGTGTAATTATGAGAAAGATTAGGGGCAAAAGGGTAATTTTGCCAAAGTATGAGATAAGTGTCAATTTAGTCAATGTGTGTATTGAATGAGCTGATTTATTCATTATAGATCAAGAAAGACGAAGCCCGAATCTAAACCGAAGCAAGAGCAAGGTGGTGGACTAGATTGCATATTTCTATTCTTTTGAGTATCGAGGTAAGTCTATGCTTAAACAATGCATTCATACTTACAATTTCTTAATGCTAGCTAGTGTGTAGCATGATTGAGAATGATTGAGAACCTATTGGGAAGAATGTGGTAGAATTTGTGAAGGGATGTATGGTTAAGTAAGTAGATATGTGAATGTATAGTGAGAATGCTAAATGGTGGGCTAAGTGCGATACCATCCTAATGCATATTGACGATAAGCTGGCTATGTGCAATGCTATCGTTATGTATATCTTCTAGTGGGCCATGTGCGAAACCACTATGAATACCTTTGTGGTAGGCTAAGTGCGATACTACCTTATTAATCGATTGTGGTGGGGTAAGTGCGAAACCACCGAGAAATTAGCTGTGTGGATTAGTTGCGTGGATTAGCTGTGTGGTTATATTATTGAGTTAATTAGCTGTGTGGATGAATTATCGAGAAATGATGTTGTGTTGTATATTTTGTAAATGTGATATTGAATGCAGGGGTGCATTTCAATGGTTATGAGTATGTGACTCATGATGTGTTGGAAATGTGGTAAGGAATAGAAAGAGTAAGCATTGTTGTACATTATATGTTAGTATGATGATAATTGTTTTTTAGCTTATACTATGATTCTTAATTGTTTATGTGTAAACTTACTAAGCTCAAAGCTTACTCCCTTTCTTTTCCCTTGTCTTATAGAATAAAAGTGTTGAATCGAGATATGAGGATCAATTGGAAGATCATTCACATTATCAGCACAATCTGGTACATGAGACTCAATGTTCTGTATATGGCAGATATAGAGGCTAGACAAGAGGAGTGAATTTTGTTGTAAATGGCTAAGATGTGTTGGCCTTTAGATGGATAGTCTATTTTGTATAATGCCATAGTAATTGGCTACCTTATTTTATGAAAAGATTGTAGTTATCTATGTGATATTGCACTTCAATTTGAGTTGATTATGGATGCGTTGAATGAATGCATATTGTATATGCTAGAGGGGTGAAAAGAACTTAGCACATAGCTTTGTTTTCGTCCATGTGGATAGACACACGGGCATATGACTTGGCCGTGTGTCCCCTGTATGTTAATATTTTAAGTCAGAATAGACCACGGATTAACCAAACGAGCATGTGACTAGGCTTTGAGGCCGTGTGTATATAGTCAGTATTCACCACGGTTGTGGACCATGGGCATGTGGTTCTTTGCATGGGCGCATCTCTTCTTGCACGGGTGTGTTAACCCTGTACAAAAGAGAAAATCTTTAAGATTGGAAGAAGTCCCGGTATAGTCTCTGGAGTCCTAGTGTAGTGAGGCCTCGTAACTCGAGATTAAGGTTGTTGAGGTGACTTAAAAGAGTAGTCACGATGAGCCTAAGTGGTGATCAAGTGGTTTTATTACGGTAACACCTCAAGCTCGGTTCTGGGGTAGAACTATGGTAAGGGGTGTTACATTTAGTGGTATCAGAGCTATGGTTTAGTCAGTTCTAGGACTACCGTAGCGGGTGTAAGAGTCTAGTTTTGTACTATGATAGTGTGGTGGTATCTGATGATTTTAAATCTTGTTTTGTATAGTATATGGATCCTGATCAATCTCTCTGGCTGATAAAGCGACTAGTAATACTATTTGTCTCTCGCGCAAGGAACCGTGCCTGTACAAAGTGGACCCGAGGTTAGGGGTCAAGGGGAAGAGGCACGGGAAGCCTTTCTCTAGATGATGAGTAATTGGTACTCAGACTATGTTCGAGCGAACCTAATGCTCAACTTAAGAGAGTAGTCACGATGAGCCTAAGTGGCGATCAAGTGGTTTTATTACAAGAACGCCTCGGGCTCAGTTCTAGGGTAGAACTCGGGTAAGGGGTGTTACACAAGGTCTCACAAAAATTATGGGTTTTTGATATCAACTTTGTAAATTTCAAACTTCAAGGTAATAATTAGATTCAGGTAGACAACCTAACAAAATTTAAAATTCGAAAATAGACTCATCAAGCTTGATTTTCTAGTCTCCTAAAATTTAAATCATCACTGCACAATTATCAATGACTTAATCCAAAACATATCAATAAGAATCATGAATCAAAGAAAATTCCATTCTAATAGTAATATGAGAAAATTACTTAAAAATATGACATAATTCAGGGATTTGAGAATAATACAAAAAGTTAGGAACTTTTCAAAATAAAATTTACCCCCACACTTAAGATGTACATTTCCCTCAATGTACAAAGATATATAAGAAATACTAAGAGATGGGGAGAAGTGAAACTTCCTGAATTTTGGATGGAATCCTTGAGTTGGTAGTGGTCGTGGTGTGGTGGCGCCGACAATCTCTGCGCTAGATGAAGAAATTGCGTAATCTCGTGAAGAATTAGCCAGAAATAATAAGAATAATTCAAAATATACTAATTATATATTTAAAGAAAAGAAAAATAAAAAGAAAGGATGTGAAAAGTAAAATAAAAGTAAAAGAGATTATTAATGGACTGAAAAGTCCTTATTGTTACATGGTTTACAAAGTGGGTGTGATTTCTAAAGTCGTGGTGTGGTGATTCCTGAGTAGCCTTTAGAACCTAAATTAAACAAAACAAAATAGATTAAATTAAGTAAAAGAGAAATAAAGAAAAGGAAAATAAAGGAAAAGAGAAAAGAAAAAGAAGAATGAAATGGACTCAAAGGTCATTGTCCTATCGAGTGGATGAAGCGGCCGGCATGAACTTATGTAGATCGGTCTCACAGAGGAAGACTATGCTAGGATCCTTCCGTTTCTTAGACATGGATATGGTGTAGATTAAGAGTTAGAAGGATGAAAGTGAAAAAGGAGGAGGGTGTGAAGGATATGGAAGAAGGGGAATGAGGAGTGGGTGAGAAGGGGAGAGGGGTGTTTTAAATAGAAATTTTAGATTTGGTACATCCCCATGCCCGTGTACCATGGGCGTGTTGTGCCACACGGCCGTATCGCACGGATGTGTTGTGTTTCGTTCGTTTTTCCCACGCCTGTGTGCAGGTCGCCACGCCTGTGTTGCTAAAACAGTGTCGACCACGACTGTATCGCACGGCAGTGGTGTTTATTTAGAGCATATGGCTTGAAGATATTTTTCGTCCTGTTTCATACTATCTCTGCCATGCTGGTACAGAAATTCGTGGTGTCCACACGGCCACGGCCACGACCGTGTGCAAGGCCGTGTGGTATGGAAATCTGCACTTTGGTTAGTTTATAGTTAGGTGCTAAAAAAGAAAAATAAAATGAAAAATAAAATGAAAAAGTTAATGGGGTTAGTGCTCAGGTTGTCTCCCGAGAAGCGCCCGGTTATAGTCTTAAGCTAGACTTACCTCTCATTGGTATAATCATGATGGTTTTAGGAGTTGAAAATCTTTTCTCATGCTATCAGTTCTATTATGAGTATATAGTTCGAGTCGAGTAGCATTTACTTTAAAAGTACCAAATGTAGGATTACTTACCTTGACTGTTCAGTTTGGGAAGACATTGAGTACCTTAAAAGGGATTTCTTTGTTTGTATTAAGGTCGGAAGGGGAGAGTCGAGGGTCTTTCTTATTCAACAATACCTGATCTCTGATTTTAAATTTGTTTGTCCCATGGAGTGGCTTTGGTTCTGCTTCGTGTATCCCTAGTTTTTCTTTGAAATGTGTCTTCCACTCGTCTAGTTCATCTATCTGAAGCCTTCGTTCCTCATGAGTTATTTCCTTGTTGGCATGAGGTCTAAGATCTGGCTCAATTGTGTAGTTCCGTGGTGCTTCCTGAAAAGAAGGTTTAACTGAATAGTCATTAATATAATTTATGTTCTCACCTTGATTACTCAATATCCTAGCCGAATCAAGAGCCTAAAGAGTGATTGTTTCGTCACCTACACAGAGTATAAGTTCACCTGCATTGACATCAATTTTCAGGAGAACATCTTCGATTATACCCCTAGGAATTCTAATAGTTTTATTAGCTAATTGAATGCTCATCCTAGTTTGTTTGGGTTTCCCTAGACATAGCTGTTTAAACATTTTATAAGGCATAACATTGATGCTTGCCCCTAAATCAGCTAAAGCATTATCAACAGATAAACTACCAATTAAGCATGGAATTGTAAAACTCCCTGGATCTTTTAATTTTGGTGGTAGTCTATTTTGTAACATTGTTGAGCACACTGCGTTTAGTTCCACATGTGACTCCTCGTCTAACTTCTGTTTGTTTGTTAAAAGCTCTTTTAAAAATTTCCTTGAATCCGGCATCTACGAAAGAGCTTTAAGAAATGATAAGTTAATATGTAGTTTCTTTAGAAGTTTACAAAATTTACCGAATTGTTTGTCTGTGTTGTCTTCCTTCATTGCATCGGGATATGGTATACGAGGTTGGTACTTTTTAATTACTGGTTTTGGCTTGTCATGGTTTACCTCAACCTTTCCTTCCCTTACCACTTTCTCTTGCCTTAATTTGGGCTTATCTAACCCTTCACTGTTATGAGTTGTTATGGCTTGAAGTTGCTCCTTTGGGTTAGTTTCAGTGTTGCTTGGTAGGCTTCCTTGTGGTCTTTTAGAGATCAGCTTAGCAAGTTGCCCTAATTGGTTCTCGATCCCTTTAATCGATGCTTGTTGATTTTTAAGTGTTGTTTCGGTGTTTTGAAAATGGGTTTCTGGCACCATGATGAATTTTGTCAGCATCTCTTCAAGGTTCGGCTTTTTCTCTTGTGGGGAGGGTTGCTATTGAAAGTTTGGAGGGGGTTCTTGTCTTTGATTTCCTTGACCACCCCATGAAAAATTGGGGTGGTTCCTCTAACCTGGATTATAAGTGTTACTATAAAGGTTACTTTGAGGTCTAAAATTGTTACCCATATAGTGAATTTGCTCATTTTCAGTGCTCGGGTTGTAAAGTGGATATTCTGTATTGCTCATCCCTCTTCCATTCATCTCACACTACATAGCTGGATGTACCTGCGAAGAACCACATAAACCATCAATTTTCCAAGTCAAAAGTTCTACCTGATTTGATAGCATGGTTATTGCATCGAGGTTGAAAACACTGGCGGCTTTTGTTGGCCTTGTCCTCGTGACTTGCCTCTGATAGTTATTTAGTGACATCTCTTTAATGAATTCATAGACAGCCTCAGGTGTTTTGTTATTCAAGGTTCCGCCGATCGCTGAATCAATCAACTGTCTGGTTGAAGGGTTCACATCGTTGTATAAGGTTTGGACCTGTAGCTACAAGGGTAATCTATGGTGTGGACACCTTCTCAATAGATCCTTGTATCTCTCCCATGCATCGTAAAGTGTCTCTAAATCCATCTGCACAAAAGAAGATATATCATTCCTCAACTTGGCCATTTTAGCCGGCAGAAAATATTTTAATAAAAAGTTTTTGGTTATTTGTTCCCATGTAGTGATTGATCCTCGTGGAAGAGAATTCAACCACTGTTTAGCTTTATTCCTCAAAGAAAAGGGAAATAACTGAAGATGGATGGCATCATCAAAAATGCCATTTATTTTGAAAGTATCACAAAATTCTAGGAAATTCGCCAAGTGATTATTCATCCTGCAAACCATCAAACTGAACAAACTGCTGTATCATCTTAATTGTGTTAGATTTCAGTTCAAAATTATTTGCAGCAATAGCAGGTCTCACAATACTTGACTCAGTTCCTATTAAATTAGGTTTAGCATAATCATACATAGTTCGAGGAGCATGATTTTCAGCCACCTCTGAAGGTAGCGGGTTATTCTCATCCATCTCTTCGGTAGTATTGATTTCGTTTTCTTGCTCTTCTTGTATGTACTGTAGGCTTCTCATTATTTCTCTTCAGTTTCTGTGAACATTGCTTTTGATTTTACTATCGAAGAGTAGAGGTCCTGACGGGTTTCTTCTAGTCATAAACTAGAATACCTGCCAGAAGAAAAGAAGAAAATTTAGAAAAGTAAAAATAAAAATAAACTTTAATTGCAAAAATAAAATATGGCTAAAGTAATGAAAATTGAGTGTTCTTAATATTTCAGTTCCCCGGCAACGGCACCAAAAACTTGATCGTGTGTCAGAGTCTTAAAATTTATAATTTATAAACCGAAAAAGTAACATATTTTAAGCCCACATTTAGCATGATTTTGGATGATTTAAGCCTCGATTTATATAATTTGGTGCTCTTAATCATTTCTTTTCATGTTTTATACCTAGGGGAGCACCCAATGACGAAAAGAATGAGAAATGGGCTTAAAATGGACTAAATTGGGCCAAAATAGAAATCGACCCGGCCTGGGCCCAATACCACACGGCCGTGCCTCATTAAAAGTCCGAACACGGCCTGGCCGCGATTCACACGAGCGTGTGCCATGGCCGTGTCCCTGTCCTGGAGAAGAGCAATTTCACTCGGAAAATGATACTTAGGGCCAAAGAAACTCGTTGCAAAAGCCTATATAAACCCCCTAAGTATAACCTAGAAAAGGGCGGCTAGCTAGGCCAAGGAGCCGAGCCAGAAAGGCCTGATTTGTGGAAATCACTCGAAGATAGCCAGTTGATCCATCTCAAGAAGCCGGAGTTATACTCAAGACGGCAGATTTCTCCTTCAATTCCTTCAGGGGGTTTTAGGGATTTCTTATGTTTTGTTTTATCTTTTCTTCTGAGATGTTTTCTTTTATTATTATGAACTAAACCCTTAGATACCTGAGGGGGATGAAACCTAAGATGAATCTTGTTATCGTTTTCTAAACTATATGATAAATATTTGACTTGTTCTTATTTATGTGTTCTTAATTCTTGTGTTGATATTTCCAATATATTAATTCAAGTATGATGTTCTTAGGTGGAGGAGCAAAAGTCCCTGCTTAAGAGTAGATCTAGCATAATTAAGCGGAGTTGATCGCGCGCCTAGAGATAGGGTGACGAGATTTTGCCGAATTAGGGTGAAACCTAATATGGGAGTCCATAGATCGAGTTAATGCAATTCTAAGAGTTTTAATTAGAAAGAGATTTCAATGAATCAACGTAGGGTTAGACGTTATTCGCTTCGAGAGAGGGTTTAATATAACTTAGGGTATCTTACGGATCAAGTCAAATGAATAAATCGTCTGGTTCAAGAGTTAGATAACAAGTGAAGTCTAGGTGGATTCTTCCTTGGGTGTCGTTTTAATTAATTGGTTTTCTCTCAAGTTATTTTCTCAATTCATCCTTTCTGTCTTTGCATCTTTAGTTTAGTTGATAGTTAAATTTAGATTAGATAAATAAGTTCCCTTAATTCTTAGGCTAAATAATAAAGAGAGAGTTAGTATTAGTACTTTTGGTTCCTTTGGGTTCAACATTCCGATCTTACCTTAACTATACTACTGTTTGATAGGTGCGCTTGCCTCAAATCATTGTTAGAGTTAGTTTCTAGGTTCGATCATTCTTTTTATAAATTTTAAGACTCGATAGACACGATCAAGTTTTTGGCTCCGTTGCCGGGGAACTGAAATATTAAGAAAGCTTAATTTTTATTACTTTAGCCATTTTTTTATTATTTTTGCAATTTATTTTTAATTTTTTTACTTTACTAAATTTTCTTTGTTTCTTTCCGTTCAGATACCTCTAGTTTACGACTAGAAGGAACCCGATAGGACCTCTACTTTACGACAGTGATATTGAAGGTACCGTTCATAGAAATCGTAGAGAGACAATGCGAAGCTTAAACTAAATAGAAGAAGAGCAAGAAGACGAAACCAATCCTACTGAAAGGATGGCTGAAAACAACCCGCCACCTCCAGAGATGGCAGAACATCATGCTCCACGTACTATGTATGATTATGCTAAACCTAGTTTAACAGGAACTGAGTCTAGTATTGTTAGGCCTACTATTGCTACAAATAATTTTGAACTGAAACCTAACACTATACAGATGATACAACAATTTGTTTAGTTTGATGGTTTGCAGGATGAGGATCCTAACACACACCTAGCGAATTTTCTAAAATTCTGTGATACCTTCAAGATAAATGGCGTTTCTGATGATGCCATCCGTCTTCAGTTATTTCCCTTTTCCCTGAGAAATAAAGCCAAATAGTGGTTACATTCTCATCCAAGAGGGTCAATCACTACATGGGACTAAATGATCGAAAAATTTTTATTAAAATATTTTCCACCGGCCAAAACGGCCAAATTGAGGAATGATATCTCTTCTTTTGTGCAGATGGATTTAGAGACACTCTACGATGCATGGGAGAGATACAAAGATTTGTTGACAAAGTGTCCATACCACGGGTTACCTTTGTGGCTACAGGTCCAAACTTTTTACAACGGTGTAAACCCTTCAATAAGGCAATTAATCGATTAAGCTGCCAGCGAAATCCTGAACAACAAAACTCCTGAAGCAGCCTACGAGTTTATAGAGGAGATGTCACTAAATAACTATCAATGGCAAGTTACAAGGACAAGGCCAGCTAAAGTAGCAGTAGTTTTCAACATTGATGCAGTGACCGCACTATCAAATCAGGTAGAATTGCTACATAAAAAATTTGATAGTTTCTATAGTTCTTCGTAGGCACATCTAGTTATGCAGTGCAACGCAAGTGAAGGAGTGGCGAATCCTGAGTACCCACCCTACGGACAGGGCATGGAGAGCGAACAAATGAACTATATGGGTAATAAATTTTGATCTAACAATAACCCTTATAGTAGTACTTATAATCCAGGTTGGAAGAACCGCCACCATTTCTCATGGGGCGGTCAAAGAAATCAAAGGCAACAACCATCCCAAAACTTCCAACAGCTGCCCTACCTACAGGAAAAGAAGCCGAACCTTGAAGAGGTACTGAAAAACTTCATAGCAACCTCAGAAACACGTTTCCAGAAGATAGAAACAAAACTTGAGGCATTGTCACATGAACTCAAAGATCAAATCGGGCAACTTACTAGGTTAGTTTCTGAATACGATCAGAAATCTTACCTAGCGAAAAAAAGAGCAGTCCAGCAAAGTGCGGACACCGAGAGAAGCGAAAAGGAGTTAATTGAAACAAAGAAGGAGGTACCACATGAACCCGATAAGGCAAAGATAACTCCGACCCGTGAGGAAATTAAACCAATAATCACGTATTCAACGAAGTTGAAGAAAGACTGTTTAGATGCACAATATGGTAAATTTCTTGAACTTTTCAAACAGCTACATATTAACATACCTTTTTTTGAAGCTATTTCGCAGATGGCAACATATGCAAAATTTTTAAAGGAGCTTCTAACAAATAAAAGGAAGTTCGAGGAAATTTCAACAGTGGAACTTAATGAAGAATGCTTCGCTATAATTCAGAACAAGCTACCAACCAAATTGAAAGATCCAGAAACTTTTACTTTTTCCTGTTTAATTGGCAGTTTAAGTATAGAAAAAGCATTAGCTGATTTAGGTGCCAGCTTTAATTTAATGCCTTATAAAATGTTTAAGCAACTTGGTCTCGGGGAACCAACACCAACTAGGATGAGTATTCAGTTAGCTGACAGATCTATTAAGTATCCTAGGGGAATTGTTGAAGATTTTTTGGTAAAAATAGATAAATTTATATTTCCCATTGATTATGTTGTGCTTGACATGAATGAGGACGTAGAGGTACCTTTAATTTTGGGGCGACCCTTTCTAGCTACTACTAGGGCTGTCATTATTGTTGGTGATGGTAAACTCGCACTAAGGGTAGGAGATGAAGAAATTGTGTTCCAAATTTATGATGCCATGCGGTATTCTAGAGAGCAAGATGATTCTTGTTACTTTGTTGATGCCACTGATCACATTTTTCAAGAATCTTTTCAGGAAATCATGCACAGTGACACGATGGAACTGTGTCTTTCACAAGATGAGGGGAAAGATATCGATGAAGTGAATCCTAATACATCATCCTCTAGACAGATGGAAATATAGGACATTGAAATCAATGACAAACTATAACAAAAACACTCCATTGATGAGACACCCAAGTTAGAACTGAAACAATTGCCAAAACATTTGGAATACGCATTCCTCGGGGAAAATTCTACACTGCCAGTAATCATCTCTTCAGAACTAGGACCCAAGGAGAAAGAAGACTTGCTAAAAGTACTAAGGAAGCACAAAAAGGCCATAGCATGGAAAATGTCAGACATTAAAGGAATAAGCCCATCATTCTGCACCCACAAAATTTTAATGGAAAATGAGTATAAACCTTGTGTGCAACCTCAGAGACGTTTGAACCCCAATGTGAAAGAAGTTGTCAAAGCTGAGGTAATTAAACTTCTAGATGCAGGACTAATTTATCCTATTTCTGACAGCACCTGGGTAAGTCCTGTGCAGGTAGTTCTAAAGAAAGGAGGCATGATTGTTGTAGCAAGCAAAAAGAATGAATTAATTCCTACAAGAACAATCATAGGTTGGAGAGTCTGCATTGACTATAGGAAGCTGAATGACACAACCAGAAAAGATCACTTCCCTTTACCCTTTATTGATCAAATGTTAGAAAGGTTGTCCGGGCATATGTACTATTGCTTCTTGGACGGACTCTCCGGCTACTTCGAAATCCCCATAGCTCCTGAAGATCAAGAGAAGACAACATTTACATGCCCATACAGTATGTTTTCTTATTGTAGAATGCCTTTTGGATTATGTATTGCTCCTGCTACTTTTCAGTGCTGCATGTTGGCCATCTTTGATGAACATGTGAAGACATTATGGAGGTATTTATGGATGACTTCTCGGTATTGGGTAACTCTTTCCACCTTTGCGTTAAAGATTTTAGAACGAGTTCTAATAAGATGTGAGGAGATGAATCTTGTCTTGAATTGGAAAAAATGTCACTTTATGGTTAGAGAAGGGATTATGTTAGGACATAAGATTCCTAGTAAAGGGATTGAGGTAGATAAAGCAAAAATTGAAACCATAGAAAAATTACCTTCCCCTAGTTCAGTTAAGGCTCTTAGAAGCTTTTTAGGACATGCAGTATTTAATATTATCTAAAGTTGTTGTTTACACTGATAATTCAGCTTTTTGTTATCTCTTAACTACACCTGATGCAAAACCTCGACTCATACATTGAATCTTACTCTTACAGGAATTTGATTTGGAAATATAGGATAAGAAGGTAGCTGAAAACCTTGCAGTAGATCACCTCTCCAGACTTGAGAACCTACATATCGAAGAGCTCGACGAAAGTGAGATAAACGACTCGTTCCTTGAAGAACAACTCTTTTCTATAACCAACTTCGAGGTACCATGGTTTGCGGATATATTGAATTATTTTAATTGTCGCTAACATCTTACCAAAAAGGTTAACACATCATCAAAAGAAACGATTCTTTATTGATGTGAAAAACTATTTTTGGGAAGATCCTTTTCTTTTCAGCATATGTGCAGATCTAGTAATTCGGAGATGCGTTACAAGGGCGGAAGTAAACAAAATCCTGGAACTTTGCCAATCAGGACCTTCAGGAGGACATTATAGTGGGATTAAGACAGCCCCCAAAACACTCGAATCAGGATTTTATTGGCCAACTCTTTTCAAGGATGCCAACAGGTATGCCGCTTCTTGTGATAAATGCTAAAGATCAGGTAATATTTCTAAACGCGATGAAATGCCTCAGACATATATGCTATCATGTGAGATATTTGATGTATGGGGTATTGACTTTATGGGTTCGTTCCCTAGTTCATTCGGAAATAAATACATCTTAGTAGCAGTAGATTACCTATCAAAATGGATGGAAGCCCAAGCTTTACCTACTAACGATGCTAGAGCCGTAGTAAAGTTTCTTAAGAAACTTTTCTCCCGTTTTGGAACACCCAGAGCAATCACAGTGATAGGGGCATTCACTTTTTCAATATTTAATTTGAAAAAGTCTTAAGAAAATATGGAGTACACCACAGAACAACTACCCCTTATCATCCTCAAACCAGTGGGCAAGTGGAAGTGACAAATCGAGAACTTAAGCGAATCCTAGAGAAAACTGTTGAATCAAACAGGAAAGACTGGGCAGTAAAAGTAGATGACGCTTTGTGGGCCTATAGAACAGCATTTAAAACCCCTTTAGGAACATCCCCGTACAAACTTGTTTACGGAAAAAGTTGTCATCTACCATTTGAACTAGAGCACAAAGCCTACTGGGCTATAAAATTCTTGAATTACAATCTCAAAACTGCAGATGAGAAGAGAATGATGCAGTTAAATGAACTAGATGAATAGCAAACTGAGGCCTACGAGAATTCATGACTATATAAGGAGGCAACGAAACGACACCATGATGCTCGTTTAAAACAATCAAAACAATTCAAAGTAGGAGACTTAGTCCTGCTATATAATTTAAGGCTCAAACTATTTCCTGGAAAGTTGAAATCAAGGTGGTTAGGACCATTCGTGATAAAATCTATTTTTCCTTACGGCACAGTCGAGGTAATCCATCCAACTCAAGGAACACTCAAGGTAAATGGCCATCGACTGAAAATTTATAATGCTGAAGATTTCAAGGAATTGACAGAGGAGCTTCAGCTCTGTGAACCTTCTTTTAGGAATGAAAACAGGGTGAGTCTAGCTTAAAACTTTAAATAAGCGCTTCTCGGGAGGCAACCCGAGCACTAACTTCACTAACCCCATTAATTTTCATATTTTAATTTTAATTTTTTCTTTTAACACCTAAATCAAACTAACTGATTCAGAAAAGCGCAGATTTCCTACCTCACGCCCTTACACACGGGCGTGCCCGTGGCCATGTGATCGCCATGGGATGGAAAATAGGCGTTCAGGTAGACGTATGAGAAGAAGAAAGAAAAAATTTTCCCAACACGGGCTGGGATAAAAAGACCATGGCCGTGCGAAGCGACCGTGGTCTATCCTGGGTAAACTAACACGGGCACGAGCCATGCCTGTGCCTACAAACCATGTGCGACACTGAATACATATACACGGGCGTGGCAAACATAGCACGGGCGTAGGAGAAGCGAACAAAATCATACACGACTTATGACCACGGCCATGGCCAAACACCCTGAACGCGCCCAAAATTCAAAATCATGAAAAACACGGGTTGATTAAAATCTAACACGGGCATGGCCTCTGCCCATGCTCTCATCCCTATTTAAAAAACTTAAAACTCTTATCTTCCCTAAACCACAACCCTAACTGATTCTTTAAAGCCCCCTTTTCCTTAATCCGGCCACCATAAAAAAAATCACTCCCATTTTGACCCCCATAACCCCTCCACCTTCCCTCCTTTAAATTACCCATACAAAACGCAGCCACGCCCGTGTTACCAGGAGCCCACGCCCTCGCCATTGCCGTGCTACCCAGAATTTTATAGCACACGACTGTGCACCACTGTACACGCCCGTGCTCCACCGTATACGTCGCCACACACACCAAAACATTGCTGGTCACACTTCACTATGTCATTTTCATCCATTTTAACTATTGTTTGATTAAAACTTCATGTTATTTAGTTTCTTTTTACTTTTAGTATTATTTAGTTTTAAGTTTAATTTCTTGAATTTTAGAACTAATTTGATTGATATATTTTTGTTTAAATTAGTTAATTTTGTCAATATAATTTCTCATGGTTGAAATGCTTTTATTTAGACTTTGAATATTTTGGGTATCGATCAAAGTAATTGCTTTCTTATTACTTGAATATCAACTATTTTCAGGTACAATGTCATCATCTCGAGGAAAGAGAACAACAGCCCCGAGCTCAAAAAAGCGAAAGGGACCCGGATCATTATCCACGACAGCATCCGCCGAAGTGCACCATCCATTCCTCCAATTTCCTCCAGGGGTCCAAGAGGACCGTTAATAAATTACTATGCACGTGATCCCTTGGCACAGGCAGATCTATTGACTGGGCCGCTTTAGAGCAGGTCCATCTTGACAGTGACATACGGGCTCTCCTAACCACTGATCTGTGGGAGCAATTCTTCAACATTTTTGAGCCCACATACCTAGAGCTCACTTTGGAGCTCTGCTCAATATTTCAACTTCAAACAGTGATGACCCATTACGATGATCCAGGCATGATACAATTCCATCTCAGTGGCACTATACGACAGCTGAACGTGTCGCAGTTTGGAACTACTTTAGGACTTTATACGAACGACTTCCTAGTAAAGAATGACCTTTCGGAGTTGCACCGCCATATAGATTTCAGCCCCACCCAATGTTGGAACAAGATAGCTAGCTACAACTATGATTATGTCCCCAGTTGCTCAAAAGCAACATCCCTGGTGTCGTTTTTGAGGTACGTACACGCTATTTTTTGGCTCATACTTGGACAGGTCGACGTGAGAGCACCGGCGTCGTCAATACTCATGACGCCTACTATCTATGGTGCATGTCGAACGAACATGTTGTTGACCTAGCATATTTTATGGCCTGAGCTATTCAATATCAGATGGAGCAGCATCGGCGAGGGATCATATCTATGGGTCCCTACATCACACGCTTGGCTCCATACTTCGGGCTCCTCAACACCGCCGCACAAACCTCCTCACTGACACTGATAGGGCGGATGACCCCACAGGGCATCCAGACGATGCTACATGTAAGGATGATTCAGCGTCGACGTGGGACAGACCCTCCCCAATACTAGCTTGCACTCCCCACCGACTAGTAGGATCCCAAGGACATTACTGATGATGTCCCACCACCACAGGAGGCACCACTCCAGAGCCAGCACCCCTCCCATGTCGCAGTTTCACTATCAGACATCTCTGCATGCCTTACCCAGTTCGAGCAATACTGTGCTCAACAGTTCATGACAACGCCCGATGTTTTGACGGCATTGAGGCCACCCTTTAGCAGATTTTTCATCACTTCCATATATCATCACCACCACCTCAAGACCCAGATGATGCAGAGGACTTCTATGTCCTTTTCCTTTATTATTTACTTTTCTGTTTATCTTAATTTTTATTTTTATCTTTAATTTTCTTTCTACTTTTATTTATGACGATTCCATTTCAGCTTATTGTCAAAAAACTTGAAAGTTTCATTAGTTTATGTTTATTCTCACTTCATCACTGGCTATCTAACCCTAAGTCTCTATTGCAGCATCCATGCATCCAAATTAATTGATGATTTCGCAGAATAAATAGATTTAATATACCACTCAAGGAACTAAAACATCGCTTCTACCTTTGTCATGGAATACTCTTCAAGTAATTCATCCATAATTTAGGAAGTTTCACTTCTCTCCCTATCTTTTGATTATGCTATTGCTATTATCTATCTTTGTACATTGAGGGCAATGTACAACTTAAGTGTGGGGGGTTAACTATAGTACTATTTGAAAATCCCTATATTATGCCTTGTTCAAAAAGTAAGTTTCTCATATTATGATTAGAATGAAATTTCCCTGATATATGATTTCTATTGATATGTTTTAGATTAAGTCATTGATAATTGTGCATTGATGATTAAATTTGAAGAATACTTGAGAATCAAGCATGATCAGTCTATTTTTCAGAATAATTTTTTTTTAGGTTGTCTACCTAAATCTAAATGTTACTTTGAAGTTTGAATTTTACAAGGTTGATATCAAACACCCATGATTTTTTGTGAGACTTTGAGCCTTATAGAGCATATATTCTTTTTCGTGCTCATTTTTTTTATTATGAGTGTGTCAACATTGATTTGTTATTCTAGAACTTGTATTGATTATACATGTCGAGACCGCACCTATGATTTGATATACAGAGATGATAAAGGCACTTAGGATTTAACCTACTTACACCACTAAAAGGCCTACCTTCATAATTAACCCCTAGTGAACCCATTTGATCCTAACAACCCTTTTCATTGACTTACCCACTAATATTAACCCAAAGCCTTTTGTATTTGTTATTACCATTATTCTTGATTACCCTTTTTGTCGAGATTTGATTTTGAGTAGTTGCCTAACTATGTTCTATATTTCAGTTGTAAAAGTTCTTTCCTATTATTATTTGTTGTGTTCTTTAAAAAAAAAATGAAGTGTATTCATTATTAGTTCTATAATTCAGTGAGCTTACATGTTTAAAGTGCAAATCTTGAAGAAAAAGCTCGTATTATTAGTTTTCAATTGATGTAATTATTTAAGATTAGTTCATTTTTCTAGTTAGGTATTTTGTCGGGTGAATCTCGATTCTAGCCCTCTAATTCTGTAACATCCTAGATTAGGGGTTATGCGTTTGAAGCATAACCCAAGTGCTAGTGGGTTTTAAGGGTATTTGGAGATGTTTTAAGAGTTTTTAGAACTTTAGAATGAAGGTGAAAGCTTTGGAAAAATTTTGGATTTAAGTGTAAAAGAGGAAATTAAGTGAGGAGGCCTTAAGAATAATTTGTGGCGTTTTGGGTCATGAAAGGGGCTTGGTAAAGTGGCTTAAGGACGCCACTTAAGGGTGAGAATAGCGCCAACAAGGGTGCTGGAGTTCGAGTCTTGAGGCAGCATGGGAGTGTTTTATTTTTGTATTTTGCGTCAAGAAGGGAGGTTGGGTGAAGACGCGACTTTAAGGAAATATGCGGTGGTCTTTGGACATAAAGCGAGGCCTTGGTAAAGTGGTCGCAAGGCGCCATTTAAGGGCACTGGAGGTGATGCTGGCGTAGGTCTTTGGTTCAAGTTGCAGAGAGAAGCGAATGGGATTTTATTTTTATCGTCAAGTAGGAGCTTGGCAGGAGGTCTTAAAAGAATTTGTGGCGGGTTTATGTCATAAAACCGCCACGGTAGAGTGGCTTGGAGCGCTATATGCGGCTTGCGGCAACAAGGGCCTTGGTTCGAATCCCGTTGGCAACATAGGGCGTGATTTTATTTTGATTTGGTGCTAGGACAAGGGGGAGCCTGGGAAAGAGGTGTTGAAAGAAGTTCAGGGTGAATTATATCACAAAGAGGCGCCTTGGCGAGTGGGTGGGGCGTTATCTGCAGTGAAGCTCAGCAGTCTTGAGTTCGAGGAGTGGGAGCAGCAGTTGGGTGTTTTAATTTTTGGTTTTTGGCGCCAGTAAAGAAGGAAGCAATGGACGGCAATTATACTTTTAATTGAAAGAGAATAAGACTTGTTAAATCCTTTTAGAATTCGGCTGGAAGGTAGGAGATAAGGTGTAACATCCTAGATTAGGGGTTATGCGTTTGTGCATAATTCATGAGTTAGTAGGTTTTGGCAGTGTTTGGAAGTGTATTAAGGGTTTTTTAAAATTCTAGGATGGAGGAGAAAGCTTTGGAAAATTATTGGTTTTTAAGTAAAAAAGGGAGCTAGGTAAATGAGGCTTGAAAAGAAACTCCGTGTGAAGCATGACACAAGGAACCATGTGGTAAAATGGCATGTTTTATGAATTATGTATGAATGTGTTATGTGAATTATAGAAATAAGGAAATGTATGGAAATGTAAGGAAATGTAAGGAAATGTATGGAAATGTATGGAAATGTAAGGAAATATAAGGAAATGTATAGAAATGTAAGGAAATGCAAGGAAATATAAGGAAATGTAAGGAAATGTCTTGTCTTGGAAATGTAGGAAATGTCTGAAAATGTATGGAGCTATTAAGTTTAAAAGAGGAAAGTGAACATTTTGGAAACCTAGAAATGCATGGAAATGGAAATGGGAAATGGAAATGAACATTTCTGGAAACTTGAAATGTAAGAAAAATGGCAAGTATATCTGAGCCTATCGAAAATTTTAGGAAACTTGGAAATGACCTAGAAATGTCAAATTTTAAAGTTTAAAATAGGAAATTAGGGCAAAGAGGCCTTAAAAGAAAAAGTTGGTGAAATTTGACACACAAACAGGCTTGGAAAAGTGGCCTGAAGATGCCACTTAGGGCCTATGGAAATGGCGCCATGTGCAAGAGGAATGGGCACGAGTTCGAGTCACTTGGGAAGCAAATAAAGGAGGTTTTATTTTTGCTTCCAGAAAACGAGGTGGACGGCACAAGCCTTCTAGAAAGGAGGTGTTTTATTTTCATAAATATTCGATTAAAAAGGTGATAAATAAAGGATTTTTAAATTGGATTATTTAGAAGAGATAAATATTGGATTAAACTCTTTTATTTATGATAATTAAAGGATAAAGTTATCAAAATAGAAGAGTGGTGGCCAAGTAAAGGACTCTAGCTAGTAATTTTGGCTATAAAAGGAAGAGTAAGGCTATTCTTCATTCATTCTTTTCTCTTCAAGAAAACCTCTGCCGAAATTCTCTAAAGTTTCTCCTATTCTCTCTGCCGAATTTTCTCTGCCATTATTCTCTTTTTCCCTTTTCTTTTCTTCTTCTCTTTTCTTCTTCTCTTCTCTTCATTTGTCAAGCCAAAATTTTGCCATAGCCGAATCGTTGTGGTGACAGAAGGAGTTGTCGATTTCACCAAGTAAAGGTAAGATCTAGATTTGGTTTTTATTCTTTTAGGCTTGTCTAAAATGGAGATTTAATCTCTACTATTGTTCTATGGCCGAATCTACAAGGGATTTCTGAAGTTTCTACAACTGACGAATACAAGGAGGAATCTTTCGGGAATTCAAGGATCTAAGGGATTTCGACAGTCATATAAGGCAAGCAATCCTTTTCAGATTTGGAAATCAAGTGTTTAGCCGAATTCATAAGGGAGGAATACAAAGATCCGGCACTTGATTCTTAAAATCAATTCAGTAACAAGGATTTGAGATCTAAATCTGTGGTCGATTCTCTTCGAGATTTCAAGGAACCTATTAAGCGAATCAGGTGTGTACTCACACTAAATTTCAATATATATATTATGGCAATAACTGTTTTAATATATGAATGTGTATAAGAATGAGAATGTGGCTAAGTACCACAGATGTGGCAAAAAGTACCAGTGCACGTATTCCTACTCTTGGTAGGATTATGAATGTGTTATATTCGAAAAGTGACATGAATGTGAATTTAAGTATGATATGAATGATATGTAATAATTGGGGTATTTGGGATATATGTGAAGGGAGAAAGTGAAGGTGATGACTACGGTCTCACCAACGAAGGTGCTGACTTCGGTCTCACCAACAAAATATGGTGACTACGGTCACATTATCTGAAATTGGTAACTTCGGTTACATTATTTGAATATAGTGTCTAATGACACAACGTATATAAGCGACGAGCACGTCGGCTGCGCAATGATCGCCTTCCGATGGTGTGTAGCGGATGGAGGTTGACTTAGTAGTCCCCACGGTGTGACAGGCAGGTACGGGTGGTGTGTAGCGGATGGACCATTAGGATTGGGTTTGGGTTGCATCATTTTTATATGAATATGTCTTTGACATGAACATGTATGCCTGATCTGTTGACTGTTAGTTTGCGTACACATTGAGTCTGTTGACTCACCCCGTTGGGGAATATTTTTCAGGAGATGAGCAGTAATGGACCGGGTCGGCAGGAGTTAAAGGTGGCCATGTATCACATGAAGAATTTATTTAGAATTTGGACTTTATTTAATTTTAGTACTTTAAATTTTATTTGGGTTTTGGATTGATGTAATAAGGCCATAAGGCCCAAGTTGAATTTCTTTACCTATGTTTATTTTTTTTATTATTTATTGTATTACAAATTACTTTTTAATTAAGTTTCACTAAATTTATTTCAATAATAAATCCTAGATTGTTTTTTTTCCATAACTAAATGATTTCTAAGTAAAATAAATGGGTTTTCAACCTAAGCCCAACCCAAAACGGTATTTTTCCTAAAAATACACAAATTTTTGCTAAGTAACAAAGAATTATGAAATCGATTTTCTTAAGGAACATACCAGATCCGGTTTAGGCTCGTGGGCCGGGTGTGGGGTGTTTCATAAGGATTGTTTTATTTTATTTTAGATAATGGTAGGTTTATTTTATTTGGATTAAAAAGGTGATAAGAAGATAATTAAGGTTTTATTTTATTTTAAGTTGGTAGATAATAGATAATTGTTTTTTTATTTATTTATTTTAGATGGGTAGGATAATTGAAGATTTATTTTGAATATGTGTAAAAGAGATAAAATAAGAGATTAAATTGGGATTTGATAATTGAAGTTTTATTTTATTTTATTTAGATTGATAGATAGATGATTAAGGAGAAGATAATGATTGTTTTAATTTAGTTATTTTTGAATAAGCTTAGAGATTAAATAGGAGATGGATAAATCTTTGACTTATTCAATTTATTTTGAATAAGTATTGAAGAGAGGAAATAAGAGATTGATTTGGATTTGATAAGTGGACATAGGTGTGCGAATTGTGTAGTTAAATAGGAGTGATCACTGTTGGAATTCTTTTCTTCCATTATTTTTCCTTTAGCCAAATTCTCCTCTCAACTCACTCCTCATTGTGCCGAATTCTAAGAAGCCAAAAAGGCCATTTGTGTCTCTTCTTCTCCTCTATTTGTTAGCATTAGCCGAATCCTATAAGCTTTCTTTCTCTTTTCTTTGCTTGGCACCCAAAAGAAACATCATAACCGAATACACTTTCTTTCTCTTGTGGCCGACTTTTCCATCAACATTTGAAGGGCTTAGCCGAACCTTGTAAGTACTTTTCTTCTATTTGTATTTTTCTTTTATTAATAACCATAGCCGAATCTCAAAAGGAGGCCGTATTCTTTTCCTTCTATCACAAGTTCTAAAAGCCAGGATCCATTCTCTTTTAGTCTTCGCAAGCAACGATAGTGGAAGCATTAAAGGAGTTTCAGGATTTGGAGTACTGAAGGGATTTTGATAGTTTCATAGTTAAGTGGTGATTCGAGATTTTCGATAAGCAAGGTAAGTGGTATATAGTTTCGGCCATAGGCCATTTTATAAGTTTAAGTGTGACCGATTGTGTATTATGATTTTTAGGGGCTAATCGACAAGTAAGTAGAGTATCAGGATTCTAGATTGTGTTAGATTCGAGTAGTTCGGAATTTCGCTAGAAAGTCAGGTGTGTGATTAACCCACCGTTTTCCGGGTATTTGTGTTATATGTGTATGTGTTATGAATGTGCTAATTAGTGCAGTGGAAATTGTGATATGGATACCCTCAAGGGGTATATCGGTAATCAGGTAAGTACTAAATCTATGATGTGGTTATGAATATGAATATGTGATGATATGTTTGATGAACATGCTTATGCATTATCATGGCACTATTTCACGTTGCATGTGCATGGGTGGGATATGATATGAAAGAAGGGACAGGTGTACTTGAGTACGTGGTTTGATGTTAGCCTTGAGCTACATCGTGGATTGGCGTTGACCGAGGTCACGTTGTGGATTATTTGCGATTAAGTTTGCGTGGTTTGATGAGTAGCTATGTGCCTCATCGTGGTTAATATCGGCTATGTGCCATATCGTGGTTGATGAGTGACTATGTGTCCCATGAGGTTTTGGTGTTAGCTACGGCTACATCGTGGATTGGCGCAGATCGAGGTCACGTTGTGGATTATTGTGCTTAATTGCACGTGGGCGGCATGGAATGCCTTTTGGAGTGAAAAGGAGAGGGTGATTTGATAATCCCCGGTGTGTGGTAAATTTGGATAAGGGTGTGTAGCGAGATGGACCCTAGGTTTGGGTTGGGTTTCATTATTGCATGATTTCGTATGTGAACATATGTGAAAATGGGCCAAGCCCGGTGATATGTGGACTAATGTGGAAATAGGCCAAGCCCGAGTATATGAATGTGGATCGGTGTAGAAATGGGCTAAGCCCGAGCATGTGGAATTATGTGGTTAATTAATACCATTTACGATAAGTGATTTGAATGTGGGCCAAGCCCGAGAATGTGATAATATGTGAATATGATAATTGTTATCTGATATATGGGTTATTATGTGGTTAACATGTGGGTGGAATTCAATGGTATAATTACACACTGAGTTTGTATGACTCACCTAATTATTTATCAAACATCGCAGGTGATATGATGATCGGACCGGGTTGGAGTGGATACGAGGTGGCCCATGCAGAAGATGTTTTGATTATTTCAATCGATTTATTATTAAGTATTTTGGTTTAATTATTTATTGTAATAAGGCCCATTAAAGTATTTAAGTATTTTTATTAAGTATTTTTATTATTATGTTCTATTATGGATTGACAATTTAAATATTAATTGCAAATGATTTTATTTTCTTAAGTATGTATAATAAAGTTTTGAATCCGTATTTTTATAACAATTTAATTTTACTTAGAATATTTTAAGTCACGAAAATGTTTTATTAAAGGCAACAAATTTTTAACGGTTTTTACTCTTAAGTAAGAATATTTTCGAACGTGTTCATGATGGCATTTCAAATTCGATTCGTAGTGAATGGGCGGGTTTGGGGTGTTACAATTTGGTATCGAGCCCTATTCAAAACTCGGCTTTGAGGGTTTTGTGTCCAAAAATGTTTTCAAAGATGGGTTTTTCAAAAATATGGGCTTTTATGAATTATTTTCGAGTTTATTCGGCGTGGCTTTGTATCTCCTACTCAAGTCCACACTGTAAGTACTTCTAGTTCTTGAAGTGAATTGTGTATATATGAAATTGTATGGGCTTTTATGGAACGTAGATAGAAGGCTAGGATCTATTGAACCCTAGGACTAGTCTACTCAAACACAAGTGCATAAGACTTAAGGACCATTAAACAAACACTGTGATTAAGTCGCCGAGCTAGGGTGTGGTAAATGTTGTGCCCATGTTCAGGAGTGGATTCGATGAAGAGCTTGGTATTTAAGCGGTCCTAGCGACTCACCTCCTCTTTACTCAAATCCTACCTGGTGCGTAGTAACCGTTCACCCTAACCAAAAGGACTTATTCACGGGCTAAACCAAACACTAAAACCCGAAAGGGACTAGCCATGCAGTTTTATAAAATTCCTAGTTTTAAAATCCCTAAATTACCCTTTTAATTGTAGTAAAAGATTATTGTGAAAATTTTTCCAAAATATTTTCGATTTGCAGAATTACGAAAATGCCCCTAGTGGTAAAAAAATTACTAAAATACCCCTGATTATAAAATTACTGTACTACCCTTAACTTTTGTTAAAATAATCTTACTTTACAAAAATGCCAAAATCTCTGGTTTTCAAAATATCAAGATACTCTGATTTGGGAAAATTTACGAAAACACCCCTGGTTGAAAAAATTACGAAAATACCCTTGGTTTATAAAATTACCATATTACCCTCGACTTTTATGAAAATATTCTCACTTTACAAAAATATCGAAACCCCTATTTTTCAAAATACTAAGATACCCAGATTTGGGAAAATTACTACAACGCCCCTGACTTCTAAAATTTAGGTTTAACCACGATTTCCAAAATCGCAATACCTTTGATTTGAAAAATATTTTCAAAAATACCCGAAACTTGGAGATTTCAAAATGCCTTGATTTGTAAAGATTATTTTGTGACCTCAATTTATTACCAAAATACCCCTATAGGAAAAATGACGAAATTACCCACAGGATGAGGAATGATCGAAATGCCCAAAGTAGTGAAGTGAATGTTGTGGATGAATGTGAATGTGATTCTCTAAATTAGAATAGTGAATTTGAATTGGAAACTTTGATTGATCGAAAGAACAACTTCTAAAAACTTTGTTTCATAAAAAGCGTTCATGGATTAACAAAGTGGAACAATAGTACTAATGCATAAAACTCTTTAATCAGATTAAATCGCGACGTTAGAAATGAGTTCTAGGGGATGTGTTAGATTTGTTAAGATCAAAGTGCGCAGCATAAGCATAGTGCGGTGAGTTAGGATGTACGATTATTCGTTAGTAAGTAATTTCGAGGACGAAATTATTTTTAAGGAGGGTAGAACTATAACATTCTAGATTAGGGGTTATGCGTTTGGGGCATAACCCAAGTGCTAGTGGGTTTTAAGGGTATTTAGAGATGTTTTAAGAGTTTTAGAACTTTAGAATGAAGGTGAAAGCTTTGGAAAAATTTTGGATTTAAGTGTAAAGAGAAAATTAGGGTGAGAGGCCTTAAGAATAATTTGTGGGGTTTTGGGTCATGAAAGGGGGCTTGGTAAAGTGGCTTAAGGACGCCGCTTAAGGCACAGGAATAGCGCCAACAAAGGTCTAGAGTTCGAGTCTTGAGGGCAACATGGGAGTGTTTTATTTTTGTATTTTTGCGTCAAGAAGAAGGAGGTTGGGTGAAGACGGCTTTAAGGAAATATGCAAAGTGGTCTTTGGACATAAAGCGGGCCTTAGTAAAGTGGTCGCAAGGCTCCACTTAAGGGCTGGAGGTGGCGCTTTGGCGCAGTCTTTGGTTCGGAAAGTTGGAGAGAAGCGAATGGGATTTTATTTTTATCGTCAAGTAGGAGCTTGGGCAGGAGGTCTTAAAAGAATTTGTGGCGAGTTTATGTCATAAAAACCGCCACAGCAGAGTGGCTTGGACCGCTATATGCGGCTTGAGGCAACAAGGGCCTTGGTTGAATCCGTTGCGAGCATGGGGTGTGTTTTTATTTTACTTTGGCGCTAGGACAAGGGGGAGCTTGGGGAAAGAGGTGTTAAAAGAAGTCTGGGGTGAATTATATCACAAAGAGGCGTCTTGCGAGTGGTTTGGGCGTTATCTCAGTAGTGAAGCTCCAGCAGTCTTGAGTTCGAGGAGTGGGAGCGGCAGTTGGGTGTTTTAATTTTTGGTTTTTGGCGCGGGGAAAGAAGGAAGCAATGGACGACAATTAGAATTTTAATTGAAAGAGAATAAGGCTTGTTAAATCCTTTTAGAATTCTATTTGGAAGGTAGGAGATAAGGATTGTTTTATATTATTTTAGATAATGGTAGGTTTATTTTATTTGGATTAAAAAGGTGATAAGAAGATAATTAAGGTTTTATTTTATTTTAAGTTGGTAGATAATAGATAGTTGTTTTTTTTATTTATTTATTTTAGATGGGTTGGATAATTGAAGATTTATTTTGAATATGTGTAAAAGAGATAAAATAAGAGATTAAATTGGGATTTGATAATTGAAGTTTTATTTTATTTTATTTAGATAGATAGATAGAAGATTAACGAGAAGATAATAATTGCTTTAATTTAGTTATTTTTGAATAAGCTTAGAGATTAAATAGGAGATGGGTAAATGTTGACTTATTCAATTTATTTTGAATAAGTATTGAAGAGGGAAATAAGAGATTGATTTGGATTTGATAAGTGGACATAGGTGTGCCGAATTGTGTAGTTAAATAGGAGTGATCACCTGTTGGAATTCTTTTCTTAAATTATTTTTCCTTTAGCCGAAATTCTCCTCTCAACTCACTCCCTCATTGTGTCGAATTCTAAGAAGCCAAAAACGCCATTTGTGTCTCTTCTTCTCCTCTATTTGTTAGCATTAGCCGAATCCTATAAGCTTCCTTTCTCTTTTCTTTGCTTGGCATCCAAAAGAAACATCATAACCGAATACACTTTCTTTCTCTTGTGGCCGACATTTCCATCAACATTTGAAGAGCTTAGCCGAACCTTGTAAGTGCTTTTCTTCTATTTGTATTTTTCTTTTATTAATAATCATAGCCGAATCTCAAAGGAGGCCGTATTCTTTTCCTTCTATCGCAAGTTTTAAAAGCCGGGATCCATTCTCTTTTAGTCTTTGCAAGCAACGATAGCGGAAGCATTAAAGGAGTTTCGGGATTTGTAGTACTGAAGGGATTTCGACAGTTTCATAGTTAAGTGGTGATTCGGGATTTTTGGTAAGCAAGGTAAGTGGTATATAGTTTTGGCCATAGGCCATTTTATAAGTTTAAGTGTGACCGATTGTGTATTATGATTTTTAGGGGCCAATGGACAAGTAAGCAGAGTATCGGGATTCTAGATTGTGTTAGATTCGAGTAGTTTAGAATTTTGCTAGAAAGTCAGGTGTGTGATTAACCCACCGTTTTCCGGGTATTTGTGTTATATGTGTATGTGTTATGAATGTGTTAATTAGTGCAGTGGAAATTGTGATATGGATACCCTCAAGGGGTATATCGGTAATCAGGTAAGTATTAAATCTATGATGTGGTTATTAATATGAATATGTGATGATATGTTTGATGAACATGCTCATGCATTACCATGGCACTATTTCACGTTGCATGTGCATGGGTGGGATATGATATGAAAGAAGGACAGGGTGTACTTCGAGTACGTGGTTTGATGTTAGCCTTGAGCTACATCGTGGATTGACATTGACTGAGGTCACGTTGTGGATTATTTGCGATTAAGTTCACGTGGTTTGATGAGTAGCTATGTGCCTCATCGTGGTTGATATCGGCTATGTGCCATATCGTGGTTGATGAGTGACTATGTGTCCCATCGTGGTTTTGGTGTTAGCTACGGCTACATCGTGGATTGGCGCTGACTGAGGTCGCGTTGTTGATTATTGTGCTTAATTGCACGTGGACGGCATGGAATGCCTTTTGGAGTGAAAAGGAGAGGGTGATTTGATAATCCCCTCGTGTGTGGTAAATTTGGATAAGGGGGTGTGTAGCGGATGGACCCTAGGTTTGGGTTGGGTTTCATTATTGCATGATTTCGTATGTGAACATATGTGAAAATGGGCCAAGCCTAGTGATATGTGGACTAATGTGGAAATAGGCCAAGCCCAAAGATATGAATGTGGATCGGTGTGGAAATGGGCTAAGCCCGATATGTGGAATTATGTGGTTAATTACCTGTTACGATAGGTGATTTGAATGTGGGCCAAGCCCAAAATGTGATAATATGTGAATATGATAATTGTTATCTGATATATGGGTTATTATGTGGTTAACATGTGGGTGGAATTGGTGGTATAATTACACCTTGAGTCGGTATGACTCACCCAATTATTTATCAAACATCGCGGTGATATGATGATCGGACCGGGTTGGAGTGGATACGAGGTGGCCCATGCTGAGAAGATGTTTTGATTATTTCAATCAGTTTATTATTAAGTATTTTGGTTTAATTATTTATTGTAATAAGGCCCATTAAAGTATTTAAGTATTTTTATTAAGTATTTTTTTATTATGTTCTATTATGGATTGACAATTTAAATATTAATTGCAAATGATTTTATTTTCTTAAGTATGTATTATAAGGTTTTGAATCCGGTATTTTTATAACAATTTAATTTTTACTTAGAATATTTTAAGTCAAGAAAATGTTTTATTAAAGGCAACAAATTTTTAATGGTTTTTACTCTTAAGTAAGAATATTTTTGAACGTGTTCGCAGATGGCATTTCAAATTCGATTCGTAGTGAATGGGTAGGGTTTGGGGTGTTACAAATTCGATCTTTATCCACACCTTTCGTGTTCGACTTTTGAGTGCTTAATTTTGAACCTTAAACACTTTGAGTGATTTGAGTGAATCTCTAGTGAAGATATAACCCTCGTCGATTTTGAATCAGAGATAATTATTTAGATGAAGGGAGACACCTAAAGTTTGTAGGGCTATAAATATATGACATTGATTGTTTGAATCTTTAGAACCCTTTGAGTTGAATTATCCATGTATGGATTATCTTTGAATTATGATGAAACATTACTGATAATTTTTATAGATCGAGGAAGTTTGTTTTAATTGTGACTTGAGAATTTTGCTTGAGGACAAGCAAAAGATTAAGTGTGGGGGTATTTGATAAACCAAAAAAGTAACATATTTTGAGCCCACATTTAGCATGCTTTTGGATGATTTAAGCCTCGATTTATATAATTTGGTGCTCTTAATCCTTTCATTTCATGTTTTATACCCAAGGGAGCACCCAATGACAAAAATAACGAGAAATGGGCTTAAAACATACTAAATTGGGCCAAAATAGAAATCGACACTGCCTGGGCCCAAGACCACACAGCCGTGCCTCATTAAAAGTCCGAACACGGCCTGGCCACGATTCACACAGGCGTGTGCCACGGCCGTGTCCCTGTCGTGGAGAAGAGCAATTTCACTTCAAAAAGGATACTTAGGGGCAAAGAAACCCGTTACAAAAGCCTATATAAACCCCCTAAGTATAACCTAGAAAAGGGCGGTTAGCTAGGCCAAGGAGCCGAGCCAGAAAGGTCCGATTTGTGGAAATCACTCGAAGATAGCCAGTTGATCCATCTCAAGAAGCTGGAGTTATACTCAAGACGGTGGATTTCTCCTTCAATTCCTTCAGGGGGTTTTAGGGATTTCTTATATTTTGTTTTATCTTTTCTTCTGAGATGTTTTCTTTTATTATTATGAGCTAAACCCACAGATACCTGAGGGGGATGAAACATAAGATGAATTTTGTTATCGTTTTCTGAACTATATGATAAATATTTGACTTGTTCTTAATTATGTGTTCTTAATTCTTGTCTTGATATTTCAGGATATTAATTCAAGTATGACGTGCTTAGGTGGAGGAGCAAAGTCCCACGCTTAAGAGTAGATCTAGCATAATTAAAGCGGAGTTGATCGCGTGCCTAGAGATAGGGTGACGAGATTTTGCAGGATTAGGGTGAAACCTAATATGGGAGTCCATAAATTGAGTTAATGCGATTCTAGGGGTTTTAATTAGAAAGAGATTTCAATTAATCAACCTATGGTTAGACATTATTTACTTTGAGAGAGGGTTTAATATAACTTAGGGAATCTTACGAATCAAGTCAAATGAATAAATCGTCTGGTTCAGAGTTAGATAACAAGTGAAGTCTAGGTGGATTCTTCCCTGGATGTCATTTTAATTAATAAGTTTTCTCTCAAGTTATTTTCTCAATTCATCCTTTCTGTCTTTGCATCTTTAGTTTAGTTGATAGTTAAATTTAGATTAGATAAATAAGTTCCCTTAATTCTTAGGCTAAATAATAAAGAGAGAGTTAGTATTAGTACTTTTGGTTCCTTTGGGTTCGACATTCCGGTCTTACCTTAACTATACTATTGTTCGATAGGTGCGCTTGCCTCAAATCATTGTCAGAGTTAGTTTCTAGGTTTGATCATTCTTTTTATAATTTATAGGACTCGACAGACACGATCTACAATGAATGATCGAGCCTAGAAACTAACTGTGACAACGATTGAGGCAAGTGCACCTATCGAATAGTAGTATAGTTTAGTGGCAAGACCGGATTGTCAAACTCAAAGGAACCAAAAGTACTAATACTAACTTTCTTTTTATTATTTAACCTATGATAAAAGTGAATTGTTGTTTAATCTAAAATTAATTAACTACTAAGCTAAAGATGCTAAGACAAAGAGAATGAATTCGGGAAAATACTTGTGGGAAAAACGAATTGATTAACACAATACCCAAGGAAGAATCCACCTAGACTTCACTTGTTATCTAACTCTAAACCAGATGATTTATTCACTTGACTTGATCCGTAGGATTCCCTAATTTATATTAATACCTCTCTCGAGGCTACTAACGTCTAACCCTAGGTTGATTAATTGAAATCTCTTTCTAATTAAAACCCCTAGAATTGCATTAACTAGATCTATGGACTCCCATAATAGGTTTGATCCGAATCCGGCAGATTTTCATCATCCTATCTCTAGGGTTGCGATCAACTCCGCTTAATTATGCTAGATCTACTCTTAGACAGGGAATATTCCTCTGTGCCTAAGCACATCAGTACTTTAATCAATATCCTGAAATATCAAAGCAAGAATTAAGAACACATAATTAAGAACAAAACAAGTATTTATCATATAGTTTAGAAAATAATAACAAGATCCGTCTTAGGTTTCATCCCCTCAGGTATTTGAAGGGTTTAGTTCATAATGATAAAAGAATACATCTCAGAAGAATATATAAAACAAAACATAAGAAAAACCCTAAAACCCCCTGAAGGAAATTGAAGGGAAGATCCTCTGTCTTGAGTATAACTTTGGCTTCTTGGGATGAATCAACTGGCTTTCCTCGAGTAAATCCCACAATTCTAGTCTCTTTGGCTTGGCTCTTCGGCCTAACTAAACGCCCTCTTTTGGGTCATACTTAGGGTGTTTATATAGGCTTTCAGAATGTCTTCCTTTGCCCCTAAGCACCCTAATCCGAGTGAAATTAAAACAGGTCACGACAGGGACACGTTTGTGGCACACGCCCGTGTAAATCGAGGCTAGGCCGTGTTTGGGTCTGTTAAGGAAGCACAGTCATGTGGCTTGGGCCCAGGCCGTGTGCATTTTGTACTTTGGCCCATTTTTTTCGTTTTTGGCTCGTTTCTCGTTCTTTTCATCCTCCGGTGCTCTCCTAAGTATAAAACATGAAATTAAAAGATTAGGAGCACTAAATTCCATAATTCAGGGGATAAATTATCCAAAAGTATGCTAAATATGGGATTAAAATATGTATATATTATGGTTTATCAGGAACCAATCAAAATCTTAGCTCAAAAAACAAAGGAGTTAAGAAATAAAAAGGTAGCTTTGGTAAAAGTTCATTGGCAACAACACGGTATAGAAGAGGCTACCTGGGAGCCGGAGGAAACTATGAGGAAGCAATACCCAAATCTTTTTACTAGTAAGATTTTTTAGGACGAAGATCCTTAAAGGGGGAAGAGTTGTAACATCCCATTTTTCAGTGAAGTCAGAATAGTGGTTTCAGGACTACAAATCCGACCCAAAATATAATTTATTTTTATTTTATTACATAACTCATAATATGATAGATATGTTGTGTGAAAAATTCAACGCAAAAATTTTATCGATTTAATGCCTAATTACGAGAATGACTAAATCGCATAAAATGTGAAAGTTGAATTCTAGTAGCTATAAGGATCAAATAGCTATGGAATCTAAAACTAGAGGTCCTCATATGGTAATTAGACCATTAAGAAAAGTATGTAGATTTTTCATGGTGACTCATCTATGTAATTATAGAAAATGGTTAAGAACTAAATTGGAAATAGCAAAAACTTAATTAATGAAAAGGATGATAAAAGATATCATCTTATTTTATTTCATCTTCAACCTAAAAACACATGGAAACCCTAAGAGAGAGAGAGAAAAGAAGCTTTCAAGGCCTAATTGGGTAAGTAATTTTGATATTTTTGAAATCGGGATAGCTTAATCTCTCTATTTAGGGGATTAATCTGAAAAGTTATCAAAGTTTTGAAAATGGGTTATGGATGTATTATGTTGGAAATTAGAAATTTCTGGTAGAAAATGAAAAATTATTGATAGATAAACAACTTTTACAAAGTGATTTTTGATGGAAACTCGATTTAGGGACTAAAATGTAAACTTGTGAAATTGAAGGAAAAATTCTGAAATTTTATGTATACATGTGCTGTATATTTTGTAATGGGGCTCGAAATTTATGTAAAAGTTAGGGGAAAATGGTTGTAACAGCCCAGTTTAGACCCTAGTCAGAATAGTGGTTTCGAGACCACAAATTCGAGGTCAGAAAAATATTTTAATATTATTTGTAGTGTTTATAGTATGTGATAAAGCATGTGTAAAAATTCTGTGTGGAAATTTTATCGTTTGTGTGTTGATTTGTGAAAAAGGACTTAATCGCATAAAATGCAAAAGTTGTGTGCTAATTGTTAAAGTTCTTAATTGTCATGGTTTGTTAAATGAAAGGTACTTATGTTGTAATTAGACCCTTGATAGTGGAGATGGACAATTATGGACATTATTTAGTGGAATTTAAATGTTATAAATTAAGGTTAAAATGGTAATTGGGTTATTAAGTTAAAATTAAATAAAACAAAAGCCATTTTCTCTCATTAACATCACTTAGCCGAATTTGAAGAAGAAAAAGAAAGCTTTTATGTTCATTTAGGGTTCAACACTTGTGAGCTTCAATTGGTAAGTGCTTTGAGCTCAGTTTTTGATAATTTCTACATTTTTGTAATCGTTGCTTTGAGTACTAGCTAGCGCATGTCTTAATTTTAGAATTTGATGATGATTTTGAGATAAGCCATTGATGAATGTGTGAGCTTTATGTTGATAGTTGGTGAAATATGAAAGTTTAATGTTGGGTTAACATATTTTGTCTTTGAATTTTTGAAGAATTTGACTATTTTGAGCTAAATAGTGAAAATAAGAAATTGATGTACTAAAATGTGAAATAATAAAATATGTGGGCTTGTATGAGTTAGTAGAAAATTCGGCTAAGCTTGTATAAAATGAAATTATGAGTATTTTGTGATTTTATGAAATAGGGACTAAAATGGCAAAATGTGAAAATATGAGGGCTATTTTGTAAAATGCCCTAAATATATATATTTGGATTCAATTTAATGATTTGGTGAATGAATGAGCTAAATTTGAATATGTATAGATCAAGAAAAGAGAAATTTGGACTTAGATCGAGGCAAGAACAAAGTGCTCGATTGATCGGCTTGAATCATTATTTCTACGTCTGAGGTAAGTTCGTGTATAATACAAACTGTTTAAAAAATGTTTATTTGTTATGAAATGAATAGAAATGTGATTGTTGAACTAGAAATGTGAAATGTGAATTCAAAGAAATGTAGCACCATGTGTGCATAAATATAATGGTTACTACGATGAATTGCACGAAGTGTGCGAGATAAAGAAATGCATCGATTATATTAGTTGGCACTGTGTGTGAGATATTGAGATATCTTCAACTTAAAGTGATGGCACTAAGTGTGCGATATTATCATAGCTTGGACACACGGGTGTGCTTGATGCCGTGTGAGGCACACAGCCTATCCACACGGGAGTGTGACCTTTGTAACTTTGAAAAATATTTGATTTTTGAAAAAAAATTGTATGTACTCGATTTAGTCCTGACCCCTTCTTAATGCAAGTTTAAGGTCCCGTAGACCTTTTAAAGGGACTCTACGTATTTGATTTGCTATGATATGTTGATGATGAATTTATGTTTGAGAAATGATAGTAAATGTTTCATTTTGTCCGGTAATGCTTCTTAACCCTAGACTGGCGATGGTTACAGGTTAGGGGTGTTACATTGGTAATTTTTCCTAGGACGTAAATTTAGTCCCTATGAGTATGAAAAATGAGAAATTGATGATTAAAGCTATTTATATAGATCCAAAAAACACAAACTCGAGGCTAGATCGAGGAAAAAGAAAGATTTGGAATTACTAGATTACTAGCACGAACAAGTGTCGAGGTAAGTTCGTGTAACTTAATCAGACATGTAATTATGTTATTTGAATGTTGTGTTTGTATGTAATGTGATTTGTGTTAATGTGCTTTACTTGTACGCTATGATGGAAAACTTGCTACATGTTTGAAATGGTAATAAAGGGGTTAGTCCCGATTGAATGTTGAATTCTGATGTCCTGCATTTGTTGTAGACGGGATTTAACTCGGACGAGTAATCCCATTGATCTTGTTATATAAATGACTTAGCTCGGATAGGTAATCCTAATATAATACCTCTCAAGTATGCATTAAGATTAGGGTTTAGCCTGGACTGGTAATCCTAATCGAGCTCCACTGAGCTTACGTTATATGAACGATTTATTTTAGACTGGTAATCCTGTTACACAATTTGTGGCTCAAGAGTGTGTTCTTTGGTTAAGTGCCCTAAGGTGTACCACTGAATAAGAAATTAATGGATTTCGAAACTGTACACTTCGAGTGTATTACTTGAGCATCCATCGGAATTCAATGATTCAATGGACATGTATCCATTGACTTGGCGTGAAAATATTGAGATGTAATGATAATGACTTGAAAGAACATTGCATGATGAGCTCCACTATTTTTTACTTGACTTGTTGTAAGTGTTGTGACTAACATGTTTGATTGAAGGCATGTGCTTAGGAAATTTTGCTAATGGATGGAAAACATGATGTTGTGTGCATAAATTTAATAACAAGACTGGTAAGTTTAGTTTCCGTTATACGAACTTACTAAGCACGTAATGCTTACTCCGTTTATTTTAGCCTTGCTTTATAGTGCTCGAAAGCTCGTGAAGTTTGGAAGATCATTGGAGCATCGTCACAGTATCAACTAGCATTTTTGATATATTTAATGAAGTCATTTTGGGTATGATGGCATGTATAGAACACCCTGGCCAATAGTGGCTTGAAAATGATGTTTTGTAATCTAGGCATTGGAATGGCTAGTAATGGTTCATTTTTGTATGACTAAGTAGATTATTTTGATATATAAATATACCTGTGTTATGTTGAGTATATGTGGTCTAATGTTGTTGTTGCATAAGTTAAACCAAGGTAAGTTTATAAACACTTGTGCTTGAAATGATAAGCCATGTTGAATGATGGAATTGCTTATTTTGAATGCTTAAATTGGTTGGTATTGGATGTGTGTTTCAAGAGCAGGTTTTGGGTGAAATTTTGGGTGAGAAATGAAGGTAGAAATGGATTCATTTTGTCCACACGGGTGTGTGTCTATACCGAGTGTGACACACGGCTTGGTAACACGGGAATATAGTTAGGCCGTGTGTCCCCTGCACCTAAATTTTGAGAAATAGAATGCTCAGAATTGAGCACACGGGCAGAGACAGGGCGTGTGTCTTAGCCGTGTGTGCCACACATCCTAGAACATGGGCTTGTGTATCAGCCGTGTGGCACGGGCGTGTGTCTTGGCTGTGTGAAACCTACACCTAATTTGAATTAAATTAAATTACCACACGGCCTAGCACACGGGCGTGTGGCATGGTCGTGTGGCGCAAGTCAGAGAGCACCCTAAATTAGACACGTCCTTTAGCACGGACGTGTCCCAGGGTCACACGAGCGTGTGGGCTCTGTACCTTAGAAAAATTTTGTAGTTTTGCAAAAAATTCTTAGAGATTCCGATTAAGTCTTGATTCGATTCTAATACTCGGTTTGGGCCTCGAGGGCCCATTCAAAGGACAATAAGAAAAATTTGGATTATGAATAGTATGTTTAATACAAATTGCATGAGAATGTTCTATAAACCTTGGTAATACTCTGTAACCCTGTTTCAACGACGGATACAGGTTAGGGGTGTTAGACATGTTCTCTAATGGGTCTGTCTCCGTCATATATTATTCGAGGAATATTAGCATCCCCTCCTTGTAATGGCTCTTCTCTAACCTGATCATTTCAAATTCTTTCCATTTCTCGCAAGTATTTTCCCCTTATTCTCAAGGTTCTCTCAATTTCTGGATCAAAAGAATACTCTTCAATTGTTGAAATATTTCTACTCGTGCACCAACAATAAAAAATCATGAAAATCAAAAAACAAATCTAAACACTAACTAATCTAAACTAAAAAAAATTAAGAGATAATACCACACCAAATATTTCATCAAAATTTTGCCGATCCCTGGCAACGACACCAGAACCTTGTAGCGTGTAAAAGTGTAATGCGAATGTGCAAGTATACTCTTCGACTCATGTAATATAGTGATGAGTGAGTATTGTCTCCACAGGGATCGAAATTGACTAAAATAAATAATTTTGCTGGTACTATGAAACTGACTAATTAAACTGAGCAAAAGGGACAGGTGAATAATTGATAAAAAGAGTTTGTACTATTGAACGATAAAGGTTGGAATTACTTGGTTTTATTTCTATAACATAATAATGCCATGGCAAAATCTTGACCATTCTACTGCTCAGGGAATTACTGTTGTAGTTTGCTTCTTTCGAAAGATAGACTTTAAGATATCATTTTGAGTTTTTGTATGTCTACAGACTCAAGAATGATATCCAGATTTTTCTCCCTTTCTCTGTACAGATTGCAACTTTTATGTCTAGAGTGATACAATTATTCTTTCGAATACTTGCCTATATCAACCGATTATAATCCAATCTAATCAATTTTTTCATAATTAATGTAACAATCCAGTTTAGACCCTAGTCGAAATGGTGGTTTCGAGACCACAAATCTAAGTCAATAAAATATTTTAATATTATTTTCTGTGCCTTTGATATGTGATTAAGCATGTGTGAATTTTCTGTGAATTAATTTATCCGACTGTGTGCTTAATTTGGCATAAGGATTAAATTGTGAAAGATGCAATATTTGCATGCTTTATGAAAAAACACCTATTGGAGATGGTTTTTAAATGAGAAGTAACAGCCCATTAATAAGGTGAGTGGGTGCTACTGGTCAAGAATGACCTTGAATTTTACATGATTTATATGTATGTTCATAAGGTTAATTTGGTAAAAGAAATATTATATATGTTATAATAAAATAAAGCTTATATCAAGCTATTTTTCTTTGTTCATCCACCGAATTTTTGTAAGAAAAGAAAAAGGGTTTAGCTTTGTTATATTCGGCCATTTCAAGCCTTGATTCAAGGTATGTTTCTAATCAGTTCTTGATAATTTCTATGTTTCTGTAATCATTGCTTTGTATACTTTGAAACCTATATTTTATTTTTGAGAATTGATGATGTTTATGAGATGTGCCATTGATGAAATGGTGAGCTTTGTGATGAGTATTGGTGTTAAATGAAAGATTTGTGTTTAATGAACATGTTTTGTTTTTGAATTTTTGATGAATTTAGCTAATTAGGGCTAAATTGTGAAAATGGTATTTTGGAGGTCTAATTTGTAAAATAAATGAAATATATGGATTAATATGATCATGGGGTATATTCGGCTAAACATGGGTACAAGTCAATTTGATGTATTTTGTGATTTTGTGATTTAGGGAATAAATTGTCCAAATGTGAAAATGTGAGGGCTAAATTGCAAATTTCCCTAAATATATGTATTTGGATTGAATTGAATGTGTTGTTAAATAAAATGGTTAAATTTGAATATGTATAGATTAAGAATCGAAGAAAATGAACTTAGATCGCGGGAAAGCGAAAGTAGTCGAATAACCAAGTCCGAACGAATATTTGAATCCTAGGTAAGTCGATATACAAATAAATGTATTTGTATTGAATTATATATGTTCACATGACTTTTGATAGTGATGAATGTATATGAGATGATGTATACATGAATTCTGTGATGGTATCGACATAGTGTCAATGTTCGAGAAGTCCCGTTTGAACCTAGGGATAGATAGGATAGTATATGTCATGACATAGGTGTCTGTTAAGTGATATCATGCAAGACCACGTCTGGGATGTAGGCATGATTCGAGATTTCGTGTAAGGCGACGTCTGGTTCATTGGCATCGATATAAGTTTTACGTATAAGACCATGTCTGGGACATTGGCATTGTATTTAGTTCGTGTAAGACCTTGTCTGGGACAGTGGCATCGGTATTTGGTTACATGTAAGACCACGTCTGGGACGTTGGCATTGTACGACTATTCTGAGCACTCTGAATATCCTACTAGATTTCGAACGGTTCAACGGGAATGTCCGAGATACGAATGACTATGTGAACTGAATATTCGTTTCAGGTATGTTTGAAAAGTAGACATGTGTATATGAAAGGTAAGTGCCTATATGAACTTACTAAGATGCATATGTGTATTGAAATGATAAGATAATATGAGAAGATGTGCTTGAATGAATCATGTGTATATGTGATATTTAAGTTGATGAATGTAGCAAACTATGGCTAAGCAATTGAGCCAAAGATTATGTGATGAATTTGTATTGAGAAATCATGATGTATAGTATCAATATGGTTATGTGCATTTTATGCTAAGTTTATTTGTATATGGCTTACTAAGCTTTTGGAAAGTTTACTCTATGTGTTTGTTTGCTCCATTTTATAGATCTTCAAAGCTACTGAAGGCTCGGGGACCGTCGAGGATCATCATCATACTACTTAACTTGTTTCAGTACCTTTGAAATATGTATATAGCTAGATATGGCATGTATAGGCTAGTCACTTTGGATTGTGTTTGAAATGTGTATAAATAGCCATGAGATATGGCTAGATAAGTGATTGTGTTTTGGAATGTGATGTTAAGCCATATGATGTTGGTTTTGGTATGATCTCCTAACTATGAAATTGTCATGTTTTTAATAAGCTTATAAATACATTATGAGTATGTATGTTTGAGAAAAGGAATGGTTATATGAAAGGTAAATGTAGGTGAATCATGCTTGAATGTATATATGTTTTAGTTGGGCAAAGTGGTATGATTAGAAATGAGTTTGAATGTGAAGATTTGTTGATTGTTTGACATGTTTTTTGATGTCAAATATGCATAAAATGAATTGGTAATTTGCTTGTAGGGTTGACCCTTGTGAGGGTGGCATTTTGGCCTTGCAAGTGGCCTGTTCTGCCTATATGGCCATGACACACGGGCGTGTCTGGTGGCCATGTAAATAAGTTAGTAGCTGGCCTGATTTTACACAGCCATGACACATGGGCGTGTCTGGTGGCCGTGTGAGTTAGTTAGTGGCTTGCTTATTATGCACGGCCATGGCACACGGGTGTGTCTGGTGGTCGTGTGGATAAGTCAGTATACATGGTCGATTTTGGCACGGCCAGGACACATGGGAGTGTCTAGTAGTCGTCGGAGGCACATGGCCTGCCCACACGGGCGTGTGACCTCTGTAACTTAGAAAAGTTTTAAATTTCTGAGAGATACCATATGTGTTCAGTTTAGTCCCGACCCTATTCTAAAGCATGATTAAGGTCTCGTTGACTTATAAAAAAAGACCATTTGATTGTGATTGATGAATTGTATTATGAAATGTCCGTAAAAGTTTTCGATCTGTCCAGTAATGCCTTAAACCCTAATCCAGCGATGGATACGGGTTAGGGGAGTTACAATTAAATCAGATCTAATAACATGCTACATAATCATCTATGTCTAGAGCTTGCATGCATGCATTAAAAATAATCACAAATCGAATGAAACAGTATTAAACTCAAAATCAAACTATTGGTATTAAAAGTTAATAAAAATTCACCAAGAATAATTCCAACCCAAAGAAAATTAGTTCATGGGTTGAACATTAGAATTCATAACAAAACCATTCAACTTCATTGTTTAGATTCACGAGTCACAAATTCAAATCAAAATAGAAAGGTAGAATTGTAGGAAGCTTTTACTACTATGGATTTCACTCTGATGATGAGATTTGATGCAAAACCCAGAGTAGATTTCTCTTCCTCTTCCTTAGGTCTGTAATTCTTTAGCTATGTAAGCTGCTACCCTTTTTCACTCTTCCTCTGAGAATGCATGAGAATCTGATGCAGAGAGATAGAAATCGTTATTCTTTCTTTCCCTCTCTCCCTCTGATCATCCTTTTTCTCTTTTCTCTTTTCTTATTTATAGGGTAGGTTCCTCCCTCTCAGCTCCCACCTTTTTCTTCCTCTTTTTCAGGGTGATTTATTTTGTACAAGTACAATTGGCTAAAAGTGGCGTGGAATGAGTGCTGCATCATCTTCATAGAATTGCCATGGTATTTGTGCTGGCAATCTAACCAGCATTTTGTCATGGCAATATTTCTCTTCCTTCACTTTCCTATCCTTTTTCTCTTTTCTTCTTCATCATGCACCTGCTGCCAACCACAAACAACACCTTTCTTCCCCAATAATAGAAGTAACACATAATAACATGTATAGCACAATCCAAGGTTTGTTATATAATGTTCTAAAAATATCTAAAAATTCACACATATTTACTTAATTACAAATAATTAATCCAATCTAGAGGATTGAAATATAACTCTCTTCAAGAGTTATTCGAGCCTTGTAGAACCTGAAACCATCATAGTCTTTAAGACCCACTTCCTCCGACCCATTTCATTTTAAAACAGAACCCATCTATCTTCTTCAGCCACCATTTCTACTCTTGAAGGTGCCTCCACAATCAAAATCCTTGGCAATGCCCATTGTTTTCCTCTCACCTCCATCATTTGCATCGCACGGTTCATCTCTCTACCCACAAAATGACAGGTAAAACTCTCAAACCTTTGGACCCTATCATTTATTTATTTAAAAATCATAGAAATGTTTGATATGTCCTCCTTTGATGATCGAATTTTTTTAATAACTTTTAAGGAGCTCCCTTCCACTACTAGTTATCGGATTCCCAACTCTTTAGCCACCGTCATCGCTTGTAAACAAGCCCTCGCCTAAGGCATGGTAGCATCAGCCACAAAGCTATTCGGGTAAGCATAAGTTGCCAAAATATACCTCTCATTATCTTTAAATATTATCCTAGACACTGAACTAAACATGCACTTGTTGAAAGCCACATCAGAATTGCATTTAACTTTATTTAATCCTGATGGAATCCATTTACTGTCAATCTGACTCATATTTGTTTAAATCACTATTTCTGTAAAGGTGCTTTCTGCATAATATGCTTTAATAAATGTAACCAGGCCCATTATGCTCTGGTTTTCAGCTTGATGATAAACATTATTTCTGTGGTGCAAAACTGTCCAAAACACAATACTTAACCATTTGCATTGCTCTTCCCCTATAAAAGCAAACAGATTTGCTAACCACATTTTCCAACATTGTCCATGTATGTTGGGTGAGACATCATTCCCCACTGCCTGCAGGACATTTTTTTATAAACATGCAATCCTCAAAGATGTAGTTCCCCGATTCCTCCATTGTACATGCAGTCTCCTCACTTGTAAATTGTCAAACGTAGGGATATAGTTATTAGTAATTTTTCATGTTGTAATTTTGATTTTGCTCACAACTTGTAACTTCCACAATTTGTTGTAAAAAATTTGTAATTGCATAGCTTGTTGTATCTAATCGTGTGTCAGAGTCTTAACAATTTATATAAAGAATGATCGAGCCTAGAAACTAACTATGACAATGATTGAGGCAAGTGCACCTATCGAACAGTAGTATAGTTTAGTGGCAAGACCGTTGTCGAACCCAAAGGAACCAAAAGTACTAGTACTAACCTTCTTTTTATTATTTAGCTTAAGAATTAAAGGAATTTGTTATTTAATTTAAATTTAACTAACTATTAAGCTAAGGATGCTAAGACACAGAGAAGGAATTTGAGGAATACTTGTGAGAAAAACCAATTGATTAAGAAAATACCCGATGAAGAATCCACCTAGACTTCACTTTTTATCTAACTTTGAACCAGGCGATTTATTCACTTGACTTGATTCGTAGGATTCCCTAATTAATATTAATACCTCTCTCGAGGCTACTAACGTCTAACCCTAGGTTGATTAATTGAAATTTCTTTCTAATTAAAACCCCGAGAATTGCATTAACTCAATTTATGGATTCCCATATTAGGTTTGACCCTAATCCGGAAGATTTTCGTCATCCTAACTCTAGGATTGCGATCAACTTCACTTAATTATATTAGATCTACTCTTAAACAGGGAATATTTCTCCTCCGCCTAAGCACATCAATACTTGAATCAATATCTTGAAAAATCAAAGCAAGAATTAAGAATATATAATTAAAAACAAATCAAGTATTTATCATATAGTTTAGAAAACAATAACAAGATCCGTCTTAGGTTTCATCTCCCTCATGTATTTGAGGGGTTTAGTTCATAATAATAAAAGAATACATCTCAGAAGAAAATATAAAACAAAACATAAGAAAAACCCTAAAACCCCCTAAAGGAAATTGAAGGGAAGATGTAATATCCTGATTTACGGGCTATGCATTTGATGTGTTTTGTGTGTATGCTTTGTTTAATGTGCTATTTTAGGGTGTATGAGGTCGAGGAGGGGCCCGGGGATAAGCCGCAGCCCTGGTAAAAATTTTCTTTTTAGGCACTTTGGTGGAAGAGCTAGCTAGAATAGGACCTAAGGGATAATATTGGTGTTTGGTTGACACAAGTAAGGTGTTGGTAAAGTGGCAAGGTGACACCACATAAGGATTGGAAAGTGACGCAACAAGGGAGCAGAGAGGGAGCAGGTTCAAGTCGCATAGAGCTCATTTTGGGAGTTCTTTTTTTGGAGTCAAAGAGAGCAGAGGCAGAATTTGACACTGGGACACTTGAGGATGGGAGAATGGATTGAGTCAAATAAGTTGAATGAGTGACTGAGAGGAAAAAGTGGAGTTTGAAGCATTCAAAATAATTCAAACGGGTGATCAGGAGGAAATTGAGGAGAAAAGAAAGGGATGGGCATGTGATCTTGGTGTTGGCCGAATTTCAAACACTTGGCAAAGGGGGGAATCAGTTTTTGGGTTGTGTTGGGGTGTGCCAAAATTCACCTAGGCCATAGGGCCCTGTAGATTTCTTTTGTGCATTTTCAGCTTTGGGAGTATAGGTGTCGAATTTTGTAGCTTCAAATCCTATTCTTTTCACTTCTTTTCTCATCTATCACTTAGGGTTCTCCACTTTTCTTCTTTTCATTTTTTTCCTTACTAGTCGAATTCCCTTCCGTTCCTTGCGTTTTCATGAAGCACCATAATCGCATCCAAGATATCTCCTATTTCTCATCTTGCAAAGCCAAAACCTGTTTCTCATCTTTTCTCTTCTTTATTTGTTCTGTCTCGAAAGCTGAAACCCTAAAACTCCCATTCTCTTCTCCATTTCTTTGCTAAAGCGAAAACTCCAGAGCCTCCATTTAAAGTTCTTTTATTTTTATTTTCGACTCTTTCATCTTGTTCTCTTCTACTATATTCATTGTCGAATCTTCTCTTCTGTCGTGCTAGTGCTGAATTCTCTTAGGTGTGATTGAATCTCCAGTGTTAAGTTATGTGGCGATTTCTTCTATTTCTTTATTCCCCATTCGATTTTTGAAAGCCAAAACCGAATGGCTAATTGGCTTGGTGAGGCCATCGGTTGGACTTATGTTTCTTCTTATTCTCTTGTGTTCTCTTTGGAGCGCATATTTCGAGAATTGAAGTAAAGCAAATCATCTGAATCTCAAGCCAAAAACCGTTAATCGCTGAGCCCTATCTCTCTTTTTGGGATTTTAAGGTAAGGGGTGTTCCCTTCAGATTTTTGTTTAGGTTCGCTTATCGTATTCATTATCTTAACCCTGTGTTATTGCTAAACAACCATATTTCCTTATAGTATCATCTGACAAGATCTTTTGATGGAATCAAATACCGATCAGGCAAAAGAGGGGGTTGGACTCGTGAACCCAGCCCCTAGGTTCAAGAAACGTGTGGTGTCAGCAGTCCGAGATTGGCCTCCGGGTTGTAGACCGGCTTAAGAACAGAGTCGTAGGCAGATAGCAGTTGTTTCTGCTATCGATAGTGTCAACGTAGAGAGTGTTATTTTGCGTGTTACCAGGTGTGTAAACCCTAAACACTTTATTTTAACCATATTATTAATTGTATGGGTTGAAAAGCCAGAAAAGGTTGTTTATACAGCCGAAATACCCTTGTGGGTAAGGCAGGGAGTGCTAGGTACGTGTCTATAATAACTTAATATGTGGTTGGATGTATGTGATAATTTATTTCCTTGTTAATAGCATGTTACATTCGTTATGACAGATACGTTGTGCATGGGATATGGGAATGATGATAAAGGGGAAGTGATAAGGTCACATAGTGATCGGTGGCTCTGCCACATTTGATTATAAGGTCACGTAGTGATCAGTGGCTCTGCCACATTGATTTATAAGGTCACATAGTGATCGGTGGCTCTGCCACAAATGATTTATAAGGTCACATGGTGATCGGTGGCTAAGCCAAAGTGGATTTCAAGGTCACATAGTGATCGGTATTATAACTGGTAGCATGACTGTCAAGACGACTTGTAGTGGACGGAGGGTTGATTGTAGAAATCCCCACGATGTGATGGTTGGTACGGGCTGACGTGTAGAAGATGGAAAATACTAGGTTGGGCTGGGCTTGATGCATTCATGTAGTTATATGATATCATGTATGAGCTAAATTCGAGATTGTGGGCCATTGACCGTTTTATGTCTTTTGATGGTTTTACACACTAAGTCTCTGTGACTCACCCCTTTTCCCTAAACTTTTTAAGTAATCAATAGATCGTGGATTTGGGAGCTGAGGCGGACTAGTGGAGGCCATAAAGTCTTTTCTTTTTGTAAACTTTTTACTGCTTTAATTTAGTTTTAAATTGGGGATTTTTGTTGTAATAAGGCCTTTTGATTTGATATTTGGTTTTATTTAATACTTATACCCGACGCCACGTCTACTTAGTTACGAATTTTAATGACGAGGTTTTAAAAATACGAGTTCACAAAATAATGTTTTCTTTCAAATTGCACCTAGTATAATAAGAAATTGATTAATTAAAATTTGGAATTCTTCCTAAGTTAACAAACCTTAGTTTTCAAAACATCGCTTAACCGGAAGGTTTTCAAAACCTATGGTTTTTCCCAAAGTAGTCAGAAAATCGTTTTCACTTATCCTGTAACATACTAGATTCGGTCGTAGCGTTTAGGCCGAGTTTGGGGTGTTACAATTTTGGTATCAGAGCCAGGTTGTAAAACTCGGGCTGTGAAATGGGTTCGATAATGCTTTAGAATGATGGTTTAAATAATGTTGAGAGAAAATACTCTGTCTGAAACATGGCATCCGAGTCCGTCGGCCCCGATCCCCCCAGGTAAGTGTTTTAAACTATTCGGTGATATATGCCTGAAATGATTGATAGCATGTATGAGTATTTGTTAGCTCTAAGAGACCCAAACTTTAGAGACTGAAACTTTTTGATGTGTCTTGCGAAAACTACTCTATAAGACTATTATCCATAAAACTACTCGGTGTTAAACAGTGAAAGAAATACTAACTCATAAAACTTTTAATCAGATTAAATCGCAAACGTTAGTCATGAACACTAGGGGGCGTGGACGTAGTGTGCGTGGTCGTGGTAGAGGCAGGATTGCTGTACCGGAACCAATAGGATCTGGTCATGGGTCGAGAAATGAGATGGCAATACGACAAGCTGCGGAAGCAGAATTTTAGGACCAGATGGCCAAAGATGATGCAGTGTCTCAGGCCATATTATTGGTTCTAGAGAAAGTTGCTGGGGCAGGTATGGGTACAGGAGCTCGGAAATCTGTGTCGGAACGACTTAGAGCTAATGGAGTGGAAATGTTTAGGGGTATTTCTGGTGTAGCTCCTAATGCAGCTGAGTATTGGTTGGAGGCGGTTGAGAGTATAATGGATGATCTTGATTTCACAGAAGGGGAAAAGTTGATAGGGGTTGTATCTCTCCTTCGAGACGAAGCGTATCAGTGGTGGCTTACGGTTAGGGATGGTACAATGGCCGACCGACCAGACACCGGGATTTTTCAAGTTGGCATTCCAGAGTAAGTATGTCGGATCAAGTTACGTGGATGCGCAGCGTAGGGCATTTTTAAATTTGGTTCAGGGAAGTAAAACGGTGGCTGAGTATGAGGCAGAATTCTTACGTCTTAGTCGTTATGCCCGGGGATAGTGGCCTGCACCATGAGCGTTGTGTTCGGTTTGAAGATGGTCCGAGGATGATCTCGCATGTGTTGATAGCCCCTACAATGAAAGGAATTCTTGTTTTGGTGGAAACGGGTAAGATAGCTGAGGAAGTGAAGCGGTCAGAAAAGTAGAATAGGGATAGAGATAGAAGTGGTAATAAAAGGAATTTTGGATCGTCGGGGTCAGTTGGGCGTTTTCAGAAAAGACCTAGGATGGATGGGCCAAGTCGGGTTGTGAGACCTGATGCTGTTAGGCAGCCTCAAAGGTGTGCTCGGTGTGGTAAATTCCATTTGGGAGAGTGTTGGACAAGTAATAGAAGATGTTTCAGGTGCGGATATGCTGATCATCAGATTAGAGACTGTTTGCAGGAGCGGGACGGTGCAAGGCCAGGGAGTCAGGGTTGTACTCAGCCGGGTAGAGGAGGTCAACAACTGCAGAGAGGTCGCAGTCCAGACAGAGGAGGTAATGGTTTTGGTCGGGGTCATGGAACGCCAGGCAGAGGTGCAGGAAACACCGATGTAAGGTAGCCGGGGTTGGTCTATGCAGCTAGACGCAGAGAGGAGGGTGATGCACCGGACGTCATAACTGGTACGTTCTTAATCTTTGAATTGCCTTTTTCTGCATTGATTGACATTGGATCGACACATTCTTATGTCGCTAATGGGGTATCTAAAACTTTAAAAATAGACTCTGGGATTGCTTCTAGGGAGATGACCGTAATTAGCCCGTTAGGACAATCGGTGGTGGTAAAAAAACTTTATACGGATGTACCTCTAGAAGTTCAAGGGGTAGTTTTTCTAGTTGATCTGATGGAACTACTGTTCGAGGAGTTCGATTTGATCTTAGGGATGGACTTGTTAGTAAAGTACCGAGCAAATCTAGATTGTGCTGCTAAGCGCATGGTGGTCTGTACTCCTGAGGACGAGGAGGTGATGGTAATAGGAGAAAGAAGGAACTATTTGTCTAACATAGTGTCCACCTTAAAGGCTGAAAGAATGATGAGGAAAGGATGTGAGGCATTCATAGCCTTGATTTGTGCTTTGGAGGTCAAGAAATTGTCTGTGAGGAATGTGAGGACATTGAAGGAGTTTCCTGATATTTTTCCAAAAGAGCTTCTAGGATTACCCCGAATCACGAGGTGGAATTCAAAATTGATCTGCTTCCGGGGACAGCACCTATATCGCTCCTTATAGAATGGTGCCGAAGGAGTTAGTGGAACTGAAAGCTCAGATTCAGGAACTTTTAGATCGAGGTTTTATCCGACTGAGTGTATCACCATGGGAAGCGCCGGTACTATTTATTAAGAAAAAGGATGGATTAATGCGTATGTCCATTGACTATCGTTAGTTGAACAAGTTGGCAATCAAGAACAAATACCCATTGCCGCAGATTGATGACTTATTCGATCAGTTGAAGGGGACTTCAGTCTTCTCAAAGATAGATTTGAGGTTAGGGTATCATCAACTCAAGGTTAAGGAAACAGATATCCATAAGAAAGCGTTTCGTACTCGCTGTGGACATTACGAATTTTTGGTGATGTCGTTTGGGTTAACCAATGCACCAGCAGCGTCTATGGATATGATGAATCGGGTTTTTCAACCCTATCTGGATCGGTTCATCGTAGTATTTATAGATGATATTCTAGTTTATTCAAAGTCAGAGGAGGAGCACGATTCACATCTTCGAGTGGTTTTGCAAATTCTGAGGGAGAAGCAATTGTTCGCCAAATTCAGTAAGTGTGAATTTTTGGTTAAGCGAAGTTACTTTTCTAGGCCATGTTGTGTCGGCAGAGGGGATTAGAGTTGATCCTTGGAAAGTTGAAGCTGTCTTGGATTGGAAGCCACCTAAGACTGTGGCAGAGATCAGAAGTTTTCTTGGTCTTGTTGGATATTACCGAAGATTTGTTGAAGGGTTTTCTTTGATTGCGGCCCCATTGACCAAGTCGCACACGGGATTAGGATGTGTGTTAATGCAAGACGGAAAGGTTGTTGCGTATGCATCTCGGCAGCTAAGATCGCATGAGTTAAACTATCCCATACATGATTTGGAATTGGCGGCAGTAGTGTTTACTTTGAAAAGTTAGAGGCATTATCTCGTATAGCGAGAAGTCCGTTATTTATCTGAGATCATAAGAGTCTAAAGTATCTCCTTACCCGTAAGGAATTGAATTTGAGGTAGCGCGGTGGATTGAGCTATTGAATGATTATGATTGCTCGATTGGGTACCATCCGGGTAAAGCTAACGTAGTGGAAAATACATTAAGTCGTAGGGTGATCTCGAATTTGAGAGCAATGTTTGCTCATCTCAGCTTGTATGATGATGGAAGTCTATTAGCTGAGCTTCAAGTGAAACCTTCCTGGACTAGTCAGATTAAAGAGAAGCAGTTGTTCGATGATGCTTTGAGTGCTCGACTACTTCAAGTATAGAATGGTGGGGTAGAGGATTATAGTCTCGAACAATGGTGGGGCTCTGTGTTTCCATAAGAAGGTTTGCATGCCAAAGGATGTTGAGTTAAGACAGTTGATACTTGTAAAGCGCATAGTAGCCCATATGCTATGCATCCTGGCGGGAGTAAGATATATAGAGATTTGCGAGAACGGTTTTGGTGGCCGGGTCTGAAGCGGGAATAACTGAATTTGTAAGTAGGTGTTTGACATGCCAACAGGTAAAAGTAGAACATCGATTATCGCCGTGGTTGTTGCAACCCGTGAAAGATTCCGCAGTGGAAGTGGGAAAGGATCACGATGGATTTTGTTAGTGGGCTACCCCTTATGCCTACTAAAAAGGATTCTTTATGGGCAATTGTGGGCCAATTGATGAAGTCAGCTCATTTCATACCAGTTCGGGTTGACTACTCTCTCCAGAAATTGGCTAAGTTGTATGTAGTAGAGATCGTAATGTTGCATGGAGTACTAGTGTCTATCATCTCGAGATAGAGACCCGAGATTCACGTCAATATTTTGGAAGGCATAGCATCACGCATTGGGGACAAAGTTAGGTTTTAGTACAGCGTTTCATCCACAAATCGATGGATCGAGAGAGGGTAATTCAGATCCTAGAGGATATGTTGAGGGGCTGTGTCTTAGACTTCAAAGGTAGTTGGGAAGAATTTCTACCGTTAGCGGAATTCACGTATAACAATAGCTACCAATCGAGTATTCAGATGGCACCGTATGAAGCGTTATATGGTCAGAGGTGTCGTACTCCTACGTGTTGGACGGAGTTGGGCGAGTGTCGGTTGGTGGGTCCAGAATTGGTTTCGAAAACGGAATATAAGGTTAAGTTAATTTGGACTTGTTTAAAGGAAGCGTTGGATAGGCAGAAATCCTATGCTGATCTAAAGCGTAAGGATATAGAATTTGAGGTAGGTGACCAGGTGTTCTTAAAGGTTTCACCGTGGAAGAAAGTGTTAAGGTTTGGACAGAAGGGTAAGCTAAGCCCTAGGTTTATTGGGCCTTATCGTGTGTTGAAGCATGTGGGTCTAGTAGCTTATCAACTCGAGTTACCTGCAGAGTTAAGTCAGATTCATAATGTGTTCCACGTTTCGATGCTAAGACACTATAGTTCGAATCCAACTCACATTGTGCCAGTGGAAGAAATCGAAGTAAGGTTTGATCTATCCTTTGAAGAGGAACCAGTTCAGATTTTGGATCGTGATGTCACAGTGTTACACAGGAAGACAGTTCCGTTAGTTAAGATTTTGTGGCATAATCACGGTTATGAGGAAGCTACGTGGGAACCAGAGGAAGTGATGCAACAGCAATACCCTCATCTTTTCTGACCAGGTAATTTCGGGGTCGAAAGTTTCTTAATAGGGGTAGAACTGTAATATCCTGATTTAGGGGCTATGCATTTGATGTGTTTTGTGTGTATGCTTTGTTTAATGTGCTAGTTTAGGGTGTATAGGGATCTAGGAAGGGCCTGGGGATACGCCGGAGTCCTGTCAAAAATTTTCTTTTTAGGCACTTTGGTGGAAGAGCTAGCTGGAATAGGACCAAAGGGATAATGTTGGTGTTTCGTTGACACAAGTAAGGTGTTGGTAAAGTGGCAAGGTGACGCCACATAAGGGTTGAAAGGTGACCCCAGAAGGGAGCAGGGAGGGAGTAGGTCCAAGACGCATGTAACTCATTTTAGATGTTCTTTTTTTGGCGTCAAGGAGAGCAGAGGCAGAATTCGACTGGGACACTTGAGGATGGGAGAGTGGACTGAGTCAAATAACTTGAATGAGTGGCTGAGAGGAAAAAGTTGAGTTTGAGGCATTCAAAATAATTCAAACGGGTGATCAGGATTAAATTGAGGAGAAAAGAAAGGGATGGGCATGTGATCTTGGTGTTGGCCAAATTTCAAACACTTGGTAGAGGGGGGGACTCGGTTTTTGGGTTGTGTTGGGGTGTGCCGAAATTCACCTAGGCCATAGAGCCCTGTAGATTTCTTTTGTACATTTTCGGCTTTGGGAGTATAGTTGTCGAATTTTGTAGCTTCAAATCCTATGCTTTTCACTTCTTTTCTCATCTATTAGCTTAGGGTTTTCCACTTTTCTTCTTCTCATTTTTTTTCCTTACTAGTCGAATTCCCTTCCCTTCCTTGCGTTTTCATGATGCACCATAATCGCATCCAAGTTATCTCGTATACCCTTCCTTGCAAAGTCGAGACCTATTTCTCATCTTTTCTCTTCTTTATTTGTTCTGTCTCGAAAGCCAAAACCCCAAAACTCCCATTCTCTTCTCCATTTCTTTGCTAAAGCCGAAACTCCTAAGCCTCCATTTGAAGTTCTTTTATTTTTATTTTCAGCTCATTCAACTTGTTCTCTTCTACTATAGTCATTGCTGAATCTTCTCTTCTGCTGTGCTTGTGCCGAATTCTCTTAGGTGCGATTGAATCTCCAGTGTTAAGGTATGTGGCGATTTCTTCTATTTTTTTATTCCCCATTCGTTTTTTTGGAAACCAAAGCCAGATGGCTAATTGGCTTGGTGAGGCCATCAATTAGACTTATGTTTCTTCTTATTTTCTTGTGTTCTTTTTGGGGCGCATATTTCGGGAATCGAAGTAAAGCAAATCATCTGAATCTTAAGCCAAAAATCGTTAATCTCTGAGCCCTATCTCTCTTTTCGGGATTTTAAGGTAATGGGTGTTCCCTTTAGATTTTTGTTTAGGTTCGCTTATCGTATTCGTTATCTTAACCCTGTGTTATTGTTAAACAACCATATTTCCTTATAGTATCATCTGACAATATCTTTTGATGGAATCCAATACTGATCAAGCAAAGGAGGGGGTTGGACTCGTGAACCTAGCCCCTAAGTTTAAGAAACATGCGGTGTCAGCAGTCCGAGATTGGCCACCGGGTTGTGGACCGACATCAGAATAGAGTCGTAGGCGGATAGCGATTGTTTACGCTATCGATAGTATCGATATAGAGAGTGTTATTTTGTGTGTTACCAGGTGTGTAAACCCTAGACACTTTATTTTAACCGTATTATTAATTGTATGGGCTGAAAAGCTGGAGAAGGCTGTGTGTACAATCGAAATACACTTGTGGGTAAGGCAGGGAGTGCTAGGTACGTGTCTGTAATGACTTAATATGAGGTTGGATGTATGTGATAATTTATTGCCTTGTTAATAGCATGTTACATTCGTTATGACAGATATGTTGTGCATGGGATATGGGAATGATGATAAAGGGGAAGTGATAAGGTCACATAGTGATCGGTGGCTCTGCCACATTTGATTATAAGGTCATGTAGTGATCGGTGGCTCTGCCACATTTGATTATAAGGTCACCTAGTGATCGGTGGCTCTGCCACATTGATTTATAAGGTCACATAGTGATCGGTGGCTCTGCCACAAATGATTTATAAGGTCACATGGTGATCGGTGGCTAAGCCACAGTGGATTTCAAGGTCACATAGTGATCGATATTATAACTGGCAGCATGACTGTTAAGACGGCGTGTAGCGGACGGAGGGTTGATTGTAGAAATCCCCACGGTGTGATGGTTGGTACGGGATGGCGTGTAGAGGATGGAAAATACTAGGTTGGGCTGGGCTTGATGCATTCATGTAGTTATATGATATCATGTATGAGCTAAATTCCAGATTGTGGACCGTTGACCGTTTTATGTCTTTTAATGGTTTTTCACACTGAATCTTTGTGACTCGCCCCTTTTCCCTAAACTTTTCAGGTAATCAGTAGATCGTGGATTTAGGAGCCGAGGCGGACTCGTGGAGGCCATAAAGTCTTTTCTTTTCGTAAACTTTTTACTGCTTTAATTTAATTTTAAATTGGGGATTTTTGTTGTAATAAGGCCTTTTTGATTTGATATTTTATTTTATTTAATACTTATACCCGACGCTATGTCTACTTAGTTACGAATTTTAATGATGAGGTTTTAAAAATACGAGTTCACAAAATAACGTTTTCTTTCAAAATGCACCTAGTATAGTAAGAAATTGATTAATTAAAATATGGAATTCTTCCTAAGCTAACAAACCTTAGTTTTCAAAACATCGCTTAACCGGAAGGTTTTCAAAACCTATGGTTTTTCCCAACGTAGTCAGAAAATCATTTTCACTTAACCCTGTAACATACCAGATTCAGTCGTAGCGTTCAGTCCTGGTTTGAGGTGTTACAGAAGATCCCCCGTAATGAGTATAACTCTGACTTCTTGAGATGAATCAACTGGCTTTCTTCGAGTAAATCCCACAATTCTGGCCTCTCTTGCTTGGCTCCTTGGCCTACTTGAACCGCCCTCTTTTAGGTCATACTTAGGGTGTTTATATAGGCTTTTCGAATGTCTTTCCTCGCCCCTAAGTATCCTAATTCAAGTGAAACTAAAACAGGTCACGGTAGGGACACGCCCGTGTAAGTCGAGGCTAGGCTGTGGTTGGGTCTGCTAATGGAGGCACGACCGTGTGGCTTGGGCCCAGGCCTTGTCGATTTCGTGCTCTGGCCCATTTTCTCTAGTTTTGGCTCTTTTCTTGTTCTTTTCATCCTCTGGTGCTTCCCTAATTATAAAACATGAAATTAAAGAATTAGGAGTACCAAATTCCACAGTTTAGGGAATAAATCATCTAAAAGTATGCTAAATGTGAGATTAAAATATGTACATTATATGGTTTATCAAATACCCCCACACTTAAGCATTTGCTTGTCCTCAAGCAAAATTCTCAACTCACAATTAAAGTGAACTTCCTCAATTCATAATATTCATCAATAGTGTTTCATCATAATTCAAAGGTAATTTATACATTAATAATTTAAGTAGAAGCGTCCTAAAGATTTAAACAATCTAAGTAATAGTTTTTGTAGCATGAAAATATAGGCGTTTCCCCTTACCAAAATAATCACCTTTAATTCAAAATCGACAAGAGTTGACATCCTCACTAAAGATTCACTCAAATCACTCAAAGTGTTTAAGGTTCAAAATTAAGCACTCAAAAGTCAAACATGAAAAGTTAATCCCATAGACTTGCATGAAAATCAAATTTCCACCACCATAAAATGAGATGATACACAAATCAAAAGGTCTTTAAAAAGGGTTGTAATGGGGCTCGAGTTAAAGGTGTGGATAAAGGCCGAATTAAAGGGTTAGAATTGAGATTGAATTGACAATTTACCTAACTAGAAAAATGAACTAATCCTGAATAATTGAAAACTTGAAATACTAATAATATGAGCTTTTTCTATAAGATGTGGAATTTAAACGTATAAGCTCACTTAATTATAAAACTAATAATGAATATACTTCGATTTTTTTTAAGAACAAATCAAGTAAACAATATTTACAATAATAAGAAAGAACTTTAACAACTGAAATATATAACATAGTTAGGCAACTGCTCAAAATCAAATCTCAACAAAAAAGGGAGTAAAGAAATGGTGATAACAAATACAAGATGGGTTTTGGGTTAATATTAGTGGGTGAGTAAATAAAAGGGTTGTTAGGATCAAAGGGGTTCACTAAGGGTTGATTGTGAGGGTAGGCTTTTGGTGGAGTAAGTGGGTTAAATCCTAAGTGCTTTATCATCTCTATATATCAAATCAATAATGTGGTATTGACATGTATAATCGAAGCAAGTTCTAGAATAACAAATCAATGTTGACACACTCATAATCAAAAAGTGAGCACGAAAGAATGTATGCTCTAAAAGGTTCAAGATCTCACAAAAATTATGGGTTTTTGATATCAACTTTGTAAATTTCAATCTTCAAGGTAATAATTATATTCAGGTAGACAACCTAACAAAATTTTAATTTTTGAAAATAGACTTATCACGCTTGATTCTCTAGTCTCCTAAAGATTAAATCATCTCTACACAATTATCAATGACTTAATCCGAAACATATCAATAGAAATCATGAGTCAAAGGAAATTTCATTCTAATAAGAACATGAGAAAATTACTTAAGAACAAGACATAATTCAGGGATTTTCAAATAATACTATAGTTGACCCCCCACACTTAAGATGTACATTGTCCTCAATGTACAAAGATAGATGACAATATAGTGAGAAAATTAAAAGATAGGGAGAGAAGTGAAACTTCCTTAATTTTGGACGAAGTCAAATGAAAAGAAACCGGATAGGGTTAGGCAGAGGTGGGGGAGCACCTCGAATCGTTTGAAATTGTCTCCCTGAAGCAGACAGCCTGATTTTATTGTATACTAAGCTAAATCTAAATGGCATGAAGAATAATAAGAAAATAATAAAGGAAGTAAAAATAAAAATAAAAGTAAATAATTAAAACGGTCCACGCCCATGTGCCTACCCATGGTGTTTACATGGCCACGGCCACGGCCGTGTGCAAGGCCGTGTGTGTATGGAAACCTACACTGAAATATGAAAAGAAATAAAACTAAAATAATTAGTAGGGTTAGTGTTGGGTTGCCTCCCAAGAAGCGCTCGTTTAAAGTCTTAAGCTAGACTTACCTCTCATTCGTGTATTCATGGTGGTTTGAGGAGTTGAAACTCCTCTCCTCTGCTATTAGTTCTATGATCACTATATGTTTCGAGTTGAGTGGCGTTTACCTGATCTCCAATTTTGAAGTGATTTGCTCTTCCTATAAGCTCGTCGGGGGGTTCTCTCGGTTTCGCTTCGTGTGCTCTTAGTTTCTCCTTGAAATGTGTCTTCCACTGCGTCTAGTGCATCGATCCGAAGCCTTCATTCCTCATAAATTACTTCTTTGTTAGCACGAGGTCTAGTATCTGACTTAGTTGTGTGATTTCGTTGTGTTTCCTGTGAAGAAGGTTGAACAAAATGATCTTTAATAGAATTCATGTTTTCACCTTTATTGCTCGATGTTCTAGCCGTGTCAAGAGCCTGGATAGTGATCGTTTCATCACCTGGACGAAGTATAAGTTCTCCTGTACCAACATCAAATTTAGATCTAGCAATTGCTAAAAAGGGCCTTCCTAAAATTAAAGGAACGGTATTGTCCTCGTCCATGTCTAAAATGACAAAGTCTACTGGGAATACGAATTTATCAATTTTTACTAAAACACCTTCGATTATACCTTTAGGAATTCTAATAATCTTGTCAGGTAATTGAATGCTCATCCTAGTTTGTTTGGGTTTCCCTAGACCTAGCTGTTTAAACATTTTATAAGGCATGACATTGATGCTTGCCCCTAAATTAGCTAAAGCATTATCAACAGATAAACTACTAATTAAGCATGGAATTGTGAAACTCCCTAGATCTTTTAATTTTCGTCATAGTTTATTTTGCAATATTGCTGAAGACACTGCGTTTAGTTCCACATGCGATTCCATGTCTAACTTCTGCTTGTTTGTAAGAATCTCTTTTAAAAATTTCCTTGAATCTAGCATCTGCGAAAGAGCTTCAAGAAACGGTAAGTTAATATACAAATTCTTTAAGAGTTTAAGAAATTTACTGAATTGTTCGTCTGTGTTGTATTTCTTCATCGCATCGGGATATGGTATACGAGGTTGGTACTCTTTAATTACCAATTTTGGCTTCTCATAGTTTACCTCAACCTTTCCTTCCTGTACCATTTTCTCTTGCCTTAATTTGGGCTTATCTAACCCTTCACTATCATGAGCTGTTTTGGCTTGAAGTTGCTCATTTGGGTTAGTTTCAGTGTTGCTTGGTAGGCTTCCTTGTGGTCGTTTAGAGATGATCTTGGCAAGTTGTCCTAAATGGTTCTCAATCCCTTGAATCGATGCTTGTTGATTTTTAAATGTTGTTTCGGTGTTTTGGAAACGTGTTTCTGACACCGCTATGAATTTTGTCAGCATCTCCTCAAGGTTCGTCTTCTTTTCTTGTGTGTAGGGCTCTTGTTGAAAGTTTGGAGGGGGTTGTTGTCTCTGATTTCCTTGACCACCCCATGAAAAATTGGGGTGGTTCCTCCGACCTGGATTGTAATTATTATAAGGGTTATTTTGAGGTCTAGAATTATTACCCATATAGTGAACTTGCTCGTTTTCAGCGCCCGGGTTGTAAGGTTGATATTTTGTATTGATCATCCCTCCACCATTCGTATAGCACTGCATAACTGCATGTACCTGCGAAGATCCACATAAACCATCAATCTTTTTATTTAACATCTCTACCTAATTTGATAGCATGGTTACTGCGTTGAGGTTGAAAACACTAGCGGCTTTTGTTGGCCTTGTCCTCGTGACTTGCCACTGATAGTTATTCGGTGACATCTTTTCAATGAATTCGTAGGCAGCCTTAGGCTTTTTGTTATTCAGGGTTCCGCCGGTGGCTGAATCAATCAACTGCCTAGTCGAGGGGTTTACACTATTGTAAAAGGTTTGAACCTGTAGCCACAAGGGTAACCCATAGTGTGGGCACCTTCTCAATAGATCCTTGTATCTCTCCCATGCATCGTAAAGTGTCTCTAAATCCATCTGCACAAAAGAAGAGATATCATTCCTTAACTTAGCCGTTTTAGCCGGTCGAAAATTTTTTTAGCAAAAAGTTTTCGGTCATTTGTTCCCATGTAGTAATTGATCCTCGTGAAAGAGAATTCAACCACTGTTTGGCTTTATTCCTCAAAGAAAAGGGAAACAACCGAAGACGGATGGCATCATTAGAAACCCCATTTATTTTGGAAGTATCGCAAAATTCTAGGAAATTCGCCAAGTGATTATTTGGATCTTCATCCTGCAAACCATCAAACTGAACAAACTGTTGTATCATCTAAATTGTGTTAGGTTTCAGTCCAAAATTATTTGCAGCAATAACAGGTCTAACAATACTTGACTCAGTTCCTGTTAAATTAGGTTTAGCATAATCATACATAGTTCAAGGAGCATGAGTTTCGGCCACCTCTGGAGGTAGTGGATTATTCTCAGCCATCTCTTCGCTAGTATTAATTTTGTCTTCTTTCTCTTCTTCTATATATTGTAGGCTTCTCCTTATTTCTCTTCGATTTTTGCAAACTGTGCTTTCTCCTTATTTTCTTCTTGTCATAAACTAGAATACCTGCCAGAAGAAAAGAAGAAAAATTAGAAAAATAAAAATAAAAATAAAATATAATTGTCGAAATAAAATATGACTAAAGTAATAAAGATTGAGCGTTCTTAATATTTTGGTTCCCCTGCAGTGGCACCAAAAACTTGATCGTGTGTCAGAGTCTTAAAAATTTATATAAAAAATGATCGAGCCTAGAAACTAACTATGACAACGATTGAGGCAAGTGCACCTATCGAACAATAGTATAGTTTAGTTGCAAGACCGGATTGTCGAACCCAAAGGAACTAAAAGTACTAATACTAACCTTCTTTTTATAATTTAGCCTAAGAATTAAAGAAATTTGTTATTTAATCTAAATTTAACTAATTACTAGGCTAAGGATGCTAAAACACAGAGAAGGAATTGGGGAAATACTTGTGGGAAAAACCAATTGATTAAGACAATACTCGAGGAAGAATCCACCTGGACTTCACTTCTTCTCTAACTTTGAACCAGGCGATTTATTCACTTGAATTGATACGTAGGATTCCCTCATTTATATTAATACATGTCTCGAGGCTACTAACGTCTAACTCTAGGTTGATTAATTGAAATCTCTTTCTAGTTAAAACCCTTAGAATTGTATTAACTCGACCTATGGATTCCCATATTAGGTTTGACCCTAATCTGGCAAATTTTTATCATCCTATCTCTAGGGATGCGATCAACTCCGATTAAATATTAGATCTATTCTTAAATAGGGAATATTCTTCCTCTTCCTAAGCACATCAATACTTGAATCAATATCCTAAAATATCAAAACAAGAATTAAGAACATATAATTAAGAACAAATCAAGTATTTATCATATAGTTCAGAAAGCAATAACAAGATTCGTCTTAGGTTTGATCCCCCCTCAGGTATTTGAGGGGTTTAGTTCATAACAATAAAAGAATACATCTCAAAAGAAAATATAAAACAAAACATAAGAAAAACCTTAAAACCCCCTGAAGGAAATTGAAGGGAAGATCCTTGTCTTGAGTATAACTGAAACACCCCAAACCCGGCCCACGAGCCTTGGCCAGATCTGGTATGTTCCTTAAGTAAACCGATTAAAAATTCTTTTTTATTACTTTGGAAAAATTTTGTGTGTTTTGAAAGAAAATTAGTTTTTGGGTTGGGCTTGGGTTGAAAATGAGTTAATCTTATATTAAAAATTCCTTTTAATTAAGGTGACAAAACACTTGAAGTTTATTTTAAAAATAAATTTACTTGATCCCTAAATAATAATTTGTAAAAAAATAAATAAAAGTAAAAGAAATAAAGAAATTCAATCATGGCCTTATGGCCTTATTACATCAAATAATTCCCAAAATAAAAATTCTAAAGTACTTAAATAAAATAAAATGTCCATATTGAGTAAAACTTCAGGTGAGCATGGGCACCTTTAGCTCCTCGCCACCCTGGTCCATTACTGCTCATCACACAGAAAAATATTCTCAACGGGGTGAGTCAAACAGACTCAATATGTACACGACACTAAATCATAATAGAATCGGGCATACAATAGTTACACATTCAAAACATAAAATACAAGTTATGATGCATTCCTAAACCCAAACCTAATTGTCCATCCGCTACACACCCCCGCACCTACCAAACACACTGTGGGACTACTAAGTCGACCCTCCTTCCGCTACACACCAATTTGCGGGCTTAAGGCTCGTGATCTCGTGGTCTTAGGAAACCACTTTTCAGACATCGTGGTTTTAGGTCACCACTTTGTAAAAATAGTTCTTAGTAATTAAAAGGGTAATTTTAAGAGTTTTAAAACTAGGGTTTTTATAAAAATACGGCTAGTTCCCTTTCGGGTTTTAGTTATTGCGTTTAGCTTTGTGACTAAGTCCTCTTGGTTAGGTGAACCAGAGGTTACGCACTGTGTAGGATTCAAAGTGAAGAGGAGGTGAGTCATTAGGACTGCTTAAGTACTGTGCTCTTCCGGATCCAATCCACAGACATGCGCACATGGGTTGCCACACCCCAACCTGCGCGACTAAGTCATAGGTTTGTTTAATAGTCCTTAAGTCTTATGTGATAGTTGAGGTAAACTAATCCTAGGGTTTAAGTACCTATCATACTATTCTACGTTCCATTTCTACCCTTCTACTGAGATCATTTAATAAATCACACAAGTGGATAGAAGTACTTACCGGAGGATCATGGGTCGGAGACTTGGGTGCCATGCCAGAAAACCTGCTGATTTCATAAAATATTTTTATAAAACTTATTTAGGCTCGATTCAAAAATGTTTTGGGCCTTAGCCCACAAAGTGAGAGTTTTAAAACTGGGCTCTGATACCAAACTGAAACACCCCAAACCCGGCCCACGAGCTTTGACTAGATTTGTTATGTTCCTCAAGTAAACTGGTTTCAAATTCTTTTGTTACTTAGAGAAAAACTTGTGTGAGTTAAAAAAATATATTGTTTGGGTTGGGCTTGTGTTAAAAACAAACTGGATTTTTATATTAGAAAACCCCTTTTTAATATTAAGTGATAAAACATATAGAGTATATTTTAAAATAAAATACTTAGTCTTTAACTTAATCAAAATTTGTAATACAATAAAACAACAAGTAGAAATAAAATCGTTCATCATGGCCTTATGGCCTTATTACATCAAATAGTTTCCAAAATATTTCAAAGTACTAAAATAAATTCAAGAGTCCATAAAAATATAAACTTCATGTTGGGCATGGCCACCGCGTCCCTGGTCCATCACATTCATCACCTAAAACATGGTCCCACAACAGGGTGAGTCAAACAGACTCAATGTGTACACGACAAGAAATCATAATAGAATCAGCATACAATAGTTACACATTCAAAACATAAAATACAAGTTATGATGCATTCCCAAACCCAAACCTAATTGTCCATCCGCTACACACCCCGTGCACTCGCCAAACACACCGTGGGGACTACTAAGTCAACCCTCCCGCCGCTTACACACCAATTTGCGGGCTTAAGGCTCGAATCTGTGGTCTTAGGAAACCACTTTTCAGACATCGTGGTCTTAGGTCACCACTTTTCAGATTATTGTGGTCGTAAGTCACCACTTTTCGACATCGTGTGGTCTTAAGCCACCACTTTTCACTTCCCCTTTCAATATACAAACATATGCCCCATATAATAATATGCATAAATATGCCGAGTTCACATTCTTATCATATTCTCATGTTACTAATAACATTTTCATATTCCTAGTAGAAGTAGGAAAGCGTGCACTGAGAGTACTTAGTACCATCACATGGTACCTTAGCCACCTTCATATTCTTAATGTCACATATTTTAATTAAACATGCCATAAAACGTATTATGAAGTAGTGTGGGGTACACACCTGATTCACTTAGCAAATTCCTTGAGATCTCGAAATCGATCTACCGCTTAGATCCTTAATCCCTACATTTGATTATTCACTTACTATTTTAATAAAAAGCCATTCGACCATAAATCCAAATCCTAGTAGGATTAGTATTCTTAAACTTACCTTGAAATTCTCAAATCCCAAATCTTTTATCCTCTGTCGAAATCCCTATAACTACATGTTAGATCAATTTCTAACATTTATTCACAACAAAAACCCTTAGCCGAATGTTAAATATGACTTACCTTAGATTCTTAAATCCCAAAATTCACCGAATAACTAGGAACACGCGGCCTATGGTGTACCTTCGGAAAAGAACTTCTCCTTCCTTGTAGTCGACACTTAATAAATCCCTAAACTTTCCTTCCATGATTGGCCAAGATCAATAATAGGAATTAGTCCCTAAATTTCGATAAGTCTAAAATATAAAAGAATGGAAACCAAACTTGGATCTTACCCTTATTTGAAGAAATCGATTGCACCTTCACTTCAACTTTTAGAGATTCAGCTATGGCTAAATGATGCTCTCACAACTTTTCGGCTTTTGGAGGATTAGAAAGAAAAGAAAAGGAAGAATAAAGATGGAGGATTCGGCTAGAACACAAGGTATTTTGGTTTGGCAAAACAGAGAAGAGAGAATTTTGCTAGAGAATTTCGGCAGATGAACAAAAGAGAAAAGGAAGAATGAAGGTTGGCCTCTCTTTTCCTTTTATAGCCGAAATTACTAGGCTAGAGTCCCTTACTTGGTCACCACTCTTCCTTATTTTCCTCCTTATCTCCTTATTTAAAAATTAAAGAATAATCCCTTATTTATCTTTTTAATTATCACCTAAGATAAAAGATAATTCAAAGTCCCTTACTTGGTCACCACTCCTTTATCTGATAACTTTATCCTTTAATTATCATAAATAAAATAGTTTAATCCAACATTTATCTCTTCAAAATAATCCAATTTAAAAATCCTTTATTTATCACCTTTTTAATCGAATATTTATGAAAAGATAACACCTCTTTTCTAGAAGCATGTGCCAGTCAACTCAGTCTTGGAAGCAAAAATAAAATTTCTTTTATTTGCTTCCCATGTGACTCGAACTCAGAGCCCACTTGCTCATGTAGGTGGCGTCACTTACCTGGGCCTTAAGTGGCATTTCTAGGCCACTTTTCCAAGCCTGTTTGTGTGCCAAATTCTTCCTACTAATTTTCTTAAGGCCACCTTGCCTTAATTTCCTCTTTTAAGCTTTAAAACTTGACATTTCCTTTCGTTTCCAAGTTTCCAAAAATTTTCGTTTGCCTCTTTAAACTTGACATTTCCTTACATTTCCAAGTTTCCAAAAATGTTTACTTTCCTCTTTTGAATCATTTCCACATCATTTCCTTACATTTCTAGGACATTTCTCACATTTCCAAGACAAGACATTTCCTTACATTTCCAACACATTTCCCTATATTTCCAAGACAAGACATTTTCTTACATTTCCTTACATTTCCAAGACAAGGCATTTCCTTACATTTCCTTACATTTCCATACATTTCCATACATTTCCTTACATTTCCATACATTTCCTTATTTCTAGAATTCACATAATACATTCATAATTCATAAAACATGCCATTTTACCACATGGTTCCTTGTGTCATGCTTCACACGGAGTTTCTTTTAAAGCCTTATTTACCTAGCTCCCCTTTTTACTTAAAAACCAATAATTTTCCAAAGCTTTCTTCTTCCATCCTAGAATTCTAAAAACCCTTAATACACTTCCAACACTGCCAAAACCTACTAACTCATGAATTAGGCACGAACGCATAACCCCTAATCTAGGATGTTATAATAACTCTGGCTCATTGAGATGAATCAACTGGCTTCCTTCGAGTAAATCCCACAATTCTGGCCTCTCTGGCTTGGCTCCTTGGCCTACCTGAACCGCCCTCTTTTAGGTCACACTTAGGGTGTTTATATAGGCTTTCGAAATGTCTTTCTTCACCCCTAAGTATCCTAATCCGAGTGAAATTAAAATAGGTTGTGGTAGGGACACTCTCGTGGCACATGCACGTGTGGCTTGGGCCCAGGCCGTATCGATTCCGTACTCTGGCCCATTTTCTCCGTTTTTGGCCCGTTTCTCGTTTTTTTCATCCTCCAGTGCTTCCCTAAGTATAAAACATGAAATTAAAGGATTAGGAGTACCAAATTCCATAATTCAAGGAATAAATCATCCAAAAGTATGCTACATGTGGGATTAAAATATGTACATTATATGGTTTATCAGTATCACTTCCCCTTGCATGTGGCTAACACATCTTCATCAAGCAGCCATCTGTAACCATGTTTTTTTTGAAAATATACATGTATTGTCTCCCCTCTACACCCTATCATCTTCAAGATCAACTTTAGCAACTAGGTTGTCATTATTTTGTTTACTTGCTCCTCAAAAAAGAGCTTCTTTAAAACCTCCAATTTCCAAGTAGACTTCTCTTTATTAATAAGTTCTGCTACTATTGAAAAATTCATATCAATATTCTGAATTCTTAATTTTTCATGCCCAGGCCTTGATAACCAAACATCATTCCAGATGTTTATTAATTCGCCATTTCCAACTCTTCATCCCATGCCTAGCTCCAGAAGTCTCCTTGCTCCTCAAATCCTCCTCCAGGTATAAGAAAGGTGAGAAGCTAAATTGGCACTCATCAAATCACATTTTGGGTATACTTTGCTTTCATGAAATGATCAAACAAACAATCTAGTTTCATAACTAACCTCCAAACTTGTTTAGCAAGTAATGTGATCAATCTTAAAAGGAGTTATATTTTCTTTCTTTTGACCTAGATACTTGTTTGTACTTAGGTATATTTTGTTTCATTTTAGGGCATTTTAATTAGCATTTGTTATATTGCATTCGGACTTGGACTATGTTGAGTTATTTGGTCTTTTAATTGGTCTTTGTAGAAGTTTTGTATGGTGGTAGGAAAGGAACAGGTTATCGAAGAAAGGAAATAAATTAGTGAAGTTTTGCTAGCGCAAAATACAGATGATATGCCAGTACGAGTGCCGCAGCAATGCTGAAAAGATAGAGTCAAATGTTTCACGCGCAGCTATTTTAGTTTGAAATTTAAACTCGAACCAGATAAATCATCCTAGAAAAGAGGAGAAGATTAACACAAACTAATTAGTTAAACTCTATCTATAAAAGGATATTGAAGGGAACCTCAAATGGCATCCCGGAGATAAGTAGAAGAGTAAAAGATCTCGATAGAAGAGTAAAAGATCTCGATAGAAGAGGAAGTCATCCTTTCGGTCAACACAGGACTTTGTTGCTAAAGTATGGACCAGCGAAAGTTGTTTTCCCAATGTTTTTCTATTATTTTCTTAGTGCTCTCTTGTGAACTTATTTTGTTGTAAGCGATGGTGATGCTTAAAAAATATATTTTCCAATCGATGAGTTAAATCTCATCGAGTTGGGGTTATTTTAATGATACTTAACTATTTTAAGTTTCCATGGTATAAATCTAATAATTTTACTCCCCATTCAATTGTTTAAGTGCAATCCCTAGGAATAGTCGATGGCATATTAATGTTGTTAAGTTGGTTTTATAAGGGAAAGGTTAGATTACTTAACTAATATTGGATGGAATAAGCAACATTCGAATAATGCTTGCCTCATAAAGAGGAATTACATAGGTTACTATAATAAGACCCTCTATGAGCAGGGACAATGACTTGAGGTTTTTGCCTTGAAAGAGGTAGGTCACTCTAAGACTCTTTTGCACAGTAAGTTAATCAAGGTGATAAACCATAATATGTACATATTTTAATCCCATAGTTAGCATACTTTTGGATAATTTATCCCCTGAATTGTGGAATTTGATGTTCCTAATCGTTTAATTTCATGTTTTATAATTAGGAGAGCATCGGAGGATGAAAAGAACGAGAAATAGGCCAAAAATGGAGAAAATGGGCCAAAGTAAGAAGTCCACACGCCATGTAGTTCACCACATGAACGTGCCACTTTAATAGACCCGAACACGGTTTAGGCTCGATTCACACGACCGTGCCATACGGGCGTGTCCCTGACATGACTCATTTTAATTCCATTCAAGTTAGGTTACTTAGAGGCAAAGAAAGACATTCCGAAAGCCTATATAAACACCCTAGAGGGTAACCTAAAGAGGGAGGCCGAAGAACGAAGCTAGAGAGGGCCGAATTTTGGAATTTACTCGAAGGCAACCAGTTGATCCATCTCAAGAAGCCAGAATCATACTCGAGACGGAAGATCTTCCTTTCAATTTCCTTCAGGGGGTTTTAGGGTTTTTCTTATTTTTTGTTTTATACGTCCTTCTGAGATGTATTCTTTTATAAATATGAACTAAACCCCTCAAATACCTCAGGGGGATGAAACCTAAGACGGATCTTGTTATTGTTTTCTGAACTATATGATAAATACTTGATTTGTTCTTCATTATGTGTTCTCAATTCTTGCTTTGGTATTACAGGATACTGATTCAAGTATTGATGTGCTTAGGCAGTGGAGCAGAAGTCCCTGTTTAAGAGTAGATCTAGCATTGTTAAGCGGAGTTGATCGCACTCCTAGAAATAGGACTACAAAAATCTGCCAGATTAGGGTCAAACCTAATATGAGAGTCCATAGATCGAGTTAATGCAACACTAGGGGTTTTAAATTGAAAGAGATTTCAATTAATCAACCTAGGGTTAGACGTTAGTAGCCTCGAGAGAGGTATTAATATAAATTAGGGAATCCTACGGATCAAGTCAAGTGAATAAATATTTTGGTTCAGAGTTAAATAACAAGTAAAGTCTAGGTGGATTCTTCCTCGGGTATTGTCTTAATCAATTGGTTTTCCCAAAAGTATTTCCCCAATTCATTCTCTTTGTCTTAGCATCTTTAGCTTAGTAACTAGTTAGTTTTAGATTAAACAACAATTCCCTTAATTCTTAGGTTAAATAATAGAAAGATAGTAATTACTAGTACTCTTGGTCCTTGAGGATACGATATTTTCGGTCTTGCCATAGCTATACTACCAAACGATAGGTGCGCTTGCCTTATTCGTTGTCATAGTTAGTTTGGACACGACCTAGTTTTTGGCGTCGTTGCCGGGGACAAAGATATTAGGAACACTTGATTTTTATTACTTTAGCCATTAGTTTTTATTTATTTGCAATTTATTTTTTTATTTTTACTTCTCTAATTTTTCTTTTCTTTACTTTGCTTCTGATAGGTTTTTCTAGTTTATGACTAGAAGGTACCGTTCGCACACATAGAAGAGAAATAAGGCGATGCTTACAATACATAGAAGAAGAGCAAGAGGACGATACCAATACTACCAAAGAGATGGCTGATAACAATTCGCTACCTCCTATGGTTGCCACAAACCCAGTGAATCAAAATCCTGCTCCTCATATTATGTATGATTATGCTAAACCTAATTTAACAAGAATTGAGTCAAGTATTGTTAGACCTGCTATTGTTGCAAATAATTTTGAACTGAAAGCTCACATAATTCAGATGATACAACAATTTGTTCAATTTGATAGTTTGCAGGATGAAGATCCAAATAATTACTTGGCGAATTTCCTAGAATTTTGTGATACTTTCAAAATAAATGGCGTTTCTGATGATGCCATTCGTCTTCGGTTGTTTCCCTTTTAGTTGAGGAACAATGTAACATCCTGGAATTAGGGGCTTGGCATTATTGTATGTTGCTGTGTGTTGGCATGTTTTGTTTGTTGTTATGATGTGTTTAGGGGTCTCAGGAAGGCTCGGGGTGAAGCTTGAGCCTTGGTGAAAATTTTACTTTTACGTACTTTAGGGGAGAACTAGGTGAGGCAGGCCTTAGGGGTATTCATTTATGTTTCATTAACACAAGTAAAGAGGTGGTAAGGTGGTAAGGAGGCGCCACTTAGAGTGCTTGGAGTGACGTTACAAGGGAGAAGCTACAGGGAGAAGGGGTTCGAGTCGCGTCGTCAGTAATGTGAAGTTTTATTTTTGCGCCTAAGAAGCTTGGGTGGTGGATTCGGCAAGGGCACTGCATGGATGGGTGTTGAATGAGTCAAATAATTTGAAAGTGTGGCCATGAGTGAAAGGTGGAGTTTGAATTATTCAAACTCATTTGAATGAGTGAACAAGAGTGAAAGTAGGAGCTGAACAAGGGATTTGGAGGCTAGTTGAGTTGTTGGCCGAAAGTGGGGTGTGTGAAGGGGGAGGATTTCGGTTTTGTGCTAGGAGAGTGGGTGTGCCAAAAATCAAATGGGGTCTTAAGCTTTTCCTTTGTTTTTCTTGAAGTGCATTCGGTCATTAGGGAAGTGGATAGTGTCGATTCTTAGTAAGTCCTATTGTGCTCTTTTGTTTTAGCCGAAATCTGAGAGACCATTAGTGCATCCCTTTTCTTCATCTTTTCACCTAAGACTCTCTTGCCTACATTAGTCGAACCCTCTTTTACTTGGTAGCTAAATCTTAACTTCATCTTACTTATCTCTTCTTTTCTTTTTCCCCTTAAACCGAAACCTCTTGAGCCTCTTTGCCGAATCTCTTCTTCCCCTTTTTACTCATTCGCTTTAACCTCACAACTGAAAGCACCATACTACTTCTTTGCAATCCATCTTTCTTCTCTACTTTTCTTCCTAAAGTCAAAACTTTATTTCATCTCTCTGACGCCTTGTTTTTTTTCTCTCCAAAGCCGAATCTTTTGAGTGCCAATCGATTTCTCTGTTGGGGCCGAATATCAAGATGGAGGGTGCTGGAGAATCTTAGGTTGTTGAGAGCCTTTACAATCAGGTTTTGTTGTTGAAGGTAAGAAGTGATACTTTTGTCCTTTCTTTTCTTTCTTTTGGTTGGGTATGGCCAAAGCCGAATGGCTAGTTGGCATGGCGTTAATATTTCGGTTAACTCTCCTTTCTTTTTCTCTTCTCTCGATTGGGATACTTTCTTCAGGAAATCTCAGTTGTCGAACAGTTGTAGTCGAATCCTGAAGGTCTGTTTGTTGCCGAACTTTACCTCTCATTCAGGTTCCTAGGGTAAGAAACATTCCCGATTTCAAGTTATCTACTTCTTATATTCCTTTTCGTTGCCTTAACCACACGTCTTCTTCTTTAAGTACTGATCAAGTCTCTTCATGGATCCAACTGCTAGTCAATCTAAGGAAGGGAGCGAACCCATTGTAGCGACTTCTAAGTTTAAGAAATGTGCTGTGTCAACGGTTTGAGACTTTCTGTCGGGCTGCGGTTGAGAGTCGACATCTGCCTGGGATAGGCAAATAGTTATTGTCCCTGCTACTGAGAGCGTCAACGTAGAGAATATAGTTTTACGAGTTACTAGGTGTGTAATGTTCACACTTTACTTTGTTAAATAATCCATGTCATTAACTGTGTTGGCTGAAAGCCGAAACGACTATTCTGTTGGTCGAGATATCCGTGTGGGTAAGGTTTGAGACACCGGGTTAGTCCCGCTATTGATGATACTTTCATATTATTGAATGCATGAGTTAATTATATGTTGTACATTGGAAGTATATAACACTCACCTTAGTATGATATTATGTGCATGGGTTATGGGAGATGATGGAGGGGAAGTGCTATACAGTGACTATTGTCACAGTGGTCTGGGGCCACAGTGGTTTGAAACCACGTATACATATGCTTAACAGTGACTTGTCTCAGTGGTCTGGGACGACAGTGGGTGTAACACCCCAAACCCGGTCAACCACCCCACGACCGAATCCGGTATGTTACGGGGAAAACGTGTTTGAAAGTTACGAGTTTCCACTTAATGGATTTGATAAAAATTTGTTCTGTTTAGAAAAACAAGTTGTCTAATATCGTTACTAAAACATTTAGACTTAGTAAAAATTTGATTTGAACATCATTGGAGTTTACTTAGTAACAAAACATTGTATGATACCCGATGGTATAGTTGAAAATATATCGTTTTGTTGGTTTGGAATCGTTGTCTTTTCAAGTTTTAGCAAATTAACCCAATTAATTTATTAAAGCATGTTGAAAATCTAATCAAGCATAAATAAAGTAAAACATAACCGTAAAGACCCTTTTACAATCCAAAAAAAACCCAAATGGAAGTGATTAAACTAAAGTACCCAAATGATGAGTCCGAGTAAAACTTTATTAAGCATGGCATGAGCACCCCGAGTCCATTCCGCTCCATGTCCGCGTCTAAGTGTCACTGAAATGTCAAAGGAGAGGGTGAGTCGAATGACTCGATTGCATAAATCCCGCTCCCAATCAAACAAGATGCTAACACACATCATACATAGCAACACAATTAATGCAACCCGATCCTAACCATCCGTATCTCCTTTTCTACCCCGTGTGGTACCAAACCACTGGTGGTGCCAAACCACTGGTGACCCAAAGTCACGATATCCATAAGTGTGGTGCCAAACCACTAGTGACCCAAAGTCACGAATAATCCGATGATGGGGCCAACCCATCGCGCGTGATACCAAATCACTAGCGACAATCCCGTATCTCACAAGTGGGGTCAACCCCACGGTGGTGTCAAACCACGAGGACGAAGTCGCAATGAGGTGCCAAACCTCGGTGTCCTAAAGACACAATGTGGTACCAAACCACTGGTGACCGTAGTCACAAATCCGATGATGGGGCCAACCCATCGTGTGATACCAAATCACTGGCGTCAATCTCGTATAATCAATCGGTGGGGGCCAACCCACCGTGGTACTAAGCCACTGGGACGAGACGCTGAGGTGCCAAACCTCCGTGACCCAAAGTCACAATAGTCAATCTGTGGTACCAAACCACCTGAGGCGCCAAACCTCCGTGACCCAAAGTCACAGTGTCCCAAAGACACGAGATATCAAATCCCCTCCTCTCAAATCACCCAACATGTCATATCGATGCACATCATGTAATACATGCCAACATGCCCAAAAATGCATCTCATAGCATACATAGCATAAATCATACATCACGGTGTATCACAATAGAACTCGTAATAAGATAGACTTACCGGATCCGCATACATACCCCATTTGGGTATCCAATTATCCATCACACTGGTATGATTTTTAACAGCAAACAGGTTTATTAACAATATTACTAAGTTTCGGTGTGTTAGTTTACACACGGTAAATACTGAGTCTTAAGATCCCAACGAATCGATCTAGGTCCTCGAATGTCTTACTCCTAGAATCGGCCAAACATAGGGGTTAGTACTAAGGCCATTCGCCAAAGACTTTAAGCCAACAGAATTTCTAACAACCTTACCTTCACTTGATTTGGTTTCCTACCAATCCGAACCAATGATGGTTGTTCGATAGTCGACCAACAAAGCAATCGGTTAACGTAAAAGCGGCTCCTCTTGCTCGCTTCCGCAATCAAAAGACCCTTGTTCAAAGATTGAACATCCAACCAAGATCCCCCTTCACCGATATTCGCCAAGAGAGCTACAAGGGAGAGGAGAGATTCGTACGACCAAGAAAGAAACGCAAGAAAAGATGAGGAGAAGGATTGATATTCGCCAAAGTGCAAACACAAGTTAGAAGGAAATTTGGCAATCACCAAGGGAGGTTCTGGCTAGTACCTTAAAAATGAAGAAAAGGAAGATATGTCCAAGAAAAGAATCGCCAAGGTCTTCGTAAGAGAAGAAAATGGGAAAAGAGATAGGTGCTTTTCGGTTTTGAAGAAGGAAGAAATGGGGTTGATGAATGTAGATTTCTGGTTGTCAAAAGCAAAAAGAATGAGAGAAGACTCTTTGGGAATTCGGCTTGTTGTTGACAAAATGAGAGAACTTTGGCTTACCAAAAGAGAAGACCGAAAATGTACCAAAAGCAAAAGTACATTCGGCCTCCCCTCTCCCACACTAAGCCGCCCACTCCCCACTCCAAACACCCAAAAATTCGCCAACAACCCTCCAATAGCTCCCAACCACACATTCAAACAATCATGACCAAGTCTTCCTCCTACAATTACTCTCCACCCAACATTTGAACTTTTGACTTGGTCCAAAGTGGAATTTAAACTACATACAACTCTTCCCTCCTATGCCGTCAAAATGGAAGCCCAAAATGAGAATTCCTGACTTGAACTCGGGACTTCTCCTCCTTGCAGATGACGCCACACTCAAGCTCCAAGTGGCACATGCCTTGCCACTTTGCCAACCTCATTTTTGTGCTCAAAAACACAAAATAAAATACATATGGCCCAGCTCCTTCAGCTCCTCTCACTTAAGGCTAAAAATAAAATTTTTCCTATCACTAAGGCTCACCATAAGCTTATCACTGAACCTCTAAACAACAAAAATAACCACATCGCAAACCAATAACATGCAAACAATGCCACAACAAATATAGCCCCTAACAGGGATATTACAGTTTCTACCCCTAAAATTAATTTCGGCCTCGGAATTACTCGTTAAAAGAGTTGCGGGTATTCTTTGTCTCATCATATCTCGGGTTCCCACGTAGCTTCTTCCACGCCATGATTCCGCCAAAGTACCTTAACCAAAGGCACGGACTTCCTACGCAGAACCTTCACATCCCGATCTAGAATCTGCACCGGTTTCTTCGGCCATAGTCAAACTGGATTTACCTCGATCTCTTCCACTGCTACCACATGTGACGGATCTCGAACGATACCTCCAAGTATCGAAGCGTGAAATACGTCGTGAATCGACTAAGCTCTGCTGGCAACTCCAGCTGATACGCTACTGATCCAACTCGTCTCAGAACCTTATACGGCCCAATAAACCTCGGACTTAACTTGCCTTTTCTGCCGAACCTCAGCACCTTCTTCCATGGCGAGACCTTTAAGAAAACCTGGTCCCCCACAGCGAATTCTATATCTCTCCTCTTAAGGTCGGCATATGACTTCTGCCGGTCTGAAGCTTCCTTTAATCGAGCCTGAATCAACCTAACCTTGTCCTCGGCCTCAAAGAACCAACTCGGGTCCTAACAACTAACGTTCACCTAACTCGCCCAACACGTAGGTGAGCGACACTTCCTGCCGTACAACGCCTCGTATGGAGCCATCTTAATGCTTGCTTGGTAACTATTATTATAGGCAAACTCCGCTAACGGTAGAAACTCCTCCCAACTACCTCTGAAATCCAGAACACAACCTCTCAGCATATCCTCTAAGATCTGAATAACTCTTTTCGACTGCCCGTCCGACTGCGGGTGAAAAGCTGTGCTGAAATCCAAATGAGTACCCAGAGCCTGATGCAATGCTCTCCAAAACCTCGACGTAAATCGGGATCCCGATCCGAGATAATTGCCCCAGTACACCGTGCGGCCTCACTATCTCTGACACATAAAGCTTTGCCAACCTCTGAAGTGAATAATCCACTCTCACTGGAATGAAATGGGCTGACTTAGTCAAACGGTCCACAATAACCCAAACTGAATCTTTCTTGCTTGGCGTAAGCGGTAAACCACCGATTTAAATCCATAGTTATTCTTTCCCACTTCCATCGAGGAATCTTCACCATTGAAGCAACCGACGTGAATCGATGTTCAGCCTTGACTCATTGACAAGTCAAACACCTACCAACAAACTCTGTCACCTCCTTCTTCTGGATCCGCCACCGTAATCGCTCTCTAAGATCTCTATACATCTTGCTACCTCCAGGATGCATAGCATAAGGACTGCTATGTGCGTCCTGAAGAATCTTCTGTCTTAGCTCAACATCCTTAGGCATACATGCCTTACCTTGGAAACACAACACCTCGTCACTAGACAAATCAGAACCCTCCAAACCACCCTCTTGCACGCAACTTTCGCGCACTCGTAACCTCATCCTCTAACTTGTTTCTCTTTGATCTGCTCAACCCAAGTAGGCTTAACTCGCAACTCGCTGAATGCTTCCATCGTCATACAAACTTAAATGGGCAAACAGTGCTCTTAAGTCCGAAACAACCTTACGGCTCAACGCGTGCTCGCCACCACGTTAGCCTTGCCCGGATGATATTCAATCGAGCGATCGTAATCCTTGAGCAACTCAACCCATCTACGCTCAAATTCAGATCCTTCGAGTCAAGAGATACTTCGGACTCTTATGATCCGTGTAGACTATCGATCTCTCACCGCACAAGTAATGCCTCCGATTTTTAGAGGCGAAGACTACACCGCTAGCTCCAAATCGTGCGTCGGATAGTTGACCTCGTGTGGCCTCGGTGCCGAGAAGCGTAAGCCACAACCTTACCCTTCAGATCAAGACACAACCCAATCCTCGTATGTGATGCATCGCAAAGACAATCGTGAATTCCTTACCAATACCTCGAGTTGAATTAAAGCAGAGCTTGATCAAGATCTTCTTTAACTTATCAAAACTCTCCTGCCGCTTTCACCCAAACGAAGCGAAACTCCTTTCCTTAACGGCCTTAGTCATCGGTGCTGCGATCAACGAGAAACCCTCTACAAATCTTGGTGAGTATCCCGCCAAACCCAGAAAACTCCGAATCTCAACCATCGACCCAAAGTGGCTTTCAATCCAAAAGCGCCTCAATCTTACGAGGATCTACCCTAATCCCCTCACCGACACTACATGGCCCAAGAAAGTCACTTCCTAAGCGAACTCGCACTTACCGAACTTAGCATAAAGTTGCTTTCTCTCAAAATCGCAACACCACTCTCAAGTGTGCATCATGTTCTTCTTCCGACCTTGAGTAAACCAAGATGTCGTCAATAAAAACCACGACGAAGCGATCCAGACATCTTTGAAACACCCTATTCATCATGTCCATGAATGTCGCCGGAGCATTAGTCAACCCGAACGGCATTACAGAATTCGTAGTGCCCGTGTCGAGTCCAAACGCCGTCTTATGGATATCCGCTTCCTTAACTTTTAACTGATGGTACCCAGACCTCAAATCGATTTTTGAAAATACAGACGCACTTCTTGGTGATCAAACAAGTCATCTATCCGTGGTAACGGATACTTGTTTTTAATCGTCAGCTTATTCAGTTGGCGGTAGTCTATACACATCCGCATCATACCGTCCTTCTTCTTGACGAAGAAAATACCGGCGCTCCCAAGGTGAAACACTTGGCCCGATGAAGCCTCGGTCCAACAACTCGAACCGAGCCTTAAGCTCCACCAATTCCTTTGGCGCCATCCTATATGGAGCAATAGACACTGGCGCAGTCCCTGGTAACAGATCTATTCCAAACTCTACCTCACGATCTGGCGGCAAACCTGGGAGCTCCTCAGGAAACACATCAGCAAATTCTTTAACAGTTCGCACCTTCTCTACAGCAGACTCCTTAGCCTCCAAGGCATACACATGAACCACATACGCTTCACAGCCCTTCCTGACCATCTTTACAGCTTTTAATGCAGATACCACATTGGATAAGTAATCTCTCCTATTACCTATCATAATCACCTCATCACCCTTATCCGTTGTTAGAGCCATGCGCTTAGCCGCGCAATCCACCTTGGCCTGGTACTTAACCAACCAATCCATCCCCAGAATCAGATCGAACTCCCCAAACGGCAGTTCCATCAGATCAGCCACAAACACTACCCCTTGGAGTTCTAGGGGTACATCTCTAAACAGTTTATCTACTACTGCAGAGTGACCTAGAGGGCTAATTACGGTCTTCTGTCTAGAAGTAGTCTCACGAGTCTAAGTCCATGGTCTCAACTATACTACTAGCAACATAAGAATGCGTGGAACCCAAATCAATCAAAGCGTTATAGGGAGAACCAAAAATCAAAAACGTCACCGGTGATGACGCCCGGTGCGCCGCCTCCTCTCGCCGCCGCAAAGATACACCAAACCAGTCGTCGTGCCTCGGAACTACCGCGCACCCTCGCGGTGCTCCACGGCCTCGACCAAATCCATTACCACCTGCGCCATTACCACGACCCTCTGCGGTGGCGGTCCATTACCTCTGAATCGATTCGACCACGATTCTGGGTGAATCCTAGCCAACTTACGCGGGACGGTCCCCTCTCACGGTGATCTAGAGAACCACACTCAAACAAACCCTTTCCTCGGCCCAAAAAACCTCCCCAATGAGATTTCCGCAGCGGTTACAATGGCGGTCCCTCGACTAGAAAGAATAGGCCTACGTGATCGACTCGGCCCACTCGGCCTAGCCCTCTTCTGAGGATTACCCGACGATCCAGAAGATCCAAAACTCCTCTTATGACGGTTCCTATCCAGATTTTGCCTCACCGATTCCTTAACACCCTCGGCCACCTTGGCCTTCTCAACCAGGACAGCAAACTCACGTTCCTGCTGTGGAGCAATCAGCAGCCTCAGCTCGTCTCTCAGACCATCCTCAAAACGAACACAACTCTCGTGTTCTGTCGCCACAATACCCCTAGCATACCGACTAAGCTTTAAGAACTCAGCCTCATACTCAGAAACAGACTTACTCCCCTGAACAAGCCTCAAGAATGCTTTTTGCTGCGCATCGATATAGCTAGCTCCGACGTACTTTTTCTGGTACGCCGCCCTAAAATAATCCCATGTCAGATCCTCTACTGCCACACTGTCCCGAACCGTGAGCCACCACTGGTATGACTCATCCCGAAGAAGCGATACAATCCCTTTTAGCTTCTCCTCAGCAGAAAGGTCCAGATCATCCATGATCCGCTCTGTCGCCTCCAGCCAATATTCAGCAGTGCTGGGAGCAACACCAGAGACACCTCGAAAGAATTCAGCCCCATTTGCGGAGTCGCTCAGTACGCAGTTTGCGAACTCCTCCTCCGCCTATCCCGGCTACCCTTTCCAAAACTCGCGAAGATCGCTCGCGACAACTGCGTCATCCCCCGTTTGATCTCGAAATTCACCACCCCTACTGGTGGTGTGCAGATCTCATTTTTGACCCCGACCGGATCCTACCCCGACCTCGACCACGGGTGTTACGACCACGTCCGCCTCGAGTACTCATGACTAAACGCTCACGTATCGATTAAGAAAATTTTTGTGCATTAGTATCGTTCCACTTTCTTAACCGCAGTAAAAGAAATTTTATGGATGGAGTTTAATCAGGGGTTCTTTCGAGCAACCAAGGTTTCAATCTTCTATCCTAATTCACACAAAAGAGTTCATGCATCCATTCCTAATTCTTTCCATACCTATTCGCTCTTTGGACATTTCGCCATTTCTATCCCGGGGTATTTTTGTCATTTTCCTACTGAGGTATTTTCGTGATCAAAAAGGTTGTAAAAACTTTCATAAAACATGTAAAATTCCCATAAGCTGGAGGGTGTTTTTGAAAATTTTGTAAAATACTGCGTTTTAGGAAACCAGAAGGGTATTTTAGTAATTTTCACAAAGCGAGGCGTTGTCATAATTTTCCCAAAATCAAAATTTTCGATTGCTATTTTGCAAAGCGAGTTTTTGAAGTTTGTAACATCATTGGAATTTTGACATAACCATTGAGTTGATATTTTATGAACCGAGGACATTTTAGTAAGTTTACCCTAAGGGCATTTTTGTAATTTCCACAAATCAGTTTTTGAGAAAATTGTTGTAAAAGTGACATTCTCAGTTTTAAAGAGTTTATTGCAAAAGTTTGAAATCATTAAGGTTGTTGTTTCCTTCTTTTTCGAAAATATGGCTAGTTCCCTTTCGGGTTTTAGTCATTAGATTAAGCCTATGACCGAGCCTTCTTGGTCAGGGTGAACCAAAGCTACGCACAGGTGGAATACTGCGAAGAGGAGGTGAGTCACGAGGATTTGCTTAAATACCAAGCTCTTAGGATCCTCTCCTAGACATGCGTCTGAGGTTACCACACCCTAACTCGATAACTAAGTCATAGATTGGTTTAGTGCTTTAAGTCTTATGGTTGGTTTGGATGTTTGAGTAATCTAACCCTAGGGTTCAAGTCCTATAAATCTATCTACGTTCCATACCACCTACCCTTCTACAAATAGTAATTCACGAAAGAGTTTAGAACTACTTACAGGCGGCTAATGGTGGGAGACTCGGTGTCATGCCTTATAAACCATGCATTTAACCCCAAAACACTTAAAACAAACTTTTTGAAAACAGTTTGGGCCTTAGGCCCATAGCCGAGCTTTTGAACTTGGCTCTGATACCACAATTGTAACACCCCAAACCCGGTCAACCACCCTACGGCCCGACCGGTATGTTACTGGGAAAACGTGTTTGAAAGTTACGAGTTTCCACTTAATGGATTTGATAAAACTTTGTTCTGTTTAGAAAAACAAGTTGTCTAATATCGTTACTAAAACATTTAGACTTAGTAAAAATTTGATTTGAACATCATTGGAGTTTACTTAGTAACAAAACATTGTATGATGCAGATGGTATAGTTGAAAATATATCGTTTTGTTGGTTTGGAATCGTTGCCTTTTCAAGTTTTAGCAAATTAACCCAATTAATTTATTAAAGCATGTTGAAAATCTAATCAAGCATAAATAAAGTAAAACATAACCGTAAAGACCCTTTTACAATCCAAAAAAAAAACCCAAATGGAAGTAATTAAACTAAAGTACCCAAATGATAGAGTCCGAGTAAAACTTTATTAAGCATGGCATGAGCACTCGAGTCCATTCCGGCTCCATATCTGCGTCTAAGTGTCACTGAAATGTCAAAGGAGAGGGTGAGTCGAGCGACTCGGTGCATAAATCCCGCTCTCGATCAAACAAGATGCTAACACACATCATACATAGCAACACAATTAATGCAACCCGATCCTAACCATCCGTATCTCCTTTTCTACCCCGTGTGGTACCAAACCACTGGTGACCCAAAGTCACGATATCCATAAGTGTGGTGCCAAACCACTGGTGACCCAAAGTCACGAATAATCCGATGATGGGGCCAACCCATCGCGTGATACCAAATCACTAGCGACAATCTCAGTATCTCACAAGTGGGGTCAACCCACGATGGTGTCAAACCACAGGGACGAGTCGCAATGAGGTGCCAAATCTCACGGTGTCCCAAAGACACAATGTGGTACCAATCCACCGTGACCGTAGTCACAAATTCGATGATGGGGCCAACCCATCGTGTGATACCAAATCATTTGGCGTCAATCTCGTATAATCAATTGTGGGGCCAACCCACCGTGGTACTAAGCCACTTTGGGACGAGACGCTTTGAGGTGCCAAACCTCTCGGTGACCCAAAGTCACAATAGTCAATCTGTGGTACCAAACCCTTGGAGGTGCCAAACCTCTGGTGACCCAAAGTCACAAAGTGTCCCAAAGACACGGATATCAAATCCCCTCCTCTCAAATCACCCAACATGTCATATCGATGCACATCATGTAATACATGCCAACATGCCCAAAAATGCATCTCATAGCATACATAGCATAAATCATACATCACAGGTATCACAATAGAACTCGTAATAAGATAGACTTACCGGATTCGTACACATACCCCATTTGGGTATCCAATTATCCATCACACTTTGGTATGATTTTTAACAGCAAACAGGTTTATTAACAATATTACTAAGTTTGGTGTGTTAGTTTACACACCTAGTAAATACGAGTCTTAAGATCCCAACGAATCGATCTAGGTCCCTCGAATGTCTTACTCCTAGAATCGGCCAAACATAGGGGTTAGGTACTAAGGCCATTCGGCCAAAGACTTTAAGCCAACAGGAATTTCTAACAACCCTTACCTTCACTTGATTTGGTTTCTACCAATTCCGAACCAACGATGGTTGTTACGATAATCGCCAACACCAATCGGTTATCGTAAAAGCGGCTCTTCTTGCTCGCTTCGCAATCAAAAGACCCTTGTTCAAAGATTGAACATCCAACCAAGATCCCCCTTCACCGATATTCGGCCAAGAGAGCTACAAGGAGAGGAGAGATTCGGTACGACCAAGAAAGAAAGCGCAAGAAAAGATGAGGAGAAGGATTGATATTCGGCCAAAGTGCAAACACAAGTTAGAAGGAAATTTCGGCAATCACCAAGGGAGGGTTCGGCTAGTACACGAAAATGAAGAAAAGGAAGATATGTCCAAGAAAAGAATCGCCAAGGTCTTTGTAAGAGAAGAAAATGGGAAAAGAGATAGGTGCTTTCGGTTTTGAAGAAGGAAGAAATGGGGTTGATGAATGTAGATTTCGGTTGTCAAAAGCAAAAAGAATGAGAGAAGACTCTTTGGGAATTCGGCTTGTTGTTGACAAAATGAGAGAACTTTGGCTTACCAAAGAGAAGACCGAAAATGTACCAAAAGCAAAAGTACATTCGGCCTCCCCCCTCTCCCACACTAAGCCGTCCACTCCCCCACTCCAAACACCCAAAAATTCGGCCAACAACCCTCCAATAGCTCCCAACCACACATTCAAACAATCATGACCAAGTCTTCCTCCTACAATTACTCTCCACCCAACATTTGAACTTTTGACTTGGTCCAAAGTGGAATTTAAACTACATACAACTCTTCCCTCCTATGCCGTCAAAATGGAAGCCCAAAATGAGAATTCCACAGTTTGAACTCAGGACTTCTCCCCCTTGCAGATGACGCCACACTCAAGCTCCAAGTGGCACATGCCTTGCCACTTTGCCAACCTCATTTTTGTGCTCAAAAACACAAAATAAAATACATATGGCCCACTCCTTGACTCCTCTCACTTAAGGCTAAAAATAAAATTTTTCCTATCACTAAGGCTCACCATAAGCTTATCACTGAACCTCTAAACAACAAAAATAACCACATCGCAAGCCAATAACATGCAAACAATGCCACAACAAATATAGCCCCTAACCCGGGATATTACAGTGGGTTGGCCCCGTGTATATTTATTAGAGATAGTCATAGTGGTCTGGGACCACAGTGGGTTGGCCTCACGTTTATATTATGTGACTCTGTCACAAGTGGTCTGGGACCACAGTGGCTTGACGCCACGGTGTTCGGTGGATACAGGTGATGCAGTGGATGGAAGTCTAGGATGGGCTAGGTTGCATTGCATGCACTATTGATATGCCATGTTATTCAGGCTTAGGTCCAAACAATGTTCGTAAGGGGAATTACACACTGAGTCTCGGTGACTCACCACTCTGCTTAATTTTATAGGTAATCACTAGATCGCAGGTTTGGAGCTGGGGCGGGCTTGAGGTGGCCATGCGTTACTACTTCTTCCTTAAACTACGTTACTTTATTTGCTTTTGTTTTAATTTGGGATTTTATTATGTAATAAGGACGCTATAACTTTAACTTTGGGTTTTGATTTAATGCTGATATTGCGTATTTTACAAACGGTCGAATATGGGGTTTTCTAAAATTAAAAGCATAAGCGAATAGTTTTCAAAACATTAACAAAAGATGACATGCGAATAGCCAATTAACTTGAAAGTTTTTCTTAAAACCTCAACTTGGTTTTCAAATGACACGTTTATGGAATTCCTTGATTTCAGCTTTTATAAAAATAAAATTTGCTTACAGCCTTTTTGATCAATTTAATAAAAGATGGAATGAAACCTTCAAGCAAAAATTTACAAATCGTTTTTTAACTAAAGAAACCAATCGAAATGTTTTCCTAGGTTACGATGTTTTGTTGAGATTTTAAAACTACCCTTCCTGTGACATACGAGATCCATTCGTAACGTCTAGGTCGGGTTTGGGGTGTTACAATTGTGGTATCAGAGCCTAGGTTGCAAAAACTCGGCCGTGGGTATGGGGTTAAAATGTTTTTAAATGCGGCTAGAAAATAATTTAGAAATATATATCTTTTGGAAGCATGGCACCAGAGTAAATCCGCACGGTAAGTCTTCTGACTTTTGGTTGTTTTTACATGAAGTGAGTATGATATGTTGTGATTGCTTGTGCTAAGAAATGCAACTCTAGAGACTGAAACCTTAGGTGTGTATGAAATAGCGAGAACTGCTCATAATGTTAACTACATAAAACTGCTCTGTAATAAACAGCGAAAGAAAACACTAACTCATAAAACTTTTAATCAGATTAAATCGTGTTAGTAGTAATGAGTACTAGAGGACATAGACACGGTATGCGAGGCCATGGAAGAGGCCGAGATGTTGGGTTTGATCCCTCAGAATCAGGACATGGGCTGGAAGGTGAAGTGCCAGCACCGCCAGTTGCAGAAACGGAATTTTAGGATCAAACTAGTGGAGACAATGCTGTGTCTCAAGCGATGTTACGTGTTTTGGAAAGAGTTGCTGGAGTGAGCACGAGATCAGTAGCTCGGCAATCTGTGTCGAAACGACTTTGAGCTAACGGGGCTAAGATGTTTAGGGCCATTTCTGGTGTGGCTCCTAACGTAGCTGGGCACTGGCTAGAAGCAGTTGAACGGATCATGGACGATCTTGATTGTACTGCAGAGGAAAAATTGAAAGAAGTTGTGTCCCTTCTTCGAGACGAGACATACCAGTGGTGGCTCACGGTAAGGGATGGTACGGCAGCTGACCGTATCACCTGGGACTTCTTTAAGTCGGTGTTCCAGGGCAAGTATATTGGATCGAGCTATGTGGACACTCAGAGAAAGGCATTTCTAAATTTGGTTCAGGGTAGCAAGTCAGTAGCCGAGTATGGGGCGAAATTTTTATGTTTAAGTCGTTATGCTCGGGCTATTGTTGCAATAGATCATCAGCGCTGTGTCTGATTTGAGGATGATCTGAGGGATGAGTTGTGAGTGTTGATAGCTCCACAACAGGAAAGGGAGTTTGCTGTTCTGGTCGAAAAGGCTAAGATAGCCGAAGAGGTGAAGCGATCTGAAAGACAGAATTAGGATAGGGACAGAGGTAGGAATAAGAGGAATTTTGGGTCGTCAGGATCTGCTGGGGGTTTCCAAAAGAAGCCTAGGTTGGATGGGCCGAGTCAAGTTGCAAGGCTATTCACAGTTGAGGCGGTCTCAACCATGTGCTAGATGTGGGAAATATCATCTAGGGGAGTGTTAGGCGAGAAGTAAGGGATGTTATAGGTGTGGATCTGTAGATCATTTGTTAAGGGACTGTCCACAGGAGCCAAGTAAGGCACGGCCAGTAGGTCAGGGTTATGTGCAGCCTGGAAGAGGTGGGCCGCAACCACCGAGAGGTCGTGGAACGGCCAGAGGAGGAAATGGTTTTGGTCGAGGGCGTGGAGCACGGGGCCGAGGTACTAGGAATACAGATATGAGACAGCCTGGATTGGTCTATCCAGCTAGACGTCGAGAAGAGGGTGATGCACCAGACGTCATAACCGGTACGTTCCTTATTTTTGGTTTGCCCTTTTCAGCATTGATAGATATTGGGTCTACATATTCCTATGTTGCTAGTAATGTATCTGAGACTATAAGTATAGAATCTGAGACTGCTTCTAGAGAGATGACTGTGATTAGCCCTCTAGGACAATCTGTAGTGGTAGACAGACTCCTTAGGAATGCTCCCTTAGAAATGCAAGGGATGGTTTTCCTAGCTGATTTGATGGAACTGCCGTTCGGGGAGTTCGATTTAATCTTAGGTATTGATTGGTTAGTGAAGTATCGAGAAAACTTAGATTGTGCTGCTAAGCGCATGGTGTTAAGGACTCCGGAGGATAATGAAGTCTTAGTGATAGGTGAAAGGAGGAACTGCTTGTCTAATGCAGTGTCCGCTTTAAAGGCTGAAAGAATGGTGAGAAAAGGATGTGAGGCATTCTTAACTTTTGTTCAGGCTCTGGAAGCCAAGGAGTTATCTGTGGGGGATGTTAGAACAGTGAAAGAGTTCTCTGATGTTTTTCCAGAAGAGCTTCTGGGATTACTTCCGAATCGCGGGGTGGAATCTGGTATTGATCTTCTTCCAGGAATAGCGCCAATGTCTATTGCCCTATATAGAATAGCGCCGAAGGAGTTAGTGGAACTTAAAGCGCAGATTCAAGAACTGTTGGACCGGGGTTTTATACGATCCAGTGTGTCACCTCAGGGAGCGCCGGTGTTATTTGTTAAGAAGAAGGACGGGTCGATGCGTATGTGCATTGATTATAGGCAACTGAACAAGTTGACAATTAAGAACAAGTACCCGTTGCTTAGGATAGACGATCTGTTCAATTAGTTGCGAGGCGCTTCGATCTTCTCAAAGATAGACTTGAGGTCAGGATATCATCGACTTGTGGTTAAGGAGGCGGATATTCATAAGACAAACATTTCAAACTCGTTATGGTCACTACGAGTTCTTGGTGATGCCGTTCGGTTTGAAAAATGCACCAGCTGCGTTTATGGACATGATGAATCGGGTATTCCAACCCTATCTGGACCGATTTGTTGTGGTATTCATAGACGATATTTTGGTTTATTCGAGTACGGAAGAGGAACATAATTCGCATCTCCGGTGGTTACGCATTACGAGGAGAAGCAAATTGTACCTAAATTCTGTAAGTGTGGATTTTGGTTAAAAGAAGTTACCTTTTTGGGCCATGTTGTATCCGCTAAGGGGATTAGGGTGGCTCCCCGGAAAATTGAAGCTGTGTTGGACTGGGAACCACCTAAGTCTGTGGTGGAGATTCGGAGTTTTCTTGGTTTGGCTGGGTACTATAGAAGGTTTGTTGAGGGGTTTTCATTGGTAGCTGTACCATTAACCAAGTTATTACGGAAAGGGGTACCGTTCGTTTGGGCAGATAAACAGCAGGAAAGTTTTGAGAAGTTGAAGAGGATTTTGACTGAAGCACCAGTGTTGATTAAGCCTGAGGCTGGGAAGGAGTATATCGTCTACTGTGATGTTTCGCACACAGGGTTAGGATGTGTGTTGATGCAAGAGGGGAAGGTGGTAGCATATGCGTCTCGGCAGTTGAGACCACACGAGGTGAACTATTCTACGCATTATCTTGACTTAGCTGCGGTAGTTTTTGCTCTGAAGATTTGGAGACACTACCTGTATGGGGAGAAGTCCATCATCTACACGAATCACAAGAGCTTGAAGTATCTCCTTGCCCACAAGGAGTTGAATTTGAGGCAGCGGAGGTGGATTGAGTTGTTGAAGGATTATGACTGCTCGATCGAGTATCACCCGGGTAAAGCTAATGTAGTGGCAGACGCATTGAGCCATAAGGTGATATCGGACTTGAGGGCAATGTTTGCTCATCTCAGCTTATATGATGATGGAAGCTTGTTAGCTGAACTTCAAGTGAAGCCTTCTTGGGTCAGTCAGATAAAGGAGAAGCAGTTGTCTGATGAATTGCTAAGTGTTAAGTTTCAGCTAGTGGCAAAGGGTGAAATGGCAGATTTTAGAGTAAACAGTGGTGGAGTATTGTGCTTTCGGGGAAAGGTCTATGTGCTGAGGGATTCCAAGTTAAGGCAGAAGATCCTTCAGGAAGCGCATAGCAGCCCAAATGCTATGCATCCTGGCGGGAGTAAGATGTATCGGGATCTGCGTGAACAGTTTTAGTGGTCGGGTCTGAAGCAAGAGGTTACCGAGTTCGTGGGTAGATGCTTGATGTGTCAGCATGTGAAGGCAGAACACCAATTACCTTCGAGGTTACTACAGCCGGTAAAGATTCCACTTTGGAAGTGGGAGAGAATAATGATGGATTTTGTGAGTGGGCTACCCCTTACGCCTACGAAGAAAGACTCAGTGTGGGTAATTGTGGATCAGTTGACAAAAGTCACTCACTTCATATCGGTTCGAGTTGATTATTCTTTACAGAAGTTAGCCAAGCTGTATGTGGCAGAGATTGTGAGGTTACATAGGGTACCCGTGTCGATCATATCAGACAGAGACCCCAGGTTCACGTCACGGTTTTGGAAAACGTTGTATCAGGCATTGGGTACAAGACTAGACTTGAGCACAGCATTTCATCCATAGTAGCCGACGATACCCGAGAGGTAATTCAGATTTTGGAAGACATGTTGAGAGGCTGTGTCATTAACTTCAGGGGTAGTCGGGAGGAGTTCCTACCATTAGCGGAATTCGCATACAACAACAGCTACCAATCTAGTGTTCGGATGGCGCCTTATAAGGCATTGTATGGTCGAAAATGTCGTACTCCTACTTGTTGGACAGAGTTGGGGGGAGCATCAGATGTTGGGTCCAGAATTGGTTTCCGAAATAGAAGAAAAAGTTAAGTTGATTCGAACTCGGTTGAAGAAAGCTTTCGATAGGCAGAAATCCTATGCTGATCTGAAGCGTAAGGAGATAGAATTTGCAGTGGGTGATCAGGTGTTTCTCAAAGTTTCACCTTGGAAGAAAGTCTTAAGATTTGGTCGAAAGGGCAAGCTGAGCCCGAGTTTCACCGAGCTTTATCGTGTGTTAAAGCGTGTGGGACCGGTAGCTTATCAGCTTGAGCTACCTTCGAAATTGAGTTAGATTTATGATGTATTCCATGTCTCGATGTTAAGGCGCTACCACTCGGATCTATCTCATGTAGTGCCAATGGAAGAAATCGAAGTGAGACCTGATTTATCATTTGAATAAGAACCAGTTTAGATCCTAGACCGAGATGTTAAGGTGTTGAGGAGAAAAACGATTCTATTGGTTAAAGTTTTTTGGCAGGATAACGATTCAGAGGAACCCACGTAGGAGCCAGAGGATGTGATGCGACGCAGCAATACCCTCATCTCTTTTCACCAGGTAAATTTCGAGGCCGAAATTTCTTTAAGGGGGTAGAACTATAACATCCTGGAATTAAGGGCTTGGCATTATTGTATGTTGCTGCGTGTTGGCATGTTTTGTTTGTTGTTATGATGTGTTTACGGGTCCCGGGAAGGCTCGGGGTTAAGCCTGAGCCTTGGTGAAAATTTTACTTTTAGGCACTTTAAGGGAAAACTAGCTGAGGCAGGCCTTAGGGGTATTCATTTGTGTTTCGTTAACATAAGTAAAGAGGTGGTAAGGTGGCAAGGAGGCACCACTTAGAGTGCTTGGAGTGGCGTCACAAGGGAGAAGCTGCAGGGAGAAGGGATTCGAGTCGTGTCATCAGCAATGTGAAGTTTTATTTTTGCGCCAAAGAAGCTTGGGTGGTGGATTCGGCAAGGGCACTGCATGGATGGGTGTTGAAGGAGTAAAATACTTTGAAAGTGTGGCCATGAGTGAAATGTGGAGTTTGAATTATTCAAACTCATTTGAATGAGTGAACAAGAGTGAAAGTAGGAGCTGAACAAGGGATTTGGTGGCTAGTTGAGTTGTTGGCCGAAAGTGGGGTGTGTGAAGGGGGAGGATTTCAGTTTTGTGCTAGGAGAGGGGGTGTGCCGAAAATCAATTGGGCTCTTAAGCTTTTCCTTTGTTTTTCTTGAAGTGCATTCGGTCATTAGGGAAGTGGATAGTGCCGATTCTTAGTAATTCCTATTATGCTCTTTTGTTCTCTTCTCCTTTGACCTTTAGCCGAAATTTGAGAGACCATTTGTGCATCCCTTTTCTTCATCTTTTCACCTAAGACTCTCTTGCCTACATTAACCGAATCCTCTTTTACTTGGTAGCTGAACCTTAACTTCATCTTACTCATCATTTCCACCATTCTTTCTCTTCTTTTTTTTCCCTCTAAATCAAAACCTCTTGAGCCTCTTTGCCGCCTTTTTACTCATTCTCTTTAACCTCACAACCGAAAGCACCATACTACTTCTTTGCAATCCAGCTTTCTTCTCTACTTTTCTTCCTAAAGCTGAAACTTTATTTCATCTCCTCTGATTCCTTGTTTTTTCTCTCCAAAGCTGAATCTTTTGAGTGCCAATCGATTTCTCTGTTGGGGCCGAATATCAAGAAGGAGGGTGCTGGAGAATCTTAGGTTATTGAGAGCCTTTGCAATCGGGTTTTGTTGTTGAAGGTAAGAAGTGATTCTTTTGTCCTTTCTTTTCTTTCTTTCAGTTGGTTGTGGCCAAAGCCGAATGGCTAGTTGGCATAGCATTAATATTTCGGTTAACTCTCCTTTCTTTTTCTCTTCTCTCGATTAGGATGCTTTCTTCGGGAAATCTCAGTTGTCGAACAGTTGTAGTTGAATCCTGAAGGTCTTCTTGTTGCCGAACTTTACCTGTCACTCGGGTTCCTGGGGTAAGAAACTTTCCCGATTTCAAGTTATCTACTTCTTATATTCCTTTTCGTTACCTTAACCACACGTCTTCTTCTTTAAGTACTGATCAAGTCTCTTCATGGATCCAACTGCTAGTCAATCTAAGGAAGGTAGTGAACCCATTGTAGCGACTCCTAAGTTTAAGAAGTGTGCTATGTCGGGGGTTCGAGACTTTTCGCCGGGCTATGGTAGAAAGCCGACATTTGCCTGGGATAGGCAAATAGCTGTCGTCCGTGCTAGCGAGAGCATCGATGTAAAGAGTCTAGTTTTACGCATTACCAGGTGTGTAATGTTCACACTTTACTTTGTTAAATAATTCATGTTATTAATTGTGTTGGCTGAAAGCCGAAACAACTATTCTGTTGGTTGAGATACCCTCGTGGGTAAGGTTTGAGACACCAGGTAATTCTCGCTATTGATGATACTTCCGTATTATTGAATGCATGAGTTAATTATATGTTGTACATTGGAAATATATAGCACTCACCTCAGTATGATATTATGTGCATGGGTTATGGGAGATGATGGAGGGGAAGTGCTATTCAGTGACTATTGTCACAGTGGTTTGGGACCACAGTGGTTTGAAACCACGTATACATATGCTTATCAGTGACTTGTCTTAGTGGTCTGGGACCACAGCGGGTTGGCCCCACGTATATTTATCAGAGATTGTCATAGTGGTCTGGGACCACAGTGGGTTGGCCCCACATTTATATTATGTGACTTTGTCACAAGTGGTCTGGGACCAGAGTGGCTTGATGCCACGGGTGTTCGGTGGATACATGTGATGTAGTGGATGGAAGTCTAGGATGGGCTGGGTTGCATTGCATGCACTATTGATATGCCATGTTATTAGGGCTTAGGCCCAAACTGTGTTCGTAAGGGAAATTACACACTGAGTCTCAGTGACTCACCCCTCTGCTTAATTTTACAGGTAATCACTAGATCGCGGGTTTGGAGCTGGGGCGGGCTCGAGGTGGTCATGCGTTACTACTTCTTCCGTAAACTACGTTACTTTATTTAGTTTTGTTTTAACTTGGGATTTTATTATGTAATAAGGACGCTATAACTTTAACTTTGGGTTTTGATTTAATGATGATATCGCGTATTTTACAAACGGTCGAATATGGGGTTTTCTAAAATTAAAAGCATAAGCGAATAGTTTTCAAAACATTAACAAAAGATGACAAGCGAATAGCCAATTAACTTGGAAGTTTTTCTTAAAACCTCAACTTGGTTTTCAGATGACACGTTTATGGAATTCCTTGATTTCGGCTTTTATAAAAACAAAATTTGCTTATAGCCTTTTCGATCAATTTAATAAAAGACGGAATGAAACCTTCAAGCAAAAATTTACAAATCATTTTTTTAACTAAAGAAACCAATCAAAATGTTTTCCTAAGTTACGATGTTTTGTTGAGATTTTCAAACTACCCTTCCTGTGACATACCAGATCCAGTCGTAACGTCTAAGCCAGGTTTAGTGTGTTACAAACAAAGCTAAACAATGGTTGAACTTGTTACCACGAGGATCAATCAGTACATGGGAACAAATGACCGAAAAATTTTTGTTAAAATATTTTCTCGCGGCTAAAATGGCCAAGTTGAGGAATGATGTCTATTCTTTTGTGCAGATGGATTTAGAGACACTTTACGATGCATGGGAGAGATACAAGGATCTATTGAGAAGGTGCCCACACCATGGGTTACCCTTGTGGCTACAGGTTCAAACCTTTTACAACGATGTAAACCCCTCGACTAGGCGGTTGATTGATTGACCACCGGTGGAACCACGAATAACAAAAACACGAGGTCGCCACGAATTCATTGAAAGATGTCACTTTGAATAACTATCGGTGGCAAGTCACGAGGACAAGGCCAACAAAAGTTGCGGTGTTTTCAACCTCGACGCTTGATAACCATGCTATCAAATCGGTAGAGATGTTAAATAAAAGATTGATGGATTATGTGGTTCTTTACTGGTACATCCAGTTATGCAGTGCGATACGAATGGAGGAGGGATGATCAATACGTAGAATATCCACCTTACACCGGGTAGGCCTGAAAACGAGCAAGTTAAATAAATGGGTAATAATTCCGGACCTCAAAATAACCCTTATAGTGATAATTACAATCCAGGTTGGAGGAACCACTCCCATTTTTCAGTCAAGGAAATCAAAGACAACAACCCCTCCCAAGTTTCCAACAGCAACCCTACCCACAAGAAAGGAAGCCGAACCTTGAGGAGATGCTAACAAAATTTATAGCGGTGTTATAAACCCGTTTCCAAAACACCAAGATAGCACTTAAAAATTAGCAAGCATCGATTTAAGGGATCGAAAACCAATTAGGGCAACTTGCTAAGCAGTTCTCGAAACGATCACAAGGAAGACTGCCAAACAACACTGAAATTAACCCGAATAAGCAACTTCAAGCAATAACCGCTCATGATAGTGAAGGGGTAGATGAACCCAAAGTAAGCCAAGAGAATATGGTAGAGGAAGGTAAGATTAAAGTAAGTCATAATAAGCCAAAACCGGTAATTAAAGAGTACCAACCTCGTGTACAATACCCCAATGCGATGAAGAACGACAACACAGGTAGACAATTCAGTAAATTTCTTAAACATTTAAAGAAATTACATATTAACTTACCGTTTCTTGAAGCTCTTTCGCAGATGCCAGATTCAAGGAAATTTTTAAAAGAGCTTTTGACAAATAAATGAAAGTTAGACGAAGAGTCGCATGTGGAACTAAACGCAGTGTGCTCAGCAATTCTGCAAAATAAACTACCATGAAAATTAAATGATCCAGGGAGTTTTACAATTCCATGCTTAATTGGTAGTTTATCTGTTGATAATGCTTTAACTGACTTAGGGGCAAGCATCAATGTTATGCCTTATAAAATGTTTAAACAGCTAGGTCTAAGGAAACCCAAACAAAATAGGATGAGCATTCAATTAGCTGATAAAACTATTAGAATTCTTAGTGGTATAATTGAAGATGTACTCGTGAAAATTTACAAATTTATATTCCCAGTAGACTTTGTCGTTTTAGACATGAATGAGGACAATATTATTCCTTTAATTTTAGGAAGAACCTTTTTAGCAACTGCTAGAACTAAAATTGATGTTGGTACATGTGAACTCATATGTCGTGTAGGTGACGAGACAATCACTCTTTAGGCTCTTCACTCGGCTAGGACATCAAGTAATCAAGGTGAGAAAATAAATGCTATTAATGACCATTCGGTTCAACCTTCTTTTCAGGAAGTACCACGGAACTATACAACTGAGCCAGATCCTAGACCTCATGCCAAAAAGGAAATAACTCATGAGGAATGAATGCTTTAGATCGATGAACTAGACAAGTGGAAGACACATTTCAAGGAGAAATTAGTAACACATGAAGAAGAACCAAAGCAAAATCAAGTCAAACTTAAGGATCAACCAAACCAATTTACTATCGGAGATTAGGTATTGTTGGACAAAACAGACCCTCGGATCACCACTTCAGGCCTTGTTACAAACGAAGAAATCCATTTTGAGGTACTCAATATCTTCCCATATGGAACAGTCGAGGTAACCAATCCTAAATTCGACACTTTTAAGGTAAACATTACTCGGCTCGAACTATATATTGGTCATAAAGCGATAGCGAGGGTGAGGAGTTTCAACTCCTCAAACCACCATGAATGTGCGAATGAGAGGTAAGCCCAACTTAAGAATTTAAACGAGTGCTTCTCGGGAGGCAACCCGAGCACTAACCCCATTAATTTTCATATTTTTTATTCTTAGCATCTAACTGCAAACTAACCACCCAGATTTCCATACCATACGGCCTTGCACACGGGTGTGGCTGTGGCCATGTGGACACCCCTGATTTTCGTACCAGTGTGGCAGAGATAGTACAAACCAAGGATGAAAAATCCCCAAGCCACAGGCTCCGACTAAACACCACGGCCGTGCGATACAGCAGTGGTCGACACTGATTTATTAACATGGGCGTGGTGACCTGCACATAGGCATGGGACAAACGAACGAGCAACACGCACATGGTACACGGGCATACGAAATCACCAGATCCCTATTTCTATATGAACCCCCTTTTTCTGCACACTTTCCCCACCAAACCTCTTTCCTCTCAACCCCAGCCACTATAGTTTTTCTCCCTTTTTCACGATCCTTACCACTATCACTCAATACCCAAAGGCAAGGCCAACACTACCATTCCCATGTCAAAGAAGCGAAAGGACCCTAGCACAGTGTCCCTATGTGAGACTGATTTAAATGAGTTCATGCCGGCCGCTTCATTGATCCGACAAGCCAAGGACATTTGAGTCCATTTAATTTTTCTTTTTCTTTTCTCTTCTCCTTTATTTTCATTCCATTTATCTTTCTTGTCTTTAATTTTTATTCTTACATTTTGTTTTATTTGATTTAGGCTCTAAAGGCTGTTAGTTCCATGCCCTTAGAAATCACACCCACATCACGAACCATCTAACGATAAAGACTTTTCAATCCATTAATCTTTTCTTTTAATTTTATTTTACTTTTTACACTCTTTCTCTGTATCTTTCTTGCTTTTAAATATATAATTCGTATATTTTGAATTATTCTTATTACTTCCTAGCTATTTCTTCACGAGTTACCCAATTTATTCATCTAGCGCAGTGATTGTTGGTGGCCATCATACCACCACCAGAGGCGCCTCCTCCAACTTATCTTTCACCTCCGAATCAAATGTCTCCACTGCCAACTCAAGGAATCCATCCAAAATTCAGGAAGTTTCACTTCTCCCTATCTCTTATGAGTTCATGCTGTTAATCTCTTGATATATATCTTTGTACATTGAGGGCAATGTACATCTTAAGTGTGGGGGGTGAATTTTATTTTGGAAAGTTCCTGAATTATGTCTTGTTTTTAAGTAATTTTCTCATGTTACTATTAAAATGAGATTTCCTTTGATTCATGATTTTTATTGATATGTTTCGGATTAAGTCATTGATAATTGTGCAGTGATGATTTAATCTTTACGAGACTAGAGAATCAAGCATGATGAGTCTATTTTCAGAATTAAAAATTTGTTAGGTTGTCTACCTGAATCTAATTATTACCTTGAAGTTTGAAATTTACAAGGTTGATATAAAAAATCCATAATTTTTGTAGATTTTGAGCCTTCTTAGAGCATGCATTCTTTTTTTGCTCATTTTATTGATTATGAGTGTGTCAACATTGATTTGTTATTTTAGAACTTGATTCGATTATACATGTCAAGACCACATCATTGATTTGATATACAGAGATGATAAAGGCACTTAGGATTTAACCCACTTACTCCACTAAAAAGCCTACCCTCACAATTAACCCCTAGTGAACCCCTTTGATCTTAACAAACCGTTTATTGACCAACCCACTAATACTAACCCAAAACCCATCTTGTATTTGTTACCACCATTTCTCTTGACTACCCTTATATCGAGATTTGATTTAATCAGTTGCCTAACTACATTCTTTATTTCAATTGCTAAAATCTATTTACTTGATTTGTTCTTAAAAAAACATTGGATATTATATTCATCATTAGTTCAATGTTCTATGAGCTTAAACAGTTAAATTCACATCTTCAGAAAAATCTCGTGTCATTAATATTCATTATCGGTTCATTATTTCTAGTTAGATAATTTGTCAATTCAATCTCGATTTTAACCCTCTAATTCAGCCTTTATCCACACCTTTAACACAAGCCCCGTTACAACCCCTAAAAGACCTTTGATCTGTGTATCATTTCATTCTATAGTGGTGGAGATTTGATTTTCATGCAACCCTATGGGATTAACTTTTCATGTTTGACTTTTGAGTGCTTAATTTTGAACCTTAAACACTTTGAGTGATTGAGTGAATCTTTAATGAGGATGTCAATCGTTGTCGATTTTGAATTAAAGGTAATTATTTAGGTAAGGGGAAACACCTATGTTTTCGTACTTTAAAAAAAACTATGACTTTGATTGTTTGCATATTTAGAACCCTTTTGGTTAAATTATCAATGTAAGAATTACCTTTGAATTATGATGAAACACTTAAATATTATGAATTGAGGAAGTTCATTTTAATTGTGAGTTGAGAATTTTGCTTGAGAACAAGCAAATGCTTAAGTGTGGGGGTATTTGATAAACCGTAATATGTACATATTTTAATCCCACATTTAGCATACTTTTGGATAATATATCCCCTGAATTATGGAATTTGATGCTCCTAATCGTTTAATTTCATCGGAGAATGAAAAGAATGAGAAACAGGCCAAAAATCGGAGAAACTGGGCCAAAGTAAGAAGTCCACATAGCCTGGAGTTCACCACACGGTCGTGCCACTTTAATAGACCCGAACACGGTCTAGGCTTGATTCACACGGTCGTGCTACACAGGCGTGTCCCTGCCGTGACTCATTTTAATTCCATTCAGATTAGGTTACTTAGAGGCAAAGAAAGACATTCCAAAAGCCTATATAAACACCCTAAAGGGTAACCTAAAGGGGGAGGCCGAAGAGCGAAGCCATAGAGGGCCAAATTGTGGGATTTACTCCAAGGTAGCCAGTTGATCCATCTCAAGAAGCCGGAATCATACTCAAGACAGAAAATCTTTCCTTCAATTTCTTTTAGGGGGTTTTAGGGTTTTTCTAATGTTTTGTTTTATACTTTCTTCTAAGATGTATTCTTTTATAAATATGAACTAAACCCCTCAAATACCTGAGGGGGATGAAACCTAAGACGGATCTTCTTATTGTTTTCTGAACTATATGATAAATAATTGATTTGTTCTTAATCATGTTGTAATACCCCTAACCCGTATCCGGCATCAGACTAGGGTTAAAGGCATTACCGGACCGATCGGAAACATTTTCAGAAGTTCATACATTCATCCATCAATCTCAAACATAATATCCCTTAATACAGTCAACGGGACCTAAAACATTGTTATAAACCGGGTCAGGACTAAACCGACACACATACAGACATTCTCGAAAATTTAAAACTTTTCTAAGTTTCTGGGGTTACACGCCCATGTGGACAGGCCATGTGCCTCCCATTGTTGCTAGACACCCCCGTGTGTCCTCCCTAATCGTTTATTTTTCAGAGTTTTAAATTTATAAAAGAGAATGATCGAACCTGGAAACTAACTTTGACAACGACTTAAGGCAGGTGCACCTATCGAACAGTAGTATAGCTTAGGCAAGACCGGATTGTCGAACCCAAAAAAACTAAAAATACTAATACTAACCTTCTTTTTATTATCTAGCCTAAAATAAGTGAAGTTGTTGTTTAATCTAATTTTAATTAACTACTAAGCTAAAGACGCAAAGACAACAAGAATGAATTGGGGAAATACTGTTGGAAAAACTCAGTTGATTTTCACTACTATCCAGACCGTGTCAATTTTCACTTTGGCCCAATTTGGCCCGTTTTAGACCTGTTTCTTGTTCTTTCTATCCTCTGGTGCTTTCCTGAGTATAAGACATGAAAAGAAATGATTAAGAGCACCTTTTTACATAAACCAAGTGATAAATCATCCAAGAACATGCTAAATGTTGGATTAAAATATGTTACTTTTACGGTTTATCAGATACCCCCACACTTAAGCTTTTGCTTGTCCTCAAGCAAAACTCTCAACTTACAATTAAAACGAACTTCCTCGATTCATAATATTCATAAATAATGTTTCATCGTCATTCAAAGATAATTTATACATGGATAATTTAATTCAAAAAGTCCTAAAGATTCGAACAATCAAAGTCATATATTTATAGCATGAAAACTTAGGCGTTTCCCTTTGCCTAAATAATTACCTCTGATTCAAAATCGATAAGAGTTAACATCCTCACTAAAGATTCACTCAAATCACTGAAAGTGTTTAAGGTTCAGAATTAAGCACTCAGAAGTCGAGCATGAAAAGTTAATCCCATATGTTTGCATGAAAATCAAATCTCCACCACTATAATATGAGATGATACACAAATCAAAAAGTCTTTAAAGGATTGTATCGGGGCTTAGGTTAAAGGTATGGATAAAAGCTGAATTAGAAGGTTAGAATCAAGATTGACCGGACAAATTAACTAACTAGAAACAATGAACATATCTTAAATACTTATGTCAATTGAAAACTAATATTACTAATCATAATACTCTAACATGAGCTTCTTCTTTAACATTTGGGATTTAGATATATAAGCTCAATTACATAGAACAAATATTGAATATACTTCATTTTTTTTAAGAACAAATAAAGTAATAAGGATAAATTCAACTACTGAAATAATATAATTAGGTAACTAATCAAATCAAATCTCGATATAAGGGTAGTCAAAAGAAATGATGATAACAAATACAAAGGGTTTTGGGTTAATATTAGTGGGTGAGTCAATAAAAGGGTTGTTAGGATCAACGGGATTCACTAGGGGTTAATTATGAAGGTAGGCCTTTAGTGGAGTAAGTGGGTTAAATCCTAAGTGCCTTGATCATCTCTGTATATCAAACCAAAGGTGTGGTCTTGACATGTATAATCGATGCAAGTTCTAGGATAACAGTTCAATGTTGACACACTCATAATCAACAAGTGAGCACGTAAAAGAATATATGCTCTATAAGGCTCAAAATCTCACAAAAATTATGGTTGTTTGATATTAATCTTGTAAATTTCAAACCTCAAGGTAACATTCAGATTCAGGTAGACAACCCTAAAAAAATTTTATTCTGAAAAATAGACTTATAATGCTTGATTCTCTAGTATTCTTCAAATTTAATCATCAATGCACAATTATCATTGACTTAATCTAAAACATATCAATAAAAATCATAAATTATCATAATTTTCATCCTAATTAGTAATATGAGGAAATTACTTAAGAACAAGGCATAATTCAGGTATTTGAGAATAATGCAGAAAGTTAGGCATTTTCTCGAAATAACTATTAACCCCCCCACACTTAAGTTGTACATTGTCCTCAATGTACAAAGATAGGTATGCAATTTAAGAGAGAAGGAGAAGTGAAACTTCCTAAATTTGGATGGTTTCCCAGAGTTGGACGTCGATAGGGGTGATTTTACCGCTCTGAGCTCTGCATTTAGATGAAGAAATGGTGGAGCTCGTGGAGAATTAGCCAGGAGTTATTAAGACACATTTAAAATAAACTAAACATATAAATAAAGACAAGAAAGAGAAAGAGAAAGAATATTAAAATGTAATTAAACTAAGGATAACATATAAAAAGGCTTGAGAATCCTTATTGGTAAATGGTTCGCGAGGTGGGTGTGACTTCCAGGGCTGTGGAGGTGCTGGCGATGGTGAAAGTGGCGTGATTCCCAAGCAACCTTTAGAACCTGACACTAAGAAACTAAAATAAAATAAACTAAATTAAGCATAAGATAGTCAAAGAGAAGGAAAATAGAGGAGAAGATAAAAGAGAATGATCTCAAGGACCCTTGGCTTGTTCCATGAATGAAGCAGCTGGCATGAACTTATGTATATCCGTCTCCATGAGGGAGACTGTGCTTGGATCTTTTCGCTTCTTTGACATGGCCAAAAGTTTGAGAAGAATGTTATGGAAATAAAGAATTTTGAGAATTGAGGGTGTAATGGAGGAAGAATGGTGAGAAATAGGTGAGAAGAGGGAGGGGTGGGTGGTTTAAATAGAATTCTGAGTCAGGTATAGTCACACGCCCGTGTACCGTGGGTGTGTTGATTCACACGGCTGTCTCGCGCGGCTATGTGTCTGGGCCGTGGCGTGTTGTTGGTGCCCGTGGGGTGTGGTTGGAGTCCGTGACTCTGAAATTTGATTTTCTCTGACTCGTACCATCCCTGCCATATCGGTACGAAGATTCTTGAGGTCCACACATCCACGGCCATGGCCACGATCGTGTGCAAGGCCGTGTGGCCTGGAAATCTGCACTTTTTGGTTATTTTAAAGTTAGGTGCTAACAGGGAAAGAATAAAGCAGAATAAATAAAAATTAAAATGTAAAAGTTAACTGGGTTAGTACTCGGGTTGCCTCCCGAGAAGTGCTCGTTTATAGTCTTAAGCTAGACTTTCCTCGTATTCGTAAAAATCAGGGTGGTTTAAAAGTTTGAATGTCTTCCTTCATGCTATCAGTTCTATTTTCTTGATAGAGTTTAAGCCGAGAAGCGTTTACCTTAAAAGTGCCAAATATAGGATTGCTTACCTCGACTGTTCCGTATGGGAAAATATTGGGTACCTCAGGAGGGATTTCTTCATTTGTGTTCGGGCCTAGCGTGGTGATGCGAGGATCTACTTTATCTAACAGCACCTGGTCTCCTATTTTGAAGTGGTTTGTTGTCCCTGTGAGCTCTTCTGGGGGCTCCTTCGGTTTTACTTTGTGTGGTTCCGGTTCTTCTTTAAATTGTGTTTTCCATTCTTCTAGTTTGTCGACCTTAAGGCTTCGTTCCTTATGTAATTCTTCTTTGTTGGCATGGGGTCCATGATTCGGCTCAGGTTTGTAATTTTGTAGTGTTTCCTGTTGTGAAAGTTGAACAACTTGGTTATCAACTGATTTTACTCTCTCACCTTCATCAATTGTTGTCCTGGCCAAGTCAAGAGCTTGTAAACTGATCGATTCATCACCTACACGAAGGATGAGTTGTCCTGTGCCAACATCAATTTTAGTCCTAGCAGTTGCTAAAAAGGGTCTTCCTAAAATTAAGGGAATCGAATTATCCTCATCCATGTCTAAGATAACAAAATCTACTGGGAAAACGAATTTATCAATTTTACTAGAACATCTTCGATAATACCACTAGGAATTCTAACAGTTTTATCAGCTAATTGAATGCTCATCCTAGTTTGCTTGGGTTTCCCTAAACCTAGTTGTTTAAACATTTTATAAGGCATGACATTTATATTGCCCCTAAATTAGCTAAGGCATTATCCACAGTTAGTCTACCAATTAAACATGGAATTGTAAAACTCCCTGGATCTTTAACTTTCATGGTAGTCTATTCTGTAACATTGCTGAGCATACTGCGTTTAATTCCACATGTGGCTTCTCGTCTGTCTTATGCTTGTTCGCCAATAGTTGTTTTAAAAATTTCCTCGAATCTGTCATCTATGAAAGGGCTTAAAGAAGAGGTAAGTTGATATGTAATTTCTTTAAAAGTTTAAGAAACTTACCGAACTGTTCCTCTGTATCGTCTCTCTTCATCGCTTTAGGATAAGGAATGAGAGGTTGGTACTTTTCGATTACTGAGTTTGGCTTTTCTTGTGTTACCTCAACTTTACCTTTCTCTACCTCATTTTCTTGTATTGGATTGGGTTCATCTAACCCCGTACTATCATGAGCTATGATGGCTTGGATTTGCTCCTTTGGGTTAATCTCAGTGTTGCTTGGTAGACGCCCTTGCGGTCGTTCGAAAATCTCTGATCGAATTTCAGAAACTATCTTAGTAAGTTTTCCAACTAACTTAGTAAGTTCCTCGACCTGGTTCCCGATCCCTTTGATTGATGCTTGTTGATTATCGAGCGTTGTCTCGCTTTTTGGAGACGGGTTTACGTGGTTGCCATGAATTTTGTCAACATCTCTTCGAGGTTTGGCTCATTTTCCCGTGGATAGGGTGATTTTGGAAATTTTGAGGAGGTTGTTGTCTTTGATTTCCTTTATTTCCTTGACCTCCCATGAAAAATTTGGGTGGTTCCTCCAACCTGGATTATAAGTATTACTATAAGTGTTATTATTAGATTTGAAATTATTACCTATATAGTTCATCTGTTCGCTTTCTGCGCTTGGTTGGTAGGGTGGGTACTCGTGATTCGCCACAGTTCCACTTGCATCGCACTGCATGAGTGAATGTACTTACGAAGAACACAAACTATCAAGCTTTTTATTCATCATCTCTACCGTGTTGATAGCATGGTTATTGCATCGAGGTTGTAAACTCTAGCTGATTTTGTTGGTTTTGTCTCTGTAACTCGCCATCGATAGTTATTCAAGTTGACATCTCTTCTATAAACTTGTAAGTCGCTTGGGAGTTTTATTGTTTAGGGTTCCACCGTGGTCGAGTCAATTAGTTGCCTCGTTGAGGGTTTACACCGTTATAGAAAGTTTGGACTTGGAGCCACAAGGGTAAACCATGGTGTGGACACCTTCTCAAGAGATCATTGTATCTCTCCCATGCATCGTGTAATGTCTCTAAATCCATCTCGCAAAAAAAGAGATATCATTCATTTAATTTGGCCGTTTTGGCTAGGTGGGATATATTTTAATAGAAATTTTTCTATCATTTGATCCTATGTAGTGATTGACCCTCGTGGTAGCGAGTTTAACCACTGTTTGTGTAATAGTCCAGTTTATACCCTAGTTAAAGCATTGGTTTCGGGACCACAAATCCGAGCTCGAATAATATTTTTATTCTTATTTTCTGTGCCGTTGATATGTGATTAATCATGTGGTAAATTTTCGTGAGTTAATTTGTCCGTCTGTATGTTTAATTTGACAAAAGGACTAAATTGTATAACTGGTAAAAGTGGCCTTTTATTTGATTAATGGCTAAAATGGTGTGGCTTTTAATTGATGAGGACTTATGTGGCAATTGAGCCAATCCTATGTATAGTGGACGACAATGAATAATGATATATATATTTATATTATATGTTTATTACATTTACTTTAATAGTTAAAGTTATATTATATTTATTTTATAAGTTATGTTTATATTATAATAAAAGAACATGAGTGGGTTGTCCCATTTTATCATCTTCTTGCCGAAACCACTAAAGAAAAAGAAAGAAAACTTTGAATAAGTATTCGACTACTATCAAGCAAAATTCAAGGTTCGTTTTTGATCGGTTTTCGATAATTTCTACGTTTTTGTAATCGTTGCTTTGAGAGCTATCAAACCCATGTTTCAATTTAATGAATTGATGATGTTTGTGTGATATGCCATTGATGATATGTTAAGTTTTGTGATGTTTTATGTTGTTAAATGAAACATTTAAGCTTGATGAACAAGTTTTGTTCTTGATGTTTTGATGAATTTAGCTAAATAGGGCTAAATTGAGAAATTGACAAATTGAGGGACTAATTTGTGAATTTGATGAAAAATGTGAGCTTGTATGTGATGTATATATATTCGGCTAAGCATGCGTATAAGTGGATTTTGTGAATTTGAAGTTTTGAGAAAAACGGACTAAATTGATAAAATGTGCCACTATGGGGGCTAAATTGCAAATAGCCATAAATGTGTGTCCTTGGATGGAATTGAATGAATTAGTGAATAAAAGGGTTAATTATGACTATGTTTAGATCAAGAACAGAGGAAAACGGATTTAGATCGCGGGAAAGCGAAAGTTATTGAATAGCCATTTTCATTCTGATATATCTAATCTGAGGTAAGTCATTATGCAAATAAACGTACTTGTATGATATTATAATTGTTCATAGGACTAATGTTGATTATGGATACTTATGAGAGGTTATGCTTATGAATTCCTAGAAAATTTCAATATAGTAACTAAGTCCGAGAAGTCTAGTGTGAACCTAGGAGTAGATAGGATTAGCTATGTCATGACATAGGTATTTGTTCAATTTTATCATGTAAGACCACGTCTGGGACGTTGGCATTGATTTGAGACTCGTGTAACACCACTCTGGGACGTTGGCATCGATATGAGTATTATGTGTAAAACCACCTCTGGGACATTAGCATCGATATGAGCATTACGTGTAAGACCATGTATGGGACATCGACATCATTTTGATTCGTATAAGACCCTGAGTGGGACAGTGGCATCGATATTCGAGTGCATGTAAGACCTCGTCTGGGACGTTGGCATTATACGATTATTCCAAGCTTTCTGAGTATCCTACAAAATTCCTTATGGTTCAACGGGCAAGTCTGTGATATGAATTGTGAATCCGAGCCATGATCAAACAAGTGAACGAATGTCTGTTTCAGGTACGTTTGGTATATATACACAAAAGTGTTTATAAAAAGGTAAGTACCTTCAAGACTTTGACTCGCATAAGTGTATGTTTAAATGTGAGAATGAGAATCTTAAAATGATGAATGTGGCAAATGTGGCCACAAGTATGCTAAACAAAGCATAATTGTGATATATGCTAAACGATTGGAATGTGCCTATGTATCTATTTGCAATATTTGTATTTTATGCTAAGTTTGTTTGTATATTGACTTACTAAGCTTTTTGAAAGCTTACTCCGTGTGCAAATTCTCTGTTTTATAGGTCATCAAAGCTACTGAGGGCTCGGGACTGTCACGGATCGTCATCACACTAATAAACTCATTTTGGTACATTTTGGGAATGGTTATATCTAGATATGACATGTATAGTCTAGTTTTTGGTACAATTTGATGTATATACCTAGTCATAGATATGACTATTTTGGTTCATATTATGCCTTGATGAATGTGGTATATGTATAGTTTTGGTATGGTTTAAAGCTCATGAAATAGTCAAGTTTTGGTTAGTTAAATGATGAAGATATGCTTTGGTTATGTATATGTTTTGTCTTGAAAGATGACATGAATGAATTAGATATTAAATGCATAGATTGAATGGACAAATTGGTATGTTTTGGTCGCTATATGTTCTAGATATGTCTTAGGTTGTGATGCTTGTAGGTTTGACCCTTATGGGAGGCAATTTGGCCTTGTAAATGGCCTATAATGTCACACGATCGAGGCGCATGGGCGTGCCTAATGACCCTGGGTGTATAACAGGATGTAGCTTAGTAGTACACGACCTCGACATGGGCATGTCATTTAGCCGTGGTGTGCAAGTCAGTAGCTAGTTAAGAGCACACGGCCTTGGCACACGGGCGTGCTTGGTGGTCGTGGTGGAAAAGTCAGTATATGGTCTAGGAGTACACGGCCAGTGCACATGGGCGTGCCTGGTGGCCGTGGAGACCAAGTCAGTATAGGTACACAAGGAGAACACACGGGGGTTCCCTGAGTAGTGGGAAGCACACGGTCTGCTTACACGGGCATGCTACCCCTAAATCTTAGAAAAGTTTCAAATTTTCCATGGAATTTGTATGTGTTCCGGTTGAGTCCCGATCCGGGTTATAAGCATGTTTGAGGTCTTATTGACCGTATTAAGGGACATTATGTTCGAGAATGATAAATGTATGTATGAATTTTCTGTAATTGCTTTCCGATCTGTCTGGTAACGCTCTTAACCCTAATCCAGCAACACACTCAGGATAGGGGTGTTACAGTTTTGGTTTATTCCTTAATAAAAAGGGAAAAAACCGAAGACGTATGGCATCATCAGAAACGCCATTTCTTTTGAAGGTATCACGAACTCTAAAAAATTAGCTATATGAGTATTTGGGTCTTCGATCACAGTAAACCATCAAATTGAACAAATTGTTGAATCATTTGTATAGTGTTAGGCTTTAACTCAAAATTATTAGCAATTATATAGCGAGCCTAACAATACTTGATTTTGCTCCTGTTAAATGAGGTTTAGCATAATCATACATAGTACGCGGAGCATTATTTTCTGCCACATCTTGTGGTGGTGGATTGTTCTTGTCCATCCCTTCAATAGGATTGGATCTGCTTTCTCGCTCTTCTTCATGTAATTTAGGGCTCGCTTAAATTTCCTGTGATTCCTGCGAACGGTAGCTTCAATATCACTGTCGTATATTAAAGGTACTCTTGGGTTCCTTCTAGTCATAAACTAGAGGTACCTCTTAAGAAAAGAAAGAAAGAAAATTTCAGCAAAGTTAAAAATAAATAAATAAAAATAAAAATAAAAATAAGAGTGAATTGCGGAAATAAAAATAAAAATAAAAAGAGTGGCTAGAGTAATAAAAATAGAGTTGTCTTAATATTTTAGTTCCTTGGCAACGGTGCCAAAAACTTGATCGCTTGTTTATCAGAGTTTTAAATTTATAAATGAGAATGATCGAACCTAGAACTAACTCTGAGAACGGCTTAAGGCAAGTGCACCTATCGAATAGTAGTATAGCTTAGGCAAGATCGGGTTGTCGAACCCAAAGGAACTAAGAGTACTAATACTAACTTTCTTTTTATTATCTAGCCTAAAATAAGTGAAGTTGTTGTTTAAATCTAATTTTAATTAACTACTAAGCTAAAGATGCAAAGACAAAAAAAGAATGAATTGGGGAAATACTATTGGAAAAACTCAGTTGATTAAGACGATATCCTTAAGAAGAGTCCACTTAGACTTCACTTGTTATCTAACACTGAACCAGACGATGTATTCACTTGACTTGATCCGTAAGATTCCCTAATTTATATTAAATCCTCTCTCGACGCTGATAACATTTAATCCTAGGTTGATTAATTGAAATCTCTTTCTAATTAAAACCACTAGAATCGCAGTAACTCGATCTATGGACTCCCATATTAGGTTTCACCCTAATCCGGCAAAATCTCATCACCCTATATCTAGGCGTGTGATCAACTCCGCTTAATTATGCTAGATCTACTCTTAGGCAGGGACTTTTGCTCCACCACCTAAGCACATCATACTTGAATCAATATCCTGGAAATAGTAACACAAGAATTAAGCACACATAATTAAGAACAAATCAAGTATTTATCATATAGTTCAGAAAACAATAACAAGATCCGTCTTAAGTTTCGTCCCCTTCAGGTATCTGAAGGGTTTAGTTCATAACTATAAAAGAAAACATCTCAGAAGAAAAGATAAAACAAAACATATGAAATCCCTAAAACCCCCCGAAAGGAATTGAAGGAGAGATTCGCCGTCTTGTGTAGAATTCCGACTTCTTGAGATGGAACAACTGGCTATCTTCGAGTGTTTCCCACAATTCTGACCTTTTCAGCTCGGCTCCTTGGCCTAGCTAACCTCTCCCTTCTAGGTTGTACTTAAGGGGTTTATATAAGCTTTTGAAATAGGTTTCTTTGCCCCTAAGTATCCAAATCCGAATGAAATTGCTCTTCTCCACGACAGGGACACGGCTATGGCACACGCCCGTGTGAATCGTGGTCCGGTCGTGTTCAGATTTCTTTAATGAGGCACGATCGTGTGAATCGGGATCAGGTTGTGTTCTAGTTTATCAGGGAGGCACAGCCGTGTAGGCTTCAGTCCAGGCCGTGTCGATTTTCACTTTGGCCCAATTTGGTCCGTTTTAGGCCTGTTTCTTGTTCTTTCTATCCTCTGGTGCTTTCCTGAGTATAAGACATGAAAAGAATGGATTAAGAGCACCTTTTTACATAAATAAAGTGAGAAATCATCCAAAAATATGCTAAATGTGGGATTAAAATATGTTACTTTTACAGTTTATCACACGCCCGTGTGCCACGACCATGTGACATTATAGGCCATTTTCAAGGCCAAAATGCCACCCACTAGGGTCATACCTGCAAGCAAGATTTACCAACACATTACATGCATACTAGACAACCAAAACAACCATTCAATCTAAACATTCAATATCCATTTCAACCATGCCAACTTCCAAGACCAAAACATATGTATATCAAGTATAATTCATCCAAATGCTTACCCAAAAACTTGACCAATTCACATGCTCCAACCATACCAAAGTATACTTCATATACCACATTCATTTAAACATAATACTGACATTTAACTAGCCAAATCACATGGCTAAATTCACTTCATTTACAAATACAAAAGACTAGCCTATACATGCCATATCTAGCAAAATATATTTCCAAAATGTACCCAAAACAAGTTGAATAGTGTGATGACGATCCTTGACGGTCCCGAACCTTCAGTAGCTTTGACGACCTATAAAACAGAGAAATCACACACACGGAGTAAGCTTTCCAAAAGCTTAGTAAGTCGTATACAAATAAACTTGACATGTAAAACATTTAAGCATATAGTAACATTGTGTAACACCCCTTACCCGAGACCTTTACCGGAGTCGAGTATGTGGCATTAATAAACTTGACTACTAGTTCGGGGCATAAGGATTTAAAGCTGTCCAACTGCGTCATGCTGACTAAATTGATCATAACTCGAGTTACGAAACTCGAAATTTAGATCCGTAAATTTTCCTTGAAACTAGAATCATATAAATATATACCATAATTTTTCCAGAATTTTTCATGTGGCCAATTAGTACAGTTTATTTAACAAAATTTCCCTATTTCATTTGTTGTGATTTCGACCTATCATTACAAAAACTTCGGTTATCTCATTGCACAAATTTTCAATAATGTTCTTGTTTATTCCAATCAAAAGGATTCTAACCATATAAAATATGTCCCTAATTATTTTTGTACAATTTTTGACAATTTTCCCAAGACAGAACATGGACTCACGAATTCATTCAGAACATAAAACTCCTTTGCCTACTCTGTTTCTTTCATATCAAAATAGACACAATAAGCTTTGATTCTATACCTCATTCACCTTCTAATTCAATTTATCCTATTTTTGGTGATTTTTCAAAATCACATCAACTCACTAACTAAAAACTGTTTCATTAAAATATATGATTAACTAGTTTATAACCGAATATACCCACATACAACTCGTACTATCCATGCATTTTAATCATTTACATAATTTAACTTGTACCTAAAACATTCGCGTAATATCATAACATCATCTATTTATTAACAAAACACGACTATGGTTCCATATAACCGAGTAAACTTCGATTAAGAGTGCACAAACATTACCGACATAAATCGACATTTGTATCAAAAGTCCATAAAGCATACTTAACTAAAAATTTAGCCATATTCGCATGGCTATTATATACATGAACCAAAAGTTTTCACCAAAACAAAGACAAAGCCTTTCCTATACATGCCTTCATTCGAAAACTAAAATGAAAGAGTACCAAAACGGTTTGATAGTGTGGACGACTTTCTGAACGATCCCGACGAGCTTGTAGCTTGCACCTAATCTATAAAACAGAGGAAACATTTCGCACACATAAGCTTACTTGCTTAGTAAGTCCTAAGTTCATGATAATATAACATTTAAAATATTCAACTTATGGCATTTCACATAAGCACTTAAGTAAGTTATTTATACAAGGACGAATACTAGTAATTCATTAACCCAAGTAAAGTAGAAATCATTTCCTTCAACCTACATTTCTTTGAAATTCATATAAGTATATCGCATGGAAATTTCCTTTATTATTAGCATTTATATTTGAAAACCAAATTTCCATAATAGCACATTCAAACTCGAAATCCACCATATCACACCCATCAATATTAACTTCAAACACATATAACACAATTCTCATAATATTAATTCGACTCAAGTAATATTAAGCATAACATACCTTACATGCTTACCCAAACCGTTTACTCAATAAATTAGCTTTAATTTGCCTTGAACAAAAATTCGATTTCTCTTTTGTGAAACACATCACGGCATCAAGCACGCTAGGCATAAAGCCCGATAAGTGACACGGCACAAAGCCTCGCGAGGCGTAAAAGCCCGTAAAGTAACACCAAAGACAAAGCACGCTAGGCGTAAAGCCGAAAAGTAACACCGCAAGAGGCACGCTAGGCGTAAAAGCCCAAAATGTATCAATGTAGTCAAACATTCAAGGTACCTCTTATACTATTTTATATAAATATAAATACATCTAATTCCATTGAACACACTCACATTAAATCGGTAAAATCATCATATCTTTATACACTCTAGCAATTAACATAGAAACATTTATTCACATCACATAGCAAACTTTAATCATCAACCTAGTGTTCCTTTATACATTCGGCCATAACCATAACAAAGTACTAAAATTTATCCATTTTTAATATTTGATACATTCATAATTAGTTCTTTAATATAACTTAGCTATAGGACTTACCTCGGTTGTCGATAGATTTGAAATTTTCTCGCTATTCAATCACCTTAGCCTTTCCTCAATCTAGTTCTTTCTCTTTTGTTCCCGATCTATGAAATATCAAGTAAGTTTTATTCACATTCATTCTATCCATTTGCTCAACTCAAAAATGCACATAATTTAAATTAAAAAGAAGAACTATGAACCAAATTTCTTCCCTCATTAGTATAATTTAAAACAATAATCATACAAAAATTTAAGCACTCAAATTATTCAATTTAATCCGTAATGTACCACAATGCAAAAATACAACACATTGAGGTTTCTCCTCAATGGCCGAATGGCTATTAGGCTCCTACGAGTCTCCATAATCCTCCCTTTTATCATTTTAATCCTTCTTCTATTTAATTTAGGCAATTGACTCCTCATACCATTTCACCCCACAATCCTATCTAAGTATAATCATTCATCCTTGACCAATTTCACAATATATATATAATATAACCGAGCATCAAATTAATGGGAAAATTTCATGAACGGTCATCTTTACCTTAGGTAGAATATAAGAGCATCATCATGCATAAATTAAAACAATCTTTCTTCAATCTTAACTACTTCTTCCCATTTCATCTAAACTTATTAACACAACAAGTCATAAATTTTCCTCCATGGCCGAACCTCATCTAGCTTAATATCAACAAATTTCGGCTTGTTTTCAAAGATGATTAAAGAATTTAACCCAATTCATCGATAGATTATTAAGCTAAAGTTCAAACTCTTACCTTGCCTAACACATGCTAATGGCCGAATGGGAAGGAAATTTTCTCCTCTTTTGAAGGTGAAATCGGGAAGAAGATGACTAAGGAAAGAGAATGAAATTTCTTTTTCCATCTTATTTAGTTAAAACATATAATACATAATTTATTATCATAAAATATTTATTGGTATTATAAAAATATAAAACAATCTCCTTCCTCCATCACTTTACCGTCCACTTGCATGGAAAGTGAAAATTTGACATGCAAATCCTTTAATTTAACAAACAATTCACTCTACCTTTTTAATTTCATGCTCACTAACTTCGTCATCTTAGCAACTTAATCCTTTTGTTAAATTAGTCATTCGAACGATTAAATTTTTCTACGAGATTTTCACACTCACTAAATCACATATAATAAACACAAAATATAATATTAAAATATTTCTCGGGGCTCTGATTCGTGGTTTCAAACCACCGCTCCGATTAGGGTCAAAATTGTTCACATACAACTCTCCCCTTAAGAATTTTCGTCCTCAAAAATTTTCATCGTTAAACAAGGTCGGATATTGTTGCCTCATTGAATCTTCAGTTCCCACGTGGCCTCTTCAACTCCGTGTCTATTCCATAATACTTTCACTAATGGAATCCTCTTATTTCTCAACTCCTTCATTTCCGAGCCAAGATACGGATCGGTTCCTCATTGTTGGAGCGGCGAAACCCCATGGCGCAGCAGAATAAAATTAGATCCGCGATCCAAACCATGGATCCATGTGTGAGGAGCGAATCGGGGTGAAATAAAGGTTTCAAATTTACCAAAAACTTCAACTGAGTAGACAATGACACCTTGGCAACAAGAGTTTTGATCTATCTCGTCGAATCAAGCCACAACCTTTTCGATGTCGGCCTCACGTGATCCACCCGGTTTGACTATGAACGGAAGAAATCTCAAAACTTTTCGGAGGTTTATTTGCTTGACGGTTGCTAGACCTAACAAACACTCTCTTAGGTTTTTCACATAAGCTTTGCCTCTTTTAAATACCTTTTATAATGGGTATCCTTTTAATTGGGCCTTTTATAATGGGTATCTTTTCATTGGGCCCATTATTTGGTATCCTTTTAATACCCATTTATAATTGGTATCTCTTGAATGTATCATAAGATTAAATAAATACAATAAAGTTTTTAACAGAAAATATAATTACATTAATTATATCAGAAAATTATAATTACATTAATTATAATAAGGATTTCAGTAAACTATATTTATTTAAATTTATATATGAATCAAATTCATATATTAATAGAATTATGTTGTCATTATGTGTACAACATCCTTGTACATATAATATGTTCAATATTTGATTACCCAATTAAATTAATTCTTTAATTAATTTAATTCATGTGACAACCAAAAACAATACCAATTATATTTTATTCCGCTCATTTCAACCATAGGGTGTGACTCATGAGGTTCTGCAACGTTAGCGATAATACTAGAACGATTCTATTATCACAGCACAATGAGTGGCATCTAGCAATGCATCATTGCTACCTAAGTTACAAGAAGTCATGATTCGACATAACCTTTCGTGATTAACCTTTCATACATTAATCCTTAAGTCCTTTATCTCTCGAATGGACACAAGTCATGGAATAGTCACACTTGTATAGTCCATCCCATGTTTCTTGATATCTTGAGTAGACTATGATATACAAATTAGTATGACATCTCATGTCAACTTATTTGAGCATGGCCATGCATTTCTAGTCTCACTCAATCAAGTGGCCTAAGATATTACTCCCATTATGTAGGAGGGACTTATCCTATATTGATCAACCATATCCTCTACATAGATTGTGGTATATCCAACATCGCCTTTATAGAACAACCAATTACTGATTATCACGTTTGATCAGTATCAAAATATACAACTCACGATGTTGAGATAATAATTGTCTCAAGTCCGAGGATCATATACATATTAATCACTATGAGTAATGTTGTGACAATTACATAATAATCCAAAGTAAACATACTCATAACGGGTCAATCCAATATGTTGTTCTCTAACATACATATTCATGCATTGATTTTGACAATCCACATCAATGACAACTCTTTATCATCAATCAACTACATGTTAGTCTTAATGCATTATTGTTGTCCTAGTCAACAATAATACTCGACTAAGGATCTTTTAAGAATAATCATATTATTCTCGTGACATTATTATAAAAACATTTTATTTGTATACACAGATAGAAAACCGAAATAATAATGACAATGCTTTATATTAATAAATATGGTAAATAAAGTATGTTATTACAACCATCTCATGATTGATCTTTGTGCATACTCTTACAATCTCCCACTAGCACTAAGACCAATCACTCATATATCTAATACCAAGCGACTTAGTGTGACGATCATGCTTCACGTGTCGAGGCTTGGTCGGGGATCGGCGATGTTATCATCCGAAGGTACTCTGATATCTCTACATCTCCTCGATCGATAATCTCTCGAATAAGATGGTAGCGCCTAAGTATATGTTTGGATCATTTGGTGAGATCCGGGTTCTTTAGCTTGTGCAATGGCTCCATTGTTATCACATCGGAGTTCTATAGCATCCGATATGCTAGGCACAACCCCTAGTCCAAGAATGAACTTCTTGATCCAAATCGCTTCTTTGTCGCCTCACCGTTTCGCAATATATACTCGGCCTCTGTTGTAGAATCGGCCATCAGATTTTTGCTTTGAACTCTTCCACCACAAAGCACCACCATTAAGGCAAAACACAAAACCCGATTGCGATCGAGAATCATCCTTGTCGGTTTGGAAGTCGCATCAGTGTAACCTTTACACTTAACTCTTCCTCACCTCCATATAATAGGAACGTATCCTTAGTTCTTCTTAAGTACTTAAGGATACTCTTGATCGTGGTCCGTTGACCTTCACCGGATCTACTTGATACCGCCGTCATACTTAAGGCATACGAGATATCCGGACGGGTACATAACATAGCATACATGATAGATCCAATAGCGGAAGCATATGGAATTTTACTCATACGTTCTCTCTCTTGTGGAGTTGAAGGACACATTTCCTTCGAGAGTGAAATACCATGTCTCATAGGTAGGAATCCTCTTTTAGATTCTTCCATAATGAACCTTTTCAAGACTTTATCTATGTATGTGCTTTGGCTTAGACCTAGTAGTCGTCTTGATCTATCTCTATAGATCTTGACTCCTAAGATATAAGTGGCTTCGCCAAGTCCTTCATAGAAAAACAACTTCTTAACCAAGTCTTAATAGACTGCAAGGTAGGTATGTCATTTCCCATGATAAGTATGTCATCCACATATAGTACCAAGAATGTGATAGTGCTCCCACTAACTTTCTTGTAAACACATGGCTCATCTTCATTTTTGATAAAACCAAACTCTTTGATTGCATCGTTAAAACGAATATTCCAACTTCGAGAAGCTTGCTTTAATCCATAAATGGATCTTTGTAGCTTACATATCTTTCTAGCATCCTTTGGATTTACAAAACCTTCAGTTGTGTCATATACACATCCTCTTCAAGTTTCAGATTAAGGAAAGTCGTTTTGACGATCCATCCGCGTGATTTCATAATCATGAAATGCGCGGCTATGGCGTAGCAAGATCTCGATGGATTTAAACATAGCTACAGGAGAAAAGGTTTCATCATAGTCAACACCATGAATTTGGCGAAAACCTTTAGCGACTAATCGCCTTTGTATGTTTGTACATTACCATCCATGTCTATTTTCTTTTGAAAACCCATTTACACCCTATAGGTTTAACTTCTTCGGGTGGGTCAATCAAAGTCCATACTTGGTTTTCATACATGGAATCCATCTCGAGATCTCATGGCCTCAAGCCATTTCTCGTAGTCCGCTCGCCACCGCTTCTTGATAAGTCCTAGGCTCATCTTGATCTATAAGAAGAATGTCACCATGCGTTGTAATGAGAAATCCATATCTCTCAGTGCACGACGTTCTCTTAAAGATCTCAGCGGTGGTTGTGTTTCTATAGCAGTTGTTTGTTCCTCAATTTCTTGTGGAATTTGGTTTTGTTCAATCTCTGTTGCTGGTATCTTGTGATTCTTGAATTTCTTCAAGTTCAATCTTTCTCCCACTTCCTTTTCTAGAAGTAAATTCTTTCTCTAGGAAGACACCACCAAAGCAACAAAAATTTTGTTCTCAAAGTGGGATTAAAAAAATAATATCCTTTGGTTTCTTTTGGATATCCCACAAATATACACCTTTCGATTTGGGTTCAAGCTTAGTAGACGCGTCTGACGCTTAACATAAGCTTCACAACCCCAAATTTTCATAAAAGACATACTAGGACGTTTCCCGGTCCACATCTCATATGGCGTCTTTTGAACCGATTTAGATGGAACACGATTTAGTGTGAAAGCAAAGCGATCTCAAGTGCATGTCCCCAAAAGGAAGTCGGTAGATCAAAGATGACTCATCATGGATCGAACCATGTCTAACAAAGTTCGATTTCTTCTCTCGGATACTCCATTCCATTGAGGAGTACCGGGAGGAGTAAGTTGTGAGACAATCCCACATTCTTTTAAAAGATCATCAAACTCTCTAGGCTCAAATACTCTCCACCTCGATCGGATCAAGTGACTTGATAGTTTTGCCTAGTTGATTTTGTACTTCATTTTTAAATTCCTTGAACTTTTCAAGGGACTCGGACTTATGGCGCATGAGATAAACATACCCATATCTACACGAAATCATCGGTGAAAGTAATGAAGTAGTGAAATCCACCTCATGTATTTATTGGTCCACATACATCGAATGTATTAGGCCCAATAAATCACTAGCTCTGTTCACCTTTTCCAGAAAAAGGAGATTTAGTCATTTTTCCCAATAAGCAAGATTCACATACTTCAAATTGTTCAAAAACAAATGAATTCAAGAGACCATCTTTATGGAGTTTGGATATGCGTTTCTCACTTATGTGGCCCAAACGACAATGCCAAAGATAAGTTTGATTTGAGTCATTTATTTTAGATCTTTTAGTATTTATGTTGTAAATGGGATTCGTTTGATCTAAAATATAGAGGCCATTAATTAATTGTGCTGAACCATAGAAAACATTATTGAGATAAAATGAACAACAATTATTCTTAATAATTATCTCAAAACCAATTTTGTCTAAACAAGAAATTGAAATAATGTTTTTAGTCAAACTGGGCACAAAATAACAATCCTCTAAACATAAATCAAGTCCACTAGGCAAAGATAAAGTATATGTTCCCACAAACTAATGCAAAGCAACTTTTGCTCCATTTCCAACTCGTAGGTCCACATCTCCTCTAGCCAAAGTCCTACTCCTTTGTAGTCCCCTGCATGTAGTACAAATATGAGAACCACAACCAAAGATCTAATACCCAAGAAGTAGTAGTTGATAAATTAATATCAATAACATAAATACCAAGCGGACATTCCGCTTGCTTTAGCCTTCTTGACTTCTTCAAGATAGACAGTATAGCCTCCGTTTCCAATGTCCACCACACCACAATGAAAACAGCTTCCTTCCTTAGACACACCCCACCTTTAGGTTTCAGTGTAGCCTTTCCTTTTCCAAATTTGGGCTTACCTTTGCCCTTAGGCTTTGTTTGAACTTTGGCCTTTCCCTTGCCCTTGTTATTACGGACCATCAATATGGGCTTAGGTCCAACCTTTTCAAGTTGCCTTCAGCATTCAGTAACATACCGAGCAATTGTGGTAGAGTCTTGTCAATTTCATTCATATTGAAATTGAGGACAAACCGGTCAGTAGCTATCCAAGCAACGATTGCAAAATAACATCGTGGCCAACTCTTGGCTCAATGGAAAACCAAGCTTAGATAGGCTTTCAATATAGCCAATCATCTTAAGAACATGAGGTCCTACTGGGCTTCCTTCACCAACTTACATTGGAATAGGGCTTTAGAGATATCAAACCTCTCTTCTTGTCGTGCTTGCCCCCGATAAAGTTCTTTGTGTGCTCGATCATATCATAAGCAACCATGTCCTCATGTTGCTTCTCAAGTTCAGGATTCATAGTGGCAAGCATAAGACATCCAACATCTATCATGTCATCGAGATACTTCTTGTAAGCATCTCTATCAGTCCTCGAGGCATTAGTGGGTGGTTCATTAGGAAGTGGTTGTTCAATGACATATAATTTCCGCTCTTGTTTAAGGACAATCCTCAAGTTACGGAACCAATCAAGAAAATTCAAACCATTCAATTTGTCCTTCTCAAGGACCGATCGCAATGAGAGTGTGCTAGTGTTTGCAGCCATAATATATCTACAACAATTAAATATGCATGTGAGTAAATTTACCATTTTTATATCAATCATTAAAAAGACTTTTATTAAATGATATTCCCACTATTTTATTTCAAAATTAATAACCTCGTGATATTAATTTCGGAAAATCTTTCTCAAAAGTATTTCTAGTAGGTTAAGGATCCATATTTCACCACCTCTTAAGTCACTTTGGCTTTACTCTTAAGATTATGGTTATTTAGGTAAGCAACATTTGCTAATTACATCATATGTAATTCCTAATATTTGGTGAACAACTCTTGTTCTAATCATCTTATGATTTATCCAATTTACTTGCCTCTAGGTTTCTAATCCTATTAGAGTAACCTAGTTAAGCCATTAACCAATTTTTAAACCAAATAATATCACTTGTTTATTCTTTCGTTTAACCAAGATAAATACTAGTACTTCGCTTTTTGCAGAACCTACATAGTATTGATCGAGGCCTTAACGAGGCAAATTGGAAGGCCATATTGACTTAATATTTTAATAGAGGATTTTATTAAGGTTGTTGCATCTCACCAATTATGGTCTACTTTAGCCCATTTAGTCTTCTAATCGATCTCATCAATTAATAGGGTTTATTATCATCAAATTTTAATATATTAAAATTGGCATGCTTTAGACATCCATAGCATCTCATACATGAATAAATAAAGCAATAAATAAATGCAATAGTTATAGCCCATAAACTAAGGTGGTTCAACCCAAGCCAATGGGAGAACCAAAGGAACCCTAAAGGTGTAAGCCATTTCACAAGCTATCATTCACAATCATTGTCCCACCTTCCTTCTTGTTTGGCCCACAAAGAACTTTTCCAAATTACAATATGTAAAACTCGTTTTACATACGAGGAATAAGATGAGAAGAGAAATACAAGAGAATAATAGTAAGGCACGACACACGCAGTCGTAGTTTTTTTTTTTTTTTTTTTTTTTAAAAATACAACCTTTTTCTCGAATGGGTCATTGGGCTATAACTATGCATTTCAAACACCGTGCATGTCAAAAATAGCATACATAATTCAATGTTTTTTTTTTTTTTTTTTAAGGTGAATTATAAAATATCCTTTCAACCTTTTTGTGGCCCATCAAGTTTATAAATGTCTTTTATTAACAAAATATACTATAATAAGAAGATGGGGGTGAGGAGAGCATCCAAACCATGGATCCATGTGTGAGGAGCGAATCGGGGTGAAATAAAGGTTTCAAATTTACCAAAAACTTCAACTGAGTAGACAATGACACCTTGGCAACAAGAGTTTTGATCATTGTCGAATCAAGCCACAACCTTTTCGATGTCGGCCTACGTGATCCACCTTGGCTTGACTATGAACGGAAGAAATCTCCAAAACTTTTCTGGAGGTTTATTTGCTTGACGGCCGCTAGACCTAACAAACACTCTCTTAGGTTTTTCACATAAGCTTTGCCTCTTTTAAATACCTTTTATAATGGGTATCCTTTTAATTGGGCCTTTTATAATGGGTATCTTTTCATCAGGCCCATTATTTGGTATCCTTTTAATACCCATTTATAATTGGTATCTCTTGAATGTATCATAAGATTAAATAAATACAATAAAGTTTTTAACCAAAATATAATTACATTAATTATATCCAAAAATTATAATTACATTAATTATAATAAGGATTTGATGAAACTATATTTATTTAAATTTATATATGAATCAAATTCATATATTAATAGAATTATGTTGTCATTATGTGTACAACATCCTTGTACATATAATATGTTCAATATTTGATTACCCAATTAAATTAATTCTTTAATTAATTTAATTCATGTGACAACCAAAAACAATACCAATTATATTTTATTCCGTTCATTTCAACCATAGGGTGTGACCTCAGAGGTTCTTGCAACGTTAGCGCATAATACTAGAACGATTCTATTATCACGCATAATGAGTGGCATCTAGCAATGCATCATTGCTACCTAAGTTACAAGAAGTCATGATTCGACATAACCTTTCGTGATTAACCTTTCATACATTAATCCTTAAGTCCTTTATCTCCGGAATGGACACAAGTCATGGAATAGTCACACTTGTATAGTCCATCCCATGTTTCTTGATATCTTGAGTAGACTATGATATACAAATTAGTATGACATCTCATGTCAACTTATTTGAGCATGGCCATGCATTTCTAGTCTCACTCAATCAAGTGGCCTAAGATATTACTCCCATTATGTAGGAGGGACTTATCCTATATTGATCAACCATATCCTCTACATAGATTGTGGTATATCCAACATCGGCCTTTATAGAACAACCAATTACGATTGTCACGTTTGATCAGATCAAAATATACAACTCACGATGTTGAGATAATAATTGTCTCAAGTCCGAGGATCATATACATATTAATCACTATGAGTAATGTTGTGACAATTACATAATAATCAAAGAAACATACTCATAACGGGTCAATCCAATATGTTGTTCTCTAACATACATATTCATGCATTGATTTTGACAATCCACATCAATGACAACTCTTTATCATCAATCAACTACATGTTAGTCTTAATGCATTATTGTTGTCCTAGTCAACAATAATACTCGACTAAGGATCTTTTAAGAATAATCATATTATTCTCGTGACATTATTATAAAGCAGTTTATTTGTATACCTGGATAGAAAAGCCGAAATAATAATGACAATGCTTTATATTAATAAATATGGTAAATAAAGTATGTTATTACAACCATCTCATGATTGATCTTTGTGCATACTCTTACACTCATCATATGTCAAATTGGATCGAATTTCAATCTATGACGGTGTGAACACATGAGACAGATCCGATCTGTATTTGCGAAGCATCGAAACGTGAAATACATTGTGTATCTTTTCTAAGTCAGGGGGCAATTTCAATCTATAAGCAACAGGCGCTATACGCTCGATGATTTCATACGGTCCGATAAATCTCGGACTCAACTTGCCTTTCCAACCAAATCGGAGTATTTTCTTCCACTGAGAAACTTTTAAGAACACCCGATCTCCGACCTGAAATTCGATGTCCTTACATTTCAAATCGGCATAAGACTTTTGACGATCCGAAGCAGCTTTCAAATTACTCCTAATAACAATCACCTTCCGCTCGTTTCTTTAATCCAATCAACCCCGTGTATCTTATTTTCACCGAGCTCATCCGATTACAACGGTGTGCGACATTTTTGCCCGTATAAGGCTTCATAAGGCGCCATTTTTATTCTAGATTGGAAGCTGTTATTGTAAGCAAATTCAACCAAAGGTAGGTATCGTTCCCACGTACCTTCAAATTCGAGAACGCAACACCTCAACATGTCCTTAAGTATCAAATGGTTCGCTCAGATCGACTGTCTGCATTTGCGGATGGAAGGTCAGTACTAAAATGAAGTTTAGTACCTAGAGCATCTTGCAATTTCTTCCAGAACCGCGATGTGAATCCCGGGTCTCTATCTGAAACAATGGAACTTGGTACACCATGCAACTTTATAATCTGCGACACATACAATTCGACAAGCTTATCAAGTGAATAATCAGATGCGCACCGGTACAAAATGAGCTGATTTAGTCAGTCTATCAATGATAACCCACACGGCATCTTTCTTACTCGGTGTCATGGGAAGACCGAATACAAAATCCATTGTAATCCTATCCCATTTCCATTCAGGTATCATGATTGGTTGAAGTAGTCCAGACGGTACTTGATGCTCAGCTTTTACTTGTTGACAGATTAAGCACTTGGAAACTAACTCAGATATATCTCGTTTCATGCCCGGCCACCAATAGAACTGTTTCAAATCGTTATACATTTTAGTACTACCCGGGTGTATCGATAGTCGACCACTATGGGCCTCACTCGGGATCATCTGTATTGAAATCGAGTTCTTTGGAACACACAAATCGGTTTTTATAATTCAAAGCGATCATTTGCATCAATCGAAAATCTTATTTTGTACCATTTCCACATCGAATCCGAATAGCAATCAACTTTTTGTCAACTTTACGTGCATCACAAATCTGCTTTGAATAAACATCGGTCTTGCTTGTAACTCGATGATCGAACCATCATCTGACATAGCCATCTGTGCGTTCAATGCACGAAGAGCAAATAATGATTTTCGACTTAACGCATCCGCAACAACATTAGCTTTTCCCGGGTGGTAGTCAATTACCAGTTCATAATCTTTCAACAATTCCAACCATCTGCGTTGTCTCGATTTAGGTCTTTTCGAGTCATCAAATATTTTAGACTTTTATGATCCGAATAAATGTGACATTTCTCGTAGAATAAATAGTGACGTCAAATTTTCAATGCAAAAACAATGGCTGCAAATTCCAGATCATGAGTCGGATAATTTCTCTCATGCTGCTTCAATTGTCTTGAAGCGTATGCTATAACCTTGCCTTCCTACATTAAAACGCAACCCAACCCATTTAAGGAAGCATCACTAAAAACAATAAATTCTTTACCCGATTCATTTGAGCTAACACTTGGAGCTTTGGTCAAAAGGATTTTCAAGCGCTCGAAACTTTTCCGACACTTTTACGACCATTCAAACTTGACATATTTCGTAGTAAGCCGTCAAAGGTGTAGCTATTCTGAGAAAAACCCTTTACAAATCGTCTGTAATATCCCACTAGGCCTAGGAAACTTTGGACCTCGAAAATATTCTTTGGTGGTTTCCAATTGAGTATAGCATTTGCTATTTTGTTTGGATCCACCGAATACCGATTACGAAACAACATGACCCAAGAAATCGACTTCATTCATCCAGAACTCACACTTACTAAACTTTGCATACGATTGTTGATCTCTCAAAGTTTGTAGCACTAATCTCAAATGCTTCGGCATGTTCGGTTTCATCTTTGGAATAGATCGAAGATATCGTCAATAAACACTACTACAAACCGATCCAAAAGCTGCGGGAGACTCGATTCATTAGATCCATAAAAGCAAAGAGGAGCATTAGTGAGTCCAAAAGGCATAACCAAAAACTCAAAATGTCCGTACCTCGCTCGTAACGCAGATCTTTGGCACATCTGTATCTCGACTCGCACTGATATAATAGCCCGATCTCAAATCTATCTTGAAAATATCGAGGCCCCCTTTAACCGATCAAACAAGTCATCAATCCAGAGGTAACGGGTATTTATTCTTTATAGTTACTTTATTTAGTTTGCCGATAATCGATACACATTCGCGTAGTCCCATCTTTCTTTTTCACAAATAAAATCGGTGCACCCCAAGGAGAGAAGCTCGGTCGTGCAAAGCCCCTATCTGTCAATTCTTGCAATCGTGCTTTACTCTTTTAACTCGAAGAGGTGCCATCGACACGGAGCTATCGAAATTGGATTCGCCCGTACTAATTCAATGCCGAACTCAATCTCTCTCTTTGGTGGTAAACCCGGTAGTTCTTCAGAAACACATCCGGGTATTCACATACAACCAATACAGATTCAATTTGTTTCTGACAATTTATTATCCAAAGACATAAGCTAAATAAGCTTTCGCTTGCCCTTTTCTTACATACTTCCGAGCTAACATCGAAGATATTACTATAGGAAGCCCATTTACATCACAGATTTAATTCGATAGTCTCACCGCTTCGACTTCTCAAATCAATTCACTTTTTTTACAATCCACTCTTCGCCTCATGTGAAGTTAACCATCCATACCCAAGATTATATCAAATTCGTCAAAGGGCAACAACATTAAATCATCGGTGGAAACAGAAATCCCGAATCATCAACGGGCAACCCCTACACACTTTATTTACAAGCACACATCTACCCAAAGGGTTGGACAGACGTATCACAAACTCGTAGACTCAACTAGCGAGTCTTTCCGAATTCTAAAGCTTCACACACATATGAGTGAGTCGAACCAAGATCAATTAATGCAATTACGAGTGAGTGTCGAAAGGGTGAAAGTACCGGTAATGACATCGGGAGGAAGCATCCTCTCTCGCTCATGCAAAGCATAAGTCGTAGTTGGAGCTCTAGCCTCGCATCGAATCTGCAGTGTTTTTCGTTCTTTTTCGACTACCACCGCATTGCCGGAATGTCGGGTGGTCCGCGCGCCCGAGCGACGTGTTGCTCGGCTTAATATTCGAATCAGTATTACGCTCGGTCAACATCGGACATTCTCTAATAAAATGATCTAATGATCCACATTTAAAGCAGGACCGATCATGAAATCTACAACTCCCAGAATGCCATTTCCCACAGTGCTCATTCAACTCGATTCTGTGGAACGTTACCAACACTGGCCATCGAGGTAGCTCAGGAGTCCACGGGAGGTCGATCACGTCTAGGAATCCTGAAGTAGCTTTATGTCGATCGTGGTCATCTCTAAATTTCTTGGATGTGGAATTTAAGACCTTACTCGAAGATCTTTTACGAATGTCTCTAGCTTGCTCTCGCCTTTCTTTTTTCTTTTTCGAGCTCTTGACTTTGCATGCTCGATCTACTAGTGTCACAAATTCTTGAATTTCAAGAATACCAACAAACATCTTTATATCTTCATTCAGCCATCTTCGAATCTTTTGCACATAATAGCTTCAGAGAAACACACTCTCTAGCATATCTCATTGAGCCCGACAAATTTCCATTCATATTCCGTCACGGTCATTCGTCCTTGTTTCATTTCAAGGAATTCTTTTCGTTTTGATCAACGAATCTTTGGTTGATATATTTCTTGCGGAATTCATTCCGAAGAAATCCCATGTCACTTTTTCTTTTGGAACTCACGATACTAGTGTATTCCACGGTGATATGCAAAGTGTCCATGCAAGAAATATATAGCACATTTCGTGCATTCATCGGGAGCACAAGATAGCTCATCAAGGCCGAATAGTGTTATCAAGCCACATTTCATTTCGCTCTGCGTCATCGTCATCATTGGCTTTAAATTCTTTCGCCCCAAATTTTTCGATTTTATCAATCAGGGCCTATTAGATCTCAACGGATCCGTCATCGAAGTCTTTGAAGGAATTGGAGTTGGATTATTCGGGGTGGGGTTGATATACACTGGGTTAGTCGGATAAACTGGGTAAACCACTTGTTCATCATCCGATAGAAGGCTTGTTTAGTTTCTCCTTCATGACCACTCAAGCAAGTCGAGAGTCTCACAAGCGATCGATCCGTGTGCGCGGTCGGTGCTACACTCTCCACATCATCCGCTACGGCTCTTTCGGGATCGAGTGTCCATTTGCTATATAAAACACGATTTCAGATCGTCGAAGTCACCACGCTTATCAATATATGATAAAGGCATGTATAGCTAGACTCACACGCGCTACGGTAGTCCTAGAATCGACTAAACCGTAAGCTCGATACCAATCAAATGTAACACCCCTTACGCGAGACCTTTTACCGAGTCAGTATGTGCAATTACTAAACTTGACTACTAGTTCGGGGCATAAGGATTTAAAGTCAGTCAATCTGCGTCATCATCGACTAAATTGATCATAACTCGAGTTACTGAAACTCAAATTTAGATCCGTAAATTTTCCTTGAAACTAGAATCATATAAATATATACCATAATTTTTCCAGAATTTTTCATGTGGCCAATTAGTACAGTTTATTTAACAAAATTTCCCTATTTCACTATTGACGATTTCGACCTATCATTACAAAAACTCAGTTATCTCATTGCACAAATTTTCAATAATGTTCTTGTTTATTCCAATCAAAAGGATTCTAACCATATAAAATATGTCCCCTAATTATTTTTGTACAATTTTTGACAATTTTCCCAAGACAGAACATGGACTCACGAATTCATTCAGAACATAAAACTCCTTTGCCTACTCTGTTTCTTTCATATCAAAATAGACACAATAAGCTTTGATTCTATACCTCATTCACCTTCTAATTCAATTTATCCTATTTTTGGTGATTTTTCAAAATCACATCACTGCTGCTAACTAAAAACTGTTTCATTACAATATATGATTAACTAGTTTATAACCGAATATACCCACATACAACTCGTACTATCCATGCATTTTAATCATTTACGCAATTTAACTTGTACCTAAAACATTCGCGTAATATCATAACATCATCTATTTATTAACAAAACACGACTATGGTTCCATATAACCGAGTAAACTTCGATTAAGAGTGCACAAACATTACCGACATAAATCGACATTTGTATCAAAAGTCCATAAAGCATACTTAACTAAAAATTTAGCCATATTCGCATGGCTATTATATACATGAACCAAAAGTTTTCACCAAAACAAAGACAAAGCCTTTCCTATACATGCCTTCATTCGAAAACTAAAATGAAAGAGTACCAAAACGGTTTGATAGTGTGGACAACTTCTCGAACGATCCCGACGAGCTTGTAGCTTGCACCTAATCTATAAACAGAGAAACATTTCGCACACATAAGCTTACTTGCTTAGTAAGTCCTAAGTTCATGATAATATAACATTTAAAATATTCAACTTATGGCATTTCACATAAGCACTTAAGTGAATTATTTATACAAGGCGAATACTAGTAATTCATTAACCCAAGTAAAGTAGAAATCATTTCCTTCAACCTACATTTCTTTGAAATTCATATAAGTATATCGCATGGAAATTTCCTTTATTATTAGCATTTATATTTGAAAACCAAATTTCCATAATAGCGCATTCAAACTCGAAATCCACCATATCACACCATCAATATTAACTTCAAACACATATAACACAATTTTCATAATATTATTTTGACTCAAGTAATATTAAGCATAACATACCTTACATGCTTACCCGAACCGTTTACTCAATAAATTAGCTTTAATTTGCCTTGAACAAAAATTCGATTTCTCTTTTGTAAAACACATCACCGGCATCAAGCCTGCTAGGCATAAAAGCCCGATAAGTGACACCGGCACAAAGCTCGCTAGGCGTAAAAGCCTGAGAAAGTAACACCAAGCACAAAGCGGCTAGCGTAAAGCCAGAAAAGTAACACTGCATAAGGGCACGCTAGGCGTAAAAGCCCGAAACGTATCAATGTAGTCAAACATTCAAGGTACCTCTTGTACTATTTTATATAAATATAAATATATCTAATTCCAGTGAACACACTCACATTAAATCAGTAAAATCATCATATCTTTATACACTCTAGCAATTAACATAGAAACATTTATTCACATCACATAGCAAACTTTAATCATCAACCTAGTGTTCCTTTATTCATTCGGCCATAACCATAACAAGTACTAAAATTTATCCATTTTTAATATTTGATACATTCATAATTAGTTCTTTAATATAACTTAGCTATATGACTTACCTCGGTTGTCGATAGATTTGAAATTTTCTACTATTCAATCACCTTAGCCTTTCCTCAATCTAGTTCTTTCTCTTTTTGTTCCCGATCTATGAAATATCAAGTAAGTTTTATTCACATTCATTCTATCCATTTGCTCAACTCAAAAATGCACATAATTTAAATTAAAAAGAAGAACTATGAACCGAATTTCTTCCCTCATTAGTATAATTTAAAACAATAATCATACAAAAATTTAAGCACTCAACTTATTCAATTTAATCCGTAATGTACCACAATGCAAAAATACAACACATTGAGGTTTCTCCTCATTGGTCGAATGGCTATTAGGCTCCTACGAGTCTCCATAATCCTCCCTTTTATCATTTTAATCCTTCTTCTATTTAATTTAGGCAATTGACTCCTCATACCATTTCACCCCACAATCCTATCTAAGTATAATCATTCATCCTTGACCAATTTCACAATATATATAATATAACCGAGCATCAAATTAATGGGAAAATTTCATGAACAGTCATCTTCACCTTAGGTAGAAATATAAGAGCATCATCATGCATAAATTAAAACAATCTTTCTTCAATCTTAACTACTTCTTCCCATTTCATCTAAACTTATTAACACAACAAGTCATAAATTTTCCTCCATGGCGAACCTCATCTAGCTTAATATCAACAAATTTCGCTTGTTTTCAAAGATGATTAAAGAATTTAACCCAATTCATCGATAGATTATTAAGCTAAAGTTCAAACTTTTACCTTGCCTAACACATGCTAATGGCCGAATGGGGAAGGAAATTTTCTCCTCTTTTGAAGGTGAAATCGGGGAAGAAGATGACTAAGGAAAGAGAATGAAATTTCTTTTTCCATCTTATTTAGTTAAAACATATAATACATAATTTATTATCATAAAATATTTTATTAGTATTATAAAAATATAAAACAATCTCCTTCCTCCATCACTTACCGTCCACTTGCATGGAAAGTGAAAATTTGACATACAAATCCTTTAATTTAACAAACAATTCACTCTACCTTTTTAATTTCATGCTCACTAACTTCGTCATCTTAGCAACTTAATCCTTTTTGTTAAATTAGTCATTCGAACGATTAAATTTTTCTACGAGATTTTCACACTCACTAAATCACATATAATAAACACAAAATATAATATTAAAATATTTCTCGGGCTCGGATTCATGGTCACGAAACCACCGTTCCGATTAGGGTCAAAATTGTTCTGTTACACATTGGCACAATTCTTATTCATAGTATATTTCTCTCATATATGCACTAAACAATATGTTTGGCCAAATTTGCCTCATTTATCAATTCAAGAATCACATGTATATACATATCTCTTGCATAACTATTCTTGTATCTCATTCACATTCTCATATTCAATTGTACATTTCTTCAAATCAAAAATCACTTAGGTACTTACCTTTTTATACACATTTAGTGTACATATGAAACGTACCTGAAATGAACATACATTCACGTATTTGTTCTTAGCTCAGAATTTCAATTCGTATCATAGACTTGCCCGTTGAACCGTTAGGAATCTAGTAAGATACTCAGAAAGCTCGGAATAGTCGTACAATGCCAACGTCCCAGACGAGGTCTTACATGCACTCAGATAACGTTGCCACTGTCCCTGACAAGGTCTTACACGAATCAATACGATGCCGATGTCCCAAACATGGTCTTATACATAAAGCTCATATCGATGTCAACGTCCTAGACGTGTTCTTACAGAAAATCTCAAATTAATGCCAAAGCCCCAGACCAGGTCTTACATGATAAAACAGAACAGAGACCTATGTCATGACATAGCTAATCTTATCTATTCCTAGGTTCGTACGAGCTTCTCGAACATTGTCACTATATCGATCTTATCACAGAATTCATATACATATCATATCGTAACCATTCATCTATAGCAACATTCATAGGAATACACATAATTCATTTCTAATACATTTATTTGCATAATGACTTACGTCGGATTTGATTTAGTTGAAACGAAAACGGCTACTCGGTTAATTTCTCTTTCCCTCGATCTAATTCCATTTTCCTCAGTTCTTGATCTAAACATATTCAGAATTAACCCTTTTATTCACTAACTCATTCAATTCAATCCGAATACTCACATTTAGGGCTAATTGCAATTTAACCTCCATAATTGCACAATTTATCAATTTAGTCCATTTTTCTCAAAACACCAAATTCACAAAATCAACCCATACTCATGCTTAGCCGAATGTGCATATATATATATCATACAAGCCCAAATTTTCCATCAAATTTACAATTTAGTCCTCAAAAATAATAATTTCTCAATTTAGCCCTAATTAGCTAAATTCATCAAAAATTCAAGAACAAGGTATGTTCATCTAGCTCAAATCTTTCATTTAACACCATAAATCATCACGAAGCTCAACATATCATCAATGGCACATTTCATGAACAACATCAGTTCATCAAATTGAGACATGGGCTTGATAGTAGACTAAGCAACAATCTCAAAAACATAAAAATCATCAAAAACCATAGCAAAAACATACCTTAATTTGAGCTTACAATGGCCGAATAACCTAGCTTCTTTCTCTTTTATTTTCTTTGAAATTTTCGGCACTCATAAAAGATGATAACATTCATCTTTCCATTAGTTATTTTATTACAAACATAATAATATGCATTTTACCAAATTAGCTTAATGAACATTTAAAAATATTATACAATATGGGCATTTAAGACCTTTATCCATCCACTATCTATAAATTGGCATAATAACAACATAAGGTCTCCACCTTAATAAGCCATAACACATAAGTACTTTAACAAATAGTTTGCTAGTTTTGCATTTAATGCAATTTAATCCTTTTAACAAATTAAGCACACAGACGGATGAATTAGCATACGAAACTTTACCATATGATTAATCATATATCATAGTCGCAAAAAATAATATTAAAATATTATACTGACTCGGATTTGTGGTCCCGAAACCACTATTTCGACTAGGGTATAAACCAGACTGTTACAATTCTCCCCCTTTAGGGATTTTCGTCCCTGAAAATCTTACCGTTAAGTAGAGTTGAATATTGTTGTCTCATTGAATCTTTCGGTTCCCACGTTGCCTCTTCAATTCCGTTTGGATTACATAATATTTCCACTAACAGAATGTTCTTATTTCTCAACTCTTTCACTTCACGAGCTAAGATAGGGATTGGTTCTTCTTCGTAAGTCATATCAATTCTGATTTCAATTTCAGATAGGGCAATCATATGTGACGGATCTGATTGATATCTACGGAGCATCGAGACATGGAATACATTGTGTATCTTTTCTAGCTCAGAGGGCAACCTTAATCTATATGCAACAGGTCCAACTCGTTCAATGATCTCATACGGTCCGATGAACCTCAGACTTAATTTTCCTTTACGTCCAAATCAGAGTACTTTCTTCCACAGAGACACTTTTAGAAATACTTTGTCGCCGATTTCAAATTCGATATCTTTTTGTTTCAAGTCCGCATAAGACTTCTGCCAATTAGATGTTGCTTTCAAACAATCTCGGATCTGTTTCACTTTCTGTTGTGAATCTTTTATCAAATCAACCCCATGTAGCTTATTTTACTGAGCTCAGTCCAATACAGAGGTGTACGACATTTACGTCCGTACAAAGCTTCATAAGGTGCCATTTTGATACTTGACTGGAAACTGTTATTGTATGCAAATTCAATCAATGGCAAATATTGTTCCCAAAAACCATTCAAGTATACATCATCTTAACATATCTTCAAGAATCTGAATGATCCGCTCAGATTGACCATCTATTTGCAGATGAAAAGTTGTACTGAAATGTAGTTTCGTGCCTAAAGTTTCTTGTAATTTCTTCCAAAACCTCGATGTAAATCTCGGATCCCTATCTGACACAATAGATAGTGGCACCCCGTGCAATATAACAATCTCAGAAATATAAAGCTCGGCTAATCTATCAAGTGAATAGTCAGATCTTACCGAAATAAAATGGGCAAATTTCGTCAATCGGTCAACTATGACCCAAATCGCATCTTTCTTTCTCGGAGTCTGAGGCAAACCAGAAACAAAATCCATTGTCACTCTATCCCATTTCCATTCAAGAATCAGAACTGGCTATAGCAAACTATACTGAACTTGATGTTCAGCTTTCACTTGTTGACAGATTAAACATTTTGAAACAAAGTCATAAATACCTCGTTTCATACCAGACCACTAGTAGTGTCGTTTCAAATCATGATACATTTTCATACTCCCTGGATGAATAGATAGATGATTGTTATGAGTTTCACATAAAATCAGCTGAATCAATTTCGGATTTCTTGGAACACAGATACGACCTCGAAATCTCAAGCAATCACCAATAACTCGAAATTCAGATTTAGAATTTGAATTGCACTGAGCTCTTTTCGCTAATAACTCATTATCAGATTTCTGAGCATCACATATTTGCTGTATAAACAAAGGTTTCGCTTTTAACTCAGCTAACACAAAACTATCATCGGACAAATTTAACAGAGCATTAAAAGCACGTAGTGCAAACAATGATTTTCTACTCAAAGCATCAGAAACAATGTTCGCTTTACCCGGATGATAATCTATTACAAGTTCATAATCCTTTAACAGTCTAACCACCTTCTTTGACACAGGTTCAAATCTTTCTGGCTCATTAAGTATCTCAGACTTTTATGATTCGAAAACACGTGACATTTCTCACCATATAAATAATGGCGCCAAATCTTAAGTGCAAACACAATCGCAGCAAGCTCAAGGTCGTGTGTTAAATAATTCTTTCAGGAGGCTTCAATTGTCTCGAGGCACAAGCTAGAACGTTGCCTTCCTGCATCAAAACACATCCCAGACCATTTAACGAAGCACCACTGTAAATCAAAAATTCTTTGCCCGATTCTGGTTGTACTAACACTGGAGCTTCTGTTAACAGAGTTTTCAACTGATCAAAACTTTTCTGGCATTTATCTGACCATTCTAATCTAGTATCTTTCTGAAGTAATCTAGTCAATGGAGTAGCTATCATCGAAAAACCTTTTACAAATCTGTAGTAATAACCAGCAAGTCCCAGAAAACTACGGATTTCAGACACATTCCTTGGAGGTTTCCAATCCAGAATAGCAGAAATCTTACTCGGATCAACACAAATCCTAGAAGCTGACACAATATGTCCCAGAAAACTAACCTCATGTAACCAGAATTCACATTTACTGAATTTCACATACAATTCTTTTCTCTCAGAGTTTGCAACACGATTCTCAAATGTTCAACATGCTCATTTTCATCACCTGAATAAATCAATATGTCATCTATGAATACCGTAACAAATCGATCTAGGTACGATCGAAATTACATTCATCCGATCCATAAAAAGCAGCGAGGAGCATTGGTTAGTCCAAATGGCATAACTAAAAACTCATAATACCTGCACTGCCTCGTTAAGCGGTCTTGAGAATGCTCGAATCTTTAACTCTCATCTGGTAGTATCCTGATCTTTGATCAATCTTGGAAAACATAGTAGCTCCTTTTAACTGATCAAATAAATCATAAATTATGGGTAATGGGTATTTATTCTTTATAGTCACCTTATTCAATTGACGATAATCGATGTATATTCTCATCGTGCCATCTTTCTTTTTCAAAAACAGAATAGGAGCTCTCCAAGGCGAAAAACTCGGTCTAGCAAACCCTCTATTAGTCAATTATTGCAACTGTGACTTTAACTCCTTCAACTCTGTTGGTGCCATTCTATACGGAGCTATCGATATAGGTGTAGTATCAGGCAATAGATCAATACCAAACTCAACTTCCCAAATCGGAGGCAAACCCGATAATTCTTCAGGAAATACGTCAGAAAACTCACAAACAATAGGCACTGATTCAACTTTCTTCTCAGATACTTTCGAATCAATCACATAAGCGAAATATGCCTCATAACCCTTTTTCACATAACTTTGAGCTTTCAAAACAGATATCACAGCAGACAATCCATTCAAATCATTAGACTCAATCCTACAATTTCATTATTCAGACATCTTAAGTCAATAGTTTTTCTTTTACAGTTCACAATAGCATCATGCATAAACAACCAGTCCATACCCAAAATGATATCAAACTCATCAAATGGAAAAAGCATCAGATCAGCAGGGAAACTGATATCTCGAAACATTAACGGATAGTTCTTACATACTTTGTCAACTAGGACACTTTTACCTAAGGGGTTCGATACTTTTATAGCAAACTTAGTCGACTCTACAGGCAAAGTCTTGCTAAGTACTAAATTCATGCATATATACGAATGCGTAAAACCAAGGTCTGTCAATGCAATCACAGAGGTATCATAAAGAGTAAAAGTCCTGGTTATAATATCTGGAGATGAAGCTTCCTCTTGAGCTTGGATAGCATATGCTCTGGCAGGCGCTCTAGCTTCAGACTTGGCAACATTGTCTCTCGTGGTTCTCTGACTACCACTAACATTTCTTACATTTTTCGAAGGTCTACCTCTCACAGGTGCATTATTAGATATCAGATTCTAAACAGTCTCTTGCTTGACAGACTCAAGGCAATCACGGATAAAATGATCAAGTTATCCATATTTGAAGCATGCTCTGTTATTTAATCTACAGCTTCCCGGATGCCTTTTTCCACAATATTTGCAGTCAAGTCTCTTAGATCGAGCATTACCAACACTAGCAGCCACTGAAGTTGATGGAGTTTTAGAACTCATTTGCGGTCTAGATTGATTTCTAATCGAATGTCCCACATTATCTCTGGAACGACTTTGATTGCCTCTGAATCTTTTCGGAGCAAACTGAAATGATTTACTCTAAAATCTCTTTCTCATATCTTGAGCTTCAAACTCAGCTTTTCTTTTATCTTTCCTGAGTGCCTCAGCTTTGAACACTCGATTAACAAGTGTAACGAACTCTTTTATTTCTAAAATCCCGACTAACAAACGAATGTCTTCATTAAAACCATCTTTGAACCTTTTGCACATTATCACTTCGGATGATACACATTCCAGAGAGCATATTGACTCGGTCTCACGAACTCGTTCATATTAAAACGATCATTCGGCCTCATTTTAGTTGCAAAAATTCCTTTCATTTCTGATTGACAAATCTTTCACTGATGTATTTCTTTCGAAACTCGATTTGAAATAAGTCCTATGTAACTCGCTCTTTCGGAACAACAGAAATCAAAGTTTTCTACCATTGATAAGTTGCATCTCGGAGTAATGACACAACACACTTTATACACTCTTCTGGAGTCAAAGACATATCATCAAATACCCAGATCGTGTTTTCTATCTAGAACTCGACTTTTTCAAAGCATTATCATCATTAGTAGCTCGGAACTCTTCAGCCCCATACTTGTGGATCTTTTCAACTGGAGGCTTATTCCACGGATTTAGATTTGCAGTCAGAGGTATATCAGATGTTTGAGGGGGATTAATCGGGGGCGGGGGTTGCGAAACAGTCGGGTTATTCTTTACGAATTGAGTGAACCACTCACTCATCATCTGGAAAAAAGCTTGTTTAGCTTCTCCCTCTTGACCGCTCGTAGCCGGTCTCAAATCAGAGGGCACTGTCCCTTGCGCGGGAGCAGGCGCATTACTTTCTATGTCGTCAGCTATGGCTCTTTCGGGATCCATTACTATACAAAAATCATATTTTTGCACGTCAGGATTCATCACACTATCACTGTTCAGATATATGGCATGTATAGCTAGACTCTGACATGCTACGTTAGTCCGAGAATAGGCTAAACCGTAGCTTTGATACCAACCCTTTAACTAGGGTTAAAGATATTATCGGACAGATCGGAAACATTTTCAGAAGTTCAAACATTCATCCATCAATCTCAAACATAATGTCCCTTAATACGGTCAACGAGACTTAAAACAAGCTTATAAACCGGGTCGGGACTAAACCGAAACACATACAGACATTCTCAAAAATTTAAAACTTTTCTAAGTTTTAAGGGTTACACACCAGTGTGGACAGGCCATGTGCCTCCCACAGCTGCTAGACACCTGCGTGTGTCCTCCCCGTAGTCGAAACTAACTTATCTTCCACGGCCACTAAGCACGCCCGTGTACTTAGGCCGTGGTTGATCCTGTCAAAAATCACACGGCTACTAGGCAGTAGACACGTCCGTGTGCCAAGGCCGTGTACTCTTGTGCTAGCTATATACTTAGCCCACGCTCACTAGGTACGCCCGTGTGCCATGACTGTGTGACATTATAGGCCATTTTCAAGGCCAAAATGCCATCCACTAGGGTCATACCTACAAGCAAGATTTACCAATACATTACATGCATACTAGACAACCAAAACAACCATTCAATCTAAACATTCAATATCCATTTCAACCATGCCAACTTCCAAGACCAAAACATATGTATATCAAGTATAATTTATCCAAATGCTTACCCAAAAACTTGACCAATTCACATGCTCCAACCATACCAAAGTATACTTCATATACCATATTCATTTAAACATAATACTAACATATAACTAGCCAAATCACATGGCTAAATTCAATTCATTTACAAATACAAAAGACTAGCCTATACATGCTATATCTAGCAAAATATATTTCCAAAATGTATCCAAAACAAGTTGAATAGTGTGATGACGATCCTTGATGGTCCCGAGCCTTTAGTAGCTTTGACAACCTATAAATCAGAGAAATCACACACACAGAGTAAGCTTTCCAAAAGCTTAGTAAGTCATATACAAATAAACTTGATATGTAAAACATTTAAGCATATAGAAACAATATCCTCACCTCTTTTAACCCCGTAAATTTCGAGGACGAAATTTTCTTTAACGAGGGTAGAATTGTAACATCCTAAAAATATGATTATCAATATGATGCATGTTTTTAGTGCTTAGCTTGTGAATGATTAAGTTGTGTGTGTTTAATATAGCCTTGAGAAGGCACGGAATTATTCGGAAGTAGAATAATTTTTAGTAATGAGAATTTTATTGAAGTCGAACAAGTGATCTTGATGCTTAAGGTAATTTAAGTGTAAAAAACTAGCATAAGATGAGCTAGTAGCAAGGTGGTGTTGGCGCATTAGTGATTGATTGAGGGGAGAGGTTCGAATCCCATGGATAGCATTTTGGTGACATTTATTTTTGCACCTATATGGCATGTGTCGGTCAAGCCTTACTTATGGTAAGGTTGGACTAACTCTTTTATGGAAAGTAGACTAAGGGAAAAAGGCAAGTGTTAACTTAAGGTAAGGAATCAAAAGGTTTTGGTATGAAAGGGGGACATAATTGAAATTAGGGAAGGTGTTTTGGAAACTTTTGAATGGCCTTTTTGACCATGAATGTGGACGGCATAGGGGGCTAGGGGGGACAGTCGGTTTTTGGTGTTAGTTTGGTAGGATTAGGTGCTTGATGAGCACATTTTCCATTTGGCCATTTGGTGCTTTTATCAAATTTTTTCTCTCTAATTTTCCTCTCCCTAGCCGAATGTGCCATAAACTTTGAGTAGGCAATTGTTTCTTTTTGCCATTTCTTTTGACCATTTCGGTCTTAAATTGTTCATTCTCTCCAAACCTTTTTCTTCTCTTTGTGACCGAAACCACATAGCCATCAAGGACCATTTCTTTTCTTCTCTTTTTCCTCTTCATTGCCGAATGCATTTTGGTCTCCAAGTTTCTTTTTGATTCATCTTCCATCCTTGAGAACCGATATACAATCCTCTCATCTCCATTTTCTTTTATCTTCTCCCTATTCTCTTTTCCTCTCCAGTTTATTTACCATTCAAACACATCCTTCCTTCATTTTCCTTCCATCGCCGAATGCTTGTAACCATCCCCATAGTCCAAATTTACTTTCCTATCTATTACATCATAGCCGAATCTCTTATTCTTCTTTGACCTTGTTCTCAATCGTTTCTTTTATTAAGCTTTGGATAATCGTAAGATAGTGGAGGGCCGAACCACCATCTTGTCAAGTCATCTTGAATGTTATTCAAGTTTGGATCATATTTAGCAAGGAATCCATTGGAAATCACTCAGGATTTTAAGGTAAGCCGAGTTCGCCCTCTTAAGCCATTAGTATTAAATTTTTGATATATTGTAGGACTAATAATCCTTTGTCAATGGAGGCAAGCAAGATAGGGACGAAAAGAGTTGTTAATAGCGTTCGGAAGAGGGCTGGTTCCGCTATTCCCCTTAAATTTAAGAGAAGGGCTGTTTCGGGAATCCGAGACTTTCCACATGGTTGTGGACCCTCATCCGGCGAAAATCAATTATTTGAAGTCATTCGTACTCCTGAGCCTTTGACTGTTCATGGTTCTTCATCGGGTTATGAACTATCGATCGAGAAGAAATCACAAATAGCTGTTGTTTGAGATTCCGAGGGTAAAGTTCTAGATCATTCATCATTAGAATAGTTTTATATTAAACATTAGTGTTCTAATCAAGCGTGATAAATATTTAGGTATCGACGAGCGGGAAAGTATAGTACTCATCGTAATCAGGTGTGTAACTTCACACTTATCTCATGGGCTATACTATGCCGTAAGTATTTGATTAAAAATCATAAAGCCGGTAAAATTGGAAAATACGGTTTATTAGCACTTTTTGTGTGAATGCATGAAAACGGTATTGAAGTTGTGGAAAATTACAGATTTTCCCTTAATGGGCTATATTGTAAAAGAAAAACGACATTTTGGGCCTTATGGATTATTTTTGATAAATTGGCCAAGCAAGAAAATTTCGAAAAGGGCCTCATATGTTTAATGGGCCAAAAATTTGCTAGATCATTAAATGGGCCAAAGTTTGTTAGATCGTTAAATGGGCCAAATTGCTATTTTTGACTATGGGCCAAATTGATAACTTGTAATATGGCTTTTTGTTGAAATTTACATTATAAATATATTGTTATGCATTATATATATACATGACTGCATGGGTTGGGATAAATGTCGAAGAGAAGAAAGGCCTGTTGCCAAAATCTAGTTCGGTGGCTCTGCCAAAAATATTTTAATTGGCTTAATGCCTGCTATTGGTGTGTTGGCGGGGTGGGTTGACTTGATCCCCACAGGTGTGTTGGTTGGAACGGGTGGTGTGTAGCGGATGGAAATTAGGCTTGGTTGGGAATTTGCATATCACATGCATTATTTTTTTATATTTTATTTATTTATATATTGTACATTTGTAAATGGGCTCAAGCCCAACTAATTGCTTAAATGGTTTTGGCCCAATGAACACGGTAAGTGGGTTACACATTGAGTTCTAAGTAACCCACCCCATTTTTCTTACCCTTCTTAGATAATAATAATTGATAGAGGCTTGGGCTGGGGATGACTTCGTGTGGAGGCCATACTACGAATGATGGGTTTTTACAAACTTGAACTTTTTTTTTTAATATTTTTATTTAAGTACTATTTCGATTGCGATGTAATAAGGCCTCTGGTATTTTTTTTTTATGGATTTTTATTCGTGGATGGATTTTTAATATGTTTTAGTTACTTAGATGGGGCTGTTTAAATTTTATAAATGATTTCTTAAACTTGCGTATAAAAAGGGGATTTTCTTAAATATCACTTAATCCAAAATATTTTGTGAAAACTCTTTTATAAATTTAAGATTTCAACCAATTATTTTTCTGAAAATCAAATTGTAAATTCTTATCTTTTAAAATCATGGTTTTCAAATAAATCTCGGTTTATGATAAATTCCATTTTTTCAAAATCGTTTTGAAGAATTGTTTTCATTAAAAGCATTGATGACTAGATGTAAGTTCGAATTGTGTGGCATGCCAAGTCTAGCCTTAATGCATAGGCCGGGTTTGGGGTGTTACAACTAGACTATTACATATGTGTTCTTGAGTTTTGCTTTGATACTTCAGGATATTGATACAAGTATTGATGTGCTTAGGCTGAAACACCCCACACCCGGCCCACAAGCCCAGACCGGATCTGGTATGTTCCTCAAGTAAACCGGTTCATAGTTCTTTTGTTACTTAGGAAAAACTTGTGTGATTTTTTTTAAAAAAATATTGTTTGGGTTGGGCTTGTGCTAAAAATTTATTTATCTTATATTGGAATCCATTTTATTTAAAGTGACAAAACGTTTGGGCTTTGTTTTGAATAAATATACTTTAAACTTTAATAAATAAAAATAAAATAAAGTAATCCAACTATGGCCTTATGGCCTTATTACATCAAATAATTCCCAAACTTAAAATTAAAGTACTTAGTAAAAATAAAAATCCCAAATAATAAGATTTTTCCTTGCTATGCATTGCCACCTTTAGCTCCTGCCGAACCGGTCCATTATTGCTCATCACCTGAAAAATATTCCCCAACGGGGTGAGTCAAACAGACTCAATGTGTAACCAGCACTAAATCATAATAGAATCAGGCATAACAAATATTACACATTCATATCATAGCATACAAATTATGATGCATTCCCAAACCCAAACCTAATTGTCCATCCGCTACACACCCTCGTACCTGCCAAGCACACCGTGGGGACTACTAAGTCAACCCTCCATCCGCTACACACCAATTTACGGGCTTAAGGCTCCGCATCTATGGTTTTAGGAAACCACTTTTCAGATTACTGTGGTCTTAGGTCACCATTTTTCAGATTACTGTGGTCGTAAGTCACCACTTTTCGGGACATCGTGGTCTTAAGTCACCACTTTTCACTTCCCCTTTCAATATACAACCATATGCCCCATATATATTAATATGCATAATATACCAGAGTTCACATTCTTATCATATTTTCATGTTACGAATAACATATTTCATATTCCAAGTAGAAGTAGGAAACGTACCTAAGTACTTAGTACCTTAACATGGTACCTTAGTCACGCTCGTATTTCCATTAACACATATTTTAATACATATAACCATAATTCATATTACAAAGTAGTGTGGGGTACACACCTGATTCGCTTAATAAATTCCTTGAGATCTCGAAATCTGATCTACCGCTTAGATCCTTAATCCCTACATTTGATTAATCACTTACTAATTTAATAAAAAAACCCATTCGGCCATAAATCCAAATCCTAGAAGGATTAGTATACTTAAAACTTACCTTGAAATTCTCAAATCCCGAAATCCTTGTATCCCTCTGTCGAAATCCCTATAACTACATGTTAGATCAATTTCTAACATTTATTCACAACAAATAACCCTTAGCCGAATATTAAATATGACTTACCTTAGATTCTTAAATCCCGAAATTCACTGAATAACTAGGGAAAACGCGGCCTATGGTATACCTTCGGGAAAAGAACTTCTCCTTCCTTGTAGTCGACACTTAGTAAATCCCAAAAGATCTCTTCAAGGTTTTGGCAACAAGATATTAATGGGGTTAGTCCTAGATTTCGGCAAATCTTAGGAAAAGGATGAAACCAAATGAGATCTTACCCTTATTCGAAGAAATCGATTGCACCTTCACTTCAACCTTCAGAGATTCGGCTATGGCTAGATGATGATCTCACAACTTTCGACTTTTAGAGGGATTAGAAAGAAAAGAGAAGGAAGAATAAAGATAGAGGATTCGGCTAGAACAGAAGATATTTTGGCTTGGCAAAACATAAAAGAGAAGAGAGAATTTTGCTAGAGAATTTTCAATGAGATGAACAAAAGAGAAAAGGAAGAATGAAGGTTGGCCTCTCTTTTCCTTTTATAGCCGAAATTACTAGGCTAGAGTCCCTTACTTGGCCACCACTCTTCCTTATTTTTCCTCCTTATCTCCTTATTTAAAAATTAAAGAATAATCCCTTATTTATCTCTTTAATTATCACTTAAAATAAAAGATAATTCAAAGTCCCTTACTTGGCCATCACTTCTCCCTTATTTTCCTCTTTATCTCTTTATTCAAATTAAAAGAATTTAATCCAACAATTATCTCTTGAAAATAATGATAAATAAATCCCTTATTTATCCACTATTTATAAAAGAATAAAAACTCCTAATTTATAGCCATGTGCCGTCCACCTCAGTCTTCTAGAAGCAAAAATAAAACCTCCTTTATTTGCTTCCCAAGTGACTCGAACTCAGGCCCATTCCTCTTGCATATGGCGCCATTTCCATAGGCCCTAAGTTACATCTTCAGGCCACTTTTCCAAGCCTGTTTGTGTGTCAAATTTCACAAACTTTTTCTTTTAAGGCCATTCCTCTTTTAAACTTTAAAACTCGACATTTCTAAGTCATTTCTAGGTTTCCAAAAATTTTCGTTCGGCTCTTTAAACTTGACATTTCCTTACATTTCCAAGTTTCCAGAAATGCTCACTTTCCTTTTTTGAATCATTTCTAAATCATTTTCCTAGTTTCCATAAATGTTCACTTTACTCTTTATTCCTTTACATTTTTAGGACATTTCCTACATTTCCAAGACAAGACATTTCCTTACATTTCCTTGCATTTCCTTACATTTCCATACATTTCCTCACATTTCTTACATTTCCTTACATTTCCATACATTTCCTTACATTTCCTTACATTTCCTTACATTTCCATACATTTCCATACATTTCCTTACATTTCCTTACATTTCCATACATTTCCTTATTTCTAGAATTCACATAACACATTCATAATTCATAAAACATGCCATTTTACCACATGGTTCCTTGTGTCATGCTTCACACGGAGTTTCTTTTAAAGCCTTATTTACCTAGCTCCCTTTTTACTTAAAAACCAATAATTTTCCAAAGTTTTCTTCTTCCATCCTAGAATTCTAAAAACCCTTAATACACTTCCAACTTTGCCAAAACCTACTAACTCATGAATTAGGCACGAACGCATAACCCCTAATCTAGGATGTTACAGTTCTACCCTCCTTAAAAATAATTTCGTCCTCGAAATTACTTACTAACAGTCGTACAATCCTTCTCACCGCACTATGCTTACGCTGCGCACTCTGATCTTAATAGAGCCATCATACCTTCTAGGCACAATCTCTAAGTTCACGTCCCCTAGAACTTATTTCTAACGTCGCGATCTAATCTGATTAAAAAGTTTTATGCATCAGAATTTTGTTCCACTTATTAACCGCGAACAATTTTATGAAATGAGTTTTAGGAGTGGTTCTTTCGTATTCATACATGCACATAGTCTTTCCATCCATTCATACATCCATCAAACAATTATGAACCTTCGTTCATTTAGAGAAATGTTGTAGTTTTCGTTGTCGTTGTTTTTCCACTACCCAGGGGTATTTTCATAATTTTGTCCTACAGGGGTATTTTTGTAATTTTTCAAAAGAAAAAAGTTCCTTAGTGATTTTGTCACAAAGTATTTTGGTATTTTTAAATTCCCGAGGTATTTTGGAAAAATTTTGAAATCCGGAGGTATTTCGGTAATTTTAGACCTCGGGGCAAATTTGTAGAATTTAATAAATCAGAGATATTTCAAAAGTTGCAAAACTTTGAGGGTTCTTTTTGAGAATTGTATTTTCCAAAACGGTGATGTTGCAAAAATTTTGGAAGTCAGGGTCATTTTGGTAATTTTGTAAGTTAGGGGTAGTTTTGTAATTTTCCAAAATCAAGGTATTTTTGATAGTTTGCAAATTAGAGTTTTTGAATATTTATAAAATAATGAAATTTTGATTAAACTATGGGTAGTTTGGACATTTTATAAACCAAGGGCATTTTTGTAATTTCACAATCAAGGGTATTTAGGTAATTTCATAAATCAGAAATTTTTCGAAAAAATTTTGTAAAAATAGTTCTCGCTAATTAAAAGGTAATTTTAAGAGTTTTAAAACTAGGGTTTTTATAAAAGCACGGCTAGTGTCCTTTTGGGTTTTAGTTATTGTGTTTAGCCGATGACTAAGTCCTCTTGGTTAGGGTGAACGGTTACTACGCACCAGGTAGGATTCGAGTAAAGAGGAGGTGAGTCGCTAGGATCGCTTAAATACCAAGCTCTTCTCGAGTCCACTCCTAGACATGCGCGCTTGATTACCACACCCTAGCTCGGTGACTTAATCATAGGTTGGTTTAATGGTTCTTAAGTCTTATACACTTGTGTTTGAGTAGACTAGTCCTAGGGTTCACATACTTAATATTCTAATCTACGTTCCATTTCTACCCTTCTACAAATCATAATATAAATCACACAAGAGATCTAAGTACTTACACGGTGGGTGTCGAGAGACTTAGGTGCCATGCGAAAAAACCCGCTCATCTTCAAAAATACTTTCATAAAACTCATTTGGGCTCGATTTGAAAATGTTTTGGGCCTTAGCCCACGTGGTAGGAGTTTAAAGCGGGCTCGATACCAAGCTGAAACACACCCACTTTTGACCACAAGCCGGGACCGGATCTCAGTATGTTCCTCAAGTAAACCGGTTCATAGTTCTTTTGTTACTTAGGAAAAACTTGTGTGATTTTTTTAAAAAAATATTGTTTGGGTTGGGCTTGTGCTAAAAATTTATTTATCTTATATTGGAATCCATTTTATTTAAAGTGACAAAACGTTTGGGCTTTGTTTTGAATAAATATACTTTAAACTTTAATAAATAAAAATAAAATAAAGTAATTGTAATATCCCGAGTTAGGGGCTATTTTGTTGTTGCATGTTATTGCATGTGTTAGTCTTGTTGTGTTGCTATTTCGGTGTTTTAGGGGCTTAATTGTAGCATAGGTGAATGCTTGAGTGTATAGGAAAATTTTAGTTTTGAGCTAAGGTATTAGGAGTGAGAGGAAGTGGGGCTTTTAAACTTATTTTTGGTGGTTGTTAGCACAATAAACAAGTTGGTGGAGTGGCATTGTAGGCGCCACTAAGGGCTTGTGAATGTGACGCCACTTGCGGGGGTGTGGTCTGTGTTCAAGCTGCAAAGTGGCCACATTTTGCTTTCTTTTTGGACGGCATAGGAGGGAGGAGTTGTGTGTGATTTAAACTCCACCTTGGACTTGGTCAAGGGTGACTTGGATGGTGGAGAGAAATTGGTGGAGGGGGACTTGTTCAAACTTATTTGAAATGGTGGTTGGGAGTGAATAGGGGATTTGGCCGAATGTTGGGGAGTTGTGGAGTGGGTGGGACGGCTTGGTGGTGTGTTGTAGTGGGTAATGCCGAAATTCAATTGGAATTTTGAGGCATTTTCAGGTCAAGTTGGAAGACTATTCTTTCTTTCTTTTGTCATTGAGTTTTCAAGAGAATTTCTCTCATTCTTTTACTCTTGGAACAAGTAAGACCAAAACTCAAAAGGGATTGCCGAAAGTTTCATTTTATTTCTTGTCTCCTAAAGTGTTTGTAGCCAGAAAGTTCTTGAGCCTCAAGCTAGTACCTCTTTTTGTCCCTTTTGGCGAATCATCATTCCATTTCTCCTTCTTATCTTCTTTTGGAGCTAAGCGAAACTAGCCTTCTCATATATCATTTTTTTGTTTCGTTTTCCCTTCCCTTTTGAAACACTAAAAGCGAGAAATTTACCTTGCCTAAACCAAAAATTCCTATTCATTCCTTCCATTTCTTGTCATCTCAAGAACCGAAAAGCACCTACCACTTTTCCATTTTTCTTTCTTTTCTTCTCAAACTTTGGCCGATTCTTTCTTCTTTATCACATATATCCCTTGCTTTATTTTAAGTCTAGACCGAATTCTCTCTGGTTCAAGGTATTGACGGATCCATCCCTTCTCCTAGAAGTTGTAGTGGCCGAATATCAGTGGTGTTTTGGAAGCCTTGCCTTAATAGTTGGTGGTGGTAAGCTTTTGGCCGAATGGCCATTTCTTCTCTTTTCTGTTCTTAATCGTTTGGATTGATTAAGAGCCGAATGTGACTTTGTTGTGAGTGCTAATCCTTTGGTGATGAAACCGATTGTGTTATAGGGCATCGGGGACTTCAAGGCAGTCAAGCGGAGTCTCTATTGTTGGGTAGTCATTTGGTAAGAAGGTGTCTCATTAGTTTTTTTTTTTGTTTAGTTTTCTGTTAGTCAAGTTATTAAGGTTTAACCGTTTTCTTTTCAAGGTTGTGCCGATTGTGGTAAGGGACCATTAGTTGGTTCGGGTATTGGTTAGAAAGCAAACCAATAGCAAGGTAAGGGTTCGATATTAACCCCTTTGGTTAATGGTTGTTGGTCGAATGTTAGTGATGCCTAACCCTATGTTGGCCGATTGTAGGAGCTAGTCATCAAGAGGCCTTAGATCGTTTTTCGTTGAGAGATTCTAGACTGCGTGGTTATCGGTGTGTAAACTAACACACTAATACTTGGTAATGTTGTTAATTAAACTGTTTGCACTTGTTAAAAACCGTAATGAAGATGATGGATGATGGGATACCCAAATGGGGTATGTGTAATGGATCAAGGTAAGTCTATTTTATTACCGGTCCTATTACAGATACTTTGGGTATGATGATCTATGCTATATATGTATATGCTATGAGATGCTATGTTGGACATGGTTGCATGAGCTACATGATTTGCATATGGTACATGAGTCGAGTATGTCATGTATGGGTGATATGAGAGGAGGGAGCGGTGATATTTTGTGCCGACGAGCACGGTGCTTTGGTAGCACACTTTGTGACTTTGGGTCACCAGAGGTTTGGCACCTCCAGAGGTTTGGTACCTCGGCGTCTCGTCCCGATGGCTCGACACCACAGTGGGTTGGCCCCACAGATGATTATACGGATTGACGCCGGTGTTTTGGTAACACACGATGGGTTGGCCCCATCACCGGATTTGTGACTACGGTCACGGTGCTTTGGTAGCACATTGTGTCTTTGGGACACCAGAGGTTTGGCACCTCATTGCGACTTGTCCCTGTGGTTTGACCACCGTGGGTTGGCCCCACTTGAGATATGGGATTGTCTGCTAGTGTTTTGGTAACACACGATGGGTTGGCCCCATCATCGTTGGATTTGTGACTTCGGTCACCAGTGCTTTGGTAGCACAATTGTGTCTTTGGGACACCAGTGGTTTGGTACCACATTGACGGATATTATGTCTTTGGGACATCAGTGTTTTGGTAACACATCGTGACTGTATGTCACCAGTGGTTTGGTACCACACGGGGTAGAAAAGGTGATATGGATGGTTAGGATCGGGTTGCATTAATTATGTTGCTATGTATGATGTGTGTTAGTATGTGGTTTCAACGGGAGCGGGATTTACACACTGAGTCACTCGACTCACCCTCTCCTTTGACATTTCAGGTGACTCGTAGACGCGGACTTGGAGCCGGGATGGACTCGGGGTGCACATGCCATGCTATAATAAAAGTGTTGCTTGGACTATTGAAGTTGGGTACTTTAATTATTTACTTTCGATTGGTTTTATTGGATTTGTAAAAGGCTTTATAATTTATGTTTTATACTGTTTATGTTTAAATTTTAATATGCCTTAACAAATAAGTTGGTATGAATTCTACTAAAACTTGGAAAGATAATGATTTCAAAATTTTAACGCAAGGTGTTTTCAACTATACCATCGGGTATCCCAACGATTTTATAAACCAATAGAGATCAAATGGCTTCAATCGTGAAATCCGCTTTTTTATTAAGTCTAAATTTTTAACAACTTGTTTTTCACCAAGGAACATAGTTTTATCAAATTTATCTAATGCAACCTCGAAATTTTCAAACACGTTTTCCGTAACATACCAGATTCGGTCGTGGTGTTTGGACCGGGTTTGGGGTGTTACAATTGTGGTATCAGAGCTAAGTTCAAAAGCTCATTTTGTGGGCTTGAGGCCCAAACTGTTTTCAAAAGTTTGTTTTAAGTGTTTTGGGATTGGATACATGGTTTACAAGGCATGGCACCGAGTCTCCGCACGATTCGCCTGTAAGTAACTCTAAACTCTTTCGTGAATTATTATTTGTAGAAGGGTAGGTGATATGGAACGTAGTTAGATTTATAGACTGGAACCCTAGGATTAGATCACTCAAACACTCGAACTAAAGCATAAGACTTAAAGCACTAAACCAATCTATGACTCACCCACGGGGCTAGGGTGTGGTAACTCCCGCACGCATGTCACAGGAGAGGATCCGGAAGAGCTTGGTATTTAAGCGATCCCTCGTGACTCACCTCCTCTTCGCAGGTATCCCACAGTGCGTGTAGCTCGAGTTCACCACGACCAAGAAGGCTCAGTCATAGACTTAACCTAACGACTAAAACCGAAAAGGGAATTAGCCATGTTTTGAAAATACAACAACAACCCTAATGTTTTCAAACTTTTTGCAATAAACTCTTTCAAAACCGAAAATGTCACATTTACAACAATTTTCTTGAAAAACTGTTTTATGGAAAATTACAAAAATGCCCTTAGGGTAAATTTACTAAAATGCCCTCGGTTTATAAAAAGCAACTCAATGATTTTGCCCAAAATTTCAATGATGTTACTAAATTCAAACACTCTGTTTTATAAAATATCAATCGAAAATCCTGATTTTGGAAAATTTATGAAAACGCCCTCAGTTTGTGAAAAAATCTAAAATACCCCTGGTTTTCAAAACGAAGTATTTTACAAAAATTTTCAAAGAACACTCACAAATTTTGGAATTTCAAATTGACCAGGTTTCTGAAAGTTCAAAATATCTTTTATTACGAAAATACCTCGTAGGAAAATGACGAAAATACCCTTGGGCTAGAAATGGGCAAAGAATGTCCAGAAGAGTGAATAGGTATGGAAAGGGTTAAGGAATGTATGTATAATCTCTTTTGGATGAATAGGATAGAAGATTGAAACCTTGGTTGCTCGAAAGAACCCCTGAATAAACTCTATCCATAAAATTTCTTTGCGGTTAAGAAAGTGGAACGATACTAATGCATAAAAATCTTTTTAATCGTAAACGTAGATCGTTAGACATGAGCACTCGAGGCGGACGTGGTCGTAATACTCGTGGTAGAGGTAGGGGTAGAATGACGGTTTCGAACCCGTAGGATCCAGTCGAGGGTCGAAAATGAGATGCTTGCCCGCCACCACCGGTGGAGGTGGTGAGTTCGAGGATCGATCGAGACGATGCGATGTCACAAAGCGTCTTTGCGGGTGTTGGAAAGGGTAGCTAGTGTAAGTGGTAGTGCGGGAGTTAGGAAATCTGTTCTGGCGACTCGGGCTAACGGGCCGAGTTCTTCCGAGGTGTATCGGGTGTTGCTCTAGCAACTGCTTGAATATTGGCCGAGGCAACCGAGCGGATCATGGACGATCCGGACTTGACGACTAAGGAGAAGTTGAAGGGCATCGTATCACTTCTCCGGATGAGTCATATCAATGGTGGCTCACGGTTCGGGGCGGTAAAGGTGGCGGTGAGGATCCGACATGGGATTATTTTGAGTCGCATACCAAAAGAAGTACATCGGGGCTAGTTGCATCGACTCCCAGCGAAAGGCATTTTCGAGGCTTGTTCGGGGAGTAAATCATTCTCGAGTACGAGGTGAGTTCCTGGTGAGTAGGTATGCCGGGGCATTGTAGCCACCGAGCATGAGAGGTGTGTTCGTTCGAGGATGGTGCGAGACGAGTTGAGGTGCTGATTGCTCCACATGCAGAGCGCGAGTTTGTTCTTTGTCTTAGTCGAGAAGGCTAAGGTAGCCAGAAGGTGTTAAGGAGTCGGTAAAGCGCGAGCATGGACAGGAGTAGGCTTAAGAGGAGCTTTGGGTCTTCTGGATCGTCGGGTAATCCGCAGAAGAGGGCTAGACCGAGTGGGCGTAATCGATCTGCTAGGTTTATTCTTTGCTAAGCGGGGACCGCCGCAGTGTAATCAGTGTGGGAAATCTCATTGGGGTGGTTGTTGGATGGTGGAAAAGGTTGCTTCGAGTGTGGTTCTCTTGGATCATCGCATTAGGGACTATCCGCGTAGGATGGCCAGGATTCGATCCCGAGAGTCGGGCGTGTCGGTTGAGAGGTAATGGACCGCCACCACGGAGGGGCCGTGGTAATGGCGAGAGGTGGTAATGGATTTGGTCGAGGTCGTGGAGCAGGGCGGAGGTGCGGTAGTTACGAGGCACGCACGACACTGGTTTGGTGTATGCGCTAGGCGCCGCGAGGAGAGGGCGACGCACCGGACGTAATCACGAGACGTTTTTGATTTTTGGCTCTCTATACCGCTTTAATTGATTTGGGTTCCACGATTCGTATGTTGCTAGTAGTATAGTTGAGACCATGGACTTAGATTCGAGATATCTTCTAGGCAGATGAGCGTATTTAGCCCTCAGGTCACTCAGTAGTGGTAGATAAGTTGTATAAGGATGTACCCCTAGAACTCCAAGGGGTCATTTTCTTCGGCCGATCCGATGGAACCGCCGCGTTGAGGAGTTCGATCTCGATTCTCGGGATGGACTAGGTGGTGAAGTACCGGGCCAAGGTGGATTGCGGCTAAGCGCATGGTTCTATCGACGGATAAGGGAGATGAAGTGAGTATGATAGGTAATAGGAGAGATTACTTATCCAACGTGGTATCGGCACTAAAAGCTGTAAAGATGGTCCAAGGAAGGGTGTGAAGCGTATGTGGTTCATGTGTATGCCTTGGAGGCTAAGGAATGCTGTTGAGAAGGTTCGCATCTTGTTAAGGAATTTGTTGATGTGTTTCGGAGGAGCTTAGGGTTTACCACCGGATCGTGAGGTAGAGTTTGGGATAGATCGCTACTGTGGATCGCGCTGCGCGGTGTCTATTGCTCCATATAGGATGGCACCAAAGGAATTGGTGGAGCTTAAGGCTCAGATTCAGGAGCTGTTGGATCGAGGCTTCATTAGGCCAAGTGTTTCGCCGTGGGGAGCGCCGGTATTATTCGTCAAGAAGAAGGACGGTTCGATGCGGATGTGTATCGACTACCGCCAACTGAATAAGCTGACGATTAAAAACAAGTATCCGTTACCACGGATAGATGACTTGTTTGATCGGTTGAAAAGGTGCATCGGTGTTTTCAAGATCGATTTGAGGTCAGGTACCATCAATTGAAAGTTAAGAAAGCGGATATCCATAAGACAATGGCGTTTGGACTCGATGCGGGCACTACGAATTCTCGTAATGCCGTTCGGGTTAACTAACGCTCGTGCACTTTATGGATATGATGAATAGGGTGTTTCAAAGAGATCTGGATCGGTTCGTCGTGGTTTTTATTGACGATATCTTGGTATATTCAAGGTCGGAAGAAGAGCATGATGCACACTTAAGAGTGGTGTTGCAATTTTTTGAGGAGAAGCAACTCTATGCTAAGTTCGGTAAGTGTGAGTTCGCTTAGTGAAGTGGCGTTTTTGGGTCATGTAGTATCACCGGTGAGGATTAGAGTAGATCCTCGGAAGGTTGAGGCGGTTTTGGATTGGAAGCCTCTAGGTCGATCGCCGAGATTCGGAGTTTCTGGGTTTGGCGGGGATACTACCAGAAGGTTTGTTGAGGGTTTCTCGTTAATTGCAAAGACCGATGACTAAGTCATTAAGAAAGGGAGCTCCTTTCGTTTGACCGAGAAACAGCAAGAGAGTTTTGATAAGTTGAAGAAGATCTTGACAGAGGCTCTGTTTTAATTCAACTTTGAGGTGGTAAGGAATTCACAGTGTCTTCGCGACGCATCACATACGAGATTGGGTTGTGTCTTTGATGCGGGGAGGGTAAGGTTGTGGCTTACGCTTCACCACGGCGGTGAGGCCACACGAGGTCAACTATCGGACGACGATTTAGAGCTAGCGGTGTAGTCTTCGCTCTAAAAATCTGGAGGCACTACTTATACGAGGAGAAGTCAATCGTCTACCACAGATCATAAGAGTTTGAAGTACCTATTGACTCGAAGGATCCGAATTTGAGGCGGCGTAGATGGGTTGAGTTGCTCAAGGACTACGATCGCTCGATCGAGTATCATCGAGGCAAGGCTAACGTAGTGGCGCACGCCGCGTGAGCCGTAGGGTTGTTTCGGACTTAAGAGCTTTGTTTGCCCATTTGAGTTTGTGGGACGACGGAGTATTCTCGCAGAGTCGCGAGTTAAGCCTACTTGGGTTGAGCAGATCAAAGAGAAACAGTTGGAGGATGAGGTTCTGTGTGCGCGAAGGTTACAAGTGCAGAATGGTGGTTTGGAGGGTTACAGCTTGTCTAAGGATGAGGTTCTGTGTTTTCAAGGTAAGGCTTGCATGCCTAAAGATGTTGAGCTGAGGCAGAGGATTCTTCAGGACGCACATAGCAGTCCTTATGCTATGCATCCTGGAGGTAGTAAAATGTATAGGGATCTTAAAGAGCAGTTTTGGTGGCCTGGTTTGAAGAAAGAGGTGACAGAGTTTGTTGGGAAGTGTCTGACTTGTCAGCAGGTCAAGGCTGAGCATCAGCTACCGTCGGGTTTGCTTCAGCCTGTGAAGATTCCTCGAGTGGAAGTGGGAAAGGATAACTATGGATTTCGTGCGTGGCTTATCGCTACGCCAAGCAAGAAAGATTGATTTGGGTTATCGTGGACCGTCCGACTAAGTCGGCCCATTTCATTCCGTGAGAGTGGACTATTCACTTCAAAGATTGGCGAAGCTTTATGTGTCAGAGATAGTAAGGCTACACGGTGTTCCAGTTTCAATAATCTCAGATAGGGATTCGAGGTTCACGCCGAGGTTACGGAGAGCGTTGCATCGGGCTCTGGGTACTCGTTTTGATTTCAAAGACGACTTTTCACCGCGATCGGCGGTCGGTACCGAAAGGGTCATTCAGATCTTGGAAGACATCTTTGAGAGGTTGTGTTCGGACTTGAGGCGATTGGGAAGAGTTTCTGCCGTTGGCGAGTTCGCCTATAACAACGGCTACCAAGCAAGCATCAAAATGGCACCATATGAGGCGCCAGTATGGTAGGAAGTGCCGCTCACCTACATGTTGGGCGAGTTAGGTGAACGTCGGTTGTTGGGACCCGAGTTGGTTCTTGAGACGAGAAGACAAGGTTAAGTTGATTCATCTCGTTTGAAGGAAGCTTCGACCGGCAAAAAGTCTTATGCCGATCTTAAAGCGAAGGGATATAGAGTTATTTGTGGGAGATCGTGTCTTCTTAAAGGTCTCGCCTTGGAAGAAGGTGCTTGAGGTTTGGCGCGAAAAGGCAAGCTAAGTCCGAGGTTTATTGGGCCGTATAAGGTATTGAGGCGAGTTGGACGATGGCGTATCGGCTTGAGTTGCCGCAGAGCTTAGCGATTCACGATGTTTTTCACGTGTCGATGCTTCGACGGTATCGTTGAGATCCATCACATGTAGTAGCGAGAGAGGAGATCGAGGTAAACCCAGATATGACCATAGAGGAAGAACCAAAGGCGCATTCTAGATCGAGATGTCAAGGTTCTACGTAGGAAGTCCTGTGCCTTTGGTTAAGGTACTTTGGCGGAATCATGGTGTGGAAGAAGCTACGTGGGAACCCGAGGATACGATGAGACAAGCAATACCCGCAACTCTTTTGACTGTAATTTCGAGGTAGAAATTATTTTTAAGGGGTAGAGTCGTAATATCCCGAGTTAGGGGCTATTTTGTTGTTGCATGTTATTGCATGTGTTAGTGCTTGTTGTGTTGCTATTTCGGTGTTTTAGGGGCTTAATTGTAGCATAGGTGAATGCTTGAGTGTATAGGAAAATTTTAGTTTTTGAGCTAAGGTATTAGGAGCTGAGGAAGCTGGGGCTTTTAAACTTATTTTTGGTGGTTGTTAGCACAATAAACAAGTTGGTGGAGTGGCATTGTAGGCGCCACTAAGGGCTTGTGAATGTGACGCCACTTGCGGGGGTGTGGTCCCGTGTTCAAGCCGCAAAGTGGCCACATTTTGCTTTCTTTTTGGACGGCATAGGAGGAGGAGTTGTGTGTGATTTAAACTCCACCTTGGACTTGGTCAAGGGTGACTTGGATGGTGGAGAGAAATTGGTGGAGGGGGGACTTGTTCAAACTTATTTGAAATGGTGGTTGGGAGTGAATAGGGGGATTTGGCCGAATGTTGGGGAGTTGTGGAGTGGGTGGACGGCTTGGTGGTGTGTTGTAGTGGGTAATGCCGAAATTCAATTGGAATTTTGAGGCATTTTCGGTCAAGTTGGAAGACTATTCTTTCTTTCTTTTGTCATTGAGTTTTCAAGAGAATTTCTCTCATTCTTTTACTCTTGGAACCGTAAGACCAAAACTCAAAAGGGATTGCCGAAAGTTTCATTTTATTTCTTGTCTCCTAAAGTGTTTGTAGCCGAAAGTTCTTGAGCCTCAAGCTAGTACCTCTTTTTGTCCCTTTTGGCCGAATCATCATTCCATTTCTCCTTCTTATCTTCTTTTGGAGCTAAGCCGAAACTAGCCTTCTCATATATCATTTTTTTTGTTTCGTTTTCCCTTCCCTTTTTGAAACACTAAAAGCCGAAATTTACCTTGCCTAAACCAAAAATTCCTATTCATTCCTTCCATTTCTTGTCATCTCAAGAACCGAAAAGCACCTACCACTTTTCCATTTTTCTTTCTTTTCTTCTCAAACTTTGGCCGATTCTTTCTTCTTTATCACATATATCCCTTGCTTTATTTTAAGTCTAGACCGAATTCTCTCTGGTTCAAGGTATTGACGGATCCATCCCTTCTCCTAGAAGTTGTAGTGGCCGAATATCAGTGGTGTTTTGGAAGCCTTGCCTTAATAGTTGGTGGTGGTAAGCTTTTGGCCGAATGGCCATTTCTTCTCTTTTCTGTTCTTAATCGTTTGGATTGATTAAGAGCCGAATGTGACTTTGTTGTGAGTGCTAATCCTTTGGTGATGAAACCGATTGTGTTATAGGCATCGGGGACTTCAAAGCGATCAAAGGAGTCTCTATTGTTGGGTAGTCATTTGGTAAGAAGGTGTCTCATTAGTCTTTTTTTTGTTTAGTTTTTCTGTTAGTCAAGTTATTAAGGTTTAACCGTTTTCTTTTCAAGGTTGTGCCGATTGTGGTAAAGGACCATTAGTTGGTTGGGTATTGGTTAGAAAGCAAACCAATAGCAAGGTAAGGGTTCGATATTAACCCTTTGGTTAATGGTTGTTGGCGAATGTTAGTGATGCCTAACCCTATGTTGGCCGATTGTAGGAGCTAGTCATCAAGAGGCCTTAGATCGTTTTCGTTGAGATTCTAGACTCGTGGTTATCGGTGTGTAAACTAACACACTAATACTTGGTAATGTTGTTAATTAAACTCTGTTTGCTGTTAAAAACCGTGAATAAATATGATGGATGATGGGATACCCAAATGGGGTATGTGTACGGATCAGGGTAAGTCTATTTTATTACCAGTCCTATTATGAGATACTTTGGGTATGATGATCTATGCTATATATGTATATGCTATGAGATGCTATGTTGGACATGGTTGCATGAGCTACATGATTTGCATATGGTACATGAGTCGATTATGTCATGTATGGGTGATATGAGAGAGAGGAGCAGTGATATTTTGTCTTTGACGAGCACCCGGTGCTTTGGTAGCACACTTTGTGACTTTGGGTCACCAGAGGTTTGGCACCTCCAGAGGTTTGGTACCTCGGCGTCTCGTCCCAGTGGCTCGGTACCACGATGGGTTGGCCCCACAGATGATTATACTGGATTGACGCCAATGTTTTGGTAACACACGATGGGTTGGCCCCATCACCGGATTTGTGACTACGGTGGCCACCATGTGCTTTGGTAAAGCACATTGTGTCTTTGGGACACCGTGAGGTTTGGCACCTCATTGCGACTTGTCCTCGTGGTTTGACCACCGTGGGTTGGCCCCACTTGAGATATGGGATTGTCTGCTAGTGTTTTGGTAACACACACGATGGGTTGGCCCCATCATCGTTGGATTTGTGACTTCGGTCACGGTGCTTTGGTAGCACAATTGTGTCTTTGGGACACCAAAGTGGTTTGGTACCACATTGACGGATATTATGTCTTTGGGACATCGGTGTTTTGGTAACACATCGTGGATGTATGTCACCAGTGGTTTGGTACCACACGGGGTAGAAAAGGTGATATGGATGGTTAGGATCGGGTTGCATTAATTATGTTGCTATGTATGATGTGTGTTAGTATGTGGTTTCAACGGAGCGGGATTTACACATCGAGTCACTCGACTCACCCTCTCCTTTGACATTTCGGTGACTCGTAGACGCGGACTTGGAGCCGGGATGGACTCGGGGTGCACATGCCATGCTATAATAAAAGTGTTGCTTGGACTATTGAAGTTGGGTACTTTAATTATTTACTTTCGATTGGTTTTTTTATTGGATTTGTAAAAGGCTTTATAATTTATGTTTTATAATCATTTATGTTTAAATTTTAATATGCCTTAACAAATAAGTTGGTATGAATTCTACTAAAACTTGGAAAGATAATGATTTCAAAATTTTAGCGCAAGGTGTTTTCAACTATACCATCGGGTATCCCATCGATTTTATAAACCAATAGAGATCAAATGGCTTCAATCGTGAAATCCGCTTTTTATTAAGTCTAAATTTTTAACAACTTGTTTTTCACCAAGGAACATAGTTTTATCAAATTTATCTAATGCAACCTCGAAATTTTCAAACACGTTTTCCGTAACATACCGATTTGGTCGTGGTGTTTGGACCGGGTTTTGGGGTGTTACTGATAATCCAACTATGGCCTTATGGCCTTATTACATCAAATAATTCCCAAACTTAAAATTAAAGTACTTAGTAAAAATAAAAATCCCAAATAATAAGATTTTTCCTTGCTATGCATGGCCACCTTTAGCTCCCGCCGAACCGGTCCATTATTGCTCATCACCGAAAAATATTCCCCAACGGGTGAGTCAAAACAGACTCAATGTGTAACCAGCACTAAATCATAATAGAATCGGGCATAACAAATATTACACATTCATATCATAGCATACAAATTATGATGCATTCCCAAACCCAAAGCTAATTGTCCATCCGCTACACACCCTCGTACCTGCCAAGCACACCGTGGGGACTACTAAGTCAACCCTCCATCCACTACACACCAATTTGCGGGCTTAAGGCTCCGCATCTATGGTCTTAGGAAACCACTTTTCAGATTCGTGGTCTTAGGTCACCATTTTTCGACATCGTGGTCGTAAGTCACCACTTTTCAGACATCGTGGTCTTAAGTCACCACTTTTCACTTCCCTTTCAATATACAACCATATGCCCCATATATATTAATATGCATAATATACCAGAGTTCACATTCTTATCATATTTTCATGTTACGAATAACATATTTCATATTCCTAGTAGAAGTAGGAAACGTACCTAAGTACTTAGTACCTTAACATGGTACCTTAGTCACGCTCATATTTCCATTAACACATATTTTAATACATATAACCATAATTCATATTACAAAGTAGTGTGGGTACATTTTTGATTCGCTTAATAAATTCCTTGAGATCTCGAAATCGATCTACCGCTTAGATCCTTAATCCCTACATTTGATTAATCACTTACTAATTTAATAAAAAAACCATTCGACCATAAATCCAAATCCTAGAAGGATTAGTATACTTAAAACTTACCTTGAAATTCTCAAATCCCGAAATCCTTGTATCCTCTGTGAAATCCCTATAACTACATGTTAGATCAATTTCTAACATTTATTCACAACAAATAACCCTTAGCCGAATATTAAATATGACTTACCTTAGATTCTTAAATCCGAAATTCACTTTGAATAACTAGGAAAACGCGCCTATGGTGTACCTTTCGGAAAAGAACTTCTCCTTCCTTGTAGTCGACACTTAGTAAATCCCAAAAGATCTCTTCAAGGTTTTGGCAACAAGATATTAATGGGGTTAGTCCTAGATTTGGCAAATCTTAGAAGAAAAGGATGAAACCGAATGAGATCTTACCCTTATTGAAGAAATCGATTGCACCTTCACTTCAACCTTCGAGAGATTCGGCTATGGCTAGATGATGATCTCACAACTTTCGACTTTTAGAGGATTAGAAAGAAAAGAGAAGGAAGAATAAAGATGGAGGATTAGGCTAGAAATGAAGGTATTTTGGCTTGGCAAAACATAAAAAGAAGAGAGAATTTTGCTAGAGAATTTTGGCAGATGAACAAAAGAGAAAAGGAAGAATGAAGGTTGGCCTCTCTTTTCCTTTTATAGCCGAAATTACTAGGCTAGAGTCCTTACTTGGCCACCACTCTTCCTTATTTTTCCTCCTTATCTCCTTATTTAAAAATTAAAGAATAATCCCTTATTTATCTCTTTAATTATCACTTAAAATAAAAGATAATTCAAAGTCCCTTACTTGGCCATCACTTCTCCCTTATTTTCCTCTTTATCTCTTTATTCAAATTAAAAGAATTTAATCCAACAATTATCTCTTGAAAATAATGATAAATAAATCCCTTATTTATCCACTATTTATAAAAGAATAAAAACTCCTAATTTATAGCCATGTGCCGTCCACCTCGCCTCTTCCGGAAGCAAAAATAAAACCTCCTTTATTTGCTTCCCAAGTGACTCGAACTCGTGCCCATTCCTCTTGCATATGGCGCCATTTCCATAGGCCCTAAGTGACATCTTCTGTGCCACTTTTCCAAGCTTTGTTTGTGTGTCAAATTTCACAAACTTTTTCTTTTAAGGCCACCTTGCCTTAATTTCCTCTTTTAAACTTTAAAACTCGACATTTCTAAGTCATTTCTAAGTTTCCAAAAATTTTCATTCGGCTCTTTAAACTTGACATTTCCTTACATTTCCAAGTTTCAGAAATGCTCACTTTCCTTTTTGAATCATTTCTAAATCATTTTCCTAGTTTCCATAAATGTTCACTTTCCTCTTTATTCCTTTACATTTCGAGGACATTTCCTACATTTCCAAGACAAGACATTTCTTACATTTCCTTGCATTTTCTTACATTTCCATACATTTCTTCACATTTCCTTACATTTCCTTACATTTCCATACATTTCCATACATTTCTTACATTTCTTACATTTCCATACATTTCCATACATTTCTTACATTTCTTACATTTCCATACATTTCTTATTTCTAGAATTCACATAACACATTCATAATTCATAAAACATGCCATTTTACCACGTGGTTCCTTGTGTCATGCTTCACACGGAGTTTCTTTTAAAGCCTTATTTACCTAGCTCCCTTTTTACTTAAAACCAATAATTTTCCAAAGTTTTCTTCTTCCATCATAGAATTCTAAAACCCTTAATACACTTCCAACACTTTGCCAAAACCTACTAACTCATGAATTAGGCACGAATGCATAACCCCTAATCTAGGATGTTACATAGGCAGTGGAGCAAAAGTCCCTATTTAAGAGTAGATCTAGCATAGTTAAGCGGAGCTGACCGCACTCCTAGAAATAGGATGACGAAAATCTACCGGATTAGGGTCAAACCTAATATGGGAGTCCATAGATCGAGTTTATGCAACACTAGGGGTTTTATTTAGAAAGAGATTTCAATTAATCTGCCAAGGTTTAGACGTTAGTAGCCTCGAGAGAGGTATTAATATATATTAGGGAATCCTACGAATCAAGTCAAGTGAATAAATCATCTGGTTCAGAGTAAAATAACTAGTGAAGTCTGGGTAGACTCTTCCTCCGGTATTGTCTTAATCAATTGGTTTTCCCAAAAGTATTTCCCCAATTCATTCTCTTTGTCTTGGCATCTTTAGCTTAGTAATTATATGGTTCTAGATTAAACAATAATTCCCTTAATTCTTTGCTTAAATAATAGAAAGATAGTAATTACTTGTACTATTGGTCCTTGAGGATACGATATTTTCCATCTTGCCATAGCTATACTACCAAACGATAGGTGCGATTGCCTTATTCATTGTCATAGTTAGTTTGGACATGACCACAAGAATTTTCCACAGCATTATTGCCAGTAAAGTTGATTCTGAGTAATCTTAACCTTCCACATAAATATCATAGACACTATACTTGATTCTCTGCCAAAATATTTTCCCCCTTAGCATACTTAGTTGATTATTTGTTCATTTATATATTATTCATGCAATAGTTCCCATATTTACATTTCTGTTATCACTTTTGTCATAGCAATTCTAGTTATTTACCCATCATCACATATTTACCTTAGTTTTTTCCATAACATTTCCTTCAATCATTTTACTATAGCATTAACTTGACCCTATTAAGATAAATTGACCAATTTTTTGTCTCAACCGATCCTCATGGGAACGATACTCATTTACCTCTTTATTATTTGAACCAACGTGTATACTTACACAAAAATCGCACACCATTTTACACGTGATAAGTTTTTGCCGTTGTTGCCAGGGATCAACAATTTGGTGAAACTTGGTTTGGTTATTTTACTTTTTATTTTAATTTAATTTAGTTTAGTTTAATTTTTACAGGTTTTCCACCAGTGCATGGGAAGAGGCATTCTTGCTAACACAGAATACCTTTTTTATCTAGGGATTGACAGAACTTTGTGAAGAAAGACAAAAGAATTGAGAAAAATGGCTTGAAATAGGAATGATCTCAATGGCAATTCAAATTATCACAATGAGAATCCTAACATGGGCATGTGATGGATGATCGAGACTGGCCAATTAGAGAGCATATTGCCCCAATGCTAGATGAATTTAATTCAAGAATAGTTAGACCCACTATACAAGCTTAGCAATTCGAGTTAAAGCCAGTAATCTTCTAGATGTTACAAACTGTAAGGCAATTTGGTGGTTTACCCACTAAAGACCCACGACTACATTTAAAACTTTTTCTAGAATTCTATGACTCATTCAAACAACAGGGTGTTCCTAAAGACGCCTTGAAACTTAAGCTATTCTTGTATTCGTTAAGAGAACATGCCAGGGCATGGTTAAATGTTTTGCCCTCAGGAATAGTGGCATCATGGAATGACCTTTGCCAGAGATTTTTATTAAGGTATAATACTCCCACTATGAATGCCAAGTTGAGAAATGATATTACATCCTTTCGGCAATTTGAAGATGAAACGTTATATGAAGCGTGGGAGCGATTTAGGAAGTTAATTAGAAAATGGCCAATGCATGGATTCTAGCACTGGACACAAATGGAGACGTTTCACATTGGGCTAAACGTGGCATATAGAAATGGTTGTTTATGCCCCAGCAAATGGTACTTTGTTAGATAAGACATATAATGAAGCATAAATTTTGGAAAAAAATTGCCAACAATGGTTACCAATATCCGACTACACGAGTTGGGACAGATAAGAAAGTTGTCGGTACCATTAAGCTCAATGCAATCAATCCATTGACGGCCCATGTATTGATCGTGTGTCAGAGTCTTAAAAATTTATAAAAAGAATGATCGAGCCTAGAAACTAACTATGACAACGATTGATGCAAGCACACCTATCGAACAGTAGTATAGTTTAGTGGCAAGACCGGATTGTCGAACCCAAAGGAACTAAATGTACTAATACTAAGTTTCTTTCTATCATTTAGCCTAAATTAAAAGTGAATTAATTATTAAATCTAAAATTAACTAACTATTAAGCTAAAGATGCTAAGACAAAAAGAATGAATTTGGGAAAAAACTTGTGGGAAAAACCAATTGATTAAGACAATACCCGAGGAAGAATCCACCTAGACTTCACTTGTTATTTAACTCTGAACCAGACGATTTGTTCACTTGACTTGTTCCATAGGATTCCCTAAGTTATATTAATACCTCTGTCGAGGGTACTAACGTCTAACCTTAGGTTGATTAATTGAAATCTCTTTCTAATTAAAACCCCTAGAATTGCATTAACTCGATCTATGGGCTCCCATATTAGGTTTGACCCTAATCCGACAGATTTTTGTCATCCTATCTCTAGGGTTGCGATCAACTCTGCTTAATTATGCTAGATCTACTCTTAAACAGGGACTTTTGCTCCACTACTTAAGCACATCAACACTTGAATTAATATCCTGAAATATCAAAACAAGAATTAAGAACACATAATTAAGAACAAATCAAGTACTTATCATATAGTTCAGAACAAAAACAAGATCCGTCTTAGGTTTCATCCCCCTCAGGTATTTGAGGGGTTTAGTTCATAATAATAAAAGAATACATCTCAGAAAAAAATATAAAACAAAACATAAGAAAAACCCTGAAACCCCCTGAAGGAAATTGAAGGTAAGATCTTCCCTCTTGAGTATAATTCCGGCTTCTTGAGATGAATCAACTGGCTTTTTTCAAGTAAATTCCACAATTCTGGCCTCTCTACCTTGGCTCTTCGGCCTAACTGGACGCCCACTGAAGGTTTGCCTCTAGGGTGTTTATATAGGCTTTTGAATGGCTTTCTTTGCCTCTAAGTACCCTAATCTGAATGAAACTCTTCTTTGTCATGGTAGGGACACGCCCATGGCACACTCCCGTGTGAATTGTGGCCAGGCTATGTTCGGGTCTGTTAAGGAGGCACAGTTGTGTGGTCTTGGGCCCAACCCGTGTCAATTTCTTACTTTGGTCCATTTTCTCTGTTTCAGTCCCATTTCTTGTTCTTTTCATCCTCTGGTGCTTTCCTAAGTATAAAACATGAAATTAAAGGATTAAGAGCACCAAATTCCACAATTCAAGATATAAATCATCCAAATGTATGCTAAATGTGGGATTAAAATATCTTCATATTACCGTTTATCAAATACCCCCACACTTAAGCATTTGCTTGTCCTCAAGCAAAATTCTCAACTCACAATTAAAATGAACTTCCTTGATTTATAATATTCATGAATGATGTTACATCATAATTCAAAGATAATTCAAACATTGATAATTTAAATAGAAAGATCTTAAAGAATCAAACAATCAAAGTCATAGTTTTTGTAGCACGAAAAAAATATAGGCGTTTTCCCTTACCTAAATAACCATCTTTAATTCAAAATTGACAAGAGTTGACATCCTCACTAAAGATTCACTCAAATCACTCAAAGTGTTTAAGGTTCAAAATTAAGCACTCAAAAGTCAAACATGAAAAGTTAATCCCATAGGCTTGCCTGAAAATCAAATCTCCACCACTATAAAATGAGATGATACACAAATCAAAAGGTCTTTAAAAAGGGTTGTAATGGGGCTCGTGTTAAAGGTGTGGGTAAAGACTAAATTAGAGGGTTAGAATCGAGATTGAATTGAGAATTTACCTAACTGGAAAAATGATCTAATCCTAAAAGATTACATCAATTGAAAACATGAAATACTAATAACATGAGCTTCTTCTCAATATGTGGAATTTAAACGTATAAACTCAATTACATAGAGCTAATATTGAATATACTTCGATTTTTTTAAGAAAAAATCAAGTCATAATAAAAGATGAATTTAACTATTGAATTAAAGATTATAGTTAGGCAATTGATCAAATCAAATCTCGATATAAAGGTGGTCAAGAGGAATGGTGATAACAAATAAAAATCGGGTTTTTGGGCTAATATTAGTGGGTGAGTCAATAAAAGGGTTGTTAGGATCAAAGGGGTTCACTAGGGGTTAATTGTGAGGGTAAGCTTTTTAGTGGAGAGAGTGAGTTAAATCCTAAGTGCCTTTATCATCTTAGTATATCAAATCAATTAATGTGGTCTCGACATGTATAATCAAAGCAAGTTTTAGAATAATGACTCAATGTTGACACACTCATAATCACAAGGTGAGCACGAAAGAATGTATACTCTAAAAGGCTCAAAATCTCACAAAAATTATGGGTTTTTGATGAAAACCTTGTAAATTTCAAACTTCAAGGTAATAATTAGATTTAGGTAGACAACCTAACAAAATTTGAATTTTTAAAAATTGACTTATCATACTTGATTCTCTAGTCTCCTAAAGTTTAAATCATCACAGCACAATTATCAATGGCTTAATTCAAAACATATCAATAAAAATAATAAATCAAAAGAAATTCATTCTAATCATAATATGAGAAAATTACTTAAGAACAAGGCATAATTTAAGGTATAATTCAGGGATTTGAGAATAATGCAGAAAGTTAGGAACTTTCTCGAAATAAAATTTCACCCCCCACACTTAAGATATACATTGCCCTCAATATACAAAGATATATATGAAATTGAAGAGAAAGGGAGAGGTGAAACTTCCTGAATTTGGATGGCATCCTTGAGCTGGGAGTGTCGTTGTGTGGTGGCCGCCAACAATCTCTTCGCTAGATGAAGAAATTGGGAACCTCGTGAAGAATTAGCCAGTAAATAATAATAATTCAAAATATACTAAATATATATTTAAAGACAAGAAAGATAAAGAGGTAGAAAATAAAAAGTAAAATAAAATTAAAAGAAAAGACTAATGGACCGGAGAGTCCTTACCGTTAGATGGTTAGCGGCGTGAGTGAGATTTCTAAGGCTGTGGTGTCGTGGCTATGGTCGTGATGTGATGATTCCCAAGCAGCCTTTAGAACCTAAATCAAAGAAAACGAAATAAAATAGATTAAACTCAGTAAAAGGAAAATAAAGAAAAGGAAAATAAAAGAGAAGTGAAAATGAAAAGAAAAGTTAAATGGACTCAAAAGTCCTTTTTTTGTCGAATTAATGAAGCAGACAGCATGAACTTATGTAGATCGGTCTTACAAAGTGAGACTGTGCTAGGATCCTACTGTTTCTTCGACATGGATGTGATTAGATCTAAAGTTAGGAGGAATGAAAAGAATGAGAATAAGAAAGAAGGGGAGTGTGTTTGAAGAAAAAGGGAAGTGGGGAGTAGGTAAGAATGGGAGATGTGTGTGTATTAAATAGAGATTTCAAATCTGGTACATCCCACGCCCCTGTTCCGTAGGTGTGTTGAGTAACACAGCTGTGTTGCACGGATGTGTTATGCTTCGTTCGTTTCTCCCACGCCCATGTAAAAGGTTGCCACGCCCATGTTGCTAAAACAGTGTCGGCCACGGCCGCGATGCATGGTCGTGGTGTTCAGTTGAGGGCCATGGCTTGAAGATATTTTTCGTTCTATTTTGTACCATCTCTGCCATGCCAGTACGTACATCCGTAGCATCCACACGGCCATGACCACGGCCGTGTGAAAAGCCGTGTGGTGTGGAAATTTACACAGTGGTTAATTTATAGTTAGGTGCTAAAAATGTGAAAATTAATGGGGTTAGTGCTCGGGTTGCCTTTCGAGAAGAGCTCATTTATAGTCTTAAGCTAGATTTTCCTCTCATTCACACATTCATAGTGGTTTGAGGAGATGAAAGTCCTTCCTCATGCTATCAGTCCTATTATCAGTATATAGTTCAAGTCAAGTAGCATTTACTTTAAAAGTGCCGAATATAGGATAACTTACCTCGACTGTTCCGTATGGGAAAACATTGAGTACCCTAAAAGTGATTTCTTCGTTTGTATTAGGGTCAGGAGGAGGTATTCAAGGGTCTACCTTACCTAACAATACCTGATCTCCGATCTTAAATTCATTTGTCCCATAGAATGGTGTTGGTTCTGCTTTGTGTATTCCTAATTTCTCCTTGAAGTGTGTCTTCCACTCATCTAGTTCATCGATCTGAAGCTTTTGTTCCTCAGGAGTTATTTCCTTGTTGTTATGAGGTCTAGGATCTGGCTCAGTTGTCCTCATCCATGTTTAAAACAACAAAGTCTATTGGGAATACGAATTTGTCAATTTTCACAAGAACATCTTCAATTATACCCCTAGGTATTCTAACAGTTTTATCAGCTAATTGAATGCTCATCCTAGTTTGTTTGGGCTTCCCTAGACCTAGTTGTTTAAACAATTTATAAGGCATAATATTGATGCTTGCCCCTAAATCAGCTAAAGCATTATCAATAGATAAACTACCAATTAAGCATGGAATTGTAAAACTTCTTGGATCTTTTAATTTTCGTGGTAGTTTATTTTGCAACATTGTTGAGCACAATGCGTTTAGCTCCACATACGATTCTTCATCTAACTTTTGTTTGTTTGTTAAAAGATCATTTAAAAATTTCCTTGAATCTGGCATCTGCGAAAGAGCTTCAAGAAACGATAAGTTAATATGTAGTTTCTTTAAAAGTTTAAGAAATCTACCAGATTGTTCGTCTGTGTTGTCCTTCTTCATCGCATTAGGATAAGGTATACGAGGTTGGTATTCTTTAATTACCAGTATTGGCTTATCATGACTTACCTCATTCTTACCTTTCTCTAACATATTTTCTTGGCTTAACTAAGGCTCATCTAACCCTACACTATCACGAGTCGTTATGGCTTGAAGTTGCTCCTTTGGGTTAGTCTCAGTGTTGCTTGGCAAGTCGCCTTGTGGTCGCTTACGAGATCAGTTAGCGAGTTGCCCTAATTGGTTCTCGATCCTTGAATCGATGCTCGTTGATTTTTAAGTGTTGTCTCGGTGTTTTGGAAACGTGTTTTACGACACCGCTATGAATTTTGTCGCATCTCTTCAAGGTTCGGCTTTCTTTTCCTATGGGTAGGCATGTTGTTGGAAGTTTGGAGGGGTTGTTGTCTCGATTTCTTGACCACCCCATGAAAAATTGGGGCGGTTCCTCCAACACGGATTATAAGTATTACTATAAGGGTTATTTTGAGATTTAAAATTGTTATCCATATAGTGAACTTGCTCGAGTTCTCGCCACGCTCGTAAGTTTGTAAGGTGGATATTCAGTATTGCTCATCCCTCCTCCATTCGTATCACAACCGCATGACTAGATGTACCTTCAAAGAATCACGTAAACCATCAATCTTTTTATTTAAAAATTCTACCGGTTTGATAGAATGGTTTCGTGTGTCGAGGTTGAAAACATGGCTACTTTTGTTGGCTTTGTCCTTGTAACTTGCCGGTGATAGTTATTGGTGACATCTCTTCAATGAATTCGTAAGTGACCTCGTGTGTTTTATTATTCGTGGTTCCCTGGTTTGAATCAATCAATTGCCTTGTTGAAGATTTCATACCGTTGTAAAAGTTTGGACCTGTAGCCACAAGGGTAATCCATGGTGTGGGCACCTTCTCAATAGATCTTTATATCTCTCCCATGCATCGTAGAGTGTTTCTAAATCCATCTACACAAAGGAAGAGATATCATTCCTTAACTTGGTCATTTTAGCCGGCGAAAAATATTTTAATAAAAATTTTTCGGTCATTTGTTCCCATTTAGTGATTGATCTTCGTGGAAGAGAATATAACCACTGCTTAGCTTTATTCCTCAAATAAAAGGGAAATAATCGAAGACGGATGGCTTCACCAGAAACACCAATTATTTTGAAAGTATCGCAAAATTCTAAGAAATTTGCCAAGTGATTGTTTGGATCTTCATCCAGCAAACCATCAAACTAAACAACTTACTATATCATCTGAATTGTGTTAGGTTTTAGTTCAAAATTATTTGCAGCTATAGCAGGTCTAACAATACTTGACTCAGTTCCTGTTAAATTAGGTTTAGCATAATCATACATAGTTTGAGGAGCATGACTTTCGACTACTTCTTGAGGTAGAAAATTATTCTCGGCCATCTCTTAAGTAGTTTAACTTCGTCTTCTTGCTCTTCTTGTATGTAATTTAAGCTTCGCCTAATACGATTTCTGTGAACAGTACCTTTAATATCACTATCGTAAATTAGGGGCCCTATCGGGTTCCTTCTAGTTAAAAACTAGAGGTACCTGCTAAGAACAAATAAAAGAAGGAAAATTAATAAAGTTAAAAGTAAAATAAAAATAAAATAAATTGCTAAAATAAAAATGGCTAAAGTAATAAAAATTGAGCGTTCTTAATATTTTAGTTCCCTTGCAATGGTACCAAAAATTTGATCGTGTGTTAGAGTCTTAAAAATTTATAAGAAGAATGATCGAGCCTAGAAACTAACTATGACAACGATTGAGGCAAGCGCACCTATCAAATAGTAGTATAGTTTAGTGGCAAGACCAGATTGTCGAACCCAAAGGAACTAAAAGTACTAATACTAACTTTCTTTCTATTATTTAGCCTAAATTAAAAGTGAATTATATATTAAGTCTAAAATTAACTAACTATTAAGCTAAAGATGCTAAGACAAAAAGAATGAATTTGGGAAAATACTTGTGGGAAAAGCCAATTGATTAAGACAATATCCGAGGAAGAATCCACCTAGACTTCACTTGTTATTTAACCTGAACCAGACGATTTATTCACTTGACTTGATCCTTAGGATTCCCTAGGTTATATTAATACCTATCTTGAGGCTACTAACGTCTAACCCTAGGTTGATTAATTGAAATCTCTTTCTAATTAAAACCCCTAGAATTGCATTAACTCGATCTATGGACTCCCATATTGGGTTTAACCCTAATGTGACAGATTTTTGTCATCCTATCTCTAGGGTTGCGATCAACTTCGCTTAATTATGCTAGATCTACTCTTAAATAGGGACTTTTGCTCCACTACTTAAGCACATCAATACTTGAATAATATCCTAAAATATCAAAACAAGAATTAAGAACACATAATTAAGAACAAATTAAGTATTTATCATATAGTTCAGAAAACAATAACACGATCTATCTTAGGTTTCATCCCCTTCAGGTATTTAAGGGGTTTAGTTCATAATAATAAAAGAATACATCTCAGAAGAAAATATAAAACAAAACATAAGAAAAACCCTAAAACCCCCTGAAAGAAATTGAAGGGAAGATCTTCCCTCTTGAGTATAATTATGGCTTCTTGATATGAATCAATTGGCTTTCTTCGAGTAAATTCCATAATTCGCCTCTCGCTTGGGTCTTGACCTAAGCGGGCGCCCGCTAAAGGTTCGCCTCTTGGGTGTTTGTATAGGCTTTTGGAATGGCTTCCTTTGCCTCTAAGTACCCTAATCCGAATGAAACTCTTCTTTGTCACAGTAGGGACACGCCCATGGCACATGCCCATGGCACACGCCCGTGTGAATCGTGGCCAGGCCATGTTCGGGTCTATTAAGGAGGCACGATCATGTGGTCTTGGGCCCAGGCCGTGTCGATTTTGTACTTTGGCCTATTTTCTCTGTTTTAGGCCCGTTTCTCATTCCTTTCATCCTCCGGTGCTTTCCTAAGTATAAAACATGAAATTAAAGGATTAAGAGCACCAAATTCCACAATTCAAGGAATAAATCCTTTAAAAGTATTCTAAATGTGGGATTAAAATATGTTCATATTACGGTTTATCAGGTATCTTCTCTAGCTAAAATAATTAAAACACTAAAACCTTCAACTACTGTGAAGGAAATAAAAGAAGTTGAATCATCGTGTGTTTATTGTGGTGAAAGTCACATGTTTGATGAATGTCCATCCAATCTAGTGTCAGTATACTATATAGGGAACTCAAATCGAAAAAATAATCCATACTCCAATACCTACAATTCAGGGTGGAGATAATATCTGAATTTTAGTTAGAATAATTAAAGTGTAGGAAATTTCAATTTTGTCGGAAGGAAAAATGTCAATAATGCACTGTCAGGATACGTTCCACCAATGCCCCGAAAAAATAATTAGTATGGTCAGGAGTCATCATCTACTTCTATGGAAGCTTTGTTAAAGGATTATATGGCCAAGAATGATGTTGTGATCTAGAGTTAGGCTAAATCCCTCCAAGAGCTTAAGAATAAAATAGGATAGATAGTCGATGCTTTGAACACAAGACTGCAGGGAGCAATACCCAACGACACTGAAAATTTGAGGACACAAGGCAAGGAGCAATGAAAGGCTATTACCCTCAAAAGCAAGACTTAGCTAGATGATGTTGTTCAAAATGCTGCGGCAAAAGAGGATGACTCAACACATGACCAGGTAAAGATCCTAGAGCCATCTAAAAAACATACTGCACTTGAAAAGTGTAAGCAGAAGAATCTTTGTGGCGAGAACCGGATCAGTACGCCAACAAAATGCCACAAGATAAAGCGATTACCCAAACAACCTAAAGGATGACCACCTCTACCATTTCCTTAGTGATTTCATAATTCTAGGCAAGATGCCTAGTTTAAAAGATAATAGATGTGTTGAAACAACTCCATATCAACATACCGTTAGTTGAAGCATTAGAGTAAATGCCCAACTACGTAAAATTCATGAAGAATTGGGAGAATTTGAGACTGTTACTCTCATTGAAGGGTGCATAGAAATGTTAATGAATAAGTTACCTCTGAAGTTAAAAAACCCAAGGATTTTCATTAACCCATGTTCAACTGGAAATTACTATGTAGGTAAGGTATTATGTGATTTAGGCACAAGTATAAGTCTAATGCCTATATCTATTTTTAGGAAGCTACAAATTCGGAAGGCAAGACCTACCACAGTGACGTTACAATTAGTTGACAGATCTTATGCCCATCTGGAAGGTAAAATCAAAGACGTATTGGTAAGGGTAGATAAATTTATCTTTCTTGTAGATTTTCTTATTTTAGAATGTGAAGTTGATCATGATGTTCCCATTATTCTTGGAAGACCATTTCTTACTATGGCAAGACTCTAATTGATGTACAAAAAGGTGAGCTAACTATGAGAGTGAATGATCAATAAGTCACTTTCAATGTGTTTAATGCGTCGAAATGTACGGATAAGAATGACGAATGCCACATGGTTGATGTGATAGAAACAGCAGTAGATGAATTTGCAAAATTTTGCTACAGCAGTTCTGACAGGGGATATTACTTAATTGAGCAATGTGAAGAATTAGATCTGAAGAACTTGGTGAATTTAGGGAATCCTAACAGATAATGGACAGGCCAGGGAAGAAATTTGAGACCCTAGATTTATTTGGAAAATCCTTTAAGCCTCCTAAGCCTTCTGTAGAGGAATCACCTGTATTGGAGTTAAAGCTCCTACCACAACATTTGAAATATACATACTTAGGGAATAACAATACTTTGCCAGTTGTAATTTCTGCAAAGTTAACACCTGAGTAAGAGAACAGGTTGTTGGAAGTGTTACGACAATCTAAAAGGGCATTGGGATGAATCCTTGTTGATATAAAAGGAATTAGCCTAACATTGTGTATGCACAAGATTTTGTTGGATGATTGCCACTGGAATTGCAATTCATTGAACAATAGAAACGACTAAATCCAATTATGAAAAAAGTTGTCAAGAGGGAGATTATCAACTGGCTTGACGCTGGCATTATTTATCACATTTCTGACAGCTCATGGGTAAGCCTTGCACAATGCGTACCCTAGAAAAGAGGTGTCATAGTGGTAAGTAATGACAATGATGATGTAACACCCCTAACCTGTAACCATCACTGGTTTAGGGTTAAGAAGCATTACCTGACAAAACAAAACATTTACGACCATTTCGTAAACTTAAATACATCATCATCATATCATAGCAAATTTGATAAACCGTAGTATGAACATATTTTAATCCCACATTTAGCATACTTTTGGATGATTTATTCCTTGAATTGTGGAATTTGGTGCTCTTAATCCTTTGTTTTCATGTTTTATACTCAAAAGAGCACCGGATGATGAAAAGAACGAGAAATGAGCCCAAAATGGAGTAAATGGGCCAAAGTACGAAATCGACACGGCCTGGGCCCAAGACCACACGACCGTGTCTCATTAATAGACTCGAACACGGCCTAGCCACGATTCACACGGGCGTGTGCCATGGGCATGTCCCTGTCGTGACAAAGAAGAGTTTCACTCGGATTAGGGTACTCAGAGGCAAAGAAAGCCATTCCAAAAGCCTATATAAACGCCCTAGAGGCCAACCTTCAAGGGAAGTCGAGTTGGGCATCCGGCTAGGCCAAGGAGCCGAGCCAGAGAGGCCAAAATTGTGAGATTCACTCGAAGAAAGCCAGTTGATTCATATCAAAAAGCAGGAGTTATACTCAAAACGGAGGATCTCTCCTTCAATTCCTTCAGGGGATTTTAGGGTTTTCTTATGTTTTGTTTTGTCTTTTCTTCTAAGATGTATTCTTTTATTATTATGAACTAAACCCTCAGATACTTGAGGGGGATGAAACCTAAGATGGATCCTGTTATTGTTTTCTAAACTATATGATAAATACTTGATTTTTTCTTAACTATGTGTTCTTAATTCTTGTTTTGATATTCCAGGATATTTATTCAAGTATTGATGTGCTTAGGCAGTGGAGCAAAAGTCATTATTTAAGAGTAAATCTAGCATAGTTAAGCAGAGTTGATCGCAACACTAGAAATAGGATGACGAAAATCTGTCGGATTAGGGTCAAAACTAATATGGGAGTCCCTAGATTGAGTTAATTTAATTCTAGGGGTTTTAATTAGAAAGAGATTTCAATTAATCAACCTAGGTTTAGACGTTAGTAGCCTTGAAAGAGAGGTATTAATATAAATTAGGAATCCTACAGATCAAGTCAAATGAATAAATAAATGCAGTTCAGAGTTAAAAACAAGTGAAGTCTAGGTGGATTCTTCCTCGGGTATTGTCTTAATCAATTGGCTTTTTCCACAAGTTTTTCCCCAATTCCTTTTCTTTGTCTTCGCATCTTTAGCTTAATAGTTAGTTAATTTTAGATTAGATAACAAATTCCTTTAATTCTTAGGCTAAATAATAAAAAGAAAGTTAATATTAGTACTTTTGGTTCCTTTGGGTTGAGAATCTGGTCTTGCCACTAAGCTATACTACTGTTCGATAGGTGCACTTGCCTCAATCGTTGTCATAGTTAGTTTCTAGGCTCGATTATTCTTTTTATGAATTTTTAAGATCTGACATACACGATCAAAATTATATGCATAGAGTCCCTTTAAAAGGTCTACGAGACCATAAACATACATTAGGAAGGGGTCAGGACTACACCAAACTCATACAAAGTTTTTCCAGAAACTTAAGATTTTTCAAAGTTACAGAGGTCACATGCCCGTATAGGTAGGCCATGTACCTCACACGGCCTCAGACACGCCCGTGTGTCCAAGTCATGGCAAAACAAGGCATACATACTGACTTGTACACACGGCCGAAGACACGCTCCTGTGCTTGACCCGTGGGCAACACTGACTTAATTCCCATGCCCGTGTGTCTAGAACAGTTTTAGATTCCAAGACTGATTTTGTGTTTCGAGAAATCCAGAGTTGATTAGTTGATTTTGAATGAGGCCTATAATAGTCATTTTTCTGTTCATCCGGGAAGTACGAAAATGTATAATGATCTAAAATAGTTTTATTGGTGGCATGGTATGAAAGGAGATATCTCAGAGTTTGTTTCGATATGTTTAGTTTGTCGACAAGTCAAAGTGAACACCAGGTTCCATCCGATTTGTTACAACCAATCATGATTCTTTAGTGGAAATGGGAGAGAATAATAATGGATTTTTTTCAGGTTTGCCTTTATATCCGAGAAATAAAGATGCAATCTGGGTGATAGTTGACAAATTAAAGAAATCAACTCATTTTATTTCGGTGAGAACAAATTATTTTCTTGATAAGTTAGTCGAATTGTATATTTCCTAAATTGTAAGATTACGCGGGGTACCATTATCTATTGTGTTCAACAGAGATCCAAGGTTTACTTCACGGTTTTGGAAGAAACTGTAAAAGGCTCTAGGTAAGAAGATGCATTTCAGTACTGCATTTCATCCGCAAACGGATGGTCAATCTGAGTGGATGATTCATATTTTCGAGGATATGTTGAGATGTTGTATTCTTCAGTTTGAAAGTACATGGGAAAAGCATCTACCATTGATTGAATTTGCATATAATAACAGTTTTCAGTCAAGCATTAAAATGGCACCATATGAGGCTCTTTATGGTCGTAAATGCAGAACTCCATTGTATTGGACTGAGCTTAGTGAGAGTAAAATTCACGGGGTTGATTTGATAAAAGAGACTGAGCAAAAAGTGAAAATGATCCGTGACAGTTTTAAAATGGTATCAAATCATCAGAAGTCTTACGCAGATTTGAAACGGAGAGATATTGAATTTGAGATCGGTAGTAAAGTATTTTTGAAAGTGTCTCCATTGAAGATTATCGAACGTATTGGGCCGTGGTTCATCGGGCCGTACGAGATTATCGAACGTATTGGGTCGGTTGCATATAGATTGTTGTTGCACCTGAGCTAGAAAAAATCCATAACGTGTTTCACGTATCGATGCTTCGACAATAAAGATCTGATCCATCGCATGTGATTGCTCCTACTGAGGTTGAGATTCAGTCAGGTTTATTGTATACTGAAGAACCGGTTCGAATTTTGGCACGTGAGATCAAAAAGTTGATAAATAAGAGAACTTCTTTAGTGAAAGTGTTGTGGCACAAACACGGAGTTGAAGTGGCTACGTGGGAGCCTGAAGATGTTATGAGAGAGCACTATCTGAATCTATTCACTGGTAAGATTTTCAGGGATGAAAATCCCTAAATGGAGAGAGTTGTAAAAGCCCGGTTTAGACCCTAGTCGGAATAGTGGTTACGGGACCACAAATCTGAAGTCGAAAAAAATAAAAAATAAATAAATAAATAAATATTTTAATATTATTTTTAGTGTTTACAGTATGTGATTAAGCATGTGTGAAAATTTTATCGTTTGTGTGTCGAATTGTGAAAAAGGACTTAATCGCATAAAATGCAAAAGCTGTGTGCTGATTGTTAAAGTGTTTAATTGTCATGGCTTCTTAAATGAGAGGTCCTTATGAGGTTATTTAACCATTGAATGCTTTAAATAACAAGAATGGACAATAGTTAGTGGATTTTAAATGTTTATAATAAGGTTATTTTAGTAAATGGTTTATTAAATTAATTATAATAAAACAAGTATGAAAACGAAGCCATTATCATTCATTATTGTTGAAATTGAAGAAAGAAAAGCTAGGGCTCATATGTTTTGATATTCGGCTACTTCCAAGCTTGATTAAAGGTCCGTTTTTGTTCAGTTTTTGATAATTTCTATGTTTTTGTGATCATTGCTTAGTATTTTATTAAGCCCATGTAACAGCCCGGTTTAGACCCTAGTTGGAACTGTGGTTTTGAGACCACAAATCTAAGGTTGAAAAATATTTTAATATTATTTTCTGTGTTAATAGTATGTGATTGAGCATGTGTGAAAATTTTGTGTGAAGATTTTATCGATTGTGTGTTTAATTTGCAAAAAGGACTTAATCGCATAAAGTGTAAAATGCTGTCTGCTGATTGTTAAGTGCTTCATTGTTGTTATCTTTATATTTTGGAGGATTTATGTTGCAGTTAGCATTTATGAGATTAGTTGAAGATGATAGCATTGTTTTGGTGTTATTGTTAATAGTTGTTAAGGGTAAAATGGTAAAATGTCAAATAAGTTAATATTAATTAAAACAAAAACCAAATTGATGGCAATTTCTCATCTTTTTTCCACTGAAAAATAAAAACAAGAATAGCCATTGAAGCTTTTGAAATTTCGGCACTTGCTAAGCTCAATTGAGGTATGTTTTGAGGTCTATTTTTGATAATTTCTAGGTTCTTGTGATCGTTGCTTAGTGTACTATCAAACCCATGCTTAAATTTTAGAAATTGATGGTTATTTTGAGATATTCCATTGATTAATATGTGAGTTTTGTGTTGTTAGTGATGAAATTTGAAAGTTTGCTATTGGGTTAACATAGTTTGTATTTGAATTTTTGGTGAAATTGGCTATTTTGGGCTAAATTGTTAAAATGAGAAATTGGAGGACTAAATTGTGAAATAAATGAAATATGTCGACTTGTATTAGCATGGGAAGAATTCGGTTAAGCTTGTTTGAGTAGAAATTTAGTGTATTTTGTGATTTTGTGATTTAGGGACTAAAGTGTTGAAATGTGAAAATGTGTAAGCTATTTTGTAAATGCCCTAAATACGTGTCTGAGGACTAAATTGAATGAATTCGTGATTGAATGAGTTGAATTTGAAGGTGTATAGACCAAGAAAGGAGAAGTTTGGATTGAGACCGAGGCAAAGACAAAGTGCTCGATTAATCGACCGTATCAGTCCGAGGTAATTTCGAATATAATAGTAGTTGTAAACTATATCTATGTGATGTGAATTGAATGAATATATATATAACTATGAGATTAGAAATGCTATGTGCGGAATAGAATTAGATGGCACTAAGTGTGCAAAATTAGAAACGAGACAGAGATGATTACCATCGTGTGTGTGAAAGATAGAAGCTTCAGCTTATTGAATTGGCACTGTGTGTGCGATACCGATATAAGTTCAGTTTAACATATTGGCACTAAGTGTGCGATAATGATTATGTTTCAGTTATGAAATTGGCACTAAGTGTGCGAATAAATCAAAGGAATAGCAATGGTTGAACGAGAGGTAATATCGGGCAATCTAGTAGCATGAATGGTGAGTAATTATGTGTTGATCAAGATACGTTTGAATCTATATGGTTGATGATAGCCTTAAAAGTTGAATAAATAAATATTTGAGCATATGCTTGAGATTGATGATGAGCTTAATTGTGCATTTATCTATGTAATGGTATCAATACATATTGATGTGGTATTAATGAGTAGTATGTATTTTGAACTTACTAAGCTTTTGAAAGCTTACTGTGTGATTTGTTTCTCTGTTTTACAGTGTCAATAAAGCTAGCTCGGATCTGAGGATCGTCAGCATCTCTATCACACTATCGGCAATCTATTTTGGTACTTTTGAAGATGTGTGTATTTGAATAGGCATGTATAGGCTAGTTGTTTTGAAACATACTTGAGATGTGTAAATAGCCATGTGATATGGCTAGACAAATGTTGGCTATATGCATGAGTGAATTTGGTATATGATGCATATTATGGTATAGCTTGATGGTAATGAAAATGTCTTATGAATGGTAAGCTTAGTGATGGATTGATGCTATTGTGATCTAGTGATATTGTGGATGAGTCATGCTTGGTAATGCATGTGTTTTAGTTGTGAAAGTTGTATATAAGTTGACATGATTAGAAATGAGATTAGATGGGATGATATGTTGATCTTTTGATATGTATTTGGTTGGAAAATTGTGTGTGGGAAATTGCTTGATTGTGCTTATAGGGATGACCCTTGTGTGGATGGCAATTTGGTCTTGCAAATGGCCTATTTCTCATACACAACCAAGGGACACGGGCGTGTGTCTCTCCTGTGTGGCTCAAGGGCCACTTCGAGGTGTGCCTAGGTAGGTTACACGGCCGTGGCACGTGCTTGGTGGTCGTGCGACCAAGTCAGGAGCTTCCCTAATTTCACATGGCCATGGCACATGGGCATGTCTGGTGGACGTGTGGACAAGTCAGTTTGTATGGCCTATTTTGGCACGGCCTGGACATATGGGTATGTCTGGTAGCCGTGTGAGGCACATGGCTTGACCGCACGGGTGTGTGACCTCTATAACTTTGAAAAAGTTTTAAATTTTTGAGAATTTTCATAAGTGTTCGGTTTAGTCCTGACCCCTTTCTAGCATGATATTAAGGTCTCGTAGACCTCAATAAGGGACCATATGTTTATAATTAAATATGTTCGATTGATGATTAACTATGTGTTGAGAAATGGATGTGCGATATTTTGAAATGTTCAGAAATGTTTAGTAACGCCTCTTAACCCTAGATCGGCGACGGTTATGGTTAGGGGGTGTTATAGATCATGCCTCAAATTCTGTTTTTGATGAAGATTGTGAGTTAAGCCATTGATGAATTCATGAATTTTGTGATGTTTGATGATGAATTACGCAATTTTGGTGATTGGTATACATGTTTTATAAAGTGATTTTTGATGAATTTGAGTATTATGGCTAAATTATGAAAATGAGAAATTGAAGGACTAAAATGTGAAATAAATGAAATATGTGGGCTTATATGAGCTAGGGGAGAATTTGGCTAAGCATATGTATAATGAAATTATGTGTATTTTGTGATTTTATGAAATATGGACTAAAATGTCAAAAATGTGCAAATATGAGGTCTACTTTGTAAAATGCTCAAAATATGTGCATTTGGATTGAATTGAATGATTTGGTGAATGAATGAGCTAAATTTGAATGTGTACAGATCAAGAAAAGAGCAATTCGGACTTAGATCGAGGCAAGAACAAAGTGCTCATTGATTGACTTGTATCGTGTTTCTACGTCTGAGGTGAGTTCGTGTATAATACAAACTGTTTAAACAATGTTATTTATAATGATATAAATAGAATATGATTGTTGAATTAGAAATGTGAAATGAGAAATCAAAGAAATGTAGCACTATGTGTGCGTAAATATAATGGTTACTACTATGAATTGCACTAAGTGTGCGAGATAAAGAAGTGTATTGGTTATAATAGTTGGCACTGTGTGTGCGATATTGAGATATCTTTGATCTAAAATGATGACACTAAGTGTGCGATACTATCGTAGCTTCGGCTAATTAAATGGCACTGAGTGTGCAATACTATCGTAGCTTCGGCTAATTAAATAGCACTGAGTGTGTGAATCCATCGAACAGTATAAGAGGATTGAACGAATTATGGCTTCTTGCATTGAGCGGTAAATGTGATAAATAAATACGAGATGGTACTGGTATGTACGGAACCTATGTGGTTGATGATATCATGTATGATTTAGATGGATGATTATGTGAACGATTGATGAAGAGAATTGGTTTGAAAGGCATTATGAATGCTTGTGCATAAATCTATAGATGTGGTATGTAAGTGAGTAATGGATATGAGTGAGATTAAATGATGATACAAATTGATCAATGTGTTAGTTAATTTTACATATTGAACTTGAATTATTGAATTAATTGTGTTATATTACGAACTTACTAAGCTTTTAAGCGTACTATGTGAATTTTTTCTTTATTTTACAGTGTCATTAAGGCTAGCTCGAATCCGAGGATCGTCAGCGACTCAATCACACTATCGACCATCTATTTTGGTACTTTTGGAAGTTTTATATTTGGTATATGACATGTATAGGCTAGTGATTATGGAATGTTTTTGAGATGTATAGTTCTTGCCATGTGATATGGCTTGATAGTTAAATGACTTTTGTATGTGTTTTGGATATGTGAAAATGATAGTTATAAGGTGAATATGTGATGTTGTGTGAATGATCATTTTGGTATGTTTTGTTGATATGTAAGTGGTATGTTTCATGCTTGAATTGGTTGATAGGAATGATGGTTAAAATGTATGATTTGGATGCATTTGAGATATGAATTTGGTATGGCTTGAAGCTTGTAGGAGTGACCCAAAATTTGGGTGGCAATTTGGCCTTGCAAATGGCCTATATTTGCCCACACAGTTGAGCGCATAGGCATGTGTCTCGACTGTGCCTCTTCAGGTTGCATTTCAAAATAAGTCGACTTCAGACACGAGCGCATTACACGCAGGCGTGTGACGGCCGTGTGAATTAAGTCGATGTTGCCCACAGGTCAAGCTATTGCAGGCGTGTCTTTGGCGTGTGACAATTCAGTATGTATGCCCTGTTTTGCCACAGCTTGGGCACACGGGTGTGTCTGAGGCCGTGTGCCTCACACGGCCTGCCTACACGGACGTGTGACCTCTGTAACTTTGAAAAATGTTAAGCTTCTGAAAAATTTTTGTATGAGCTCGGTTTAGTCCCGACCCCTTTCTAATGCATGTTTAAGGTCTTGTAGACCTTTTAAAGAGACTCTATGCATATAATTTTCTATGATATGATGATGATGTACTTAAGTTTGAGAAATGGTCGTAAATGTTCTGTTTTGTCAAGTAATGCTTCTTAACCCTAAACTGTGATGGTTACGGGTTAGGGGCGTTACAGATGAGCTCATACCCACTCACACCGTTATAGAATGAAGGGTGTGTATGGACTATCGCAAGCTTAACAAGATAACAAGGAAGGACCTTTTCCATTTTACATTCATTGATTAGATGCTAGATAGATTAACTGGTAAGGCTTTCTATTGTTTTCTAGATGGTTATACGGGTTACAACCAGATTGCCATAGGACCAGAAGACCATCTTCACTTGTCCATATGGAACTTTTGTGTTTAGACAGATGCAATTCGGGTTATGTAATGCCTCGACAACTTTCCAACTGATAAACTGTAATATATACATATTTTAATCCCACATTTAGCATACTTTTGGATGAGTTATTCCCTGAATTGTGTAATTTGGTGCTCCTAATCCTTTAATTTCATGTTTTTATACTTAGGAGAGCCTCGGAGGATGAAAAGAACGAGAAACGGGCCAAAAATGGAGAAAATGGGCCAAAGCACGAAATGCACACGGCACAGGCCCAAGCCACTGTGGCCAGTGCCTCTTTGCTTGACTCCGACCACGGCACTGGATTCGACTCACTGCAGGCGTGCACACGGGCGTGTCCACCTGTCGTGACCCATTTTAATTATATTCGAAATAGGGTACTTAGAGGCAAAGAAAGAAATTCCAAAAGCCTATATAAACACCCTAAAGGCCAACCTTCAAGCGAGCGTCCAGGTAGGCTTAGGAGCCAAGCTAGAGAGGTCAGAATTGTGGGATTTACTCGAACAAAGCCAGTTGATTCATCTCAAGAAGGGGTCATACACAAGACGGAGGATCTTCCCTTCAATTTCCTTCAGGGGTTTTAGGGTTTTTCTTATGTTTTGTTTTATATTTTCTTCTGAGATGTATCCTTTTATAAATATGAACTAAACCCTTCAAATACCTGAGGGGGATGAAACCTAAGACGGATCTTGTTATTGTTTTCTGAACTATATGATAAATACTTGATTTGTTCTTAATTATGTGTTCTTAATTCTTGCTATGATATTTTAGGATATTGATTCAAGTATTGATGTGCTTATGAAGTGGAGCAAAAGTCCATGTTTAAGAGTAGATCTAGCATAGTTAAGCGGAGTTGATTGCACTCCTAGAAATAGGACGACGAAAAATCTACCGGATTAGGGTCAAACCTAATATGGGAGACCATAGATCGAGTTAATGCAACAGTAGAGGTTTTAATTAGAAAGAGATTTCAATTAATCAACCTAGGGTTAGACGTTAGTAGCCTCGAGAGAGGTATTAATATAAATTAGGGAATCCTACGGATCAAGTCAAGTGAATAAATCATCTGGTTCATAGTTAAATAACAAGTGAAGTCTAGGTGGATTCTTCCTCTGGTATTGTCCTAATCAATTGGTATTTCCCAAAAGTATTTTCCCCAATTCATTCCCTGTGTCTTAGCATCCTTAGCTTAGTAGTTAGTTAATTTTAGGTTAAACAACAATTCCCTTAATTCTCAGGCTAATTAATAAAAAGAAAGTCAGTATTAGTGCTTTTAGTTCCCTTGGGTTCGACATTCCGGTCTTGCCACTAAGCTATACTACTGTTTGATAGGTGCACTTACCTCAAGTCGTTGTCATAGTTAGTTTCTATGTTCGATCATTAGTTATATAAATTTTAAGACTTCCTGACACGATCAAGTTTTTAGCACCATTGTCGGGGAACTGAAATATTAAGAACGCTAAATTTTTATTACTTTTGCCATATTTTATTTTTGCAATTAAAATTTATTTTTACTTTTCTAAATTTTCTTCTTTGCTTCTGGTAGGTATTTTAGTTTATGACTAGAAGAAACTCGTCAGGACCTCTACTATACGATAGTGACAACGAAAGCACAGTTCGCAGAAATCGAAGAGAAATAAGGAGAAGCCTACAATACATACAAGAAAAAGCAAGAAAACGAAATTAATACTACCGAAGAGATAGCTGAGAATAATCCGCTACCTCCAGAGGTGGCCAAAAAACATGCTCCTCGAACTATGTATGTTTATGCTAAACCTAATTTAACAGGAACAGAGTCAATTATTATTAGACCTGCTATTGCTGCAAATAATTTCAAACTGAAACCTAACACAATTCAGATGATACAACAATTTGTTCAGTTTGATGGTTTGCAGGATGGAGATCCAAATAATCACTTGGCGAATTTCCTATAATTTTTCGACACTTTCAAAATAATGTCGTTTCTGATGATGCCATCCGTCTTCGGTTATTACCCTTTTCTTTGAGGAATAAAGCTAAACAGTGGTTGAATTCTCTTCCACGAGGATCAATCACTACATGGAAACAAATGACCAAAAATTTTTTATTGAAATATTTTTCGCCGGCTAAAACAGCTAAGATGAGGAATGATATCTCTTCTTTTGTGTAGATGGATTTAGAAACACTTTGCGATGCATGGGAGAGATATAGAGATCTATTGAGAAGGTGCCCACACCATGGATTACCCTTGTGGCTACTGAGTCCAACCTTTTTTACAACGGTGTGGACCCTCAACTAGACGGTGATTGATTGGCCACGCGCGTGAACCACGAATAACAAAACACACGAAGTGCTTATGAATTCATTGAACAAATGTCAGTGAATAACTATCAGTGGCAAGTCACGAGGACAAGGCCAACAAAAGTCGCCAGTGTTTTCAACCTCGACGCAGTAACCATGCTATCAACTCAGGTTGAACTTTTGAATAAAAAGATTGATGGTTTATGTGGTTCTTCACAGGTACATCCAGTTATGCAGTGCGATATGAATGGAGGAGGGATGAGAAACACAGAATATCCGCCTTACAACCCATACGTTGAAAACGACCAAGTTCACTATATGGGTAACAATTTTAAAACTCAAAATAACCCTTGTCACTAAGTATGGAATGTATAGGAATCATTCATTTTGAGAACATGTTTTGTGTAATGCCATTGTATAGGCTATCAAGTTTATTATTCTTTTGTATATGGCTAAGTGGTTGGCCAAACTTTTTGGAAGAACCACCCCAATTTTTCTTGGCGTGGTCAAGGAAATCAGAGACAACAACCCCCTGCAAACTTCCAACAACAGCCCTACCCACAGGAAAAGAAGCTGAACCTTGAGGAGATGCTAACAAAATTCATAGCGGTGTCAAAAACACGTTTCCAAAACACAAAAACAACACTTAAAAATCAACAAGCATCGATTCAAGGGATCGAGAACCAGTTAGGTCAACTTGCTAAGATCATATCAGAGCGACCACAAGGCAGCTTGAAAAGCAACACTGAAACTAACCCAAATGAGAAACTTCAAGCCATAACAGCTCATGACAGTGAAGGGTTAGATGAGCCCAAATTAAGGCAAGAGAATGTGGTAGAGGAAGATAAGGTTGAGGTAAGACAAGGCAAACCAAAATCGATAAAAGAAGGGTTAGATGGATCTATTTAACCCACTCACTCCACTAAAATGCCTACCCTCACAATTAACCCCTAGTGATCGTTGAAATCAGAGTTTTAAAATTTATAAAAGAATGATCAAAACCTGAAAACTAACTCTGACAATGATTAAAGGCAAGTGTACCTATCGAATAGTAGTATAGTTTAGGCAAGACTGGATATCGAACCTAAAGGAACTAAGAGTACTAATACTAACTTTCTTTTTATTATTTAGCCTTAAAAATAAAGTGAAGTTGCTTTAAACTATATTGACGAAGACTAAACTAAGGACACAAAGACAAAAAGGACGAAGAGGAAAATAACTTTGAAGGAAAACTCAGTTGATTACGACGATACCCTCAGGAAGAATCCACCTAGACTTTACTTGTTATCTGACCCTAAATTATATGATTTCTTTACTTAGCTTGATCCGTCAGACTCCTTAACCTATATTAAACCCTCTCTCGAGGTGAATAACGTCTAACCCTAAGTTAATTAGTGGAGCTCTCGTTCGCTTATAATAACCCCCTAGGATAGCAGTAAATCGATCAATGGACTCCCATATTAGGTTTCACCCTAATCTGGCAAAATCTCGTAACTATCTCTAGGCGTTTGATCAACTCCGATTAATTATGTTAGATCTACTCTTAGGCAGGGTCTATTCCTCCTCCACCTAAGAACATTAGATTTGGATTAAGCAACATAATTAAGAACAAACTAAGCAATTATCATATAACTTAGAAATCAAATAACAAATTTTATCTAGGTTTCATCCCCTTCAGGTATCTAAAGGGTTTAGTTCATAATGAATAAAAAGAACATCACAAGAGAAAAGATAAAATAAAACATAAGAAAACCCTAAAACCCCCTGAAGGAATTGAAGGAGAATTCCGCCGTCTTGAGTATAATTTCGGCTTCTTGGGATGGATCAACAGGCTATCATCGCGTTATTCCCTAACTCTTACCTTCTCAACTTGGCTCATTGGCCTAGCTTTGACACCTTTTCAAAGGTGGTACTTAGGGGATATATATAGGCTCTTGGAATGCAATTTTTTCTCCCTAAGTATCCTTTTTCGATTGAAATTGCTCTTTCCAGCGACAGAGGCACGGCCATGGCACACGCCCGTGTGAATCGAGACCAGATTGTGTTTGAATTTCTAACTTGGGGCACGATGGTGTGAGTCAGAGTTGAGGCTGTGCTCTTAGTGTTCGTCGAGGCACGACCGTGTGAATTGGGCCAGGCCGTGTCAATTTCTTGCTAAGGCTCATTTACTCTGTTTTGGGCCCGTTTTGTGTTCTTTTCATCCTCAGGTGCTTTCCTGGGTATAAGACATGAAAAGAAAAGATTAAAAGAACCTTTTTACATAAATCAAGGGATAAATCATCCAAAAATAAGCTAAATGCGGGGTTAAAATAAGTTATAATTACGGTTTATCAAATACCCCCCACTTAAGCTTTTGCTTGTCCTCAAGCAAAATTCTCAACTTACAATTAAAACGAACTTTCCATGATTCATAATTCTTATCAACAATGCCTTATCCTAATTCATATATAATTCATACATGGATAATTCAATTCAAAGAGTCCTAAAGATTCTGTAATATCCCGGGTTAGGGGCTATTTTGTTGTGGCATGTTTTGCAGGTGTTAGTTTGCTATTTCTATACTTTAGGGGCTTAGTTGTAGCCTAGGTGTGTGCTGAGTGTATGAGAAAATTTTTGTTTTTGGGTGTTAAGTCGGGAGCTGATGGAGCTGAGGGTTGTGTATTTTAATTGGTGTTTTTAGCACAAGCAAGTGAGCTAGTAGAGTGGCATAGTGTGCGCCACTTGGAGGTTGTGTTTGGCGTCATATGCAGGAGGGGGAGGTCCTGAGTTCAAGTTGCAGGATGCTCACTTTTTGGATTCCATTTGACTCCAAAGTGGTTGGGCATGGACCAAGTCAAACGTTTGAATGGTGGGTGGAGAGCAAATTGTGGAGGAAGACTTGTTCAACTAATTTGAATGTGTGTGTGGAGAGTATGGGGATATGGCGAATTTTTGGGAGTTGGGGAGAGGGTGGCTGGTTTTGGGAAGTGGGGAGGCTATGCTGAGAAATTCTATTTGGCATTTTTGATGTTTGGTCAAGCTAGTAATGCACAAAATTTCTTCTTTTGTCAATAGCTTAAACCAGAAAATTCAAGAGAGTCTCTCATTCTTTTCTTCTTGGAAAACCGAAAGACCAAATCTCTAAGGCTTGCGAATTTGTTTTGCTTTTCTCTCAAACTTCTTGTAGCCAGAATGCACTCTTGCATTTTCTTTTCTTCTTCATTGGCATAAGTAGAAATTGGTGTTGTTCTTCTCTTCTCAACTCTTTTTCTTCTTAAAATCTCCATTAGCCAAAACAAACCTTTCTTTATTTCAAACCGTATATACCTTTCTCCCTTTGCTCTATTTTTGTTGTTTAATGAATATCAACCCCATATCTCACCATCTTTCCCTTGTGTTGCTAGAATTTTCTCTTTCATCTATTCTCATTTTGGTAGAATATCAACCCCTTTTCTATTCATTTTTCCTCTTGTGTTCTCTTCTTTTGAGTGAAACCAATCCTCTTGTAAAAAGGTGTTAGCTTGAATCTCCCTTCTCCTAGTGGTTGTCTTGGTGAATAGTGGTTGGTGTTGGGTAAGTAAGCAGAATGCTCATTTCTTTTCTCCTTAATTTCTTTGTCAATTTTAGGATTGGCTAAGTGCCGATTGGAACATGAGTAAAGGAGTTAACCTCTTATTTTGGAATCGAATGCTTGGTAGGGCAAGCAGGAATTTCAAAGCAGTCAGGTGGAGCCTTCTCTCTTTGTTAACCGATTAGGTAAGTGAGGGTAAGATATCGTTCACAGTTATTCGTTTAAAACTGATTAAGTCAAGATGACAAAGGATTAACCATTCTCTCTTAAGGTGTAGCTGATTGTTGATTAAAGAAGGAACCATTGTGGTTCGGGTTTGGTAGGAAACCAAACGTGTGCAAGGTAAGGGTTCGACACTAACCCTTGTGGTTCTTTTGGTTATGGCCGAATGTCATAGATGCCTAACCCCTATGTTTGGCCGATTGTAGGAGTTAGCAATCGAGGACTTAGATCGCTTTGGGTCGGGATTTCTAGGCTCAGATTATCGGTGTGTAACTAACACACTGATACTTAGTAAGATTATTAATAAACCTGTTTGCCTGTAAAAAAATTATAACAGTATGATGGACAATGGGATACCCAAATAGGGTATGTGTACGATTCGGGTAAGTCTGTTCTATTATGAGTACTACTAATGAAGTATGATATCATGATTTATGTTATGTATGTATGCTATGAGAGGTAATGCTTGGTATGTTGGCATAATATGCATGACTTGTATGAGAGGCATGATTACATGAGTATGGTATGTTGATGGGTGATATGAGAGGAGGGAGCGGTGATATTTTGTCCGACGACGAGCACCGGTGCTTTGGTAGCACACTTTGTGACTTTGGGTCACCAGAGGTTTGGCACCTCCAGAGGTTTGGTACCTCAGCGTCTCGTCCCAGTGGCTCAGTACCACAGTGGGTTGGCCCCACAGATGATTATATGGGATTGACGCCGGTGTTTTGGTAACACACGATGGGTTGGCCCCATCACCGATTTGTGACTACGGTCACCACCGGTGCTTTGGTAGCACACCGTGTCTTTGGGACACGGAGGTTTGGCACCTCATTGCGACTTGTCCCGTGGTTTGACCACCGTGGGTTGGCCCCACTTGAGATATGGGATCGTGCGCTAGTGTTTTGGTAACACACGATGGGTTGGCCCCATCATCATTGGATTTGTGACCTCGGTCACGTTGCTTTGGTAGCACAATTGTGTCTTTGGGACACCGGTGGTTTGGGACCACATTGATGGATAATGTGTCTTTGGGACACGGTGTTTTAGTAACACATTGTGACTATACGTCACAGTGGTTTGGTACCACACGGGGTAGAAAAGGTGTATGGATGGTTAGGATCGGGTTGCATTAATTATGTTGCTATGTATGATGTGTGTTAGCATGTTGTTTTATCGGGAGCGGGATTTACACACTGAGTCACTCGACTCACCCTCTCCTTTGACATTTCAGGTGACTCGTGAAGACGCGGACATGGAGCCGGGATGGACTCGGGTGCTCATGCCATGCGGAATAAAAGTTTTACTCGAGATATTATGCTTTGGGTATTTTAGTTATTTACGTTGATTTAGGTTTATTTCGGATTGTAAAAGTCTTTAAATTATGCCTTTGATATTATGTTTTAAGTTTGATTTTAATATGCTTTAATAGAATAATTGGGGTAATTTGCTAAAACTTGGCATAACAACGATTTCAAAATTTTAACGAAATGTTTTCAACTATACCATCGGGTATCGCACTGATTTTATAAGTTTATGAAAATCAATTGTTTTCAAACTTGAAGGCAAATTTTTACTAAGTCTTAATGTTTTGGTAACGATATTAAACAACTTGTTTTCTAAACGGATCAAAGTTTTACCCAATCTATTTAGTACAAATTCGAGATTTTCAAACACGATTTTTCCCCGTAACATACCAGATTCGGTCGTGATGTTTGGACCGGGTTTGGGGTGTTACAATTGTGGTATCAGAGCTAAGTTCAAAAGCTCGTCTGTGGGCTTGAGGCCCAAATTGTTTTCAAAAGTTCGTTTTAAGTGTTTTGGGATTGAATACATGGTTTACAAGGCATGGCACCGAGTCTCCTCAGCACTGATTCGCCTGTAAGTAATTCTAAACTCTTCGTGAATTATTATTTGTAGATGGGTAGGTGATATGGAGCGTAGTTAGATTTATAGGACTTGAACCCTAGGATTAGATCACTCAAACACTCGAACTAAAGCATAAGACTTAAAGCACTAAACCAAATCATGACTCACCCACGTGGGCTAGGGTGTGGTAACTCCAGACGCATGTCAGGAGAGGATCCGGAAGAGCTTGGTATTTAAGCGGTCCTTGTGACTCACCTCCTCTTTGCGGTATCCCACCCGGTGCGTAGCTCGAGTTCACCCCGACCAAGAAGGCTCGGTCATAGACTTAACCTAACGCCTAAAACCAGAAAAGGGAATTAGCCATGTTTTGAAAATACAACAACAACCCTAACGTTTTCAAACTTTTTGCAATAAACTCTTTCAAAATTGAGAATGTCACTTTTACAACAATTTTCTTGAAAAAACCGATTTATGAAAAATTACAAAAATGCCTTAGGGGTAAATTTACTAAAATGCCCTCGGTTTATAAAATAGCAACCCAAAGATTTTGCCCAAAATTTCAATGATGTTACTGAAATTCAAACATTACATTTTACAAAATATCAATCGAAAATTTTGATTTTGGAAATTTACTAAAAACGCCTCGCTTTGTGAAAATTACTAAAATACCCCTGGTTTCCAAAACGAAGTATTTTACAAAATTTTCAAAGAACACTCTCAAATTTTTGGAATTTCAAATTGACCACTTTTTTAAAGTTTAAAATGTCGTTTATTACTAAAATATACTGTAGGAAAATGACGAAAATACCCTTTGGGCTAGAAATGGCAAAGAATGTCAGAAGAGTGAATAGGTATGGAAAGGGTTAAGGAATGAATGTATGACCTCTTTTGGGTGAATAGGATAGAAGATTGAAACCTTGGTTGCTCGAAAGAACCACGAATAAACTCCATTCATAAAATTCCTTTGCGGTTAAGAAAGTGGAACGATACTAATGCATAAAAATCTTCTTAATCGTAAACGTAGATCGTTAGTCATGAGTACTCGAGGAGGACGTGGCCGTAATACTCGTGGTCGAGGTCGGGGTAGAATGACGTTTCGAACCCGTGAGGATCTGGTCCGGCGGTCGAGAAAATGAGATTGGGCCCGCCACCAATTTGGAGGTGGTGAGTTCCGAGATCGACCGAGACGATGCGATGTCACAGCGAGCGTCTTGCGGGTGTTGGAAAGGGTAGTGGTGTAAGTGGTGGTGCAGGAGTTAGGAAATCTGTTCGAGAGACTCGCTAATGGGGCCGAATTTTTCCGAGGTGTATCGGGTGTTGCTCCTAGCTTCTTGAATATTGGGTGGAGGCAACCGCGGCGGATCATGGATGATCCGGACCTTTCACGGAGGAGCTTAAGGGCATCGTGACGCTTCTTCGGGATGAGTCATATCGGTGGTGGCTCACGGTTCGGGACAGATGTGGCGGTGAGGATCGACATGGGATTATTTCAGATTTGCATATCAAAAGAAATACATCGGGGCTAGTTACATCGACTCCCAAGCAAAAAGGCATTTCGAGGCTTGTTCAGGGAGTAAATGTCGCCAGTACGCAGGCCGAGTTCTGAAGCCGAGTAGGTATGCCAGGGGGCATTGTAGCCACCGAGCATGAGAGGTGTGTTCGTTTCGAGGATGGTCCGCGAGACGAGTTGAGGTTGCCGATTGCTCCACAGCAGGAGAGCGAGTTTGTTGTCTTAGTTGAGAAGGCTAAGGTAGCCGAAGGTGTTAAGGAGTCGATAGAAGATGAGCATGGGCGTAAGTAGGCTTAAGAGGAGCTTTGGGGTCTTACGGATCGCCCGCAATCCGCGAAGAGGGCTAGATCGAAGTAAAGGGGCGAAACGATCGCTAGGTTTATTCTTTGCTAAGCGGGGACCGCCGCAGATGTAATCGGTGTGGGAAATCTCATTGGGGTGGTTGTTGGGTGGTGGAAAAGGTTGCTTCGAGTGTGGTTTCTCGGATCATCGCATTGGGGTGTCCGCGTAGGATGGCGAGGATTGCCCGAGAAGTCGGCCGTGTCGGTTCGAGAGGTAATGGACCGCCACCACGAGGGGCCGTGGTAATGGCGAGGTGGTAATGGATTTGGTCGAGGTCGTGGAGCAAGGCGCAGTGCGGGTAGTTACGAGGCACGCATACTGGTGCAGTGTATGCAGCTAGCGCCGCGAGAGAGGCGACGCACCGGACGTAATCACCGCTGTGACGTTTTTGATTTTTGGTTCTCCTATACCGCTTTAATTGACTTGGGTTCCACGATTCGTATGTTGCTAGTAGTATAGTTGAGACCATGGACTTAGACTCGTAAACCGCTTCTAGACAAATGACTCGTATTTTAGCCCTACAGGTCACTCTGTAGTGGTAGATAAGTTGTATAAGGATGTACCCCTAGAACTCCAAGGGGTCATTTTTTCACGATCCGATGGAAGCTGCCGTTTGGGGAGTTCGATCGATTCTTCGGGATGGACCGGTGGTGAAGTACGAGGCCAAGGTGGATTGCGCGGCTAAGCGCATGGTTCTATCGACGGATAAGAGGAGATGAAGTGATTATGATAGGTAATAGGAGAGATTACTTATCCAATGTGGTATCGGCACTAAAAAGTCAGAAAGATGGTCGGGGAAGAATTCGCAAGCGTATGTGGTTCATGTGTATGCCTTGGAGGCTAAAAAGAGTCCATTGTTGAGAAGGTTTCATCTTTCAGGAATTTGTGGATGTGTTTCGGAGGAGCTTAGGGTTTGCCACCGGATCGTGAGGTAGAGTTTGGGATAGATCTGCTACACAGGTGCGCGCGGTGTCTATTGCTCCATATAGGATGGCACCAAAGGAATTGGTGGAGCTTAAGGCTCGATTCGGAGTCGTTGGATCGAGGCTTCATTAGGCCAAGTGTTTCACCGTGGGGAGCGCGGTATTATTTGTCAAGAAGAAGGGCGGAACGATGCGGATGTGTATCGACATCGCTTAACCGAATAAGTCGACGATTAAAAACAAGTATCCGCTATTACACGGATAGATGACTTGTTTGATCGGTGAAAAGGTGCATCGGTGTTTTCAAGATTGATTTGAGGTCCAGGTACCATCGGTTGAAAGTTAAGGAAGCGGATATCCATAAGACAAACGTTTTGGACTCGATGACGCACTACGAATTCTGGTAATGCCGTTCGGGTTGACTAACGCCCGCAGCTTTTATGGATATGATGAATAGTGGTGTTTTGTGAGATCCGGACCGCTTCGCCGTGGTTTTTATTGACGATATCTTGGTCTACTCAAGGTCGGAGGAAGAGCATGATGCACACTTAAGAGTGGTGTTGCAAGTTTTGAGGAGAAGCAACTCATGCTAAGTTCGAGTAAGTGCGAGTTTTGGCTTAGTGAAGTGACGCGTTTTTGGGTCATGTGTAGTATCGCCTACGGGGATTAGAGTGGATCCTCGGAAGGTTGAGGCGATTTTTGGATTGGAAGCCTCCTAAGTCAGATCCATCGAGATTCGGAGTTTTTCTGGGTTTGGCGAGATACTCACAGAAGATTTGTTGAGGGTTTCGTTAAATTGCGCACCGATGACTAAGTTGTTAGGAAGGGAGTTCCGTTCATTTGACCGAGAAACAGCAGGAGAGTTTTGATAAGTTGAAGAAGATCTTGACAGAGGCTCTGTTTTAATTCAACCAGAGGTCGGTAAGGAATTCACGAGCAGATCGCGATGCATCACACACAGGCTTGGGTTGTGTCTTGATGATGCAGAGGGTAAGGTTGTGGCTTACGCTTCTCGGCATTGAGGCCACACGAGGTCAACTATCCGACGCACGACTTGGAGCTAGCGGTGTAGTCTTCGCCTAAAAATCTGGAGGCACTACTTATACTGTGGGAGAAGTCAATCGTCTACACGGATCATAAGAGTTTGAAGTATCTATTGACCCGAAGGATCCGAATTTGAGGAGGCGTAGATGGGTTGAATTGCTCAAGGACTACGATCGTTCGATTGAATATCATCCGGCAAGGCTAACGTGGTGGCGACGCGCGTTGAGCCGTAGGGTTGTTTCGGACTTAAGAGCGATGTTTGCCCATTTAAGTTTGTATGACGACGGAGTATTCTCGCAGAGAGCTGCGAGTTAAGCCTACTTGGGTTGAGCGGATCAAAGAGAAAAACAGATTGGAGGATGAGGTTACGAGTGCGCGAAGGTTACAAGTGCGAGAATGGTGGTTTGGAGGGTTACAACTTGTCAGGGATGAGGTTTCTGTGTTTTCAAGGGAAGGCTTGTATGCCTAAAGATGTTGAGTCGAGGCAGAAGATTCTTCAGACGCCTTTGCATAGCGATCCTTATGCTATGCATCCTGGAGGTAGCAAGATGTATAGGGATCTTAGAGAGCGATTTTGGTGGCCTGGCTTGAAGAAAGAGGTGTGAGTTTGTTGGGAAATGTCCGACTTGTCGCCAGGTCAAGGCGAGCATCGATGGTTGCGTCGGGTTTGCTTCACTGTGAAGATTCCTCGATGGAAATGGGAAAGGATAACTATGGATTTCGTCGGTGGGTTCACACGCCAAGCAAGAAAGATTCGATTTGGGTTATTGTGGACCGTCGACTAAGTCGGCCCATTTCATTCCGGTGAGAGTGGACTATTCACTTCAGAGGTTGGCGAAGCTTTATGTGTCGTAGAGATAGTGAGGCCTGCACGGTGTTCGATTTCGATAATCTCGAGACGAGGATCCGAGGTTTACGTCGAGGTTCGGAGAGCGTTGCATCAAGCTCTGGTACTCGTTTGGATTTCAACGACTTTTCACCCGCAAATCGAGCGAGGCAATGTAAAGGGTTATTCAGATCTTGGAAGACATGTCGAGAGGTTGTGTTCTGGACTTTGGGGCGATTGGGAAGAGTTTACGCCGCTTAGCCGAAGTTCGCCTACAACAACAAACTACCAAGCAAGCATCAAAATGGCACCATATGAGGCGTCAGATGGTAGGAAGTGTCGCATTCACCCACATGTTGGGACAGAGTTAGGAACGCCGATTGTTGGGACTCGAGTTGGTTCTTTGAGACCGAGGACAAGGTTAGGTTGATTCGAGCTCGCTTGAAGGAAGCTTCGGACCGAAAAGCAAAAGTCTTATGCCGATCTTAAGCGAAGAGATATAGAGTTATTTGTGGGAGATCAGTCTTCTTAAAGGTCTCACCTTGGAAGAAGGTGCCGAGGTTTGGCGAGAAAAAGGCAAGCTAAGTCCGAGGTTTATTGGGCCGAGTATAAGGTATTGAGACGAGTTGGACCGGTGGCGTATCGGCTTGAGTTGCAGCAGAGCTTAGTCGATTCACGATGTTTTTCACGTTCGATGCTTGGAGGTACCGCTGGATCCATCGCATGTAGTAGCGAGTGGAGAGATCGAGGTAAAACCGATTTGACTATGGAGGAGGAACACGTGCGCAGATTCTTGATCGGGATGTGAAGGTTCTACGTAGGGAAGTCTGTGCCTTTGGTTAAGGTACTTTGGCGAGAATCATGGCGTGGAAGAAGCCACGTGGGAACCCGAGGATACGATGAGACAGCAATACCCGCAACTCTTTTGATCAGGTAATTTCGAGGCCGAAATTATTTTTTAAGGGGGGTAGAACTGTAATATCCCGGGTTAGGGGCTATTTTGTTGTGGCATGTTTTGCAGGTGTTAGTTTGCTATTTCTATACTTTAGGGGCTTAGTTGTAGCCTAGGTGTGTGCCTGAGTGTATGGGAAAATTTTTGTTTTTGGGTGTTAAGTCAGGGGAGCTGATGGAGCTGAGGGTTGTGTATTTTAATTGGTGTTTTTAGCACAAGCAAGTGAGCTAGTAGAGTGGCATAGTGTGCGCCACTTGGAGGTTGTGTTTGGCGTCATATGCAGGAGGGGGAGGTCCTGAGTTCAAGTTGCAGGATGCTCACTTTTTGGATTCCATTTTGACGCCAAAGTGGTTGGGCATGGACCAAGTCAAACGTTTGAATGGTGGGTGGAGAGCAAATTGTGGAGGAAGACTTGTTCAACTAATTTGAATGTGTGGTGTGGAGAGTATGGGGATATGGCGAATTTTTGGGAGTTGGGGGGAGAGGGTGGCCGGTTTTGGGAAGTGGGGAGGCTATGCCGAAATTCTATTTGGCATTTTTGATGTTTCGGTCAAGCTAGTAATGCACAAAATTTCTTCTTTTGTCAATAGCTTAAACCGAAAATTCAAGAGAGTCTCTCATTCTTTTCTTCTTGGAAAACCGAAAGACCAAATCTCTAAGGCTTGCCGAATTTGTTTTGCTTTTCTCTCAAACTTCTTGTAGCCGAATGCACTCTTGCATTTTCTTTTCTTCTTCATTGGCATAAGCCGAAATTGGTGTTGTTCTTCTCTTCTCAACTCTTTTTCTTCTTAAAATCTCCATTAGCCGAAACAAACCTTTCTTTATTTCAAACCGTATATACCTTTCTCCCCTTTGCTCTATTTTTGTTGTTTAGCCGAATATCAACCCCATATCTCACCATCTTTCCCTTGTGTTGCTAGAATTTTCTCTTTCATCTATTCTCATTTTGGCCGAATATCAACCCCTTTTCTATTCATTTTTCCTCTTGTGTTCTCTTCTTTTGAGTGAAACCGAATCCTCTTGTAAAAAGGTGTTAGCCGAATCTCCCTTCTCCTAGTGGTTGTCTTGGCCGAATAGTGGTTGGTGTTGGGTAAGTAAGCCGAATGCTCATTTCTTTTCTCCCTTAATTTCTTTGTCAATTTTAGGATTGGCTAAGTGCCGATTGGAACATGAGTAAAGGAGTTAACCTCTTATTTTGGAATCGAATGCTTGGTAGGGCAAGCAGGAATTTCAAAGCGATCAGTGGAGCCTCTCTCTTTGTTAACCGATTAGGTAAGTGAGGGTAAGATATCGTTCACGATTATTCGCTTAAAATCGATTAAGTCAAGATGACAAAGGATTAACCATTCTCTCTTAAGGTGTAGCTGATTGTTGATTAAAGAAGGAACCATTGTGGTTCGGGTTTGGTAGGAAACCAAACGTGTGCAAGGTAAGGGTTCGACACTAACCCTTGTGGTTCTTTTGGTTATGGCCGAATGTCATAGATGCCTAACCCCTATGTTTGGCCGATTGTAGGAGTTAGCAATCGAGGACTTAGATCGCTTTGGGTCGGGATTTCTAGGCTCAGATTATCGTGTGTGTAACTAACACTGCGATACTTAGTAAGATTATTAATAAACCCGCTTTGCCTCAAAAAAATTATAATGAAGATGATGGACAATGGGATACCCAAATAGGGTATGTGTACGATTCTGGTAAGTCTGTTTCTATTATGAGTACTACTAATGAAGTATGATATCATGATTTATGTTATGTATGTATGCTATGAGAGGTAATGCTTGGTATGTTGGCATAATATGCATGACTTGTATGAGAGGCATGATTACATGAGTATGGTATGTTGATGGGTGATATGAGAGAGAGGGAGCGGTGATATTTTGTGTCGACGAGCACGGTGCTTTTGGTAGCACACTTTGTGACTTTGGGTCACCAGAGGTTTGGCACCTCCAGAGGTTTGGTACCTCGGCGTCTCGTCCCAGTGGCTCAAGTACCACGTGGGTTGGCCCCACAGATGATTATATGGGATTGACGCCAGTGTTTTGGTAACACACGATGGGTTGGCCCCATCACCGCATTTGTGACTACGGTCACCGGTGCTTTGGTAGCACACCGTGTCTTTGAGACACCAGAGGTTTGGCACCTCATTGCGACTTGTCCCCGTGGTTTGACCACCAGTGGGTTGGCCCCACTTGAGATATGGGATCGTCTCGCTAGTGTTTTGGTAACACACGATGGGTTGGCCCCATCATCATTGGATTTGTGACCTCGGTCACGATCTTTTTGGTAGCACAATTGTGTCTTTGGGACACCAGTGGTTTGGGACCACATTGATGGATAATGTGTCTTTGGGACACCGATGTTTTGGTAACACATTGTGACTATACGTCACCGGTGGGTTTGGTACCACACGGGGTAGAAAAGGTGTATGGATGGTTAGGATCGGGTTGCATTAATTATGTTGCTATGTATGATGTGTGTTAGCATGTTGTTTTATCGGGGAATGGATTTACACATCGAGTCACTCGACTCACCCTCTCCTTTGACATTTCGGGTGACTCGTGAGACGCGACATGGAGCCAGGATGGACTCGGGGTGCTCATGCCATGCGGAATAAAAGTTTTACTCAGATATTATGCTTTGGGTATTTTAGTTATTTACGTTCAGTTGGGTTTATTTCGGATTGTAAAAGTCTTTAAATTATGCCTTTGATATTATGTTTTAAGTTTGATTTTAATATGCTTTAATAGAATAATTGGGGTAATTTGCTAAAACTTGGCATAACAACGATTTCAAAATTTTAACGAAATGTTTTCAACTATACCATCGGGTATCGCACTGATTTTATAAGTTTATGAAAATCAATTGTTTTCAAACTTGAAGGCAAATTTTTACTAAGTCTTAATGTTTTGGTAACGATATTAAACAACTTGTTTTCTAAACGGATCAAAGTTTTACCCAATCTATTTAGTACAAATTCGAGATTTTCAAACACGGTTTTTCCCCGTAACATAACAGATTCGGTCGTGATGTTTGGACTGGGTTTGGGGTGTTACAGATTCAAACAAGATTAGTCATCCATTTGTAGCACGAAAACATAGGTGTTTCCCTTCATCTAAATAATTACCTTTAATTCAAAACCGACGAGGATTGATATCCTCACAAAAGATTACTCAAATTACTCGAAAAGTGCTTGAGGGTCAAAATTAAGCACTCAGAAGTCGAACCTGAAAAGTTATTCCCATAGGCTTGCCTGAAAATCAAGTCTCCACCACTAAAAAGTGAAATGATAAACAGACCAAAAGGTCTTTGTTAGGGTTGTAACGGGGCTAGAGTTAAAGGTGTGGATAAAGGCTGAAATTAGACGGTTAGAATTGAGACTGAATTGATAAGTTACTTACCTAAAAATTTCTAAGATAATAATTACATCAACTAATAATCCTACTAATACGAGCTTTTCTTTTGGAAATAGACTTTAATTGTGTAAGCTCACTTTTCATACTACCAATGCTGAATATGCTTCGAGGGTTTTTTTTTTTTAAACAAACTAAAAAAATACAAGATTATTGTATCTATCAGAATAATATACTTATGTAACTGATCAAATCAAATCTCGATTAAGGGGTAGTCAAAGGAAAGGGTGATAACAAATACAAAGGGGTTTTGGGTTAACATCAGTAGGTGAGTTAATAATAAAGGTTTGTTAGGATCGACGGGGTTCACTAGGGGTCAATTGTAACCTATTTAGTGGAATTAGTAGGTTAAAACCTAGGTGCCTTTATCATCTTGGTATATCAAATCATAGCTGTGGTCTTGACATGTATAAGCAAGGCAAGTTCTAGAATAACAGTTCATAGTTGACACACTCATAATAAAAAAAATGGGCAGGAAAAAGAATTATGCTCTATAAGGCTCAAGATCTCACAAAAATTATGGGTGTTTTGACATCAACCTTGTAAATATTAAACTTCAAGATAACATTCAAATTCAGGTTAACAACCTAGCAAAATTTTAACTCTTGAAAAGCAGACGTATCATGCTGGATTCTCTAGTAATCTTCAAATTAATTATCAATGCACAATTAACTATGACTTATTCAAAAAACTGTTAAAAAAATCATAAACCATCAGAAATTTTATCTTAATTAGTAATATGAGAAAATTACTTTCAAACAAGATTAAATTCAGGGATTTGAGAAAAGGTCAGGAACAATTTGAGAATCATGCAAAAGTTAGACACTTTTACCCCCACACTTAAGATGTACATTGCCCTCAATGTACAAAGATAAATAATGATAATTAGTGATCAATCAAAAATATAAGAGGGGAAAGTGTCACTTCCTGGATTTACTACTGAGATCCTTGGAGGATGTGGAAAGTTTGTGGCATCAGGAGACTTTATTGAATTTTGCCTAGTTGTGCTTTTGTGTATTTGGATTGTATGATTTATTTTGCAAAGTCACTTGTTAATGATCTTTGGATATGTGGTTAAGGGATGCTCGAATAGTTTGATAGCCAATCGTAAAAATTTGCAATAATAATTAAAAGTTCAAATTTAAAAGAAAAAAAATAAAATAAAACTTAAAATAAAGAAAATTAAAATGAAAAGATAACAATTCAAAAGGACTCATAGATCCTCATCATTGGTTGGGTCTGGTGGTGATGATGAAATATGGAGGTGCTGGCATATTTGGTGCAGAGTGGCCTCTAGTCCATCAAAGCGCCGAGTGTTTTTAGCGAAGTACAGCTCGAACTGGTCGAGTCGGGCAGAGATGTCTACTAATGATGGTGCTGCTCCGTACGGATGCTGGCTTGGTTTCGGTGCCTCCTCTAATGGTGGTGGGACATCATCAGGAATATCCTCGGCCTCCCCCTCGTTTGTGGGTGTCTTTAGTTTGTACTGAGGAGGGTTGGTCCCTCGACGTTGTTTGATCATCCTCATATGTAGCATCGTCTGAATGCCTTGAGGTACCATGTTGCCCATCAGTGTGAGGGATGTGATCTGATCGTTGGCGTTAAGGAGGTTGAAATGCCGAGCCAACCTCGAAATGTATGGCCCCATTGACAAAATCCCCTTCCTATGTTGCTCTGTCTGATGTTGAATCGCGCATGCGATAAAATATGCCAAGTGAAAAACATTTCCTTCAGATATGCATGATAGGAAGTAGACGTCTTGTTTGTTTACAACGCCGGTGCTCTCTCTGCGACCTGTAATGGTGTGCGCGAGAATGGCGTGAATATACCTTAGGGCTGGGGGAAGTGCCATTGCCTTAGAGCGAGTGGGGTCGTAGTCGCTTGTAGTGGGGCGTAGGCTTCGCTAGCATTCGAGCGGAGTGCAGTAGAGCTCACGGTTTAATCCAGCAAGTGGGTTTTCTTCTATGAATTCTGGTGTGTAAAGTCCTAGAGCTGTGCCAAATTGTGGTACATTCAATCGTCGTACTGTGCCTTCTAATCAGAATTGGATAGCACCCGGGTCGTCGAACTGAGTTGTCACTGTTTACAATGTGACGGTGGTGCAGAACTCTAATGTGAGCTCCAAATATGTGGGCTCGTCGATTGAGAAGAATTTCTCCCATGGGTCAGTTGAGAGGAGTGCTTAAATATCGGTGACGAGCCCAACTTGCTACACTGTGCCCCAGTCGATGCGCCTACCAGTGCTTAGGGGTCTACCCTGGATTGCTTTGTACCGTTCTTTTTCATTTGATTGAGGGAATCTGAGGAATGGGTGTCGAAGCTCGGTAGAGGCACTTGCGGAGGATGAACCGGGCCACTTTCTTTTCTTGCTTGGGACTGTTCATTTCGTACGTGATGTCGACATGGTACGTGAAATTTGTGATCAAATATAAAGTAGTTTCAAATTCATCAGTAGCACAGCCATCATATGCCACACTAAGTCAATTTATAATTACGAGCATGTTAATTCGCAAGAGACAACTATTCTCGGATAAGAGTGAGCAGGGCAATATATCAATTTCATGAGTTTACAGTCCAAGAATTAAATGAGTATAAAATCTAACAACCAATAAATATTATAGGGACTAAAACAAATTTCCTAAATAAAATCATGCTTTTAAAACTAAACTTAAACAAAATCTGAAAATAAACAAGAATACCATAAGATTAAGACAAGAAAATGAAAACAGGAATGGTGTGATATGATCAATACGGGTGGAGCACGGCGGTGGTGTGGGTTCTGCTGCACGAACACGGCGGTGGCATGGGCATGGGTTGCTGCAACAAGGCTGTGGCGGGGGCGTGTGGTGCGATTTTAAAAGGGGTTTGGGGAAAAATAGAGGTTGAGAGGTGTTTTTAGAGGGTTGGGGTCGTGAATGTGGCTGGAAATAGAGAACAAAAGCTGTAAAAATTTTTAGGGTTAATTTTGGGGAAGACGACGGTTACAATTGCTTAAATCGGTAAGCGAGCACGGTTTATCACCACGCCCGTGTGACTTTTAAATCGCCCGTGCTTTTCGCGATTTTCAAAATTTGGGCGTGTTCAGGGTTCTTATCACGCTCGTGGAGAAATGACCACGCCCGTGTTCGATAAGTTAGTATGTTTGCACGGTGGGGTAGCACGGGCGTGTATAGCTCGTGTGTGGCAAGTCAGTATCTTCCCACAGTCGTTGGACACGGCCGTGTTCTACCCGTGTTCGATAAGTCAGTAGCTTCACATAGTTAGGAAGCACGGGCGTGGTCTGATGTCGTAGCCCGTGTTGTTGAAAGAAAATTTTCCCTGTTTGTGCACGGCTCCTGACACGCCCATGTTTTGTCCCCTGACTTGCACACGGCCATTGACACGCCCGTGTTGATAGGCCGTGTTTAAACACCTGCATTTCTATTGGATTAATTTTTAGTATGGTGCTAGAAATAATGAAAATAAAATGTTAGTGGGTTAGTGCTCGGGTTGCCTCCCGAGAAGCGCTTGTTTATAGTCTTAAGCTAGACTTTCCCTGTTTTTGGTTCTAAAAGAAGGCTCATGGAGCATAAGCTCCTCTCTCATATCTCCAAAATCTGCACCATTATAAATTTTGAGTCGGTGACCATTTACCTTGAATGTGCCTTTAGTAGGATGAGTTACTTCGATGGTGCCATATGGAAAAATTGTTTTGATCATAAATGGGCCTGACCATCTTGATTTCAGCTTTCTCGGAAATAGTTTAAGCCTTAAGTTGTATAGTAGGACCAGGTCTCCTACTTCGAATTGTTTTGATCTCTTGAGATGAGCATCGTGGCGTCGCTTTGTTGCTTCCTTGTACAGTTTTGAGTTCTCATAAGCTTCTATTCTCCATTCATCCAGCTCGTTCATCTGTATCATTCATCTCTTTCCTGCAATTTTGAGGACAGAATTCAAGAATTTTATTGCCCAAAAAGCTTTGTGTTTCAATTCGAATGGTAGATGATAGCTTTTCCCGTGTACAAGTTTGTATAGGGATGTCCCTAGAGGTGTTTTAAATGTTGTTCTATAGGCCCATAAAGCATCATCTACTTTAACTACCCAATCTTTTCTATTTGATTCAACCATTTTTTCTAGAATGCCCTTAAGTTCTCGGTTTGCTACCTCAACTTGCCACTGGTTTGAGGATGATATGGGGTGGCTGTCTTGTGGTATATTCTATATTTTTTTAGGACTTTTTCAAATTGAGTATTACAGAAATGAGTACCCTATTACTAATGATGGCTCTCAGTGTGCCAAATCGGGAAAACAGTTTCTTGAGAAACTTGACTACTACCCTAGCATCATTGGTAGGTAAAGCTTCTGCTTCTACCCATTTTGACATGTAATCAACTGCCACTAGGATGTACTTGTTTCCAAACGAACTAGGGAATGGTCCCATGAAATCAATACCCCATACATCAAATATTTCACATGATAACATATATGTTTGAGGCATTTCATCACGTTTAGAAATATTACCTATTCTTTGACATCTATCACACGAGGTAACATACCTGTTGGCATCTTTAAATAAAGTGGGCCAATAAAAACCTTAGTCCAGTATTTTGTGTGCTGTCTTAATACCACTGTAGTGTCCTCCCGTGATCTGAATGGTAATGCTCCAAGATTTTGTTTGGTTCTATCTTTGTAACACATCTTAGAATTACCTGATCTGCACATATGCAAAAAAGAAAGAGATCTTCCCAAAAATAATTTTTCACATCAGCCAAAAATCGCTTCTTTTGGTGATGTGTTAATTTTCTCGATAAGACGTTAGTTGCTAAATAATTCGCAATATTTGCAAACCATGGTACCTCAGAATGTGTTATAGAAAAGAGTTGTTCCTCGAGAAACAAACCATTTATTTCACTTTCATCGAGCTCTTTGGTGTGTGGATTTTCAAGTCTAGAAAGGTGATCTACTGCAAGATTCTCAGCTCTCTACTTATCTTGTACATCCAAGTCCAATTCCTGTAAAAGTAAAATCCATCGTATGATTCTGGGCTTTGCATCAAGTTTGTCTAAAAGATAACAAAGAGCTGAATGGTCAGTGTAAACGACAACTTTAGACAATATTAGATACTGTCTAAATTTATCAAAAGCAAAAACTACAGCTAGCAACTCTTTCTCTGTGGTGGTATAGTTTTCTTGTGCGGGTGTTAATGTTCTGCTAGCATAGTAAATTGGCTGAAAATGCTTGTCTCTTCGTTGTCCCAAAACTGCACCTATTGCAAAATCAATTGCATCACACATTAGTTCAAAGGGTAAGTTCCAATCAGGGGCAATTATAATCGGTGCATTTATTAATTTATCTTTAAGGATATTAAATGCATCTAAACATTCCTGATTGAAATCGAAAGGAACATCTTTTTCTAGTAATTTTGTCAGAGGCTTAGCTATTTTAGAAAAATCTTTAATAAATCTTCTATAGAACCATGCATATCCTAAAAAGCTTCTGATCGCCTTAACAGAACTAGGGGGAGGTAGTTTTTCTATGGCTTCAACTTTCGCTTTATCTACCTCAATCTCTTTACTAGAAATCTTATGTCCTAACACAATTCCTTCTCTAACCATAAAGTGACATGTTTCCCAATTCAAAACAAGGTTTGTTTCCTCATGTCTTATTAGAACTCATTTTTAATTTTTAAGGCAAAGATGGAAAGAATTACCGAATATCGAGAAATCATCCATAAATACCTCCATGATGTCTTCCACGAGTTCGTCAAATATTGCCGACATGCAACGTTGAAAAGTAGCAGGAGCATTACATAATCCAAAAGGCATTCTACAGTAGGCAAACGTACTGTATGGGCATGTGAATGCCGTTTTCTCTTGATCTTCAGGAGCTATGGGGATTTGGAAGTAACCGGAGAGTCCGTCCAAGAAGCAGTAGTACATATGCCCAGATAATCTTTCCAACATTTGATTTATGAAGGGTAGAGGGAAGTGGCCTTTTCTAGTGGCATCATTCCGTTTTCTATAGTCTATCTGAGACTCTCCAACTCAGAATCGTTCTTGTGGGAATTAACTCATTCTTTTCATTGGGCACTCTAGTCATTCCTCCTTTCTTTGGAACTACACCGCCTGAGACTTACCCAAGTGTGTCGGATATAGGATAAATTATTCCTACATCTAGCGGTTTAATTACTTGGCTTATGACCACTTCTTTCATGTTGGGGTTTAACTTAGTCTCTAGGGTTGCACACATGGCTTGTATTCTTCTTCCATTAAAATTTTGTGTGGTGCGTAACACCGGGCTTATTCCTTGATATCAGAAATTTTCCAAGCTATGGCTTTTTTGTGTTCTCTCAGTACCTTTATCAGTTCATCTTTTTCCTTGGGTTCTAGTTCTGAAGAGATGATTATTGGTAGCGTAGAATTGTCCCCAAGGAATGCGTATTCTAAGTGTTTTGGTAACTGTTTTAATTCCAATTTGGGTGGCTCTTCGATGGAGGGTTTTTGTTTTATTTCGTCATCATATTCAATGCTTTCTTTTATTTGTCTGGATGACGATGTATTTAGATTCAACTCATCATCTTCATCTTCTTCCCCCTCTTCTTGAGTCAGGAACAGTTCCATTGTGTCGTCATGTATGATTTCCTGTAATGAATTTTGAATGATGTGATCGATGAGTATCAACAAAATAACAGAATCATCTTGCTCTTTAGAATACCTCATGGCATCATAAATTTGAAAAATAATATCTTCATCACCTATCCTTAGCGAGTTTACCATCACCTACATCAATAACGGCTCTAGCAGTGGCTAAAAAGGGACGCCCTAAGATTAAAGGAACATTAATGTCTTCATCCATGTCTAACACAACAAAATCAACAGGGAAAATAAATTTGTCAATTTTTACCAAGACATCTTCGATAACTCCTCTAGGATATTTAATAGATCTATCTGCTAACTGAATACTCATCCTAGTGGGTGTTGGTTCCCGAAGATCTAGTTGTTTAAACATTTTATAAGGAATTAAGTTTATATTAACGCCTAGATCAGCTAATGCTTTCTTAATATTTAAACTACCAATTAAACAAAAGATAGTAAAACTTCCTGGGTGTTTTAATTTGGTTGGTAGCTTACTTTGGAAAATGGCTGAGCACTCTTCATTAAGTTCCACCATTGATACTTCTTCAAGTTTTCATTTATTTGTCAGGAGTTCCGTTAAGAATTTTGCATACTTCGGCATCTGTGAAATGGCTTCAACAAAAGGTAAGTTAATATGTATTTGTTTAAGAAGTTCAAGAAACTTACTGTATTGGGCATCCATTCGTTTTTTTTTTTTTTTTTAGTTTCGTTGGATATGGGATTGGTGGTTTATTCTCATTGCGTAATGGAGTTACATCCACAATCCCTTCATCACTTGCATTGTTACCTTTATTTTGGAGCTTGTTTCTTCAGTTCGCCCAATTCCTTTCCACTTCTTAGTGTGACTGCTTTTACCTGTTCTATCCCTTTAGGAAAAATTTCTGCTCGTTTTTCACAGATCATCTTAGTAAGTATTCCAACCATCTTAGTGAGTTCCCCAAAGGACTTAGTAAATTTTTCAATTGACGCTTCTTGATCCTTAAGGGTTCTCTCGATATCTTGTAGGCATTCTTCTGTGTTTGCCGATTTTGTTAGCTCCTCCTCATGGGTTGGTTTCTTCTCTTGTGGATAAGGCTGATTTTGGAAGTTTTGAGGAAGTTGTTGCCTTTGATTTCCTTGATTGCCTTGACCTCCCCACGAAAAATTTGGGTGGTTCCTCCAACCTGGATTGTAAGTGTTACTATAAAGATTATTATTGGATCAGAAATTATTACCTATATAGTTCATCTGTTCGCTTCTGCTTCTGGTTGGTAGGGTGGGTACTCAGGATTCACCACGGTTTCATTTGCGTCGCACTTCATGACTGGATGTGCCTGTGAAGAAAACAACCTATCAAGCTTTTTATTCATCATCTCAAGCTGGGTTGATAGCATGGTCATGGCATCGACGTTGAAGACTCCTGCCAATTTTGTCGGTTTGGTCCTTGAAGCTTGCCACTCATAATTGTTTAATGACATCTCCTCAATCAACTCGTAGGCTGCTTCTGGAGTTTTGTTATTCAAGGTTCCACCGGCTGCTGAATCAATTAGTTGCTTTTTTGAGGGGTTTACACCGTTATAAAATGTTTGAGCTTGTAGCCACAAGGGTAAGCCATGGTATGGGCACCTCCTCAAGAGATCTTTGAATCTCTCCCATGCATCATATAGAGTTTCTAAATCCATCTGCACAAAAGAAGAGATATCATTCCTTAATTTGGCTGTTTTGGCCGGTGGAAAATATTTCATTAAAATTTTTTTGGTCATCTTATCCCATGTAGTGATTGACCCTCGTTGTAACGAGTTTAACCACTGTTTGGCTTTATTTCTTAATGAAAAAGGAAATAACCAAAGACGTATGGCATCATCAGAAATGCCATTTATTTTGAAAGTATCACAAAACTCTAAGAAGTTAGCTATATGCATGTTTGGATCTTCATCCTGCAAACCATCAAATTGAACAAACTGTTGAATCATATGTATTGTTTTAGGCTTTAATTCAAAATTATTAGCGGCTATAGCAGGCCTAACAATACTTGATTATGCTCCTATTAAATGTGGTTTAGCATAATCAAACATGGTTCGAGGAGCAATGCATTCCCCCACATCGTGTGGTGGAGGGTTATTCTCATCCATCCTTTCAGTAGGATTGGATCTGTCTTCTTCCTCCCTTTCTGTATAGTTTAGGGCTCACCTGATTTCTCGGCGATTCCTTCGAGCGGTATCTTCAATATCACTATCGTATACTAAAGGTCCTCTCAGGTTCCTTCTAGTCATAAACTAGAGGTACCTGAAAAAAAGAGAAAGAAAGAAAAATAAGCAAAATCTAAAATTCAACTGAAAACAAAATAAATTGCTGAAAAAAATAATGGCTAAAGTAATAAAATAGAGTTTTCTTAATATTTTAGTTCCCCGGCAACGACGCCAAAAACTTGATCGCTGAAATCAGAGTTTTAAAATTTATAAAAGAATGATAAAAACCTAAAAACTAACTCCGACAACGATTAAAGGCAAGTGTACCTATCGAACAGTAGTATAGTTTAGGCAAGACCGGATATCGAACCCAAAGGAACTAAGAGTACTAATACTAACTTTCTTTTTATTATTTAGCCTTAAAAATAGAGTGAAGTTACTTTAAACTATATTGACGAAAACTAAACTAAGGACACAAAGACAAAAAGGATGAAGAGGAAAATAACTTTGAAGGAAAACTCAGTTGATTACGACGATACCCTCAGGAAGAATCCACCTAGACTTCACTTGTTATCTGACCCTAAATTATATGATTTCTTTATTTAGCTTGATCCGTAAGACTCCCTAACCTATATTAAACCCTCTCTCGAGGCGCATAACGTCTAACCCTAGGTTAATTAGTGGATAGTAGTAAGTCGATCAATGGACTCCCATATTAGGTTTCACCCTAATCTGGCAAAATCTCGTAACCCTATCTCTAGGCGTTCGATCAACTCCGCTTAATTATGTTAGATCTACTCTTAGGCAGGGTCTATTCCTCCACCACTAAACACATTAGATTTGGATTAAGCAACATAATTAAGAACAAACTAAGCAATTATCATATAACTTAGAAATCAAATAACAAATTTCATCTAGGTTTCATCCCCTTCAGGTATCTGAAGGGTTTAATTCATAATGAGTAAAAAGAACATCACAAGAGAAAAGATAAAACAAAACATAAGAAAACCCTAAAACCCCCTTAAGGAATTGAAGGAGAATTTCACTGTCTCGAGTATAATTCCGGCTTCTTGGGATCGATCAACTGGCTATCCTCGTGTTATTCCCTAACTCTGACCTTCTCGGCTGGCTCCTTGGCCTAGGTTTGACGCCTTTTCAAAGGTGGTACTTAGAGGATATATATAGGCTCTTAGAATGCGATTCTTTCTCCTTAAGTATCATTTTCCGACTGAAATTGCTCTTTCCAGCGACAGAGGCAAGACCATGGCACAAACCAGTGTGAATCGAGACCAGACCGTGTTCGAATTTCTAACTTGGGGCACGGCGTGTGAGGTGGAGTTGAAGCCATGCTCTAGGTGTTCGTCGAGGCATGGCCGTGTGGATTTTGGGCCAGGCCGTGTCAATTTCTTGCTAAGGCCCATTTACTCCGTTTTGGGCCTGTTTTGTGTTCTTTTCATCCTCGGGTGCTTTCTTGTTTATAAGACATGGAACGAAAGGATTAAAAGCACTTTTTTACATAAATCAAAGGATAAATCATCCAAAAGTAAGCTAAATGCGGGGTTAAAATATGTTATAATTACAGTTTATCACCTAGTGAACCCCTTTTGATCTTAACACACCATTTATTGACTCACCCACTAATATTAACCTAAAACCCATCTTGTATTTGTTATCACCATTTCTTTTGACCCTCTTTTTGTTGAGATTTGATTTTAAGCAGTTGCCTAACTATGTTCTATATTTCATTTGTTAAAGTTCTTTCTTATTATTGTAAATATTGTTCTAAAAAAAAACGTTGGAAAGTTATTCATTGTTATTTTTATGTTTGAGCTTAAGCAACTAATTCCACATTCTGAGAAGAAGCTCGTATTATTAGTTTCAAGTTTTCAATTGATGTTCAGTTTTCTAGTTAGGTAAATTATCAATTCAATGTCAATTCTAACCCTTTAATTCAACCTTTATCCACACCTTTAACCCGAGCCCCATTACAACCCGATAAAGACTTTTTGATCTGTGTATCATTTCATTTTATAGTGGTGGAGATTTGATTTTCATGCAAGCCTATGGGATTAACTTTTCATGTTCGACTTGTGAGTGCTTAATTTTGAACCTTAAACACTTTGAGTGATTTGAGTGAATCTTTAGTGAGGACGTCAACTCTTGTCGATTTTGAATCAAAGGTAATTATTTAGGTAATGGGAAATGCCTATATTTTTCGTGCTATAAAAACTATGAATTTGATTATTTGAATATTTAGAACACTTTTGGTTAAATTATCAATGTATTAATTACCTTTGACTTATGATGAAACACTATTGATGAATATTATGAATTGAGGAAGTTCATTTTAATTGTGAGTTGAGAATTTTGCTTGAGGACAAGCAAATGCTTAAGTGTGAGGGTATTTGATAAACCGTAATATATACATATTTTAATCCCACATTTAGCATACTTTTGGATGAGTTATTCCATGAATTGTGGAATTTGATGCTCCTAATCCTTTAATTTCATGTTTTATACTTAGGAGAGCCTCGGAGGATGAAAAGAACAAGAAACGGGCCAAAAACAGAGAAAATGGGCCAAAGCACGAAATGCACACGGCCTGGGCCCAAGCCACACGATCTGAATTCGATTCACAAGGGCGTGTCCCTGCCGCGACCTATTTTAATTCTATTCGGAATAGGGTACTTAGAGGCAAAGAAAGACATTCCAAAAGCCTATATAAACACCCTAGAGGCCAACCTTCAAGCGGGCGTCCAGGTAGGCTTAGGAGCCAAGCCAGAAAGGTCAGGATTGTGGGATGTACTCAAAGAAAGCTACTTGATTCATCTCAAGAAGCCTGAGTCATACTCAAGACGGAGGATCTTCCCTTCAATTTCCTTCAGGGGGTTTTAGGGTTTTTCTTATGTTTTGTTTTATATATTCTTTTGAGATGTATTCTTTTATGATTATGAACTAAACCCCTCAAATACCTGAGGGGGATAAAACCTAAGACGAATCTTTTTATTATTTTCTGAACTATATGATAAATACTTGATTTGTTCTTAATTATGTGTTCTTAATTCTTACTTTGACATTTCAGGACAAGTATTGATGTGCTTAGGCAGTGGAGCAAAAGTCCCTGTTTAAGAGTAGATCTAACATAGTTAAGCGGAGTTGATCGCAACCCTAGAAATAGGATGACAAAAATCTGTCGGATTAGGGTCAAACTTAATATGGGAGTCTATAGATTGAGTTAATGCAATTCTAGGGGTTTTAATTAGAAAGAAAATTCAATTAATCAACCTAGGATTAGATGATAGTAGCCTCGAAAGAGGTATTAATATAAATTAGGGAATCCTACGGATCAAGTCAAGTGAATAAATTGTCTGGTTTAGAGTTAGATAACAAGTGAAGTCTAGGTGGATTCTTCCTCGGGTATTGTCCTAATCAATTGGTTTTTCCCAAAAGTATTTTCCCAATCCATTCTCTGTGTCTCAGCATCCTTAGCTTAGTAGTTAGTTAATTTTAGGTTAAACAACAATTCCCTTAATTCTCAGGCTAAATAATAAAAAGAAAGTCAGTATTAGTACTTTTGGTTCCCTTGGGTTCGACATTCCGGTCTTGCCACTAAATTATACTACTGTTCGATAGGTGCACTTGCCTCAAGTCGTTATCATAGTTAGTTTTTGGGCTCGATCATTCGTTATATAAATTTTATGACTTCTTGACACGATCACCAACATTGCATGATAGCTATATTTTCAGACATGGTGAAGAATTTCTTTGAAGTTTTTGTGGACGACTTCTCCGTGTTTGGGAATGATTTTGAGGATTGTTTAAAGAATTTGGAGATGGTATTATGCCACTGTGAAGAAACAAATCTTGTGTTAAATTGGGAGAAATGCCACTTCTTGGTCTGTGAAGGCATTGTCTTGGGACATAAGGTGTCACAGCGAGGAATTGAGGTAGACCAAGCAAAAATAGAAGTGATTGAAAAATTGCCACCTCGTACAAATGTAAAGGGTATTTGAAGTTTCCTAGTACATGTAAGATTTTACAGAAGATTTATTAATGACTTCTCGAAAAAATCTCTAAACCCTTATGTACTTTACTTGAAATAAATAAACCTTTTAATTTTGTTGATCAATATTTGCATGCTTACGAGGCACTCAATGTGCGACTAGTAGCAACACCAATTGTTGTTGCTCCAAAATGGCCCTTTGAACTCATGTACGATGTAGTGATTTTTCCATGGGAGCTGCGTTGGGGAAAAGAAAGGACAAGGTATTACACGCAATATACTATGCCAGTAGGATAGAGGCAAAAGCTTAGCTTAATTACACCACGACAGAAAAAGAATTGCTAACAGTAGTCTTTACATTCGACAAGTTCTGATCTTACTTATTAGGGACAAAAGTTATGGTTTACACAGATCCTTCAGCTATTGTAACATCCCGAAATTGGGCCTAGTAGGATTGGGCCCAATTGGCCTTGAGCGTAGTAGCGTTTAAATTTTTAGAGAACAAGAGATCGGCTTAAATGCAAGTTGGACCTATTAGATAAGTGATTTTAGAAGGTTAGAGGGCTTCTATGAAGTCCCGGGATCAAACTTTGGCTTTAGGAAAATTTTGGTTTAGGTGAAAAAACCCTAGAAGTTGACAAGTAGGCCTTAAGAATAAAATGTGGAGAAAAAAGACACAAGTGGAGTGTGTGGTGTAGTGGCAAAGTGACGTCACTTAGGAAGCAAGGGGGTGACGCCACAAGGAAGGAAGGAGGTCCAAGGTTCAAGTCTTGGCTCTTGCATTTTGGTTTTCTTTTTGCTTGGACCTTAGAATTTGGCTGAGATTTATATTTAGTTGCGCATGGTTTAAGACACAAGAGGAGCTTGTGGTCAAGTGGTTAGCGGTGTGGATTATGTTGAAGGGAGCACTGGTTCGAATCTCATGAGAAGCAAGGAGTATTTCTTTTCATGGATTGGATGACAAGAGTTTCAGTTGAATTTAAACTCTCATCGACAAAGGGATCCCACATCGGAAAGATACAAAGAAGGAAGATGAAGAGCTAGCTATATAAAGAGCATTTCAGGAGGGGAGTTAACATACCTTGGTGGGCGTTTGGGCACAGGAGTGGTCGCAGCGCGGTTTAACACCAGACTCCTATCAGGTGTGTAACTCTCTCTACTCTAGTCTTGGAAGGGTAAAATACCAAAAATATCCCTAAAAGGTAAATTACAAAAATGCCCTTGGTAGGTAAAATTACGGTTATACCCTTAGAGGTTGATTAGCGTGATTATGTTGTTTTATGTGTACCTGATTATGAAGATAATTCATGTTATACTTATATTTGATATATGATTAGCATACATGACATACTGCATACATGAATTATTGTGTCATATTGCATGGGTATGATGAGAGGAGGGGCCATAATTGTAACACCCCAAACCCAGTCAACACGCTACGACCAAATTCGGCATGTCACAGGGAAAAATATTTTTGAAGAAAACAGGTTGGTGATTTAATTTTGAAAAGAAACGTGGTTGAAAACAAGTTGTCGTCTTTTATTTTAAGAAAACCTTTTGATTTTATGAAAAGTTGAGTTGGTTTGAGTGATGTAGCTAAAAATCGTTTCGAATTTAGTCTTTAAGGAAAATTTAGCTTTTAAAGTATATCTTGTTAGCTAAGTATCATAACTAGTTTGCCGTTACGTGATGGTAAAGTTTTAGAAAAACCCGATAAGTTGTGAGAGTTTGGAAAACTTTCATTTTAAAGGTTATTCAGGCATGCCATTTGGTTCAACTTATACAAATTTAGTGAAAATTCAAAACAGATGAATAAACCCAAAAATATAAGCTAGGGGCCCTATTACAAACCCCAAAAACCAAATTTAATAGCAAAGTAAAACCGAAATAGTAATTTAAAACAAAACCCAAAAAAGAATGCGCATGGCCACCTCGAGTCCACCTCAGTTCCGCATCCGCGATCTACGAATCATCTGCGAAATGTAAAGGAAGGGGTGAGTCACCGAGACTCAGTGTATAATTCCCCCTTCCGAAGATATTAATGCTCTTACACAATTTCATAAGTCAATAAGTATGTCATACAACCCAAAACTTAAGCATCTGAAACTCCTGAATCTACCCCGTGTGGTCAAAACCACTGGTGGTCAAAACCACTGGTGATCGTAGTCACAAATAATATATGTGTGGTCAAAACCACTGGCGACCGTAGTCACAAATAATATGGGTGGGGCCAACCCACCTTGTGGTCAAAACCACTGGTGACAATCCCGTATATCGATGTGTGGGGCCAACCCACTGTGGTACCAAACCACTGGGACGAGTCATAGAGATAGAAATATGTGGTCAAAACCACTGGTGGTCAAAACCACTGAGACTTAGTCACAATAATGATATAGAAAGCGGGGCCAACCCACTGTGTGGTCAAAACCACTGGTGACAGTCTGAAATCATGCCTTCCCCCTCCTCTCATTACACTCGTGCAATATGACATAATAATTCGTGTATGCAGTATGTCATGTATGCTAAACATATACCAAATATAAGTATAACATGAATTACCATCATAATCAGATAGACATAAAATAACATAATCAGGCTAATCAACCTCTAAAGGTATAACCGTAATTTTACCTACCAAGGGCATTTTCGTAATTTACCTTTCAGGGGTATTTTGGTATTTTACCCTTCCAAGGGTATTTCAGTAATTTCGTACCTGGAATGGCCTTTACGAAGGCCTAATGTCGCCCCGAGCAACTCAGCTACCATTTTCGGTCGTATCAGACTATTGGGCCTAAAACTCAATTCTGGCCCATTAGGGCCCACACTCTCGTGTGGCCCACCTAACACAAATCTAGCCACGTATATAAGTTCCACCTAGTCTAGTTCACTATATACTACACCATCATACAATTTTATTCAATTGGGCCCACTTTGGCCCATCATGGCCCAAGTAGCCTCAACCCACAAGAATACTACTGATGGCCTCAACTATTGCGTCGAAGCCCCACACATGCGCTCGCACGCTCCTGTGGCTACTATTGCCATGACTGGCTCTTCGGCATTTGCCGCTCTACAACTAGAGTAGAGAGAGCTACACACCTGATAGGAGTCTGGTGTTAAACCGCACTGCGACCACTCCTGTGCCCAAATGCCCACCAAGGTATGTTAACTCCCCTCCTAAAATGCTCTTTATATATCTAGCTCTTCATCTTCCTTCTTTGTATCTTTCCGATGTGGAATCCCTTCGTCAGTAGAGTTTAAATTCAACTGAAACTCTTGCCGTCCAATCTGCAAAATAAATATTCCCTTGCTTCTCATGAGATTCGAACCTAGGCTCCCTTCAACATAGTCCACACCGCTAACCACTTGGCCACAAGCTCCTCTTATGTCTTAAACCATGCGCAACTAAATATAAATCTACAGCCAAATTCTAAGGTCCAAGCAAAAAGAAAACCAAAATGCAAGAGCCAAGACTTGAACCTTGGACCTCCTTCCTTCCTTGTGGCATCACCCCCTTGCTTCCTAATTGGTGTCACTTTTCCACTACACCACACACTCCACTTGTGTCTTTTTTTCTCCACATTTTATTATTCAGGCCTACCTGCCAACTTCCAGGGTTTTTTTCACCTAAACCAAAATTTCCCTAAAGCCAAAGTTTGATCCCAGGACTTCATAGAAGCCCTCTAACCTTCTAAAATCACTTATCTAATAGGTCCAACTTGCATTTAAGCCGATCTCTTGTTCTCCAAAAATTTAAATGCTACTACGCTCAAGGCCCATTGGGCCCAATCCTACTAGGCCCAATTTCGAGATGTTACAGCTATCAAATATTTGATACGCAAGAAGGATGCTAAGCAGAGATTAATTAGGTGGATACTTTTGCTACAAAAGTTTGATTTGGAAATTAGAGATGGGAAGGGAACCAAAAATCAAGTGGCTGATCATTTGACAAGGATAGAATCTGGAAATAAAGATGGTCGCACAAATGCAATTAGATGGATTCCTAGACGAATAGTTACTCATTGCCAAGGCACTACCTTGGTATACAAACATAGTAAACTTTTTAGTGAATGGTGTAATGCCACCTGACTTCAATATGCACAAGAAATGAAAATTTCTTCATGATGCAAAACAACAATCTTGGGATGAACATTTCCTATTTAAGCATTGTGCAGACCAGATAATTTAGAAGTGTGTCCCTAACGAAAAGATGCTTAGCATTTTACAGCATTGCCACTTACCTCCTTATGGAGGACATTTTGGAGGAATAAAGAAAGTTGCCAAGGTCCTCCAATTAGGATTGTATTGGCCAACCCTTTTTAGAGACAATCATGAATTTTATAAGTCATGTGACCGTCATCAGAGAATAAGGAATGTCTCAAGAAGATAAGAAATGATGTTGCATAGTATATTAAAGAATGAGATATTTGATGTATTATGGGCCCATTTCCACCATCCACAGGCAAGTTATACATACTTTGGCAGTAGACTATGTCTCTAAATGGGTACAAGCAGTAGCTCTAGCCTCTAATGATGCTAAGTCGGTATTGAAATTTTTACATAAGAATATTTTCACAAGATTTGGGACATCGAGAGTAATCATCAGTAACAAAGAATCCCATTTCAATTGCAAATTATGGTCAATGCTTTACGCAGATATGGGGTGAAACGTAGAATTTCCACAGCATATCATCCTCAGACCAATGGCCAAGCCGAAATCTCTAATAGAGAAATTCAGCAAATTTTAGAAAAAGTAGTAATCTTTCTCGAAAAGACTGGTCTACCAGATTGGATGAAGCTCTATGGGCATACTGAACAGCATTTAAAACACCATTAGGGATGTCACTTTTTAATGTTGTTTATGGTAAGCCATGTCTTTGCCTGTTGAACTTGATCATAAGGCATTTTGGGCAATTAAGAAATTTGAATATGGGTGGCCCATCTCTTGCAAGAAAAGATTATTAAAGTTGAATGATATGAAAGAATTTTGGGCTCAAGCATATGAAAATGCTCATTTATATAAGGAAAAAACCAAGCTATGGCATGATAGCAGAATTTCTCCAAGGTAATTTGATCTTGGACAACAGGTGTTGTTGTTTAATTCTAGGCTCAAGTTATTCCCTGGTAAATTAAAATATTAATGGTCAAGACCTTTTGAAGTAATTCAAGTGTTTTCGTATAGAGCTGCTATTATCAAAAATTTGGAAACAAGAGCAACATTCAAAGTTAATGGATAATGCCTGAAGCATTATTATGGTGTTCCTGTTGAATGTGACAAGCAAACTCTTGATCTTCGTAACATTTACTTTAGCAATTTTTCTTTTAATTTCTGTATTTTGATTAATAATATTTTTTTCATTTTTTCTTGTTATTAATATTTTATTATTTATAGTTTAAATTGAAGTAGAATAAAAGGATTAGGATTTGCTAGTTATCGCTGAGCAGTAATGCCACAGCATTAGAAAGGAGTATGATGCCACAACAAACTGGGTGATGAGATGTCTCAATTGGAAAACTCCAAAAGAAAGACTTGTTAGCAAACCCTTTTAGGAAACTCAAATAGAAGCCCTAAATAGAAGGCTCGAATATTCCATTTCCCCCCAAAACTTTGTTTCTTTTGTATTTTTTCCCACGTCATAACCCCTTTCCTCACGTTTCTCATTCCTTAAAAATCACCATCGTCCTTTTTCTTCATTTTAGACTTATTCCTTCTTTAACTCCTCTATTACTCTCTTCACATTCGAGTACTTTTCCCAAATTTATTTTCAAAACTCCTTTATGATCTGTGCAAAAAGTACTTCAAAGATGGTAGAATCTTCTCATGCCGAGGGTTTTCAACTGAAGAAATTCTTCAATGCTACCGTTGCCACTACCATTACCACTACCACTGTTATTGATAAGGGTAAAGCTTCTTCACCCGTGTCTTCACCGACCTTGGTGACTGAGCAGGATAAAGTAATCGATCAATTGATTGATGATCTTACAAAAACTGATAAGGAAGATAGAGAGAGCACCACTTTGAAACGAAAAATGAGGTACAAAGTCAAAGCCCGCAAGAATGTGAAACGACTTTAATATGACACCTACAGTCCAGTCTTAGTCCGATAAGTTTTTTTCTTTCCTTAATGCATTGCATATTATTATTGTTGATATCCATGCATATACTTATGTTTGTGTTGTTTCATGCGTTGGGGACAATGCATCCCTTAGGTTTGGGGGTGTATTGGTCATCTAGGTTGCATTTTGTATTTGGATATATCCATATTGTTGCATATATGAGTATTTTTCCATAGCATTGTGACTACCAATATATTGTTTGTCTATACAAACTATAGTTTTTATTCATGATGTTCGATGATGATCATAAATATTATTTTTCGATTTGTTTGACTTTGTAAAAATGGATTTGGTAAGTTTTGTTGAGGCTAAATTGCTTGGAAATTGATTTATAAAATTAGGATGCCTTATACTCTGCACTTTTCTTTTGTTTTTCAAATTATAGTGAGTATCTTTTAATGCCTTAGGGATTCTACAACCTAGTATTATTAACAATGCTATAGCATATTATTGAAATAAAAGATAGTAGACACTCTAGTGCTTTAGCATCGCTAAGTAGGTCAGCACCACTTTGTTTGCACTTTGTTTGCTCCACCGTGCTGTTGATTAGAAAGATGGGTCTAAGTATGAGTGTGTAATAAAAACTGTTAGGGACATTCCACTATAGCTAAGGACTGAGTAGCTAAGGAGGTAGTTGTATACTCCATCCATCTTTTTAGTAAAAGGCCCTAGCTTCATGAATGCTTTCTTGTTTAAATTGTAACATATGTAATGCTTCAGTAATTCGGTGTATGCTCCACTGTGGTTGTTAAGGCAGAAAAAAGTTGTGACATAATAAATTCCCTAAGCCATTCAAAAAACAGAGAAAAATTAAATAATTGATTTTAGGTGGCAAATGAACTAAGTGGGTTAGACGATATTTGCTATACAACGAAAGGGGAGAGTGGATAAGTATTTAAGAGTTTTTGTTTTAAGGAGATATTTCTACACTACCTTTGCTAGACAAACCTTAGCTATTCGAATAGGCTTTAGGAGAAATAAAATTGATGAGAACTGAGATATACATTGTTTTTCGGACAGATAACTAGTATGAAAGGGTTTCATGCCAAGGAAAAATCTTTATAATAGTACATATAGGAATTTTTTGCTTGAGGACAAGCAATAGCTTAGGATTCAGGGTCTGATAACTCTTGAAAAGAGTTATATTTTCTGCCTTTTGACCTAGCTAATTATTTGTACTTGAGTATATTTTGCTACATGTTAGGGCATTTTAATTAGCATTTGTTATATTGCATTCGGACCATGACTATGTTGAGTTATTTGGTGCTTTTAATTGGTTTTTTGTGAAAGCTTTGTATGGTGGTAGGAAAGGAACATGTTTTTGGAGAAATGAAATAAAGGAGTGAAGTTTTGCTAGGCAAAGTGTAGATGATATGCCAGCATGAGTGTTGCAATAATGCCGGGAAGACTCAATCAAACGTTTCACACACAGTTGTTTCAGTTTGAAATTTAAACTCATACCAAATAAATCACCCTAGAAAAAAGGAGAAGATTAACACAAACTAATTGGCTAAATTCTATCTATAAAAGGACAATGAAGGGAACGTCAAAAGGCATCCCGGAGAGAAGTAGAAGAGTAAGAGATATCAAGTCGCAGGGCAAGTCATCCTCTCGGTCAATACAGGACTGTGCTACTGAAGTGTGGACCAGTGGAAGCTACTTTCCTACATTCTTCCGTTATTTCCTTAGTACTATCTTGTGAACTTATTTGGTTGTAAACGATGGTAATGGTTTGGAAATATTCTTTCCAACCGATGAGTTAAATCTCATCGGGTTGGGGTTATTTTGATGATACTTAAGCTGTTTTTTTAAGTTTCCATGGTATAAATCTGATTATTTTACTAGCTATTCAATTGGTTAAGTCAATCCCTAGGAATAGTCGATGGCATATTATTCTTGTTAAGTTGACTTAATGCAAGAAAGGTAAGATTATGTAACTAATATTGGATGGCATGAGCAACATTCAAATGATGCTTGTGTTATAAAGAAGGAATTACATAGGTTATTGCAATAAGACCCTATATGTGCAGGAACAATGACTTTAGGTTTTGACCTTGAAAGTGGCAGACCACTCTAGGACTCTTCTGCACAATAAGTTAATCAAGATTTTGCCACGACATTATTGCCACTAAGGTTGATTCTGAGTAATCCCAACCTTCCACATAAATATCATAGACACTATACTTGATTATCTGTCGAAATATCTTCCCCTTAGCATACTTTGTTGATTAATTGTTCATTTATATATTATTCACGCAATAGTTCCCATATTTACATTTCTGTTATCACCTTTGCCGTAGCAATTCCAATTATATACCCATCACCGCATATTTAACTTAGTTTTTTCCATAACATTTCCTTCAATCATTTTAATATAGAATTAACTTGACCCTATTAAGATAACTTGCAGAATTTTTTGCCTCAATCCGATCCTTGTGGAAACGATACTCACTTACCTCTTTATTACTTGAACCGACGTGTATACTTGCACAAAAATCGTACATCATTTTACACTCGACATAATGCTCTGTTGAATTTTTCCAAATTCCTAAATCCCAATCCTCCATGTGCTTTCGGCTTGCACATCCCCATCCAATCACACCAATGAATTCCCTTCCTTGTTTTAGAATTTCTCCACCAGAATTTACTAACAATATTTTCCAATTTATGACATAATTTATCAAGAAACAAATAACATTGCATCGTAAATACTGGGATGGCTTGTAAAATTGCTTTAATAAAAACTTCTTTACCTCCAAGTGACCACTAACACATACTTCAATTTTCAATACATTTTCTAAATCTATCATTGAAACTTGCAAATGCCTCCTTCTTTCGCCTTCCAATCATAGTCGGTAAACCTAGATATTTTTCTGGGTTACTAGAAACCCTTACTCCAATAGTTGTCCCAATTTGATCCCTTCTGATGCTCAACACATTACTACTAAAAAATATCAATGACTTTTCAAAATTGATCAATTGTCCTGATAGCCCTTCATATTCAGTCACTAAAGATTTGATAGCAGTTGCACCTTCCAAACTTGCCTCTCCAAACAAAATGCTATTATCTACAAAAAAAAAAATAGATGAGTTAATGATATCCCACTTCTCCATTCTCTTACTCCTTTGATGATTCTTTCAATTTTTGCCAATTTAAGAAGTGAAGAAAACCATTCTGCACATATCAAAAATAAATATGGGCTAAGTGGATCGCCTTACCTCAAACCCCTTGAAGGTTTCAATTTTTTCCCTGATAGCAAGATAAATTCGTATTTTTAATATATTTATGTTTTTCTAATTATCGAATAAAATGCTATTAAATTTTGGGTTTTTCTTATTAGGAATGAATTTGGTGTGCTGAATTCAAAACCTTACAAAGATGGGCTAAAATAGAACAAAAAAACCAAAGAGGAGGGCTTGATTGAAAGATTGAAGATTTAAAGATGGCTGGATAAAGATTGAAGAGTTGAAGATTTAAAAAAGTGGCTGGATAAAGATCGAAAGATTTTTTATTTTGTTAAAACTCTGTAATTGGTTTGAATTTAATATTTAGTTTAAATTTGATTTTTAAATTTATTTATTTATCTAGTGGTAATATTTAGGAAAATCTAGCTAAATTTTAGCACTAGAAGTGTGTATAAATATCTAGTGGCTACAACCAATTAAACACACACTTGGCTTTTGGCATTTAATAAATTCTTTAATTTTTTCCCTCTCCTACGTCTCTGCGATTTCCATTCTGCTGTTTCATTCTTCTTTTTTTCTATTACTTTCAACCTTTTTGGTTTAATTACCTTTCAAGCCCCTTCCCTTTTCCATCTTCCACAATTCCATCTAAACAATTTATTTTCAAGCATGATTCTTTCCATGATTATCTAAACCCTTATTTAGCTTTAGCCTGGAAATTGCTCCAACAAAACAATCGTGAGATATGAACCCGCTAAAAAAAACCTCTCAACGTAGTATTTTCTATCTCTTCAGTATATGGGATAGTACAAATTCATCCCTTAAAGTTGATTTAGCTTCGATTCAAAGTGCACGTTGGGTTTGAGTTTTTGGCATACAGTTGGGAAGTTGGATCGACCGTGCTGTGTTCGAATTCCCGCGAATAAATTAGCGTGTCTAGGTGGAAAAAGTCAGTTGGATTCCGTCAAGGGAGATAGAGATCGCATTTAAACAAACCATGCGGTTAAGGCTATTAATTTGAGTTGGGCTTTTCAGATCACAAGGCTGTCAAAATCTTAAATTGCGAACACGTGTATTGCAGTTAGAAATTTGGCAAGAGTCGATCTGAAGGTCGTACGGAGATCGACTACATAAGGAAAAGTTGGCGATTGGGATATTCTTGCTTGTTATAACCAGCTTAGCGCTTGGAAGGGAAAATCTATTTCAAGGATCGATTCAAGATTGGAGTACAACAAGACTATAACACCCCTAACCCGTATCCATCACCAGACTAGGGTTAAGAGGCATTACCGGATATATCGGAACATTTTAAGCTCATATCACAACATCAATCATACAACATCATTTCATAATAATTCATACTCATATAGTCCCTTTAGAAAGTCTATGAGATCTTAAACATGCTTTAGAGAAGGTTCGGGACTAAACCAATCTCATACAGAAACTTTGTAGAACTTAGAAAATATTTCTTTCAAAATAGGGCACACGCCCGTGTGACTAAGCCGTATGCCTCACACGGCTGTGCCTTGGACCATGTCTCAGCCCGTGTGCAACACTGGCTGGGGTCACATGGTCTGACACATGCCCCGTGCTTCTTGCCTGTATGGCAACCTGACTTGCTTCGAATTGCAACCTTGATAGACACAGTCGAGACACACGCCCGTGTGCTCAATCGTGTGGGCAAATATAGGCCATTTACAAGGCTAGTTTACTACCCAACATTGGGTCATACCTACAAGCATCAAACAAGCATCAATTCATGTCCCAAAGGCAGCCAAAAACATACCAAATTGTATTACCACATTCATAATCAACCATCTCAAATGACCAATTACATTTTCAACTATAATATCAAATACCATAGCCTATACATGCCATATAACCAAGTCATAAAGGGTGTAAATATCGAAATCATTAACCAGATAATGTGATGGGATCTCTACCAACTTCAAACTCGAGCGAACATCTGAATCACTATAAAACATAGGAAAAACAACACAAAGTAAGCTAAAAAGCTTAGTGAGCTCGTATCTTAATAAACTAAACATAAAAAATAATTTCAATTCAATGTCATAAGCATAATGTGCTATATCACATGCCCAGACACAACTTATCTCAAGTTTATAACCTTATTTTCATATCAAATCATCACAATTCAATAATATACTTACTTACTTATTAACTTTAGCTTCCACAAGTTTATACAATTCGATTCTCCCATTCATATAACCAAATGAGCACATTTTGGAAATAACATATTTAAACACATATCTTTCTCAAATGAATCACATATCATCACTTATACCCAAACTCACCTTTAGTTCATATAGTATCTGACAATTTCATGTATGCCACTTTATAAATCATATCTTATTCATTTATTCCTGTTTCATTTGTACATATTCACATTTCATTTGCATATACATCACATAACATTCTTTGCACATATATACTTACCTTTCATTATCAAATATTGTATACATATCAATGTACCTGAGTTGGAATGTCATTCACTTAATCACTTATTTCTCGGAACGCCCGTTGAACCGTTCGGAAACAATAAGGATACTTGGAAAGCTTGTAAAGCTCATACAATGCCAATGTCCTAGACGTGGTCTTACATGTAATCAAATATCAATGCCACTGTCCCAGACAGGGTCTTCCATGAAATCATGTACAATGCCAATGTCCTGGACATCGTCTTACACGTAATCTCTAATCGATGCCAGTGTCCCAGACACAGTCTTACACAATATCTCAAGTCGTTGCCAATGTCCCAAATGTGGTCTTACATGAAATCATAGCTCGGAATCATATGTCATGACATATGTATCCTCTACTATTCCTAGGGTTCGTACGGGGCTTTTTGGACATCGTCACGTTATCGGAACTTTCTCGTATTCATATATTCTGCTTCTCGAACAATTCAATATCATGAAAACATATATATAACTTATTCAAAATACATACATTTGCATTACCATTCGGCATTGAATTCAATCTTACAAATAATATGCATTTATAACATGATTTTGTAAAGTCTATTAAAATACGAACTTACCTCATTCGTAGTGATGACAAATTAAGTTAACTAATCCGATATTTTTACTTTCCCTCGATCTAGGTTCGAATTCTGCTTTTGCCAATCTAATTAATATCAAAATTAACTTATTTATTCAACATTTCATTCCATTTTCATCCAAGAACATATAAATAGGCAATTTGCATTTTAGCCCCTAACATTTCACATTTATGCACCTTAGTCCTTATTACACAAATACACAAAATTCACAAAATTAGTTAAATACTCATGCTAGCCAAATTCTCTTTATTGCCATAACTGGCCATATTTTTCATTTATTTTTACATTTCTACAACAACATTTTCATATTTCACAATTTAATCCAAAATTGACATTTTTACTAAAATTCACTTAACAGAACTCATTAATCTAACATCAAAGATTTATTTTCTATCATTAAATATCAAGATACTCAAACATTCATCAATGGTAAAACTCACAAACTTCAACAGTTTGAGAAATGGAGGTACAGGTTAGCTAGATTATGAAGCAACGATCTCAAAAACGTTGAAATTATTAAAAATCGAGCAAAAACCACTCATCAATTTGTCTTCAAAGTTTGGCCGAATAACAAGCTCTCCTATGGCCGATTTTAGGTTGAAATTTAGGTGAAGATGGATAGTGGAAGAAGATGGCACAATTTGTTTTATTTAATTTAACATATAATGAATTTTTACTAATTTAACGTTTAATAACCTTAATAATTACACCAAATGCCACTCCATTATCATCCACTAACTCATAAATAGGCTATTTGCCACATAAGAACCTTCACTTTTAAGTTCTATAGCTATTTAACACCTTTAACTAATAGAACTCAACTTTTACGCTTTACGCGATTTAGTCCTTTTATCAAAATTAAGCAACCAATCGACAAAATTATTTCACGAAACTTTCTCACATATTAATTAATATGCTGTAAACACATAAAATAATATAAAAGTAATTTTACGACCTCAGATTTTTTGTTCTGAAACCACTATTCCGACTAGGGTCTAAACTGGGCTGTTACAGAGGCTAAGGCTAAGCTTAAAAATATTTTATTTACCAATTTACTTTATTTGCTGCTTAAACATATTTTATTTACCAATTTACTTTATTTTCTTTAATTTATTTTTTCAATTTCAAATTTTTTTTTATTTTTATTATATTATATTATATTTTATTACACTTCGTATTTCCTTATTTTATTATCTTTATCAATTTAAGCCTCTATTTTTATTTTTTTCAAGATTATACGCATAAAAGTTGTGGGCATGGATCGTGATCGCGACAATGACTCTCGCCATGGAGAAAGGCAAAATAAGATAGTTAATCCCTGTGGGTTCGACCCTCCTACTCTATACTGCTATTACTGTTATTTTATCGTAGGAATTTATATTTGGTGGTTTCGACGCCCATCAAATTTTGGCATCGTTTTTGGGGATTGGTAAAAATTTATAATTTTTGTTTGTTTTCCTTATGACCAGGTCATAATCAGGGACTCTAGCATTTGAATCGAAAATAGAAAAGTTGACTCGAACACTTCGAAAAGAAACTATTCGGCACAATAAACAACCATAATCCAACTTTGAAGAAGGATCTTACACCGAAGATATTTACTCATCCGAAGATTCAGACGAAATGACAGATCAAACTATATGCCAAGTTACAGCTACGCCAGATGAACAACAACCACTATGCATAACTTATCCGGTAGGCAAAACACCGTTTGGGGTAACGTCAGGATTAATACATTTATTGCCTACTTTTCACGGTTTGAAAAATTAGAACCCCCATAATCATCTGAAAGAGTTCCACATGGTTTGTCTAAACATGAAACCAGAAGGAGTAACTGAGGATCAAATAAAACTATGAGCCTTACCTTTTTTCATTAGTGGACTCTGCTAAAGAATGGCTGTTTTATTTACCTTCGGGATCTGTTAATACTTGGACTAATATATCTCGATTGTTTCTTGACGGGTTTTTCCCAACAGCTTGAGCAGTCGAATTAAAGAGGAGTATAGTCAGAATTCAATAAAAAGAAACAACATCACTCTATGAATATTGGGAGGGATACAAGAAGTTGTCTGCAAGTTTCCCACAACATGGCTTGGCTGAACAGTTACTCTTACAGTGCTTTCTATGAGGGTTTACTCTCAATGGAAATGAAGATGACTGATGCTGCTAATGGAAGGGCTCTTGTGAACATGACTCGTCAAAGAGTTAGGGAATTAATTTTGACCGTAGCTGCAAATTCTCAATAGTATCGACCACCTATGGAACCTACGAGAAGGGTTCATGAGCTAAGTACTCCTTCCATAGTAAATAAGATTGATGAACTTACTAATGTGGTTAAAAATATGCTTGCAGGATAGATTAACTCAGCTCATGTTGTGCAGAATTTGAGCTAAGCCTGATCATCCTACCGACCCGTACCCAATTTTACTTGAGGACACAATTACAGAAGTAGATGCCGTTGGGAACTTCCCAGGGCCACCTCAAAGGCATTACGATCCATATTCAAGCACATACAATTCAGGGTGGAGAGACCACCCAAATCTAAACTATGGATCAAACCCTCGATACAATCAACCATATCAACCAAGACCACCTTCGCTGATGGTGGTCGAAAGCTTTAATATTTATATAATGAATGATCGAGCCTAGAAACTAACTATCACCATGATTGAGGCAAGCGCACCTATCGAACAGTAGTATAGCTTAGTGGCAAGAGCGGAATGTCGAACCCAAAAAAACCAAAAGTAATAGTACTAATTTTATTTTTAGTATCTAGTCTAAAATAAAGGGGATTGGTATTTATCTAACTAATTACTAAAGTAAGGATGCGAGACACAGAGAATCAATTTGGAAAATACTTTTGAGAAAACCAATTGATTGAGAAAATACCCTACGAAGAATCCACCTAGACTTCACTTGTTATTTAACTCTAAACCAGACAATTTATTCACTTGACTTGATCCGTAGGATTCCCTAATTTATATTAATACCTCTTTCGAGGCTACTAACGTCTAACCCTAGGTTGATTAATTGAAATCTCTTTCTAATTAAAACCCCTAGTGTTGCATTAACTCGATCTATGGACTCTATATTAGGTTTGACCCTAATCAAGCAGATTTTGTCGCGTCCTATCTCTAGGAGTGCGATCAACTCCGCTTAACTATGCTAGATCTACTCTTAAACAGGAACTTTTTCTCTTCTGAATAAGCACATCAATACTTGAATCAATATCCTGAAATATTAACACAAGAATCAAGAACACATAATTAAGAACAAATCAAGTGTTTATCATACAGTTCAGAAAACAATAACAAGATTCGTCTTAGGTTTCATCCCCCTCAGGTATTTGAGGGTTTAGTTCATAATCATAAAAGAATACATCTCAGAAGTAATTAAATAACAAAACATAAAGAAAAACCCTAAAACCCCCTGAAGGAAAGTAAAGGGAAAATCTTCAGTCTTGAGTGTGATTTCGGCTTCTGAGATGGATCTACTGGCTTTATTAGAGTAATTCCCTGTATTCAGCCCTCTCTGGCTTCACTTCCGTCAAAAGCCCTAACAGAGGCCTTCTGTCAAACTCTTTGTCGGACTCCGACCAACTCCCCTTTTAGGTTGCCCTCCAGTGTGTTTATATAGGCTTTCGGAATGTCTTTCTTTGCGTCTAAGTATCCTTTTTCGAGTGGAATTAAAATAGGTCACGGTAGGGACACGCCCGTGTGGCACACCCGTATGAATTGAGCCCTGAGCTGTGTTTGAGTCTACTAAAGTGGCACGGCTGTGTGGCGAACTCCAGGCTGTGTGGATTTCTTACTTTAGTCCATTTTCTCCGTTTTTGGCCCGTTTCTCGTTCTTTTCATCCTCTTATGCTCTCCTAAGCATAAAACATGAAATTAAAGGATTAGGAGCATCAAATTCTATAATTCAAGGGATAAATCATCCAAAAGTATGCCAAATGTGGGATTAAAATATGTATATATTACGGTTTATCAAATACCCCCACACTTAAGCATTTGCTTGTCCTCAAGAAAAATCCTCAACTCACAATTAAAATTCGTTCTTCTCAATTTATAATTTCTATTAATGATGGCTTAAATTAATCCATAAGTAACCATACATCGAGAATTCAACTAAAAGAACATCAGAGTTTCAAACGATCCAAGTTGAGCATTTTATTCATGAAAAACATAGGTATCCCCCTTATCTAAGTAATCACCTTTAATTCAAAATATCACAGAGTTAACTTCCTCACTAAGGTTTCATTCAAATCGCTCTAAGTGTTTAAGGGAAAAAAAATTAAGCACTCAATAGTCAACATGAAAAGTTATTACCATAGGCTTGCATGAAAATCAAATCTCCACCACTATAAACTGAGATGATACATTGATCAAAAAGTCTTTAAAAAGGGTTGTAACGTGGCTTGGTTAGGGGGTGTGGTCACAGGCTGAAAGAGGAGGTTAGAATCGAGATTGAATTGACAAATTACCTAGCTAGAAAAATAGTCTAATAATGAATAAATACATTAATAATACGAGCTTCTTCTAAAGATGTGAGATTTACTGTTTAAGCTCATAAAAACATAGAACTAGTAATGGATATACTTTTAACTTTTTTTTTAAGAACAAATCAAGTACAATAATAAAAATTTAACAACTGAAATGGAAAACATAGTTAGGCAACTTCTCAAATCAAATCTTGATAAAAAGGTTAATAGGAAAAATTCTTAATGAATCAATAAGAGTAAGTCTTGGGTTAATATTAAGGGTAAATCAATGAATGGGTTGTTAGGCTCAATGGGGTTCACTAAGGGTTAAATATGAAGGTAGGCCTTTTGGGAAGTAAGTGGGTTAAATCCTAGGTGCCTTTATCATCTCAGTATATCAAATCAAAAAGTGTGGTTTTAACATGCATAATCGAAACAAGTTCTAGAATAACAGATCAGTATTAACTCACTTGAAGCAACAATAAAAGTGAGCACGATAGAATGTATGCTCTAAAGACTCAAAATCTCACAGAAATTATTGGTTTTTTTATGTCAACCCTGTGAACTTAAAATTTCAAGATAATACCTAAACTTGGGGAAACAACCTAGCAAAATTGTAATTTTCAAAAATCAACTCATCATGCTTGATTCTCTAAAGCCTTCAAGTTTAAACAATCAATGCACAATCGCCTATGTTTTAATTCAAGACATATCAATAAAAATCAGAAATCAATCAAAATTTGTTCTAATAGTCATATGAGAAGAAAAGAAAAAATTCAGGGATTTGAGAATAATGCAAAAAGTTAGGAACTTTTAGAATTCACCCCCCACACACTTAAGATGTACATTGCCCTCAATGTATAAAGATATATATCTAGAGATTAATAGCATTGTATAATAAGAGAGAGGGAGAAATGAAACTTCCTGAATTTTGGATGGGTTCCTTGAATTGGAAGTGTGGGAACTTGATTCGGATGTGTAAGATAAGTTGGAGGAGGCATGGTAGATTTTTCCTCATTAGAGTTTGATATTCCAGAGTGCTATTTTAGGCTTTTCAACTGCAACAAAATCAGTGGGTTCTTTAAAAATTGAAGGGTTACTCAAATATTTCCAAAAGATGTCAATTTGGTAATAGTGATTGTGAGATCTAAAAAATAACTGAAATAAACATGAGTCAAAAAAAATGAAAATTAGTATTTTAAACATAAGAAATAAAATAAATTAAAGGAAAATAACATAAATATAAATAAAAGGACTTAGAAGTCCTCATCGCCAGATGGCTCGCGAGGTGGGGGCGGCGATGAAATGTGAAGGTGCTGACATATCTGGTGAAGGGTGGCGTCAATGTGATCGAAGTGCTAGAAGCATTGCTGCTCGAATCGTGCTAGGTGCTCAGATATGTCCAAAAGAGAAGCTACCGCATGAACTGAGAGATGGCTCGGTGGTTGCCTCTCGTGTGGTGGGGCACATCATTAGTAATGTCCTCAGGATCCTCCTCTTCGGTGGCATGGGCTAGACGGTATTGGGGAGGAGCGGTCCCATGGTGACGCTTGATCATTCTCATGTTTATCATGGTTGAGATGCCCTATGGAGACATCTGGCCTATTAAGGTAAAGGAGGATGATTGTGCCGCGGCGTTGAAGAGACCAAAGTGTCTCGCGAGGCGTGTCACATAGGGTCCCATGGAAATGACCCCTTGTCTGTGCTGCTCCATCTGGTGTTGAATAGCGTGAGCGATGAAGTATGCTAAGTCGAAGAAGTGCCCATTCGCCATGCACCATAGGAAGTAGGCGTCGTGAGTGTTGACGACGCCAGTGCTCTCTCGCCTACCTGTCAGTGTATGAGCTAAGAATGCGTGTAAGTACCTCAGGGATGGGGCAAAAGCTATCGCCTTAGAGCGACTGGGGTCGTAGGTGGCCGAAACAGGGGCTATGTTGTTCCAACAGGCGGAGGGGGATTTATGGATGTGGTAGTGGAGGTCCTCGAGTTTATTATCCTCCATGAATTCGTCGGTGTAGAGTCCCAATGCGGCCCCAAACTATGGGACACTCAGTTCATGTACAATGCCTCCGAGACGAAATTGGATTGTGCCAAGGTCATCGTGGTACATCATCATCGTCTGAAGGTGAAATGTAGAATAGAGCTCCAAAGTGAGCTTTAGGTATGTGGGCTCGATGATCTCGAAGAATTGATGTAACAGCCCGGTTTAGACCCTAGTCGGAATAGTGGTTTGAGACCACAAATCCAAGGTCGTAAAAATATTTTAATTTTATTTTCTATGCGAATAGTATGTGATATAGTCTGTGTGAAAATTCTGTGTGATAATTTGATCGTTTGTGTGTCGAATCAAGAAAAAGGACTAAATCGCGTAAAGAGTACAAGCAATGTGCTGAATTATAAGTACTTAAATGTTGTTGGCTTTTTAAGGTGGAGCCCTTATGTTCTTATTGATCCATTTTTATGATAGTGGATGTTTAAATGACTAGATAACCATAGAATAAATTTGTCTTTTATGGCTAATAATAATAAAACAAAAGCAAAATAGTGCTCACCTTTGTTTCTATGAACCGAAAATTGAAAAGAAAGGAAGGGTTAGGAGCTTTAAAGGTTCGTCACATTGAGTCCTTAATTGAAGGTATGTTTTGAGTCGATTTTTGATAATTTCTACGTTTTCGTAATCGTTGCTTAGTGATCTAGCTAACCCATGTTGTAATTTTGTTAATTGATGATGTTTTTGTGATGAGTCATTGATGAATGTTTGAGCTAAGTGCTAGTTGATAATGAAATATGAAAACTTGGTGTTGGGTTAACATAGTTTGTATTGGGATTTTTGATGAAATTGAGTATTTTGGGCTTAATTGAGAAAATGAGAAATTGAGGGACGAAAATGTGAAATAAATGAAATGTGTGGGCTTGTATTACCATGAGAAGAATTCGGCTAAGCACATGTGTATTGAAATTTTGTGTATTTGATGATTTTGTGAAATAGGGACTAAAGTGTCGAAATGTGAAAATATGAGGGCTATTTTGTAAAATGCCTAAATGTGTGTGTGTGGACTAAATTGAATGAGTTAGTGATTGAATGGATTGATTTTAAATGTGTATAGACCAAGAGAGAAGAGGTTCGGATCGAGATCAAGGCAAAGATAAAGTGCTCGATTAATCGACCGTATCGATAGTCAATGTCCGAGGTAAGTTCGGATACGATACATGTTAATAAGATATGTTTTAGTATTATGTAAATGTATATGAAATTCAGATGCTATGTGCAAGGTTTAGTTAAGGGCACTAAGTGTGCGATATTAAAATCAAAACTGAAATTAATAGCACTATGTGTGCGATGTTATGAAAGCTTCGACTTATCGAATTGGTACTATATGTGCATTACCGAGATAAGTCAGTTGAAAGATCAGGAACTAAGTGTGCGATGACTAATATGTGCCGACCATGTATTAAGCACTGAGTGTGCAATTAAGTTGAATGAATATCAAAGGATGATCAACAAGTAATATCGAGCATTGAGTAGTTTGGAAATATTGAAAACTACGTGTTAGCTAAGGTATGTCTTGAACCTTTGTGCTTGATGAATTTGTATATAAAGCTATAGATGGATGAATGAGTATCTTGGCTAGGGACGATATAGTATGGATAAGAGAAAAATGATCTATGTTGGTTTAGTTTAATGTCACGATTATATTGTATATTGAACTTACTAAGCTTTGTATAGCTTACTGTGTGATTTGTTTCTCTACTTCGCATGTCAGCAAGGTTAGCTCAGATCTGGGAATCGTCAGCATCTCAGTTACACTATCGGCAATCTATTTTGAGGGATTTTGTAAAGATCTACATAGTTGAAATATGGCATGTATAGGTTGGTCATTTGAATGTGAAACATGTTTGATATTGTGAATGGCCATGAGATGTGGCTAGATATGTGCTAGTTTTAGCATGAATGATTCTGGTATATGTGATGCATCTTTTAGCATGGTTTGTAGGTTGAGAAATTGACTTATGAATGGAGATCTTTGTGATGGTAAATGTTTGTATGAATTAGTGAAACTGAAAGGAATGATGTTTGGTAATGAATGAATTTATGCTTGTGATGATATGAGTTTTAGTCTTTGAAATCGTCATGGTTGGAATTGGTATTGAATGCATGGTTTGAATGACTATTTTGGTATGTTTTGGTGGTTATATGTGCATGAGATGTCTTGGTAAATATGGCTTGTAAGTTTGACCCTTATGGGTGGGATTTTTTTTGGCCTAGCAAATGGTCTATAATGTCACATGGTTGTGACACACCAGGCGTGCCTAAAGACCGTGGGTGAATTGGCAGAATGTAGCTCAAGAACACTGGCCTCGACACGAGGTGTCGACGCAGCCGTGGTGTACAAGTCAGTAGCTAGCTAAGAGTGCATGGCCATGTCCCATGGGCATGTTGTGTGACACGGCTGAATCGCACCGCCATGGGCGTCTTGGTTCGCTTCTCCCACGCCCGTGCATATGGTCATACGCCCATGTTCGTTAATCAGTGTCGACCACAACCTTGAGGCACGGGTGTGTTGCACGCCCATGTCATTTACTCAGTATCGCCCACGGTTTTAAGGCACGGGCGTGTCGCACGCCCGTACCAACCATCACACTGTGGGGACTACTAAGTCGACCTTTCATCCGCTACACATCATCGAAGCGGTCATCGCAGCACGATGTGCTCATCGCCTCTTATAAATTTTTCGCATAGCCACGGATATTATTTTGTGACATAAGTCACCACATTCAGATTTCGTGACATGAGTCGACACATTCAGATATTGTGGTAAAACCACCAGATCACTTCCCCTTTCCATATAACCCATATGCCCCATGTCATACAAAACATGCAAATATCATACCTTATGCCTTATTCACATTCTTATAGTTTCACATATGTGCCATAATGAGATATTCATCATATTATACTCATAGTAGGAATAGGTTAACGCACTCGAATATGCCGTACTCTTTGAATGATACCATAAGCCATATCTTTCACATTCTTATTAACACATATATTAAATTAAAACCGTAAATCTATTAAGATTCAGTGTGGGGTACACACCTGGTTTACTTAACGAATTCACTGAAATCTCGAAAGGCCCGATCTAATGCTTTAGATCTCAAATTCCTACATTGGCCAACCCTAATCATGTTAGCAAAAGTCATTCGGCTAAAATAGCCAAATTCCGAAGGATTAACACAACCAACTTCTTACCTTGCTGCTGACTTGATTACTAATCAAATCCCGAAACTTTGTATTTTTTCTCCCTTGTAATCAGCTAACACTAGATTACTTGACTTGGTTAGTTTTCAGCTTTTGAACAAATAATTAATAGATCTAAAACACTAAATATGGCCTTGGCCGAATATCACATGCACTTACCTTATGGATCTAAATCCCGAAAAGTGCTACTTGGTTGGGGTATCTGTCGAAATCACTATGGCATATGTTAGATCCCATTCTAACATTCAAATAAATGGCCTTCGGCCTAACCTTACACCTTACCTACCTCAGATCTGAAATCTCGAAGATCTCCTCCTTAGAAGTCGGCCACTCCAAAAATTACCGAAAGATCCTTCCAAGTTTCGGCAAACAAGAATATTAATGGGATTAGTCCTTAACTTTTGGCTAAAAGAAAAAGATAGGAAATCGAACGACACTCGCCTTACCTTTAATGTTGAAATTGTGATATTCCTTCCCGACACCACTTGAGAGATTCGGCTATAGGCTAGGTAAGGCTTAACAAGTTTCGGCTTTTGAGAAACTATGAGAGAAAAAGAAGATTGATGAGGGAGATTCGGCTAGAACACAGGGTATTTCGGCTTTGGCAAAATAAAAGAAAAGAGAGGATATTTGCTAGAGAATTCGGTAGAAGAACAAAAGAGAAAAGAAAAGAATAGAGAATGGCCTCACTTCTCCCCTTTTTGCCGAAATTACTACACTTAGAGTCCCCCAATCAGCCAACTCTCCTAATGGAGAATGGCCTCACTTCTCCCCTTTTTGCCGAAATTACTACACTTAGAGTCCCCCAATCAGCCAACTCTCCTTCCCCCTATCCAATCCCCTATTTTCTCTCCTCTTTACTCATTTAAAAAGAATTCAAAAGAAATCAACCTTTATCTTCTACTTTAGCCGAAATTTCTAAAAGGATTTAGCCACATCTAAAACTCCTCCCTCAGTCTCCCCATGCCGTCCACTACTCTTTCTTGTTGCCGCAAAATAAAAGCTCTTATTTTGCGTCCCTTGTGACTCGAACCCTGGCCCATTTGTACATGCTTGTGGCGTCACTTACAGAAGCTTTAAGTGGCAGCTCCTTGCCACTTTAACAGGCCCATTTTTGTGTCTAATTTCACATACAATTTCTCTTAAGGCCTATCAGGCTTAGCTCCCCTTGCAAAGCTTCAAATCTGATATTTTCTAAGGTATTCTCCTATATTCTAAAGTCCTCAAAATTCATAAAACATATTTATAATACACATAGGCATGCTTTCACATAAAATTGAGCAATAATTCATAAGCCCAAAATTCAGGATATTACAGTTCTACCCCCTTAAAATAATTTCGACCTCGAAATTACCTGGCTAAAATAAGTGAGGGTATTGCTGTCGCATTGCTTCCTCCGACTCCCATGAAGCTTCTTCCGATCCCCGATTACGCCATAACACTTTGACTAAAGGAACCGACTTCCTTCGTAGCATTTTCACATCTCGTTCCAAAATCTGAATCGGCTCTTCCACGTAGGACAAATCTGGCCTTAGCTCCACCTCTCAATCGGTACTACATGAGATGGATCCGATCGATAACGACGTAAGCATCGAAACCGGAATACATCATGCATGCGCTTCATTGCTGAGGCAACTCTAATCGGTATGCCCATGGTCCAACTTCGCTTCAATATCCGATAAGGTCCTATAAACACTGGGACTTAGCTTCCTTTGTGACCAAATCTCATCACCTTCTTCCACGGCGACACTTTAAGAAACACTTGATCCCCACATCAAATTCTATTTCCTTCCGCTTAAGATCTGCGTACGACTTTTGCCTATCAGATGCTTCCCTCAACCGTGCTCGAATTACCTCAACCTTCTCTTCGGATTCTGCCACAATCTCTGGACCCAAAACTCAACGTTCACCTAATTCTGTCCAACACGTAGGAGTGCGACACTTCCGATCCATACGCTTCATACGGTGCCATCCGAATCATCGCTCGATATTTGTTGTTGTATGCAAATTCCGCTAACGACAAATACTCTTCCCAACTTCCTCTCAAGTCTATTACACAACCTCTCAACATATCCTCTAACACTTGGATTACTCGTTCAGACTGACCGTCCGATCATGGATGAAATGCTGTAGTGAAATCCAATCTAGTGCCTAACGCTTGATGTAGAGCTTTCCAAAACTGAGACGTAAACATTGGATCCCTATCTGAGATGATCGACACCGAAACTTCGTGCTACCTTACAATTTCCACCACATACAACTTTGCTAACTTACGCAAAGAATAGTCAACTCGCCTTTGGAATGAAATACGCGGACTTTGTCAACCGATCCAATATCACCCATACCGAGTCCTTCTTAGTAGGCGTAAGGGGAAGCCCACTAATGAAGTCCATGGTGATTCTCTCCCACTTCCACTACGAAATCTTGACTGGCTGAAGCAATCCTGACGGAACTTGGTGTCCAACCTTAACTTGCTGACACGTCAAGCATTTCGCCACAAACTCTGTAACTTCCCGCTTAAGACCAGGAAACCAAAACTGTTCTCTTAAATCTTTATACAACTTGTCGCCTCCGGGATGCATAGCATAGGGGCTACTATGCGATTCCGAAGAATCCTCGCTTAAGTCCTCATTCTTTGGCAGATGGATCTTGCCCTTGAAATACAATACTCCTCGTCATTAATACCATAACCTTCCAACTCCCACTCTACACTTGTCGCAACTTAGCACTTAAATCCTCATCCACTAAGCGACTTTCCTTCACCTCATTCACCCATGCCTGGCTTAACTCGCAACTCTCGCCGAAGAAACTTCCATCGTCATAAAGCTCGGATGTGCGAACATCGCATCTCGGATCCGACACCACTTTCCAACTTAGGGCATCCACCACTACATTCGCCTTGCCGGGTGATACTCTATGGAACAATCGTAGTCCTTTAATAATTCCACCCACCACCATTGTCTCAGATTCAACTCTTTCTGAGTCAACAGGTACTTAAGGCTCTTGTGGTCTGTGTATATCACTGACTTTTCTCCATAGAGATAGTGCCTCCACACCTTAAGAGCAAAGACCACCGCCGCCAACTCCAAGTCATGCGTTGGGTAATTAACCTCGTGTGGCCTTAATTGCCGAGACGTATAAGCGACAACCTTCCCGTCTTGCATCAATACGCAACCCAAACCTCTATGGGAAGCGTCACAATACACCACGAAATCCTTCCCTGCCTCAGGTTGAATCAAAATCGGAGCTTCAGTCAATACCCTTTTAAGCTTTTCAAAGCTCTCCTGTTGCTTCTCTGTCCATACGAAAGGTACTTCCTTTCTCAACAACTTTGTCAAAGGTGCGGCTATCGATGAGAACACTTCTACAAACCTTCTGTAGTAGCCTACCAATCCCAAGAAACTACGAACCTCAGCCACAGACTTAGATGGTTTCCAATCCAGTACTGCCTCAATCTTTCGAGGATCCACCCTTATTCCTTCTGCAGACACCACATGCCCTAAGAATGCAACCTCCTTAAGCCAAAATTCACACTTGCTGAATTTGGCATACAGCTTCTTCTCCCTTAACACTTACAACACAACCCGGAGATGCTCATCATGTTCCTCCTCAGACTTGGAATACACTAGAATGTCATCGATGAACACAACGACGAACCGATCCAAGTAAGGGTGAAAAACCTGGTTCATCATATCCATGAACGTGGCTGGGGCGTTCGTCAATCCAAACGGCATTACTAAGAACTCATAATGCCCGTATCTTGTTCGGAAGGCTGTCTTATGGACATCTGCTTCCTTCACCTTAAGCTGATGATATTTAGACCTTAGATCTATCTTCGAGAATAATGCTGCCCCCTTCAGTTGATCGAACAAGTCGTCAATCCTTGGCAAAGGGTACTTGTTCTTGATGGTCAGCTTATTCAACTGACGATAATCTATGCACATACGTATAGTTCCGTCCTTCTTCTTCACAAACAAGAGCGGTGCTCCCCATGGAGACACACTGGGTCGAATAAATCCACGATCAAGCAACTCTTGGATCTGAGCCTTGAGCTCAACCAACTACTTTGGTGCCATTCTATACGGGGCAATTGACACAGGAGCTGTTCCAGGCAGCAAATCAATTCCAAACTCCACCTCCCTATCCGAGGGTATTCTAGGTAATTCCTCCGGAAAAACATCTACAAATTCCCTTACTGTTCTAACCCCACTAACTCCCCCTTCTTTTGTATCCAACATACTAACGAAGGCCAAAAATGCCTTGCACCCCTTCCGAACCATCTTATCAGCCTTTACAGCAAAGACTACGTTAGACAAGTAGTTTCTTCTTTCTCCTATCATAATCATCTCATTATCCTCCGGGGTCCTTAACTCCATTCGCTTAGCTACACAATTCAATATAGCTCGATGTTCCACTAGCCAATCCATGCAAAGTATGAGATCAAACTCTTTCCATCAAGTTGGCAGGAAATACCACTCCCTGAATCTCTAGAGGTACACTACGAAAGATCTTATTCACCACTACAGTTTGACCTAACGGGATCACTACAGTCATCTCCTTATTAGAAAGTTCAGAGGCTATGCCTAGAGTTTCAACTACTCTACATGCAACATAAGAATGGGTCGAGCCAACATCAATCGAGCAAAATAAGGCTTCGGCTATAAGGAACGCATCTCGGTTATGACATCCGCACGTCTCCATCCTCCTCCGACATCACGCATACACGGACACCATTTGTCTTGCCTCTGTATTTCCAACACCTCGGCCCGGTATTCCCCGTCCTCTTCCAGCACCGTTACCTCTACCATTAGGACCACGACCTCGTTGAGGCTGCTGTCCAGCTCTTCCAGCCTAATTAGAACCCAGACCAGCCGATCGGCTCCCATCTATCTTAATAGGACAGTCCTTGATCATGTGTTCCTTGGACCCACACTTAAAGCATCCTCCTGTCTTCTTCCAACACTCTCCTAGGTGCATCATTCCACACTGAGTAAAGTACGGTACTGCCCTCCTATCACAGCCTGCTGACCTCACGGCCCCTCAACTCTAGGCCTCTTTTGAATATTCCCAGATGATCCTAACGATCCAAAACCTCTCTTTTGCCTATTTCGATCAGTGTTCTGCCTCACCGAGTCTTTAATTCCTTCAGCTACCTTGGCCTTTTCGACTAGCACGGCAAATTTCCACACTCTTTGCATGAGCTATCAATAACCTCAGATCATCCCTAAGTCCATCCTCAAACCGGACACACCGTTCATGCTCCGTAGCCACAATTCCTTGAGCATACCGGCTCAACCTTAAGAATTCAGCCTCATATTCCGCTATGGACTAGTTCCCTTGAACCAGGCCCAGAAATGCCTTCCTCTGTGCATCAGTATAACTAGTACCAACATACTTCTTCTGGTACACCGCCTTAACATACTCCCAAGTGAGATCCTCGGCGGTGGCACTATCCCGAATCGTGAGCCACCATTGATATGCTCAAATCACGAAGTAGCGACACCATTCCTTCGACTTTTTCTCGGCAGTTAAATCAAGCTCATCCATGATTTGCTCGTCGCCTCCAACCGAAGACTCACCAGATCTTTGGGTGCCACACCAAATACACCACGGAACACCTCGGCTCCATTGGCTCTGAGTCGCCGGCATGATTTTCGAGCTCCCATATTTCCTCCCCGCTCCAGCGACCATCTCAAGAACTCACGCGATCGCTGCGATACCACATCATCCCATCATCTCCGATCTTCTCGCTCAACACCAACGGTGGTGGTGGGGTGGTGGTACCTTATTCTCGGACCCTTGACCGACCTAACGGGTTCCGACACGATCATTCGTCCCCTACCACGTCCTCGTACATTACGACCACATCCCCTAGAGCTCATTTCTACGATCGCGCTTTAATCTGATTTAAGAAATTTTATGCATTAGTCTTTGTTCCACTGATTATCCGCGAAGAAATTTTATGAAAAGAAGTTTAACAACAGTTCTTTCGATCAATCAAAGTTTTCGTTCCAAGTTTTCTACCCTAATTCAGAGAAACACATCCATTCAGTAATATCTACTATACACATTCATCGTTTGAACATTTTTGTCTGCTCCTAACCCAGGGGTATTTTTCGTCATTTCTCCTACAGGGGTATTTCGGTAATAAATCGGGGTCAATTTGAAAATCTTAATAAATCAGGTCACTTTGAAATTTTCAAAACTCGAAGGTACTTTGGAAAATTTTCTCAAATCAGAGGTATGGCAAAAATTTTGGAAATCAGGGTCATTTTGGTAATTTTGTAAATCAGGGGTAATTTCGTAAATCTTCTAAATCAGGGTATTTTAATATTTTGTAAAATAGGGGTTTCTGGTATTTTGAAAAAAATATCTTAGTAAAAGTCGAGGGTAGTATGGTAATTTAAATTCTTTTCAACCAAAGGCAGTTTAGTAATTTCACAATCCAGGGGTATTTAAGTAATTTTCTTTTTTGTAAATCGAGAAAAACTTCCAAAATGATTTTTACAATTCAAAGAGGCAATTTGGTGATTTTAAAACTAGGGTTTTATAGAAATACGACTAGTCCCTTTCGAGTTTTAATTATTGAGTTTAGCCCGTGAGTAAGTCCTCTTGGTTATGGTGAACCGTAGCTATGCACCAGGTAGGATTCGAGCGAAGAGGAGGTGAGTCACTAGGACTGCTTAAATACCAGGCTCCTCCTGAATCCAATCCTAGACATGCGCACAATGGTTGCCACACCCTAACTCGGCGACTTAGTCACAGGTTTGTTTTAATTAGGCTTTAAGTCTTATGTAATTCTTATGTTTGGGAAAACTAATCCTAGGGTTCAATAACTTACTATGCTGATCTACGTTCCCGATATACCTTTCTACAATTCATACTATAAATCACACAACAGTTAGGAGTACTTACCTGGTGGACTTCGGGTCGAAGACTTAGGTGCCGTGCCAGAAAACCTGCTCATTTCACAAAATCTTTCACAAAATTCATTTGGGCTTAATTTTGAAAACGTTATGGGCTTTAAACCCAAGGCTGAGAGTTTAAAACTGGGCTCTGATACCAAGCTAAAACACCCCAAACCCGACCCACGAGCCTTGACCGGATCTGGTATGTTCCTTGAGTAAAACGATTCAAAATTTGTTTGTTACTTTGGAAAATCTGAGTGGTTTTGAAAGAAAATTTATTTTGTGTTGGGCTCGAGTTGGAAACAAGTTTATTCTTGAAATCTAGGTTTTTAAAAAAACTTTATTTCTAAGTTTCAAACTTTAAATTTAAAGAAATATCGAGTTGTTCTAGAGTTTACCTTATATTGAAAATCATTTTTTTAGGGTGTCAAAACATTTGAAGATTTATTTCCAAAACAAATTTGATAACCTTTGATTTAACAATAATAATATCGTGATAAAAACAAATAAAAGCAAGCATAAAATAGTTTAATACTTATGGCCTTATTACATCAAAACATAACCCGAATAAATCCAAACTTAAAACATAAAGTCTAAAAATAAAAGATCACTGAGCTGAGCATGGCCACCACCAAGTTCCCGCCGACCCGGTCCATCACCGGCGTCACACGAAAAACATATCCACAACAACAGGTGAGTCAAGCAGACTCGGTGTGTAACAACCAACACTAAGTCCCACGATTCAGGCATATCATATCATATCATACATATATATAACAGATAGGAATAATGATGCAAACCTGAACCCAAACCTAGATAACCATCCGCTACACATCACCCGTACCAACCATCACACTGTGGAGACTACTAAGTCGACCTTTCATCCGCTACACATCATCGAATGCATCATTTGCAGACGACGTGCTCATCGCCTTTATAAATTTTGTGGCATAGCCACCAGATATTATTTTGTAACATAAGTCACCACATTCAGATTTCTTGACATGAGTCACCACATTCAGATATTGTGGTATAAACCACCAGATCACTTCCCCTTTCCATATAACCCATATGCCCCATGTCATACAAAACATGCAAATATCATACCTTATGCCTTATACACATTCTTATAGTTTCACATATGTGCCATAACACATATTCATCATATTATACTCATAGTAGGAATAGGTTAACGTACCTGAATATGCCGTACCACTGAATGGTACCATAAGCCATATCTTTCACATTCTTATTAACACATATATTAAATTAAAACCGTAAATCTATTAAGATTCAGTGTGGGGTACACACCTGGTTTACTGAACAAATTCACTGAAATCTCGAAAGGCCCGATCTAATGCTTTAGATCTCAAATTCCTACATTCGGCCAACCCTAATCATGTTAGCAAAAGTCATTCGGCTAAAATAGCCAAATCCCGAAGGATTAACACAACCAACTTCTTACCTTGCTGCCGACTTGATTACTAATCAAATCCCGAAACTTTATAGTCTTTCTCCCTTGTAATCGGCTAACACTAGATTACTTGACTTGGTTAGTTTTCGGCTTTTGAACAAATAACTAATAGATCTAAAACACTAAATATGGCCTTGGCCGAATATCACATGCACTTACCTTGTGGATCTAAATCCCAAAAAGTGCTACTTGGTTAGGGTATCTGTCGAAATCACTATGGCATATGTTAGATCCCATTCTAACATTCAAATAAATGGCCTTCCACCTAACCTTACACCTTACCTACCTCAGATCTGAAATCTCGAAGATCTCCTCCTTAGAAGTCAGCCACTCCAAAAATTCCCGAAAGATCCTTCCAAGTTTCGGCAAACAAGAATATTAATGGGATTAGTCCTTAACTTTCGGCCAAAAGAAAAAGATAGGAAATCGAACGACACTCAATCTTACCTTTAATGTTGAAATTGACAGTATTCCTTCCTGACACCACTTGAGAGATTCGGCTATAGGCTAGGTAATGCTTAACAAGTTTTGACTTTCGAGAAACTATGAGAGGAAGAGAAGATTGATGAGGGTGATTCGGCTAGAACACATGGTATTTCGGCTTTGGCAAAATAAAAGAGAAGAGAGGATATTTGCTAGAGAATTCGGCAGAGGAACAAAAGAGAAACGAAAAGAATGGAGAATGGCCTCACTTCTCCCCTTTTTGCCGAAATTACTACACTTAGAGTCCCCCAATCGGCCAACTCTCCTTCCAATCCCCTATTTTCTCTCCTCTTTACTCATTTAAAAATAATTCAAAATAAATCAACCTTTATCTTCTACTTTAGCCGAAATTTCTAATAGGATTTAGCCACATCTAAAACTCCTCCCTCAGTCTCCCCATGCCGTCCACTACTCCTCCTTGTTGCCGCAAAATAAAAGCTCCTATTTTGCTTCCCTTGTGACTCGAACCCTGGCCCATTTGTACATGCTTGTGGCGTCACTTACAGAGGCTTTAAGTGGCGCCTCTTGCCACTTTAACAGGCCCATTTTTGTGTCTAATTTCACCTACAATTTCTCTTAAGGCCTATCAGGCTTAGCTCCCCTTGTAAAGCTTCAAATCTGATATTTTCTAAGGTATTCTCCTATATTCTAAAGTCCTCAAAATTCATAAAACATACTTACAATACACATAGGCATACTTTCACATAAAATTCAGCAATAATTCATAAGCCCAAAATCCCGGATATTACACTTTCGTAACATTTTATACATTTCATTCATCAATCATACACACAATGTCCCTTAAATAGGTCATCGAGACCTTAAACATGCTTATAACCTGGGTCGGGACTAAAACTTAACACATACAGAATTTCTTGGAAATTTAAAAACTTTTCTAAAATACAGGGGATACACGCCCGTGGGAGAAAACCGTGTGCCTTCCATAGCTGGTAGACAATCCGTGTGTAATATCCTAAATTAGGGGTTGTGCGTTTGGAGCATAACCCAAGTGTTAATTTTGGATGTGTTTTAGAGGTTTTTAAAACTTTGAGATTAAAATGGAAGCTTTGGAAAATTTTTGAATTTTAGGTTAAAAAGGGAATTTGGGCCAAGGAGCCCTTAAGGAAAAATTTTGGCAGGCTATGGCATAAGAAATGCCTTGGCAAAGTGGCTTCCATGCGCCACTTAAGGCTTGGGAGTGACACTATATAGGTCAGGAGTTCGAGTCTTGGGCGCGGCACCAGCGTGTTCTATTTTTGCTAAATGGTGTTATCGATTAAGAAGGCTTTAAAAGAATTTGTATGGATTTTGACATCAATGAACCAAGTAGTAAAGTGGTTTGGACGCCATTGCAGCGACAAGGGAGCTTCAAGGCGGCTCAAGTTCGAGCCTTGTTGATGCAGCCGATGAGTGCGTTTTATTCTTTTTTTTTTGGTCTGGCGCATAAGCAAGGGGAACTAAGGAATAAGGGTTTAAAAGAAATTTCGACGCGTTTATTAGCATGAAATGCGCCACAGCAGAGTGGCTGAAGGCGTGGAGGCTACTTCCTCAGGTCTCGGGTTCGAGACTTTGGGGGCGCACCTGGGGGTTTGTTTATATTTTAGGCCAGCGTGAGGAGCTTAATGGCCTGCGCATGGGCTCAATTTTAGATGAAGGCATGTTGCTTTTATTTTTATTTTTTTTTCTCTACTGCAAGTATGGGATTAAAAGATAGGGTTGTTTATTTTATTGTGTTTTATTATTTTTTTAATGCATGGAGGATGGGATTGTTATTATTATATGCATGAGGTATGGGAATTAGTTAAGTTTTATTTTAATTATTGATGGTGATGGGCATGCTTAATAAACAATGAATTTTTATTTTCCTTTGGTGATGGAAGAATGAGTAAACAATGTTGTGGTAATTGATGGAAATTATCATCATGGGGGAGGAGCATGGCCGGCCTTGAGTTTGGCAAGGGCATGGTAGGAAGTCTTGAATGACTTTTTCTTTTCTTTACCTTGAGCATGGCCGGATTAGGGAGACTCCTAGGGGCTTGTTTGTTTTCGAGTTTTGAAAGGGGAGGAGGTTTAGTCTGTCGAATTTGTGTAGCATAAATAGGGTGCTCACCTTTTTGGTAATTCTTTTCTCCATTTTAATTTCTTCCTGCTTAGAAAATTGATCCTCTCATCTCACCCTCTCTTTGTGCCGAATTTCCTCATTATCTTTCTCTTCCTCTTTATTTCCTTTCGACCAGAATCTACCTCGATTTCTTGAAGCCGAATGCCTCTTTGCCTTTGTGAGCCATAGCCGAATATACAACCATTATTTGAAAGGTTAGCCGAAACCCCTCCACTATTATACACCATTGCCGAATCTCAGGATCAAAGGGACTTGTAGGTGCTAGCTTTTTCAAATGGTTTTGATGGTGTGGAAGGTGATTTCGGGAAGTTGATCGTTAGTGGTAAGTATTTCTTTAAGTAATCGGTTTGGGCTCTTATTCTTTAGTATGCCGAAATCAGTATTTGGCCTTGGCTTTAGGGATGGCCGAATATGTATAAGGCCATAGTGATGTGCTTTTTTTTTGTGTGTAGCTGGTGTTAAAGAGCATCAAAGGAGTCTTTCGGGAATTGAAGTGCTCAAGGTAAGTGGTTGTGGTATTCGGCCCTAGGCCATATTATGTGAATAAGTGTTGATCGATCCTATCTATGGATGTTTAGGGGCTAGTCGACTGAGGTAAACAAGCTTTCGGGATTCAAGATCGTTTTGGTAAGGGCATTCGATAAGTTTTGATTTGATTGATTTTTGGTTATAACTTAGTAACTATTTTGATATACTAATTAAGTGTTATGATGGAGGCAAATATCAGTCAAGAAAGAAAAGGGAAGGTCCCTATTTCGAAGTTTAAGAAACAATCTGTCTCGGCGGTGCGAGATTGGCTGCTGGGGTGTGGGCCAGCGTCCGAACAGCAAAGTAGGCAGATAGCCGTAGTGTCGCTTAGTGATAGTATCGGGATTGAGGGCATAACGCTGCTAGTAATCAGGTGCGTAGTTATCGACTTTCGTTTCTCTTGTATGTTTACATGTGTTATATGTAAATGTATATGTTGTGCATGTTAGTCGAAATAAGGGCTAAGATGATGGATACCCAAGGTGGGTGATCGAATAACCAGGTTAGTGGTTATGGTATTAACCTTTCAGTTATTTACAATAATAAATGATTATTGATGATGTATAAAAATGTGATGACATGTGATGTATATTTGGTTCGAATAATATGTTGCCATGGTACATATATATATGCATGGGACTTGGGATGTGACTATTGGAGGAAAGGGTGTACGCTATGTACGTGGTCTAATGCTAGCCTCGTGCTACATTAGCGCTTGATGTTAGCTATGTGCTTCATCAAGGGATGTGTTGGCTAAGTGCCCATCTTGGCGGTTGATAGCTGTGTGCATCACCGTGGACTGATTGATATGTGGGATCCCTATGGGATCGGTGGCTCTGCCACGGCCTTGAGTAGTAAGTCTGCCAAGGTAAGATATGTGGATCACTATGTGATCGGTGGCTCTGCCACAGCCTTGAGCAGTAAGTCTGCCAAGGTAAGATTGTGGATCACTATGTGATCGGTGGATTAGCCACGGCCTTGAGCAGGGAGTCTGCTAAGGTAGGAGTAATGGATGGACTTAGGATGGGTTGGGCTTCATAATTGCATATTCATGTGTATGGACTGTGTGGATATGGGCCAAGCCCATATGTGGAGACATGTGTAATAGCTATGCACTGAGTCTTGGTGACTCACCCCCCCTTTTTCCCTACCTTTTTGCAGGTGAGTAGATCGCGGAGATGGAGCCGGAGAGGACTCGAGGTGGCCATGCTTGTTCCTCGATTTTGCAGTTTATTTCGCCCCGTTTTAAGTTTCTTTTTCACTAAATTTCGATGGGGTTGTACTATGGCCGCTTATTATTATTCGTATGTTTAAGTAGTTGCTTTTACTTTATTTCTATTATATTTCTAATGAACTTATAAACTGTTAAGCAAATCGGTAAGAGCAACGTTTTCAAAGCAAATACTAAATCACGCAGCGTTTTCAAAGAGCGTTACCATCGGGTAACAAAATTTTATAAGTTAACAATAACCTCGATGGTTTTAAAAACTTAAATGATCAAATGGTTTCAAAGGAAAAGAAAAGTTTTCAACTCAATCGTGTTTATCAAATCAACCCATCTGAGTTTTAGCAAACAGCGTTTTATAACTTCAACAATATTTTCAAGATTTCCACTGTTAACCCAAATCTTTCAAAATGTTTTTACTCTGTGACATACCAGATCCGGTCAAGGCTCGTGGGCCGGGTTTGGGGTGTTACACCATGTGTCCTCCCCGTGGTCAAAACTGACTTATTTTCCACGGCCACTAAGCACACCCGTGTGCTCAGACCGTGGTCGAATCGCCAAAATTCACACGGTTACTAGGCAGTAGGCATGTCCGTGTGCCAAGGCCGTGTACTATCCTGACTTGGTTCAGGCGGTTACTAGGCACGCCTGTGTGCCACGACCATGTGACATTATAGGCCATTTTCAAGGCCAAAGTGCCATCCATTTGTGTCATACCTACAAGCCACATTTTACCAAAATATCTCATGCACATATAACCACCAAAGACATACCAATTAACCATTCAAACCACACATTCAATATCCATTTCCATCATGCCAATTTCCAAAACCAATATACAAAAACATAATACATTCATTTGCTTAACTCAAAAACTTGACTATTTCATGAATCAACTAACCATGCCAAATCATGCTTCACATATCATGATCATAATGCATAATCTCAACTCATCTCTAGCCAAATCTCATGGCTAAGTTCATATAACAACTTATACCAAAATACTAGCCTATACATGCCATATCTAGCTTTATACATTTCCAAGGTGTACCAAAATTATTTTAGTAGTGTGATGATGATCCTTGACGATCCCGAGCCTTCAGTAGCTTTCACGACCTGTAAAACAGAGAAAACACACAGAGAGTAAGCTTTCGAAAAGCTTAGTAAGTCATATACAAATAAACTTAACATAATTCATTTATAAGTATGGCAATTTGAATTCATTAACATATTCTCAATTCAAGCACATAAATGAAGTCTTGGCTCACTTGGTTTTCCATTTCTTACCAATCCACACATCCCAAATATCTCATTTGCTCATATCTCAAACATACATATATCTCAAGTGTTCATTTGCATTAATGCATATACATACTTACCTTCCATGCTTATACAAAGCATATATATATATCAATGTACCTGAAACGGATGTACATTCACATATTTGTTCTTAGCTCAGAATTGTAATTCGTATCACAGATTTTCCCGTTGAACCATCAAGAATCTAGTAGGATACTCAGAAAGCTCGGAATAGTCGTACAATGCCAACGTCCCAGACAAGGTCTTATATGCACTCAGATATCGATGCCACTGTCCCAGATAGGGTCTTACACAAATCAATACGATGCCGATGTCCCAGACATGGTCTTACACGTAAAGCTCATATCGATGCCACGCCCCGCGGGCGAGGTCTTTGCGAATCAATACGATGCCGATGTCCCAAATATGGTCTTACACGTAAAGCTCATATCGACGCCACGCCCCGCACGCAGGTCTTACGTAAAGATCAAATTGATGCCAACGTCCCAGACGTGGTCTGACACGATATCTCAAATCAACGCCAACATCTCAGACGTGGTCTTACATGATAAAATAGAACAGATACCTATGTCATGACAAAGTTAATCCTATCTATTCCTAGGTTCGAACGGGTCTTCTCAGATATTGTCGCTATATGGACCTTATCTCGTAATTCATATGCTTAACATCTCATAAACATTCATTATCATTATTAGCCATATGAACATTTACAAATTCATACAAATACGTTTATTTGCATAGTGACTTACCTCAGATTCGATCTATCGGAATGAAAACGGCTACTCGTTTACTTTCGCTTTCCCACGATCTAAGTCCATTTTCTGCGGTTCTTGATCTAAACATATTCAGAATTAACCCTTTTATTCACTAATTCATTCAATTCAATCCAACGACACACATTTAGGGCTATTTACAAATGAACCCTCATATTTGCACAATTTATCAATTTAGTCTATTTTTCTCAAAAAATCAAATTCACAAAATCAACACATACACATACTTAGCCGAATGCATATACATCTCATTAAAGCTCATATTTTCCATCAAATTTGCAATTTAGTCCCTCAAATAGCTATTTTCTCAATTTAGCCCTAATTAGCTAAATTCATCAAAAATTCAAGAACAAAACATGTTCATCTATCTTTCATTTAACAACTAAACTCATCTCAAAACTCAACATATCAACAACGGCATCTCACACAAACATCATCAATTCATCAAATTGAGACATGGGCTTGATAGTAGACAAAGCAGCGATTGCAAAAATGTAGAAATTATCAAAAACCGAGTCAAAATCATACCTTAATCGAGCTTAACCCTTGCCGAAAATCACAAAGCTTCCAACCTTATTTTTCTTTTCTATTTTTTGGTGGAAGATAAGTGAAAATGGCCATATTTTTGCTTTTGTTTTATTTAAAACATGTTAATTATTCAATTCCATCTTTGCCCTTAATGAAACCTTAATAATAAAACATTTAAACTATGGATATAATTGTCCATCAACTTAATAATGGCATAATCACATCATAAGGAATTTATTTTAATAAAGCCATGTCAATATAACCCTTTAGCAAATGGCACGTCACTTTTGCACTTAACACGATTTAGCCCTTTTCTCAAATTAAGCACACAAACGGACAAATAAATTCATGGAACTTTAACACATGCTTAATCACACACAGTAGACACAAAATAATATTCAAATATTTTTTTGACTTAGATTTGTGGTCCTAAAACCACTATTTTGATTAGGGTATAAACCGGACTGTTGCACTCATACCCCTAAAATCTTCACCATTATAAATTTTCAGTCGCTGGCCGTTTACCGTGAATGTGCCATAAGTCGGATCAGTTACCTCGATTGTGCCATAGGGAAAAATAGTTTTGATTACGAATGGACCTGACCATCTTAATTTCAACTTTCTAGGAAACAATTTGAGCCTTGAATTGTATAGTAGAACTAGATCTCCTACTTCGAATTACTTTGGTTACTTTAAACGAGCATCATGGCGTCGCTTTGTTTCCTCCTTATATAAACGCGAGTTCTCGTAGTCATTAGCTCACCACTCATCTAGCTCATTTAACTGCATCATTCTTTTCTCACCTACAAGTTTAAGATCGTAATTTAAGAATTTTATAGCCCAAAAAGCTTTGTGATCTAATTCAAATGGCAGATGACAACTTTTTCCGTAAAAAAGTCTATATGGGGATGTTCCTATGGGAGTTTTAAAAGTTGTTCTATAGGCCCTTAAAGCATCGTCTACTTTTAATGCCCAATCCTTCCTGTTTGATTTTACAGTTTTCTCTAGAATACGCTTAAGCTCTCGATTTGCTACTTCCACTTGTCCGCTGGTTTGAGGGTGATAAGGGGTAGCTGTTTATGGTGTACTTCATATTTCTTTAAGACTTTATCAAATTGAGTATTACAAAAATGAGCACCCCTATCACTAATAATTGCTCTGGGTGTTCCAAATCGAGAGAAGAGTTTCTTAAGAAATCTTACTACCACTCTAGCATCATTAGTAGGTAAAGCTTGAGCTTCCACCCATTTTGACATATAGTCCACTGCTACTAAGATGTATTTATTCCCAAATGAGCTAGGGAATGGGCCCATAAAATCTTTACCCCATACATCGAATATTTCACATGATAGTATATATCTTTGAGGCATTTCGCCGTGTTTAGAGATGTTACCTGTTCTCTAACATCTATCACACGAAGTAACACACCTGTTAGCGTCTTTGAATAGCGTGGACCAATAAAAACCTGATTCGAGCATTTTATGTGCTGTCCTGATCCCGCTGTAATGTCCTCTTGAAGGTCCTGAATGGCAATGTTCTAAGATTTTACTTGCTTCTACTTTTGTAACACATCTCCGAATTACTTGATCTGTACATATACGGAAAAGAAAATGGTCCTCCCAAAAATAGTTTTTCGCATCAGCAAAGAATCACTTCTTTTGATGATGTGTTAACCTTTTTGGTAGGATGTTAGCAGCTATGTAATTTGTAATGTCTGCAAACCAAGGTACCTCGGAGTTAGATATAGCAAATAATTGTTCTTCAAGAAATGAGTCATTTATCTCACTCTCATCAAGTTCTTTGATATGTGGATTTTCAAGCCTAGAAAGATGATCTGCCGCAAGATTTTTAGCTCCTTTCTTATCTTGAATTTCCAAATCAAATTCCTATAAGAGTAAAATCCATCTTATGAGTTGAGGTTTTACATCAGATTTAGTTAAAAGATAACGAAGAGCTAAATGATCATTGCAAATGACAACTTCAGATAATATCAAATATTGTTTAAATTTATCAAATGCAAAAACCACAGCTAGCAATTCTTTTTCTGTGGTGGTGTAATTTTCTTGTGTGACAGTCAATGTGTTGCTAGCATAATGGATAGGCTGAAAATGCTTGTCTCTTCGCTGTCCCAAAACTGCACCTACTGTAAAGTCACTCGCATCACACATTAGTTCAAAAGGTAAATTCCAATCAGGTGATGCATCTAAACATTCCTGATCAAGATCGAAAGGCATATCTTTCTCTAGTAGTTTTGTTAAAGGCTTAGCTATTTTAGAAAAATCCTTAATAAATCTTCTATAAAATCCAGCATGTCCTAAAAAGCTTTGAATAGCCTTAACTGAACTAGGAGGAGGTAATTTTTCTATGGTTTCAACTTTTGCTTTATCAACCTCAATTCTTTTACTAGAAATTTTGTGGCCAAATACAATCCCCTCTGGAACCATAAAGTGCCACTTTTCCCAATTAAGCAAAAGGTTCGTTTCCTCACATCTCATTAGAGATTGTTTTAAATTTTTAAGGCAAAGATGGAAAGAATTACCAAACACCAAAAAATCATCCATAAATACCTCCATAATATCTTCCACGAGTTAATCAAAGATGGCTAGCATGCAGCGCTGAAAAGTAGCAGGAGCATTACATAATCCAAAAGGCATTCTATGACAAGTAAGTGTACCGTATGGACATGTGAATGTTGTCTTTTCTTGATCCTCAGGAGGTATTGGGATTTGGAAGTAGCCAGAGAGTCCTTCTATGAGGCAGTAGTACATATGCCCAGATAATCTTACTAACATCTGATCAATAAAGGGGAAAGGGAAGTGATCTTTTCTCGTGGCGTCATTCAACTTCCTATAGTCAATACAAACTCTCCAACCTGTGACAGTTCTTGTAGGAATCAATTCATTCTTTTCGTTAGCTACAACAGCTGTGCCTCCTTTCTTTGGAACAACTCGCACAGGACTCACCCAAGTATTGCCAGAAATAGGATAAATTATTCCAGCATCTAGAAGTTTAATTACCTCAGCTTTAACAATTTCTTTCATGTTGGGATTCAATCTTCTTTGAGGTTGCACACATGGTTTATACTCATCTTCCATTAAAATTTTGTGGGTGCAAAACAATGGACTTATTCCTTTAATGTCAGAAATTTTCCAATCTATGGCTCTTTTATGTTCTTTTAGTATTTGCAGCAACTCGTCTTTCTCTTTGGGTTCCAGTTTTGAATAGATGAATAGTGGTAGCGAAGAATTATCCCCGAGGAATGCATATTCTAAGTGATTTGGTAACTATTTTAATTCCAATTTAGGTGGTTCTTCAATATAGGGTTTTTGTTTTAGTTCGTTGTTTATTTCAATGCCCTCGCCTTTCTTTTGTCTAGGGGAAGATGTATGTAACACCCCCAGACCCAGCCCAGACGTTATGGCCAAATCCGGGAATGTCACATCAAGGGCATAATTCAAAATGATTTTGCTAAGTTAAAATTTAAGGCCTAAAAGCCCAAAATCCTTGAGTCTTGTTAAGTAATGATAAAAGCCCATTTAATCATTTTAAGTATTCCGAAAACCATGTTTAAACACAAGAAGTTTACCCAGGTTTAACAATTAAGTAAACAGTTGAAACAACAAAACTCAAAATCCAAAGTTAAATCGGAATACAAGACCTTATTACAACCAGCGAAAGTAGAGTAATTAAAATAATGTCTTTTGAGTCAAACAAATAAAACTTCTAAGTATCTTGTAGTGTGGCCATCTCCGAGTCCTCTCTCTCACGTCAGTACATTTCTTGAGGATCACACTGAAACATTTAATAAAGGGGTGGGTTTGAAACTCAGTTTATACGACCCTTGGTAATCCAATCAACATACAATTATTACATTGGGCCTAAGCCCTATAAAAAATGGTGGTCTTGGGCCTTAGTCCACAAGGACCTCATATCACATCAGTATCACATGAATGCAATGCACCCATCCCAAATCCAACCTTGCACTCTATTTCCCTTCCAACCCTACACTCCTGTGGAGATATAAATATCAACCCACCCACCCCTACACTCCAAAGGTAGCACCAGCAGCGGCACTACTCAAACGTTGCAGCAAAGCTGCTATAATGGCCTTAATGCCACCGGTGGATCCACGGTCATCAAGCGACTATGCGATCCTCAAATCTTCCTTCGTACCAGGAAAACCCACCTAAGTGCAACATATATTTCATGAATGCAACATACACATTTTCACACATTCGGCACTTAGGGTATTTTAGTCATTTCACTACCCAAGGGTATTTCCGTAAATCTACTCTATAGGGGTATTTAGGAAATTTTACAAAATAAGGGTATTTTAAAAATTTTAAAAATCATGGATATTTTGGTAATTCTGCAAATCAAGGGTATTCTAGTAATTTTACAAATCAGGGGTATTTTAGTAATTTTACAAATCTAAGGATATTTTGGTAATTTTCAAATAAGGGGTATTTGGTCCCTCTCGGGTTTTAGTTATGAACTTCGGCCCATTAACAATTCCTTGCAGCTAAAGTCAACAGACACTATGCACCAGGTAGGATTCCAGAGAAGAGGAGGTGGGCCACTAGGACCGCTTAAGTACCAAGCTATCCCTAGATCCAATCCTAGATATGCATATGTCCGTTGCCACACTCTAACCCAGAGACTTGTCCTCGGACATGCTTAATTATTAGATTAAGTCTTATGCGGTTTAAGAATTGTTTAGAACTAGGCCTAACGCCCATTAAACCCTAGCATACTTGTCTATGTTCCCATAAAACCCATCAAGCCCATTTCACGTTCATATAGCCCATTAAGGCCAAATCACGTCCTTATGGCCCATTAGGCCCAGATCTCATTCATATGGCCTATTAGGTCCCAAAACAATTCCAAGTCATGTAACATGCATGACTAACTCAATTTATATAACCAAATCAAACAATTTCATCAAACTTAGCCTCAGGGCCCATCAGGCCCATTTAGCCACTTTCGGCTTTTAGCCTTATCGGCTTTCCGGCATTGCTGATATCATGTGTGTGTAGTGCTTGTACACACCTGGTTACTGCGACGTGCTATACAATCCTTAGCCTTGAACCTACAACCAACCAACCTTCAATCAATCACTAATTCAAAACATTTACCAAAAGCCGAAGCCTTACCGTGTCCTTATCGTGTGCCACCGGGTTCTAGTAGCCCTTCCTTAGCTACTATTCCCGAGTATCCCCTAGATCTACACCCACGCATAAATTACCAAAATTCGAGTGACTCATAATCCACACAAGTCACCCCTATAGATCATACCCACATTCGGCCACTTACTTAAACCATAATCAAGACGAGTACACTTACCACTTGCTTGCAATTCTTACCACGCTCGCGATCCTTGAACTGTATCCTTGTTATTACAGGGTTAACGACATGAAAAGTTAGATAGCCCTTTGGCTTTTAGCAAAGCGTACAAAAGAGGTTAACCGAGTACTTACCAAATCCCCTTTTGATCCTGCGGCCTAGATAGCTACTAAACTAGATCCGACTTTTAATACTTAACTGAGAGTAGGTAACAATCGATTTGTGATGGGGGAACAACCACAAAGATTTGACACTAATAGGAATTTTGGCAAGGAAAAAGATGGTGGTAATTCAGTAATGAGAGAATTCGGCTATAGGAGAGAAGAGAAAAGTATTAAAAACCGAAAAAGCCCTTCAAAAGAATGCGGCACAAAGGGATTCGGCTTTAGGAGATTTCGGCAATGGGAGAATTTGGCTGTGAGAGAAACCCATTGAGTAGAAGAAAAGAAAAAAAGAATAATGGCAACTCAAGGAACCCTTTAAAGGATTCGGCACTCACCTTTTATAGCCATAAGCCGAAAATACCTTCCCCCAGAGTCCCATTCGGCACCACCTCATCCACACTCCTCATCTCCTATCTTTTCTCCATGATATCTACCTTATCCTTCTCCTAAATTCTCTCTACTGATCACTTCTCCTTAGAGTCCCTCTACACGCCACTTCTAGCCTTCTAGAAGCCTAAATTTGAACTATAAAATAAAGCTAAGCTAGCACTCGACCTCAGACCTTCCGGCATGCATATTTCGTCACCTCTCTACACCTTAGTGGCGTCACTTAGCCACTTCACCAAAGGCTTCTTTGTGCCATTTTTCACTTATTTTTATTTAAAAACCTACTACTCACAACCCTGATTCCTTAATTAATAAATTAAGAATCCTCAACCACAAAACTCGAACCCAGAGCTTCTCCAACACACCTAGACACTCCAAATTCATTAAACCTTTAAAGCCATCATGTCATTTGTCATTTTCTTTCTCACTTAAAATATTTATGAGACCCAAAGCCCAATAGGCCCAATTCTACTAGGCCCAAATTCGGGGCGTTACAATTCTACTCCTTTAAAGAAATTTCGTCCTCAAAATTTCCAACTAACTATTAATCGTACTACCCAAGTCTCACCACTATGCTTTCACGCAAGCACTCTAATTTTAATAACACTTCACTCTGATACCACTAAATGTAACACCCCCAGACCTGCATCTGAAACACGCTCCTAACTTCCTCCAACATTCACCCAGATGACGCCTTCTACAATACTCACAAGCCAGAAAGTTTGGACGTACCTTAACATGCTTCACAGAACAAAACTACGACTCTAGAGAACTACGATCTCTTTTTTTCTTACAGTCCACGCACCTAACCCGAAGGGTTTCACCAATTTCTTTAACCTCCTCCAGTACCTCCCTAACTAGCTGAGTCAGCACATTAGCCCTAACACTTCCACGGCCTCTGCCATGACCCCTTGCACTTCTTCTAGCACTCATCGTTGATTCTCGTATTATCTGAATTAGGAATTTTTATGAATTTAGTTCATAGTTCCACTGTTTTAAAATTAACAATTTTAAAATTTGTTTGGCCGTCGTAGATCCACTACAAGCTTAAGTTTTCTACGGGCTTTAGTCTCTAAGGACATATTGTTTAAGTGGCCCAATATCTTGATATAGTTCAGTAATTTAAACAAATGTAAGCATAAAAAACTTACTTGGCTCGACGTTGAGGGCACGGTGAACCACACTTCAAGAATCCTGCAAAAACCTTTTAATATACTTGTTTTCAAAACTCGAAACCTAAGGCCCATTTCATAGCCTGGGCTTTGCAACTAGGCTCTAATACCACTAAATGTAACACCCCCAGATCTGGCCCAAATGTTATGGCTGAATCCGGGAATGTCACATCAAAGGTATAATTCAAAACGATTTTGCTAAGTTAAAATTTAAGGCCTAAAAGCCCAAAATCCTTGAGTCTTGTTAAGTAATGATAAAAGCACATTTAATTATTTTAAGTATTCCGAAAACCATGTTTAAACACAAGAAATTTACTCAGGTTTAACAATTAAGTAAACAGTTGAAACAACAAAACTCAAAATCCAAAGTCAAATCGGAGTACGAGGCCTTATTACAACCAGCGAAAATAAAGTAATTAAAATCATGTCTTTTGAGACAAATAAATAAAACTTCTAAGTATCTTGTAGTGTGGCCATCTCAGGAGTCCTTTCCTACGTCCGAGTCACATCGAGAGGATCACTCAAACATTTAATAAAAAGGGGTGAGTTTCAAAACTCGAAGTGTGTATGACCCTTGGTAATCCAATCAACATATTATTATCACATTAGGCCTAAGCCCTATCAAAAACGGTGGTCTTGGGCCTTAATCCACAAGGACTTCATATCACATCAGTATCACATGAATGCAATGCACCCATCCTAAATCCAACCTCGCACTCCATTTCCTTCCAACCCTACATCCCGTAGGGATATAAATATCAACCCACCAATCCCTACACTCAAAAGGTAGCACCAGCAGCGGCACTACTCAAACATTGTAGCAAAGCTGCTATAATGGGCTTAAAGCCACCGGTGGATCCACGGTCGTCAAGCAATTATGCGATCCTCAAATGTTTCTCTGTATCATCAAAACCCACCCAAGTGCAACATATATTTCATGAATGCAACATACACATTTTCACACATTCGGCACTTAGGGGTATTTTAGTCATTTCACTACCCAAGGGTATTTACGTAAATATACTCTACAAGGTATTTAGGTAATTTTGCAAAATAGGGGTATTTTGGAAATTTTGTTAATCAGGGATATTTTGGTAATTCTACAAATTAAAGGTATTCTGGTAATTTTATAAATCCGGGGTATTTTAGTAATTTTGCAAATCTAATGATATTTTGGTAATTTTTAAATCAGGGGTATTTGGTCCCTCTCGGGTTTTAGTTATGAAGGTTGGCCCATTAACAAGTCATTGCAGCTAAAATGAACAGACTCTATGCACTAGGTAGGATTCCAGAGAAGAGGAGGTAGGCCACTAGGACCGCTTAAGTACCAAGCTCTCCCTAGATCCAATCCTAGACATGCATATGCCCGTTACCACACTCTAACCCAGCGACTTGTCTACGGACATGCTTAATTATTAGATTAAGTCTTATGCAGTTTAAGATTTGTTCTAAACTAGGCATAAAGTCCATTAAACCCTAGCATACTTGTCTACGTCCCCATGAAGCCCATCAAGCCCGTTTCAGGTTCATATAGCCCATTAAGCCCAAATCACGTCTTTATGGCCCATCAGGCCCAGATCTCATTCATATGGCCTATTAGGCCCAAAACGATTCCATATCATGTAACATGAATGACTAACTCAATTCATATAACCAAATCAAACAATTTCATCAAACTTAGCCTCAGGGCGCACTGGGCTCATTTAGCCACTTTCGGCTTTTCGGCTTTCCGGCATTGTCGATATCATGTGTGTGTAGTGTTTGTACACACCTGGTTACTGCGACATGCTATACTATCCTTAGCCTTGAACCTACAATCAACCAACCTTAAATCAATCACTAATTCAAAACATTTACCAAAAGTCGAAGCCTTACCGTATCCTTACCGTGTACCACCGGGTTCTAGTAACCCTTTCTTAGCTACTATTCCCGAGTATCCCCTAGATCTGCACTCACGCATACATTATCAAAATTTGAGTGACTCATAATCCATAAAAGTCAACCTTATAGATCATACCCACACTCGGCCACTTACTTAAACCATAATTTAGACGAGTACACTTACTACTTGCTTACGATTCTTACCATGCTCACGATCCTTGAACCCTATCCTTTTTATTACAGGGTTAACGATGGGAAAACATAGATATCCCTTCATCTTTTAGCAAAACGTACAAAAGAGGTTAACCAAATACTTACCAAATCCCCTTTTGATCCTGCAGCCTAGATAGCTACTAAACTAGATCCGACTTTTAACACTTGACTGAGAGTAGGTAACAATCGATTTGTGATGGAGGACCAACCATAAAGATTCGGCATTAATAGGAATTTTGGCAAGGAAAAAGATGATGGTAATTCAGCAATGAGAGAATTTGGCTATGGGAGAAAAGAGAAAAGTATTGAAAATCGAAAGAGCCCTTCAAAAGAATGCGACACAAAGGGATTCGGCTTTAAGAGATTTCGGCAATAGGAGAATTTGGCTATGGGAGAAACCGGTTGAGGGAAAGAAAATAAGAAAAGAATAATGGCAACTCAAGGAACCCTTCAAAGGATTTGGGACTCACCTTTTATAGCCGCAAGTCCAAAATGCCTTCCCCCAGAGTCTCATTCGGCACCACCTTATCCACACTCCTCATCTCTTATCTTTTCCCCATGATATCTCCCATATCCTTCATCTAAATTCTCTCTACTGATCACTTCTCCTTAGAGTCCCTCTTCACACCACTTCCAGCCTTCTAGAAGCCTAAAATTAAACTCTAAAATAAAGCTAAGTTAGCACTCGAACCTCAGACTTTCCGGCATGCATATGTCGTAACCTCTCTACACCTTAGTGGCGTCACTTAACCACTTCACCGAAGGCTTCTTTGTGCCATATTTCACTTATTTTTATTTAAAATCCCACTACTTATAACCTGATTCATTAATTAATAAATTAAGAATCCTCCATCATAAAACTCGAACCCAGAGCTTCTCCAACACACCTAGACACTCCAAATTCATTAAACCTTTAAAGCCATCATGTCATTTGTCATTTTCTTGCTCACTTAAAAATTTTATAAGACCCAAAGACCAATAGGTCCAATTCTACTAGGCCCAAATTCGGGGCGTTACGATGTATTAGAATTCAATTCATTGGTATCACTACCTATCCCCTCACCTTGGGTAAGACACAGTTCCAGCGTGTCGTTATGTATGATTTCCTGCAAAGAATCTTGAATAAAATGATCAATGGAATCAATAAAATAACAGGAATCATCTTGCTCTCTAGAATATAGCATAGCATCATAAATTTGAAAAATAATTTCCTCATTGCCTACTCTTAGCGCAAGTTTACCATCACCTACATCAATAACAGCCCTAGCAGAAGCTAAAAAGGGGCGTCCCAAAATTAAAGGTACCTCAACATCCTCATCCATGTCAAGCACAACAAAATTAACAGGGAATATAAATTTATCAACTTTTACCAGAATATCTTCAATAATTCCCCTAGGATATTTAATAGATTTGTCAGCTAATTGAATACTCATCCTAGTGGGTTTTGGTTCCCTAAGACCAAGCTGTTTAAACATTTTATAAGGCATTAAATTAATACTAACACCTAAATCAGCTAGTGCTTTCTTAATGTTTAAACTACCAATTAAACAGGGAATAGTAAAACTTTCTGGATCTTTCAATTTTGTTGGTAGTTTATTTTGAAGGATGGCTGAACATTCTTCATTAAGTTCCACGGTTGATATCTCTTCAAACTTCCTTTTATTTGTTAGAAGCTCTTTTAGGAATTTTGTGTACGTCGGCATCTGCGAAATAGCTTCAAAAAAAGGTAAGTTAATATGTAACTGTTTAAAAAGATCAAGAAATTTGCCGTATTGTGCGTCTAAGCAATCTTTCTTCAACTTTGCTGGATATGGGATCGGTGGCTTATATTCTTCGTGTACCGATGTTACATTCTCGATGTCCTCACTTTTTTCCTTATTAGTTTCTTGTGGCATCTTGTTTTCTGTTTCAAGCAATACCTTCCCATTCCTTAATGTTATTGCCTTTACCTGCTCTTGTGGTTTAGGTTCGATATTATTAGGTAAATGACCTGGTTGCCTTTCAAAAACTAACTTGGCCAGCTGTCCTAATTGATTTTTAAGCCCCTGAATTAATGTTTGCTGCTTATTCAACATCATTTCGGTATTCTAAAAATGAGTTTCTGATGCTGAAATAAACTTTGCTAGCATATCCTCAAGGTTCGGCCTTTTTTCTTGTGAGTAAGATTGCTGTTGAAAGCCTGGGAGGGGTTGTTGTCTCTGATTTCCTTAGCCATCCCAAGAGAAATTGGGGTGGTTCCTCTAACCTGGATTATAAGTATTATTATACTGGTTATTTTGAGGTCTAAAATTATTACCCATATAGTGAACTTGTTCGTTTTCAGCGCTCGGTTTGTAAGGTGGGTATTTTGTATTGTTCATCCCTCCTTCATTCATATCACACTGCATTACTGGATGCACCTGCGAAGAATCACATAAACCATCAATTTTCTTAGTTAACAGTTCTACCAGGTTTGATAGCATCGCCACTGCGTCGAGGTTGAAAACACTAGCGGCTTTTGTTAGCTTTGTCCTCGTGACTTACCACTGATAGTTATTTAGTGACATCTCCTCTATAAAGTCATAAGCCGCTTCAGGAGTCTCGTTATTCAGGGTTCCACCGGCGGTAGAATCGATCAACTACCTAGTTGAGGGGTTCACACCGTTGTAAAAGGTTTGGACTCAGAGCCACAAGGGTAACCCATGGTGAAGGCACCTCCTTAGTAGATCCTTGTATCTCTCCCATGCATCGCAATGTGTCTCTAAATCCATCAGCACAAAAGAAGAGATATCATTCCTCAACTTGGTCATTTTAACCGGCGAAAAATATTTTAACAAAAATTTTTCGGTCATTTGTTCCCATGTAGATATTGAACAGGAGTTCAACCACTGTTTAGCTTTGCTCCACAATGAAAAGGAAAACAATCGAAGACGAATGGCATCATCAGAAACGCCATTTATTTTTAAAATATCGCAAATTTGTAGGAAGTTCGCCAAGTGATTGTTTGGATCTTCATCCTGTAAACCATCAAACTGAACAAACTGATGTATCATCTGAATTGTGTTAGGTTTTAGTTCAAAATTATTTGTAGCAATAGCAGGTCTAACAATACTTGATTCAGTTCCTGTTAAATTAGGTTTAGCATAATCATACATAGTACGAGGAGCATGATTTTGATTCACCGAGTTTGCGACCACCATAAGAGGTAACAGATTGTTATCAGCCATCTCTTCGATGGTATTGGTATCGTCCTCTTGCTGTTCTTCTATGTATTGTAGGCTTCGCCTTATTTCTCTATAGTTTCTACGAATTGTACCTTCGATATCGCTGTCAAAAATCAAGGGTCCTGACGGGTTCCTTCTAGTCATAAACTAGAAAAACCTATCAGAAGCAGAATAAAATAAAAATTAGCAAAGTCAAAGTAAAATAAAAATAAATTGCAAATAAAATTAAGAATGGCTAACGTAATAAAAATTCAATTTTCCTAATATTTCAATTCCCCGGCAACGGCACCAAAAACTTGATAGTGGTCAAAAGCTTTAATATTTATATAATAAATGATCGAGCCTAGAAACTAAATAAATGATCGAGCCTAGAAACTAACTATCACCACGATTGAGGCAAGCACACCTATCGAAAGTAGTATAGCTTAGTGGCAAGACCGAAATGTCGAACCCAAAGGAACCAAAAGTACTAGTACTAACTTTCTTTTTATTATCTAGCCTAAAATAAAGGGGATTGGTATTTATCTAACTATTTACTAAACTAAGGATGCTAAGACACAGAGAATGAATTGGGAAAATACTCTTTGAGAAAACCAATTGATTGAGACAATACCCTAGGAAGAATCCACCTAGATTTCACTTGTTATTTAACTCTGAACCAGATGATTTATTCACTTAACTTGATCCGTAGGATTCCCTAATTTATATTAATACCTCTTTCGAGGCTACTAACGTCTATCCCTAGGTTGATTAATTGAAATCTCTTTCTAATTAAAACCCCTAGTGTTGCATTAACTCGATCTATGGACTCCCATATTAGGTTTGACCCTAATCTGGTAGATTTCTGTTGTCCTATCTCTAGGAGTGCGATCAACTCCGCTTAACTATGCTATATCTCCTCTGAATAAGCACATCAATACTTGAATCAATATCCTAAAATATTAACACAAGAATTAAGAGTACATAATTACAAACAAATCAAGTATTTATCATACAGTTCAGAAAACAATAACAAGATCCGTCTTAGGTTTCATCCCCCTCGGGTATTTGAGGGGTTTAGTTCATAATTATAAAAGAATACATCTCAGAAGTAATTAAATAACAAAACATAAAGAAAAACCCTAAAACCCTCTAAAGGAAATTGAAGGGAAAACCTTCAGTACTGAGCGTGATTCCGGCTTCTGAGATGGTTCTACTAGCTTTCTTGGAGTAATTCCCTGTATTCAGCCCTCTCTGGCTTTGCTTCCGTCAAAAGCCTTGACAGAGGCTTTCTGTCGAACTCTCTCTCAGACTCCGACCAACTCCCATTTTAGGTTGCCCTCTAGGGTGTTTATATAGGCTTTCGGAATGTCTTTCCTTGCCTCTAAGTATCCTTTTCCGAGTGGAATTAAAACAGGTCAGGGCAGGGACACGCCCGTGTGGCACGCCCGTGAGAATCAAGCCCTAGGCCGTGTTCGAGTATACTAAAGTGGCACAGCCGTGTGGCGAACTCCAGGCCATGTGGATTGCTTACTTTGGCCCATTTTCTCCGTTTTTGGCCCGTTTCTCGTTCTTTTCATCCTCTTATGCTCTCCTAAGCATAAAACTTGAAATTAAAGGATTAAGAGCATCAAATTCCAAAATTCAAGGGATAAATCATACAAAAGTATGCCAAATGTGGGATTAAAATATGTATATATTACGGTTTATCATTCGCCTCAACAGTATCAACCTTCAAAGTAATCTTTTGAAACCATAGTAGAGAGGTTAGCCGTTAGCACTGAAAAGTTTCAATAAAAGACTGAAGCGCATCTCTAAGAAATAGATCAGCAAATAAGTAAAATAGTGCTCACAGTTAGCCTTTTGGAGAACCAGGGAAAACTATCGTCTCAAATTGAGCCAAACCCACATCAAGATGCAAGTGCAATGACCATAAAGATGGAACAGTGTCAGAACCAGTTCCTGGCGTGAGTCATGACCACGACGTTGAACAAGAAGCCAAACCAGCAGCTCCCACTAAGTCGACACCATAGAAACCATATGTTGTACCTCCCCCATTTCCTAGAAGGCTCACCTAAGTTAAAAAGGAACTAGAGGAAAAAGAAATTCTTAAGGCCTTTCGGAAGGTAGAAATCAATATTCCTTTACTTGATGCAATTAAACAGGTTCCACGCTATGCAAAATTTTTTAAAGAATTATGCACCGGAAAAATAAAAACTCCAAGGAAACGAATGGGTGAATGTGGGTGAAAATGTTTCTGTAGTGTTACAAAGGAAAATCTCGCCCAAGTGTAAGGACCAATGTATGTTTTCTATATCCTGCATATTTGGAAATATTGGCATAAAGAAAGCCATGCTTGATTTGGGAGCGTCTATTAATGTAATGCCTTTATCTATTTTTAAATTTCTAAACACGAGTCCTTTAAAAGAAACAGGGGTGATTATTCAATTGGTAGACAGGTCATGCGTATATCTAGAAGGGGTGCTGAAAGATATCATCGTAAAGGTAAATAAACTAATTTTTCCTATAGACTTTTACATCATTGATATAGAGGACGGCCACTCAAAAAATTCTCCCGATATTCTACTTGGAAGACCATTCCAAAGTATTGGACGTACAAATATTGATGTTCAAAGTGGAACCCTTACTATGGAATTCGACGGTGAAGTGGTAAAATTTAATGTTTATGAAGCGATAGGCCAACCCAACAATCTCAAATATTTCTAGTGTTGATATTATTGAACCACTAAGAATTCTAGTGGGAATATGAATTTATCAATTTTTACTAGTACATCTTCGATTATACCCCTAAGAATTCTAATAGTTTTATCAGCTAATTTAATGCTCATCCTAGTTTGTTTGGGTTTCCCAATACCTAGCTATTTAAACATTTTATAAGGCATAACATTTATGCTTTCCCCTAAATCAGCTAAAGCATTATTAACAGTTAAATTACCAATTAAGCATGGAATTGTAAAACTCCCTTGATCTTTTAACTTTCGTGGTAGCTTATTTTGTAGAATTGTTGAGCACATTGCATTTAGCTCCACATGCGATGTATCGTCTAACCTCCGTTTGTTTGTCAAAAGCTCTTTTAAAAATTCTCTTGAATTGGGCACCTGTGAAAGAGCTTCAACAAACAATAAGTTAATATGTTATTTCTTTAGAAGTTTAAGAAATTTATGGAATTGTTCATCTATGTGGTATTTCTTCATCGCATTGAGGTATGGCTCACGAGGTTGGTACTCTGTAATTACTGGTTTTAGTTTATCATGGCTTACCTCAACCTTTCCTTCTTCTACCACATTCTCTTGCCTCAATTTTGGTTCATCTAACCCTTCACTATCGTGAGCAATTATGGCTTGAAGTTTCTCCTTTGGGTTAGTTTCAGTGTTGCTTGGCAAGCTACCTTGTGGTCGTTCTTAGATAAGCTTAGCAAGTTGTCCTAATTGGTTCTCGAGCCCCTAAATTGATGTATGTTGATTTTTAAGTGCTGTTTCGGTGTTTTGGAAGTGTGTCTTTGACACCGGGATGAACTTTGTTAGCATCTCCTCAAGGTTCGGCTTTTTCTCTTGTGGGTAGGGTTGCTGTTGAAAGCTTGGAGGGGGTTGTTGTCTCTGATTTTCTTGGCCACCCCATGAGAAATTTGGGTGGTTCCTCCAACTTGGATTGTAAGTGTTCCTATAAGGGTTATTTTAAGGTCTAGAATTGTTACCTATATAGTTCATCTGCTCACTTTCTATGCTAGGGTTGTAGGATGGATATTCTGTATTGCTCATCCCTCCTCCATTTGTATCGCACTGCATCACTAGATGTATATGCGAAGAATCACACAAACCATCAATTTTCTTACTTTAAAGTTTCACCTGATTTAATAGCATGGTTATTGCGTCGAGGTTGAAAACACTAGCGGCTTTTGTTGGCTTTGTCCTTGTAACTTGCCATTGATAGTTATTCAGTGACATCTCCTCTATAAACTCATAAGTCGCTTCCAGGGTCTTGTTATTTAGAGTTCCACTAGCAGCTGAATCAATCAACTGCTTAGTTGAGGGGTTCACACCGTTGTAAAAGGTTTGAACCTATAACCATAAAGGTAACCCATGGTGAGGGCACCTTCTTAATAAATCCTTGTATCTCTCCCATGCATTGTAAAGTGTTTCTATATCCATCTGCACAAAAGAAGAGATATCATTCCTCAACTTAGCCATTTTAGCCGGCGAAAAATATTTTAGTAAAAATTTTTCAGTCATTTGGTCCCATGTAGTGATTGATCCTCGTGGTAACGAGTTCAAACACTATCTAGCCTTGTTCCTCAACGAGAAGCGAAACAACCGATGGCGAATGGCATCATCAGAAATGCCATTAATTTTGAAAGTGTCGCAAAATTCCAGAAAGTTCGCCAAGTGATTGTTTGGATCCTCATCCTGCAAACCATCAAACTGAACAAACTGTTGAATCACCTGTATAGTGTTAGGTTTTAGTTCAAAATTAGTTGCAGCAATAGTAGGTCTAACAATCCTTGATTCAGTTCCTGTTCAATTAGGTTTAGCATAATCATACATAGTACGAGGAGCAAGATTCTGATTCACCGGATTTGTAGCAACCACAGGATGTAGCGGATAATTATCAGCCATCTCTTCGATAGCGTTGGTTTCGTCCTCTTGCTCTTCTTCTATGTGTTGTAGGCTTCGCTTTATCTTTCTTCGGTTTCTACGAACGGTACCTTCTATATCACTGTCAAAAATCAAGGGTCCTAACGAGTTACTTCTAGTCATAAACTAGAATTACCTGCTGGAAGCAAATACAGAAAAATTAGCAAAGTTATAAATAAAATAAATATAAATTGCAAATAAATAAAATGGCAAAAGTAATAAAAATTTAGTTTTCCTAATATCTTAATCCCCGGCAACGTCGCCAAGAACTTGATGGCTCTCGAAACTAACTATTATTTTGACAAAGGCACGCACACCTATCGAATGGTAGTATAGTTATGGTGAGTCTGGAATATCGTATTCTCAAGGACCAAGAGTATTAGTATTAACTATCTTTTTATTATCTAGCCTAATAATTAAAGGGATTTATTTTAAATCTAAAGTTAACTAACTAATTTAACTAACTATGAATGCGACAGAGAGTAAATTGGGAAAATACTTTTAGACAACTTTATATGAGATAGGCAATACCTAAGGAAGAATCCACCTAGACTTCACTTATTACTTTTGATTCATGCGATTTATTCACTTGACTTAATCCGTAGAAATCCCTAAATTATATTAATTCCTCTTTCGAGGCTACTAACAACTGACTCTAGGTTTATTAATTGAAATCTCTTTCTAATTAAAACCCCTATTATCACATTAACTCGATCTATGGATTCCCTTATTAGGTTTGACCCTAATCTGGCAGATTTTCGTCACCCTATTTCTAGGGTTGCAATCAACTCCGCTTAATTGTATTGATCTACTCTTAGTCAGGGACTTTTACTCCACTGAATAAGCACATTCGACTTGAATTAATAACTAGAATTATCAAACAAGAATAAGAACTCACTATTAAGAATAAGCACAAGTATTTATCTCATAAATCAAATAATAATAAGATCTGTCTTAGGTTTCATCCTCTCAGTTATTTGAGGGATTTAGTTCATACTAATGAGGGGAAACATATTAGAATGGGGAAAACAACAAAACATAAGAAAACCCAAAAAATTCTAAATAAGTTGATGGGAGATCCTCAGTCTTGATGGAGATCCTTCTCCTAAGCTGTTCCCGACGGTTGTCCTGGAGTATCTTCTGCCTTCTACTCGGTGTCTATTCGACGTCCTATCGAACTCCTCTTTTAGGTTCCCCCTAGGGTTTTTATAGGCTTTGAGATGCCTTTCTTGGCCCACAAGTAACCTTTTTTGAATAGAATTAAACCTAGGGACGGCAGGGACACGCCTGTGTGACACGCCTGTGGTGGACTCCTTCGGCCGTGGTTGATTCTGCTCGTCACCCATGGCCATGTGATCTGCCCGTGGTTGATGGTCCGAGCCGTGTTGACTTCCTATGTAGGCCCATTTTGCCCCTTTTTGTCCCGTTTCTCGTTCTTTTCGACTTCCTAAGCTCTCTTGAGTATAAAACATGAAATTAAAAGATTAGGAATATCGAATTCAACAAATCCAATGGAAAATCATCCAAAAGTAAGCCAAGCATGGGGTTAAAATATGTGTAAATTATGGTTTATCAGATGCCCATCATTTCCTTACACCCTATTGGACACAACCGAATACTCCGTCGTCCGAACGCATTCCAATTCTAAGTGTAACCAATCATCACAAAATCCCATGTGTCTCATAACTTGTTCAATGAAACGACATTCCACCTTATCATATGCTTTGCACATGTTTAGCTTCAAAGCAAAGTGACCTTGTACCCCATCCATTTTCTGTTTCAATTATTGTAGCACCTCATAAGTAATTAACGCATTATCCGCAATTTGCCTTCCAGAAAAAAAGTTGATTCTGCTCCGTCAATACATTTATCAAGCACTTTTCTTAATCTATTTACCACCACTTTAGATATGATTTTATACAACACATTACATAGACTAATCGGCCTAAATTGCGACATGTAGGTTGGAGAATTCACTTTTGGGATAAGCACAATACTAGTAGTGTTTATAATGTCAATATCCTTTCTTCTATTCAAAATGTCTAAACAATATCTAGTTATCTCATCCCCCACAATGTGCCAATATTTTTGGTAAAACAATGCAGGGTAACCATCCATACCTGATGCCTTTAAAGGTTCAATACTCTTTACTTCTTCCCTCACTTCTTCGGGTTTAAACTCCTCAACTAGCTCAATGTTCATGTCTTATTGAATACATCCCATTATCCCCGATAACACCCTATCGTTACTTCTCGTGTCTAAAGCTGTACAGTTCCTTGAAATATTAGTTGTCATTCTTGTCTTCTCCTCCTCTCTACGACACAATCCCCATTTGGCCCTTTTAGCTTTTTCATGGTGTTCCTCTTTTTTTGTTGGTTTGCTAGATTATGAAAAAAGACGTATTTCTATCCCTAAACCGAATCTAGTTCGCCCTTGCATGTTGTTCCCAAAACATCTCTTCTTTATCAGCTTCCAATTTTAGAATCAACTTGACTTCTTTCATCTCTGCCATTACTTTGTCACTAGGATCAGTATTGCTCAATTTAGCCAATCTCGTATTTAACATTGTCAAAGCCTTCCTCTTATTGGCAGTAATTTGTCCCAATTCATCTTTGAGAAAATCTCCTAACTTCCCCAACTTTGAAGGAATGTCATCCAAAATTCCCTCTCAAAACTCCTTAATTCATTGTTCACACCCATCCTCAGTGATCTAATTTGCATTAAATCTACATCCCTTTCCCCTTCACCTTGTGCCCTCTACTCTTAGTCCCTAAATCTACCAAAATCGAACAATGATATTATATAACATACGGAAAATGTTTTAAAGAATACCCTGGAAAACTCCTCTCTGTCAATTCTCTCACAAACATTATTTTCTAGCAATCTCCCTCTCTCCTATGTGAACTGATGGAGCTCGAAACTAACTATTATTTCGACAAAGGCAAGCGCACTTATCGAATAGTAGTATAGCTGTGCTGAGTCCGGAATATCGTATCCTAAAAGACCAAGAGTACTAGTATTAACTATCTTTTATTTTCTAGCCTAATAATTAAGGGGGTTTATTTTTAATCTAAAATTAACTAACTAATTTAACTAACTATGAATGCGATAGAGAGCGAATCGGGGAAAATACTTTTGGACAACTTATATGAGTTAGGCAATACTTAAGAAAGAATCCACCTAGACTTCACTTATTACTTCTGATTCATGCGATTTATTCACTTAGCTTAATCCATAGATATCCCTGAATTATATTAATACCTCTTTCAAGGCTACTAACAACTAACTCTTGGTTGATTAATTAAAATATCTTTCTAATTGAAACCCCTATTGTCGCATTAACTCGATCTATGGATTCCCTTATTAGGTTTGACCCTAATCCGGCAGATTTTCGTCGCCCTATTTCTAGGGTTGCAATCAACTCCGCTTAATTGTGTTGATCTACTCTTAAATAGAGACTTTTGCTCCACTGAATAAGCATATTCGACTTTGAATCAATAACCTAAATTATCAAAATAAGAATCAGAACTCACAATTAAGAATAAGCACAAGTATTTATCTCATAAATCAAATAATAATAAGATCTGTCTTAGGTTTCATCCCCTCAGGTATTTGAGGGATTTAGTTCATACTAAAAGAGGGAACATATTAGAATAGGGAAAACAACAAAACATAAGAAAACCCAAAAACTTCTAAAGAACTTGATGGGAGATCCTCGGTCTTGATGGAGATCCTTCTCCTAAGCTGTTCCCGATGGCTGTCTTAGAGTATTTTCTCCTTCTACTTGGCGTCTATTCGATGTCCTGTTGAACTCCTCTTTTAGGTTGCCTTTTATGGTGTTTATATAGGCTTCGAGATGCCTTTCTTGGCCCATAAGTATCCTATTCTGAATAGAATTAAACCTAGGGACGGCAGGGACATACCCGTGTGACACGCCCGTGGTTGATAGCCCAGGCCGTGTTCGATCCGGCTTGCCTCACACAACCGTGTGGTTCGCCCGTGTGTAGTGGTCCAAGACGTGTTGGCCCATTTTGTCCATTTTTGGCTTGTTTCTCATCCTTTTCGACTTTCTAAGCTCTCCTGAGTGTAAAACATGAAATTAAGAGATTAGGAGCATCGAATTCATCAAATTCAATGGAAACTCATCCAAAATTATGCCAAGCATGAGGTTAAAATATGTGTAAATTATGGTTTATCAAATATCCCCACACTAAGCTTTTGCTTGTCCTCAAGCAAAATTCTCAACTCACAATTAAAATTATCTTCCTTGATTCATAATCCTTATCAATAATGTTTCATCATAATTCATAGATAATTCATACATTGATGATTTAACTAAAAGAGTCCTAAAGATTCAAACAATCTAAGTCATAAATTTTATACCACGAAAACATAGGTGTTTCCCCTTACCTAAATAATTTCTTCTAATTCAAAATCGACAAGAATTGACATCCTCACTAAAGATTCACTAAAATCACTCAAGGTGTTTAAGGTTCAAATTAAGCACTCAAAAGTCAAACATGAAAAGTTAATCCTATAAGCTTGCATGAAAATCAAATATTCACCACTGTAAAATGAGATGATACACAAACCAAAAGGTCTTTTAAGGGTTGTAATAGGGCTTGGGTTAATGGTGTGGATATAGGCTAAATTAGAAGGTTAGAATCGAGATTGAATTAACAAATTACCTAACTAGTTACAATGAACTAATGGTGAATGATTACATTAATAATAAGAGCTTCTTCTAAAGATATGAATTTAACTGTTTACTCTTATAAAAATAGAACTAATAATGAATATACTTTCAACTTTTTCTCTCTCTTTTTTATAAGAATAAGCACATACAATTGATAAGAAAGAACTTAACAATGGAAATAGAGAACATAGTTAGGCAACTGCTCAAATCAAATCTCGACAAAAAGGGACGTCAAAAGATTAGAGGAAGTAAAAATTTTATTTTAGGTTAATATTAGTAGGTGAGTCAATGAATGATTTATTAGGCTAGAAGGGGTTTACTAGGGGTTAATTATGGAGGTAGGCTTTTTGTTAGAGTAAGTGAGTTAAAACCTAGATGTCTTTATCATCTCAATATATTAATTCAAAAGTGTGGTCTCGACATGCATCATCGAAGCAAGTTCTAGAATAACAAATCAATGTTGATACGTTCATAATCAATAAAGTGAGCAAGAAAAATATATGCTCTTAAAAGGCTCAAAATCTCACATAAATTATCATTTTTATTGTCAACCTTGTAAATTTCAAAGTAATATTTAGGATTAGGGAAACAACCTAATAAATTTTTAATTTTGAAAATAGACTTATCATGCTTGATTCTCTAATATCTTAAAGTTTAAACCATCAATGCACAATTACCTATGACTTAATCCGAAACATATCAATGAAAATCATAAATCAATAAAAGTTTCATTCTAATAGTAAATATGAGAACATTACTTTAAGAACAAGACATAATTCAAGGATGTTCTGGTAATGAAATCAATAACCTTCCCACACTTAAGATGTACATTGTCCTCAATGTACAAAGCTGGATAATAACAATATAGTAAGAAATCATAAGAGAGGGAGAGAGGTGAAACTTCCTGAATTATGGATGAAATCCTTAGAAAAATAGGCACGATGGACTAGGTAGAGGTGCACGATGGATACTAGGGTCGTGGTGTGGTAATTCCCTAACAGCTTTTTGAACCTAAATTAAAGAAATCAAAATATAATAATATAAATTAAAGACAAGAAAGATAAAGCGAAGGAAAATAAAGGAGAAGAGAAAAGAAAAAGAAAAATAAATGGACTCAAAGGTCCTTATCCTGTCGAGTTAATAAAGCGGCCGTCATGAACTTCTGTAGATCGGTCTCATACGGGGAGACTGTACTAAGCTCCTTTTGCTTCTTCGACATGGTGATGGTGGTGTAGAGAAAGAGTGAGGGAAACGAAAAAAGGGAAAATGGAAGGATAAAGGTAATAGAAAGGAAAAGGGGTGTGGTGGTTGAAAAAGAATTTGGAGAAGGTGAGAAGAAGGGGGGTTTTAAATAGAGTCAGGGATCTGGTTGCTGCCCACGCCCGTGTGCCACGGGCGTGTTGGGTTACACGTTCGTATCGCACGACCGTGTTCTGCTTCGTTCGTTTCTCTTACGCCCGTGTAGAGGTCGCCACGCCCAGCTGATAAATCGGTATTGACCACGGCTGTATCGCACGGCCGTGGCATTTTATCGCCGCTCGTGGTTTGGGGATTTTCGTCCTTGGTTCGTGCGATCTCTGCCACACCAGTGTGTAAATCAGTGGTGTCCACACGACTACGGCCACACTCGTGTATAAGGCTGTGTGGTAGGGAAAGCTATGTTTCATTAATTTTGTTAGTTTGTAGTTAGGTGCTAAAAATAAAAATAAAAATATGAAAATTAATGGGGTTAGTATTCGGGTTGCCTTCTGAGAAGCGCTTGTTTAAAGTGTTAAGCTAGACTTACCTCTCATTCGCGTATTCATGGTTTGAGGGGTTGAAACTCCTCACTCCTGCTATCAGTTCTATGATCACTATATAATTTGAGTCGAGTAATGTTTACCTTAAAAGTGCCGAACTTGGGATTAGTTATGATAAACCGTAATATGTACATATTTTAATCCCACATTTGGCATATTTTGGATGATTTATCCCCCTGAATTGTGGAATTTGATGCTCCTGATCCTTTAATTTCATGTTTTATACTTAGGAGAGCACCGGAGGATGAAAAGAACGAGAAACGGGCCAAAAACAAAGAAAATGGGCCAAAGTATGAAATTCACATGGCCTGGAGTTTGCCACACGGTCGTGCCTCTTTAGCAGACCCGAACACTGCCTGGGCTCAATTCACACGGGCGTGTCCCTGATGTGACCTGTTTCAATTCTAATCGGAAAAGGATACTTAGAGGCAAAGAAAGACATTCCAAAAGCCTATATAAACACCATAGAGGGCAACCTAAAGGGGGCGTTCAAGGAGGCCGAAGAGGCGAAGCTAGAGAAGGTTGAATTGTGGGATTTACTCGAAAACAGCCAATTGATTCATCTCAAGAAGCCAGAATCATACTCAAGACAGAAGATCTTCCCTTCAATTTCCTTTAGAGGGTTTTAGGGATTTTCTTATGTTTTGTTTTATACTTTCTTCTAAGATGTATTTTTTTAAAAACATGAACTAAACCCCTCAAATACCTGAGGGGGATGAAACCTAAGATGGATCTTGTTATTGTTTTCTGAACTATATGATAAATACTTGATTTGTTCTTAATTATGTGTTCTTAATTCTTACTTTGATATTTCAGGATATTGATTCAAGTATTGATGTGCTTAGGCAGTGGTGCAAAAGTCCCTGTTTAAGAGTAGAACTAGCATAATTAAGTGGAGTTGATCGCACTCCTAGAGATAGGATGACAAAAATCTACTGGATTAGGGTCAAACCTAATATGGGAGTCCATAAATCGAGTTAATGCAACACTAAGGGTTTTAATTAGAAAGAGATTTCAATTAATCAACCTAGGATTAGACGTTAGTAGCCTCAAGAGAGGCATTAATATAAATTATGGAATCCTACGAATCAAGTCAAGTGAATAAATCGCCTGGTTCAGAGTTAAATAACAAGTGAAGTCTAGGTGGGTTTTTCCCCGGGTATTGTCTTAATTAATTGGTTTTCCCAAAAGTATTTCCCCAATTCATTCTCTGTGTCTTAGCATCCTTAGTTTAGTAATTAGTTAATGTTAGATTAAACAACAATTCCCTTAATTCTTAGGCTAAATAATAGAAAGATAGTAATTACTAGTACTCTTGGTCCTTGAGGATACGATATTTTCGGTCTTGCCATAGCTATACTACCAAACGATAGGTGCGCTTGCCTTATTCGTTGTCATAGTTAGTTTGGATACGATCAAGTTACCTCAACTGTTCTATATGGAAAGATATTCAGTACCTCAAAAGGGATTTCCTCGTTTGTATCAAGGTCTGAAGTGGCAATCTGATGGTCTATTTTATCCAACAATACCTGATCTCCAATCTTAAATTGGCTTGGCTCATGCAGTCGCTTTGTTTTTGCTTCATGTGTTCTTAGTTTCTCCTTGTAATGTGTCTTCCACTCATCTAGTTCATGGATCTGAAGCCTTTGTTCCTCATGAGTTATTTCCTTGTTGACACGAGGTTTAGGAGCTAGCTCAGTTGTGTAGTTTCATGGTGTTTCCTGTAAAGAAGGTAGAAGCAAATGGTCATTAGTAGAGTTGATGTTTTCACCTTGATTACTCGATGTCCTAGCCGAGTCAAGAGCCTGAAGAGTGATCATTTCGTCACCTACACGAAGTATGAGTTCTTCTATACCAACATCAATTTTAGTTCTAGTAGTTGCTAAAAAGGGTCTTCCTAAAATTAAAGGAATATAATTGTCCTCATCCATGTCTAAAATAACAAAGTCTACTGGGAATATAAATTTTTCAATTTTCGCTAGTACATCTTCGGTTATACCCCTAGGAATTCTAATAATTTTATCAGCTAATTGAATGCTCATCATAGTTTGTTTGGGTTTCCCTAGACCTAGCTGTTTAAACATTTTATAAGGCATAACATTGATGCTTGCCCCTAATTCAGCTAAAGCATTATCAACAGATAAACTACAAATTAAGCACGAAATTGTAAAACTCCCTGGGTCTTTTAACTTTCGTGGTAGTTTATTTTGTGAAATTGCTGAGCACACTGCATTTAGCTCCACATGCGACGTATCGTCTAACCTCCGTTTGTTTGTCAAAAGCTCTTTTAAAAATTACCTTGAATCTGGCATCTGTAAAAGGGCTTTGAGAGACGGTAAGTTAATATGTAATTTCTTCAGAAGTTTAAGAAATTTACCGAATTGTTCATCTGTGTGGTCTTTCTTCATCGCATTGGGGTATTGCGCACAAGGTTGGTAATCTACAATTACCGGTTTTGGTTTATCATGGCTTACCTCAACCTTACCTTCCTCTACTACATTCTCTTGCCTCACTTTTAGTTCATCTAACCCTTCACTATCGTGAGCAGTTATGGCTTGAAGTTGCTCCTTTGGGTTAGTTTCAGTGTTGCTTGGCAAGCTACCTTGTGGTCGTTCAAAGATCAGCTTAGCAAGTTGTCCTAATTGGTTCTCGATCCCTTGAATCGATGCTTGTTAGTTTTTAAGTACTATTTCAGTGTTTTGGAAACTAGTTTCTGACACCGCAATGAATTTTGTTAGTATCTCCTCAAGGTTCGACTTCTTCTTTTGTAGGTAGGGTTGCTGTTGAAAGCCTGGGAAAGGTTGTTGTCTCTGATTTCCTTGGCCATCCCACGAGAAGTTGGGGTGATTCTTCCAACCTGGATTATAAGTGTTACTATAAGGGTTATTCTGAGGTTTAGAATTGTTACCCATATAGTTCATCTGTTCACTTTCTATGCCAGGGTTGTAGGACAGATATTCTATGTTGTTCGTCCCTCCTCCATTCGAATCACACTGTATCACTGGAATCTTGCGAAGAACCACACAAACAATCAATTTTCTTACTTAAAAGTTCTACCTAATTTGATAGCATGGTTACTGCGTCGAGGTTGAAAACACTGGCGGCTTTTGTTGGCTTTGTCCTTATAACTTGCCACTGATAGTTATTTAGTGGCATCTCCTCTATAAACTCATAAGCCGCTTCAGGAGTCTTGTTATTTAGGGTTCCACCGGTGGCTAAATCAATCAACTGCCTAGTTGAGGGGTTCACATCATTACAAAAGGTTTGAACCTGCAGCCACAAGGGTAAACCATGGTGAGGGCACCTTCTTAGTAAATCCTTGTATCTCTCCCGTGCATCGTAAAGTGTCTCTATATCCATCTGCACAAAAGAAGAGATATCATTCCTCAACTTAGCCGTTTTAGCTGACGGAAAATATTTTAATAAAAAATTTTCGGTTATTTGTTCCCATGTAGTGATTGATCCTACCACTGTTTAGCTTTGTTCCTCAATGAAAAGGGAAATAACCGAAGGCGAATGACATTATCAGAAATGCAATTGATTTTGAAGGTATCGCATAATTCTAGGAAATTTGCTAAGTGATTGTTGGGATCCTCATCTTGCAAACCATCAAACTGAACAAATCGTTGAATCATCCGAATAGTGTTAGTTGTTTCGAGTTCAAAATTATTTGCAGCGATAGCAGGTCTAACAATACTTGACTCAGTTCCTGTTAAATTAGGTTTAGCATAATCATATATAGTACAAGGAGCAAGATTTTGATTCACCAGATTTACGGCAACCACAGGAGGTAGCGGATGGTTATCAGCCATATCTTCGGTAGTATTAGTATCGTCCTCTTGCTCTTCTTCTATATATTGTAGGCTTCGCCTAATTTCTCTTCTCTTCTCATGACAGTACCTTTATATCATTTGTCAAAAATCAAGGGTCCTGACGGGTTCCTTCTAGCCATAAACTAGAATTACCTGCCAGAAGCAAAGAAAAATTAGCAAAGTTAAAGTAAAATAAAAATAAAAAAATGAAAGTAAGACTAAAGTAATAAAAATTTAGTGTTCCTAATATCTTAGTCCCCGGTAACGGCGCCAAAAACTTGATGGAGCTCGAAACTAACTACTATTTCGACAAAGGAAAGTGCACCTATCGAACAGTAGTATAGTTGCGGTGAGTCTGGAATATCGTATCCTCAAGGACCAAGAGTACTAGTATTAACTATCTTTTTATTATCTAGCCTAATAATTAAAGGATTTATTTTTAATCTAAAATTAACTAACTAATTTAACTAACTATGAACGCCTTGACAGAGCTTAATTGGGGAAATACTTTTGGACAACTTATATGAGATAGGCAATACCTAAGGAAGAATCCACCTAGACTTCACTTATTACTTTTGATTCATACAATTTATTCACTTGGCTTAATCCGTAAAAATCCCTGAATTATATTAATACCTCTTTCGAGGCTACTAACAACTGACTCTATGTTGATTAATTGAAATCTCTTTCTAATTAAAACCCCTATTATCGCTTTAACTCGATCTATGGATTCCCTTATTAGGTTTGACCCGAATCTGGTAGATTTTCGTTGCCCTATTTCTAGGGTTTCAATCAACTCCGCTTAATTGTGTTGATCTACTCTTAAACAGGGACTTTTGCTTTACTGAGTAAGCACATTCGACTTTGAATCAATAACCTAAATTATCAAAACAAGAATAAGAACTCACAATTAAGAATAAGCACAAGTATTTATCTCATAAATCAAATAATAACAAGATCTATCTTAAGTTTCATCCCCTCAGGTATTTGAGGGATTTAGTTCATACTAAAATAGTGAAACATATTAGAATAGGGAAAACAACAAAATATAGGAAAACCCAAAAACTTCTAAAGAACTTGATGGGAGATCCTCAGTCTTGATGGAGATCCTTCTCCTAAGCTATTCCCGACGGCTATCTTGGAGTATTTTCTCCCTCTACTCGGTGTCTATTCGACGTCCTACCGAACTCCTCTTTTAGGTTGCCTCCAAGGGTGTTTATATAGGCTTTGAGGCGCCTTCCTTTGCCCACAAGTCTCCTATTCCGAATAGAATTCATCCTTATTTCGGCAGGGACATGCCCGTGGTCGATAGCCCAGGTCGTGTTTGATCCGGCTTGCCACACACGACCGTGCGGTCCGCCAGTGTGCAATGGTCTAGGCCGTATAGGCCCATTTTGTTCTTTTTTGGCCCGTTTCTCGTCCTTTTCGACTTCCTAAGCTCTCCTGAGTATAAAACATGAAATTAAGAGATTAGGAGCATCGAATTCATCAAATTCAATGGAAACTCATCCAAAATTAAGCCAAGCATGGGGTTAAAATATGTGTAAATTATGGTTTATCCTGAACCATCTTCCCGAAAATCCCAAATCGATAAGCTCACAATCCTCTAACATTTTTCTAAAACGAGCCATGTTTCTTTCCTTCCGTAGCTGCTCCCTCTTTTTCTCAAACGAGAACATAATCTCATTAAAATCTCCTATAACCATCCATGGCAAATCTCGATAATTCTCCAGCCTCCTTAGAAGTTCCGACAACTCTCTTCTTTTGTGTTCCTCCGATGCACCATAAAACCCTGTAATCCTCCACGATGGCATACCCTCTTCTTCTTTTACCTTCACATCAATATGGTTAACTGAAAAGCTTCTCAATTGTACCATATACTCCTCTTTCCAACTAATTGATAAACCCCCTTTTGACTCATACGTACCCACATCTATCCCGTTAGCAAAACCACACTTCAAGCGAACCTTTTCCATTCTTTTTTCCCTCAACTTTGTTTCAATTAGAAACACAATCTAGGGCTGTACATGCCTCACCTTGTTTCTGAGGCAATTAACCGCCCGTGGATGCCCCAATCCACGAATGTTCCAACTTAAGATTTTCATTGCTCCCGGTCGGCTCGCTTGCTAATAGTTGCCAATCTCTTATTAAATTCAATTAGTAAACCAGTAATACCAGACCTATTTGATTGATCTTCTCTTATTCTTTGTCCCTTTTTCCCCTCACAATTTTCAATTGGCTTGTTTTACATTATAGCCTCTCTCTGACCTAGTTTCCATGCACCTTGATCAATCCCACCTCCTTCTTTTCCCCCATCATTTTAATCATCCATATCCATACCATGGAGATTACTACCTCCTTGAAATCCCTTCGAACCATCCCCCATTGACTACCTACTCCCGATTGAATCCTCTTTTCATAAAGACACCCTTAAAGATATGTCCCATCCAAAACTTACTTCTTGAGTCCCGATTATCATCCTTACAGGACAAAACCGTTCCCTACGCCCTAATTTTCCACATAAATAACAGAAATGTGTTAGTCTTTTATATTAGAAATAAGCATATCCCTCTCGCCCTTGTCCCAATACCAACTTTTTCTTGCACTTCAAGGCTAGTCGTACATCAACTTTGGTTCTAAAACACGTATACCTCCATTCCCCCTCATAACTAAAGCAGCATCATACTGGATGAACTGCCCAATTAAATTACCTAGTTTTCGTGCCAGTCCCTCAATATAACCCCAAACGATAGATTATGAACCTAAACCCATAAATTAGTATAAACAAATGGAACTTTCAGCGAAACTTCCCTAGTAATCAATCGATGGAAAATAATAAGGTGCCTGTTGAGCGACCAAGGTATACCAACTAGAACCCTCTTTATATCAACCTCATAGAAAAAATGGAACAAATACCTTTTCTCCCCTATATTCGTGATTGTAACTCCCCCCAATGGATGCCAAAGATCATCCAAGGTTCTTTTCAGAGAGGGAAAATGAACCACACACTCCATTAAAGCTTTTCCTACCAAGCAAAATTGATAGTCATCTTCTAATTCATTCGGATCTTTTTCACAAGGAACCGGTTCCTCCTCTTTATCGTCAAGATTTAGATTTGCAAGTTTTCCTCCATTACTATCGAAACTCCCTAACCAATTGCAACACAATTTTTCCAACCCTAAACCCTAAGGTAACAGAAACATGCCTTTAACAAACGAAAAAAGAAAGAGACATACTAAAACTCTTACCATACGAAAAAAACTTAACTATTACAATATTTATAATTACTTTTTTACTTTTCTATGTAATCTTATTCTAATAAATTATGTGATCTTATGCTTTTATTTTATAATATTAAATAATTTCGCATCACTTCAAAAAATAATAATTTTGCACATGTTTTAATTATGTTAATTATATTACTATATTTTATACACTGAAACTTTAATAATTATGAAATTTTTAGATGAGCAACCGTAAGCATAATTCATAATGTCTGAAAATTGAAAATTTGTTTTATTATAAGATTTTTATATATTATTCATAATTATAACACTATATTCGTAGAAAAAACATTTTTTTAGTCCTGTCTAGCTCATTTGACGTCTAAAGATATTTTTAATTAAAATTAAATAAAAATGTTTTTGAAATTAAAATAAATAACTCCTAATTAATTCAAAATTTAAAAACCAGCGCGGTAAGTTGTTATTTTTTTTTTTTTTCGTATTTGGGTTTCTAAATGCAGACACAAATGGTCCAATTTATATGATTATTGGCAATTTGGAAATCGTGGAGGAGGATATCATTCTAGGGCTGTAAATGGGCTCATCCTCAAAAAGTTCGGCTTCTTTTAATCTTAAAAGTTAAAATATGCTCTAAACCCCTCTGATTTTTGTTTATTTAGAATTTAACCTTTAAATTTGTTTTTAAGAATTTAGTCCCTCTACTTTTAGGGTTTAAAAAATACAAATTCAATTATTAGCATCGTTGAAGTTCTTCTGTTAAATTTAGGTACAATATAATGCCAATTTCTTTTTGTTACATAGTTACAAAGTGAATATTTTTTTTATTTCAAAATATCAAACCAACAAATTTAAGAGAATAATTTTAATAGTGTTAACAATTAGAGTTAAATTTTTAATTTTGAAAAGTAGATGAATTAAATTATTGGAATCAAAAGTGAAGTGATTAAATCCCAAATGTACGAAATGTACAGGCTTGAGCATATTTTAACTTATTTTTGAAGTTGTTCGCAACTAAATTTTGTTGATTAAAAATTTAAATTTGATCTTTAAGTTTATGTTCTTTTTTTTTTTTTTTTTACATAGAATGGGACTGGAATTTAAGATTTCTAGGTATTCAACTTTACTAAGACAATTGAGTCCTTTCTTTTTTTAATTTACAAACATATAAGGGAAAATTACTTTGGTTTTAGGTTATTTGAAATTATAAGAATAGTTACCTAACTAAACATTTATAACTATTTTGGTTATTTAATTATTTTCTTTTTCAACTTTTTGAAATTAAATATTTTAATCACTCCCCTATTAGTAAACATTTTTGTCAATTTAGTAAGATATTTTTTATTGGCCTAATAACAAATTTAACTCTTCAATGTCTTCACATTTTATCAATTTGATTTTAAATCTAAAAAATTCAACAAATTTAATAATTGAAAAGAAGCAACAGGGAATGGAATTGAGGGCTAAATTTAAACTTTGTTCTTAAAGAAAAGAAGGCTTTTTTTCTTTTTTATGTTTATTAACTCCTTTTTCTTGATAAGATATTGAAGTTTCTAAATACCAAAGCACAACATCAAATTAAATGAATAAGCAATTAAAAGAATAATAAAGGTTGAAAAGAAAGAGGTGTGTGGGTGGCAAAATTTTAGTCTTCTGCCCTCTTTTTTTCTTGACAGGAAAGCCACAGTAAAACCTACACAACTCAGTTATTGAAACACCGGCAGGATTCAATATATATATATATACACATACACACACACATATTAATATACATGTTAGCAATGTGAAAGGCAGAGAATTGTTTCTGACGTGCATGCCACTGTTAGGCCGTGTCAAAACTCGGGTTCAAGTATTTTTGTTCAAAGTTTAATCATGCAGCCATGAACCCGATAACGATGAAAAAGGAAAATCTTTGTGGGATTTGTTTGTATAACTTAACAAAAGCATAAGAAAGTGGTTGCGCTTGTTATAGAAGTGGCCAAATCGATGGCAATTATAACTGACGTAGCATAACTTAACATAAAATAAAATAAAAACAGTTGTTTCTTTACATCAAATGTACAGAAATCATCATCGGCAACTCAGATGCAACAAATCATTTAAAACGACAAAAGCAGAGACAAAAAAGATTATGGCGTGTTTCACGATCATGTCTTCTATAGTGCACTTCCAAAGACACCTGTACCAGACCTGTCAAAAAAAATCAAAAAAAAGAGGTTGAAGTGAGTAGTAATGGACTAATGGCTATGGCTGGTATTTTCAATGATCAACTAATTTAGGAATTAAAGAAGAATCAACACGTTAACTTTGTTGAATTTTTTTATAATTTAAGATTAAATTAATAAAATATATAAATATTAGATAATTAAATTTATTATTAGGCTAATAAAAAAATAGTCATCTTAAATTTTTGTTACTAAATTAATTGCAACTAAGAAGAAAGTGACTGTAATATTTAATTTTGAAAATTTAAGTTACAAAATAATAAAAATTAATAATTAAATTATCAAAATAAAACCAAATGTATAATTAAATCATTATTCTTGTGGTCCTAAAACCAACCCGCATGTATTTTATTTTAATTGCAGTACATTAAATTCATTTTTAGGAGTAGTTTTGAAATTTTGTGCACATATGTTTAGTGTGAATATTATAATGTTACAGTAAATTATCGAAATTATTACAAGATTACATATAATCGAATAATATTGAATCAAATCTCTTTCTCATGGAAACTTCATTTTAAGAAGGTTTCACGATCCTTGAATATAATTTTATATTTCTTGGGTGTCGGATTGAAAAATCTATTATCTAAATTAAAGAGTGAAAAACAAAGTCTGCCCTCCATCATTCATTTCAAAGATTCAATGTCCTTACAATCCTATGGTTACAATATGAAATATTAAATCTGTGAATAGAAAACTTTGTTTTATTAGATTGTTTTATCTATAGAGAATCGTTTGAGCTTTGAATTGATTAACACGATTTTGTCCCTTCTTTATTTTTATTTAATCACCATTTGTAATAATGATTTATATAATTTATAAATGGGCCTATGCATAACAATGATGATTTTTTTTTGTCATGGTTGAACCTTCCTTCCGTAGTAAAAAGATTCCCATAATCCCGAAACAAAATCTTATACAAAACAAACGCTATTAAGGCCACCAACCAAAAAAGCAAAGGAACCTTAGAAGTCATCAATCAAGGAGGCAAAGAAAAGACGAGCACAAATGTTGGTACTTGATAACATGTTAAATTTGTATGATTTTTTGTGTTTAAAACGGTTAATTCTTAAATTGATTCTTGCTAAATTAGTGATTTTATGTTTTAATCATGTCGGGAATCCAATTGGAATGCTATGAGTTAAAAACAAGCAGAAAAGGATCAATTTGCAGCACAGTAATTAAAGTGGGACCGAATAAAAAACGTGAAAATAGCCAAGGACTCATCAAATTTCTTTTGACTTTGTAAAAGCCCAAAAAAAAAAAAAATCAGATTTTGTTTTTTATTAAATTTTAATTATGTATTGGGTAGTTAAGCCAAATTTAGTAAGTGATATGTATATAAATAGGGCTTTAAGATAGCTTGAAAAATTTAAGGTAGCTTGAAAAATATACTTGACACTTGATTTCATTTGGATTAAATAAGAATTATTTTATTTCCCTTCCAAATTCATGCGTCAATAGCTACTGCAATTCCATTTTCATTTCCGTGTTCTTTGCAAAATTTGTTTAATTGCTTTCCAAGTCCTTTTCTTTCCCAATTTTCACCATTTTCATTCAAATCCACTCCATTGCCAACCAAAGCATGAATAATTTCATGCTTCACTAAATTCCAACTTAGCTTTAGGCTAATGTTCTTTCCGATCAGGAATCGTGAGATACGTATCCGTACTAAAAATCCTTCCAATCAGTATTCACATTTTTTCCTAAGTATCGGGATTGACAACTTATCCCTTAAAGTTAACTCGATTTCAAATCAAAAAGCGCGTTGGGTTAGAGTCGTGTTTGTGGACAGTTGAGGAAATGAGTCGGTCGTGCTGTATTCGAATCTCCGAGAACAAATCAAGGGAGAAGTGATCGGGTTTAAACGACCCGCGCAGTTGAGGCGATTAATCCGAGTTGGGTTCTTTAGAACGCAGGGCTACCAGAATCTTGAATTGGGAGCGCGTGTATCTTGGTTAGATAATCGGTAAGGGTTGGTTTGTAGGTCGTACCAGGACCAACTATGAGAGGAAGAATTAGCGGTTAGGATTGTAACACCCCCTACCCGTATCCGTTGCCGGAATAGGGTACGAGGCATTACGGGAGTTTACTTAACATTTTCAAATAATTCCAAGTCATTTATTATTCATATTCTGAAAATAATCATAACGTCTCTCTATTGGGCCCTCAAAGCCCAAAACATACATTAGGAACCAACCGGGATTAAATCGGGATCATAGGGAATTTTTCGCGAAATCCTTAAATTTTTCTCAACTACAGAGGTCGCACATCTATGTGGTTCGGGGACACGCCTGTGTGGTCAGACCATGTGGCCAACACGCCCATATGACTTACCTCGCTCCAGGCTGTGTGGCTTCACACACCTGTGTCCTTAGGCCGTGTAGTTAATTTTTACTTTTGAATTAGGTGCAGGATTCATACGACCGTATCACATAACAAATCATTTCATAAGAAATTGCATAACTGAAACCTTTCCACTCTTTCACAAGCTCAATTATATTTTCATCTAAGCACTTACCATTTCAATGCACCTTATAATTAAACATATTACCATTCAACCAGTAATTTGACACTTGCCTAAACTTCAAGCAACAACATTGGTTAGTGTACTTTAAAATTGACAAACTTATTTTCTCGACATGTCTCACTTGAATTTATTACTCGTCTTAATATACATAATTTTCCTTGTATCAACGTATCAAAGATAGTCTCATATTTACATGTCATGATACATATCATTCTCTTTGTAACATCCTAGACTAGGGGTTATGCGTTTGTGCATAATTCATGAGTTGGTAGGTTTTGGCAGTGTTTGGAAGTGTATTAAGGGTTTTTAGAACTTTAGGTGAAAAGGGAAAAACTTTGGAAAATATTAGAAATATCAAGTTTCAAAAGAGGAAAGTGAACATTTTTGGAAACCTGGAAATGTATGGAAATGTATGGAAATGTAAGGAAATGTAAGGAAATATAAGGAAATGTATGGAAATGTAAGGAAATGTAAGGAAATGTGAGGAAATGTATGGAAATGTAAGGAAATGCAAGGAAATGTAAGGAAATGTCTTGTCTTGGAAATGTAAGGAAATGTCCTAGAAATGCATGGAAATGATTCAAAAGTGGAAAGTGAACATTTTTGGAAACCTGGAAATGTTAAGTTCAAAAGAGGAAAATGAACATTGTTGGAAACTAGAAAATGTAAGGAAATGGTTTAGAAATGACTCGAAAAAGGAAAGTGAACATTTCTGGAAACTTGGAAATGTAAGGAAATGTCAAGTTTCTGAGTAGAGCGAAAATTTTTGGAAACTTAGAAATGACCTAGAAATGACGAGTTTTAAGGTTTAAAAGGGAAATTAAGGCAAGTTGGCCTTAAAAGAAAAAGTTTGTGAAATTTGACACACAAATAGGCTTGGAAAAGTGGCCTGAAGATGTCACTTAGGGCCTATGGAAATGGCGCCATATGCAAGAGGAATGGACCTAAGTTCGAGTCACTTGGGAAGCAAATGAAGGAAGTTTTATTTTTGCTTCCGTAAGAGACCGAGGTGGACGGTACATGCTTCTAGAAAGGAGGTGTTTTATTTTCATAAATATTCGATTAAAAGGTGATAAATAAAGGATTTTTAAATTGGATTATTTTGAAGAGATAAATGTTGGATTAAACTCTTTTATTTATGATAATTAAAGGGATAAAGCTATCAAAATAGAAGAGTGGTGGCCAAGTAAAGGACTCTAGCTTAATAATTTACGGCTATAAAAGGAAAAGAGAGGCCATTTTGCATTATTTTACATTCTTTTGAAAGCCTCTGCCGAATTCTCTTCACCAAATCTTCTTCTTCTTTTTATTTTTCCAAGCCGAAATACCTTGTGTTCTAGTTGAATCCTCCATCTTTATTCTTCCTTCTCTAATCCCTCCAAAAGCCGAAAGTTGTGAGATCATCATCTAGCCATAGCCGAATCTCACGAAGATTGAAGTGAAGGTGCAATCGATTTCTTCAAGTAAAGGTAAGATCTCATTCGGTTTCATCCTTTTTCTTTTAAGATTTGCCGAAATCTAGGACTAACCCCATTAATATCTTGTTATTGAAACTTTGAAGAGATCTTTCGGGATTTACTAAGTGTCGACTACAAGGAAGGAGAAGTTCTTTTCAGAAGGTACACCATAGGCCACGTGTTCCCTAGTTATTCGGTGAGTTTGGGATTTAAAATACACAAGTAAGCATATGAAGTATTCGGCCAAGGCTTATTTTTGGTATTTAGAATTATTTCCTATTTATTCAAAAGTTAGGAAACTGACCTAGTTAAATGATTTGGTGGCTGCCGATTTTTAAGGAAGGAATACTACAAATTTTGGGATTTGATTATTAATCAAATCGGCAAACAAGGTAAGTTTAAGTATACTAATCCTACTAGGATTTGGATTTATGGCCGAATGGCTTTTTAAAGTGATTAATCAAATGTAAGGATTAAGGATCTAAGCGGTAGATCGATTTCGAGATCTCAAAGAATTTGCTAAGCGAATCAGGTGTGTACCCCACACTATCTTTTAATACGATTTATGGCTTAAACTTGTTATATGTTCTAATATGAAAATATAAGAATGTGGCTAATGTACCATGTTATGGTACAAAGTACACAGGTACGATTCCTACTCCTACTAGGATTACGAAATATGTTATATTTAACATGTGAAAAGTGACATGAATGTGAATTTAAGTACGATATGCATAATATGATGAATATGGGGCATTCGGGTTATATGAAAAGGGGAAGTGAAGGTGATGACTTCGGTCTCACTATCTGAATGTGGTGACTTCGGTCACGTTATCTGAATGTGGTAACCTCGGTTACATTATCTGAATGTGGTAACTCCGGTTACACTATCTGAATCTGGTGTCTCTTGACACAATTATATCTGGTGGCTATGCCACAAATTTTATATGGGCAATGAGCACGTCGACTACAGCGACTGCCTTCGATGGTATGTAGCGGATGGAGGGTCGACTTAGTAGTCCCCACGGTGTGCAGGTTGGTACGGGGATGTGTAGCGGATGGCACCTAGGTTTGGGTTTGGGTTGCATCATCACTTTTATCCGTTATATGAATAAGTATTTGATATGAAAATGTATGCCTGATCTATTAAATTTTAGTGTTGTGTACACATTGAGTCTGTTGACTCACCCCGTTGTGGGAACATTTTTCAAGTGATGATCAGTAATGGACCGGGTCGGTAGGAGCTTAAAGGTGGCCATACTCAGCAAGGAATTTTATTTGGACATTTTATTTTTATTTAAGTATTTTAAATTATTTAGGTTTATTTGATGTAATAAGGCCATAGTTGAACTATTTTACATTTATTTTATTTATTATGTTTACAAATTTTTATCAATTAAAGTTTAAGTAGATTTCTTTTAAAACAAAGCCTAAATGTTTTGTCACCTAAAGTAAAGGATTTTAATAATGAAATAAACTTGTTTTCAACTCGAGCCCAACCCGACACAAACCTTCTTTCAAAACACACAAGTTTTTCCTAAGTAACAAAAGAATTTGAAGCCGATTTTCATCGAGGAACATACCAGATCCGGTCAAGGCTCATGGGCCGGGTTTAGGGTGTTTCACTCTTGCTGTTTCTTCATAAATATAAATTATTCAATTCATTATGACAATATTTCATATACCATCATTTTCATGAGTTTAGTGTATATTATTCCAGTAGCAATTCATAATCTTGAATATGCATAATTATCAGACAAGTTTCACATAAATGTATTTTCCATGTCATATTTTAATATATCAAATAATTATCATTTCTATGTATTTCAAGTTTAATTTCATGATTTCAAGTACTTACCATTTTCTATATTTATCCCATTGAATTTCTCAGAATTTCAATGGATTTCCAGTAGTACACTTTGTACAATCTCATTAACTGTCAATTAGTACATATCTATATACATAAGTCCTTTTCAGAGAGCACACTCCCGCGAACCTCATTACTTATAGTGGGATTACCAGTTCAGGCTAAATCCCCTACAATGACAAATACTCTATAGAGTTTAGTTTGGATTACCAGTCTAGGCTAAATCCAGACTCATGTTTACTTCGTATTACCCGTCCATGTTAAATCATTTTCACACATATTCTTCGGGAGGGCTTATATCAGGATCACCCGTCCGGGCTAGATCCTTTTCACACATATTCTTCGGGAGGGCTAATACCAGGATCACCTGTCCGGGCTAGATCCGTTTTACCGTCAAATTCTTTTCAGTGATCCATCGAATTCCATTCCATCTACCTGGGATTTATTTATCTTTTTATCAAATATTATCAACATTTCATCTATTATCATACATTAAACATTCAATTCACATTCATGTCACATAAATATACAATTCAAGCATTCAAGAATTCAATTCAAGTTGCACGAACTTACCTCGTTGCTTGTTCGTGTTTATAATTTCACTAATCCGATGTCTTTTCTTTTCCACGTTCAAGTCTCGTATTTGAGTCATCTGAATCTTTATAAATAAAGTTGATCATCATCTTCATTCATTTCATATTCTGATACACTTAATTAATGCTCTAGGTAAAATTACCATTTTGCCCCTAAGCTTTTAATTAATGACGATTTCATCCTTAGGCTCAGAAAAATAAAATTCTTGTAATTTAATCCTTGATTCAAGCCTAATTATTCTCATATATATTGATAACATCCCATGAATTCTATGAAATATCAGAATTTTCCATAATTTCAACACTTTTCAATTTAATCCCTAAAACATATTTTCACCCGATCTTGATCTAAATTAATAATTTCATTCAATTTTGTAATTTAAATAATAAAACAATCCATTTCATGCAATTTGGTCATTTCTGACATTTTACAAAATTGCCCATAAAGTTTTACTTTTATTCAATTTAGTCCCTAAGCCTAAAACATGCAAATTAGCCATGTTAGTTGAATATTCATATATATTTTCCTCATCCTCCTCTCCATTCCACATCCTTAATTTATATAACATGCTTATAAGTAACATTATTTATGATTTCACTATTTACTTATAAATTTATTTAGAGCTGTCCATTTGAGTCATAGTCACTAAATTATTTATATCTTGAGCTACAGAATTCCAATTTAAGATCCGCTTGATGTTTTAGGAACTAGACTCAAATATTTTTCTACCATAAAAATTTTAGAATTTATAGTTTAGTCAATAAGTACAGTAAAATCTTCAAATTTAACTATGTTCTGCTATTAGATAGTTTCTACCTTTCTTTACTAAAAATTAATTATCTCTTAGTACGGGATTTGGATGATGTTCCCGTTTGTTTCTATTAAAAATAGACTCATTAATAATTTAAAAATGTAAATTTAAGCCCCTAATTATATTTCTCCAATTTTTTATGATTTTCCAAACTCAAAACAGGGGAACCCGAAATCATTTTGACCTTGTCTCACAAATTTTATTATAACTCATAATTTACAATTCCATTACTTACATTGCTTCTTCTATGAAAATCTAGACTCAATAAAATTTAATTTAATATTTCATTCATCCTATATTTCGATTTCCACATTTTTTGGTGATTTTTCAAATTTAGAATACTACTGTTGTCCAAAATTGTTTTAGTGCAAGATATTAATTACCATGTTTATAACACCCTTATTTTCTTTCTCTACACTATTTCTCATCACTTTCTCTTATTTTCTCTTCACTAACATATCAAGAACATAGGACCAGATATAAGAAAACTTTACGTTAACATCATTTCCATACTTTTTCAATAATATCGAACTTAAAAATATATTAAAATCTTGATGTTCTTACCTTGTCATATTGATTTCAATCTTTAACTTGATTTTTCTCTCTCCTCCAGCTTCTCTTTCTTGAATCAAACTTGATATTCTAACTCCCCATAGTCTCCTTAACATTTTTCTCTCTTGGTAGCTATGAAAACTCTTTTGATTTCTAGGTGAAAATGGTGAATTTTTTGGTAGAAGGACCAAATTGAAAAGAAAGCAAAACTTTCTTTCTTCTCTTCTCTTCTAACATGAAATGCATGGAAAGATGATAGAAATTCTTCATCTTTCCTTCCTTATATACTAAATAAATAATAATAAAATACCTCATTAAAATATTAATAAAATAATATTTATCTAGTTAAATAATTATAAAATATCATTAACATCATCATTACTTTCTAGATTTCTCTCTCTTCCAATTGACCATTTTGCCCTTTGTGATCTTTTAAAATTCCATCCTTGAATCATCACATAATTTGGTAAAATTAGGATTTAGTCCTCATAATTCTTTACCTATTCAATTTGGTCCTAATTCATCCATTTTCCTTAGTTTCTAGATCATTCCACCCTTAAAATATTTGTACTATTGGTCCTTTAAATTTTTCATATTTACACTTTAACCCCTCAAGTTTAGAGTATTTACTCTTAGGCAACAAAACCTTTCTCACTTTTACCATTTAGTCCTGTCTTGAATTAATATATCATAATATACTTCCCAATGTTGTCATAACTCCAAAATTTTCCTTTTTGTCGCTTTATTTCCTTATTTTAATATATCAAAAATAATATCTTACTGTAAAAATTTTCGGGGTATTACAAGGATGTTTTTCTTTATTATAACCAGCTTATCATTTGGAGGAGAAAATTAATTTTTGAGGATCGATTCTAAATCCGGAATCCACCGAGTCTAGGGCTAAGGCTTATTATCTCTGATTACAAAAGTTGAATTTAATTTCAAATTTATTTAATTATTTATTTATGTTGTTTCAATTATTTAATTTCTAAACATTTTAAAACTTCCTTGATTTATTTGCTTATTTTTCAGTAGGTCCGTTTGGAGTCGTAGGCACACGACTATTGGCACGACTATCGGCACGATAGAAATTCTGATCACAAGTTAAACGCCAAAGTTTATTATAATACCAATCCCTGTGGACTCGACCCTACTACCACTCTTTACTACTATTTAAAGTTATTTTTGTTGGAATTATTATCGGTGGTTCCGACACCTATCAAATTTTGGTGTCGTTGTTGGGGATTGGAGATATTTTTCTAATTTTTCTTTGTTTACCTTATGACCAGATTAGAACGGGGAACTCTAGGGTTTGAACCAGAAATTGAGAAATTGGCCTGACAACTGCGAAAAGAAGCCATTCAACACAGTAAATGACCAAATCTCAGATTCAAAACCATATCTTACACCGAGGAAATTTTCCTCGTTTAACGAACCAGATGAGATGGTTGAACAAACTATATGCCAACTCGTAGCTGCACCGGATGAACAACAACCCTTATGTATAACCTATCTGACGGGACATGTAACAGCCCGATTTAGACCCCAATTTGACAGTGGTTTCGGGACCACAAATTCGAGTTAGAAAAATATTTTAATATTATTTTTGGTGTCTACAACATGTTAATTTTTGTGTGTGAAAGTTTCGTGTGAAAATTTTATCGTTTGTGTGCTCAATTTAATTAAAAGGACTTAGTAGCGTAAAATGCAAAACTAGCATGCTATATGTAAAGGTATCTATTTGCTATGGCTTTTATTATATGGAGTCCTTATGTTGTAATATAACCATTGGAATCATGCATGGACAAAAATAGACAACCATTAAATAGTTTCCTAATTAAATACTTAAGGTTAAAATGGTAAAATGTATAATAACATGAAATAAAATAAAACAAAAAAATCAAAGTGGCCATGCATTCATCTTTTTATGGCCGAAAGTTCAAAGGAAAAATAAAGAGAAGAAGAAAACTTGGCTCAGCCCTTGTGTTCTCCAATTTAGGTATGTGTTTAGCTTGGTTTTTGACGATTTTTACGTTTTTGAGATCGTTGCTTCGAATACTAACGATCCCATGCTTGAATTTTTGAATTTGATGATGTATTCATGATTTGCCATTGATGATAGCTTGTGGTTTTTGTTGTTTGATGATGGAAAATAAAAGATATGTGCTAGATTAATATGTTTTGTCTTTGGATTTTTGATGAATTTGAGTAAATTGGACTAATTTGTGAAAATGTTATTTTGAGGGACTAAAATGTGAAATAAATGAAATATGTGGGCTTATATGAACTAGAGGAAAATTCGACTAGGCACTTGTATAAAGAAATTTTGTGAATTTTGTGTTTTGTGAAATAGGGACTAAATTGTGAAAAATGTGAAATGTCAAGGGCAAAAGTGTAATTAGCCCATTTATGTGTTCTTGGATGAATTTGATTGAATATGTGATTAAATAAGTTAAATTTGTACTAATTTAGATCAGGAAAAGAAAAAATCAGAATTGGATTAGGGGAAATCTAAAGTTGTTGAATAGTTGTCCCAGTTCGTCCGTCTTTGCTGAGGTAAGCTCATAAGTAAATTCGATTGTATATATTTTAATAGTGTCAAATTGAATTATTACTTGCATATATATACTTGCCGAATTGAATTAAGAATGGGAGTATTGTTTACGAGCTTGAATCAATCGAGTTACGACGTCCAAAAGCCCCGGTACGAACCTTAGGAATAGTTAGGATACATATGTCATGACATAGGATTCTGATATGCGTTTTCGTGTAAGACCACATATGGGACGTTGGCATCGACTTGTGGTTTACGTGTAAGACCATGTCTAAGACATTGGCATCGTATTTGATTCGTGTAAGACCCTGTCTGGGACAATGGCATCGATATGTGATTACATGTAAGACCACGCCTGGGGCATTGGCATTGTATGAGATTTTCGACTATCTGAGTATCCTTTTTAATTTTGAATGGTTCAACAGGCAATATTGAGTTAAGATCGAATGTGAAATCGAGCTAAAAGGTCAGGTATGTGCTAAGTTAAATGATTGGAAAAGTAAGGTAAGTATATATTTGAGATGAACATATGAAATATGCATTATGAAAGTGAGAATTATATATGCTTATGAATAATTGTGTATTCAGTTAAGTTAATATATTTTGATAATGTTCATGTGATGGTATATGAGTTTCAAGCATGAAAATGTGTGTTTGATTAATGATTTCTTGATTCTGCCTAGTTGATTTTAATACTAATGTTCGTTTAATAAATTAATTGCTTATGACTTACTAAGCTATTTAAGCTTACTGTGTGTGTTCATTTATTGTTTTATAGATTTTGAGAGCTAGTTACGAGCTCAGGGATTGTCAAGGAAATCCGTCACATTATCAATCACTATTTTTGTATTTTAAAAGCTTGAACTAAGAATCTATGGCATGTATAGGCTAGCATTTGTTTTGGTTGGTCTTGAAAATTGTATATATTTAGCCATGCGAAAATGGATTGAACTTAATGCTAATGATCTAATGTTTAAGTAATTTTGGTCATCGTATATGTGTGTGGTATGCTTGGTATATGAATTCAGTATGATGTAATGATATATATATGGCTTATGATTAGTTCATTTTGGTAAGTTTGATATATGGATGATGGATGTGTTTTGGTTGTGGTTTATTAATGATGCTAATGATAGTGAATTTTTGGCCATGTATTAGCTTAATTTTTAATTGTGATTTATGGTATACTTGTGTGATGGAATGTTCATGAGATTTGGCTTGATTAAATAGGTAAAATGCTAAATATATTAAAGATGAAATAGTGGTTATTTTGATTTATGTGATGTAAATATAGGTGATGGTCATAATCTAGTTTGTGGTTCGGCAATGGTGATTAAATCATATAGTTAAGTGTTTAGTCATATGTTAATTTTGAATTTGGTTGTATTCATTATGTGTGGACCATGCTATGCTATGGTTATTTGACAATTTGATATTGTTAATTTAACTCAATTTGTAATGGTATGAGTGCATTGGTGAAATGGATTGAAATAGAAATCAATGTATTATTGTATATTCTGTTGATGATATGTAATAAAAAAAGAAATATGCCTTTGATAAGTTATTTGATAATTCGACATATAGAGGACTAATGGTTTATAATGCTTGAATTACAAAATAAATTATATGTATATGTAGTTGTATGATCGATTATGGTATTTGACTTATTATTATAAGTATGAGATTTGCATTGGTGTGTGTTCTTATAAGTTATGTAATATTTATATCATTACAATGATTTGACTATTTAGGCTCAATATAGGGAGGCAAAGATTGTATGTGATTTAAATGTTATATGGAAGTTAATTTGCATGACCGAATATATATAATGAATTGATTGACAGTGTAAATGCATTATATGCATATTATTTAGCATGTGAATTGAGTTATACTTGATAGGTTAAATGTATATATGGCTAGTATGTTTTAAAGTTTAACTTTACCATTTTGTGAAGTTTATATTGCCGTATATGTTAATGTACAAAAAGCCATGTGGTATGATTTATTTGGTTTAATATGCGATGAATAGAGTTATGAAGTAAATTATTTTGGTTTTCATTAGGTAATAAAATACCATTAAGGTGATGTACTTATGATTCGAATTACGTATTTATAAAGTATTTATATTTATAATATATGGTTTTGAGGTATGATTCGTATATGCGTTATTATTAATAATGTATTTTTAATATTTAATCAGCCATATGTTTTATTTATACGAATATGATCTGTGCAAATGTATGAATGTTTGGAAGCTGAGTTTTGTTCGGTAATGCCTCGTAACCCCAATCCAGTGAAGGATATGGGTTAGGGGTGTTACATTTTATTGGTATTAATGGTATGAGTGCATCGGTGAAATGGCTTGAAATAGCAATCAATGTATTATTGTATATTCGGTTGATGATATGTAATAAAAAAAATATACGCCTTTGATAAGTTATTTGATAATTCGACATATAAAGGACTAATGGTTTATAATACTTGAATTACAAAATGTATTATATGTATATGTAGTTGTATGATCTATTATGGTATTTGACTTATTATTATAAGTATGAGATTTGCATTGGTATGTGTTCTTATAAGTTATGTAATATTTATATCATTACAATGATTTGACTATTTAGGATCAATATAGGGAGGCAAAGATTGTATGTGATTTAAATGTTATATGGAAGTTAATTTTCATGACCGAATATATATAATGAATTGATTGACGGTGTAAATGCATTTTAGGCATATTATTTAGCATGCAAATTGAGTTATACTTGATAGGTTAAATGTATATATGGCTAGTATGTTTTAAAGTTTAACTTGACCATTTTGTGAAGTTGATATTGTCGTATATGTTAATGTACAAAAAGCCATGTGGTATGATTTATTTGGTTTAATATGCGCATGAATAGAGTTATAAAGTAAAATATTTTGGTTTTCATTAGGTAACAAAATACCATTAAGGTGATGTACTTATGATTCGAATTACGTATTTATAAAGTATTTATATTTATAATATATAGTTTTGAGGTATGATTCATATATACATTATTATTAATAATGTATGTTTAATATTTAATCAGCCATATGTTTTATTTATACGAATATGATCTGTGCGAATGTATGAAAGTTTTGGAAGTTGTGTTTTGTTCGATAATGCCTTGTAACCCCAATTCGGTGACGGATTACAGGAGGTACGCCGTTCGAGTTAAAGTCAGGTTTGATTCATTTACTACCCACCTTCCATGGGTTACAAAACGAAAATCCGCACACCCATCTCAAAGAATTCCATATGGTGTGCACAAGCATGAAGCCTCAAGGAGTAACCAAAGACCAAATTAAACTTCATGCTTTTCCTTTTTCATTAGTTGACTCTGCTAGAGAATGGCTATTTTATTTACCTCCAGGATCTGTCAACATATGGTCTGGCATGTCTCGTTTGTTTCTTGACAGGTTCTTCCCTGTAGCTTGAGCGGCCAAACTACGAAGGGACATTGTAGGAATCTGTCAGAAAGAGACTGAATTGCTCTACAATTACTAGGAGCGGTACAAAAAGTTGTGTGCAAGTTGCCCACAATATTGAATGATTGAATAGTCACTCTTGCAGTATTTCTATGAGGGGTTGCTCCCGATGGAAATGAAAATGATAAATGCTGCAGGTGGAGGGGCACTCTCCTCAGAGAGCACAAGAGTTGATATCGACAATGGCTACTAACTCTTCTCAATTCCAATCGGTTACAGAGCCCACGAGACGAGTTAATGGGTTAAGTTCTCTATCTTTAGAAGATAAATTTGATAAGTTGACTAACGTTGTTCAAATTTTGCTTACAGATAAAACGGTCCCAACAAGGTTGTATGGAATCTGCGCTGAGTAAAACCACCTAACGGACTCATGTCTAATTTTACATGAGGATTCGATAGAACAAGCAAATGTTGTTAGGAACTTTCTAGGACGCCCCAAAGGTGATATGACCCCTACTCAAACTCATATAATGTAGAGTGGAAGGACCATCAAATCTAAGTTATAGGTCGAATCCTCAGTTCAATCAACCTTATAAACAAAGGCCGCCTTCGAATCAACAATTACCCCCTAAAGTCATCTTTGGAAGCCATAGTGGAAAGGCTAGCCAATAGTACCAAAACTTTTTAGCAAAAAACTGAAAAGCATTTACAGGAGTTAGATAAGTAAGTGAGCAAGCTTGCGCTCATGGTTAATCATTTGGAGTCCCAAGATAAGCTACCGTCCCAAATTGAGTCTAATCCTCGACACAATGTAGGTGCTATGACGTTGAGAAGTGGTAAGGTTTTGGAGCCTGTACCTAGTACGAGTCGTGCCCATGACGCTGGTCGAAATGATAATAAACTTTACACAGAAGAGTCAACACCACAAAAATAATTTGCAGTACCACCTTCGTTTCCTGGAAGACTTATCCAATACAAGAAGGAGCGAGAAGAGAAGGATATCATCAACACCTTTTGAAAGGTAGAAATCAACATACCTCTTGATGCGATTAAGCTGATTCCACGATGTGCAAAATTCTTAAAATAATTATGCACAAGTAAGAGGAAGCTTCTAGGCAATGAAAAGGTGAGTGTCGGAGAAAATGTCTCCATCATTTTACAAAGGAAAATACCACCAAAATGTATGGACCAAGGTATGTTTTCCATATTTTGCAAAATAGGTAGGGTTAGTATTAAAAAAGCCATGTGTGACTTAGGCACATCAATTAATGTTATTCCTTTGTCAATTTATAAACTACTTAATATGAGTCCTTTGAAAGAAACATGTGTAATTATTTAGCTTGCAGATAGATCTGTAGTGCATCCGGAAGGACTGTTGGAAGACGTTCTTGTTATGGTAAACGAACTGATATTTCCTGCAGACTTCTACATTATCAACATGACGGATGACAACTCGGCCAATTCATTCTTGGGAGACCATTCTTGAGTACCATGCGAACGAAAATTGATGTTTGGAATGAAACACTACCATGGAATTTGATGGTGAAGTGGTTAGGTTTAATGTTTATGAGGATATGGGACATTCCAATGATAAGTTACAAATCGTGCCTTGCAGGAATATAGATCTCGATGTTAAGCAAGAGGAATTATCGATGATCAAAAAACCAATATGTGAAGCTGTCATAAAAGCCTTGAAATTAGAGCTCAAACCGTTTCTAGAACGTGCAACAATTCCAACAGAGAAAAATGCAAAGATGAACGAAGAAACTCAAAGACGCCTCAATCTACTAATGATAGGCGAATCCTGGAAGGGCTTCAAGAATAGTGGGTAAAGGTCGAAACCTTTCTGCAAGAACATCCAAGTGCAAAAGATGGAAAAATTAATTCTCAATGAGCCAAACAATTGACATTTAAGGTCGTCGAGCTAACGACGTTAAACAAAAGAACTTTTTGGGAGGTAACCCAAATTTATTTTCATTTATTTACTTTTAAGCATTAGTAGGATTTAGGTTGAAAATAAAATAAATAAATTTTTATTTAATCCAGTTAATGTGATATTTTCAGGAACGTAATGGAGGTTGTGAATTTTTCAAAATTGGATACTAATGGTGGTGTGGGCACGCCGTACTAAGTGCTGACATTTATTTCCCTACAAATGAAAATCAACATCCCTAACCCAAATAAAAACCCCAATGCCGGCAACATCATTAGAAACACATGGGGAGTATTCTTAAGCTTTCTCTTTGCTTTTTGTTTGGGTTATTGTACTTTATTGAATATAAAACATGCTTGAGGACAAGCATAGATTAAGTGGGTGGGTTGAAATGGTAAGTGTGCATGATTGATATGGTAAGTATGCATGATTGATCGATTTTTGCTGCATGTTTCTATTTTGCATATGTTCAATCTTATGCTAGATTTATTCGATAGTTTATTTGACATTGAGTCTCAAATCTCATTACTTAGTCAATTTGGACAATTGGGTAATTTTTGAATTAAAGTGTTCAAGTATCTAGATTAATCGACATGTGTGTTTTAAAGTTGATAAATATAACTAGATTTTTCATAAAAAAATTGATTGTTTGGAAAAAAATATTTTCTTGTACATAAATAAATAAAATGAAAAAATTTAATAAATAAATAAAGGCTCATGTTATGAGTGAAAGATTCGAAAAACTGACCGAATTTAGTAACCGGGATGAGGAAGCTTGGGTTGTCATCCACATCTAAAAAAAAATAAATTTACTACATGATTAATTAATAATACCTTCAAATTTTGGTTCAAACTCAATTTAGTGAAATGATTGAGTTCACATGTTTCAATTTTATGAAACTTGTTGATCAAACTAGGTATTTTGAGCATTTATTTTTTCCCATATTGTTTACATTGATTATGGATACAAAAATGTAACAGTTCGGTTTATACCCTAGTCGGAACAATGGTTTCGGAACCACAAAACTGAGTCCGTATAATATTTTAATATTATTTTCTGTGCCGTTGATATGTGATTTAGCATGTGATAAATTTTCCTGAACAAATTTGTATGTCTGTGTGTTTAATTTGAAAAAGGATGAAATTGCATTAGAAGTGAAAATGACATGTTTTATGAAAGGGTGCTCAATTGTTATGTCTTTTTAAGAGTAAGGACTTATATGGCAATTAAGCCATTACTAAAAGGAGTGGACGGCATTAAATGTGGCCTTATACATATATGTTATGTTTATATATTATATGTTTACATAAGTTTATAATATATGTTAAAATTAGTATGTTATATTATAAGTTATATATATTATTATAAGGAAAACAAAAACAAGCCTTATTTATTCATTCTTCCACCGAATATACACAAAAGAAAAGAAAAGATAAAGAAGCTTAGTATTCAGCCTTTGTATGTTCTAATTAAGGTATGATTTGATTTCGGTTTTTGATAATTTCTACGTTTTTGTAATCGTTGCTTCGTCTACTATCAAACCCATGTTTCAATTTGATAAATTGATGATGTTTGTGTGAGATGCCATTGTTGATATGTTGAGCTTTGTGATGCTTTAAGGTGTTAAATGATAGATTGGTGGTAGATGAACATGTTTTGTTCTTGAAGTTTTGATAAATTTAGCTAAGAAGGGCTAAATTGAGAAAATGGTAAATTGAGGGACTAAATTGTCAATTTGATGAAATATATGGATTTGTGTGAAATGTATATGTCTTCGGTCAAGCATGTGTATGTGTGGATTTTGTGAATTTGATGTTTGGTGAAAAACGAACTAAATTGATTACGTGTGCAAATGTGAGGGCTAATTTGCAAATTGCCCTAAATGTGTGTCTTTGGATTGAATTGAATGAACTAGTGAATAAAAGGGTTAATTCTGAATATGTATAGATCAAGAACTGAGGAAAACAGATTTAGATCGCGGGAAAACTAAAGTTATTGAGTAGCCGTTTTCTATTCCGATAAACCGAATCCGAGGTAAGTCACTATACAAATAAATGAATATGTATGCATTTGTAATTGTTCATATGTTTAATGATGATAATGAATGCTTATGAGAAATTCTGTAATTGAATTCCCGGATAAGTTCGGTATTTTGACTAAGTCCGAGAAGCTTCATGCGAACCTTGACAAAGGTATTTGTTCTATTTTATCATGTAAGACCACGTTTGGGATGTTGGCATCAATATAAACTTTATGTATAAGACCATGTCTGGGACGTTGGCATCATTATGACACTTACGAGTAAGACCATGTCTGGGACATCAGCATCTTTTTGATTCATATAAGACCTTGTCTGGGACAGTGGCATTGATATCCGAGTGCATGTAAGATCTCGTCTGGGACGTTGGCATTGTACGATTATTTTGAGTTTTCTGAGTTTCTCGCTGGATTTATTACTATTCAACGGGCAAGTCTATGATACTAATTGCAAATCCGAGCTATGAACAAATATGTGATAGTAAATTTAATTCAGGTATGTTGATTATACACTAATTGTGTATACAAGGTAAGTATCAATGTGATCTTACTATGATGCTATGAATATGGAATTGATGATATGTTTTATAAGGTTTTGGTGAAATGAGATATGTGTTTATATGGTCTTTGAGTTGGGAATATGGCTAATGTGGTCAAAAGTGTATGAATCAAAACAAGTATATGCATTTTATGCTAAGTTGTTGTATATTGACTTACTAAGCTTTTAGAAAGCTTACTCTGTGTGTGTTTAATCTATTTTATAGGTCGTCAAAGCTACTGAAGGCTCGGGACCGTCAAGGATCATCATCACACTACTAATATCATTTTGGTACACCTTGGATGTGTATATAGCTAGATATGGCATGTATAGGCTAGTTCTTGTGATGATTTGTAAAGTGAACTTAGCCATGTGATTTGGCTAGTTATGTTTTGGTACCATGCTTAGATGAATGTGATATGTGAAGTTGTTATGATATGATTAGTTGATATATGGAATGGTTATGAGATGGTAAGTATATAGACAAATGGTGCGTAGGTATAATTGAGTTTTAGTTATGCAAATTGGTATGTTTAGTATTGGTTTTGAATGTATATATTGAATGAAAATTTAATGTATAGTTGTGAATATCTTAGTGATCAAATGTGCATGATTTGGATGGCTATTTGTAAGTTTTTGGTTGCCATATATGCTTGATATGTGTTGGTAAATGATGCTTATAGGTATGAACCTTTTTTTTTGGCATTTTGGCCTTGTAAATGGCCTATAATGACACACGGTTGTGGCACACAGGCGTGCCTTAGACCGTGGGTAAATTGGCAGGATGCAACCTAAAATCACACGGCCTCGACATGGGCGTGTCATCTGGCCATGGTGTGCAAGTCAGTAACTAACATAAAAATACTCGGCCTCGACACAGGCGTGCTTGGTGGCCGTGGTGGGGAAGTCAGTATATGGCCTAAAAGTACACGTCCATGGCACATGGGCGTTCCTAATAACCGTGTTGGTATAGTTAGTAAACAAGGTTGGACACGGGTGTGTCTAGAAGCCGTGGAGGGCACACGGTCTTCTCCTACGGGCGTGTCTCCCCTGTACTTTAGAAATGTTTCAAATTTTCATGGAATTTTCACATGTGTTTCAATTTAGTCCCGACTCAACTTATAAGTATGATTAAGGTCTCAAGGACCTGATTAAGGGACATTATGTCTGAGAATGATGATTAAATGTATGATATTATCTGTGAATGTTTCCAATCTGTCCGTTAACGCTCCTAACCTTAATCCGGCGATGGACTCAGGATAGAGGTGTTACATTTGGTTGGTATCAGAGCTACGGTTTAGCCGATTCTCGGACTAACATAACGCATCAGAGTTTAGCTATACATGCCATATATCTGAATTGTGATAGTGTGATAAATCTCGACGTATAAATGTGATTTTCGTATAGTAATGGATCTCAAAAGAGCGTGGTGGCGATGTAGAAAGTAATGCGCTGCTCGCACAGAGGGCAGTGCCCTCGAATCGAGACCGGCTACGAGCGGTCAAGAGGGAGAAGCTAAACAAGCTTTCTTCCAGATTATGAGTGAGTGGTTCACTCAATTTGTAAGGAATAACCCGACTGTTTCGCAACCCCCGGCTCCGGTTAATCCCCTCGGACTGGTTGTGCCACCGATTATACATCCAAATCTATTGAATAAGCCTCCGTTGACAAGATCCGTAAGTATGGGTAGAAGAATTCGAGCTACTAAAGATGATGATGCTTTGAAAAGGTGAGTTCGGATTGAAACACGATCCGAGTATTTTGTGAAATGTCTCTCGACTGCGGAAGAATGCATAAAGTGTGTGGTATCATTACTCCGAGATGCAGCTTATTAATGGTGGAAAACTTTGATTTCTGTTGTTCCGAGAGAACGAGTCACATGGGATTTATTTCAGATTGAGTTTCGAAAGAAATATATCAGTGAGAGATTCGTTGATCAGAAACGAAAGGAATTTCTAGAACTAAAGTAGGGCCTTATGTCTGTCTCAAAATACGAACGAGAATTTATGAGACTGAGTCAGTATGCCCGAGAATGTATATCTTCTGAAGCTATAACGTGCAAGAGATTTGAAGATGGTCTTAATGAAAACATTCGTCTGCTAGTAGGGATTTTGGAAATAAAAGAGTTTGTTGTACTCGTTGATAGAGTGTGTAAAGTTGAGGCACTCGGGAAAGATAAAAGAAAAGCTGAATCTGAAGCTTGTGATACGAGAAAGAGATTTCCAAGCAAATTATTTCAGTCATTTTCAAAGAAATTTAGAGATAACCAGAGTCGTTCTAGAGATAATGTGGGACATGTGAATAGAAATCAATCTAGACCACAAATGAGCTCTAAAACTCCAGCAACTTCAGTGGCTAGTGTTGGTAATATTCGATCCGAGAGACCTGAATGTAAGCATTATGGAAAAAGGCATCCAGGAAAGTTGTAGATTAAACGATAGAGCTTGCTTCAGATGTGGATTGCTCGATCATTTTATTCGTGATTACCCTGAGACTGTCGATCCAGAAACTGTTTAGAAATTGAGATCTGAAAATGCACCTGTGAGAGGTAGGCCATCGAAGAATGTCAGAAATATTAGTTGTAGTCAAAGAACTATGAGAGACAACATTGTCAGATCCGAAGCTAGAACGCCAGCCAGAGCGTATGCTATCCGGAGCTCGTGAGGAAGCTTCTTCACCAGATGTTATAACGGTACTTTTACTCTTTATGATATACGTGATTGCTTTGATAGACCACAGTTCTACTCATTCATACATATGCATGAATTTAGTGTTCAGCAAGACTTTGCCTATAGAGTCTACTGAGTTTACTATAAAAGTATCGAATCCCTTAGGTAAAAGTGTTCTGGTTGACAAAGTATGCAAGAACTGTCCTTTAATGTTTCGAGATAATTGTTTCCTTGCTGATTTGATGCTTTTACCATTTGATTAGTTTGATATTATTCTGGGTATGGATTGGTTGTTTATGTGTGATCTTTGTTATAAATCTGTAAAAGAAAGACTATAGATTTGAGATGTTCGAATGATGAGATTGTACGAGTTGAGTCTAATGATTTGAATGGATTGCCTACTGTGATATCTGTTTTGAAAGCTCAGAGTTGTTTGAATAAGGGCTATGAGGCATATTTCGCTTATGTGATTGATTTGAAAATGTCTGAAATGAAGATTGAGTCAGTGCCTGTTGTCTGTGAGTTTTCTGATGTGTTTCCTGAAGAATTACCGGGCTTACCTCTGATTCGAGAAGTTGAGTTTGGTATTGAATTGTTGCCTGGTACTACACCTATTTTGATAGCTCCGTATAAAATGGCACCAACAGAGTTAAAAGAGTTAAAGTCACAGCTGCAAGAGTTGACTGAGGGAGGGTTTGCCAGACCGAGTTTCTCACCTTGGGGTGCTCCGGTTTTGTTTGTGAAAAAGAAAGATGACACGATGAAGATGTGTATCTGTAACATCCTAAATTGGGGGTTATGCGATTGGGATATAACTCAAGTGTTAGTAGGCTTTAAGTGTGGTTGAGCATGTTTTAAGGGTTTTGAGAATCCAAGGATGTAGGAGGAAGTCTTGGAAAAGTATTGGAATTTTATTTTTAAAGGAGAAGTTAGGTGAAGGAGGCCTTAAGGAAAATTTTTAGGAGTTTATCGACATGAAAATGGGCTTGTGCATTCTTGCTTAATTTTATGAAATAACATGTCTATTGTGATATGAATGTCTTATGTGAATTCTAGAAACCTTGGAAATGTAAGGAAATTGCATTTTTAGAAATGTTGGAAATGAAAGGAAATGTCTTGAAATGTAGGAAATGTTAAGTTTAAAATGGAAAGTGAACATTTTGGAAACTTGGAAATGTAATGAAATGATTCAAAAGAGGAAAGTGAACATTTCTGGAAACTTGGAAATGTAAGGAAATGTCAAGTTTCTGAGCCAAACGAAAATTTTTGGAAACTTAGAAATGACTTAGAAATGTCGAGTTTTAAAGTTTAAAAGAGGAAATTAAGGCAAGGTGGCCTTAAAAGAAAAAGTTGGTGAAATTTGACACACAAACAGGCTTGGAAAAGTGGCTGAAGATGCCACTTAGGGCCTCTGGAAATGGCGCCACATGCAAGGTGTTGGGCCTGAGTTCGAGTCACTTGGGAAGGAAATAAAAGAAGTTTTATTTTTTGCTTCCAAAAGCCTGAGGTGGACGGCACAAGCCTTCTAGAAATGAGGAGTTTTATTTTCATAAATATGCGATTAATAAGGAGATAAATAAGGGATTTATTTTAAATTATTCTCAAGAGATAATTGTGGATTAATTCCTTTTATTTTAATGGATAAAAGAAGAGATAATAGGAGGATTATTATTATTATTATTAATGAGATAAAGTTATCAAATTAAGAAGAGTGGTGGCCAAGTAAAGGATTACGAGTAGTAATTCGGCTATAAAAAGGAAGAATACTGAGGCTACTCATCAATTTTCTTCTTCCTCTCCTTTCACGAAATTCTTAGTGCTCTCTACTCTCAATGAAATTCCTTAGTGTTCTCTTCTCTTCTCTTTTCTTTTGTCTAGCCAAAACCTCCATCTTTACTCTCCCCTCTCTTTTCTTTCTAATTCCTTCAAAAGCCGAAAGTTGTGAGAGCATCAGTGCAATCGATTTCTCCAAGTAAGGGGGATTTCGGGATTTATTGGTGGTTAACTACAAGAGGAGATCTGTCGGGATTTTCAAAGATCTAAGGTGAGGCAATCGATCTAAGGTTATTTCTTATGATTAAATGATTGAAAATTAGATCTAATATATAAGTCTATAGGGATTTTACATGAGGTATACAGTGATTTCTGGATTTGAGAATTTCAAGGTAAGTCCCTATATACATTCGGCCAAGGCCTTAATTATTGGTTAAGATCTATTCCTTATTTTTATAAATTTGAAACTAATTTGTTTAAGTGATTCCATGCTTGGCGAATGCAAGAAAAGTCTAGCAAGGATTTCGGGACTTGATTCTTAGGTCAATCGGCAAGGTAGGTTTTAATTGTACAAATCCCACTAGGATTTGGAGTTGGCCGAATAGGCCTTTGCTAAATATTATCATGTTGATCGAATGTAGGAATTGAGCAATAGATCGGGTTTTACCGGGATTTCAAGGAATTCGTTAAGCAAATCAGTGTGTACCCCACACTATCTTTTAATACGATGTATGGCTTAAACTTGTTATATGTTCTAATATGAAAATATAAGAATGTGGCTAATGTACCATGTTATGGTACAAAGTACTCAGGTACGTTTCCTACTCCTACTAGGATTACGAAATATGTTATATTTAACATGTGAAAAGTGACATGAATGTGAATTTAAGTATGATATGCATAATATGAATAATATGGGGCATTCGGGTTATATGAGAAAAGGGGAAGTGAATGTGGTGACTTCGGTCTCACTATCTGAATGTGGTGACTTCGATCACATTATCTAAACATGGTGACTTCGGTCACATTATCTGAATGTGGTAACTTCAGTTACATTATCTGAATGTGGTGTCTCATGACACAATTATCTGGTAGCTATGCCACAAATTTTATATGGGCGATGAGCACGTCGATCGCAAATGAGCGCCTTCGATGGTGTGTAGCAGATGGAGGTTGACTTAGTAGTCCCTTCGGTGTGACCGGTTGGTGCGGGGATGTGTAGCGGATGGCACCTAGGTTTGGGTTTGGGTTGCATCATCATTTTTATCTCATTATATGAATAAGTATTTGATATGAAAATGTATGCACGATATATTGAATTTTAGTGTTGTGTACACATTGAGTCTGTTGACTCACCTCATTGTGGGAACATTTTTCAGGTGACTATCAATAATGGACCGGGTTCGGCAGAAGCTTAGAGAGGGCCATGCTCGGCTTGAATTTTTATTCAATATGGATATTTAATTTTATTTAAGTATTTTAGAATTTTATTTTGAGATTTTACTTGATATAATAAGGCCATAAGTTACATTTCTTTACTTTTTTTTTTTAATCACTATGTTACTTAATTATTTTCAATTAAAGTTAAGTAAAATTTATTTCTTTAAAAATAAACCCTAAGCTGTTTTGTCACCTTAATTAATTGGATTTTAAAATAAGATAAATGGGTTTTTAACTCAAGCCCAACCCAAAACGATATTTTTCTTAAAATCGCACAAGTTTTTCCTAAGAAACAAACGAACTTTGAATCGGTTTACTTGAGGAACATACCAGTTGATCCGGGCCTCGTGGGCAGAGTTTGGGGTGCTTCAGTTTGGTATCAGAGCCCAATTTCAAACCCTTGGCCTAGGGTTTTAAGGGCCAAAACGTTTTCAAAAGCGAGCCCAAATAAGTTTTATGAAAACATTTTTTTGAAATAAGCAGGTTTTTCTGGCATGGTACCTAAGTCTCCGACCCGCAGTCCACCAGGTAAGTACTTCTATCCATCTGTGTGATTTATTGAATGATCTGTAGAAGGGTAAAAATGGAATGGAACGTAGATTAGCATGATAGGAACTTGAACCCTAGGACTAGCTTACTCAAACACAAACACATAAAACTTAATTTCATTACACAAACCTATGGCTAAGTCACTGAGTTAGGGTGTGGTAACCCCTGTACGCATGTCTAGGATTGGATCCAGAAGAGCCTGGTTTAAGCAGTCCTAGTGACTCACCTCCTCTTCGCAGGAATCCTACCTGGTGCGTAGCTTCAGTTCACCTTAACCCAGAGGGCTCAGTAGGTGTGGCAACCTCTGTGCGCATGTCTAGGAATGGTTTCGGTGGGAGCTTGGTATTTAAGCAGTCAGCATGACTCACCTTCTCTCCACTCGAATCCTGCCTGGTGCGTAGCTTTGGTTCACCCTGACCAAGAGGACTCGGTCATAGGCTAAACCCAATAACTAAAACCCGAAAAGGAACTAGCCGTGTTTTTCTGTAAAACAACAAAACCCTAGTTTTAAAACTCCTAAAATTACCTTTTTAATTAGTGAGAACTATTTTTACAAATTTTTTCCGAAAAATTTCTGATTTATAAATTACCTAAATACCCCTGATTGTGAAATTACAAAAATGCCCTTGGTTTATAATATGTCCAAACTACCCACAGTTTTAGCAAAATTTCCTTACTTTATAACAAGTCCAAAAACCCTAATTTGCAAAATATCAAAATACCTTGATTTTGGAAAATTACAAAATTGCCCCTAACTTGCAAAATTACCAAAATAACCCTGATTTCCAAAATTTTTGCAACATCACTGTTTTGGAAAATACAATTCTCAAAAAGAACCCTCAAAGTTTTGCAACTTTTGAAATATCTCTGATTTATTAAAATTACTAAAATACTCCCGAGGTCCAAAATTACCAAAATACCCCCAGATTTCAAAATTTTTTCAAAATACCCCGGGAATCTAAAAATACCAAAATACTTTGTGACAAAATCACCAAGGAACTTTTTCTTTTGAAAAATTACGAAAATACCCCTGTAGGACAAAATTACGAAAATACCCCTGGGTAGTGGAAAAACAATGACAACGAAAACTACAACATTTCTCTGAATGAACGAAGGTTCATAATTGTTTGATGGATGGATGAATGAATGAAAGACTGTGTGCATGAATGAATACGAAAGAACCACTCCTAAAATTCTTTTCATAAAATTTTTTCGCGGGTAATCAAGTGAAATAAGGACTAATTCATAAAACTTCTTAATCAGATCGCGACGATAGAAAATGAGTTCTAAGGGACGTGAACTTAGAGATTGTGCATAGGAAGTATGATAGTTTTATAAAATCGAGTCTTGCAGCGAAGAGCGTAGTGGATGTATGATCGTTCGTTAGTAAGTAATTTCGAGGACAAAATTATTTTTAAGGAGGGTAGAACTGTAACATCCTAAATTAGGGATTATGCGTTTGGGACATAACTCAAGTGTTAGTAGGCTTTAAGTGTGGTTGAGCATGTTTTAAGGGTTTTGAGAATCCAAGGATGTAGGAGGAAGTCTTGGAAAAGTATTGGAATTTTATTTTTAAAGGAGAAGTTATGTGAAGGAGGCCTTAAGGAAAATTTTTAGGAGTTTATGGACATGAAAATGGGCCTGTGCATTCTTGCTTAATTTTATGAAATAGCATGTCTATTGTGATATGAATGTCTTATGTGAATTCTAGAAACCTTGGAAATGTAAGGAAAGTGCATTTTTAGAAATGTTGGAAATGAAAGGAAATGTCTTGGAAATGTAGGGAAATGTTAAGTTTAAAAATGGAAAGTGAACATTTTTAGAAACTTGGAAATGTAAGGAAATGATTCAAAAGAGGAAAGTGAACATTTCTGGAAACTTGGAAATGTAAGGAAATGTCAAGTTTATAGAGCCGAACGAAAATTTTTGGAAACTTAGAAATGACTTAGAAATGTCGAGTTTTAAAGTTTAAAAGAGGAAATTAAGGCAAGGTGGCCTTAAAAGAAAAAGTTGGTGAAATTTGACACATAAACAGGCTTTGAAAAGTGGCCTGAAGATGCCACTTAGGGCCTCTGGAAATGGTGCCACATGCAATGTGTTGGGCCTGAGTTCGAGTCACTTGGGAAGCAAATAAAGGAAGTTTTATTTTTTGCTTCCAAAAGCCTGAGGTGGACGGCACAAGCCTTCTAGAAAGGAGGAGTTTTATTTTCATAAATATTCGATTAATAAGGAGATAAATAAGGGATTTATTTTAAATTATTCTCAAGAGATAATTGTGGATTAATTCCTTTTATTTTAATGGATAAAAGAAGAGATAATAGGAGGATTATTATTATTATTAATGAGATAAAGTTATCAAATTAAGAAGAGTGGTTATTTTTTGGTACCATGCGATTTGGCTAGTTATGTGATTTGGCTAGTTATGTTTTGGTACCATGCGTAGATGAATGTGATATGTGAAGTTGTTATGATATGATTAGTTGATATATGGAATGATTATAAGGTGGTAAGTATATAGACAAATGGTGCATAGGTATAATTGAGTTTTAGTTATACAAAGTGGTATGTTTAGTATTGGTTTTGAATGTATATATTAAATGAAAATTTAATGAATAGTTGTGAATATCTTAGTTACCAAATGTGCATGATTTGGATGGCTATTTGTATGTTTTTGGTTGCCATATATGCTTGATATGTGTTGGTAAATGATTCTTATAGGTATGAACCTTTTTGGTTGGCATTTTGGCCTTGTAAATGGCCTATAATGACACACGGTTGTGGCACACGGGCGTGCCTTAGACCATGGGTAAATTGGCAAGATGCAACCTAAAATCACACCGCCTCGACACGGGCGTGTCATCTGGCCGTGGTGTGCAAGTCAGTAACTAACATAAAAATACACGGCCTTGACACGGGTGTGCTTGGTGGCCATGGTAGGGAAGTCAGTATATGGCCTAAAAGTACACGGCCATGGCACACGGGCGTGCCTAATGACCGTGTTGGTATAGTTAGTAAACAAGGTTGGACATGGGTGTGTTTAGAAGCCGTGGAGGGCACACGGTCTTCTCCTACGGGCGTGTCACCTCTGTACTTTAGAAAAGTTTCAAATTTTCATGGAATTTCACATGTGTTTCAATTTAGTCCTGACTCGACTTATAAGTATGATTAAGGTCTCGAGGACCCGATTAAGGGACATTATGTCTGAGAATGATGATTGAATGTATGATATTGTCTGTGAATGTTTCCGATCTGTCCAGTAACGCTCCTAACCTTAATCCTGTGATGGACTCGGGATAGGGGTGTTACAAAAAAAAAAGCTCGATTTTTAATAATTGTTGAAAAATTTCTAATGTTTTAAAGTACAATATGCTTAAGGGCAAGCATGAGCTAAGTAGGGGGATTTGATAACATGTTAAATTTCTATGATTTTTTGCGTTTAAAATGGTTAATTATTGAATTGATCCTTGCTAAATTAGTGATTTTATGTTTTAATCTTGTCAGGAATGCAATTAGGATTCTATGAGTTAAAAACGAGCAGAAAGGGACCAATTTGCAGCACGGTAATTAAAGTGGGGCCAAATCAAAAACGTGAAAATAGCCAAGGACTCATTAAATTTCTTTTGACTTTCTAAAAGCCAAAATTAGAAAAACAAATCTGATTTTGTTTTTTTTTTATTAAATTTTAATTATGTATTGGGTGGTTAAGCCAAATTTAGTAAGTGATATATATATAAATAAGGCTTTAAGGTAGCTTGAAAAATACACTGGACACTTGATTTCATTTGGAGTAAATAAGAATTATTTTATTTCCCTTCCAACTTCATGCATCCATAGCTACTGCAACTCCATTTTTATTTCCTTGTTCTTTGAAAATTTCGTTTAATTGCTTTCCAATTCCTTTCCTTTCCCAATTTCCAACATTTTCATTCAAATCCATTCCATTGCTAACCAAAGCATGAATAATTTTATGCTTCACTAAATTCCAACTTAGCTTTAGGATGGTGTTCTTTCCTATCAGGAATTGTGAGATACGTATCTGTACTAAAAATCCTTCCAATAGGTATTCACTTATTTTCCTAAGTATCACGATTGACAACTCATCCCTTAAAGTTAACTCGATTTCAAATCAAAAAGTGCATTGGGTCTAGTCGTGTTTGCAGATGGTTGGGGAAACGAGTCAGCTGTGCTGTATTCGAATCTCTGAGAACAAACAAGGGAGAAGTGATCGAGTTTAAACGACCCGCGTGGTTGAGGCCGTTAATCTGAGTTGGGTTCTTCAGAATGCATGGCTGTCGGAATCTTGAATTGGGAACGAGTGTATCTCGGTTAGATAATCGATAAGGGTTGGTTTGCAAGTTGTACCGGGACCAACTACGAGAGGAAGAATTGGCAGTTAGGACGTTCTTAACTATTATGACCAGCTTATCATTTTGAGAAGAAAATTAATTTTCGAGGATCGATTCTAAATCTGGAATCCACTGAGTCTAGGGCTAGGGCTTATTATCTCTAATTACAAAATTTAAATTTATTTCTAATTTATGTTGTTTCAAATATTTAATTTCCAAACATTTCAAAACTTCCCTGATTTATTTGTTTATTTTTTAGCAGGTTCGTTTAGAGTCGTGGACACGACTATTGGCACGACTATCGACACGATAGAAATTCAGATCACAAGTTAAATGCGAAAGTTGATTATAATACCAATCCCTATGGACTCGACACTACTACCACTCTTTACCACTATTTAGAGTTATTTTTGTAGGGATTACTTTTGGTGGTTTCGGCGCAAATCTGTCCTCTCGGCCCGGTACGCGACAAACTCAGCCATTTCTAACTCCCAATGCGACTCGACGAAAAAATGTACTAAAGACCTAGGAATTGACTCCCACTGGGCTTTAGTTGCATGGCCCAACCATGGAACACCACAAAAGTTATTTTTTTGAGTTGACTTCATCCTATTAGAAAATTGGTCGGAGATGTAATCCCTTTCAATTTTATTCATAAACTTCAAAAATATAAATAATATTTATAGGAAAGATATATGATATATTCTATGTGGAAAGATACATAATATATTCCTAAATATATGCCGAAAAGATATACAATATATTTAGATATTCCTAAAAGACAATATCTCATAATAATATATTCCTAAAAGATATATCATAATAATAATATCCTAACACCCTGCTCAAGTTGGAGCATGTAGATCATAAATGCCCAACTTGATGAGAAGATATTCAAATTGCGGTTTACCAAGAGCCTTTGTAAAATGTCAGCCAATTGAACTAAGGTTAGAACATAAGAAGGTGCAATCAACCCATCCTGGATTACATCCTTAACAAAGTGATAATCCATTTCAATATGTTTAGTATGCTTGTGAAATACAGGATTCTATGCAATATGCAATGCAAACTGACTATCACAACATAAATGAATAGCTTTAGGATGATGAACACCTAAACTCAATAGCAAGGCCTTCAGCCACTGGAGCTCACAAGTGACAGAAGCCATAGACCTATACTCAGCCTTAGCGGAAGAACAAGAAACAGTATGTTGTTTCTTAATTTTCTAAGAAATAGGAAATTGTCCTAGAAAGACAAGTCACCAGTGAAGTTTAACGTCGAGTTAATGGACAAGCAGTCCAATCTAAATCACACCACCCCTTTAGAGACAAATCATAATCAGAACTCAATGGAATTCCTTGGCCAGGACAGCATTTTAAGTATCGGACAACCCGTAGAGTCGCGTCCTACTACTCCTGCCTCGGCTTATGTATAAACTGAGATAAGACATGAATTGAGTATGCTAAATCAGGTCTGGTCACTACCAAATAGATCAAATAACCCATTAATTGTCTGCACAACTCAAGATCAGTCAAAATTGCCCCTGTATTATGCGTCAATCTATGATTTTGCTCTATTAGGGATCCTGCAGGCTTTGTTCCCAAAAATCCCGTCTCTGAAATAATATCAAGTGCGTATTTCCTTTGACAAAGAAATATACCCAAAGAACTGTAAGCTAATTCTATCCCCAAAAATATTTCAAAACACCAAGATCTTTCATATGGAAGCAATTCAAAGCAATGAATCGTTCCCAAAAATAATCAAATCATCAACATAAACTAGCACATTAATGTGGACAGATCCTTTAGTGTATGTAAAAAGAGAATAATTAGAATACGATAGAAGAAATCCATACCCTTTCAGTGCAGTAACTAGCTTAGCAAACCAACATCGAAGAGTCTATTTTAATCCATATAAAGACTTGCGCAAATGACAAACTAGTTTAGGCTTATCAGGGGAAAAAATTGGAGAAAGCTTCATGTAAACCTCTTCATCAAAATCACCACGCAGAAAGGCATTATGTACATATATCTGATATAACTCCTAATTTTTCGAAGCTACAATAGCTAAAAAAGAACAAACAATCACCATTTTCACCATAGGAGTGAAAGTTTCATTATAGTCAATAACATTTAACATCATCATTAACAGTTTAGAAATCACAAAAATTAATTAACAGAATGAAGGTAGAACTGCAGAAAGCTTTTGCCACTCCAGCTTTCACTTTGAGTCTGCTGAATTGTGCAGGGCCCAACGCTGATTACTCGTTCCTTTCCTTGTGTCTCTGCTCTCCTCTTAAGCTGCTATCCTCTCCCTTTTCTCTCAAATTTTTCATGAGTTTTTTTTTTTGGAGAAATAACTGCTCTCCAAATCCCCCTCCAAAATCCTTTTTCTTTTTCTTTGTTTTCTCTGTCCTCTTTTATAGGGTAGGTCCCCCTCTCTCAGCACACACTTTTCTCTCTTTTTTTTAGACATGTTTATCTAGTACACGTATACCTGACTGATAGTGACGAGGACTGAGTGTTGCGTCAGCATTTTCCTGGAATTTCCATGGCATTTGAGTTGGCAATTCATCTAAACTTTTTCCATGGCAATATTTCACTTCCTTCATTCTCTTCCTCCTTTTTCTCCTTTTCTTCATCCTTCCTACACCTGTTGCATACAATAACCAATTCATTTCTTCCTAATAGTAAAAGTAACATGAAATGACATTTAAGGCACAATTCAAGTATTATTATGCAATGTTCTAAACATAACCTAAAAATGCAAATATATCTATTTAAGTGCAGACATTTAATCAAGCTTAGATGTTCGAAACATAACTCTTTTCAAGAGTTATCAAAGCTTCTGTAAGAGAAATTTCTCCTTATGCCCTCGTCCCAATTCGAGCACATCATTACCCAAAGCCTTTTGTACCACTCTATCATTAAAGGAAGAAAAATACACCACAGGTGGCGAAAACTCCATCGGTGGGGAACTCATAGGTTGTGGAATGATAAGCTAAGGTATTGTCGCGAGTTGCAACACCTTTAACTCACCAAAATATGTATCAAAAATTGTGTCTACACTCCTCACATGGTAGAGCAATATTGTCGGAGCTCAACGGTTGCAATGTTTATATCCAAATATTAAAAAATATCCTCAAAAAATTTCACATCACGGGACAGAGAAAACTTTTTAGAATCCATATCATATAAATATCAACCCTTTCTTGCCAAAAAGATACCCAACAAAAATATATTTTCGACTTCGATTAACAAACTTATTGTAACACTCTAATTCTGGCGTGTGCAAGATTTTGGTGAATTGGCTCAAATTAATATGTTTGCGGGGTAGTATCCTCTCAAGAGTTTCCTTTGGCATGCAGAATGAGCGTATTCTTAACAATGTTTAAGTTGATGGTGGTTTAATGACAAATCATTATGTTAGTTGGAATGAGATAACAGCCAAGAGAAGAGATGATTATGGAAGGAGTACTCACCTAAGGTGTAATGCGTCATGTTATTAGAGTTACTGTGCTAGTTGGGTTGTAAGTATAGTAGTTAAGGACCCTCTGTTTAAGGTAACCAGATATTGCCTATATTGGATTCTTATTTATAATTTATAGCTGTAGACAATTAATGAAGATATTTTTGAAAGAGTGTGACACATGTCAAGTTTCATTACGAGAATATAGGTCTTATCTGTAAATATATATTAGTTAAATGGGCTTAAAAAATGAGTTTTTCTTTTTGCTCCCATTAGGATATTATTGTAGGCTTCCTCCGAAAGTTGAATACAGTTTTCCATCTTTGAGTTGGAACTGAATATCATATCTTAATAAGAGATTTCATCATATCCTACGTGAGTATTTCAGTTATGTATGTGGAATCCTGAAAAGTAAGTTTGTTAACTTTGGTGAACATTAAGATTAAAGGAAGAAAGGGCTTTGTATTAAGGTTGTCAATATTTGAGAAGATGGTATAATGTATATGAACGGGTTTTAATAATGTTTCTATGTTCTTTGAGCAGTGATATCTGTTAATTTCAAGTCAGATGTTTAGGTTTGGCGTTCAGGCTACTGTAGGCAGGTGGCAGGTGAATCTCCACTCTATGAATCGTATACGTAAAATTTATTGAACAATGATAGACTTGGGGAGTTTAGTGGATGAGTAAAACTTAGGAAACATGATACAAGAGTAAGGATAGTTTATGCAAACCTTTTATTTCTTAAAATTGGATTGATGAGTATGCAAGTAATGTCTGAGTGCAAAAAGATATACACTTTCTTGGTGAATCCTTAAGATGAACATCTATAATTCATCTAGGTATGTGTGTTATGAGCTATGATCTGGTAATCTGATTGAGGTATATAGATGGTTGGTGATGAATATTGTTTGTGTATTTGACAAAAGGATTAGATGAGTCTGAATTCATGATGATTGGTGCATGGGTAATTTTATGCTGAGTTTTGTATACATGAATGTGAAATGGATGGTTGTATGTTTATGCCTGAATTGTTTGTTATAAGTTGAGTGTTAGTTAGGTGTATGTTAGTGAATTAAACTGAGTCTTAGATGACGACAATGCATGAAGAGTCTGTCCAGTGAGCCTATGTCTATTCACTGCAGTGGAGTCTAAAAAGGTCCATTGGGACTAAAAACACGAACACTGATATGAACCTCTAAAGAAAAATCCCATGGCCATGGCACCCTCTGAAAGGAATTAAAGGATGGTGATTACCCAATGGGGTTCTCTGCGTGTCCCAGGACGATGATGGGCAAACCTCACATACCATGAGTTTAGGTAAACTCATATTGTAAAAATGAGAGGGAATATAGCATTTTTTTACAAATAATGAAAGAATAGCCTTTGTGGCAAATTATGAAAAAATAGCCTCTGTGGCGATCTCTGAAAGGATAGACTTTTTGGCGATAAACTGAAAGAAACACCTCTATGGCGCAGTCTAAAGGAATAGCTTTCGTGGCGTACCCTAAAGAAATGTTCCTTGTGATGGATTCTATATTAAGTTGATTGGCATAATTAGTATGGTCCTTAAGTGTAATCAATAAGACCAAAAATATATAATGTCTTTATGGTTTACACAATAAAGTGTTATATAAGATAGTGACTCGATTGAAAATAATGAATTGAAGAGGTATAGAGAAGTAAAGGGGTCGCACTGAAATTGTGACCCAAATAAGGATTTAAGTTTGATTGTTCGAATGAGGTATCTATCATCTATGTATGTGTTCATTCTCGAATTGTGAAGATATGATGGATCAAAGATTGAAAGATGTAGTGATGTATCAAAGACATTGATAAAAAAAAAAGGAAAGATTGTAGAGTAAGGCAGGGTATTTGATGTGTATAAGAATAGAGTTAGAGGAAGTGCCCACAATAGACAAAGTTAAAGGTTAAGAGCGATAAGATCGTTATTATGATTCGCCAGTTACAATTTGCAAGTATTATTTCAAGTAAATGATGTTTCCCTGACTAAGTTCTTATGAGCTTATCTTGTGTGTATTGTGTTTCAGGTTAGACAATGTAAGTCTGCGCCAAAAAGTATGATGCTAGAGTTTCACCAAATGAAATGGCACATCAGGTTATTATGCATATAAAGCAAGTTTGGTGGCATGTTCAAAGTCGGAAATATTAATTAGAAATTCAAATTTTGGGATAATTGTAATAGATGAGGATTTCAATTCAGATTTCTTGTAATTAAATTACCATGTACTGCAATTCTATTTACCTATTGTGTATGTATATGTAAATTAGTTTAAGTCAGTGTGTAGTTCAGTTGTAATTAATTGTAGATTGTATAAGTAGATTAAGTTTTGTCTATATTCGTGTGGTAATACCCAGGACTTGATTTGAAAAATCGGATCAACTTTAGGGTGTTACACCTATCACCCTTAGAATGTTGATTATGAGCAAAACATAAGCAACCAAACACATGAAGATCATCAAACAAATGACATCTACCAAACAACATTTCATAGTGTGTTTTACCATGAAGAAGAAGTGAATGAGCTCTATTGATAAGATGAGAAGCAACCAAAACACACTCCTCCAAAAAAGATATAGGAAAATTTCCTTAAAAATGTAGAGCACAAGCCACATTTAAAATATACTAATGTTTCCTCTTGACTCTCCCATTTTATTGAGAAATACCAACACAAGATATTTTAAAAATAACGTTATTTGTAAGAAATTAATTCTAAAGACAATTAAATTTCGTCCCATTAACATTTTTTTACAAACTTTATCTACTGAGAAAATTGACAATCAATCATAGCAATAAATGAAATAAAATCTCCTTCTTATTTGCCAATAGATATACCCAAACAGCACGGGAGAAATCATCAACCAATGTCAAAAAAATAATAAGATCCATAAGATGAAGGAGTGCCATAAAAACCCTATAAATCACAATGAACTAACATAAAAATACGAGTGGCTTTTATCTGTCAATTTATCCATTCCTTCTTGGTTAGCCACCACTATTTGGCCATTGAGAAGCCCTACAGAACATGCTACAACTTCTCTGGCATTCGTCAATCATATAAAATCACTCGTAACATAATTTGAACACCCATGTCGATAATCCAATTATTATTGGACTTACCATTCAACCAATTGGTAGTTGATTTTGTATTACTGAACACCGCTAGAAGAGACTGACATTGCTCAACGGTAAAACTAAGAAATGATGATGGTGGAGAAATAGAATCGTCGATAACCATTGAGAAAAAAAATAATTTGTGTTGAACATCTGGCTTAAATGCCATGACAAAATACAATAATCCATTTCAATCTTATTCATAGAACTCAAGAGTATACATAATGTCACATCCCAAAAACTAGGTTAGAAGAAACCGGGTTAGTGAAACCAAGAGTGATTACGTTAGGCTTTTGAGTTAAGGTTGTGAAAATTTTGTAAAGTGAATTGATTTGGTTAAATGGTTAAGGGATTGTGCTTGTGTGAGGGAGGTTTTAGGTTCGTATCCTTTCCCTTGTATTTTTATCAAAGTTTTCTAAACCCTTAGCTTTGAGTATCTGATTTTAAGAAATACTTATGTGCATATGTTGAAAAGAATGAGTCTGCGGGTTTAGTGGTAAGGTGTCAGCTTACATTTTCGTCTTGTGTTTGAATCCCTATGTGTGCAAAGTTAAAATTATTTTTGTTTTGAACTCTGGGAAAATCTGATAAGGATAACTAATCAGATTTAGTGGGAGTTAGTGGGGATATGGGTGGTTTAATTGAAAATCTTTTTTAAAAATCATTCCCCAAAACTCTCCCACTTCCTTATCATGTTCTCACATTATTCCCTCCCTCTTTCTCTGACGTTCCACTTTTCTTCTTTCTGTTAATTTCTTCTTTCTTTTATTTTTCTTCTATTTTCCCCTTTTTGCCTTTTGTTTTATTCTGTTTGTTATTGTTGTTGTTATTGTACTATTGTTCTTGGAGCGACCAAAAGTGGGATATCTGAAAGAGATTATTTGAATTTAAATCATGGAGTAAGTATTGGGGTTTTTCCGATGTTAAGTTTGGTTAGTTCTTTGCACTCATATGATGTTTTATTGTGTTATGAACCTCGTTAGTTATCATATTGGTTTTCTAGGTAAATTTTACGAAACGTCTAACCCTCCTACGATTTAGAATCTATTGGTGGGCTAATGTTCGATTGGGTAAGTGATTAATGCTTTCGATTGGGGACTGATTTGGTTTGTTGAGGCCAATTATTAACGGTTGTGGCCAAATTTTTTGTTTCAATTTAGTGTTTTAGTACTAAATTGGGTCATTTAAACAATTGATTTTAGGTTCTGGAATTGTTTCGGTGTGTCGACATAAAAAATAAGTTAGGTATGTAATAAAAAACTAGAAAAATAGCAAATGGCGCAATGCCAAAAAATCTACTATCGACGTCACAAAGTCGTGTGATAGGGCGTGCGGTAGGTCGTGTGTGCCACACAGTCGTGTGGAAAACTGTATAGGTCACACGACCGTGTGCCAAGCTGTGTGAGCCACACGAGAATGTGTAGGTTGTGTTAAGCTATGTGGGTCAAACGACTGTATGGTAGACCATGTGGGTTACATGGCCTTGTGACAAACTATAACAGCACAATTTAAGGGCTAGTAGGAATAGTGATCTCGGGATCACTAATCCGAGGTTAGAGAAAATTATTTTCATGTTATTTTATGAGTCAAAGCATGATTATATTAGTGCATGAAAATTTTGGTACTTTAATTTTAGCGATTTCTTACTTAATTGCGAAAAAGGATTAAATCACATAAAGTGAGAAAGTTCCATTCTATAGGCTAAAGGTGTCAAATAGCCATAGAATTTTAATTGGAGGTCTTTAAAGGGCAATTAGACCCCTTGAGAATGTGTGGCCGGTCATAGGAGACAATTATGTCAAAACTGGTCAAAGTTGTTGATAGTAGGTTGTCTTAATTGATGTTTTATATTAAAATAAAGAAAAGATGATATCCATCTTTCTCTCCATCTTTCTCCACTGAAAATAGCAAGCAAAATAGGGGTTTTGAAAGCTCAAATTTTCAACAAGCTTTCCTCCATTCTAGTAAGTGTTCTAGTGATCTTTTCTTGATAAAAATTGTACATTTGGAGCCCCTAAAGCTTAGACTTTCTAATGAGGGGACTAATTTGTAATATGGTGCAGAGTTTAGAGACTTTCCATGAGAGCTTTCATGGTTGTTTGCTGCATTTTTAAGGAAGAAAATGAGTCTTGGTTGTTAGATGAACAACTTTTGTGAAAGGTGTTGCCATGAAAACACCTAATTGGACCTTGTAGTAAAGGTTATAAAGTTTGTAGTAAATGTGTGAAATGTTGATTTTTGATGATAGCCATAAAAGTATTAAATGTTCACCTAGGCTTGTTGAAGGTAGAAATATGATTAGAGTTGATTTCCAAGCCGAGGGGCAAAATGGTCATTTTGTTTAAGTCTAGGAGCAAAATAATAATTTTGCCAAAGCATGATTATTAAAATGCTTTTATTAATGTGATTATTGAGATGAGCTAATTGGCTATTATAGAGCAAGAAGAACCAAGAATTTACCTCGATCGAGGAAAGAACAAAGTCTCGGATTAGATTGACGATTTAGCTCATTTGAAAACGAGGTAAGTTTGTTTGTGATAGATTCAACATTATGTTAGCATGTTTGAGAATGCTTGGCATTATATTGATGCATGATGCTCTACTAAATTGAGTAGTTAATGTTGAATGAGATGTTGAAGTCCTAGGAGGACTATAATGAATATGAAATTGCTATCATCGAGATATGAAATGGATAAGGTCCCGTATAAGACCATGTCTGGGACATGGCCTCGGCACCGAGTTGAGATCCCGTATAAGACCATATCTGGGATATGGCTTTGGTAATAAATATGAAAATCGTATAAGACCCTATCCGGGATATGGCATCGATTCTTGATGTGAAATTCTATATAAGACCATATCCGAGATATGGCATTGGCATTTATGGCATTGGCATTTAAAGGTAACTCCATGTAAGACCACCTCGGGGATATGGCATTGGCTTCGCACCTACATTAATGACGATGAATATGCGTCTTTGATTATCCCTAGTTATTAATGGGACAAGTAGATGAGTTTAGAAGTATAAATGAGATTTGTACTAAAGTCATGTGAATGAGTGAATACAGATAACGTGAATGAGTCACGAAGAAACGATTACGATATATGGCGTGGTATGTGCTAAATAAGGGCAAGTGTGAGTAGGTATGGCAAGAAGCCTATGATGTGTGTATGGTTAGTTAATGCCATGGATGGATTACATTTTGAGCTCATTGCTGCTATGTATTTCCACGCAAACTTACTAAGCGTTATGCTTACCCCTTTTCATTGCCCTTTTTCCTTGTAGTATTGCCAAGATAACTCGAGGAACGTGGATCGTCGAAGTTCGGAAATCACACTATCGACATCACTTTGGTATAACAATTTAGACTTATTTTGAGTATGGCATGTGTAGGACTTGAGTATTTTTGTGAGGTCGTAATTGTTAGCCAAAGTGTTGGCTATGTATGTATCAAAGTCATTTTGTAAATGGTCATTTAGAATTTGGCCAATACTTGATTCTTTATGTATTCAATGATAATGGAATTATGAAGTATACGCCTTGTGTATGTTTTGATTTTCTTGAGTTCTTAGAGATACCATTTGGTCATCTTATATATTGGAATGATTTGGTATGAGTATGATTTCTTGATAGGGTGGCAAATGGCTTGGTAGATAACCATCTAATTGTCCACACTGGTAGACACACGAATGTGTGTCTAGGCCGTGTGTGACACACGGTCAACACTATAGGTGTGTTGGTCGACCGTGTGTCCGCTTGCATGCTAGAATTGCAAGTCAGTAAGCCTTGTAGTAAACACACGGGCAGAGACACCACCATATGTCTCAGCCGTGTGGGAGGCACGGCCTAGGACAAGGGCGTATGCCCAGGCCATGTGAAGTCTGCACATTAAATGTGGAATTTAATTCGACACATGGTCTAAGGACACGAGCGTGTGCCTTGGCCGTGTGGCCATAGGGAATCGATGATGTCATAGTCAGAATGCCACGGTTTTGGCACACGGGCGTGTCGAAGCCGTGTGAGGGACACGGGCTAGGGACACGGGCGTGTGTCCGGCTGTGTAGAATGAGTCAGCGTCGACCACAGGTGGAAGACACGGACATGTCTTAGGGGCACACGGGCGTGTCCATAGGTCAACACGGGCATGTGGCCCCTGTTTTGATGAAAAATTTTCCAAGTTCATAAAAGTTTCCGGTAAATTTTGAAACCTCTCAGAGGTATGTTTAGGGCCTCGTAGGTCGAGAAGGAGCAAGAAATGGGTTTAATTGAAACTTGTTTTTATAGCCCAATGTGTCATGTTTAAGTGAGATGAGTTAGGTAATGCCTCAAACCCGATCCCAACTTCGAATACAGGTAAGGGGTGTTACACAAACCTTGTGGGTCGGCAGCCATGTGTCGAGCCGTGTGGACCACACGGGCTGGGCTATTAGGCCATGTGGGCCACAGAAATAGGTTTAAGTTGCGTGTTGTTAGTCAGTATGGGCCACAGAAGCTGGGCTAGTTGGGCTGTGTGGGCCCATTTTCTGGAAAATTATCACTTAGGGTCATTTTGATCTAAGATTCGTAATTAAACTTTCCATAGGTTCCCTACTACTTAATAAGACTTGAAAACAAGGTATCTGTTAATATGCTTCTGTATGTGATGTGTTTAAGTTATGTAAATTATATATGTATGATCTGTGTTATGTCCATTCTGATGGTATGTTTTTGTTTTGTTATGTTGGGTATGAATATACAATGTCTGAATCTGTTAAATTTGGGTATATTTGGATTTTGCTATATAACCATGCATGTGACGTTATGGTGAAAGTTATTTGTTTATGTTGAATTTATGATATGTCTGTTCCACTAAAGCATAGAGTGCCATGCCTTTTGATTTCTGATATTGTACGACTGAAAAAGCAGCAGGAGAATTTGTCAATCCAAATGGCATTACCAAAAACCCATATTGATCGCAATGAGTTCTGAAAATAGTCTTTGACACGTAACAATCCTTAACTCGCAAATGTTAATACTCAGATCTGAGATCTACTTTCGACAACACTGTGGCACCTTTTAATTGGTCAAACAAATCGTCAATACAAGACAAGGGATACTTATTCTTTATCGTGACTTTATTCAACTGTTTGTAGTCAATACACAATCTTAATGATCTGTCTTTCTTTTTCACAAACAACATAGGTGCACCCCAAGGAGATACGCTCAGTCGAATAAACCCTCTATCTAACAATTCTTGCAACTATGCTTTCAAATCTTTTAACTCAACTGGTGCCAAACAATACGAGAATATCGATATCGATGCAGTTCCAAAAACCAGATTAATTACAAGCTCAACTTCACGATCAGGAGCCAAACCTGGTAACTCTTCAGGAAATACATCAATAAACTCACTAACATTTGGTAGTTGATCTAGCTTCGACTCTGAATCTCTAGTATCAAGGATGTAAGCTAGAAATGCCTCATTTCCTTTACGTATCAATCTCTGTACAGACATAGTTGAAATAATTCTAACAATACTATTCGGTGTGTCAAACTCAACTGAGATCATTTCTCCCATCTGGCATTTCAAATCAATTCGTTTCTGTCTACAATTCACCACAGCGTCATGTAACGATAACCAATCCATACCCAAATAACGTAGAATTCTTGAAAGGTTAGTAACATCAAATCAACAGAGAATTCACAGCCTCTAATTTTTAGTGGACATTTGCGACAAACTAAGTTAACTATCACACTCTGACCTATTGGATTAGTAACTTGAATATTATATTCAGTTGATTCAACAAGTAGTTTCCTTTCCGTTACTAATGCAGTGCAAATATAAGAATGAGTTAACCCAGGGTCAATCAGTGCATACACAGTAACATCAAAGAGATAGAATGTACTAGCAATCACATCAGGTGTAGCAGCTTTCTCCCTGGCTCAGATGGTATATGTTCAAGCAGGTGCTCTAGTCTTTGACCGTACAACTGTATCTTTTGCTCCTGTAGAGGAGTCTTAATAGTGTTGTTCTGGCCTGGACGTCTACCTTTCTGAGACGTAGAAATTTGATTTTCATTCTATTCTTCATTTTCCTTTAAATGCTTTGGACAATTTCGTAGAAAACGATTAGTTGATCTGCATCTATAACATGCCCCTAATTTAGCTCTGCACTCGCCAAAATGATATTTTCCACAATGTTTACAACTAGGCTTCGGAGCATTTTGTACACTTCCCATATTATCAACTGGTTTTGTAGGAGATTTAAAATCATGCTGAATTGATTTATTTTTGTTTAGGTGCTCAGACACTGAAGTAGCTTGACTAAAGTCTTCTCTATTCGTCTTCGTTTGTGGTAAAGAAAATGACTTAGAGGAGCCTCTCTTATTAAAATCTCGAATCCACCTATCTCTCTGTAGCTTGCAATTGTACACTTCTTCCATTTTCTGCACGATAAAATACAAAAAATAAATTCTCGGATTTCAATACCCCCGATCATCATTCTAATTTCATCATTCAAACCGTCTTCAGATCGAATACACATTTCTTCCTCAGTAGGCACAATTTCTCTAACATATTTACTGAGATACACAAACTCTCTCTCGTACTCAGCTACTGACTTGTTTACTTGCCAAAATTCAAGAAATTCTCAGTAACACCCCTAACCCGTATTTGTCGTGGGACTAGGGTTAAAGGCGTTCTGAAACCGCATCGAAAAACGTTTACGAAATGTCATACAATTGAATATTAACCTCAACCATAATGTCCCTTAGTAGGTCATCGAAACCTAAAACATGCTATAAACCGAGTCGGGACTAAACCGAAACACATACAAAATTTCATAGAAATTTAAAACTTTTCTAAGTTTCAGGGGTTACACGCTCGTGTGGGTAGGCCTTGTGTCTCCCACGGCTACTAGACACACCCGTGTGTCCTTCCCGTGGTTGAAACTGAGTTTGCTCAACGGCCACCAAGCACGCCCGTGTACTTTGGTCATGGTCAATCCTGTTAAAAACCATCCGACTACTAGGCACGTCCGTGTGCCAAGGCCGTGCACTCTTATGCTAGCTACTGACTTTGTCCCACAATCACTAGGCACGCCCGTGTACCACAACCGTGTGGCAAAATAGGCCATTTGCAAGGCCAAAATGCCACCCACATGGGTATTACCAACAAGCAAAATCACCAACACATCTCATGCCTATTTGGCAACCAAGAACATACCAAAATAACCATCCAAATTACAAGACTAAAACTCATCTCATCACAAGTATAAATCATTCATTTGCTTAATCAAAACTTAACCATTTCATATATCAACTAACCATGCCAAAAACATACTTCACATATCACATTCATCCAAGCAAATTCTCAACTCATAACTAGCCAAATCCCATGGCTAAACAAATTCTTAACTCATAACTAGCCAAATCCCATGGCTAAGTTCATATAACAAACTTATATCAAATACTAGCCTATACATGCCATATCTAGCTATATACATTTCCAAAATGTACCTAAATGAGTTTAGTAGTGTGATGACAATCATTGACGGTCCCGAGCCTTCAGTAGCTTTGACGACCTATAAAACAAAGAAAACACACACAGAGTAAGCTTTCCAAAAGCTTAGTAAGTCATAATACAAACAAACTTAACATAAAAGGCATATATGCATAAGGTACATTGGCACATAACATTTACTTAACAAACTAACACATATTTGCTTTGGTTCATATAATTGGCCACAATTGCCACATTCATCCATTCAAGAATCATATTTATCTACATAACTCTTTCATAATCATTCCTGCATTTCATTCTCGTTCTCATATTCAATCATACTTTTCTTCAAATCAAAGTCATATAGGTATTACCTTTTATACACACTTAATGCACATACCAAACGTACCTGAAACGAATATACATTCACGTAATTGTTCATATCTCGGATTTGCTCATTGAACCGTTCGGAATCTAATAGGATACTCGGAAACTTAGAATAATAATACAATGCCAACGTCCCAGACAAAGTCTTACATGTATTCAGATATCGATGCCACTGTCCCAGACAGGGTCTTATACGAATCAATACGATGTCGATGTCCCAGACATGGTCTTATACGTAAAGCTCATATCGATGCCAACGTCCCAGACGTGGTCTTACACGAATCAATACAATACCGATATCCCGGACATGGTCTTACACGTAAAACTCATATCGATGCCAACATCCCAGATGTGGTCTTACATGATAAAACAGAATAAATACCTTTGTATTCCTAAGTTAATATGGGATTTCTCAGACTTATCACTATATCGACCTTATCTCGAAATTCATATACATAACATCTCGTATGCATTCATTATCGTCAATAGTAATATGAATATGCTCAATTCAATACAATTACACTTATTTGCAATATGACTTACCTCGGGTTCGATTTAACGGAAATGGAAACGACTACTCGATTACTTTTGCTTTCCCGAGATCTAAGTCTGTTTTCTTCGGTTCTTAATCTAAACATATTCAGAATTAACCATTTTATTCACAAATTCATTCAATTCAATCCAAGGACACACATTTAAGGCTATTTACAAATTAACCCTCACATTTGCACAATTTATCAATTTAGTCCATTTTTCTCAAAACATCAAATTCTCAAAATCATTGCATACTCATGCTTAGCCGAATGTTCATACATCACATACAAGCCCATATTTTCCATAAAATTTGCAATTCAGTCCCTCAAATTACTATTTTCTCAATTTAGCCCTAATTAGCTAAATTTGTAACATCCTGGATTATAACCTATGCATTAGCATGTCTTATGTGTTATGGATGTGATGTGTGCATTTTTAGAATCTTGGAAATGTAAGGAAATGACTTGAAAATGTAAGGAAATGTCTTGTCTTGGAAATCTAAGGAAATGACTTGGAAATGTAAGGAAATGTCTTGTCTTGGAAATGTAAGGAAATGTCTAGTCTTGGAAATGTAAGAAAATGTCTTGGAAATGTAAGGAAATGCTTTAGAAATGATAAGTTTAAAGTTTAAAAGGGGGACATGAAGCAAGGTGGTCTTAAGAGGAATTGTATGCAAAACATGACACACAAATGAGCTTGGAAAAGTGGCTTGGAGGTACCACTTAGAGATCTGGAAATGACGCCACATGTTAGGGGGAAGGACTTGTGTTCGAGTCGCGTGGAGAGCAAAATTTTAAAGCCTTTATTTTGCTAAATGGCGTCAATAAAAGGGAATAGGGCGATGGCACATGGCTAAATTTTAGGAGTTTTATCCCTTTTATTTTATTTAAGGATAAAATATGATAAATGAGGAATTATTCTTTAATTAGGAAAATAAGGGAGAAGTGATGGCCAAGTAAGGGACTTTGAGTTTAATAATTTCGGCTAAGTAAGGATAGTTGCTGAATTATCTTTTATTTTAGGTGATAATTAAAGAGATAAAGCTATCAAAATAGAAGAGTGATGGCCAAGTAAGGGATTCTAAGTTAGTAATTTCGGCTACTAAAGGAAAAGAGGGCCATTCATTCTTTCTTTCAACTCTCTCTCTGCCGAATTCTCTCTAGCAAATAACTCCTCTCTTCTCTTTCATTTTTGCCAAGCCAAAATACCTTGTGCTCTAGCCGAATCCTCCATCTTTATTCTTCTTTCTCTTTTCTTTCTTTATACCAATCAAAAAGCCGAAATCAAGATCCTTCTAGCCTACATAGTTGAATATTGTTAAAGGTTCAAGCAAGGATTGCCGATTTCTAAAGTAAGGGTAAGATCTCATTCGGTTTCATCCTTTTTTCTTTTAAGATTTGCCGAAATCTAGGACTAACCCCATTAATATCTTGTTGTCGAAACTTTGAAGAGATCTTTCGGGATTTACTAAGTGTCGACTATAAGGAAGGAGAAGTTCTTTTCCCGAAGGTACACCATAGGCCGCGTGTTCCCTAGTTATTCGGTGAGTTTTGGGATTTAAAATCCACAAGGTAAGTGTATATAGCATTCGTCCAAGGCCATGTTTGGTAAATATATGTGTTCGTTAATCATTCAAAAGCTGAAACTAATCTATTCAAGTAATCTAGTGATTGCCGATTTCAAGAAAGAAGGATACAAAGTTTAGGCATTTGATTAGACATCAATCGGCACCAAGGTAAGTTTTGAGTTACAACAATCCTAATAGGATTTGGATTTATGGCCGAATGGCTTTTTATTAAATACTCCTAGTGTTGGCCGAATATAGGTATTAAAGATCTAAAGCAGTGAGATCGGATTTTCGGGATTTGAAGTGAATTGCTAAGTATATCAGGTGTGTACCCCACACTAATCTTAATAGATTTATGGCTTAAACTTGATATATGTGTTAATATGAAAGTGTAAGAATGTGGCTAAGGTACCATGTTATGGTACAAAGTACTCAGCACGTTTTCTACTCCTACTAGGATTATGAAATATGTTATATTTAACATGTGATAAGTAATAAGAATGTGAAATTTGGCATGTTAATGCATAATATGTATGATATGGGGCATATGGGTTATTGAAAAGGGAAGTGAATGTGGTGACCTAAGACCACGATATTTGAATGTGGTGAACTAAGACCACGAGATCCGAATGTGGTGACCTAAGACCACGATATCCGAACGTGGTGACCTAAGACCACGATATATCGAGTGTGGTGATCTAAGACCACGAATACTCATAAAGGGCGATGAGCACGTCGATCGCAAATGATCGCTTCGATGGTGTGTAGCGGATGGAGGGTTGACTTAGTAGTCCCCACGGTATGCAAAAAGTTGGTACGGGTGATGTGTAGCGGATGGCATCTAGGTTTGGGTTTGGGTTGCATCATTTTAATTTAATGATATATGAATTTTTATGCAATGAAATGCCTAAATTTGTTAAGACTTAGTGTTGTGTTACACATTGAGTCCGTTGACTCACCCCGTTGTGGGAACATTTTTCGATGATGATCAATAATGGGTAGGGTTGGCGAAGCTTAGGGATGGCCATGCTCAAAGAAGAAATTCATTTTATTTGGACTACTTTATTTTAAGTACTAAGGTTTTAATTTTGGGATTTATTTGATGTAATAAGGCCATAGTTGAATTACTTTAATTTTTCTTTTAATTACTATGTATGCAATTTTCACCAAGTGAATTTTAAGTAGATTTATTTTAAAACAAAGCCTAAACGTTTTGTCACCTAAAGTAAAGGGTTTCAATAACAAATAAATTTGTTTTCAACTCGAGCCCAACCCACAAACAAACTTTCTTCAAAACACACAGTTTTTCAAAGTAATAAAAGAATTTTTAACAAGTTTACTTCGAGGAACATACCAGATCCGGTCCGGGCTCGTGGGCGGGTATGGGGTGTTTCAAAATTCATCAAAAATTCAAGAACAAAGTATGTTCATCTAGCTCAAATCTTTCATTTAACAACTAAATTCATTACAAAGCTCAACATATCATCAATGGCATATCTCACAAACATCATCAATACACAAAATTGAGACATGGGCTTGATAGTAGACAAAGCAACGATTGCAAAAACATAGAAATTATCAAAAATCGAAGTCAAAACTCACCTTAATTCAATCTTGCAAGTACTGAAACCTAGGATAGTTTTATTTCTTTTCTTCCTTCAATATTCGGCTAGGTGAAGGATGATAATGGCTTATTATCATGTTATTTTCATTATAACATTACTATTATTTCATTTACTAAATTAACCTTCCAATTAATAAATAAAACAACCATGCATTAAGGATATATTTGTCCATATCCATCCACTAACTTAATAGTGGTTTAATAGCCACATAAGTCCTCACACTTATAAAGTCATAACAAATAGGCACTTTAACAAATAGCATACTACTTTTCACATTTAATGCAATTCAATCCTTTTGTCAAATTAAACACACAGACAGACAAATTAGCTCTCGAAAATTTACCACATGCTTAGTCACATATCAACGGAACAGAAAATAATATTAAAATATTATATAGACTCAGATTTGTGGTCCCGAAACAACTTTTCCGACTAGGGTATAAACTAGACTGTTACAATTCTCCCCCCTTATGGATTTTCATCCCCGAAAATCTTACCGTTAAACAGAGTCGGATATTGCTGTCTTATTGAATCTTCAGGCTCTCACGTAGCCTCTTCTATTCCGTGTCGATTCCATAGTATTTTCACTAATGAAATTTTCTTGTTTCTCAACTCTTTTACTTCACGAGCTAATATACAGATTGGTTCTTCTTTATAAGACATATCAGATCGAATTTCAATTTTAGACGAGGTAATTACATGTGACGGATCGGATCGATACTTACGAAGCATCGAGACATGGAATACATTGTGTATCTTTTTTAGCTTAGAGGGCAACCTTAATCTATATGCAACGGGTCCAACACGTTCAATAATTTCATATGGCTCGATGAACCTCGGACTCAACTTGCCTTTATGACCAAATCGAAGCACTTTCTTCCACGGAGATACTTTCAGAAATACTCTGTCGCCGATCTCAAATTCTATATCTTTTCGTTTCAAGTCTGCATAATACTTCGAAAGTCGATGTCGCTTTCGGACAATCTCGGATCAATTTCACTTTCTGTTCTGAATCTTTTAGCAAGTTGACTCCGTGAAGCTTATTTTCACTAAGCTCGATCTAATACAGAGGTGTACGACATTTACATCCGTACAAAGCTTTATAAGGTGTCATTTTGATGCTTGGTGAAAACTATTATTGTATGCAAATTCAATCAATGGCAGATACTGTTCCCATGTACCGTTAAACTCAAGTATACAGTATCTTAACATATCTACGAGAATCTGAATGATCCGCTAGGATTGACCATCTTTTTGTGGATGAAAAGCTGTACTGAAATGCAGTTTCGTGCCTAAAGCTTATTGCAATTTCTTCCAGAACCTCGATGTAAACCTCAGATCCCTATCTGACATAATAGATAGTGGCACCCCGTGCAATCTAACAGTCTCAGAAATGGAAAGCTCGGCTAATCTATCAAGTGAATAGTCAGATCTTACCGGAATAAAATGGGCAAATTTTGTCAATCGGTCAACTATGACCCAAATCGTCTCCTTCCTTCTCGGAGTCTGAGGCAACCCAAAAACAAAATCTATTGTCACTCTATCCCATTTCCAGTCGGGAATTAGAATCGGTTGTAGCAACCCAGACGGAACTTGATGTTCAGCTTTGACTTGTTGAAAGATTAAACATTTCGAAACAAAGTAAGAGATATTACGCTTCATACCAGACCACCAATAATGTCGCTTCAAATCATGGTACATTTTAGTACTTCCCGGGTGAATAGATAGACAACTGTTATGTGCTTCACTCAAAATCAACTGAATAAACTTCAGATTTCTCGGAACATAGACACAACCTTGAAATCTCAAACAATCATCAACAACTCGAAATTCAGATTCAGAATTTGAATCATACTAAGCTAGTTTCACTAATAACTCATCATTAGATTTCTAAGCATCACATATCTACTGTATAAACAACGGTTTTGTTTTTAATTCAGCTATCACAGAACTATAATCAGACAAATTTAACTCAGCATTCAAAGCACGCAGTGCAAGCAATGATTTTCTACTCAACGCATCAGCAACAACGTTTGATTTACCCGGATGATAATCTATCACAAGCTCATAATCTTTTAATAGTTCTAACCATCTTCTTTAACACAGGTTCAAATCTTTCTCGAGTCATCAGATATTTCAGACTTTTATGATCTGAAAACACGTGAGATCTCTCACCATATAGATAATGGTGCCAAATCTTAAGTGCAAACACAACCGCAGCTAACTCAAGGTCGTGCGTCGAATAATTCTTTTAATGCGGCTTCAATTGTCTCGAAACATAAGCTACAACTTTGCCTTCCTGCATCAAAACACATCCCAAACCATTTAACAAAGCATCACTATATATAACCAATTATTTACCCGATTCTGGCTGTACTAACACTAGAGCTTCTGTTAACAGAGTTTTCAACTGATCAAAACTTTTTGGGCATTTATCCGACCATTCAAATCTAACATCTTTCTGAAGTAATCTAGTCAAGGGAGTAGCTATCACTGAAAATCCTTTTACAAATTGACGATAATAACCAGCTAAACCCAGAAAACTACAGACTTTAGATACATTTCTCAGAGGTTTCCAATTCAAAATAGTAGAAATCTTACTCGGATCCACTCGGATTCCAGAAGCTGACACAATATGTCCCAAAAAACTAACCTTGTGTAACCAGAATTCACATTTGTTGAATTTCGCATACAATTTCTTTTCTCTAAAAGTTTGCAACATAATTCTTAAATACTCGATATGTTCGGTCTTATCACGTGAATAAATTAAAATGTCATCTATGAACACCACCACAAACCGATCTAGGTATGGTCTGAAAATTTTGTTCATCAGATCCATAAAAACAGCAGGAGCATTGGTTAGTCCAAATGGCATAACTAAAAACTCATAATGCTCGTACCTCGTTTTGAAAGCAGTTTTCGGTATATCTAAATCCTTCACTCTCAACTGGTAGTATCCTGATCTCAGATCAATCATGGAAAATATCGTAGCCCCTTTTAGCTGATCAAATAAGTCATCAATTCTGGGCAACGGATATTTATTTTTTATGGTCACCTTATTCAACTGACGATAATCGATGCACATTCTCATCGTGCCATCTTTCTTTTTCACAAATAGAATAGGAGCACCCCAAGGCGAGAAACGCGATCTAGCAAACCCTCTATCTATCAATTCTTGCAACTGTGACTTTAACTCTTTCAACTCTGTTGGAGCCATTCTATATGGAGCTATCGAAATAGGTGTAGTACCAGGTAACAACTCAATACCAAATTCAACTTCATGAATCGAAGGTAAACCCAATAACTCTTCAGGGAACACATCAAAATACTCACAAACAATAGGCACTGATTCAACTTTCTTTTCAGACACTTTCGAATCAATCACATAAGCAAAATATGCTCATATCCCTTTTTCACATATCTTTGAGCTTTCAAAACAAATATCACAGCAGGCAATCCATTCAAATCATCAGACTCAACTCGTACAATTTTATCATTCGGACATCTCAAATCAATAGTCTTTCTTTTACAATTCACAATAGCATCATGCAAAGTCAACCAGTCCATACCCAGAATGATATCGAACTCATCAAATGGCAAAAGCATCATATCAGCAGGGAAACAGATATCTCAAAATATTAACGGACATTTCTTGCATACTTTGTCAACTAGGACACTTTTACCTAAGGGGTTTGATACTTTTATAGCAAACTCAGTAGACTTTACAGGCAAAGTCTTACTGAATACTAATTCATACATATATACGAATGTGTAGTACCAGGGTTTATCAATGCAATCATAGAAGTATCATGAAGAGTAAAAGTACCCGTTATAACATCTGGTGATGAAGCTTCCTCACGAGCTCGAATAGCATACGCTCCGCAGCGCTCGCTTCGGATCTTGCAATGGTGTCTCTCGTAGTTCTTTGACTACCACTGACGTTTCTTACATTCTTCGAAGGTCTTCCTCTCATAGGTGCGTTATCCGATCTCAGATTCTGAACAGTTTCTGGTTCATCAGACTCAGGGAAATCACGAATAAAATGATCAAGTGATCCACATCTGAAGCAAGCTCTGTCATTTAATCTACAGCTTCGCGGATGCCTTTTCCCACAATGTTTACATTCAGGTCTCTCAGATCGAACATTACCAATGTTGGCCACTGAAGTTGTTGGAGTTTTGGAACTCATTTGCGATCTAGCTCGATTTCTGTTCGAATGTCCCACATTATCTCTGGAACGACTTTGTAACATCTCTAACTCGAGACCGTCGCCGGAATCGAGTTAAGAGGCATTACTGATCAATCAGAACATTTAACAACAAGAATTTACGACACAAAGTCAATCATTTTCAACCACATTCGTTTACAATCATGTTGTCCCGTATCAAGGTCTACGAAACCTAAATCACATGCTAAAGAGGGGTCGGGACTAAACTGAACACATACAGAAATTCTTGAATATTTAAAAGTTTTTCTAAGATTCAGGGGATACACGCCCATGGGAGGAGATCGTCCACGGCTGCTAAACACCCCCGTGTATCCTCCCCGTGGCTATATACTGACTTAATTTCCACGGCCACCCAGCATGCCCGTGTACTCATAGGCCATATTCTGACTTCTCCACCACGGCCACCAAGCACGCCCATGTGCCATGGCCGTGTGGTCTTAGCTAGCTACTGACTTGTACACCACGGGTAGCTGACACCCCCATGTCAAGGCCGTGTGCTACTAAGCTACATTCTTCCAATTTCCCCACGGCCTTTAGGTAAGCCCGTGTACCTAGATCGTGTGACATTATAGGCCATTTTGCAAGGCCAAAATACCACCCACTTCGGGTCAAACCTACAAGCATCATATACCAAAACATACCATGCACATAAGGCAACCAAAAACTTACCAATATGACTAATAAATCTATGTATTCAATTCCCATTCCAACCATAACAAATTCATTACCAAAACTTATCTCATCACAAGCATGACACATTCAATACCAAACATCATTCCTTCTCAATTTCACTAATTCATACCAGCAATTTACCAACACAAAGTTACCATTCATAAGTCAATTTCTCAACCCACAAACCATAACAAAAGATGCATCACATATAACAAGTTCATTCATGCTAAAACTAGCACATATCTAGCCACCTCTCTTAGCCACTCACAATATCAAACATGATTCAAATGACCAGCCTATACATGCCATATTTTTAACTATGTACATCTTTTCAAAATAACCTAAAATAGATTGCCGATAGTGTGACTGAGATGCTGGCGATCCCCTGATCCAAGCTAGCTTTACTGACACTACAAAGCAAAGAAACAAATCACACAGTGAGTTTTACAAAGCTTAGTAAGTTAATGTATATGTAACATCCTAGATTAGGGGTTATGCGTTTGTGCATAATTCATGAGTTAGTAGGTTTTGGCAGTGTTGGAAGTGTATTAAGGAGTTTTAGAATTTTAGGATGGAAGAAGAAAGCTTTGGAAAATTATTGGTTTTAAGTAAAAGGGGAGCTAGGTAAATGAGGCTTTAAAAGAAACTCCGTGTGAAGCATGACACAAGGAACCATGTAGTAAAATGGCATGTTTTATGAATTATGAATGTGTTATGTGAATTATAGAAATAAGGAAATGTACGGAAATATATGGAAGTGTATGGAAATGTGTGGAAATGTGTGGAAATGTATGGAAATGTAAGGCAATGTAGGAAATGTAAGAAAATGTAAGAAAATGTAAGGAAATGTATGGAAATGTATGGAAATGTAAGGAAATGTAAGGAAATGTGAGAAATGTATGGAAATGTAAGGAAATGCAAGGAAATGTAAGTGAAATGTCTTGTCTTGGAAATGTAGGAAATGTCTCGAAAATGTAAAGGAATAAAGAGGAAAGTGAACATTTATGGAAACTAGGAAATGTAAGGAAATGATTCAAAATGGAAAGTGAACATTTCTGGAAACTTGGAAATGTAAGAAAATGGCAAGTTTACAGAGCCGATCGAAAATTTTAGGAAACTTAGAAATGACTTAGAAATGTCAAGTTTTAAATTTTAAAATAGGAAATTAAGGCAAGGTAGCTTTAAAAGAAAAAGTTGGTGAAATTTGACACACAAACAAAGCTTGGAAAAGTGGCTCAAGATGTCACTTAGTGGCCTATGGAAATGGCGCCATATGCAAGAGGAATGGGCCTGGGTTGAGTCACTTGGGAAGCAAATAAGGAGGTTTTATTTTTGCTTCCGTAAGATCTGAGGTGGACGGCACATGCTTCTAGAAAGGAGGTGTTTTATTTTCATAAATATTCGATTAAAAGGTGATAAATAAAGGATTTTTAAATTGGATTATTTTGAAGAGAAAAATGTTGGATTAAAACTCTTTTATTTATGATAATTAAAGGATAAAGTTATCAAAATAGAAGAGTGGTGGCCAAGTAAAGGACTCTAGCCTAGTAAATTTGGCTATAAAAGGAAAAGAGAGGCCATGCAAACATTATCTACTCTTCCTTGATAACCTCTGCCGAATTTTCTCTGCAACCCCTATTCTTTTCTTCTTCATTCTTCTCCTCTCAATATTCCAAAAGCCGAAAGCTTGCTAAGATCAAGGCCATAGCCGAAGGTTGAAGTGAAGGTGCAATCGATTTCTTCAAATAAGTGGTAAGATCCAAGTTGGGTTTCCATTCTTTTATACTTTAGATTTATCGAAATCTAGGGCTAATTCCATTAATGTTCATGGTTGTCAAACCTTAAAGAGATCTTTCAGATTTACTAAGTGTCGAATACAAGGAAGGAGAAGTTCTTTTCAGAAGGTATACCATAGGCGCGTGTTCCCTAGTTATTGGTGAATTTCGGATTTAAGAATCTAAGGTAAGTCATATTTAACATTCTGGCTAAGGGTTATTTGTTGTGAATAAATGTTAGAAATTGATCTAACATGTAGTTATAGGGATTTGATGAGAGGGATACAAGGATTTGGGATTTGAGAGTTTCAAGGTAAGTTTTAAGAATACTAATCCTACTAGGATTTGGATTTATAGCGAATGGCTCTTTACTAAGTATTAAATGATTGAATGTAGAGAATTAAGATCTAAGGCATTAGATTAAGCTTTTGGGATTTGGATTGGAAACCTTGCTTGAATCAGTGTGTACCCATACTAACCTTCAATACGATATATGGCAATTATTAATTATATGAATATGCATAAGAATGTGAATGTGGCTATGTGCCCTAATGTGGTACAAAAAGTACTGTGCACGTTTTCTACTTACCGATAGGATTATGAATATGTGATATTTTTAAATAGTAATATGAATGAGAAAAATAAGTATGTTGTGCATGATAAAATATGTGGGGCATTTGGGCTATATGTGAAAGGGAAGAAGGTGTTGACCCGGTCTCACCAACGGAATATGGTGACTTCGGTTACATTATCTCGAATTTGGTAACTTCGGTTACATTATTTGAATATGGTGTCTAATGACACAAATTATATGGGCGATGAGCACGTCGATCGCATGACGCTGTCGCGATGGTGGTGTGTAGCGGATGGAGGTTGACTTAGTAGTCCCCACGGTGTGATTGGCGAAGTCACGGATGGTGTGTAGCGGATGGACAAATAGGCTTGGGTTTGGGTTGCATCATTATTTATTTGTATATGAATATGAACTTGATATGAACTTGTATGCTCGATTTGTTGAATGTTAGTATTGTGTGCACATTGAGTCTGTTGACTCACCCCTTTGTGGGACCATTTTTCAGTAATGAGCAATAATGGACCGGGTCGGCGGGGAGTTAAAGATGGCCATGCATAGCAAGGAAAAACTTTCAATATTTGGGGACTTTTATTTTACCAAGTACTTTAAATTTTATTTGGGTTTACTTGATGTAATAAGGCCATAAGGCCCAAGTGAATTTCTTTATTTTTGATTTACTTTTAATTATTATGTTACTGAACTATTTAGATTAAAGTTAAGCAAAATTATTTCTTGAAAATGAACCCTACAATTATTTTGTCACCTTAATTAAATTAGATTTTCAAAATTAATTAAATGAGTTCCCAATCTAAGCCCAACCCAAAACAATATCCCAAATAATAAAATTTCTTCCTTAACATGCATGGCCACCTTTAGCTCCCGCCTACCCGGTCCATTATTGCTCACACACGAAAAATAGTCCCACAATGGGGTGAGTCAACAGACTCAATGTGTACACAAACTAACAATCAATGATCAGGCATACATGTTCATATCAAAGACATATTCATATAAAAATGATGCAACCCAAACCCAAGCCTATTTGTCCATCCGCTTACACACCACCCGCACCGCCAATCACACCGTGGGACTACTAAGTCAACCTCCATCCGCTACACACCATCAAAGCGATCGCAGCAATGACGTGCTCATCGCCCATATAATTTGTGTCATTAGACACCATATTCAAATAATGTAACGAAGTTACCAAATTCGAATAATGTAACCAAAGTTACCATATTCAAATTATGTGACCGTAGTCACCATATTCCGTTGGTGAAACCAAGTCAACACCTTCTTCCCTTTCACATATATCCCAAATGCCCCAAATATTATTATATCATGCATAACATACTTATTTCTCTTTCATGTTACTATTCACATGTTCAAAATATATCATATTCGTAATCCTATCGTAGTAGGAAACGCACTGGTACTTTTACCACATCCGTGGTACTTAGCCACATTCTCATTCTCATGCATATTCATATATTAAATATAATTGCCATATGATATATCGAAAGTTAGTGTGAGTACACACACGATTCGCTTAAGGTTTCCAATCCAAATCTCAAAAGCTTGATCTAATGCCTTAGATCTTAATTCTCTACATTCAATCATTTAATACTTAGTAAAGAGCCATTCTGGCTATAAATCCAAATCCTAGTAGGATTAGTATACTTAAAACTTACCTCAAACTCTCAAACCAGAAATCCTTGTATCCTCCTCTGCCGAAATCCCTATAACTACATATTAGATAAATTTCTAACATTTATTCACAACAAATAACCATTAGCCGAATGTTAAATATGACTTACCTTAGATTCTTAAATCCCAAATTCACCGAATAACTAGGAACACGCGGCCTATGGTGTACCTTCGGAAAAGAACTTCTCCTTCCTTGTAGTCGACACTTCGTAAATCCCGAAAGATCTCTTCAAGGTTTGGCAACCATGAACATTAATAGAATTAGCCCCAGATTTCGATAAGTCTAAAGTATAAAAGAATGGAAACCAAACTTGGATCTTACCCTTATTGGAAGAAATCGATTGCACCTTCACTTCAACCTTCACTATGGCCTTGATCTTAGCAAGCTTTTGGCTTTTGGAATATTGAGAGGAGAAGAATAAAGAAGAAAAGAATAGGGGTTGCAGAGAAAATTAAGCAGAGGTTATCAAGGAAGAGTAAATAATGTTGAATGGCCTCTCTCTTTCCTTTTATAGCCAAATTTACTAGGCTAGAGTCCCTTATTTGGCCACCACTCTTCTATTTTGATAACTTTATCCTTTAATTATCATAAATAAAAGAGTTTAATCCAACATTTATCTCTTCAAAATAATCCAATTTAAAAATCCTTTATTTATCACCTTTTAATCGAATATTTATGAAAATAAAACACCTCCTTTCCAAAAGCATGTGCCGTCCACCTCAGTCTTACTGAAGCAAAAATAAAACCTCCTTATTTGCTTCCCAAGTGACTCAAACCGAGGCCCATTCCTCTTGCATATGGTGCCATTCTTCCATAGGCCCTAAGTGGCATCTTCAGCCACTTTTCCAAGCCTGCTTGTGTGTCAAATTTCACCAACTTTTTCTTTTAAGGCCACCTTGCCTTAATTTCCTATTTTAAACTTTAAAACTTGACATTTCTAAGTCATTTCTAAGTTTCCTAAAATTTTCGATCGGCTCAGAACTTGCCATTTTCTTACATTTCCAAGTTTTTAAATGTTTACTTTCCATTTTTGAATCATTTCCTTACATTTCCTAGTTTCCATAAATGTTCACTTTCCTCTTTATTCCTTTACATTTTCAGGACATTTCCTACATTTCCAAGACAAGACATTTCCTTACATTTCCTTGCATTTCTTACATTTCCATACATTTCTCACATTTCTTATGTTTCCTTACATTTCCATACATTTCCATACATTTCTTACATTTCTTACATTTCCATACATTTCCATACATTTCTTACATTTCCACACATTTCCATACATTTCCTTATTTCTAGAATTCACATAACACATTCATAATTCATAAAACATGCCATTTTACCACATGGTTCCTTGTGTCATGCTTCACACTGAGTTTCTTTTAAAGCCTCATTTACCTAGCTCCCATTTTTACTTAAAACCAATAATTTTCCAAAGCTTTCTTCTTCCATCCTAGAATTCTAAAAACCTTAATACACTTCCAACACTGCCAAAACCTACTAACTCATGAATTAGGCACAAACGCAAAACCCCTAATCTAGGATGTTACAGTACACATTTTTGGAAACTAAGAAATGAAAATGGAAATGATCCAAAATGGAAAGTATACATTTTAGGAAACTTGGAAATGTAAGAAAATGGCAAGTAAACAGAGCCGATCGAAAATTTTAGGAAACTTGAAATGACCCTAAAATGATGAGTTTTAAAGTTTGGGTTGCATCATTTTGATATGTATATGTTCTGATAAGAATATGTATGCTGAAATATTGTTTGTTAGTTGGTGTACACATTGAGTCTATTGACTCACCCCTTTGAGGACTATTTTTTGTGTGATGAGCAAGAATGGACCCGGCCTCAGTGAGCTAAGGTGGCCATGCGTAGCAAAGAAAATATTTATGAATTGGACCTCCATTTTTATAAAGTTCTTTAAATTTTAAGTTTGGGAATTATTGATGTAATAAGGCCTAAAAAGCCATAGTTTTATTTTAGTTACCATTATTTACTTGCAATTATTATGCTTGGAATACTTTACATTTATGATATTAAAATTTTATGTCTTTACATTTAAACCCTAAATTATTTTGTCACCCTAGTTAAATGATTTCTAAATTAAATAAATGGGTCTTTAACCTAAGCCCATCCAAAATGAACAGCTTTTCTAAAAATACACCAATATTCTCTAAGTAATAAAGGACTTCAAAACCGATTTTCTTAAGGAACATACCAGATCCGGTTCAGCTCGTGGGGCGGGTATGGGGTGTGTTTGACTTAATATCGAGCCCATTTTAAACTCTCTCGCTTTGTGGGCTAAGGCCCAAAAACGTTTTCAAAGCGAGACAAAATGATTTTCTTTGAAATTAAGCGAGTTTTACGGCATGGCACCTAAGTCTCCGACCGCACATGATCCACTGTAAGTACCCCTAACTCTATGTGTGATTATGTGATTTATATAGGGGGTAGAAAAGGCATGGAACGTAGAATAGTGTGATAGGAATTTGAACCACGGGATTAGACTACTCAAACACATGAAACTCATAAGACTTAATGAACTTAACAAACCTATGGCTAAGTCACTGAGATAGGGTGTGGTAACCCCTGTACGCATGTCTAGGATTGGATTCGGAAGAGCCTGGTATTTAAGCAGTCCTAGTAACTCACCTCCTCTTCGCAGGAATCCTACCTGGTGCGTAGCTTCGGTTCACCCTAACTCAGAAGGCTCAGTGGTGTGGCAACCTCTGTGCGCATGTCTAGGAATGGTTTCGATGGGAGCTTGGTATTTAAGCAGTCCGCGTGACTCACCTCCTCTCCATTTGAATCCTGCCTGGTGCGTAGCTTTGGTTCCTCTCCATTTGGTTCTCTGCAACCCCTATTCTTTTCTTCTTCATTCTTCTCCTCTCAATATTCCAAAAGCCGAAAGCTTGCTAAGATCAAGGCCATAGCAGAAGGTTGAAGTGAAGGTGCAATCGATTTCTTCAAATAAGGGTAAGATCCAAGTTAGGTTTCCATTCTTTTATACTTTAGACTTATCGAAATCTAGGGCTAATTCCATTAATGTTCATGGTTGCCTAAACCTTGAAGAGATCTTTCGAGATTTACTAAGTGTTGACTACAAGGAAGGAGAAGTTCTTTTCAAGAAGGTACACCATAGCCGCGTGTTCCTAGTTATTCGGTGAATTTCGTGGATTTAAGAATCTAAGGTAAGTCATATTTAACATTCTGGCTAAGGGTAATTTGTTGTGAATAAATGTTAGAAGTTGATCTAACATGTAGTTATAGGGATTTTAAATGAGAGGATACAAGGATTTCTGGATTTGAGAGTTTCAAGGTAAGTTTTAAGTATACTAATCCTACTAGGATTTGGATTTATAGCCGAATGGCTCTTTACTAAGTATTAAATGATTGAATGTAGAGAATTAAGATCTAAGGCATTAGATTAAGCTTTTCGGGATTTGGATTGGAAACCTTAAGCGAATCAGTGTGTGTACCCATACTAACCTTCAATACGATATATGGCAATTATTAATTATATGAATATGCATAAGAATGTGAATGTGGCTATGTGCTCCTAATGTGGTACAAAAGTACCCAGTGCACGTTTCCTACTGATAGGATTATGAATATGTTATATTTTTAAATAGTAATATGAATGAGAAAAATAAGTATGTTGTGTACGATAAAATATGTGGGGCATTTGGGCTATATGTGAAAGGGGAAGAAGGTGTTGACTTTGGCCTCACCAACGGAATATGGTGACTACGGTCACATAATTTGAATATGGTAACTTCGGTTACATTATCCGAATTTGGTAACTTCGGTTGCATTATTTGAATATGGTGTCTAATGACACAAATTATATGGGCGATGAGCACGCCGATCGCAATGATCGCTTCTTCGATGGTGTGTAAGCGGATGGAGGGTTGACTTAGTAGTCCCCACGGTGTGATTGGCGGTGTACGGGTGGTGTGTAGCGGATGGACAAATTGGCTTGGGTTTGGGTTGCATCATTATTTATTTGTATATGAATATGAACTTGATATGAACTTGTATGCCCGATTTGTTGAATGTTAGTATTGTGTGCACATTGAGCTGTTGACTCACCTCTTTGTGGGACCATTTTTCGTAATGAGCAATAATGGAACGGGTGTACAGGAGTTAAAGGTGGCCATGCATAGCAAGGAAAAACTTTCTATATTTGGGGACTTTTATTTTACCAAGTACTTTAAATTTTATTTGGGTTTACTTGATGTAATAAGGCCATAAGGCCCAAGTGAATTTCTTTATTTTTGATTTACTTTTAATTATTATGTTACGAACTATTTAGATTAAAGTTAAGCAAAATTATTTCTTGAAAATGAACCTACAATTATTTTGTCACCTTAATTAAATTAGATTTTCAAAATTAATTAAATGAGTTCCCAATCTAAGCCCAACCCAAAACAATATTTTTCTAAAATTTTTATACAAATTATATCCAAGAAACAAAGAATTTTGAAACCGGTTTACTTAAGGAACATACAGATTCTGTTCGAGCTCGTGGAAGGGTGGGTGTGTGTTCAGTGTATACAATAGCCATCACATAGATCATTTTTTTATACTCATACTACATCATCTATAGTTAAAATACTCATTTCCTCAATCATAGCTCGATTATACTAATCAACCACAAAGGTTCAATACGTACCTTAACTACACATAGTTATTAAACCTCCAAGCTATTCAATGCTCAATATTATTTGCCGATCATCCTTCAATTTTCATTCAATTTGATCGCACACTTAGTGCTATATACATAATCGTAGCATATTTGTCATCGCACACTTAGTGCCTATTCTTTCAACCGACTTGTCTCGGCGTCGCACACACAGTGCCAAGTCAATAAGCCGTAGCTTTCATATCATCGCACACCCAGTGCCATTCATTTCTGTTTCGATTTACATTTTCGCACACTTAGTGCCATAAACTAAATATTGCACATAGCATCTCAATTTCATACACATATACATATTCAATTCATAATTCTAAAACGTATCTTAATAACAATAACATGTATTATATCCGAACTTACCTCGGATGTCAAAATACTGACACGGTCGATTAATCGAGCACTTTCTCTTTGCCTCGATCTCGATTCAAATTTCTCCTTTCTTGGTCTATACACATTCAAATTAAATCCATTCAATAACTAAATCATTCAATTTAATCCACATACACAAATTTAGGGCATTTTACATAACAGCCCTCATATTTTCACATTTCGACACTTCAGTCCCTCATTCACAAAATCATCAAATTCATCAAATTCCACCTAGCACAAGCTTAGCCGAATTTTACTAGTGTCTATACAAACCCATATATTTCATTTATTTCACATTTTAACCCTTCAATTTTCTATTTTCACAATTTAGCCCTAATTAGCTAAATTCACCAAAAATTCAAAAACAACACATGTTAATCCAACACCAAGTTCTCATATTTACTACCAACTAGCACATAGCTCAAATGTTCATCAATGGCTTATCACAAAAACATCATCAATTCATGAAATTAAAACATGGGTTAGCTAGAGCACAAAGCAACGATTACAAAAATGTAGAATTTATCAAAAACCGAGCTCAAAACATACCTCAATCAAGCCTAGCAAGTGCCGAAATTTCAAGGTTTTCTAACCCTATTCTTTCTTTCAATTTTTGGTAAAATAAGGAAGAAGATGATGAGTATTTTATGTTTTTAATACATTAATAAGACATAATTATTAAAGTACAAAATTAACCCTTAACAACAAATACATAAAACATGTCATTCAAGGTCATTCTTGACCATATTCCTCCACTATCTAAATTTTGGTATGTTTGCCTCATAAGGCTTCCACAATATAAAGACATCCACACTTAGGTACTTATAAATCAGCACATAGCTTCCATTCTTTATGCAATTAAGTCCTTTCTCTTCATTCGACACACAAATGATCAAATTATCACACAAAATTTTCACACAGACTATGTCACATATCATTCACATAGAAATTATCATTAAAATATTTTTACGACCTCGAATTTGTAGTCTCGAACCACTGTTCCGACTAGGGTCTAAACTGAGCTGTTACAGACTTTGATCATCTCTGAATCTTTTTAGAGCAGACTGAAATGATTTGCTCAGAAATCTCTTCCTTGTATCTTGGGCTTCAAACTCAGCTTTTCTTTTATCTTTCCCGAGTGCCTCAGCTTTGCACGCTTGATCAACGAGTATAACGAACTCTTTTATTTCTAATATCCTGACTAATAGGCGAATATCTTCATTAAGACCATCTTCGAATCTTTTGCACATTATAGCTTCAGATGATAAACATTCTCGAGCATACTGATTCAGTCTCACGAACTCTCGTTCATATTTTGTAACAGTCATACGGCCTTGTTTCATTTCCAGAAATTTCTTTCGTTTCTGATCAACGAATCTTTCACTAGTATATTTCTTCTAGAACTCAATCTGAAAGAAGTCCCATGTAACTCGCTCTTTAGGAACAACAAAAGTCAAAGTTTTACACCATTGATATGCTGCATCTCGGAGTAATGATACAACACATTTTATATTTTTTCGGAGTAAGAGACATTTCATCGAATATTCAAATAGTATTTTCTAACCAAAACTCAGCCTTTTCAGCATCATCGTCATTAGTAGCCCGAAACTCTTCGACCTCATACTTACGGATCTTGTCAACTGGAGACTTATTCAATGGATTTAGATTTGCAGCTGGAGGTATAGCAGATGTCTGAGGGGGATTAACCGGGCGGGGTTGAGCTTGATCGGGTTATTTTTTACAAATTGAGTGAACCACTCACTCAGCAACTGGAAGAAAGCTTGTGTAGCTTCTCCCTCTTGACCGCTTGTAGCTGGTTTCGAATCCGAGGGCGTCGTCCCTTGCGCGGGAGCAGGCGCATTACTTTCTACGTCGTCAGCTACGGCTCTTTCGGGATCTATTACTATACGAAAATTACATTTTAAACGTCAGGATTCATCACACTATCACAGTTCAGATATATGACATGTATAGCTAGACTCTGACACGCTATGGTAGTCCGAGAATCGACTAAACCGTAGTTCTGATACCAACCAAATGTAACACCCCTAACCCGTATCTGTCACCGGACTAGGGTTAAAGATGTTACCAAACAGATCGGAAATGTTTACACAAATGTCATACAATTGAATATTAACCTCAACCATAATGTCCCCTTAGTAGGTCATCGAGACCTAAAACATGCTATAAATCGGGTCGGGACTAAACCAGAACACATACAAAATTTCATGGAAATTTAAAACTTTTCTAAGTTTCAGGGGTTACACGCCCGTGTCGGTAGGCCGTGTGTCTCCCACGGCTGCTAGACACACCCGTGTGTCCTTTCCGTGGTTGAAACTGGGTTTGCTCCACTGCCATCAAGCACGCCCGTGTACTTTGGCCGTGGTCAATCCTGTTGAAAACCACACGGCTACTAGGCACGTCCGTGTGCCAAGGCCGTGTACTCTTATGCTAGCTCCTGACTTTGTCCCACGGTCACTAGGCACGACCGTGTGCCACAACTGTGTGGCAAAATAGGCCATTTGCAATGCCAAAATGCCATCCACATGGGTCTTACCTACAAGCAAAATCACCAAGACATCTCATGCCTATTTGGCAACCAAGAACATACCAAAATAACCATCCAAAGTACAAGACTAAAACTTATCTCATCACAAGCATAAATCATTCATTTGCTTAATCAAAAGTTGACCATTTCATATATCAACTAACCATGCCAAAAACATACTTCACATATCAAATTCATCCAAGCAAATTCTCAACTCATAACTAGCCAAATCCCATGGCTAAGTTCATATAACAAACTTATATCAAATACTAGCCTATACATGCCATATCTAGCTATATACATTTCCAAAATGTACTAAAATGAGTTTAGTAGTGTGATGACGATCCTTGACGGTCCCGAGCCTTCAGTAGCTTTGACGACCTATAAAATAGAGAAAACACACACAGAGAGTGGAAAGCTTAGTAAGTCAGAATACAAATAAACTTAACATAAAAGGCATATATGCCTAAGCTACATTGGCACATAACATTTACTTAACAAACTAACACATATTTGCTTTGGTTCATATAATTGGCCACAATTGCCACATTCATCCACTCAAGAATCATATGTATATACATAACTCTTTCATAATCATCCTGCATTTCATTCTCGTTCTCATATTCAATTATACATTTCTTCAAATCAACGTCATATAGGTACTTACCTTTTATACACACTTAGTGTATATACCAAACGTATCTGAAACAAATATACATCATGTAATTGTTCATAGCTCGGATTTGCTCATTGAACCGTTCGAAAGCTAATAGGATACTCGGAAACTGAGAATAATCATACAATGCCAACGTCCCAGACGAATCAATACGATGCCGATGTCCTAGACATGGTCTTATACGTAAAGCTCATATCGATACCAACGTCTCAGACGTGGTCTTACACGAATCAATACGATGCCGATGTCCCAGACATGGTCTTACACGCAAAGCTCATATCAATGCCAACATCCCGGATGTTGTCTTACACGAATATCAAATCAACGCCAATGTCCCGGACGTGGTCTTACATGATAAAACAGAATATATACCTTTGTATTCCTAAGTTCATATGGGATTTCTTAAACTTATCACTATATCGACCTTATCTCAGAATTCATATACATAACATCTTGTATGCATTCATTATCGTCAATAGTAATACGAATATGCTCAATTCAATACAATTACATTTATTTGCAATATGACTTACCTCGGGTTCGATTTAACGGAAATAGAAACGGTTACTTGGTTACTTTTGCTTTCCCTCGATCTAAGTCTGTTTTCTTCGGTTTTTAATCTAAACATATTCAGAATTAACCCTTTTATTCACTAATTCATTCAATTCAATCCAAGGACACACATTTAGGGCTATTTACAAATTAATCCTCACATTTGCCTAATTTATTAATTTAATCCATTTTTCTCAAAACATCAAATTCACAAAATCATTACATACTCATGCTTAGCCGAATGTTCATACATCACATACAAGCCCATATTTTCCATCAAATTTGAAATTTAGTCCCTCAAATTACTATTTTCTCAATTTAGCCCTAATTAGCTAAATTCATCAAAAATTCAAGAACAAAGTGTGTTCATCTAGCTCAAATCTTTTATTTAACAACTAAATTCATTACAAAGCTCAACATATCATCAGTGGCATATCTCACAAACATCATCAATACACAAAATTGAGACATGGGCTTGATAGTAGACAAAGCAACGATTGCAAAAACGTAGAAATTATCAAAAATCGAAGTCAAAACTCATCTTATTTCAAGCTTGCAAGTGCCGAAACCTAGGATAGTTTTCTTTCTTTTCTTCCTTCAATATTCGGCTAGGTGAAGGATGATAATGGCTTATTATCATGTTATTTTCATCATAACATTACTATTATTTCATTTACTAAATTAACCTTCCAATAAAACAACCATGCATTAAGGATATATTTGTCCATATCCATTCACTGACTAAATAGTGGTTTAATAGCCAGATAAGTCCTCACACTTATAAAGTCATAACAAATAGGCACTTTAACAAATATCATACAACTTTTCACATTTAATGCAATTCAATCCTTTTGTCAAATTAAACACACAGACAGACAATTTAGCTCTCAAAAATTTACCACATGCTTAGACACATATCAACGGCACAGAAAATAATAATAAAATATTATACAAACTCAGATATGTGGTCCCGAAACCACTATTCCAACTAGTGTATAAACTAGACTGTTACAGAAATAGGGTTTCAGGGTATTACCAAAATTTTAGAATATTTTCATATAATTCAAATAAATTACTATACATTAACCGAGATCATTCAAAATGTCCCCTAATTGGACCCTTGAGGGCCAATACAAGTGTTAGAATCGGGTCAGGACTTAATCAGGACCTCTAAGAATTTTTTGCAAAATTTTAAAAATTTTCCAAGGTGCAGGGCTCACATGCCCGTGTGACGCTTAGGCACACGCCCGTGCCTTAGACCGTGTCCGATTTAGGTTGCTCTCTAGCTTGCGCCACACGGCCATACCACACACGCTTGTGCTAAACTGTGCAGTTATTTACTTCAATTCAAATTAGATGCAGGTTTCACAAAGCCAAGACACATGCTCGTGTTCAAGGTCGTGTCACCTACACGGTTGAGACACACACCCGTGTCTCTGCCTGTGTGCTCAATCCTGAGCATTTTGCTTTTCTTGAATTTAAGGTGCAGGGGAAACACGGCCAGGCCACACGCCCATAGAGTAGACACACGGTTTAGACACACGCCCGTGTGTCTACCCATTTGGACAAAATACTAACCATTTCTCACCCCAAATCACACCCATGACCTGCACTTGCATTACACATCCAAATACTAACCATTTCAAGCATTCATATCAAGCAATTTCTATAATTCAACATGGTATACCATTATAAGTATACATGTTTATTATCTTATTTTGGTTTAGTCCATATGTTAGACATAGTTTGATCAACTACTTAACACATATGTCATTACCATAGTATGACATTAAAAATTTATATCAAAACAAACCAATACTAGCCATTCCAATGGCTAGATTACAAGCATCATTTACATTTACATACCACTATGGCTAACATATCATATACATGCAATTACAACCATAATTGATTTACCATATTGTACCGCCATAGGCCGATGGATAGTGTGAGTGATCTCTGCTGTGCTTCCAATCCAACGAGCTTCCTATTTATTCTAAAACAGGGGAAAATAAAATGGGGTAAGCATTTTATACTTAGTAAGTTCAGTATAACATGGTACTTAACTTACCATGTACTTAACTTACCATTCATTCTATTTTGAGGTAACTAAGTAAGGTATAATCAACCACTTTGATCTCAAGCCCTACACACATCCTCATTGCCCTTGTTAGTCATATATTCCATAGTAATATCAAGACATGTATAGGCTCAACAATAATCAAGTTTCCAAGCACATATGCTTTCCACATCATGTATTCATTCAATATACATAACTCATCTCATTATTTCGTGAATAATTTCATTATAGTTCATTTCGAGTTTAGATCATTTTTGCATAAGAACTTTACACATATTACTCGGGATATCAAAGTGACGATTAGTACACTTTAGGTGTACAAGTCTATAATCAAGAATGAACATTCTCATCAAATAGTTTCCATGTACAAATATCATCATCTCATATTTCATATATCACTTGTCATGTATCATCATTTTCTTGCATTTCATGTAATATTCTTTCATGTCATATTTCCATATCATATACACCAATCCATTTCAATTTGTCTTAGATTTATATTTTCCCCTGCCAGAACCTTACCGTTGAATTTATTTGAATTATCGATGGATACATAAGTAGTACACTCGAGGGGTACAGTTCCATAATCCGTCAATTCATACTCAATAGTACCTTGTAGGTACAATCTCGAGCCATGTATCATACAACAGAATTACGAGTCCAGGCTAAATTCTAGCTGTAACATATACTCTAAAGGCTTTGTCAGATTACCAGTCTAGGCTAAATCCTTTTTATGACAAAGAAACCCCTATAGAGTCCAATTTGGATTTAGCTAGGATTCATAATATATACTCGAGAGGACTCACATTAGGATTACCTGTCTAGGCTAAATCCTTTCTGTAATAAAGTCATTAGGATTGCTCGTTCGAGCCTAATCCATTCTGCAACAAATGCAGAACCTTATTCATTTTGACAATTACATTTATCCATCTATATTCATTTATTCAAACGGGATTTAAACATTTTTCAAACATTATCAGGCATTTTCATTTATCGGGCTATATCGAGTAGGTGATCATTTCACATATTTATGACATTAATAAAATTCACAAACATAACATTTATATCAAGCATAAAAACATATACAATTTAGTTACGCGAACTTAGCTCGACAAAGGTTCGTGTACGTAAAATCTACTAATCCGACATTTTCCTCATTCCTCGTTCTAATTCTGAATTTGGTATAGTCGGATCTATACGAGTAAAATTAAAATAAATTTATCATATTTTACATTCATGTGGACTAAATTTTCATCCTAGGCAAAATTACTATTTTGCCCCTAACTTTTCCATAAATTCCTTTTTCGTCACTAGGCTTGGAAAATGAAATTTGTGCAAATTACTCCCTATTCCAAGCCTAACCAAAGCCCCATTACAAATTTTACAGCACATGTATTCATAAAATTTTAGAATTTTTCATCAAATTTTATAACTTTTCATTTTAGTCCCTAAATCATGTTTTCATCAAAAATCACATTGTAAAAGTTATTTATTAATCAATAATCTTTCATTTTCTACCATAAATTTCTAATTTCCAGCATATACATCCATGACCCATTTTCATACTTTGATAACTTTTCAAATTAATCCCCCAAATAGAGAGATTAAGATATCCCGATTCCAAAAATATGAAAGTTTCTAAAAGCGGGACAAGGAAACTTACCCAAATTGGCCATGAAAGTCTCTTCTCTCTCTCCTAGGGTTTCCATGTTTATTTTGTGGAAGAAGATGAGAAAATATGATTTTTATTTTCTTTTCATCTTTTTAATTAATTAATATTTCCACTTTCCAATTTAGTCCCTAACCTTTTTCTCATTCTCCATGGTTGAATCATCCAAAAATATCTACATACTTTTTATTAATGGTCTAATTACCATATAAGGACCTTAAGTTTTGAATTCCATAGCTATTTAATCCTTATAGCTACTAGAATTCAACTATTGCATTTTATGCGATTTAGTACTTCTCGTAATTAAGCACTCAATCGATAAAATTTTTGTACCCAAATTCTCACATGTCATATTTATCATCATACGGACCATATAATAAAATAAAAATAAATTTTATTTTTGGCTCGGATTTGTGGTCCCGAAACCACTGTTCTGATCTCACCAAAATTTGGGTTGTTACAAGTCTCCCCCTTAAGAAATTTTTGTTCTCTAAAATTTTACCAATAAAGAGATTCAGACATTACTCTCTCTCATTGTTACCTCCAGTTCCTAGGTAGCTCCCTCTATATCATATCACTGTCAGAAACTTTTACTAAAGCTACTTTTTTATTTCTCAGCTTTTCTCTCCAAGTACCAGAATTTCAATAAATCTCTACTGTAAATTGTGTCAGGATAAACTTAACGTTTATCAAAGCAATAACAGATAATGAGTCTGATCGATATTGTCCTAACATATATACTCACAAAAACATTGTGAATTCTGTAAATCTCTGATAATAATACTAATTAGTACGCAATAGGTCTAATTCATTTCAGTGATCTCTTATGACTCAATAAGCCGTAGCCTTAATTTTGCCTGAACGGCCAATTTGAATAACTTTCTTTCATGGTAAATTTTTAGAAATACTTTGTTACCATCAGAAACTCTATTTCTTTTCATTTCAGATCCACATCAGATTTCTAGCGATCAAATACTGCTTTTAAACTATTTCAAATCATTTTCATCTTTTTTCAGTCTCAAATAATCAAACTTACTACATGTATCCTTTCTCACTGAACTCCATCCAAGACATCGGAGTTTTACATTTGTGACCATATAAAACCTTGTACAGTATAATTTTGTACTTGATTGTAAACTATTATAATAAGCAAATTCAACCCATGGCAAATACTTTTCTTAGTTACCAACAAATTCAAGTATACAACATCGAAGCATATCTGCCAAAATCTGAATCATATGTTCAGATTGATCATCCATCTGAAGATGAAATACCGTACTAAAATGCAACCATGTACCCAGAATTTCTTGTAACTTGTTTCAGAATCAGAATATGAATTGTAGATCTCTATCAGAAATAACAGAAGCTAACACATCATATAATCTGACAATTTCAAAAACAAATCATTCAAGCAATCTACCAAGTGGGAAATCCACTCATACTAGGATGGAATATGCCGACTTCATCAAAAAATCGACAATTACTCAAATAGTATCTTTCTTTTCATAGAAGGGAGAATCCTGATATAAAATTCATAGTAGCTATGTCCTATTTCCATTTCAGTATTTTCACTGATTATAAGCATCTTGAAAGTATCATCTCTATCTTGCTGATACATCCAGCAATTAAATATAGATTCAGAAATACCACCTTTCATTCCGAGTTACTAATACATTCTTTTCAAATCATTATGCATGAAACACCCCAAACCCGGCCCACGAGACTTGAACGAATTTGGTATGTTCCTTGAGTAAAACAATTTCAAAATTCGTTCATTCCTTTGGAAAACTTGGGTGGTTTTGAGGAAAGTTTTAATGAGTTCAATTGAAAACATTGTTATTTTTGAAATCAGGGATTTATTAAAATCTTGTTTTTAAATTAGAAGACATGCCGAATGTGTTAAAGATTTATATTTAAATTGGAAATCACTTGTATTTAGATGTCAAAACATTTGAAGGTTTATTTTAAGAAAGATTACTTAAGCGTTAATTTAATAAAACTTGTATCGTACCAAAATAATTAAAATGCAAGCATAAACAGTTCATACTATGGCCTTATTACATCAAAACAAAACCCGAATAAGTCCAAATATGAAAAAGAAAATAGAAAGTCCAAATTAAAATAAACTCTGAGCTGAGCATGGCCACCACTAAGCTCCTGCCGACCCGGTCCATTACTGAGCGTCACCTAAAAACATATCCCACAACGGGGTGAGTCAAACAGACTCAGTGTATAACAACCACACTAAGTCCTAATGATTCAAGCATATCAGATCATACTTATCACAATTTACAAATAATGATGCATTCTCGAACCCAAACCTAGAAACCATCCGCTACACATCACCCGTACCAACCAACACACCGTGGGGACTACTAAGTCAACCCTCCATCCGCTACACATCATATAAGGCAGTCGCTACAGACAACGTGCTCATCGCCTTTATATATATTGTGGCATTGCCACCAGATAAAATTTAGTGACATGAGTCACCACATTCAGATTATGTGACCGAAGTCACCACATTCAGAAATTTGTGGTATAAACCACCAGATCACTTCCCCTTTCCATATAACCCGTATGCCCCATGTCATACAAATATGCATAAACCATGTCATATTTCTTATTCACATTCTTATAATTTCACATATGTGCTTTACAGATCATATTATACTCATAGTAGGAGTAGGTTTACGTACCTGAGTACTTTGTACCACTGCATGGTACCTTAGCCATATCTTTCACATTCTTAATAACACATGCCTTAAAACAATACCATAAATCTATTAAGACTTAGGGCAGGGCTACACACCTTGTATACTTATCGCTTTCATCGAGACTCGAAAATCCCGATCTAGCGTCCTAGATCCTTAGTTCCTACATTCGGCCAACTCTTAATATTTTAATAAAAGTCTATCCGGCTATAAAACCAAATCCTGAAGGATTATCTCAACTGAATCCTTACCTTGCTGCCGATTGGGTTACCAAACAAATCCCGAAAACTTTGTGCTGACTTTTCTTGCTATCAGCCAACTACTAAATCACTTAACCGGTTAGTTTTCGACTTTCGAATAAATAAGAACACATCTAAGCCACTAAATAGGGCCTTGGCCGAATGTACATGTACACTTACCTTGTGGATCTCAACTCCTGAAATTGCTACTTGATTGTGGTATCTGCCAAAATCCTTATAGACACATATTAGTATCAGCCTATTACACAAAATCTATTACAATGGCCTATGGTCGAATATCACCCTTAGCTTACCTTAGATCTTAAAAGTCTCGAAAACCTTCTCCCTTGTAGTCAACACTAGCAAAATCCCGAAACCCTCCTTTAGAGTTTCGACCAAGAACATTACTGGGTTAGATTCCTATTTTCGGCTAAAAGAGAAAAGCTTGGAAATAAAATAACCATTGATCTTACCTTAATATTGAAACCAACTGCACTCCTGCTTGACAACACTTGAGAGATTCGACTATGGCTTAGATGTTGATCACTTGATTTTGGCTTTTGAGACTTGCGACAAAGAAAAGAGAGTGAGGCCCCCTTTGAGATTCGGCTATGATGGAATTTGGGAGAGGGATGTTCAGTCTTTGATGAAAAGAAGAAGAGAATATGGTTTGATGAGTTTTGGCTTAAGAGAGTAAGTAGCAAAAAGGAAGAAAAGAAAAGGAACAAAAGTTGATTTCTTGGGAATTTTCGGCACAAATGAAAAGGATGAGAAGAAGAGAAATTTCAGCACACCTATCCATCCTCCTATACCCCATATTCGGCCAACTCCTTTCCCCTTATCAATTCCTTCTTTTTCTCCCCCTTTTCCTCTTCTTTACCCATTTAAAATAATTTAAATAAATCATCATTTATCCTTGCTTTAGCCGAAATTTTAAAAGGAATTAGACCACATCCACTGACAGTCCCTATGCCGTCCACCACTGCTTACCCTTGCAGCAAAATAAAACTCCTATTTTGCTTCCCTTGTGGCTCGAACCCAAGCCCCTTCTCCACTGCATATGGCGTCACTTACTGGGCTTTAAGTGGCGCCTCCAAGCCACTTTACCAAGCCCAATCTTGTGTCATATTTCACCTACAATTTCTCTTAAAGCGTCCTCTGCTTAGCTTCCTCTTTTAAACTTAAAACTTAATATTTTCTAAGGCATTTTTCCTACATTCTAAGGTTCACAAAATTCATAAAACACATTCATAACACACAAAGGCATGCTTTCACATATTTTTAAGCACAAATACATAAGCCCAAAATCCAGGATATTACAGTTCTACCCCCCTTAAAAATAATTTCGACCTCGAAATTACCTGGCTGAAATAAGTGAGGGTATTGCTATCGCATTGCTTCTTCCGGCTCCCACGAAGCTTCCTCCGATCCATGATTGCGCCATAACACTTTAACTAGAGGAACCGATTTCCTCCGTAGCACTCTCACATCTTGTTCCAAGATCTGAATCGGCTCTTTCTTGTAGGATAAATCTGGCCTTAATTCCACCTCTTCAACTGGTACTACATGAGATGGATCCGATCAATACCGACGTAACATAGAAACATGGAATACGTCATGCATCTGCCTCAACTACGGAGGCAACTCTAACTGGTATGCCACTGGTCCAACTCGCTTCAATATCAGATAAGGTCCTATAAACCTGGGACTTAGCTTCCCTTTGCGACCAAATCTCATCACCTTCTTCCAAGGCGAGACTTTAAGAAACACTTGATCTCCCACAGCAAATTCTATCCCCTTTCGCTTAAGATCCGCATACGACTTCTGCCTATCAGATGCCTCCTTTAACTGTGCCTGAATTCCCTTAACCTTCTCCTCGGATTCTGCCACAATCTCTGGACCCAAAACTCGACGCTCCCCTAATTCCGTCCAATACGTAGGAGTACGAAACTTCTATCCATACAACGCTTCATACGGTGCCATCCGAATACTGGCCTGATAGCTGTTATTGTATGCAAATTCCGCTAAAGGCAAATACTCCTCCCAACTTCCTCTGAAGTCTATCACACAACCCCTCAAAGATATCCTCCAACACTTGTATTACTCGCTCGCATCGCTCGCCGATGTGGATGAAAAGCCGTAGTGAAATCCAATCTGGTGCCTAAAGCTTGATGTAGAGCTTTCCAAAACAGAGAAGTAAACCTTGGATCCCTATCTGAGATAATCGACACCGGCACTCCGTGCAATCTCACAATCTCTGCCACATACAATTTCGCCAACTTCTGCAAAGAGTAGTCAACCCGTACTGGGATAAAATTCGCAGACTTTGTCAACCGATCCACTATCACCCATACCGAGTCCTTCTTAGTAGGCGTAAGGGGAAGCCCACTAACGAAGTCCATGGTGATTCTCTCCCACTTCCATTGCGGAATCTTTATTGGCTGAAGCAATCCTGACGGAGCTTGGTGTTCAGCCTTGACTTGCTGACATGTTAAGCACTTGCCGACAAATTCGGTAACTTCCCATTTTAGACCAGGCCACCAAAACTGTTCCCTTAGATCTCTATACAACTTAGTACCTCCAAGATGCATAGTATAAGGGCTACTATGCGATTCCTAAAGAATCTTCTGCCTTAACTTCTCATTCTTCGGCATACAAACTTTACCCTTGAAACACAGTAGTCCCTCGTCATTAATACCATAATCTTCCAACTTTCCATTCTGCACTTGCTATAACTTAGCACTTAAATCCTCATCCACCAACTGACTTCCTTTTACCTCATTGAACCATGTTGGCTTGACTTGCAACTCTGCTAACAAACTTCCGTCGTCATACAAGCGTAGATGTGCAAACATCACCCTCAGATCCGACACCACTTTCCAACTTAGGGCATCTGCCACTACATTCGCCTTGCCCGGATGATACTCTATTGAACAATAGTAGTCCTTCAACAATGCCACCCACCTTCGCTGTCTCTCGAGTTCAACCCTTCCGAGTCAACAGATACTTAAGACTCTTGTGGTCTGTGTAGATCACCGACTTTTCTCCATAAAGATAATGCCTCTACACCTTAAGAGCAAAGACCACTGCCGCCAATTCCAAATCATGCGTCGGGTAGTTAACCTCATGTGGCCTCAATTGTCGAGACGCATAAGCGACTACCTTCCCGTCTTGAATAAGAACACCTCCGAATCCTGTGTGAGAAGCATTACAGTACACCACAAAACCCTTCCCTGCTTCGGTTGAATCAAAACCGGAGCTTCAGTCAGAACCCTCTTAAGCTTCTCAAAGCTCTCTTCTTGCTTATCTGTCCATACGAAAGGTACTTCCTTCCTCAACAACTTTGTCAAAGGTGCGGCTATCGATAAGAACCCTTCTACAAACCTTCTGTAGTAGCCTGCCAATCCCAAGAAACTACGAACCTCAGCTACAGACTTAGGTAGTTTCCAATCTAACACTGCCTCAATCTTTCGAGGATCCACTCGTATTCCTTCTACAGACATCACATGCCCTAAGAATGCAACCTCCTTAAGCCAAAATTCACACTTGCCGAATTTGGCATAAAGCTTCTTCTCTCTCAACACTTGCAACACAATCCGGAGATGCTCATCATGCTCCTCCTCAGACTTGGAATACACTAGGATGTCGTCTATGAACACAACAACGAACCGATCCAAGTAAGGTTGAAAAACCCGATTCATCATATCCATGAATGCGGTTGGGGCGTTCGTCAATCCAAATGGCATCACTAATAACTCATAATGCCCGTATCTTGTCCGGAAAGCTGTCTTATGGATATCTACTTCCTTCACCTTAAGTTGATGATATCCAAACCTTAGATCTATCTTCGAGAATACTGCTGCCCCATTCAGCTACTCGAACAAGTCGTCTATCCTTGGCAATGGATACTTGTTCTTGATGGTCAGCTTATTCAACTGACGATAATCTACGCACATACGCATAGTTCTGTCGTTCTTCTTCATAAATAAGACCGGCGCTCCCCATGGAAACACACTGGGTCGAATAAACCCACGATCAAGCAATTCTTGGATCTGAGCCTTGAGCTCCACCAACTCCTTTGGTGCCATTCTGTATGGGGCAATTGACACAAGAGTTGTTCCCGGCAACAAATCAATTCCAAACTCCACCTTCCTATCCGGAGGTATTCCAGGTAACTCCTCCGGAAAAACATCCACAAACTCTCTTACTGTTCTAACTCCACTCACTCCCCCTTCTTTCCCATCCAACGTACTTACGAAGGCCAAAAATGCCTTGCACCCTTTCCGAACCATCTTATCAGCCTTTAATGCTAAAACTACGTTAGACAAGTAGTTTCTTCTTTCTCCTGTCATAACTATCACCTCGTCCTCTGGGGTCCTTAACTCCATTCACTTAGCTGCACAATCCAATACAGCCCGATGTTCCACTAGCCAGTCCATACCAAGTATAAGATCAAATTCTCCGAAGGGTAGTTCCATTAGGTTGGCAGGGAAAATCACTCCTTGAATCTCTAGAGGTACACTCCGAAATATCTTATTCACCATTATAGTTTGACCTAATGGGCTTACTATAGTCATCTCTCTATCAGATAGTTCAGAGGCTATGCCTAGTGTTTCAACTACACTACATGCAACATAAGAATGGGTCGAGCCCACATCAATCAAAGTAAAATGAGGCTTGTTCGTTATAAGGAACGTACCGGTTATGACGTTCGGCGCGTCTCCATCCTCCCTCCGTGAACCGTATACACTAGACGGTTTGTCTTGCCTCTATATTACCAACACCTGCGCTGGTGTACCCGTCCTCTTCCAAAGATTGTTACCTCTACCATTCGGACCATGACTCGCCGAGGTGCTGGCCCACCTCTACCAACACGATTAACACCGACGACTGTTGGGCGGCTCCCGTCTATCTTAATAGGACAGTCCTTAATCATGTGATCCTTAGATCCATACTTAAAAAATTCTCCCGTCTTCTTCCAACACTCTCCTAGATGCATCTTCCCATACTGGGTACAAGTACAATATTACCCTCCTGTACTAGCCTGCTGACCTCCGGCCCATCAACTCTAGGCCTCTTTCGCATATTTCCTGCAGCGATCCTCGACGATCCAAAACCTCTTTTCGCTGTTTCAATCGGTGTTCGCGCTTACAGAGTCCTTAATTCCCTCGGCTACCTTAGCCTTCTCTACCAACGCAGCAAACTCCCGCTCTTGATGTGGGGCTATTAACAACCTTAGGTCATCCCTTAGTCCGTCCTCAAACCGGACACATCGCTCATGCTCCGTAGCCACTACTCCTCGAGCATACCGGCTCAACCTTAGAATTTCGGCCGTGCTCGCTACGGACTTATTCCCTTGAACCAGCCCCAGAAATGCCTTCCTCTGCGCATCAGTGTAACGTGTGCCGATATACTTCTTCTGATACGCCGCCTTAACATACTCCCAAGTAAGATCCTCAGCTGTGGCACCATCCTGAACTATGAGCCACCATTGATATGCTTCATCGCGTAGTAGTGCCACCATTCTTTTCAATTTCTCCTCAGGGGTCAGATCCAGCTCATCCATAATTCGCTTACATGTCGCCTCCAACCAATACTCAGCTGTACTAGGTGCCACGCCGGATACGCCACGGAATACCTCAGCTCCGTTGGCTCAGTGTCGCTCGGGTACAGATTTTTGAGCTACCATATTTCTACCTGCTCCAGCCACCATCTCAAGAACTCGCAGATCGCTATGCGCATCGCATCATCCCCGCCCGATCTTGCTGCTCAACACCAACAGCTGGTGGTGGGGGTGGTGATACCTTATTTTCGGACCCTTGACCCGACCTAATGGGTTTCGACACGGTCATCCTGCCTCTACCACGTCCTCGTACATTGCGACCACGTCCCCTAGAGCTCATTTCTATGACCGCGCTTTAACTGGACACAAAGTTTTATGTATTAGCCTTTGTTCCACTCGATTATCCGTGAACAATTTTATGAAAAGAAGTTTAATAGTAGTTCTTTCGATCATTTGAGTTTCAAGTCTTCTATCCTAATTCAGAGAAGTACATCCATTCGAGAGCATCTACCACACACATTCATCATTCAACGTTGTTGTCTGTTCCTACCCAGGAGTATTTTCGTAATTTGTCCTACTAGGGTATTTTGGTAATAAACCAGGGTCAATTTGAAAAACCTCTAGAAATCAAAGGCATTTCAAAATTTGCAAAACTTGGGGTTAGTTTTGAGAATTTGTTTTCCAAATCGGTGATGTTGTAAATTTTGGAAATCGGGGGCTATTTTGGTAATTTGTAAGTCGTGGGTATTTTAGTAAATTTTCCCAAATTAAGGTATTTTGATATTTTACAAAATAGGGTTTTGGATATTTTTGTAAAGGAAGCAAATCTTAGTAAAAATCGAGGTAGTATGGTAATTTTAGATTTTTCAAACCAAGGGTATTTAGTAATTTTACAACCAGGGGTATTTAGGTAATTTTGTAAATTGGGAATATTTTGGAAAATTTTCCAAAAAAATAATTTTGTCAATTCAAAAGGGTAGTTTAATAATTGTTTTTTTAAAACTAGGGTTTTCATAAAAATATGGCTAGTCCCTTTCGGGTCTTAGTCCCTGATTTTAGCCCGTGAGTAAGTCCTCTTGGTTAGGGTGAACCAGCACTACGCACTGTAGGATTCGAGCGAAGAGGAGGTGAGTCACGAGGATTGCTTAAATACTGTGCTCTTCCCGAATCCATCCTAGACATGCGCACAATGGTTGCCACACCTTAACTCGGCGACTTAGTCACAGGTTTGTTTAATTAGGCTTTAAGTTTTAGGAATTTCTGTGTTGGGCTAAACTAATCCTAAGGTTCAAGTACTTCATATGCTTATCTACGTTCCCATTCTTACCTTATACTATAATTCACACAACAGTTAGGGGTACTTACCTGGTAGACGTCGGGTCAGAGACTTAGGTGCCATGCCAGAAAAAACCTGCTTATTCACAAAATTGTTCACAAAACTTGTTTGGGCCTTATTTTAAAAACGTATGGTCTTTAAACCCAAGGCCGAGAGTTTAAAACTGGGCTCTGATACCAAGCTAAAACACCCCAAACCCGACCCATGAGACTTGACCGAATCTGGTATGTTCCTTGAGTAAAACAATTTCAAAATTCGTTCATTCCTTTGGAAAACTTGGGTGGTTTTGAGGAAAGTTTGATGAGTTCAATTGAAAACATTGTTATTTTTGAAATCAGGGATTTATTAAAATCTTGTTTTTAAATTAGAAGACATGCCGAATTTGTTAAAGATTTATCTTTAAATTGGAAATCACTTGTATTTAGATGTCAAAACATTTGAAGGTTTATTTTAAGAAAGATTACTTAAGCGTTAATTTAATAAAACTTGTATCGTACCAAAATAATTAAAATGCAAGCGTAAACAGTTCATACTATGGCCTTATTACATCAAAACAAAACCCGAATAAATTCAAATACGAAAAAGAAAATAGAAAGTCCAAATTAAAAATAAACTCTAAGCTAAGCATGGCCACCACTAAGCTCTTGCCGACCCGGTCCATTACTGAGCGTCACCTGAAAACATATCCCACAACGGGGTGAGTCAAACAGACTCAGTGTATAACAACCACACTAAGTCCCAATGATTCAGGCATATCAGATCATACATATCACAATTTACAAATAATGATGCATTCCCGAACCCAAACCTAGATACCATCCGCTACACATCACCCGTACCAACTATCACACCGTGGGGACTACTAAGTCAACCCTCTATCCGCTACACATCATATAAGGCAGTCGCTGCAGACGACATGCTCATCACCCTTATATATATTGTGGCATTGCCACCAGATAAAATTTTGTGACATGAGTCACCACATTCAGATTATGTGACTGAAGTCACCACATTCAGATATTTGTGGTATAAGCCACCAGATCATTTCCCTTTTCCATATAACCCATATGCCCCATGTCATACCAATATGCATAAACCATGCCATATTTCTTATTCACATTCTTATTATTTCACATATGTGCTGTACAGATCATATTATACTCATAGTAGGAGTAGGTAAACGTACCTGAGTACTTTGTACCATTGCATGGTACCTTAGCCCACTTTGCACATTATTATAAACACATATATTAAATTTAATGCCGTAAATCTATTAAGACTTAGGGAAGGGCTACACACCTGGTATACTTATCGCTTTCACTGAGACTCCTGAAAGCCCCGATCTAGCGTCCTAAATCCTTAGTTCCTACATTCGGCCAACTCTTAATATTTTAACAAAAGCCTATTCGGCTATAAAACCAAATCCCGAAGGATTATCTCAACCGAATCCTTACCTTGCTGCCGATTGGGTTACCAAACAAATCCCGAAAACTTTGTGTTGACTTTTCTTGCAATCGGCCAACTACTAAATCACTTAACCGGTTAGTTTTCGGCTTTTGAATAAATAAGAACAGATCTAAGCCACTAAATAGGGTCTTGGCCGAATGTACATGTACACTTACCTTGTGGATCTCAACTCCCGAAATTGCTACTTGATTGTGGTATCTTCCGAAATCCTTATAGACACATATTAGTATCAGCCTATTACACAAAATCTATTAAAATGGCCTATGGCCGAATATCACCCTTAGCTTACCTTAGATCTTAAAAGTCCCGAAAACCTTCTCCCTTGTAGTCGACACTAGCAAAATCACGAAACCCTCCTTCAGAGTTTCGACCAAGAACATTAATGGTTAGATTCCTATTTTCTGCTAAAAGAGAAAAGCTTGAAAATCAAATAACCATTGATCTTACCCTTAATATTGAAACCAACTGCACTCCTGCTTCACACCACTTGAGAGATTCGACTATGGCTTAGATGTTGATCACTTGATTTCAGCTTCTGAGACTTGGGACAAAGAAAAGAGAGTGAGGCCCCCTTTGAGATTCGGCTATGATGGAATTTGGGAGAGGGATGTTCGGCCTTTGATGAAAAGAACAAGAGAATGTGGTTTGATGAGTTTCGACTTAAGAAAGTAAGTAGCAAAAAGGAAGAAAAGAAAAGGAACAAAAATTAATTTCTTGGGAATTTTCGGCACAAATAAAAAGGATGAGAAGAAGAGAAATTTCAGCACACCTATTTTGCTATTACCAAAGTCGAAAATGCCATCCTCCTATACCCCATATTCGGCCAACTCCTTTCCCCTTATCAATTCCTTCTTTTTCTCCCCTTTTTCCTCTTCTTTACCCATTTAAAATAATTTAAATAAACCATCATTTATCCTTGCTTTAGCCGAAATTTTAAAAGGAATTAGACCACATCCACTGACAATCCCCTGTCTCGCCCACCATCATACTACCCTTGCAAAGACAAAATAAAATTCCTATTTTGCTTCCCTTGTGGCTCGAACCCAAGCCCCTTCTCCACTGCATATGGCGTCACTTACTGGGCTTTAAGTGGCGCCTCCAAGCCACTTTACCAAGCCCAATCTTGTGTCATATTTCAACTATAATTTCTCTTAAGGCCTCCTCTGCCTAGCTTCCTCTTTTAAACTTAAAACTTAATATTTTCTATGGCATTTTTCCTACATTCTAAGGTTCACAAAATTCATAAAACACATTCATAACACACAAAGGCATGCTTTCACATATTTTTAAGCACAAATGCATAAGCCCAAAATCCAGGATATTACAGTTCTACCCCCTTAGAAATAATTTTGACCTCGAAATTACCTGGCTGAAATAAGTGAGGGTATTGCTGTCGTATTGCTTCTTCCGGCTCCTACGAAGCTTCCTCCGATCCATGATTGCGCCATAACACTTTAACTAGAGGAATCGATTTCCTCCATAGCACTCTCACATCTCGTTCCAAGATCTGAATCGGCTCTTCCTCGTAGGATAAATCTGGCCTTAATTCCACCTCTTCAACTGGTACTACATGAGATGGATCCGATCGATATCGACGTAACATAGAAACATGGAGTACGTCATGCATCTGCCTCAACTCTGGAGGCAACTCTAACTGGTATGCCACTGGTCCAGGTCGCTTCAATATCCGATAAGGTCCTATAAACCTGGGACTTAGCTTCCCTTTGCGACCAAATCTCATCACCTTCTTCCAAGGCGAGACTTTAAGAAACACTTGATCTCCCACAGCAAATTCTATCCCCTTTCGCTTAAGATCCGCATACGACTTCTGCCTATCAGGTGCCTCCTTTAATCGTGCCCGAATTACCTTAACCTTCTCCTCGGATTCTATCACAATCTCTGGACCTAAAACTCGACGCTCCCCTAATTCCGTCCAACACGTAAGAGTGCGACACTTTCGTCCATACAACGCTTCATACGGTGCCATCCGAATACTGGCCTGATAGCTGTTATTGTATGCAAATTCCGCTAAAGGGAAATCCTCCTCCCAACTTCCTCTGAAGTCTATCACACAGCCCCTCAGCATATCCTCCAACACTTGTATTACTCGTTCAGACTGCTCGTCAGACTGTGGATGAAAAGTCGTAGTGAAATCCAATCTGGTGCCTAAAGCTTGATGTAGAGCTTTCCAAAACAGAGACGTAAACCCTGGATCCCTATCTGAGATAATCGACACCGACACTCCGTGCAATCTCACAATCTCCGCCACATACAATTTCGCCAACTTCTGCAAAGAGTAGCCAACCCGTACTGGGATAAAATGCTCGGACTTTGTCAATCGATCCACTATCACCCATACCGAGTCCTTCTTTGTAGGCGTAAAGGGAAGCCCACTAATGAAGTCCATGGTGATCCTCTCCCACTTCCATTGCGGAATCTTTATTGGCTGAAGCAATCTGACGACGAACTTGGTGTTCAACCTTGACTTGTCGACATGTTAAGCACTTGCCGACAAATTTCCAGAACTCCGCATTTTAGAGCAAGCTACCAAAATCTGTTCTCTTAGATCTCTATACAACTTAGTACCTCCGGGATGCATAGCATAAGGGCTATTATGCGATTCCTCAAGAATCTTCTGCCTTAACTCCTCATTCTTCTAACATACAAACTTTACCCTTGAAACACAATAGTCCTCGTCATTAATACCATAATCTTCCAACTTTCTATTCTCGCACTTTTCGTAACTTAGCACTTAAATCCTCATCCACCAACCGACTTTCTTTTACCTCATTCAACCATGTCGACTTGACTTGCAACTCTGTTAACAAACTTCCGTCATCATACAAGCTTAGACGTGCAAACATCGCCCTCATATCTGTCACCACCTTCCGACTTAAGGCATCCGCCACTACATTCGCCTTGCCCGGGTGATACTCTATGGAACAATCGTAATCTTTCAATAACTCCACCCATCTTCGCTGTCTCAGGTTCAACTCTTTCTGAGTCAACAGATACTTAAGGCTCATGTGGTCTGTGTAGATTATCGACTTTTCCCCATATAAATAGTGCCTCCATACCTTAAGAGCAAAGACCACTGCCGCCAATTCCAAATCATGCGTCGGGTAGTTAATCTCATGAGGCCTTAACTGTCGAGACACGTAAGCGACAACCTTCCCGTCTTGCATCAGTAGGCAACCCAAACCTGTATGGGAAGCGTCACAATACACTACAAAATCCTTCCCTGCCTCAGGTTGAATCAAAACCGCAGCTTCAGTCAAAACCCTCTTAAGCTTCTCAAAGCTCTCCTGTTGCTTATCCGTCCATACGAAAGGTACTTCCTTCCTCAATAACATAGTCAACGGTGCGGCTATCGATGAAAACCCTTCTACAAACCTTCTGTAGTAGCCTGCCAATCCCAAGAAACTACGAACCTTAGCCACAGACTTAGGTTCCAATCTAATACTGCCTCAATCTTTCGAGGATACACTCTTATTCCTTCTGCAGACACCACATGCCCTAAGAATGCAATCTCTTTAAGCCAAAATTCACACTTGCTGAATTTGGCATAAAGCTTCCTCTCTCTCAACACTTGCAACATAATTCGGAGATGCTCATCATGCTCCTCCTCAGACTTGGAATACACTAGGATATCGTCTATGAATGCAATGACGAACCAATCCAAGTAAGGTTGAAAAACCCGGTTCATCATATCCATGAACGCGGCTGGGGCGTTCATCAATCCAAATGGCATCACTAAGAACTCATAATGCCCGTATCTTGTCCGAAAAGTTGTCTTATGGATATCTACTTCATTCACCTTATGTTGATGATATCCAGACCTTAGATCTATCTTCGAGAATACTGCTGCCCCCTTCAGCTGATCGAACAAGTCGTCTATCCTTGGTAACGGATACTTATTCTTGATGGTCAGCTTATTCAACTGACGATAATCTATGCACATACGCATAGTTCCGTCCTTCTTCTTCACAAACAAGACCGGTGCTCCCCATGGAGACACACTGGGTCGAATAAACCCACGATCAAGTAATTCTTGGATCTAAGCCTTGAGCTCCACCAACTCCTTTGGTGCTATTCTGTATGGGGCAATTGACACAGGAGCTGTTCCCGGCAGCAAATCAATTCCAAACTCCACCTCCCTATCCGGAGGTATTCTAGGTAACTCCTCTGGAAAAACATCCACAAACTCTCTTACTCTTCTAACCCCACTCACTCCCCCTTCTTTCCCATCCAACGCACTTACGAAGGCCAAAAATGCCTTGCACGCTTTCCGAACCATCTTATCAGCCTTTAATGGTGAAACTACGTTAGACAAGTAGTTTCTTCTTTCTCCTATCATAACTATCACCTCGTCCTCCGGGGTCCTTAACTCCATTCGCTTAGTTGCACAATCCAATACACAGTTGATGTTCCACTAGCCAGCCCATACCAAGTATAAGATCAAATTCTCCGAAGGGTAGTTCCATTAAGTTGGCAAGGAAAATTACTCCTTGAATCTCTAGAGGTACACTCCGAAATATCTTATTCACCACTATAGTTTCACCTAATGGGCTTACTACAGTCATCTCCCTATCAGATAGTTCAGAGGCTATGCCTAGTGTTTCAACTACACTACATGCAACATAAGAATGGGTCATGCCCACATCAATCAAAGCAAAATAAGGCTTGTTCGCTATAAGGAACGTACTGGTTATGACGTCCCGCTGCGTCTCCATCCTCCCTCCGTGAACCGCATACACTAGACCCATTGTCTTGCCTCAGATTACTAACACCTCTCGCTGTGTTCCCCGTCCTCTCTTCCAAAGATATTACCTCTACCATTGGACCACGACCTCATTTAGGTCATTCTTTGTCCACCTCTACCAGCCTGATTAACACCCTGACCTGTTGGGCGGCTCCCGTCTATCTTAATATGACAGTCCTTAATCATGTGATCCTTAGATCCACACTTAAAACATCCTCCGTCTTCTTCCAACACTCTCCTAGATGCATCTTCCCACACCGGGTACAAGTCACGATATTGCCCTCCAGTAGTAGCCTCATCGACTCGCGCCCATCAACTCTAGGCCTTTTTACGCACAATCCTGCACGATCCCGACGATCCAAAACCTCTTTTTGCCTGCTCCAATCGGTGCTCGCGCTTACAAAGTCCTTAATTCCCGCTCCCGATGTGGAGCTATTAACAACCTCAGTCATCCCTTAGTCCCCCTCAAACCGGACACATCGCTCATGCTCGTAGCCACTACTCCTCGAGCATACCGGCTCAAACTTAGGAATTCAGCGCCGTGCACTGCGCCACGGATTTATTCCTTGAACCAGCCCTGTAAATGCCTTCCTCTGCGCATCGATTGTAGCGTGTGGCGACATACTTCTTCCGATACGCCGCTTAACATACTCCCAAGTAAGATCCTCAATCGTGGCACCATCTCGAATCTGTGACCACCATTGATATGCTTCATCGCAGTAAGAGCCACCATTCCTTTTCTCCTCGGGGTCGATCCGGCTCATCCATAATTCGTTACGTAGCGCCTCTAACCACTACTGTTGTCAGATCTTTGGGTGCCCACGGATACGCCACGGAATACCTCAACTCGTTGGCTCGAGTCACTCGGGTGCATTTTTGAGCTACCATATTTCCACCGCTCTAGCCACCATCTCAGAACTCGCAGCGATCGCCTGCGATATCGCATAATCCCCATCCGATCTTGTCGCCAACACCAACGGTGGTGGTGGGGGTGGTGGTACCTCATTTTGAGACCTTTACCCGACCTAACGGGTTCCGGACACGGTCATCCCGCCTCTACCACGCCCTCGCACATTGCGACTCGGGTTCCTATAGCTCATTTCTATGACCGCGCTTTAACTCGATTACAAACTTTTATGTATTAGCCTTTGTTCCACTGATTATCCGCGAACAATTTTATGAAAAGAAGTTTAATAGTAGTTCTTTCGATCATTGAGTTTCAAGTCTTCAATCCTAATTTAGAGAAGTACATCTGTAATACCCAAATTTTGCCCGCCCAATTAAGCCCAAAACCAAATTAAAAAAAACCAAAATATTATTAAAATGTCCAATGTTCTGTTACAAACAAACCCAATCCTTGCCCGCCCGTTTAAACCCAAAATTGACCCAATAACTTGAAGGCCCAATATCCTAAATCTAATGTACCCAACGCAGAAACCTAAACTAAAAAAGAAAAAACCTAGCCCCTTAACCCTAAGCGCCACAGCCTCTGTCCATGTGCATACCACCAGCCACCACCCTCGCACGCTACCTCCACTACGCATGCCAGCCGACGACCTTCGCATGCCTCTGTAAGTGCCCATACCTGCGAAAGAAAACAAATAAGGACAGCAAGGAAACTATTGTATTTTATTTTGTTTTCTCCATCAATCTTCGGTTATAAAAACAGAAGATAAATCTGTAAAAGGGGACTTTTTTTTGGTAATCAATCAAAAAAACAAAACAGATTCAAGAAACAACATAAAACAGCAGAGTAAAAGATTCAAAAAAGGTATTTTTATTTTCGGATTTTCATTTTGTTTCTTCCTTTCTCTTCATTTGCAAACACATACGCGTTTATAAATATATCAGATAAAAAATAATAAAAATAAATAATAAAAATAAAAAAATTTTTACCTTTCCTACCATCACGGTGGCGTGTATGCTGAGAGTCGGTGGCGGCACGAACCGCCGGAAATCGTCCCCCGCTCGGACCTGCAGAGAGGAAAGAAGGTGAGCCAAATTTTTTTTTTTTAAAGAAAGCAAAAATGAAATTTTTGGTGGGTTTTAGGGCCTTTTATACCAAAGCTAAACGGTGCCGCGTTTTAATGTGGGGATCCGCATGTTGACCGGATCCGCCCTAGGGTCCGCGTGTTTCATCATGGAGGGGCTAATTGCACTTTCGACCCCTCCGCTTTTTTGGATCGCGTAATTTATTTTTTTGTTTTCAATTTTGACTGACGATTCATCACGATTCCAAATTTAGTCCTCCATTCAGCCGTGATCGTTTCGATAAAGGGGTTTATTGTTTGTTTGGACCTTCCAGGTTGTGCGCGCACGCAAATTAGTCCTTCTTTCTTTTATGTTACTCGAATTGACCCCAAAATCACCCTTTTTCAATCTAATTTGGTCCTCCTTTAATATTTTATAATTACATTTATTTTATATTTGTATTAGTATTATATTATTATCATTATTAATCTTATTTTTATGGCCATTATTTTTCTATTATTATACACTACTATTAATAATATTACATTGTATATATTTATTATTATCATTACTTGTATATTAATATTATCATTAGTATTAGCATTATTATTACTATTATATTATTATACCTACTATTACTATTATTATATTATTGCACATACATAGTATTATTATTTTTATTATATTTATATTATTATATTGCACATACATAGCATTATTATTAATACTACTTATCATTATCATCTTTATTATTATATTTCTTATTACCATTGTTATATTGTTATTATATTGTTATATTAGTATATCTCGTATATATATTTTTATTATTCCTGCTATTATTATGTTACCATCTTTATCATTATATTATTAGATTATTATTATCGCTATTATATTTATATTACATTGTATATATCTTCTATTATTTCTATTATTATTATTACTACGTTATTGTTTTAGTATTTTGCTATTATTATTACTATATTACTATGTTGTACATATCTTGTATCACTTTTATTTTTTATTATCACTATATTACTATTATTATTATTATTATTATTATTATTATTATTATTATTATTATTATTAGCATTAGCATTATTATTAATCACTACTCATATTATGATATTTATTATCCTCAATGTTACTAATTCTATCATTTTCGACATCGTTTTGTTTTTTTAATCTTTCGCTTTATTTTTAACCTTTGTATTTTATTTCTTCGCGTTTTGTTTCGATATTTTTATGATTATTTCCATTTGCGTCATTTATGTAAATCGGCAGTTTTGAGATGGTCTTGGATTCAAGGATTTAAAATATCATGTCCTAAAGTATTGGATGTGATACTTTATTCTTTTGGAACAAGAAGATCTTGATTTTTAATTCGAGAAAACTATGAGATAATCTTGGACTCAAAAATTTAAACTATCGTGTCCTAAAGTATTGGATGTGATATTTTAGTCTTTTGGAGCGAGAAGATCTTGATTTTCAAAAAAAAAAACTATGGGATGATCTCTCGATCAGAAGATTTAAATTATCGTCCTAAAGTATTGGATGTGATATTTTAATCCCTTGGAAACGAGAAAGTCTTGATTTGCGATTAGAAAAACTATGAGATGATCATAGGATCGAAGATTTAAACTATCGTGTCCTAAAGTATTGGATGTGACACTTTATTTCTTCAAAGCGAGAAAATCTCGATTTAGTTCAAGAAAAACACGAATATTTCCAAAAGGGGGTCGATTTTTAAATTCCTTCAAAATTTTTGGACTTTCGATGAGTAGGACATTAATTAATCAATTTGGTACCAATTTTGGGCATGACGAGGGTGCTAACCCTTCCTAACGAATCGACTCCCGAACCCATTTTCTCAAATTTTCAGAGACCAAAAGCATTGTTTTAGTAAATCAAAATATTTTATTAAAACAAAGGTGATCCGATCACACCCAATAAAAGATCGGTGGTGATGACTCCTATTTCTTATTTTCAAAACCCAAGTCCGATTTTCCGTTTTTTCAAAAAATGGTTACGACAACATCCATTCAGTAGCATCTACCACACACATTCATCATTCAACGTTGTTGTCTGTTCCTACCCTAGGGGTATTTTCGTAATTTGTCCTACAAGGGTATTTTGGTAATAAACCAGGGTCAATTTGAAAAATCTCTAGAAATCAAAGGTATTTCAAAACTTGCAAAACTTGGGGTTATTTTTGAGAGTTTGTTTTACAAATCGGTGATGTTGCAGAAATTTTGGAAATCGGGGGTATTTTGGTAATTTGTAAGTCAGGGGTATTTTAGTAAATTTTCCCAAATCAAGGTATTTTTATATTTTACAAAATAGAGTTTTTGGATATTTTTGTAAAGTAAGCAAATCTTAGTAAAAATCGAGGGTAGTATGGTAATTTAAGATTTTTCAAACCAAGGGCATTTTAGTAATTTTACAACCAGGGGTATTTAGGTAATTTTGTAAATTGGGAATATTTTGGAAAATTTTTAAAAAAATAATTTTCTCAATTCAAAGGGTAGTTTAATAACTTTTTTAAAACTAGGGTTTTCATAAAAATATGGCTAGTCCCTTTCGGGTTTTAGTCACTAAGTTTAGCCAGTGAGTAAGTCCTCTTGGTTAGGGTGAACCAGTTACTACGCACTGTAGGATTCGAGCGAAGAGGAGGTGAGTCACGAGGACCGCTTAAATACTGTGCTCTTCCGAATCCAATCCTAGACATCCGCACAATGATTGCCACACTCAAACTCGCGACTTAGTCACCTGGTTTGTTTAATTAGGCTTTAAGTTTTAGGAATTTCGTGTTGGGCTAAACTAATCCTAAGGTTCAAGTACTTCATATGCTAATCTACGTTCCTATTCTAACCTTATACTATAATTCACACAACAGTTACGGGTACTTACCTAGTGGACTTCGGGTCGAAGACTTAGGTGCCATGCCAGAAAAAACCTGCTTATTCACAAAATTGTTCACAAAACTTGTTTGGGGCTTATTTTAAAAACGTTATGGGCTTTAAACCCAAGGCCAAGAGTTTAAAATTGGGCTCTGATACCAAGCTGAAACACCCCAAACCCAGCCCACGAGACTTGACCGAATCTGGTATGTTCCTTGAGTAAAACAATTTCAAAATTCGTTCATTCCTTTGGAAAACTTGGGTGGTTTTGAGGAAAGTTTGATGAGTTCAATTGAAAACATTGTTATTTTTGAAATCAGGGATTTATTAAAATCTTGTTTTTAAATTAGAAGACATGCCGAATTTGTTAAAGATTTATCTTTAAATTGGAAATCACTTGTATTTAGATGTCAAAACATTTAAAGGTTTATTTTAAGAAAGATTACTTAAGCGTTAATTTAATAAAACTTGTATCGTACCAAAATAATTAAAATGCAAGCGTAAACAGTTCATATTATGGCCTTATTACATCAAAACAAAACCCGAATAAATCCAAATACGAAAAAGAAAATAGAAAGTCCAAATTGAAATAAACTCTGAGCTGAGCATGGCCACCACTAAGCTCCTGCCGACCCGGTCCATTACTGAGCGTCACCTGAAAACATATCCCACAACGGGGTAAGTCAAACAGACTCAATGTATAACAACCACACTATGTCCTAATGATTCAGGCATATCAGATCATACATATCACAATTTACAAATAATGATGCATTCCCGAACCCAAACCTAGATACCATCCGCTACACATCACCCGTACCAACCATCACACCGTGGGGACTACTAAGTCAACCCTCCATCCGCTACACATCATCGAAGGCAGTCGCTGCAGACGACGTGCTCATCGCTCTTATATATATTGTGGCATTGCCACCAGATAAAATTTTGTGACATGAGTCACCACATTCAGATTATGTGACCGAAGTCACCACATTCAGATATTTGTAGTATAAACCACCAGATCACTTCCCCTTTCCATATAACTCGTATGCCTCATGTCATACAAATATGCATAAACCATGTCATATTTCTTATTCACATTCTTATAATTTCACATATGTGCTGTACAGATCATATTATACTCATAGTAGGAATAGGTTTACGTACTTGAGTACTTTGTACCACTGCATGGTACCTTAGCCATATCTTTCACATTCTTAGTAACACATGCATTAAAACAATACCATAAATCTATTAAGACTTAGGGTAGGGCTACACACCTGGTATACTTATCGCTTTCACTGAGACTCCCGAAAATCCCGATCCAGCATCCTAGATCCTTAGTTCCTACATTCGGCCAACTCTTAGTATTTTAACAAAAGCCTATTCGGCTATAAAACCAAATCCCGAAGGATTATCTCAACCGAATCCTTACCTTGCTGCCGATTGGGTTACCAAACAAATCCCGAAAACTTTGTGTTGACTTTTCTTGCAATCAGCCAACTACTAAATCACTTAACCGGTTAGTTTTCGACTTTTGAATAAATAAGAACAGATCTAAGCCACTAAATAGGGCCTTGGCCGAATGTACATGTACACTTACCTTGTGGATCTCAACTCTCGAAATTGCTACTTGATTGTGGTATCTGCCGAAATCCTTATAGACACATATTAGTATCAGCCTATTACACAAAATCTATTAAAATGGCCTATGGCCGAATATCACCCTTAGCTTACCTTAGATCTTAAAAGTCCCGAAAACCTTCTCCCTTGTAGTCGACACTAGCAAAATCTCGAAACCCTCCTTCGAGTTTAGGACCAAGAACATTAATGGGTTAGATTCCTATTTTTATTAAAAGAGAAAAGCTTGAAAATCAAATAACCATTGATCTTACCTTAATATTGAAACCAACGCACTCCTCGCTGACACCACTTGAGAGATTCGACTATGGCTTAGATGTTGATCACTTGATTTCGGCTTTTGAGACTTCATAAAAGAAAAGAGAGTGAGGCCCCCTTTGAGATTCGGCTATGATGGAATTTGGGAGAGGGATGTTAAGCCTTTGATGAAAAGAAGAAGAAAATGTGGTTTGATGGGTTTGGCTTAAGAGAGTAAGTAGCAAAAACGAAGAAAAGAAAAGGAACAAAAGTTGATTTCTTGGGAATTTTTGGCCCAAATGAAAAGGATGAGAAGAAGAGAAATTTTGGCACACCTATTTTGCTATTACCAAAGCTTAGAAAATGCCATCCTCCTATACCCCATATTCGGCCAACTCCTTTCCCTTATCAATTCCTTCTTTTCTCCCCTTTTTCCTCTTCTTTACCCATTTGAAATAATTTTAATAAATCATCATTTATCCTTGCTTTAGTCAAAATTTTAAAAGGAATTAGACCACATCCATCGATGACCACTGTGCAGCCCACCATGCTTACCCTTGTAGCAAAATAAAACTCCTATTTTGCTTCCTTGTTGCTCGAACCTGTGCCCCTTCTCCATCGCATGCATATGGCGTCACTTACTGGGCTTTAAGTGGTGCCTCCAAGCCACTTTACCAAGCCCAACCTTGTGTCATATTTCACCTACAATTTCTCTTAAGGCCTCCTCTGCCTAGCTTCCTCTTTTACACTTAAAACTTAATATTTTCTAAGGCATTTTTCCTACATTCTAAGGTTCACAGAATTCATAAAACACATTCATAACACACAAAGGCATGCTTTTACATATTTTTAAGCACAAATGCATAAGCCCAAAATCCAAGATATTACAATGCATTTCATCATTCCCTAGATAAACAGACATAGTACCACTGTGATCATTCATGTAAAATTTTCAATACAAGCTCTAATTTTTTCAGCACAAGGCTCTATCTTTGAATAACATACATTTACTCAATCTATTCTAAAATTCTAAATCAGAAATTATTTCACACTGTATTCATTTAACTTACAGCTCATTATCACTTTTCTGAGTTTCACTATTCTGTTGTAGAAACATCGGTTAAGCCCTATACTCAGCTAAAATTATTCTTTCATCAGACAATAGCAATCGAGTATTTATTGCTCACAAAGCAAACAAAGAATTTTCTACTCAATATATCAGAATTTTCCATTCAATATATCAGAAACCATATTTACTTTTCCTGAATGATAATCAATTACCCAAATCAGGGTCTTTGAATAATTTAAGCCATATACACAATTCCAAAGCCAAATCTTTTAGCAACATCAGATACTTCAAACTTTTATAATCGGTGAATATATGACATTTTTCACCAAACAAGAAATGTTATTAGATTTTAACACAAAATTAATAAATGTCAATTCTAGATCATGTATCGAGTAATTCTTTCTATGTGATTTTAACTGTCTAAAAGCACAGGCTATTACTTTGCCTTACTGCATCAAAACATAGTCTAATCCCATTTAATAATACATCACTGTAATAACAAATTCCTTACCAAATTTAGGCTGAACCCAAATCAATACTTTGATCAACATGGCTTCCAACTGGTCAAAACTTTACCGACATTTATTGGTCCATTCAAATCTTACCTCTTTTTTTCGTAATAACTGGATCATCAATATAACTATTTCAATTGTTAACATTGAAGCTTTTAATTTTTCCAAATCTAGAACCATCAAATAGATTCAAAACCATAGTATTATATCATGACCGGCATTTCAACTGTATAGATAAAGCAACACTTTAAAAACAGTAGTGTACGTCAAATCAAAAGAGGTAGAACCGAAAGTGACCCCAGGAATAACCAATGCAGTAATTCAGTTTCTATAATCTGTGATCTCTATCACCAAACCCCATGATCAAGTCAATATTTATTACAGTAATGAATGTAATTACCTCCAACCGGTGAATACCTTTCAGATAAACCATGTTTAATTAATAGAGAGGTTGAAGATATCTCAGAGAAAATTCAGAAGAGCAGTATCACGCATACATCGGTAGAAACAACTGTGATTAGTCAATATAATTTTCATATTCGCAATTTAGGGCTTCAATTAGTAGAAGTAGTAAATAACATCATATGAACCTTATCATTGAATCTTTTGTCAATCATGATGAATTAGAAAGCCCAAGTATGATAGAGCAATACCACTCATGAATTAACCAGGCTTACAGTAATTTCATCTATCATGATTTACTAGCCTTTTAATACGACAATTGTTGCATCTGTACATGCAAAATTTCATATGCCTCTGAGAATAACAGGACTTATAAAGTACCCAGAAGAGATTGTTATGTTGTTCTGGATTATCTTTGCAATTTCGTCACTATTCCACTGACCAATAAAGTCATTAATAATATTACATTATTGAGTTCACTGAAAGATTCAATTCAGAAGAAGTTTCAGCTAATCCGTTTGTAATTATCATATCATATCTGGATAAGTTAATTACTCATGAATAAATTCTTCCTTAACAATGACATCACATATTTAGAATAATCTTCAAAAAAATCTGATATCTCTTCTAATATCATCTTTACTTACTAACCCATTCTCAATTCTGACTACATTATTAGTCTTTCAGCCTTTGAACTCTTTAGTTCCACATTCATAAGCTTAATCTATATAAATCTTGCGAATTTCATTGTATAAAACCATACTGGTGAGGGGGTGGAGATCGTAAGCCTCAAAATTTAAGTTTCATGAATATGCTCATATAACATAACACTTATCATTTTCATGTACTATAAAACATCTATCCATACCTTTTCGAATTCTATTCCATCATCAGTAACATTTTACTCAGATACTTGAGTATCTCTTTTAGAGTCATCGGAATTAGCTCGATTGGAAAGCATCTCTGTCCATTTGCAAAACAATTTTTCATCAGAGTCGAGAGATATCACACTATCACAGGTTAAATAATGGCATGTATTTCCAAACTTCACACATGCTACATTCAGCCCAAGAATAGACTAAATTGCAGCTCTGATACCACTAAATGTAACACCCCTATTCCGTATCTGCTGCCAGAACAGGGTTTTGGGCCATTACCAAAATTTTCAAAACATTTTCAGATAATTCAAGTAAATTACTATTGATTAACCGAGATCATTCAAAACATCCCCTAATTGGACCATCGAGGACTAATACGAGTGTTAGAATCGATTTAGGACTTAATTAGGACCTCTAAAAATTTTTCACAAAATTTCAAAAATTTTCCAACGTGCATGGCTCACACGCCCGTATGGTCGAAGGGACACGCCCGTGTGACTCTTAGGCATAACCTTGTGACCCTTAGGCACGCCCGTTCCTCAGGCCGTGTCCAATTTAGGTTGCTCTCTGACTTCCGCCACACGGCCATACCACATGCCTGTGTGCTAAGTAGTACGTGTATTTAATTCAATTCCAATTAGGTGCAGGTTTCACACGCCAAGACACACGCCGGTGTTCAAGGCCGTGTCACCCACACGGCTAAGACACACGCCCGTGTCTCTGCCCATGTGCTCAATTCTGAGCATTCTATTTTTCTAAAATTTAAGGGAACACACGGCCAGGCCATATGCCCATGGGGTAGGCCGTGTGTCACACACGTTCTAGACACACATCCGTGTGTTTGCCCGTATGGACAAAATAAAGCCATTCCTAGCTTCATTTCTCACCCCAAATCACACACCCATGACGTGCACTTGTATCACACATCCAAATACTAACCATTTCAAGCATTCATATTAAGCAATTTCTATCATTCAACATGGTATACCATTATATGTATACATGTTTATTATCTTATTTTAGTTTAGTCCATATGTTAGACATAGTTTGATCAACTACTTAACACATATGTAATTACCATAGTATGACATTACAAATATATATCAAAACAAACCATTACTAAGCATTCCAATAGCTAGATTACAAGCATCATTTACATTTACATGCCAATATAGCCAACATATCCTATACATGCCATTACAACTATAATTTGATTTACCATATTGTACCATCATGGGTCAATGGATAGTATGAGTGATCTCTGCCGAGCTTCCGATTTACTCTAAAACAGGGGAAAATAAGACAGTGTAAGCATTTTATGTCAGTAAGTTCGTATAACATTGTACTTAACTTACTATTCATTCTATTTTGAGGTAACTAAGTAAGGAATAATCAACCACTTTGGTCTCAAGCCTTACACATATCCTCATTGCCCTTGTTAGTCATATATTCTATAGTAATACCAAGACATGTATAGGCTCAACAATAATCAAGTTTCCAAGCATATATGCTTTCCACATCATGTATTCATTCAACATACATAATTCATCTCATTATTTCGTGTATAATTTCATAATAGTTCATTTCGAGTTCAGATCATTTCGCATTAGAACTTTACACATATTACTCGGGATATCAAAGTCACGATTAGTATACTCTAGGTGTACAAGTCTATAATCAAGAATGAACATTCTCATCAAATAGCTTCCATGTACAAATATCATCATCTCATATTTCATATATCACTTGTCATGTATCATCATTTTCTTGCATTTCATGTAATATTCTTTCATGTCATATTTTCATATCATATGCACCATTCCATGTCAATTTGTCTTATATTTATATTTTCCCCTGTCAGAACTTTGCCCGTTGAATTTATTTAAATTATCGATGGATACATAAGTAGTACACTTTCGGTATATGATTCCATATTTCGTCAATTGATATTCAGTAGTACCTTGTAGGTACACTCTCGAGCCACTTATCACACAGCAGAATTACCAGCCCAGGACAAATTCTAGCTATAACATATACTCTAAGGGTTTTGTCAAATTAGCAGTCCAGGCTAAATCCTTTATATGAAAAAGAATTCCCTATAGAGTCCAATCTGGATTACCCGTCCAGGCTAAATTCAATTCATAATATATGCTCGAAAGGACTTACATCAGGATTACCCATCTGGGCTAAATCCTTTCTATAATGAATTCATTAGGATTGCTCGTTTCAAGCCTAATCCATTCTACAACAAATGCAAGACCTCATTCATTTCGACAATTACATTTATCTATCGATATTCATTTATTCAAACGAGATTTAAGCATTTTTCAAACATTATCGGGCATTTTCATTTATCGGGCTATATCGAGTAGCTGATCATTTCACATATTTATGACATTAATAAAATTCACAAACACAACATTTATATCAAGCATAAAAATATATACAATTTAGTTACACGAACTTACCTCGACAAAGGTTCGTGTACGTAAAATCTACTAATCCAACATTTTCCTCATTCCTCGTTCTGATTCCAAATTTGGTCTATCCATATCTATACGAGTAAATTTAAAATAAATTTATCATATTTTACATTCATGTGGGCTAAATTTTCATCCTAAGCAAAATTACTATTTTGCCCTTAACTTTTCCATAAATTCCTTTTTCGTCCTTAGGCTTGGAAAATGAAACTTGTGCAAATTACTCCCTATTCCAAGCCTAACGAAAGCCCCTTTACAAATTTTACAGCACTGAATTAATAAAATTTTAGAATTTTTCATCAAATTTTACATCTTTTCATTTTAGTCCCTAAATCATGTTTTTATCAAAAATCACTTTGTAAAAGTTGTTTATCTATAAATAATCTTTTCAAAAATCACTTTGTAAAAGTTGTTTATCTATAAATAATCTTTCATTTTCTACCATAAATTTCTAATTTCCAGCATATACACCCATGACTAATTTTCATACTTTGATAACTTTTAAAATTATCCCCCAAATAGAGAGATTAAGCTATCCTGATTCCAAAAATATCAAAATTTCTAAACACGAGATAAGGAAACTTACCCAAATTGGCCATGAAAGTCTCTTCTCTCTCTCCTAGGGTTTCCATGTTTATTTTGGGGAAGACGATGAGAAAATATGACTATTATTTTCTTTTCATCTTTTTAATTAATTAATATTTCCACTTTCCAATTTAGTCCCTAACCTTTTTCTCATTTCCCATGGATGAATCATCCAAAAATATCTACATACCTTTTATTAATGGTCTAATTACCATATAAGGATCTTAAGTTTTGAATTTCATAGCTATTTCATCCTTATAGCTACTAGAATTAAACTATTGCATTTTATGCGATTTAGTCCTCGTAATTAAACACTCAATCGATAAAATTTTCGTACCAAAATTTTCACATGTCATATTTATCATAATACGGATGATAAACCGTAAAAGTAACATATTTTAATCCCACATTTAGTATGCTTTTGGATGAGTTATCCTCGATTTATGAAAAAAGTGCTCTTAATCCTTTCTTTTCATGGCTTATACCCGTGAAAGTACTCGGGATGAAAAGAACATAAAACGGGCCCAAAACGGAGTAAATGGGCCAATTCACGAAATTGACACGGCCTAGACTTCAAGCCACACGGCCGTGCCACGCCAAACATCTAGAACACGGCCTCTCCCCGATTCACACGGCCGTGCCTCAAGTTAGAATCCGAACACGGCACGGAGTCGATCCACACACGGGCGTGCTACATGGCCGGCTGCCTCCGCCGCCGAATGAGCAATTTCAATCGGAAAAGGATACTTAGGAGAAAGAATCGTATTCCAAGAGCCTATATATATCCCCTAAGTACCACCTTTGAAAAGGCGCCAAAGCTAGCTGGCGAGCCAAGCCGAGGAAGGTCGAGTTAGGGAATAACGCGAAGATAGCCAATTGATCCATCCCAAGAAGCGGAATTATTATACTCAAGACGGCGGAATTCTCCTTCAATTCCTTCAGGGGTTTTAGGATTTTCTTATGTTTTGTTTTATCTTTTGTCTTGCTATGTTCTTTTTATTCATTATGAACTAAACCCTTCAGATACCTGAAAGGGATGAAACCTAGATGAATCTTTTTATTTGATTTTTAAGTTATATGATAATTACTTAGTTTGTTCTTAATTATGTTGCTTAATCCAAATCTAATGTGCTTAGGTGGAAGAGGTCTGCCTAAGAGTAGATCTAACATAATTAAGCGGAGTTGATCGAACGCCTAGAGATAGGGTTACGAGATTTTGCTGGATTAGGGTGAAACCTAATATGGGAGTCCATTGATCGATTTACTGCTATCCTAGGGGGTTATTATAAGCAAACGAGGGTTCCACTAATTAACCTAGGGTTAGACGTTATTCGCCTCGAGAGAGGGTTTAATATAGGTTAGGGAGTCTTACGGATCAAGCTAAGTAAAAGAAATCATATAATTTAGGGTTAGATAACAAGTGAAGTATAGGTGGATTCTTCCTAAGGGTATCGTCGTAATCAACAGAGTTTTCCTTCAAAGTTATTTTCCGATTCGTCCTTTTTGTCTTTGTGTCCTTAGTCTAGTCTTCCTCAAAAGCAACTTCACTCTATTTTTAAGGCTAAATAATAAAAAGAAAGTTAGGATTAGTATTTTAGTTCCTTTGGGTTCGATATCCGGTCTTGCCTAAGCTATACTACTGTTCGATAGGTACACTTGCCTTTAATCGTTCTCAGAGTTAGTTTTCGGGTTTTGATCATTCTTTTATTTTAAAACTCTGATTTACAGCGATCAAGTTTTTGGCGCCATTGCTGGGGAACTAAAATATTAAGAAAACTCTATTTTTATTACTTTAGCCATTATTTTATTAATTTTTTTTTAGTTTAATTTTTAAATTTTGCTAGTTTTTTTTTTCTTCTTTCTTTCTTTTCTTTCCAGGTACCTCTAGTTTATGACTAGAAGGAACCCAAGAGGACCTTTAGTATACGAAAGTGATATTAAAGCTCCCGCTCGAAGGAATCATCGGGAAACCAGGCGAGCCCTAAATTACACAGAAAGAGAGGAAGAAGACAGATCTAATCCTACTGAAAGGATGGATGAGAATAACCCACCACCACACGATGCGGGGGAACGCAACGCTCCATGTACAATGTTTGATTATGCGAAACTACATTTAACAGGAGCAGAATCGAGTATTGTTAGGCCTACTATAGCAGCTAATAATTTTGAATTAAAACCTAACACAATACAAATGATTCAACAGTTTGTTCAATTTGATGGTTTGCAGGACGAAGATCCAAACATGCATATAGTTAACTTTTTAGAGTTCTGTGATACCGTCAAAATAAATGGTGTTTCTGATGATGCCATACGTCTTTGATTATTCCATTTTTCATTGAGAAATAAAGCTAAACGGTGGTTAAACTTGTTACAACGAGGGTCAATCACTACATGGGATTAGATGACCGAAAAGTTTTTAATGAAATATTTTCCACCAGCCAAAACGGCCAAATTGAGGAATGATATCTCTTCTTTTGTGCAGATGGATTTAGAAACACTGTACGATGCATGGGAGAGATTCAAAGATCTATTGAGAAGGTGCCCACACCAGGGCTTACCCTTATGGCTACAAGTCCAAACATTCTACAACAGTGTAAACCCCTCAACGAGGCAACTGATTGATTCAGCCGCCGGTGGAACTCTAAACAACAAAACTCCAGAAGCAGCGTACGAGTTCATTGAGGAGATATCATTAAACAATTATCAGTTGTAAGCTTCAAGGACCAAACTAACGAAGTCGGCAAGAGTCTTCAACATCGATGCCATGACCATGCTATCAACGCAGCTTGAGATGATGAATAAAAAGCTTGACAGTTTGTGTACTTCGCAGGCACATCCAGTCATGAAGTGCGACGCAAGTGAAACAGTGGTGAATCCTAAGTATCCACCCTACCAACCAGAAGCAGAGAGCGAACAGATGAACTATATAGGTAATAATTTTCGAGCCAATAATAATCCTTATAGTAACACTTACAATCCAGGTTGGAGGAACCACCCAAATTTTTCATGGGGAGGTCAAGGCAATCAAGGGAATCAAAGGCAACAACTTCCTCAAAACCTCCAAAATCAACCCTATCCATAAGAAAAGAGACTAAGATACCAGGAGGAACTAAAAAAATCGGCAAACACAGAAGAACGCCTATAAGATATTGATAGAACAATTAAAAGCAACAAGAGCCGAATGAGTGAAATTGCTAAATCGGTCAAAGAAGTAACTAATGCAGTAGAAAAACTCACATGGCTCATGTCAGAACGACCGTAAGGACGTCTACCAAGTAACACCGAGATTAATCCAAATGAGCAAATCCAAGACATCACAGCTCAGGAGAGCGAGGAGTTAGATGAACCAAAACCAATTCCAGAAAGTAAGGTAGAAGAAGGTATAACAGAGGTAGCCCAAGAAAAGTCAAAATCGGTAATCAAGGAATACAAACCTCGCATACCTTATCCCGAAGCATTAAAAAGAGACGATTTAGAGCAACAGTTCGATAAGTTTCTTAAACTTTTAAAGAAATTACACATTAACTTACCTCTTCTTGAAGCGCTTTTTCAAATGCCAGACTCGAGGAAATTTTTAAGACAGCTCTTGACAAACAAACGCAAATTAGACGAAGAGCCACACATTGAACTCAATGCAAAGTGCTCAGCAATCCTACAAAATAAACTACCACAGAAATTAAAAGATCCAGGGAGTTTTACAATTCCATGTTTAATTGGTAGTTCAACTATTGATAATGCATTAGCTGACTTAGAGGCAAGCATAAATGTCATGCCTTATGCACTGTTTAAACGACTAGGTCTAGGGAAGCTCAAACAAACTAGGATGAGTATTCAATTAGCTGATAAAATTGTTAGAATTCCTAGGGGCATTATTGAAGATGTTCTCATAAAGATCGATAAATTTGTTTTTCCAAAGAGATTTTGTTGTTTTAGACATGGATGAGGATAATTCAATTCCTTTAATTCTAGGAAGACCTTTTCTAGCAACTGCCAAGACTAAAATTGATGTTGCCACAAGAGAACTCATACTCCGTGTAGGTGATGAATCAATCAGTCTTCAAGCTCTTGACTCGGCCAGGGCAACAATCGATGAAGGTAAGAAAGTCAATATAGATAATAACCAATTTGTTCAACCTTCATCGCGGGGAAAAATCAAAAGGACAAAAACTCGAGCCAAAAACACGAACCCCAAGCTAAAGAAGCACACGAGGAATAAAGCCTTAGGGTTGATAAATTAGATGAGCGGGAGACACAGGTCAAGGAAGAACCTGAACCACACGAAGTGAAATCAGAGGAACCACCAAAAAGGGGCACGATTGAACTTGATCTTCAGTTCAGTACCAACAAAGAAACAACTTATGAGGAGCAAAGGATTCAAATCAATGACTTAGACTAGTGGAAAACACACTTTATGGAGAAATTAGGGATACAAGAAACAGAATCAAAACCACTCTACAAGATAGACAAGTGCAAAGTCAGAGATCAGTTATTGTCAGCCAAAGCAGACCCACGACTATTCCCTCCGGACCCTAACACAAACAAAGAAATCCTTTTTAAGGTAATCAATGTTCTTCCACATGGAACATTCGAGGTAAGCAATCCTATTTTTGGAAATTTTAAAATAAATGTTATTCGACCTAAAGAATATAATGAAAATAAAACTGTAAGCATGAGGGAAGATATTCAAACCTTTAAACCTCCCTAAAAATTTTTAAAATATGAGGAAAAGTCTAGCTTAAGACTATAAACAAGTGCTTCTCGGGAGGCAACTCGAGTACTAACCCTATATCTTTTTGCATTTTATTTTATTTTTCTTTTTCTTCTCCTTTTTAACTAACCAAAAGTACAGAATTCCAGTCCACACAGCCTTACACATGACCGTGTCCGTGGCCGTGTGGACCACCTGAACTCCCACCCTGATAGGGCAGAGGCCCTGCAATTCAGTCCAACCACCCCCCAACGTCACGGATCCAACCACCCTTCCCACGGGACCCGACAGAGAGGGCACGGCCGTGCCCAAAACCGTGTGAAGCTACTGACTTATCGAGCACGGGTAAGACACACCTGTCCAGAACTATCGTGCCAAAAGAAAAACTTCACAAACATGGGTATGGAGGGATTAAACACAGGCAGAGGGTGACAACACCCTCTATAACACGGCCGTGTGAGGAAGCCGTGTAAATCGACACACCCTAGGACCACGGCCATGGGGAAGCACCAAAATTGAACCGCTATTTAAACCCCTCAACTCTTCCCCTTCCCTCCATCCGATTTCATCTTTATTTGCTTTGCTTCTCACTCTCTTCCATCTCAGATTCTTCACTTACTAAGACTCTAGATCCTTGAGCAAGCCAACACCATGCCAAAGAAGCGAAGGAAGCTAAGTATAGACTCCTTAACAAAGAACGATCAACATGAGTTCATGTTGCAGCCTTCTGTCTCAACACCAAGCCAAGGATCTTTGAGACCAATTAGTTTTTATTTTTCATTTCTCTTTCCTTTCATTCTCCCTTTCTTTAATAATCTTATGTTTAATTTAGTTTAACTTAATTTAGTTTTGTAGCATCAGGTTCGCTTAGGTCGCTAAGGAATCACGCCTGTGACCACCACGATAACCTCTTCACTTCGCCACCGCCAAAGACCTCCCTCACCTTAGAAGTCACACCCACCTTGCGAACCATCCTTCAAAAAGGACTTCACGGTCCATTAATATTCTCTTTTTATTTTAGTTTTCTTCTTAGTCTCCTTCCCTTTAGTTTGTTTTCTTTAATTTTATATTTAGTTTATTTTTTTGTAGGTCTTAATAAAGCCTGGCTACTTCTCAAGGCGCTACCTAATTTCTTCATCTAGTGCAGGTTCGTTATCCCGACTGACCATCACGGCCACCAAAAACACTCATCCAGGAAAACATCCACAATTTAGGGAGTAACTCTTTCCCCTTCTCTTTTGATCTATCCATTACATGTTATTATCTATGTCTGTACATTGAGGGCAATGTACATCTTAAGTGTGGGGGGTGAATAGTTATTTTTGAGAAAATACCTAGCTTTCTGCATTATTCTCAAACCCTGAGGATAAAAATGCCTAACTTTTTGCATGATTCTCAAATCCCTGAATTTAAGCTTGTTTTAAAGTAATTTTCTCATATTACTAATTAATGTGAAATTTCTGATGATTTGAGACTTCTATTGACATGTTTTTGAATAAGTCATAGTTAATTGTGCATTGATGATTAAATTTGAAGAAGACTAAAGAATCAAGCATGATAAGTCTAATTTTCTAAAAATTAAAATTTTAGGTTGTCAACCGGAATTTGAATGTTATCTTGAAGTTTGAAATTTACAAGGTTGATGTCAAAAACACCCACAATTTTTGTGAGATTTTGAGCCTTATAGAGCATACATTCTTTTTCATGGTCACTTCTTGATTATGAGTGTGTCAACTATGCACTGTTATTCTAGAACTTGCCTTGATTATACATGTTAAGACCACAATATGATTTGATATACCGAGATGATAAAGGCACCTAGGTTTTAACCCATTAATTCCACTAAATAAGCCTACCCTTACAATTGACCCCTAGTGAACCCCGTTGATCCTAACAAACCCTTGTTATTGACTCATCTACTAATATTAACAAAAAAAAAAAAACCCTTTGTATTTGTTATCACCCTTTCCTTTGACTACCCCTTAATCGAGATTTGATTTGCTCAGTTACATAAGTATATTATTCTGATAGTTGAAACTATCTTGTATTCTTGCTTAGTTTGTTCTTAAAAAAATTCAAAAGTATATTCGATTAATTAGCTTTATGAAAAGTGAGCTTACACAATCAAAGACTATTTTCAAAAGAAAAGCTCGTATTAGTAGGATTATTATTTTCAGTTTATATAATTGTTATCTTAGAAATTTTTAAGGTAGGTAACTTATCAATTCAATCTCGATTCTAGCTTTCTAATTTCAGCCTTTATCCACACCTTTAACCCTAGCCTCGTTACAACCCTAACAAAGACCTTCTGATCTGTTTATCATTTCATTTTACAGTGATGGAGATTTGATTTTCAGGCAAGCCTATGGGATTAACTTTCCAGGTTCAACTTATGAGTTCTTAATTTTGACCCTTAAACACTTTTCGAGTGATTTGAGTGAATCTTTTGTGACGATGTCAATCCTTGTTGGTTTGAATTAAAGGTAATTATTTAGATAAAGGGGAACACCTATGTTTTTATGCTACAAAAAAATATGACTTATCTTGTTTGAATCTTCAGGACTCTTTGAGTTAAATCATCCATGTATAAATTATATATGAATTAGGATAAGGCATTGTTGATAGGAATTTTGAATCATGGAAAGTTCGTTTTAATTGTAAGTTGAGAATTTTGCTTGAGGACAAGCAAAAGCTTAAGTGTGGGGGTATTTGATAAACCGTAAAAGTAACATATTTTAATCCCACATTTAGTATGCTTTTGGATGAGTTATCCCTTGATTTATGTAAAAAAGTGATCTTAATCCTTTCTTTTCATGTCTTATACCTAGGAAAGCACTCGGGGATGAAAAGAACATAAAACGGGCCCAAAATGGAGTAAATGGGCCAATTCACGAAATTGACATGGCCTGGACTTCAAGCCACATGGTCGTGCCACGCCAAACATCTAGAACACAGCCTCTCCCCCGATTCACACGGTCGTGCCTCAAGTTAGAAATCTGAACACGGCCTGGAGTCGATCCACACGGGCGTGCTACATGGCCGTGCCTCTGTCGTCAGAATGAGCAATTTCAGTCGGAAAAGGATACTTAGAGAGAAAGAATCGCATTCCAAGAGCCTATATATATCCCCTAAGTACCACCTTTGAAAAGGCATCAAAGCTAGGCCAAGGAGCCAAGCCGAGAAGGTCAGAGTTAGGGAATAACACGAAGATAGCCAGTTGATCCATCCCAAGAAGCCGGAATTATACTCAAGACGGCAAAATTCTCCTTCAATTCCTTCAGGGGGTTTTAGGATTTTCTTATGTTTTGTTTTATCTTTTGTCTTGCTATGTTCTTTTTATTCATTATGAACTAAACCCTTCAGATACCTGAAGGGGATGAAACCTAGATGAATCTTTTTATTTGATTTTTAAGTTATATGATAATTACTTAGTTTGTTCTTAATTATGTTGCTTAATCCAAATCTAATGTGCTTAGGTGGAGGAGGTCTGCCTAAGAGTAGATCTAACATAATTAAGCGGAGTTGATCGAATGCCTAAAGATAGGGTTACGAGATTTTGCTGGATTAGGGTGAAACCTAATATGGGAGTCCATTGATCGATTTACTGCTATCCTAGGGGGTTATTATAAGCGAACGAGGGTTCCACTAATTAACGTAGGATTAGACGTTATTCGCCTCGAGAGAGGGTTTAATATAGGTTAGGGAGTCTTACGGATCAAGCTAAGTAAAAGAAATCATATAATTTAGGGTTAGATAACAAGTGAAGTCTAGGTGGATTCTTCCTAAGGGTATCATCCTAATCAACTGAGTTTTCCTTCAAAGTTATTTTCCTATTCGTCCTTTTTGTCTTTGTATCCTTAGTTTAGTCTTCTTCAAAAGCAACTTCACGCTATTTTTTAGGCTAAATAATAAAAAGAAAGTTTGTATTAGTACTTTTAGTTCCTTTGGGTTCGATATCCGGTCTTGCCTAAGCTATACTACTGTTCGATAGGTACACTTGCCTTTAATCATTGTCAGAGTTAGTTTTCGGGTTTTGATCATTCTTTTATTTTAAAACTCTGATTTGCAGCGATCAACAGACCATATAATAAAATAAAAATAAATTTTATTTACGGCTTGGCTTTGTGGTCCCGAAACCACTGTTCCGATTTCACCGAAATTTAGGCTGTTACTAATTCCCTCTTTTTCTTGTCTAGATATCTTTTTCCAACATACTTCTTTTTAATCTTTGTTTGAAAGAAATCCTGTGGAAATTTTTCTCTCGGTACCACAACTACAATGTAGTCCATCAACTGTATGCTTCTTCTTTTAACAGTGAAATGACACATCTAAGAAAATCATCAGTAGGGCAAGCCATTTCTTCGATACTTAGCTTTAACTGGATCTTCTTCCGATCTACCTCAGAATTCTTTAGCACAACACTTCCTAAGGTTTTTAATCGGTATACATTGACTAGATTTAGTCATAGGAGAAGGTGGAGGTGCAACAGGAGGTGTAACGAGGAGTGGAGGTCGTTGAGCCGCAATATTCATTTGCATAAACTCATTAAACCATTGGTTCATAAACCCCAAAAAACATGCTTTACGTTCATGTTCAAGTATTTGTGGAATCAAAATATTACTACTTGTCCCTTGTTCTGAGGTCGGTATATTACTATTAACCTCATCATTGTCAGCACGATTAGATCATCGACATCTTTACAATCCATAAGAAAAATGAAGGTTAGAATGGATCAAACACGTCACACTACGGCAGGTTTATATGGCATGTAATTCTAGATATTACACACGCTATGTTTAGTCCAAGAACCGACTAAATCGTAGCTCTGATACAACTAAATGTAACACCCTAACCGGTCCGCATGCGTGCCGGATTAGGGTTACAGAGCATTCCTGATCAATCAAAATTCATTTAACATCATATCATTAAATATATTCACATTATTAAAAATCAACCAATCATGTGCATTTTTTCCTTAAATCAAGCCTTCGAGACCTTAAAAAGAGCTTATAAGTGATTCAAGACTAAATCGAAACAAATAAGAGGTTTTTAGAAGAAGTTGAAAATTTTCCAAAATAAAGGGACACGCAGTGGTGAAATACCCTGTGCTATGTAACTTTCGAAATAGGGACACACGGTCATGTCTCAACTCGTGTTCTTGCTCGTGTAACTCACTAAGTTAGGCCGCACAGCCATGTCGCAAGTCGTGTGCCAGACCGTGTAACTCTCTAACTTGTGACACGTGACCATGTGTTAGGTCGTGTGACACACTAATTTGAAACACATAGTCGTGCCTCGGACCGTGTGTGGCACACGGCTAAGTGACACAGGCATGTCTCAGGTCATGTGTACCTAAATGAACCTTAACTGACAAGTTTACCAATTCAAGCTTACTTGGACCCTAAGTAATCCATTTACCAGCCAGAAGACCTATTTAAAATGACATTAAACAAGCTTAAAACATACTAAATCAACCATCCTAAGTGTCTAACCAATGTACCCTCATTGGTACTACAAGTATACAAAATTATACAATGATATGCCTATGATAGGCACCTCAATCACAACATTCAAGTAACACATACCATAAACTGGAACTAAAAACATCTTCCTTAATTTACCTATATCATAATAAGTTAACTACTTGCATTTAAGATCATACTTTAAAGTTTTACATATCAAAACAATAGCAATGACAAACAAGCCTATTACATGCCATATGATCCAAAATAACATTCTAAAAACTACCAAAACAGATGAATAGTCTAACTTGAGTGTTGATCCGACAATCTAACCTTCAAAAGTATCTATAAGAGTATAAAATAGCACAAGTAAGCTTATTAAAGCTTAATAAGTTCGATATATAGAAATAATAAATCTTATCGAAGTAAAAACAACATTTCAACCAATAAAAACTCAACTACAATGTTTACTGTCATCCAAAATCTCAACCCGGTGAATTGCATAATTCAAATCAAAGTTCAACCAAAGTTCTCCGAGAATAATATACATATCCACAATATAATCAATTCTTGATATCAATTACATGTCATGTCATTCAAAGTCATTATTTAAGTATAATATAATAATTTGTGATTTGATGAACGACTTACAGATACGAGCATAGTAATCCATCCGAAAACATGCCAAATGCTCATAAGAGCTAATCCAACTGATACACGCCAATTGCTCGGAAAAGCTAATCCAATCGAAAACACGCCAATTGCTCCGAAGAGTTAGTCCAATAGAAAACACACCAAAATAGGGAGTATAACATGAGAGTTGGCAACAAATTCTAAACCTCGGCCTACTCGGGTAAAATGTATATATCACACCACATCAACCTCCACTCCCATCCCCATATAACACGTCGTCATTCAATTGTACTCTATCTTGCGTTCATCCGATCCAAGTATTGAAGTTTGATAATATTTTTCAACAACTTTACATCAACAATAAAATAATTTATATCTATTATATCATATTATATCATCAAACATTTCATATAGATATTAAATTATAACAGAGTGCGAACATACGAACTAAGTTGTAATAGTTGCGAAGTTGATGACTATTCCGCTTATTTTTTCTTTTCTACGTAAATCAACAAGGTCTTGATCTAAAATATAAAATTCTCAATTATTAGCTTACATTTCATATTCCAATTTAATTTACATTTTATACCCTTTTATTCTATTTCAAATTTACACAATTGCCCACAACTTTCACAACTTTTGCAATTTAGTCCCTTAACCCGAAAATTATCAAATTGACCATTTTCTAGGAATCAAATTATAGATGAATATTCTAGGACCCTAAAAATCCCTATTAATCATCAAATTCACCATCAAACCTTGAAATTTTGATATTTTAATAATTTAATCCTTAAAGCAAAATCTAACAAAAAATCACTTACAAAACAACCAAATACTAAAAATCAAAGCTTCAAACACATGTTTATCATCAAAAATATTCAAGATTCATCAATGACAACTTCTAAAATTTTTAACAGATTCAAAAACGAAGGTATGAGCTAGCTAGACCTAATTGCAACAATCTCAAAGATATAAAAATTACAAGAAACTGGCAGAGAAATCACTCACATGCAATGATTTAAACCTAGCCTATTCTCCAAGCTTAAGAAACCATAGCAATCGCTTTTCAACAAGAAAATTAAAGAAGATGATGATAATTTTATATTTTGTTTATGTTTAATTAATTATTTTTTACCTTTTTACCTTTTAAAATCAAATAAAATTTCATTAAAAATCACACTAGACCGTCCACTCAAATAATATAAAGTCTAATTGCCTTATTGGCCTCCCACGTTTAATAATTAAGCCATTAAATCATCAAAATGCAATAATTAACAAGTTTTGCACTTTTTACAATTTAGTCCTTTTTATTTAATTAACTATTTAAACATTAAAATTTCTTGATCAAATTTTAATATGACTCTAATGACTCCATAAATATCCTATAAATAATATGTACGAGTTAACACAATGGAAATTTGTGGTCCTGAAACCACTGTTCCATCACCACTGAAAAACGAGTTGTTATAGGGATAATATAGAAAGGAGAAAGTTCTGCCAGTTTAATGATATGCACTATCTGGTGGTTTATCCACACTTCTATTTGGCAGCTTGTCTGTGATTATGGTGGCTTGACCTCATATACTTGTTCTGGCAGCTTAGCTGCAATATAGTGGTTTGACCACATATATCCGATCTGGCAGTTTTAACTGCAACTCTGGTGGCATTGACCATAATTATCTATTGGTATGATTGGATGGATGAGTTCTGGGAAACTCTATTTGGTGTGTAGTGGAGTTGGGTAGGAAATTTTCTGAAAAATCTGCATTATGTCTTCTAAAAAGTACTGCATTGGCATAAGCATGCATTCTTAGTTTTGCTCAATTTATCGATATGAGATTCTTTGCGATTCCGTGATTTGATTGTTGTGTTATTTGTATTCTCTATTTGAGTTTAGTTACACACTGAGCTTTATAGCCACCCTTCTATTTTTAGCCTTTCAAATAATCGGCTAATTTAGGACCGAATGACGTGTGGAAGCTCAGATTGGGTTTTCACATAAAATGACCTATTTTGGTGAATAAATTAATATTTTTGGACTTTTGATTTTTGGATTAAGTTTTGGATTTGATTTTGTTTTTGGGTTTTGTTCTATTTGTCGGTTTTTTAGTGTTCTTAGTGTAAAACTACAAAATCATTCGAATATGACAAATTGGAATTTGGTTTTCTAAACTTAAAAACTCTAAAAATATACGTTGCAAAGTTAAGTATCAAACTAAATAATGCTTTTTCGTAAAATGAATAAGTTATGCGCACGAGTTTTTCTAAATAATAATGTAAGAGTTTTGCCAAAAATTGATATTTTCAAATTACGTGATTTCCGAAGTTAGATTTCTATTTCTGGACGTTTCCGCTACTTTTCTAATAAAATGGTTCTGTGATTATGCTATAAAATAAGTGATACAACTTCTCTAACATTCGTCAGCTAAAATTTAGGATTTTTTATCACATGATTTCTAAGCTAGATTTAACTCCTTCAGATTCGGCCATAAAGTCTAAGCCGGAATTGAAGTGTTACACATAATATTTATAGGGTAGATATATAATATACTTCTAAATATATGCTTAAAAATATATACAATATATTTAAATATTCCTAAAAGATAATATCCCATAATAGTATATTTCTAAAAAAAATCCCATAATAATAATATCCTAATAGAGCTCGTCAAGACCAGCGTTTGAACACATTTCGGTGGCCGATTGTTCCATGACCAAAGAGCCAACCACCGTTACAACACCAACACAGCCGCTCGGTATCTCCTACTCCGAGGTGGAGAGACGACTAGGAGTGGTACATAAAGAAAGCTGCTATTGCTGGTTTGAAACAACAAGGAGTTGATTAAGAGCTATTGGAGTAAAGCCAGAGCTTTTCCATGAGCTGAAGATGACAAAAGAACTAGACGAAACAAGGATGCTAGAGGGCCAGCCTACTAGAGAAGCTTGAAGAGGTGAGAAAGAGTTGTTGGTCGGCTACAGTCACAATCGGTGTCGACGTCTACAGTGAGAGAAAAAAGTTTCATATAAATGATGAACAGTGTATTGTAAAGTAATGGACTCAATTTCAACCCTTGTTCATCGTTTTAGTAGTTTTGTCATTTTAAATTTCATTTTAATCCTAATTTTGATAAAATTTATATAAAATTTCTTTAATTTATATTTTCTTTTTACCTTAAAACGGTAAATAAAAATATATAATAATCTAATTTTAAATATTAATTCATTTTTAGTTATTTACGTAATAAATAACTATTTAGCCAATATATAAAATTCTAGAAATAAATTATTTTTATAATATAAATATTTTTTTATTATCGTAAGTAGTAGTTTTTTATAATAAATATTAATGAAATTTATCATTGAAAGTTTCAATACCATAACAACATTCAGGTTTTTAAGTAATTAAATCTAATGCCGAATTTCCATTATACAAATTATATAAACAACCTTTCATTTTAATTTTTTAATCTCATCAGCTAATTGATTTTTAGATTATTTATGAACTATTAAACTGAATTCGTTAACTATTTAAGAAATAGAAAAAATGAATAGCGAGGAATATTATTATGATATTTAAATAATTAAAATAATTGTTATTTTTATTCTAAAATAAAGAAAGATGGAGAGAATACAAAACAAAGAAAATATGAAAGCAACAGAAATGTACTTTATTTATCAAAAATGGGTGATTACAATGCTTCATCAAAGTCTTTATTTATAAGCATATGAAGTATAAAAAAAGTAGATATCTAATTCTAATAACTATTAGAATTTAAAGTATATTAAAACTTTATCTTGATCATGATGGACATCCACTTAATAATATTGTAACAGTCCGGTTTAGACCCTAGTCAAAATAGTGATTTCGGGACCACAAATCCGAGTCAGAAAAATATTTTAATATTATTTTCTGTGTTTGCAGCACGTGATTAAGCATGTGTGAAATTTCTGTGAATTAATTTATCCGTTTGTGTGCTCAATTTGATAAAAGGACCTAATTGTGAAAGATGCTAAATTAGCATGCCATGTGTTAAAAGTACCTAAGTGCTATGTCTTTATAAATATGAAGTCCTTATGATGTTATTAAGCCATTTTTAAGTTAGTGGACAATTATGTCCATGGAATAAATGTTTTTATTAATATATCAATAAGGGTAAAATGGTAAAATATTTATTAAGCTTAATTAAATAAAAGACAAAGCTAAATTATGTATTTATTCATCATCCACCACCGATTATAGAAAAGAAAAGTGGGGTTTTAAGCTTTCATGGTATTCGGCTATTACAAGTCTCAATTCAAAGTTAGTTTTTGTTCGGTTTTTTATAATTTCTACGTTTTTGTAATCGTTGCTTCGTGCTCTACAAAACCCATGCTTAAATTTTGTGAATTGATGATGAATTTGAAATGTGTCATGGATGAATCCATGAGCTTGGTGAAGTTTGGTGATGAAATATGAAATATATGTGTTAGATTAACATGTTTTATCTTTGGATTTTTGATGAATTTGAGTAAATTGGACTTAATTGAGAAAATAATATTTTGAGGGATTAAAATGTGAAATAAATAAAATGTGTGGATTTGTATTGATCATGGGAATATTCGGCCAAGCTTGGGTAATATGGAATTTTGTGTGTTTTGCGATTTTTTGAAATAGGGACAAAATGTCAAAATGTGAAAGTGTGAGGGCTAATTTGTAAATTTCCCTAAATATGTGTTTTTGGATTGAATTGAATGAATTGGTGAATAAATGAGCTAAATCTAAATATGTATAGATCAAGAATCGAAGAAAATGGATTTAGATCGAGGGAAGTCGAAAGTAATTGAATAGCTGTTCGTTTCCGTTCTTTCCGTACGAGGTAAGTCTATATACAAATAAATGTATTTGAATTGATTTTTGTATGTTTATATGAAATCTCAGTGTGTTGAATGTTTACGAGAGGATAAATATATGAATTTTAAGGAAGTATCGACAAAGTATCAATGTCCAAGAAGTCTTGTACGAACCTAGGAATAGATAGGATTACATATGTCATGACATAGAGGTTTCCGGTATGTGATATCATGTAAGACCACGTCTGGGATGTTGGCGTTGATTCAGATTTACATGTAAAACCATGTCTAGTACATTGACATCGTCTCTGATTTCATGTAAGACCCTGTCTGGGGCAGTGGCATCGATATATAAGTACATGTAAGACCACGTCTGGGACGTTGTCATTGTACGACTATTCCGAGCATTCTGAGTATCCTATTTGGTTCTGAATGGTTCAACGGGCAATTCTGAGAAACTAAGAATGATGTGAAATGTATAATCGTTTCAGGTACGTTTGAAATGTACACTATGTATGTGTATGGAAGGTAAATATATATATGAACTTACCTAGATGAGATATGTGTATGGATTTGATGAAGTAAAATGTGATATATGAATGAATAAGCTATGATCTAATGAAGAACATAGTGATATGAATGTTGGTAAGTAAATGGCTAAACAAATGAGCCAAGAAGAACTATGAATGTGCAAATGAGTTATTAGTAATCTCATATTTGATATGAATAATGAATACTTATATGTTAAGTTTATTTGTATATGGCTTAGTAAGCTTTTGAAAGCTTACTTTGTATGTGTTTGCTTTGTTTTATAGATCGTTGAAGCTACGAAAGGCTCGAGAATTGTCGAGGATTGTCATCACACTACTCAAATCATATTTTGGTACCTTTTGAATATGTATATGTTAAGTATGGCATGTATAGTCTAGTTGATATGGTTATGTTTTGAAAGAGTGTATAGTTAGCCATGTGATATGGCTAGATAATGACATTATATGAATGAATAGTCATGTCTTATGATGCTTAGTTTTGGTATGGTTTGTTGGCTAGTGAAATGGTCATAATAGTGGTAAGCTTATTGATGCAATGTAAGCATATATATTGATGATCGATTGTTATAATGAAATGGTAAGTGTGTGGATGGATGTTACCTAAAAATGTTGTGATTAGATTGAGTTAAATGGCATATAAGTTGGTGTGATTGTTATGCTCATAAGTGGTTAGAAATGATGAACATTTTGGTATATATTGGTTGCCTTTGATGCTTGGATTGATGCTTAATTGTGCTTGTAGGAATGACCCAAAGTGTGGGTGGCAAATTGGCCTTGAAAATGGCCTATAATTGCCCACACGGTTGAGCACACGGGCGTGTGGCTCGACTGTGTCCTTTGTGGTTGTATTTCAAAATAAGTCAGACTCGACCATGGGCTAGACACACGGGTGTGTGATTGGCTGTGTGGTGTAAGTCAGTAGCGACCACGGGTGAGGCACACTGGCGTGTCCACGGTCGTGTGGATAAGTCAGTATGTATGCCCTGTTTTGACACGGCTTAGACACACGGGTGTGTCTGAGGCTATGGGAGGCACACGGCCTACCCACACGGGCGTGTGACCTCTATAACTTAGGAAAAAATTTTAAATTTTTGAAAATTTTCTTATGAGTTCGGTTAAATCCCGGCCCTTTTCTAAAGCATGTTTAAGGTCTTGTAGACCTATTCTAGGGTCACTTGGATTGGATTCGTTAAATAATATTATGAAATGTTTGTAAAAGATTTGAATTGTCCTGTAATGCCTTTAACCCTAGACCGGTGATGGTTACGGGTTTGGGGTGTTACATTTGATTGGTATTACAGCTATGGTTTAGTCGACTCTCAAACTAAAGTAACGTGTGAGAGTCTAGCTATACATGCCATATATATGAAATGTGATAGTATGATGAATCCTAACGTGTAAAATGTGTTTTCATTTAATAATGGATCCCGAAAGAATCGTAGCTGACGATGTTGAAAGTAATGCACCTGCTCCAACTCAAGGGACAGCGCCATCTGATTCGAGACCGGCTACTAGTGGTCAAGAGGGAGAGGCTAAACAAGCCTTCTTCCAAATGATGAATGAGTGGTTCACACAGTACGTAAGAACTAATCTGACTGTTTTACAACCTCCGCCCTCGCCTAACCCTCCTCAGACTTCTGTTATACCTCCAATTATGAACATGAATCTGTTGAATAAACCTCCGGTTGACAAAATCTATAAATATAGGGCTGAAGAGTTCAAGGCCACTAGTGATGATGATGCCGAGAAAGCTGAGTTTTGGCTAAAGAACACTATCCGAGTATTTGATGAAATGTCACTGACTTCTGAAGAATGCATAAAATGTGTTGTTTCTTTGCTACGAGACGCAGCTTATCAATGGTAGAAGACCTTGATTTTTGTTGTTCCAAAGGAACTGCTTACATGAGATTTCTTTTAGTTTGAGTTCCGGAAGAAATATATTAGTCAGAGATTTATTGATTAGAAACAAAAAGAATTCCTCGAATTGAAACAGGGTCGCATGTCTGTCACTAAGTATGAACAAGAATTCGTGAGATTAAGTCAATAAGCTCGAGAATGTGTTTCAACCGAAGAAATAATGTGTAAAAGGTTTGAAGATGTCCTGAATGAAGATATCCGTTTGCTAGTTGGAATTCTGGAAATAAAGGAGTTTGTTGTGCTTGTTGATCGAGCATGTAAAGCTGAGGCACTCGGGAAAGATAAAAGAAAAATCGAGTCTGAAGCTAGAGATGTGAGAAAGAGATTTTTCGAGTAAATCATTTCAGTCTGCTTCAAAGAAATTCAGAGATGAACAAAGCCGCAGTCTGCTTCAAAGAAATTCAGAGATGAACAAAGCCGTTCAAAGGTTAATGTGGGACATTCGAATAAAGATCGAGCTATATTAAAGTTGAATTCCAAATCTCCAGCAACTTCGATGGCTAGTGTTGGAAATGTTAGATCTGAAAGACCTGAATGTAAACATTGTGGTAAAAGACATCCGGGAAGTTGTAGGTTGAATGACCGAGCATGTTTCAGATGTGGATCATTAGATCATTTCATCCGAGATTGCCCAGAGTCTGTTGAGCAAGAGATTGTTCAGAACCCGATATCTGATAATGTTTCAACTAGAGGTAGAACTTCTCAGAATACAAGAAATGTCAGTGGTAGTCAGAGAGCTACGAAAGACACTATTGCGAGATCTGAAGCTAGAGTACCTACCAGAGCTTATGTGTAACACCCCTAACCCGTATCTGTCGTCGGATTAGGGTTACGAGCATTATTTTACCAACCACAAGTCAATGCACATTACAAAACTACTTCTTTAATTGATATGCTAAACTATACTTTCACGATTAAACACATACATCCCTTCTAATATTAAAACATTAACGAACATATCACAAATGATATCATTATCATCAATTAAAACTACTTACATTCAAATAACTAAACACTATTCATTTGGTCAATTTATATACTATGGCCGAATATAAATATTTCTCTTATTCAACATATACCAATCAAATAATATAATAATTTAATCACATACATATCATGATTGATTGTTCACTACAAAAATTTCCCATTTCAAATCTCATAACCGAATATATATATCATCCAATGAACATTATGAACTCCAAACTAATGTCAATACCTTAGTCAAGTATTAGCAAGTGAGCATGTTTCAACTTATTCATTAATATAACTCACATAACATAAATTGAAATATCTTTCAAATTAAGATTATGATTTAGCCGAACATACCCAAAGAGAATAAGACCATGACCAATCGTGACTAAACCATATTCAAGTAGCTACTTTAACATCATTTAGCATATACTTCATTCATGAACATTCATTCGAAATATATAGATAAAGTACCCTCCATGAATTCACAAAACATACATACCAAAACATGCCTAAATCTGGACCTATAATGCACAAACATATATATCACTTCATGCATAAACAAGTCAACCCAAACATAGAAATATAGCCATTTTCGCATGGCATCTTTATACAATCACATTTACACCATTTAAGACATTTCAATAAGTAATTCAGCCTATACATGCCATAGACCCTAGGTTCGAATACAAAAAGGTACCAAAATAGATGTTAATGTGATTGACTTTGACGATGATCCCTGAGCTCGAGCTTTGACCTCAAAATCTATAGAACAATGCAACAAACGCACCAAGTAAGCTATTATAGCTTAGTAAGTTTTAAGCAATGGTAAAAATATACAACTAGTCTATATGCTATTTAATCAATCCAATCATGATCATTAACTAATTCATAAACACAAATATGCATAATTTGTCCCCATTCAACAATCACTATTTTTAATAGGTCTCAAGACCGAATGTTCACATGCCAATTTTTTTTTCCATTTCAAAAACAAGCTCAAAAATAAATGATTACTTCACATTAATAACATTTCATATACTAAAATAACTTACCTCAATGGTATTAAACCATTCATTTATCATACATCGCTTACCTACGTTTCACTCCTCGGTTATCTCCATACATTAATATATACCGTTGAGGAACCCGTAATCCAGCACACATAGTGCAATTTACGTAATGTATCGCACACTTAGTGCCGTTACTTGAGAAGGACTACACATAGTGCCATTTAATAGTAATGTATCGCAAACAAGTGCTAAAAAACCAATTCGCACACATAGTGCTCGGTATATAAGCTCGCACACATAGTGCTCATCAATCCCAATTTTCAACTCATTCATATAGACATAAATAATCACATTTTAAACATATAAAACACCCATGAATATACATGTTCGAACCCAACTATCCTTGCTATGAAGTACCATCATATTCGGCCATAGAAAGTAAACATGTATACTCACCTATTCAATACCATCATCATTTATTACAATCCTACATTTATCCATATGTCAACTATGCTTAATCATTCAACTCAATTTATTCAAAGCTTATAAAAGTACCAACCTTATATTCGGCTAACACTTAGATTTATCCAATGTCACATTCGGCATTTAGTAATTTAACATACTTAGTCTTACTTAACAAATGCACCTCGATATAAACTAAATTCAGTTTAACCAATTGCTTAAAAACTTACCTCAAAAATTGACGGATTAAGCTTCCCGGCTATTCGTTTAACTTTATTTTTCCCCGATCCAATCCCGGTTCTTTTCGTTCTTGATCTAAATAATTTCAAATTAAGCTCATTCAACACTTTTCTCATTCAATTTAATCCAAAAACACATAATTATGCAAATTACCATTTTACCCCTGACATTTACAATTTTTACAATTTAGTCCCTATTGCACAAATCACAAATTACTCAAAATTTAACCACCATCCTTTAGGGCCGAATTTTCATCCTCTCATTACAAGCCTATACAACTCATTTATTTAACATTTTAACCTCTAAAAATTTTCTTTTTATCAATTACTCCAAATCACCTAACTTCATCAAAAATTCAAGAACAACATTTGTTAATCTATCACATACAATTTATATTTCATCATTAAACAACAAGAACATCAAGTTTCCTTCAATGGCATCTCACTAAAAACACAACCAAATCAAAAATTTAAACATGGGCTAATTAAAGCTCAAAATAACTATCTAAAAAATGCAAGAATTATTAAAAATCAAGCTAAATATTTACCTTAATCAAGCTCAAGTGAGGCCGAATGTAACTAGGTTTTCTTTTCTTTTCCTTTGGCTAACTTTCGGTCATTTGAGGAAGAAAAGATGAACACTTCTCATCTTTTACTTATTTTATTATTTTATCAAATAATAATAATACATTAATATTAAAATATAATAAAAAATCAATCACTATTACATGCAAATGATGGACGGCACTAAGCCAAATTTTTGGTTAAATTGCACTTTTAATACCACAATTTAAGAAGCCACCTTCAATTTAGTACTTACACATTCAACCACCAAATTTTCTTTTTATGCGATTAAACCCTTTTTCACAATTAAGCACTAAAACGATTAAATTTTAATAAGAAAATTTCACACACACTAATTCACACAGAATAAGCATTGAAAATAGTATTAAACTATTTTTCGACTCTGATTCGTGGTCCCAAAACCACCGTTCCAATTAGGGTCAAAATTGGGCTGTTACAACTCTCCCCCCTTAAAAGATTTTCGTCCCCGAAAATTCTTACCAATAAATAAATGCGGGTAGCGTTCTTTCATTGATTCCTCGAGTTCCCAGGTTGCTTCCTCAATCCCGTGCTTATACCATATTACTTTAACCAACGAGATTTTCTTATTTCGTAACTCTTTCACTTCACGAGTTAAGATGCGGATTGATTCTTCCTCCTACGTCAAGTCAGTGCTGATTCTCAATCTCTGCCGGGCTAATCACATGAGACGGATCGGATCTGTATCGTCGAAGCATCGATACATGAAAAACATTGTGAATCTTGTCTAGCTCAGATGGCAACATAAGTCTGTAAGCAACCGGCCCAATATGCTCAATAACTTCGTACGGCCCAATAAATCTCGAACTCAGCTTTCCTTTACGACCAAATCTAAGTGTCTTTTTCCACGGCAAGACTTTCAAGAATTCTCGGTCACCCAATTGAAATTCTATATCTTTACGTTTCAAGTCCGCATATGACTTCTGACGATCTGACGCGGCTTTCAAACTTTCTTGGATTACTTTTACTTTCTGCTCAGTCTCTCTAATTAAATCAACCCTGTGTATCTTGCTTTCACTTAGCTCGGTCCAATATAGAGGTGTACGACATTTACGACCGTACAAAGCTTCATAAGGTGCCATTTTGATACTCGATTGAAAACTATTATTGTACGCAAATTCAATCAAAGGCAAGTATTGTTCCCCGTACCCTCAAACTCAAGAACGCAACATCTCAACATATCCTCGAGTATTTGAATAACACGCTCAGATTGACCATCTGACTGAGGGTGAAAAGCAGTACTGAAGAGCAATTTGGTACATAAAGTATCTTTCAGTTTCTTCCAAAACAGTGATGTAAACCTCGAATCTCTATTCGAAACAATAGAAATAGGTATTCCGTGCAATCGTACAATCTGGGCTATGTACAACTCAGCTAACTTATCAAGCGAGAAATCCGTACGTACCGGAACAAAATGGGCCGATTTTGTCAATCTATCAACAATAACCCAGATTGAGTCTTTCTTGCTCGGTGTCATCGGCAACCCAGATACAAAATCCATCATGACTTGATCCCATTTCCACTCAGGTGTCATGATCGGTTGAAGTAATCCTGATGGTACCTGATGCTCGGTTTTTACTTGTTGACATATCAAACATTTCGATACAAAGTCTGCAATATCTCGCTTCATACCGTGCCACTAGTAATGTTGTCTCAAGTCATTATACATCTTCGTACTACCTGGGTGAATTAACAACCTACTATTATGAGCTTCATCATAGATCATTCGAATCAACCCAGGGTTCTTAGGCACACATATTCGGTTTCTAAATCGTAAGCATCCTTCAGCATCTAACTGAAAATCTGAATCATCACTCGAGCCACATTGACCCCTCTTTGTTATTAATTCATTATCAACCTTTTGAGCTTCGCAAATCTGTTGAACAAACAATGGTCTCCCTTTCAATTCTGCAATAATCGCACCATCATCAGTCATAGCTATATCCGCATTCATTGCACGTAGAGTAAATAGTGATTTTCAACTTAATGCATCAGGAACTACATTAGCTTTCCCCGGGTGACAATCAATCACAAGTTCATAATCTTTTAATAGTTCCAACCATCGTCACTGTCTCAAATTCAGATCCTTCTGAGTCATTAAATATTTTAGACTCTTGTGATCAGAATAGACATGACATTTTTCACCGAGTAGATAGTGACGCCATATTTTCAAAGCAAAAACTATGGCAACCAACTTAAGATCGTGTGTCGAATAGTTCTTTTCGTGCGGCTTCAACTGTCTGAAGTTACGTGAAGTCAATATTCTGAAGTCGGTATTCTGGGACATATTGTGTCAGCATCTGGTATACAGGTTAATCCAAGCAAGATTTCTGCTATTCTGGAATGGAAACCTCCGAAGAGTGTGTCTGAAGTCTGTAGCTTTCTGGGACTTACTGGTTATTATCGACGGTTTGTAAAAGGCTTTTCGATGATAGCTACTCCATTGACCAGATTGCTTCAGAAAGATGTGAGATTTGAATGGTCCGGTAAATGTCAGAAAAGTTTTAATCAGTTGAAAACTTTGTTGACCGAAGCTCCAGTTTTGGTACAGGCAGAATCGGGTAAAGAATTTGTGATTTATTGTGATGCTTCATTGGTCTGGGATGTGTTTTGATGCAGGATGGCAAAGTATGAAAAGAACTATTCGACACACGATCTTGATTTAGCTACGATTGTATTTGCTTTAAAGATCTGGTGACATTATCTTTTTGGTGAAAAATGTCATGTATTTTCAGATCATAAAAGTCTAAAATATTTGATGACACAGAAAGACTTGAATCTACGACAGAGAAGATGGTTAGAGCTTTTGAAAGACTACGAAGTTGTGATAGATTATCATCTGGGTAAGGCAAATGTTGGTGCTTGAAACACCCCAAACCCGGCCCATGAGCCTTGATCGGATCCGGTATGTTCCTTGAGTAAAACGGTTCAAAACTGGTTTGTATCTTTTGAAAATCTTTGAGTGATTTTGGGAGAAAACTCAAATTGGGTTGGACTCAAGTTAGAGACTAATTTGTTTTTTTTTAATATAAGTTTGTATAAAAATCCCATTGTTAAGTTTCAAAACTCTAAGTTTCTCGCTCACTTAAAAATTTTCTGAGACCTAAAGCCCAAAGCCGAATTCTTCTAGGCCCAAAAATTTGGGGCGTTACATGATCCGAGATAGTCAAAAAGCAGCGTCTGATCGTTAGAAGTCTTATGCAGACTTGAAACAAAAAGATATTGAATTTGAGATTGGCAATAAAGTGTTCTTAAAGGTGTCTCCTTGGAAGAAAGTAATCAGATTCGGACGTAAAGGCAAATTGAGCGTATTGGACCTGTTGCATATAGATTATTGTTGCCACCTGAGCTAAAAAAGATTCATAATGTATTTCACGTGTCAATGCTTCGTCGATATAGATCCAATCCATCACATGTGATTACTCTCTCTGAGATTGAAATCTGATCTAATATAACTTATGAGGAAGAACTGATCCATATCTTCACATGGCCATGTGTTTAGGCGTGTTGGCTCACCCACGCCCATTTTGCAGATTGCCAAGACCATTTCAGAGAAGTCAGTGTCGACCACGGCCACGTCGCACGGTCGTGGGCTTTTGTCGGTGCCAGTGTTGGAGTGGTTGGGTCCGTGAACTTCAAAAATTAGTTGAGTCTGATTCGTACTGCCTCTGCCATGTTGGTACAAAGATTCTTAAGGTACACATGACCACGGCCACGTCCGTGTGCAAGGCCGTGTGGTCTGGGAATCTGCGTTTTTGGTTAGTTTAGAACTAGGTGTTCTAAAAGAGGAAAGGAAAATAAATAAAAAAATGAAAAAAATGTGAAAGTAAATTGGGTTAGTGCTCGGGTTGCCTCCCGAGAAGCGTTCGTTTATAGTCTTAAGCTAGACTTTTCTCGTATCTAGAAAAAATTAGGGTGGTTTAAAAGTTTGAATATCTTCCCTTATGCTTTCATTTCTATTATAAAGTTTGAGTCGAGAGGTGTTTACCTTAAGAGTGTCGAATGTTGAATTGTTTATGTTGACTATTCCGTATGGGAAGATATTGTGTACCTCAAGAGGGATTTTCTTGTTTGTGTTCAGGTTTGGTGTGGTGATGCGAGGATCTGCTTTATCTAACAGTACCTGGTCTCCTATTTTGAAGTGGTTTGATGTCCCTATGAGCTCTTCTGGGGGCTCCTTTGGCTTTACTTCGTGTGGTTCCAGTTCTTCTGTGAATTGTGTTTTCCACTCTTTTAGTTTGTTGACCCTAAGGCCTCGTGCCTTATGTAATTCTTCTTTGTTGGCATGGGGTCCATGATTCGGCTCAGGTTTGTAACCTTGTAGTGTTTCCTGCGGTGAAGATTGAACAACCTGGTTATCAACTGATTTTACTTTCTCACCTTCATCAATTGTTGTCCTGGCCGAGTCAAGAGCTTGTAACAAAGTATGAGTTCTCCTGTACCAACATCAATTTTTGTTCTAGCAGTTGCTAAAAAGGGTCTTCCTAAAATCAAAGGAATTGAATTATCCTCATCCATGTCTAAGACGACAAAGTCTACTGGGAAAACAAATTTATCTATTTTTACAAGAACATCTTCGATAATACCCCTAGGAATTCTAACAGTTGTATCAGCTAATTGAATACTCATCCTAGTTTGTTTGGGCTTCCCTAGACCTAGTTTTTTAAGCATTTTATAAGGCATGACATTTATACTTGCCCCTAAATCAGCTAACGCATTATCAATAGTTAGTCTACCAATTAAACATGGAAATGTAAAATGCCCTGGATCTTTTAACTTTCGCAGTAGTCTATTTTGTAGCATTGCTGAGCATACTACGTTTAATTCCACATGTGGTTCATCGTCTAATTTGCGCTTGTTCGTCAAGAGCTTTTTTAAAAATTTCCTTGAATCTGGCATCTGTGAAAGAGCTTCAAGAAGAGGTAAGTTTATATGTAATTTCTTTAAAAGTTTAAGAAACTTATCGAACTGTTCCTATGTATCGTCAATTTTCATCGCTTCGGGATAAAGAATGCGAGGTTGGTTCTTATTGATTACCGGTTTTGGCTTTTCTTGTGTTACCTCAACTATAACTTCTTTTAACTTGTTTTCTTCAATTGGATTTGGTTTATCTAACCCTTTACTATCATGAGCTGTGATAGCTTGAACTTGCTCCCTTGGGTTAGTCTCAGTGTTGCTAGGCAGTCTTCCTTGTGGTCTCTCAGAAATCTGCTTAGCAAGTTGCCCGAATTAATCCTTGAATTCTTGTGACAATGCCTCAAGTTTTGTTTCTACCTTTTGGAAACGTGTTTCTAAGGCTGTTATGAAGTTTGTTAGCACCTCTTCAAGGTTCGGCTTCTTTTCCTATGTGTAGGGCTGTTGTTGGAAGTTTTGGAAGGGTTGTTGCCTTTGATTTCTTTGACCGCCCCATGAAAAATTGGGGTGGTTCTTCCAACCTGGATTATAAGTATTACTATAAGGGTTATTGTTAGATTAGAAATTATTACCCATATAGTTTATCTGCTCACTCTCCATGCCCTGTCCGTAGGGTGGGTACTTAGAATTCACCACTCCTTCACTTGCATCGCACTGCATAAATGGATGTGCCTGCGAAGAACCATAGAAACTATCAAATTTTTTATGTAGCAATTCAACATGATTTGATAGCGCAGTCACTACGTCAATATTGAAAACTCCGGCTGCTTTAGCTGGCCTTCTCCTTGTAACTTGTCACAGATAGTTATTTAGTGACATCTCCTCTATAAACTCGTAGGCTGCTTCAGGAGTTTTGTTGTTCAGGGTTCTGCCGGTGGCTGAATCGATTAGTTGTCTTGTTGCAAAAGTTTGGACCTGTAGCCATAGTGGTAGTCCGTGGTGTGGGCACCTCCTTAACAAATCTTTGTATCTCTCCCATGCGTCGTATAATGTCTCTGAATCTATCTGCACAAAAGAAAAGATACCATTCCTTAATTTGGTTGTTTTGACCAGTGGAAAATATTTTAATAAAAATATTCGGTCATTTGGTCCCATGTAGTGATTAATCCTCGTAGAAGAGAATGGAACCACTGTTTGGCTTTATTTCTCAGGGAAAAAGGAAATAACCGAAGACGGATGGCATCATCAGAAACGCCATTTATCTTAAAGGTATCACAGAATTCTAGAAAATTCGCTAGGTGTGTGTTAGGGTCTTCATCCTGTGAACCATCAAACTGAACAAACCGTTGTATCATCTGTATAGTGTTAGGTTTCAGTTCAAAATTATTTGCAGCAATAGTAAGCCTAACAATACTAGACTCAGTTCCTGTTAAACTAGGTTTAGCATAATCATACATAGTACGTGGAGCATGATGTTCAGCCATCTCTGGAGGTGGCGGATTATTTTCAGCCATCTCTTCTGTGGTATTTATTTCAGCTTCTTTCTCTTTGTTTATGTAGATTAGGGTTCGCCTTATTTCTCTACGATTTCTACGAATGGTACCTTCAATATCACTGTCATAAAGCAGGGGTCCTGTCAGGTTCCTTCTAGTCATAAACTAGAGGTACATGCAACGAACAAAAGAAAGAAAGAAAATTTAGAAAAATAAAAATAAAATTTAATTGCAAAAATAAAAATGGCTAAAGTAATAAAAATTAAGCTTTCTTAATATTTCAGTTCCCCGGCAACAGCGCCAAAAACTTGATCGTCGAAATTAGAGCTTTAAAATTTATAATGAGAATGATCAAACACCGAAACTAACTCTGACAATGATTTTAAGGCAAGCGCACCTATCAAACAGTAGTATAGTTTAGGCAAGACCAGAATATCGAATCCCAAAGGAACCAAAAGTACTAGTACTAACTCTCTTTCTATTATTTAGCGTAAGAATTAAGTGAATGTTTCTCTAATCTAAATTTAACTATCAACTAAACTATAGATGCAAAAACAAAAAGACTGAATTTGGGAAAAATAACTTGAAACAAAAACCAATCGATTAAGACGATACCCTTAGGAAGAATCCACCTAGACTTCACTTGTTATCTAACTCTGAACCAGACGATTTATTCACTTGACTTGATCCGTAAGATTCCCTAATTTATATTAAACCCTCTCTCAAAGCGAATAACGCTAACCTTAGGTTCATTAATTGAAATCTCTTTCTAATTAAAACCCCTAGAATCGCATTAACTCGATCTACGGACTCCCATATTAGGTTTCACCCTAATCCGGCAAAATCTCGTCACCCTATCTCTAGGCGTGCAATCAACTCTGCTTAATTATGCTAGATCTACTCTTAAGCAGGGACTTTTGCTCCACCACCTAAGCACATCACACTTGAATCAATATCCCAGAAATATCAACACAAGAATTTAGAACACATAATTAAGAACAAGTCAAATATTTATCATATAGTTCAGCAAACGATAACAAGATTCATCTTAGGCTTCATCCTCTTCAGGTATCTGAAGGGTTTAGTTCATAACAATAGAAGAAAACATTTTAGAAGAAAAGATAAAATAAAACATAAGAAATCCCTAAAACTCCCTGAAGGAATTGAAGGAGAGATCCGCCGTCTTGAGTAGAATTTCAGCTTCAAGAGATGGATCAACTGGCTATCTTCGAGTGATTCCAACAAATCTGGCCTTCCTGGCTCGGCTCCTAGGCATAGCTAACCCCCTCTTTCTAGTAACACTTAGGGGGTTTATATAGGCTTTCAAAATATGTTTCTTCGCCCCTAAGTATCCAAATCCGAATGAAATTGCTCTTTCCTGTGATAGGGACACGGCCATGGCACATGCCCGTGTGGATCGTGACCAGGCCATGCTGGGACTTCTTTAATGAGGCACGGCCGTTTGAATCGAGATCAGGCCGTGTTCTAGTAGACTAACGTGGCATGGCCGTGTGGGCTTAAGTCCAGGCCGTGTCAATTTCCTCTTTGGCCCAATTTGATCCGTTTTAGGCCCGTTTCTTGTTCTTTTCATCCTTGAGTGCTTTCGTGAGTATAAGACATGAAAAGAAAGGATTAAGAGCACCTTTTTTAATAAATCAAGGGATAAATCATCCAAAAGCATACTAAATACGGATTAAAATATGTTACTTTTACGGTTTATCAATTTGATATGAATAATGAATGCTTATATGTTAAGTTTATTTGTATATGGCTTACTAAGCTTTTGAAAGCTTACTTTGTATGTGTTTGCTTTGTTTTATAGATCGTTGAAGCTACGAAAGGCTCAGGAATTGTCGAGGATTGTCATTACACTACTCAAATCATATTTTAGTACTTTTTGAATATGTATATGTTAAGTATGGCATGTATAGTTTAGTTGATATGGTTATGTTTCGAAAGGGTGTATAGTTAGCCATATGATATGGCTAGATAATGACATTATATGAATAAATAGTCATGTCTTATGATGCTTAGTTTTGGTATGGTTTGTTGGCTAGTGAAATGGTCATAATAGTGGTAAGCTTATTGATGCAAAGTAAGCATATATATATTGATGATTGGTTGTTATAATGAAATGGTAAGTGTGTGGATGGATGTTACGTAAAAATATTGTGATTGGATTGAGTTAAATGGCATATAAGTTGGTGTGATTGTTATGCTCATAAGTGGTTAGAAATGATGAACATTTTGGTATGTATTGGCTGCATTTGATGCTTGGATTGATGCTTAATTGTGATTGTAGGGATGACCTAAAGTGTGGGTGGCAAAATGGCCTTGAAAATGGCCTATAATTGCCCACACGGTTGAGCACACGGGCGTGTGGCTCGACCGTGTTCTTCGTGGTTGTATTTCAAAATAAGTCAGACTCGATCACGGGCTAGACACAAAGGCGTGTGGCTGGCCATGTGGTGCAAGTCAGTAGCGACCACGGGTGAGGCACACGAGCATGTCCACAGCTGTGTGGATAAATCAGTATGTATGCCCTGTTTTGACACGGCTTAGACACACGGGCGTGCCTGAGGCTGTGGGAGGCACACAGCCTACCCAAACAGGCGTGTGACCTTTGTAACTTAGAAAAAAGCATTAAATTTCTAAAAATTTCCGTATGTGTCCGGTTAAGTCTCGGCCCTTTTCCAAAGCATGTTTAAGGTCTCGTAGACCTATTCTAGGGAAAATTGGATTGGATTCGTTAAATAATATTATGAAATATCTATAAAAGATCTGAATTGTCCAGTAATGCCTTTAACCCTAGACCCGTAACGGTTACGGGTTAGGGGTGTTACAAATATATTCATAACACTCCCCCTTGGATGTCCATTGATAGATAATGTGCCTCGTTAAAACCTTATTAGGAAAAATCATGTGGGATAAAAACCTAATGAAGGAAAAAGAGTACATAATCTATAATACGCTTAATATGCTGCCTCATTAAAAACCTTACCAGGAAAACCCAATGGGACAAAACCTCGGTTAAGGGAAAAAGAGTACAATGCGTATTTACTCCCCCTCATTAAAACATCACATATTTTATCATATTCTACGTATTCAATCTTGAATACTAATTTTTCAAATGACTGTTTGAATGTATTGCCAACCATTTATATCACCATTCTTTTAAAGTCGTGAGTGAGGGAAATTTGGGGAAATATATTTTGATCTCTTCAGGAGATTCAACAATAATCATAACAAACTTTAATTATGGTTCTTTTATAAAAACACAAATAGGTATTTTGGATCATTTTATAATCCTCCTTCAACTACTGAAATTTACCACATATGTTCAAATTATTTCAATTCATATAAATGAATAATTTCCCGAGAATTTCAATATGCTTCTAGCATTCTAAATATTTCAAGGATTTTAATATAAACTTTACTATATGGTATTTTATAAAGGTTGTAACAACAACCATTAGACGCAAGTTAAATCTTTTATGAATTGTCAATTTAAGAATATATCTAAAGGTTATTGCATCCACCACAAAAGAATATTACATCTTTTCATAATCAATGCCAGGACTTAGCGAAAAACTAATTTTTATTCCGCTTTTGCCAAACTACTTCAATTGCACCCTCACTGGCTTTATACCTTTAGATATTTTGACTACTAGTCTAAAACTCTAAAAATTTAATTGTACTTGAGTTGCGTCTTTCTATATTGATCAATTTATTACATATCTATACTTCTCAATAGATTTATTTAAGATCCTCCTTTCATTTCATTATTTCAATAATAATATTGCATGCAAAATCATTGTCGACCACTTTTATTATTCGGTTCCACATTTTCTCGAATTGACATAACTTATCGAGATCTCTTATTTTCGTTATTTTAAAATTCAGTTCCAGGTACCTGAATCTTTTCTGAAGTTTTACTTATTATTTATGTCTTGGGTCTCTTCTAAAGCACCCGCCTCCACTATATAACCATCTAGAAAAATTTTCATCTTTGGAATCGATCAATCTATATAACACTTGGTTATTTTCATTAAGTTTGTAAATACATCTGATAGTTAACTTGTAATGAGTTATCCTTATTTATCTGAAGTTTTACTTATTATTTATGTCTTGGGTCTCTTCTAAAGCACCCGCCTCCACTATATAACCATCTAGAATAATTTTCATCTTTGGAATCGATCAATCTATATAACACTTGGTTATTCTCATTAAGTTTGTAAATACATCTGATAGTTAACTTCTGGTTCAAATTACTCTCCCCTTAACTCATTACAAGTTATTATTTATCTTCCCCTAATGTCGGGAAAACTATCGAATCAAAATTGTAATCACAAATAATGTCAGAATTGAATCTCCAATGCATTCAAAACATCTAATAATACAAAGAACTTGTCATTAATATATATTCCTCACTTTCTTTGAGGATTCACTCATCTTTGTGCATTATGGTGGAGCAATTGGAACATATACGCACATACAAAAATTCAAAGATGAGAAATATTTGGCTCTTGACCAAAAATCAATTGTAATAGGAGTATTTATAACTTATTGGCTTGATGCATACAATAGATAAATCAACATAATCTCATACTAAAATAGAAAGTTTAGTTCTCATAAGTAATGATTTAACTATTAGTTGGAGGCATTTGATAAACAATTCAGCTAAATCATTTTGTGTGTGAACATAAGCTATAGGATGTTCAACTTTTGTCCTAATTGACATGCAATAATCATTGAAAACTTGGGATGTAAATACACCAACATTAGCAAGATGAATTGTCTTAATTGCATGATCTGAAATTAATCATTTAAACAAGCAATCTAGCAAATGACAGGTTGCGAGTTGATAACGCATATGATTATTTTGTAGATGCATTTACCAAAATCATATAATATCAAAACCATCCACAAAGTGAATGAATGGGCCCATATTCATTTCAGAAATCAAGACATTAAATCTAAACTTTAGCTTGTGAGTTTCTAAAAACCAATTTTTATTGAGAACAAGCAACAAATGAGAATTCTTTAAATTAAAGAATCTTTTGGTTCTTTAATTGAATGTCCATATAAATTCTCAATTAATCTTCGCATAATATATGATCCAGGATGGTCAACTGGTCATGCCAAGTAGTAAATGCATTTGTATTAGTAAACTTCTGGTTTACTTTAACATGTGTTTTAATTGTACTAAATTGTAACAAATTGATAATTTTATTATCATTCCTTTTAATTTGTATCCACATACAAGTTGTAACACCCCTTACCTGTAATCGATGCTGGTACATGGTATGAAGTGTTACCTTACTAAAACACATAATAGCATACATTTCCAAGTAATAAAAGTTCTTTCACATTTAAAACTTTTCAAACTTTGTCTTAAAATACTTAATATGAGCCTATGAGGCCCAAAACACACTTTAGAAACTGTTCGGGACCAAATCGAGTTCTTTAGAAAACTTTGGAAAATGTCACTGAAAACAGGGGCACACACCCATGTGGAAGGGCGACACGCCCATGTGACCTGATAATATGACCATGTTGAAGGACCGTGTAACTCGCACGGCCTAGGCATATAGGGACACACCCGTGTCCCATGTCCTTATGGATTTCTTTCTCAATTCGAACCTACTGGGGTTTTCACATGGCCTGGCACATGCCTGTGTCCATGGCCTATGTCCCTCACACAGCCATGACACGCCCGTGTCTCGGCCTGTGTGCAAAAACCTTAACATTTTCTTTCTAACGTCAGCAACATCATATGGTTACACGGCCAAGGCACGCACCCATGTCCTTAGACTGTGTGGCGAATTAAATTCCTAAATTCAAATGCAGAATTCACACGGCCTAGTCACACACCCATGTCCAATGGTCATGTCTTCCACAAGGATGAGAGACACGGCCGTGCCTCAGCCCGTATGGTTACTACTGGGCATTCTATTTTGCCAACTTAGGGTGCAGGGGGACATATGGATGAACTACACGACCATTGGGCAGGTGTGATACACACGGCCTAGACATACGCCCGTGTCTATACCCGTGTGGACAATAACAGGGCTATTTATCAAGCCCTTTCTGCCACCCTTACTTGCACCAACATAAGACACATCAAATAACCTACCCATTCATGAATTAATATACCAAATACTAAACCATGCAAGTTGCACATTCATGAAAAAGATTATCATTTTCATATTTCAAAAATAAGTATTAGTCACCATCCATTGCTTTATACAAAATTAATAAATCTTTAAGACAAGCCCACACATCTGGCCGAAACAATATGACACTTGATAAAGACCAAGTCCCTATACATGCTATACTTAAAAAGAATAAATCTAACTACACCAAATGTTCAGATTGATAGTGTGATCAAGCCTCCGACGTTCTTTGACCCCCGAGCTAACTTGGCGGCACTATAAGAAAATGGAATGGAGAGAGAATAAGCATAAAGCTTAGTAAGTCACAGGTAAATAATTAGCAACAATTATCATGCATTATCATACTCATAACATATCATAGACTTGTATATAATTCTCGAATGATTAAAGGCATAACTTACTCATTTTCACCCTTACTAATCATACAACATAATTCGAGCTCATTCCTCATGAATTTCATGTAGGTACCTGTATCACTTACAACATAGTTGTAACTTTTCTCACTTTTAACACAAGTTTTAAATTTCCCGTTGAACTAGTTGGAATACTAAAGGACACCCGACAAGCCTCACACAAGATGGTAAAATGTCGATGCCATGTCCCAGACATGGTCTTACACTGGCTCACATATCGAGGCCAATGCCATGTCCTAGACATGGTCTTACACTAGCTCTCGTCTCAATGTCGATGTCATGTCCTAGACATGGTCTTACACTGGCTCTCATAATGTTTCCGATGCCATGTCCCTGACATGGTCTTACACTAGCACATATATCAACGCTGATGCCATGTCCCAGACGTGGTCTTACACTAGCGCACATATCACTCAAATGTAATGGCTTGGATATTCAATCTATTCCTAAGGTTAAACAGGAAGTATACCGTATCAACTTTCGTCATGCATATTCATAGAAATAATTAAGCATATTATGCAATATCAATTGTTTAATGCATAATAATAATAAATTTGTATTATTTACATACAACTCACCTCTGTATACAAAAAGTGGGCAACTAGTTCGATTTAGTCCACTATCTTGGTTTTCCCCTGGTCTAAGTCCAGATCCCGATTTTCTTGATCTATAATGAAAATATTTCCTCATTTAAATCACCATATTAATTAAAACATTTCAAAATTCCTACTTTGGAAAAATTACCATTTTGCCCTTTAAACTTTCACAAAATTATGATTTTGCCCCTAGTCTCCTAAAACGATTTTCATCAAATTTCCTCATTAACCAAGCCTAGCCGAATCTATCTTAAGATTATAGCAACTCACAAATCCAAATATTTCACACATTAACTACCTATTTCACAACCTTTATAAAAAGGTCCATTTTAAGTGTTTTCATAGAAACCCTTTTCACAAAAGTTGTTTATTTAACAACCAAGATTCATTTTCTTTCATAAAATTTCAGCAAACAACATGAATACTTACATGGAAAGGTCCTAGACTCTCAACCATTTTGAAAAATAGTCCCCTCATTAGCTAGATTATGCTACAAGGGTCCCAAAAGTACAAAAATTATCAAGAATGGCCATTAAAATCACTTACTTGCAAGGGTTTAAGCTGCTGAAAATTTCAAGCTTTCCAAAGCTCCTCTTTTGCTCAAATTTTTGGTTGTAGAGGAAGATGAAATAGATTATATCATTTTCTCTTTATTTTATTTTATTTCTAGTCACATTTGTCACCAAAACCTCACCTAACCTTTGACATTCTTAATTTCTTGTCTCTATGGTCAGCCATCACCCTCTTAAAGGCATAATTGCACATTAAGGACCTCTAATTTAAGGTTCTCTAGCTATATAACACTTCTAATTAGTAGAACACAAATTTCACCTTTTATGCGATTTATCCCTTTTTCAAAATTAAGCATGCAATCACTAAAATTAATTCACCAAAATTTTCATGTACTAATATAATCATGCTATAACACATAAAATAATATTTAAAATAATTTCCCTGGCCTTGGATAAGTGGTTCTGAAACCACTATTCTGACTAGCCCCAAAATCAAGCTGTTACAATTCCCCTCCTTAGGGATTTTTGTTCCCAAAAATCTTACCAGCAAAAAGGTTCGGGTATTGCTCTCTCATAGTCTCCTCGGGCTCCCATGTGGCCTCTTCAACCCCATGTCTATGCCATAGTACTTTCACAAGTACTATACTTTTATTTCTCAATTGCTTGACCTCTCGATCCAAAATCTTAACCGGCTCTTCACCATAGGTCATGTCTGAACAAATCTCAACCTCTGTTGGTGAAATCACATGTGATGGATCAGAACAATAACGGCGCAACATAGACACATGGAATACATTGTGGATCTTTTCTAACTCGGATGGTAAGGCTAATCGGTAAGCTATCGGTCCAATTCTCTCAGTCACCTCATAAGGTCCAATAAAACGTGGACTTAATCTTCCTTTCCTACCGAATATGAGGACTTTCTTCCACGGGGATACTTTAAAAAATACCTTATCACCAACTTGAAACTCAATCTCTTTCCGTTTCAAGTCTGCGTAAGATTTCTATCTATCCGAAATGGCCTTCAAACAACCATGAATTACTTTTACTTTCTCTTATGTTTCTTTGACTAAATCAACCCTGTGTATCTGATTTTCTCTGAGTTCGGTCCAATAAAAGGGAGTTCGGCATTTATGCCCATATAAAGCCTCATAAGGTGCCATTTTCAAACTCGACTGATAACTATTGTTGTAGGCAAACTCTACCAGCGGTAAATACTTTTCCCAACTGCCTTGGAACATAAGAACACAACACCGCAACATATCCTCAATAATCTGAATTACTCTTTCTGACTGACCATCGGTCTGCGGATGGAAAGCCGTACTAAAATTTAGTTTCATCCCCAATGCTTCTTGCAACTTTTTCCAAAACCGTGATGTGAACCTCGGATCTCTATCCGAAATGATCGATAAAGGTATCCCGTGAAGTCTCACAATTTTGGAAACATACAAATCGGCCAATTTCTCAAGTGAATAATTGGTACGCACTGGTATAAAATAAGCTGATTTCGTAAGCCTATCAACCACAACCCAAACGGCAACTTTCTTCATTGGCGTCAACCACAAATCGGACACAAAATCCATGGTAATGCGGTCCTATTTCCACTCGGGAACCATCACGAGTTGAAGTAAACTCGAAGGTACTTGGTGTTCGGCTTTCACTTGTTGACAAATTAAACACTTAGAGACAAACTCTGAGATATCTACTTTCATTCCCGACCACCAATACATTTTCTTCAAGTCATTATACATTTTCACACTACCTGGGTGGATAGATATACAACTGCTATGTGCCTCATGCAAAATTTTCTGAATAAGCTCGTCGTCTTTGGGTACACAAATTCTATCTTAATACATTAAATAGCCATATGAACCAATCTGAAAATCTGATTTTATACTCGTCTAGCACTGATTTATCTTAGCTTGCAATTTTTTATCACTTTTTTGAGCTTCGCATATCTCTTGCAAGAACATTGGTTTCACTCTCAACTCGGCTAAAATCAAACCATCGTCAGTCACTGACAACTGGTATTCATAGCCCTCAAGGCAAACAATGACTTCCTACTCAAAGCATCAGCGACCACATTTGCCTTTCTAGGGTAATACTCGATCACCAGTTCGTAAACTTTTATGAGCTCTAGCCATCTCCACTAGTGAAGGTTCAATTCCTTTTGAGTCATCAAATACTTTAGACTTTTATGGTCAGTGAACACTCGGCATCTCTCGCCATACAAATGGTGTCTCCAAATCTTCAATGCGAACACTATGGCGGCCAGCTCTAAATCGAGAGTTGGATAGTTTTTCTCATGCGGCTTCAGTTGTCTCGAGGCATATGCTATTACCTTGCCTTCTTGCATAAGCACACACCCCAATCTATTTAAGGATGCATCACTATACACCACAAATTCCTTTCCCGGTTCCAGTTGCACTAAAACTGGGGCTTCAGTCAACAATGCTTTTAGTTTCTCAAAACTCTGTTGGCACTTCTCTGTCCATTCAAATTTGAAATCTTTCTATAGCAACCTCGTAATAGGAGTAGCAATCATGGAACAAACCGTCTGTAGTATCCTGCTAAGCCTAAAATGCTTCTGGTCGCTGACACATTCCTCGGCGGTTTCCAATCAACAATAGCCGATATCTTACTCGAGTCAACTCTAATTCCATCACACGACACGATGTGGCCCAAGAATTTGACTTCTCAAAGCCAAAATTCACTTTTACTAAACTTGGCATACAATTGTTTATCTCTCAAAGTTTGCAAAATTATTCTCAAATGCTCGGCATGCTCACTCTCATCATGAGAATAAATTAATATATCATGGATAAAAACAACAACAAACTTATCCAAGTACGGTCAGAAAATACGATTCATTAAAATCCATAAACATGACGGGAGCATTTGTTAAGCCAAAGGGCATGACGAGAAACTCATAATGGCCATACCTCGTCCGAAATGCAGTTTTCGTTACATCTTGTTCCTTAACTCTCAACTGGTAATAACCAGACCTTAGGTCTATCTTAGAAAACATTGTGGCTCCCTTCAATTGGTCAAACAAATCGTCGATCCTTGGCAAAGGATACTTGTTCTTAACTGTAACCTTGTTAATCTGTCGGTAATTTATACATAATCTTATTGAATCATCTTTCTTTTTTCACAAAAAGTACGGGAGCACCCTACGGAGAATAACTCGGTCTTGCAAAACCTTTATCCGTCAACTCTTGTAACTGAGCCTTCAATTCTTTTAACTCTAATGATGCCATCCTATATGGGGCAAACGAAATAGGTGTCGTACCAGGGCCCAACTCAATACCAAACTCTACTTCCCTAGCTGGAGGCAATCCAGGTCACTCTTCCAGAAACACGTCCGGATACTAGCATACCACAGGCACTGACTCAATCTTTACTTCCGACTCTTGGGTATTCAACACAAATGCAAGATAGGACTCATACCCTTTTCTCATATATTTCTCAGCAGTCATAGAAGAAATTAGTACAGGTAAGCTATCCGGTTCACCTGATTCAACTCGAATAATATCCCCACTTTCACATCTCAGTTCAATAAATTACTACCACAGTTTACTAACACGTTATGAGCAGTTAACCAATCCATGCCAAGAATTAGGTCAAATTCATTAAACGGTAGTAGCATGAGGTTAGCCGGAAAACAATGGCCTCTAATCATCAAAGGACAATTTCTATACACTTTATCAACTACCACATGCTTACTAACGGGTTTGACACTTTTATCACAAATTCTGTAGACTCAACAAGCATATTTGTAACACCCCTTAACTGTATTCTACACCGAAATCGGATACGAGGCGTTACCGTACTTAACACACATGGTCATACAACTTTGGGCTATCAAACTTCATTCCAAATTAAAAATTTTCCATACACACCTCTAACATCCTTATAATGGGCCTACAAGGCCCTAAACATACTTTCTGAAGGTTTCGGAGATAATTCAAAAAAAATTCACATTTAGAAAAATTTTACCTAAACAAGGGCCACACGCCCGTGTGGGCAGGCCGTGTGGTCACACACGCCCATGTCCCTCACCTGTGGTCGACACTGACTTATGTCACACGGCCGTACACATGCCTGTGCCCCTGGCCCATGTCTCTCATACGGCCTCAACACGCCCGTGTCTTAGCCCGTGTGCTAAAACCTTGGCATTCTGTTTATGACGTCATCACCTCACTATGGTCATGCGGCCAGGGCACATGCCCATGTTTGTAGATCGTGTGTCGAATTAAATTCCAATTTCAAGGTGAAGACTTCACACAGCCTGGGCACATGCCCATGTCTTTGGCCGTGCCTCCTACACGGTTGAGACACACGGCCGTGTCTCTGCCCGTGTGTTTACCACAAAGCAAAGCCATCGACTTGTAAAACTAACATCACGCAAGCAGGGACACGGCCTGGTCACACACCCATGGGACTGGCCGTGTGTCACACACAAAGGCTATTCGCCAAGCTCTTTCATCACCCTAATTCATTCTAGCATAATTCATAACCAAACCACCCAATCATATACCCTACACAATCATGAATAACCTCATATTTTCTTTTATTAATAGTATTGAGCCATTAACTATGGCCATGTACAAAAGAATTCATCTATAAGGAGCAAATACACACTTGGCCAAAATGACAAACATTTCACCTAGTCTAGGCCCTATACATGCCATACTCAAAGTGCTAATTCAAAAATATACCAAGATGGGCTGATAGTGTGGGTGATCTTCCGATTATCTTCGTATCCCGACCCGGATCTTTGACTCTATAAAACAAGGGAAAAAGAAAGGGAGTAAGCTTTAAATCTTAGTAAGTTTACATGTAAACAATAAATATCATCACATGTGCTAATCAATAAATAGCATTTCACAATAAGTAAAAGCATCCAACAATCCAAGATCATGCTTACTCATTCTTTCTTACCACACCATATCACAACCAAATGCTCTTATTATTTAACATACATCCCTACACTTATCACCACAAGACCTTATGAAACAACACAACACAATTTCATGATAAGTCACTCTTAGAAATATCAAACACTCAATGGTTTTGCACTTAGCCCACCATTTGTCTTAAATAGGGTGCTAACGCACATAGCCCACTAATAAGAATATGTACGGTGGTATCGCACATAGCCCACCAATTGGTAACATAAATGATGGTATCGCATACAGCCCATCATGAATAAATATTAAGGTAGTATCGCACATAGCCCACCAACAAGAATAAGGTGGTATCGTACACAGCCCACCATAATTTATTAAGGATAATATTCTACACTTACATATCTATTTCAACATTCATATTCTAACAAGTCTAATTCATTTAAATCATAAATGACCTCAATCACACAATAACATGTGTATTTAAGATATATCATTTACACATAAACTTACCTCGGTGCAAAATGCGCTAATTTGTGGTTTAATCCGAAACCTTGCCTTTTCCTCGGTCAAGGTTAATTTCGCGCTCTTCTTGATCTATAACAACAAAATTTCATTCATTCAATCATTTCATGATCATAATACATCATAATCTCTACTTAGGCAAAAATAACCATTTTGCCCTTATACTTTGGCAAAAATTACGATTTTTCCCCTAGGCTCGTAAATCATTTTTCATCACATTTTCTCATTAAACAAGCCTAGATGAACATTTATTACTCTTACAACTACTCATAATTCCAATTATTTCATGCGTTTATTACACATTTTTAACCTTTGCTTTCAAGTCCTATTTAGGTGTTTTCATGCTAACACATTTCACAAAAGTTGTTTCTTAACTCAATATCATTCATTTTCTTCCATAAAAACTCAGCAAACAACATAAACTCTCTCCTGGAAAATCCCTAAACTTTCAACCATATTGCAAATTAGTCCCCTCATTAGCTAGCTTAACTTTGGGGACTTCAAACGTACAAAAATTCTCAATAAAAACCACTAAGATCACTTACTTGTAGAGATAAGGAGTTGCTAAAAATTTTCAAGTTCCCATGGTGTTTTCTTTGGGAATTTCGGTGGTGAGAAGAAGGGGAAAAGATGATATCTTTTCTTCTCATTATTTTATTATTTTATTAAACAAACTACCACCAAAATATCACCTAATGCTTTGAAAATTTAATTCTTTGTCCCCTATGACCAGCTATTAACTTTAGAAAGGTCTATTTGTATATTAGGGACCTCCAATTAAAATCTATAGCTATTAGCCACCTTTTTCTTGTAAAAAAATACTTTCACATTTAATGCAATTTAGTCCTTTTTCACAATTAAGCACACAATTGCTAAAATTAAAGCACCAAAATTTCCATGCAACCTTACTATCATGCTATAATTCATAAAATTTATGAAAATAATTTTTTTCAACCTCGGATTTTGTGGTCCCGAAACCATTACTCTGACTAGCCCCAAAATCAGGCTGTTACAATATTCATGCTAGACACCAATTTTATACAAATATAGGAATGGGTAGACCCCGGATCAATCAAAGCAACAACAGAGATATCATGAAGAGAAAAAGTACCCGTAATCACATCTGGTGACGATGCCTCTTCGCGAGCACGAATGGCATAAGTCCTTGCAGGCGCTTGGCCTTCGAACCTCACAGTGGAATCTCTAGGCGCACCTCTACTGCTAGCCCCACTTCCAGGGTTCTTTTGTGGTCTACCCCTCGAAGGTGCATTATTCGGTTGCACTTCTTGCTTTCTGTCTTTTTCTTCCATCTCAGGATAGTTTCGAATGAAGTGGTTTAATGAACCGCACTTGAAATAGCCTCTATCATTTCCTCGATACTCATTGAAATGTTGTCTACCATACTACGAACACTCGGTTTATTTGGTCGACCACTACCAACACTCACAATAGAAGTGGTTTAAGCTTTAGATGCTGAGTACTTCTTATCCTATTTCTATTTGAGAATCCAACTGAAGCATTACATCGAGTAGTAAACTCTCTCGATTTCTTGGATGAGGACTGAAATGATTTCCCCAATTGTATTTTTTTTGAGTCATGAGACTTAATATTAGCTTTCCTTTTCTCTTTGTTCAATTCTTCAGCCTTGCAAGCTCTCTCTACAAGTACAACAAATTCCTTCAGTTCTAAAATACCAACAAATAATCAGATGTCCACATTTAATCCATCTTCAAACCTCTTACACATGATGGCTTCGGTGGATACGCACTCCGAAGCGTATTCTCGACCCTAACGAACTCACGCTCATACTCGATGGATACGCACTCCTGAGTGTATTTACTGATCTAACGAACTCATGCTCATACTCCGTTACTATCATTCAGCCTTGCTTCAATTCTAAAAACTCCTTCTTTTTCTGGTCTATAAACCTCTGGCTAACATAATTTTTACGGAACTCTTCCTGGAAGAATTCCCAAGTTATCATTTCCCTTGGTACAATTGATACAAGGGTGTTCCACCATTGGTAGGCTGAGTATCGCAGGAGTGACACAACACACTTCATGTACTCTTCAGGTGTGCAAGACAACTCATCGAATACCCTAATGGTATTTTCTAGCCAGAACTCTGCCCTATCCGGATCATCATCTGGATTCGCTCTACATTCCTCGACCCTTTGCTTTCGAATTCTGTCTACTGGAGGTTTTTCTCTTCTAATCGTTTCCACTACTTGGGGAGCTATAGGGCAGGCTGGGGAATTGGAGGGAGTGGAGGAGGTGGAGTGTTTGGGTTTGCACGAACAAACTCCGAATACCAAACATTCATCATATGGAGGAAGGCTTCTCTAGCCCCTCCGCCCTGACTAAGTGTCACGACCCACTCTCGATAGGCTCGGTCCCTTCTACGAGAGCCAACGCATTACTTTCTACATCATCCACCATTGCTCTATTGGGATCCATTCACTAAATAAAATCACATTTTTAATTGTCAGGAGTCATCACACTATTGATCGTTTATTTTTAAGAGTTTTAAATTAATAAATGAAAATGATCGAACCTGGAAACTAACTCTGACAATGACTTAAGGCAAGTGCACCTATCGAACAGTAGTATAGCTTAGGCAAGACCGGATTGTCGAACCCAAAGGAACTAAAAGTACTAATACTAACTTTCGTTTTATTATCTAACCTAAAATAAGTGAGGTTGTTGTTTAATCTAATTTTAATTAACTACTAAGCTAAAGATGCAAAGACAAAAAGAATGAATTGGGGAAATACTATTGGAAAAACTCAGTTGATTAAGACGATACCCTTAGGAAAAATCCACCTAGACTTCACTTGTTATCTAACACTGAACCAGACGATGTATTCACTTGACTTGATCCGTAAGATTCCCTAATTTATATTAAACCCTCTCTCAAGGCAAATAACGTCTAACCCTAGGTTGATTAATTGAAATCTCTTTCTAATTAAAACCCCTAGAATCGCATTAACTCGATCTATGGACTTTCATATTAGGTTTCACCCTAATCCGGCAAAATCTCGTCACCCTATCTTTAGGTGTGCGATCAACTCTGCTTAATTATGCTAGATCTACTCTTAGGCAGGGACTTTTGCTCCTCCACCTAAGCACATCATACTTGAATCAATATCCCAGAAATATCAACACAAGAATTAAGAACGCATAATTAAGAACAAATCAAGTATTTATCATATAGTTCAGAAAAAAATAACAAGATCCGTCTTAGGTTTCATCCCCTTTAGGTATCTGAAAAGTTTAGTTCATAATTATAAAAGAAAACATCTCAGAAGAAAAGATAAAACAAAACATAAGAAATCCCTAAAACCCCCTGAAGGAATTGAAGGAGAGATCCTCCGTCTTGAGTAGAATTCCGGCTTCTTGAGATAGATCAACTGGCTATCTTCGAGTGTTTCCCACAATTCTAACCTTTTTGGCTCGGCTTCTTGGCCTAGCTAACCGCCCCCTTTAAGGCTGTACTTAGAGGGTTTATATAGGCTTTTGAAATAGGTTTCTTTGCCCCTAAGTATCCAAATCTGAATGAAATTGCTCTTCTCCATGACAGGGACACGGCCATGGCACAAGCCCGTGTGAATCGTGGCCAGGCCGTGTTTGGACTTTCAATGAGGCACGGCCGTGTGGTCTTTGGGCCAGGTCGTGTCGAATTCTAGTTTGGCCCAATTAGGTCCGTTTTAAGCCTGTTTCTTGTTCTTTTCATCCTCCGGTGCTTTTCTGAGTATAAAACATGAAAAGAAAGGATTAAGAGCACCTTTTTACACAAATCAAGGGATAATTCATCCAAAAGTATGCTAAATGTGGGATTGAAATATGCTACTTTTATGGTTTATCACATACCCCCACACTTAAGCTTTTGCTTGTCCTCAAGCAAAATTCTCAACTTACAATTAAAACGAACTTTCTGTAATCCATAATATTCGTCAGTCATGCTTTATCATAATTCAAAGATAATTTATACATGGATAATTCAACTCAAAGAGTCCTAAAGATTCAAACAATTAAAGTCATACATATATAGCACAAAAACATAGGCGTTTCCCTTTACCTGAATAATTACTTCTCATTCAAATTCAACAAGAGTTAACATCCTTACTAAAGATTCACTCAAATCACTCGAAGTGTTTAAGGTTCAAAATTTAAGCACTCAAGAGTCTAACATGAAAAGTTAATCCCATAGGCTTGCTGAAAATCAAATCTCCACCACTGTAATATGAGATGATACACAAACCAAAAAGTCTTTAACAGGGTTGTAACGGGGCTTAGGTTAAGGGTATGGATAAAGGCTGAATTAGAAGGTTAGAATCGAGATTGATTTGATAAATTACCTACCTGGAAATACTGAGATGATAAATAATTACAACAATTGAAAAGTAATGACCCTAATAATACGAGCTTTTCTTTTGATAATTAGACTTTAACTGTATAAACTCACTTTTCATAATCCTAATACTGAACATACTTCAAAAAAAAAATTTTAAGAACAAATCAAGTAATAAAGGATAAATTCAACTACTGAAATAATATAATTAGGTAACTAATCAAATCAAATCTCGATATAAGGGTAGTCAAAAGGAATGGTATAACAAATTCAAAGGGTTTTGGGTAAATATTAGTGGGTGAGTCAATAAAAAGGGTTGTTAGGCTCAACGGGGTTCACTAGGGGATAATTATGAGGGTAGGCTGTTTTATGGAGTAAGTGGGTTAAATTCTAAGTGCCTTAATCATTTCTGTATATCAAATCATAGGTGTGGCCTTGACATGTATAATCAATGCAAGTTCTAGAATAACAGTTCAATGTTGACACACTCATAATCAAAAGTGAGCAAGAAAGAATATATGCTCTAGAAGGCTCAAAGTCTCACAAAATTTATGGGTGTTTGATATTAATCTCGTAAATTTCAAACTTCAAGGTAACATTCATATTCAGGTAGACAACCTAAAAAAAAATTTTAATTCTGAAAAATAGACTTATCATGCTTGATTCTCTAGTATTCTTCAAATTTAATCATCAATGCACAATTATCAATGACTAACTCTAGAACATATCAATAAAAATCATAAATTATCAGAAATTTCATCCTAATTAGTAATATGAGGAAATTACTTAAAAACAAATCATAATTCAGGGATTTTGAGAATAATGAAGAAAGTTAGGCACTTTCTCGAAATAACTATTCACCCCCCATACTTAAGATGTACATTTCCCTCAATGTACAAAGATAGATAATAAATTTAAGAGAGAGAGGGAGGTAAGACTTCCTGAATTTGGATGGTTTCTCGGAGTTGGAAGTCGATAGGGGTGGTGTCTGCTACCGAGTTCTGCGCTAGATGAAGAAATTGGAGAGCTCGTAGAGAATTAGCCAGGAGTTATTAAGACACATTTAAAATAAATTAAATATATAAATAAAGACAAGAAAGATAAAGAGAAAGAGACTAAGAAGGAAAATAAACTAAGACTAGAAGATAAAGGGGCTTGAGAATCCTTATTGGTAGATGGTTCGCGAGGTGGGTGTGACTTCTAAGGCGACGGAGGTGCTAGCGGTGGCAGGAGTGGCGTGATTCCCAAGCAGTCTTTTGATCCTAACACTAAGAAACTAAAATAAAATAAACTAAATTAAGCATAAGATTGTCAAATAGAAGGAAAATAAAGGAGAAGATAAAAGTGGAACAAAAGATAAATGGTCTCAAAGACCCTTGGCTTGACGAGTGGATGAAGCGGCCGGCATGAACTTATGTATATCGGTCTCCTTTGAGGAGATTGTGCTTGGCGTCTTCCGCTTCTTTGACATGGTTTTGGTGTAGCTCAAGAGTATAGAGAAAGGAGGAAAGAAATCTGAGAAAGAGGAGGAAGAAAATGGTTGACAAGAGGGAGGGAGAGGTGGTTTATATAGATTTTCAAGCCAGGTACATTCACACGCCCGTGGCTCGTGGACGTGTTGATTCACACGGCCACCTCGCACAGCCGTGTGTCTAGGCGTGTTGTTCCTCCCATGGCCGTTTTGTAGATTGCCACGCCCGTTTGTGAGAAGTTTGTGTCGACTACGGCCGCATCGCACGGCCGTGGGGTTTTGTCGATGCCCGTGGTAGGTTTGTTGGAGCTCGTGACTGGGGGATTTGATTTTCTCTGACTTGTACCATTTCTGCTATGTCAGCACGGAGATTCTTTAGGTCCACACGGCCACAGCCACGGTCGTGTGCAAGGCCGTGTGGCCTAGAAATCTGCACTTTTGGTTAGTTAAAAACTTAGGTCTTTAAAAACGAAGAGAAGAAAAGAAAATAAAATGAAAATAAATGCGAAAGTAAATAGGGTTAGTACTCGGGTTGCCTCCCGAGAAGCGCTCGTTTAAAGTCTTAAGCTAGACTTTCCTTGTATTCGTAAAAAGTCAGGGTGGTTTAAAAGTTTGAATATCTTCCCTCATGTTATTAGTTCTACTTTCTTGATAAAGTTTAAGTCGAGAAGCGTTTTCCTTAAAAGTATCGAATATAGGATTACTTACCTCGACTGTTCTGTATGGAAAAATATTGTGTACCTCAAGAGGGATTTCTTTGTTTGTGTACAGGTCTGGTGTGGTGATGCGAGGATCTGCTTTATCTAACCGTACCTGGTCTCCTATTTTTGAAGTGGTTTGATATTCCGTTGAGCTCTTCTGGGGGGCTCCTTCAGTTTTACTTCGTGTGGTTCCGATTCTTCTTTAAAGTGTGTCGCTCACTCTTCTAATATGTCGATCTTAAGGCTTCATTCCTTATGTAATTCTTCTTTGTTGTCATGAGATTCATGATTCGGTTCAGGTTTGTAACCTTGTGGTGTTTCCTGTGGTGAAAGTTGAACAACTTGGTTATCAACTGATTTTACTTTCTCACCTTCATCAATTATTGTCCTGGCTGAGTCAAGAGCTTGTAAACTGATCGATTCGTCACCTACACGAAGTATGAGTTCTCCTATGCCAACATCAATTTTAGTCCTAGCAGTTGCTAAAAAGGGTCTTCCTAAAATTAAGGGAATCGAATTATCCTCATCCATGCCTAAGACAACAAAATCTATTGGGAAAACAAATTTATCAATTTTTACAAGAACATCTTCGATAATACCCCTAGGAATTCTAATAGTTTTATCAGCTAATTGAATGCTCATCCTAGTTTGTTTGGGTTTCCCTAGACCTAGTTGTTTAAACATTTTATAAGACATGACATTTATACTTACCCCTAAATCAGTTAAGGCATTATCCACAGTTAGTTTACCAATTAAACATGGAATTCTAAAACTCCCTGGATCTTTTAGCTTTCGCGGTAGTCTATTCTGTAACATTGCTGAGCATACTGCGTTTAATTCCACATATGGCTCCTCATCTATCTTACGCTTGTTCATCAAGAGTTGTTTCAAAAATTTCCTCGAATCTGGCATCTGTGAAAGAGCTTCAAGAAGAGGTAAGTTAATATGTAATTTCTTTAAAAGTTTAAGAAACTTACCAAACTGTTCCTTTGTATCATCTCTCTTTATCGCTTCGGGATACGGTATGCGGGGTTGGTACTCTTTGATTACCGGTTTTGGCTTTTCTTGTGTTACCTTAATTTTGCCTTCTTCTACCTCGTTTTCTTGTATTGAATTGGGTTTTTCTAACCCTATACTATCATGAGCCGTGATGGCTTGGATTTGCTCCCTTGGGTTAGTCTCGGTGTTGCTCGGTAGTCTTCCCTGTGGTCATTCAGAGAGCTATTTAGTAAGTTGTCCAACTGTCTTAGTAAGTTCCCCAACTGTCTTAGTAAGTTCCCCAACTTGGCTTTCGATCCCTTTGATTGATGTCTGTTGATTCTTGAGCGTTGTCTCAGTGTCTTAGAGACAGTTATCTATGCTGTCATAAATTTTGTCAGCATCTCTTCAAGGTTCGGCCTCTTTTCCTGTGGATAAGGCTGATTTTGGAAATTTTGAGGAGGTTGTTGTCTTTGATTTCCTTGATTTCCTTGACCTCTCCATGAAAAATTTGGGTGGTTCCTCCAACCTGGGTTATAATTATTACTATACGGGTGATTATTATATCTGAAATTATTACCTATATAGTTCATCTGTTCGTTTTCTGTGCCCGGTTGGTAGGGTGGGTACTCAGGATTCACCATAGTTCCACTTGCGTCGCACTGCATTACTGGATGTACCTGAGAAGAACACAAACTATTAAGCTTTTTATTCATCATCTCTACCTGTGTTGATAGCATGGTTACTGCGTCGAGGTTGTAAACTCCGGCTGATTTTGTTGGTTTTGTCCTTGTAAGTTGCCACTGTTAGTTATTCAGTGACATCTCTTCGATAAATTCATAGGCTACTTTAGGAGTTCTGTTGTTCAGGGTTCCACGGCTGAATCAATTAGTTGCCTCGTTGAGGGGTTTACACCGTTATAGAAAGTTTGGACTTGAAGCCACAAGGGTAAACCATGGTACGGACACCTTCTCAAGAGATCCTTGTATCTCTTCCATGTGTCGTATAATGTCTCTAAATCCATCTGCACAAAAGAAGAGATATCATTCCGTAATTTGACCATTTTGGCCAGTGGGAAATATTTTAATAAAAAATTTTCAGTCATTTGATCCCATGTAGTGATTGACCTCGTGGTAATGAGTTTAACCATAGTTTGGCTTTATTCCTTAATGAAAAGGGAAATAACCGAAGACGTATGGAATCACCAGAAACGCCATTTATTTTGAAGGTATCACAGAACTCTAAAAAATTAGTTATATGAGTATTTGGGTCTTTGTCCTGCAAACCATTAAATTGAACAAATTGTTGAATCATTTGTATAGTGTTAGGCTTTAATTCAAAATTATTAACAGCTATAGCAGGCCTAACAATACTTGATTCTTCTCCTGTTAAATGAGGTTTAGCATAATCATACATAGTACGTGGAGCATTATTTTCTGCCACATCTTGTGGTAGTGGATTATTCTCGTCCATCCCTTCAGTAGGATTGGATCTTCTTTCTCGCTCTACTTCTGTGTAATTTAGGGTTCGCCTAATTTCTCAGCGATTCTTGCGAGTGGTAGCTTCAATATCACTGTCGTATACTAAAAGTCCTCTCGGGTTCCTTCTAGTCATAAACTAGAGGTACCTGTTAAGAAAAGGGAGAAAGAAAATTTAGCAAAGTTAAAAACAAAACAAACAAAATAAAAATAAAAATAAAAAATAAAAGTGAATTGTGGAAAATAAAAATAAAAAGAGTGGATAAAGTAATAAAAATAGAGTTTTCTTAATATTTTAATTCCCCGGCAAAGGCGCCAAAAACTTGATCGTTTATTTTTCAGAGTTTAAAATTTATAAATGAGAATGATCGAACCTGGAAACTAACTCTGACAACGACTTAAGGCAAGTGCACCTATCAAACAGTAGTATAGCTTAGGCAAGACCGGATTGTCGAACCCAAAGGAACTAAAAGTACTAATACTAACTTTCTTTTTATTATTTAGCCTAAAATAAGTGAGGTTGTTGTTTAATCTAATTTTAATTAACTACTAAGCTAAAGACGCAAAGACAAAAAGAATGAATTGGGGAAATATTGTTGGAAAAACTCAGTTGATTAAGATGATACCCATAGGAAGAATCCACCTAGACTTCACTTGTTATCTAACACTAAACCAGACGATGTATTCACTTGACTTGATCCGTAAGATTCCCTAATTTATATTAAACCCTCTCTCGAGGCGAATAACGTCTAACCCTAGGTTGATTAATTGAAATCTCTTTCTAATTAAAACCCCTAGAATTGCATTAACTCGATCTATAGACTCCCATATTAGGTTTCACCCTAATCCGGCAAAATCTCGTCACCCTATCTTTAGGCGTGCGATCAACTCCGCTTAATTATGCTAGATCTACTCTTAGGTAGGGACTTTTGCTCCTCCACCTAAGCACATCATACTTGAATCAATATCCCGGAAATATCAACACAAGAATTAAGAACACATAATTAAGAACAAATCAAGTATTTATCATATAGTTCAGAAAACAATAACAAGGTCCTTCTTAGGTTTCATCCCCTTCAGGTATCTGAAGAGTTTAGTTCATAATTATAAAAGAAGACATCTCAAAAGAAAAGATAAAACAAAACATAAGAAATCCCTAAAACCCCTGAAGGAATTAAAGGAGAGATCCTCCGTCTTGAGTAGAATTCCGGCTTCTTGAGATGGATCAATTGGCTATCTTCGAATGTTTACCACAATTTTGACCTTTTTGGCTCGGCTCCTTGGCCTAGCTAACTGCTCCCTTTAAGGCTGTACTTAGAGGGTTTATATAGGCTTTTGAAATAGGTTTCTTTGCCCTTAAGTTTCCAAATCCGAATGAAATTGCCCTTCTCCACGACAGGGACAGCCATGGCACAAGCCCGTGTGAATCGTGGCCAGACCGTGTTCGGACTTTTAATGAGGCACGATCGTGTGGTCTTTGGGCCAGGCCGTGTCAATTTCTAATTTGGCCCAATTTGGTCCGTTTGAAGCTCGTTTCTCGTTCTTTTCATCCTTCGGTGCTTTCCTAAGTATAAAACATGAAAAGAAAGGATAAGAGCACCTTTTTACATAAATCAAGGGTAATTCATCCAAAAGTATTCTAAATGTGGGATTAAAATATGTTACTTTTACAGTTTATCAACTATCATAATTCATATATGGCATGTATAGCTAGACTCATGCACACACTAGGTTAGTCTGAAAATCGACTAAACCATAGCTCTGATACCATTAAATGTAACACCCCTAACCCATGAATCGATGCCTGGTATAAGGTACGAGGCATTACCTTACTAAAACACATAATAGCATACATTTCCAATTCATAAAAGTTCGTTCAAATTTAAAACTTTTCAAACTTTGTCTTAAAATACTTAATATGAGCCTACGAGGCCCAAAACACACGTTAGAAACGGTTCGGAACTGAACCGATTTCTTTAGAAAACTTTGTGGAAAATGTCACTGAAAACAAGGGCACACGCCCATGTGACCTGATAACATGGCCATGTTGAAGGACCGTGTAACTCACATGGCTTAAACATATAGGGACACACCCGTGTCCCATGTCCGTGTGGATTTATTTCTCAATTCAAACCTACAGAGGTTTTCACATGGCCTAGCACACGCCTATGTCCATGGCCCGTGTGCAAAAACCTTGACATTCTGTTTCTGATGTCAGCAACATCATATGGTCACACGGCCAAGGCACACGCCCGTGTCCTTAGACCATGTGGCGAATTAAATTCCTAAATTCAAGTGCAGACTTTGCACAGCTAGGTCACACGCCCATGTCCTATGGTCGTGTCTTCCACACGGTTGAGACATACGGTCGTGCCTCAGCCCGTGTGGTTACTACTAGGCATTCTATTTTGCCAACTAAGGGTGCAGAGGGACACACGGCTGAACTACACGCCCATGGGGCAGACCGTGTGTCACATACGGCCTTGACACATGCCCACTTGTATACCTGCATGGACAATAACAAGGCTATTTAACAAGCCCTTTCTACCACCCTTACTTGCACCAACATAAGCCACATCAAATAACCTACCCATTCACGCATTAATATACCAAATACTCAACCATGCAATTTGCACATTCATGAAAAACATTATCATTTTCATATATCAAAAATAAGTATTAGTCATCATCCATAGCCTTATACAAAATTAATAAATCTTCAAGACAAGCCCACACATCTGGCCAAAACAATATGACACTTGACAAAGACCAAGTCCCTATACATGCCATACTCAAAAAGAATAAATCTAACTATACCAAATGTTCAGATTGATAGTGTGATCGAGCCTCCGATGTTCTTTAATTCCCGAGCTAACTTGGCGGTACTATAAGAAAATGGAATGGAGAAAGAATAAGCATAAAGCTTAGTAAGTCGCATGTAAATAATTAACAACAATTACCATGCATTATCATACTCATAACATATCATACACTTGCACATAATTCTCGAATGATTAAAGGCATAACTTACTCATTTTCACCCTTACTAATCATACAACATAACTCGAGCTCATTTCTCATGAATTTCATGTAAGTACCTGTATCACTTACAACATAGTTGTAACTTTTCTCACTTTTAACACAAGTTTTAAATTTCCCGTTGAACTAGTTGGAATACTAAAAGATACCCGACAAGCCTCACACAAGAGGGTCAAATGCTGATGCCATGTCCCAAACATGGTCTTACACTAGCTCACATATTGAGGTCGATGCCATGTCCCAGACATGGTCTTACACTAGCTCTCGTCTCAATGCCGATGCCATGTCCTAGACATGGTTTTACACTGGCTCTCATAATGTGGCCGATGCCATGTCCCAGACATGGCCTTACACTAGCACACATATCAACGCCGATGCCATGTCCCAAATATGGTCTTACACTAGTGCACATATCAACACCGATGCCATGTCCCAGACATGGTCTTACACTAGCGCACATATCACTCAATTGTCATGGCTTGGATATCCAATCTATTCCTAAGGTTCAACAAGGAGTATATCGTATCAACTTTCGTCATGCGTATTCATAGCAATAATTAAACATCTTATGCAATATCAATTGTTTAATGCGTAATAACAATAGAGTTGTATTATTTACATACAACTTACCTAGGTATACAAAAAGTGGGCGACTAGTTCGATTTAGTCCACTATCTTGGTTTTCTCCCGATCTAAGTCCAGATCCCGTTTTTCTTGATCTATAATGAAAAAATTTACTCATTTAAATCACCACATTAATTAAAACATTTCAAAATTCCTACTTTGGCAAAATTACCATTTTGCCCTTTAGACTTTCACAAAATTACGATTTTGCCCCTAGGCTCGTAAAACGATTTTCATCAAATTTCCTCATTAACCAAGCCTAGCCGAATCTATCTTAAGCTTATATCAACTCAAAAATCTAATTATTTCACACATTAACTACCTATTTCACAACCTTTATAAAAAGGTCCATTTTAAGTGTTTTCATGGAAACCCTTTTCACAAAAGTTGTTTATTTAACAACCAAGATTCTTTTTCTTCAATAAAGTTTCAGCAAAAAAAATGAGTACTCACATGTCAAGGTCCTATACTCTCAACCATTTTGCAAAATAGTCCCCTCATTAGCTAGATTATGCTACAAGGGTCCCAAAAGTACCAAAATTATCAAGAATGACCATTAAAATCACTTACTTGCAAGGGTTTAAGTTGCTGAAATTTCAAGCTTTCCAAAGCTCCTCTTTTGTTGAAATTTTCAGTGGTAGAGAAAGATGAAAAAGATGATATCATTTTCTCTTTATTTTATTTTATTTCTAGTCACATTTGTCAGGAAAACCTCACCTAACCTTTGACATTCTCAATTTCTTGTCTCTATCGCCAGCCATCACCCTCTTAAAGGCCTAATTGCACATTAAGGACCTCTAATTTAAGATTCTCTAGCTATATAACACTTCTAATTAGTAGAACACAATTTTTTCCTTTTATGCGATTTAATCCTTTTTCAAAATTAAGCATGCAATTACTAAAATTAATTCACCAAAATTTTTATGTACTCATATAATCATGCTATAACAATAAAATAATATTTAAAATAATTTCTCTGGCCTCGGATTAGTGGTTCCGAAACCACTGTTCTAACTAGCCCTAAAATCGGGCTGTTACATAAGTACTATTGTGACATTTACTACTGGAAATGTCTAAATCAATGTGAGGTCTATAATGCCACCAAGTCAATAAATATAATTTCCAAATAATTGTATGCAATATTCGCTTCAGGGAATATGCCAAAATCTTCAAATGCCCAAAAATCTATTAATAGTAAACTTTGAGAGTTGATCTTATTTTCCAGGTTTACAATAGGTACATAACCAATTACTTTTCATATATAAGTTTTCTCTCTTACAAGTTCTCATCACTAATATTTTACCACATAATTTTAATTGAGAACTTATTCTGAATACTGTAGAGTTAGACTCACTATTTTTAAAAAAAACTTGTAACTTTAGATGCATCCAACCATAATAAGTTTTAGATAGAATTATCATATTCTATTGCTTATGAATAGATATTTCACAATCAAATATTTTGCTTTCAACCATTTAATAGGGATGATGACAAAAGAATATCACAAAGATTATAAATTAGTAACCTAATCCCCTTTATTTATTCATATGAAATATAATATTTTCCTTATTCACAATCTTAATATGAGATCCATTATAAATATCTTTTAAAACCAATGGATTAACCATCACAAGATATTAATATATTAGCTCTTCTAGAGCTTTCGACTAATTTTGTACTATCAAATATTAAAATAATATTTGTTTGTTTTAGTACAAAATTAGATAAATACTTTCTAACTATAATGACAGAATTTATTACTATATTCTCATATTCTTCCTCAAAGAGTCTTAACAGAAACAAAATATTTGGGCATATGCCACATATGTGGCCAATAATCTTTACCCTTTGAAAAGTTATCTTGAGAACTCTTATTGTTCTCTTATTTATTACTATGTTCCCACTTTTAGTGGTCCATGATTATATATTTAATTTTCTTTATGTTTACATTCACTTCTGGGAATGCAACAAATCTAGTAAAACGGACTTATAAACATCCCAATAGATTCTTTATTTCATAATCACCATCACAAATATGCGTGGATTTTAAATCATAATATATCTATTAATGTTGTCATGATTAGTCTCCAATTATAGTAAACATGATATAGTAAATAAAATATAGTAAAATATACCTGAAGATCTTTAACATCATCGCCATCACCATGATCCATTATGAGATTGAATCTTTCAACATCGTTACCATGGATGAGAAGTAGTGATTATAAACGTCTTATCGATTTCATATAGGTAACGGTATCAAATCTTTCACCATCCTTAAGAACAAAAAGTAAAATAAGTTAATCAAAATAATGATAACGTATAATGAAAGAAGAATGAAAAATAATAATCAGATATGAAACAATAAATAAAAGAAACTTCCTGTAAAAACTTTGCATCTTGTCGTCAAAGATATTGAAAATCATGAAGGATAAATTTGATTGTTGATAAAAGACTATCACTTTGAGCAAGATCGTGCTGATAACGTGTTATAAAATAAAGAAAGATGGAGAGAATAAAGAACAAAGAAAATATGAAAGCAATAGAGAATGTAGTTTATTAATTAAAAAGGAGTGATTACAATAATTTATCAGAGTTTCTATTTATAGGCATAAGAAGTATCAAAGAAGTAGAAATCTAATTCTAATAACTATTAGAATTTAAAGTACATTAAAATTTTATCTTGATCATGATGGACATTCACTTAATAAGATATTCATAACAATTTTGGATTAATAGTATAAAAATAGAGTTGTTCATGGGCCAGATCAAGCTGAGTTTGGGCCGGGCCTAAACATGATATTAACATATTTTATGTTTGTCCTAGCTCGGCTCGACCCAAAATATAAGCCTAAAATTTTGTCATAACCAGCCCATATTTGGAAAAAAAACTAATACAAACTCATTTTAGGTATGCCTATAATATATTTTTAAAAAAAATATTTTTTTATTTTAATATTTAATAATATTATACATTTTTTATTTATTGAAAATTTTTATATAGTCGTCTTAACATTATTTTAATGTTTACATTAGAAAAATATTATATACTTAGTATAGATTTATTTTTTTAATACGCTCTAAATTACATAATATATAAAAATAACATAATATAAATTATTATAAACTTAAAAACGGGTTGGGCCAGACCTAAACCTTGAATGTCCAAGCCCAAACCTAACTTATATTTTAATCAGGCTTAATTTTTTTACCTAAACACATTTTTTAAATTTAATATTTTTATCCAAACTCTCTCAAATTTCGGGTGGACCTTTGGGTCTGAACAGATTATTTGACTATGAATAGGTCTATATAGAAAAACAGTGGGGAAATAATGAGTTAAATGTATTTGTAGATTTGCGTTACGTAATTAATGTGGTTGATTTATGGATCGAAATAGGAACGGAAGGGTATCTAGCTAAGACTTTACAATGTTCAATGTTTCTATATTTGATCACGTGGCCAGTTTGAAAGTGCCAAAATTTTCACGTGCTAAATCTTTGTCGTTTGCGTAAAAAGTACTAAAATTCACATTTAAATTTTCGTTCATGCACCCATTTCTTCAATTCAATGCTAATTCGGAAGAATAAAATTTCAACGTATAATTTTTTTATTTTTTTTTTTTTTCTAAAACAGCTTATCTTATGTCCCGTTTTCCATGTGTGGAAAAGCTTTGCCCCCCACAAAATAAACATGCTCGTCTCTAAGTCTAGGCTAGTACTAAACTCACAAATTTTGTTTTTAAAGGATCCAAATCAAATTATAAAATTTTGAGGATTAAAATTAAAATTTTTGTGTTAAACTATTTTCTCACTCAACTTTTAGGGTATTTTCATTTTGGCCCATAGAAAAGAATTTTTTACAATTTCATCACACAATTTTTAAGATATTTATTTTGGTCACTCAAACATGTCATATCATATTTATACTTTTATTTTGGTCAGCTAACTACTAAGTTACTTTTATTTTGAAATATCCTTTCTTTTTTCTTAAGTATTGATTGGATTAAAAAAATTAAGGATTAAACTGAAAAAATAGTAGAAATTAAAATAATGCATTAAAAAATTTGTTATATTATATTTGTCTATCCCTTGTCAAAAGTTCTAAATTTCTTTTTCTTTTCTATTTTCAATATTGAAATTTAAAATATATCAAAATAAATTAAACAAATTGTAAAAAAATTTATCACTTAACAGTGTCAATCTATTTGTTAAAGATTAATTAATTTAATCTCCTAAAATTAAATTTTTATTTTATGTTTGCAATTCAAATTAAATCAAATAACTCATCTTTAATAGTTGTTTACGAAACCCGAATTTGTTTTGATTATATGATCTTAAATCTTCCATGCTAAGCTAAATGTAAAAAATATATCATTGTAATTAATGAAATTAATTAATTTGATCTTCCATGCCAAACAAAACACAGAATTATTTTCATCACTTTTTTACCCAAATGAAGAAAAAGCAATTAATTTAATTAATTGTAAGGATTTTTTTCCTTTACTTTTAGCTTAGAATGGAAGACTTGAGAATATATAATTGAAAAAAATTTAAGTTTCATAGACAATTATTAAATATAAGTTATTTGAGTTAATTTGATTAAGGATATATAATTTTGAAATATAAAATAAAAAATTAAAATTTAGAAGAGGATTAAATTAATAAGTTTCAATATTATGTTAACAAATGGATTGACATTATCAACGGATAGAAAAATTTCAATAATTTATTTAATTAATTTCGATGTTTTGAAATTTAAAATGTCAATATTGAAAAAAAGAAAGAAAAGAAATTTAGAACTTTTGGCAAGGGTAGACAATTACAATGTGATGAAAATTTAATACATTATTTTATTTTTCAGCTATTTCAATTTAACCCTTAATTTTTTTTACTCCAATCAAGACTTAGAAAAAGAAATTTTTTTTTTTTACCAAAATGAAAGAAACATAGAAGTTGGGTGACTAAATGAAAGTGTAAACATGATTTGGCTTGTACAATCAACTACAGTTAAGGATTTAGGATATACTTAGTTGGGTGAAAAAGTGAAAAGATAAGATGAGTGAGTGGAAAAGTGGAAAGAAAACAAAGTTTGAGGGTTCTTGGTTGAGAAAAAAAGTGAGAGAAAAGAAAATAAAAAGGATGGTCATTTCTATAAAAATCAATCTTTTCAAATTGGATTGATGATAGAAGAGAAAACGAGAGTGATGTGTATATTAGTTTAAAATTATGCATTTTTTAAATATTTTATTTTATTTTCTTCCATTTTTCAACTCAACCAAGTAATGAATGGGAAGAAAAAATAATTTTCTTTTCATTTTTCTATCTTTCTTACCAAGTACACTTATAAAAAGAAAAATTATACTTTCATCCTTCTAGCTTTCTGCCCCTTTAATTTTCCATCATTTCAATTTTCTTTCCACTCTACCAAGTAAAACTTTAATATTTTGGTGACTAAAATGAAAACCCCTATAAGTTGAGTTGCTAAATTGTAAGGATTTTTTTTTAATAGAAATAAAAGCGCCCTAAATATTGGTGACCAACTAGATAGTTCACAATAAAATTTAAATACTAATTTTTCAGAAAAGATTAAAAATACTTAAATTAAATATTTCAATTTATGAAAGCTATTAGAATGCAATTTTTGAAGGCTTCCGTGTTTGGATCAGTAACTTTCTCTTCTTCTTCCTTTTTCTTTTTTTCGTTCTCTTTTTCAATTATCAAATTATTGATAGTCTTTGACTGCGTTTTTCACGCTGGATGAGGGGGATGTTTCGTATGAGGATCGTATTGTGGAAAAATTATTCAAATAGCAATCATATATAGAAGTAAGAATATTGAAAAAAATTTTTATGTAAATTATGTTTGAATAATTCAATTTGTTGAGTTAGTTATTCAATTCCATGTTTATAATAATTTATTTTTTATGATAATTATTAATATAGTTATAAATTATAACTAAAATAATAATATATCTTTAATTTTATGATTTTTAACTTTTGTTAAAATGGTGTTGCCTTAAATAGAACGATAGTTAAAATTTTTGTCTCACACCTAGTTGATACAGATCCAAACTCTATCACTCCCAGTATTGTATTAAAAAAACTCTCGTTAACATGATTACTTTTATGATTTATAATTAATCATAACAATATATTTATTAAATTCAACGCACAATTAAGCAACAAAGAAAGTACTATATAAATTTTTTGATACAATGTCTACTTCTATCTATAGCCCCTCTAAACCTCTTAAAGGAGGAAAATGCGTACTTAAGCGCGCTCAAACTCATATTCTCTTGATAGTTGTAGTTGCAATGATGTCAACTGAGTTAAAGCTCAATCGATAAAATACTATACAATTAATTTCTTCAATAATTTAAGTCATAATGATAAATTTATCCCTTGATGTTTACTTCTAATCTCACTTTAGCTCTATTTTTTTATCATTTTATCCTTCAACCTTCAAATTTTAGTCAAATTAATTTTTTTTTTGACAAAAAAATTTACTCAAATGTTAAAATCTTAATGGTATTGATGTGATAGCCTACTTAGCAATTCTCACGTGCTTCGTAAATATTCCAAAACAATACATAAAATTTTTCCAATAATTTCCAAAAGTTCAAAAAATTTAAAAATAATTATTTATGTTATTAATGAAATACACTTGAATTGTCACGCAGATTACTACTTTAGTGTTATTAAAATTTTAATGGCTTAGTCAATATTTTCGTACAAAGAAAAACAAATTGACTAAATTTTGACGATTGAAGGCTAAAGTGTTTAAAAAAAAGAATTAAAGTTAAAGTGACAAAAAAAAATTAATAACTAAATTTAAGATTATGCTTAGGTAGCGTTTGGTGCTTTCTCATGTTATGATTCCATCGGAATGTGATTGCCGAGAATTTGGTTGCCGGGAATGTTAGTTTACAATGTTGGGTATACATCGGAATATATTGATTAAAATCTCACTAAAGTTACATTATTTTGTTTGGTTCATTAAGTACTTTCCTAAGAATGTAATGGTAATTTATGAATGTACCCTTATTGAATAAAAGATAATATTTATGCATTTAATTTTTATTATAAAATTTATTCTTAACAAATATGTGTATTAAATGTTTGATAATAAAATTTAATTGATAGTTTTTAAATTATTTTTTAAATTTATAATGTCAATTGAAAGTAAAATTGTATCAAATTTGTTTTAGAGCTAAGCTTGCACCTTAATTATTTTATTACTTGTAAATATTCATAAATACTATACTAAAATTAAATTTTCAATTAATATACCGAAATGAAAAGGGAGAAAAATAGAAAATAAATGTAATATGTAAATGGTATACTATAAAGATAATTAAATATGCATATAAAAATAAAATTGGGGAAAAAAAACATGGAAAAATATGTTGAAGTAATAGAGAAACCCAAGTAGGAGCAAGGAGGCAATAACATTTGGTGTGTGTTTATTAATACTCTAATTCAATATAAAAATAGGGTTAATTTTATTTTAATATTTTATTAATTTTCCAATTTATATGGGAAATTTCCCAAAGAAAAAATTCTAAAGAAAAAGCATTAGATTCCAAAAAAAAATATCAATCGTTGCAATCAATTTAAGTTCAAAATTACTATTAGTTATTCTTTAAAATTGGGAATTTGGTTCCACGTTTTCTGAAAGAAAAAAAAAAAATTCTCAGTTTTGGTTGAAAAACCAATCATTACTTTGAATTATAATGTTATTTTAGAATAAAATAAACCTAGAAGCTTCTTGTTTAGTACTGTTAAAGTCATCACATAATGATCAGTACAACGTTAAATTAACATCAACAATTGAGTGAAGACAATAACGTACAATTAATTAAAATTTGTTAAAATGAATGGCAGTAAGTTTATGGCACCCATCCATATGAATAGTATAATAAGCACGGGCAAACTACACATAAAGAAGTTATTAAATTTACGTTGATTATTTAAGTTTATAAAATTATAAAATAGTTATTAAATTATTTTTAAAAAATTATTTAAGTTATTATATTATTCGAAAATTTTATTTAAGTCACTAAGTTATTAAGTATTATTTTTGTTAAAGTTTAGCTAGTAAATTTTCAAACGATAATTTGATTATTAATATGGTGGATCAATACCATAGATAAGTAGAAAAACATACCTTAAATCTAAGTTAAACTGACGATTAGTGTTGGAGATTAGAGTAAAAAATTGTTTAGATTTTGGTTTACAAATTCATAATTTTCAAATATATTTCATGAAAAAATAATTGAATTATAAAAGAGAAGGGGAGAAAAAGTTTTTGATTGGTACAGATAATGCGAATAAAGAAAGACAATACAATAACGATTTTAACAATCTAATTACTTAAATGAAATTTTTCAAATAATTAAAATATTATTATGTAACTTTTTAAAATTAAATGATAAAAATATAAATTTAGTAATAGTTTAATAATTGTAATTTATCTTTAAAATAGCAAAAGAAAAAAAATAAAAGGTTAAATAGGGTTAACGTAGGTCGGCAATGGTGGGTGCTTCTAGGCCGTATGACCCATCGTCAACTATTCTAGAAACATGTAGTCAAAATTTAAAACATTCTTTTCCCATAAAGCATAACTATTGGTTTAAATCCACTTAACCAACGCATTTAGTTAAGTTAATTTTTGTTAATTCGATTTTTTCAATTAAATCAATTAAAGATTCAGTTAATTTGATTTTATGGATCAATTATTGATTATTAAAATTTTTAATCAAATTGATTGATTTAATTTATTTAATATATAATTATATATTTGTAATATAGAGTAAATATTAATTTAATATATTTAGTTTTAATTATTTTAATATTTAAATCGTTAATCAATTTAATCAACTAGACCAACCAATATTAAATCTATTATGTTAGGTCAATTAAAACTATGAAGATGAACCAGTTTGGTTATAGTAAGTGATGATATATATATACACACACATCAATACAACCAACCTACTTAATCGTTTGCTAACTCTTAAATTTTCTATATTATTTTTAAAATTTATTTTATTTGATGCAATTTTATTTTCAACTTGCATATTCAATCAATTAATTTAATACTTATTAGATTATGCGATACTCATGTTGTGAGATAAAAAAATTATTTAAATATAAAAATCAACGATAATGATTAAACTCATGATAAAATTAAATATAGTAACATTAAATATTGTAATAATAAAATTAAAATTAGCACTAAGATATATGTATAAATTCAATTGCAGTAGATAGTGGTAAGGTGAAAGTATATAATAACATTTAAGTACATTAAATTAAGATATATGTATACTTATTATAAAAATTCAAAATAATTCAAAATATATCAATATTAAACAATATATTATAAATTAAAACAATATTTATATTAAATAGTAATTATGAATTATTAAAATTATATTTATATTAAAAATAAATTATTAAAATTTTATTTATATAGATTAATAAAATATAATTTTTTGAGGAAACTAATAAATATATTAATATTAAATTATAATTAATTTTTTTATATTAAAAATAAGCATTCATTATATCTGACATTCTCAAACTATGACCTTCATTTTAAATTATCCTCAAATTTAAAACATTCTAATTACATCCTAAAACTATTATGGACATGTCAATAAGGTCCTTCCATTACTAACATATTGAATTTAACCATTAAATTAGACAACACATCTCATGTGGCGTAATTCAAAATGAAAATTTTAAAGAAAAATAAGTATTGTGAAAATGGATGTAAAATCTTGGTTTTGAAATTTTTGAAACTTTTACAAAAAGCTTTATCATTAACTCTCTTCATTTACTTTTCTTTAAAATTTTCATTTTATGCTCCGCTTGTTTTATTGAAAATGACTTCCGGAAAATGATTTTTGGAAAATGATTTACTTTTCTGGAAAAGCTAATATTTTCTGGTGTTTGGATGAATCTGTGTAAAATATTTTCTGTTGTTTGGTAGATTTCTTAAAAATATTTCATAAAAGTTATTTTTTAATGAAACAAATATACATTTGAAATTTTCTTATTTTTTTCATTGTTTAATTGAATTTATTTTTATCTATAATTTTTTATTTTACATTATTTTTGTATATATTAAAAATATTATGTTAAATTTAGGTTCATTACAATATCATTTTTTAATTACATGACTACCAAGTGAGTATTTTTACTTAAAAATGTGATATAAACAAAATTAACAAAAAAATTTAACGATGTCAACAATTGGACTTGATTTTCAAATTTGAAAAGTAAATGGACTAAATTCTTAAAAATAAAAGTACAAAAACTAAATTGAAACCTATGAAGTGTACATAGACTTATGACATATTTTAACCTTGATACTACAAAACATTTATTATTAATATATGTATAATTGTAATGAATATTTATTATTAAAATATTAATATTGAATATTTTCAATAAGTGAATAATAATTATTTAAAATTTATTATTAAAATAAAATTAAAATATTAAATAATTTATTAAAATAATAAACTATATTTATTATATTATTAATTTATTATATGAAAAAATAAATAATTAAATATGTATGTTTAATAATAATGAAAAATATAATATTTTAATTATTTTAAAAATAAAAATAAAAATTATTAGCAATATAATAATATTAAGCTTGATTTAAGTTGATTTTTATATAAAAATAAAATTCTCTATAAAGGAGCTCTTTTCCGGAAAATGACTTACGCTTTTCAAAAGGGTAAGTCATTTTACAGTAAAAAGGCCTTATTTTACGTTGACCTATAAGTCATTTTCCATTGACCAGGCTGTTTTCTGTGAAACAAACATAGAAAAATGCAGAAAATATTTTTCGTAAAACCTTTTACATGTAAACAAACGGACCCTTAAATTATAAGATATAAGATTTGATGTATTATTTAACGGTTAAATTAAGAATTTTAATAATGGAAGGACTTGATTAATTTAATATCGATAGCTTAAAGATGTAATTAAAATATTTTAAAATTTAATGAATAAATCATGTTTGGTGCAATTAATTTTAAAATTAATAATAAATTTTATTTTATTAAAAAAGAAGTATAGGGTAAAAAGGAGATTACCCTGGTTGCCCGGTGCTCCCTTGAGCTCCCGCATAAAGTTTGAAGCCAAGTGATTTTATGATTAAAGGGAATTTAAATCTTCAACTTAATAAATTAATTATTTAGAGTACTCGTCAAAAACTATGTAAAGTTTGTCACGATATTGAAGTCGGAAAATGACATTAGATAACATTTATTCAGGGTCAGCTTTCCATGACCAATTATTTTCGCCTTTGAATGCATGCGGTACTCATAACTACAATAAATTTGATACGACTCTGTTGTACTCATAACTATTGTCTGTACGGATCGATATCCTCCGTCATCAATTGATATGAAAAATTCAGAAGTTGTAATATTACATGATGGCTGTGTTTTTAGTTTAGTTGTCTCGTTTCAAATTCGGTACTTTCCTTTAATTAGAGTTGTTACTTAGAGGTGTCGATTTTTAAAATCCATCTCCTAAGATGTCGATTTCTCTTTCCTCCTTTGCAACCTCAACTAATTTGCTAAATAAACTTCCCAATTCATATATATATATATGAAAAAAAGTCATTATATGATGTTATTAATATTTCATTTAATTTTAAAACCAATTTATTTCAATTGATTTCTAAGTCACTTATGAAGTCGTTGCCACTGCAACCAGTAATGCAACAATCTTAATAACTTCAATGTTTGGAGTTTGGCAATTTTTCAAATAAAATCTTTGAGCTTCGAGCGATATTGATTTTGTGGAAGTAAAAATGTCTGTCTATGAAAATCAATCTAATCGAAGCAACTTATCTTAAATATGTTGAAACTTTTGTTTATGAAAAATGTCTTTGTTGCACGGTGGCATTTTAAAATTTTTCAAAAGATCAGGCCTTTGGTTCTAAAATTTATAATAATAAATTTTGTCAAATTTAGGACATGTGTTTTCAAGTTAGGGAATCTCGTCAAACCTTGGATCTAGTGTCTAAATCCTTATTATTTTCAATCGAATGGTCTTCTCCACTATTCTCGAAACCTTGGATACTTAGAGAGTGGGCTCTATTCAAGAACCGAATACAAGATGAAAACTAAAACTTTCTAATGGGGAAAGTCAACATTCTCTATGAGGAAACCAAACCAACAAACTGATGACTAAAATTTGAATTATAATTGCCAAAAAAATTACAATTCTAACCTTACAAAATTGAATTACATGTACTCAAGAAAAAAAGAATTTATTTATGTTCAAGAAAATAACATAAAAAATTTTCACTAAAATTTAATAAAGTATTCTCGTATGTATGTTATGTATTTTAGGTTACATTAAACATTTAATTTTAGTTACATTGCATTATTTTGTTTTGTTTTGTTTCGGGTTTTTTATTTTTAAATTTTTATTTTAGTGTTTTGTCGTTTATGACCAATTCAAAAGAGCAAAACAAGCATGAAATGGAGCCTCAAGGCTAAACTGAATGACAAAAATATATTTTATATTTTGTTCTCTATTTTTTTCCTTTCTTTTTTCTTAAAAAAAGTTTATAGCCATAAAATTAAATTAAAAAAATTCACCATTCAAGGGTCGAGCTCTAGCTGCAACGCTTCTTGCGCATGCTGCAACCCTCATGACATTCTTGTTCTAATAAATATGTACTTAGTCCGATGCCCCTACACCTTTTGGTGAGAAAGGAGATGCTCTTGGAGCATTTGAGGAAAAATTTCAAATTACCACAATGTCGCCTGTAGTTTCCACTATCGTAGGCATTATCAATATAAAGCTAAGGAGGACTTGCTCTATTGTTGCTAAAAAGATTGAAGGACACTCCTCTACCAAGAAGGTTGTAACACCCTTCACCTGCCCCCCGTCACTAGATTAGGGTTAAGAAATGTTATAACACATAATAGAATAGAATCATGCTATTTTAATTCAAATTTCTCTAAACAATCATTAATCATCAATCATATAGCCAAAAACATGTTATTCATGCAATATCAGGGGTTAAATTGAGCTTATGAAAGCTCTAAAAATTATTTATAACAAAACAATGACTAATTTGAATCATTTTAGAAAAGTGTGGCAAAAATGCTAAACGTGGGTCACATGTAACCAGGTGGTGCCGAGGCCGTGTGGACCTAAACCACAAAGTCGTGTCCTCAAACCGTGTGAAAGGTTGATGCCGGTGTAGGGTAGAGTCACATAGTTGTGTCGCTAGGCCGTGTGGACCCTAATTGAAAAACTTTACAAACATTCACACGGCCATATGGCTGGGTCGTGTGGCAAACTATGTGACATCAAAATGGTTAGTTTTCAAATGATGCAATCCAAACCTATGCACATTACCAAAACACAAATTCAAGTACGTTATATCTTGCATAAAACACTTCATAAGCTCAATCTAAAAGCATGATACAATACACCCTAGTAGTGCCTAACCAATATTTCATTTGGGCACCATCACAACCAAATACTAAACTTACAACTTAACCACTTAACCACTTAAGCAAGCATATATATAAGCACCATTGTACATTTTACCATAAATACCTTCAAAACCTTACTTTTCTATCAACCTAAAGCATGCCTTAATACAAACTAATTTGACCATATAGGTCTCAAGCAAAAAGTTATCTTACAACATATAAATTTCATCTAAACCTCAATTATCATTCATCCATTCATGATTAAATGCATACTGTATAACTAAAAAGCAACCATTCACAAAAACAATACCATTTCATAATTTTCATGATTTAAGGTTAAGCATACATCTAAGATCATACTTAAACTATCATTCCATAAAAAATGCCGAATAACCTTTAGAGCACATTACAATTAGAACATTTGAAATCACATTACAAAATCCATCACAGATACCCAAAATAACCTATATACATGCCACAAAACCAGAACAAAATGAGTTAAAATCTACCGAAATTGAAACTTGATAGTGTGAGCCTTGAAGTTGATCCGGCAACCTAGTTCCATAAAACGTCACTACAGGACACAGGAAATGAAATAGAATAAGCTTATAAAGCTTAGTTAGTTCATAATTAAATCTTAAATCAACTTACCTCAATCATGAAATTGAAATTTAAACAAGTAATATAAAGATATCAACCTGATATTCAACTTACAAGAACAAGTGATATTTGCACAAAATTTGTAGCAGCCTATTTTTGGTCAAATCAGAATAGTGGTTTCGGGACCACAAATTTGAGGTAAAAATAATTATTTTATTATTTTTTTAAATTTTATAGCATGATTCAATGATTGTGTGAAAATTTCGTTAAGAAAATTTATCATTTGGTTGGTCAATTCGATAAAAAGGACTAAATCGTGTATAGTGTAAAACTTGAGTTCTAATAGCTAAAGGTGTCTAATAGCTATAGAACCTTAAAGTTAAGGTCCTAATGTTGTAATTAGACCATTAATAGCATGAGTGGACATATATGGACATATATTAAGGTGTTTTAAATGGTTTAATGTTAAAGTTAATTGTTAAATACATGATAATTAAATAAAACAAAATCAAATTAAATGTTATCATCATCATCTTGCTGCCGATTTGAAGAGAGGAAAAAGCCATAGCTAGGTTTTACATTCGGCCAAGTTTTCTATCTCAATTGTAAGTCTATTTTTGTCCCCTTTTTAATGATTTCTATGTTTTTGAGATCGTTGCAGCAAGTACTAGCTAGCCCAGGGACTAATTTGCAAAACTATTAAAGATTTTGAATGTTTCCATTGATGAATATGTATGAGTTTTGATGATTGATGATAGATTTTAAATGTTTGTTGTTAGATATACAAGTTTTGTAAAGTGATTTTGAGTAAAAATTCAAAATAGAGATTTATTTGTGAAAATATGAAAATGTGTGGTTAAATGTGTGAATAAATGAAAAAATGGGCTGCTAGGGACCTAATTGAAATTTGGCTAGCATGGGTTGTGATTGAATTGTGTGAATTTGTGATTTTATGAAATAAGGACTAAAGTGTAAAAATGTGAAACTTTAGAGGCAAAAGTGAAAATATGTCTAAATGGGTGTTTTGGACTTAATTGAATAAAGTAGTGATTGAATAAGCTAAATTTGATATTATATAGATTAAGAAAAGCAGAATACGAACTTAGATCGAAGAAAGAACAAGATATCGAATTAGTTGATCGTGTTGTTGTTTTCACATCCGAGGTAAGTTCGTATGTAATAAGCATTGTTATTGTAAGAACCCATTATTGCCCGGCCCCATACCAAAATTAAAAACAAAAAAAATAAAATTCAAAAGTTAATAGTCCAACAGTCCAAATTTCAACCCATTTACAGACCCAAAATTTAACCCAACGACCCAATTACTAACCTAATACATAACCCAATAATCTAATCCCAGAACTGGCCCAAATGGCCCAAAACAGATTGAAACTTCAGAAACCCTAGCCCCTAACCTTGGCAGCGCCGCGCGCGTACCTTTACATACGGCTTCCACGCCTGCACTCCCCACGCGCCTCCGTACGCCACGTCCGTGCCTTCCATACCTGCAAACAAGGCCACTAATAGCAGAGAAATGACAACAAATACAAAATGAAGAAATATTGGATTTTTGATATTTTTTATTTTTTTCTTTTCGGCTATAAAAGAAAGTGGAATAACATTGTAATGGTTACAATTTTCAAATACAAAAAAGGATACCATAGTAGAGGTATATTCCAATTTTCCAATCTATTTTTGCTTCGAATATACTGCGTATATAAGAGAATAATAAAAAAATATTTTTATTCTACCTTTTGAGACGATCGGAGCCAAAATCGAATTGTTTTTTTTTTTTTTACTTCTTTCGATTTTGGGAGGGGTTTTGAGTGTTCGAAGGTTTGATTTGGGTTAGGGGAGTGAAGCGGTCGAAATGGGCTTCTTTTGGTCTCCTCCGACCACCGTGGATGGCGGCGCACGTTAATCTGCGATCGACGATCGCTACGGTGGTCTGGATGGTTGGAATTGAGAGACAGAGAGAAAACTAACCTCTCTCCTCTATTTTTTTTAAATCAAACATCAATAGATTTTTTTAAACAAATTTATCCTTTTATAGGCGAGAGATACGATGTCGTTTAAGGCTAATTGCAATAGCTTCAAAACGGCGTCGTTTTGAGCTAAATCGGGTTGACCCGACTTGAACCCTCAGGATCTGCGCGTTTCTGCAATGAGGGGATATTTGTGTAGTAGACCCTTCCGCTTTCGCAGTGTGATGCAATGTGGTCCTGCATTTTTCTTTATTTGGTAATTTGGCCACTTGATTTTTGCTTTTTATTCATTTGGGTTTGCGCTGAAACAACGCGTTTTAAGGGTTCGAGGTAATTACCCATTCAGCCCCTGTTCTTTGCATGCGCATTCCATTTAGGTCCCTCATTGGCTTAATATTTAGCATTTAGACTCCGAATTTTGTTTTATTTCTAAATTTGCCCTTAATCTGTTTTGATTTGCTTATTTGTCATTTCTTTGTCTTATTATTATAGTTTATTTTAAATAATTCTATATTATCTATTACAACTATTTTCATTTTAATTTCTTTTATGTATATTATTTACATTAAATTTATATATTATTTACTTTGAACATTCATATATATATTAGTTAGTTTAAATTATTTTATATATTACCTATGCTAAGTTTTTATGTATTAGTCATTTTAAAATTGTTTTATAATTATTAATGTCAAGATCTTGCATTCTATATTAAAATGTTTCATGTTTATATATATATATATTATTCATGGCAAACTCCTTTTTATATATTAGTAAATTAAGATTTTAAGTGTTAGTTTAAGTTGTTGTTTTTTTATTAATTATTTTGAAATATTTTATATATTATTTTGTCTTAAAATCGTTTTGCAATTTTTTTAAATTACTTTATATTATTTCTTTTTATAATATTTCATTGAAACTTATTTTATATATATATTATTAGCTTAAAGATTTACTCACTATAGTTATGTTTTCCATACTTATATTGTTTTTTTTCGCTACATTATTTGTTTCAAACCTTTTTAAATTGTTTCATCTGTTATTGATATTTTCATAACATTTGCTTTTATTTTTATCCTTTATTTTGTATATATCTTTTGTGTTGTTTTTGTCAATCGTTAATATTGAAATTGTATATTATGTGATAATTACTATCATGTGAATTGTGATTCATAAGTGTAACATTTTGTGTATGTATCGCCGTGTTGCCTTGGACACTATCATTTTTATTGCATTTTATTTGTAAAAAAATCGCATTTTAGTATCATTAAAGGTTTTTTTTTAAATCATTCTATTTAGAGGATTTTTAAATAAAGCAATATTCGTGTTTGGGAATTTCGAGAAAATTGTGCCTTAACTCATTAGGTTTCGATTTTTCTCGTTAAACCTAAGCCATCAAGTATCTTTTTAAATCAAAACGTATAAATTTTTTTAATAAAAGCTTATTCTCGAGAATTTGAGATGTTGCCTCCTAACTTACTTGATGTGACATTTCATCGTCTCGAGATAAGAATTTCAAAAAAATAAAGGCAATATTCTATGTTTTGAATTTTGGAAAATTGAGCCCTAACTTACTGGGTTTCGATTTTTCATTTGACCCAAATATTTGAATATCCTTTTGAATTTAAGTGCAGGAGTTTTTAAAAAAATCAAAAGACAAGCTCAGTTTCGAGAATATGAAATGTTGTATCCTAACTTACTGGGTACGACATTTTTATTTCTTTGAGATAAGTAGGTCTCGGTATTCATTTTGATTTGTTCAAGTGTTCTTTTAAGCAAACGGATCGTAATCTAGAATATTTTCAAATTTTCGGCATTAAGACATTAAATAATCAATTAGGTACCAATTTTGGGCGCTACGAGGGTGCTAACCCTTCCTCGTACGTAACCGACTCCCGAACCTATTTTCTCGAGTTTTTGTAGTCCAAAATATGTTTCAATAAATCAAAGTTTTATTAAAATGATCAATTCCAAGGTGATCTGATCACACCTTAAAAAAGGGTCGGTGACGACTCCATTTTCGTTTTTCAATCGACCCCTTTTTTTAAAACAAAAAAGGGTTTCGACAGCTTGGCGACTTCGCTGGGGAGAAAATGAGAGAGTCAAGCTGTAAAATTGATTATTTTCTGTCTTTTTGTCGAAAAATTGAAAATTTGATTTGAAAAATTACAATCCTTTTATTGCATTCGCTTGTGTCATCTCATTTGATTGCTGTGGTTCGAGTCTTATAGTATACTTTTGCATCATATTGCATGACCGTGGGGTCACACCCTTTTAAGTGGGAGTGAGAAGCTACTCCTTCGTGAGGTATTCACCTTTGTGCAGGATAGTGAATCGCTTTCGGGATACATCCGTACCTATGTCTTCGTGAGATTTTCATCTCCGTGCAGCCATAGGGAAATGTGTCCCCCTGAACCGAACTCGATCCGTATGAGCCTATAATGGGTGAGGATCGAGGAATCTGCTGGTTCAGGTACCTCAACTTTAGAATCGAACCACATATTGAAAGCCCTAAGAGCCCACCCTAGGTAGAGCTGTGATAAACCCTAGTGGTCACCTAGATAGGCGCTTGATTGTTTTTCCTTTTTTACATGCTTTGAATTTTGTTTTTGTATATTGTACTAACTTTTCATGTTTTATCTTTGTTATTTTGCATGCATTTTCATGTTTAAGAGGTGTCGATTCTGGTTCGATTGCTAAATTAGAGAGCTGGCCATGGAAAATGAATTTCTTGATAAAGTGGAAGATAACGCGACTGTTCGAACTTGGTCAGAAACGACACAATTAGAGAAGGGGGATAGTCTAGCTGCGGGGCATGTGTTAGAGTTATGCGACTACACTCGTATTAGCGTTACGCAAAATAACTTTCAAGAGTTAAAAGTGATATGGGACCAGTGGGACGATGAGACCAAGAGGTTGTTCTACCATAGTTATGGGAATTTATCGTACTTACTTGATATTAAGGTGGACGAGCAGTTATTCCGGGCCCTCACTCAGTACTGGAACCTTGCGTATAGTTGCTTTACTTTTGGGAGAGTGGATTTAGTACCTATCGTGGAAGAATACACCGCTTTACTGCATTGTTCGAAGGTTCAAGTTGATAAAGTTTATTCGAGAGTCGCTTATGTCGACCTTTTGGAAGAAGTTGATGAGCATTACGGGGAATGAGTGAGCAGTGGATTACGACCAGGATTAAGCAAAAGGGCGAGTGTAAGTGCATCCCGTGGAGGAATTTAAGGGATTTGATTCTAGCTCATCCCGATATGAAGAGGAGAGTTGATGTCTTTGCATTGAGCATCTACGGATTGATGCTATTCCCTAGGGCTTTAGGGTATGTAGATGAAGCAGTCACAGATCTCTTCGACCGACTCAGTAAAGGGGTCACACCAGTTTCTGCAATCTTGGCCGAGACTTTTAGGTCAATGAATGCATGTAAAAAATCCGAAGAGGGCAGGTTCGTAGGGTGCGCTCAATTGTTGTTGGTTTGGTTTCACAGCCATTTCTGGAAGGTGGATAAGATTTCTTACCGGGTCTTCACTGATAATTATTCCGCACTGAAAGAAATAGCAGCAACATCAAGACGAGACGACATGTCATAAGAGAATTGGATGGCACTTCTTCAAAATCTTCAGGAAGAGGATATTGAATGGAGAGCTCTTTGGTTAATGCCCAATGAGATCATGTTCCGATGCGAGAGTTTTGATTGGGTCCTTTTGCTCGGAATTTGGGGAGCCATTGGTTACACTCCTTTACTTGTATTAAGACAATAAGGATCAAGGCAGTTTATACTGATAACACATGGTCTGGCGCAATGCGAGTTCTCGTATAAAGGAGATAATTACAAGAAGAGGGTCAAGGAGATTTCCATTGCTTGGAACCAGACTCGCCGGATGAAGAGATTGTCTGTTGATTCTATGACGACGCCTGATTATAGCAAATAGTTTAACAAAAGGGCAAATGGTAATATTCTTGAGCCGAGTTTAGAAAGTGCTCGATCAATGGAAGAATACTTACGAGTTGTCCCGTCAGAGCTAGAGATCATAAGACGTAACTTTGAAAAGAAGAGTTTTGAATTTGGGAAAAAGATTGAGCAGTTGGAGGAAGAAAAAATGCACTTGAGATTAGATGTGGAGGTGCAAAAGACAGAGGCTGAGAAGTTAAGAAAAAGAAAAAACCAGGTTGAAGAGGATCTGTATAGTTTAAAGACAGACTATAAGAAAATGCATCTATCGATGAGGGCTGCTGGATTAGGGAAAACTTCAGAGCAATGGCGAGAGGAAATTCAAGCGGAAAGAACCAAGGCTGATCAGTGGAAGAGAAGATTCCAAGAGGCTCAAACTCAGAGAGAGGCTCTAGAAAGGAGTCTATCAGAAGCCCAGAACGACAAAAGGGAATTAAAGGCTAGAGTAGCAGAGCTTGAAAAAGCACCTTACCAGTATAGAAACCGTAATTCCACGGCTAAGCTAAAAACCAGTTTGAATAAAATTGAAGAAATGAAAGGAAGAATAGAAGAGCTAGAGTCTGCTTTGAAAAGTTGTGAGCTTCGGGTAGAGCTTCTTGAAGTAAATGAGGAGAGTTGGAAGGAACAACTTCATCACTCTCAGAGTCAAGTTAGGGATTGAAATTACATTATGGGCGAAGCCGTGGCTCAGATCCGGGAGGTAGCTGACCATCTGCAAACCTTGGCAGTTTAGGCCGACACGCTAAGTGTGAAGTACAAGCTGGAATCAGACAGGGGTTAAGAACTAGCTTCGTTGCTTAGGAAAGTTAAAACTCTGAGCATTAGGGCAAAGCCGTATTTGTAAACCGTTTTATGTAAAGAGCTTTGTTTTCTAATAAAGTTTTCTAAATGGAATTGAATCAGAATCGACGTCTTTTGCATTTCATGCATCCGTGTTGCATTGCATCATATGCATTAAAGTTCACTAAAAGTTTCTAATTAATTAAAAATTATTTCAATAACCTGGAAATTGGAAAAACTTTACAAATACGCATCCTTACGGCACAAGGAAAAAGACTAAAGCAATGGATAAAAGACTAGAAAGGTTGGAACAAATACAGAAAGAGATGCAAGAACATATGCAAGCACAAATGCAAGAGCATCTGGTTAAGATCCAGTAGGACATGATGGACAAAATGATCGAATCTCGGAGAAATATGATGTCTCAAATGACTCAGATGACGTAGCTGTTGAATGGGCTTATGGATAAAGGAAAGAGCCCTATGGTTAATGCTGAGGAGAATACTGAGTATCCTCAATATCCCCCTAGTTTTACTCCACCACATGTATAGGCACAACCCGAGATAAATCCACAAAGACCACCTGTTACTATCAGGCCACAATAGTTTCAGGTTGGAGCCTCGATACCAATAAATTTTCAGGCTGGCTCAGGCTCTAAAGATACCAATAAATTTTCAGGCTGGCTCAGGCTCTAAACCTGGCAATAATTCAAATAATCCAATTGTTCCTGATTTGGATGAAGTGGTAGAGGAGGAAAGAGAAAAGATAGAATCACAAAAGCAATTAGAAGAACGGTGTAAGTGGCTGGAGAAGTTTAAAGCAACATCGACTCACCGCTGCGGGATCAATGCAAAGGATTTAAGCTTGGTCCTAGATCTGGTGCTCCCACTGAAGTTTAAAATGCCAGAGTTCGAAAAGTACAATGGGACTAGCTACCCTGAAGCTCACATAACGATGTTCTGTCGGAGAATGATAGGATATGTCAACAACGACCAGTTATTAATCCACTGTTTTCAAGATAGTCTGACCGGGTCTGCGGCCAAATGGTACAATCAGTTAACCCGTTCCCAAATTGGTTCATGGAAAGACTTGGCTCAAGCTTTCATAAAACAATACAACCACGTGGATGTACATAGCACTGACAGATTACACCTGCAACATGGAGAAGAAGACAAACGAGCTTGAGCAAGATGCCCATCGATGGAGGGAGGTGGCAACGCAAGTCCAACCACCACACTTAGAGAAAGAGACGACTATGCTCTTCATCAGTACTTTGAAGGCTCCATTCATCAACCACATGTTGGGAAATGCTACTAAAAGCTTTTTTGATATCGTAATGTCTGGGGAGATGATAGAAAATGTGATAAGATGTGGGAAGATTGAAGCAGGGGAATGCACCAAGAGATCAGCCCCTAGAAGGAGGGAGAATGAGGTGAATAACACGAGTACGTATAACAAGGGTCATTCAAGAGAAATCATGGTGAGCCAGCCAAAAGCAACAACCACTAATCATCAGGGTCCCCCGAGACAGGAATCCATCACAAGGGTGAACAACGAAAGGACATAGTTCACACCTATACCCATGACATATAGAGAGTTGTACCAGAACCTCTTTAATGCACATGTGGTGTCCCCTTTCTACTTAACACCGCTGCAACCCCTGTTTCCCAAGTGGTATGACGCAAACGCCCAATGCGAATATCATGCTGGAATCACGAGGTATTCAATTGAAAATTACACGGCGTTCAAGAAAGTAGTCAAAAAGCTAATAAAAATAGGGATCGTAAAGTTTGACGACCCACCCGTACCAAATGTAGCGGGAAACCCCTTACCTATTCATACTGATCAAGGAGTAAATGGAATAAATGAAGGTGGGGGCAGGAAAGTCAAGTATGAGGTTGCAGAAGTCAAAATCCCATTAAGACAAGTTTGGAAGGAGATGGTGGAGAGAGGACTGATCATATTGGATTCGGAAGAGAGGATCGAAGGAAAGAGGAACCATTACGAGTTCCATAATAGAGGTGGGCATGGAATCTAGGAATGCACTGAGTTCAAAGCCATAGTGCAAAATTTAATGGATAATAAAGAGATGGAATTTTACAAGGAGATTGAGGGGTCAGAAGGACATGAGGTTTATGCTTCAGATGCAGGATCAATGAAAAGGGTCCAAAAGGGAAGCCGCCCAAAAGTGATCATCTCGAAGCCAAGAGTCAATGAAGCCAGAAAACAAGTAGCACCGCGAGTCATAATTCAAAAACTTGTAGCGTTTCCTTACAAGGATAGCAAAAGGGTTCCTTGGAACTATGACTGTAACGTGATGATCCCAGGAAAGGACCTGATCAACGCTTCAGAAGAGGGACAAGAGATGGGTTTTTACACTCGTAGTGGGAAGCGCTATGATACACCAGCTGCAAGAATCGAGTCTATTTAAGGAAAATCTGTGATGAAGAACACAGCTGAGTCTGAATTGCCTGTCAATGAGCCGGTGACCGAGAAAGAGGCTAAAGAGTTCCTGAAGTTTCTAAAGCATAGTGAGTATAGCGTCGTGAAGCAACTGCACAAGTAACCAGCTCGTATATCAGTACTGGCCTTACTTTTAATCTCGGAAACCCACCGCAACGCATTAATGAAAGTATTAAACAAAACTTATGTTACAGAGAACATCTCCATCAACAAGCTGGATCGTCTGGTCAATAACATCACTGCCAATAATTTCATCTTCTTTAATGATGATGAAATACCGCCTGGAGGAAGGGGATCTACAAAAGCCCTGCATGTCACCACTCGATACAAGGGATACACATTACCGAGAGTCTGGATTGATAATGGTTCAACATTAAATGTCTCACCCTTATCCATATTAAATAGGCTGCCACTAGATAGTTCTCATATGAAGCCATGTCAAAATATAGTGAGGGCATTTGATGGCATAGAGAGAAGGGTAATGGGCAGAATTGAAATACCGCAAGAGAGGAGAAGAACACGTTTGAGCGGGGAGGAAATCAAGTGGGAGCCAATGATTTTTCCCCACATATCCAAGACCTTTGTATCCGGAGGAATCATTCACCCTGAGTGAGGGACCCAAGAAAATGAACCACGGGGGGTACGTTGGAAAACTCGTAAATTAATGCCATATCCGAGGAGGGAATCGGAAGAAGAAACTTGTCGAACATCTGTCCCTTTGAGCTGGGGAGCTTTCTGGACAATTGGACTGCAAAAGAGATTCTTGTAGTGTTTAGAACTATTTCAAAGTAATGTCACAGAACACTTATTGCTCTAGGCCTAGGAGAAATAAGCATCCTTTGTGAAATAGGCTTATGGCCCAAAAATCTTTAATTCAATGAAAATGCATTTTTTGAGCAAATATTTTTTATTCTTTCCAATTCATCCATAAAGATAATTATTCTTTATTCCAAATATTCTTTTATTCTTCATTCATGATCATACTATACAAATAATTATTCTTAAATTTATTCGTTCTTTGTATATTCCTTTACCTACGACAGGCCCTCGGATATCAATGACACGAGTAACGCTGCTAGGGAATTAGAACTTCCTTTTGAGTGAGACATGTGTTTAGAGAGATCCTAGAACTTTGAAGATGACATAGACTGTGGCTTATCTCCAGACTTGTTAAGAATGGTAGAACAAGAGGAAAAACAAACTCTACCTCATGAAGAGACAGTCGAGGTCATGGCCTTGGAAGAAGGAAAGGTAGTGAAAATTGGAACGTGCATAAACAAGGAAACGAAGCGAGACCTCATAGATTTACTTCAAGAATTCAAAGATCTCTTTGCGTGGTCATACCAAGATATGCCAGGGTTAAGCACTGTCATTATTGTTCACCGCCTCCTTATAAAAGAGGATTGCAAACCGGTTCAACAGAAGCTCCGGAGAATGAGGCCCGACATTGTCCTAAAAATAAAAGAAGAAGTTAAAAAGCAATTTGGCGCTGGATTTTTGCAGGAAGCCAAATACCCAGAATGGGTAGCAAACATGCCTGTCCCTAAGAAAGATAGGAAGGTACGAATGTGTGTAGATTATAGGGATTTGAATAAGGCCAGCCCGAAAGACAATTTCCCTTCGCCTCACATTGATACTTTAGTAGACAATACGATGGGCTATTCGTTGTTTTCCTTTATAGATGGCTTCTCGGGATACAAGCAGATAAAAATGCACTCTAAAGACATGGAAAAGACTACCTTCATAACCTTGTGGGGAACATTCTGTTATAATGTGATACCATTTGGGCTGAAAAATGCAGGAGCTACATACCAAATGGATATGGTGACTTTGTTCCATGATATGATGCATAAAGAAATTGAGGTTTATGTTGATGATATGATTGCAAAGTCTAGGACAGAAGAGGAGCACATTCGAGTTTTGAGGAAACTGTTCCTGAGGTTGAGAAAATTCCAACTAAAGCTCAATCCAACAAAATGTACTTTTGGAGCTAGATCTGGAAAGTTGTTAGGCTTTGTAGTCAGTGAAAGAGGAATTGAAATTGACTCAGACAAAGTCTAAGCTATACAAGAATTGCCCCCACTGCTCACCCAGAAAGAAGTTCGAGGTTTCCTGGGAAGGTTAAATTACATTGCTCAGTTCATTCCAAGTTAACCGAGAAATGTGATCCCATATTTCATCTTCTAAAGAAACACAATCCAAGCGTGTGGGATGATCAATGCCAGAAAGCTTTCGATAGGGTCAAACAGTACTTGTCAAATCCTCTAGTATTGTCACCCCCATGCCCAGATAGACCATTAATCATGTATTTGACAGTGTTTGATCACTCTATGGGATGCGTGCTGGGTCAACACGATGATTTGGGAAGAAAAGAAAAGGCGATATACTACCTTAGTAAGAAATTCACTGAATGTGAGATGAGATATTCACTAATTGAGAAATTGTGCTGTGCCTTGATTTGGACGACTCAGAGGTTGAGGCAATACATGTTGTACCACACGATCTGGTTAATCTCGAAGTTGGACCCTCTAAAGTACATGATGGAGTCAACCACTTTGAATGGAAGGATGGCTAGATGGCAAATTCTCCTCTCTGAATTCGACATAGTTTATGTGAGCCAAAACGCTGTAAAAGGAACTGCAATAGCAGATTATCTGGCCAGCAGAGCTTTAGAAGACTATGAGCCTCTAAACTTTGACTTCCCCAATGAAGAACTAATGTATGTGGCAACTACTGAAGAAGACGCCACGAAAGATCACCTCTGGAAATTGAACTTTGACAGAGTATCAAATGCTATAGGCAATAGAATTGGGGCAGTCTTGGTATCCCCAAAAGGAGATCATTATCCGTTCTCATGTAAATTGGATTTTGATTATACGAATAATATGGCGAAGTATGAAGCATGTATCATGAGACTCTGTGTAGCCATAGAACGTAAAATGAGAGTGCTAGAAGTATATGAGATTCTACATTGGTGATCTACCAACTAAAAGGTGAATGGGAGACAAGAGACCCCAAATTGATCAATAATCGAAAGAAGTTCTGGGGTTGCTTGAAGAGTTTGATGACATTACTTTCAATTATCTCCCGCGAGACGAAAACCAAATGGCTTTTACTTTGGCTACTCTGGCTTCCATGATTAAAGTGAATAAGCAACACGATGTAAGACTCATTCAAATGAGTATTTACGAGGCCCCAACTCATTGTTACAATATGGAGAAAGACGGACGAGATGATCACCCTTGGTACCAAGATATATTATGATATGTGAGCAATCATGAATATCCTGAACAAGCGACCGAGAACGATAAGAGGAGGTTGAGAAGACTAGCCTATGACTATGTCTTAGATGGGGAGATCCTGTATAAAAGAGGAAAGGATCAGGTATTGTTGAGATGTGTGGATGCTGTTGAAGCTAAAAAAATTCTAGAAGAAGTCCACGAGGGTGTTTGTGGAACACATGCCAATGGTTTCACAATGGCTAGGCAAATTATGAGATTCGGATACTATTGGTCTACCATGGAAGGAGACTGCATCAATTATGCTAAAACATGTCACAAATACCATATCTATGGAGACAAAATTCATGTACCTCATTCGCCTCTGCATGTTATGACTTTCCTGTGGCCTTTCTCTATGTGGGGCATGGATGTCATTGGCCCGATCTCTCCAAAAGCTTCTAATGGACATCGATTCATCTTTGTAGTCATTGACTATTTCACCAAGTAGGTAGAGGCTGCTTCATATGCTAATGTTACTAAATCGACAGTCAGCAGATTCCTAAAAAAGGAAATAATATGTCGATATGGAATGCCTGAGAGGATCATATTTGACAACGCATTAAACTTGAACAACAGCACAATCGCGGAGGTCTACAGTCAATTTAAAATTGGACACCACAATTTGTCGCTGTATCGTCGAAAAATGAATGGTGCAGTGGAAGCAGCCAAAAAAAACATTAAGAAAATTATGGGGAAAATGGTTGAAACCTACAAACATTGGCACGAGAAAGTACCATTTGCTCTCTATGCTTATTGAACATCAGTTAGGACCTCCACCGGGGCAACTCCTTTCTCATTGGTTTATGGAATGGAGGCAGTGTTACCCATCAAAGTGGAAATTTGTTCCCTTCGAGTCTTGTTTGAGCTAAAGTTAAATGAAGTCGAATGGATCTAGTCTCGATATGATCATTTGAACTTGATTAAGGAAAAAAGGCTAAGGGCTATCCGTCATGGTCAGATGTACCAAAAGAGAATAATGCGGGCTTATGACAAAAAGGTTCACCCAAGAGAATTTCACGAGGGAGACCTGATTTTGAAAAAGATCCTCCCCATGCAAAAGGATTTCAGAGGGAAATGGATGCCAAATTGAGAAGGACCTTATGTGGTGAAAAAGGCTTTCTCTGGAGAAGCACTGATCTTGGCTGAGATGGATGGGAAAAACTTACCCAATCCTATAAATTTGGATTCAGTGAAGAAGTACTATACTTGAAGAGGAAAAGAGGCCAAAATGAAAACCCACAAAGGGCGCTTTGAGACATTATCTAAAAAAAATGATGATGAAAATGAAAAATGGAGGGGCCAAGGTGAAACCCGCATAGGGCACCTTGAGACCAAAGGAGTTTTGAGTCAAAAACCCAAAAAGGCGGCTCAAATTGCAATCAACGATGGGGCATGCGGTAATCTTGCCATACCTGAATTAAGAAAGAAGAGAGATGTTACATCTTGGATCATCAACATAGTACTCTCGATCTCCTAAACACATATTGAGCTTAAGATGGTCTTCAGAAAGTCCGTACAGAGAAGCTGAGGCTGTGATATTCGGGGCTCCTATCTTGTCCCCTAATCATTTTGTATTCCAGCAATGTTTGCTTCCTTTAATTAACTTATTCTTTTCAGATTTCATTTCTGATAAATTCCATTTTGTCCATCATTTATAATTATTTTCAAGCATTTTGTATTGAAGTAATGATTAATGGACTAATAATACTTTCGCAAAAGGAGTTTTGCATATTACTCTGAAATCTTCTAAATAATACGAGAACCTGAAATAGGACTTTTATCTAGTACTCACCAAGCCTAAGAGTTGGAAATGTTTGAGAAGGAAACTCTAAACAGTGACCATTTCTTCGAATTTGCTGTCAAAAATGTCGGTTGAACAAGAAGACATGATATTACGTCGGTGATACAACCTAGAAGAACAATGACCAATGTCAATCCTAAACTTTTAAAAAGGGATCATTCTCATGAAATTCTACATTCTTGCGAAACACATTTAGTTAGGAGCATTCGAGTCAATATGATCATTGCATCCTAATCATTCTACAAAGGATCATTCTCATGACATTCTGCATTCATGCAAATGTCATCCATAATACATTTAGCTAGGAGCATTTGATTTATTCCAATCATGGCATCCTAATCATTATGCATAAGCATAATTCCATAAATTGATTCTAAAGGTCATGTTCCCTAGAGGATGGTGTAACAAGATCAACAAATCCACAGGTCCTATACCTCTGAAGTTGTAGTAGGTCGGATCAAATCCACCACGGTGAATCTTATTTCCCTAAAGTTGCAGTGGAACAGATTGAAGCCATAAATTGCAGATCTTATCTCTCTGAAGTTATAGTAGAGCAGATTAAAATAAACCTTATCTCCCTGAAGTTGCAGTGGAGCAGATTCAAATGAAAAATCCTATACCTCTAAAGTTGCAGTAGGTTGGATTGAATTTACCATAGAAAGTCTCATCTTCCTAAAGTTGTAGAGGAGTAGACTGAAGACAGCAAATCTTATTTCCCTGAAGTTGTAGTGGAACAGATTGAAGCTATAGATTATAGATCTTATCTCTCTAAAATTGCAGTAGAGTAGATCAAAACAAACCTTATCTCCCTGAAGTTACAGTGGAGCAGATTAAAAACATTTAATCCTATATCTCTCTCAAGTTGCGATGAGGTCGGATTGAATTTACCATAGAAAGTCTTATCTCCCGGAAGTTCTAGTAAAGCAGATTAAAACGATGAATCCTATACCTCTGAAGTTGCAGTAGGTTGGATTGAATTTACCATAGAAAGCCTTATCTCCCTGAAGTTGCAGTGGAGTAGACTGAAGATAGCAAATCTTATCTCCCCAAAGTTGCGGCAGAGTAGATTGAAGCTACAAGTCTAATATCCTTGAATTGGATCAAAGTGCTAATTCCTATTCCCTTGAAAATGCAGTAAGATATAATGAAGCTATTCGAAGAAGAAAAGCACCGAAAGAAGTCAAAGATTTAAAGACCGGGCAAAAATGGTCTTTTTTGAAGTCTTTGCTCCATTCTCGTTACATGACAACGAGCAAAGAGGGGCAGCTGTAATAACCTATTATTTCCCGGGCCCATACAAAAATTAAAAACAAAAATAATAAAATTCAAAAGTTAACAGTCCAACAGTCCAAATTTCAACCCATTTACAGACCCAAAATTTAAACCAATGACCCAATTACTAACCCAATACATAACCCAATAATCTAATCCCAGAACTGGCCCAAATGGCCTAAAGCAGATTGAAACTTCAGAACCTTAGCCCCTAACCTTGGCAGCGCCAGGCGCGTACCTTCACGTACGGCTTCCACGCTCGCACTCCTCACGCGCCTTCGTACGCCACGTCTGTGCCTTTCGTACCTGCAAACAAGGCCACCAATAGCAGAGAAATGACAGCAAATAAAAAATGAAAAAACATTGGATTTTTGGTATTTTTTATTTTTTCTTTTTCGGCTATAAAAGAAAGCCGGAAAAACATTGTAATGGTTACGATTTTCAAATACAAAAAAGGATACCATAGTAGAGGTATATTCTAATTTTTCAGTCTATTTTTGCTTCGAATATACTACTTATATAAGAGAATAATAAAAAATATTTTTATTCTACCTTTTGTGACGATCGGAGCCGAAACCGAAGTGTTTTGTTTTTACTTCTTTTGATTTTGTTAACGGCGGCTGACGGCCTCCACGGTGGCCTGGAATCAGGGGGCTAGAGAGAAAACTAACCCTCTCCCCTCTATTTTTTTTTTTAAATCAAACATCAAATGTTTTTTTTAAACAAATTTTGCCTTTTATAGGGGAGAGATACTACGTCGTTTAAGGCTAATTGCAATAGCTTCAAAACAACATCGTTTTGAGCTGAATCGGGTTGACCCGACTTGAATCCTCAGGAGCCGGGTGTTTCTGCGGTGAGGGGATATTTGTGCAGTAGACCCTTTCGCTTTTGCAGTGTGATGCAATGTGGTCCTACATTTTTCTTTATTTGGTAATTTGGCCCCTTGATTTTTCTTCTGATTCATTTTGGTTTGTGTTGAAACGACACGTTTTAAGGGTTCGGGGTAATTACCCATTCAGCCCCTATTCTTTGCGCGCGCATTCCATTTAGGTCCCCTCGTTGGCTTAATATTTAGCATTTAGAATCTGAATTTTGTTTTACTTCTAAATTTACCCTTAATCTGTTTTGATTTGCTTATTTGTCATTTCTTTGTCTTATTATTATAGTTTATTTTAAATAATTCTATATTATCTATTGCAACAATTTTCATTTTAATTTCTTTTATGTATATTATTTACATTAAAATTTTATATTATTTACTTTGAACATCCATATATATATTAGTTAGTTTAAATTATTTTATATATTACCTATGCTAAGGTTTTATGTATTAGTCATTTTAAAATTGTTTTATAATTATTAATGTTAAGATCTTGCATTCTATTTTTATTAAAATGTTCCATGTTTATATATATATTATTCATGGCAAACTCCTTTTTATATATTAGTAAATTAAGATTTTAAGTGCTAGTTTAAGTTGTTTTTTTTATTAATTATTTTAAAATATTTTATATATTATTTTGTCTAAAAATCGTTTTGTATTTTTTTTTTAAATTACTTTATATTATTGCTATTTATAATATTTCATTGAAACTTATTATGTATATATATTATTAGCTTAAAGATTTACTCACTATAGTTATGTTTTTCATACTTATATTGCTTTTTTTCGCTACATTATTTGTTTCAAACCTTTTTAAATTATTTCATCTGTTATTGATATTTTCATGCCATTTGCTTTTATTTTTATCCTTTATTTTGTGTATATCTTTTGTGTTGTTTTTTTTTTCAATCGTTAATATTGAAATTGTATATTATGTGATAATTACTATCATGTGAATTGTGATTCATAAGTGTAACATTTTGTGTATGTATCGCCGTGTTGCTTTGGACACTATCATTTTTATTGCATTTTATTTGTAAAAAAAATCGCATTTTAGTATCATTGAAGGTTTGTTTTTAAAATCATTCTATTTAGAGGATTTTTAAATAAAGCAACGTTCGTGTTTGGGAATTTCGAGAAAATCGTGCCTTAACTCACTAGGTTTCGATTTTTCTCGTTAAACCTAAGCCATCGAGTATCTTTTTAAATCAAAATGTATAAATTTTTTTAATAAAAGCTTATTCTTGAGAATTTGAGATGTTGCATCCTAACTTACTTGATGTGACGTTTCATCGTCTCGAGATAAGAATTTCAAAAAAAAAAATAAAGGCAATATTCTATGTTTGGAATTTTGAAAAATTGAGCCCTAACTTACTGGGTTTTGATTTTTCATTTGACCCAAATATTTGAATATCCTTTTGAATTTAAGGGCAGGAGTTTTTTTAAAAAATCAAAAGACAAGCTCAGAGTTTGAATGTCTTGAAACTTGTCAACAGAGTTTCGAGAGACTGAAAACAAATATTGACTGAGGCACCGATTTTGGTTCAACCAGAATCGGGGAAAGAGTTTGTAGTTTACAGTGATGCGTCGTTTAATGGTCACAGGCGTGTTGATGTAAGAGGGTAAGGTAGTCGCTTACGCCTCGAGACAGCTAAAACTGCACGAAAAGAATTATCCGACTCATGATTTGTAGTTGGCTGCGATTGTTTTGGCGTTAAAGATTTGACAACATTACTTGTATGGTGAGAAGTGTCGGATCTTTACGGATCACAAGAGTTTGAGATATTTGATGGATCAGAAGGATCTAAATTTGAGGCAGAGGCAGTGGCTTAAGTTATTGAAAGACTATGAATTAGTCATTGATTATCACCCGGGTAAAGTGAATGTGGTTGCGGATTCCCTGAGTAGGAAATCCTTGTATGCTCTAAGAGTTTTGAGCATGAGTTTAGCAATAGCTGATGATGGTGCTATTTTGGCAGAGTTGAGAGCTAAGACACTATTTGTTCAACAAATACGTGAGGCTCAGAGAAATGACAATGAGATGCAAGCAAAGAGAGCTAAGTGCGGATTAGAAAGTGATTCTGATTTTTGAGTGGGCTCGAATGGTTGTTTGTTGTACCGTGACAGAATTTGTGTACCGAGAAATGAAGAGTTAATCTGAAAGGTTTTGCATGAGGCCCACAATGGATGTTTGTGAGTACATCCGGGCAGTACGAAAATGTACAATGCCTTGAGGAAGTTGTATTGGTGGCGGGGTATGAAAAGAGACATTTCAGAGTTCATGGCAAAGTGTTTGATTTGTCAACAGGTGAAGGCTGAGCACCAAATGCCTTCGGGATTGCTTCAACCAGTGATGGTTCCCGAATGGAAGTGGGATCGAGTTACCATGGATTTTGTAACGGGGTTGCCGATAACTCCGAAAAAGAAAGATGCTATGTAGGTTGTTGTGGATAGATTCACCAAGTCAGCTCACTTTATCCCAGTACGTGTTGGTTATTCACTAGATAAGTTAGCTGATTTGTATGTGGCAGAGATAGTGAGATTGCATGGTGTGCCTATTTCTATTATTTCGGATAGAGACCCGAGGTTTACTTCCAGAGTTTGGAAGAAGTTGCAAGAGGCCATAGGTACGAGGTTGAATTTCAGTACTGCGTTTCATCCGCAAACTGATGGTCAGTCTGAAAGAGTAATTCAAATTCTCGAAGATTTGCTTCGATGCTGTGTGTTAGAATTCTAGGTAGTTGGGAGAGATATCTACCTTTGGTAGAATTTGCTTACAACAATAGTTATCAGTCGAGTATACGGATGGCTCCGTATGAGGCCTTGTATGGTCGTAAGTGTCAGACTCCATTGTATTGGACCAAGCTTAGTGAAAAGCGGATCCATGGAGTTGATCTGGTAAAAAAGACCGAAGAGAAAGTAAGAATAATCCGTAATAGTCTCAAAGTCGCCTTGGACCAAGCAAGTCGTCACGCAGATTTGAAAAGAAAAGAGATTGAGTTTGAGGTGGGTGACAAAGTGTTTTTGAAAGTGTTCCCGTGGAAGAAGATTATGAGATTTAGACAAAAAGGGAAGTTGAGTCCAAGATTTATAGGGCCGTACGAGATTATAGACAGAGTTGGGCCAGTAGCTTATCGGTTGGCTTTACCGATAGAGTTGGAAAAGATTCATAATATGTTCCATGTATCGATGTTGCGACGGTATCGTTCTGATCCTTCACATGTGATTCCTTCAACAGAAATTGAAATAAGACCGGATATGTCTTATGAAGAGGAGCCGATTAAGATCTTGGCTTGAGAGGTGAAACAGTTGAGAAATAAGAGCATAGCACTAGTGAAAGTGTTATGGCAGAAACACGGTGTGGAAGAGGCTACGTGGGAAACGGAAGAATCTGTGAGAGAGCAACATCCTAACCTCTTTAATGGTAAGATTTTTGGGGGCAAAAATCTCTAAAGGGGGGAGAGTTGTAACATCTCGGTTTACGGCCTAGTCAGAATAGTGGTGCGAGACCACAAATCCAAGGTCTATGTATGAGTTTTTGAGATTTATGCTATGTATGCATGCTAGTGTGAAAGTTTCATGAAGCAATTTTGTGAGATTTTGGTTGAATTGTCTAAAAGGACTAAATTGCAAAAGTTGCAAAATGTAAGATTCTAGAAGCTATTTGTGTGAAATGGCTTTAGAATATATATTAGAGGTCCTTAAATAGCAATTTACCCAAATTCTAATTTTTGGACAAAATTGGGCATGGATGAGTTAAAATAGGAAGTTTATCAAAAAGGACATTTTGGCTATTTGGCAATTAAATGATTAAAATAGGAGAAAAGATGACAAAATTCATTCATCTTATTCTCCAAGGCTGCCGAAAATTGAGAGAGCCATTGTTAGGGTTCTTCAAATTTTTCAAGCTTGCTAGTAAGTGCATCCAAGCCCCGTTTTTGATATTCTTCGTATTTTTGAAGTCCTAGTTGTATGAATAAGCTATTTCTAGCTATTTGATGAGCTATATTGAATGTTAAAAAATGTGGCTATGTATGAAATGCATGTATGTGGATGTTTTATGGAAGATTATGAAAGCTTGATGTAGTAGAAACATCTTTTGTTAAGTGATTTTCCATGAAAATGCATGTAGGGACTAGTTATGAAAGTTTTAAGTTTGGTCATACATTTGTGATTTAGTGAGAATTGATGAATGCTTTAGTTGAGTAAGTGATTCAACTAAGCATGAAAGGCTAGAAAGTTGAATAAAAATCACTTTATGAGCCTTAGGGCAAAAGTGTAATTATGAAAAAGATTAGGGGAAAAAGGGTAATTTTTCCAAAGTATGAGATAAGTGTCAATTTAGTCAATATGTGTATTGAATAACCTGATTTATTCATTATAGATCAAGAAAGAAGAAGCCCGAATCTAAACCGAGGCAAGAGCAAGGTGATGGACTAGATTGCATATTTCTATACTTTTGAGTATCGAGGTAAGTCTATGCTTAAACAATGCATTCATACTTACAATTTCTTAATGCTAGCTAGTGTGTAGCATGATTGAGAATGATTGAGAACCTATGTGGGATGAATGTGGTAGAATATGTGAATGTGTAGTGAGAATGCTAAATAGTGGGCTAAGTGCGATCTCATCCTAATGCATATTGACGATAAGCTGGCTGTGTGCGATGCTAACATTAGGTATATCGTCTAGTGGGCTATGTGCAAAACCACTATGAATACCTTTGTGGTAGGCTAAGTGCGCTACTACCTTATTAATTGATTGTGGTGGGCTAAGTGCGAAACCACTGAGAAATTAGCTGTGTAGATTAGTTGTGTGGATTAGCCATGTGGTTATATTATTGAGTTAATTAGCTGTGTGGATGAATTATTGAGAAATGATGTTGTGTTGTATATTGTGTAAATGTGATATTGAATGCAGGGGTGCATTTCAATGGTTATGAGTATATGACTCATGATGTGTTGGAAATGTGGTAAGGATTAGAAAGAGTAAGCATTGTTGTACATTATATGTTAGTATGATGCTAATTGTTGTTTAGTTTATACTATGGTGCTTAATTGTTTATGTGTAAACTTACTAAGCTCAAAGCTTACTCCTTTTCTTTTCCATTGTCTTATAGAGTGAAAGTGTTGAATCGAGATACGAGCATCGATTGGAAGATCGTCCATATTATCAGCACACTCTGGTATATGAGACTCAATATTTTGTAAATGGCATGTATAGAGGCTCGACAAGTTAGTGAATTTTGTTGTAAATGGCTAAGATGTGTTGGCCTTTAGATGGATAGTCTATTTTGTATAATGCCATAGTAGTTGGCTACCTTATTTTATGAAAAGATTGTAGTTATCTATGTGAGATTGCACTTCAATTTGAGTTGATTATGGATGTGTTGAATGAATGCATATTGTGTATGCTAGAGGGGTAAAAGGAACTTAGCACATAGCTTTGTTTTTTTGTCCATGCGGATAGACACACGGGCGTGTGTCTGGACCATGTATGACACACGGTCAACCCACAGGCGTGTGACCTGGCCGTGTGTCCCCTGCATGTTAATATTTAAGTCAGAATAGACCATGGATTTGCCACACGGGCATGTGCATAGGCCGTGTGAGTTTAGTCAGTGTTGGCCACGGGCTAACCGCACGGGCGTGTGACTAGGTTTTAAGGCCGTGTGTATGTAGTCAGTATTCACCACAGTTGTGGAGCATGGGCGTGTGGGTCTATGCACGGGCGTGTTAACCCTGTACCAAAGAGAAATTTTTTAAGATTGGAAAAAATTCTGATATAGTCTCTGGAGCCCTCGTGTGTATGAGTGAGGCTTCGTAAGTCGAGATTGAGGTTGTTGAGGTGATTTAAGAGAGTAGTCACGATGAGCCTAAGTGGCGATCAAGTGGTTTTATTACGGTAACGCCTCGGGCTCGATTCTGGAGTAGAAATTGGGTAAGGGGTGTTACATTTCGAGAGTTATAATTATACTTTAAATGCTTTGATATAGCATAAATTGTGTATACGAGACTACAGTCATGTTAGAGATAGCTTCGGCTATTTATGGCACTTAATGTGCCTTCGGCTATGTATTGGCACTTAGTGTGCGAGATATCAAGTATTCGATAGTATTCCGAATAGGTATGAACTCGTTACGAATTTGTACAGGTATGTACATGGAAAGTATGAGCTTCAAATAGAAGAAGTTATGAATTTGCATATAAGCATATGATTAAGTATATGGAAGGTTTGTTTGTTATTATGAATTATATGGTAAATAGTTCAAATTTGCCGATTTGTACATATGGCATATGGTATGTATAGAATTATGGTCATTTTGGTATGTAGTTTGGTAATGAGTTGTGCCATGTGAATTGGCTTATAAATGTATATGTTTTGGTTTGTGTATATAGCCATGAAAGTTGGCTTGTTTTGGCATGTTTGGAACCATGTGTATATATATATAAATATATGGCTTATGATGTGAGTTCATGAATAGGTATATGTGGCTTGTATATTATAATTGTGGAAGTTATTTGATTGATATTGGAGTAGTTATATGCTTATGATCTTGATGCATAATGATGCATATTTGGAAGTGTATAAATAGTTGAATGGTAAATGTGAAGTTTGGTATAAATGGTATGATATGTTTTGTGATTAGTGTGCATAAAGAATAGGAGTAGTAAATGTATATGGGTTAAGCTTGAATTGGTTGGTTATAATGTCATATCATGCTATGTTGTGGTGCTATTTGGGTTGATGTAGGTACATTCAAATGTGGGAGGAAAATTGGCTTGGTAAATAGCCTATTTTTGTCCACACGGGTAGAGACACGGGCATGTGTCTCAGCCATGTGTGACACACGGTCATGTTACACGGCCGTATGTCCCTTGGTGTTGAACTTGAAATGAAGTCAGTATGCACCACACGGTCTCACACATGAGCGTGTGATCGGCCGTATGGCATAAGTCACTATACCCCCTAATTTGCACACGGCCTAGCACACGGGCGTGTGACTTGGCTGTGTTGCATAAGTTAGTATACCCTACAGGTTTGGCACGGCCTAGCACACGGCTTGGCGCACGAGCATGTGTGGCCAATTCGAAGGGCACACGGGTTAGACACAGGGGCATGTGGTTGTGTAACAGCCACAAATTCTTGAGTCAACATTTGAGTGTTGGCCTAGGTTGGCGATGGATAAATTTATTTTGGGATTGGGTTTTTGTTGGAATTAATTTGGTGAATTTTGGACATTTTTTTATAAGAAATTAAGGATGTTGGGAAGCTTATGTGAAGTAGGAGGAAGATGGATGACTAATATGGTAATTTTACCATTTTAGAATAAAAATCTTCTTCCAATTAATGAGAAAAGATGGCTTGGTAGATTGCAGTATGGGATAAATTAGATTTGTCCCTATTTTTCCCTATATTATAATCACCCTATTGTTTTTTTTTTCCTTTTACATTTCTTCATTTTTATTTTTCTTTATCTTTTTTTCTTCATCTATTTTTTTCCTTAGCAAGTCTTTTAGAGGGAGAGAGATTTAAGTGAGTTCTCACCATTTTTTTTCATCCTCTAAATCTCAAAGAATGTAGGAGTCTTGATCTTTTTTTTTAGGTGTTTGGAGGGGTTTGAGTTTGAGGAAGTCTCTACCCATCTTCTCATATTTTATTTATTAATTGATTTAAAGTATGTATTTTTACATCCTATATTGTCTTATTTTTCTGGGAAATCTTGTGTGTTACATGGTTATTAGTTAAAGAGGGTAGTGAATCTTCTAAACCTAAGGGTAAATGCAAAGTGGTGGAGAGCTAGGCAAGAAACTTTGTTGGTGTTCTTCCATCAAGGTGGTACCCTCTAACTCTCCTATACTTCTTGATAAATCATAAATATGATTCTTGTGTGATAATGCATGCATGTTATATGTCTTTGGGTGGAAATCTTGTTTGGATGATTTAAAATGAAGCTAAAAACTTAGTTGTGAAATCTGCTAAAATAGATTATTATATGAACAGTAAGTTTTAAAGTTCACCATAAATTCTGTAATAATAATTAAGAAGTTATCTATAAATTGTTGTAATCATGAGTTAGTCTAGTTTCATTTAGAAAAAACAGAGATCAATTTCGATTTGTATTTTAAAAGATATGGATTTTTGAGTGTTGAAAGATCATAAAAAATCGCAAAGAAAATTCTTATAAAACAGATTTAGCAATGGCTTTGAAAAATCACCAAAACTTTCATAAGATAAAATAGAAAGCAAGTCTTATATCTCTATAACCGTATAGAAGTCTAGTTTCTTTTAAAACAAACGGTGCTCGATTTAGAGTTATATATTAAGAGTTATTAATTTTTGAATGAGGAAAGGTCAGAATGTCAAGGTAGCAGACTTTGCATCTCTTTAGTTAATATTTTAGCTGGAATGATAAGGAAGTTGAAATGAGTATGAGGCTCGAATGTCATGGTTGTATTTTTGTGATTATATGTTTGGTGCTTTGTTTGCGCTCAGCCTTCAGGCTCTAACCTAACTAGCAGCCATGAGAGGCGCTCGGGATAACCCTACGAACACCTGAGATTATTTGACTAGCGGCCATGAGTGCGTGAGACTATCCGGATACCCGATTATTGAGCAGTATGTGCAATCTAACAAGTTTGACAAGTTTGATATGCAAGCGATTTGGTTATGTAGTTTTAATGACTCATGATTTAAGTATTTGATACTTATGTCTTGTTTCTATGAATACATTTGATTTGAATGCTTATATTTATGAATTGCTTGAATTATGGTAGATTGGTTGTGTACCACTAGGTTTGTAAAGCTCAGCCTTCGAATTTTTTTATTGTTCAGATTTGTAGACTTTTGTTCGTGTCCAAGGAATATCATCGACGGGAGACTCCTAGCATCACGTATTCAGAGTACAGTACCTTATCTATTAGTGGGAATTGTATTCCTAAGGCCTTACTTGTATTTTTTTTAGGTTTGTAACTCATTTATCATTTTTTTGTTATTTTGACTATTTTGATATACGATGATATTAGAGCTCCACATATTTTGTATAACTACTTTTATTACTATTTTCAATATAACTATGTATGGTATTTTCTCCTATATAAAATGTATTTCAACGTTTTAATTTATTTTAAAAATTTTGTTGGGTTACTCCAGTGACCTGATGTAGCACCTTAGTATTTGATTACTTCATATTCGGGATTAGGGTGTTACATTTAGAGGTATTCGAGTAAGGTTTAGTCGGTTCTAGGACCAGCTGGCCAGTCGTAGTAACTGGTCAGTCGTAGTAAGGTGCCGATGAATACATACCCCTAAGTTTAAGCGTGTACTCTTCTAAGAGTTGAAGTCTAATGATGCTTTCTCTTTTCTGTTTCGTCTTCAGATTCAATATGGCCGATGATTCAAATCGTAGCTATGAGTCTAGGGAGGAGAGTCATGCTTCTCCAATAGATGATACGGGAGATGAGTTTGTCCCGAACACTGACGACTTTGAACACTGACGACTTTGACATTCCAATGGGTCCAGGCGTGGATGAGGCAACTTACTTCCAGAATCTTAATTTTGCGTTGCATCGTATCCTTCGAGCGATCCCGAGGGTTCAGCCTACCTCATCTACTCCGCCACCATCTATTGATCTGCAGGAGACTGCGATAAAGAGATTTCGTTGATTTAAGGCAGAAGACTTTTATAGAACCAGCGATGATGACCCGATAGCTGCAGGTCAGTGGTTAAGGGACACACTGAGGACTTTGAGTCGCTCCATTTTACCTCTGAGGGTAACTTAGAATGCATCATCTCATTGTTGAAGGGTGATGCATATGATTGGTGGGAGACAGTTGATATGGCTTTACAGCCAGAGTAGCCAATGTGCGATCAATTCTTTGTCCTAGTTCCAAGGGAAGTACATTGGTCAGGCACATATGGATGACTTAAGGATGCAGTTTTCACGACTAGTCCATGGCAATTGATCAGTGTGTGAGTAAGAGAGGGACTTTCTGTGATTGAGTCGCTTCGCTCCGGAGTTAGTGGCTTCTGAGAGTCTTAGGTGTAATATCCCGGGTTAGGGGCTATTTTGCGGTTGCATGATATTGCATGTGTTGGCTTGTTATGTTGTTGTTTGTATGGTTTCGGCACTTAGTCATGAGCTAGAAGTAAGCGCGAGTGTTGGGGAAAATTTTTGTCTTTAGGCTTTATAGGAGAGGAGCTGAGGAAGCTGGGGGTTTTATTTTATTTTTGGTGTTTAGTAGCACAAATAGAGGAGCTAGCATAGTGGCAAGGGGGACGCCACATGGACCTTGTGGTTGGCGTCATTTGCAAGGAGAAAGGCCTTGTGTTCGAGCTGCGGTGTGGCCACTTTTTGGCACTCTTTTTGACGGCATGAAAGGAGGAGGTTGAAGGCAGTTCAAACTCTGCCTTGGACTTTGTCAACTCATTCAAATGACGGGTGGAGAGGAAAAAGTGGAGGTTGACTTGTTCAACCAATTTGAATGAGTGGCCGGGAGCACTTGTGGGGATTTTGGCCGAATTTTAGGGGAGTTGGAGGGGGGGAGTGACGGCTTGGTATGGGGTTTGTGTGTGCCGAATTCCATTTTGGCATTTTGGTGGTTTCAGTCAAAGGTTAGTAGCAAACAAAGTTCTTTCATTTTGTCAAAAACAAGCCGATTTCTCCATAGAAAATTCTTTCATTTTTCACCTATTGAAACCAAAATACCTAGTCCCTTTAGCTTGCCGAAATTGTCTTGCTTCATTTGGGTTGTGTGTAGCCGAATGCATTATTGCATTTCTCCTTCTTTCTTCACTTGGGTAAGCCGAAAGTAAAAGTCTCTTCTTAACATATTTTCTTCCTTGTTGAATCTTGATAGCCGAACACTCTCTTCTCTCCCTCTCTTAATTCTTTATTTCTCATAAGTGCCGAAACTCACCATTCCCTCCTCAACCGGATTCTTCATTCATCTTCTCTATCTCTCTTGTGCCGAAACCATAATCACCTTGTTCTCAAACTTTTATTTTCTTTCCTAAACACCATTGCCGAAACTCCATTTCCATCTTTTCCTCTTTTTCTCACAAAGCCGGAAATAGGAGTGTTAATTACCTAAGGGTCAAATCTTTTCTTCTTCTTGTTCGAAGGGTTGACCGAATCTCTCCCTCTCCTAGTGGTTAGTTGGCCGAATAGTGGGTGGTGTTGGTAGGTCCTTGGCCGAATGGCCATTTCTCCCCTCTCTTATGTTTCTTCGATTTGGTTGGTTAAGGGCCGAATATGGCAATTATGGTAGGGTGTTAATCTTTTGTTAATCATCCCGTTTTAGGGTCTTTGGATTGTGGAAGGAGTCAAGAGGAGTCTCCCTACTCTGTTAACCGATTGGTAAGTAGTGGTAAGTGGTTGGTATTATTATTATTAGTTCAATCTGTTGGTTTCGATTAAGTCAAGGGTGACAAAGGATTAAGTTTTTTTTTTTAAGGTGTATCCGATTATTGGAATAGGAAGCATTGTTGATTCGGGTTTGGTAGGAAACCAAACGTTGCAAGGTAAGGGTTAATCGATAAACCCTTTTGGTTTAAATGGTTATGGCCGAATGATTTAAGTGATTAACCCATGGTTGGCCGATTCTAGGAGCAAGGTATTCGAGAGATCTAGACGGGTTCTTTGGGATTAAGACCTTCGTTGTTTAAGGTGTGTAAACTAACACACTTCTGTCTAGTAATGTGATTAATAACCTGTGTACTTATTAAAGTGAAACGATATGATTGATGGATTTGGGTACCCGATGGGGTATAAGCACGGATACGGGTAAGTCCGTTTCATTATGAGATTTGTATTGGTATATGCAATATCATGTTTATGATGTAAATATTATGAGATGCCATGTTGAGCATGTTAGCATGATTACATGTTTTATATCATTTGCATTAGTATGACATGTGGGGGTGATATGAGAGGAGGAGGAGTATGATATCCGTGTCTTTGGGACACTGTGTCTTTGGGACACCAGAGGTTTGGCACCTCCAGTGGTTGGGTACCACAGATGACATTGTGACTTTGGGTCACCAGAGATTTGGCACCTCAGCGTCTCGTCCCAGTGGCTTAGTACCACGGTGGGTTAGCCCCACAGTTGATTATACGGGATTGACGCTAGTGATTTGGTATCACACGATGGGTTGGCCCCATCATCGGATTTGAGACTGCGGTCACCAGTGATTTGGTATCACACTGTGTCTTTGGGACACTAGAGGTTTGGCACCTTATTGCGACTCGCCCTCGTGGTTTGACACCACCGTGGGTTGGCCCCACTTGGGAGATACTGGGATTGTCGCTAGTGATTTGGTATCACACGATGGGTTGGCCCCATCTTTGGATTATTCGTGACTTTGGGTCACGGTGGTTTGGCACCACACTTATGGATATCGTGACTTTGGGTCACCGGTGGTTTGGCACCACCAGTGGTTTGGTACCACACGGGGTAGAAAGGTGATATGGATGGTTAGGATCGGGGTGCATTAATTATATTGCTATGATATGATGTGTGTTAGCATGTTGTATTATCAGGAGCGGGAATTATGCACTGAGTCTTGCGACTCACCCTCTCCTTTGACATTTCAGTGACACTTAGACGCGGACTTGGAGCCGGAATAGAGTCGATGTGCTCATGCCATGCCTAAATAAGGATTTGCTCATATTTTATATTATTTGGTATTTTAGCGTATTTATTACTATTTGGTTTTATTTTGGATTGTAAATGGCCTTTAAAAATATGTTTTGCCATGTTTATGTTTAAAATGGATTTTAATATGCCTTAACAAATTGATTGAGTTAAAATTGGCTAAAACTTGGAAAGACAACGATTTCAAAATTTCAAATCGATATGTTTTAAACTATACCATCGGGTAGCTCACTAGGATTTGTTATTAAGGAAACTTAAATGATTTTCAAACATGAACTTGTTTTTCTTCTAAGTCTAAATGTTTGAGTAACATCAAGATACAACTTAAACCTTTAAATCAATTTGTTTAACTTCTTAAGTGAATAAGTTTTGAAATTTTCGAGTTTTCAAAATAACATAAAAGTTTTCAACAATCATACCCAAGATTTCTACAAGTCTAAACTTTTCAAAGAATTTTTATCGAACTTTTAAATGAAAAATCTCACCTCTCAAATACATTTTTCCTCGTAGCATACCGCATTCGGTCGTGGTGTCTTGACCGGGTTTGGGGTGTTACAATTGTGGTATCGAGCCGATTCAAAGGCTTTTTGTGGGCCCGAGGCCCAAAATGTTTTAAGAAATTGCTTTCAAGTTTTCTTGTTTGGAAACACATGGTTTGAAAGGCATGGCACCGAAGTCTCTCGCACCTGATTCGCCTGTAAGTACCCTTACTATTGCTTGTAATTTGATGTATTGTGACGTGATGAGTAGCAATAGTAAGATTACTTTAGAAGCCAAACCGATAGGATTCGTGAACTCGCGAAAAACGAAGCTTCTTAAATATTCATAAGACTTTGCTTTTAAATGATTGGAATAAATACTTATGCATAAAACTCCTAAATCGAGCACGTAGAAATTCTAGTCATGAGCACTCGAGGTGGACGTGGCCGTAATACTCGTGGGCGTGGTCGGGGTAGGATGACGGTTTCTGAACCCGTAGGATCTGGTCAGGGGTCAGAGAATGAGATGCCGGTACCACCACCAGCTGGAGGTGGTGAGTTCCAAGATCAGACCGGGGATGACGCAGTGTCGCAGGCGATGCTGCGAATGTTGGAAAGGGTAGCCGGTGTAGGTGGTGGCGCAGAGTTAGGAAATGCGTGCTCGAGCGACTCCGCAAACGGGCCGAATTCTTTCGAGGTGTTTCTGGTGTTGCTCCCAGCACTGCTGAGTATTGGCTGGAGGCGACGGAGCGGATCATGGATGATCTGGACCTGACTGCTGAGGAGAAGCTGAAGGGCATAGTATCGCTTCTTCGGGATGAGTCATACCAGTGGTGGCTCACGGTTCGGGGATGTGGTGGCAGAGGATCCGACATGGGATTATTTTAGGTCGCGATCGAAAAAGTACATTGGAGCTAGTTATATTGACTCCCAACGAAAGGCATTTCTGAGGCTAGTCCAGGGGAGTAAGTCTGTTTCCGAGTACGAGGCTGAGTTTTTGAAATTGAGCCGGTATGCTAGGGGCATTGTGGCTACAGAGCACGAGAGGTGTGTTCGCTTTTGAGGATGGTCCGAGAGACGAGTTGAGATCGCCGATTGCTCCCAGCCAGAGCGTGAGTTTCTTTGTCTTAGTCGAGAAGGCTAAGGTAGCCGAGGGTATCAAGGAATCGGTGAGGCGAGGCATGGACAGAGCAGGCATAAGAGGAGCTTCGGATCATCTGGATCATCGGGTAATCCTCAGAAAAGGGCTAGACCAAGTGGGCCGAATCAGGTTGAGTCTGGTAGGTTTGTTGCTGCTAGTTAGGGACCGCCGCGATGTAACCACTATGGGAAATATCATTGGGGTGGTCTTTGGAGCGGTGGAAAAGCGGTGTTTTGAGTGTGGTTCTTTGGATCATCGCGCGAGACCGTCCGCGTAAGTTGGCTAGGATTGCCCGGAGAGTCGTAGGCCGTACTCGGGCCAGAGTAGTGGACCGCCACCGCAGAGGGGCCGTGGTAATGGCAGAGGTGGTAATGGTTCTGGCCGGGGCCGGGGAGCACCGGGCAGAGGTGCGGTAGTTCTGAGGCTAGACACTGGTTAGTTAGTGTATCTTGCGCGAGACGCCGAGAGAAGAGGCGACGACCGGACGTCATAACCGTGACGTTCTTGATCTTTGGTTCTCCATTTACTGCTTTGATTGATGTGGGTTCGACGCATTCTTATGTTGCTAGTAGTATAGTAGAGACCATGGACTTAGACTCGAGATATCTTCTAGGCAGATGACTTGTAATTTGCCCTCTAGGTCACTCTGTAGTTGTAGATAAGCTGTTTAGAGATGTGCCCCTAGAACTCCAAAGGGTAGTGTTTTTCTTCGATCCGATGGAACCGCCGTTGGGGAGTTCGATCCGATTCTTGGATGGACTGGTTGGTTAAGTACCGGCGAAGTTGGATTGCGCGGCTAAGCGCATGGTTCCAAGACGCATCGAGGGTGATGAAGTGGCTATGATAGGTAATAGGAGAGATTACTTATCAAATGTGGTATCTGCTCTGAAGGCGCAGAAGATGGTCAGAAAGGGCTGTGAAGTGTATGTGGTTCATGTGTATGCCTTAGAAGCTAAGCGAATCTTTGTGGAGAAGGTTCGAATCGTTAGGGAGTTTGCTGATGTGTTTCCGAGGAGCTTCGTGTTTGCCGCGGATCGCGAGGTAGAGTTCGGGATAGATCTGTTACCAGGAACTGCGCCAGTGTCTATTGCTCCGTACAGGATGGCGCCAAAGGAATTGGTGGAGCTTAAGGCTCAAATCCAGGAGTTATTGGATCGAGGTTTTATCAGGCCAAGTGTTTCACCGTGGGGTGCGCCGGTACTCTTTGTTAAGAAGAAAGATGGGATGATGCGGATGTGAATAGACTACCGCCAGTTGAATAAGCTGACGATCAAAAACAAGTATCCGTTGCCACGGATAGACGACTTGTTCGATCGGTGGCGGTGCTTGCGGTATTCTCGAAGATCGACTTGAGGTCTGGGTATCACCAGTTAAAGGTGAAGGAAGCGGATATCCACAAGACAGCGTTTCGGACTCGGTATGGGCACTATGAATTTTTGGTAATGCCGTTCGGGTTGACTAACGCGCCGGCAGCATTCATGGATATGATGAATAGGGTGTTTCAGCAGTATCTGGATCAGTTCATCGTGGTTTTCATAGACGACATCTTGGTGTACTCGAGGACAGAAGAAGACGAAGACAGAAGAAGAGCATGATACGCATTTGCGAGTGGTGCTACTGATTTTGAGGAAAAGCGACTTTATGCTAAGTTCGGTAAGTGCGAGTTCGGCCAGAAGTGACTTTCTTGGGGCATGTAGTGTCACCGAGGGGATTAGAGTAGATCCTCGGAAAATTGAGGCGATTTTGGATTAGAATCCTCCTAAGTCGATGGTTGAGATTCGGAGTTTCCTAGGTTGGCGGTGGTACTACCTGAAGGTTTGTGGAAGGGTTCTCGTTGATAGCGCCAATGACCAAGTTGTTAAGAAAAGAGGTTCCTTTTGTTTGACCGAGAAAGCAAGGAGAGTTTCGACAAGCTTAAGAAGATTTTGACCGAGGCTCGGTTCTAATTCTACCCGAGGTGGTAAGGAATTCACAGTGCATCGCGATGCATCACATACGGGCTTGGGTTGTGTCTTTGATGCGGGAAGGAAAGGTTGTGGCTTATGCATCTCGGCATTGAGGCCACATGAGGTCAACTATCCGACGACGATCTGGAGTTAGCACCGTAGTCTTCGCCTTGAAGATCTGGAGGCACTATTTGTACGAGAGAGATCGATAGTCTACACCGATCATAAGAGTCTCAAGTACCTCCTAACTCGTAAGGATTTGAATTTGAGGCGCCGCAGATGGGTTGAGTTGCTAAAAGATTACGACTGCTCGATTGAGTATCATCCGGGGAAGGCTAACGTGGTGGCAGACGCGTTGAGCCGTAAGGTTGTTTCGGACTTAAGAGTGATGTTTGCCCATTTGAGCTTATATGACGACGGAAGTATGCCGCGCAGTGCGAGTTAAGCCTACTTGGGTTGAGCGATCGAGAGAAACAGATTAGAGGATGAGGTTCTAAGGCGCGCAGAGGTTACAAGTGCAGAATGGTGGTTTGGAGGGTTACGCTTTTGTCTAGTGATGAGGTCTTTGTGTTTTCAAGGTAAAGCGTGTATGCCTAAGGATGTTGAGCCGAGGCGTAAGATTCTTCAGACGCACATAGCAGCCTCTTATGCTATGCATCCCGGAGGTAGCAAGATGTATAAGGATCTTAGAGAGCGATTTTGGTGGCCTGGTTTGAAGAGAGAGGTGATGTGAGTTTGTAGGAAATGTCCGACATGTCGATGAGGTCAAGGGTGAACATCGATTTGCCGTCGTGGTTGCTTCAACCAAAGTGAAGATTCCTCGATGGAAGTGGGAAAGGATAACCATGGATTTTCGGTGGTTTATCGCTACGCCAAGCAAGAAAGATTCGGTTTGGGTTATTGTGGACCGCCCGACTAAGTCACTCATTTCATTCCGGTGAGAGTGGATTATTCACTTTAGAGGTTGGCAAAGTCGTATGTGTCTAAGATTGTGAGGTTGCACGGTGTGCCGATTTCGATCATCTCGGATCGGGATCCCGAGTTTACGCCGAGGTTTCGAGAGTATTGCATCGAAAGCTCTGGCACGCTGCGTTTGATTTCATCACGACTTTTCACTCCGCAAATCCGACGGGCAATCGGAGAGGTTATTCAGATCTTGGAGATATATCGAGAGGTTGTGTTTGGACTTCAGGGGTAGTTGGGAGGAGTTTCTGCCGTTAGTTGAGTTCGCCTACAACAACAGTTACCAAGCAAGCTTCAAGATGGCACCATACGAGGCATTGTATGGTAGGAAGTGTCGCTCACCTACATGTTGGACGGAGTTAGGTGAACGCCAGTTGTTGGGACCAGAGTTGGTTGCAGAGACCGAAGACAAGGTTAGATTGATTCAGACTCGGTTGAAGGAAGCTTCGGACAGGCAGAAGTCATATGCCGACCTTAAGCGGAGGGATATAGAGTTCGCTGTGGGAGATCAGGTGTTCCTGAAGGTCTCGCCGTGGAAGAAGGTGTTGAGGTTCGGAAGGAAAGGCAAGTTAAGTCCGAGGTTTATTGGGCCGTATAAGGTACTGAGACGGGTGGGACCAGTAGCGTATCAGCTTGAGTTGCCAGCAGAGCTAAGTCGATTCATGACATATTTCACGCTTCGATGCTTGGCGTTATCGCTCGAGATCCATCGCATGTGGTAGCAAATGGAAGAGATCGAGGTAAATCCAGTCGACTATGGAAGAAGAACCTCGTGCGCATTCTAGAGCGGGATGTGAAGGTTCTGCGTAGGAAGTCTGTGCCTTTGGTTAAGGTACTTTGGCGGAATCATGGCGTGGAAGAAGCGACGTGGGAACCCGAGGATATGATGAGACAGCAATACCCGCAACTTTTTGACTGTAATTTCGAGGCCGAAATTATTTTTAAGGGGGTAGAACCGTAATATCCGGGTTAGGGGCTATTTGCGGTTGCATGATATTGCATGTGTTGGCTTGTTATGTTGTTGTTTGTATGGTTTGGGACTTAGTCATGAGCTAGAAGTAGTCTCCGAGTGTTGGGGAAAATTTTTGTCTTTAGGCTTTATAGGAGAGGAGCGAGGAAGCTGGGGTTTTATTTTATTTTTGGTGTTTAGTAGCACAAAAAGAGAGCTAGCAAAGTGGCAAGGGGGACGCCACATGGACCTTGTGGTTGGCGTCATTTGCAAGGAGAAAGGCCTTGTGTTCGAGTGCGATGTGGCCACTTTTTGCACTCTTTTTGACTGGCATGAAAGGAGGAGGTTGAAGGCAGTTCAAACTCGCCTTGGACTTTGTCAACTCATTCAAATGATGGGTGGAGAGGAAAAAGTGGAGGTTGACTTGTTCAACCAATTTGAATGAGTGGCCGGGAGCACTTGTGGGGATTTTGGCGAATTTTAGGGAGTTGGAGGGGGGGAGGACGGCTTGGTATGGGGTTTGTGTGTGCGAATTCCATTTTGGCATTTTGGTGGTTTCGGTCAAAGGTTAGTAGCAAACAAAGTTCTTTCATTTTGTCAAAACAAGCCGATTTCTCCATAGAAAATTCTTTCATTTTTCACCTATTGAAACCAAAATACCTAGTCCCTTTAGCTTGCCAAAATTGTCTTGCTTCATTTGGGTTGTGTGTAGCCGAATGCATTATTGCATTTCTCCTTCTTTCTTCACTTGGGTAAGTTTCGAAAGTAAAAGTCTCTTCTTAACATATTTTCTTCCTTGTTGAATCTTGATAGCCGAACACTCTCTTCTCTCCCTCTCTTAATTTCTTTATTTCTCATAAGTGCCGAAACTCACCATTCCCTCCTCAACCGGATTCTTCATTCATCTTCTCTATCTCTCTTGTGCCGAAACCATAATCACCTTGTTCTCAAACTTTTATTTTCTTTCCTAAACACCATTGTCGAAACTCCATTTCCATCTTTTCCTTTTTTCTCACAAAGCGGAAATAGGAGTGTTAATTACCTAAGGGTCGAATCTTTTCTTCTTCTTGTTGAAGGTTTGACCTGAATCTCTCCTCTCCTAGTGGTTAGTTGGCCGAATAGTGGGTGGTGTTGGTAGGTCCTTGGCCGAATGGCCATTTCTCCCCTCTCTTATGTTTCTTCGATTTGGTTGGTTAAGTAGGCCGAATATGGCAATTATGGTAGGGTGTTAATCTTTTGTTAATCATCCCGCTTTAGGGTCTTTGGATTGTGGAAGGAGTCAAGAGGAGTCTCCTACTCTGTTAACCGATTGGTAAGTAGTGGTAAGTGGTTGGTATTATTATTATTAGTTCAATCTGTTGGTTTCGATTAAGTCAAGGGTGACAAAGGATTAACCGTTTTCTTTTTAAGGTGTAGCCGATTGTTGGAAGAGGAAGCATTGTTGATTCGGGTTTGGTAGGAAACCAAACGTTGCAAGGTAAGGGTTAATCGATAAACCCTTTTGGTTTAAATGGTTATGGCCGAATGATTTAAGTGATTAACCCATGGTTGGCCGATTCTAGGAGCAAGGTATTCGAGGGATCTAGACGGGTTCTTTGGGATTAAGACCTTCGTTGTTTAAGGTGTGTAAACTAACACACTTCTGTCTAGTAATGTGATTAATAACCTATGTACTTATTAAAGTGAAACGATATGATTGATGGATTTGGGTACCCGATGGGGTATAAGCACGGATACGGGTAAGTCCGTTTCATTATGAGATTTGTATTGGTATATGTAATATCATGTTTATGATGTAAATATTATGAGATGCCATGTTGAGCATGTTAGCATGATTACATGTTTTATATCATTTGCATTAGTATGACATGTGGGGGTGATATGAGAGGAGGAGGAGTATGATATCCGTGTCTTTGGGACACCGTGTCTTTGGGACACCAGAGGTTTGGCACCTCCAGTGGTTGGGTACCACAGATGACATTGTGACTTTGGGTCACCAGAGGTTTGGCACCTCAGCGTCTCGTCCCAGTGGCTTAGTACCACGGTGGGTTAGCCCCACAGTTGATTATACGGGATTGACGCTAGTGATTTGGTATCACACGATGGGTTGGCCCCATCATCGGATTTGTGACTGCAGTCACCAGTGATTTGGTATCACACTGTGTCTTTGGGACACTAGAGGTTTGGCACCTCATTGCGACTCGTCCCTGTGGTTTGACACCACCGTGGGTTGGCCCCACTTGGGAGATACGGGATTGTCGCTAGTGATTTGGTATCACACGATGGGTTGGCCCCATCTTTGGATTATTCGTGACTTTGGGTCACCAAAGTGGTTTGGCACCACACTTATGGATATCGTGACTTTGGGTCACCGGTGGTTTGGCACCACCAAAGGGTTTGGTACCACACGGGGTAGAAAGGTGATATGGATGGTTAGGATCGGGTGCATTAATTATATTGCTATGATATGATGTGTGTTAGCATGTTGTATTATCGTGAGCGGGATTTATGCATCGAGTCTTGCGACTCACCCTCTCATTTGACATTTTAGGTGACACTTAGACGCGGACTTGGAGCCGGAATAGACTCGATGTGCTCATGCCATGCCTAAATAAGGATTTGCTCAGACTTTATATTATTTGGTATTTTAGCGTATTTATTACTATTTGGTTTTATTTTGGATTGTAAATGGCCTTTAAAATTATGTTTTGCCATGTTTATGTTTAAAATGGATTTTAATATGCCTTAACAAATTGATTGAGTTAAAATTGGCTAAAACTTGGAAAGACAACGATTTCAAAATTTCAAATCGATATGTTTTAAACTATACCATCGGGTAGCTCACTAGGATTTGTTATTAAGGAAACTCAAATGATTTTCAAACATGAACTTGTTTTTCTTCTAAGTCTAAATGTTTGAGTAACATCAAGATACAACTTAAACCTTTAAATCAATTTGTTTAACTTCTTAAGTGAATAAGTTTTCGAAATTTCTGAGTTTTCAAAATAACATAAAAAGTTTTCAACAATCATACCCAAGATTTCTACAAGTCTAAACTTTTCAAAGAATTTTTATCGAACTTTTAAATGAAAAATCTCACCTCTCAAATACATTTTTCCTCGTAGCATACCAGATTCGGTCGTGGTGTCTTGACCTGGTTTGGGGTGTTACATTAGGTGTAGGAGATTCCTTGAAGGGCTGCACCTTGATATTCACACTTATTTGGCAGCACACTCGCTTGAGGTATTTTTAGAATTGGTACGGCAAGCTAAAGCTGTGGAGAGGGTTCTAAGTATGATATTGAGCTCGTAAAATGAGTCTAGTATCCAGAGTAAGAAGGCTTCTGACATAGCGATTCCGTCTCAAATAGCAGCCAAGAGGATTCTAGATTTTGGAGGATTTAGGAGAGCTCCATCGACACAGTCTCAGAGATCAGGTCAAGGATCAGGACCAAGGGCTCATAGGAGACCATTGACTTCCTTGTCGCTAGCGAGTTTAGGAGGATCAATCAGGACCTTGACTTTTTTAGTTTGTAATTTCTATGGCAGGAGACATCTCGGGGAGTGTTATCGGAGGACTAGAGCCTGTTTCCAGTGTGGGTCCATCGAGCATTTTGTTAGAGATTGCCCTAGAGCTAGCGATGCTTCTCCTACTCAGACTCAGAGATCAGCACCTTCTTTTCAACGTGGTAGAGGGTCAACTCATGGTGGTTAAAATGTCTGTAACAGTCTGGTTTATAACCTAGTCAGAACAGTGGTTTCGGGACCACGAATCCGAGTCTGAATAATATTCTTAATATTATTTTCTGTGTCTATGATATATGACTAAGTATATGGTAAATTTCCGTGAGCTAATTTGACTGTCTGTGTGTTTAATTTGACAAAAGGATTGAATTGCATTAAATGTGAAGTTGCTTGCTATTTGTCAAGGTATTAAAGTGTTGTGGCTTTTTAAATATGAAGACTTATATGGCAATTAAGCAATTTTATTTATAATGGACGGCAACATGATTTTATAACATGTTTTTTATATTTTATTTTATAAGTTAAAGTTTTATTAAATTCATTTTATAAGTTATGTTTATTTTAATAATAAAACATATGAAATAGAAAGTGGCCTTTATTCATTCCATTGTTGGCCGAATGTTAAAAGAAAAAAAAAAGGTTTTAAGCTTTCAAAGTTTCGGCCATTTGAAAGCTTGAATTCAAGGTTAGTTTTCGATCTGTTTTTGATAATTTCTACGTTTTTGCAATCGTTGGTTCGTCTACTATCAAGCCCATGTCTCAATTTTATGTATTGATGAAGTTTTTGAAATGAGTCATTGATGGATTCATAACTTTTATGATGTTTGAGGATGAAATATGAAATATATGTGTTTGTTTGGCATAGTTTGTTTTTGAGTTTTTGATGAATTTAGCTAAATAGGGCTAAATTGAGAAAATGTTATTTTGGAGGACTAATTTGTGAATTTGATGAAAAATGTGGGCTTGTATGTAATGTGTATATATTCAGCCAAGCTTGTGTATAAATGGATTTTGTGAATTTGATGTTTTGAGAAAAATAGACTAAATTGATTAAGTGTGCAAATGTGAGGGCTAATTTGCAAATTGCCTTAAATGTGTGTCTTTGGATTGAATTGAATGAACTATTGAATAAAAGGGTTAATTCTGAATATGTTTAGATCAAGAACCGAGGAAAATGGATTTAGATCGCAGGAAAGCGAAAGTTATTGAGTAGCCGTTCTATTCCGATAAACCGAATCCGAGGTAAGTCACTATACAAATAAATGAATATGTATGCATTTGTAATTGTTCATATGTTTAATGATGATAATGAATGCTTATGAGAAATTCTGTAATTGAATTCCGGGATAAGTTCGATATATTGACTAAGTCTAAGAAGCTTCGTACGAATCTTGACATAGGTATCTGTTCTATTTTATCATGTAAGACCACGTCTAGGACGTTGGCATTGATTTGAGATTCGTGTAAGACCCTGTCCGGGGTAGTGGCATCGATATCTGATTATGTATAACACCACGTCCGGGACGTTGGCATCAATATAAACTTTACGTATAAGACCACGTCTAGGACGTTGGCATCATTATGACACTTACGAGTAAGACCATATCTGGGACATCGACATTGTTTTGATTCATATAAGACCCTGTCTGGGACAGTGGCATCGATATCCAAGTGCATGTAGGACCTTGTCTGGGACGTTGGCATTGTACGTTTATTCTGAACTTTCTGAGTATTCCATTGGAGTTATTACTATTCAACGGGCAAGTCTATGATAATAATTGCAAATCCGAGCTATGAACAAACATGTGATAGTAAATTCGATTCAGGTATGTTGATTATACACTAATTGTGTATACAAGGTAAGCATCAATATGATCTTACTATGATGCTATGAATATGGAATTGATAATATGTTGCATAAGGTTTTGGTGAAATGAGATATGTGTTTATATGATCTTTGAATTGGGAATATGGCCAATGTGGTCAAAAGTGTATTAATCAAAACAAATATATGCATTTTATGCTAAGTTGTTGTATATTGACTTACTAAGCTTTTGGAAAGCTTACTCGTGTGTGTGTTTAACTGCATTTTATAGGTCGTTAAAGCTATCAAGGCTCGGGACCATCAAGGATCGTCATCACACTACTAATATCATTTTGGTACACCTTGGATATGTATATAGCTAGATATGGCATGTATAGGCTAGTTCTTGTGATGATTTGTGAAGTGAACTTAGCCATGTGATTTGGCTAGTTATGTTTTGGTACCATGCTTAGATGAATGTGATATGTGAAGTTGTTATGATATGATTAGTTGATATATGGAATGATTATGAGATGATAAGTATATAGACAAATGGGGCATAGGTATAATTGAGTTTTAGTTATGTAAATTGGTATGTTTAGTATTGGTTTTGAATGTATATATTGAATGAAAATTTAATGTATAGTTGTAAATATCTTAGTGATCAAATGTGCATGATTTGGATGGCTATTTGTATGTGTTTGGTTGCCATATATGCTTGATATGTGTTGGTAAATGATGCTTATAGGTATGAACCTTTTTGGTTGGCATTTTGGCCTTGTATGTGGCCTATAATGTCACACTGATTTGTTGTGCACAGGCGTGCCTTAGACCGTGGGTAGATTGGCAGGATGCAACCTAAAATCACATAGCCTCGACACAGGCGTGTCATCTAGCCGTGGTGTGCAAGTTAGTAGCTAACATAAAAATACACGGCCTCGACACGGGCGTGCTTGGTGGCCGTGGTGGGGAAGTCAGTATATGGCCTAAAAGTACACGGCCATGACACACGGGCGTGCCTAATGACTGTGTTGGTATAATTAGTTAACAAGGTTGGACACGGGTGTGTCTAGAAGTCGTGGAGGGCACACGGTCTCCTCCCACGGGCGTGTCTCCCCTATACTTTAGAAAAGTTTCAAATTTTCATTGAATTTCATATGTGTTTTAGTTTAGTCTCGACTCGACCTATAAGTATGTTTAAGGTCTCGAGGACCCGATTAAGGGACATTATATCTGAGAATGATGATTGAATATATGATTTTGTCTGTGAATGTTTCCGATCTGTCCGGTAACGCTCCTAACCCTAATCTGGCGACGGACTCGGGATAGGGTGTGTTACGATGATGTCGCCTGAGCCAGCAGAGTATAAGGTACGATTAGATCTGTAACCATATCTGATATTCGAGTTCAATTTAGGCAGTATGTTGTTAAATCTCAGGAAGGCTACAACGTCGCTGATGTGATTACAGGTATTTCACATTGTTCTCTATTCCCATTACTGCATTAGTGGACTCCGGCTCCACACATTCATATATCTGTAGTGAGTTCATCCGAGAGAGATGTATTCCTGTTGAGGAGTTGGATGTTTGGGTTTTGTATCCATCCTGTTAGGACTTGATTTATTGGTGAATAAGGTGTACTGGAGATGTCCTGTTGAGATTCAAGGTCAGCTATTTTTGACAGACTTGATGGAGTTGCCCTTTCGAGAGTTTGATGTAATTTTGGGCATGGATTGGTTGACCGAGCATGATGCAAGTTTAAGATGTAGAGTGAGGCAGCTTAAGCTCTGTGGGTTGGACAAAACCAGAGTCCTAGGGACTAATGAGATTGGTAAATGCTCGTCTTATATCATTTTTGCGACTGTAACTCAAAGGTTGATTAGTAAAGGCTAAGAAGCCTTCTTACCTCATGTGGTGGATACAAGGGTCCAAAGTTCGGCATTGGAAGACCTACAGGCTGTTTTCAGATTTTTTCTTGAGGAGTTGCCAGGATTACCCCTAGAAAAAGAGTTAGAATTTGGGATCGAGGTGTTGCCTGGTACAACTCGGGTATCCATTGCCCCGTACCGCATGGCACCAGCTGAGTTGAAAGAATTGAAGTCCCAGTTGCTATAGTTGCTTGAACGCGATTTTATATGCCCTAGTGTGTTGCCAAGGGAAGCACCAGTGTTATTTGTCCGAAAGAAGGATGGGTCGATGAGATTGTGCATTGATTATCGTCAGCTCAATAAGGTGACAGTGAAGAACAAATACCCACTTCCAAGGATTGGTGACATGTTTGACCAGTTGAGAGGTGCTTGTGCGTTTTCTAAGATTGATTTAAGATCGAGGTATCATCAGTTGAAAGTTAAGGAGAGAGATATCCCGAAGATAGCTTTTAGGACTAGATATGGATATTATGAGTTCTTGGTGATACCATTTGGGCTCACAAATGCTCCTACAGCCTTCATGGATTTAATGAACCGTATTTTTCAACCCTATTTAGATCAATTTGTGGTAGTTTCATTGATGATATATTGGTGTATTCACGATATGAGAATGAGCATGATCACCATCTCCGAGTTGTGCTTCAAACCATTCGAGAGAGATGACTTTTTGCCAAATTTAGTAAGTGTGAATTTTGGCTTTCTGAGGTGGCCTTTTTTTGTGTTACATTGTCACGATGGATGGTATCCAAGTGGATCCGTAGAAGATTCAGGCAGTGGTGGATTGGAAGTCAATGCGTAATATTTTTGAAGTTCATAGTTTTTTAGGCCTCGCCGAGTATTATAGACGGTTTGTTAAAGGTTTTTCAATGATTGCTACTTCGTTGACCAAGTTGCTTCATAAGGGAGTTCCATTTGAGTGGAATGAGAAGCACCAACAGAGTTTTGATTAGCTTAAGACAATTCTGATAGAGGCACCAATTTTAACCCAGCCGGAGTCAAGTAAGGACTATGTAGTGTTCAGTGATGGGTCCTTCAATGGACTTGGTTGCGTTCTCATGCAGAAAGGTAAGGTAGTCGCTTATGCATCTAGGTAGCTTAAGTCGCATGAGCGTAACTACCCTACCCATGATTTGGAGTTAGCAGCAGTGATTTTCGCATTGAAGATTTGGAGGCACTATCTCTTTGGGGAGAAGTGTTATATCTATACCGACCACGGGAATCTTAAGTATCTACTCACCCAGAAGGAGCTAAATTTGAGGCAACGTAGATGGATTGAGTTGCTTAAGAACTATGATTAAGTCATTGACTACCATCTAGGTAAAGCTAATGTGGTAGCAAATGCATTAAGTCGTAAATCAGTGGCAGCGTTGCGAGTGATATTTGCAAATTTGAGCTTGTTAGAGCACGGTGGTTTATTAGTTGAGCTTCAAGTTGAACCGATGTTGGTGCTAAAGGTAAAGGAGGCATAGAAGTCTGATGATAGTATGGTTGCCATAGTAGATAGGGTGAGGCGAGGAAAAGCATCAGGCTTCGAATTACAAGATGGCGATGTATTGTATTTTAGAGGGCGACTTTGTGTTCCACTAGGTGAACTAAGGGATAAAATCCTTCATGAGGCACATAGTAGTCCATTTACTATGCACCCAGGTAGTAACAAGATGTATCGGGAGCTTCATCCATTTTATTGGTGGCCAAGGATGAAGAGAGATGTGTTAGAGTTTGTGACTCGATGTTTTGCTTGTCAGTAGGTAAAGGCAGAGCATCAAGTTCCTTTAGGTCTTCTTCAACCTATCCAGATTCCACAGTGGAAATGGGATGGAGTCACTATGGATTTTGTGTCTGGGTTACCTATGTCTCAGTGCAGACACGACACAATTTGGGTAATCGTGGACAAATTGACGAAGACTACACATTTCGTACCAGTGCGCATTGGACTTCACTATCAAGAAGTTGGCCAAATTGTATATTGGTGAGATAGTGAGGCTTCACCGGGTCCCGGCTTTGATTATTTTAGACAGAGATCTGCGTTTCACTTTAAGATTTTGGAGAGCCCTTCATGAGGCGTTGGGTACCTGCCTGCACTTCGATACAGCTTTTCATCCACAGAATGATGGTCAGTCAGAGCGAGTCATTCAAATTCTCAAGGATATGCTTCGTTGTTGTATCATTGAGTTTTAGGAAGGTTAGGAGGAGCACCTTCCCTTGGTCGAGTTCGAATACAACAATAGTTATCAGTCTAGTATTCAGATGGCTCCTTTTGAAGCATTATATGGTCGTAAGTGTAGGACTCCTTTGTGTTGAACAGAAATTAATGAGAGGAAGATGGTTGGTCCGAAGTTGGTCATGGAGACTGAGGATAAGTTCAGATGATCTAGGACAATCTGAGAGTAGCTTTCGATCGTCAGAAGTCATATGCAGATTTAAAGCTCAAAGAGATAGAGTTTGCAGTGGGTGACAAAGTCTTCCTTAAGGTTTCACCTTAGAAGAAAGTTTTACGCTTTGGATGCAAAGGGAAACTGAGTCCCAGGCTCATTGGACCATATGAAGTTCTAGAGAGAGTTGGACCAGTGGCATATCGATTAGCCTTGCCACCAGAGTTAGAGCATATTCATAATGTGTTCCACGTGTCCATGCTTAGGAGGTATCATTCTAATTCTTCTCATATCTTACTGCTTGAGCAAATTGAAGTGAGCCCAGACTTGTTATATGAAGAAGAGCCGATTCAGATTTTGGCCTGAAATACTAAAGAACTTAGGAACAAGAAGATCCTCTTAGTGAAGGTCTTGTGGAGGAATCACGGAGTTGAGGAGGCAATATGGGAGCCCGAGGAATCCATGAAATTACAGTATCCGTACATCTTTTTATTCAGGTAAATTTTGAGGACAAAATTTCTTTTCAGGAGTTAGAGTTGTAACGGCCCTAAATTCTCGAGTCAACATTCGAGTGTTGACCTGGGTTGGCGATGGATAAATTTATTTTGGTATTAGGTTTTTGTTGGAATTAATGTGGATGAATTTTGGACATTTTTTTATAAGAAATGAAGGATGTTGGGAAGCTTGTGTGAAGTAGGGGGAAGATGGATGACTAATATGGTGATTTACCATTTTTGAATAAAAATCTTCTCCCAATTAATGAGAAGAGATGGTTTGGTAGATTGAGGTATGGGATAAATTATATTTGTCCCTATTTTTCCATATATTATAATCACCCTATTGGTTTTTTTTTCGTTTTACATTTCTTCATTTTTATTTTTTTTATCTTCTTTTCTTCATCTATTTTTTTCTTTAGCAAGTCTTTTAGAGGGAAAGAGATTTAAGTGAGTTCTCACCAGTTTTTTTCATCCTCCATATCTCAAAGAAGGTTGGGGTTTTGATCTTTTTTTTTGTTTTGGTGTTTGGAAGGGTTTGAGTTTGAGGAAGCCTCTACCCATCTTCTCATATTTTATCTATTGATTGATTTAAAGTATTTATTTTTACATCCTATCAAGTTTTATTTTTGTGGAAAATCTTGTGTGTTACATGGTTATTAGTTAAAGAGGGTAGTGAATCTTCTAAATCTAAGGGTAAAGGCAAAGTGGCGGAGAGCTAGGCAAGAAACTTTGTTGGTATTCTTCCATCAAGGTGGTACCCTCTAACTCTCCTATACTTCTTGATAAGTCATAAATATGATGCTTGTGTGATAATGCGTGCATGTTATACGTCTTTGGGTGGAAATCTTGTTTGGATGATTTAAAATGAAGCTAAAAACTTAGTTGTGAAATCTGCTAATGTAACACCCCGTACCCGAAATCGATGTTAAGACTGGATACGGAACAATACCCTACTTGAACTCACTTAAACATACACTTACTGGCTAAAATTTTGTTCCGAATTAAAAACTTATCTTTCTTAACCAACTCGTGCATCTTATAAGCCTACGAGGCCTCATACACATATCTGGACACTTTCGGAACTTAATCGAAAACTTTTCCCCAAAATAGGGGCCACACGCCCATGTTGCTTGGGACACGCCCGTGTACTCTTGGACACGCCCATGTCATCAACCGTGAGGAGTTACTGCCAATTTTCACACGGCCTGGACACGCTCGTGTCTACCAATCGTGTGAGGCTACTGACTTAATCCTCACGGCTTGAGCACACGCCCATATACAAACCGTGTATCCTACACGGCTTATGAACACGGCTGTGGGGTTCACCCGTGGCCTAATTTAACTAATTATAATAAGGTGCAAGGTACACACGGCCTAGACACACGCTCGTGTGTCTAACCATGTGGGCACTGAGAGGCTATTTACCAAGCCATTTACCACCCTGAAAACAAAATCAACTTAATATATTTCATAAACTATACCACATACTATATTGACCTTAATAAACATTCATACATAGTCAATTTGGCCAATCACTTAACCATTTACAAAAGAATAATAACTTGATAGTCTACACAAGGGCCCTTCTTAAAACATATTCTCAAAATGAATGCTTCCTATACATGCCATACTTGGTAAAATAATTTGGCTATACCAAAAAGAAGATTGATAGTGTGCTACGAGCTCCGACTCTGACAATGCCCCAATTTAGCTTGGCGGGACTACATAGAAAGAAAGAAATAAAGGACGTAAGCATTTAGCTTAGTAAGTTTGCATACAAAGCACATATCAACATAATTGCTTAATATATAATCTATTTGACATAACAATGTTATCATAATTTCAGCTAATAAGCTTACTTACTCATACATGATTCTTCCTTGTCTCATGATGCTTACTATTCTCTTACTTGTAAGGTAAACAAGGTACCTGTATCACTTGATCACCTTGATCAGTATACTTTAACATAATGACCATAGTCTCTAATTCATCATTCATAACATAGCTGATACCCAATTTCATCTTGATAATAACTTTGCTCTCTAACTTTTCTTGTTATCTCATTTTACCTTTACCCATTTTGCCCGATGAATTTCTGAGAATAGCCGAGGATACTAAATCTCATCTTGGTTTCGAGGCCATGCCTTGACATGGACTTATACAAAGTTTTTACTCATGAACTGGTCAATGCCGAGCCTTGGCTGGGACTTACATGAAATCTCTTTCTCTTGATAGCTTTTTAATGCCAAGACTTGTCTTGGGCTTACATAATAACTGTTCAATGCCAAGCTTGCCTTGGACTTACATGATAGTTTTTCAATGCCAAGCTTGCCTTGGACTTACATGATATCTGTTCAATGCCAAGCTTGCCTTGGACTTACATGATATCTGTTCAATGCCAAGCTTGCCTTGGACTTACATAATATCTGTTCAATGCCAAGCTTGCCTTGGACTTACATTATATCTGTTCAATGCCAAGCTTGCCTTGAACTTACATGATATCTGTTCAATGCCAAGCTTGCCTTGGACTTACATGATATCTGTTCAATGCCAAGCTTGCCTTGGACTTACATGATATCTGTTCAATGCCAAGATTGCCTTGGACTTACATGATATCTGCATGATTGCCGATGCCATGCCTAGACTTGGTCTTATAAGGACTTTCTTGTCTCATGTGATAGATAGAGTATCCTGGGCATTTCTTCTTCAATCGGGACTTGCTCAATATTTAATCTCATTTATTTCTTTATTTACAAAACATTAAGTATTCCATGAATACAATAGACAGTATACTAAGCAATTTAATGATAGAAATCAATAAAGATCAGAAATCATACAAACTTACTTCAAAATACAAAATGTATGTAGATATGGAATTTAGTCCTCGACTTTGTTCTTGCCTCGATTTCGATCCGGGCTTCATTTTTCTTGATCTATAGTTACAAATAGATCATTTAATAGTCCCATTAACTAAATTGACTCATAACTCATACTTTGGCAAAATTACTATTTTACCCCTATACTTTCTAATATTTGCACTTTTGCCCTTGGGCTCGTTAAATGATTTTCATTCAATTTCCTTAAACCTCATGCTTAGCTGAATCATTTTCTCTACTATAACAATCATCAATTCTTTCTATTTCTAGTAGGTATGACCAATTTTATAACTATTACAAAATGGTCCATACTACCATTTTTCATGAAATTCATTAAGGAAAAGATGTTTATCAAGCATCAAACCTTCATAAACTTCCATAAAACATCATTTAGCATGCATGGAAATCATGGGTAAATTTTTTAACATGCATCATAGCTCATTTAATAGCTAGAAATGGCTAATTCATAATACGAGAACTCCGAAAATACGAAGAATATCAAAAATGGGACTAAGATGAACTTACTAGCAAGCTTGAAAAAAATGAAGAGCCCTAGCTATGGTGTCTCCACTTTTTTGGAAGCAACAAGGAAGAAGATGAGTGAATTTTTCTCATCTTTTTCCTATTTTAATTACTAATTAGGCAAATGACCAAAATGTCCTTCCTTTTAAAAATTTCTATTTAACATCATCTCAAGGCCAATTTTGTCCAAAATAATATTTTTGGAAAATATTGCTATTTAAGGACTTCTAATTACTATTCTAAAGCCATTTCACACAAAAAGCTTCTAGAAACTCATATTTTGCAACTTTTGCAATTTAGTCCTTTTTGGACCAATTCACCACAATTTAATAAAATTGCTTCATGAAACATTCATACGAGCATGCAAGCATGACATAAACTTTGTAAACTCATAATTTAAACTCGGATTCGTGGTCTCACACCACTATTCCTACCAAGCCCTAAATCAGGATGTTACAGCTAAAATAGATTATTATATGAACAGTAAGTTTTAAAATTCACCATAAATTCTGTAAAAATAATTAAAAAGTGATCTATAAATCGTTGTAATCATGAGTTAGTCTAGTTTTATTTAGAAAAAATAGAGATCAATTTCGATTTGTATTTTAAAAGATATGATTTTTGAGTGTTGAAAGGTCATAAAAATCTGGCAGCAGAATTCTTATAAAACAGATTTAGCAATGGCTTTGAAAAATCACCAAAACTTTCATAAGATAAAATAGGAAGCAAGTCTTATATCTCTATAACCGTACAAAAGCCTAGTTTCTTTTAAAAGAAACGGTGCTCGATTTAGAGTTATATATTAAGAGTTATTAATTTTTGAATGACAAAAGGTCAGAATGTCAAGGTAGCAGACTTTACATCTCTTTAGTTAATATTTTACCTGGAATGATAAGAAAGTTGAAATGAGTATGAGGCTCGAATGTCATGGTTGTATTTTTGTGATTATATGTTTGGTGCTTTGTTTGCGCTCAGCCTACGGGCTCTAACCTAACTAGCGGCCATGAGAGGCGCTCGGGATAACCCTATGAACACCCGAGATTATTTGACTATCGGCCATGAGTGGCGTGAGACTATCCGGATACCCGATTATTGAGCAGTATGTGCAATCTAACAAGTTTGACAAGTTTGATATGCAAACGATTTGGTTATGTAGTTTTAATGACTCATGATTTAATTATTCGATACTAAGGTCTTGTTTCTATGTATACATTTGATTTGCATGCTTATATTTATGAATTGCTTGAAGTATGGAAGATTGGTTGTGTACCACTAGGCATGTAAAGCTCAGCCTTTGAATTTTCTTATTGTTCAGATTTGTAGACTTTTGTTCGTGTCTGAGGAACATCATCGATGAGAGACTCCTAGCATCACGTATTCAGAGTACAGTACCTTATCTATTAGTGGGCATTGTATTCCTAAGGCCTTGTATTTTTTTGTAGGTTTGCAACTCATTTATCATTTTTTTGTTATTTTGACTATTTTGATATACGATGATATTGGAGCTCCACATATTTTGTATAACTACTTTTATTACTATTTTCAGTATAACTCTGTATGGTATTTTCTCTTATATAAAATGTATTTCAGCGTTTTAATTTTTTTTTTTGAAAATTTGGTTGAGTTACTCCGGTGACCTAATGTAGAGCCTTATTATTCAAGTACTCTGTATTCGGGATTAGGGTGTTACAGGTTGGCTGTGTGACCCAAGTTGTTAAGCTCACTTGTTTGGACACGGGCTTGGAGACGGGATGGGACACGGCTATGTGCTTCCATTTTGAATGTTCACATGGCCTTGTCTGGTCGCCGTTTGAGACTAACGGCTTGGCCACAAGGGCTTGTGTCCCCTGTTTTAAGAAAAATTTTCTAAGTGTTCCAAATATTTTAAAAGTTATCAGTTTAGTCCTGAACCATTCCCAATGATGTTTATAGCCTCGTAGGCTCATATTAGGGACAAATTGATTGAGATTGAATGTTGATTGCATGTATTGATTAAATGTATGAGAAAAGTATCTTTAAATGTGTTGTAAGTCCGGTAATGCTCCGTAACCCTATTTTGGCGTTGAATACTGATGAGGGTGTTACATTTATTGGTAGCAGAGCTACGGTTTAGTCGATTCTAAGATTAATGTAGCATGTGTAAGAGTCTAGCTATACATGCCATATATAAACTGTGATAGTGTGATGACTCTTGACATTTGAAAATGTGTTTTCATATAGCAAATGGATCCCAATCGAGATATAGTTGATGAGGTTGAAAGTAATGCGCCTACTCCCGCTCAAGGGATAGCGCCGTCTGATTCTAGACCTATAAGGTGTAGCCAGAGAAGAGAGGCTAAAGAAGCTTTCTTCCATATGATGAACGAATGGTTCATTTAGTATATCCGAACTAACCCATCTGCTCAACAACCTCCACCCCTCCTAATCCTCAACCTGTACCCGTAGCTCCTCAAGTTATGGAACATCAAAGACTGAATAAGCCGCCGGTTGATAAAATTTGTAAGTACGAGGTCGAAGAGTTCAGAGCTACCATTGACGATGATCCAGAGAAAGCTGAATTTTGGCTTGAAAACACTATTTAGGTATTCGATGAACTTTTGTGTACGCCAGTTGAATGTTTGAAGTGTGCCATTTCATTTTTGAGAGACACAACATATCAGTGGTACAATACATTAGTATCGGTGATGCCGAGAGAGAGAGTCACCTAGGAGTTCTTTCAGACCGAGTTCTGGAAGAAATATATAAGCCAACGGTTCCTTGACCAAAAGCATAAAGAGTTTCTAGAGTTGAAACAAGGCCGAATGACTATGACTGGGTATGAAAGAGAATTTGTACTGTTGAGCAAGTATGCCTGGGAATATGTTTCTACTGAAGAAATCATGTGCAAGTGGTTCGTTGATGGGTTGAAAGAGGACATTAAACTTCTAATTGGAATTTTAGAACTGAAGGAATTTGTTGTATTAGTCGAAAGAGCTTGCAAAGTTGAGGAACTTAGCAAAGAAAAGAGAAAGGTTGATTTAAAGGCAAGAGATTTGAGGAACAGATCGATGAGTAAACCTTATCATTCCTCGTCGAAGAAATCCAGAGATATTTTAATCGATCAACAACTTCAGTGGGATATTCCAATAGAGATTGTGGAAAGCAATACACCAGTCCTAAAGCTCATGCTACATCAGTATCGAGTGTTGGCAACGTGAAATACAACAAACCCGAGTGTCAATAGTGTGGAAGATGACATTTTAGAGATTGTTTGGTGAAAATTAATAATAGAGCTTTTTACAGTTGTGGTTCACGAAATCATTTTATCTGAGATTGTCCTGAGTTACATGAAAAAGATAAATCTTAAAATGCAAGATCGAGTAATACAGCTACTCGAGGGAGGCCGCCAAGAAATGTGGGAAATGCAAGTGGAATCGTGGTACAACGAGAGATTCTACAGTGAGATCTAAGGCCAGAGTACCTGCTAGAGCTTACACTATTCGAGCTCGTGAAGATGCGTCATCACAATATGTTATTACCGATACATTTTCTCTTTACGACACAATGTTATTACATTGATTGATCCTGGATTGACTCATTCATATATATATATATGAATTTGGTGTCTAATAAGAGTTTACCTGTTGAGTCTACTAAGTTTGTGATTAAAGTATCGAACGCTTTAGGCAAGTATGTTCTAATTGATAAAGTTTGCAAGAACTGTCCTTTAATGACTCGGGGTTACTGTTTTCCAGTTGACTTGATGCTTTTACCATTTGATGAGTTCGATGTAATTCTGGGAATGGATTGGTTGACTCTGCATGATGCTGTTATGATCTGTAGATGAAAGATTATAGAATTGAACTGTCAGGATAATAAAATTCTTTGGATTGAATTAAATGAATCGAATAAATTGGTTGTTGCGATTTTGTCTTTGTCTGCACAAAGATGTGTGAGAAAAGGTTGTGAAGCTTATCTTCATTATGTTTTCGATATAAAAGTGTCTAAATTAAATATTGAATCAGTGTCAGTTGTCTGTGAATAACTGGATGTGTTTCCTAAAGAATTACCGGGGTTGCCACCTATTAGAAAGGTTGAATTTACTATTAAATTAGTGTCGGAAACTTCACCAATATCTATAGCTCCGTATAGAATGGCTCGGACATATTTGAAAGAGTTGAAAGCTCAGTTGTAAGAGTTACTAGGTAGAGGTTTTACACGACTGAGTTTTTCGCCCTGGGGTCTCTAGTATTGTTTGTTAAGAAGAAAGACGGGTCAATGAGAATGTGTATTGATTATCGTCAACTCAACAAGGTTATGATAAAGAATAAGTATCCGTTGTCGAGAATAGACGATTTGTTTGATCAGTTGAAAGGTGCAACAGTGTTTTCAAAAATTGAATTGTGATCTGGTTATTATTAGTTATGAGTTAAAGACTCAGATGTGTCAAAAACTGCATTAAGAACGAGGTACAAAAATTATGAATTTCTTGTTATGCCTTTTGGATTGACTAATGCTCCTGCCATTTTTATGGATTTGATGAATCGGATATTTAGACCCTTTTTAGACAGATTTGTTGTTGTGTTTATTGACGATATTCTAATTTATTCTCGAAATGAGTCTGAGCATGTCGAGCAATTGAGGATTGTTTGTAGACCTTAAGAGATAAGCAATTGTATGCTAAATTCAGCAAATGTGAGTTTTGGGTCCGAGAATTCAGATTTTTGGGGTACATTGTTTCAGCGGAAGGTATAAGAGTTAATCTGAGCAAGATTTCTGTAGTTATTGACTGAAAACCACCTAGAAATGTATATGAGGTCAGAAGCTTTCTGGGTTTAGCTGGTTACTATCGACGTTTTGTAAAAGGGTTTTCGATGATTGCTACACCGATGACCAGACTGTTACAAAAAGATGTAAAGTTTGAATGGTCTGAGAAATGCCAACAAAGTTTCGATCTATTGGAAGCATTGTTAACTAAAGTGCCAGTTTTGGTTCAATCTGAGTCAGGTAAAGAATTTGTGATTTACAGTGACGCGTCATTGAATGGTTTGGGTTGCGTGTTGATGCAAGAGGGAAAAGTGAAAGCTTATGCCTTCAGACAATTAAAACTGCATAAAAAGAACTATCCGACGCACGATTTAGAGTTGGCTGCTATAGTTTTTGCACTAAAAATTTGGCGTCATCATTTGTACGGTGAAATATGCCACATCTTTACTAATAAGAAGATCTTGAAATACATAATGACCTAGAAAGATCTAAATTTACGACAATGAAGATGGCTCGAGCTATTGAAAGATTACGAGTTAGTCATTGATTATCATCCGGGGAAAGCAAATGTAGTAGCAGATGAATTGAGTAGAAAATCATTATATGCTTTGCGAGAGATGAATACTCGATTGTCATTATCTGATGATGGTTCGATATTAACAGAGTTTAAATCTAAACTGATTTTTCTTCAGCAAATTTACGAAGCTCAAAAGTGCGATACCGAGTTACAAGCTAAAAGAATGCAATGTGAGTCGACTAGTGATTCAGAGTACCAAATCGGATCCGATGATTGTTTGATGTTCCGAGGTAGAATCTGCGTACCAAAGGATTCCGAGCTCATTTAGAAAATTTTGCACAAAGCACACAGTGGATATTTATCTGTTCACCTGGTGAGTGCTAAAATGCACAATGATTTGAAACAACTGTATTGTGGTCGGGTATGAAACGAGACATTTCTTAATTTGTAGCGAAATTTTTAGTGTGTCAGCAAGTCAAAGCTGAACATCAAGTGCCATCGGGTTTACTTCAGCCTGTGATGATACCAGAGTGGAAATGGGACAAAGTTATGATGGATTTTGTATCGGGATTTGTAACAGTCCGGTTTAGACCCTGTTCAGAATAGTGGTTTCAGGACCACAAATCTGAGTTAGAAAAATATTTTAATATTATTTTCTGTGTTTATAGTATGTGAATTGATATGTGTGAAATTTTCATAATTTAATTTATCCGTTTGTGTGTTTAATTTGATAAAATGACTTAATCGCGTAAAATGTAAAAATCGCATATTAATTGTTAAAGTGTTTATTTGATATGATTAGTTAATTATGAAGCCCTTAAGTGGTTATTTGACCTTTAGTTAATTGAGAGGACAATTTTGGGCTTTAAATATATGGTTTCCTTATTAATTCATTAAGGTTAATATAGTAAATTATACATTAAAATGTTTTATAATAAAAGTAAAAGTATGAAATGGGCATTTGTTCATCCTTATGACCGAAAATATCAAAGAAAAAGAAAGAAAAAAATAAGCTAGGGTTCGACTATGATTTTGGCTTGATTAAGGTATGAGTTTTGTTCGGTTTTTGATAATTTTTACATTTTTGATATCGTTGTTTCAAATACTATCAAGCCCATGTTTTAAATTTTGAATTTGATGATGATTTTGTGTTTTTCCATTGATGATAGGTTGTGACTTTTGTTGTTTGATGATGGAAAATAAAAGATATGTGATAGATTATAATGTTATTTTTTATGAATTTGAGTAAATAGGGCTAAATTGTGAAAATAATAAATTGAGGGACTAGAATGTAAAATAAATGAAATGTGTGGACTTAGATGAACTATAGGAAGATTTGGCCAAGCTATAGTGTGGATAAATTTTGAATATTTTGTGTTTTGTGAAATAAGGACTAAAATGTAAAAGTGTAAAATTATAAGGGCTAATGTGTAAAAAGGCCTAATTATGTGTTTTTGGATTAAATTGAATGAATGTGTGATTAAATTAGTTAAATTTGAATATATTTAGATCATGAACGAAAGAAAACAGAATTAGATCGGGGGAAGTCGAAAGTAGTCGAGTAGTCGATTTCATCTGTCGTTATCCGAGGTAAGTTCATAAGAAAATAAATATTGTTAAATTTTATTGTATCAATTTTAATAGTGCTGAATTGAATTGTTATTTATGTGAATGAATATGCTGAAATGAATTAAACATGGGAGCAATATTAACAAGCCTGAAATGATCGAGATGCGACGTCCGAAAGCCCCGTACGAACTTTAGGAATAGTTAGGATACATAAGTCATAACATAGGATTCTGATATGTGTTTTCATGTAAGACCACGTCTGGGACGTTGGCATCGATTTGCGTTTACATGTAAGACCATGTCTGGGACATTGGCATCGCATTTGATTCGTGTAAGACCCTATCTGGGACAGTGGCATCGGTATGTGATTACATGTAAGACCACGTCTAGGACGTTGGCATTGTACGGACCTTCTAATTTTTCAAGTATCTTTATTAGTTCTAAATGGTTCAACGGGAAATATTAAGTTAAGAACGAATGCGAAAATCAAGCTAAAGAATCAAGTATGTGTTAAGTTAAATGCATGGAAAGTAAGGTAAGTATGTATTTAAGATAAATATATGTGAACTATGCATTCTGAAAGAGAGAAATATATATGTAACATCCTAAAATTGGGCCTAGTAGGATTGGGCCCAATGGGCCTTGAGCGTAGTAGCGTTTAAAATTTTTGGAGAACAAGAGATTGGCTTTAGTGCAAGTTGGACCTATTAGGTAAGTGATTTTGGAAGGTTAGAGGGCTTTTATGAAGTCCCGAGATCAAACTTTGGCTTTGGGGAAATTTTGGATTTAGGTGAAAAAAACCCTGGAAATTGGCAGGTAGGCCTTAAGAATAAAATGTGGAGGAAAATGACACAAGTGGAGTGTGTGATGTAGTGGCAAAATGACGCCACTTAGGGGACAAGGGAGTGATGCCACAAGCCAGGAAGGAGGTCCAAGGTTCAAGTCTTGGCTCTTGCATTTTGGTTTTCTTTTTACTTGGACCTTAGAATTTAGCTATAGATTTATATTTAGTTGCGCATGGTTTAAGACACAAGAGGAGCTTGTGGCCAAGTGGTTAGCGGCGTGGATTATGTTGCAAGGGAGCCTGGGTTCTAATCTCATGACAAGCAATGGAGTATTTATTTTGTGGATTGGACGGCAAGAGTTTTAGTTGAATTTAAACTCTACTGACGAAGGGATCCCACATCGGAAAGATACAAAGAAGGAAGGTGAAGAGCTAGCTATATAAAGAGCATTCCAGGAGGAGAGTTAACATACCTTGGTGGGCGTTTGGGCACAGGAGTGGTCGCAGCGTGGTTTAACACTAGACTCCTACCAGGTGTGTAACTCTCTCTATTCTAGCTGTAGAGCGGCAAATGCCGAAGTGCTGACCAAGGCAATAGTAGCCACACGAGCGTGCGAGCGCATGTGTGGGGCTTCGACGCGATAGTTGAGGCCATTAGTAGTATTCTTGTGGGTTGAGGCTGCTTGGGCCACGATGGGCCGAAGTGGGGCCCATTGGGCCCGTGGGCCCAATTGATTAAAATTGTATGATGGTGTAGTATATAGTGAACTAGACTAGGTAAATCTCATATGCGTGGCTAGATTTATGTTAGGTGGGCCACACGAGCGTGTGGGCCCGAATGAGCTAAAATTGGGTTTTAGGCCCAATAGTCCGGTACGACCGGAAATGGTAACCGATTCGCTCGGGGCGACATTTGGGCCTTTGGGAAAGGCCATTGCAGGTGCAAAATTGCTGATATACCCTTGAAAGGGTAAATTATCGAAATACCCTTAGAAGATAAATTACGAAAATGCCCTTGGTAGGTAAATTACGAAAATGCCTTGGTAGGAAAAATTAAGGTTATACCTTTGGAGGTTGATTAGCATGATTATGTTGTTTTATGTCTATCTGATTATGATGGTAATTCATGTTATACTTATATTTGATATATGTTCAGCATACATGACATCTCGCATACACGTAATTATTATGTCATATTGCATGGGTATAAAGAAAGGAGGGGGAAGATATGTTATTTGTGACTTTGGGTCACCAGTGGTTTGGCACCACCAGTGGTTTGATACCACATATGTTTAATTGTGACTTTGGGTCACCAGTGGTTTGGCACCACATATGATATCTTTGTGACTCGTCCCAGTGGCTTAGTACCACAGTGGGTTGGCCCCACATATTACATTGAAAAGGGATTGTCACTAGTGGTTTGGTACCACAAAGTGGGTTGGCCCCACATGTGTTTAATTGTTACTTTGGGTCACCAATGGTTTGGCACCACCAGTGGTTTGGTACCACATTGATATGATTATTTGTGACTTTGGGTCACCAATGGTTTGGTACCACACGGGGTAGAATCGGGAGTTTCGGATGGTTAGGTTTTGGGTTGCATGACATGCATATTTTCATATGAAATTGTGTAAGGGTTTAACACCCGTTGGATGGGGATTTACACACTGAGTCTCGATGACTCACCCCTTAGTTAAATTTTGCAGTAATTATTAGATCGCGGATTTGGGAGCTGAGGAGGACTCGTGGAGGCCATACATATGTTTACTCGTAAATTCATTTCTTTTATTTGAACTTATTTTTATTTGGGTTTTTGTTATGTAATAAGGCCTTGGGTATTTTATTTGGTTTCAGCTTTCAATTTGGTTACTGCTTATTATTAAATGATCAATATGGGATTTTCCTAAAATGATACTAAACCATTTCTTATTCAAAATTACTTAAACTCAATTTTTCACAACAACTATAAAGAATACGAGCTTTTTAACGAACGTACAGTTTTTAGACATTCCTTTCATGTGACATGCCAGATCCGGTCGTAACGTTTAGGTTGGGTTTGGGGTGTTACAATATATATATGCTTATAAATATATGTTTATATGGCCAAGTTAATATATTTTGATATTGTTCATTGAATGGTAGATGAGTTACAAGTATGAAAAATGTGAATTAGATTAAAGATTGCTTAATTTAGCCTATTTGATGTAATGTTAATGTTCATTTGATTATTATTTGCTTATGACTTACTAAGCTATAAAAGATGACTTTGTATGTGTGTTTGTTTGATTGTTTTTTTATAGATTATTAAAACTACGTGAAGATCGGGGATCGTCGAGAATAATCACCACACTATCAAACTATATTTTGGTACCTTTTGAGAATGCATATATTAAAGTATGGCATGTATAGTCTAGAGAACTTAGAATATGTTTTGTGATGCGTAAGAATGACCATGTGATATGGCTAGTTAATGGATGTGTTTATGAATGAGTATTGTTCATGCTTATTGATGCATAAGTTGGTATGTTTTAATGTGCTCATAAATAGCTAAATGAAATGGTGCATATATAGGTGAGTTCATGATTGATTTTGGATATGCAAATGATGAGAAATTGCTATGAATTAAATTGGTTAGACGAAGCAATAGTTATATGTTCTTGATGTATAGTTGATACTTTGAACTGATAAGTTTGAGTTAGATTTACATATAAAATGAATGATGATGTTGAGAGTTAAATTATTCATGTTTTGGTATAATTTTGATGCCTTTGAGGTATGAAATTTTATTGGTTTGATGCTTGTAGGTTTGACCCAAAATTTGGGTGGCAAATTGGCCAAGCAAATGGCCTATATTTGCCCACACGGTTGAGCAGACGGGCGTGTGTCTCGATTGTGTCCCTTAAGATTGTAATTCAAATCAAGTCAGTCTCGCACACGAGCCAGACAGACAGGTGTGTGACAGGCTGTGTGAATTAAGTTAGTGTTGCCCACAGGTCAAGCACACGGGCGTGTGGACAAGTCAGTATGTATGCCCTGTTTTGCCACGACTTGGACACACGGGTGTGTCTGATGCTGTGTGAGGCACATGGCCTGCCCAAAAGAGCGTGTAACCTCTGTAACTTTGAAAAATGTTTGATTTTTGAAAAAAATTTGTATGTGCTCAGTTTAGTCCCGACCCCTTCCTAATACATGTTTAAGGTATCGTAGACCTATTTAAGGGACTCTATGTATATGATTTGCTATGTTATGATGATGATGTATCTTGTGTTGTGAAATGAATGTAAAAGTTTTGATATGTCTGGTAATGCCGCTTAACTCTATTCTGGTGACGGTTATGGGTTAGGGGTGTTACATTTTATTGGTATCAGAGCTATGGTTTAGTCGATTCTCGGACTACGTAACGCGTGTGAGTCTAGCTATACATGCCATATTTATAGACTGTGATAGTGTGATGATTCCTAACAATTGAATGTGTTTTCGTATAGTAAATGGATCCCAATCGAGCCGTAGCAGATGATGTAGAAAGTAATACGACCGCTCCTGCTCAGGGGGCATTACCGGCTGATTCTAGGACAATTTCGAGAAGCCATGAGAGTGAGGCTAAACAAGCCTTCTATCAAATGATGAACGATTGGTTTACTTAGTATATCCGGACAAATCCGGCTGTTCCACAACCATCTCCCCTACTGATTCCTTCTCAAATACCCGTTATGCCACAAGTTTTTGATCCAGTACGAATGAATAAGCTACTGGTTGATATAATCAGGAAACACGGGCCGAAGAATTTCGAGCCAATGTTGATGATGATGCCGAACGAGCTGAATTTTAGCTTGGTAATACGATCTGTGTGTTTGATGAGCTATCCTGTACACCTGATGAGTACATTAAATGTGTTGTATCATTGCTTTGAGATTTCGTGTATCATTAGTGGAACACACTAATATCTGTAGTTCTGATAGAACGGGTTACTTGGGAGTTCTTTCAAACTGAATTCCATAAGAAATACATCAGCTAGAGATTCATTGATCAGAAGCGCAAAGAATTCTTCGAGTTAAAACATGGTCGTGTGGCTGTAACAGAATATGAGCGAAATTTGTGAGACTTAGTAGATATGCCCGGGAATGTGTATCGACCGAAGCAATAATGTGTAAAAGATTTGAAGACGGACTGAATGAAGACATTAAGTTGTTAGTCGAGAATCTTGAAATAAAAGAGTTTGTCGTACTTGTTGAACAAGCCTGCAAAGCTAAAGAGCTCGGGAAAGAGAAAAGAAAAGCTGACTTTGAAGCTAGAGATGCACGTAAGAGATTCTCAAGTAAGTCTTTCCAATCAGCATCAAAGAAATTTTGAGATGACTCTAACCGTTAAAAGGCTACTCTGGTTATTGTAGACGGGATCGAGATAGACCTGTTATGAGTTCGAAAGCTACCTCAGTAGCTAGTGTTGGTAATGTCAGATCAAATCAACTAGAGTGTAAATATTATGGTAAACGACATCTCGGCAGTTGTAGATTGAATGATTGGGCCTGTTTCAAATGTGGATCATTAGATCATTTCATTCGTGAGTGCCCTAAGTTAGCTGAGCAAAATACAATACAGAATGTCAGACCAAGTAATACGGCAGTTCGAGGTAGACCACCGAGGAACACGGGTAATGTAAGTAGCAGTCAGAGAGGAACTAAAGACACAGCTGTTAGATCTGAGGCTCGTGCACCTGCCAGAGCTTATGCTATTCGGGCCTGCCAAGAAGCTTCGTCTCCAGATGTGATTACTGGTATTTTCACTCTCTATGATACTATTATTGTTGCATTGATTGATCCTGGTTCGACTCATTCTTATGTATGTTAGACTTTAGTATTTAGTAAGACTTTGCTTGTAAAGTCTACTAAGTTTGTGATTAGAGTATCGAATCGCTTAGGTCGGTGTGCTTTATTTGATAATGTGTGCAAGAACTGTCCGTTGATGATTCAAGATTCATGTTTTCCAGCTAGTTTGATGCTATTGCCATTTGACGTGTTTGATATAATTTTGGGTATGGATTGGTTAACTTTGCATGATGCTATTTTGAATCAGTAACGAACGGCTATTGATTTGCGATGTCGAATGATGAGATTATTCGGATTGAGTCTAATGATCCGACTAGTTTGTCGGCGATGATATCTTCGATGTTAGCTTAGAAATCTGTGAGAAAGGGATATGAAGCTTACTTTGCTTATGTGCTTGACTTTAAAGTGACAGAAATGAAGATTGAATCAGTACCAGTTGTGTGTGAGTATTCAGATGTGTTTCCCAATGAATTACCGGGTTTACTACCGATCCGAGAGGTAGAGTTTGGTATTGAGTTAGTGCCGGGGACGACTCCGATTTTGATAGCTCCGTACAGAATGGCACCAATCGAATTAAAAGAATTGAAGACTCTGTTGCAAGAATTGACTGATAGAGGCTTCGCATGACCGAGATTTTCTCCTTGGGGTACACCGGTTTTGTTTGTGAAAAAGAAAGACGGAACTATGAGAATATGCATAGACTACAAACAGCTCAACAAGGTGACTATAAAGAATAAATATCCTTTGCGATGGATTGACGATTTGTTTGATCTGTTGAAAGGGGCTACAGTATTTTCTAAAATAGATTTGAGATCAGGTTATTATCAGCTACGAGTTAAAGACTCTGATGTGAAAACTGCTTTCTGAACGAGGTATGGACACTATGAGTTTTTAGTTATGCCTTTTGGACTTACTAATGCACATTCTATTTTTATGAATTTGATGAATCGGATCTTCAGACATTATTTGGATTGATTCGTAGTTGTGTTTATAGATGACATATTGATTTATTCCTGTGATGAAACCGAACATGCTGAACATTTGAGATTAGTGCTACATACTTTGCGTGATAAGCAGTTGTATGCGAAGTTCAATAAATATGAGTTCTAGTTACGAGAAGTCAGTTTTCTGGGACATATAGTATCAGCATCAGGTACTCGGGTTGATCCGAACAAAATTTCAGTTATTTTGGATTGGAAGCCACTGAAAAATGTGTCTGAAATTTGCAGTTTTCTGGGACTAGCAGGTTACTATAGACTATTTGTAAAAGGCTTTTCTATGATTGCAACCCCGATGATGTGACTCCTTTAGAAAGATGTCAAATTTGAGTGGTCAGAAAAGTGCCAGAAAAGTTTCGATCAGTTAAAAGCTTTGTGGACTGAAGCTCTAGTGCTAGTTCAGCCAGAAACGGGTAAAGAATTTGTTATCTATAGTAATGCATCTTTGAATGGTTTAGGCTATGTTTTAATGTAGAAAGGTAAAATTCTAGCTTATGCCTCAAGACAGTTAAAGACACACAAAAAGAACTATCCGACACATGATCTGGAATTGGCAGCTATTGTGTTTGCATTGAAGATATAGTGCCACTATCTGTTTGGTGAAAAATGTCACGTTTATTCTAATCATCAGAGCTTAAAATATTTGATAATTCAGAAAGATCTGAATTTGAGACAGCGTCGATGGTTAGAGTTGTGAAAAGATTATGAGCTTGTGATTGATTATCATCCGTGAAAAGCCAAAGTTGTAGATGATGCTTTGAGTCGAAAATCTTTATTTGCTCTTCGTGCAATGAATACACATCTAGCTCTATCTGATGAGGGCTTGATTGTAGTTGAGTTGAAAGTGAAACCATTATTTATTCAGCAGATTTGTGAGGCTTAAAAAGTTGATGACGAATTGATAGCAAAACGGGCTCAATGTGATACGAATATTGATTCAGAGTTAAGAGTTGATGCTGAAGGTTGTTTGAGGTTCAAAGACCGAATATATGTTCCAAGAAATTCAGAGTTGATTCAAATGATTTTGAATGAAGTGCATAGTAGCCGGTTATTTGTTTATTCGGGTAGTACGAAAATGATTAATAATTTGAAACAATTTTACTGGTGGTCTGGTATGAAATGAGATATCTCTGATTTGGTTTCAAGATGTTTGATCTGTCAGCAAGTGAAAGCCGAGCATCGTGTACCATGCAGGTTACTTTCACCGATTATGATACTTGAGTGGAAACGGGTCAAAGTCACAATGGATTTTGTATCAGGTTTACCTTTGTCACCGAGTAAGAAAGATGCAATCTTAGTTATTGTAGTAAGATTGACTAAATTGGCTCACTTTATTCTGGTTCACACAGATTATTCACTTGATAAACTCGCTGCGTATCTCTCAGATTATGAGATTACATGGAGTACCCATTTCTATTGTTTCGGATAGAGATTCGAGGTTCACATTGCGGTTTTGGAAGAAACTACAAGATGCACTAGGTACGAAACTACACTTTAGCATTGCTTTTCATCCGCAGACAGATGGTCAGTTCGAACGAATCATTCAGATACTCAAGGATATGTTGAGATGTTGCATTCTTGAGTTTGAAGGTACGTGAAGCTAGTTTGACTGTTTTTTATAAATTATTAAAGCTACGTGAAGCTTGGGGATCGTCGAGAATCATTACCACCACTATCGAACTATATTTTTGTACCTTCTGAGAATGTATATATTAAAGTATGGCATGTATAGTCTAGAGAACTTAGAATATGTTTTGTGATGTGTAAGAATGGCCATGTGATATGGCTAGTTAATGGATGTGTTTATGAATGAGTATTGTTCATGCTTATTGATGCATAAGATGGTAAGTTTTAATGTGCTCATAAATAGCTAAATGAAATGGTACATATATAGGCGAGTTCATGATTGATTTTGGATATGCAAATGATGAGAACTTACTATGAATTGAATTGGTTAGATGAAGTAATAGTTATATGTTCTTGATGTATAATTGATACTTTGAATTGATATGTTTGAGCTAGTTTTACATATAAAATGAATGATGATGTTGAGAGTTAAATTATGCATGTTTTGGTATAATTTGGATGCCTTTGAGGTATGAAATTTTATTGGTTTGATGCTTGTAGGTTTGACCCAAAATTTGGGTGGCAAATTGGCCAAGAAAATGGCCTATATTTGCCCACACGATTGAGCACATGGTCTGATAAAGCATAAATATAATATATTTTAATCCCACATTTATTATGCTTTTTGATGATTTATCCCTTGATTTGTGTAAAAAGGTGCTCTTAATCCTTTCTTTTCATGTCTTACACTCAAGAAAGTACCAGAGGATGAAAAGAACGTAAAACGGGCTTAAAACGAAGCAAAATGGGCCTTTCCACGAAAATGACACGGCCTGGGCCAAGGACCACACGGCCGTGTCTCGACAAACACCTGGAACACGGCCTCATCACCACCACACATGGCCGTGCCAAAGCTGAAATCTGAACACGGTCAGGTCTCGACTTGCACGGGCGTGTGACATGTCCGTGCCTCTGTCACTGAAAAGAGCAATTTCAGTCGAAAAAGGATACTTAGGGAGAAAGAATCGCATTCCAAGAGTCTATAAATATTCCCCAAGTACCACCTTTGAAAGAGCGTCAATGCTAGGCCAAGGAGCCAAGCCGAGAAGGTCAGAGTTAGGGAATAACGTGAAGATAGCCAGTTGATCCATCCCAAGAAGCCAGAATTATACTCAAGACGGCGAAATTCTCCTTCATTTCCTTCAGGGAGTTCTAGGATTTTCTTATGTTTTGTTTTATATTTTCTCTTGAGATGTTTTCTTGTTTAGTTATAAACTAAACCCTTCAAATACCTGAAGGGGATGAAACCTAGATGGATCTTTTTATTTGATTTTTAAGTTATATGATAAATTACTTGGTTTGCTCTTAATTATGTTGTTTAATTCAAATCTAATGTGCTCAGGTGGAGGAGGAATAGACCCTGCCTAAGAGTAGATCAAACATAATTAAGCGGAGTTGATAGGGCGCCTAGAGATAGGGTTACGAGATTTTGCCGGATTAGGGTGAAACCAAATATGGGAGTCCTTGATCGAGTTACTGCTTTCCTAGGGGGTTATTATAAGCGAATGAGAGTTCCACTAATTAGCCTAGGATTAGGCGTTATTCACTTCGAGAGAGGGTTTAACATAGGTTAGGGAGTCTCACGGATCAAGCTAAGTAAAAGAAATCATATAATTTAAAGGATAATTAATAAGTGAAGTCTAGGTGGATTCTTCCTCAGGGTATTGTCGCAATCAATTGAGTTTTTCTTCAAAGCTATTTTCCTATTCGTCTTCTTTGTCTTTGTGTCCTTAGTTTAGTTTTCGTCAAAAGCAACTTCACTCTAATTTTAAGGCTAAATAATAAAAAGAAGGTTTAGTATTAGTACTTTTAGTTCCTTTGGGTTCAATATCCGGTCTTGCCTAAGCTATACTACTATTCGATAGGTACACTTGCCTTTAATTGTTGTCAGAGTTAGTTTTCAGGTCTTGATCATTCTTTTATAAATTTTAAAACTTTGATTTTACAGCGATCATGGTCCCTTAAGATTGTAATTTGAATCAAGTCAGTCTTGTACACGAGCCAGACACACGGGCGTGTGACAGGCCGTGTGAATTAAGTTAGTGTTGCCCACGGGTCGCACACAGGTATGTCTTCGGCCGTGTGGACAAGTCAGTATGTATACCCTATTTTGCCACAGCTTGGACACACGGGTGTGTCTGATGCCGTGTGAGGCACATGGCCTGCCCACACGGGCGTGTGACCTCTGTAACTTTGAAAATTGTTTGATTTTCGAAAAAATTTTGTATATACTCGGTTTAGTCCCAACCTCTTCCTAATGCATGTTTAAGGTCTCATAGATCTATTTAAGGCACGACCGTGTAAATCAGGGGAGAGGCCATGTTCTAGATGATTGGTGTGGCATGGCCGTGTGGTCTCTGGGCCAGGCCGTGTCAATTCTGTGATATGGCCCATTTACTCCATTTTTGGCTCGTTTTTCATTGTTTTCATCCTTTGGTGCTTTCCTAGGTATAAGACATGAAAAGAAAGGATTAAAAGCACCTTTTTACATAAACCAAGGGATAAATCATCCAAAAGCATACTAAATGTGGGCTTAAAATATGTTGCTTTTACGGTTTATCAAATACCCCCACACTTAAGCTTTTGCTTTTCCTCAAGCAAAATTCTCAACTACAATTAAAACGAACTTTCCATGATTCATAATTCCTATCAACAATGCCTTATCCTAATTCATAGATAATTTATACATGGATAATTCAACTCAAAGATTCCTAAGGATTCAAACAAGATAAGTCATTCATTTGTAGCACGAAAACTTAGGTGTCTCCCCTTATCTGAATGAGTACCTTTAATTTAGAGCCGACAAGGATTGACATCCTCACAAAATATTCACTCATATCACTCAAAAAGTGTTTAAGGGTCAAGATTAAGCACTCATAAGTCGAACCTGAAAAGTTAATCCCATAGGCTTGCTTGAAAATCAAATCTCCACCACTGTAAAATGAAATGATAACAGATCAAAAGGTCTTTGTTAGGGTTGTAACGGGGCTAGGGTTAAAGGTGTGGATAAAGGCTGAAATTAGAATGTTAGCATCGAGATTAATTTCATAAGTTACCTACCTAAAATTTTTCTAATCAACTGAGAATAAACCTACTGCTATGAGCTTTTCTTTTGATAATTTGAATTTAACTGTATAAGCTCGCTACTAATACTAACAATACTTTGAATTTTTTTTTAAGAACAAGCTAAAAAACAACTGAATTCAACTCATAATATATTATACTTAGATAACTAATCAAATCATATCTTAATTAAAGTGTAACATTTTAAAAATATTAGAGTATCATTTTGTTATTTGTGTTAGCTCGGATATGATTGTTATTGTGTACTTAGTATATTTGTGTGAAAATTTGGAATTTATTAGCTAAGCTAAAATTATTTTTAGTATGGTTTATTTAATGAAGTGGATTAGGTGAACTTGACACTTAACTTAATTTAAGTGTAAATTTCTAACACAAGGGAGTTAGTGGCATGGTGGTTAAGATGCATGAAAGGTGGCATGAGGGAAAAGGTTCGAGTAACATGGAAGGCATTTTGAGGATTGTATTTTTGTACATCCTAGCATTAATGGACGGTCAAGTTTTACATATGGAAGGTTGGACTTTCAAATTTTTGGTAAGTTGAATATTGGTTTAGGAAAGTTTATACTTTGGGAAAGGAATCTTAAGGTTATGGAAGGATGGGGGGACATAAGGGTTGGCTTAAGGAAGATGTTTTGGAAACTATTCCAAGGTCTTTAGTGCATGTATGTGGACGGCATGTATGGCTAGGGGGGTGGCCGAATATTGATAGGAGGTTTGGGGGAGGATAGTTGGCCAACTTTAGCATTTGTGCACCTTTTGGCATTTGTTTCTTTTTCTCTCCAAAAACTCCTTCTTTGGCCGAATGTACCTAGGCATTTTGTGCAAATTTGCTTTGGATTTTAGCTCTCATTTTTGTGTTGAACCAAATACCATTCTCTTTCTCTCATTTTTCCTTTTGAAACCAAAACTACATTTTTACATTTTGTGCACCTTTCTTTTCGGCAAACAAGGTATTGGCCGAACCTCATTTCTCCCATCTCCCTCTTTTCTTCTTTTGATATTTGCTCAAACACATTTCCTTTTTTTTTCTTTTGGCCAAATCACTCTCTTCTCCAAACTCTCTTTTCTTTTCTTCCATTGTTGCTTAAGCGGAATCCTCTCTCTCTCATTTATTTTATTCTCTTTTCTACTCACACACTTCCTTACTTTTCAATCACATATCAATTGCTTTCTTCTTTCATAACCATATTGCCGAAACTTCCCACTCCCTTTTAGTATTGTTTTGGCGAATATCATCAAGGGTAGGAATTCATTTTGGTTCTCTTCAATCGGTTTTGGAAGAGGGTAAGTGTTCATATAGCGTTTTTCCTTTGTTTCTTTCTCCTTTCTAAGTCGTTTTCTTGTGGACAAAGGCCGAATCTTTGGGCATTTGTTTGCAAAGTCCTAACCATTTTTTAAGAACCGATTATTCTTTTAGGCTCTTTGGGACTTTGGAAGCAATTGATTTAAGCCTTTCCTTTAGCAATTGAAGTTAGTAAGTCAAGTGGTAAGGATTCAATATTCTTTAAGTTGATTGAGAAAGCCTAAAGCTTTTGGGATTAAGATATGATGTTGACCGAATGGTAGGCATTCATTTTGGTTCTCTTCAATCGGTTTTGGAAGAGGGTAAGTGTTCATGGCCGTTTTCCTTTGTTTCTTTCTCCTTTCTAAGTCGTTTTCTTGTGGACAAAGGCCGAATCTTTGGGCATTTGTTTGCAAAGTTCTAACCATTTTTTAAGAACCGATTATTCTTTTAGGCTCGTTGGGACTTCGGAAGCAATTGATTTAAGCCTGTCCTTTAGCAATTGAAGTTAGTAAGTCAAGTGGTAAGGATTTAATATTCTTTAAGTTGATTGAGAAAGCCTAAAGCTTTTGGGATTAAGATATGATGTTGACCGAATGGTGTTGCTTAAAGTTCTGTGATTTGGCCGAATGTAGGACAAGGTGATCTAGTACGGTAGATCGGATCTTTGGATCTTAATACTTTCATTGGTGTCAGGTGTGTACCTTACACACTTTATAACTCGATTATATATATATGTGTGTTAAATAACTATTCATGTTGTTTAAGCCGAAAACTATGAGATATTGATATGATACCTTGATGGGTATGAGCAAGGATACGGGTAAGTACGTTTCGATATGATGATATATCTTGTACGATCTACGTTATGTATTGGTTATATGTTCATATCAAAATATATTGACATGATTTGTTTATCTATTGCATTGGTATGGGCAATATGAGAGGAGGGGGAGATTGATATTCGTGTCTTCGGACACCAGAGGTTTGGTACGTCCGGTGATTTGGTATCACATTTGTGTCTTTGGGACACAAGAGATTTGGCACCTCATAGCAACTCGTCCCTGTGGTTTAATACCACCGTGGGTTGGCCTCACTTTTGAGATATGGGATTGTCGCCAGTGATTTGGTATCACAAGTGGGTTGGCCCCACAACTTGATTATTCGTGACTTTGGTCACCATGATTTGGTATCACATTTGTGTCTTTGGGACACCAGAGGTTTGGCACCTCATTGCGACTCGTCCCAGTGGTTTAATACCACCGTGGGTTGGCCCGATTATGATGTATTGGGATCGTCGCGCGGTGATTTGGTATCACAAGTGGGTTGGCCCCACAACTTGATTATTTGTGACTTTGGGTCACCAGTGATTTGGTATCACAATATTGAATATCGTGACATTGGTCACCAGTGGTTTGGCACCACCAGTGGTTTGGTACCACACGGGGTAGAAAAAGGAGTTACGGATGGCTAGGTTGGGTGCATCATATATATATATATTGCTTGGTTATAATTTGAGTAAGTACGTGGCTTACAGGAGAGGGATTATGCACTGAGTCTTGGTGACTCACCTTCTCCCTTACCTTTTCAGGTGATGCGTAAATTCGCGGATGAGGAGCCGGATGAACTCGAGGAGGCCATGCAATAAAATTTGGTTTTACATGAACTTCAATTTGGGTACTTTATTTTAATTTGGTTTTCATCTTTTATGGATTTGTAATAAGGCTCATTTAATTATGTTTTGGATTATTTATATGCTTTGAATTTGATTTAATTATGGCTTACAAATTATATGGTTTAATTAATGGTATGTGCACAAGGTTTTCTAAAATACAAAACGCGATAGTTTTCAAACCGTTACCATGGGGTAACATAAATTATTTGATAAAATTTAACATCTTAAGTGTTTTCGATAACTTATACTATTTTCCAAAACTTAAGTTTCCAAATTTCTATTAGATACGATTTTCAACCTAATTGCTTTAGTTTCTCTTTAATTTATAAATGGTTTACGAATCTAAGTGCGACTAAGTTTTTTTTAAAAGATCTATTTCTGAAATTTCAAAGTAATTTATCGGTTTTAAATTTAATTTTCTCACAATTTAGAATAATAAAAAGTTTTTCACTAAAATTTAATCGTTAACTCGTTTTTCTTCAAAACGTTTTTCTTCGTGGCATGCTGGATTCAGTCATGGCGTATTGATCGGGTTTGGGGTGTTACAAATTGGTATCAGAGCTAAGTTTAAAAAAGTTATTTTGTGGGCCGAGGCCCAAAATGTTTTAAAGTATGGTTTTAAAATGTTTTTGTTGAAAATTTTATGGTTGGAAAGGCATGGCCCCGAGTCTCCGGCATCAATCCGCCTTAGTAAGTACATCAAACTGTTGATTTTGATGATATGATATGATGATGTTGGCATGACTGAATAATAGTAGGAACTACTCTAGAGACCCAAAACTGTAGGTTGGATGTACTCGCGAAACAATCTCTTATTATAATTATTCATAAAACTTTGTTTTAAAGAAAGTGGAATAATGACTAATGCATAAAACTTCTAAATCAGATAAGTCGAGACTTTAGACATGAGTACTCGAGGTCGAGGTCGTATTACTCGTGGACGCGGTTGAGGTAGGATGGTTGTGTTTGAACCAGTGAAGTCTGGTCAAGGATCCAAAAATGAGGTACCACCACCACCACCAACGGTTGGAGTCGAGCATCAGGACCAAACGGGGGATGACGCAGTGTCTCAAGTGGTGTTGCGAGTTCTAGAGAGGGTAGCTGGATTAAGTGGAGGCACGGGAGCTCGAAAATCTGCACCTGAACGACTCCGATCCAATGGAGCGGAGGTATTTCGAGGTGTTTCAAGTGTAGCTCCTAGTGCGGCTGAATATTGGCTAGAGGTGACGGAACGAATCATGGATGACTTGGATCTGAATGCTGAGGACAAGCTGAAAGGGATTGTGTCGCTTCTTGGGATGAGTCATATCGATCGTGGCTAGCTCACGATGCGGAATAGTCTTTGCGATGGAGGATCTCACTTGGGATTATTTCAAGGCAGCGTATCAGCGGAAATATGTTGGGTCTAATTACATTGATGTGCAGCGTAAGGCATTTCTAAGTTTGGTCCAGGGTAATAAGTCCGTATCAGAATATGAGGCGGAATTTTTAAGATTGAGTCGGTATCTTTGGAGGTATCGTGGTTTGAGCACGAGTGATATGTTCGGTTCGAGGATGGTTTAAGGGGCAGTGAGATTGCGATTGCTCCACATTAGGAGCGAGAGTTTGCTACTTTAGTTGAAAAGGCTAAGATAGCCAGAAGGAATAAAGGAATGCGGAAGACGAGTTCTGGCCAGGAATAAGCATAAGAGAGGTTATAGATCATCCGGTCACCGATAATTCTTAAAAAGGGCTAGGACAGAGGGCGAATCGGTCCGAGAGGCACATTATCGCTAATCGGGGACCAAGACACAGTGTAAGCGATGTGGGAAATTTCATTGGGGCGAATCTTTGGGACCGGAGGAAAGGATGTTTTGAGTGTGGTTTCTTTGGATCATCGTGTGAGAGAGGCGTCCCAAAGCTAGCCGAGAATCGATCGAGGGTCAAGGTCATGCTCGATTCGAAGGAAGGACCGCCACCGCGAGAGAGGTCGTGGTAATGGTAGAGGAAGTAATGGTTACGGGTCGAGGTGAGGAGCATCTGGCAGGAGTCTTTGGCAACACCGAGGCAAGACGGCTGGTTTGGTGTGCGTGAACGAGGCGTCGAGAGAGGGAGGCGCACGGACATCATAACCGAGACGTTTTTAATCTTTGGTGTGCCATATACTACATTGATAGATGTGGGTTCGACGCATTCGTATGTTGCTAGTAGCATAGTAAAGACCTTGAGCTTAGATTCTGAGACTATTTCTAGGAAGATGACCCAGTACTTAGCCCTACAGGTCACTCTGCAAGAAGTAAATAAGTCAGTATAGAGATGTACCCCTAGAACTCTAAGGGGTAGTGTTAAGTAGGCGATCCGATGGAAGCGCCATTTGGGGAGTTTGATCGATTCTCGGAGGTGGATTGGTTGGTCAAGTACCAAGCAAGTTTGGATTCTATTTGCTAAGCGCATGGTTTTGAAGGCGGTGATGGCGAAGAAGTGGTTATGATAGGTAATAGAAGAGATTATCTATCCAACGTGGCATCTGCATTGAAAGCGGTAAAGTTGGTCGAGAAAGTTTGTGAGGCGTTTGTGGTCCATGTGTGTGCGTTGGAGGCTAAGGAGTTTCTTGTAAGGAATGTTCGAATGGTAAAGGAATATCTTGACGTATTTCGAGAGAAGAACTTCAGGACCGCCTCCGGATCGTGAAGTTGAATTTGGTATAGATCATTGCGGAGGCTGCGCGGTTTCTATTGCTCCGTATAGGATGGCTTCGAAGGAATTAGTGGAATTGAAGGCTCGATTCGGGAGTTGTTGGATCGAGGTTTTATCGACCAAGTGTTTCGCCATGGGGAGCGCGGTACTTTTTGTCAAGAAGAAAGATGGTACGATGCGGATGTGTATAGACTACGCTTGATTGAATAAGCCGACGATCAAAAACAAGTATCCTTTGCCGAGGATAGATGACTTGTTTGATCAGCTTAAGGGGGCAGCGGTTTTCTCCAAGATTGATTTAAGGCCTGGATATTATCAGCTAAAGGTGAAAGAGGCTGATATCCATAAGACGGCATTTCGCACTCGGTACGGGCACTATGAATTTCTGGTGATGCCATTTGGGTTGACTAACGCGCGGCGGCATTCATGGATATGATGAATCGGGTATTCCAGCAGTTTTTAGATCAATTTGTTATGGTATTTATAGACGATATTTGGTATACTCAAAGTCAGAGGAGGAGCATGATGCGCATTTGCGAGTAGTGTTACGGATTCTGAGGGAAAAGCAGCTTTATGCCAAATTTAGTAAATGCAAGTTCTGGCTTAAGGAGGTGACTTTCTTGGGTCACGTGGTATTAGCTGAGGGGATTAGAGTGGATCCTCAGAAGATTGAGGCGATGTTGGATTGGAAGCCGCCTAAGTCAGTGGCTGAGATTCGGAGTTTTCTAGGTGCAGCGGTATTACCTGGAGATTTGTGGAAGGATTTTCTTTGATCGTCGCACCTATGACAAAGTTATTGAGGAAAAGAGTTCCATTTGTGTGGACTGAGAAGCAGCAAGGAAGGTTCGACAAGTTGAAGAAGATTTTGACTGAAGCTCCGGTTTTGATTCAACCCGAGGCAGGCAAAGAATTCACGGTTTACTGTGATGCATCACATACTAGTTTGGGATTTGTGCTGATGCAAGAAGGGAAGGTAGTGGCTTATGCATCTCGACAATTAAGACCACATGAAGTTAATTATCCGACGCATGACTTGAAATTAGCTGCTGTGGTTTTTGCTTTGAAGATATGGAGACACTATTTGTACGGAGAGAAGTCGATAGTTTACACGGATCACAAGAGTCTTAAGTATCTTTTGACTCAGAAGGATTTGAACTTGAGGTAGCTGGGAAGAGTTTTTGCCGTTACCTGAGTTCGCATACAATAATAGTTATCAGGAAAGCATTAAGATGGCACCATATGAGGCGTTGTATGGTAGGAGGTGTCGCACACCTATATGCTGGACTGAGTTGGGTGAACGTCAGATATTAGGACGAGTTGGTTGCGAGGCGAGGATAAGGTTAAGATGATTTAGGCTCGTCGAAGGAAGCGGATAGGCAAAAGTCGTATGCCGATCTCAAGCGGAGAGATATAGAGTTTCTTGTGGGTGACAAAAGTTTTTTACGAAGGTCTTGCCATGGAAGAAAGTGTTTAGATTTGGGAGAAAAAGGAAGTTAAGTCCAAGGTTTATTGGGTAGTATAAGGTGTTGAGGCGAGTGGGACCGTAGCTTATCAGCTCGAGTTGCCATCAGAACTGAGTCAGATTCACGATGTGCTTCATGTTTCTATGCTTAGACGCTATCATTCTGATCCATCGCATGTCTGGCAGTAGAGGAAATAGAGGTGAGTCCAGATTTGACGGTGGAAGAGTAACACATGCGATTGGGAAAAGACGTAAAAGTTTTGCGCAAGAAGTTAGTTCCTTTAGTGAAGGTTTTATGGCGGAATCATGGCGTAGAAGAAGCTACGTGGAAACCGGAGGATATGATGAGGCAGCAGTATCCTCAACTCTTTTGATCAGGTAATTTCGAGGACGAAATTTTCTTAAGGGCGTAGAATTGTAACATCCTAAAAATATTAGAGTATCATCTTGTTATTTGTTTTAGCTTTCGGATATGATTGTTATTGTGTACTTAGTATATTTGTGTGAAAATTTGGAATTTATTAGCTAAGCTAGAATAATTTTTAGTATGGTTTATTTAATGAAGTGGATTAGGTGAACTTGACACTTAAGTTAATTTAAGTGTAAATTTCTAACACAAGGGAGTTAGTGGCATGGTGGTTAAGATGCATGAAAGGTGGCATGAGGAAAAGGTTGAGAGTAACATGGAAGGCATTTTGAGGATTGTATTTTTGTACATCCAATCATTAATGGGATGGTCAAGTTTTACATATGGAAGGTTGGACTTTCAAATTTTTGGTAAGTTGAATATTGGTTTAGGAAAGTTTATACTTTGGGAAAGGAATCTTAAGGTTATGGAAGGATGGGGGGACATAAGGCTTGGCTTAAGGAAGATATTTTGGAAACTATTCCAAGGTCTTTAGTGCATGTATGTGGATGGCATGTATGGCTAGGGGGTGGCCGAATATTGATAGGAGGTTTGGGGGAGGATAGTTGGCCAACTTTAGCATTTGTGCACCTTTTGGCATTTGTTTCTTTTTCTCTCTAAAAACTCCTTCTTTGGCCGAATGTACCTAGGCATTTTGTGCAAATTTGCTTTAGATTTTAGCTCTCATTTTTGTGTTGAACCAAATACCATTCTCTTTCTCTCATTTTTCCTTTTGAAACCAAAACTACATTTTTACATTTTGTGCACCTTTCTTTTTGGCAAACAAGGTGTTGGCCGAACCTCATTTCTCCCATCTCCCTCTTTTCTTCTTTTGATATTTGCTCAAACACATTTCCTTTTTCTTTCTTTTGGCCGAATCTCTCTCTTCTCCAAACTCTCTTTTCTTTTCTTCCATTGTTGCTTAAGCCGAATCCTCTCTCTCACATTTATTTTATTCTCTTTTCTACTCACATACTTCCATACTTTTCAATCACATATCAATTGCTTTCTTCTTTCATAACTATATTGCCGAAACTTCCCACTCCCTTTTAGTATTGTTTTGGCCGAATATCATCAAGGGTAGGCATTCATTTTGGTTCTCTTCAATCGGTTTTGAAAGAGGGTAAGTGTTCATGGCCGTTTTTCCTTTGTTTCTTTCTCCTTTCTAAGTCGTTTTCTTGTGGACAAAGGCCGAATCTTTGGGCATTAGTTTGCAAAGTTCTAACCATTTTTTAAGAACTGATTATTCTTTTAGGCTCTTTGGGACTTCGGAAGCAATTGATTTAAGCCTTTCCTTTAGCAATTGAAGTTAGTAAGTCAAGTGGTAAGGATTCAGTATTCTTTAAGTTGATTGAGAAAGCCTAAGGCTTTTGGGATTAAGATATGATGTTGACCGAATGGTGTTGCTTAAAGTTCTGTGATTTGGCAGAATGTAGGACAAGGGATCTAGTACGGTAGATCGGATCTTTGGATCTTAATACTTTCGTTGGTGTCAGGTGTGTACCTTACACACTTTATAACTCGATTATATATATATGTGTGTGTGTTAAATAACTATTCATGTTGTTTAAGCCGAAAACTATGAGATATTGATATGATACCTTGATGGGTATGAGCAAGGATACGGGTAAGTACGTTTCGATATGATGATATATCTTGTACGATCTACGTTATGTATTGGTTATATGTTCATATCAAAATATATTGACATGATTTGTTTATCTATTGCATTGGTATGGGCAATATGAGAGGAGGGGGAGATTGATATTCGTGTCTTCGGACACCAGAGGTTTGGTACGTCCAGTGATTTGGTATCACATTTGTGTCTTTGGGACACAAGAGATTTGGCACCTCATAGCAACTCGTCCCTGTGGTTTAATACCACCGTGGGTTGGCCTCACTTTTGAGATATGGGATTGTCGCCAATGATTTGGTATCACAAGTGGGTTGGCCCCACAACTTGATTATTCGTGACTTTGGTCACCAGTGATTTGGTATCACATTTGTGTCTTTGGGACACCAGAGGTTTGGCACCTCATAGTGACTCGTCCCAGTGGTTTAATACCACCGTGGGTTGGCCCCAGTTTTGATGCATTGGGATCGTCGCCAATGATTTGGTATCACAAGTGGGTTGGCCCCCCAACTTGATTATTTGTGACTTTGGGTCACCAGTGATTTGGTATCACAATATTGAATATCGTGACTTTGGTCACCGGTGGTTTGGCACCACCAGTGGTTTGGTACCACACGGGGAAGAAAAAGGAGTTACGGATGGCTAGGTTGGGTGCATCATATATATATTGCTTGGTTATAATTTGAGTAAGTACGTGGCAATTACCCGGGAGAGGGATTATGCACTGAGTCTTGGTGACTCACCTTCTTCCTTACCTTTTCAGGTGATGCGTAAATTCGCGGATGAGGAGCCGGATGAACTCGAAGAGGCCATGCAATAAAATTTGGTTTTACATGAACTTCCATTTGGGTACTTTATTTTAATTTGGTTTTCATCTTTTTATGGATTTGTAATAAGGCCTGTTTAATTATGTTTTGGATTATTTATATGCTTTGAATTTGATTTAATTATGGCTTACAAATTATATGGTTTAATTAATGGTATGTGCACAAAGTTTTCTAAAATACAAAACGCGATAGTTTTCAAACCGTTACCGTTGGGTAACATAAATTATTTGATAAAATTTAACATCTTAAGTGTTTTCGATAACTTATACTATTTTCCAAAACTTAGGTTTCTAAATTTTTATTAGATACGATTTTCAACCTAATTGCTTTAGCTTCTCTTTAATTTATAAATGGTTTACGAATCTAAACTGCGACTAAGTTTTTTTTAAAAAGATCTATTTACAGAATTTCAAAGTAATTTATCAGTTTTCAATTTAATTTTCTACGAATTTAGAATAATAAAAAGTTTTTCACTAAAATTTAATCGTTAACTCGTTTTTCTTCAAAACGTTTTTCTTCGTGGCATGCCGGATTCGGTCATGGCGTATTGACCGGGTTTGGGGTGTTACATAAAGGGTAGTCAAAAAGAAGGGTGATAACAAATACAAAGGATTGTGGGTTAATATTAGTGGGTTAGTCAATAAAAAAGGTTTCTTAGGATCAACGGGGTTCCCTAACGATTGATTGTGGAGGTAGGTCTTTTTAGTGAAGTAAGTGGGTTAAAACCTAGGTGCCTTTATCATTTCGGTATATCAAATCATAACTGTGGCCTCAACATGTATAAACGAGGCAAGTTCTAGAATAACAGTTCATAGTTGACACACTCATAATCAATAAAGTGAGCACGAAAACGAATTATGCTCTATAAGGCTCAAAATCTCACAAAAATTATGGGTGTTTTTGACATCAACCTTATAAATTTCAAACTTCAAGATAACATTCAAATTCACGTTAACAACCTAAAAATTTTAAATTTTTGAAAATTAGACTTATCATGCTTGATTCCCTAGTATTCTTCAAATTTAATCATCAATGCACAATTAACTATGACTTATTCTAAAACATATCAAATAAAAATCATAAATCATCAGAAATTCCATCTTAATTAGTAATATGGTAAATTTGCTTAAAAACAAGACTAAATCAGGGATTTGAGAATAATGAAGAAAGTTAGACACTTTTACCCCCCATACTTAAGATGTACATTGCCCTCAATGTACAAATATAAATGATTATAATTAGTGATCAAGCAGAAGATAAGAGGGAAAGTGTCACTTCCTGAACTACGGATGAGATCCTTGGAGGAAGTGGAAAATGTGTGGCGTCAGGTGACTTATTGTATTTCTCCTAGTTGTGCGTTTTTGTATGTGGGGTGTGTAATTTATTCTGCAAAGCCATTGCTTAATGATCTTAGATATGTGGTTAGGGATGCTCGAATAGTTAGATAACCAATGGTAAAAGTTTGCAACAATAATTAAAAGTTCAAATTAAAAGAATCAACAAAAAATAAAAACTTAAAATAAAGAAAAATAAAATGAAAGATAACAAATTAAAAGGACTCAGAGGTTCTCATCATTGGTTCGGTCCGGTGGTGGTGCTGATGATGAAATGTGGAGGTGCTGGCATATTTGGTACAGAGTTGCCTCTAGTCCATCAAAGCGCCGAGTGTTTTCAGTGAAGTACAGCTCAAACTGGTCGACTCGTGCAGAGATGTCCGCTAATGATGAGTCTTGCTTCGAGTGCGAATGCGGGCTCAGATTCGATGCTCAGTCATTTGAAATCGAGTTTTAAAATTTATAAAAGAATGATCAAAACACGAAAACTAACTCGACAATGATTAAAGGCAAGTGTACCTATCGAGCGATAGTATAGCTTAGGCAAGACCAGGATATCGAACCCAAAGGAACTAAGAGTACTAATACTAACTTTCTTTTTATTATTTAGCCTTAAAAATAGAGTGAAGTTGCTTTAAACTATATTGAAGAAGACTAAACTAAGGACACAAAGATAAAAAAGACGAATAGGAAAATAACTTTGAAGGAAAACTCAATTGATTCTGACGATACCCTTTAAGAAGAATCCACCTAGACTTCACTTGTTATCTAACCTAAATTATATGATTTCTTTACTTAGCTTGATCCAGTAAGACTCCCTAACCTATATTAAACCCCTCTCTCGAGGCGAATAACGTCTAACCCTAGGTTAATTAGTGGAACTCTCGTTCGCTTATAATAACCCCTTAGGATAGCAGTAAATCGATCAATGGACTCCCATATTAGGTTTCACCCTAATCCAAAAAAATCTCGTAACCCAATCTCTAGGCATTCGATCAACTCTGCTTAATTATGTTAGATCGACTCTTAGGCAGGGTCTATGCCTCCTCTACCTAAGCACATTAGATTTAGATTAAGCAACATAATTAAGAACAAACTAAGCAATTATCATATAACTTAGAAATCAATAACAAAATTCATCTAGGTTTCATCCCCTTCAGGTATCTAAAGGGTTTAGTTCGTAATGAATAAAAAGAACATCACAAGAGGAAAGATAAAACAAAACATAAGAAAACCCTAAAACCCCTTGAAGGAATTGAAGGAGAATTCCGCCGTCTTGAGTATAATTCCGGCTTCTTAGGATGGATCAACTGGCTATCCTCGCGTTATTCCCTAACTCTGACCTTCTCGGCTTGGCTCCTTGGCCTAGCTTTGATGCCGGTTTTGGCTTCTGCCGAACTCCCCTTTCAAGTTGCCCCGTTTGGTGTTTATATAGACTTTGTGATGCCTTACTTGGCCCCTAAGTATCCTAATTTAAGTAGAATTCCTACTAAGGTGTTTGAATAGGCTTTGGAATGTGTTTCTTTGCCTCCAAGTATCCTTTCCCAAATGAAATTGCTCTTTTCAGCGACAGGGACACGACCATGGCAAACGCCCGTGTGGATCGTGGCCAGGCCATGCTCAGATTTCTAACTTGAGGCACGGCCGTGTGAGGCGAAGTTGTGGCCGTGCTCTAGGTGTTCATCGAGGCACGGCCGTGTGGATTTTGGCCAGGCCATGTTAATTTCTTGCTAAGGCCCATTTACTCCGTTTTGGGCCCGTTTTGTGTTCTTTTCATCCTCGGGTGCTTTCCTGGGTATAAAACATGAAAAGAAAGGGTTACAAGCACCTTTTTATATAAATCAAGAAATAAATCATCAAAAAGTAAGCTAAATGTGAGATTAAAATATGTTACTTTTACGGTTTATCATATACCCCCACACTTAAGCTTTTGCTTGTCCTCAAGCAAAATTCTCAACTTACAATTAAAATGAACTTTCCATGATTCATAATTCTTATCAACAATGCCTTATCCTAATTCATAAATAATTCATACATGGATAATTTGATTCAAAGAGTCCTAAAGATTCAAACGAGATAAGTCATGAGTTTGTACCTTGAAAACATATATGTCTCCCCTCATTTAAATAACTACCTTTTCAATCCAAAACCAACACGGATTGATATCCTCACTCAAGATTCACTCAAATCACTCTAAAGTGTTTAAGGTTCAGGAAAAGATCGCTCCTAAGTCGAACCTGAAAAGTTAATCCTATAGGCTTGCCTGAAAATCAGATCTCCACCACTGTAATATGAAATGATAAATAGATCAAAAGGTCTTTGTTAGGGTTGTAACTGGGCTGGGGTAAAAGGTGTGGTCATAGGCTGAAATTAGAAGGTTAGAATCGAGATCGAATTGACAAGTACCTACCTAAAAATTTTCCAAAATTTTATAAATTGAAAAGTAATAAACCTACTAATACGAGCTTTTCTTTTGGAAATAGACTTTGATTGTGTAAACTCACTTTTTATACTTACTAATATTTAATACTTTGATTTTTTTTGAAGAACAAACTAAATACAAGATAAATTTAACTACCAAGATAATATACTTAGGTAACTAGCTCAAATCAAATCTCGGTTAAGAGGTAGTCAAAAGAAAGGGTGATAACAAATACAAAGGGGCTTTGGGTTAATAATAGTAGGTGAGCCAATAAAAATAAAGGTTTGTTAGGATTAATGGGGTTCACTAGGGGTCAATTGTAAAGGTCGGCTATTTAGTGGAGTGAGTGGGTTTAAACCTAGGTGCCTTTATCATTTCTGTAAAATCAAATCAAAAGTGTGGTCTCAACATGTATAAACGAGGTAAGTTCTAGAATAACAGTTCATAGTTGACACATTCATAATCAAAGAATGAGCACGAAAAAGAATGTATACTCTATAAGGTTCAAAATCTCACAAAAATTATGGGTGTTTTGACATCATCCTTGTAAATTTCAAATTTCAAGGTAACATTCAAATTTAGGTTAACAAAATTTTAATTCCTCAAAAACAGACTTATCATGCTGAATTCTCTAGTAATCTTCAAATTAATTATCAATGTACAATTAACTATGACTTTCTCTAAAACATATAAATAAAAATCAAAAATCAAAGGAATTTTCATTCTAATCATAATATGAGAGACTTTCTTTAGAACAAGGCATAATTCAGGGATTTTCAAATGAGACTATAGTTAACCCCCCACACTTAAGATGTACGTTGTACTCAATGTACAAAGATAGATAATATCAAAATAATCATAAAATCATAAGATGGGGTGCAACTTCCTGAATTTTGGATGAAGAAACCGGATAGGATTGGAGGTGATCGTGGGGAAGCGTCTTGAACCGTTTGAAGTTGAATCCTCGAAGCAGCCGGTTGAATTTTATTGTGTCCTAAGCTAAATCTAAATGACATAAAAAGAAACTAATAAAGAAGATAAAAAGAAAAAGAAGAAAAAGAAAAAGAAAAAGAAAAAGAAAAAGAAAAAGAAAATAAAAATAAAAGTAAGTAATTAAATAGTGATACGGTCCACGCCCTTGTGCCGACCCGTGGTGTTCACACGGCCACGACCATGGCCGTGTGCAAGGCCGTGTATGTGTGGAAACACACGCCTAAATATGAAAAGAAAAACTAAACTAATTAGTAGGGTTAGTGCTCGGGGTTGCCTCCCGAGAAGTGCTCATTTAAAGTCTTGAGCTAGACTTTACCTGTTATTTGTATGGTCAAGGTGGTTTGAGGAGGTGAAAATCCTTTCTCATGCGCTCAACTCGATTTTTGATATAAAGTTTCAGTCGAGTAGTGTTTACCTCAAAAGTGCTGAATTTAGGATTACTTACCTCGACTGTCTCGTATAGGAAGATATTAAGTACCTCAAAAGTGATTTCTTTGTTTGCCTTGAGGTCTGAATTGGTGATTCTAGGGTCTTCCTTATTCAACAATACCTGATCCTCTATTTTGATGTGATTTGTTGTTCCTATCAGCTCGTCTGGGGTTTCCGCCGGTTTCACTTCATGTGGTTCTGGTTCTTTTTTAAATTGTGTTGCCCACTCTTCTAGTTTGTCGATCCTAAGGCTTCATTCCTCATCTAATTCTTCTTTGTTGGCACAAGGTCTAAGATCTAGCTCAGCTAGGTGATTTCGTGATGATTCCTGTAAAGAAGGTTGAACCAAATGGTTATTAATAAAATTATCATTCGTACCTTTATTACTCAATGTCCTAGTTGGGTCAAGAGCTTGAAGAGTGATTATTTCGTCGTCTACACGAAGTGTGAGTTCACCAAATTCTTCCTCTGTATGGTCTTTCTTTATTGTATCGGGATATGGCACACGAGGTTCGTACTCTGTAATTACCGATTTTGGTAAATCATGGTACACCTCAACCTTACCTTCACTTACCACGAGTTCTTCCCTTGGGTTTGGTTCGTCTAACCCTTCACTATCGTAAATGGCTTGATTTTGCTCTCTCGGGTTAGTTTCGGTATTGCTTGGCAAGCTTCCTTGTGGTAGTTCGATATTAGCTTCATGCGAGTTGTTTGATTGCATTGGTTACTTCCTTGCTGAATTATTAAGTTCCCCGACTCGGTTCTCGTTGCTTTTGAGTGTTTTATCAATCTCTTGGAAGCGATTTTTACGTGTGGTACGCAATTTTGTCAACATCTGTTCAATGTCCGACTCCTCTTCTGTTGGTGAGGTGGTTGTTGAAAATCTTGAAGAAGTCCGATCTTTGGCTACTTTGATCACCCCACGAGAAATTGGGATGGTACCTCCCACCTGCATTATAAGTGTCACTAAAAAAATTATTTTGAGGTCTAAAATAGTTACATGTATAGTGAACTTGCTCGTTTTCCATGCCATATTCGTAGGGTGGGTACTCAGGATTCGCCACGCCTCCTAGATTTGAGTCATATTACATTATTGGGTGTACGTCAAGGTTGAAAATACTGACGTGTTTTGTTGGCGTTGTCCTCAAAACTTGCCACTAAGAGTCATTTAGTGCTATCTCCTCTATAAACTATAATTATATGCCAAAATCAAATAAAAGAAAAATTAGCAAAGTAAAAAAAATAAAACTAATAATAATAAAAAAATAAATTGCAATAATAATAAAAATTGGATAAACTAATAAAAATAGAGCTTTCATAATATTTTAGTTCCCCGGCAATGGCGCCAAAAACTTGATCGCTGAAATTAGAGTTTTAAAATTTATAAAAGAATGATCAAAACCTGAAAACTAACTCTGACAACAACTAAAGGCAAGTGTACCTATCAAACAGTAGTATAGCTTAGGCAAGACCGGATATCGAACCCAAAGGAACTAAGAGTACTAATACTAACTTTCTTTTTATTATTTAGCCTTAAAAATAAAGTGAAGTTGCTTTAAACTATATTGATGAGGACTAAACTAATGACACAAAGACAAAAAGGACGAATAGGAAAATAACTTTGAAGGACAACTCAGTTGATTACGATGATACCATTTAGGAAGAATCCACCTAGACTTCACTTGTTATCTAACCCTAAATTATATGATTTCTTTACTTAGCTTGATCCATAAGATTCCCTAACCTATATTAAACCCTCTTTCAAGGCGAATAACATCTAACCCTAGATTAATTAGTGGAACTCTCGTTCGCTTATAATAACCCCGTAGGATAGCAGTAAATTGATCAATGGACTCCCATATTAGGTTTCTCCCTAATCCGACAAAATCTCGTAACCCTACTCTAGGCGTTCGATCAACTTCGCTTAATTATGTTAGATCTAGTCTTAGGCAAGGTCTATTCCTCCTCCTCCTAAGCACATTAGATTTGGATTAAGAAACATAATTAAGAACAAACTAAGCAATTATCATATAACTTAGAAATTAAATAACAAAATTCATCTAGGTTACATCCCCTTCAGGTATCTAAAGGGTTTAGTTCATAATGAATAAAAAGAACATCATAAGAGAAAAAATAAAACAAAACATAATAAAACCCTAAAACTCCCTGAAGGAATTGAAGGAGAATTCCGCCGTCTTGAGTATAATTCTGGCTTCTTAGGATGGATCAACTGGCTATCCTCGCGTTATTCCCTAACTCTGACCTTCTCGGCTTGGCTCCTTGGCCTAGCTTTGACGCTGGTTTCGGCTTCTATCGAACTCCCCTTTCAAGTTCCCCCTTGGGTGTTTATATAGACTTTGTGATGCCTTACTTGGCCCCTAAGTATCCTAATTTAAGTAAAATTCCTACTAGGGTGTTTGAATAGGCTTTGGAATGTGTTTCTTTGCCTCCAAGTATCCTTTCCCGAATGAAATTGCTCTTTCTAGCGACAACGACACGGCCATGGCACATGCCCGTGTGGATCGTGGCCAGGCCGTGCTCGGATTTCTAACTTGAGGCACGGTCGTATGAGGTGGAGTTCTGGCTGTGCTCTAGGTGTTCATCGAGGCACGGACGTGTGGATTTTGGGCCAGGCCGTGTTGCTAAGGCCCATTTACTCCGTTTTGAGCCCGTTTTGTGTTCTTTTCACCCTCGGGTGCTTTCCTAGGTATAAAACATGAAAAGAAAGGATTACAAGCACCTTTTTATATAAATCAAGGAATAAATCATCAAAAAGGAAGGTAAATGTGGGATTAAAATATGTTACTTTTACGGTTTATCAGTGCCTCCTCTGATGGTGGTGGGACATCATCAGGAATGTCCTCGGCCTCCCCCTCGTTTGTGGTTGTCCTTAGTTGGTACTGAGGGGGGTCGATCCCTCGACATTATTTGATCATCCTCATGTGTAGCATCGTCTGGATGCCTTGAGGTACCATGTTACCCATCAGTGTGAGGGAGGTGATCTGATCGTCGGTGTTGAGGAGGTTGAAGTGTCGAGCTAGCCTCATAATGTATAGACCCATTGATAAAATCCCCTTCCTATGTGGCTCCGTTTGATGCTGGATTGCGCATGCAATGAAATATGGCAAGTCGAAGACATGTCCTTCAGACATGCATGATAGGAAGTAAACGTCTTGTTTGTTTACAATACCAACGCTCTCTCTGCAACCTGTGACGGTATGGGTGAGAATGGCGTGAATATACCTCAGGGCTGGGGGAAAGGTTGTCGCCTTAGAGCGACTGGGGTCGTAGTTGCTTGTAGTGGGGCGTAGGTTGCGCCAGCAGTTGAGCGGAGTGTAGTGAAGTTCACGATTTAATTCGGACAGTGGGGTTTCTTCTATGAATTTTGGCGTATAAAGTCCCAGAGCCGCGCCGAATTGCGGTAAGCTCAATCGTCGTATTGAGCCCCCTAGACAAAATTGGATAGCACCCGGGTCATCGAACTGATCCATCACTATTTGCAATGTGAAGGTGGTGTAAAACTCTTGTATCAGCTCCAAGTATGTGGGCTCATCGATTGAGAAGAAGTGTTCCCACGGTTTGGTTGAGAGGAGGGCTGGAATATCGGTTGTCAGCCTAACTTGCCTCACTGCGTTCCAATCAATGCGCCTTCCAGTGCCCAGGGGTCTATCCCGAATTGCTTTGTACTACTCTTCTTGAGTTGCTTGAGGAAATCTGAGGAATGGGTGTCAAAGCTCGGTAGGCGCTTGCGGAGGATGATCCGGGCCCCTTTCTTTTCTTACTTGGGGCTAATCGTTTGGCTCATGATGTTGACATGGTTCCTGCAATTTTTAATCAGATATAAAGCATTTTCTTTTTATCAAACTTCATCAATAGCACAGCCATCATATGCCACACTAAGTAAATTAAAATTTGAGAATTTAGAATTGTAAGCATGTTAATTCGTAGAAAAACCTTTCTTTGACAATAGTGAGCAGAGCAATGTATCAATTTCATTAGTTCTAAAATGTAAGAATTTGTTCCTAAAAAAACAATGAACATGAAATCTAGCAACCAATAAGTATGGGGACTGAAACAAATAAAAATCATGTTTTTAAAACTAAAACTAAACAAAAACTGAAAATAAAGAAATATGCCTATGATGTTCAAGGTTTAAGTCAAGAAAAGGGAACCAGGGATGGTGTAAAAGGGACGACCACGGGCGGAGCATGGCGGTGGTGCTGTTTCTTCAGTACGAACACGGCGGTGGCAGGGGCATGGCGATCGTGCGCACGGTTGTGGTGCGGGCGTGTGAATGGTTCTTGGGTGGTTTTTGGAGATGAACAGTGAGGGGAGGTGGTTTTAGGTGGAGCGGAATAGTTGTGCGGCCGGATTTGGGGAGAAGGGTGTTAAAAACTGATTTTAGGTTTAGGTTTTGGGAGGATGACAGTTAAATTTTATATATAGAGGAGGGGGCACGGTCTGCCGCCATGCCCGTGTTCATTTTAAATCGGTCGTGCTTTTCACGATTTCCGGAATTTGGGCGCGTTTCAGGATTCTTGGCACGGCCGTGGGTAAATTAGCACACCCGTGTTCGATAAGTCAGTATGTTAGCACAGTAGAGTAGCACAGGTGTGTCCAGCCCGTGTGTGACAAGTCAGTATCTTCGTACGGTCGTTGGGCACGGCCGTGTTGTGCTCGTGGTGTGCAAGTCAGTAGCTTCACACGATTATGCAGTACGGGCGTGTGATGCCTGTGTTGGATAGATCAATGACCTCGCACGGTTAGGTAGCATGGGCGTGGTCTGGTGTTGCAGCCCGTGTTTAATCAAAGAAATTTTTCCCTGTTTGGGCATGGCTCTTGGCACGCTCGTGGCTTGCCCCCTGTTCTACACATGGCTATTGACACGCCCGTGTTCAGGGCCGTGTTTTAAAACCTGCACTTCTATTGGATTATTTTAGTGTGGTGTTAGAAAAATGGAAATAAAATGTTAGTGGGTCAGTGCTTGGGTTGCCTCCCGAGAAGCGCTTGTTTATAGTCTTAAGCTAGACTTTCCCTGTTTTCGGTTCTAAAAGAAGGTTTATGGAGCAGAAGCTCCTCTCTTATATCGCCAAAATCTGCACCATTATAGATTTTAAGTTGGTGACCATTTACCTTGAATGTACCTTTAGTGGGATGAGTTACCTCGATGGTGCCATATGGAAAAATTGTTTTGATCATGAATGGGCCAGACCATCTTGATTTCAGCTTTCCCGGGAATAGTTTAAGCCTTGAGTTGTATAATAGGACCAGATCTCCTACTTCGAATTGTTTTGATCTTTTGAGACGAGCATCGTGACGTCGCTTTGTTGCTTCCTTGTAGAGTTTTGAGTTCTCGTATGCTTCCGTTCTCCATTCGTCCAGCTTGTTCATCTGCATCATTCTTTTCTTTCTTGCAATTTTGAAGTCAAAATTCAAGAATTTTATTGCCCAAAAAGCTTTGTGTTCTAATTCGAATGGTAGATGACAGCTTTTCCCGTATACAAGTTTGTATGGGGATGTCCCTAGAGGTGTTTTAAATACTGTTCTATAAGCCCATAAAGCATCATCTACTTTAACTGCCCAATCTTTTCTATTTGATTCAACCGTTTTTTCTAGAATTCGCTTAAGTTCTCGATTTGCTACCTCAACTTGCCCACTAGTTTGAGGTTGATATGGGGTGGCTGTCTTGTGGTATACTCCATATTTCTTTAGAACTTTTTCAAACTGACTATTATCACTAATGATGGCTCTTGGTGTGCCAAATCGGGAAAAGAGTTTCTTGAGAAATTTAACTACTACCCTGGCGTCATTGGTAGGTAAAGCTTCTGCTTCAACCCATTTTGACAAGTAATCAACTGCTACTAGGATGTACTTGTTCCCAAACGAACTAGGGAATGGTCCATAAAATCAATACCCCATACATCAAATATTTCACATGACAGCATATATGTTTGAGGCATTTCATTACGTTTAGAAATATTACCTGTTCTTTGGCATCTATCACACGAGGTAACATACCTGTTGGCATCTTTAAATAGAGTGGGCCAATAAAAACCTGATTCGAGTGTTTTGTGTGCTTTCTTAATACCACTGTAGTGTCCTCCTGAGGGTCCTGAATGGCAATGCTCTAAGATTTTTCTTGCTTCCGCTTTTGTAATGCATCTTCGAATTACCTGATCTACACATATGTGGAAAAGAAAAGGATCTTCCCAAAAATAATTTTTCACCTCAGCAAAGAATCGCTTCTTTTAGTGATGTGTTAATTTTCTTGGCAAGATGTTAGCTGCTAAGTAATTCGCAATATTTGCAAACCATGGTACCTCAGAATGTGTTATAGAAAAGAGTTGTTTTTTGGGAAACGAATCATTTATTTTACTTTCATTGAGCTCTTTGATGTGTGGATTTTCAAGTCTAGAAAGGTGATCTGCTGTAAGATTCTCGACTCCTTTCTTATCTTGTATTTCCAAGTCGATTCCTTGTAAGAGTAAAATCCATCGTATGAGTCTGGGTTTTGCATCAGGTTTGTTTAAAAGATAACGAAGAGTGAATGGTCGATTGTAGCGACAACTTTAGACAATATTAGAATCTTGTCTAAATTTATCAAAAGCAAAAACCATGACTAGCAATTCTTTTTCTGTTGTTGGTTTAGTTTTCTTTGTCGCGGTGTTAATGTTCTCGCTAGTATAGTAAATTGGGTGAAAATGATTATCTCTTCGTTGTCCCAAAGCGTACCTCTTTGCAAAATCACTTGCATCACACATTAGTTCAAAGGGTAAGTTCCAATCAGTGCGATTATAATCGCGAATTTATTAATTTATCCTTAAGGATATTAAATGCATTTAAACATTCTGATTGAAATTGAAAGGAACATCTTTTCTAGTAATTTTGTCAAAAGGCTTAGCTATTTTAGAAAAATCTTTTATAAATCTTATATAAACCTGCATGTCCTAAATGATTTCTAATAGCCTTATGAGAACTAGGGAGGTAGTTTTTCTATGGCTTCAACCTTTGCTTTATCTACCTCAATCCCTTTATTAGAAATCTTATGTCCTAACACAATTCCTTCTCTAACCATAAAGTGACATTTTTCCCAATTCAGAACAAGGTTTGTTTCTCACATCTCATTAGAACTCGTTTTAAATTTTTAAGGCAAAGATGGAAAGAATTATCAAATACCAAGAAATCATCCATAAATACTTCCATGATGTCTTCCACGAGTTAGTCAAAGATTGCCAACATGTATTTGAAAAATGCGAGGAAGCGTTACATAATTCAAAAAGCATTCTACGATAAGCAAGCGTACCATATGGGCGCGTAAATGTTATCTTCTCTTGATCTTCAGAAGCTATGGAGATTTGGAAGTAGCCGGAGAGTCCGTCCAAAAAACAGTAGTACATATACCCAGATAATATTTCCAGCATTTGATCTATGAAGGGCAGAGGGAAGTGATCTTTTCCGGTGGCATCATTCGACTTTCTATAGTCTATCTGGACTCTCTCAGCAATGCTTGTTCTTATGGGAATTAATTCATTCTTTTCATTGGGCACCACCGTCATTCCTCCTTTCTTTGGAACTACCTGCAAAGGACTTACTCAAATGCTGTCAGAAATAGGATAAATTATTCTTGCATCTAGAAGTTTAATTACCTCAGCTTTGACCACTTCTTTCATGTTGGGGTTTAACCGTCTCTGGGGTTGCACACACGGCTTGTATTCTTCTTCCCCCTCTTCTTGAGTTAGGCACAGTTTCATCGTGTCGTCATGTATGATTTCCTATAATGAATTTTTAATGATATGATCAGTAGTATCAACAAAATAATAGGAATCATCTTGCGCTTTAGAATATCGCATGGCCTCATAAATTTGAAAAATAATCTCTTCATCACCTATCCTCAGTGTAAGTTTACCATCACCTACATCAATAACAGCTCTAGTAGTGGCTAAAAAAGGACGCCCTAAGATTAAAAGAACATTAATGTCTTCATCCATGTCTAACACAATGAAATCAACAGGGAAAATAAATGTAATATCCTGAAATTGGGCTTGTGCATTTTGCTTAATACGAAATAGCATGCCTTTGTGTGTTGAACGTGTTTTGTGAATTTTGTGAACCTTAGAATGTAGTTAGATGCCTTAGAAAATATTACGTTTAAAAAGGGGGAACTGAAGCAAGGTGGCCTTAAGAGAATTAGTAGGGAAAATATGACACACAAATGGGCTTGGTTAAGTGGCTTGGAGGCGCCACTTAAGGCCCTGGAAATGACGCCACCAGCATGTGTGCAGGGCTTAGGTTCGAGCAACGTGGGAAGCTAATAAAGGCTTTTATTTTTGCGGCACAAGGGGAGGTAATGGATGTCAAAGGGAGACTGGGGAAGGGTTTAAGATGAGGTCCAATTCCCTTGAAAAGTTTGGCTAGGCTAAGGAGATAATTGTGTATTATTTTAAATTATTTTGTATAAGTGATAAAGGAGAGGAAAAAGGAGAAAAATGAGGAATAAGATAAGAGAAGGGGAGTTGGCCGAATATGGGGAACAGGAGGATGTTATTTTTCGGCTAATGATAGTATAGGAGTGCCAAATTTCACTCTTCTTCTCATCTTTCTCATTTGTTCTTAGAAAATCCTTAGGAAATACAACTTGTTTCTTTATTTTCTTCTTCCTTTTCTCCTCACACGACCAAAAGGCGAATATCTCTCTCAAATCTCATTATTATCGATTCTTTCTAAGCCTCATACCCCTCCCTTTTCATTCTTGTAGAGACCGAATCTTTGAGGTAACCCCAGCCCACGGCCGATTGTTCTTTAGACCTCAAGCCGAATCTCTCTGCTGGTGTTAACTTGATCATTTAAGCAAGAGCCGAATCTCTGCTTCAAGCTAGGCTATTCGACTGAGTTGGTAAGGATCTTTTCTTGGCCGAATTCTCATTCTTTTCGTCCCTTAACTGTCAAAAATCAAGGTACTAATCTCCTTAATGTCTCTCGCCGAAACTATGAAGGAGTGCTTCGGGATTCTGCAATTGTCGACTTCAAGGAAGGATCTTTCGGGATTTTAGAGATTCAAGGTAAGTCATGTGTATACTCAACCAAGGGCTATTTACTTGTGATTAAATGTTAGAAAATTGATCTAACATGTGGCTATAGGGATTTCGACAGATACCTAAGACAAGGGATACTTTCGGGATTTGAGAATCGCAGGGTAAGTGCACATACACATTCGACCAAGGCCCTATCTTAGTACTTAGATCTATTTCTTATTTGTTTAAGCGAAAACTAACCAAGTAAATGGATCTAGTGATTAGCCGATTTCAAGGGGAAAACCTACAAGTTTGGGACTTGACTAGTAGTCAAATCGACAACAAGGAATTAAGGATCTAGGACACTAGATCGGGTTTTGAGTTTTCGGGAAAGCATTAATACAGTGTGTACCCACACTATTTCTCGATAGGTTTATGTTTGTGTTTCATTAAATATGTTAATAAGAATGTGAAAGCTATGGCTAAGGTACCATGTTATGGTACAAAGTACTCAGAATACGTTTTCCTACTCCTACTATGAGTATGAGATGATAAATAATTGTTATGGCACATATGAGAAACTATAAGAATGTGAATAAAGAATTTTGCATGATAATGCATGTTTTGTATGACATGGGCATATGGGTTATTATGAAGGGGAAGTGAATGTGGTGGTTCTATACCACGATATCTCGAATGTGGTGACTTGGTCACATTATCGAATGTGGTGACTCATGTCACAAGTATTTTATCACGGTGGCTATGCCACAAATTTTATAAGGCGATGAGCACGTCATTGCAATGCCAGCGCCTTCGATGGTGTGTAGTGGATGGAGGGTTGACTTAGTAGTCCCCACGGTATGCGAGGTTGAGTGCGGGTGATGTGTAACGGATGGAATCTAGGTTTGGGTTCGGGTTGCATCACTCTCTCTATCTGTTATATGGATATGTATGTGATATGATAATATATGCCTGAATCGTTGAACTTAGTGTTGGTTGTACACACTGAGTCTGTATGACTCACCCCGTTGTGGGAATATTTTTCAGGTGATGATTAGTGATGGACCGGGTCGGCAGGAACTTGATAGTGGCCATGCTCAGTTCGGGGATTTATTTGATTTTGGACATGTTTATATTTTAAATACTTTGAATTCATTTCGATGATGTAATAAGGCCATAGTTGAACTATTTTATTTTTTTTTATTATGTTACGAATGGTTATTAAATTAAAGATTGAGTAAATTAATTTTAAAAAAAGATAACCTCTAATTGTTTTGGACACCCTAAAAGAAATGGTTTACAATATAAGATAAACTTGTTTCCAACTCGAGCCCAACCCAAAAATAATCTTTCTTTCAAAATCACACAGTTTTTCCAAAGTAACAAAAGAATTTTGAACCGTTTTACTCGAGGAACATACCAGATCCAGTCAAGGCTCGTGGGCTGGGTTTGGGGTGTATCAATAAATTTATCAATTTTTACCAAAACATCTTCGATAACTCCTCTAGGATATTTAATGGATCTATCTACTAACTGAATACTCATCTTAGTGGGTGTTGGTTCCCCAAGATTTAGTTGTTTAAACATTTTGTAAGGCATTAAATTTATACTGGTGCCTAGATCAGCTAATGCTTTCTTAATATTCAAGCTACCAATTAAACAAGGGATAGTAAAACTTCCTGGGTCTTTTAATTTAGTTGGTAACTTATTTTGGAGGATGGCTGAGCACTATTCATTAAGTTTCACCGTTGACACTTCTTCAAGTTTTCGTTTATTCGTCAGGAGTTCCTTTAAGAATTTTGCGTACTTTGGCATCTGTGAAATGGCTTCAACAAAAGGTAAGTTAATATGTATTTGTTTAAAAAGTTCAAGGAACTTACCGTATTGGGCATCAATTCGTTCTTTTTTTAACTTTGCTGGATATGGGATTGGTGGTTTGTTCTCATTGCGTACTAGATTTACATCCTCAATCCCCTCATAGCTTGCCTTGTTATCTTCGTTTGGGATTTGTTTCTTTGAGTCGCCTAATTCCTTTCCACTTCTTAGTGTGATTGCTATTACCTGTTCTGTCCCTTTAGGGAAAATTTTTGCCCGTATTTCACAGATCATCTTAGTAAGTAATCCAACCGTCTCAGTGAGTTCCCCAAATGACTCAGTAAGTTTTTCAATTGACGCTTGTTGATCTTTAAGGGTTCTCTCGGTATCTTGTAGACGTTTTTCTATGTTTTCCGATTTTGCTAGCATCTCTTCGAGGTTTGGTTTCTTCTCTTGTGGGTAAGGCTGATTTTGGAAGTTCTGAGAAGGTTGTTTTCTTTGATTTCCTTGATTTCCCTGACCTCCCCACGAAATATTTGGGTGGTTCCTCCAACGTTGATTGTAAGTATTACTATATGGATTATTATTGGATCTGAAATTGTTACCTATATAGTTCATCTGTTCGCTCTCTACTTCCGGTTGGTAGGGTGGGTACTCAGGATTTGCCATTGTTCCACTCGCATCACACTGCATCATTGGATGTACCTACGAAGAACACAAACTATCAAGCTTTTTATTCATTATCTCCAGTTGTGTTGATAGCATGGTTACTATGTCTATGTTGAAGGCTCCTACTGATTTCGTCGATTTTGTCCTTTTAACTTGCTACTGATAATTATTCAGTGACATTTCTTCAATGAACTCGTCCATCGCACGCGAGTTTTATTGTTCGAGGAGTTCCACCATTCTTGAGTAGATTAGTTGCCTCGTTGAGGGGTTTACACCGTTATGGAATTTTTGGACTTGAAGCCACAAAGGTAAGCCATGGTGTGGACATCTCCTCAAGAGATCCTTGTATCTTTCCCATGCGTCGTATAATGTTTCTACATCCATCTGCACAAAAGAAGAGATATCATTCCGCAATTTGGCCGTTTTGGCCGGTGGAAAATATTTCATTAAAAACTTTTCGGTCATTTGATCCCATGTAGTGATTAACCCTCGTTGTAACGAGTTTAACCACTGTTTGGCTTTATCTCTTAATGAAAAAGGGAATAATCGAAGACGTATGGCATCATCAGAAATGCCATTTAATTTGAAGGCATCACAAAACTCTAAGAAATTAGCTATATGAGTATTTGGGTCTTCGTCCTGCAAACCATCAAATTGAACAAACTGTTGAATCATTTGTTTTGTGTTAGGCTTTAATTCAAAATTATTAGCGGCTATAGCAGGCCTAACAATACTTAATTCTGCTCCTGTTAAATCTGATTTAGCATAATCAAACATGGTACGTGGAGCGTTGCATTCCCCACATCGTGTGGTGGTGGATTAATTTCGTCCATCCCTTCAGTAGGATTGGATCTATCTTCTTCCTCTCTTTCTTCAGTATAGTTTAGGGCTCGCTTGATTTCTCGCGATTCCTTGACGATAGCTTCAAAATCAACTTTGTTGTATACTAAAGGTCCTTTCGGGTTCCTCCTAGTCATAAACTAGAGGTACTGGAAAAAAAAAGAAAGAAAGAAAAATTAGCAAAATTAAAAATTAAACTAAAAACAGAATAAATTGCTGAAAATAAAAATAATGGGTACAGTAATAAAAATAGAGTTTTCTTAATATTATAGTTCCCCAGAAACGGCGCCAAAAACTTGATCGCTGAAATCATAGCTTTAAAATTTTTAAAAGAATGATCGAACACGAAACTAACTCTGACAATGATTAAAGGCAAGTGTACCTATCAAACAATAGTATAGCTTAGGCAAGACCGGATTGTCGAACCCAAAGGAACTAAAAGAATTAATACTAACTTTCTTTTTATTATTTAGCCTTAAAAATAAAGTGAAGTTGTTTTAATCAAAATTTAACGAAGACTAAGCTAAGGACAAAGACGAAAAGAACAAATTGGAAAATAACTTGAAGAAAAACTCAATTGATCACGATGACTCCCTCAGGAAGAATCCACCTAGACTTCACTTGTTATCTAACCCTGAATATTATGATTTATTTACTTAACTTGATCCGTAGGACTCCCTAACCTATATTAAACCCTCTCTCGACGTGAATAACGTCTAACCCTAGGTTAATTAGTAGAACTCTCGTTCTCTTGTAATAACCCCCTAGAATAGCAATAAATCGATCTGTGGATTCCCATTTTAGGTTTCACCCTAATCCGGCAAAATCTCGTAACCCTATCTCTAGGCGTTCGATCAACTCCCGCTTAATTACGCTAGATCTACTCTTAGCGGGTCTATTCCTCCTCTACCTAAGCACATCGATTTGGATTAAGCATGCATAATTAAGAACAAACTAAGTAATTATTATAAAATTCAGAAATCAAATAACAAGATTCATCTAGGTTTCATCCCTTTCAGGTATCTGAGGGGTTTAGTTCATAACTAAAAAAGAAAACATCTCAAGAGAAAAGATAAAACAAAACATAAGAAATCCTAAAACTCCTGAAGGATTTGAAGGAGAATTCCGCCATCTTGAGTATAATTAGGCTTCTTGGGATGGATCAACCGGCTAACCGAGCGATTCCCACAATTCGACCTTTCGACTTGGCTCCTTGGCCTAGCCCGACCCCCTTTAATGGTGGCACTTAGGAGATATATATAGGCTCTTTGGAATGCGATTCTTTCTCCCTAAGTATCCTTTTCTAACTGAAATTACTCATTCTAACGATAGAGGCACGGCCATGTAGCGCGCCCGTGTGGATCGACTTCAGGCCCTGTTTGGATTCCTCAATGAGGCACGGCCATATAAAACAGGGGAAAGGCCGTGTTCTAGATGATTGGTGTGGCACGCAGCGGTGTGGTCTGCGGGCGGCCGTGTCAATTCCGTGATATCGCCCATTTACTCCGTTTTGGGCCCGTTTTACGTTCTTTTCATCCTCGGGTGCTTTCCTGGGTATAAGACATGAAAAGAAAGGATTAAAGGCACCTTTTTACATAAATCAAGGGATAAATCATCCAAAAGCATACTAAATGTCGGCCTAAAATATGTTGCTTTTACGGTTTATCAAGCATTTACAGATTTTATCTCAAAATTCAACTGAATTAAAACCGAACACATATACATATATATATGACATTTTATTTCATGATAATATCTGAGCACTCACTAAACCAAAAAAATCATATGCGGCATTATCATTATAGAACCATAACCGAACATGCTATATACATTTATTCAAGTCATAAAAATAATGCACCATTTTATATGCCTAATTTATCGTATTTAAAATACAAATACATAATCAAATCACCAGTCAACTTTAGGCATAAATCATGTTCTTTATTATCCATTAACTATGTACTCAAAACAACTAAACCATTAATTTTATAAAAATTAGATCTAAAACATGCATCTCTCAATTAACTAACATTACCCAAATTTATCATGTACATTATTTGCTAACCTTAAGCTCATTTTAAAAGACGACTACACATCATTCTATAAGACCAAAACATACTTATTTACCTTTTACAAGCTTGCGCATGTGTGTACTCCAAATGAGCCATTTCCAAACATCTATATTTCATTATCACTACAAAACTAATTAATACCCATTCGGTCATTATAACACTCAAATCATAGCATATTTATGTTTTCATAATATTCTCCAAAACACATACTTATCAATATAAATATGAACATCAAAACTGATTCATATAATCACTTACATTTTGAAATCAAACATACTTTAAATACACCACATGTATATATAGCATCTCTAAATACCTAATTATCACATAACATAATCTTAATTCAACTAACATCCAATATTAATCTTATTGTTGAAGCACATAACTAAATATCACCTTTTTAATCAATTCATATCTGAAGACTTTAATACCAAGCATAAACCAAATTTATCACATACATGTAACTTGAATATCTCATTCGAATGCAAGCTCAAATCATGATCAAATGTAGTAAAATTCGAGCATAAAAATTAAACACATCAAGCACTCATTCAAAAGCACATAAAATCCAACTTAAACAAAATGATCATGGATAAGCCATCTTTAAACAAAACCGAACACAAGCATGGAAATTAAGCCATTTTCGTATGGCTATTTATATATACATGACCAAAAATCAAACATTTCAACTATGCTATACATGCCATATGCCCAAATTCAACATAGTAAAATACCGAAAGAAACAGTCGATAGTGTGATAAGCTTTGCTGACTATCCCCAAGCTCGTAACGTAACTCCAAAATCTATAAAACAAAGGTAAACAAGAACACACACACAATAAGCTATTTAAGCTTAGTAAATCTTAAGCAAAAACATCTATAACAACAATTACATATTAACATTTTGTTAACAAGGTCGAATATGCATGTAACAGCCCGATTTAGGGCCTAGTCGGAATAGTGGTGCAAGACCACAAATCCGAGACAGTAAAATGAGCTTTAAGGTTTAAGAGATGTTTGCGTGATAGTATGAAAGTTTCATGTAGAAATTTTATGAAATTGTCCTTGAATGGTCTATTTGGACTAAATTGCAAAAGTTGCAAACTATGAGATTCTAAAACTTTTAGTATGAAATAGCTTTGGAATATTAATTAGAAGTCCTTAAGTAACAATTTTCCCATGTTATAATTTTTGGACAAAAATGGACATGAGTTAGTAAATTATGAAAGTTTAGTGAAAAGGGCATTTTGGTCATTTATCAATTAAATGATTAAAAAGGGAAAAGATGACAAAAACCATACTCATCTTCTTCCCCTTGTCTTTGAAAAGCCATAGCTAGGGTTCTTCAATTTTTCAAGCTTTCTAGTAAGTGCATCCTAGCTCTGTTTTTAATATTCTTCGTATTTTTGAAGTTCTCGTAACATGAGTTAGCTATTTTTAGCTATAAGTTGAGCTAGGATTCATGTTAAAAAATATACCCATGTATGACATGCATGTATTTTGATGTTTTATGAAAGATTATGAGATTTTAATGTAGAATAAACATCTTTTTCTAAGTGAATTTCATGAAAAATGCACGTAAGGACTAGTTTGTAAAAGTTATGAGATTGGTCATACATGGTAGAAATAGTGAGAATTTGATATTGCTATGGTTGAGAAAATGAATCAGCTAAGCATGAAGTTCAAGAAAGTTGAATGAAAATCATTTTAAGAGCCTAGGGGCAAGAGTGTAATTATGAGAAAGTTTAAGGGTAAAATGGTAATTTTCCAAAGTATGAGTTATGAGTCAAATTAGTCAAAATGAGTATTAAATGTGTTAAATTATTATTATTATTATTATAGATCAAGAAAAATGAAGCCCGGACTGAAATTGAGACAAAAACAAAGTCGAGGACTAAATTGCAAACCTACATACATTTTGTACATTGAGGTAAGTTTGTATGATTTTTAAGTTTCATGAATATTTTCATTGAATTACTTGTTATGTTGATAAATGCAGATTATTTCCATGAGAATGTTAATGATATGTTAAACAAAGAAATTAATGAGAACAAGTATATGAAAGTCCCGATTGAAGATGAATTACTTAGGATGCTCAACCTCCTACATGAGATGAGACAGCCCGTATAAGGCCAAGCCAAGGCATGGTATCGGCAATCAAGCAAGTTGTCATGTAAGTCCAAGACAAGTCTTGGCATTGAAAAGTTATCATGAGATGAAGACCCATGTAAGCCCAAGCCAAGGCATGGCATTGGTGAGTCTCCAAGCAAAGATGTCATGTAAGTCCAAGACAAGTCTTGGCATTGAAAAGTTATCATGAGATAAAGATCCCATGTAAGTCCAAGCCAAGGCATGGCATTGGTGAATACCAAGGAAGATTTCATGTAAGTCCAAGCCAAGGCTCGACATTAGCGAGTAAGGATATCAAATAAGACCATGTCAAGACATGGCAATGGTAAGTTCCCAAGGGAAACCACAAGGAAGACTTCGTGTAAGACCATGTCAAGACATGGCTTCGACACCAAGTTAAGAGATCCCATGTAAGACCATATCTAGGATATGACATTGGCATCGAGACACATGTGTATTGAGATTCAATATCCTCGGTTATTCATAGTAATTCATCGGGCAAAAGAGTAAAGATTGAATAAGAAAGCAAGAAAGTTAAGTAGGTAAAGCTATCGTCAGGTTATGCTAGTTAAAGTTAACTAAGAGTATTATTCATGTTATGAATGATGAAGTTGAGATTATGCTTATCATAGTAAAGTATGCTGATCTATATGATCGAGTGATACAGGTATCTTGTTTTCCTTACAAGCATAAGACTAGTAAGTACAATGAGGAATGTAAGAATCAGTAAGAGTAAGTAAGTGATGAGTGCTGTCAGAGTCTTAAAATTTTATAAAAAGAATGATCGAGCCTAGAAATTAACTATGACAATGATTAAGGCAAGCGCACCTATCGAACAGTAGAATAGCTTAGTGGCAAGACCGGATTGTCGAACCCAAAGGAACCTGAAGTACTAATACTAAATTTCTTTTTATTATTTAGCCTAAGAATTAAAGGAATTTGTTATCTAATCTAAAATTTACTAAAAACTAAGCTAAAGATGCAAAGACAAAGAGAATGAATTGGGGAAGATAACTTTAGGAAAAACCAATTGATTAAGACAGTACATGAGGAAGAATCCACCTAGACTTCACTTGTTATCTAACTCTGAACCAGACGATTTATTCACTTGACTTGATCCGTAGGATTCCCTAAGTTATGTTAATACCTCCGTTGAGGCTAATAACGTCTAACCCTAGGTTGATTAATTGAAATCTCTTTCTAATTAAAAGCCCTAGCATTGCATTAACTTGATCTATGGACTCCCATATTAGGTTTCACCCTAATCGGCAAAAATAAATCACCTATGTCTAGGGCGTGTGATCAACTCCGCTTAATTATGCTAGATCTACTCTTAGGTAGGGACTTTTGCTCCACCACCTAAGCACATCACACTTGAATCAATATCTCAGAAATATCAAAACAAGAATTAAGAACACAAAATTAAGAACATATCAAGTGTTTATCATATAGTTTAGCAAACGATAACAAGATTCATTTTAGGTTTCAACCCCTCGTGTATCCGAGGGTTTAGTTCATAATCATAAAAGAATACATCTCGAGAAGAAAAGATAAAACAAAACATAAGAAAAACCCTAAAACTCTCTGAAGGAATTGAAGAGAGATCCTTCGTCTTGAGTATGACTCCGACTTCTTGATATGAATCAACTAGCTATTCTTCGAGTGAATCCCACAATTCTAGCCTCTCTGGCTCGGCTCTTTGGCCTCACTGGACTCCTAACTGGACTCTCCTTGAAGGTTGGGTTTTAGGGTGTTTAAATAGGCTTTTGGAATGGCTTTCTTTGCCTCTAAGTACCCTAATCCGAATGAAACTCTTCTTTCTCACGTCAGGGACACGCCCATGGCACGCGCCCGTGTGAGTCGTTGCTAGGCCGTGTTTGAGTCTATTGATGAGGCACGGCCGTGTGATCTTGGGCCCAGGCCGTGTCGATTTCATGTTATGGCCCATTTACTCTGTTTTTGGGCCTATTTCTCGTTCTTTTCATCTTCTTATGCTTTCCTGAGTATAAAACATGAAATTAAAGGATTAAGAGCACCAAATTACACAATTCAAGGGATAAATCATCCAAAAGCATGCTAACGCCTCACCAAATTACATGTTACTATTACGGTTTATCAAATACCCCATACTTAAGCTTTTGTTTGTCCTCAAGCAAAATTCTCAACTCACAATTAAAACGAACTTCCTTGATTCATAATATTCATCAATAGTGTTTCATCATAATTCAAAGATAATTCATACATGGATAATTCAACTCAAAGAGTCCTAAAGATTCAAACAATCTAAGTCATACATTTGTAGCATAAAACATAGGTGTTTTCCCTTACCTGAATAATTACCTCTGATTCAAAACCGACAAGGGTTGACATCCTCACTAAAGATTCACTCAAATTACTCGAGGTGTTTAAGGTTCAAGAAAAAGCACTCATAAGTTAAACATGAAAAGTTAATCCCATAGGCTTGCATGAAAATCAAATCTCCACCACTATAATATGAGATGATACACAAATCAAAAGGTCTTTAAAAAGGGTTGCAACAGGGCTTAGGTTAAGGGTATGGATAAAGGCTGAATTAGGGGGTTAAAATCGAGATTGAATTGACAAATTACCTAACCATAAATAATGAACTACTAATAAATAATTACATCAATTCAAAACTTGTAATACTAATACTAATAGTACGAGCTTCTTCTTCAGCAATTGGAATTTAAACGTATAAGCTCATTTACATAGAGCTGATATTGAATATACTTCATTTTTTTAAGAAGACATAATTAAGTACATAATAGAGGATAAATTTAACTATTGAAATAAAGATCATAGTTAGGAAACCGATCAAATAAAATCTCGACAAAAATATAGTCAAAAGGATTGGTAATAACAAATACAAAGGGTTTTGGGTTAATATTAGTGGGTTAATAAATGGGTTGTTAGGATCAACGGCATTCACTAGGGGTTAATTATGAAGGTAGGCTTTTAGTGGAGTAAGTGGGTTAAAAACTAAGTGCCTTTATCATCTCTGTATATCAAATCAAAGGTGTGGTCTTGACATGTATAATCGATGCAAGTTCTAGAATAACAAATTAGTGTTGACATACTCATAATCAAAAAGTGAGCAAGAAAAAGAATATATGCTCTACAAGACTCAAAATCTCACAAAAATTATGGGTATTTGATGTCAACCTTGCAAATCTCAAACTTCAAAGTAATATTCAAATTTAGGTAGACAACCTAGCAAAAATTTTAATTCTGAAAAATAGACTTATCATGCTCGATTCTCTAGTATCCTTCAAATTTAATCATTCGATGCACAATTAACTATGAATTAATCTAAACCACATCAATAAAAATCATAAATCAAAGGAAATTACATTTTAATCATAATATGAGAGAATTACTTAAGAAACAAGATATAATTCAGGGATTTTCAAATAATACTATAGTTAACCCCCCACACTTAAGATGTACACTGTCCTCAATGTACAAAGATAGATAATAGAAAAATAATAGAATCATAAGATAGGGAGAGAATTGAAACTTCCTGAATTTTGGATGGAGTCAATGAGAAGAAGCTGGATAGGATTGGGCGGAGGTGAATGTGGGGGAGCGCCTGAAACCGTTTGAATTTGATTTCTCGAAGCAGCCAGCCTCATTTTATTGTATCCTAAACTAAATCTAAATGGCATGAAGAATAAGTAGAAAATAATAAAAATAAAAATAAAAATAAAAGTAAATAATGGAAAATGAAAGAAGAAAGACAACTGGAAAGGAAAAAGGAAGAAGGGGGTTTAAATAGAGATGCAGCCCGTGTTTTGGAAAAAACAAATTTGTCCTGTTGCCACACGTCTATGGCCATGCCCTTTTACCTACCTGTGGTGCCCACACGGCCACGGCCACAGCCGTGTACAAGGCCATGTGAGTATGGAAAACCTGTGCCTAAACATGAAAATAAGTAAAACTAAACTAATTAGTAGGGTTAGTGCTCGGGTTGCCTCCCGAGAAGTGCTCGTTTAAAGTCTTGAGCTAGACTTACCTCTCATTCACATGATCATGGTGGTTTGAGAAGGTGAAAATCCTTTTTCATGTGATCAATTTGGTTATTGATATATAGTTCAAGTCGAGTAGTGTTTACCTTAAAGGTGCTGATTTTAGAACTAGTTACCTTGATTGTTTCATCTGGGAAGATTTTGAGTACCTGATCTCCTATCTTAAGTTGGGTTGTCCCATTATTAAGTTTGTCGTGGAGTTGCCTCGTTTTTGCTTGGTGTGTTTTTAATTTCTCTTTGAAGTGTGTCTTCCAGTCGTCTAGTTCATCGATCCAAAGCCTTCGCTCCTCATGAATTTCTTCTTTATCGACACGAGGTCTAGGATCTGGCATCTGCGAAAGAGCTTCAAGAAACGACAAGTTAATATGAAATTTCTTTGGAGGTTTAAGAAATTTACCGAATTATTCCTCTGTGTGGTCTTTCTTTATCGCATTAGGGTATGGCACACGAGCTTGGTACTCTGTAAGTACCTGGTTTGGTACATCAGCGCTTACCTCAACCTTACCTTCACTTACCACATGCTCTTGCCTCGGGTCGATTCCACTAACCTTTCACTATCATGAGTACATTACGGCTTGAATTTGCTCTTTTGGGTTAGTTTCGGTGTTGCTTGGCAAGCTTTCTTGTGGTTGTTACGAGATCGATCACCAGCAAGTCGACCTAATTGATTCTTGATCCACGGAATCGATGCTTCTTGATTTTTGAGTGTTGTTTCGGTGTTTTGGAAACGAGTTTTTGACACCGCTATAAATTTTGTCAGCATCTCCTCAAGGTTCGGCTCCTGTTCCTACTGGTGAGGTGGTTGTTGAAAATCTGGAGGAAGTTGCGGTCTTTGACTACCTTGATCATCCCACGAGAAATTTGGATGGTACCTCCAACTGCATTATAAGTGTTACTATAAAAATTATTTTGAGGTCTAGAATAGTTACCCATATAGTTGACTTGTTAGTTCTCTGTGCTAAGGTTGTAAGATAGATATTCTGTGTTGTTCACCCCTCTTCCATTTGTATCGTACTGTATTACCGGATGTACTTGTGTAAAACCACATAAACCATCAATGTCGGAAGCGCAAATTGAGTTTGCGCTTTATCGGACCTTATGAAGTTACCGAAAGGATAGGACCGATAGCTTATTGGCTAGCCTTGCCACCTGAGCTAGAAAGGATTCATGATGTCTTTCATGTATCTATGTTGCGCTGATACCGTTTAGACCCTTCACATGTCATAGAGCCGACAGAGGTAGAGATACAACCGGATATGACCTATGGCGAAGAACCAGTTAGAATTTTGGCTCATGAAGTCAAGCAGTTAAGAAAAAAAAGCATAGCCTTAGTGAAAGTTTTATGGAAAAGGCACAATATAGAAGAGGCTACATGGGAGCCTGAAGAAACGATGAGAAACCAGTACCTCAATCTTTTCATCGGTAAGATTTTCGGGGACAAAAATCCTTAAGGGGGAGAATTGTAATAGCCCAATTTAGGGGCTAGTCAGAATAGTGATCTCGGGATCACTAATCCGAGATTTGAGATTTTATTTTCATATTATATTATAAGTCAGAGCATGGTAGAATATGTGCATGAGAATTTTAGTACTTAATTTTAACGATTTCATGCTTCATTTCGAAAAAGGGGCTAAATCGCATAAAGTGCAAAAATTCCATTTTACAAGCTAGAAGTATTAAATAGATAAGGAACTTTAAATTGAAGGTCTTTAATGTGGAATTAGACCCTCCTAATGTTGATAGCCAGCCATAGGGGCAATAGACTCAAAATTGGTCAAAATTGGGTGGGTTAGGTGGACTAATTTGAAGGAAATAAATAAAATAAGAAAGGATGATATCATCCTTTTTTCTTCATCACCTTCACCACTGAAAATACCAGCATAGAGGGGGGTTTTGAAAGCTTTGAAATTTCAGCAACTTATCCTCACAGAAGTAAGTGATTTTGATGGTTTTAGTTGATAATTTTTATACTTTTGAGACCACTAAAGCTTAAGGTTTCTAATAGGGGTATTAAATTGTAATATGGTAAAGAGTATAGAGTTTTGCCATGAGAGCTTCCATTGTTATTTGCTGCATTTTTATGGAAGAAATTGAGTCTAAGTTGTTAGATGAACAACTTTTGTGAAAGGTGTCTGCATGAAAACACCAAATAGGACCTTGATGAAAAGGTTACAAAATTGGTAGTAAGTATGTGGAATGTTGAGTTTTGATGATAGTCATAAGAGTATTAAATGTTCACCTAGGCTTGTTGAAGGTAGAAATACGATCAGAGTTTATTTCCGAGCCTAGGGGCAAAATGGTTATTTTGTCAAAGTCTAGAGGAAAAATAGTAATTTTACCTAAGCATGATTTTTTAAATGCTATTATGAATATAGTAATTAAAATGGGTTAAATTGTTATTATAGAGCCAAAAAAACCGAGGACCCGCCTTGATCGGGGAAAAAACAAAGTCTCGGACTAGATCAACAAACTAGCTCATTTTGAAATTGAGGTAAGCTTGTATGTGATTTGACTAACATTTATATTAGCATGTTGAGAAATGCTTGACTTATGTTAATGCATGATGCACCACCAATTTGAGCAGTTAACTTGAATGAAATGTTCAAAGCTTAATGGCCCATATTGATTATAAAATGCTATCATTGAAATATGAAATAGATAAGGTCCCGTGTAAGACCATGTCCGGGACATAGCCTCGGCGCCGAGTTGAGATCCCGTATAAGACCATATCCAGGATATGGCTTCGGTGATGAGTATGAAAAGCGTATAAGACCATATTTGAAATATGGCATCGATACATGCTAGGAAGTTCCATATAAGACCATCTCCGGGATATGGCATTGGCATTTATAGGTAATCCCATATAAGACCATATCCGGGATATGGCATTGGAAGTTAGAGTTGACTCCATGTAAGACCGCCCCGAAGACGTGGCATTGGCTTTATACTTACAGTAGTAATGATAAACACACGTCTTTGACCATCCCTTAAGAATAGTGGGATAAGTAGATGAAATTAGAAGTAGAGATGTGAATGATATTTAAGTCATGTGAATGTGTGAATACAGGTACTCGTGAGTGAGTCACGAAGAATCGGTTGCGATATTTGGCATGATATGTGCTAGGTAAGGGCAATTGTAAGTAAGTATTGTCAAGAAGCCTTGACTCGAGTACGGTTAGCTAATACCGTGGGTGGATTATTTTATAAGCTCATTATTGTTAATTATTTCCATGCAAACTTACTAAGCTTTATGCTTACCCCTTTTTCATTGCCCTTCTTTCTTGTAGTATTGCTAAAGTAACTCGTGGACTATGGACGTAGGAGTTCAGAAATCACACTATCGACAGCACTTTGGTATAACAATTTTAGACTAGTTTTGATTATGGCATGTATAGGGCTCAAGTAGTTTGTTAAGCTGAAATTGTTAGTCAAATTGTTGACTATGTAAATTTGTAAAAGTCATTTTGTAGATGGCCTATTGAGTTAGGCAAATACTTGGCAAACTCTTTTGTTTAATGAAGATGTAATTCATGAAGTGTATGTCCCTTTTAATTATATTGTAAGTTGGAATGAACTCTTATATTTGCTAGTGATTAGGAGGTATGTATGTGCTCACTCTAAGGTGACAATGGCTTGGTATATAGCCTGTTAATTGCCCATATAGGTGGACACACGGGCGTGAGTCTAGACCGTGTGGGAGGCACGGCTAGAACATTGGCGTGTGCCTAGGCCGTGTGAAGTCTGCACCTTGCACTTGGAATTAGAATTGACCACGGTTGGAAGACACGGGCGCGTCAAGGCCGTGTGACTTTAGTCAGAATCGACCACGGTTGGAAGACACAGGGGTGTCAAGGCCGTGTGAAATTATTCAGTGTCAACCACGGATGGGAGACATGGGCGTGCCCTTAGAGGTACACAGGCGTGCCCCTAAGCCTACACGGGCGTGTGGCCCCTGTTTGTTAAAAAGGTTTCTCGAACTCGTGAAAGTTCTCGGAAAGATTTCGATACTTCTCGGAAGTATGTTTAGGGCTTCTTGGGCCGAGTATGTGCGAGTGACGGGGTTAAACGTAATTTTATAACCCTATTCTAAAAGTTTAAGCAAGTTTAGCTATGTAATGCCTCGAACCCTGTTCCGGCTCGAATACGGGCAAGGGGTGTTACAAGGAAGGTGGTGGAGATGGTGGAATTTGATCTTGGGTCAATTATGTATGATGATATTTCCAAGCATGGTAAAAGGGTATATGCAAAACATCCACTGCCCTTCCCATATCTAATTTTCTAGCTTCTTAAGTAGAATCCAAAGTTTGTTCAAGCCATTAAGCACTATGAAAGAAAGGTTGTTGTGTTGAAATTCTCACCCAAATGGCTCAAAGGAAAGCATGATTCAATTGATCCAACTAAAGGATAAGAAGAAGCTAAACATGACATTGTGACTATAACAGTGGTCAACAATAATTCTGCCTACATTGACCACAGGAGCAGGTACTGTGAGCAATCTTGAAGGGTTCAATCAAAGCATGGTGGAGCATTTTACTGCTTCCTTCGAATTTTAGAGCCATATAAACACTCTCCTACTTTCAAAATTCAAGGACATTCAACAGATTCGAGATATAGAAATTACCCTATATAATGAACTATTAGCTTGGCACATACAGTGATGTTTTAGCAATTCTTTTCAGAAAAAAAGAAGAAGAAAAGATTGGAAGCTGGATGAAAGATGTTTTGCTCCTACTGATAGGACTTTTTTAAATTCTTCTATTATTACAAACATTATTTTGATTGGTTTATTTTGTTATTTCTTTAGAAATATTTGTAATGATGAACTTGATGAATGATAAACCATAAAAGTAATATATTTTAAACCCACATTTAGTATGCTTTTGGATGAATTAAGCCTTTATTTATATTAAAAGGTGCTCTTAATCCTTTGTTTTCATGTTTTATACCCAGGAAAGTACCTGAGGATGAAAAGAACGGAAAACGGACCCAAAACGGAGTAAATGGGCCATACCCCAAAATTGACACGGCCTGGACTTAAGCCCACACGGCCGTACCACGTCAATCAACAAGAACACGGCCCGACCTCGATTTACATGGTCGTACCTCATTAAAGAAGTCCGAACACGGCCTGGCCATGATTTACACGGGCGTGTGCCATGGCCTTGTCCCTGTCGCTGGAAAGTGCAATTTCATTCGGGAAAGGATACTTGGAGGCAAAGAAACACATTTCAAAGCCTATTCAAACACCCTAGTAGGGATTCTACTTAAATTAGGATACTTAAGGGCCAAGTAAGGCATCACAAAGTTTATATAAACTCCCAAGAGGGCAACTTGAAAGGAGAGTTTGGCAGAAGCCCTCTGTCGGGGCGTCAAAGCTAGGCCAAGGAGCCAAGCCGAGAAGGTCAGATTGAGGGAATCACTCGAAGCTAGCTAGTTGATCCATCCCAAGACGCAGGAATTATACTCAAGACGGCAGAATTCTCCTTCAATTTCTTCAGGGAGTTTTAGGGATTTCTTATGTTTTGTTTTATCTTTTCTCTTAAGATGTTTTCTTTATTCATTATGAACTAAACCCCTCAGATACCTGAAGGGGATGAAACCTAGATGAATCTTGTTATTTGATTTTTGAATTATATGATAAATACTTAGTTTGTTCTTAATTATGCATGCTTAATCCAAATCGATGTGCTTAGGTGGAGGAGGAATAGACCACCGCTTAAGAATGGATCTAGCGTAATTAAGCGGAGTTGATCGCACGCCAGAGATAGGGTGACGAGATTTTCCTAGATTAGGGTGAAACCTAATATGGGAATCCATAGATCAATTTACTGCTACTCTAGGGGGTTATTATAAGAGAACGAGAGTTCCACTAATTAACCTAGGGTTAGATGTTATTCGCCTCGAGAGAGGGTTTAATATACGTTAGGGAGTACTACGGATCAAGCTAAGTAAATAAATCATATGATTCAGGGTTAGATAACAAGTGAAGTCTAGGTGGATACTTCCTGAGGGTATCGTCGTGATCAATTGAGTTTTTCTTTAAGTTATTTCCCAATTCGTTCTTTTTGTCTTTATGTCCTTAGCTTAGTCATTGTTAATTTAAATTAAAACAACTCCACTTTATTTTAGGCTAAATAATAAAAAGAAAGTTAGTATTAATACTTTTAGTTCCTCTGGGTTTGACAATCTGGTCTTGCCTAAGCTATACTACTGTTCGATAGGTACACTTGCCTTTAATCATTGTCAGAGTTAGTTTCCAGATTCGATCATTCTTTTATAAATTTTAAAGCTCTGATTTCAGCGATCAAGTTTTTGGCGCCGTTGCCGAGGAACTAAAATATTAAGAAAGCTCTATTTTTATTACTTTAGCCATTTCTTATTATTATTGCAATTTATTTTCGTTATTATTTTTTATTTTTATTTTTATTTTTACTTTGCTAATTTTTGCTCTATTTTGCATTTGGCAGATAATTTTAGTCTATAGAGAAGATGGCACTGAATAATTGTCAGTGGCAAGTCATGAGGACAATTCCTACTAAAGCAGCCAGTGCCTTCGACCTCAACATGTTCATCAGGTTATCTACCCAGCTAGAGATGATGAATAAAAAGATCGATGGTTTATGTTGTCTCTCGCAGGTACACCCAGTAATGCATTATGATTCGAATCCAGGAGGCGTGGTGAATCCTAAGTACCCACCCTACGGATATGGCATGGAGAACGAACAAGTCCACTATATGGGTAACTACTCTAGACCTCAAAATAATTTTTATAATGACACTTATAATGCAGGTTGGAAGTACCATCCCAATTTCTCGTGGAATGGTCAAAGTAGCCAAAGACAGGAACTTCTTCCAAATTTTCAACAACCACCTCACCAACAGGGAGATAAGTCGAACCTTGAAGAGACCATGGCAAAATTCATAGCAAACAAAGAACACACTGCCAAAATATAGAAACAAAACAAGAAGCATCGATTCAAGGGATCGAGGATCAGTTAGGTCAACCTGCTAAGCTGATCTTAGAACAACCACAAGAAAGCTTGCCAAGCAACACTGAAACAAACCGACGAACATCGGTTAAAGAGATCAAGAGCCAAGTTGGGGAAATCACTAAGTCAGTGGGACAACTTGCAAAGTTAATTTCCGAACGACCGCAAGGCTGTCTACCAAGCAACACGGTGATTAACCCAAAGGAGCAAATCCAAGCCATACAAGCTCATAACGGTGAAAGGTTAGTGGAATCTGACCCAAAGCAAGAACCTGTGGTAAGTGAAGGTAAGGTTGAGGTAAGCCATGATTTACCAAACCCAATAAATACAAAGTACTAAGCTCGTGTACCATATCCCGAAGCAATAAAGAAGGACAACACAGAGGAACAATTTGGTAAGTTTCTTAAACTTTTAAAGAAATTGCAAATTAACTTACCGTTTCTCAAAGCTCTTTCGCAGATGCCCGATTATAGAAAATTTTTAAAAGAGCTGTTGACAAACAAACGAAAGCTAGACGAGGAGCCGCATGTGGAATTAAACACAGTATGCTCAGCAATGTTGCAAAATAGACTACCACAAAAGTTAAAAGATCCAAGGAGCTTTACAATTCTATGTTTAATTGGTAGTTTAACTGTTGATAATGCTTTAGTGATCTGATTTAGGGGCAAGCATCAATGTTATGCCTTATAAAATGTTTAAACAACTAGGTCTTGGGAAACCCGGACAAACTAGGATGAGCATTCAATTAGCGATAAAACTATCGAGAATTCCTAGGGTATAATAGAAAATGTTCTAATCAAAATTGATAAATTCGTATTTCCAGTGAGACTTTGTCATTTTAGACATGGATGAGGACAATAATATTCCTTTAATTTTAGGAAGACCCTTTTTAGCAACTGCCAGAGCTAAAATTGACATCGATGCAGGTGAACTCATACTTCGTGTAGGCGATGAAACAATCACTCTTCAAGCTCTCTACTCAGCTAAGACATCAAGTAATAAAGGTACGAACGTAAATTCAGTTGCTAACAAATTTGTTCAACCTTCATCACAAGAAACACCACTAAGCCACAAACCTGAGCCGGATCATAGACCTCGTGCCAACAAAGAAGAATTATATGAGGAACAAAGCCTTAAGGTCGACAAACTAGAAGAGTGGAAGACACACTTTAAAGAGAAACCGAAACCGCACGAAGAAAAACCAAAGGAACCCCCAGACAAGCCGATAGGAACAACAAATCACTTCAAAATATGGGATCAAGTATTGGTGAATAAGGAAGACCCTCAAATCGCCAATTCAGACCTAAAGACAAACGATGAAATCACTTCTAAGGTACTTAATATCTTCCTATACGAGACAGTCGAGGTAAGTAATCCTAAAATCACCAATTTTGAGGTAAACGCTACTCGACTTAAACTTTATATCAAAACTCGGGTTGATCGCATGAGAAAGGATTTCCACCTCCTCAAACCACCTTGACCATACAAATAAGATGTAAAGTCTAGCTTAAGACTATAAACGAGCGCTTCTCGGGAGGCAACCCGAGCACTAACCCTACTAATTAGTTTAGTTTTATCTCTTTTCATATTTAGGCGCATGTTTCCATACCCACACGGCCGTGGCCGTGGCCATGTGAACACCACGGGTCGGCAGAAGGGCGTGAGCCGTATCACTATTTAATTATTTACTTTTACTTTTATTTTTATTTTTATTTTTATTTTTATTTTTATTTTTATTCTTATCTTTATTTTTTATTCTTTTAATTTTATTTTTATCTTCTTTATTCTTTCCTTTTTATGTCATTTAGATTTAGCTTAGGACACAATAAAATTCGACCGGCTGCTTCGAGGATTCAATTTCAAACGGTTCGAGAAGTTTCCCCATGTTCACCTCCAATCTTATCTGGTTTCTTTTCATTGACTTCATCCAAAATCCAGGAAGTTTCACATCTCTCCCTATCTTTTGATTTTCTCACTACATTGTCATTTTATCTTTGTACATTGAGGGCAATGTTCATCTTAAGTGTGGGGGGTTAACTATAGTATTATTTAAAAATTCCTGAATTATGCCTTGTTTTAAAGTAAGTTTCTCATATTATGACTAGAATGAAATTTCTTTGATTTATGATTTTTATTGATATGTTTTGGATTAAGTCATAGTTAATTGTGCATTGATGATTAAATTTGAAGAATACTAGAGAGTCAAGCATGATAAGTCTAATTTTCAAAAATTAAAATTTTTAGGTTGTTAACCTGAATTTGAATATTACTTTGAAATTTACGAGGTTGATATCAAAATACCCATAATTTTTTGTGAGATTTTGAGCCTTATAGAGCATATATTCCTTTTCATGCTCACTTTCTGATTATGAGTGTGTCAACATTGAACTGTTATTCTAGAACTTGCCTTGATTATACATGTCGAGGCCACAGTTATGATTTGATATACAGAGATGATAAATGCACTTAGGTTTTAACCCACTTACTACAATAAAAAGCCTACCTTCATAATTAACCCTTAGTGAACCCTGTTGAGCCTAACAACCCTTTTTATTGACTCACCCGCTAATATTAACCCAAACCCTTTGTTTTTGTTATCACCATTCCCTTTTAATTACCCTTTTTGTCGAAATTTGATTTTGAACAATTTCCTAACTATGTTCTATATTTTAGTTGTAAAAGTTCTTTCTTATTATTATGATAGTTTGTTCTTAAAAAAACAAACAAACAAACAAACAAACAAACAAAGTATATTCATTATTAGTTATGTGATTAAATGAGCTTATACGTTAAATTCCAAATGTTGAAGAAGAAGCTCGTATCATTAGTATTATTATTTTCCAAGTGATGTAATTATTTAAGATTAGTTCATTTTTCTAGTTAGGAAATTTATCAGTCAATCTCGATTCTAACCTTCTAATTCACCATTATCCACACCTTTAACCCTAGCCCCAGTTACAACCCTGCTAAAGACCTTTCGATCTGCTTGTCATCTCATTTTACAGTGGTGGAGATTTGATTTTCAGGCAAGCCTATGGGATTAACTTTTCATGTTTGACTATTGAGTGCTTAATTCTGAACCTTAAACACTTTGAGTGATTTGAGTGAATCTTTAGTGAGGATATCAATCCTTGTCGATTTTGAACCAAAGGTAATTATTTAGATAAGGGGAGACACCTACATTTTCATGTTACAAATATATGACTTATATTGTTTGAATCTATAGGACTCTTTGAATTGAATTATCCATGTATAAATTATCTATGAATTATGATGAGACATTGTCAGTAGGAATTATGAAACATGGAAAGTTCGTTTTAATTGAAAGTTGAGAATTTTGCTTGAGCACAAGCAAAAGCTTAAGTGTGGGGGTATTTGATAAACCGTAAAAGTAACATATTTTAAGCCCACATTTAGTATGCTTTTGGATGAATTAAGCCTCGATTTATATAAAAAGGTGCTCTTAATCCTTTGTTTTCATGTTTTATACCCAGGAAAGCACCCGAGGATGAAAAGAACGGAAAACATGCCCAAATCGGAGTAAATGGGCCATATCCTAAAATCGACACGGCCTGGACTTAAGCCCACACGGCCGTACCACGTCAATCAACTAGAACACGGCCCGACCCTGATTTACACGGCCGTGCCTCATTAAAGAAGTCCGAACACAGCCTGGCCACAATTTATACGGGCGTGTGCCATGGCCTAGTCCCTGTCGCTGGAAAGAGCAATTTCATTCGGGAAAGGACACTTCAAGGCAAAGAAACACATTCCAAAGCCTATTCAAACACCCTAGTAGGAATTCTACTTAAATTAAGATACTTAGGGTGTAACACCCCAAACCCGGTCAATACGCCATGACCGAATCTGGCAGGCCACAGAGGAAAACGTTTTGAAGAAAATCGAGTTAATGATTAAATTTTAGTGAAAAACTCTTTGTTGTTCTATGTTTGTAGAAATCAAGTGTATAATAAGTTAAAAACTGATAATTTACTTTGAAATTTCGTAAATAAATCTTTAAAACATAGTTGTAAATCCATGGATTAGAAAACCTTTTATAATTTAAAAGAAACCAAAGCGAATAGTTTGAAAACTGTTTCTAATTGAAATTTGGGAACTTGAGTTTTGGAAAATAGTATGAGTTATCGAAAACACTTAGGTTGTTAAATACTATCAAATGATTTATATTACCCGATGGTAACGTTTGGAAAACCATTACGTTTTGTAGTTTAGAAAACTTTGCGCTCATATTATTTAATTAACCATGTAGTTTATTAAGCCATGTTTAAAACAAGTCCAAAGCATATAAATAATCCAAAAACATAATTTGAAAGGCCTTATTACAAATCCAAATAAAGATGAAAAACCAAATTTAAATAAAATATAGTACCCAAACCAAAATCCGTGTAAATCGAATTTTATTGCATGGCCTCCTCAAGTCCATCAGGCTCTCATCCGCGATTCACGAATCACACCGAAAAGATAAGGAGAAGGTGAGTCACCAAGACTCGAGTGCATAAATCCTTCCCCGGTTGATGCAACAAACTTACACAATTTATAACCAAGCAATATATATATACAATGCACCCAACCTAGCCATCCATAACTCCTTTTCTACCCCGTGTGGTACCAAACCACTTTGGTGGTGCCAAACCACCTGGTGACCCAAAGTCACGATATCCAAAAATGTGATACCAAATCATTTGGTGACTCAAAGTCACGAATAATCCATCGTGGGGCCAACCCACGTGTGATACCAAATCACCGGCGACAATCCCATATCTCAAAAGTGGGGCCAACCCACGGTGGTGTTAATCCACGGGGACAAGTCGCTATGAGGTGCCAAACCTCACGGTGTCCCAAAGACACAAATGTGATACCAAAAAACTTGGTGACCAAAGTCACGAATAATCAAGTTGTGGGGCCAACCCACGTGTGATACCAAATCACTGGCGACAATCCCATATCTTAAAAGTGGGGCCAACCCACGGTGGTGCGAAACCACAGGGACAAGTTGCTATGAGGTGCCAAACCTCACGGTGTCCCAAAGACACGAAATATGTGGTACCAAACCACTGGAGGTGCCAAACCTCTGGTGTCCCAAGGACACGATATCAAATCTTCCCCCTCCTCTCATATCACCCATACCAATGCAATAGATAAACAAATCATGTCACTATACTTTATTAGGTAATCACATAGAAATTTCCATATCATAAATCATATCATCATGCATCATATTGCAAAAGTCATATCGAAACGGACTTACCCGATTCCTTGCTTATACCCATCATGGTATCATATCAAGATCTCATAATTTTCCACTTTAATAACATAATTAGTTATTAACACACATATATAAATATATATATATATATAAACCGAGTTATAAGTGTGTAAGGTACACACCTGACACCAACGAAAGTACTAAGATCCAAAGATTCGATCTACCGCACTAGATCACCTTGACCTACATTCGGCCAAATCACAAAACTTTAAGCAACACCATTCGGCCAATAATACCTTAATCCCAATGAGTTATCCTTTGAAATGCCAATCTTACCCATAGGCTTACCCAAAAATGATTGTCAAAGATTTGAGGCTTAGGTTGATTGCTTCCAACGTCCCAAAGAGCCTATCTTTCAAAATCCGTTTGAAGAAAACCAAATGAAGTCCTATCCTTGATGATATTCAGCCAAGACAAATCAAAAAGGATATGAGAAGTTTCAGCTATGGTTTTTGTATGAAGAAAATAATTGATTTGAGACTAAAAAGAAATGAAATTCGAGAGTAGAGGAGAGAAAATAAAAATAAGAGAGAGAGGATTTGGTTTAATCAACAATGGAAGAAAAGAAAAGAAAAGAGAGTTTGGAGAAGAGAGAGGTTCGGCCAAAAGAAAGACAAAGGAAATGTGATTTTGAGCAAATACCAAAAGTAAGAAAAGAGAGAGAGAGATGGGAGAAAGAGTGCACTAAAATGAAAAATGTGTTTTCGGTTTCAAAGGAGAAATGAGAGAAAGAATTAGAATTTGGTTCAACACAAAAATGAGAGCTAAAATCCAAAGCAAATTTGCACAAAAATGCCTAGGTACATTCGGCCAAAGAAGGAGTTTTTGGAGAGGAAGAGAAACAAATGCCAAAAGGTGCACAAATGCTCAAGTTGGCCAACTATCCCTCCCCCAAACCTCCTATCAACATTAGGCCACCCCCTAGCCACACATGCCGTCCACATACATGCACTAAAGGCCTTGCAATAGTTTCCAAAACATCTTCCTTAAGCCAAGCCTTATGTCCCCCCATCCTTCCATAACCTTAAGATTCCTTTCCCAAAGTACAAACTTTCCTAAACCAATATTCAACTTGCCAAAAATTAAAAGTCCAACCTTCCATATGTAAAACTTGACCGTCCGTTAATGCTAGGACACATAAAAAATACAATCCTCAAAATGCCTTCCATGCTACTCGAACCATTTCCCTCATGCCACCTTTCATGCATCTTAACCACTATGCCACTAACTCCATTGTGTTAGAAAAATTAACTTAAGTGTCAAGTTCACCTAATCCACTTCATTAAATTCTCCATACTAAAAATTATTCTAAATCCAAATAATTCCAAGCCTTCACAAGACTATACTAGGCACACAATAAAATCATATCTGAGCTATCACAAGCAACAAGATGATACTCAAATTTTTCCTAAAGCCCAATTAAACCCGAGAATTCATAGAAACCTCGTAACCTTCCAAATTCACTTAACTAATAAATCCAATTTGCAAAAACACCATTCTCATATTCTTGAAGATTTTAAACACTCCTAAGCCCAAGGCCTAATCGGCCCAATCCTATTAGGCCCAATTTCGGGATGTTACATAGGGGCCAAGTAAGGCATCACAAAGTCTATATAAACACCCAAGGGGGCAACTTGAAAGGAGAGTTCGGTAGAAGCCCTCTGTCGGGGCGTCAAAGCTAGGCCAAGAAGCCAAGCCAAGAAGGTTAGATTGAGGGAATCACTCGAAATTATCCAGTTGATCCATCCCAAGACGCCGAAATTATACTCAAGACGGCGAAATTCTCCTTCAATTCCTTCAAGGAGTTTTAGGGATTTCTTATGTTTTGTTTTATCTTTTCTCTTCAGATGTTTTCTTTATTCATTATAAAATAGACCCCTCAGATACCTGAACGGGATGAAACCTAGATGAATCTTGTTATTTGATTTTTGAATTATATGATAAATACTTAGTTTGTTCTTAATTATGCATGCTTAATCCAAATATGATGTGCTTAGGTGGAGGAGGAATAGACCCTACTTAAGAATAGATCTAGCATAATTAAGTGAAGTTGATCGCACGCCTAGAGATAGGGTGACGAGATTTTACTAGATTAGGGTGAAACCTAATATGGGAATCCATAGATCGATTTACTGCTATTCTAGGGGGCTATTATAAGAGAACGAGAGTTCCACTAATTAACCTAGAGTTAGACGTTATTCACCTCGAGAGAGGGTTTAATATACGTTAGGGGGTTTAATATACGTTAGGGAGTCTTACGGGTCAAGCTAAGTAAATAAATCATATGATTCAGGGTTAGATAACAAGTGAAGTCTAGGTGGATTCTTCCTGAGGGTATCGTCTTGATCAATTGAGTTTTTCTTCAAGTTATTTCCCAATTCGTTCTTTTTGTCTTTGTGTCCTTAGCTTAGTCGTCGTTAATTTAGATTAAAATAACTTCACTTTATTTTAGGCTAAATAATAAAAAGAAAGTTAGTATTAATACTTTTAGTTTCTTTGGGTTGGACAATCCGGTCTTGCCTAAGCTATACTACTGTTCAATAGATACACTTGCCTTTAATCGTTGCCAGAGTTAGTTTCCAGGTTCGATCATTCTTTTATAAATTTTAAAGCTCTGATTTTAGCGATCAATGAACTTTATGGGTGAATGGTTAATGTTACTTTCATATACAAACTCTTATCCTCATCTTACTTAGTAATTCTAGTATTTTGATTATTGATGCCAATAATCAAAGGCATTAATAGTTAATTTCCTTAATTATGTTTTAAATTAAGTTTGATGGATTAAGGGAAATGTATTAAGGGCTAGCATTTGTTGTTACTATGTATGAGCTTCCTCATTTGAAATGGTTTTGTTCAAAAAATTGCTAAAAGAGAATATGATTGAGGCAAGTTTTTGAAGTGGCTTGCAAAGTGCTAAATGTAACACCCTTTAAATGCGTTCAACACCGGAACCATATACAAGTCATTACTGAACTAAACAGACTTACACATACTTCATCAGGCTATAAAATTCCATTCCAACTTAAAACTTTTTCATTCATGTACATAACTTCCTTGTTACGGGTCTACGAGGCCCTTAACATACATTTGGAATGCTTCAGAATCAAACCAAAAACTTTTAAACACTTAGAATTTTTTTTACTTAAACAGGGCCACACACCTGTGTGACATGGAACATGCACGTGTGGGCAGGCTGTGTGACCTCCCACACCCATGTTCCTAGCCCGTGTGGAATTTATTCTTTGTTTTAAGCCTACAGGGGTTTTCAGATAGCCAAACCCACGTCCTGTCCCTGGCTCGTGTCCCTCACACAGCCTCGACATGCCCGTGTCTCAGCTCGTGTGCCAAAAACCATGGCATTCTATTTATGATGTCATTGCCTAACTATGGTCACACGGCCAAGGCACACGCCCGTTTCCTTAGACTGTGAGTCGAATTAAATTCCTATTTTTAGGTGTAGACTTCACACGGCCTGGGCACACGCCCATAGGGCTAACCGTGTGTCGCACACGGCCCAGACAGACGCCCGTGTGTCTACCCGTGTGGACATTTGAAAGGCAATCTACCAAGCCCAATGCCACCCTATATAGCATTCATACTTACACCAATTCAATCCAACATATATCAGGACTATAAAGCACTTCTAAAGACTCAAAATCAAGACATACACACAAGCGTACACTTAATGAATTTTATCATCATTGAACATATATAAACTTTTATGACATAACAAAATGAATAACATATATAAACCAATGACCACTTACAACATGAATTTAATAACATTAATAGCCAACACTTTGGCTAACAAGTATGACATAACAAAATAGACTAAACAAATATGACATAACAAAATAGACTAAGTCCTATACATGACATACTCAAAATGAAACATAACAAAATAGACTAAGTCCTATACATGACATACTCAAAATGAATCTAACTTTGCTATACCAAAAAGTAGTCGATAGTGTAATTTCCGAACTCCGACGTTCCACGAATTCTCGAGCTAACTTGGCAATGCTACAAGGAAAAGGGAAATGAGAGGGCTAAGCATAAAGATTAGTAAGTTTGCATGAAAATAAAAAACAACATAAGCTCATAATATCACTCAATCATGGCATTGGATAAAATGCAAAGTCTTAAGTACTTTGCCATAACTTACTCTTGCTTGTTCTTATTACATACATACCATGTCGCGAATCGTAAACAATTTCTCGTGAATTACTCAAGGGTACCTGTATTCACTCAATCACATAACTTTAGCACTAATCGCATTTCTATTTCAAGCTCAACTATGTATCCGACTAAATCATTTGGGATACTCAAAGATACATCTTCATCGTCATTCACACAATTACAAAGTCATTGCCTCATCCTAGATGTGCTCTTACATGAGGTTATCTCTGAGTGCCGATGCCATATCCTAGATATGGTCTTATACGGGGTCTCAGATCAATTATCGGCGCCATATCCCGGATATGGTCTTATACGATTTTCATATTCAATGTCGATGCCATATCCCAGATATGGTCTTATACGGGATCTCAATTCGGTGCCGAGGCCATGTCCTAGACATGGTCTTACATGGGACCTTATCCATCTCATGTTTCAATGATAGTCTTCTCACATTTATTATAGTCCAACTAGGACTTCAACATCACAACTTTCATCATTTTTCTCATTCCAAACCATCACTCAATTTCATAGAAATGTTATACATCATTATAATATCAAACATTCTCAAACATACTAGCATGATGTTGAATTTAACAAATACAAACTTACCTCGATTTCAAAATAGGCTAGATTGCCGATCTAGTATGATACTTTGCCCTTTCCTCGGTCGAGGTTAATCCTTCATTCTTCTTGATCTATAATAACAATTTAGCTCATTTAATAACCATATTAATCAGCACATTTCAGTAATCATACTTTGGCAAAATTACCATTTTGCCCTTAGACTTTCACAAAATGACCATTTTACCCTTAGGCTCAAAAAATAATTTCTAATCAAATTTCTTTCTTTAACAAGCCTAGGTGAACATTTATTACTCTTATGGCAACCCTCAATAATCATTATTTCACACATTTACCACATATTTTACAACTTTTACAAAAGGGTCCTTTTAGGTGTTTTCATGGAAACACCTTTCACAAAAGTTGTTTATCAAACAACTATGACTCATTTTCTTCCATAAAAATGCAGCAAACAACATTAAAGCTCACATGGCAAAACTTTAAACTTTCAACCATTTTGCAAGATAGTCCCCGCTTTAGAAAGCTTAAGCTCTAGGGCTTCCAAAAGTACAAATATTATCAAGAAATGATCACTGAAACACTTACTTGTAAGGCGAAGAGTTTGCTGAAATTTTTGAGCTTTCAAAACCCCTATTTGCTGCTAATTTTTGGTAGATGTGTGAAGGAGAAAAGATGATTTTATTTTCTTTCTTTATTTTATTCTATTTCATCAATTTAATCCACCTACTACACCAACTTTGACTAATTTTGACTTCTTTGTCCCCTTATGGCCGGCCACCTCTTAAAACAAGGCCTAATTGCACTTTGGGACCTCCAATTAATATTCTATGGCTATTACGCAGCTTTAGCTTGTAAAATTAAACTTTTGCACTTTATGCGATTTAGTCCTTTTTCACGATTAATCATAAAATCGCTAAAATTAAAGCACCAAAATTTTCATGCACCTTTATTGTAACACCCCTTACCTGTATTCAACTCCGGAATCGGGTACGAGGCATTATCGGACTTAACTTGCTTGAGTATACAACTTTAAGCTATAAAATTTCTTTTCAACTTAAAACTTTTCCTTCTTAATCAAAACATGCATATTATGGGCCTACGAGGCCTTAATCTTACATCCGGAAGGTTTCGAAGTTCAACTGAAAAATTTTACACTCCTTGAAAAATTTTACCTAAACAGGGGTCACACGTCCGTGTGACATGGGGCACGCCCGTCTGGGCTGACCGTGTGGTTTCACACGCCCATGTCCCTAGCCCATGTGGAATTTATTTTTCTTTCGAACCTACAGCCATCTTCACACGGCTAGGTAAAAGCCAGTGTCTATAACTCGTATCATTCACACAGCCTAGACACGCCCGTGTCCTCCACCCGTGGGCTCTCTATTTATGACGTCATCAAACCCTTAAGAGCACACGGCCAGAACACATGCCTATGTGCTGGCTCGTGTGACAAATCATATTCTCGTAAGTTGATGCAAGGGACACACGGCCTATTAACACGCCCATGGGGCTGGCCGTGTGTCACACACGGCCTAGACACACGCCCGTGTGCCTACCCGTGTGGACAACTAGAGGCTATTTTCCAAGCCTTTTGCCACCCTGAAACATAAACTCATTTATTCCACCACAAGTAGCGCATAACATAACAATATTAAGCTATGAAAAATTCTTAAATCATCACTTATTCAATCCACATTTTACTCAATAAATTGCGTGAACTTTCATTTCATTATACTCATCGTCTTTAAAATATGAACTTGACAAATATTGGTCAATTCACAATGGCCATTTACTAAATGAGTGTAAAACATTAGTAACCAACCCTTTGGCCTTCAAATATGACATGACACAAATGATAAAATTTCTATACATGCCATACTCAAAATAAATTAACTTTACTATACCAAAAGAACGATTGATAGTGTGATCCGAGCTCCGATGTCTTACAATCCTCGAGATAGCTTGGCGAAACTACAAGGAAAAGGGAAAAGAGAGGGGTAAGCATATACCTTAGTAAGTTTGCATAAACTAAAGTAATAATATAAATATCCATGGTGAAATCCATTCATCTCATAGAACAAATGACAACTCAAGTATTCAAGTACTTTGGCATACTTACTCGTGCTTACTCTTACCTATCACATATCACAATAGGGTTTCTAAACTCGTATTTTACTCATGATACCTGTATCACTTCACCACATAATTTAACACTTATGCTAACTTAAACATAAACTTAAATTATTATCATTCTTACATAAATGGAACTCAATGCTATCCTTGTATAACTTAACTCTATAACATCTTTTGCCCGTTGAGCTGCTCAGAATATCGGAGGATACTCAATCTCATCATACATGTATCTCGATGCCAATGCCATATCCCAGATATGGTCTTACATGGGATCACCTATTGATGTCGATGCCATATCCCAGATATGGTCTTACACGGGATCTCTTAGCTCAATGTCAATGCCATGTCCTAAACACGGTCTTATACGAGATCCTCCTTTGGTGCCAAAGCCATGTCCCAGACATCATCTTACACGGGATCTACATTCGGTGCCGATGCCATATCCCAATCATGGCCTTATACGGGACCTTCCTTATTTGATACCGATGTCATGTCCCACACATGGTCTTATACGGGATCTACATTCAGAGCCGATGCCATGTCCCAGACATGGTCTTATTCGGGTCCTACATTCGGTGCCAATGCCATGTCTTAGACATGGTCTTATACGGGACCTTCCTCATCTCATATGGTGACATAGGTATCCCCGTTATTCCGAGACCTTAACCAGGACTTCAATTTGACATATTCTCATTTCAATCTCATCAAAGCATCAAAAATCAACCTCATGAAATATGTATACATTTCTCATAAAATAAAATAATTACAAGTATGATTACATTGTATAACTTTAATTTCATACAAACTTACCTCGATACTCAAAATATGTGTAGATGTGATATTTAGTCCAACACCTTGTTCTTGCCTCAGTTTCGATCCGGGCTTCGTGTTTCTTGATCTATAATAACAATTTCACTCATTTAATACTCACATTGACTAAATTGACTCATAATTCATACTTTGGCCAAAATTATGATTTTACCCCTAAACTTTCACATAATTACACTTTTGCCTCTAGGCTCGTAAAATGATTTTCGTTCAACTTTATTGCATTTGAAGCCTAGCTGAATCATATTCTCAACAACAACAACCTTCAATTTCCACTATTTCACTCACATATGACCATTTCTACAAGTTTTACAATTTGGTCCTTTTATGCATTTTTCATGAAAATCACTTAGAAAAATATGTTTATCATACATCAAACTTTCATATTCTTCCATAAAACATCAAAATACATTCATGTCATACATGGGTAAATTTTTGAACATAAACCTTAGCTCAAAAGATAGCTAGAAATAGCTAAACCGAGCTACGAGGATCTTAAAAATACAAAGAACATTAAAAACAGGGCTAGGATGCACTTACTATGAAGCTTGAAAGTTGAAGAAACCCTAGCTATGTCTTCCTTGTGATTTTCGGCCAAGAGGGAGGAAGATGGACAAGATTTTTTTACTTTCTTTTCCCTTTTAATTCTTTTATTAACCAAAGGATAAAAATGCCCTTAAGCCCCTTTTGCTGAGATTTTTCCTTCCCATTTCCATTTTTGTCCATCTTAACATATAATGGTCTAATTGCTAAATAAGGACCTTTAGTAATTTTTATAATTCTATTTCATACACAAATCTTCTAGAATCTCATATTTTCTAATCTTTGCAATTTAGTCCTAATGGACAATTTGATCACTAATTAATAAAATTTCTTCATGAAATTTTCTCACAATTATGTAAACACCTCATAAGCCTCAAAAAATCATAAAACACATATATCTACTTCGAATTTTTGGTCTCGCAGCCACTATTTCGACTAGACCCTAAATCGGGCTGTTACATTTATAATCATGTTATAACTCATAAAATAACATTAAAATATTTTTCTGACACTGAATTAGTGGTCCCGAGACCACTGTTCCGACTAGCCCCTAAATCAGGCTGTTACAATTCTCCCCCCTTAGGGATTTTCGTCCTCAAAAATTTTATCGGTGAAAAGATTGGGATATTGGTTTCTCATGGCCTCCTCGGGCTCCCATGTGGCCTCTTCTACCCATGCCTTTGCCATAGTACTTTCACAAGGGGTATAACTTTTATTCTCAGCTGCTTGACCTCTCGTGCCAATATCTTAACCAGCTCTTCACCATAAGTCATGTCCAGGTTAAATTTCTACCTCTCGAGGGTATAATCACATGTGAAGGGTTTGATTGATATCAGCGTAACATGGAAACGTATAAAACATCATAAATCTTTTCCAATTTCAATGATAAAGCCAAACAATAAGCTACCGACCCTATCCTCTCGGTAATCTCATATGGTTCGAAAAAACGTGGATTCAATTTGCCTTTTTGGCCAAATCTGAGAACTTTTCTCCATGGCGATACTTTCAGAAACACTTTATCACCGATTTGAAACTTGACCTCTTTCCGTTTCAAATCCGAATAGGACTTTTATCTATCTGAGGCTCCTTTCAGACATTCACATATCTCCTTTACTTTCTCTCAGTTTCCCTGACCAAATCGACCCCGTGAATCTAATTCTCTCTGAGTTCTGTCCAATACAAGGGCGTTCGGTACGTACGCCCGTACAATGCTTCATAAGGCACCATTTTCAAACTTAAATGAAAACTGTTGTTGTAGGCGAATTCCACCAACGGTAAGTATTTTTCCCAATTGCCTTGGAACTCCAAAACACAAAATCGAAACATGTCTTCAAGTATCTAAATTATTCTCTCCGACTACCCGTTGGTTTGCGGATGGAAAGCTATACTAAAGCTTAATTTTTTTGCCTAAAGCCTCTTCCAACTTTTTTACAAAACTGTGACGTAAATCTCGGATCTCTATCCGAAATAATCGACAATGGTACTCTATGAACTCTTACTACTTCAGTCACGTACAAATCTGCCAACTTATCAAGCGAGTAGTCGACCCGCGCTGGTATGAAATGGGTTTACTTCGTGAGTCTATCAACTACGACCCATACAACATCTTTCTTTTTCGACGTCAATGGTAAACCCGTCACAAAGTCCTTAGTAATACGGTCCCACTTCCACTCGGGAACCATAATAGGCTGAAGTAGACTCGAAGGTACTTGGTGTTCAGCCTTCACTTGTTGAAAAATTAAGCATCTAGAAACGTACTTGGAAATGTCTTTCTTCATGCTCGGCCACCAATACCATTTTCTCAAGTCGTTATACATCTTCGTGCTTCCCGAATACATAGACAAACATCCACTATGTGCTTCATGCGAAATCTTCTGAATAAGCTCATCGTTTCTGGGTACACAGACCCTATCTCAAAACATCAAACATCCATTAGGACTTATCTAAAAGTTTGACTCAATATTTGACTCACATAGAACTCTTTTGGCTTGTAAGTCACTGTCACCTTTATGAGCTTCATAAATCTCTTGGAGAAATAATGGTCTAGCCCTCAACTCGGCTAGAATAGAACCATCATCTGACAAAGCCATTCATGTATTCATGACTCTCAGCGCAAACAAGGATTTTTTCTCAAATCATTGGCGACCACTTCGCCTTTCTCGGATGATAGTCAATCACTAGTTCATAATCCTTTATCAGCTCTAACCATCTTCGTTGCCTTTAATTCAATTCTTTTTGTGTCATCAAGTATTTTAGGCTTTTGTGGTCGGTGAATATCAGACATCTTTCACCATATAAATGGTGTCTCCCTATTTTTAATGAAAACACAATGGCAGCCAACTCTAAATCATGGGTAGAGTAATTCTTCTCATGTGGCTTTAATTGTCTAGAAGCATATGCAATCACCTTGCCCTCTTGCATAAGTACACAACCCAATCCATTCATGGATGCATCACTATAAATCATAAATTATCTTCCCGGCTCAGGTTGCACCAAAATAGGAGCCTCAGTCAGCAACACCTTTAGCCTCTCAAAACTCTATTGGCACTTTTCTATCCAATCAAACTTCACATCTTTTTGCAATAGCCTCGTCATCAGAGTAGCTATCATGGAAAACTCCTTGACAAATCGCCTATAGTAGCCAGCTAGGCCCAGAAAACTCCTAACTTCAGTTACGTTCCTTGGTGGCTTCCAATCTACAATTGCTGAGATCGTACTCGGGTCGACTCTGATTCCATCTCCCGAGACGATGTGCCCCAAAAATCTAACTTCCTTCAGCCAGAATTCACTTTTACTTAACTTGGCATATAATTGTTTATCTCTCAAAATTTGCAAAATCATTCTCAAATGCTCGGCATGCTCGTTCTTATCCTGAGAGTAAATCAATATATCATTGATAAAGACCACCACAAATTTATCCAAATACGGCCAAAAAATATGATTCATGAAATCCATGCAAACAGCAGGGGCATTTGTTAAACCAAAAAGCATGACCAAAAATTCATAGCGGACATACCTTTTCCTAAATGCGGTTTTTGGCACATTCGAGTCCTTGACTCTGAACTGATAATATCCAGACCTCAAGTATATTTTGGAAAATACCGTGGCTCCCCTCAATTGATCAAATAAATCATCGATTCTTGGCAATGGGTACTTGTTCTTCACCGTTACCTTATTGAGTTGTCGGTAATCTATACATAAGCTCATCGAACCGTCTTTCTTTTTCAAAAATAATACAAGAGCACCCCACGAAGAAAAATTCGATCTTGCGAAGCCTTTATCTATTAACTCTTGCAATTGTACCTTCAGTTCTTTTAGATGGGGGCAGTACCAGGAGCTAACTCAATCCCAAATTTGATTTCCCTAACTGGAGGTAGCCCTGGCATTTCCTCTGGGAAAACGTCTGGGTAATCATGTACTATGAGTACCGACTTCATTCTCAACTCAGTCTCTTTAACATTCATCACAAATGCAAGGTAAGCTTCGTACCCCTTTCTTAAATAGTTCTAAGTCAATAAAGAAGATATCACTACTGGCAATCTGTCTTGCTTATCTGATTTAACACGAATAAGATCCCCACTTTCATATTTCAACTCAATAAACTTTCTTCCAAAATTCACTATAACATCATGAGTAACTAACCAATCCATTCCAACGATGATATCAAATTCATCAAATGGCAATAGCATAAGATTAGCCGGAAAACAATGACCCCTAATCATTAAAGGGCGACCTTTACATACTCTATCGACCAACACATATTTTCCTAGGGGATTTGACACTCTTATTACAAATTCAGTAGATTCTATAGGTATGCTCATGCTAGGGACTAATTTTATGCAAATATACGAATGGGTAGATCCCGAATTAATTAAAGCTATAACATGAGTATCATAGAGAGAAAATGTACCCGTGATCATGCCGGTGGAGGACGCCTCTTCACGAGCACAAATGGCATATGTTCTCGCCGGTGCTCTACCCTCAACTCTTTCAGTCTGTTCTCTAGATGAATTTTTGCTACTCATTTCATTTCTCAGGTTTCTCTGTGGTCTTCCTCTAGCTGTACTTCCTAATCTTGCATTCTAAGGCTTCTCTTTCTAACCCATCTTAGGGTAATCTCTAATAAAATGATCTAGAGATCCATACTTGAAACAAACCTTCTCTTTTGCTTGACACTTTTCGGGGTGATGTTTGCCACACTGTGGGCATTCTGGTCTACTCAGTCGAACATTGCCAACACTAGCAACTGAAGTAGTCTGAGCCTTAGACCCAGATGCATGTCTACCTTTACTTCTATTTGAAAACCCAGCTGAAGTAGCTTATCAAATAGTAAACTCTCTTGACTTCTTGGATGAGAATTGGAATGACTTACCTAATTGCCTTTTCTTTAAGTCACGAGACTCAATTTCAGCTTTCTTTTTCTCTTTGACTAATTCCTCAGCCTTACAGGCTCGAACTACCAGCACTTCAAACTCTTTTAGTTTGAGGACACCAACAACCAAACTGACATCCTCATTTAACCCATCCTCGAATCTTTTGCACATGATGGCTTCTATCGATACGCACTCTCGAGCTTATTTGCTGAGCCTTACGAACTCATGCTCATATTCAGTCATCATCATTCGGCCTTGCTTTAACTCTAATAACTCCTTTCTTTTCTGGTCGATGAACCTTTGACTAATGTACTTCTTCCAGAATTCCTCTTGGAAGAATTCCCAGTTAACTCTCTCCCTTGGTATCACTGACACAAGGGTGTTCCACCACTGATAGGTAGAATCTCTCAAGAGAGATACTACACACTTCATGCACTCTTCAGGCGTGCATGACAACTCATCGAATACCCTGATGGTATTCTCGAGCCAGAATTCTGCCCTCTCCGGGTCATCGTCTTTACTAGCTGGAAATTCCTCGGCTCCTTATTTCTGGATCTTATCGACCGAAGGCCTTTCTCTTCTTACTACCTCTACCACTTGAGGAGCTACAAGAGCGGGCTGAGGAATAGGTGGGGGTGGAGGGGGTTGAGCATTAGGATTTGCTCGAATATACTTGATATACTAGTTGCTTATCATATTGAGAAAAGCTTCTCGAGCCTCTTCTCCCTGACCCATAGTCTCGAGTTTACTCTCTACTGGTGTGGTCCTTTACGTGGGAGCAACAGATTACTTCAGAGCAAAGACATCGTTTGCACTTCGATTGGGATCAGGATCCATTTACTATATAAAAACACAATTCAATTAGTCAGGAGTCATTACACTATCATTACACAAATACTCTTACGTATGGCATGTATAGCTAGACTCATACTTATGCTACCTAGTCCAAGAATTGACTAAACAGTAGCTCTGATACCACTAAATGTAACACCCCTTACTTGCGTTCAACACCAGAATTGGATACAAGGCATTACCGAACTTAACGGACTTAAACATACTTCATCATGCTATAAAATATTGTTCCAACTTAAAACTTTTTCATTCATGTACATAACTTCCTTATTACGGGTCTACGAGGCCCTAAACATACATTTGGAATGGTTCGAAACCAAACTGGAAACTTTTAAGCACTTAAATTTTTTTTACTTAAATAGGGCCACACGCTTGTGTGAAATGGAACACGCCCGTGTGGGCAGGCCGTGTGATCTCACACGCCCATGTTCCTAGCCTGTGTGGAATTTATTCTTCGTTTCAAACCTACAGGGGTTTTCACACAGCCGGACACACGCCCGTGTCCCTGGCCTGTGTCCCTCACACGGCCTTGACACGCCCGTGTACCAAAAACCATGGCATTCTGTGTATGACGACATTACCTCACTATGGTCACACGACCAAGGCACACGCTCGTGTCCTTAGACTGTGTGTCGAATTAAATTCCTAATTTTAGGTGCAGACTTCACACGGCCTAGGCACACACCCATGGGGCTGAACGTGTGTCACACACAGCCTAGACACACGCCCGTCTGTCTACCCGTGTGGACATTTGAAAGGCTATCTACCAAGCCCAATGCCACCCTATATAGCATTCATACTTACACCAATTCAATCTAACATATATTAGGACTATAAAGCACTTCTAAAGACTCAAAATCAAGACATCCAAACAAGCATACACTTAATGAATTTCATCATCATTGAACATATATAAACTTGTCAAGTATTGGCCCAATTCCAATGACCACTTACAACATGAATTTAACAACATTAATAGCCAACACTTTGGTTAACAAAAATGACATAACAAAATAGACTAAACAAATATGACATAACAAAATAGACTAAGTCCTATACATGACATACTCAAAATGAATCTAACTTTGCTATACCAAAAAGTAGTCGATAGTGTGATTTTCAAACTCCAACGTTCCACGAATTCTCGAGCTAACTTGGCAATGCTACAAGGAAAAGGGAAATGAGAGGGCTAAGCATAAAGATTAGTAAGTTTGCATGAAAATAAAAAACAACATAAGCTCATAATATCACTCAATCATGGCATTGGATAAAATGCAAAGTCTTAAGTACTTTGCCATAACTTACTCTTGCTTGTTCTTATTACATACATACCATGTCATGAATCATAAACAATTTACTGGTGAATTACTCAAGGGTACCTATATTCACTCAATCACATAACTTTAGCACTAATCTCATTTCTATTTCAAGCTCAGCTATTTATCCCACTAAATCATTTGGGATACTCAAAGATACATCTTCATCGTCATTCACACAATTACGAAGTCATTGCTGCATCCTAGATGTGCTCTTACATGAGGTTATCTTTGAGTGCCGATGCCATATCCTAGATATGGTCTTATACGGGGTCTCATATCAATTATCGATGCCATATCCCGGATATGGTCTTATACGATTTTCATATTCAATGCTGATGCCATATCCCAGATATGGTCTTATACGGGATCTCAATTCGGTGCCTAGGCCATGTCCTAGACATGGTCTTACACGGGACCTTATCCATCTCATGTCTCAATGATAGTCTTCTCACATTTATTATAGTCCAACTAGGACTTCAACATCACAACTTTCATCATTTTTCTCATTCCTCACCATCACTCAATTTCATAGAAATATTATACATCATTATAATATTAAACATTCTGAAACATACTAGCATGGTGTTGAATTTATCACATACAAACTTACTTCGATTTCAAAATAGGCTAGATTGCCGATCTAGTCCGATACTTTACCCTTTCCTCGGTCGAGGTTAATCCTTCGTTCTTCTTGATCTATAATAACAATTTAGCTCATTTAATAACCATATTAATCAGCACATTTCAAAATCATACTTTGGCAAAATTACCATTTTGCCCTTAGACTTTCACAAAATGACCATTTTACCCCTAGGCTCGAAAATCAATTTCTAATCAAATTTCATTCTTGAGCGGACCTAAGTGAACATTTATTACTCTTATGGCAACCCTCAATACTCATTATTTCACACATTTACCACATATTTTACAACTTTTACAAAAGGGTCCTTTTAGGTGTCTTCATGGAAACACCTTTCACAAAAGTTGTTTATCAAACTATGACTCATTTTCTTCCATAAAAATGCAGCAAACAACTTTAAAGCTCACATGGAAAAACTCTAAACTTTCAACCATTTTGCAAGATAGTCCCTCTTTAGAAAGCTTAAGCTTTAGGGGTTCCAAAAGTATAAATATTATCAATAAATGATCACTAAAACACTTACTTGTAAGGTGAAGAGTTTGCTGAAATTTTTGAGCTTTCAAAACCCCTATTTGACGCTAATTTTTGGTGGATGAGTGAAGGAGAAAAGATGATGTCTTTTCTTTCTTTATTTTATTATATTTCATCAATTTAATCCACCTACTACACCAACTTTGACTAATTTTAACTTCTTTGTCCCCCTATGGCCGGCCACCTCTTAAAACAAGGCCTGATTGCACATTTGAGACCTCTAATTAATATTTTATGGCTATTAGGCACCTTCAGCTTGTAAAATTAAACTTTCTCACTTTATGCGATTTAATTAAGCATGAAATCGCTAAAATTAAAGCACCAAAATTTTCATGCACCGTTATAATCATGTTATAGCTCATAAAATAACATTAAAATAATTTCCTATGACCCTGAATTAGTGGTCTAGAGACTGTTGTTCCGACTAGCCCCTAAATCAGGCTATTACACCAATGGTAGTGGCCACTTCAATTAACACTGTGACAGTCTTAGTAACTTGCCATGGTTGGAGTTGATAATTTTAGAAACAAAATATTTGGAATTCAAATAATGCTGATTTCATTGAAGTATGAATGCTAGTCTATGAAGATCAATCAATCAAAACAACTTATCTTGAATATTGGATCGGATCAAGCAATCAGATCCCTTAGACTATGGAGATTGGATTGGGATAACATTATATATATTTCTCCAATAGTCCATTTTATATTAGTATTTATTATTATATTGCTTGTGCTATTTTCTAGCTTTTGTTAGTAAGGTATTAGATGGTAATTGATCCAGTATGTTACCAAGTCTTAAAGCTCTTATATATTTGGAAAACTTGCTAGGTTTTGTATTGAATATTGAGAGCACTTATTTGTTTATTGAGGAGCATATTTTTATGGGTGCATTTTGGAGAGTAAGCAAATTTTGTTGCTTGGTTTACTACCAAAGTTCTTTGGGGGAGAATTTAGAGGTGGGTGATCTAAATATTTAAGTACAAAGGTGAGGTTGCTATACTGATATGTTATAAGACTTGAACACTACAACCAAATAGGCCTACGGTAACATTCTTTTTACTTATGATGACACAAAAAAGGTTGGCATAGGCCCTCCTAATGATTCTCCTAACGCTTCTGAAAACTTCTTTGTTAGCACCGTTGGCATAGGTACTGCGACGCTTTGGAAAAAGCGTCAACATAATTCAACCTAAGCCAACCTTTATTGAAGGGTTGATTAAGCCAACCTTTATTGAAGGGTTGGCGAAGACCTAGTAAAGGACTACCTTTAAAAAATGTTGGGATAGAAGGAAATAGGTGACCCAAAAAAAGTCAAATATGTCGACTTTTGAGGAGTTTGCTCATGCCCCTGTTAAAGGCGACTTAAAAATAGTCAGGTTCGATCGCACTTGGGCCAACTTTTAAAGAGTCAGATCATGAGCCAACCAAAGTCAACCTAATAAAATTCAGGTTAGTGTACGTTTATACCGACACAAGAACTGTTGATTCGTGGTCAATCAAGACATCGGGTTAGATTGTGCCTACGTCAGCTTTATAAAGGTTGTACTAGACGCAATCAAAATCGACTCAAAAAAGGTTGGGATAGACCATTCTATGCAAACCTTAAAAAGGTTTGGATAGACCCATCTAACGTAAATTTAAAAAAGTTGGGATAGGCCTTGTTTGTGCCAACACCTTACATAGTTCGCTCAAGTCCCATGTTTTTTACGACTTTTTTTTCCCGAATTTTGAAGAGCCTATTTTGGAAAAGTATGAGCAACTTTGTATGTGTTGGGTTTGGACAAGTTTGAGACAATATTAATTAAACAGTTAATTAACATAAAATGATCATATTAATATAAAATTACCACTGAATAATGCAATTATTAGTTTATATACAAAATCCTAATAGAAGCAATCAACACGTTGGCAACTTATTGTCAACTTGTTATCCATTACATCACTTGGTAATTGCATTCAATGAATGTGTTGCCAACTTGTTTCCCATGACATCAAAAATTCTGGGACAACTGCATCCATCAACTACTATAACATATATATACACACATAATATGTAGCAGGCTTCATTCATCATCATCCAAACTAAATGCCTCATCATTAGGTCCTTTAGTCAAAATTCATCTGCATTAACAAGTACAACAATAACAATGTAACTTTTCTGTTTATATGAGTTAGATAACATGAACACGTGAGAAGAATATTTCAGTAATAGCCAAAGAACCATAAATTGAAGCTAAATCAACAAATTTCATCACTACATCCATTAATTATTGGTTAAGCAAACAATGAAGACATCAAATAAGAAACTAACATTTAGTTACAGCACAAACAAATAGCCAAATAACAACAATAAACCTATATTAAACCACCAGTAAACTTATTAACAATCTAGTTCTATTAGTAAGTATTTTACTTACTTGACATTCCTTTTGACATACACTCGTTGAGGAGAGCCTTATACTTCTTCTCACGAGCATCCATCATAGCCATGAACTTTTCCTCTCGAATTTTAGTCAATTTCATAAACCTTTCTTTTGCCTTGGCCATCAAACGAGCTTTTCACTCTACAGCCTCCACATGAAATCGAGATTCTGCTTCCTCGAGAAGAGCCTTCTTCTGAACTACTTGTTCGACTTGAATTGCTTGTATTTTTCAGCATGTTTAGCCCTTATCTCTTCAATCAATGTATTAATAGCCAGTGTAGATTGGAAACCTCAGGTCATTGAACCATAGCTAGATAACCTAGATTTAGTCATCCCATATCCATATCCTAGCACTCTTCCATACTTGTAAGGGTCGAAAACTTGTGTATCCACCTCATTTTCCAATGTAACATTATCTTGAGGCGAGGAAGAACTCCCAGGTGTTGGCATAGATTCTTTAACCCTCTTCTATGCTTTATCCTACATTTCTCTTTCACTAGAAAAATCTATTTTGAAAAATAGTAAAGCTGATGTCAAAATAAAAATAAAATAAATAAATAATAAAAATTGTTTCTTACAAAAACTTTTTCTGCAGCCTCACTACTTAATTTGTCACTCCCATTTTCACAAATGTTGGAATCTAAACTGCTCCAAACACGAGAGTTCATGGCCTTCCTTCTCAGCCTATTATATAGCAAAACAATAGTTGTTAATAATATTCACCAATGATCGAGAAACAATTAATATAGGTTACATATTGATTAATATGTAACACTTACAAATTTCGAATTGAGGGTCACCTATCCTATGTTACCAACAGTGTATGCATAACGCACTTTTGTTCGGGATTCTTTCACCTTTTCTGATTATTCCTATTGTTAAAATTGATGAGAAAAAAATATTAGAGTAATAGGAAAGCTAAGTTTATTGTGGCTTATTCAACAAATCACACATATATACACCCCTACTTTGATCATACCGTAAGTGAAAGCGGAAAAAATGAAACATTTAGTCTAATAAAAGTGGATACTGCAGCTTGTGGTCTTCCCTATCGCTCCACCAACCACTTCTATTAATAATTATGCACACAGGGAGGATTGTTTTCATATATTTCTTCAAGTGGCCGATCTTCTTGGACCATATCTTGGTAGTATCTAGTCTTCAAAGTCGATTTAAACTCCTTACAGAGTTTTTCAACATGTGAAAGAATGTTAGAGTCCTCCACCTTACCTTAAAGATTGAACTTTTCCTGCACATATAACAAATTAATGTAACAATTACTCATTACATGCAATTTCAAGTTATGAAAAACTATTGGAATACATTAAATTAGAAAATGATTATGCACTACATACATGAATGATTCTTAATATGTTTTCCAATGTTTGGTATTCAAAGGATAGATAAAGTCAATCTTTGCAATTGTGATGAGGAATTCAACCAATTTTGATACTTCTTTCCCAATAGGTTGGCCATATTGGTTGGCATCTACTACTATATGAGTTTTAGGTTGAAGATTCCATATATCTTTCATTTTTGTAGGCCCTCGCTTTCTTTTAGTAGTCTCTGTCAAAAGAAGCAACATATATAATGTACAAAATAATGATAAGTTGTGGCAATCCTTATATAAATGATGTTGATGAAATTATTAATTACTAGCTGGAGTTGCTGGTGCTTCTTCCATCGTTTGACTTGGAGTTTCTTCTCCTATACTTTGGCTGTTGGTAGGAGCACTTCCCAAGGTGCTTGAACCCATGAAAGAACCTCTAAAAGAAAATCGTACACCTCTTAATGTTCGAGCTTGCCAGCTGTTTTCCTAAAAAAATAGATTAAGTACATATATATATATATAAGTTAGGCAACCCATCAACATCTATCATTTCGAAAATGATTGGTAATGAATGAAGGTTAATAAGGAAGCACCAGAGGGAACCGGTAGAGCATCAAAAAGGTCTTGGAGGAATCGTGTTCTTCTTTTTATTATTACGTTCCCTTTTCCTTTTTCAATGTTTTGTACTTTGGGTTTTGAAGAGGAGGAAAATAACATAAGATTGGAATTAGGAAAGATGAATTTTCAACTTGCTTTTCAAAATTATTGTCGGGAAAACCTAAGCCAACGAGAAATTTGGAGGAGGGACAGCTTTTTATTTGCTTATTATTGCTTTTATTTTGGGTTTTCTCTTTGGGCCAAGTTTTTATTTGGGCTAACTAAGCTAAACCTGACCCAACCACATCCCTAATAATTGATGAAGGTTTTAGGAATTGTACAACCAGTCATTCCTTCATCGTCTTGCTTTTCAATTGGTGAAAGAAAATATCATGAGTTATTTTCATACTTGATTATAAGTATATTTTTTTTGCTGAATCGATTGTTTTTTGTTTTATATCGGTTACTTTCTTCTTGAATCTAGTGTTTGTTGTTTTAAATCGATTATTTACTTCTTTGAATCAATTGCTTGTTTCTTTAAATTGATTCATTTCTTCTTTGAATCAATTGTTTGTTGTTTTAAATCGATTCTTGGATTCTTTAAACCAATTCATTATTGTTGTTTTAAATAGATTCTTTGCTTCTTTGAATCAATTCATTATTGCTGTTTTAAATCTATTCTTTGCTTCTTTAATTGATTCATTATTGTTTGAAATGTAGTAATATTTTCTTTTGGTCCTGATTTGAGCAAAACCTTGAATATTTAGGCCCAAGTTTGCTTATTTAGCCTTTCAATCAAGTCCAAAGGGACCGAAAGAAGACCAATTTTCATTGGAGGAAGTTTAACTCGATTCTAAAATATTTAAATCGAGTTAATATCAGCAAGAAACATAGTCAAAGATCCTAAAAAGTTTAAATCATTTAAAATACTTAAATCAATTCTTTCTTGTTTGAATCAAAGAAAATGTTTACAAATATAAACAAGAACATCCAGATTCATCCTCCCCTTTTATATCATCCCAAAAATGGATGACGTTTGACATATTCTTTGAGATTCTCTTCTCTGACCAAAATTTCCAAGTAGACTCGAATGGCACCACATTTTTCTTTGATCAATCGCAAGTACAATAATTAGTATATAAGCTTTGAGGAAATATACTCGTGTGTATTTAAAGAAGGAATTTCATGACGATGGAATTTTTACATCATGCATTATCACGAGTCCTTGTATCTTAAAAAGGTTTAGGACATATAAAGTCATGTTCCTAAAACGTGAACATAACTGAAAACATAATAGTGATAAAATAATTTAGATCCAACTCAATTGTATTTAAAAGTAAAAACAGATATCATGAGTTATTTACTTACTGGATTATAAATAATTTTTTTGCTGAATTGATTGCTTGTTATTTTAAATCGATTCTTTTCTTCTTTGAATCAATTTTTTTTGTTTTAAATCAATTATTTGCTTCGTTAAATCAATTCATTATTGTTGTTTTAAACCATTTCTTTGGTTCTTTGAATCGATTGTTTGTTGTTTTAAATTGATTCGTTTCTTCTTTGAATCGATTCTTTATTTTTGTTTTAAATTGATTCTTTACTTCAAAAGCCGGTAAAGTGAAAGATTCGGAAGCTAATAAATCAATAGCTCGTAAAGTGAAAGATTTGGAAGCTAATGCAACAAAAGCACGTAAAGTGAAATATTCGAAAGCCGTTAATCCGACTTGGGATCTTCAGAACGCAAGGCTGCTGGGGTCTTGAATATCGAACGCAGTTAGACAATCGATAAGGGTTGGTTTGTAGGGCATATCGGGATCAACTACGAGAGGAAGAATTAGAGGTTAGAACGTTCTTAGATGCTATAACTAGCTTATTATTTGGGGGAGAAAACTAATTTTCGAGGATCGATTCAAAAACCGAAATCCACCGAGTCCAGCGCTAAGGCTTTATAACTCTGTCTACAAAATTCGAATTTATTTCCCAAGTTAATTTTATTTTTGATTTATTTAATTATTTATTTTTTCTATTTCATTTATTTAATTTCTAGTCATTTTGAAACTTCCCTAATTTATTTTTCAGCAGGTCGTTTAGAGTCGAGGTGATCGCTGTAAATCAGAGTTTTAAAATTTATAAAAGAATGATCAAACCTGGAAACTAACTCTGACAACGATTAAAGGCAAGTGTACCTATCGAACAGTAGTATAGCTGAGGCAAGACCGGATATCGAACCCAAAGGAACTAAAAGTACTAATACTAACTTTCTTTTTATTATTTAGCCTTAAAATTAGAGTGAAGTTACTTTTGACGAAGACTAAACTAAGGACACAAAGACAAAAAGGCGAATAGGAAAATAGGAAAATAACTTTGAAGAAAAACTCAATTGATTGCGACAATACCCTCAGGAAGAATCCACCTAGACTTCACTGATTATTTAACCCCAAATTATATGATTTCTTTTGCTTAGCTTAATCTGTAAGACTCCCTAACCTATATTAAACCCTCTCTCGAGGCGAATAATGTCTAACCCTAGATTAATTAGTGGAACTCTTGTTCGCTTATAATAACCCCCTAGGATAGCAGTAAATCGATCAATGGACTCCCACATTAGCTTTCACCCTAATCCGATAAAATCTCGTAACCCTATCTCTAGGTGTTCAATCAACTCCGCTTAATTATGTTAGATCTACTCTTAGGCAGGGTCTATTCCTCCTCCACATAAGCACATTAGATTTGAATTAAGCAACAAATTAAGAACAAACTAAGTAATTATCATATAACTTAAAAATCAAATAAAAAGATTCATCTAGGTTTCATCCCCTTCAGGTATCTGAAGGGTTTAGTTCATAATGAATAAACAAAACATCGCAAGAGAAAAGATAAAACAAAACATAAGAAAATCCTAAAACTCCATGATGGAATTGAAGGAGAATTCTGCCGTCTTGAGTATAATTCTGGCTTCTTGGGATGGATCAACTGGCTATCTTCGTGTTATTCCCTAGTTCTGACCTTCTCGGCTTGGCTCCTTGGCCTAACTTTGACGCCGGTTTCGGCTTCTGCCGAACTCCCCTTCAAGTTGCCCCCTTGGGTGTTTATATAGACTTTGAGATGCCTTACATGGCCCCTAAGTATCCTAATATAAGTAGAATTCCTAATAATGTATTTGAATAGGCTTTGGAATGTGTTTCTTTTCCTCTAAGTATCTTTTCCCGAATGAAATTGCTTCTTCCAGCGATAGGGACACGGCCATGGCAGACGCCCGTGTAGATCGTGGCCAGGCCGTGCTCGGACTTCTTTAATGAGGCACGGCCATGTAAATTGGGAGAAGGTCGTATTCTAGATGATTGGCGTGGCACGGCCGTGTGGGCTTAAGTTCAAGCCGTGTCGATTTCTTCCTTGGCCCGAATTGGTCCGTTTTGGGCCCGTTTCTCGTTCTTTTTATCCTCGGGTGCTTTCCTAGGTATAAGACATGAAAAGAAAGGATTAAAAGCACCTTTTTACATAAATCGAGGGATAAATCATCCAAAAGCATACTAAATGTGGGATTAGAATATGTTACTTTTACGATTTATTAAATACCCCCACACTTAAGCTTTTGCTTGTTCTCAAGCAAAATTCTCAACTTACAATTAAAACGAACTTTCCATGATTAACAATTTCTATCAACAATGCCTTATCCTAATTCATAGATAATTTATACATGGATAATTCAACTCAAAGATTCCTAAAGATTCAAACAAGATAAGTCATACATTTGTAGCACGAAAACATAGGTGTTTCCCTTCATCTAAATAACTACCTTTAATTCAAAACCTACAAGGATTGACATCCTCACAAAAAGATTCACTCAAAGTGTTTAAGGGTCAAAATTTAAGCACTCATTAAGTCGAACATGAAAAGTTAATCCCATAGGCTTGCCTGAAAATCAAATCTCCACCACTGTAAAATGGGATGATACACAAATCAAAAGGTCTTTAACAGGGTTGTAACAGGGCTAGGGTTAAAGGTGTGGATAAAGGCTGAATTAGAGGGTTAGAATCGAGATTGTCTTAACAAGTTACTTAACTAGTAAAATAACTAATCTTAAATAATTACATCAATTGAGAAATAATAATACAAATAATATGAGCTTTTTCTTCAAGAATTTTGAATTTTATGTGTGTAAGCTCACCTAATCACAAATTAAAAATGAATATACTTGTTTTTTTTTTTTTTAAGAACAAACTACTTATTACAATAATAAGAAGGAACTTTAACAACTGAAATATAGAACATAGTTAGGCAAGCTGCTCAAAATCAAATCTCGACAAAAGGGTAGTTAAAAGAAATGGTGATAACAAATACAAAGGTTTTTTGGTTAAAATTAGTAGGTGAGTCAATAAAAAGGGTTGTTAGGCTTCAATGGGGTTCACTAGGGGTTAATTATGAAGGTAAGCTTTTTAGTGGAGTGAGTGGGTTAAATCCTAGGTGCCTTTATCATCTCTCAGATATCAAATCATAAGCGTGGTCTTGACATGTATAATCAAGGCAAGTTCTAGAATAACAGTTCAATGTTGACATACTCATAATCAATAATGTGAGCATGAAAAAGAATATATGCTCGATAAGGCTCAAATTCTCACAAGAATTATGGGTGTTTTGACATCATCCTTGTAAATTTCAAATTTCAAGATAACATTCAAATTAGGTTGACAACCTAAAATTTTTATTTTTAGAAAATTTAGACTTATCATGCTTGATTCCTAGTATTCTTCAAATTTAATTATCAATGCACAATTATCAATGACTTAATCTAAAACATATCAATAGAAATCATAAATTAAAGAAAATTTCATTCAAATCGTAATATGAGAAACTTACTTTAAGATCAAGGCATAATTCAGGGATTTTCAGATAATACTATAATTAACCCCACACTTAAGATGTACATTGCCCCCAATGTACAAATATGGATAATATCAAAATAATCATAAAATCATAAGACAGGAGAGAAGTGAAACTTCCTGAATTTTGGATGAAGTCAATGAAAAGAAACCAGATAGGATTGGAGGTGAGCGTCTGGAAAGCGTCTCGAATCGTTTGAAATTGAATCCTCGAAAGCGACGATCTCGATTTTATTGTATCCTAAGCTAAATCTAAATATCATAAAGAATAAGAAGAAGAAAATAAAATAAAATAAAGTAAAGAAAGATAATGAATTGAAAATAAAATAAAAATAATTAATGGAAAATGAAGGACAATTAGAAAAAGTGAGAATGAGGTTTAAATAGAGATGTAGCCTGTGTTTTAGGATTTTGAGTTTTTGGGTGGGTTCAGGTGAGGTAGCCATGGCTGTGTTATAGCTAACACGCCCGTGCTCGACAAATCAGTAATTTTGCTCGGGTAGGTAGCACGGGCGTGTTTAGCCCGTGGTATGTAAGTCAGTGAAGTTACATGGTCGTCGGGCACGGGCGTGTGTACCCCGTGTTCGACAAGTTAGTAACTTCGTACGGGTAGTTAGCACGGGCGTAGCCTAGTATCGCAGCCTGTGTTGGGAGAAGAAATTCTTCTCTGGTTGTGCACGGCTACTGGCACGCCCATGGTTCATCCCCTGGCTTCCACACGGCCATGGGCACGCCCGTGTGTAAGGCCGTGTGTCCTAGAAATTTGATCTTTGGTTAGTTTATGGTTAGATGCTTAAAAGGAAAAATAAAAGGAAAAATAAAATAAAAATAAAATAAAAATAAAAAATGTAAAAATGTAAAATAGGGTTAGTGCTTGGGTTACCTCCCGAGAAGCGCTCGTTTATAGTCTTAAGCTAGACTTTACCTCTCATTCGTATGGTCATGGTGGTTTGAGGAGGTGAAAATCCTTTCTCATGCGATCACTTCAGTTATGGATATATAGTTTAAGTCGAGTAGTGTTTACCTCAAAAGTGTAGGAAGACATTAAGTACCTCAAAAGTGATTTCTTCGTTTGTCTTGAGGTTTGAATTGGTGATTCGAGGGTCTTCCTTATTCGACAATACCTGATCCTCTATTTTGATGTGATTTGTTGTTCCTATCAACTCGTTTGGGGTCTCCTTTAGTTTCACTTCGTGTGGTTCCTATTCCTCCTTGATTTGTGTTTCCTCCTCTTTTAGTTTGTCAACCCTAAAGCTTTGTTCCTTATGTGTTTCTTCTTTGTCGGCACTAGGTCTAAGATCTAGCTCAGCTAAGTGACTTCGTGATGCTTCCTGTAAAGAAGGTTGAACCAAATGATTATCAATAGAATTAACGTTCGTACCTTTATTAATCGATGTCCTAGCTGAGTCAAGAGCTTGAAGAGTGATTGTTTCATCGTCTACATGAAGTGTGAGTTCACCGAATTCTTCCTCTGTGTGGCATTTCTTTATTGCATCGAGATATGGCACACGAGCTTGGGTACTCTGATTTCTGGGTTTGGTAAATCATGGCTTACCTCAATCTTACCTTTACTTACCACGCTTTCTTGTCTTGGGTCGATTCCACTAACAATTCATTGTTATGAGCTTGTACATCTTGGGGCCCATAATTGGCTCGAGTTTGTAGCCTTGTGGTGTTTCTGTGGTGAAAGTTGAACAATTTGATTATCAACTAAATTTACTTTCTCACCTTCATCACTTAATGTCCTGGCCGAGTCAAAAGCTTGTAGACTGATTGATTTGTCACCTACACGAAGAATTAGTTCTCCTGTGCACCAACATCAATTTTAGTCCCGCGGTTGTTAGAAAGGGTTTTCCTAAAATTAAAGGAATCGAATTGTCCTCATTCATGTCTAAGACAACAAAATCTCATGGAATATGAATTTATCAATTTTGATTAGAACATTTTCTATTATACCCCTAGGAATTACGATAGTTTTATCAGTTAATTGAACGCTCATCCTAGTTTGTTTGGGTTTCCCTAGACCTAGTTGTTTAAACAATTTATAAGGCATAACATTTATGCTTGTCCCTAAATTGGCTAACACATTTTCTATAGATAAACTACCAATTATGCATGGAATTGTAAAACTCCCTGAATCTTTTAGTTTCTGTGGTAGTCTAGTCTGTAGAATTGCCGAGCACTTTGCGTTGAGTTCCACATGTGATTCCTCATCTATCCTTTGCTTTTTCGTTAACAACTCCCCTAAAAATTTTCTAGAGTCTGCTATCTGTGAAAGAGCTTCAAGAAGAGGTAAGTTGATATGTAATTTCTTTAAAAGTTTAAGAAACTTACCGAACTGGTCTTCTGAATCGTCTCTTTTTAATGCTTTGGGATAAGGAATGCGAGGTTGATACTCCTTTATTACCAGTTTCGGCTTTTCTTGCGTTACCTCTATTTTTCTTTTGTCTACCTTGTTTTCTTGTTGCGAGATGGGTTCGTCTATCTCTGCATTTTCCTAAGCTACTATGACTTGAATTTGCTCCTTTGGATTAATCTCGGTGTTACTCGGTAGACGTCCTTGCGGTCGTTCTGACATGAGCTTTGCGAGTTGTTCGACTGCCTTAGTGACTTCTCTTACTGACTTAGTAACTTCCTCTAACTGGTTCTTCTTCTCTTCAACCGGTGTTTGTTGACTTTTAAATGTTTTCTCAGTGTCTTGGAGACGGGTATCTGTGGTTGCCATGAACTTTGTCATCATCTCTGCAATGTTCGACTCCTCTTCCTGTTGGTGAGGTGGTTGTTGAAAGTTTTGAGGAAGTTCCTATCTTTGGCTACTTTGATCATTCCACGAGAAATTGGGATGGTACCTCTAACATGCATTATAAATGTTATTATAAAAATTATTTTGAGGTCTAGAGTAGTTACCCATATAGTTGACTTGTTCGTTCTCCATGTGATATCCGTAGGGTGGGTACTCAGGATTCGCCACGCCTCATAGATTCGAATCATATTGCATTGCTGGGTGTACATGCGAGCGACTGCACAAACCATCGATCTTTTTATTCATCATCTCTAGCTGGGTAAATAACCTAGTGAATACGTCGAGGTTGACGGCACTGGTTGCTTTAGTAGGAATTGTCCTCATGACTTGCCACTAATAATTATTCAGTGCCATCTTCTCTATAGACTAAAATTATCTGCCAAAAGCAAAATAGAGGAAAAATTAGCAAAGTAAAAAAAATTATAATATGAATGAAAATAAATTGCAATAAAAAAATGGCTAAAGTAATAAAAATAGAGCTTTCTTAATATTTTAGTTCCCCGGCAACGACGCCAAAAACTTGATCGCTGTAAATCAGAGTTTTAAAATTTATAAAAGAATAATCAAACCTGGAAACTAACTCTGACAATGATTCAAGGCAAGTGTACCTATCGAACAGTAGTATAGATTAGGCAAGACTAGATATCAAACCCAAAGGAACTAAAAGTACTAATACTAACTTTCTTTTTATTATTTAGCCTTAAAATTAGAGTGAAGTTGCTTTTGACGAAGACTAAACTAAGGACACAAAGACAAAAAGACGAATAGGAAAATAACTTTGAAGAAAAACTCAGTTGATTGTGACGATACCCTCAGAAAGAATCCACCTAGGCTTCACTTATTATTTAACCCCGAATTATATGATTTCTTTTACTTAGCTTGATCCGTAAGACTCCCTAACCTATATTAAACCTTCTCTCGAGGCGAATAATGTCTAACCCTAGATTAATTAGTGGAACTCTCATTCGCTTACAATAACCCCCTAGGATAGCAGTAAATCGATCAATGGACTCCCATATTAGGTTTCACCCTAATCCGGCAAAATCTCGTAACCTTATCTCTAGGCGTTCGATCAACTCCGCTTAATTATGTTAGATCCACTCTTTAGATTTGAATTAAGCAACATTAGATTTGAATTAAGCAACATAATTAAGAACAAACTAAGTAATTATCATATAATTTAAAAATCAAATAAAAAGATTCATCTAGGTTTCATCCCCTTCAGGTATCTGAAGGGTTTAGTTCATAATGAATAAACAAAACATCGCAAGAGAAAAGATAAAACAAAACATAAGAAAATCCTAAAACTCCCTAAAGGAAATGAAGGAGAATTCCGCCGTCTTGAGTATAGTTCCGGCTTCTTGGGATGGATCAACTGGCTATCTTCGCGTTATTCCCTAGCTCTGACCTTCTCGGCTTGGCTCCTTGGCCTAGCTTTGATGCCTGGTTTTCGCCGCGCGAACTCCCTTCAAGTTGCCCCCTTGGGTGTTTATATAGACTTTGAGATGTCTTACTTGGCCCCTAAGTATCCTAATTTAAGTAGAATTCCTAATAGGGTGCTTGAATAGGCTTTGGAATGTGTTTCTTTGCCTCCAAGTATCCTTTCCCAAATTAAATTGCTTCTTCCAACGACAGAGACACGCCATGGCACACACCCGTGTGGATCGTGGTGTGCCATGCTCAGACTTCTTTAATGAGGCACGGCCGTGTAAATCGGGAGAAGGTCGTGTTCTAGATGATTGGCGTGGCACGGCCGTGTGGGCTTATGTCTAGGCCGTATCGATTTCTTCCTTGGCCTGAATTGGTCCGTTTTGGGCCCGTTTCTTGTTCTTTTTATCCTCGGGTGCTTTCCTGGGTATAAGACATGAAAAGAAAGGATTAAAAGCACCTTTTTACATAAATCGAAGGATAAATCATCCAAAAGCATACTAAATGTGGGATTAAAATATGTTACTTTTACGGTTTATCACGAGGCACGACTATTGTCACGATTATTGGTTCGACAAAAATTTTGTTCACGAGAAAAACACGAATGTTGATCATAATATTCAGTCCCTGTGGAATCGACCTTACTACTCTTTACTACTGTTTAAAGTGGTTTTATTGTAGGAATTATTTTTATTTGGTGGTTTCGACGCCTATCAAATTTTGGCACGTTGCTAGGAATTGGAAATATTTTTCTAACCACATTTGTTTCCTTATGACCGAGATCGAAGGCAGGAATTCTCTGATTTGAACCAGAAATAGAGAAGTTGTCTTGAAAACTGTAAAGTGAAGCCATTTGACACGGTAAATGACCACATCCTGAGTTCGAAACCATATTTTACATCGAGGACATTTTCTCATTCGACGAACCAGACGAGATGGCAGAGCAAATTATACTCCAACTCATAGCAACCCCAGATGAACAACAACCCATATGTATAACTTATCTGGCAGGAGGAATGCTGTTCGAGTTGAAATTAAGTTTAATTCATCTTATTGCCCACCTTCCACGGATTACAAAATGAAAATTCTCACACTCATCTCAAAGAATTCCATATGCTCTATACAAGCATGAAGCCTCAGGGAGTAACCGATGATCAAATTAAACTTTGTGCTTTTCCTTTCTCACTAGCCGACTCTACTAGATAATAACTATTTTATTTACCTCTGGGATCTATCAATACATGGTCTGACATGTCTCGTTTATTTGTTGACAGATTCTTTCCAGTAGCTCGAGTAGCTGAACGAAGAAGGGACATTGTAGGAATTCGTCAAAACGAGACTGGACTAACTGAACAGTCACTCTTGTAGTATTTCTATGAGGGGTTGCTCTCGATGGAAATGAAAATGATAGATGTTGTAAGTAGAGGAACACTTGTTAATATAACTCCTCAGAGAGCACGAAAGTTGATTTTTCTACGAACTCTCAACAATTCTGACAAACTGCAGAACACATGAGACAGGTTCATGGGTTAAGTTCTCTATCTCTAGAAGATAAAATTGATAAGATGATAACGTTGTTCAAAATTTGCTTACAGATAAAATAGGCCCAACACGGTTGTGCAGAATTTACACTATGCTAGACCACACAATGGACTTATGATAGATTTTACGTGAAGGCTCGACAGAACAAGAAAATGTTGTTGGAAACTTTCTAGGGCCACCCAAAAGGCGATATAATCCCTACTCAAACACATATAATGTAGGGTGGAAAGATCACCCAAAACTAAGTTATAGGCCGAATCCTCAATTCTATCAACCTTACCAACAAAGGCTTTCTCCAAATCAACAATTACCACCCCTAAAGTTGTCTTTGGAAGCCATAGTAGAAAAGAAGAGGAAGCCATAGTAGAAATCAACATTCCTCTTCTTAATGCAATTAAGTAGATTCCACGATATACAAAATTCTTAAAAGAATTATGCACGACTAAGAGGAAGCTCTTGGGAAATGAAAAGGTAAGTGTGTTAGAGAAAATGTCTCCGCCGTTCTACAAAAAAAAATACCGACCAAATGTAAAGACCAAGGTATGTTTTTCGTATCTTGCAAAATAGGTAGTGTCAAAATTAAAAAAGCCATGTGTGACCTAGGTGCATCTATTAACGTTATGCCTATGTTCATTTATAAACTAATTAACACAAGTCCTTTGAAATAAATAGGTGTAATCATTCAGCTTACAGATAGATCTGTAGTGCATCCGGAGGGAGTGCTGGAGGATGTTCTTGTTAAGGTAAACGAACTAATTTTTCGTACAAACTTCTACATCATCGACATAGAGGATGATAACTCGACCAATTCTTTCGATATACTACTCGGGAGACCATTTTTGAGTACCATACAAATGAAGATTGACGTACAAAGTGGGTTACTCACTATGGAGTTCGATGGAGAAGTGGTGAAATTTAATGTTTATGAGGCCATGAACCATCCTAGCACAATTACTAATGTTTCTAATGTTGATATAATTGATCCTTTAACTGAATTGCATTTGGAATATCATGACAAATATGAATTATGAACTTTTCTTTGCAGAAGTCTAGACTTTGACGCCATAGAGGAACTAGAGTAGTGGATAACTATTGAAGAATCTATTCGCAGAATAGTGGCTCATATGGAGCCATCGCAATTACAGAAAAATTCAGGTAAAACTTTTGAATTGTCTCCTTCACAAACTAAGCTTTTACCATTTGTTTTGCAGGCCCTAAAGTAGGAACTCAAACCACTTCGGACCATTTGAAGTACATTGTTCTTGGCGATGGAATACCTTACCAATAATAATCTCAAGTAAACTATCAAAGATAGAATAAAAAAATTTGGTACGAGTACTTAGGGATCATAAAGAGGTGATCGGATGGACTATAGCCAACATTAAGGGTTTGAGTCCCTCGATTTGTATGTACAAATTTCTAGTTGTAGAGAATGCAGTTCCCAAAAGAGAGACACAAAGGCGTCTCAATCCACCTATGATCGAAGTGGTAAGGAAAGAAGTTCAAAAGTTACTTGATGTTGGGATGATCTATCCCATTTCTGACAGCAATTGGGTCAGCCTAGTCCATGTAGTGCAGAAAAAATCGGCGTTATCATAATTGAAAATTCGGCAGGTGAGATGATTCCCACCCGAGTCCAAAATGGGTGGAGAGTCTGCATAGATTATAGGAAGTTGAATTCTTTAACTCGGAAATATCACTTTCCACTTCCTTTTATTGACCATATGTTAGAACGTTTAGCTATAAAATCTCATTATTATTGCCTTGATGGTTACTCAGATTTTTTCCAGACTCCAGTGGCACTAGAGGATCAAGAGAAGACGACATTTACATGTCCATTGATAAACCGTGATATATACATATTTTAATCCCACATTTAGCATACTTTTGGATGATTTATCCCCCGAATTGTGGAATTTGGTGCTCCTACTCCTTTACTTTCATGTTTTATACTTAGGAGAGCACCGGAGGATGAAAAGAATGAGAAACGGGCCAAAAACAGAGAAAATGGGCTAAAGTAAGAAATTCACACAGCCTGGGCCCAAGTCACACGACCGTGCCTCTTTAGCAGACCCGAACACAGCCTGAACTCGATTTACACGAGCGTGCCACACGGGCGTGTCTTTGTCGTGACTTGTTTTAATTCCACTCGGATTAGGATACTTAAGGGCAAAGGAAGACATTCTGAAAGCCTATATAAACACCCAAGGGTGATCTAAAAGGGGGCAGTTTAGGTAGGCCGAGGAGCCAAGCTAGAGAAGCCAAATTGTGGGATTTACTCGAAGAAAGCCAGTTGATTCATCTCAAGAAGTCAGAATTATACTCAAGACGGAAGATCTTCCCTTCGATTTCTTTCAGGGGGTTTTAGGGTTTTTCTTATGTTCTGTTTTATATTTTCTTCTGAGATGTATTCTTTTATAATTATGAACTAAACCCCTCAAATACCTAAAGGGGATGAAACCTAAGAGGGATCTTTTATTTTTTTCTGAACTATATGATAAATACTTGATTTGTTCTTAACTATGTGTTCTTAATTCTTGTTTTGATATTTCAAGATATTGATTCAAGTATTGATGTGCTTAAGCAGTGGAGGAATATTCCCTGTTTAAGAGTAGATCTAGCATAGTTAAGCAGAGTTGATCGCAACCCTAGAGATAGGATGACAAAAATTTGCCGGATTAGGGTCAAACCTAATATGAAAGTCCATAGATCGAGTTAATGCAATTCTAAGAGATTTAATTAGAGAGAGATTTCAATTAATCAACCTAGGGTTAGACGTTACTAACCTCGAGAAAGGTATTAATATAAATTAGGAATCTTACGAATCAAGTCAAGTGAATAAATCGTCTGGTTCAGAGTTAAATAACAAGTGAAGTCTAGGTGGATTCTTCCTCGGGTATTGTCTTTATCAATTGGTTTTTCCTAAAAGTATTTTCCCCAATTCCTTCTCTATGCCTTAGCATCTTCAGCTTAGTAGTTAGTTAATTTTAGGTTAAACAACAATTCCCTTAATTCTTAGGCTAAATAATAAAAAGAAATTCAGTATTAGTACTTTTGGTTCCCTTGGGTTCGACATCCCGGTCTTGCCACTAAACTATACTACTGTTCGATAGGTGCGCTTGCCTCAATCATTGTCGTAAGTTAGTTTGTAGGCTCGATCATTCATTATATAAATAAAACTTACCAAAATTAACCATTTCATTTAGACATTCATGAGCACATCAAAACATTCCAACTTATGCATCATAAAGCATGGACTAAACTCATTCATAAACACATTCATTAACAAGCCATATCACATGGTTATATTTACACATTTCAAAACATAATCAAAGTTCTCTAGCCTATACATGCCATACTTCAATATATACATTTTCAAAAGGTACCAAAATATAGTTCGAGAGTGTGGTGATGATCCTCGACGATCCTCGAGCTTTCCATAGCTTTGATAATCTATAAAACAATGGGCAAACACACACAGAGAGTAAGCTTTCATAGCTTAGTAAGTCATAAGAAAATAATGATCAAATAAACATTCACAATAAATCTACTAGCCAAGTCAAACAAACCTTAACCATAAATGCATTTTTGGTGTTTGCAAACTCTAACATTATCACACATACAATAGCATTTTATCATCAATAGCCGAATATACATATACTCATAAGCACATATAATTTTCTCATTTACCATGTCTAATTCAAATATTCATCTCAAACATATAATTACCTTACTTTCATATTCTTATAACATAGCACGTACCTGAACCTTTTAGTTAATTTTCACATTCGATCATAACTCGATGATGCCCGTTGAACCATTCAGAATCAATAAGGATAGTCGAAAATCTCGTACAATGCCAACGTCTCAGACGTGGTCTTACATGTAATCACATATCGATGCCACTGTCCCAGATAGGGTCTTACACGAATCAAATACGATGTCAATGTCCCAGACATGGTCTTACACGTAAACACAAGTCGATGCCAACGTCCCAGACATGGTCTTACATGAAAACACAAATCGGAATCCTATGTCACGACATATGTATCCTAGCTATTCCTAACGTTCGCACGGGACTTTCAGACGTCGTAACTCGACCGATTCAAGCATGTAGACATTTCTTCCTCACTTTTACCAATTCGACATTAACATTTATATACAAGTAATAATTCAATTCGGTACAAATTAAATACATACAATCAAATTTAATGGCATTTATTTACTTATGAACTTACCTTGGACAAAGACGGACGAACCGGAACGACTACTCAACAACTTTAGATTTTCCTCGATCAAATTCCGATGTCCTCTTTTCTTGATCTAAATTAGTATAAATTAAACTTATTTAATCACATATTCAATCAAATTCATCCAAAAACACATAAATGGGAAAATTACACTTTTGCCCTTGACATTTCACATTTTTCACAAATTAGTCCTTATTTCACAATATACAAAATAAACATAATTTCATTACACAATAGCTTAGACAATTATTCTCTAAGCTCATACAAGTCCACACATTTCATTTATTTTACATTTTAGTCCCTTGATTTATTATTTTCACGATTTAGCTCAAATTTCTCAAATTCATCATAAACCAAAGACAAAACATATTAATCTATCACTTATCTTTTATTTTCCATCATCAAACAACAAAAACCACAAGCTTTCAACAATGGCAAAACACAAAATCATCATCAATTTCAAAAATTGAGTTATGGGCTTGATAGATTACATAGCAACGATCTCAAAAACATAAAAATTATCAAAAACCGAACAATTTACACACCTCAATCAAGCAAAACCATTGCCGAACCTAGATTATTCTTTTTCTTTCTTTTTCTTTGGTATTTTTGTCTGGTCATAAAGATGAAAAAAAATGTATGGCTTTGTAATTTTTGTTTTATTATATTACGCAATAATATACCATTTACTAATTTAACCTTTTGTAATTTAATTAGAAAACCATATATAATAAGCCCTTAATCGTCCATCCCATGGTTTAATGGGCCAAATTACAACATAAGGACTCCATAATTAATTCATCAAAGCAATTAAGCACTTTAACATATAGAAAGCCACTTTTACATTTTACACAATTAAGTCCTTTTATCAAATTAATCACATAAATGATCAAATTTAATCATGGAATTTTCACACATGTCAATTCACATACTAAAAACACAAAAAATAATATTAAAATATTTTTCTAACTCGAATTTGTGGTCCTGAAACCACTATTCTGACTAGGGTCTAAATCGGATTTGAACACACCAAGCTAAGTGCTACCATTTATTTTCTTCACAAACCAACACCCAAGACCTAAACCCAAATAAATAAATAAAAACTACAACAAACACACACCTAACCCAAATACACTTTTCGTACAAACAAAACCTAACACCCCTAACCCAAATAAAAACCCAAAAACCCAAATCCACTTAATATACCTACCCCATACCAAATATCAATCTAACACCCAAATAAACACCAATTACCCAAAACCTAAAAAAAAAACCTAAATACCCAAAACCCAAACAAGCCCAACGAAACCCAAAAGAAAAAAAAAGAGAAAGAGAGAAGGATTGGGCCAAACAGCCAAATAGGGCTGGAAGAGGAAAAAAAGAGAAAAAAATTAAAAAAGGCCTAAATTGGCCAAAAAGAAGAAAAAAAATTAAAATCCCCAAACCCCTACCCTTCTTCTTCCTCACCTTTCTTCTTTTCTTCTCAATAAAAAAAAACCCTAACTTCTTTAACATCATAGCGTCACCGTCCTAAGCGCCTACACCGCCAGCCATCACCATCGTTCTACCCTTTCTTTTCTCCCTCATGCTCGAAAAACTCCCACATCCAACCATCTTGGAATGGTGTCGACTTGCGAGCACTATCGCCCATTGCCTCTTTCTCATCGCCACCATCGCTGATAAACCGTAATATATACATATTTTAATCCCACATTTAGCATACTTTTGGATGATTTAAGCCTTGAATTGTGAAATTTGGTGCTCTTAATCCTTTATTTTCATGTTTTATATTCAAGAGAGCACCGGAGGATGAAAAGAACGAGAAACGGGGCTAAACTTGAGTAAATGGGCCAAATCACGAAACCTAAAATAAATCTTGTTATTGTTTTCTGAACTATATGATAAATACTTGATTTGTTCTTAATTCTTGATTTGATATTTCAGGATATTGATTCAAGCATTGATGTGCTTAGGCAGAGGAGAAATAGACCCTGTCTAAGAGTAGATCTAGCATAATTAAGCGGAGTTGACTGCAACTCTAGAGATAGGATGACGAAAATCTACCGGATTAGGGTCAAACCTAATATGGGAGTCCATAGATCGAGTTAATGGGTTTAGGGAATCCTAGGGTTAATGGGTTTTAATTTGAAAGAGATTTCAATTAATCAACCTAGGGTTAGACGTTAGTAGCCTTGAGAGAGGTATTAATATACATTAGGGAATCCTACGGATCAAGTTTAGTGAATAAATCGTCTGGTTCAGCGTTAAATAACAAGTGAAGTCTAGGTGGATTCTTCCTCAGGTATTATCTTAATCAATTGGTTTTTCCCACAAGTATTTCCCCAATTCATTCTCTTTGTCTTTACATATTAGCTTAATTGTTAGTTAATTTTAGATTGAATTAATAATTCAATTTTATCTTAGGCTAAATAATAAAAAGAAAGTTAGTATCAGTACTTTTGGTTCCTTTGGGTTCGACAAACTGGTCTTGCCACTAAACTATACTATTGTTCGATAGGTGCGCTTGCCTCAATTGTTGTCATAGTTAGTTTCTAGGCTCGATCATTCTTTTTATAAATTTTCAAGACTCTGACACACGATCAAGTTTTTGGCACCGTTGTCGGGGAACTAAAATATTAAGAACGCTCAATTTTTATTACTTTAACCATTTTTATTTTTTGCAATTTACTTTTATTTTTATTTTGCTTTTAACTTTGCTAATTTTCCTTCTTTTATTTATTATTAAGCAGGTACCTCTAGTTTATGACTAGAAGGAACCTGACAGGACCCCTAATTTACGATAGTGATATTGAAGATATTGTTCGCAGAAATCGTAGAGAAATAAGGTGAAGCTTAAACTACATAGAAGAAGAGCAAGAAGTCGACACCAAGACCACCGAAGAGATGGCTGAGAATAATTCATTACCTCTAGAGGTGGCTGAACATCATGCTCCTCGAACTATGTATGATTATGCTAAACCTAATTTACCAGAAACTGAGTCATGTATTATTAGACCTGCTATTACTGCAAATAATTTTGAACTGAAACCTAACACAATTCAGATAATACAGCAATTTGTTCAGTTTGACGGTTTACAGGATGAAGATCCAAACAATCACCTAGCGAATTTCCTAGAATTTTGCGATACCTTCAAAATAAATGGCGTTTCTGATGATGCCATTCGTCTTCAGTTATTTCCCTTTTCTTTGAGAAATAAAGCTAAATAGTGGTTGCATTCTTTTCCACGAGGATCAATCACTATATGGGAAAAAATGACCGAAAAATTTTTATTAAAATATTTTCTATCGGCTAAAACGGCTAAGTTAAGGAATGATATCTCTTCTTTTGTGCAGATGGATTTAGAAACACTTTACAATGCATGGGAGAGATACAAAGATCTATTGAGGAGGTGCCACACCATGCATTACCCTTGTGGCTACAGGTCCAAACTTTTTACAACGGTGTGAACCCTTCAACTAGGCAATTAATTGATTCAGCTGCCGATGGAACATTGAACAACAAAACACCTGAGGCTGCCTACAAATTCATTGAAGAGATGTCACTGAATAACTATCAGTGGCAAGTCAGAAGGACAAAGCCAACAAAAGCAGCCAGTGTTTTCAACCTCGACGCAGTAACCATGCTATCAAACTAGGTAGAGTTGATAAATAAAAAAATTGATGGTTTATGTGATTCTTTGCAGATGCAGTGCAATACAAATGGAGGTTAGATGAACAACACAAAATATCCGCCTTACAACCCGAGTGCTGAAAACGAACAAGTCCACTATATGGGTAACAATTTTATACCTCAAAATAACCCTTATAGTAACACTTACAATTCAGGTTGGAGGAACCATCCAAATTCCTCGTGGGGTTGTCTAAGAAGCCAAAGACAACAATCCTGCCCACAAGAAAAGGAGCCAAGCCTTGAAGAAATGCTGAAAAAATTTATCGAAGTGTCAAAAACCTGTCTCCAAAATACCGAAACAATATTGAACAATCAGCAAGCATCAATTCAAGGACTTAATGATCAAATTGGGCAACTAACTAAGTTAGTTTCTGAAAGGAAACCAGAAAGTTCACCTAGGGAAAAAGAGCAGGTGAAGGCAGTTACACTAAGAAGTGGAAAGGAGTTGGTTGAAACAAAGAAGAATATACCATACGAAACTGATATGGCAAAGGATGAGGAAATCGAGAATGTAACACCGGTACGTGAAGAATGTAAACCACCAATCCCATATCCGGCAAAGTTGAAGAAAGACCGATTAGATGCACAATACGGTAAATTTCTTGAACTTTTTAAACAGTTACATATTAACTTACCTTTTGTTGAAGCTATTTCACAGATGCCAACATACTCAAAATTCCTAAAAGAGCTTCTAACAAATAAAAGGAAGTTTGAAGAGATATCAACGGTGGAACTTAATGAAGAAAGTTCAGCCATCCTCCAAAACAAGCTACCAACTAAATTAAAAGCTCTAGGAAGTTTCACTATTCCCTGTCTAATTGGTAGTTTAAATATTAAGAGAGCACTAGCAAATCTAGGCGCCAGTATTAGTTTAATGCCTTATAAAATGTTTAAGCAACTTGGTCTTGGGGAACCAAAACCCACTAGGATGAGTATTCAATTAGCTGACAGATCTATTAAATATCCTAGGGGAGTTATTAAAGATATTCTAGTAAAAGTTGATAAATTTATATTCCCTATTGATTTTGTTGTGCTTGACATGGATGAAGACATTGAGGTACCTTTAATTTTGGGGCGCCCTTTTTTAGCTACTGTTAGAGCTGTTATTGATGTAGGTGATGGTAAACTCGCGCTAAGGGTAGGCAACAAGGAAATTATTTTCCAAATTTACAATGTTATGCGGTACTCTAGAGAACAAGATGATTCCTGTTATTTTATTGATGCCATTGATCATTTTATTCAGGATTCTTTACAGGAAATCATACATAACGACACGATGGAACTATGTCTTACCCAAGGTGAGGGGGAAGATGATGATACAGATGAGTTGGATTCAAATACATCTACCTCCAGACAAAAGAAAGAAGAGGGCATTGAAATCAACGACGAACAAAAACAAAAACCCTTTATTGATGAGCCACCGAAATTAGAATTAAAATAATTGCCAAAACACTTAGAATATGCATTCCTCGGGGATAATTCTACGCTACCAGTAATTATCTCTTCAGAACTGGAACCCAAAGAGAAACACGAGTTCCTAAAGTTACTAAGGGAACATAAAAGAGCCATAGCTTGGAAAATTTTTGACATTAAAGGAATAAGCCCATCGTTTTGCACCCACAAAATTTTAATGGAAGATGAGTATAAACCATGTGTGCAACCTCAAAGACGATTGAATCTCAACGTGAAAGAAGTTGTTAAAGCTGAGGTAATTAAACTCCTAGATGCTGGAATAATCTATCCTATTTCTAACAGTACTTGGGTAAGTCCTGTACAGGTCGTTCTACAGAAAGGAGGCATGACTGTTGTAGCCAATGAAAAGAATCAATTAATTCCTACAAGAACAACCACAGGTTGGAGAGTCTGTATTGATTACAGAAAATTGAACAACGCCACCAGAAAAGATCACTTCCCTTTACCCTTTATTGATGAAATGTTGGAAAGATTATCTGGGCATATATACTACTGCTTCCTGGACGAACTCTCCGGTTACTTCCAAATCCCAATAGCCCCTGAGGATCAAGAAAAGACAACATTCACATGTCCATACGGTACATTTTCTTATCGTAGAATGCCTTTTGGATTATGTAATGCTCCTGCTACTTTTCAGCGCTGCATGCTGGCTATCTTTGATGAGCTTGTGGAAGACATTATGGAGGTATTTATGGATGATTTTTCAGTATTTGGTAATTCTTTTCATCTTTGCCTTAAAAATCTAAAACGAATTCTAATGAGATGTGCAGAGATGAACCTTGTTTTAAATTGGGAAAAGTGTTACTTTATGGTTCGAGAGGGGATTGTGTTAGGACATAAAATTTCTAGTAAAGGGATTGAGGTAGACAAAGCTAAGGTCGAAACCATAGAAAAATTACCTCCTCTTAGCTCAGTTAAGGCTATTAGAAGCTTTTTAGGACATGCTGGATTCTATAGAAGATTTATTAAGAATTTTTCTAAAATAGCTAAGCCTTTAACGAAATTACTAGAAAAAGATGTACCTTTCAATTTTGATCAGGAATGTTTAAATGCATTTAATATCCTCAAAGATAAATTAATAAATGCTCCAATTATAATTGCACTGATTGGAATTTTCCTTGAACTAATGTGTGATGCGAGTGATTTTGCGAAGAGGTGCGATTTTGGGACGATGAAGAGACAAGCACTTTGGTGATCTATTACGCTAGCAAGACATTAACTAATTTGCACACAAGAAAATTACACCACCACGAGAAAAAGAATTGCTAGTTGTGGTTTTTGCATTTGATAAATTTAGACAGTATTTGGTATTATCTAAAGTTTTCATTTACACTGACCATTCAGCTCTTCGTTATCTTTTAACTAAATCCAATGCAAAACCTTGACTCATAAGATGGATTTTACTCTTACAGAATTTGATTTAGAAATTCGGGATAAGAAAGGAGTTAAAAATCTTGCAAAGCAGATCATCTTTTTAGGCTTGCAAATCCATATATTGAAAAATTAGATGAGAATGAGATAAATGACTCGTTTCTTGAAGAACAACTATTTGCTATATCTAACTCTGAGATACCTTGGTTCGCAGACATTGCAAATTACTTAGCTGCTAACATCCTACCAAAAAGGTTAACACATCATCAAAAGAACCGATTCTTTGCTGATGCAAAAAATTATTTTTGGGAGGATCCTTTTCTTTTCCGTATATGTGCAGATCAAGTAATTCGGAAAGGTGTTACAAGGGCAGAAGCAAGTAAAATCCTAGAACATTACCACTCAAGACCTTCATACCTTGAATTATGTCTTGTTCTTAAATAATTTTCTCATATTATGATTAGAATGAATTTCTTTTGATTTATGATTTTTTTATATGTTTTGGATTAAGTCATTGATAATTGTGCAGTGATGATTTAAACTTTAGGAGACTAGAGAATCAAGCATGATAAATCTATTTTCAAAAATTAAAATTTTATTAGGTTTTCTACCTGAATCTAATTATTACCTTGAAGTTGAAATTTACAAAGTTGATATCAAAAACCCATAATTTTTGTGAGATTTTAAGCCTTTTAGAGCATACATCCTTTCGTGCTCACTTTTTTATTACGAGTGTGTCAACATTGATTTGTTATTCTAGAACTTGCTTTGATTATACATGTCGAGACCACATTATTGATTTGATATACTGAAGGCACTTAGGATTTAACCCACTCACTCCACTAAAAAGCTTACCCTCACAATTAACCCCTAGTGAACCCCTTTGATCCTAACAACCCTTTTTATTGACTCACCCACTAATATTACTCCAAAACCTATCTTGTATTTGTTATCACCATTTCTTGACTCCCTTTTTTTCGAGATTTGATTTTGAGCAATTATCTAACTATGTTCTATATTTTAGTTGTAAAAGTTCTTTCCTATACTTGATTTGTTCTTTAAAAAAAATTCAAAGTATATTCATTATTAGTTCTATGATTAAGAGAGTTTGTACGCTTAAATTCCAAATCTTGAAGAAAAAGCTCGTACTATTAGTATCACAAGTTTTTAATTGATGGAATTATTCAAGATTAGTTCATTTTTCTAGTAAGGTAAATTGTCAATTCAATCTCGATTCTAACCCTCTAAGTCAGCCTGTATCCATACCTTTAACCCGAGCCCCATTACAACCCTTTTTAAAGACCTTTTGATTTGTGTATCATCTCATTTTACAGTGGTGGAGATTTGATTTTCAGGCAAGATTATGGGATTAACTTTTCATGTTCGACTTTTGAGTGCTTAATTTTGAACCTTAAACACTTTGAGTGATTTGAGTGAATCTTTAGTGAGGGTGTCAACTCTTGTCGATTTTAAAGGTAATTATTTAGGTAAGGGGAAAGGCCTATGTTTTCATGTTACAAAAGCTATGACTTTGATTGTTTGAATCTTTAGGACCCTTTTACTTAAATTATCAATGTATGAATTATCTTTGAATTATGATGAAACACTATTGATGAATATTATGAATCAAGGAAGTTCATTTTAATTGTGAGTTGAGAATTTTTCTTGAGGACAAGAAAATGCTTAAGTGTGAGGGTATTTGATAAACCGTAATATTTACATATTTTAGTCCCACATTTAGCATACTTTTGGATGATTTAAGCCTTGAATTGTGAAATTTGGTGCTCTTAATCCTCTGTTTTCATGTTTTATATTCAGTAGAGCACCGGAGGATGAAAAGAACAAGAAACGGGCCTAAAATTGAGTAAATAGGCCAGATCAAGAAATCAACACGGCCTGGGCCCAAGACCACACGGTCATGCCTCCTTAACAGACCCGAACACAGCCTGGCCGCGATTCACACGGGTGTGTGCCATGGGCATGTCCCTGCCATAACAAAGAGGAATTTTACTCGAATTAGGGTACTTAGAAGCAAAGGAAACCATTCCAAAACCCTATATAAACACTCAAGAGGCCAACCTTCAAGGGGGCATCCAGTTAGGCTGAAGAGCAAAGCCAGAAAGGCCAGAATTGTGGGATTTACTCGAAGAAAGCCGGTTGATTCATCTCAAGAAGCCGAAATCATACTTAAGACGGAGGATCTTTTATTCAATTTCCTTCAGGAGGTTTTAGGGTTTTTCTTATGTTTTGTTTTATATTTTCTTCTTAGATGTATTCTTTTATTATTATGAACTAAACCTTCAAATACCTGAGGGGAATGAAACCTAAGACAGATCTTGTTATTGTTTTCTAAACTATATGATAAACACTTGATTTGTTCTTAATTCTGTGTTCTTAATTCTTGTTTTCATATTTCAGGATATTGATTCAAGTATTGATGTGCTTAAGCAAATTGGAGGAATATTCCCTGTTTAAGAATAGATCTAGCATAGTTAAGTGGAGTTGATCGCAACCCTAGAGATAGGATGACGAAAATTTGCCGGATTAGGGTCAAACCTAAAATGAGAGTCCACAGATCGAGTTAATGCAATTCTAAGAGATTTAATTAGAAAGAGATTTCAATTAATCAACCTAGGGTTAGACGTTACTAACCTCGAGAGAGGTATTAATATAAATTAGGAATCTTACGAATCAAGTCAAGTGAATAAATCGTCTGGTTCAGAGTTAAATAACAAGTGAAGTCTAGGTGGATTCTTCCTCAGGTATTGTCTTTATCAATTGGTTTTTCCCAAAAGTATTTTCCCCAATTCTTTCTCTATGCCTTAGCATCTTTTGCTTAGTAGTTAGTTAATTTTAGGTTAAAAGTAGTTAGTTAATTTTAGGTTAAACAACAATTCCCTTAATTCTTAGGCTAAATAATAAAAAGAAATTCAGTATTAGTACTTTTGATTCCCTTGGGTTTGACATCCCAGTCTTGCCACTAAACTATACTACTGTTTGATAGGTGCGCTTGCCTCAATCATTATCGTAAGTTAGTTTCTAGGCTCGATCATTCATTATATAAATATTAAGACTTTCGACACGCGATCATCCATTTGGCACATTCGCCTACAGATAAATGTCATTTGGACTTTGCAACACACTAGCCACATTTCAAAGGTGTATGGTAAGTATGTTTTATGACTACATCGAGAAAATAATCGAGGTATTTATGGATGAATTTACTATGTATGGTGAATCTTTTGATATGTATTTGTTAGATCTTGCAAAAATTTTAGAAAGGTGTCTAGAATTTAACCTTGTTTATAAAGGATTAGTTTTAGGTCATATCATTTCTGCTGAAAAAGTTTCTATTGATAAAGAAAAAAATAGATATTATTAACTCACTCCCATACCCCACAACTATGAGGGAAGTCTGTTCTTTTCTTGGTTATGCAGGTTTCTACAAGCGGTTCATTAAAGAATTTTCAAAAATTGCATAACTGTTTTGTAATCGCTTATAAAAGAACAAGGAGTCTGAGTTTGACCAATCATACAGGGATACGTTTGACACGCTCAAACATAAACTTATCTCAGCACCCATAATTTAGCCACAAAATTGGAACTATCCTTTTGAAATCATGTACGATGCAAGTGACCACAGCATAGGAGCAATCCTTGGGCAAAGAATCGAGAAAAAACCACAGGTTATCTTTTATGCATATAAGACCTTGGATCCCGCCCAAAATAATTACTCAACTACTGAAAAAGAATTTCTAACTACAGTCTTTGCTTTGGAAAAGTTTCAATCGTATTTATTAGGAACTAAAATTATTGTTTTCTCTGACCATGAAACTTTTAAATATCGGATTGGGAAAAAGGAAGCAAAGCCAATGCTTATTAGATGATATTACTTTTACAAGAGTTTGATCTCGAGATTAAGGATAAGAAAGGACGCGAGAATTCTAGGGTTTTTAATTAGAAAGAGATTTCAATTAATCAACCTAGGGTTAGACGTTAATAGCCTCGAGAGAGGTATTAATATACATTAGGGAATCCTACAGATCAAGTCAAGTGAATAAATCGTCTGGTTCAGAGTTAAATAACAAGTGAAGTCTAGGTGGATTCTTCCTCGGGTATTGTCTTAATCAATTGGTTTTTCCCACAAGTATTTCCCCAATTCATTATCTTTGTCTTTGCATCTTTAGCTTAGTTGTTAGTTAATTTTAGATTGAATTAATAATTCACTTTTATCTTAGGCTAAATAATAAAAAAAAAGTTAGTATCAGTCCTTTTGGTTCCTTTGGGTTCGACAATCCGGTCTTGCCACTAAACTATACTACTGTTCGATAGGTGCGCTTGCCTCAATCGTTGTCATAGTTAGTTTCTAAGCTCGATCATTCTTTTTATAATTTTTTAAGACTCTGACACACGATCAATCGTCAAACACCGCTTCACGAGCACCATCACTAGTTCCGTTCCTCCTTCACCGTCGTCGAACTTGGACTCTACCATATCACCACGGTCTCGCCAATCTATCCCCTCACCCATGCACCACCTCTCCTTTCTCCCTTTCTCACCACCAACATTTCATAACCATTAAAACCTCCACCTTCCCTCCATTAATGCCACCTCCTCTACACCCACAAAATCTCCTCTTTAAAATTGTCACACCTCTCCACACAACTGCCCGAAGATTGTCTAGTGCCGCCACTGTGCGCCACTGTCGTCCGCCACCATCGTGATCAATGGTGACAAAAATGTCATTTATTCTTCAAGCTCATTTGTAGACTATGGTTTTAACTAGAAACCAAATGGCTGACAGTATTCCGACTTCCTTCAATCGTAGATGAAACTGAATTTCAATGCCTCCAATTGTCAATTTAGATGATGACGAATTAGAACCATCTCCACCCCCAACAAGACGAACAATCACATCTACTAGGAATCGTTGCCAATGAAACCCAACTCCGATCGAGACAAAACATTTGCACAACAACTCCGCTACTTCTGAAAGGTCAATTCCTAACCTACAACCTATTTTACCTTTACTAGCGTACTATGCAGGTTACTCGGATGAGATCGGGACTTCTAACTATCATGGCGAAGGTCCTTTGACTAGAAACGAGAATGTTTCTCAGCATCAAACACGGTCGTCTACCACTCGAGCTCATCACCAGTGACACCTCTACACAGCAATACTAACGTTGCTGGAAATTCGAGTCCACCACCCGGCTCGCCTGACGAAAATGTTCGACCTTCACAGGACAGTCAACGTAATAGCGAGGTCGTACTTACACTTTTCCCATCGAAGGACGATTGCGAGGGTCTCTAAACTTTTTGACCTTGAAGCATCACACAAGATACAACAACATTTGACAATGTCCATTCTTGATCTGTAAGAAAATTGATTTTTACACTCTTGATATGTTAAATTTACGTGATGCGGTGTTAAATTATTTTGATGTTATTGGTTGGAGTTCATTTGCAAACATTTCAGGTACTGTATATTATGAATTAATTTATGAGTTCTACACAATATTTAGCTCCAATATGAATATGTTACAAACTTTTGAAACTAAAGACATTATCTCTTTTTGATTACTTGGAAAAGACTTTAAGATGTCTATTTCTGATTTTAACATCGCCATGGGTTTTGTTGACCATGATAATATACAAACCGATTCCTACCATACTGCTTTGTTAGACATTCTAAGTAATTTCAATGCTAACAATGTTTATTGTACTTTAACTCATTCTGGAAATGAACTTTATAATCCCAAAACCTCTAAGGACTTGTTGGTGCATGAACCCGCTTTGAGATACATTCATTAGTTTTTAGCTTTTAGTTTTTCAGGTCGAAATGATTCGTCATCTGTTTTAACTAAAACATAATTTTTCTTTTTGTGGTGTATGCGTTCCTGATTTAAAGTTAATTTAGGATATTGGTTTGCGCAAAATTTTCATGTTGTTTTACACTCTAAACGACCACTAATGCTATCGCCCATATATTACAAGTTTAACTTCTCAACTTTTTCCCTCTGAAATCGATTTATCATTCTTAACATGTGCATATACTATGGATAATCTAGATGAGTATTGTTTGGATTCTATGAGTTTGCTTGCCGACACCCCCACTGCGTTTTATTTAATTCCTCCAAGTACACAAACTACTCGCAGTAATAAGGTCTTTCTCCAACGCCCCAATTTCACTACCAGGGAAGAAGAGGAGCATCTTCCTTCATCTGTAGAGACACATGTAATTTGGATCGAAGCTCAACTTGAAACAATGGAAACCCAAGTCTCCGCAATTCTTGACATCTTGCAAATTTGTTACTCCCAACGCCGGCAATAAAGTTAGAAACACATGGGGAGTATTCGTAACCTTTCTCTTTGCATGTTATTAGAGTTACTAAACTTTAAATTCATATTAAACATGCTTGAGGACAAGAATTGGTTAAGTAGGGGGAGATTTTGATAATTTGTCAGTATGTATGGTTGATTTTCTTTTCCTGCATGTTTTTTCTTTTGTATTTGTTCATTCTTATACCGGTTTATTCGCTAATTTGTTTGACAGTAAGCCTTTAATTTCATTGCTAATCAATTTGGACAATTGGGTGACTTTTGAATTAAAGTGTTCAAATATCTAGTTTAATAAACATGTGTTTTAAAGTTAATATATGTAATCAGATTTTTTTCATGAAAATTGACTATTTATAATTGCTTGGTAAAAATATTGTATTTGCTTGTAAAGAAATAAATAATAAATAAATAATGGGGGGCTCGAGTTATGTGTGGAAATTTTAGAAAAGTGACTGAATTTAATAATCGGGATAAGGTGCTTGGATTGTCATCTCATCTCGCGTAAAAAGGTTCGAGTGACGAACTGAAAACTTGCAAACATTCCACTAACCAAGCTGTCATGAAAGAAAAAAAGAAAAAAAATAATAGTCTATTTTGGAGACATGTCCAATTGAGTAATCGGGGTAGGGTGCTTGGGTTGTCATCCTAGTTCACGTAAAAAGGTTTGACTACGTTCCAAATTTATTGCATGATTAATTGAAAATAATACCTTGCAAATTTTGTTTCAATTTAGTGAAATGATTTTATTTACATGTTTAAATTTTATGGACACTTGTTGATCAAACTAGGTATTTTGAGCACTTATTCATTATTCGCCTAAATTGTTTGCGTTGATCATTGCGAAAATGAGACTTGATTTTTAATAAGTTACTGAATAATTTCCAACATAGGAATGTACAGTATGCTTGAGGACAAGCATGAGCTAAATAGAGGAGATTTGATAGCTTGTTCATTTTGCATATTTTTCATGCTTAAATCGACTTGTTCTTGAATTAGTTCTTGCTAATTGGAGAATTTTGTGTTTAATTATTAACAGGGACGAAATTTGGGTGTTTTAAATCAAAAACAAGCAAAGAAGGATTTGTAACACCCCAAACCCGGCCTAGAAGTTGGGCCCGAATCCGGCGTGTCACATCAAAGGTATAATTCAAACAATTTTGCTAATTAAAAATTTTAGGCCCAAAAGCCCGAAATTCTTGAGTCTTGTTAAGTAATAAAGAAAAACCCATTTTATAATTTTAAGTATTTTGGAAACCAAGTTTAAACATAGGAAATTTACTTAGGTTTAATAATTAAGTAAACAGTTGAAACAACAAAACCCAAAATCTAAAGTTAAATCGGAGTACAAGGCCTTATTACATCCAACGAAAATAAGCAATTAAAACTATGTCTTTCGAAACAAATAAATAAAATTTTAATCATCTTGTAGTGTGGCCATCTCCGAGTCCTCTCCCGCTTCGAGCCATTCACTCAGGATCACCTGAAACATTAAATAAAGGGTGTGAGTTTCGAAAGTGTGTACAACCCTTGGCAATCAGATCAACATACAAACATACATTGGGCCTAAGCCCTATCAAAATCAGTAGTCTTGGGCCTTAGCCCACAATGACCTCATATCATATCATATCATATCACATCATATACAAATCAAGGTAATGCAAAACCCTCCCCAAAAATCCATCCGCTACACACCATTTCCCTTCCAACCCTACACACTTGTGGGGATTTCTAAATCGACCCACCCATCCTCTACACATCAAAGGTAGCACTCACAGCGACACTACTTAACGTTGCAACAAAGCTGCTAATCATATAATGGGCTTAAAGCCACAGGTGGATCCATGGTCGTCAGGCGACTATGCGATCTTCAAATCTTCCTTCGTACCATAATTCCCACCCATATGCATCCTAATCAGAATATCACATGAATGCAACATGCACATGAGTAACATCCACAAAACTCATACTCATCACATAGGGGTATTTTCGTCATTTCATAACCCAAGGGTATTTCTGTAAATTACTCTCTATTGTGGGTATTTGGGTAATTTTACAAAATAGAGGTACTTTGGAAATTTTGTAACTCAGGGATATTTTGGTAATTCTGCAAACCAAGGGTATTTTAGTAATTTCACAATTCAAAGCTATTTTAGTGATTTTGCAAATCTAAGGATGTTTTGGTATTTTTTTTCAAATCAGGGGTATTTTAGTAATTTTACAAATCTAGGGGTATTTGGTCCATCTCGGGTTTTAGTTATGAACTTTGGCCCATTAACAAGTCATCATGGCTAAAGTGAGCAGAGACACTATGCACCGGGTAGGATTCGAGAGAGAGAGGAGGTGGGCCGCCAGGGCCGCTTAAGTACCAAGCTCTCCTAGATCCAATCCTAAACATGCATATGCCCGTTACCACACTTTAACCTAGCAACTTGTCCACGAACATGTTTAATTATTAGAAAGTCTTATGTGGTTTAAGAGTTTTTCAGTACTAAGCCTAAAGTCCATAAAACCCTAGCATGCTAGTCTACGCCCCCATAAAGCCCATCAACCCATTTCACATTCATATAATCCATAATGGCCAAATTACATTTTTATGGCCCACTAAGCCCAAATCTCAGTCATATGACCCATTAGGCCCAAAACAAATCCAGATCATGTAACATGCATGCATGACCCAATTCATATAATCAAATTAATCCATTTCATCAAACTTAGCCTCAGGGCCCACCAGGCCCATTTAGCCACTTTTGGCCTTTCGGCTTTTTTGGCATTGCCAGTATGTGTGTGTAGTGTTTGTACACACTTGGTTATCATGATGTGCTATTCTATCCTTGGCCTTGAACCTACAACCAACCAACCTCCAATCAACCACTCATACTTAATCAAATATTTACTCAAAAGCTGAAACCTTACCGTAACCTTACCGTGTGCCACCGGGTTCTAATAGCCCTTCCTTAGCTACTAATCAGGAGTATCCCCTAGATCTGCACTCACACATACACCATTAAAATCCAAGTGACTCATAATCCACACAAGTCACCCTCTATAGATCACACACATATTCGGCCATTAACTTAATCCACCATCGAGTTGAGTACACTTACCCTTGCTAACGATCCTACCACGCTTGCGATCTTTGAACCTTATCCTTGTTACCACAGGTTACTGACAGGTCAGTTAGATAGCCTTTCATCTTTTAGCAAAACGTACAAGAGAGGTTAACCGAATTCTTACCAAATCCACTTTTGATCCTGCGACCTAAATTCGACTTTTGATATTAGTATGGTGACAGAGACAATTCGGCACCAATAGGGAGAAGAAGAGGAGAAGTGATCGACTAGAACTAAAGGTGAACAAGAGAAGGAATTTAAGAAGAGAAGGTATGGGGAATTCAGCTAGAGAGAAAACCAAAATTTCGGCAAAGGAATGATGGGTTTTTTTTTCTGCAAATGGAAGAATTCGGCTAATGGGGAGAAAAAGAAATGTAATGGAACCCAAGGAACCTTTCAAAGGAATTCGGCACCTCCTTTTATAGCCAATAGCCGAATCTTACCTCCCCCCACAGTCCAATTCGGCACCAACTCTTCCCACCTCTTATCTCCTAAATTTCCTCCATGATATCTCCCTTATCTCATTCAAAATTCCCTCCTTTATCAGCTCACAAGATCAATTCAAACACTTCAACAAAAGAGTCCAAATTCCATACAACTCTGGCCGTCCACTATGAAAAATAAACACTCTAAAAATAGCTTACCACTACTCAAACCTTGGACCTCTTCACGCCACCTTGTAGCTCCCCCAGTGACGCCAACTTGCCACTGGACCACAAGCCCATTTGTGTCCTATTTTCCCCTTAATCTGCTTAAGAGGCCTAATGCCTGAGAATAGGGTCCACTAAAGCAAGAAAAATAATTTTTTCCCTATGGTCATCCCTATCTCTAAAACTTCAAATAATCCCGATAATACCTTAAAATTAATATTCTAAGTGCTACTCATACATACCAACCTCAGTGCACAGAAATTTAAAGTTTTAGGATTTTTGGGGCGTTACAACCCAATAGGCCCAAATTCGAGGCGTTACGGGATTAAATTGAAGCATGAGAAATAAAAGAAGGGCCGAATTGTGAATTTGGGACATTTAAGGGACTGGCCAAATTTTTGACCTTGTAAAAGCCAAATTTAGAAAATAAAATCTGATATTATTTCAGGTAATTAGTGGGTAGGTGGAACTAGCATAATTTTATTATATGGTTTATGTATAAATAAGTGGTATGGTACACTTAAAAAAACACACTTGACACTTGAATTCACTTGAAATTTAATAGAATTATTTTTTTCCCATCCAATTTCATGCGTCAGTAGCATACTGCTATTCCATTTCCATTTCCTTGTTTCTTTGCAAAATTGTTTAATTGCTTTCCAAGTCCCTTCCCTTTCCAACTTCCACCATTTTTATTCAAATCCACTCTATGACCAGCCAAAGCATGATTAAATTCATGCTTCACTAAATTCAAATTAGCTTTAGGCCGGTATTCTTTCTGGTCAAGAATCATGAGAAATTGTATCTGCACTAAAAATCCCTCAAATCGGTATTCACTATCTCTCCGGAATATCGGGATTGACAAATTCATCAATAAAGTTAACTCGATTTCAATTCAAAAAGCACGTTGGGTTGGAGCCGTTTTGGCATACAATTGGGAAGACAAGCTGGTCGTGCTGTATTCGGATTTCCATGAACAAGTTAAGGGAAATTGTGATCGAATATAAACGTCCTTCGCGGTTGAGGTCGTTAATCTGAGTTGGGTTCTTCAGAATGCAAGGCTGTCGGGGTCTTGAATTACAAACGCATGTATCGCGGTTAGACAATCGGAAGGGTTGGTTTGCAAGGCGTCTTTGGGATCAATTACGAGAGGAAGAATTGACGATTAAGGCGTTCTTAGCCGCAATAACTAGCTTATTGTTTGGGGGAGAAAACTAATTTTTGAGGATCGATTCAAAAATCAAAATCCACCGAGTCTAAGGCTAAGGCTTTATAACTCTGTATAAAAAAATCTGAATTTATTTCCCAATTTAATTTTTTTCGATTTATTTAATTATTTATTTCTTCTATTTCATTTACTTAATTTCTAGTCATTTCGAAACTTCTCTAATTTATTTTTTAGTAGGTCGTTTGGAGTCGTGAGCACGACTATTGCCATGATTATCGGCTCGACAAAAATTATGTTCATGAGAAAAACACGAAAGTTGATCATAATATTCAATCCCTGTGAAATCGACCCTATTACTCTTTACTACTATTTAGAGTTATTTTATTGTAGGAATTGTTTTTATTTAATGGTTTTGACACCCATCAGCAACCATCACTTCTATTTAAACACTGTTTTTGTAAGAAATTATCAACGATCTGTTTCAACTTATATGAATAAAAAATTCAACTATTTTAAATTAAACGTTTAAAAAAGAGCAAGAAAATTATCTTTTATAGCACCAAAGTGAAGGGTTATCTTTAATTTGAGGTGTTGGTATTATAATTTTTTTATTGAATAAGTTATTCTATTATAATTTGATAAATTTTAGTTTAGTTTTTATTTTTGAAATTTGTATTTTTTAGAGAGCCTATAATCACAAGTACAAGTATAATACAAATTTCAAACAATACACGTCAAATAAATTAGAATTTGAATATACTAAATGCAAAACATAACATATTAAAAGACAAAATATATATGAACTTAAACTAAAAAAATTAAACAAGACACACATATAATAAAACTTAAATCCAAAAAAAATGGTATTGGTGCCTAACAAAACTGAAACTTAGACACTCAATGTCCTAGGGCCTTAGCATCTGCTAAGCACCGTTAATTTTTATTTTTGCATAAACTCTTTTACATTAATTTTATCAAATAAATTTACATGCCCTATTTTTTAATGTGATGATGTTGATGTGTCATATATATACATAGGAGTTTTTTATACAATTGAACAAATATTTTTCCTTTTGTTTTTAAAAGTGTAAAAAAGAATATCTGATTGCAAAAAAAAAAAAAAAAAAAAAAAAAAAAACACTTTTCCAATCTCTCTCAATTATAATATTGAGCAAATCAATCTCTCTCAAAGAATTGGAGCAATTTAATCCATTTTAATTTTAAAAGTGAGTAACTCAAGACAATTAATTACGATGTTAATATTTTTCATTGATTGTATGTAATTTTGCTTGGTATAATAACAAAGTTAGCCCTCAATATTTATATACTTTGCGTAAATGTTGATAGAATGTGTAAATGTTATGGGCTGAATTTGATAAATCGCGATCAAATTGAAAATTGTGAGAATGTTGTGGGCTAAATTTTTTAAATCAAGACCAAATTGACAAAACGTGTACAATTTGAGGGCTAAATTTATTATTATATAAATAAAAATATACAGTTGACGAAAAATATTAACGTTGTGATTAATGGTCTTAATTGCTCATTTTCAAAATTGAGATGGATTAAATTACTCTAATTTATTGGAGAGACTACTTTATTGAAAAATGTTTTTACCGATAAAATGTCAATATTTACAAGTGAAAATTTTTACTAGAATAAGGTTGTTTGAAATCTTTATTACTTAAATGGGGTAATTTTAATTTTTCTTTTCTTTTTATAAAGACCCTTCAAACCATATCACCTCTACATGTTTTTTAATAATTAATTTGATTACTTTGATAATTAAAAAAAATGCTAATTTGACCCTTTCTTTTTGCTTTTATTTAACAACTATATCTCTATAAATCCTGAACCATTATTGTCATCTTCGTAAAATAAATTTCTCAGTGAACCCCATCAACCGCAAGAATTTCATTGTAAATCTGGAAGACCTAATGTTGTTTCTCATTTGTCAAAGTTCTAGTTTGATTTACCATTCTTTGTGAAGAAAGTGTTGTCTTAGAGATTGCAAGTTATCCGAAATTTTTTTATGCTTTTCTTTTTCTGCCAAAACATGATCCGACCAAAGGTGATTTGATGATGATGGCAATCATACTACCTCTCAATAAATATCTATGAAGCAATACGAACTTTTTTTCCTTTTATTTAAATCTTACTAAATTCATTTACACCAAATAAAATTTTCCATGCCTACTCCATACATTGCAAGGCTTAGGGGAACTCTTGAAAGCAAATATCATACAAATAGAAAGATTTTGCAACCTACTTTTTTACTCAACAATTCCTTTCCTTTTTCATTTTAATAAAACTTTGATTATTATTTTACCGAAAAATGAGATAAAACTTGGATAATCCAAATTCCAAAACACTGGTAGTGTAAAGCAATGTAGTATCCTTGAGAAAGTTGATTATATATGGTAAAAACATTGAAAAACACCCAAGCGTTTAGAGATACATGGGTATCGTTCAAAGAGGAAATTTGGGGAAAATTTTATATGCAAACGTGGATAAGTATAGTCGTAAGTATAGTCAAATAGACTGTGACATTGCTGCAAGTATATCCTTAAAAGCAAAAAAATAATAATAACAAAATAAATAAACCTAATTTAAATAATAATAATATTTTTTTTTAATTAGGGTATTTATTGCCAACAGTAATAACTAATCCTCGTCATGGGTACTTTTTAAAGAAGTAAACAATTAATCATAAAATGTGTTTCATTCTCATAAGTGAAATTCAAACGGTTAACTACATGGTTAAGGAATGAGGTAAACAATTACCACACCTAATGATTAAATTTTTAAACATTGTTGCTCTTGAAAAAAAAAAAACTCTTTACAATTATATTTTAAAAATTAATAAATCACACTAAATTATTTTACAAAAAATAATAAAAAAACATAATAACTGAAAATATATAAAAAATTAAAATTAAAATAAATTATAATAGAAAAAATAAAAAAAAAATTGCCAATACAAAAACTTGGTATAGAATTTTTTCTCCGCCAAGGAACAGTGGACTGCCCTACTTTTCTATTTTTCCTTTTCTTTTATGCGTAAAAGTTGTGGGATATTGCCATGGAAAAAGTAACCAACAAAGTTTGCTTTAAAAGTAGTGGATTGCCCTTTTACAAATTCTAATATAAATAATATTATATTAGTATAGTTCATATAAACGTGCAGGTATAGCTAATATTTGCCTTATCTTTTTTATATTTAATTTTATCATAAATTTTTTCGTAGGGTCCGACCATTATGAAAGTTTGGTTTCTTTTCAAGCTCAAACTTGATATAGACCTGGGGTAGAAGAAGATAGGAAAAAAAAGAACCTGTAGAAGAAATTTAGATCCAAGAAGGTATACAAAAACTGAAATTTAAATACTTTATCTTATTTATTAATTACATGACAAGTAGAATTAAAGGTAAAACAAAAAAAAAGGTAAAAGCGAAATCCGAACAAGTAAAAGAAGAAGCAGCAGTAGAAGTTTACTGGTCTAGCCTGGTGAGAATAGCAGATTTAAGGCCTTGTTCATGCAATCCGAACCCGTTCTCAGTGAAACTTACGACAACATCCTGGATCATGAGGTCATTAACGCACGACATGCTTGCATGATGAACTCGAAACTCCAAATTACGAAGGGCATCCATTAACCTAGCAGCTGGATGGTTCACGTTCTCTGATTGGACCCTAATCATTGCATCATTTCCTATGATCTTGATATCTAGCTCAAACCCATTAGACCCAGCATTTACGGACGATGAATTGCTGCTAGGCTTGGCTGCTTGTTCCACCGACGTGGTGGTGCTTTGGTTATCCATGCCATCCACTGTTTCTATTTTCACTTTCTTACGGTCCCTCCCAAGCTCCGATTGGAGGTCTTCGATTTTCGACTTTAGCTCGTTGATATATGCAACGGCGTCGGATAAGAGGGATGCTTTGTCCATGCGCGACACGTTGGGGACTACTGCTCGTAGAGCGTAGAACCTGTGGTTTAGCTTCTCACGGCGTTGCCTTTCTGCTTCCACGTGGTTCAACAATGTCTCTCGTCCCGAACCCGGTTTCCTCCCTCGTTTCTTCGGGATCCTCTTCTCTGTATTACTATTACTGTTACTCTCCGTGGCGGCACGGAATCGACACTCGGAATCCGAATGGTCTGAGTTCACGAAAGACAGTTCCCCATGTTTTGGACAATCTTTCTTGGTTTTAAAACCAAGGGATGCATGTTCTTGCTCTTGAACGCCGGCGATTACCCCCATGTCTGAAAATGAGATGTTTCTATCAAGGAATTGGTTTGGAGAGGATTGTTTTGGTAAAAGGCGAATGAGATCCGACCCGAATAGGTACTTAACTTGTTGGACCAATCCCCAGTTTTCCCTTATAATTTCGGAGGAGCCAAGCTCAAGAACCCCGCAGGAAGTGGGTATGCAAACCAGGGTTTCAATGCCGTGCAGTTGTGCTTCTTTAGCCCTTTCACAATTGTAGAACTGCAACTCATGGGCACCAGTTAACCACACCAAAGACCCAGTAGTAAGACACTTGCCCGGGATCCCATCACCCGCCGAGAAACACCGTGTCAATGAGATCATGTAGAACCATTCAGCCTCACCCATATCGATGTCGTGGTTGTCCCCGATGAGGGCTTGGATCCCTTTCATCACCTTCCTTCGTTCACCCTGGAAGTGGTTGGCACCCGGTTTTGGAGACTTATTAGTGCCTTGAAAGTGACCGTCACCCCAAGCCAAGAGCAGCCGTCCCAGGTCGTCGTTTGATGTCTGCCAGAAAATAGCGTACGCCCACCAATCTTTCTGGCTTTCCAGCACATGTTGGAGCCTCCGTTGCAGAGTTGAAGGAGGAGTTTCGTGTGAAAAAGAGACTAATGAAGAAGATGAAGATGGAGTGATTATTAGTTCTTCCATGGCTGACAGACAAAAACAAAAGAGGCGTGTGAACTGGGATAGCTCTGACGCTGCAACAGTTTTTTTGCTTGATTTTCACTACTGGCTTTTTACCTTGTCGTGTGAGCTTGGAGGAACTTATGGGTTCTTTGCAGTGTAATCGCCTTTTGTTATTGTGTATATATAGGGCAACCATGAACCGGAGTCAAGGTTAACAACATCATTTAAATAAACAAAGAATTCAAAAAAAAATGAAATTATTTTATTATTAAATAAAAGAACAGATTTTCAAATTGTATATAAGATTTGATAAACCGTGTAATACTGTGTCAAATTTGATTTTGTACTATTATACATGATAATCGTTAATTTTTTTATTTAATTATAATCCTATATCTTTGATTTTAATACAAATTATACTTAAAATTTTACTAGATTTATGTACACCAGGGTGAAAAAAAATGCATGTAAACCAAATGAGGCTTCTGTTAACTTATAAGTTAAAATTCTATTATAGTATTATTTTATTAAAAATATGAAAAAAAATTATCGTATTAATACTTATATAAAAAAGTGTTTGTTATTTTGTAAATAAAATAATATTTTAATAAATTTTCAATAGAGTTAATGTATAGTTGATATGCGATATCAACTCAATTAATATTTGAAATAAGTTAAATAATAAACAAATGTAAAATAATCTCAATGATAATCTTAGTATACGTTAGATTAAAATTAAAATAAATGTGTAATTAAAAATCTTATGAGTTAAATAAATAAAATATTGTGCAGAGGAAGGTTAAAATACAGTTAATGTACAATGTGGTCGATATGGATATCCAAACAGACCATTAAGTTTGGGGGTAGCTGACGGAAGTGTCCAAATTATCCTACGAGTGACTAGGCGTAGACGAGTCACTATTGGGCCCCACTACCACGTGGTTCGACAGTGAGAGGCCCAGTGACTACTGATGCTTGTGGATGAGGGCTCCTGCCCCTAATTCTCTTATTTAGTACTTGATTTTAATTCTAATATTTAATTTAGCACTTTACTTTCTTTCTTTTTCCCAATTGAGTATCTAAGTTTAGATTCAATGTTCACTTTGATATTTAAGATTTTTCAATTTAATATTTGAGTTTTGTTTTGTCCTAATTAAGAACTTAAGTATGGCTTTAATACTTTGGTATCTGAGTTTTTCTATCCTAATTAAGTATGTATGTTTTATTTACAGGGGTAAATGTGACAAACATTTTATCATTTGGTTTGAGTACTAAATTGATAAAAAAAATCAGGTATAAATTGGGTGCCAACTTTGTTTTTTTGTTTTAAAAAGAAACTTTTATTTTTCTAGATATGTTAACTTATAAAATTTTGAAGTTTAACAGAATTTGAACCATAATTGTTGGTTAAAGTGTTCAATTACTAGAAATGCTTTGTATTTTGTTAGGTATTTAAGGAAATTGGTGGAAATTTGAAAGCCACTTGGAATGCCTATGTGGAAAGAAAAATATCCAAGCCTCGTAAGAAAATGCGACTAAAAATGTTAAACTTATAATAGGAAAAAATTCGCTAAAAATACCTTGTACAGAGGCCTTTAGTACACTTTGACCTTAAACAAATTATCTATGTCAACATTTGGTTAAGATTTAATGGCGGAATGGAAAAAAATCTCACTTTCCATAACTTTAGAATCAATAAGAAATTTGTAAAATTACTAATATTTGGTGACTATTGATATAATTTATCTCATTCAAGTAAATTATTCATATATAATACTTAGTGAATGTACTTGATAGATTCCTACATTATATGAACCAGATCAAATTAAACCTTCCATTATTAAATGAATCAATTTAGTTCTAGTATTATTAAAAAATCAAATCCAAATTTTAATAGAGTTAACATCAATTTAAAAATGTCATTTCATGTTAACAGTTAATATTTTCAAAAAATTTTATGGTTTTGTAAATGAAAAAAATTATTTTTCTTATTATTTTTTTAAATGTAAGTATTTACTTTATTACAATTTACCCTTATTTGATTCTTTCTAATAATAAAATGCTCAAATTGAAGCATTTAGTAGTAAATGGACTAATTTGATATAGTAATGATAGATACTTTCACCTATAATACTTGCATCAATATGTATTTTAATATAAGGTTTAATATTATTTTTTAGAAAAAAATTGAATATAAAAATAAAAAGACATAATGGTATAATATCCTTTGAACATTTTTACATTCAATTGAACCCTTCATTTGATAGAATTCATCAATTAAGCCATTTGGCCATTAAATTTAATAATTGACCATTGAATTCTATCAATCTTGTTGACATGGTCATTAAAGACCGCTAAGTCAACTTCGATCGCTAATGTAGCACTTACACATCAACAAAAATTAAAAATTAAAGTCCAAGATGAATTCGGATAATTGGTTTGAGTCCATTTTTTTTTACTAAGTTCATTCCAGACAAAGTTTTTAGAAATTAAAAAAATTATTTTATAAAATGTAAAATAATATATAAGTTACTAAAAGAAAGAAATGGTGCTTCTTGCTTTAGTTGCTATCCCAGAGCAGGTAAATCCCAGTTTTTATAAGCTTTTGAATTTATTGTTGTTGGTTCTTTTTCAATCTAATTTACTAATTGTGTTTGATATATTTTTTGGACCATCTTTTCTATTAGCTATTAATTTCTACCCAAAATAGAAAAATGCAATGTCAAAAAAACATACTTGTCATGGTTATAATAAAATATGGTAAAAAAAAAAATCAAATTTTAAGTCATGTCTCGCCGTAGGTTTGAATCTCATAATCGAAGTTTTAGATTTTATTAGTTTATCAAATTCAGCCATTCTAGTTTACAATCATACAATTTGTTTCTTCTTATTTTATTTTATTTTTTACAAATACATATCAAACACAAAAAGAAACCCACCATTTCATCTTTTTTTATAATTTTTTACAATGTTTTAAATTTTTAAAACTATTTTTAAAAATAATTTTTTATAATTTTAAAACTTACATTCAAAATGAATAAATAATTATTTAGATTTAAACCAATTGAAATTTTACTTTGTCTAAATTTATTCTAGACTTAGTTTTTAATAATTTTTTTATTTTTTCCTAACATATTAATATTATGTAAGCAACTATTACGTTATGATAATTGATTCAATAATCGTTAACGATCACGTCATTAAAATTTTAACAATCAACTATTAAATTTAATGATGAAAAAGTTTGATCAATAAAATTTTATCGATTAATAAATTTAGTTAAATCTAAGAAAATTGATTTTTTAAGAATATATAGAAGGTGTTATACACGACTAAGCCAAATAGAAAAATGTATTAAATGACAATGACATTGTACATACAATTATAATTTTTCCGCTTTGTCAGAACAGAAAGAAAGTTACTTACGGTCGTTATAGTACTGTGCCGATACATTTGAAAACGTGCTTGTTCAGATAAAGGCAGAAAAGTTACGGTTTTGAAAAATTAGTGCAACTTTTTATCTATTTCAATTAACCTACACTCTCCAATTACTATTGTTTTTTTTCTTTTTTTAAATTTAGGCTAAACTTTCTATCTAGTCATTTGAGTTTATTCAAACTTTTATTTTGGTCCCTCATTTTAAAAATTTGTTATTTTAATTACTTTCGTTAGATAAGTTGTCAGTTTTAATAATCGTACAATTAAATACCTTTGGTCACCAGACGAAATACTAACATGGTAGTCTTTTTATTGGTATAAACAAATTTAACCCTTAACACTTTGCACATTCTATTAATTTGGTCATAACTCTAAAATATTCAATAAATTTAACCATCAATATTTGCATATTTTATCAATTTAGTCCAAATTCTAAAAATTCAAAAATAAATATAATTTTAAAAACTTGAAAATATATATTATTTATTATAAAAAGACATAAAAACATAAAATATTAAAGTATATATAATTACATTATAACTTTTAAATCATCTTTCACCATTAAACATTTGCTTTCTTTCTATTTGTTAGAATGTGCCTCCAGCAATATTTCTCAGATTCTTATGAGAACATCGATAAAAGTGAGCTGATAATGGCATTGATGCTTACTTTATTGTTGTTATTAAAGCTGGTCCATGTAGCTTACCGATGTCTCGCGGTGGAAGTTTTGGGAATCAAGTCATTCTTCCTTTACCTCATACAATAAGCATGAAGAGGTAAGAAACCAAAATTTGAACCTCCTGTCATCAACGTTGTCAAATCATCAATATCAAATTTGGCATCTCTGACTCAATTTCAATAGCAAAGTGTAGGACTTTGAAGGGCTCAAATGCTTAAGGCTAAGCAGTGCTTCAATGGTCGATTTTTTCTCATTAATAGAAAACGCAATAGTAGTATTGATGCTTACTCTATTATTGTTATCAAAGCCAGTCTATTTAGCTTAACGATGTCTCGGGGTGGAAGTTTTGGGAGCCAAGTCATTCTTCCTTTACCTCATACAATAAGCATAAAGAGGTAAGAAACCAAAATTTGAACCTCCTGTCATCAGCATTGTCAAATCATCAATATCAAATTTGACATCTCTGACTCCATTTCAATAGCAAAGTGTAGGACTTTGAAGGGCTCAAATGCTTAAGGCTAAGCAGTGCTTCAATGGTCGATTTTTTCTCGTTAATAAAAAACGCAATAGTGGCATGGATGCTTACTTTATTGTTGTTATCAAAGCCGGTCCATGTAGCTTATCGATGTCTCGTGATGGAAGTTTTGGGAGTTAAGGCATTCTTCCCTTACCTCATACGATGAGCATGAAAAGGTAAGAAACCAAAATTCAAACCTCCTATCATCAGTGTTGTCAAATCATCGATATCAAATCTAACATCTCTAACTCCATTTCAGTAGCAAAGTATAGGACTTTGAAGGACTCAAATGCTTAAGGCTAAGCAGTGTTTCAATGGTCGAATTTTTTCTCGTTAATAGAAAATGTAATAGTGGCATTGATGCTTACCCTATTGTTGTTATCAAAGTCGGTTTGTGTAGCTTACCGATGTCTCACCGTGGAAGTTTTGGGAGTCAGGTCAATCTTTCCTTACCTCATACGGTGAGCATGAAGAGGTAAGAAACCAAAATTTGAACCTCCTATCATCAGTGTTGTCAAATAATCAATATCAAGTCTGACATCTCTGACTCTATTTCAGTAGCAAAGTGTAGGACTTTGAAGGACTCAAATACTTAAGGCTAAACAGTGCTTCAATGGTCGATTTTTTCTCGTTAATAGAAAACGAAATAGTGGCATTGATGCTTACTCTATTGTTGTTTTCAAAGCCGATCCATGTAGTTTACCGATGTCTCGCGGTAGAAGTTTTGGGAGTCAGGTCATTCTTCCCTTACCTCATACGATGAGCATGAAGAGGTAAGAAACCAAAATTTGAACCTCCCGTCATCAGTGTTGTCAAATCATTGATATCAAATCTGACATCTCTGACTCTATTTCAGTAGCAAAGTGTAGGACTTTGAATGACTCAAATTCTTAAGGCTAAGTAGTGCTTCAATGGTCGATTTTTTCTCGTTAATAGAAAACGCAATAGTGACATTGATGCTTACTTTATTGTTGTTATCAAAACCGGTCCATGTAGCTTACCGTTGTCTCGCGGTGGAAGTTTTGGGAGTCAGGTCATTTTTCCCTTACCTTATACGATGAGCATAAAGAGGTAAGAAACCAAAATTCGAACCTCCTGTCATCAGTGTTGTCAAATCATCGATATCAAATTTGACATCTCTGACTTCATTTCAATAGCAAAGTGTAAGACTTTGAAGGACTCAAATGCTTAAGGCTAAGCAATGCTTCAATGGTCTATTTTTTCTCGTTAATAAAAAATGCAAAATTGAGTTAGTGTGTGTTTGTAAAAAAAAAAAAAAGAGAGAAATCTAGTTTGGGTGTGGGTTTAATAGTAAGTGCTTGATGGCAAAGTTATTATGGTGTTTTGAGTATTTGAGATTGTGAGGTTTGGGCGAGTGTATGAGAACAATGGGAAGCTTGAAAATGAACGGGGAGGAAGATGGAAGGATGAATGTTGTTTTTATAAAGTTTCTCTGTTTTGTTAGGTTGACCAAAAAATCTGGTAACATGAAAGAAAATTTTGAACTTTTTTCTTGTATTTTTTAACTGCATTGTTGTGTGTTTGCATATATCAAATGTAGGAGCATTTTGGTTTTTCATTTGAATTGTAACTAATAAAACTTTACTTACTTTGATTTTGGATTTTGATTGATTGTTTTTTGAATATTTTATATTTCTTAATATTTTAATTAATTTGTTTTATTAATTTTTAGAATTTGGACTAAATTGACAAATGTGCAAACATTAAGGGTTAAATTTGTTAAATTTTTAGAACTAGGACCAACTGTCAATTAAGCCTTCATGTAATTATATATATTTAATATTTACATTTTTATCTTTTTTTATAATAAATAATATATATTTTAAAGTTTTTAAAATTATAATTTTTCTGAATTTTTAGAATTTGGACTAAATTGACAAAATGTAAAAACATTTTAAATTTGTTGAATTTTTTTGAATTAGGATCGAACTGAAAAATGTGCAAAATGCTAAGGGCTAAATTTGTTATTATACCAATCAAAAGATTTCGACATCAACATTCTGTTTGGTGATCAAAGGTATTTAATGGTAGAATGACTAGAATTGGCAACTTATCTAACGTGGGTGACTAAAATAACAAATTCTTAAAATAGGTGACCAAAATAGGAATGCAGGTAAATTGAGGTGACTAATTAAGTAGTTTACCCTAAAATTTATTAAAACAATTACAAATATAAATAATATAAATATGATAAGTTATTATTAGAATTAAAATTAATTATCTTTATATTAGGGCATACCTATGATAGGTGATTTTTTTCGTTAAAATGTATTTATTAATATTTTGTGCTTAAAAATATTAAAATTTTGATCCTAATGAAAAAGTTGAACACCTATTAATTATAGTGTCTTGCTTTTAAGTCCTATTATGTGTAAAATTTTATTGATTTTAGTTTAATATATATGGAGGTAATTGAATTTGACAATTTGTACGTACATGGTGTCGAAACCATTTTTTATGTTTTCTAAAAAAACGGGGATCGACTTTAAAAAACGAAAACAGGAGTCGCCACCGATCTTTTTTGGTGTGATCAGATCACCTTATAAAATAATTTTTTTGTTTTTATTTAAAATTTTAATTTTGGTCTACGGAATTAAAAAAAACGGGTTCGGGAGTCGGTTACGTTAGAGGAAGGGTTAGCACCCTCGTAACACCCAAAAATCGGTACCTAATTAATAAATTCATGTCCTAATGTCGAAAAATTTAAGATATGATCCTTTTATAAAATTCATGTCCTAATGTCGAAAAATTTAAGATATGATCCTTTTATTTGAAAGAAAGCCAAGGTTCACTTATCCCAAAGAAATAAAATGCCACACCCAATAAGTTAGGATGCAACATTTCAAGACTTAGAAACTAAGTTTGCCTTTATTTGGAGAAAATCCTTACCTCGAGACATAAAACATTATATCTAATAAGTTAGGATATAACATTTTAAATTTCCGAGAATAAGTTTTGATTTAAAGTTTATGGGTTTCAATTTCAAAAAAGGGATACTTGATACCTTAAGTTCCACGAGAAAAATCGAAACCCAATTAGTTAGGGTATAATTTTTCTCAAAGTCCCCAAATATTATGTATCGCAATATTTTTTAAAAAAATTGAATGAAATCGACAATTTAGCAAAATGTATTTTTGTTTAAAACAATGATTCAAGTAAAAATATCGCATTAATACATCATAAAACCAAAAGTAATTTAAGAAAATTGCATGGTATACTAACATTTCATATTAATATAGACAATTAAAGGGAAAATAACGTAACATACCAAGTGATACATGTAATAAGATGACTATGCTAAGCAATAATAAGCAAATAAAAAAAACATAAATAAGCAAATACAAGATATAAAATAAGCAGTAACAATTAAAAAAAACTCTATATGAAAGATAAAAATTTAAGAAATGAATATGAAACTCTACAAGTAAGATCAAATATAAAAGTAAATAAATGAATGATATATTTAAAATACCGAATAAATATTATAACAAAAAAGGAATTAAAAAAATATGACAATTTCTAAAACGATTAATATATATAAACAAAATATTTTAAATAAATAATATAAAAACTTAAAATATATATAAAAATAAAGGAATAACTTATAATGAATACATAATAATTTAATACCTATACTTAATAATAATAATAATAATAATAATATACATATTTAGTATAAACAATATATGAAAATTTTATAATAGAATAATTAAAATAGTACATAATATATAAATTTTTAAATAATATGTAATATATAATAAATAGTGGATTTAATAAAATAGTCCAATATGACTAATAAATAAAATAAAATTATTTGATAGAATACTTAAAATAAAAAAAATAAATAAAAACAGGGGTGAAATCGAAATAAAAATAAAATGTGTGGTAAAAAAAAACAAGAAAGGACCAAATTAAAAACTCACATCGTTCAATTGGGCAATTATACCCTATCACCTAAACGTCGTCGTTCTGATATCAACCCTTAAATAGCCCGAGGACCAGATTGAAACAAAATATAAATTTCAGGGCTGATTTGAAAAATAAAAGAAACATTTAAATTGGACGAAATCACAATGAATAAAATTGCGGAGGGACCAAAGAGGCAAATTCCCCCTTTTATAAAAACACGAGGATCCTCCCCGGGTCGGGTCAACGCGCGGGTCCTAGCCTCGAAACGACGTCGTTTTGGCATGTTTGGCCTAAAACGGCGTCGTTTTAATCATTTATAAAAGCCAATTTTTTTTAGAAAAATTTCATTTTTTTTCAGCTCTTTTAAAAAACTTTGAGAGAGAGCCCCTGCTTGCTCTCTACTTCTCCACCTTAGGCTCAGGTCGGACAAGGTCTTAGGCGAGATTCCATTTGTCCATGGCGGTGGCTTGCCATTTGTGTGCGGCATGCGTAGAGCTTCAAAAAAGGTAGTTTTTTTCTCCTTTTTTTATATTATAAACTTTGATATATGTAAAAAAAAAAAAATTTAAAAGAAATACAGATTTGAAATAGAAGAAAAAATAATGAAGAAAAAAAAACCTTTGCTCTTTTGTTTTTTGTATTGTATTTTTGTGTATATTTTTTTATGTGTATATTGTGTATGCCTCTGTTTTATAGATTTCATTAGGGTTTTTATAACCCAAAAATAAATCGAAAAAAAATAAATGCAAAGATCCTATACTGCTATATTTGCTGCCTTTGGTTTCTCTTTCCTTTTGCAGGTGAACGGCGAGAAACACGGCAGTGATAAGGCGTGACTCACGCTAACTGCGGCGCGACTAAGGGGCCGTGCTGGGCGCTTGCGGCGCCTAGGGTTTCAGAAACCCTAGGCTTCTAATTCTGTTTAGTTACTGGGCCCTTTTGGGCCGTATAGGTTTGGGTCTTTGTTGGGTCTAGGTAGTCTGTTTTGGGTTTGTAAATGGACGGTAAAAAACCAAACTGGACATTATTGTTTTTTTCATTTTTTGGTTTTTTGAATGGTATGGGCCCGGGCAAAATGAGCCTATTACAGCTGCCCCTCTTTGCTCATTGTTGTGAAACAAGAATAGAGCAAAGACTATAAAAGGACCAATTTTGCCCAGTTTTACCGAGTCTTGACTTCTTGGTCCTTGCTTTCTTCAAATAACTTCCATCCCATCTGCAATTTCAAAGGTATTGGACTATCTGTTCTAATAAGTCTGATGGCTTCAATCTGCTTCACTAGAACTTCAGGAAGATAATATCCACTATTTTTAATCTGCTCCGCTGCAAACTCAGGGATGCCAGACGGGTATTTTCGACTTGCTTCGCTGCAAACTTAGGGAGACAAGGTCTGCTATCTTCAGTTTGCTCCACTGCAAAATTAGGGATGCCAAACTGGTATCTTCGATCCGTTTCGCTGCAATTTCAGGAAGACAAGATCTGCTATCTTTAGTCTGCTCCTCTACAAACTCAGGAAGACAAGACTGATGTCTTCGATCTGCTTTATTACAACTTCAGGAATGCTTATCTGCTATTTTTAGTCTGCTCCACTGCAAACTCAAACTGGTATCTTCGATCCGTTCAGCTGCAATATTAGGAAAACAGTATCTGCTATCTTTAGTCTGCTCCTCTGCAAACTCAGGGAGACAAGACAGATGTCTTCGATCTGCTTCACTACAACCTCAGGAATGCCATATCTACTATTTTTAGTCTGCTCCACTGCAAACTCAGGGAGACAAGACTGATGTCTTCGATCTGCTTCACTGCAACTTCAGGAATGGCAGATCTGCTATTTTTAGTCTACTCCACTGCAAATTCAGGAAGATAAGACTGATGTCTTCGATCTGTTTCACTGCAACTTCAAGAATGCCAGATCTGTTATTTTAATCTGCTCCACTGTAAACTCAAGGAGACAAGATCTGATGTCTTCGATCTACTTCACTGCAACTTCAGGAATGCTAGATATGCTATTTTTAGTCTACTCTACTACAAACTCAGGGAGACCAAACAAATATCTTTAATCTACCTTACTACATTATTCTCTAGAGGACATAACTTGTAGAACGGGTATATGCTTATGCCTAATAATTAGGATGCCCTAATCGAAATGAGTCAAATGCTCCTATTTAGACATGCTATGATATGTAAATGCAAAAATGTTATGAGAATGATTCCTATTTCAGGTGTCATCACTCATTTATTTGTCAAGGTTTCATCTTCGTTCCTCTTGAAGTACCATATTCTTGCTCAAATAATTTTCCCCATGGAAATTTTAGGGCCCACTCCATTTGAACCAAGGCTTATACCGCCTTCAAACCATCCCACCAAGATTATAGGATTTAATCCATTCCTATTGTAACACAGGATCTGTTTCAACTTCAATCCATTCCACCGCAATTTAGGGCTTTTGAATCTTTTCCCATCAACTTGATCTATCATACCATTTCCCCGAACGTTATGACCCAATGGAAATGCTTGTAGAATGATCCTCTCTTAGGATTTGTCGTAACAATTCATTATTTGGTCCAATCACCATTTAGACAAAGAATTCAAAGAAATAGTCTCAATTTAGACTTTCTCAAGTACTTCCAATCCTCACACATGGAAATTCTTAAATAATTGTCCTGTTTTAGTTTCTTATATTATCTAGAAATTTCCAGAGTAATATGCAGAACTTCTTTTGTGAAAATATTATTAGTTCATCAATCATTATTTCAATGCAACGTGCTTATGAATAATGGGTAACAAATAAATTGATCTCAAGGATAAATTATCAAAAATACAAAGGAAATTAACAGGAAACATATCTTTGAGAAGAAAGAAAATCCAAAGATAGTAAAATGAATAGGACAAAGAACAGGTGCCCTAGATATCGCAGCTCCGGCTTCCATATACAAACTCCATGAAGATTACTTTGAGCTTAACATGTGTTTAGAAGATCCAAAGTACTTTGTTGATGCCCCGATATGTAACATACTTTATTTCTTGTTGGTTCAGGTATAGCAAGATCACTGCATGCCCATTCAACGTTTGAGTTGCCCTTTTCGGCTTTTCAACTCAAAACCCCTTTGGTCTCAAGGCGCCCTTTGCGGGTTTTCGCCTAGGCCTCTCCTTTTTTTTTGAAGTCTCAAAGCGCCCTTTGTGGGTTTTCACCTTGGCCTCTTCTCCTTTTTAAGCAAAATATTTCTTGACTGAATTCGAGTTCACAGGATTGGGTAAGTTTTTCCCATCTATTTCAGTCAAAATCAGTGCCCCTCCAAAGAAAGCCTTCTTCACCACATATGGTCCTTCCTAATTTGGCATCTATTTTCCTCTGAAATCCCTTTGTATGGGAAGGATCTTTTTCAGTACAAGGTCCCCCTCGTAAAACTCTCTTGGGCAGACTTTTTTATCATAAGCTCGCATCATTCGTTTTTGGTACATCTAACCGTGACGAATGACCCTTAGCCTCTTTTCCTCAATCAAGTTCAACTGATCATATCGAGACTGAATCCATTCAGTTTCATCCAATTTTATTTTTGAAAAAACTCAAAGGGAAGGTATTTCTACTTCAATAGGTAGAACTGCCTCCATCCTATAGACCAATGAGAAAGAGTTGCCCCAATAGAGGTTCTGACATACGTCCGATAAGCATAGAGTGCAAATGGTAATTTCTCATGCCAGTCATTATAAGTCTCAGTCATTTCCCCTACTATTTTCTTGATATTTTTATTAACCGCTTCCACTGCCCCATTCATTTTTGGATGATACGGAGACGAGTTGTGGTGTTTAATCTTGAATTGACTACAAACCTCCGCTATCGTGCTATTGTTCAAGTTTAATGTGTTGTCTGATATGATCCTCTCGGGCATTCCATATCGACAAATGATCTCCTTCTTCAAGAATCGACTAATAGCTGACTTAGTAACGCTAGCGTATGAAGCAGCCTCTACCCATTTCGTGAAGTAGTCAATAACCACAAAGATAAATCGATGCCCATTCGAAGCTTTCGATTAGATCGGCCCAATGACATCCATACCCCACATGGAAATAGGCCGTGGGGAAGTCATAACATGCAAAGGTGAAGGTGACACATGAATTTTGTCTCCATAAATCTGGCATTTATGACATCTCTTAGCATAATTGATACAATCTCCTTCCATAGTAGACCAATAGTATCCAAATCTCATAATTTGTCTAACCATTGTAAAACCATTAGCATGTGTCCCACAAACACCCTCATGAACTTCTTCCAGGATTTTCATAGCTTCAATAGCATCAACACATCTCAATAGTACCTGATCTTTTCTCCTTTTATACAAGATATCCCCATCTAAAACAGAGTCATAGGCTAATCTTCTTAACGTCTTTTTGTCATTCTTCATTACATGATCAGGGTACTCACGATTTCTCACGTAGCGTAGTATATCATGATACCAAGGGTAATCATCCATTTCCTCCTCTTCCATGTTGTAACAATGGGTTGGAACCTGAAAAATACTTATCTGAATAGGTCTCACATTCTCTTGTTTGTTTACTTTAATCATGGAAGCTAAAGTTGCCAAAGCATATGCCATCTGGTTTTCATCTCGTGGCAGATAATTAAAAGTGATGTCATCAAACTCCTCAATTAGACCCAGAACTATTTTTCAGTAATCAATTAGTTTGGGGCCTCTTGTCTCCCATTCTTCTTTAAGCTGGTAGATTACTAATGCAAAATATCCATATACTTCTAGCACTCTGATTTTACGCTCTACAGCTGCTCTAATTCCCATGATACATGCTTCATACTCTGCCATATTGTTTGTGCAATCAAAATCCAATTTGCATGTGAATGGATAATGATCACCACTAGGGGATACCAAGACTGCCCCAATTCTATTTCCCACAGCATTTGACGCTCCATCAAAATTTAGCTCCCACGGACACTCTTCAGTAGTTGCCACATACATTAGCTCTTCATTGGGGAAATCAAAATTTAAAGGTTCATAATCCTCTAAAGCCCTGCTAGCCAAAAATTCTACTATTGCGCTCCCTTTTATAGCCTTTTGGTTTACATAGACTATATCAAATTCAGAAAGCAAAATCTGCCACCTTGCCATCCTTCCATCCAAAGCAGTTGACTCCATCATACACTTTAACGGATCCAGTTTTGAGATTAGCCAGGTTGTATGATATAGCATATATTGCCTCAATCTCCGAGTTGTCCAAACCAGGGCACAACACAATTTCTCAATTGATGAATATCTCATTTTACATTCCGTAAACTTTTTACTAAGATAATATATCGCCTTTTCTTTTCTTCCTGACTCATCATGTTAACCAAGTACACACCCCATGGAGTTATTGAACACTGTCAAATACAAAATTAGTGGTTTATCTGGATTAAGCGGAGATAATACTGGGGCATTTGGCAGATATTGTTTGACTTTGTCAAAAGCTTTCTAGTACTCATCGTCCCATGCGCCTTGGTTGTGTTTCTTAAGAAGACGAAATATGGGATCACATTTCTCAGTTAATTGTGAAATAAACCGAGCAATGTAATTTAACCTTCTAAGAAAACCTCGAACTTCTTTTTGAGTGCGTGGTGGAGGCAATTCTTGTATAGCTTTGACCTTATCTGAGTCAACCTCGATTCCTCTCCCACTGGCTACAAAACCCAGTAATTTTCCTGATCGAGCTCTAAAAGTACACTTTGCTGGGTTGAGCTTTAATTGAAATTTTCTCAATCTCAAAAGCAACTTCTTCAAAACTTCAATGTGTTCCTTTTCTGTTCAAGATTTGGCGATCATGTCATCAACATATACTTCAATCTCTTTGTGCATTATGTCATGGAATAAGGTTACCATGGCCCTTTGATATGTTGCTCCTGCATTCTTTAGCCCGAATGACATCACCTTATAACAAAAGGTACCCCACAATATTATGAAAGTAGTTTTCTCCATATCCTGAGGGTGCATTTTGATTTGATTGTATCCCAAAAAATCATCCATGAAAGAAAACAATGAGTATCTCGCCATATTATCCACCAACGTATCAATATGAGGCAAAGGGAAATTATCCTTTGGGCTGGCTTTATTTAAGTACTTGTAGTCTACACACATCCGAACCTTTCCATCCTTTTTAAGGACATGAACAATATTGGCTACCCATTTTGAGTATTTTACCACCTGTAGAAAACCATCATCAAACTGTTTCTTGACTTCTTTTTTTATTTTTAACACCACATCAGGCCTCATCCTTCGTAGCTTTTGCTGAACTGGCTTGCACTCTTCTCTTATGGGAAGGCGATGCACTACAATATCAGTACTTAGCCCAGACATATCTTGGTATGACCATGCAAAGACGTCTTTGACTTCCCGCAATAACTCAACGAGGTCTTGTTTCGTCTCCTCAGCTATACACATTCCTTTACAACCTTTCCATCCTCTAAGATTATATTCTCTACCACTTCTTCATGGGGTAAAATCTGTTTCTCTTCTTGCTTTACCATTATTAACAAATCTGGAGACAAGTCACAATCTCTGTCACCCTAAAAATCCTGAGATTCCTCTAAACTCATGTCTTGCTCAAAAAAGACCTCTGTATCTATAGTATCGTTGCTCATGTCATTGATTTCTAGGGACCTATGGTAGGCACAAAAGAATGTACAAAGAATAAATGAATTCAAGAACAACTATTCACATGATATGAATGAGAATAACAAAAATTTTAGAATGAAATTAGAAGATCAAAAAATATAAAAAAATGAAAGAATATTTGCCCGAATTGATCATTAGAGATGTATTTTATTGAAAAAAAAAGATGTTTGAACATGAGCCTATTTCACAAAAGAAATCTTATTACTTCTAGGCTTTAAAGCAACAAGTGTGTTCTGAACATTACTCTATGCAATCTATAAATACTACATGAAGTTCTTCTGCAGTCCAGTTGTTCAAAACACTTCTAGGTTCATAAGGATGAATGCCCAATAGGTTTGTTTGCTCAATTCCTTCCTCGTGTATGGCATTGATGTGAAGATTTTCATTTTCCAACAATCCTATCTCAGGTTGAATTATACCTCCTAATGCAAAAGTCTGGGATATGTGAGAGAATGTCATCAATTCCCACTTGACTTCTTCCCCATTCAGCCGTGCCCTTCTTCTCTCTTGCTTCTTCTCTATTTCCTTCTTCCTTTGTCTAGCATCTTCCCTGAAACCCAAGCCAAAATGGTCTCTTTTCTCTTTCAGCATCGGAATTTGAATCCCTCATTGGAGATATCTGCCCAATCCTTTTCCTAGTAAGGCTCCCTTCCCCACCATTATTTGTAAGCCCAGTCTCGTGGTCCTGGATATCCTAGGCACCAGAACCTTATTCCCTTCCAAAATGAATGTTCCGTTCACGAACTCTAAAGATCGAAAGGAACACTCAGTGGCCTCCTCATTCGCCTCTAAATATGGTGCATCGTTGGTAACAGTTGCTATGATGTCCTCCTCCGCATTTATAGTAACTATCCGCCCTTCATTACTGGGTTTTAATTTTTGGTGCAAGTGATGATGAGGGCACCGCCCTCACTTGAATAAATCTAGGGTATTCCCAACAAGCAATTGTAGGAGGGCTTAATATCCATCACCAAAAAGTCCACTTCATATGTGTTTGGTCCAATCAACAATGGTATGTCAACCCTTCCCATCACTCTTCTCTTAGTGCCATCAAATGCTCTCACTATGTTCTGGCATGTCTTCATGTGAGAACTGTCTATAGACAATCTTTTCAACATAGACAATGGTAAGACATTCAAAGCTAATCCATTATCGATTAACACGCTTGGTAGAATATATCTTTTGCAATGAGTAGTGATGTGCAAAGCCTTAGTCGATCCCATACCCCCAGGTGGAATTTCATCATCACTGAAGTAAATGAAGTTGTCAGCATTTATATTACTAACCAGATGATCAAGTTTGTTGACGGATATATCTTTAGTAACGTAAGTTTCATTCAGCACTTTCATCAATGCCTCACAATACACTTCTGAACTAAAAAGCAAGGCTAGCACTAATATGCGAGCCGGTTGTTTGCGCAGCTATTCTACCATGCTGTATTCACTGTTCTTAAAGAATTTTAGAAATTTTTTAGCCTCTTCCTCCTTTACAAGTTCATTGATAAGTGCCTCAGGTCCTTTCTCTCGTTTAACTACCAAGGTCTTTGATTTTACTAGTTCTATTCTGATATTTACTGAATCGTAACGCCTTCCACTACGTGTGTAAGATCCTTCACTTTGGACCTCCTTAGAAGTGCTAGCTAAGTTTTCTTCTCTCGGTATTGTCATATTATAGTCGTAATTCCAAGGTACCATTTTGTTATCCTTGTAAAGAAAGGAAATAGGTTTCTGGATTACGACCTTTGACGTCATTTGTTTCCTCTTCTGTGTTTATTGGTCGGGTGATGATGATCCTGGGATAATTGACTCTTTGGTTTGCCAATTCTCTTTCTTTCACGCATATACTTCCTCCTTCTGAGCCTTTCTCATAAACTTCTAATTTCTTATTATCCATAAGGCTCTGCACCAAGTCTCTAAACTCAACACATTCTTGGATTTCGTGCCATTCTACTTTGTGAAACTCACAGTAGTCCCTTACTCCTTCGCATCCTTCCATAGAATCGAGTTCTATCAATCCTCTTTCTACCATTTCTCTCCAGACCATTCTCAACGGGGTTTTTACCTCCGTAATATCCTCCTTGATCCTTCTCACGATATTTTCGCCAACTGCATTTATCCCCTTATCTCTATGGTTAGGTAATGGGTTTTCTGCACTAGGTGTATCATCAAACTTCACAATCCCCATCTTGATGAGTCTCTCAACTACCTTTTTAAAGGCAGTGCCATTTTCTATTGAATGCCCCGATATTCCCACATGGTAGTCACATTGAGTGTTTGAATCATACCATTTGAGATATGAAAGGGGTCAGAATTGATTTTAGATGAAATGGAGACATCATGTGCGCGTCAAATAGTCAAATAAAATTTGATATAGTTCCTTATACGTTAATGGGATTGGTGTAAATTGGAGCTTTTCAGAGTTTTTCCTTGTGCCCAATTCCTGTCTTACTGACCCTTGTTGCCGAGCAGTAATTACTTTTGGCTAACTAAGTAATTGCCTTCTAGTACCCTTTGTTGTATGTACTCGTATTATTCACCTCATTCTTCTTTTTTCTTTGAGCAGACCTTTTAGTGGTCTCCCTACTTTAATCTTGCCACCCCTTATGGCATTTTCAATCATTTCTCCTGCCATCACTATATCCACAAAGCTCTTGGTGGTACTCCCTATTATGTGAGTAATGAATGGAGCTTTCAAGGTATTGATAAAAAGCATTGTAGTTTCCTTTTCTAGGAGCGGTGGCTGAACTTGTTTGACAACCTCCCTCCATCTTTGCGCATACTGCCTGAAGTTTTCATTTGACTTCTTCTCCATATTCTACAAAATGATTCTGTTAGGCGTCATGTCTGTGACATGATTGTATTACTTCATAAAAGCTTGGGCTAGATCCCTCCAAGAGCTAATCCTAGCATGGCTCAGTTGATTGTACCACCTGGACGCTGCCCCCACCAAACTATCTTGGAAGCAGTGAATCAAAAGTTGATCATTATTAACATAGTCGGTCATCCGTCTACAGAACATGGTAATATGGGCTTCAGGGCAGCTAGTCCCATCGTACTTCCCAAATTCTGGCATTTTGAACTTATGATGAAACACCAAATCTAGAACCAAGCTCAAGTCTTTAGCATCAATTCCATGGTGATTATCAGCATTTTCCAAGGCCTTGAGCTTTTCTTTCAACCATCTACAACGATCCTCTAACTGCCTTGAGGATTCAATTCTTGTCCCTTCCCTCTCTGCTATATCTAAGTCAGGGATAACAGGATTAGCAGGGTTATCTCCTGGGTTAGATCCCATGCCAACTTGGAAATTCATGAGCAATCTAGCATCAGCTTGCCCTTGTTGAGGCCTAATCGTGCCACATGGCCTTCTGGGATACTCCTTAGGTTGTGTTTGTGCATGTGGTGGGGTAAAACCCGGAGGAAAGTCCTCATTATCTTCTTCAGTATTAGTCATGGGACCTTTTCCTTTATCCATCGCCCCATTTAGTAGTTGAGTCATTTGAGCCACCATATTCTTTTGGGCTTCCATCATTTGTTCCCTCATATCTTGCTGGATTTTTGCCAACTACTCTTGCAACTGGTCTTGCATGTCTCTCTGGAACTGTTCGAGTCTTTGATCCATATTCTTTGTCTTAGCGCATGTACCATAACGGTGTTTAGTTTCCATATTTTTCCTTCTTTCTCTCTCTCTCTCTCTCTCTCTCTCTCTCTATAATAATTTCAACTAATTAGGATCTTTTTATGGACTTAAATGCATATGATGTGATGTAATAGAAATGCATGAATGCAAAAAAAAAAGAAAGCATCGATTCAGATTCAACTTTATTTAGAAAAATTTATTAGAAAACAAAATCCTTTACATAAAACGGACTACAAATATGCTTTCGCCCTAATGACCAAAGTTTTAACTTTCCTAAACAACAAGGCTTGCTCTTGACCACGATCTGACTGTAGCTCATATTTCATGCTCAATGTATCAACCTGTACTGCCAAAGTCTGTAAATGATCAGCTACCTTTCGAATCTGAACTATGGCTTCACCTATGAGATAATCCCGATTTCTAACTTGATCATGGGAATGATGAAGCTCTCCCTTTCAATGCCCGTCTCTTGCTTCAAGAAGCTCAATCCGGAGTTCACAATTTTGCAATGCTGATTCTAATTTTTTGATCTTGCCCTTCATTTCTTTAATCTTGTTCAGACTTGACTTCAGCTCACTTGTAGAATTACGGCTTCGGTGGTGGTGAAGAGACCGTCCCAGTTCAGCCACCCTAGCCTTTAATCCACATTTCTCCTTTTGGCTTTCTACCAAACTCCTTTCTAGGGCCTTATTTCGCATCTGCATCTCTTGGAACTTCCTCTCCCAATGGTCAGCTTTGGCCTTTTCCTCTTGAATCTCCTGTTTCCACTGTTGCGAAGTCTCCCCCAATCAGTATTTTTCATTGATAGATGTAGCTTCTTATATTCTATCTTTAGACTATCCAGGTTTTCCTCGACCCCTTTCTTCCCTTTTCTTAATTTTTCGGCCTCTAATTTCTGAACATCCACATCTAATTTCAGGTACATCTTTTTTTCTTCCAACTTCTCTATCCTCTTTCCGAGCTTTGAACTCATCCTTTTGAAATCTTGTTTTATAATCTCTAATTCTGATGGGATCACTTGCAAATATTCCTTTCTTGATCGGGCGCCTTCTGTAACATCCTAAACGTGGGCCTGCGCATTAATGTGATAGTTCAATATGTTAAATTGTGATTTTAAGGATCGGGCTGACTTTTTTATTAAATATATGGATTAGGGTTTAAATTAGTGCTTTGGGTATTTTAAAGTGATATATTGGGCTTTAAAAATTTGGGTTAGGTGGCTAATACATGGTGTTAGCTTATAATTTAAGTAGATAGTTAATTAAGTGACAAGCTGGGCTTGTGGCCCAAAGAATTGAGGAGCTTTAAGTGGGCATAAGGTGGCATCATAAGGGAGAAGGAGTTTGGGCCTAGTATGGCCACTTAGAGCCCAAAATTTTAAGACAAAAATTCGGCACTTACAAGCCCTAGGAGTGGACGGCACACTAGCTACAAAATAGGGATTAAAATTCTTTTATTTTCTTGATAAATAGGAAGATAAAGAAGAGAAAGATGAGGGCTTTTTTTTTTTTGAGGAGATAAGGATTGGGTTATCAGGTAAGATAAAGGCTATCAGGAGAAGGGAAGAGTTGGCCGAAATTCCAACTCTCTGTGTGGATGATATGCCGAAATTTCTCTATAAATAGGGAGTAGTATTCTTCAATTTTGGTATTTTGAAACCCTATTCTTCTCATTCTCTGCCGAAATTTCCAAGCCTTCCCTACAGTTTCTCTTTTTCTTTTTCTAAAAGCCGGATTCCTTTTGTTCATATTCTCTTCTCCATAGTCGAATCTACAAGGGAGGTTTCATTTCCGAAGGTGCACTTAAGCCACATACTCCTTAGTGTCTGGTGAGTTTGGGATTTTATTCTATGCGATTTCACTCTTTCTTTTCATTCAGATCTAACAGGAAACACTTATTTAAGGCTCTGTCGATTTTCCCTCTCTCTGCTTTTAGCGGTATTAATCTGTCTCATTAAAAGTCTTACTGTCTTTGATTTGGTGGAAAAGCCAAGGTAGGAAGGTGACGTTTCCTAGAGGTTTTCGGGATTCGATAAATAAGGCTCTACGCTAAGGATAGTAGATTTTCGCGGTAACGTGTGTGTAATATCTCCCACCATCTAGATACGCCTATTATTGTATGTTCATATGTTTTATATGTATTGATAAATGCCGAAATCTCGGTTTATTGATGAAAGCCCAATGAGGTAAAAGCGGATCCCAGGTTAGTAAATAACTCATTTAAATGTTATAAGTAAAATGCTTGTATGTGATTGCATGGGTTGGGTTGATGAAAGGAGGAAGTTATACGTTATATGTGTAGCGGCTAATGCCGTGAACTATTATACGTGCTTCGGCCATTAAATGTTATACGGGCTTCGACCATTATATGTTATAAGGGCTTCGACCATCATATGTGGATGAGCAGCATGACTGCCATCATGGTGTGTAGCGGTGTGGGTTGATTGTAGAAATCCCTAATGGTGTGTACGGTTGGTACGAGGGTGTGTAGCGGATGGAAACCTAGGCAAACGGGCTGGGCCTTGCATATTACTTGTTATTAATTTTTATTATGATTATTACACTGTTTATTTTGTTTAATGGGCTTAAGGCCCAAACTCTAGTGGTGCATGAGGGTTGCACACTGAGTCTCGCGACTCACCCTTTTAATTAACATTTTAGGTGATACCTCGTGATTGATTTGGGTTGAGAGGAACGCTAGGTGGCTCTGTGAGAAGAATATGTAGATTTGGCAAAAGAGACTCAAGTTTTATTTTATATTTTTAATTAATAGACTTCCAATCTCGTTGTAATAAGGCCATGGGCTATTATGTTTTATTATGGGCTTTTATTACTTTAAGTCATTTATGTTTTTATTGTAATTAAACTAAGGCATGTATTTAAGTTTGGATTTTACTTTACTAAAGCATCTTCTATTTAAAACATATTTGGGCTTTTCAGAAAAATACGACATGTTTGACAAAAATTTTCTTAGTGACATACCAGATCCGGTTGTAGTGTTTGGGCCGGGTTTGGAGTGTTACAAATTGGTATCAGAACCAGGTTCAAAACTCGGCTCTGGGGTTTTTGGGCTCAAAACGTTTTCTGAAAATGGGCTTTTGAAACATATATGTTTGTAAAGGATTACAGGTTTGTTAGCTCAGCATGGCACCTACGTCTCCGGCCCAAGTCCGCCAGGTAAGTACTCCGAACCATTTTGTGATCTTTATATATGTGGGCTTAGTAGGCCTAGTGGGACGTAGACTAAGCTAGAATTAGAACTTGACGGACTTTAGGCTTAGTAAAAACTACTTCTTAAGAATTCATAAAACTTAAGGTCACTGAACAAACCCGTTAACGAGCCGCAAGGCTAGGGTGTGGTAACCGTCATACGCATGTCTAGGAAGGATCAGGAAGAGCACGGTATTTAAGCGATCTAGTGACTCACCTCCTCTTCTTTTGGAATCCTGCAGTGCGTAGTGACTGCTCACCTTAGTCGAGTTAGGGGTGTGGCAATAGGCGACGCATGTCTAGGAGTGGATTCAGGGAGAGCTTGGTATTTAAGCAGTCCTAGCGACTCACCTCCTCTTCACTAGAATCCTACCTGGTGCGTAGTGACTATTCACTCTAGTTACGAGGATTTGTTGATGGGCTAAACCTCATAAGTAAAACCCGAAAGGGACCAGCCATTTTAAAAAAAAAAATCCCCAAGTTTTGTAAAATTTTCAAAACACCTTTGATTTATGAAAAATTTCCAATCAACCATGTTTCGAAAATTTACTCGAAAATCTCAAATTTACAAGAATAACCCGGACCATGAAACTAGATTTTACTAAAAGAACCCTCGTTTGGAAAAAAAAAACAACAAACCCCATCAAAGTTTGAAAAATTACCAAATTACCCTTGTTTTATGAAATGACCAAAATGACCCTGATTTGTAAAATTACCAAATTACCCTTATTTTATGAAATGACCAAAATGATACGATTTGTAAAATTACCAAATTACCCTTGTTTTGCTATGAAATGACCAAAATGACCACGATTTGTAAAATTATAAATACCCCGAATTTTCAAAATTACCAAAATACCACAAATTCCAAAATTATCAAATAATACCGGATTTCTAAAATTACTAAAATACCCCTGAATTTTCAAAATTTTTGAAATACCCCTAGGACTGCAAAATTATCAAAATACCCTTACTTCACAAAATCACCAAGGACCCTATTTTGAAAAATTACGAAAATACTTCAGTAGGATAAAATTACGAAAATACCCCTGGGTAGTGGAAACAAGACACTTTTCTGTAATGAACGTGAGTTCATGAATGTTGATGATTGAATGTATGAACTTGAGACTATATGGTGTGTATGAATTCGAAAGAACTACTTCTTAAAACTACTACTCATAAGACATTCACGATAAATCAGTGGAAAGAACTAATAATCCATAAAACTCTTAATCAGATAAACGCCAATCAGAGGAATGAGTTCAAGGGGTCGAGGACGTCCGCCACGTGGATGCGGTAGGGGTAGAATGACCGCGCATCGAGCCGTGAGGGTCCGCCACAGTGCTCGGGAACGAGATGCCGAATCGCCACCGTATGAAGGAGAATTTTGGGATGAGGCGCCGGAGATGATGATTTGTATCTCGGGCGATGTTGAGGGTTTTAGAGAGGGTTACTGGAGTAGGCATGGGCATCGGAGCCCGAAAATCTGTGCCAGAACGGCTTAGGGCCAATGGAGCGGAAGTGTTTAGGGGAGTTTCTGGGGTAGCTCCTAACACAGTGGAGTACTGGATGGAAGCGACTGAACGCATAATGGATGACTTAGACTTCACGGTAGAGGAAAAGTTGAAAGGGGTCATGTCTCTCCTCCGAGATGAGGCCTCACAGTGAGTGGCTCACGGTGAAAGAAAGGTCTTTGCATGAACACAGATTGAGTGGGACTTCTTTAAGGAGTCATTTCAGGGGAAGTATATCGGGGCCAGCTATATGGATGCCCAAAGGAAGGCATTCTTGAACTTGGTACAAGGAAGTAAGTCTGTGGCTAAATATGAGGCGGAATTTCTGCGCTTGAGCCGTTATGCTTGAGGAATGGTAGCGACGGAGTATGAACGTTGTGTTCGGTTTGAGGATGGGCTGCGGAGTGAGTTAAGGGTTCTGATAGCGCCGCAGCAAGAGAGAATCTTTGTTGTTTTGGTAGATAAGGTTAAAATAGCTGAGGAAGTGAAATGGGTGGAGAAACAAGAAAGGGATAAGGATCGGGATAAGAGTAAGAGGAATTTTGGCCCATCAAGAGCATCCGGGAATTTTCAGAAGAGGCCTAGGACTGATGGGCCGGTTCGTGCTCCGACGAGTCAGAAACAGACATGTTTTACATGTGGCAAGACGCATCACGGGAATGCAGAGTGAAGGCAGTGGGTGCTTTAAGTGTGGATCCACAGAACATCGATTAAGGATCGCCCCCGAGATGGATCGGGGCACCAATGAATGAGGAGTCTTGATCAAGTGAGGAGAGGTGATCGGCCGGACCAAGGGTCATTGTGAAGAAGAGGAGGAAATGGGGGTGGTCGAGGTCGTGGAACACTTGGCGAAGTGTGCAGTAATGTAGGGGCTAGGCGGTAGGGTCTAGTTTATGCAGTTCATTGACGGGGAGGATGGTGACGACCGGATGTCATAACCTGCACGTTTCTTATAGGCCGTGACCCTTCTCTTGCTTTGATTGATATTGGGTCAACCCACTCCTATATTGCATGTTCGATATCTGAGACCTTAAGTATAGATCCTGAAACAACTACTAGGAAGATGATCGTGGTTAGTCCCTTAGGACAATCTAGGGTAGTGAACAAGTTGTTTAGGGATGTACCTTTAGAGACTCTCGAGGGTAGTGTTTCCTGCAGATGAATGGAATTGCCATTCGGAGAGTTCGATCTTATCCTAGGAATGGATTGGTTGTTAAAGCATCATGCTAAATTGGATTGTGGGACTAAGCGCATGGTATTAAGTACCCCGAAGGCGGGGAGATGGTTGTGTTAGGAGAAAGAAGGAACTATTTGTCCAACGTAGTGTCAGCATTGAAAGCTGTTAAGATGATTCGGAAGGGAGGTAACGCCTTTTTAGCTTTTATTAGTGCTTTGGATGCTAAAGAGGTGTCACATCAATGAGGTTCGAGCAGTCAAGGATTTCAAGATGTCTTTCCGAGGAGTTGCGGGATTACCCCCGGATCGCGAGGTGGAGTTTGGAATAGAACTACTTCCGGGTACAGCTCCGGTATCTATTTCCCCTTATCGAATGGCGCCGAAGGAACTGGTAAAGCTCAAAGCTCAGATTCAAGAATTGTTGGATCGTGGGTTTATTCGACCGAGTGTGTCTCCATAGGGAGCGCCGGTCCTATTCGTGAAGAAGAAGGACGGATCCATGCGTATGTGCGTGGATTATCGTGAACTGAATAAGTTGACGATTAAAAATAAGTACCCATTACCAAGAATCGACGATTTGTTCGACCAGCTCAAAGGAGCTTCGGTCTTTTCTAAGATTGATTTAAGGTCGGGATATCATCAATTAAGGGTTAAAGAAGGAGATATTCATAAGATGGCGTTTCAGACACGCTACGGTCATTATGAGTTTTTGGTAATGTCGTTCGGTTTGACGAACGCGCCAGCAGCATTTATGGATATGATGAATCGGGTGTTTCAGCCATACCTTGATCGGTTTGTCGTAGTGTTTATCAATGATATATTGGTCTATTCCAAGTCTGAGGAGGAGCATGATGCGGCTCGAGTAGTGTTGCAAATTTCGAAGGAAAAAGCGGTATGACGCAAAGTTCAGTAAGTGTGAGTTCGGGTGAAGGAAGTGACTTTTCTAGGGCATATAGTTTCCGCAGAGGGGATTAGGGTAGACCCTAAAAATCAGTCGTGTTAAATTGGAACTCTTGAAGTCTATGGCAGAAATTCAAAGTTTCTTAGGATTAGCAGGATATTATCGAAGGTTCGTTGAGGGGTTCTCTTCCATAGCAGCACCTTTAACTAAGTTGTTGAGGAAGAGGTATCTTTTGTGTGGGTGACAAACAACAGGAGAGCTTTGAGAAGTCAAGAGAATTTTGATGGAAGAAGCGGTGGTGTTAATTCACAGAGGCGGGAAAAAATTTATCGCTCATTGTGATGCGTCACACACACGAGTTTAGGTGTGTGTTGATGCAAGATGGAAAAGTTATGGCGCACGCATCTCGCCAGTTGAGGCTGCATGAGTTGAACTCCCCTACGCATGACTTGGAATTGGCGGCGGTAGTGTTTGCTCTGAAGATTTGGAGGCACTACCTGTACGGGAAAAAGTTGGTAATTTACACCGACCATAAAAGTTTGATGTATCTCCTTACTCAGAAGGAGTTAAATTTACGACAACGTAGGTGGATCGAGCTCTTGAAGGACTATGATTGCTCGATTGAATACCATCCCGGCAAGGCAAATATGGTGGCAGATGCGTTGAGTAGGAAGGTGATAGCAGACCAAAGGGCGATGTTCGCTCATCTTAGTTTGTATGAGGATGGTAGCTTGGTAGCTGAACTACAAGTAAGACCTATGTGGACAAGTCTAATCAAGGAGAAGGAACTTTTGGATAATGTCTTAAGCACTCGAATCCGACAAGTGCATGAGGGTGAAGTAGAGGACTATAGCTTGAACAATGAGGGAGTTTTGTGTTTCCGTGGGAAGGTTTGTATGCCAAAAGATGAGGAGCTAAGGCAGATGATTCTTCGGGAATCGCATAGTAGCCCCTATGCCATGCATCCTGGAGGAGTTAAGATGTATCGGGATTTGCGAGAGCAATTCTGGTGGCCAGGTCTGAAGCGAGAAATGATGGAATTCGTAGGTAAATGTTTGACGTGTCAGCAGGTGAAGGTGGAACACCAGCTGCCTTCGGGATTATTGTAGCCGATAAAGATTCTGCAACGGAAATGGGAGAGAATCACAATGGATTTTGTTAGTGGGTTACCCCTTACACCCACCAAGAAAGATGCAATTTGGGTAATTGTGGATCGGTGACGAAGTCTCGCTCACTTCATACTGGGTTAAGTCGACTACTCTTTGCAAAAATTGGCTAAGTTGTACGTGGCTGAGGTTGTAAGATTACATGGTGTACCAGTGTCGATCATATCGGATAGGGACCCTAGGTTCACTTCACGATTGAAGGAAGCGTCTGATCGGCAGAAATCTTATGCGGATCTAAAGCGGAAGGAGGTGGAATTCACAGTAGGAGACCAAGTCTTCTTGAAGGTATCTCCGTGGAAGAAAGTAATGAGGTTTGGATGAAAGGGTAAGCTAAGTCCCCGGTTTATTGGGCCTTATAGGGTGTTATAACGTGTGGGCCCAGTGGCTTATCGTTTGGAGTTGCCTTCAGAGTTGGAGCAGATACATGATGTGTTCCATGTCTCGATGCTGAGACGTTATCGATCTGATCCATCGCACATAGTGCCAGTGGAAGAAATTGAAGTAAAGCCAGATTTATCCTTTGAGGAGAAACCCGTACTAATTTTGGATTGAGACGTAAAAGTGTTGAGAAGGAAGTCCGTTCCTTTGGTCAAAGTCTTGTGAAGAAACCACGGCACAGAAGAGGCGACGTGGGAACCGGAGGAGGTTATGCAACAGCAATATCCCCATCTTTTCTGATCAGGTAAATTTTGAGGCCAAAATTTATTTAAGGGGGATAGAACTGTAACATCCTAAACGTGGGCCTGCGCATTAATGTGATAGTTTAATATGTTAAATTGAGATTTTAAGGATCGGGCTGACTTTTTTATTAAATATATGGATTAGGGTTTAAATTAGTGCTTTGGGTATTTTAAAGTGATATATTGGGCTTTAAAAATTTGGGTTAGGTGGCTAATACATGGTGTTAGCTTATAATTTAAGTAGATAGTTAATTAAGTGACAAGCTGGGCTTATGGCCCAAAGAATTAAGGAGCTTTAAGTGGGCATAAGGTGGCGTCATAAGGGAGAAGGAGTTTGGGCCTAGTATGGCCACTTAGAGCCCAAAATTTTAAGACAAAAATTCGGCACTTATAAGCCCTAGGAGTGGACGGCACACTAGCTACAAAATAGGGATTAAAATTGTTTTATTTTCTTGATAAATAGGAAGATAATGAAGAGAAAGATGAGGACTTTTTTTTGAGGAGATAAGGATTGGGTTATCAGGTAAGATAAAGGCTATCAGGAGAAGGGAAGAGTTGGCCGAAATTCCAACTCGTGTGTGGATGATATGCAGAAATTTCTCTATAAATAGGGAGTAGTATTCTTCAATTTCGGTATTTTGAAACCCTATTCTTCTCATTCTCTGCCGAAATTTCCAAGCCTTCCCTATAGTTTCTCTTTTTCCTTTTCTAAAAGCCGAATTCCTTTTGTTCATATTCTCTTCTCCAAAGCCGAATCTACAAGGGAGGTTTCTGTTTCCCGAAGGTACACCATAAGCCACATACTCCTTAGAAATCACGGTGAGTTTGGGATTTTATTCTATGCGATTTCACTCTTTCTTTTCATTCAGATCTAACCTTGAAACACTTATTTAAGGCTGTCGATTTTCCCTCTCTGCTTTTAGCAGCCGAATCTGTCTCATTAAAAGTCTCCTGTGCCGATTTGGTGGAAAAGCCGAAGGTAGGAAGGTGACGTTTCCTAGGGATATTCAGGATTCGATAAATAAGGCTCTACGCTAAGGGTAGTAGATTTTCGCAGTAACCAGGTGTGTAATACCTCCCCACCATCCAGATCTGCCTATTATTGTATGTTCATATGTTTTATATGTATTGATAAATGTCGAAATCTCGATTTATTGATGAAAGCCTAATGAGGGTAAAAGCGGATCCCCAGGCTAGTAAATAATCTCTTTAAATGTTATAAGTAAAATGCTTGTATGCGATTGCATGGGTTAGGTTGATGAAAGGAGGAAGTTATACATTAAATGTGTAGCGGCTAATGCCGTGAACTGTTATACGGGCTTCGGCCATTATATGTTATAAGGGCTTCGACCATTATATGTGGATGAGCAGCATGACTGCCATCATGGTGTGTAGCGGTGTGGGTCGATTGTAGAAATTCCCAATGGTGTGTACGATTGGTACGAGGGTGTGTAGCGGATGGAAACCTAGGCAAACGGGCTGGGCCTTGCATATTACTTGTTATTAATTTTTATTATGATTATTACACTGTTTATTTTGTTTAATGGGCTTAAGGCCCAAACTCTAGTGGTGCATGAGGGTTGCACACATCGAGTCTCGTGATTCACCCTTTTAATTAACATTTCGGGTGATACCTCGTGATTGGATTTGGGTTGGAGAGGAATGCTAGGTGGCCATGCGAGAAGAATATGCGATTTGGCAAAAAGAGACTCAAGTTTTATTTTATATTTTTAATTAATGGACTTCCAATCTCGTTGTAATAAGGTATGTTTTATTATGGGCTTCTATTACTTTAAGTCATTTAAGTTTTTATTTTAATTAAACTAAGGCATGTATTTCAGTTTGGATTTTACTTTACTAAAGCATCTTCTATTTAAAACATATTTGGGCTTTTCGGAAAAATACGACATGTTTGACAAAAATTTTCTTAGTGACATACCAGATCCGGTTGTAGTGTTTGGACTGGGTTTGGGGTGTTACACCTTCTGGATTCAGCTAAGGGATGTTATCATTAATCCTTCTAATCCTCCATCCGCTGTATTCTGGGGTCGTCATTGGGCCTGCGGGTAATCTCTTCATCCTACGAATTTGATTCCAAGCACTAGAAATCTCCTTAACATTCTTCTTATAGTTATCCCCTCTGTATGAGAACTCACATTGAGCCAATCCATATGTTGCTGGTACGAACTGTCTTGATCCATATTGCCTTAATACGAGTAAAGCAGCATACCCAACGGCTTCCCAAATTCCAAGTAAAGGAATCTAGTCAAAATTCCCACACCGATAAAGAATTTCACCGGGAACCATCCAATGAGCCCTCCACTCGATGTCTTCTCTCCTTGGTGTAGCCACTATCTCTTTTAATGGAGAATAATTCTCAGAGAAAACCCGATAAGAAACTTTCTCTACCTTCTAGAAATGATTATGAAACCAAGCTAATAACAACTGCAAGCATCCAATGAACCTACCCTCGCCTGCTCTCCGACATGCATTCAAAGATTTGAACGTCTCGGCTAAGATTGCAGGTACAGGCGTGACCCTTCTGTCAAGTCGATCGAATAAATCAGTGACTACTTCATCTACATGTCTTAAAGATTTAGGGAACATTACCAAACCATAGATACACAAGGAAAAGACGTCAGTCTTCTTCTTTACATCTGGATGTGCTAAAATCAGGTCCCTCAAACTCTCCCAAAGAATGCATTTACTCTCACCTTTCTTCTGAATCCTGGCTGCAATCTATTGTTCACTCATCCCCGTGATATTCATTAACTTCTTCACAAAAGTTGGGACATTAGCAGTCCTAGAATAAGCTTTGTCGACTTGGACCCTTGGACTGCGAAGCAAGGTTGTATATTCCTCTACCGTGGGCACTAAATCTACTTTCCCGGAAGTGAAACAACTATAGGCAGGGTTCCAAAACTGATTCATAGCCCGGAACAGATGCTTGTCTACCTTGATGTCGAGCAAGTAGGGTAGATCGCCATAATTACGATAGAACAGTTGCTTAGCCTCATCATTCCACTGGATCCATATTTCTTTCAACTCTTGGAACTCATTTTGCGTGATACTAATATGAGTAAAATCTCTTAGTTCTAAAACATGCCCCTCAGCTAAGCTATTTCCTTTCTCTAATTGCCTCTGCTCTGACCACATGCGAATAGCTGCATTGTCTTCCACTTTATCAAGAAATTCGTTCTCCATAACCAGCTTTCTAACTTAGAAACTGATCGTGAATCGATACCTCTTAAAATATGAAATGACATGCACCAAAAATAAAGCACAACAAGTTAGTATCATGAAATAAAACATAAAGCAAATAAAATAAATAAACACCTATCTAGGTAACCACTAAAGTTTGGCATAGTTCTACTTAGGGTGAGTCCTTATGTTTTCTACGTGTGGTTTAGCTCTAAAGTTGAGGTACCTGAACCAGCAAATTCCTAGATCCTCACCCATTATAGGCTCATACAGATAGAGTTCAGTTCAGGGGAATACATTTCCCTATGGCCATGTGGAAGTGAAAACTTCACGAAGACATAGGTACAGATGTATCCCGGAAGCTATCCACTAGCCCATGCGGAGGTGAAAACCTCACGAAGGCATAGTTTCGTACTCCCATTTAAAGGTGTAACAACAACGGTCATGCAATGATATGCAAAAGCAAAGACCAACCACAACAATCATAACATAAACAAATGCAAAATAATCATGATTTTCAGATCGGATTTTAAACTTTTGACAAAAAGATAAAAAGTAATCAATTTTACGGCTTGACTCTCTTATTGTCCCCAGCGGAGTCGCCAAGCTGTCGAAACTATTTTTTATGTTTTCTGAAAAACGGGGATCGACTTTAAAAAAAGAAAACAGGTGGTGTGATCGGATCACCTTATAAAACAATTTTTTTGTTTTTACTTAAAATTTAAATTTTGGTCTACAAAATTAAAAAAAAGGGGGTTCGGGAGTCGGTTACGTTAGAGGAAGGGTTAGCACCCTCGTAACGCCCAAAAATCGATACCTAATTGATAAATTCATGTCCTAATGTCGAAAAATTTAAGATATGATCCTTTTATTTGAAAGAAGGCCAAGACTCACTTATCCCAAAGAAATAAAATGCCACACCCAATAAGTTAGGATGCAACATTTCAAGACTTAGAAACTAAGTTTGCCTTTATTTGGAGAAAATCCTTACCTCGAGACACAAGACATTATATCCAATAAGTTAGGATATAACATTTTGAATTTCCGAGAATAAGTTTTGATTTAAAGTTTATGGGTTTCAATTTCAGAAAAGAGATACTTGATACCTTAAGTTCCACGAGAAAAATCGAAACCCAGTAAGTTAGGGTATGATTTTTCTCGGAGTCCCTAAATATTATATATCGCAGTATTTTTTTTTAAAAAAAATTGAATGAAATGCGACAATTTAGCAAAATGCATTTTTGTTTAAAACAATGATTCAAGTTAAAATATCGCATTAATACATCATAAAACCAAAAGTAATTTATAAAAATTAGTAATTTATAAAAATTACATGGTATACTAACATTTCATATTAATATAGACAATTAAAGGGAAAATAACGTAACATAGCAAGTGATACATGTAATAAGATGACTATGCTAAGTAATAATAAGCAAATAAAAAAAAATAAACAAATACAAGATATAAAATAAGCAGTAACAATTAAAAAAAATCTATATGAAAGATAAAAATTTAAGAAATGAATATGAAACTCTACAAGCAAGATCAAATATAAAAGTAAATAAATGAATGATATATTTAAAACACCGAATAAATATTATAACAAAAAAGGAATTAAAAAAAAAATGACAATTTCTAAAACGATTAATATATATAAACAATATATTTTAAATAAATGATATAAAAACTTAAAATATATATAAAAATAAAGGAATAACTTATAATGAATACATAATAATTTAATACATATACTTAATAATAATAATAATAATAATAATATACATATTTAGTATAAACAATATATGAAAACTTTATAATAGAATAATTAAAATAGTACATAATATATAAATTTTAAAATAATATGTAATATATAATAAATAGTGGATTTAATAAAATAGTCCAATATGACTAATAAATAAAATAAAATTATTTGATATAATCATTAAAATAAAAATAAAAAATAAAAACAGGGGCGAATCGAAATAAAAAAATATGTGTAGTAAAAAAACAAGAAAGGACCAGATTAAAAACGCACGTCGTACATTAGGGATCAATTGGGCAATTATACCCTATCACCTAAACGTCGTCGTTCTAATATCAACCCTTCAATAGCCCGGGGACTAGATTGAAACAAAATATAAATTTCAGGGCTGATTTGAAAAATAAAAGAAACATTTAAATTGGACGAAATCACAATGAATAAAATTGCGGAGGGACCAAAGAGGCAAATTCTCCCTTTTATAAAAACACGCGGAACGCACGAGTCCTGGCCTCGAAACGACGTCGTTTTGGCATGTTTGGCCGGGGCCTAAAACGGCGTCGTTTTAATCATTTATAAAAGCCAAATTTTTTAGAAAAATTTCATTTTTTTTCAGCTCCTTTAAAAACTTTTGAGAGAGAGCCCCTGCTTGCTCTCTACTTCTCTACCTTAGGCCTAGGCCCGACGAGGTCTTCCGACGAGATTTCGGCCGTCCACCGCCGTCGGCATCGCCATGCGCGGCGGCCGAACTTAAAAAAAAGGTAGTTTTTTTCCTTTTTTTTATATTATAAACTTTGATATATGTAAAAAAGAAAAAATTTAAAATGAAATACAGATTCGAAATAGAAGAAAAAATAACAAAGAAAAAATAAACCTTTACTCATCTGTTTTTTGTATTGTATTTCGGTGTATTTTTTGTGTGTGTATACTATGTGTATGCCTCTGTTTTACAGATTTCATTAGGGTTTTTATAACCCAAAAATAAATCGAAAAAAAATAAATGCAAAGAATAAAATGACTATTTTATAAAGTTGGAGTGCGAAAGTGATTATAAACTAATTATTTATCAGCAAATCCTTCTTTTCAAGGATAAGCGGTATAAAATAGACTTTGGACATAATGTTATTGAACTTGAATGGGCTGGACACATATTGCTAATAAAATTATATAAAATAATTTAATTAAAAGCTTCAAATAAGTTTAAGTTTAGTCTAATTCAAATTAAAATATATTTAAAAAAAGTAAAGTACTCAATTATTCAATTTACTTTATTTTATTTTTTATTTAACTTTTAGAAATTAAATATTTTACTTACTCTTTCATTAGTTGTCTAAGAAAAGTCTAACATAAGCTATGTTTTATTGGTGTAATAATAAATTTAGTCCCTCTAATGTTTACGAATTTTATCAATTTGATCATAAATCTAAAAAAATCAACAAAATTAACCCTCAACGTTTATAAAATTTGTCATTTTAATCCTAATTATAACAAAATATTTAAAATTCTTAAAAATATAAAATAGGCAGATATAAATTTTAAAATTTTTAAAAAGTAAATATAAAAATATTTTAAATGTTTTTGGACCCAATGACTTTCCACATTATCTTCCACTTTGTTCTTTCTTTTGTTCAAGTGATATAAGTTGGAAATATGAGATGCCATGGCATTGACTTGCAATCTATCTCTAATGCTTGAGCTAAAAATGATAAAAATATGAGAATATTAGAACTTAAAATTGGTTCTATCTTTGTAGTAAAGAGTAAGGTCATTAGAGTTAGTATCATTAACCCAACCATTTTTCAAGGTCATTAGAGTTAGTATCATTAACCCAACCATTTTTCTAAGTTTATAAATTAGTTAATTTAGAGCTTCTTTAGCCATTTGAGACGAACAATATAGAAAAAGAAAAAAAGGGGACTAGATCAAAAGAGATTGAATAAAAAATAGCTTTAATTATTGGGTTTTTCACATGTTTGGTTTATGAGTAAAAGTAAATATAGCTTATATAAAAAAGTAAATATAAAAATATTTTAAATATTTTTAAATACATATTTAAAATAAGAACTAAAATAAAAATTTTTGTAAACATTGAGGGCTAATTTATTATATATTTATTATATTTGTGTAAAATATTGTAAGGCTAAATTTGTTATTAGACCAATAAAACAAAGCTCATGTTAGACTTCTATTAAACAACTAAGGAAGAATAAATAAAATATTTAATTTCGAAAAATTAAAATTTTAAGAGAAAAAAAAGATAATAATTGAGTAACTAAAATAGTTAGACTGAATATTTTCATAATTTAACCTTAAAATATGAACTACAGTCCGATTGAACCTAAAAATATATTTTTTATTCTTTCTCAGTTCCCCATGCAAAGGGCCTAACTTCACATAGGATGCTAATTTACGATTGTGACAGAAGAATATTAGATTGTATCAATTTTGATATAAGATGACTTATTAACCTACTAAAATTTATAATAAATAAGATTTTGAATAACAAAAAAACAAAAGTTATTGTTTTCTTGTGTTTTCTTTTATTGTTTTTGTAAGAAGAGGTGGTTTGGATTGAAATTTTTTATTAAGTACATTAAGTTGACGTTTCTTCATAATCACTATTTTCATGTGATCCTTTCGATGACCACTTTGGATTTGAACGTTTGTTTGCATGTATTAGATGAGACACCTTCATTATCTTTCCTTTTTCCTTTGAATTATTTCATTTCCTTTATTATTTTCATCAAATTAATATGAAAAATCAACCTTCTCCATGACGGGAAAAAATCATATTAAGTTACATTCATGTGGAAATTAAGAATTGAGTTTAGTTTAATTGAATTTATTGACCCATAACTATTTATATATAATAAAATAAACTAATAAGCATCTAAAGTGAAAAATATGAACCACGATAGAAATTCAAAAGAAAAAAAAAAAGCAACATATATGTTCAGCAAACTTCCAATATCATATATAATAGGTCATATGAAAACCGTGACTTAGCAAAATATAATATATAATATCATTGGTTATGTAAACTGACAAACAAAATTATTAATGTAAAAGCTCATGTAACAAGGCTTTGTCACGAATTAAAATGTATTAATTAGGTCGGTACCATAATTAAACCTATCGTTGTTTTTATCATGGTATGGTATTGAATTTTGTGGGGCTAAATTAGCATAATATATTAATTTTAAAAACTATTTAAAGTTTTAGGTTGATTTTTTTTTAATATTTATCGAAATATGTTGGTTTTAGAGAGAGAAATAAAAAATACGTCTAGTAGAATGTGTTTTCAGTTGAGAATGACTTGCTTTTTGAAAATGCTTTCTACAATAACACATTTTTTAACCCATCAGCCCCTTTGGTTAGATGATTAATTATTAGTAATTTTGTCTTTAAATCTCGAGTTTGATTCCTTTCCTACTAATATTTTTATTTTTTTATTTCATGTTGTTTTAAACTTTTTTTTATTTTTAATTAATATTTTTAACACATTAACTTCTTTAGTTAGATGGTTAAATAATAGTGATTTTATTCTTGATTCCTAAGTTTGATTCCTCTTCTTCTAAACATATTTGAATTTTTTTATTTCATGTTGTTTCAAGCGTTATTTTTAATTAATAGATATTTTTTAAAGTTTTTTTATTTTTAATTTGCCTTTTTAATTAATAAATCTTTTATTTATAAAATGAAATAATTATTTCAAATATCATTATTTTTAGTGAATAAATTTTTATATGTGTAATATTTATTTTTCAATCCATATCATTAGAGTAGTAAATTTTAGTATTATATATTTTTGTATGTGTATTTGAAATAATTATTTGAAATATTTCACATATAAAAAAATTGAAATATCATACCTACAAAGATGAAAAATAATGATATTTGAAATAATCATTTGATTTTATAATCTTAGAAACCACCATACCCACAATATAGATGGAGAAAATAAATATTTGACATATAAATATTATATATAAAGAAAAATATATAAAAAAATTAGTTGATTTTTTTATAAAAAATAAAATTATTTAACATCATGATAAATACAAAAAATATAATTTTATTATATAATTACATATTTATTATTTGATTTTATAAATAAAAGAGTTATTGATTAAAAAGATGAATTTAAAAAAAAAGCTTGAAACAACATGAAATAAAAAATACAGATATGCTTGGAAGAGGAATCGAATCTGTGACTCAAGGTTGAAATCACTGTTATTTAACCATCTAACTAGGGGAGTAAATGCATTAAAACCATTAATTAAAACTAAAAAATAAGTTTAAAACACCATGTGTAACACTCGAATCCCGACTTGATCGTTCGGTTTGAGCTATGAAGTGCCACATTCGTTACCCGAGCAACTACGTTCACAAACCATCAATATAATGCAATAAGCAGTTAAATTCAAGCATAACACACATTTAATATGGAATTTAATAGTTATCGAGCCTTATACGAGATGAAAGCTTAAATACCAAATTGAAAATGAATAGGGATCAAACGTAAAGAATTCAACTTACAGGACTAACATTGTGATGAGGGGCTCCTTCTTGTCGCAATGTGACAAATTGTTTGTTCTCATTGTGACGACGAGGTTCCTCATCATGATGTGAAAAACTATCCAGCCTTGTCTCGGCAACAACTTTATGACGTTGCGACGTGAAAATCTCATCGTGACGTCTCTCGAACGACGTCACGACGTCACTCACTGTTTCTGGAAAACATTTAATTTCAAAACCTACTATTTCATGCCAACCAAGGCCAACAACAAAACCATGTAAAAAATTAATAAATGAAAAGTTTTTTTAGGCAACTGTAACATTTCTAAACATACCTAAAACACCCTCTAAACATCTATTCCATAAATTTGACTAAAAGACATAACATCATATATTACATATAAATAAACTATAGACAACAAAACTTGAAAATGCATATTGTACCCATGCATATCACAACATATTCATATTATATCCAGAATGACTTTACATACCTACATCATTAGCTAACAACATTTGCAATGCAAAACATCTATAGAACTCATTAAGTACATGCCAAGACTAACTAGAACAAGAGGTACAAACTTTATGGAGTTGCGAATACTTGACGTGATGCTAAAGTGGATACGAACATGTGGATTTTAACCTAGCCTACACATGGAAAATAAACCGTATGATGAGCATGTCACTCAGTAGTATTCCTATAAGTCCAATACAATATATGGAGATGGTAGAACTTGCAATTCATAGATTCAACATCTAAACATTGGTTCCTTGTAACTCAAACATGAAACATTATTCATTATACATTTCTAATTCATAAAATCTCAAACCATGTTACCCCTCAGTCGATAATTTGAGTTCATGTGCTCATGTTCAATTAATTTTAGTTTGTCAGCCAGATTACCCGACAATGATGACTTGTCACCTCGGGTTGCTTGGTGATGAAGGCCTACCACCCTGGATTGCCCCACAATGACCTACCACATCGGATTGCAGGACAACGATGACCTACCACCTTGGATTGCCCAGCAACGACGACCTACTACTCCAAATTGCCCGACAAAGATGACCTACCACAATTACTCTGTCATATGTTGTATGGCTACAAGTCATCTATTCCTCCCTTCATTTCATACGAACCATTTAATGTTTATAATTCAAAATTCATTAGCTATCATTAATTTCAATATGCTTCGACTAGTTTCTCGTACCGCTTATTAGATGCAAATTAAATCTATGAATTCTAATTTATTCAATTTAGTCTTTATCTCAATATACAACTTCAATATACCCAATTCAATTCAATCCATCCTCAATAGTTCACTATAACAATTTACAATGTAAAATAACACAAGAACTTGACGTTTAAATAATAATTTGACCATAGAAATACTTACTGAAAACTCTGAGTTATTCGTTGACGGTTTTAGCGTTTCCTTTCCTTTTCACGTATTTTGGATTGACGATAGATACAAATTAACATAAACATATAATTTCATTAATAATCAACCAATTTCTAAATCAATTGACATTTTATACGAGTTTTTTATTTCATTCAATTTAGTCCTTAAAATCGAAACAAAGGTAACTTTCAATTTAGAACTCCAAATTTCAATACTATAGTCCATTTAGAACCTCCTATTTTCTCATTTCTATAAAAAAGTTTACACTTTATGCATTTTAGTCCCTATCGAACAAAACTATCAATTAACCTCACAATTTAGTCATTTTTTACCTTTAAGCTTAAAATCTGTTAATTTAATACCTAAAACTTCAAGAAGTCAACAATGGAATCTTTCTCAAAATTTAACAGTTTAAAGAAAAACACACGGGTCAGCTAGATTAAGCTCCCGAGATTTCAAAAGCATAAAAATTACAAGGAAATGACTAAATTGCACTAACCAATGAAGGCCTAAACCTTGAAACCCCTTGGTTGAATTCTCCCAATCCCTATCTATGGTATTTCTAGTTTTGTGGAGAAGATGAGAATCTCTTCTCTTTCTTTCCACTTTGATAACTTAATATATTATGATTAGGTTTTAATTTTAATAAAAAAATTCACCCTTAAATTATAAAAAACATGCCACCACTATCCACTCACATTACCTAGGTGGTATTATTACCCCTTTAGTCCCTATTCTATTTCCAATTAATGAAAATTTATAATAGTTGAACTTTTACTACTTTTACAATTGAGTCATTGTACCTTAATAAATCACAAATTTAATGAAATTGTTTACCCAAAATTCAATTCACTTATAGTATAACTCTATAATTATTTAATAAAAATATTATGATATCGGTTTACGAAAATATGATCTTGAAATTAGATTTCTGACACCACTGACTTTCGAGTCATTACAATATGAAATAAAAAGTAAAAATATGAGTAGGAAAGGAACCAAACCCGAGACTCAAGGAAAAAACCAATAACATTTATCCATCTGACTGAAAGAGATAATATATTAAAAGAAAATGCATTTTGTGGAAAGTGTTTTCAGAAAGCGCGTCTTACAGAGCGCGCTTTCAGCTGAAAATGCTTCCTGTAGGACGCTTTTTCTATTTCTCTCTCTAAAATATACTTATTTCTCTAAAATGGAAAAAATTAGCTTATTTCTATAAATATTTTTTAAAATTGGCCTTTTTATTTAATTTACCCAAAATTTGTTAGCTAGAATAGTTTTTCTTTTTGTAAATAATAAATAGAATAGTACAAGTAGAAGGATCTTATCTTTATTCACTAAGAACTATAGGACTTGGAATATTTAAATTTGTGTACTAATGTCTTAATTATCTCTAAATGATAAAATTATTGTTGAAGTGTAAGTAAACAAAGAAATCTTTGGAGATTCATAAAATAAGATTTTATAATTTGATTTTGACATTTTAGATTAGGGATTGAATAGGTAATAATCAAAGTATTGGATGTAATAATAAGATACATTATACTCTTTAGGGAGGACTTAGGTCCAAACATTGAAAAAGACATAATTGGGAGGGGCAACCATAAACCCTAAAATGATTGATATCTATGAACATGAAAAATATCTTGGTTCCAAAAAAAAAAAAAAATGATGTGACCTGATCACGTCAATTCATTTATATTTGTTAATTTGAGACTAAATTTTCCTATAGTAAGGGAATAATACTCTATCAGGGAAAATCAAGTTGAGTGAAGCTATTTTCTAATCCTTGCTCCAAGTTTGCTAGATGGTCGATACATTTATTAACCTCTCTTGAAATGTGATGCATTTCTTACACCTAACCCTCATTTATAAAGGCCAAACAATCATGAACAAGTGTATTGAAGGGATGACTATATCATATGGTTGATTTAGCAAATGAACAACCAACATTGCGTTTAGGTTGAGAATTAGCCTAGGAATACCCCAACCTTTTTACCAACCACGGCCCTTCCAACACACCCTAACACTTTGTAATGCCCTTCACTCGACCCGATTCGCTGAGTCTGGTTTTTTGGTATTACTTCACCAAAAACTTAACAAAAATTGTGAATTATTTTACAAAACTTATTTCTAAAAACATTTCCTATTATTTTGATTAAAAAATCTGTATTTAAAGAACAAAAAAATTTCTTTTGCAAATAACATATGGTATCAGTCTTGCTAAAATTTATTACAACTTATAAGTTACAAAAAGGCAAACTCTAAGGGTATAGTCTTTCTAAACATCAATCCTTCTTATACATCCACTGTATGCATAGTATTCCCACTTGTTGCTACTTTGGTATATTCCTGGCATCGTCTCCTCAAGCATTTACACTGACGCAACAATACCTCAAACATAAATATAACACTAGTAAGTTTAAAAGAACTTAGAGAGTTATGAGCACAACTTCGCTTTTTAACTTTTCTTGATAAGTTATTTATTTTGATTATTTGGACTTTCCACCTCTGTATTTGGCGAATGCCTTCACAGTGGTAGTTGTATACTATTGGACTTATACGCCACTTACCATTCGTACCATATTTTCTTTCATTCTACTACTTGGCTGACTGCAGGTATTGTAATAGCCGAATTTCAGTGAAATTGGAACAGTGGTTTCGAGATCACAAATCTGAGTTATAAAGAAAATTTATTTTAATATTATTGCATGGTTTGCATTATGATAGGAAAGACGTAAGAAAATTTTGATAAGAAAATTTTATCGATTTCATGGTTATTTGCGAAAAGGATCAAATTGCATAAAATGAAAAAGTTGAATTCTAGTAGCTATAAGTATCAAATAGCTATGGAATTCAAAATTTGATATCCTTATATGGTAATCAGACCATTAAAGAAAAGTTAATAGATATTTTTGGGGAATCATCCATGGAAAATTAGAAAAAAAAGGACTAAATTAGAAAGTGGAAAAATTAAAAGATGATAATTAAATAAATGTTTAATATCATCATTTTATATCATCTTCATCCCCAAGTACATGGAAACCCTAGGAAAGAGAAATCAAACTTTCCTGGTTTAATTGGATCCGGAAATATCAAATAAAGAGTTAGATCGAGGAAAAGAAAAGGTGACGGATTAGTAGATTTTCATAAATGAACAAGTGACGAGGTAAGTTCGTGTAACTAAATTGTGTTTATTTTTATTATTGAATTGAGTGTGGTATGTATTTATGTGAATTATATAAATGTTATAAATGTATGAAATAATCACATGTCTGATAACGTTTGGAAAATGTTAAGTTCCGTTTGAATAATGAAATTCGATGGATACATGATTTCCCATATTGAATGTGGTCTTGTATAAGTTGTGGATAGAATATAGCTCAGACAAGCAATCCTGTTATAAGTTGTAACACCCCACACCCATATTCAACACCGGAATAGGATTACGGAGCATTACCGAACTTACAACACTTTTAAACATACTTTTCTCATACATTTAATCAATACAAACAATCATCATTCAATCTCAATCAATATGTCCCTATTATGAGCCTACGAGGCCCTAAACATGCTTTAGGAGTGGTTCGGGACTAAACCGATAACTTAAGAAACTTTCACAAACTTTGAAAATTTTTCTCAAAACAGGGGATACACGCCCATGTGGCCAGGCTGTGTGTCTCATACGGCCACGAGACACGCTCATGTCATCAGTCGTGTGGACATTCGAAATGGGAGCACATGGCCGTGTCCTAGCCTGTGCCCGACCCTGTGTAACTCTTTGACTTGGGTCATACAGCCAACATACACGCCCATGTGGCTAGCCCGTGTGCCCTAAAAATGGCCATACACGCCCATGTGTTAGGCCGTGTCAAACTTGTAGGGTATATTGACTTATGCCATACGGCTAAGTCACACGCCTGTGTGTGATGTCGTGTGGAGCATACTGACTTGATTTCAAATTCAACACCAGGGGACACAAGGTTGTGTAACATGACCGTGTGTCACACATGACTGAGACACACGCTCGTGTCTATGCCCATGTGGACAAAAATAGGCTATTTACCAAGCCATTTCACCACCTATTTTGCACATACCTATGCAAGCTCAAATGATACCATTTCAAGACACAATTATGCAACCAAATATCATCAACCAATGTACAAATCATACCATATTTATTTCAACCATTTCAATACTCAATTTAATGCCATTTATCTATTCAAACACCTACCAACTCATCTTGCTTTACTAGCCATAACCCACATATATAACATGTATTATAGTTCATCTAATTCATCATCCAAAACCAATCCACAACAAACATATCTCAACCAACTAAATACCTTATACCATAATAAACATTTGAGTATCATAATTCAACATCAACCATATCACACGGAAATATTTACAACAAACCACATAACATTTATAAGCTACCTCAAATGGCCAAAATACATTTCCATCAAACATACCAAAATGACCAAAGCATATACATGCCATATACCATATATACACAACTTCAAAAGTACCAAAATAGATGTCCGATAGTGTGATGAAGTCTCTGACGATCCCTGGATCGGAACTAGCTTCGAAATACTATAAAACATAGAAAAATAACAAAGTAAGTTATAAAGCTTAGTAAGTTCATATGTAAAATATGAAATAATCTTATCATTCATTAGCATTTCAAAATAGATAACATAAATTGCATTTAAAGTATCAAACAATATGTTAACATAAAGTTTAATCACATATTAACTCATAAGTTCTCAACTTCTTTAACTTGTTACTCGAATAGTTTTCCGTACATACCTGTACTGATATGTATCTATTTCTCACTAATTCTCTTACCAAACCACTTTGACTTATAAATGCTTATGGTACGAGTACCTCGATTTTTCGATGCCATAGTCCAACTATGGTCTTACACATATATTGCCATGGCCCTACCGTGGTCTTACATTCACATGCCATAACCCTGCTTATGGTCATATTTTCTAATTGCCATAGCCCAACTATGGTCTTATTTAACAACTCTTCTTATTTAAATCGTACATTAAATTTAAGATCTCCAAATTTAACTAATAGAATACATAAAATCTCAATTCTATCCATCTATTAAATAAATGCACATTTGAGTTCAATTATACGAACTTACCTCATGTACGGAATGACGGAACGGACCGACTATTCAATTACTTTGCTTTTTCCCCGATCTAAGTCGGAATTCCTCTTTTCTTGATCTATAAGTAATCAAAATCAACTTATTTATTCCTCTATTTATTCAATTCAATCCAAAATATACATTAGGGCTATTTTACACATTTGCCCCTAAACTTTCACATTTTTCACAATTTAGTCCTTACTTCACAAAATAAAAAATTAATGAAATTCAACATAAGCTGTAACAGCCCGATTTTTGGTTTAGTCGGAACAGTGGTTTTGAGACCAAAAATTCGACGAAGAAAAAATTATTTTTATTATTACTGTTTTATGGTCAATAGTTTTTATGGAATAATTTTGTGAAATTTTTGTTTAGAAATTTTGATGTTTGAGTACTCAATTTATGTAACGCCTCGAATTTAGACCTAGTAGAATTGGGGCTATTGGGCCTTGGGCATGGGAGCGTTTAAAATTTTTGAGAACAAGAGAACGACACTAACCAATTTGTAACGCCCCAAAATCCCGAAACTTTAAATTTTCTATGCACTGAGGGTGATATGTATGAGTAGCACTTAGAATATTAATTTTAAGGTATTATCGAGATTATTTAAAGTCTTAGAAATAGGGAAGACCATAGGGAAAAATTTATTTTTCTTGCTGTAGTGGACCCTAGCCTCAGGCATTAGGCCTTTTAAGCAGATTAAGGGGAAAATAGGACACAAGTGGGCCTGTGGTCCAGTGGCAAGGTGGCGTCACTAGGGGAGCTACAATGTGGCGTGAAGAGGTCCAAGGTTCAAGTAATGGTAAGGTGTTTTGGAGTGTTTATTTTGCATAGTGAACGACAAGAGTTGTGTGGGATTTGGACTCTTTTGTTGAATTGTTTGAATTGGTCTTGTGAGCTGATAAAGGAGAGAATTTTAGATGAGATAAGGGAGATATCATGAAGAAAAATTAGGAGATGAGAGGTGGGAAGAGTTGGTGCCGAATTGGACTGTGGGGGAAGGTAGGATTCGGCTATTAGCTATAAAAGGAGGTGCCGAATTCCTTTGAGAGGTTCCTTGGGTTCCATTACATTTCTTTTTCTCCCCCTTAGCCAAATTCTTCCATTTGCCCAAAAAAAAAAACCCATCATTCCTTTACCGAAATTTTGGTTTTCTCTCTAGTCGAATTCCCCATACCTTCTCTTCTTAAATTCCTTCTCTTGTTCACCTTTAGTTCTAGCCGATCACTTCTCCTCTTATTCTCCCTATTGGTGCCGAATTGTCTCTGTCACCATACTAATCTCAAATGTCGAATTTAGGCCGCAGGATTGAAAGTGTATTTGGATAAGGTGCAAAGATCGCAAGCACGGTCGGATTGTTAGAAAGGATCTAGGGATATATGCGAATAGTAGCTAAGGAAGGGCTCCTAGAATGTGTGGCACACGGTTCGTGATTAAGGGGTTTATAGCATGCGTTGTCACCAGGTGTGTACAAACACTATGCACACACGAAATCGGCCATGCCAAAAAGATGAAAGTGGCTAAATGGGCCTGGTGGACCCTGAGGCTAAGTTTGATGAAATGGATTAATTTGATTATATGAGTTGGGTCAGGCATGCATGTTACATGATCTGGATTTGTTTTGGGCCTAATGGGTCATATGACTGAGATTTGGGCTTAGTGGGCCATAGGAATGTGATGTGGCCATTATGGGTTATATGAACGTGAAATGGGTTGATGGGCTTTATGGGGACGTAGACTAGTATGCTAGGGTTTTATAGACTTTAGGCTTAGTACTGAACAACTATTAAACCGCATAAGACTTTCTAATAATTAAACATGTTCGTGGACAAGTCGCTAGGTTAGAGTGTGGTAACGGGCATATGCATGTCTAGGATTGGATCTACTGAGAGCTTGGTACTTAAGTCGCCCTGGGCTGGCTCACCTCCTCTTCTCGGAATCCTACCAAGTGCGTAGTGCTGCTCACTTTAGCCGCAAAGGACTTGTTAATGGGCCAAAGTTCATAACTAAAACCCGAGAGGGACCAAATACCCCTAGATTTGTAAAATTACTAAAATACCCCTAATTTGTAAAAATTACCAAAATACCCTTAGTTTGAAAATTACCAAAACATCTTTAGATTTGTAAAATCACTAAAATAGCCTGAATTGTGAAATTACCAGAATACCCTTTGGTTTGGTGATTACCAAAATATCCTCGATTTACAAAATTTCCAAAGTACTCTATTTTGGAAAATTACCTAAATACCCTCTGTAGAGAGTAGATTTACGAAAATACCCTTTGGGTTGTGAAATGACGAAAATACCCCTATGTGATGAGTATGAGTTTTGTGGATGTTATTCATGTGCATGTTGCATTCATATGATATTCTGGTTAGGATGCATATGGGTGGGAATTATGGTACAAAGGAACATTTGAGAACCACATAGTTGCTAGACGACCATGGATCCACTGGTGGCTTTAAGCCTATGATATGATTAGCAGCTTTGCTGCAACGTTGAGTAGTGCCGCTGTGAGTGCTACCTTTGGTGTGTAGAGGATGGGTGGGTCGAATTAGAAATCCCCATAGGTGTGTAAGGTTGGAAGGGAAATGGTGTGTAACAGATGGATTTTTGGGGAGGGTTTTGCATTATCTTGTTTTGCATATGATATGATATGATATGATATGATATGATGTCATTGTGGGCCAAGGCCCAAGACCACCGATTTTGATAGGGCTCAGGCCAATGTGATAATTATATATTGAATTGAATGCCAAGGGTTGTACACACTAAGTTTCGAAACTCACATCCTTTATTTAATGTTTCAGGTGATCCTCAACAAATGGATCGACGTGGGATAGGACTCGGAGATGGCCACACTACAAGATGATGTTTAAATTTTTATTTATTTGCTTCAAAAGACATAGTTTTAATTGCTTATTTTCGTTGGATGTAATAAGGCCTTGTACTCCGTTTTGACTTTAGAATTTGGGTTTTTTTGTTTCAACTGCTTACTTAATTATTAAACCTGAGTAAATTTCTTACGTTTAAACTTGGTTTCCGAAGTACATAAAATTATAAAATGGGTTTTTTTTTCTACTTAACAAGACTCAAGGATTTTGGGCTTTTGGGCCTTAAATTTTTAATTAACAAAATTGTTTGAATTATGCCTTTCATGTGACATGCCGAATTCGGGCCTAACTTCTAGGCCGGGTTTGGGGTGTTACAATTTAGCTAGAAGGACTAAATTGTAAAAAAATGCAAAATGTGTGATCTAGAAGGTAGAGGTGTTTAAATGCTATGAGATTCAAATTAGAGGTCCTTAGATGGTAATTAAACCATTATACCTTAAGATGGACAAAATTGGACATGGTTAGGTGAAATTTCAAAGTTTGGCATTAAGGGCATTTTGGTAAAATGGTAAATAAAGACAAAATAAAACAAATAAAAGATGTTCATGTTTCTATCTTCTTCTTCCCATGGTCGAATGTCCCAAAGGAAACCATAACTAGGGTTTTCCAAGCTTACAAGCTCGATTGTAAGTCCGTTATTGCCCCGTTTTTAATGCTTTTTACATTTTTGAAGTCGTTGTAACCCGATCTATATATTTCTACCACTAAATTAAGATATGATCAAGGTCTAGGGTTTTACCCATGTTGAACATGTATGTATTTTGATGTTTGATGGTAGAAAATGCATGTTTGTTATTTGTTAAGCGACTTTCGCTAAGTGATTTTCGGTAAAAATGTCAAAAAGGACTTATTTGTAAAAGTCTATAAAATGAGTAGAAAAATGTGAATAAATGAAAAATGTGCGTTGTTATGAGTATGAAAATAGTTTCGGCTGGGCTTGGCTGTGAAGATATTGAATGAAAATCATTTTACGAGCCTAGTGACTAAAGTGTAAAGTGTAAAATGTCAAAAGTTTAGGGGCAAAAATGTAATTTTTCCATAATGTGACTTTTGGGCTGAAATGAATAATGTGATGATTAAATGAGATGAATTTAGTATTACAGATCAAGAAAAATGAAGTTCGGGTCTAGATCGGGGGAAAACCAAAGTGTTTGACGATTAGGTCCATTTCTGCTAGATTTGTATCGAGGTAAGTTCGTATGTAAATAATGCATTGTTATATTTATGTTTTAAATGCTTTAATATTGTTTGAATTTTGATTGACTCTTTGGATGTATTCGACAAAGTTTTGACAAACGAGAAATCCCGGTTGAACCTTAAGAATAGAATAGGATACGAGTGACATGTCACTAGAAACCTATGTGTATATGGGATTATGTGATCCTGTGTTTGGTCTTGTACGTCCTACACTGCTATTGGTAGTCCAAGCATGTGTTGCGGATACCTAACAACTTGTGTGAGCAACACTTTGTGGCTACGTCTTGATTGACAGCTTGTGTGAGCAGGCCTATGATAGCTCGAAAGTGAGCCTATATGTATTATGAGATATGAGGTAGCTTTAGCAACAAATATGGCACTTGTGTGCAAGATTTCTGAGTATCCGTTAATACTCCGAGTGTTCAACAGGAATGTCAAAGTTGTGAAAGGATATGGCTATGATGCGAGTTGGTACAGGTATGTACGTAAGACTCATAAGAAATGAGCTCGATATGTGATGAACTATTGGTAAGAATGTGATTGAGTAAGTTATGCTCATGAACTTTAATGACATTCATGATGATATACGTTATGTTTTTCATATGATGAGCTATTGGTAAGAATGTAATTGAGTAAGCTATGTTTATGAAGTCTTAATGACATTTATGTTAATATATATGTTAAGTTATTTATATGTCAAATGTATGAATAATGTTTGTATTATTTGATTATGGACTTACTAAGCTATATAGCTTACTCCCCTTTCTTTCCCTTATCTTATAGTGTCACCAAGCTAGCTCAGGATCGAAGATCGTTAGAGTGCACATCACACTATCAAATGATTATTTTGGGTATTGATGAGCTTAACATTTTGAGTATGTGGCACGTACAGGGACTTAGTTAATTTGTTATATGCGTCATCATGATTGGCTTGTAAATGTCAAAGGCTTTTTTTGATATTTGACAATGTAAATTGGCTTATTTGGGCTAACATTGTTGTAAGCCTAAGTATATTTTACATGTGTCAATGTCTTTGGTGATATGGTCATGGAATGCTTGGTAAATGATGGAAATGTGATTTATGACATAAATGTGAAATGTTTGGCAATGTGGTCTATTGAAGAGATGATAAAGTGGTGTAAAATTTGGTATCTTGAAAGTAGTCAATTGTGGCTTAATAATTGTTGTGAGTATGATAAATGTTGATATTGTGTTGGTCATAATTGTGGATGTTTTTGGTTGCCTAAGTATGCTATGTTTTGTACCTTGAATTGGTGTAAGTGTATGTGTGAATAAGGGTGGCAAATGACTTGGTAAATAGCCTTTATTTTGTCCACACGGGCGTGTGTCTAGGCCGTGTGTGACACACGGTCTTCCCCACGGGCATGTGTTCTGGTTGTGTGTCCCCTGCACCCTAATTTTGAAAAATAGAATGTCCAAAATTGAGCATACGAGTAGAGACACAGGTGTGTGTCTTAGCCGTGTGTGCTACACAGCCTAGCATATAGGCGTGTGGCGTGGCTGCGCAGCACAAGTCAGAGAGCACCCTAAATCGAACACGGTCTGAAGCATGGGCGTGCCCCAGTGTCACACGGGCATGTGAGCCCTGTAATTAGCAAAAAATTTCTAAGTTTTGTAAAAGTTTCCTGAGTTCTTGGTTTAGTCCCGAACCGTTTTCAAAGCATGTTATGGGCCTCATGGGCTCGTATTAGGGACTTTACGATCGATTATGAATGGTTTTAATTTGGACGAAAATTTACGACTCGGAATTGAGTGAATGCTTGTGATGTGAGTCCGGTAATGCCTTGTACCCTATTTCGACGTCGAATACGGGTAAGAGGTGTTACATAAACCCATGCTAGCTGAGTTACCATAATGCCCCTAATAGCCTATATTTTTCATTTATTTCACTTTTTAATCACCAACTTTACACATTTCTCAATTTAATCCCTAATTCGCATTTTTACTCAAAATCACTTTAAAAAACTTGTATATTTCACAACAAACATTCACAATCTATCATCAAACATTAAAACACACATGTATTCATCAATGACATCATTCAAAATCTTTAACAGTTTTGCAAAATAGCCCTTGGGTTAGCTAGAACTAGTTGCAACTATCACAAAAACATAGAAATCATTAAAAATGAAACAAAAATCGTACCTAATTGAGCATATAAAGCTTAGCTGAATATCAAGCCCTAAAAATGGCTATTCTTTATGTTAGAAACAACTAAGGAAGAAGATGAATGAAATTAGTGGCTTTTGTTTTATTTAATTAACCTTTAATAACTAAATTACAAGAATAACCTTGATGAACATTAATTATTTCAAATTTACCAAGCCACTATCATGCACTATAATAATAATGGTCAAATTACCACTTAAGGACCTTAGCTTTAAGGTTCTATAGCTATTAAACACCTTTAGCTAGTAGAACAACACTTTTGCACTTTACGCGATTTAGTCCTTTTTCTCAAATTAACCACTCAGTTGATAAAATTTCTTAATGAAAATTTCACACAAACATATTACCATGATGTAGACATTAAAATAATAAAATAATTATTTTGACTTCAGATTTATGGTCCTAAAACCACTGTTCTGATTTTGACTAAAAAAGGGTTATTACATAAGCCCTCTCGAATGTCATGTTATATAGTTCTTGCGATTATCCTGATCAGTAATGATCCTACATTTGTTGAGCACTACTGCAGCTCTTTGTTAGCGTCCTGTTACATGATTCGATTGGTTGTGATCCAACATTTATTGCAGACACAAACACAGCTCTCCGTGAGCATCTTGATATAGGCTTTTATGATCTTCCTGACATGGCTCGCTTGAACTCTCTGTTATGCTATCCAGAGCTCCTTGTTAATAACTCTTTGAAGTTACCTATTAAGCTCAATGAGCTTCCTGTTATAGAATCTTATGAGTTTCCTATTTAGCCAGGATAAGATTCCTATTACATGGCTCACATGAGCATCCTGATATATGGCTCGAGAGTGTGCTTCCTGATTATGTTCCCTAATTGGGTACCCCTGGATATGAATTGACAGATTTCAGTTTTGTACACTTTAAGTGTACTACATGAGCGTATCCATCGATATTTCAAATAAATTCAACGGGTAAAGTTCTGATGTGGCTAAACTGAACTTGAAATGAATTGTTATGGAAATATACATGTAATATGGAATAATGATATGGAAAGCATATATATATATGAAAGTCATTAGATTATGAGCTCATCCATGTTCTTGGTATTATGTGAATTACTTGATTAACATGATTAGTGAAGTTGTGTGTTTTAGGCTATTAGCCAAATTGTTTGGATGCATTTTTGTATGCTTATCCTAAATGTAAATATATGGTAAGTTAAATTCCTGTTATACGAACTTACTAAGCATTTGAAATGCTTACTCGATTTTCTTTTCTCTATTTTATAGTGCTCCGAAGCTCGTAAAGGTTGGAATTGGTCGGAGCATCATCACACTATCCTTCAGCCCATTTTGGTATAAATAGAAAACTTATTTTGGTATAATGACATGTATAGGTTTACTTGGCCAATGTTGGCATATTGGTTATTTGTAATCTAGCCATTAGAATGACTAATGGTAGTTTGTTTAGTGAATATATATTTATGAGGTTATAATATGGTTAACATATGTGTGCTTGGTATGATTTGATTTAATTATGGAAAGCATATATGTATTACAAAAGGTAAGTTTGAATGCATGTGATTATATATATATTATTTAATGTTAATATTGGCTTGGTTTTAATGTCTTGAAGTGGTTGGTATATGTATGTATGTACTGGTGTAAGTTGAAGATAATTTGGGTAAGAAAAAAAGACATGAAAATGACCTATTTTCGTCCATACAGGCGTGTGTCTCAACCGTGTGTGACGCATAGCCACGTGTACAGGCATGTGGTTTGGCTGTGTGTCCCCTGCATCTTAAAAATTGAGAAACACGGGTAGAGACACGGCGTGTGTCTCAGCAGTGTAAGACACACTGCCCAACACATGGACGTGTGTCCTGGATGTGTAACCCCTGCACATAATTTTTGAAAATTAAATTGTCCACATGGTCTAGCACACGGGCGTGTGGTTGGCCATGTGACCCCAGTCAGAGAGTTACACGGGTAAGGACACGGGCTGGAACATGGTCGTGTGCCTCACATCGAATGCCCTCACGGCTTGGGAGACGACTGTGGCATTGGCCGTGTGAGCCACACGGCATGGACACACGGGAGTGTGTCCTCTGCACCTAAGAAAAATTTGAAGATTTTGCAAATTTTTTTTATAATTCTGGTTTAGTCTCGACTCAATTCTAATATGTATTTTGGGCCTCGAGGACCCATATGTGGGACATTATGATTGATTTTCAGAAATGAATAGTAAATGACATGAATTAATTATAATTGAACTGTAAACTCTGGTAATGCTCTATAACCCTGTTTCAGCGACGGATACAGGTTAGGGTGTTACATTTATTGGTAGTAGAGCTACGGTTTAACCGATTCTCAAACTAATGTAGCAAGCACGAGTTTAGCTATACATGCCATTATATAATTTGTGATAGTGTGATATCTCCTAACCATTTTAAACATGTTTTTCATATAGTAATGTCATCCAACCAAGCTAGAGTTGAATCCGAAGAAGCTGAGAGCACTGCTCAAGCTTCAGTTCAAAGATCTACATCTAGTAGTAGTAGAAGGCCCGTATCTGAGGGCCGAGGTGAGGAGGCAAAAGAAGCCTTCTTTCAAATGATGAATGATTAGTTTACAGAATTTTTGAGAACAAATCCTGTTGTACAATAATCTCCCCTTCCTGCTCCTCAACCGGTTCCTGACATGCCACAAGGTACTGAACTAGTTAGAACTGGTAAGCCTCCGGTAGGTAAAATTTAGAAATATGGGGCAAAATAATTTTGGTGTTACTGCTGAAAATGACCCGGAAAGGGCTGAATTTTGGTTGGAAAATACTATTAGGGTCTTAGATGAATTATCATGTACACCATCTAAGTGTCTGAAATGTGCCGTATCATCGTTAAAAGATTCAACATATCAGTGGTGTAATACTTTTATTTCTATTGTGCCAAGGAAAAATGTTACATGGGAGTTTTTCCAAATGGAATTCAGAAAGAAGTATATTAGTTAATGATTTCTGGATCAGAAAAAGAAGGACAATTTAGAGCTCAAACAGGGAAATATGACAATATCTGAGTATGAATGAGAATTTATTAGATTGAGAAAGTATGCTAGAGAATGGGTTTCGACTGAAGCTGATATGTGTAAACATTTTCAAGAAGGATTAAATGAGGACAGTAAGCTATTGATTGTAATTCTTGAATTAAGGGAATTTGTAGTACTGGCTGATCAAGCACACAAAGCCGAGGAATTAAGTAAAGAAAAGAAACAAGCAGAGAGAGAAGCTCGAATTTCTGGTAAAAGATTTATGGGCAAATCACAATCATCTGCTTCAAAGAAATTAAAGAAATACCATGATCATTTTACTGTATCTGTGGGATATTCTGAAAAAGAATGAAGCCGAGATCTTCGTCTCCATCTATACCAAGTACTAGAAGTGTTGGTAACCCCAAACCAAGGTGTAAACATTGTAATAATGATGCCTGCTATAAATGTGGTTCCTTGACCATTATCTTAAAGATTATCCAGAAAGGATTGAAAAAGATACTGATCATACTTTGAAGCTGAGTAACCCCGCCTTGAGAGGTAGATCACCACGACACCCTGACAATGTTAGTGGTAGCCGAAATGCTACGAAAGATTCAACAATTAAATCTAAAGCAAGAGCAACGACAAGGACATATGCTATTCATGTAAGAGAGGATACCTCTGCACTAGACGTCATTACTGGTACATTTTCTCTTCTTGATACTTATATTACTGCTTTGATTGACCCTGGTTCAACACATTCATACATATGCATAAATTTAGTGTTTGTTAAAAATTTACCTGTTGTGTCACTAAATTTGTGGTTAAAGTTTCAAACCCCAGGCTAGTATGTTATTATGGATAAAGTTTGTAAAAACTGTCCGTTGATGTTAAATGGTTATTTGTTCTCAGCTAATTTGATGCTATTGCCTTTTGATGAATTTGATGTAATTTTGGGAATGGACTGGCTAACTCAACACGATGCGGTGGTGAATCGTAGACAAAAATACATTGTGTTGAAATGTCAGAATAGTGTATTACTTCATGTTGAATCTGATAAATTGGATGGGTTATCTAATGTAACCTCAGTTATATCAGCACAGAAATATGTTAGAAAATGGTATGATACTTATCTTGCATATGTGTTGGACACTAAAGTATCCAAATTGAAGATTAAGTCAGTGCCAGTTATTTGTGAGTTTCCTGATGTGTTTCCGGAAGAATTACTTGGATTACTGCCAGACAAAGAGGTGGAATTTTCTATAGATCTTATTCCAGGAACAACTACTATATCTATAACACCTTATCAAATGGCCCTAACAAAGTTAAAAGAGTTGAAAGCATAGTTGCAAGAATTGACAGATAGGGGCTTTGTTCGACCTAGTTTTTCACCTTGGGGTGCACCGGTTTTTTTTGTAAAGAAGAAAGATGGATCGTTGAGGCTGTGTATTGATTACAGGCAGCTCAACAAGGTTACAATAAAGAACAAGTATCCACTGCGTTGTATTGATGACTTGTTCAATCAGTTGAAAGGTGCCATTGTATTTTCAAAAATTGATCTTTGTTACGTTTACTATCAGCTATGGGTAAAACATTCAGATGTGCCAAAGACAGCTTTTAGAACCAGGTATAGACACTATGAGTTCCTTGTGATGCCGTTTGGTTTGACGAATGCACCTATAATATTTATGGATTTGATGAACAGAATTTTTAGACCGTATCTAGACAGGTTTATGGTGGTATTCAATGATGATATACTGGTATACTCCCGAGATGAAAATGAACATGCTGATCATCTGAGAATTGTGTTGCAAACTCTGTGTGAGAGACAATTATATGCCAAATTTAGTAATTGTGAATTTTTGCTTCGTGAAGTCAATTTCGTTGGGCATATAGTGTTTGCAAAAGGTATTAGGGTGGATCCGAATAAAATTTAAACTATTGTTAATTGGAAACCACCGAAGAATGTGTTTGAGGTTAGAAGTTTTCTGGGACTAGATGGATATTATCAGAGGTTTGTAAAAGGATTCTCAATGATAGCTTTTCCGATGACTCATTTATTGCAGAAAGATGTGAAATTTGCTTAGTTTGATAAATGCCAGCAGAGTTTTGACGGAATGAAAGCTTTGTTGACTGAAACACCCGTACTAGTTTAGCCTGAATTAGGTAAAGAATTTGTAATTTACAGTGATGCATCATTAAATGGTTTCAGTTGTGTTTTGATTCAAGAAGGAAAAGTAATATCCTATGCTTCGGAGAGTGATCGGTGGAGAAGATTATGGGATTGGGAGAGAGGAAGAGAGTTTGGCCGAAAGTGGGAAGTGAGGTATGTGTGTACGATTTAATTGGTTTGGGGGGTGGCTGAACTTTAGATGGTAGCACTTAGGGGTGTGGCGAGCATTTCGGCTAGCTAGAGAAAACTTAAAGCATTCTGTTGCCTTATTTCTTAATGGTCAAAATCGAAACACCCTCACACCAAAAACCGAAAACCATCATCTTTTGTTTCCTCAATTTCTTTTATTTTCTCAATTACCAAAAACCGGAACCATCATCTTGGCAATCTCTTTTGGCATTTATTCAAGAGACCGAAGTTGGCACTTTATTGCTTTCTTTCATGGCCGAAACTTACATTACCATCCACCCTCTACATTTGTTTTCACTTTTTCTTTTGCTATTATCTTCACAAGCCGAAATCCTCTGAAGCCACCCCTCCTGCCGAAACTCTGTCATCTTCTCTACCCTTCTCTTTAACACCATAGCCGAACCTTTCTTGATAGATAGCACCTCTCTTCTCCATTTCTTTCTTTTCTTGAGCAAAACACCTTCGGCATTCGTTCATTCTTTGAGTTCTTTTTGCTTAGCCGAATCTCCCTAGCCATCTCTTCTTCATATTTTTTTTCTCTAGATTTCTTTCAAAACAAAAGCTAAAACTTATCATCTTTCTAGGCAGTTCTATTAGCTGAATCTCTCTGGTATTAATATCCCTTCATTTGATCCATGTTTACAATGGATCGACGTTACTTATCTTCCACCACTCCCAATCGAATTCTCTATTGATCATGGTAAGTATTTTCCCTTTTTATTTCAATTCTCTTTTCGCTCTTTTAAGTGCCGAAGACATTAATCTTATCCTATGTTCTTGGCCGATGGAAGGGGGGCTTTGTCTACGCGTTCTTCTGGCTTCTGGTCAATGATTGAAGTGTGTTAAGGGACATTCGGTTCTATTCAGGTAATCGATCGGTGCAGGATCCAAGCCTTTTTAATCTCTGAGATTTCTCGATCTAGGTAAGGAACCTTAGCCATTGAGCGTTTATTCTCAGTTGCTTTGATTTCAATGCCTTAATCCGGTCTAGTGACCATGGTCTTTTTCATGGATTCAAATATCAACCAAGTGAAGGGAGGGGTTAGACCCGTAATTCCAGCCCCTAAGTTCGAGAAGCGCACGATTGTCTCGCTATTCGAGATTGGCCACCGTGTTGTGGGCGGCTTTCGAAAGCGAGAATAGTAGATGAGAGCGCAGAGTTCTGCTAGTGATAGTGTCATACATAGATAGCATAATGTCTGCGTGTAATCGTGTGTGTAAAACTTCACACTTTAATATTAATATGTAATACTAATCGCTTAAATGAAAAGCCGAAGTGACTAAATGGATAGTCGTTATGCCTATATGGGTATGGTTGAAATACCAGGTAAGTACCTTGTTGTTATGTATGAGTTAATATATATGTATGCCATAATGATACTGTTTATTTAAATAGCATGATACTCTCATTTGGTTTACATATGTTATGCATGGGTTGGATATGTTATGTAAAGGGGAAGTGCTTAAGACTGTCACTAGTGGTTCGGTACCACAACTGGGTTGGCTCCACATTCTTGATTCCGTGACTAAGTCTCAATGGTTTGGAACCACCCGTGGTTTGGTACCATACACATATGATTTCGTGACTTGTCCCAGTGGTCTGGTACCACAGTGGGTTGGCCCCACATGCATGATTATTAGAGATTGTCACTAGTGGTTGGGTACCACAAGTGGGTTGGCCCCACATATGATATTTTGTGACTCTGTCACCAGTGGCTAGGTGCCACATATAGAGTGTAGCGGATGGAGGGTTGATTGTAGAAATCCCCACGCTATGATGGGCTGGTACGGGTGGTGTGTAGAGGATGGAAAATCTTGGTTGGGCTGGGTACATTGCATTCATACTTGTGTATGTTACTCTAAAATGGGCTAAGGTCCAATATGTGATTGTGGGCCTGGAGCCATTTATGTGACTTAAGGGGGGGAAATTTACACACTGAGTCTTGGTGACTCACCCCCTCTGCTTAATCTTGCAGGTGATCAGTAAGACGTGGACTTGGGAGTCGAGGCGGACTCGTGGATGGAGGCCATTGCATGATAATTTCTGTAAACTCAATTTCTTTTTTAAAACTGTTTTAATTTGGGGATTTTAGTTGATTTTAGTTGATGTAATAAGGCATCTTCAATTACTATTTAGTTTTAACATTTTGTATTTAGTTAAGACAAGACATTATCATATGTTTTAAACATGATTGTTAAATGGAGCTTTCAAAACATAAGAAACATAAAACAACCGTTTTTCTCAAATGTTAACAAAGATAACAAGTTCGCGATTAATTAGACTCGAAAATTTTTCTGAAGCTACAAACCACTATTTTCCAAAACCTCACCTAAAACAAAAGCTTCAAACTTACGGGTTTTCATCAAAATTTCAATGTTTCTTAAAAAAAAAAAAATTTCCCTGTGACACACCAGATCTGGTCATAATGTTTAGACCGGGTTTGGGGTGTTACACAGACTACATGGAGTGTCAGTCTCTATTGATTAGGAGTTTTCTTGGTCTAGCTGGGTATTATAGAAGATTCGGTGAGGTATTCTCCTTGATTGTGGCTCCTTTAACCAAGTTGTTACGGAAAGGGGTACCTTTTGTTTTGGCTGACAAGAACAGGAAAGTTTTGAGAAGCTAAAGAGGATTTTGACGGAGGCTCCGGTGCTGATTCAGTAGGAGGCTGGAAAGGAGTTCGTGGTTTATTGTGATGCTTCACACACGGGTTTAGGATGTGTGTTGATGCAAGACAGAAAGGTTGTTGCATATGCGTCTCTGCAGTTAAGACCGCATGAGTTAAATTATCCCACACATGACTTGAGTTGGCGGCGCTAGTTTTTGCTTTGAAAATCTGGAGACATTATCTGTATGGGGAGAAGTCCGTCATTTACACAGATCACAAGAGCCTAAAATACCTTCTCACCGAGAAGGAGTTGAATTTAAGGCAGAGGTGATGGATCAAGTTGTCAAAGGATTATGATTGTTCAATCGAATACCATCCGGGTAAAGCTAATGTGGTGGCAGATGCATTAAGTCGTAGGGTGATCTCGGATCTGAGAGTGATGTTTGCCCATCTTAGCCTGTATGATGATGGGAGATTGTTAGTGAAGCTTGGTGAAACCGACGTGGGTAAGTCGATCAAAGGGAAGCGCTTGTTGGATGATGTCTTGAGTGCTTGATTACTTCAGTGTACGAATGATGGGGTAGAGGATTTTAAATCGTGAGGCGGTGAGGGGTTCTGTGTTTTTGAGGAAGGATTTGCATGCCGAGGGATTCGAAGTTGAGGCGTAGAATTTTACAGGAAGCGCATAGCAGCCCATATGCTATGCATCCTAGAGGAAGTAAGATGTATCAGGATTTGCGAAAACAGTTTTGGTGGTCGGGTCTGAAACGCGAAATAACTGAGTTCGTGAGTAAGTGTTTGACGTGCCAGCAGGTGAAAGAAGAACATCAGTTGCCTTCGAGATTGTTGCAGCCGGTGAAGATTCCGTAGTGGAAGTGGGAAAGGATCACGATGGATTTCGTTAGTGGGCTTCCCCTTACACCTACTAAGAAGGATTCGGTTTGGGTAGTTGTTGATCGTTTGACGAAATCTGCTCATTTCATACCGGTGCGTGTGGACTACTCTCTTCAGAAGTTGGCTAAGTTATATATAGCAGAAGCTGTAAGGTTGCATGGGGTACCAATGTCGATCATCTCGGACAGAGACCCTAGATTTATGTCAGGATTTTGGAAGGCATTGCATCAAGCGTTGGGTACAAAGTTAGATTTCGAAGATAAAGATTTCATCCACGCCTCACGGACGATCATGAGAGAGTAATCCAAATCCTAGAAGATATGTTGAAGGACTGTATCATAGACTTCAGAGGTAGTTGGGAAGAGTTCTTACCATTGGCGGAGTTCGCGTACAACAATAGCTATCAATCTAGTATTCAGATGGCGCCATACAAAGCATTGTATGGTCGAAAATGTCGCACTTCTACTTGTTGGACAGAGTTGGGTGAACGTCAGATGTTGGGTCCAGAATTGGTTTCTGAAACGAAGGATAAGGTTAAGTTAGTTAGGACTCGATTGAAGGAAGCTTCGGACAGACAAAAGTCCTATGCGGATCTGAAGCGTAAGGACATAGAATTTGTAGTTGGTGATCTAGTTTTCCTAAAGGTGTCACCGTGCAAGAAAGTACTTAGGTTTGGACGGAAGGGTAAGCTAAGCCCCAGGTTTATCGAGCCTTATCGTGTATTGAAGCGTGTAGGACCATTAGCCTATCAACTCGAGTTACCTGCAGAGTTAGGTCAAATTCATGATGTGTTTCACGTATCGATGCTAAGACGTTATCGTTCGGATCCATCTCACATGGTGCCAGTGGAAGAAATTAAAGTAAGGACCGATCTATCCTTTGAAGAGGAACCGATTCAGATTTTGGATCGTGATGTCAAAGTATTACTTAAGAATATGGTTCCGTTAGTTAAGGTGTTGTGGCGTAATCACGGTTCTGAGGAAGCTACATGGGAATAAGAGGAAGTGATGCAACAGCAACATCCTCATCTCTTGTGATCAAGTAATTTCGAGGCTGAAATTATTTTTAAGGGGGTAGAACTGTAACATCCTAAATTAAGAGGTCGTGCATGTGGTGTGTTTTATGTGTATGCTATGCTTAATATCTTTGGTTTAGGGTGTTTTGGGGGTCCAGAAAGGCTGTGGTTAAGCCAGAAAGTGTTGGCCAAAATTCTCTTTTTGGGCACTTTAGGGCAGAGCTGGATGAGATAGGACTTAAGGGTTGTTGCTTGTAGGTATTTGGCACAAGAAGTGCTTTAGTAAAGTGGAAAAGAGGCGCCACTTAGGAGGTAGGTGAGTGACGCCTCAGGAGAGTTGGATGGAGCAGGTTCGAGTCGCGTGAGTTACCGTTTTGGGGAGTTCTTTTTGATGCCAAGGTGGAGGAGAGGTGAATTCAGCTTGGACTCTGGTGGATGAGTGTTGAATGAGTCAAAACATTTGAATGAATGAAGGAGAGGAATTCAAGGAGGAGGAATCGGTCAACAAGTTTGAAGGGGGAGTGGAGAGTGATCGGTGGAGAGGATTGTGGGATTGGGAGAGAGGAAGAGAGTTTGGCCAAATGTGGGAAGTGAGGTGTGTGAGTGTGTGTGTGTACGGTTTAGTTGGTTTGGGGGGTGGCCGAACTTTAGATGGTAGCACTTAGGGGCGTGGTGAGCATTTCGGCTAGCTAGAGAAAACTTAAAGCATTCTTTTGCCTTATTTCTTAATGGTCAAAACCGAAACACCCTCACACCAAAAACTGAAAACCATCATCTTTTGGTTCCTCAATTTCTTTTGTTTTCTCAATTACCAAAAATCGGAACCATCATCTTGGCTATCACTTTTGGCATTTATTCAAGAGACCGAAGTTGGCACTCTATTGCTTTCCTTCATAGCTGAAACTTACATTACCATCCACCCTCCACATTTGTTTTCACTTTTGCTATTATCTTCACAAGCCGAAATCCTCTGAAGCCACCCCTCCTGCCGAAACTCTGTCATCTTCTCTACCCTTCTCTTTAACACCATAGCTGAACCTTTCTTGATAGATAGCACCTCTCTTCTCCATTTCTTTCTTTTCCTGAGCAAAACACCTTCGACATTCGTTCATTCTTTGAGTTCTTTTTGCTTAGCCGAATCTCCCTAGCCATCTCTTCTTCATATTTTTTTCTCTGGATTTCTTTCAAAAGAAAAGCCGAAACTTATCATCTTTTCTAGGCAGTTCTGTTAGTCAAATCTCTCTGGTATTCATATCCCTTCATTTGATCCTTGTTTACAGTGGATCGACGTTACTTATCTTCCACCACTCCCAATCAGATTCCCTATTGATCGTGGTAAGTATTTTCCTTTTTTGTTTCAATTATCTTTTCGCTCTTTTGAGTACTGAAGACATTAATCTTATCCTATGTTCTTGGCCGATGGAAGGGGGGCTTTGTCTACGCGTTCTTCCGGCTTCTGGTCAGTGATTGAAATGTGTTAAGGGACATTCGGTTCTAGTCAGGTATTCGATCGGTGCAGGATCCAAGCCTTTTTACTCTCTGGGATTTGTCGATCTAGGTAAGGAACCTTAGCCATTGAGCATTTATTCTCAGTTGCTTTGATTTCAATGCCTTAATCCGGTCTAGTAACTAAGGTCTTTTTCATGGATTCAAATATCAGCCAAGCGAAGGGAGGGGTTGGACTCGTAATTCCAGCCCTAAGTTCAAGAAAGCGCGCGGTGTCTTGCTTCCGCATTTGCCACCGGGTTGTGGGCGACTTTTGAGAGAGAATAGTAGGCGAAGCGATAGTTCCGCTAGTGATAGTGTCGACATAGATAGTATAGTGATGCGTGTAAACAGGTGTGTAAAACTTCACACTTTAATATTAATATGTGATACTAATCGTTTGGGGCTGAAAAGCCTAAAAGACTAGATGGATAGTCGTTATGCCTATATGGGTATGGTTGAAATACCAGGTAAGTACCTTGTTGTTATGTATGAGTTAATATATATGTATGCCATAATGATACTGTTTATTTAAATAACATGATACTTTCATTTGGTTTACATATGTTATGCATGGGTTGGATATGTTGTGTAAAGGGGGAGTGCTTAAGACTGTCACTACTGGTTTGGTACCACAAGTGGGTTGGCCCCACATTCTTGATTCCGTGACTAAGTCTCAGGGGTATGGAACCACCAGTGGTTTGGTACCACATACATATGATTTCGTGACTTGTCCCAGTGGTTTGGTACCACAGTGGGTTGGCCCCACATGCATGATTATTAGAGATTGTCACTAGTGGTTGGGTACCACAAGTGGGTTGGCCCCACATATGATATTTTGTGACTCTGTCACCAGTGGCTAGGTGCCACATATGGAGTGTAGCGGATGGAGTGTTGATTGTAGAAATCCCCATGCTGTGATGGGCTGGTACGGGTGGTGTGTGGAGGATGGAAAATCTAGGTTGGGCTAGGTACATTGCATTCATACTTGTGTATGTTACTCTAAAATGGGCTGAGGTCCAATATGTGATTGTGGGCTTGGAGCCATTTATGTTACTTAAGAACACTAAGTCTTGGTGACTAACCCCCTCTACTTAACCTTGCAGGTGATCAATATGACGTGGACTTGGGAGTCGAGGCGGACTCATGGATGGAGGCCATAGCATGATAATTTCCATAAACTTAGTTTCTTTCTTAAAACTGTTTTAATTTGGGGATTTTAGTTGATTTTAGTTGATGTAATAAGGTCTCTTAAATTACTATTTGGTTTTAACATTTTGTATTTAGTTATGACATGACGTTATCATACGTTTTAAACATGATTGTTAAATGGAGCTTTCAAAACATAAGACACATAAAACAACCGTTTTTCTCAAATGCTAACAAAGATAACAAATTCGCGATTAATTAAACTCAAAAATTTTTCTGAAGCTACAAACCACTATTTTCCAAAACCTCACCTAAAACAAAAGCTTCAAACTTACGAGTTTTCATCAAAATTTCAAAGTTTCTTAAAAAAAAAATTTCCCTGTGACACACCAGATCTGGTCGTAACGTTTAGACCGGGTTTGGGGTGTTACACAGACTACATGGAGTGTCAATCTCCATTATTTCAGACAGAGATCCTCGATTTACATCTCGATTCTGGAATAAGTTACAAAAAGCATTGGGTACACAATTGCATTTTAGTACCGCCTTTCATCCTCAGACTGATGGACAATCCGAACGTGTTATACCAATTTTAGAAGATATGCTTTGGTGTTGTGTGTTAGAATTTGAAGGTAATTGGGAAAAGTATTTGCCTTTGGTTGAATTTGCATACAATAATAGTTATCAGTCGAACATTAAAATAGCACCATATGAGGCTAAGTATGGTCGTAAATGTAGAACTCCACTATATTGGATAGAGCTTAGTGAGAAAAAGATACACGGAGTTGACTTAGTGAAACTGAAGAAAAGGTAAAGGTGATTCAGGATTGCTTGAAAGCAGCCTTTGATAGTCAAAAGTCTTATGCCAATCTTAAACGAAAAGAGATATAATTTCAGGGTGGTTATAAAGTATTCTTAAAAGTATCACCTTGTACAAAAGTTCTCCGGTTTGGCCGTAAAGGAAATTGAGTTCATGATTCATTGGACCTTATGAGATTACAGAAAGAATTGGACTTGTTGCATATCAACTGACATTACCACTAGAGTTTGATAGAATTCATAATGGTTTTCATGTGTCCATGTTACGACGGTATCGGTCAGATCCTTCACATGTTATATCTCCGACAGAAGTAGAAATTCAGCCTGACATGACTTACAGTGAAGATCTGATTAAAATCATGGCACTAGAGACAAAAAAAATAAGAAATAAAAAGGTAGCTTTAGTAAAAATTCTTTGGCAATGACGTGGGATTGAAGAAGATGCCTGGAAACCAGAGGATACCATGAGAAAGAAATATCCGAACCTTTTTACTTGTAAGATTTTCGAGGACGAAAATTTTTAAGGGGGAGAGTTGTAATAGCCCAATTCAGTGAAATCAGAACAGTGGTTTCAGGACCACAAATTCGAGTCATAAAGAAAATTTATTTTAATATTATTGCATGGTTTGCATTATGATAGGAAAGACGCATGAAAATTTTGATAAGAAAATTTTATCGATTTCATGTTTAATTGTGGAAATGATCAAATTGCATAAAATGCAAATGTTCAATTCTAGTAGCTATAAGTATCAAATAACTATGGAATTCAAAATTTGAGGTTCTTATATGGTAATTAGACCATTAAAGAAAAGTTAATAGATATTTTTGGTGAATCATCCATGGAATATTAGAAAAAGAAAATGAATAATAGGAAAGTGAAAAAAATTAAAAGATGATAAATTAAATAAATGTTTAATATCATCATTTTATATCATCTTCATCCCCAAATACATGGAAACCCTAGTAAAGTGAAAGCAAGCTTTCTTGGCTTAATTGGATCCGGAAAGATCAAATAATGAGTTAGATCGAGGAAAAGAAAAGGTGACGGATTAGTAGGTTTTCATAAACGAACAAGTGACGAGGTAAGTTCGTGTAACTAAATTGTGTTTATTTTTATGCTTGAATTGAGTGTGGTATGTATTTATGTGAATTATATAAATGTTATAACTGTATGAAATAATCACATGTCCGATAATGTCCGGAAAATGTTAAGTTCACTTTGAATAATGAAATTTGATGGATACATGATTTCCCATATTAAACGTGGTCCTGCATATGTTGCGGATAGAATAAAGCTCGGACGAGTAATCCTATTATAAGCTCTCCCGAGTGTCCTGTTATATATTTCCTATGAGCATCCTAATCAGTAGTGATCTTGCATGTGTTGCGCACTACCGCAACTCTTTGTGAGCATCCTATTACATGATTCAATCGGTTGTGATCCAACATTTATTGCAGACACAAACGCAGCTCTTCGTGAGCGTCCTAATATAGGCTCTTATGATCTTCCTGACATGACTCGCTTAAACTCCCTGTTATGCTATCCGGAGCTCCCTGTTAATAACTCTTCGAAGTTACCTGTTAAGCTCAATGAGCTTCCTGTTATAGACTCTTATGAGTTTTCTGTTTAGCTTGGATAAGCTTCCTCGATACATGGCTCACATGAGCATCCTGATAATGGCTCGAGAGTGTGCTTCCTGATTATATGCCCTAATTGGGTACCCTTGGATATGAATTGACAGATTTTAGTTTTGTACACTTTAAGTGTATTACATGAGCGTATCCATCGATATTTCAAATAAATTCAACTGATAAAGTTTTAACATGGCTAAACTGAACTTGAAATGATTTTTTATGGAAATATACATATAATATGGAATAATGATATGGAAAGCATATATATATATGAAAGTCATTAAATGATGAGCTCATCCATGTTCTTGGTATTATGTCAAATGCTTGACTAATATGATTAGTGAAGTTGTGTGTTTTAGGCTATTAGCCAAATTGCTTGGATGCACTTTTGTTTGCTTATCCTAAATGTAAATATTGGGTAAGTTAAATTCCTGTTATATGAACTTACTAAGCATTTGAAATGCTTACTCGGTTATTTTTTCTCTAATTTTTAGTGCTCAAAAGCTGCTAAAGGTTGGAACGGTCGGAACATCATCACACTATCCTTCAGCCCTTTTTGGTATAAATAGAAAACTTATTTTGGTATATTGGCATGTATAGGTTAACTTGGCCAATGTTGGCATATAATGGTTGTTTGTAATCTAGCCATTGGAATGGCTAATGACAGTATGTTTAGTGAATATAGATATATATGATGTTATAATATGGTTAACATATGCGTGCTTGGTATGATTTGATTTAATTATGGAAAGCATATATGTATTACAAAAGGTAAGTTTGAATACTTGTGATTATATATATTATATAATGTTAATATTGGCTTGGTTTTAATGTCTTGAAGTGGTTGGTATATGTATGTATGTATTGATGTAGGTTGAAGATAATTTGGGTGAGAAAAGTGGTCATGAAAATGGCCTATTTTTGTCCACACTGAGCGCACACACTGGACGTGTGTCTCAGCCGTGTGTGACACACCGCCATGCGCACTAGCATGTGGTTTGGCCGTGTGTCCCCTGCATCTTAAAATTTGAGAAATAGAATGCTCAAAATTGAGCACACGGGTAGAGACACGGGAGTGTGTCACAGCCGTGTGAGACACACGGCCCAACACATGGACGTGTGTCTAGGCCATGTAACCACTGCACCTAATTTTTGAAAATTAAATTGTCCACACGGGCTGGAACATGGTCGTGTGCCTCGCATCAAATGCCCACAAATCCTGGGACACGGAAGTGTCATTGGCCATGTGAGCCACACAGCTTGGACACACGGGCGTGTGTCCTCTGCACCTAAGAAAAATTTTGAGATTTCGAGAAAAATTTCTCGTGATTCTAGTTTTGTCCCGACTCAATTCTAATATGTATTTTGGGCTGGAGGACCCATATGAGGACATTATGATTCATTATGATTGATTTTTGGAATTGAATAGTAAATGACATGAATTAACTATAATTGAACTGTAAACTCCGGTAATGCTCCATAACCCTGTTCCGGCAACGGATACGGGTTAGGGGTGTTATAGGTCTTGACAGTTGGTACTACATTCTCTTTCTTCTTAAATAGCTTTCAACCATGAATCTCGAACAGATAATCATATACACCATCCTTGATGGATACCACTTACTACTCATACTTTTGGCAGATACCCATACTAATCTTACTAAATTGAATTATAATTTAGACCATACCCTAATTCAACTTAAGACATTCTCATATAGTGAACAAACCAGATCCCATCAGAGCTTACAAAAAGGTTTAATACTATACTAATACAATGAATATTAAAAAATTTAGAATTCCACTTTATTAGCACAGTTACTCAAATTGGCAGTCTCTTTCTTCAGATACGCCCATATACTACTTGATAGACAACCACGACTGATACCCTCATCTAACATGTTGAATTATACTTCTTTTCAAGAACTTTCCTTAAGACTTAAACCAATTTTATCACAAGATCTTTCACATTAAAGGTTACATGGATCATATCCTTATCATGGACTTACCAAAATATACCATTAAGGCCAGACAAAGTATGCCACAAAGGCATTGTATAGATTACGCCATAAAGGCTAACAAAATGCCACAAATGCCATATAGAATACACCATAAAGATTAGATCGGAGTATGCCTATAAAGGCTAGCAGAATGCCACCCAGGCACCCTAAACTACTGTGTTTGCGATATGGATTTTCCTAAACTCATATCACATGAGGTTTGCCCATTATTGTCTCGAGACAGGAAAAGAACCCTAGTTGATAATTGCGGCTCATCCGCCCTTTCTAGAATATGCTATGGCCATGGAATTTCTTTAGAACTTGCATAACAGAATTCATGTTTATTGTCCCGACGGACTTCATCATATACCATTGCGGTGACCAACTCACAACTCAACCTCACCACACTAAGATTCACCTCTATTTCCAATCTTATAATACACATTCAATATATTGACATATTCAGGTAGACTAACTGATCTTTTTAACCAAAGCATACTTCATCACATGCTTTACACACATGAACACAGTTGTACTCTACAATAAATATTCTAAGAACATACACTTAGTTGCTTAGAAGAATCACATACACCAATACGCACAATTCATTATACTCTAGACTCACAAAGAACTATTTCAAGCATACATACTTATTTTTCTCGCAATTATTCATGCACTCATGCATTGTTTCTGGAACATCATCCACTAGAGATTATTTTAGAAGAACTTATAAGAGTTGATATTAGGGACTCACCTAAGACTCACCCATGAAGGTACCATGTAACAGCCCAATTTCGATAAAATTAGAATAGTGGTTTTAGGATCACAAATTTGAGCCGAAAATAAAATTTATTTTTATTTTATTATATAGACCGTATCATGTTAGAAAAGTCATGTGAAAATATTGATTAGAAAAGTCATGTGAAAATATTGATATGAAAGTTTTACTGATTATGTGTTTAATTACGGGAAGGACTAAATCGCATAAAATGAAAAGTTGAATTCTAGTAGCTATAAGGATTAAATAGCTATGGAATTCAAAACTAGAGGTCCTTATATGGCAATTAGACCATTAAATAGAAGAATGTAGATATTTTGGTATGACTCATCCATGGAAAAATAAAAAAAGGCTAAGGACTAAATTAGAAAGATGAAAAGTTATTAAATGACAATTTAATTAAATGAAAAAGAAAAAAATTTCATATCATCTTCGCCAAATATTTCCATGGAAATCCTAGGAGAGAGGAAGAAGACTTATCAAGCTTAATAGGTAAGTAATCAAGCCCCGTTTTTAATAATTTTGATATTTTTGAAACCGAGATAGGTTAATCTATCTATTTGGGGGATCAATTTGTAAATTTTTCAAAGTATGGAAAATGGTTATGGATGTATATACTGAAAATTAGAAATTTATGATAGAAAATGAAAGGTTGTTGATAGATAAACAACTTTTACAAAGTGATTTTTGATGTAAACATGATTTAGGGACTAAAATGTAAAGTTTTAAAATTGAAGAAAAAATGCTGAACTTTTATGAATACATGTGCTATAAATTTTGTCATGGGATTTTGGTTAGGCTTGGAATATAGAGTAAATTGCACAAGTTTCATTTTTTGAGCCTAGGGATGAAATTAGAATTTATGGAAAAGTTAGGGGCAAAATGGAAATTTTGCCTAGGATGTAAATTGAGTGCACATGAATAAGAAATGTAATAAGTTGATGTTAAATTTACTCATATAGATCCAGATAGACCAAATTCAGAGTTAGAACGAGGAAAAGAGGAAAATGTCAGATTAGTAGATTTTACGTACACGAACATTTATCGAAGTAAGTTCGTGTAACTATATTGTATATGTTTTTACACTTGAATTAAATGTTATGTTTGTGAATTGTATAAATGCCATAAATATGTGAAATGACCATATAATCATTAAAGCCCAATAAATGATAATGCTCGATAAATGATAAACGATAAAAATCTTAAATTTTATGCTTGAGTTGAATGTGAACATTTGAATTACATAAATACATAAATATATGAGATTGACCACCTACTTGATAATGCTTGAAAGATGTTAAATCCAGTTTGAAAGAAAGAAAATTGATGGATATGTGATTTCTTCGAAATGAACGAGGTCCTGCATTGGTTGCTGACGGGATTTAGCTTGGACGAGTAATCCTATTGACCTCATTTATGAAAGGATTTAGCCCAAACAAGCAAACTTGATATAAGTCCTCTTGAGCATATGTTATGGATTGGATTTAGCCCAGACGAGTAATCCAGATCAAGCTCTTTAGAGTATATGTCATAAAAAGGATTTAGCTTGGACTGGTAATCCTGTTGTTTATATATATGTGGCTCGAGAGTGTACTATATGAAATAGTACCTTATCGGTACTACTGAATATGAATTGACGGATCTTGGTTTGTACACCTCGAGTGTACTACTTGTGTATCCATCGATATTTTGAATAAATTCAACGGGTAAAAATCTTGCGGTAAGGAAATATGAATAAGACATGAGTTGTTACGCATATTAGTCTGAAATACATGAGAATGATGATATATGACATTTGATATATGAAAACATGAGAGGATGATATTTGAATAAGGAATTCGTTTGATGAATATGTTCATCCTCGATTATAGACTTGTGTACTTTGAGTGTATTATTACTCGTGTGACATTGATATTTCGAGTAATATGAGTAAAGTTCTAATATGAAATAATCTGAACTTGAGATGAACTATTATGAAATTATATTGTAATATAAAAAGATGATTTATGCATGTTAAATGAACACATGTTGTGGAATGCATATGTTCCTGGAAACTTGATTATTGTTGAGCCCACACATATTTTGATGTTATTATGGAATATATGACTAATAAGGACAATAAGGATATGTGTAGGGCTTGGGGTCAAATTGAATAAATGTGCCTTACATAGTTACCTTAAAATAGAATGAATGGTAAGTCAAGTACCATGTTATATGAAGTTACTAAGCATGTAATGCTTAGTTTTATTTCCCTGTTTTATAGTAAATTGAAAGCTCGTTGGATTGGAAGCTTGGCGAAGATCACTCATACTATCCATCGGCCCATGTTGGTACAATATGGTAAATCAATTATGGTTGTAATGGTATGTATAGGTTATATTGGCCATATTGGCATGTAAATGTAAATGATGTTTGTAATCTAGCCATTTGAATGTCTAGTAATGGTTTGTTTTGATATATTTGAAATGTCATACTATGGTTTGCTTAACTTGAATGCTTGATATGGTTGGCATTTAGATGTGAGTTTAAGTGCAGGTCATTGGTGTGATTTTGGGTGAGAAATGAAGCTAGAAATAGCTTTATTTTGTCCATAAGGGAAGACACAAGGGCGTGTGTCTAGACCGTGTGTAACACACGGCCTAGTACATGGGCGTGTGGTTAGGCCCTGTGTCCCCTGCACCTTAAATTTGAGAAAAATAGAATACTCAGACTTGAGCACACGGGTAGAGACACGGGTGTGTGTCTCAGCCATGTGGGAGACACGACCTTGAACACGGGCGTGTGTCTCGACCGTGTGAAACCTACACCTAATTTTGAAATGAATTAATCAACCACACAGCCTAGCACACGGGCGTATGGCATGGCCGTGTCCACAAGTCAGAGAGTTATACAGGGTCAAACACGGCCTGTAGCACGGACGTGTCCCAAGGTCACACAGGAGTGTCCCTTGGACCACACGGGCGTGTAAGCCCCTTAACTTGGACAATTTTTGAAATTTCGTGAAAAATTCTTAGAGTTCCCGATTAGGTCCCGACTCGATTCTAATGCTCATATTGGACCTCGAGGGTCTAGTTAAGGGACATTTTGAATTATCTCGGTTAATAATTAGTAAATAACATGAAATGTCTGAAAATGTTATGGAAAGTTCCTGTAATACTCCATAACTCTGTTTCGGCGACGGATACGAGTTTGGGGTGTTACATACCAGCTTTAGACTTTAGACAACCAATTCAAACCAGCAACAACATTGCTTAGAAAACATGACTTCACCATTAAACCCATTTACAAAAAGATTGCTAACATTTCAATTACAGAAAATCCCCATGCAGGTATTGTCATTTGTAAATTACTACCCATATACTTCATAGCATCTTTATTCTTAACATGAAAAATTATCAAACTTACCAGAAGATAGAGCATCCGAATTTTATCCAAGAATCCTTAGCTTCTAGATTACATAAGAAGAGAAACCAATAATAACATTTAATACTTAAGAAAGAAGGAATTGAAGAATTACTCTGAAGGAAGAGGAAAACCTTCTCACGAACCTTTCTGTCATATATATATAATCTACTTCTGTTTCGACAAGTGTCCTAAAATTTCAGAATATGCCTTTCATAAACGCTTACAAAATTAGAAGAAAGCATAAATGAAAGTATTTTCCATATGTCATTTGTCCATTCACTCTAGTTGGTTTATAACCAGATTTAGTTACTGAGACTTGCCCTTCATAGTACTCGAACAAACTAGGCGTAATATACCGTTGGCGATGACTTAAACAAAACTTACTCTTCCCCATTTTTACCGAATTTTTTCTTTTACTGAAAAACACATCAAAGACTAAATCCTGGTATACTTCCATAGGAGGATACTCAATTCGCACAAAAAATAGTTCACCAAAAGCTACAACCTGGCGAAATAACTTCCAAAATGCGCCAGAACAGACAACTTCTTGTTTATATGCCTTGAATTCGAGTTATCTAGATTTTGGGTGTGAAATGCTTAGCTTGAGACCTTCTGTGAAGTTAAATTTCAACACAAAACCTTGTATCCACTTTCCATTTTTATTGCATAACAAGCCATTAGCTTGGTGCTAGTTTTAATAGCTCCATCAGTGTTCAGGATATAACTACTAGTTTTAGGCTACTACCAATGAATTGACTTTGGAAGACAATGGATCCGAGCCACCAATACATGTTTTTCTTTACAAATATCTTGTGAAAAATTCCTTGCATGGGCAAGAACTTATGCTGATGAAGAATCCTCCAATTGGACATGTGATTGTTATGACACTTTTATAGACCCCCATAAAATCATAGGGAAGAGAGTAACCCACGAGACCAAATAAGTTGAAGAGGAATTCATTGTGCAATTGATATCAATCCATTGAAAGAATGACAAAGAGAAAAAAATTTGTTGCAAGCATTATCTAACACCCCTTACCCGTATTCAACGGCGGAATAGGGTTACGGAGTGTTACCGGACTTATCATAAAATTACACATACATTTTTCAAACACTTTTACATTTCATGTAATCATCATTCAACATCAATTAGAATGTCCCTAATACGAGCTTACGAGGCTCAACCATGCTTTGGAAGTGGTTCGGGACTAAACCTATAACATATGAAACTTTTATGAAACTTATAAAATTTTTCAAACTGCAGGGGTCACACGCCCGTATGCCCCGGCCGCGTCACTCACACGGGCAAGAGACACACCCGTGTCTCAGGTCGTGTGGACATTCAAAATGGGATCACATGGCCGTGTCCCGGCCCGTGTCTGACCTCATATAACTCTTTGACTTGGGTCACACGACCAACGCATACGCTCGTGTGCCCTAAAAATGGCGATACACAACCGTGTGTCAAGCCGTGTGCTAAGCCATGCCAAACCTGTAGGGTATACTGACTTATGGCACACGACCAAGTCACACGCCCGTGTGTGAGGCCGTGTGGAGCATACTAACTTGATATCAGTTTCAACACCAGGGGACACATGGCCATGTAACATAACCGTGTGTCACACACGGCTGAAACACATGCCCATGTCTTTGCCTGTGTAGACAAAAATAGGCTAAGTGATTTGGGTGTGTATAGGAGTATTTGAGAAGCCTGGGTTCAAGTCTTGGCTTTTGTAAAATTTTTAGTTTTTCTCTTAAATGAATCTGGACATTGGCATATAGGCCTTATAAATATTAATGCATGTTTTATGACACAAGAAGAGTTTGTGGCCTAGTGGCAAGGTGGCGTGTTGTGCAACAGAGAGGTCTGAGGTTCAAGTCCTGGGTTGCGCAAGGGGGTATTTATTTTGCTGCTTGAGTTGTGTAGGTAGTAGAGTTGGACTGAAACATACTAAGGGGAGTTTGAGTAGGATTTGAATGGTGTTTGAACTAGTCATGGAGAGATTCAATGAGGGATAAGGGGAGAGAATCAAGGAGTTTGTGTGAGAGGAGAATTGTGCCAAATTTGGACTTTGACACTCAAGAAATTCGGCCAGGGGAGGTATACTTCTCATTTGGTTTGTTTTCTATCCTTAGCCGAATATGTTAGGCTTTTTTGGCACTTTTCTTTGCACACTTTTGCACTTTTTTTTTCTCTGCTGCCAAAACCGCTTTTCCTCCTTTCTTGATCTTCTTCTCAACATTATTTTTCCGCTTTTGACTGAGTGGCTCACTCCCTTTTTCTTTCTCTGCCATGCCAATTGGTTTGGTAGTAGGCGACGATCTCTTCTTCTGTTCATAACACTATGGGAAGCCGAATCTTACATCTTTTCTTTTCCCCTCTCTTTTGTTTCTCTGCTTTTCCAATATAGACTGAATAACATAAGTCTTGTCTTGCTAGTTTGAAACCATTTGGTTGATAGTCTCTGACAATTGGTGGAGCGTCGACTGCCTTGTTTCTCCTTACATCTCTGTTTTCTTCTTAAAGCACCTCTTTGGCCGAATACTGTGGGGTAAGTAGGCTTATTGTGTAACGTTGATCGAATACCCAATTTGCTCTAACACTAATTCTTTGGACTTTGGGCATCGATTCAAAGCCTTATATTAAACATTTATTGCTAATGAAATCCGTCTTATGCGCAGAAAATCGAGAAGAAGGGGGTGATCATTTTCAACCAGCGATCTAAGAGTAGTAATCGCATAAGTTTCGGTCAAGGTAAGTGGTGATTTCGGTTTGGGCTTTAGTGTTAATGATCTAAAGGATGAAAAATTGATTGTGTGGGGTTGATTGTAGGTTGATCGCGCGTGGGGTAATCTATTCGTTGCGCAAACAGGTGTGTAATCACACCCCTATCTACTGTGAATCGGCAAAGGCTGAAAAGCTGAAACTTCGGCATTTCAGGCCTCACGAGCGTGTGATTGCTCGTGTGGTAAAATCGAGCCCATGAATCATGGGCGATAGACTGTAGAGGCCATTATGAGCGTTCTCGTGCTCTTGGGCCAATGTGGGCCTCGGTTGGCTAAAATGGGCCTAATGGACTCATGGGCCCCACATGAAATAAATCCACGATAAGTGGCAAAATACTGGACTGGGCCATATAGTTTGCATGGCCGTGACTGAATTTGGACTAAAAGGGCCACACGAGCATGTGGGTCCACTTGGGCCGAATAATGGGCCTTGAGCCCATTTACACCGTTATGACCATCAATTATCTGTGTCGCTCGAAGTGAGTGTAGACCTTTGAAGTGGTCGTTATTTGCACCGAGACCCCAAAATAAGTAAAGTGACCAAAATACCCCTAAAATGTAAAATTACTATTATACCCCTACTTGATGGAAATGACCTTTTTACCCTTAGAGGTAGGTTGATTAATGAGTGTATGATTATTTGTATGTCTGTATTGAGTAGGACACTTTGCATACACAGACTATTTATGACATGACATACTGCATGGGATTGGGATTCCGATATGGAGGAAGTACTGTACTGGTAGCTCTGCCACATTCACTGTTACTAGTGGTGTTGCCACATATACTGTTACTGGCAGCTCTGTTGCGATATTGGTGTGCTGGCTAGGTGGGTCGATTTTATCCCCACATGGTGTGTTGGTCGGTAAGGGTGGTGTGTTGGCTGGATTGGGGTGGGTTACATATTTGCACCGTACTAATACTGTATTGGGCTTAGGCCCACACTGTCACTGTAATGGGCTAAGGCCCGCACTGCACTGTTACTGAATAGGGCTCAGGCTCAGACTATTACTGCACATATTGTTACTGACTTATTGATAGGGGATTACACACTGAGCTTTTGTAATCTCACCCTTTCTTTTTAACTGTACAGGTAATCCCCAGCCTTAGACAATTTAGAGCCGCGAGGGACTCGAAGGTGGCCACATGATCGCTGATGTTCTGCTTTACACTTAGTTATTTAATTTTAAATTTCATATTGGGCTATTGATTATGTAACAAGGCCATTGGTGGATTTAATTTTAATTGGGCTTTGATTTCTTGTTTTAAACTGCCAAACGGACACAAAAGAGTTTTCAAAATCACAACTATTTTTCAAGAAAAACACACATTTTAAAACTTTAATGTTTTTAGTTAGAGAAGCTTCTACAGTTTTTATTCAGTTTAAGAAATCAATGGTAATAAATATGGAAATCGTTTTGATAAGCTAGTTTCAGATTGTAATAACTTAATTTTCTGAATATTCTGAAGCAATAAAAACTAAATGGGTTTTAACTTAAATATAGATTTTTATCAACAAGTCCAAATTTCAAAAATCACTTCGATGTGACACATCAGATTCGGTCGTAACGTCCAGGCCAGGTTTGGGATGTTACAAAGCCAATTTGCCACCCAAATTTGTGCACACCTACATCAAAACAATTTGCATCAAACATATGATATAATAGGCATTCCATCATCCGTACTCAAGTATATTTCATACCATTTCCAACACTAACCAATTCAAAACATAACGACCACAAATTAGCATCCAAATTCATGCCAAATTTTACTTACTTAAACATCAAAATGGCTAAACTCAAATATGCATTATTTAGCCTAATTTCACAAACATACCATTATCCACAACTAAACCATTAGACATTCATAATACCTATAGCTATTAAGCATCACACAACCAACCTCAATTTACATAACATAGACTATAGGCACATATACATGTACACAAACAAATTAACCCAAATTAAGCCAACTCTCATGGCTATTATATACAAACCAAGACATATACATTTACAAGCCAAATCAAATGGCCAAAATCATTACCAAAACATAACCAACATGACCAAAAATCCCTATACATGCCATATACTCAAAATATAAGCTTAAAAGTACCAATTTGATAGTAGAATAGTGTGACGAAATCTCCGACGATCCCCGAATCCGAGCTAGCTTTGAATTCAATATAAAACATAAAAAAATAAACGATGTAAGCTATAAAGCTTAGTAAGCTCGTATGAAATAAACTCGATATAATTATAAACACATAATTCAACCATTGATTATAAATACATGAATTCACATCAATTAACAAACCTCTCAATTACTCATTCTCAAAACTATATATTTTCTTCACCATTTCTTCGATTCAAATCTAATATGGTTTATACACCTACCTGTACCGTCTCGTACAAATATCATTCTCAACCACATCATTCATTTATTTGTTGAACCATTCGAAATAGAAGTCGGATACTCAAGAGCCTCGCACAATAAGTACCTATACCATGACCCAAAGCGAAATCAAGGTAACTTATATCCGAAGTACTAATATCATGGTCCGAAGCCAAATCGGTATAACTTGCACCCGAAGTGCCAGCATCATGGCTCGAAGCCAACTCAATGTATCCCCTAATGACATGTCACTAGTATCCTAAACTATTCCTAAGGTTCAACCGGGATTTCGAATGCCGAATTACCATCAGGTCGTTGTCGAACTTATTTGAATTATTGTATTCACAACTTATACAATATCAAAGCATTTAAAATACATTTATAATGGAATTTATCACATACGAACTTACCTCGGGTTCAAAAATGATGAAACAGACCGATTAATCCGAAACTTCATTTTCCCTCGATCTAGATCCGAACTTCATTTTTATTGATCTAAATATAATCAAAAGTAACTTATTTAATCATCTCTCAATTCAATTTAATCCAAAATTCACATTTAAGCACATTTACACTTTTACCCCAAAAATTTCACAACTTTTACAATTTAGTCCCTAAGCTCGTAAAACAAAATTCATTCAATTTAATCACAACCCAAGCCTAGCCGAATTACTATTATACCTCTAACAACCCATAATTTTCATTTATTTCACATTTTAACCACTAAGTTTCCACATTTCACAATTTAATCCCTAATTTGCATTTTCACTAAAAATCACTTAACAAAACTTTTGTAACCATCATCAAACATTCATAATTTGTCATTAAACATTAAAATACTCATGTATTCATCAATGGAAACATTCAAAATCTTTAACAGTTTTGCAAAATAGTCCCTGGGCTAGCTAGCCTTAGTTGCAACGATATAAAAAACATAGAAATCATTAAAAACGGGACAAAAACGGACTTACAATTGACAAAATAGGGTTGGCCGAACCTAGGTCAACAATGGCTTATTTTTCTTCTTTCAATTTCCGTTGTAGATGATGAATTAAAAGATGATAGCTGTTGTGTTTTGGTTATTTTACTATGTTATTTTATAAGTTACTAATTTAACCTTAAGTATATAACATTAACATTCATCTAACACATGTCCAAAAGTGTCCACTCAAATTCTAAATGGTCTATTTTCCATTTAAGGGCACCATATTTAAAAACCATAGCAATTTAACACCTTTTTACTACTATCATGCAAATTTTGGACTTCTTGCGGTTTAGTCCCTTTTGTTAAATTAAACATTCAAACAATAAAATTTTTAACTAGAATTTTCACACAATCATTCAATCATGTTGTAAACATTAGAATAATAATAAAATAAATATTTCAACTTCAGATTTATGGTCCCGAAACCACTATTTTGATTTGACTAAAAACGGGCTGTTACAGATTAAACCCTCAATTTTGACCACACATCTTTTGCAATAAGGCAACCTTGTAGAATATGATCTATAAACAATAAAGAAAAACCAAAACTAGCATAAGATTTTTCATTCATTATATTTTTCTCCTGCACATCTTATTTGTATTCCAGCAATTTAAAATCATTAGCCAAATAAAGAAATTAATCCTTTTAGGGCATTGTAGTCTTTATATCTAATCAATTTTTTGGATTAGTGGAGAATCAAATTCCGAATGAACAAGCATCACATAAGTCAAGCGCATGAAATATTTCCCTGTACTCTCGAAACCCCAGCAAGAATCTTGGATATTAAAATGCCCCAAATAAGGTAGAAGGATATCCTCGATTTCCTATTTAACTTCATCTAGCAAGATAGTAGAAATTGACTTCATCCACCATTGACCTGACAATGACAAGAACGTTGAAATTGTAGTGGTGTTGAAAAATTATCCTGATGGCAAAAGTTGACGTGATAATAGAGCCTTACCAACCTACTAATCATAGCAAAAATGGATGGAAGAAACATTACCCACTTTATATTTACAACCCTTACAAATGACTTTTTTTGTCTTTAACAAATCTCGCCGAGTAGATGAGATGTTTGCTTTTGCTTTTATGTTCAAAAATAGGGTGGCCTAGAAGTATTTTTGCTGAAAAACTTAACGCCAAAGTGGCTCTTACTTCATTTACAAGCACCAACTAGATTTAGTAAGCATAGCCAATTTTTTTTAGTCTAACTTTTCTCAAACCTAGTCTGCCATTGTTCTTGTGGCTACACACTTGGTACCAAGTGGTTATAAGTATAATCAGTAGAGCCTCCCTATAAGAATTTCTATTTAAATGGTCTAGTTGATCACATACCAACAATGGTAGGAGAGTCAATTGTATCATATATGGTTGGAACATTTTAAAAAAAAGATATATAGTGTTCCAATAGTTGCAAATGAAAAGTTAGAAGTAACCAAAGTTATGTCACTTGATTATTAACAAATAGTCATAATTATTAAAGTAGATATCTATTGAATAATTACATTTATTGCTAAAAATATGACTATCCATTTGGAAAGTTATGTCCCTATGAAGAGACACGAAACCTCCTATAAATAGGAGATGAATTTTATTTGTATGACATACCTAAAAACATAGAAACAAAGTTTCTTTCTATTTCTCCTACCATCTTTTGTATCCCTAGATTGTTCTAAAAAGAATTTCTATAGAAATTTTTTATAAAAATTGGTAACCTTGCTTTGCTTTATGTAGTACTCAGGGGACTGTTTTCGTCAATGCAAAACATAGACAGTTATTGGCTTCATTGTATCATTGAGGTTCATTTTCCATAACTATTTTGCACACCATATTATAGGTGGGGGCAAGTAGAACTTTAATGAAAGTGACATTCATACACGTCTTGAACCTTTGTTAATTTCTCATAAGTTTATTTTTATCCCCACGCACCAACTATTTTAAGGTCCCTTTTTTTGTTTTTTGAAAATTTTGAGAAATGATGAAGGTGTTTTTGTTTACCACACATTCACTTGACACTACAAGCATGGTGCTATGAGGATGACTATCGACAAATCTGGTTGCATTGAGGTTAATTGTCATGACAAATTTTGATTTAAAAGAAATAGTTATTACGAGGAAAGGTATGTTAAATTTATTATTTTACTTGTGTTGCATTAATTAGATTTCAACAATTAAGTTATATTGATAATAATAATAATAATATTATGCAAAATGTAACACCCCTCATCCGTATTTACCATCAAAATAGGGTTACAGAGCATTACCTAACTTACAACACTTTAAAACATACATTTCATATACAATTTATCAATTCAAATACAATTCAATCATAATCAATCATAGTGTCCCTTAAACGAGCCTACGAGGCCTTAAACATGCATTGAGATTGGTTCAGGACTAAACTGATAACTCGAGAAGCTTTTCCACTCTTAGAAAATTTTTGTCAAAATAGGGGACACACGCTCGTGTGGTCAGGCCGTGTGTCTCACACGGCCACCAGACACGCCTGTGTCCCAGGCCGTATGGACATTCGAAATGGGAACTCATGGCTGTGTCCCAGCCCGTGTCTTACCCCGTGTCCAAACAAGTGAGGTTATTGACTTGGGTCACACGACCAACCACACGCTCGTGTGTCTATCTCGTCTGCCCTTCGAAGTGGCCACATACGCTCGTGTGTCAGGCCGTGTGCTAGGCCGTGTCAAACCTGTAGGGTATACTGACTTATGCAACATGGCCAAGTCACACACCTGTGTTCTAGGCCTTGTGCTAATTAGGGGGTATACTGACTTGTGCCGTAATCCCCCAAACCCGGCCTAGACGTTATGACTGAATCAGGTATGTCACAGAGAAGGGTTGTTTAAAAACGGCGTGTTTGTTAAAAACTTCATATTCTTTTTTGAAACTTCGGGCTTTGTTGTTTGTGAAATTCAGATTTGCTTTTATGGTTTTATTATAACAACTTTGTTATTATTATTATTGAAAACTTTGTTTATAACAGAAATTAGATTCAGTGAATTGTGATAACGTGATATTTTGAAAATCGTTATTGTAATTTTAAGAAAAATCCCGAGTTTAATCATTTATAGTTTGCGTATAACTGAAATGAAAATTTAAAAGAAAAATTAAAGTCCAATGGCCTTATTACAAAATATTAAACCCAAATTAAATTAAATTTAAAATAGAGCAAAACGAAAGTTACTAAAGTTCATGAGAAGTATTCCGATGTATGGCCACTACAGAGTCCTCCGCTGTGCCAAATCCTCAAATGCTGGGGATCACTTGCAAGGTTAAAGCAGAGGGGTGAGTTACGAGAACTCAGTGTGTAATCCCTTAAACGGTCATTAACTCGGGCACGAGCCCATCTGAGGAAGCAAAGCGGGTGAAGCCCGTCTGAAGAGCAGATCGGGCCAAAGCCCTATTCAGTAACAATCTGGATCTTAGCCCTATAAACATGATAATGCAGCAGAGTATGCAACCCAACCTAATAATCCATCCGCTACACACCCTCGTACCAGCCCTACACACCTGTGGGGACCAAGTAAACCCACCCAGCCCTACACACCAATAAGGTAGACAAGATGCTCATCACAGAATTTGTGGCGGAGCCACCAGAATAACAGAATATACGTGGCATAGCCACCAGACAGAATTGTGGCAGAGCCACCAAAATAACCCTTCATCCGATCATCAATCCCACCCCATGTAACATATCATAAATGCAATGCAACATACGTATAACAGTGTAAATAAAGCATATACATAATAGCCAACCATAATTAGGGTTATAACGGTAATTTACCCTCCAGGGGCATTTCGATAATTTTACCCTTTAGGGGTATTTTGGTAATTTCACATTTAACGGCCTTTCCGGAGGCCTACTCTCGCCTTGAGCGACACGGGACCCTTTTTGGGTCTCTACGGAACTATTGGGCCTAAAACCCATTTTAGGCCCAAACGGGCCCACACGCTCGTGTGGCCCAAAATGCATATTTGTAGATTTTGCATTCGGACCTATCATTTGATAGTTTTCTAATAGTTTTGCCCAAGTGGGCCGAATAGCCTATTGGGCCCACCTGGCCCGTTTTGGCTCGATCAGGCCCATTACAGCCTTGATTTCGCGAGAGTTCTCGTGACACTCTCAACGACTTACTGTCATTATTCATGTTTCAGTTTACCACTACGAGCACTCGCACGCTTGAGTGGTTACTGTTGCCGATTTCCCGGCTTTTCGACTTTTCGGCTTTTGGCCGATTCACAAAATATCACATCATTCAGAAGGGTGTGAGATTACACACTTGATTATGAGTTGTGCAATCCACCGATTCCAACACCTATAGTGATAGTTGATAACAGGTTAGTCACCACTTGATAAAAGTAACTAGAACACTTACTAAACTAACTCCTCTTACCGCAATGCGATCTCCTTTGGTGTCCAGTCCTTGGCCTTATCCCTTGACTACGAAAATCAGGACCCTAACATTGTTTTGATGAACATAAGCGTGTTAAACAACATCCAACATTTGGCCTTCACAGAGAAAAAGAGAGACTGAATTCCTACCCAAGCAGTCACGAGAGTCTTTACTAGAACAAAATAAGAACGTGGTTGAATTTCCTTACCCTTTCCAGAATACCACCAATCGGCAATTGCTTCCCAAAGAGTTTCCGCCCTCACCAAACAGAACATAAGTGACTTGAGTTGGAGAAGAGTGAATAGATTCGGCCTAACAATCAAGAGTTAAGCCTGAGTGTTTCGATTTAATAGAGAAAAGCAGAGAAAGTAAAGAAAACAAAGGGAAACGAAAGTGTTACCTTGCAACCAGAGAAAAAAACTGAATAGGAAGGAAAGATTCGGCAGCAAAGGGTAGCAAATAAAGATGGAATGCAGAGAAGAAGATGAAAGAAATAGGCTTAACTTCGCTGAACACCTACCACAAAAAGATGTAGAAGAGAGGATATGTATTCGGTTATGAAGGAAAGACGAGGAAAGGAGATGAGAGGAAAAGAAAAGAAATGCTTCGGCCAACAACTGAAAAGAAGAGAATAAGAGAACTGAGATTTTGGCAAAAGAAAGAAAGATTGGGAAAACAACTCGAAGTGCTATAGTCGAAAATGCAAAAACACAACTCCCACGAAAGAGAACTTTGAAAGGAAAACGACACTCTCCCATACATAAAGCCGAATATGCTACTCAAAACTCACTTACTCAGCCGAAATTCCCCCCACTTTCGGCCACCTCTTTCCACACTTTAAATCCCATGATTCTCTCCCCTTTTTTCTCCACCATTTACTCTCCACCTCCCAGTCAAACTGTTTGACCGAGTTTTCAACCACCCTGGTAGAGTTTGAACTCAACTCTGCTTCTTCCTTTCCTGAGCACAAAATAAAAGCTACCAAATGCTGCCTGTGGGATTCGAACTCTTCACCTTCATGCTTCCCTTGTGACACTACACCACTGTGCCACAAGCTCCTCTTATGCTTACAAGATACCCCCAATTAAACTTAAGTCTTGCTTCCACTAGCTCACCCCCCTGAGGAGCCAAAAACCAAAATTTTTCCTATGGCCTAACTTAAACCCGGGACTTCATAGAAACCCTGTAACCTTCCAAAATCACATACCTAATAGATCAAACTTGCATTAATTCCATTCTCTTGTTCTCAAAAATTTTAAACGCTCTTCCGATCAAGGCCCAATAAGCCCATTTCTACTAGGCCCAAATTCAAGGTGTTACATGTACCACACGGTCGATCACATGCCTGTGTGTGAGACCATGTGGAGCATACTGACGTCACTTTTATTTCAGCACCAGGGGATACACGGCCGTGCAACATGATCGTGTGTCACACACGGCTGAGACACACACTTGTGTGGACAAAAATAGGCTATTTACCAAGCCAAATTGCCACTCAAATTTGCATATACCTACACAACCAAAATGGCACCAATTCAAAGCATAAGTAAACATCCAATTTAGCCACAATTAAGGCTAATTCATGCTATATCCAATACCAATAACTAACATGCTTATAACTCATGTTTTTCTCAATCAAAATATACCAAAACATATACACCAATCAACTAGTTAAACCTTTACCAATCATACATCATTTTGTACCATTTCACAAGCATATTACCAATTCTACGAATCATCAATTTACCATCCATGGTACCTATTATCATTAATCATCACATAACTTTCAACCAAATCAATTTACAAGACATAACTATACATATATGTACCATATTCAAACATACCAAACAACCCAAAATAATCCATCACACATGGCTATATATATACACATACCAAACATAAACATTTACAAGCCAATTCATTTGGCCAAAGTCATTACCAAACATAACCAAAATAATTCAAAGTCCCTATACATGCCATATGACCAAACCATAAGTTCAAAAGTACCAAAATGACGGTTGGATAGTGTGACAATGTCTCTGACGATCCCTGAATCTGAGCTAGCTTTGAATTCACTATAAAACACGGGAAAAAATAAACAAAGTAAGCTATAAATCTTAGTAAGCTTGTATGAAATAAAATTTACAATTTGTAGTACACAATTTGAACTACACAATTCACCAATTTGAACTAGTTAACATATAATTCATGATAAAAAACAAACCTTTCTCATACTTACTCATATGCTTGTATACAATTTCATAACTTCTTCTATTTGAATCTCATACTTTATATGTACGTACCTGTACAAATTCGTAACGAACTCATACCTTTTTGTAATACTATCAAATACTCGATATTTCACACACTAAGTGCCAATACGTAGTCGAAGCTATTATAATCTCACACACTAAATGCCTTACATAGCCGAAGCTATTCTGAATCGCACACTAAGTGCCATATATAACCGAAGTTATCTCGAATCGCACACTAAGTGCCATATTTATTCGAATCATTGTCAAACATGACTATAATATCATATACACAATTTGTGCAATATCAAAGCATTTTAAGCATAATTATAACAATGCTTATTACATACGAACTTACCTCGGATGTGAAAACGACGAATCCAGTTGATTAGTATAGAACTTTATCTTTTCCCCGATCCAAGTCTGTATTTCGCTTTTCTTCATCTAAATATATTCAAAATTAACTTATTTAATCATCTATTTATTCGATTTAGTCCAAAACACTCTTTAAGGAACATTTACACTTTTTCCCTTAAACTTTCACATTTTTTACAATTTAGTCCTCAATACACAAAATCACAAATTCATGCAAATTTCATACACTCATGCTTAGCCAAATTACTCTTATGCCCCTAGCAGCCCATAATTTTCATTTATTTCACATTCTAACCACAAAATTTCAATATTTCTCAATTTAATCCCTATTTTGCATTTTCACTACAAATCACTTAACAAAACTTGTTATAGTCATAACAAATATTCATAATCTATCATCAAACATCAAAACTCATACATATTCATCAGTGGAAATATCTAAAATCTTTAACAGTTTTGCAAATTAATCACTGGGCTAGCTAGAATAAGCTATAATGATATAAAAAACGTAGAAATCATTAAAAATCGAACAAAAATGGACTTACATGCTTAAGAATACAAGGCCAAATACTTAAGCTCCTTTAATGGAGTTCCCTAGCTCACAATTCGGTGGAAGATGATAGAAATTAATAATGATTTTATGTTTCTTTTATTTTTATTAAGTTATTTCATAATTTACTATTTTACCCTTAATGACAAAACATTAAAATCATCATATTAATGTCCATCTTTATCCAGTTACAATTAAAATGGTCTAATTACCACTTACGTACGTCGTTTAAATTACCACTTAAAATTATCCGACTGAGTGTGTCTCCGTGGGGAGCACCGGTCCTATTTGTGAAAAAGAAGGACGGGTCTATGCGTATGTCCATTGACTACTGCCAGCTGAATAAGTTGACAATAAAGAATAAGTACCTGCTGCCGAGGATCAACAATCTGTTTGATCAGCTCAAAGGGGCTGCAGTTTTCTCAAAGATAGATTTAAGGTCAGGGTATCATCAGTTAAAGGTCAAGGAAGTGGACATTCATAAAACAGCATTTCGAACCCGCTACGGTCATTATGAGTTTTTGGTGATGCCATTCGAGTTGACCAACGCACCAGCAGTGTTTATGGATATGATGAATCGGGTTTTTCAACCGTATTTGGATCGATTCATCTAGTGTTTATAGAAGATATTCTGGTGTACTCGAAGTTTGAGGAGGAGCATGATTCGCATCTTCGAGTGGTTTTGTAAATTTTGAGGGAGAAGCAGTTGTTTGCAAAGTTAGTAAGTGCGAGTTCTGGCTAAAGGAAGTTACCTTTTTAGGTCATGTGGTGTCAGCTGAGGGGATTAGGGTAGACCCTCGGAAGATTGAAGCTGTATTGGACTGGAAACTACCTAAGTCTGTAGCGGAGATTTGGAGTTTCCTTGGTCTAGCTGGGTATTACAGAAGGTTTGTGGAAGGGTTCTCTCTGATTACAGCACCGTTAACTAAGTTCTTAAGGAAAGGGGTTTCGTTTGTGTGGTCTGACAAACAACAAGAAAGTTTTGAGAAGTTAAAGAGGATTTTGACGGAAGCTCTGGTGTGGATTCAGCCTGAAGCGGGGAAAGAGTTTACTGTCTATTGTGATGCGTCACATACAGGGTTAGGATGTGTGCTGACGTAAGAGGGGAAGGTAGTAGCATATGCTTCTCGACAGTTGAGGCCTCACGAAGTGAATTATCCGACGCATGATCTGGAGCTAGCTGTGGTGGTTTTCACCCTGAAAATCTGGAGACATTATTTGTATGGGGAGAAGTCTATTGTTTACACGGATCACAAGAGTTTGAAATACCTCATTACCCAGAAGGAGTTAAATCTAAGACAGTGAAGGTGGATCGAGCTGTTGAAGGACTATGACTGTTCGATCGAGTATCATCCGGGTAAGGCTAACGTGGTGGCAGATGCGCTGAGTGAGAAGGTGATAACAGATTTGAGGGCAATGTTTGCTCATCTCAGCCTGTATGAGGATGGCAGTTTATTAGCAAAACTCCAAGTGAAATCGATGTGGACAAGTCGGATTAAAGAGAAACAGTTGTTAGATGATGTTTTGAATGCTCGACTCTGACAAAGGTAGAATAGTGGAATACAGGGTTACAGCTTGAACAGTGATGGAGCTTTATGTTTCCGTGGAAAGATCTGCATGCCAAAAGATGTGGATTTGAGGCAGAAGATTCTTCAGGAAGCACATAGCAGTCCATACGCTATGCATTCTAGAGGTAGTAAAATGTACCAGGATTTATGAGAACTGTTTTGGTGGCCAGGTTTAAAGCAAGAGGTAACCGAATTTGTGGGTAAGTGTTTGACGTGTCAACAGGTAAAGGCAAAACATTAGTTGCCTTTGGGATTGTTGCAACTGGTGAAGATTCTGTAGTGGAAGTGGGAAAGGATCACGATGGATTTTGTTAGTGGGCTACCCCTTACGTCTACTAAGAAGGATTTGGTTTGGGTGATAGTTGACCGTTTAACGAAGTCTGCTCATTTCATACCGGTTCGGGTCAATTACTCTCTGCAAAAGTTGGCTAAGCTGTATATAGCGGAGATCATAAGGTTGCATGGGGTACCACTGTCCATCATCTTAGACAGGGACCCTAAGTTCACGTCAAGATTTTGGAAGGCGTTGCATCATGCCTTGGGTACGAAGTTGGTCTTCAGTATAGCGTTTCATCCACAGTCTGATGGACAGTCAGAGAGGGTAATTCAGATCTTGGAGGATATGTTAACGGGGTGTGTCTTAGGCTTCAGAGGTAGTTGGGAAGAAGTTCTACCGTTGGCAGAATTCGTGTATAACAATAGCTACCAGTCGAGTATTCAGATGGCGCCATATGAAGTGTTATATGGTCGAAAGTGTCGCACACCTACATATTGGACAGAGTTGGGTGAGCGTCAGTTGTTGGGTCCAGAGCTGGTTGCTGAAATGGAAGTCCAGGTTAAGCTGATTCGAGCTCAATTGAAGGAAGCTTGGACAGTGAGAAGTCTATCGCGATCTAAAGCAAAAAGATATAGAACTTGCAGTGGGTGACAAAGTTTTCTTAAAGGTGTCGCCGTGGAAGAAAGTGCTAAGATTTGGTCGGAAGGGCAAGTTGAGCCCCAAGTTTATCGGGGCTTATCGGGTGTTGAAGCGTGTGGGACCAGTAGCCTATCTGCTCGAGTTACCGTCAGAGTTGAGTCAGGTCCATGACGTATTTCACATTTTTATGCTTAGACGCTATCATTCGGATCTGTCTCATGTTGTGCCAGTAGAAGAAATCGAGGTAAGCCTAGACTTATCTTTTGACGAGGAACCAGTGTAGATCTTGGATCGGGACGTTAAAGTATTGCGGGTTCCTTTGGTGAAGGTTCTGTGGCGAAATCATGGTTCAGAGGAAGTGACGTAGGAACCAGAGGATATGGTGCGATAGTAATACTCTCAACTCTTTTGATCAGGTAATTTCGAGGCTGAAATTATTTTAAGGGGGTAGAACTGTAACATCCTGAATTTGGGAGGTTTGCATTTGATGTGTTTTTGTGTGTAGGTTATGTGCTGTGTGTTGTGTTGGTGTGTTTAGGGGTTCCGGGAAGGCTTGGTGTTAAGCCTGAGCCTTGTTAGAAATTTCTGTGTTAGGCACTTTTAGGGGAAGCTAGCGGAATTAGGCCTTAAGGGATATTGTTTGTGTTAGATGACACAAGAAATGCCTTAGTAAAGTGGCAAGGAGGCACCACTTAAGAGGCAAGGGAGTGACGCCTCAGGTAAGCTGGCAGGGAGCAGGTTTGAGCTGCGTGGTGTTCTTTTTGGGGATTTTTTTGACGCCAAGGTAAGGAGGAGTTGCACTCAGCTTGGACTCTGGTGGATGAGTGTTTAATGGGTCAACATCTTTGAATGTGTGGAAGAGAGCAATTCAAGGAGTTTGAATTATTCAAACAAGTTTAAATGTGTGGTCAGGAGAAAATTAAGGAGGAAAAGAAGGGATTGAGGAGTGTGGAGTGTTAGCCGAATTTTTGAAGGGGTTAGGTGGGGGTGTGCATTCGGTTTTGGGTGTTAGCTTGGGGGTGGCCGATTGTTTGTGTTAGCCTTAGGGGGTGTTGAAAATTCGGCTAGTTAGAGAGCACCTAGGGTCCTTTTCCTCCCATTTCTTTTGTGCTAAAACTGAAGCATTCCCACATTCTTAATTTGCATTTTTCTTTTCTCTCAAATTATCTCAATCTCTTCTTCTTTTCTTCTTTTGGTGCTTGGCCGAAATCTGCATTGCCTTTGTCACTTTTGGTTATTTTCTTTGACATTATCATCAAAGCCTAATTTCCCTATAGCTCTCTCTATTTTTTTCTTAACCATTCCTATCACTTCTTTTCATTGGATTGCCATTCTTCTTCTCTCAATTTTCCCTTCTCAAAAGCCGAAACCCCTAACTCCATTCTCATTTCCTATTCTATGCTTAAGCCGAATATCCCTATCCAAAGTTCTCTTCTCTGATTTCTCTCTACAAACTGAGTCTTCGTGGCCTTCTCTTCTTCACATTTTCTTTTGATCACTTCTAAAATCGAAAACTTCTAAGCTCCATTGGAAGTTCTTTTTTTCAGCTCTTTCATCTTCTTCCCTGTTTTGCCGAATCTTCTCTTCTACTGTGCTAGTCCCAAATCCTCTTAGGTGATAACTGGATCTCCTGTGTTAAGGTTAGTGACAATTTCTTTTGTATCTTTATCTTCTTTTTGGGTTTGGTAGCCAAAGCCGAAGGGCTAATTGGCCTAATGTTTGGGTGCTTGGCCGAATATAGGTGGGAGTGGTGTCGCATTCTTTTTAGAGATTTTCGGGATTCGCTTAATTTGTGAACCAAGCATAAAGCTTTCGATTTTCGTCGATCTAGGTAAAGAGATCTATTCTGTTAGATGTGTAAATCTATTTATATCTTACCCTAGGTGTTAACTCAGTCTTCTGACCAAGATCTGTTCCATGGACTCAAATGCCAAAAATTCTAAGGAGGGGTTTGGTCCCGTAAACCCAGCCCCTAAGTTTAAGAAGCGAGCAATTTCAACAGTTCGAGATTGGCCACACAGTTGTGGGCCGGCATCGGAGCAAGGCCGTAGGCAGATAGCAGTGGTTTCGATTAACGATAGTGTCGATGTAGAAAGCGTGATATTACGTGTTCAGGTGTGTAACTCCTCACACCATCTATAATGCTATGTTAATATGTTAATATATTTTGTTAATTGCCGAAAACTCGGTATGGCTATTGAGATACCCTTGGAGGGTAAAGGCGAGACGTCAGGTTAGTGATTTCTGTTATATTAACTAAATCATTATGATGAGATGACATGATATTCGTTATGAGCATCCTATACATGCATGCTGAAACCTGTTGCATCTGTGTATTAAAATTATTATGTTTACATGTGGTTGGGAATATGATATTAAAGGGGAAGTGTTGTAGTGGCTCTGTCATGATCTGTTGTAGTGGCTCTGCCATGATCTGTTCTAGTGACTATGTCACGATTCTGACGATCAGCAGTTAACTGCAGCATGACTACCATTGATAGTGTGTAGCCGTAAGGGTTGATTGTAGAAATCCCTATTGGTGTGATTGGTTGGTATGGGTAGTGTGTAGCGGATGGAAATCTAGGTTAGGTTGGGTTCTGCATTATTTTCTCTATATGTAATATCTACTATTCTGTTCTGTAGGGCTAAGGCCCAATTTGATGGTGCATGAGTGTTGCACACTAAGTTTTATAACTCACCCCGTTGCTTAACATCTTTTTTCAGGTAGCACATAGTGTAGCGGACCGGGCTGGAGAGGAGCACAAGGTGGCCATGCATGATTTTGTTTCGTTTTAGTAAAGAACTTTACTTATTTTTAATAATTGGCTTGGTTTTCATGCTGTAATAAGGCCACTGTTAATTGGGTTTTAAATTTCGGGTTTTTTTTTTAGTTTTAGACACTCAAGTTATACGATCTCTTGAAAGGACAAAATGTTTTAAAAAGAGAACACAGAGGCAACGAAGCTTTCATACGACTAAACTATTGAGTAAATTATTATCTTTTGCGACAGAACTTTCATAACTTAAACGAGTAACATGGGTTTTAAAAATAAGTCACTCGATTTTGAAATTTGGCGGACTAAACTCAGTTAACATAAAATTACTAAGTTTTCTAAATAAACACTAAACACGAAATCCCAACAGAGGTTTTCCTCTAAGAATGCACTGTGTTTTATAAATTCTTCTTAGTGACATGCCGATCCGGTCGTGGTGTTTGGGCCGGGTTTGGGGTGTTACAAATTTATTTGTTTATTTAAATCATGATATCAGTAACTAGAATTTGAATGATATTGATGAAACATTATTTTCATTGCTAATAATGACAGTTTGCAGATGTCATATGATGTAAATAATTTTGGTTATTGTTTTTGTTGAATAATCATAAGCTAAATAAATTTTATGTATGATTGCATATTTGTTATTCTATGTTTTAAAGTTTGGACTAGAAGGTGGTTTTGACTAGAAATGAAATAAGACATGCATATGCATGGTTAATTTTTCCAGTGAATGTAGAATAGTGGAAAATATTGACTAATATAATAATATCACTTTACTGGTATGAAGTCTTCTAATGAGAATATATAACATGATAATCATATATTTGAAATAGAGATCATATTGTGCATATTTATTATGATGCATACGGTTTTCTTATATATGGCTTGAATATGATCTATAATCTTATGGTTCTATAAAATTTTGAGATGTATTAAAATTTGAAAATTACTTTGAAAGTCATGAATCAAAGATCTCGTGAGTATGAAAATAGCAATATGAATGCTATTTGACCCATTTAGGCGATGAACATGATTTTTGGTCATAGTCAAAAAATAATTGTCCGTTCTGAAAGGTGAATAAATATGTGATTATATAGTCACTTGATTTGAAAATTGATGGTCCTCTAATAATACTAAATATGTTACACCCTTGTATATATATGTCGTCTTAAGAAAAATAATGTTATATGACTATGAATACAAAATAAATAAAATAAAAAGTGTCACGGGCTTTGAAAAGAAGCTATGACAAAAAACAAATATGTTGTCTAGTTTAAAGTCATGTATTGACTTGGTGAAAAAGACATGATCTATGGTTTCATATATTTGGTGATTGTGAAATTAATTTCTTAAATATTAAGAAATAAATAAAGTAACCAAATATAAAATTATCATGTTAAGAAAAGATAAAATGATCATTGTAATTTGGCAATAGTGGAAAGATATCCTTGATATCATTCTTTTATGAAAGAATAGGCAATTGAACATGGTGGGGGTGTTGGTATTGTGAATTTTCTGGGCATAAATAAATATAATGTTTCACCATGTGGAATAGATGATTAGCATAACTATGTTGAAAATTTGAAAATTTAGGGATGAGGTACAAGCCTATAATATTTGAGTTTTGAGTCTCGGATGATGAAAACTCAACTCAGTGCTTGGTATAACATCAAGTTTTGAGTTTAATGAGACAAAGTACATCATCAGTAAGTGATTTGTTAACATTATAAAATGATATATAATATATCATCCCGATGTAAAAAGTGTTAGGTACCTGTAATGATAAGGGGAAGGATGAGTATTATACTCTTAATAGACCCATAACATAAATATGTTAGAGTATTATAATTATGAGAACACTCTTGATGGGATTTACCTATGTGAGTGGAAGTGTGGCCTCTTTTAGGAGCTTAAGGGCTTGACTCTAACAATACTCATAAAAAAAAGGTTATAGACATATGGCCATAAAAGTGTCCCTAGATACTGTGTATTGACTGGTGTTGAAATTATTGTGTGAGATGTGTTCAATTAATCAAATAGAATACCTAGTTCAAAGCATAGTCTACCATGCAATTACAATTAACCTTAACATGTTTTCACTAAGTGGAGGTTCAATAGTAAGACACCTTGATTTATACAATTGATTTCTAAGATTACCAAAATCTAAAATATTTTGAAAATGGGGGGGATTGTTGGAACATTTGCAAGATATATATAGTGTTCCAATAGTTGCAAATGAAAAGTTATAACTAACAAAAAGTTATGTCACTTGATTATTAACAAATAGTCATAATTATCAAAGTAGATATCTATTGAATAATTACGTTTATTGCTAAAGATATGACTATCCATTTGGGTAGTTATGTCCCTATGAAAAGACATGAGACCTCTTATAAATAGGAGAGGAATTTAATTTGTATGATACATCTAAAACATAAAACAAAGTTTCTTTTTATTTCTCCTATAATATTTTATATTCCTAGATTGTTCTTTTTTTCTTTTTTTATAGAAATTGATATTCTTGCTATGCTCCTCCACTTAGTGCTTAGTGAACTATTTTCATCAATGCAAAACATAGACAATCATTGGGCTTCATTGTACCTTTGAAGTTCGTTTGCCAGCAACTCTTTTGCACACCATAATATAGGTGGAGTCGAATAGAACCTTAAAGAAAGTGGCATATATACACGCTTTGAAGCCTTCGTTAATTTCTTATAAGTTTATTTTTATCCCCATGCACGAACACATAGAGAGGAATAGAGTAGGTTGTCGACTGAATAAGAACTGTTCTACATGTTGGTGATAAAAATTTTCCTTTCTAATCATTAAGATGCCTCATTGCCTTATCAAGAAAGGGATCATAAGTTCCACGTGACACTTTATTATGAATAATAGTAAGTCCTTAAAAAATGCCTAAACCATCGATCAGTGAAATGCCACCAATTGAACTAAGATAACTTGCAACATCCCCATACATGTTAGGTAATACAAAGAGCTTAGACTTTTCTAAGTTAACACACAACCTCGATGCTTGATTGAATTTATGTAAACAAATATCATATCATTCCCATCTAATTAACATTTTCTTTCACAAATAGAAGATTATCAACAAATAATCAATGAAAGAGTGATAGGCCTTGGCAAGACACTTTAAAGTGTTTAATAATCTGCCTAGCTTTACGTTCAAGAATCATAGGAGAGAGTTTTTATATGACCAAAATAAAAATATAAGGTGATAGAGGATCACCCTACGTTAGTCCTCACTGTGATTCAAAAGCATTCAGAACTTGACCATTCTATATTGTCCCAATTTTGCAAGAGCATATACAAAACATGATCAACTCAACAATATGAATGGGTACCCCAAATTCAATGAACATTTCTTAGAGAAAGTCCCAATCAACACTGGCATAAGCTTCATTTATATAAAATTTAAGCATCATAGCTCATTGTCAACCTTGCATTTTGATCATTGAGTGAACCATCTTCTAAGTAATAAAAATATTATCCATCGTATTGTGTTAAGCTAAGAAACTATTTTGAAAGGGACCAATTGAATGATTAATTGCAAAACATGTGAACAATAGTTTTTGGAATGGGGACAAGTATAACCTTCAAGTATTTGGCATCAAATTTACCTTTTGACATTGCTTCTCAAACACTTAGTCCCAATATTTTGTAGAATGATAGTTGAACTGTAACACCCCTAACCCGTATCCGTCATTCAAATAGGGTTACGGAGCATTACCAAAAAAATTTAATTTAAAACATTCAATTTCAATCATTTTATAAATCATGGCATAATTCAATCAAACTCATGCATAATGTCCCTTATTTGAGCCCTTGATGCCTTATAAACACTTTAGAAATGATTCGAGACTAAACCAAAAACATTTAGAACTTCGTGGAAAAAGATAAAAAATTTTACACTGCAAGGGTCACAAGGCCGTGTGGCCAGGCTGTGTAGACAAGTCGTGTGGACATTCGAAGTGTAGACATGCGGCCGTGTCCCAACCCGTGTCCGTGCCTATATAACTCTCTGACTTGGGTCACACGGCCAAGCCACACGCCCGTGTGCCAGGCCATGTGCTAGGTCGTGTAAGAACTAAACTTGCAACCCTTTGAAACCTACAGGGGACACACGGTCATGTGTCACACATGGCTCAGACCCACATCCGTATGGACAAGAAATAGGCCATTTTCAAGCCATTTCTTTCACCCAAACCATGCTTACACCAACAAGCCATTTGCACATAATTTCAAGCTACAAAATGTACCCAAAACATGCATAATAATGCTAGTTCAATATGGTATCTATTCATACAACCAATATGCCAAAAGGCACCTTAATCACATAGCATCAAATCTACATAAACATAAACATAATTTGACCATTCAACAATCGAATATTTGTAACTTAATTCCATACCAAATCTTACCAAAATGGCCACATACCAAAATCACATTCAAACATACCAAAAAAGCCATTCCAAACATAACTTCACTTGACCATTTCAACACCAACCATCCAAGCATTAAAATACCAAAAGTTCATCAACCAAAATACCACATTTTGAATCCAAACATAATGACCATTTCATCAAACATAATTCACCTATACATGCCATTATAACCATGACTCAAAACATCAAAATCTACCGATATAGCTGATGGATAGTGTGATAGTTCTGCGACGAGCTTCCAACCCAATAGAGCTTCCAATAATCTATAAAACATAGAAAATAAACACAACGTAACCATATAATGCTTAATACATTCGCAAATCATGAACAATGCTTACCATTTCAAGGCATAAGCTTAAAATAAATATGAATCAATCCATCACAAGCTTGGCACAAGCCTAAGCATCACCAACACAAGTTAGTGCTTAATCACATAACTTAACAAATTTATCACATGATAAGGAAATTTTCATGAACATAATACATATGAACTCATTTTTTCATATCATGGCTATACAAAATTGATCATCAAAACTTCATACCTTTCCATAATTTCATAGTGAAATCAAACAGAACCCTTACTGGTTCATCCCTTTCCATGCCCGTTAAACCACTGAGAATAATATCGGATATGCGGGAAAGGTCACATGAAGTCTGTGAAACAATGGTCGAAACCATTCCTTTTCCTTTTCCTTTTCATAGATGGTTATATGAGCCATAAATGGGCCTGCTCACACAAGCTAATGGTTAAAATTTAGCTACTCGATGACGCTCACAAGGTGACGAGTATCCGCAACAAATGCCAGAACTCAGCCATCGGTAGGACGTTCAGGACCAGCACTCAAAACATGGTAACCTTAATGACATGTCATTTGTATCCTATATATTCCTAAGGTTCAAACGGGGCTCAATAGTCATCGTATTATCATTGGATTTTTCATCGTGACATCATATGACGAATAATATAATAGCATTTAAATCAAATACATTAAAACGTTATTGAAACTTACGAACTTACCTCGATTGTAAAACGATGAAATATGATCGACTAGTCCGACATTTTATCTTTACTTCGATCTAAATCCATACGAGGCAACTTGATCTAAATAATCAAATTCAATCCATTCAAGAATCATTCTATTCAAATCAATCCAAAAATCATATTTTTGCAAAATACGCTTTTGCCACCATTATTTTGATTTCTTTACAATTTAGTCTTTAAGCTTGTAAATTGAAATTCATACAATTTCATCCCTACTGAAGCTAACCGAATTCAATATAAATCCATAGCGACTCATACATTTCATTATTTTTACAATTTCACCTTGTATTTTACAAAATTTAGAAATAAATCCCTAATTGACATTTTCAACAAAAATCACTTTACAAAAGTTGTTTATAAATCAACAAGGATTCATTTCTTCCATCAGTCATCAAAAACCAAATGAACACATTCATGGAAAGACCCTAACCTTTTAACAGTTTTGCAAATTAGTTCCTAGGCTATCTAGATTAAGCTACAACGACTTCAAAAACATATAAATCATTAAAAACGAAATTAAAAATCATTTACATGCTTAAGAAAGAGATGACTAAATACTCAAGCTTGGATATGGCTTCTTTCTACTCTTATTTTCGATAAAAAATGGACAAACAAAGATGATGGCCTTTGTTTTGATTATTTTACTAACCTTATTTATTAATTTACTTAATTAACCTTTTATTATAAACCTTAAAACCACTTAATTAATGTCCATATTTGTCCACTCAATTTAGTTATGGTCTAATTAGCATTTAAATCCCTTTGTAACACCCCAAACCTAGCCTGGACGTTACGGCTGAATCTGGGGATGTCACATGATAGTGCTTTAAAAAACATAATTACGACAAAACCATTTTTTTAGATATCTTAGGTTACCGTCAAAACGTGTCATTTGTTTATTCGTTATCTATTTTTAAAACATTATACATTGCGGAAGCTTTTAAAATAATTTACGAATTCGTGTATATTTTGATAAAACATTTGTTTATTTTGAAAACTCACATTTTATCCTACTGCTAGCAGTTATAAAATAAAAATCCCAACTTTAAACAAAAATTCTTAAAGGCCATATTACATAAACTTTTTCCCATATGTAATTAAAACCATGAATAAAATTAAAAACTGTAAAGGTCTAAAATCGTGGTCACTGCCGAGTCCTCCGTTGCACCAACTCGTCTACTTCTGGGGATTACCTGAATAGATTAAACAGAAAATGGTGAATTTTCGCAAACTCAGTGTGTAATCCCCACAGAAAACATAGACATAGTAATATCAGATAACAAACATAAATTCACAGATTGGGTCTGAGCCCATTATGGAAACGGTGTAGACCTCAGCCCACTCAGATACAGAATCGGATATATTCTAGGGCCTTAGCCCATTTCAGACATAATATGCAGATCAGAACAGAATAGTAGGATCATACCCACCAGCCTCTACACACCAACCCCGTCCAACCCTACACACCATGTGGGGATAAAATCAACCCACCCATCCCTACACACCATGTTGTACCGAATGCGGCACATAATCAGAAAGTTGCAGTTGAGCTGCCAGATAACAGGCTTAAGAGCCTTTCAGATACTTCCTCCAAATATCATCACCCCACCCCGATGCAATGCAACATATGTAATATGACATGTTTTTATACAAATAACACTTCATACATTCAAATCAATACACATGCTAAGTGTAACATGTTCAGTACAAATTTCACATAATCAGATCACATAGCTACGGGTCTAAGTACTGCTTACCGACCCTTCATTAGGTTCACAGTCGACTTGGGTGACCTGTGCAACCTTTTAGAACATTTCATTAAAATGGGCTCACACGCCCATATGGCCCTACACGACCCAAATTGGCCTTGGCCGTGTGAATCACATGGCCTGGCCCAGAATTCCATACGCCCATATGGTTCACCCGTGTGGGCCCACACACCTGTGTGGCCTGCACGATGCAATTGGTCGAGCCTGTGTGTCGCACACGGCCTTACCCTTCTGTTACACGGCTGTGTCACTCGCGCATGGCCTGGCTCGTCGATCACACGACCGTGTGACTTACAGTCTTGCACATGGCCTACCACACTGGTGACCACACCCCCGTGTGACATCGACAGAGAGGTTTTTGGCTTTCACGGAAACCTTATTTTCTACGTTTTCGGGTATACACCTGGTTCATTTTCACTCTTAACGTAATCCCGAGATCACCAGCACCTATAATTGATCAGTAAATCACTTATTCACTTAATTGATGAATTAAAACTAACCCAAATGAATTACTCAACTAAGGAGCGATTGGGACTTACTCCTAACACTTCAAAATTGGTTTCCTTACGAAGTAGTTCAAGAAGAGTATTGATTCCAAAGGTGTGAAGCTGCCAAAACATCAGCATAAAAACCCCAATTAAAACTTAGAATCTTAATTCACAATCACAAGAGACCACTTACTGCAATTTCTCCAAGAATGCCACAATTGGGAAAGGAAATAAAGTTGCCGTCCAAAAGAAAACAAAAGATGAATAAAGAGAAAGTAGGATTATAGCTGGTAAAAGAGATGAAAAAACGAAGAAAGGTAAGGATTTGGGGAAAGAAAAATGTCAGCACAAGTTTGGGAAACAAATGTGAAAAGTCAAAACTTGAGAGCGTAATCAGATTGGTAAAAAATTCTGATAAGTCCCCTATCCAAGTCTCCTTAATTATCTCCATCAACCTCTCCAATGTTAGAATTTTAGTCCATCTCAAACTCTTCACATGGCACAAGCAGAAAAATAAATCCCTTGTTTGCATAGGGATTTGAACTCAGGATCTCAAACACAACCAACACTCCACTTAACCAACAGACCAGCAGGCCCATTCTGATATATTCTCACAAATAATAAAATATAAGCCCACAGACTAGAGATAAGGCTTTAATTATAAAAATACCAAAATTTGCTTAAGGCTTAAACTTGGGACTTCTCACACACACCCTGAACACTTAACAACTGAAGAAGATACACATTTGTGTGTCACAAATACACGAAAATAGTTACACAAGCATTGGGGCGTTACACCTTTAACCATTTAATTTCATAGCCATTTAGTGCCTTTAGCTTATAGAACTCTAATTTTACATCTTTGACGATTTAGTCCTTTTTACAAAATTAAGCATTCAAATGATAAAATTTCTTAACGGAATTTTTATACGACACTACTATCATTCCATAGACATCAAAATAATTATAACATGAATATTTTCATGTCAGATTTGTGGTCCTAAAACCATTGTTCTGATTTAACTAAAAACGGGTTGTTACAATTCTCCCCCCAAAGGAATTTTCGTCCTCGAAAATCTTATTAGAAAAGAGGTTCGAGTATTATGCTTTCATAGTTTCTTCTGATTCCTTTGCCAAACGAATAAGGCTTGCCCATCTGATCTTTTGTTTAGGCCTAACTCATTTTTGAGTTTATCCTTGCTCAGTGGATTCCCCTTCACGTCCTCAAATAAGAGATGGTCTCTCCTATAAATCAGAGTTTCCCTGAAAGTTTTATAAGAAGAAGGCAAAGAAAATAACAATAACATAACTTCATCCTCGTTGTTAATTTCTACTTCAAGATTCTTTAAGTCATTTAGAAAGGTAAAAGACTCACTAATAGGAGCTCTAATAGACTCACCTTCGACCATTCTGAATGTGTAGATACATTGTCTTAACACTAACTTGTTAGCCAAGGATTTCATCATGTACAAGGCTTCTAGCTTTTTCCATAATGTAAATGTTGTCTTCTCCTTTAAAACCTTTGTCAACACATTATTTGTTAAACATAATTGAATTTTGGATAGAGCATTTTTATCTAACCTATTACACTTTGACTCTTCAATTTCTATGGGCTTTTTCTCTGTAAGGATGCTCTCAAGATCGTTCTGAATCAGTATTGCTGACATACGAACTTGCCACAGACTGAAATTTGGGATATTGCCAAACTTATCAATAACAAACCTTGATGCTACCATCTTTGAACGGGTTGAATGCAAAAATCAAACTAGCTCTGATACTAGTTTGTTTTGAAATAACCCGCCCGTGTATGTAACAAATAATTAAATATAGTAAAATTGAAAAGATAGAACATGTAAATTTTACGTGAAAAAACTCCTCAAAAGAGGATTAAAAACCACGAGCAAGAGGAGATTTCACTATAATAAAAGGAGAGTACAAAAGATGGAGAGAATCAAAGAAAACTCAAAGCCCCAAAAGAAAGAGCCTTTCAAAACAAAAAACAAATTATCTCAATCTAAATATTTCTATTATGTGAAACCTAGAGTAACCAAGGCCTATCCATAGGTTGAAATTCATAGGATATATGACTAGAATATCCCTAAGTTAATCAGAGTTAAGTGGAAATTTGAAAAAAATTTAACTGAGAGAAGAAAACTATTAAACTTGAGAAACAATTCGCCCCGTCATGATGCATCGAGATAAGGGGGCATCACATCGTCGGGATGAAGATTCTCTTCTCATCATGATATCGGGTGTTTGTCGGGATGAAGCACACTTCGTCATTGCGATGTCAGACACTGTTTGGTCCGAAAATGCAAGGCATAAGTCCATGAAAGACAACATAATTATGGATTCAACAAATCTAAGTACATTGGGACCTTAAGCAACCTACATAAAAAAGATTGCAAGATTTCTAGCATTCCTCAAACTAAAGCATATGATAAAGGTAGTCACAAGTAGCTCCTTATATTTCATAAATAGAAGTAAAGTCAATAAAATCTCAAGCAATCATCCGCGATTTTGAAAGAGTAGATGCAAACTTAGGCAAGTGACTCCAATATTGTTCTTTGGCCTCTAAATTTGGTTGAACATACACAAAAGAAGAAACTCGTTCTTTGTTTCCTTCCTTCATGTCGTAATTTATAGTTTGATCGGTCAAGGTTTTAATGGCAACATCCAAAGGCTTTTATTTCTTACACAGTAAAATCAAGCCTCCTCGAAACCCTTTCATAACCACCTTAAAAAACCCATTAAAACATAGTTATACTAAGAATAATGTTTGGTTTCCAATAGATGTAAAACAACAAGGTTTTCTCGTTGTGACATATCTCTAAAGATATGTAAGAAGGATTATTACCAGTCTTTTACTATTCTAGATGGTAGCTTTCATTATGCAACATCCGGGATTTAGAGGCTTTGCATTTACTCTGTATCTGTGTGTTTGGTATGCTTTGCATGTTGTTTTGGTGTGTTTGGGGTCTCCGGGAAGGCTCGGGGTTAAGTCGAAACCTTGGCCAAAATTTTAATTTTGGGCACTTTAGGAGGGAAACTGACTGGGGCAGGACTTAAGGTTTATTGTTTGTGTTTAGGGACACAAGAAAGACAATAGTAAGGGGGCAAAGAGACGCCACTTAGCATGCAGGGAGGTGGCGTCACAACGAGAAGCTGAGAGGGATAGGGTTCGAACCTCTCAAGCAGCACAAGGGAGTATTATTTTTTGCTCAGGCAAGTGAGGCAGCTGGATGGTAATCAAACTCTAGAGGAGAGAGACAAGACCTGGTCAAATAGTTCAAACAAGTGGTGGAGAGCTATTTGGGGAGTTTGAATTATTCAAACTAAATTAAATGAGTGGAGGAGAGGGAATTAAGGAGTGTTTCAAGGAGTGGTGGCTTGTTGGGAGCTTGTTGGCCAAATTTTGAAGGTTGGTAGGCAGAGTTTTGGTTTGGAGCTAGGAGGGTGGTGAGCCGAAATCTTAAGGTTGGTAGGTCTAGGTCCCTCTCTTAGCAATGGTTCAATCGGTTTTGAGGTGCCTAGAGGTACCGATTTCTCCTTATTGTCATTTTGAGCATAAGGTTGGAAATCGAATAGGGAAACACTCTCTTCTCTCTTTTGTTTGAATCTTTCTCTTCATTTCGTTGATAGCCAAAACCGAATCCTGTTGCCCTCTAATCTATTATTCTTTTCTCATTTTTTCTCTCATTATTCATTTATCATATTTTCCTCTCTCTTTTTCTTGTGCCGCCGAAACCTCTTGAGCTTTACCGAATCTCTCTTTTTCTCATTTTTGGTGCTTTCATTTCGTTTTCATTCACTTTTGATCATTGCTGAATCCCCTGCCTAACTCTTTTTCTTTTCACATCGTTTCACTTGTGCCTAGTAAGGTTATCTTCTTTTGATCTCATTTGATCACTTGACCGAGTTATCTCCTTCAACCATTCACTTCTGTCGAACCCCTAATACCTTAGCCTTCCCTCATGTTTCTCTTTTCTTTCTTCACTTTATTGTAATTGTTTCTGTACTAGTTATCCCTTGGGAGTCGAATCGAAGCCCTTGCTACCGATTATTTTTCCTTCAATTTTGATTTCAAAGATCCGTTGGTAAGTAGTCAATCATTCCCTTTTATTTTCTTTCTTCTCTCTTGCCAAGGCTAAATCTTTTCTCAAGGCCAAACCTCTGAATGTTGTTTTCTTTTTCTTCTCTAGAGATATTATCTATGTTAGCCTAACATGGTGGAACAAGGTGATAGGAATCTGCTTCGGGATCTCGAGGTAAGGGTTTTCTCTTTAGATATTTGATCGGGTTCTCCTTTCATTGTTCGCTACCTTAACCCTATGTTGTTGTTAAACAACCGCTATTTCATTATAGTATCTTCTGACCAAGATCGTTTTTATGGTATCGAGTACTAGCCAAACAAAGGAGGGGGTTGGACATTCAGGCCCACTCGTGGGATTTTGTGGACTAATTGCACACTGAGTTTGGTGACTCACTCTATTTTTCTCAAACAACTTGCAGGTAACTCTTAGTTCTCTAGACCGGGCTGGAGTGGACTTGAGGTGGCCATGCATGGGTTATTTTTATTAAACTTTATTTTACTTATTATTATTAGCTACTTTTCTTTTGGGAATTTTTAATATGTAATAAGGTCACTTCAAATTTAAATGTTGGATTTTAAATTTGATTTGCTACATATTAATCACGAACTACTCGATGGAACGTTTTTATAAAATAGAAACGAGAGTTTTCTTTCCAAACTGTCAAACTACATTTTTCCTATAAAAGAGATTTTATTGATAATCTATTAAAAAAACAATAAGAGTTTTTCTAAACGTCACCTAAACGCAAGGCTTGGCTCGCTAAAACTTAAAAAAAATAATGGAACAATGAAACTTGAGGTTTTTAACACAAGTAGAAGTCATCTTAATATCATTCCACAATTTGTAAAAACTTTTCAAACCCTTTTTTCTAGTGACATGCCAGATCCGATCGTGGTGTTTGGGCCTGGTTTTGGGGTGTTACAATTTGGTATCAGAGCCTGGTTTAAAAACTCGACCTTGGGTTTTGGGACCAAAACATTTTCAAATTTTGTATTTAAGATGGTTTAAAAAGAGAAATTACTTATAAACTTGTCTTTTGGAAGTATGGCACTCGAGTTTCCGGCCCATGTTCGCCAGGTAAGTTAATTGATTGTAAAGTAATTTGCTTGAGGTAGTTATATAATTTCGTCATGGATGTTGGAATTTAGAAACTTTATTGTAGAGATGAAAACCTTTAGGATTGTGTGTGCTTTGCGGAGGAACTACTTATAACTCTATCTTCATAAAACTTTTCATTAATAAACAGTGCAAAGAAATACTGACGCATAAAATTTATAATCAGAAAAACAGAAACATGAGTGGTAGAGGAGGAGGACATGTTATACGCTGCCGTGGAAGGGGCCGGGGTACTGAAGCTGAACTCTCAGAAGCGAGGAATGAGCCCGAGGGTGAAGTGCTAGCATCACCTGTGGCGGGAGCGGGTTCGCAAGACAGAACTGGTTGAGATGATGCCCTGTCTCAAGCGATGTTGTGTGTGTTAGAGCGTATGGCTGGGGCAAGCACTGGAACAGCAACTCGGAAGTCCATCCCTGAGCGACTCCAAGCTAATGGAGCTGAAATGTTTATGGGTATCTCTAGGGTAGCTCCAACTGTGGCTGAGTATTGCCTGGAGGCAGTCGAGAGAATTATGGATGATCTGGACTGCACGGTGGAGGAGAAGCTGAAGGGTACGGTATCTCTACTTAAGGATGAGGCATACCAGTGTGGCTCACGATAAGAGAGGGTACTCCAACGGATCATATTGACTGGGATTTCTTCAAAACTGTATTTCAGAGGAAATACGTTGGGGCAAGTTATGAGGATGCTCAGAGGAAAGCATTTCTGAATCTGGTACAAGGGGGCAAATCGATAGCTGAGTATGAGGTAGAATTTCTACAGTTGAGCTGGTGCACTCAAGGGATAGTTGTGACTAATTATAAGTGTTGCGTACGGTTCGAGGATGGGTTACGAGACGAGTTACGAGTGTTGATAGCTCCTCAGCGGCTATATTGGTGGAAAAGGCCAAAATAGCCGAGGAGGTAAAGCGGACTGAGAAGCAAAATATGGACAAGGATAGAGGCAAGAATAAGAGGAGTTATGGACCGTCAGGATCATCTGGAGGTTTTCAAAAAGGGCCTAGGGTTGATGGGCCTATTCATGCTGCAACATCGACTGCTGTTGGGCCATTTCGACAGTGTGCTCAGTGTGGGAGGTCATATGCAGGAGAGTGCTGGGGAAGCAATAAGGAATGTTTTAAGTGTGGGTCAAAGGATCATCTGATATAGAATTGTCCAATAGATATGACCAGGGCTCGAATGGTGGGTCAGGGGTATGTGCAGCCAGGAAGGGGTGGTCAGCTGGTGCTGAGAGGTCGTGGTCTGAACCGAGGAGGGAATGGTTTTGGTCGGGGTCGTGGAGCACCGGGTAGAGGTACTAGGAACATAGAGGCAAGGCAGCTCGATTTAGTTTATGCAGCCAAAAGCCGAGAAGAGGGTGATACACCAGATGTTATAACGGGTACGTTTCTCATTTTCGGTTTACCCTTTACTGCATTAATTGACATTGGGTCGACGTATTCCTATGTTGCTAGTGTGGTGTCTAGAACCTTGAACATGAACTCTAAAATTGCTTCTAAGGAGATGACTGTACTTATTTCTTTAGGGCAATCTTTAGTAGTAAATAAACTTTTTAGAAATGTTCCTCTAGAAGTACAAGGGTTGGTTTTCCTGGCTGATTTGATGGAACTACCGTTCGGGGGGTTCGATTTGATCTTCGGCATGGACTGGTTGGTAAGATATCGAGCAAACTTGGATTGTGCTGCTAAGCGCATGGTATTAAGGACTCCTAAGGATGATGAAGTTTTAGTGATAGGCGAGAGGAGAGACTACTTGTCCAATGTAGTGTCTGCTCTTAAGGCGAAAAGAATGGTGAGAAAAGGGTGCATGGCTTTCTTAACTTTTATCAGTGTGTTGGATGTAAAGGAAGTCACCGTGAATAAAGTTAGAACAATAAAGGAATTTGTGGATGTCTTTCCTGAAGAGCTTCCAGGGTTGCCTCCGGATCGTGAGGTGGAGTTCAGAATTGAGCTACTTCCAGGTACGACTCCGGTGTCCATCACCCCTTATAGGATGGCGCCGAAGGAGCTGGTTGAACTTAAAGCTCAAATCTAGGAGTTATTAGATCGTAGTTTTATTCGACCCAGTGTATCTCCACGGGGAGCGCCGGTGCTATTTGTAAAGAAGAAAGACGGATCTATGCGTATGTACGTTGATTACCGCCAGTTGAATAAGTTGAAGATTAAAAACAAGTACCCACTGCCGATGATTGATGACCTGTTTGATCAGCTCAAAGGGGCTTCTATCTTTTCAAAGATAGATTTGAGGTCGGGATATCATTAGCTTAAGGTCAAGGAAGCGGATGTTTACAAGACGGCTTTCTGGATTCGCTATGGCTACTACAAGTTCTTGGTGATGTCGTTTGGGTTGACAAATGCACCAGCTGCGTTCATGGATATGATGAACCAGGTTTTTCAACCCTATCTATACCGGTTCGTTGTAATGTTCATAGATGACATTTTGGTATATTCGAAGGCGGAAGAGGAACACGATTCGCATCTACGGGTGGTTTTGCAAATTTTCAGGGAGAAGCAGCTGTACGCCAAATTTAGCAAGTCTGAGTTTTGGTTGAAGGAAGTTACATTTTTTAGTCATGTGGTATATGCGGAAGGGATTAGGGTTGATCCCCGGAAGATTGAAGCGGTGTTGGATTGGAAACTGCCTAAGTCTGTGGTGGAAATTCAGAGTTTCCTTGGGTTAGCTGGGTATTACCGAAGGTTCATTGAAGGGTTCTCTTTAATTGCGGCACCATTAACCAAGTTGTTGAGGAAAGGGGTACCTTTTGTTTGGAATGACAAGCAAGAGGAAAGTTTTGAGGAGCTGAAAAGGATTTTGACAGAGGCTCCGGTGTTGATTCAGCCTGAGGCCAGAAAAGATTTCGTGGTTTATTGTGATGCTTCACACACGGGGTTAGGATGTGTGTTAATGGAGGGTGGGAAGGTTGTTGCATATGCGTCTCGGTAGTTAAGACCGCATGAGATGAATTATCCTACGCATGATTTGGAGTTGGCTGCGGTGGTTTTTGCTCTAAAAATCTGGAGAAGTTATTTGTATGGAGAGAAGTCTGTCATCTACACCGACCACAAGAGTTTGAAATATCTCCTAACTCAGAAGGAATTGAATTTGAGGCAGCGAAGGTGGGTTGAGCTATTGAAAGATTATGACTGCTCGATCGAATATCATTCGGGTAAGGCTAACATGGTGGCAGATGCATTAAGTCTGAAGGTAATATCAGATTTGACAGTGATGTTTGCCCACATCAGTTTATATGATGATGGAAGTCTATTAGCTGAACTCCAAGTGAAGCCAACGTGGGTAAAGCAAATTAAAGAGAAACAGTTATCGACTGATGTCTTGAGTGCTTGACTTCTACAAGTACAAAATGGTGGGGTAGAAGATTATAGTTTGAATGGTGATGGACTTTTGTGTTTTTGGGGAAAGGTTTGCATGCTGAAGGATGTGGAATTTAGGCAGATGATTCTTCAGGAAGCACATACTAGCCCTTCCGCTATGCATCTTGGAGGGAGTAAGATGTACAGGGATCTGCGTGAACAGTTCTAGTGGCTTGGATTGTAGCTGGAAGTTACAGAGTTTGTGGGAAAGTGTTTAACTTGTCAGCTGGTAAAAGCCGAGCATCAGTTGCCTTCGGGATTATTGCAGCCAGTGAAGATTCCACTGTGGAAATGGGAGAGGATCACTATGGACTTTGTTAGTAGGCTACCTCTTACACCTACTAAGAAAGATTCGATATGGGTGGTTGTCGATCGATTGACGAAGCCCGCGCATTTCATACCTGTTCGTGTCGACTATTCTCTTCAAAGGTTGGCTAAGCTGTATGTGGCAGAAATTGTGAGGTTGCTTAGAGTGTCAGTATCGATCATATCAGATAGAGACCCTAGGTTTATGTCGCGATTTTGGAGGGCACTGCATCAGGCATTAAGTACAAAACTAGACTTCAAGATGCCTTTTCATCCACTGATCGATGATGGTCACCCGAGAGGTAATTCAGATCTTGGAGGATATGTTGAAAGGGTGTGTCATTGACTTCAAGGGTAACTGGGAAGAGTTTCTACCGTTGGCAGAATTCGCTGACAATAATAGCTACCAATCTAGTATCCAGATGGCGCCCTATGAAGTGTTATATGGGCGGAGGTGTCGTACTCCTACCTGTTGGACAGAGTTGGGTGAACGTCAGATGTTGGGTCCAGAATTGGTTACAGAGACGGAGGAGAAGGTTAAGTTAATTAGGACTTGATTGAAGGAAGCATTCGATAGGCAGAAATCTTATGCAGATTTGAAGCGAAAGGAGATAGAGTTTGCAGTGGGTGATCAGGTTTTCTTAAAAGTGTCATCGTGGAAGAAGGTGATGAGGTTTGGACGGAAGGGCAAGTTAAGTCCTAGGTACATCGGGCCTTATCGGGTTTTGAAACGTATGGGACCAGTGGCGTAACAGCTGGAACTACCTTCAAAATTGAAACAAATGCATGATGTGCTCCATGTTTCAATGTTAAGGCGCTACCGTTTAGATCCGTCTCACGTCGTGCTAGTAGAGGAAATTGAGGTAAAGCCAGACCTATCTTATAAGGAGGAACCAACCCAGATTTTGGAACGAGACGTCAAGGTGCTAAGAAGGAAATCTGTCCCGTTGGTTAAAGTCTTGTGGGGAAATCATGGAATGGAAGAGGCGACATGGGATCCAGAGGATGCGATGCGATAGCAATACCCTCACCTCTTTTGACCAGGTAATTTCAAGGCTGAAATTTCTTTAAGGGGTAGAACTATAACATCTGGGATTTAGGGGCTTTGCATTTACTCTGTATCTGTGTGTTTGGTATGCTTTGCATGTTGTTTGGGGTCCCTGGGAAGGCTCGGGGTTAAGTCGGAACCTCAGCCAAAAATTTATTTTGGGCACTTTAGGAGGGAAGCTGACTGGGGCAGGACTTAAGGTTTATTGTTTGCGTTTGGGGACACAAGAAAGACAGTAGTAATGTGGCAAAGAGTCGCCACCTAGCATGCAGGGAGGTGGCATCACAAGGAGAAGCTGAGAGGGAGAGGGTTCGAATCTCTCAAGCAGCACAAGGGAGTATTATTTTTTGCTCAGGCAAGGGAGGCAGCTGGATGGTAATCAAACTCTAGAGGAGAGAGACAAGACCTGGTCAAATAGTTCTAACAAGTGGTGGAGAGCTATTTGGGGAGTTTGAATTATTCAAACTAAATTAAATGAGTGGAGGAGAGGGAATTAAGGAGTGTTTCAAGGAGTGGTGGGTTGTTGGGAGCTTGTTGGCCGAATTTTGAAGGTTGGTAGGGGGAGAGTTTCGGTTTGGAGCTAGGAGGGTGGTGAGCTAAAATCTTAAGGTTGATAGGTCTAGGTCCCTCTCTTAGCAATGGTTCAATCGGTTTTGAGGTGCCTAGAGGTGCCGATTTCTCCTTAGTGTCATTTTGAGCATAAGGTTGGAAACAGAATAGGGAAACGCTCTCTTCTCTCTTTTGTTTGAACCTTTCTCTTCATTTCGTTGATAGCCAAAACCGAAACCTGTTTCCTCTAATCTATTCTTCTTTTCTCATTTTTTCTCTCATTATTCATTTATCATATTTTCTTCTCTCTTTTTTCTTGTGCCGCCGAAACCTCTTGAGCTTTTCCGAATCTCCCTTTTTCTCATTTTTGGTGCTTTCATTTCATTTTCATTCCCCTTTGATCATTGTCGAATCCCCTGCCTAACTCTTTTTCTTTTCACATCGTTTCACTTGTGCCTAGTAAGGTTATCTTCTTTTCATCTCATTTGATCACTTGACCGAATTATCTCCTTGAACCATTCACTTTTGTCAACACCTTAATACCTTAGCCTTCCCTCATGTTTCTCTTTTCTTTCTTCACTTTAATGTAATTGTTTCTGTACCAGTTATCCCTTGGGAGCTAAATCTAAGCCCTTGTTACCGATTTTTTTTCCTTCGATTTTGATTTCAAAGATCCGTTGGTAAGTAGTTAATCATTCCCTTTTATTTTCTTTCTTCTCTCTTGCGAAGGCTGAATCTTTTCTCAAGGCCGAACCTCTGAATGTTGTTTTCTTTTTCTTCTCTAGAGATATTATCTGTGTTAGCCTAACACGGTGGAACAAGGTGATAGGAATCTGCTTCGGGATCTCGAGGTAAGGGTTTTCTCTTTAGATATTTGATCGGGTTCTCCTTTCGTTGTTTGCTACCTTAACCCTATGTTGTTGTTAAACAACCGCTGTTTCATTATAGTATCTTCTGACCAAGATCATTTTTATGGAATCGAGTACCAGCCACACAAAAGAGGGGGTTGTACATTCAGTCCCTGCCCCTAAATTCAAGAGACGTGCGGTGTCAGCAGTTCGGGATTGGCCACTGGGGTGTGGGCAGGCTTCGGAAATGGATAAACAGATCGCTATGATCCCTGCGAGTGAGGACGTTAGCGAGATCGATAGTGTAGTCTTTCAAATTTACAGGGGTGTAATTAGCACACTATTTTCCTTAATTCTATAAATGTGTATGTGTTATGTTTGAAAGCCGAAAATCGTGGCAATGGTGCTTGAGTTACCCATGTTGGGTAAAACCAAAACCCCAGGTCAGTATTTTATAAACAATCCTTATAATTATTGTGGATAACATGATTGTGGGTGTATGCTAAGTATGACATGTATTACATCATATAATCTATCTGTTATGCTATATTGCATGTGCATAGGATATTGGGATTATTATGATATGAAGGGGAAGTGTATGCTGGTGACATTGTCACATTAAATGATGGCGCGGTGCCTCATAATTGAATTGGTGATTTAATCACGTGTGGATCAGTGGCTAGACCACGATATATGGACTTTGAGCAGTGTGTCTATCAGCATGACTGCCAAAAATGTGTGTAGAGGATGGATGGTTGATTGTAGAAATCCCCACTGCTGTGTGTATTGAGGATGGACATATGGAGCGGTGTGTAGAGGATGGAATATTAGGCTGGGTTTGGGCTATCAAATTGATTATTTGTCATGTTGTGATAATTCGATGATGTTTTGGGGCTCAGGCCCACTCGTGGAATTTTGTGGACTAATTGCACACTGAGTCTGGTGACTCACTCTATTTTACTCAAACAACTTGCAGGTAACTCTTAGTTCTCTCCTGGACCAGGCTGGAGTGGACTTGAGGTGGCCATGCATGGGTTATTGTTATTAAACTTTATTTTACTTATTATTATTAACTACTTTTCTTTTGGGAATTTTTAATATGTAATAAGGTCACTTCAAATTTGGTAAATGTTGGATTTTAAATTTGATTTGCTACACATTAATCATGAACTACTCGATGGAACATTTTTATAAAATATAAACGAGAGTTTTCTTTGCAAACTGTCAAACCACATTTTTCCTATAAAAAGAGATTTTATTGAAATCTATTAAAAAAAAACGATAAGAGTTTTTCTAAACGTCACCTAAACGCAAGGCTTGGCTCACTAAATTTCTAACTTTAGAAAAAAAATAATGGAACCATAAAACTTAAGGTTTTTAACAAAAGTAGAAGTCGTCTTAATATCCTTCCACAATTTGTAAAAACTTTTCAAACCCTTTTTTTCTAGTGACAGGCCTGATCCGACAGTGGTGTTGGGGCCGGGTTTTGGGGTGTTACATATTTGTTAAATATAAATGAAGGAATATTAACCTAAATCTCATGTGTAATCATCTGGAAACTAGTATTTTTGAACCTCGAACTCATAGCATGATCCATGTTGTACATAGGTAGATCAAGTGAGTCACTAGAATGCCCCATAAAAATGATTCAAAATAAGGTTGGTTGATTTGGCAAGACTCGATCATCCTCCGTCTCCACTAGATGCTCAATTGAACGTCTAGAAGCAAGTTGATTGTTACCTAAAGCTTGGGGTTTTCAAAAGAGAGAAAAGCCCCTATTCTCACCAATATTGTCTCGTTCCATTTGAAAAATCATGTATATAAGGTTGGACTCAAAAGGAAAATTGGGCTCTTGACCATCGCCAGAGGTAATTGATAATGCAATTTAAAATAGCAAGAATCTAACAATAAATAATATGATGAAATAAAAATAAGAAGTAATAAAGGGAATTAAAGAGTGTTTCACCAATGTTATTAACTGAGGCTACTGTCGAAGAGGAGAGGCATCAACGACAACAAAAATGGCACGAAGGGTGACTAATCACATGAAAAACAAAAACGGGCAAGACGGAGAGGATGTTTGGCTATTGTTAGGAAGTTAAGAGAGTATTTAATACTGGAGATTAGGGTTAAAAGTCTATCTAGTATTTATACTAAACAGGCATGTTGTGTAGAAAATTTAGTCTGGAACTGCAGACCCGACGTCGGTGTCGTGACACTAGGTATCGGTGTTATGACACCGTACTTCGAATGCTCCCGGTTTTGGATTCTGTCACACCACATGTTTTTCTTAATTAAATTTTCAATTCATAAACAAGCTAGCGAGTAGTCTAGTGGTTAAGTGCCTAATTAAATTCTTAGAGATCTTGGTTCAATTTCTTACACACTTTTTTTTAGAATTTTTCGCATTTAAAAGGGGGTTGATCAATCGCCTTGCCGTCCAACCCATAGTTCCCATACTTGGGAAGATTCTTCCCTTGTTTACATAGTCAAATTTCCTTGAATAGCTTTCTTTTCACTCTTCTGATCCCTTTTCCATGCCATTTTCCCCTCTTATTTCCTTTTTCCTTCCCTTACCATACCTTAATCATCCAATGCACCTAAACACATGAAACACTTATTTTTTTTTTGTTCATTTTACTCTCCCCCTCTCTATTTGTCGCCCCTCCTTTCTGCCATTTATCTACCATTTGACTACCTAAAACACCCCATTTATTCATATTTCTTCCAATCCTCCACCACTTTTAGCCAACCCAACCACCCTCTCACCACCATAACACCATTGCTGCCATTGCCATCATCCTCCACCGTTCTTCCTTATTTTTCCTTCTTTCCTCCTCCTTTACCTTGTAATTGATTTTCTACTCGTCCAACTATTATATTTCAATTTTAGAAAGGATTAATTTACATCCATTTTCTAATTTATCCTTTTTATTTCATAGTATTATGGTTAGTTGCAAATCCTCCTTTCTAATTAGATCATCGTGGGAATCATTGAGCCCCTTTCTTGTTAATATTTCGTAAGTATTGGTAAATCTACTATACCAATCTTTTCATTTCATCTCTCTTAGGCTAATTATGAAAGAAGGGTTCCTGATTTTATTCTTTAATTTTAGATATCATCTCTCATAGATTATTTGTTTGTTGAAAGGTCGACTATCACCAACATCGAACACTCCTAGCATTGGAAGTGAGTCATGAATCGAAATTGTATCCTTTAAAGCGGAAGTAATGATTCATGAAAAAGACAAGTCGTGGTTATCATTTTAGTCTAAGAACAAATAAAATATCTCTTCATTAATAAAACATCATTTATACTCAAATCTACTGTAGTCTAGTTAAATCTGAGCGTGATCAACTAAAGAGGCTAGTATTCCGTTGGAACTACATAACTCAAGTGTGGGGATTAATCTACTTAAAATGTGTGAAATTTTTATTAATTAAATAAATGTGATAATATTAAATATTCGTTTAATAAATTCTAAAACGTAAAAATGTGCGAATGCGCTATGTATTCAAATGGATTGATAAATCCATCTAAAAGGACAGTTCCCAAGTAAGTAAATCTGAACTTACAAATCTGCAATGTTATAAATGTGTTGCATATTTTCTATTAAATGAGATACCATGTTAGTCATGACACTAATTTATTGTGACATATGAAATTGTTTAATAAGCATGAAAATAAACATGCCATTTTTTGTTATTAATCTGATTCACATGTTAAGCATGCCACTATCTTAATTCGTATTGAGATGTGATTCGCATGTTACGCATGCCATTGTGTTAATCGTAATGATACCTGATTTGCATGTAAAGCATGCTAACCAAAAATTCTGTTATGCATGCCATATCACAAGCATGGGGTTGGGATTATTTGAAAGGAGAAAGATTTTGGCAGTTTAATAATTTGCATAGTCTGGTGGTTTAACCAAAATATTGGGCAGTATATCTACAAATCTAGTGGCTTGACTATAATAATTTGTATATGGCAACTTGCTTGCACTATCTGGTGGCTTGACCATATTATTGATGTGAAATTGGATGAATGAGTTCTAGGGATCTCATGATGGTGTGTAGCAGAAATGGATAGGAAATGTTTTATGAAAATTTTCACTATTTCTGAAAAAACGTTTACATCGATATCATTGATATGCATACTGATAAATGTGACTCTGTGATTATATATTTTTGTATATGTGATTTGTTATACTGTTGAGATTTTGTCTTAATTTCTTTTATTATGCAAATTGACACAAATTGGGCTTTAAAATCTCACCCCCTTCAAATTTCTGGATTTTCATATAATAATTGAGGTTAGGCATGACCTTAGCTTATAGAGGTGCACTCGGATATTTTTGAATAAACTATCATACTTTACTGCTTGATATTTTTGAAATGTTATTTATTATTATGGACTCTGGCATGGGACTTTTTTTTTGGATTTTGGGGTTTTTGGATGAGATTGAATGCTTAGGCTTTTAAAACTATATTTTAAGATGGTTTATAAATTTGGTAAGAAAAACTTGATTTTTCAAACTTAATGACAAATCCAACTCAATGTTGTTATTTCAAACTTAAGAATTCAATTTTAGAAATTTGAAATCTATTTTCCCTCTTTATTAATGTTTTACAAGACACGTTAAACTACAATTTCAAAATCAACCAATGAGATTTAATTATTTTCCGTTGTGAAACTTTCTTCGAAATATGATGTTTTGTGTGTATATTCGAAACTCGAGTTTTTATCTAACTTAATCAGTTTTTGATAATTACTTCTCAAAAGAAAATTTATAGACACTAATTGACTTTTCTCAAGTAAAAACTCTAATTTTTTATTAAATGACGATTACAAGAAGAAAAATAGTTTTATGTTTTTCTACGCCATCAACTTGGCCAATGTGATCTTCGAGATTCAACCCTAGCATAGAGATTGGGTTTAGGGTATTACAGGTTCATAATATTGTGTCACGACAGCACAATCTCGTGAAACACACCCGAGGTAGAATTTTAGAAGGTTTTAAGTTTGAAGTGCAATGTCACAACACTGATATGTGATGTTGCAAAATTGCCCTAAATTTTAAAATCCTAGGAGTTGCAAAGTTCAGTGTTGTAACGCTGAGGTTCAGTGTCATGACACCACTCTAAATTTCTTCATTTTTGAATAGTGGGCATGGCGGTCCCTACGTTTTACCCCTAATTTGAATTAAGTCCCTAATAGGCTCCCTTTAGTTGTCTAAGGCCAAAATTCTATCCTAATTAAAACTTTCTAACCTAATTAAAATCCAAAATTCAAATGTATAAAAATTTACAACATTTTTCAAAGTTTTAAGTCAAAATTAAGTGTGGCTACGAATAGCCCTAGCGTTCCATGGATTGTCATTTTGCTTCTTTAACTATCATCTTGATCTGACCAACAATCAAATTTTCATCTAGGGTCTCGATCTTTTTGTTACCTACACACAACAAAGCTTGTTGAGTATGCACCTACTGTTGATGAGAGCCAACATGAGCCTGTTGATGATGCTATATCCTATGTCATGCTTAGGGTTCTACAGTAAGTAGCTAGAGCCCATTCTAGAGAAAATTGTTGTGGAGCTATAGTTGAGAATATTCATTCAAATAGAGCTAAGTTGTTTAGGGGTGTTATTGGGATGACCCCTATCTTTGTTTAATACTGGTTAGAGGCTACAGAGAGAATTTTAGATGATATGGAATATAGCCCGAAGTAGAAATTAAGGGGTATTGTATCACTTCTTATAGATAAGGCCATTGTTGTAAGCCATTATGAGAGGTACTTAGACAGAGAAACTGACTTGGGAATATTTTCTGGATGCTTTCCAGAATAAATGTAGGTACCCGATATGTCGAGGCTCAGAGGTTGGAGTTCATTAAGCTCAAATAGGCGGATAGGTCTGTGGGTGAGTATGAGGCCGAATTCTTAAGGTTGAGTCGCTATGTTCAGGTAATGATCGCAACTGAATAATATAAGTGTGTCAGGTTTGAGAATGAGCTGAGGTATGAATTGATGGTGCTAGTAGTCCTTTATCAGGAAAGGGTTTTTCAAAGTTTAGTGGAGAAAACCAAAATCGTTGAGGAGGTAAAGCGTGTGGAACGTGAGAGAAAGGATAAAAAAAATCTCTGTTAAGTGAGATGTTGGTCCTACTCAAGCTTTGCAACCGAATAAGTAGGCCAGAGATGAGAGACCTTGACAGAATAATGAAACTATTAGTTATATAACTGTACTCAGTCCTGTAAGACAATTTGTTTCTCTGAACTAAATTTATAAGAGGTGTTTGTTAGAAATCAAGGAGAGGTATTTCCGACAGATTTAATGGAATTACCCTTCGGTGAATTTGACCTCATTTTGGGGATGGACTGGTTTGTGGAATACCAAGTCAGTTTGGGTTGTTCTTAAAAGAGGTACCTTGGAAACTTCAACTGAAAAAGAGATAGTGATGATTGGAGAGCGTAGATAGTACTTATCTAATGTGATCTCCTTTCTAATGGCTAAAAAGTTGGTGCAAAGGATGCAAAGCGTATTTGACTTAATTTTTAGACACAAATTTAAGTGGGTTAGCTGTGGAGAACATTCATACAGTGAGAGATTTTCCCGACGTCTTTCTTGAGGAGTTACCTAGATTACCTCTGGAGCACGAGGTTGACTTTGGCATCAATCTATTGCCCGAAACGACTCCAGTGTCCATTGCTCCCTATCGCATGACACCTAAAAAACTTATGAAACTTAAGGCACAGTTACAGGAACTTTTGGATTGTGGATTCATTAGACTGGATGTGTCGGCGTGGGGAGCCCCTATTCTATTTGTAAAGAAGAAGGATGGATCCATGAGACTTTGCATTGATTATCGACAACTAAACAAGTTGACTGTAAAGAACTGATACCTTTTACCGAGGATTGATGTTTTATTTGATCAGTTCAGGGGTGTGAAAGTGTTCTCTATTATCAACCTAAGGTTCAGATACTACCAATTGAAAGTGAGACAGACATTCTTAAGGTTGCATTTAGGACTCAGAATGGTAAGTACGAGTTCCTAGTGATGCCTTTTGGTCTCAAGAATGCTCTGAAAACTTTTATGGATCTAATTAATCATGTTTTTCAGCCCTATCTTGATCGATTTGTGTTGAGAATCTTTGATTATTTAATATCATTGAATAAGATATCTTTAGATATTATAGTTGATTTTTAGAGATACTAATTAAAAATATTTTTTCCTTAATTGATTCAATGATTCATGTATATATAGTTGTGCATATTTCTAAGAAATACATACTTTTGAGAGAGTTTTTCCTCTATACATTAGAGTATTTATCTATAATTTCATCAATTTGTTGTAGTCTTCATTGGCAACATCTTGATCTACTCCAAGTCTAAAACAAAACATGATGAGCAATTGAAAATTGTCTTGCAGGTTCTCCGTGAGAAACAACTTTATGTTAAATTGAATAAGTATGAGTTCTAACTCGATGAAGTGATATTCTTAGGACATGTGGTATCAATTGAGAGTATCCGTGTCGACCCAAAGAAAATTAAGGCTATTTTGGACTGGAAACAACTGATCGTGTCCAAAAGCTTTAATATTTATATAATGAATGATCGAGCCTAGAAACTAACTATCACCACAATTGAGGCAAGTGCACCTATCGAACAGTAGTATAGATTAGTGTCAAGACCGGAATGTCAAACCCAAAGGAACCAAAAGTACTAGTACTGACTTTCTTTTTATTACCTAGCCTAAAATAAAGGGGATTGATATTTATCTAACTAATTACTAAGCTAAGGATGCTAAGACACAGAGAATGACTTGGGAAAAATACTTTTGGTAAAATTAGTTGATTAAGACAATACCCGAGGAAGAATTCACCTAGAATTCACTTGTTATCTAACTCTAAACCAGACGATTTATTCACTTGACTTGATCCGTGTAACAGTCTGGTTTATACCCTAGTCAGAACAATGGTTTTGGGACCACAAATCAGAGTCCGTATAATGTTTTAATATTATATTTTGTGTCACTGATATGTGATTAAGCATGTGTTAAAATTCCGTAAGTTAATTTGTCTGTCTGTGTACCAATGTGATGTGGCTTTTAAAAGAAAAGGCCTTATGAGGAAATTAGACCATTATTTAGACAGTGGATGGACAAAAGACAAAAGTGCCCTTAATGAATGTTTGTTTTATTTGTTTAATGAAAGGCTAAAAAGGTAAATGGATTATTATGTATGTTTTAATTTGATAAAAACATGAAAAATGGCCATTTTAGTTAATCTTTTGACCGAATTTTGTAAGAAAAGAAAAGGGGTTTAGCTTGGTTATATTCAACCATTCCAAGCATAAATTCAAGGTATGTTTTTAGTCGATTTTCGATAATTTCTACATTTTTGTAATCGTTGCTTAGTCTACTATCAAGCCCATGTCCCAATTTTGTGAATTGATGATGTTTGTGTGATATGTCATTGATGATATGTTGAGCTTTGTGATGATTTATGGTGTTAAATGAAAGATTTGAGCTAGATGAACATACTTTGTTCTTGAATTTTTGATAAATTTAGCTAATTAAGGCTACATTGAGAAAATAGTAACTTGAAGGACTAAATTGCAAATTTGATGGAAAGTATGGGCTTGTCTGATGTTGATAAGCATTCGGCTAAACATGTGTATGTGGTGATTTTTGTGAATTAGATGTTTTGAGAAAAATGGACTAAATTGATAAATTATGCAAATGTGAGGGTTAATTTGTAAATAGCCCTAAATGTGTGTCCTTGGATTGAATTGAATGAATTAGTGAATAAAAGGGTTAATTCTGAATATGTTTAGATCAAGAATCGAGGAAAACAGACTTAGACCGCGGGAAAGTGAAAGTAACCGAGTAGCCATTCCCGTTTTAGTTAAATCAAATCCGAGGTAAGTCATATTGCAAATAAATGTAATTGTATTGAATTGAGCATATCCATATGACTATTGATGATAATGAAAGCTTACGAGATGTTATGTATATGAATTCTGAGATAAGGTCAATATAGTGATAAGTCTGAGAAATCCCATATGAAGTTAGGAATACAAAGGTATCTATTTTGTTTTATCATGTAAGACCACGTCTGGGACATTGGCATCGATATGAGCTTTACGTGTAAGACCATGTCTGGGACATCAGCATCGTATTGATTCGTGTAAGACCACCTCTGGGATGTTGGCATCTAAATCAGCTTTATGTGTAAGACCATATCTGGGACATCGGCATCGTATTGATTCGTGTAAGACCACGTATGGGACGTTGGCATCGATATGAGCTCTACGAATAAGACCATGTCTGGGACATTGGCATCGTATTGATTCGTGTAAGACCCTGTCTGGAACAGTGGCATCGATATCCAATTACATGTAAGACCTCATCTGGGACGTTGGCATTGTATGATTATTCTGAGTTTCTGAGTATCCTATTTGATTTTGAACGGCTCAATGAGCAAATTTGAGCTATGAACAATTACGTGAATGTATATTCGTTTCAGGTAGGTTTGGTATGTACACTAAGTGCGTATAAAAGGTAAGTACCTATATGACTTTGATTTTAAGAAAAGTATGATTGAATATGAGAACGAGAATAAGATGCAAGAATGATTATGAAAGCGTTATGTATATACATATGATTCTTGAATGGATGAATGTGGCAATTGTGGCCAAGTCTATGAACCAAAGCAAATATGTGTTAGTTTGTTAAGTAAATGTTATGTGCCAATGTACCTTATGCATATATGCCTTTTATGTTAAGTTTATTTGTATTATGACTTACTAAGCTTTTGGAAAGCTTACTCTGTGTGTGTGTTTTCTCTATTTTATAGGTCGTCAAAGCTACTGAAGGCTCGGGACCATCAAGGATCGTTATCACACTACTAAACTCATTTTGGTACACTTTGGAAATGTATATAGTTAGATATGGCATGTATAGGCTAGTATTTGTTATAAGTTTGTTATATGAACTTAGCCATGTGATTTGGCTATTTATAAGTTGAGAATAAGCTTAAATGAATGTGTTATATGACGCATATTTTGGTATGGTTGAAGCACATGAAATGGTTAAGTTTTTTGGTAAGTATGGATGAATTATGTTTGTGATTATATAAGTTTTAGTCTTGTGGTTTTGTTATGAATGAGATTGGATTTGAATGTATTGATTGAATGGTTAATTTAGTATGTTTTTAGTTGTCAAATATGCATTAGATGTCTTGGTAAATTGGTTGTAAGTTTGACCCTTGTTGGGTGGCATTTTGGCCTTGCAAATGGCCTATAATGTCACACGGGCATGCCTAGTGACCGTGGGGCTAAGTTAGTAGCTAGCTAAGAGTACACGGTCATGGCACACGAACGTGCTTGGTAGCCGTGTGATTTTTGACAGTATCCACCATGGCCAGAGTACACGGGCGTGCTTGGTGGCCGTGGAGTAAAGTCAGTTTCGACCACGATGAGGACACACGGGTGTGTCTAGCAGCCGTGGGAGGCACACGGCCTACCCACATGGGCGTCTAACCCCTGAAACTTAGAAAAGTTTTAAATTTCTGTGAATTTCTGTATGTGTTTCGGTTTAGTCCTGACCCTATTTCTTAGCACACTTTAGGTCTCGATGACCTACCGAAGGGACACAATGATGGTAATTGATGAGATACTTGATGAAATGTCTGATTTAGTTTCCGATCTATCAGGTAACATTCTTAACCCTAATCCGACGATGGACACGGGATGGGGGTGTTACAATCTGATTTCCTAATTTATATTATTATCTCTCTTGAGACTAATAACATCTAACCATAGGTTGATTAATTGAAATCTCTTTCTAATTAAAACCCTTAGCATTGCATTAACTTGATTTATGGACTCCTATATTAGGTTTGACCCTAATCCGGCAGGCTTTCGTCCTCCTATCTCTAAGAGTGCGATCAACTCCGCTTAATTATGCTAGATCTACTCTTAAACAGGGACTTTTGCTCCTCTGAATAAGCACATCAATACTTGAATCAATATCCTGAAATATTAAAACAAAAATTAAGAACAAATCAAGTATTTATCATACAGTTCAGAAAAGAATAAACAGATCCGTCTTAGGTTTCATCCCCCTCAGGTATCTGAGGAGTTTAGTTCATAATTATAAAAGAATACATCTCAGAAGAATTCAAATAACAAAACATAAAGAAAACCCTAAAACCCCCTGAAGGAAATTGAAGGGAAAATATTTAGTCTTGAGCGTGATTCCGGTTTCTGAGATGGATCAACCGGCTTTCTTGGAGTAATTCCCTGTATTCAGCCCTCTCTGGCTTTGCACCCTTGTCAAAAGCCCTGACAGAGGCCTTCTGTTGAACTCCCCCCTTAGGTTGCCCTCTAGGGTGTTTATATAGGCTTTCGGAATTAAAACAGGTCACGGCAGGGACATGCCCGTGGCACACGCCCGTGTGAATCGAGTCATAGGCCGTGTTTGAGTATGCTAAAGTGGCACTGCCTTGTGGTGTGGTCCAGGCCGTGTTGGTTTCTTACTTTTGCCCATTTTCTCTATTTTTGGCCCGTTTCTCGTTCTTTTCATCCTCCTATGATTTCCTAAGTAAAAAAACATGAAATTAAAGGATAAAAAGCATCAAATTCCACAATTCAAGGGATAAATCGTCCAAAAGTATGCTAAATGTGGGATTAAATTATGTATTTATTATGGTTTATGAAATACCCCCACACTTAAGCATTTGCTTTTCCTCAAGCAAAATTCTTAGTTAAAATTCTTTTTTCTCAATTTATAATTCCTATCAATGATAGCTCAAAATAATCCATAGGTAACCATATATCGAGAATTCAGCTAAAAGAACATCAGAGTTTCAAACAATTAAAGTTGAGCATTTTATTCATGAAAAACATAGGTATCCCCTCTTATTTAAGTAATCACCTTTGATTCAAAATATCACAGAGTTAACATCATCACTAAGGATTCACTCAAATCGCTCGAAGTGTTTAAGGGACAATAAATTAAGCACTCGATAGTCAACATGAAAAGTTATTATCATAGGCTTGCATGAAAATCAAATCTCCACCACTATAAATTGAGATGATACATTGATCAAAAGGTCTTTAAAAAGGGTTGTAACGTGGCTTGGTTAGGGGGCGTGGTCACAGGTTGAAAAAGGAGGTTAGAATCAAGATCGAATTGACAAATTACCTAACTAGAAAAATAGACTAATAATGAATAATTACATCAATAATAATACGAGCTTCTTCTAAAGATGTGAGATTTACTGTTTAAACTCATAAAAACATAGAACTAATAATGGATATACTTTCAACTTTTTTTTATATAGAACAAATCAAGTACAATAATAGGAATTTAATAACTGAAATGGAAAACATAGTTAGGCACTTCTCAAATCAAATCTCGATAAAAAGGTTAATAGGAAAAATTCTTAATGAATCAAAAAGAGTAAGTCTTGGGTTAATATTAAGGGTAAATCAATGAATGGTTTATTAAGATCAAAGGGGTTCACTAGGGTTAATTATGGAGGTAGGCTTTTTGTGGAGTAAGTGGGTTAAATCCTAGGACCTTTATCTTCTCAGTATATCAAATAAAAAATGTGGTCTCGACATGTATAATCGAAGCAAGTTCTAGAATAACAAATCAATATTGACTAACTCAAAGCAATAATAAAAGTGAGAAAGAAAAGAAAATGCTCTCAAAGGCTCAAGATCTCACAGAAATTACGGGTTTTGATGTTAACCCTGTGAACTTCAAATTTCAAGATAATACCTAAACTTGGGAAAACAACCTAGAAAATTTTTAATTTTCAAAAATCAACTTATCATGCTTGATTCTCTAAAGCCTTCAAGTTTAAACAATCAATAAACAACTGCCTATGTTTTAATTCAAGACATATCAATAAAAACCATAAATCAATCAAAATTTGTTCTAATAGTGATATGAGAAAGTGACTTGAGAAAAAGACAAAATTCAGGGATTTGAGAATAATGCAAAAAGTTAGGAACTTTAAAATTCACCCCCCACACTTAAGATGTACATTACCCTCAATGTAAAAAAATAGATATCTACAATATATAAAATTATAAGATAAGGAGAGAAGTGGACTTCCTGAATTTTGGATGAAGTCAAGGAAAAGAACAGTAAGTTGGGCATAGATGAATGTGGTGGTGGTGTCTATGGTCGTGGTGTGGTAATTCCCAAGTGGCCTTTTGAACCTAAATCAAATAAATCAAAATGTAATAATAAAAATTTAAGACAAGAAAGATAAAGGGAAGGAAAATAAAGGAGACGAGAAAAGAAAAAGAAAAATTCAATGGACTCAAACTTCCTTGGCTTGTCGGATAAATGAAGCGACCGGCATGAACCCATTTAGATCGGTCTCGCACGGGAAGACTGTGCTAGGGTCCTTTCGCTTCTTCGACATTAGAATGGTGGTGTAAAGAAAGAATGAGGGAAAGAGGGAAAGGAAAATGAAGGGGGAGAGATAATAGTCAAAGAAAGGGTGTGGTGGCTAGGGTTTGATTGAAGAAGAAATTGGGGAGAAAGTGAGAAAAAGGGGGGTTTAAATAGGAAATAGCGATCTGATGGCTTTCCATACCCGTGTGCCATGGGCGTGTTGGGTTACATGGCCGTATCTCATGGCCGTGTTGTGCTTCGTTCGTTTCTCCCACGCCCGTGTAGAGGTCGCCACGCCCATGTTGATAAATCAGTGTCGACCACAGCTGTATTGCACGGCCGTGGCATTTTATCGCCTCCTGTGGTTTGGAGATTTTTCATCCTCGGTTCATACAATCTCTGCCACGCTGGTGTGTAAATCCGTGGTGTCCACACGGCCACGACCACGGCCGTGTGTAAGGCCATGTGGTAGGGAAACTTATGTTTGGTTAGTTTGTAGTTCGGTGCTAAAAGTAAACAAAATGAAATTTAATGGGGTTAGTGTTCGATTGCCTCCCGAGAAGCAGTAGTTTATAGTCTAAGCTAGACTTACCTCTCATTCGCGTATTCATAGTGGTTTGAAGAGTTGAAACTCCTTACCCCTGCCATCAGTTCTACGATCACTATATAGTTCGAGTCGAGTAGTGTTTACCTTAAAAGTGCCGAACTTGGGGTTAGTTACCTCGACTATTTCATATGGGAAGATATTCAGTACCGTGAAAGGAATCTCTTCGTTTGTATTCAGGTCTGAAGTGGATATTCGAGGGTCTGTCTTATCCAACAATACCTTATCCCTGATCTGAAATTTTTTTGTCCCACGAAGTGGCTTTGGTTCTGCTTCATGTGTTCCTAGTTTCTCCTTGAAATGTGTCTTCCACTCGTCTAGTTCATCGTCCTGAAGCCGTCGTTCCTCGTAAGTTATTTCTTTGTTGGCACAAGGTTTAGGATGTGGCTCAGCTGTGTAGTTTCATGGTGTTTCCTGTAAAGGAGTTTGAACCAAATGGTCATTAATAGAATTTATGTTTTTGTAACAGTCCGGTTTATACCTAGTCAGAACAGTGGTTTCGGGACCATGAATTCGAGTCTGAATAATACTTTTTAATATTTTTTTGCGTGTCGTTATTATGTGACAAAGCATGTGGTAAATTTCCGTGAGTTAATTTATCTGTCTGTGTGTAATTTGATAAAAGGATTAAATTGCATTAAATGTGAAAGTTGCTTGCTATTTGTCAAGGTATTAAAGTGTTGTGGCTTTTTAAATATGAGGACTTATATGGCAAGTAAGCCAATTTTATTTATAATGGACGGCAGCATGGTTTTATAACATGTTTTTAAATTTTATTTTATAAATTAAAGTTTTATTAAATTCATTTTATAAGTTATGTTTATTATAATAATAAAACATATGAAATAAAAAGTGGCCTTTATTCATTCCATTGTTGGTCGAATGTTAAAAGAAAAAGAAAGGTTTTAAGCTTTCAAAGTTTTGGCAATTTGAGAGCTTGAATTCAAGGTTAGTTTTCAATCCGTTTTTGATAATTTCTACGTTTTTGCAATAATTGCTTTGTCTACTATCAAGCCCATGTCTCAATTTTGTGTATTGATGAAGTTTTTGAAATGAGTCATTGATGAATTCATAAGTTTTATGATGTTTGAGGATGAAATATGAAATATATGTGTTTGTTTGACAAAGTTTATTTTTGAGTTTTTGATGAATTTAGCTAAATAGGGCTAAATTGAGAAAATGTTATTTTGGAGGACTAATTTGTGAATTTGATGAAAAATGTGGGCTTGTATGTGATGTGTATATATTCGGCCAAGCTTGTGTATAAGTGGATTTTGTGAATTTGATGTTTTTAGAAAAATGGACTAAATTGATTAAGTGTGCAAATGTGAGGGTTGATTTGCAAATTGCCCTAAATGTGTGTCTTTGGATTGAATTGGATGAACTAGTGAATAAAAGGGTTAATTCTGAATATGTTTAGATCAAAAACCAAGGAAAACGGATTTAGATCGCGAGAAAGTGAAAGTTATCGAGTAGCCATTTTCTATTCCGATAAACCGAATCCGAGATAAGTCACTATACAAATAAATGAATATGTATGCATTTGTAAATGTTCATATGTTTAATGATGATAATGAATGCTTTTAAGAAATTCTGTAATTGAATTCTGAGATAAGTTAGGTATATTGACTAAGTCCGGAGAAGCCTCGCATGCGAACCTTTACATGTAGTATACTGCTGTTTTATCATATAAGACCACGTCTGGGACGTTGGCATTGATTTGAGATTCTTGTAAGACCCTGTCCGAGACAGTGGCATCGATATCTCATTATGTGTAAGACCACGTCTGGGATGTTGGCATCAATATAAACTTTATGTATAAGACCACGTGCAGGACGTTGGCATCATTATGACACTTACGTGTAAGACCATGTCTAGGACATCGGCATCATTTTAATTCGTATAAGACCCTATCTGAGACAGTGGCATCGACATCTGAGTGCATGTAAGACCTCGTCTGGGATGTTGGCATTGTACGATTATTCTAAGCTTTCTGAGTATCCTATTAGATTTATTACGGTTCAACGGGCAAGACTATGATACTAATTGCAAATCCGAGCTATGGACAAATATGTGATTGGAAATCCAATTCAGGTATGTTAATTATACACTAATTGTGTATACAAGGTAAGCATCAATATGATCTTACTATGATGCTACGAATATGGAATTGATGATATGTTGTATAAAGTTTTGGTGAAATGAGATATGTGTTTATATGATCTTTGAATTGTGAATATGGCTAATGTGGTCAAAAGTGTATGAACCAAAGCAAATATATGCATTTTATGCTAAGTTTGTTTGTATATTGACTTACTAAGCTTTTGGAAAGCTTATTTTGTGTGTGTTTGATCTATTTTATAGGTCGTCAAAGCTACTGAAGGCTCCGAACCGTCTTGGATCATCATCACACTATAGAACTTATTTTGGTACCTTTTGATATTGTTTAAAGCTAGATATGGCATGTATAGGCTAGTATTTTGGTATAAATAGTTATGTGATCTTAGCCATGTGATTTGGCTATTTAAGGGTTGAATCTTTACTTAAATAATTGTGTTTTAGAATGTATCTTTTGGTATAATGAAAGAATGTGGAATGACCAAGTTTGAATGAGCAAATGCATGAATTAGTCTTGTAATGATATGAGTTTTAATCCTTAAGATTGCCATAGTTGGGATTGGTTTTGAATGTAAGGTTTGAATGGTTATTTTGGTATGCTTTTGATGGTTTTATGTGCATGAAATATCTTGTTGAATATGGCTTGTAGGTATGACCCTTTGTGGGTGGCATTTTGGCCTTGTAAATGGCCTATAATGTCACACGATCGTGGCACACGGGCGTGGCTAACGACCGTGGGTGAATTGTAGGATGTAGTTTATCATCACACGGCCTCAACTCGAGCGTGTCATCTGGCCGTGGTGTACAAGTCAGTAGTTAACATAAAAGTACACGGCCTCGACACGGGCGTGCTTAGTGGCCGTGGTGGGGAAGTCAAGAGTTAACATAAAAGTACACGGCCATGGCACATGGGTGTGCCTAATGACCGTATTGGTATAGTTAGTATAAATAAGGATGGACACGGGGGTGTCTAGAAGCCGCGGAGGGCACACGGTCTCTTCCCACGGGCATGTCTCCCCTGTACTTTAGAAAAGTTTCAAACATGGAATTTCATATGTGTTTCAATTTAGTCCCGACTCGACTTATACGTATAATTAAGGTCTCGAGGACCCGATTAAGGGACATTATGTCTGAGAATGATGATTGAATGTTTCTGATCTGTCCGGTAACGCTCTTAAGCTTAATCCGGCGACGGACTCGGGATAGGGGTGTTACAGTTTTCACCTATATTACTTGATGTCCTAGTCGAGTCAAGAGCCTAGAGAGTGATCGTTTCGTCACCTACACGAAGTATGAGTTCGCCTGGACCAACATCAATTTTAGTTCTGGTAGTTGCTAAAAAGAGTCTTCCTAAAATTAAAGGAATATTATTATCCTCATCCATGTCTAAAATGACAAAGTCTACTAGGAATACGAATTTCTCAATTTTTACTAGTACATCTTTGATTATACCTCTAAGAATTCTAATAGTTTTATCAGCTAATTAAATGCTCATCCTAGTTTGTTTGGGTTTCTGGAGACCTAGCTGTTTAAACATTTTATAAGGCATGACATTGATGCTTGCCCCTAAATCAGCTAAAGTATTATCAACAGATAAACTACCAATTAAGCACGGAATTGTAAAACTCCCTAGAACTTTTAACTTTCGTGGTAGATTATTTTATAGAATTGCTGAGCACACTGCGTTTAGCTCCACATGCGATGTATCATCTAACCTCCGTTTATTTGTCAAAAGCTCTTTTAAAAATTTCCTTGAATCTGGCATCAGGAAAAGAGCTTCAAGAAACGGTAAGTTAATATGTAATTTCTTTAGAAGTTTAAGAAATTTACCGAATTGTTCATCTGTGTGGTCTTTCTTCATCGCATTGGGGTATGGCACACGAGGTTGGTACTTTGTAATTACCGACTTTGGCTTATCATGGCTTACCTTAACTTTAGCTTCCTCTATCACTTTCTCTTGCCTCAATTTTGGTTTATCTAACCTTTCACTATCGTGAGCTATCATGGCTTGAAGTTGCTCCTTCGGGTTTGTTTCAGTGTTACTTGGCAAGCTACCTTATGGTCGTTTAGAGACTAGTTTAGCAAGTTGTCCTAATTGGTTCTCGATCCCTTGAATCGATGCTTGTTGATTTTTAAGTGTTGTTTCGGTGTTTTGGAAATGAATTTCTGACACCGCGATGAGTTTGTCAGCATCTCTTCAAGGTTCGACTTCTTCTCTTGTGGGTAGGGTTGCTGTTGAAAACTTGGGAGGGGTTGTTGTCTCTGATTTCCTTGACTACCCCATGAGAAATTGGGGTGGTTCCTCCAACCTGGATTGTAAGTGTTACTATAAGGGTTATTTTGAGGTCTAGAATTGCTACCCATATAGTTCATCTGTTCACTTTCTATGCTAGGGTTGTAGGATTGATATTCTGTATTACTTATTCTGCTTCCATTTGTATCGCACTGCATCACTAGATGTACCTACAAAGAACCATACAAACCATCAATCTTTTTATTTAACAATTCTACGTGGTTTGATAGCATGGTCACTGTGTCGAGGTTGAAAACACTGGCGGCTTTTATTGGCTTTTTCCTCGTGACTTGCCACTGATAGTTATTCAGTGACATCTCCTCTATAAACTCATAAGCTGCTTCAGGAGTCTTGTTATTTAGGGTTCCACTGGCGGCTGAATCGATCAACTGCCTAGTTGAGGGCTTCACACCTTTGTAAAAGGTTTGGACCTATAGCCACAAGGGTAACCCATGGTGAGGACACCTCCTTAGTAGATCCTTGTATCTCTCCCATGCATCGTAAAGTGTCTCTAAATCCATCTGCACAAAAGAAGAGATATCATTCCTCAACTTGGCCGTTTTAGCCGGGGGAAAATATTTTAACAAAAATTTTTCGGTCATTTGTTCCCATGTAATGATTGATCCTCGTGGTAACGAGTTCAACCACTGTTTAGCTTTGTTCCTCAACGAAAAGGGAAACAATTGAAGACGAATGGCATCATCAGAAATGCCATTTAGTTTGAGAGTATCGCAAAATTCTAGAAAATTTGCCAAGTGATTGTTTGGATCTTCATCCTGCAAACTATCAAACTAAACAAATTACTGTATCATCTATATAGTGTTAGTTTTAGTTCAAAATTATTTGCAGCAATAGCAGGTCTAACAATACTTGACTCAGTTCTTATTAAATTAGGTTTAGCATAATCATACATAGTACGAGGAGCAGGATTTTGATTCACCGGGTTTCCGGCAACCATAGGAGGTAGCGGATTGTTATCAACCATCTCTTCGGTAGTATTAGTATCGTCCTCTTGCTCTTCTTCTATGTATTGTAAGCTTTGCCTTATTTCTCTTCTGTTTCTGAGAACGATGTCTTCTATATCTCTGTAAAAAATCAAGGGTCCTGACGGGTTCCTCCTAGTCATAAACTAGACAAACCTATCAGAACAAATGATAGAGAGAAATCAGAAAACTAAAAAATTAAAAATTAGAAAGAAATAAATAAATAAAAGAAAAATGGTTAAAGTAATAAAAATTGAGTGTTTCTAATATTTCAGTTCCCCGGCAACGGCGCCAAAAACTTGATTGTGTCTGAAAGCTTTAATATTTATATAATGAATGATCGCGCTGAGAAACTAACTATCACCATGATTGAGGCAAGTGCACCTATCTAACAGTAGTATAGCTTAGTGTCAAGACCGGAATGTCGAACCCAAGGGAACCAAAAGTACTAATACTGACTTTCTTTTTATTATGTAGCCTAAAATAAAGGGGATTGATATTTATCTAACTAATTACTAAGCTAAGGATGCTAAGACATAGAGAATGAATTGGGAAAATAGTTTTGGGAAAATCAGTTGATTAAGACAATACCCGAGGAAGAATTCACCTAGATTTCACTTGTTATCTAACTCTAAACCAGATGATTTATTCACTTGACTTGATCCGATTCCCTAATTTATATTATTTTCTCTCTCGAGACTAATAACGTCTAACCCTAGGTTCATTAATTGAAATCTCTTTCTAATTAAAACCCTTAGCGTTGCATTAACTCGATTTATGGACTCCCATATTAGGTTTGACCCTAATCCAAAAAATTTTCGTCGTCTTATCTCTAGAGTGCGATCAACTCTGCTTAATTATGCTAGTTCTACTCTTAAACAAGGACTTTTGCTCCTTTGAATAAGCACATCAATACTTGAATCAATATCCTGAAATATTAAAACAAGAATTAAGAACAAATCAAGTATTTATCATACAGTTCAGAAAACAATAACAAGATCCGTCTTAGGTTTCATCCCACTCAGGTATCTGAGGAGTTTAGTTCATAATTATAAAAGAATACATCTCAGAAGAAATTAAATAACAAAACATAAAGAAAACCCTAAAACCCCTGAAGGAAACTGAAGGGAAAATCTTTAGTCTTGAGCGTGATCCTGGCTTCTGAGATGGATCAACTGGCTTCTTAGAGTAATTCCCTGTATTCAGCCCTCTCTAGCTTCGCGCCCTTGTCAAAAGCCCTGACAGAGGCCTTTTGTCGAACTTCCCCCTTAGGTTGCCCTCTAAGGTGTTTATATAGGCTTTCAGGATGCCTTTCTTAGCCTCTAAGTATCATTTTCTAAGTGGAATGAAAAAAGGTCACGGCAGGGACACGCCCGTGGCACACACCCGTGTGAATCGAGTCATAGGCCGTGTTCGAGTCTGCTAAAGTGGCACGACCGTGTGGTGTGGTCCAGGCCGTGTTGATTTCTTACTTTGTCCCATTTTCTCTATTTTTGGCCTGTTTCTCGTTCTTTTCATCCTCTTATGCTCTCCTAAGTAAAAAAATGAAATTAAAGGATTAGGAGCATCAAATTCCAGAATTCAATGGATAAATCGTCCAAAAGTATGCCAAATATGGGATTAAAATATGTATATATTACGATTTATCAACAACCTAAGAAAGTCAGTGAAATTTAAATTTTCCTTGGTTTAGCCGGTTATTATAGGAGGTTTGTGGAAGGATTTTCCTTGATTGTAACTCCTATGGCTAAGTTGTTGAGAAAGAGTACACCGTTGAAATGGACTAAGGAGTAACAGGAAAGTTTTGGAAAGCTTAAGTCTGTGTTGACTGAAGCACCTATTTTGATTTAGTTTGAGTTTGGGAAAAATTATGTGGTATACAATGATACATCTCATACCGGTCTTGGTTACGTTTTGATGGAAGACGATAAAGTTGTGGCTACGGCTCGAGAAACTTAAGTATGACTTACATAACTATCCAACCCATGATCTAGAGCTTACAGTTGTTTTCTTTGCTCTCAAGATTTCGAGGCACTATTTATATGGTGAGAAATGTACTATATACACGGACCACAAGAGCCTTAAGTATCTCCTCACCTAAAAGGATTAAACTTGAGGCAAAGGAGATGGATAGAGTTGCTCAAAAATTATGATTGTACCATTAAGTTCTATCCTGGCAAGGTGAATGTTGTGGCTGATGCATTGAGAAGGAAGTCAATGATTGATTTAAGAGCGATGTTCGTAAAGTTGAGTTTGACTAATAATGGAGGTTTACCTACGTAGTTGCAAGTGAGACCTACCTTAGTGAATGAGATTTGATCGAAGTAGTCTCCTGATGCATCTCTTACACTTCGATACAGACAGATTGAGGAAGGAAAGATTACTAATTTTGTGCTTAACTCTAAAGGAGTTCTGTGCTTTCATGGGAGATACAGTGTGCCTGATGATCAAGATTTGAGATAGCCCATACTTCAAGAAGCACGTAGTAGCCTATACGCTATGCATCTTGGAGGGAATAAGATGTACCAAGATTTGAGAGAACTGTATTGGTGGCCAGGGCTTAAGCGTGATGTGACAGAGTATGTAAGTAAGTGTTTGATGTGCCAGTAGGTCAAAGTTGAGCATCAGTTTCCCTCTGGTTTATTATAGCCTATTCAAATTCATTAATGGAAGTGGGAACGTTGACTATGGTCTTCGATAGTGGGTCGCCTTTGACACCTACTAAGAAGGATTTAGTCTAGGTAATAGTGGATAGATTGACTAAGTCAACACATTTTCTACTTGTTAGTAATAACTATTCACTCCATAAATTGGCGAGGTTGTATATTTCAGAGATTGTGAAACTTCATGGTGTACTGGTGCCCATCATTTTTTATCGGAATCCTCGATTTACATATTAGTTTTGGAGGAAGTTGCACGAGGCTTTAGGTACTCAATTGAACTTTAGTACAACTTTTCACCCATAGCCTCATGGGCAATCGGAATGAATCATTTAGATTCTAGAGGAAATGTTGAGGGGTTGTGTGACTGATTTTAATGGCAGTTGGAAGGAACATTCACCGCTAGCTGAGTTTGCATATAACAATAGTTTTCAATTGAGCAATGAAATAACTCATTACCAAGCACTATATGGTCAAAAATGTCGTACACCTCTGTGTTGAACTGAGTTGGGGAAAAACAAAGTACTGGGTTTGGATTTGGTACAAGAGACTGAGAATATGGGAAAACTAATTCAGGATCGATTAAGAGTGGCATATGATCAAAAAAAATCTTATGCTGACTTGGGGTGGAGGGATATAAAGTTTAGTTTAGGGGATTAGGTTTTCCTTAAGGTATGACCGTGGAAAAAGTTACTGAGATTTGGTCGTAAGGGAAAGTTGAGCTTGAGGTTTATTGGATCTTTTAGAATACTTAAGAGGGTTGGACCAGTGGCTTATAAGTTAGAGTTACCTCTGAAACTGGACTGCATCCATGATGTGTTCCATGTTTCTATGTTGAGGAGATATCTTTTTGATCTATCTTACGTGATTCCGATTGATGGGGTCGATGTGAGACTCGATTTGTCTAACGAGGAGGAGTCGATTTAGATTTTGGACCATGAGGTCAAAGTATTAAGGAAAAAGCAAATTCCTCTAGTAAAAGTTTCATGGAAAAATCATGGAACTAAGGAAGCCACTTGGGAACTCAAAGATTTGATGCATTGTCAATATCCTCAGCTTTTGGATCAGGTCAATTTCGAGGACAACATTTTTATGGGGGTAGGTTGTCACATCCCACATTTTTATTAATTAATTATTCAATTCATAAATAAGTTAGAGAGTATTCAAGTCGCTAAGTTCTTAATTAAATCCCTTGATATCCTAGGTTCAATTCCCTTTACTCACATTTTTTTAGAGAATTTTTGGCATTTAAAAGGAGTTGATCAACCCCTACCGTCCAACCAATAGTTTCCATGCTCCACCACTTTTAGCCAACCAAACCACCATATCACTACCACCATCGGACCTCCACCACCGCCACCACCGTCATGCCGCCGCTGTCGTCTTCCACCATTCTTCTTCGTTTTTATTTCTTTTATTCTCCTCAACCTTGTAATTTATTTTCTACTTGTCTAAATATTATATTTCAGTTTTGGAAAGGATTTATTTACATCCTTTTTTCTAATCTACCCTTTTTAATTTATACTAGTATGGTTAATTGCTTATCCTTCTCTCTAATCGGATTATCGTGGGAATCATTGAGCCCTTTTTTTCTCGATTTTACGTAAGTATTGGTACATCCTACCATATTATTCTTTTATTTTCATCTCTCTTAGGCTGGTTATGAAAGAGGGGTTTTGGATTTTATTTTTTCATTTTAGATATACTCTCTCATAGAATATTTGTTTACTGAAGGGCCGACTATCATCAACACGGAACGCTCCCAGCATTGGAAGTGAGTCATGAATCCAAATCGTATACGTTAAAGCGTAAGTAATGATTCATGAAAAAGACAAGTCGTGGATATTATTTTAGTCTAAGGACTAATAAAACATCATTTAATTAATAAAACATCATTTTATACTCAGATCTACTGTAGTCTAGTTAAATATGAGTGTGATCAACTAAAGAGGCTAGTATTGCGTCGAAACTACATAACTCAGGTGTGGGGATTAATCTACTTAAAATGTGTGAAATTGTTATTAATGAAATAAATATGATAATATTAAATATTTTTTAATAAATTCTAAAACGCGACAATGTACGAATATGTTGTGCATTCAAATGGTTTGATAAATTCTTCTAAGAGGACGATTTCCATGTAAGTAAATCTGAACTTATAGATCTGTTATGATGTGAATGTGTTGTATGTTATCTGTTAAATGAGATACCATGTTATTCATGACAATCATATATTGTTACATATGACATGTAACAGTCCGGTTTATACCCTAGCCAGAATAGTGGTTTCGGGACCACAAATCTGAGTCTGTATAATATTTTAATATTATTTTTTGTGCCGTTGATATGTGACTAAGCATGTGGTAAATTTCCATGAGCTAATTTGTCTGTCTATGTGTTTAATTTGAGCAAAGGATTGAATTGCATTGATTTGTAAATTAGCATGCTACATGAAAAGGTGTCTATTTGCCATGTCTTTAAAAGTATGGAGGATTTATTTGGCAAATTTTCCTATTACCATTAATGGACTGGCAACATGTATATATATTATGCTTTTATATGTTTATTTTATAAGTTAAGTTAATATAATATATTATAAGATATTATAATCAAAACAAAGTTAAAAAAAAGATGGTGGCCATTTATATGTTCTTCCACCGAAAAAGAAGGAAAGAAAAATAGGTTAAAACCTTTGAATGTTCGACCCTTGCTCAAGCTAATTAAGGTAAGAGTTTTGTTCAGTTTTTGATAATTTCTACGTTTTTGCAATTGTTGCTTTGTCTACTACAAAGCCCATGTCTCAATTTTGTGTATTGATGATGTTTTTGAGATATGCCATTGATGATATGTTGAGCTTTGTGATAATTTATGGTGTTAAATGAAAGATTTGAGCTAGATGAACATACTTTGTTCTTGAATTTTTGATGAATTTAGCTAATTAGGGCTAAATTGTCAAAATAGCATTTTGAAGGACTAAATTGTGAATTTGATGAAATGATTGGACTTGTATGATATATATATGCATTCGGCTAAGCTTGGATGTGTAATGATTTTGTGAATTTGATGTTTTGAGAAAAATAGACTAAATTGATAAATTGTGCAAATATGAGGGTTAATTTGCAAATAGCTCAAAATGTGTGTCCTTGGATTGAATTAAATGTGTTAGCGAATAAAAGGGTTAATTCTGAATATGTATAGATCAAGAACCGAAGAAATCAAACTTAGATCGTGGGAAAGCTAAAGTAACCGAGTAGCGTTTCCGTTTTTGTTAAATCGAATCTGAGGCAAGTCGATATATAAATAAATGTATTTGTATTGAATTACATATGTTTATATGACTATGGATAATGATGAACGCATATGAGATGTTGTGTATATATGAATTCTAAGATAAGATACTCATAGTGTTAACATTTGAGAAATTCCGTTTGAACATAAAAATAGATAGGGTTAACTATGTTATGAGATAGGTGATCGATATCTCGACACGTGTGTAAGACCATGCGGGACAAATGGCATCGATATTCGATTACGTGTAAGACCGTGCGGGGACCGTGGCATTGATATTTGATTACGTGGTAAAACCATGCGGGACAAAGTGGCATTGATATCTAATTACGTGTAAGACCCTGTGCGGGACAAAGTGGCACTAATATCTGATTACGTATAAGACCCTATCAGGGACAGTGGCATCGATATCTGATCACGTGTATGACACTGTCCGGGACAGTGGCATTGATATATGCTTACGTGTAAGACCCTTTCTGGGATAGTGGCATCGATATCTAATTACGTGTAAGACCTTGTCTGGGACAGTGGCATCGATATCTGACTACATGTAAGACCCTATTTGGGACAAAGGCATCGATATATGATTACATACAAGACCACGTCTCGGACGTTGGCATCGATATGAGTTTTAAGTGTAAGACCATGTCTGGGACGTTAGCATCGTATTAATTTGAGTAAGACCTTGTCTGGGACAGTGGCACCAACATCTGATTACATGTAAGACCACGTCTAGGACGCTGGCATTGTACGACTATTCTATGTATTCGGTATATCCTATTAGATTTCGAACGGTTCAACGGGCAAGTCTGTGATACGAATGGATATGTAGATAACGAATCTGTTTCAGGTACGTTGATTTATACACTAAGTGTGTGTATATAAGGTAAGTATCTATATGATCTTACTATGATGATTATGTATATTGGGATAACAATATGATAATTGATATATAAAAGTAAGCATGAAAGAGTTATGTATATATAAGACTTTTGAATTGATGAATGTGGCAAATATGGCCAAGTACATAGACCAAATCATATATGTGATAGTTTGCTAAGAAATTAAGATGTGCCATTGTACCTATGTGCATATATGCCTTCCATGCTAAGTTTGTTTGTATTATGACTTACTAAGCTTTTGGAAAGCTTACTCTGTCTATGTGTTTTCTCTGTTTTATAGGTCGTCAAAGCTACTGAAGGCTCGGGACTGTCAAGGATCGTCATCACACTACTAAACTCATTTTGGTACATTTTGGAAACGTATATAGCTAAATATGGCATGTATAGGCTAGTATTTGATATAAGTTTTTTACATAAACTTTGCCATGTGATTTGGCTAGTTATGAATTGAGAATTTGCTTGAAAGAATTGATATGTGTGAAGTATGTTTTTGGCATGGTTATTTGATTCATGAAATGGTCAAGTTTTGATTAAACAAATGAATGAATTATGCTTGTGTTGAGATAAGTTTTAGTTTTGTAATTTGGATGGTTATTTTGATATATTCTTGGTTGCCAAATGGGCATGAGATGTTTTGATGATTTTGCTTATAGCTATGACCCATGTGGGTGGCATTGTGGCCTTGCAAATGGCCTATTTTGCCACACGGTTGTGGTACACGGGCGTGCCTAGTGATCGTGGGTTAAGTCAATAGCTAGCACAAGAGTACACGGCCTTGGCACTCGAACGTGTCTGCTACCTAGTGGCTGTGTGATTATTGACAGGATCGACCACGGCCTGAGTACACGGGCGTGCTCAGTGGCCTTGGAAGAAAAGTCAGTTTCGACCATAGGGAGGACACACGGAGGTGTCTAGCAGCCGTGGGAGGCACACGGCCTACCCACACGGGCGTGTAAGCCCTAAAACTTAGAAAAGTTTTAATTTTCCATGAAATTTTGTATGTGTATCGATTTAGTCCCGACCCGGTTTATAAGCATGTTTTAGGTCTCGTTGATCGTATTAAGGGACAGTATGTTTGAGATTGATGGATGAATGTATGAACTTCTGAAAATGTTTCTAATCGGTCCGGTAACGCCTTTAACCCTAGTCCAACGACGGATACGGGTTAGGGGTGTTACATGACATTATTTAATAAGCACGAAAATAAACATGCCACTGTTTCTGTTATTAATCTAATTCACATGTTTAGCATGTCACTGTCTTAATTCATTATGAGATTTGATTCGCATGTTAAGCATGCAATTGTGTTAGTTGTAATGAGATTTGATTCGCATGGAAAGCATGCCAACCAAAAATTTTGTTCTGTATGTCATATCACATGCATGGGGTTGGGATTATGTGAAAGGAAAAAGGTTCTAGTTGTTTAATAATCTGCACAATTTGGTGGTTTAACCACATTATCTAGTAGTATATCTGAAAATCTGGTGGTGTGACCACAATATTCTGTATCTGGTAGCTTGTCTGCATTATCTAGTGGCTTGACCACAATATTCTATATATGGCAGCTTGCCTACTCAGTCTGGTGCTTTGACCACATTATTGGTGTGATATTCGATGGACAAGTTCTAGGGAACTCATTATGGTGTGTAGCGGAGATGGGTAGGAAATGTTTTATGAAAATCTACACTGTTTTTGAAAAAGCGTTGCATCAACATCATCGATATGCATACTGATAAATGTGACTCTGTAATTACATATATGTATATATGTAATCTGTTATACTGTTGAGATTCTATCTTAATTTTTGTTATTTTGCAAATTGACCCACACTAGGCTTTAAAAGCTCACCCCCTTTAACTGTTTGATTTTTCAAATAATAATCGAGGTTAGGCATGGGCTCAATTTACAGAGGTGCATTCAGATATTTTTAAGTAAACTTTTATACTTTCTTACTTGATAGTTTGGAGCTATTATTTTTTATTGTGGACTGCTGTAACACCCCAAACCCGGCCCATGCGTTACGACCAGATCTGACATGTCACCTGAAGAAAACGTATAAAGTCCTTATGGTTTGTACTAAAATAAGTGTTATTTGGTTACGGTTAAGAAAACAAGTTTGGATGTAAATATTTGATAAAAATACAACTATTTTTGAGAGGTTGATTGATAAATCAAAAATTGAGATAGCGAACGTTAAAACCGTGACTTTTGAAAATGTCGTTGGTAATTTGAAAGAGAATTCGAGTTAAAATATTTGTACGTATTTATAAAAACCTTTTGTAAATTAATTTTGGAATCCGTTATTTATGATTTCTAGAAAATTCCCATTTAAAATAAATTAAGCAAGATAATAAGTACTTCAAACATAAAGCAAAAATAAAATATTCCAGAGGCCTTATTACAACTTAAATCCAAAATAGTAAAAGTAATAAAATAAATGGAAGAAGAAATTAAAAAGTTTCAAACACCAATTCTAAAGTATGGCCTCCATCGAGTCATCCATGGCCCAAGTCCACATCATTGACCATTACCTGCAAAAGAAAAAGGGTGAGTTATTAGAACTCAGTGTATAATCCTCTTACCTTCATCCACTGGGCCTGAATCCATTTAACAATAACTTGGGCTTAAGCCCATTTACATAATCAATAATAAGATGAAGTAAATGTATGCAACCCAACCCATCCATCCATCACACCCCCGACCAGCCAATCACACCTATGGGGATCAAGTCAACCCACCCCACCGCTCACACCAAATTGTAGTCGAGCTACTATATTATATATTTTTATTGTCGCCAAACCACCGAAATCATAAGTACACATAATAATGAACATTTTGTGGCAATGCCACCAGGCTACACTACTCTACAACATTTTTCCCAACCCATGCAATATGTAACATGCAACATACATAATAAAGCATAATATCCACATATATGAACAACAATCATTAATTCAGTAATTTATTACGGTAAATCGGCCAATTATAGAACTTTGTAATTCGGCCCACTAAAGCATTCTAGCAATTCGGCCCATAGGGGCATTTTGGTAAATCGGCCCATAAGGGAATTTTGGTAAATCGGCCCATAGGGGCATTTTCGTAATTTGGCTCATAGGGGCATTTTGGTAAATTTAACAATTTTAATACCGATTTTGACAAATCTATAGAAATAATATAATTTAAGCAAATTTCTCGACTTGTGCCATATTAAGATTTTTAGTCATATAAATAATAACGATCTATTTTCCAACGTGGTATCTAATCATGAATCTATGGGATTTCGGTGTGAGATACACACCTGATTACGATAAGGACTAAACCTTCTTGCTCTTCAGCACCCTTAGAATCGTGTACAACCACGATTTGTCTATTCTCATCGGATGATGGTCCACAACCCAGTGGGAAATCTCAAATCGTCGATACCGCTCCACGCTTGAACTTAGGAGTAGGAATCGCAAATCCACTCCTTTTTTGTTCTCCAATCGCTTTTCCTTTCAAATCGGTACCACTTGCCTCCATTGGAAAAAGTCTTAACCAAAACAATATTACGATGACAATTGAAAAGGTTCGGCTTACCGCTATTTCTGTATGATCAACAAGTGAATAAAAATGATCGATATAATCCCTATAATAGTCGATTAGTCACAGCCATCATTCTGTTTAGCAAACTAATCAAACAATAAGCGAGATCAAAATAATCCATAAAGAAACTTCTTACCTTACGATGATAAATCCGTTTTCCACTGATTTGGCTTACGACTACGGATGAATCAACAAAATGAAAAATTCGGCCAACCCCACAAGAACACTACAAAATAGGAGATGATCACAAAATGAAGGAGTAGAAGAAAGTGATGTTTTCAGTTTAAGAGAACCATCCAAAGAGAAGGTACATATTTGACATAAAGAAAAGAAATTGAAAAGAAGAGGATTACTTACCAATTCGGTTAAGAAGATAGTTCCCAACACGAAGAAAAAGAAATAGAGAGGAGGTAGGATGTTAATAGGTTCGGCTATGGAGAGAAATGAATAAAGAGAATTCGATCACAAGGTAATGTTGATTTAAGAAGTGAAAGAAAGGTTGAAGAAATAATCGAAAAGAAAGGAGAAGATGGAAAAGAGGTGTTTAAAGGTTTCGGCCAACACCAGAAGAGAAATGAACCAAAAGATATGAGTATTTCGGCAATCAAAGAAGAATGAACAATGATGGATTAAAGCTTACAGCACAACAAGGGGACAAGATGAACAATGACTAGGTATTTCGGCCAAATCAAGACAAAAGAAGTTGGTAAAGAAAATGCCAAAATAAACAAAGCTTTGCAAAATAGCCAAGAGAGATTCTGCTCTCACACTCCCTAACAAAACCGTGTGCCTACTACAACAAAAGGTCATGGTTGACCCAAAATATTCTTTCCAAAACATCATCCCCAAAATCGGCGAACATGTTCCCTTCCTTTACCTTTTCTTTTCTTTCTTTCCTTGTTTTTCCCTTGCTTTCCTCCTTACCATAATCCTTAATCTTCTTTCCATAATTAAAAAGTCTTCCTTACCTTATTTAAGACCATGGCCGACACTTGGAAAGAAAGCACAAAAATAAATCCAAAATTTGCAAAAGATGGGATTTGAACCCCTTCCCTCTATGCTCTCCACTTGATGCCACAACCTCTTTGCCATATGCTCATTTATGCTATCAAAATACACACTTATTTCCTTAAGCATTTATGCCACTTACCTTCTCTCCTTAAAGTGCTTAAACACAAAAATTTTGCGAAGGCCCAACTCAATCCCGTGCCTTCTTAGGACCCTTAATCATACATAATTAATCATTTTTAACTAGCCTATCGCAAGGTATATGCAAAAGATAAAATTCTAAATTTCAGGATGTTACACTTCTACCCCCTTAAAGAAATTTTGGCCTCAAAATTTACCTGATTAAAAGAGATGAGGATATTGCTGCCAGATCGTATCCTCTGGCTCGCATGTAGCTTCCTCTGTCCCGTGATTACGCCATAATACTTTAATTAACGGAACCAACTTCCTCCTCAGCAGCTTAATATCCCGATTTAAAATCTGCACTAGCTCTTCTTCAAAAGATAAGTTAGGTCTTATCTCAACTTTCTCCACTGGTACGACATAAGACGGATCCGAATGATAACGCCTTAACATAGAGACATGGAATACACTATGTATCTGACTTAACTCCCGAGGTAACTCAAGCCGATAAGCCACTAGCCCAACACGCTTCAAGACATGGTATGGTCTGATGAATCTAGGACTCAACTTGCCTTTCCGCCCAAATTTAAAGATCTTTTTCCATGGTGAGACCTTCAAAAAGACCTGATCTCCCACAGCAAACTTTATATCCTTATGCTTCAGATCCGCGTACAATTTTTGTCTATCCGAAGCTTCTTTTAACCGAGCCTAAATTACCTTAACTTTTTCCTCCGTCTCTGAGATCAACTCAGGACCCAATAAGTATCACTCCCCCAGCTCAGTCCAACAAGTAGGAGTACAAAACCTACAACCATACAAAGCTTCGTAAGATGCCATCTGTATACTAGACTGGTAGCTGTTGTTGTATGTAAACTCTACCAACGATAAAAAATCTTCCCAACTACCCTTGAAGTCGATCACACAACCCCTTAACATGTCTTCCAGAATCTAGATTACTCTCTCCGACTGACCATCAGTCTGCGGATGAAACGTTATACTGAAATTTAACCTTGTTCCTAAAGCTTCATGTAAAGCCTTCCAAAATTGAGATGTCAACCTAGGATCCCTGTCAGAAATGATAGACACTGGTACCCTATGTAACCTCACGATCTTTGTTACATACAAATTGGCCAACTTCTGCAATGGATAATCCATACGAACAGGTAGGAAATGAGCAGTCTTTGTTAACCGATCCACTATAACCCATACTGAATCTTTCTTAGTAGGCGTTAAGGGTAACCCACTAACAAAATCCATCATTATCCTTTCCCATTTCCATAATGGAATTTTCACCGGTTGTAGCAACTCTAACGGTAGTTGATGCTCCGCCTTCACCTATTGACATGTCAAGCACTTGTTTAGGAAGTCAGTAACCTCCCTCTACAACCCTGGACACCAATACTGCTCACAGAGGTCTCGGTACATCTTATTTCCCTGGGGTGCATGGCATACGGGCTACTATGTACCTCACGCAGGATCATTTGTCTCAATTCTGAATCCCTGGGCACACAGACTCTTCCACGGAAACACAATACTCCATCACTATTTAATCCAAAATCCCCTATCTCGCCACTTTCCACTTGCTGAAGTCGAGAACCCAACGCTTCATCTATCAACTGCTTTTCCTTAATCTGACTTACCCATACAGGCTTCACTTGAAGTTCGGCTAATAGGCTACCATCTTTATAAAGGGTAAGATGAGCAAACATCGCTCTCAAATCTGTTATCATCTTACGACTCAATGCATCCACTACTACATTAGCTTTTCCTGGATGATACTCGATTGAGAAGTCATAATCTTTCAACAGTTCTATCCACCTCCGCTGTCTTAAGTTCAACTCCTTCTAGGTAATGAGGTACTTCAGACTCTTATGATCCGTATAGATAATCGATTTCTCCCTGTACAGAGAGTGTCTCCATATCTTTAGAGCAAACACCACTGCAGCTAACTCCAAATCATGCGTAAGATAGTTCACCTCATGCGGCCTTAATTGACGAGATGTATAAGCCACCACTTTTCCCCCTTGCATCAGCACACAACCCAAGCCCGTGTGTGACGCATCACAATAGACAATAAACTCCTTACCAGCCTCAGGTTGAATCAATACCGGCGCTTCCGTCAGAATCTTCTTCAATTTCTCAAAGCTCTCTTGCTGCTTATCTGACCACACAAAAGGTACTCCCTTACGCAACAACTTAGTTAGGGGTGAAACAATCCACGAAAACCCCTCAACGAATCGCTTGTAATACCTAGAAAACTCTGAATTTCTGCCACTGACTTCGGTGGTTTCCAATCCAACACAGCCTCGACCTTTCGGGGATTAACTCTAATTCCTTCAGCAAACACAACATGCCCCAAAAAGGTCACCTCTTTCAGCCAAAATCCACACTTACTGAATTTTTCATACAATTCCTTCTCCCTTAAAATCTGCAATACTACCCGTAGATGCGAATCATGCTCTTTTTCAGTCTTTGAGTACACCAAGATGTCATCTATGAACACCACCACAAACCGATCTAGATAGGGTTGGAAGACCCAGTTCATCATGTCCATAAATGCAGCTGGTGCATTTGTCAACCCAAACGGCATCACTAAGAACTCATAATGTCCATAACGAGTTCAGAATGCAGTCTTGTGATTATTCGCCTCCTTGACTTTAAGCTGGTGATATCCCGATCTCAAGTCTATCTTCGAGAACACCGAAGCTCCTCCCAGCTGATCAAACAGATCATTGATCCTTGGTAATGGATACTTGTTTTTGACCGTCAACTTATTCAATTTTATATAATCGATGCACATACGCATTGACCCGTCCTTTTTCTTAACGAATAAGACCGATGCTCTCCACGGTAATACACTTGGTCAAATAAACCCGCGATCCAACAACTCCTGAATTTGAGCTTTAAGTTCTGCTAGCTCTTTCGGTGCCATTCTGTAAGGAGCAATGGACACCGGAGCCGTTCCTAGCAACAGCTCAATGCCAAACTCCACCTCCCGATTCGGAGGCAATCCTGGAAGCTCCTCGGGAAAGATGTCCGAAAATTCTTTCACCATTCTAAACTTTTTCACCGTTTTGACACTCTCTACCGACAACTCTTTGGCATCCAAAGCACTGATAAAGGCTAAGAACGCTCCACACCCCTTTCGTACCAACTTTTCTGCCTTTAAAGAAGATACTAGATTTGACAGATAGTTTCTTCTTTCACCAATCATCATCACTTCCTTATACTCCAAAGTTCTTAGTACCATTTGCTTTGCCTCACAGTCCAAGTTCGCACGGTGTTTAACCAACCAGTCCATGCCCAAAATAAGATCGAACTCGCCGAACGGCAGTTCCATCAAATCCACTGGAAATACTTCCCCCTGAACTTCTAAGGGCACATCCCTAAACAACTTATTTACTACACTGGCTATCTTAACAAGGTAATCACAGTTGTTTCTCTAGCAAAAATTTTAGATCTAATATTCAGAGTTCCAAACACGGTACAAGCAACATATGAATAGGTGGATCCAATATCTATCAAAGCAGTAACATGTATATCAACTCTGAAAATTGTACCGGTTATGACGTCAGGTGCATCGCTATCCTCTTGACGTCTGACTGTGTAGATCAACCCTGGCTACCTCGTCTTTGTGTTGACCCTATTATCGGTACATCTACCCGGTGCACCCTAACCTCGTCCTATGCCATTACCACCTCGACCTGGTCCACGGCCTCTCGGCGTGGCTGAGAGCGCCCAATTGGTCTGCGCAAATCATTCTGAACCACCTGAGTCTAAGCAAGCTCTCGAAGACAATACTTAAACCAATGATCTTTGGAACCACATTTGAAACAACCACCAGTTCTCTTCCAGCATTCACCCGAGTGAAGTTTCCTACAATCCACACAAGGCTGTAATTGATTGGTAGCAGCTTGAACTCTTACTCGAGCTGGCTCCTCATTTCTGTGCCTTTTCTGAAACCCTCTAGAAGGACTTGAGTACCCGGAGTCTCTCTTGTTCCTGCCCCTTTCCTTGTCTCAGTTTTGCCGCTCCGAGTGTTTAACTTCCTTATCTATCTTAGCTTTTTCCACAAGTGTGGCAAAATTCCTCTCCTTCTGTGGGACTATCATTACCTGCAACTCGTCACGCAATCCATCCTTAAAACGCACACAGCGTTCATAATCAGTCGGCACTATTCCCCGGGTATACCGACTCAGACGCGGAAATTCTGCCTCGTATGCTACCATAGATTTAATTCCTTGGACTAGATTCAAGAATTCCTTCCTTCGAGCATCCACATAGCTAGCCCCGACATATTTCCCTTGGAATGATGTCTTAAAGAATTCCCAGGTAATGTGATCAGCCTGAGTGCCTTCCCGAACAGTGAGCCACTATTGATACGCCTCGTCTCTCAGCAAAGACACCACTCCTTTCAGTTTTTGCTCGGCGGTGCAATCCAGATCCTCCATGGTCCGCTCCATAGCCTTAAGCCAATACTCTGCTACTTTAGGGGCTACACCTGAAATACCTCTAAAAACTTCAGCCCCATTTGATCTAAGTTGCCCCGATATCGACCCACGAGCTGCTAACCCAGTTCTTGCCCCAGCAACCCTTTCTAGAACTCGCAACATTGCTTGGGACAGAGCGTCGTCCTCTCTCATTCGATCGTGTGAGCCAACTTCAGTCACAGGTGATGCAGGGGCATCCATTTTTTGTATATGTCCCGATGCCTCGGATACGACTCTAGCACCTCAACCTCTACCACGACCACAACCACGTCTACCACGTCCACGTCCTCTAGCGCTCATGTTTGCTAAGTCAATTTAATCTGATTAAGAGTTTGATGAATCAGTGTTCTATTCCATCTTTATTAAACAATGTTTTATGGAGTATACGAAGTAAACTCATTTTTGCAAAACCTATCCTAAAGTCTCAATCTCTATTGTTTTAGCTCCTAAAGCTAAAAGTTTTAGAGTATTCTATTTTGTGGAATTTTCTTACCACAGTACTAACACAATAATCATAAAATAAAAACACATACTTACTTGACTTGGTGCCGGATACCCGTGGTGCCATGCTTCCTTTAGAACATGCATTTATAAATTAAACTTTACATAGCTTTGGAAAACACTTTTGAGCCCAAACCACAGCCGAGGTTTGCAACCGGGCTCTGATACCATAAAATGTAACACCCCAAACCCAGCCCATGCGTTATGACCGGATCTGACATGTCACATAAGGAAAACGTATAAAGTCTTTATGATTTGTACTTAAATAAGTGTTATTTGGTTACGGTTAAGAAAAAAGTTTAGATGTAAATATTTGATAAAATACAACTATTTTTGAGAGGTTGATTGATAAATCAAAAATCGAGGTAGTGAACGTTAAAACCGTGACTTTTGAAAATGTCGTTGGTAATTTGAAAGAGAATTCGAGTTAAAATATTTGTACGTATTTATAAAAACCTTTTGTAAATCAATTTTGGAAATCGTTATTTATGATTTCTAGAAAATTCCCATTTAAAATAAATTAAGCAAGATAATAAGTACTTCAAACATAAAGCAAAAATAAAATATTCCAGAGGCCTTATTACAACTTAAACCCAAAATAGTAAAAGTAATAAAATAAATGGAAGAAGAAATTAAAAAGTTTCAAACACCAATTCTGAAGTATGGCCTCCATTGAGTCATTCATGGCCCAAGTCCACATCATTGAGCATTACCTGCAAGGGTTAAGGAAACGGGGTGAGTTACTAGAACTCAGTGTATAATCTACTTAACTTCATCCACTGGGCCTGAATCCATTTAACAATACTTGGGCTTAAGCCCATTTACATAATCAATAACAAAATGAAGGAAATGTATGCAACCCAACCCATCCATCCATCACACCCTCGACCAGCCAATCACACATGTGGGGATCAAGTCAACCCACCCCGCCGCTCACACCAAATTGCAGCTGAGCTGCTATATTATATATTTTTATTGTGGCCCAGCCACCGAAATCACAAGTACACATAATAATGAACATTTTGTGGCAATGCCACCAGGCTAAATTGCTCTTCAACATTTTTCCCAACCCATGCAATATGTAACATGCTACATACACAGTAAAGCATAATATCCACATATATGAACAACAATCATTAATTCAGTAATTTATTATGGTAAATCGGCCAACATAGAACTTTGTAATTCGGCCCACTAAAGCATTTTAGTAATTCGGCCCATAGGGGCATTTTGGTTAATCGACCCATAAGGATATTTTGGTAAATCGACCATCGGGGCAATTTCGTAATTCGACCCATAGGGGTATTTTGGTAAATTTAACAATTTTAATACCGATTTTGACAAATCTATAGAAATAATGTAATTTAAGCAAATTTCTCGATTTGTGCCATATTTCAATTTTTAGCCATATAAATAATAACGATCTATTTTCCAACGTGATATCTAATCATGAATCTACGGGATTTCAGTGTGAGATTACACACCTGATTATGGTAAGGACTAAACCTTCTTGATCTTCGGCACCTTTAGAATCGTATACGACCACGATTTGTCTATTCTCACCGGATGATGGTCCATAACCCGGTGGGAAATCTCGAAACGCCGATACCGCTCTACGCTTGAACACAGGAGTAGGAATCACAAATCCACTCCTTTTTTGTTCTCCAATCGCTTTTCCTTTCGAATCTGTACCACTTACCTCCATTGGAAAAAGTCTTAATCAAAACGATATTACGATGATATAAATCGATTATCTAAGGAAAAGGTTCGGCTTACCACTATTTTCGTAGGATCAACAAGTGAATAAAAATGATCGATATAATCCCTATAATAGCCGATTAGTCACAACCATCATTCCGTTTAGCAAACTAATCAAACAATGAGCAAGATCGGAATAATCCATAAAGAAACTTCTTACCTTACGATGATAAATCCGTTTTCCACCGATTGGGCTTACGACTACGGATGAATCGACAAAATGAAAAATTCAGCCAACACCGCATGAACACTACAAAATAGGAGATGATCACGAAATGAGGGAGTAGAAGAAAGTGATGTTTTCGGTTTAAGAGAACCATCCAAAGAGAAGGTACATATTCGACATAAAGAAAAGAAATTGAAACGAAGAGGATTACTTACCGATTCGGTTAAGAAGATAGTGCCCAACAAGAAGAAAAAGAAATAGAGAGGAGATAAGATGTTAATAGGTTCAGCTATGGAGAGAAATGAATAAAGAGAATTCAGTCACAAGGTAATGTTGATTTAAGAAGTGAAAGAAAGGTTGAAGAAATAATCGAAAAGAAAAGAGAAGATGGAAAAGAGGTGTTTAGAGGTTTCGGCCAACATCAAAAGAGAAATGAACCAAAAGATGTGAGTATTTCGGCAATCAAAGAAGAATGAACAATGATGGATTAAAGCTTACGGCACAACAAGGGGACAAGATGAACAATGAATAGGTATTTCGGCCAAAACAAGACAAAAGAAGTTGGTAAAGAAAATGCCAAAATGAACAAAGCTTTGCAAAATAGCCAAGAGAGATTCGGCTCCCACACTCCATAACAAAACCGTGTGCCTACTATACTAAAAGGTCATGGTTGACCCAAAATATTCTTTCCAAAACATCATCCCCAAAATCGGCGAACATGTTCCCTTCCCTTCCCTTTTCTTTTCTTTCTTTCCTTGTTTTTCCCTTGCTTTCCTCCTTACCATAATCCTTAGTCTTCTTTCCATAATTAAAAAGTCTTTCTTACCTTATTTAAGACCATGGCCGACACTTGGAAAGAAAGCACAAAAATAAATCCAAAATTTGCAAAAGATGGGATTTGAACCCCTTCCCTCCATGCTCTCCACTTGATGCCACAACCTCTTTGCCATATGCTCATTTATGCTAGCAAAATACACACTTATTTCCTTAAGCATTGATGCCACTTACCTTCTCTCCTGAAAGTGCTTAAACACAAAAATTTTGCCAAGGCCCAACTCAATCCCGTGCCTTCTTAGGACCCCTAATCATACACAATTAATCATTTTTAACTAGCCTATCACAAGGTATATACAAAACATAAAATTCTAAATTTTAGGATGTTACAACTGCGGCATGAGACTTTTTATTTGGATTTTTGGGGTTTTTGGATGAGATTGAATGATTAAGCTTTTAAAACTACATTTTAATATGGTTTATAAATTTGGTAAGAAAAACTGGACTTTTCAAACTCAACGACAAACCCAAGTCGATGTTGTTATTTCAAACTTAAGAATTCAATTTTAGAAATTTGAAATCTATTTGCCCCCTTTATCAATGTTTTACAAGACACGTCAAACTACAATTTCAAAATCAACCAATGAGATTTAATTATTTTCTATTGCGACACTTTCTTCGAAATATGATGTTTTGTGTATATATTCGAAACTTGAGTTTTTATCTAAGTTAATTAGTTTCTAATAGTTACTTTTCAAAATAATATTTATAGACATTACTTAAATTTTCTCAAATAAGTCAAAAACACTGATTTTTATTAAATGATGATTTCTGGAAGAAAAATAGTTTTATGTTTTTCTGCGCCATCAACTTTGACAATGTGATCTTTGAGACTCGGCCATAACTGCTAGACCTGGTTTAGGGGGTTATATGTTTGAAGTTCCATGTTGTGACACTGAGGCATGGTCTCACGACATGTACCCAAATTTTAAAATTAATTTAGGTTGGAAATGTCGTGTCACGACTAGAGGTAGAATTTGAAAAGGTTTTAGGTTCGAAGTGCGATGTCATGAAACTGTCCTAATTTTTAACATCCTCGGAGCTTTGATGTTCAATGTAGCAACATCGAGATTCGGTGTCGAGAAACTACCCTAAATTTCTCCATTGTTGAATAGTGGGTGGGGTGGTCCCAACGTTTTACCTCTAATTTCAATTAAATCCTTAAGAGGCTCCCTTCAATTGCCTAAGGCCAAAATTCTATGCTAATTAAAAATTTCTAACCTAATAAAATAAAAAATTCAAATGTTTAAAAATTTACAACATTTTTCAAACTTTTAAGTCAAAATTAAGTGTGGGCCAATGTGATCTTCGAGATTTGGCTATAACGTCTAAGTTAGATTTAATTCTGTGTCGCGACACTGAGGCACGGTCTCATGACACATACCCAAAATTTTAAATTAATTTAGGTTCAAAATGCTATGTCGCAATCCAAGGTAGAATTTGAAAAGGTTTTAGGTCCGAAGTGCGGTGTCCCGACACTGAGATGTGTTGTCACGGCACCGTCCTAAATTTTAAAATCCTGGGAGCTTCAAAGTCCAATGTTGCAACACTGGGGTTCAGTATCGTGACACCACCCTAAATTTCTCCATGTTTGAATGTGGACATGACGGTCCCTACATTTTACCCCTAAATTCAATTATGTCCCTAATAGGCTCCCTTTTGTTATCTAAGGCCAAAATTCTATCCTAATTAAAACTTTCTAACCTAATTAAAATCCAAAATTCAAATGCATAAAAATTTAAAACATTTTTCAAAGTTTCAAGCCAAAATTAAATGTGGCTACTGGTAGCCCTAGTATTCCATGGATCACCATTTTTCTCCATTGGCTACCATCTTGATCCATCCAACAATCAAATTTCAGTCTGGGGTCTTTCTACTTGTCGTGCTCCCTCAATCTTTTTTTGCCAATACACAACAATCGGCGCTGAGTTCCCACTACCTTGATTGCCTCTCCACTTTAGATTTGGATGGTCCTTCCAACCAGGGTTGTATGTGTTTGAAGAAGGATTTCCACCCCTATTACCCGAGTAATTTACCTCCTTCGATTGGGTCTCTGGGTATGATGTGTAGCTTCGTGCGACATCATTCATTGATGGTTTGATAGTAGTCTATAGATGATGTAATTTTTCTAGAATTTGTTGATATTTATCATTTTTCTTGACCATCTTAGTCGTCGACAACTTCTAGTTATATAAAAAGCGCTCATTCAGCCATATTTTTGAGTTCGTCACCATGCCTTCGATAAATTAACAAGCTCACTCCTAAGTGTTATTCATGAAGACCCTGACTGATATGCCATTGAAGCCGACTCTTAAGCTCCCATCCAATCCATTATAAAATATTTGCAATTGTAACTAGTCTTACATACTGTGGTGTGGGCATTTCTTAAGTAGCGAATTGAAGCGTTCCCAAGCTTCGCATAAATTTTCACCTTTGAATTGCTTAAAACTAGCAATATCACGCCTCAATTGGATGGTTCAACTAATGGGGAAACTCTTACACAAAAAATTCCCCACTAAGTCGTTTCATATCATGATGGAACTTGGCTCTTGGGAGTCAAGCCATTCGTAAGCATTTGTCCCAAAGTGAGAACAGAAACAACCGGAGATAAATCACGTCGTCACTCACTATGTTGTATTTAAATGTGTCACACAATTGTAGGAATCTCTTTAAGTGATGGTTCTGGTCTTCCATCATATTACCCTGAAATTGCAATTTTTTTTTTGTATTAAGATTCTCTCTTGTTTAGGATTTGGCTTGATTGGGAAGGTTCTACTCCAAGTCATTGTAACATCCTGATTTAGACCCTAGTTGGAACAGTGGTTCGAGACCACAAACTTGAGGTCGTAAAAATATTTTTTAATATTATTTTCTATGTGAATATTATATGATATCGTCTGTGTGAAATTCTGTGTGATAATTTAATCGTTTATGTGTCGAATTAAGAGAAAGGATTAAATCGCGTAAAGAGTAAAAGCTGTGTGCTGATTTATAAATATCAAAGTGTTGATGTCTTTATATTATGGAGGCCTTATATGGCAAATAAGTCATTTATGAGATAGTGGTTGATTGAATGACTAAATAACCTTAGTATAAAATTTGTCTTATATGTTTAATGGAAGGACAATTTTGTAATTGAATAAATGACATAGATAAATGAAACCAAAAGATGAGTGTTCATCTTTATTTCTTTTCTTTTGGTCGCATGTATTTAAGAAAAAGAAAGAAAATTTGAGCTAAGCATTCGGCACTTGCAAGCCAAAAATTAAAGTATGTTTTGAGTCGGTTTTCGATAATTTCTACGTTTTTGTAATCATTGCTTCGAGAGCTATCAAACCCATGTATTAATTTTGAGTATTGATGATGTTTGTGTGAGATGCCATTGATGCTATGTTGAGCTCTGTGATGTTTTATGGTGTTAAATGAAAGATATGAGTTAGATGAACATGTGTTGTTCTTGAAATTTTGATGAATTTAGCTAATTAGGGCTAAATTGTGAAAATAGTAAATTGAAGGGTTAAAATGTGAAAAGGTGAAATTTGTGGGTTTGTATGGATAATAGTAAAATTCGGCTAAGCTTGTACTAGATGAAATTTGGTGAATTTGATGATTTTGTGAATTAAGGACTAAAGTGTCAAAATGTGAAAATGTGAGGACTATTATGCAAAATGCCTTAAATGTGTGTATGTGGACTAAATTGAATGAAATGATGATTGAATGGATTGAATTTAAATGTGTATAGACCAAGAGAGAGGAATTTTGGATCGAGATTGAGGCAAAGATAAAGTGCTCGATTAATCGACCGTATCGATAGTCGACATTCGAGGTAAGTTCGGACATAATACCTGCATCTAGCTATATTTAATGTTATGAAATAAATGGTCTGATATTATTACAAAATGAATTCTATGTGATAGATTGAGTTAAATGGCACTAAGTGTGCGTATTCGAAAATGTGATCGGAAATTATAGCACTGTGTGTGCAGAGTAATATAAGCTTCGGCTTGGTGGTTGGCACTGTGTATGCGATGTCAATTTAAAATCAATTTGGGATGGATGTACTGATTGTATGATGCTAATTAAGCTTCAGCTAATTAATTATGCACTAAGTGTGCGAATGAATTGAGGAAGAAACGAGTGTGGATTGAAATGAATCATGATTATTGATTAACAAAAGTATTTGACAACTAAGTGTTGGCTAAGGTACGCTAGAAATCTATGTGATTGGTGAAACTATGAATGTGGGTGTGGATGAGTTCATTGAACATATTGGTTGTGAATGGTATTATATTTCTGGTAGTAAACATTAATCTATGTGATGCCATGTTGGTATTATGTATTATGTTATGAACTTACTAAGCTTTATAAAGCTTACTGTGTGATTTGTTTCTCTGCTTTGCAGTGTCAGTAAAACTAGCTAGGATCAGGGGATTGTCAGCTTCTCAGTCACACTATCGGTAATCTATTTTGGGGTATTTTGGAATGATGTACCTAGTTAAAATATGGCATGTATAGGTTGATCATTTGGTTCATGTTTAATGTTTGTAAGTAGCCATGAGATGTGGCTAGATATGTGCTAGTTTAAACATGAATGAACTTGGTTTATGTGATGCATCTTTTAGTATGGTTTGTGGGTTGAGAAATTGATTATTGAATGTAACTTTGTGTTGATCAAATGCTAGCATAAATTAGTGAAATTGAGAAGGAATGATGTTTGGTATTGAATGTATTATACTTATGATGAGATAAGTTTTGCCATGGTTGGAATTGGTATTAAATGCTTTGATTGAATGGTCATTTTGGAAAGTTTTTGGCTGCCTTATGTGCATGATATGTTTTGGTATGTGTTGTTTGCAGGTTTGACCCTAAGTGGATGGCAATTTGGCCTTGTAACCTGTAATGTCACACGGTTGTGGCACACGGGCGTGCCTAATGACTGTGGGGGAATTGTAGGATGCAGCTTAGCATCACACGGCCTCGACGCGGGTGTGTCATCTGGCCGTGGTGTGCAAGTCAGTAGCTAACTAAAAAGTACACAGCCTCGACACGGGCGTGCTTGGTGGCCGTGGTGGGGAAGTTAGTATATGACCTAAAAGTACACAGCCATGGAACACGGGCGCGCCTAATGACCGTGTTGGTATAGTTAGTATATAGACATGGATGGATACAAAGGGGTGTCTAGAAGCCGTGGAGGGCACACGGTCTCCTCCCACGGGCGTGTCTCCCCTGAATTTTAGAAAAGTTTCAAATTTTCATAAAATGTTGTATGTATTTCAGTTAGTCCCGACCCCTCTTAAACTTGTGAGTTAGGCCTCGTAGACCTTATCAAGGGACGACATGATAGTAAATGAATGCGAATGAAAATGATTGACTTTGTGTCGTAAAATCTTAGATGTTGGATGTTCTATTTGATCGATAATGCCTCTTAACCCTGTTCCGGCGACGGTCTCAGCTTAGGGGTGTTATAGTCATACACTGAATCAAAGAGAATTAAGTAAAAATCAAATAAAATAAAAATCAAATAAAAATAAAAATTTCGTATCTGTAATCCCAAATTTTCCTATTTATGCAGAAAATTAAATTGAAGTCTAATGTCGAAACCTCCTTGAAAATGACGCCAACAACTTAAGCGCCACTAGACGTGTGAATGTCTGGATTGGAAATATTACAACAAAAGAAATAAAATTAAGCAGAGCTATCCGCAAGCATACGAGTCAAGTTGTAATATAGTAAAGTGTTACAATGAAACACTCCAAGAAGCATTCTGAGGATCGTTAGTTGAGTTAAATTAAATTTATTTTTTACACTAATAAGTTTAAATAGTACTGATTTAAAATTATGTTACGAAAAATCAAATTAGCATCAATTAATCAAATTAACCTGAAAATTAATAAAACTAAAAATCAACCAATTTAACAATAAAAAATAAATCCAATAAAATAGGTAGGTGATAAACTCACTTTAGCGGTCCTAATTAACTTCAAAACTTGGGTTTCACTGAGTTATCTATTAATTAACTAGTTATTACCACTTTGCCTCTAACTAAGTAACTTATCGACCAATACACGCTTATCTCTCAGCGTCAGTTTCTTGACCGAGATAAATTATGATTTACTCGGTAAACTTATCTCTCGATCTCATTTATCCTAAATTGCTTCCTAGGGATGTTACTTCCTAGGGCTTAATCACACATAATTTAAACCAACTAACCCAGATTTCAACCCTTGTTCTTTCGTTAATTATTCACACATTCGTTCGTCAATCTTCCTAAGGAAATTAACTTTTCATATATTTAAATACAATAATTCCTAAACTCTTATTTAACTTGCAAAACAACAAATTAAATAAAAGTAAGGAGTAAAGAAATAAGTCCATTTTTTATATCGATTTGAGCTCGGAAGCGAAATTCCTTTAACAGTTGCGAAGATCACCTCGATTGCAATTGGAATCAACACCGGAATAAAAAAAACTAATATATTAAAGCCTTGAATCAAAATCGAATCCAAGGTAGAACAATAACCAAAGTATAAAAAAAGGACTAAACTAAAAATCCTAAAATACTAAAACGACTCAATTGGCCGAGCCTTTTGAAATGGGACTTAACATGCCTATTTATAAAGTTTATGCTCAGACCTAATTAGGGTTGCTAAATAGTAAAAAAAAAATCTGATTAAGGTACATTGTATGGGCTAAAATACACTTAATTAAAATTCATGTTCGTCACTCAGTGTCGAGACACCGGTCCTCATTTTATGAGTATTTTGGCTTCGAAGTTTGATGTTGCGACACCACTCCTCGATGTTGCGACACTGTGGTTGTCCTTCGCCTCCTAAGCCCGAAATCAGTGTCCTACACACTAGATAGAGTTGTTAGATCACCCTTAGGCCCATGGGGCCCATTAAGTCGTTACATACTTTAAAAGTGTGTAAAAATATTTATTTTGTATAAATTAAACATAAAGCAACAAAAATCGAAAACAAAATAAAAACATATAAAAATGCTATAAAAGAAACTCGTTAAGTGCTTGGATGACCTTAATTTACCACAATAAATTGTGACAGATCAGTTTGCGCTCTCTATGCCAAAGAGTTGAACTTTAGACACACTAGAGCTTGCTACTTATTTTAGGTGTTTGGCCGACGTGAGAACGTGACATATTATCTAATAATAAAAATATATTAATTTATTCCAATCTAAACATAAAAAAGCATTAGATATAATTAAAATATTTTTATTTTTTAATATTAATAAGAACAAATATCAAATAATAATAGTTATAATAATAAGGTTTTAAAAATCTTATATTGCCCATGTGACCAACAAAATTAAATATTAGTTCCTTTTTTTTTTTTATTACGAAGGGCTAAAATACAACGGAATTATTATCAGTATCGAAAAAGCTACAATACAATGGAGTTAAATATGCAATTACGCATGATGAACATGATGGCTAGAATTTGTATTTACTCTATACTGTCTTCTATTATATGGTATTTTGCCTCGATTATCCACGAATAAACAAACCACAATGTTCCTCACTCACAAAGATATCTACCATGTCAATCAGTCCATACTATTTCAATATTAAGTTTTTATTTAATTAAACTTTTAATACATTTTAATTGTTTCAACCATTTTTAATAGTATTTGACTTGTATCAATATATATCGAATTTTTATATTTTAAACAATTTCAGTATATACCAATACTAAATCAGAAAGGCTATTTTTGATAATGTAATAGTGTTTCAATCTCTTCCTTATGGTGTTAAAATTGTTATACTCCACTTTAATTGCAAATTTATCAGCTTAATGCCATTTTCTTGATAATGCTTTGTATTCTTGTAATAAGTAGACTGTTGCAAGGATGGTTACTGTTTCGAGTTTCAATGAATCTTTTGATTATGTATAATTTTTTTAAAAAAGAAACATAATTATTAATATTATTATATGACTATTGGGACGTCGTCCCCATTCTGTCCTCCCTCTCTTGGTTTCAGTATGTAGTCATTGTTTCTCATATTAATATAAATTTGGGTAAAGTTGATGCTGTGAACTTGGAATATATACTACGGCCGGTGAAGAATTGGGTTTGCCCTAAATCACACTCTTATTAGGCCGTAATACTATATTTATTGAATGATCACTTGCATATTTTTCTCATCCATATTATAACGTTTCCTTTACTATTTCCGTACAATAATGTTTAAGCTATTATAATAATTTTAAAATCAAAACGTTAAAGTAGGTTTAAAGCGACAAATTCAAATTTTGTCTTTTTAAAAAATAATAATAATTCGATTTACAATTTTAATTTTAATTTTTTTGGGGGTTTCAAATTAAAAGCCAAAAGAGTTTGTAAGAGGAAGCGATGCAATTATAATTATTTAATTTTACGGTAAATGGAGGAGATCAAAAGTACCACATTTTTAATGCGTAAACCGTGGAGGAATGCAAATTAATTAGTCCATCAAAATTACGAAAGCAATTAGGGATCAGTAAAGTTGACAAAGCAACAGTTAGTTGAAGTTCTAAGGTTAAAATATATCCTATATTTTATAAATTTAAAATTTAGTTTTTATATTTTTATTTTTAAAAATTTCTTTTTTTTTTTACTTTTTCAGAATATAAATTTTAAGTTCAATTGTTAATAGTGATCAAATTATTTTATTAAATTTGTTAGTGTGATATTTTAAAATAAATAAAAAAATGTAATAAACTTGAATAGAACAAAATACTTTTAACATTGTTAATAGTTGAACTTAAATTCTAAAATCTGAAAGAATAGAGACTAAATTCTTAGAAATAAAAATATGAGAACTAAATTTTAAAGAATAGATAGATTTATGAAAAAAATTAACCAAGTTTTAATTATGAATTAATTAGACAATGAATTAATTATAAAAACATGCGTATTTTAAGTGTTAAAGGAACATAAACTATATATATATTCCTTTCATTTTTGCGAAGTTTATTTCAAATTGGTATTTTCTATTTTGCAAGTGGAGGAAAAAGGGTTTTTCTTTTAATATGGTAATAAAAAAAAGTGGAGTAAAAAGTTGATCAAAACTATATTTTATGTCGTCCAATTATTTATGTTTGTGGTGCCACACCTAAAAGGTTGCCTATTTGTTTTTTAAATTCTAGGCTCTTTGAAATTTAATCAAATCCAACCCCACACCAACTTTCCATAATTGAGTACACTAGCGTTTTTAAAGATCTTAAAAAGAATAATATTATTATTACGTTATTAGTAGGTGATTGCCTCCAGATGTATTAATGTTTAGAGTGTGAATACTGCGGTAAACGATTTATACATAAATGAGGAGGTATCTGCAAGTGTACGGGTCAGGTTGTAATATAATTACAACGAAGTAGATGAGTACTTCGAGGATCGTACCCAAAAGAGGCTAGTACTAGGTCAATTTCAACCTAAACACCAAAAGATTTAACTAGTACTTAAAATAAGTTATATTACAAAAATATAAATAATAATGATTTTTGGGGTTTTCATTATAATAGTAATAATAATAAGAAAAGTAAATAATATTGGGAATTTGAAAAGTAAAATTGATCAAATATGATTATGGGTGATTAGCTCACTCCGGTAATCTTGATCAACTATCACTTCGGGCTCTTTGTCAATCAACTAATCTTTTTCCTAGCAAGATCTTCTAATACGTCCTTTAGAATAGTGAGTCAGCAAATGCTACTTATCTTTCGACCTCACAGTCCAAATTGACTTGGGGTTAAACTGTTCACGGATAGGCCATATCAAGTTTTGGTTAATTCCCACCTTGATAACTTCTTAATGTCGTCAAGCCTAGGATTTTGGTTATTAAATTCCCTTTCCTAGATTTTTCGCGCATTCAACCATATTCTTGTATATCCATTTACTAATACATATTTGCTTATTTTGGAGTATCTCCTATGTTATGATAGCATGGATTGGACTGATCTTGGACATTTACTGTAGGTAAAATTTTTGAATAGACAAATTTCATCCACATCTTGGCTTTTGGTGTCATTAACTCTTGATTGAATGTTTCTGCATTCTTCATTATTGCATTCAATATGTCCACACCTCATTTCCTTCTGTCAAGAATCTCAGTATTTCTTCCATGTCTACATTTTTGAATTCCTTTAGATCTGTTTTGTATAAATAGTCGCTATAATAATATGGTGCATCAAAAATTGACAAATACTCATCTTAGTTACCAGGACATTGATCCTTCCAACCTTCACAAAAGACTGAATCCTATAGAATTGTTTGGTTGCTTCTCCTTTTTACAATGCTAGATAAAATTCCTGCACTATAGGAATTATTGTAGGTTGTTCAGACGACAAGCAAAAATTGGTCCACTCTCTTTCTATTTCATTCTCCCATATGTCTTTACAATTCCGCATTAAAGAATCAAATCCTTGCTCTTGGATGAAAGTGTACGGTTCTAGTTGTTGAAAGTATTTATCCATGTCACTTTCCTGAATTCAATAGATGGACTTTAAGCACTCACACTGAAACTGGCCATTTGATAATCTAATTTTGCTGGAATCCCTTGTACAATCTTCTTCGTCTGCAAATTGATATTTCTTTTCAGTAGATGTAAAAATAAGAGGATGGATGTGACCTATTTATGCCTATAGAAGAAAAGAATAATATATTCAAGAGTTATAGTTTATTTCTATTTAGTAAGAAGTGAAAGAACAAGAAACATAATATAATTAAACTTCAAAAAGGTCAGCAGTTAGTTTGGAAAACAGAGTTACGCAAGGGTGTCGTGACATCTCTTATTGGTGTTGAGACATCGGGAGCAGTTTCCATGTTCTAAATGTTGTCTGTTTTCGCGACATTTAGTATGGGTGTCACAATTTGTAGGCCAAATTCCATTATGTTCCGGCTATGTTGTAAAAGTAATAGTTCGGTCGCTTTCTTCATTATCGCCCATTTCGTTTTTCAATAACCCCTTGTTTCCTCATGAATCCCATAGTTTGTTACATTGCAAAATTTTTTTATCGACTACTGTGTTTGTTATTCCCCAAGAATAATTTTTTATTGTTTACCATTTATAAGAAAAAGCTACCCTCCTTTTTTGATTAGCTCTATTGCCCCAATGAGGTGTCATCTGATGTATAATGTACGGGTGTGCCCATCTCGATTTTAGCTTTCCAGGAAATAACTTTAATCTTGAGTTGAAAAACAAAACTTTCTATCCAGGGAGAAATTCACATTTTTGGATCTTTGCGTCATGTCCAAGTCTACTCCTTTCCTTACACATTTTTGTGTTTTCATAGGCCATAAAATAAAATTCTTCCAGTTCTTGTAGTTGGAATAATCTTTCTTTCCTAGCTAATTTTGGATCCAAATTTAATTCTTTGATTGCTCAATATGCCTTTTTTTTCTAATTGAATTGGTAAGTGACGATTCTTCCTGTAAACTAGCTTGTGTGGGGACATACCTAGAGGAGTATTATATGCTACTTTGTAAGTCCATAATGCATCGTCTAACCTTGCTACCCAATACTTTTGACTTGGGTTCACTATTTTTTCTAAGATATGTTTAATTTCATGGTTAGACATTTTTGCATGCCCATTAGCTTGTGGGTGATAAGCCATTGTCATTCTGAGTCTTATGCTGCATTCTGCCAGAGAAGCTTCGAACTGCTTGCTACAAAAATAAGATCCTTCATCACTAACCAATGCAGGTGATGTACCAAACCTAGCGAATATGTTTTTTTCTAAAAAATCTCACTGCTGATTTTGTATCATTAGCAGGCAAAGCAATAGCCTCGACCCATTTTGAAACAAAATCAACAACTACAAGAATGTATTGATTTCTGAAAGAAATTTGAAATGGTCACATGAAATCAATACCCTAGACATCAAATACTTCTACCTCGATTATCCCTATTTGCGATATTTCATCCATTTTCAATATACTCCCAGTTCGTTAGCATCTATCACATCTTTTTATGAATCCGTAGGCATCTCTGTTCATAGTTGGCCAATAAAATCCTGATTGTAGCACCTTGTACTATGTCATTTATCCACCAAAATGCTCCCTGCATGGAGATGTATAGAATCCTTGTAAAATGTCGTGTATCTCTTTGTAACACCCCTAACCTGTATCCGTCACCGGATTAGGGTTAAAGGTATTACCGGACAGATCAAAACTTTTACAGACATTACATAATACAATTCATTAAACGCAATCAAAGTATCCCGTTAATAGGTCAACGAGACCTTAGTCATGCTTTAAATAGAGTCAGGACTAAACCGGAACACATATAGAAATTCTCAGAAAATTTAAAATTTTTAAAACTACCGTGGGTTACACGCCCATGGGGTTAGGCCGTGCGCCTCCCACAGCAGTTAAACACACCCATGTGTCTCCCCCGTGGTTGAATCTGATTAACTCCACGGCCACCAAGCACACCCGTGTACCTTGGCCATGGTCAAAACTGACTTGGCTCCACAGCCACCAAGCACGTCTGTGTACTATGGTCGTGTACTCTTAATCAGCTACTGACTTAGTCCCACGGTCAATAGACACGCCCGTGTGGCAAAAATAGGCCATTTGCAAGGCCAATATGCCACCCACACCTAGGGTCAAAACTACAAGCCAATTATCAACTCAATTTATGCACAAATAGCAACCAAGAATGTATCAAAATGACTATCCAAACTCTACATTCAAATCCAATTTCATTCATACCAAATTTACAAGTCTAAATCTCATATAAACACAAGCATAATCCATCCATTTACTTACCTTAAACTTGACCATTTCTTACACTATGAAACCATACCAAACATACATCATAAATCACATTCATTAAAGCATATTGCCAACACATAACTATCCAAATCACATGGCTAAGTTCATATCTCATACTTATCCAAATAGCTAGCCTATACATGCCATATCTAACTATATACATTTTCAAATATACCAAAATAAGTTAAGTAGTGTGATGACGATCCTCGACGGTCCCGAGCCTTTAGTATCTTTAACGATTTATAAAACAGAGAAAATACACACAAAGTAAGCTTTCCAAAAGCTTAGTAAGTCATATATAAATAAATTTAACAAGAACAGCATATAGGCATATAGGAACATTGGCACAATTAGCTTTCATAGCAAATTTATCGCATGTATACTTTGGTCCATGTACTTGGCCACATTTTGCCACATTCATCAACTCAAAAATCTTATATACACATAGTTATTTCATGATACTTTCACATATCATATTATTGTTCCAAAATACATATTCATCATAGTAAGATCATATAGGTACTTACCTTGTATACACACTTAGTGTATACGTCAACGTACCTGAAACAGATTTACAATTCACATAGCCATTCGTATCACCTACTCGCCCGTTGAACCATTAGGAACCTAATAGGATACTGAGAAAGCTCGGAATGATTGTACAATGCCAATGTCCCATACGAGGTCTTACATGTACTCAGATATCGATGCCACTGTCCAAGACAGGGCCTTACACGAATCAATACGATGCCGATGTCCGAGACATGGTCTTACACGTAAATCTTATATCGGTACCAATGTCCCAGACGTGGTCTTACACGAAATCTCAAATCAATGCCGACGTCCCAGATGTGGTCTTACATGATACCACAGAACAGATACCTATGTCATGACATAGCTAATCCTATCTATTCCTAGGTTCGTACAGGACTTCTCGGACATTGTCACTATACAGATCTTATCTCAGAATTCATATACATAGCATCTCGTAAGCATTCGCTGTTATCAATAGTCATATGAATATGCACAATTCATTACAAATACATTTATTTGCATAATGACTTACCTCAGATTTGATTTAACAGAAATGGAAATGGCTACTCGATTACTTTCGCTTTCCCGCGATCTAAGTCCATTTCCTTCGGTTCTTGATCTATACGTATTCAAATTTAACCCTCTTATTTAACAACACATCCAATTCAATCCAAAAACACACATTTAGAGCTATTTGCAACTTAGCCCTCACATTTGCACATTTTATCAATTTAGTCTATTTTTTGCAAAGCATCAAATTTACAAAATCAACATATACCCATGTTTAGCCGAATACTCATGTATCCCATACAAGTCCAAACATTTCATCAAATTCACAAATTATTCCTTCAAAATACTATTTTCACAATTTAGCCCTAATTTGCTAAATTCATCAAAATTCCAAGAACGAAACATGTTCATCAAATACATATCTTTCATATTTCACTATTAAACATCACAAATCACATGTGTTCATCAAAGTCTCATTCCACAAACATTATAAATTCTCAAAATTGAAGCATGGGTTTTGTAGTAGACAAAGCAACGATTGCAAAAACGTAAAAATTATCGAAAATCAATTAAAATCATACCTTGAATTGAGCTTAATGATGGTTGAACACCATGAAAACTCAAAACCCTTCTTTTCTTTCTATATTCGGTGATGAATGAATAGAAATGGCCATTGTTAATGCTTTATTTTATCATAATTTAACTTAATAACCCATTTCCAAATTTAACCTTCAAAATAAAATATATAAAACATATTATACAAGGTCATTATTCACCACTATCATTCCACTATCTCAAATATTGGCATAATTGCCACATGAAACCTTCACACTTATAAAGACATGACAAATAGGCATCTTTTCATAAAACATGCAAATTTGCATTTCAATGCAATTAAATCCTTTTGTCAAATTAAGCACACAGAAGGACAAATTAACTTATGAAACTTTAACACATGCTCAATCATATATCATAGGCACAAAAAATAATATTAAAATATTATTCAGACTCGAATTTGTGGTTCCGAAACCACTATTCTGACTCAGGTACAAACCGGACTGTTACACTCTTCCTCCGCTGCACACCTTCAGACTAATTGATCTGTGCATTTTTGAAACACATACGAATCCTCCTGAATATAATTTTTTGATTCGTGAACTATCCTCTTATTCTATTGCCAGGATACCTGCGGTGGAAAAAAATCTTTAGCAATATAGTTGACATAATCTGCATACCAAGGTGTTATGTGTTTCCTAGGTCTTGTCTGATGAATGTCTACCTTAAATAATTGCTCATCTGTGAAAGTCTCTTCAATTTCTTTAATACATTTTTTTTCTTTTAAGTTATTCTTAGTTCTAGATAAATGATCTTCAATTTGATTCTCAGTTCTTTTTCTATCCATTATCCATAGATCGAATTCTTAAAACAGTAGCACCCATCTCATCAGCCTGGTTTTTGTCTCTTTCTTCTTCATGATGTATTTTAATACAGAGTGATGAATATAAACATATACTCTATTTTCAATTAAATAAGGTCAAATTTTTTCACAAGAAAATACCACTGCCAACATTCTTTTTCGGTTGTAGTGTAATTGCATTGTGCTGGATTGAATGTTTGCTTGTTTAATGAATAGGCCTGAATATGTTATTCCTCTTTTGTCCCAAAATTAAGCTTACTGCATAGCCACTAGCATCACACATAACAATAAAAGTTTCTGACCAATTCGAGGTAATAATGATCAGTGTAGATATGAGTTTCTTTTTTATTACCTCGAAGGCTTTGATGCAGTTTAGGTGAAATATCAAAGGTGTCTCCTTTTAAAGAAATTGATTAAATAGTTTAGAGATGTGAGCAAAATATTTTATTAATCTTTTGTAGAATCAAGCATGACCCAAAAATTTTTGAACACCCCGAATATTCGTTGGATTGAAGAGGTTTTTTATAATCTTAATTTTAGCTTTGTTGACTTCTATAACTTTCCTTGAGATTTGATGTCTCAATACCAATCCTTCCTTCACCATAAAGTGACATTTTTTGCAGTTAAGTACTAGAGTAGTCTCTTTTCACCTTTTTAAGAATTTTTCAAGGTTACCTAAGCATTCTTGAAAAGAGTCCTCAGAACCGAGAAGTCATCCATCAATACATCCAACCCCTCCTTTAACATATCAACAAAGATAATTGTCATGTAACAGCCCAGTTTAGACCTTAGTCGGAATAGTGGTTTTGAGACCATAAATCCGAGATCAGAGAAATATTTTAATATTATTTTTCGTGTGTTAAGTATGTGATAAAGTATGTGTGAAAATTTTATCATTTGAGTGCTAATTTGTGAAAATAGGACCTAATCGTATAAAATGCAAAAGCTGTGTGCTAGTAATTAAAAGTGCTTAATTACCATGTCTTATTAAATGAAAGGTCCTTATGTTGTTATTAAACCATTAATAGATTGGATGGACAAATATGGGTTTAAGCTAGTGGAACTTCATATGATATTACAAAGGTTATAATGGTAATTAGTTAATTATATGTGCATTAAGTAAAACAAAGCCAAAAATTTCATTTAGTTCATCCATCTTCTACCGAAAATAGAAAGAATAAATAAAGTTTAAAGCTTTGGAGATTTCGTCTAGATTTTGGCTTGATTAAGATCAAGAAAAGAGAAATTCGGACTTAGATTGATGCAAGAACAAAGTGCCCGATTGATCAACTAGTGTTGTTATTTTTAGGTCCGAGGTAAGTTCGTGTATAATACATATTGTTTAAACAATGTTTATATGTAATGAAATGAATGGGAACGTGATGGTGAAGCTTGATTATATGAAACCTGAAATTGAAAATATAAGGCACTAAGTGTGTGAAAAATGAGATAGCTATGACTACAGAAATTGGCACTAAGTATGCGAGATCGAAACAACGATGGCTGAATAATGGGCACTAAGTGTGTGATACTGAAACAAATTTGGTTTAATATGATGGCACTAAGTGTGTGATATTATTATAGCTTCGGCTAATTAATTGGCACTAAGTGTCTGAGTGCATCGAATGTTTAAAGAGGATACAATGATTTATGGCATTGAACATTGAATGGTAAATGTGATAGATAAATACATGATGGTACAGGTATGTACAGAACCTATGTGGTTGATGAGATTGTGTATGAAATAAATGGTAGATTATGTGAATGAATGATGAAAAAGAATTGAATTGAGTAGCATTATAAATGCTTGTACATGAACCTATAGATATGATATGAAATTGAGTAATAGCCATGGGTGAGATTGAGTAGTGATGTGAATTGAAGTAAATGTTAGTTAATTTTGCATATTGAATATGAATTGTTAAGTAAATTGTGTCATACGAACTTACTAAGCTTTTAACCTTACTGTGTGAAGTCTTTCTCTATTTTACAATGTCATTAAAGCTAGCTCGAATCCAGGGATTGTCAGTGGCTTAATCACACTATTGGACGTCTATTTTGGTACCATTTTGGAAGTTGTATATATGGCATGTATAGGCTAGTAAGCTTGTGGAATGCTTTGAGATGTATAAATCTTACCATGTGATATGGCTTAATAATGGAATGATTTTGGTACATGTTTGGATATGTGAAAATGGTGTTTGTGATATGTGAATATAGTCTTATGTGAATGGCCATTATGGTATGCTAGGTGAAATAGAAATGGTATGTTTCATAATTGATTTGGTAGTTGAGAATAGTGAATGAATTGTATGTTATTTGATGTTGGAATTGAGTATGTAGGGATGACCCAAATTGGGTGGCAATTTGGCCTTGTAAAGGGCCTATAATTACCCACACGGGTGAGCACACGGGCGCATGACTCAACTGTGTCTTTCACTGTCCTTATTTGAAGCAGATCAGACTTGTACACGGGCTAGACACATAGGCATGTGACAAGCCGTGTGACTCAAGTTAGTGTTGTTCACGGGCCAGACACACGGGTGTGTGACAGGCCGTGTGATCCTATTCAATGTTGCACAAGGGGTAAGGCATGGTTTAAGACATGGCCGTGTAAGTTCCTGTAGCCTTCTTCCAAATGATGACTGAGTGGTTTACGGAGTTCGTTCGAAGGAATCTGGCTGCTCAACAACCTCCACCCCCACAAGTTCCTGTAGCGTCACAAGTATTACACCTGATTAATTGAGTAAACCTCCAATTGATAAAATTTAGAAGTACGGAGATGAAGAGTTTAGGGCCACAGTTGATGATGATGCCGAGCGAGCTGAATTCTAGCTTGAGAGTACCATTAAACTGTTTGATGAATTATCATGTACTCTTGATGAATGTCTTAAGTGTGCTGTTTCATTGTTGAGAGATACGACGTATCATTGGTGGAAAACATTGATATCTATGGTTCCAAGAGAACGAATCACCTGGGATTTCTTCCAAACTAAATTCTGGAAGAAATATTAGGCAACGGTTTATAGATCAGAAATGGAAAGAGTACTTTATATACTAAACAGGTCGTATGGATCATACGGAATACGAGTGAGAGTTTGTGAGATTGAGTCAGTATGCACGAGAATGTGTTTTGATAGAAACTACTATGTGTAAATGATTCATTAAAGGGTTCAATGAAGATATTAAACTTCCGGTCGCAGATTCTTAACTTGAATGAATTTGTGGTATTGGTTGAAAGAGCTTGTAAAGTCGAGGAGCTTAGTAAAGAAAAGAAGAATGCAGACTCAGAAGCTAGAAATGAGAGAAAAATGTCTATGAATAAATCGTCTCACTCATCGTCAAAGAGATTCAGAGATGCAACTAATCACTCAAATGCTTCATTTGGACATTCGAGTAGAGATCGTGTGAAACAATATATGAGTTTTAAAACTCGAAATCCAATGGAATCAAGTGTTGGTAGTGTCAGAAGCAATAAGCCTGAGTGTAGACAGTGTGGAAGACGTCATGTTGGTGAATGCTGGGGCAAGTATAATAATAGAGTTTGTTATACATGTGGATCACGAGATCACTTTATTCGAGATTGCCCCTATCTCTGAGAAAGAAAGATACAATCTGGGTGATAGTTGTTAGATTAACAAAATCAGCTTATTTTATTTCGGGAAGAACGAATTACTCACTTGATAGATTAACTGAATTGTATGTTTCTGAAGTTGTGCGATTGCATGGGGTACCATTATCTATTGTGTCTGATAGAGATCTGAGGTTTACTTCGCGGTTTTAGAAGAAACTGCAGAGGCTTTAGGTATTAAGTTGCACTTCAATACTGTATTTCATCCACAAACGGATGGCCAATTCGAGCGGACCATTCAGATTCTCGAGGATATGTTGAGATGTTGTATTCTTGAGTTTGAAAGTACGTGGGAGCAGTACCTGCCATTGATTGAATTTGCATATAATAATAGCTTTCAATGAAGATTTAAAATGACACCATATGAGGCTCTTTACGGTCGTAAATGCAAAACTCCATTGTATTGGACTGAACTTAGTGAGGATAAGATTCACGGGGTTGACTTGATAAAAGAGACTGAGTAGAAACTGAAAGTAATTTGTGACAGTTTAAAAGTGGCATCAAATCGTCAGAAATCTTATGCAGATTTGAAACGAAAAGATATTGAATTTTAGATCGGTGATAAATTGTTTTTGATAGTATCTTCGTGGAAGAAAGTACTCCGTTTGAGCAGAAAAGGCAAGTTGATTCTGAGATTCATTGGGCCATATGAGATTATCGAACGTATTGGACCAGTTGCTTATAAATTGTTGTTGCCACCTGAACTAGAGAAGATCCATAATGTGTTTCACGTATCGATGCTTCGACGATATAGATCAGACCCATCAGACGTGATTGCCCCTACTGAAGTTGAGATTCAGTCTGATCTATCGTATAGCGAAGAACCGATCTGTATCTTAGCTCACGAGATCAAAGAGTTGAGAAATAAGAAAATTGCTTTAGTGAAAGTGTTGTGGCACTGACACGGGATTGAAGAGCCTATGTGGGAGCCTGAGGATGCTATGAGAGAGCAATACCCAAATATATTCACTGGTAAGATTTTCGGGGATGAAAATTGTAACACACCTAACCCGAAACCGTCGTTGAAACAGGGTTAAGAGGAATTACCGGACAATAGAATCATTTCACAACCCATGTATGACACAAAGTCAATCATCATCATAATACATCAAACATAAACAAATAGTCCCTTTTTAAGGCGTATAAGACCTTATACACATGCTAGGGAAGGGTTGGGACTAAACCAAAACACATACAGAAACTTATCAAAATTTAGAACTTTTCTAGATTACAGGGGTTACATGCCCGTGGGGGTAGGCCGTGTGCCCCCCACGGCTGCTTGACACACCCGTGTGTCCTCCCCATGGTCGATCCTGACTTAGTTCCCACGACCACCAAGCATGCCCGTGTACCTTGGCCGTGGTCGATCCTATCAAAAACCACACGGCTACTGTGCACGTCCGGTGTGCAATGGCTGTGTGCTCTTAGGCCATATACTGACTTACGCCCGTGGTCACTAGGCACGCTCGTCTACTACAACCGTGTGGCAAAAATAGGCCATTTGCAAGGCTAAAATTCCACCCACATGGGTCAATCCTACAAGCACATTTAAGCATGTTTATACACGTATTTTGGCAACCATTTCCTATAAGCTAACATATACAACTTGAACACATTCAATACTAAACATTATTCCTTCTCCATTTCACTAAATCATACTAGCATTTTACCAACACAAAGTTACCACTGATAAATCATTCTCTTCAACCATAAACCATACCAAAATATGCCTCATATCACAAAGCGATTCATACATGAAGCAACAATATATTTAGCCACATCACATGGCTAATTACACACCTCAAATATGTACCAAATAACTAGCCTATACATGTCATATTTTAACTATATACATTTTTCCAAAAGTACCCAAAATAGATTGCCGGTAGTGTGATTGAGATGCTGACGATTCCCAGATCCGAGCTAGCTTTACTGACACTGCAAAACAAAGAAACAAATCACATAGTAAGCTTTCTAAAGCTTAGTAAGTTCGAAATACAATACAATCGTATCATCAAATCAAACCAATGTATACAATAACCATCACTTAGATTATTTCTCTTATATTCATACCATATTATCAATAGTTAAAATACTCATTCATCCATCCATAGCATCATCTATAAACTCATCAACCACAAAGGTTCGATACATACCTTGACTAACACATAGTTACTCAATTTCCAAGCTACTCAGTGCTCGATATTACAAGTCGATCTTCCTATGATTTTCTTTCAATTTTAATCGCACACTCAGTGCCATCTACATGATTGAAACTTATTAGTCATCGTACACTTAGTGCTTAATCTTTTAACCGACTTATCTCGGCATCGCACACACAGTGCCAAATCTATAAGCCGAAGCTTTCATAACATCGCACACACAGTGTTATTCATTTCTGTTTCGATTTCAATTTCGCACACTTAATGCCATCAACTAAATCTTGCACATAGCATCTTGATTTCATACAAATATGCATATTCATTTCATAATACTAAAACATATCTTAATAACATGTATTATATCCGAACTTACCTCGGATGTCAAAATACCAAAACGGTCGATTAATCGAGCACTTTCTCTTTGCCTCGATCTCGACCCGAACATCTCCTCTCTTCATCTATACACATTCAAATTAAATCCATTCAATCACTAACTCATTCAATTTAGTCCACACGCACACACATTTAGGGCATTTTACAAAATAGCCCTCACATTTTCACATTCTGACACTTTAGTCTCTAATTCACAAAATCATCAAATTCACATAATTTCACTTGATTCAAGCCTAGCCGAATTCTCACCATGCTTATACAAACCCACACATTTCATTTATTTCTCATTCTAGTCCTTTAAAATGCTATTTTCACAATTTACCCCTAATTAGCTAAATTCATAAAAAAATTCAAGAACAACACATGTTCATTAAACACATATCTTTCATTTAACACCAACACTCATCACCAAGCTCACATACTCATCAACGACACATCACAAAAACATCATCAATTCATAAAATTACAACATGGGTTAGCTAGAGAACGAAGCAACGATTACGAAAACGTAGAAATTATCAAAAATCGAGCTCAAACATACCTTAAATCAAGATTAACTCTAGCCAAAATTTCAAAGCTTTTCTTCCTCCTTTTTCTTTTCTAATTTTGGCACCAAGAAGATGAACATGGTTTCATATTTATTTTTGTTTTATTTAATACATAATAATACAAACTTTACTATTTTACGCTTATTATAAAACATTATAACATACATTATAATTGGTTATAAATGTCCATCCACCATCCAGTAACTTAATAAAGGCATAATTACCTCATAAGCCTCCACCTTAAAAAGCCATCTACAATTTGACACTTAAAAATCAGCACACAGCTTTTACACCTTATACAATTAAGTCCTTTTTCTTAATTCGGCACACAAACGATCAATTTATCACACAAAATTTTCACACAGAAAATAATATTAAATTAGTTTTATAGCCTCAGATTTGAGGTCTCAAAACCAATGTTTTGACTAGGGTCTAAATCGGGCTATTACAAAAATCCTTAGGGGGGAGAGTTGTAACAGCCCGGTTTAGACCTTAGTCGGAACAATGGCTTCAGAACTACAAATCGGAGATCAGAGAAATATTTTAATATTATTTTCCATGTTTATAGTATGTGATAAAGTTTGTGTGAAAATTCTATCTAAACCGGAGTGGGCTATTACAAAAGTATGCTTACAGTGTGGGCAATCCGAAGTCTAAACCGGAGTGTCCAAATTGTGGAAGACAACACACGGGGTAGTGTTGGGGGAATATCATAACCTGTTACAAGTGTGGTTCACCCGATCATTTCATCCGAAATTGCCCTGAGAGGGATGACAAGGAAAGGAAGCAATAGATAAGATCAAGCAATGTATCTTTAAGGGGTAGGCCACAAAAGAACCCAAGGAGTGGGACTAGTGGTAGAGGTGCGTCACGAGATTTTGCTGTGAGACCAGAGAGTCGGGCACCTACAAAGACCTATGCCATTTGCACTCAAGAAGAGACATCATCTCCAGATGTAATAACGAGTACTTTTTCTCTTCATGATAATTTTGTTATTGCTTTGATTTATCCGGGGTCTACCCATTCTTACGTTTGCATGAGATTGGTATCTAGTTTGAGTATGATTGTTGAGTCTACGGAATTTGTGATAATGTGTCTAACCCGTTAGGTAAATATGTGTTTGTTGACAAGGTGTGTAGAAATTGTCCTTTGACAATTAGGGGTTATTATTTTTCGGCAAACCTTATGTTGTTGCCGTTTGATGAATTTGACTTGATTCTTGGTATGGATTAGTTGACTACCCATAGTGTTTTAGTGAACTGTGGTAGTAAATTTATTGAATTGAAATGTGAAAATGGAGATGTTATTCGAGTTGAATCAGGTGGGTTAGATAGTTTACCGGTGATGATTTCTTTTATGGTGGCTGAGAAATATTTGAGAAAACGATACGAGTCTTATCTTGCTTTTGTACTAAATACTCAAGAGTCTGAGGTAAAGGTTGAAACAGTGCCGATGGTATGTGAATATCCGGATGTATTCCCGGAAGAGTTACCCGGATTGCCTCCAGTTAGAGAGGTTGAGTTTGGAATTGAGTTAGTTCTGGGAACGACACCTATTTCGATTACTCCTTATAGGATGGAAGCATTAGAGTTGAAAGAGCTGAAGGTTCAGTTCCAAGAATTGACAGATAAAAGGTTTTGCAAGACCGAGCTATTCGTCGTGTGGTGTTCTGGTATTTTTCGTGAAGAAGAAAGATGGGTCAATGAGATTGTGCATAGACTACAGACAGCTCAACAAAGTGACGGTGAAAATTAAGTATCCTTTACCAAGGATAGATGATCTATTTGATCAACTGAAGGGAGCTACGGTGTTCTCCAAGATAGACCTAAGGTTTGGTTATTAACAAGTAAGGGTTACGTTGCAAGATGTATCGAAAACTATATTTCAGATAAGGTATGGCCATTATGAGTTTCTGGTCATGCCGATCGGTTTAACGAATGCTCCTGCGATTTTTATAGATTTAATAAACCGTGTCTTCTGACCGTATTTGGACAAGGTTGTGGTTGTCTTTATTGATGACATATTGATTTATTCTCGGGATGAGAGTGATCATGCAGAGCATCTGAGAATTGTCTTACAGACTTTAAGAGACAAACAGTTGTATGCTAAATTTAGCAAGAGTGAGTTTTGGCTCCAAGAGGTTGGATTCCTAGGACACATTGTGTCGGTGATGGTATTAGAGTTGATCCGAGTAAGATCTTGGCTATCGTGGAGTGGAAACTGTTGAGAAACGTGTCAAAAGTTAGAAGCTTTTTGGGTTTAGCAGGGTACTACAGATGGTTTGTGATGGGATTCTCCATGATTGCTACCCCGATGACAAAACTGTTGCACAAAGATGTTAAGTTGGAATGAACTGAGAAATGTCAGTAGAGTTTTGAAAGATTGAAAACATTGTTGACTGAGGCACCGGTTTTAGTACAACCTGAGTCGGGAAAAGAGTTTATGGTCTATAGTGACGCGTCATTTAATGGTCTCGGTTGTGTATTGATACAAGAGGGTAAGGTAGTCGCTTACGCCTTGATGCAGCTAAAATATGAGAAAAATTATCTGATTCATGACTTAGAGTTGGCTGCGATTGTGTTCGCATTAAAGATTTGGTGACATTATTTATATGGTGAGAAGTGTTGAATCTTCATGAATTATAAGAGTTTGAAGTACTTGATGGATCAAAAGGATTTGAATTTGCGACAACGGCGGTGGCTTGAATTATTGAAAGACTATAAGCTAGTAATCGATTACCATTTGGGGAAAGTGAATGTGGTTGCGGATGCCTTGAGTAGGAATTCCCTGTATACTTTGAGAGCTATGAGCACAAGCTTAGCATTGTCTAACGATGGTACTATATTCGCTGAGTTGAGGGTTAGGCCGTTATTTATTCAACAAATATGGGAGGCACAGAAGAATGATGATGAAATGCAAGCTAAGAAAGCTAAGTGTGGATCAGGAAATTATTCTAAATTTCGCGTGAATTCAGATGGTTGTGTAATGTTTCATGACAGGATTTGTGTACCTAAGGATGGTGAGTTGATTCGAAAGATATTGAATGAAGCACATAGTGGTTATTTGTCAGTATACCCAAGTGGTACGAAAATGTACAATGATCTGAAGAAATTTTATTGGTGGCCAGGTATGAAAAGAGACATCTCAGAGTTTGTAATAAGATGTCTGATTTGTCAACAACTAAAAGCTAAGCATCAAGTACCTTCAGGACTGCTTCAACAAGTGATGGTTCCCGAGTGGAAGTGGGATCAGATCACCATGGATTTCGTGACGGGGTTACCTATAACTCCGAAAAAGAAAAATGCTGTGTGGGTTGTCGTCGATAGATTAACGAAGTCAGCTCACTTTATACCTGTGCGTGTTGATTATTTACTGGATAAGTTAGCCGAGTTGTATATTGCAGAGGTGGTGAGGTTATATGGAGTACCTGTATCTATTATCTTGTATAGAGATTTGAGATTTACTTCGAGGTTTTGGAAGAAGTTGCAAGAGGCCTTGGGCACAAGGTTAAATTTTAGTACTGCATTCCATCCGCAAATTGATGGTCAGTCCAAAAGAGTAATTCAAGTTTTGGAAGATATGATTCGGTGCTGTGTATTAGAGTTTGAAGGTAGTTGGGAAAGATACCTACCATTAGTTGAATTTGCTTACAACAACAGTTATCAGTCGAGTATATGGATGGCACCGTATGAAGCGCTTTATGGTCGTTAGTGTCAGACTCCCTTGTATTGGACCGAGCTTAATGAGAAGAAAATTCATGGGGTCGACCTAGTTAAAGAGACTGAGGAGAAAGTTAAAGTATTATGAGATAGCCTGAAAGCTGCTTTAGATTGACAAAAGTTATAAGCGGATTTGAAAAGAAAAGAGATCGAGTTTAAAGTGGGTGACAAGATATTTTTGAAAGTGTCCCTCTTGAAGAAAATATTGAGATTTGGTCGAAAGGGGAAATTGAGCCCGCGGTTCATAGGGCCGTATGCGATTACTGAAAGGATTGGGCCAGTGGCATATCGGTTGGCTTTGCCGGTAGAGTTAGAGAAAATACACATTGTGTTTCATGTATCGATGTTAAGGCGTTATCGCTCCGATCTTTCGCATGTGATTCCTCCAACAGAAATTGAGATACGATCGGATATGACATATGAGGAGGAGCCGATTAAAATCTTTGCTCGAGAGGTGAAACAGTTGAGGAATAAGGACACAGCCTTAGTATAAGTGTTATGGAAAAACACGGTGTAGAGGAGGCTACGTGGGAAGCGGAAGAACCCATGAGAGAATAATATCCAAACCTTTTTATAGGTAAGATTTTTGAGGGCGAAAATCTCTAAAGGACGGGAGAGTTGTAACAGCCCGATTTAGGGGTTAGTCAGATCAGTGGTTTTGGGACCACTAAACCGAGGTCGAGGAAAATTATTTTGATGTTATTTTATGTTTTATGACATTAAGATATGGCTATGTGAAAATTTTGACGCTTTAATTTTAATGATTGCATGCTTAATTGTGAAAAGGGACTAAATTGCATAAAGTGTGAAAGTTCTATTTTTCAAGGTAGAGTGTCAAATAGCCATAGATTATTAAATTAGAGGTCTTTAATTGGCCGACCATGTAGACAAAGGGGACAAGAGCATTTAAGTTTTGGTCAAATTAGGTGGAAATTAGGTGATAAGATGAACAAAATAAGATGAATAAAAAATGTTATCATCTTTCAGTATTCACCCTCCTTCTTTCCACCGAAAATTGAAGAGAAAATAGAGCTTTTAGGGTTAAAACTTTCAACCAAGCTATCTCCCTTGCTAGGAAGTGATTTAGATGGTTTTAATTGATGGTTTTTGTGTTTTTGGAGTCCCCAAAACTTAAGCTAGCTAATGGGGGGACCAATTTGCAATATGGTTGAAAGTCTAGGGACTTTCCATGAGAGATTTTATGTTGTTAGCTAAGTTTTTATGGAAGAAAATGAATGTTAGGGAGATGAGAAACAACTTTTGTGAAACGTGTTTGCATGAAAACACCAAAATAGGACTTAAATGCAAAGATTGAAATTGTGTCATAAATGCATGAAATAGTTGGATTTGTGAGTAGTTGTAAGAGAAATAAATGTCTAGCTAGGCTTTTCTAATGATAAAATGTGTTGAAAAATGATTTACGAGCCTAGGGGAAAAATTGTAATTTTACCATAGTACAAGGGCAGAATGGTTATTTTTGCCTAAGTGTAGATTTTGATGCATTATGATCATAGAATGATCTAAATGAGTGAAACTTATTGTTATAGATCAAGAAGAGCACAGAATCAACCTTGACCGTGGAAAAGGCAAGGTTACAGATTAAACCTCAAATTGAAACGTTTTGCACCGAGGTAAGTTTATGTGTAAACGATGCATCTTATATACACATTGTTGTGGCTAATTGGTGCATGGCATGATTAAGAACATGTATGACTCAAGTGGATTGAATGTGGTAGTTATTGATTAGTTTTCGTATGAATGACGAAATAGATATGTAAATGTATAATAACAACACTTGACGATGGGCTAAGTGCGATACCACCTTAATACTTAAATACGATGGGCTGAGTGCGATACCATCATCTATGTATCATTTGGTGGGCTATGTGCGTTACCATCGTTACTACCCTTTTTGGTGGGCTAAGTGCGATACCACCCCGTTAGAGATTAATGCTGGGCTAAGTGCGAAACCACCGAGTGATTGGTAGTACTATGAATGGTGTATTGGAAATTATGATATGTTGTTTCATGTGGTTTTGTGGTGATAAGTGCAGGGCATGTATGCTACTAAATGAGATCATTTTGCTTGTTATATAGTGGAAATATGGTAAGAGATGAAAAGAGTAAGCATGACTAAGGAATGTGGATGGTTTTTGCTTAGTGCATAATGCTATTTTATTGATTAGCGTATATCATAATGCTGGTTGTTTACATGTAAACTTACTAAGCTTAAAGCTTACCCTCCTTTCTTTCCCTTGTTTTATAGAGTTTAAGAGCCAGGTCGGGATACGAAGATAATTGGAAGATCACCCACACTATCAACTTATCTTGGTACATCTAGACTTAGTGTTTTTGAGTATGGCATGTATAAGGGCTAGACTAGGTAATCGTTTTGTTATTTTGGCCAAGAGTGTGTTGGCCCCTTTAATGATAGACTCTTTTGTATATTGCCATGGTTGATGGCTCACCTTATTATTTTATGAAAATATAAGGTTATTCAAGAAAGTGTATGTTATTATTAAAGCTGTTTATTGGATGGTTGAATGTGTTTGTGAGCACATGAGTTAGAGTGTTGAGAAAAGCATGGCATTTAGCCTTGCTTTTGTCCACACGGGTAGGCACACGGGCGTGTGTCTAGGCCGTGACACACAGTTAGTCCTATGGGTGTGTGACCAGGCTGTGTGTCCCCTACATGAAAAATTCTACAAGTTAATAAGCTTTGTAGTAAACACACGGACAGAGACATGGCCGTGTGTCTTAGTTGTGTGGGAGGCACGGCTCTGGACATGGGCGTGTGCCCAGGCCGTGTGAAGTCTGCACATTAATTATGGAATTTAATTCGACACACGGTCTAAGGACACGGGCATGTGCCTTGACCATGTGGCCATAGGGAATTGATGACGTCATAAACAGAATGCCAAGGTTTTGGCACACGGGCTAAGACACAGTCGTGTTTAGGCCGTGTGAGGGACACGGGTGTGTGTCCGGCCATGAGAAATAAGTCAGTGTCGACCACGAGTGGTGAACACCAGCATGTATTATGGATACATGGGCATGTCCCTGGATCAACACGGGCATGTGGCCCCTATTTAGGTGAAAAATTTTAAGTGCACAAAAAGTTTCGGTTGGGTTCCGAAACCCTCCGTATGCACGTTTAAGGCTTCGTATATCCTTAATGAGATTCATATGAAGGTGAAAAATGTATTTTAAGGACGAAAGTTGCATGGTCAAGTGAGTTAAGTCCGGTAATGCCTCGTGCCTAGTTTCAGTGTAGGATACGGGTAAGGGGTGTTACAAATTGGGTGGCAATTTAGCCTTGTAAATGGCCTATAATTACCCGCACAGGTAAGCACACGGGCGTGTGTCTCAACTATGTCCTACACTGTCCTTATTTGAAGCAGATTAGACTTGCACACGGGCTAGACACATGGGCATGTGACAGGCCGTGTGACTCAAGTCAGTGTTATGCACGAGCTAGACACACGAGCGTGTGACAGGCGGTGTGATCCTATTCAGTGTAGTACACGGGGTAAGGCATGGTTTAAGACATGGCCGTGTAAGGCACACGGTCTAACCACACAGGCGTGTGCCCTGTTTTAAAAGAAAAATTTTTTAAGTTCCATAAAGTTTTTGTACGAGATTGGTTTAGTCCTGAACCTTTTTGAAAGCATGTTTAAGGTCTCGTAGACCTTCTAAAGGAACTTTGTGTTATTGATTGACTATGATATGAGGATGTGTAAGCCATGGTGGTTTTATGTTATAATTCGACTGGTAATACCCCGTAACCCTAGTCTGGTGATGGATTCGGGTTAAGGGTGTTACATGTCAGGCACCTCATAAAGGTTCCTGGAGCGTTGCATAAGCCAAATGTCATTCTTCTAAAAACATAAGTGCCAAAAGGACACGTGAAAGTAGTTTTCTCTTGCTCTTTTGGATGAATTGGAATTTGATGGTACCTTGAGTACCCATCAATAAAACAATAGTAATCTTTTGCTACTAATCAATCAAGCATTTGGTCAATAAAGGGTAGTGGGAAGTGGTCTCTTTTTTTGTTGCATCATTCAATTTTGATAATCAATACATACTCTCTAGCTAGAAACTGTTCTTGTTGGAATTAACTCATTTTTATTATTCTCGATTATTATTAGACCTCCCTTCTTTGGAACACACTGTATAGGGCTAACCCACTCCCTATCAGAAATGACGTAAACAATACCTAGGTCTAACCATTTAAGCAATTCCTTCTTTACCACCTCTTTCATAGTTGGATTAAGTATACGCTGAACATCAACTACAGATTTTCTTCATTCTTCTGATCTGATCTTATGTTGACAAAATGCATGATTAATTCTTTTGAGGTTAGCAATTGTCCATCCTATAGTTTTTTTATGCATTTTCAAGACACTCAATAGAGCCTCATATTGGTTTGCATCTAAACCCGCATCAATAATCATTGTCAGAGTACTTCGTTCCCCGAGATATCCATATTTTGAATGCTCGAGTAGCGGTTTCAATTCTAACTTGGGAGGTTTGATAACATATGGCACCATTTTTTTTGAGTTCGGGACAAGTTGTTCCGACTGCCCCTTGCTCTGCCTCCTCCAATCAAGTTGGGACACCATGTGATCATTCTCTTATCCAGCCCCATCTCACTCTTCTTCTACTTTATAATTGTTTAATTCATTTGTGATTAGTTCCAACTGGTTGCATTCTTGTTCTTTGTTTTCAACTTGTTCCAATTGCCTAGTTTCCACTTCATGACATTCCTCCCAGGAAGATTAATTAGTGCTGAATTTCTCCAATGTTTCCATTACTTCCACTTGTGCTTTTTCCAAATGTTTCACCCAGTTATAATATCAATTTTTTTTTTGCCTATTTTGACTGTCTAACCCATAGTAAAAATGCTAAATCTAAACGATGAAGTGTATACCCTCGCCAAATATTGATTTGAGGATTGTCTCAAACCTCGCCCATGCCTGCCCTAATGTTTTATGGTACTTTGCGTGAAATAAAATAATTGTGTGTAAATACTCAGTACCTTGGTCATAGGCAATACTCGGCGAAGAAATAATTGCACAAACTCAGTCCAAGTATTAATGTTGTCTGGGGGAAGTGTATCTAACCAAAATTTTGCCTTCCCATCCAATTCAAATGGAATTAATAATAACTTGATAGTATTTGGTGGAAGATCCATGAAACTGATAGTACTATATATATGATCAAATCTCCGTAGGAATGCTATGGGATCCATAATTTTATGATCGGTGAATGTGACATTATTAGAAATCCATGTTAGTAAAAAAAAGGTTCAGGTCAAATTGTAAACTATGAATGACGAGACGAGTAATGCTAGACCATATCCAGTCTACATCAAACAATGTCCTTAAGACCTGCATAATTTTTGTTAGTAGCTATTTATTACTAAATGAATCACATCTATAACCTAAGAATTTTATAATTATTCTAACTAAAGCGCAAAGATTGAAATTGAACTAGTAACGTTGCCTCCCGAAAATGGCGCCAACAAGTTTACCGCCCCTAGATGTATTAATGTCCATAATGTGAATACTGCAATAAAAGATATATATAAATGAGGCGGTATCCATAAGTATATAGGCCAAGTTGTAATATAGTTATAATGGAGTAGGTGAGTACTTTGAGGATCGTACCCTGAAGCAGGCTAGTACTAGATCAATTACAACCTAAACACCAAAAGATTTAACTTAAAATAAGTTATATTACGAAAATATAAATAATAGGGATTTTTGGGGGTTTTTAATAATAATAGTAGTAATAATAAGAAAAGTAAAAAATATTGGGAAGTTGAAAAGTAAAATTGATCAAATCTAATTATGGATGATTAACTCACTTCGGTAATCTTGATCAACTATCATTCGAGTTACTCGTCAATCAACTAGTCGATATCTTAGTAGGATCTTTTGATACGCCTACTAGAATAGCGAGTCAGCAAAGACTACTTATCTTTTGACCTCAGAGTCCAAACCGACTCGAGGTTAAGGTGTTCTTGAATATGCCATACCAATTTTGGGTTAATTCCTACATCGATAACTTCCTAGGGTCGTTAAGCATAGGGTTTAGGTTATCCCTTTCCAAAACAACTGACCCTTTGAGTGACCTTGCAAAACATTCAATCCATTATACCTCCACTCACTAATCCCCCATAGAGAGATTAGTTCTTTATGGTTTTTGTAAACAATATAAAGCCGACATAGAATGTAAACATAATAAACGAATTGGAAATATAAAGTTTATAAAAAATCTTAATTTGTATTAAGAACAAGAGTGAATCCACAAAGCCTGATCATATCCACAAACTAGATTTCCCAAGATAACAATAGAACAAATTGAAATAAATCTAAAACCTAAGAAAAGAGAAAACTAAACTAAAATTAAAAAGAGAGATTCTAAGCTAAGTAATTGGTGTCCATAACATGTGCCAAATGAGCCTATTTGTAGACTTGAGGTAGCTGTCGTTCTGAACCCTAGGTTAGCTGACATTCTCAAGCTTTAAATTGGATTGTGCGGATCAAAATGCCCCCTAACTTATATTAATTCCCATCCAGGGTCAATGTCGCGACATATTAGGACCTGTGTCATGACATAGAAGTCAATATACTCTTCTTTAGAATGTCTTCAGAGGTATGTCGCGACACCCTTTGGCTGTGTAGTGACATCAAAGGCAGTCTCGGAATTCCTCTATTCTGCTCCCTATGTTGCGACATCGAATCCTCCGTGCTGTGACATAGTGACCAATATCCGTTCAGCACACCTTCTAATGGTCTCTTGTAAACTCACAAAGTCCATTAACTCAGCTTTACGCCTCATTCGACCCTTAAGGTCAATAACAAACTCAATTTGCACACTTTATTAAATTTAATTAAACTTACTAAAACAAAATTAAAACCTAATAATATTGTTTATTTTCAAACTTTTAAAGTGCGAAAATTAATTTAAGTTGCTACATCGAATTGTGACAGATTAATAGTATGACTCTCATAATACATTTGGAATGTTTTTAATTTTGAAAGAGAAATTCTAGATAACATGCTACGAAATCTTTTAAATGTCCCATTTAGATAAATTAGGAACATATGTTCTCTACCTTTCAACATTAAATAAGGTTTATTTTTCTTTTCATGCACCATTGTTTATTGTGTAAAGCTAATCATATTACATTGATTAAATTATTCATCTATTTTCAACATTTATCATGATGTTTAAAGTTTTGCTCAACTTTTCCTAAAGCCGCCAAATGGAATCCATCCTAATAAGGTAACTACAAATTTAAGTTGTCAGAAAATAACCCAATGTTTTTTTTTTTTTAATAATATGGATGACAAAAACATATAATAGTTAATTTTGTATATTAGTTGAAGCCTCATAATCCCTCCACTTACTGCTGGACAAATCTTGCTTTTAATAAAATAGAAAATTATTTAGTTACTCAATATAACCAATCTAACTAAAAAAAAAAAATATCGACAGTCCGACCATTAAAAATATTTCAAGAAAGCGAAATTTCTTTTATCTTATTTAAATCAATTTTGATGAAATATTTTATTGGTTCCGTAGCAGCTATTAAAAATATTAAAATATCCCGTAGCCCATTTATCCCGGAGAAAATTATTGGACCTACAATTACACATGTGAATTATATCTACACGCCTGTATTTATTGTTAATTGTTTTATTTATTTATTTTTTTTTTTTGGTAAAATCTATCTTCTTCTTCTTAGTTTTTTTCTAGAAATTATATATTTAACAAAAATAGTATAAATATTATAAAATTACATAGAAATGTTTAAGGTTTAAGGTTTAAATTAGTCACTTAAGTCATATTTGGAGTTATTGAAAAACAATTAGACTTAAAAATAGGTTTTAACTTGTTCAAAAAAAAAAAAAAAAATTGGCCGAGCTTGGATTCAAGTATGAGCCTGACTCGACATGTTTTTCGGTTTTATTATATGTTCATTTTATTTTATTTTTATATATTATGTAATTTATATTATATTAAAATTAAATATGTAATGTTTTATTTTAAATATTAAAAAATATATTGTTTATGTTTGAAAAATTAATAAATAAAATAAAATCACTAATGTATTAAAAATTAAAAAAAACATGTGCATTTCTCAAAAAAAAAAAATGTGCATATTTAAATGGTTTAGATTAGTCAATCGGTTTGGACAAAATTTGAAACCCATATTGTAGACGTAATCAAGTTGAACAATTATGAATAAAATAAATATCATTTATGAACCTAACGTGACTCGTAAACACCTCTAATCACTGTTATCCAAAATTATCTCTAAAGGATTTCAAAAATATCAAAGTTATATATAGTCAATCAACTTTCCTTATAAAAAATATAACAATCAAATTTGCAGTAGAATATTTTTTTTAAGTTTTATTTTGATCATCTATAACCACTTTCCACTTATAACAGTAACAAAATTAAGCTATGAGGTACATCCTTTACTAAATTAGTTTTCTATAATAACTTCCCTCAAATATCAATGAAATCAGTTTAGGTATGGAGTGTTTGGCTCAACATGTAACACACGTCTTTTTTTTTTTTTTTTTTGTCTTTTATTTAAATGTCATTTACCCTTGAAACAAAATGTGAGCAACTATAATCTAGAAGATGGCATATCTGTAGAAGGAAATCAAAGAAGGAATGGTGGAAAAAAGCATTCAGGATTTAGGAAGAGCTAGAGATTGAGATATTTTGTAAAGAAATAATAAATCTCCATTTCATTCCATCAATGATTTTAAATTTGTAGGAGAGAAGAAAACAGGAGAGTGGCCTAAACCATGGCAAAATTGTATTTCCTTCATTACTATCTCTGTAACATTCCAATCCCAACCCTTAAAGAGAATCCGAGAGTGTCGTGTCACCAACATAAAATCAATATCTTTAAAACCATATTTGTGTAAACGAACTTAAACTACAGTTTAATTTAATATAGAATGGAAATGGTTTGGCATTCAAGACTAGAATAAATGTACACTTTAAGAACCATAAAGACTTAACTGAAATTTCATGGAAATCATAGTTTTATGAACACAAATTTAAATGCAAAATTCATTCTTCAAACTACAAACGTCTTGACACCACCTTATACCATGCAAAATACAAAATTTTAGAAGTCTCACAGCAAGAATTATCCTCTAGCATAGTCTTCAGAATTCTTTAACTTTGTCAACGGGCCTGAGAAGGAAAGGTAACTAAGTAAGTTCAAACAATATGGTGAGCTCCGAAAGAAAACATTATAATAGTCATATATGATTTAAGCAAAACCTTTCCAAATCAACATAGTTACATAGCTCGCTAATTGGCGAGTACTAAACACAGATAGATTGTACGCCGAACACTATTCCTTTGACGTGTACACTACGCCCATACAATCATAGAAACAACCTTCTTCGTGTTAGGCACACCTAAGTCTATAGTCAAGTCGTATCATTCCCATCTTCATTTTCCTTTATCATTATTTCCCAATTTGGTTTGTAACAAATCTTGCCCTACATACACGACCATTTTCATGTATCGCGATCTGCCAGTTCAATAGCAACACCATGAATTCATTTTGTAACACCCCTCATCCGTATTCAACACCAAAATAGGGTTACGGAGTATTCTAGGACTTATAAAATAATTAAACATTCACTTAGCATACATTTTCACAATTCATGCATTCAATTTTCAATCTCAATCAATTTGTTTCTAATACGAGCCTAGAGGCCCTAAACATGCTTTGGGAGTGGTTTGGGACTACACCGATAACTTTGGGATCTTTTTAAACACTTAGAAAATTTTCTCAAAAATAGGGGACACACGCCTGTGTGGCCTGCCCGTCTATCTCACACGGCCAACAGACACGTCCGTGTCACAGGTAGTGTGGACATTCGAAATGGGAGCACATGGCTGTGTCCCAGCCCATGTCTGACCCTGTGTAACTTTTTGACTTGTGTCACACGGCCAACACACATGTCTGTGTGCACTAAATATGGCCATACATGCCTGTGTGCCCGGCCGTGTGCTAGGTCGTGCCAAACCTATAAGGTATACTGACTTATGCTATCCGGCAAGGTCACACGCCCGTCTGTGAGGCCGTGTAGAGCATATTGACTTGGTTTTAATTTCAACACCAGGGGACACACGGCCGTGTACATGACTGTGTATCGCACACGGTTGAGCACACCTACATCAAACTTCAAGGCACCAATATATAGCATAAATAAGCTTTCAATCAACCTCAACTAAGCATCATTTATTCAATTTCTATACCAACAAATACAAGTCTCACAATACCACAATATGCAATCCAAATACATACCAAATTTTACCCTTTTCAATCATCAGTATAGTCATTTCCAAACATGCATAAAACTTGCCTAAACTCATAAGCATACTAATTACTAATTCATCAACCATTTGACATTCACCATACCTTTTTTCATCAAGCATCAAATACCATCATAACTAGCATTTATAGGGCAATTACCAAACTCAAACTAAGGCCATTTACACATTTATATACATCATCAAATTCACCACTATAAGCCAACTTACATGGCTACATATATACAAACCAAACCTTAGATATTTACAAGCCAATTCAAATGGCTAAATTCACTAGCGTCACATATATCAAAATGACCAAAATCCCTATACACGCCATATACCAAAATGCCAAAGTTCAAAAGTACCAAATGATAGTTGGATAGTGGGACGATATCTACAATGATCACCGACTCCGAGCTAGCTTTGAAAACACTATAAAGCATAGAGAAATACACAAAGTAAGCTTTATAGCTTAGTAAATTCGTATAGCATTTATATCAACTCACCAAATGTGCACAATTTAAACAAATCAAACATAATATACAATTCACATATGGAATCATCATCCTATCACAATTTCATTCACAAGATTGGTTATCACTTTCATAATCTCCTTATTTTAATGCTTGTACGGTTCACGTACATACCTGTACCATTCCATATCAAACTCATAACCCATCCACATCTTTGACGTACCAGTTGATCCATTTAAAATATTTTTGGATACTCAGAAAACTCACACATTTAGTGCCAAATAAATAGCCAAAGTTGTATCAATCTCGCACACTAAGTGCCAATATATATATATATATATATATATATATATATATATAGCCAAGCTATTTCGATCACGCATACTAAGTGCAAATATATATATAGCCAAGCTATCTTGACTTCACACACTAAGTGCCCATAATTAACCGAATTGTCATCAAACACAACTGTAGTCTCATATGCACAATTTATACAATATCAAAGCATTTAAAGTATATTTATAACAATGCTGATCACATATGAACTTACCTCGGATGCAAAAACTGTAACACCCTTCACCTGTAGTCAATGCTGGAATAGGGTTACGGAGCATTACCGGACTTACAACACATTTATACATACTTTTAGGAAACATTTTCTCAATTCAAACATTCATCATTCAATCTCAATCAATATGTCCCTAGTACGAGCCTACGAGTCCCTAAACATGCTTTAGGAGTGGTTCAGGACTAAACTGATAACTTAAGAAACTTTCACGAACTTTGAAAATTTTTCTCAAAATAGGGGATACACGTCCGTGTGACCAGGCCTTGTGTCTCACACGGTCACCAGACATGCCCGTGTCATAGGCCGTGTGGACATTCAAAATGGAAGCACATGGTCGTGTCTCAGCCCGTGTCCAACCCTGTGTAACTCTTTGACTTGGGTCAGGCGGCCAACACACACCCCTGGTGGCTAACCCGTGTGCCCTAAAAATGGCGGGCCCATGTGCCAGGCCGTGTGCTAGGCCGTGCCAAACCTGTAGGGTATACTAACTTATGCCATACGGCCAAGTCACACACTTGCGTGTGAGGCCGTGTGGAGTATATTGACTTGATTTCAATTTCAACACCAAGGGACACACGGCCATGCAACATAACCGTGTGTTACACACGGTTGAGGCATACGCCCGTGTCACTACTTGTGTGGACAAAAATAGGCTATTTACCAAGCCAATTTGCCACCCAAATTTGAATGTACCTACAACACATCAATTGCACCATTCCATGGAATAAATAGGCATTTAAACCAGCCAATTCAAACCTAATTCGTGCATATTCAATACCACATTTCTCAATACACACAAGTTGCAAAGTAAACCAATCCATTTATACCTAAAATCTCATAAACTTAGATCATTAATATGACTACTCAAAACATACATTCTTTACCTTGATTCACAAACAAACAACATCCAAAAAATCAACATTCACTTCCATAATACCAACTACTAATAAGCATCATCAAAACCAACCCCAGTTTACATATTATGAACTATATGCACATACACATATACACAAGCAAATTTACTCAAAATAAGCCAACTCTCATGGCTATTATATACAAACTAATACATATACATTTACAAGCCATTTCAAATGGCCAAAATCATTACCAAAACATAACCAACATCACCAAAGTCCCTATACATGGCATATACTTAAAATACCAAAGTTCATAGGTACCAAGTGATAGGTGGATAGTGTGAAGCGATCTCCGACTATCCTCGAATCTAAGCTAGCTTGATAACACTATAAGACACAAGAAAAATAAACAAAGTAAGCTATAAAACTTAGTAAGCTCGTATGAAATAAACTCAACTAATCATAAATACACAAATCAGCAAATTGAACATATTAACATGTAATTCCTAATAACTAACAAACCTTTAACATGCTTAATCATATGCTTATAAACAAAATTAATAACTTTTTCGATTTAAAGCTCATACGATTCATGTACATACATGTACTAATCTGTAATGAACTAATACCAAAATCTTGCACACTAAGTGCCAATACATAGCCAAATCTATTTTAGTGTCACACAGTAATTGCATACATAGCCGAAGCTATCTCAATCTCGCACACTAATTGCCATACATAACCGAATCGTCATTAAACACGACTATAATCTTGTATACACAATTTATGCAATATCAAAGCCTTTAAAGCATAATTATAACAATTCTTATTACATACGAACTTACCTCGATTCAAAAACGATGAAATTATCGATTAATCGAGTACTTTATCTTTTCCCCGATCCAATTTCAATTTTCGATGTTCTTGATCTATATAATATCAAATTCAGCTCATTTAATTATCCCTCTATTTAGTTTAGTCCAAAACACACTTTAAAACACATTTACACTTTGGCCTCTAATATTTTACATTTTTCACAATTTAGTCCTTATTTCATAAAATCCCAAATTAATGAAATTCACAATAAACCCATGCTAGCCAAATTACTATTATGTCCCTATAAGTCCATTTTTTTTTCATTTATTTCACATTTTAACCCCAAAGTTTCAACATTTCTCAATTTGATCCCTATTTTGCATTTTCACTAAAAATCACTTAACAAAACTTGTATAATTCATAACAAATATTCATACTCTATCATCAAACATCAAAACACCCATGTAATCATAAATGAAATCATTCAAAATGTTTAACAATTTTGCAAAATAGTCCATGGGCTAGCTAGACTAAGCTGCAACGAACTAAAGAACATAAAAATCATCAAAAACTAGATAAAAATCGTACATGAATTGGAAAATATAGCATAGTCGAATGAAGAACACAACAATGGTGTTTCTAGCCCTAATATTCAGTTGAAGCATGAACAAAACAAATATGATATCTTTGTTTCTTTAAGTTATTTTACCTTTATTATTAAATTACATAAATAACCTTATTAGATAATCATATTAAACATCAAATTAATGTCCAAAAATGTCCACTTAAACAACCAATGGTATATTTACTAAATAAAGACCTCCCTTATTTAATTTCATAGCCACTAGATACCTTTAACTAATAGCACACAAGTTTTACACTTTACCCGAATTAGTCCTTTTTAGCAAATTGAGCATTCAAATGATAAAATTTCTTAATGAAATTTTCACACAAACTTATTATCATGATGTAGACATTAAAATAGTAATAAAATAAATATTTTGACCTCGAATTTTTGGTCTCAAAACCACTATTCTGATTTGACTAAAAACGGGCTATTACAACTCTTCCCCCTTAGGGATTTTATTCATCGAAAATCTTACCATTAAATAGGTTAGGGTACTATTTTCTCATATCTTTCTTAGGCTCCAACATAGCCTCCTCGACACCGTGACGTTGCCACAAGACCTTAACTAAAGCTATGCGTTTATTTCTCAACTCTTTAATCTCTCGAGCCAAAATTCTGATCGGTTCTTCATTGTATGTTATATAGGGTTGAATTTTAATCTCTGATAGAGAAATTACATGTGATGGATCTGATCTATATCAGCGCAACATCGATACATAAAATACGTTGTGAATCTTTTCTAATTCAAACAGTAATACTAGTCGATATGCCACTGGACCTATTCTTTCAATGATCTCATACGGTCCGATAAAATGTAACACCCCTTAACCATATTCAACGCCAGAATAGGGCTCGAAGCATTTTCAGACTCACATTACAAGCAATCACACAATTTCGAGTCATAAAATTTGCGTCCAAATTAAAACCATTCATATTTGATCATGAAGTCCCTATTTTGAGCCTACGAGGCCTAAAACATACTTTACAAATGGTTCGAGACTAAACCGAGAACTTTAGAAATTTTTACAAAAACTTAGAAAATTTTTGCTAAATGTAGGACTCACACGCTCGTGTGGTCCAAGGGACACGCACATGTGACCCTGGGACACGCCCGTGTCTTGATCGTGTTCAATTTAGGGTGCTCTCTGACTTGTGCCACACGCCCATGTGCACGCCCATGTGCAAGGCCGTGTAGCACACATGACTAAGACACACGCCCGTGTCTTTGCCCATGTGCTCAATTCTGGACATTTCGTTTTGCAACAATTTAGGTGCAGGGGACACACGACCAGAACACATGCCCGTGGGGAAGACCGTATGTCACACACGGCCTAGACACACGCCCTTGTGTCTACCGTGTGGGCAAAATAAAGGCTATTTACCAAGCTATTTGCCACCCTTGTTCACATATACACTTACACCAAGTCAAAGGCACAAAACAATACATACTTAGGCAACCAAAACATCCAAATTCATGGTTAAAACATATCAAATATATATCTTTGTCTAACATATTCACTACATTTATTAAGCCCTAAATCAAACATACAAACTTCACATTCATTAGGCTTCATTCAACTACTTTCTAGTTACCAAATTATACTCAGATTCCTCATCTCCTCAATAGGTCACATTTCCAAAAGTTTACACAATCATCAAGCATACCATGATCATATCACCATAGACATTGACACATATATGAATATACTTTGGCTTACAAACTTGTTAGCGAATATAAGCCAACTTACATGGCCAAATAGCAAAACAAGCCTTTGACGATTACATGCCATTACATATGGTCAAATTAATCATGACACATATAACAAATTGACTTAGTCCCTATACATGCCATAGACTTAACATAATTGAATTCATTTATACCCCAAATGATAGCTTGATAGTGTGATAGGATCTCCGGCGATCTCCAACCTTAGCTAGCTTATAACCCAAAAAAGCATGGGAAAGGAAGGAGGTAAGCTATATTATATATCTTAGTTATGAAAATAATAAGCAACTCTTACCAATCTTTTATCAAGTCTAACAATTTAAACACAAGATAATACAAATTACTATAAATCTCACAACTATAATTCTTATTCAATTATAATATTTACTCTATCAACTTATAAGCATAATTTAACATATCTTGGCATTAGCCTAACAACTATAATATCTCCTTTGTAACATACTACAGCAAATAACAAATCATTTCAAACCTCATAGTAAACATGCTCATTAATTATGAGTATTTACATTTCAAGCATATACTTTAACATCTTTCAATTACCTAAGTTCTTATCTTTCCATTTTCTCATATTCGATAGATCATAATTTGCATGAATAAAACATGCTATATCATAACTCAATTTGGCCCGAAAGCCAATCACATAATCGTCAACCGAATTTATCATGAATTTCTTACATCTCAAGTATAGACTAATAATCACAAGGTTTTCACAAAATCATTCTTGTGGAAATCATGAACTCAGAATTTCATGAAGTCCATGCTTATAAACTTTACGTACATACTTGTACCGATTCATAATTACTTACATACTCTTTCTCTTCTTTGACATGCCCATTGAATTTCCCATTAAACCATTTGGAATACTGAAGGACACCCGGGAATCTCGTACATACAGTAACGTACCAATGCCATATCCCAGATATGGTCTTACATGAAATCTTGTATCGATGCCAATAGCCCAACTGTGGTCTTACACGAAGTCTCATATCGATGCCATATCCCAAATATGGTCTAGCACGAAGTCTCATATTGATGTCATATCCTAGATATGGTCTTACATGTAATCTCAGTAACCCTAATGTCATGACATTTGTATCCTAACTATTCCTAATGTTCAACTAGGGCTTTCAATGTAACGAATCTCTGTCGGTCATTTCCGTAGTATCGTACTCAATAGCATTCACATTTCATTTCAATATTATAGCATTTACCACAATTATATCAATCAAGGATTTATACACATATAACTTAATGCTTATTAAACATACAAACTTACCTCGGCATAAAAATGACGAAAAAGACTAAATCATCAAATACTCGTTTTCCCCCCATTCTAACATCGAACCTCATTTTTCTCGATCTATAATATCACATTTAACTTATTTAATCATTATACTATTCAAATCAACCCAAAATCACATTACAAAAAAAATACATTTTTGCCCCTAAACTTTTGACAATTTACATTTTAGTCCCTAGGCTCGTAAAATGAGTTTTATTCAATTTCTTAAAAACCCAAGCCTAGTCGAACCTATTTCATGCTCATAAAAGCCCATATTTTTCATTTATTCACATTTTTACACACATTTTACAACTTTTACAAACAAGTCCTTTTAGGCATTTTTACCGAAAATCACTTAGCAAAAGTCGTTTAACAAACAACAAAATGCGTTTTCCACCGTCAAACATCAAAATATATACATGTTCAACATGGATAAAACTTTAGACTTTGAATCTCTTAAAATTGGTGGTAGAAATAGATAAATCATGTTACAAGGATTTCAAAAACATAAAAATCATTAAAAATGGATTAAGAACGAAATTACAATCGAGCCTGGAAGCTTGAAAAACCCTATCCATGGTTTCCCCTTGTAAAATTCAGCTATGGGAGAAAGATGGACAAAAATTGGCTTTTAATTTGGCTTTTTAATTCATTTAATTACCAAATTACCAAAATACCCTTAATGAAAAACTTTAGAAACATACCTAACCATGTCCATTTTGACCATGTCCATTTTGTCCACCAATTTAACCAATGGTCTAATTACCATTTAAGGACCTCTAATTTAAAATATCATAGCAATTGGACACCTCTAACATATAGAATTCAAGTTTTACATTTTTTTACAATTTAGTCATTTTAACTAAATTGAGTGCCCAAACGCCAAAATTTTCACGAAATCGTTCCATAAAATTGTAGACCATAAAAATATAATAAGAATGAATTTTTCTTCGTCGAATTTGTGTTCCCGAAACCTCTGTCCTGGCTAGACCCAAAATTGGGCTGTTACATAAAACGTGGTCTCAATTTGCCTTTGTAACCAAATCGTAGTATTTTCTTCCACGGAGATACTTTCAGAAATACTTTTTCACTGATCTGGAATTCAATGTCTTTTCATTTTAAATTCGCATACAATTTCTATTGATCTGAAACTGCTTTCAAATAGTTGCGAATTACTTTCACTTTCTCTTCAGTTTCTCTAACAAAATCAACCCCGTGAATCTGTTTATCGCTAAGCTCAGTCCAGTACAATGGTGTTTGACATTTACAACCATAAAATTCTTCATATGGTGCCATCTTTATGCTCGATTGAAAGCTATTACTATACGTGAATTAAACCAGTGGCAAATATTTCTTGCAATTGCCTTCGAACTCTAGAACACAACAGCGAAGCATATCTTCGAGAATTTGAATTACTCTCTCGGTATCTGTCATCGGTTTGCGGATGAAAAGTTATACTAAAATTCAACTTTGTACCCAGAGCTTCTTGCAATTTCTTCCAAAACCGCGATGCAAACCTCAGATTTCTATCCGAAATAATTGAAACTGGCACCCGTGCAATCTAATGATCTCAGCCATGTACAATTCAAGCTAGTTTATCAAGCAAATAGTTAGTACGTAGATGAAATGTGCTGATTTCGTTAATCGATCAATGACAACCCAAACAACATCTTTCTTTTTGGAGACAAAGGCAATCCTGATAAAAAATCCATCCAAACTTTGTCCCATTTCCACTTTGGAATCATCACAGGCTGAAGTAAACCCGATGGCACTTGATGTTCAGCTTTGACTTGCTGACACACTAAACATCTCGCTACAAATTTAGAAATGTGTCGTTTCATACCTAGCCACCAATATAGTTGTTTAAAATAATTGTACATTTTATTACTTCCATGATGAACGGATAAACAACCACTATGTGCCTCGTATAAAATTTTCTGAATCAATTCTGGACTTTTTCGGTACACAGATTCTATCTCGGAACATCACACAATCATCGAATCTGATTTGGTACTCTGAATCACTAGTCGACTCGCATTGCACTCTTTTAACCTGCAATTCACTATCACACTTTTGAGCTTTACAAATTTGCTGAAGAAAAATCGATTTAGCTTTTAATTCAGCTAATATCGAACCATCATCAGACAAAGTCAGTCTTGTATTCATCACTCTCAAAGCAGATAGAGATTTCCTACTCAAAGCATCCGCGACCACATTTGCTTTTCCCGGATGATAATCGATTACTAATTCATAGTCTTTTAGTAGCTCGAGCCATCTCCATTGTCGCAAATTTAAATCATTCTGAGTCATAATATACTTTAAACTTTTTTATCAGTAAAGATGTGCCATTTTCCACCATACAAATGATGACGCCAAGTTTTCAATGCAAAAACTATAGCGGCCAACTCTATATCATGCGTAGTATAGTTCTTTTCATGCAGCTTCAACTGTCTCAAGGCATAAGCTATAACTTTTCCCTCTTGTATCAATACGCAATCCAAACCGTTCAATGATGTGTCACTGTAAATCACGAATTCTTTACCTGACTCAGGTTGAACCAACATTGGTGTCTCAGTTAACAATGCTTTCAATTGATCGAAACTTTGTTGACATTTCTCGGACCATTCAAACTTTAAATCTTTCTATGCCAGCTTGGTCATTGGTGTAGCAATCATCGAAAACCCTTTACAAAACGTCAATAGTAATCAGCCAATCCCAAAAACCTTCTGACCTTAGATACATTTCTAGGTGGTTTCTAGTCGGTAACTGTAGAAATCTTACTTGGATCAACTCTTATACCTTTTCCTGAAACAATGTGCCCCAAAAATCTAACTTCTCGGAGCCAAAACTCACATTTGCAGAATTTAGCATACAGTTGCTTATCTCTCAAGGTTTGTAACACAATCCTCAAATGTTCGGCATGCTCAGACTCATTTCAAGAATAGATCAGAATGTTGTCAATGAACACAACAAAAAATCTGTCTAAAAATGGTCTAAATATATGATTCATTAAATACCAAAAAATGGCAAGAGCATTAGTCAATCCAAAAGGCATAACAAGAAATTCATAATGTCCGTACCTCGTTTTGAATGCAGTTTTTGGCACATCTGAGTCTTTAATTCGCAACTGATAATAGCCAGATCTCAAATCAATCTTTGAAAACACTGTTGCATCTTTCAACTGATCAAACAAATCGTCTATTCTCAGCAAGGATACTTATTCTTTATCGTAACCTTGTTGAGCTGACGATAGTCAATACACATTCTCATGGACCCATCTTTCTTCTTAACAAACAATACTGGCGCACCTCAGGGCGAAAAACTCGATTGCGCAAAACCTCCATCTATTAACTCTTGCAATTGAGATTTCAACTCTTTCAACTCTATCGGAGCCATTCTATATGAAGCTATAGATATCGGTAAAGTTCCCGGTATTAACTCAATAGCAAACTCAACCTCTCTGGCTGGTGGTAACCCATGCAATTCTTCTGGAAATACATCCGGATATTCACAAACTACAGGCACTGATTCAATCTTCTTTTCAGATACTTTGGTATCTAAAACATATGCTAGGTACGCATCGTAACCTTTTCTCACATATCTCTAAGCCGACATCAATGAAATTACTATAGGAAATCCACTCGACTCATCAGATTCAATCTGAAGAATTTCATTATTCTGAAACTTCAATTCTATAATCTTTCGTCTACAGTTCACAATGGCATCATGTAGAGTCAACCAATCCATACCCAGAATCACATCGAACTCATCAAATGGTAAAAGCATCAAGTGATCCAGAAAATAGTAACCCTGAGTCATTAAAGGACAATTCTTACATACTTTGTCAACTAGAACATACTTCCTAAGGGGTTCGATACTTTAATTACAAATTCTATAAACTCAACAGACAATTTCTTACTAGACACTAAATTTGCACAAACATACGAATGTGTCAATCCAGGATCAATTAAAGCAATCACATTAGTGTCGTAAAGAGAGAGTGTACCGGTAATAACATCTGGGGATGACGCCTCTTTACGAGCACAAATAGCGTAGCCTCTAGCAGGTGCTCTGGCCTCAGATCTCATAACTGATTCCCTATTCACACCTCTGCCACTAGACACATTCCTCGTATTTTGCGGTGGTCTCCCTCGTGTAGTCGTATTGCTTGATCTTGCATTCTAAAATTTATCTTTCTTGGATAACTCTGGGCAATCTCGAATAAACTGATCTGGTGAACCACATTTAGAACAAGCTATACTATTCTTATTCCAGCAGTCTCCAAAATGTCATCTCCCACACCGTTGGCACTTGGGTTTATTATTTCTCACACTACCAACACTCGCGACAGAAGTAGCTTTAGCTTTAGGATTCACATGTTGATTTCCTCGATCTCTATTCTAGTATCCCACTGATGCAATTGGTCGATTATATGAATCTCGGGATTTCTTTGGTGAAGAATGATAAGGTTTATTCATTGGCCTTTTCTTCGAATCTCTAGCCTCTAAATCAGCTTTCCTTTTTTCTCGGTTAAAGTCCTCGGCTTTACAAACCCGTCCAACTAACATAACAAGTTCATTCAAATCTAAAAATCCAACTAGAATTTTAATGTCTTCATTCAACCCTTCAACAAGCCGCTTTCACATGATCTCTTCGGTAGAAACATACTTTCGAGCATATTTACTCAATCGCACAAATTCTCTCTCGTACTCAAATACGGTCATACAAACTTGTTTTAATTCTAAAAAATCTTTGTGCTTTTGATCCAGAAACTGTTGCCTGTACCGTTGATATGTGGTTTAGCATGTGGTAAATTTTCATAAGTGAATTTGTCTGTTCGTGTGTTTAATTTGAGCAAAGGATTGATTTGCATTAAATGTGAAAGTTGTATGCCATTTGTTGATGTACTAATGTGTTGTGGCTTTTTAAACTTATGGCCTTAAATGGCAATTTAACCACTATTAGTTAGTGGGTGAATATGGTCAAAAATTTCCTTGTATAATATGCTTTATATATTTTATTTTGAAGGTTAAATTTGGAAATGGGTTATTAAGTATACTATGATAGAATAAAGCATAAAAAAATGGCCATTTCTATTCATTCTTTCACCGAAAATACAAAGAAAAGAAAACAAGGTTTTAAGCTAGCTATATTCGGCCATTGTTCAAGCTTGAATTCAAGGTTAGTTTCCGATCCATTTTCGATAATTTCTACGTTTTTGCAATCATTGCTTTGAGAGCTATCAAACCCATGTTTTAATTTCATGAATTGATGATGTTTGGGAAAAATGCCATTGATGCTATGTTAAGCTTTGTGATGCTTTAAGGTGTTAAATGATAGATTGGTGGTAGATGAACATGTTTTATTCTTGAAGTTTTGATGAATTTAGCTTAATAGGGCTAAATTGAGAAAATGACAAATTGAGGGACTAATTTGTGAATTTGATGAAAAATGTGGGCTTGCATGTGATATATATGTATTCGGCCAAGCTTGTGTACAAGTAGATTTTGTGAATTCGGTGTTTTGAGAAAAATGGACTAAATTGCTAAGTTGTGCAAGTATGAGGGTTATTTTGTAAATAGCCCTAAATGTGTGCCTTTGGATTGAATTGAATGAACTAGTGAATAAAAGGGTTAATTTTGAACATGTTTAGATCAATAACTGGGGAAAACGGATTTAGCTCGCGGGAAAGCAAAAGTTATCGAGTAGTCGTTTTCTATTCTAATAAACCAAATCCGAGGTAAGTCACTATACAAATAAATGAAAATGTATGCATTTGAAATTGTTCATATGTTTAATGAAGATAATGATTGATTATGAGAAGTTCTGTAAATTGAACTCCGAGATAAGTTCGATATAATGACTTAGTCTGAGAAGCCTCATACGAACCTTGACATAGGTATTTGTTCTGTTTTATCGTGGAAGACCACGCCTGGGACGTTGGCATTGATTTAAGACTTGTGTAAGTCCCTGTCAAGGACAGTGGCATTGATATCTGATTATGTGTAAGACCACGTCCAGGACGTTGGCATCAATATAAACTCTACGTATAAGATTACGTCTGGGACGTTGGCATCGCGATGTCGCACACATGTAAGACCACGTCTGGGACATAGGCATCGTTTGGATTTGCATAAGACCCTGTCTGGGACAGTGGCATCGATATCCAAGTGCATGTAAGCCCTCGTTTGGGATGTTGGCATTCTACAATTATTCTGAGTTTTCTGATTATCCCATTGGAATTATTACTATTCAGTGAGCAAGTCTATAATACTTTCTGCAAATTCGAGCTATGAACAAATATGTGGTAGTAAATTTAATTCAGATATGTTGATTATACACTAATTGTGTATACAAGGTAAGCATCAATATAATTCTACTATGATGCTATGAATATAGTAATGAGATAGGTGTTTATATGATCTTTGAATTGGGAATATGGTTAATGTGGTCAAAGGTTTATGAATCAAAGAAAATATATGCATTTTATGCTAAGTTGTTGTATATTGACTTACTAAGCTTTTGGAAAGCTTACTCTTTGTATGTTTATTCTGCTTTATAGGTCGTCAAAGCTACTGAAGGCTCGGGATCGCCTTGGATCGTCATCACACTATAAAACTTATTTTTGGTACATCTTGATATTGTATAAAGCTAGATATGGCATGTATAGGCTAGTATTTTGGTATGAATAGTTATGTGATCTTAGCCATGTGATTTGGCTATTTAAGAGTTGAGTCTTTGCTTAAATTAATATGTTATAGAATGTATCTTTTGGTATGATGAAGGAAATGTGAAATGGCCAAGTTTGGATGAATAATTGCATGAATTAGTCTTGTAATGTTATAAGTTTTAATCCTTGAGATTGCCTTAGTTGGAATTTGTTTTGAATGTAAGGTTTGAATGGTTATTTTGGTATGCTTTTGATGGTTTTATGTGCATGAAATATCTTGTTGAATATGGTTTGTAGGTATGACCCTTTGTGGGTGGCAATTGGCCTTGTAAATGGCCTCTAATGTCGCACGGTTGTGGCATACGGGCATGCCTTTTATCGTGGGTAAATTGGCAGAATACAGCCTAAAATCACACGGCCTTGACACGGGCATGTCACATGGCCGTGGTGTATAAGTCATTAGCTAGCATAAAAATACACGGCCTTGGCACGGGCATGCTTGGTGGCCGTGGTGAGGAAGTCAGTATATGGCCTAAAAGTACACGGCCTCGGCACACGGCTGTGCCTAATAACCGTGTTGGTATAATTTGTAAACAAGGTTGGACATAGGTGTGTCTAGAAGCCGTGGAGGGCACACGATCTCCTCCCACGGGCGTGTCTCCCCTGTATGTTGGAAAAGTTTCAAATTTTCATGGAATTTCGTAGGTGTTTCAGTTTAGTCCCGACTCAACTTCTAAGCATGATTAAGGTCTTGAGGACCCGTTTAAGGGACACTAGGTTTGAGAATGTTGATAGAATGTATGATTGTCTGTAAACGTTTCCGGTATGTCTAGTAACGCTCTTAACCTTAATCTGGTGATGGACCCGGGATAAGGGTGTTACAAACACACAATCGAGACCATTAAATGACGCGTCACTGTAGACCACAAACTCTTTCCCCGACTCAGGTTGAACCAAAACTGGCGCCTCAGTCAACAATGTTTTCAATCTCTTAAAACTCTATTGACATTTCTCAGTGCATTCAAACTTAACATCTTTGTGCAACAGTTTCGTCATCGGAGTAGCAATCATGGAAAATGCCTTCACAAACCGTCTGTAGTAACCCGCTAAATCCAAAAAGCTTCTGAATTCCGATACGTTTCTTGGCAGTTTCTACTCCACAATAGCCGAGATCGTATCGCATCAACTCTAATACCATCACCTGACACAATGTGTCCTAGGAATTCGACCTCTCGGAGCCAAAACTCACTCTTACTAAATTTAGCATATAACTGCTTGTCTCTTAAAGTCTGTAAGATAGTTCTCAGATGCTCTACATGTTCACTCTCATCTTGAGAATAAATCAATATGTCATCAATGAAGACAACCACAAACTTGTCCAAAAACGGTCGGAAGACACGGGTCATTAAATCCATAAAAATTGCAAGAGCATTCGTTAAACCGAACGACATGACCAGAAATTCATAATGGTCGTACCTCGTCCAAAATGAAGTTTTTGGCACATCTTGCTCCATAACCCTCAACTGGTAATAGCCAGACCTCAGGTCTATCCTTAAGAACACTGTAGTTCCCTTCAGTTGATGAAATAAATCATTTATCCTTGGTAAAAGGATACTTATTTTTCACCGACACCTTGTTGGGTTGTCTGTAGTCTATGCACAATCTCATCGACCCATCTTTTTTCTTCACAAATAGTACCGGAGCACCCCACGGTGAATAGCTTGGTCTTGTAAAACCCTTATCCGTCAACTCTTGCAACTGAACCTTCAGTTCTTTCAACTCCAATGGTGCCATCCTATACGAAGCAACAGAAATAGGTGTGCATCTTAACTAACTCAATCCCAAACTCGACCTCTCTAATTAGAGGCAATCCGGGTAACTCTTCCGAGAATACATCTGGATACTCACATACAACCAGCACTGTTTCAATCTTTGCTTTAGACTCTTAAGTATTCAGTACAAAAGCAAGATAGGACCCACATCATTTTCTCAAATATTTCTCAGCCTCTCAGGAAGAGATTGTCACCGGTAAACTATCTGACCTACCTGATTCAACTTGAATAACATCTCCATTTTCACATTTCAATTCAATAAATTTACTACCATAGTTCACTAAAACACTATGGGTAGTCAAATCAAATTCATCAAACAGAAACAACATAAAGTTTGCTGGAAAACAATGACCCCTAATTGTCAAAGGACAATTCCTACACACCTTGTCAACTAACACATGTTTACCTAACGGGTTTGAAACCTTTACCACAAATTTCATAGACTCAACAGTCATACTCAAACTAGATGCCAATCTCATACAAATATAAGAATGGGTAGACCCCGATCAATCAAAGCAATAACAATGGTGTCATGAAGAGAGAAAGTACCCGTTATTACATCTGGCGATGATGCTTCTTAGTGAGCGCGAATGGCATAAGTCCTTACAGGTGCCCGACCCACTGGCCTCACAGTAGACTCTCGTGATGCCCTTCTACTACTAGCCCCACCTCCCAGGTTCTTTTGTGGCCTACCTCTAGAAGATACATTGATTGACCTTATTTACTGCTTCTTCTCCTTGTCATCCCTTTCGGGGTAGTTTCGGATGAAATGGTCGGGGGAACCACACTTATAACAATTCTAGTTGTTTCCCCAGCACTCCTCAGTGTGATGTCTGCCACAACTTGGGCACTCCAGTTTGGACTTTGAATTGCCCACACTTACCATCGAGGTGGTCTAAACTCTTGAACCTGAGTACGTGTTGCCTCGCTCTCTTTGCGAATACCCGACGGATGTAGTCATCCGAGGGTTCACTTTCTTGGACCTCTTCGATTGAGCTTGGTAGGATTTACTCATTAGCCTTTTCCTTGCGTCCCGGGCCTCACTCACGGCTTTCCCCTTTTCCTTAATTATTCGGCCTTACTGGACCTATCCACCAATACCACAAATTCTTTTAGTTCTAAAATCCCAACTAAAAGTATGACATCTTCATTTAGCCCATCTTCAAACCTCTTACATAAAATGGCTTCTGTAGACACGCACTTTTGCGTGTACTTGCTAAGCATAACAAATTCGCGCTCATATTCCGCCACAGTCATTTTTCACTGTTTTCACTCAAGGAATTCTTTCCGTTTCTGGTCCACAAACCTCTAACTTATATACTTCTTTTAGAACTCTTCTAAAAAATAAGTCCCACGTCACTTTCTCCTTCGGAAACACTGATGTCAACGTCCTCCACCAATGGTATGCCGAGTCCCTCAGTAAGGACAGGACACATTTTAAGCTCCCCTCAGGCGTACAGGAGTGTTCATCAAATACTCTCATCGAGTTCTCAAGCCAGAACTCTGCCCACTCAGGGTCATCATCTATATTAGCTCGTAAGTTCTCAGCCCCTTACTTCTGAATTGTCTACCGGGGTGATAAACCGTAAAAGTAACATATTTTAATCCCACAATTAGCTTACTTTTGGATGATTTATCCCTCGATTCATATAAAAAGGTGCTTTTAATCTTTTTTTTTTCATGTCTTATACTCAGGAAAGCACCTGAGGATAAAAAGAACGAGAAACGGGCCCGAAACGGAGTAAATGGACCATATCACAAAATTGACACGGCCTGAGCCCAAGACCACACGGTCGTGCCTCACCAAGCTACTAGAACACGGCTTGACCCCCGATTTACACGACTGTACCCCATTAAAGAAGTCCGAGCACTGCCTGGCCACGATTCACACGGGCGTGTGCCATGGCCGTGTCCCTGTCGCTGGAAAGAGCAATTTCACTCTGATTTGGACACTTAGGGAGAAAAAAACGTATTTTGAAAGCCTATATAAACCCCCTAAGTGTCAGCTGAAAGGGGGGTGGTTAGCTAAGCCAAGGAGCCAAGCCGAAAAAGGTCAGAATTGTAGGAATCACTCGAAGATAGCTAGTTGATTCATCTCAAGAAGCCGGAATTCTACTCAAGACGGCGGATCTCTCCTTCAATTCCTTCAGGGAGTTTTAGGGATTTCTTATGTTTTGTTTTATCTTTTCTCTTGAGATGTTTTCTTTATTTGTCATGAACTAAACCCCTCAGATACCTGAAGGGGATGAAACCTATGATGGATTTTGTTATTATTTTCGAAATTATATGATTACTTAGTTTGTTCTTAATTATGCATGCTTAATCCAAATTTGATGTACTTAGGTGGATGAGGAATAGACCCTTCTTAAGAGTAGATCTAGCACAATTAAGCGGAGTTGATCGCATGCCTAGAGATAGGGTGACGAGATTTTGCTGGATTAGGGTGAAACCTAATATGGGAATCCACAGATCGATTTACTACTATTCTAGGGGGTTATTATAAGAGAACGAGAGTTCCACTAATTAACCTAGGGTTAGACGTTATTCGCCTCGAGAGAGGGTTTAATATACATTAGGGAGTCTTATGGATCAAACTAAGTAAATAAATCATATGGTTCAGGGTTTAATAACAAGTGAAGTCTAGGTGGATTCTTCCTGAGGGTATCGTCTAAATCAACTGAGTCTTCCTAAAGTTATCTCCCCAATTTAGTCTTTTTGTCTTTTTGTCTTTAGTTTAGTAGTTAGATTTAGATTAAACAACAACTTCATATATTCTAGGCTAGATAATAAGAAGAAAGTTAGTATTAGTACTTTTAGTTCCTTTGGGTTCGACAATCCGGTCTTGCCTAAGCTATACTACTGTTCAATAGGTACATTTGCCTTTAATCGTTGTTAGAATTAGTTTTCAGGTTCGATCATTCTCTTTTATAAATTTAAGACTCTCATTCATAGCAATCATGTTTTTGGCGCCGTTGCCAGGGAACTAAAATATTAAGGAAACTCTATTTTTATTACTCTAGTCATTTCTTTTTATTTTTCACAATTTATTTTTGTTTTTAGGTTAAATTTTAATTTTACTAACTTTTCTTTCTTTCTTTTTTTTTGTGTACCTCTAGAAGGAACCCGAGAGGACCTTTAGTATACTACAGTGATATTGAAGCTACCGCTCGTAGGAATCATCGAGAAATCAGTGAGCCCTATACTATCTGAGTAAAGAGAGGAAGAAAGCAGATCCAATCCTCTTTCAAGGGATGGACGAGAATAATCCACAACCACATGATGTGGGGGAACACAATGCTCCACGTACTATGTTTGATTATGCTAAACCACATTTAACAAGAGTAGAATCAAGTATTGTTAGGCCTGCTATAGCTGCTAATAATTTTGAATTAAAGCCTAACACAATACAAATGATTCAACAATTTGTTCAATCTGATGGTTTGCAGGACGAAGACCCAAATACACATATAGCTAATTTCTTAGAGTTCTGTGATACCTTCAAAATAACTGGCATTTCTGATGATGCCATACATCTTCGGTTATTTCCCTTTCATTAAGGAATAAAGCTAAACAGTGGTTGAACTCGTTACCACGAGGGTCAATCACCACATGGGAACAAATGACTGAAAACTTTTTATTGAAATATTTCCCACCGGCCAAAATGGCCAAATTACGAAATGATATCTCTTCCTTTGTACAGATGGATTTACAGACACTATACGATGCATGGGAGAGATACAAGTATCTCTTGAGAAGGTGTCCACACCATGGTCTACCCTTGTGGCTACAAGTCCAAACATTCTATAACGGTGTAAACCCCTCAACAAGGCAACTAATCGACTCAGCCGCCAGTGGAACTCTGAACAATAAAACTCCTGAAGCAACCTACAAATTTATAGAGGAAATGTCGCTGAATAACTACCAGTGGCAAGTTACAAGAACAAGGCCAACGAAATCACTGAGCTTTCAACATAGACACAATAACCATGCTATCAATACAGATGGAGATGATGAATAAAAAGATTGATAGTTTATGTTCTTCGCAATCACATCCAGTAATGCAGTGCGACGCAAGTGGAACTGTAGCGAATCCTGAGTACCCACCCTACCAACAGGGAGCAGAGAGCGAACAGATGAACTATATAGGTAATAATTTCAGATCCAATAATAATCCTTATAGTAATACTTACAATCCAGGTTGGAGGAACCACCCAAATTTCTCATGGGGAGGTTAAGGAAATCAAAGAAATCAAGGACAAAACCTCCTCAAAACTTCCAAAATCAGCAATATCCGCAAGAAAAGAAGCCAAACCTCGAAGAGATGCTGACAAAATTCATGGCAAACAAAGAAAACCATTTCCAAGAAAATGAGAAAACACTTAAAGATCAACAAGTGTCGGTTGAAAAAGTTATTAAGTCAGTCAAGGAAGTCACTAATGCAGTCAAACAACTTGCAAATTTAATGTCTGAACGACCGCAAGGACGTCTACCAAGTAACACTGAGATTAACCCAAAGGAGCAAATTCAAGCCATCACAGCTCATGATAGTAAAGAAGTAGACGAACGTAAAATAGAGGTAACACAAGATAAGCCAAAACTGGTAATCAAAGAATACCAACCTCGCATTCCTTATCCGAAGCATTAAAAGAGATGATACTGAGGAGAACGCTCGGTAAGTTTCTTAAACTTCTAAAGAAATTACATATTAACATACCGCTTTTTGAAGCCCTTTCACAGATGCCAGACTCTAGAAAATTTTTAAGGGGGCTGTTAACGAAAAAATGAAGGATAGACGAGGAACCACATGTAGAACTCAACGCAAAGTGCTCAGCAATTCTACAAAATAGACTACCACAAAAATTAAAAGATCTAAGGAGTTTTACAATTCCATGTTTAATTGGTAGTTTAACTATAGATAATGTGTTAGCTGATTTAGGGGCAAGCATAAATGTCATGCCTTATACATTGTTTAAACGACTAGGTCTAGGGAAGCCCAAACAAACTAGGATGAGTATTCAATTATCTGATAAAATTGTTAGAATTCCTAGGGGCATTATTAGAGATGTTCTTGTAAAATCTGATAAATTTGTATTCCCAGTAGATTTTGTTGTCTTAGACATGGATGAGGACAATTCGATCCCCTTAATTTTAGGAAGGCCATTCTTAGCCACTGACAGGACTAAAATTGATGTTGATGTAGGCGAACTTATACTTTGTTTAGGCGACGAGGCAGTCACTCTTCAAGCCCTTGACTCGGCTAGGACATCAAGCAACAAAGGTCGAATGTGAATTCTTTTGATAATCATTCGGTTGATCCTTCTTTTCAGAAAGCACCACAAAAGGACATAATTGAACCCGATCCTAAACCCTGTAAAGAAATAACTCATAATGGCTAAAGGATTTAGACCGATGAACTAGACGAGTGGAAAACACACTTCAAGGGAAAACTAGGGATACACGAAGAAGAACCGGAACCACAGGAAATAAAACCAAAGGAGCCCCAGAAAAGCTCGTAGGAACATCAAACCACTTCAAAATAAGAGACCACGTACAGCTAGACAAATCAGATCATCACATCACCACATCAGACCTGAACAAGAATGAAGCAATTTCTGTTGAGGTACACGATGTCTTCCCACACAGAATAGTCAAGGTAAGCAATCAAACATTCAACAATTTTAACGTAAACGCTTCTCGACTTAAAATTTATCAAGAAAATAAAATTTAAGCATGAGGGAAGATATTCAAACCTTTAAACCTCATTGAATTTTTTTTAATATAGAGAAAGTCTAGCTTAAGACTATAAACGAGCGCTTCTCGGGAGGCAACCCGAGTACTAACCTCATTAACTTCTATGTTTTTCATTTTCTTTATTTATTTTATTTTTCTTTTGTCACCTCACTTTTAACTAACCAAGGGTGCAGAATTCCAGGCCACACGGCCTTGCGCACGGCCGTGGCCATGACCATGTGGACCACCAGAATCCCCGTACTGACATAGCAGAGGCCGAACGAATCAAATCCCAACCAATTTTAGATGTCACGGATCCAACCACTCTCCAACGGGCATCGACGAAGTAACACGGCCGCGCCCTACGACTGCGTGAACCTCATCGACTTACCAACCACGACCAGAACTCGTCCGTGCTATTAAGCCATGCCAACATATTGACTTCTCTAACACGGGCGTTTTGGCAAAAACACGGGCATGGAGAACGAACACGCTTAGATACACGGCCATGCAAGGCTGTCGTGTAAGTCGACACGCCCTATGGCCACGGCCGTAGGAAAGCACCAGAACTGAGCCTCTATTTAAACCCCACAGCCTTTCCCCTTTTCCCCATCTTCTTTCCTCTTTCTTTTCCTTCAAAATTCTCTCTTTCCTTAAAAAAGCGTGTCCGGACTTTTTTGAGCTATACCGTAACCATGTCGAAGTTTTAAGCGTCCAAACATAATCTCCCCGAGGGAGATCCCAATGCATGAGTTCATGCCGGCCTTCATCCAAACAATAAGCCAAGGGTCTTTGAGACCATATAGTTTTTATTTTTCTTTTCTCTTTTGCTTCAATTTCCTTAATTTTACTTCTTTTCTGCATACTTTAGTTTAACTTAGTTTAGTTCTGTAGTGTCAAGTTCAAAAGGCTGCTAGGGAATCACGCCACTTTCGTCACCGCCAGCACTTCCCTAGCCTTAAAGATCACACCCACCTCGCGAACCATCCATCAATAAGGACTCTTCGGTCCATTTATCTTTTATTTTCATATTGTTTACATTTTTGTTTCCTCCTTCTTTATCTTTCATATCTTTAATTATATATTTAGTTTATTTTAATTAGGTCTTAATAATTCCCGGCTACTTCTCAGTGCGCTACCCAATTTCTTTATTTAGCTTGCAGTTCGTCATCCGCATCAAACCACTCTAACTCAAGGAACCATCCTTAAATTCGTGAAGTTTCACATCCCTTCTTCTCTTTGATTTATCCCCAAATGTTATTACCTTTCTTTGTACATTGAGGGCAATGTACATCTTAAGTGTGGGGGGGTGAATAGTTATTATGCCTAACTGTAACATCCTAAAATTGGGCCTAGTAGGATTGGGTCGAATGGGCCTTGAGAGTAGTAGCGTTTAAAATTGAGAGAACAAGAGATCGACTTTAGTGCAAGTTGGACTTATTAGGTGAGTGATTTTGGAAGGTTAGAGGGTTTCTATGAAGTCCCAGGATCAAACTTTGGCTTTAGGAAATTTTGGTTTTAGGCGAAAAAAACTAGGGAGTTAGTAGGTAGGCTTTAAGAATAAAATATGGAGAAAAATGACACAAGTGAAGTGTGTGGTGTACTGGCAAAGTGACTCCACATAAGGGACAAGGGAATAACGCCACAAGGAAGGAAGGAGGTCCAAGGTTCAAGTCTTGGCTCCTGCATTTTGGTTTTCTTTTTACACGGACCTTAGTATTTGGCTATAGATTTATATTTAGTTGCGCATGGTTTAAGACACAAGAGGAGCTTGTGGCCAAGTGGTTAGCGGCGTGGATTATGTTGCAAGGGAGCCTTGGTTCGAATCTTATGAAAAGCAAGGGAGTATTTATTTTGTGAATTGGACGGGAAGAGTTTGAGTTGGATTTAAACTCTGCTGACGGAAGGATCCCACATCGAAAATATACAAAGAAGGAAGGTGAGAAGCTAGCTATATATAGCATTCTAGGAGGAGGATGAATACACCTTAGAGGGCGTTTGGGCGCAGGAGTGGTCGGATCGCAGATTAGCACCAGATTCCTATTAGGTGTGTAACTCTCTCTACTCTAGCTGTAGAGCGGCAGATGCCGAAGTGCCGATCACGGCAATAGTAGCCATATGAGTGTGCGAGCGCAAGTGTAGGGCTTCGTCGAGATAGTTAAGGCCATTAGTAGTATTATTGTAGGTTGAGGCTGTTGGGCCATGATGGGCCGAAGTGGGCCCAATTGAATAAAATGTGTGATGGTGTAGAATATAGTGAACTAGACTAGGTGAATCTCATATACGTGGCTAGATTTGTGTTAGGTGGGCCACACGAGCGTTTGGGCCCGAATGGACCGAAATCGAGTTTTAGGCCCAATAGTCTGGTAACGACCGAAAATGGTAGTTAAGTCGCTCGAGGCGACATTAGGGCTTCGGAAAGGCCACTGTAGGCGTGAAATTATTGAAATACCCTTGATAGGTAAATTACAAAAATACCCCTAAAAGGTAAATTACTATTATACCCTCAGAGGTTGATTAGCTTGATTATGTTGTATTTGTTATTCTGATTATGATGGTAATCCGTTTTATATGTTATATTTGATATATGATTTGCATACATGTCATACTGCATACACGAATTATTATGTCACGACATGTTTCACGGGCTTGGGATATGATGAAAGGGGAAGTGTTATAGTGGCTCTGCCACGATCTGTTGTAGTAGCTCTGCCAGGATCTGTTGTAGTGGCTCTACCACGATTTGTTGTAGTGGCTCTGCCACGATCTGTTGTAGTGGCTCTGCTGCCATCTATTGTAGTGGCTCTGCCAGGATCTATTGTAGTGGCTCTGCCACAATCTGTTGTAGTGGCTCTGCCACGTTTTGCTCTGGTGACTCTGTCACGATTCTAACGATGAGCAGCTAACTGCAGCATGACTGCCATCGATGGTGTGTAGTGGTGAGGGTTGATTGTAGAAATCCCCACTAGTGTGATTGGCAGGTACAAATGATGTGTAGCGGATGGAAATGTAGGCTAGGTTTGGGTTTGCATCATATTGCGTTGATATCTGATTATCTACTATTCTCTGCTTAATGGGCCAAGGCTCAGTCTGATTCTGTATGGGCTTTGCCCAAAGTGATTTGTAAGGGCTAAGGCCCAGTTGTTATCCGAATGGGCTTGGGCCCAACTATGGTTGGTGTGAAGTGATTGCACACTGAGTCTTCTTGACTCACCCCTTCTGCTTAAATTTTTGCAGGTAATTCATAGATCGCGGGTTTTGGAGCCGGGGCGGACTCGTGGTGGCTATGCATTACGATTGCTTTCGTAAACTTCGTTTTAATTTGAACTTATTTTAATTCGGGATTTTATTTAGTAATAAGGCCACTATTACTTTAAATTTGGTATTTTATTTGGTTTAGCTTTTATTTTGATTACTGCCTCTTATTATTAAATGTTCAATATGGGAATTTCTAAACCCTTAATAATCATTTTCCAAAATGTTAAATAAAGGATTACCAATAATAAATAATTAAACTCAAATTTTTAACAAACGCATGAGCTTTAAACAACCCTTTTATATGACATGCCAGATCCGATTGTAACGTCTAGGCCGAGTATGGTGTGTTACAATTATGGTATCAAAGCCTAGGTTTAAAAACTCGGCTGTGGGTTTGGGTTCAAAAATATTTTCAAAGGATGGTTTGGAAAATGGTTTAGAAAAATATATATCTGTTTTTTTTTAAATATGGCACCCGAGTCTCCGGCACCAATCCGCATTGTAAGTTTCCTGATACTTTGCTTTGTTATATGCTGTATTTCTAGTATCAATCGTGTGTGCTTGATTTGGATGTGATGTTCGGATATAGAGTTGGTTGCATATGAAATACCCGTGCCTCCCTGATAAACTAGAACACGGCCTGATCATGATTCACACGGTCGTGCCTCATTAAAGAAATTCGAACACGGTCTAAAAATGATTCACATGGACGTGTGCCATGGCTGTGTCCCTGTCGTGGAGAAGACAATTTCATTCAGATTTGGATACTTAGGGGCAAAGAAACCTATTTCAAAAGCCTATATAAACCCCCTAAGTATAACCGGTAAGAAGGCGGTTAACTAGGCCAAAGAGCCGAGCCGAAAAGGTCAGAATTGTGGGAAACACTCGAAGATAGCCAGCTGATCCATCTCAAGAAGCCGGAATTCTATTCAACACGGAGAATCTCTCCTTCAATTGCTCCAGGGGGTTTTAAGGATTTCTTATGTTTTGTTTTATCTTTTCTTCTGAGATGTTTTCTTTTATAGTTATGAACTAAACCCTTTAGATACCTGAAGGGGATGAAACCTAAGATGGATCTGGTTATTGTTTTCTGAACTATAAGATAAATACTTGATTTGTTCTTAATTATATATGCTTAATTATTGTGTTGATATTTCCAGGATATTGATTCAAGTATGATGTGCTTAGGTGGAGGAGCAAAAGTCCCTGCTTAAGAGTAGGTCCAACATAGTTAAGCGGAGTTGATCGCACGCCTAGAGATAGGGTGACGAGATTTTGCCAGATTAGGGTGAAACCTAATATGGGAGTCCATAGATCGAGTTAATGTGAGTCTAGGGGTTTTAATTAGAAAGAGATTTCAATTAATCAACCTAGGGTTAGACGTTATTCGCCTCGAGAGAGGGTTTAATATAAATTAGGGAATCTTACGGATCAAGTCAAGTGAATACATCGTCTGGTTTGGTGTTAGACAACAAGTGAAGTCTAGGTGGATTCTTCCTAAGGGTATTGTCTTAATCAATTGAGTTTTTCCCCAAGTTATTTTCCCTAATTCATTCTTTTTGTCTTTGCATCTTTAGCTTAGTAGTTAGTTAAATTTAGATTAAACAACAACCTCATTTATTTTAGGCTAGATAATAAAAAGAAAGTTAGTATTAGTACTCTTAGTTCCATTGGGTTCGACAATCCGGTCTTGCCTAAGCTATACTACTGTTCGATAGGTGCACTTGCCTCAATCGTTGTCAGAGTTAGTTTCCAGGTTTGATCATTCTCATTTATAAATTTAAAACTCTAAAAAACAAATGATTATGGCCCATACTCTCGTGTGGCCCATTCGGCACAATTTCAATCACGGCTATGTAAATGTTATAGCCCAGTTCAAATTTTGCCACTTTTCGTAAACTTATCCTTGTGGAACCCACAAGCCCATTAGGCCCATATGGCCCAACGATGCCCATAATGACCTAAGCCCATGAGAACACTCAAGCCGGCCTCAACCATCTTAGGCCCATATGTGTTGGCTCGATACACCACACGTACGATCGCACGCTCGTGGGGCATCATTCACCAGTACCTCGACTTTTCGACATTTGCCAATCTACTGTTTGAGTGGTGTCTGTACACACACTTTTCAATTCTTTTGCAGATTATCGGTCACAGGGTATTGCTACACACCTGTTATGAAGCGCCTTACGAATCCCTAGCACCGAACCTACAACATTTAAGACTAACAGTTAGCCATTTGATCCATACAATTATCTTCCTTTTCCAACTAAAAGCCGAAACCACAATATCACTTACCTTAATCGACTGAACCTTGTTAAACCCTCTCTAATCGTTAGCAAGGTTAAACACCTTGATAGATTCTGCATTACATCAAGCCTTATTAAGAGAAACGAATAACTTTGTGATTAAAACCACACTTGACTGTTTACAAGCCATCAAGAGTATTCGACCCTAACCAACAAGGCAAGAACACTCACCTTGGTGAAGAACTGAGAGTGGAATGTTGCTTACTTCAAGTCGCTTGTCCCTCTATCAATCCTCGAGAGGACCTAGGTTTTAACCAAAATCAGAATATGAGAAGAGGGGGAGATTCGGTAGAAGAGAAAGTAAATAGCACCCGAAACGAAGACTCCTAAATAAAAAGAGTCATTAATACTTACACTTACCCACAGAAAAAAGAGAAGAAGAAAATGAAAGTGCAATCCGAACACTCGAAACAATCCCCCAAGTTAAACCCTGCTGATTTGGGGAACGAAAGTGATTGGAGAAGAGGGTAGAAGAGATGAAGAAAATAAAAGATCACTTTTCGGAACAAGGAAAAAGAACAGAGGAAAATGCAATCAGCCCAAGGAAAAATAGATAGAAATGGTACGAAAGTTGCCTAAATGGTAACACAAAATCGACTAATAAGAAAGTAGGGTGAAACCAAGCAAGAAGCATGCATGAGAGGTCACTTTTGCACAAATTCGGCAACATAGAAAAGACCAAAAAGAAACTTCAGTTTTGGTAACCAAACTGACCAAAAAGAAAAAAGAAAAGATAAAACTCATCAAAGTCCAAAATATACCGCAAAACCCCTTTGGCTAAAGTTCTAAGATCAAAGACCCCATCTCGGCACCAACTCCTCAGGCCTTCAACTCCTTAAAAATCTACAACTCCCTCTCCTTGATTTCCTCCATGATACACTCATTAAATCCCTCAATTGAATCATTCAAACTCTCCAACATAGAGTTTGAATCCAACACCAACTCTTGCCCATTCATGAGAAAAATAAATAATCCTTTTTTGCATGCACTGAGACTTGAACCTCTGCCTTCCTTGCCATACCTGTGACGCCACAAACATTCCACCACCGTCTCTTTTGTGTCTCCTTTTTAATCACAAATACTTATAAGGCTTAATACTAGGAGTCAGGGTCCCCTAATGCTAAAAATAAAAATTTTCAAAATGAAGTGGCTTGAACCTCGGACTTCATAGAAGCCCCAAAACCTTCCAAAATCACTCACTTTAATAGACCCAACTTGCATTAGTGTCGTTCTCTTGTTCTCAAAAGTTTCAAACGCTCCCATACCCAATGGCTAAAAGGATCAAATTCAGGTGTTACAATTCTACCCCCTTAAAGAAATTTCATCCTCGAAATTTCCAACTATCTAACAACACAGGTTGCATCAGTACGCTTTTGCTGCACACTATAGTCCTAATTGCAAATTAGGTAAATAGTAGACTATGGGTAAAGTACGTACCAGTATTCACATCTGGAGCCTCTCCATCTTCTCAGTGACGTGCTGCATAAGCCAAAGCTGGCTGCCTTGCCTCCGCATGACCAGCATCTCTACCTAGAGTTCCACAGCCCAAGCCGTTTCCACCCCTGGCATTGCCACAGCCTCTAGGCGGTTGCTGTCCACCACTTGGTGGCTGTACATTACCCCTACCGAAGGCCTGCCTCTGATCTGGTCTTCTGGGACACTCTCTGAGACAATGTTCCATGGAACCACAACTCAGAGAAGCCCCCGTCCTTCTTCAGTACTCGCCCACATGACCTTTCCCACAAGTAGTACAAGGTGGTAACCCAGTAGTAGCAACAGGGGGCCCAGCTCTGACTGGCCCATCCACTCTGGCCCTTCTCTTAAATCTCTGATCAGAATTGGAATGCTCAGAATCCCTCTTGTTTCTGCCCCTTTCTCTTTCTCGGTTTAGGCACTCAGAGTGCTTCACAACTTCATCGACCTTTGCTTTCTCCACCAATGCTGCAAAATTCCGCTCCATTTTGGGAGCAATCAGTACTCGAAGACTGTCTTTGAGGCCATCTTCGAACCGAACACAATGTTCATAATCTGTTGCCACTATTCCTTTAGCATACCGATTGAGTCGTAGGAACTCCGCCTCGTATTCTGCCACAGATCTATCTCTCTAAGTCAAGTTCAAGAATTCCCTCCTCCGGGCATCCATATAGCTTGCGCCCACGTACTTCCCTTGAAATGTGGACTTGAAGAACTCCCAAGTGACCTGGTCAGACTGAGTGCCCTCTTTCATGGTAAGCCACCACTGGTAGGCTTCCTCTTGCAGCAACGATACCGCGCCTTTCAATTTTTGTTTCGGAGTGCAATCCAAGTCATCCATTATCCTGTCGGTGGCCTCCAACCAATATTCAACCATATTAGAGGCCACTCCCGCGATACCTTTGAAAATCTCTTCTCCATTTGATCGAAGTCGTTCCGAAATTGATCCACGGTTTCTAATGCCATTGTTGGGCCCAATGACCCTTTCCAAAATTCTCAGCATTGCTTGGGACAATGTGTCATCCCCAGCTGCTCGATCATATGACCCTGTCTTAGGTACTGGTGAAGCCGGAGCCTCTCATGCTTCAACGTTGGGCATATGGCCTGATGCCGGAGATCTAGCCCTAGCAGTTCCATGGCCTCAGCCGCGGCCTCTTGCAACTCTTCTAATGCTTATTATCGCTTCGCGTATTATTTGAATTAGAAATTTATGAATTTAGCTCATAGTTTCAATAATTAAACAGATGTTTTATGGAAGCAGTAGTTAAGAGTTGTTTTCGCAATCGCAAGCTTACTACAGTTTTAATTTTCTATAGTTTCTTAGTTTACTCTATCCAAAGAGTCTTAGTATAGTCTATCATCTATAGTAAGCCCATTAACTATTTACAGTATAACAGTTTAAAATAGATTTCAGTATAAGAAGAACTTACTTGGTCCGTGTAACACCCCAAACCCGGCCCATTCACTACGACCGAATTTGAAATGCCATCATGCGAACACGTTTGAAAATATTATTACTTAAAAGTAAAAGCTGTTAAAAATTGTTTCCTTTAATAAAACATTTTCGTAATTTAAAACATTCTAGGAAAATAAAATTCAAATTATTATAAAAGTACCGGATTCAAAACTTTAATATGCCTTTTGAGATATACATAGCTTTTAAAAATTTAACTTACAAAATATTAACTTAATTATAAATCTAACTTAAACATAACAAAATTCAAATACTTTAACTGGGCCTTATTACAATAAATAATTAAACCAAAGTACTAAATAAGAAACTGATTGAAATAATTGGGTGAGTCATACAGACTCAGTGTGTAATTAAACCACTGAATTCCACCTATATGTTAACCACATATTATCCCATATATCAGATACAAATTAACATACTCACATATCATCACATTCTGGGCTTGGCCCATATTCATATCACATTCATATAATAGGGTAGTTAACCATATAATTTCCACATACTGGGCTTAGCCCATTGCCACACTGATCCACATTCATATACTGGGCTTGGCCCTTTTCACATTAATCCACATATCACTGGGCTTGGCCCATTTTCACAATAAATACTCATACCACATTAATCCACATATCATATTGGGCTTGGCCCATTTCCACATATGTTCACATACGAAATCATGCAATTATGAAGCCCAACCCAAACCTAGGGTCCATCCGCTACACACCCCTTATCCATTTACCACACATCGGGATTATCAAATCACCTCTCCTTTTCACTCCAAAGGCAATCATCGCCATCCACGTGCAATTAAGCACAATAATCCACAATGTGACCTCAGTCAGCGCCAATCCACGATGTAGCCGTAGCTAACACCAAAACCACGATGGGACACATAGTCACTCATCAACCACGATATGGCACATAGCTCATATGAACCATGATGAGGCACAGAGCTACTCATCAAACCACGCGAACTTAATCGTAAATAATCCACAACGTGACCTCAGTCAACGTCAATCCACGATGTAGCTCAAGGCTAACATCAAACCACGTACTCGAAGTACACCCTGTCCTTCTTTCATAACCCACCCTATGCACATGCACATGTAATAACGACATAATAATAAATGCATGCACATGTTATTAAGGCAATCAATCATATTTCCATAGGCATAGTTACATTCACATTGGCACTTTCACATTCTTATCAACAGATAATACTAACCTGAATAGCGATATACCCCTTTTTAGGGTAATTACCACATAACTGCCACTGCACTGGTTAGTACATAAATCACACATGCAATTACAGCAAAAACCCGAAAAACGGTGGGTTAATCACACACCTGACTTTCTAGCGAAATTCCGAACTACTCGAATCTAACACAATCTAGAATCCCGATACTCTGCTTACTTGTCGATTAGCCCCTAAAAATCATAATACACAATCGGTCACACTTAAACTTATAAAATGGCCTATGGCCGAAACTATATACCACTTACCTTGCTTACCGAAAATCCCGAATCACCACTTAACTATGAAACTGTCGAAATCCCTTGAGTACTCCAAATCCCGAAACTCCTTTAATGCTTCCACTATCGTTGCTTGCGAAGACTAAAAGAGAATGGATCCCGGCTTTTAGAAAAGGTTCGGCTAAGCCCTTCAAATGTTGATGGAAAAGTCGGCCACAAGAGAAAGAAAGTGTATTCGGCTATGATGTTTCTTTTGGGTGCCAAGCAAAGAAAAGAGAAAGGAAGCTTATAGGATTCGGCTAATGCTAACAAATAGAGGAGAAGAAGAAACACAAATAGCCTTTTTGGCTTCTTAGAATTTGGCACAATGAGGGAGTGAGTTGAGAGGAGAATTTCGGCTAAAGGAAAAATAATTGGAGAAAAGAATTCCAACAGGTGATCACTTCTATTTAACTACACAATTCGGCACACCTATCTCCACTTATCAAATCCAAATCAATCTCTTATTTCCCTCTTCAATACTTATTCAAAATAAATTGAATAAGTCAACATTTATCCATCTCCTATTTAATCTCTAAGCTTATTCAAAAATAACTAAATTAAAACAATTATTATCTTCTCCTTAATCTTCTATCTATCTATCTAAATAAAATAAAATAAAACTTCAATTATCAAATCCCAATTTAATCTCTTATTTTATCTTTTTTACACATATTCAAAATAACTAAAATAAATCTTTAATTATCCTACCCATCTAAAATAAATAAATAAAAACAATTATCTATTATCTACCAACTTAAAATAAAATAAAACCTTAATTATCTTCTTATCACCTTTTTAATCCAAATAAAATAAACCTACCATTATCCAAAATAAAATAAAACAATCCTTATCTCTACCTTCCAAATTAATTCTAAAAGGATTTAACAAGCCTTATTCTCTTTCAATTAAAAGTCCAATTGCCGTCCATTGCTTCCTTCTTTCTCGACGCCAAAAACCAAAAATTAAAACACCCAACCGCTGCTCCCACTCCTCGAACTCAAGAGACTGGCTGGAGCTTCACTGCAGATAACGCCTGACCACCCCGCCAAGACGCCTCTTTGTGATATAATTCACCTGAACTTCTTTTAACACCTCTTTCCCAAGCTCCCCTTGTCCTAGCGCCAAAGCAAAATAAAAACACGCCCCATGCCGCACAGATTCGAACCAAGGCCCTTGTTGCCGCAAGCCGTATATAGCACTCCAAGCCACTCTGCCGTGGCGATTTTTATGACATAAACCCGCCACAAATTCCATTAAGACCTCCTGTGCCAAGCTCCTACTTGACGATAAAAATAAAATCCCATTCGCTTCCTCTCGCAACTCGAACCAAAGACCTGCGCCAAGCGTCACCTCCAGGGCCTTAAGTGGCACCTTGCACCCACTTTTCCAAGGCTCGCTTTATGTCCAAAGACCGTTGCATATTTCCTTAAAGCCGTCTTGGTCCAACCTCCTTCTTAACGCAAAATACAAAAAAATAAAACACTCCCCATGCGCCCTCAAGACTGAACTCCTGCCCTTGTTGGCGTCATTCCTGTGCCTTAAGTGGCGTCCCTAAGCCACTTTACCAAGCACCCTTTCATGACCCAAAACGCCCACAAATTATTCTTAGGGCCTCCTTAGCCTAATTTCCTCTTTTTTACACTTAAATCCAAAATTTTTCCAAAGCTTTCACCTTCATTCTAAAGTTCTAAAAACTCTTAAAACATCTCCAAATACCCTTAAAACCCACTAGCACTTGGGTTATGCTCCAAATGCATAACCCCTAATCTAGGATGTTACAGTTCTACCCTCCTTAAAAATAATTTCGTCCTCAAAATTACTTACTAACGAATAATCGTACATCCTAACTCACCGCACTATGCTTATGCTGCGCACTCTGATCTTAACAAATCTAACACATTCCTTAGATACTATCTCAAGATTCGTATTCTGAGTTCCATACTTCACTAGCATACAAACACGAACTATCTTACCTTCTAGGCACGTTTCTAAGTTCACATCCAGAGTTCAAGCACTTCACTAGCACATAAGAATGATCTATCTCCAAAGCAATAAATAATATTCCAAAATCAAGGAACTTACCCGCTATCACTTCCTTGGTTGCCTCGCATCCAAACCTTCAAAGACCTCTGTTCATGCGTTCCACGACCTTGGCCAAACCATTTCCTCCATGGTTTGGGCCACGAACCTTCATTGCTCGAGGACAATTCTTAACCAAATGAGCCTTAGATCCACATTGGAAACATACCTTACTATTACCCCAACATCCTCCCTGTGTGAGCTCTCCCACACCGAGCATATAGACGACTCCGATTCTCAAAAGCGCACAGTGCACGCATGCAATTCTCGATCCTTGGTCTTTTTCTCAGACATCTCCAAATGATCTTGACGGTCCAAAACTTCTCTTATTCTCATTCCTTTTCTTATCTCGGTTCTCTCTTACAGCCCTCTTAACTTCTTCAGCTATCCGAGCTTTCTCCACTAGAATGGCAAAGTCTCTTTCTCTCATGCGGAGCAATCAACTCTCGCAACTCATCTCAGTAGCCCATCTTGAACCCGGACACACCTTTCATAATCAGTAGCCACGATCCCTTTGGCGTACTGACTTAACCGCACAAATTCAGCTTCATACTCTGCTACCGACTTGCTTCCTTGAACCAAGTTTAGAAACGCCTTTCTTTGCGAGTCCAAATAACTAGATCCAACATACTTCCCTTCAAACTTAAGCTTAAAATATTCCCAATCCAATCGACCGCCAGACACCTTGTCTGACAGTGAGCCACCATCGATAAGCTTCATCTCGGAGCAACGAGACAGCACCTTTCAGCTTTTCCTCAGGAGTACAGTCCAAATCGTCCATGATTCTTTCGACTGCCTCCAACCAATACTCCGCTACATTTGGAGCTACTCCCGATACTCCTCTAAAAACTTCAGCCCCGTTCGACCTAAGTATTTCCGATACTGACTTCCGAGCTCTATTTCCTACACTAGCTCCTACCACTCGCTCAAGCACTCGCAACATAGCTCGCGATACAGCGTTATCGCCTCCCGTTCGATCTTGATCCTCCGCGCCCATTTCTTTGGCAAATGCAAGACTTCATTTTTCGACCCATGGCGGACCTACTAGTTCCGAGCATCGCCATTCTACTCTCTACAGCGTCCACGGCGACCACGCCCCTAGAACTCATTTCTAACTTCTAGATTTAATCTGATTAAAGAGTTTTATGCATTAGTACTTTTGTTCCACTTTGTTAATCCATGACAGTTTTATGAAACGAAGTTTTCGTAAGTTGTTCTTTCGATCAATCAAAGTTTCCAATTCAAATTCACTATTCTAATTTAGAGAATCACATTCACATCATCCACAACATTCACTTCACTACTTTGGGCATTTCGATCATTCCTACCCTGTGGGTAATTTTCGTCATTTTTCCTATAGGGTATTTTGGTAATAAATCGAGGTCACAAAAAAATCTTTACAAAGCAAGGCATTTTGAAATCTCCAAGTTTCGAGGGTATTTTTTTTTTTGAAAATCTCAAAAACTAAGTAATTTACAATATAAGGGCATTTTTGTAATTTTGTAAATCGGAGATATTTTGGAAAAATTTTCACAATAATCTTTTACTATAATTAAAAGGGTAATTTAGGGATTTTACAACTAGGGTTTTTATAAAAAAATACGGCTAGTCCCTTTCGGGTTTTAATGATTGGTTTAGCTTTGTGAATAAGCCCTATTGGTTAGGGTGAACTACACTACGCACTGTAGGATTCGAGTAAAGAGGAGGTGAGTCGCTAGGATCGCTTAAATACCAAGCTCTTCACCGAATCCACTCCTAGACATGCGCACAACTGGTTACCACACCCTAGCTCGGGGACTTAATCACAGGTTTGTTTAATAGTCCTTAAGTCTTATGCACTTGTGTTTGAGTAGACTAGTCCTAGGGTTCAACAGATCCTAGTTCACTAATCTACGAGCCCATACAGTTCACATATTCAAATCACCTCAATAGTCAGAGGTACTTACTTGGTGGACTTCGGGCCGGAGATACAGGTGCCATGCCAGAATAAACCTGAAAAATCTCATAGGAAGTCCATATTTTGTAAAGCCCATCTTTGAAAACATTTTTGGACCCTAAACCCTCAAAGCCGAGTTTTGAACCGGGCTTTGATACCAAACTGTAACACCCCAAACCCGGCCTATTCACTACGACCGAATTTGAAATGCCACTGCGGAACACGTTCAAAAATATTCTTACTTAAAAGTAAAAAACCGTTAAAAATTGTTTCCTTTAATAAAACATTTTCGTAATTTAAAACATTCTAGGAAAATAAAATTCAAATTATTATAAAAGTACCGGATTCAAAACTTTAATACGCCTTTTGAGATATACATAGCTTTAAAAATTTAACTTACAAAATATTAACTTAATTATAAATCTAACTTAAACATAACAAAATTCAAATACTTTAACTGGGCCTTATTACAATAAATAATTAAACCAAAGTACTTAATAAGAAACTGATTGAAATAATCAAAACGTCTTCTGCATGGGCCACCTCGTATCCACTCCAACCCGGTCCGATCATCATATCACCTGTGATGTTTGATAGATAATTGGGTGAGTCATACAGACTCAGTGTGTAATTAAACCACTGAATTCCACCCACATGTTAACCACATATTATCCCATATATCAGATATAAATTAACATACTCACATATTATCACATTCTGGGCTTGGCCCATATTCATATCACATTCATATCATAGGGTAGTTAACCACATAATTACCACACATACCGGGCTTAGCCCATTGCCACATCGATCCACATTCATATATCTGGCTTGGCCCTTTTCACATTAATCCACATACCACTGGGCTTGGCCCATTTTCACATTAAATACTCATATCACATTAATCCACATATCATATTGGGCTTGGCCCATTTCAACATATGTTCACATACGAAATTATGCAATTATGAAGCCCAACCCAAACCTAGGGTCCATCCGCTACACACCCCCTTATCCAAATTTTTACCACACACCAGGGGATTATCAAATCACCCTCTCCTTTTCACTCCAAAGGCAATCATCGCCGCCCACGTGCAATTAAGCACAATAATCCACAACGCGACCTCAGTCAGCGCCAATCCACGATGTAGCCGTAGCTAACACGAAAACCACGATGGGACACATAGTCACTCATCAACCACGATATGGCACATAGCTCATATCAACCACGATGAGGCACGGAGCTACTCATCAAACCATGCGAACTTAATCGCACATAATCCACAACGTGACCTCAGTTAGCGTCAATCCACGATGTAGCTCAAGGCTAACATCAAACCACGTACTCGAAGTACACCCTGTCCTTCTTTCATAACCCACCCCATGCACATGCACATGTAATAACGGCATAATAATAAATGCATGCACATGTTATTAAGGCAATCAATCATATTTCCATAGGCATAGTTACATTCACATTGGCACTTTCACATTCTTATCAACAGATAATACTAACCTGAATAGCGATATACCCCTTTTTAGGGTAATTACCACATAATCGCCTTAATCATTTGAGTTAGCACATAAATCACACATGCAATTATAACAAAAACCCGGAAAACGGTGGGTTAATCACACACCTAACTTTCTAGCAAAATTTCGAACTACTCGAATCTAACACAATATAGAATCCCGATACTCTGCTTACTTGTCGATTAGCCCCTAAAAATCATAATACACAATCGATCACACTTAAACTTATAAAATGGCCTATGGCCGAAACTATATACCACTTACCTTGCTTACCGAAAATCCCGAATTACCACTTAACTATGAAACTGTCGAAATCCCTTGAGTACTCCAAGTCCCGAAACTCCTGTAATGCTTCCACTATAGTTGCTTGCGAAGACTAAAAGAGAATGGGTCCTGGCTTTTAGAAAAGGTTCGGCAAAGCCCTTTAAATGTTGATGGAAAAGTCGGCCACAAGAGAAAGAAAGTGTATTCGGCTATGATGTTTCTTTTGGGTGCCAAGCAAAGAAAAGAGAAAGGAAGCTTATAGGATTCGGCTAATGCTAACAAATAGAGGAGAAGAAGAAACACAAACGGCCTTTTTGGCTTCTTAGAATTCGGCACAATGAGGGAGTGAGTTGAGAGGAGAATTTCGGCTAAAGGAAAAATAATTGGAGAAAAGAATTCCAACAGTGATCACTCCTATTTAACTACACAATTCGACACACCTATCTCCACTTATCAAATCCAAATCAATATCTTATTTCCCTCTTCAATACTTATTCAAAATAAATTGAATAAGTCAACATTTATCCGTCTCCTATTTAATCTCTAAGCTTATTCAAAAATAACTAAATTAAAACAATTATTATCTTCTCATTAATCTTCTATCTATCTATCTAAATAAAATAAAATAAAACTTTAATTACCAAATCCCAATTTAATCTCTTATTTTATCTCTTTTACACATATTCAAAATAACTAAAATAAATCTTCAATTACCCTAATCATCTAAAATAAATAAATAAAAAAACAATTATCTATTATCTACCAACTTAAAATAAAATAAAACCTTAATTATCTTCTTATCACCTTTTTAATCCAAATAAAATAAACCTACCATTATCTAAAATAAAATAAAACAATCCTTATCTCGTACCATCTAGCCAAATTCTAAAAGGATTTAACAAGCCTTATTCTCTTTCAATTAAAAGTCCAATTGCCGTCCATTGCTTCCTTCTTTCCTGGCGCCAAAACCAAAAATTAAAACACCCAACTGCTACTCCCACTCCTCGAACTCAAGACTGCTGAGCTTCACTGCAGATAACGCCCCAGCCACTCTGCCAAGACGCCTCTTTGTGATATAATTCACCCTGAACTTCTTTTAACACCTCTTTTCCAAGCTCCCCCTTGTTCTAGCGCCAAAGCAAAATAAAAACATGCCCCAGTTGCCAACGGGATTCGAACCAAGGCCCTTGTTGCCGCAAGCCGCATATAGCACTCCAAGCCACTCAGCCGTGGTGGTTTTTATGACATAAACCCGCCACAAATTCTTTTAAGACCTCCCAAGCCAAGCTCCTACTTGACGCATAAAAATAAAATCCCATTCGCTTCCTCTGCAACTCGAACCAAAGACTGCGCAAAGGCGTCACCTCCAGCCCTTAAGTGGCGCCTGCAGCCACTTTACCAAGGCCTACTTTATGTCCATAGGCCATTTGATATTTCCTTAAAGCCGTCTTGGTCCAACCTCCCTTCTTGACGCAAAATACAAAAATAAAACACTCCCATGCTGTCCTCAAGACTTGAACCTGCACCTTGTTGGCGCTATTCGCAGCCTAAAGTGGCGTCCTTAAGCCACTTTACCAAACCCCCTTTCATGACCCAAAACGCCCATAAATTATTCTTAAGGCCTCCTCAGCCTGATTTCCTCTTTTTACACTTAAATCCAAAATTTTTCCAAAGCTTTCACCTTCATTCTAAAGTTCTAAAAACTCTTAAAACATCTCCAAATACCCTTAAAACCCACTAGCACTTGGGTTATGCTCCAAATGTATAACCCCTAATCTAGGATGTTACAGTCCGACGTTGGGGACTCGGTGTGCCACAAAAATCTTTCCAAACTATTTCAAAATCATTTGTAAACATCTTTAAGATAAAAACTGAAGCCTATTTCACAACCCAAGTTTTGCAACTTGACTCTGATACCACTAAATGTAACACCCCCAACCTGACAGTGACGTAATGGCCGAATCTAGCATGTCACATTGAAGTGATTGTTTCGAAAACCATGTTTTCATTGAAAACCCTTCTTAAAATTTGAAACTTCTTGCCATTCAAAACTTGTACAAAACCTCAGTCTGCATTTGTTTATTTTCAATCGTGGTTTTTTAAAAAGTTACTCCCTTTTAAAACGTTATTACCTTTCAAAACCTTATTTGTTGTAGAAGCTTAATTTAAAACAAATGATTTACGAAAATATGATATTTAAAGATTAAGTTATGAAAATGTAGTGTTTTGGAAACAGTTATTGTTTTGGACAATCGCGATCTACTTTTAACAGATAGGAAACATAATAACTAAAAATCCAAAATTAAAAACCATAAATTAAAAGATGCCTTATTACAACCCAATAAGAAAGCGGTTTAAGTAAGGTAAACTAGACTACTAAAATTTAAAGTTGTTCGTAGTGCGCCCACCTCTGAGTCCTCCCGTACGTCGAACCGCCATCGAGGGTTTCTGAAAAACTAAAAGAGGGGTGAGTTTATTTAAAACTCAAAGTGTGTACAACCTCATCGATCATAAAGCATGCATCACATCAATCCGGGCCTAAGCCCATTACAAGAATGATGGCATTTGGGCCTTAGCCCATAATAGCCTCAACTAGGCCTGAGCCCATATCTCAATCAAATCAGATCATGCAATGCACAAATGCCCAACCAACCCTACACTTCGAATCCCTTCCAACCCTGCACTCCTGTGGGGATTTAATTGACCCGCCCATCCCTAGACTCTTTATGTAGCATCGGTTGCGGTACTAACTAATATTGCAACAGAGCTGCCAATCTCATAATCGACTTAAAGCCATCGGTGGATCCACAACCGTTAAGCGACCTTGCGACCCTAACAAATCATCCATTTCCTCCAAATAAATAATCCCAGCCCCCATGCAACATAATATCACATGGATGCAAATATGCTATAAATGGCATACAATAATAATCATATAACATGTAGGGTATTTTAGTCATTTTACCCTATGGCGGTATTTCGGTCATTTTACCCTATAGGGGTATTTCGATCATTTTACCCTATGAGGGTATTTCAGTAATTTTACAACCTTCTCGGAGGTTTACAGTCGCTTCGATCGACATAGATAACCTATTTAGTCAAAACAGTGCAACTGGGCTCAAAGCCCAATATTCGGCCCAAGTGGCCCACGCTCTCATGTGGCCTATTCGGCCCATTTTCAATCACGGCTATGTGAACATTATAGCCCAGTTCAATTTCTGCCACTTTTTCTAAATTTAATTCATGTGGGGCCTACAAGCCTATTGGGCCCACAAGGACCATATCGGCCCAACGAGGCGCATAACGACCTAAGCCTATGAGAACGCTCATGGTGGCCTCAACTATCTTACGCCCATATTCATGGGCTCGATACACCACACATGCGATCGCACGCTCGTGTAGCATCATTTGCCGGTATATCGGCTTTTTAGCATTTGCCAATCTACTGTTTGAGTGCTGTGTGTACACACGCTTTTCGGCTCTTTTGTCGATTATCGATCACTTGGTATTGCTACACACTTATTCTAAGCGCCCTACGAATCCCTAGCACCGAACCTATAACATTTAAGACTAACAGTTAGCCATTTGATCCATACAATTATCCTCCTTTCGACCGAACCTTGTTAAACCCTCTCTAATCGTTAGCAAGGTTAAACCCCTTGACAGATTCTGCATTACATCAAGCCTTATTAAGAGAAATGAATAACCTTGTGATTAAAACCACACTTGACCGTTTACAAGCCATCAAGAGTATTCATTACCACCAACAAGGCGTAACACTCACCTTGGTGAAGAATCGAGATTGGAATGTTGCTTACTGCAAGTCGCTTGTCCCTCTATCAATCCTCGAGAGGACCTAGGTATTAACCAATATCAGAATATGAGAAGAGGGGGGATTCGGCAGAAGACAAAGTAAATAGCACCCGTAACGAAGATTTCTAAATAAAAAGAGTCATTAATACTTACACTTACCCACGGCAAAAAGAGAAGAAGAAAATGAAATGCAATCGGAACAATCGAAACAAACCACCAAGTTGAACCCTTCTGATTTAAGGAACGAAAACAATTAGAGAAGAGGGTAGAAGATATAAAGAGAATAGAAGATCACTTTTCGGCACAAGGAAGAAGAACAGAGGAAGATGTAATCGACCCAAGGAGAAGTAGATAGAAATGGTACGAAAGTTGCCTAAATGGTAACATAAAATCGGCTAATAAGAAAGTAGGGTGAAACCAAGCAAGAAGCATGCACGAGAGGTCACTTTTGTGCAAATTCGGCAGCATAGAAAAGAACAAAAAGGAATTTCGGTTTTGGTAACCAAACTGACCAAAAAAAAAAAAAGAAAAGAAAAAACTCATCAAAGTCCAAAATATACCCCAAAACCCTTTCGGCCGAATTTCTAAGATCAAAGACCCCATTTCGGCACCAACTCTTCAAGCCTTCAACTCCTTGAAAATCTCCATCTCCTTCTCCTTAATTTCCTCCATGATCCACTCCTTAAATCCTTCAATTGACTCATTCAAACTCTCTAACATAGAGTTCGAATCCAACACCAACTCTTCCCCACTCATGAGCAAAATAAATAATCCCTTTTTGCATGCACTGAGACTTGAACCTCTACCCTCCTTGCCATACTTGTGACACCACAACCACTCCACCACAGGTTCTCTTGCGTCTCGTTTTTAATCACAAATACTTATAAGGATTAATACCAGGAGTCAGGGTCCCCTAATGCTAAAAATAAAAATTTTCCAAATGACATAGCTTGAACCCTAGACTTCATAGAAGCCCCAAAACCTTCCAAAATCACTCACTTAATAGACCCAACCTCCATTATTGCTGTTCTCTTATCCTTAAAAGTTTTTAACCCTCCCATGCCCAAGGCCCAATAGGCCCAAATTCAGGGTGTTACATAATCGCTGAACAATAGGGTTAATCCCCTTCTTTTACACCCCTAACTAAAACTAAAATTAACACTTGCCTCGATTAACAAATGTGGCTTAGCCCACTTAATCTTACCTAAAACTTTTTCACTCCTTGAGGAATTCGAACCATCAGAGAATAGTTGTCAAGCCAAAAACACAATTAAAGAGATGAAGAGGGAGAGAAAGGTAATATTTGACAAACAGTTGACCAAAAAGGGGTGAAGGAATAAGAGCAAATCAGAAGAAAAAAGCAATACGAAACTGCCCAACACTATTCGGTCAAGGTTTGGGAAAGTAGAGGAAAGGAAATAAACAACAAAGAGAGGAGGGGAAGAGAAAGGAGGATTCGGCAGGGGAAAAGAAAGGAAAATGCAAAAAGGAAAAAGTGGGCAGAGAAAAAAAATGCCCAAAGAACCTACCACATTTGGCCAAAGAGAGAAAAAAACCCAAATGAGCAGAATACCTCTCTTGCTCGAATTGTTGAGTGCCAGAGTCCAAATTTGGCACAAACTCCCTCCCCTATCATCTCCTTGACTTTCTCCTAAAATCCCTCCTCAAACCTCTCCATGACTAGTTCAAACTCCATTCAAATTCTATTCAAACTTCCCTTAGCTGTGTTTCAGTCCAACTCCACTACCTACATAGCTCAAGCAGCAAAATAAACACTCCATTGTACAACCCAGGACTTAAACCTCAAACCTCCCAGTTACACAACATGCCACTTTGCCATTAGACCACTATCTCTTTTTGTGTTATAAAATGTGTTATAAAATAAGCACTATTATTTATAAAGCCTAAATGCCATTGTCCAGATTCATATAAGAGTAAAACTAAAAATTCTACAAAAGCCAAGACTTGAACCCAGGCTTCTCACACACCCCCACACACACCCAAATCACTTAGCCATTAAAGCAAACAAGCATATCATGCGAAAATTAAAGACTTAAATTTTTAGGGTGTTACAACCCAAGATGAATTAATTTTGAATCCATTTATTAATTAATTCACTTGTGATGTTCATGGTGTGATTTACCTAAATCTTGAGTTTGTCACTGACCATGCGTATGCAACTCATGTGCTTTAATATAAATGGATGCTTATGCTCTAAAGATGATCGAGCCCATAGCCGATATGTTGGGAACATGACTTGTGTATTGCATGGCTTTACTAGAAATAGTGGAATTCATAGCTCAATTAAAGAATTAATAATATCCTCTCATTGGCATTGTATGGATTGATAAATATGGAATGTGGCCACAGGTTACTTTTTCTTAAACGAGCAAATTGTCACATTTATTTGCTGACAGTGATCATATTAATCATTAAGAAGACATAATGGTGAAAATAAGATAAAATAGGATTGATTGACTGAACGAATTTAACTCAAATGAATCAAGGATATCATATGAGGGTAACACACACATGACGAGGTCATTGGACAAAGTAGTTAGATGAATTACTTTTGTAAAGAGTATACAATAAGGAGTTTCAATCATGGTACTTCTTGTAGACTGACTCCATGATTAAGTAATTGTGAATTATCATAATGATCCTTCTGTACATAATTGCAATCACTAGAGCTTAATTGTATATGCCTGATTGGTCCCTCCACTAGTTAATAAAAGCTCGATCGAATTGCATTTGAATCAGAAGAAAATTCTACGACTTTTGGAATAATTTAATTGATTCAATTTATTCAACGTGCAATTAAATTAGGTGGTCGTAAGAATTGTTCAACTAGAAAAATTGATTAAAGAATTTTTTTCAAAATTTAATTTGGAAAATCTAAGTGATTTTTAGATAAATTAATTTTGATTAAGTAAAAATAAAATAATCAAATCAATTAAAATTAAAAAGATATTTGGAATTTAATTTTCAAGTCAAACAATTGGCCCAGTGGGTATTTGAACTTGAAAATGGGACCTGAGATCGTGAATTGGACCCGGGAGCCCAAAATTGAGACCAAGACCTAAAAACTTGTTGAAATGGGCCTGGTATGTGAAACCGAGAAGACGATCCAACCGGTGGCTAGATAGGACCAATCGGGTCGTCATTGACCTAGACCGAACCAGAATAATCGAACCAACTCTGGTGCCGAAGGTGTCGACTTTGTATCATTGGACACGGTGGTCTTGGCGGCTACGATGACGATTGGTTATCGAGTGGTTGAGTAGTGCAAGAGTTAAACTCTACTAGGAATCTACTAGAGAATTTGATTTCAAATTAATTATTCCAAAAATAATAATAGTTTAATAGTTTAATATTAAATTTAATTTTATGTTATCTAGTAGATAAACATTTTATTATTTTAATAAGATTTAATATTAAATTTAATATAATATTTATCTTGCTAAATATTATATTAATTTGATATTAAAGTAATTAAGTTTAATCATAGTTGAACTCTCTATACTATCCCTATATAAAGAGAGCATTGGGTCATTATTTACATACACATTAATTCAGGAGAAAGTTGTATAGCGAAAATTCACTGAATAGAATATTCCAAAAAAATTCTAGAGATATTTTTTTGATTTACAACTTTAGCCAAAAGTTTAGAAAAATTGTAAAATTACCCCACTGATAATTTTTGTGAATTTTTTTATTCGAAGAAAGCCCACACTCAACAGACGTGAGCTTAAGGATAGCGTAGAAGACTACTCGGTCGAAGCGTTTATCCTAGATGAATCAAAAAGGTACAGTTTTGATTAAGTGTTTATCGTTTTAGATATCACAACCAAGATCCTGTTTTGGAAAAATTTTTGAAACTCTGTGATAACGGCCCGTCTCGGGTTAGGAGGCGAATCGTTAATGTTGCCCGATCGTAAATTAGATGGGGTTTCTCGTTCAACTAACAAAGGAATAATTTTATTGGAAATGATATCTTTGAAATGAAAAGATAGGTGATGGATTGAAATGGATACGTATTTGAAACAAGAAAGAACCTTTAATAAAAATTAAAGACCCGAATCTTATAAGTTTCAAATTGATGGAATGAGTTTGAAATAAAACCGAGACCCACTATCTAGCGAGATAGGAACCAACGGTATGATATTTCAAATAAACCGAGACCCACTATCTAGCGAGATAGGAACCAACGGTATAGGTAGATGAACGCCACACAGAAAGGATGATAAGTTCAAATAAGGAAAGAACGACGCCACTAGAAAACTAGATAAGTCAATTCAAACCTCGAGAATTTAGAAGAGTGAATACTCACCAAAAGAAAATTTTCTTTCATTCAAATTCAAGTTGTGTTTGTTTTACAAATGAAAATAACATACTATTTATAGGCCCAAGTGCCTACCGGTTTCTTCAAAGAAATGCCAAGGTACAAGCTCCTAATTATAAAATTTATGCAAACATGTGGCTTGTCCTAATTTAAATATTCGGCCAAGAGTAAGAGGGTCTTCACGTGGGCAACTTAGGTGGTTGTCTTGGGTTTGTGCCGTCCATGAAAGCTTGAAGTTTATTCACCAAATTGACTTATCCATCATGCATTGTCCTTATAATTTTACTTAAAATATTCCTTCTTTAATATTCATGTGCTTTGTATCAAATCTTTAAAATAATTTATTCAAAGTTCCACCCAAGGTAAAACCGTCCATGCCACTGATTACTTTTATCATGCCGTCCAACAAATTCCACTTGCAAAATGCTCCATTTGGCTTCATTAAAATAATATGACCATTATTTTTTATCTTCCAATGCTCCAATGCCGCCCCATTAAGTTCCAATTGCTCATGCTTGAATTTCCATTCAATTGTTTAATGCATTCCTCAAATTAGTGCCGCATGTATCAATTCAAGTGTCATTTGATTGATTAAAATATGCCCATTTCACATGTGTTATGCGCCCACTACTTCATGCATTCCATTTGCCATTATTTTATGTTCCATGTGCTTAATAACTTGCTCCACCTTGCCGTCCAATTGATTTTCACGCATGGAGGTCTTCCATTTACCTTAATTAATTTTTTTTTTTTTTTGGCCACTTGTTTCCATCATCTTATCGTAATTGTGAGGCACTACAAAATAAATCACATTAATTAAAATTATGTAAAAACTAGATAAGAACATACTAATATTCAACTTCGACAAAGACTAACTAAAAACTTGTACCTTCTAAAAATATGAAATACGAAAAATGAAGTTACTACTGAAAATTAAAAAATTAAAACATGCATAAAATAAAGTGTTAAATAAACTAGCAAATGACCGCTAGTATATTCAACTTCAATTAAATTATACAATTTAGCATGTTTTTGGGTTCTCTTTATAATCATCCCAAATTTGTGCCACCAACACCGTTGCGGCATCTTTGAATTGTTTGCTTCGGGAACGTGTGATTGGTCCATTAGGTAGCCTCATCGGGTTGTGGTTGACATCCGCCTCGGGCTTCATAGGTGAGCTCGTATCATCCCCTCCTCTTTAAGTTGATTCGTCCTCGAATCATCACCTATATCAAAAGGAGAAAGATCGAAACATTAAAACTCGCGCTCACATTATAGTCACACGGCAAGTCCAATTTGTACGAGTTGTCATTTATGCGTTCAATGACTTGAAATGGACCGTCTCCCTTGGGAGAAGTTTAGATCGCCTTTGCTTGGGAAACCTTTCTTTTCGATATGAACCCAAACCCAGTCCACGGTTCAAAGAGAATGCGTCTACGACCTTTGTTAGCTCGTTGGACGTATTGCTTGGTTCTTGCTTCAATATTCTCGCAAGCACCTTTCGATGCGGCTCCTTTATGTATTCCGCCTTTTCCTAGCATCGGGATGGATAAATTTATTTGAAGAAGCGGTGGGAATAAATCAAGAGGAGTGAGAGGGTTAAATCTGTAAACAATCTCGAAAGGTGAAAATTTAGTTGCAGAATGAACAGTTCAATTGTAAGCAAATTCGATGTGGGGTAGACAGTCTTCCCATGTTTTGAGATTTTTTGCACCAAGGTTCGCAACAAGGTTGATAGGACTCGGTTTACTACTTGGTCTGTCCATCCGTTTGAGGATGACATGTGGTCGAGAATAGTAGTTTCGCCCCTAGCTTTCCCCACGAGTTCGCCAAAATGACTTAAAAATTTTACGTCCCTATCGATACGATCGTCTTCAAACTCCATGCAATCGTATGATATCCCTAAAAACAAGTTGGCAATATGCACAAAGATCGTCGCTTTAGAACAAGGGATAAAATGGGACATTTTAGAAAATCGATCAACTACAACAAAAATCGAGTCCTTCCCGCTTTTTGATCTCGGTAATCCAAGGATGAAATCCATGGAAACGTCAACCCACGGAGTGTCTGGAATAGGTAGAGGCGTATATAAACCGTGAGGCTGGACCGTGATTTGGCTTGTTTGCAAGTAATGCAACGTTCACAAATTCGTTCAACATCCTTGCTCATTCCCGGCCGTAAAAATGTTCTTGAAGAGTGGACAATGTTTTGTCTCGTCCAAAGTGACCCATAAGGCCACCACTATGTGCTTCTATCACAAGCATGTCTCGTATAGAACCTTGCGGTATATAAATCTTGTTTTCCTTGAAAAGGAATCCTTCATGCCTGTAAAACTTATCAAAAGCACCACTCACAAGCATTATAGACATTGCCAAAATCAGCATCGTTAGCATACAATTCCTTAATATGATGGAAACCAAATACTTTAGAATCAAGAGAGGTTAATAAATTGTACCTTTGTGATAACGCATCCGCTACAACATTTTCCTTACCTTTCTTGTACTTAATTGCGTATGGAAATGATTCTAAATACTCGATCCATTTTGCATGTCGTTTGTTGAGCTTGTGCTGACCTTTAATATACTTGAGTGCTTCATGATCTGAATGAATAACAAATTCTTTCGGCCTCAAGTAATGTTGCCATGTTTCAAGCGATCTTATTAGAGCGTACATTTCTTTGTCATACACGGGGTAATTGAGTGCAGCTCCATTCAATTTTCTCATTCAAGTACGCCACCGGTCTTCCATTACGAGTTAGAACGGCTCCGATCCTACCCCGATGCATCACATTCAATTTCAAAAGTTTTAGTAAAGTCGGGAAGGGATAACAATGGAGCTTTAACAAGACATTCTTTAAGGGCCTTAAAAGACCGTTCTTGCTCATCGGACCAATAGAAAGCCGAATTCTTCTTGATCACGCTGCATAGTTAAAGGAGCACTATCGTCTTTGAAGTTGGGCACGAATCTACTGTAAAAACTAGCCAACCCATGGAAACTTCGTACTTGGCTAACCGTTGTAGGACGGGGCCATTCTTGGATTGCTCTAACCTTTTCTTGGTCTACCTCTAATCCATTTGCACTTACGACGTATCCTAAGAAAATGACCTTGTCAGTACAAAAAGAACATTTCTCGAGATTGGCATACAATACCTCTTTTCGCAGTGTTTCTAAGATCGCACATAGATGTTGGAGATGATCCTCCAAAGATTTGCTGTACACTAATATGTCATCAAAATAAACAACACACGATTTGCCAATAAAAGCTCGTAAAACATGATTCATAAGTCGCATAAAAGTACTCGGAGCGTTTGTAAGTCCGAATGGCATTACCAACCATTCATACAAACCTAACTTTGTTTTGAAAGCCGTTTTCCACTCATCACCTTCCCGTATCCTAATTTGGTGATAACCACTTTTGAGGTCAATCTTTGTAAAGATTCGAGCTCCGCTCAACTCGTCTAGCATATCATCAAGTCGGGGTATCGGGTGTCGATATTTGATGGTAATCTTGTTGATGGCGCGACAGTCGACATACATTCGCCACGAACCATCTTTCTTTGGTACTAGTAGCACCGGTACTGCGCATGGACTAAGGCTTTCTCGGATATATCCTTTTTCTAGCAATTCAGTGATTTGCTTTTGGAGCTCTTTTGTTTCTTCGGGATTGCTCCGGTACGCAGGTCGATTGGGCAGTGAAGCTCCCGGTACCAAGTCAATTTGGTGTTCTATACCACGAATGGGCGGTAAACCACTTGGTAACTCTTCCGAAAGACGCCCTTGAATTCTTGAATCGAGAGACAACATGTAAGAAGGAAGATTCTCAGGTAAGTCGTTAGTATTCAAAAATGATTCCTTGTATAGTAAGACATACATCGGTTGTCTCACACACAAAGCTTTTCGAATATCTCTTGCTTTTGCAAAAACACTCATTTTTCCATTTTCTTTTTCTCCCTTCATTTCCTCTTCTTTTTGTTCACACTCTCTTGTTTTATCACTTATTTTCTTGTCCCTCTTTTTTTTTTAAGATTCTTTTCTTTTTCTTTCTCATTTTTCCGCTCACTTTCTTTTGATTTTTCCATTGATGCCTTAATCTTCAACTGATCTTCATAAACTTGCTTGGGTGTTAGTCGGAGCTAGCGCCACGTCCGGCCCAAGTATTTAAAAGTGTACCGGTTAGTGTAGCCATCATGGATTGCTCGTTTGTCAAATTGCCAAGGTAGTCCAAGCAGGAGATGTCCCGCTAGCATTGGAACCACATCGCACAAAACCTCATCTTGATACTTCCTATTGAAAAGGAAACCAAAACTTGTTTTGTGACCTTAAGTTCTCCAGCGTCGTTAAGCCATTGTAGCTTATACGGATGGGGATGTTTTTGTGGTAGTCAATCCAAGTTTCTCCACCACTATGGTGCTAGCCACATTAGTACAACTTCCTCCGTCAATAATGACGCAACAAATCTTTCCTTGTATTTGGCAACGCTGTATGGAAGATGTTTTCGTGTTGTTGCTCATTTTCGACACCTTGTAAGCTAAGGCTCCTTTTACCACCAAGATCTCCCCACTTTCGGCTTGTTCTATTTCTTCCTCATCTTGGGATGTCTCACTGGCATCGTCTTCCTCTTCACTTTCAGATTCGATCTCACCATTATCTCGGACAAACATAGTATTTCGATTTGGACATTGACTTGTAATATGTCCTCGTCCCAAACATTTGAAACACCTAATGTCTCGGGATCGATTAGGAAAAACTTCCATCTTGCCCTTGCTTGTTTCACCGTTAGGCTTGTTGGTCTTGGGTGTGCCACTGATTTCTTTGGCTCGGTTCGGCATGTCCCTTTTGTTGGTCACTTGCCCCCACTTCGATGTTGAGGCATGATTGGGGTTTGCTCTAGGCATAGTTTTTTGTTTCAGCTGTTTTTCTACCTTTATAGCCATGTGAACCATTTCGACGATATCGATGTAATGATGTAATTCTACAATATTTGCGATATCTCGATTGAGGCCAGCCTTCAAATCGTGCCATGGTGGCTTCTCGTTCTTCTTCCACATTAGCTCGGATCATGGCCACTTCCATCTCCTTGTAGTAATCTTTCACGCCGGTGACCACAGGTTAGGCTTTGCAACTTCGATGCAACTCACGGTGATAGTAGGTTGGGATGAATCTTTTCGCATTAATGCCTTCATTTCCGCCCATGTGGATATTGGGCGTTCTCCGTCTTCGACTCGTCGTTAATTGATCCCACCAAATGAGGGCGTAATCAGAAAATTCGATGGCAGCAAGTTTCACCTTCTTATTTTCTGAATAATTATGACAAATGAAAATTAATTCCACCTTCTTTTCCCACTCAAGGTAGGCTTCCGGATCGGACCGCGCTTGAAAAGCAGGAATCGCCATTTTAATGTTCTTCAAGTCATCATCGGTCCTTCTTCGTTCACGGACTCGTGGACCTTCTCTTAGTTCATCTTGTTCAAAAGCCGGGTTTCTATCGGCTTCACTTGGTTTATAGGCATCGTTGTTACGTAACCAAGGTTGTTCTCGTCCCCTTCCGGAATTGGAGGGTGTTTGCTCGAGGTCTTCGCTCATCTCTTCGCTCTAATTGTTCGATGATTGATCCGAACATACGTGTGATTTCTTGCACATCTTGTTTGCACATCCTCGATTTCTCCTTCGGATCATTCCTTCGGGGTTGTAATCTTCCCCCACCTCCGGCGGCGTCGGATGCTTCGTCACTTATTTCTCGTTGTTCGGGGTTCCTAGACATGTTGTAAAAAAGAAAATTAATGAATCCTCACTACAATACTCACTTGTTCACTCACAAAGAAAAATTATCAACACTCACACTCGTGTTTTTACTCAATTCTGGCTTTTTTTTTTTGATGTATTCACTCTTGCCTTTTACCGCTCAAATTCACTCTTTTAGATTCTAGAAGGTTGTCTTTGACTTACTAGCAACTCGTAAGTCGTGTTAAGCTAATTGAGCTTGAAGCTGGAAAGTAGTTTAATGTAGAAAAGCCAAGAGATGACCAAGATATATTAAAGGAGGTAACAAACTCGTAGGTCGTTTCAAGCTAATTGAACATGAAGCTGGAAAGCAGTTTAATGTAGAAAAGCCAAGAGATGACCAAGATATGTTAGAGGAGGTAACAATTGTGGGAAGTCAACTATAGTTGATTTCCAACATCTTATAGAGCTAACTAATTATACAGACAAGGGTAGGTCTCAGTTAGTATACTTTGTAAAACACTGGGAATATAAGAAAGTAAATGTCATTCGTCTTATTAGAGAAGAACTTGACAATCTAAACAGGCTAAGGTAGGAAGAGGAATTTTTTTTTTTTGTATTTTTTTTTAAAACTTACTCGGAAAAACTCAAGACGATCAAAACGTGCCTAATTTAATTGGCACTGATACCAGATGATAACGGCCTGTCTCGGGTTAGGAGGTGAATCGTTAATGTTGCCCGATCGTAAATTAGACAGTTTCTCGTTCAACTAACAAAGGAATAATTTTATTGGAAATGATATCTTTGAAATGAAAAGATAGGTGATGGATTGAAATGGATACGTATTTGAAACAAGAAAGAACCTTTAATAAAAATTAAAGACCCAAATCTTATAAGTTTCAAATTGATGGAATGAGTTTCGAAATAAAACCGAGACCCACTATCTAGCGAGATAGGAACCAACGGTATGATATTTCGAAATAAAACCGAGACCCACTATCTAGCGAGATAGGAACCAACGGTATAGGTAGATGAACGCCACACCCGAAAGGATGATAAGTTCAAATAAGGAAAGAACGACACCACTAGAAAACTAGATAAGTCAATTCAAACCTCGAGAATTTAGGAGAGTGAATACTCACCAAAAGAAAATTTTCTTTCATTCAAATTCAAGTTGTGTTTTTTTTTACAAATGAAAATAACATACTATTTATAGGCCCAAGTGCCTACTGGTTTCTTCAAAGAAATGCCAAGGTACAAGCTCCTAATTATAAAATTTATGCAAACATGTGGCTTGTCCTAATTTAAATATTCGGCCAAGAGTAAGAGGGTCTTCACGTGGGCAACTTAGGTGGTTGTCTTGGGTTTGTGCCGTCCATGAAAGCTTGAAGTTTATTCACCAAATTGACTTATCCATCATGCATTGTCCTTATAATTTTACTTAAAATATTCCTTCTTTAATATTCATGTGCTTTGTATCAAATCTTTAAAATAATTTATTCAAAGTTCCACCCAAGGTAAAACCGTCCATGCCACTAATTACTTTTATAATGCCGTCCAACAAATTCCACTTGCAAAATGCTCCATTTGGCTTCATTAAAATAATATGACCATTATTTTTTTATCTTCCAATGCTCCAATGCCGTCCCATTAAGTTCCAATTGCTCATGCTTGAATTTCCATTCAATTGTTTAATGCATTCCTCAAATTAGTGCCGCATGTATCAATTCAAGTGCCATTTGATTGATTAAAATATGCCCATTTCACATGTGTTATGCGCCCACTACTTCATGCATTCCATTTGCCATTATTTTATGTTCCATGTGCTTAATAACTTGCTCCACCTTGCCGTCCAATTGATTTTCACGCATGGAGGTCTTCCATTTACCTTAATTAATTTTTTTTTTTTGGCCACTTGTTTCCATCATCTTATAGTAATCGTGAGGACTACAAAATAAATCACATTAATTAAAATTATGTAAACACTAGATAAGAACATACTAATATTCAACTTCGACAAAGACTAACTAAAAACTTGTACCTTCTAAAAATATGAAATACGAAAAATGAAGTTACTCACGAAAATTTAAAAATTAAAACATGCGTAAAATAAAGTGTTAAATAAACTAGCAATGAGGTGGCTAGTATATTCAACTTCAATTAAATTGTACGAATTTAGCATGTTTTTGGGTTCTCTTTTATAATCATCCCAAATTTGTGCCACCAACACCGTTGCGGCATCTTTGAATTGTTTGGTTCGGGAACGTGTGATTGGTCCATTAGGTAGCCTCATCGGGTCGTGGTTGACATCCGTCTCAGGCTTCATAGGTGAGCTCGTATCACTCTGATTTTCCCAAAATTTATTTTTCGTTGTGTTTTCCGAACTCGTTTTTCCAACAATTGCTATCGGAGCCAAGTTCTTATCTATCTATATGTATAAGCAGATAATCAAAATAAGTTTATTTTCATCTTAAATGGACTGATTACATAGAGAGTGACATTCTTTAGATCTTATGCATGTTTTGAGTTATATATGGGGATGGATGTGACATTATATATTTGTTATATAATTGTTTTTGTCAAGGTTGTGGTTATTAGGAAATAGACTGTGGACTATTATCTCCATGTAGAGGGTTTTTTTTTTATTTATTTATAGAATTATTATGAGCCGAAAATGGACATGGGACTTAAATGTAATTTTTCCAAAAGGAGTCTATGGCGAGGAAAATATGTGATGGTGGTTAAAGACCCATGAAATGCCTTGTCGTGAAAATTATGTAATTTTATTTTTCCATTTATTTTCTAGAAATAGAACCATGAAAACCTTGACTGGAAATTTTATGATAATTATCTGTCTCCTTATATATATGTTTTATAATTATTTATAATATTTATATTATGTATTGTTATAATTGTGATATATATATATATATATATATATGAGATAATCCACAGTTGATCGATTAAAAATAAGAAGTGTGGTAATGAGAAAATACATGTGTTGTATTATTCTATCACTCCTCTAGGTTATTCGATAACTGTGAGAAGTGTGGTAATGAGAATGTGCATGTCTAGGATTGGCTCTGGCTGAGGAAGACTTGGTTTTTAAGTGGTAAAATTTGACTCACCACCATTTCCTAGGACCCTATCTGGTGCAGAGTTATCATTCACTTATTCAGTTTTCCCTTAAAAGAAAAACTGTGGAGAATAAAGATTGATTGATTCTTGTGAATGGATATTATTGCCATAGCATGCCATGCATATATTGGAAGTGTAACATCCCGAATTAGGGCCTAGACGAAACAGTGGTTTCGGGACCACAAATTCAACGTAAGAAAATTTATTTTTATTATATTTTTATGGTCTACAATTTCACGAAACAATTTTGTGTAAATTTCGTTTGAAAATTTTGACGTTTATTACTCAATTTAGTCAAAAGGACTAAATTGTAAAAAGTAAAAAACTTGAGTTCTAGAAGTTAGAGGTGTTAAATTGCTATGAAATTTTAAATTAGAGGTTATTAAATGGTAATTAGCCCATTTTATAAATTGTTGGACAAAAATGGATATGATATATGTTAGATAAGATATTTTTTTTGTAAGGGCATTTTGGTCCTTTTGTAAATTAAATGAATTAAAAACAAAATTAAAATGCCAAATTTCTCCATCTTCTCCATATGGACAAAATTTACCAAGAGAAGACATGGCTAGGGTTTTCTAAACTTTCCAAGTTCATGGTAAGTCCGTTCTAGCCCCGTTTTTCAAGTTATTTACGGTTTTGGAGTCCCGTCAGTTCGATTTAGCTTATGCTACCAATAATTCATGCTAGGGTTCATCTTTGGAAAATTACCTATAGGTGAAATGTGTTTATTTTGATGTTTTATGGTGGAATATGAAGCTTGAAATTATGTTAAACAACTTTTACTAAGCGATTTTAAGTGAAAACGAGTAAAGTTTATAATAACTCCAGAAAAATACCTAATGTTCAAAAGTGTATGTTAGAGTAAGAATTTGATGTTACTATGCTGGGGAAAAATGATCATCATGTTATAAAACAAAAGAATAAGGGCTGAAGTTTAATTTTCGAGTATTAGGGTAAAAGTGTAAATATATAAAAGTTTAGGGGAAAATTTGTAATTTTGCAAAAGTTGAGTTAAGGACTGTTTTGAATAGTACATTAATTAAATAAGTGAAATATGTTGTTATAGATCAAGGAAAATGAGGTTTGGAACTAGAACTAGAAATTGACGAATAAGTCATTTTCACCGATTTTGCTTTCGAGGTAAGTTTGTGTAACATCCTGAAAAGGGCCTATGCATTTTCGGTTTAATTGTACGAAATGACATGTCTTACGTGTTATGAATAAATTTTGAACATTTTTGGAAACTTGAAAATGCATGAAAATGATTTAGAAATGAACATTTTTGGAAACCTGAAAATGTATGGAAATGATTTGGAAATGATTCAAAAGAGGAAAGTGAACATTTCTGGAAACTTGGAAATGTAAGGAAATGTCAAGTTTAAAGAGGCAAACGAAAATTTTTGGAAACTTAGAAATGACTTGGAAATGTAGAGTTTTAAAGTTTAAAAGAGGAAACTGAGGCAAGGTGGCCTTAAAAGAAAAAGTATGTGAAATTTGACACACAAACAGGCTTGGAAAAGTGGCCTGGAGATACCACTTAGTGTAACAGACCGATTTTGACCCTAATCAAAACGGTGGTTTCGGGACCACGAATTCGAGTCTGAGAAATATTTTAATATTATATTTTGAGTTTATCATATGTGAATTGATGTGTGTGAAAGTTTCGTATGAAAATTTTATCATTTAAGTGCTTAATTCGATTAAAAGTGTTTCGGCCTTATAGTAAATAGCATATGCTTGATGTGTTTAGTAAGAATAAATGATGCTATGTTTAAGTGAATTTGACTATGTGACATTTATACTTTTATAACGAGACATATATATGTGATAGTTGACTATGTAGATCCGATTATAAATGGTAAGAAATGAATATGTTTCTTGGTTGGTTTGTTACAAATCCAAATAAAAGGTGAAACAAAGATATATTCGGCCAAGATGTAATATTAATATGTTTGTATATGAAATTGATTATTAAATAGTATAATGGTTCAATTGATTTAATATGCATATATCTTATGATAATATGAATGAAACTCAAACTTAAGTTATATGAGTTTTGATTGATATCTGATATATGTTACAATTTGACATAAGTTGAGATATGGTTTAAATGTATATTTATATGTCATGAATGCTTAAGTTATGTGATTCAGACATTTATATGTATTAAATCTTGGTAATAAAACTCGTTGTACATTTTTTTATTTATTTAATAGGTTGTAATGTCATATAATATAGTAATGATCGCATTGCTTGTGCTTGAATTCATTTGAAGGTCTATTTCGGAATTGAGTTTAGTTTGCTAATGCCTCATAACCCTAATCCGACGACGGGCACGAGTATGGGGTGTTACATTTGATTGGTATCAGAGCTTACAGTTTAGTTGATTCTAGGACTACCGTAGAGCGAGAGAGTCTAGCTACACATGTCTTTGTTATATATTGATAGTGTGGTGACTTCTGACACTCTGAACTGTGTTTTATATAGTAAATGGACACCGATCCCGAAAGAGCCGTAGCGGATGATGTGGAGAGTGTAGCGCTGACCGCACGGGGATCGATCTTGGCAGAGACTCGACCGGGCCAGTAGCCACGAGGGGAGGCTAAACAAGCCTTCTATCAGATGATGAACAAGTGGATTACCCAGTTTATTCAGACTAACCCCGGTGTACTCCCAACCTCCACCCCGAATAATCCAACTCCGATCCCTTCAAAGACTTCGATGATAGATCCGATGAGATCTAGTAGGCCTGGGATTGATAAAATCGAAAATTTGGGGTCGAAGAATTGGGGCCAATGATGATGATGACGTAGAGCGAGCCGAAATGTGGCTTGATAACACTATTCGGGTATTAGATGGGCTATCTTGTACTCGGATGAATGCCACAAGTGTGCTATATCTTTACCGACACCGCATATCATCGGTGGAATACACTAGTATCGTTGGTCCCGAAGAAAAAGTGACATGGGATTTCTTCCAGAATGAATTTCGCAAGAAATATATCAGTCAAAGATTCATTTATCAAAAATGAAAAGAATTTCTTGAACTGAAATAGGGGCGAATGACCGTGACAGAATATGAACGGAAATTTGCCAGGCTCAGCAGTTATGCTAGAGAGCGTGTTTCTACTGAAGCTATTATGTGCAAAAGGTTTGAAGACGGTCTGAATGAAGATATAAAGTTGCTTGTTGGAATTCTTGAAATTCAAGAGTTTGTAACACTAGTTGAGCGAGCTTGCAAACCTGAAGAGCTCCGGAAAGAGAAAAGAAAGGCCGAGACAGAAGCTAGAGACATTCGTAAGAGATCTTCAGGTAAGACCTTCCATCCCACATCCTAGAAGTTTAGAGATGACTTCAGCCGACATAAAGCTACTTCAGATTTACCTAGACGTGATCGAACTCCAGTGGGCTCCTGAGCTACCTCGATGGCCAGTGTCGGAAACATTCCACAGAATCGAATTGAATGCAAGCACTGTGGGAAATGGCATTTCGGGAGCTGTAGATTTCATGACCGGTCTTGCTTTAAATGTGGATCGTCCGATCATTTTATTAGGGAATGTCCGATGTTAGTTGAGCAGAATATAGTTCAAAACATTAAGTCGAGCAACACGTCAGTGCGAGGTAGGCCACCCAGACATTCAGGCAATGTAGGTGGTAGTCAGAGAGGAACGAAGAACACTGCAGTACGATCCGAGGCTAGAGCTCCAGCTAGAGCTTATGCTACACGAGCCAGAGAGGATGCTTCCTCCCCCGATGTTATTACCGGTACTTTCACCCTTTATGATACTATTGTGATTGCATTGATTGATCCTGGTTCGACTCATTCTTATGTGTGTGAAACGCTAGTATTCGATAAGACTCTGCCAGTTGAGTCTACTAAGTTTGTGATTCGTGTGTCCAACCCTTTGGGTAGATGTGTGCTTGTTAATAAAGTGTGTAGAGGTTGCCCGTTGATGATTCAGGATTCTTGCTTTCCAGCTGATTTGATGTTGTTGCCTTTCGATGAGTTCGATATGATTTTGGGAATGGACTGGTTAACTTCACATGATGCAGTAGTGAATTGCAAATGAAAGCTTATTGATTTGAGATGTCAGAACGGGAAGATCATCAGAATTGAATCCAGTGATTTAAGTGAGTCTCCTACAGTAATATCTTCGATGTTGGCCCGAAAATATGTGAAAAAAGGGTGTGAAGCTTATTTGGCCTATGTTCGGATAATAAAGTGTCCGAGAAAGCGATTGAATCAGATACGGTTGTATGTGAATACCCGAGATGTGTTTCTGAAGAACTACCGAGTTTACCACGAAGACGAGAGATTGAGTTCGGCATTGAATTAGTACTGGGAATGACTCCGATTTTGATAGCTCCGTATCGGATGGCACCTACTGAGTTAAAAGAGTTGAAAGCGCAGTTGCAAGAGTTGACAGATAGGGGTTTTGCACGACCGAGTTTTTCCCCTTGGGGTGCACCCGTTCTTTTTGTGAAGAAGAAAGATGGAACGATGGAATGTGTATTGATTATCGGCAATTGAATAAGTTAACTATAAAGAATAAGTACCGTTACCTCGGATTGATGACTTGTTTGATCGGTTGAAAGGGCTTGATATTTTCAAGATAGATTTGAGATCGGGCTATTATTATCGGTTTGAGTCGAGAGAGACTGAGATGTGCCAAAGAGGCGCATTCCGAACGAGGTACGGACATTTTGAGTTTCGGTTATGCCTTTTGGACTCACTAATGCACCTGTTGTTTTTATGGATCTAATGAATCGGGTCTTCAGATAGTTTTTGGATCGGTTTGTAGTTGTGTTTATTGATGATATACTAATCTATTCCAAAGATGAAACCGAGCATGTTGAGCATTTGAGATTAGTGCTACAAACTTTGCGAGATCAACAACTGTATGCAAAGTTTAGTAAGTGTGAGTTCTGGATGAATGAAGTCAGCTTCTTGGGTCATGTTGTATCAAGATCGTGTATTCAGGTGGATCCATACAAAATAGCAGCTATACTCAATTAGAAATCACCTAAGAATGTTTCCAAGATCCGAAGCTTTCTAGGCCTCATGGGGATACTACTGATGACGGTTTGTAAAAGGTTTTTCTATGATAGCTACACCTTTGACAAAGCTAGTACAGAAAGATGTCAAGTTTGAGTGGTCGGAAAAAGTGTCGGAAAAGTTTGAGTAGTTGAAAGCCCCCCGACAGAAGCTCAGATTAGCTCACTGAATTGGTAAAGAATTTGTTGTTTTTAGTGATGCTTCTTTGAATGGGTTGGGTTGCGTTTTGATGCAGGAAGGCAAAGTTATAGCCTACGCTTCGAGACAATTGAAGTCGCATGAAAGAAATTATCCGACTCACGATCTGGAATTAGCAGCCATTGTTTTCGCATTGAAAATTTGGTGTCACTACTTATTCGGCGAGAAATGTCACATTTATTTGGATCATAAAAGTCTAAAGTATTTGATGACTCAGAAAGATCTAAACTTGAGACAACGCAGATGGTTAGAATTGTTGAAAGACTATGAATTGGTGATTGACTACCATCCGGAGAAAGCTAACGTTGTTGCAGATGCGTTAAGTCGAAAATCATTGTTTTCTCTTCGTGCAATGAATGCACAGATGGCTATGTCTGGTGATGGTTCAATCATAGCCGAGTTACAAGCAAGACCAATGTTTATTCAGCAAATTTGTGATGCACAAAAAGTTGATAAAGATTTGATTGCTAGTCGAATTTAGTGTGAAAAAGGTGCAGAATCAGATTTTCAAATTGATGCAAATGACTATTTGAATTTTAAAAGCCGAATGTGTGTTCCAAAGAACCCAGATTTGATTCAGATGATTCTGAGTGAGGCTCATAGTGGTCGACTATCGATACATCCGGGTAGGACGAAAATGTATAACGATTTGAAACAGTTCTATTGGTGGCCTGGCATGAGACAGGATATATCTGAATTTGTTTCTAAGTGCTTAATCTGTCAGCAAGTAAAAGCTGAGCATCAAGCACCATCTGGACTACTTCAGCCAATCATGATACCTGAATGGAAATGGGATAGAATTACAATGGATTTTGTATTCGGTCTCCCTATGACACCGAGTAGGAAAGATGCCGTCTGGGTTATAGTTGATAGACTGACTAAATCAGCTCATTTTGTGCCGGTTCGTATAGACTTTTCACTCGATAAACTTGCTAAATTGTACGTATCACAGATTGTGAGATTGCATGGTGTACCGAGTTCCATTGTTTCAGACAGAGACCCGAGATTCACATCGCGGTTTTGGAAGAAGTTGCAAGATGCTTTAGGTACTAAATTTTATTTTAGTACAACCTTTCATTCGCAGACAGACGGTCAGTCCAAGCGAACTATTCAGATACTTGAGGACATGTTGAGATGTTGTATTCTCGAGTTTGAAGGTATGTGGGAACGATACCTACCTTTGATTGAATTTGCTTATAATAATAGCTTTCAATCTAGTATCAAAATGGCGCCTTATGAAGCCTTGTACGGGCGAAAATGTTGAACACCATTATACTGGACTGAGCTCAGCGAAAATAAGATATACGGGGTTGATTTGATTAAAGAGACTGAACAGAAAGTGGCCATAATCAAAGATAATTTGAAAGCGGCATCAGATCGACAAAAGTCCTATGCTGATTTGAAACGTAAAGATATTGAATTCCAGGTCAGAGATCGAGTATTCTTAAAAGTTTCTCCGTGGAAGAAAGTACTCCGATTTGGTCCGAGATTTATCGGACCGTATGAAATCATCGAACGTATTGGGCCTGTTGCTTATAGATTGAGATTACCCTCTAAGTTGGAAAAGATACACGATGTATTTCACGTTTCGATGCTCCGTAGATACAGATCAGATCCGTCACATGTGATTGCTCCATCTGAAATCAAAAATTGACCCGATTTGACGTATGAGGAAGAACCGATCCATATCTTAGCTCGAGAAATGAAAGAGTTAAGAAACAAAAAGATTCCATTAGTGAAAGTACTATGGAATCAACATGGAGTAGAAGAAGCTACGTGGGAGCCTGAGGACTCAATGAGGCAACAATATCCGAATTTGTTTAACGGTAAGATTTTCGAGGACGAAAATCCCTAAGGGGAGAGTAACATGCATCGATTTTGACCCTAATCGGAACGGTGGTTTCGAGACCACGAATTTGAGTTCGAGAAATATTTTAATATTATATTTTGAGTTTATCGTATGTGAATTGATGTGTGTGAAAGTTTCGTATGTAAATTTTATCGTTTAATTGCTTAATTCGATTAAAAGTACTTAATCGCGTAGAGCGTAAAAGTTGCATGCTAAAGTAAAATGTACCAATTTGATTGTGGCTTTTTAAGTGGATGTCCTAAAGGGGCAATTAGCCCATAAACCATGGTAGTGGATGGCAATGGACCACACTAACCTTATGATATATGTTAGTTTAATAATTATAATAAGGTTATTAGTTTAATAATTATAATAAGGTTATATTAGTAAATTACAAATAATGTTATTATATGTTAAATAAAACATAAAAAAAATGCCACTATCATCTTCACTTCTCATGGCCGATTCTTCGCTAAAGAAAAGGGGTAGGGAAAGCTTTAAATTTCGGCAATTAGAAAGCTTGATTAAGGTATGGTTGGTTTTCGGTTTTTGATAATTTTTACGTTTTTGTGATCGTTGCTTCGTATATTACCTGACCCATGCTTGAATTTTTGAAAATTGTATGTATATAGGATTCGGCCATTAACATGTTTAAGTGGTTTTGATAATTGATGGTTTTAGATTAAATATATGTTAAAGATTTACAAGTTTTGTATTAGGAATTTTGGTGAAATTTAGTATTTAGGGCTAATTTGTAAAAATAAAAATTAGTAGGGACTTATTTGCAAAATAAATGGAAATTATGGACTTGTATAGCCCTATTGGATATTCTGCCCTTGAGTTAATTAGTGAAATTTTGTGTATTTTGAGTTTTATGCAAATAGAACTAAATTGCAAAATTGTGAAATAGTGGGGGTAAAATGGTAATTTGCCTATTTATGTGTTTTGGGACTAAATTGAAATGAAATGTACTCAAATGAACTGAATTTTAATGTGTTTAGATCAAGAACAAAGAAAAACGGATTTGGAACGGGGAAAGACGAAGGTTCTCGAATAGCCGATTTGCACGGTCTATCAACAGCCGAGGTAAGTCCCTAAGCGTTCTAATGTCAATGAATTTATTTATAAACTTAGTGAATGATGAATTTCGGAAATTTAAAGAATAAATACATGATATAGCCGAATATGAGTGTATGGTATTGAAGTGAAACTATTTTGTTTAATGCAATGTGAATAGGTAAGTTCGGTTCGATAAGTGAAAGTAGTATAAAGAATATAAGATGTTGTGATTTCATTATTAAGCATTGTGTATTGAAATGTTAAATGTGTTGATATTCGGGCTTCGAGCCTAGCAGGCCTTGTGCCGGTGGAAAGTATCGGGCTAAATGTCTAGCAGGCCTAGTGCCAGGGAAATGTATCGGGCTTTGAGCCTAGCAGGCCTAGTACCGGTGAAATGTATCGGGCTTTGAGCCTAGTAGGTCTTATGCCGGTGAAGAGTTTCGGGCTTATTGCCTAGCAGGCTAAATGCCAGTGATTTCTAAATACGAGCTTATGCATATAAACTGGTGGAGTTATGTTGGTAAAAAGGACAAACTTAAGCTTATTCGTATGAATTAAATTACAGAGCTGTACGGGTAAGTACCTGTGAGTTGTTTAATCGAGTATATATATTAGTTCAATTATAAATGTATATATATATGTATATGTGTGTGATGTTGGACGAAAATGTGGTATATGATTATGTATGTATATTCGGTTGTTTGTTAAGAATCTCATATTGATATTTCGTGCATGTTGGACTTTTGGATTGATAAGATGTAAAGTGAATGAGCGTATATACATATATGCTTTTGTATATGATTCCATTTAAAATGATGTGCATACGATTTGAGTATTTGGCAAGAAATGGATATTTATCATTTGAACTTGAGTTGATTTAATGAACTATTTGTTATAGGTAGGATAATGAGAAATGTCAAGTTAAAGATGATATTGAAGTTCGATAATGTGACACCATATGTGTGATTTGTTAAAGTTCGATGTAATATCAAGTATTTGACTTGGAAAGTTTAGGTGTCAAGTTGAATTATTTTCTTTAAATTTGCTTAAGACTTACTAAGCTAGTTAGCTTATTTCGTGTGTGCACTTTGTTCTTTTATAGTTTTCCATCAAGCTACGGGCATCCGAGGATTGTCGGAAAAGTCAACCACACTATCACCCCTTTTGGTACTTAATCTTAGTTTTGAATCGAAGGCATGTATAGGTCGGACTAAAGTTTAGATTAATGACTTTTGGTCTTGTATATAAATATAGCCTTGCGAAAATGGCTACTTCTTTTGGTTAAGTTTCATTTCTATGTTTTGATTTCATAGCTTGTTCATAATGTTAATGGAAGTTTTAGATTCGGTCATGGTTTATATCATATGTGGAAAGGTGCTCATTTGGTATATATATATAAATATGTTAGGTGATGGTTTAAGCAAACTTGGTCTTGGTTTTTGTTTATATGTGAATCATGGTTGCCGTGTTTATGATGTGTTCATGATTGCGATTAAGGTGAATTTATGTGTTACTTGCTTAATACACTTTACTAATGATATTTGAGTTAAGACATGTGTTTCGGCCTTATAGTAAATAGCATATGCTTGATGTGTTTAGTAAGAATAAATGATGCTATGTTTAAGTGAATTTGACTATGTGACATTTATACTTTTATAACGAGACATATATATGTGATAGTTTACTATGTAGATCCGATTATAAATGGTAAGAAATGAATATGTTTCTTGGTTGGTTTGTTACAAATCCAAATGAAAGGTGAAACAGTATATTCGGCCAAGATGTAATATTAATATGTTTGTATATGAAATTGATTATTAAATAGTATAATGGTTCAATTGATTTAATATGCATATGTCTTATGATAATATGAATGAAACTCAGCTTAAGTTATATGAGTTTTGATTGATATCCGATATATGTTATAATTTGACATAAGTTGAGATATGGTTTAAATGTATATTTATATGTCACGAATGCTTAAGTTATGTGATTCAGACATTTATATGTATTAAATACTGGTAATAAAACTCGTTGTACATTTTTTTTATTTATTTAATAGGTTGTAATGTCATATAATATAGTAATGATCGCAATCCTTGTGCTTGAATTCATTTGAAGGTCTATTTCGGAATTGAGTTTAGTTTGCTAATGCCTCATAACCCTAATCCGGCGACGGGCACGAGTATGGGGTGTTACACTTAGGGCCTCTAGAAATGGCGCCACATGCAAGGGGATTGGGCCTGAGTTCGAGTCACATGGGAAGCAAATAAAAGAAATTTTATTTTTTCTTCTAGAAGCACAGAGGTGGACGGCACAAGGCTTGCAAAAGAGGAGTTTTATTCTCTTTAAAAATTGGCTAATTAGGGGATAAATAAAGGATTTAATTTGGATTATTTTCAAGAGATAATAAGGATTTTTCTTTAATTATTTTAAATTAAGGAGATAAAGTTATCAAATAAGGAAGAGTGGTGGCCAAGCAAAGGACTCTTGGCCTAGTAATTTTTGGCACAAGAAGGAGAATTAGGCCATTCATTCATTCATTCTCTCTCACAAATTCTCCTAGCAAAAATCCTCTCTTCTCTTTTCTTTCTCCAAGCCGAAAAATACACCTTATGTTCTAGCCGAAACTCCTTTCAAATTCCATCGGTCTTGATTCTTTCTAAAGCCTAATATTTCTCTCTTCCTTCATCCTTGAAACTGAATACCTAGAGGGCTCACAAACCATTGTTCATCAAGTTTCTAAACCGAATCTCAAGTGGTGTCGGGAGAGATCTCATCGAATTCAATACTAAAGGTAAGAATCTTGTGGTTATCGATTTATTCTCTTCTTTAAGCCTGAAACATAGGATCTAATATTATTATTTTGGTGGCGAAATTATAAGGAGTGTTTGGGGTTCAAGAATCTGTCGACTAAAAAGAGGAATATTTGGGATTCATAAAGATCTAAGGTAAGAAACTATAAGATTCAGCCAAAAGCCATGTTTTAAGTTTTAATGTTAGATTAAATCTAACACATGATTATAGGAATTTCGACGTCCCTAGGGAGGCAAGGATACTTTTCGGATTCAAGATTTAGAAGGTAAGTACCAAAGTAAATTTGGCCAAGGCCTATTTTGATATATAGATCTATTTACTATCTTCTCAAAAGCCGAAAACTAACCCGTGTAGTAATCTAGTGTTTAGCCGATTTCAAAGGGGAGGAATACGAAGTTTCCGGCACTTGATTCTTAAATCAAATCGGCAACAAGGTAAGTCTTAGTGTACTAATCCTACTAGGATTTGGATTTATGGCGAATGGCTTTTTATTAAATTAGTAAGTGATTAATCAAATGTAGGAACTTGAGATCTAAAGCGATAGATCGATTTGGGATTTTCAAATTGAAGTTGTTAAGCAAATCAGTGTGTACCCCACACTAACTTTTAATACGATTTATGGCGACATTTAATATTAGTATGTATAAGTATGAATAAGAATGTGAATATGGCTAAGGTACCGTGTTACGGTACAAAGTACTCAGGTACGTTTCTTACTCCTACTAGGATTACGAAATATGTTATATTTAGCATGTGAAAAGTGACATGAATGTGAATTTAAGTATGATATGCATGATATGAATAATATGGGGCATTCGGGTTATATAAAAAAGGGGAAGTGAATGTGGTGACTTCGGTCTCACTATGTAAATGTGGTGACTTTGGTCACATTATCTGAATGTGGTAACTTCGGTTACATTATCTGAATGTGGTGTCTCATGACACAATTTTCTGGTGGCTATGCCACAAAATTTTATATGGGCGATGAGTACGTCGACCGCAAATGATCGCTTCGATGGTGTGTAGCGGATGGAGGGTTGACTTAGTAGTCCCCACGGTGTGCAGGTTGGTATAGGGATGTGTAGCGGATGGCAACTAGGTCTGGGTTCGGGTTGCATCATTATTTTATCTGTATATGAATATGCATGTGATATGATACGGTATGCCTGATCTATTAAATTTTTGCATTGGTTACACATTGAGTCTGTTGACTCACCCCGTTGTGGGAACATGTTTCAGGTGATGAGTAGTGATGGACCGGGACGGCAGAACTTGTGGTGGCCATGCTCACTTGAAGTTTTATCGATTTGGACAATTTATTTCATTTAAGTATTTCATTATTTTATTTTGGGTTTTTAATTGATGTAATAAGGCCTCCTTTGAACTATGTTGTTTTCTGTTCTATTTGCTTTGTTATGACATTTTTACTTATTAAAAATTTATTAAATTTACGTTAAAATAAACTTTAAATATTTTGTCACCTTAAATAAATGGATTTCAACACAAGATAAATTGGTTTTCAAAACGAGCCCAACCTAAACAACATTTTCTTGAGAATCGCACAAGTTTTTCCTAAGGATCAAAAGAATTTTGAACCGGTTTAATCAAGGAACATACCAAATCTGGTCAAAGCTCGTGGGCGGGTTTAGGGTGTTTCAGTTTGGTATCAGAGCCTAGTTTTAAAACTCTCGGCCTGTGGGCTAAGGCCCAAAACGTTTTCCAATCAAGCCAAATGAGTTTTATGGAAGTATTTTTGAAAATAAGGTGTTTACGGCATGGCACCTAAGTCTCCGACTCATGATCCACTGTGGTAAGTACCCCCAACCATCTGTGTGATTATGTGAATTATGGAAGGGTAGAAAAGGAATGGAACGTAGAATAGCATGATAGGAACTTGAACCCTAGGACTAATCTACTCAAACACAAACACATAAGACTTAATTCCATTAAACAAACCTATGGCTAAGTCACCGAGTTGGGTGTGGTAACCCCTGTGCGCATGTCAGGATTGGATCGGAAGAGCACGGTATTTAAGCGAGCCCTAGTGACTCACCTCCTCTTCGCAGAATCCCACCAGTGCGTAGCTTCGGTTCACCCTAACCTGCAGGGCTCGGTGGGTGTGGCAACCTCTCGCATGCGCATGTCTAGGAATGGTTTGGTGGGAGCTTGGTATTTAAGCGATCCGCGTGACTCACCTCCTCTCCACTGAATCCGCGCTGGTGCGTAGCTTTGGTTCACCCCGACCAAGAGGACTCGGTCATAAAGCTAAACACAATAACTAAAACCCGAAAGGGAACTAGCCGTGTTTTTATAAAAACAACAAAACCCTAGTTAAAAAAAAAAAAACTCTTAAAACTTTCTTTTAAATTTGTGAAAACCATCCTTACAAAGTCTTAGAAAAATTTTCGATTTATGAAATTACAAAAATACCCCTAGTGGTAAATTACAAAATGCCCTTGATTTATGAGATTTCCAAAATACCCATAGTTTTAATCAAAACTTCATTATTTTATAAATATTCAACAACCCTTGTTTGCAAAATATCAAAATACCTTGATTTTTGAAAATTACAAAATTACCCCTAACTTACAAAATTACCACAATGACACGATTTCCAAAATTTCACGCAACATCACCGCTTTAGAAAACAAATTCTCAAAAATAGAACCCTCAAAGTTTTGCAAATTTGGAAATTCCCCCTAAGTATTAAACTTTACAAATTTACCACAGTGTATTACCAAAATACCTCGACTTTCAAAATTACCGAATACTCCCGGATTTCAAAATTTTCCAAATACCTGAATTTAAAAATTCCAAAATACTTTTTGACAAAATCACTGAGGAACTCTTTTTATTAAAAAATTATGAAAATGCCCCCGTAGGACAAATTACGAAAATACCCCTGGGTAGTGGAAAAACAACAACAATGAAAACTGCAACATTTCTTCGAATGAACAAAAGTTCATGATTGATTGATGGATGTATGAATGAATGAAAAGACTGTGTGCATGGATGTATACGAAAGAACCACTCCTAAATTCTTTATCATAAAACTCCTTCGCGAGCAATCAAGTGAAACAAAGACTAATTCATAAAATTCCTTAATCAGATCACGGCGTTAGAAATGAGCTCTAGAGGACATGGTCGTCAAGGACGCGGTAGAGGTAGGATGACCGTGTCAGAACCCGTTAGATCGGGTCAAGGGTCCGACAATGAGATACCACCACCACCACCACCCGTTTGTGGGTGTTGAGCGACAAGCTCAAGCGGGAGATGATCTTTGTATCGCAGTCGTGGCCGCGAGTTTTGGAGTTGGTGGTCAGTGCGGGAGGAAATTCGGAAATCAAAAGTTCAGACTGAACGGCTCCGAGCTAATGGAGCCGAAATGTTTCGTGGAGTATCGGGTGTGGCACCAAGTACACCAGTAATTGGTTGGAAGCAACTGAGCGCATCATCGATGAGCTTGACCTGACCCCTGAGGGGAAGTTAAAAGGAATGGTGGCATCGTTACGCTACGATGAAGCGTATCAATGGTGGTTAATCGTCGGGATGATGCCACAGCGGAGGATCTGACCTGGGACTACGTTAAGGAAGCGTATCAAAAGAAGTATGTTGGAACCAGGTATACGGATGAGCAAAGAAAGGCATTTCTGGGGCTAGTTCAAGGGAACAAGTCCGTGGCGGAATATGAGGCTGAATTCCTGAGGTTGAGCCGGTATGCCCGAGGATTAGTGGCAACTGAGCATGCGCGCTGTGTCCGCGTTTTGAGGATGGACTAAGGGATGATCTGAGATTGTTGATAGCACCGCATCAGGAGCAAGAGTTTTCTGCTTTAGTAGAAAAGGCCAAGGTGGCCGAGGGAATTAAGGATGCTACAACGCAGACTATGGATCGGAATAGGCCCAAAAGAGGTTTTGGATCGTCTGGGAAGGTTCAAAAGAGGCCTAGAGTTGATGGGCCGCGAGGTCAGCAAGCTGGTACAGGATGGCAGTATCGTCCTTGTGATCATTGTGGAAAGAAGCACTTAGGGGAGTGCTGGAAAAAGACGGGAGGATGTTTTAGGTGTGGGTCCAAGGACCATATGCTCAAGGATTGTCCTAAGAAACTAGATGAAAGTCGACCAGCAGCTCAGAATATGAGTCAGGCTGGTAGAGAAGGACAACAGCCTCAACGAGGTCGTGGTTCGAATAACAAAGGTAATGGTGCTGGCAGAGGACGAGGAACACAGGGCAGAGGTGCTGCTAATGCTGAGGCGAGGCAACCGGGTTTGGTTTATGCGGTTCACCAGAGGGAGGATGGAGACGCGTCGGATGTCATAACCGGTACGCTCTTTATTTATGGCAAGCCCTATTTTGCTCACGATTGATGTGGGCTCGACCCATTCTTATGTTGCATGTAGTGTAGTGGAAACACTAGGCCTAGACTCGAACTTCTCGATAGCGGATGATCTGTAGTAAGCCCATTAGGCCAAAATGTAGTGGTGAATAAGATCTTTCTGAGTGTACCCCTAGAAATTCAGGGAGGGAACTTTGGTGATTTAATGGAACTACCCTTTTGGGAGTTTGAACTCATACTTGGAATGGATGGCTAGTAGAGCAGGGCCATGTTGGATTGTCTTGACTAAATGAATGGAACTAAGGACCCGGAGGATGAAGTAGTAGTAATGATCGGAGAAAGAAGAAACTACTGTTTAATGTAGTTTCAGCGTTAAAGTAATTTGAAAAAATAGTTAGGAAAGGGTGCAAGGCATTCTTAGCCTTCGTAAGTGCGTTGGGTGGAAAGGAAGAAGGTGTTAGTGGAGTTAGAACGGTAAGGACTTTGAAGATGTATTTCGGAGGAATTACAGAATACCCCCAGATAGGAGGTGGAATTTGGAATAGACTTGCTCACGGAATGCACTCCGTGTCAACCGCCTATATCGAATGGCGCCAAAGGAGTTGGTTGAGCTCAAGACTCAAATTCAAGAGTTGTTGGATCGTGGGTTCATTCGACCCAATGTGTCTCCATGGAGAACACCGTCCTGTTTGTAAAGAAGAAAGACGGAACTATGCGTATGTGCATAGATTACTGTCAGTTGAATAAGCTAACCATTAAGAACAAATATCCCTTGCCAAGGATCGATGACTTGTTCGATCAGCTGAAGGGGGCCGCGGTTTTCTCAAAAATAGATCTATGGTCGGGATATCACCAGTTGAAGGTAAAGGAGGCAGATATCCATAAGACCGCCTTTAGGACAAGATACGGCCATTATGAGTTTGTGGTAATGCCGTTTGGATTGACGAACGCTCTAGCCGCGTTCATGGATATGATGAACCGAGTTTTCCAACCCTATTTGGATAGGTTTGTCGTCGTGTTTATCGATGACATTCTTGTGTATTCGAAGTCAGAGAAGGAGCATGATGAGCACCTAAGGATAGTGTTGCAAGTATTAAGGGAGAAGAAGCTATATACCAAATTCAGCAAGTGTGAATTTTGGCTTAAGGAGGTGGCATTCTTAGGAAATGTAGTATCCGCAGAAGGAATAAGAGTGGATCCTAGGAAGATCGAAGCAGTGTTGGATTGGAAATCACCTAGATCCATGGCTAAGATCTGAATTTTCTTAGGTTTGGCAGGCTATTACAGAAGGTTCGTGGAAGGGTTCTCATCAATAGCCGCGCTTTGACAAAGTTGCTAAGGAAGGAAGTACCCTTTGTATGGACAGATAAGCGTTGCAAGAGAGCTTTGAAAAGCTTAAGAAGGTGTTGACTAAGCTCAGAGTGTTAATTCAACAGAGGCGGGGAAGGATTTCGTGGTGTAATCGTGGACGCCAGATACGGGATTAGGATGCATCCTAATGCAAGATGGAAAAGTAGTCGCTTATGCGTCTTGGCGATTAAGGCCGCATGAGGTTAATTACCCAACCCTTGACTTGGAATTGGCAAAGATGGTTTTCGCCCTTAAGGTGTGGAGGCACTATCTCTATGGAGAAAGGTCGGTGATCTACACTGCACCATAAGAGCCTTAAGTATTTGTTGACTCGAAGGAGTTGAACTTGAGGCAGCGAAGGTGGGTGGAGTTATTGAAGGATTATGATTGCTCGATAGAGTACCACAGGCAAGGCAAATGTAGTGGCCGATGCCCCGAGCCGGAAGGTTGTGTCGGATCTAAGAGCTATGTTCGCACACTTGAGTCTCAGATGATGATGGAAGCCTATTGGCGAGAATTACAAGTCAAACCCACATGGTTGAATGAGGTAAAGGAAGGTCAATTGTTGGATGAGGACCTAAGTGCTAAGTTACAACAAGTACGAAATGAAGAGTTAGAGGATTATGGCGTTAATGATGAAGGAGTATTGTGCTACAATGGAAAAGTCTGTATGCCGAAGGACGAGGAGTTAAGGTAGAAGATTCTTCGGAGGCGCATAGTAGCCCTTATGCTATGCATCCCGGAGGTATTGTCGTCTGAGAGATCTAAGGGAACAATTTTGGTGGTCCGATCTTAAGCGGGAAGTTACCGAGTTTGTGGGGAAATGTCCGACGTGTCGATAAGTTAAGGTGAACATCAAGTTCCATCGGGATTACTACTGACCAATCGAGATTCCGCAGATGGAAGTGGGAAAGAATTACCATGGACTTCGTTAGTGGGCTTCCCTCACGCCTACTAAGAAGGACTCGGTATGGGTAATAGTGGACCGTTTGACTAAGTCCGCGCACTTCATCCCGGTAAGAGTTGATTATTCTCTTCAGAAGTTAGCCAAGTTATAAGTGGCGGAAATTGTAAGGTTACATGGAGTGCAGATCGTATCATCTCTGATAGAGACCCAAGGTTTACGTCTCGATTTTGGAAGGCACTTCATCAAGCTATAGGCACTAAGTTGGACTTCTCTACGGCTTTTCATCCATAATCAGATGGGCAGTCTGAACGGGTTATACAAGTGTTGGAGGATATGTTGAGAGGCTCTGTGATGGATTTCCGAGGAAGTTGGGAAGATTACTTGCCTTTAGTTGAGTTTGCCTACAACAACATACCTATCGGCTAGTATTCGGATGGCACCATATGAAGCATTGTATGGTCGTAGTGTCGAACTCCTACTTGTTGGATTGAGTTAGGAGAACATCGAGTTTTGGGTCCGAGTTAGTGGTCAAATCAAGAGAAGGTGGAGATAATCCGAGCACGGTTAAAGGAAGCCTCTAATAGGCAGAAGTCATACGCAGACCTCAAGCGGAAGGAAATAGAGTTTGAACTAGGAGACCAAGTGTTTCAAGGTCTCGCCTTGGAAGAAGGTGATGAGGTTTGGTCGCAAAGGGAAGTTAAGCCCAAGGTTTATAGGCCCTATCGAGTCTGAGCGAGTTGGACCGATGGCATACCAATTGGAGTTGCCACCGAGTTGCGACAAATGCACGGCGTATTCCATGTATCCATGGTACGCGTCTTTATCGATCGGATCCGTCTCATGTGGTACCAGTTGAACAAATGGAGCTAAGGCCAGACTTATCCTACGAGGAGGAGCCGATCGAGATATTGGAACGTGATGTGAAAGTACTACGAAGGAGGTTAGTTCCTCTAGTCAAAGTGTTATGGCGCAATCATGGATCGGAGGAAGCTTCGTGGGAGCCAGAAGAGGCAATGCGACAGCAATACCCTCAATTATATTAGCTAGGAAATTTCGAGGACAAAATTATTTTAAGGGGGTAGAACTGTAACATCCTGAAAAGGGCCTATGCATTTTCGGTTTAATTGTACGAAATGACATGTCTTACGTGTTATAAATAAATTTTGAACATTTTTGGAAACTTGAAAATGCATGAAAATGATTTAGAAATGAACATTTTTGGAAACCTGAAAATGTATGGAAATGATTTGGAAATGATTCAAAAGAGGAAAGTGAACATTTCTGGAAACTTGGAAATGTAAGGAAATGTCAAGTTTAAAGAGGCAAACGTAAATTTTTGGAAACTTAGAAATGACTTGGGAATGTCAAGTTTTAAAGTTTAAAAGAGGAAACTAAGGCAAGGTGGTCTTAAAAGAAAAAGTATGTGAAATTTGACACACAAATAGGCTTGGAAAAGTGGCCTGGAGATGCCACTTAGGGCCACTGGAAATGGCGCCACATGCAAGGGGATTGGGCATGAGTTCGAGTCACATGGGAAGCAAATAAAAGAAGTTTTATTTTTGCTTCTAGAAGCATAGAGGTGGACGGCACAAGGCTTGCAAAATAGGAGTTTTATTCTCTTTAAAATTCGGCTAATTAGGGGATAAATAAAGGATTTAATTTGGATTATTTTCAAGAGATAATAAGGATTTTTCTTTAATTATTTTAAATTAAGGAGATAAAGTTATCAAATAAGGAAGAGTGGTGGCCAAGCAAAGGACTCTTGGCCTAGTAATTTCGGCACAAGGAGGAGAATTAGGCCATTCATTCATTCATTCTCTCTGCCGAAATTCTCCTAGCAAAAATCCTCTCTTCTCTTTTCTTTCTCCAAGCCGAAAATACACCTTATGTTCTAGCCGAAACTCCTTTCAAATTCCATCAGTGCCTATTCTTTCTAAAGCCTAATATTTCTCTCTTCCTTCATCCTTGAAACCGAATACCTAGAGGGCTCACAATGTGATTGTTCATCAAGTTTCTAAACCGAATCTCTGAAGTGGTGTCAGGAGAGATCTGTCGAATTCAATACTAAAGGTAAGAATCTTGTGGTTATCAATTTATTCTCTTCTTTAAGCCGAAACATAGGATCTAATATTATTATTATTATTTTGGTGGCCGAAATTATAAGGAGTGTTTCGGGGTTCAGCAACTGTCGACTAAAAAGAGGAATATTTCAGGATTCGTAAAGATCTAAGGTAAGAACCTATAAGATTCGGCCAAAGGCCATGTTTTATGTTTTAATGTTAGATTAAATCTAACACATGATTATAGGAATTTCGACATCCCTAGGGAGGCAAGGATACTTTTCAGGATTCAAGATTTAGAAGGTAAGTACCAAAGTAAATTCGGCCAAGGCCTATTTTGATATATAGATCTATTTACTATCTTCTTAAAAGCCGAAAACTAACCCGTGGAGTAATCTAGTGTTTAGCCGATTTCAAAGGAGAGGAATACGAAGTTTCCGGCACTTGATTCTTAATTCAAATCGGCAACAAGGTAAGTCTTAGTGTACTAATCCTACTAGGATTTGGATTTATGGCCGAATCGCTTTTTAGTAAATTAGTAAGTGATTAATCAAATGTAGGAACTTGAGATCTAAGGCAGTAGATCAAATTTCGGGATTTTCAATGAAGTTGTTAAGCAAATCAGGTGTGTACCCCACACTAACTTTTAATACGATTTATGGCGACATTTAATATAAGTATGTATAAGTATGAATAAGAATGTGAATATGGCTAGGGTACCGTGTTATGGTACAAAGTACTCAGGTATGTTTCCTACTCCTACTAGGATTACGAAATATGTTATATTTAGCATGTGAAAAGTGACATGAATGTGAATTTAAGTATGATATGCATGATATGAATAATATGGGGCATTCGGGTTATATGAAAAAGGGAAGTGAATGTGGAGACTTGGTCTCACTATCTCGAATGTGGTGACTTCACCACATTATCCGAATGTGGTAACTTCGGTTACATTATTCGAATATGGTGTCTCATGACACAATTATCTCAGTGGTTATGCCACAAAATTTTATATGGGCGATGAGCACGCCGTCATTGCTGATGATGCGCTTCGATGGTGTGTAGCAGATGGTGGGTTGACTTAGTAGTCCCCACGGTGTGCGAGTTGGTACGGGAATGTGTAGCGGATGGCAACTAGGTTTGGGTTGGGTGTATCATTATTTTATCCATATATGAATATGCATGTGATATAATACGGTATGCCCGATCTATTAAATTTTTGTGTTGGTTACACATTGAGTCTCATTGACTCACCCGTTGTGGGAACATGTTTCGTGTGATGAGCGGTGATGGACCGGGGACTACAGAACTTGTGGTGGCCATGCTCACTTGAAGTTTTATCGATTTGGACAATTTATTTCATTTAAGTATTTCATTATTTTATTTTGGGTTTTAATTGATGTAATAAGGCCTCCACTGAACTATGTTGTTTTCTGTTCTATTTGCTTTGTTATGACATTTTTACTTATTAAAAATTTAGTAAATTTACGTTAAAATAAACTTTAAATATTTTGTCACATTAAATAAATGGATTTCAACACAAGATAAATTGGTTTTCAAAACGAGCCCAACCCAAACAACATTTTCTTGAGAGTCGCACAAGTTTTTCCTAAGGATCAAAAGAATTTTGAACCGGTTTAATCAAGGAACATACCAAATCTGGTCAAAGCTCGTGGGCCGGGTTTGGGGTGTTTCAGTTTGTATGTAATTAATACACCGTTTTTATTTATGGTTTAATATTTTATTATATTATATGAGATATAGTTGAATATGGAGTAATTACTTGATGCAAATTATGAATTGTGATTGATTATGGATGAATTGGATAAATGTTGAAAAGTGAGAATTCCCGGTTGAACCTTCGGAATAGAAAAGATACGAATGAGGTAGCTAGGTCACATGTGTTGTACTAAGTGTAGGCCACTATGTGTACAAGAGAGCTACAAGAAGGTTTTAGGTCACGTGTGTAGTACTAAGTGTAGGCTACTACATGTACCAGACGGATAGGTCGCATGTGTAGTACTAAGTGCAGGCTACTATGCGTACCCGATAGTTTCGATCACATGTGTGGTACTAAGTGCAGGCCACTATGTGTAAGTGATGGTTTTGGACACATGTGTAGTATTAAGTGCAGGCTACTATGTGCACCAGATAGGTTCGGCTACAAGGGTGGTACTATGTGCAGGCCACCGTGTATATGTTATTATTCCGATGAGTTACAACGGGAAATTGACTAAGTGAAAAAACATGTGACTATGTAACAACTAAGTGTAATTGAATATGACTCAGTGATGGATAAGTGCAGGTATAAGTGTGAAAATTTATGAACAATATGCTCGATATTTGAGCGAACATTCGGTAAGAGGAAATTGAGTAAGTGAAATTATGAAAGAGTAAATTTAAAAATAAAACAGTTTTGGACAGCAACAGTAGAGTAACTTTGAAAAATCACCAAAAATGGTAGAAATAGACTAAGTAGTTGAGTGAGATATGTAATTAAATCTTATTGATTCTATTTTCATATGAAAGAAACAAAGAAAGCAAAGAAATTCTGTATTTTGAGATATTTAGATTTTGGTAAGACTGGTACAGAGTTATTTCGAGATCCCCTGTTCTAACTTGGAAAAATCATTGAAAATTGTAAAAAATATAATTTTTGGACATAATTTATATGTTTAGATTCCTTGATGAGTCTATTTGTAGAAGAAACAAACTAGAATATCATTTGAATTCCGTAGAAAAAGATAATTAAATTTTAGCAAAGAATGGTCGGAATTTTTGGACAGAAAAACAGGGGAGAATTTGAAGAATAAACTGTACTAATTGGCTAAACCAAAAATTCTAAAAACTTTATGGTAACAGGATAAGTGAGTCTGTTTTTAGGGAAAATTTATGGATATTAATTTGGAGTTTTGTAGCTCCAGATGAAAATAATTTAGTGACTGTGACTCGAATAGACAGATTGCTCCAAACTTGAATAGATAGTGAATTTGAATGTAGATATGATTGTGTTATTTTGTAAACATGTTAAATCCATTTCTTATTATTTACATACTTACTTACTAAGTTTTGTAGCTTACTTTCCTTCATTTCCCGTATCTTATAGGGTTGTATGCTAACTCGAGTTGGAGATCGTCGGAGATGTAATCACACTATCAAGCTATCATCGTGGGGTAAAAGTGAATACAAACCTCTTAAGTTTATGGCTTGTATAGGGACTTAGTGATCGTGGTTGTCGAGTCTTAAAATTTATAAAAAAAGAATGATCGAACCTATAAACTAACTCTGACAATGACTTAAGGCAAGTGCACCTATCGAACAGCAGTATAGCTTAGGCAAGACCGGAATGTCGAACCCAAAGGTACTAAAAGTTCTAATACTAACTTTCTTTTTATTATCTAGCCTAAAATAAGTGAAGTTGTTGTTTAATCTAATTTTAATTAACTACTAAGCTAAAGACGCACAGACAAAAAGAATGAATTGGGGAAAATAACTTGAGCAAAACTCAGTTGATTAAGACGATACCCTTAGGAAGAATCCACCTAGACTTCACTTGTTATCTAACACTGAACCAGATGATTTATTCACTTGACTTGATCCGTAGGACTCCCTAATGTACATTAGACCCTCTCTCGAAGCGAATAACGACTAACCCTAGGTTGATTAATTGAACTTTCTTTCTAATTAAAACCCCTATAATTGCATTAACTCGATCTATGGATTCCCATATTAGGTTTCACCCTAATCCGGAAAAATTTCATCACCCTATCTCTAGGCACGCGAACAACTCCGCTGTAATTATGCTAGATCCATGAATAGGCAAGGACTTTTGCTCCACCACCTAAGCACATCATACTTGAATCAATATCCGCAAAATATCAAAACAAGAATTAAACACACGTAATTAAGAACAAATCAAGTATTTATCATATTGTTCAGAAACCGATAACAAGATTCATCATAGGTTTCATCCCCTTATGGTATCTGAAGGGTTTAGTTCATGACTATAAAAGAAAACATCTTAGAAGAAAAGATAAAACAAAACATAAGAAATCCCTAAAACCTCCTGAAGGAATTAAAGGAGAGATCCGCCGTCTTGTGTAGAATTCTGACTTCTTGAGATGGATCAACTGCCTATCTCCGAGTGATTCTCCACAAATCTGACCTTTTCGGCTCAGCTCCTTGGCCTAGCTAACCGCCCTCTAAAGCCCTGGAAAAAGGCTTCTACCGAACCCCCCCTTCAAGTTGCCTCCTTGTGTGTTTATATAGACTTTGAGATGCCTTACTTGGCCACTAAGTATCCTAATTCAAGTAGAATTCCAACTAGGGTGTTTGAGTATTCTTTGGAATGTGTTTCTTTGCCTCTAAGTATCCTTTTCCGAATGAAATTGCTCTTTCCAATGGCGGGGACATGACCATGGCACACACTTTGTGTGAATCATGGTCAGTTGTGTTTGGACTTTTAATGAGAGGCACGTAGTGTGGTATTTGGGCCAAGCCGTGTCGATTTCGTGATATGGCCCGTTTACTCCGTTTTGGGCCCGCTTTCCGTTCTTTTCGTCATTGGGTGCTCTCCGGGGTATAAAACATGAAAACAAAGGGTTATGAGCACCAAATTACATAATTCAAGGCTCAAATCATCCAAAATCATGCTAAATGTGGGCCTAAAATATGTTACTTTTATGGTTTTTCACTTAGTCATTTGTGTATGTCCTAATTGGGTTGGCCTAAAGTGTTGGCCTTTAATATTTAGCAGTTCATTTTGTATAATTTGGATGAAATTTTATGATTCAGTTTAATATGTTTACAGGTTTATGTGTTTTGGTAATGCCTCGTACCCTATTCCAGCGTTGAATATGGGTAAGGGTGTTACATTTAGTGGTATCAGAGCTATTGTTTAGTCGATTCTCGAACTAACATAGCGTATTTGAGTCTAGCTAACATGCCATATTACTACTCGTGATAGTGTGATATCTCCCGACTCTGACGAAATTGTTTTGTTAAGACAGAGATGACTTCCAACCGAGCTATTTTTCGATAATGTGATAATGATATTGAAATGATTGAGATGTGCTTATGATGTGTCGAAATTTGGAAAGGTGTGAATAGAAGTTCACGATATATATGTGTTAATATACGAAATGTTTGTTTGGCATGCATATGATGTTGTGTACCCAACATATTTGATTAAGTGAGTACAATAAGTAAATTTACACAAATTGACAGAATGTGTGTTTATGTACACTTGTTTGAATAAGATGATCGAAAAAGTTCGTGTAACATGACTATGCATGTTAATTAGCAAAGAAGTGAATTATGTAACTGTGATTATATGATGTTGGTGATGAATACAAAGTCATATGTATGTAACATCCCGAAATTGGGCCTAGGAGAATTGAGCCCAATGGGCCTTAGGCGTAGTAGCATTTAAAATTTTTGAGAACGGCATTAATGCAAGTTAGACTTATTAGATAAGTGATTTTGGAAGGTTATAGGGCTTCTATGAAGTTCCGGGATCAAATATTGGCTTTGGGGAAATTTTGGTTTTAGGTGAAAAAAACCCTGGAAGTTGGCAGGTAGGCCTTAAAAATAAAATAGGGAGGAAAATGACACAAAGGAGTGTGTGGTGTAGTGGCAAAGTGACACCAGATAAGAGACAAGGAGTGATGCCACAAGGAAGGAAGGAGGTCCAAGGTTCAAGTCTTGGCTTTTGCATTTTGGTTTCTTTTTACTTGGATCTTAGAATTTGGGCCATAGTTTATATTTAGTTGCGCATGGTTTAAGACACAAGAGGAGCTTGTGGCCAAGTGGTTAGCGGCGTGGATTATGTTGCAAGGGAGCCTGGGTTTGAATCTCGTGAGAAGCAAAGGAGTATTTATTTTGCGGATTGGACGGCAAGAGTTTCAGTTGAATTTAAACTCTACTGACGAAGGGATCCCACATCGGAAAGACACAAAGAATGAAGGTGAAGAGCTAGCTATATAAAGAGCATGCCAAGAGGAGAGTTAACATACCTTGGTGGGCGTTTGGGCACAAGAGTGGTCGGAGCGCAGATTAGCACCAGATTCCTATCAGGTGTGTGTGTACTTCTCTACTCTAGCTGTAGAGCGGCAAAATGCCGAAATGCCGGTCACACGGCATTAGTAGCCACATGAGCGTACGAGCACACGTGTGGGCCTTCGACGCGATAGTTAAGGCCATCAGTAGTATTCGTGTGGGTTGGGGCTGCTTGGTCCTCGATGGGCCGAAGTGGGCCCAATGGGCCCGTGGGCCCATATGAGTAAATTGTATGATTTGTTAGTATATATTGAACTAGACTAGCTGGAACTTATATACGTGGCTAGATTCATGCTAGGTCGGCCACACGAGCGTGTGGGCCCGGATGGGTCGAAATTGGGTTTTGGGCCCAAACGTCCGGTACGACCGGAAATGGTAGCTGAGTCGCTAGTGGCGACATTAGGCCTTCAGAAAGGCCATTGCAGGTGCAAATTTATGAAAATACCCTTGGTCGGTAAATTACGAAAATACCCTTGGTAGGTAAAATTACGATTATACCCTTAGAGGTTGATTAGCTTGATTTTGTTGTTTTATGTCTATCTGGTTATGATGGTAACTCATGTTATTCTTATATTTGATATATGTTTTGCATACATGACACATTGCATAATATCTGAATAATATGTATGTTGCATGGGCATATAGGTGATATTGATAAAGGGAAGTGTTAGGTGGTTTTTACCACATTATCAGGTGACTTATGTCACATATTCTATATCCGGTGACTTATGTCACATATTATGAATCCAGTGACTCTGTCACATTATTTGGTGGCTTTGCCACGATTATAAGGGCGATGTGCGATTGATCTGCAATGATCGCTTTCGATGGTGTGTAGCGGATGGAGGTCGATTTAGTAATCCCACGGTGTGATTGGCGTGTACGTGGTGGTGTGTAGAGGATGGATACCTAGGTGGGTTGGGATCGCATTGTCATTCTTATATGTACATGTGATTTAATATGCTATGGTTCGATATGCTATGTTATGGGCTTATGGCGAATATGACTAAAGAATGGGTTTTGCATCATTTGGCATGTGTTATCTGCTATCTTTGTGATATTAGGGCTACGGCCCGATTCGATTTATGTGTGCTTCGCCAAGTATGTTATTGTGAGGCTAAGGCCCAATCTACTTTTGTAGGCTTAGGCCCGATTTTCACTGTAAGGGGAAACACACACCGAAGTTTTCGTAAACTCACCCCTCTTTTAAATGTTTCTGTAATCATTAGACCGCGATTTGGGGAGCCGAGGCAGACTTGTGGTGGCCCTGCAATGTTTTCTCGTAAACTCGTTTCTTATATTTAAACTTACTTTTAATTTTGGGATTTTGATATGTAATAAGGTCTTTGGTATTTTATTTGGTTTTAGCTTTCAATTTGGTTTCATGTTTATTATTTAATGTTCAATATGAGATTTTCTGAAATGATAATAAACCGTTTTATTCAAAATTACTTAAACTCGATTTTCACGACAAATACAATTTCATTCAAATTAATAACAACTTTCTAAAGTGGGCATTAAATGAATCGGCTTTTATAAACAAACCACAAAACGCAGAGTTTCAAAAAGAATACGAACTTTTTAACAAACGCACAGTTTTTAAATAACCCTTTTATGTGACATGCCAGATTCGGTCGTAACGTTTAGGCCGAGTTTGGGGTGTTACAATTATGGTATCAGAGCCCAGTTTCAAAACTTGGTTGTGGTATGGGTTCAAAACGTTTTTCAAAATTGGTTTGAAATATGGTTTAGAAAATAAAAATACATGTTTTCTGGAAGTATGGCACCTGAGTCCCCGGCACCAAATCCGTAAGTTTCCTTTTTACTACATTCTATTATATGCTGAATGATTGTATTTATTCTGCAATGTGTGGATGTGATGCTTGAATATAGGAATTGTATGTATGTGTGAAAATATCTGTTTGCTTTGGTGTTAGATAGTTGGTTATGTGAAGGGGTTCCAAGATTTAGTTAGAACGTATATCAGAGTGCGCAGCGTGGGTGTAGTGTTGTAAGTTAGGATGTACGACTGTTAGTTAGTTGGAAATTTTGGGTACGAAATTTTTGAAACACCCCAAACCTGGCCCACCAGTCTCGACCGAATCTCGTATGTTCCTGGAGTAAAACATTTTCAAATTCGTTTGTTATTTTGGAAAACTTGGGTAGTTTTGGAGAAAAATTTGTGTCGAGTTCAACTGAAAACATTGTTATTTTTGGAAGTCAGGGATTTATTAAAATCTTGTTTTTTAAATTAAAAGACATGCCGAATTTGTTGAAGATTTACCTTTAAATTGGAAATCATTCGTACTTAGGTGTCTAAACATTTGAAGGTTTATCTTAAGAAAGATTACTTAAGCGTTAATTTAACAAAATTTGTATCGTGATAAAACAAATAAAAGCAAGCATAAAACAATTAAGTACTATTGGCCTTATTACAACTGAAAACAATACCAAAATAAATCCAAATACTTAAAAGAAAGTAGAAAGTCCAAATTGAAATAAACTTTGAGCTAAGCATGGCCACCACTAAGCTCCTGCCGACCCAGTCCATTACTGAGCGTCACCTGAAAACATATCCCACAATGGGGTGAGTCAAACAGACTCAGTGTACACTAAGTCCTAATGATTCAGGCATATCAGATCATACATATACATATCACAATTTACAAATAATGATGCATTCCCGAACCAAACCTAGATACCATCCGCTACACATCACCCGTACCAACCATCACACCGTGGGGACTACTAAGTCAACCCTCTATCTGCTACACATCATCGAAGGCAGTCGCTGCAGACGACATGCTCATCGCCCTTATATATATTGTGGCATTGCCACTAGATAAAATTTTGTGACATGAGTCACCACATTCAGATTATGTGACCGAAGTCACCACATTCAGATATTGTGGTATAAACCACCAGATCACTTCCCCTTTCCATATAACCCATATGCCCCATGTCATACAAAAATGCATAAACCATGTCATATTTCTTATTCACATTCTTATAATTTCACATATGTACTGTATAGATCATATTATACTCATAGTAGAAGTAGATAAACGTACCTGAGTACTTTGTACCATTGCATGGTACCTTAGCCCACTTTGCACATTATTATAAACTCGTATATTAAATTTAATGCCGTAGATCTATTAAGACTTAGGGAAGGGCTACACACCTGATTTACTTAACGCTTTACTGAAATCCCGAATATCCCAATCTAATGTTCTAGATCTTAGTCCCTATATTCGGCCAACACTTAATGTTTAGAAGAAGCCTATTCGACTATATAATCAAATCCCAAAAACTTTGTGATGCCTCTTCTTGCAGTCAGCTAGACACTGAATCACTGATCTAGTTAGTTTCGGCTTTTGAATAATTAAGAAACATATCTAAATCACTGTTTGTGGCCTTGGCCGAATGTACATGTACACTTACCTCGTGGATCTAAATCCCGAAATAGCTACTTGATTCTGGTATCTGTCGAAACCACTATGGCATATGTTAGATCCAATTTAATCATAATGAATGGCCCTTGGCCGAATACATGCCTTACCTTAGTTATTGAAATCCCGAAGATCTCCTCCTTTATAGTCAACTATAACAAAATCCCGAAAGAATCCTTCACAATTTCGGCCAAAGGCATTAAGGGGATTAGCACTTTGATTTCGGCCAAAAGAAAAAGAAATAAAATGATGATAGAAGAATCCTTACCCTTAAGATTGAAATCGGCAACACCTTTACTTGCGCCCATAGAGCTAATCGGCTATGGCCTAGATCTTAATCAATTGATTTCGGCTTTTGATGAATACTAGAGGGTTTCGGCTTCAACAAGGGAAAGAAAAGAAAGGTGTAGAGCTTAGGAAGAATAGGCAACAATGGCCTTTAGGGAGAAGTTTTGGCTAGAACAAGAAAAAGCAGAGAAGATGACGGTTTTAGAGAGAAAAGAGAGTAATTGAAAAAGAGGCCTAAAATGTTTAATGCAATTCGGCTATCCCCCTTTACTAGCTTGACCGAAAATCCCTTCAAGAGTGTCCCTAGGCCGGCCACACTCTTCCCCTATCTAATCCCTAAATTTTCTCTTTATCACCTTATTCAAATTAATAAAATTAATCCATCATTTATCCCTTATCTAGCCGAATTTTTAAAAAAAAAGGATTAAACTCATCCCTTTAGTGCCTTAGTGCCGTCCACTACTGCTCACTCCTGTAGCAAAATAAAACTCTTTTATTTGCTTCCCTGCATGACTCGAACCTAGCTCCCTTGCACCTCGCTTGTGGCGTCACCTACCAAGCCTTAAGTGGCACCTCCAAGCCACTTAAACAAGCCCATTTTTGTGTCATATTTCCCCTACTAATTTTCTTAAGGCCTTATCAGACTTAGCTCCTTCTTCAAACTTAAAACTTAATATTTTCTAAGGCATTCTCCTATTTTCTAAAGTTCACAAAATTCATACAACACATTCATAACACACAAAGGCATGCTTTCACATATATTTAAGCACAAATGCATAAGCCCAAAATCCAAGATATTACAGTTCTACCCCCCCTTAAAAATAATTTCGACCTCGAAATTACCTGGCTGAAATAAGTGAGGGTATTGCTGTCGCATTGCTTCTTCCGGCTCCCACGAAGCTTTCTTCGATCCATGATTGCGCCATAACACTTTAACTAGAGGAACTGATTTCCTCCGTAACACTTTCACATCTCGCTCCAAGATCTGAATCGACTCCTCCTCGTAGGATAAATCTGGCCTTAATTCCATCTCTTCAACTGGTACTACATGAGAGGGATCCGATCGATAACGACGTAGCATAGAAACATGGAATACATCGTGCATTTGCTTCAATTCCAAAGGCAACTCTAACTGGTATGCCACTGGTCCAACTCGCCCGAGATCCGATAAGGTCCTATAAACCTGGGACTTAACTTCCCTTTCTGACCAAATCTCATTGCCTTCTTCCAAGGCGAGACTTTAAGAAACACCTGGTCTCCCACAACAAACTCTATTTCCTTCCGCTTAAGGTCCAGATACACGACTTACGCCGCGGATGCCTTCTTTAACCGTGCCTGAATTACCTCAACCTTCTCCTGAGATTCTACCACAATCTATGGACCCAAAACTCGACGTTCCCCTAATTCCGTCCAACATGTAGGAGTGCGACACTTCCGTCCATACAACGCTTCACACGGTGCCATCCGAATATGGCTTGATAGTTATTGTTGTATGCAAATTCCGCTAAAGGAAAATACTCTTCCTAACTTCCTCTGAAGTCTATTACACATCCCTTCAGCATATCCTCTAACACTTGGATTACTCGTTTAGATTGATCGTCCGATTGTGGATGAAAAGCCGTAGTGAAATCTAATCTGGTGCCTAAGGCTTGATGTAGAGCTTTCCAAAATCGAGACGTAAACCTTGGATCCCTATCTGAGATAATTGATACCGGCACTCCATGCAACCTCACAATTTCCGCCACATACAACCTTGCCAACTTCTGCAAAGAGTAGTCAGCTCGCACTGGTATGAAATACGCGGACTTGGTCAATCGATCCACTATCACCCATACCGAGTCCTTCTTGGTAGGCGTAAGGGGAAGCCCACTAACGAAGTCCATGGTAATTCTCTCCCACTTCCACTGCAGAATCATTATCGGCTGAAGCAATCCTGACAGAACTTGATGTTCAGCCTTGATTTCCTGACACGTCAAGCATTTGCCGACAAATTCGGTAACTTCTCGTTTTAGACCAGGCCACCAAAACTGTTCCCTTAGATCTCTATACAACTTAGTACCTCTAGGATGCATAGCATAAGGGCTACTATGCGATTCCTGAAGAATCTTCTGCCTTAACTCCTCATTCTTCGGCATACAAACTTTACCCTTGAAACACAATAGTCCCTTGTCATTAATACCATAATCTTCCAACTCTCCACTCTGCACTTGCCGTAACTTAGCACTTAGATCATCATCTGCCAACTGTCCTTCTTTCACCTCATTCAACCATGTCGGCTTAACTTGCAATTCTGCTAACAAACTTCCGTCGATGCGCGAACATTGCTCTTAAATCCGACACCATTTTTCGACTTAGGGCATCTGCCACTACATTCGCCTTGCCCGGATGATACTCTATGGAACAGTCGTAGTCTTTCAATAGCTCCACCACACTTCATTGCCTCAGTTCGGCTCCCTACGAGTTAGCAGATACTTAAGGCTCATGTGGTCTGTGTAGATTATTGACTTTTCTCCATATAGATAGTGCCTCCATACCTTAAGAGCAAAGACTACTGCCGCCAATTCCAAATCATGCGTTGGGTAGTTAATCTCATGAGGCCTTAACTGTCAAGATGCATAAGCGACTACTTTCCCGTCTTGCATCAATACGCATCCCAATCCTGTATGAGAAGCGTCACAATACACCACGAAATCTTTTCCTGCCTCAGGCTGAATCAAGACTGGAGCTTCAGTCAAAGCCCTCCTAACCTGATCAAAGCTCTCTTGCTGCTTATCTGACCATACGAAAGGTACCTCCTTCCTTAACAACTTTGTCAAAGGTGCGGCTATCGATGAGAACCCTTCTACAAACCTTCTGTAGTAGCCTGCCAATCCCAAGAAACTACGAACCTCAGCCACCGACCTAGGTGGTTTCCAATCTAACACTGCCTCAATCTTTCGAGGATCCACCATTTTTCCTTCTGCAGACACCACATGCCCTAAGAATGCAACCTCCTTAAGCTAAAATTCACACTTGCTGAATTTGGCATAAAGCTTCTTCTCCCTCAACACTTGCAACACAATCCGGAGATGCTCATCATGCTCCTCCTCAGACTTGGAATACACTAGGATGTCATCTATGAACACAACGACGAACCGATCCAGGTAAGGTTGAAAAACCCAGTTCATCATATCCATGAACGTGGCTGGGGCATTCGTCAATCTGAACGGCATTACTAAGAACTCATAATGCCTGTATCTTGTCTGGAAAGCCGTCTTATGGATATCTGCTTCCTTCACCTTAAGCTGATGATATCCAGACCTTAAGTCGATCTTTGAGAATACTGCTGCTCCCTTCAGTTGATCGAACAAGTCGTCTATCCTTGGCAACGGGTACTTGTTCTTGATGGTCAGCTTATTCAACTGACGATAATCTATGCACATACGCATAGTCCCGTCCTTCTTCTTCACAAACAAGACCAGTGCTCCCCACGGAGACACACTGGGTCGGATAAATCCACGATCAAGTAACTCTTGGATCTGAGCCTTGAGCTCAACCAACTCCTTTGGTGCCATTCTATACGGGGCAATTGACACAGGAGCTGTTCCCGGTGGCAAATCAATTCCAAACTCCACCTCCCTATCCGGGGTATTCTGTAACTCCTCAGGAAAAACATCCACAAACTCTCTTACTGTTCTAACTCCACTCACTCCCCTTCTTTTGCATCCAACGCACTAACGAAGGCCAAAAATGCCTTGCACCCTTTCCAAACCATCTTATCAGCCTTTAATGCTGAAACTACATTCGACAAGTAGTTTCTTCATTTTCCTATCATAATTATCACCTTATCCTCCGGGGTCCTTAACTCCATTCGCTTAGCTGCACAATCTAATACAGCCTGATGTTCTACTAGCCAGTCCATGCCAAGTATAAGATCGAATTCTCCGAAGGGTAGTTCCATTAAGTTGGCAGGGAAAATCACTCATTGAATCTCTAGAGGCACACTCTGAAAGATCATATTCACCACTACAGTTTGGCCTAATAGGCTTACTACAGTCATCTCCCTATTACAAAGTTCAGAGGCTATGTCTAGAGTTTCAACTACACTACATGCAACATAAGAATGGGTCGAACCCACATCAACCAAAGCAAAATAAGGCTTGTTCACTATAAGGAACGTACCGGTTATGACGTCCGGCGCGTCTCTATCCTCTCTCCGGCGAACCGCATACACTAGACCCGACTGTCTTGCCTCTGTATTACCAACACCTCTACCAGCTGTTCCCCGTCCTCTTCCAGCATTGTTACCTCTACCATTCGGACCATGACCTCGCTGAGGCTGCTGTCCATCTCTACCAGCCTGATTAACACCCTGACCTATTGGGCGGCTCCCGTCTATCTTAATAGGACAGTCCTTAATCATGTGATCCTTAGATCCACACTTAAAACATCCTCCCGTCTTCTTCCAACACTCTCCTAGATGCATCTTCCCACACTGGGTACAAGTACGATATTGCCCTCCTGTACTAGCCTGCTGACCTCGCGGCCCATCAACTCTAGGCCTCTTCTGCACATTCCCAGACGATCCTGACGATCCAAAACCTCTTTTCTGCCTGTTCCGATCAGTGTTCTACCTTACAGAGTCCTTAATTCCCTCGGCTACCTTAGCCTTCTCTACCAACGCAGCAAACTCCCGCTCCTGATGTGGGGCTATTAACAACCTCAGGTCATCCCTTAGTCCGTCCTCAAATCGGATACATCGCTCATGCTCCGTAGCCACTACTCCTCGAGTATACCGGCTCAACCTTAGGAATTCAGCTTCGTACTCTGCTACGGATTTATTCCCTTGAACCAGCCCCAAAAATGCCTTCCTCTGCGCATCAGTGTAACGCATGCCGACATACTTCTTCTGATACGCCGCCTTAACATACTCCCAAGTAAGATCCTCAGCTGTGGCGCCATCCCGAACTGTGAGCCACCATTGATATGCTTCATCGCGTAGCAGTGTCACCATTCCTTTCCGTTTCTCCTCAGGGGTCAGATCCAGCTCATCCATAATTCGCTCGTCGCCTCCAACCAATATTCGGCCGTCCAGACTGGGTGCCACGCCGGATACGCGACGGAATACCTCAGCTCCGTTGGGCCTGAGTCGCCGGTGCGATTTCCGAGCTCCCATATTTCCACCTACTCCAAACCACCATCTAAAGAACTTGCGATCACGCTGCGATCATGCATCATCCCCGTCCGATCTTGTCGCCAACACCAACACCGGCTTGGTGGGGATGGTGGTACCTCATTTTGGACCCTTGACGACCTAACGGGTTCCGACATGGTCATCCCGCCTCTACCACGTCCTCGCACATTGCGACCACGCCCCTAGAGCTCATTTCTATGATCGCGCTTTAACGATTACAAAGTTTTATGTATTAGCCTTTGGTCCACTTGATTATCCGCGAACAATTTTATGAAAAAGAAGTTTAATAGTAGTTCTTTCGATCATTCGAGTTTCAAGTCTTCTATCCTAATTCGAGAGAAGTACATCCATTCAAGTAGCATCTATCTACACACACATTCATCATTCAACATTGTTATCTGTTCCTACCCAGGGTATTTTCATAATTTGTCCTACAAGGGTATTTTGGTAATAAACTAGGGTCAATTTGAAAAATCTCTATAAAACAAAGGTATTTCAAAATTTGCAGAACTTGGGGTTATTTTTGAGAATTTGTTTTCCAAATCGGTGATGTTGTAGAAATTTTAGAAATGGGGCTATTTTGGTAATTTGTAAGTCGGGGTATTTTCGTAAATTTTACAACCGAGGGTATTTAGGTAATTTTGTAAATTGGGAATGTTTTGGAAAATTTTCAAAAAAATAATTTTCTCAATTCAAGAGGGTGGTTTGTCGATTTTAAAAACTAGGGTTTTTATAAAAATACGGCTACTCCCTTTCGGGTTTTAGTCATTGAGTTTAGCCAGTGAGTAAGGCCTCTTGGTTAGGGTGAACCGTTACTACGCACCAGGTAGGATTTGAGCGAAGAGGAGGTGAGTCATGAGGACTGCTTAAATACCAGGCTCTTCCTGAATCCAATCCTAGACATGCGCACAACGGTTGCTACACCATAACTCGTCGACTTAGTCACAGGTTTGTTTAATTAGGCTTTAAGTTTTATGAATTTCTATGTTGGGGTAAACTAATCCTAGGGTTCAGGTACTTCATATACTAATCTATGTTCCCATTCTAACCTTATACAAATCATACTATAATTCTCACAATAGTTAGGGGTACTTACCTGGTGGACTTCGGGTCGGAGACTTAGGTGCCATGCCAGAAAAATCGCTCATTTCACAAAATCTTTCACAAAATTCATTTGGGCTTAATTTTGAAAATGTTATGGGCTTTAAACCCAAGGCCGAGAGTTTAAAACTGGGCTCTGATACCAAGCTAAAACACCCCAAACCCAGCCCACGAGTCTCGACCGAATCTCGTATGTTCCTGGAGTAAAACATTTTCAAATTCGTTTGTTATTTTGGAAAACTTGGGTAGTTTTGGAGAAAATTTGTGTCGAGTTCAACTGAAAACATTGTTATTTTTGGAAGTTAGGGATTTATTAAAATCTTGTTTTTTAAATTAAAAGACATGCCGAATTTGTTGAAGATTTACCTTTAAATTGGAAATCATTCGTATTTAGGTGTCTAAACATTTGAAGGTTTATCTTAAGAAAGATTACTTAAGCGTTAATTTAACAAAATTTGTATCGTGATAAAACAAATAAAAGCAAGCATAAAACAATTAAGTACTATTGGCCTTATTACAACTGAAAACAATACCAAAATAAATCCAAATACTTAAAAGAAAGTAGAAAGTCCAAATTGAAATAAACTCTGAGCTGAGCATGGCCACCACTAAGCTCCCGCCGACCCATCCATTCGAGAGTCACCAAAACATATCCCACAACGGGGTGAGTCAAACAGACTCAGTGTATAACAACCACACTAAGTCCTAATGATTCAGGCATATCAGATCATACATATACATATCATAATTTGCAAATAATGATGCATTCCCGAACCCAAACCTAGATACCATCCGCTACACATCACCCGTACCAACCATCACACCGTGGGGACTACTAAGTCAACCCGCCATCCACTACACATCATCGAAGGCAGTCGCTGCAGACGACGTGCTCATTGCCCTTATATATATTGTGGCATTGCCACTAGATAAAATTTTGTGACATGAGTCACCACATTCAGATTATGTGACCGAAGTCACCACATTCAGATATTGTGGTATAAACCACCAGATCACTTCCCTTTCCATATAACCCATATGCCCCATGTCATACAAATATGCATAAACCATGTCATATTTCTTATTCATATTCTTATAATTTCACATATGTGCTATATAGATCATATTATACTCATAGTAGGAGTAGATAAACGTACCTGAGTACTTTGTACCATTGCATGGTACCTTAGCCCACTTTGCATATTATTATAAACTCATATATTAAATTTAATGCCGTAGATCTATTAATACTTGGGGAAGAGCTACACACCTGATTTACTTAACGCTTCACTGAAATCTCGAATATCCCGATCTAATGTTCTAGATCTTAGTCCCTATATTCGGCCAACACATAATGTTTAGCAAAAGCCTATTCGGCTATATAATCAAATCCCGAAAACTTTGTGATGCCTCTTCTTGCAATCGGCTAGACACTGAATCACTGAACTAATTAGTTTCGGCTTTTGAATAATTAAGAAACATATCTAAATCACTGTTTGTGGCCTTGGCCGAATGTACATGTACACTTACCTCGTGGTTCTATATCCCAAAATAGCTATTTGATTCTGGTATCTGTCATAACCACTATGGCATATGTAAGGTCCAAATTAATCATAATGAATGGCCCTTGGCCGAATACATGCCTTACCTTAGTTATTGAAATCCCGAAGATCTCCTCCTTTATAGTCGACTATAACAAAATCCCGAAAGAATCCTTCACAGTTTCGGCCAAAGACATTAAGGGGATTAGCAATTTGATTTCGGCCAAAAGAAAAAGAAATAAAACAATGATAGAAGAATCCTTACCCTTAAGATTGAAATCGGCAACACCTTTACTTACGCCCACAGAGCTATTTGCCTATGGCCTAGATCTTAATCAATTGATTTCGGCTTTTGATGAATACTAGAGGGTTTCAGCTTCAACAAGGGAAAGAAACGAAAGGTGTAGAGCTTAGGAAGAATCGGCAACAATGGCCTTCAGGGAGAAGTTTCGGCTAGAACAAGAAAAAGAAGAGAAGATGACGGTTTTAGAAAGAAAAGAGAGTAATTGAAAGAGAGGCCTAACATGTTTAATGAAATTCGGCTATCCCCCTTTACTAGCTTGGCTGAAAATCCCTTCAAGAGAGTCCCTAGGCCGGCCACACTCTTCCCCTATCTAATCCCTAAATTTTCTCTTTATCACCTTATTCAAATTAATAAAATTAATCCATCATTTATCCCTTATTTAGCCGAATTTTAAAAAAAAAAAGGATTAAACTCATCCCTTTAGTGCCTTAGTGCCTTCCACTCTCATTGCTCACTCCGCAAAGCAAAATAAAACTCTTTTATTTGCTTCATTTGTACTGACTCGAACCTAGCCCCTTGCACCCTGCTTGTGGCGTCACCTACCAAGCCTTAAGTGGCACCTCCAAGCCACTTAAACAAGCCCATTTTTGTGTCATATTTCCCCTACTAATTTTCTTAAGGCCTTATCAGACTTAGCTCCCTCTTCAAACTTAAAACTTAATATTTTCTAAGGCATTCTCCTATTTTCTAAAGTTCACAAAATTCATACAACACATTCATAACACACAAAGGCATGCTTTCACATATATTTCAGCACAAATGCATAAGCCCAAAATCCAGGATATTAGAATTTCTTTAAGGAGGGTTGATTTGTAACATCCCGAAATTGGGCCTAGGAGAATTGAGATTATTATTATGTTTCTGCTGATTATTGTTTTATTTTATATATACGGAAATTATATTCTAGAAAGCATAATACAGATATATGCCTATTGGATTATTATAACCGGATGATGTTATTATAAGTTAAAGTTGTTCTGATTGGAAAAGTTATCACATTTGTGAAAGTTTGAATGGTCTCAGTATACTAACAAAGTTAAAGCAATTGAAGGTATCATTAACCGAAGCTCTAGTTTTAAGTTCAGTTGGAAATGAAGATAAAGATACTAAACCACTCTTTTGGTAAGATTTTCGAGGACGAAAATCCTAAAAAGGGGGGAGAAATGTAACATCCCAAATTAGGGCCTAGTTGGAACAGTGGTTTCGGGACCACAAATCCGACGTAAGAAAATTTATTTTTATTATGTTTTTATGGTCTACAATTTCACGGAATGATTTCGTGAAAATTTTGTTCGAAAATTTTGACGCTTGGCCACTCAATTTAGTCAAAAGGAGTAAATTGTAAAAAGTGCAAAACTTGAGTTCTAGAAGTTAGAGGTGTCAAATTGCTATGAAATTTTAAAGTAGAGTTTCTTAAATGGTAATTAGCCCATTGGTTAAATTTTTGGACAAAAATTGATGTGGCATATGCTAGATAAGTTTTTTTTTTTTTTTTTGTAAAGGCATTTTGGTCCTTTTGTAAATTAAATGAATTAAAAACAAAATTAAAATGCCAAATTTGTCCATCTTCTCCATATGGATGAAATTTACCAAGAGAAGAAATGGTTAGGGTTTTCTCAACTTTCCAAGCTCATGGTAAGTCCGTTCTAGCCCGGTTTTTCAAGTTATTTACGGTTTTGGAGTCCCGACAGTTCGATTTACCTTATGCTACCAATAATTCATGCTAGGGTTCATCTTTGGAAAATTAACCATAGGTGAAAAGTGTTTATTTTGATGTTTTATGGTAGAATATGAAGCTTGAAATTATGTTAAACAACTTTTTCTAAGCGATTTTAAGTGAAAACGAGTAAAATGACATAATCGGTAAAAATACCTAATGTTCAAAAGTGTATGTTAAAGTAAGAATTTGATGTTTCCATAGAAGGGAAAAATGATCAGCATGTTATAAAACATAAGAATAAGGGCTGAAGTTTAATTTTCGAGTATTGGGGCAAAAGTGTAAAGATGTAAAAGTTTAGGGGCAAAATTGTAATTTTGCAAAAGTTGATTTAAGGACTGTTTTGAATTCTACATTAATTAAATAAGTAAAATATGTTGTTATAGATTAAGGAAAACAAGGTTTGGTACTAGAACGAGAAATTAACGAATAAGTCATTTTCACCGACTTTGCTTTCGAGGTAGGTTTGTATGTAAATAATACATCGTTTTTATTTATGTTTTAATATTTTATTATATTATATGAGATATAGTTGAATATGGAGTAACTACTTGATGCAAATTATGAATTGTGATTGATTATGGATGAAGTGGAAAAATGTTGAAAAGTGAGAATTCCCGGTTGAACCTTCAGAATAGAAAAGATACGAACGAGGTGGCTAGGTCACATGTGTGGTACTAAGTGTAGGCCACTATGTGTACAAGAGAGCTACAAGAAGGTTCTAGGTCACGTGTGTAGTACTAAGTGTAGGCTACTACGTGTACCAGACGGATAGGTCGCATGTGTAGTACTAAGTGCAAAGGCTACTATGTGTGCAGATAGTTTCGATAACATGTGTGGTAATCGAGTGCAGTGCCACTATGTGTAAGTGATGGTTTTGGTCACATGTGTAGTACTAAGTGTAGGCTACTATGTGCACCGGATAGCTTCTACAAAGGGTGGTACTATGTGCGAGCCACCGTGTATCATTATTATTCAGATGAGTTCAACGGGAAATTGACTAAGTGAAAATACATGTGGCTATGTAACAACTAAGTGTAAACGAATATGACTAAGTGATGGATAAGTGCAGATATAAGTCTGAAAATTTATGAACAATATGCTCGATATTTAAGCGAACTTTTGGTAAGAGGAAATGGAGTAAGTGAAAGTATGAAAGAGTAAATTTAAAAATAAAATAGTTTTGGACAGCAGCAGTAGAATAACTTTGAAAAATCACCAAAAATGGTAGAAATGGAATTAGTAGTTGAGTGAGATATGAAATTAAAGCTTATTGAGTCTATTTTCGTATGAAAAAAATAGAAATAAATAATTTTCACTTGGAAAAATCATTGAAAATCATTGAAAATTGTAAAAAAAAATAATTTTTGGGACATAATTTATATGGTTAGATTCCTTAATGTGTCTATTTTTAGAAGAAACAAACTAGAACATCATTTGAATTCTTTACAAAACGATAATTAAATTTTAGTGAAGAATGGTTGGAATTGTCCGACAGCAGAACAGGGGAGACTTTGAAGAATAAACTGTACTAATTGGATAAACTAATAATTCTGAACATTTTATGGTAACAAGATACGTGAGTCTAGTTTCAGGGGAAATTTACGGATCTTAATTTGGAGTTTTGTAGCTCCAAATAAAAATAATTTAGTGACTGTGACTCGAATAGACAGATTACTCCAAACTTGAATAAATAGTGAATTTGAATGTAGATATGATTCTGTTATTTTGTAAACATGTTAAATCCATTTCTTATTATTTACATACTTACTTACTAAGTTTTGTAGCTTACTTCCCTTCGTTCCCCATATCTTATAGGGTTGTATGCTAACTCGAGTTAGAGATCGTCGGAGATGTAATCACACTATCAAGCTTGGGGTAAAAGTGAATACAAACCTCTTAAGTTTATGGCATGTATAGGGACTTAGTCATTTGTATATGTCCTACTTGGTTTGGCCTAAAGTGTTGGCCTTTAATATTTAGCAGTTCATTTTGTATAATTTGGATGAAATTTTATGATTCAGTTTAATACGTTTACAAGTTTATGTGTTTTGGTAATGCCTCGTACCCTATTCCGGTGTTGAATACGGGTAAGGGGTGTTACAGGAAGCATGTCATTTAGATTAGGTAAGAATGCCACTAGGACTATTGTATGATTATTCTTGAAATTTGGGATAAAAAAACATTGCATGTTTTTAAATCTTGAATGGGAGAAGATCTTTGAACAAGACCTACAGCCTCCATTAATGGTCCCTATGTGATCGAATGATAAAGTTTTGAGCCAGTTCCTACCTTGGCCACACCTTAAGGTAAACTATGTCATGTGGGTTCACTAGATTGAATTTCCTTTTAAGGACAACTAGTCATGCATGACTTTCAAAGAGATTGTCTCAAGATGACTCCCAAATGAAAGCATGTTCATTAAGGGTGTTGAGACAATGGTTACACACTCAAGATCATCTCTTATTAAATATTTTCCTAAGAAATGATATTTAAGCTAGAGATGCTTAGCAAACATTAAACGGTCGTTAGTTCGTGTGGAGTCTTGAGAATTAAGATTCACAAACTAATTGGATGTAATCCCTGTTCTTGCTAGTTAATCATGGGACCCTAAGCCGACATGGTTGATGGGTGTGAGAATGATTGTAGCAACAAATTTTTTTTAAGGTTTTAATACAAGATGTATGCATCATACTGCATTCTTGATATGTTCCTAAAATGAAAAATATTTGCTTAATACAAAGATAGTAATTAGTGAAATCTTTATTTTTTTTCAGTTCAAATGTCTCATACTCCTCTTATTAGCATTCTTACTAAGAATAAATTAAATGAGGATAACTTATGGGAATGGAACAAAACTTTGCTAATAGTTCTCAGCTGTGAGAAACACAAATTTGTTCTTGATAAAATGTGCCCTCTTGAAGCTCAACCCAAAGCGAGAAATCACTGGGGAGATTCTGACTCAATTACTTGATGTTATATATTAGCTAGCATGAGTAGTGTGTTGTGAAAGCAACATGAAAATTTTCGTACTGCCAAATAGTTCATGAAAAATTTGGAGAATTTGCTCAAAGGCCAAGTCGCATTGGCTCGACAATTCTCTATTAAAAATTTGATGAATTCTCAATAGAAAATCGGTATTCCGGTCAAAGAACATTTTCTTAAGCTTATAGGATTACTTGCAAAAGTAGAGGACAATGGGGCTAAACTAGATGTAAACACACAATTTGAAATAGTGTTCAAATCCCTAACCAAAATATTTGCTGGTTTTAGGGCCGCTTACAACTTGGGGAACAAGGCGCTTACCTTGACACAGCTCATGAATGAATTACAATCTTGTGAGTTGATGTTAAATGGTGGTAAGCCAGTTTAGGAGAAACCTGAGGCAAACTTAGCTGTGGGCCCCTCGTACTTTAAGGGAAAATAGAAAGCTAGTGGAAAGAAGAAACTGACTAAGTCTTCGGTTCCACCTCATGTGGATAGGAAGAAGGAAAAGACTTCAAAAGATCCTAAAAAGATCAAATGTTTCTTCTACAACAGGAAAGAACATTTTAGATCAAACAACAAGGCGTATTTGGATTACCTAGCCAAAAAGGGAAAAGGTATTCCTTTGGATTACCTAGTTGAAAAGGGAAAAGGTATGGAACTTTTTGTGGTTGAAGTTTTCTTAGTGGAAGAATCAATTGAGAACTGGGTTACTAATTCTGGAGCCACTAACCATGTGTGTGTTTCTTTACAAGGGTTCAGTGAAATGAGAATTCTACGTGATAGGAGCCTCTCGTTGTAGACTGAAGATGAGAGCTATGTTTCAGCTGAAGTGGTGGGAGAAGTTATTTTACACTTTGATGATTTTAGAAAGATTATTTTAAATAACGTGTTTTATGTACCTCATTTTAAGAGGAATTTAATTTTTGTAGCATGTTTATTTTATGATGGTTATACTGTGACATTCAATAAAAGGATTACTATTCACATAAAGTGTTGCTTAATTTGTAATGGATGGATGGAAAACAATCTCTACTTTATCAAACCAAATAACTACTCTATGCTTGAAACTAAAATAGTGAATAAAAAGCTTAAAACTTCTCACTCTAATGAAGGGTACCTATGGCACTTAAGACTTGGTCATATTAACCAAGAAAGAATCACCAGACTCATGAAAGATATTCCTTTAAGTATGCTTAAGGAAGTTAGCCTTCCACAATGTGAATATTGCTTGAAAGGTAAAATGACTAAGAGGTCTTTTAATGCAAAAGGTTTAAGGGCCAACCAACCTTTAGAACTTGTGCACATTGATGTATGTGGTCCCATGAGCATCAGTGCTCGAGGAAGTTATGGTTATTACATCACTTTTATTGACGACTATTCTAGATATGGATATGTGTATCTAATGTACCACGAAAGTGAAACCTTTAACAAATTTTGAGAGTTTCGTGCAGAAGTGGAAAAGCAATTAGGTTTATCCATAAAGAATCTTCAATCTAACCGAGATGGGGAATACTTATCCGATGAGTGCTTAGGATACCTTATAGAGAATGGGGTTTTATCCCAATTGACTACGCCTGGCACTCCATAGTATAGTGGCCTAGTTGAGAGAATGAATAGAACCTTGCTTGACATGGTTCGTTCAATGTTAAGCTATTCACAACTTTCTACTTCCTTCTGGGGATATGCAATACAAACGACTTGCTATATTCTGAATGATGTGCCAACCAATTTTTCTTGTAAGTCATCTTATGAACCGCGGCATGGAAAGAAACCACAATAAAGCATAACCAAGATTGATTAATTGTTTATTACTTTAGATACCACAACCAATATCTTGTTTTGGAAAAGTTTTTAAAACTCTAGTTTTTCCCTAAATTTATTTTCCTTATGTTTTCTGAACCTGTTTGATAGTACTAGAAAGAACATATATTTTCTCCCTACTTATTGGCTAATTTTTCCCATTTAGTTATCTTTAGCATATATTTTAGCATATATTTTGTCATATTTTGGTACTGATGTCATTTGTATGAGCAATTTCATATTGCGCCTAGAATTTTCGCCACACCTGACAGCTGTTCAGATAGGAACAAAAATGCGTGAGCTGTCCAGTTTGGTACAACTAACTTGTACGTACAGAGGCAGCATGATTCTGAAAAAAAAGGACACCTGAGCTATTTGGGAAAAATATAAATATTCACATAAAAAGAAAAAAAAGGAGAAGTTTTTGTATTATCATCTTCTTCAACCTATTCTTTGAAGCTTTTGGCTATGGCAGCTTAAGCTTTAATAGGTGAACCGACATGAAAGGGATGCAGACCATGTAACAGTCCGATTTTGACCCTAATCAGAATAGTGGTTTCGGGACCACAAATCTGAGTTAGAAAAATATTTTAATATTATTTTTCTGTGTCTAGTATATGTGATTAAGCATGTGTTAAAGTTCCGTGAGTTAATTTGTCCGTCTTTGTGCTTAATTTGATAAAAGGACTAAATCGCGTAAAACGTAAAATTAGCTTTCTAATTGATTAATGCTAATTTGATATGGCTTAATGCCTATGAAGTCCTTAAGTGGATAATATACCTTTGTTATTGTTAGTGGACATTTATGTCCATATTTTGCATGATTTTTATAAGGTTTTATAAAGGTTAAATTTGTAAAATAGTTAATAAGTTATATTAATTAAAAGACAAAGTCAAAATTACATTTTATTTCATCATCTTTGTGCCGAATATTGAAAGAAAAAGAAAGAACAAAAGCTTTCAAGGGTTCGGCTATGGTTTGCCAAAATTAAGGTATGGATTTTGATCGATTTTTGATAATTTTTACGTTCAGAATGCTGCTGTTTTGTGAGTACTTTGAAACCCATGTTTTGATTTTGTGAATTGATGAAGATTTTGAAACGTGCCATTGATGAATTCATGAGTTTTGTGATGATTGTTGATGAAATATGAGATATATGTGTTAGCTTAACATATTTTGTCTTTAGATTTTTGATGATTTTCAGTAATTTGGATTAAATTGAGAAAATAATATTTTGAGGGACTAAATTATGAAATAAATGAAATATATGGACATATATGAGCATGAGTAAAATTCAGCTAGGCATGGGTAACATGAGATTTTGTGTATTTTGTGATTTTGTGAAATTGGGACTAAAATGTCAAATTGTGAAGATGTGAGCGCTAATTTGTAAATTGCCCTAAATATGTGTTTTTGGATTGAATTGAATGATTTGGTGAATAAATGGATTAAATTTGAATACGCATACATTAAGAATCAAAGAAAACGGATTTAGATCGGGGAAATTCGAAAGTAAATGAAATATATGGACATATATGAGCATAAGTAAAATTCGGCTAGGCATGGGTAACATGAGATTTTGTGTATTTTGTGATTTTGTGAAATTGGAACTAAAATGTCAAAATGTGAAGATGTGAGCGCTAATTTGTAAATTGCCCTAAATATGTGTTTTTGGATTGAATTGAATAATTTGGTGAATAAATGGATTAAATTTGAATATGTATACATCAAGAACTGAAGAAAACGAATTTAGATCTGGGAAAGTCGAAAGTAATTGAATAGCCATCTGTATACTCGACTGATAACTGTTGTTATAAGCAAATTCGACCAAAGGTAGATATCTCTCCCATCTACCTACGAATTCTAACACACAGCATCGAAGCATATCATCGAGAATTTGAATTACTCATTCAAACTGACCATCAGTTTGCGGATGGAATGCAGTACTGAAATTCAACCTCGTACCCATGGCCTCTTGTAACTTCTTCCAAAATCTCGAGGTAAACCTCGGATCTCTATCCGATATAATAGACATAGGCACGCCATGCAATCTCACTATTTCTGCAACATACAACTCATCTAACTTATCAAGTGAATAATCAACACGTACTAGGATAAAGTGAGCCGACTTCGTTAGTCTATCTACGACAACCCACACAACATCTTTCTTTTTTGGAGTCATTAGCAACCCCATCACAAAATCCATGGTAACCCGATCCCACTTCCATTCGGGAACCAACACTGGCTGAAGCAATCTGAAGGCACTTGGTGCTCAGCTTTCACTTGTTGACAAATCAGACACTTTGCTACAAATTCTGAAATATCTCTTTTCATACCTGGCCACAAATAAAACTTCCTCAAGTTGTTGTAAATTTTCGTACTGCCTGAGTGCACTGACAAATAACCACTATGTGCCTCATGCAAAACCTTTTGGATCAACTCTTCATCTCTAGGTACACAAATTCTGTAACAGTATAATAAACAATCATTCAAGTCCACTCGAAAATCAGAACCACTTTCTGATCCGCACTTAGCTCTCTTAGCTTGTATCTCACTGTCATTTCTTTGAGCCTTACATATCTGTTGAACAAATAGTGGCCTACCTCTCAATTCTGCCAAAATAGCACCGTCATCAGATAATGCTAAACTCGTGCTCATAGCTCTTAAAGCATATAGGGATTTCCTACTCAGGGCATCCGCAACCACATTCGCTTTTCTCGGGTGGTAATCAATGACTAATTCATAGTCTTTCAACAGCTCAAGCCATCACCTCTGTCTCAAATTTAGATCTTTCTGATCCATCAAATACCTCAAACTCTTGTGATCCGTAAGGATTCGACACTTCTCACCATACAAGTAATGTCGCCAAATATTTAACGTGAACACAGTCGTACCCAACTCCGAATCATGAGTAAGATAAATCTTCTCGTGCGGTTTTAGCTGTCTCGAGACGTAAGCAACTACCTTACCCTCTTGCATCAACACATGGCCGAGACCATTAAACGACGCATCACTATAAACCACGAACTCTTTTCCGATTACGGTTGAACTAAAGCGGTGCCACAGTCAACATTGTTTTCAGTTTCTCGAAACTTTGTTGACATGTCTCATTCCATTCAAACTTGACATCTTTATGCAATAGTTTCGTCATGGGGTAGAAATCACAGAGAACCCCTGTACGAAATGTCTGTAATATCCTGCCAATCCCAAGAAACTTCTAATTTTTGACACGTTCCTCGGATGTTTCCAATCCATAATAGCTGAAATCTTACTCGAGTCAACTCTGACACCATCACCCGACACAATGTGTCCTAGAAATCCGACCTCTCGGAGCCAAAACTCACTCTTGCTAAACTTAGCATACAATTGCTTATCTCTTAAAGTTTGCAAAACAATTCTCAAATGTTCTTCATGATCATTCTCATCCCGAGAATAGATCAATATGTCATCAATGAAAACAACCACAAACTTGTCCACATATGGTCTAAAAACACGGTTCATTAGATCCATAAAAATCGTAGGTGCATTCGTTAGTCCAAACAGCATAACCAAAAACTCATAATGGCCATACCTTGTTCAAAATGCAGTTTTCAACACATCTTGCTCTTTCGCTCTGAGCTGATAATAACCCGACCTCAGGCTCATTTTTGTTGATCAAAAAAGTCATCAATCCTTGGTAAAGGACACTTATTCTTCACCGTCCGCCTGCAGAGCTATCAATAGTCTATACACAACCTCATAGACCCATCTTTCTTTTTCACAAATAATACTGGAGCACCCCACAGTGAGTAACTCGGTCTTACAAAACCCTTATCTGTCAACTCTTACAACTGTACCTTCAGTTCTTTCAACTCTAAAAGTGCCATTCTATATGGAGCGATTGAAATCGGTGCCGTTCTTGGAATCAACTCAATCCCAAACTCAACCTCTCTCACTGGAGATAATCCGGGTAACTCTTGCGAAAATACATCTGGATACTCACATACTATCGGCACTATTTCAATCCTTACTCTAACTTTTTGAGTATTCAACACAAAGGGGAGATAAGATTCACACCCTTTTCTCAAACATTTCTCCGCCACTAGGGAAGAAATCATCACTGGTAAACTATCCGATCCACCTGATTCAACCCGAACCACATCTCCACTCTCACATTTCAATTCAATAAACTTACTACCACAGTTCACTAAGACTAGTTAACCAATCCATGCCAAGGATTAAATCAGACTCATCAAACGACAACAACATAAGGTTTGCCAGGAAGCAATGATTCTCAATCAATAAAGGACAATTTTTACACATTTTGCCCACTAACACATGCTTTCCTAACGGGTTTGACACCTTAATCACAATATCCGTAGACTCAACGGTCATACTCAAATTAGATTATAATCTCAGGCAAATATAAGAATGAGTAGACCCTGGATCTATTAAAGCAATAACAAGGGTGTCATAGAGAGAAAAAGTACCCGTTATCACATCTGGGAAGGATGCCTCTTTGCGAGCCCGAATAGCATACATCCTCGCAGGTGCCCGACCCTCCGGTCTCACAGCAGAGTCTCTGGATGTACCTCTACCACTATTCCCGCCTCTCGGGTTCCTAGGCGGCCTACCCCTTGCAGGCACATTGCTTGATCTCAACTCTTGCTTTTCTTTCTTATCATCCCTCTCAGGGCAGTTTCGAATAAAGTGGTCGGGGGAACCACATTTATAATAGTTCTGACTATTACCCCAACACTCTCCGGTGTGATATCTACCACAACTTGGACACTCAAGCTTACTCTTCGGATTGCCCACACTTTCCATCAAGGTGGCTTGGACTCTCGAACCCAAATGAATATTGCCCAAGTCTCGATGTGAATATCCCACCGAGGTTGTTGTATGAGGATTCACTTCCTTGGATCTTTTTGACTGGGCTTGATACGACTTGCCCATCAGTCTTTTTCTAGCATCTCGGGCTTCACTCACAGCCATTCTTTTTTCCTTACTCAACATTTCGGCCTTACTTGCCCTTTCTACCAACACAACAAACTCTTTCAACTCCAAAATACCCACTAGGAGTTTGATGTCCTCATTCAATCCATCTTCAAACCTATTACACAAGATGGTCTCTGTCGACACATATTATTGAGCGTATTTGCTAAGCCTAACAAACTCACGCTCATATTCCGCTACTGACATTCTTCATTGCTTCAACTCAAGGAATTCCTTCCTTTTTCGATCGATAAATCGTTGGCTTATATACTTCTTCCGAACTCTTCCGTAAAAGAAAAGTCCCACGCCACCCACTCTTTTGGGGCCACTATCGTCAGCGTCTTCCACCAATGGTATGCCGAATCTCTCAGCAAAGGTACGACACATTTCAAGCTCTCTTTTGGTGTACATGAGAGTTCATCAAACACTCTCATCAAGTTCTCTAACTAGAACTCCGCCCTCTCAGGGTCATCATCTACCTTTGCTCTAAACTCCTCAACCCCGTGCTTCCTAATCTTATCCACCGGGGGTTTCGATATCCTCACAACATCAATTCCTTGAGGAGCCATTGGATTTGGCTGAGGTATAGGAGGAGGTGGAGGAGGTTGAGCATTGGGGTTTGCTCGAACATAGTCTGGGTACGAATTACTCATTATATGGAGAAAGGCTTCTCGTGCCTCTTCTCCTTGACCCCTAGCCTCGGGTCCACTTTGTACAGGCACGGTTCCTTGCGCAAGAGCCGGCGCATTACTAGCTGCTTCATCAGCAGTAGATTGATTGGGATCCAAACACTATATAAAACAAGATTTAAAATCATCAAAAACCACCACACTATCATAGTGCTCTTATGGTATGTACAGCTAAACGCTTACACCCGCTACGGTAGACCTATAACCGACTAAACCATAGCTCTGATACCACTAAATGTAACACCCCTTACCCTAGTTCTACGCCAGAACCGAGCCCGAGGCGTTACCTTAATAAAACCACTTGATCGCCACTTAGGCTTATCGTGACTACTCTCTTAAGTCACCTCAACAACCTCAATCTCGACTTACGAGGCCTCATTCATACACATAAGGGCTCCCAAGACTATATCAGAACTTTTTCCAATCTTAAAAATTTTCTCTTTTGTACAAGGTTAACACGCCCATGCAAGAAGAGACACGCCTGTGCATAGACCAACACGCCAATGCTCCACAATCGTGGTAAATACTGACTACATACACACGGTCTCAAAGCCTAGTCACACGCCCGTGTGGCTAGCCTATGGCCAACACTTACTAAACTCACACGGCCTATAGTCTTGACACACACCCGTGTGGCTCGCTCGTGGCCAAATCTAACTTAAAATTTTAACAGGCAGGGGACACACGGCCAAGTCACACGCCTATGGGCTGACCTTGTGTTACACATGGCATAGACACACGCCCGTGTATCCATCCACATGGACAAGAACAAAGCTATTTGCTAAGCCCTTCTCACTTTCATAGCATACACAACATGCACTCATTCAACACATTCATAATCAACTCAAATTAAAACACCATATCTACATCTTTTCATGTAATATAAAATGGGCAACAACTTTGGGGTTATACAAAATTTATCATCCATTTAAAGACTAACACATTTTAATCATTTACAACAAAATTCATTCACTTGTCTAGCCCCTATACATGTCATATACAAAATATTGAGTCTCATGTACTAAAGTGTGCTGACAGTGTGGGTGGTCTTCCAATTGATCCTCGTATCTCGATTCAACACTTTTTCTCTATAAGACAAGGGAAAGGAAAGAAGTAAGCTTTGAGCTTAGTAAGTTTACACATAAACAATTAAGCATCATAGTATAAGCTAAACAACAATTAGCATCATACTAACATATAATGTACAACTATGCTTACTCTTTCTGTCCCTTACCACATTTCCAACACATCATGATTCACATACTTATAATCATTGAAATGCATCCCTGCATTCAATATCACATTTACACAATATACAACATATCATTAATTTTCAATAATACATCCACACAGCTAATCCACAAAGCTAATCTTATCCACATAGCTGCCTTACTCAATAATGGAATAACAAAGCTGATGTCTTAGTGGTTTCGCACTTAGCCTACCACAATCAATTAATAAGGTAGTATCGCACTTAGCCTACGACAAAGGTAATCATAGTGGTCTCGCACTTAGCCCACTAGACAAATATACTTAACGATAGCATCGCACATAGCCTAGCTCATCGTCGTTAAACATTAAGATGGTATCGTACTTAGCCCACCATTTAGCATTATCACTACTCATACACGTAATGGTTTACTCATTCATTCATGATATCTACTACATTCACTTTACTTAAACCACGTAGGTTTTCAATCATTCTCAATCATGCTAGACACTAGCTAGCATTATCAAATTGTAAGTATGAATGCCTTGTTTATGCATAGACTTACCTCAGTACTCAAAAGTATAGAAACGTGTAATTTAGTCCACCACCTTGCTGTTGCCTCAGTTTCGATCCAGGCTTAATTTCTTGATCTATAATGTTAATTCAACTCATTAATATACATATTGACTAAATTGACTCTTATCTCATACTTTGGCAAAATTACTCTTTTGCCTCGAATCTTTCTCATATTTACCCTTTTGGCCCAAGGCTCGAAAAGTGATTTTTATTCAACTTTCTAGCCTTTCATGTTTAGCTGAATCACTTACACAACTAAAGCAATCATCAATTCTCACTAAATCACACATGTATGACCAAACCTAAAACTTTTACAAACTAGTCCTTACATGCATTTTCATGGAAAATCACTTAACAAAAGATGCTCCTACTACATCAAGCTTTCATAATCTTCCATAAAACATCAAATTACATGCATGTCATACATGGCCACATTTTTGAACATCCATTATAGCTCATCAAATGGCTAAAAATAGCTTACTAATGCTACAAGGACTTTAAAAATACAAAGAATATAAAAAACGGGGATAGAATACACTTACTAGCTAGCTTGAAAAGTTGAAGGGCCTTAACAATGGCGTCCTTCAAATTTCGACAGCTTGGAGAAGAAGATGAATGAATTTTTGTCATCTTTTCTCCCTTTTTAATCATTTAATTGTTAAATAACCAAAATGCCCTTTTGATAAACTTTCTATTTTAACTTATTCATGCTCAATTTTGTCCAAAAATTAGAAATTGAGAAAATTGCTATTTAAAGACCTCTAATTAATATTCTAAAGCAATTTCACACAAATAGCTTCTAGAATCTCACATTTTGCAACTTTTTCAATTTATTCCTTTTGGATAATTCAACCGCAATTTCACAAAATTGCTTCATAAAACTTTCACACTAACATGAAAACATAGCATAAACCTCAAACAATCATACATAGACCTCAGATTTGTGGTCTCACACCAGTATTCTGACTAGGCCGAAAACCGGGATGTTACAGTTGTAGATTGAATGACCGAGCTTGTTTCAGATGTGGATCGTTAGATTATTTCATTCGAGATTGCCCAGAGCCTGTTGAGCAAGTGATTGTTCAGAATCCGAGATCTGATAATATTCCAGCAAGAGGTAGACCTTTCCGAAATGCAAGAAATGTCACTAGTAGTCAGAGAACTACGAAAGCCACTGTTGCAAGATCTGAAGCTAGAGCGCCTACCAGGGCATACGCCATTCAAACTCTTGAGGAAAATTTATCTCCATATGTTATAACAGGTACATTTACTCTTTATGATACTTCTGTGATTGCATTGATAGACCTAGGTTCTACTCATTCGTATATATGCATGAACTTAGTATCCAGTAAGACTTTACATGTAGAGTCTACTGAATTTGTTATTAATGTATCGAACCCCTTAGGTAAAAGTGTCCTGGTTAACAAAGTATGCAAGAATTGCCCGTTGATGTTCAGGATGTTTGTTTTTCAGCTAATATAATGTTATTACCTTTAGATGAGCTCGATATAATTTTGGGTATGGACTGGTTGACATTGCACAATGCTGTTGTGAATTGCAAAAGAAAGACTATTGATTTGAGATGTCAGAATGATGAAATAGTTCAAATAGAGTCAAATTATTTGAATGGGTTACCTGCTGTGATATCAGTGATGAAAGCTCAGAATTATTTGAAAAAGGGTTATAAAGCTTATTTTGCTTATGTGATTGACTCAAAAGTAACTGAAAGGAATGTTGAACCAGTGCCAATTTTTTTGTGAATTTCCTGATGTGTTCCCTGATGAATTACCGGGATTACCTCCGATATGTGAAGTTGAATTTGGAATTGATATATTATCGGGAACAACTTCTCTTTCGATAGCTCCATATAAAATGGAACCAACAGAGTTGAAAGAGTTAAAGTCACAGTTGCAAGAGTTAACTGACAGAGGGTTTGCAAGACCTAGTTTCTCACCTTGGGGTGCTCCTATTCTATTTGTGAAAAAGAAAGATGCCACGATGAGAATGTGCATTGATTATCGTCAGTTAGACAAAGTGACGATAAAGAATAAGTATCCTCTGCCACGTATTGATGATTTGTTTGATCAGCTAAAAGGGCTACTGTGTTTTCAAAGATAGATCTGAGATTGGGATATTACTAGTTGCGAGTAAAAGATTCTAATATTCCGAAGACTACTTTCAGAACGAGGTACGAGCATTATGAGTTTTTAGTTATGCCTTTTGGAATAACAAATGCTCCTGCTATTTTTATGGATCTGATGAACAGAACTTTCACACCATACATAGATCAATTTGTTGTTGTATTCATTGACGACATCTTGATTTATTCACGTGATGAGATTGAGCATGCTAAGCATCTAGGAATTGTTTTGCAAACTCTACAAGATAAGCAATTGTATGAAAAGTTTAGTAAATGTGAATTTTGGCTACGAGAAGTTGGTTTTCTGGGACATATTTTATCAACCTCTGGAATACGAGTTGATCTGAGCAAGATTTCTATAATTCTGGAGTGCAAGCCTCCGAAGAATGTGCCTGAAGTTTGCAGTTTTTTTGGGACTTGCTGGTTATTTTCATCGGTTTGTAAAAGGATTTTCGATAATAGCTACTCAGTTAACTAAATTGCTTCAGAAAGATGCAAGGTTTGAATGTTCCGATAAATGTCAGAAAAGCTTTGGTTAGTTGAAAATTCTATCGACTGAAGCTCCAGTTTTGGTACAACCAGAATCGGGTAAAGAATTCATGGTATATAGTGATGTTTCATTAAATGGTCTAGGATGTGTTCTGATATAAGAAGGCAAAGGTATAGCTTATGCCTCGAGACAATTGAAGCCGCATGAAAAGAACTATCCGACACACGATCTGGAACTAGTTGCAATTATTTTTTGCATTAAAGATTTGGCGTCATTATCTTTTATGTGAGAAATGTCACGTGTTTTTAGATCATAAAAGTTTGAAACACCTGATGATTCAAAAAGATTTGAATCTACGACAGAGAAGATGGTTAGAACTATTGAAAGATTACGAGCTTGTGATAGATTATCATTCGGGTAATGTAAATGTCATTGTTGATGCATTGAGTCAAAAATCATTGTTTACATTACGTGCTATGAATGCTCATTTATACTTGTCTGATGATGGAACAGTTTTAGCTGAATTAAATGCGAAACTATTATTTTTACAACAAATTTGTGATGCTCAGAAAGTTGATAATGAAATGTTAGCGAAACGAGCTCAGTGTGATTCAAATTCTAATTTTGAATTTCGAGTTAATGATAATGATTGCTTGAGATTTTGAGATCGAATTTGTGTTCCAAGGAATCCAGAGGTGATTTAGTTAATTTTGAATGAAGCTCATAATAGTCGCCTATCTGTTCATCCGAGAAAGTACAAAGATGTATCATGATTTGAAGCAACACTATTGGTGGTCTAGTATGAAAAGAGATATCTCTGATTTTGTGTCGAAATGTTTAATCTGTCAGCAAGTTAAAGCTGAACATCAAGTTCCATCTGGTTTGCTACAAACGATTCTAATTCTTGAGGGGAAATGGGATAGATTGACGATGGACTTTGTTTCTGGATTGCCACTGACTCTGAGAAAGAAAGGTACAATTTGGGTCGTAGTTGATCGACTGACAAAATCTGCCCATTTTATTCCAGTACGATCTAATTACTCACTTGATAAGTTAGCTGAACTTTATATTTGTGATATTGTGGGATTGCATGGAGTGTCATTATCTATTGTGTTTGACAGAGATCCGAGAATTACATCACGATTCTGGAAGAAATTACAACAAGCTTTGGTACTAAGTTGCATTTCAATACGACTTTTCACCTATAGACGGATGGTCAGTCCGAATGGATTATTCAGATTCTCGAGGATATGTTGAGATGTTGCATCCTTGAGTTTAATGGTACGTGGGAACAATATTTACCATTAACTGAATTTGTGTATAATAATAGTTTTCAGTCGAGCATCAAAATGGCACTCTATGAAGCTTTGTACGGACGTAAATGTCGAATGCCTCTATATTGGACTGAGCTCAGTGAAAATAAGATACACAGGGTCGATTTGATAAAAGATACAAAACAAAAAGTGAAAGTGATTCGTGATAGTCTGAAAGCAGCATCGGATCGTCAGAAATCCTATGCAGATTTGAAAAGAAAATACATTGAATTTAAAATCGGTGATAAAGTTTTCTTGAAAGTATCTCTGTGGAAGAAAGTACTCCGGTTCGGACAAAAAGGTAAATTGAGTCTGAGGTTCATCAGGTTGTATGAGATTATCGAGCGTGTTGGATCTGTTGCGTATAGATTGTCATTGCCACCTGAGCTAGAAAAGATTCATAATGTATTTCACGTGTCAATGCTTCGTCGATACATATTTGATCCATCACATGTGTTTTCTCCGTCTGGGATTGAAATCTGGTCTGATATGACTTATGAAGAAGAACCGATCCCTATCTTAGCTCGTGACGAGAAAAACTTGAGAAATAATAAAATTTCGTTAGTTAAAGTATTGTGGCATTGACACAGAGTTGAAGAAGCTACGTGGGAGCCTGAAGAGTCAATGAGACAACAATATCCAAACCTATTTAACAATAATGTAACGCCCTAAAAATCTCGAAACCTTAATTTCTGTGCCTAAGTATGTATAGCACTTTGAGTAATATTATTAAGATAGTATCAGGATTACTTGAGGCCTTAGAGTTAGGGGTGACCATAGGGAAAATTTATTCTTTCTTACTTAATGGACCCTAGTCTCAGGTAGGAGGCCTCATAAGCAGATTAAGAGAAGAAAAGGGACACAGATTGGCTTGTATCTAGTGGAAAGTGGCGTCATATAGGGGCTATGAGGTGGCATGTTAAACAGTTAAGGAGGTCCAAGGTTCTAGGCTTAGGAGGGGAAATTAATGATTTTTATTTTTGTGCCTTGACAGAAGGAGTTGGCATTAGAGGGGACTCTGAAAGGGAGTGTTCAGGAGAGAAATTTAAGGAGCAGATAAGGGAGAAAAGATAGGGGTTAGGAGGTGGATATAGTGGTGTCGAATTGGACTCTGAGGGAAGGGAAGTTCGGCTAGGGGCTATATATATGAGTGCCGAATTAAGTTCCTAGGTTAATGTCAAATTTTTGCTTTCCTGCTAGCCGAATTTCTTCACTTGTGAGAGGCAGACATTTTTTTTCTAAGTGTGCCAAAGTCGAATCCTTCATATCCTCCCTCCTCAAATTCCCTTTTGGTTTACCACTCGATTCTAGCCAAATCACTTTTATTACTTATTCCCCCTAGTGTTGCCAAATTGCCTCTATCACCTTACTAGTCTCAAAAGCTGGACTTAAGCCGCAAGATCAAAGGAAGATTTCGGTAAGAGCTTAGTTGAATTTTTAGTGTGTTTTATTAAAAGCTGAAAGGCTATCTAACACCTCTTTGTCGTTACCATGTACTAACAAGGGTGAGGCTCGATGAATCGCAAGCGCTTGATGGGTAAGGATTGTTATCAAGGCAGTAAGAATTCTCAATTTAGTTAGAGTTTTAATAGGTGACCAAATCTATTGTGGCTCATAGGGGTGACTTATGATTAATATGGGTCACTTGGTTTTGACGATATAGGTGTTTGGGTGCAGATCTAGAGGATAATCGCCAATAGTAGCAAAGGAAGGGCTACTAGAACGTGAGGTACACAGTAAGGGTATGGTGAGGTTTT